>CP141145.1:33150667-43150667 GCA_035235625.1 Saururus chinensis
CTACTTCCTTGTTGCATATTTGGATATTTATATTTTTTTAAAATTTTTTAAAATTTAAATTAAATAGGACTTTAAATTTAATATTTTTATGTGGATATATATATATATATATAAAGGTTAACAAGTTATAAACCAATTATAAACATGAATCTATAATATTAATATAATATATTGAAAAAATCATTGTAATGTTTTAAGTCTCTTGAGTTTTAAATTAATAAGAAATATCCTTAAAAGAACATCATAACATAGCAAAAGTCTCCCCCTCTTTCTCACTATTATAATAATATAGATATCAATATAAATATGTCTAAAAGTGAATAAGCCTATCCACAACCAGATAGGTTCCACTAACAGCCTAAATTTGTTATATTAGTAAAGTTGGGCCGCCCATGCTTGGCCATATGCAATATTTATACTACCATATGAAAAATTAGTTTGCCAAAAATAACAATTACTCCCTTCGTCCCACATTAATAACTTTATTTAATTTTTTAAATAAATTTATTTTAAAAAATTAAACAATGAGTAAAATTTAAGGATGCCAATTTAAGTAAGTTATAAAAAATTACTTGACTCAACTTGACCTTAATGAGTTAGTTTAAATTCTTGTTCCAGCTGACCCACCCCAGTTAACACTATAAATATTGAACTTTATATTTGTTTATATAATCCTTAAATTTTTTACAAGACCAAATAACTATTTAAGATATTATATTATTTAATCATTAAGCTTTTTTTTAATAATAATAATAATAATTTTTTATATTTTAAACATGGCAAGTCAAGTTGGGTTTTGAGGGCAAGTTTGAATTAACATTGGTTAAACAAAACCCACCTAAGCCCAATTAAGATTAGGAACCTAGAATGGTCCCAAAAAGAAAAGAGAGTTTGGGTCACTCAGGAAGAGAAATGGTGTATGTACTCGTCGCACTCAAGTATGAAGTTTCGTGTCAATGCAGCAAAAAGAAAAAATAATGTAATTGTTGCTATTTTCAGCATATTACAACTTCCAAATTCCAACAACAACGCCCCAGTATCTATACTCAAAAGGTTAGATAGTGAAGCCAAAAGGAATTGATAACTGTGCAAACACTCAGATATACAGTAAAAATGGTGGCAGCTAAATTGTCAAATCTATTCGAAACAAAAAATAGAATGAATAACAAATCACAATTTTAACTTAGTTCTCCACGTACTCGCAATGACTTTCTTCGGTGAAGGATCATCTGGACCCCTGTCACGTTGCCCAGAGGAAAAGTACAGATATCCATCCCAAAAACCAACCAGAGTTGTTTTAACACGAAAAGGCATTTTTCCAATCACAGACCATTCCTGTCCACGCAGATCAAAACCCGATCAGTGACGAACACAACACAATGAATGCGCAAGATGCCCACAAAATGATGGACGCTTTGCTTTTGTTTAATAAACAAAATTTCCTTAAATGCCACTTATTTAAGCGTGCCCCCGTGACCACTGATTGGAAGTTCAGTGCACGAGTGCGTCACCTCGACTCAAAATAAAGGGGACGCCTCTTCTCAGTAGCATTTTTCACAAAATGAAAATAGAGAATGATATGTTTTTGAATAGGACCATACCAACGTATCTAGCCGAAAGCGGAACACTTCTCCAATCAAAATCATCTTCTTAGTCACAGGATGCTTGTCAGTTGTGCCGCCCACTATGATAATAGAATTCTCAACAATAACCCAGGCAAACTCTATATGAGAAACGGGTTTTGGCATGGGAGGCATCTGCTTCCACTTCATCTCATCGTCCAGCATGTACACATCACTGTATACTACCTGAAATACTTGATCACATAATTGATATAGTTGCGATAAAGATGGGGGGACCCAAGAGTAGAAAAAAGATAATCAATCTCATCTTACGGAATTTCAGATATATACAAACAAGTAAGCAGGCCAACAGACCTCATGCCTCCGAGAACATTTAAAGATAGGTGATCCGGGTTTAGCCATAAAATCACCCTCTTGACCACCAATAGCATAGAGACGATCGTCAACAACCACACAGGCCCTGTTAGCAGCATAAGAAAATCAGGACAGGCAAAGGCCAGTTACAGAAGTTATTCTCTTTTACTCGCAGCATATTGTTCTCCGCTTAGCACATCTTTTGTTTCCAAAGACGATTTAAAAATTCTTAAATTTGAATTATGTAAGTCAACATCACTGCAAACAGACCTCAAAACTCTAGTATTTACCCTCTTTGTTTACTTAGAGAAATGCATACAAGTGTTTGGAGAGGCTTAATCCTTCAAAAATGCTAGAGGTCACATAAAGTCTGTGCAAAGATAAGGAGCGACCTAAATTACCAAGTTTTCTATATGCATACAAATCGAAGGAGCCAAACCTGCTGTACCATACCTTATCTTCAGTTTTGACTACCTTCTGACCATTGACATTATGCTAATGAAGACTAATTTATAATAAATATTTATGAAAAGTACCAACAAACCTGTGAGGTCCGCCACGGGGTATGGGTACTTCAGATCGCCATTTTTTTTCCAATGCTTTGCCATCCTTAACTGCAATACTCCAATGTTCCAAGCCGGGCTCATAACGATCCTCCTTACTCCCTCCCATCACATGTAGTCTACCTTTCCACAATTGAGTTGCAGGAGCATACCTGGGACATGTTATAATTACCAAATATTTATACATCATCTAAAACGAACATCTCCATAAAAAATAATAGCAATGTTACCACAATACAAAAAGTGGTCTCCTTCAAAGTTTAATAGAAGTAACAGATGTAAGTTGTATTAAACACAAAGTAACAAAGAAAGCTATTTGACCAGAAATGATAACCACTAATGCACTTCCAAGGTTTAAAAATTACATCAACAAATAAATAGACTATAGAGCAGCTGAATAATACATATACAAAGGCTGAGGCTGTTGACAATAACAATGCAAATAAGAACAAATGTGGCATATACCTAGGTACAGGCAATGAGGGTAAATCGCTCCACTGTTTCGTTTCAGTGTCCAAGATAAAGCTGCGAGATGTAGGTCCTCTACACTGAGGGCCATACTGTCCTGTGACAATATAAATGTATCTTCCATCTGTTACCATGCCTAAGTGAGAATGTGCCATCTCCTTAGGCATGTCAAACCTTCCACCCCATGTATTATCTGTAAAGTTATAGATATCGACATGGGAATGCACCTGCAAGATGAAAAAGCAAAAAGTGGGTGAAAAATATAATGATATAAACAAAGTAATATATTCTGGCAATTACATTAAGGCAGATCACAGACGCTATTAACTCGACAAAGCAGATCAACTTATGCAAGGCAGGTCACAGGAGCTCGACAAAGAAGAACAAATTATTCAAGGCTTGCATATAGAATAAACATAAAACCTGAAATATCAAGCTGGCATCTCAGGTACACAAGTTAAAATCAAACCTATGCTGATAAAAGGTTCTCACATAGTCAATAGTGCCATATCCTGCAAACACATAAAGAAGATTCTTAATCTGTATTGCTGCCCCATCTAGGCGAGGTACAGGTGCAGATGCCATCTCCTCCCATTCTAACATTGGTGCTGGTAAGTCTGAAAAAGTCGCATTAGGTCCTCCTGACTTTAAATCTTTCTTATCCTTGGGCAATCCTATCTACATGCAAAAAAACAAATGTCAGTTCCTTATGCGAATCCTTCCAAGCAGAATCAACAAAATTTCAGGCTAATGAGAAACAAACTAATAAGCATCTTAGGTGTTCTCTTTTTGTAAGTGGCCCTTTTTTTTTTCAAAACAGAAATCAGGACATTTGATCTCCTGTCTAAAATGCCCAAAAGTACAGTGAACACAAGCATACAGACAAACTGCAAATACCAAATATCAACTTCAGGTAATACCCTTTTTTTAACTTAAGAAAAAGGATTAAATCAAGGTGAAGTGACTGTCTAACGTGAGGCAGCCCTATAATGGATACAAAAATAAGTAACAAAGACTAATTAATTGTGTTTTTTTTAGCTTATCTGCAACCCATTGTAGCAGTTCAGTCTTCAAATACCTTTCAGGAGTAATTTTCTTTGAGAAAAATGAAAATAGAAATGGTTCTGACAACCAAATGTAACTCAAACAGCTCACATTTTATAACTTCGATCAGCATTACCACAAGCGTATCTGAGACCCTTCAATTATTACTCCCTCCGTCTTAAATTAATAACTTCATTTGAACAAAAAAGTTTGTTCCATATTAATAGCTAAATTTTGTTCAATTTAAGTGATTGGGTACTTAAAAAAGAGTATCATAAACTTATTTTCCTTTCTCCTCTTATACGTGGGTTTCACCATTCAATTAAAAGTACTATTTTCCAAATGCAGCTATTAATATAGGACGGAGGGAGTATATATTAAGCCTCTTCGAGGTAACTAAGTTAAATATTTTCCATTTTCGCCAGAGAAGACTCGGAAGCTAAATCATAACCTAGCCATCCATTTTGCATGATCCCAATAAAGCCATAGTCACCCAAACCATCATTCTCATTTAGAGCCAAATAATAACCAATGCATTACATTAAAAATTAAGCTTAACAAGTAGAAAAAAGATAAAAATATTTCCGCAGCCAAGAAGGAACTGAAGAATGTTGCGTTAGCACTTGGGTTGGGCGGGTAGGCGCGGATCTAAAAGACTCACCTTTTCCACTTTGGGGATAACGCGGTGGTCTGATTCGCCGACCGACCAGTTCGAAACGACGGAGAGATAGGCGGAGGAGGAGGACGCCCAGAGGAAATCAGCAATGAGGGCAGCGGCCAGCAGTCCGACGCAGGACACGAGAACAACGAGCTTCATGGAAGCGTGCTTCCCTCCCGTCCTCGCCATTATCCCTTCCTCCCCTCAACCGAAAAACTTAAACAACACCATCGACGCCACCGAGTGCCCAGACAAGCAGAGCAAGCAAAGGAGGAGCGCGTGAAGTCCGGGGCTATGGTGCGAGTTGATTTGATTTGACTCGGAAGAGGCGGAAGAAGGTGGGCGATGGCGGTGCAGTCGGATTTGCGTGGGTCGTGGTTTTTCTCCCGCTGTTGGTTTTACTTACCCGCCCTGTTATGCGTCGGTGAGATCTCATAAAAGAGAGAGAGAGAGAGAGACTCAGGAGGCCCTTCACCAGTTGGTCACGCAAACTTAAAACCTCAAGAACTTCTCACGTGGGAAATGGGCCAGTCCTTTTTCCCCTGCTTAATGAGTGTTAGAGCCCGGGCGTCTGTCCGAAGTTGAATTATTTTTTAAATATTTTTTCGTCTTATATAATCTGTTTAATTTAAATAGTTGTGTACTTACAAAAAATATTATAAATTTATTTTTTCTTTTTTAAGTATGGGTATCACTATTTAATAAAATTTATTATTATTTTAAATGTAGTTGTTAATATAGAATTGAGGGACACTATTTTATAAAAAATATTTTTGTTTCTCTACAACTACTATTAAACATTGTGTATTCTTAACAATTTAAATATAATTATTTTATTTTAATGCTATATTTGAGTTTTTTTAGTGTTAATTATTATTTATACACAAGGTAAGTTTAATAATAATATTTCTATAAATAAAGTAGATGATACATATATATTTAAATTATTATTATTATTATTATATACTAAGTTATTTAACTAATAGATCCTCAATAAGACTATCATATTTGGTCATTAGTTATCAACGCCTATCTTAATCCCTCCAACCGCATTAACCTTTATTTAATTGGTCAAAAAGCAACAACGACCATGTCGTAAAAAAAATTTCGATGGATAAATTATTAACGAACACAAGTGTAGACGAATTGTTTGCCGGCTAATTGGCCGAGTACTAGCCCTACCTATATTAGTGAGGCTACCTGTAATAGTGAGGCTGTGCAAATGAGCTGCTATGGGGCAATCAAAAGCAGTGAGCATAGTAGAGAATGGAGTGAACTATTTTATGGGCCTGCCCACTGGCAAGCCACCAACCATTACTTTGTGGACGTTAAATGACAAACACCACAAGTGAAGTGATCCTTTTTCAGGTATAAATGCAGTGGTCCAATACATGTACTATGTTATCCTTCCATTGATGACAGCGTCAATTAATCTGCTCACGTTTTCTCTCTTCCATTTTGTGTAGCAGTTAATGTAAGCCTAGCTGAAACAAGTAGCACCTCCGAATAACTCACTGCAAGCAACAAAGAGTTCGCCAGCGGAGCTCCTGAGTTCATAATCAGCCACTTGTGAAATTTCACCGGCCCTCAATCTTCACCAGCTAATCCTGCCTGAGTTTGAACCTAAGCATTGTACTCCTTAGTCCTGTACTAATAGCTATATTTAGTTTTTCAAATTGAACTATTTTTAGTTTATTTTAAAAAATTAGATGTAGTTATTAATTTGGGTTGTGAGAGAGAGTGTACTCGTACATATTTTGTAAGTAAATAACCCAATGTGAGATGTATGGGCGTTTTATGTCTTTTGTCAGTAATTATCCACCATAGTCCGTGGGGAAATCGATGACTATCGACAAAATACAACGTAATGAAATGCATCCTGTCAATAATAGTAAATTACACATCAAACTGCTCAGAGCAATTAAGGACCATAAGATCGGTACAAGGTATGCTTCAGTTGGGCTGAACTGAACTACCAGCAGAGCGAAGGTAACTTGAACGAGAATGAAGAGGATGGCAAGTGGCCGGTCCTCCTAATGTAGTCCGCTCTCTCTGATGTCTTGGCTGCTTGCTCGGTCAGTTTGGCCTCTGCATTTGCTCTCTTCTCTTCTCCTATTCTTCGCGTGGCCGCTAGCTTGTTTGCCAGTTTTTCTTGAGCCCGAGATTTCATTCTCTCTGCCTTCACCTGTGCCACGGTGCCTTTTTGTTGTGATGGACTTTCACTTTGGGTGGAAGATAAATACACAAGAGAAATGCTAAACACAATTTCATGGGAAAAAAAGCCACCTACCAATACCACCATGTTAAAGAAAGATTTATACTTAGCCTGGACAAGCCCCTCCGGCTACTTCTATTGGCCTATACATATAAATGTTCTGACTATTGCTACCCAAATCATAATCGGATAAATTTTAAAGCATGACCCTGAATGGTAGCACATTGCACTTTATTATTTGCCAAGGTAAGCCAACTACTTCGTGTCCTGACTTATGGCCAACCAATTTCTTCAGTTAAAACTATATTCATACAAGCATCTATGAAATGGACTTCCTTGAGCTGACACCAGCTCATTTTCCAATGTGACTACAGCTTAGAAGCCCCCATACCACAAAAGCTTTGCCTTTTTTTTTGGTTACATGCAAAAGCTTTGTTCTTTGCTTAATAAGAGTATTGCATTCGCGTGAGAAATGCCTTAATGTCAATTGAAACGGAAAACTGAACCAATCCGGCAATCTTTGTTAAATGAATCAAAACTAGAGATTGTTTGAAGTATTAGAAACAAAACTAAACATTAAAAACCGATGTTATATTCTATTTTGTATAAGGCAAGTAACAAGTTTCCGTAAAACATAATTAGATTGCTCAAGGACAAGGTACCTCCATTCTCCTCATTTCCATTTCAGCCTTTCTCTTCTGGTGACTCTCCCATGCCTGTATCTTCACTTCTTCCCTCTTATACCTGTAAAGGAATCAAGAAGTGTCAGCTTATGCTCGAAAAGTTTTCTTGTCGCCTCTCATCTTTTTCGTGAATTGATTTAAAATAACAAAACCAAATCATATGAGATGAAAAATATCCAGTATCAAATCTTCCCCCATCTCAGATCCTCCAAAACACTAAAATTTGGACTCCAGAGTCAATTTCTGAAGCTTCAGGGACTCCCCTGATTCTTCAGTGTAACAAAACCGAATCATGCAGCTATCATATTCAACAGTGTCAGTAATATAACTTCCACCGTTTACACACTTGTACAGAAAATTGCTTGATAACAATAGTCCATAATAATTTTACAAAAAAGGGAAAATACAATTTTTTTTCTCGGTTCGGTATTTAGTGAATTACCTGGCCATGTATTTCGCACGTTCTGCTTCATCCCAAGCCATAGCCCGGCTTTCCAAGGAGCTGGCTTTCCTCTCTACCTCTGCCCTGCTATTCTCATGTCCCTTACACCCACTTGAATTTTTGGCCTCTCTGCTTGCCCTCCCGGCTCCATTCGTCATACCAAGGGCCGCAGGCCCACTTCTTCCATCAGATGAGCTCAGACCTGTTTGGTAACTCTCAACCGTCTGACCTCCCTGACAAGCCCTGCCCGGAGTGGAGGACCTGGAAGAGATTGGACTCCTCAATGAAGGGCTAATGGCTCTTATCGGAGTGGCTGTTCTTGAAGGCTCCAGGCTCGCTACAGGGGTCATCTCTGTCCCCATGTCTCTCACACACACTGATCTCACAGCCGGCATTGGGTCCTGCACGGGCTTATTGATCCGCCAAAATGACTCACTGCAGTCCATCTTTTTCGTCTCCCCTTCTTCTTGACTGGGAACATCCATGGCTTCAAGTCCTTCATCAGCACTAGCACAAGAGTCCCTCCCCTTTTGTGTAGCTGCTATGAGTCTTCTGTCCTCTGCATTTGAGTTCCGAGGTTTGGCCTTGCTGTGGACGTGCTCAGCTCCTCCTCTGGAGAGTCCGGCCAACCACTTCTGGGCATCATCCCATTTGGATGGAGTGGGCTTGCTGAGTGACCCTAACACCTTCCGTTGCTGATGGGAAGCTCTGTTTCCTCCCCCTTGGTGGACTTCGATTCCGGCTTGGTTTGTATTTGAATTGTCAGATGCCGAGCCATGGTTGTAGCAACCCTTGTCCTCTATATTCATACTAGTTTCGTTATTGGATTTGAATCTAACAGAAGAAAGCCTGAGCTCTCTCACTTTTGGGCATACAAAGATGCTAGCAGTTGACTCAAATGGAGTTGGAGCTCAATCTCTTGTATGAAGTGCTGCCAAGAATTAGCAAGAAGAATGAGGATTTCACAAATTAGTTTTTTTCTATAAGGGATCTAGCAAATTAGATGTTAATCGCAAATAGTGTCACTTAAAATAAGTAGATCTCAGACAACCAAAACAAACTGGAACAGACAAAAAAATGAGAAAATTGCTCGGGAACAGAGTTGAGGATTCTCAAAACCTAGCTAGTTATGCAAATCTAGTGCAAACCTCCTTGAAATAGTACTTAGTAGAAAAAAGAGTCATCAGTAATTCGCAAAATAGCTGAAATCTTCATGGTCTAAGTCATAAGCGTAGATGCTGCAGTAAGGAAAAGGAGAAAAGGATAATGAAGAGGTAGAACGAATTGCAGTTGTTCAGCATTCAATTGAACCAGAATAAGCTTCCGTAGCATAAACGAAATCCAAACAGAAGATAGAGCACGTCCCTATTTTTGTTACTTTCATATGAAACAAAGATACGAGTGAAGAAATTTAAAATGTAGAAAGCCAAAAACACACGCTTATGAGAGAGTTCTAAGCCTTGAAAATTCATATACAGCTTGATCTGTACCGGCAGCTTAACAAACAGATTTTCTAATCCATCTGGGCTTTGCAAGGGAACTCACCTCTGACAGAGCTCACAAAACCTCGGGATTCAGCCACCCAAATCACAGAGACCACCAAAACAAGCAAAACCAAATAAACCTCAACGTGGGTCTAGATCAAAACCACCCAAACAGCGCAGAGACAGGAAGCCATGGATGTTTGAGACTGGCAGAAACAGGGTAGTAGAGGAATTAATATCCCGTTTGGAGCTAAAAAAAACTGCTCTAAGGTACCATTGCATTTAATGGTGGACGGATCTGAGGGCCAAAAAGAGTTATACTAAAGAGTAGGCGTAATGGCCTATAGGAAAGAAAGGAGGCAGCTAATCTTGCCCCTAATGGCAGGCATCTCAATACAACACCATCTCGGGAAGAGGGTGGAGGTGGGGGGAGATGCAGATGGGGGAAAAACATAGAGCGAGTACTGAGAACCCTGTACATGGCGCTGCCCCCTATACAGCACAGAGAGAGTGGGGAGGGAATAATGGAGTTTTAAATTAGGGGAATTTTTTAACGGCTAGTATCAGAGTTTACAGCGGCGTCAGAGGCAGAGTGGGGAGGAGGAGAAGGGGGTGCTGGCCTGTGGGGGAGCACGTGTAGGGCCGAGTTCGGAGTCTGGATGTGGTTCACGTGAAGGTGAGAGAGGCTGATAGATATGGAATCGTTTTGGTTCGTTAGATGGCCTGCCTCTGCTTCTGCTTGCCGGCATCAGACGCTCTGCTGATTCATCTTCTTCTGGGTGGCTGAGAAGGCTACAGAGCTACTATACGGGTGGACGTAGGGGCTGAAATCATGGCTGCTTCTGACTCTGGTGAAATGCATGGCGCAGTTCTGGGTGGGGTTTTGATTTGACTGATTTACAGTGGTTTTAGATGATTGTCACCTGTCACACGTGAGATGCTCATTTTTTCAGTTTTTCTTCATCTGGGTGGGGACATGGTAACAACGGATCTTGGATGGGCTCAGACAAAGAAGTTGGTTTATTTCGGTGGTGGGTTGAGAAGAGTTTTGAATGCTTCTCAATACTAAGAAGATGTTTATTGATGAAATTGACGGTGATTATGTTAATGTCACTGATATTGACATACGTTAGTATATAAATATTATTGATTTTAAATATTATTAATTTTAAATGTGTAGCTCAAGTTGGACTCGTTGTTAATATGGAACATGAAAAATTTTCATTTGGGCAGTGGGGTCATTTAGGGCTTAATTCTTTTTTGGCTAAGAAAGTTTTGATACCTAAAAAAAAAACAGAGAAGATAAAACGGCATGAAAGATGAAGTAAGAGACCTAAAAGTTAATAAATAATTAAATAAATAAATACTCTTATTTCCCTCTAGATTTTATTCAAACCCTTTCATACTTTACAAATCTCAAAAAAATTAATTAAATTACTAAATACCCCCTTCCCCTACTATTTTTTAACTATATTTCTACTCTTTCATTGCCTCATTTTCAATCTTTTCTCTCCGGCGTGAACTCTTCTATCTTCCCCATCGCTTGTGGCTCCTCTTCTTTTACTATTTTCTTTCTTTTCCCTAATTTGTGTCTCCTCTTTTACAATCTTTATCTATCTCCCCTTTGCCTTGCTGCTCATTTGGAAAACTTTGTTAACTTTGTAACTTTGCAAATATGGTGATGAAAAATCTTACTCGAAGATTTATGATCGAATCAGCAATTCGCTTTGTCCTTAAGACAGAATTCCCCCTCCTTAACAGTGTTTAGGAATCTTGGGCATCTGCCTCCTAGGATAAAACGATCAACTACATACTGTAGGAGCACCTCTAACACAATACACGCAACGAACCACATTATGTATTCTCATTTAACACAAAGTGGGTTTGGGCTCTCTCTACCATATGAGCTTAACCCACTTAAGTAATATGGGCTTGACCCACATAAATATTATGGGCTTAACCTATATAAATATTATACCTACCTTAATGATATAAGCTTAACCCATTAAATATAATACTCACTTCTAACAATCCCCCACATGAATAAGAATTGGTTGGATAACTGCGAATTGGTTGGATAACTATGTAAAATAATGCAGATAAACCATGAAAGCAAATATTGAAAAGATTATGCATGGGGGAAATGTAGCTTTTGGCTTTGAACCTTCCTTTGTGAAAACTATCGGGTCTACTAGCTAATTAGTGAACATGATGTCTTGAATTGTTCAGCCGTTTGTGTAAACCAAGATAATAGAATTTACATAATCACTCCTCAGACACATGTGGTTCTCATGATTGTGTTCTTTTTGGCCTTGAACAAACCAAGTTTTTATGAGTGCTCTAGAAAATTTAGCCTTAAAATCCTCATAAAAGTTGCCCCTTCACACCTTTATAGGTGAATCTCATTAGGAGTATCCTGCAATACCACACTCGAACTAATTCAAGCTATGACAACCATTAAAAATAAAGCATCTTGATTCACTCTGCAGGCATCACTATTTCATCATAGAAATGTGAATGAAATTTTATCTCAATAATGATTCCCCTTGAATCCCCCACAATTCGGTTGTCCCTTTGAACCTAGATCTTGAGATCTCCAATCAACTAGGTTGGGTTGCCATTATGGTGACTCTTAATGTATAGGCTTCAATCCTATTCCCCTCAATAAACTACTCACTTGTTCTTTGGTCAAACCCTTAGTAAGCGGATCTGCAATATTTTTTTTTTGACCTAACATACTCAACAGAAATTATTTCACTAGAGAGCAATTATTTTATGGTATTGCGCCTCCGACGTATGTGTCGAGACTTACCATTATACAAGTTACTTTGTGCCCTTCTTATAGCTGATTAGCTATCACAATATATGTAAATAGGTAGCATAGGTTTCCCCAACATTGGAATATCCTTTAAAAAATTACAAAGTTACTTAGCCTCTTCGCCTACTCTATCAAGCGCAATGAATTCAGATTCCATTGTGGATCTTGCTATGCATGTCTGTTTAGAAGATTTTCAAGACACTGTTGCACCTCCAAGAGTAAAGACATATCCACTTGTGGATTTTGAGTCTTTTGTATCAGATATCCAGTTTTCATCATAGCAAGCCTCTAGTACTACTGGATACCTAGTATAGTGCAGTTCATACTTCAAGGTATATCTTAGATATCTAAGAACCTTGACTACAACCTTCAAGTGGTCTGCCCCTGTGTTGCTATTGAATCTACTCAGTTTACTCACTGAGTATGCTATGTCTGGTCTTGTACAATTCATGATAATATTGAGACTTCCAATAATTTGAGAATATTGAAGTTATGATATGCTTTCACCCGTGTTTTTGCTTAAGTGTAATGTCACATCCACAGGTACTCTCGCTTGACGGTTATTATTCTTATTAAATTTCTTTTGGATTTTCTCAATGTAATGAGATTGAGATAATACATATCCATCAGATGTTTTAGTGATTTTCATTGCTAGTATGACATCTGCAACATCCATATCCTTCATGTCAAACTATTTTTTCAACATTTTCTTAGTAGCTTTAATAATATCATGATTGCTACCAATAATGATCATATCATCCATACATAGGCATACAATAACATAGCCATCTGGTCTTTCTTTAACATAAACACAATTATCACATTCATTGATTTTGAATCTATTTGACATCATCATTTATCAAAATTTTCATATCAATCCTTAGGTGCTTGTTTGAGCCCATAGAGAGATTTGACAAGTCTACACACTTTGTTTTCTTGACAGCCAAGAATGCAGTCTTCACATCCATTTGATTATTTCAAGATTATATAAAGCAGCAATAGCGATTAACATCCTAATTGATTTATCCTTATGACTTGTGAATATGTATCAAAATAATCTTGACCTTCCTTTTACTTTTATTTTTTGATAACAAGTATAACCTTATATTTATTAATTGATCCATCATCCTTCATCTTCTTCTTAAATATATATATTTATATCCTAGAGTTTACTCCTTAGCAGTAAATCCACCAACTCATAAATATGATTTTGCATAATAGATTCAATTTTATTATTTACTGCCTTCTTCCAATATTGTGCTTCAGGAGAGGACATGACTTTCTTAAAGCTTTGAGACTCATTTTGCAACAAATAAGTTAGAAAGTTTAGACTAAAGGATTTTGATGTTCTAGCACATTTACTATGGCTAGGTTCATCATCTTCTCTCTCTTGGTCTTCACTATTGTCCTGTGCAACATCCTAAGTTTTTTTAAAAGAACTTTCCTTTTGTGTAGAATTTCACAGAAAAACATGTTCAAAAAATGAAGTATTCCTAGATTCTATCATAATATTGACATTTACATTATGAATATCCAATTTATGAACAAGAAAGCGATATGCATTGTTATTATTGGCATAACCAATTAATACACAATTAATGGTTTTTTGCCAATTTTAATCCTCTTGGGATTAGGGATCGCCACTTTCGCTAAACACCCCCACACTTTTAATAATTTGTAGGAAGACTTTCGACCTTTTCATAATTAATATGGTGTTTGCAAGGTTTTCTTATGAGGTATATTGTTGAGAATATAATTTGCTAAAAGCAAATCTTCCCCCCACATGTTCTGGGGTAACCCAAAACTTATTAACATGACATTCATCATTTTTTTAAAAGTTCTATTTTTCGTTCAACAGCTCTATTTTGTTGAGGTGAATAAGGTGTTATAGTTTGGTGTATAATACCATGTTGTGAACAAAATTCACCAAAAGGTGATTCATATTCCACACCTCTATCACTTCTTAGAACTTTTAATTTTTTGCCAAGTTGATTATCAACCTTTTTTAATATAAGATAAGCATGTCAATAGCCTCATTTTTACTTCTTAACAAATATACATAACAATAATGAGTATAATCGTCAATAAATGTAATAAAATACTTTTTACCTCCTTTTGTTTGAACAAATATTAAGTTACAAACATCGTTATGAATTAACTCAAGAGGTTTAGTACATCTCTCAATTTTCCTTGTTAATTTTGATTCTACACAAGTTTCGCATTTATTATTAGAGTCAATGTTAAATTTAGGCAGATATTTTATATTAATCAATTGTCATAAAGCATCATACTTAACATGTCCTAATCTACCATGTCACACATCACATGATTCAATTGTATAGGAGGAAGAAGCATTTACATTCTTAATAACAGAAATAGGTACAATAGTTAATACATTAAGCTTGAAAAACCCCTCATTAAGGTACCCTTTGCCCACATACATTTATAGATGCCACTCGGGTCGGGTAAATGGTAAACCCGACCCGAATATAAATATAAATATAAAATTTTATTTTTTTATTCTATTTGGGTCAAATAGGTCGGGTCGGATTCGGGTCACAGTTTTCTTATGTGGTATCGGGTTCGGGTTTTAGAGTGCACAATTTTGAAGTCTATAAATTTGTTGACCAAGAATTTCTTTGTTCTAGCATCCTTAGTCTTATACTTCTTATCTAAACGCTCCCAAAGTGCATTAGCACTCTTCATCTGGTTATACATGTTATATAACATGTTATCAAATCCGTTAAGGATATAATTAGGACATAGAAAATTCACATATTTCCATGCATCTATTGCCGCAACAACCATTTTGTCTTCCCGTTTCTCCCCAGTGAGAACTGATACTTCCTCTTAAAGGAATTAAGCTAGATTCAATGTGGTAAGATAAAACAACATTTTCTTTTACCATTTTTTAAAATCCGCACTACTGAACTTTTTTGGTTTTTCCCCTTTAATTTGAATAGGAACATTCATCGGTGTGAGAATAACGACCAAAGTCAAGTTGGTACCTTCAATAGTCATTTTTGTTCTAATGAACAGAAGACAATCTTAGTTTAAAAAAAATTGCATGTAACCTAGTAAAGTTTGAGAAATTACATATAACTCAGTAAAGTTAAAAAATTTACACCTAGGCGAGTTCCAAAAAATTACATACAGTAAAATTCACAAATTACATAACACAGTGAAATTCAAAAATTACATATAGCACAGTAATTGATTGAAATTTTACAAACAGAATAGTAATATTTCAAAAATTGCGCAAAGCAATAAATTTTTGAACAAATTTCACATAGAATAGCAAACTGTGAAAAATTTACATCTAGAACAATAAAGTTTCCAAAATACGCATAGAACATTAAAATTTCATAAATCTACCCACAAAATAGTCAAATATTAAAAAATTACGCACAGATCAGTAATATTTCAAAAATTTACGCACAATATGGTAAAATTTCAGAAATTTAAGCACAAAATAGTAAAAATTCAAAAATTTACGCACTGAACATATAAGGTTGAAAGACTTTACGTACATAATAGAATAATTTGAAAATTTGTACACACAGAATGGAAATTTTTCAAAATTTTACATAGGGAATAGTAAAATTTTGAAAAAAAATCAAGAAACAGTAAAATTTTAAAAAATCTAAATAATACAATTTGGATATATACTATTCTGCATGCATAATAGTAAAGTACCAACTATATATAGAATTCTATCTTAAGATTGTTATTTTCATACCTTTGCAAATATGGTGATGAAAAACCTTACTCAAAGATTTATGATCGAATCAAGCAATTCTCTATGTCCTTAAGACAAAATTTACCTTCCTTAACAGTGCTTAGGATTCTTAGGCGTCTGCCTCCCAGGATAAGATAATCAACTACATGTTGACAAAAAAAAAATTTTAAAGTCAAAATTCAAAAGCCAAGATTTTCGGAGCTTAACTAGCTCTAAATGAGACCAAATTTTTAAATGGACAAAGTCTAAAATAAATGTGATGAAGAAAAATCTAATCCTACACATGTAGGAATGGACTAAGGCTTCTAGAAAAAAAAAAGTATTATGTGAGGACCTCATTACACTCAAAGTTAAATGACTAAGAGAGGCTTTGTAAGCCTCACATAGCTACATCAAAATTAAAAAAGTCAAATTACAAAGGGTTGTGTGAGATCCCATAAATCTCACATCGAAATAGCCATAAAACCAAAATAAGTAAAATGCTAGGTAAGACTCGTGGGTCCCACATTAAGTCTTGTTTTGTAAAAAAATGTTGAGCCGTAAAAAGACCAAAATGGCTAGAAACACAAAAAATTAAAGAACTCAAAGTTTGAAAAAAAAGGGGGTTATGTGGAAAGTCCCATGAGCTGCATATGAAAAATGAGAAGACTAAGTCAAAGCCCTGAGGCTTGTGATCCCTTACTTTAAATAAAAAAAAATGAAATGAAGAAATGAAATTAAAAAATTGAATAACTAAAATGTAAAGAAAGTGATGAAGTGTGAGGGGGACTAAGTCAAAGGTATAATACCAAAACCACCTTCACCACATTCCCACTTCCCACTAACTCACTCTCCACTTCTTACAAACTACCCCTACAACTCATCCCACTATCTCATTCCCCACATCCCACTAACTTACTTTCCACGTCTCACGAACTACCCTTCTAACTCACCCGCATTACTTTGCTAAACCGTACAACCCCAATTCTATAAAGACCCATTCGTTTTTATGAGAAGGGGCTTTTTGCTTTTAAGTCTACATAATCTCCAAAAATAAATTCAGAAGTCCATCACGCACCAAAAGGCGTTCAAATCGTAAAAACCCTTGACCTTCAAAAAGTTAAAGAAGTTTGAGGAATTGGAAGACAAACAAGAAACACGCAAGAAGGAAGAACTTATGCAAGGGGAGCTCTTATATTCAAGAAGAATTTTCCTTGTTTCTTCTTTTCTTTTATTTTTAAACTTTAAAGTTGTAGTCACTTCTCCTAGCACTTCTCTTTTCTTATTTTAATAGATTCTAAGTTGTTTCTTTCATTTTTGCCATATTATTGAAGAATTTCGAAAATTGATCAATTATCACTACTCACTCTAAAGTGTAAAGAGTAGTCTTCATTAATCAAGAGAAGGTCGTCCCACATAAAGAAAAGTTCTTCTCTATCTCTTGCAAGGAAGGATCATCCGATCCATTCTCTTGATTTATGCATAGGGAATTATCGAAATCCCCCAACACTACATACTATAGGAGCACCTCCATTACAGTACATGCAAACCGAGCTGACCGGACGACAACAGTGTGTGCACGTGTGGGTTAGCCCACCTAAGTACATGAGTCCAACATGTCTCTCCCCTACAAAAGTAGGTTGGCCTAAGGGCCTAACTTGAAATGCCAAATTTATGCCTTATATACCAACACTATTACTTTTTTCTAAGCGATGTGGGACTATTCACCTCTTTAACTAATTCACAAGCGTGATTATCATTTAACACAAAGTGGGCTTGGGCTCTCTTTACTATATGGGCTTAACCTACTTAAGTAATATGAGCTTGACCCACATAAATATTATGGGCTTAACCCATGTAAATAGTATACCCACCTTAATCATATGAGCTTAACCTATTAAAAATAATGCCTACTTCTAACAACCTTTTGGCGGGGGGGGGGGGGGGGTAGTCATTGCTAAAATATGTAGAATTTGACAGGGAACTAAGGTCTCTTTTTCAAATAAGTTTATTTGGCGGATGATATCCTCCACCAAGAAACCTCCAAAAGCTTTTTAAAGTTTTAGATAGTTTGTGGTAGGGAGAGGTCACTGTTATAATATACATACATTGACATGGACCTTTACTTTTTGTATAATGTAGTTTTATTTGAAACTTATAGAAGTTTTTTAAACTTTTGAAAAACTTATGGCGGGTGATGGTCACCGCCACAATATGTAGAATTTGACAAGGATCTAAAGTCTCTATCTAAATTAGTTTTATTTGACAGAAAGTACCACTCGCCAAAAACTCTCAAGAAGTTTTTGGGATGTTGGGGGTGGGTATGAGTAAAATTATAGAGAGGTGTGTGGGGTATTGTCATATTGAGCTATTAAAAAATATCAGTTATTTTTTTGTAGTGGGGGCTCTTAACATTTTTTTAGGGGGAAATAGGTGTGTTCTAAATAAATTTATTAATATAAAAAAGAGAGAGTAATAACTTGTTTGAATTGTAAAAAATATAAAATTATCCTTCTTAAATTATAAAATATGAAAAATAAAATTTAAAACATAAATCCCGCAAAATTAGTCTGCCCAAAACATACAATGTATAAAATTTTGACTTTAACAAAATAGGTGTTTTTTTTTCATTTTACAGAAGTTAACAAAATTTTGCAAAAATTGTTCCTATTGATGGACTATGCAATGCTCGAGTGCATGCCTCTACCTTGGGCTCCAGCCTCCAAGGAGGCTTGTAATCCTAGTCCAGAGAACCAACAAGACCTCTGCACTGCACGTCTCTTGGGTGGTGGACGCTGAAAAAAAGTTCCATCAAAGTTGTATTGCAGCTCTGAGCTTATTATGTTGAAGATGATGACCTTCTCATATAATCAAAGTAAGCAAGAATTTATGTCATTAACCAAGTGGGCAAGTTTGTTATCAGATGCGTTTTTTAGGGTGAAATGAATGTTCTTCAATTTTGGCTTCTTTGACTTTTCTGGTGTTTTCATTCGTGAATCTCCATTAAGCCAAGAGACGGAGACGGAGACGGCGAAGTTTGCTGTCCTCGGGCGAGTGATACACTGGGCAAAGAAGAGAATAAACTGCCGGCAAAACAATTTAGCTGTCTGTCAGATTGATTGGAGAATTGATGTTTAAAGGGCCCTGTTGATTTATCGCCATTTTAATTAGCAAATAATTATAGGAGCATTGTATTAGCCATTCATTCTTCTTCGGCCACATGGTCAGGATGGTCCAGTCGGGTTCAGTTGTTCAGACAGTGGGGAGTTCAGCAGACGATGATGATCCGCAAGACTGCAACTCATATGGTACAACATATTGGTCTGTCAATAATAGCATTGACGCTAGTGTTACAAATTCCGTTTCTTTTTCGGTACAGTTTCTATATAAACTGAAGGAAACAAAATGTGCTAAATAGATTAAATGATGCTACATCGTTAACAAACTGAAGTGACATACCGCAATTTTTTACATAAAAAATCATGGAGTACTTATCTTCTTATTTGCAGTGATACAGACGAAGGCCCTGAGCTGAATTGAGGAATGAACCCTTCCTCTTCCTCCTCTGCCAAAGGCTTCCAATTCATTCTGTGAACTTCTGATTTATAAAGTATGGCCTACTTTTTTAAGTTTTAGGCTATTATATTGGTCCCAGAAAAGCAACAAAAAAAAAACCTTCCATCATACAGAAAATACTCCAAACAATCCAAACTGCTCCAATCCTTCTGTGAGCCGCGTCAGACTCCAGACTCTGACGCGCAAAAGGTTCTGCCTCCACCTCAACAACCCCATAACAGATTTAAACAAATAATTCGCCATTGCTGCGTGCATATCCACTTTGCTATGCACAGACCTTCCCCATCCATGTGCCGAACTTCTTGGTATAAATAGATACTGGACACCCAGTGGAAAGATATGTAGGCATCATTCCCCAACCCATCTCCAGCTCTAGGCAGTCAGCTCAATGGAAGGATACGATGTTCCTGAAGGGGTAGACATCAGAGGCCAATACCATGATGAATTCGCAAAGATACTGACGCATGATGCCTTGCAATTTGTTGCTGAGTTGCAGAGGGAGTTCCGCAGCCAGATTAAATATGCTTTGGAATGTCGAAGAGAGGCTCAAAAGAAGTACGACACGGGGACGTTACCGGGCTTTGATCCGGCCACTAAGTACTTGAGAGATGGTGACTGGGTATGCGCCTCCGTCCCGCCAGCCGTGGCTGACCGGAAGGTCGAGATCACAGGGCCGGTAGACAGGAAGATGGTCATCAACGCTCTCAACTCTGGTGCCAACGTCTTCATGGCAAGCATTTTAGCTCTTCTCTTCTTTTTCGATGATTCAGTATTCTTACATAACGGTGGTTTATCTTTGGTGGGTGTTAGGCTGATTTTGAAGATGCATTATCACCAACATGGGATAATCTGATGAGAGGCCAAGTGAATCTTAAGGATGCTGTGGAGGGGACCATAAGCTTCAACGACCATGTCAGAGGAAGGGCATACAAGCTCAATGAACAGATAGCCAAGCTCTTCGTGCGCCCTCGAGGGTGGCACCTTCCGGAGGCCCATCTGCACATTGATGGAGAGCCTGCAACTGGCTGCCTCGTCGACTTTGGACTCTACTTCTACCATAACCAAGCACAATACCGAGCCAGGCATGGGGATGGTTTTGGGCCATTCTTCTACCTCCCAAAAATGGAGCACTCAAGGTGGACGTTACATAATCACCAATGAAAGAAGTATGGTATCTGATTCATCACTCACATAGTTGATTTTGTATATGGCAGGGAAGCGAGAATATGGAACTGTGTGTTTGAGAGGGCAGAGAAGCTGGCAAATATACCAACAGGAAGCATCAGAGTTACTGTACTGATAGAGACTCTCCCGGCAGTCTTTCAGATGGATGAGATCCTCTACGAGCTAAGGGATCACTCTCTTGGATTGAACTGTGGAAGATGGGACTACATTTTTAGCTACGTCAAGACCTTCCAGGCTCAACCGGATCGCCTGCTACCTGACCGAATTCAGGTGGGCATGACCCAGCACTTTATGAAGAGCTACTCTGACCTCCTCATCTACACCTGCCACAGGCGTGGGGTACATGCTATGGGCGGCATGGTATGTAACTGTAACTCATCCGAGTTGGTTGTAATCTGTTAAATAACGTACTCACCAAATAATATATACTGGTTCCAGGCTGCTCAGATTCCCATCAGAGACAACCCAGACGCGAATGAGGCAGCAATAGAACTGGTACGCAAGGACAAGCTTAGGGAGGTTCGTGCTGGCCATGATGGCACATGGGCGGCTCATCCTGGCCTCATCTCTCCGATCATGGAGGTCTTTGTTAACAGTATGAGCTCTGCTCCCCACCAGATAGAAAGCATGAAAAGAGAAGATGCAGCAAACCTGACTGAAGACGACCTCCTACAGTCTCCCCAGGGAGCAATGACCATAGAAGGTTTACGGCTCAATACACGAGTCGGTATTCAGTATTTGGCTGCATGGCTCACTGGAACTGGCTCTGTTCCGCTCTACAAGCTCATGGAAGATGCTGCCACGGCTGAGATAAGCAGGGTCCAGAACTGGCAGTGGCTGAAGTATGGAGCAGCTCTAGATGGGCATGGTGTGGAGCAGAAATTGAGCTTGGAGCTGTTTGAGAGAATAGTGGAAGAAGAGATGGCGAAGATAGAGAAAGAAGTAGGAGCAGAGAGGTTGAGGCAAGGTAAGTACAGAGAGGCTTGCAGGATTTTCACCAAGCAATGCACATCTTCTACCTTGGATGATTTTCTAACTCTTGATGCCTACAATTTTATCGTTGAGCATCACCCTAAGGTATTTTCTGGACTCTGAGTGACCTATCTCATCATCTAGATCCTAAACTTAAATCAAATTTGATTGCTATTTTAGTATCTAACTTCTCTAAAACTGTCAGTATTTTCTTATGTTAAGCTGCAACTGATAATAAGCGCGCACCATGATGCACCATGCAACCTCAAAAGGACAATAATGTAACCAGAAAGAGATATACCTGTAACCTGTGTAGGAACAATAGCTTTTATGTTGCAACGTTCATACTTCATGTGCATGTTTATCTGCCTGGATTACACACAAACGACAACTAGTGTTGGCAAAATCCACGAATTATTAATTTTCTCGTATGTCTTAGCCCTGAAGAAGTATGTGGTCATTAATCTTCTACTAAATATGTTTCAGTCCAACCGAGCACTCTAGGTATATACTCTAAAGTTGCAACTCTTAAAACTCTAACATGATGGCCCTTTGGTTTTTTTTTTTTTTTGAAAAAAAACTTTAACACTAACATGATTCACTTTTGAAATTTCATGTTTTCCAAGTAATAAGCACTCCAATTGAGATACATCATATCCTTTGTGCTACCAGAATCCAATTCAATGCATAACATGACATTTAGCAACATCACCTTCAGCTGCTAGCATACTTGCATGTAAAAAGGACACTGCACTCAGAATAAGTACTTTTTTAGCATAGCAAGCTATTTATCTTCTCGGTAAAATGCAGAAATTCATTTAGGGTCGAACTAAACAATAGTTTCATCCAAACGAAAATATATCAAGCGGACACGATGTGGATGAATATATAATCAAAATGTTGTGTACAAAGTATCACCACAATGCTGAAGGATGCTAAGACGTTTTGTACTATTTGCAGAACCTAAAAGCCGTTCAGGAACCTCTCTAGCTGATTGCTGATCCCTGGCTCAGCACCAACCGCATTAGACTTGAGAGGGAGTTCTATGACCAAGTGCAGAAGCAATGGCCTGCAAAAAAGTGCACAAATGGAAGAGGCCATACCAGGGTGAAGGAGATGTGTTGAAACATGCTACTTTTAAGTATGATGAAGGTGAAAAAAGTTGGTTAGGCATACCGCGTATGTAAATAAAAAGCTACCAGTATGATAGCACTATCTAAACTTAAAATCTATCAACTGCATCTGCTAATTTATCACTCACCAATTTCTTCTTAGAAAGGGAACCAGAGAGACTGCAGCTTTCGCCATAGAGCAGACATACATAAGACACTATTAAACTGCCATTGTGTGCCACCACCAAACCAAACTCCAAATTCTAAAAATTCAGAGACTATCAACTATCAATGCAAATAGTCTCAAAATTCATCATTCACAGCCCCCATTTTCTGATACCGATAGATGTCATCCGCTCTGCTTTCAGAGACATTGAGGGAGTCCCCAGTCCCCACTAAATGGGTTTAATAAAGGAAGTGATTTACTGAAAGGCTTGGAGTACTTGGTGTCCAAGAACCTAGCAATGGCAACACCAGCTGTCAAGCTCAGTCAATTTCTCATCGATACAGATCTTATGAGAATAATTTTGATAGTGGTGAAGAACGAATAATAACCATATCTGTTGATTGCTATAGAACAAAGACTGAAGGGAAGCATAGAAACAATTTTAGTTCCTATGAGCTAGGACCTCATAGTGCATTAGATCAAACATCTGGGGTATCATATCTACCTCAGCAAAACCGCCATCGCAATATGATTTAGCACAAGTGTACCAACTACGAAAGTGTAGAAGATTAACTACACCACATTTCTAAATATAAATAAACATGTTTCTTGTGATAAGCACATTCGTCCGGCTTATCACGATCTGCATCTGCTTTTCTTATTGAACAACAAATTCACAATGTCAGTTTCTATGGACCAATATGACTATATGAGATCACAAGTTAATGCTTAAATCTAAAATAGTCAAGAAGCAGGCAAAGCTACAAGCCAGCAACAAGTACACAGAGACTTTTTAGTCGAAGACGACTCCTCTTGAGAGTTGCGAAAAAAAATATGTTTGTTAAGAAGAGACCGTAGACACCCGTGCGACCACCCCAACCGTGCGACCAACCCAGGTGGGACGAACCCGACTGAAAGCGATCCTCTACGGCGCAGAATCCCGAGCACCAAGAAGCGGGCCATAAATCACGCTTTGGTCGCACGGTTATACGAGGACAGTAATGAACGCGGCTATTCCCCTCCCTCCCCCCCTCAGGGCCCCTCAAACTTAACCCACTCCAAATAAAATACTAATTTTACTTCTCTACACTTCACCTTTAGCCTAACATATATTTGTACTCATTACGCCCCCCAACCCCCCTTAACTCGGACTGTGCCCCCCACCTCCCGTTGTTGTATTTTCCGCTCCCATCGTATCTTCTCCATTTCCGTCCACTCTCCTCCGGTGAAATCCCCTCCCCTCCATCCCCTCTCTTTCAGTAAAGTCCCCTCCCCTCTCCTCCGGTGAAGTGCCCTCCCATCTTGTTTCCTCCCCTCCCGTATTGTCTCCTCCTCGCCCCTCCAGGCCCAAACTATCTATTCGCCTCACCTTTTGGAAGAGTTTTTGTGGGGAGAGGTCATCGTCAAATTGAGAATAATCTTATAGGGACATACATCCCCATATGCATGCATTAAATTTGGCGGGAGGTACCCCCTATAGGACAACTTCCAGAAAATTTTTGAGAATTTTAAAAGCTTATGGACAAGTTCTTACGGGGAGAAGTCACCGACAAATTGGGAATAATTTTACGGGGACATATGTCCTTGTATGAATGCATTGAATGTAGCAGGGGGTACCCCCCGCCAGACAATTTCCAAAAGATTTTCGCATTCATTAAACCTTCTAGACGAGTTCTGGCGAGGAGAGATCACTGACATATTTGGAAGAAATTGATAGGGATATTTAGTCCCCGTATAAATTAGTTTATAATGGCGGGTGGTAGCCTTTGTCACGAGGTCTGGTGGAATGATGCTTTGAAAACTACGTGCACATTAAAGTTCAATTAGCCATAGCGTACTCTGAACCCAAATTCTAATAGTTGAATGCCCAAAAAATCAATAAAGATGACCTGCTAATTATCCAAATGAATGATTTTTTTTATTTTGATGGAAAGTAGCGATTTTTAAGTGCATGCACAGTAATTGGGAGGGACTACCATTACAGGCAGGGAGGAAGATGGGAGAAACGCTTGTAATCGCTATTCTTTCATGCATGGAGAAGCAATTGGGAGTGACGACCCTTATAAGCAGGGAGAAAGATGGGAGAGACATTACCTTGTAGAACTCCCGCGTTGTAACCTTTTTGCCGTTGGCGACAAGTTCATGCACGTCTAGCACAATGAAGGGGATACGAAAGGGTTTTTTTTTTCTTTTTTGACTAGGGTGGCTCATAAGAATAGGGTGGGGGTGCTAAGTAATAAAAAAAATACTAACAAATTTCTTATTTGGGGAGCCCTAAGTGAATTTTGGGGTGGAAATAGCCGCATTCTTAACTTTTTTTACCTATTTGGAATTAAAGTCAGGTTAGGTTTTACCCGTATAGCCCGATAAACCTGACTTCTTCCTTACCATAAATAATAAAAACCCAATAAAAATAAATAATTTAATTAATTTATTAATAGATCTATAATAAAATTATATTATATATAATAATATAATTTTATTATTATCTACTAAAAGTGAGTTTCCTTCTTAAGTTAATTGTGACTAGTACATGAGTCTTAGAACCCTTAGATAGATCATAAAAATAATTTTTTTACTAAAAATATAAAAAAATTGAGTTTATGCTCTCATATATACTATAAAAGACTTAAGTTATAATAAATGAGAAGTTATAAGACTAAGTCTCTTACTAATACTTATTACTTATTTATATTTTCCTATTATTATAAGTAAATAATAGTAAAATTATTCTATTATATATAATATAAATTTGTTATACACCTGTAAATATAGATGACTACTAGGTTTAACCAAAAATTATCCTAAAAAAATCTACAATACTTATGGGTTACGGCTTCTCACCTTCTCCACTCTCAAAGCCTCGGTATATGCGGGATTGCAGCTGTGCAGGCTTTAACTATCGTGTCTGTTCAGCTAGAAACATGTGATTTCATCTATGGTAAGTCATTCTTCTCAGTTCTTCTCCTCCCCTTTTTTGTTTTGTCCTGTTCTTTTATTAGTTTCAGTTTTCCCTTCTCGTTTTGTGTTTATAATGGAGAAAACTGAAAAGAAGGTCTTGAGTCTCTTGGATCTCGCTGGCTGCTGCGTTAGCAGTCGCACTTGAATCACTTCATGTTCTTGGGTTTTATCTGTTTTTTGTTTTGGTTTATGGGCTTATAATGGTGAAAAATGAAATTATGAAAAGAGGGTTTTAGAGTCGTTGTACGCCTTGCTGGTTGCTGCATCAATAATCAGCACGTCACTACATGCGGTCTTCATATCTATTCTATCTTTCACGGAAAATTATTCAGTGAAACTGTTCTATGGGTCACAAGGTAAATATATTTAAATATTAATTTATATATTTTTAAAACTGAGCAAATTGAGGCATGAGTTTCGGTTTACGTATTTGAATATGAATGAATATATGCACGATCATGTGGTAGAACGGTTCTAGTGGATACTTTATCCTCCTATACAATATAGACTATCTCATTTCTGCCTTCTCATTGTTTGTTTCATACACCTGCATGGCTACATGCAAGTCTTAAGTTTACTGTATTAAATTATATGCTTCTTGTATATGGTTGAACTAGATAAGGTCAATTGGTCAATGTGCCTACTCAATGAAACATGACATTTACTCAACCAAATGAAACTTATTGAGGGTTTGATAGGTCTAAAAGAGTTGTTCTATTTTTATCTTTAATCTATTGTGCTCCACTTTGCCATTGATATCGATGGTGCAGTGCAACTAAATATTGGTTCAAAAAATATATTTTTTTAGTTTTTTTTGCATGAAAGTTCTTAGTTCAAGTGTATAAATATGTATGAATTTTTTATATTTAAAATGGTTACTCTCCTTTATGGCTATATCAATTTGCGGTTGTTGGTGTGGAACATTGAATCACTGATGAAAGAACTTCTTTCTAGGGTTTTTAAGTCAGATTGAGTGCAAGTTGCAACAGCCCAAGTTGATGTTCTTCTTTTCCCTTAGCACATCTAAAAGAACTAAGAGTTTGGTAAATTAGGTGCTTGCGTGAATGTGCAGTAGAGTTATTAATGTCAATATGGTTTTTTCTCATGTGTGATGTGTTAGTTTGAGTGCAAGTGGGCACTCCTCTTTCTTCTTAGGGATATTAATTCTCATATATTTATTTGTTGCAAACAAATATGTCTAATTCAATAGATAATTATGATAAAATGAGTGAGAATAATGTAATGCTCATAGACCTAAAAGATTCAAAAGTTAATAAGACCCATAAAAAGGATGAGGAAATCGAAGAGAACATCTAGTTTTTGCGAGCACTTTGATAGGAAGACCAATACAAAAGGAAAAAAGATGGTCATGTGTAAACATTGTTCAACAACATACCCAAATGATTCAAAGAGATATGGACGTTCAAATTTAAAGCATCGTGCAATTGCTTGTTTGAAGGAGAAGAATAATAATAATAAAGATAAGGGTCAAATGATTATGCAAGGAAATGGGAGTAGGATTGAAAGTCCGGCCGATACAATCAGATCAAGACATATTCCAAAGAAAATTTGCAACAACTATTATTAAACATGATTTTCCATTTAATTTTGTAGAA
The DNA here is from genome assembly GCA_035235625.1 of Saururus chinensis. NCBI lineage: Eukaryota > Viridiplantae > Streptophyta > Magnoliopsida > Piperales > Saururaceae > Saururus > Saururus chinensis. The sequence goes on from CP141145.1 coordinate 33,178,286, forward strand.
TACGAGGAGATAAAGGATCTTCTTAGTTACCTAAATTCATATGTGAAAAATATTTGCCAAAAAAATTACAAAAAATGATATTAGTAAGTTGCACAAAAAAGTAAAAGGAGAAATATGCAACAGATTGGTGTCAAGTCATGGTAAGATATGCTTGACATCGTACTTGTGGTCCTCAATCACAATAAATGGCTAAATTTGTCTCATAGCTCATTACATAAATTAAAATTGGGTGTTCCAAAAAAAGTTCTAAATTTTAGCTCCATGTCATCACCACACACTGGTGTTCAGAGAAAGTATTTTCACTTTTGAAGGAATAGAAAATTGAGTAAAAAATATTTTCCATCACACTAGTTAATACATTTGCAAAATGATGTGTTTGTGCAAAACCTCAAAAACTAACTTTCAGTGAGCAATTCTTTGATGGGAAATGGTAAGGTTTTCCATATTAGGTGTTGTGCAGATATCATAAACCTTATTGTGTAGGATGAGCTAAAATTGTAAAAAGGTGCTTTGGAGAATGTGTGAGAAAGTGTGAAATTTATTAAAAGTTCACAATCCCAAAAAGATAAATTCTTGAAGTGTATTGAGCTTACATGGATGACAAATAAGGACATTTCTCAAAATGTTCTTCTTATTTTGTAGTTTGGGGATATGGGATACATCTTAAACGGATTGTCCAACCCTAGACAAGTGGAATCAAATCGATGAAATATCCAAGTACTTGAAGGTTTTCTATGATGTCACAAATATATTTTTTGGAACAAAGTATCCATCATATAATTTTATTTTCACGGTGTTTGGAAAATTCAAATGAAGTTGAATAAAGATTTTCTAAATGAGGATGGTTCTTACGTGAGGTGGCTATGAAAATGCAAGAAAATTTTGACAAATATTGGCAAAGTTACACTCCAATTTTGGCCATAGAAGTAGTCTTAGATCCACGATACAAGCTTGAGTTTGTTGAGTTTTGCTACAAAAAGTTGTATCCTACAAATTGGAAAGATGAAGTTTTAAAAGTTCACTTTGCAATGGAAGATCTATTTAAAGAGTAATCTCACATTACTACCAATGTGCTAGCACAAAATGATCTCTCAAAAAAGAATACATGTTAACCAATTAGTAGCCGAGAATTTTCATTGGATGAAGATAATCTACTAGTGAGTTAGAATACTCTTATTTTAATATTTTATTTATTTATTGTGAATTTTTTATAATGTATTATGTTCCTTGTAGACTTTCAAAACTATCGAAGTACACAAACTCCATGTCAATTATCATATTTATATATGTATCTTCAAGAGTTGAAACAAGCACTCACTCAGCTTTTACACATCCTCAATTATTGGCAATTTCAACAATACTTATATCTTGATCTCTTTTGCATGGTTCACGATATTTTGGAAATCCTGATATCAATTGTTGCTTTAGAGGCAACATTTAGTGCTGAAGGGAAAAGATCTATTTAAAGAGTAATCTCACATTACTACCAATGTGCTAGCACAAAATGATCTCTCATAAAAGAATACATGTTAACCAATTAGTAGCCGAGAATTTTTATTGGATGAAGATGATCTACTAGTGAGTTAGAATACTCTTATTTTAATATTTCATTTATTTATTGTGAATTTTTTATATTGTATTATGTTCCTTGTGGACTTTCAAAACTATCAAAGTACACAAACTCCATGTCAATTATCATATTTATATATGTATCTTCAAGAGTTGAAACAAGCACTCACTCAGCTTTTACACATCCTCAATTATTGACAATTTCAACAATACTTATATCTTGATCTCTTTTGCATGGTTCACGATATTTTGGAAATCCTGATATCAATTGTTGCTTTAGAGGCATCATTTAGTGTTGAAGGAAAAGTTTTATATCAATACCAGAGTTCTCTTAAACCTAAAAGTATTGAAACATTTGTCACAAGTTGAGATTGACTTTTTTTATGCAGGAGATATGTGTTTTCATTTAATTATTTACATTTTTATATATTCTATATTTTATTCTACTTTCTTATTTTTTGTCTTACACTATAGTGGACTATATGAAAATATTGGTAGAGACTAGAGATTTTGTTAATGATGTCATGGCCCAAGCCGGAAAAAATTATAAAGAAGTTTTCTTAGAATTCTAATATTCTTAGTTTTTGCTTTTATTTGATACTCAATTAGTAACTTTTGTAAGATATTATAGTGTTGGTCTATTGGACTTATTTATACTATCATTAAAGTGAAAAGTGAGGTAGAAATTTTGTTTACAAATCCTAAATTACCCCTATGTTTAGTTGGTGTTAACTTAGAAAACTCCAATGGCTGCTTCATTTTGTAATATTTGGGCAGAAGATGTTTTTTATGTATGTATGACTTGCATCATATTGAAACTACTTTCTTATGATTAAATCAAGTCTTGTCTTTGAAGCAATGCCATAGAAAAATATGGTAGCCTCTTGTCAATAAAAGGTGTCACGCCTAAGGTTTTTCTTTACATTTAATTAAAAATTTTGCTAATATTTTATTTTGAAATACCAATGTAAATCGAATAAACCAACAAAATTCAAAACGTGTGAAAACCATTTTTGTAAATTAATTCAACATATGACAAAACTAAAATTCTCAGATGTGACCTGAAACGAAAACATATAAATAGAACTTGCCATGGCCATGGTCTTTAAAAACAAATACATCACAGGCTTTTCTGAGTACAAGTTCTTCAACAGTCAGTGTTCTGATTTATATATAGATACACAAGTCCAGAAAATAATACATTTATCTCTTACCTTAAATAATACAAGAAAGCAGGGCACCAAAATTCACATAACCTCACTACGAATTTGTTGCACCCCAGGTAGAGGAAGAATTGTCCACCATGAGGAAAAATCCAATTTCAAACAGCAATCGATCGACCTGCAAAAGCCTCAGGACGAAGGGGCTAAAAAGATAAGGTGAATATTTTCATACTCAGTAGAAAAATATTCAGTAGGAGAAATAAAAATCAATGAACTCCGTAAGTTCATATATAGATGCTTTCATGCAATCACACATGAAGCAAATAGAATAAGAAGTATAAATATGGTCACACATACAAATCATCATACAAACCGAACTTACACTTACTCATATATCATGCTCTTACACTTACACTTTGAATCAGTCTTATCAGCTTACTCATATAAACGTACGCTTACACCTACAACATATACATACTCGTATGACCTTATTCGTATGAACTCACTTGTACGACCTTACTCATACAATCTTACCCTTACACATAAATGTACTTTTACATCTCCCTTAAAAGCTTACACTTACACTTATACTTATGCTTACACTTACACTTACGTTTACCGTCCAAATCAAAGTCTCACAAACTTACTCGTACAACTTATACTCATAAACTTACTCTTACTATCTTCCAAAGAAGCTCACACTTACTCTAAATCTTACATGTACAACTTACTCAGAATTTAAAACATATAACTTACTCTTACTATCGTACACATATTACCGACAATTGAAGCTCATTACAATTAATAAGCTCTAGTGTTGGAAAGGAAGGGAATGTCATTGGGGCATCACCTTAACCTTCGGGGAACAACTAGACACCATGGACTTTTTTGAAGGCAAGGAACACCTATGCTCATGAGGCACATGATCAAACAGGTAAGAGCAGATCCATGATACTACTTACCTGAGCACTCAAATGCCCACTCTCTGGGGCCATATAGTGCCAACTAAGGGCGAAAAACATACAATGTCACTCTTGGGCAGAACATACAATGCTATTTGTAGGCAGAAAACATACAGAGCCCACGAAGGGCGAAAACTTTCAGCGCTCTCAACAGAACATCAAACGTCTGGGCCAAAATATAACACCAAGACTAAATCCATAGGAAAACACCATGGCTAGACCAGAAAGGACGCTCAGTCGATTACTTATCGACTGACACAAAACGGAACTTAATCCGTCAAAACCCTCTGCCTCAACTCACATCGTTATTAAATTAGGATTACTTATCATTCAAGTTTATATTAGGTAACTTATGCATGTATAATTATGCTCGGAACGACTTCCATCTTACATTCTTCAACCAACAAGGCTAGAAATACGCCCGTTCCGAAGTTCCAATCCACAAAGGTAGAATTCTTTACTTAACTCATCCCCTACTCTTACACTTACAACCTTACCGATATATGTATAACCTTACTTAAACTTGAATTACATGCTGATAATCTTACCATCATACACTTACGGCCTTACATCTTACACTAACCGCCTTAAAACTAAATCATCTTACTCGAACTCCTCAAATGACACCCTTTGACTTAAGTCCCGACACATACCCTTACTCATTATTTTTCTGTTATAATTCATATTATGTACATTATGTGGTACAATTATGTAGTCCACTTTCACTAATTCACAATCCCCCAAAGACGTTAAGAACCCTGAATCTTCCAAATCATTACATCGCTTAGGTCTTCTTCTCACTGCTCAAACCTTCAACAGTCCATCTTACAACTTTCCTCGCCCATCATACCATCACAATTTCCATGTCGTAGCCTACAAAGCACCCTTTCGACAAACTTACAAACAAACGCATGTACTCATGCTCATCGTCACACATATTTATCACATACTCAAATCACACACATATAATTCACCAATTACTTACTGTCATACCTTTAGTCCTCAATAACATATGCATGATTCACATATATAAAGCATGATCATTCAATTAGCATTATCATGCAAAACATTAAATTATAAACTCCTAGCATGCTTCGACACAATCAAAGCATGCTATAATAAAATTACGAGTTCAAGGTCCCCTACCTTGTAATCCACAGGAGTTTGATGGCGAGCAAACGACGGTGGTGGCATCGATAGCGGAATAGGCGGCCAAAAGCTGTAAGGTCCCTGATTTTTCTACGATTTTCTGGGATTTTCCTGCCATTTTTCTGGTCATTTTCGGCAGGAAAATGTGACGTTTCAGCGTATGTGTATTCGTGTATTTTTCCCATATTTATACCAGTAGAGTCGGGTGTGGGGCTTAGTCACAGGCCACGGGCCTCGCTGCGTGCTTACGGCGCAAATTTTGGAGGTTCGACGCGTAACCAGTGGGTTAACGCGCGTTGGGGATACGTTTGGAAAAATAAAAGAAAATAAAATAAAAAAGAGGGATAGGGATCGCGATCCCGATCCACTGGTTTGGTTGGATGAACAGTACCGCCCCCCCTTTTCGTCGATCCCTCGTGCCCGGCCGCCGGTGGGCCAGTGGGCCACCGCACCGGCTCCGCCCTGGCCGTGTGATGGCAGGGGAGCCGCCGTCCCGGCCCCATGGTCGCTCCGCTGCTCTGCCCCGACTTTTCCCCGTTAGCCGCCCCTCACTATTTTTTTTTATTTCTCCACCGCCGTGGGCCGGTGAGGGCCGGCTAGCCGCCCATGGTTCCGCCATGGGCCGGCGACGGCGGGAGGACACTCCCCCCGGCCCCGGACGGCCTCAGCTCTGCCGTCCCGCTCCGTTTTCCCCAGCTGCCCTGTTTTCGCCGGACTCTGTTTTGGACGAATTGGGGCCGCCGGCGGGGAGCTGCGGCCGACCGGACCTCCGTCCGGCCCGGCCTTGGTCCGGCGACGTGATTGAGCCACCCCTCCCTGGCCGATTTCGCCTCTGCCCAGCCCACACAGTTCCGGCCTCTCCTCCCTTTTTCACTGTTCCGAGCTCCATTCCGCTGGTTCCCTATGTCAGTCACCATTGTGGGCTGACAACGGCCAACCAGACCCCGATTCGGCACCGCCTTGATCCGGCGATGGTGAGGAGCCACTCCTCCCGGCCGTAGGCGGCCTCTGCACCGCCGCCCAGTGGATGTTTCCCCTGCCCTATTTTCCGCCGGCGATCTGTTTCGTGAAACAGAGGCCGCCGGCAATGATCTGTGGCCGACACGACCCCCATCCAGCCTCGCCTTGGTCCGGCGAAGGGCTGTGGACCACCCTACCCAGCCCGGTTCCATCCCCTCTGCCGTCCTCTGCTCCGCCCAATCCGATTTGCGCGGTACTGTGGGTGGATTTTCCAGTGGGCTGGCGCCGCCATCGTTGGCGGGTGAGGGTGACTTGACCACCGTGGGCTCTGCTCCGGCTCGGCGATAGTGAGGGTCAGCCCCACTTGGCCCAATTATACACTCCGCCCGGAATGGGCCGCTTGTCATTGCCCTATACCGTGCGAGATGCACAGTCGCCCGCACCATGGGTATTGGTTGTGGGTGGCGATCGGCGATGTAGCCGCTTAGATTGGCCACAGCTAAGGGCCTTAGCCCTGTTGGCTTTTATGGGCCTTGAGTCGCCTCATTTCAGCCATTTCCCCCGCCCTTTGGGCCGCGTGCGCATGTAGCCACGCATGTACTTCTAGGTTTAGGCGCCGCATTCGTGCCGCCTAACCATCGGTTGGCTTTGCCACCAAGTGGAGTTGACCACTAGAGTTGTCCTCCACCTCTCCTTTGATTCTTGAGCGTTGCCCCACGCTCTCCGCCCTTATGCGGGCCCTTGTTGACCGGAATCGTTGCCGTTGGGTGCTATCCATGGCCGATTTCGACGTCTTTGTGGCCGGCTGAGCATGTCTTAGCAACCGGCCGATCTTCAGTGTACACCATCGACTTCGGGTTGCACCGCCACATATGTTGGCACGATATTTCTCCCGGCCGCCCTAGTGTGCCGCCGTGGATTGCGGATTTTTACCGCATTGAGTTCTGACACTCTATTTGGCCGTGATAGTTCTGACGCTTCCTAAAATCCTCGGGACAGCAGCTCTCTCAGCCAGGCAACGGTTTTGACCGCCAACTCCGCCGCCGCCGCCGCCACCGTCGTGTGCTCGCCATCGAACACCATGACTACGAGGTAGGGGAGCTTTGAACTCATAAATTCATGAAGCATGCTTTGAATGAGTAGCAGCATGCTAGGATTGTATGATTCCATGTTTGGATGTTGAGTAACGATTCGATTGCATGATGTGCGTGTAAGCATGATTGTATGGTATGATTGATATGCATGAGATGTATGCACGTTTGATGGATGTGGATTATATATGCACTGGTGATGGCTAGCAAATATGTCAGTATGCTATGTATGTGTTATGCATGTGCTAGTGATGGCTAGCGTGCATGTTTGAAGTATGTTTGATGTATGTATGCATGTGCTAGTGATGGCTAGCGTGCATGTTTGAAGTATGTATGAATGTGTGTGCATGTACTAGTGATGACTAGCATGTACGTTTGATGTATGCATGTGCTAGTGATGGCTAGCGTGCATGTTTGACGTATGTATGAATGTATGCATGTGCTAGTGATGGCTAGCGTGCATGTTTGAAGTATGTATGAATGTGTGTGCATGTGCTAGTGATGGCTAGCGTGTATGTTTGACATATGGATGCATGTGCTAGTGATGGCTAGCATGCCTGTTTGTAAGTTATGTATGTATGACCGTATATGTATGTTATACGTATGTGTGGGACATACGTATGTATGATGGCATTTTGCCTATGCTTTGGATGTGCGTATGTGTATGTGGGCAGAGGTATGGGCGATGGACAGTAAGAGGTGACAGAGACTTTGTCTGAATTTGGATACGGTTGTGTAAGCGTATGACAGAGGATATGAGTATGACGGGCAAGTATTAGAATGGATCAGTTTGGGGTGGATTGTGTGTTGGGCATTTGTCAGACAGTAAGAGTGTTCATAATTATACAAGCATAACATACAGATTATGAAGTGAAAAATAAGTATAATAAGTGAGATATAAGTAAGAGGGCACAACTGGGTTGGCTCTGAGGAGCGTTATTTGAGGATGTCAGTGTAAGATATTTTGGCCATAAGATGGATGGCGAAGTGTGTAAGACTATAAGGGTTTGTTGTACGATGAGTTTTGTCCATGATGTGGACGGGTAAGTGAAGTCTGCTGCCCTGACGAACTTGGGTTTCGGATCAGGCTCAGCTTTAGTTTGACCAGTCGAGGACTATGAGTTTGTGTGGCATAATTGTACCGCATAATATACTTAATTCAAACTTGAATTATAAGCACAGCTAATGATAGCGTTGTGAGTTTGAGACCTGAGGGTTCGACGGATTAAGTTCCGTGTTTGAGCTGGCCGCTAATGAGTTGGCCGAGCATTTATCATGTCTTGCCATGGTGTTTATCCTGCGGGATATTGTCTGTGTGCTGTATACGGCACCGGGCGTCTGATGCTCTGCTGAGAGCGACGTCGTTCCTGATTTTGTCTGCGTGTTGTATAAGCCCAGACGTTTGATGCTCTGTTGAGAGCGATGTACGTTTCTGAATTTGTCTGCGTGCTATATGAAGCCTAGACGTCTGATGCTCTGCTGAGAGCGACATATGTTTCTAATTTGGTATGTGTGTTGTGTAAGCCCAGATGTTTGATGCTCTGTTAAGAGCGTTATATGATTCTGCCCAAGAGTGGCACTGTATGTTTCCGCCCAAGAGTGGCACTGTATGTTTTCTGCCCAAGAGTGGCAATGACACTATAAGACCCATTATGGTGGGCGATTCTCTGGCACTATAAGACCCATTATGGTGGGCAATTCTCTGGCACTATAAGACCCATTATGGTGGGCAACTGTATGACCCCTTATGTGTGGGTGTTTATGTTTGCGCGCTCAGGTAAGTAGTATCATGGATCTACTCTTACCTGTTTGATCCAGTGCCCCATGAGCATTGGTGTGCCTTACCTTCGGAAAAGTCCATGGCATTTAGTCACTCCCCGGAGGTTAAGGTGTTGCCCCAGTGGCATTCTTTTCCATTTCGACGCTGGAGTTTATTAGTTGTAATGAGCTTCAGTGGTCGTTGATATGTGTACGATTATGTGTACGAGTACGACTGTACGAGTGTGAGTATGACTGTATGTGTATGAGCAGGACTGTAAGTGTATGTGTATGAGCAGGACTGTAAGAGTGTGTATGAGCAGGACTGTAAGCGTATGAGTATGAGCACGACTGTAAGAGTATGAGTACGATTGTGAGAATATGTTTCTAAGTAAGACAGTAAGTATGATTTTGTGCAAACTGTACGAGTAAGGTCGTACGAGTCTGACTGTACGAGTAAGGTCGTACGAATCTGATTGTACGAGTAAGGTCGTACAAGTATGCATATGCTGTATGAGTATGCGTACGGTGGTACGAGTAAGTTTGTATGACCCTGGATAAGGGTATTTGAGTAAGTTTGTATGACCCTGGATAAGGGTATTTGTGTAAGTTTGTATGACCCTGGATAAGGGTGTTTGTGTAAGTTGATTTGATATTATGATTTTGGCACGATGGTGCCTTGGTATGATTTTGGCACGATGGTGCCTTGGTATGATTTTGGCACGATGGTGCCTTGGTATGACTTTGGCACGATGGTGCCTTTGGTATGTCTGTGGCACGATGGTGCCTTCGGTATGATCGTATGCGTTTGAGCATGTTATGATTATGTTATGTTGACTGCTTCATGTTTGAGTTGCATGACGCATGTGATTATGAACTTATGGAGTTCACCGTTGGGATTTCCCCTACTTGGTATTTTCCTACTGAGTATGAAAATACTCACCCTACTACTTTTAGCCCCGTTGTACGGGAGGTTTTGCAGGTTGTGCGGAGAGCTCCTGGAGATGGACGCTCGTTTCAGCGGTGGATTGATTCCCGTTGACTCAGGTATCTGCTTGACTCTCTGCAAGTTTATTTGTGCCACGATCTCCTGTATTGGGAGAGACGAGACATCATGATGTTTATTCTGGACTTTCATTTAGATGAGTCTGTGGACTGTTATGGGACTTGTACTCAGGGATGCCTGGGAGAGTGATTTGTATTTAAAAGTCTATGATCATAGCAAATTTATTCGTACGTGTGTTTTTGAGTAGCGCCTGAGGATATTTGATTTGGCAGTACGATGTTTAACCGTATGATGTTTTAAATTATAAAATGTTTATACAAGTTTTGATTTTATCGTTTTGACTCCGATTTATGGAAAAAAAAATTTCTATGAGTTTTAAGAAAAAGGGATGAAAAATCTCGGGCGTTACAAAAGCATCGCACTGAGAGAGTTGTTGTGTCCCAAGGATTTTCAAGGATGCTGGAATTAATCTCGATAAAGTTAGATTAATTTCACTTGAAGCCAAGGATTTGGACGCACTAAGGTGGCCGGACACAAGGTTGTGCTACTAGAAATAGCAAAAGCGACCACATAATGGGGGCTGACTGATTGGGGATCGGCCAATGGTTGAAAACACATGTTGGCCACAACATTAAGATAGACTACGAACTATCTCTAGTTTGTTGAAGCCTCACAACATGGCGGAGGACTTGGTTGCATACTTACGGACATAAGGGAGATAGAGGAAGGCTTTAATAGCCATATTGCCTAACGGTGGAGTCGTTCCATAAACACAAGTTGATGCACTAAGGCCCGACATAGGTGGCTGACAAAGGCAGCGTCATTTCTAAACGCTTACCCACAATCAAATCATTATACAGACAATTGTGCATCAAGTACAACTTATGGTGGAGGTTATGGGCACAACATTAGTCGAGCTTTCGATGGATAGAGTCTAATAGTTAACAATGTTACTTTCCCTTGGAAGGATATGAATTTGGGGACTCTTTCCTCACAAATTCTGGGTTGTGCATAACAGGAAGTGTAGGTGCAAAGCTAGAATTGGGCCCGAAGTGCTAGCCCCTTGCTGTCACTGGGCTGAAGCAGAGCTCTCATCGGTCGAACATGTGGTCCATATCCACGCAATATCAAGCTAGACAAGTTGGGTTGGGTTGGAGTGGGCCCCATCAGCAGCAATTAGAGTCATTTCCTAAAGTTTAGGGGAGTCTGGTGTGTGCAGAAGACGTACAGAGGAGGTCAGGGGCGGCAACACCCCGTATCGTTATTGGGTCAAGCTGGCATCACGGTTGTCCCCTAGTCGATGCCAGTTGCAATAGAACCGCCGATCAAAGAATTGAAAAGACCCAATTTAGCTGAATTGACAGTGTGCCAAGATGGGACGGCAAACACACATCGTTGGGTCACGACGGCCAAACGGGACAAGGATAGACCTACGAGAAGATGGAGCCTAATAGTCGCCGGATTGTGGCATGTCAAATTGAAGTCGATGCAATGATATTTGACGTTTGACGGCGGAGAATGGACGCCACTAGGGAAAAAGGCAAAACTTTCTTTTTCACAGGTCAATCGGTCGAGCAAAACGGGACCAATTGTGGTAAGGGAGGTTGGACCTCGGCGTCGGCTCGAGGTGGCATATTGAATGTGGATCGCTGGTTTGCGAACGACAACAAAACATAAGGCAGAAGACCACGGGGGAATTTCTATTCGGGATGAAATTGGGCAAAGGGGTTAGGGAGGCGGTGGTTGGGGCAACTGCCATGCTGGGGGAGGGCCAAAGGCCATTCGGCGGCGGCCGGCCACTAGTGCCATGGCTTGCGGCCATAACAAACAGACGAAAACATAACAAAATGGGGGAAATTTCTGTCTAGATTGGAAAATAGGAGGGGTCACAGTCCGGGGAGGCGACGGTTCGGCCACAAGGTGGTGGCCTTGTCATCGCCGGATCGGAAGAGAGCCAGAGGCTCGGTGGCGGTGGCCGGCAACCAACGGCACAGCCACAAGTCGTAACATATAGAAAATCGAAAAACAGAGTCATAAATGTTTTTACCTCACAGTGGCAAAGCGTGGGCGGGGAGGCCGGGACGGTGGTGGTCGGAGGTCGCTCTGGCTGGGGCGGAATTGTGGCGGTGGGTTGGCGGCGGTAGCAAATCGGGGCGAAAGTCAAGATCTGGCGTCTCTGTTGTGCTGAAACAGAAAAGAGGAGAGAGCGGTAGCGGCCGGCGGGACTAGGCCAAGGAGGTGGCGGCGGCAGCGCCAGGCCATGGCCGGCCGGGCAAAAGCTGGCGGCTATGGCAATTCCCACCTCAGAAATGGAAGGGTGTTGCCCTTCCACTGTTCCGCCAACGGGTCGGCACACCGTGCCCGATCCTTTCTTTTTATATTTTTTATTATTTTTTTCAGTTTCCGTTCTCCTTTGCGTTGCGCCCTTTTTCTCTCCCGTTTTCACGCCGAAAATTTTCTGTGTTGCATCGAGGCCCATGACCTGCGATTATACACCACTCTCGACACTTACAATCACGAATATTACAAATACGAATACGATAAGGCATCAAATTTTTTTATCAAAAATACAAACAAAAACTATAAAACATTGTATAAATATAAAAATAATAATAAAAAAATCAGAGATATCACAAAAGGTTAAGAGGTACTAGGAAAAAAATTATAATAACGCACCTCTTGCCTTTATCTTCGATAAAAAATAATGATGACATGTATAATCACATTTGCAAAAATGTTTTGCTTCTTATAGAGGAAGAAACTTGGGTTTCTCTATTTAATACTAGAGTTAAAAGGCAACAAACCATTCTAAAAAAAAGCACACATATATTGAACCAGAAAAGCGGAGACGTCAGTACGTTCAAATGAAGAACTGCTTTGCTTTGCCATAGGTGATGTAAAATGAATTCATGGTTAAATAATTTGCGGTGAGGTAAAATATTACAAATTAATATTGTAATATATTTAAAAAAAAATTTATCTTTGGCCCTTTCAAAAAGAAGGAATAAAATATAAATCTAAAAAATAAATTTGAGAAAAAATTGGGTTTACTTGCATACCGGATTTGAGCAGACTCAAATAGGATTAAAGTTTAAATTTTTAACCTAATTTATAAATATGTAACCCAACTCAATTTAAGTGCAAGTCAATCCGACTCGACCGTAGTCATATAATTCATTTACTAAACTTTGGGGCTTGTCTCTTTAGAACTCAAGAATACAAGTGTACGAGCTTATAGAATAGATTCTATTCAAAGTAACGTTGGGGTGAGATGGGCTTCGCCTTCTGGCTTTTCACCTACAAATTCAACCGGTAATTTGTAATGTAGGACTAATTTGTCTTTCTACCAAATGCGTCCCCTTATAACCCTTAGGAAGCCAGTCTTAGATTGCGAGAAAGATATTCCTCATGTCCTACATAAAACTATTTATGTGGGACTCATATAACTACTTAAAAAGGCCCCCATCAAAACTAAAATACAGAAAATGCGTTCCTTCTTACCATTTCTGCCCCATAAGGTGCTACTGACCATGGCAGATCTATAATTATGCAAGCTCTTGTTATATTTATGTCAATAAATTTGTAGCATTTCTTATATCCTTTTTGCAACGTGCTGATTTATCTATTAATGCTCCATATTTTACATATGTACCTTTTATGCTAATGTTTGGTGATGGCATTTTTCTTTGACCTTTTCTAATTTTTAAATTATTTTTTAATTGAAAAACTAGCCAGAGCAGCTCACCCTATACTACATACCTTTTATGCTAATGTTTGGTGATGATAGTTTTTTTTAACCTTTTTCTATTTTTAAACTATTGTCTAGTGCGTTACAGCTTCTTGACTATTAGATAAATAAAAAATGTCTAGTCAGAAAATCTCTAGTTTGGTGATGTCATTTTCTATTAAATCAAGTTAACTATTGGTTTAATCAAATGCCGATCATATTGTTTATCATTCTTTATTAGGAAATTATATTTATATAATCATTTTCTCTACATCATAAGCCTTACGCCATCTTTAATTTGATAGAGAAAATAAGTCCTACTTTCACAATATAAGATTCACTTTTTTCTCTCCAAAATAGTGTAAGGCTTATAGGTGTAGAGTGTAGTGATGTAGGAATATCACTATCCTTCTTCTTGGTCGAATACTTTCTTTATTTCTTAAGAAAGCTTAGTATTCTTTATTTCTTAAGAAAAGCTTTGAAAGGACAAGTAGTACACATCTACAAAGATGGAAATGAAACTAGAGGTCCATCTAACACCAATTACTTCCTGAAACATTTTTACTGGTCGATTTGATGGAATCATGAGATCTCATGTGTAGAAGGAGACTAAGTCACTGCAGAGTTAGCTTGCGAATTTTGCTGTAAATAAAATTTCCCGTTCATCATCATCATATGCCGAAGTAATGCAGTTTGATTAGGAAACTCCATATTGTTTTTTTAATCGAGACAACTAATATGAGATGCAAGAGGTAACAGTGTCATAACTCGGAATTTCTCCGATAACCACCTTGTACATCACAAATGCATAAGATTTTTCTGAGTGGAACGCATAGTGCATTAGATCAAACACCTGGTATGTCATCATCAGTGTCTCGTAGCAGCACAGATTCTGCAAAATTGCAATCACCGTATGATTGTACATGCATCCCAAGGCCCAAGTATAACAATAGGTTGAGCCACATCACATATCTAAAACATGAAGCGAGTGAAAATCAAAAAAGTTTTTCTTGATAAACGCAGTGGTAATACTAATCATAAGCAACATAGTTCACTCCACGTCTCCATCCTGTTCCTGCAATTTTTAGAATATTAGTCGAAAAAGAGAAGATTTGGGGGTTAAAAAGGGTGGTTATTTGGAGGGAAGTCTGTCAGACCACCATGCGGCCATCCTAGGCAAGACGAAACTGGCTAGGAACGATCCTCTACGGCTCATAATCCAGAGCCAAAGGGCCAGGGATCCCCGCCCATTAATCACGCTCTGGTCGCATGGTCATTTATTCATCCACCAGACTTTGGGGCCTGTCTCCTTAGAACTTAAGGATTCAGGTGTACGAGCCTATAGAACAGATCCTGTTCAAGTAAGGTCGTGCTACAATGTGCTTCGGCTGTTGGTTTTGTACTTGTATACTTATGTTGTTGTGTGAGATGTGGGACTAATGTGCTGCAGTAATCGCTTAAACAAGATATATCCTCCTCTTTGTTTGACCAATTCAGCTGGTCCAGCTCCAGCGTCAAATGGGACCAATTACAAGACAGATATTGAAAGTGGGAATTAATTTTGGCTTCATGATGCCTTTGGGTATTAGGTTTACAGAATATGATGCTATTCTTAATTGTCTTTTTGAAGTGGAAATGACACCATTTTATTGTTTTGGGCATGATTTTAGGTAATAAAAAATTTATTTAGGCAGAACAATGTTAGTTGTCTCTTGTTTCTCCATCCCATATTAAGGCTTATATTTATTTTTTCTAAATGAACAAATATGCGTTCATAAGAAATGTTTTGGCATACGTTTCATCTGGGTGCCGGTTTTACACAACACGAAGTCCTACCCAAAAAGAGAATTCATTAACGGAAACAAATTTGGATGGAGCAATCAAATAGAACTTTGCAACTTACATTATGAGTACATGTAGCCTAAGTTGTTTAATCCGTATTGAAGCCTAAGATACTCTTCCACTAAGCATCAAATCTTACATCACGAGTACATGTAGCAATGAAGCTAAGTTGCATAGACAAATAGATAGTGAGGCACTTTAAGAGACCAAATAACTAAAGACCTGGCCCATAACCCGACTAATAAATGTGTTAGGGTTTTAGACCCGTTTATTACATGGATCAGATTTGGTATGCGAGCTTGCACCTATAAGTACTCCAATACTCCATCCATCCAATATTAAGTGATATAAATATTTTTTAAAATCACTTAATGTAGGGAGTATTATAAGGCTGCTCTAGTGAAATTTGGGATGACATGCTCTTTCCGTCCTTAAGTGCCCCATTTGAACCAATTTGTCATTAAATAAATGTCTCTTTTACTTAGTTGGGAACTACTTTTTCCTCTCTTATGTATATTTTTCCTATAATACTCTCTATCACCCTTTTTTTGTCAACGTAAAAAGGGTAATTTTGAAAAATTTTGAGTAGTTAAAATATTTGACTTTTTCAAAATGGGATACTTATTTTAGGACAGAATAATAAACTAGCTGATGGAGAGAGGAGAGATGAGCTGGTGAGGGAGGGAATAAATAGAAAAGCATGGCGAAGAGGAGGGGGGCCGAGGAAGGTTTCGCTTTGACTCCAATGGTGCGCAATTATAATAGCAGACATATATAGACTATAAGCACTGGACGCATGCGAGTTCATCAGATCCCATTCAATCAAATACTCAGGAATACAAATCTTTCCAGTTCAAGCAGATCGAGCCTAGTTGCACTGGTTGGATCTCTCCAGATTGTGGGAGAGACCCCATGATCAAATCCCATTGCCGTAACTGTGTGAGTGGGGGTGCACGAGTCTCACATATTACAAAACAAATTTCCAAAGGAAGAAAAAGATAGGGGAAGAGAAAGAGAGGAGGGCAAAGAGGTACAGGACTACTGCTGGCACAGCCTCAAAACCAGGGATAATTCACATAATGGAATCATCATATTTATACATGTTGCCAGGGCCGACCTGGCGTCTTACAAATTAATAACAAATAAAAATATAGGGACCATTCACTCTGCCCCTCTCAAAAAAAGCTAGCGATATCCTAGAATACAAACTCCTTAATGCCCTTCATGCCCAAAGAGGGCACAGAATTTTAGAAGAATCCTCACATGATGGTGCAGTTGCATTTAGACTCTAGTTTCGGAGGCTTCATGCTATCAGGTTTGTGTGAGACTGCCACATCTTGGGCAAGAGTCTCCTGACTCTGCACATCATTCTCTGTTTTTTGTGACGGAGGCTTGACAGCTGAATCCGTCCGCTTGTGCCGAGCCTTTGCAGCTTTTGGTCTGCGGTGGCTGTCTGAATCCTTCATGCTGGATCTAGCAAATAAGCTAGCAGGAGTCTGTCGATAAACATCAAGAGGGATAAGAGGCCTCTCCTTTTCTATCGCAATTGTTGCTGCTTCATAGGCTAAATCATGAACAATAGAACTGCAAAAGAGTATCGTGTCCGTAGCTTCTTCTAGTGTCAAGCTTCTAGCTTTATGTCCTCGGACACCTTCTATTGTTACCATGGCCTCTTCTGTCAGAAGCAAAGAAGAAAATATTAGATAACTGCCAAGCTACCTCCCACAGTACTGGATGTATAAGAACCAAGAGGAGTAACTTCTACAGAATAAGCTTTTAATACAATCTTATCATAGTCCTACAATCACCACAGGACCAGTAGATTACTTGACATTAGCATCGATTAAGAACAGCAGAACTGGAAAAAGGGAAAGTATTATAGGATCTCTCTTTTGATGTTTAATAGGAGGTAATAATTAAAAGAGAAATGCATGAGAACTAGCAACAGTCAAAGATGGTTACTTGCAATAACATTTTCCCAAGCGCACAACACAGAGCCTGTGCACGATGTTAGAACAACAATCATATAGTTATAGAAGCAATTTTATTGATTCACATTGTGAAGTTCAAAAACTATGACTACCTTCAATTCCGAATGAATAAATCACCAATGAGTTCACCCCTAACTGAACTGTTATTGTTAATCAAGATTTAATTAATCACTAAACTTATAAATTTTTTATTAATGTCCAGTGAAATGACCATAATATATATTGAGAAAACACATTTATACAATTAGGCAAACAAAGAGTTAGCTGGATGAAAGAGAGTAAAACGTTGTCAAAATACATTACACAATCAAAATTGGAGTCAGTAGCAGCATATATTAGATCAAATGTCCATTAAAAATTAAATACATAAAGCACCACAAAAAAAAATACCGGACCATAAAAAAGAGAACGATGATCATTAAATAAACATCACAAACAAGAGTATCATCAAGCAAGTATGATTTACCATTTAGATTATGAGATTGATTGATGATATCTGTTTCCAAAGCTGAGATTGATCCACCTTTCTCGGTTGTGGAAGACAGGGGCTCATCAGGTACACAATCCATATGTTCTGAATGCTGAAATGACACATTATCAGGGTTTGAAGGTAAACCACCCTCTTCACGCACATCTTTGGGTTCCCCTGATACCATCACAACATTGTTGCAAAGAGGATCGCCCCTATCAGTAAGACAATGGGCACTACAATGCATTGTGTCAGCTTCCTCAATCTTAGATCTTTCCATGCAGACATAAGGCTGACTGTCATCTGAGATTTCTAAAGCATTTCTAAAATCAAAATCTTCATTATTAGCAATGCCTGCAACCAAAGAATCATTTAACTGGATATCTCGAGCAGGGGTTGATAAATCTGAAGCAGAAGAAACTACAATTCTTGGGAGATCAAATTCCTTTCCTTCCAGAACTTGATTCTCTTTAGGAACAAATCCTGCATCTTCTACACCTTCAATTTCCATAGTTTTGGCAGAATAATCAATTCTACCCTCACTGATGCCCTCAGAATAAACAATAGCTCCATAACTATTATCAGAAAAACCGGAGACAGATGATCTGCTGCTCAGAAGCATTCTATTTATATCTTCTCTCATAATCTCCATGTCAACATTCTTGCCACCTAACTGCCGTTGTGCATGGGAGCTCAAATCAACGGATGAAGAAGCAGAAGCACTACCTTCCACACTGTAATTTCTTACAGAATTTAAGTTGTCCCTCATATAAGACAAATTGTCACAACTAATGGTTGAGGCAGTAAATGCTCTACCCTGAACTACTGGCCATTTGGTGCTATTTGACCTTTTAAGCAACACAGATATACCCAAACACTCAGCATTATCAGCTTTGGAACTTAAAAGGCCATCAATATAGTGTAATTGCTGATTTACTTTAGCATAATCTGTTCCATTTGTATTGGATACTAGTGAGCCCACACGTTCAGGATCTAGCAAGCAGTGGTTGTCTTCCTTCAGATTGTCCAAAGATGGAACAATAATATCTTGTGCAACACTCGCCTCATTTTTAATGGACATAGCCAAGATACCAGTCTCCTCTGGTAATTCTGCTATTATAGAATCAGCATCCATTTCAACTGAATTATTTTCTTCTAAATGCATCCCACAAGTGACACCATCATGATTTATAGATACAGGGGATGCTGGAGCTCCAGGCATCAATCCACTTTTCACGGAACAGTTTGGACAAAGATATGAGTCATCATTGATATGCTCTGCCGTTTGGAATTCACTGTAACAAACAGAACAGTGTACTATCACACGACCAGAAGCAACTTCGGAAGGCTCACCACCAAGACGTGGAGAACATGTTTCAGCAGTAATTACTGCAGGCTGGTTGCTGCTTATTGCTTCACAATCCCTTGCCTCAGCTTGGCTTGAAGTGCTTTTTCCAAAATCTCCATGCTGCTCAGCCAGTTTACCATCTGCATCCATAATTCTTCCTTTTACCTCTTCTGCCCTATCCAGTACAAATATTTCTTCCTCCTGATTATCAGAATATGGTGTTTTCACCCATTCAGAATTTAAATCGTCCTGGTCATGTTCACTACCCTCGGTATCAAGAGCAATGCTCACACCCTGCTCAGAACTTGCATTACTACTAGTTGTGATTGAAGAGTTCCTAGAAATTATTTGATAGTGGGTTGGGTTGACCTTCCCAGCATAAAATGTAGTGGATGGCACACTTGATAAAAGTGGCCGAAACATATTTTGTGGTCCTTTACGATTATCCTGCATAAGAAAAGGGAAATTTCAGACACATGCCAGATCACCATCATTATCAACACCTTATCTGATGGGGATGAATTTAAAAATATCATGCCCTTGCCTGCCTATGCAAGCACAAGGATGAAAATTCAAACACTTTGATCTACATTGAAATTTATCCTTAACAGCTTTTACATGACTCTTTCTGATATGCATTGTTAAACCATAACCAGCCAAGTGCAAATAAAAACCAGAGACAATAAGCAAAATTAGTTACTTTATCGTACACACATATATTTTCACACATATCAACATGAAAAACTCTAATCTTACACACCAACTTTCCTATGTGATAACCTAAGGGTTGTGCATCCAACTAATCAGAGCTGTGCTTTAACATGCACACCCCACAGATCAAATTGCACTGAAAATCATATTAATGACATAGGAAACTTCACATCAGTTAGCATGATTCATCATATATCTAAAAACCACCAGAATGAATTAGGAAGAATAAAAATACCATTTGCCGAAGAGCATAATCAAATGACCGCTTTGGAGCAGAACCCACAGACAGAGTTCTAGATGGCTTCTTTGAAAGACTAATATTTCTGTTACTAGGGAAGGACCCAGTTTTCCTTGCTGTAGACTGCTGCGATATGGGTGCAGACTGCAAAGAGTCCATATCATCATCCCCAGAGGAAGCAATAGAACATTTACTGTTAGCGCTAAACCTGTCTCGATCATGACTATGAGATGAGCTTGCACTTCTAGAAGCGGTTGGTGACATAGATTGTCTCCGAAATTTGGAGTAAGATGCATCCCTCCCATTTCTTGATGCAGGAGACACACCCCGCACATGAGAAACTGGCCAATCTGATGAAGTTCGAAGATTTGGGGGAGGGTCTGAGGAGAAGCCAGGGAGAGTAGATTGCCAACTTTGAAGTTTAGGCGAAGCAGAATTACCACGAGTCGCTTTTCCAGGAGAGGCCCCGCTTCTTTTGGCTGAGGACGGAGTAGCATTCACACCGGTGCTCATTCTTCGAAGTGTGGGGGTAGATGACCTAGGAGTTGTTGTTGAGGGCTTATCTGGGGCAGATGATCTTTGAGAAGGAGAGTTTGACCTTAAGACAGGGCCAGGACTAGTACGAGGGGCGGACGAAGGTCTTCCTCGAGACAGGTAACTGTTATTTGAAGATCGAGGGGATGGGCTTAACCGATGAGGACTTGCACTGCTTCTGCCACTCCTATAGCTCTTCTCCGTCTGGATATTTTCAAGAACATTAGCCAAGAAGAAGAGAAAAAAGAAACACTTTTATGATGAATTACATAGGCAACAACAACATAATAATGGCTGAATGACATACCATGGACGTTCTGGATATATGAATGGGTTGACTCCGAGGTCTGCCTCGTTGAACTAAATTAACAGGCTGTTTTTCATCCTCGTCATCCAATGAAGGGAATAGAGGAGTGTCAGGAGGAGTTAGAAGCCTACATACATACAAAAAAAAAGGTCATTTCGTTGGAGTAATTCTGAAACACTAAAAGTTTTTTTCTTGGATGAATGAAACTCTATATTTTGGTTAACTTGCATAAGAGACATATCAGATGTATGATGGTTAAAAGGATAGAAGCACAACAACATACCAATCATAGTCATTCTTATCGCCATCTGCATTAAATAGATCACTGCTCTCCCCTCTCACGGGAATGGAAACGCCAAGCTTTAAGTCTGAGAAGTACTTCAATTTGGTAGCTGAAAATGAAAATTCAACCCCTTACAACAAAGAAGACGCTATCCACTTTGGATTGGATACCAACAGCTCTAAAAGAAATGCTTACTTGGTTTCCAAATAACACTTGACGCCCAATTATTGTAAGTGTTATACATGCTCAATATGAAATTAAAAGTCTTACCAGCGAACCTAAATTTCAATGTAATCAATCTTAAACAAATATGAAAAAGGAAAAGAAAATTTAGCAGCTTACAGAAGTCGTCGTCAATGTCACCCGACGAATGAAGCAAAAAATTTTCCTTTTCCCTATTCTGCATATCAGTGAAGAGGGCAAGATCATCACACTTATCCTTCAAATGCAGTCCACCGTCGAGGCTTCGCCCGCGCTTGTGATTTAATTCCCGGTAAGGAGAGAAGCGCAATGCCGGTGAAGGCGGCATCTCCGCCACCCACTAATCCTCCGCTTCTCGAAAAACAAATGTACAAATAAAATTCAAATCAACACGTCTTTGTACACAGATTCAAACCCTGTAGTGCCCAGTACAGAAAACCAGTTGGCGCACATTCTCTACCCAAATTAAAAAAAAAAAATCAACTTTAGTTGCCCTCACTGCTCAGAACACACTAGCGAAAAATCCTAACTGCAATGACATAAAAAAATTCTCAAAAAAGAGCAATCGAACTACAGTAATTTATGCTGAAACTCGGCAGAGCGGCGAAAGACCTTCCACACGAGATCTACATTGAATTCCGGCGAGGTTCTGCGAGGAGAACCGTACAAAAGCCCCAATGTGGTAATTGGATCTGCCGCCAGCCGCGGCAACCGAGAGTAGCAAGAGGAATTGGATCGAAAGAAGAACTCGAGTTGCAGAGTGAGAAGCCTCCGCAAACCACGAAATTACGAAAATCCGAGCTCAAATCCTCGCCACAGAAACGAGGTGGCAACGACGAAGAAGAGCGAGATTGCTGCGAGAAGAAGAAGCAAAAAAATGGCGGCGGCGAGCAAGATTCTGCCAAATTTTACTTCTCAATCAGACCCAAGCTTTCGTTCTTCGCTGCTGCTGTCACGGTGGTGTCGTTTTTTTTTTATTTTCTTTTTTTCGTTTTTTCCCTCCCCTTTTTCTTTGCTTTCAGTTTCCCGGTAAGATCGGATAAATTACAAAATTACCACATTGAGAGATGATTTGTGAAGAATTTTTCGACGCATCCCAGAGAGACGATCTAAGCTTGAGATCTTGTAAGACGCCTAGTAAATCATTTCAGTCCACGTGTCGTATAACAATTGGACATAAATTATTTTGCTTTTCTTTTGGTAAAGCGCAAACTTTTGTGCTTTAGCAACTGATTTGATTGTTGTTAATTGTTAACATAAATTTCTGGATTAGCTTTTTTTATCCTTTTACTTTCCTCAAATTTATATAAACTTTATTAAATTTAACTCTTTTAAAAAAATTAGTACGTAGGTTAATTAGGATGTGAAGTAATTTTAATAAATAGGAAAGAATAATAAGACAATTTATGTGCATCATAAGCGATAATCCTATGTGGTTTTTTTTATATTAAAACTGAACCTCGGCTCTAAGTTTAGTTTATTAATTAAAAACTCTAAAACCAAAGCTTTTCGTCCAGCCGTAACCGTCAAGTCACGAGGGCCAACTCCAGCGTCCACACACACAGGGTGACATGTAATGTGGGCTCCATGGGCGGGAAAAGAGGCAGACAATTGTGGCTGCTTGAACATGGGTGGGGGAGTTCCAAACTGAAGCCAGTTTGCAGCACTAGCAAGTTCAAGCAGCATCTGTGATGTGCCAACTTTCTCCGCTCTTGAGCTTGTCATCATATTTGGGCCATCCAATTTTAATGTTTCTGAGCCAGTGGGGGGGACGTTGAATTGTCAAAGAAAGCGGCACGGGTGTCAGATGAGGCAGGCCCATGGGGAGCTGAAACATAAGCAAACGTTGGTTCAGGAGATTAGCATTGATTATGTTACTAATGACGAAGTAACAACGAGGATTTGCTGAAACTACGAGATAATAATTAGTGAGTAGTGAGGGGTTGTTTGGTGATCAAAGAGTTGAAAACGAGGGAATCAGAACAAAGCTAGCAGCGAATAAAGGATGATTAAGCGGCACATATCGGACCCTCCTACGCCAAAGATGATGGAAACATCTCCACTAAAATCGCTTAACGCAGCGACCCAGACAAGAGTTCCCTTTTAAGCTAATCCGTGGTTTAAATTAAGAAATTCCTCCTCTGATCCTATCCTACTTGACATACTTCCTCCGTCTTCAATTAATAGTTCTATTTGAGAAAAAAATTTATTTCATGTTAATAGCTTTAATTTGTTAAAGTTGAGTACTTAAGTAGACTATTATAAGCTTATTTTTTCTTTGTTTAGACATAAGTTTTATTATGTAATAAAAATAATTATTTTTTTAAATATAACTATTATTATAGAACCGAGGGATAAGGTGATGAATGATGATGAACCCTAATGAAATACTTAAATTTTTTGATAAGCAGGTTGTCCAATTCTGTAGGACCCAGCTAAAAGGCGCAGGGCAATCAGCCTCTAGAGCCCTGTCTCAGGCTGGCGATCCACTTGAGTACTTGCAATCTTTAGGGTAAATCCGGATATAATCCGAGGGCACATGGCCATTGAAGTAGGGTAATGAATTAATTTCCTTTCAAGGTAAATTAGGTAATATTAATTTAGTCGGGGTGAGAGACACAAAGCAAGAAGGAATTAAATCCGCTAGGTGTGTTCCGAAATATGTACGTGTTTAATTATTAAGTACATCTCATTAACATTATTACTCCATCATTAATATATCTCTGTTCATAAATCTGAACTAATCCCTCTACTCCACCTGTATAAAGACCA
The DNA here is from genome assembly GCA_035235625.1 of Saururus chinensis. Lineage (NCBI taxonomy): Eukaryota > Viridiplantae > Streptophyta > Magnoliopsida > Piperales > Saururaceae > Saururus > Saururus chinensis. Next base: position 33,202,367 of record CP141145.1, read on the forward strand.
GACCTCATGGATCACCTGGTGCTTGTTGGCATCAATTAATTTTGCCTACACATTAATACCTACCTCCTAAGAAACAATTAGTTCCTGCTCATGTGCTGGTATAATATCTTTCCATTCCACGAATTATGGGCAGCAGGTGCATTAAGTGATCAACTAATTAAGCAGAAGTATTTTCTATATTTTCTAGTGACAATGAGCTTTTCTTAAAAATTGGAAGGTGTCCATATTTAAAATCAGTTGTAGTGTCACGGGGCAATGAAGCGTACTATCTGCGATATATATTAAGGTATATATATAAAAATATATTATATATTAAGTATATATATATTACGAGAATTATTTATAACATTATAATATTACACACCCTATATGTTAAGTATTGCAACTCTATATGTAAGTGTTGCAGGAAAAGCCTACAACGGTATGCATTCCAGCACAAGTCACAAATAATACACTTCATTAACCCCTGATAGTACATTAATATCAATGACCCTTACTGTTATAAGGTAACATATACACTATTGATTTTCTAGATAGACAGCTTTCATGCTTACGCTAAGCTTACTAACAATAGCAAATATAAAAAATACTTCCAAACTAGGAGTGGCTCTCACCTCATCGGCTCTGCAACCTCCAGCAGGCCGCAACTACGTACTTCCCTGCTTGTCCGGGAAAAGGAAAAGCGGTTTGAGGTTACAAAACTTTATGGAGAACGAAGGCAGAAGCACACTTGTGACAACTGAAATGGGTAAAAGAATATGATCACTCGCACGGTTTAGACGTTTGTGACAAATAAGATCATACAAGCCTCATAGTCTTGTACGCATATAATGAATATGAACAGTTTGAATGGGTTGCAACAGTTTAGTAGTTAGTTGTACTTAAAATCAGGGGGCTAATTGTCAACATACAGTTAATGTGGAACAGGTGCAGAAGTTAAACCATCCTTGTAAATGATACTGATCTTTTATCAAACCGTTTATCTTCCAACTTTGCGACATGTTGCTGCATGGATTTCGTACATAAAGCAAGAACTTCATAAAATCACATGCATAATACTTTCAAACGTACAAAACAGAAATGCCTGAGTTGTGATCCCCCAAGGGACAAATATTGGGAGGAATCTGAGCATGCAAATTAGCAACGATAATTTGTAGGGTTACGAGAATATTGAAATACGATTCTGGTAACTTTTCAGGACAATGAGTTCCCTTGGTCTTTTTACGGGACAACCTCGATCTCTCCGTGTTTGCTTGGTTGACGCAAGGTTATATAATGGGACGAGGGAGGGAACCACTGCTAGGTTTATAGGCAAATTAATATGTTTTCTTGGTGTCCGATGACTTCTTCACTCCCCAAAACACACTGAGTACATCGCATTTTTTGCTATAATAACAATATTCTTATAGTTACGTGGTGTGGGATCTTACGGGACTTCATCATATTAATTTCACCAATCCGGTAAAATTCAATGAGAAAAGGATTGCCAGTGAGCTTGAAAGAAGATAGTATATGAAATAATGCGTTTTTACTGCTGGAAGTGAAAATGGACGGATGCCAGACAAGACTTTTCTTTAGTATGGCCAACTTTTCACACCGAAATCGGGCACAGGCGGACTCGATCAAAGGGCGCACACAATGGAGGGTGAGGTGCGGCTGCATCTAGGGTCGGCTTTGGTTACTTTTTTAGGACCTAACCTGAACTAAGATAAGAACTAAATTTGATGAATCCATTTCAATATGAAATAAGAACTAAATTTTTTAGACGCGGCTTGGTATGAGATATAATTAAAAAAATCCGAGAATCAAAATAGAAATTAAAATTCTATCTTAATTATGTTGGTTCAAAGAACAAGTGTGATCAATATTAATTATGGACATCAATAGGGTTTTGTAGGTTAATAAGGAACTTTAGGTTAGGTTGGGTTGGCTTCGTTCTTGGCTTTTTTACCTATTAAACTTGACTTGTCCAGGAAAAATACGAATATTTTTCTCTAACCTGACCCAACCCCCTCAATTTTGAAAAGCAAACTTATACTCCCTCACTTTGTCAAAATTAGGCATAAACCCCCCTCACTTTTGAAAAACTTTGCTTACTCATCCTTTCATATCCCTCGTTTTTCAACCCTATTTCCTAGGGGTGTATATAAACGTCCATTCTCTGTTAGTATGTCAGTGTCTGCGTCCATAAGTAAATAAATAGGGCGGATATTTTTTTTGTTTGGGGTGGACACGGATATGGACGCGGACTACTAAATATGTCCGTCCTTATAGGGTTTGTGGACATGGACAAACTGTTGTCCGTGTCTGTGGACATCCGCGCCCGCCTCTTTAATATAACAACCCTAAATCTATTAGTGATTACAATTCCTACTGTTTATTGTTCCTCTACTGCTCTCATTCAGTCATTCCCGATTTTGCAGAGTCCCCTATGGAGTCTGGCATTTCCTGAGTCTCAACTTGGAAGGAACGAAACCAACAAAGCAAAAATTGAGCTTTCTCCATCATCTTTACCGGCTATTGCAAGAGGTGGACAACGGCTGCCCACGAGGAGAAGGTGTTTCTCCCTGCCATTGAGTTGTGGTCGCCCACGGCCCACCTCATCCTTTGTTTCTTCGTCTTCATTTTTTTGGCCGTGGGTTTGAAGGTCGTCAAGTGGAATAAGTGGATTAGTGGAGGATCACAACTACCTTCGATGAGGAGGTTGAGTTTCACTAGTTGCTACCGGGGAGATTTTGATATTGTGACTACGAGTTGGATTGATATACTAATTGGGCATGTAACTGTGTCGATCATCCTCAATCCATTTGTTGTCTTTTGCTTTTTCTTGTTAACAGAGTTTTTATATTGTTGTTTTCCTTCAATCAAAAGCTAAAAAATCCAAGTAAAATGAAAGTTATTTTTCAATCAAGTCATGATAAATAATTCAATTCCATGTAATAATAACTAAAAACATGATATCAACTACAAAATACCTAGCGATGAAAAAAAACTAGTGATATTAAAGATAAATATAAGCAGAATGTACTAATGGAAGGACCATGTATGAATGAGCAATGTATCCAAAACGTGCTCTTCAAACTTAGATAGGGCGATAAAGTTGGACCATTGGTCCATGTCCATCCGTATCCAGCACGAACAATAGCAGACGAACATGGACATAGTATTCTACGTAACGAGTGCAGACATGGATAGTCATAGACAAAGTGTCCTTATCTAGCGAATAGACATGGACACCTCCTTATCCACATCCATGTCCATCCATTGACACCCCTACTATTTCAACATCAAACAGCAATGGCAACATTGACAATTAACTGCCTTGTTAGTATAAGAGTATCAAAATTATCTCTAATAGTAACTCACATTATTGGCATGCCCAACTTGCCTTACTAGTACCCCTTGTTCACACCCCTTCCTCAACATCTATGGTAGGGAGGTCAAAATTGTAAAATCCCTGATCTTAAACCAATTTTAATTCATTATGTTTAATTGCTCTTATGTGGTTTAAGTCATTTTCTGATTAATTTGATGATGTTCAGAAATAAAAGTGATTTTCAAAGGTTTTAAATAAAAAAAATTCATATTTATGAGTTTTAAGTGACTTCAAACTATTTAGAATTTTTAAAATTTTTAGATATTTTTTAAAAATTAGGGTTTGGTGGGACCCCCCCTGTGGCCCTATGGTCAATTTTGGGGTTTTTGGTTCAAAATATCTCATACATCAAATAAATTCATTATAAAAAAATTAAAAAATTTTCTAGCCCTAATTAGAAGTTAAATTGCCAATTTTTTTAATTTTAGTTAAAGATTTTATTTCCACCCCAAATTTTAATTAGGTATAGACCAACCCTAAAATTTAAAAGGAAAGATGCTGAGTCATTTCTAAATTGGGATTTGGTGTCTAATCTCCAATTAGGCCAAAAAAAGGATTAGAGGTGAGTTTAGCTTAATCCTTACTTAATCTTTAGGGTTTTTCTTAAAACTTTCTTAATCTTGTCTTCCCCCATAGATTCAATCTATTTTGAAAGCATTAAATCACTATTATACTCTCCTATTTCAAACCCTAACATTCAAATTTTCATTTTTATGTCTCCTAAGCTATAAATCTAGTGATTTTCAAGTCTAAATGAGTTTAGGTGTGTTTTAACATATAAATCTTATTTTTGGAAGGTTTCAGAGGTGATTGAAAGATTAATTCGATAGAAATAAAGTGGAGAGGTAACAGGTTTTCAAATCTCAGCCTTGTTATGGTGAAAATCTTAATTTTTATGGGTTTTACTTGAATGAATTTTCTTAATTAAGGCTTTAATGGTAGATTTGTGAAATGTTAATCTCTAGCCTTTATTTTTTAGGGTTTTACCTCAGAATGGGCTCAATTAACTTTCTAGAATGTTTGATTGAATTTTAATGGTGCATGAGGCTTAGGATGAAGGTTTTATGATACAACAATGATGTTTCGGTTTTGAATTTCGAAAGAAAGAAAAAGGCTCGAATTGTGTGTTGGCGATGGATTAGGCCAATAGGCCAATCGATTAGGCCGTTCGAACGATTGATCGGCCACACAATAGTTTTTACCATTTTCGATTTTCATGCTTAGTTCGGTATTTTTTTCCAAATTGATGCTTCCAATGTTTTATGAAAAGTATTTTATGTTTGAATTAAGCTACTAGAAAGGTGTAGAATTTGTGATGGAGATTTATGGAGTATGCTTAAGTACTTTTTATATAGAAGTATATGTTGATAGTTATAAATGTTAACATTAAATTATCTTAAATCTATGGATGGTGGAATTTTTATGCGTAGAGAATGTTTTTAGGAGGGATATTATATGGTAAATGATGAGATATGTCAACATATAATAAGAATAGATTGTGGGTGAATAATATTATTATGTTATAACTTTATGTGTAGAATAATCATGCTTATAGAGTTAAGCATTTGATTTCATATGAACAAATTTATGGTTAATGGTATATTTTACCCTAGATTTTAGTTGGTAATTATGATTTGAATGTGTGTAAGCATGCGTATATTGCCGTATGGGCTTATATCAAAGCATTAGTCGTGTACTTAGGAAATGCATAAACACACACATGTGAGAAAGTTACTAGGAAATCATGATTATTTATGATTCAATTATAATGCATGTGGGGACTGATGGGAGCACGTTCTATGTGTTGGAACTCACGTAGATCTTGTTCACAGATGTATTATGATTTCATGCATCATAGAACAAACTTCATGAATGAGGTTTTATCGATGTTTAGTTGTGATTGATCGATTGTATGCAATTATGTGAGATTATGTGCCGGATTAATCGATCGTTAACTTAATTGGAATTTGGTTGGTCTAGAAGTACATGATTTCGATTTGAGTTCCTGATTGGAACATAGATCCTCCCCGGGTTGAGAAGAGCGGAAATGCTATAAGGAGACCAACATATTAAGATTATTTGGACCCTGAGTGTAAGGACCCTCATCTTTGAACCGGTTTTGGTTTTCTTTAATTATGGGTTATCGTGAGATTTACGCGTTTTCTGATCTTATTCGGTGATTTCGTAAATAAATAGTGTTTGTGATAGTTTTAACCAAAATTAACTTCAATATTAGTGGTTTTGAGGTATTTTAAACCAAATGTGATTTTTTGAGATTTTTTAGAATTTTCACTATTTTCCCAAAAATTAGGGTTTTGGCGAGACCCCTGTGGGCCCCACCGTTGAAAATTTTATTTTTGTGTCAAATGAACCTAGACAGATACTTAAGGTCCCACAAAAATTTTCAGAATTTTATTAGGCTTAAATTGTGCTTAAATTTACAAAATACCCACTTTTAGCCTACTTTTCATATTTACACCCCAAAACTTACCTATGCCTACCCTAACCCTTACTATAAAATGGCAAACCAGAGCCATTTCCATTTTTGAGAATAGGCTAAGGAAGGAGGGCTGGCCTAAGCCCCACTTAGGCCCGAATTAGAAGCCGATTAAGGTAAGCTTGCTCTAATTAAGCACTAATCCATGACTTTTCTCTTTATTTCTTCCAAATCTACCATTTTCCCCTTGATTCAATTCATTTTTGACCATCAAAAGCTACTGATTTATGTTTTACTACAAACCCTAACATTCAAAATTCGATTTTTACTACTAACAAGCCCTAGATCTAAGGTTTAATTAGGGATTTCTTGGGTAAATCGATTTCTATTAGAGTTTAATTCAAACTAATTGTGTTTTCAAGGATTTCAAGAAGGGTGACTCTTCAATCTGAGCTTAATCAAGTGCTGAGGTAATGGGTCTTCGAAATCTTTGTTTATCCATGGTAAAACCCTTCATTTTTGGCTTATTTCGAAATGGTTTGCTTGATTTAGTGTGTTAATGGTAAGATTAGAAAATGGAATTATTTAATCCCGATTTCTTAGGGTTTTGCATTATTATGATTTGGTTTGATATTCTGGAAGTCAAGGAGGACTTTTGATGATGATTAGGGTGTTAGATGTGGATTTGAAGTGTTATCTATGGTGTTTCGGTTTGATTTTGCGAAAGGAAGAAGATGATTGTTCTGCCGTGTTGGCGATCGATCGGCTGAATTGAAAATTTCAAATTTTTGCGTGTAACCGATCGAACGGCTTGAAGGGCGATCGATCGGCTACACAGGAAATTGTGTGTTGTGCATATGATGTCTATTTTGATGATTCCACTTTAGCTTGCCAATTTTATATGAATGTGGAGTGTTTTAAGCTATGTTAGGCTACTGGAAATGCATGCTATTGAGTTTATGGAGTTGAGATATATGCTTAGAGATGGTGGAATGACATGCTTTGTGGCATGATGTTGGAATCGTTATCTTGAAATTATGAATGGTTGTTTCCCTTTGGTTAAGCATATATTTTCAGTAGGACTACAATCATTGTTGGACTGATTTGTCATGATAAATTGTGATTAATGGTGTGTGAATGTTGGTGAATGCCATGACTCAATGATGAAATGAGTGATGTTATAGGTGTTTAGCCTTTGTGGTTGAGTTTTGAATTTAGCTATGATTTCAACGATTCTTCTACTATGATTTCCACTGGAATTCATGTTTAGATAGAAATTCACATGTGTAGTGTGGTAGTGAGTTGATTTTCAAGCATGTTGATATGCATTATGTGAAAGGCTTCTACTAGTTACACACATACACATGTGGGGGTTAAATGATGATGTTGAAGCTTAATATTGTGATTATGAATGATGCATTAGGGGCTGGTGAGAGCACTTATCATGATTAGGATTCATGTATGTTTTGCCCACGCATGTACCATGCTGCACGCATCATGAAAATGGATTTCTAATTGAGGCTTCATCGTGATTAATCAAATTTGACCGATTGGATGCAATGTGATGGAATTGTGTGCCGGATTGATCGGTCGTGGATTAATCGCAAGTTGATTGGTCCGAAAGGACATATTTTGTTTTGAAGTTCCTGTGTGGGACGATTTGAAGTTCCTGTGTGGAACGATTTGGAGTTCCTGTGTGGAACGATTTGGAGTTCCTGTGTGGAACGATTTGAAGTTCCTGTGTGGAACGAGTGCACTCCCCTGGTTGAGTCTTGTTTAATGGAATGATGTGGGGACAAGTTGTGTACTTGTCTTGCGGATATGTGAGAATATTATTATGTGTGTCATCTGGACCCTGAGAATCCAGTGTGGTATGCCGTGTGCACCCCGCTACCACGTGTTATAGGGTTCTCTGTGTGAGAACTCGAGCTCTTCCCTCCACAGGAGATGTCCCTGGGTGAACACCCCTGCTCTAGATTCTCTGTGTGAGAATGGGACATCCTTGTCCAGGATCGTCCAGGGCGAGCAGTATTAGGGATTGACAACCCCGATCTTTCTTGAATTCTTGTGTAGAATTTTGGACCATGACACGCCTTCGTGGCCTTGTCTATGCTCCCGTCTGTGTGACGTTAATGTGTGATTACTCCTTAATGGAGGTTGATTGTGATGACATTATGCATGTGGGAATATGTATGTTAGAGATACATCCATGCATGTTGATTTTGATGTTATGCACGTGGAATATGTATGTTAGAGATACATCCATGCAAATTGTGATGATGTTATGCATGTGGAATATGTATGTTAGAGATACATCTATGCATGTTGATTTTGATGATAAAATGCATGTGGAAATATGTATGTTAAAGATACATCCATGCAGATTGTGATGATGTTATGCATGTGGGAATATGTATGTTAGAGATACATCCATGCGGGATTGGTTATGATGTGAATGCATGTGGGAATATGTATGTTAGAGATACATCCATGCAGGTTGAATTATGCATTATGATGCAGTGTTAGGTGATATAAATGTGTGATCAGAAAGTGATGCACCATGTAAATCTTTGATCTAAACGATCTCATTTCTAAGCTATTGTATTTTCTACGTTGACAATGATATTAAAATCATTGCTGAGTTTGTTAAAACTCACCCCTCTTTTGTGTTTTGATTTGGGGCTGCGTGGTGCGACACGCAGACGGACAGGATTGCCTCTTTGAGGAAAGGTCAGAGGTAGCTTGGGTGTAATGATGGAGATCGTTGCGTGACTTATCATTGTTTATTTCATGCTTTATGTTCGAACCTTTGTGTAGGGTTCTTGTTTGGATTTATGTCATATACTACAGTTGTGATGATTATGACTTATTTTGAGCCGGTGTGGGCTTTACTTAACTAAGTTTGTGGGTTTGAGATTGTTGTTTACTTTGTGATAAGCAACACCTTTTTCTTCCCTTTTATTTACTCTTGCTCAAAGGATTGTGCGCACTCCGTGTTGCTGTTAATCGCCCGTGGTTAGGGTTAAGTCTTCCGCTAGATCATTTCTCAATTTTCACTTCATCACCCCCGCGCGCTTGACCGGCCCCTGGACCGGGTTCGGCTCGGGTCGGGCATCGCCGGGGCGTGACACTGAGAATCCAGTTGGTATGTATGAGTGCACCAGCTTACTAGATATGCTGCTTGGGATTACAGTCTTGACAAGCAAGGTTGCTCGAGGGCTTCAGCCTTGATGGGCAAGTGTTGCTCGAGGGCTTCGACCTCGAAGAACATGTTTATTTGTCAAAAGGTTGCTCGATGACTCCGGCATAGAGGAGCATGTTTGTGTTTTCTATTTGTAGATATGCATATTAGATAAGTACAATTGAGATACTATTATGCAGGTTTATGTTATATGAATGCACAATCTAAATAGTGTAGTTGAGACACTATTATGCAAGTCACGCCTCGGCGATGCCCGACCCGAGCCGAACCCGGTCCAGGGGCCGGTTAAGCGCGCGGGGGCGACGAAGTGAAATTGAGAAATGTTCTAGCAGAAGACTTAACCCTAACCACGGGCGATTAACAGCAACACGGAGTGCGCACAATCCTTTGAGCAAGAGTAAATAAAAGGGAAGAAAAAGGTGTTGCTTATCACAAAGTAAACAACAATCTCAAACCCACAAACTTAGTTAAGTAAAGCCCACACCAGCTCAAAATAAGTCATAATCATCACAACTGTAGTATATGACAAATCCAAAACAAGAACCCTACACAAAGGTTCAAACATAAAGCATGAAAGAAACGATGATAAGTCACCCAACGATCTCCATCATCACACCCAAGCTACCTCTGACCTTTCCTCAAAGAGGCAATCCTGTCTGTCTGCGTGTCGCACCACGCAACCCCAAATCAAAACACAAAAGAGGAGTGAGTTTTAACACTCAGCAATGGTTTTAATATCACTGTCAACGTAGAAAATACGATAGCTTAGAAATGAGATCGTTTAGATCAAAGATTTACATGGTGCATCACTTTCTGATCACACATTAATATCACCTAACACTGCATCATAATGCATAATTCAACCTGCATGGATGTATCTCTAACACACATATTCCGACATGCATTCACATTATACCAATCCCGCATAGATGTATCTCTAACATACATATTGTATCTCTAACATGCATATTCCCACATGCATAATAGCATCACAACCTGCATGGATGTATCTCTAACATACATATTCCCACATGCATAATAGCATCACAACCTGCATGGATGTATCTCTAACATACATATTCCCACATGCATAATAGCATCACAACCTGCATTGATGTATCTCTAACATACATATTCCACATGCATTTTATCATCAAAGTCAACATGCATGGATGTATCTCTAACATACATATTTCACATGCATAATGTCATCACAACCTACATGGATGTATCTCTAACATACATATTCCCACATGCATAATAGCATCACAACCTGCATGGATGTATCTCTAACATACATATTCCACATACATTTTATCATCAAAGTCAACATGCATGGATGTATCTTTAACATACATATTCCACATGCATAATGTCATCACAACCTGCATGGATGTATCTCTAACATACATATTCCCACATGCATAATAGCATCACAACCTGCATGGATGTATCTTTAACATACATATTTCCACATGCATTTTATCATCAAAATCAACATGCATAGATGTATCTCTAACATACATATTCCACATGCATAACATCATCAAAGTCAACATGCATGGATGTATCTCTAACATACATATTCCACATGCATAACATCAAAATCAACATGCATGGATGCATCTCTAACATACATATTCCCACATGCATAATGTCATCACAATCAACCTCCATCAAGGAGTAACCACACATTAACGTCACACAGACGGGAGCATAGACAAGGCCACGAAGGCGTGTCATGGTACAAAATTCTACACAAGAATTCAAGAAAGATCGGAGTTGTCAATCCCTAATACTGCTCGCCCTGGACGATCCTGGCCAAGGATGTCCCATTCTCACACAGAGAATCTAGAGCAGGGGTGTTCGCCCAGGGACATCTCCTGCGGAGGGAAGAGCCCGAGTTCTCACACAGAGAACCCTATAACACGTGGTAGCGGGGTGCACACGGCATACCACACTGGATTCTCAAGGTCCAGATGACACACATAATAATATTCTCACATATCCGCAAGACAAGTACACAACTCGTCCCCACATCATTCCATTAAACAAGACTCAACCCGGGGAGTGCACTCGTTCTACACAGGAACTCCAAATCGTTCCACACAAGAACTCCAAATCGTTCCACACAGGAACTTCAAATCGTCCTACACAGGAACTTCAAATCAAAATATGTCCTTTCAGACCAATCAACTTGCGATTAATCCACGACCGATCAATCCGGCACACAATTCCATCACATTGCATCCAATCGGTCAAATTCGATTAATCACGATGAAGCCTCAATTGGAAATCCATTTTCATGATGCGTGCAGCATGGTACATGCGTGGGCAAAGCATACATGAATCCTAATCATGATAAGTGCTCTCACCAGCCCCTAATGCATCATTCATAATCACCATATTAAGCTTCGACATCATCATTTAAGTCCCACATGTGTGTGTGTAACTAGTAGAAGCCTTTCACATAATGCATATCAACATGTTTGAAAATCAACTCACTACCACACTACACATGTGAATTTCTATCTAAACATGAATTCCAGCGGAAATCATAGTAGAAGAATCGTTGAAATCATAGCTAGATTCAAAACTCAACCACAAAGGCTAAACACCTATAACATCACTCATTTCATCCTTGGGTCATGGCATTCACCAACATTCACACATCATTAATCACAATTTATCATGACAAATCAGTCCAACAATGATTGTAGTCCTACTGAAAATATATGCTTAACCAAAGGGAACCAACCGTTCATAATTTCAAGATAACGATTCCAACATCATGCCACAAAACATAAGTCATCCCACCATCTCTAAGCATATGTCTCAACTCTATAAACTCAATAGCATGCATTTCCAGTAGCCTAACATAGCTTAAAACACTCCACATTCATATAAAATTGGCAAGCTAAAGTGGGATCATCAAAATAGGCATCATACACACAACATACAATTTCCTGTGTAGCCGATCGATCGCCCTTCAGGCCGTTCGATCGGTTACACGCAAAAATTTGAAATTTTCAGTTCAGCCGATCGATCGCCCTGCAAGGCCGATCGATCGCTAACACGGCAGAACAGTCATCTTCTTCCTTTCGCAAATCCAAACCGAAACACCATAGATAACACTTCAAATCCACATCTAACACCCTAAACATCATCAAAAGTCCTCATTGACTTCCAGAATATCAAACCAAACCATAATAATGCAAAACCCTAAGAAATCAGGATTAAATAATTCCATTTTCTAATCTTACCATTAACACACTAAATCAAGCAAACCATTTCGAAATAAGCCAAAAATGAAGAGTTTTACCATGGATAAACAGAGATTTTGAAGACCCATTACCTCAGCACTTGATTAAGCTCGGATTGAAGAGTCACCCTTCTTGAAATCCTTGAAAACACAATTAGTTTGAATTAAACTCTAATAGAAATCGATTTACCCAAGAAATCCCTAATTAAACCTTAGATCTAGGGCTTATTGGTAGTAAAAATCGAATTTTGAATATTAGGGTTTGTAGTAAAACACAAATCAGTAGCTTTTGATGGTCAAAAATGACTTGAATCAAAGGAAAAATGGTAGATTTGGAAGAAATAAAGAGAAAAGCCATGGATTAGTGCTTAATTAGAGTAAGCTTACCTTAATCGGCTTCTAATTCGGGCCTAAGTGGGGATTAGGCCAGCCCTCCTTCCTTAGCCTATTCCCAAAAATAGAAATGGCTCAGGTTTTCCCTTTTATAGTAAGGGTTGGGGTAGGCATAGGTAAGTTTTGGGGTGTAAATATGAAAAGTAGGCTAAAAGTGGGTATTTTGTAAATTTAAGCACAATTTAAGCCTAATAAAATTCTGAAAATTTTTGTGGGACCTTAAGTATATGTCTAGGTTCATTTGACATAAAAATAAAATTTTCGACGGTGGGGCCCACAGGGGTCCCGCTAAAACCCTAATTTTTGGGAAAATAGTAAAAATTCCGAAAAATCTCAAAAATTCACATTTGGTTTAAAATCACTCAAAACCACTAATATTGAAGTTAATTTTGGTTAAAACTATCACAAACATTATTTATTTATGAAATTACCGAATAAGATCAGAAAACGCGTAAATCTCACGATAACCCATAATTAAAGAAAAACCAAAACCGGTTTAAAGATGAGGGTCCTTATAACGTGATATGGTTACATGATTAGAAAATGTGATTGAGACACTATTATGCAGGTTTATGTGATGTGAATACTTGATCTGAATTGTGTGATTGAGACATAATCATGCATGTTTATGTAATATGGTTGCATGATCAGAAAGTGTGTGATAGACACTTCGCATGCAGTTTTTGGTGATATTATGCTTGAATTGATTAGATGTGAACTATTGCTTATGCAGGATGGATGTTAGGTTATAACTTGATCATTTATGCCTTGACTTTAATAGGTGTATCATATGCATGCTAGCTTTTATGTTTATGGATAAATAAGGGTTTAACAAGGTAATTATAAGAAAAGGGTATGCCATGTCAATTATGAATCTGAATTGCTATAATCTCATATTATGATGGTTTTTTTATTATTGTCATTGTATGTAAAACTTTACTGAGTTTTACTCACCCCACTTTTTTTTTATTTTTGTTTTGGGGTTATATGATACGACATGCAGTTGGGCAGGACCCTTTGTTTGTAGAACAGTCAGAGAGGGCATGAGAGTAGGCATGAAAGCCTTTAAACTTTATTATGTTTTTTTATTTACTCTGTTGTGATATTAGAATACCATGTATGGTGGTGTTTATTTTCATACTTGTGTTTATATTATGTTTGTGGATCTATTTGAGATCTTGATTCAAGTCTTATGTGTTGGCTCATGATTATAAGTATGTGGGTTTAAGACTTGTGGACTAGTTTTGTGTTCAAGTCCTCTTTGTTCTACTTATTACTCTTGCTCAATGGTTATGTGGTGTGTAACTCCGCTAGTTAATTTATCCATATAAGGGGTTAAGTTTTCCGCTATCTATTAATCTCTTTCAATTCCGTCGCCCTTGCACTCTTGACCGGCCATTGGACTGAGTTCGGCTCGGGTCGGAACGTGAGGCATGGATGAAGTTGATGGTAGCACCAACGAATGGGGGTAGGCGTAGAACAAGATATTTATATTTGGGTTAAGTATTATTGTCTTTTTGATAAATATAAGGGTATATATATATATATTATAAAAACGAGAGAACTTACTTCTAACTTTGTTGAAGATGATATAAATATAATTTTTAAATATAAAGAGCTTTATGTCTAATTTTGACAAAAGTTAAGGGCATAAGTATAACTATACTCTTGGGCAAATTTTGATGATTTTTTTGGGTAATGGGTTTCCAGTATTAGTAATTACAAAGAACACGTTTATTTTCCCCCAACTTACACTCTAACCCCCCTACTTTTTTCAAACCCTCCAAAAAATTAAGATGTTATTCATGTGTACCCCTCTCCACACCTAAATTATTTTATACTAAGTTATCCTCAAATATTTACGCAAGCCCCGAGTCGTTTGCTTTCAGCATCACGACTATTGCGAGCTTCCAAATGTGCCCCATATGACTCTCCCCCTTCCTCTTTCTGAGTGGTTGACATTCTGTTTGATTGTTGTTTTTTTTGCCCGTTTACCCATGGTACCATGTTACTCTGGCTTGAGATGTCTATGTGAAGATCCATTGTAAGTGCATTGCCGCATATCGTTCAGCTTGGAGCTCCGGTGTGTTGTATAACTCCATGTATTTGTGATTGTTTTTGTTGGTTCGGAAAATTGTCTTTTTTCGTTTGGAATTCAAAGTCCGTTTGGTAGGAGTGGATTACTGGTGTTCTCTTTTATGGTTTAAAGAGCACTTCTAGTCAAAATTATGTACACTTGTTGATAGAATTGTGATGCACTTTTAAGTTTTTGAATCGAGGGATTTCCAAGTTTAATTAAGGAGTTAAAACCAGAAAATGATCCAACGAAGAAGTATAAATTTCTATATTAATGGGGGGGGGGGGAGGAAGGAAACAGACGCGTACAATTACAAATCAGCAAGTCTGAGGAAGTCTTACTTTAGGTAATCCGCGGGCTATTAAAATATGTGTGTGCAGTCCAGAGTCCAGACTCAAAGAGACGTTGACGTGGAGGAGCGCCAAACAGGAAATGACTAATATGCCCCGTAATAACCATGAGCCTCAGGGCAGCACGTGCTGGCGGCCTCGCCTCACATGCCCCCGCCCCACGCATCCAGGAAGGTAAAAAACCCCGGACTCGGGTTTAAAACACTCGCTAAGCTCCCAGCCTCAACCGTAGATCCAAAGATCTGGATCTGACGGTCGAAAAAGCTCGGGCAGCCCCCCTGCTCGCCTTTTTATAAGTAGCGGCACGAGGGGGGCGGTAAATGCTTCGTAGAGACATCGTTCGCTGGGTTGCTGCTTCATTTCCTCCGCGTCTGGGGTTTTTGGTCCTTCGCCACTCCCTCGCCGCCGGCGTCACGGAAAGGTGGAAGAAGAAGGTTCTGCGGGGGGGAGGGTTTTACGATTAGGGTTTCGAATTAAGTCGCGGCCGCGCTCGGGATCCAGGTTTTGGATTGGATTTTGGAGGCATTGCGGTAGGTCTCGGTCGGTATCTGTTTTCCTGTTTCGACTGCGATCTGGTTTCTTCATTTTTCTTATTAGGGTTTCCTCCGGTGTTCCTGATGAAGCTGAGATAGGTTTGGGTTTTTTGCTTTATGTATATTTGACTTGTCGGATTGACCTAATTATTGGACTGGAGGCGGGGAGACCCGAGAGAGATGGATTTGAAATTGATGTTATTTTATTGAGTTTGTTCATTGCACTGGACTGTGGGTGGCGAAAGTTTCCTTCTTTCTATTTTTTTTGGCTTGTTGCTGCGCGGAAGAAGTTGATTTTGGTGTCCTTGGAGTTTTGTGTGTGAAACTGGTGCATCGTCGGTGAAGCATTGAATGAAGTTACTGCAAACCCGAAACAGTGACTGTTGGGTTACTAGAATCACAATTAAACTTGAGCATAGCAGAATAGAACGTAATTGAAAGATTTAACTGAAAATAATCATATAACAAGTCTGGGTATGAATTATTCTGGGCTGGTTGATATGTACAGATTTTGGGAATTGACCTCATGGCACCAACAGTCCTCGTAGAGTACACTAAGCAGAGAGAGTTGAAGAATCTATTACAAGATCTTTCTGTGGAGATGATGAGCAAAACGCAGAGGATCTCTAAAGGTGGCTATTCTTCAGGTTTTGTCCCCGACTGCCGCTTGGCTGTTGAGACTGTAGGGGAATCAGAAGGATTTGGAAGCTCCTGTCGGGCAGACACTGAAATGACTGTTTCTGAGGATTCCTGTGCACCCAAAAGAAAGTGTATAAGCCTAAATGCGGACAGCGGCGATAGATTTGGTGTCCCAATACAAGTTCTATCAGTTTCCAAGATGTCAAGACCTGACAGAAAGGAGTTGGAGATGAAGCTAAGATCCGAGCTTGATCAGATTAGAATTCTTCAAAAAAAGATTGCCTCTAGGTTAATAAACGGTGTTGCTCTCTCTTCCTCCAATGACATTCGAAGCAATAGTGGGCAGAAAAAGCAAGTGGTGGAGAATCTCCATAAATCCTTGGATTTATCATCAGGGAAGAAGCGGCCTCCGCCAAGTAAAATTGGAGGGCCTCCTTTGAAGCGAGGGGCCTCTGGTAGGTTTGAGTCTACAAGTCAAAATGTGCCTTCTCCTCCCTCTACTGCTGCTGCTTCAGGTAATGTGACTTCCACATTGTTAAAACAGTGTGAGTCTCTTTTAAAAAAAATAATGTCTCATCAGTTTGGATGGGTCTTCAACACCCCGGTTGATGTGGTTAAATTAAATCTTCCTGATTATTATTCTATAATTAAGCACCCAATGGATTTGGGGACAGTAAAGAGTAAGATTGATTCAGGATCCTACTCTAGTCCGTTGGGCTTTGTAGCTGATGTGAGGCTAACTTTCTCAAATGCAAAGACATACAACCCTCCTGGAAATGACGTTCATGTCATGGCTGATACACTTAGCAAGTTTTTTGAAGTGCGATGGAAAGCTATTGAGAAGAAGCTTCCTGTGACTGATCAGCCAATGGCCAAATTAGACTTTTCAGAAAAAAAGGAATCCTTTAAGCCAGCAACGCAGATGAAGAAAAAGAAGCCCTCTTCAGTAGTCAGTAAAACTAAGACTGAAAGTTTGAAGCGAATTATGACAGACAGTGAGAAGCAAAGATTAACCAAAGATCTAGAGGGTTTGGAGGGTGAGATACCAGATCAAATTGTCAACTTTTTGAAGATTCATTGTCAAAATGCAAATCAGACTGGAGAGGATGAAATTGAGTTAGATATTGATGCTCTTGGTGATGATATCTTGTTAAAACTGAGAAAGCTTTTAGATGCTTATTTGAAAGAGAAGAAAACTGTGCAGACTAAAGGAGAACCTTCTGAAATGGAGGTACTTTTGTGATATATTGAGCCGCAAATTTTGATCCAACAAGGTTGTTTTTTTTAAGGTATTTTAAGTTTGGTTTTAATGCGCTTATATGTTTTTCTTTTCCAGCTATTGAATGAGTCTGGGGTTAGCAACTCTTCTATGAAGCCCTGCAAAGGTATTGATCTTTCTGCCTTGTTAGTGTATTAATATGCCACTCTGAGTTATCTTAATTGTGCTCTCATTATGATGTTTATAGATAATGATCCTGCTGACGAGGATGTAGATATTGGTGGGAACGATCCTCCAGTTTCAAGCTATCCTCCTGTAGAGATAGAAAAAGATACAGCTCAAAGAAATAGCAAATGTAGTAGTTCAAGTAGCTCAAGTAGTGATTCAGGATCTTCGTCAAGCGGTTTGTATTTGTTCAATTAATTATTGGTCCCTTTATCTCTTGTGAATACTATTGCATCTACTTGCAATAAGTATGATGTACAAATCTACTATGTTGTTTCATTGCAGTATACAGAAAGTACACAATGTCATAATAGACACACCCTCTTGTGTCTGGGGCTAGCAGTTGTGCAATCAGCATTGTTCTGCTTGCTTGCCCAACCTTTATACACGCCTTTGGATGGCAATTCAATGCACAATGTTGACCTATGTGCAGAAAGCGTTGGCATGTGCTGATACCATGTTTTTTAATGTTATAAACATGTGTACATGATTAAGTGTTCCCCTTCATAAAAAAATTGAGAAAATGGGTTTCCCGTTAACTTAATTGGCTTGGAGGATAGAATCTTTGTGTTACACTTAGAATTTTCTTGTCTTTGTTTTTTAGATTCCTTGAAAAGGAAAATTTTATCTCTCAACGAATCTACCCAACAAACCTTCCCAATTGAGTATTGATTGGACAGAACATGTGGGCCCAAGTGAACTTTGTGTAAGGCCCACATATTTTGTCCAACCAAAACCCAGTTGGGAGGGTTTGTTGGTTAGCTTTGTTGGGTGTACATCACTACCCGAAGAGTATAAACCTCTTACCAATGCCTAAACATCACACCCTCCTAGATGGCAGATATTTTCTAATAGTTTCAACAAGTCATGTAAATGTGTCTGATTTCTTTATATTAACAAAATTAAACAAGCAGAGAGGTGGACACTTTGAAATTTTCTGAGTGGCCATTGTCTTTTAGATTTTAGTTTCTTTGTATCTGCTTCATGTTTTAATTTTTCGTTTACAGCCTTTGTTCAACTCATCTTGTGGGGAGGGCACCTTATTCCTTCTTAAATTTGCAGATTCAGATTCTGGAAGCTCTTCTGGTAGTGAATCGGAACAGGTGAAAGCTTCCTCACCTGCAAAAACTGCTAAGGTACTCCCTGCACAATTTATTTCTTTCAGATAAATTTTGTACACATGCTTGAGAGCTCCGTAGAATTTTCTTTTTAATTTATTACTTGATGAAAACTCTCATATAGGTAAGGTTCTATATACACGTTTTTATAGTTTTTAACAGTATTTTTTCCTTTTAATAGGATAATGCAGCCCCTGGCACAGCTTTGGATCAAGAACAGAGTGTTCTTCTGGATCCACATTATGGACATCGTGAGTCATATTTACCATCATCTGATTTCCATTTATCAAGATTAAAAAGGTTGAAGCATGTTTGCATGGGGGAAAAGTGTTCTGCTTAGACTGTTAATTTGTGAGCGTATTCAGGGATAAGAGACCTGCAAATTGTTGTCCAATTTTGGTTCCATCATTGTACGGTGTGTGACTTTAGCCTCTTCTTTCTTTTTTTAAGTGCTAAATTTCTGGGTGGGGCATGGATGAGTTTTGTTTGCATAACCAAATGTTACAAATAATATGCGCTCTTTATTTGGTGGCCGCCCCTTCTTTGTTGCTAGCCTAGTGGGGTTCTTATGGTTCAAATATATATATAACATGCTTGCCTTGGTAGCTCTGGGATCACCGTTGATGGTTTTTAAATGTTGAGTAAGCCATTTTTGTGGACGATGTTTTGTGTTGTTTTTATCTTTCTCTTTTGCTTATAAAAGGAAAATGATGGCATTATTATGTCATCATGCAGAATCTTTGTGTGTGGTTGACCAGGATGAAGAAAGCAATATTAGGCTAGCTGAAGAGGAGAGCCACCTAGAGGGTAAGCGTATGATGACTTTGATGACAAGAAAATTGCCAGATGGTGGCTGTTAAAACAGTCCTATGATTTTTGGCAAAAATTGCCTTACATTTTTGCTAAATGGATATTTTAGGGGAGAATGCTCCATCTGAGAGGCAGGTCTCCCCAGATAAGCTGTACCGAGCAGCTTTACTCCGGAGCCGCTTTGCAGATACAATTTTGAAAGCTCGTGAGAAGACACTCAATCAGGTTGTTGCAGCAGGCTACATGAGTTTTATGATTGCATCTATGTATTTTGGGATGTTTGTTTTTTACAGCATGCCTTGATTTTGCCAACCATCATGTGATTAGGGAGAAAAAGGGGATCCAGAGAAACTTCGGCGTGAAAGAGATGAACTTGAAAGACAACAAAGAGAAGGTCAGAACTGGGTTTTTTGCTTCTGTAGATTTTATATACTTGTTGATATGAATCTATAAACTCTTGGGTATCATTGTGTTGCTTCTTGACTCTTATTGTGGTAGTCCAGCTTGTTGTGAAGTTCATGTTTTGTCTTTGCTGTCCAGAAAGGGCTCGTTTGCAAGCTGAAGCAAAAGCTGCAGAGGATGCTCGCAGGCAAGCTGAAGCAGAGGCTGCAGCTGAAGCTAGACGCAAGAGAGAACTTGAGAGAGAGGCTGCACGCCTGGCCTTGCAGAAGGTTAGTTTGTAGATTTTTGTGAAGCAGTTTCATGTGTCAACATTTTGAAAAGTGCGTGATGTATCACTATTATATGCAGATGGAGAAGACTGTTGAAATAAATGAAAACTGCCAATTTTTGAAAGACCTAGAAATGATGGGGTCTGTTCCTGCAGAACAGTTGCCTAGTTCTGTTGATGAGACGAGCCCAGATCATTCATTGGATGGTATGGGTGGTTTTAAGCTTGGGAAAAGTAATCCTTTAGAGCAGCTTGGGCTATACATGAAAGTGGATGATGAAGAGGAAGAAGAATGTGCACATATAACTGCTCCTATATCAAATGATGTAGAGGAAGGGGAAATTGATTGACTGAACTATACCCACATGAGCAAAATTCTTAAGTCAAATGTGGTGGACGACCCATGAACATTACAGATGATCTCTGGGTCTATGGCTATGAACGAGTTCACAATCAGACATTGTACTTGTGCAAGTGCTGATTGCTCTATACAAGATGAATATTGACAACTTAAAGTTTGCTCAGTTTGACTGGGAATTTTGCTTTGAAAAACTGGAGCATAACGTTTGGAATTGAGCAGTTTTCTTTTGGCGTATCTATTGATGATTGTGGGAGTGTGGATATCCGCAGCAGCTTGCCAAGGGATGCTTGTGCATTTTCAGAGTGGAACTTTATTAGATCTTACTGAAGAGAGGAGAATGGGGATATGATGTTTGTTGGAAGGATGTGTAACATCCATTTTGATGTTTGTGGGAAACAAACACACCTTCGAGTGTATGATACGGTTGGTTATACATGAAACAGAAAATGCCTTTTCATTTTCCCTCATTCTGTAGAAAATTTCCCAGTTTTGAACTTTTAGGATTCATGGTGGGATCTGGGTGCTCTAGTAGCTTTTTTCTGGGGATGCCATGTGAGCAAAATGGGTTCTCGGTTAAGTTGATAGGATAGTTTCATGTCATGAGGGGAAAAATTGTCGGCATTTACTATTGTCTCTGTAATAGTGATAGGCTTGAGCATGCATTTTGCCTAATCATGGCAATGTTTCTTATGTTTTGCTCCTATTTATGATACATGTATCAATATTGTATCATGTGCGACAGGATCAGGGTCAGTAGATGCGCCTTATGGATGAATCTATTTTTGGTGTATGTGGTAAATTCATTGATTGTAGTATGCTGTCAAATTATCTTGGCACTCTGTGCCCGCAATCCAACAATAGGTGACCGGCTGAGTCTGGCTGCGTGGACGGCCGACGGTTTGCTTTCTGGTGATATTAATAAGGTCGCTTGTGGAGGCCTTTAGTTTAAGTAGTACAGCAGATCAAAGGTGTAGGTGTGCCCTTCAGTCTTCACTGCACCTGCATGGAGGTCACCATGACGTACACTGTCTAGCTGTACTATTTTAAGTGCGTAATGAGCTGCGCGATTTCTCTAATTGCCCCCCCGCATAGACTGGGCTTGAATAGAAAACTTGCCAAAGTTCGGAAAATACCGTCATTTGCAGTTGCAGGTTGTTTATGCGCAATGTTTTAAAACCCAAAACTCAGATTGAGCTCTAAAATTGTTTGTCATAGTTTAAAACTCAAAGATTCAGTCGCAGTTAAAGGTTAAATAATATAAAAAAATCATTCAGGATCAGTAGTTTGGCTTTCTATGTTTTAGTCGAGTTGGCTAGCTAAAAGAAGAGGCGGTGAACTGCTCATCTAATCATTTAGTGTGTAAAATTATAAATATTTTAATTTTAATTTTTTTTAAAAAATCTCATTTGGATGAGCTCGGGTTCGGTTCGCATTCATTGGTTATTTGATCAAAATTTGATAGTGGACATTACTTAGGGGAGATTAGTTTTTTTCCCTTTCACTGTGATTGTGAATCGTGTTGTTGCACGTGAGAGGGGCTCATACAAACTTAATTTTTTTTCATGTCAAAAAAGAGAAATATAATTATGATTGTATGTCGCCTCTTTGTTCTTGGCGTAAAAAATAAAGTAAAAAATAAATCATAATATTTTTTTTAAAAAAAGAAAATCTGGCCACACGTGGGCCCAGCGGTGGGACCAAGGTTGGGTTTTGGAAAACCAGAACAGTGGCAGACAATAGAGGCTGGCACTCGCGCGGTTCCACGGGCGAAGCTGCGCAGCGCCTGCCCCGCGATCTGCCCGGGTCGCCATTTAGAGTCGCGTCGCTCGTGTCGCGACATCCGTACCGGACTTTTAAAAGTCGGAGCTTCGGTTTCGCCGCCCTCTCCCCAACCCCTCCCCCTTCCCCACTCAGCGGAGCTTCCAAAGCATCCCCTCCAAAAAAAAACCAGGCCCTGCCTCCTTCCTCTTTAGTGATAAATCTCCCGAGTCCTCCTCCCCATCTTCGTACCTGGCGCCCCTCGCTTGCTCCTCGCTCCACCCCTCCCTCAAAGCTGCCAGAGCTCTCATGGCGACCGTCTCCGCCTTCTCCTCCCCCGCCGTCTCCTCCGGCGCGGCTTCTTCGCAGCACAAGCTTGTTTCCCCCTTCAGAAGCACCTCCGCATTCCCCGCGAAGTCCGTCCTCTCGATCCAGTCACAGCATGTTCAGCCGCGCCTTGGCCTTCAAAGCCGATCCATGACGTCTTCTGGTACTGTGGTACATAATGCCGTTTTGCGTTTTTTTTTCCTTTTATCTTTTTTAATACTGACGAATATGGATGTTTTGAGAAAAAAAGGAGGAATAATTGAGTTTGGAGATTGAATGGTGCATGCAGGAGTGAGAACCAAGGTGGCGGTTGTTGAGCAATCGAGTGTCGACGCGCCTCAGGTGGTGGACACACCGGTGGTTATCGTCACCGGAGCTTCTAGAGGGATCGGCAAATCCATTGCCCTTGCCATGGGCAAAGCCGGGTGTAAGGTCAGTCATCATTGGCTTTTTTTATTTCTCTTCCAAATTGCTAGTTACAACTGGTTTTGTTGGATGTGAATCTAATAACTTCCTGTTGTACATATGCTTAGAAATGTACACGCAGTTAAAGTAATTTTAAGCTCCTGACTACTGAGACTCATGAAAAAAATCCTGGAATGTCATTGTATTTTGCGAAATGTAAGTGGTTGTTTCTGGTTCAGATAACTGTGATTTTCTTGTCTTCCATTGATTCTCTAGTTTTCATAAGAATGAAGCTGTTTTTAGATCAGCGTTGAAAACATTGGTGAATTCTGTCTGTGTGGGGGAAGTTAAAGGCTTAGAACTCTTTCTATCAGCAGAGATAACGTATATATGTATCTATTTAAAATACTTGTTAGTTTGCGGCAGAATCTTAGTCATTTCCCCAATTTATTGGCCTTTCGTAGAAAGATCTCATGTTTCTGTACAACGATCTATGTTTCAGGTGCTTGTAAATTATGCAAGATCATCGAAGGAGGCTGAAGATGTTTCCAAAGAGGTATAGTCTATATAACTTCTTGAATGCTTACCTAACTTATTGAACTTCCTTTTAAGAAATCCTTCATACATTGTGAGACCTGTCCTTTAGTGCTTTTGATAGTTTTTGATCGCCCTCCAAGAGCCAGTTAATTCGTGTTAATATTCTGGACAGAACTCTTTATTTTACCTTACATGTAGATATTACTCTGATGTTGCAACTGAATAAGAAAGCCTAATTATCTAATCTGATGTCCTGCAGATTGAGGCATTTGGTGGACAAGCTATTACTTTTGGAGGTGATATGTCAAAAGAAGCTGATGTGAATGCTATGGTCAAAGCTGTACGCAGCTTCTAACTATGTTTTTTCAGTTTGCCTTCTCTCTCTTTCATAGCAGTTTATGTTTATTTTATTATTTGAATGTCTGCAGGCTGTTGATGCATGGGGAACAGTTGATGTTTTGGTCAACAATGCAGGTTAACTTAACAAATTCGCATTTCTATATTTACAGATATACCTAATGCACAATTCATCCATGTCTAAACTTTTTAACAATTATTTCAGGGATTACAAGAGATACTTTGTTGATGAGAATGAAGAAATCTCAATGGCAGGAAGTTATTGATTTAAACCTTACAGGTGTATTTCTCTGTACACAGGTCTGTACTTCAATATCCTGTTTGGTTTGTTTTATTTACTTGTTTGTGTTTCAGTTGAGTACATCTTTATCTTTTATCCTTTGCAGGCTGCAACTAAAATCATGATGAAAAAGAAAAAGGTAGCTGTTAGTTGATTCTCACCAAATCTTCATTGTTGAACTGCTATACACTGATATTAGCATACTTGTAGTATTGTCTGTATTAGCTCAAACCGTTCACCTGAAAGAGCTCCCAACAGTTGTATAGGGCCACAAAATTGTCCTTCATGGAAGCATAAGGGGTCAATCATCTTTTATTGCAGTATATCCTAAATTTGTTTTTTATTTTTTGGTTGAAAAATGGGGAAACACTGCACTCAGTCAAACTTCTTAACTTTCTCATTGCAATGAAACTGTCTTTTGACAAACTTTTCAGAATCTCTTATTGTTTTAATCAATCTATGTAAATTTGCTACTATATTCTCATTAATCTTTAAAGCATGGCTCAAACTGTAGCGTCCACGCTGCTCTCAGCATGCATATGAACCCAGTATTAATTATAGTCATGTCAATTGTATTTTGCAGAAGCTCTTGGAGTTAATCTTTCCTAAATACTTGATTTATTTACATTGCCAGCCAGCTATATTTTATCTTCCTATCTGCATTTCTGGCAATATCATAACCTCCAATGTTGCAGGGAAGAGTTATTAATATAGCGTCTGTCGTTGGTCTTGTTGGTAATGCTGGGCAAGCAAACTACAGTGCTGCAAAAGCAGGGGTAATTGGTTTAACTAAAAGTGTTGCAAAGGAATACGCAAGCAGGAATATAAATGTGAGTTTTCGTATCCTTGATTTTATTATGCTTATTTGAAATTTGTTGTCCTTCCTCTTGGAAGTTTGCATCCTTAATATATCTATATTATAGGTAAATGCTGTTGCCCCTGGATTCATTGCATCTGACATGACTGCCAAGCTTGGAGAAGATATTGAGAAGAAAATTCTTGACACTATTCCCTTGGGTAAGAGTGCTATATGTCTGATGGTCAATTTGATTATCTCATTGACTTTATAGCATATTGATACACGTATAGTAAGTTTAAGTACGTTTTTTTATTTTCTTGTATTCTTCCCATTTAGCTTATTCTCTCATACCATCAGATTTCCAGTGGGAATCTACTGTCTGCAGATGGTGTAAGCATATTCAGGGCCTTTGTAATCATTTTTTTCTTTTTGATGATTTTCACTGTTAAAATGGTTGGCCTAAAACGTTCATGTGCTCTGCTGAAAAAGCATATTAGCGCTGTAAATCCTATAGTACACTTTGCAATTACTTAGAAGTTATTCCCTGGTACATATGGGATTTTGTAGTAATCTGTAATTGTCTTTATTTGCTTCGTTTTTTTAAAGAGAATTATGAAGGGTCTTTTTATTGGCAGTCCACTTCTATGCGAAGTTAAGGATTATAGTTATTTTGGTCAACTCTTGCCTCTTTTTTTTTTATTTACTCCCAAAGTAGCAATAGAGATAATGGATTGAAGGGAAAATGTCATTAGATCATGAACTATGCGTTCTCCAAAAGGAGAATTATACTTCCTTTTACAATATCAGTTTAACAATCTGAGGACGTAAACTTTGAACTGCAGTAAACCTTGTAAATGAAATTGTTGTAGGGAGAATTTAATAATATAAAAAAGTAAGTGTCTTAGCATAAATACCTATACAACTGGCATCAGTTTCATTACTTTCAAGGCTAAGTAGATTGCTGATTGAACAATTTTCTAGATCTAAAATTGCTAGTCTCTTTATTATAGTTTTGATGGAGTCAATTTCTCCAGCAGGATGACGTTTTTTACTCCAGAAATTTCCTTCTCCTAAGGTGTTTCTTGCTCTTTTTACTTGGACCATATGTACATCATGTGTGTTTGAACTCGTATCATATCGATTCCTGAAATTATTTATGATGTGGCCAATAGGAATGAAGAAACTAAAGCTAGGATTTTATCTGATTTTGCTTGTATCTGTGCAGGTAGATATGGTCAGCCAGAAGAAGTTGCTGGACTGGTGGAATTTCTGGCTCTTAGCCCGGCTGCTAGTTACATTACTGGACAGGTACTATCTTCTTTGTGAATGGCATTTTTTGTTGGGGAGTGAGGTAATTGTTTAGCATATTGCTATGACAAGGTTATATTAATGTGACCTAAAATAACCTGGGTGAGGTGGAAATTGGCTATCACGTTTTAGAATGACTCAGAATA
Source organism: Saururus chinensis (assembly GCA_035235625.1). NCBI lineage: Eukaryota > Viridiplantae > Streptophyta > Magnoliopsida > Piperales > Saururaceae > Saururus > Saururus chinensis. Next base: position 33,228,956 of record CP141145.1, read on the forward strand.
CAAAGAAAAAATGTTTTATCTGCTCTGTTATTATATGATCTCTACCAAATGCCAAGTAACAGAATGAACTTAAATGCTGGTAGTTGATTTGAATTCAGAAACATTCTATCTGAGGCTTAGCAGAGTTGAACGAAACCACTAAACTTACTAGCAAAGAGAAAAGTACGAAAAAAAAAATATCACACCAAATGATTTTTTCTTTCTTCCAAATATTTGTAAGAAACCAGGAGGCACCATTTTCTCTCTGTTTTCAGTAGCAAAAAGTAAAAGTTCCTATACATTTGTACGTTCTTGTTCTTTTGCATCTTACATTTTTAATATAAACTAAGTTACACTTGTCTTTTATGGAAGCGTTGATTAGTCAACTACATGCAGTATTACGGGGCAATGTTTAGCGGAAATTAGAAGGTGAATATTTTATGGATTATCCAGAGAAAGATGTACGAACACAGGTTTTAAATATTAAACACAGAATCTTATAACTACTGATAAATTGGTAATATGAGCGAGTTTCTGTTGGATAGATGTGAATCATTTACCTGATCAGTTAATATATGTTGGGCCAACACATTAGTGGAAATGATGCAGGTGTTTACCATCGATGGGGGCATGGTAATGTAAGTGCTGGAATTGTCTGAACTTGGAGTTTCAGATGCTTGTTCTTTGTCAGTTCGGAGTGGAGTTGTTGATGATCGAGTTGAGGTTTTTACTTTCTACGAATTGTTAAAGTTTTCTTCTTAGGCAGGGAGGGCGTTGCTTGAGGTTGCTGTGGGATGCAGGTCTATTTCTACGACAGTTGAACTTATTTCCTGACAATATTTAATGGCTAATTGAAATACCTGCGTAACCTTGAGATAGGCAGGTGATTTTTATGCTACTTTTCCTGTGAGTTGCCTTTGAATGTTTAACCCAGTGTGGTCATTTTTGCGGTGAATGGAAGAATTTTTGCATAGTTAGTCTAGGGTTCGTGCTAGTTGCGCTGATGAAGAAAATGGCAAGCTGAAATGTCTGGCCATCTATAGTAGAGCCTGTTCAGTCTTATTGTCGTTAGGGTTTTGAGATTTTTCCATATTATCTACCCTAAGATACAAATATTATATATTATTTGAATTTTAATATTTAATCCCATACGACCCGGTTTAAGATAAAAATACCCTTAGGTCATAAATGAACTTATACCCAAATTTTTATTTCATTTATAAATATTGAAAGGGGGTAGAGGCATCGGTGAGTTATCGGTGCTAGCTCACCAGAGGCATATCACCGTTTGGGTTATCGGAGGTGGTACCCCCTCATTTTTTTTATTTTTTCCTTTGTGGAAGCTTTTTTTTTTAAATAAAAATGTCTTTTCTTTGGCACTGATGACCCATTCTTTGGCATAATGGTTAGAGTGGTTGAGTGGTTTAGAATACGATGTTGCACATATTGCATCAATGACATATCAATAATGTGTTATTAAAAATATGATGTATTATATTGTGTTAACAATAATGCGATGTGTTTTTTTTATCAATGCCTTATAATATGATGTGGTTCGTATTACATATATGATAATATGACATGCTAATAATACGTGATATTAATAATACGATATGTTTTATATTAGATATATAATAATATGATATTTGTTATATTGCATGTATAATAATATGATATTCATCATATGGTATTAACGATAACATGATATATTTTTTTGAGTTGGCGACTCCTAATAAAATATGTTCTATGTTGCATATATGATAATATGATATTCTTCATATCGCATATACGATAATATGATGTGTTCTTTGAGCCGACGATTCGTCATATAATATGTTATATATCACATACACAATAATACAATATTCATCATATTGCATATACGATAACACAATATTCGTTATATTGTGTTAACAATAACACAATATGTTCTATATTGCATATACGATATTTGTTATTTCATATGTATAATAACACAATATTCATTATATCGTGTTAATGATAACAAAATGTATGTTCTTTGAACTGATAACCCATAATACTATATATTTTAAATTATATATACAATAATATGATATTCGTCATATAGCATATACAATAACATGATATTTGTCATATCACATATATGATAACACGATATTCATCATATTTTGTTAACGATAATAAGATGTGTTATCTAAGTTGGCGACTTATAATATGATATTCTCCGTATTGTATCTACAATAACACGACATTTACAATATAGGATATACGATAACACTATATATGTTCTTTGAGCCAAGGTCCCTCTTTACACAGTAGGGTAAGAAGCCAATAGCTATTCCAATGAGTCCTTCCTTCATATATATATCTTTCTTCATTATTATATAGTTATATTCTCTTCAGCTAGTCCCCCATAATTTATTTCTTGAGTTAAAGGTGTTGTTCTTTCTTATGTAAGGAACATAAATAAGAAAAGCACAATTGCTAATGAAGTGATGGAGGTTAATAATATCAAAATTCACTATTGAAAGAAACTGTGGGCAAAAATTGTAAATCAATAGTGAGTTCCAATCACCTATTCACTCTTGCATCGTCATAAGCAAGTTTACACAATTTTAACCCCTAATTTATGTTGTAGGGGTATTTTGGTCTAATTTTTTTTAAATGTCGTATAAACCCTAGTTTTATGGAATTTTTTTTTTTAAAATAAAGAATGTGAAATATTTACATCTTTGTCCAGGTAATATAGAAAAATCCCTAGGGTTTTAGATAACCCTACACCGACTTTGTCCAACAAAACATGTAAGAGTGAAAAATCCAATCAAAATGAGCTATAGGGTTATGTTGGATAGCTTCGGTGTAGGGAAATTATTTCCCTTTCCAAGAGATATGTCTGGAGCCCACTAGAAGGAGCTAGTTATGCACACAATCTAGATTTTGGAGTGATATTAAGTGTACATGCATCAAGCCATTAAGACAATTATGAGATTAACAACACCTGATGGTAGTATGAAGCAGCTATAAAGTGATGTAGTAAAAGTTGGGGACATATATGAAAAAATTAATTGTGAGTGCACTTCAACAACACAAAGGAATGGAAAAAATGACTTGTGACTTGGATAGAGGTAGCGAAGGGTTGGGCCAGCTTACGACGCAAAAGAATGGAAAGAAATAGCTTATGACTAGATAGAGGTGGCAAAGGGTTATCCCGATTGGGCCCCAACTGAGCTCAACCCTCGATCCCATAGGTCGATTGATCAGTATTGCCTGTTTGACATTGGCATATTCCATTACCATTAGGCCTTACACTTTAATTCTTTTTTGGGTGGACCCAAGGACCTTGTTGAGCTTGCCTTCGGTAATATGGGTTCGGTCTGGCCTAGCCCGATCTTCATGAGGGCCTTTTCCAAAGGGCTGGGGCCCGACCCGTCCCTTTGTCACCTTTGTTACTGGATATAGCTAAACTATGCAAAAAGTGCATAAAAAATATTCCCCTTATCCTATATTAATATCTATATTTGGAAAAAGTGATTTTTATTAAATGGGAAAATACACATTTAAGAGAAGAAAAAGTAAGCTTTTATAACTCTTTTTTTAAGTACCTAACTATTTAACTTTAATAAAATAGAGCTATTAATACGGAACAAACTTTTTTATTGCACAAATCTAAGGAGGGTGGAGTTTTATTTAGCCTTTTTATTAAAAAGGTAATTATACGGTAATGCATTGTGCATATATATATATATATATATATATATATATATATATATATATATATATATATATATATATAAAGTCTCCTTTGCATGTTATCAGTAACACTACATTTTTTCAATATCATAATGAATAAAATCACATGAATATATAATTATATATACTATACTAACTTAAATACACATATTTGTTAGGTATAATTATTAGAAGAGGCTCGTTTAAAAGAGCCTTGGCTCACTTGCCACAACATGAGCCTAGGCTATTTGGGCTGTAGAATTTATATATGAAGGCTTACATTACTTAGGGGGTATTTATTACTTGAGCAATATGAGCCGTTAGATTTCAATTTGATGGCCCAAGGGCTAATCATTTAAACTAAATCCTTATTAGAATTGAAGAAAAAAATATATGTAATATGAATTGAAGGCCTGTGTCCCACCCAAACTCAAGCTCAACTTAGGCAATCCCAATTTTAAGTTATTTTAAGTTTGAGCAACTATACCAATATTCGTCTGGACTCGACTTAACTTGTTCGCATCCCTACTGGAGTCCAGACTTACCTTGTTAGCACCCCTACTGGCGAGGCTTCTAACGTGCTTCGCCACATTGCTTAATGGGCAAAGTATCAAACGCAGAGAGGCTATCTTCAGGAGCCACATGGGACTTAAATTTCCACTCATTACCTTCATCAACATAGGCCTTATCCTAGCTATTTGGGTGGACCAAATGGTTTATATGGTACTAAATTTATGCAAAGAAATATAAGTAGCAAATTTTTATACCCCTTATAAAGAGGGGACAATGAGATGAAGGCTCAACATCATTTTCCATCGTACACATTCAAATTATGTGGATTAGCTTCATGTGATGATGGCTGCCCATGAACCATTGACACGATGCTCTTCCATAAATTTCCACAAACTACCATATATTAAAAAATTAATTTGGCTATACAAATACAATATTTGTGCTAATCTTCAAACATGCCTTCATCTGACATGCTAGGAGATTCAGTTCCATTAACGAGAGGTCTTTTTGATGGGTTTGAATCTGAACTACCAAGAATTGAATAGTCAAAGTCGTCGTCGTCGTCGTCATCCTCGTCCTCATCATCAACCTTGTCATCTTCATGTTTGTCTTCTTCTTGCTCACTCTCCTTGTTCATCTGCTTCAAACGAGCTTCTCGAGCCTCTCTGCGCACTCTCTGTTTAATGGCCTCTTCATAAGACATCTCATACCAAACAGTGCCCTTGCCAACAATGGACTTGTTATGAGTGTCAGTCATTCTCTCCTGTTTGCTCTTTTCCGAATTCTTGGGTTCTCCCCAGTAGTCATAACGGTACAAGGGATTAGCTGGGTCATAACGATCTTTTCCAAAATAACTGTCATCTACGTATCTTCCAGGCTCCTCTAGTGGAAGGCCAAGTGCTTGGCGGCTGAAAAATAAATCATCACAAAAAAATCTGAAATCCATCTTTACTTGATTAGGCATTGTCAATTAAATTACTACACATAATTGCAACATGTAGTTGCTCACTTGCTCTCAGGGAACATAAAATATGCGTCGTGCCCTAAAGCAACAGTTAGAAACCATTTGCCAATAAGCAGTACCACGTCAAAATTTATGCTCTCTTAACAAATATTACTCCCTTCGTTCTACATTAATAGCTCCATTTGACAAAAAAAAAAAGTATTCCACATTAATAGCTTCATTGTGTTTAATTTAAGTAGTTAGGTACTTAAAAAAGAATATCATAAGTTCATTTTTCCTTCTCTATTTTACCATTCAATAAAAACCACTATTTTTCTAAATGTAGCTATATTAGACAGAGGGAGTATGTTGCTAAGCTCCCAAAACACTGAACGATTTAGGAAGAAACTAAGCTTGGCTTTACTAATACAAATTTCACAGACTCAGTGTTGGGGGCCGTATGGCAACCCACTTGTCAGCCATCCCATCTCCTTCACCCACAATTTTTTTGTGGCTAAATGTTCATTTCATACAACCTTAATTTGGTTGCCAAACGGACCCCTAATTAGTGTACAGATAGTATACCATATGACTCAGAATATACCTTGATTCAGCCAATGGAAGTAACATGAATTTGAAACGGCAAAGAATTACATTTTCTCTAAGTGGCAAGGAAACATGTTATCAGAAACAAGGTTTCGGCAAGAATAAGAGAAAGAGGAACTAGGTGAATACCAGCTGATGTCACGAAGAAGGGCTTCTCTTTCCTCTAATGAGCGTCTCCAGTGGATGAAATCGTACTCATCCATCTCAATATTTCGTCTAAGCTTGGTCACCTTGTATTCTTCTCCTCTTTCTTGTGCTTCTTTCTTAAGTCTGTTGTTGAGCTGACAAGGAAAACAAAAAGCTGTCGATAGCTGGATGATACTTAAAATTTTACGTGGAACGAGTTCCAATGAATCAAAATTGAGATCATGAACCTCATTAGTCTAAGTTCATGATTATTACCAATAATAGAAACAATTATTTAACCTGCTCGTGGTTGTTATACATGGGGTACCAAAATCATCACTAAGAAAGAAGCATTTGTGATCCTACATGAACATATTTAAAAAAAGTCTATCACACCAGACTTACATTTACTACAATAGCAAACACAAAATGAATATTTAACTAACTAAAATATAGTTGCTTGTTGCTGGGTTACCTGCCGCTCAGCCCGGGCAGCATCCAGATCAAGGTCTTTCATATTTATTTTCTGTCAAATGGAGAATGTCATAGTGGAAGATAAAGCAATTCACGTTCTCAACAAACAAGAAATGGTGGCATAGTGAATTTTACCCACCAAAATCATCTTTGGTAGTAACGCTTTCTTAAAATAAGCTTTAGTATATTCAACACTCTGTTCATCCCCTACTACGTTATTCATCATTGACTCCACATACTTCTTGTCTTTGTACTTATCAGGATTTGCCTCCTCATCGTCTAGAATCATTTGCTCTGCGACATGTAGCTGCCACAACTGCAAAGCCATTGGATTCTATGAGGTCATGATTCAGTTGGAAACATAGATTGCATAAATTAGCAACAGTAAAGATGCCAAGGAGAAGAGCATCCTTCGAGGAGAATCCTGTTGGCCAGGGAGAGTGAACCCTACAGTTGAGATCTGACACTTCACACGCTAGATCATTCCTGGCCAATCAGTTCCCTTCAGCATTTTTTTCCAGAAATTTAAGCTCAAAAATGATATACCAGTTAAACTAGCATATACATAATACCCAATTAAACCTCAAGCTATCCACCGAAAGAAAAAAAGAGCAAGATCACAACTTATGTCAGAACTTACCCTATCAACGTAAGGGTGATTTGATAATAATGGCTGCTCCTCTATTTTCTCAGGTGGCCTTTTCTTAGGAATAGGTGGCCTCCCACAATCACGCTGCACGCAAGTATCATCTGATAAGTAATCGGTAGCATACATAATTAAATTGACAGCATAATAAACACATTGAAATCCAGGTCAATCTCAATACAGCAGAGGGAGATGACCCAACTATTTCCCCTCCAAGCTTTACTTCATAAAGCAAACCAAGAAGTGAGAAAGAAGATATGAAATGCACCAAGTTGACCTTCCATCTTGAAATTAAATTTACATAGGTCGAAAACATGGGATTGTTTGAAACGAGCATCTTAAAATTAACATGAAGCTATGAATACAGGCAGAAGGAGATGCAGCATCATTAGATCACCATCATATAGCTTGAAAATTTTCAGGAAAAATTATGTCTGTAAGGAAGAACTTATCAATGTGCTAACTGTTAGTTGAAAGCCAGTATCCAATCATTAATGCACTAACCATACTTAAATCTGGCATCTCTATAAGTTTTAAAAAACTACATCTTTATTCATTTCTAAAGAGACTAAATATGGATGGAAACATATTAGGAATATATTAAGAAATACTCAAGTTTTAGACAGGAAACATCCTTCTTTTTTTTTTTAAAGAATGCACTTACCCGTAACTCATCAGGATTTGTATCCTCATCGCGATGAAATATCGGTGGGAACTCAAATCTATTAAATCTGTAAAATGATCCCATTGGAAGTCATTAGTAACAAATAGTAAAGTTATGTTATAAGTGACAATTGCCTTTTGTATCCAAGTTGGCAGACAAGTACATGACAGTAAACATGGTTTGCTCATACACTTCATAAAAACACTACAAAGGCCACTTCGAGCAACACATTAATATTTAAAACCATGGCTTAGCAACAATGTAATCTGCAGTTATTCCTTTAGCACTTGTTTATGTGAACATATGGAATCAGTTGCTTTAGAGAACTCCTCAAACATAAGGCCATCCAAGGTCGATACAAGTAAAACATGTCACTTTGTAAATACAGCAACACAAGTTTAATGGATTGTTTGGAAGCATTCTTAGAATGAGCAGATTACGTACATCAGGTGATCAACATTAGGATTGACAAAACGCATTTCAATAGGAAACCGAAAGCGGTATGGATCTCGTTTTGCCTGAAAATAGGAAGAGTGACATCAGAATACACTTTATCTCTGATATTTTTTAAGAAACAAAAAAGTAACTTGCAAACTTTTAGGTTAGAATATCTTTTAATGTTTACATCATTTAACTCTTTTCCTTCCAAAATTTTTATTGCGAATTACGTGCCAAATTTTCTGATCCCTGGCGATATCTTCTCTGCATTTGAAGCTCATGGGGCTTATTTAGCTTCTAAGTTCATAATTATTCATTTCCCTCAAAAACATCAAAATAATGCAATATACTTCATCTTGATAGACTTGAAGAGAAATTTGTTGATTAATTGAAACTTGATTTATATTTCAATTAGAAAAATTCAGATCACTCACCAGAATTTCAACAATTACATGCATTCCAACTTTTATGTGATGACGAATCCAATACCAGTCATTCCCTTTTATTGGTACCCATCTGAAATGACGTGAAGAATGAAGAAGATAAGACTTTGGGTATAGAAGATGGTCGTCCCTGTGAAAAATTGAAGCTGTCTGTGCAAAGTTGTTCAAGTATTACCCATCGTATACACATCCAATATCCACAAATGCTCCTTGGTAGAGGTGAACAGTTGTCACTTTTCCTGTACAAATCTGAAAAGTGGGGGCTACAATGAGCAAAATAAGAAGAATAAAACAGGCCAATTATGGACTGCACAGTGTGATAATGGATAACTTACTTGACCAGGGTAGAAGAACGGAAGCTCAAGCTGCGAGGGAAAGACTTAATATGGTCAACTGACTCGTTTATCCGAAAACACAAAACAAACATCTTCACAAGTCGAATATGTAAAGTAAACATTACAAATACCATATCCTCCTTGTAATCCTTGCCTCGCTTCCTCCGACCAGGGTAGTAATCTTGATCAAACTACGGGATTTGAAAGGCAAAAGTGCGTTACAGCTACAAATCGTTTTATGCAGGTAAATTATGGGACATGTGTACATAGTAATTGTACACATCAATCTGGCTTAACACAAGGAGCCTCAACAAGCGAATCAAAATCACAAACTAAACGAAGTTCCCCACACACCAATGTATGTAGAGTATTGCCCCCATAATTCCAAATAGAGACGAGGAATTAATTGCATGAGATAAATCAAAACCTTATAGGACTCCTCCTCGAGTTGGTCCTTGTTCTCCGCGACCCATTCCTTGTACTGCTTCAGAAACACCTTGTACCTTTCCAGGCACATATCTTCCGTCTCCCTCAACAACCCACTACCATCCGCCGCTAGATGCTCCAAATCAATCCTCTCCGCCTGCAGCTTGTGTGCTTCCCGTATAAAAGCCAACTCCTTTTTGTCCACCTCCCAACCCCGGGGCGGCCAATCCCTGGGAGGGAGCAGCCGAAAACCAAGCGGACCACCCCAGGTGGTCTGAAGCGGCTCCGGAATCTCGCCCTTGATCTCGAACTGCTTGGCGTACCACTCGTCCTCGCTCAGCCCGCTCTCCTCCATCTTTTCCCGCCGGTACCTGGGGCTGAGCATCTTGAAGGCCACGATGGCCTCGGGGGACTGGAGGGCAACCTCCTCTCCCTCGTTAAGACTCTTACGAGCGAAGTCAGCTTCCGGGGATAAAATTTCCTCCCAAGGGGCCCATCCCCGTTCGACCCAGTTCCGGCGCCGGGCCTCCTCCTCCGACTCCTTCTCCTTTGGACCGAAGTTCTCGAGGAAGGCCTCGTCGACCGGGAGCTCGTCGGAAGAGAAGGCGGAGGCGGTGGTTCGGAGGCGGCGGGGGAGGGAGCAATTAGTCGGAGATGCGGGGAAATGGACCATAAAGGAGGGGGCTTTAGGGGAGGTGTGGGGAGTGGAAGAAGGGAGGAGAAGAAGGATAAAGGGGTGGCCATGGATGGTCTGCATCCTTGATGGGCTCCGGCCTGTGCCCACTGGCCACCGCCTCGTAGCAGCAGCAGAAGCAGCTCAGTGTGAGCGGGTGACTGAAGGTGGGACAGCAGAAGAGGGAAGATGTTTGAACAGTTACTAAAATGGATAATGTGGGCTCCTCTCCATCTCAAATGGGCTGAACCTGAATGTAGTCGACTAAGAACTGATGATGGTATCGTGAGCCCATTATGACGCAATTAGCCAGTTTGGGCCTTAAAAACTCTAGTATGTAAGGTCTGAAAGCATCCAAAGCACACGTCTGCTGCGAACGAAAAGCTGAATAAATGAGGAGTTTTTCATGTTCTTCTTAATAAGCCCAGCTTAAAGTATAATTTACAATCGTTCATCTATGAGATTTAATGGTACCCGCACTGGTACATATTAACGTAATTAATAAGTGTTATAATGTGTGCCATTAATATAAAATATCAATGGCTCCAATATATACCTTATGCTAGGTTTATTGTGGAGAACACAAAAAACTCTTTCCCTTATTACAAGCTAGGGCCATTATATATTTCATATTTGAAGAATTTTGTATGTTCTCTTTTGATAATGAGCCTAGTATAAAAAATATATATGAGTCCTTAATATTTAAGATTAATAATACATATATTGGTATATGTTAGTACTAATATTACTAACATTAATACGTATTAATATATGCACCATTAGTCTCATAAATAAAGGACTTTTATATATTTTTTATATTGGACTTATTGTTAAAGTAACGCTTCCCTAGTGTAAATGTGTAAAAGAAGAGTTTTAAATATTGTACTTTGACAATAAGCCCAATATATGCATAAGAACCCTTAATCCAAGAGATTGATGACTTACATGTTAATGCATATTCTTACAAGTTAATGCATATTAGTGCTAAAATAATATTGACATTTATGTGTTTCAATATATGCATGGTTGATATGTAAGCGTTTATATGTATTTTTTACACCGGGCTTATTGGATAAAAATTTCTTCTCTTTAAAATATTAAAAAAAAAAAGGGTTGGCCGAGTGGGTAAGGATAAAATTGGATTGAGCCTGATGGGGTGGGCTTCACGCGCCCAATTTCTTTGACTCTTGGCGCCTCAAAGTCTTTATCTTCACAGCACCACCAGATGACATGACAATTTTAATTGGAAAATGATATGTGATGAAATGCTAGTTGGGGTCTGGCCTTTTCTTTTCCTAAAGGATAACAAGAGATTTGGCGAAGTTCAAATTTGGTAATTATTGGGGTGGGATCTCTCTCCCACTGAGAAGTTGATAGTCAGTCACAGCTCATAAATAGCGAGGTTTTGTACTTGTTTCTATGTGCCCGTATATGCTTTAACATCCGAAGCCTCTATAAAAGCAATGGGCTTTGAGGCTTCGCTTCATTTCATCCCATTGTTTACACCAAACAGGCATCACACGTTCTACAAGTACTGCCCACATGAAGCTGCACTACCTGAGCCACCATTGCATCATACTCTTGCTTCTATTCACCGCAAGTAAGTAAATTACAATTTCACACCTGTGTGATTATGCTCGTCATCATAAAATGCAGTGTGTGGGCAAAATTTTCACTGTTCCATGAAAACTATTAGATCAAAATTTGGATAAGGCAAGGGATTGTTATTTTTATTTTGGAGACAAATAAGAATTTACATACACTTTGCATAGCAGAGATGTTGGTCAGTAACATTTTGCCTTGTTTATGTTTTATTGTTGGCAGAGTGTGGAGCAAGAGAGAGGTTGGAGGGGAGCGTGGACGGCGATGGTAGGTGCATCATGGTGATAGACATGGAAGGGTGCAATCTCTCTGTGTGCCGGCAGGAGTGTCTTCATTTGAAGAAGGGGAATGGGGTGTGCCTTTCCAACGCCCAGAAAGGATCTGGATACCACTGCGTTTGTTACTACAATTGCTAGAAAACTAGAAGGAAGTTAGATGCTATTATGTTCATATCAAACTCCAAACATTGATTGGTCCAACAAGATTGGTCGCGTTTGTTTTTTTGCATGCATATGGATATATTCAGAATACTAGACTAAGTCCCGGTCTAGAGTAAAATAAATCAGATTGATAAAGAGCACTATATTTTGGAGGCTTGGTGATCAACAATAGGAAGTTGCCGCAACACAAAGAAGTGTGGTGAGAGAGAAACTTGGGAACAAGATCCAACTACTGGTCATGCAATCTGGTAATGGAAAGCAAAGCGGTCAGGGAAACATTTTTCCTATATTTTTAAATTATAGGTTTATAGGTCAAATGAAAGCACTATATTGCTTCTTTTATGTTCTTTATGTGAGTTTAACTCAAGGGGCTAAGAACACAAGGGGAACGTTTAAGTATTGCAAACAAGAGGCATACATATATAACTGATCAATTACTAAGCTAGATTGCTTTTTTTATAAAAGAAATACATAAACACAAACATCGTTTTTTTCATGTCTATTATGACTCCTTTAGTCAGGTATTGTATTAGGACTTTTAAATGCGTATAATTGAAGCGGTAGATTTATCAGGATCTCCATGGTAGTTTAACTCCACAAAAGTACCTCCACCTATGCCTTTGGCTAGCCTTCCAGGATTCAGGCAAATACATTTCTGTCTTCTAGCTCCATCACCTTCCATCTCCCCCACGGTCAGTACCTAGCATCCCGAAAGCTACTGTTATAATCTACAGCTATTGATGTAAGTAATTGCACTTTTCTAGAGATATCAATGTGATAGTTGTTACCTTCACAAAAGGAGCCAGGTCTGATGGGAGGATGAGAAGATCTGGAGCGGATATGATCTGCAAAGCTTCCGGGGCAATAGACAGATCTAGAGGAACATCCCTCGAGGGAGGATAAAGAGGATAAAAGCTGTTCACAGCAAATATATGTAATTAATTTATTTTGGCACCATATGCAATCATATTGGTCAGTATGGACATAAGCAATAATGAGTTCATAAGAAACCTGTGTTGACTTAATAGATGAGTAGCAAGTCGCTCTATGCGATCACCAGAACTGCCAGGTGGCATTCTCCAAATCTCTTCACTGCTGAGCTGTTTCAATACATCCACAGTGCAGCACCCTAACATAATCTGTTTATTATAGATGGGTTATAGATCGACATAATAAGATCATCAATAATTGTTAAAAGTGATACATATAATGATATATGTTTCCTATGTCAGAGCTCCATGGGTGGTCTGAGAGGCCCTGGGTCCAAATCTTGGTGGTGGCATATTTAACCCTCCATTTGTGTTCCCTTTGGTTTTGTCCACGCACAAAGCTTAGTAGATGCTTGCACGTGCGTGTTGAGGAGTGTCGAGTGATACATATATACCGATAATCCGTTTCCTAACAGCTTAAGCTATTGGGAACAATGGTTACCTAACAATATTAACCGATGTTCATATATTTTGACCTGTAAATGGCAGGATTCACCAGCAATAGTTACTTCTTACTTGTCTTTGATATATACCTCATTCACTTTGAAAAGTGCAGGGTTGGCAAGAAAAGTCATCTGCAAAAAAAGTCAAAATTAAGCTTATCGAATGAGGAAGACCTATAAATAAGACAAAATTGTTGCCCAAAGCCATATACTTACATGATGTTTTAAATCGCCAGGTAAAGATATTCCAAATGCTGGCTAGAAAAACAAAAATAAAATCAGATTTTTAACATAGTTGACATCTACAGGCTCATTGAAGCTTCTAAACTAGCATATACACAAACTAAATGCATCTCATGTTTTTCCCTCAATATTTTCCCACTCTGTGTTCCTCTTTAAAGGATTGCGTCAAGAAGGGCATCCGGTGTAAAAAATTGCCACTATGTTTCTTTACATAGATCGTGTACCATCATTTTGATTGCAATAAGAGTAAAATATGGTATAGAATCCATGTTGCCAACAGAAGATAGCTGGGATAATGTGTATAACGATGAAGATGATCTTTCCCCTTCGTACAATCTCAGAAAACATGCAACCATAACACGGATGACTCCTCTTAGATTACTTGTAATAAAAGATTTCTTTAAATTTATTTAAATGACTAATGTTTTGCCAAAAGCATAGAGAAGCATTTTAATTTTTTATCACTTATAAAGTACCATCCAACAATGTAGGCAAGTGTTCCTCAATTTAAAACTATGGCACTGTAATATTACCTTGATGAGAGGAATGGCATAAGATAATATAAGCTATACCTGGGGAAAGACAAAGTCATGGTGAGCATCACGTGTGGAGGGCAAAAGAATCACACGAGTAGCAGAGCCCATGTATTCAATATAGTCTTGCAGCTGCATTGAATTCCAGAAGGCACAAGAAAGTCAAGCACTCAGAGAAAGGAAGTAAAACAACACAATTCATATAAAGACTACAAATCACATACCCTTTTTATGATTTCGGTATAGAATATTTCATCAAAACTTCTGCCAACAGTTCCTTTTCTTATCTCTGGATGTTCAGAATCCAGAAATGGTCCAAGCTGTCGACATCCTAAAAGCAGTTAGAGGCATAATTCTGCACCAAGCAAACTTTGATACAGTGAAACACTTTCTTCTCAGGACCTCACCAGCACTAGCAGTTGAGGTTGTTTCCTTCTTGCATATGCAAGTAAGTCAGTTAAAGGTTCAAACAGTAGGTTGTCCGTTGTTGTGTATGGCCCCCCCACAATAATCTACATACAGTTCCATAGGCAACATCAAACTGCTTAGCAAGTCCAAGTAAAAATCTTAAGAGTAAAGTTAATTCAGCAGGTTAAAAACAATCCTGACTCCTGAATAAAGAACTAGTATATAAGCACATTCTATTTTTTCAACTATCTAAAAAGTGTCACACATACCACTGACAGCTCCCTTGGAGAGGATGTCGTTTTGAATTCTTGGTCCATGGCTTGTCTCTTTGCTGGAGGTAAGCCTTCATCCGATTTAAAAGAGAAAGGAAGAGAATTAACCACCTTTGATGCAATCAAACAGTGTCCACTAGGATTGTGGCCCTCGACACCAATCACCTGAAAGATAAATCAACAATGAGATGCTATTGTTGTACATTACTGAAGCTGCCTACATATCAGATTTACCTGACCCGGAAATAAGGAAAGCCTGTCTAACTTTTGCAAATCAAGACGTACACGCTGTCCTGCTGAATGCTCGACGCTAGCATTCAAAAGAAAAGTTAAATCAACTTCTATCCATTAGAATATCAAAAGCTAACAGAAAGAACCTTATACATGTGGAAGAATTAATCAATGACAAGATATCTCTACCTGCCTTGCAACAGTATGGACTTCTCATTTAGACGGCCTTCTCCATCACAAACAACCATGCCAACTAAAAATACACCTTTCTGAGGACATAACAGCAAAAGCAGGAATTGTATTAAAAAACAATTTGTCCAGTTGATAAAAGTTCCTCTCGAACTAAAGAACCATTGAGATCAAACAAAGAAAAGTTTTCTCCATACTTCAAATACACAGCTTTTACGGGTACAGGTATCATTCAGAAGTTCTCAGTAACCAGACATAACTAATCTCCCATTGCAGGTAATTCCAAATTCAACCACCAGTTGGTAGGACAGTGTAAAGGTTTAAACAGGCATTCAATTAAACAAGTTAATTATGGAATCAGATTTTTCAAGCAAAGAAGGAAGATAACTAACCTGAGAAGCAACAGTAGCATCAGATGGTTCACTGTAAAGTCCAGTGGTGACATGCGCTTCAGTATGCCTTTTAATGCGGTTTTCAATGGAATTAAACTAAGCCATGAAAAAGGGCTAATTAGAGCAAGCAAGCTTCAATATGGACAAATTTACTGTAAATGCCAAGTTGATTACCCTGTCCTCTGTTCTGTCATACATGAATCTGCAACCAGGTTCTGGTTGTGAATGAAGCACATGTAACGAGCACCTTTCACCAGGTTGGACCCTCCTAATAAGATCGTCTTCCATGTCATCTCTCTCTTGTTTTTGCATGGCACCATTTTCTTTACCACTATTGAAAGAATACTGTAGCACACACTTATTGGATCGTTGTGCAAATGGTGTCATACGGCTGGTCAAAATATCTGATGTAGAGGGCGTCTCAGTTATCACTGGATCCAAACTAAGTGGCTCAGAGTCAGGTAATTGATATTGCTTTGTCGGAGTTTCAAGAGAGGGCACCAGAGTATCTTCATGGGAATTACTCAGAATCCTGCATCCGAAGTTTTTGCTCAAACGATTAGCACAGATTCTATACACAGAACAAGAACTGATTAAAGCAGGGATGACGCTTACATGTCAACATCGTTGCTTGAGTATATGTGCAAATTGGGTTCCTCTTTTATCATGCTCTCAATTTGCTCGTTTTGTAGGTGCGAGTGGAAACCGTCCATATGAGCATCTTGAACTACTGTTCCACTTAGTTGTCTGAAACCAGTATTATAACGGTAGAATTAAGAAATATTGACGAAGTACAAGAATGTTTCAAAAGAAAATGACGTAGAAACTAAAATTCCACCCTACTAACAACGTCTGCGGCAGGCCCAAAACAAATGCTTCGAAATGTTCATATGTAAAACAGACATATAAGGAACTTTTCACCATCACTATTAGAAAAACTTGCACGACGCCTGTATTTGAAATATATCACACATCACAAGCACAGACTACAGTTGAAAAGAAGCATCTTTCCGTACCTGTTGAGGTAGTAAATTTCCCAACTTGAGACCAGATCCGAAGGACTTAGCTTGAAATTTATACAGAAAGTAAGACCTGAAGATAAGCAACTCCAGAAACATCGATCAACCATAATAACAGGAACATAATTGAAAACGAAGAAGAAAAAACGGGAAAGGCGAGAGAAAGCCTCACATTTCTTGAGGGTCTGTTCTTCTTCCTCAATAGAAAAGCCGCTCTTTTCGAATTCTTCTTTGATTCCAGCTTCCATGGCGTATTAGGGTTGCGCAGGGGACGAAAAGCGATAACTTGACTGGAACCTCACAGATACAAATGGCGGGAACCTCGCCTTAGTTTAGGAGGAGCTGAAGTAAACAAATTAGGGCGGGAACCTTCAGGGCGATCTTGCCATGGAAAACATATAGCGTTAGACTCCAATGAGAAGAGGATGGCGATTGTGGGCATTTTTTGCCGGGGTTCTCACGTTAATTACATTTTTTTTATTTATCATTAACTCTCAAATTTATATTGAGATAAAAATATCTTTAATTATTTTTTTTATCTTTTATTTTTATTTTGTTGTTTTAATATTCATCTCTATTTACCTTACCTTACATTACTGGTCACCGCCCCTCGTTTATTGTCGCTGCCCCTTCTCTTTCTCACCAGCCCCGTAAACACAAATAAGATGTATATGGGAACTGGGAAGAGGAGCGGGCCTACCACTCTACTTCTTCACTAGAAGTTCAATGAAAATGCTAACTTATGCTCCATCGAACCACCAAAAAAGCCTCCAGTCAAATTTAGCACCAGGGGTAGTAGGAAAATGAGTTGTGGTGGAGAATAAATATTTACAATCTTCGTTATGTACAAATAAAGTAAATTATTTTTTATATCATATAAAAAAACATAAATATTTATTATCAAAGGAGTACCCTTTGCCTGCGGCCAAACCCTGTCATGTAAGGCGATTTGATCATCGATTTTAAGGGTAGTAACAGTACAAGAGTGTCCATCTTTTTTATCTTGGGCAGTAGGGGGCTCCAAAGATTTCAAGTCACATTCAACAATAAGAAGCAGGGGTTCCTCTGTAGCCAGTGAAAGTTCCTCTGCAACCAGTGGAGGAGGCAGATCTTTAAGAAAGTAACGACGTCGCCTTTTTGGATGTAGTGGAAGTCATTAAAAGCTTTGGTGGAGGAGAAGGGCAAAATTAAGATAAGGGAGGTTGGACTAATAAAAGAAGGTTGAAGGAGGAAAGAAAATATATAGAATAAAAAAGAAAAATAGAATTTAAAAAAAAGGGTAAATTTGTAAAAAAAAAATCGCGTGAGTTAAACAACATGCATCAACTTTTTCAGGACCTAGCATTAGATAAAGTATGGTGCCAAGACTAGACGCCTGTTTGTTCCTTTTTTTTATTTGGGAGCATTGTATTTGACGTACTCCTAAAGTTAGAACTGAGATGCTCTCAAAAACCATTTGGCGTTTGGCAGCGAATTATCATGAATGTCCTCTCGTGATTCCACCGTACGAGGATATAAATTAAATAGAATATAAATTTTTAATATTAATAATACATGACGTTTATATAAGTCTGGGCTCATGATCTCATGCCAATCAAAATCTTATGGCTCATATAATTTAGAGGGCATAATATTTTTATGCCTCTTTGCGCCATTGAATTTAGATTTAACAATTATATAATTTTTTTCCTCATAATAATTTGTTACACAAATATAAAATTTTAAAATTACACAAATTCATGCAAAATTGTATAATTATAATCAAATAACACCATTATTTGAGGTTAATAACATCACTCTTATGCCGTCTTTTTTAGCTTATTATGTCTGACTATTTCATACTATGAGATAATATAATCATATTTTTTCTTATTAACTTTATCTATTTTTTGGCTTATCTAACTCTTCTTTTTTTTTGACATTATTTACATAAATTATTTTTAAATTTCTTAGTGGGGGTTTGGATTGGTCTTATTTACATACCCATACCATCTCAATCTCCCTTTTTTATATATTCCTAAGAAAAAAAACATCCTAAGAATTTTAAAATTTTAAAAAACAGAAGTGGGGTCTAAACACGCCAAGTTGACAAGCTTACAAAAATGCAAAGTTGTAAATTATTTGAGGTAGAGGTGGCAAAGGGTAAGGCGGGCTTAGGCTTTACCTTTTCACGACTAAGTCTTGACCCGGCCTAAATAGGCCTAGCCTGATAAGGCAAGCAGTCCGGCTCTATGACCCGTAAGTCAATCAATCGTCTCATAACCAACTGATTGGCTGTGGAGAGTTGAGCCTCATGGGCATAGACCATAAGGCCTTATGAGGCAATTTAAAAAAATAAATTAAATTAGAGGACCCAAGGGCTATGCTGGGCCTCTCTTTGGAGATGAGGGTCCAGCCAGCCTAGCCACATGCTGGCTTCCTAAGGGCCGCGCTCAGCCCTCATCCACTTCTTATTTAAGGGAATGACAAACAGCTTTGGAGCTTGATGATTGCGGGTTGTGCCCCAAAACCAAGTGAATGGATGAAGCAAACCCTAAACCCTACTTATGGATATGATGGTGGAAGGGATTGAGCTTGCTTGTATCACTGTTTCGAGCTTCCTTTCCACGTCTACAAATCTAGAAGTTGTAGGTTAGCAAGTTAAAGTTGTGGGTACAAGGTTATTTTTGAAGGCAACTTAAAGTTGGAGAGCATATTAGGTGGACTTTGATTTTGTTCATGTACCATAGTAATTTTTGGAACTATGAAGCATCTTTGTTTCTCCCTTTTGATATAGTGTTCATGTTATCTCACGAAGAAGGCTTGCGCGTGTTCCTTTAATTTTTAGAGATGACATAAAAATTTATATTATGATGATAAAACACTAATAATTTTTTCTTATTTGTGAAAGAAAGTGGCCCCCTAGTGATTTTTTCTCCTATCTCTACCCGAGCATCTATTTGTCGAACAATATGTAACAAATTGAGTAACTACCAAGACTATCAAGAAATTTATTCTAACCATTGTTTTGATTGGCACTTTGTTGACTTTGCATTCACCTATTATCTTTTGTTCTAATAATAGATAATAAAAATACCATTTCTTTTATGCATATATGGTCAAACATTCTTATAAGTTCTCTACCGTGAGATGTTTTTTATTGCTAAGCGGAAAGTTTTGGTTTGTAAAATATAAATTTTTATTCCTAATAATCATGAGTCAAATTTAAATTTAAGGACTATCTTCAAATTAAACTATCCATGTTAGTGAAAAATAACATTTTATCAGCTTATGTTTTATTATAGAATACTAATTGTTTTAAATTTGAATAAAGGGTAATTTGTAATTCTAATCGTAGAGGCAAATCATCACCTTTAATGGATATTCCATAACATGATAAATATTAGGTATAAAAGATTTACAAACTTAAGATTGGTTTTGCCAATTAGAGGGATCTTAGGTTTATTTTGATAATTTCCCTTCACCAAGGAGCGACATTCGTCATAATAAAACCTTGGAAATTATACTAGAAAATCTATGCTCACTGATGTATATAATTTAATAAAGTGCGACAACAATTATTTGATTTAACTTTTTTATTAAAAAATATCACTTTGTAAAATAAATGAACCACCAAAAGAAAGTGTTACATCCATCTTAATATTTGTATATGATATCTTAATTATAAGCAAATAAAAAATATATTGATGCTAAGATGGTCACCAGGTTATGATTAATATATATCTTTTTCCACTGGAAATATCGGATCATAAGAAAATCATTTGAATGTGAGAAGAAAAAGAATAAAATAGCTATGCAGAGAAGATCTCCACAAGGTCCAACATCTGATTCCAAATTAAAAATAAGTTTTCATGATTGGATCCCTTAGAAGATAGATGCATTCACACCAGTTTCTACTAACAACCTTTTTCTCTAGTTATTAAAAACAGATAACTAAGGACACTATGAACAAACCAAAGAGATTCCATGAGCACGCAATCCAACAGAACTGATTGTTGCCTTGTTTATCTTTATAAATACCAATGAAACCTCCTAAAAATCCCACAGCTATGTCTAAACTTCACAACTAGAACATCAGGAGTAAAACTTGTAGTCTTTGGCACTGAGGATTATTTGCCTCAATCCACCAATGGGCGAAAAAATCATCAATAGAATCCCAAGTATAATGCATATCTGGTGTAGTAAAAAAAAAGGATTAGTACATTTCAAAGAACTTCAAAAAAAAGAAATTGATATAATGAAGGTAAGATTATGTACCCAATTTGTAATCCAAGACAAGCTAAATCGCCGAGGCTTGTAAATTGCAAGCCACATGATACAAGGCAGCTGCAAATAAAACATAACAAAACTAAAAATCAATATGAATCCTCAGGAAAAGATGATGAAAAAGTGGATGGCTAACCCTCAACCAAGTTTTATAGATCTTCCACGTAAAATTTAAATGTAAACTCATATTTGACATGCTTTATTACATATAAAGCAGCTTATAGTAAGCCAAAGACATCTCTATTTCATTTTAGAATTGATCTTAATGCAAAATTTATGCTGATGATTTATCTTAAATCTGGAAAAAGAAAGAAATATAAGAGAAATAATTGCTTACAAAATATGTGGTAGGAGCAAAAGCAAAGCCTCCGAAGAAGCCAAGTAATCCTCCAAAGAAAGGGAAGGTTACGGCTACAAATATGGTAAATGCTACATCAAAGAGACAAAAGATGAAAGATTAGACAGACAGGAAGACATTCGCAAATGAGAACAAACTCGACAGCAATGAGGGGCACATTACCAACGTATGCTGATCGTGCAAATATCCGAAGGGTCAAGCCAGGAGGAAAATGAAGCTTTTTCACAAGAACAGTCTCTATCATGTCAAAAACAGGTATTGCATATATCTGCATCCCATAGCAATTTAACTAGTTACTAATTAGATAATTACAAGAAAACAAAGGCATACTATGCACTGCAAAATTGAAATTACCTGATAGCTCCCAACGACGTGAATCACAACAAACATGTTAGCTGCTGCAATTAACCAACTGGGCTTTTCAAGGGTGATGAGAATGTTGTCATCAACCTTGTTTCCAAATGCCCAATATCCAACCAAAGCAACAGGGAAGTAGCAAAGAGCAACAATTATGTATGCAACAACAACACCCTTCCACATAGGTTTCTTAGAAGGCCTTTCCGGTGTGGAGGGAATGGTTGCTTGAATCTCCAAAACCACATTGTGGCCTGCATAAGCAAAGGCAACATCTCCCAATGCGCTAAAGAAGTTAAAAACTGCCCCCGACGTGCTTGAAGCTGTGTAACTATAGTCCACATCAGGATGTTTCCCTTTGTCCAGTGTTGCTCCCCAAGCAATTGTGGAGTAACTACAATTAAAGACAATCATAAATATCAAATTCACTTCAATTACAAAAAACATTGGAAGCAAATTTTATAATAACATCACAAGAGTAATTTTCCTTGTGAAAGGAAAAATGACCCAGAAAAAATTTATTTTGATATCTTGGTATCTTTTTCATGGGAGAAAGATAGTTATTACCTCAATGACATGATTGCAGCGGCTAGAGAGACACTAGTGATAGAATTGAAGTTGGGCAGTTGGGAGAGAACAAGGTGCACGGATCCGAAGATCATGATGAAGTAAGTCTGCTTGATCGGTTTGCAGGACGGGCAAACTGTGTCATGGAACTTCTTCAATGACTTCCCACCAGTGACCATGTACACAATGTTTACTCCCACCTCCACAATCAACTGCTGGGGAACCACAATCCAAAGCCCAAGCTTTTCGCCAAATGCATGCTGACCCAACTCATGATATCGATCAAACCGCTTCCCAGGCACCATCTCGTGCATTTCAACCATTTGCCAGAGAGTGTACAGTGTGATCACCCATGATACGACGAGCACTGCTATGCCGGGCCCCCTGCAATACAACACAACAGAACACATCACGTCAACCTTCTTCTTTATCTAAAAACGAATAACCGAAAGAAAGGTTGAAAGAAAAAAGTTATAGTATATAATGCACGGTTAATTCACACATACCATCCGAGCTCTGACATGGCGTAAGGCAGACTGAGCACTCCTGCACCAACCATGGCTGTGACATTGTGGAAAGCTGAGTAATACCATTTTGCATTCCGCGAGGACGTTATGGGAAGCCAGTCGTCGATGGCCTTCTCTTTCTCCGACCTCTCATCACCCTGCTCAATGCTAGCCATGGCTTTACGTTAAAAACAAGAAGAAGAAAAAGAAGAAGAAGAAGAAGAAGAGGAGGAGGTTGAAATTGTGCATGCAATACACTTCTCGAGAAGGATAAATAAATCTTCCCCGTTACAACTGCATTTCCTAATCTGACATGGAACAGGGAATCTTAATTTAACTCTTGAGCCGCAGCAAATTAATACTACGGACGTATCAGAATCTCTGGTTGCATTGGAAACAGAAGATTCATTCATGATTTTTAGTATATGACCGGCTTGGGTGGTTGACCAGCACCTGTGCTGGCAATTGGCAGGGATACCAAGTCAACCAGCAAGCAAAGATTCATGGGTGCGCAAATCCGGGCTAAAAAATGGGCCTCTCTCAGAGGAGGGCCGGGTCAGGTTGACCGTTAAAAAGTAAGGCACGTCAGGGCCATAAAGGGAATGTTAAGCTGGGAAAGATTCCGAAGCAATCCACAAATCCAGTACACAGCCCATTGAGCCATGGAGGTTGGAGGCTGGAGCCAGATTGGAGGACACAACGTGCATTTGCATGGGTTCTGTGTAAAGTGTAAACTTAAATAGGGGCGGACCATCCGGCTACTGGACCAGGAAAGCCAACATTAAGACTAGTCCAAGGAGAAGTAATGTATTAGCCCTTTATATTTGGAGGGGGGCTCATCAACAATTAATTTTGGAATGAAACGCTTGCATGGCAATGAATTAAAACCAAGTCAAGATCAATACTCGGGGAGCCCGGAACGCAAAACTACTGAGTATAGACAAATCCAAAAATAAAACCACAGGTTATAGTCACGATTAAAAACTCAATTAAATGAACAGTGCTCAGAATCGCAAAAGAAGCCCGGAAGAACAAGCAACAAGGAGGTGAAGAGACAGAAAACAAAATAGAACAAACAAAATAAGGCAATGATATCGACAACACTTAAGTAGAGAGAATATGTTTTCATTGTACGAGTAACCATCGAGATCGCTAGCAAAAAAAAACCCATGGAAATAATATTGTAGACAGCGATTTGATGCGATCATGCGGAGAACATACCTTGCCATGGGCAGGCACAACGTCCTCACTGTTGGGGGCTTGAGTGCCCATGGCTACTACAAACGATAGGCAGATGAGAATGGCAGAGAGCGAGATAGATATAGAAAAACAAAGGAACAGAAAGAGTTTGATGTAGGAATGGAAGCCTGCCTGGATAATATCGACGGAGGTAGACGAGGAGAGGGAGAGTTCCAGTTGGGACTCCCGATAGGGTAGGACTTCTTTTATGTCGTGCGAGAGAGATACATAGAAGGGACGGTTTTGTGTTGACTCCCGATAAGTATAGCTTAACGAAAGGAACGAAGGTTGCCCTTCCTTGCTAGCTGGAGTTCGTTGTAGCATTATCATACTCTATTACGTTTTGTAGGCACTAGAGAGGGAGAAAAAAAAAATACAAAGGAAAGC
Organism: Saururus chinensis; assembly: GCA_035235625.1. Taxonomy (NCBI): domain Eukaryota; kingdom Viridiplantae; phylum Streptophyta; class Magnoliopsida; order Piperales; family Saururaceae; genus Saururus; species Saururus chinensis. Next base: position 33,253,371 of record CP141145.1, read on the forward strand.
CCAATAGGCGCTGCCGGGATATCAACATAAAAAATAACGAAAATACGTGGAAAAAAAATAATTCTAGAACGGGATAATAAGCAGCATCCTTGGTTCTGAATTCTTATGATCGTTGGATTGATATAACAGTTTATGTCAAGGGGGTAAGCGGGTGATTCAAAGTTCAAAGTTGCATGTCCGGAGCAACATGGGCACTGAACATAATACGTAGAAGCCAACATGTTATTTATGTACTATATTACACAGATAGCGTGTTAGCATCTATATACCATGTTCAAAGCCCTATTTGGGTCATGTGGCTCTAGTCATAGAGAACTAGATGTATGCATAATTTTTCATTTCAGAATTACCCATTAATATTAGGATTTCGTTATCTATTATCCATTTCTTGATAAAGAGGCATAAAGGGACTTGGACCTCCACCTTGCCTAGTTGCCTATTATCTTGTGGTTTTGCTAAAAGTGTGGAAGAGCAACCCAACCCAACCATACCTACATCTAAAACAATCATCCCACGGATCTCTTTGGCTCGCCCAAAAGCCTTATCCGATAGTTAGTCTGGTAGAAGGGAAGTTGTGGAAAGATATGTTTGGCCCAACCCTGTCGAATTTTATTTAATTAATAAAGAATATATATAATATGGAGGATAAAGGTTTAATAGACAAAATATTTTAGAAAATAGGTACGGTACGTAGAAAGGAAAAAAAGTTTAGTATATTTGAAATAAAAGTTTGAAAGTTAAAGGTTTTAAATATCTTCCTAATTATATACTCTCTCCGTCTTAAAATAGTGAAAGCAGAGGAATGCAATTATAGTTTGTAATCACTGACGGTAAGGGGAAGCTCTGCCATGAATTATATATATATGAATGTGGAGAGCAAACTGTCCTCGTTTTATTCTTGAAATAAGAGAGTAAATTGTCCTCATGTTAGCTATAACAAATAATGACAGTGCTGTGTTGTGCATGTTCCTGTTGTAATTATTTTATCATTAAAAACTTTGGACACTGATGCCTGAACTTTATAAACAACGATTTGGAATCACCCAAAGAACCACTGGTCGGGCCTGGTATAGATTGATAAAAGAATAAGCCATAACAGTCTATTCATTCTTTGAAATTCTCTTGTCATGACAAATTTGAAATCTAATATGATACTTTTGTGATTTATGTACATGTCGGGTTTCAGTGGCAGTGCAATGAGTTGACCCCAACTTTGAATGGGGATTACCTAAGGAGCATGTATAAATTAACACAATCGCAAGTGCGAAACCAAGAGAATGTATGTGTTATAGGATTTTAGTACTTTATTAATTTTATTATTTTATATTAGCCTATTTCTCACTTTGATTAGGATTAGTCTTATTTACCTTTTGTTAGTAAGATTAGTAATTTATTTTTTTATAAATTTATTACTTTAGCCAATTCTAAAGGAGAATAAAAAAATTTAAATGTTAGTTTGTTTTAATTTTTTCTGCAATTATTTTTAGTTATCTTTTTTATTTTTAATTAAGCCTATATTGGTCTACGTCATTAGTAGCTGATGGCAATTCCACTCCCCGTTACCCACCCTCCCTCCCTCCCTCCCTCCCTCTTTGGTTAGGATTAATTTTGTTTACCTTTTGCTAGTAAGATTAGTATTTTATTTTTTTATAAATTATATGTTTTAGCCCATTATAAAGGAAAATCAAAAAATTAAAAAGTTAGTTTACTTTTAATTTTATATGTAATTATTTTTCATTATCTTTTTTAATTTTTAATTAAGCCTATGTAGACCATCGGTCTACATCAATATAATTGAACAACTACATTTCATCCTCTTCTACATGCAAATTTTGGCCAAACAATTGTAATTAGTGTAATTTCAAGGGGGTTTATGAGGTTTTTGTCATAAAAGAAAAAAGATGTTTTTTAATTAAATTAATAGAATAGATGAGTTGTTCATCACCCTCTCTTTTAGCCCCCCCCTAAAGCAAAATTGTTTTTGTCTTCTTACATAGCATCTACTAGGATATCCTCCACATGCACATGTTAGCGTATGTACGCTAGCACATCATTTGTGTTAATATGCACTAGTGCATGTGCCGTTGATTCTCATGATCGACAACTCCTTTTCGTGGAGTCCATAAAGAGTCTTCGTGAAATTTTTCTCTTTGACATAGACTTGGGTTATGTGTATATTCATATGGTGTATATCCACCTCCACCTTTGTATATGAAGGGGGTAGGCTAGATGAAAGAGTGGGTGACGAGCTACTCATTCTGGTATAATGGGTTAAATGCATTATGTACTAAAAGAATAACATTTTTAATAACAATTCACAATCGTAGTTTCAAATAAGTGCAAGCTAGCTGTTGGCTCCATGCACAAGTATCCAACATTGTTTTCACATAATTGCTTCATTATCATGTCACATGTGAACCCTCTAAACATTAAGTCAACTAACCTATATTTTTTCCTTTTCATTTTGTACACGTCGAATGCATCAACATCCAGAGACATGTAACAGCATCCTATTATCACATAATATGCATCTGTCAAGATGAAGAAAGCTCAGCTAATTTTCCTTAATAGAGTGCAGACGTAAAAAGTTTTGGAACTTAATTCACACTATTAGCTAGGTAGAATGAATCTTTTATTAGTAGTTGTCCATCATTTTCCTCGATTAAGATCCATTTGTATTAGTGTGGCTCTTTTAAATACTTGTTATGATGATCTTTAACATGCATTTGTCTGCATTTGCTCGAATGTTGATTGCAACATTGATCCATACCATTCATTTCCCACATGAATCTACATTCAATGGCGTATATATAAAATTATTAACGAATACATGAAACGGTGGGTTTCAACTTGCTTGTCGAGGGTGTTTGTTGTTTCCACTTGCGTTTTTTACTCTCCAAATAAATCTTGAAAAAGACAAATGAGAATCATCAGAGTGGTTGGCACAGCATATCCGCTAAAAAAACCAAAGTACTTCACTTATCATTCCCACCTTTTTGGCAGATTCACACAATCACACTGCAAAAGTTATGGGCAACGAGTGATGAGTGAACTCAATGGATAGAACAAGGTTGGCTTCCATAGTGATGTAGCGCCACAAGTGTAAGGTGGAATTACTTATGTGACCCAATCAATGACTATATTCTCCAAATGCATACGTATGAGATAAAGAATTCGTTGTTGGTCAAGTTGGGCCAGAGGTAGCAATGGCCAGTCAGGCCCACTAATAACGGGTCGGGCTTAATCCCCATTCACATAAGGACCCATTTCTTAAGCTCGGCCCGTTCACACATGGGGCCTGTAAGTAAGCTTGGCGGGCCGTGTTAGGCCAAGATTTTTTAGCCCAGTGCTTTAAAAAGGCCTAATCTGGACTAGGTGCCAAGGGCTCTTTTAGCCAATCATCTAATATACATTTCAATAGAGCTATTTTTTGGTAATTATGAAGTATTTTCGATAATTAATAAGGGGATTGCTCCCTAATAAATAGGAGGGAGAGGGGGAGGGGATTTTTCACTCAATTTCAATCTCACTCAATTTCTCAAATTCTTTAAGAAGGCTTAAGCTTTCTACAAATTCTTCAAAGTTATTTGAGAATCAAGATTTTAAGTTCCTTAAGTTCTCTATAAATCAATCTTTATCCTCCAATTCTCCACATTCCAAACTGTAAGGGGTAAACTTCAAGTGCATACACAAATTTAAAGTCATTATTTTTTATAATCTTATAATTTTATTTCATTGTTAATTTTTTAAAATTATTTTTTATAAATGGCCCAATATTCTTGTGCTTTTGTCAATGAAGAGGCCTTCTCTAAAACTTCAAAGAGCTAATTACCCAACAAACAAAGGGTGACTCATTCCAACTGTGAGTTCAACACACTTAAGGCAGCGATAATAAGGCATGCCCTATGACACCGACACAGGCAACCCAAGGGTGTGGCCACCAATGGGCAAGTACACTAAAGAAAAGCAAAGTTTATTCTGTATAGGAGTACATGACAAGGTAAAAAGTGTTAGACACAAAAATTCTTGGGGTGAATATAATGAAGGCAATATGCAAATATTGCAAAATATAACTCAGTTATGAGGATACAGATGCAGTCCCAACATTGAGTTAGAGACATGAGGTAAGCACAAATAAGTAGCATGACCAGCTCATTGAGGTCATGCCGTCCTAGTAGGGGCCCTGGCATGTGCCCTACTCATGCCCATTACAGCTTGTTGCCACATCTACGCTTGGGGCAACCACCGAAGGCAAGAGATAGGTTGTACTAGATGTGGCAAAGGGTCGGGCTTAGGCCTGACCCTTTCACAACCACTCCTGGCCTTGCCTCATAAAATGATGGGGTCATGCTAAGCCCAGGGTTTAAGGCCTCGGGCTTCAGTGGGCCTGACATGGGCCCAGTCAAGGCTCGTATGCTAGACCCTTGGCCTCATAGGTCTTATGAATCAATTTTTAATTTTTTTTTCTTAGGCGAGCATAAGGGCCAACCCCATGCCCAACATATTGGACCCTAGGGGTGGGCGAGGCCTCCCTTAGGAGATGAGGGTCAGACCTTGCCTGACCCTTTGCCACCTCTAGGTTTGATAGGATAATCTTGAGAGCTATCCCAAGTTATCTTCGTTAGTTTATGCCCATTAGGTTTATTTGGTGGCATTAGTATATTGGTGGGTCTAGTTTTTTTTTTTAATATTCACACCCCTCTATTAGCCACCCCACCCCACCCACTTAGTATCTTGGCCTAAGGAGTAAAAGACTTCCTAACCTTAAGGGTATGTTTGGATTGGTAAAAAGTAAGGAAAATGAGTATTTAAAAAATCCTTTAGTTTCCAGTGTTTGGTGTAACAAGGTAAGAGAAACTAGCGTGAAAACTAAGAGAAAATGGATGGAAAATTAGCCCCAAAAAATTTCACTAATCAACCCATAGATTTTGGGAGAAAATAAGCATACCAAAGACTTGACCACCACTGTCGATACTACCACCGCCACCACCATTGCTGTTGTTGCTACCACCACTACTATCACCACTACCAATGTTGTCACTGTTACTGTTGTCACCATCACCACCCCCACCACCGTTATTGCCACCACCACCATCATTGCCACTACCACCGTCACTGCCATCGTGGTCGTTACCACCGTTGCCGCCGCCACTACCCCCATTGTAAGGACCCTCATCTCTAAACCGGTTTTGGTTTTATTTAATTATTGGTTATCGTGAGATTTACGTGTTTTCTGATCTAGTCGATGATTTCGTGAATAAATAGTGTTTAAGATGGTTTTAACCAAAATAAAATTTAAGATTAGTGGTTTTAAGTGATTCTAAATCAAATATGATTTTTTGGAATTTTTCTAAATTTTTACTATTTTTCCAAAAATTAGGGTTTTAGCGAGACCCCTGTGGACCCCACCGTCAAAATTTTGATTTTTGGGTCAAATGAACCTAGACATCTACTTAAGGTCATACTAATTAGTGCTTAAATTTGCAAAATACCCATTTTTAACATACTTTTCCTATTTACACCCCAAAACTTACCCATGCATACCCCAACACTTACTATAAAAGGGCAAACCTGAACCATTTCCATTTTTGGGAATAGGCTAAGGAAGGAGGTCTGGCCTAATCCCCACTTAGGCCCGGATTAGAAGCCGATTAAGGTAAGCCTACTATAATTAAGCACTAAGCCCTAGCTTTCTCCTTAATCTCTTCCAAATCTACTAATTTTCCCATATTTTAATTCATTTTTAGACCTCAAAAGCTACTGATTTGTGTTTTACTATAAACCCTAGCTTTCAAAATTCGATTTTTACAACCAACAAGCCCTAAATCTAAGATTTAATTAGGGGTTTCTTTGGTAAAACGATTTGTAATGGAGTTTAATTCAAACTCAATGTGTTTTCAAGGATTTTAAGAAGGGTGACTCTCCAATCCGAGCTTAATCAAGTGCTGAGGTAATGGGTCTTCGAAATCTCAGTTTATCCATGGTAACATTCTTGATTTTTGGCTTATTTCGAATGGAGATTACTTGATTTGGAGTGTTAATGGCATGATTAGAAAATAGAAATATTTAATCCTGATTTCTTAGGGTTTTGCATTATTATGATATGGTTTAACATTCTAGAAGTCAAGAAGGACTTTTGATGATGATTAGGGTGTTAGATATGTATTTGAAGTGTTATCAATGGTGTTTCGGTTTGGATTTGCGAAAGGAAGAAGATGACCATTTCTGCCTTGTTGGCGTTCAAACAGCCCTTCTGGGCGTTCGAACGGCAACACTGTCGGAACAACAGTTTTTTAGTTTAGCCGATCGAACGGCTTGCTAGGCGTTCAAACGGTCAAACTGTGAATTCCAAAATTTTGCATTTAACCGATCGAACGGCCTGAAGGGCATTTGAACAGCTACACAGTAAATTGCATGTTGTGCATATGATGTTTATTTTGATGATTCCACTTTAGCTTGCCAATTTTATATGAATGTGGAGCGTTTTAAGCTATATTATGCTACTGGAAATGCATGCTATTGAGTTTATGGAGTTGAGATATATGCTTAGAGATTGTGGAATGACTTATGTTTTGTGGCATGATGTTGAAATTGTCATATTAAAATTATGAATGGTTGATTCCCTTTTGAATTAAGCATATTTTCAGTAGAACTATAACCTATTATTGGACTGATTTGTTATGATAGAATGTGGTTAGTTGATGTGTGGATGTTGGTGAATGCCATGACTCAAGGATGAAATGAATAATCTTATATGTGTTTAGCCTTTGTGGTTGAGTTTTTATTTGAGTTATGATTTCAATGATTTTTCTCCTATGATTTCCGCTGGAATTCGTGTTTAGATAGTAATTCACATGTGTAGTGTGGTAGTGAGTTTAATTTCAAGCATGTTGACATGCATTGTGTGAAATGCTTCTACTAGTTATATACACACATGTGGGGGTTATATGATGATGTTGAAGCTTGATATTGTGATTATGAATGATGCATTAGGGGCTGGTGATAGCACTTATCATGGATTAGGATTCATTTATGCTTTGCCCACGTATGTACCATGCTGCATGCATCATGAAAATGGATTTCCAATTGAGGCTTCATCGTGGTTAATCGAATTTGACCGATTGGATGCAATGTGATGAAATTGTGTGCCAGATTGATCGGTCGTGGATTAATCGCAAGTTGATTGGTCCGAAAGGACATATTTCAATTTGAGTTCCTGTGTGGAACAAGTGCACTCCCCGGGTTGAGTCTAATTAAATAGGATTATGTGGGGACGAGTTGTGTACTTGTCTTGCGGATTGTGAGAATGTTATTATGAGTGTCATCTGGACCCTGAGAATCCAGTGTGGTATGCCGTGTGCACCTCGCTACCACGTGTTCTTAGGGTTCTCTGTGTGAGGACTCGGGCTTTTCCCTCCGCAGGAGATGTGCCTGGGCGAACACCCCTGCTCTAGATTCTCTGTACGAGAATGAGACATCCTTAGCCAGGATCGTCCAGGGCGAGCAACATTAGGGATTGACAACCCAGATCTTTCTTTAATTCTTGTGTAGAATTTTGGATCATGACACGCCTTCGTGGCCTTGTCTATGCTCCTGTCTGTGTGGCATTAATGTGTGATTACTCCTTGATGGAGGTTGTGATGATATAATGCATGATGGAACATGTATACATCCATGTAGGTTGATTAAGATATGATGCATGTGGGAATATGCATGTTAGAGATACATCCATGCAGGTTGATTATGATATGATGCATGTGGGAATATGTATGTTAGAGATACATCCATGCAGGTTGATTTTGATGTGTGTGGGAATATGTATGTTAGATATACATCCATGCAGGTTGATTATGCACTATGATGCAGTGTTAGGAGATGTATATGTGTGATCAGAAAATGATGCACCATGTAAATCTTTGATCCGAATAACTATATTGCTATGCTATGGTATTTTCGATGTTGCTAGTGATATAATAAAAACCATTGCTGAGTTTGTTAAACTCACCCCTCTTTCTTGTGTTTTGATTTGGGGCTGCGTGGTTCGATACGCAGACGGACAGGATCTCCTCTTTGAGGAAAGGTCAGAGATGGCTCGGATGTGATCTTGGAGATTGTTGTGTGACTTATCTTCTTTGGTTGTATGTTTTATGTTTAGAACCTTTGTGTAGGGTTCTTTATTTTGGATTTATGTCACATTTCACTGTTATGTTTGCTTAAGACTTCTTTGAGCCAATGTGGGCTTTAGTTAACTAAGCGTGTGGGTTTGAGATTCGTTGTTTACTTTGTGATAAGCAACACTCTTTCTTTCCTTTTATTTACTCTTGCTCAAAGGACTGTGCGTACTCCGTAATTCTGTTAATCGCCCGTGGTTAGGGTTAAGTCTTCCGCTAGATCGTTTCTCATTTTCCCTTCGTCACCTCCGCATGCTTGACTGGCCCTTGGACCGGGTTTGGCTCGGGTCGGGCATCGCCGGGGCGTGACACCCACTGTCAACACCGCTGCCACTACCACACTGTCAACACCCCTGCCACCACCAGCCCCGTCACGGCCACCACCACCACTGTCACCACTACCGCCATCATCGCCACCAGCAGCAGCCCCATCACCGCAACTACCACCACCATTGCCATCACCGTCACCTTCACCTTCACCAACAACCTGCCACCACCACCTTCACTGTCATCACTAATGCCGTAATCTCCACCACCAACAGCCCCGCCACTGCGACTACCACCACCATCACTGCCGCCACTGCCACAACCATCACCACCACTGCCATCATCATCACCATCGCCACCACCACCACTGTCACCACCATCGCCATCACCGCTGCTGCCACCACTGCTACCATCACCACTGTCGCTGCCACCACTAGCCTGGCCACCACGACTACCCCCACCCTCCCCACCGCCGCCACCACCCTCACTACCGCCCCCCACCATTGTCACTGCAGCCACTATCACGCCTTGGCACTGTCCAACCCAAGTTGAACTCGGTCCAAGGGCCGGTTAAGCGCGCAAGAGCAACAAAATTGAAAGAGCTTAAAGGATATCGGAAGACTTGGCCCCTTCTACAAGCAATTTAACTAGCAGAGTTATGTACTACATAACCTTTGAGTTAGAGTAATAAGTAGAACAAAGAGGACTTGAACACAAAACTAGTCCACAAGTCTTAAACACACAAACTTATCATCCATAGATTCAAGATAATTCAATGTTAACATGTATAACTATCAACATATGATTCCACGTGACAAGTACTTAAGCATACTCCATAAATCTCTATCAAAAATTCTAGAGCCTTTTAGTAGCTTAATTCCAACATAAAACACTATCTATAAATATTGAAAGCATCAATTTGGAGGAAAACACCAAAATAAGCATGAAAATTGAAAAGGGCAAAAACTATTGTGTAGCCAATCGATCGGCCTGGCAGGCCTTTCGAATGTCCTGATTGATTGCCAACACATAGTTCAAGCCTTCTTCTTCCTTTCGAAATTCAAAACTGAAACTGTAACATTCGGGAATTTTCTAAATTTCTGAAGTCGTACATGGGGAAATTAGGGTGTTGGCCCCTTGATCTTATCGTGAGAATAACTTGATCATCAGTTAGAAGTGGTAGCTAAAGCATACATGGATGGAAAGAGCTTCAAAATGCCACCAAGAACACGTGAATCAGAGTCCGGATGAGGGAGATACGACTGTTTGAAGTTGACTTTAACATGCAGGACCCGTTTACCCAAATCGAACATGCGAACTGTCCGTTTAAGTTGCGATACTAGCCCGATCAATTACTGTTCCAAAATTGGGTTTTTGAAGCCTAATTTCTCATGGGATTAGGAGCCCTAATCCCATGCCTATAAAAGGCGAATTAGGGCTAATAGAAGAGAAGTTTTTTGGACGGTGAAGGAGATGAAAGAATTTTCTGGTGAGACTCCAGCGAAGCATTGGCGACGGTGGATCGACAAAAACTCAGCCTTCGAGGTAGGATTTTGAATCCAGATTAGTGATATTTTATTATTAAAATATAAACCATTTTGTTAATGATGTGAATAGTGATTTCTGCAATCATTGTTCACTTGTACTGTTTTTGTTTTTTGACTGCTGTCGACCAGTCATCGGCCGGCCACCGGCCGACCGCTAGTGGCTGGATCCATTGCGAGAGAGACGCACCGGCCCTGGCCTTGGCGGCGGTAGATCGGCTGCCGCCGGGTTGTTACGGTAGTTTAAAAAAAGGGGGAAAAGAGAAAGAGGCGGAGCTTCTGCCCCGACAGAGAGTCGGGCGGCGGTGAGGCTAGCTCCATCAGAATCGCCGCTGGAAAATGAGGAAGAGGGAGGATGGGATGAGTACTATGCAAGGAGGGGAAGGGAGAGGGGCTGTGTGAGAGAGAGGACGTAGGGAGGAAGAAATCTCACTGGGAGAGATGGAGAGGTGGATTGAGAGAGAGACGCAGGGAGGAAGAAATCTCGCTGGGAGAGCTGGAGAGGTGGATTGAGAGAGAGGCGCAGGGAGGAAGAAGGGTCGTTGGGAAAAGAAGAAGGGATATGTCCCTCTTTAAAACGATTAGGGATGGGCGAGGATGAGTCCTTTCCTCCTGTTACGCCCCAACTTTTTAAATTACTTTAAAGGTCGGAGAGCTGATAATTCATAATAATAAACTGGCCAAGATCAATTGTGCACAAAAGAGTAACTTTTTATTGATTTAGGTAATTACAAAAACTTTACAAAATAAGGCCTATCATGCCTTAACAAAATCAAAGTCACGCACATACAAAATTAATGCATAACAAAAAAACGTGATAAAGCATAGATCCTTCAAAGTCTACGAGCAATCCTCAAGAATGTTATATTCGTTGTCCAAACTTGCGGCATCTAGGGGTGGGTGAGTATAATTATACTCAGTAGATATAATTAAATTCTATTGGCATGCTAAAACATAAATAAAGATGCATAAAATATTCTTATAATAATCATAGTCAATAGTCGACTTTAAAATAATATTATCGACAAACGAATCCAATGCACTTCTTATACAAAAAGTCAGACAAAATGGATCTTCACAGAATCAGGTAAATTCGGATAATTCATTCGTAGCCAAAATCCAATAATTAAATCAAAATCAGATAAATCGTCGTTCACAGAATGTTGCCGGTACCCGAGCGACATACACCAATGCTCGTGGGGGCAATAGGATCAGAATGAAGAGGCTCTTCTCACGATATCCAACTTTATGGGAGCGCCATATGCTATAATAGGCGGTACCTAAGAGTCATAACTCCAATAGCTTTTGGGCTTTATACCCAATAGCTACACGTCAAAAGTGATCATAGGTTTTGGGCTTTATACCAAATAACTACCCTTCAAAACTGGTCAAATTATTTATAAATATATTTCAAATAATAATAATATTTTAATAGACGTATTACAATAAAATCTCACTAAGAGGCGTACATGACGCTATTATTTTAGCATGTCCACCCTTAATCATATCCATTTCAAAATGATAATTTATTTAAGAGACAAAGAAATTATAAAATATAACGCTTAATTGTAGCACAGAATTAGAGATTAAAACCACCTACCCTTGTTAAGCCTACGCTTGCAGTCGGATTAAAAGTGGTGGGCGGCACCTCCCCTTGCGCAAATATAGTTTCTTCATCCGGCTCGGGTGAGGCGGGCAGAATCCCCTAGCATCGGGACAGTCTCTTCGTCCGGCTCAGGTGTAGCGGTCAGGGCCTCCTCTTGCTTCGGGTCGTTTCAAACTTTTAGAGGGGTTATCTTGAAAAATGGATCCTCTCACAACGTCGGGCACATTTGAATTAGGTAAGTTTGGTTTTTGAACTGGTAAAAACAGGCAGAGAATGGTTAAGAAATGTACGTTTAAAGTAAAAAAAAAAGTCGTGGAGCAAAGTAAATGAGAGGAGAAATGGGGTAGGGGCGAGTTGGGCACCTCCTCCCCCTCCCCTTAAATAGAAGAAAGTGCCTGTTGGATGTGCACCATGTGGCACGCATCCAACAAGGGACAAAAAGGCTAGCCCGGCAGCTAGCGCCGAGGCTAGCCGCAGGGATAGCCTACCGCAACAAGCCTAAGTCCTGCCGTTTTGCGGTAGGTGAGCTGACGCCAAATATTAATTATTTTTAAAAAAAATTTGTTTTTAAATTTAAAACAAAATTTTAAACTTTAAATAGGTGTAACTTCCTACCCCGAATGTGGAATTACACATTCTTGATACCGTTGGTCTCGTATCGATGAGCCATTTGAAACAAGACCATGCGAGGGCATATTTTTTCGCAAACTTAAAGTGGGTCCCACCTATAGCATGCTTCCCAATGCCATAGTCTACTATTTTGGTGTCCGTTTGACACGTTTTTAGGCTTGATACATTTGTCTCTCCGAGCCCTATCAAATGCATTAAGACTTCTCTAAACTAATTAAGCTCAAGATAGTCTAATTTAAAAAAAAAACCGTTAATGGGCCTTAAAACCTGTTAATGGGCCCAAAGCTCGAATTTTAAAACATTGAAATTCTGAGGCATTACAAACTACCCCCCTTACAAAAAATTTCGTCCTCAAAATTTGCAAAAAATGATTATTCTTAATGCATTCTTAAAAACACAATAATATGGAACACGCGAGTAAAACTTAGGGTTATCCCCCTCGTAACTGCATAAATATCTTGATCCAAAAATCATTAAGCAAAATAGGTAAATTTCTCTAAATGAAACAAAAAAGGAGTTCATTTTATTTTGAAAATGAATTACCTTCGATGATTACATTAGATGACTGAGCTCCCTTAGTGGCGATAGCGAAAACTCGACCCTCAACTCTGGATTTTTGCTCTTCTTGATTTTTCTTTTTCGGGCAATCTCAAGCCTTGTGCCCTTGTTAGCCACATGAAAAACAACATCCTTCATAGAAGTAGCAAGGTCCGTTAGGGTGAAACCTATTACATAGTTGACATTTTTCTGATTTCTTCTCTTCCCTTACTAAAGGTTGCGTTTCAGTCTGTTTTGAATCTTGTGGTTACACCAAATGGTTGCTAAAGGTTTTTGGATCATACTTCAAAATTTATTTACACTAGGTTTGTGTAAGGAATTTGCTTTGAATATTTAAGCATGTCATAGGGTGTTAATGTAAGTTTTCAAAACCTTATTAGGTTTATATTATCCCATGCTTTGTTTTTAGGAATCTCTCGGGATCTCTTGTGATAGTGTCATGCTTGTGCTCATGATAACTTGTATTGTAAACAGGACAAGAATTGATGAACTACTAAGTAGGGGAATAAGTTTTATTAAAAGATTGTTACGAGGGAATAATTGAATGAACTTTAAGAAACTTCATGTTACATAGTTAGCTTGTCATTAGAAGTTATTGGTAGATCTCTTTTATAGTTTGAGGCATATACTTATATCATTGTACATTGAATTTGGTAGATGAATGCTTAATCCTAGTTATAATAAAAAGTAGGTCAATCTTTTTTTTAGTTTTATTCTATGAATTATTTTTTAATAAAGCGATGACTTAATTGTGCACTTCGATTTAATTTAATGTTGGGTTAGAAGTTGTCACATCTTTTTGCTGGTTTTAGAGTCAAGGGTGTGACATTACCATTTTCAACCACACATTAATAGCTACTTCAGATTTAGGAATAAGTTATCGACACCCTGAGGCAGCTTAGGGTTGAATTTTTAAAAGCCCACCTATAACAAAGGCAGTAAAAAAGGTTTTAATTAAGGCAAGGGCCCAACTCCAGCTCTGTTGCAGGCCTACTAATAGTAAAGTTATATTATTTAATTTAATTAATTAACATTATTAAACTAAAATAAATTATATTTTAAATTAAAAAATTACACATACTTTGAATTCATAATTTACTTTTTAAATATGAATAAAATTGACCAAATGACTATTTTACAAAAAACTTTGGAATTTATTAATGTAATTTTTTTAGAAAATCCTAAATTTTATGATACCACCATGGAAGGCTATATCGGTCGATACGATATCGTATTGACTGATATGTACCTGTATTAGTATCAACTGATATGTATCCGTATCGGTTGAGACCGATACAGGTACGGGGGGTGATACGCCTCCACACTGAATCACGATGCGTATCGGCCGTACCATATAGATACGACAAATATGTATTAATACGGTATTTAAAAAGTATTTTTTTCTCTTAAAAATAAAAATACAATTCAAACCCAACTTTTTTACAAATTTATATTTTTGTTATATTAAAAATAATATTTTTAAAGTTATATGAGATAAATACGGGTAGGTCCATGCAATTTACATAATTATTTTTTTTATATATAGTACTCCACAAATATACATTTATTTAAACATATAACTTAGACTCATATTAAATATATTATTTATTTTTAAAATAAATTAATTTTAGAGTACTTAATATAAGAAAGAATGAACAATAATTTGTATGAGACGAAGAACATAATAGTATATGGTTCAAAATAAACTAATTCTAGAATGCCTGTATCAGTTGATATAGTATCCTACAGTTCTATTATACTCTAAAAAAATATTATAATAATACATTATTAATTATAATATTTTTTTTATATTTATAAAAGAGTTTACACTCGTTTTGGTGCGTATCAAGTGTATTATTAGTATCTATAGTCATCGATATTCTCGTATATATCGATACGGCCTTCCATGACTACCACCACTTCTTCGCATACGTTATGTAACATTTTTTTGCCCTTAAAATAAACTTTGTAATAAGGGTATTTTAAATTTTTTTATCATTTTTAAGTAAGTTAAAAATTTTAAAATTTATTAGTAGAATATCGTGAATGATAAACATACGCCTTGTCTCAAATTTTACCAAATAATATGCACGTTATTTTCTCCGCGGGAGGAACGTGAACCCACGGACTTTTGTGTACGACGATTGAGATGAAATATCTCACAAATTTGGCGGGTAGGGGGCACTCATGCATAGATGAAATGTCTCACCTTCGTTCGGCACTCCGACGCGTTGCGGGCGGCGATCTCCTGCGTATCATCTACGGCGCTCTCCACCATCACAAGCCTTTCCTGGGCTCCTGCCCATTCCAGCTGTGCGGCTCAGGCCGACCGTTCCTCATGGAATTCCATCTACTCCCACAAACAGCTGACAACCATGATGTCCCACCACCTCAACAGCGGAAGAGTAGATGAGGCTCGCCGCATATTTGACATGATCCCTCGCCCTGACGTCTACATCTACACGGTCATGATCAATGGGTACTTCCGAGTGCTTGACATTGACGAGGCTCTTAAGCTCTTCTGCAGGATGCCGGTGCGAGGCACCGTCTCTTGGAACGCCATCATCAAAGGGTGCTTGAACTACGGGTGCTTGGATCTTGCTCAGAAGTTGTTCCATGCAATGCCTGAGAGGAGTGTTATATCGTGGACGACGATTGTGGACGGGCTGGCCCGGTTTGGGAGAGTTGAAATTGCAGAGAAGTTGTTCTGGAAAATGCCCGAGAGAGACACAGCGGCGTGGAATTCGATGATATGTTTTGTTACGTTACTAATGGAAGAGTTGAGGATGCCTACAGGTTGTTTACGGAGATGCCGCACCCTGATGTAATCTCATGGACGACAATCATAGGCGGGCTTGACCAGAATGGAGACGGCGACAAAGCCTTATCTCTGTTTCATGAAATGCGGATTCTGGAGTGCGGCCTACTTCGAGCACTTTTGCTTGTCTACTAACGGCCTGTGCTAACGTCCCAGCCCTGGGTAAAGGTGTTCAACTTCATGCCCATCTCTTTAAATCAGGTGCTGTAGTGGACAGTTTTATTGCTACGTCGTTAGTTACTCTGTATTCAAACTGTGGGAAGATCGATAGTGCTCACAAGGTTTTTCTAGAAAGCATACACAAAGATGTCGTTCTGTGTACAGCTCTAATAGCTGGCTATGGTTCTAACGGGAAACATCAACATGCGTT
Source organism: Saururus chinensis (assembly GCA_035235625.1). Taxonomy (NCBI): domain Eukaryota; kingdom Viridiplantae; phylum Streptophyta; class Magnoliopsida; order Piperales; family Saururaceae; genus Saururus; species Saururus chinensis. Next base: position 33,269,335 of record CP141145.1, read on the forward strand.
CAGCATGTTTTGTGATATGCTAGTAAATGGGGTTGAGCCGAATCAGTCCACATTTACTAGTACATTAAACGCATGTTATGGGCTAGGGGCCCTTGATTGTGGGAAAGGAATTCATACATTAGCTATCAAATTGGGATTCGATCTGGACCTGTTTATTGCAAATTCCCTGATTTTCTTGTATTCCAAGTTGGGTAATATTGATGATGGTATAGTCATCTTTAGCAACATGAACGAGAGGAACCTTGTATCATGGAATTCTATCATAGTTGGCTGTGCGCAACATGGGTGTGGCCTGAGGGCACTTGAGTTTTATGAACAAATGGCTCATTGCGGAGTGCAGCCTGATGAAATTACATATGTTGTCTTGCTTACTGCCTGCAGTCATACACGAATGTTGAATAAAGGAATGATATTTTTTCAAATGTTGGTCAAAGATCAAGCACTGGATGCAAAGCTTGAGCACTACATATGTATGGTCGATATATTAGGAAGATCAGGAAAAATGGAGGAGGCAGAGGAGTTCATTAAAAATATGCCAATTGAAGCAACTCCCTTGGTGTGGCTAACTTTGCTCAGTGCTTGTAGGGTCCATTCTCATCTAGAAGTAGCAAAAAGAACTGCTACAAAGATTATAGATATCGATCCACATAATGCTGCAGCTTATGTTTTGCTATCAAACTCATATGGTTCTTGTGGTAGATGGGATGATATGTCTAATGTAAGAATGATGATGAAATATAGAGGAGTTGTGAAGATCCCTGGCTGTAGTTGGATTACACTGAAGGGATCACGGCACATGTTTTTATGTGGGGATAGGTCTCATCCAATGAGCAATGAAATTTACAAGAAGTTGGAATTTTTGGGTGGCCAGTTAAATACGTTGGGATATGTCTCTGATAAAAGCTTTGCTTTGCATGATGTGGAGGATGAGCAGAAGGAAGTGAACTTGTCCTGCCATGGTGAACGGCTAGCTATTGCTTATGGACTTATTAGTACTGTGGGAGGGAGCACAATAACAGTGATGAAGAATCTTAGGGTCTGTGGTGACTGCCATTCTGCTATAAAGCTTATATAAAAAATAGTAGTCCGTGAGATTGTTGTTAGAGATTCAAGTCGGCTTCATCATTTTAGGTACGGTACCTGTTCTTGTTGTGACTATTGGTAGATCCATATAGGATTTACGGACTTTAGAGAACATATATGTCATAATTCAAAGTCAAGTTACCTTTGCTGATGGACATGATACACAGAGCACATAAAAAGCACAGGGACTTGATCCTGCCTAATGACTGGTGACTTAGTCCCCTTCACCGCCAATAAAGGTGTCCAACTGAAGTTGATTCATGATGTTGAACTCTGCCATGACAACAATGTCTATGGGACACTGCTGATACCATGTATTGAATAATGGCAATTCATTCCGAGTAAGTCATTTCTAAAACACCATTCATCACAAATTTTTCATATGCTAGATTTGCTAAATCATGATTTGGCTCATAATTGGATATGCGTCGTGCTATGAAAGGATTAGTTTACTGTCCCTTATCCATTAAAAAAAGAAAAAAAATATACTATATCGAAACAATAACTCAGAAAGGCTGGACAGCCTAATAATGGTCTTGAGCACCTTGAAAGAGAGAGGCTTAGCAAGGGTTCTCAATCGTCCTTTTTTATTTGGACAGGTAGGACTCACTCACCCTCACACGCTTTATACCAATGGGATTTGACCCTGGGACCTCTTCTACAACCGGGAGAGGTCCAACCAGCCCAACTAATGCTGGATTGAAGATTCTCATTGCTTGTTTGTTACTGGGACTACTAATTTTACAGAAGGAATTCAGAGATATAAAGAAAGGGGAAATGTTTTTTTTTTAATCTATTCTGTCTGTCAAATAGCAGATAATTAGAACAATCATTTAGCTGTTTTTGGTGGATAACATATAAAGAATGGGCCGAGGAGAGTTTCTAGAAAACAAATCTGAACCGACAAGGATAAGTTGTTTGTTGGTGTGAAATACAAAGAACATGACATCAAATTCATGCATAGCCTGGTATGAGAAGTTGAGAACCTTTGTTTTAGACCTTGCCATAATAAAGGCAAGTCCTTTATTGCGTAATTGAAACCAATCCCTTGCACAATGCTTGATGAAGAAAGATTTAACTTCTATGCATTAATCACCCATTATTCCCATACAGTGTCGAAGAGTGTGTCCTCTATCTATTAGTATACTACCAAACTTAATTATACATGCAATATTCTGGGTCCTTCCTTCTCAGTATGCTTCAAGCCTATTCAGAACAATTTGAGCACCATATTGCGGTTGAAGAGTTATCACAGTGTATGGAGCATGAGCATATGAAGGGGATAGCTCAAATGAAAAACGTTGCAGGATCAAGGTCAGTGCCAGCTTAGCTTCAAGCAAGGCAAAGTTCTGCCCGATGCATATCCGTGGACCACCACCAAATGGGAAGAAAGCGGCAGGATTTTTTGTTGCCTTTGAAATTCCGCCTGCAAACCTTTCTGGGTTAAAGTCTTCTGCATCACTGCCCCACAGTTCAGGATCGCGGTGGACAAAAAGTATGGGAAGTGAGAAATGTATGCCAGGTGGAAAGGTAATATCTCCTAGTTTCATTTCCTTGAAGGTGGCTCGAGTAATGTGAATTACTGATGGATATAACCGGAGAACCTCATAGAAGATCATCGTCATCTGAACATAAATTAGCAAGTATCAATAATGATCAGCAGGGCAATAAGTTGAGATTGGGATTTAAGAGGCCAATGAGAAGTAAAATTGCTCACAGTCTTTAAGTGGCTTAATCCATCGAAGTCTGGCTTGTTTTTCCCGAAGATTTGGAGAACCTCTTCCCTAGCGCGAGTTTGCCACTCTGGGTGCATACTGAGTGCAATCATAGTCCATGTTAATAAAACAGAGGTTGTTTCCTGTCCACCAAAGTAAAATACCTTGCACTCCTCTATGACATCATCTATAGTCATTGCAACGTTATTTGTGCTCCCATGCTCCTGTGAATCTCTCAAATTGGACTCGATAAGCAATCCCAACAAGTCATCTGATGGTGTTTCTCCCAACTTCATTGCCTTCTCCCTCTTTTGGATCATGCCCTTGAGTAGAGATCGCACCTCTCTGTAGATTTCTTTCCTCCTACGATTCGTCTTTGTGGGCAAAAACCTGTTCATATGCATAGACGAGTTTGCTGAAGTCGGAACAGCTAAGCTTGCTAGTATGACAGAATTTATCATGGACAAAATTTTCTAATTAGTTCATGTATTCACGACAAGACTTAAAAGGAAAGATGTGTCCATTTTTATGAAATTATTTCATTGTGTTTTAACCCTTACAAATAAGGCGATAACAAGGATGGAGTTCAGAAATGTACCGAAGACCTGGGATGTAAACAGAGAAAGCAGCTTGGATGATTGACTCGGCTTGTTCCATCTGGAGCTTAAATATCCTGTTCCCTTCTTTGTAGTTGCTTCCAAAAGCTGTCCGAGAGATCACGTCTGCTGTCAAATTTTGGAATTCAGGCCACACATCCACTTCACCTGAACTTCCAGGAGCAACCATCTCCTCCCATCTGCTGATCAATTCGCCACAGCTTGTTGAAATTGCTGGCAGCATCATCTGTATCCAAGAACATTTATTTGTCCGTAAGACCTTTTTTTTAGGACAAATTGCCCATAAGACTTAAATGATATATTAGAGATGCGACATTTATAATCATGGCCTAAAAAATGCCATTGGTATAAGCTTTTCCCTTTCTCAACAATTATCATTGAACTTACTTTAAGCTTCTCAGCATGGAATGCCGGGTTAATGATTCTCCTGTGTTTGGCCCACTTCTCTCCGTTGTGGCTGGGCAGCCCTGTTATCAATAACTTCACGAAGGGGTTTGGCCTTGTCTTCCCCAAGTGCCCAGATTTGTTGGACAGAATTTCCCTGATGAGGTCTGGGTCCATGATGTGAACTCTCGGTTGAACTCCGAGCCAAAACACTGACATTTTACCTGCGTTTTCCAGTTTCAGCAACTTCAGAACGCACGTAATAATGGAAAGTTGATATATCTTCCAGCCTTTGGAATTCTCTTCATAATTTCTATTAAGATAAACTATGGATAATGGAATAAATAAATCATGGAATTGATCAAGCTTAAGAAGCTTTGATTAAGGTTACCATATCTGTTGATAATGTCGTGTAGGTAGGGAGCAACACGTGGGACAATTTGGTGGGAAAGATCCATGGGCCTCGCTCGTGCTTCCTTCGAAGCGGCGGCGTTCTCCTTCAAGTTTCCAAACAGTATCTTGTAACGAGGGCCGGTGATGCCATGCTGCTTCAGGTACCTCTCCAGCTTCAGGGGTCTCCAAACAGCTGAATAGAGCAAGCTCAACATCCATGAGAGGAGCAACAAAGTGCATGTGAACAGGGAAATGAATAGCAAGGTTCCCATCTTTTGCTTCTTGCCAGTTGACACCGGCAGCCTGCAACTCACTTCTTGCGCACCACAGCTCTCATAACGCGGCTGGACAAGAACCAGAGGCTCTCATTTAATAGACAATACGCAATCAGGCGTCTTCTCCGAGAGTGCCAGATTGACTACGCCGACCTTCGATGTCGACCCCCGAGTTAAGCTTCCCGATGATTTTTCGTTCTTAGCTAAAACTCAAGATGACACCTTGACTTGTCTCGCTAGAAGAAAACGACTCTTCGAATTACTGGTCTGGCCTTTTGTTAGCCCTTTCACTTTTTGTATAGACAATGCGGTAATTACCAATATATTTTGTAGCGGATAGTTAAGTAAGTTTGGGCGGTAAATAACCTATGTAGCCTTTTGGGCACGGATAGATGCTTGGAGCAGCGTAGAAGTAGCTTGGGATGCGCACTCACTTTGCAGAGCGGGCTGAGGCTGAGTTCCTGTGCAAATACGACTCTAAGTGACGTGTTGGGTGCCACAACCCCTTAGGGATAGACTCTTAGGGGTGCTAGGACGCAGAGAGGCAACACAGCCCGACTCCTAGTACGGATAGAAGACGATGTATAGGTCTCCCTAAATGGATGAATTCTAGAGGCAGTAGGGCGCTAGACTCCTAGCCGAAGATAGATTCCTTTATAGGTTTCCTGATTTGTATTGGGATGCCCTATTGGGCTAGGAGAGTTGGGACAAGGAGGGACTCTGTATGTATTGGGCTGGGTTTTATTATTAGTGCGATAAGGACCAGCAGTGCTGAGTCTATTTATAGGGAGAGATGAGGTGTCATGACTGACATAGAATTGTTGGGGATGAACTAGAGAGTGCTCTGCGTAGCGACTTGGCTTGTTAGCCCCGGCCCTCTCCCTACCTTTGTAACTGACGAACTGTGATTACATAGCATTGAGCGGAGCCCCTTTGCGCCAGAGACGGCTGTGTTGGCTGGTTGCTTGTTTCCTTTGCGCATACGAGAGGGAAGGTTACGAGAGTAGGCTACTAGCTACACACTGTAGTCAGGCCATTACGGGTGTGGACGTTAGGCAAAGCTCTACGCCTGTGACAATTGGTTCCATTGTCGGGATCCCAACTAACCACGTACATTTGAAGGGGATTTGGCGAGCAAGGACTTGGGTATTCCTTGCTGATTGCAGACAGACGACGTATGATAGGCTCTATGCTGCAATGCCTTACGGATGTTGAGGCGAAGTACGATGCTTTAAGGATGGCTAATGGGATGTTGGCCGAAGTCCAAGCCTCGCTATGATCTATCTAGGATCGCATTGGTGCCTTCGACCAGCGTCTCTCCCTGGTAGAGATCAGTGCATATGCCGATGAGTTGGGCGAAGGCACTTTCGCTGGAGGTGCTGCCCAATTCAATTCATTGGCTGCAGACATGGCAGCCACTACTGACTACTTGAAGGATAAGTTGCAGGATTTGAGGGCTGAAACTGAATGGAAGGTTCAAGAGTTGACAGACAAAATAGCGTTGCTTGAGCGGGCTGTTTTGAACTCGGCCCCTTCAGCAACAGAGGCATAACCTAGATCCAAAACGGGGCAGTCCATGAAGAAAGCGAAGGTGCCTGAACTAAAATCCTACTCTGGCTCACAGAGTGCTAAGGATATTGAAAATTTCGTTTAGGATATGGAGCAGTTATTCACGATCACCCATACCCTGGACAAAGAGAAGGTTATGGTGACGAGCTTGTATCTCTCAGGAGATGCCAAGCTTTGGTGGCGAACCAGGTTGGAAGATAACGCTGCTGCTGGGCGTCCCCCTATCCAAACCTGGGTGATGATGAAGAAGGAACTCAAGGAGCAGTTGTCACGCCCCGGCGATGCCCGACCCGAGCCGAACCCGGTCCAAGGGCCGGTCAAGCGCGCGGGGGCGACGAAGTGAAATTGAGAAACGATTCTAGCGGAAGACTTAATCCCTAACCACGGGCGATTAACAGCAACACGGAGTGCGCACAATCCTTTGAGCAAGAGTAAATAAAAGGGAAGAAAAAGGTGTTGCTTATCACAAAGTAAACAACAATCTCAAACCCACAAACTTAGTTAAGTAAAGCCCACACCGGCTCAAAATAAGTCATAAGCAAACATAACTGTAACATGTGACATAAAACCACAACAAGAACCCTACACAAAGGTTCGAACATAAAGCATGAAAGAAACGATGATAAGTCACGCAACGATCTCCATCATCACACCCAAGCTACCTCTGACCTTTCCTCAAAAAGGCAATCCTGTCCGTCTGCGTGTCGCACCACATAGCCCCAAATCAAAACACAAAAGAGGGGTGAGTTTTAACACTCAACAATGGTTTTAATATCACTGTCAACGTAGAAAATACGATAGCTTAGAAATGAGATCGTTTCAAATCAAAGATTTACATGGTGCATCACTTTCTGATCACACATTCATATCACTTAACACTGCATCAAAATGCATAATTCAACCTGCATGGATGTATCTCTAGCATACATATTCCCACATGCATAACATCAAAATCAACATGCATGGATGTATCTCTAACATACATATTCCACATGCATAACATCAACATCAACATGCATGGATGTATCTCTAACATACATATTCCACATGCATAACGTCAAAATCAATATGCATGGATGTATCTCTAACATACATATTCCACATGCATAACATCAAAATCAACATGCATGGATGTATCTCTAACATACATATTCCCACATGCATTTTATCATCAAAATCAACATGCATAGATGTATCTCTAACATACATATTCCCACATGCATAATGTTATCACAATCAACCTCCATCAAGGAGTAATCACACATTAACGTCACACAGACGGGAGCATAGACAAGGCCACGAAGGCGTGTCATGGTACAAAATTCTACACAAGAATTCAAGAAAGATCGGGGTTGTCAATCCCTAATACTGCTCGCCCTGGACGATCCTGGCCAAGGATGTCCCATTCTCACACAGAGAATCTAGAGCAGGGGTGTTCGCCCAGGGACATCTCCTGCGGAGGGAAGAGCCCGAGTTCTCACACAGAGAACCCTAGAACACGTGGTAGCGGGGTGCACACGGCATACCACACTGGATTCTCAGGGTCCAGATGACACACATAAAAATATTCTCACGTGTCCGCAAGACAAGTACACAACTCGTCCCCACATCATTCCATTAAACAAGACTCAACCCGGGGAGTGCACTCGTTCCACACAGGAACTTCAAATCGTTCCACACAGGAACTTCAAATCAAAATATGTCCTTTCGGACCAATCAACTTGCGATTAATCCACGACCGATAAACGCGGCACACAATTCCATCCCATTGCATCCAATCGGTCAAATTCGATTAATCACGATGAAGCCTCAATTAGAAATCCATTTTCATGATGCGTGCAGCATGGTACATGCGTGGGCAAAGCATACATGAATCCTAATAATGATAAGTGCTCTCACCAGCCCCTAATGCATCATTCATAATCACGATATTAAGCTTCAACATCATCATTTAACCCCCACATGTGTGTGTGTAACTAGTAGAAGCCTTTCACATAATGCATATTAACATGCTTGAAAATCAACTCACTACCACACCACACATGTGAATTTCTACCTAAACATGAATTCCAGTGGAAATCATAGTAGAAGAATCGTTGAAATCATAGTTAAATTCAAAACTCAACCACAAAGGCTAAACACCTATAACATCACTCATTTCATCATTGAGTCATGACAATCACCAACATTCACACACCATTAATCACAATTTATCATGACAAATCAGTCCAACAATGATTGTAGTCCTACTGAAAATATATGCTTATCAAAAGGGAACCAACCGTTCATAATTTCAAGATAACGATTCTAGGATCATGCCACAAAACATAAGTCATCCCACCATCTCTAAGCATATGTTTCAACTCTATAAACTCAATAGCATGCATTTCCAGTAGCCTAACATAGCTTAAAACACTCCACATTCATATAAAATTGGCAAGCTAAAGTGGAATCATCAAAATAGGCATCATACACACAACATACAATTTTCTGTGTAGCCGATCGATCGCCCTTCATGCCGTTCGATCGGTTACACGCAAAATTTTGAAATTTTCAGTTCAGCCGATCGATCGCCCTGCAAGGCCGATCGATCGCCAACACGGCAGAACAGTCATCTTCTTCCTTTCGCAAATCCAAACCGAAACACCATAGAAAACACTTCAAATCCACATCTAACACCCTAATCATCATCAAAAGTCCTCCTTCACTTCCAGAATATCAAACCAAACCATAATAATGTAAAACCTTAAGAAATCGGGATTAAATAATTCTATTTTCTAATCTTACCATTAACACACTAAATCAAGCAAACCATTTTGAAATAAGCCAAAAATGAAGAGTTTTACCATGGATAAACAGAGATTTCGAAGACCCATTACCTCAGCACTTGATTAAGCTCGGATTGAAGAGTCACCCTTCTTGAAATCCTTGAAAATACAATGAGTTTGAATTAAACACCAATGGAAATCGATTTACTTAAGAAATCCCTAATTAAATCTTAGATCTAAGGCTTGTTGGTAGTAAAAATTGAATTTTGAACGTTAGGGTTTGTAGTAAAACACAAATCAGTAGCTTTTGATGGTCAAAAACGAATTGAATCAAGGGGAAAATGGTAGATTTGGAAGAAATTAAGAGAAAAGCCATGGATTAGTGCTTAATTAGAGCAAGCTTACCTTAATCGGCTTCTAATTCGGGCCTAAGTGGGGATTAGGCCAGACCTCCTTCCTTAGCCTATTCCTAAAAATAGAAATGGCTCAGATTTGCCCTTTTATAGTAAGGGTTGGGGTAGGCAAATGTAAGTTTTGGGGTGTAAATATGAAAAGTAGGCTAAAAGTGATTATTTTGCAAATTTAAGCACGAATTAAGCCTAATAAAATTCTGAAAATTTTTGTGTGACCTTAAGTATATGTCTAGGTTCATTTGACATAAAAATAAAAATTTCAACCGTGGGGCTCACAGGGGTCCCGCCAAAACCCTAATTTTTGGGAAAATAGTGAAAAATCCGAAAAATTCCAAAAATTCACATTTGGTTTAAAATCACTTAAAACCACTAATATTGAAGTTAATTTTGGTTAAAACCATCACAAACTCTATTTATTTACAAAATCACCGAATAAGAGCAGAAAACACGTAAATCTCACGATAATCAATAATTAAAGAAAACCAAAACCGGTTTAAAGATGAGGGTCCTTACAGCAGTTCCTCCCCACGAACACGGCGTGGGTTGCACGAAACTCTCTCAGGAAATTGAGGCAGACATGGACGGTCAGGAAGTATGTGAAACAATTTCAATCCCTCCTCTTAGACATCAAGCACATGACAGAGGAGGACAAGTTGTTCAACTTCTTTACTGGTCTCCGGAATTGGGCGCATAACGAGTTGAGAAGGTAGAACGTATGAGACCTCCTCTCAGCCATCACAGTGGCTGAAAGGTTGGTTGACTACAAGTCAGAACCAACCATGCAAAAATGTGATAAAGGGCCTTCTTCTGCTAGGGGTGGTCGCAGGCGGAATGGTGAGGCACGCAGGAACGAGTTGAAGGGGAAGCACAGTGAGCAGGCTGAACCCAACAAATCAAAGGCGATAGCTTGCTTCATCTGCCAAGGCCCTCACCATGCCAAGGAGTGCCCGAAGAGGGAGAAGCTGAATGTTGTTGTTGTTGAGAACGACTCTTCTTTGGAAGAGGAGGTCACTGCCCGTATGAACCCCATGTAGATTATGAGCGCTATTCGAAAGGAGAAATTAGATCATGGCGGGCTGATATATGTTGAGGCCGTTTTAGACAAGCAGCCAATGCGAGCGCTGGTTGACACAGGTACTTCTCACAATTTCCTAGCAGAGAAGTGCATGAAAGCTTGGGGTCTGAAGATGGAGAAGGCTCAAGCCTGGATTAAGGCAATGAACTCAGAGACAGCCCCTGTCCTAGGAGTTGTCCATGATTTGCTGATGCCGATTGGTGATTGGAAGGGCAAAGTTAACTTCACCGTTGTTCCCTTGGATGACTTCGAGTTGATCCTTGGGCTGGACTTCATGAGGGTGACTAGGGTGTCCGTGATGCCACACCTTAGGGGTATTCTCATTGGCAACGAGAGGATCCCTTGCTTTGTTGCTGAGAACAAAGGTGAGACAGAGGTGTAAGTTGTGTCTGCACTTCAGCTGAAGAAAGGCCTTGAACGGGGCCATAAGACCTACTTGGTCATGATGGTGGAAGCAGAGAGCACATCCATGGACGTTCCGGAGAAGGTGGAGAAATTGCTGAGTGAGTTTGCGGATGTGATGCCACCCGAGTTGCTGCAAACCCTCCCACCACGACAGGCTGTGGACCATGCTATTGAGTTGATGCCAGGGGCTCGTCCTCCAGCCCGAGCCCCCTATCGTATGGCTCCACTAGAGTTAGCAGAACTCAGGAAGCAACTTGATGAGCTGTTGAAGGCGGGCTTTATCAGACCATCTAAGGCTCCCTTCGAAGCCCCAATCCTCTTTCAGCGGAAGCAGGACGGTTCCTTACGTTTATGTGTGGATTATAGAGCGCTGAATTAGATCACCATGAAAGAACAAGTATCCAGTCCCTCTAGGGGCTGACTTGTTTGACCACTTGGCAAAGACTTCCTATTTCACCAAGCTGGATCTCAGGTCAGGTTATTGGCAGGTGCGTATTGCTGTGGGCGATGAGGCAAAGACAGTGATGGTGACACGCTATGGGCTGTTTGAGTTTTTGGTGATACCCTTTGGCTTGACGAACGCATCAGCCACCTTTTGCATGTCGATGAATGATGTTTTCATACCCTACTTGGGCTGGTTTGTGGTCGTCTACCTTGACGACATCGTGATATACAAGGCTTCCTTGGATGAGCACGTTGGCCATCTCAGAATTGTGCTGGAAAGGCTAAGGGAGCACAAGCTGTTTCTGAAGCTTGAGAAGTGCCGCTTTGCATAAACAGAGATCGAGTTCCTTGGACATTGCATAGCGGAGGGAAGAGTAAGGATGGATGGGTGGAAGGTCAGGGCCATCGCAGAGTGGCCAGTCCTGACTATGGTAACAAAGCTGAGATCTTTCTTAGGACTCGCGAACTACTACCGGAGATTCATTAGGAACTACTTGAAGAAGGTAGTAGCGCTGACCGACCTTCTGAAGAAAGACAAGCCTTGGTGCTGGGATGAGACGTGCCAAGTAGCGTTTGAGCGGCTGAAGGATGTCATATCCTCTGAGCTTGTGCTCAAACTTCTCGAGTTTGATGCGCCCTTTGAGGTGCAAACTGACGCTTTTGATCAGGCGATTGGAGGTGTGCTGATCCAATCCAATCACCCTGTTGCATATGAGAGCCGCAAGCTCAATGAAACTGAACAAAGGTATTCAGTCCACGAGAAGGAGATGACTGTGGTCGTCCACTGCCTTAGAACTTGGAGGCATTACTTGCTGGGAGCGAAGTTCCTTGTCGGGACAGACAACGTAGCCACGAGCTACTTTACTATGCAAAAGAAACTTTCTCCCAAACAGGCACGTTGGCAGGAATTCTTGGCTGAGTTTGATTTCGTGTTGGAATATAACCGGGCAAGACTAATGTTGTGGCTGATGCCCTCATCCGACGAACAGACCCGGAGGCAACAATGGCGGCATTGGTGCAGATTGTAGGGGATATGTTGGAGCAGATACGTGAGGCTACAGAGAAAGATCAAGTCTGTCTAAGGCTGATCGAATCTGTGAAGGATGGGTCTACACAGAGATTTTGGTTGGAGGAGGGGGTGTTGTATGTGAAAGGAGGACGGCCTTACATCCCCTTGGCTGGCAGTTTGAGGCATCGGTTGCTGAGAGAGACCCATAATTTTGTGTGGGCAGGTCACCCCGGGCAAGAGAGGACTCATGCACTCTGGTCCCAGAATTACTTTTGGCCGGAGATGCTGGAAGATGTTGAGCGCTATGTAAGAACGTGTATGGTTTGCCAACAGGACAAGATGGAGAGGCAGAAGGAAGTGGGCATGTTGCAGTTGTCACGCCTCGGCGATGCCTGACCCGAGCCGAACCCGGTCCAAGGGCCGGTCAAGTGCGCGGGGGCGACGAAGGGAAAATGAGAAACGATTTAGCGGAAGACTTAACCCTAACCACAGGCGATTTAACAAAAATTACGGAGTACGCACAATCCTTTGAGCAAGAGTAAATAAGAAGGAAAGAAAGAGAGTTGCTTAACACAAAGTAAACAACTAATCTCAAACCCACATGCTTAGTTAACTATAGCCCACACCGGCTCAAAATAAGTCTTAAGCAAACACAACTGTAAAATGTGACATAAATCCAAAACAAAGAACCCTACACAAAGGTTCTAAACAACAACATAAACTAAGGAAAATAAGCCATACAAAGATCTCCACGATCACATCCAAGTCATCTCCGACCTTTCCTCAAAGAGGAGATCTTGTCCGTCTACGTGTCGCACCACGCAACCCCAAAACAAAACACAAGAAAGAGGGGTGAGTTTAACAAACTTAGCAATGATTTTTAATATCACTATCAACATTGAAAATACGATAGCATAGCAATATAATCATTCAGATCAAAGATTGGCAAGGTGCATCATTTTCTGATCACACATACACATCACCTAAACTGCATCATGGTGCATATTCACATGGTATCATTCACATCATCATGACCTGCATGAATGTATCTCTAACATACATATTCCATCATGCATCATATCATAATCAACCTGCATGAATGTATCTCTAACATACATATTTCATCATGCATCACATCACAATATCCTGCATAAATGTATCTCTAACATACATATTCCATCATGCATCATATCATAATCAACCTGCATGGATGTATCTCTAACATACATATTCCATCATGCATCATATCATAATCAACCTCCATCAAGGAGTAATCATAATTTAGTGTCACACAGACGGGAACATAGACAAGGCCACGAAAGCGTGTCATGGTCCAAAATTCTACACAAGAATTACAGAAAGATCGGGATTGTCAATCCCTAAAGATCTGCTCACCCTGGATGATCCTGGCCAAGGATGTCCCATTTTCACACAGAGAATCTAGAGCAGGGGTGTTCGCCCAGGGACATCTCCTGCGGAGGGAAGAGCCCGAGTTCTCACACAGAGAACCCTAAAACACGTGGTAGCAGGTGCACGAGGCATACCACATTGGATTCTCAGGGTCCAAATGACACTCATAATAATATTCTCACAATCCGCAAGACAAGTACACAACTCGTCCCCATATAATTCCATTTAACTAGACTCACCCCGGGGAGTGCACTCGTTCTACACAGGAACTCAAATCAAAACATGTCCTTTCAGACAAATCAACTTATGATTAATCCACGACCGATCAATCCGGCACACAATTTCACCACATTGCATCCAATCGGTCAAATTCGATTAACCTCGATGAAGCCTCAATTAGAAATTTATTTTCATGATGCATGCAGTATGGTACATACGTGGGCAAGGCATACATGAATCCTAATCCATGATAAGTGCTCTCATCAGCCCCTAATGCATCATTCATAATCACAATATCAAGCTTTAACATTATCATTTAACCCCCACATGTGTGTGTGTGTAACTAGTAGAAATACTTCACTCAATGCATTTCAACGTGCTTGAAATTAACTTACTACTACACTACACATGTGAATTAACATCAAATCATGAATTTAAGTGGAAATCATAGGAGAAGAATAGTTGAAATCATAACTCACTTGAAAACTCAACCACAAAGGCTAAACACATATAAGATCATTCATTTCATCTTTGAGTCATGATATTCACCAACATCCACACATCAACTAACCACATTCTATCATGACAAATCAGTCCAATAATAGGTTGTAGTTCTACTGAAAATATGCTTAACCAAAGGGAATCAACCATTCATAATTTCAAGATGACATTTCTAACATCATGCCATAAAACATAAGCCATTCTATAAATCTCTAATCATATATCCCAACTTCATAACCTCAATAGCATGCATTTTCAGTAGCATAATATAGCTTAAAACACTCCACATTTATATAAAATTGGCAAGCTAAAGTGGAATCATTGAAATAAACATCACGCATTAGCACACAATTCTGCTGTGTAGCCGTTCGAACGCCCCTTAGGCCGTTCGATCGGCTAAACGGGAAAAATTCAAATTCACAGTTTGGCCGTTCGAACGCCCAGTAGGCCGTTTGATAGGTTGAACTGAAAATCTGTCGATTTGACAATGTTGCTGTTCGAACGCCCATAAGGGCCGTTTGAATGCCAACAAGGCAAAACTGAACCATCTTCTTTCTTTCGCAATTTCAAACCGAAACACCATTGATAACACTTCAAATCCACATCTAACACCCTAATCATCATCAAAAGTCCTTCATAACTTCCAGAATGTTAAACCATATCATAATAATACAAAACCTTAAGAAATCAGGATTAAATATTTCTATTTTCTAATCATACCATTAACACACCAAATCAAGTAACTCCATTCGAAATAAGCCAAAAATCAAGAGTTTTACCATGGATAAACAGAAATTTTGAAGGTCCCTTACCTTAGCACTTGATTAAGCTCAGATTGGAGGGTCATCCTTCTTGAAAACCTTAAAAACACATTGAGTTTGAATTAAACTCCATTAAAAATTGATTTACCAAAGAAATCCCTAATTAAAACTTAGATCTAGGGCTTGTTGATAATAAAAATTGAAATTTGAAAGTTAGGGTTTGTAGTAAAACACAAATCAGTAGTTTTTGATGTCCAAAAATGAATCGAAACAAGGGGAAAATGGTAGATTTAGAAGAGATTAAGAAGAAAACTAGGGTTTAGTGCTTAATTAGAGTAGGTTTACCTTAAACAACTTCTAATTCGGGCCTAATTGGGGATTAGGCCTGACCCCCCTCCTCAGCCTATTCCCAAAAATGGAAATGGCTCAGGTTTGCCCTTTTATAGTAAGGGTTGGGGTATGTATAGGTGAGTTATGGGGTGTAAATAGGAAAAGTAGGCTAAAAATGAGTATTTTACAAATTTGAGCACTAATTAAGTCCAGGAAAATTCTGAAAATTTTTGTATGACCTTAGGTAGATGTCTGGGTCCATTTGACATAAAAACTGAAATTTCAACAGTGGGGCCCACAAGGGTCCCGCCGAAACCCTAATTTTTGGAAAAAATAGTAAAAATTCCAAAAAATCCCAAAAATTCATATTTATTTTAAAATTATTTAAAATCACTAATCTTAAAGTTGATTTTGGTTAAAACCACCATAAACATTATTTATTTACGAAATCACCGAATAAATCGGAAAACGCATTAATCTTACGATAACCGACAATTAAAGAAAACCAAAACCGGTTTAGAGATGAGGGTCCTTACAGCAGCCCCTTCCCATCCCAGACCAACCATGGGTCAGCTTGTCCATGTCTATTACTTTATCAATTGTGCAGGGATTTGGATAGATTATGGTGGTAGTAGACCGCTTCTCCAAGTATGGGACCTTCATAGCATCCCCAAAGACTTGCAGTGTTGAGATGGCCGCAAACTTGTTCTTATGGAACATTGTCAAGTATTGGGGACTGTCAGTAGACATCATAAGTGATAGAGACACTCATTTCACGGGCAGATTTTGGACTCAGCTATTCGAGATGTTAGGCACTAAGCTTAACTTTTCGACCAGCAACCGCCCTTAGATGGATGGGCAGATGGAGCAGGTGAATGCTATCTTGGAGGAGTATCTACGCCACTTTGTCACAGCAAACCAGAAAAATTGGGTCGACTTGCTGGAGGTCGCTTAGTTTTGCTATAACCTACACACGAGCTCAGCCATAGGTAGCAGTCCCTTTGAGTTGGCCACGGGCCAGCAACCTCTTACACCAGCGGATGTGGCCTTGCAACGGACAGGAGGTAGGTGTCCTGCTGCCTATCGTTTGGCAAGAGGGTGGACTGAGAGAATGGAGGAAGCCCATGATTGCTTGGCCAAGGTAGTCAAGCGGATGAATAAGTATGTGGACAAAGATCGGAGACCTCTTGAGTTTCAGGTTGGGGACAAAGTTATGCTAAAACTTACTCCCCAACTTTGGAAGAAGCTGTGAATGAAAGACGTGCACAAAGGGCTGATACAGTTGTATGATGGTCCCTTTGAGGTAAAGCGGTGAGTTGGTCAGCTAGAATACAAACTCGAGTTGCCTAAACGCTTCAAGCTTCACCCCATTTTCCATGTTAGTTTCCTCAAACTGTTTCATTTAGACTTAGAAGATTCTAGCAGAGGTACTTCGAAGAGAGCCCCGCCTACGATAAGAACCTCTTTCAAAAAGGAGGTTGATGTTATCCTTGACAGAAGGGTCGAAGGGATGAGCAAGAAGAACAGGAGGATCTTCTACTTGGTTAAGTGGAAGGGTCTTTTAGAGTCGAAAAACAGCTGGGAGTGAGACGTCGTGTTATGGCAGTTTGAAGGCAAGGTTCGTGAATACTTAGCCTCGATGAGGGTGTCTAGCGGATTGGTTGGGGGAGTCCTGTAAGCCCCTCCACTTTTTGTATAGGCAAGGGGGCAACTACCCCTATACTTGGCAGCGGACAACCAAGTAAGCTTGGGCGACGGACAGCCTAGGCAGCCCCTTGGGCACAGATGGATGCTTGGAGCAGTGTGGGAGCAGTTCTGGATGCGCACTCGCCTTGCGGAGTAGGTTGAGGCAGAGTCCCTGCGCGGGCAGGACTCTAAGTGGCTTGCCGGGCGCCACAACCCTTTAGGGACGGACTCCTAGGGGCGCTAGAACGCAGGGAAGCAGCACAGCCTGACTCCTAGTGCAGATAGGAGAGGATGTATAGGTTTTCCTTGATAGATGGACTCTAGATGTAGTAGGGCGCTTGACTCCTAGCCGAAGATGGATTCCTTCACAGGTTTCTTGATTTGTGTTGGGATGCCCCATTGGGCTGGGAGAGTTGGGATAGGGAGGGACTCTGTATACATTGGGCTGGGTTGTATTCTTAGTGCGATAAGGACTAGCAATGCTGAGTCTATTTATAGGGAGAGGATGGGTCGGTCATGGCTGACAGAGAATTGTTGAAGACGAACCAGAGAGTGCTCTATGCAGCGACTTGGCTTGTCAGCCCAGGTCCTCTCCCTGCCTTTGTAACTGACGGACTGTGATTACATAGCATTGGGTAGAGCCCCTTTGCGCCAGAGACGACCGTGTTGGCTGGTTGCTTGTTTCCCTTGTGCATACGAGAGGGAAGGTCGCGAGAGGAGTAGGCTGTTGGCTGCACGTTGCAGTCAGGCCATCACGGGTGTGGATGCTAAGCAAAGCTATGCGCCTGTGACAATTACCATAATGATAAAAATGATAAAAACTAGAAATGTAGCTATTAATATATGTAGGAGGGAGTATTTTGGAACAAAATGGTGGACACATTGTCCCATCATTAGCCTATTAAATAGTCTAGATGCCGCACTACATAGGAAGTGTTTTTCATGTTCCCTCTTCAAGGTGAGCCGAGTGTAAAAAATGCCCGGGAGTCATCGGATTTCAAGATCGGTAGCACACCCGCTAGCATAGGCTAGCATAATACTTACGCTAACATGTGCTAGCATGTGCACCACCGATCTTGAAATCCAACGGCTCCTGAGTGTTTCTTACGCTCGGCTCACTGTCATAGTAGAGCATAGAAAATGCTTCCCACTGTATGTCTTCCACATTTTTTTCTTATAAAGCATTGGGCTTCCACTACTAAGCCCAATATGGGCCTAATATAATTGATTAGGTCACCCTTTTTATCTTATAAGTGAGTTTCAAACTTTTAGACTATATAAGGTACCAAAATACCTTTTTCACTTTTTTTTAGTGTTAAAGTCTCGAGTCTACTTAGTAACAGTTTAGTAAGCCTACCACAAAACTCAAATTAGGCTTTGTACATGTCATAACATACATCAAACTGCTAATAGTCTGTGCATATGACACTTTCCATCCAAAGTTTATTTTCTTTAGTTCAAGGATGGGGAAGACGTCTAAGTGTTCGAATCCCCACAACCACATTACATTTGTGGCACAATGATTTGAATAGGGATACCATTAGGTCATGTTTAGGGCAAGTAATGTCAAACCTGAACTCAATATCAATAAATGAAAATTTTGAATCCAACCTGAATAGTTTGAAAACTCAAATCCAACCCTAATGTTCATCAAAATACATAGCAAAATTTTAAAATTTTATATTTATCTTTAATAAGGTTGGGTTGAAACTCGACCTTGGCCCAAATAGCCATTCAGGTTAAATTTGAAAACTAAAATAAGACTCATTAGGGTCAAATTAGGTTTTACCTATAGTAGCATCCCTAATTGTGAATAAGAGATTCACAATGATAATTTCAATGAATTTAGATGGGAAAAGAAGAGAATAGGAGGGGGGTAATAAGAGAAACAAATAAAAGAGGACAAAGAATTAGGATTTGAGAGAGATTTTTGATGAAAGGGGTGATAATACGACGAAATAGGAGAAAGATGAGGGGAAGAAAGAGTGGATAAAGGAGGTTGAGCCAACGAGTTCTATTCAACGCTCTTCACTTCATTGATTATTGAGATCAATGCTTTACATTAAATGTATAGAAATCCTAAACGAGTTGAAACAACTAGCCTTCAACAACTCCCTAATAGCATCTTAATCAATAGTAAAACAAACCTACACCTAATGAGCTTCTAACGGGCCACAATACCTTTCTTAGCCAATCAATGTGTGTGCTCGTGGCTCATTAAGTTGCAGTTATATTTTTATTTTTGATGTAGTCTACTCTGTCATGTCCCCCTACAAAGATTAGGGGTGTTAGATTTGCATTGTCTGTTCATGTCCGCATCTCTAAGTGAATAAGGTGGACAATTTTTTGTGTCTTAAGTAAAATTAAACCAGACTTAATTTATTTTACGGGCAATGCTGTCCAGTTTTACTGGGTTTTGAAACCCGGTCCAGAAGGAACCGGCCAAGTGAACCGGTGGTCCGTCGGCCTGGCCCGCATCGGTTCACCCGGGTTAATTTTTTCTTCTTCTCATGGAATCGGGTCCCGACTCCCTCGAGTCCCCTCTGCGTGCGGAGTGCTGAATGCTCCCGCCGCCGGTCGCCTCCGCCGTCCCAGCTTCCCCTCCGACTTTCCCCTACCCTCTCCCTCACTCGGTCCCCCCTCCATCCAGAGCAAGAGGTCCCTCCTCCGCGGATCAGGCGCTCAGCCCTCGCTCATCTGCTGTCATCCCGGTGCCTCCGCCACTTTTAAGAAGAAGGTAGTATTGCCATACGCCTCTCTATCTATCTATAAGTGCCATATTTTCCTCCTATCACTTAAATGTTTTTTATGAAGAAATTTCGTCTTTTATTATGCGCATAGTTGGTGTTTGTCAAAATGCTTGATGGCAAAGGTGATTTCTTACATGTTAAATTTAAGTGCCGTTCGTTTATGCATTTGATTTGTGACATATATTTGGTAGATGTTTGTCAAAATGCTCAAGGTTAAATTTAAGTGCTCATCTTTTATATTATGCACTGATCGTTTATGCATTTATTAGTGAAATGTTAACACGCTTAAAAAATGGTAAACTAGGATTTGTATGAGTGTTGAAATGTGCTAATTTAAATAGAATTTGATTTGAGTGCTGATTTAACTTTAAGTTATCACTATTTAAGATTTAAGGGTTTGTTAGATTTAAGGGTATGATTTAAGGTGCACTAGTTGTCTCATTTTTAACGTTAGTTTTGTATTAAACTTATCATCAATGATATAGGGATTTCAGGAGTGCTGATTGTGTGTAAATTAAAAAAAAAAGTGCTGATTGTGGCTTTTGTTAGAGTTGATAGTGGGGCTGAGGTTTGTTGGCCATTACAATCCACTGACTTTCATGCATGATCATGTCCTTTTTCCTGTGAAATGTGTATGTGCTCCTACTTCGTCGTAGAGACTTCTCTTCAGATTCTGAAGCTCTTCGGTGGAGTATTTTGGATGGTTTTCTATTGGGATATGCAGGATTTTTTTTCCTACTGCAAAAAAAAAAGGTTAATACTGAATGCAGCTTGAGCTCAATGTTTTTTTTCTTTTCTTTTTTGGTGATGGGAGTTAATTATACTTAATTATGAACTATTTTTACTGCTACCAAAATCCTCAAGCTTTGTAAAATAAAAGTGTGCCTCTTTGTACTTTGTGAGGTTCAATTTGTAATGTAGAGCTGAGGCAAATACTTGGGCTCAATTTGTGCTCCCACCTCTTTGATATTCTTTGAGGGGTGGGAGTGGGAGGGTTGATGTTTTATACTAACCCGGGCCAACCTGGGCTGACCTGCCGGTTGAACCCGGTTGGCCCGACCCAACCACCAATCCAGGTAAGCAACTAGGTTACTTTCAAAAACATTGCTCTTATCCCATAATTGGTTGTCACCTCCTTTCCACTACTTGCTGCTTGCCACTTGCTGCCTGCCATCTCTTCCCAATGGTCGTCACATCACCAGCAGGCAGGCAGGCAGCAGCATGGAGCCCCGCCACAGTCCCATATAGGTAGGCCCTCTCATTCTGCCCTTCTTCATCCTCCCCATTGGGTGATTCCCCACTGTGCTCCTCTATCTCCATACTGAAGAAATATTATTTTTTGGAGAGCAACAACTAGACCCTACCCAATTTTGGCACAAAAATCATGAAATCTTGTTTTGGTCCTCTTGTACACATTAGCAAGTGTTACAGGCGTGAAGCTATGCCTAGCGTTCGCGTACGTGATAGCCTGGCTGCGCCGTGCAGCCAATAGCCTATCCACCCAAGTTTATGCAAATCCAAAACAAAGGGAAAGAAAAGGAAAAAAAGTGGACCACCTCCAAAACTTTTTATTCAGCATGCAGTTTACACTAACAAGGCCCCTACCTTGCTCTCAAACCCAACTCCGACACTGTATCTTGCAAACCATTTCTCCCCTTGGCTGAAATCTGCTTCAAGCCTTGCTGAGTTGCTGAGTATGGTCTGCCCCTTGGTTGAGTGCACTCCCAATAGCTCCTCCAAGTCGTCAACAAAGTGTTTGCTGCACAACAGTCCATTTGAACTGTGGGCAGTGTTCTCAATCCGCCGCTCACAGAATTATGAGATTTCTGAATGCTTGAATAATTTCCTCTAACCTGCCATGACGCCCCTTTTATATAGAGAAAGGGTAAGGAAGTTTAGTACTACTAGGACTAGCCTGACCTTAGTTACAAATTCGGAATCCCACATCCCTGCCCTATTACAAATAGGAAACCAACCCATATATATGCCCAAAACAGTCCCAAAGAAGTCCTAACTTAACTAAAAGTCGAGTTGTGCCCTCCTTCAAGTGTCCTGCCTCTCCTAGCGTACCTCGGGACTCCTACTTCGGCTAAAAATCCTATGCTTGAATGCCTTCTCGTCTCAGCAGAGTCTTAGCTGCGTCCTCTTCTTGCATGGAGTCCTTGTCCCGCTAGGATTTGACCATATTGAGCAATCCAACTTGCACACAACTCCTTGTCCGAGCTTCCTACTTGTACACAACTCCTTGTCAGGGTTTCCTACTTGCATTAGGCCTCCGAGGCGACTCCTAGTCGCACTAAAAAACATGGGAACGAATCAATAACCATCTACAACGTCTCTTTTACTTTAAGTAGGAGTTGTCCAAGAGTCCCGATCTTCCTAAGAACCGTCCTAGGTGATGGCGCCCAGCCCGCCATCGAATCCTACTATGAGCAGGACTTGTATAGGAGTCCGTCAACGCAGTAATGCCGTCGTTTCTCAGCTTTCCCTTTGTTGTCCATTTGCCAAGCTAAAACTCATCCGCCCCTTAGCCTATCCCACGACTAAGGGTCTAACAGCAAGTCTGCATTTCTGGTAGTCATTTACTTGGATATACTTGAAGCATCAGTCATTATGATGCTTGCTAAACTGTTGCTTTCGCTTGGGTCTAAGCATGCAAAAAGTGCATTAAACCTTATGTAGCAAAAGCTAGCCATGATTATTGGGCACAGTGGATTGCAGATGCAGGTTTGAGCCAATATATAAGTTGCAAAATGTTATCTACCAGATTCTACTTTCTCAGGTTTGTAAATGCTGCTTCTGATATGTCTGGGTAAAAATTGTTTTCAAGCCATGTGGGAAGTCAAAAAAATTGTTCACAGATTTAAGTGGGTCAAATGAGAGTCCTAGGCCACTTTGTGGTCTAAAATTTCCTACAGAATTACTTGTTAAATCAATTGTGTAATCAGTATGATCTTCTTCATATCTAATTTATGAAGCTGTTAAAAGATGCTGATTGAGGCTCAACGATAATCATTTTTGCATTCAATTTTGTTTTGACCTACGAATGCGGATGTTGGAAAGAATGTGTTGAAGAATCCTGAAGATGAAGAGTTTTTGTATACATTTTCCCAAAGGAGGATCTGATTGGATAATCCATGAGTTTCTCCATTTAATTTTTTAAAATAAATTTAAATTTATTTATTTTGTGAAACCAAATGGAGCTTAATGTAGGTCAGAGTATAATTTTTTTTATTAATGTTGTGTTTGCGTACTACTACTGCTTCTAAGTTATATGAAACATCTACTAAATAGTGTAAAACTATCCAATCTTCTCCACATAATTATTGAAAAAAAATCCTTATCTATTGAATGATTGTGGGAAGTAGGGCATTTGGTGAGTTGAAATGAAACAACAAATTAATATTTATCTTTTTGAATGTCCGTGTCCGCTCGTGTCTGCCACAGACATGGGTGAACAAATGCGGACATGGTGTAATAGGTGTCTGGTCCAGCATGGATTGTCGCATACCAGCAAAGCATAGTATTTGTGACATGTGATGGGGCACACACATGTGTGGGTGTGTTCTATACTTGGTGTGCATACGTTGCAGGAATTGTCTGCAATGTTCCACGTACCCTTGTATGCATGCATTGCAGGGAAGACTTGCAACGATGTATAACATGTGTACATAACATTGCGTAGAATGTACGCAACGATGCACACACATGGTTGACCATGTTGAGACTTGGCTAACTTGTTGTTTGTAGTATTAACACGTCCCCTCCCCCTAAGATAGCATTGGAGAGTCTTGCGGACCAGTTCAGGGCATTTGGCAAACTTTGGATCAGGCATGCGCATACAATTACTTTGGCTACCACTTCAGTAATGTGCAAGAAATTTCGTATTCTATATAGGGGGGACTTAGTGAGCTAAAATATTTAAGTTGTTGGTATAATATTTAACCTTGTAACTGGCTGCCATAGAACGCAACAAAGGCTTGTTCGGTTGCTAGCCAACATGCCAGAATAGATAAATACGTCCATATGTGAACACTCCTTGGCAAAGAGGTTCGGGAAGGCCCAATTTCTTCTATGGCCTTTGGTACTAATTCCGTTCTTTCTTTGAAAAGTTTTGCTAGGTATCCGACATTAAAAGAACCATGTTCAGCTTAATCTTTGTGGGTTCCCACTTTTAAAGGAGGGAAGATTCCGTAGCACTTTCTTGTCGTTGTTGTGCTGGGCTTGTGGGCTGTCGTAAGGGAGAATCCAGCAGTTCTCGTTCTCCATCTCCTTTCCTCTGGAAGTGGGCTTTGTGCTGTTGCTGGCACTCATTGCGTTCCCTTCTCTCTTGTGCCAGTCAACCGTCGCCATTCTCGCACAGCCGCTAGCTCGGCTGATGCTCAAGGGTGAATTTCTTTCCCTCTGCCTCTCCTTGCTCTCAGTTACCTCTCACTCTCCCATTCTTTAGCTATTTCCTTTTCATCCTTCTCTCTCTTGTTAATGGGGGATAGTATTTAGTTGCTTTTGTAACTGTTCAAACTATTTGCAAGTGATGGGTTGTTTTTGCTTTTCTTGAATTTTCCGTCCCAGTCTTCCATGTGCTTGGAACTTGGGCTACTGCTACTGGCATTCAGTTTAATGGCTGTACAACTGCATATAAACTTAATTGAAAAACCGAAATTTTGATGAAATGTGATGATGCTTTGTTCATTTTTGCTGATTTTGGGTTTGGTGCTGGAAAAGGAGATTGAAGTTGAATGTGAAAAAACTGAATTTTCCAGGTTCAGTTTGTTTTCTAGCTGATACCAAATCCATTATTCCTAGCATGTTTCACTCTGCAGGCCTTTGATCTTTTGCTCATTGGCCCTTGTAGGCATTTTATGGATTGTAGTTGTTTGCGTGTTTGGGTTTATCAATACTGTATCATGTTCTAACAGAGGTATATTTCCTAATTACATGGACAGGTTAAATGTGTTGTGAGTGAATGTTTGTAATAAATAGCCAATAGGATTTATTCATTGCTTTAGATTTGAAATGGATGTCCAGCAAATTAATGTCACTTTCCTTTGACTTTTATTTTTCAAAGTTTCTCTTTCTGTTGAACCGAAATGGACCAATTTTATGCCATGCTGTCTGGTTTATGGGATAAAATGGGTTATCACTCATTGACTGGCAAAGATAGTTTTTTTAAGTTCCATCAATCACTTCTAGTTCAAGGTTGAATGAGTAGCTTTGTAAAACTGAGTGCAACAATGTGACTTTACTGCATAGTTTCGTTCCATGTTTTGTGTGGAAATCCTTAAAATGTTCAAGTCATGATCAGCTCAGCCAGGCATGTTGGAGATGAGAAAATTAATTGATTTGACAAGGATGTTTGCATGAAAACTTCCAAAACACAAAATTTTGCACTTCGTCATGGTCTTTTGATCCATAAGATAGACAACTAATATATATTCCAATTCTTGTTACATATAAATCATCGGCTTAAGGAACTTGAGGTTATTATTGCATCTGCTTATCCTTATTTGCAGCTTTATTGTAGCTTTGGGGATGAAATTGGTACATAGGTATTTTGTTTTATATATTTTGGGTGTATTGTAATAACCATAATATGCTACTAGTACTTGTTTAAAAATTGTGTTGTACTTTTTGGAACTTTCATCCGTTATGTATTATTGGTTTTGCGTTTTGGACAAGCTGGCTTCTTGTTTTGAAAAGTCCTTATTATGACCTGAATATATGTGAGGTTGAGTGAAGAGGTGACCTGGAAAACGATACCTGATTAGTAAGATTGTTAAAACTCCATCTGGGATCCATGATGTGATATATTTTTTCTAGTGATGGTGGGGAAGGGAACCCTAATCTACCTAAACTATGGTGTTTCCATTTATTTGTAAATATCAAGTAGTATTGAATCCATAACTTGATAAGTTCTTTTGGCCAGTGGATATTTAATATAACTGTTATAGGCTATATGACCATAATGATTGAACCAGTGTTTTAAAAATTGACTCGGCCACCAACTTGTATTGGTGGCCTAGTCCGGGTTTTTCCTGTCAGACCAGGTATAAACTGGGTTCAACCATAAACTTATCGTTAATATGCCCAGCCTGGAAAGACAACCTGGTTAGGTTGGATCAGGTTTAACCGGCCGGGCCAGTATATAAAACACTGGATTGAACACTTTGCTGTGGGAAAATTTATCTGGCTTTAGCTTTACCTGTTCTGTACTATTAGTTAAAAAATAGTGTCATAACAGTTTTTTCTGTTTGGGGGTTTGACATTGATGTTTCAAATATTATGTTGAAAAACAGTGTCATAAAAGCTTTTGTTGTTTGAGGTTTTGACTTTGATCTTTCAAATATTATGCTGTAAGAATTTAAAAAAGGACTTAAAAAATGATTTCTTTATGTAGCAATTACAAGAATGTTGTAGCAAATATAATTGTGCCTTTTGATTTTGTTAGAACCTGACTCATTGACAACTTGTTAGAACATTTAAATTGAGGATAATCAAGAAGGTGCTCAGTCACTATGTGGGGGATTTTTGGGAAAAGTTGATATCATGCTTGTCATTGTGTAAGCCTTACTCCACCTAATGGGGCCAGCTACGTGGATTTTATACATATATATGTTATAGTGAATCATTCTCTGAAGCCATAGTGACCATTGCTTGTTGTTGAGTCTGTTCGGCTGACGATGTTACTACATTTTTTAATAAATAATTTTGCACGAAGTCAAAAGTTTCTAAATACAGAAGACATTACAATTACGTGGACTCATCAAATGAAAATATGAAACATGAAGAGACTATAATTTTCTGAATTCGTAATGATATGCTCTTTAACTGAAATGTTTTGGTGAGTTTCTGCTGCTGCCTTTCTTTTATTTCTGCAAAATCGACCTTTCTTGAATGTGTATCATAAGCTAAGTTGGGTTTACTTGGTCAGACACACAGTTGAGACAATTCTTAAACTCCATTTGTTTTGTAATGCTTGAGTTTTAGGTATATGCACTGTTTTAGGGCAGCTAATGTCCTTATATGTTGAAAATTTGAAATATTTATTAATTAGTTAATTTTCTTGGTCTAGAAATGGCAATGAGCAACTGTGGATTATTTAGACGTATTGCTGTCAGCAAGGAGGCATTGGGGATCAGAGGTTATGCAGCTGCGGGTGGCAAAGCAAAGAAGGGTTCAAAAGGAGCTGCTGCTGCTGATGCCCCTAAAGTTTCCATTCTCAGTAAAGAAATCAAGTCAACTACAGTAGTAGCTGCAAATATCTTGAAAGATGGCACAGACCCTAAAGTTTTACCCGATGCTGAATATCCTGAATGGTTGTGGCATTTGGTGGACAAAAAACCTGCATTGAGTGAATTGAGGAGGAAGAATATAGAAAGTCTTCCATATGAAGATCTCAAACGCTTTGTGAAACTGGACAACCGTGCACGAATTAAAGAAAACAATTCTATGAAGGCAAAGAACTGAGCGTAATTATGAAGGAGAAAAAAAGTGTCCTAAATGATGTTTTAGTTGTTACTTATAGACTATTGAACTCTTTCTTCTAACGGAATTTAACTGTTTATCCTCTTATGAGATTAATGTGGAACTTTGCAAACATTTTAATCTCTTTTGGACTTGACATAGGTTGTCTCCTTATCAAAAAGGAAAAAAATTGAAATAGGTTATATCTTTCTGTATATAGTGAGGCTTCAAATGTAGTTTTGTTACTGTTCCTACTGCAGATCATAGTTTTTCCTCATTGGAGTTTGGTTGCCAACAATAGCAAAGATAAAAAACTTCTTATAAGCATTTTTTTTACTGCAACTTATGAGAATTAATGTAACACATGTAATATTTTCCATTTGGCAATAAATGAACTTCTGTTGTGCTACATAAAATTTTCTGTTGAAGATTGACTATTGATTTATGCTTAATATTTTTACTGGCTGGAATATTTGAGCAGGCAACACTTGAAGATTTCCACATAAACGTTTAAAACATATGGAATTATAAGAAATTTGCAAAGTCTGCTCTTGAGAATAAAAAACAAAGACCAGCCACTAACCAGTAACAACTCTCGAGTTAAAAGGGGAACGGGAACATGTAGATTCATTCATTCATTCTGAGTTTTGAGGTCTGATTAGTGTAGGAATTCTAAATCTTTCATAATGCTTCATTCTCGAGTGCCTTGTATAGAATGCACTCAAAATTCTTATATAGAATGCACTCAAAATTGAAGGCTAAGATGGGCCTTGAATTCCTTGGACTCGTTCTGGATAAGAAGATTTTTTCATGCTCCATTCTGTCAATGAGCTCAAAATAAAAAATACATTAAGAGCCTTTGATATTTAAGATATACATGCTAGCACCAATACTAATGACATTAATATGTATTAACACCAAATACTAATAGCACTAATGTGTTAACATATGCGCCATATAATACTGTCGTTGAGCTTACCAGTAGGTAATTGTATATCTTGGGTTCGGAGATTGTTTACGTTCTCTTTCTTACCTAGCCCACGTGAGAGATCCACATGAACTTTTTTCTTTAATGATGATAACGTCCCACGTGAACGAAACTGGAAAAATCACGCTATGCTAAGTGAGCTAGCAGTAGCCCTTGATTTTGCGGGGCCCATGTAGAGTCCAGGGATAGTGATATTCCCACAATAATAACACCCACAAAAACTCACACAAGTATTTTGATTGGATTGGATAAGTGGACCTCACATAAAATTTACTTGGGCCCATGTATCTAATCCAATTAAAACACATGTATGAATTTTTGTTGTGTGTTTTTGATGTAAAAATATCATTTTCCTGAGAAAAAGTGGCAAAAGGAGAAGCAAAAGATGAAACAGAGGAAGTGGCGGTGCGAGCGAGACATGGCCACATGCCTTCTAGTCTCTACTACCAATTTAGGGCGGATGAAATTGAACATCACATGTGTCTCTCTACTCACGTCTACCGCTGCATGCCCTTTTCATCATCACAATGTACTAGCACGAGCTAGATTGTTAACTTCTGACCTTCAAGAAGAAAAAAACAACACAGCAGATTTCAGTGAGCTGGCATTGGTCTGTGGGTTCACTGCCTGTGGCAAACTTTACACCCAATTTGGTGTGAGCCTCTTTCGCCCGGCTCTAAGAACGTGTTTAAAAGTGAAAAAAAGTGGTCCTCATTTTTACGCTTTTTCAGAGCCGACTGAGGCTGATTGGAAATTCACAACCTCACGATCAATTCAAACCGAGGCCTCAAATAGGAAAGAAGATGAAAGATTGAAGAGTCCCATTAGTTTGAGCCGGATTTATTAGTCTGGTCTAGCCATCTCAAAGCTGTCAGAGTTTAATTTGTGCATTATTCAAGGGGTGGGGCGGTTTAAATTAATTACCTGCTCGCCCATTTATTATTGTGTGTCATTAATTTTTAATCCGACAGCCCACATGCCTAAGTTTTAGGCTTAAAGTTTGATGCACATGTGAAGTTTTTTAAGTAAAAGAACGATTGTAGACCTACAAATTCAATGCGATATGGCCAATGTGTGGATAAATCCAAATCCGAGGGAATGAATTTGGAAACTTGTACCGACAAAACAAAAATGGAGTTTGGAACCCGTGATCCGATGCCAGGAGCCTAGGTGCCATGGAAAGATGAGGATCACATGAGATTCCGGTCCTCATCGTAGACAAACAAAAAGCATCGTGTCCCCTCATCCACGCTGTACTCTATTTTCAGCGAGGACACAAGTTAGAGCATATCCAAAGCCATGCTGATGAGACTATTTTTACTCCGGTGATGAATACTAATCATTCTAAGCGGCACAGAGATTTCAGCAATCTGCCGAGCACATGGCAGATTGGTGCTAGTCTTCATTGCCTTCTTCTTCTCTCTGGAGCTCACGCCACTGAATACTCTCAATTATATAAGCAATGACACACAGTTATTCTTGTGTTAGGGGGCAGGAAAGAAAGAAGCCATGATGAGAGTTTCCTAGTAACCAAATCGCCAAACGCAAAGTAATTTCTGCTTAGAAAGCGATTCATCAGCCATGGCAATTCACGAGGGAAGTGGGCAGCCCAGAAAGCCCAAAAACTCTTCATTGCAGGTGGGTCAGTCATCTCCTAACGAAAAGCTACTTCCCTGGTAAGAGGCATAAAAAATTTTAGCTATCGAGCGGTCACCAGACTCTCCACTCCATAAGGTGACAAGATATAAGACAAAAGTGAGTGGCCGTCGTTATCATCATCAAATGCTGCTTGTAAGAATGCTGGATTAGGATCAACCATGCGAATGACTAGTGCGTTTCTTTTGGAATTCGGTTTTGTGCCCTATTAATTGCACCTTTGTTGTATGCTTAGTGACAAATTTTCAGCAACTTTGGTGGTCGATGACTCGTTGTCATTACAGGTATCGGAGGGGTTCTTTGAAGGATCTGTAATCCTTTATTTGTGTAACTAAATAGAAGCTATATGTTTGGTATTATAGTCTTGTTAATATGAGTGGGTTTTGTGAGTTATGAAAGCTTAAATTATACTGAACGATCAATCTCTGTGCCACATAGCAATTGATCGGTTCATGTTTACGGTAGTATAATCGTTGGAACAATCAATTACAGTCCAAAGCATTCAATTGGTGTTTGATTTTATTATATAAAAAATGAAGCCAAGATTTAGTGATTAATTAATATTAAGAAGTGATTGATTGCTTGCGGGACTAGAAGTGGCTGATGTGAAGAACAATCGAACACCTATTCCAAATGATTGATTAATTGATGTTTAAAATTTTAAAATATGCTCATTTAGACTTTTCTTGATTAGCTAATTGGAGATTTTATTTTATAAATAAAAAAATATAAACTTGTACATTTTTATGGGGTATAGAAGATAATTTTTCTTTGTTAGAATTAGGTTATTGACTATTAAAAAAGTTTGAGAAGCTTATAAGCATCTTATAATTATTCTCTTTGTAATTAGTAAAAACTGTACAATCCCATAGACATAGGTATTATTGTCGAACTATGTAATCCCTAATGTACTTTTTCTCCGTTATCTCTCTTGTTTGTTTATGTTCCTCGTAAGAATCCAATGGCTACATTGATATAGTTTAGATTGACTCTAACAAACATATAATTTACAACAGGTTTTCATGCAACTGTGTATGTCTTAGACATTATAGGCTGTCAAATTTTCATACTTTCTTCGTTTTATATTAATAATTATATTTAAAAAATTAATAATTTTTATTAAATAATAAATCTTACATATTTGTGAAAGGAAAATGAAGCTCAGGTAGTCACGCTTGAGTTGATGCTAAATTTTCTTAGAGATACTATCTATTAAGCATAATATCTGACATTAATAGATGCTACCTAGACGTTAAATAAAGCAGGTCTCAATTTCCCCTTTGGCTTTTGTGTTCTGTTGAGTGACAATTCATACGCAACAAAACAAAGATCATGCATATTCCGGATTTACCAATGGCCGGACCATGTTGCCGATCTTGTAGTAATCAATGGCCAAACTTTAAAAAGAAAATGCTCCATAAAACACTACAAAGAAGTTTGGATTACATTCTGATTTTTTTGGCAACCCCTCGAAATAGATTAGCAAGCAACCACACCACAGTTTCTATTTGGCACCTTGTGTATTTCTCGTTCGAAGACCGATTGGGATTGGGCCCAACTAGGAAGACCCAAAAATAAAAAATTTGCTTAGGGCTCGTTTGGCCACTATTTATGTAATTATGCTTTAGGGTTTAGAGCAAGACAAAACATCCTATCAAATGGAACGTGGGCTTTTTG
Source organism: Saururus chinensis (assembly GCA_035235625.1). Classification (NCBI taxonomy): domain Eukaryota; kingdom Viridiplantae; phylum Streptophyta; class Magnoliopsida; order Piperales; family Saururaceae; genus Saururus; species Saururus chinensis. Next base: position 33,300,927 of record CP141145.1, read on the forward strand.
CCCATTTTTCGAGAAGGTATATAATAGAATTATTCTATCCGCATGGCTATGTATATATCCATTTATATTTTAATATGTTTACTTAAGTTAAAACTTAAATTTATTCACGTTCAAACATGTATAAATAGTAAAAGGATATACCCACCAACCACATGGCTTATAGAATGGTTCTACTTAATAATTTTTTCCAATTGTTCTCACTTTAAGAAAAGGTTTACAAAAAACCAGGTAGAAAGCTCATTCACTTTTTAAAAGATATAAAAATGAGCCCACATACAGTGAGCCTAAAATGAGGCAGATGGGCACATGCAAGCAAGAACCTATTGTAGCATGTCACCCTTTAGAAGTATTTGGCTATAACCAGGTTTAACTGCCACATGCCTACCTGCGATTTTGGGCTCATTACATGTGGCGTAAATATCTTCCTTGCTTTTTTTATCCAGCGGTTGCAAAAAAAGCTGCATCATTAATGTTAATAAGTTGAATTTACAGTCTAAATCAACATTTGTTAATCTAAGCCAAATTGTAAATTTCTTTCTCAATAGAACCTCTGCTCAACGGTAACTGTCTTAATTAACGTCCTAATTTTTCTGATATACGAGCGTCCTAAATTAATCAATTCATTCTGATGATAAAATCATTCCAGTTTGGTCATAACAGTGAACGGAGGAAGCAGAAACCAAGCCGAAAGGTAGGCCAATTAATGGGTCTGTTCATCAATGGGCGGAAGGCGATCTGCATCGACTCATCGAGATCTGTGAGAAAAGCAGCACCGGGCCCTTCTTCCTGGAGCCCACCTGAGCTTGAGGAACAGTTGGGCTCTGGCAAAACTTGTATTAGTATTTCAGCAGCTCAGCTTCAAGGCACAAACCAAAGACAAAATTCCTCATTTTGTCACCATGTATGGCGTATGGATGCGCTCGGCCGATGAGAACTCAATAAGAATATCCGAACATTACTCTGGATATGGATTTGATTCAATGGCAGGCGTGAAGCCATCAATCATCCTCCGAGAATTCCCACCGCCCCTTTGCCAGAGGCCGATTTGTAAGTTGTAACTGACGATTCTCGGATTCTGGCCAACTGATCACCAGTAGAGCTTCTTCCTGAGCTGAAACGATAAAACACACCCAACACACAAAATCTCACCATTATCTTCACGTATCTGCATTGTTTTAATTCCCGGGCATAGAATCTTGTACATCTCCGTTTCTGTCTAGTATATATTCTCACTGCTCACCACAGAAAAGGGACTTAAAAATCCACATACGGCCATAGGCCCCGCTTCCATTCCCGTCTTCGTCACTCATCGCTTCTCAGGCCAGTTCGTAGGAGTACCACTCCCTGCCACAGCTTACTCTCACTGTCTCTCGGTGGGTTCGCATCACATTTTACGCAAAGGTGCGGTCTTTCTCCATGATTTCAACATTAGCTGTAGTGGGTCAGGTTTGTTTTAGCTTTTGCAGTCGGATTGTAGTGGATTCTGTTTCATACCCACCAAAATGGTGCTGGATTTCTGTACGGTACCGGCTTGAATGGTCTATTCTCAAAACTTGCCTCTTTGAAGCACTAAGTTTTGCGAACTTCAATATCTTCGCGAGCAGATGCTTTTTCTGTGATTATCAGTAAGGCTTATTTGTTGTTTCGTATCTGCTTTTTGCTGTGAAGCAGAACACGTCCTTGTTTACTTTTGGTTTGTGCTCAATCTGGTATATCTTTTTCTTCTGTGGCGTTCTTTACGGCGTTTAGCTTTTTTCCTCCCCTCTTTGTAGAAAAAGTTCTCTATTTTCACTCATTTTTCCCTGTATGCGGAATCGGAATCTTTTACTCCCTTAAAGTTTTCGTTGCCGTCTATTTCTACTCTGTTCATGTGTGTGGCTTGGACTCTATCTCTCTCTCTCTCTCATCCCTTTGAAATTGATCTTTCATTTGGGTTTCTTAATTTTTTGCAGCTTCTTATAGCTAAACGGAAGGATCCAGCTTTTGATCCCTCCCACTTTCAGACTTTCAAGCCTTGTACTTTGGTGGTGCTAACTGCCCAATGGATCCCAATTTTCCTCTAAGGTGGGAAAGCACCGGAGACCAGTGGTGGTATGCTTCCCCCATAGATTGGGCTGCTGCCAATGGCTACTATGATCTAGTTCAAGAACTTCTGCGCCTTGACACGAACCTTCTCATCAAGCTCACCTCCCTCCGCCGAATCCGCCGCCTGGAGATAGTATGGGATGATGACGCCCAATCTGATGCAGCAAGTTGCCGATCGGTGGTTGCAAGGAGCCTCCTCCTCGACTGTGAAATGAAAGATGGGAATAACTCGCTCATTCGCGCTGGCTATGGTGGGTGGCTTCTCTACACTGCTGCCTCTGCTGGGGACATGGATTTTGTTTTCGAATTGTTGCAGAGGGATCCTCTTCTTGTGTTTGGGGAGGGGGAATATGGTGTTACGGACATACTCTATGCTGCAGCAAGGAGCAAGAATTGCGAGGTGTTTAGGCTTTTGTATGATCATGCTATCTCACCCAGGTGTTCCATGGGGATTGGAGGGGAACTGGAGGGACAATCGAATGGTGCCCCCTCTGTTTTTAGGTGGGAAATGATGAACAGAGCAGTTCATGCTGCTGCAAGGGGCGGGAACTTGAAAATTTTGAGGGAGCTCCTTGAGGAGTGCTCAGATGTTCTGGCTTATAGAGATGTTCAGGGCTCAACTGTCCTGCATGCAGCCTCAGGCAAAGGACAAGTCGAGGTAAAATTTTTTATCTTCAAGTGATTGAAAGTCTTAAATTCAGTAATTTCTTTGTGTGAAATTTAGGTATAATTGTGTTCTTTGCAACATAGCCTCTGAATCACCCAAATGACATTTTATAATTAAACTTCGGACACAAATTGGCAATTTTTATCAATGTGCTAACCAACAGAAGGCTTGCACCTTCGGAGGCTGTAAATTGAGCATTTAACCCTGATGACACCCAAATTGGATACGTACAACTGGTTGGCTGAATGACTACTATAAATGTATGGTCTGTATCAGTCTTCATGTGTACAATGACTGCAGTTTTGCTGATCTTTTTATGTCATTGTTTGTTTGCATTAGAATATTCCTGAAATTGAAAATTGCAGCTTAATTTATGTACACACTTCAATATCTCACTTGTTGACCCTTTGCTAGCTCATTTACAGCATGACTTGTAGTCAATGTGTAACTGATTCAGTCTGTCGGCTAATTGACTGACTGGGGAAGCATATCCTACATGCTTGCAGTTTTATAAAGTAAAATATATGAGGCTTTTAATTTCAACCAGTTTGTGTACTTAATTTCTTCGTAATAATTAAATTACTGGATGTTAGCTCATTTTCTACAGCAAGCTTACTGGAATTTGCATGTGTTCCTGCTGCATTATCATTTTTGAAGCCGCTGAAACCTTGTTGCCTGGCTGTGATAATCTCATGCTCATCTATCTGTTATAATCTGTTGACTCTAATTTATTCTCCAGGTGGTGGAGGACTTAATCAGATCTTTTGATATCATCACCTCCAGAGACAATCAAGGAAATACTTCATTACATATTGCAGCTTATCGAGGCCATTTGTCTGTGGTCAAGGCTCTCATTCTTGCTGATCCCTTGTCCATATCTGAGACAAACAATGCAGGTGATACCTTCCTTCACATGGCCGTAACTGGATTCAGGTCCCCAGGTTTCCGGAGATTGGACAAACAAATTGAGCTCATGAAAAATTTAGCAGATGGAAACTTTACTGATTTAGAACCGATCATCAATGTGAGAAATAATGAAGGGCGAACTGCACTTCATTTAGCTGTCACTGGAAACATCCAATCTACTTTGGTAGAGCTTCTCATGTCAGTTCCTTCAATAAATCTAAATATCAAGGACAACGATGGGATGACTCCACTTGATCATCTAAGTCTGCGGCCGCGATCTGCATCATCCGAAATATTGATTAAGCAGCTTATATCAGCAGGTGGGATCTCAAACATGCAGGACTACATGACTCGAAGTGCCATAGCTAGCCAACTTAAGATGCAAGGTATTGGAAGCAGCCCGGGCACTTCTTTTAGAATATCTGATTCAGAGATATTTTTATACACTGGAATGGAGAATGCATCGGAAATTAGTTGCGACAGAGAGAGTGCAAGACCAAGTTCATGCACAAGTCAAAGCAGGAGTGAAACGAGTCACGCAGACAGTATTAGCGCCTACGACATTATGTCAGTTACCAAGAAATCCACTCCTTCAGTAAGTCATGCTGCAAGCCGTTTAAGATTTTTGCTTGGATGGCCCCGACGGAAAGAGAAGAAAACCAATCAGGCCTCCTCAGAATCGATCAAAATGATGGGTGACAATGACTATCTAGATTCATGCAAGAAATTCAGCTTTATGGAAGAGATACCTACCCCTTTGAGACAAAGATATTCAAACCCATCTTCATTTCCGAATGGTAAGCGAACCTTCTCAATAAGAACATCTATGCCAAGTCCATCAGCCAAGGAGAAATTTACAGCAGGTCTTCTGCATGGAGTTATCCAAGCTGTTCCAGACTCAACTTTTGCATCTAACTCTCCCTCGAGTCTCTTCTCAAGAACTCCAACGTCTTCACCGCCAAATGGGCTGAACAAGCAGGAGGATGTCATGTCAGATGATGAAATTAGAGAATGCTCCCGCTCAAAGTCATCCGTTGATGAGGGGGCATCAGGCAAAGCGAGGTCCTTCAATAAGAGGCTGATGAATGAATACTTCTGCTTTGGTGCCCAGGGGCTTTCTGTCGAAGACCCTGTTACGGGACAGCAGTCAAACCGGGTGTACAAGCAATCAGCTCTCTCCGTGGCATGATTAAACATATATGAAAGCTCGAGAACGTAGAATATTAGACTTTCAAGAAAAGTTTGGTGTCCGTTCCAAACGTTCAGCTCGTGGCTTGATTCTTATACTGTTTCTACTTGTTTTTAGGCATAGAAAATAGAAATGCTTGTATAGCTGAAATGTACTAGTCTTCGTCACTTGACAGCTTTAATTAAAAAAAGGTCTTCTTCACTTGACCCGTTTAATTACTAATACATTGAATAAATAACTCCTAAATTATTTACTTTTTGCCGCCCCCCCCCTTCCCTTTTTATCTTTCTCTTTATCAGGCAGCCATGCCAGCAGCAGTGATGTTAGCGTCTAGATTGTCGTCGGCTATTTATTTGTTAGAAATGGAGCCGATGGAGAAGCAGAAGTCGACTCAGCGTACGCGGAGTCGGGAGTGGCCTAAAAAGGGAAGTTGCAGAAAACGTTGTTTTGGTCCAAATTGAGTCCTATTTTGTTCAGGAAGAAGGTCTGGGACGAACTGGGATCATTCTAGGGTTTCGGAGAGAGTTGAGAGTGACCTGTTCAATTGAGGGAGAAAAGGTGAGTGTTTTTCATGTATTCTTCTTCTCCATTGTATATTCTCAGAATATAGTGGACTTTGCGGGACGTAGGCAAATTGTGGAACCATGTTAAAACGATCATTCTGCAATACTTTGGGAATTATTGTGCTAGGATTTGGAATTGCCATTATTCCCTAACAAGTGGCATCAAAGATCAAAAGGTTCAAGGTAGAGATAGCCGGCGACAACAAGTATAAAATTGAGAAGTTCAACATGATAATTATGCATTCTAGAGGATGCAAATTGAAGATTACTTGCATCAGAAGGACCCATGGCCCCTGATGACCGGTGAGAAGGCCAAAAACACCATCGAGGATTATTGGCGATTACTGGATCAAAAAGCCCTAGGTGTCGTTCGTCTTGCAATTTCTGCATTGGTCGCTTCAAATATCCTGAAGGCGAAAACAACAAAAAATTGTTTGATCTGTTGGAGGAGATGTACGTAGGAAGTTCTTTGGCACACAAGGTACATCTAGTTACTAGTTTTATAGATATGAAGATGTCAGAAGATGATAGTGTGGCTAATCATCTCAATGAATTTCACAAACTCACTAATCAGTTGGATGCGGAAGGGTGTAAAATTCTCGGAGGATGTATAGGCCATTTGTCTCGTAAAATCTTTGTCGAAGAGTTGGAGCAATTTCAAGACGGTTGTGATCAATTCAAAGGGCATCGTAAATCTAACATTGAGTGATGTGGCTCCACAAATGTTGGTGGAGGAGATTTGATGGAAGGATGGTGATTCTTCCACTAACTCCACCATGACCATAGATGTTCGTGATCGATGATCACAATGGGAAAGCAAGGTGGTCGTAGAAAATCCTAGCTAGGTTGTTCCAAGTTTCGCAACGACAAGGGAGATGGAACTTGCTATAATTGTAGCCAGGTGGGCCATATGAAACAGATTGCACAGCCCTCCCAAAAACGACAAGGGAGGTAAAAATATTGTGAACCTTACCGGTGATTCTGTATGCATGATATAGTCAATGGAAGATAAACTTGATACATGGATTGTTGATTCTGATGCATCTTTCCATGCTACTAGCAATAAAGAGTTACTTGAATGTTATGTTGCTGCAAATCTTATAAAAGTTCATCTTGGCAATACTAATACATGTGATGTGATTGGTAAGGGAAATATAAGCTTGCTACAGGAGGATGACACAATATTTGTGGTGAAAAATGTTAAAACTTGTGCCTTGTCTCACAAAAAATTTGATATATGTTGGCCAATTTGCTAGCTATGACTGGAATAACTACAAAGTTTATCAATGAAACATGGAGCATAACTCGGGGATCTCTTATAATAGCCAAGGGGAAGAAAGTGGGGACATTGTATTTGTTCTCATGTAGAAATAAAGATTCTATATCGGTGGCATCATTAGTTGTTGACGCTGCAATGTGGCACAAAAGGTTGGGCCACATGAGTGAGAAGGGGATGCAAGTTCTAATGAACAAGGGGAAACTTTCTGTCTTGAAGGAAGAAAATTTAGATTTTTGTGAAGAGTGTGTCATGGGAAAGTAGATAAATGTTACCTTCACAAAGGCCAAAAAGGAAAGGAAATTAGAATGTTTGGAGCTAGTACACACGGACGTCTTGGGTCCGGCTCAAATACAATCTCTCGGCGGTGCTCTTTACTTTGTGACTTTTATTGATGATGCATCTCGTAAGCTCTAGGTTTATTATTGTCGTAATAAATCAGATGTGTTTGACTTGTTTATTAAATGGAAAATCCTTGTTGAGAATGAGACAAAATTAAAGTTGAAATACTTGAAATATGATAATGGAGGAGAATACTGCAGTAGGTAGTTCCAATCATATTGTGACAAACATGGGATCAGGAGACTCCTTACAACCCCAAGACATCCAAGGCAAAATGATGTGACAGAGCGAATGAACAGGACGATCTTGGAGAAGGCTAGAAGTATGAGATTCCATGAGGGGCTGCCAACATCATTTTGGACCTATGTCATAGACACAACGACATATTTGATCAACCAATCCCCATCTTACTCCCTAGATGGTGGACTACCTGAGGAGGCATGAATATAGAAGGAGGTAAAATATGATTTCTTACGAGTGTTTAGATATGTAGGTTATGTACATGCAAAACCAGAAAATAGGGGAAAACTTGACTCTAAATTGAGCAAGTGCTATTTTATTGGTTATGGAATTGATAGTTATAGGTACAAGTTATGGGATGTAGAGTAGAAAAAGGTCATTTGAAGTATTGATGTTGTATTCAATGAGTTTGATTTATATAAAGACCAACAAAATCTATAAAAGGGGAAAGAAAAATCTCAGTTTATAGAATTTGAGGTGGACAAATCCTCAGTTGATAAAGTAAAAAATGTAGGTGATAACATTGAATATGAAGCTAGTTCTAGCCATGAAGTATCTCAGCTATATGATAGTCATGATGAAGGCGCTGATGATAAGCCAACTCATGTTCCACAATCCCCTGCAGTTCCTTTTGCAGACACCGGATAGATGGAGGAGTGATAGGGTATGTAAGTCAAATCTAAAATATGACTATAGCCTTAACCATTTGTTGTTGACAAATAGTGGAGAGCCTGAATGTTTTGAGGAGATATGCCGCATAAATTCATCTACTGGGTGGGAGCGTGCCATGGACGATGAGATGAACTCATTGTCCTCAAACAACACTTAGGAGTTGACCCAACTGCCTAAGGAGAAGAAGGCACTATATAACAAATGGATCTATAGGTTGAAAGTAGTCGCCAATGGAAACAAGTGTTATAAAGCTAGACTAGTAGTCAAGGGTTTTAAACAGAAGCATGAGGTAGATTTCATAGAGATATTTGCTCAAATGGTAAAGATTGCGACCATCCGAACAATTTTGAGCATAGTAGCAGTGGAGGATCTCCACCTTGAGTAGTTAGATGTGAAAATTGCATTTTTTCATAGTAATTTAGAGGAAGAGATCTACATACATCAACCTAAAGAGTACATAAAAAAGGTAGAGAGAATTTGGCTTGCAAGTTGAACAAGAGTCTGTATGGTTTGAAACAGGCTCCAAGATAGTGATATAAAAAATTCGATGAGTTTATGAAGGCAATTGGGTTCTATAGGTGTCATTTAGACCATTGCTGCTATTTTAAAAATTTTGGTACCTCCTATATTATACTATCATTGTATGTCGATGATATTCTTATTACAGGATCTGACATGATTGAGATTGTGAATCTCAAGAGGATAATATCTCAAGAATTTGCAATGAATGACCGGGGTCCATCAAAACAGATTCTTGTCATGCGAATTACTAGAATCGAAAAGAAGAGAGTGTTGAAATTATCACAGAGTGTTGAAACTATGTTAAGAAGGTACTTCAAAGGTACAACATGCAAGGTGCTAAATCAGTTGGCACCCCTCTTGCAGCACATTTCAGACTCTCTCAAGATTAAGCGCCAACTACACCAAGGGGGCGGAGAAAGATGAAGAGTATTCCTTATGCTTCAACAGTGGGTTCTCTTATGTATGCTATGACTCTCACTAGACCAGACATATCCCATTAAGTGGGAGCAGTGGCAAGGTACATGAGTAATCCTAGCAAGGAGCATTGGGAGGCAGTAAAGTGGATCCTTAAGTATCTGAAAAGTACATCATAGTTGATTCTATGGTTCAAGCATAAAGCTCTTGGGTTATGTGGATTTTGATAGGGCCAGTGATGTGGACTCCAAGTAGAGAACCATGGGCTACGTGTTACTCTTGGGAGTGGAGCAGTAGCATGGTAGTCACAACTTCAAAAGATAGTCTCTTTATCTTCTACCGAGGTAGAATATGTTGCAACTATAGAGGAGTGCAAGGTGTTGATTTGGCTGAAGGCATTCCTGAAGGAATTGGGTAAGGAGTAAGGTGAATGTTGGTTGCATTCAAACAGTTAGAGTGCTATTTATCTTGTCAAGAACTTAATGTTTCATTCAAGAACCAAACATATTAACATCAAGTATCACTTCATCTTGGAGCTCGTAGAGGAGAGGGAAGTGAATTTGGAGAAGATTCACACCAAGGATAACCCGGCAGACATGTTGATGAAGGTTGTCACCATGGAGAAGTTGAGGTCATGCACAACTTCCATCAGTCTTCGACACTAGAAGACCAACCATCCCACACTCGTTTATTCATATTGAGGTTTGAAGGCTTGAAGACTATTAGCTTCAAGTAGGAGAGTGTCGAAGAAGATGAAGCTCATCAATCTCCAAGTGGAAGGTTGTTAGAAATGGAGCCCGATGAAAAACAGAAGTTGACTCAGCGTATGCGGAGTCAAGAGCGGCCCAAAAAGGAAAGTTTCGAAAAATGCTACTTTGGGGCCAAATTGAGTCCTGTTTTATTCAGGAAGGTTGGGATCATTCTAGGGTTCTGGAGAGAGTTGAGAGGAACTTGTAAGGGCTCAATTGAGGGAGAAAAAGTGAATGCTTTTCCTATATTCTTCTTCTCCACTGTATACTCTCTAAATATAGTGGATTGTGTGTGGGTCGTGGACGTAGGCAAATTGCCGAAGCAAGTAAATTCTCACGATTGCTCTGTTTTGCTTTGTTATGTCACATTTGCCGCCCCCAACGATCATTCTGCAATGCTTGGGAATTATTGTGCTAAGATTTGGGACTGCCATTTTCCCTAACAACATTCACCCATTGTGGTAGCTATCGGGCAGAGGAGGAAGTGGAAGAAGGGGCTTTGGTGCGGCCATGATGCTGCTTTTGCTCTCCAGTTGCTGGCAAGATTAGGAGGAAGAGGGTAAGGAGGGAGGAGGAAGGGGTGACAGAGGTTATGATGATGGGGGAGGGGCAAACTGGAAAGAGAGTAGCGTAGATGCCAACTTGGCAACTTAAAAAAAAATAGAATATAATTTTATTCAATAGAGAAAGAGGAGTGGAGTAGGTGTGAAAAAGTTACAATATTAAAAGAGGGGCAATAAAAGCATTATTCTTTTTTATTGAATTTTTTTTTTTGCTACTTATGCTGGACAATAAGTCCAACATAAGTTAAGCATGAGAGCCATTCATCTACAATATCGACTATGCATAAGCTAACATATGTTAGCATCAATATTACATATGGTAATGTATATTAACGTTGGCATCCACAAAATCTTGTTGCCCTTATCCATTTGTTTTTGTTTTATTAGCTGTTGTTCATGTTCTCATTGCACCAGGGAGGATCGCCCCACCATTTCCTCTCATACCTTATTTCCCATGAAACAAATTATTATAGAAAATGGTTTCAAATTTTCTTTGAAATCTCCGCATTTTGCTTGCCTTAATATTCGTTTATATGTGTTGCAGTGTCTAGTGTATCATGCTTGTTGAATCAAAATATGACAACAAGTATTAGGGGCAAGTAAATTTGAATTACCTGCCTGCTCGCCAATGGATCTTGATCCAACAGGCATGATGCACCTAGTACACTTGCTTCCCAGGTGCACCTAGCACATCGTAACTATTTCTAAACTATTAAGGAACAAAAATATACTCTTACTCTACTTTCTTTATACTAGAAGAAAATGATATTTTCACATCAAAATTACACATAAAAAACTCACACATGAGTTTTAATTAGTCTAGATAAGTGAGCCTATGTTAACTTTATATAGGGTCCACTTATGAAGTCCAATCAAAACCTTTGTGTGAGTTTTTGTAAGTGTTTTTGTTGTGGGAATATCACTATCCATACTAAAACCCTGCTCTAACCTTAATTGGACTTAAAAAGGTTGATTGCCCTAGATTAATGAATAAGTGCCTGCCAAACTGATCAAATTTGTCCCCTTTTCTTCGGCTAAAATCCATGATGAAAGGGAAAAGGGGTTGGCTTGGGTAAATGACAGCATTATATTTTAGCCATTTTAGCACTTGAACACAATGAAAAGAATAGGTTTATTGGCCATGATATATTATCAAAGGATAAGATAAATAACTTTCATGCATTAAGCAAAGCTTATTCTATTTAAACATTCTCCACATTGCTCAGTTTGTGCAACCTTGCCTTTTCCATTGTTAATCTCCATTTACATGCTGACGAGGTCATTGTGGAAGTATTTACCCTTCATTCCGACATTTGCCAGTGTTTTATAAATCCCGCAAGAAATTTTTGGCCTAGTGAGAGCACCATATTAACCTTACTCCTAAGGAGAGTCATTTTTCAAAATTAATTTTTTATAAAATTATTTTCCTTATGATGTGATATGTTTATGAGTTTTTTTTTCATATTGTCTGGCTTAATATATAAATATTTTATATTCTCTAAAATTTAACACTTAATCTTTTAGGATACATATACTTTTAGGTCATATAGGTCATAAATGAACTTAGATCCACGTTCATTATCTCATTAATGAATAATGAAGGGGGGGGGGGGAGGGCGTTGACGAATTACCAACGACGGCTCACTAGAGGCATAGCATTGGTGACGACTAGCCAGCGGATGGATGGAGAAGTTAAAACCCTCATTTTTTCCTCCTCGGAAGCTTTCTCAGTTAAAAAAACATCATTTTTTGGTGCTTGTGACCCATCCTCTGGCATAATAGGCAAAGTGACTCATAATATGATGTGATACATATTGCATCAACGATAACACTATTTGTCAATAATACATTTTATTGATTACACAACATGCTTAATGATAACACGTGTGTTCTTTACTCCAGCAACCCATAATACTATTTAGTTCATATTATACATTTGATAACATAACATGTCAACAATACGTGTTATTGATAATACGATATGCCCTATATCATATATACAATAACACAATATCACCATATTGTGTTAATGATAACACAATATATGTTCTTTGAGCCGACAACCAATAATACAATATCCTCCACATCGCATATACAATAACATAATATTCGCCATATCGTGTTAACAATAATAATATATGTGTTATTTGAGCCGACAACCCATAATATAGTATCCTTCATATTACATATATGATAACACAATATTCACAATAACACGATATGTGTTATTTAATTACCGACCCATAATACAATATGCTCCATATCGCATATACGATAACGCGATATTCATCATATAGTGTTAGAGATAATATTATGTGTTCTTTAATATGATATGCTTCATATCATATATACGAACATGACATGTCAACAAAGTGTTATTGATAATACAATATGTTACATATCACATATACTATAACACAATATTCACTATATCGTGTCAACAATAATACGATATGTGTTCTTTGATCTGATAACCCATAATACAATATCCTCCATATTGCATGTACGATAACAAGATGTTTGTCATATTGTGTTAATGATAACACGACGTGTTCTTTGAGTTGATAACCTATAATACAATATGCTCTATATCGCATATACGATAGCATGATATCATCATATAGTATTAACAATAATACGAAATGTGTGTTCTTTGAACCAATGACTTATAATATGATATGTTTCATATCACATATACGATAACATGATAAGTCAATAATACGTGTTACTAATAATACGATATGCTCCATATCACATATACGATAACATGATATTCACCATATCATGTTAACAATAACACAATATGTATTCTTTGAGCAGACAACCCATAATACAATATCTTCCATATCGCATATAAAATAACACGATATTCGTCATATCGTGTTAATGATAATACGATGTGTTCTTTGAGTCAATAACTCATAATACAATATCCTTCATATTGCATATACAATAACACGATATTTGTCATATAGTGTTAATAATAATAAAGTGTGTGTTCTTTGAGCCAGCGACTCATAATACGATGTATTTCATATCTCATATACGATAACACAATATATTAATTATATATATTATTGATAATACGATATGCCTCATATCGTATATAAGATAATACGATATGTGTTTTTTGCGTGCATTTAAAAACACGACATTCACAATATTTACTAGATACAAATATTCATCAAGTTCGGGATAAAAACATCTAAGATCATGTATATACTTACATAAAAAATTTACTTCGGTTTTCAAAAAAAGTTGTTCAATAAGCCCTCAAATAATAAAGTAAAATAACTTAGCCATAGAGGTGCTTTTGATATGATATGACCTTTGACACAATAATAATAGTACACGGAGTTCTCTATGTCTGCCCACCACCGCGCACACTAGTTACATTTTTATTTAAAGGAGCAACAATAATAGCATCCATTTATTTTCATTTTTTGCTAAATAAATTGAGTTATTGAATCTTAGATACCGAAGTGCATATCCAGTATATAATAGTAAATGGAGTTCTCTTTGTCTGCCCACCGCGCACACTAGTTACATTTTTATTTACACGAGCAACAATAATATCATCCATTTATTTTCATTTTTTGCTAAAAAAATTGAGTTATTGAATGTTAGATACTGAAGTGCATACCTAGTATATCTTAGCCATCTTGCTCTCTAATATTTCGCCTCGTTTGGAGTAACAGACGCCAATTGAATTCGGTGTTCATGATGTTAGCAATAATGGCCTTTGCATGCAGCTAACGTTCCAATGGAGGATGGTTCAGTGCCCTCAAATTCAAGGGTGTTCTTTTTTCACAAGTGCCCCCCTCTTTAAGATACTTGGTGGGTGAGGGCGTCGGAGTACTAGGAAAATACAAAGGATTGAGCAATATTCTTTAAAAGGAATGGGGTAGTAAGAGACGAATCCAGCCTCAAGCAACCTACACCGTAACTACAAGAATTCTCCATAATGCGCTTCCATGGGTTCAATAACGCGTGGCATAATCATTGGTAAAACAAAATAGCTTTTACATAAATAAATCATGCCCTCCACCTGAAACTCCCATCTACATCGCTTAGACACTAAAGGCCCAGCAGCTCATTCTGCTAACGGACTATTCGCACATCATCTGTGTGCCCAGTGAGAATAAAAGGCAAGTAACAAGAAAAAGGCGAAAAAAACCTGCGAAGGATCCAGCCCAAGCCATTTTTATTTAAGTTCCAAAACGACCAAAAGATACGCTCCACCTTAGTCACAGAGCGCATTACTTCTTAACGGAAGCGCATTACTTCTTAACGGAAGCAATGTGGCGGATCAAGTCAATCACACGGGTACTGCAGCAAACACGATCAAAATTATCTACATGACTCCAAAAGGACTGCAATAACATTAAGCATCGAAATTTACATAAGAAGATCATAGCTCATACCTGTAACCCCACTCGTTGTCGTACCACGAGATAACCTTGACGAAGTTCTCGTTGAGAGCTATTCCAGCCTTGGCATCAAAGATGCTGGACCTGCATATTCAATCCACCCCACATAGAACACGGTAGATGGCCCCAATAAATGCAATTATAGAGCAATATATGCTAATATTATCAGAAAAATTATAACTAAACAATGTCTTAACCATGAAGCCTGATAGAGACATCAAAAGAAGCAATTGTATTAATGAAAATAATCAGGAAAGGTATTTATGGGTAAGTTTAGTCGCAAAGTTCCATATAATGACCACAATCAATTTTTTATGGAGAACCGAATTAAGTGCAAATCAGGAAAGGGAAGTCTTGATTTTCTTAGCTAGCTGAAAATGTAACGAGGACATACTAAAAAATCTTTAACTTGAAAAGAAATTTGCCAAACACCCTTTAAATCCAATATGACATAGTGACCAATCATCAATATCTAAAAAAAATTGTCCCATATTACTAAACAAAATGGTATTCATCAACAATGTATGCAGTAAATCTTCAATGCAAACTATTCTGTTCTAAAGACGCAAATAGTTCCGTGTTAAACACAAAATGCACAAAATGAATATTATCTCGTACCTGCTGTCGCCAATGAAGTCAGTGGAGACTACATCATCTTCTGTGTAGCCAAGAATACCTTTCAGTTTACCTTCTGACTCCTCCCTGCACGCCCACAAAAAATAAATGAGTTCAACACACATAAAAACACATACCTAACCTACTGCCGAGGCCCAATCTATCAAATCAATTATCTTGCACTCATCACAATATTGGAAGGGCTGAGTTCGAAAATTTTAAAAAATGATGCCATTCACACACTCCACTCACATTGATTAGGGCATAAACAGAATCATCAATGCAAAATAATACTAGCCTAAGTATGTCAAAAGTACTGCCAAGGCACGATGAGATCAATCATATACCTTGCATTCATCACACTATTGCAAAACGGCTGAGTTTTACTGGAACTAGAAATTGACATCATTTACACTACAATCACACAGATTAGGACGTAAACAGCTTCATCGCACCCTTGTCCCCACTCTTTGAGGTGACTAGGAAAGTGGACATTATTAAACTAATACATTTATACACCAAACTTTTTTTCTTACTTGATTGCAGACTTGATCTGCTCATAGGAAGCTTTCTTCTCAAGCCTGACAGTGAGGTCCACCACAGACACATCAACTGTTGGAACACGGAACGCCATACCAGTAAGTTTCCCATTCAATGATGGAAGGACCTTTCCAACAGCCTAAAAGAAATACAAGTAATCAGCACATATTATAGCAATAAATAAGTTAATAGCCAGCAATGTGCAAGCTCAGGAAAACAAATACGGAAATGGTACTAAACCATTCATGAGCAAAATAAAACCAAAATAGGGATCATAAACCACAGCATATGTAATGAAGCTATAAAAATCATCAGCATAGCTACCAGTGGTTGACAGATTACCTTGGCAGCTCCGGTGCTGCTTGGGATGATGTTAAAGCTAGCAGCTCTTCCACCTCTCCAATCCTTCATTGAGGGCCCATCAACAGTTTTTTGAGTAGCTGGATTACCAAAAAAAGAAACTCAACGAATCAAGAACTAGTTTCTGTAGAAAGGATAAAAAAGAGGAACAACTGCAAACTACCTGCTAATTATAACGGATCAAGAAACAAACCAGTAATAGAGTGGACAGTAGTCATCAGTCCTTCAACAATGCCAAACCGATCATTGAGCACCTGCCAATTTGAAATGGAAATGCACAAGGCGCTTATAAGAGTTATCTGATGTAGAGTGAAGTGAAGAAACAACTGAGAGCGGATACTCACCTTAGCCAAAGGAGCCAGACAGTTAGTGGTGCAACTGGCATTTGAAACAATGTCAATATCTGGCTTGTACTCCTTCTCATTGACACCCATGACAAACATGGGAGCATCCTTACTTGGTGCCGAAATGACGACTTTCTTGGCACCACCCTGATCAATTCAATTACATCTTCTCATCAAAAGAAAATAACAAATAGAAAAATAAATTCCCTCCGTCCTATATTAATAGCTACTTTTAAAAAAATAGTGATTTTTATTGAATGGTGGAAGTGTGAAACCCACATCTATAAGAAGAAAAAATAAGCTTATGATACTCTTTTTTAAGCACTCAATCACTTAATTTTTGCCAATGGAGCTATTAATTTGGGACGGAGGCGGTATAAATATATACAACAAAAGCTAAAAAAACATGTCCACAAAATTACAATTCATGAAACAAAACTCTTGGCGAAACAACAATCCGGATTTTCCGTTCTGGACAGAATTGATTTATCAATTTTCATACAGATCTACTTTTCTTATATTAAACAAATTAACTCTTTAAAACAAAATTAAGCTTTAATCAGGTAAAAAAAAGTTAGAAGATATATGCGATGATAATTAATAAGCGGTGACATCTTTTTCACAAAACCTTGAGATGAGCAGCGGCCTTGTCCTTGTCAGTGAACACCCCGGTTGATTCAACAACAAATTCTGCGCCCGTCTCACCCCAGGGGATCTCCTCAGGATTCCTAACCATCATATAACGTTTTTTGAGCCATTCATTTGAAATACAAACACAGAAAACACATTGACAGTAACGTGAAGATCTCCCAACCTGACACCGAACACCGTGACTGGCTTCTCGCCGAAGAGAAGGGTCTTGGAGTCCTTCACCTTGAGCTCATGATGCTTCCACGGCCCGTGCACGGTATCGTACTTGAACATGTAGGTCTGCACGCGCCAGCGCGATAAATCACACAAATGATTCAGATAAAGACAAAATAAAATATCCAAAAATAAACTGAAAAACCACATCATGATGAGATCGAGGATCAGAATAACAAATCAAACCAATCTCCACAAATAATAATGAGTTAATCCTAAGTCTAATCAAGAAAATTAAGCAGAACGACAGATCTAAAATGTCTCATGTGTGGTGACATCTTAGAAACAATAATTACCTGCAACAGAATCAAATGAAAAAAAATCATCTTTTAGAAAAGGAGAAATGACGCACCATGTATTCGGTGGTGATGAATGGATCATTGACGGCAACAAGCTCAACATCCTCGCTCTGGAGGGCAACTCTCGCGACCAAGCGCCCGATCCTCCCAAAACCTGCGAAAAAAAAAATCACCACAACGCAAACACAGATCAACAGTCGCCATACTATATACGTAAAAAAAATAGATCCCAAACGTGTAATCAACACGAAAATCAAGTGTAAATGGACTAGGAGAGTACCGTTGATGCCGATCTTAATCTTCCCGGGAGCTGCAACATTATCAGCGCAAAAAAAAAATCCAATCAAGCAGAGAACAAGCGACAACATGGAGATCTAAGAATCGACGAAAGATCAGAAATGCATACCCATGGGAATCGATGATGCAGATTGCAGAGAGAGAGAGAGAGAGCGCCGAAGGAGCCAGAAGAGTGACGGATGGGACGGAGTGAGAAAAAGGGAGTGATTAGGGCTATTTAATGAGGCGAGTTTAGTAGAGCGGGGCGACCGATGGTTGGTAGCGGGAAGGCGGATTCGCACGAAACCAGAGCGGTCTTCGCGAGGGGCAGGCGTGGTTGCATACGCTCGCGACCGTGGCGCATGTGGAGCGGGATTCCCGTGATGTGGCTTCTCGTGGCCGATCTTCGCACGTGCTGGTTGTGACTTGTGAGCGTGCCAGGAAGGGCGGTCGTTGACCCCATTGCCCAGTAAATCAGTAATTTTGTGGAGGGGAAGGGTAGGCCGGGTCGGCGGGTCCCACAACTTTCACAACTACCGTCCTTGCGTTGGCAAAGCGGGGGGTCAGCGGGCAGCGTAGCGACACTCCACCAGAGCAGAAAGAAAGGAGTGGCTGAGGTTTGGTGATGGTGTTAGGTCACTGACAAGTGATAATGCACGGGTCAGATGTCCTCTCTCCCCTCTCTTTTGACAAAATAATACAGACAAAAATCTGGATGAGCAAATATTGAGGTTAGCAAGGTTAATAATGCCTGATTATTTTCCAAAAAAAAAAAGGTTAATACCTTGTTGCACCTAGGTAATCTGTAAAGGCGCAGGTTCTAGTGCCCATGCTTTCTTCTTTTCTATTGTAGAGAGTGCGAGTATATGAAATTGTTTTTAGCATTTTTAAGGCCACAACAGGAAGTCTATTACTCTTCTAGAAGTCTACGTTTGGATTAGTGTTATTTAGTGGAGGTAATGACATTTATTAGAAGAGTTCGGTTTATAAGTGTGGTGTACCTTCGAGCCGCTCGATTTCGATCGTGCAGTGCCTGTTACTCAACAAACAAGCTGGTTTTTTATTAAAAACATCTGTTTTATTTATTTATATTTTAATTAGGATAAGAGCTGACCTTAAGCATCCGCTTGGAGAGATGAAGAGGCGAAAGAATTGTTAAGATTAATTTTATATAACAATTTGGTCAACAAGCATACTCCATGCGCCGATTATGTTAGCTCTAGATTCTCAGCATATTCCCGTAGCACAGGTGCGTTTGCTTCTGCTAAAGTGTGGATGAACACAAAGTCTTGCTCTAATTTTTTTTTTTAAATTACAGCAGCCGAAAACGTCTGAGACTCTCGTTAAAAAAAAATGAGACTATAGAAAATGCTTTAATAAATAAAAATACCGTTAAATATTGCCTCATCTCATCATGAACTGACACACAAAATTAAGAAAATGGCGTCGCCCGGACTCGAACCGGAGACCTTCAGTGTGTTAGACTGACGTGATAACCAACTACACCACGACACCATATATGTGCTCGGATGATTCCTTATTTAAATCTACTACTTTTTCTAGAAAGTCATCATTGATATTCAATGCCTACGGCGTTGTTCTATACCGTTATTTAAGAAGAAGAAAAGTCAACTATATTAGTCCACATAAGATATTTTTTCTTAAAAATGGATGGAAGAAGACAATAGCTTTCGCTAAAATCAAAACTTTTTTTTAAAAAAACAAACAAACTCGATTCAGATATTTTATTTAGTTTGCACGGTTGACGTGATACTCATCTATAACATGTGATTTTATGCTAGTATATCCCTAGACACCATTAAAAACCCAAAACCTCCAAAAAGAGAAACTTTACTAGATATGAATAATACCAAATTTTCTTCCCTCTCCTTGTCCATAATAAATGTGAAAATTTTAAAATTAACAAGTAAGTGAAAGGATGACATATCTATGCAGTTTTGATTTCTTGGATTTTAGCACTTCATTTAGGTGTATAAAGGGGAAAATGACAAAAATTATAAAGAATATTGTTACTAGAAGCTCAAGTCTACTATAATTGATTTATTATTTATAGTTTATTTAATATGTCTATTTTTGGACGACAAAGGTCCCTTTCATTCATGATTTCTCTTAATATAATTATATATTTCTTCTTCACGAGGATTCTGAAGATTTATTACTTTCAAAATTTATAAGTCAAAAATTAAAAATTAACTTCATCACAAGATTAAATAGCCAAATATGATAAATACAAATTTCTATTGGTAAACATTAAAAAATGAAGTAGTTTGCGATGTCGTTAATATAGATGCTATTTATATACTACTAGTAGACCTTTGACATTTTGACATAGATGTGGCTTTCAAGGGACAAGATAATACTTATATGTTTACTTGGGGAGTTCAAAAAATAACTATGTCCCCTTCAAAATAAATAGTACCTCCTAAAGTGGGGGGACATTCTTTCCTCTCCATTATCTTTAGAAGCTGAGTTCATATCAAATATTAACAAAAGTATGTCATGTTGGCAAAATCTCTTGAAGAAGAGGAAAACAAAATATTAGTATTGTTTATTCTCGATCCAATATGACCATTACTAGAGGAGTTTAAGGAACTCATTGTTGATGAATTGTCAAATGAATTGCTACCACTCAAGGATATTCAACATCATTTTGACTTTGTGTCTAAAATAAACTTACTAAATTTACTACTGTATGAGCCCCAAAGAAGTGAAATATTAAAGGAAAAGGTAGAAGAATTGTTGCAAAAGGGCCGTATTCATGAAAGCATAAGACCATGTGTCACTCATAAGAATGATGAAAGTTGGCTTATGCGCATTAACAACTGAGCCATCAACAAGATACATATCAAGTACATGTTTTTTTCATTTGAATGACATGTTAGAGGGATCGAGACTCTTTTCAAAAACACTTCTGCTTACATGAGCTACCTCGTTCCATTAATTTTGATCGTGATGTGAAGTTCCTCATCCCATTTCTAGGTGATTTTATGGAAGATGGTTGACACCTCTTTGAATCGAAGTTCTACGACACATCTACATATCCATGAGAAAACTGAGGTAACCACTAGAACTCTAGGAAATTTAATTCACAACATATGAATAGACAACCAAAATAATAGGATTTTGCCTTGTCTCAAGCGGAATTCACTTATCACATTTCTTTGTGGTTTTGTGACCCACCTAGGCATATTGTGTTTTTGCTTCAATTACCTCATAGACTAGAAGTACCTCATAGACTAGAAGTATTGCAACTGAGGCTAGGGCTAAATAAGTCCAAGTTGTACGTGAGGTAAAAACTCACAAAAACAAATGCTAAGTAGAAGAAAGCTGCTTTGAAGTACCAATGCCTCAAGCAATTCACTCGGTGATGGTTTTTTGTGCAAGAAAAAATTTCTTATATATACTTATCACAAATTGAAGTCCAAGAAGTATGAACCATACAAGGTTTTGAAGAAAATTGGCGATAATGCTTATGTGATCAATTTGCCCAAAGATCTCAAGATTTCAAAGGCTTTCAAGGTGAGAGACATGTACGAATATAATGTAGAAAAGCCTTTTTATTCAAATATGAATTTATGGTCGAGTTCATTCTAAGGGTTAGTTTGGGTGTTGAATTTTTTAGAAAAGGAAGTGGAGTTTTTTAAAATTAATTCCAAAAATTCACCGCATGAATTACGGTAGGTAATAAAAAATTTTATAATAAAATTTAAATATCACATCAAACTCAATTTTAAAACATTAAAGTAATATAATTTTTTTCCTGAACTCATATATGCACGTTTTTAGTACTATTACGCTCATAAATTCGAGCCTTGTTAAATAAGATCCCATAAGAATAATAATTTTAAAATTTTAAAGTGAGACCCACCTATGTAACATATTTTTCGAGGTTCAAATTTATATAAGAAGTATCTCTTGAAAAAGAACAAAATCTATAATTTCGAAACGGGAGCTGGAAGCCAAAATCGATTGAATTATTTCATGAGGTGATTCTGTAATTCAATCTGATTTCGGTTCAAAATAGCTTAGAATTAGCTTCCAGGTAAAATTTTTAATTCCGCCAATTTTTACACACAAACATAATTCCAATAATTGAAGCCTAAATTGAGACAAAATCAATAAAATCTTATAAAAATTTCATACACATACAACCTTAGGAAGAGGGGATTCAAATAGGACACATTGTGGCCCATAGGCATATGGTCCACTAGTCTAATGCATAGAATATGCCACAAGCTCATAGTTAAATGAACTATTTTAGCTTATGGAGAAGTCTAGAAGTAGTTGTACAAAGTGGAATGCTCTAAATTGCAAGAACAGTCTGGAAGTGGTTGATGGTAGTAGAGTGTTTTAGGTTGTAGAGAACTCTAGAAGAAGTCTTATTGTAATTTTGGAGAGGCATCAATGCCCCTCTATAAATGGCTAAAGGGCAAGGTAACTTTCACTTGTAATTAAACTTGAGGTCCTCATTGGTAGAATCCTCTCTCTGAAATGTTGAGTGTTGTTCTCTTAAGTAAGTTCTGTATGTATTCATTTTGCCTTGTGGATACAAGGCTTTTGCTGCGTCAATAAACACATCTAATGTCCAGCTACACCCCACTACTTGAACCAAAGTATAATCCAGTTGGTCAAAATCCAAATAATGCAGTGTGTTCATTCGGGGAGATCAGGGAAGATGATCTCGTCAGTAATTAATTCTCATAGAAGATCATTTTGCTATTATTTACAAGAATGTTTTCATATTTACATTTTCTTTTTTCATTTTAAATGAACTTTAAAATTAAAGGGTAATACAGACAAGAAGGAAGTCCACCTCCCTAACATACGCAGCAGGCTGCAGGGGAACTTCCGATCCACGAACAGGCTCCTCGCACTAGGAGCCTTGTTACTATATTTACATGTTGTACAGAAATTTGGAGTTAAAGATAAGAAGGCGCCAAAACGGAAGGAAAGTCTACTTCATCAATCACTTAGTCCGCTTGACTGCATGTCAAAATTCATGTGTTGCATTGTAAACATTAACATTTGTTAGTTCAGCACTACGATTGTCGTTTTTGATGGTATCATTTCTTTGTTAATACTCTTGTATGTTCTTCTAATTCCAATTGGTGTTAAAAGCTAGTGTTTGATCATCTTGAGTCTCAAAAAGAATCAAGTCAATCGAGTGAAGTGGAGTTACGATTCTATTTCTGAACCAAGGTATGTGGACGATAAGCAGTGGCCTCCTTAGGATCTCCTCAAGAACTCCATCACCAACTTGGAAAATGCAGAAGATTTATTTTTAAGCAACTGGCCCGGCGAATCATACTCCAATATTTTTCCTGAATCAACACAAACATCACACCAACAAACTTAGAATTTTTTTAATTGTATTAGTATCTACTAAAAAGGTCATGAAATTTATTAATGTAGCTGTGGAAGGTGCACTCAAGAAAACAGGGCCAATGGGTGTGCATCTATTTACCTTCATCTAGAACCAAAACTAGGTCATTATCAATAACTGTAGGAATTCTGTGTGCCACTGTAATCACAGTGCAATTTCTTGCTTCTTCTCTTATGGTTTTTTGTATCAAATTATCAGTTTCGGTGTCCATAGATGCTGTAGCTTCATCTAGCACAAGGATCCTCCTTTTCTTTAGCAACACCCTAGCTAAGCAAACTAGTTGCCTTTGGCCCACGCTCCAATTCTCTCCATCCTCCGCAACTGCAACAAAGTAAAAACATAAGCAGCTTAGCACATGAAAATGTCCATTTTAACGACAAAAGATTAGAAGAAGAAAAAGTTCATAGAGTAAGTACCTGGTGTATCCAACAGCCTTGGATCCTGTCGTACTATATCTCCAAGACGACACTTATTCAAAGCCTAAATACATATTTCAGTCAATCCAAAGTCTAGCTTAAAAGATTTAAATAGTTGTTGACAGTTGAGCATATTTACCTCCCAGATGTCTGCATCAACAATTTGTTCCAAAGGATCCAAATTAGTTCTCATCGTCCCCTGAAAGAGAGTTGGATCCTGTGGGATTATACTTAATCTTGTCCGCAAATCTTGCAATCCCATCTTACAGATATCTAGACCATCAATTATAATTTTGCCATCAGTGGGCTCAACCACTCTAAAGAGTGCTTGTATTAGAGTGGATTTCCCACTTCCTGTCCTACCCACAACTCCAATCTTTTTTTGTCCTGGCAATATACAATTAATCCCCTTCAGAACCATTGGGAGGCCTGGACTGTATTGAACTCGGAGATTCTCAAGCACAATAGTCCCATTTTGGGGCCAGTAGAAACTAGGCCTACAATTTTCAACTATTAGTGGAGCTTCACTAGGTATCTTAGTAAATTGCAAAATTCTCTCTATCGAAATCATCTTATTCTCAACGTTACAGAGGTTCCATATCACCCAAGCCTGAAGTACATTCAAATTCAACCCATATGTAGCTGCCAATCCTGCAAGGCCTGACACAACCACCAGTATGCTATAAGTTTACTTCACAAATTGATATAAATTAAGAAATTGATCATCAAAGAGAGCTTACTTGGATCTATTGAAGACCTTGGAATGGTAACCAAGATGATTAGGAGGACGAAGAAAACAAGATTAAAGAGGAAATTTATACGGACACACAACCACTCCATTGTTGCTGAGTTGTGAAAAGCGACACGGGAATAGTCATCAATGAAGTTGAGAGCTTTAGCATGGAAGCGATCTTCCTGATTGAAGCAACGAATAGTTGAAGCACCAGAAATGGATTGGGAGAAATGGTGTAGAATTGGAGCTTTTCTGACTCCAACCATTCGAGCAAGTTCTCTTGCTGAAGCAATGTAGTAAGCCTGAACAGAAAATTGAATAAATTACTAAAAACCATAATAATTTGCAAGTAAACCTACATATATTTTGATAGATGACATGGAGACTGGAATCCATAAATATCGAAATGTTTTCTATTAGCATTAAACAAAAGAATGAAGTCCCCATCCATGGTGACTTCACTGACAACATCAGTCTACATTTGATAGTTGAAAGCATTATTTTTCCATTTTAACATAAAAAATTATTTGTAATATGAGATTAAATTGTGTATATATATCGGTCATCACCCATAACATATGTAAACACATAAATCAGTAAAATGAGCGCACGATTGATTTATCTGTACCTGATACCAAATGGACAGGGCCAAAATGATGAGGAACAAAAGGAAAACCTGCCACGCGACTTGAGACATCAGAATGATAATGCTTAGCAATTGAATCACTGCGAATGCCAATCCTGCTAACCGATAAGGAATGTCTGTGTCCACAATACTTTGATCCGTTGAGGACTGAAGAAAAATAAAAACTGAAATCAATTCAAAACTGCAAGGATACTACTTACTAGCAATAAAAATGGTTGAAGATTTGAAAGGTGCAGAAAAAGTAGAATAGGAACTGACCCTGTTGAGAATTCTGCTGGTGGGTGTTTTATCAAAGAATGAGATGGGTGCCCGGAAAACACATTTGATCATACCACAGAAAAGCCTATGAGAAGTTTCAAGTGCAATAGTTGCGAGCAAAACTGCCCGGCCCAAGATGAAGGCCGAGCTTCCAGCAGATAACAAAACAAAAACAACAATCAGCCTTTCTTTGCTGACTCTCCCTTCTTTCTCTGTTCCCCAGGCAATCCAGTAGTTGCTCCCCATCTGCAAGCCTTGGAAGAGGATTTGGCAGAGAAGCACTACAGGAACAAGAGCCCCTTTGTAAGCCAGTGTGATGAAAGTTGAGTACACACTCCATTTTACTCTCCCCGATTCTCTTTCTTCTTCAAGGATTTTTTCTGATAAATTCTCTGGTGTGGTAAGTGTCTTTGGTTTATCTTCGGACACTTCGGGCTCTTGGACTTGATAGGGTGTGGACATTAATAAGTTGGGACCTTGTGGCGGTGTTACTTGGCTCAGTGAAAGGGTATGAGCAGCCATCTGTCGAACAAGCTCACCATCAGAGTTTTTGATAAGATCTTCATATTTGCCAGATTGGACAATATCTCCATCTCTCATCACCTGAAAATACAAGTTATCTTCACAGACAATTCTTTCAAGCAGGTGTTGAAAACTCGGAATATTTTAAAACATTTGACCGCTCGAAGTTCTAGACTTAAGAGGAAGATTCATTTTGGACGGAAAGTAGAGATCAAAATCTAGTCAATGAGTAATTGGGTACAGAGGTGTGCGGTTTATACGAAGTCACTCACGTTGTTATCAGAAGAGTCCTAAGCTCACACCGAAAACAATGTAATTTGACTTGAAGTATACAATGCCGAAGAAAATGACTGAGAAAAACAAAGTAAATTTTTTTAGCACTTTACCAGAACAAGATCCGATGAGTCCAAAAATTCAAGCTGATGAGTAACATAAACCACTGTTTTATTTGCCAAGAGCCTACCTAGACATTGCTGCATTATAAAACACATACCTGTCATGACTCATGAGTATACTTGTACTAATGAAAAAAACGTAACAGGAAAAGTGGATTAGCAAAGATATAAAAAAAGAGTTAATATGAGCTGGGCTTGTACACGCCAACGTGAGCACAGGATGTAAGAGCAGTCAGACTCTATCCGATGTAAAGGGGTAAGCAACCTGCCTGCCCATCGGATCAGAGCCCGGGATCGCACTCACGCGAGTGATCCCAGGCTCATACAAACTGCACTCTATTGTATAGAAAAGGGAATTACCTTAAAGAGATGGGCGCCAGTATGTGCATCAACAGCACTAAACGGATCATCTAACAAATAAACATCTGAATCACTGTAAACCGCTCTCGCCAGTTGAATCCGCTGCTTCTGCCCTCCACTCAAGTTCATGCCTCTTTCTCCCACCACTGTCAAATCTCCATTAGCCCACATCTCCATATCTCTCTCCAGAGCACACCCCTCCACAACCTTCTGGTAGAAACCAGTTTCCATATTCCTACCGAACAATACATTTTCTCTTACTGATCCCGTCTGAATCCAAGCACTCTGTGGAACATAAGCTTTCGAACCAAAAACCTTAGTTGCTGCTCCATTAATCCTCGGGATCTCGCCAATGATACTGCAGAGCAAGCTCGATTTACCAGACCCCACTGACCCACATACTGCAACTTTCTCACCCCTCATGATTTTCATGCTCTTACTGATCGTCACCGTCGACTTGTTTGAAGCCGAATCACTTGCCCATGCATAATCACCCACTGCAATTTCAATGGCCACATCGGAACCTTTTGGGTCGTTGTTGTACACCAACTTTTTCTGATCCTCCTCCATCAGGAGGTCCTGGATCCTATCAATAGAGACCTTCGTTTGAGCCATCATGGAGATGAGCTCGGGGAGATTGTATATAGGCTCTTGCAGAATACGGAAAGTGGCTAAGGCAGACAACACAGCGCCAGATACTAATGGCGTTTTGACTATTAAGCAAACTCCAAAAGTGAAAACCGACACCAGAGTTGGTGAAGTCCAGAAAAGAAAGGCCACAGCAGAACAAGTGTACAGATACCTCTTCAGCGAGTTCCTTTCCACTTCTCTGAGCTGAAGCAGCTTGTCCAAGTAAATAGTCTCCCAGGAATGCAGCTTCAAGACCCTCATGCTCTTTAGCGTCTCTGAAGTGGCTTTGATTCTAGAATCCTTGGCCTCCATTATGTTTGTATGGAGTCTCTCCTGCAAATTGGCCAACGGAGTGTTGCTCACCATGACTAGCACAGTTGCAATGAAGGCTGCAGCTGAGGCAGCCCCGCCTAAGTTGCGGTAGAGAATTACAAGAGCCAAAGAGACTTGGATTGGAAGCAACCAAATGCCATGGAGGTACCAGAGGAAGTCCCCGACTCTTTCAACATCCACATTCAGTAAATTGACGATTTTTCCATTGCTAACACCACCATACCTCAAAGTGAGGGATTTCCGGTAGATGGAGACCATGAGAGCTGATCGGACTCTGATGCCCAACTGATGGGCTCCGAAGTACCACTGCCTCTGAGAGAGCGATTCAATGGTCTTGGCGAAGAAGAAGAGAAATGCGAGGAAGTAGCCATAACGGTTACTTGGATCGCCATCTTTTGCCGATAAGAAATTGACAAAGCTGGTTATTAGGAATGGACCCGCATAGGAAGAAAGAGTGTTTAAACCTGGAGAATGATATAATGAACAGATTCAAATCTACAACAGTTGCATAATTTCACTCCAAAAAAGATGTAGATGTGAGTAAATGTCTTGCTTTACCTGCAAAAATCGCGTTTGTGGCCAGAGGTTTCCAGATAGAGTGAGCAATGGCATTTGGAAGATAAGAGGCTTCACTTTTCCGCTTCCGGCAAGCTTCTAGCAATGAGGAGAACGAGTTCTCTGCAGTTTCTGTTTCTGGAACTAGCGGAACGTGGTGGAGCTCAAGCTTCTCATGACGGCCCGTTTTAAATAGTGGGTTTAACCATGTGAATGTAGCTCTGCTCCAAATTCCAGCATTGCCGAAAGCGTCAGTCGGAGTTCCTTCATCTACCTTCTGCAACAGTGGGCTCCTGAGTTCCTGCGGATTCCTTCTGGCCCTCATGACTATAGGATTCAAACATAATAAGACTGAGAATGGGAAACAAGTGTAATTGAGGAAAGTTGGCAAAGAGAAGAAGCACGGTGGCCGAAGCCAATGCAGACGACCGATTCTGGAGATCGAAATAGATGCTGCATTGACAGTGCAGAAGATGAACCACCAGAAATTGAGAACAATGGGCCAACTCCCACTTCCTACAAGGACTTCCTGCTTGGAAACAATTACCAATATGGTAACTAGAACCCACGTTATTGTGCACAGAGCGAACTCAAGGTAAATGGTTTTTTGCCTGCAGGTCTCGTGAACTAAGAAACCCAAATAAAAAAGGGTGATAAGAACATTGGAGATAAAAGTTATCTCGGTAAAAAAGGCAGTTTTTTGCCTTCTTGTTCTCTGTAACGACTCGATTTCTTCCTCATGCAGGCGTCTCTTTCTCTGTTTGAAGAATGCAGCAATAAGCCAAAGCCATAACACTGCAAAAGCTGATGCAGCAAGCGCCTGTGACAACACGTCCATTTAGTCTGCAGTCACGGCAGAACAGAGAGAGGCCCAGATTAACGAATTGCGAGATCAGAGAAGAGAAAGTTAGAGGCAGAATAAAACAAGAAAACTCGACTCAAGTATGACTCAGAAAACAAGGCAAAAGAAGGACCACTGTAAATAAGACCGGAGGAAGCACTACTGCAATGTTACATGTACGGGTATCGGAAAGGCTGAAAGGGATGAGAGAAGCACGGGGGATCTGGGCTGTGGTTTTGGATACTCCTCTGGCTCTCCACTTAGCCTAATGCCGTTCATATACTAGAAGGCCCATCTCCATCAGGACCATCACCAATCACCATCCCTCTTCAGAGTTCAGACGCCACAACAAAAGCCTCTGTAACTCAGAATCCCAGAAGTACCTCTCTCTGCTACTGCAGTTTTTAAATAGACCGTGTTACAATTAATCTCTGGCGTACCTTAACAACCTTATAAACCCTTTTATGAATATTTTAGTGAAGCACAGTATAAAAGGAATTTTTAGGTGCATTATGAATATGATTTATTGCATATTCTCTCCGTCTCATATTAGTTTTATTTAATTTTTAAAATAATTTTAATATAAAATACAAATATAGATAAGATAGAAAAGGAAGGCATCAATATGCACCCTAAATTTCCTCAATATTCCTTTTTACTTCCAAATTTATGAGAAGGTTTATAAGATTATTGAGATACTTAAAAGATGATTGGAATACATATAAACACATTCGTGGGAAAATTCTGGAACATGCTAAGAATAGTTCGGTCTCTCGTGCGGGTTCTGCCCAGACCTTCCATATGCTGGGCAATTTCCATGAGATGCGTAGCCTAAACTTGTCAGCAAATCTTGCTAATGACGAGTGTAGAGCCCACTAAACTAAACTGAGTCCACTGGATGGCTGGCTCAAAGGGCTGCTCGGTTACTGCTTGGAAGTTGCAGCGGAGGTGCCGTAGTTAGTAGGTGAGGGACCATGCACTGAACTTTGCCGACTATCTTTGAAACGGAACCAGTAGACCATGTGCATCAGAGGGAGTCAAAAAGCAATTGAAAGTCGAAAAATCATCCTGCCTAAAACGTGCACGTATGTTGTCATATATAATTGGACCAGACCAACTTCATAAGCTTCCTTTGCACTTTGCACTGAGATTAGTCGAAGAAACCTAATTAGGGATCAATGGTGTATGGCGCTTCCAGACCAAGTCATCTACGCCGAAGTAAAAAAAGGGACTATTACAACCATCTCGATGGGTCCACGGAATCTCAAACCTGGGAAGGTTTGGCCATCAAGTGTCCAGTTGCCCACTGCCTTTCAGCCTGGAAAGCTGGGCTTGATCTCGGCAAACGAGAATCGTAACCCAACTACATGCATTCAAGTACAAAAGCCAAGAATTGTTGTGGTTAGAGATAACACACCTGGTACACAATGGGGCGTGTGGAGGCCATATCCATGCACAGTGTCGATCCGTGCATTCCACGGGCGAGGCCCAAGCGAGGGGATGAAACATTGATAGTGAACTAGGAAGGGGCGTTTTAATGGAGTCAAAAGCATTTGAAACAGAAAGATTCTTTCAGCCAGAGTGGTTCATGATAACTAGGAAGGGACGTTTTAGTGGCCTGTGATCCCTAGTGGGTACCTCACAATCCGACGTCCTGTACACCTGTAGAAGGAACCACATGGCTGCTTTGTTCATGAGTTCATAATTATAGATGGTCCACCACATTCATGTCCTAAGACCTAAGTACCAAAAGCCATTACAATCCAAAGATTGCACCGATAAGGTTGTACCTCCTCTTACTAGCGCACATTGTCATTGTCTTTGAGTGGGATCGAGTACGGGAGAACTCAGCAACCTTAGCCTGGTTTATGAACTGGTGCACATAGATTCCTCATTAATTTTGGATAATCTAGTTCTTGTGTGTATAAACACTATTCAGACAAAGGAAATTCTGTTGAGTGAATTATATCTATAGAAGGTTATCAATACTACTAATATTAATGAGTGTCAATCTAAAGTATTTTTTATGCTCTCCACTAGTGTAAATTATATATGAGAGTCATTCATCTATGAAATTAATTGTGCATGCCCTAATGTATTTTATTATTAGTATTATCGATGCTAATGTAAGCTAGCACATGCAATGTCAATTTTAAATATCACGAGTTCCTATACATAGCTTACATTAGGCTCATTGTTAGTGGAGAGTATAAAAATTGCTTTTCTCCCAATGATGCACTAGGTATGCATTAAGACAGCTATAAAACCTCTAATATACAGTAAAATTTATTTAAACTAATAAAATACTATTATAATACTCTCTTCATCCCACATTTATGGCTCTATTTAGAAAAAAAATGTTTGTTCCATATTAATAGCTCCATTTTGTTCAATTTAAGTGGTTAGGTACGTAAAAAAGTATCATAAGTTTATTTTTCATTCTCTTATATGTGTTTACTATTCAATAAAAAATAATATTTTTTTTAAATGTAACTATTAATATCGGACAAAGGGAGTAATTGTTTTAAAAGCATAACAAAATAGAAGAAGCCTAAAGTGAAAATAAAAGCATAACATCTACATATTGATAAGGGCTCTCATATAATTCTTAGTTGAGGGGGCCCACATATTGAAAATAAGCCTTTTTAAAAAAAACGCTAAGATTATGTGTTATGGTTGCGCATTATAATTATCACAATCATTTTAAAATGCAAGCCCGACAAACTATTAGTTATATAGAAGACCTTAGGTTAAACTTGTAAGCAAATGCATAAGTGTGCAACGATATCATACCATATTCTATCCAACATGTAAATGTTGTTATAGCTAATTGATGTAATTAAAAAATACCATTATAAAATAAAAAGGATGCATCCATATGCACCTCAATAATCTTTTATATGCTCCTTTGAGTAAGTAAAAAAACATAGAATTTGTAACTAAAATGAGACTAAAAAATCATTGAGGTGCATATAGATGTATTCAACCAAAAGTACAATGTAGTTAGTTAGTACATCCATAAAGCGGTGAGGGGAGTTTGCATTGGATATTTAGGTCAACGCCTCTTGCACATATCATATACCTAAGGAAAGTATCGATAAGTTATGTAAACAATATGATATTCCATGTATCGTACCAATAACAACATGGGAAGAGTAAAACATTTTTAATGCTCTTTTCTAACAATGAGCCGAACTTGCATCATCAATTTTATGGATAAAAGACTCCCATAAATTCTTTATACAGGACTCATTGTGAAACCCAAAGTGGAAAAACTCTTCCTAAAGAGATGGGGTCCAACATCTCAATTTTATGGATAAAAGGCTCCCATAAGTTCTTTAGAGAGGGCTCATTTTCAGACGCGAAGTGGAAAAACTCATTCCCTAAAAGAGATGGGGTCCAACATCAAAGGGACAAATAAACATCCAAATACAAGCACATGGTGCCTGAGTAACAGTGACAAAATTTTTGTCCCAAAACATTATCCTCATCTCATAATAAACTAAGCTGGCTCTTACTATTGGTTTGGAATGAATCTCCCGAGTGCCTCACGTGAGCACCTCTCAGAGCATCGTTATAAGTTAATTAGATTAGGGATTAGTCACGTTACGGCCTTGCTGCTGCCTATGGTTACTCCTTGTCCAGAACGTTGGTCGGTCCAAGAGCTTGTACATATTCAGTACCCTGAACCATTGCAGTGGTCCGCTTTGGCTTTTTTATTATTTTTTAGTTAAGTAGATGCTTTTTTTTTATATAATAGAAGTGTTTTTTAAATTGACCTGGTCACTAACTTTGGATTGGTGGTTCGGTCCGGGTTTTTTGTTCAACGGGACATAAATCAGGTTCAACTGGTAACTGGATAAATTTGGAATATTTAACTGGTAAATGACTCAACTTTAAAGATCTAATCAAACTGGCCAGGTTTGACCGGCAGTGTTAAGTCGGTTTTTAAAACACTGAATAATGATTCATGAAAGGAGTGGAAGGTGGGTGTGCAGAGCTGAAACCATGGTGTGGACAACTCTCAGTTATAAAGCAGAGTACACTGGAATAATGCTATTCTGACTTGAAGATTCTCAGAGAATTACTTTATCACTTTCACACACGTGAAAGAATTCATTTTCGTAGGCCTGTGTATCAATGGTGTGTAAGTGATGAAGTAGTGCTTTAACGTAATGTGAGAATCTTCATATCATTTTTTGAGTACAATGCAATGGCAGTACCCTCCATCCTAAATTAATAATTTCTATGTTAATAACTCTTTTTTGTTTAATTTAAATGATTAAATACTTAAAAAAGATAAACTTATTTCTTTTTTCAAATGTGAGTTTTATTATTTAATAAAATTTATTCTATGCATTATTATTAATAGTTTATATTTAAAAAATAATATTTTTTTATTAAATATAAAATTGGCATTTAAGAGAAAAAATAAGTTTATTATATTCTTTTTTAAGTATCTAATAATTTAAATAAAATAAAATAATTAATATAGAATAAAATTTTTAATTAAATAGACTTATTAATATAGAGAGTATTATATTTTTAAATATAACAATTAATATAGAAGAGAAGTAGTATTTGATAGGACCACCGATTCGTGTTGGCATTTTCATTTAGATTCTCAGACTGGAGGATCTCCAAATCCAGCAACACTGATCGAATGCCATTCTCTTTTGTGTTTATGCGAGCGTTGAATCTCAGATATATGTCCCAGCCAATCATTTTGTGTGTCACTCGCAATGACAGAATTTGTGAGTCTTGAGAAGTCTACCCAAGAGCCACCGTTGTTGACTTAGGTGTTAATGGGGACTTATCCTAGTACATTAAAGTTGGCAAACTTGCTATGAACAAAAACTCCATGCAGGTCACATGGGCTAGTGCAATGTTCCACAAGGTTGTCTGACATGGACAAAAATTGTCGTCCAAATTCGCCGAGGGGCCCTCCTTTGGCTTTGGATCATTCCCACTGACCTGTGTCGGGGCATGAGTAGTGCAAAGGTTTGAGGATAAGTTTCCTTCTATGATGAGTTGGATTCCTAGTTCAAATTGATTTGGAGGAACTCAAGAGACAAAGACCAAGTGGAAAGCTCGGGCCTGCTGTGCTGGACTGCAACTAAGTTGCCAGGCAGCCGCCTAGAAGCCGCCTTCTCTTGTTCAGATTGACCCGCAACTTGTGCCTTTCCAAATGTAATGGAGCTCGGACAAAAGTTGGTGTTATCTAATGTTGTCAGCTAAAAAATATTTTCTTAATTAGATCCTAGAGGACATGTAGAGCGTGGAAAGCTTGGGATTATAAGATTTTATCAATTATATTTGAATTTTGGCTCGAATCATCGAAATTATATTTGTGTGTAGAAGATAAGTAAAATTTAAAATTTTACCCAGAAATTGATTTAAGCCACTTTGAGCCAAAATTGATAGGAATTACTGAATCACTTCATGAGGCGATTCCGTCGATTTCAGTTGCCAACCCCCATTTTTAAATTATAAATTTTGTTATTTTTCAACGGTCACCTCTTATATTGGATTGACCCTTGAAAATCGTACTATAAATAAGTTGGCCCACTTTAAAAGTTCAAAATTACTTACCCTTATGAGATCTTATTTGATAAGACTTGAATTTAAAAACACAAGAGTATAAAAAATGTGCATATCCGAGTTCAAGAGAGAGAGTTATATTAGTTTAAAGTTTTAAAAATAGGTTTGACGTGACATTCAAATTTAATCTAAAATTTTTTATTACCAACCGTAATTCACATTCGTAAGTGAATTTTTAGAATTAATTCAAAAAAAAATCTACTTCCATTTATAAAAAATCCAACACCCAAACAACCTATCCAAGTTTTTCTCTCACCATTTTGGGGTAACGTGGCAGCTTTCTATTGTTGGTCATGTTGCTTGAATCATGAAAACTAGTCAGGCTAGATATGTCCTTGTTAGTTCTACCCTATGTTGGATTGTTCCTAGCTTAAACGCGTGAGAACAAATACAAAAAGATTTATATAACTTTATCCCCTTTGGCTCTGACTCCAATTCCTCTTTGGCTCCTCCGCCTCTAGCTGCTATTTGGCTCTTCAATCTCAAGTTGCCTTCTGCCTCCATATCTTCTTCACTGACCTTAACTTCTACTCTTTCTGTAACACCCTAGGCCATGATCTAACCCAACCTAGGGGTTCAATAAACAAAATTGGAGAAAAAATTTTAAAATATATCTAGAAGCAGTTTTTATGGCGAGAGTTGTAACGTTCCTCTATTTAAGATAGAGCTTCATGCTCTATTGCGCATAGGCTAGAACAAGCCTATTTTTATAGCTAATTTGGATCGGGTGTCGATGTTGCCGTGTCATTGATTGCATACATACATATTGGATAATATCTATGATATTATTCCAATACAATTGGATCCGAAGGTAGTTCAGCCTAACAACTACTTCATACATCAGGTAGTACAAAATCATATACGTTAAAATACTTATATCCGAATAAATCATTCGAAGTTAGACGAAAATCAATAAATCATTGGAGAAATAGAAGCTAATAAATTAACGGAGTCAAACAACTCTTTCTTTCACATAACAGAGCAGAGCATATCCAATCTGAGCTAAGAAGATCCAGAGCATATCAAAACAAAACAAATTAGAATGGGTCAAAACATATCAGTTCAAACCATAGCAAAACATATCAGAGTAGATCGAATCAGAGCAAAACATATATTTCATTCAACATCTTAAGTTAACTACTTAAGATGCACATGCATTTATTTACATATGTATTAAAATAAAAAAGGTTAGAAATGCTTACTACCCTAGGTTTCCGGAAGTAGTGGCGCTCAGAGTTGCTCTTTCCTTCAAGATGTCGTCCCTTTCAAGTTCAAAGATGGCAGGCAGAGCCTCTTCTTACTCTGGAATTTTTCTTCCTTTCTTAGCCAACCTCCCTTAACCCGGGACGTTTCTCTCATTGCGCCTGAAGGCGATGAACAAATCCTCCCCTTTTCTATAGCATTTCTCGCTCTTTGTGACAGAAGGAATATAACCACCCCTTACCTAGAGACGTATCTCTCTTTGTCCCTAAAGGCGACATACATAATCTCCCCTTACCCAAAGACTTATCTCTCTTTGCATACACAAAGGTGGCGAACAAAACCTCCCCTAACCTGAAGACATTTCTCTCATTACATGCCTAAAGACAACAAACAAAGCATCCCCTTACTGGGGTACCTATTTGTGGAGGATAGAGCCTCCCCTTTCCTAGGGCCACTTCTCTCATTGTTGCCCGATGACAGAGGACATAGGACAAAGCTTCCTCTTACTCCAGGCCGCTTCTCTATCTTTAGGCCGAAGGGTGTCGAACAAAGCCTCCTCATACCTTGGACCTTTTCCCCCTTCTAGAGTCTCTAACTTGGAGAATGGACCCTTCCATTGCTTAAAGAACCCTTGAATTAGCTAAGAACACTTATTAAACATGCAAAATCAGACTCAGAATGTGCAGAAAAAGTCCCTTGATCCAGACGACTTTTCCCTATTTATAGGGAACAGTAGCGGGCTGCCACGAAACCGCACACACCATGTTGTGAGGAGTGTAACACGGCCACAACATGCACAGCCGTGCACTATGTGTGGTGCATCAGCGCATTGCGTAGGCCCCAACCCTCTTTGGTCGAGAGCTAGCCCATGACCACAAGCCTCAAATAGCAAATGGGCAGGCTGAAATGCGTTGTACTAACATTCCGGGAATGTGCGGGTCCTATGCCATGCGGCGTGGCTCAGTGTGCCCACTGACGCCATCCATTTCATCTTTTTCTCCATTTTTATTCTTTTTCAATATTATTTTATTCAATAATAACACAATTTCAAAACACGATAACTTATTACCTCAAAGTCAGAAACAAGTGTTTTTGGTATTGGTCGACTTGTATCTACGAGTCCTTCGAAACTAGATTACACATGGGTAGGTTATATTGTACTTTTCAAGCAGGTCCCGCCCATATGATACATTTTCTGAGGTCATAACTTTTCCTCTTAACCTCCGTTTTGCACATTTTTTGATTTGTTATACTCGTTACTTTAAGCTCTACTTAAGTACGAGGATTCCATCCCTCAAAAACCTCTAAGTCCTATCCAAAATCTTATAATTACTACTAACTCCTCGGGTTAAATGTAATCAGAAAAATAAGGTATTACATTCTTCCCCCCTTAAATGAATAAATTCATCACAATTTTCCAAAAAACACTCTTCAACTCAAATCCAAACCAAAACAAATCTCATTCTTTCATAGAATCATATAACATTTGTAAAAAAAATTCGATAGTTAATTTAAAATCAAATAATTCATTCAAAATCAGAATCCGATAGCTAATCGGATAAACATAATCCAATAGTGAATTAAATAAATCAATTATAGACTAAATCCAATAATTTAAAATCAGATTTGATAATCAGATAGATCATTTTAAACATAATTCAATTATTAATTTAAAGTCAGATAAATCATTATTCAGAATTAGAATAGAATAGAGCAAATTAGAGCGAAACAAGTGTGATCAAAATTCTAATACCTAATAATAGGTATATTTTTCATTTTCAGAGTAGGAACCATAATACCTAATAGCAGGTATCTCTTCATATTTTTTTAAACAGAGGTCACGATACTGAATGGTTGACTCTTGCATGTTAGAACCAAATATGGTGTGTATTAAAGAGTCATGCTCCGATAGTTTTTGGACTTTATCCTAAATAACTACCCTTGAAATTAGATTAGAATCATAATACCTAATAACAGGTATATCTTTCTTATTTAGAGCCGGAGCCATGGTACCTAATAGCAAGTATATTATTCTCTTCTATTTTTTAAAAAATAGAAGTCATGATGCCGAACGACTAACTCCCGCGCATCATAACCATATATGGAAGGAATCAAGAATATAAGTTCTTGGTTAAATGCCTAACCACAGAACTACACTCATCTCACATATCACTTCAGAAGATGTGATACCCTATGACCAAGGGACTTAGCAGAGAGTGCAAGCACCCAAAACAAATCATTGTATTTTCAAATCAAATTCAAAACATTCTAGATCAAACTAGACTTAAAATCGAAATTCATCTCAATACACTAGCTGAATTAGTCTTAGAGCTATCCACTAACCCCTTATATCCCATACCACGAGCATTCAATAGTTTTTCCTTAATAATTTCATTGTCTAATGAGATAACTTTACAAATTTCAAATCACTTTCAAAACACAGGGGATTAGAAATTAACTTTCATATCAAATCCACCAGTAGGCTTTACCTTAGAGTCCCATACCACAGGTATTTGGTGGTTTTCTTTGATACTTTTACCATCTTCCAAAACCGGTTTGTTCGGAGGGTGTTTGGTGGTTTTTCCTTGGTAATTCTATTGTCTTTTAAAACAAATTGATTTTAACTTCAAATAAAATTTTAAATATAGACAATTAAAAGTAGAATTTTTAAGTCAATGTACTGGCAGAATTAACCCTGGAGCTATCCACTAACACCTCATGTCCTATATCACAGGTGTTTGGTGGTTTCTCCTTAGTAATTCTTCTGTCTTTCAAAATGGACTTAGTTTAAATTCAAATGAATTTTTAAGTTTTAGACCATTCAAAATCGAATCTCAAAGCAACTTGAAATCAAATTTGCTCAAATGCAAGTTCAAAAAATCATCGTTCACAACAAATTAATAACAAACATTCCAATTCATGCTAGACTTGAAATCGAATTTCGTACCAAATCCAATGACACACATTTAGAACAGAAATTGTCATGCCCCACCACACTCCCTAACCCGAATGCGGTTTAGGAAGGAGGGATGCAATGTGGTGAAGTGGAGTTGCAGTAGACGTAACCCATCCTGGGTGGTTCTCATCAAAGTACGCAATACGTGCATTTTGTACAAAAGCAAATGACGGGAGGCAAAAGAGATTAACTAACAATCTTAGTCATAGATAATACCCACAATAACTAGATAATAACATAATCTCAAGCTTTAAACTTCAACATATCAAAAGCCATCACTGGCTAACCATAGTATGAAATAAAATCAAATATGAAATCATTCTATCACAACATAAGTCTGAAACCACCCAATATATAGCCTCTCTCATAACACAAGTCCATCATCATGCTCTACATAAAGTCCATTTGGAGCACCTGGATGGTACCACATATAGCCCCAAAATAAAAACCACAAACAAAAGAGGAATGAGCTTAGCTTAGTAAGGGTTTTGAAAAGAAATATAAGTTCATGTAAACACCACATGCATTCTCAATTTAAACATGCATCACATATTCATTCCCTACACATGTGCATCATGAGATAAATCACATTTCGTATACACATTCATACCACCTGTGCATCATGAGATAAATCACATTCTATACACATATTCACACCATCTGTGCATCATAGGTTTATTTATAATTTATAACACATGCACACCATGTGCAATCATTTAAGTCTCATGCTTCATTCACATCCCGCATGAAGAATGTATTAATATTTACATTCACCCTGCATAATCATGTACATCAAACCACATTCTATCATGCATGTTCAAGTGTAATCATTCCATACTTACCATATATAACATAAGCATCATTGTCCCTACACAACCTGTGTCATTGAGCATTATACTCTATACCCATGCACAAACCATTTGGTGAATGTCTCACAATTGAGAAAATAACCATGCTTATCCCGGCTAAAGCACAAGCATACCTACTCCCGTGACAATCCTAACAAGGAAGTCCAAATTCATAAAAAGAAAAGTAGAGTAGTTTGGGTAAATCCCTAACGGGTAAGTACCCCTGGTAAGCCGGTGCACACAAACAAACTAGCCTAGAATTTCCTGTCCATATAACATATTAATTTAACTCATTATAGCAAATATGCTCTTCTCACTTGGGGAGGAAACTTGTCATCAAAGGGACATAAAACCCTGTTCTTTCGGATGCAAAACCAATTCAATAAACCTCCAATACATCTAATTTGGCAAACAATGACATTAAACTAATTAATTACCATTAAACATAAAAAATTATCATTTATAAATCGTTTTCATGATGCATGCGACATGATACATACGTGAACAACATTTAATGAATACAAGCATACATAAACATCTCTAATCAGTCCATATATGCATGAAACATGCTCCATTTGTGACAAATAACATCATATAAGCGTAAGTGAAAATATACATACATGGTCATATTCATATTTGAGCTAAAACATGTGAAACATAGTTCATCTATAATTAATGTGATATGTCAGAGCATTTATAATTCATGGTGGTCATAATCTACTGGAATCATAGAGCAAATATGAAAAAATTATCGAAATATGTATTTAAAATAAGTAGAGCCTCTTGCTGAATCTAGAAAAGTATAGTCATCTTCATGCTTAAGCTAGATCACAATCCAAGTAAGGTTCATATGTAATTAAAGTAACAATTATAAGTATTAATAACTCATCATAGTAATAGAGAATTAGAATCGTGAGAAAAGAACAAGAAATGACCGAAGATCCACAAAATAGACATTTTCTACCAAACTGCAGTTTGGCCATTTTTATGGCCATGCAGCCCGTTCAACTGCCTAGCTATTCAATGGTCTGTTAGCCTATTTGAATGCTTGTAACAATTCACTTTTTTGGTTCGTCTTCAACCTCTCGAAATTCAAAATCAAAATATTCTAAAATTCCATATAAATTCAAAAAGCATCATAAAACATTATATAATCAAATTCTAAACCTAGAACATGATGAATTTAATCATTCTCATGCTTAATCATACATAAATAACCATAACTCGTATGCTTTTAATAAATCACAATAACACATTAAGATGAAACAAAAACTTAAATAAACCCACAATCATGGAATTTCAATAATGAAAACAACTCAAGGTAAAAACCCTTTACCTCTATGAAGTTTGTGAATCCCTTGGAAGAGCTTCAACTTTAAGAAATCCTACCAAAATATTAGGGTTTTAGTTAAACCTAATCAAAACTAGCTAATAGACTTAAATCAACTTAGAAAAAGATAGATCTAAGATTTTCTTAGGTTAAAAACAAAATTAACCTAATTAGGGTTCTAAATCAAAATTAAAAACATAATTTTAATTGAAGAAAACTAAGAATCAAAATAGGAAAAGTGAAGATAAAGGTGATTAAGTAAATGATCTAAAGATTAGGGGGTGATTATGGGTAAAATTTACCTTAAAAAAATTTCTCCTTTGAGAAATAGGGGTAGAGTTGGCCTCGCTCCTATTCTCAGCCCTTCCCCACTTGCAAATAGCTAGGTTTTTCCTTTTATAGTAAAATTTTTGGGCTTAAAATTAAATTATTGGGCTTGAAAATGATGAAATTGCCATAAGTGGTTATTTAAGTATATTTTTGATTAAAAAATAAATTTAATCACACTCAAACCCACTCAGACAAATTAATAGAAGGTTCAAGGCTAAAATGAGTAGCACATCATCCCAAACAGACGTGGGTTCGATGGTGGGGCCCACTCCTTTAACCAAGATAAAATAGAAAAATAATATCTTTAAATAGACAAAATTTGGGTAAATGAATCTTGACACTAATACTCTTAAAATGCTATTAAAGTTTAAAAAATTTATAATTAGACTAACTCATTACCCCAAAAATTAAATTAAATTGACAAACCAATAAATACACACAATTAAAGAAAATAAATTTAGAGATCTTACAAAAATTTTGGATAATTTTCAATTAAAAATTGGAATTCATATCAAATACAATATCTTTTCTATAACACTACACTCTCGCAAACAGATCAAAGCTCATATACCATTTGTAACACCTTGGGCCGCTATCTAAATCAACCCAGGGATTCAAAAAATGAAATGAGAGTAAAATTTTCTAAATATATCGAGGAGCAGCTTCTGTATGCGAGAGTTATAACATTCCTCTATGCACAATGGAGCTTCAATGCTCCACCATATGTAGGCAAGAACAAACCTATTTTTATAGCTAATTTAGATTGGGTCAACATTGATATGATGTTAATTGTCTACGTACGTATTGAATA
This sequence comes from Saururus chinensis, assembly GCA_035235625.1. Classification (NCBI taxonomy): domain Eukaryota; kingdom Viridiplantae; phylum Streptophyta; class Magnoliopsida; order Piperales; family Saururaceae; genus Saururus; species Saururus chinensis. Next base: position 33,343,015 of record CP141145.1, read on the forward strand.
ATATCTACAATATTATTCAAATACGATTAGATCCAAACATAGTTCTGCCTAACGACGAATATATACATCAGGTAGTACAAAATTATATACATCAAAATACTTATATCTTAATAAATCCTTCGAGTCAAACAGAATTCAATAAATCATTGGAGTCAAATAGAAGCTAATAAATCATCGGAATCAAACAACTATTTTCTTTCACATAAAAGAGCGGAGCATATCAGATCTGAGCTAAGAAGATCCAAAGCAGATAAAAAATAAGCATATTAGAACAGACCAGAACATATCACATCACATCAAATAAAAGAAAAACATATTAGAGTAGATTAGATTAGAGCAAAACATATATTTCATTCAACATCTTAAGTTAACTACTTAAGATGCACATGCATTTATTAAAGTATATATTAAAATAAAAAAGGTTAGAAACACTTACTCTTCTGAGGTTTCCAAAAGAAATAGCATTCGAAGTTGCTCATTCCTTTAACGCATCCTCCCTTTCGGGTCTGAAGAAGGTAGGCCAAGCCTCCTCTTGCTCTGAAATATTTTTTTTCCTTTCCCCCTGAAGGCAGCAGATAAAACCTCCCTTAACCTGAGATGTTTCTCTCATTGCGGCCGAAGGCGACGTGCAATACCTCCCCTTAATAGTGAACATTTCTCTCACTACACACCTGAAGGCAAACGACAGATCCTCTCCTTGCTAGGGGATCTCTCTCTCTCTCTACGGCCCGTCAGCGGAGGATAGAGCCTCCTCTTACTTAGGACCGCTTCTCTTTCTTTGTGTCTGAAAGCATCGTACAAAGTCTCCTCATGACCTAGGCATTTTCTCCCTCTAGAGTTGCCGACTCGAAGAATGGATCTTTTCATTGTGTAGAACATACTCGAATTAGCTAAGAACCCCTATGGAATGGGCGAAATTGGACTAAGAACGGTAAGAAAAACTCTCATGAACTGGACAGCTCTTCCCTATTTATAGGGTAGAGCCGTGGGTGTGCCACAAAACAGTGTGCCTGTGAGGGGTGTGATGCAGTCGCCAAGCTTGGTGCATCGGTGCATCCCGAGGCCCCAGTCCACAACTGCATGCCCCGTCTTGCGAATGGGCTGGCCGACGCATGTTGCACGGATGTCCCGCACACGAATAGGCCTCACGCTGTGTGGCTTCATGCACTGACTAGCGCAACTATTTTGTCTTTAATTTTTTATATTTTTTATTCAAATAATAACGTAACTTCAATAACTTCTTACCTTAAAGTTGGAATCGCATATTCTTGGTACCGATGGACTCATATCGATGAATTTTTTGAAACTAGACTACACATGGGTAAGTTATCACATACTTTTTAAGTAGGTCAATCCAATATAACACACTTATCAAAGTCGTAACTTTCTCTTCTAACCTCCGTTTGCGTATTCTTCGATTCTTCACACTCGTTACTTCAAGCTCTACACACAAATGAAGATTTTATTCCTCAAAACACCCTAAATCCTATCTAAAAATTTACAATGATAACTAATCCCTTGGGTTAAATATAATAAAAAAATGAGGTGTTACACTTTTACTCCACTTCCTCTCCTCCTTCTCCTTTATCTCACTCCCCTGCTCCTTCCTCTCTTTTTCCTTTTTGGTATATGGCAAGATTAGCCACAAACTATATATGAAGTCATTTAAAAAATTTATTTTTTTCTTTATAAGCTTCAATAAAAAAATAAACTCATAAATATTATTAATTACTTTTAAAACTCTGCCTCTTTTGCCACTCTCGCTTATTTTAGTGTATCATTGTGACACCCTATATTTTAAAAAATATATTTTTTTATTTTAAAAATAATTTGTTTCATTGATAAACCACCAACATCTAGGCATGGATGAAATCATAAATTTAAATTATTTAAAATTTTATAAAAAATTTATTTTATTTTACTCTTGTGACATTTATACCTTATTTAAATAAAAAAAATATTTAAATTTCGAGTTTGGGAGAAGTCTCTCGGAGCCCAAAACAATATGTAAAGATCACCGTCGAGTCCAGAAAATATGATTGCTTTGAGACAGACAGACCCAACAAGCCATTCCCGCCCAGTCGATGGCCATCGTTCAAGCTCAAAGGAGAATGTGGGTTCCTAGCCCCATAAGTGGCATTCTCTCAAGGGGAGAACGGCCCAATCCCACATCTATTCCCTTTTAAATGGGCCGTACAACGCAGACTGATTTCGTAGTCAAGATCCACATAAGATGTCCACTACGATGTGGGCCCGCCTAGTAGCCGTTGGTAGAGCATTACGAGAAAATAACCGTTACGGGCCTCGAAGGAAAACTAGCCGTTGCTCGAGACAGACGACCAGTGGGTGCCCTTCTTCCCTTCCATTTTCTCTTCAAAATCCTCCTCCCATTTCTCCATTACGACTCTACTTCGCCGCCCATTCTTCACATTCGACGATCAGAAACCCTTCATAGCACCGCACAACTTAATCATTTCATCCGAGTTTGATTATTCATCCGACTTCAAGACTTCCAACTCCAGAGATGGCTTCAAGAACCATTGCTAAAGACATCATCACTCTCCGGGGCTCCGCCGCAATTGTCAGCGAGTTCTTTGGTACCAAATGGACCTTTCCCCCTTTCTTCTGTTCTTCTTGTTTCAACTTTTGATTCTTACCTTTGTGTCCTGTTCATTCTCATAATCTTCAAAATGTCATCTTTTCTCAGGTTATGCAGCAAACAGGTGAGTGAGAGGGGAAAAAAAAGAATCAGACAGAGTGTGCCCATTTTTTCATTCATTTTGTGTGCTGTGTCTATTTTTCTTTTTGGAAATTTAAAAGCAACGTATTTCGAAATCAGTATTCTGTATAATCGAGGCGTCTATACGGAAGAAAGTTTCACAAAAGTGAAGAAGTACGGCCTTCCCATGTTATTAACTCAGGATGAAGGTGTAAAGTCATTTATTGCCGATCTGACCTCACAGCTTTCAGGCAAGTTTGCCCAATTCATGGGTTTAATCTATACCCAAAAAAAATCATGTTTTATTTTACTGAAACGGCATTCTGCGTGATGTTCTGATATTTTCTTGTATGTGTTCTCACAAAAGAATGGTTAGAAGCTGGAAAGCTACAGAGAATTGTCCTAGTGATCATGAGCAAGGCCACTTCAGAGGTTCTGGAGAGATGGAATTTTAACATAGAGACCGATAAGGAGGCCGTCGAAAAGGGGTAATTTCAGTTCATTTTGTCAACGAGGGAAACGTTCTGGGCGTTTCTTATCATCACTCATCGAGTTGCTTTTCAGGGTGTCGAGGGAAAAGAGCGACAAAGAGATAATGAGAGAGATTCAGGCGATTATGAGGCAGATTGCTTCCAGCATCACTTACCTGCCATGTTTGGACGAACCTTGTAAGTCTTTATTGTAAACGTCAATCAGCTGTCTGATGATTTTTTCGCCTATGGTTTTTTACAAAGGATGTTTCTACATATGCTGTTTGAACTTTTATTTCTTCCTTTTCAGGTATTTTTGACGTGTTGGCTTATACAGATACGGATGTTGCTGTCCCATTCAGTTGGATTGAAAGTGATGCAAAGTTGATTAAGAATCCACAGATGGTTAAACTTCACTCTTTTGATACAAAGGCAAGTCTCTATTACCAATTTTCTTTGAGACGGGTCTTCAATCGAAATGCATGCATGAAGGCCTAGCAATTGCCAATCTAAGTTAAATATTTCTGTTATTGTTCTTGCAGATACACAAAGTGGACACCTTAGTCTCGTACAAGAATGACGAGTGGGACGAAGAGGAGTGAAAAAAAAAGCTTTCATTAATGTTGGAACAAAATTATATCGTTGGCTTTTTAGTATTTTTGTGAATTCATGATTCACAAATGTTCATTGTTGTTTTCGTGTTTGTATCGAGCCACTGTTGGAATTATGTACTGTCAGTAACTACTTGAATTTTCAAAACCGGCTTTTCCAATTTAATTAAGCTTGTATTAGTATAACTACCACTATTGCACACTTTCTTTGCTGCAGTTTCTCGAGGGGCGTGAGAGTGACTAGGAGGACTATTGAAATTTTAGTGACAATAAATTTTTTGTTGTGTAAAGAGGCCACTTAATTATTTAATAGAATAAAATTAGTAGAATGTCTCTCATCAACGCTGGATTTTTCCTCGCAAAGGAAAAATGCTTCAGTGAAATGCTTTTGTCACAATCTGGATTTTCAAACCACTTTTGAATCATGAGAAATTTTTTTCTTCTATTAAATATTTGAGTGATGATAACTAGGGAAGGCTCACAATAGTAAAAACCCTAGTACAAAAATCCTTAAAATATAGTTAAAAACCTTAGTACAAAAAAAAGTCTCGAACCAAATAAGGTTTGGCTAGAGGGAGAGGGGTTCACATACTCTACACGTGCCAAAAATCCTTAAATAGATAATACCCTTCAGTACAAAAAAAAGTCCATCATCCATCTTTTATATAAAACCAAGTAAGGTTGAGTTTCATGCCAGTAATTACGAATAAATTTATTTACAAAATTACAAAAATAAAAAACTTAATCTTACTAGTGTGCAATGCCATCATCCTCAATTTCCCACCCAATAATTCTAGCCTAAAAAACTACTCAAAATAATAATGAAACGTGTCTCCCTTTGGAGGAAAGTTTTCAAAAGAACAAAAAAATTAATTAATTTAAAGAAATCTTATATTGTTACTTCTAGTGATTCACAACATACAATTTAACTTTTCATGAATTACTTCTAGTGATTCACAATATAACCAAACCTTGATCAAACAGCTAGACCAATCAGCCATCTTATGTAAATTAAAAGTCTTAGATCAATTTTCAATTGTAATTGTGCTTTAGTGAATCTTTTATGCCGTAATTTTTCTTATTGCTACTTGTACGTCTTTGGGTAACTTTCAATGCTTCCGTTCTCGAATTGTTAGATTATGTAAACGCTTGAATATGTATTCTACATAATTCTATATAATGCTTGATTCACAATATAACCAAACCTTGATCAAACAGCTAGACCAATAGGCCATCTTATGTAAATTAAAAGTCTTAGATCAATTTTCAATTGTAATTGTGCTTTTATGCTTTAGTGAGTCTTTGGGTAACTTTCAATGCTTCTGTTCTTGAATTGTTAGATTATGTAAATGCTTGAATATGTACACTACATAATTCTATATAATGGTAGTGGAGTTCTTTAAAGCAATATAACTTAACTGTATATAATATCCATGCTTATACGTGGTTATGCTCTATTCTTCATGGGTACTTGGTTTAGATCTCCTAGTCTAATACCAATTAAACAAAATAGAGATTTCCCAGCTCTTTTCTCTTTTCTTCTCCTCTTATCTAATTGACAATTGCCTTTTCCCCTCTTAGGGATTTTGGTCTGCTGCTGACCTATGCTCCCCTCTATTTCTCGTTCTCCCCTTCAGCACGATCTCCTCCTCTCATTATATAGTTGGTTTTTTACCTAAGTTAGGGATCATAGAATTTTAGCCTCAACAAAATTTCTTTCCACCTAAACTGCCCAACTAAGATAAATCCTAATTTAATTAAATCTTTTAAGCTAAAACAAATAATCAAATTAAATTTCATAATAACAATTAAATTCTGATTACACGTGGGTCCCACAGTGTATGTAGGCTCGCAATTTAAAATTTAAAATAAATATTTTAAAAGTGTATCACTCTCATCTGACTTTTGTTTTTCATGTTATAAGTATTGCTACGACGGGCTCAAAGTTTATTTATTTTTTTAATAGGTTTCACACACAAACTTACTATGTGACGAAAGATATTACCTAAACAAAGTACTTGGGTAAAAAATACTAGTCATCACACTGGCCCTCCAAGGACCTGGCTAGAGTAAAAGGGTTTTTACCTACAATTGCAAATGAACAGAAGTAGCGAGAGAAGCTAACCAAGCAGAATATTGGCTAATCTAAATACATGTACACTAAATGATCTTCAATAGATCGGTTGTGAGCAAAGACTAACATTGAACTCCCTCCAATGGGGTGGTGCAATAGCACAACCAAATCAATAGCTCAATAATAGAGTTAAGACTTAGAAAAACTACCCCGGACCCTATCAGTGCTCGTCCAACCTTCTTAGTCTCATTCATTAATCAAAGCAAATTACCATGTCAAGAGCCTTGTTCATTCTATGAACCAATCTCAAACCCCTTTGAGGGTATTTAAGTTTTTATCTTGATTAGGTGTTCTCATCCAATCCGAAGGTATCTAACCTCATTGATTAACCTTTTATTAATCTCAACCTAGTGATAAATTACTATAACAACAATAATTACAAACATTAAAGTAAACAAAAACATAAATAATGTAGGCCCATATAGGTCCTAATAGATAGTACTATCAAGACTTAACTCAATTATGACATTAGAAAACCTTGTGTTCTCGTGCCCTAACTCTCCTCGGGTTATGAATTTCGATCTTTATAAAAATAGGTTAAACTGGCCCTAAGGACATTAGGTAATTTTCCCTAACTCTCCTTTCTTGGGTTTCAAGTCCCTTATATCTCAAGAGATTTCACTCACCAATCGGTATGCGGTTTGATTCATGAGAATACAAGCCGTTATGCTCATAGGTGTATATATATTATTTTGTTCAAAGTCTTCTTGAATTTCAATGGGTCCAAAACTGATATCAACCGTACTCCTTGATGTCATGAACTTTGGATAAAAAATCATTTGAATCAACTTTGGTTCGGTCACTAGTTTACCTGCTGACCCTTGAGGCAAAATGGCTATTTAACTAGTTACTGAGATTTTTGTTAATCACATGGCTTGGTCTAAAGGTAAGGTATACCTTCACCTCTCACTTAGATTTTTTTAATTTTTAAATCTAATCATAGGCCCCTAAACCATAGCTTGAGTAGGATAATTAAATATTACACTATAGTTCAACTATAAGTGTGATTTTTTTAAAATTTTTAAATATACTTATAGGCCCCTAAACAAGAGCCCAAGTAGGATAATTAAATATTATAATATAGTTCAACTATAAGGATAAAATAATTATTTTACGACCTCATAGATCTTTCCATGGTCTTAAACTTCCTCAAGAGACTCAACATGCTCTCCTAGTCGTTAATATTTTTTACGATTTTTTTGACAATTTTAATCCACTGAACTGAACCTGGTTCAATACCTCCCTCTATAGTTTTAAGGATAGATTGGACTAGCCCGGACTGAAATGGGCCCAAATAAGACAACACAGGTTGGGTCACCTAACGTGGACGCGAGACCAGCATTGCAGATCATCTTCCTAGCAGCCTTTTTTTTATTTTTTATTTTTAACAAATCAACGTACTAAGCATGAGATTATCATGTGAATAGAAATCACATAGGGCAAACCATCTTACATCTTCATCTTGCTCGCTCCTCCCTACCTCTTTTAATGGCCACACTCATAGGTAAATGCTCCGAAGGCCCCTTCTCTCTCGGCTCTCACAAAAAAACAAAATACCCCCTTCTCATAAGCCTTGTACGGGTATTTATAATTAATGAGGATTATGTTTCTTAATCCACTAAAGACTTTGGGTCAACTAAGTTTTTATTTAGTAACCTAATTGGGCCTCCTAAACTCATTCTCATCACTTTAGTTAACTATACTCGCAAAGCACATAAAATAGCTCATTTTTGCATCTAATTCGGGTAAACTGATCTTACATATAATGTTCAAGTTTGAATGATCATATCTCCCTCATCTAAATTCTGATTCGCACGATCTTAGTGGCATTTGGAAGCTATTTCCGTCTACTTTCTAATTTCATTGGTCTTAGCCTAAATTTATTCTATTCAAAAAATTATTAAATAAGAAGGTCAAAAAGTCAATATCTCTAATTTCCACGTTTTACTATTAGAAAATTAGGAAATTTACAAATATTACACTTGTTAATTGGTCTAATCAGTCGTGTTTATACATGAAGTGGCTTCATCGTGTATGACCCTCGAGGAGGGTTAGTGTAGCGTTACTTTTGAAAGAGACCTCGAGTTAATTGTGTTGGAAACCTTACTTCTTTGCTTTTGTGATTCTCGAACCCAATGTATAACAAAAAATGATCATTGTCCTAAGACAATGTCTCCTCCCCTCGTGCTTGGGACCCACTAGATGCCGCTTCACTGGATATAACAATCACATGTGCACATAGTAGAAGTACTACAAATTGTGAGTGACGAACAGAAAAATACGTTTTCTCCTTAATGCAAACTTTATACAGAGAAATCAAGTGCAAAAAATACGTAAAAACTATATACTTATAAAATATTGAATAAAGGGGTATGATAGCAATACGAGAAGAGGGTATGACAACAATATACACACAAGATTGCACTCACATTTATATGAAGGGATACGAATTAATTACATACTATTATAGTTTATTTAATTAGTAAAAATAATTATAATTAATTAATTACAAATAAATTAGTCTTTAAAATATATTTTATTTTTCCAATAAAACCAACCCAACCTAGCTAGATGATTGCGTGCATGTGGTTAGCAGATAAAGAATTATGGGTTTAACATGTATCTCACTCACAAAATTAATGTGGCTCAAAGGCCCAACTCACAAGGCCACATTTGGCTATTATTTACCAACTTGACTATTCTCATTTGTTCTCACAATGAGCTGGGGCTCAATCCCATGGACTCACTACGCTCATATTGCATTATGAGCTCATAACTTTGGAGGATTTTTATGTTAGGCTTCATCGAGGGGCGGCATTAGGCAGCTTAGGCTGCTGCCTAAGGCCCCACAAAAAGATAAGGGCCCCATAGCCATAATCAAGCAATAGGACTATAATAAAAATTTATTTATTTGAAAGTGATCCAAAGAGTTTTACTAGGATTGTTACCTTTTTTATGTCATCTTGCATATTAATTTTACTTCACAGACTTCCATGTATAGCTTTTTCAAAAACCTTTAAATCAATCACCAAACAAGAAAAAATCACTTACCATATATTATTTTTTTAACTTAAAATTATTCATACCCAACACCCAATGGACACTTATTAAGCATTAATTATTTCATTTGTCACATTCTATATAACACACCTTTACTCTTTTAGCATTAGGCTAAATTAGTTTTTTTTTATACTAAACCTTTAAAGAGAGCTCTTCCCACGCAACTCTCTCATATTTCTCTCAATTTTCAATATTCAAGATATCACTCTTATCTCTTTCTCCCCTACAATGAGTTGTATTGATTCTTGAGGTTGTTTTTTTTTCATGTTCTAAAATTAAATTTATATTCTATTTGAAATTTTATTTTATACTATTCTTATTTCTTAGTATAGTTTCATTTATGATGGTCTTCATATGTTTTTAAATATTTTTATAATTTGAAAGCAACTTTTGAAACAAGAAAAATTTATTGTACCTGACACATCTGGCCACGCGCATGCCTAACTAAGCAGGGCATGCAGATAATTCGAATATGTCTTCTCTTTGAGTAACACATATCATTGGATTGATATATAAAGGCACGTTATGTGCATGGTACAAGCCCTGCTAGATGAATTATCATATTAATGAAACTCATTCAAATATTATCTCTTGAAAATAATATATTAGCAAAGGGACGTCAAACTCATATTGGAGTTGCAAAAGGATTAAGGTGCTGTGGCCTTAACTATAAAATTATAACAAGTGGTGCTACTATTATATGACACAAAGGCCCTAACTATAATTTAGTAGCCAAAGGGGTTACCAATATGGGGGACAATCCACTGGCCATATTCTAACTACATGCTAGGATACACTAGCCTGCCTATAGCTATAGTACGGGCTAGATATCTTCTATTAGCAAAACTTAAATATACAACTTAATTAATAATTTTACATCTCAAAGTGTAAAAATAATAAATTTAAAATAAATTAATTTTATTAATATATTAGTATTATATTAAATATAAAATAATACACTTAAAATCTCGCCTTAGGCCTACAATTATCTCAAGCCAGGCCGGGTTTCATCTAACACCAATTATAATAATTATGTTGCGTCATATTTTGATTTCACCCACCACCCCCTCTCCTAACAGAAGCCGTTTTATCGAAATTTGATGGCTCTGGATGCCAAGTTCATGAGTCAAGGCTCATATTAATTTTTTTATTATAAAAACTGAATTATCGATACCCAATCATTTGATTCAATCATTATTTCTCCACAACACATAATAAATTAAGATTTTTAGATTGTTACTGAAGCCCTCTCAGGTTGCCAGCTTCTCCTCCCCTAGCATGGACTATATTTGGTATAGGACAGAACTCCAGACTGTCTGCATGACTGTCTTTGAAGACCAAAGATACAAGAACTATCATTAGCTTAGGTTTATAATATTTTTTATGAAAATAATGAATCAACGGGAAAGATGTATCTTAATAGAAATGTATTGCATGTGAGTTTAATCATTATGAATGTCAGCTACCTCATGTGAGCTTTAAGTCTTAGGATACTATGCAGAAAGGCGATAAGAATCAGAACCAGCTTACAAGTGTGTCAAGACCCCTCGAGTACTTTGTCCCTCATTGCCCAACAGCACATTTTCTGAGAAGTGGACATATATGTTGAGAATTGTGGCCCCATGTCATCAACCCATCTCCATTCATCGTGCCTTGTCCGTTTCCCAGCCTACAAGACTCTCTTTGCAGGACCTTGGTCCTTCATGTCCCCTGGATAATGCTGAACTTTTATTCTTTTTTCATGTTTACATATGCCTCTTCTAGGAAAATCAGTAGATGAGCAAAGATGAGAAAATATGGCAGCATTATCATATCTAATGATGCTATTGCTATACATTTTTACGATTTCATCACTTGCTATGCGACATCAAGTTACACTGAGCGGCATCTGTGACGGCCTGGCTAGGATTTGCCTATACGATCGATCAACTATCGCTATTAAACTAAACAAAACATGGAGTATTCACAGGTCAAGCATGGGAGCAATCTGGCTGGTAATGTCTATTATCAAGAGGATGTGTCAAGAGGATGTGTCAGTACATGTCAAGAATAGGAGCAATAGCTCTGCTAAAGCTATAGCTACAATACATGAAGCAGGCATGTGACATGTGCGCCGGAGGGTCCACAGGCTCATCACTTTGACTGCTTTTAAGCAGCCGTCTTTCACTTTGGATACATGATATGGATACCATCTGAAGACATGCAGGAGGGTGAGGGTGAGGTGAGGGGAGGGGAGAGACAGGTCAGCGTGGAAAACGGGGGGAAAGAGACGGGATGAGACCGCGACGACGCATGCTCACATGCCAGTGCACATGACTGCTCTTACGGCTTCCTAGCTTCCCATGGCTGGCTATTTTGCCTATATATTGTGGGCTTTATCTGCTTGTTTCCCTCAAAATTAAAACAGTAGCTTCACTTGCAGCAGACTAGACTATGACGAAAATGGTGTCTAAGGTGGATGAGTGTAATTGCAGTAGGAAGCTGGAGGACATGAAGAAGAAGCAGCAGCATCATGAGGTCAAGGCGAAGGAGGTCGTCTTGCAGTGCAACAAAGGGAAGTCCAACAGGTTCAAGAGGAGCAGTTTTAGTGGAGAGGAAGATCCTACCTCGGCAGCAATCCTCCTCCTAGCTTGCCTTGCTTGTACTCCTCTGTCCACATAGTACTCTTTGTATGTCCCCTCTAGGCTGTAGAGTCTAGAGGTAGGAAACGAGCATTCATGTATGTTGGTTTGCGTTGAACTGAATAAATTTGCTTATTGTCATGGTTTTCCCCATTTCTAATGGTTCATGGCTCTACGTTAAGTCTTCAGTTCTCTTAAATTTCTTATGAACGGATTAGCGAAGTTAATGGTTCATATTTGGTCCCATATGGAAAGCAGTTGATGTCAGCGAGCTCCTTATTAGGCATCATTTAGATGGGAAATCAAAGCGGCTTTTACAAAATAAAATCTTCAAGAGGAAAATTAGGAAATAAAGCGGCTGAGACGCTTTATTGCATTAATGATACGACGTTAAAGCCACTTTGTTTCAAGAACGAGTCTATTAACTAGCATTTTTTATGGTATCCTTTGCCAAATAAAACTGATTTAGACATAGTTCCACAAGTTTAAACTTATAGAGGTTTCGTGGAAGGGGTATCCCCGACAAATAAAAATGTATTATATGGTATGGGTGTAAACGAACGGATGCGGACACGGACAAGGGTGGTCCATAACCATCCGTTTACAAATGAAAGTTATGTCCATCCGTCCGTTGTCCATGACGGACACAAGATCTGTCTGTCCGTATCTGTCCATCACAGACGCGGACGGACATAGATTCTTCCCAACATTTATTGTTCAGTGGTGCAAGGCGGAGATTTGGCAGCAGCCGGTGGTGCAAGGCGGTGATCCGGCAGCCCTGAATGGTGGAGATGAGAAAAGAGGTCGGAATGGTGGAGCTTGGTAGAGAAAGGCAACGGCTTGGTGATGGTGTGAGACGGCAAGAGTGGGAGAATGGGAGGAGCCCAGTTGAAGCAATGGCGAGTGTCTACCAATGGTGCGAGGCAGAGTGTGAGATGCTAGGCCACTGGTGGCGAGGAAGAGTATGAGACTGCCATTGGCAGTGATGGTGTGAGAAGCGAGGAAGAGTGAGATGTTGGGCCACTAGCGGTGGGTGTTTATCGGTGGTACGAGGCAAGGGCCAACAAGAGAGGTGGAGGTCCGGCGACGGAAGCCAACAGAAGAAGATGGAGGATGGCGATTGGGAGATCAGGAGAGAGGAGAGAGATGGAGATCTAGTGGTGGAAGCAATGGTGAGGAAGAGGGGCGGAGGTGACGATGGGGGAGAAGAGTGAAGTGAGGTGGAACGATGGCTGGAGGGAAAGGTGAAGGCGGCAGCTATGGGTGAGGTTGGTGGTCAGTGTGGCACGAGACAAGGTAGCGGCGACAGCAAGCCAACAATGAGAGGAGATGGCAATTTAGCCATTTAGGTTGAAATTGAGATGGGAAAGGAAGAGGGGAAAGTGGGAAATAGGTTATATATATATATATATATATATATATATATATATATATATATACCCACAGACGCAGACATGGACAAGTTGTTTTGGCAGCCACGTCTGTAAAAGAACCTGACCAAAATTGTCGTCCGCAATCGTGTCCATATCCATGCGGACAAGCCGATATTGTCCGTTTTCATTGCGGACAGACACGGCTGTAGACGGACGGCAGACAAATATTATCCGTTTACACCCCTATTATACGGGGAACAAAAGTCCTTGTCAACATCTACATATTATGGTAGTGACCTCTCCCCGCCAGAAATGACGCGAGATATTATCCACCAAATAAAACTTATTTGGATAGAGACCTTAGTTCCCTATAAAATTTTGTAAATTTTAGCAGTGGCCACCTGGCCCACCTCCCACCAAAAACCATCCAGAAGTTTCTCAAAAGAGCATCAAGGCGAGGGGGAGAGTGAAAAAGATTGTAAAAAAGGAACCACAAATAAGGGGGAAGAATGAAAATGCTTTGAAAATAAGAGCCACAAGCGATAGGGGAGATAGAAGAGCTCACAATAAACATAAAAGATTGTGAATTGGGCAATAAAAAAACAAAGATAGAGTTTAAAAGAATAGTGGGGCAGGGGTATTTAGTAATTTATTAAATTTTTTCGGGGTGTGTTGGGGGAGTCTTGAGTAGGAAATCGCCGCATTCTTGTTTCAATTGTGAAAGTGCATTTAAACCCAAACCGTGCTTAAGAATCAACTTAATGTGGCTAGTGATTAAGAGAATTGGTTTTAAGAACAAAACTTCTTGATATGTAATATAAATTGATTTTACCGTTCCTTGAGCTAGGGCCTATTTGTTTAGAGAGAGAACTTTCGTTAAGTGCTTTTTAAGACTGTCATTGGGTCAAGATGATGAAGGATAATTTTCTAAATATCTTTGAGGATATCTTTCTGCTTGACATCCAATCTCCAATACTCAAAAAACAATCATCTACTTGCTTTGTTGTTTGAGAGACCTGGATAGGTAATCCAACAAACTTCCAGTTTGCCAGAAAATAAGTGGCAAATTAGAATTAGAAAGCCTTGCAATTAAAAAGATCACACTTTGCAAGAAATTAAAAAAGTGACATCCTAGTACCCTGAATGAGGCAGAGCAAACAAAGTACAGTATTTTAATTGTAATTGTCCACTAGCAGGATGAAGATTCCCAACACATCGCCATCAAAGACAAAAGAGACAAGTTGGCGGATTTACTGACATGGATCTGCAGCCCAGCAGAAGTAAAAATGTGAGATGAATCTGAAACTGTTAGGCACAATTTTTTAGAAAACCTTTGGTTTTTGAACCTCATGTAATTCGCCCATGAAAGTTCTGAAATAGTCTAATCCTAGATCGATATTGGTTACATGATTAATATTAGAGTTGATTCTTACAATGCGACAAATGATCACCAAACTAATTGGTCTTCTCTGTCTCACCCATGACCCCACCTACCAGTTACAATCACTGGAGCAAGTTCATTTGTTTCTCTATCATTTTTCTAATTAAATGAAAAATTAGGTAATTAACAGGAAAAATTAATTACATAAACTTAACAATCATTCTAAATTGTTATCTCCGACAGCTAAGAAACATACTATAAATCACAAAATCTAATTGGAAAAATCTAGCTAGCGCTCGCTAGTGATCTGTAGGTCATATTACTATCACCACTTATCATCATTATAATGCATGACTAATAAATATGTAGAGGGGTAAACCTTGATGATTATTGGATTCACTTCCTCGGTAGTGTGTCAGCTTCCCATTGTTAGCGATGCCAACATTGGCTAAGACATCCCCAATTTTATCTATTACAATTCTTTAATACTCTCTTTATCCTTAAATTAATAGCTCTATTTAAAATATATATATTAATAATTTTATTTTCTTAAAATTTAAGTAATTGGGTACTAAAAATAAAAAATGTATGGTTAGCTTATTTTCCCTTCTCAGGGTCTCACTAATCGATAAAAATTAATAGTGAGACTTGGCAGCCCGGTAATGGGAAGGGTGCAATGCAAGACGGCCGAGAAAGGGGAGGAGTGGCATGGCCACCGGACAAGAGGGAGAGGTAGGGGAGAAGAGAAGATAGTTATACTAGAGATAATTCATTCACTAATCCAAAATATGACATAACCCTTACACTTAAATAGACTAAGTGAGCTCACTAAGAGGCACTTAAGGCCCATTTACTTAATTAAAAGAAAACTACTAATACCTTAATTAACCTATTAACCCAAATGCCCTTATTACACAATAATATAATTAATACCTATCCTCCTAACACGTGGACCCCAGTGATCCCTTAGGATGTTCACAACAAGACCCACCACATCATAGTCCAAATTTAAGAAAAATGCAGCATGCATCATGATGAACACAAACAAGGGAGACTATATTCAATGTTTAACAAACATCGTGATAAAGAATGAGAAAATTCTGTATTCTACAATCCATTCCTTCAAAACCTGACAATGGCTTAAGGCAAATGTGGAATTGTTGTACCTGTTCTACATAAGAACATAATAATAAATTAAAAAATTCATCTCTAAAGAACTCAAAGCAAATAATTTTTCCCGGAATAGCTACAAAAATGACACTATTTGTATAACAAATGTTTTGTTCAACCATCTTTAACAATGAAAATCAGAACATCTAAATGACAAGAACATCTAATCCATGACTGCTCTCAAGTACACTAATTAAACTGGCCGAAATCAATCACACTAACGTGGAATAAGTCACAATAACCTGAACAAAGCAAACACCACATAACTCTTGGAAAACCTAGAGATCACAGACAAATTTCAGAACTCATACACAACTAGCATAGACTAGCTGAAAGTAGGGAACCCAGATCGGAATGAGAGCTACCTGGTTTTAGTTCTAGGCTTCGGAGCTTCCCTCCACTACCCATGCCACCTGTGGGACGCGTGATATGCAGTGAGCTCAAATACGAAACCTTTAAAAAAGGCTAGTAATCCTCATGAGCCGCAGATCGACCTGGGCTGGCGGTCCAAGTGTCACGATTAATCCACTCCAAAACTGGGTCCACCTATTGGCCCATTGGCCTCGATATTAAGGTGATGTTTGGATGTTGAATTTTTTAGAAATAGAATTATATTTTTTTAGAATTAATTTTTAAAATTCACCGTTGAATGTGAATTATGTTTGGTAATGAAATTTATTAGAATAAATTCACATGTCGCGTCAAACCTAATTTTAAAATTTTAAACTAATATAACTCTCTCTCCTGAACTCTGATATCCATGTTCTTAGTACCATTATGACTGTTGAGTTGTCTCATGAAAACCCCCAAAACATTGTAGCTTTTAGTGCCCACTATCATATAATAATGATGCGTCAACATTATTTACAAAGGATTTTGGTTACTTCAATTACAGAACCATGCAGTTCTAAAACAGAAACTTCAAGGAAAAAGAACAATAAAATGGAACATATAACCATTTATTGTGAAACTCTAAATTGTCTCCTAGTAACAACCGATACATGTGTAAAATAATGTCAAATATAATTGATGTCTCAAAATTTTAATGCTTGTAATGTATAGATTGAAATTTTTCAGAGAACTTGATGTGTTTCGTATTGAATTGAATGAAATAAAATGGCACCAAAAAAAAATACACCTTTTATAGGGGGAGCCATTGTTTGCCAAAATAGACCAAATCTCAAATTATCTCAACTTGAAAAGCACAAAACAAATACTTAAGTACACATCAGAATGCATTAGGCAGTTAATTTAAATTTTGAATATTTTTTTAAAGAATGTAGGTTCTGCTAAATAGACGCTTGCAGTAGGTGCAATCATGTCCAAATATTTAAAAATATATAATTACACAGACACACCACATCAGAGTCCAAATTTAAGAAAAATGCAGCATGCATCACGATGAACACAAACAAGGGAGACTACATTCAATATTTAACAAACATCGTGATAAAGAATGAGAAAATTCTGTATTCTACAATCCTTTCCTTCAAAACTTGATGATGGCTTAAGGCAAATGTGGAATTGTTGTACCTGTTCTACAAGTAATGTTGAATTCATCTCTAAAGAACTCAAAGCAAGTAATTTTTCCTGGAATATCTACAAAAATGACACTATTTGTATAACAAATGTTTTGTTCAACCATCTTTAACAATGAAAATCAGAACATCTAAATGACAAGAACATCTAATCCAAGATTGCTCTCAAGTACACTAATTAAACTGGTCAAAATCAATTGCACAAATGTGGTTTAAGTCGCAATAACATGAACAAAGCAAACACCGCATAACTCTTGAAAAACCTAGAGATAATAGACAAATTTCAGAACTCAAACACAACTAGCATAGACTAGCTGAAAGTAAGGGAACCCTGATCAGAATGAGAGCTACCTGGTTTTGGTTCTAGGCTTCAGAGCTTCCCTCCGCTACCCATGCCACCTGCGGGATGCATGAAACCCTATGCAGTGAGCTC
Organism: Saururus chinensis; assembly: GCA_035235625.1. Taxonomy (NCBI): domain Eukaryota; kingdom Viridiplantae; phylum Streptophyta; class Magnoliopsida; order Piperales; family Saururaceae; genus Saururus; species Saururus chinensis. The sequence continues at coordinate 33,360,525 of CP141145.1, forward strand.
TAATATGAAACCTTCAAAAAAGGCTAGTAATGCTCATGAGCCGCTGATCGACTTGGGATGGTGGTCCAAGGGTCACGATTAATCCACTCCGAAATTGGGCCCACCTATTGGCCCATTGGCCTCGATATTAAAGGGCGGTTTGGGTGTTGAATTCTTTAGAATCAAAATTATAATTTTTTAGGACTAAATCTAAAAATTCACCGCTGAATGTGAATTATTTTTGGTAATGAAATTTATTAGAATAAATTCACATGCCACGTCAAACCTAATTTTAAAACTTTAAACTAATATAACTCACTCTCACGAACTCGGATATGCACGTTCTTGGTACCATTATGACTGTTGAGTTGTCTCATGAAAACCCCAAAAAAATTGTAGCTTTTAGTGTCCACTATCATATAATAAGGATGCATCAACATTATTTTCAACGGATTTTGGTTACTTTAATTACAGAACCATGCAGTTCCAAAACAGAAACCTCAAGAAAAAACACGAAAAAAAGAATAAAATGGAACATATATGTAACGTCTGGGAATTTTTTAAATTCCTGAAGTCGTACACGTGGAAATTAGGGTGTAGGACCCCTTGATCTTCCCGTGGGAATAACTTAATCATCAGTTGGAAGTGGTGGCTAAAGTATATATATTTATGGAAACTAGATGGAAGGAGCTTCAAAACTGTCACACCCCGGCGATGCCCGACCCGAGCCGAACCCGGTCCAGGGGCCGGTTAAGCGCGAGGGGGCGACGAAGTGAGAATTGAGAAATGATCTAGCGGAAGACTTAACCCTAACCACGGGCAATTAACAGAAATACGGAGTACGCACAATCCTTTAAGCAAGAGTAAATAAAAGGGAATAAAGAGTATTGCTTATCACAAAGTAAACAACAATTCTCAAACCCACAAGCTTAGTTAACTAAAGCCCACACCGGCTCAAAATAAGTCATAAGCATCACAACTGTAAAATGTGACATAAATCCAAAACAAAGAACCCTACACAAAGGTTCTAATCATAAAACATAAAACCAAAGAAGATAAGTCACACAACGATATCCAAGATCACATCCAAGCCATCTCCGACCTTTCCTCAAAGAGGAGATCCTGCCCATCTGCGTGTCGCACCACGCAGCCCCAAATCAAAACACAAAAAGAGGGGTGAGTTTAACAACTCAGCAATGGTTTTTAATATCACTAGCAACATCGAAAAAATACGATAGAATAGCAATATAGTCATTCAGATCAAAGATTTACATGGTGCATCATTTTCTGATCACACATACATATCACCTAACACTGCATCATAGTGCATAATCAACCTACATGGATTTATCTCTAACATACATATTCCCACATACATAACATCAACATCAACCTGCATGGATGTATCTCTAACATACATATTCCCACATGCATAACATCAACATCAACCTGCATGGATGTATCTCTAACATACATATTCCCACATGCATAACATCAACATCAACCTGCATGGATGTATCTCTAACATACATATTCCCACATACATAACATCAAAATCAACCTGCATGGATGTATCTCTAACATACATATTCCCACATGCATAACATCAAAATCAACCTCCATCAAGGAGTAATCACAAATTAGTGTCACACAGACGGGAACATAGACAAGGCCACGAAGGCGTGTCATGATCCAAAATTCTACACAAGAATTAAAGAAAGATCGGGGTTGTCAATCCCTAATGCTGCTCGCCCTGGACGATCCTGGCCAAGGATGTCCCATTCTCACACAGAGAATCTAGAGCAGGGGTGTTCGCCCAGGGACATCTCCTGCGGAGGGAAGAACCCGAGTTCTCACATAGAGAACCCTAAAACACGTGGTAGCGGGGTGCACACGGCATACCACACTGGATTCTCAGGGTCCAGATGACACTCATAATAACATTCTCACAATCCGCAAGACAAGTACACAACTCATCCCCACATAATCCCATTTAATTAGACTCAACCCCGGGAGTGCACTCGTTCCACACAGGAACTCAAATCAAAATATGTCCTTTCGGACCAATCAACTTGCGATTAATCCACGACCGATCAATCCGGCACACAATTTCATCACATTGCATCCAATCGGTCAAATTCGATCATTTACGATGAAGCCTCAATTGGAAATCCATTTTCATGATGCATGCAACATGGTACATGCGTGGGCAAGGCATACATGAATCCTAATCCATGATAAGTGCTCTCATCAGCCCCTAATACATCATTCATAATCACAATATCAAGCTTCAACATCATCATTTAACCCCCACATGTGTGTGTAACTAGTAGAAGCATTTCCCACAATGCATGCTAACATGCTTGAAATTAAACTCACTACCACACTACACATGTGAATTATCATCTAACATGAATTCCAGCGGAAATCGTAGGAGATGAAACGTTGAAATTATAACTCAAATCAAAACTCAACCACAAAGGTTAAACACAAATAAGATCATGCATTTCATCCTTGAGTCATGGCATTCACCAACATTCACATATCAACTAACTACATTCTATCATGACAAATCAGTCCATTAATAGGTTGTAGTTCTACTAAAAATATGCTTAACAATGAGGAACCAACCATTCATAATTTCAAGGTGACAATTCCAACATCATGCCACAAAACATAAGTCATTCCACAAATCTCTACGCATATATCTCAATTCCATAACCTCAATAGCATGCCTTTCCAGTAGCATAGGATAGCTTAAAACACACCACATCATATGAAATTGGCAAGCTAAAGTGGAATCATCAAAATAAACATCATGCATTAGAAAACCAATCTGCTGTGTAGCCGTTCGAACGCCCTTCAGGCCGTTTGATCGGTTAAACGCCCTTCAGCTGAACTGAAAAAGTGTTGTTCCGGCAGTGTTGCCGTTCGAACGCCCAGAAGGGCCGTTCGAACGCCAACAAGGCAGAACAATCCATCTTCTTCCTTTTGCAAATTCAAACCGAAACACCATTGATAACACTTCAAATCCACATCTAACACCCTAATCATCATCAAAAGTCCTTGACTTCCAGAACATCAAACCATACCATAATAATGCAAAACCCTAAGAAATCGGGATTAAATAATTCCATTTTTTAATCTTACCATTAACACACCAAATCAAGCAACTCCATTTCGAAATAAGCTAAAAATGAAGAATTTTACCATGGATAAACAGAGATTTTGAAGACCCATTACCTTAGCACTTGATTAAGCTCGGATTGAAGAGTCACCCTTCTTGAAATCCTTGAAAACACAATGAGTTTGAATTAAACTCTAATAGAAATCGATTTGCTCAAGAAATCCCTAATTAAATCTTAGATCTAGGGCTTGTTGGTAGTGAAAATCGAATTTTGAATATTAGGGTTTGTAGTAAACACAAATCAGTAGTTTTTGATGCCCAAAAACGAATTGAATCAAGGGGGAAATAGTAGATTTGGAAGAGATTAAGAAGAAAATCATGGATTAGTGCTTAATTAGAGTAAACTTACCTTAATCGGCTTCTAATTCGGGCCTAAATGGGGATTAGGCCATCCCTCCTTCCTTAGCCTATTCCCAAAAATGGAAATGGCTCAGGTCTGCCCTTTTATAGTAAGGGTTGGGGTATACATGGGTAAGTTTAGGGGTGTAAATAGGAAAAGTAGGCTAAAAATGGATATTTTGCAAATTTAAGCATTAATTAAGCCTAGGAAAATTCTAAAATTTTTTTTATAACCTTAGGTAGATGTCTAAGTTCATTTGACCCAAAAATAAAATTTTCGATAATGGGGCCCACAGGGGTCCCGCCAAAACCCTAATTTTTAGGAAAATAGTAAAAATTCTGAAAAATCTAAAAAATTTACATTTGGTTTAAAATCACTTAAAACCACTAATTCTAAAGTTGATTTTGGTTAAAACCATCACAAACACTATTTATTTACGAAATCACCGAATAAGATCAGAAAACGCGTTAATCTCACGATAACCAATAATTAAATAAAACCAAAACCAGTTTAGAGATGAGGGTCCTTACAAAAACACCACCAAGAACACACGAATCGGAGTCCAGATGAGGGAGATACGACTGTTTGGAGTTGACTTTAACATGCAGGACCCGTTTACCCGAATTGAATGCGCGAATTGTCCGTTTAAGTTACGAAACGGGCCCGATCAATTACTATTCCGAAATTGGGTTTTTGGGGCCCAATTTCTCATGGGATTAGGAGCCCTAATCCCATGCCTATAAAAAGAATTAATTAGGGCTTTTTGGGGAGTTTTTTTTTACGGTCAAAAGGAGGAAGAGTTGCAGGTGGAATTTTTCGGCGAGGCACCGGCAGCGATGGATTGATAGCAAAATGGCAACTAGGTAAGATCATTGTATTAGTTACGGAGTGTTTTATTGGAAAATTAAGACTAAATTGTGTTATTATCCCGTTCTGCAATTTATTGAATCATCTTTGCAACTACAGTAATTTCTGCAATGATTCTTTAATAAGTTTATTTATAAGCTTTTGACAGTCCCTGGTCGACCACTGGACTTCCGGCCAGGAACCCTGATCGCTGCCGAACGAAACTGACCGGAGGTGGGCATTTTCCTTTCTGGGCAAATCAGAACAAAAAAAAAGAAGGAAAAGAGCGGCAGCCCCGCAGCCCTTGGCCGCGCCGGCCATGGTCATGCTGGCCTTGGCTGCGCTGGACTTGGCCGCGGCGGCCTCGGCGGTGGCGGTTTCTGCTGCTGCGCAGAGTTTAAAAAGAAAAGAAAAGAAGAAAGGTGTGTTTTTGGCCCCGGGCGACGGTGGGGGCCAGGCCCATTGTGATCGCCGCCATGCGGCGATCCAGTGGACCCCAGCCCGCCACCCAGCCATGGTGGCCAGGGGCGGCACTGCCAGAGGCGTTTCCACCTCTGGCCGGATGTGGGGAAGATGACCCGTGTTGCGGGTTGTCGACCCAAACCGACCCGGCCCGGGTCGGTTTTTTTTTTAAAAAAAGGGGGATCAAACCGGGTCCAGTTCAGGGGAGTAAAAAATGTCCAAAATATTTTAGAAAAATACTCAAGGACCCAAAGAGGTGTTGGAGTATTATGACAAAATTTCATGCCTGTGAAAAATCTTGGGGACTATAAAATGACCTTTTTACCCATGTTAGTTAATTATCGTATAATATTCACTTACCCAACTTTGGGGCTCCGGTTCAGGGGCCTATGAGTTGATCTATAAATTGGGAAAATTCTCAGTGAGATTTTAATGAGTAACCTAATTATATGCCTAACCAATAAGTGAGGAAAAATCCCGGTGAGTGGATAATTGACCCTTTTGCCCTTAGGGTTTATAATAAACCGTTATGTCAACCTAGGTAGGTTCAAGGGCTTCACGACCCTGTCACATGCCAGGAAAATTACACAGAGTCCATGAAGGCTAGTAGTACCATTGAGTTAAATTTTGGACCCGTTAGATGTCATTAAGGCCTTAAACCAAATGACATAAATACCCCTTAGAGTGGACCCGCCCACATTCGTGTGAATGGAAGCGTGAGTCGGTCTGAGAATGGAGCCTTGTGAGAGGTAAATAACTTAAATCAATAGAGGGGCAGTAAAATGACTAGAATGACCCAAGGGAGGGTATCATACCCTAGGTGGTAAAATTACCCTAATGCCCTTAAGGGCAATATGTTCTGTTTCTGATGAAACAGATGACCTAGTGAATTAAGAGTTAGGGTACCCTATAAATGACTTCAAAAGGAAGGAGTATGACCCGTAAGTGCCACAAAGACCTTGTTGGGTTATAGTGTCACGAGAAATAAGGGGTAGAACCCTAATTCTTAGGTTTAGGGCAACGGATTACACGTGTCTGCAATTGAGTGCATCGATCGACTAGTGTCATATATGTAACTCACAGGATGCGCTAGAGTTGTGTATACTATCGGGCTTGAATTCTCCGAGCCCTAGCCCTGCAAATGAATGCAATGGGCCTCCGTTTATTATTTATACATTTGTATAATTGCATGATATTTATGATGATGCATGCTTTTGATATTGATGCATTGATTCTTATCAGTAACTTAAGATTAATCAAGAGACATGGGTTGTTGTTGGTTTGGAAGGGGAACATCTAATCAAGATAATAACTAAAATACCCACTTTAGGGTTGGGACCAGTTCAAGGAGTGAGAAGGGCTTTGACATAGAATTTGACCTTGGTTAATGAACTAAGGGTGATTTTGGGATGTTCTCTGAGTCAAAGCTTGGTGGACGAACTATTTAGTGGGCTAATTCACAAGGTGAAGAGGACCCACATGGTTGAGTGGTTACCTGACTGGATGAAAATAATCTAGTCTAGAGTTTCAGATGTTTGGGGGAGTCAATGGTCATAAGGACCTGAGGCTTCTATGGATATATTAGTAATGTCTTATGAGACATTTTCTCCCAGAGTTGGGAAGCTGGAGATTGCAATATGCTTCTTCATCGCTACAACGGTTTGGGTGTTAACCAGAGGGTCTTACCGCGGGTGTCCCACAGGTCTTCCCAAGACTATTTAGTACGTACGAAAAGTGGAGTTGTATGAGCATCATGGAAGGCTTGTATTTCTCGCCAATCTATATCTATGAGCACAGTTAGGATCCTCTTCTCTAGATTCGTGGCAGGCTATTGAGAGCCCTAGAGATTTGGATCAAGCTATTGTTAAGCAGTCTACTCCAAGGTTGGAGTCCTTTGTCTGGAGATTTCTTGAGGGGCGAGTTATCTTTGAGTTATAGATTTGATAATTTTAATTATCGAACAAGGGATGTGAGATAATTAATAACATTGTTTGATATTGCTTGTTAATTAGACAAGTGGAACGATTAAAGGACTTACTAAAATGTAGGTTGAAAATATCTAAGCATTGCATGTGTGATGTTATGTTTCTTAGGATAGAGTAGTTTCTAGGCAGAACTACGTCTAGATCCGATCTTGTTGGAAACATTGGAGATGTTGTCTGATGAGTACGTAGGCAACTAACATCGGGTGATGTTAACCCGATCCAAAAAAATATTAATAAAACCTTTTGTCCTTTGGAAGCTCGTCTCTTTAAGGCAGAGATGCTCCATTGTGGTTGTGGTTGTGGTTGTGGTTGTGGTTGTTGTTTGGTTTGCTTTATTGCAAATTCTCCAGGCGACGACAAGTGAGACCAAGGCAGGTGAGTACAAGAGGTTTTCGCGTTTCTGCAACTCCAGTACATAAAAGTACCTTAAGCATGAGAGTCAACTTGTTATTTATTTTCAGACGGGTGATAGACTTGTACTTAGATGGATGAGCTGTTGTTGAAAATTTTGAGACGTGTAAATATCATATGATTTGATATTCGTATTTGTGAACCCCAATTATCATGACCTTGATATTTAATCGAAGGGTTTGTTTTGTATTTTAAAAAAAAAATTCTCGCTACTTACCGTTCATGCTATTTAAAAATGCTTTTAGAAATCCGGGTCGTGACAATATAACCATTTATTGTGAAACTCTAAATTGTCTCCTAGCAACAACCAATACATGTGTAAAATACTGTCAAATATAATTGATATCTCAAAATTTTAATGCTTGTAATGTAAAAATTAAAAAATTTCAAAGAACTTGATGTGTTTCGTATAGAATTGAATGAAATAAACATGAAACATGAAACAAAATGGCACAAAAAAGCACACCTTTTATAGGGGGAGCCATTGTTTGCCAAAATAGCCCAAATCAAAGATTATCTCAACCTGAAAAGCACAAAACGTATACTTAAGTACACATCAAAATGCATTAGGCAGTTAATTTAAATTTTGAATATTTTTTTAAAGGATGTAAGTTCTGCTAAATAGACGCACGCAGTGGGTGCAATTATATCCAAATACTTAAAAATATATAATTACACAGACACACCACATCAGAGTCCAAATTTAAGGAAAATGCAACATGCATCACGATGAACACAAACAAGGGAGACTATATTCAATGTTTAACAAACATCGTGATAAAGAATGAGAAAATTATGTATTATACAATCCTTTCCTTCGAAACTTGACGATGGCATAAGGCAAATGTGGAATTGTTGTACCTATTCTACATATGAACCTAATAATAAATTAAAAAATTCATCTCTAAAGAACTCAAAGCAAATAATTTTTCCCGAAATAGCTACAAAAATGAAACTATTTGTATAGCAAATGTTTTGTACAACCATCTCTAACAATAAAGCTCAGAACATCTAAATGACAAGAACATCTAATCCATGACTGCTCTCAAGTCCACTAATTAAACTGGGCGAAATCAATCTCACAAATGTGGAATAAGTCGCAATAACCAGAAGTAAGCAAACGCCACAAAACTCCTGAAAAACCTAGAGATCACAGAAAAATTTTACAGCTCATACACAACTGGCATAGACAAGCCGAAAGTAGGGAACCCAGACCAGAATGAGATCTCCACGGTTTTGGTTCTAGGCTTCGGAGCTTCCATCCGCACCCCTACCACCTGCGGGACACTTGAAACCCTATGCAGTGAGCTCTAATACGAAACTTTCAAAAAAGGCCAATAATCCTCATGAGCCGCAAATCGACCTACGCTGGCAGTCCAACGGTCGCGATTAATCCACTATGTAACTGGGCCCACCAATTGGCCTATTGGCCTCGATATTAAGAGGTTGTTTGGGTGTTGAATTTTTTAGAAACAAAATTATAATTTTTTTATAATTAATTCTAAAAATTCACTGTTGAATGTGAATTGTGTTTGGTAATGAAATTTATTACAATAAATTCAGATGTCGAGTCAAGCCAAATCTTAAAACTTTAAACTAACCTAACTCTCTCTCCTGAACTCAAATATGCATGTTCTTGGTACCATTATGACTGTTGAGTTGTCTCATGAAAACCCTGAAAAAATTGTAGCTTTTAGTGCCCACTATCATATAATAAGTATGCATCAACATTATTTACAATAGATTTCAATTACTTCAATTACATAACCATGCAATTCTAAAACAAAAACTTCAAGGAAAAAGAAGAATAAAATGGAACATATAACCTTTTATTGTGATACTCTAAATTGTCTCCTAGCAACAACCGATACATGTGTAAAATAATGTCAAATATAATTTATGTCTCAAAATTTTAATCCTTGTAATGTATAGATTAAAAAATTTCAAAGAACTTGATGAGTTTTGTATTGAATTGAATGAAATAAACATAAAACATGTAATAAAATGGCACTGAAAGAAGATAAAAAACACACCTTTTATAGGGGGAGCCATTGTTTGCCAAATCTCTTATTATCTTTTCCTGAAAAGCACAAAACGTTTACTTAAATACACATTAGAATGCATTAGGCACTTAATTTAAATTTTGAATATTTTTTTAAAGAATGCAGGTTATGCTAAATAGACGCATGCAGTAGGTGCAATCATGTCCAAATACTTAAAAATATATAATTACACAGACACACCACATCAATGTCCAAATTTAAGAAAAATGCAGCATGCATCACGATGAACACAAACAAGGGAGACTATATTCAATGTTTAACAAACATCGTGATAAAGAATGAGAAAATTCTGTATTCTACGATCCTTTCCTTTAAAACTTGACGATGGCATAAGGCAAATGTGGAATTGTTGTACCTGTTCTACATAAGAACCTAATAATAAATTAAAAAATTCATCTCTCAAGAACTCAAAGAAAATAATTCTTCCCTGTATAGCTACAAAATTGAAACTATTTGTACAACAAATGTTTTGTACAACCATATTTAACAATGAAAATCAAAACATCTAAATGACAAGTACATCTAATTTATGACTACTCTCAAGTACACTAATTAAACTGGCCAAAATCAATTGCTCAAATGTGGAATAAATCGCAATAACATGAACAATGCAAACACCACAGAACTCCAGAAAAACCTAGAGATCATAGACAAATTTTACAGCTCATACACAACTAGCATAGACAAGCTGAAAATAGGGAACCTAGATCGAAATGAGAACTACTTGGTTTTGGTTCTAGGTTTCGGAGCTTCCATTTGCTACCCCTGCCACCTGCGGGATGCGTCATACCCTATGCAGTGAGCTCTAATACGAAACATTCAAAAAAGGCCAGTAATCCTCATGAGCCGCAAATCGACCTAGGTAGGTGGCCCAAGGGTCACGATTAATCCACTCCGAAACTGGGCCCACCTATTATCCCATTGGGTTCAATATTAAGGGGTTGTTTGGGTATTGAATTTTTTAAAAATAGAATTATAATTTTTTAGAATTAATTCTAAAAATTCATCGTTGAATGTGAATTATGTTTAGTAATAAAATTTATTAGAATAAATTCACATGTCACGTTAAACCTAATTTTAAAACTTTAAACTAACAGAACTCTCTCTCCCGACTTTGGATATGCACGTTCTTGGTACCATTACGATTGGTGAGTTTAGTCATGAAAACCCCACAAAAATTGTAGCTTTTAGTGCCCACTATCATATAATAAGCATGCATCAACATTATTTACAATGGATTTTAGTTACTTCAATTTTAGAGCCATGCAGTTCTAAAATAGAAACTTCAAGGAAAAATAAAATAAAATGGAACATATAACCATTTATTGTGAAACTTTAAATTGTCTCCTAGCAACAACCGCTACATGTGTAAAATAATGTGAAATATAATTGATGTCTCAAACTTTTAATACTTGTGATGTATAGATTGAAAATTTTCATAGAACTGGATGTGTTTCATATTGAATTGAATAAACATAAACATAAAACATGAAAAAAAACGGAACCAAAAGATAAAAAGACACAACCTTTATAGGGGGAGCCATTGTTTGCAAAAATAGCGCAAATTTCATATTATCTCAACCTGAAAAGCACAAAACGTATACTTAATTACACATTAGAATGCATTAGGCAGTTAATTTAAATTTTGAATATTTTTTTAAAGAATGTAGGTTCTGCTAAATAGACACACGCAGTTGGTGCAATCATATCCAAATACTTAAAAATATATAATTACACAGACACACCATGTCAGAGTCCAAATTTAAGAAAAATGCAACATGCATCACGATGAACACAAACAAGGGAGACTATATTCAATGTTTAACAAACATCGTGATAAAAAATGAGAAAATTATGTATTCTACAATCCTTTCCTTCAAAACTTGACGATGGCTTAAGGCAAATGTGGAATTTTTGTACTTGTTCTACATAAGAACCTAATAATAAATTAAAAAATTCATCTCTAAAAAACTCAAAGCAAATAATTTTTCCCGGAACAGCTACAAAAATGAAACTATTTGTATAGCAAATGTTTTGTACAACCATCTTTAACAATGAAACTCATAACATCTAAATGACAAGAACATCCAATCCATGACTACTCTCAAGTACACTAATTAAACTGGTCAAAATTAATTGCACATACGTGGAATAAATCGCAATAACCTGAACAAAGCAAATGCCACAAAACTCTTGAAAAACCTAGAGATCACTGACAAATTTCACCACTCTTACACAACTAGCATAGACAAGCTGAAAGTAGGGAACATAGATTGGAATGAGATCTCCATGGTTTTGGTTCTAGGCTTCAGAGCTTCCCTCCGCTATCCCTGCCACCTGTGGGATGCATGAATCCCTATGTAGTGAGCTCTAATATGAAACCTTTAAAAAAAGCCAATAATCATCATGAGCCACAGATCGACCTGGGCTGGCGGTCAAAGGGTCAGGATTAGTTGTAAGGTCCCTGATTTTTCTACGATTTTCTGGGATTTTTCTGCCATTTTTCTGGCCATTTTCGGCAGGAAAATGTGACGTTTCAGCGTATACATATCTGTGTATTTCCTCCGTATTTATACCCGTAGAGTCGGGTGTGGGGCTTAGTCGCGGGCCACGGGCCTCGCTGCGCGCTTACGGCGCGAATTTTGGAGGTTCGACGCGTAACCAGTGGGTTAACGCGCGTTGAGCGTACGTTTGGAAAAAGAAAAAGAAAAAAAAATAAAAAGGAAAAGTTCGGATCGGGATCAGGATCGCCCGATCCAGAAGCTCCTGGACTGTGAACAGTACCGCCGCCACCCCCTTCCCATCTGCTCAGTGTGCCCGGCCGCCGCCGGCCGCCGGCAGGCCGCTGGACCGCCGCACCGGCTCCGCCCTGGCCGTACGACGGCAAGGGAGCCACCGTCCCGGCCCCACGACCGCTCTGCCCCGACTTTTTCGGTTAGCCTCCTCACGGTCATTTTTGGATTCCGCCGCCGTCGTAGGCCGGCGAGGACCGGCCGGCCGCCCACGGCTCCGCCATGGGCCGGCGATGGCGGGAGGCCACTCCCCCCGGCCCCGGACAGCCTCAGCTCCGCCGTCCCGCTTCGATTCCCCACTGCCCTGTTTTTCCGCCCCCACTGTGTATCGCCGTTCCGCCGCCGCCACGGGCCGGCTTGGCCCGACCGGCCGGCCACGGCTCCGCCCTGGGCCGGCGACGGCGAGGAGCCCCTCCTCTCGGCCCGGTGGGCCTCCGTTCCACCGCCTTGCACTCTTCTCCCCCTCTGTGCACTGTTCCGCCGACGGACTGTTTGGGCAAACAGTGGCCGCCGGCGGTGATCTGTGGCCGATTCGGCCTTCCCCCAGCCCCACCTTGCTCCGGCGAAGGCAGTGGACTATACCTCCGTGCCCGATTCAGCCGCCGCCCCCATGGCCGCTCCGCCCTTATGGGTTTTCCCCGGTTGTCCCTTATTTTTGGTCTACGTCCGTTTTGGACGTGGTGACTGACGTTATCAGTCGGACGCCGGATTTGTTTTGGTGGACCTTAGTTCGGCTCCGCCCAGCCCGGTGATGCCAATGGGCCACCCCTCTGGGTCTTGTTCAGCCTTGCGGCCCGTAGCCGCAGCTAGTCTGCCTTACCGGCATGTGTGCCGTTGACCCTTCTTGCCCATTTTACGCCGTCGGTACCAGACGGCCTCAGGCAAGAATTTGTATGTCTTACCTTGACAGAAGGTGGACGAGTTCACCTGCTCAGGCCTTGGCCAGTGACGGCCTCATAGCCTTTGCTCGACCTTGAACCCTCCCCTTGCTCTCTGTCGTGCGAGATGCACAGCCGCCCGCACCATGGGTATTGGTTGTGGGTGGCGATCGGCGATGTCGCCACTTAGATTAGCTACAACTAAGGGCCTTAGCCCTGTTGGCTTTTGTGGCCATGAGTCGCCCCATTTCAGCCGGTTCCCCCGCCCTTTGGGCCGCGTGCGCATGTGGCCACGCGTGTACTTCTGGGTTTAGGCGCCGCATTCGTGCCGCCTAACCATCGGTTGGCTTTGCCACCGAGTGGAGTTGACCACTAGAGCCATCCTCCACCTCTCCTTTGATTCTCGAGCGTTGCCCCACGCTCTCCGCCCTTATGTGGGCCTTTGTTGACCGAAATCGTCGCCGTTGGGTGCTGCCCACGGCCGATTTCGACGTCTTATGGCCGGCTGTGCACGTCTTAGCCACCAGCTGATCTTTAGAGTGTACACCCTTGACTTCTGGTCGCACCGCCACTTATGTTGGCATGAGATTTCTCCCGGCCGCCCTAGTGTGCCGCCGTGGATCGCGGGTTTTACCGCATTGATATCTGACACTCTGTTTGGCCGTGATAGTTCCGGCGCATCCTAAAACCCTTGGGACAGCAGCTCTCTCAGCCAGGCAACGGTTTTGACTGCCAACTCCGCCGCCGACGCCGCCACCGTCGTGTGCTCGCTATCGAACGTCATGATTACGAGGTAGGGGAGCTTTGAACTCGTAAATTCATGAAGCATGCTTTGAATGAGTAGCAGCATGCTAGGATTGTATGATTCCATGCTTGGATGTTAAGTAACGATCCGATTGCATGAGGTGCGTGTAAGCATGATTGTATGGTATGATTGATATGCATGAGATGTATGCATGTTTTATGGATGTGGATTATGTATGCGCTGGCGATGGCTAGCAAATATGTCAGTATGCTATGTATGGGTTATGCATGTGCTAGTGATGGCTAGCGTGCATGTTTGAAGTATGTATGAATGTGTGTGTGTGCACGTGCTAGAGATGACTAGCGTGTACGTTTGATGTATGCATGTGCTAGTGGCGGCTAGCGTGCATGTTTGATGTATGTGTGAATGTATGCATATGCTAGTGATGGCTAGCGTGCATGTTTGACGTGTGGATGCATGTGCTAGTGATGGCTAGCGTGCATGTTTGTAAGTTATGTATGTATGGCCGTATGTGTATGTTATACGTATGTGTGAGACATACGTATGTATGATGGCTTTTGCCTATGATATGGTTATGTGTAAGAGTATGTGGGCAGATGTATGGGCGATGGACAAGAAGAGGCACGAAGCTCTGTCTGAATTTGGATACAGTTGTGTAAGCGTATGACAGAGGACAGAGGATATGAGTATGACGGGCAAGGATTAGAATGGATCGGTTTGGGTTGGATTGTATGTTGGACGTTTGTCAGACAGTAAGAGTGTTCATAATTGTACAAGCATAACGTACAGATTATGAAGTGAAAAATAAGTATAATAAGTGAGATATAAGTAAGAGGGCGACAACTGGGTTGGCTCTGAGGAGCATTATTTGAGGATGTCAGTGTAAGAGGATTTGGCCATAAGATGGATGGCAAAGTGTAAGACTGTAAGGGTTTGGTGTACGATGAGTTTTGTCCATGATGTGGACGGGTAAGTGAAGTCTGCTGCCCTAACGAACTTGGGTTTCGGATCGGGCTCAGCTTCGGTTTGACCAGTCGAGGACTGTGAGTTTGTGAGGCATAATTGTACCGCATAATATACTTAATTCAAACTGGAATTATAAGCACAGCTAATGATAGCGTTGTGAGTTTGAGACCTGAGGGTTCGACGGATTAAGTTCTGTGTTTGAGCTGGCCGCTGATGAGTTGGCCGAGCGTTTATCATGTCTTGCCATGGTGTTTATCCTGCGGGATGTTGTCTGTGTGCTATGTAGAGCACCGGACGTCTGATGCTCTGCTGTGAGCGACGTTGTTTCTATTTTGGTCTGCGTGCTGTATAAGCCCAGACGTTTGATGCTCTGTTGAGAGCGATGTACCTTTCTGACTTTGTCTACGAGCTGTATGAAGCCCAGACGTCTATTGCTCTGCTGAGAGCAACGTATGTTTCTGATTTGGTCTGTGTGCTGTGTAAGCCCAGACGTTTGATGCTCTGTTAAGAGCGTTGTATGTTTTCGCCCAAGAGTGGCACTGTACGTTTCTGCCCAAGTGGCACTGTATGTTTTCTGCCCAAGAGTGGCAATGGCACTATAAGACCCATTATGGTGGGCGATTCTATGGCACTATAAGACCCATTATGGTGGGCGATTCTATGGCACTATAAGACCCATTATGGTGGGCAACTGTATGACCCCTTATGTGTGGGTGTTTATGTTTGCGCGCTCAGGTAAGTAGTATCATGGATCTACTCTTACCTGTTTGATCCAGTGCCCCATGAGCATTGGTGTGCCTTACCTTCGGAAAAGTTCATGGTGTCTAGTCACTCCCCGGAGGTTAAGGTGTTGCCCCAGTGGCATTCTTTTCCTTTTCGACGTTGGAGCCTATTAGTTGTAATGAGCTTCAGTGGTCGTTGATATGTGTACAATTGTGTATGAGTACGACAGTAAGTGTATGAGTATGAGTAAGACTGTAAGCGTATGAGTATGAGTAAGACTGTAAGCGTATGAGTATGAGCATGACTGTAAGAGTATGAGTATGATTGTGAGAATATGGTTCTGAGTAAGACAGTAAGTATGATTTTGTGCAGACTGTACGAGTGAGGTCGTACGAGTCTGATTGTACGAGTAAGGTCGTACATGTATGAGTAAGCTGTATGAGTGAGCATACGATTGTACGAGTAAGGTCGTACAAGTATGCGTATGTTGTATGAGTATGCTTACGGTGGTACGAGTAAGTTGTATGACCCTAGATAAGGGTGTTTGTGTAAGTTGATTGGATTGTATGATTTTGTCATGATGGTGCCTTCGGTACGTCTGTGGCACGATGGTGCCTTCGGTATGATCGTATGCGTTTGAGCATGTTATGATTATGTTATGTTGACTGCTTCATGTTTGAGTTGCATGATGCATGCATTTTTTAACTTGTGAGTTCACCGTTTGGGGTTTCCCCTACTGGGTATTTTCCTACTGAGTATGAAAATACTCACCCTACTTTTTTTAGCCCCGTTCCACGGGAGGTCTTGCAGGTTGTGCGGAGAGCTCCTGGTGATGGACGCTCGTTTCAGCGGTGGATTGATTCCCGTTGACTCAGGTATCAGCTTGACTCTCTGCGAGTTCATTTGTGCCACGATCTCCTGTATTGAGCGAGATGAGACTTTAAGATGTTTTATTCTGGACTTTCATTTGGATGAGTCTGTGGACTGTTATGGGACTTGTACTCAGGGATGCCCGGGAGAGTGATTTGTATTTAAAAGTCTATGATCATAGCAGAATTTATTCGTACGTGTATTTTCGAGTAGCGCCTGAGGATATTTGATTTGGCAGTACGATGTTTAACCGTATGATGTTTTAAATTATAAACAGGTTTTGATTTTATCATTTTGACTCCAATTTATGGAAAGAAAGAAAAAAAATTTCTATGAGTTTTGAGAAAAAGGGATGAAAAATCTCGGGCGTTACATTAGTCCACTCCGAAATTGGGCCCACCTATTGGCCCATTGGCCTCGATATTAAGGGGTTGTTTGGGTGTTGATTTTTTTAGAAATAGAATTATAATTTTTTAGAATTAATTCTAAAAATTTACCATTGAATGTGAATTATGTTTGGTAATAAAATTTATTAGAATAAATTCAAATGTCATGTCAAACCTAATTTTAAAACATTAAACTAATATAACTCTCTCTCTCCCGAACTAGGATATGCACGTTCTTGGTACCATTACGCTTCTAAATTTGAGCTCTATCAAACAAGATCCTACACGGGTAGTTAATTTTGAACTTTTAAAGTGGACCCTACCTATACGACACATTTTTCAAGACTTAAATCGATATGAGAGATAACTATTAAAAAATAATAAAATCTATAATTTTCAAAACGGGGGCTAGGAGATTTGGTGATTTAGGCCGATTTAGGCTCGAAAAAGCTTGAATCAACTTCCAGGTAGACTTTTTTATTTTGCCTGGCTTCTACACACAAACAAGATTCTAATAATTTGAGCTTGAATTGATGCTAAATCAACTGAATTTTACAAAAATTCAATACGCAAATAGCCCCCAATTATATCCTCCTTTTGTTGTCAATTGGCCAAAAGTTGTGTGGTTCCCTGTATCCAAACGGGGATGAATAACAAATTATAGAGCCCACCACACAAGGTATTTGGGCCACGGCCTTTTCTTTTGGGGCAGTTACACGTAGGAAAGCCTGAGAGAAGGTATATAAGAAAGAACCTCTATGTGGCGCCATGGAGTATCTGGCCTGTTTGTCTAGCTTTTGGCGTGCATTATCGCTCCATCTTGTTCATTCCATGGACTGTTTCCTTCTCCGGGATCCTACTTCTTTGCCACATTTGTTCATCAACTCAGGGTAGGTTCCTCTTCATCTCCACGTTCCTTGCATTAAGTACTCATTTCTTGGCTTAATTATACATTTAGATGTTCATGTCTAGCGTTGTTATATCTGTTGGCAACTGCCAACACTCTCCTGATTATGGATTTGGGCTCAATAGAAGAGGGTGGATGAGTTTCAGTTGTTGGGCGGCAGGAGGAGATGGAGATGGAATTGAAGGTTCTATGAGGGAAAGTAAAAATGGGCCTCTGTCTACCATGCACAAGGAGCTAAATATCAATTCATTTGAGATTTTGAAGGCAGAAATTACCCCTGAGACTGTTGATTTCTTTGTCAGCGATGCAGAGGGGGGTCCAGACTGCCCCTCCGAGGGGTTCTTGTCTGTTGACGAGGCCCTTGATGCATTGCGCCATGGAAAGGTGAAGTCCATATCTGCACTTTTTGCCATGGTTTGGACTAACAGCAACAAATGATTCTTAAATTAACTTTCAAGCCTTATTAGCCACCTATCCCATGCCATTTTTGACGTGCTAGATATCTTTAGATATGGGTTTTATGTGGGTCTACGCATGTTGTTGCACCACTAGATTTTCAAATTCATTTTTAATAATACATTACAATGGAATACTATATTATTGTTGTTAACTCAAAATATGCATCAAAATATTTTATTAATATCAACATAAAGATAAAATAAATCCTACATACCATGTGTTCTGAAATAGACATCTTCATCACAAACATCAAATCCTTCTAAATGCTCTTACTCTTCTTGCATATTTATATCACAAGGATGGTAAATATATTGTATACCAAATTTGATGGCTAAACAAGAACTACAATATTTTTATATTAAATTAAATAATTAATAATCATATCATGAGTTTAACCTTAAAGATAAAATAAACATGTTCACTAAAGTTGTGGCAACATCAAGGTGATCTCTAGGGCTCTTCAAAATATATACATCTCCATTTAGCAACTTTACTCTTGTTGAAGACTATAGCCCAACTCATCCAAGATATAAAAGAATGGCTAATGTACCTAAGCAATTGATATTCTCATTTTTTTATGATTATCTAGAACTCCTTTATTTTGATGCACTAGAGTCATGCATCTCTTAAGGCTATAATTTTTTGAGCTAACTCCTTAGCCCCAGGGAGACTATTTATAAACAATAAATTCCCAAACCTTAGGAACTAGAAACTCATGATTATTTTTTATACAATAAATCTCCTTTAGGTGGCTAAAATGACCCATTTCTAGACCTAGATAGACATTAGGCCCACATGTTCATAAATATCATATACAATGAAATAAGGTTTTTACCTCTTTGGTATGCCAAAACCTTAGTTTCCTTGATGACACACACATTTTCATCATGTATTTTGATATTTACTTATATTAGTTATGCATTATGACAATATACTCCTCCTTAGTAGGAAAAATATTAGTAAAAATTATACTTTAAAAATATAAACCAAAATGTTCTTGGTTGACTCATCGACACATCGGGGTCAATGGCCAATGACACCTCCATTGACATGTCAGACCCAATTCCCATTGTAACACTCATACACCCTTATGTGTCATGCATATAATTGTTTATTTTTTCCTAACCACCGTAACTATCGTTGGCATGTCAATGATTAGAACAACAGAATAAAAGTCCTCATTCAAGTACTTTTGCTATTACCTTTTGAAAGAACATTCACATGAAACTTATGTATGCATAAAACGTCAATTCTAAATATATTTAAAACTCACATTATACATAAAAACCTAAAACTCATAATTTAATCCATTTTTTTACCACCATGAACATAGAGCATCATTCAATAGCATATTCCTAAGCAAGATCATGATTTAAATACTAAAAGTAACTCTTAATTTCCTAAATTATAATCCTTTTCTAGACTAAACAGTACAATTGGCTTGAGATGGCAATCTAACCTTTTTTGTATGTATGCTACACATTGAGTTATCAAAATCTGGATTCTTCTCTCTTGTTCTCTAGTTTTTTAATGCACCATAGGTTTCTATTCTCAACTAAAAAATGGTTTTTGAAGAGTTAAGGGTCTTCCACCGTCAATGGGTATTTATATGAGAGAGAAATAAATAAATATGGTATGTAAGTGTTTACTTAGAACGATTTTTATTCTCATCAGTAAAATCATCTTGTGCACTGATGTGTTGTTGACTACTGATGAAACTAGGAAATTCACCGGTATTTTTGCCAATGTGTTATTGCATACCAACTATACAAGTAGTTATTGATGCACTCACCAATGCTTCGATGATGGTGTCAATGACTTACTAGATAGAAATTTTAAATCTATTCCAATTTCAATATTTTTAATAAGTAAAAAAACCTTTGAATATGTGGGTGTCACACTCACAAGCAAAAATGCTACTAGAACCACCTATGTGCAAGTTTGATGCACTATGAACCTTTGGGACCTCAAGCCATATCAGAGTTTGCAAACAACTGTACAATCTCAAAATGATAATCTCTTGCAGGTCTTGGGGGGATGGTATTTGGTGCTAAATGTGGAGCCTTGGTGGTCATTATTGTGCTTATCTTCTAGTTGATTTTCTTGAACAAGGGACACCATGTGGCTTCGCATGCGTACCGTGCATATCTAGTGAATAGGTCAGATATGAGGAACTTGTATTGAACAATGACAATAGTAGTGTATGAATGCCCTATTGCCATCGTCAAGTTTTGAAGGAAAGGATCGTAGAATATAGAATTTTCTCATTCTTTATCACGATGTTTGTTAAACATTGAATATAGTCTCCCTTGTTTGTGTTCATTGTGATGCATGCTACATTTTCTTAAATTTGGACTCTGATTTGGTGTGTCTGTGTAATTATATATTCTTAAGTATTTGGATATGATTGCACCTACTGCGTGCTTCTTTTAGTAGAACCTGCATTCTTTAAAAAAAAATTCAAAATTTAAATTAACTGCCTAATGCTTTCTGATGTACTTAAGTATATGTTTTGTGCTTTTCAGGTTAAGATAATACGAGAGTTGGGCTATTTTGGCAAGAAATGGCTCCCCCTATCAAAGGTGTGTTTTTTTCATTTGGCGCCATCTTATTTCATGTTTTATGTTTATTTTATTCAACTCAATATGAAACACATCAAGTTCTTTGAAAATTTTCAATCTATACATTACAAGCATTAAAATTTTGAGACATCAATTATATTTGACATTATTTTACACATGTATCGGTTGTTGCTAGGAGACAATTTAGATTTTCACAATAAATGGTTATATGTTCCATTTTATTCTTTTTTTTCCTTGAAGTTTCTATTTTAGAACTGCATGGTTATGTAATTGAAGTAACCGAAATCCATTGTAATTAATGTTGATGCATCCTTATTATATGATAGTGGACATTAAAAGCTACAATTTTTTGGGGTTCATGAGACAACTCAACAGTCGTAATGGTACCAAGAATGTGCATATCTGAGTTCGGGAGAGAGAGTTGTATTAGTTTAAAGTTTTAAAATTAGGTTTGAAGCAACATCTGAATTTATTCTAATAAATTTCATTACTAAACATAATTCACATTCAGCGGTGAATTTTGAGAATTGATTCTTAAAAGTTATAATTTTGTTTCAAAAAAATTCAATACCGCCCCTTAATATCGAGGCCAATGGGCCAATAGGTGGGCCCCTTGGACTACCAACCCAAGTCAATTTGCGGCTCATGAGGATTACTAGCATTTTTTTAAGGTTTCGTATTAGAGCTCACTACACAGGGTTTCAAGCATCCCGTAGGTGGCATGGGTAGCAGAGGAAAGCTCCGAAGCCTAGAACCAAAACTAGGTAGCTCTCATTCCGATGTAGGTTCCCTACTTTCAGCTTGTCTATGCTAGTTGTGTATGAGTTCTGAAATTTGTTTGTGATCGCTAGGTTTTTCAGGAGTTATGTGGTGTTTAATTTGTTCAGGCTATTGCGACTTATTCCACATTTGTGTGATTGATTTCGGCCAGTTTAATTAGTGGACTTGAGAGCAGTCATGGATTAGATGTTCTTGTCATTTAGATGTTCTGAGTTTCATCAAAATCTGTTGTATATAATGTTGACGCATCCTTATTAGTTTATATCCTTAGAACAACAATAACAAACATTAAAGCAAATAAAAACATAGCTAATATAAGCCCACGCAGGTCCCAACAAATAGCAATATCAAGGCTCAACTTAATTATGGAATTAGAAAACCTCGTGCTCTAACTCTCCTCGGGTATATAATTTTATCTTTATAAAAATGGGTTAAACTGGCCCTAAGGACATTAGGTAATTTTCCAACATGGGAAACAATCCTCTCCTTTCTTGGTTTCAAGTTCATTACATCCCAAGAGATTTAACTCACCAATTAGCATGCAATTTGATTCATGTGAATACGGGCCAATATACTCATAGGAGTATATATATTATTTTTTTCAAAGTCTTTTTGAACTTCGATGGGTCCAAAACTGATCTCGAGAGTACACCTTGATATCATGGACACGTGGTTATTTTCTTGTTATTTTATGGGGTCAAAAATCTCTTGAATTGACCTTGGTTCAGTTACTAGTTTACGCTTTGACCCTTGGCGGAAAATGACCATTTAACTAGTTATTGGGGTTTGTACCAATCATATGACTTGGTCCAAAATTAATGTACACCTTGATATAGGAAGGAGGAAGAAGAGAAAAGAGGAAGAGAAGAGGGAGATTAGGAGAGGAAAAGGGATGCACTTGCTAGAAGCAAGTGTGATCTGATGAAAGAGAGGGAGAGGTCGCGAAGGTGAAGTGGAGAAAGATGGAGATTAGGATAAATAATCACTAATTAACTTCTAATTAGAAGAGGCATTACCTAAACAAGTTGCCTTAATCCATTGTGCTACATAGACTCAAACCTAACTAATTCTAACTAAAACCAGATCAAAACCTAATACAACTCAAATAACTGCCTATCCTACTTAATTAACTTCCTAGACTACACATTATTACGGGATACAACACACCTTCACCTCTTACTAAGATTTTTTTTTTATTTTTAAATCTACTTGTAGGCCCTAAACCAGAGCCAAAGTAAGATGATTAAATATTACTCTATGGTTCAACTATAAGGGTATTTAAAAAAAAATTAATATATTCATAAGCCCATGAACTAGAGCCTAAGTAGGAAAATTAAATATTACAATATGGTTCAACTATAAGGGTAAAATAATTATTTCATAGCCTTAGAGATTTTTCCAGGATATGAAACTTCCTCAAGAGACTCGACATGCTCTCCTAGTCATTTAATTTTTTTTTTTGAATTTTTTGACAATTTTAACCCATTGAATTGAACCCAGTTCAATTCATTTTATTGTTTTAAGGATGGATTAGACCAGCCCAGACCGAAATAGGCCCAAATAAGACAAGACAGGTTGGGTCACCTGGACGGGACGACTAGCATTGCGGACCATCTTCCTCACAACTATGTCTTTTTTTCTTATTTGTTCTTAACAAATCAATGTACTAAGCATGAGATTATCATGTGAGTAAAATTCACATAGGGCAAACTATCTTACATCTTCGTTGAGCTCGCTCCTCCCTACCTCTCTCAATGGCTGCACTCACTAGTAAAATGCTCTAAAGGCCCCTTCAATCTTGCCTCTCACAAAAAACCAAAAATACCCCCCTTCTCATGAGCCCTGTATGGGTATTTATAATTGATGAGGATTAGGGTTCTTAATTTGCTAAAGACTTTAGGTGAACTAAGTTTACATTTAGCAACAAAATTGGGTCTCCTAAACTAATTCTCGTCACTTTAATTAACTAGACCTGCAAAGGGTATGAAACAACCCATTTATACGTCTACTTCAGATAAATTGACCCTAATATAATATTTAACTTTTAACGGTGATTTCTTCCTTATCTACCAATGCGGATGATCTTAGTCACGTTTGGATGTACTTTTTGTCTATTTTCTAATTTCATTGTTTTTACCCTAATTTCATTTTATTTAAGAAATTATTAAACTAAAAAGATCAAAGGGTCAGTATCTCTAATTTTCATGTTTACTATTAGAAATTTGGGAAATTCATAGATATTATACTTGTTAATTGGTCTGATCAGTTGTGTTTATATACGAAGTAGCCTCATCGTGTATGACCCTTGAGGAGGGTTAGTGTAGCATTACTTTTGAAAGAGACCTCGTGTAAATACTCAATTCTGTTGGAAACCTTCTTTGCGTTTGTGATTTTCAAAACTCAATGTATAAGAAAAAATGATCAGTGTCCTTAAGACGTCTCCTTCCCTGGTGCTTGGGACCCACTCGACGGCTCTTCACTGGATATAACAATCACATGTGCACTCGGTAGAAGTACTACAAATTGTGAGTGACGAACAGAAAATATGTTTTCTCCTTGAATGAAGGGGTATGATAAGCATACGAGTAGAGGGTATGACAACAATATACACACAAAATTGCACTCACATATATGAAGGGATACAAATTAATTACACATTATTATAGTTTATTTAATTAGTAAAAATAAATATAATTAATTAATTGTCTCTTACCTACAATTATAGAGTGGCTCAAAAGCCAAAATCACACAAGGCCACAATTGGTTATTATATATTAACTTGATTAATTCTCATTCGTTCTCACAATGAGCTTGGGTTTAGACTCACTAAATCCTCTGCTCCTATTGCACTATGAGCTCATAGCTTTGGAGGATTTTTATGTTGGGCTTCATCTAGCCCCAATTCTAATACTTGTGTTAGAGTCATATTTCGATTTCAATTACCCACCACCCCCTCTCCTAACAGAAGCCGTTTTTATCGAAATTTGATGGCTCTGGATGACAAGTTCACATAGTCACATGTAAGTCAGGGCTCTTATTATTTTTTTATTATGAAAACTGAATTTTCGATACCCAATCATTTGATTCAATCATTATTTCTCCACAACACATAACAAATTAAGATTTTTAGACTGTTACCGAAGTCCTCTCAGGTTGCCAGCTTCTCCTCTCCTAGCATGGACTAGATTTGGTATAAGACAGAACTCCAGACTGTTGCATGACTGTCTTTGAAAACCAAAGATTCAAGAACTATGATTAGCTTAGGTTTATAATATTTTTTTATGAGAATGATGAATCAATGGGAAAGAAGTATCTTCATAGAAATGTATTGCATGTGAGTTTAATCATTATGAATGTCAGCTCCCCTCCCTCATGTGAGCTTAAGTCTTGGATACTATGCAAAAGGGCGATAAGAATCAGAACCAGCTTAAAGTGTGTCAAGAGCCCTCGAGCACTTTGTCCCTCATTGCCCAACAGCACATTTTCTGAGAAGTGGACATATATGTTTAGAATTATGGCCCCATGTCATCAACCCCATCTCCATTCATCGTGCCATGTCCGCTCCCAAGCCTACAAGACTCTTTGCAGGACCTTGGTCCTTCATGTCCCCTGGATAATGCTGAACTTTTATTCCTTTTTCATGTATACCACTTCTAGGAAAATCAGTAGATGAACAAAGATGAGAAAATATGGCAGCATTATCATATCTAATGATGCTATTGCTATACATTTTTACTATTTCATCACTTGCTATGCGACATAAAGTTACACTGATCTGCATCTGTGACGGCTTGTCTGGTAGTGTCTGTTATCAACAGGATGTGTTAAGTGGCTATACGCCTATACGATCGATCGACTATAGCCATTAAACTAAACAAAACATGGAGTATTCACAGATCAAGCATGGGAGCAATCTGGCTGGTAATGTCTATTATCAAGAGGATGTGTCAGTACATGTCAAGAATAGGAGCAATAGCTCTGCTAAAGCTATAGCTACAATACATGAAGCAGGCATGTCACATGCATGTGCGCCGGAGGGTCCACAGGCTCATCACTTTGACTGCTTCCCAGCAGCCGTCTTTCACTTTGGATACATGATATGCATACCATCTGAAGACATGCAGGAGGGTGAGGGTGAGGGTGAGGGTGAGGGTGAGGGGAGGGGAGAGACAGGTCAGCGTGGAAAACGGGGGGAAAGAGACGGGATGAGACCGCGACGACACATGCTCACATGCCAGTGCACATGACTGCTCTTACGGCTTCCTAGCTTCCCATGGCTGGCTACTTTGCCTATATATTGTGGTGTTTATCTGCTTGTTTCCCTCAAAATTAAAAGAGTAGCTTCACTTGCAGCAGACTAGACTATGACGAAAATGGTGTCTAAGGCGGATGAGTGTAATTGCAGTAGGAAGCTGGAGGCCATGAAGAAGAAGCAGCAGCATCATGAGGTCAAGGCGAAGGAGGTGGTCTTGCAATGCAACAAAGGGAAGTCCAACAGGTTCAAGAGGAGCAGTTTTAGTGGAGAGGAAGATCCTACCTCGGCAGCAATCCTCCTCCTAGCTTGCCTTGCTTGTGCTCCTCCGTGTACATAGTACTCTTTGTATGTTCCTGTAGGCTGTAGAGTCTAGAGGTAGGAGACGAGCATTCATGTATGTTGGTTTGCGTTGAACTGAATAAATATGCTTATTGTCAAGGTTTTCCCCATTTCAAATGGTTTAAGTCTTCAGTTCTCTTAAATTACATATGAATGGATTAGCGAAGTTAATGGTTCATATTTGGTCCCATATGGAAAGCAGTTGATATCAGCGAGCTCCTTATTAGGCATTATTTAGATGGGAAATCAAAGCGGCTTTTAAAAAAAAATCTTCAAGATAAAAATTAGGAAATAAAGCTGCTGAGACGCTTTATTGCACTAATGATACGACGTTAAAGCTACTTTGTTTCAAGAACGAGTCTATTAACTAGCATTTTGTATGTATTTTTTGTCAAATAAAATTGATTTAGATGTAGATTTTAAGTTCCCATCAAATTATGTATATTGTGCCGGTGATCACCCTTTGCAAGAAATTTTTCACAAATTTAAACTTATAGAGGTTTCATAGTAAGGGTACTTCCGATAAATAAAACTATATTATACGGAGAACAAAGGTCTCTGCCAACATCTACATATTATGACAATGACCTCTCCCTGCCAAAAATAGTGCAGAATATCATCCATTAAATCAAATTTATTTAGACGGAGACTATAATTTTTCGTCAAACTTTGCATATTTTGGTAATAACGATCCAAAAGTTTCTCAGAAGAGCATCAAGGCAAAGAGAGAGTGAAAAAGATCATAAAAAAGAACCACAAGCGAGGAGGAAGAAGGAAAATGCTTGAGGAATAAGAGCCATAAGCGACAAAGGAGATGGAAGAGTTCACACTAGATGGGAAAGATTGTGAATGAGGCAATAAAAGAGCAAAAATAGAGTTAAAAAGAACAATAAAGGGAGGGGTATTTAATAATTTATTAAATTTTTTCAGAGTATATAAAATATGGGGGGTCTTGAGTTGGAAATAGCCGCATTCTTGTTTCAATTGTTAAAGCACACTTAAACCCAAACCATGCTTAAGAATCAACTTAATGTGGCTAGTGATTAAGAGAATTGGTTTTAAGAACAAAACTTCTTGATATGTAATATAAATTGATTTTACCGTTCCTTGAGCAAGGGCCTATTTGTTTAGAGAGAGAACTTTCTTTAAGTGCTTTTTTAGACTGTTATTGGGTCAAGATGATGAAGGATAATTTTCTAAATATCTTTGAGGTTATCTTTCTGCTTGACATCCAAACTCCAATACTCAAAAGACAATCATCTACTCGCTTTGTTGTTTGAGAGACCTGGATAAGTAATCCAACAACCTTCCAGTTTGCCAGAAAATAAGTGGCAAATTAGTATTAGAAAACCTTGCAATTAAAAAGATCCCACTTTGAAAGAAATTAAAAAAGTGACATCCTAGTACTCTGAATGAGGCAGAGCACACAAGTTTTAATTTTTTAATTGTAATTGTCCACTAGCAGGATGAAGATTCCTAACACACCGCCTTCAGAGACAAAAGAGACAAGTTGGCGGATTTACTGCCACGGATCTGCAGCCTAGCAGAAGTAAAAATGTGAGATGAATCTGAAACTGATAGGCACAATTTTTTTAGAAAACCTTTGGTTGTTGAACCTCATGTAATTCGCCCACGAAAGTTCTGAAATACTCTAATCCTAGATCGATATTGGTTACATGATTAAAATCAGAGTTGATTCTTTCAAAGCAGCAAATGATCACCAAACTAATTGGTCTTCTCTGTCTCACCCATGACCCCACCTACCAGTTGCAATCACTGGAGCAAGTTCATTTGTTTCTCTTTCTATCATTTTTCTAATTAAATGAAATATCGGGTAATTAATAGTAAAAAATAATTACATGAACTTAACAATCATTCTTAATTATTATATCTGACACCTAAGAAATATACTATAAATCACAAAATCTCATTTGAAAAATCTAGCTAGCGCTCGCTAGTGAGTTGTAGGCCATATTATACTACACGAAAAATGTTTTTATCACCACTTATCATTTTGTTTTGACTAAGCAGTGCAAGACCGACATTAGAGGACCGCCATGGATAAAGAACTTGCTGCACTCAAGGGCAATAGTACTTGGACTCTTGTCCCCTTACCACCTGACAAGAGCATAATAGGTTGTAAATGCGTTTATAAAATCAAATATAAGGCGGATGGGTCCATTAACCACTACAAAGCTCATCTTGTTGCGAATGGATACACTAAAAAGGAAGGTTTTGATTATTATAAATTTTTTTCTCCTATTGCCAAACTCACTACAAGGCATTTTTTGTTAGCTATTGCAACTATGAAAAATTGGTCCCTTTATCAACTTGATATTGACAATGTTTTTCTCCATGGTGATTTACATAAGGAGGTTTATATGTCTCTCCCACCAGGGCTCGACAAACAAGGGGAGAATCATGTTTGTCGTTTGCATAAATCTCTTTATGGGCTTAAGCAATCATCTAGAAATTGGTTTGCCAAGCTTTCTTCTACCCTCGTAGAGGCCTGTTTCACTCCTTCACGTGCCAATTATTCTCTCTTTACTTATATTCATAGTTCTTCGATAACAATGGTTTTGGTTTATATGGATGATATTATCATTGGCGGAAATTATCAGCTTGCCATCACCAAGCTGGAGAAAATTATTCAAGATCAATTTCCGATTAAGGACCTTGGCCTTCTTAAGTACTTCCTTGGAATTCAAGTGGCATGCTCTATAAAAGGTATATATATTTCTCAACAAAAATATGCCCTTGACATTTTAACTAATACAAGACAACTCAATGCACGACCTTGTGAGTTCCTTATGGAACAACACCTAAAGTTGTCAAATGAAGAAGGAGCTCCACTTCATGATCTATCCTCCTATCGTCACCTCATTGGTCATCTTATTTTATCTCACTATTACACGGCCTAATATTATGTTTTTTGTCCATATGTTGAGCCAATTTATGCTTGTTCCTTACAAGCCACACTTTGAAACAACCATAGGGGTCGTTGAAAGCCTATTGTAACTTAGATTAGGCTAGTTGTCCTATGACCCGATGTTCTACTACAGGTTTTTGTATTATGTTAGGTGATTCTCTCATTTCCTAGAAGACAAAAAAGTAATTCATAGTTCTAGGTCCTCCGCTAAAGCTGAGCATCGTGTCATGGTAACTACAAGTTGTGAATTGACTTGATTGCGCTATTTACTTTATAATTTTAATATTTCTCATCCCAAACTAGCCTTATTATTTTGTGACAATAAGGCAGATCTTCATATTGCTTCCAATCTAGTATTCCATGAGAGGACAAAGCACATTGAATTAAACTATTATTTTATTCGAGAAAGACTCCAAGCTGGTTTGATAAAAACCTCATATGTACCTACATCTCAATAGCTTGCAAATATTGTTACTAAACCTCTAGGTGGGATTCATTTTTCTGATATTCTTTGCAAGTTGTGTGTTCATAATTTACACACTCCAACTTGAGGGAGAGTGTTAAAGATTAATCCCGGATTGATATTGTTAATAGATTAATCCCGGAATGATTCTCCTAAGCTCATCTCCTTGTTACTAGATTTGGGATGATGGTTATAAGAACTTACCTAATGCCAACTGGATCAACTTCATAAGATCTTAGTTATTTTCATAGTTTATCTTGTAAATAGAATATTGTTCCATAGTTTATCTTATAAACAGAATTTTGTTTCCATAGTTTATCTTGTAAACAGAATCTTGTACCTAGAGGCCTACATATATGGCCCTTGTTAATGAGAATATTAATCTTCCGTCTCCGGTCAATTTAACAATAAACCTTAATAATTATTGGATTCAGTTTCCAAGTTTCTCTCTTAGTATTTCCTCGTAGTGTGTCAGCGTCTTATTGTTAGTCATGCCAACATTGGCTAAGACATCCTCAATTTTATTTATTACAATTCTTTAATACTCTCTTTGTCCTTAAATTAATAGCTCTATTTAAAAAATATTATTCTATATTAATAACTTTATATTCTTAAATTTAAGTAATTAGGTACTAAAAATAAAAAATGTATGGTAAGCTTATTTTCCCTTCTCAAGGTCTCACTATTCAATAAAACTAATATTTTATTAAATATAACTATTAATATACAACTTGCTTTTTCCGAATTCTTTTCGTTATTATTATTTTAGGACAAACCACTATCATTTTCCTAAAAAAATGTGAGTGCACTTCCTAATTCAAGGATTTTCAAGGTTGCCGATAGCTGAGACTTTCAAGGTTCCGATTCCAAACTTACTAACGCAAGTTCTTCTATATTCTTTTCTTTCCTTCATGCAACAAGCCATAACAAATTAACTCGCGTGCATCCAATCCATTGCACATTCTCGATGCCCATGCCCTTCTACTTCATCACAAAAGCCACCGCTCGATCCTACACCGCCGCCGCCGCCGTCATGCCGAGTCCTGCCATCTTCACCAGCCCCACCTCCGCGCTCGGGGTGGGGCACATGATGTCCTCCAGCGCCCCGCAACTGTCCGACGAGTGGTTCGCCCTACGTAGAGACAGGCTCACCTCCAGCACCTTCAGCACCGCCCTCGGCTTCTGGAAGGGCGGCAATCGGCGGGCCGACCTCTGGCACCAGAAAGTCTTCGCCTCGGACTCCGACCATGGGGCCTGCGCCAGGGCCGCCATGGACTGGGGGGTCCACAACGAGCCCACTGCCATTGAAATCTACAAAAGGATCACAGGCCAGGACGTGGGCTGCATGGGGCTGGCAACCCACGTGGACGAGGCACTGGGCTGGCTGGGGGCGTCGCCCGATGGGCTGCTGGGCTCGGTCCCAGGTGGTGGGATATTGGAGGTCAAGTGTCCATACAACAAGGGGAAACCAGAGCTGGGCAGGCCATGGTCGACCATGCCCTACTACTACATGCCCCAGGTGCAGGGGCTGATGGAGATCATGGACAGAGACTGGGTGGACTTCTACTGCTGGACCTTGAATGGGAGCACAATATTTAGAGTGGGCAGGGACAGGGACTACTGGGAGCTGATGCTGGAGGCTCTGCATGAGTTTTGGTGGGGATGCGTGGTCCCGGCGAGGGAGGCGGTGAGGATGGGAAGAGTGGGAATTGCTGGGCTTTATGAGCCGCCGCCTAGGCATCGGCTGACCGGGGTGGTGGTGGCTAAGAGCATGAGGCTGGCGGCAGAGGCTCGTCTCATTTGGAAGGATGTTGATGGTCATGTAGAATTCTATAGATGAAAGCTGGCAAATGTTGCCTATATTTGGAGGCCAAAAAAGGCTTTGGTGCATAATTGGATACACACACTGTGCATGAACATGAAACTGTTTGTTAACTAATTCATTGTTAGTGCTATTATCAAGCTTTAATTATTCACAATTTATCAATTTAATTTTGGACAATTGAAGTCATTAGCAGTTTTTTTAAAGGACTTGTTCCACAAACTTTCATGACCAAGGCCAAGTGACCAACAATAGGAGGTGACCGATAATAGGAAGTTGCCACATTGCCAAGAAATAGTGAGAGTGAGGGAGAAACTTAAGAACTAAATCCAACAATTCCTATGTTCCCTCCCTTTATATGGTGGTCAGGAAAATATTTCTCTTTGATGGCGGCATTGACAATTTGTTTGAGACTGGGAGTGATAGACTGGTGAGCATTGTGTTTAAGATCAGTAAAAAGTAATTAATTTAATTAAGCTACATTTGTTTGCCATAAAAAACACAGGAAGCAAAGATATAAAATAAATTTCATAATAACATGTTACCTAAAAGCTTAAATTATCGTGAAATATTAGTTATTTCACATGGTATAATAGCTGGGGGCATGAGCGCGAATGTCAAAGACAACTTCTTTACCCCTATTTGTGTGCTGGGCACATTTCTCCTCTTCTTAATTTTCATAGTTATATGCAGGTGTTAAACTTTGATGGATGCTTGCACGGAGTATTGAGATATAGTCCTTGCGTCCCATACTAAGTGTCTAATTTGCAAAAGGTATAAAATTTAAGAAAGATAAGTAGCACCTCACACAACAAAGAAACAAAACTAGACAAAACTCTTAACTCTAACTAACTTAGATTCTTTTTAGTTGTACTCTTAACTTACTTGCCTCCTGCTACGATACGAAGGGTGTTAGAAGATTCTTACTTGGTAGGAACATGTGAAGCTATCTATAAGCCCGCCCAAAAGCCGTGTTTTGATGCCATGAGTCGTGTATGCAACTACTGGTACAAGATGACGCTACTTAACATCAGAATAACTGAAACCGTGTTTAATAACCACTAAAAATAGTAGCTTTAGAACAAGCCGCCTGAAATAAATATAAGAACGTATCTATATGCTCTTTAGTACCCCATTCTACTTATAAATTTATGAGGGGGTTTATAGGGTTATCGGGTACTAAGGGGATTATTGGGTGCATATAAAACTCATTCTAAATGTAAAACCGGTCCCTTAAATAACCCAAAGTTGTCCAGGATTAAATGGCTGGCCTGACTTGATCATCACGACGGTCTAGAAGCACGCTAGTGTGGGATCTAAAAGCTGTGGGACATTTGAGTTCCTAGCTTTTGCCGTCTACAAACCCCTTAGGTCATGAGTTCATCGCTACTGTATTGGAGCTTAACTTGTGACCATCCCAAAGCCCCTAAGGGGGACTTCTAATATCCAAAAGAAAAAGAAAGAAACTTGTGACCATCGCACAGAATTAAGCAGTAACCATTATTTGTGTCTGTGGGATTCACGCTTGGCACTAGATAGCCGATCTCCGTCCAAGAAAAATAGGGATGTAAAGCATTAAAAATCGAGTCTTAAGTAAAACACTTTGCTCAATCATCAGTCTTCCCTGCTCATAAGGAATAACAATCTTATATCAACGGGGAAAATCCTGCGCAATTGTTAACTCCCGTAGGAACGCAAAGGAAAAAAGAAAAAGGGCGAAATGAAGACTATAGCTCTGTCAACATAACTTCAAAAACTAAAAATATACTCTATTAGATCATTTAATGTAACGAACCTAAGTTCTAACACAAATGATCTTAAAGATCCTGAGTTCTAATACAATGCAAGTGGAGCTGAGAAGAACAGTTTATTATTTATACTCTACAATGTGTCTTATCGTACATAAAGACAGCATAATTCGTAACATCACACAAATCAGCATCAACCGCAATTGATAAATGTAAACGAGTTATGAGTTTAGGCAGTTCATGTGAAATAACACCGTGCGCTACTGCACATGCTGGTGTTTTAGTAACCATAACAGGTGATCTTCAAACTAAAGAGAAAAAATAATATTCTCTTTCTTCAGCCGAGTGATGGATCAGCAATTTGTAAATCTTGTATTCCACCTGAGTAACAGTGATCTACAAAAAAATAAAAAAAAATTTCTGTTAGCAGTGTCATTATTATATACTCCCTTGGTCCCACATTAATAGCCCCATATTTTAGTTCATTTTGAAAAACTAATTTTAACTAGAAAGTGGGATAGAGGGAGTACTTTTATTGCTTCAAAGAACCATTCCAAGAATGAAAGAACAATATTAAGTCCTCCACCTTCATTATCATGCCGAGTCAATTTCCACATAAATGAGGAATGCACATCCGTCCTTCCAACGTCACTGGCCACTTTACTACAGCCAAGAGGATGCAACAATTGAACATATGGATAGAGAGCCTTGATGATCATACCGAGTCAACTTCCAGATAAATGAGGAAAGCACATCTGTCCTTCCAATGTCACTAGTCACTTTACTACAGCCAAGAGGATGCAACAATCCAACACGTGGATAGAGAGTCTAGACACAAATACATCAAACAATACTATCTCAATTTATCCCACTCTTTTTTCATTTTTAATTTATTTTTGCTTTTTTTTCCTGTTACCTTCAATATCAGCCCAACTTAAGAGGATAGAGAAGCCGTAGGCAAGTTTCTGTCAAAGCCCCAGAAACTTATAAAGTGAGCCCAAGTACCTACCACTGTAGAACCAACTTCGGCAACCCAAGAATGCTGGCACATCTCCTGTAAAAATTTAGGTACCATTGCTCTCCAACAAGGAAGTTGCGTGTGTGTTGCATGAGATAAGAAACCACAAACTTCTGTTTCATTCTTTAGCTATCTACTAAAAATCGCTATCTCTACCGTCGAGACATGGCATGCCTATCATCCCCAACAAGGGCCTTCTCCTTCCAACAGCCACAACAAATCCACTCTAGGCTGAAGGTTTCCTCATACTCACTATCGTTGTTTATGCATATTCCACACCAACAACACCTCTTGATACAAAATGTGCAAGCCCGACATCCTTGCGAAGTGGGAGGCTTTCCTTGACAACCTTCCACTATGCAGTCATAAAGAATTTTAGGATTTTGGCAGTTTGAACAGATTTCAATATCAATAACACCATATCCATCATCAATATAAAGCAAAGAATGTCGGTACGGATACAGCCTTGGCTTGCGAGGCTTAGGCTGCAGCTCAACTTTATCTTCCCCTAATAAAAGTTTTATTTCTTCAAAGTGTCTATGTGTCACACCATACAGCTCACCTATACGTAAAAAATTTATCTTGGACATGCTTGTAGAATTGAAAGCCTTCAAACTGTTGATTATACCTTCAATACTCAATCTTGTACATCCTGGCACACTCAACTGCACGAACAAAACATGTACACTCATCAGTTATAGTTTAAAAGGTTTAGAAAAATTGGGCATGCTATTATAATAGTGGAAACGCTTAAAAAAATTGTGACAACTTACATAAAAGAATAATATTTGCATTCACCAACCAATTAACGATTGCATAAGCCATTTAGTACACAATCAACTCAAGTTCTTGAAGGATATTGAAATAGTTTTACAGTTGTACATTCACTGAACCAATCAGCATATTAAGAACGGTATATTTTACTGAATTTGGAGAAATAACCAGTCCCTGTGAGACACATTTTAAAGCATCTTTGGTTATGCCTAATATGGCAGACATTTAACATTTAACAGGTTTCAAGGATTTTATAATTATCATTCACAAAGTTAGCAAATGTTAGAACAGACATTTCATGTCGGCGCCTTGAAGTATATCAGATACAGTTATTTGCTGCAGGTATAGTGCCAAAGCTGCTAACGCCGTAGTAAGCCAAGAAGCTATTTCTGATACCCAAAAGACCAGAATAAGAACTTGCGGCCAACCAACCCATGCTAATACTATCTAAAATGCGACCAATAATCAACACAACAATATACATGAATCAACATACAGAACTTCTTTGAAAAAAAGAATTTCAAATTAAAGTGGGCCATAAACAATATGCATTGACACAGAGAAAAAAAACAGAATTAGGATTTACAATGATACCAGTAAGATCAATAATAGTAGGATCAGCAGATAAAACCAATGCAACTACTATTGGACAGGCCCGATCAAAACTTATCAAAGGAACATACTGATAAACTTGATTAAAAAAACAACTTTCATTAACACAACTAAATATAAGATGCAACAATTTTATATCAGAACACAGTAGTCAGACATAAACATCCATCACTTCTATAAAAACACCCAATAAAAAATTTAGATCACAAACCTTTGTAAGTGCCGGATTAGATAGCAACACTTTTTTCAGCCCATCATCTGTGATCCTTGGACACTCCACCAAACTCAAGCAATTCAAACCGCCCTCAGCTCTTCCTGCCAGATTCATCAGAGCATCATCGGTAATCTTCTCACTCAGTGGCTGCTCTATGTGGATACTCTTCCAAAGATAAGGATCCGTCCGAATCCAATACTGTGTAGTTTTGCAAACCCTTTCCACTGAAAGCAGATCCAGCACATCCAGATACTTGATCACATATTCCAGAGCATCATGAGGAGTTTTCCCGTCTCCGTGCGTACAACTTGTAGATCGTTCCTCCCAAGCACAATCTGTTCCATAACAAAAAGGACCACTACCTGATCCTTTTTCCTTCAGTTTCTCATCCAATCTTCCATTGAAATGCAACTCAGAACTCCAAGAGAAATTGGAATCAGCTACCGATTGATATTTTCCTTTTGTCCAACCATCTCCAAAGCCAGAAGAATCCTTACCATTGGGCTCCATTCTGATATCCTCAAGCCAACCTGCAAGAGCGGTGAATGTGGCACCGAGATTCATGCCAAAGGGATCCGAAGGAAGACGGTCAAGAATATCAGTGTGAATAGGCTCGCAGAAAGAGCCACCTTTTTCACCCCACTCACGATCATATAAACTGCCGACTTTCCAATTGAACCTCCGGGATTTGGAGAAATAGTCCCCGGACTTCTCTCCTCCGTTCAACAAAATTGAGGACATTAGGTCGAATTCTAAAAACTTACACCTAATATCGACCAAAGGTATGAGCTTAGTAGCTTACTATCTAAGACTTCCCCTCTGAAAGGAACAGAGGAAGAGAAACAACTCTTAGCACAAATTCTGAAGCAAGTGGCAAGAAATCAAATTATTTTTTGGATCGAACAAATACGAAATTAATGTTGCAATACGAAGCTCATCTTCAGATCTTCCAGATAACAAAAAAGGCGCCACGGATCCTCAATAAACATCATCTCCAAACGTCGGTCAGTGAATTTGTCAAATAAGATGCCTACTCATGTAAAAAGCACGATCAAATTGTGCAACAGGATAGCTGGATAAGGGGGAAAAGAGGCACTTAGATGAATTCCTCATAAGACCAAAGAACCCGCTAAAATCCCCCTGAGCTTCCGACCCATAACTCAATTTCTTCAATAGAAACCATATTAACAAGCAAATTAACAGCACAGAACAAACGGTAAGACCAAAGCAGAAACAAAGGCAATAAATTTCTGCCGACGAGGATGCGAATGAAGGAAGAACCGACCTTCAAATACAAGATGAGAAATTGGAACCGAAAAGGGATAAAAATAGGCAAGGGGATCACACGTGGTACGAGAGAGGGAGACGGATGCGGCCCGCTGTCCTCCTTGTCGGGAGGGTGGGAGACTTCCAGAGCAGAGAAGAGACGCCCAACGGAACCCTAATTCTCGTCGCCGACGCGGGGAGCAGACTGCCGGGAGATGGCGGAGCTCCCCCACTTGCCCTCCCGCTCGTCTGCCTCTGGCACACTGTCTCTCTACCTGTCACCACATTTTCAAAACTAGGGTTTTCTTTGTTCACCAGATTCTCAACACGTATATTTCAGCGCCTAGCCCATGTTCCACCTTCTCATTGACACTAACGAGTGCTTACACGACCAGGCGGACGTCATTATATTTTGGGGAATGAAATATATATTATTATATTTTTATAAAATAAATAATAAAAAATTGAGACCCGTTCATACGAGTGCAAGGATCACGTGTTATCGAATTTTGATCTGTTGACACACATAAATAAATTGTAGGCATATTGGTTGTTGCTTCGTTGCGTTCTTAGATCTTGATCAGCCCATAATGACTGAGCTTAATGTGTAAACTTCGACTTATATAAATATTTAAAAAAAAAAGTTTATATTAGCCTAAGTAATGAGCCGAGCATTGCAAGCGATTGGATCGATGTATAATAGTATATACTACTCATGGACACTTGCCTTTTGGGTAACATGATTTGTTAAATTTTGATTTGATGTACGTGAATTCGGGCTCTTATAAACAAACCTTAAATAAAATGAACCGGCGAATCTACCCAACAAACCTTCTCAAGTAGGTTTTGGTTAGATAGCACATATAAGTCCAAGTTAACGTGAAGCTCACATGTTTTATTCAACCAAAACTTAATTGAAAGGATTTCTTTGATGGATACATTGGGTGTATATTTTTTAGTAAATTATATTTATAGCTTCTAATAGACACATATTTTTTATATTCTAAGAAAAAATTACCCAATCAATTGATCTAACAAACCTTTTAAATTCATGTTGGAAGGATGATGGGGAGAGGTAGAAAATGATGATGGATTTTATCTCGTGCTAGTAGGCTAAAACAACTAGTAGGGGAAAGTGGAAATCACAAGTAGTAAGAAGATGAAGAAAACCAAAGTGGAGAAGCTGATGAAGAGAAGAGGAAGGGGCATGAGGAGAGGGAAGAACCCACACGTAGAACATTCCATTTTACTATTTTATCCCTATTTGTTTAATAAAGATAATATCATAACTACTAAACAAATAAGTGTATAAATTGACATCACATTATTTTTTCGAAAGAATACCACATAAAAACCACCAAGCATTCCGAAAGATGAGAAAGCTCAACTCAATGCACTAGTATATTTTTCCACCCACCTCCTTGCGCAAGCTCGCCCACCAATGCTGACTGCTGATATTGGCCTTATCCTACGAAGTTGGTGTTGACACCAACCTCACCTCGCCACATTGGTATCGCCACCAGCCTTAGCATGCCCTCCTCCCCTCACCTTGGAGCCAGCCTCCATGCCTCCTTTGACATGGAGAAACATACCCCTCCATGTACCATGTGGGTGGGAATGTTCATGAGGTGGGGCAAGGCCGATGCCGATGTCGATGTCAGCATTAGTGGGGGGGCCGATGCCGACTTTGGTACCACCAAGAGACTCGGCACCAGGAGGAGTGGAGAGGGATAGTGGTAGGGTGAGTTGATTTTTTTTTGTCTTTTAAAAAATCAAAGGAGTAAGAGTATAATTTAAGAGTTAAGAGAGGTCTATGTCTAATTTTTTTGTAAAAATCAAGAATTTTAATACTCCCTCTTATATTTTTGTAATGAGCTTCCCAAGGTAAAAAGACTTCTCTCAAGTTCTCAGCAAAGGTTAGTTTTTAAAGTGCAGGATTTTGGTGGTGTCCCCAATATCGTTGATTTCCCAAAGTTGAGTTAAATCGCCACACGTGTTTAATTTAATTTTTTTTTAAAGGTTATTATTAAGGGAATCAAATCCTCTCTGGGATTCTATGTAATATTCTCACACGATCTACTCCCAATATGGGATTCTATATAATATTCTCACACCGCCACATTATTGAAACCACCCTTACCCTACTAACCTCTGCCCGCATGCCTCCCACCTATTGGGTGGATGCTGCCTACACCGCCACCTACCTCATCAATATGCTACCCTCCCCCACCCTCCATAATGCCTCCTCCTACCAACTCCTCCACAATACCCCTCCTGACTACTCTCATCTCCGCGTCTTTGGCTATCGATGCTACCCATGGACCCGCCCATACTCACAATATAAATTAGACGCCCGGTCTGTCCCTTATGTCTTCATCGGCTACTGTCCTACCACCAAAGGCTATAGGTGTCTCGACCCCTCTAGTCATTGTGTCTACATCTCTCGCCATGTCTACTTCATTGAACATGACTTTCCCTTTCACTCCCACTCCCCACTACCTCCACCCCCCCCCCCCCTCCCCCTTCACCCCTTCTTTCCTCCCTACCCCTACCAACTTTGGTGCCTCCCCCCCCCCACCCCCACCTCCCATCACTGGTGCCTCCCCACCCCCACCTCCCATCACTTCCTCATCTTTATTCTGCATCCCAACCACTTCCCGCCCCCTCTCCCCTCGAACCCTCACCTCTACCTCTCATCTCCCCCTTCCCCTCATCCTCTCTCCCTCCCCCTGCTCCAACTCACCACATGATTACCCATAGCAAAGCTGGCATCTCTCGTCCCCGCATCCCACTTTCTCTCACCGCCCAAGCCCCCCTAAAACCGAACCCACCTCCTATCGTCTTCCCGCTCAATCCCCAGAATGGTGTGTTGCTATGAGCTCTGAGTATGGTGCCCTCATCAATCAAGGCAACCAGAGCCTCGTCCCACCCCCACCCAATTCCAACATCATTGGATGTCGGTGGACCTATAAGATCAAGTGTGGCCCTGACAGCACCATATCTAGGTACAAGGCACGCCTAGTTGCCAAAGGCTTTACTCAAGAAGAAGGTCATGACTACCATGAAATATTTAGCCCATTGGTCAAACCTTATACCATCCGCATTTCCTCAGCCTTGCTCTTTCTCATGCTTGGGCTATCAAACAACTTGATGTCTCTAACGCCTTTCTTCATGGCACCATTTCGGAGGAACTCTACATGGCCCAACCACCCAGTTTCATTGACCCCTCCCACCCTCACCACGTCTGTCGCCTTCACAAAGCCCTCTATGGCCTCAAATAAGCCCCTCGCCAATGGTATGCCAAACTTTCATCCTACTTAACCCACCTTGGCTTTCGGTTATGCCACGCTGACACATCCCTCTTCCTTCACCAACAAGGCCCCCAAGTCATCATCCTTGTCGTTTATGTCGATGATATTCTTATCATTGGCTCTCATGCTCCTTTTGTTGACCATATCATATCTCTTCTTAGTCGTGCATTTGCCGTCAAAGACCTAGGTCTCCTTCACCACTTCCTTAGAATTGAGTTCACCACTACCCCAAATGGCCTCTTCCTCTCTCAAGACCACTATGCTCGAGACATCCTCCATCGTGCCCACATGGATCACTGCAAAACCAGCCCCCACTCCTACTGGCCACAAACAACCCCCCACCTCTACCACCGACCCCCTATTTCCTGACCCGTCCCACTACAAAAGCATCGTTGCCAA
The DNA here is from genome assembly GCA_035235625.1 of Saururus chinensis. Classification (NCBI taxonomy): domain Eukaryota; kingdom Viridiplantae; phylum Streptophyta; class Magnoliopsida; order Piperales; family Saururaceae; genus Saururus; species Saururus chinensis. Next base: position 33,401,057 of record CP141145.1, read on the forward strand.
TACCTTAGAAACACCCACCCAGACATCGCCTATGTTGTGAACTATGTCTGCCAACATATGCATAACCCCACCATTACTCACTACATGGTTGTTAAGCGGAACCTCAGGTATCTTCAAGGCACTCTGTCCCACGGTATTCTCTTCCAACCAGGGCCCTATACCCTTACTGCATACTCCGACTCTGACTGGGCCGGTGACCTCCTTGACCACCGATCCGTCACCGGGTACTACATCTTCATGGGCCCTAACCTCATCATTTGAAAGTCTAAAAAGCAAGTCATAGTTGCCCGCTCCTCCACTAAAGCCAAGTACCGTGCACTCTCCTCCACAACCACAAAAATTGTCTTGGCCTCCATGATTCTCAAGTTTCTAGGTATCTCTTCCACTACCACACCAAAACTATTGTGCGACAATCAGTCTGCCATTACCCTCACTGCCAACCCGGTATTCCATGCTCGCACTAAACACATTGAAATTGATTATCACTAAATTCGGGAGCAAGTTCTAGTTGGCCACATGGAGGTTCGTCATGTCTCATCTAAGGATCAACTTACAGACATACTTACCAAGCCGCTGCCCATCGTTCAATTTCAGTCTCTCACTACCAAACTCACGGCTACTCACCTACCCTGAGTTTACAAGGGCGTATTAAGGGAACCAAATCCTCTCTGGGATTCTATGTAATATTCTCACACAATCTACTCCTAATATGGGATTCTCTGTAATATTCTCACATGATCTACTCCCAATCTGGGATTCTATGTAATATTCTCACACAATATGTAGGGATTCACTCCGGATCTATCTCTGTGGGTCTTCTCTACAAATACTATACACAACACAGATTTTATCACTATTGAAATTCTCTTCCTCTTCAGTTATAATTCCTTGTGAATTCATTCTTCTTCTTTTTTTTGTACACACCTTGTGAATTCATTCATTGCAGGTTACATGCCGAAATATCCATGCAACAATTATCTTATTATTGACTTTTAAATTATTATCCCAGCTTCGATTGCACATTTTTATGTTTAGGTGCTTGAGTAAATTTACTTTTCGTATGATATCCAAAAAAAATCTCGTGTTGATATGTGTGATTGTCATGAACCAACTTTCAATTCTCAAAATTCGATGATAATGAAAGTTATGGTTCAGATTTGGATAGAGATAATGACTTGCGGCAGGTTTATCATAATTTGGCGAAAAAGCCTTTTGAATTGTCAAAGGCTAACAGGAAGCTTTTTAATGAATCTAATTTGCTAAAGCTGTGATCAGTTCTTTGAATAATGTTAATGAAGACTTTGACAACTGAGAAGATTGGATTCTAGAGAAAAAGCTTTTAGGTTTAAATAAATTGTTGCATTTTGAAGCCCCTTCCTGGAGTTCTTATATTAACATGAAAAGTGATAAATTAAAATTTCTAAATAAAATAAAAAATGAGGGTCATGAAACAATTAAGGAAAATAAGTCATAGCTTATTCTGAGAATTGGATACCATAAAAAAGATATGAAAGTTTCTCTTAGGAAAAAACAGAATTCCATTTTTTGTACACGAAAAAAAAATAAAAAATTCATGAAGGATAAAGAAAAATTTAATAGGACCGTTTGTAATTTGGTATTGCTAATACATAAAATCAAAGGCCTCATCGACCACCATACTTGGACGACAAACCAGACATATTACATCTACGCAAAAATAATGATTGCCCCTAATTGGGTTGGTCGACCCGATGCGACCTACTTCTCCTATGTCGTTGGTCCAAATCCACAATAAGCGTACTCCAAAAAACTTTGCAAAAAAACAAAATCTTAATAATAATATACGAAAATAGTTAATATGTGCCGATAATAAAAAAATGTGTCCGGCAAGTTGTCAGATCAACTCGCATATGACATGGGGACGGGTAGGTGATTCAAAACATGCCTGCGAGTACAACACAATTGAAAATACGCAACCCAAATGCACTTTTCAATATTACCATGGAGACACACAACTTTTACGGTAAATTATCATGGTAACAAAAATACTTTTATGTCTTAAATTAGTAGCTCCATTTGGCTTTCAAAATAAACTACATTAATAGTTCATTTTGAAAACCAATTGGTAAGACGGAGAGGGTACCTGTTTAGGATAAAATCCATCACTGGTTCGAGGTCAATTAAATTGTTATTTCACATCGAGATATTAGACACAATGCCTTCACCCATTATCATATTCATTTATCATAAACCCAATACTGAATTCAGTTGGATCAAGACTCGAACAAATTGTATGAATAATTCTCATACGTGACTTTTCTTCTACGTTGTTGCTCTTATACTATAATAAGAGAATATTAGAATGCAAAGACTAAAAAAGGAGTTATCAGCGTCATGGTTTGCGTCTCGGCGAAATCTCTCTCTCTCAGGACATTTACCGAGCCGTGAGACAGGGTAAAACCCTGTTTATATAATATTGGTGAGATTTCGCCGAGATAGCCAAGATCTACTAGAGGCAATTTTGGGATCTTCTTTCATTCATTAGTCAGAGGCAGCACATGCCGGATGTCAGAGCCTAGATGAACTAGAAGGCTACGGAGATCACGCTTGTTGAAGTCTGCTCCAAAAAATTACCCCGTCTAGGTTAGGGCTTCATCAGTTGATTGGGACTTGGGACGTGATTGCTCGTTCTGCTCTTCGTTCTTTTTTTAATCTAATTTTCTCTTTTGAGCTAATTATTTTGTATTTTGATGGTCTAGTTCAGTTTTTTTTTTGGTGATGCTCCCAATCTATTTCCAGTAGTTGAGTGGGATAGTGATGCACTTTCTTTTTGATTTGTTCATTTCACTAACTTGTGATTATGCTGGGAGATACCAGTTTCTGTTGATAAAAAAGAAGTGAGCTTGATGTTTGGGTGATGTTAACTTGGAAGCCAATTAGATTTTTGAACTAAGAAACAAGTGTTGGTTAGTTGGGTGTTTGATGTAGAATACGGTAATCAAGCGCGCTTACAAGTACTATTGGAGAAATATGAGACTAACCACCAAGTAGGCATGTGGGGTGAGCCTTGTTTTGTTCTCCGTCTTGGGAAATTAAGATGTTATTTATAGCTGGATCACTATGCTATAGCATGCTAGAAAGGAGGTAAATTGCAGCTATATTAGGGGTCAAGGAGCCGTCTTTGTTTTCATTGTCTTGTATGATAGGCCAATGAATCCCATACTACAGGGTGTATTTATAGGTGGAAGTTTAGGAGACTCTGGTGCCTTTGGGTATCTACAGCTGTTAGCTCAGGTTTATGTAGCATATATTATATCTTTTTAATGAAACCCCTTTCTTCTGTTATCTCATTATCTTCCTGAATATCCTTTATACTGGAAATTATTGGTAGGGGTTGCTCAATTTGAAATGGAGTATGGGCACTGGGTGGAAGAGCAACAACAATAGAGATGAAATTCTGAACTAAGAAATGCTTTGCAAGCTCATGTTACTGAAATAGAACTACTGATTTTAGTAGAAAGCTGTTTGAGCCACTATGATGATCTTTTCCATATGAAAGCTATTGTTGCAAAGTCTGATGTGTTCTATCTTATATGGGATGTGGAAAACTACAACAGAGTGATTTTTTTGGATTGGTGGATACTACCCCCACTGAAGGTGAGGATATATTTGAGGTTGTTCTTTCAATTTGTGCTTACATATTCCTCTTTTAGGCCGTATTTTAAAATGATCAAAATGAATGTGTCAATTTTGATAGTATAATAAACTGCTAAAGAAAGTGAAAACATTAAAAAAGCTCTCATATCATCTATGTTTCAGCATACGAAAAATATTTTAGAAAAAGGGGAAAGGAACAAAGAAAATAAGTATTAACTTAAAATCTAAAATGATTCTCTTTAGCAGAATCCAAAATTTTTCCATTCAAGGACTATGCTTCTCCACTTCTCCCTAACATGCCTTAAAACAACCTAGTTTTTACATAAATAATATATCTATTCAATCTCATTTTACATCATTAATAAATATTATATATTTTTACTTATTTTACATAAATTTTATTATATTTTTATAAATTAATAATTATTTAATATTAATATTTATTAATAATAATATATACCTACATTGAAAAATATTTTTGACTATTTTTTTATAATCACATGATGCCTACTATTATTTTACATGATCTCGGCTCATGGAGATGAGACCGAGATCCGACGAACCATTAGCCTAACAATAATTACTTAGGAAAAAACAAACAGACGAACCATTAGCCTAACAATAATTACTTTGGAAAAAACAAACAGCATAAGACAAACATTTTAGGCTCGCTGGCGAACAAGCGCAATGTATATTGGATATAGCGCGCGTACCTGCAAGTTCGTCACATCATAACTCTAACGAGGTGGGTGTGATGTTAAAAAGGAACGAGGTGTCTGTTATTTTGAACGTAGTAAAATGCACTCTACAAAATAACGTTGTTCTCTGGGTCAGTTATGAAATGACGTTAATTACAATTTACATCTCTTTTTCATGAGGTCCTCTAGGTGTCCTGCACACACTGCCCATATAAAACCCAGGATCGGTTTCACGCAACACTGGTCCACTCTTTAGTCTTCATAGACTTTAATGCAAATAACAAGAATCCTTGTTACAGTTGACCATTGAGAACTGTTTTTAACGTACCTATTTCATATACAATATTCTTCAGCTTTTCATTCTACTGCTTCTACTGGGGCGTCCGCCGTTGTTTCTTGAAGAAGCATCAAACGAAGCCTGTACAACCGATGCCGCTTTGATTTCTGTGGCATCAGATTGTTCTTTTGATGCCTTTTGACCTTCTAGATGCAGCATAAGATCTTGCAGCTGCAACCACATATATAGCCTCGTGTCAGTATTCAGCAGGCAGTGTACAAACAAATTTTAAAACATTAAATAAATAACAAATTACTTGTTCTTCCAGTTCATGGATTTTTTTGTCTCGTAAACTCAAAGTATTTTTCTCCCTGGGAAAAAAGAAGAGAGAGACATGAAATTGACATACAAGAGACATAATTGCATAAACTCCTATTTCCAAGCTTGATCTATAGAAGAGATTAAATAATTCAGAAAACCGAACATGTAAAAAAGACTTACACAATAATTCATCTTCTTATTAAGCATAGAATAAAAATTATAATTTGACAAATTCATAGAATATTTAACAATTACAAGATAAATTATGGTTATCCATGCAATACACGGCAAAATGATTAGAAAACAATCAGAAAAGCAAGTTATCAATATTTCTACAAAAAATTTATTTCCTTTTTCGTTGAAAGGAACCAACTCAATGTCATATATAAAACCAATATTTAATGACCAAAAGGGTTTGAATTCATATGCCACACAATCTTATTGAACATACCAGAGAAGAACAGTGGAGTAACATATAAAACTTTTCTTCTATTTTATAACTTCCACAGGCCAAAAAAGGTAAAACAAACCAGAAATAATGCACTTGTAAGCATGTAATAACCATTTTGTGAAAAGCATATAACCCACTTCAAGAAATTTTTTTATTGAAGTCAAGAGATTTCACTTAGTCGAATAGATGAGCTAAATGAGAATCCATTAAAAATAGAGGGGTGTTAGCGCCCCTGCTCACACCCCCTGTGAGCCACTGGATCATCATCCAGCAGCTCCCACAAATCAGCCGCCGGTGGGATTTCTGATCCCCCTTTATCACGGCCACTGGATCATCATCCAGTAGCACGTGCTCACACGAATTTTTCACATATAAGGTTCCAAAGGAAACATTCAATGTGATTCAAGAAGCTCATTTACCCTTAATATAAAGAAACACACACCTCTCTTCAATTTCCTGGATCCTTATCCTCCAAATCTCCTGGTTCTTCAGAAGATTTTCATTGATCTGCTTTATAAAGAAAAATTCATATCTGTATTTCCAAAATTTCATAATCTAAATGTAAAGGCATAATATCAGTTTGTTTAAACTTCACAACGTGAAATCTTATCTGACAATTTTGCAAGCAGTCTACTCAGCTTGAGCAGAACTTACATCATCAAGAAATTGCTTCTCTTGAACGCATTTCTCAAGCTTAGTTTGTAGCTTCTGCAGCTTATAGCTCACAGCTTTTTCAACAGCTTCAGAAATTTCTTTATCAGTTTCTTCCTTCAACTCTTGAAGTTGTGCTTCGTAGTACTGTGGTTCAAAATAATTTGAGACAAACATATAAAGGACAAGAGCAACATGCAAAAGGTCCTCCTAACAGGACAAGGAATCAAAAGACAAGGCTCATCATGCCATTCAAACTCTCTTGTATCAAGTTGCCTTGATAAAAGTCCAGCTAGTGCAAATGTTTCTGCAACTGCATCTGAGTATTACCACGACCAAATTTTATGATCCTACTGCTTAAAGAACCTTATGTAGTATGAAATCAATAAGGGCAAGCAATGTAGATACCTTTCTTTGATTTTCAAGCTGCGAAGCAAGGCAATCATTGTACTCTTCAAGAGTCTAGAAAACAAATTCGTCTCGTCAAAAACAGATTAAAACGTACCATATGAAAAATAGCAATCAGAAATCCCACTAAAAACTGTAGAGCTGAAATAGAATTGCTGGGGAAAATAATTAATTACAGCTTCGACTTTACTATTGAAAAGGGCCTCATTGATTCCAGAATCTGCACCACATTCACAAATTCCACAATCACCATCAACATGTGCACAATGGTGGTTCAGCTCTACCAGCTTTCCATCAGTTTTAGACTGGATTAACCGGTGAACATAGTTGTCACCAACATAATCCCATACTCGCTGAGTCTCCAATTCAAGAGAGTAACAATGTTGGGTTTCTTTCCAGTGCTTTATAGCGTGACTTTCCTTGAACCTGGTAAATCGGCATACAGAAAATACTTTTAAGCATCCACCATAAAGAGCTTCATTGAAGATTTATTCTTTTGCCAAATCAAGTGCACGAAGAGAAACAAGCGTGTGTACCTTCCACACCCAACAAAACCACAAATAACACATATCCAGAGGTTTTCCGAAATTCCACATACAGAACATGTTGATTTTTCTGGCTGTTGCTGGCAATACCGGCAGACCTAAAATTAACATTTACAATTGAGGTTAAAATCAGAGTGTATAAAGCATAGTTATTTGAGAATATTCAGGTGTTGAAATAAAAAATCATCCCTTCCCTAATAGCCTAGGCTTCTAGGATAAGTGGTTAACTAAAATGGTATCAGACCTCAAAATTGTAGGTTCAAGTCTCAGGGAATGTGGTTTTCCTTCTCATGTATCAGCTTCCTGTGTGTTTGTTCACGTGCAATGCTTAATGTGGCACTTGCATGTGAAAGGGAATGTATATGTGTTCATATAAGCTTATGTTCTCCCTAACTGCTTAAGCTTTTAGGAGAAGGATTAGTTGTTGATATAAAAAGTTATCCCTTTTCTAACAGCTTAAATTTGAGATAGTTCGTTAACTAACAGAGAATTAAGATGTGAATAGGAGAAGCTAAAGTGAAAGTAACCAGCCATTACATGTAAAAGAGCTTAAGGGAATACATAAGTAAAGTTTACCTACAAAACCCAGATTACAATATTGCGGGAAGAACTTCTTCCCTAAAAAAAAAGCACAATATGCACATTTAAACCGTTAAATATATGGAAGGATCGTTCTTCTTGGAGAACTAGAACTTGTATTAAAAGCTCTCTACTACTCTGCCCAAGAAACCTACTCATTACATGGGAGTGTTGGGGAAAGGATTATTTTAATGGGAGTGTTAGGGAAGGGAATAGACATAATCACACAACAGGGTGAAAGTAGATGAAGTGGCACAAACTAGTTGTCATGATCTCTTGAATCAGATTTGGTACCTAAACTTATGTTCTACGAGTGTAAAGAATAAGGAAAAGGAAAAGGAAAAAATTCCCAACTCCTCATACAGAAGACAAAGGGTGGAAGCCCTTATGAAGTGGCCAGGTTGATGACAACTAGAGTATATTGAGTGAACTATGTTTTTACACAACCTATGATCAATTTTCACAGAGAGTATAAATTTTGACAAAAAAAAGTCCATTATATTACCAATCAGGATGCTTACTACTTAAAATACAGAAAGAAATTGCAATGAAACAGTATCGTGTTACCAAAGGAGAAGTTTGCACAGTATGTACTTACCGGGCAAGAAGAATCTGTCCATCTTGAGATACATGAACAATGGAAAGAATGGTTGCAAATGGTTGTGAGAATTCCACTTATATCTTGGTCCAATCTTTCTACAAGAATCGCATACAAGTAAAAGTGAGGTGATTAACGCAAAGACTAGTAGTAATCCAAACAAAAAGGGACTTGTACAGAAATCCAATTTTCAGTAATATTTTTATGAACTTAGTGCTTCACATACAATACACATTTATTTAAAAAGCTGGTTTCTTAAGTGAAGCAAAGTGCGCTGCAATTTAAGGCAAGAAAAAGATAGTCTGAAAATATGAGAATATAACATGGGGTAATCCAGGACAATTTTCGCAACAGAGGAACCTAAAATTATCACCAATGGAAAATGAAACGAGATGAATGCATTTAACACTCCCACTAAATGTTGAAGTCACTAAATTTCGAACTTGACTAGATAGTTTTGACCAAGACATAAATAATTTCATATCAGTATGCAAGCATCATAACATATAGCTACACAACTCATAAGAAGCTAACATAGAGCCAATTTTCTTTTCAAATTTGAAGCATACAAATATCTAAAACTGGATCAGAAAGGAGATACAGATATCAGAGAAACAAGGAAAAGAACAATTAAACAAGTCACCTAATGACAGGAAATGCAAGGAGCTTAGCTTGCTCCATGACTGTGGAAGAACATTTATCAGTTAAGTCCTTCAAAAATGCACTACAGCTCCGTTGACCTCATTAATTTAGTTCCAATTGCATGCCATACTTACAATTTCATTGACATAAACTCACCAACCGACCAAGTACTCTTTCCACAAACTGAAATGAATTCAATTCAATATGAAACATTAATTAGTAACAAAAATTGAGATGGTTTTAAGTAAGATTTACACGAGATTTACATAATACTTCCTGACTTTAGTTTACAGCAAATTTTTTCAATTAGGAGTTACTTTGTAGGTGGGATACTGGGAAACAGGAAAGGTATCGGGGGAATTGAGCACACAAATATTCTTCAAAGATGTTTAATAGCTACCACCAGGGCGAAGGCCACACAACATGCACAGTAAATATGATATCAGCATGAACTATGCAAATATATATATATATATATATATCGTCTTCTGAACTCAGAGAGCTTACCTAAGCAAACTGCACATGTAGGCTCTTCAGTTGAGCTTGAAATAGACGTTTGTGCATGCTCTATTGAACCTGTATACTGAACATCTACTGTGAACAGGACACGACAGACATCAACCTGTATCACCAAACAAAGTTTCAAAGCAGGTATTATTCACCTTCTTTGCATGACTAAAAATAATAATAATCGTATGCAGTTCTCCTTTTCAGAAAACTAGTCCGTTTACAAGATTCTGCGTCTAAAAGTTATCACCCAGAAATAGCACTTCGGCGGTTAATTACACTATCAGTTACACCCAACAATGAGCAGAAACCTAGACATTCACAAGTAGCCAAATTCTATAAGTTGGTAATCTAGTTCACATCAGCAGCATGAACAGATACATAAGACACAAACCTCTAAGGATGAAAAACGCCTCCCGTTGAAATGCTGGAAGAAACTATCGGTGGACTGCTGGCTATCAAACCTTATCAGGATATTGTATCGATCCTCCACTCCGTCACTCCTGAGGCTCCGATTTAAAAGGTTCGAACTCAGTCAGGTAGAGATGAACACAACAAGGCAGAAAATGAAAAAAAAAAAATAACGCGATAATTACGAAAATATAGCTGATTTGACCTGACAATTCGCATCTCCATGATATGCTGGATGAATGAACCACAGAATTGGCAGAAATCCGCATAAGTCATGTGATTCGGAACCCCCAGCACACATACCAGTGGCTGCCTTCCTACCTAATTTTCGGCCATAAAATTAACCAAAATCTCAAAATCGATATCATCGGACCACTACATGAGTTCAAATAATAAGAACAGAAAATGTGCAAACGAACTGGACGTAGAGATTTAGAAAATTCTGAGGGAAAAATAAGGTAGAATGAGCCGAAAGGGGGGAGAGATCGAGAGTACCGGGAGGTCGGCGATGGAGGGGTCGTTGCAGTAGAGGTGCATGATTCCGCGGGTCTCTTCAATCCTAGGGTTCCCGGAGGAGAAGGCGAGCGCCTGGGTGAGTCCGGAGCCAGAAGCCACGATGAAGTCCTCGGAACTCGCCGGGGCGAGCGATCGGATAGCATCGGCTGCGCCGCTGGTAGAGGTGGCCGACATGGCGGCTTCTGAGCCCAACGTTTTCGCGCTCGGCGTTCAATTTTTGCGCGGTGTCCCATTTTCTCTGTCTTTTTCTAGCTCACCTCCGAAAAATAATGCCACGTATGCTCGTAGTAGGCTCGCATCGGGCACAGGTCCCACAATGGGCCAATGCACGGGCTCACGTCTCTGCGAGCGTTTATGTATAGACATTAAAATTATTTGAAGTGTCTCAGAACACATGCTCTATATTCTCTACGTTCTAAATTAATAGTTTGATTTAATTTTTAAAATAAATTAATTTATTTTTATTTTTAAAATTAAAGTTATTAATATATGATAGAGTAAATATTAATTATCCTATTTTTATTTTTAAATATTTTATATTAAGTATTTAATTTGAAAAAATACTTATTTATATTAATTATCCTATTTTCTTACTAATTAAAAAATATTTAATGTGCTCTACTATAATTAAAGAAGAATGAAAATATTAGTAGAAAAAAGTTAAGTAAAAAAATACATGTTACTCCTAAAATTAGATACTTTTTTTTTGTATATATTTTTTTATAAATAAGGCACTTAATATAAAATAGATAAATTATATTTTTAATGTATCATATTAATTATTTTTGTTGTGTATAAAACTTTTATTATATAGATTTATTTTTTTAATCCAATTAGAGAGGGATTAGCCTTGTAGTAAAAAAAAGAGTAAAAATATCATTTTCCTTCAAAGAGTTGATGTCAATTAATTTGCAAAAGCCCTCAAATTCTCACTTTATTTTTTATTTTATTTTTAAATTCAAGTTCCTTTTGTTTTCTAGGTGCCTATGCAAAGCTTCTTTTGTATTAACCCCCAAAATACAATAGTTTTTCTTAGAATCTGAACTTTTACATAGGATTTAAATGAAAAGAAGAAAATAAGGGACATTTACCATTAATTGAGTCCAGCCCCTCCCCATATTCAGTTTGAAAACTCATTTATAGGATATTGAATCTTTTTCAGGCTGTCTAAGGGTTGCAATCACGGCATTTCGGTTTGCAACCTCTTTGGGTTCTAACCGTATGATCATTTAGGGAGGTAAAGATAGGATTTCCAAGTTCAGAGACACTATCAAATCACTCGTAGTTGGGCTTTTAATGTGTAGTAAGTTTTGATTTGTTGAGCAAGTTACATAAAGGTTTTCTTTTAGCACTGTCCATTGACATTTTGATTTGTTCATGGATGCACCTAAGGTGAGTGGGCGTTTTCCAAACGATGCTTTGAGACAAGAGTGCTCCACTTGCGTTGCGTGCAAGGATCACACTTACACACTGTGCAAGAAGGGTGGGAAGAAAAAGTTAGCATGTTGGGTGCTCTCACGGGCTAAAAGTTGTACCTGTTGGGGTTACTACTAAATTACAATGCAGATTGAATACAAATCGCAATTAACATGCAAATCATCACACATAAATATAATATCAAATATATATATGCCTATAAATTAAAAACCAAAAAGTAGAGAAATTTATGAACCAGGTTCGAGGCGCGATACTCGCTGACCTTAAAACAGATACGCCGCCCTCCATGCACAAGCGTTTCATAGCGTTTCGTTCTTGAGATACAACGAACCACACAACCCGTCTGAAGGTGCACTTCCACTCAGACAGGCAGGATCTCAATTGGGGTAGACTCTACTGCTCAGTGAAGAACTCAGAAATCCAGAGTGAATAGAGGGAGAGATTCTCAGGAATTTTCTCTCAAAAAATCAGAGAAAGGATCGATGAATAAAGAGAAGAGCACTTTAGTTTTCTTCTTTAAAAAATTATTGTTCATCCCGTCAAAAATAATGATAAGTCCGCGTTAACCCAAGCCGAAAAGGCTCTCCAATATATTGCGTCACGTAAATCATCGCGACTGAAATTTATCCGTTAGGCCATTCGAACGGGGAAACACCCGTTCGAATGGCTCAACCCCAGTTTTCTTTTATATCGCGTCAAAACCAACAGTACCTATTGTTCGGCCCTGTGATGGCCTGGCCTGGCTACACTGAATAACTAGTAGTTAATTCCGCCACTCTCACTCGCATGTGCAAAGGGAAGGTGATCTCAGCAACACAAGAGCATCTCTAAGCAAAGGAGCTCCGCCATAAGTTTTGTTATTATAGTCCATTATAATAATGGCATGAAGAGGTGGCTTAAAATCCAATGCTCTGGCCAGTCCAACGCCCCTGCCCCTCCCTTTAAATAGAATCAGCCCATGCCAAAGTCCTCATATAACAAGGTATCCCAAATCTCACCCATACAAGAGGTTCACTCTCTTTCCATCTTCACCACCAAAGGCAAACCGATCGAGCGTAAATTATGAAGGTTGCTTACTCCTTGTCTAGCTAAGAGCCCTATGCACCAATACCCACAAGAGTCATGAGATTAAAGGGAAACTGCTTCCTCATCTCCTATTTGAGCTAAGAGATTGTTGAATCTAAGTAGATAAGTCGTAGTCATCATATGAGTTTATCCCCATGTGGTTATGGCACCCAGCCCATGCTAGGACTGCATCTCAGCATGCTTCACAATGTTGTCTAATGTATCCTAACACTACTCCAATGTCCCAATGCTGTTGTTTGAAGGTGTACCCCCTCCAAGTGCTTATGGGCTCCCTTAGTTGTCTGCTGCCAAGGGGTTTTAATTGTTCGCTGCTAAGACTAAAGGGCCCCTTTGGCTATGTCATGGGTTGAGGGGCTAGCAGGTGCCCTTGCAAAGGATAAATAGAACAAATAGGGCCTTAGCAATTTGGGGGTCCTTGCAATTTATGTGGGTGTCGGGCCTTATCTAAAATTATTACCAAAACTATTAATTTCCTATTATTGAATTTATTATTAAATTTTTATTTTCATCAATTATTACATATGTATCAGTGTTTTTGAAAGTGACCCTGTCACAATGCTGGGTCGGACCAAACCAATTCAACCGGCGGGTCATCCTGGTTGCATTGTGCAATGAGCAGATGCACATTGATGCTTGGTTAATGGTTGGTGAATAATTCTTTTTTATCAACTTTCCCTAAAATATATTTTTCCTTCACATCAACTTTCCCTTGGCAAAGAGCTAAAGGCATACACCTTTAAAAAATATTCCAGTGGAATTCCAAAGGCATGAGCTCTTCTCAAGTAACACCTTGGCCTCCCTTTCTCTTACTCTAGGGGAGGCTTCTCCATCAAGCACCAAATCCGGCAACTAGAAAATATTTTGGCCATGATGGATCACCCGTGAGAGATAGTGGTGGGCAAAGTGCAGGCTGCCCATGGGCAGTCCACAGACCCACACCAGCTGACCTAACCTACCCTGGCCCTAGCCATGCATCAGGCTAGGGCAAGGCCCGACCGTACATTACCAATCGTGGCCAGTATTGGTGCAGGTTGGGCACAGGCCAGCCCACCCGATCTGGTAGCCCAACGCCTAAGAGCCGTCGGGGCTTTACCGCAACATGTTGGGGGCTAAGCCCCAAACAATAAATTGGGGGCATTGCCCCTCATTTAAAAAATAAAATAAATGTTACTATATTTTTACAAAATTACCACCCCCTACACAAAGAAAATTTTAACCCCAATAACAATCAAATAATAATCATATTCAAGGATAGGAGAGGTAATTGTTACATTTCAAAATCTACAAAAAGGGGGAGTTTTAACCTTCTCTTTACCCTTCCTTCTACTATCTAAGTCTCTCTTTCTCCTCTCTTATCATGCAATAGAGAACGCAGGAATTTTAATCAAGGGGGCCAAAAAATATACATATATAAAATAATTTTTCTTTCAATTAAATTACTAAATTTTATAATAAAGATGCTATTGGAAAAATAAAAAATAGAAGTAATTATAATTACTATAACAAGAAAAGCAGGAGCTTCTCAATATGGATTAAATGCTATTTTTATTCTTATTCTATTTTATAAGCATGTCCCCCCCTATTGTCCAAAAAATATCAAGACCATAGCCGCCTACAACTAAGGCTATTATGAGGAGTCTAAGGCAATTCTAGGTATATGTCATTTAATGGACTTGTTATTTAGTTAGTGTAATGCCCTTGGTTTTTCTAAGTTTTTTTGTGATTTTCTACTATTTTGTGATCATTTTTTACAAGAAAATATGACGCTTCGATATATTTATATTTATGTGACTTCAATATTATACCCATAGAGTCGGGTGGGGCTTAGTCGCAGGCCACAGACCTCAACACATTCATTTGGCGCGAATTTTGGATATACAACACGTAAACAGGAGCTTAGCTCATGATGGGGACATAAATAGAAAAAAAATGAATATGGAATCCATCGACTCAATCCAGAAAGTTTTGACGTCCAGTGAGTTGGAGAGAAACCTGAGTGAGTTTTTGAACGCTCCGCCATCCCTCCTTCGTCACTGGATTCCACTGGTTCTTGCAAGGATCTACATTGCCAAACTACCACAGGTCTGTTGCTACCAGCTAAGACTCCCGCCACGGCCTCCTTGCTCCTCCATGAGGTACCGTTCTTTTCCTCGTTTTTCCCAACTTTGAAATTCATTTTTGGACCATCAGAGGGCAATTTCGCTGTCGTTTGCTGCCACCCTCCACTAGACTTATCTTCATTTGGCCGCCAGGAACCCATAGGTGCCAACCAGGGCTGCCTCCATGCTTTCCTTGCTCCTGTGCAAGTTGCTGATACTTTCCTCGGTTTTCTTTCTCATTGTGCCAAAACATATTTGGCTATCGGATGACTTTTTCTTTGCCTCTGTCATCCATTTCCGATCGGCCACCACCCCTTCATTCCATGTGTGGCCGAATCGACCTCCTATGCCCCCTCCGCTCCTCTCGTACGCCTGATTCCACCTCCCCCTTAGATGCTTTGGGTGCACTCAAGCCGTTGCCATCGGCGAGCCTCAAGCCATTTGGCCATCATGGGCTCTGCCCTGGCTCAACAACAGCGAGGTCCAGCCCCACTTGGCCTAATTACACCTCTGCCAGGAATGGGTCGTTGATCGTTTATAATTAAACCGTTTGCAAGTGTACAAGGTAATTGTACTAGGATTAGTATTTAAGGGTCATCAAACCTTAAGGACGGATGAATTATTACTAAATCTAAAAAGGAATTTACTAATTAAAAACTAAAAAGAACTTAAACTTAAATTAAGCAAAAGAAAAGAATCAACTAGTTTAAAAGGTAGAAATTAATATAATGGAATTTACTTAAGAAATCGAATCCACTATAGAACCATAACAATTCCTTAATTTTTAATCTAAATCTACTGTGAATATGAACAAGTATTCTCAGCTACAAGCTAGAATTACTTCAGAAAGAATCAATAATTAAATTCCATGGCATGAACTATCTTCGACAATAGCACGAATCATCTACACTAAACTAGCTATAGGCATGACCCGTCTAATCTTAGTATAACTCATCCAAGTCATTAATTATCTGAACATTAAAACTATTGTATGACCATCTCATCTAAATCACAGAAATTAGAATTGATGCAAATATCAAAACTACATTAATCTATTATCTACAAAACAATAAATCAACATAGATTTGAATAAACATGAAAAGCTCTTCCATTAAAAAGGAAATCCTTATCATACAATTGTCATAATTCACAACTGAGATCTAAATTAAAAAGAAAAGAAACTGAAACTTATCTTAGCTTCATCAACTCCTTAGTAAAAGAAAAGTTTAGACTTCCATTGTAGAAGAAAGCACTTGAATCTCCATTCAAAGCTTTGAGTTTTTCTCCATCTTCTTCTCTTCAGAAAATCAACTTTCTCACCTTCAATTTCGAGCCAAATATGTCTTTATATATGCATAAGAACCGTATGTAGAAGTTGTATATGAAAAGGACTCAAAATTGGCTGAAATAAGGAAACTACGCGCTATCCCGTTCGAACGCCCTGTATGCCAGTTCGAACTCCTATACTGCATTTTTCATCAAAATTACGTTATCCTGTTTGATCCTTAAAAATGCCCCATTCGAACGGTTACACTGTTCTTACAATCTGGACAGTCGATTTTCTGTTCATTAAGCTATTTCTTTCATTTCCATATTAATTTCCAACTTGTTTATAACTCTGAAAAGTTGTCCAAATCACTTTAATGGATGTCAAGACTATTTTCAATTATTCCAAACATCATCCAAGTACTTTGATAAGCGCATTTTACCTACAAAGCATTAAAACATCACATTTTAGACATGTAGAATATAATTAAGATCCCAACTTAATTCAAATACATATCTAAACTATTAATAACTACAAAATTATTAATAATTAAACTAAAATATTAATATCTATCTTAATCTACATAAACCATAACTAACTCTAAATTAACCTAATCTATACTAGCAAATAAGGTAAAAAGGCATATAAAATATATATATATTTCATACTTATCAGCCGCTAGCCCCTTGCCCTATACCATGCAAGATACAAAGCTGCTCACACCAAATGTGTTGGTTGTGGGTGGAGATTGACAATGTTGTTGTTTCGAACAGCCACTACCTTCTGGCCCTAGATCAGTTGCCCTTTTGTGGGCCTTGGTCTGCCATTGGTCGACCAATCTCGCCCTAAAAGTGGCCCTTTTTACAACGTGTACATGTATCCACGCATGTGTTTCAGGTCTAAGGCACCGCTTTTGCACCGCTTGACCATCAGATGGCTCTGTCACCAAATGGACTTGACACCAAAGCCTTCCTCCACCTCTCCTCCATCCTTGAACATCGCCCCATGCCCTTCACACTTATGTGGGCCCTTATGGACATGAAATCAACATCGTTGGGTGCTGTCCGCAGCCAATTTTGATGTCTTGCAGCCAACTGAGTACTTCTCAACCGCCAACCAAACTTCAGTTAATCCATCTCGACTTTTTGTCGCACTTCCCATTTTTTTTGGCACGACCTTTCTCCCGGCTACCCTTAGTGCGACGCCATGGATCGGAGATTTTGCCGCATTCATTTGTGTCACCCCATTTGGCCGTGAGTACTTCCGGTGCTTCCTATACTATCGGGACAACAGCTCTCTCAACTTGGCAATGTTTTTGGCTACCAACACAACCGACGCCACCACCATCGTGTTCTTGCCATCAAACGTTATGGATTATGAGGTAGGCGAGCTTTGAACTAGTTATTTCATGATAACATGCTTTTAATGTGTAGCAGCATGTTAAGATTGCATGATTCAATGCTTTGGATGTTAAATCAAGATCCATTTGCATGATATAAGAGGATAAATTATGTCATGTTGAAATGCATATAACATGCATGCAAGCTCTAAATATGGTTGATGTATGTGTATACTACAAGTATGTTGGTAAGCTATGTATGTGGACTATGTATGTATGTGCTAGTGATGGTTAGCGAGTATGCTGGTAAGCTATGTATGTGAATTATGTGTGCGCTAGTGATGGCTAGCCAGTATGTTGGTAAGCTATGTATGCAATTGTGTGTATGAAAGTATGTGTGATGGACATGCGCATGTATGATGGCTATATGCCTGTGTAAGGGACATGTGTATGTGTATGTGGGCAGAAGTTTGAGTGATGGATGGTAAGAGGTGACAGAGGGTTTGGTATGGAGTTGAATGTGGATGTGTAAGCATATGACGAAAGACAGAGGATATAAGTTTAATGGGTGAGGATTGAAATGGATCGGTTTGGATTGGAGTGTATGTTGGGGTATTGTCAAACGGTAAGAGTGTTGCATAATTATACAAGTATATCGTACAAATTATAAATTGAAAGTAAGCATAATAAGTAAGATATAAGTAAGAGGGTGATAACTAGGGTTGGCTCTAAGGAACTCAATTTGATGACTTCTGAGTAAGATGTGTTGGCCATAAGGTGGATGGCAAAGATTGTATCAATATGCAAGATTTTAGTGTATAGTGAGTTATGATCATGAGATGGATGGGTTACGTGAAGTCTACTGCCCTAACGAACTAGGGTTTTGGCTCAACTTCAATTTGATTAATAGAGCAATATGTCTGAGATTTTTGTGGCATAATTGTACCACATAACTTAATTAAAACTTGAATTGTAAGAAAAACTAATGATATCATTATGAGTTTGAGACCTACGGGTTCGACAGGTTCAGTTTCGCGTTTGAGCAAGCCGATAATGAGTCGGCCGAGCATTTCTCATGCCTTGGTATAGTGTTTATCCTGTAGGATGTTATTTGTATGTTGCATTGAGCCACATATATTTGATGCTCTATTGAGAGAGAAGTATGTTTTCGACTTGGTTTGTGTGTTGTATTAAGCCCAGGCATTTGATGCTGTATCGAGGGCACTGTATAATTCTGCCCAAGAGTGGCACTATATGATTTTTGCCCAAGAGTGGCAGAAACACTATAAGACGCCTAAAGTGTGGGTCATTGTATGACCTTTAATGTGTGGGTATTTATGTTTATGCACTTAGGTAAGTAGTATCATAGAATTGTTCTTACCTGTTTGATCATGTGCCCCATGAGCATTGGTGTGCCTTGCATTCGAAAAAGTTCATGGCATCTAGTCACTCCCCAGAGGTTAAGGTGATGCCCCAGTGGCATTCCTTTCCATTTTGACACTAGAGCTTATTAGTTGTAATGAGTTTTAGTGGTTGATAGTATGTGCAAGACTATATGAGTGAGTATGTATATTTTTGAGTAATTATAAGTTTCTGAACAAGACTGTAAGAGTATGATTCTGAGCAATACTGTAAGCGTAAGTTTATGAGCAAGACTGTAAACATATATTTTTGAGCAAAACTATAAGTGTAAGGTTGTACGAGTAAGGTCGTACGAGTAAGATTGCACGAGTAAGGTCATACAAGTATGTGTAAGTTGTATGAGTAAGCGTACGATTGTACAATTAAGTTTGTAAGACTTTGATTAAGAGTGTAAGATTGGTTTGATGGTATGTATTTGGCATGATTGTATGCATATGTGCATGATTATTATATGCCTACCTGCTTTATATTTGAGTTCCACGAACACATCTATGTATAGACTTACTGAGTTCACTGTTTAGAACTCCCCTCGTAGGTGTTTTCCTACTTAGTATAAAAACTCATTTACCCTATTTGTTAGCCCCGATGTTCGAGAGGCTTTTGCAGGTTTGTGTCGGAGAGGTCCTCGAGATGGATGCTTGTTTCTATGGTGGATTGATTTTCTTTGACTTATGTATATCTTTGACTCATTGCGAGTATTATTTATGCCACAATCTGATGTATTGGGTGAGATAAGAATTAAAGTGTTTATGCTTTTTGGACATGTAATTTAGATTATTGTGGACCGTTATGGGACTTGCACTTAGGGCTGCCTGGGAGAAATTTGTATTTAAAGTCTATGATCATAAAAATTTACTTTGTATGTTTATTTTCAAGTAGTGCACGAGGATGTTTCGTTCAGTTGTACTATGTTTGAATAAGTAAAATTTGTATGGGAGAAACTGATATGTGATGTTTTAAATTATAAAAACTATTTTCACAGGTTTTATATTCGTCATTTTCCCCGATTATGAAAATGTGATAAAAAATCTCGAGCGTTATAGTTGGTATAAGAGCTTAGGCAATCTGACTACAAGTCCATAATAGTCGCAAGTCCATAATAGTCGCAAGTCCATAGTTGTGGCATGTAAGAGTATGTTGGGAATTGGTGTTTGAAAGGTGATTGTTTTCCCTTGATTTCATTTGTTTCTAGCCTTGGGCAGAGTTGACCCAAAGTGCCTCAGCCGCCGAGAGATTCAATCGGTTAGATCGCATGCTTATTGGCTAAGGAGAGCCATGGGCTACTAAGATTGTGTTGAGTTTCATAAAGGTTGGCTAACACCTTTAATGGCTATTAAGAGAGTCAAAAACTGCTAGTGTCAAACTAAGATTATGAAGCACTTTGTTGTGATTTTGTGGATTCCGAATGACCAGAGAGTGGTTATGGCCAGTTACGTTCTTACTACTGAAAATCTGCCAAATGTATCTTTCCTAATTGGTCAGCTTATAACCTAGATGGAGTACATTTATGTGTCCTTCTTTGTCTGAAAGATATGAAATCCCTTTTGCTGGCGGCTAGGGAGTTTTTAATTGGTGGAATATGAGACTATTTTCACATCTTTCCAGAGATTTGTAGTTAAGAGTGGTTTAATGGATGAGTTTCGAGCCTCCAAGATTGTGGACAACCTTAAGGTAACTATTTTGACACTTGCAAGTGTTGTGGTTACCACTTAATATTTTGGGAAGGAGGGTGTGAGTTCAGTGTAGATTTGATGATTGGTTGACCGCTCAAAGAGTAGTGGTTGACCATCATAAGAAACAAGTGAGGTTTGTGTGCCTAGAAGGTTTGCATGTTGTACTCAGGGTGTTAAGTTAATGCTTAGTGCACTCTATACCTTTAGGGCATCGTGCAAGATGACCTACTAGAGTTGAATGAACTCAATGATGAGTCATTAGATTTTATGGTTAAGAAGATTGATTGACCATAACTATGGTCATGGGGGTACGTTAGATTTGTGTCGGTGAAGAAGTAGGTTGTATCCCTACATTTAATGTTAGCATCTTGTGAAGGATTAGAAAGTTTAATTATATGATGGGCTACATAAAAGTTACCTCATCTAGGACTTAATGAAGAACATTTTGTCAAACCTATTGGTTTGATGTATTTTCTATTTTTATAATATTATTAAATATTTATCCAGTGTTTACCATCCTACTTCTTGTTCAATTCTAAAATACTTATATTGCATAACTAAGGCATTTGTACAATATAGAGATAATGAAACATATGGATATTTTGTAAAAGAAATGGAAACAAAATTTAATAAATATCAGTCTTCTATCCCTTTAATTTGTTGTTTATGGGTTTTAATAGATAATAAAGTTAGATTATAAGGTGTAAAAAATTTAATTGATGGTATACGTGACAACATGAGTCCCTATGCCGATGAAAATAAAACTCTATATAAAACTGTAGAAACTACTTTGCATTCTTTTTTTTATACATATAAAATAATTCATAGTCCAAGACATCAATCAACTTCTTCTTTTTCTATTAACATGCATCTTACACGTAATACTAAGTCTTAGATGTCGTAAAAATAAACAAAAATATAGTGCTAACAATTTAAATATTGATTTGAACCTCATTATGTCTACAAAACAACTTATTAGTATAGATGTTTTAACTTAGTGGCAGACTGTGGTACCCTGTGTTCCGATTACACTTAACCTCAAAGGGTTAGGGGTAATTATGTAATATATGTTAATTCTTTAAGGGTTTTAAGAGTTGAAACTTCCGTATTTGGTTAGAACTCGAAGTAACGAGCACAACGCATCCAAGAACACTCAAAACAGAGGTCGGGAACGAAAGTTACGACCTCGGGAAGCGAGTGACATGGGCGGGACCCACTTTAAAAGTTCAAGATAAGCTACCCATGTGGGGTCTAGTTTTGAAGGGCTCGTTGATACGAGTCCACTGGTACCAAGATCGTGCAATTCCGACTTCGGGATAAAAATTATCGCGTTTTGACAATATTCAAGAAAAGACGAAATAGCTGATGTCAGCAAACCAAGCCGAGCCGAGCCAGAGATGGAGCCAAGCCGCCACGCCGCGGAAACGGCACGCAAACATGGTCGTCCGTGTGTTCCCTGCTCGTCCCGCGCGCGTCGCGTGGCGGTTATGCTTAACCCGGGGGGTTAAGGGTAATTTGGTAATTTATGACCAGTGTTAGGGGGGTTTTAGGTGAAATCCCTGTATCCGGGTAGAGCTCGAAATAACGAGTGTAACGAATCGAAGAACACACGAAATGGAGGTCAGGAACGAAAGTTACGACCTCGAGAAGTGTGCCACATGGGCGGGGCCTGCTCGAAAAGTGCGGGATAACCTACCCATGTGTGGTCTAGTTTCAAAGGGCTCGTCGATATGAGTCTATCGGTACTAAGAACGCACGATTCCGACCTCAGAAAAAAATGTCATATGGGCGGGACCCACTTTGAAAGTGCTGGATGACCTACCCATGTTTTGGTCTTATTTTGAAGGGCTCGTTGACACGAGTCCATCGGTATCAAGAGCGTGCGATTCTAACGTCAAGGTTGAAAGTTATCGCATTTTGAAGTTAAGATATTATTTGAATAAAATAATATCTTTATGGATAGGATCGACGACGCAGTGGATAAGACTGACGACAAAGTGGATAGGATTGATAGTAGATAGGATTGCTGACAAAGCGGATAGGATTGATAGTAGATAGGATTGCTGACAAAGCGGATAAGATTGATGATGGAAGTGGATAGGTTTGACACGTGTCATCCTCACATCCATCTAGTTTTTCTATAAATAGCATCCACAGCATCCAGAGAAAGGAAAGAAGAAACTCTCCCACGTTTCTATATTCTCTCCCATATTCAGAAACTTTTGTTATTCGTTTCTCACTCATTTTAAGTCCGATTGGAGTCATTCTTGAGGCGTTTCTAGCTAATTCGAGGGTGATCTACGCAATGGAAGCGTCTATTCCTCAAGTTAGCAACCCTATCTAAGAAAAATGTCTCGAGGCATGGGGAGGTTCTGTCCGTCACTTGCGGGCGAAAGAAGGGTAAAGTGTTTCGAAGTCAGAGGAGATCCTGACCACCATCTCCGAATCAGAAAGGGCAGATGCTCTGAGGAAATGAGCAATTCCGAACATCGCCATTTTCGGAATTGGAGGGAAGTACACTTTTCTGACCTTTTAGTTTAATATGATTTATATAAATGCATATCTTAATTAGTAATATACTAATTAAGATATATTATTTGCTATGATGTGATACATACTGATATGTTTCTATTTAATCTACTTTGATTTATTTTGTTGTGATCTGAAATGCTCTGCTATGACTTGACATACTCTGATCTGATATGACCAGTATGGTCGGATAAAATCTGATATGATTTGATAGGATCTGATATGATCTAAAATGATCTGTAGTGTGTTCTGCTCCGCTCTATGATAGAGTGGGATGTGTGTTTTATTAGTGTTCTTCTCACCTATGTGAGAAGTGTATTTTACTGATTTATTGGCTTTCGTTTGACTCCGATGAGTTATAAGATTTTCGTCGGATTCTGAATGAATTATTTGGATATAAAGTATACATATTTTATCGTATATGATTTTCTGATGTCTGGTGAATGTATTAGCCGTTAAGCAGAACTACGTTCGGATCCGATCATATTGGAATAACGTCATAGATGGTATCCAATATGTACGTAGGCAACCAACGATAAAATAACGTTGGCCCGATCCAAATTAGTTATAAAATTAGGTTTGTTCTGATCTACGCACAATGGAACGTTAAAGCTCCGTAGTGCGTAGATGAACGCTATGACTCTCACACTCAGAGTCTGCAGCTCCTGGTCAATCAGTTTTAATTTTTCTGCTAAATTTTGACACTCCGATTGTGTTTTCTGATCTAACCCCGGTCCGGGTCAGGTGGTGCGGGTCGGGGTGTTACACAGACATATAGATGTAATTATCTTGTATTGTCTACTTTAGCTTGTGATTTACTAACTTCATGTCTACAGTATCAACATAATCTACTTTTAGTACATGAGGTAGGGTGTTGGACAAAAGACAAAGTAGATTAATGCTCAATGCAATGGAGGCATGTATTTGTTTGAATGATTGGTTAGATGCAGAATAAATGACACAAGCTCCTAAATTTGAAGAGGAAATAGAAGAATATATAAAAAACTTGATAAATAATAACTAGCTAATAATGTAAAATTTAAGATTTTAGATTATAATTATAAATGATAGATAGGTGAGTGGGAGCCAATTTAACTGAGATGTACTCATTCTATAATGATGCAATTCTAGCATTCACTTTGCAAGTCACAATTATATTGTGTGATTTTATAAATTATTTAATAAATAAATTCTTATTCCTTTTTTATTTTTTAAATAATTAGAAAGAGGGAGTGTAAGAGATAAACAAATTGGGTTTAAATCTAAGTGATAAAGTCATGTACAACAATAATATGGCTAAGGGAGATGTATAGAAAAAATGGCAAAAAAATATAAAAAGTATTGATAAATAATAAAAATAGAAAATATCTTTAAAATATAACCTAAAAGATTATGTAACCCAAAATACTAAAAATAATATATTCTTCCTTAGAAATAATACATTGTAATATAACAACTCAATTTATCATAAATTTGGGGAAGGTTAGTGGCTAAAATATATCATTAGAGAGCTCACTAGACAATCAAAGCCAAAAGATTATGAAAATGGAAAAAGGAATTGTCAAAGGGCTATGTGGCAAAGTGTGGGTATAATATGCACATTAAACGTGAAGTACAAATTTTAGATGTGAAGTATGCATATAAAATATTTAGCATGCATTTAAAAAAAATGCTAATAATATGACATATATTACAGTGGGATGAGAAAAATGTAAAGTATGCATATAAAATACGCACTATAGTCATTTTTTATTACTTAGGTTTAAATATGCCGAATGCCACTATCAATTGTATGTTCTTTTCTATTGCCGATAAGCTCCTCCTCCAACATGACTACAAAAAAGAAGGAAGTCTCCTAAGAAGAACATGTAATTAACAGTCTATATTTTTTAAACTCTCTTTATTATTCATGTTTATCTCTTGAGCTTTTTAGTTGGTTAAGTGCATATATTTAGATGTAGTCACACAATTTGTTGTGTTATTGACCATTTTATTAAAATATTTTTTTTAATTTTTAATTGCTCAATGTAAAAGGTGTGAATTGTCGTCCATGTAATTAAGGTTTGTTCGGTATTGAAAAAAGTTTAAAAACTAAATAAAAATAAAATTCATTGTCAATTTAATGTAGTTAAAGATGTTTGTAATTTTATCTTTTAAGTTTATAAAGGAAGAAAATTAAAATTTTATATTATGAATTATTATTATTAGAATTATAATATATGCCAAAATTAATGGAGATCCTCATCATGCTAGAAGTGGGTCGAAACATAAAGTCGAAATAATTAATTTATTATATACCATTTGTGTGACTTTTAGCATTTATGTGTCCATGTAAGAGTTTAGAACCTATTTATGTTCCATTCCAAAACACTTCCACTCTTAACCCTATCCCTTCATTGCATCTACTTGCTGAAAATGTTGTCGTCTAAATTCATACCAAAACTAGAAGATAGGGACACTGCTCATAGGCTACGTAGGCCCTTGATTGTTTGAGGCCCACAAAATAGGATCGTGATATTACCACAACAAATCTTCACATCACTTCCTCCCACAGCCAACGTGTACCAATCACACCATCCCATCTTACCCATTTGCCACCAGCGTACTTCTTACCTAGCTTACTTTAAATTTTAAAAAATCAAAATTCAAAGCAAGCCCTGTCCCATTTCTTCTCCTTGGGAATAAACGACGGCTCCCAAATTATGACTTCATCCACCCATTCCCCCGTCGACCTCTCCTCTATCTCCGTTTCTGGTGGCGGCACTGACACCGGGCGTGTGGGCGAGCACCGACGTGGCCCGGGAGCACTGGACGCTGCTGCTCCAGATGGTAGAGATCATGCCTTGCGGGGACGACCCGCTGCGTGTCGCTTGCCCTGGCTTGCCTACGTCTCCTCCGGTCATGTCTAGCTCAGCCAGTTCGGGTACGTCTCCTACGTCGACTTGGACTCCCCTGTTCCTGTCCTCCGCGGAGAGGAGAGGAAATATTTGAGGTACGATTTATCTCCAAAGCTGTGCAGAGACTCAAGGAAAACATCCAAAAGAAAGCCGGTGCCCTCTAAGGATCCAACTGAGTCATCCCCTGTTGTTAAGGTTCATGCCACTGGTCGCCCAATATTTCGTGGGATGCTCTACTGTTTAATCTTGAGAGCCTTGGAAAGGCGTCATTTCTATTTAGTGCTTCCATAAAGAATTATTGATAACTTGATATGAATTGGGAACTTGATTAAAAATTATCTGATTTAATATCGGATTAGTGAGAATTGATGTTAGGAAAATTTAAGATTTCGTTTTTGAAACATATTTGTAGGGTTAAAGCCCATGCCTTTTGACCACCTAGCCTAATGAGTAAACTTTACATTAATTTGAGATCTTTCTATAATACCAAAATAACCTGAAGCCTCCTAAGATGTGTTTTTCTTATGATATTCCTTAGGAATTCATCTAACAAATAAATGTGGCATTTTCAACAGATGCATTGGAGGAGGTGGCAGTTTCAGATAGTGTCATTCGATCTTGGAGGTGGTTTGGTTAATGTTTATCTTTTTCTATATCTCATAATTTCTGACTTTATTCTCATTTGTAGCTTCATCGAATTTTTGAATATTACACCATGTTGTTGATGTGTGATTGACTTCTTCGCCACTTTTTACTTGAGGCAGCAATTTTCTTCTGCTTCTGCATTTTCATTTGGACAGACAATACTTGCAGACCTGAACCTCCACCAGTTGAAAGACTGGAGAAGACAATGGAGGAAGGGAGAAGCCTATCATAAGAGAGGTTAAAGAGACTAAAGAAGACGTTAAGAAGGTTGGGAAGACTAACATGACTTTGCTTCAGAAGCCTTCTGAGGGGTTAAGGAGCTTGTAATGGATGAACAGAACTTTCTGAAGGGACTAAGCAAGGAAAAGATGGAGGTTTTGGATGGTCTGAAAATGGAAGCAGAAAGCTTGGACTATGGAAAAGTGGGAGTTTATGTAGCTCCTTGTCATTCTTAGTTCTTCATTTGTTATGTAAGAAGTACTGTTGCTTTACTTTTTTTTTGGGGGGTAGGGTTGTTTAAGAATCTGCCCATATTTGATGTTGAAGAATGACTCAATGTTTTTCTTGATGCACGCCATTTGATCAAAATTCGACGCTTGCTACACACATGTTCTTCATTAATCATATATCCCATTTCTTTACTATTCAGCCCATCTTTACTGCACTACCAAACCATTCTATCATATTTTGTTCATATATCCACACTAATGCACCACCAAACCATTCTATCATATTTTGTTCATATATCTACACTTAATAAGTACTCAACTTCTTGTTGATATATCTACACTTAATAAGTACTCAACTTCTTGTGATTACAGAAGTTGAAATTAGGTTGGCATGAGTAAATTGCAAGCACTGACTGCTTCAAACATGGATTTGCTGATTCGCCCATCTTTACTGCACCACCAACATGGATTGCTGATTTAGCTGCACAACCTCCTCCCAGTCATTCTGGGATGTTGGGAGGCAGAAATAGTGGCCTAACCCAACTGATTTAAACCTCATTCACATAACATGGCTATGTCTTTTATCTTTTTGATAGTGAGAATGATTAATGGCATGTTTCTTGCTAATTACA
Organism: Saururus chinensis; assembly: GCA_035235625.1. Lineage (NCBI taxonomy): Eukaryota > Viridiplantae > Streptophyta > Magnoliopsida > Piperales > Saururaceae > Saururus > Saururus chinensis. The sequence continues at coordinate 33,428,772 of CP141145.1, forward strand.
CTATATCCTTGCTAATACAAAATTTTCTTTTTCAAGAGACATTCCAGCCAATGTTAATGCTCAATGGACATGTTTCAAACGGAAAAAGTGACTTCCATTTGTATTGGACAATTAGCCTCTGATGACTCGAGAACAAAATTATGCAGAACACAATACAATCTTAAATATTATCAGTTTTTTGAACATATGAATCACAAAGAGGCAAGTAGCCGCAGATTGAAAAGAGAAGAGGAGCCAATAAGCATCCATAAAAGGAAATTCATTGCATCTGATAGCTGATATATGCTACAAAATTTCAAAGTACAATATGGTCCGTCTATTTGGACAAAAATCTGGATGAAACTGGCTTTTGCATAGGCCACTGCCTGTGAGAGCATTGACAACACCTGCACCATGGATTCGACAAATTTATCAAGTAAATTTATCAACACCATTATCGACATACCATTGTTAAATGTTCAACTACTAGATAAGAAGTAGATTTATTGTTTGCTTCAGCAACCACGTCAACAATTCTTGAAATAGAAAGAGCTTCTACCTCTTTGAACCTAATTATATTGGGATGCCTGAGTAATTTATGATTCATAATCTCCTTCAGCACATGCTCATCAATCAGTGCCCACAAAATTTCAGTTCGGTAACTGCAAATAAATAAAAAAACCCACCAGCCCACTCATCAAGCTACAAGAAGACATCGTTTGTCAATCCCATCTACTCTTTCCAAGACAAAAAACAAAGTAGAGGAAATAAGAAAAAAATCGAATTGAACAAAAATCAACCTTTTGTTCTCTCTTGATCAATTTGACAGCAAAGAGGTCCTTTGTCCATCCGTCTGTAACAAGCTTAGCAAATCCCGGCTAATTATACTGGAAGGAGATCGGACCTGAAACAACCCCAATGACTGCAAGCGAGCTCGCTGACAATCACGGCAGGCTGCTCGACTTTGCCTCCCAGGCGTGTCTTGCTTACCAAATCCGTGCTGCCCTTCAACGCCTAGCACATTATTCTCTCGATTGAATAGGCAGAATGACAACAGAGGTATATTCAATTACCTCGTATGTAGCAGGAACAAGTTCCAAATGATGAGATGCATGAAACATGCTAAAGTGATATAAGCTTGAATTATAAAACCAGATTGCTATCAATGAATGAATTCTCTTTCATACATTTCACATGTACAGTTCATATTACCCAATTAACGTGTAAACTGTAAAAAACCAGCGTATATAACCAAATCATGTCATGGTAGCATTAAGAAGTATGGGACTTCACAAACGATAGAAGAAAAATCGTATATCAGCATATATCATTTCATAAAGAGCATCTGATCCAAAACTACATAAACTGCTCAAAAATTGTGAAAAGCATAAGAAGAGCCATCTGATTTCCATTTTTTTTTACCAAAAGTAATAAATCCCTTTAAACTTCCTTTAAATTCTCATGACGTATGTTTTATTTTGTTTGACATGACTGTAGATCCTGGCCCCTCCTATTCCCACCATGGGATTTCATGTGAATAGTCAGCAATATAACAGCAAACATCTAGTGTGGTAAGAAGATATGCCGAGTTGCAGGAACTACATAGTCAACTTTGTAAAGATCAACATGAATTGGCTCACCTGGTGGTATGCTGCAGTATTCTCCATTTGCAAAAGACTACCATTATGCAGTATTCTCCTCTTAGCTTGCAGGACTCCCCAGCGGGAAGCTTGGTTCTGACCCCAAGACCGATTCTAGATCGTCAGTGCAGTCCAAAAGGGAAGGAGGAACAGAGGAGGGGCGCCAGCACGGGTGGGTGGAGTTGGAAGGGGGAGGGGACGGCCATGGATGGGGTAGAGTGCTAAGAGGCTGGGGGTGGGTGGGTGGAGTCGAACGAGGGAGGTTGCCGATGTCTGACGGGGGAGAACGGAGAGGAGCTGGGCGGGTGGGAACGGGGACAAAAATTTCAGAGACCAATGGGGAGGATGGAGATGGGAGGCCAATGGTAGGTGGGTGGGTGGAGTCCAACGAGGGAGGTCGCGGGTGTCCGATGGGGGGAAGATGGAGAGGAGTTGGGCGGGTGAGCACAAGGCCGAAAATTTCAGTATCACGCGCCTAAGACGTAAATGCGCGGGAAAAAAGAGGGGAAGGGCTGGCTGAGTTGGCAACGGATCCACGTCAGCTGTGGGAGCAAGTGTTGCGAGGATCCCGTGTGAAGGTATTATTTTCCCACAAAATAAGCACTTCAGAACGTTTTCTTTGGGACTAGTCCCCAACCGGCCAAACTTATCCGTCCTTGCATTTTGTGAATAATAAGTTGGATCATCTTTGCGGCTGAAATCTTAGGTGTTACCTTACACAATAAATAAACTTAATAATTATCGCACTACTGGGTGGTGATAATTGGTGTTGTTCTGCAGAAACGGCGGGCCGTGCAATCATTTAGGATAGCAAGGCCCACACTTTGTCTTTGCCATTCTTAGGTCTGAGGCCCATCGCTTTTTGTTGCTTTAGAGAGGTACAGAGACAGAGAAAAAGGCAAGAAGACAAATTGTCTTTTGGTGTTCTGACCGTGAATATATGATATGCCTTTCGCCTCAACTGTTCTCCATGTGACATATTTTCTGAACCTGCATTGTTGAGTACAAGCCTCTTGTGAGTTGTGAGGAAGGAAGATCTTTTTGCTTGATTGAATGAAAATGATCTTTATGAAAAGATGGCATGCCGTGTTGCTTTGTTTTGTTGTTTACAATTGGGTCTAAATCCTTAGGGGGTTTCCCTGTTTTACCGGGACATTTTTTGTAGCTTTGTGCTTGTTTCTTTCCATTTGTTGGGAGCCTAATTTTTGGTTTCTAGTCAATGCTTGTAAAGCTGATGAGAAAATAGAAAACGCCAATACGAAGGAGCCTAATTTTTTTTGGTACAAAAGGATCCAAATTTTTTAGTGGGCAGCTGACCATGTATTTTACTACCTACAAAACGACTCATTAACATAATTATGAGACACCAAAGGCACTTAAGTTATAAATGCTAATGAATTGTGTATTAAGTGGCGCAATACATTATAAACATAGATTGCAATATACACCTAATTTTTTTGCTAAGAGTTGGATTGGAAAGAATGAAAACTTAAAAAGCTCAGCCGGATGGTTTTGAGTAGGGTTGTTAATGGTATCTGTTCTACGGTTTTATCATTTGTATCATACCGTTAAAAAGTTAAATGGTATAAATAAATTTATTCAATGGGTAAATAAGATGATAATTTTATTCAACTATTATCTAAATGGAAGGTAGTGGAAAAAACTCTACCATACTCATATATTTGTTACCCGTTTGTCATATTTAAAAAATATATATATGTACTCATTAGTCTTAAGTAGTTTAATTTCAAAAGAAATTAGCTAATGAACTTTTTATAATAATTTTCATGTCATGATATACCATAGTGATTTACTCAATAAAAGATATTATTCAAATCCCAAATATTTATTGAATTAATTTAACTAATTACAACTATTTATTATATTTGTTATAAAGCAGCTACTTAGAAGATAATTTGCTCTTTTTAACATTTCATATGTTACAATATTTTTTTATAGAAAAATATCTATTTCTATTTCTATTTCTATTTTATATTTTTTTAAACTCACTTTGCTTCAATATTTCCCATTTGGCTGCTTTGTATAATTTTTCTAGTCTCATTAGGTCACGATTTATCTTTAACCATACACGTCAAAATCTTAACTAGATACAAATACACTTTGTAGAAAATATTTTTGCAACTCTCAAGTTAATTTATATTCCATTTTTAATAACTCAAACACATGAATCTTTTTTTGTTTTTAATAATAAAACTTATGAAGTGTTTGTTTGTGTAAGGTATTGGTTTGAATCATGATTATGTTACAAATCATATTTGTATATGAGATTGCAAAACTTAGAATAATTTAGTTATTGAAATAAGTTAGAACTAACAAGTTTTGAATGACCAAACAAGTTTGAGTAAAACTTTGAATAGGTTTCAGTTAATTTTTTTTTTAAATATAAAGGGACTCCTTTACATTTTTTTAGGTAATGGTGTCATAATTTGGTTAACTTGGGTTGCACTAGCCTAGCTACTAATCTGGGTAATGGTCTTAGCTTAGTTTGAAAATATTGATTTAAAGAGACAATAATGGATGGTGTGTATCACTACATGTGGTTACATTATTGCCTGCAATACATCATTGAAGACAATTGGTTGTGAGAAGACAATTGTTATTCTTTTGAAATAGACATTAGATGAATGCCTTATAATTGGACTCATATGATAGGAAATATTTATAAGAAAATAAGTAATTTTATTATGGATATAAGCCTAAAATACGTATCCATTTACATTTTAAGTTTAATCATTGTAATTTATTTGCAACAACCATAAATAATTGTAGTAATGATGTTAATTTTTTAATCTTTGTAGTATCTAATTAAGTGAATTAAAATATTTATTTTAGCCTTTTTAAGCATATTTAAAAAATATAATAGATAATAGTTATTTAATTAACCGATTGATTATTAGTGGAATGAATGATTATGGAAGTACATATATAGTTTACTTAATAGAACAGTTATTGATAAAGATTTAGAAAATAATTATAGTAATGAAATAGGTTATACTGTAACCATATCGTGTAACCCTATCGTTCAATTGACAACCTTAATTTTGAGCAAAAGGCTACCCCATATTTTGAGCCTTAATTTTGAGAAAGATTTAGAAAATTAGATGAACAATTTGTCACCCTATATTTTAGCTAGCCTACCCCATTATACATAAAATGTATATCTACAACTCTATTATGAGGGGTGGGTTAGCTAAAATAAGGGTGAAAAACTTATCAAATCCGAATTCAATACTATTTGTAAAATAGTAAATTTAAATCTGACCCATATTACTATTTAGGTTGAATTTAAAAACTCAAACCCAACTAATTAAGGCGAGGTCAGTTCAAATTTTATTAAAATATAAAAACTACGATACAGTCAACAATTTTCACAGACATTCAAAACTACGGAGTGACATAATCTCAAACTTTTCATCACCTATCCATAAAAGTGAAGTAATTGATTTTGAAAAGGCAGGGGAGCTGCATTTGCATCATAGGAAGAACATCATATCTTCTTTATCTCAATTCAACGACAAACATACTTTTAAGTCGTAGCCCATCTACCCAAGAGCCAGCAACCACCAAAGCATTGTTAATATTCAGTCAATTGAGATTGGCAATTCCTAGTGTACAAGGTCCCCTTCAAAAGTCAATTGAGCAATTCCTAGGTGTATAAACAAACATATATCCCACCATCGAAAGAAAAAAACAAACATATATATCACAATTGAATCATCAACCATGCATTCACGAGTAACGAAAAAACAAAGGCAGTTTCACAAGTCTCTAGACTCCAGTAGGTGCGATTCTGCATTTTTTCAGTACCTGCACGTTCTCTAGTGAGTCCCAGCTCCCAAAACACCTCCCATTTCTAACCCGTGACACCGAGGGGGGAAGGAGGCCCAGAGGCCAGACCTCCCTAGCACCTGTTGTTAAGTGCTCCCAATGCAAAAGTTTCCAGCTCCAAGACAGAAAGCGATGATCGATAGGTTAAAAAAGCTCTCGTAAGCCCCAGGTTGGGAGTATAGGCATCCTCCCAGGTTTCGACGTTTCGTGCCGTATCTTGCACGGAAGATCGGCGATCACTAAGCTAAATCTGATTGAGATGGCCTCTGACACGTGAGAAACAGAACTGGGCGATGGTGATTACTAATTTCTGGTACAATATACACAACAAATACACTGTCATTTCTTTCTTCTTTTCTCGAAATCCTAATATTCTATTCTTCTAGATCAGTACAAGGCAGGCTCAGTGGGGGGTCATCATCATTTTGGGGCTTCTTCGGTGATTCTTTTGCTCCCGTGGTTGCTGCGGGAGATGGCTGAGTTGCTGTCCTTCGTGAAAGCTGACCGCTTGGGCTTCCTGGGCATACACTTGGCCGTGACTCCGGTTCCCTCAACTACTTCCTTCTCCATCAAATCCGATTTTGAACTCCTGCTCATATTAAAAACGGGCAAAAAACATCTGATCAGAAATATGCTTTCATTATTCTCATTTTTTGCTCAAGCGAAAGATTGTCAAATCAGTACGCTAGTGGCAGCGTTCCCATTTCGAACAGTTGACACTCCACCTACCATTCGGACTAAAGCTGCTACTCTTTTTTTATTCCATAGTCCTGCTAATCGAGATGTTTCAGTACGCTGGGAATTTTTTTTATACCATAGTCCTGCTAATCGAGATGTTTCAGTACACTGGGAGCCTGCAAGTTTTATGCGGGGTTGGTACATGCATAACCCATCTTTTCACCAGAACCAGAAAAGAAAATTGATAAATATCCGACGTTTCATTTCACGCTCAAAATTCTATGACATGAAAGCTTCCAAGTCCCCCATCAGCGTGATTAAAAAACCCACAAAGTGTTTTACAGAAAACAAACAAAAACAACACAATGGAAAAGCACTTTTTAATAGCCTTTTCATGGTGAGACTAAAGACAAAGTCCCCCTGTTTGAACTTCGAGCAATCTTGCGAGGATCAAATTAGCTCAATCATATTCGTACACTGTTTTTTTAACACGAAAGTATGACAAATTAGTTTAAACTCTTAATCTTCTTTCTATTGATTGATTAACAAGATAATTATAATCATGCAAGAAGATGAGAATAATTAATTCATACCTGTCAGCATTATATGAAGATGATCTCTGCAACCCTTGAAGCTCCCCACTGACCTCACCACTCTCCTTGTTTGTCTCAATCACGCTCCCGCTGAAATATTCCTTGTCCTCCAGTCGGATCCCATTGAAGCCCGGAGTGTCCGTCACGCTCTCCGTCTCCTTGGCCCCCTTATCGGACGCGGGTCCTGACCCGGATCCTGATCCGCCCCGCGGCAACCTCCCCTTGTAGTGCGAAACCAGCGAGAACCCGTGGTCCTTGACGGAGATGGACCCGCAGGAGATCAGCTGCATCAGCACCGTCGACGCCTTCATCCTCCCGCTGGGATGATCCCTAGCCGTCCGATCCCGGATGTCTGCCCCGTCGATCGCGCTCAGGGTCACCCGGCCATCGGCCTTGATCAGCGACTCGAGGGTATCCGGGCTAGAGGACGACGGCGGGGGAGAGATCTCCTCCCTTGTTAGCTCCGTCTCTTCGACGGCCAGGATTGCTTCTTCCTCCAAACTATCCTTCTTTGTTGGGTTCGGCTGGTCGTCGCTGGCATGGCCCAGGTCTGGTCTGACGAGAGGTTTCCTGCGGCGCCGGGTCTTGTCGTCGGTCTGGGTCGACGCGTCCGCGGCCTTCATGCCGGCCTCGGCCATCGACTCGGCCTTGTAGACCTTGTACTCAGTGAGATCCAGGTGGCTCCAGGACTGGTTGCGCCTCCTGACGACAGAGTGCCCGCGCTCTTCGCTGGTGGGTTTTTCAACCTCCGGCGGCTTTTCTGGGCCGGATGAGACGGAGTCCTGGGAAGCAGAGGAAGTGGGGGTTGGGAGGAGGAGCTCGGATCCCTTCAGCACGTATTCATGGCCTTGTGCCGGGTAGATGAAATCATTCTCAGAGAGGTCGTGCCAGACGAATCCGTTCCTGTAGCCCCTGAACGCAGGGCAATGAACAAAAATCTAAAACCCACAAAAGGGATAAACAGAAATTGCTTCGAAAGTGGAGATATGAACAAATATGGAGATGTGATCGAATACAGAAATTGGCTGATACGTTGGAGATGAAGTGCAGCTCACCTCTTGGAGGACCAAGCGTACATGCTTGCCATCCCTTTGCCTCTTAAGAAATTCAACCGATTGATTACATCTGAAGAACATGTCAGAAGAGTTTGATTAGCACAGTCTAATTCATCAAACATTAGGCAATGCTACAAGGGGGCTAGAAGTATTTGGGTTGTGGCAAGGGTACCTCTGAGATAGAGGCCATCAGATGAGGAGAGGGAGACCTCCATGAAATGGGGGTGCTCGAGCAGGCCGTTTCTGGAGAGGTAGTAAACGACGGGGACTTTCCTCTCCCCCTTAGGCTTGGGCTCCACCCAGACTTTGGTCCTCTCGGGGCTAGTTTCTCTGTCCTGGTACCTCTTCACCGTCACCGCCAGATCCCCTCTTCCTCTGGATGCCACAGCCATTTCGCTGCTCTGCCGCACAAATTAGAAGATTCATCATCAGTCCTAAGAAGAAACCGTAAAATCCCAAAATAACTTCTTCTTTAAAAAGTAAAATGAAACAGAGGGAATCGAAAGCCGCTTACAGTCCGAGAAAGGAGAAAAAGGGCGAGCTCTCTATTACTGCAGAAATCAGACTCCCAGCCTACCCTTTTCGAATAAGGTGTAAAAGACAACAAAAATCACACAAAACTCGATGCTCAGCAGCTGATTCGCAGTGGGCGGCAGGAAGAAATGGGTGGAAGGCGTGACACTTGATCTCTATCTATGGTTGACGGAATAGCGAGAAAGGGGAGGTCTCTCGGTCAGAGGGAGAAGAAGAGGAGACAGACGATTGGCATTTATAGCTGCAAAGACACCGCCTTTAAAAAAACACATAAAAAACAAGAACTAGAACAAATAAGAAACGAGAGAAGAGAGTGACTGACTGAGCGAGAGAGGGTATGGCTAAGGTATGACTCGCATCATTGCTACAGTACTACAGCTGCTACTGCAGATGAGATGAGAAGAGAGAGAAGAAGGGCGGGTGGATTCAAAACCGATGCGGCCGACAACTGCAAGCCAACAAAATACTTGGTGGTGGACTTTATAGCAGACAACAAAAGTCCCCCCTAAAAGTCTTAGCGGAGTCTTTACAAAAAAATTAATACAAAGAATCTCTGGTACTGCTCCATTTCACCTCATCTCGAGTTCTTCTAACAAAAATGAAAGTGCTCAAGGAGGGAAATGACCCAAGAACGGGAAAGCTTGGTCATACTGGAGACTGGGGCTTGCCAGGCCAATTTCTGTGGAGATTGTTGGGCTGGGAATCGTGACAGTACTACTACAGTAATAGCAGACTGAATTGAATGCATGAAAGGACAAATCCAATCTGTAGAGGCGAGGATACGAGGAGGGGTACGGGGATAGATATAGTAGTTAGCCCGTAATGCCGTAATTGGTCCAGGCACCTAGAAATGGGGATATTTGCAATTTGCATGAACCGTCAGTTTCATTACAGGTACATGACACCCCACACACAGCTCTTATGCCCTTCTTCCCATCGACTGCTGTTCAAATGAAGCATTCAATTCGTTCTCAGGCCAGTACGAATATACACTGTTTTTTTTTCTCTCTCACTGATCTTCTCCATGTGAACATGGTCATTTTCACCAGCCTGTACGTATATTGGTAGCACACCGCGTTCTGATAGACGGAGGGAACTTTGGTTGACGTTGTTCATCATTGACTCGGGTCACTAGGCATAGATGGTGGGCTGCTAAGTGTGAATGTGAACGGCAACAAAGAAATTGCATGTTATTTGCATTGACCCACTTGCTGCTCATACAATATTCGAGTAGCAGTCGATTGCAGAAAATTTTGAAAACGCCGCATTTGTGAGCTTTCTTAACGTGGGTATGTAGGAGATGTAGGATGGCGTAGCGAGGTGATAACGTGAGTTTTAGGGGTGGTACCTTAAAAAAATTAAAATTTTAACACAAAATCTCTACACATATGTATGAAAAACTATCCACCTAAACAATAAATATTATCATAAGGTTTTAAATTTTATTGAATTAAATAAATAAGTAATAAATACTAATCTTTAGGACTAATTAGTGGCTGGGCACTTTGAACCTCCATTCTAATGCCAATATATTAATTAAATTAGAATAAATATTTTAATTATGTATAAATCTCTCACAATCTTATACAATAGATTATAAAACTCTCTTGAAAAAGTGCCCTAGACTTTTTTTAATGTTCTTGTAAATTAAAATGGTGGTGAGACTTTCAAAGCAATCAACCCACAATGAAGGACGACAAGAGAGATGGAAGGGGGTGGTTATCCCTCTTTTCTCTTTTTTTTTTTGTGCAACACGCTAAAAAGAGAGAGAGAAAAAATCAGGGGATGTGATGGGGGAGAGGAGGGGGACGTACCTTAGGGCTTCCCTCTCTCCTTTATTTTCCATTTTTATGTTCTTTTCCTTATTGGGATTAAGTGGATAGGCCTCTAATTCAAGTTCTACTCGATTATCCTAGAAGGTTTGATACGAGTGTGAGCTCTATTTTTCAAACCCTATAGAGGTTTGAGCCCCTACACGAGACCATGCTTGCGATATGATTGACCCCTCACTAACCACATATTCGATTATCAACACTAATTTAAGAGTTGGGATCCACAAAGTTAATATGCACATTGTAGTTATATACCTAATGTATATATGTGATGGATGTAGGTCTCAAGAGAATGCGTGTTATAATAGTTCATGTTGGATCGGCACGATTGCCTTATTGTCCTTAGACCTAGTGGCCCATACCAACTCACCTAAACAAGAATAAACCATATGGGCCTATATCATGGTCTAACAAGAGATTGACAAAGGGGGGAGGACAGAGAAGAGAATTTGTCTTGCAGAGTATGGGCTTCGTTGTAAGACCAATTGGTCTGTGTAGTCCTTGTTCGCTTCTTTCAATCTTCTCATGGGAAGCGTTTTAATATAGACCACAATCTATAGAGGAAAAATCTAAGGGAAAAAAGAGAGAAGAAGGATAGGGAGAACAAACTAATGAACTAGACTAATGGTTGAATTATTTATTTATTGATTAGCATATGGTTGTGCTCTATAATTTATAAAATAATTAAGAATTAATCCTACTAGAATAAGGAAAAATAATCTTAGTCTAATTATGAATTGTAATTAGATTAAAATAACAATTCTTACTTACTCTAAGAAAGAAAATCTAATATAGAAAAGTTGAAATATAATTCTAATTTAATTTTAATAGGGTTGGGATATATCACATTTTTAATATTTTACTTTGACAACAAGCCTAACGTAAAGAATATATAAAAGTTCTTGATCCATGAGATCGATGATATAGATGGTAATGCACATTAGTGCAAGTAGTATGCTATAGTATATGTATCATTGATTTTAAATATTAATAGCTTATATATATTATTTTCACTGGCTTTATTGTAAAAGAAAAGTATAAAAAAAACTCTTCCCTCTTCCTATTGCTTAAGACCGAATGTTGCTTAAGACCGAAGAAATGTAAGGGTTGAAAGCTTGAAGAAAACGCAATGAATAACACCAACTTATCAGTCATTATCGGGGAAAAAATACTGAGTAGGTAGAGTGGGACAGAAGAAGTGAGGCAGACGGAGCGTTAGGAACAAGGAGGAAGATGAGTTATTAGTTGCTCAATGTTAATCTGTGGTTGCAGTGGTGGCCCGATAGTTGGACTCGCAAGTCCAACTTATCGGCAAAAATAAAATAAAATAAAATTTTTAGGTCGCCTTCTTCATGGAATGTGAAGACTTCTATCGGTTGAAGTAATCAAACCAGTCCACACGTGCATTGACCACCGTCTCTAGGCCAGCCTATTCTTCCTACGCGCATGTGGACATACGAGGTGGATTGCTTAGATTCATACATATGGATCTATGAGGTTTTAAGTTAATTAATTACATTGAACTATGTAAAATTATTTAAGAGCACTAATTAATTTGGGCTAGAGGCTATTGCTGCTAAGCCTGCTATTGTTAATGTCGTAATTAATGAGTTGGTCACACTCAAAACAGTCCTGCCCGTATTAAGAATACATGAAATTCCAAATGAGGGCAAAGTGTATCACGATTTGCAATTGAAAATATTCTTGTCCAGTTAGGAGACATGTTTTACCCGCTGATACATGGTTCTTAATCCGCATGTTAACACTGCGTTTCATTTACACCTTCAGTCTGTGGTCACTCAACTGATCACATTCTTCCAATGTCATCTTCTAATAGGCATTCCACCCACAAGTTGACGTGAACGTTTTTCTTACCCTGTTCATGAAAAGAGTTTGATGTAAACTTCACTGAAGGGTTGGATCAGATGAGAAACAGAAATCGAGATGATGCAAACTTTTGCATGATAAATAGAATGAAACCTGGAAGCCATTAATAGAGACGTGACCCTGACATTGAATAATTTGCCCTTACATTGATTTTGTAAGCTGGCCAACTCGCCCACTTTGAATATCTGACCCCCGCTGAATGGTGCAAAATCAAACACAATAATTATAAGAACTTATCCTATCATTTTCAAATTGGGTGAAAGACAATGGATAATGTACATAACTAATGAAGGGTTTTTTGAAAGCTCGCATTAAAAAGGCGTTGGGACTTCCTTACATAACCGTACTTTTTTGAATCTCAATAATGAGGCAGAAGTTTGTATGAGCCGATGCTTATGGGCGTTAGCGTGCGTGAGCACCGACTCAAGTCAAAAACTATTGATTAAATCCTGTTGTATTACTAGATATAATATAAACGAGTGCTCCCTCTGTTATATATTAATAGTTATATTGAGAAAAATAATAATTTTTAATAATTTATAAATTATATATATAATATATAAAAAAAATTTATGATACTTTTTTTTGATTACTCAATTACTTAAATTTAACAAAGCAAAGCTATTAATTTAAATTAGAGAAAATATTTTGATCATTTCTAAAAGAACTAAAATTTGTGAAAATTCTTACTAAACAAAAAATTGATTTTGTAAGATTTAAAGAGAATTATTTTCTCTAGAGTTATATTCTAATCAGCATGAAATCTCGTTATGTAAAGAACGCCTAAGGTGGCACATTTAGTGATCTTATTTTTTCTGTGCTACTAATCACTGCCCTGGAGAAAAGAATCAGGGTTGGGTGGGACTCTAGCAGTGAAAGTCTGCTCCAGGCGAGAAGATTTTAACCAGGTGTGGATTTAGTACTCATGAATGCTCAAGATTAGTTATAAAAACAGCACCAATTTCTGCAGAATCCAAGTAGATTAATTAATGAATTCAACGTATAGCAACAAACTAATAAGGCTGTCAAGTGGAATGCTATTTCCCGGACATCGGAATTGAATTGACCGATATCGGGCTCATGGTCAAAGGCGTGCTGTAGGTCCATTGGTTTTGTGACGAAATGATGGGCTGTAGCCCAGCTTCGATTTCAGCCGAAACGAACTGATGATGGCTGCAAATGGGCTAGGTTTGAGCCCACATTCCTAAATAGATTGGAGCTCAACTCATCTGGTTGGGTAGTAAAAGGCAAGGGCAGAAAAAGGGACAAACGTTACCCAATGCGGTCTCATGCAGCACAGGACAAACAACACAGTCAATTGCTCCGTTGCTCAGTTGTTCTTGTCCCATTGATCAGCAGACGTATGCGTTATCTGATTAATGGCAGAATACATCAGGCCAGCCAGGAAGAACAAGCAACTGTGCAATAATAACAGCATCCTTTCCTCATACGAAATTTACAAAGATGATATGATCAGCTCACTTGGGACAACAGATCAAATGTTTTCCCCTCACACTTCCAACTTGCAAGTTGATTGATACCCAGCCAATGCCATCAGGCTCCCAAAAGCTAATGAATAACTAAAGTAGTTTATAACTTGGACACTGGCAGCTTCCGGTCTTCCTCGCATGCAAATTGATAATAAGGAAAGGGAGTTGGTGCCGTGGATAGAAGGCAAGAAGAGAGATTCAGAGGAAAGCACTAAAAGGCATGCAAAAAGGAAAGAGGAATGAGTGGAGTGGCCACAACAAATTAATGGTTTCCACGTCATTTTGCTCCTCCTTTTTGCTACCCCGCTCCGCACTTCTCTTCCCCTCCTACTGTCCAACACGACACTTCCCCTTTCTCTCTTTCGTTTACATGTTTTTTCTGCTGGATTACACTAACAACTCATTTACCATGAGATCAGTATAAGTTTGAGCTTCTCTAGTCTGTTTCATGATGCCAACTGCAGTCTGCAAATGCTAATCAGCTCCATCTCCATACCAGTCCCATGGCAGGCATCCTACCAGTTTGGATGTTAGCGTCTTCCATTGGACCCATCTCCTTCACGACGGAGACCAGAGTTTTGAGGAAGTAAATGCTGTTTGCTGGATGCTTGGCTAACATGGCCCAAATGTCGCTTTATTTGCGGAAGACTGACGACACCTCCCACTGATCATGTTGTGTATTGAGAGGTTATCAGCCATAACTTATGGAGTTAATTTATTGATTAGTAGTAAGTCAGTAGACGTGTACTGCATTTTGATGGGCAGGATCCCACCTCCATCTGGTCATCTGTGCACCACGTGTGCCCTTGCCCTGTATATGTCTCCTTCAACAGGTCTCTTTCAGTACATACTTTGTGTAGGAGGCGCGCAACTATGCAAATGACTCTCCCTCCAGTCTAAGGACGTATGATAATTTGATCCATTTTGTGTTTGAAAGGACATGGAATAGTTCAATAAAAAAATTAAGTTCAATCAATGATAATTGGATTTGTTTTGCTTCTAATTGGGCGTGACATTGTGAAGTGCTCATTATTATCAGATAATTCTGAGAAATCTTTCTCTTTAATAACCCAGATTGAGGAGTTGATGAATAACATGCCCTTCTACGTACTTGTTCGTTTGTCTTCTTGTTCCTTTTTCATTCCCTTTTTCTTTTTATCCTTTTATATACTTTCCATTTTCACTTTCTTGCCTTTTGCTAAAGTCAAGAGGCACTACCATCATGTGTCCGCTGAAACTTGAAGTAGGTCCATATTTGTATGTAGTTGAATTGCACTATCATTTCACCTATTTTACGTTATAGTACATACTACATATGAACATATGCATGAATTATTTGAGTTATATACCAAGTATCAATCTTTAATTACTTCTTCTCTGTATTCCAAACACTAAGGACATAGACATGTATGATTTGAGTAATATACAATGTATTAATCTTTAATTAATTTTTTTTTGTATTCTCATAGTGTAATCTTGTAGCTGATATAACAAATGACAGTAAGGGTCCGTTTGGCAACAGATTGTTCATAGGACTTAATAGGATTTGTGCAAAAGTGTTTTTGGTAACACCTTGATTTGATTTTCCAAGAAGATAGAAATCTAAATCTCGTTTGGTATCCCAAAATGAAAATCTTCTCTATAAAGCCAAAAAATTTCTCAAAAATTTACCTTTGATCTGTTGCTGTAAAAAAGAAAGAAAGAATTAATTATTTAAGGACAATTGATCTCCTCCCTAAGGAGATTTTTCACAAATCCAAGTGATTTAAAGATTTCAAAGTTTCGAGGCACCATTTTAGATTTTGAGGCATCATTAACGAGGGGCTTTAGGTAAATCTATAGTGGAAATCATTTGCCAAACGCACCCTTTTTAATTAGCAAATGTATAGATGACATCATATATACATACATGCAACTCGCCTTGTGTATAAATAAGAGATGTAGAGACAAACGCCCTGAATAGGAGGCGGCAAAGAGGCTAGAGCTCCATCGATATCTTTATAGCTCGTAGAGAAGCAGAAGCAGAAGCCGAGGATATCAAAAGAGTACCGAGGATGGCTGGGGAAGAAACTCGAAAGGGCCCATGGACGGAGCAAGAAGACGGCCGACTGGCCTGCTTCGTGGGCTTGTTCGGAGAGAGGCGATGGGATTTCATTGCCAAAGTTTCAGGTTCGAGGGACGGCGGGGCATGCATCACGTACATAACCTGATCATCAAAACAATACAAATCCAAATGTACATATAAGAAGTCTAGGTAGACTTATTTGGAAGGGGAAGTAGAGGGTAGCCACAGTTTTAACCAGCCTGGTTATTTTGTAGGTCTGAACAGAACAGGAAAGAGTTGCAGGCTGCGCTGGGTCAATTACTTGCACCCCGGCCTCAAGCGTGGGAAGCTCACCCCTCAAGAGGAGAAACTCGTTCTTGAACTTCACTCCCGCTGGGGAAACAGGTATTCAATCCACTTCAGTGCCTCCCATCCATTTGTATAATGTTCGAGTGTTCTTTGATATTGGATCGCCTTCTATATATTAACAAAAAATTTCATACGATAATTAGATGGTCGAGGATAGCTCGAAAATTGCCTGGTAGGACTGACAACGAGATCAAGAATTATTGGAGGACCCACATGAGGAAAGAGGCTCAAGAAAGGAAGAGAAACCTTTCGGCCTCGCCTTCTTCATCTTCTCTTTGTGAGTCACCATTACCGGGCACTCCATCGATGGATTCATTGGAGCATGTCATGGCTGTGAAGAACAAAGGCGCTGATACTGGTGCTTTTGGCACTCAGGAACCGGAAGGAGCTCCCACAACATATTGCATGGACCAAATTTGGAAGGAAATAGCCCCATCCGAGATGGCCGGTGGAACATATACTGAAGGTCTGGTGGAAGGAGGAGGCAGTTGGCCTTGTGCTCCTTCTATTGCATCTCCAGTATGGGATGATCGATATGACTCACTGTGGAGAATGGACGAGGAGGTCAGGTTCTAGCTTCGATCCAATGGGCGACCTGTGCGTTTCTTACTATCAACATGACAAAAGAGTCTTGAGAACCATGGTTCTTCCTGCAATCCCATGTAAATTCATCACCAGGTGTTCCTGGTGTTTTTGTGTACACTAGGCTTCTTGTATGCGATGGCGCTTGAGCCCAACGTTAATTAGCCATGTAACTTTGAATATGAGGTTAAGAGTTTTGTTTGGTCATTGACCAACATGATTTTATTTTAGTATCCTTCATTAAAAGTAATGAACTTCTCGAGTGATCCATCATTAATCAAAATATCCAAAAGCCATGTTATTCATGATACAGAGAAACGTCAAGAAACCTCAACAAATGTTGTTTCTCATTGTTATTCCGCATGATGTTCATAATATCGTTTTTTCATTGATTGAAAGTTTTTTTTGGTAACATACTTCGATTGAAAGTTAGTACATTAGAGGAGCTAGTCGTGCATGCACATGTCCATTCTTGCAGATTATCGAGTCCAAATTCTGCATAAACTTTTCTTTTATGTGTAGATTAGGATTTACGAAGTGGTTATAGGACAATTGTCAGATAATGGAGATTAGTGGCTGTGATAGGGCAGCTTAGTGATAAGCACATGATCCGCCCATCATTCCTTTCAATAGTAGTGCACTTGGGCTTTTTTTCTCTCCATCATCAGTGGAGCCTTGTCCTTAATTGGGTCTACCTGATTGTGCGCAGTCCCTATCAATTCTCATCATCTCATAATTATAATCAAACCTGACTAGTTTAGTGCTTTATCTCCCATATGTATCAATCAACTAGCAACAACGGATATCATAAATTATCCCATTTGTGACTTCATGCAAAGAAATCCATCAGAAAAGCGTTATGAAAGAACGATGGGCCTCTGGCTTTGTCGGCTTGATCCCCAAGTCCGAAAACCCACGGGCCCGCCTTGTCTGTGGACGCTATTGAGCTGCTTGTGCTTTTCCAAACGAAAATGTTTTCAAAATCAACCGTGATCAGTTCACAATTTCATACATAACGAGTAATTGTATATTGATGCGGGCGGCTTAAATGGAAATGACTTTCCATAAACAGAATTTCAATCTTTATTAACTAAAACAAAATTACAGAAACAAAAGTAAAGAACAAGCTGAAATTTTAACCTCCCGTAAGCTTTAGCTCATAAACAGAGTACAAGAAAAACCCTCATTTGGAACAACCAAATATATATAAAATATTTATTAATTAACCAACTACCTTAGCTAATTATAATTGGAGTTCTATTTATAATAACATGAAAGTTTTATAAAGTTCTTTTGATGGGAAATGAATTTGAAACTGACACCGTGAAATCCAGTTGAGATTTGATATTGTAGAAATGGTTGAAGGAAGCCGAAGGTTAATGAAATTAATGGTTTATTTGATTAAACATAAATAACTCAAATGCCCTCCAGTCATTCCGGGAAATTACCCGCTTTACCAACGTGCATCCTTCGTGCCATTAGTGATTGTCAAATTTACCCTTATCATTTAAAATCCTTTTACATGTGCTCCATGAAATGCCTGAACCACAATTGAATTTTTACACCAAATCAACTACCTTCTACCAACTCCTCCATCATATATAGATGGCAAGTTACTTTATATGTATCATGTCCGGAGCCTTATGTGTGCCGATTAGGGTCACGAAACCTAGTAAGGCTATACGTCCTTTCTAAATTTTTGATTGAGATCTGGTGTTTGTCAAAAAGATACAAATCTACATTACCAGCCTTTAGCTCTTAATCCATATGAAGATTTTTAAATAAAGACTAGTTTATATGAGCTTGGCAAGCTCATCTTGGTCGTTCAATTTTCATTACGCACACAACCTATAAAACAGAGGCATATAGTTTTATTATCACCCGTCTAGCTCCCTGTAAAAGCTGTGTATGAGCCTAGGCTCACGTGCATTGTACGAGCCCCAGCTTATTTTGCATCATTGAATTTAAATTTGATTGTGCACAACCTTTAGAATAGGCATGTTCTAATGTTTTAACCAACCCCCAACTATTACTATGTACCTCCCAACAGGAAAAAAACTTGGTTTGCTTTTAACTTATCAGCACACCCCATCACCCTCACTACTGTACTTATTGCCCACTCCAACACCCCATTCTCCTTTTTTCTCTAACTCCGGCTGCTAGTGTCGAAGGTCAGCGACCAATTGTTGGTGTTGGCTACTTCCAAGGGTGGGCTTGTCTGGCCTCAGCAGCCGCCTCAACCCCGAAATTGGCAAGCTCTCTGTCATCCTGGCTTCCTACCCCTCCTCTGCAATCCCCAACAACTATAGGGGAGTTGCAATGCTGGGGGGTTGCAGGGAGCGGGGACTACGAACTAGGAGTAGTAACCCAGAAATTGATACCAGGATAGGGAGGGCTATGAAGCTGGAGGGAACTAGACATGGGTGATTCCAACCTCGGCTAATTCAGATACACAGTTGCCCAGAAACTAATACCATCCCCCTGCTACTTCCACAATTCCCAGTTGAATTCATGCAACATAAAACACTATGAAACATTTTTAGATGATTGAAAGGCCGATTATCTCACTTGCTTTTGATGATAGGTAAAGGCAACAGATGAAAATAAAGGCTACTTACTTGGAACAAAATCTGTGACTTAGTGGAGGTAACAAGGAAGGAGATGGAAAGTAAAAGGCACAACGGGAGACCCATGCCTCTCCCCTCTAGGACTTTGATGTCTTTCTGCTTCTAATTGGCTGCTTAGTAGAAAGGCACTTGTCTCTTCTCTGTGCTTTCACAAGATCAACGAGTAGCAAAGGCGGTGGCCCCCTCATTTGCATCATCGTTCGAGACAAGAGAGATAAACAAGAAGAGAGAAGAGAGGGGTGGCGGCGGCATGGACCCCCTTCTAGGGTGGCTCTGCTAAGGGTGTTAATAGATGGATGCGGATACACATAAGATATGCCTATAGTTAATTGTTTTTTTGCGGATTATGTGTTTGTCCGTCTGTATATGTTAGTGACGAACACACACACAAACAGACAAACATGGACAAAATAGAGATGAAATTTTGGCATAGACAACTTTATTCTGAAATTAAGGGTAGTTAATAAAAAATAATTAAAAAATAAGTTATAATAATAGTAGGATAAATTAATTTATAAAATAAATAATAATGCTATAAAAGTCACGTTAGAGTATAACATGTATTTTTTATAATTATTTTCATAAAAATTGACTATGTGATATAGGAAATTAATTTAGTATAAATAAAATAATAATAATAATAATAATAATAATAATAATAATAATAATAATAATGTATCTTTGGTGGATACCGATGGGTGTGGATAAGGACAACTCTTGTATGTGTTCATCTGCATTATGGATGGACAAAGAACAATATTGTCTGAACAAGTTTTAATTTTTCTACTCGGGTGGGGGTGGGTAGAGATGAGCAATTTTTAAAATTTTTTAGGAGGGTAAAAGCAATGAAGAACTCAGAACATATTATGGGGAAGAAATAAACGCGTTCAAACATTAATGCACGCCATTGGATCATGTCTTACGACACCCTGACACATGCAGACGCTCATGAGCTAGGCACATATTAACAAGACTCTACATGTAGGAAGCATTTTCTATGCTCTCCTATGATAGTGAGCCAAGTGTAAGGAACATCTGGAAAGTATTTAATTTCATGACCACGCTAGTGTGTGCGCCAGCGGTTTTGAAATTGGATACTTCTACCCACGGCAAGTTGAAGAGAGAGCATAAAAAGTGCTTCCCCACGTGTAACCTAATTTTACTAGTATAGAAGAAGTGGAAACATTTAACCATACAAGAGGTCATTTAAGTTAAATTTTGGTCCCTCGCATTTCTCATATGAATGATGAAAGCTGAGTTGACGTCGAAAAAGTTAAAAGGAAAGAAGTTGCACTCCTCCAAGATAATGAACCAACAGCACATTGAAAAATTGGGCAGCGCTTCCATAGTTTCATAATGGTGCTCCACATCTTCTGTGTATCGAGATGAGATCTTTTGGCAAGTATAAATACCTATAAAGTCTCAGATGGGAAAAATTATCCAATGGAACCGTTCTACGGGCTACGTAATAGATATGTAATCTTGATAAATGCCAAATTTAACTAATTTATACTTGTTTCCAAGTGAAAAAGATGAAGCATAAATTTAGGTTATGTGTTTAAATAAAAATAGAGGTATATACAACCACATGGATGGTAGAACTGTTCTACGAGATACTTTCTCATCAGATGGACCAGATAGTGCTGAAAGAAGTGTGGCCCAAATTTCCCAGCATGCAAAGGTGATATCCATGTAAGTTGCATTGTACAAGACCTGATCAAGCCGACATGATTTAAGTGTGTTCCTTGTCTGTTTCCCGGCCATAAATAGATAACGAATCAGATTGTTGATTACATACATTTACATATTAATCCAACACTTCCCTTGGATGGCAGCTAAAGTTTCATTCAGCACTTCCATCCATGGAAAGAAAGGCCGGCCACTTGCTGCCACTCTAGTACAAAGAGATAATGTCCCAAGTGGTAGTTGCGGATGCTGCAGAATACCGGCCAAGTCAAGCACAACCATGGAGCAGGGCCTGTGGGCGGCATGAAGTTGATAACGTATTAAAAAGCAAGTTGATTAATGGATTAAGACAGGAAACAATTTGCCAACACTGGGCCATTGTTGAATGCTATAATGCATTTTAACATAAGGCACAGCATTCTTAGTTTCTTACTTTTACTTTTAAATGATTCAGATCTTGACATCTCGCAGTGTCCATGTCATACACTATAAATTAGAAAGGTTATTGTGCAATATTACTGTAAATATCAAATTTTACCTGGGACAATGGGTTTATGTACATATTCAAGATGTCATCTTTGGCATATCCAATTGTAAGTGGTTACTATAAATAGTTAGCTCTTTCGCTAAAAAAACATGTAACTGATATCCTATGAAAAGTCAGAGCCCACGTTCTAGGTTCAAATCCTGGCAAGTTAAGCTTGTATAGAAGTGGTGAACTGACACTAATCATCTGGACATGTTCGTATTGTTATATGCATTCAACCATACATTTACCATGTTCGTCTTTTTATAGAAATCTCGACTATGTAGTGCTGTTTTCCCATAAAATTTAATCATTTTTTTATGACAAAGGCCCAAAAAGGGGCAAACAATAAACATCAATCATAATAAATGAGGCAACACAATCACCAAATGACATACACCAAATAACCCATTTATGAAACAAAGACCTCAAACTCCAGCTTTGCAAGAACACACCAAAGGGTTGGCCAAATGTTAATTAGATAATTGGGCTCAAGGATTATTACACGGTGAGTAGAACACCGGAAGGGAGGGCCCATCAACAACATATACTCAGATCCTTGAACGCCCCTAGGAGACAAAACCCACTACCACTTTTATTAGAAAAACCTCTGACCCCTAGGCCAAACAAATCACTGCCACCTGGGATAGATGAATTACTGCCACCGTAGGCAAACCACATGTGCCGCAACAAACAGAGGAGTGCACACCTAACAACACAGAAGCCATCGGCCATGGAATCTTGGCCCCTACCCATCTGTGGTAGCATATGGAGCACGCTCAACAGGAATGTAGACTGCCAAAAATTTGTCATCATCGACGAAGGATCTGCTCCATCGATAACAAGGTAGGATGGAACCTCAACACCAAAAGCCAAATATCATAAATATAGGTGAACGAGCATATTGAAGTTGACACAAATACCGGCGACCAAGATCGGAGAGGCCGAAAGGGAAAAAAATGAGAAATCAAGGTAGGGAGCTGAAAAGGTAGAGGGACATATGGAGGGGCCTAGAGGGGGGGACGGGCGTTGGAGGCGTGGGGATGGTAATGGGGACGAGGGCAGATAAGGGCTAGATGAATAGAAGGGTAGGATGGTTGAGGTAGTGGAGAGGGGAGAGGTAATAGACAAGGGAGACCATAGATGGGAAAAAAAGTGGGTGACTTTAAGAAGGGAAAAGGGAGGATGGTAGGGAGAAGGGTGGGAAGAAGAGGTTGCCATCAAGGGGTGGACAAGGCTACCGCAGAAGGGGATGGAACCAAAGTTAAGTTGGAGTGAAGGTGCACGCACCGCCTGAAAAATGCCTCATGAATCAGCTGGCCAGAGTGAGTGGCCTCTAGCCAGCCAGAGAATAGCACCATTGTTGAGGTTTTCACCTAGAAACCCTAGCCGCACCTGTGGAGTACTCGATCAAAAGACTTGCTGGATTCTTACAATTTAATCATAGTTATTTGGTAATCAACAATGTTGATATTATTAGCTTTAAGTCACTTTAAAACCTAGTGATGCAGATGAACCCTATTTCTACGGGTGTTAAAGCTCAAAGTTTCGCTTAAAGCACATTTGACTAGCGTTCAAGCTTGAACTCATAGTTGGTCAAGCTAATGTCAAACATACATGTGTTCAACTCAGCTCGGCTCGAAACTAAAAAAACTTGAACTCACATTATCTATATTATTTTTTCAAAGATATAAATACATATATTACACTATACATATATTTTTTATCTCCCACAATTCAACTCCTATTAAATATATAATTTTTACTTTTTTCATGTACAACTACCTCAAGTTTTTTGTGAGAGAAAATTAATAATATGTCTAATGAGAACTAGAATAATTTCTTTTATAAAACTCTACTCCCCCCATCATGTAATAATAGTCTAGATTAAGAAATCGAAGTCAATTAAAACTAGTTCATTTATTTTTTAAATTGTAAAATATTTGACCGCTTTTTGACTATATTCATGTTAGACAATTTTTCTTTAAATACCTCTAGGCCATTAATTACAAAACCAAGCAATGATCATAAGCAAAAGTAGTTGGAAAGTGGGTTAAATATAGACTAACCTCATTTCATGAGAAGTCTATGTAAATGGGCTTATTGGGTATTAAAAGCCCAAACCAACTTTCATTTGAATGAGGAATTCATATATGAATATAAATTGGCTGAAGAGAGAATAAATAGTCCTATGTTGTTTGAAAGATGAAAATTGAGTTAGTATATAAAGTATAAATTTTGCCTTTGAAGTTAGGCCTTCGAGCTACCATGCTTTTATTGGGGACATAAATGTTGCACTCATGCACCTTTGTTAGTTAACCCACATGCATGCCGCCATTTTGTCGGCTTAGTTTAATTTGCACATGCAAATGCCAGGTCCAATCAACAAGCGGATGCATAACGGGCGGATGTACCTATGTTAGGTATAATTATTTTGTAAGATTAATTCTTTTGTTTCTTTTAACCTAAAATGAATTTGATTTCCACTTGTGTCCCTTAACGGGCAGATGCGTAAGTTTGAACGGGACAAGGTTTCTTCAACGGGATTTCTTATGTATTCTATAAAATATTAAAAACTTATTTTTTCTATATTATCCTTCATTGAATTTTTTCTATCGACTTTGTGAGAGTAATTACACAATTTATGGTTCGTTGCATATGTTGTGTGGAGGTGGTCCTACAACGTGTAGTGTAGTAGATCGAATTATCCAAGGAAACAGAAATCCAAGAGATCTAAAGTACCATTAGGGAGGGTGTAAATTTGTCTTAAGGACAAAGTATACAATGCTTGATTCGATCTTTCATTTCTGTAAGTTATCCTAATCACAATTGTATCAAAGTATGGAAATAACAAATGTAATTCAAACTTGAGCTTGACTCAGACTCAATTTGAACTTAAAATTAAAATTTCAAGCTCAAACCCGACCATACTATGGCTCGTTAACACCTCTACCTGTCCCAACTTTGAATCTAATTCACATTGCAAGGACTATAACCATTTGTCTTTGCCATAAAATGTTAATTAAATCACGAGGAGTCTGACCATAGTGGCAAAAAATTGGTCTTCCGCCCCATTATTTTTCAACGTCCTTTCTGCATGGGGAGGAAGAAGAACAAACAAGTTATCAAATCCATTCTCTGGAACCTCTTGCCTTCGGCTATATTTGGTTTTATGGAAAGAAATAAACAACATAAGCTAATTTCAAGGCCTGCCTAACATTGAAAGCATCGGGATTGTACTTTATTGAGTCTCTTGACAGTATTCTACATGTAACTGTAGGAATGCCTGTTGTCATGAACCCATGGTTCAAGCTCAGAGCATTAGACAAATTAAAATGTGGACCTTTTTCCGCCATTGGAAGTACAAAATCCAAATGCACTTGATTTTTCTTCAATTGTTGTACTAGAAAGAGGGTTCATATTACAATGTACCAATATTAACTAAGTGGTTTCCTTTGCTCTAGTAGAAATAGTTATCTAGTGGTTTGGAGTTGTAAAATCTTATGAATGGTGATTGATGCCAAAGGCGGAGGTAACACTCTGCACTACAGAGTCTCTTAAGTGGTGTATTGTTAATGAAATGTTGTTAATTACTAGTCACTAGATCGTTAATTGTGTTGATGAACATAATCCCACATCGGCTCCATAAGATAAGAAAACATAAGTATATGAACATGAGTATTTGTATATTGGTCAGAGCAGTGACGTGCTCGCGCCATGTGAAGTGGTCCTTCACTCATTCCGACTCCGGGAGGAAAAGCGCACTTGCTGAGCTCATTTTTGAACCGTATTTTTTCGTAATTTGTCAAACGCACTCTTGGATGATTATGATTTGTTAGATATTTAAATAAGGTTCATGCTTATGATTTGCATTGCTATCGCTAATTTATATGACTAGGTACGGCATCAAAAAAATCTTGCAGATAGTTTAACTCTTTTACTTATGATATGCAATCTAAGGGGAAAAAGTGATATTTAAGTAAGCCCATTGACTTTTTTATTTTATCAATTAACCCTTTTAACTCCATCTACTAATTAATATTATAAAGTACAAAGAGGGGGAGAAGTAAGAGGAGCAGGAGAAGAAAGGGAAGGCTGGGCTAAGAAAGAGGTGTGGCCAGAGGGGCGATGCCAATGCTGGAAGAGGAGGAGAGAGGTGTGGCCAGGGGGGCGATGCCAATGCTGGAAGAGGAGAGACTGGAAGAGGAGAGACAAGAAGTGGGTAATGCCTTTGGGTAATAGGGGAATAATTTATACAAATTTTTTAAAAAATTTTGGCTTTTGAGAGTTAATAGGAAGGAAGTATTTTTTATGTTCTTTACTTACCATAAGCTCAACATAAGGAATGCTCAGAGTTATTTATTTATGAAATTGATGATACATATATTAAGCACATGTTAGCGTGTTACTAACATTAATGTGAGTATAGCAGGTTTGAATAGCTGCATTTAAAAAAAAAAATTAATCATTTTTTTTCTTAAGGGCATTCATGCTCTAAAACTGTCAGGTGCACCAAACTAGCAGCTTGACAATGATGGCTATGCCTATGATGTCTTCTATGTCTCTATCCATTTCCCACGAGCAGAAGTGATCTCTTTTTCTACTATAATGATTTTCTTATACTATCTTTTGTCCAACAAAATCTTACATGATTAAACATAAAAATCTAGGTCTTCTTAATGACATGTAAAACCTACTTTTTTTTCTTTTGCCCAATTAAATTATAAATGTAAATTTTTTAACAAGAAAGTTTTGTAGTATTATCAGCATCCTATTTTTATGGGTTTGCATGTGGGTGAGAAAGGAGGTTGGAAGGGGACTTCCCAACGATATGCAAAAACTTAATGCCCACACAAGTTGCAAGCCATGATATAAGTAATTCATGGGATAAAACAACAACAGTCGCCATTGCCACCATAGATCTTTAGCCTTTTGTACATCACAACCAAGTTGGGAATGTGATCTGAAACGACAGGTATAGATTTGGCGAGGAACAGGGTCATTTGGACTTGTCTTACATGACTAAGATCTGGTGAGTAACAATGGGAGGTTATTACATCACCAATAAAGTAGTAAAAAAAAAACTTTGGGAACCAAATTCAATAGGTTTTGGTTCCCCTTCCACATGTTCAGTCATCGTACATTGTGGTCATGAAAATATTTCTCTTCTTTTGCATCACAAATGAGTTTGCTTGCCAAATGGGATGCATACAATAGGGGGAATGGCAGGGCGGATGTGGGAGAATCTTAGGTGGGGAGGTGGAGGCACAAGTAATGGAAGAAAATGGTGTTTAAACATTATTTAATATAATTTTTTTAGAATATCCTTACAAAATACACCTTTTATCATATATTAATAGTTTTATTTAATTTTTTAAAATAAAATAATTTTAGTTCATACCAAATAGAGCTATCAGAGAGAACAAACAATGAATAAGACAAATAACAACTCTTATAACTTAGGGCTCCTACAAATTTCATAGGTGAATCGTATTAGTGACCTGTCAATAATAATTATAGTAATTTAGTGTGATCAAGTTTCATATTAGTATGCAATTATGGAAAGTTTTTTTAATGCTCCTCATTAATCATAAGTTGAGCGTAAGGAATGCATAAATGGCAACACGTTAGTGTACATTAGCATTAGTAATGTTAGTGCGTGTGCTCTTGATCTTAAAAATGAATGCTCCCTAAATATTCCTTGCACTGGGCTCATAGTAAGTGAAAAGCATAGAAAACTCTTCCGTGACTATAATACATGGGTATTTTAGCATAATATATTTAAACTTTTATGTACAATAAGACCTTTAGGACTTCGACCATGAAACTCGGTCCGGAAAACATTTATGTAATTTTGTTTAGGCCCATTCCTCATGACTCATGAGGCTCATGAGGCCCAAATCTTTCAACCGATAAACCCAACTTGGGCTTTTTCTTAGCCCATCCTTCATGAGGTCCAAATCACACGATCTTGCTCACACCTTTTTACGGCGGGATAAACGGTGGGAGAAGCCGCGGGAGGAACGTTACCCGCCACAGCTTCATTTAGCTCCCAGGCCCTCCGGCCGATCGCCAATCCTACCCAAGACCGTACTTGGTGAGGTTAGGAACTGAGCTGGGGACTTGGGGCCTGACGGAGGCAAGAGCAAAAGTAAACGGCAGAATGCTTGGACTGTCACACCTGTCGCTCTATCTACTCTGTTACAATTCCCTTCAAGCCTTTGGATGGTCTCTCTCCGTTGTATCCATGATTCTTCATCTTTCTGCATTACTATGCTCACCGATTTTCACTTCTCTTTTGCTTTTCTCTTTGTGGGGTTTCCTCCTCTGCAGGTCTATTTCGCTCTACAGGCTAATTTTTAGTTTAGTTACCACATGGACCCTGGGCCAAGCATACGCTTCTACTGGCAATCTCATCTGTAAGTTCGTTTCGAGGGGATGCTTGTTGTTTGTATCATGAATTTCACCTCAAGCTTATAGAGTTTTTGTTGCTTGTTTTATTTGGTCACATTTGATCGCTGCTCTGGAAGGCCTCTTGCAGACAGCTGCATTTCTAGAAGTTCTACATGGGGCCGTAGGTGGTGACTTTTCGGCTTGGGCTTATTAACAAATAACAGTTCTTTTTTAAATCCGGTGTTCTTATACGTGCTTATTTGGCTTTTGTTTTCTCTTGGTTTTGATAAACAAGGCATTGTTCCTAGTGGGGCGCTACTGCCTCTGATGCAGTGGGGAGGAAGGACTCATTTTCTGTTGGCAATTGTTCGTTCAGTCGACCAGGTTGGCCCTGTTTTTTGCTGAACTGTTTTGTTCACTATCTACATTAGGTATAATTGATGCATTTTCTGGAGGGATCTTTATTCACATTTTAGCCTTTTTTTCTTTTACATAAACGACGGATATTGTTTAGCCCCGAGTAGGAAAGATAATGACTCTGGATATGAGGCTGTAAAGGCAATGTGACCAGAAGCATATACTCCCTCTGTCCCAAAATAAGTGTCCCATTTTATTTTTCAAAATGAACTAATTTTAGTTCATTTTGAAAAACCAAATGGGACACTTATTTTGGGGCGGAAGGAGTAATTGCTTTCTTATTAGAGTTCTTTTTATTGATTATTAGATTTTTTATAGAACTGAAAAATGCATTATGACTTGGAGATTGAGTCTGTCTCAGCAGGTTCAAGTAAAATTAATTTGGACCGATTAATTCATATTGTTGCTTCATCGAGGAGATTCAAGACCACCTGTGTTTTGTATGCCCATGAATCTTGTCGGAACTATGGGCATGTGACTTAAATATGGACACTTGAATCTAGTTTTACAATTTGATTTGTACATTTCATTCTCACCACCTATGCCATCTTCTGAAGGTCTTGTTATCCTTTTCCCAAAAGATGTTAGATTTACCGGATGGACACCATTGCATCCTTTAGTTGTTTGCTATCTATATGGTCCCTTTTTTTTGGAAGCTGATATTCTTACTCTACTTTCTCTATACCAAAAGCCTACTCCAGCTTCTAGGAATATCATTTTCCCTTCTTTTTTTTGGGCTACGTATGGTCCCTTATGTTCAGGGAATACTACGCTTATGTTGTAATTAGTCCTTGTGAAGGTTTCCATTTTACTGTTACTGACATTTTTGCACCTCAGCAAGAATTTCCTTGCCTTGGATTGAACTGTTGCTTATCAGTTTTACTTGTATGTGTAGGTTCAAATCCTTCCATCAGTTTTCATAACTTTTGCTGCATGGAGTGTAAGCGAGGTGTGCTTTTTCTTTCATGTGTTCATCTATTCGATTTAACATACACAGAAAATTGTATTATTACACCCTCTGCGTTTCTGTCTATCTTTATCAGAACTTCACATTTATAGAACCTGCAAAAGAATCACGAATTATAGTCATGCTAGAATTGGAAGGATTTTTTATGCTGCTCTTTGTGTTTCAGTTTTTAGTTAGTAAGAAGAGACTTTTTTTGTGTGTATGTGTGTGATGAGAGGAATAGGGGTAAAGATTTTAGAAACAGCTAAGGCTTTTTTTTTGGTTTTTGATGAAACATACAACGGACTTGCCAAAACTGAATGGCTGTATGGTAAAAGTGCAAGTTAAATGTTATGAGTCGAACTATGGCTATAATTGACCAGTTAAGTCTAAGCAAGTACATGTGGGTTGCTTGAAGATAGTACCCCAATTTTTTTAAGAAAACACACCCTATCCATATTCCATAAGTATCATTGGATGGCTTAAGTTAATTTCAACCACCTTCTTGCTAATAAAGACCATTGCATTAATGTGATTCGCTTTGGATTTTTGCATGCAAGATGGACTATTAATTTTTCTTATGCAGGTAATTAGGTATTCCCAGTATGGTTGTAGTTGCATCAAAATCTGTCCATACTGGCTAACTTACCTCAGGTTGGACCTATTTAATTTTTCTCAACGAGTGTTCACTTCCATACTACATAAACATATGAATTTGTAAGGAAAAAGTTAGTATGAGCCCCTGCTCGTGTGCACCAGAACCTGGGCATCTCGAGGTGTCGGATCTCGATCTGACTGTACAAGGGGGTTGGCGGTGATTCAAACCTGCCTGCCCCCTGAGTTATGTGCACTGTGTTGGATCGAAATCCAATGGCCTACAAACTGATCTAAAAAATATTTTATGCTAATATTATCAAACTTTTTTTATCTTTGATCAGGTATACTGCTTTCATCATTTTGTACCCTATTGGAGTGGGTCCTGGAGAAAGTAAGCCCAAGTCCTGCAAATTTGGATTTTTCTTTAATATACATATCTTTGTTTCATGAAATAGCTTTTCCGTTTGTTTATTGTTTTCTTACCCTAACACAAGGGTGGTGTACGCAGTGTGGATTATGTATAAAGCTTTACCATACATAAAGTTGAAAAATCTTTATGCAAACTTCTTCAATCAGCTTCACTTCAGCTACCATTCATTTGTACTGGTACGCAGAATCTTGTGTTCTTGGTCAATCTTTCTGTTCATTCATTTAGGTGGATTCTCATTTAAAGTTTTTGAAGCAGGTTTTGCTTGTACTTTACCCATTTTTGTGGCTAAAGCTGTACGTCCATATGATCAAGCAGCGGAAATCCAAATTGAAGAAAACAAGTAGGAAAAAAGATTAAAATCTTCTAGCATTCACTTGACAATTCAAATTATGAATTGGTTGCAAGTGGACATTACATACATTTAGTTTCTACGAGTCAATGTTAGTTTTGATTTTAATTTTTTTAATCTGGCCAATGTGAAGCCTATTATGTGTAAGATGGAGGAACAAGTAAAAAAAATTCAGTTTATCTGCCTCTGTTATTACGGGATTTAGGTTGTCTTGTATACGCATCTAGAATTTTATGAAGGAAGTCATAACAGTACATCAAGCAAACAAATTTAAAGTTCCATTTTGACTACAGAAATTCCCTGAGACTCCTCTACTCAGCTTTTCTAGTCATACTTCATGATGGCTCGAACGTAAGATGACTCCCTCGGTCAAACGATCGAACGACTGCATGTAGTCTAAAATACATTAAAAGTAACTAGTAGCAGTGTACATGCATAACACGCGTGCTGTACTTCACAAACTTAGAGTCTTATATTACTATATGCAGATTAAGCTTCAAGTTTAATTATCTTACCCAATCAATAAATAAGAGTTCATAAATAACATTTTTGGTCTACTGGGGGTAATTTAAGAGTTTTGTGACAAAAAGTTAATAGTATATAGATTAACTTAAATAATAGTATATAGATTAGGTATGATATATGATTTTTATGAGAAAAATCTCCACCCTCCTCACTTTAATGAGTTCTAAACTAATTAGGACTATAAAGTCTATATGTGGCTACAAAGTTATACTTATTAAAGAAATTTTTATAATATTTTAGATATCTTAAATTTTAAATTAATTAAGATCTATAAATGAGTTCATAAATAATATTTTTGGTATATTAGTGGTAATTTGGGACTTTTATGACAAAAATCTTGGCCCCTTTTACACTTTAATAATAGTATAAATCAGGGGTAATTTAGGATTTTGATAACAAAATTTCTACCCTCATCACTCTTATAAGTTCTAAACCAATGGGTCTAAGATCCATAAATAAGAGTTTATAAGTAATATTATTGGTATATTGGTGGTAATATTTATTTGAGAAATTATTATAATATTTTAGGTCTCTTAAATTCTAAATTAATTAAAAACTTATTTGAAAGGGCAATATAAGTACAACATGGCAAGAATAAGTTCTAAACTAATTAAAACTATAAAATCTATATTTTTTTATGTGGTTACAATATTATACTTATTCAAGAAATCATTGTTATATTTTATGTCTCTTGAATTCTAAATTAATTAAATTTTTTTTAAAAGGGTAATATAAATATAACATGGCAAAAATCAGTTTTAAACTAATTAGGACTATGAAATCTATATATTTTTTTATGAGGTTATACTTATTTAAGAAATCATTGTAATATTTTAAGTCTTTTAAATTTTAAATTAATTACAAATTTATTTAAAAGAGCAAATATATGCATAGTATGACAAAAATATAGGACAAAAATAAGTTCTAAACTAATTAGTTATATAAAATCTATATTTTTCTTTGGTTACAAGGTTATGCTATTGGAGAAATCATTATTATATTTTAAGTCTCTTAAATTTTAAATATATTAAGAGCTTATTTAGAAAGATAATATAGACATAATAGGACAAAAAACTATGACAAACATCAATTCTAAACCAATTAGGACTATAAAATCTATATATATTTTTGTGGCTATAAGGTTATACTTATTAAATAAATCATTGTAATAGTTCAAATTTATTGAATTCTAATTTAATTAAAAGTTTATTTAAAAGGGTAATATTAGTATAACATAGCAAAAGTCTTTGTCTCTTTCTCCCTTTAATAATAATTTAAATATTTATGTAATAAAATTAAATAAGAAAAAATTAACATGAGCCTTGGCTCGTAGTTGTATGTGAGGCAGGGCATCACCAATTGTTGGATTGAGCATGTTATTCAAAAGCAATTGTGTTATTGGATTTCGATTTGATGACCTGTGATGCCCTAGCTCTTAGAGTCATGCGTTAAGGGGACTCAATCAAATAAATAATTACTTAACAATGATTCTCATCTTACTTTTCATTAAATTTAATAAGATTTATTACGCCAATAAGATAAGTTTGTGTTTATTTTTTTAAATTTTAACTACAATTTATATTACTTTAAAATAATAAATTTAAAATTTTTACTCAAACTAACATTTTTTAGCTGATTCCAAGTTTTGAGTTTTAAGACACTCCAAAAGGGTACAAAGCTACAATGTTTCACACATGATCCATATTATGTAGGCAGCCCTGCTTACTCTTAAGACTCTTATGAAAACAATAAATCATCCAAATGGAGCTTTGGAACCCACAGAAGTATTCCATCTAGCATCAATCACTGAGACTATTTTTTTTTAATTTCTTTATTTCTCACTTCAAATAATTGATTCTTTGTATTTATTTCTTTTCAAAATTTTGTAAATATGTTCTCTGTATTTTCTCCTTTGGTTTTAGATATAAAAATCACATTTTTTTTCTTTTGATTTGACGTTATTCAATTTTCATCACTTTACGTGCTTTTAATTTTTTTTTCAAAACATTATTTAGCTTTTCAAAATATGTGAAAATGAAATTCTCCTTTATATTTTTATCAAAAGAAATTGTGAATTATGTATTTGAATTTCATTCCCAGATCTAATAACCCAGGTTCACGCCTTGGTTGTCCCCCTGGACTTGATCCCACATTAAGCCTTTTGATTTGTAAGATGACACAATTCTTTTCCAACATGAAATTTGAAGATGATAATTAGGTCTACTCAATTATTGATATTTAAATGTGCCTACTTACAATGAGCCTAAAACTAGCTCTCTATTGCAGTTGGGTGCATTTCAGTGAAAATCAGTTGTAGCCGGGGTTGCCTTTAAAGGCTGACTGACTATACTTGGTTTTGACGGCCACATGCCCACCTAACTTACAATAGAGGGCTCGTTGCATGTGGGTGCATCTAAATATCTTTCTTACTTAACTGTAAGACATCTGTTCACAGTAAGAGCGTTGAGCTTTTGCCTTGCCCAAAATCAAATGGATTGGCCGAAGGTGAAATAAATGAAGCTTAGCTTGAGTTTAGCTCACATTTGTTTTTTTATTCTTTTTGAAGTAAGAACACTGTCCACATCTTCCATACTGATGACTTTAGGTAACTTCATGATAAGCATTTGTTTGATCTCAATTACTTTTTTAAGTTGAACGAGTAGTTTGCTACCCCTTATTTTAGTCAGCACATGAATATATATATATATATATATATATATATATATATATATATATATATATATATATATATATATATATATATATATATATATATATATATATATATATATATATATATATATATATATATATATATATATATATATATATATATATAAATAATAGATGTCCGCCGACTTTGTTAATTAAGAAGGTGGGCTGATTAAAAGAGGAGATGACATACTTATCATAAGGACCACTTTTTCTCCTTCAATAATTCAGTGTAAGGGACCACTGCCACTGAACCAAACACGTTCATTATGTCACCCTCAAATGACAACCAAAGGGAAGGATAGTTCGTATTTTTCTCATTTAATTGAAGTGACTTAATGCCTAATTGCTAATAAAAGGTCGCCGTCTATCCATTTCCTCAAATAATTTTTCTCATGTCAATGACAGTTGCTGGGGTGTGCTGATAAGAATGCAAGCCAAAGAGCCTATCTGATTTTAATCAAGTTGCACATTTACTTACTCCGAATATTGACTTGCACGTTTACTTACATCGAATATTGACAAAAACGCTACAGTTTGGTGTCTTAGTGTCTATAGCCAGCCGAGTAATTAAACCTCAGTCACTCATTCTTGAACCTAATAACAAGTTGATTGTAAAAAGAATTGGAACTTAAACGCTTGAGTAATATGATGTAGACCTATGTCTACACAAGTAAAATTAAAGGAAAAATATAAGAAAATAATAAAATAATAAAATAAGATAATTAAATTCTAAGGTTTGATATCTGTAATATTTAAAATAAGCATAGTCTCTACATATTTATAGGTAATTAAATTTTTTAATTTTAATACTGTTAAAATTCTTAATTGGAATAAACTTTTAAATATAATGAGCCTCTAACATAAATCTAAGTCTAATAAAATCTTAATTACGCTAAAATACAATGACTAATAATTAAATCTAAATAATACTACTAATTTTAAAAGTGTACCCAACCCCTTAGACGGGATATAACATAATCCCTAGGTAACTAAGCTAATATGTATCGTAAGTTGAAGCTTGCCTACTTTGTTAGCACACACTTAATTAAGCACAAGAGAAATCTACCCATCGATGTAACTTCAATGTTGGGTAGGAAGTCTGAGCTCCTTACCGTCAAATCACAGCTACTAAGCTTTGTAGCTTCTTTGGGTAGTGAGCTGGAGCCCGTTACCACAGCAACTAGGGGGCTCCAGCTCACTACCAAGTTTGAAGCTATAACCTTAAGTATATTATTAATTAATTACCAAAAAGATAAGGATATTATTATACCACTTTCTCTATAAACATCAGCTTACAGTAATTTTTATGGTAAAAAAAAATAGAATATAAATATAATTTTTCTTACTTAAATTGATGTTTAGTTTCGTGTCCTCACGTGAACGAGTAGTCCATCCATTGGCCAATGCAGCTGCAAGTCACAACACTAAATGCACTTTTGACTTAAAACCATACATATGCACTTCAATGACAAAGCCAAATCTTCCCTACCCAATTGCTGGAATCAACAAAGAGCCAAGGACAACATAAATTCAAAAGGCAAGGGGCCGGATCCAATAATAAAGAAGATGCTGCCAACGTAGGTGCAGAACCCAACTTTCATTGACAGAACCAAATACAAACGTTGCGGGAATGGGTGGACGCCAAAGGAACACTAGCATCAGGTTTTCAAAGCAAATGATACATCCTTTTAAAAGTCGGCGGAGGGGAGCGGCTCATGGCTGTTCTGGCCGATGAAGAAGGTGTCGTAAATAATGGCAGCCAGTCCGCCTCCGATGAGCGGGCCCAGCCAGTAGACCCAGTGGTTCGTCCAGGTCCAGCTGACGACTGCCGGGCCGAAGGACACGGCCGGGTTCATGGACGCGCCGTCGAAGGCACCGCCGGCCAAGATGTTGGCCCCCACGATGAAGCCGATGGCGATCGGTGCAATCACCCCAAGGCTGCCCTTCTTTGGGTCCACAGCCGTGGCGTAGACTGTGTAGACAAGGCCGAAGGTCATCACGATCTCAAACACCAGAGCATTCCATACGCTCACGTCCGATGACAAAGAGAAAGCTGCTGTTTTCTGCATTAATCACACATTTTTCATTAAGCAACCCATGTTATTATATCAACTAAATTAGCCCTGTGCCCACGTAAAGAATGATACTTACCAGGCCGCCAGTGGCGAATTTGAGAAGGGCACAAGCAACGACGGAGCCAAGCAGCTGGGCAATCCAGTAGAGAATCCCCCTCAGCAAGGTTATGTTGCCACCCAAGAACGCGCCGAAAGTGACAGCCGGGTTGACGTGCCCACCGGAGATATTGGCACCTACGGAGACCGCCACGAAGAGCGCAAAGGCGTGGGCCAGCGCGGCGGCCACTAGGCCAGCCGGGGTGCTGGCGCCGTCGCTTGTTAACTTGTCTGCCAACAATCAAACAACAATTATTTAAACAAAGCACGACCATGCAGTTGCCTACACTAGAACCCATTCTGTAACACTGTAGGATAGCCTAGACGTATCTTTTGATGTCTCTTTGGCCTAACAACAAAAGCAGCTCTAAATGTTGAACAGGAAAACTGATCTATAAATGTAAGTAGTGTCCTTACTGAAAGCCATGCCAGAGCCTTCGCCGGCGAAGACGAAGATGAGCATGCTGAAGAACTCGGCCAAGGCGGCCTTGAGGGCATCGGGGTGGCTGGCCTCCCCCGGAGCTCCTATGGCAATCCTGCTGATCGGCATTTTTTGGGATCTCCGGCACCAAGTTTTTTCAATGGTTCACTAGCTATCTTTGTTGCACCTCTACAATGTTCCCCTCTGTGGCAAGTTTATATAACCGGCGCAACGATTGTTTTACCGGTTATAGCCCATCCCCTGCAGGCCCCACAGATTTAATTTACGAGGAAAGAAATCGGCCTTTTCTGCAATTCCTACTGGGGCCCACAAAGGGGCGGACCTCCA
Organism: Saururus chinensis; assembly: GCA_035235625.1. Classification (NCBI taxonomy): domain Eukaryota; kingdom Viridiplantae; phylum Streptophyta; class Magnoliopsida; order Piperales; family Saururaceae; genus Saururus; species Saururus chinensis. The sequence goes on from CP141145.1 coordinate 33,465,455, forward strand.
CTCCACCATGCGCTTGCCAAGTGTACGGCTGGATAGAGCTGACAGTGAATCTGATGTACGAAGTCGCATGAGGAGGAAATTCGATCGCCGACCATGTGATTTTGTTTTTGTCTATGTGGGCCATGTGGTGGAGCCCAGATAAACATGCTAGTTCAAATTTGGGCCATGCATTCGGAGGGATATGAAGCCGAGCAATTGGCACTAGCTCAAAGGGGCCCACCAGTCCTTTTCGGTGGAGGACTTCAAATTCTATTTGGCAAGATCCCAAGAGGATGTGGGCTCCACTAGTGAGTTTATAATTTAATGAATTAAGGGTTTAAAAGCTTATTAAATCCACTTAATTTTATCAGAACGAGCAGATTTTTTAGCTTTATCTAGAACTTTCTCTGTAATTCCGGAATAATTGCCCTATTCTCCCGTGGCCCGCGTTCCACGGATGTCTGGTTGTGGACCCCCGGGCAACCGACCAGACCGGCCTGAAAACCAAATAATCGGCTATTAAGTCGGTAGCTTAATTAGCTCCACAAGACCCATTCAACATGAACTAAAATTCCCCTAATTTGTCATTAACTTGAGTCAACAGAAACCACGTGAGAGAGACAGAGAGCTAGTCAATTGCATCACCCAAAACGTCACTAGTAGGGATAGAGCTGGCAGCAACTCCTATGCCTTTGCCAGCCAATTGTTCTTTGCCCTGTGGCCTCAGGATGAATCAAAAGAATAACGAGATTATTGGCTAATCCGCTTTTGATAATTATTGTTAAGGAGTACCTAATCCCCCATAAGCCATTACTTCAATTTTATAATTAAAACATGCTAACAATTGTTGATGGAGTTAAGTGAGACGTGTGGCTGAGATACATTCGGAAGCTAATCAAATGATTAATTGTCACCGACCATGAGATTCGCACAATCGTTTTGTTTTGTGACGTCTCTACACTTACTATAGTTTATAAAACATACTCTATGTTTTAGTTTGATTATTTTTCTTGTCCAGGAATTTTTAAGACTAAACGTGCATCTGCCCCACTTTTAATCTATGCCTTCAATTTCTATGGCAGAATTAATATTAGAAAATGATACTTTTTTTGTTTCATATTAATAATTATATTTAAAATAATACTAATTTTTATTAAATGATGAAATTCAAAGCTAATGTTACATAATTTTCCCCCGATATAAATTTTATCCAATATTTAGGCTTCCATCCAACAAAGTAACGAAGATACATCTCTATAGTTCTATAGACTATCTCTATTTGTCCATCAAATTGAGGATGGTTGGTAGAGCTATAATTGAATTTTGTACCATTCAAATGGAATAACTCTTTCCAAAAAGAACTTGTAAAGATAGGATCTCTATCATACAATACAACTTGAAAACACTATAAAAAAATGCTCTAGCCACTCCTTGTGCTGTGTATGGATGTATCAGTGGGATAAAATGTGCATATTTTCTCAGCCTGTTAACCATAAAAAAGATAACTATTTTGCCTTAGAATTAGGCAATCCATCAATGAAATTCACATATATATCTTCGCAAATTTGATTAGGAATGGGTAAGGATTGCATAAGGCCACCACAGGAAAGAGTCTCATGTTTATGATGCTGACATGTGTCACACTATTTAATAAATTTTTTAAAATTCCCTTTCATGCCAATCCAATGGAAAACTTGCCCAAGTAATAAAGGGTTTTCTTAAAACCTTCATTCAGTGCATCCATGGAATTGATCAAGTACATCATAAATTAATACGGAAGGAAGGTGAATTCTTCCCCTTATAAACAATGAGATTTTCTTTTACCTCTGATGGTGCCCATAGTGTGTCGTCCCTTTCTTGATTGTGAATGCATTGTAAATAAATGCCTCTTCATTTTCCTTCCTAATAGGGTCTAACCAATGGGAAGTGGTATAGATATGGCTGAATATTCTCCTTGATTTTCTCTATTTTCTTCTCTACGTGATATTGCAAGATATTATTTTTTAAATACTCAACCACTTAATTGAACTAAATAGAGTTATTAATATAAAATAAATTTTTTTATTAAATGAAACTATTAATATAGAATAAAGAGAGTAATATTATATCTATGGCAGGTTCTTGTTGGAGAACGAAAAATAGATTGTGAGGCTCGTTTTCATTATCCAACAAAAGTACATCTCACGCCAACTAAGCAGTACATGCATTTGGTGTACAAATTCCTTGTATACTTATAAGTTTTTATTAATATTTTTGGAGAACAAAACTTGTTTCATGTGAGAATAAAACGTACCTTTTCTGCTGATTGATTCCAACTAAGGCATGCAGTCTAAGTAATGATACACACGCTCTTAGCACAAAAAATGCTTGCAACACGCTTGCAATAATGTGTGGAATTCACTTATGAGACCCTGAATGAGAAAAAGGTATTCAGTGGAACCCATCTATCGTGTGGTTGTGCATATGTCCGGATAAACTTAATTTTTTCTTAATTTACTATTTTTAAATACATATAAATTAGTTAAACATGTCATTTATTAAGTGGGTATATTTACCACATGGCCCATAAAATGGTTTTACTAAATAATTTTTCCGTGAGCCGGTGAATTATTACATGCTACTAACATCAGTGTATGCGCACATAACTTTTTTTAAAGTAACACTCCCTTTGTCCTAGAATAATTATATTTAATTAAAAATATAAAATGAACCAGAATTAGTACATATTTTACTCTAGGATGGAGGGAATAATTCCCTTAGATGCCTTAATGCTATAATTTAATAATACTGCATTATCCTCGATGTCTAATGAGCATACTTAAACAGATGTTTGGTTGATGAAATAGTTAATTTTTCTTGTCGTTCTCAAAACTTTCTTGTTTTTTTGTGTGTCTGCTTTCAATTTTCTTTTACTAATGGCCAATTCATGTGTTCATCGGTTTATACATCAAACATAAAACAGTGGGGGCTCTCCTTTTGAGCTTATCTAAAATGGGCAAACAAGTGTGCATCATGTGAACGGTAGTTCCAGTGGGCCATTTCCTGCCCCTTAAAAGATCAGCTGCTTCGCATTATAGTATCTCCCTCATTCGGCACTTTGAAGGCATATTATCCACTTTTTCACAAGTGGTGAAGCTTTGGAGTTTTTCACTTAACATGATTCGACTAGTTCAGTTGATGTTATGTGCGGTTTGCAAACGAAAGGCTGAGATGTAAATGAGAATGGAGTATGACATTGGGGCCGTAGACCGTGTAATTGACACTTTGGTGTTGTAAGTTGTAATCAGTTGGTGAAAATTTGTCAGCCGTGGATCACTTAAAATTAATGGTACATGTATTTGTTAAATTTTTTTTAATAAATTTGTGTGATAATACTTATACCGTTGATTTATTGATTTCGGTTAATCAACGGCCACCAAACCTTTACCTGCTGCTGTGATCACGACTTTAGTATTGTAGAATTGTTGCACATGTACATCGATATTGCTTCTCTAATGGAGTGATTTTGCTCCACTAATTGAGCGATATTGATATACCAATGGAGCGATATTGATACACAAATTTAGCGATATTTATACACTAATAGAGCGATTTTGCTACACTAATGGAGTGATATTGTTACACAAATGGAGCGATATTGCTATACTAATGGAGCGATATTGTTACACAAATGGAGCGATATTGCTCAATTGATGGAGGGATATAGCTCCACTAATGGAGCAATATTGCTCTACTAATGAAACGATATTACTCCACTAATGTAGCGATATTACTACATGAATTGAGTGATATTGCTCCACTAATAAATTGATATTGTTCCTCTAATATAGCGATATTGCTCTACTAATGGAGCTATATTGATATATTAGTTGAGCGATATTGCTCTAGTAATAGAGCGATTTTGCTACACTAATGCAGCGATATTGCTACACACTGGAAGCAGTATTGCTACATTAATGGAGCGATATTGTTACCCTAATGGAGTAATATTGCTCCACTAGTGGCGTGATATTGCTACACTAATGGAGCGATTTTGCTGCACTAATAAAACGATATTGCTCTACTAATGGAGTGTTATTGCTACACTAATGGAGCGATATTACTCAACTAATAGAGCAATATTAGTCTACTAATGTAGCGATATTGTTACACCAATGGAGCGATACTACTCAACTAATGGAGCGATATTGCTACATTAATGGAGCAATGTTGCTATACTAATGCAGTGATATTACTCCACTAATGAAGCGATATTGCTCCACTAATGGAGCGATATTGCTCTACTAATGGAGCGATATTGGTACACTAATGGAGCGATATTGCTTAACTGATGGAGCGATATTGCTACACTAATGGAGCGATATTTCTCAACTGATGGAGCGATATTGCTCCACTGATGGAGCGATATTGCTCCACTAATTGTACGATATTGCTACACTAATGGAGCGATATTGCTCCACTGATGGAGCGATATTGATATACTAATGGAGCGATATTACTCTACTAATGGAGTTATATTGCTACACGAATGGATCGATATTGTTCCTCTAATGGAGCGATATTGCTCCACTAATGGAGCGATATTGATATACTAATGGAGCAATATTGCTCTGCTAATGGAGCGATATTGTTATAGTAATGGAGCGATATTGCTACATAAGCGAAGCAATATTGCTACACTGATGGAGCGATATTACTCTACTAATGGAGTGATATTACTCTACTAATGGTGCGATATTGCTCTACTAATGGTGCGATATTACTACACCAATAGAGCGATATTGCTGCACTCATAAAACGATATTGCTCCACTAATGGTGCGTTATTCCTAGACTAATGGAGCGATATTACTCTACTAATGTAGCGATATTGTTATACCAATGGAGCGATATGGCTCCACTAATGGAGCGATATTTCTCCACTAATGGAGCGATAATGATATACTAATGGAGCAATATTGCTCCAAGAATGGAGCAATATTGCTACACTAATGGAGTAATATTGCTACATTAATGGAGCGATATTGATATACTAATTAAGCGATATTGATACACTAATTAAGCGATATTGCTCTACTAATGGAGCGATATTGCTACACCAATGTAGTGATATTGCTACACTAATTTAGCGATATTGCTACACTAATTTAGCGATATTGATTTACTAATAGGGCGATATTGCTACACTAATGGAGTGATATTGCTACACTAATGCAACGATATTACTCAACTAATTAAGCGATATTGCATCACTAATAGAGCGATATTGCTCCACTAAAGGAGCGATATTGATATACTAATGGAGCGATATTGCTACACGAATAGAGCAATATTGCTCCACTAATGGAGAGATGTTGCTACACGAATGGAGCAATATTGCTCCACTAATGGATCGATATTGCTCTTCTAATGGAGCGATTTTGCTGCACTAATAAAACGATATTGCTCCGCTAATGGAGCGTTATTGCTACACTAATGGAGCGATAATGCTACACTAATTTAGCGGTATTGATACACTAATTGAGCGATATTGTTACACTAATGGAGCGATATTGCTCCACTAATGAAGCGATAATGCTATACTAATAGACTGCCAATTGTCAGATTTGAGTGCCACCCCACCACTGTGTCTACCAATCCCGTCCTCCGCCCTAATTTCAGTTTAGGGATTCCGAGAATTTCCCTTGCCCTAATTTTGATTTAGGGATTTGGTTGATTGGACATTTAGATATGTTAAAGGTATGATTTTTTGTTCTTTTCTAATAAATTATTTGTGCATTTAGATCTATTGGCCAATTGTTTAAGTGTATTTATTATGATGAGATCTGTTGGCCAATTATTTGTGCATTTAGGGATCTAGCCGTATGTCTTTATCTGAAATTGAAATTGGAAATTGGACTAAAATTGAACTAGTCATATGTTAGTAATAGTTTAATATTTTTATCAATAGGGTAGATGTAATATTTGAAGAAGTGTATGAGAATATTTGTTGTCTTCTTTCGATAAGAGAAGAAATATGTGAAAAAGTGTATGATTATTGTTCGTTCATATATGAGGCAATTGCTTAATCTAATTTTAGCCTCTTAGTTTTGAGATAAATACTTAATCTAATATTAATTGCTTCATTTAATTTTAGCCTCTTAGTTTTGAGATAATTGCTTAATCTAATATTAATTTAATCTATTGTTTATGAATTAAGTGCATAGAGATGGCAAAAGAAATGGTTAGATTTTTACTTGATGATGACAGATGCATAGAAGGATTATTAATTAAAAAACCATCTATATATGATGAATTTGAGATACAAGTAGCTAGCAAGGCTAGGTGGGATCAAAGAAGATGGAAAATCACTATAAAATGTGTTATTCCAAGACCATGGTACATAGAGGCCTATCATGGTACATAACTACCAAATGACCATGCTATGAAGGTAGCTATCATATTAGGATCCCATTGTATCATGGTAACAGACTCTAATCATGGTATGTAAAACAATTTTCTTTCCATAAAGGCCACCATAAATTAGAAATCAATCTGGTAGGTATATCATTGTGCATAATTGGTGTATGTACAAGGTGTAGTTATGGGCATGTTTGGGTGGGAAGATATTCATATGTGCCCACCTTCAATGAGCTTAAAATGTGCTCACCTCTTGTATGTGATGACAAAGCAAAGGTAATAAGAGTGGGCCATCAATCATTAGCCCAAGGTCAAGAGCGTTGGTTTCTAATGATACAAAGCATGCAGACCATTGAGGTTTGTTGCATTGCCTTAATTTTCACTTTTACTATTAATTTTGGTAAATAAAGGTGTATATTGAACTTTTATTAAATATTGTGATAAAATTTTTTATGGAAATGATTATAATCGAATTAAGTAAGTCACTTTGTCTTTAAGATGGAATTCACTCTCTTTAAGAGTGCTTAGGACTTTTGGGTATCTGTTTCATAGGATAAGATAATTTACTACGTACTATAGGAGCATGTTCAACACAGTACATACAACGAACCATAATATGTATACTATCACAGAAATAAAAATGGATAGAAATATAATATCAGATTAGTGCAGAAATCGTTTTCCATGACAGATGCATCTATATGTTAACGGACACATTCTTTAGTAAAAACAAACCGAACCCATTTTGGTTAATAGAAAATTAAATCAAATAAATAAAAAACCAAATTAAATATATTTATCCCAAAATTATTATTTTGTTGACCCAACCCAACCTAACCAGTTGTGCACAAACCGAATTGAATTGAGCCGACCATACGACGGCACGCGTGTGTGGGTTAGCCCACCTAGGTGCATTGGTCTATTATGTCTCTCTCCCCACAAAAGTGGGTTGGCGCAAGGGCCTAACTTGAAAGACAAAACTAATGTCTTATATATCAACATCATTACCTTCTTTTATGCGACATTTGACTATTTACTCTTTCAACCATTCTATATGTGTGATTCTCATTCAACACAAAGTAGACTTTCTACCATATGAGTTTGACCCACTTAAATAATATAAGTTTGAGCTACATAAATATTATAAGTTTAGCTTATATAAATAATTTACCCACCTTAATGATATGAGCTTAACCTATTTAATATAATGCCGACTTCTAACATAATTGACACTGGCCATTGTCTAGGATGGGGTAGGTCAAATTTTGGATGAACAAAAAATGAATATATGATAAGGAGAAATAACAGTTAATCAAAACATTTGCCCTGAGATTGAGATTAGAAGTGGATGCTCCCAACCAAGAGCAGAAGCAATGCTAAAATAACTTCTTAGCTCCCTAAACTATTTGAGTCGATTGAACAGAGTTTCTACCTCCAGAGTCAACAGGAGTCATGTATTGGAATTTGAATATTTTATATAAAAATTGTGCATAAAATAAAAGATGTAAAATTTTGTGCAAATGTTACATTATTTTATAATATGTAAAATTATTCAATTTACATAAAGTTAATATATTCAACTTATCTTAATTAATATTTTATAAATATTCTATTAATTTTGAAACAAATCGAGTTTGATAAGTTTTAGAGTTTAGAGTAAACCATGAAACCATGTTATTTTTTAATTACCATTGAATTTGACTAGAAAAGCTAAGGAGCTGAATCAAGTTGGGGAGTTTTTGAGTTAAAATAGAGTTTTATAAGTATAATTAGAAATGCCATATTGATAGCGAATAATTCCTACCGATCACTTCTCAAACAAAAAAAAAATAATACCGATCAAGCATTAGAATCCCTGCAACTTCATTGCCTATCCAGGGTGGTGATGTGTTAAACAAACATGTCTTTTGACGATCAATTGAAAAAAAAACGAGTTTTTGATAACTTATTTTTAAGGGTTGTGGCTGATTTAGCATACATCTAGTAAAACAAAAAAATTGAAATAATGAATCTAAATGGTACCAATAAGTTTTGTATTTTATTTTTTACCAATTCAAAATAAAATCAAGTGTACCAATAAATTTTTTAATGTGAGGTAGATGAAACAACAGGATTGTACCAAAAAAAGATGATACAACCGGACTGTACCAAATACTGATTTACGGATCTCTGCTGGGCCTGTCTTTTACTTAGATATTCTATTCTGGATCAAAGCCCATTGATATATAGCCAAGGCCCAGCCAGGGTCGGACAAGCAACTAACCCATTGGAATCTTGGTCTTGTTTTTATTACTCGGATAAGAATATGGTCTTGTATAAATCCATTATTTGTACTATTCGAGTTTTATGGAATCTCTAGTACATTTTGTGTCTCCTATTTTCTAATTTTCTTATATTATTTGTAAATACTTTTGCCTTAGAATAATATTTTCTATCTTATATTAATATATTTATTTAGTTTTTAAAATAAATTAATCTATTTTATTCTAACAAATTAAATAGAACTATTAGTGAGAAATAGAGAGTATTATTTAGATATAGTGAGTTGTCTCAACTATTTTGATTCACTAGTCAGTAATTATAAGAAAGCCCGCAATACTAAAAGTAACTTTAAACACGTAATTCTTAAGTAACTTTAAACACGTGATTCTTTGAAACTAGATTTGTAAGTTACATAGAAAGGGAAGAATTTTTTATATTACCTTGTGACAATGAGCTCAATGTAAGAAACACATAAAAGTTCTTGATATTTGAAATCAATGATACATATTTTATACATGTTAACACAAGAACCACTAGTGCTAATATGCGCAAACATATGCACATTCAATTTCATGGATGAAGGGCTCTCATGTGATCCTTATATTAGGCTCATTGTTTAATAGGAGCATTAAAAATGCTTCATATTTATAGTTTTTTCATGAATTACTTTATAAACTGAAGCTTGATGTACTTATTCCTCTTAAATGCTATCAACAACACCTAGTTTTACCACTTTGTGCACCACTTTTGAAGTGGTTAAACATCTTTTATGCTTAAAAATAATATTTCTACTTTAAAAGTGAATCTCTTTGTTGTCTAGTATGACTTGCTTTCTCTATCCAAATAGGTTGAAGTAGGCTCTTAGTGTAGAAAAAGTGGCCAAGTAGAAATATTAGCTTCTTTTTCTACTCTCCCTATGTCTCCAAGACGCCACCTGATTTCACCACTTAATTCATTTTTTATAACAAGGGCACTTTTATGGGCTTGAATAATACATATAATATATAGTTTTGTACAAAACCCATCCCCGCAAGACGTCACAGACCTAGATTTGAACATGACCCATCCTCACAAGTAGGGGCAGAACCAAGACATCATCTTGGAGGGGAGGGGGAAGAACGAGTCATTTAAGGTGTGGGAAGCCCAGTAAGTAAACCCATCTTTGATAAACCTAGAGACTAATATAATTTTTTTTTTAAAAAAAGGTTAAGAAGCAGGGGCCATCACCCCCGCTATCCCATCACTATCCTAATGGTTTGCTACTGCCCACAAGATGCCATAGGCTCGGATTTGAATCTGACCCATCTCTAGGCCCGGATTTAAACATGTGAGAGGTATATTTACAGAAAAAATATACGTTAATAACTCATACATGAGTTTTAACTAGTCTAGATAAGTGAGCTCATGTAAACTATATGAGGAGCTTATTTGTGAAGTCTAATTAAAATTCTTGTGTGTGTTTTTATTGTAGGAATATCATTATCCTTCACCAGTGTTGGACTATGGTATGGGCTTGGCCCCGTTTTGGTCCAATATTATTGCGATCTAGGTGAGCCGGTACGGGCCATGAGGTCTAAAGGTGGTAGTGGCGGTTGTGCCAACCTCACATGTGCTATAATTACACTAATTTGGTTGGGGCCCGCTTGCATCACACACACACTAAGCAGGTTATGCATTTACACATTGTAGGGCCCAGACGTGCAAATTATGTATCGATGGTGGGATCCGCGGTTAGCGAGGGGTCGACCCTGTTGCAGGTTTGGTCGTGCACAGGGGGTCCAGGCCTCCGCGAGCTCTAAGAGACAAAGCCCTCTCCCGTTGTGTATGACCCTCTAACTAAACCATAAAAATTAGCAAGGAAAGCCCATTACAAAAAAACCCATATATAGGTCCGCTTGAGAAAGGAATGGAGGAGAGTATACAAAGGAAAGAAGGGGGAGAGGTTGCCCTAAGTGAGTAGTCCGCCCCCCGCATCCTCTCCCTCTCCCAATCCGGCCCTCTCTCTCCCTCTTAGTGCGGCTCTCTAGGGTTTTGGAGGAAACCCTTGCTGGCTGCCCCTCTCCTCTCCTCTCCTCTCTTACGCTTCTTGGATAGGCAAATCAAAGGAGAAAGGGCTTCTCACTGTTTGGGACGTCAAGGGTTTGCTTGGGGCGTCTTCCTCGCTGATTTTACATCTAAGTGTGAAAGTTTTGAGGAATCAACACATCTAAAAGGTAATCCCTATTCTCTATGCTTGTTTTCTTGTGATCTAAGCCTGCGGGCTAACTGCTTCAAGGGTGTGCAAGGGGCTGGAATGCCCAAGGTCAATACGCTATCGCTTTCAATTTGATTTCCTATATACATTATTCATGTTGGATGGTTTTATATTGCTCATCAATTTGAGATTATGTTCATGTTTGTGTAGATTAATTGAAAAACTTGATTTTTGATTGGTGCACCACCCCTTACCCGCCTTGCTTCCCCTAGTCCGACCACTCTACAACCAGCACTATGCTCGAATAAGAAAATTATATTTACCTAGCAAAAACTCCCAACTAATTTTTGGTTACACAAAATATAAAAGCCCAAAGTGAACCTTGTGTGAGTCCCACATATTTTATCCAACTAAAACCAAATTACAAACTCTTGTTTAATAATTTCTTTTGGTGAATATTTGTCACGCCCCGGCGATGCTCGACCTGAGCAGAACCTGGTCCAAGGGCCGGTCAAGCGCGCGGGGGCAACGAAGGGAAAATTGAGAAACGGTTTAGTGGAAGACTTAACCCTAACCACGGGCGACTTAACAGAATTACTGAGTACGCACATTCCACTTTGAGCAAAAGTAAATAAGTAGAATAGAAAAAGAGAGTTGCTTAACACAAAGTAAACAACTAGTCTCAAAACCCACATGCTTAGTCAACCATAGCCCACACTGGCTCAAAATAAGTCTTAAGCAACACAACTGTATAAAGTAGCATAAAAATCCAATAGAGAACCCTACACAAAGGTTCAAAATATAAAATATAAACTAAGGAAAATAAGTCACACAAGAGTCTCCATGATCACATCCAAGTCATCTCCGATCTTTCCTCAAAGAGGAGATCCTGTCCGTCTGCGTGTCGCACCATGCAGCCCCAAAGCAAAAACACAAGAAAGAGGGGTGAGTTTAACAAACTCAGCAATGGTTTTTAATATAACTATCATCATCGAAAATACGATAGCATAGCAAATAAACTCATTCAGATCTAAGACTGACAAGATGTATCATTTTCTGATCACACAGACACATCACCTAAACCTGCATCATAGTGTATAATCCACATAGTGCCATTCATATCGTATCAACCTGCATGAGATGTATCTCTAACATACATATCCAACCATGCATTTCATCATATCAACCTGCATGAAATGTATCTCTAACATACATATCCAATCATGCATCACATCATATCAACCTGCATAAAATATATCTCTCACATACATATCCAATCATGTATCACATCATAACAACCTGCATGAAATATATCTCTAACATACATATCCCATCATATTTACCTGCATGAACTGTATCTCTAACATACATGTCATATCAATGCATCACATCATGTCAACCTCCATCAAGGAGTAATCACTATCTAGTGTCACACAGACAAGGCCACGAAGGCGTATCATGGTCTAAAATTCTACACAAGAATTCAAGAAAGTTCGGGGTTGTCAATCCCTAAAACTGCTCACCCTGGACGATCCTGGCCGAGGATGTCCCATTCTCACACAGAGAATCTAGAGCAGGGGTGTTCGCCCAAGGACATCTCCTGCGGAGCGAACACCCCCTGCGGAGGGGAGAGCCTGAGTTCCCACACAGGGAACCCTGAAACACGTGGTAGTGGGTGCACACGGCATACCACACTGGATTCTCAGGGTCCAGATGACACTCATAATAACAATCTCACATCCGCAAGACAAGTACACAACTCGTCCCCACATAATTCCATTTCTCTAGACTCAACCCGGGGAGTGCACTCGTTCCACACAGGAACTCAAAATCAAAACATGTCCTTTCGGACCAATCAAGTTTCGATTAATCCACGACCGATCAATCCGGCACGCAATTCTACCACATTGCATCCAATCGATCAAATTCGATTAACCTCGATAAAGCTTCAATTGGAAATTCATTTTCATGATGCATGCAACATGGTACATACGTGGGCAAGGCATACATGAATCCTAACCTATGATAAGTGCTCTCATAAGCCTTTAATACATAATTCATAATCATAATATCAAGCTTCAACATTATCATAAATCCCCACATGTGTGTGTGGATCTAGTAGAAGCACTTCACTCAATGCATTTCAACATGCTTGAAATTAACTCACTACCACACTACACATATGAATTAACATCTAATCATGAATTCCAGCGAAAATCATAGGAGAAGAATCATTAAAATCATAACTCAAATCAAAGCTCAACCACAATGGCTAAATACATATAAGATCATTCACTTCATCCTTAAGCCATGACATTCACTAATATCCTCACATTAATTAACCACATCCTATCATGACAAATCAGTCCATTAATAGGCTGTAGTTCTACTGAAAACATACTTAACCATAGAGGAACAATTATTCATAACTTCAAGATGACAATTTCAACATCATACCACAAACCATAAGTCATTCCACAAATCTCTAAATATATATATCAACTTCATAACTTCAATGGTATGCCTTTCTTGTAGTATATTATAGCTCAAAACACTCCACATTCATATGAAATTAGCAAGTTAAAGTGGAATCACCGAAATAAATAATATGTAAATAGAACAAAAATCTGCTGTGTAGCCGTTCGAATGCCCAGAAGGCCGTTCGATCGGCTAAATAGGAAAATTTCAAATTTATAGTGTCATTCGAATGCCAACAAGGCAGAATCAACCTTCTTCTTCCTTTCAAATTTTTAAACCGAAACTCCATTGATAAAACTCAAAATTACCATCTAACAACCTAAATGCCATTAAAAGTCCATCATGACTTCTAGAATGCTAAACCACATTATAACAAGATAAAACCCTATGAAATCAGGATTAAAGATTACTATTTTCTAATCATGCCATTAGAACACTAAATCAAGTAACTCCATTCAAAATAAACCACATAATCAAGAGTTTTACCATAGAAAGACTGAAATTTTGAAAGTCCATTACCTTATCCCTTGATTAGTCTTGGATTTGATGGTCACCATTCTTGAAAACCTTACAAAGACATAGAGTTTGAATTAAACTCCATTAAAACCTATTTAATAAATAAAACCCTAATTAAAAACTTAGATCTAGGGCTTGTTGAACATAAAAATTAGATTTTGAGAGCTAGGGTTTGTAGTAAAAATGTAAATCAGTAGTTTTGATATTTAAAAATGAATTAAAATAAAGGAGAAATGGTAGATTTAGAAGGGATTGAGAGGAAAGCTAGGATTTAGTGCTTAATTAGAATAGACTTACCTTAAACACCTTCTAATCCGGGCCTAATTGGGGATTAGGTCTGACCTCTCCTCCTCAGCCTATTCTCAAAATGGGAATGACTCAGGTTTGGCCTTTTATAGTAAGTTTTGGGGTGTGTATGGGTAAGTTGTGGGGTATAAATAGAGAAATGGGCTAAAAATGGGTATTTTACAAATTTGAGCACTAATTAAATATGAGAAAAATCTGAAAATTTTTGTATAAGCTTAAGTTGATGTCTGGGTTCATTTGACATAAAAACTAAAATTTCGACGGTGGGGCCCATAAAAGTCCCATTAAAACCTAATTTTTGAAAAAAATAGTAAAAATTCTAAAAAATCTCAAAAATTCACATTTAATTCAAAATTATTTGAAACCAGTAATCTTAAAGTTGATTTTGATTAAAACCATAACACCATCTATCTTTGAAACCACCGAATAAATCAGAAAATATGTTAACCTCATGATAACCGATAATTAAAGTGAAACGAAAACCGGTTTAAAAAAGAGAGTCCTTACAATATTACTAGCCGCTCACACAGACAAAACACTACTTCTAGTAGTACTTTTTTTTTTTTTTGAGAAAACACTCATTACAGTAGTCTACTAATATGTTATCTTCCTCCAACAAATGTAATCCAAAACACTAGCGGGATTCAAATGGGAGGTAAGACACCTTGTTTCCGTTTGAATGGCTTTCCGTACTGTATCACATTCAGTCATTCAGCTTACCTATTGGCTGACGGCAAATCTTTTTTCCTTTTTGCTCGGCAGTAGCAAACTAAATTATTACATGTCTCCTCGGAATATTTCTACTTACCGAATAGTGATCAACCTCGTTTCCTATGTCAACGTTATGAGGCAAAGACCTAGTTTATGAATATGTTTGTTTAGCAAGGGTAAGCATATGGTGTAGTCTTTTCATAACATATGACATTGTCTTTCTACCGTGAGTTTGTTAATTTGTCTTTCATTTGAGGATCATACATCCGGGCTTTTCAATCTCTATGTTACAATTTCAGGCCTGAGCCCTGTTTGTATGGAATCTGCTTGTAATAATATTCCTTCTGTCGCATATTAATAGTTCTATTTAATTTTTAAAATCCACTAATTTTAATTTATTTTGAAAAATCATATAGAGCTGGGACAAAGAGATTATTTTTTTCTGTTGGCACTAATGCTTGCAATTAGTATTTTTTCTTTGCTCTGTTCATAAATATGAATCTGTCAAATGTAGTAGATGTAAACTATATATCTAAGCCACTCCAAGCTCCGAGGTTGATCAGTTGATTATAACATTCACATCACTCATAGTAACCTATAGCTTGGTAATATCATACATAGAAACAGATGTTTATGGGTTATAACTACATAAGTTTCTTTCTTCTTCTTTTGTTAAATGCTAAATCACGCTTCAAAAACATAAACGCAACGGATTGCATCCCTCCTCAGTCACCTAAGAACGTTGGACTGCAATCCCTCCACCACAGAAATCTGACTCTCAACAGCAGGTCTCGCTAGGCTGCTGGCCACTTCATTAGCTTCTCTTAAAATGTGGCTGAAAGCACACTTAATCTGGGCAGGGCAGCATCACATAGAGAAAGACCCTGAGATATCGTGATCGACAAACAATTGGATCAGCAACAAAGCATCTCCTTCCATTACACCCTCCGTTGGTGCAAATCTGCTGTCATAGAGATAGCCTTTTCTGCTGCAAGTTTCTCTGCCACAGAGGCTTCATGAACATCGTTCAAAAACAATAAGACATTTCCTTAGCATTCTCTAATTACCAACCCTAGTGTTCTACTTGACAATATGGGTCAAGATTGGGCGTCAAATGCTAGCAAGCTTTTTACCGTCAAATATGGATGCAATGTATCTATTGATCTTTGGATGAGTAGTTCACCCCTCCTCTTTTTAGCCAGCTTATTCTTTTAAAATAGTTGGTGTATATTTAGACTATCTACTAGCTGTGTATACAAAGGGACCGCGCTTGCTAATACATGAGGTGGCGAACCGTACATCCTTAATATTTTGAGAGGACATGAAATTCAAAACAGCAGAAAATTTGACACCACATTTGGCGTATATATAGAAAAAATACATCACAGTTGGCATTTTGAAATGCCTTGGACTTTTTTTTTGTCAAGCTGTTTTGTAAGAAAATGTTTGATCACGAGTAATCTTAAGGGAAGATCGTGTGCCGCATGAATCATGTGACCTTTGTAAAGGGGCTAAACAATCAACGGTGCCAAACCAAACGTAATCATTTATATGTGAAATTCTATGCAAAGACCCTTCTTTCTATCTTTCTATTACAGAAACAATTCCACCGTGTGTTGCACGCAAGTGCCAATCCAAAGCATGTGATTGAAGGAGCTAATTCAGGTTGATGGGACCAACCAAGTACCTCAAAAAGGGGGCAGGGGAGGGAGCACGTGGACCTACTCAGAGGTGTGACCTTGCTGCATGTGCATGGGACGCGATCACTTCGCGACACGTCGACCCGCGCCGGGCGGCTCTCGCGGGTCACGTGCCCGGCCTCAACGCTTCTCGAGTGCCGCCACGTATCCACCCGGCGGTGGATGAGGTCGCACCAAACGCTGCATGTGCCCACTAAACGACAACCGCATGGGCTACCAACCTGCTCAGAAGTGGCCCAACGAGAAAAAGGGGGCCCAGTTCCGCATGATTAAGACTCTTAACAGCCCAGGCCCAGTGGACAGGCGAATAAAAATTACGAAAGAACGTGGGCCTAGGGGTTCGAGCGGGTGTCGTTTTACACGCGTCGCGATCGGGTGACAAAAAGGGAATCTTAGGATTCCTCTAATTCGGTGGCCGCAGGCCTATGTTATTTAAATCCAGTTTCACGTGGGCTGGTCGACCGGTAAAGCCGTTGGGCCGGCTTACCGATTCCGCCTTCTGAGCGGATAAACGTAGTTCATGCAGTCCGCCGTATGGACGATGGAGTATGTCGTCTAGAGTCTAGTGCCCTCCATCTGCAGCCTCGTAAAATCAGAGGCGGAGTCGGGATCTTCGCTCAGGATGGGCAAAAGAATTTTAATTGTAAAATTTTGTTAGTATAAATTAATAAAAATATATATGTGTAAATATATATTAAATAAAATAAATTAATTCTTAAAAAAATATATTGCATAAAGGTTTTTCTATATACACTCTTGTAAGTACTTGTAAATTTAATTTTTAAAAATTAAATATTATTATGTCATAAATCGACGAAAATAATAGTGCCAAAAGATTTTGTGTTGCATAACAAATTATTCATATTCATGACTAATTTGACAACATATTTTATTGTAAAATATTGTTAATATAAATTAATAAAAATATATGTATAAATATTATATATATTCTAACACATTTCAAAATGTGTTATATACGTAAGGCCTACAAATAAGTTCAAAAAAATATAATTATGTAAGATATCATTTGATAGTGCTCATTGAGAGCTTTTTAACGATACAAAAAATACAAAAAATTTGAGTTTGAGAGAGCAAGATATAATATTATAAATTAAAATTAACATAACCTAAATAATATAAATTAGGATTTTAATATTTTAAATAGGGGTAAAATAGAAATTAATGATATAAAATATATGTCATACCGCCCGATTTTAAAAGTTTCATAGTACACCAATTTATTCTATACTATAGTATGATTATAAAAAATTACCTTTATACATTAGGCACATGCATCATGCACATTTCAATCACATAATTTTGATTGTGTTACTCATAAATTAGGGGGTAGGTAGGTAGGTTTTAATACGAAAGAAACATGTGTTGTTGATTAGCACATCATCATATCTCAATCCGATGCATACGATGGGGTTCAATATTGACCTTTTGTATGTTAACCTTTTTCAATTATCAAAATCGAATATGATAAAAGATGTCCTTTTACAATTTTTTACTATGAGTTCTCATATATTAAAACACTTGGATAATATGATGTTTGTACTTTAGTCTAAATGAAATGAATCAAGGCCAACAATATAACTTAGAGTGTAAAAAAAATCAGATTAGTAAATATATCTAGTTTCATTTGTATTGTGTAATACTAAGAAAATTTTAAATAAGATTTTCTAATAAAAAGAAAAAGATAAGTTAAAAATGAACAATAAACATTCAATACTACAAATACATAAGAAACTTTTAATTACTTGGATTTTCTATGTCAAATTAACTGGGTATATATTTAGTACCATAGTTAATTAGTAGAGTCCACATAAGAATAAGATTTTGACTTTTTCTTAGATTGCTCATCTGTTTTGAAAATTGATAAGTTTAGAATGGTAATATAACAATATATAACCATATAATACAAAATTTTTTATCTCTTGAGGTGGGGCAATTGCTCCAGCTTGGCTCCGCCATGCCTAAAATGTTTCATGCTTTGAGCTACTTATCTTGAGGGCTAACGTATCATGTCGGGATTCATGATGAGCATAAGAACTTAGTTTGGATATATTGAATGCAGTGATAAATGATAATGTTCCCTGGTAGCCTCCGGACTTTAGTTACAAAATGACAATGGGCGATGAAGGAAGTGCACAAATTCGGGGTAGCACTTCAGTGAAATACATGGCTACTGACACATTTTATTATATTTGTACGATTATTTACTAGTATTTTATTAGGGTTGAGTATAATAAGAGTGTGTTATAAAAAAAGTAAGAGAGTATGTTACAGGACATGGCAAAATCCAGTGCATCATCCTCCCCTCCTTGATCATGTCTGAACACCCTTTTGTCTCATTCTAATGGAAAGAGAACTCGTGAATTTTTTATATCCTTCAGTTTAAAGCTTCATAAGTTTCTTCCTGAATAATCAAATGATAATTGTAATAGTTTGGTTTCTCTCATTAGAAAAAGCCCTTTGTCCTAGGCTCAGAAAAGAACAATGTATAGGTAGGCAATAAACTAGTCAAAGTAGCACCTGCCTCGTCCAGTTCAACCAAGCCTTAGCCTTTGGCATGGCTTTATCCTGTTCTAATGTAAACACAAGCATTTTAGTCCCGGCAACGACTGTAGGAGTATATATATAATACTATATAAATGTATTCTTCTAAATAGACATTATAAAGATTTCAGGGTCAACCTTGAGTTGGTTCATGGCAGTTTTCTTGGGCAGTTCGCCAGGAGCAATCTAGGAGGATTTTTTCAAGAGGGAATCTAGAAGTGCGTCCAAGAATAATCCCCCTATTTTTTTAGTAAGATAATTTAAATATATATATATATATATATATATATATATATATATATATATATATATATATATACACACATGGAATAATTGAAAAGCACGATTCTCATAAGGCAAATAATGATTCGCCGGATATTAGGGGCAGATGCTTTTATTCCCCCTACAACCTTGAGCCAAGGGAACAAGATTACATATATAAAGTTCAGTTTATACATATACCTAGCTCACAGTCAAAATTACACACCCATTTTATTTACGGAGCAAGCAGGGTTAGATCGAAAAATGCTCTAACGATGTGAAGAATCACACGTTAAAGCACTACATCACTTTTACACTATTGATGTATAGGGCCTATTACATCAACGTGTGAAAGTGATGAAGTAATTTTCATGCAAATCGGTACTTATTAACTTATATATATATATATATATATATATATATATATGTATGTATGTATGTATGTATATGGAAAAAAGATAATATAAAGGTCCCATTTGGATCCATTGGATCTGGATCTAACGGCTTATAATACTCAAGTTCAAAGTAACGTGCATGTGCCCCGGCTCATTCGAACCTTTTGCAATACTCCTATGAAGGTGGTGAAACCTAAGATTGGATTTTTACCGTGAAAAAGAGCGGCACCCTCCACACGCCACGCCAGTGTGGATTCATGGAGTTAAATGGGTCTGTATGATTGAAGAGACTTTCCATTACAGTTGTAATCAATTTTGGAAGATCTGTTCTAATACCAATCAAAAAAATTTCATTCCTTAGTTAGATTCTAATTACGGAAGGGTAAATAGCGTTGTCAGCCACATTATAGAGACTAGTGGAGATAATAAGGAGCTATTTTTGGAGACAAGAGCCCTCAAAAGGAGGTGGGATTTCCTGGGTTTTTTTACGGCCAGGAATGGGCAACTTTCTGTCCAAGGATTCTCCCTCTTTTTTTTTTTGTTTTAAATTTCCTTAAAGATGGATTGCTGTCTTGATCACATTTTTGGGTTATATATGAAATTGATCCATCCCCCGTTATCTTCCTGCCTTCTACTCTCTCTCTCTCTCCTTTCTTCTTCTTCTTCTCTTTATCTTTCGATTGCCTTAAAGTCCACTACCATGGCTGAGAAGCTGAGGGACTTGAGTCAGCCTATCAATGTGCCCTTGCTCGACTCCGCGTTTGCTGCTTTTCATGGCAGCTCATATAAGGAGGAGGTGAGTGGCCTCTTCGATTTTGTTTTGCAGATGAAGATTCTGTTCTGGACATCCTCCGTTGTTAGATGCATGGCTACAAGTTGTTCACATTCTACAGAATTCACAAAAATATGAGCACAAAGTCTCATGCTCTACATATGCACACTTTTCTGATTTACCAGTTGTATCGTAAACAAGATTTGACAAGTGTTTTTAGCCAAAAGCTTTTCTTCCCTTTTTTCTTTTCATTTAAAGAGATAACTTAGCCTTCTGTTGTTCACATGGATCACTTTACCTGCGAGACGCACAGCTGCAGTTGAGTTTGTGAGTGGCTGTGAAGGAAGACTGCCTGAGTTTCTGGCCAGAGGGTCTGTCATATGGTTAATTTGTTCATCAGCACACAATATTGGGTCTGTCATTGAATTCATCTTTTTTTTTTTCTGTATTCATGTCACTTTTTCCTACTCTCCCAGTCATATAAATGGCTATGATTGCCAGAGCCCGTGTTGTGGACAATGTTCTTGTCTCAACAGGGTGTCCTTGCCTCTGATTTTTTGTTCTTTCTGAACGTTTGTTTTCCATAAATTCCTTCAATTATTTGAATATGGAGTCTTTCTTGAGTACTGCATCAAACAGTCCCACATCTTCAATTTACTATTTTTTGTTGATTCACGATACATTTGTCCTTGACACGATCTTTTTGCTCCATGTTCTACTTCATTAGAGCATTGATGAGTTGAAGCACCGACTTCACTGTACCACTTTGGAGCTGAAGGCGATGCAAATGGCTGAATGGGAAGAGAAGAAAAGGAACGAGGAGAACATTAACCAGCTACTCCACCTTTTGAATGAAGCATTTCGAGAAAGAGACGAAGCAAAGGAACAATTGCAGACGCTACTCAACAAGCTTTCCCAATGGAGCCAGCCCGTTCCTGCTTTCCAGCCCGAGAGCCCGCTGATCAGACCCACCAAAGGAAATTCCAGCATTACAGAATCCAACAGCTTTTCTGAAACCTACAACACCCATCACAACTCCTACGGTTCTTCCCCTGTAGAATCCTTTTTAGACGCAGTCTCTTCTCCTGACATGCAGAGCATGAGCATGGCTGATTCTGGTATCGTAACAATAGCGACCCACCAGCCAATTCATCAGGAATTTTCCGAGGCTGCCCCCCTTGGAATCTCTCAGAGGGTAAATCAATCAGACCCTGCTTCTGCAATAATCGATCAGCTTGCCATGATGAAGAAGTTGCCGGAGAAGGGCAAGCTTCTGCAGTCAGTAATGGAGGCAGGGCCCCTGCTTCAGACCCTGCTAGTAGCAGGCCCACTTCCCCAATGGCGCAATCCTCCGCCCCCTCAGTCCTTCCATATTCCACCTATTTCGATCAAAGGCCGTGGCCTCTCTTCTGTGAATCACAAGTCCGTCGTCGGTTTAACTGCAGTACACTGCGAGAATCATAGTGCGGCTTCTCCGAGGTGCTCGGCTTCTATGTTGAATTTCTCGGGCATGGGCTCATATGAGAAGAAGAGACCAAGTTTGTCGAGCGTTGTAATCAGCAATAATGGAAGGCGTCAGAGGATTCAATGAGTTTGCGGTAGCCTTTGTATATATATAGATCATCCTTTAGTGTAAAAAGGACTGTCATTTTTTTGTTTTCATTTGAGTTGAACAGTTTCATGAGTTTCAGTGTCTGCATCCAGTAGAGCAGCTTTTGCCTCTGAATTCTGCTTGTACCTGTTTTTCATGGGAATTCTCCCTGTATCGGAAAGCTATAATTTTGTTATATATTTATGAGCTGACAGGCCTAGCATAGCCCTCTACATAAAGATCTGATGGGCTCTCAACCAGAGTCGGTTCTGTATCCTCAACTAGGTACTTCATTGTTGCATCTTAAGTCAAGCTTCATGCACTCTCCTCACTTCTGACAAAAACATTTCGCGTTTTCCGCTCTTTTTCTTTGCTGGTTGAAAATTTATGCTGACCAACTTTTTATTGTACACCATTTCGTGCAAACAAAAGAAAAAGTAAACCTGGCACACATTTTGCACATCTAGATCTTATGGAACAAAAAACCAGCCTTCAAATCGGTTATTAAACGGGAAGCAAAAGAGGTGAGCTCCGGTCTCTGTTACTGAATATCCGATGTATGGAACATGGGATCATCATTAGATTACAGATCACCGTTTTTTAGATCATTACTCATGTAGCAAAAAGTTGGTGTTCCAGTGTTTATTTTTCTTAAAAAGAAAAAGAAAATTGTTGTTCACAGTACAAAGGACTTTTTTTCCACATTGAACTCCGCCAACGTCAACCACCGCGGTCATGGCTTGCTGTTAGGATGTCTGATTTCTCCAATCATCACTTACATATCAGCAAAAAATCTTTGGTGGTGTGAAACCTACTTCCTAAGAGCCCTACATGCATTTGGTCTATGCTAGTTGACTCAGAGACTGCCGAAAGTTGAAGATTTTTTGTTTCCTGTTCTGACATATGACCCATATTCTCCAACTCCCCAAGAGTTTGATAGCAGGTCGCAGTCGTTTATCATTGGACACCCACTATGTCAATGTCCCCATTTCAGCAGGAGCTGGACTTGCTGGCTGCTGCATGATCTCTACGAAAATGACTTTGATTTTGAAAACCCAAGATACTTTTCCTCCCTGTCCAGTTGCTTCTCAATGCTTACTTCAGAACTAGTTCATACAAAAAATAATATATTCATCTAGCAAGAAGTCGGAAAAGAATGATTTAATTTCCCTTCCAATTTACCTATAAGAAGCAAAGCTACAAAAAGATAAGTACGACGGAAAAACATACAAAAAAATGTCAGAAACTATCTCCCTTTTGGATTCATAACCTGTGAGAACACTACACTACTGGTGGCAATGCCCGATCCTTGTTCATTGTGGAGCTCGGAGTAATCATCCTCATTGGAATCCACTTGTTGGATCCAATCCGGCGGGTTTGGTATGTAATTCATACTGCTGCTGTCATCTGCCTCACTCTGTGTAGAAGCTTCCTGTAGCTGAAGAGCATACTCCAAGTTCCATAGTACATCACCCATTGCAGGCCTGTCACTACCTTGTTCAGCCAAACACTTCTCAGCTGTCTCACCAAATTTTCTGAGTGAATCAAAATTAACCCTGCCCACCAGACGTGGGTCCATCACCTGCTCAATCCTGCCTCTCTTCTGCCATTTCATCGCCCATTCTGCAATGTTTACCTGTTCTCTAGGAAGAGTCGGATTGATGGCTGGTCTAGCACACAATACCTCCAACAACACAACTCCAAAGGAGTAAACATCAGATTTCTCAGTGAGTTGTTGCCTTCTGAAGTACTCTGGATCAAGATAGCCAAAGCTCCCCTTCACTGCAGTACTAACATGGGTCTGGTCAAGCGTGGGTCCCAACTTGGACAAGCCGAAATCTGCCACCTTAGCCGTCAGAATCTCATCAAGTAAAATATTGGTGGTCTTCACATCACGATGGATGATAGTTTCAGATGCTCCAGTGTGGAGGTAGTGCAGACCTTTGGCCGCTCCGATGCATATCCATAATCTCTGTTGCCATGTGAGTGGGGGTAGATCCGAGCCATAGAGGTGCTTTCTAAGTGAGCCGCCAGCCATGTACTCGTAAACAAGAATCATCTCATTGAGTTCTTCACAGTAGCCTATCAAAGAAACCAAGTGGCGGTGCCGAAGCTTAGAAAGCATTTGAATTTCAGTCCTAAACTCGATTAGGCCTTGCTGAGATCTGGGGTTTCCTCTTTTGACAGCAACCATCACACCATTATCTAATACACCTCTGTACACTTTACCAAAGCCACCCAAACCAATGACTAAACTTTCATCAAAGTTCTTTGTGGCTTCTCTTATATCTGAAAAGGCTAGCACTCGGCCCATGCCTGGAGGAGCTGATGAACCATAACTACCAGCGGATATCTTCGTTTCTGAATGTCCTCCATGAGCAGGGAGAGGGAGCCATACAAGAGAGCGCTTTGGTTTCCTACTTCGAAAACACACAACATAATAGGCACCTGCCATAAAACATAAAAGAGCTGCTCCTCCTATACAGGCTCCAATGGCTAATATGGCCACCAATTTAGTCTTTCTTGCTGCTTTCAAACCAAAAGAACTTGCATTGTAAGACCCATCAAAACTGCCAGATGAACTGCTAAGTTTCATGATCTCCAGACCGTTGAGAATTGCATTAGTAGGGAGGTTCATAAAATTGGAAGGACCCACTTGAACCATAATTTTACCAGTTATGGCTGAAGCATTAAGTACAAAATCTGCATAATATGCAGCCGATAACTCCATAGTCTTTCTTGAGATATCAAAGCTACTTAAAGCCGATTGGTTGTTAATGTAGACATTGAAAACGAGAGTCCCCAGAACTTTACTAACAATGTCACAAAAGTGCAGTCTTATCAGATAGGTGAAGTTGGGATCAACATCAAACACCCATGAAACATTGAATTTCTGATCTCCAACATTGGCATCTGCCATCTCTTGAGCTGTAGCATAAACCCAATTTGGGGCAGTTTCGACTGAAACTCCATCTGGGTATCTGATTGAACTGGGTGAAGTGGAGACTGATCGAGCCGAAGCCGGGTTGACAAGGAAGTGACTGTCAAGCTCCCAAGCTCTCCACAACGTATCATTCTCTGCAGTTAGAAGAGGCCCCCCCATGTTAATCCTGAAACATGTTTCAAATCCCACTTGGGCGGGGATTTCTATAGTAGGTCCTAGCGGAATGAGTTTAACAACAGCAGGGAACTGATTACTGGGAACAGGGACCACCTCTATGCCATTGATGTATGCAATGGATCCATTTATGGGGGATAATGTCAATTGTAAAGACTTTGAGCTTTGACCGACTAGGATGACAAACTCCATGGAGAAAGGCGAAAGCTTGACATGCTTCATTAATGAAAACCTGTTTCGCAGAGTATATGCGTTTGCCTTGATGGAGAAAAGGGCATCTTTCAGGTTGTAACGGGGATTTTGGATCGGATAGAAGTACAATCTTAACCAATGGGACCCTGGCTTGACATTAATGGTGTATATTGATGTTTTGGTAAAGACACGGGCAGATTGGTAAGGATCCGGCAGATTTAGAGCATTACTGGAAACTACAATGTGGGAAATAGAAGATAAAACTGCAGAAGGGTGTCCTACATCTGGTTTGAAAGACCGGCCATTTTTGGGTTCAGATGTTGCATTCCCACCACAATCGATCAAAATACTGTCAATGGGATGAAAAGATGCATCCACTAGGATGAAAACAATCAGGAAAACTTCCAAAATACAAAGGAGAGGATAGAATATCTTAATACCCATCTTTTTGAAAGAAAAAAAAATCTAATGTGGGTATCAGAATACCAGACTAACAAGATTAGGTATGTTGGGAAGACAGAGTTTTCATAAACAAAAAAACTATTGTAACAAAGAGAAGCCACTATAATACAACACAAAAACTCAGGAAAAAATACGCAGGTACCTGATATATCAGTAGCTGATACTGTTGTGATATGCCTAAACCACTAAACTAATTCAGTTCAAGCCCTTGTTAACAGAGAGAATGATACTGACAAGCTGCAAAATCTATTTCGCTGGAGGATGCCATTTGTGTTTCATGAGAAAGGAGGCTGGTCAAAAGGAGAAGCTGTTTCAGGGGTGGCCTAGCCCATGTGCAAAGTGGGGGATAAGCGTTTCTTGAGGTGTGTGGGGCTTCAGAAAGAGTTCTCCCACTTGGTGCAATAAATTTTCCAGGGACAGACGAGAGAGAGGAAGAGTGTTCCGCCGGTGACAAACGTCTCTTACTTCCGGTAACCGTCAGTGGGAGCACTGCAGGTACTGTTCCTTTATTTTTTTAGTACTATAGTCTTTAAATCGTGCATGATCTTTGCGGTCTGGGTTGACTGGGATATCCCAAGTCTTGCTTACTTTCTCGGCGTGTGGATCTCATCATGATCACCAAGATTAAATAATAAGTTCGTTATAATAGATATATAGTCACGTGAGTCTACTTTTTATTAGCCCGGGCTCATCTTCATCAGCATGAACCCAGGGATTCGTAGGGTATCTTCGTCAGCATGAACCCTAGGCAAGCATGTTTAAATCATTCTTCGCCCTTTTACCTTAAAGCTCAAATTTCAACGTCTTTATAGGGCTCAGACTAACTTTTTCTTAATTATATAAAAAATGCTGTTTCTATCTTAAATTAATAGTTTTATTTAACAAATAAGTTTATTTTATATTAGTGATTTTATTTTGTTAAATTTCAGTAGCTGTATACTTAAAAAAAATATTATAAGCTTTTTTTCTTAAATGTAAATTTTATTATTAAATAAATATAATTATTTTTTAAATATAATTATTAATATGAGACAGAGAATATTTTGCAAGCTTAAAAACATGGTAGGCATATCCACCGTCGGGTTGAAAAAGCCCAAACAGGACTAATGTACCCAAATACCCAGTCAAGAGACTATTTGAAGTTGAGAGAAGGGACCATGTCATAATGTTGGCTCCAATGGATGGAGGGAGAGGAGACAAACTGATCTCATGGTGGTCCTAGATCTTAATGGAGAAGATAAGGAGATAAGAAGAGGAGGCAACACTGTGAGCCTTTTTAAAGAAAAATTTATTAGGTATTCTTAAAGTATAAAAGCATCTCGTCTAAACGTGAATTAGCACATAGTAAATAGATTGTGTAAATTGGCCACAAGAGAGGGACTGTAAGTTTTATAGGAGAGCCAGCCCATTAATACTTAAGATTGATGGCGAAAGTAATTCTTTTTCTAACAATACTTGCAAAGGGTATACAAGTAAGTAAATAATTTTTCGTCTCTCGATGCCTAAGTCTTTTTTAATTCTGAACCTTTTATCATGTGATAATGTCGAGTCAAAAGCAAACTCGAGTCCCTAGGTTCCACTCAGTTCAAAGGAAGCGTTTTTTATGCTCTGTCGAGAGCGTGAGCCGAGCGCGCTGCCGTGTGCCGTCGATTTTAAAAATCGGCGTTTCTTACGCTGAGCGTAAAGCATAAAAAATGCTTCCAGTTCAACGGGGCTCGTGTTTCCATCAGCCTGCTTAAGGCCACATGGATAAGATTCCTCGTAGTCTGCTATTCAAAGCTAGCCAGGAGATGTCTTTCGTGCTTGCCAAATGGGCGGGGCGCCCATTGAACATGATAAAACTGGAGGTCCACTTTCATTGAGCGAATTGCTAATTCGTTGAAGAGTGAGGTGCCATCATGGTGATGAGCGGTGAGGATCAGCTGGGTGGTCCGCTGGGCGCATGAAATCATTGGTGGCCGGGATTTCCCGCTTCTTGTGCAGAATTAAACACCCATGTCTTGGTTGCGGGGGGGCCAGAAAATCCACGCTCAGCACCTGAAGTCGGGGACCCCAGTAGGTGAGGCGTCACTTGTTCATGTCTACCTTCAATCTGAATCGGTCCGGCAAGCTGTCAAGTTGTTCGATGAAACGCCTGACTGGGACATAGTCTCGGCCACATCCATTATTGGCGTCTTCACGCGGCATGACTACATCAAGGAAGCTGTTTATCTCTTCTCCCGCTTGCTTGCCCTGAGCATCTCACCCAATGATTTCACTTTCAGTACGGTCATTCACGCCTGCACTCGGCTACTCCACTTCGACACTATCAAGCAGCTCCATGCTTGTGCGACCAAAATGGGTCTCCAATCTAATGTCTTTGTGGGTAGTTCCCTTTTAGATTCTTATGCAAAGTTGGGTTCGATTCAGGAGGCTGAGAGAGCGTTTGCTGATACCCAAGAGCCGAATGTTGTTTCTCATACGACATTACTATGTGGGTACTTGAAAAATGGTAGGTCCGATGATGCTCTGGATCTTTTTAGGAGAATGTCGCAGAGAAATGTAGTTTCATGGAATGCGATAATAAGTGGTTTTAGTCAAACGGGTCAAAATGAAGAGGCCGTGAACCTTTTTGTTGAAATGTGCAGGGAAGGAATCAGGCCCAACGAATCTACTTTTCCTTGTGTTTTTGCTGCAGCTGCCGATATAGCAGCACTTGGGATGGGAAGAAGTTTTCATGGCTATGCAATAAAATTGTTAGTGATGCAAGATATCTTCGTTGTTAATTCTATAATTAGCTTTTATGCAAAGTGTGGTAGCATGGAGGATAGTCTTTTAGCATTTGACAAGCTATCTAGAAGAAATATTGTTTCATGGAATGCTTTAGTTGGAGGATATGCACAGAATGGTAGAGGAGAAGAAGCCCTCCAGTTCTTTAGAAGAATGTGCCAAATGGGTATAAAACCCAACAGTGTGACTCTTCTCTGCGTCTTGTTTGCATGTAATCATGCAGGTCTTATTGACGAGGGCTATTCTGTTTTTAATCAAACCAGGAGAGAAGAACCTAATGTGCTAAGAGCTGAGCATTATGCTTGTATGGTTGACATGCTGTCACGATCCAGCAGATTTGAAGAGGCAAGGAAATATATTGAAGAGCTTCCATTTGATCCAGGAATTGGGTTTTGGAAGGCTTTGATTAGTGGATCTCACATCCACTCGAACACTGAATTGGTCAAGTTTGCTGCCTCAAATATCCTGTCTCTCTATCCTGAGGACTCATCTTCCTACGTCTTGCTGTCTAATGTATATTCTGCAGTTGGTAGTTGGCAAAATGTTTCAATGATCAGGAAGGAAATGAAGAAGAAAGGGATAATTAGGGTCCCTGGTTGTAGTTGGATAGAGATTAGGAACAAGATTCACATCTTTGTTAATGGAGACAGAAGACATATTAAAATCGATGAGATACATAGTCTCTTGAGAATATGCTTTGAACATCTCAATGGAAGTACGAATCACATGGTTGAAATTTCTTGCTGTTGATATGACGGGTGACCTGTGAATTCCTTGGTTTAGATGCCTGTTCTTAGAAACATCACCAAGCTAGTGACATATTTCTTGATGCTAATATGACAAAAAATTTGAATTACTTGGTAATTGCCTCGTTAGCACCTGCTCTTAGAAACATCACCAATCTGGTGAAATTTATCTCCATCTTTTACTTTGTTTTTATCAGTATTCTTGTCTTGGGAATCCTAACTGGGGCAAGATCCTTCTACATATATCCAATGAAGAACCTCCAACTGAAGCATCTTCTTAAGCCTAATATTCTTGTGGCAGTACAGGAAGATGCATCCAAGCCCCGCATCATCTCCCGACGCCCCAACTCAGAGGTCCTCCTGGAACCGATTGGACATCTCTTTAGTTGGAGCAGCCTGCACCGTCTTGCTCATTTTCAGCTGCTATCACATCCTCAAATCTCGAGTTGTGTCAAGAGATCGTAACTGGAGGGATCTTCTTGAGTCACACACAGATAATCCTTCTTTACAGTTTCAAAGACATGGGCTAGATTTTTCCATCTTACAAGCCCTTCCTGCAGTTCAGTTCAGGAAAATAGAAGGGGAAGTTGCTGATCCTAATGATAATGACTGTGCTGTTTGTTTGGGGCAATATGAGGGAGGTGATTGGGTGAGAGTACTGCCTGGATGTGCCCATGTATTCCATATTTCCTGTATTGATACTTGGTTCCAGCTTCATTCGAGTTGTCCACTCTGCAGATCGAATGTGATCGAGAGCTCTCAGGGCTATCCAATATCAGTTGACATTTAGTTGGAAACTCAAAGGAGGGAGGATGCCCATGACACAGGATGGACTCCTCCCACGAAATTCTTGAGTTATGCCAATTAGGGTTAATCATTTTCTTTGGTTTGCGCCTGCAACAAAGGTTCAAAGGGAATTGATTATTCAAAGGGTCTCCCGCCAGAGCATTTCTCAATGGCGTGGCTTGTCTGCAAATGAATATCTTAGATTCTCAGGGAAATTATTTTTATAAAAAGCATTCAAAATGTGAACAACCCAGGAACCAATTAAAGCTAGCATCACAATGGGAGAATTTCTGTGAGACGGATGGGTGAAGCCATGGTCTAATCTGGCCGGTTGAAAGAAGTGTCATCATGATAAATGGCAACCCGGGTGCAAAGTGTCCTCCATAATTTCGCGAAAAGGCGCAAGAATGACAGAACGGCCAGCGAGATTAACAAAAACAAACTCCAGCTGATTCTAAACTAGTGAACCTTCGAATGTCATATAAAGTAAATGAACTTGTTCGCTTTTCCTTTCTATTGAGGCTACTTATTTATGAGGTTCTTCAGGTTTGGATTTTTTTTTGGGACCACCTACAGATTATTCACTTCTAATAAAAAAAGTTCAAATGTTTTTGCCACTTCCCTTCAAGCTACTGCAAAATTGAAATAATTCCAATAGAAAATCCAAACACTCCCACAAAGATAAAAACAAGCCACATTTGATACTTAGCAACAAAAGTGGGCTGAGTTGAAGATATTTTTTCCACCAGTCCACTTAATATATCAACTAAGGCCTGGGTAAAGTTTTGGAAGGCTTCGCAACAGGCCAGACACAACATCAGATTAAACTATTCTATTAAAATAGATATCAAATAAATCATATACATTGTAATTCTTCTCATGGCCTCTTTTCAAATGGGAATGAGGTATATAAGAAATATTATTGAAATGTGAGAATGCCTAAGACAAATTTGAATTACAATCCCTAACATGCTGCAAAATCAAGTTTGCAGGTTATCCCTTATCATGAAAAAAAATTCTCCCATCTAATACTAACATTTCTCCTCAATTTTCCTGTAAAATATTTGCCTTCTAAATCCTATAATCTCATGTTGGCAAAGTACAAAAAATACTTCTTGCATAATTAAAGGTACACATTGATGTTTCAATGCAAATTGCGCAAACGGTCAACCAGTGGAATCCTCACGCCACCAAACAGCTGCACAAGCTAGAGAAAAATTTTCGAGGACTTTATTAGGAGCATGTTCACAGGTACAGAATGATAGAATCCACATACATGATGATAATCACCAAGAAAATGGGCTCGCTCCTAACAAAAAAATCTCATTCTCCATATCCCTCACCCATTGACAAACTCGGTTGCAAATCTTTATTGCCAAAGCCTGCAATGTCATGCTCCAAGTGTTTTAGTTTATTGCAAGATTTTTTTAAAATAAATTGGTTTTATTGGGTATTAACAGGAGTACCTTATCTGCTAGTGGATCAAATGCTGCATAAAGTTCAAAATCTTGCGTGATCCAGCACAACAGAACTGCCACACAAAAAATGGATATTTAGAAAACACACACACAAACAAAAAACATAAATTACAAAGAAAAGCAAAGCAATAACATAGGATTTTATACAAAAACCACTATTCTACATGTTTTCCTAATTATATCACAGCAATCTGCTAAATCATGCACCAAAGTTATTTGGCTGCATAACAATAACATCTTACCATAATTTTCATCTCTTCTAAATTGTGTTTTATGTGCTCCATTTTCTCTACCATGCATAGAAGCATATAGATTTTGGTATGCCCTGTATAATCTGGAATAAAGAACATATGCTGATTCATCAAATAGATCAGCAAGAAAAAGTGTCTACAAAATGATGGCAAAAAATACTGAGCAAAAAAATGACGGAGATCAAAAGCCAAGAAAGGAGAAAGGATTATCTCACCTTTTTTGCTGTCTTGTACTGTTTATGGGTGACGAGAAATCTGAGGACACGTACTGATCCAAGAAAATACTCCTATACATGAAGTGCCAAAGTCCGGCAGGACCACCGGTCCCTAAAAACCCATGTTCAGATCTATCTGGGGATTCAGGTGCAAGTCTGTCATGCCTCAAGTGAGGAGATGAAGAGGCCAGATGAATAGAGGAGTCAACTGGGAGATCTTCAACATGAAGTCCACCTTCAATCATTGACCTTTGAACTTCGCTCAGAACATTCGACTTGATAAGGACATTCTCAATGCGAATCCTATATATAAAGCAAACAATCTTCAAGACCGAAAATAGCACAGCACATTAATTATACAATCCAGCTGAATTTCCACAAGTTGCTATTTTACATGAAAATGGGGCTCTAGGCCAACCACATTTTGTGTATTGGGTCCCAGAAGGATGTATGTATGTGCACAACCAAAAGTAATAAATTACCTGCAATCTTTCAGATGATAAAAAGAGTCGGAACTAGTTGTTAGCAATATCAAGTATGTATCGACCTGCCAAAGAGGACAGTTATATATCATATCTTGACTAAAAAAACACTTTAAATCTACTACTATTTTAGTAAAAAAGAATAGGTTTTGAGGATGGAACTCACTTACATCTAAGTAATGAACATAAGCATACAAAAAAGCCATGGGATTATATCTTGGCAAACATATTGGCGAAAATGATTCAGATGTCCTGTGAAAAGGTTAACTATAAAATGTCAAAAAACCTAAATAAAACAACACAGAGTTCAGTTATGTGGTAACATACAAAAGTAATGATCAAACATAATGATTCCCCAGTTTGAGGATAACATTTCTTGCAAAAACATATGACACCTTACAAGAACCTACCACTAGAAGGGTCAGGATATTATTGAACCTACTTGAAAATCAAATGTCTGATAATGTCCAATTATTACCAAATTTAAATGACATTACGTGCATCCGTTACTTCAGTACTACAAGTAATTTAATATTTCTATTCCATTTTTACTTTTCAATTTAAATTACAGAGCTAGGTTGTCTGATATTGGCACAGGCAATAAAATCAACTCAGTAATTGGCAGTCAGCCTACATGGCTAGTAAGCATAGTGCCTAAAGAAATGCTTAAAATTAATAACGGTTTCCTGGTTTAGTAGCATATTTTGGACCGGTTGTAACCTGTCTCTTCAAGTTGATGATGACAAGTCTATTGAAACGCATTGCCCTCACTGGACTTGAGGGAGTATATATTTTGCAACCTAAATCTCCCTCACAACTAAAACAGGTCTGGACCTTTTTTTCCTTCAGATGACTTTCCTCACAACTAAAACAGGCCTAAACCAAGATCTGCCCCACCATTTCACATCTTTCCAATCTTCACTATCACCTCTCTCTCAAGCACCTCTTAATAGTCTAGTCAACCAAACCCAGCTCCCCAGCCAGGTCCAACGACATTCAGCAGTGCCAAAGAATCAGAGACTCAGCACCACCAAGACACCCCTGGACCTGGTCAGACCTGGCCATCTTCCTCCCTTGACCCTTACCTGAGCTGTCGGCCAAAAACTCCCCACCGTTTCTCCAACAGAAATAGTTGGTCTACCCCATTGGCTTGACATTATTCTGTCCAATTACACCCTGTTTCTGCCTACCCAAAGAGATTGTGGGATGAAGGCTGAAAGGTTATCAGTGGTTCAGGCCAGGTAGACCTGGTCTATTTGCACTTTGAAGTTTATGAGCAGTCATCATTCCCATCGTCCAATCCACAATGGGGGCAGGGACATCTGTTCGATCATCTCATCCATCTCCTTTGGTTTTCATTGCTTCCAGTCTATCAACCTTACTCTTAGGGGAAAAGATCTCACCTTTGGTTACTTTACTAAGCATCGTTCCAGACAAATTTTAAGTATTTGGGTTATCTTTGCCAAATGGCTAATCTATTGCTTTTCATGAACATTAAAGTTTACTACAATTTGCAAAAATATATTTCACATTTCAGGACAAAATTGTATTAAAAAATTGCTTCCAAACACCCTATTTATTAATTCCCATATGATGACATAAAATCATAGCTCACAAAAATTATATTAAATGGGGCTAAAATCCAAATAATGGGAGATATAAATTCCTACAGGAGCTGCAGAGCCTTTTGTAATTGTAAGTTGAGCTGATTCAGCACAAATCACCCACTTACATACACACACACATATTAAAAAATGCACATACTTTAATCAGAAATTCAACTGAAAAACAACTCTTAAAGGAACATAATTCCTCCTATTGTTCTGAACTTTACACTGTTCAATTTTCAAAGCTAGATCCTGAAGGGTGTTCACAACAAACTTTAGAAAATTATAACTATATCCAAATCCTTAAGGAAGGAGGATCAGAATAAGAATTTGTTAATGCTAAAAAACAATCTGATAAGCAAACAGCTAGTTGAATTAAAGTCACCACTAACCTGAATGATTCAGAAGACAAGACAAAATTGGAAAGTAAGAGCATATCATCTGGATGAAGAGAAGCCTTTTGGGCTCCTACAAGACTAATAACCTGAATCAGGAAGTAAGAAGACATGTCATGAGAGAAAATATATTTTTATTTCATTGCTATAAAGAGCTTGACAATAATCAAAACAAATTAGTATACCAAGCAGCAGAATTAACCTTGTGCTTGCACATTAGTATAGCAAACAGTGCACCAGAATCCGAAACATCTTGTAGTATAGCACCTGCAGCTTGTCTTGTAGGATAAGCAAGCGGAAGGCATGTATATGCATGCAAAAATGTAGCAGGATTCCTGAAAACAAATTGTAGTTGAAAAATTGTATCACTGGTCATCTACAACAATTCTTTTTTTAATAAGTGATCATAATGTGAGGACATCTATAATGGAAGGTGACAACCAAAATGCCATGAGCGTGTTTTATTAAAAAAATGCACTATGAATAAGGTAATGCATATTGACTACTTCCCCACAAAAAAGGCAAATATAGACTCACTCTTGAAGGCTTCAAGAGTGGAGCTGGTTGAGACGGTTTAGTCAAATGCAATGGAACCCTGCAACATCTGCCTAGACAAATTCTAATAAAGGTAGACAAATTTGCAGAAGATTCTAGGAGAGGAAGTTGAAAGAGGACTTCGAACCAAGGTGGAAATTATTTAGGTATAAATTAGTTGCACATTGCAATGGTCTCATGATGCAGTCAACTGCTGGAGCAATATTTGATGCGACATCCTATAATTGAATTATTTTATAAATGAATCTATGATTGTTCTAGATCAATGGGAAAATACAGGAGGAAATTGTAGAGTTGAGAAGGGAAGATAGGGAAGGCTAGATGAAGAGGGGAAGGAATTAGAGTTTTAGAGAAGTTAGACAAGAGGGAAATCAAGATGATAGATTAGGTCAAACAATGAGAAGAAGGATAATCAGAGTTAAGAGGCTTATATTCCATTCAGACACTAAATGGCATTAGCATATAGCCCTTGCATTAAATAGAACTCCTAAACGGGCCTAATACTACGCTAAAGCCCATTAACACTAATGAAATAAAAATTACAATTAACTCCCTAATTACGTATCTTAATCAATATCAAAGGAAATCTACACCTAATGTGCCCTCTATAACGGGCCATAACAATGCTATCCGTATGCTACACCTCTGAGTATAAATCTCAATGTTTTACTCAAGTGTCTTGCCAGTATGCCCAAGCGCCTAATACCAACACTTCTTGCTACATGTATAAATAGCTAGGTTAATGGTCTATCCTTATTAACCTATCCTTAATGAAGTGTTCTAAAATAATCTGTCATAATTTAAAGAAAACTGTACTGAAGGTTTTTCTAAAGTACGGTAAGCGCTCTCATATAATTATCAAGTTTAAATAGTTAAATGATACGTCAGATTATAAAATTGTGAACATGCCTCACATAGGTACCCGCATTAAAATACTGAACATTTTACGGACATGCTATACATAAAAAACTAACAATTAAATTTTTAAGATAAAAGTTTCTCAAGCAAAAACATTATCTTTACATAAACAAGAGGAAAAACAAACCAACTGAAGGCATGGATCAGAGAAGAGAAAACAGCTTCAGTTCCCCCAAGCAGTGGTGTCATATCAAACTTTGGATTCTTCTCAAAGCATCTATTTACAGACTTCGTCAAGATAAGTAGCATCTGAATTCCAATGTAGGTAAAAGTGTATTAAAGTTGACATATCTGGAAACAGAAAGAATGTCAAGCTTCCTGCATTCTAAGATTAGATCTTATGGCTATCTATAGAGAGGCTATCTGGAAAAATAAATATAAAAACAAGTATAACTTGATGCTACCTGGCCATAGATAAGCTCTAATTGCCCCCTTAATGCCTCATATGGCTCCTCCGTACAGCTTATGCAAACAAGGTATATGGGACCTTTTACAAGGAAAATTATCTGAAAGTAGAAGTAAACAGGTCGATCAACTATGATGCTAGGATTACAAACATGAACCTAGAAAACCTCACTCCCTGTCAAACAATGGAGGAGGGGCGGGGCAACTGGAAAGACCCTTCTGATTTTTTATTTATATTCAGACCACAATGCAACAAAAAAAGAGAGGGAGTACATAATAATTCACAAAATAGTTTCAAACAAGATCTTAGTGTTGGTATCCAGCTGTAGCTCATGACTGATGTACCTTATCCAAAAACTATTCAAGGATATCCTGTAGGATGGAGCCTGCAGTAATTTTGTATTTCCTTTTAATGATGTACAGTTTAGGGAAAATAGTTTAGTAGTGCCAGTTCGCTAAAGAAGGGAGGATGTGCTAGCAAGGATCTGTCCATGGCAATCTACTAATAATATTTGACAAGTTTAACCAGTATTTTAGACTCGTAGTATAATTGCCTCCGATGCAAAACTCTCACTAAAGGGCATACAAAGAATTTATTTAAATATTAAACCCCTTAATATTTTGAAGATAATAAATAGAAAGAAACTCACCTGGTGATTACCAGCCCTTATGAACTTGACATGATCTCCTCTGTAAATAGATGAAGGCAACAAATCAGCAGCTACTAAGAAGAATATCTATTCAAATAATTCTGTTAAAAAAAATTCTAAAAGTGCTTTAGCCATGTACCCATTCTGCACAAAAGATATAATGGCTTGCAATGTTGCTGAAAATCCAGCAAGCTTATGTTCATCTCCATATCTGGAAACGAAAGGCAATGAGCAAGTTACATGTCTTACATGAAATTCAAAATTATTTAAAAGGAAGCTCCGGCCTTTAAATAAATAGAAATAGTGGTTAACCTAGAGTATATTGGCTTCCCCGAGTGACTCAGCACAAAAAAGTGTTTTTTTCTTTTTCTCCAGGAAATTGAAGCATCATCCTGCACTTAATTTCCAACAAAACATTCACATAAATAAATTAAATGCTACATCCTGGCCACCGAGCATAAACCAATAAAGATCACTCATCAACTACAGGCAACCTATACAGTAAGTAAGGAACTCAAGAGTGTCAACATTCATGCTCATCTTAGACTTGAAAATCTGACCAGTGTTCACATGCTATCATACCAAGACAATAACCATTTATGTCAACCAGCTGCCCATGGTTCAAGAGGTCATACTGGTTTCCCAAGACTTAAATTCCAATATTATACGTTTCTTTACCCTGACCACAATCCTTCTACTTGAAAGGAACAAAAAAAAATGCAAATTTTAAATCAATCATCCATGACAATTGTGTCTTC
Source organism: Saururus chinensis (assembly GCA_035235625.1). NCBI lineage: Eukaryota > Viridiplantae > Streptophyta > Magnoliopsida > Piperales > Saururaceae > Saururus > Saururus chinensis. The sequence continues at coordinate 33,503,367 of CP141145.1, forward strand.
CAGGAACAATCATATCGTAGTCCAGACATCATTACCAACTTCCTTTACTTCTATAAGTCAACACAAATTTCAAAACAGTCACTTATCATGAATCAACAGTTACTACTAAATAGCAAGAATGGTCAATATCACAGATAAAACTTCAACTGTTTTCCAAAATTTCTACATAAATGTGTAGTTGATAACAGAAAAACATTATATTTCCCTTTAAAATCCAAAATTTAACACTTAGCTACAGCATGCAAGTAGTGTGCATAGATTATTTCTAAGCTTTCCTTACTTTATCAGAAACTAATCATTTTTTTTCCCAAAAACGATCGCATATGATTCAAGTATACGGTTCAATCACCTAACCATTCAGAGTTACAGGATCCTAGATCAATATGTTTCTCAATACAGATGACCTGAGAAGTATGGAATCCACGACGCCAAGTCGAAACTCTAATATACGATAAAAAAACAACCGACCTCATCGAAATGTCGCTTCCCGGGAACCCACTCCGTCGAATCCGCGAAACTTGTCTCTACAATCCCATCTTCCACAATTTCCTCAGTCCCCCCACCGCTGGTCCCGGTGCTACTCCCCCTCTCCCCGGCATAGCCACTGTTGCTGGGGCTCGACGGCGCCTCCGCCTCAATCTCCGAGTTCTCCCTCCATCCCACGCCCGAAGACGAAGGCAGAACCCTATCCTCCACCCCAACTTCCGACTCCAAAACTCCCGCCGCCCCAACACTTACCGACCCCTCCCCAGCTCTCACTCCTCCTCCGCCACCAAGAGCTCCATTAACACCGACATGAGACAATCCTTCCGCACTCACGAGCTCCTCATCACAACCAACGTCCGATTCCTCCGACACATCCAAGACCAGAGCTTTGAGGGCATTGCCAACGGAGCTTTCATGGGGCTGATCGGGAATTGCGCCGGCGGCATCGACGGGCAGGGGATTCGAGCCGGAATCCGAAGCCATGTTGGGTCGGGAAGGTCAGACAGCCGAGCGGTTGGCCTTTACCATTCCCAGCGGCGGTTCCACAAAGCAAGAGGTTTCATTTGAGGTTGACCGGTAGATGGGGCCTCGGAAACGTTGTCTGCGCCTCTCCGTCCCGTTCCCGTTGGGTGGGAAACGTGAATTCTGCGTGTTAGGTGGGGATGCTGGGCTGGGCCTAACGGAATCGGAATTGACGATGGAGACGTCCGCTATTGACACGAGCTACGTTAAACAACGTGCTATTATATGGGCATCTGACAGCCTTTACACGAAGTGCGCATGCTTTTAGAAACACGTTGTTTCTTGCCCTTGGTACCTGGATTGGATGGAACCTTTTTAACACCCGCCACACAGAGTGTCTCTCTGCTTTGCAGGGCAGAAATGGCAGCTTCGTCTTTCTCAGTGGCATTCCTCTCCTCCCTTCCTCACCCGGTATGTATATTTCCCGCTGTTTCCATCTCAGCAGTCACTCCAGACTCCAGACTCCAGACTCCAGACTAATGTTTGAAATCCTGGGTTTCGATTGCTGCAGCTTAACGTGGGAAATTCTTCCTTAGTAACACGTTCTAGAGCAACCACTGCACCTATTCTCAAAGCCTGCTGCTCAGAACCAGTAGCGAATCGAGATAGTAAGATGCATAACTTTCATCTCTTGGTCGTGGTTCTTCTTTCTCGCCTTCTTTCCATTAAATTCCATGCTACTGGACTAGACTGATCTTCCCATTGCATAATTGAGTATCTCTTCCAATTTCCGGGACATCATCCCTGCTTACAGCTGTTTCAGTGATGAACTCACTTCAGGCAACTCTAGAAGAAGGCTGGTGCTAGCTGGTACGGCAATGGCAGCCACGAGTTTCCTCTCTACGAGCAAAGCGTCAGCTGACGGTAAACAATCTAAAACCCGATTCTTTCAGGAGCATTCTTTAATACGATAATTGAGTTTTTTACATTCCAGTTCGATGAGCATTCTTTCTCTTGCTTGTGCAGAAGTGCCGGCCAACTACAGAGCTTTTGTTGATTTTATCGATGGGTATTCGTATTACTACCCTTCGGATTGGAGGGTAGGACTAAGGCAGTGTTTCTTAATTTTAATCTTGTACAGCAGCTTCACTACAAGCACTTCAGTACAGCAATTGATGCACTTTGTGCTGTTTTTCTCTAGGACTTCGACTACAGGGGACATGATTCAGCATTCAAAGATCGGGCTTTGCAGCTCCAAAACGTTAGAGTCAGCTTTAAACCCACTAATAAAACAGATGTTCATGACTTGGGACCCATGGACGAGGTACATGTAAAAATCATCTCCTCTGTTACACGCTGCATGTCGTAAGGTGAGTTCTCGTGGATTAAATCATGTTGTGTATCAGGTGATTATCAACTTGGTGAATAATGTATACTCCACGCCAACCCAAAGAGCAAATATATTTAATATGCAAGAGGTATATATGCCTTCTGATTAGTGATAACCCTTTTTTCACAATTTGGGTTATTTTAATAGCAACAATCAGTTATTACCAGCATTCTATATACACAATCTTCGTCTCAGATACACCTGTAATTCTGACATCGTTTTCTGACAATTTACTTCTATGTAGAGGAGTGTTGATGGCAAAAACTATTGGACTTTTGAGTATGAATTAACATCTCCAAACTTTTCTCGTACTGCCTTCGCAACCATAGCTATTGGCAACGGTAAGCTAGAAACTACAACGTTAAACCTTTTCACATCCAAACTTTGTACTTATTATCCGAACTACTTTGAAACAGGAAGGTACTACACATTGATTGTTGGGGCGAATGAGAGAAGATGGAACAGGGTTCGCAACAAACTGAAAGTGGTAGCTGACTCCTTCAAGCTACTCAACATCTAAACATGAAATTTATTGCGACAAACCTTCACAATCACACAAGTCCTACCAAAAGCTGTGATTTGCCAAATGTCATACCCATCCAAAAGCAAAATATATATAAAAAACCCAATTGTGCGTCTTTGGTTGCTTGAGAAATAACTTTCTGACAACTCGAGGCTTCTCTTCACTCTCAATCATGTGCTTTTTTCTATACATAAGATAAATAATTAGATTTTCGTTCTATTCACAGTGAAGAAAGAAGAGAGTCGACGATAAGAAGCAAATCATACATGTAAAATGCAAAAATCGTATACACTGTTTTTCTCACTATCAAACCAGGCCAAAACCACCATATAAATAATGGGCAGCACCTTTCATTTAGATAACAAATTAATACACCATAGGAGACCTACGCTAATCCCACGGATGAGACCAGAAGGCTCCCAAAAGAATGCATCAGTCTGTTTTGTTCCCACCTCAAATTCCGTTCTTTCTTCCATCCCACTCTACGTCTGAAAAAATGTTACAAACCCATCGAAAGTTCTCCGTTCTTCACCCAAGTTTTGGGGAAGCCACCCACAGAAGATGTAACTGTCAGAAGTCACTATAGAAGGGAGCTTTCAGCATTACCCGTCAGACAGGAAATTGGAGGGGTGCTGAGAACATACAACCCACCAAACATCACAAATTACAAGTTGGCTTCAAACATTCCCACTCATTTAGACAAGCCGGTGTTGTCGGAGTCCCTTTGAAAAATGAGGCTGCATCAAACGGCAATACAAGCCATTCATTGCAACTAAGGAATCATGGGATCCCTGCTCCACAATTCGGCCTCCATTGAGAACCACAATATTGTCCACATGTCTCATCATGGCTGCCCTATGAGCAATAAGTATTGTCGTTTTATTCCCCATGATTAGTGTATCAAGAGCCTCCTGCACCACCCGGCTTGACTCAGACTCAATAGCTGAGCTCGCTTCATCTAATAACAAGATAGGAGCATTCTTTAGCACCACTCTAGCAATGGCAATTCTCTGCTTCTGCCCTGGTGTGAGATCCACACCCCTCATTCCAACATGCGTGTCATACCCATGCGGCAAACTGCTAATGAAGTGGTGGGCATTTGCTATCCTAGCAGCCTCCTTCATCTCAGCCTCAGTTGCATTATGCCTTGCATAGATTATGTTTTCTCTTATGGTAGTTGCAAAAATAATGGGTTCCTGTTGAACAAGGCCTAAATGGCTCCTCAACCATTTCAAATTATATAGAGTCAAGTCCCTTCCATCAAGCAACACCTGACCAGAAACAGGGTCGTAGAACCTTTCGATCAAAGATATAATTGTACTTTTTCCTGATCCTGAAACTCCCACGACAGCTATAGTCTGCCCTCCACTCACTTTGAGGCTGAAATTGCTCAAAACCATTAACTCAGGACGAGTGGGGTAGCAAAAATCCACACTCTTCAGCTCAATACTGCCATAAACATTAGGTGGTTTCAGGCCAGCATTATCATCTGGATCAATCTTTGGAACACGATCTATGATTTCAAAGACAGATATGAGAGATCTCCGCCGTTTGAGTATGTATGGAGCAAGGCCAAAGGGCTCCACCAATGCAAAAGTAGCAAAAGAGAATACCATGTATTCTTTAAGAGCCTTGTGAAGATTCATATGACCTGACTTAACGGAGACAGCTGTGTACCAGAGGAGGAGTGCATTGCAGGCAAATAGAAGAAACTGAGAGAAGCCAAAGGCAAGACCAATTCCCATTCCATGGAGAAAGCTCTGCTTGAATATTTTCTTCAATTGTAATCTATAGAGCTCCATGACTTTGTTACCAGCACAAAATGCCACAACAGTATATATGTTCCTAACTGCATCTTCAAGGATGAGAGAGGCTTTTCGATGCATCTCCTGAATGCCTCTAGAGAAACCAGCAAGCCACAATTTCTGAAACAAAGCACCATTTCCGTGAAAAAAATTTCAAAAGAAACAAATCCCAAGCCAAGATTTCAAAAGAAGATATCTAAAACAGAAGTCAAACCTGTGCAATAGCAGAAACTGTCAGTACAGGTATGGTGGCCAATGCAACAAGTGCCAATCGCCACTCGAGCAGCATTCCAATCACAATAGCCACAACCACAGCTGCTGTATCTTGAATAAATATTGAAAGACGATTGCTAAAAGCTGCACGAACGAATGTTGCATCATTTGCCAAGCGCATTGACAAAGTGTCTGCACTGTTTTCTTCCTCATCAAACCAACCAACTTCATTCCTCAACATTGCTGAAACAAATATCCACACAGATTAGTCACATCATAGGCAGATCCTCTGACATATGTCGGAAGAAAACATACACTAAAATCTGTTAAATTATACACTTCACCTGAGAACATCATTCTTCTAACTCGCTCTGTCATCTTTTCTCCCATGATACCAAAATAGAAGTGTTGCAAAAAATTGGCCACCACTGTGACGATTCCCATGCATGCAATTACCAAGCACCACTTATCCACTTCACTGGTTAGATGATGGCCCCTGTCTGTATAATATGCCACCACTATCAGAGCAAGTATGTAAGCTAGAAGAGGATTAAAAGAACCAAATATGGCAGCACCACTGCTACCAAGAAGGGCATAAAGCCACTCCGCAAAGCTGAGTTCTGCAAGCCTCCAAATAGAAGGTGGCTTCTGATGCTGGTGGTCTTTTCCCACATGCTGTCTCATAGGTAACTCATCAAATTGGCGCAGAGGTCGACTAAAAGTCTTTGAGTGGGAGCGCTCATTTTTTGGGTCTGAAGTCAAGAGTGGAGAAATGGGTGATTCAGGGTCAGAGGTATTCGAAGTCTGCTTATGATGTGTTGGGTGTACATCAATTTTCGGTAATTCAGGCAATCTCAACTCAAAGCTATCCTGCCTCTTAATGGATGGCACTTTCTCTGGTGCATCCAGATGGGAGCTCAACCCATTTTCCATCATTTGCTCAGAAGGTGGGCTCTGAACTTTTGGCGACTCTTGAGCGTTGACATTGGGATCTGGATGGCGTACTGCATGCCCCCCAGGAATCCTTTGAAGAGAAGGTGATTTCAGAAGCTTCGGCGAAGATGGCTCTTGGAATGTTTGGCTTGCTGACGAATCCTTTTCAATTTGGAAAGTCGACAGCTCCTTATAAGTCCTAATAGGTGTCCTGCATGAGAATATGCCAAAAATAAATGAAGAGAACAAAGAAAGTCACACTATAGACAACCAGGACAAATTTCTCCTGATCTCTAATACATGACTCATTTTAAGTTTAGAAACCAACTACTAGAAAGTACAAATGGAGACAGACCAGTTCCTAATAGACTTAAACTACCAGTACCGCACCAGTATATAATATTGAAAGCTACTCAACCATCACTACCACGAAAGAATGTACAGAAACAGCAGAAACAAACGCTTAGACATGGGGAACCAACATACCTTTTAGGTAGTTTTGCTGCCTCCTCACACCGTAGAAGCTCTGCATACAAGCCATCCAGATTCAGCAACTCATCATGAGTACCCATTTCAACAAGCTGACCCTCCTCCATCACAGCAATATAATCAGCATTCCTAATAAGGCTAAGCCTCCGAGCTATTATTATGGTTGACCTTCCCAACATTAAGATATCAAGTGCCTCCTGAACAGCCTTTTCTGCCTCAAAATCAAGCCCTCCAGTAACCTCATCCAGTAAAAGAATAGCTGGATTTGAAAGCACAGCCCTGGCAATCGACAGTTTTATCTTTTGCTCTTCAGTTAATGCCAAGCCAGCTCTACCTACCTGAAACATAAAGAGAGGTTAACAAAGCAGCAGAAGAAGACAAAGAAATTCAAATTTACATAAAAAAATTGATAAACAACCTGTGTATCATATCCTTTGTCAAGAGAGCTGATAAATGTATGTGCATGAGCTATTTTAGCTGATTCTTCAATCTGATCAATAGTAGCATTTGATCTTCCATAAGCAATGTTATCCCTAATGCTTAAACTAAGTAGAGCAGGTTCCTGTGTAACCAACCCTATTTGGCTTCTTAACCATTCTAATCTAAGGTTTTTTATATTTTCTCCATCCAGAAGAACCTCCCCTGCATCAGAGAAAGAGACCATGAGAAAAACCAGCATAGAACTCAAATAAACAGTTCACAGGAAAAGATTCAGACCTAGAGTAGGATCATAGAATCGTTCCATGAGAGGAATTATACTGCTTTTTCCAGAACCATTTCTGCCAACAAGTGCTACAGTTTTTTTTGCAGGTACAGTGAGATAAAAACCACTTAAAATGGGGATCTCTGGGCGAGAAAGATAGCTAAAATACACATTGCGAAACTCTATGTTCCCCTGCACCACAGGCAAGATACTCCCTTCCTGGTTGACCAATGAGGTAGATCGGCTAATCATTTCATAGAGCCTGTATGCAGCAATTCTCCCTTGCTCAAATGAATAAAAATTTGTTGCAGCCTGATTCAGACCTCTAGATTAAAAAGGGAAAAAAATTGCGGACTTCAGAAAAGATTTACATGATTGAGTAAAGAAGAAACATAGAATATTTAGATGTGTATGCATGTGCATGTCACACATGCAAGTATGTTTGCAAGTGTTTTTGCATGTGTGTGGGTTCATGAGAGAGAGAGAGAGTCTTACAGGCCACTTAGAATGACAGCAAAGAGAGCTGTTACAATTTCACCACCATTGGCTTTGCCATGAGATACCAGAAATCGACCAACCCATAATTGCAGTGCACAGGAACAAATTGCAAGTCCATATGTGAATCCAAGCCCAAGCCCTTGCACAAGACTTATCAGGATGCCGTACCTCAATGTTGCTTGGAGGGAGGTTGCGTAAGAGTATTTTGCTAATGTCTCATTTGTGAATGCATACAATGTCCTAATATAGGAGACAGCCTACAAAAGATAACAAGAAACTACATTCACATTTGAAACAATCGACGTGATGAGTAATTGTCCCCGGGAGACATTTTCAAAGATTTTCAATAATTATTTTCACCAACCTTCATATTTTTTACACCAATCATACCCCTCTACCGAAATGTCCTAATGTTATTATCCAATAGCATCTTTAGGTAAAAAAATTTATGAGATGTGAGAACTATAAAAAACTAACCTGCTCAGCAATACTTGCTGCTTCAGCATAGGCATCCTGAATATTTTCAGCAAGCCTGTGCAAGAAAATATTTGAGATTCCTCCCGCAGCCACGATAAATGGGCCAGTGCCTAGTGTTAAGAGTGCAATTTGCCAGCAGTTAACTAGTCCAATGACAAGACCACCAAAAAAGGTTGCCATGTTGTGGATATAATTCCCGACCTGTTCACATAAATAAAGAATGATGACATATTGCCTCCAAAAAAGATTGCCATGCCATGTCACATTCTATGCTTGTGTGCGTGTGCATGTGTGAGAGAGAGATAGAGGTAGGAAAGGAGAGGGAGACCTTCTCACTAAGAGCAGATTGGATGAGCAGCACATCACTCAGAACTTGGCTCACGATGTCCCCATTGTTCCCATACGTATCAAAGAAACTCATATCCTGATTTAAAAGAACCTGCACATATTTTGACCTGATGACTGCAGTCTGCCTCTCTCCAGTAAGAATCCAGCAAGAGACCTCTGTCACGCAAATGATATTATATCGCAAATTTGTCAGCCCTTTAGAAGCCAAATAGCTAAATTGAATGCAATAGAAATATTAAGTGTTACCTATCCATCCTGCCACAAAGACACCAGCAGCAATATAGACAATGTACAGAGCATGCTGCAAACAAAGGAAATTTATTGTGATAAGCATCATATTGTAATTGAAAAATGGGATGACGCATTCATGTCTCCAATCAAATAACAACTAAGTAGTCCGATCATTCATTGCCTAGATTTATAATATCCAATCCATAACAAATCTGCCAATTCTGAAGTCAACACTATCTTAGAATATTGTGACCCTCCAAACTGACTTAGAATAGGAATAAGGACTTGCCATTCGGGTCCATATTTCCTTATTACAATCAGTGACCAACCAATGTAGAATGTGTGTGGGCCTTGTGCATTTGGAATCAAAATAGCATGACAATTATAATATCCCCTCAAAATGGACAAGAGAACAAAAATTTTTAGTTAAGTAGAATATATCAAGAGCTACAAAGATTTAAGTTAGTGACATTTCAAGAACCACACCACCAAGGGACCTAGCTAATCATATCAAAATGAGAGCATGCTCCAAAAATTCAAAATTTCATCAACCATGTACCAGATGGACTTTTGTACAGATAGAACCAATCATCATACATATAGTAAGCCATACCATAAGCTTCTAATCTTCTAATATTTGAAAATCTACTGGAAAATATAAGTAAAATATGCAGCCTAAAACAAGTTGCATATGTTTGCAGCCAGCGATTTTGCATGTTTCATTTATATATGGAAAAAATCTAGCCTGCACAGCAGCAAAGGGTAGGTTTCTTGCATTGTAGGAGGTGGATCCTCCAGGAGAGGGAAGCCACCTCCTTTTTCTGGTGAAGGCCATGGCAGACTGCAGCGACAGTAAGGACAGAGTGGGGCAGAGGCCGAGCTGGGGAAGATCAGAGCAGGACCAAGAGATCTCAACCCCCACCCAGTGATCAGTAAGGCAGTCCCAATGGGAGAGGAGGCTCGAGCAGGGCAGAAGCCACGACAAGGCAAGAAAGGAGAAACAGAGACAATGGTGGAGTGCTTGGGTGGGGGAATGTTGTTAAGAAGGAGAAGCAAAAGGCGGCTTAAAATTTACTACAGAAGTTCTACGAAAGTCCTACTTTAGCTAATCATGAAGAAATCAATCTTGCAGCTAGACTCTCCACATTCTGCTGCCAAATATCTTAAAGTCTCTGGATTTGCTTGGACACCACTACTGGTCAAATCTGCAGCAAGGAAGCTGATTCCTTTCCCATTTAGTTGACCGGAAGAAGATAAAAACAAAGAAAAAGGAGAATATAGTCATAAAGGAAACGCGGATACGGATATGGGACATGTGTACAATATGATACGGGTGAGGCGTTATGGCAATTTTAAAAAAATCAAGATACGATACGGGGGGTACGTGTATTAAAATATTATTTTTTATATACTTTTAGATATATTCTAAGTTAGTTTTTGTATTAAAAGCTTAATTATAATGAAAAATGTAGCTATACATCTGAAATGCAATTACAAATACCTCGTTTTTTTCTGGAAAAGTTATCCCACAAAGAGTAATATATTGGTTTGGAACAGTTTTACTTAGATCTTTTGAACAGAAAGCACATACTTCTAAGTCGTCATATAGTATTTGTTTAATGTTTATCTTACTTAGAAAGGATTTGATGAAGTAATTTATAGTTAATGTGTAATATCAAAGGTAGGACACGCAGGAAGCCGTATCTGACATGGGTACAATACATATCTATATTTATACTATTATTAAAGTGAGAAGGGGGGCAGAGATTTTTGTCATGTTATACCAATATTGCCCTTGCAAAGAAACTTTTAATTAATTTAAAATTCAAGAGACCTAAAACATTGCAATTATTTTTACAATAAGTATAGCCTTGTAGCCACAAAAAATATGGATTTTATAATCCTAATTGGTTTAGAATTGATTTTTACCTGAGATTTTTTTCATGCTATGCCTATATTGCCCTTTCAAAAAAACTCTTAATTAATTTAGAACCTAAGATACCTAAAATGTTACAATAATTTCTCAAATAAGTATTACCACCAATGCACCAAAAATATTATTTATGGATCTTAATCATATACCTACTAGTTTAGAACTTATAAAATTGAGAAGGAGGGTAGAGATTTTGTCATTGAAATCCTAAATTACCCCTAATCTATACTATTATTAAAGTGAAAAAGAGCCAACATTTTTGTCATAAAAGTCCTAAATTACCACCAATACACCAAAAATATTATTTATGAAATCTTATTTATGAATCTTAATTAATTTAGAATTTAAGAGATCTAAAATATAACAATAATTTCTTCAATAAGTATAACCTTGTAGACACTTATGCATTTCATAGTCCTAATTAGTTTGAACTTATTAAAGTGAGGAGGGTAGAGTTTTTTGTCGTAGAAAAATCTTAAATTACCCCTTATATACTAAAAAAATTATTTATGCACTCTTATTTATGGCTCAGGTAAGATAATTAAACTTGAAGCTTAATTTACATATAGTAATATAAGACTCTATATCCGTGGAGTGCAACACGTGCGTTATGCACGTACACTGCTACTTGTACTATACGAATACAATGCCTATTTTGAAGTATCCGTGCTTCCTAGATCATCATCCTTTTCAATAGTTTGGAGTTTGGAACCCTCGTTAACAGAAGAGTCCACAATCACCTTTGAATTATTTGTTCTAATATTCCAATTATAAATCCTCAAAGTTTGTAGCCTAATTTTCTCTTCTCTTCAAATATTCTTGTACTTTGTTTTCTTTTCCTCAATAATCGGGATGAAGAGAACACTCTTCACAGTCAGTAGTATGTATGTTTACACCTATGTTTGATAGTCAGTCAGAAGTAAATAACCTCCATAAGGCAGAAATAGCCATGCAGAGTCTCATTGATGCTCGTCAGAAGTGGTACCAGACATGTGCACTAGTCGAATTCTTAACATCTTACATCTTCACAGTCAAATTCTAGAAGTAAACACATCTCATGAGAATGCTAAATAATTAAATGATGCGCCTTCTAAGGTGTCAAACACCTTAAGACTACAAGATAACACTCGCACCTCAATACAATTTCATAACACGAATGTCTATCCCCGCCAAACTAAAATCAACTGTTACAACAAAGTCATGGTCCAACGGAAACCCTACGAATTTTCCCCGCGACTTCACTGGAATCCTAATTGTTTGAACCTAAGAAAATCATCACCAATACGATGCAGCCACCATAAGTGAAGTGGAACAATTAGTGTGAACGACAGCCATTTGAGTAAAAAAAGGGGGAAGGACACTCAGACACGACCAAAGTGGTAAAGTTTAGCAAAACAAAGAAGTAAATAACAAGAAGAAGGTTATGATTTCGTAAACACACCTTGGTAAATTCGTCAAAAAGCTCGTCTTTGGACCGACGCTCCGAGCTGAGCAGCTGCAGTACCTTCCCAAAGAAGTGCAAATACACGACGAGCGCCGTCCCGTGCGCGGCCGCGGCCACCGATCCAACAGCCATGAGGAACCAGTCGAACCCGTCGGCGCAGGCGAAGAGGCGGGAGAAGGGGACGGCGGCGGGAGGTGGCTCGATCTCCTCCGCCTCCTCGATCTCGGGCTCGTCCCCCACCGGCACCGCGTCTACGCTGGAGTCGAGGTACGGAGACGGCGACTCCGGCGGCTCCGAGACCTCCGAAACGGGAGTAAGCGGCTGGATGTGCGGCGGCGACCACCCGAAGAGCCCCCGCGAGATCATCATCCTCCCCGAACCCTCTGATTTCCTTCCGTCCTACAACCAAACCACCCTAGCCCCTAAATCATCCACGAACAAAAGACCTAGTACAGAGAGGGGTTTCTCAATTCCCCTCCATCATCGGAAAAGACTCGAGGAGAGAGAAAGAGCAGAGCTTTGGCTGGTCTGGTTTGACTGAGAGAAAGCTTTGGCTGGTCGGGTAGGAAAAGCTTTGAACCAACAGAGAAGTTGGTTGGGGAGGAGAGAGAGGAGGTGAGGGTTAGGGGACACTGGAGGAGACAGAGTAAAACGTGAGAAGCGTATGAGATAGTGGAAGCTCAAGCCCACAACCTCGGGAAGCCGGGACCAAGTGGCTGTCGTGCTCTGCATTGGGCATGAGAGTCCTTCATAAGATCGGCTGTGTACACGACTTATATATATATAAGTGTACGTTAACATTAATAATAATGATATTTATTAACATTATTAATCTTAAATATCAAGGTATATTTGGCTCATTAACAATTTCCTTTCTATTATCTGAATTTTTCGTTGGGAAGTAAATTTTTATTTTTAAGGGCCGAAAATATTATTGGGCTGGTAAATTGCAGTATCTAATTAATTGATTAAGGCCCAAAGTGTAAATTTTGTCGCCTCTTAATCAATGCAACGGTCATTTGAGGTAATCGCACGGGGGAGAGGAAATCCAAATGGTGATGCTCCAGCTTAGACGCATCCGGATTGGTGGGCGAGGGCCCCACGGCTCATCGTCCCCAGGCCGAGGTGAATAGACCGGAGGCTCTGATCCCGGGTAGAGGGCCGACCGATGTCTGGTGAGAATTGATGATCATGATCAGGCTTTTTTCAGCGAGGCCCACTCTAGTCGAGCAGCACGGGTCTCCTCCTCCTCGCTTTCCTTTCATAGCCAAAAGGGCCAGCCGAGCACACAGTCACATGGCAGGAGGCTGGAGCAGAAGTCCAGTCAGGGAAGAAGGGGTGGGCGAGGCTCTGTTCGGAAAAAAGGCTAAAAAGGCGGCGAAATCAGCAGCGACAAGACAGAAGGCCTCCCAGACATGGATAATTCTACAGCAGCACACGTGCATAAAGAAGTGATGGGCCGCCATCTCAGCCCATGTTTGATTGATTTTGATATGTGACCCCATCGGCGGCCATCGTATTGGATTCGATCAACGGCCACGATGATCATCTCATGCGTATCATAGCCCAAAAAGATGGTACATAGGACTTGGGAGATTGGCCGCATAAGCTTTGCATACAGAAGAATATGTATGAAATGTGTGGTAGTGTATCTACTTTGGGAGCTTGGTTTGGTCATCCCGCCTGGTTGCCCACTTTGAAAAGTTAAAGGGCTTGGGAAAAAAGGGAAGATATTTAAGATGCGTCTACGTGTAATGAGCCCTTTGTTATAAGTAGGCACATGAAAGTAAAAACTCACATACAAAAAGGGCTTATTTTGGCTTCATTATATGAACTGTGTAGCCTTATTTAAAACAAAAAAATTTGAAAGAAAAAGATGAGTTTTAGCCGCAACTTCCTCTCTGAGGGATGTCTTTGACTTCACTTCCTTGAACTTGCTCTGGCTGCACGGAATGCTTCACTCTGCCCATCTACTGGTGTGCAATGAATTGAATTTCATGTGAGAGCCGGATAGGGCACTCAACGGTCTTTCAAGGTTCGAGCTCCTCCTCCCAGATGGATTCAGGTTGGCTTGCAATCCTAGCACGTGATTGCCACTAAGCGGAAGCATGAGCTTGTCGACTCCTACGTCACGAAAAACCCATTCTGTCGTAAGAGGGCCGGTCCGTAGGGTTGGCAATGGGTAGCAATTTACCTATTTTATTTATTTGTCCGATTTAAAATTTATGAACGAGTATTTAATAAATAGGTAAAGAGTAAATTAAATAAGTAATTTTACCCTTTTATTTATTATGTGGGTAGGGTATACGTAACCCCTTATTTATACCTAATACCCGTTACTCACTTTAATATATATAAAAATTATATATTTTATAATATTTTGATATAATGAGCTAAAAAATTTGGAGTAATGGAAATATCTTTGAGTCTTGATTTTTTTAATTATTTAAGTTTCTATAAAGTGTTAAATTCTTATTATATTTTATTTCTTTATATGAATTGTGAGGTCCTTATAAGTTTATATTGGATTAAATTTTTTATACTTTGGATAAACTTTTAATATATATATATTTGTTATTATTTTTATTTATTAATTGGTTAGTTATTTATCCGTTACCTGCCTATTTACCCGATAGATAATGGGCAATAGGTAAGGCATGGGTAATGAATGTGAAAATAGGTAATGGGTAGGGTATGGGTAAAATTTCTAGAAGCGGGTATGGATATGGGTAAAGCCTTACCCGACCCATACCCTATCCATTGACAGCCCTACTAATCTGTATTGCAAGATTCTTATCAACTCCAGATGCCTTCTACAAATTGGGCGTTGGTCAAGTACAATATATGGTTTTTCAGATGTTTCAAAGCACACTCCTAACATTGACTACATAGCACTTTTTGCTCATGACGGCCCTGTAAATGAAAATGTTTTCTGACCGGCCCAATGACTATTGACCAGTACCCTAAGGCCATGCTACAGAAATTTTTTTTCATATTCCGCTCTCACAATAAGCCAAGTCTAATAAATTCCTGTGAAGTGTTTATTTTCGAGATTGACAATGTATATAATAGTCCACATTGGTATAAATAGATACTTTTTCACGCATTTTTTACACTAAGCTGAAAAACATTTTCCTACACGAAGTCTTTAATATGACATAAAGGTTAACATGTTGTTAACATCCCATTATTCTGAACGTGTCTGCCCGGAATATGGCGTAGTTTGTGGAGTGTTAGCTAATGGCGCCAACGAGAGCTTCACTTATTGTGGAACTCATGTCGAGTTTTTCTCACAGTACAGTTCCATTTTTGTAAACATCCAGACGATGCCAAGAAGTCTGATGATGCAAATGTTGGTGCGTCTGTTACATGCCATAGAATGGCCACATTGGTGGTAGTGGTAGGAAACTAGGAAAGTGAACGGAGGGCTAGTTATGGGGATATGGAATGGTCACACTTCAATGCATTTTAGTATTTGCAATTGTGGTGGTGGGTGCAATGGTTTAAATCATAGAATCAAAGGAGGCGTCGCAGATGGAGTGGGGATTTATTGCTCTTGTGATTTCACTTGGGAAGATGCATCTAGGTGGGAGCTTTAGATTTTGAAGGCAACTGTTATCACATATGTTACTTAATCTTTGTATCCAAATGGATAATAATTTGAAGAATTTGCCAAAATGACCCTATGATAAAGAGTATGTTAGAAGTGGGCTAACATTAAATGGGTTAAGCCCATATTATTTAATAGGCATGATAATATTTATGTGGGTCAAGCCCATATTACTCAAGTGGGTCAAGCTCATATGTTAAAAGAGCCCAAGCCCACTTTGTGTTGAATGAAAATCACACATGTAAATTGGTTGAAGAAGTGAATAGTCTCACATCGCCTAGTAGAAGGTGATGGTGTTGGTATATAAGACATTAGTTTGGCCTTTCAAGTTAGGCCCTTGGGCCAACCCACTTTTGTAGGGGAGAGAGATGTTAGACCAATGTACCTAGGTGGGCTAACCAACACGCACGTGCCCTCGCCGTTGTCTGGCTGAGATCGGGTCGGGTCGGGTTCAACACGATAATATTTTTAGGACAAATTTATTTGGTTTGGTTTTTATTAACAAAATGGGTCCAGTTTATTTTCACTGAAGAATGTGTCTGTTAACGGATGGACGCATCCGTTTAAACAGGAAAGTGTGTCTTAAATAGGATTTCCTATAAAATCAATAGAAAATAATTTTTGCACTAATCCGATTTGGGATTTCCGTCCGTAGAGCATTCAGACTATGGTTTGTTGCATGTACTATGTTGGAGGTGCTCCTATAGTACATGGTTGATCGTCTTATACTAGGAGGCAAACGCCCAAAAGTCCTAAGCACCATTAAAGAGGGCAAATTTTGTCTTAAGAATAGAGCGGCTTGCTTGATTCGATCATAATCTTTTCAGTAAAATTTTTCATCACCATCTTTGCTAAGGTATGAAATAACAATCTTAAGACAGAATATGTTACATATTTTCTCACTTCACTGCTATGCATGCATAATAGTATATACCGATACTGTTTTCAAGAATTTTTTCAAGATTCTACTATTTCCTACGTAAAATTTTGAAATTTTTTTATACTATAAAAAAGAATTGAGAAGCATCAATTTTTGTATCTATTACTGTTCTGTGTGAGTATTTTCCAAATTTCTAAGTTCTGCGTGTAAAGTTTGAAATTTTACTATTTAGGATGAAGTTTACTATTCTGTGCGTTAACTTGATTGTAATGTGCATTAATTTCGAGTAAATTTCAAAATTCACTATTATGTGATTTCATTTTTATATACTACTCTTCTACGTGTAAAATTTGAAAATTTTTCATCCTGTGCGTGAAATTTTAATAAATCTCATTATGTGTGAAACATTCGAATTTCGTACTATTTACTATTAGAATTTTGAATTTTAATTGTTCTGTGTCAATAGTTTGACATTTTACTTTTGAAGATGTAAAATTTTTAGATTTTACTGTTCATAAATTTCTGACGTTTACTGTTTGTCAATTATATTGTTCAGTGCATCCACTTCATAGTACCGTGCCTAGATTTCAAAATTCACAGTTTTATTTATATTTCAAAATTAACTATTTTATGCATTGATTTCAAAATTTACTGTGCATCAATTTCGAAATTCCTTGTTCTGTGCATCTCTGTGTATTGATTTTGAAATTTACTGTTATGTGTATAGATTTTGAAATTTATTATTATTTTTTACCAGAGTTAATCTTCTGTTCTTTGAAACAGAAATGGCTGCTGATGGTACCAACTTGACTTTGGTACTTAATCCCACTCCGATAAATGCTCATCTTCAAATTAAAGGAAAAAAACTAAAAAAGTTCAGTGGTGTGGATTTCAAACGATGGCAATAGAAAATGTTATTCTATCTTACCACACTGAACCTAGCCCGATTCCTTCAAGAGGAAGTACCCATTCTCACTGAAAAGAAACGGGAAGACAAGAAGGCTGTTGCGGCAGTAGATATATAGAAATATGCAGATTTCTTATGCCGTAATTATATCCTTAACGGGTTGGACAACACATTATATAATGTGTATAGTTCGATGAAAAGTGCTAAGGCACCGTGGGAGTTATTAGACAAGATGTACAAGACTGAAGATGCTGGAACGAAGAAATTTGTGGTTGGCAAATTGTTGGACTTCAAAATAGTAAACTCTAAGATGGTGATCAGCCAAGTTTAAGAACTCTAAGTTATCCTGCATAATATTCATGCAGAAGGTATAACTTTAAGTGAGTCTTCCATGTGGCAACTATAATAGAAAAATTACCATATTCCTGGAAAGATTTTAAGAACTACTTAAAGCATAAAAGAAAGGAGATGAACATGAAAGATTTGATTGTGAGGTTAAGGATTGAAGAGGACAACCGGGCTTCTAAAAAGAACACCAAAGGCCATATGGAAGCTAAAGTAAATGTTGTGGAACAGGGGCATAAAGGCACTAGCTTCAACAACAAGAAGAGGAAGCATCCTGCTAGACAGTCGAACATTGACTCCAACAAAGCCAAGTTCAAGGGCAAGTGCTATGTGTGTGACAAGATAGGCCACAAGGCTAAAAATTGTTGAAAACAGAATAAACAAGATGATTCCAAGAAGAAAAAGGCACAAGCCCATATGACTAAAGTGGAGAATCTCTCCACCTATGTGAATGACATTAACCTTTTCGCTATGATTTCGGAAGTGAATATGGTCACAAACGCTAAAGAATGGTGGGTGGACACACTAGGGCTACTCGTCATGTTTGCTCTAATAGGAAGATGTTCTCCACTTGTCAGCCCGTGGAGAATGGTGAACAACTATTTATGGGCAACTCCTCTACTGCAAAGGTGGAAGGACTTGGCAAGGTCGTGCTGAAAATGACTTCAGGCAAAGAGCTCACACTCAGCAATGTGTTGCATGTGCCAGAAATTCGAAAGAATTTAGTGTTCGGATCCTTGCTGAGCAAGAATGGCTTCAAGTTGGTTTTTGAGTCCGAACTTTGTCTTGACCAAGGGTGGGATGTATGTAGGCAAAGGGTACCTAAATGAGGGGCTTTTTAAGCTCAATGTACTCACTATTGTACATATTTCTGTTATTAAGAATGCAAATGCTTCTTCATCGTATATGATTGAGTCATATGATATGTGGCATAGTAGATTAGGTCATGTTAATTATGATGTTTTACGAAGATTGATTAATATGGAGTATCTGCCTAAATTTAATATTGACTCTAATCATAAATGCCAAACTTGTGTATAATCCAAATTAACAAGGAAATCTTTCCAAAGTATTGAGCGATGTATTGAACCTCTTGAGTTAATTCACAACGATGTCTATGACTTAAAACTTGTTCAAACAAGATGAGGTAAAAAGTATTTCATTACATTTATCGACGATTGTACTCGTTATTGTTATATTTACTTGTTGAGAAGTAAAGATGAGGCCATTGATATGTTTATATTATATAAAACAGAGGTTGAAAATCAAATTGACAATAAAATTAAAGTTATAATAAGTGATAAAGGTGGGGAATATGAATCACCTTTTGGTGATTTCTGTTTACAACATGGTATAATACACCAAACAACGACACCCTATTCACCTCAGCAAAATGGAGTTGCTGAATGGAAAAATAAAACTTTAAAAGAAATGATGAGTGTCATGTTAATAAGTTTCGGGTTACCTAGGACATGTGGGGGGAAGCTTTGTTTTCAATAACTTATATTTTTAACAAAATACCTCATAAGAAAACCTTGCAAACACCATATGAACTATGAAAATGTCGAAAGCCTTCCTACAAATTCTTAAAAGTGTGAGGGTGTTTAGCAAAAGTGGCGGTCTTTAATCCCAAGAGGATTAAAATTGGACTAAAGACCATTAATTGTGTATTCATTTGGTATGCCAATAATAGTAGTGCATATCGCTTTCTTGTTCATAAATCGGATATTCCTGATGTACATGTCAATATTGTGATTGAATCTAGGAATGCTTCAATTTTTGAACATATTTTTCCATGGAATTGTACACAAAAGGAAAGTTCTCTTAAAAGAACTTTGGATGTTGAAGAGATCAATAGTGAAGACCAAGAGGGAGATGATGATGAACCTAGACGTAGCAAACGTGCTAGAACATCAAAATCCTTTGATCTAGATTTTCTAACTTATTTGTTGAAAAATGGGCCTCAAAACTTTAAGGAAGTCATGTCCTCTCCTGAAGCACAATATTAGAAGGAGACAGTAAATAGTGAAATTGAATGCATTATACAAAATCATACTTGGGAGTTGGTGGACCTACTACCAGGAAGTAAACCTCTTGGATATAAATGGATATTTAAGAGGAAGATGAAGGCTGATGGATCAATTGACAAATATAAAGCTAGACTTGTTATCAAAGGATACAAGCAAAAGGAAGATTAAGATTATTTTGATACATATTCACCAGTCACAAGGACAACATCAATTAGGATGTTAATCGTTATTGCTGCTTTGTATAATCTTGAAATACATCAAATGGATGTTAAGACTGCATTCTTAAATGGTGACTTGAATGAGGAAATATATATGCAACAACCTGAAGGGTTTGTTGTACAGGGTCAAGAAAATAAAGTGTAGAGACTTGTTAAATCTTTTTATGGGCTTAAACATGCACCTAAGCAATGAATAAAAAATTTGACAAAATGATGATGTCAAATGGATTCAAAATCAATGAATGTGACAAATGTGTTTATGTGAAAGACATAGCTAATGGTTATGTTCATGTCTACCTATATGTGGATGATATGCTCACTATTGGTAGCAATGATAATATCATTCAAGCTACAAAGAGGATGTTGAATAAACAATTTGACATGAAGGATATGGGTGTTGCAGATGTCATATTAGGGATGAAAATCACTAGAATATCTGATGGATATGTATTATCTCAATCTCATTACATTGAGAAAATCATATAAAAATTTAATAAGAATGATAATCGTCCAGCGATAACACCTGTGGATGTGACATTGCACTTAAGCAAAAACACGGGTGAGAGCATATCACAATTTCAATATTCTCAAATTATTGGAAGTCTCAATTTCATCATGAATTGTACAAGACCAGACATCACATACTCAGTGAGTAAGCTAAGTAGATTTAATAGCAACCCACGGGCGTAATTAATCGGAAGGTCAGTAGTCAGGGTTCTTAGATATCTAAGATATACCTTAAACTATGAGCTGCATTATACTAGGTATCCAGTAGTACTAGAGGGTTACTGTGATGCAAACTGGATATCTGATACAAAAGACTCAAAATCCACAAGTGGATATGTCTTTACACTTGGAGGTGCTGCAGTGTCTTGGAAATCCTCAAAATAAACGTGCATAGCACGATCCACAATGGAATTTGAATTCATTGTGCTTAATAGAGAAGGCGAACAAGCTGAATGACTTCGTAATTTTTTAGAAGATATTCCAATGTGGGGGAAACCTATACCACCTATATGCATATTGTAAGGACCCTTATCTTTAAACCGGTTTTGATTTTTATTTAATTATGGGTTATCGTGCGATTTACGTGTTTTCTGATCTTATTCGGTGATTTCGTAAATAAATAGAGTTTGTGATGGTTTTAACCAAAATTAACTTCAATATTAGTGGTTTTAAGTGATTTTAAACCAAATGTGAATTTTTGGAATTTTTTGGATTTTCACTATTTTCCCAAAAATTAGGGTTTTGGCGGGACCCCTGTGGGCCCCACGGTCAAAAATTTTATTTTTGTGTCAAATGACCCTAGACATATACTTAAGGTCACACAAAAATTTTCAGAATTTTATTAGTCTTAATTCGTGCTTAAATTTGCAAAATAACCACTTTTAGCCTACTTTTCAAATTTACACCCCAAAACTTACCTATGCCTACCCCAACCCTTACTATAAAAGGGCAAACCTGAGCCATTTCCATTTTTGGGAATAGGCTAAGGAAGGAGGTCTGGCCTAATCCCCACTTAGGCCCGAATTAGAAGCCGATTAAGGTAAGCTTACTCTAATTAAGCACTAATCCATGGCTTTTCTCTTAATTTCTTCAAAATCTACCATTTTCCCCTTGATTCAATTCGTTTTTGACCATCAAAAGCTACTGATTTGTGTTTTACTACAAACCCTAACTTTCAAAATTCGATTTTTACTACCAACAAGCCCTAGATCTAAGATTTAATTAGGGATTTCTTAAGTAAATCGATTTCTATTGGTGTTTAATTCAAACTCATTGTATTTTCAAGGATTTCAAGAAGGGTGACTCTTCAATCCGAGCTTAATCAAGTGCTGAGGTAATGGGTCTTCAAAATCTCTGTTTATCCATGGTAAAACTCTTCATTTTTGGCTTATTTCGAAATGGTTTGCTTGATTTAGTGTGTTAATGGTAAGATTAGAAAATGGAATTATTTAATCCCGATTTCTTAGGGTTTTGCATTATTATGGTTTGGTTTGATATTCTGGAAGTCAAGGAGGACTTTTGATGATGATTAGGGTGTTAGATGTGGATTTGAAGTGTTTTCTATGGTGTTTCGGTTTGGATTTGCGAAATGAAGAAGATGACTGTTCTGCCGTGTTGGCGATCGATCGGCCTTACAGGGCGATCGATCGGCTGAACTGAAAATTTCAAAATTTTGCGTGTAACCGATTGAACGGCCTGAAGGGCGATCGATCGGCTACACAGGAAATTGCATGTTGAGTGTATGATGCCTATTTTGATGATTCCACTTTAGCTTGCCAATTTTATATGAATGTGGAGTGTTTTAAGCTATGTTAGGCTACTGGAAATGCATGCTATTGAGTTTATGGAGTTGAGATATATGCTTAGTGATGGTGGAATGACTTATGTTTTGTGGCATGATGTTGGAATCGTTATTTTGAAATTATGAATAGTTGTTTCCCTTTGGTTAAGCATATTTCAGTAGGACTACAATCATTGTTGGACAGATTTGTCATGATAAATTGTGATTAATGGTGTGTGAATGTTGGTGAATGCCATGACTCAATGATGAAATGAGTGATGTTATAGGTGTTTAGCCTTTGTGGTTGAGTTTTGAATTTAACTATGATTTCAACGATTCTTCTACTATGATTTCATTTGGAATTCATGTTTAGGTAGAAATTCACATGTGTAGTGTGGTGGTGAGTTGATTTTCAAGCATGTTAATATGCATCATGTGAAAGGCTTCTACTAGTTACACACACACACATGTGGGGGTTAAATGATGATGTTAAAGCTTAATATCGTGATTATGAATGATGCATTAGGGGCTGGTGAGAGCACTTATCATGATTGGGATTCATGTATGCTTTGCCCACACATGTACCATGCTGCACGCATCATGAAAATGGATTTCCAATTGAGGCTTCATCGTGATTAATCGAATTTGACCGATTGGATGCAATGTGATGGAATTGTGTGCCGGGTTTATCAGTCGTGGATTAATCGCAAGTTGATTGGTCCGAAAGGACATATTTTGATTTGAAGTTCCTGTGTGGAACGATTTGAAGTTCCTGTGTGGAACGAGTGCACTCCCCGGGTTGAGTCTTGTTTAATGGAATGATGTGGGGACGAGTTGTGTACTTGTCTTGCGGACACGTGAGAATATTTTTATGTGTGTCATCTGGACCCTGAGAATCCAGTGTGGTATGCCGTGTGCACCCCGCTACCACGTGTTCTAGGGTTCTCTGTGTGAGAACTTGGGCTCTTCCCTCCGCAGGAGATGTCCCTGGGCGAACACCCCTGCTCTAGATTCTCTGTGTGAGAATGGGACATCCTTGGCCAGGATCGTCCAGGGCGAGCAGTATTAGGGATTGACAACCCCGATCTTTCTTGAATTCTTGTGTAGAATTTTGTACCATGACACGCCTTCGTGGCCTTGTCTATGCTCCCGTCTGTGTGACGTTAACGTGTGATTACTCCTTGATGGAGGTGGATTGTGTTGATGTTATGCATGTGGAATATGTATGTTAGAGATACATCCATGCATGTTGATTTTGATGTTATGCATGTGGAATATGTATGTTAGAGATACATCCATGCGGGATTGGTTATGATGTGAATGCATGTGGGAATATGTATGCTAGAGGTACATCCATGCAGGTTGAATTATGCATTATGATGCAGTGTTAGGTGACATGAATGTGTGATCAGAAAGTGATGCACCATGTAAATCTTTGATCTGAACGATCTCATTTCTAAGCTATCGTATTTTCTACGTTGACAGTGATATTAAAACCATTGCTGAGTGTTAAAACTCACCCCTCTTTTGTGTTTTGATTTGGGGCTGCGTGGTGCGACACGCAGACGGACAGGATTGCCTTTTTGAGGAAAGGTCAGAGGTAGCTTGGGTGTGATGATGGAGATCGTTGCGTGACTTATCATCGTTTCTTTCATGCTTTATGTTCGAACCTTTGTGTAGGGTTCTTGTTGTGGTTTTATGTCACATGTTACAGTTATGTTTGCTTATGACTTATTTTGAGCCGGTATAGGCTTTACTTAAACTAAGTTTGTGGGCTTGAGATTGTTGTTTACTTTGTGTTAAGCAACACCTTTTCTCCCTTTTATTTACTCTTGCTCAAAGGATTGTGCGCACTCCGTGTTGCTGTTAATCGCCCGTGGTTAGGGATTAAGTCTTCCGCTAGAATCGTTTCTCAATTTCACTTCGTCGCCCCCGCGCGCTTGACCGGCCCTTGGACCGGGTTCGGCTCGGGTCGGGCATCGCCGGGGCGTGACACATATACTATGATAGTCAATCGGCTATAGGCAGGGCACAAAGTAACTTGTATAATGGTAAGTCTCGACATATACGTTGGAGGCAGAATACCATAAAATAATTACTCTCTAGTGGAATAATTTCCATTGAGTATGTTAGGTCAAAAGAAAATATTGCGGATCCGCTTATAAAAGGATTGACCAAAGAATAAGTGAGTAATTCATCAACGGGAATGAGCTTGAAGCCTATATATTCATAGTCACCATAATGGCAACCCAACCTAGTTGACTAGAGATCCTATGATCTAGGCTCAAATGGACAACTGAATTGTGGGGGATTCAAGGGGAATTACTATTGAGATAAAATATCATCCCCATTCCTATGATGAGATAGTAATGTCTACAAAGTGAACCAGGATAAACTTTGCTTTCAATGGTTCTTATAGCTTGAATTTGTTCGAATGGGGTATTGCAGGATACTCCTGATGAGAATCACCTATATGAGTGTGAAGGGGCCGCTTTTATGAGGATTTTAAGGCTAAATCTTCTAAAGCACTCATGAAAACCAGGTTTGTTTAGGGCCAAAATGAACACAATCATGAGAACTACAGTGTGTCTGAGAAGTGATTGTGTGAATTTTATTGTCTTGGTTTACACAAACGGCTGAACAATTTAAGACATCACGTTCACTGATTAGCTAGTAGACCCGATAGTTTTCATAAGGGAAGGTTCAAAACCAAAAGCTACCAATCCCCCATGCATGATCTTTTCAATATTGCTTTCATGATTTATCTGCATTGTTTTGCATAGTTATCCAGCCAATTCTCATTCATGTGGGGGATTGTTAGAAGTGGGCTAACATTAAATGGGTTAAGCCCATATCATTTAATAAGCATGATAATATTTATGTGGGTCAAGCCCATATGTTAGAAGAGCCCAAGCCCACTTTGTGTTGAATGAGAATCACATATGTGAATTAGTTGAAGAAGTGAATAATCCCATATTGCCTAGTAGAAGGTGATGGTGTTGGTATATAAGGCATTAGTTTGGCCTATCAAGTTAGGCCCTTGGGCCAACCCACTTTTGTGGGGGAGAGAGATGTTGGACCAATGTACCTAGGTGGGCTAACCCACACGCGCGTGTCTCCGCCTATGTTCGGCTAGCCGGCTCGGCTTGGTTCGCACACGCGGCCGATCGGGTTGGGTTGGGTTGGTTCAACAAGATAATATTTTTGGGACAAATTCATTTGGTTTGGTTTTCTATTAACAAAATAGGTCCGGTTTGTTTTCACTAAAGAATGTGTCCGTTAACGGATGGACGCATCCGCCGCCATCGTCATGCCGGCTTGGCTCGGTTTGGTTTGCACACATGACCAGTCGGGTCGGGTCAGGTTGGGTTGGGTTGGTTCAATAAGATAATTTTTTTAGGATAAATTTATTTGGTTTGGTTTTTTATTAACAAAATGGGTCCAGTTTGTTTTCACTAAAGAATGTGTCTGTTAATAGATGGACGCATCCATTTGAATGGGAAAGGGTGTCTTAAACAAGATTGCCTATAAAATCAATAGAAAATAATTTCTGCACTAATTAGATTTGGGATTTCTATATGTAGAGCATACAGACTATGGTTTGCTGCATGTACTGTGTTGGAGGTGCTCCTATAGTACATGGTTGATCATCTTATATTAGGAGGCAGACGCCCAAGAGTCCTAAACACCGTTAAGGAGGGTGAATTCTGTCTTAAGGACAGAGTGACTTGCTTGATTCGATCATAATCTTTTTAGTAAGATTTCTCATCACCATCTTTGCTAAGGTATGAAAATAATAGAGTATTACACAAAATAGCCTTATGCATATTTAAACCTCCACACATGTGGCATAGATTCTGTAAAATGCCCCCTTCTCATTTACTATCATATAACTTTATTAACTTATTGTTTCTCATTTTCAGCAACTTTGGCTTTAACTTCACCACCGACTTCACTACCTTTGCCATCAACCGCTACCTCTATTAGCAGCTTCATTATCTTCATCACTAGCTCCATTTCATCCAACTTTGTCTTCACCACCAACTCCACTATCGTCAAGGGTGAAGCCAAGAGTTAGGGTGAGGAGGGGCAAGCTAAAGGGGGAGGGACAAAATATATTTTTTTAAGGGGATATGACTATTACATTGTCTACATAGTTAAAGGGATTTACAAATGTCTGGGGGGAGGGGGCAAATGCCTCCCAACCTTGTATGTGGTTTCGCCCCATACTGTTGTCTTCTCCTCCTCCTCCTCCTCCTCCTCTTCATCCTCCTCCTCCCTCCCCTCTCCCTCTCTCCTCCTCTCTCATCTCCCTCTCCTCCTCTCTATCCTCCTCCATTTTTCCTCCTTAGTCGCCTCCTCTTCCTCCCTCTCAAAATTTAACAAAAGCATTCATTAACCAACTAGCAGAGCCATTAATTTTTTTTATAAGCTCAAATCTTAAAAAATGAACCACTAAGCATGTCAAACTACTCAGAATTAAGATTGGGTAATATTTTTACTTGATTTTAAGCTTTTCTAAATTAAGTTAACCCAAACCTCGTATTAACAATTGACATTTAATAGTCAACAATCAGATTTATAGCAATAAAGAGGATATAATATAATATTATTAGTGGTAATATCTATAATGAACTATCTAAACAAACTAAATAGATAAAATAAAAATAAAGTATATTTTAAACATGCAATTTTTGACTATCGGTTATCTCGATTGTCAAATGTTAGTTGTTGAATGTCCCAATTATTAATTGTCATAACATTTAATGTCGGATACCTTCTTCTTTTTTGGCGTAGGCAATGAGAATCTTCTTCTCCAACATTAGCAGTGATAATCTTCTTCTTCGGTGTCAACAACCTTTTACTAATGCATACAGTTGATAATCACATATTAAATTTTATTTTATTTTAAATTTTATCTATTTAGTTTATTATAAATACTTAAGGAGATATTGTCACTCATAATGTTATCTTATACCCCTTTATTACAATAAATCTAATTAACAATTGATCATAAATGTCAGTGCAAAGTTTTGCTTAGCGTTAGAAAAAGCTTAGAATAAGTAAAAATAAAACCCACTATTGGATTTGAGTAGTTTAAGATGCTTATAAGTTAATTTTTTTCCAAATTTGAGTTTGTAGAGAAAAAAATAAATTCCTAATAACTCTACCGGCTAGTTTGTGATCGGTTTAGTTAGATTCCAGGAGGGAGGAAAAAGAGGCGATCGAGGAGTAAAAGGGGAGGAGAGGAGAGAGAAGAGGGGAGAGGAGGAGGTGATGGAAGAAGAGGGGAAGGGAGAAGGCGACAACGGAGGAGGAGGTGAAGATGAAGTTGGATAAAGTGGAGCCGGTGGCGTAGACAATGAAGTTGGCGATAGGGGCAACAGTTGATGGCGGAGGTGGCAGAGTTGAAGTTGAAGCTACTAAATATGAGAAATAGTGGCTTAGTAAAGTTATAAGGAAGAAAATGGGAATGCAGTATTTTAGACTATTTATGTCATACACATGGAGGTTTACATGCACATATATTTATTTTGTATATTATGTGAGAATATGAGACATTTTGTGTGATACGTTGTATCCTATGGTCATTTTGGCAAATTTCTCTAACGATTTTCCTGTGTATTTTATTTTTTATCAACAAAACCCAAACCTTTAATGGGTTTTGAACTTTTCTATATCGAATCACAACTTTTGGTATAAATCTAATGACAACTTGGCGTAAGATTTTATTAGACTGAAAGTGAAGTAGGGTTATCAACATCTTATGCAAAGAAGAATGAAATTCCTATTTTATTTTGCAGATACCTAAATCTTACTTTGATTGAACTGATATAGGCGGATCTCCGTATTGTCAAGTGCGACCTACCTTTCTTTATCCAATTAAACATTGGATTAAAGTTTTAGTGTAAAAGAAATAAAGTAAAAATATCAACATCTTTATACAAGGATGACTCTACGTAATCATATCAAGATTTTCCTAGTCTTGTTTTTATCCCTTGTGTGGCCCCAACTCGTTACCTTTTTCAACATACGCACAGCCCCTCAAAGAGGGGCTAATATTGGCATCGGATCTCACAGACAACATGGTGTGAGTAACATATGTGAATGACGATTGAACACTGTTGCAATCACTACGACATAGAACAACACTATCAAATGTAGTGCAATCGCTGACCAAATCTTGTTCGGGCATAACCTACAGTGTCCAGTTTGTGCGAGCAATATCTTGAACGCTAGCATATTCAAAGATAAGATTATTCATACCGAAATGATGAGTGATGGATGTTGCTGTTTGCTCTATAAGAACGCAATTTCGACTTTGTGTCATTGATTTTTCACGCTTAATAAATATAAACTATTCTAAACTAAAGTATGTGGTGTGTGTAATCACCTCGGATCTTTACCTTCAGTTTTTCGAGCAACCAAAAGATGACCTAATCAATTAACCTAAAAATATACTCCCTTCGTCATAATATATTAATAATTTTGTTTAAAATTTTAAAATAAGTAAATTTAAATTTATTTAAGAAGTCAAATAGAGTTATTAATGTGGGATATAAGGAGTAATAATTATTTATTACATTGTTTTTTTTAAGAGTTTCAAGAAATTTTTATTTTATTAATGACATTAAATACAAAGTTTTATACTCGCTGCCCCAAATTAATAACTCCATTTAGTTTTTCACTAAAATTTTATTTTATTAATGACATTAATACAAAGTCTTATACTCCCTACCCCTAGCTCCATATACTTTTTCAAAATAAACAATTTAGCTCATTTTGTAAAATCAAATAAAACTATTAATATGCGAGGGGGGAATATATAACAATGGGCCAATTTAATGGGCCTTGTTAATCACAAAGAGCATGAAATGCGTATGTTACTTTGTAAAAATCTTCCTTTTAAAATAGGGGAAGAGTTTTCAATGCTATTCATTCACTATGAACCTACCATAAGAAATACAAGAGGTCGTTCATCTATGAGATCGATGATGCATATTAGTGTTAGTATCACTTATGCTAACATGTGCTAGCATATGTACCGTAAATCTTAAAATAAACTGTCTTCAAACATTTCTTATGCCAGGCTCATAATGAGCAAAGAGCATGAAAAACTCTAACCCCCTACCTCCATTTTGAAAGCAAATGGACGTCAATTTAGCTAATAAAAGCATAGGTTTTATAAGGTTATCCCTATACTACCCTTCCAATTTACATCATAAGTTTGCAATAAACGAACCCCAATTAAGAGATTGAGAAGAATTATCTTAAAACCATAGAATGTCATAAGGAAACTCTTATTTATGTTTACAACGGTGGGCCTCAAAGTCTTATTTATGTTTGCGGCAATCAGTGTAAGCTGGAGCCTTAGGCAACTGAGCAGGTTGCTTAAGGCCCAACCAAAAAAAGCCTCCATATGCGTGCGTGAAAGAAAGGTTGAGAGTGATACATAGATTTTCCTTCTTTTGATGTGCCCAAGTGCTGTTTTTAATGGATTTTGCCTGCTTCAAAAGGTCCACTTACACATTACCGTCAAATAATTAATTGTTGTGATTGCAATTATTCCCAATCTGCTTATATAACATTTCATTCAATCTCGTTCGATATGCAATATGAAAAAAAGTTGGTATGTGCTCGGGTTCACTATATACCTTCATATGTCTTCCATTTACAAATTTCTTCCAATAACGACTACCATCCATCAATTTTTCAGTGTTTTAAAAATTGACCCAACCCGACCAATTAAACCCAATTTGACCAAACTTGGTTGGCTTTCCAGGGAGTCAATTCTCGGTTAAACTCGAATTTTACCTGGTTGAATCATATCTATGCCCGATTTAACCAAAAAACCCTGACCTAGCCACCAATCCAGGTTGGTGGTCAAGTTAATTTTAAACACAAGTTAAAAATGTTTTGTATGTATGAATCATTTATGTTCCTTTTTGTCTAGACAATTTGGAAGAACAACAAAATTATTAAATCCTATGAAGTTTCCTTTGAACAAGAAATTTAAATAGAATTGCTCATTATAGGTTAGTACTCCCTATCCCATATTAATTATCTAAATTTGAAAAAAATATTAATTATCCTATTCTATGTTACCTTCTCACAATAATTAGTGATGGAATAAAAAAAGGTTAAGAGATGAAGTAAAAAGGTTAATAATTTAACTTCCTTAAATATTACTATTTTTTAACTATGAACAACTAATATAAGATGGAAGGGGTAACGGATTTATTGTATTAATAATATTATACTGAAATAAAAATTCTTATTTAATTTTTTGCCTCAGGCCTCTAATTGTAGTGAGCCGGACCTAGCGACAGTGGCCCCAAAGTCTATTTCTATTGGGTGTGATGTGTACAATCTAATGTGAGATTTAAAGGAAATTTATGCATTATCTTATTCTATCAAAACTTGAGTTTTAAGGCCGAACCAAATGAAGGTTTACATACCACTCGTACAGAGGAGTGGATACTTGGACTTTGAAGCAAAGGCAGACACTTTGATCGCAGACATTGTTCGCTAATTGAGAAGACTCTGATGGTGAAAAAATTAGCCTTCCCCTTTTAAATAATGTTGAGGGAAACTACCGAGTCAGAGCCAAATTTGCCTACGTACATTATTTTACCTTTTTCCCAAAGTAAGTTGCCATTCATCCAAAAGAACACTAAAGCCAATTCAAATACTTGTTATGTATTAAAATTAGATTATATTATACTCCATTTGTCTTAAATTATTAATAGTTATATATAATTATTTTAAATAAAATTATTTTATTTAAAAAAATAAATATAATTACTCCCTCTATCTCATATTAATAGCTATATTTAAAAAAATAGTATTTTTTATTGAATGGTGAAGCATATTTCTAAGAGAGGGAAAATAAATTTATGATACTTGTTTTAAGTATCCAACCACTTATATTAAACTAAATGGAATTATTCATATGAAATAATCTTTTTTGCCTAAATTAATAGTCTATTAATTAGGATGTAGAGAATATAAATCTAAGACAGAAGGAGTCTTATATAGTAGAAATCTTTTTATCTACCTAAATAACTTGAGGAATTTAATATGGAAACCATTCTAACATCTTTGCATATGACATAACTAGAACCCAAGATATAAGCAGTAGAGTACATTGGGTTATATGTGAAGTGACCCTTTGACTATGTAACAAAAATATATTCCCTCTATATTGTATTAATTGTTTGGATTTGAAAAAAAAATCGATATTAATTATCCTATTTTATGTTATCTTTCTCACAATAATTAACAGATGACCAAAAAAGGTTAATGGATAGAGAGTACAAAGGTTT
Organism: Saururus chinensis; assembly: GCA_035235625.1. Taxonomy (NCBI): domain Eukaryota; kingdom Viridiplantae; phylum Streptophyta; class Magnoliopsida; order Piperales; family Saururaceae; genus Saururus; species Saururus chinensis. Next base: position 33,534,905 of record CP141145.1, read on the forward strand.
AATAATTGATTTTTTAAAAAACATTTTATTTTTTTCAAATATGGACAATTAACATAGGACGGAGGGATAGTTAGACTGGCTTGGGCTGGGGACATCTAACAGTTAATTATTGGCGCCGGAGCGTCGAGCCGCTTCCTTAACTCGCGGGAAAGGGTGTTTTTGTAATTTGTGATATAAAAAATGGTTGGGCATCTATGGATATATGGATAAGGCAATCTTCTCTTGAGTTCCCTTCTCTCCATTCAAACTCCACAACCACAAGCTCTCCTCCCTTCAATCTCCATTTTCATTTCCTACAAGCTACTACAGTAGTACTGTCACTACGTTCCTGCTTCTTTTCATTGCTGAATAATGACGTCCCTGCAGAGCTCGCCCATACTTCACCGGACATTGTTCTTGAACTATTCTTCCAAGGTGCCTTCTCGTTTTCTCTCTCGTTTGATTTCTATTTAAGCACCCCACAAACTTCTTTTCTTATGTCCTTTTTCTTTCCAGAACCAAATATCATGGTGCATTGGTTTTTTTTTGCAGAAAAAACTACAGGATCCTCCCTTCTTTCCTAGCTCTAAAAGATGCAACATCCTTCTTGTCAGAGCTGCTCACTCATCCCCTCAAGGTTGATTCATTTGACACTTCAATTTTTGTTTTGCATTACTTTAGTTTGTTGGATAAACATGGTATCTCGTGATGGTCATCATTATAATGTTAATGGAGAACTAGGTTTCCCTGTATGTAGCTACTTGTAGTCAATCCTGATTCCGCACAAACTGATGTGCATTACTAACTATTTCTTTTATACGTCATTCAAAAAGTCAAATAACATATCGTCTTCTTCCGCAAATTATTTCTCCCTAGGTTTATCATATATTAAGGAATTTAATGCAAATTTTCTATTTTTAATTATTCGTTTATGCAGAAAGCCTTGGTAGACGCCAAACATTTGCAGCAGGTGCCACTTTCTGTTGCATTTCTTTGTTAAACGCAACGCCTATATGTGAGTATGATTTCATCCTTTTTAGTTAAACAAATAATCTGCCTCAACATTTAGAAAGAGAAGTCTTACCTCTCTTAAGTAGCATTGAAAGCACGCCTGCTTATTGTGCAGTGCATTGGTTGTTTGATATATGATGGATATCCTAAGACACAACCCTTGATATTGCTCAGTTGCTGCAGAGAGTAAGAAGGGTTTCCAGTCGGTCTCTGACAAAAAGGATGGATATTCTTTTATCTACCCATTTGGATGGCAGGTTAGCTCTTTGCATTAAATTTCTGAGTATTTATTAAATTTTCGTTACTTGCATTTAGTGGTCGAGCTATTGTTGGAAAATAAAGATGACAAAAGAAATGAAAATAAAGTAAAGCAGAAAAAAGAATTATCTCTTAGGCTGAAGCATGTTTCAAGAATGTTGTCCTTAGACAGAGTTCACCCTCCACATGAGACGGGTCTTGCTGCAAATGGGTGATGGATGCCCTACCCCAGGATATGATGGCTTTTCCAAATGTCTCACCACTTGTGCACTCGAACATCGGCGAACACCAGCTATGTTGCCAAGCATTGTAACGTGAATAGTGTAGAGGGAGGTGAAGAGCGCCCACAATATTTGGAGAGTAGCTTTCATTCGTTGTCACAGAAGAAAAATGATTTCTCTATAAAAGCCTCCACACTTGATATTGGAAAGCAATAAAGGGTGCGGAAATGGAAGCCTTTGGTAAAAGAAATATTAGCTGAATGAATGGACAGAACATGTTCTGATGGTAGTTAATGGAAAGGATGTTCAACGATCTATACAAATCCAGGTCAAAGTAATACTCCCTCCATCCTAAATTAATAGCTCCCTTTGGAAAAAAAAGTTTGTGGCATATTAATAGCTCAATGTTGTTAAATTTAAGTGGTTAGGTACTTAAAAAAGAGTATTATAAGTTTATTTTTCCTTCTCTTAGATGTGGGGTTCACCATTTAATAAAAAATACCATTTTTCCAAGTGTAGCTATTAATATAGGATGGAGGAGTATATGTTACATCGACCACAATGACTGAAATAAAAGCTACTCCTTCCACGTTAGAAAACCAAAATGAACTAAATGTGGACTATTAAATCGAGACAAAGGGAGTATATGATACAAAATTCCAGCCTATAACTCAGCTAGCTAGTCCTAACCAAATAAGCGGACCTTTAGACAACTTTCTGGACTAAAATGAACTCTGGTGGATTAGTAAATAAAATCATGCAAGATCTTTGAATTCTTTGAAGATGTTAGTCAGGTGTCTCGGCTATAAAAATATTAATTTATTATTCCCGGAAATTAGAGTAGTTTAGTCACATTTTCTTATGATGTCAGGAAGTTGTCATTCAAGGTCAAGACAAGGTATTCAAAGATGTTATTGAGCCGTTGGAGAGTGTTAGCGTCAACTTGATTCAAACCAATAAACAAGACATTCGAGATCTTGGCTCACCACAGGAGGTTTTCCATCTTCATATATGTATATATATTTTCTATGGTTGCATTTTTTATCACTCATTGTCATGAAATAGTTATTGGGAATGTCTCAACAGCTCCAGTCACTGTAGTTTTGCACTAACTGCTAAACAATATTTGGATGACATTTACCTTTTCAAAATCTTCAAACAATAAAGAATTCTACACAAATATATTAAATCAAAAAATGGCCATCATCTTATTTGTTTTAACATATAGGATTGAATGGTATGGTCATGTCTTTTATGACACCTTTTTTGCAAGCAACAGCTGTTTCTTTTTTAATCTAGCAGAAATTGTTTACAGTAATTTAGATATCATAACAACCTTAAGGGTTTGGTGTATGAAGATAAAAATATGATGTATGTCATCTTTTACACGTTGATTGAATTGTATATCTCTTCTTAACCTTATCAAGATTTATTTTCTGATTTTAGGTTGCAGAAGCCTTGATCAAGAAGGTTCTGGCTCCTCCTTCACAAAAAACCAAGCTAATAGAAGCAAAGGAAGTTAGACTCCATCTGTGCTCTTCCTTTATCTTACTTCTATTTGAAATCCGTAAGATTTTTAATTAAAAAAAAATCCATAATTTCCCATGTTAGCCAATCGGATTGAAATCAAGAACCAATGTTGGCTAAAACTTCATGCAACCAAATTAAGCTTTCTCATATCACTTTCCCCCTGAGTCTTTATCAGCCTGGCTATAGTATTTCATCAGTTTTCGAGAACTGGATATTGGCCAAGTAGGTACAATCTTAATAACTTCTTCCATCAATTTTTAACAATTTAGACGCAAAAAATCTCCTATAAGACTGTTCTTATGAACATGGACGACTGGCTCCACCAACTAAAGCATGTATGCAATCATTTAGATGGACATTCTGTTTCTTTTTCAACAATACTTGTGCATTTGCTTAATAATTTAAATAGAATGTTGTCATGTAATAAATGACATCCAACTCAATCGGGCATATGTATGGTTGGATTTGAAAATAATATGATGGAAGAGCTGGTTGAGTAGAAGGAACATAGAGATATTCCCAGAAGGTAATGTGAGGAAAGCTGTTTTATTGGCATGGAACATGTACCTATATGACATGCATACAGCTTTTCTGAAGATATACAAATAAGAATAGGTGATCATAGAGAGGTCAAAAATGCATACACATGAAAGAAAAGAATGCTGAGAAGGATCTAGATGCTTGATCCCAAGAATATGAAACTGGATATTTTCTAAGATCTATCATTTTGACGAAATACTTCTTATGTTTAGAAATGAAACAAGTAAAAATGTAGAGGTTTGCGCTATTCACTTGCTTCTCTTATGAACTTTTATATTTTTATGTTTACACATGCATTTGTTGATCACACAAGTTCGTTATTGTGCAGCATGACGTGGACGGGACAGCTTACTACACCTTCGAGTTTACAGCCCAGGCTCCAAACTTCACCCGCCATGCTCTTGGTGCTATTTCCATAGGAAACGGTATGATCCCATGTTTTCATAAGTTTCACTTCTCAAGTTTATGAGGTTGTTTGATGGCGAGGCAAAAACCGTCTCCTGCAAAATTGCTTAAGACAAGGCGACTCTTTTGCAACCTATGATACTTACACAGGATGTAGTTGTCATTGTTTAAATTACTCTTCATAAAACACCTTTGAACCATTCTATTTTAATTTTTTTACACGGTGTCCAGTCGTGACTCAAACAAGGTTTGCGTCTAATATTAAAGAGAGAATTGATAATAAGAAGTTTGGAGAACAATATCATTGAGCAGCAAAGTTCAATCTTTGAGGTGCTTTGACAACGATGCTTTCATATTTTTAGGGCGACTCATCCATTTTGTTTCACGAGTTTTGTTGTATGTCAGGTAAATTTTACACCTTGACAACAGGAGCAAACGAAAGAAGGTGGGAGAAGATGAAAGACAAATTGAACACAGTTGTTGATTCTTTCACGATTTTCAAGTCTGACCCCTCTGCTCCTCCAGCATGACTGTCCAGGAACCTCTTATTTTATTAGCCGGAATCAGCACCATTTGCTGGTGTTACCATTACTAAAAGAGCACCATCTACATACATCGCGTTTTCCTTTCAAATAAGTCCAATTCTTTCTCTTACAGCTATCAGTTGTCAAACTCAGTGCACTCCACACTTGCTAAAATAGGGGGCGGCTTAAATCATTGGCCAGCCGAATCGGTTATATATTTTCTCCGTCTGGTAACAAGTATCAGTACAAGAAAACAAAAATGAACCAATTTAGATACATTACAGGACAATGAGAATACTAATAATGTCAACCAATTGAGCGCAATTTCCACATTGATAGCTAAGCCCGTTCCGATGTAGCCTAGTTATAGAAAACCCAAACAAATGTTAAAAGTTTCTCTGCAGCACACAAATCAGTGTGTTGGATGACAACTTATAATCGTTATGGCATCAATGAGAGGTTCTTCACCTCATTTTTATTACGGAAGCCACGTGCAACTACGCAAGATTTAAATTTATTACCATATGCAACTTGAGTTTCACTTTAGCAATTTTACTGAAAATTTACCAAGTCTATATAAATAAGAGAGTATAATTAATAATTTCAGCACATTAGGGGTGATTTAGGACTTCTATAGCACCCTCTTGATAATAGTGTAGATAGCCCCTTTTCACTTTAAAACAGCATAGATAGATTGGAGCATTGCAGCAGGCTCTTGACGAACATACATGGTACTGATGCAAAGTCACAGATACATTCATCTTATATGATTATTGATGAACCATCTAATACGTAACCCAAATGCTTAACCACACGTACAGCCTACACAAAGAACAGTTTTCTTCAACTTCACCCTACATTATCTGTAACCTTTTGGTGTTAGCATAGTTTTAAACAGAAAAAGAGAGAATTGACAACTGTCGGCTGTTGCACGAGCAACACGCAGATGCAAGATGAACAACCTCCATACCGTGCTTAGCTTCTTGGGACAGTTATACTAGAAGCAACCACAACGAAGACTGCTGCTCAATAACAATTTAAAAGTTCGTAGACGATAATGTTCAATTCGATTAACTTTCTAAAAGCACAGTCCAGTTTATTTGGTGACACATTAACAACTAGAATGCGGCTATGTCTAAGCATTCTCATCACGACAGAATAAAAATAGTTCAAATGATGTTCGCAACAATTATGAAAAGGTAAAAAAACTGAATCATTCAACAACGGAATCTGAAGATAAATTATCTGCAACTTTCTCAAACTACCTTGTAATAAAGTTCCGCTCATACTACATAAGAAAAACAAAAATGCTCGGTTCCCAATGGAAAATGTACTCTTCCATACCCAAAAAACATACTTTGCCAAAAAGATATCATATTTTTAACACCAAGAAGTCTTAAAACTAATAAGGCACCGTAGCAAGCTTATATAATGCCAATCTTGTTAGCAACATCCAGGGCATCATAATCAGGTGTCAATCTCACATAGGCCTTCTTGGTCCCATCAGGCCTGTAATAAAACATAAAAATCAAGTAGCCGCTAAATCAGTGAAAAGGGATTCATTGTCACTTTCATAACTCAAATATATACAAATTATATGACTTTAAAGCCCATTCATTTGCTTCAATTCGAATAAATGTGAAAGCCGGGTGCTGTACTTTTAACAGGCATGGTAGGCATAATTAAACCGCTAAAAACAAAGCACCAAAGAAAGAAGCCAAGTGCATTATGGACTAATCACGTGCTTCTGGCCAATGCTAAGCCAGTGGCTAAAGAAACCTTCATGACCATATGAACCAAGAAAACCTCAGGCTAAAGCTAGCCTAACAAATTTCGCTAATCATTAACAAACATCAAGGTTACCTATCAATTCATAAGGTAAAATAATTCAAAAGGGTCCTCCCCTTTTTAAAAGTCCGGATTTGAAAATTCATAATTTTAAGGCACGTGACATCAAGGTATCAGAGCATACAAGAAAGACATGACTCCAAGAAAACATAGGTGGTGCCAGTACAGGATAAAGGATGGAGCAATGCTCAGTAGGCAAAATGTCTGATCAAACATATGGGTATGCTAACATCAGAACCAAATGCACATGAAATCAGACAACTAATTCAGGACACAAAATATCAAGACAATCAGAGGGAGTATTATCTAATGTGTAGTTCAAGTGGAAGCTTACCTGATCAAAGTATTCACTTTCTTGGCCTGAATGTCATACATCTTTTTGACAGCATCCTTGATCTTTTTCTTGTCAGCACGAATGTCCACAATGAAAACCAGAGTATTGTTATCTTCAATTTTCTTCATAGCAGACTCTGTTGTTAGAGGATACTTCAGAATTTGGTAGTGGTCCAACTTGTTCCTCGGGGGTGCACTAATACGAGGATATTTGGGGCTTCTTGGTGTCTTCAAGGTCCTTGGGCGATGGAAAGTGACAGATGTCCTAATCTTCTTGGCACGTTTCTTCAAGGTTACAGCACCTGACTTTACTGCTTTGGCAGCCTTCACAGCCTGTGCCTTTGGATCAGTCTTCTTGGTATTGACAGCTGAAAAGATGAACCATAATAATGCACTTAAAAGTTGCTCAACTAACTATATCTTATAATAAGAATGTGTCAACATTATTTACAACGGACAATTGCAAATTTCGGTTACTTCAATTACAGAAAGCATGCAGTTTGAAAACAGAAACCTCAAGAAAAAGAAGAAATAAAGAATAAAACAGAACATATAACCATTTATCGTGAAGCTCTAAATTGTCTCCTAGCATCAACAGATACATATGTAGAATAATGTCAAATATAATCAATGTCTCAAAATTTTAGTGCTTGTAATGTATAAATTGAAAATTTTCAAACAATTTGATGTGTTTCGTATAGAATTGAATGAAATAAGCATAAAACATGAAATAAAATGGCACCAAAAGAAAAAACAAACACCTTTAGTGGGGGGAGCCATTGTTTGCCAGAAAAGCCCAAGCCTGGATTATCTTAACCTGACAAGCAGAAAATATATACTTCAATACACATCAGAATGTAACAGAAAAGCACAAGTTAATTTACATTTTGATTTTTTTTTAGAATACAGGTTCTGCTAAATAGATGCCAGCGGTTGGTGCAATCATATTTAAATACTTAAAAATATATAATTACACAGTCACACCACATCAGTCCAAATTTAAGGAAAATGCAGCATCACATTGAACACAAACAAAGGAGGCCGTATTCAACATCTAACAAACATCATGCTGAAGGAGAAAATTCTGTATTCTACAGTATTTTCCTTCAAAATTTGACGATGGCTCAAGGCAAATGTGGAAAGGCTGTACCTGTTCTACATAACAACCGACTAACAAATTATAAAATTCATCTCTAAAGGACTCAAAGCAAATATTTTTCCCCGGAATAGTTACAAAAAGGAAACCATTTGCAGAGCAAATGTTTTGTGCAACCATTTCAACGGGAACAAAGCAAACAATCGTGGAATAACAATGAAACTCAGAACATCTAAATGACAAGAACAACTAATCCATGATTGTTCTCAAGTTCACAAAATAAACTAGCCGAAATCAATCGTACAGACACACAAAATGCTACTGCGTCTGGAATAAGTCGTATAAACCTGAACAAAACAAACACCACAGGAATCCGGAAAAACCTATAGATCACAGACAAATTTTACAGTTCATATACAACTAGCAAAGACAAGTTGAATGTAGGGAACCCAGATCGGACTGAGAGCTACCTGATTTTGGTTCTAGGGTTCAGAGCGGGCGCTTCCCTCCAATATCCCCTGCCACGGCGGGGCGCGTGCAACCCTAAATGGCTCTTATACGAAACCTTCAAAAGGCCAGTAATCCTGATGAGCCGGGCTTGCGGCCCAAGGGCCACGATTAATCCACTCTGAAACTGGGCCCACCTATTAGCCCATTGTCCTCGATTTTAATTAAATACTGTTTTCGTCGTCAATCAGCCAAAGCTTGTGTGGTCCCCGTATCCAAACGGACGCGAATCTGCTGGGGAGGTTTCCTCCCTCAGCGCCCGTTGGCCGCCGATAAAATTTTGCCACGTCACACTCTTCACATAGACGTAAAGCTCTCTCAAAACTTCGTTAACGCTCGACGTAAAATGGGGAATTTTTTGTCGTCGACGGTGCAACAGGTCAAAATCCGGCGACTTCATTCACCACTACTTGTCCGCCGAAGGGGGGAAAAGAGGGTGGCTACGGGCGTCGGTGATTTTTGGATGGCGGCGATTTGGCTAAGGGAGGGTGTCTCTGGCTCCTAGCGCCGAAGCACCTTCCCAGCATGCCCGATCATCGCGGCCGATCAAGAGGGAGGAGGAGCGAGAGGGACGGGGCGGCCGGCTTGGGCAGAGGAAGGCAGGGAAAGAGATGCTCTCCCGTTCTTCTTTTGATTTTTTACGGAGCGTTAACGAAGTTTTGAGAGAGCTTTCCGTCTGTTAAAAGTGTGACGTGGCAAAATTTTATTGGCGGCCAACGGGTGCTGATGGAGGAAACCTCCCCAGCAGATTCGGATGGATAACAAATTTCAGAGCCCAACACGTAATGTAACTGGGCCACCGCGGCTTTTTTCTTTTGGTCCCGGGCTTTCTTACGTGTCACTGCCCCCAAAAGAAAGAAAGAACCTCTATGTGGTGCATGGAGTGTCTGGCCTGTTTATCCAGCTTAATTTTGGCGAGCAGTATCGCTCCATCCTGGCCATTCCATGGACTGTTTCCTTCTCCGGCATCCTGCTTCTTTGCCGCATTTGTTCATCAACTCAGGGTAGGTTCCTCTTCATCTCGGCGTTCCTTGCCTTAGATACTCACTTCTTGGCTTAATAATATGTTCGGATGTTCATGTCTGGCGTTGTTTATCTATTGGCAGCTGCCAACGCTCTCTTGCTCATGGACTTGGGCTCAACAGAAGAGGGTGGATGAGTTTCAGTTGTTGGGTGGAGGGAAGAGATGGAGATGGAGCTGGAGGTTCTCTGAGGGAAAGTGAAAACGGTTCTCTCTCAGCTGCGTACAAGGAGCTAAATATCAAGTCATTTGAGACTTTGAAGGCGGAAATTACCCCCGAGACTGTTGATTTTTTTGTCAGCGATGCAGAGGGGGATCCGGACTGCCCCTCCGAGGGGTTCTCGTCTGTTGACGAGGCCCTTGATGCACTACGCCGTGGAAAGGTGAAGTCCATATCTGCACTGTTTGCCATGGTTTGGACTAACAGCAGCAAGTGATTCAAATATATGCTCATTCATGCATTAACAAGGAAGCAACATGCTGATTTTCCTAGGGACTTATAAGGTTTGTTTAACCAAAATTTTGTTGCCTTCTGTGAGTTCAGTTAGTGGGACTTAGTATGGCATCTATATGATCAAGATGGCTATCAGCAGCTACGTGTTTCCCTTGTGGGAAAATTTGCATTTGAATGTGTATCCTCGAAAATCATTTTCCTCACTTTTCCTTACGTTTAAATTGTACGGCAGAATGAACAGTTGATTCTCTAGGGTCATCAATCTGCTGTTGTCATTTGCTCTTTTAGATTTATGAAGTAGTCAGTAATCTGTAGTCGATTTTTACTTTGACTGGGACTTTGTACTTAGCATTTCTGTAGAAGCTAATGTAGAGATAATGAATAGTGAACCAAGATCTTTCTGCAGTTTGTGATTGCTGTAGATGATGAAAATGGTGAAGAGGAAGGAAATCTTATAATGGGAGCCTCTTTTGCAAGCTCGCAAACCTTAGCATTCATGATTAAACTGGGTTCTGGAATTGTCTCAGTAGGCATGAAAGAAGAGGATCTTGAGAGACTAAAAATTCCCATGATGTCCCCTGACAGTGACACAGAAAATCTGTCTGCCGCGGCTTTTACTATGACAGTGGTAAGGAGCAATTCTATTCCGAATTAATATTTTACCAGGGTAGTTGTAAAGTTGGATGAGAGTTACCGTTTGTTTTGCAGAGGGTAAATCAGCTACATTTTAATTACCATCTGGGGAGGTTCGTTTGATATCCAAAAACTGCTATATTAAATTATTAACTTTCATTGCATCAGGATGCTAAACTTGGTGTTTCTACTGGAGTGTCTGCGTTAGACAGAGCAAGGACTATACTAGCTCTGGCATCTCCTGATTCAAAGCCAGAAGACTTTAGAAAGCCAGGTCATGTGTTCCCTCTAAAATACAGAAATGGCGGTGTTTTGAGGAGAGCTGCCCACACTGAAGCATCTGTCGATTTGATTGCACTTGCTGGTTTAAGACCAGTATCTGTTCTGTCAGCCATTATAGATGCTGAGGATGGTTCAATGGCCTCCATTGGCAAACTGAGAAAGATGGCTGAGGAGTATAGTTTACCAATTGTCTTAATCACTGATCTGATTCGGTGAGTATTTAGTACAAAAATCTGGTCTATTTAATATAATACATATGTAGATCGAGATCGATGAAGTTAATTGGTAATGGCTTCTATAATCTGAGTACACTGATAAATGCCATTTGTTTGTAGGTATCGGAGGAAGAGAGAAAACCTAGTGACAAGAACAGCTGTTTCTCGTTTGCCTACTAAATGGGGCCTATTTCAGGCTTATTCATACCGTTCTAAGTTAGATGGAACAGAGCATGTGGCTGTTGTCAAAGTAACTCTCCTGCCGTGTTTTATCAACATACTTTCTAATACTGTGAAAAGAATTGGCATAATAGTACCTTCATGAACTGTTACACTACTTCTAAGTGCTGAATTTTGTTTTCTATGTTGGACAGGGTGATATTGGGAATGGACAGGATGTACTAGTTCGTGTGCACTCAGAATGTTTAACCGGAGATATATTTGGTTCTGCTCGGTGCGATTGTGGAAACCAATTAACTTTGGCGATGCAGCTGATAGAGCAGGCAGGTAGAGGAGCACTTGTCTATCTGCGTGGCCATGAAGGAAGAGGCATCGGATTAGGTCACAAGCTTCAAGCATATAATTTGCAGGATCAAGGGCATGATACTGTTGAAGCTAATTTGGAACTTGGTCTAGCTGTTGATGCTCGGGAGTATGGTATTGGTGCACAGGTAATCAAATAAAATGCGACAAAAACCAAGTTGATCATGCACAGAAGATGGCTGATTTCTAATTTTTTCTTATGAACATATGTGAATTTTTTTTGGCAAACTTATGAACATATATGAGATAACATATAAAACTACTGAACCTACCTCCCCTGTTTTCCTTTAAACTTTTAGTTAGCTATGTTTTATGCTTTCGATTCATTCCCTTTTGCCTACAGATATTACGGGACATTGGGGTGAGGACCATGCGTCTGATGACCAACAATCCAGCTAAGTTCACTGGTTTAAAGGGCTATGGATTGGCTGTGGTTGGTCGGGTCCCTGTGATATCACCCATCACTGCCGAGAACCAGAAATACTTGGAGACAAAACGCACAAAAATGGGTCATGTCTATGGCTCCGACTTGCCTGGTACCATCCCTGAAATTACTAGTCAGGTTGTAAATAGCACAGACGCACCAAAAGAAGTTGACACTTGATTATTGAACATTGTTGTGTAGGATAACCGTTCGCGCTTCACATGTTTTGCAAAGTTGAAAATATAGTTGTATTGATTTTTTCTATTACATGCATCTGAATTGGCTTGTGCCCAATTTTTTTTCTCTCGTGTCTTCTTCTGTTTCTGATTTGTTGCAACATGTAAATATTGCTTAGCAGACAGAGCATTGATTACTTGATATTGGCGAGTGAATTATGTGACGCTTATACACATGACAAACTAGATCCTCTCAGCCAGTTTTGCTTTGGAACATATGACAATCTTACTGAAACCATCTTCATGAACTCGATTTTGGTAGCTGGATATGTGTATGGTTGAGGCTGAACTTTCATGTTGAGGATTTTTTGTCTCATTTTTGCCATGTTTCGAGGGGTTGTATCAAGATTCACAGGTGATAGCAAAAAGAAAAAAGAAAAAAAAGTAGTTGTGTCAGGAAAATCATCGGCGTACCGTAACCCTGTGTTAAATGTATTCTTTCCCATGGCTGACCTGGCCCTACTTAGTGGGATGAAGTGTACGGTGATGACAAATTGTAAATGGAAGCGACAGTAAAGGGGGTTGTCATCTATTTCTTATCTCAAACTCAGGTTTCCCTTGTTGTGAACCAAATTCACATTCAATGACTAAAATCTATTTTTGAATTAGTCCACATCTCCTCCTTTCTCCCATTTGAGACAATAAGTTATTGATCAGAGTTCCTTTCACTTTTCGTAGGTGTACTTTTCTATGTTAATTCATGCTGACACAATTCCTCGAAAGAACATATTTGAGGAACATCAAATTGTCTATTTATATCTATTGTAGTTCACAAAGGGGAAGAGGAGGCTGAAAAGGTTAAAACCATACTTGATTGACAGGGGTAGTACTGCCAATAGACCACCTGGTGTGGGCAATATTTCTTCCACCATCGTAACTATTTCCAAGTTTTTTATTTATAACCTTTCTATTGCTATGAGACGTTTACCCATACTCGTTCTTTTGTGTCGGAATATACCTTCTAAATATTCTTTTATAAGTTGAATTGTGAAAAACCTGAGAGAGGAAAAAGTGACTTGCACTAGGAAATGACAAAAGTCAATGTTAGTTGGACTCTACTTTATGTTGTGCTTCCATTGCTTAGGACATAAATTTATAAGTAGTGTGACTTTTGTGAGAGGAAAGAGGAAATAAAAAAGTAGATTTTTTTGCTAGGTTTATTAGGTGTTTCACTATAGCTTTACGGTTAGGATTGCTTGTGCCCCACTTGCATGCTTTGGAAGAAGTGTTAGCAATTGATTTAGGACTGTTGGTGGGTAAGTTCTTGATGGCGTATGGTTTAACCTCACTACGTTAAAGATGTGTACTTTATTTTATTTGCTTGATTTGGCCTAAACTTAAATTATTTGTTGATCCTTAAGTTGGGGATAGTGGTTGACTATGTTAACTTGTTTTTTATCCCAGTATTTGTGTTCTAGTTACCAACAATTTGTTACCCATTATGCATCTAGTTAAATCTTACTTGTTTCATTGTGTGTTAATTGATATTTCTAGCTTTTTATTCACATGAGACGTTGAAACTCTAGTTCATTAGCATATAACAATTATCTTTTTAGAATCTTTAGCAATAAAAAATAGCCAAAAGCACTTTGGAGAACCATTAAGCTATTTTAGAAAAATGACCCATATATAAATAATCACAGAAATTAAAAGAGTTACAAGAAGGTGCATAAATGTTACAGGAATCACAATGTTTAGTAAATTTGAATTTTACATTCTAATTTTAATCACAAGAAAATTTAATGTAAGCTCCATCTACGATTGAAAGCAACAACTTCTCTTCCTTATATTCTCTACATGCCTTTGATTTGCATCAAAGTGGAAAACACAAAATTTCATTCATAACCTCTTGTTTCATACTCTTACATTGGGTAAAAAACAAGCAGAAACAAAATATTTCACATGACATTTGTTGGACATTTATATAGGTTGTAAATTTCTACCAAATAAATTAAAAAAGAAAACTTATCAAGATAGAACAAAAATATAAACAAACTAGGGAAGCGGAAATTAGTATGCAATCTTCCATTGTTGAAGATGCGGAAGACTTTTACCATTTTACCAAACTGGTAACCTTATTTTTCTATGCATGTTCTAGTTAAGAAATGCTTCCCTTAAATTTTCATTGATTGATAGTGTAAACATTACTGTTGGAAGGGAGTAAGGCCTTTAAGCACAACAACTTAAAAAACAAGTAACATTACATTGAGGTTGTGATAAACCTACTTTATCATCCAAAAATTATTGATTAGTAGGGCTTACTTTTTTTAGACCCCACTAATCAATGGTTTTTGGATGATGAAGTAGGTTAAACACGTACAAATCTTTGCATCACTAAAATACTTTTCTTAAACAATTAGTCATCTCATTAAAGAAATAAATGATGCACCTATTCACAAGGGCATAGGATTCATCACTACTTATGAGCATAGCCTTTAGGTGGCTTAACATTATCTTTATGCCGCGTTTCAATAAGATTTGGTACATTCGATATTTCAAAATTACCTTTACTCTTCCACTTGAGAGCATTAAATACCCATTTGCTCACACAAAATGGTCATCTTCTTCATTTCAAAGGTACTCCCTTTCTTCCATCTTCTGCTTTGCATATTGCTTGCTACCCATTATCAATTTGCCTTGTCTCCCCTTTCTTATTTAAATTTAACAAAGATGACCTTGCCTTTGCTTCAAATTTGTTGTTGGGCTATGCAGAGGCATGGATGCATCATAGATGGTGACTTCTCAGGGAGAGTCACTCACCGCATGGCCTCCAGCTCTAGTCAAATTACGTTCAATAGAATTGTTGAGTTGTCTCATGAAAACCCCCAAAAGATCGTAGCTTTCAATGCCCATTTCTCCTATTCCATTCCCGGGGAGGGGGGGGGGGGGGGGGGGGAATGATAGACCTACACTGGGATAGTAGGAAGCCATGGCCCCTCCACTTGTTGGTATTTTTATTGAAGTTTAGTCCCCCGCCCCCAACACACACAAGCCATTGCGATGGTCTCACTTTCTTGCTCATCCCCAATTGTCTTTGATGGAAATTATTCAATGGCTCTCTCTAGGGTGTTCCCTGGTGTTGTCGTTGTGGAATTTGATACCTTGCTTGATCCCAAGTTTTTGGACCCCAATGCCAACCATGTTGGGATTGATATTAGCAGCCCCGTCTTGGGTAGTGCTAGAGATGCCTCGGAGGCTGGCTTGGTCTTCAACGATGGGGAGAAGCTTACACTAGGCCCAATTATGACTTAAACTCCAAGGAGCTCCTAGTCAAGGTGAGCAGGTAAAAAACTTTCAAACCTTATGAGTCACCCATCCCCTACCATTATGACTTGCTAGATATTTTTATATATGGGTTCTACATGGGTCTAGGCTTCTTGTCACACCCCTAGATTTTCAAATTCATTTTTAATAATATATTACAATGAAATACTATATTATTGTTGTTAAATCAAAATATTTTATCAATATCAACATAAAGATAAAATAAATCCTACATACCATGTGGCCTGAAATAGACATATTCGCCACATCCATCAAATCCTTCTAAATGTTTACTCCTCTTGAGTATTTACATCACAAAGATGGTAAATATATTGTATACCTAATGCTAAACAAGAACTTCAAAAGTTTTATATTAATTTAAATAATTAACAATCATATCTCAAGACCAATCTTAAAGATAAAATAAAGATGTTTGCTAAAGTTGTGGCAACATCAAGGTGATCTCTAGGACTCCTCGAAATATATACAACTCTATGAAGCAACTTTAGACTCTTACTGAAGACTATAGTTCACCTCATCCATGACATAAAACAAGGGCTCATGGACCTAATTGGTCGATGTTCTCATTTTTTTTACGATTACTGAGAACTCCTTTATTGTGATGCGCTAGAGTCATGCATCTCTTAAAGCTATAATTCGTTCCAACTAACTCCTAAGCCTCAAGGAGATAATCTACAAACAATAAACTTCCATGCCTCATGGAGCCAGAAACTCATATTATTTTTCATACAATGAATCTCCTTTAGGTGGCTAAACGAACCCATTTTTAGACCCAAATAGACACTAGGCCCACATGCCCATAAGTATCATATAAAATGAATTAAGGTTTTACCCTTTTGGTATGCCCAAACCTTGGTTTACTTACCCTATTAATCACACACACATTTTCATCATTTGTTTTGATATTTACTTATATTCTTTATGCATTATGACAATATACTCCTCATTAGTAGGAAAGATTTTGGTAAAAATTATACTTTAAAAACATGAACCAAAAAATGTTATCGGTTAACTCATTGACACATTGGTGTCAATGGCCAATGACACCTCCATTGATACGTTGGTCCCACTGCCAATGCCCAATATAACATTGACGCATGCTTATGTGTTGATGCTTATAAATGTTTATTTTTTCCTAACCATCGACATTAACATTAACATGTCAATAATTAGAACAATAAAATAAAAGTTCTCATTCAAGTACTTTAGCTATTAATTTTAGAAAGAACATTCAAATGAACCTTCTGTATGCATAAAATTTCAATTTCAAATGTATTTATAACTCACATGTTACATAACAACCTAAAACTCATGATTTAGTCCATCATTTTACCACTATAAACATAGCATCATTCATATAACATATTCCTACGCAAAAGCATGATTTAAATACTAAAAGTAACTCTTAATTTCCTAAAGGCTGACTCTTAATTTCCTAAAGGCTGTGTATGCTGACACCGAGAGAAGTTGTAGAGGTCCCCGAGTTATATGGGCTCCCATTTGTCTTACATGGCGTTGGTAGGGGCACCCTATCTTAAAAAAGAAAATATAGCATTCAATACATTGCATCATTGATCCTCACATGAGGCTTCCCCCTCATTCCTCAAACGAAGGCTTTTAAAGTTTGCAACAAGCAGCCCACCAGTTGGGCATCAATTGTGTAAGCCATGATCGCTTGTCGAGGAGCAGCCAAGCAACACAAAATAGTCATTGTTGTGGCTTGGGGCTGCCAGCCAATGCTTGTTCAAGCCAACAATGGCTCTGGAAGTCATGGCGTCCATGACTACAAATCTATGCTAAAAAAGAAGAAAAAGAAAAACAAAAGATCAGCTTCAACTTTTCTCATATTCCTTATGTTTCGTGTCATTTTTGCTCTAGGTATTTGCTTTTTCACACATGGTAGTAGGCAATAGGCTGAATATATGAACAATCAAGTTGGAGATTAAATAAGCAATAGGTTGTTTTGTTGGAGATTAAATACCACCCCATATGAACATGAAATAGTTCGCATGTATAAAACTTTTTGTGTAGTTCAAAAAATCTTCGATTGGTCAGGTTTTACATCCATATTCCCCCACTTGTTCAAAATTTAAAGTCACAGGTAGGTTATTCTTCTTGAAAAGAGGCAAGTTACATAGGTCGTCCCTGTTTCTTATTTTTTAAAAGAGGCATGTTACATAGGCTCTCCTTCTTTCTCTATAAAAAGAGGGTGCTACTAGTGATGATGGGGGGAGTCGTGACTCCTCTTTCTATTCATAAGACAGGCTAGTGTTGTTTCATGGCCAAAGAGAGGAGTTCCGGTTGCACAACACGACGACATAGTTTATCAAGAAATGGTGAGAACATTGAATTATAAAAAAAAAGGTAGGAGCATTGGGGGCCATCAAGTTGTTGTAAGAATTAATGGGGAAAGAGATGAACATGTTCTATTTTCTTAGACTTTCTTCTCTGTCCCTAGGTCTTCTATGGGAAAAAAGCTATTGTTTGTTGGGGCCCTAGCAATGTCCGAGTGTCCCTATAAAAAAAAATCAAAACTAATTTATTTTAAACTTACCAATAAAAGATAAAAATTTAGGGGTTCTTGCAACCTTCTTGGGTGTCAGGATAGGCAGCTTTTCCTAAATTATGTTCCATTTTCAGACTAAACAATACAATTGGTTCGAGATTGCAATCCAACCTTTCTCGTCTATATGCTACATGTTGAGTTATCGAAATTCTTCTCTACAAAAAGAAGGTTTTTGAAGAGTTAAGGGTCTTTGGACATTAATGGGTATTGATATGAGAGAGAAATAACCAAATATAGTACATAAATGTTTATTTTGAATAGTTTTTATTCTCACCGGTAAAAGCATCTCGTACAACGATGTGCTGTTGACTACTAATGAAACTAAGAAATTCACCAATATTTTTACTAATGCGTCATTGCATGTTGACAACACAATTAGTTACTTATGTACTCACCAACACGTTGATGATGGAGTCAATGACTTACCTGATAGAAATTTTAAATCCATTCTAATTCAATTTTTTGTAATATGTAAAAAAACCTCTAAATTTCTGGCTGTCACACTCTCAAGCAAAAATGCTACTAGAGTCACTTATATGTAAGGCACACTCCAAGTTTGATGTACTATGAACCGTTGGGCCCATAAGAGGACACAAAAGCCTCCAATTGTGCAATCTCAAAGTGATTATCTCTTATAGGTCTCGGGATGATGATATTTGGCACCAAATGTGGAGCCTTGGTGGTCATTCTTGTGCTCATCTTATGGTTGGTCTTCTTGAACAAGATAAACCATGTGGCTTCACATGGGTACCCCATGAATCCAATGAAAAGGTGATATGAGGAAACTATAGTGAACAATGACAATAGTGGTGTTGATGACAAAAAAACTGATATGGATAAAGCTCTCAATTGTGTCTCAGGCAAAAAAGTTTGATGACCCTAGTGTATGTATGCCCCATGTTTATACAATTGCTATAATTTTGATTACCAACCATATATGACTGAGAAGTGGTTTTTATGCTCCTCGTTGACAATGAGCCTAGCATTAGTTGCGCATGGAAGTCCTTCATCCATGAGATTGACGGTGTACATGTTGGCATATATTAGCATCAATACTACTACGCTAATGTGCGATATCATGTGCACTGTCAATCTTAAATATCAAGGGCTCCCATGTACGGTTTAAGCAAGGTTCATTGTTAATAAGGATCATAAAAAAATGCTTCTATATGAGTGAAGTCCATGACTTCATGTCGTGAACATGCATCTTTGCACATGAAAAAAGAAAACAAAGCATAGCAAAAGTACTATGCATGAATAAACAAATGAGAACAAAAATGAAGTTCTAACCCCATTTTCTTTAGTTTTCTTTGATGGTTTTGTTTGATCTTCCAAGCCCAAAATTAAAAATTGTGTTGCCCCCCATTAAGTAACCTAAAGTCTCACATACCTACCTCGCTTCTCCTTTCCTATTAAACAAAGATATCACGCATCCACTTCTTTGTGGTGGCCATGACCAAAGAGGCCCTGCCTTGCCGCAATCCCTTCCTTCTTTTTCCCATCCTCTTCTACCTTCTTCTTTTTCTCCTCTTTCTTCTTTTGTTCCGTCCCCCCTTTATATTATCTAAAAAAGGGAAGAAAGATGGAGAAAATGAAATATATATATATATATATATATATATATATATATATATATATATATATATATATATATATATATATATATATATATATATATATATATATATAAGGTAATAAGAAGAGAATAAGATAAGGTCACATCAAGGAAGATAGCAATAAAAAAAAGACAATATGGACACATAGGAGAATAATCACATTTTTTTAAAATATTCTATTAAATGTAAAGAATCTAGTTGAAACCCGTGTTTTAAAATATTAGTATGACCAGGTTCAATGACTCATAAAACGGGCCAGTTTAGCCAGGTTGAGATGCTATTTTAACATGGTCAGGTAATGCATGGCCGGGCCGATGGTCGAACCATTGACTCGAGCCGATCTAGTTTGGATAGTAGGGTTGGTAATTGGGTCATGCTCAGGCCTGCCAATCCCATTCAATTAGAGCAGCCCGTTAAGCCCGACTACCTATAGCAAATTTAAAAATAAACAATCGTAAACCGGTTTCAGGCTCTTAACGGTCTATAACTACATTCAACTTAAAAAAATTATTTTTAGCTTCATAACAAGATGTAACTTAAATATATTGTAAATTTTAATTATTGGAGTTAAATATCAGTTATGGATTGCTATTCTACTATTTTTGGGATGAAAGAAAAATACAAATTCCTAAATCCCAGCATGCATGATGTAATCAGTCACACATCATGTGAAGACACTCTTTTAAAGCACTTTTCTAAATATCATTTATGGATTTTCATTTTACTATTTTTAGATAGCATATTTTCATTTAAATTACGAGAAAATATCCCATTTATTGAGTCGCCAGTTGGTGTTGGTTTCTCCTACACAAACACGAGCTCTAACCTCAAAAATTCTGGTGGCGAACATACCTGTAAATTATGTTGATTTTGCAAAGCCTACCATTTTCATTTTTGAGTCAGCGCAAGATGCACTGATATTCTTGATAAGGTGGATGGAGATTACCACAACACAGACTATGAAACTTCAACACAACTGGGGAGAGCTATGCTGGTAAACTATTTTATTTCAATATCCAGCTTGAATATGTGACATGCATTGAAACTGAAATAAGTTCATCTTTTCTCTAGGTCATTACATGCCTCAGCTTGCAAAGAAATAGGATATTTTCATTAAAACACTTTTCTAAATATCAATGGGACTCTTGTCGTAACAGCTCACAATCATTCATCTCTGATAAAAAAAAGAACCTCACAATGGTACCAGAGAGCACTCTCATTTTCAGAGTTGAACAATATTGCAGACAATGTGGGAGTGCCAAAAACTCGCCCCACATTTTTATATAATTGACCTGACTTTACACACAGAGTGAACAGTTTCAAGAGGAAAAAGTTCATATCCAAGTAAATTTCTTAGCTATATTCCCGGGATGTTCCTTATGCCTGATGAGCATATACGCACATTCCATAGCCACATGGTGGTAGCATGACTTTTCACCCTTCTTAATTAGCTCCCAAGTCCAATCTTGGTATAACTGAAAAAAAAATACATGTCATAGTAGTCGGGGTATTTGGACTTGATCAACCTAGACTGTCACCAAGGAATTCAAAGACAAAGTAGATGTGTTGGTCATTTGGTCTGCATGCTTAAAGTGGTCAAGTAGCTGCACTGTGCATTTGGCAACTTTTGTGAGGACTTGAATCTCGTGAAGGGTAGCTTCAGCAAAATCGGGTGCGCTTCTTTGAATTTTTAGCGCAACATATGTCTGATATAAATACATGAAACAAACAAAAATTTAAAAGATAAGAATTGAAGGTATATGGCAAAATTTTACATTCATTTCGATGAATAATCAAATATATGCTCAATCACCTAAATACTTCCTCTAAATGATAAACAGAATGTGAACACACTCCTTCAAAAATGGTAAAACTTTACTGCTTTGAGTAGACATCTATCAAATGTTAGAAGAGTATTCTTAATAAATGAGATTTAGACTCATAGTTGCCTACTCCGAATATATCTAGGTCAATGCAGAGTTTGTGTATATTATTTATAGTCATTGTGATACTAAAAGTATGCAAGGTATGCAAGGGCAGCCTTTGTTCAATACATACTTTATTTATATTTTAATTTATTTTATATGATATATTTACACGCATTATGTGTGTAAGTTATTGCTAATAATTGTAAATCAAGTTGCAATGGTTAAGACTCCAAAGGCTCCAATTTAGGGGGACCCCACCCCTAGATGATATAAAAATTTACTAATCCCCAATCTAATGTATTCCTCGCTTGAGCAACTAACTTCCCCTTTCATTCCCCTGTGGCTTTCCCTTCCTCAAATTGTTGTTTGGGGATGAATTTAATAAGGCGCTTTAGAAGATAACTTCACCACTCAAACTAAATATCATCATGTACAAAAGCCAAAAGCAACATGATTTAGAATTTAGAGACAATGAGGTTAATACGAAAAAATAAGTGAAACATTTTCCTCATAGATAATCCATTTGCTATTGACAAATCAACAAAGAACAGAACTAACTGCTACCCATTTTACCAAATGACGAATAATTTATATATATATATATATAGACACACACACACACACACACTACTAAATAAGTCTTAGTTAAGCAATCCTCACTGGATGCGGCGGTGCTGGCAACAATTTCTTACATATACCCCTCCTCCGCCTACACCTCCATTAATTTATAAAAACAACTCCCAAAAGTGAAGAAGCAAACACCGAAATCGTTAAAAAAAACCCTAGCTCTCCTTGTAGGTGACGGTGCAGGTTGACCTAGTCAAAAGTGAAAGCGTGAACTATGATGCTTTGAAAGTATATAAACAATAACTAAGATTGTGAAAAAAACCCAAATTAATTTGAAAAAAACTGGGTTATCATTGATAGTTGGTTAGAACTTAGAATAGAGGGTGATTAAGTTTTAATGGATTTGCATTAATCAATATGAAAAACCCCAATGAACATATAAACCATAATGAATATCTAACACTTTGAGCAGAATCAAAAGGAAATCATAGAAAAGGACACGAAACTGTGTGGGAAGAGTATCTTACCTTGAAGAAAAGTTGGAGGCAGAGACAATAGAATTTTTATGCAGATGTTGATCAAACTGCAAGTCAATATGACACAAAAATGCTGAATAGTAGTAGACTGGACGATGAGGTTGGCAAAGAAAGACTTTCTCTGATAGGAAGGTAAGTCAATATGACACTTTACAAACCCTTGTAATAGCTTCCATCCTTTCACCATCATGTGAGCCACGATGCTTCAATTTTCTTGCTCAAGGCATTAGCTAAAATATTGGCTTTACTCGGGTGGTAGTGAATAGAGAAGTCATAATCTTTTATATATTTGAACCACCTCCTCTGACACATATTTAAATCTTTTTGTGAGAAAATATACTTCAAGCTTTTATGGTCTGTGAAGACCTCAAAGCTCTCACCATATAAGTAATATCTCCATATCTTTAGGGCGAACACAACTGTCGTTAGCTCTAGGTCATGTGTTGGGTAATTTTGTTCATGATTCTTGAGCTGCTTGGAGGCATAAGCAATTACCCACTGTCGCGCCCCGGGATTTTGGAAACATAAAAAAAATTTCTTTTCATAAAGATATCGGAGTTTACCCGGGCCCGCGACTAGAGCCGCTCACCTTATGCAATAATATAATAATCATTTCCCCAGGAACCACAGTCCGTGTATAACACACAAGAGAAAAATAATGAGAGTTCTTATTTGTTTTTGTGCAGTTAAAATCCTTAAAATCTCATCGATAAAACTCGGAATAGGCCCTTCTACCCACATACTAAGTTTTGTCGAGTCTTGCAAAGTTTGGGGGGTGGTGAGTAATTTAAAATACTTAGTAGGGGAGTTTAAACTATCAGGCATGAATCAAACACATGGCAGTTTCACAACACATATCATATATAATATTTTTCATAAAAACAGGGTGTGCCTTTCACCCAAAACCACCCCTAGTATTTCTTCTTACATATCGAAGATGTTTCTAGGGTTTGGAAGCTCTCATGGCTTACTATTAATATCCTAGACATATATATTATTAATAAGAATTTACTACAAGTACAAAACAGTGACCTCTTACTCCTCCACATATCATCTCAAAACATTTTGTGCTTGTGGATAGAAGAGTCACCCGTGCTCATGGGGCTCTGAGATCTAGAGAGTAGAGAGACTTTCTATGATACTCTCTACCCAAGCGCGCATAGCCTTAATATGTGTCATTCGTTAGGAGCTAATTAGGGGTCTTGCCCTTCGTTAGAGGCTCACCAGGCTAAAATAGGTACCGTGCATTTGATTCCGAACCGGATTAATTGTGCCCTTAACTAGTCAACGGATCAACGGAGCTCTATTGGGGCACCCAACAATAGCTTCGGGCACCAAAATACTATTGAGTCTCATCCTCATAATCTTGAGTATCAAACTCAATCAAAATATCCTAGAGTTCCCAGACTCTAAAAAAGGCTATTTTCTTTTAAAACATTTTATCCTAATGTTTACTCGTTTGAAGCCACAAGAGCGTCACTATCAATGACTACAAAAGCGAGGTTGGTCACTCATTCTAATGAGACAGTTACTCATTCTTTGTCCCACTTCAGTGACTCGATCACCATGCTTATACGTATTTTAAAAAATAATCTTTAGAATCCTCCTTTCAACAAGGATGAGTCATCTAAAACCGTCTTTCAAACATATTGTATTCATTCGCAATGAAAACAAGGGCAAAGCTAGTTTGTCTATATCTCACATGCTCCAATGCGTATAATTTATATCAAAATCCACGAATAAATACTAGATTTAATAATCATATATGAGGCAATCATAAAGCATACAGTATATAAAACATATCCACTTCCAATGGCTAATCATTCAACTAATCAAATATACATAATAGCATTATAAACATACAATATATAAATCATATTCTATTTCAACGATTAACTATTCGACAGATCGAATATATGTGCAGAAATCATAAATCATAACTTGAAAGTAATCTCTAACGTATAACATGCAAGAATCATATAAATAATAAGTTAAAAATATAACCAAAGTTTATAATCATGCCTTAAGAAAAGATAAAAAACCCTACCTCACTTTTAGCACGAGTTCGAAGCCAATACACAGGACACCATGAAATTGGATGTCCACTTCTGGGTTCCAGAGGTCTCCAACAAGGAAAATAACCCCACCATGATGTCTGGCATACTTGATTTAGGTAATACCGCCTCTTGAACGGAAGAAAATAGACTCATAATGACTCTAGAAACTCCTCTCAAAGCTCACAGGTGACGGGCAAAGTCTCCTCTTATCCTAGGGCATTTCTCCCTTATAAGGTCACCAACTCAAAGAATGAATGCTTTCATTGCATAGAGCACCCTCGAATTAGCTAAGAATGCATTTTGAATGACTCGAATCAGACTTAAAATGAGATAAAAACGAAGAAAAAAAGTTTCTGAATGTTTCTGAAATGAAGGAACTGGTTTATATAGAGAAAGAGGAGTGATGCACGTCTGACGCGTAACTGACATGCATCAGTCTTTTAATGAACATGCCTGACCGGTGTCAGATTTCTGAAGCTTTGCCACAATTATTATTTTTATTCTATTTTTATTTTCAAAATTTAAAAATATGATATCTTCCTACCTAGAAGACTCGTGTTCTTGGTACTCATTTTGACGAGCCATTCGAAACTAGCCCCACATGGGTATGTTATTTCGTATTTTTAAAGTGAGTGCCACCCATGTGGCATGCTTCCCGAGATAGTAACTTTCGCTCACAACCTCTATTTTGTGCGTTATTAGGTTTGTTACGCTCGTTTCACCAAGTTCTATCATCCTTATATATAAAAACCCATAAAATATCTTTATTAGAGGAAGGAAATTAAATAAAAAATTCTCTGTCGTTACACCCTCCCATGTTGCATGAAGACACAACCTAACCCTATTTTGGAAGCATCACTATAGATGACAAACCCAATGGTGCCTGAGGGCAAAGTCAACACAGGCACAATTGTCAGTCACTTCTTTAATTCTTGGAAGCTACTCTCACAAGCATCATCCCAGACAAACTTCACTCCTTTCCTAGTCAATATTGTCATTGGCAAGGCTATGTTGAAGAACCCCTCAACAAATCTTCTATAGTAACCTGCAAGACAAAGGAAACTATGAATTTTTAGAACAGTTTTGAGTGTTTCCCATTTTAGCACCACCTCTACCTTTGCCAGATCTAACTACAGATACACCATTCTTAGAAATCACATACCCAAGAAAATTGACACTTTTTAGCAAAAATTCGCATTTGTTGAACTTAGCATATAACTGGTTTGTCTTGAGGATATGCAAGACCTCAGCCAAGTACTCCCTATGCTCTGCAAAGTTGGATGAATAGAGGAGAATATCATCCACAAATACGACCACAAATATGTCTAATAAGGTTTTGAAAGTCCTGTTCACCATGTCCATGAAAGCAACAATAGAATTTGTTAGACCAAAAGGCATAACTAAAAATTTGTAATGCCCATACCTTGTTTGAAATGATCTCTTGGGTATATGCTCATCCCTAATCGCAACTAGTGGTAGCTAGACTTTAAGTCAATCCTAGAAAAGACTTTAGCTGATTGCAATTGATCAAATAAGTAATCAAACTAAGGAAGAGGATATTTGTCCTTTATGGTGACTTGATTTAGCATCCAGTAGTGTATGCATAGGCACAAAGATCCATCATTTTTTTCACAAAGAGGACAGGTGCTCCTTAAGGTGAAACACTTGGTCTGATGAACCCCTTCTCAAGTAGCTCGTGCAATTGTTCTTTTAGTTATTACATCTCAGCAGCGTGCCATCTAATATGGTGTCTTAGATATAGGAGAAGTATTAGGCAATAAATAAATGACAAAATCAATATCCCTCTTTGAGGGCAAGTTAGGTAACTCATTGAGAAAAACCTCATGAAAGTTGTATACAACATCAATTTTAATTATGGTTGATGTACTTATCTCCTTAGATGTTATATGGGCTAAATACATATTAATATATACATTGTTAATCTTGAAAATATATGTGTGTGTGTGTGTGTGTGTGTTTGTTTGTTTAATTTTAGATAAATAGGGAGCATAAAAAACATTTCTCATTATGAGAAAAGTGCATAAAAAACTCTGCCCACATAAGGCTAAGCTAAGGGGTTGTTTGGATGAATATTCATCAGTAAGATTTTTCTAAGATTAAGGAGAAATCTTCTAAATTAGGTTTGGTTGGAAAAATTCTTAAATGTATAAGATTCATAATGAATCGTTGGATTCATAATGATTTGTGATTAAATTTTGTTTTCCTAAGTAATCTCCTCCTGAGGAGATTTTGTGACTAATTGGTGACGGTAATCTATTTCTATATTTTGTTTCCAACTATACCCATTGAGTCTGGTATGATTTCTGTGGAGCTCTGTTGTGCAGGCTGTCGAGGCCTTCACATTGTTTGCTGCTCAAGGTGGTGCCGATCGGAGACTCAACGGTGGGCAAGTCCTAGATCCTCACCCACTTTACTCGGGACAAGTTTAACCTCAACTCCAAGGCCACCATCGACATTGAGTTCAATGCCCGTGATGTGCCTAAAGTGCCACAATCGATACCTTGGAGTTTCATGCAGGGAAATGGAAGAAAGGGAAAAAGAAGGTGAATATCCAATTGCATAACCAACAAAGAAGAGAGGGGGTGACCCATATAGGGAGCCGACCCACTCACCTAGGGAGTCGTACTAGCTAGTGGGTCCGCTATCCCGCAGTCCAGTAGCTGGCCTAATATAGTTATTTCTCCTAATTCATAAGCAAATACAAGGGAATTATAAAAGAAAGTAATCTAATATAATGAAATAATAAGAAAATAACTAGTCCGGGTGATCGTGCACTATAGCCCACAGCCTCATCATCCAACACAAGTCCGTCAAAGCCCATATCTGGGATACCTCCGGCAAATAAAGGATTTTCTAAATCGAGAAGAGGCACTTCGTTCAGATCCTACTTTTGCTCCTCCTCCTCATCTTTTGCGTCAAAGGTTCGTCGACATGACTTACAAGCAAGGGGACTTGACGAATCATGATTTCTCGACACTTTGGTAATGATCATTGCTCGTTTCTTCATATCAAAAGCCATCTGAGTTATCGTTTGTTGGAGAACTATAATTGTTGCATTTTTGTAAATGCCCATGTTAGTCCAGAAGAGAAACAAGCATTTAGGGGTAAAACTAGAAAGGTTACACATAATATCTTGGCTATATGTGATTTCAACATGCGTTTTACCTTTGTTGTGGTGGGCTGGGAGGGTTCGACCCATGATTCAAAGGTGTTATCATATGCTATAAGTGATAAAAAAGAAAAGTTTTCAAAGTCACCCGAAGGTAAATACTATGTGGTAGATTCTAGTTATCCCAATATGAAAGGATTCCTAGGGCCTTACAAAAAAACTAGATACCATATACTTAAGTATCGCCAATGTGGACCCTGTGGAAGGAATGAGAGATTCAACTATTTACATTCTTCAGTTCGTAATATCATAAAGAGGACATTTGGAGTGTGGAAGGAGCAGTGGCTCATTTTGGAACACTTCTCAAGATATAGTTTTAAAAAATAATGTCGAATAGTGCTTATATCCATGACATTGTATAATTTCATTAAGGAGCCGCAAGGGGCTAGTGATGACCCCAATCTTGTGGATGCTTTGTTTAAGCAATGGGAGAATGATGACTTGGTTACAAATGTCCAATAGCAAGAAGTTGACCCACCCTTCATCCAAGATGACATAGCTATGGGTTGTGTTCGTGATGAAATTAGGGATGTCAAAGCTGTGCACTATGCAATCCCTCAATAAACATGAGTTTTATTTTGAGTGAAATTGATTTCAGGTTACATGATGAAACACTTCACACAATTTATGACTGTCCCACATATGAAATACATTGGCATGTGATTTTTTCATTAGTATGTTGTTGTTGTTAATTGATGACTGATGATATGTTTCATTAGTAGATGTTTATGTTGAAGTGCTTGAACTCTATTAAAATAGTAGTAAGGTGTTGCAGTTGCAAAGGAACTGTCCAATAAACCTGGCAAAGCAAGACAAATGGTGAAATTCTTACATGTTAATATTGTGTCCTTGATAGGTCAAATTACTACTAATCCTAAAAGTACTTACCTAAAGAACAACCAGATGTAAACAAGTTTATGGCTTCTAATAAAACATGAATTGTATCCAAATTGCCTCTGTTTTATAGATGTTGCCTATCTCTTTTTTCTGAAGCATATATGTGATATGCTACTTTGTTTTTGTTTTGATATTTTATTCTGCCTATGGAATAATTGGGCTCTCCTTGTAATTTGATTCATCAACAATTGGCATGTTCTCTCTCTCTCTCTCTCTCATCATCATCTCTTTTAAAGAATTATTTCATTTTTTTATACATTTTACTTAAGACTTGAAAAAAGAAGTACGGATGCTCAGTATGAAGAATTTCCTTGTACCTACTTCTCTCAAATTTTGCATGATATATGCATGTAAATTCTTATTTTTTGGGTGGATTAATTGGATCATATTATTTTGTGATTATCCTACTTGAAGGCCACTATCGTACTCCTTTTCTCATTTGACTTATGCCATATCCAAAAATGAATTATGGTTTTGGTTCTGAAGCATAAATCTAGGCGGAAATTTGGGGAATTTCTGCATTCTATTCGAACCTACAATGCTGATATCACCCAAATTTGGAATAATGAGACTGAGAGTAAGCAAATTACTTATTTGTATTCATTTAACTCTATAAGGCTCTCATATCCCCAAAAGCAGATTATTGGTTCTAGATAAAAACCCATACCTTTTTTCTTTTTCCAGAAATAGCCCATAGCCTTTAGCAATTTACATTGTCCACTTTTTCAATTTGAGCATCAATTTATGAATGTTGTGCTCATGTGTGTGTGTGTGTATATATATATATATATATATATATATATATATATATATATATATATATATATATATGCCAGCATCAGCTCTCTGCGCCTAGATTGTCCATTTTCATGTATTTTCACATGCACTTGCTTTCTTTCTCCTAGATAGCCTGGGTTCCTGTTTAGCTCTGCACCTGCTCTATTTTATACTAGAGGATTTACATTGTACTACATCTAGTGTGCTTGCTGAATTTAATATTTTCCTATCTTTCCCTTGATAACTACATCTTGGATGACTATTATCTGGTTTGTACTTACTTAATCAAGCTAAGGATTTCTGCTGCATACTTGCATTTCCTATGGAAGACAGAGATGACCTCATTTTAAGTTTGTAGGTGTTTTTCTCTATAACCAGTGTAACAATGTTTGTGAATATTGATAATACTTTTTCTGACTGTTAGAAATTATTCCCCCTGCCCCCCTTCTCGGCTTGGTTTAATTATATAATACTTCATGTGGTGTCTTGTGTCAGATAGAGACAGAATGATGCATTTGCTATTCTGATGAAAATCATAGAAGAAATTTTCTTTTTTACTGAATGCAAAATTTGGCCCTTTTTTCTAGTCTTATTTCTTTCATTTGGGTTGAGAGGAATAGAAGTAATGCATTCTTCATGTTTCATATCTGTTGTTTGTTGAATTTCTGGAACCAGAAGGCCTCTTTGATGGCTGAAATGGTTTTTGAAAATAAAACTGATTGTCCACTTTAATTGCCACAACGGTTTTGAGTTGTCCGCTTTAATAGCCACAACGGTTTTGAGGAAAAATTAGCTGTTTTGGCTCATGACCTTATAATAATTAATGAGCCGTTTTGACTTCTAGTAACATCTCTCTGTCTCTGCTTGAAAAGCACAACCGGGAAGAGAGTCTATATAAACAGAGAACGAGATTTTCATCTACTCCAGTCTTTTCTATTCTCTCTCTATGAGGACTCTCTGGAAAGATCACTCATTCTTCTCTCTTTGAACTTTGAGTCCTTCATTGAGTAATAGCATATCCTCTGATCGAGATCAAGTCAATTTGATTAGAAGTGCACCTTTAAATTAACGAAGTGGTTCTTTGTATCTCGGGAACGGAACGCAGTTTAACGCCTGTGCACGGAGGGCGACATTTCTGTTTCAAGGACAACGTGTAACGCGCTTCGAATTGGGATCAAATTTATATTCTCTCTGGTATTATATATATATATATATATATATATATATATATATATATATATATATATATATATATATATATATATATATATATATATATTAGGAGATGTATTTTTATATGAGATTGATTGCATGATAATTGAGATTAGTATTCAATTTCCCTCTTTTTATGTGACAACCCCAACACTGTTTACCTCATTCGTGGTGCTTAAAAATTTGGGAATTTAAATGGGGTCAGTAGGTATCTTGTTTGAATTAGTGATACCAGTAGCTTCATGTAGATTATGGTAATGTTTTTGTGTATGATTGAACACCTTGCAAGGTGGATGAATACTTTAATTACTGGAATGAACTGTCATATGATTGTGTATTTAATTAGCTGCTAGCAAAATTTATTTTCCATGAGCATATTGATAGGAGTATGTTGTTCTAATCCTCATATATCTGCGAGCCATTTAATGTGATTACATTGTCTTCCAGTTTGCTCTATTAAAATGTAGGTCTTATTGGTAGAGTATAAAAAAGTCCATGATGCAATTTATTTATATTGCAATTACCGGATGAGGTTTAATACCCTTATGATGTCAAATTGCTGAATTGTTCTGAGGCTTCTTTTCTGCCTTCCTTTTCCTTTTGTTGAATTTGTACTTGATCAAACCCATGCTAGTATCTATTTGTAGGCACTTTTCTGCAAAATAAACCTCATCATGTGTCTTTGGACAAACAAGGTTAATTTGTTATTTTAAGAACTGGTTTAGTTATTATAAAGCATGAGATAGAAAATAAATTTGTGGATTTTCATTTTTAGATATGTTGTACTTCTCAAATTTATTATGTAATGGAAAAATCAGAAAAGAAAGGATATGATAATATTCATTTAGAATATGCATTGGTTGTTTTATAAATACCTAACAAGAATGTTATTTCTTGGACTTCCATGATTAATGTTTATTCTAAACACGAGTTGGACTTCGATAATCTCTCATTTTCTTAATATTTTACATAGAACGTTCCACTGTGAATGCTGATGTGCATCTTTTTCTTTGGCTGTTGCTTGTTAGTTGTCTTATGAATGAGATGATTATGTGGTAGTCTTAACTATGTGATCTTTTCTGTTTCTTGTGGAGTAAAAGTATATTCAAAGCCTAAGCCACTCTGTAACTAACTGAAAATATTATGGTGTCACTGCATGAGGCCGAAATTTTTCTAGTTTATTATAGTTGCTTTTATGGAATTAAAAGTCAGTAATTACGATATGAAATTTCCAAGTTTCAAGTTGTAGACGAGGATTTCAAGAATAAGGATCACCCTTCCAATCTAACCCAAAATTAGGTTGAGCAGGGTATTGGAATTAGGGCAGTATATCGGGTAGGGTTTTATCCCGAGATAGAACCCGAGATTACTAAACCCGACCCTACCCGAGATAGAACTTGAGATTACTAAACCCGACCCCTACTCGAGAGCCCGAGATAAAACCCAAGTCAAATTAATTTTCTACAAAACCTAACAATTTAAATAACAAATCTACTATCACATAGCACCATTAAACCTTTTACTTATAAAAAAAATAAGAATTACTACTTATAATAAATGATTGTTCCTTGATAACTATTTTATGAGGCATATTAGAAATTTATATAGAGTCAGCTACATCATGACGCCCAATCCTAAGCAATTAGAGTAATGAGATTTGGGTTAATATAGTGATATATAATGTCGGGTCAGGTTCTCGGGGTTTTTTTTTAACCCGACCCGACCCGAAAAAGATGCAGGTTTTTTTTTTCAAACCCTACCTGACCCGCCCCGAACCCGGTTAATTTTAGGTCGGTTCATACAGCCCTAATTGGAATACCTAAGGCAACCCTTCGTCTATACTGGCTCGTTCCTTTAACCTTTAGCCCCATGTGAACTAGTGGGCAGACTTGGGCTTGGAGCTGAATTGAGGAACTCTGTGGAGGTCCAGGCCCACGATGATAACCATACGAGTGTGGGAAGAGGCCCATTAAACCATATCCCATATCCATTTTGTCTGTTAACAGGTCAGTTGATTTTTACACATCAAGCATGAACTCCCTAGCTTTTATATCTAGTTTATCACAGCTACACAAAGTCACTCCATGAAACCGGCAAAGAGACATCACAACTCACAAAGACCTAATTTCATCAACCAAAGATAAGGGACAAAACCTAATAACGTTGAGTACAAGCCCTGCAAATTTTTGAACAGGGCATGCATATAATTTCTAACTGATGAATCTATTTTTTATATAATTTAAATATAAAATATTTTATTAACAAATTTCTTATCAATTAAATTCACACAAGGCACGTGTATAATTTCTAATATAAAATACTTTGTCAATGCTTGATTTATTACACTGACTAATTTTTATCCAAACAGTAAGTGGCAGGTAACTGCATCCAGCGACAGGCCGAGCATGTCTTTATAAGCGGGTGTAGCATTTCTCTAGTCCAGCAAGCGCGACAATTGGCACGCAGCGCGCATGCCCGAAGGGGCTTTGACAAAGGCCACCCCGAGGCCGGCGTCCAGAATCGCTTATGCTTAGCCGCGTGTCTCACTCCAGCGAAACGTCTTAGTCGAGTTAACACGATCAGCGTCATCGACATGCCCGTTACAGCGTGAACGGGCCGAAAGCAAGACCATAGGAACAGCGAATGAGCGGAAAGACTCGACCATTTCAAGTATACGGAGCATGACCGTTTTTGCAGGTTCGGACGCGCGAGTGTGCCCTCTTCTGCGATCCCAAAATTTCGCGCCTTACGAGTGGAGGCCCCATCTCAGCTGCGTGCTTCTTCCCCTCCATCTCTCCGCCATTACCGTTTCCGTCGAGCAGCCAGTCCGGGAGAGAGGGAACCTAGAATCAGGCGCGGGTGGGCGCGGGGTCTTCTCCCTTTTGGATGGGGGCCATGGCGGAATCGCCTGCCCACGCGAAAGAGCACAAGTCATGGCAGTGGGCCTTCTCCATCGGCGGGATCATGAGCACGCTCCTCGTTTACGGCGTCTTACAGGCATCTCCACCCACCCTTTCTTTGTCCTGTTCTAGTTCCTTGTGTTTTCATCTCTAGTAACAATTTATTGTTTTAATTCGCAAATTTGTGGTTAAATTCTTTTGCCATTCTTATAATCATGGAATTCTTGTTCGAGGAATATGTGCGTCTCTATTAAGTTGAATGGTTATTGTAGATTTTAATTTATTTGCAGGAAAAAATTATGAGAGTTCCATACGGAGAAAATAAAGAGTTTTTTAGGTACTCATTGTTTCTTGTCTTGTGCAACCGAGTAACAACTTCGGCTGTTTCTGCTGCAGCACTCTTGGTAACCCAATTTTTTCTATTTGAAAAGTAGTGGACATGTAACAGTAACTCCCTCGGTCCCATAATAAGTGTCTCATTTCAAAAATACATTTGTCCCATATTAAATGTCCTATTTCCCATTCTCCTACCAACTAGAAAGCTTCTAATAGGCTTCTTCATGTACTAGGAGGAGTATGGGAATCAAAGACAAAGTTAATGGAAAAAAATTGTCTTCTTGTGCCTGAATAGGTGCCAAGTTGGCTACAGTTTTGTCCAAGGTGTTTCTCACCTTTCACATAAAATTTACACTTTTTACAAACAGGACACTTAATACGGGATGGAGGGAGTATTTATCTATATCTCATCGCCTCTTCTTATACAGGCTAGCAAAAAAACATTGAACCCCGTTGCTCCTCTATATAAGTATTGTGGGGTTTCGTTGTCTAACATTTTGACCACCACATGCCAGTACGAGGTAAGGGTAGAAATGTATAAGAGGATTTGTTCATTTTTATGTATTTGGATTCATTCTCTAGGAAGTCTTGAGCTCGGGTCATAGACTATTTGACCACTTTTTTATACATTAAAATGCTTTTCAGGCGCTTAAATATGTTAGCTTCCCAGTTCAAACATTAGCGAAATGTGCAAAAATGATACCTGTCATGGTAAGTTTTAATCATCTTTCATTTGTTTTCCCCCTTCATCTTCTTATAGTTAATATTCACATATATGCTTTCCGTCAATGTTGTCCAGAAAGAGGAAGTGTGTGTCTTTTTCATGTAATGGTGAATGATATTGTGCAGTTGTTAATTATGAGTGAATTATCTAGAGCATGCTATCTTCCAACAAGAAATACCTTTAAAAAGCAAAACTGAAACTGTACAAGGGATTACTTTGGAGTCACAAATTTTGAGACAATTGTGTGAAACTCATTGATAGGGTGAGTGAGATGGTTGCAAGTCACGGATGATTTTGAGAAGATGAACTTGGATTCCTTGGTCTTATTGATGTGGTAGGGGAAGAGGATTTTCCTTATAAATAGAGTTGCATAAACAAAATAGCATTACATCTGTTTTAAGAAAAATTTCAAGGACACTCTGAAAACAATCAGCAGGACCGGTTATGTTACTTGGGATGAAATTTCTGCAACTACGAAGAGACAAACTGATAAGATGATAAGGTCAGATATGGTCCTTATGGATGTGTGGGTACACTGGATAGAATAGCTTCAGTTTGTGATGAAGGGAGAGTCATGGTGGAGAAAAGGAGAAGAATATAGATTGAGCTTGTGGGAAGAAAGTTTTGAACATAGGTTGAGTTTTTGGGAAGAAATTTTACAATGCATGCTTTGAGCATGTAATGGGCTGATAATTGACTGGTACAATGGAGCAAGAAGTGGCAGGCATGGGTGATGTATGGATATCATGTTTTGACGTTAATGATTTTTGCATTTTCTTTCTTCTATTCTTTGTTTATATAGGTTTGATCAACATCTTTTTTGCTACGTGGTTTGCAGGTATGGGGTACATTAATAATGCAAAAGAGATATGGTGGCCAAGATTACACTGTGGCTGTGTTAGTGACACTAGGAGGTGCCTTGTTCATATTGTATCCGGTAAAAAGATCAGACATATATAATATTTGTCTATTGTATATTTAAATTGTATATTGCATTTTATTAGATGAAGCATTTAAAACAACAGGTGCAAAGCATGCTCTAATCTTTGGGTTTGTTTTTAACTAGATCTCACAGCCTCCCCTTTTACACTAATTTGAATGTTTATTTTTTTACAGCATAGTTTTATTTTCCTGATAGCTATTAGTAGAATTGGGTAAGTGTCCTCAAAAGAAACTAACAGAAACAAGTTGAAATCCCTGTGGAGACTCAAAGTGGGAACTGCCACCCGCTTTGGTACTAGGGAAAGATGTGTTTTGCTAAGCATTTATTTCACCATTAATATAATTTCATTTTGGTCATAGGGCATGATATTTGAACCCAGTTTTGACTAGTTGGATTTTAACATCTCTAAATCTATTATGCCAATGGCAGACCATTTGCTTAAAAAGTTAAATGCAATTGACCCCTACATTACTGAGCACTTGTTGCATGCATCCATATTACAATTGAAATTTGAAATAATGTTGCTGGTTGCGTCAAATATCTGATCAAAGGAGCTTTGCATCTCTCACAATAATCAGTGTAACAGCAATGGAAAATTTGAAGGAAATGTGAGATCTTAGTGAAAACTTGTTTTAAATTTATATGACTGGAAAATGCACGTGTCAACAACTATAGTACTATATCAATATCAAGTTGCCTAGTTTAGTTAGTTATATTGGCAATAATTTTGTTTGGTAATTCACGTACAAAATCTGAATCTCCAGTCGTCGTTCTGCTTTGATTTAAAGTGAATATTCAAAGGTCTATTTCTGAACTAGCATTTCTCTGTTGCCCATATATGTATCTGTCATTGTTGCGTATGCATGCATATGATATGAGCTAGTAGTTCTTCCCATACTTCTTTGCAATTGAAAATATATGTGTGTTTCATCTATTGAAAAACTGTAATATTAATTTCTCTTTTCTCCTTACAAAATGGCTGAGGTATATAAGAGTACGAAAATCAATTTTTTTGTCAAGTGCAGGCAGCATCTGATATTAGTCCATACAATTCAGGAAGGGAGAACACAGTTTGGGGCATTTTTCTAATGCTTGGTTATCTTGGGTATCTCTCATTTTCTTTCTCCCTCTATTTCAATTGCTCCTTTCTCTTCTTTGTATTAAATAAGGGTACAGAATTTGTAGACTGAATCTCTTGCATCATTTCTGTTTATTGTTTGCATTCGTGTTCATATGTTTAAGTGAGGCCCAAATTTGACCTCTTGCTTTTACCTGATTTTAGAACATCAATCACTGTGGTATACTTTGTGCTGTCAATGTTTGTGAAAAGCATTTAGTGGCACTTGTATAAATACCTCAAACTGACTTCTAGAAATATTGACATACAAATTGATTTTCTCATGTATTACTAATGCATGCCCGGCTGGCACCAAAAGGTCGTGGGATTTATTAATTTTTGTAAGGAAATTTGGTGGAGATGACTATTTTGTAAATTATGACATTAGAATTCCTTTTTAATACTAATTTCTGTCAACCTCATTTCATGCTGTCGCATGGTCTGATGGGTTCTAGACTATATTATAATCATTTAACGGCAATTTGGGTTAAGTATTGGAATGGATGTCTACTGTGGCACATAATAAATTGACATTATTTTGTTAATAGTTTGCATTACATCTCACTGGGTACCCATAGGAGGGATCAGTGACGGACATGTAGCATCTCCTATGATTTTAATTTGGTTCATAATGACATATGAGTATCTGTTGAATGATCTACATCTTATCAAGATCAAGATAATCTGCTCACTGTACCTGGGAACTACTATTTGTCTTGGCTTTTTTTTTTTGTAAAAAGAACTATAGATACTCATATCTTTACGCTATTGGTTGTTGCTCATTTTGTATGTGTTCAGGTTTGATGGTTTCACTAGCACATTTCAGGACAAGTTATTCAAAGGCTATGATATGGAAATCCACAACCAAATATTTTACACTACTTTATGTTCTTGTATTCTCAGCTTTTCTGGTACGTTCTTTACCTTTTTAGTTTTAAAATTAAGAGCTGACTTTCCTTTTTATCTCTAGTTGCATCATCTGGGAGAGATAGAACTTGTAAACTGGATATGGTGCACTATTGAGATGCCTTCTTTGGTGGATTATTTGCCAAATGATTTGTTTACTTTTGTTTTTTCTCGTTTTTGAGAAAACGAGCTTGATATTATTTGTGGAGTACAGAAATGGATAGAAATAGTTGTCTGAAAGAGCAAAATCATTTTGCCAATTCTTATTAGGAGCGAGCTGAATGAAGACGTATAAATTTTCCTTTCTGAACTATGGGTGGAGGCTAATTAATATACAGTTACATATTCTAAAACAGATTGGTTGCACTGAACTGATGCTCAGATTGAATAGCATTAATGTGCTGTTTGACCACTTTGTTATTCCAAAATTTCTTAAAACATCTATACAACTGTACATGTTTTGTGGATTTTTCTAATGCATTTTAAATGGGATCTTGAGAACTCTTATAACATCGATATATTTTATCTGAAATTTCTCCATGCTTAATTTCTCTTCTAATAGCTCAAGATAGTCCGGACTCCTAACTATTTCTCTTCTATTATGCTTAACTGTAAATATAGGACTATTAATACAGGGGCAGCTGCTCATTGCAGTGGATTTTGTATTTCGCCATCGGGACTGCTTATTTGATATTGTGTTGCTTTCTTCTGTAAGTAAATCCTATTTTTTTGCTATCTTAATGCAAACACCGATTCTCTTGTACTTTTTCTATCTGTAAAATTGTTAT
Source organism: Saururus chinensis (assembly GCA_035235625.1). Classification (NCBI taxonomy): domain Eukaryota; kingdom Viridiplantae; phylum Streptophyta; class Magnoliopsida; order Piperales; family Saururaceae; genus Saururus; species Saururus chinensis. Next base: position 33,573,310 of record CP141145.1, read on the forward strand.
TTTGGGTTTACATTGCAAGCATCATCTTTCTAAGAAAAAAACTTTAAAAAACTATTAAATCTGTCAACTTGATGAAGATGAGCACACAACAAAAAACTATCTGGTTGCTAGCTTTCAGTAAATTGGGAAACTCATTTCAATTGAGAATACTTTTTCTTTTTGCACTTTATGTTTGTCTAGAAGGAACTTGAAGAAAATAGAGAATATTACATGTCATGTCATAATATTGCAGGTGGCAACAGCTAGCCAATTCTTCATTTCATACACAATCCGTACATTTGGAGCTCTTACATTTGCTACGATAATGACCACAAGACAGGTAATTCCAAAAACTTTACCACATGTTTAAAGCTTTTAGAAAGAGATATTGTAAAGCTTGTTGGCAAGATAATTATTCTTGAAAAATGCTCATTTTTCGTACTCTTTTAGAAAGTTCCATATCCCTCATGAATTAGAATAACCTTGGCACTTATTCTCTAGTTAAGATGAGAAATTTCAGTTCTCTGCCATACTGTTTCCTGATCTTTTTATATTTATCTGTTCTAAAAAAATTTGCTTGCTGGTTGAATATTTGGATGTGGGTTGAAGTTGGTCAGCATCATGCTTTCCTGTGTGTGGTTCTCTCATCCACTAAGTGGAGAACAATGGATTGGAGCTGTAAGTCATAATCTTTCACTGTGTTTTAAACCCCGGAAGTATGAGTTTTATGAGTAAACCTATCTGCTAAAATGATCAGGCTATTGTCTTTGGCGCTCTTTACATGAGAAGTTTCTTGAAGAGGAGACCACAAAAGCTGATATCATCAAATCCACTTCATGGTGGGGATTCAAATGAGTCTGGTGGAAATCCTTGATATGTGTAGAAGTTCTCTGGATTGTGGGGATGGGGACTGCAATTTCCCCCCTTTTGCCATGTCTTCGGAGCTGTTTTGCACTAATAGGTTGAAGGTCCTGTTTGCGCTTCGTGGAGTAGCCACAAAGAGACTGCTGTACTCTTTTTTGTGAAGGTATACAGGTAACTAACTGCTCGGATTTGTATATTATATTCGAGCGCGACAGAGAGAGAGAGCACAAAGGGTATTGTCAATTCTTCTCATTCTTGAAACGGCTAAGTGTAGAATGACCTGAGACCTCATTAGCCTTTTTTTTCCTTTCAAAAAACGATGAAAAATAGCAAAAAAGCCCTTTTGACGACTAAATTGATTTTATAGATTGTCCACATCTGATGGTTGAATGTGGACGAACGTGGTTATACATTTTCTCAAATGGTGAAGCTCTTTCTTTTTGCAATCGGCTCAGTGAACAAAAATGATTTCGGAGTTTGTTATTTATCGAGTATACGTAGTAAATTGTAAGGATATATATTGTGTTAAAATATGCACGTTCTTATGACTCACAAGTTATCTTTGTATGAAAATAAAAAAGAAAATACATTAATAAGAAAGATTAGATTGCCATATTATACACCAGACATATAACCTGCAAGTTATGACGATGAGAGAGATACCTTGTTTCTCGAACATGAATATATAAGGCCAATCGGGAATCACTAATAGTTGTCAGCCTTTGCTTTATGTGCGTTTGAGGTGCTCCATGCTGGAGTGGGGTCATCTCCCGGTGGTGACGGAACTGGAGATGAGCAGTTCCATCAGTTCCAGACCCAAAAAAGAAGAGGGGAAAACCGGTAACTGTATCCAGAATCCAGATGCAATATCCCATTGCCTATTATCCACTCTAGCTTAATAAGTCCACGTACAACAAAAAGATTTTTTCCACTTCAGTTTCTTAGTTGTATTACTACTTGCCATAAGGAAATCTACCAGATTAAACCTCTATGTATCATGCTAGGACCCATGTACTCTATAATAGAGTCCCGGCTTGGAACATCCCTCTATAGGAATGTGTCTATTTACACCCCATTAATCCCCTCAATAGCCCATTTCTTATTTACCCCTTCTAACTTCTTAAATTTTTACATATATATATACCCCATTCTATATGATACTCCCTCGGTCTTACATAAATAGCTTTATTTGACAAAAAAGTTTGTTTTATGTTAATAGTTTTATTTTATTCAATTTAAGTGTTGGGTACTTAAAAAAGAGTATCACGAGCTTATTTTCCTTTTTCTTAGAAGTGGGTTTTACCATTCAATAAAAATATTTACTTTTTTAAATATAGTTATTAATATAAAATAGAGGGAATATTTTTTTAATTTGGCCCCTACCCCTTTCTGTGTCTTCTTCTCCAGCACCTACATCAACAACAAGCTAGTGACTTCCTCCTCCTTCAGCTGCGCTAGAGTGGAGAACCTTGGTCACGGCGAGAAGCTACTGGGTGTGGCCCCAATAGATCTGTTCACAATTAGAGCATGACCAGAGTTCTAGCCACAACCAGTTCTCTAGCAGCCTACATCTTGGCTGCCAATGCTTTTGGCCGTAGTTTGTAGAATGACTAAGGCTGGCATTGGAGGAGGAGAGGTGGAGGAGAAGGATGACCAAAGTTGCCACTACCAGAGTTGAGGTGGGAGGTGTGGGGTTAGAAGGGTGTTTTGGGTTTTAAAGAGTAAAAAAATAAGAGAATTTTTTTAAAATGAGGTACTAAGAAGTAGGGGTGCTCACAGACATAAATATACATGAACATAGGGATGTTTGTATCCAACCACCATTTGCATGCCTCTTATTTGTGCCTGTCCTTGTCCACCCTAGTTCGTATCATACTTTGTCTAAGTTCGTTCGCTACGTAAACAAACGAACATGGACTTGAACAATATATAGTAACTATGTAGCATGCTAAAATTTCCATAGCATACTACATAGTTACAATATTTGTCCTAACATGTTATATAGGTTCTAAATCTATGTTTTCAAGTTGTCAAGTACCTAACATGCTATATAAGTATTAGATTTATATTTTTAAGTTATCAAGTACCTATATAGCATATTAGAACTATTTTAACATGCTACATAGGTACTTTTTTTTCCTCTAGTATTTAGTAATACATTAATATTTATGGAAGGGTTAGGTAATAGACGGGAACAGACAAGGGTATGTCCATGTTAATAGCTCTCCATTGAGGGGGACGAAAATTTTGATCTTTGTCTAAGTCTATGTCCATCTCAAATACAAAAAATTACCCATTATATATCAAATCAGATGCTGAAACAGACAGACATCCTGAGTAGAGACCTCACCCCTACTAAGAAGTTTAATGTGGCGTAGATAGACACGTTCCCTCTACAAATGCCCATCGTATCACGACTTCTCTGCAGTTCTTCTATATTCGCTCATGTATGCTCTCTTTAAATTTTACCATGGATTTATTTCTTTCTCTCGCTTGAAGGCAAGTATGGTTATCGATCTATCCCCAAAATTTGCTTCGAAATCCATCAGCAGAGAAGGCACCTCTTACTTCTCGTGATTCAGCTTCAAACTGCCCATGCTCAGTGAGGCCAAGATTGGTGTGGAGAAGCTTACCCTTGAGAAGTGAGGGCTTGCTCTCCCTAGTTACTCCAACTTTGCAATATTTGCTTATGTTCTTCAAGGTTCTTACATTGCTTTCGTCATCAATCCTCAAACATTGTATGAGATTATGCGAATTGTTGAATCATTGGTTTCCCCTTTGTATCTTGCAACTGCATTCACAGGATGAACATGAAATTGAAACAGAAGATCAAGTCTAGCTAGGCTATCTTCTTAAGATAGATACGTCCTCCCCACATGTGCTTTAGAACAAATGGATGTCTATCTCCTAGGATAAAAACAATTTGTTGTTGCTTATTGGAAGCACACCAACAGCAACCCACGACGAAAAGAACTCTATTTTATTGTAACGACCCGACCCGAGCTGGGCCCACAAAATCACTAATAGAAATTTTTTTCTTTCTTTGAACTAGGAATCATCGTCTATGTGCAAGAGGTACAACAATCGTCTACACACAACGAAGCTTCAAGGCTTCCTCATACGTAGACTTAGGTTGTAACAAACACATACACACAACAAAGCTGCATAATTCGTCATGTGTAAAATAAAATAAAACATATACTTATAATTGATTTGGATTGGGCCAATGTTGTTTTGCCATTAGTTGCCTACATACAAATTGGATATTATTCCAATACAATCGGATCCAAACGTACTTCTGCCTAACAGCTAATACATACAATAAGCGTCGCCAAATCATATACATTAAAATACATATATACTGATATTTAGTTGGAGTTATACAAAAACTCGTCATATATCGGAGTAAAGCGAAAATCAATAAGCCAACAAAATCGTGCATCTCGCTCTAACACAAAGCGAGATCAAAACCATATACACACATCTCGCTCTATCACTGAGCCGAGATCGAACACACACACACACACACCATACGTCTTGCTCCACCCTAGAGCAAGACATAAACATGTCACATCAAAGTATAGTAAAATAAAGCACAAAGGATCATGACATAGCACACATATTAATTTAGCACGTGCAGCTCTATAATTTAAACGGGATGTCAAAAATACTTACTCCCATTATGTCTCGTAAGATAACAGTATTCGGATTGCTCATTTCTTCTTAGTGTCATCCCCTTAGGATTCAAAGGCAATAAATAGAGCTTCCTCTAGCCTTCATATGTTTCTCGTCTTATACTAAAAGACTACGTACAAACGTTCTCTTTGACGGAGATTCTTATTTTTCGCGCCAAAGGGTGGCGGATAGAACCTCCCCTACTCAGGAATACTTTTCTGGTTGTGGCCCAAAAACTTCTGATGAAACCACGTCTTACTTCTAACTCCTTTTTCTTTATCTGGTGCTTGAGGACAACGAGCAGGGTTTTGCCTTATCTTGGGGCATTTCCTCCTTATACATTTACCAACTCATAGAACAGACCCCTCTATTGTGAAGAGCACACTTGATTTAGTCAAGAATGCCTCCTGGGTGGACTAAATCGGAGATAGGATGCTCAGAAATAGAAAAAAAGAAGATTGTTGGTGCTCGATGACAACGGGCAAGGCTTCTCCTTGTCTTGGGGTATTTCCTCCTCATACAGTCGCCAACTCATAGAACAGACCCCTCAATTGTGAAGAGCATGCTCCATTTAGTCAAGAACGTCTCTTGAATAGCTTTAATCGGACTCAAAATGCTTAGAAACGAGGAAAATGAAGTTTTCATTCAAAACAGGGAAAAAATGGGGTATAAATAGGCACTGAGCTGCCAGAAAAGGCGATGCCGCGTTGTGGGCGGTGGCATCCGCAAAAATGCAAGGCGCTCTGCAAAAATGCCCGTAACATTACGCGCACCACAGTCGCACGTCGTACGTGCACTTAATATGTTTTTAGTATTTTTTTTATATATAAAACCAAATCTTCAAACGCACGTAATTTCCTACCCTGGATTCGGATTCGCGTGTTCTAGGTACCGTTGGACTTGTATTGACGAGCCCTTTAATATTAACCCACTTAAAGCAGTAAAACATGCTCTTTCTAAGTGGGTTCCACCTATTTTTTACGATTCTTGAATGTCGTAACTTTCAGTCCCGACTACCGTTTTACCAGTTCTTTGATTCGTTATACTTGTTTCTTCAAACCTTACTCAAATACGGATGTTTCAACCCTTGAAACCGTCTATAATTTATTAAAAAATTTATTAATTACCTCTAACCCCCTTGGTTATACGTAATCGAAAAAGTGGGGTATTATATTTATTCTCTAGACACAAACACAACTTATGCAAAAAAAATCCATAAAAACCGTAAAGTCTCTTATTGAGTACATGCAAAAGACCCTCTTATATAGACTCTAAAAGAGTGCGACCAAACTTCAAGAAGACACCTGCGCATATACTGAAAGGACACAAATAGAACTCAAAGAAACACATGCACATACCACGAAGAGGTGTATTGGGAAAGGCCTTTTGGATAAGATCATTTGACCCATCCTTATCCAATTTCAAAAATGATAAGAATGACATTAATCATTCGATCACTATAACTAATGTTCATTTACTCTCTTTTAACTTTGAGCTTAAGTAGACTAAATTTACTTAACTTAAACTAATCAGAGATTAAGATTATTAATGGGCTCAAATCATATTTTCTAAAGTCATTTTCATTTTCATTGGATGTTTTGGTGTACAAGAAAGCATATGAAAGCATTCTTAATTCTGATCATGACATCACTATCTTTCCATCCATCATTAACCATGGTATATCACTGAAATCTCATTTTAGATTTTACATATATGTTTTTATTTCCCTTCACTCTAAGTGATAATTAACTTGATAATTTGCAATGCTCTCCCAGGAAGCGGAACAACCGGCATTGTCCTCCCTGAAGGGACCAGAGCCTCCCTTTCGGCGTGGTCACATGGTGGTACAACAACCATGACACCGAGCTGGTCGTCCTCTTCCTGGGCCACATCTCAAAAGCCCACAAGCTGGGTGAGTCCACCAACTTCTACCTCACCGGCGCCACGGGAATCTTCACTGGCTTCTCTCCAGAGTTTGCGGGCAGGGCCTGGGACCTCAGTGCAGAGGACGCTGCCAAGTTCGTTTAGAACCAGACGGGCGGTGGCATTGTCAAAGTGAAAGAAGGGTTCAGCGTACCGGAGCCATGCAAGGAAGACAGACATGGTCTGGTCCTCAACTGCGAGGAGGCTCCCCTGGACGTGGACATACCCAACGCAGGCAAGGTTGTGGTGTTGAACACCCAGAATCTCCCCTTAGGTTGGATTGGGTGCAGACCTTGTGAGGATTGAAGGCCATTCCATGTGCTCCCCTGGGTTCCCCTGTGATTCGGCCTTCCAGGTGACTTACGTGATCGGTGGAGTTTTGGAGGCTCGGGTTATGAATGGGTGCTTGTTCGTTGTGCCCAGGTTCTTTGTGGTGTCCAAGATTTCTGATGCGGAGGGGATGGACTGGTTTTCTATCATCACTACGCCCAACCTTGTGTTTAGTCACTTGGCCGGCAGGACGGAGATTTGAAAGGCTTTGTCACCGGAGCTGCTTCGGGCATCTTTCAGTGTGTCCCCTGACCTGGAAAGGAGCTTCACCACAAAGAGAACCACAGACGAAATCTTCTTCCCTCCTCCAAATTGAGGGGAAGTTTCAGTGGCTAGCAAGGATCCACTTCATAATTTATTTAGTTGCATGTGGAGTTTTGTTTAGGGTTTGGAGTTTGGCATGTTTAATTTTGGTTTAAATATTTGGACCGTATATGCTGTCATTGTGTTTAATCAGACTTTGTTTTAATTCATATCCTTATCACATTCATCCTAACTAGGATTATTAATGAGCCGAGTATTAGGTTGTTACGGCTAAGTTCGAATTGCTGAAGCTTGGCTCAAGTTCAGCTCGAAGCTCGAATAAACTCGAACTTTTCAACTCGAGCTCGGCTCTAATTAAAAATCTCAAGCTTGGCTCAAGCTCAAGCTCAAGCTTAAACTTGAACTCGCGCATGTCGCAACTGCGGGAAGCGCACGTAGGCCCTACGGGCACACGCCTTTAAATAGTGCGTCCGACCTTTTTTTCCTGATTTCCCGTTTTCCATTTCTGAACCCGTTTTTCCTCCATTCTTAACCATTTTAAGTCTGAACAAGTGATTCAAAAGGCGTTTCCTACTGAATTCGACGTTCTGGATGTTGTTGTGGGGTCAGTTTCTTTATTCTGGGCTTCTACTGTTACAAAATTGTAACCAAGGGTTAAGGTAGGGGACTTTAAACTTTAAGCATGTGCTTAATATAACTTCTTTACGCATGATTTAACATGGTTAAGCGTATGTGATTGATTTATGTGAGACATTTTATGTGATGAACTATTTTAGCATGAATATTGCTATATTTTGAACAATGTGATGATTATTTCCTAGGCTTATGAACCCGGAATAATCATAGAGTGTTGATGCCCGCCGAGAAAAATAAATCGGCAAGTGGCACGCACAGGGTAGAGCATCGTGGGAAAGCTCTATCCCTAAGTGGCTCTCGTTTACCCCACGAGCGCCGAGGGTAGGCCGTAGGGTGTCGTAGCTTGTGGTTTTATTGTGATTTAGAACCGGTTGTTTTATGCATAATTTATCGTGGTAGAGGTTTCTAAAGAAAATGCGTAGGGTTTTCAAAGGGATTTCTGCTTAGCACTTCTATTAGATTTTAAATTAACCTGCTGAGTATTTTAAATACTCACCCACCCCCAGATTCTGCAGGCAATGCAGCGAGGACGAAGGTGAAGGAAGAGTAGCGTTCCAAATATTTTATTTGCTAGCTCAATTTGTAAATATGTAATATTTATATGACTGTAGATTAAGGGCACGATATGTCCAAAGACTTGTGAGGCTTGTAAAACTTCAACTCCACAAATCTAAGTCTATGGTTGTGTGAAATATGTTTTTAAGCACATGTATAATATTTTGTTGTGCTATGACTCCGTGATATGCTCATTTTTAATATAAAGCATATTTGACTATAATCTGCATTGACGGCTATCGTGTTCGGACGTATGAGTGTTGGCAGAGCGTGTCGAACATTGTGATGATATATTAATAATAATTATTATTATATATAAATATATAAAAAAAATGGTCGTCACAAAAATTCTGAAGTACACGTAAAAAGATATACATTTTGTAAAATGAGGATGGTCCCAATGTCATGCTTTAACTTTTAAAAGAATATCTAATCATTCTTTTCTAAACTAAGGTTGGTCCACAAATGTCATGCTTCTTTTAGAATTATTTTTAAGTATATTAGTATGATATCATGTTGACCATCTGTCATATACTTATAGCTTCATTTGGTTTTTTATTTGAACTAATTTTAGTTCATCTTCAAGAATCAAATAGCCCTATTAATTTTGGACAAAAGGAGTATATTAGTGTTTGCGTCTCCAATATTTTTTTTTATAAAATATATATTATATATAAAAATTATATATCCGTTATAATTTAACAAGGATATATATTATAAAAAAAATTTATATGAGATTAGACTCTCGTACGTCAACATGAGTAAAGATATCATGAGCCATCTGATCAAGATCCAAATGTGCAAGAAAACATAAACTAATCTACCTCCCGAGTTATGTATATTCTTATATCGTAATATAATGATGTATGACATCTATACTCACATAGTCGTACATAATATTAATATATAAATATGTAATTATATATCGTTTTATATATTCTATTCGTCTTAGATTAATAGCTCAATTAGATTTTTTAAAATAAATTAATCAAATAAAACTATTAATCTAAGAATAGATAAAGTATGTTATAAATATATATTTAAAATAATAATTATATTTATAAAAAATATACATAAATATATATTATTTATTTTATATATATAATTTTAAAATTATATACGAGTTAGCGTGCATAGTTCAAAAGAACATGATGCTGTCTACTGGTTTGATTGATTGTGCTCCAAGGAATCTATCCCTGGTCCAATCAGCAAGCTGAGCACTAACTCTTTTAACGGCTAGTAAGGTCCCAACAAAAGGATCAGCACCCTGAATCCTGATACATCTTCATGGAATAAGGTTGCGTTTTCATCTTGATGTATGCACGTTTTTATCTTCAATGACAACTCCCTATGAGCACCCTCACCCAGTCACCCTCATTATCAAATGTCCAAGGCACATCATCTAAATCTTTTACTTCAGTAGCTTATTCAATTTTTAGCTCAATTTTATGTTTTTTTGAAAAGTTAAAATGAAGCTGTGACGGAGGGAGCATTAAACTATCAGACAACCCGTTATGATTGTTCTGGATTTTCGTAAGAGGATTGTATCTATCGTAAGTGGTCTCATTTTAATGGGCCCCATTTGTCAACAGTATGAAAATATTGAAGCGATCGTGTGAATCTTTATGTCCTTCAAGCATTTTTCAACAAAATAATGCTTGTTTGGTGGGTAATTATGTGATCGCGACCTCAAGAAAAAATTGTTGGGATGTTTTATAGGAAATCCTTTATGTTTAACTCGTATTTCAATAAAATATATATGCAGCAAATATATCACCAAATAAACCAAACAAAGTAGATAAAGAGACACAGAATTTTAACGTGGAAAAACCCCTCAAATCAAGGGTAAAAAACTACAGGGCGAATCAACCCAATCAAGCAATCCACTATGATAAGGTTTAATACAACCAATCACTCTTACAGATTAATTTCTTTATCATTAAGATAAACTAAAAATACAGAGTATGGAAAACCTGAGAAGTCGCTGAGTCTTCTCTTTTTCTCCCCTTGTACAAAAACTACACCCTTAAACTCTGAAAAATTGATCTAAGAAAACTAGAATGAAGACGATGAGAATCTCCCGATCCGGTGTTGCTTGCCAACACAAAAAACCTCTCACAGAGTTGCCTTCCACTTTCCCTGTTCACGCACACAACAAGCAGAGGAAAAACTTTTCGTCTCTGTTTCATTTTGTGCATACAGGAATATTTGTCTGTTTCATTTTACGCTCACACCGGATTTCGCCTTGGGTTCGTTTAATATATACCATGCCACTTTTCTGAAATCGTCTTGGCCTGTGATATGATTTTTCCACAGTGTCCATCATAAACACGGAACCGAAAAAAATGCGTTTTTTACTATACACGTTTTCACATCTTGCTGCGTCTGGAATTTGGATTGGGCATTCAATTCATGGGTGGGGCCCACTCATGGGGTGGACCCCAAACCACAGCAATCTCCCCCTCCAGCCCATGAGGGAGACTCACCCCGACACGGAGACTCAGTGTGAGTCCATGCCAGCCATCTCAATGCAAAGATCATGCTTGTCTCTTGAAACTGTCTTCGTCATCATGTCTGACGAATTCCTGTTTGTGTAAACTTTTTCAAGAGACATATCACCATTCTCCAACACATCCCTGATCCAATGATATCTTAGATCAATGTGTTTTGTCCTACTGTGGTAAGTAGCATTCTTGCTCAGGTCAAGTGCACTTTGATTATCACAAAGAAGCACATACCTCTTCTGAGTCAGCCCCAACTCACTTAGGAACCTCTTCAACCACAACAGCTCCTTGCTAACCTCTGTCGCTGCAATATACTCTGCCTCTGTTGTAGATAGAGCAACACACTTTTGCAGTCTTGATTGCCATGAGATAGCTCCCCCTGCAAAAGTAAATAGGTAGCCTGAAGTAGACTTCCTTCCATCAAGTTCTCCTGCCCAATCTGCATTTGTAAAGCCTTCCAATATTGGTTTTGAACCACCAAAACATAAACATAGCTTAGTAGATCCTCTCAAGTACCTTAGAATCCACTTTACTGCTGCCCAATGTTCTTTACCTGGATTGGCAAGAAACCTGCTCACAACACCAACTGCATAAGCAATATCTGGCCTAGTACACACCATAGCATACATAAGACTGCCCACTCCAGATGCATAAGGAACCTTTTTCATTTCCTCAATCTCCATTCCACTTAAGTCACTCTTCTTTAGTTTGAATTGACTCCCAAGTGGAACACTAACTGGCTTAGCATCCTTCATGTTGAACTTTGCAAGTACCTTCTCAATATACTTTTCTTGTGACACCCATAGCTTCCTAGCTTTCCTGTCACGCTGAATAGACATACCTAAGATTTGCTTTGTTGGACCCAAATCCTTCATAGCAAAAGATTTGTTCAAACTCTTCTTCAGATTTGCAATCTTGGCACTATCCTTCCCTACAATCAACATGTCATCAACATAAAGTAATAAGATTATGAAATCATTCTCACCAAACTGTTTGATGAAGACACAATGATCAGAAACAAATTTCTTGTAGCCAATTCTTTCCATGAAAGACTCAAATTTCTTGTACCATTGTCTAGGAGCTTGTTTAAGGCCATACAAGCTCTTCTTCAATTTGCACACCATCTGTTTCTTTCCCTTTACTACAAACCCTTCATGCTGCTCCATGTAGATTGTTTCATCCAAATCACCATGAAGAAATGCAGTCTTCACATCTAATTGTTCAACCTCCAAGTCCATACTTGCAGCTAATGCCAAAGCAACTCTAATTGAAGACATTTTCACTACCAGAGCAAAGATTTCATCAAAATCAATGCCTTTCTTCTGGCCAAAGCCCTTCACTACCAACCTTGCCTTATACCTTGGTTGTGAATTGTTCTCTTCATGCTTAATCCGGTAGACCCACTTATTCTTCAATGTTCTCCTCCCCTTGGGAAGATTAACCAACTCATAGGTGTGGTTGTCATGCAGAGACTTCATCTCTTCTTCCATGGCTTTCATCCACTTCTCCTTCTCACTATGAGCTTTTGCTTCACTGAAATTTTCTGGTTCACCACTTTCAGTGATTGTCACATATTCTGATGATGGGTATTTTGTAGAGGGAACTCTTTCTCGAGTGGACCTTCTCATATTTGTTGGCTCCCCCTGCTCAAAAACCTCTTGTTCCTGCTCAACACTATCATCATCAAAATAATCATCATTAGTCTCATGAATAATATCATCCTCACCTCCATTGTCACTAGGCAAAGATGTTGGTTCTTCAATCTCTGACTCTTCATCCTGAGTCACCTCATTTCCCTGAATTGAGGTTGATGGTTCATTTACTCTTGCAAGGCCTTGCTGAGTTTTCTTCTGAATGACTTCATCTTTTCCAAGATCTTCAACTGTTTGATCCTCTCTGAAAATAACATCTCTGCTGCGAATCACTTTTCTATTCTTCATATCCCACAGTTTGTATCCAAACTTGTCATTTCCATAACCCAGAAATATGCATTCTATAGATTTCTGATCGAACTTAGCCCTCTGTTCTTTAGGCACATGTGCAAATGCCTTGCACCCAAATACTCTCAAGTAAGAGTAATTCACATTTTTTCCACTCTAGACTCTCTCTGGTATGTCACTTTCCAAAGCATATGTGGGAGACCTGTTAATCAAGTAGCAAGCTGTATCCATTGCCTCACCCCAGAAGCTCTTAGGCAACTTTGCTGAAGATAACATACTTCTGATTCTCTCTGAGATTGTTCTATTCATCCTCTCAGCCACTCCATTGTGTTGGGGAGTATAAGGAACTGTCTTCTCATGCTTACTACAATACTCATCAAATTCTGTAGAACAGTATTCACCACCATTGTCACTTCTAAGGCACTTTAGTTGCTTACCAGTTTCTCTCTCAACCATGACATGAAAGTTCTTGAAGATGTCAAACACCTCACTCTTATTCTTCATGTCATAAGCCCATACCTTTCTAGAAGCATCATCAATGAAAGTAACATAATAACTAGAACCACCAAGAGATCTTACCTCCATAGGACCACACACATCTGAATGCACCAACTCAAGAACTTCATATTTCCTTGAACTTGTACTAGCAAAAGATGTACTGTGTTGCTTGCCCATCAAACAATGATCACAAGGGCTAATTGAAGTACCCTTGACCTTAGAAAGCAGATTTTGCTTCTTCAGAACCTCTAGCCCCTTCTCACTCAAGTGACCCAATCGACGATGCCACAAGTCAATAGTGAACTCATCTGAGGAGACATTAACCTCCCCTTGAACTAGATTAGTTTCAATCTTGTATAAGCTCCAGCACTTCTTTCCCTTAGCCACAACTAGAGAACCTTTTACCAATTTACACACTCCCTGAGAGAAGTGTGACCCAAAGCCTTCATCATCAAGTACACCTGTAGACAATAAATTCATTCTGAGATCTGGAATATGCCTAACATTCTTCAGCCATAACCTGTAACCTGTGTTAGTCACAATATGCACATCACCCTGACCAATAATCTTCGAGGTACCACTATTGCCCATCTTCACTAACCCCAAATTTGCTGATTGGTAGGTAGAAAAGAGATCCTGGTTAGGAGTAGCATGGAATGATGCACCTGAGTCAACTACCTAACTAGCATCACAACTGGCTGCTAAGCATTTCTTCTCACAATCAACCATAATTACCAAGTCATCCTGAATAACATTGGTATCTTGTCCACCCTTTTCATTGTTGTCTTTCTTTTTCTGATCTTTCTTGAGTTTCCAACAGTCCTTCTTAATATGACTTGTCTTGTCGCAATAGTAGCACTTCAAGTTCTTCCTAGACTTGGATTTGCTTCTATTATTGTCTCTTTTAAAACTGTCATTGGTTTTTGATCTACCCCTATTTTCCTCTGATACTAAGGCTTCAGACCCATAAGCTGGCTTCAAAGACTTTCTTCTCAGTTCTTCATTCAATAGACTGCTTGTCACTATAGCCATTGTCAACTTCCCATCTGGAGCTGAATTGTTTAAGGAAATAACCAGTGTCTCCCAACTGTCTGGCAAGGAACTAAGAAGTAGAATAGCTTGCCACTCATATCTAAAGTCATCTTCATTCTAGCAAGTTAGCTGATTATACTCTTCATTTCATTCAGGTGTTCCCCAATACTGCCTCCATCCTTAAACTTCAAATTGACTAATTTCTTTATCAGAAAAGTTTTGTTACCTGCAGTCTTTCTTTCATATACTTCAGCAAGCTTATCCCAAATTGCCTTTGCAGACAATTCATCGGCAATATGGTGGTACACAACTTCATCCACACACTGTCTCAAACAAGTCATAGCCTTTCGATCTAGTTTGGTCCAATCTTTCTCAGTTATCTCTGTAGGTTTTACACCTGTAATAGGGTCATACAAATCCTTAGAATAAAGGAGATCTATCATTTTCCCCTTCCAATAATTCCAATTGTTTCCATCAAGAGAAACCATCTTTATATATTTATCTTCTACTATTATTGAAATACAAAATAACCCAGCTCCGATACCACTTGTTAGGATGTTCTATAGGAAATCCCTTATGTCCAACTCGTATTTCAATAAAATATATATGCAGCAAATATATCACCAAATAAACCAAACAAAGTAGATAAAGAGACACAGAATTTTAACGTGGAAAAACCCCTCAAATCAAGGGTAAAAAACCACAGGGCGAATTAACCCAATCAAGCAATCCACTATGATAAGGTTTAATACAACCAATCACTCTTACAGATCAATTTCTTTATCATAAAGATAAACTAAAAACATAGAGTATGGAAAACCTGAGAAGTCGCTGAGTCTTCTCTTTTTTTCCCCTTGTACAAAAACTGCACCCTTAAACTCTGAAAAATTAATCTAAGAAAACTAGAATAAAGACGATGAGAATCTCCCGATTCGGTGTTGCTTGCCAACACAAAAAACCTCTCACAGAGTTGCCTTCCACTTTCCCTGTTTACGCACACAAGCAAAGGAAAAACTTTTCGTCTCTATTTTGTTTTGTGCATACAGGAATATTTGTCCGTTTCGTTTTACGCTCACACCGGATTTCGCCTCGGGTTCGTTTAATATATACCATGCCACTTTTCTGAAATCGTCTTGTGATATGATTTTTCTATAGTGTCTATCATAAACGCGGAACCGAAAAAAAAACGCGTTTTTTACTATACACGTTTTACATCCTGCTGCCTCTAGAATTTGGACTGGGCATTCAATTCATGGGTGGGGCCCACTCATGGGGTGGACCCCAAACCACAGCAAAAATGGCCATCTGCCGTACTCATAAAGACGAGTCTTGGTGCCGAGAGTTGGTACAATGGCGCGAAATGCATGCACAGAATCGTCTTGAGCTCGCAACTGGGCTCGTTGTGATTGCAAGGCACACATTTCCCTTTGGCCTTTTGCATCACAAAGGGATGGGTCAACAAAACCCATTTTCAAGGGTTTTAGGAGAGAATGTATTGACGTGGAGGGGAACAACACAAGATTGATATGTCCCTCCTCCAATCACCTCCCCTCCCTCCAATCCAAACAAAACAAAACAAATGGTACTAGAATAGTGTTTGTTTCTTTGACGATAGAGGAAACTGTTCATTGAGTCCTGGTCCCCCATTAAGAAGAAGAAGAAACCATTGTTCCTTGAGTCCTGGTCCCCCATTAAGAAGAAGAAGAAACATAACAAGGCAAATTTGGCTTAGCCAGCAGATTCCCCCCTACTTGTATCACTATCTCCATGTGTTGTCCGGACAGATTTCAGCCTCATAAACAGTTTACTATATTAAATGAGGCTTGTTTATATGGGCCTGAGCTTACACGCGCGACTGCATGAGCCCATGCTTTTAGGACCGTTTGATTTAAATCCAATAGCCTATGTTATTTAAGGGGTATTTGATCTCTAAAAAATATGAGTAATCTTATTTTAATCCGATGACCCTACTCACAGGTGAGCCTAGGCTTATGCTATATTAAATTTAGTCATATATAAGCTGTGCAATATGCACTAATCATGTTTTCTACATTTGTAATTATTCATTTTACAATTTCCTATAAAAATTCGAGTGTCTATAGCAGGTTTAGAGTTAAGGAGTAAAGGAAGTATTGATATGAGTGGATACAAGGTACATGCTAGGCTACCCAAAGCCGGATCAAGCAAGCAAATGTACATCACTATATCCCCGTATGCCCAATTTTAATAGTCTTATATATTTCTTCAAAATAAATTAGAACTGGTCTAATTTTTAAATTTTAAATTGAAGTATTAATATGAGACGAGCAATACTTAACCGCTAACACAACGTATTAATGAACTTATGGGGTGTTGAAGGGATGGCTGCAACCACGCTTCAAGAAACAGAGGTTCTAAGTTCAAATACTCGCCCTGTTAGCTACTCATTTGAGATTATATCCCTATTTACCCAGGTAGACCTTGTATGTAGTTAAGGTGAAGGGTTACCACTTTGTCACCTATTTATATATATACCGTAAATACTAGATATTTACAATTGTATTAAGAGGGGTAGACTAGCTAAAACAAGGGGTGAGAAATCTCTCACCCTCACAAAAATAGTAGCTGAATACGATACTAAGTGGCCAACTATCGTGCCCCTTTTAACCGGGTCCTATAAAGAATTGGACACTCGTTAAGAAAAAAGAAAAAATAACATGCAAAGAAAACACAACGATAAACAAATTAAAGTTGGGACATCATCTTCGTAGTTGGAGTAAATGATGGATTACGTCTCCTACGTGTATTGTATTGGCCGTATCTCTTTGAAAGACAAGAGGGGACGAAGGGCCAAGACAACCAATGAATACGCCAGAAAGGAGTCTCTGTTTCGGCAGAAGGCCGCGGGGCCCACGGTTCTTCTGTGCCCCGGCGGCTTTGGCATAACAAAGAGAATCTTCTCCTCATTGGCCCATTCAACCGTTTCCAAAATATCTATTGGCTCGTTCTCACGGGTCCCACTGGGGACCCCACATGTTTCATCCTATAACGGTGCGGCTGTACGTAAATAAGATGAGTCTCTCGTAGAATTGTACACCACCGAATCGGCTGGGCCGCCTTATCCCTGAAACCCGACTGTGGGACGACCATATCCCGACACGTGTGCTCGAGCGGTGGGACCCGCGTTTATGGGTGAGTTGTCTTAGTAGACGTACGATATTCGCCTACGAAGTGGCTGACGTGTCTGGCACTAGGACGTAGGTGCATGGAATTGGGGAAGGCGACAAAGTAGGGGTCCGAAAGGGAGGAGAGTGCCCTCTACGTGGCCGGCGCAACGACTGTCTGCATGCTCCAGCCCGGGGTCCATATGCCACGTGAACGCTACGTCTTCTGTGGGTCCCGCAGGTTTCGCGTAAACAGAGGAAGCCGAATCTCCCTCATCTCGTCTCCACCAATCATATGCGTCCTCCCACG
The DNA here is from genome assembly GCA_035235625.1 of Saururus chinensis. Taxonomy (NCBI): domain Eukaryota; kingdom Viridiplantae; phylum Streptophyta; class Magnoliopsida; order Piperales; family Saururaceae; genus Saururus; species Saururus chinensis. Next base: position 33,590,963 of record CP141145.1, read on the forward strand.
TGGGTCAATTGGCCCCCACCACTCGCCTCTCCCTCTTCTTTTTTACTCCCTTTTTTCTGTCCCCCCTACAGCTCCAGGCCCTCTTGCATATTTGCCTCCTCTCTTTCTCTGTGGACCAAATTTTGTTTTCGATCGATCCCTTTTCAGTTTTCATGGCAAATCACTCATCAGCTTCCTACATACACATGGTAACGCGTTGATTGTGATCCTTTGATCATGTTTTGATGATATATATTGGTCTTCTTCGGCTGTTTTACTCCGTGTTTGTTCTTCCTTCTGTGATCAGTGATCGTCTGTTTGATCGTGCGAGTACGTTTTGTGTACAGGTGCAGCATCTGATCGAAAAGTGTCTTCTCTTCCACATGAACAAAGAAGAGTGCGTGGAAGCTCTCTCTAAGCACGCTAATATCAAGCCAGTTATCACTTCCACTGGTAAGTGTACTGCCGTCTACTCCTTCTTGAGCTTGTTGTGATGGATCAAAGTTGTTTTTACTGTTCCTGTGATCATATTTTCGGATTCTGTGAAATGAATGAAACATGGGTGGTTATGTCGCTCCTGTAGTGTGGCAAGAACTGGAGAAAGAGAACGTGAAGTTCTTCGAAGCATACACCCGGCACAGGGAGGACAGACTGTCGGAAAAGGAAACGAGGGAGAGGATCCTGAAGATGCTGGCTGAATCCACCGGAGATTCAGACGAAGACTAGTACTAAGCGCTGACAGGGGACTGATCGACATGGCGTGTGGAGGTGGAAGACCAAGTATGGCTGGCAAGGTCAATGGCTCATGGGGGTAGTAAGGGTAGATCACACGATTCATCACCAACCAGATCAGTCCTATAGCAAGGAAAGGTTATTCATGATGGCAAAGAACATCCAGACAGAGAGAGTCCGAGATTCCCAGGTGTGCCCAAAGAGAATATACTGCACGTTCTCCTTGTGTGCAAAAACGCTATGCAGAGGATTCATGTATGTTCATGCTACGTGGATTTCACTACTTGTGATTATTGAATTAATCAATTTGTGCTTGTAATTATTTATATGTTACATTTATGAATATCAAAAGACATTGAAATTATGACATTAATTAGTTGATTAGAGAGTTTAATAATCTGAGAAGGGTTGCCAGGCTTAGTGGCTAGCTCCGGAAGAAGAGGGCCGGGGGTCGTTGTCTTCATCTTTTCCGGGAAAGTAGCTTCTAATTTAGACCACGATAACGATGGCAGTAGGGTTGCATTTTAGTTTGGGTCAAGTCGGGTTATGGGTTATGCAAGTCCCGACTAAGGACAAAATTAAAAAAGATAAAAATTAAAATAAAAACAAAGATTATATTTTGGGTTGAATTGGTTATAATAATTTTAATTTAATTAATATTATATTAGTTCAGTTTTATCTATAAAAAAATTTATACCATAATTTTGTAGGTTAATTTGGAATTTAAGCTGGTTTTAGAATTTTTCACATATTAAACCCGAACCACCCTAAAAATTACTAGAGCATTTTTTCTTACCCGACCCAACCCAAATTAAACTCGGGATAATTTCATCTACATCAAATAGGTCCAGGTTTTGAATACAACCTTAAATGGCAAGATCTAGGTGGATCGATGCTCACCATGAAACGTAATTCTCTTAATGACTTTTTTCAAGTGTATTTGTATCGAATGGTTCGTGCCTATTTTAGTTCATATTAAATACATTATCGATACATATTTGTATTTATGGTTATCAATATTATTATTCATATGGATACGACCTTCCATACTTGTAATATATATTCTATCATTATTATAATGGTGACTTGACGACCGATGCTCATGTCGGACCTACGTTGTATGTACCCTGCACTTGTGGGTGAGCTTTTCCTGTGCTTTGCTTTTCCTTACCACGCACGTGTCTTGACCACTTCGTATGCCTTCATGAACGCTCTTCCTTTCTTTGCCTTAAGGCCTCTTGAAATTTTATTTGCTTGGTTAGTGGTTTAAGTTTCTTCTCCGTTTTCATCACATAGTCTCTCATGTTTTCTATGAGATCATGTGACTGAATCATTTGAGTTCATTTTGAAGGTAATTATGCCCAGAATCAGTTAAATTCTCTTTAACAATACATACCCAACACAAGGCAAAGTTATCAACCGCTATACCAGAGTTACAAATCCAGAGCAAAGGGATTTTTTTTTACTGTGACCATGGTACGCTGGTCTTGGCATGGTACACACAGACCTAAGTAATAAACTTTGTGGAAAGTTAAAAAAAAAGATATTTTTACTCTATTTTTTTCTACACCAAAACTTTAGTCTATCTTTTCTCTACCAAAATTTTACCCCACTAAGAAAAATAGATCTCCCTATTGTTATGCGAGACACCTTTCCCAATCCAATTAAAAGGTGAAGTAAAATTTTAGTAGAAATATCAGCTTTAAAAAAAGGAACATATGCGTCATGCTAGGCATTGCATCGAATACTAGTAGAAAGAAATTAAGATTAATTGGAAGAGCCTGGCGTCAATTTTTCCATGCATGTAATTATTAGACTAATTTTTTTTATTCACCCTCAAGTGACCACTATTATTGATGTAATGATACATTAATTGCTCCATTTGATTTTTTAAAATAAACTAAATTTAATTTATTTTAAAAAATTAAATGTAGCTATTAATCTCGGACAAATGGAGCACTATACAAAATGGCCAATATATGCATCTCTATATGCTAGAACCCCAGTAAGTCACCTCAAACAGGTCATGAAGTGATAAGCATTGTACTGTTTCCTATCAAATAGAGCTACAGATTAGTGTGTTTGATTATGAAAACGGTCCTAATTATTGTACCTTCCATGACCCTAGAAAGCTGCAATTCCCTGCCATACTCGTGCTAGTCACATGATCTAATAGCTGGAGTGGGAAGTACGGAGAGGGAACTTGACATAGAAAATGAGGTAAGCAGTTAACACGCTGAAAACTGAAAGTTTACAGTGATAACACCAGCAGAGAAGAGCGTAGCAAAAATTATTAGGTTCCAACATGTTTCAGGCAAGGATCCGATGGGATGGAGTTTCTTCTGCGTTCTGTCAACTCGGCCCTTGTTTTGACGAAAGGACAGGGATAGCTGGTTGTGCTTGTTACCGAATAATTGGATGCAAATCAGGCCGTGACTCCGATGAGTCCGATCCCTTGAATATGACAATTTCATTCCATGGCAATTCGTACAAAAGTAAAGCTGGCATGCGGACCCCAGCAGCATAATTTGAATATTAATGTCCATAAATTCGAACATTTTTTAATTAGATCGGCCATCTGATGGAACAATAATTAGACTCGAGAGGGAGATGCATGGTGGTCCTTTATGTATTAGGACGACAACTTGTGTACTCCCTTTTTTAAAGAAAGAAGAGCTTACAAGAAGCCAGAGGAGAACTCCATTGACAAACGCAAAGTGAAGAATTGAGGAACTCAAGACCTTTGTCGGTCCACACATGAGGGTACGGGAACATATTTGATCTTCTAGCAAGGTAGTCAAGAAAGCTAAACTAGTGCATAGCTCCCCTGAGATCACGTTCGCAAAAGGAATTGATCACCGAAAGGAGATCAGATCACAGAAAAAATTGATCACCGAAAGACAGTCTCCCTCAAGGCTCAAAGACGACCCCTTCCATTCTCCATTGATGGCAAAAATTGCATAGACAAGCGTAAGAGTCTTAGCCTCATCAGCAAAAAGGACATCCATCCCCTGATTGCAACCACCAACCAACACCTCCCTATTGGAGTCACAAGTGTAGAAATTAACACCCGATCTCTGGAAATAATCAAAGGCTGCACCGTCCACATGAATCTTGATCTTACTCCAAGGGGGTGGGGGGAAGCAGGAAGGACGGCCCTAAGAATATTTTCCATTGTTTGTTGTTGAGAGCTTTTGATAATACCAAGAACATACAAATATTTGATCGGGAGTGGAGGATATGATCAGGTAAAATTGGAAACAATATAATGTAAAAATTGGGCCAATGTTATGTGGCTTATATGTAATAACTTACAGAAATATTTTAATGAGTTAGGATAACTACTAGGTGTGTATATGGTGTCTATTTGTCAAGTATCTCACTGTACTAAAATAGACATTATTATTTTTTGTCTATCCCTGATGTGAACAACTAAAGACAACGGTTGACAAGGGTTACCTGTGATCTCAATTGTCCGTGTCTACCAACTCTCTCTCTCTCTCTCTCTCTCTCTCTCTCTCTCTCTCTCTTTCCCTCTTTTTCTCTCTCTATTTATTTATTTCTTTTTCTCTCTATATATATAGGAAAAAGGTAAGCTCAAGTTAAGATAAAAGAGTTTACTATGTTAATTTTTAAACTATTGATCTTACTAATATTTTTTTAGTGTGAGACCAAAGAAAATAAAAGGAGTATCAAAAACTTAGGTGACCATAAATTTTGGGCCGATTTGGACATATGGGCTATCTTTATCTAGCGCTTCAATTTCACAATAAAATCAACAGTTGAGATTATATTTTCTACTTTAGGTATTTAAAGTTGTATAATAAGTGGGAAACCAATTAAGATTTAAATATCTTATTTGAAGATATGGGTTTACAAAATTTGAGGTTATTTCAATATGTATGACTATTTATTTAAACTACATTAAATTTTAAATCATTGATTTGAGGTTGAAACTTTGATGCGTCTTAATGAACGGGTATCACTTATCAAAATTGGCCCAAAATATTTTAATATCTTTTTTATATGATTTGTCACACATCCCTCTTGATCACATATTCCCATTTAATGTGGCCTATAAAAATAAACTCTCTAAAATTTTCAATATGATATAGAGTTTATCAAATTAACTTGATACTACCATTTCTCTTTTATATATATATATATATATAGTCCCGTTTATATGAGCCCGAGCTCACGCACGTCGGCGTGCGCCCGGTCTCATTTGGCCGTCAGATTTATATCCGACGGCCCATCAAACTCACGGGGCATTTAAACCCTTGAGTTTGATAAGCCGTTGGATATAAATCCGATGGCTCAATGAGCCCAGGCTCATATTAACTTTTTCCATATATATAACTTGTGTTAAATTACTAACTTACGCTACATAATTAGTCTTCTTAAAAAGATTGTGAAAAATACATGTCATAGGCTCACATGTCTTCCATAGCAGTATTATTTATTTATTAGATGAGATTAATTATTATTATAACTTATTTTTTTATCAATTTTTTTACTGACCACTTTTAGTTTGAAAACAAAGTAGTCTATATTGAATTTTTAACTTTATTTTACTTGTGTGTATTTTTGTCTGTTCTTTACGAATATATACGGACAGACAAATATATAGTCTACATAAAAATAAACAACTGTGAATATGTCTTATCTGTATTCGTTTCCATCCGTTTACAAACCTAACAGCTAAGGTTGTATTCTTTTGTAGGCAGGAATAATAAATATAAAAATATTATTATCCATACAGCTCTTACTATAGAAATAATTAAGTGAGAGAGCGATGAACAAGGAGTCAATATAGAGACTATGATTGAGAGACATCAATGATGACATGGAATAGCATTGGCAACAAATAATAACAATTTCTCTTTTAAGACAAATGCCCTAAAAAAGCCTTAACTAAAGGCAATTCCTACTGGGGATATTTTGCACAAATGACAAATCTATCTCAGTAAAGGCAAAAAGAAACATTAAGAGAGTAAAGAACATACTTAAGAATTTATGTGGACCGACAAATACTGCCTGCTACTATGGTGTAAAGCCAAAATTTTACTATACTTTGAAAGGATTACAAAAGGAGAAATGCTAGACACTCTCACATGTGAACTAGTGCCAATAGAAGCCTTAGGGGCTGCTTGAATTGGTGAAAGAGAAAGAAAAAGAATATTTTAAAAATATCTCATTTTCTGCTGTTTGGTGTAGTAGAAAAAGAGAAATTAGAGTGGAAACTTGAAAAAAAGCCAAAAAAATAGCTCTAGAATTCTTCACCCTTCAACCTTTCGATTTTGAGAGAAAACTTTCATATCAAAGACTTATCGTTTAATATAACTACTGTTAACCTTGATGCCACCACCGCCATTATCACCTTTACTACTACCATTATTGTCACTAATATTATTGCTACTACTATTATTATTACTACATCCCCACTACTACTAGTATTACTGCTGCCACTTCCACTACCAGCACTGTCATTGCTATCACTGCCACCACATTCACCACCGTTATTACTACTATTGTCGTCACCACCAATGACACTATCACTATTACTATCATCACCAATACTGCTATTGTCATTCGTTCCCCACCACTATTACTGTCATTGTTAGCGTTATCACCACCATCTCTACTACTACCCTATTATCACCGCCGTCATTACTACTGTCAGAATTGCCACCACTACCATCGTCGCCACTACTACTACTACCATTCTCATCACCATTAGTATTGTCATCACTACTACCATTGTCACCATCATCACTATGCTACTTCCACCACTACTACCATTAATGAATTCAAATTTCAATTTTTTATGGCATCATTGGTGTAACCAAATACTAATTTTTTTAAAGAATTTTATTATTTTTCTTTCACCTTGATTCATTTTTTATTTATCTATCACTTTTTCCCAATTTCCACCGATCCAAATAAAACGCGCTAAGGATCCCAACCTAAGGATACATCACGATTACATATGATTGCTACACCTCAACCGCTGACCAGGGAGGAGCCCAATGTAACAATAAGCTCAAACTCTGCTCATTTTTGCCGTTATACATGCGCCTTAAATTGGCCCAGCCGAAGTCATGAGCTCAATTATGTCCAAAAACTTTCAGCAGAGCCCAATATACACGGGCTGACTGAAAGCCGGGGCAAAATTCCGGCCCATTCGAAATCCCCGCTACTCTACCCCATTTACCTGTCCGGACCGTCCGGTCGTCACTGGTTTGAGTAGGGTTTTGGGAGCTGCAACTTGGTTGTTGTCACAGTTGTCCTCTCCAGCGAAGGGCCGGAGATGGAATCCCTGGGCATCACAACTCCCTCCTATTCCCCTCTCTGCTTCTCCCGCCCCATTTCCTCTTCCTGGAGGCAACGTCCCCTTTCGTCGCCGGCGCCGTTCATCTCCCTTCCCAGTTATGGGCTCCCAATTTCCACCTCCAAACCCGGTTACCCCACTGCAAAACCCTTCCTCAGACCTCTCTCCCGTTCCCTTCATAAACCCGTTATCCCGCAAGACCCAATTCCCAAGTCCCCGTCGCCCCAATCCCACCTATCCTCACTCTTTCGTCCCGTTACCGTCTCTCTCGTCGTCGCCGTTTCCCTTCTCTTTGCTCGATTTCAAATTCCGGCTTTTGCTATCCCTACCCCTCCCAGTGCCACCGTCGAGCCCGCCAAGGAGGATTCGGTTTCCGACGAGGAGAAGGAGAGGACATTTGAGGAGTATTCGGACTCGCACCCAGAAGATGTCGCCGGCCTCAAAGCCCTCATGGAAGTCAAAATCAAGCGACAGAAGGTCCAGGAGGCCATTGACGTCCTGGACCGGCTGATCCTCCTCCAGCCCAGTGAGAAGGAGTGGCCGCTCCTTCGTGCACACCTCTTCCTCTACTCCGGCGAGGTCGACGCGGCCATTTCCTTATTCGAGGACATCGTCTCCACCGACCCATTTCGCATCGAAGCTTATCACGGCCTTGCGATGGCGACTTCGCAATCGGATCCCGACAAGCTGGAGACCCTGCTGAAGAGGATTCAGCCGGTCATGGAGAAGTGCAAAAAGGAGAAGAAAGAGGATTTGAGAGATTTTAAGCTATTGGTGGCGCAAATTAAGGTGATTGAAGGGAAATACGAGGAGGCTTTGGGTCTCTACAAGGAGCTTGTGAAGGAGGATCCCAGGGATTTCCGACCGTATCTGTGCCAGGGAATAATCTATACTTTAATGAGGAAGCTGGACGAGGCGGAAAAGCAGTTTGAGAAGTACAAGAGGCTTGTACCCAAGGGACACCCCTATGCACGATATTTCGAGGACAGTGTGCTCGCAACGAAGGTTTTCTCGCAGTTGAGAGAAAATGAAAAACCGGGCTCAAAGTGATGATGTGATATGATGTATAATGCGGTAATTCATTTTTCTCTATGATCTTTCCTGGGTAACTTTGCTTTCCCCCATAATGTAGTTGACAATTTGCCAGTTTTTGGTTTATCTGGTGATGACATGGAGGTAGATAATTAGTTGGAGATCTCGTGCTTTGTAATTTCATACAATTGATATAGACTAGTGGATATTTGAGTAGCTGAGTGAAAGTTGTTCATTGATTGATATTTTTTTATATCTGCTGTTAATAAGCTTTCAGAATTGCAAGTCAAATTGTAATGCATTAGTGTTTATGCCGTTTATGATTTTTGCGCTGGATATCTCTAAAAGCGTGAATGAAGTCATCTCCGCACATGAATAGGCTGCTATGTAATTAAACTGTAACTTTTCTGTCTTATAGATAATTATTTTGAATATCAAATTTTAATAATCAGTTTGCATGGCTATGGGTATTAGATGCCAATTAGGTGTGCTACAGTATGTTCCAACTTGCAAGATATTGTGCATTGACTTTCTTTTCTGTTCTGTCATTAAGTGCCTTGCCATATTAGTATACTTGTGAAAACAGCATATGTTACAAATGTATAGCGGCTAATATGTGGCCAAATTTTATATCTAAATTGCACGTACGATTAGACCAGATATGAACTTGGAACATGTTGTGAGGCATTGAATGAAGTGACAGCTCCTAGTTTGCTAAGAAAACCTTTCATTGAGTGTTGATTCCAAGTGATCACTTGTTTGGTTTTAACTGAACTGGCTTAATAATTGCTGCAGAGGGAGCCAAAATCTAAGCAGTGCTCTTTGTTGCCATAATAATGACCTGGTAATTTGTGATATTTGTAACCATATTTCGGGCCATGAAGTCTTTATGAAGAGGGAAAAAGCTTAATAGTGAAAGACATTATAAAGTTTAATACTTTGCGGATTCATATTGATAAAAGATATGTACTTCCGTGTAGAAACTCAGTTATGAATTATGATACATGAACTTGAATATCTCTTAGAATCATAAGGAATAAATTTTCTGTGAATTTAAAACTCCAACCTCAAAAATCTAATTACTGTTACATTTTACTTCTTTAACTTTAGACCTTCTAAAAGAAAAGCAGATGTGATTTTTGTCTAATATTCTTTAGTCACGCCGTCACGGTGTAACAAACTGTTACATAAAATTATATTATGACACTTCATTAAAAAATGAAGCCAGAGTTTACTTGATAGTTTACTTCATTAAAGAATGAAGTCGGAGTTTACTCAGTTATGGGAACCTGGTATTGCAAAGGATCAGGATGTTGAATGATCACCTTGCTCAGGCTCAATGTTTCGTTTCTGTTTGCTGACCTAGGTTTTTCATATGTGTGGAGAGCCAAGGCACTCTTCCTATTGAACAGTTTTTGCGAGGGAAACATATAAAAAGGTTGAACACAGAAACCGTCATGATTAGCTGGGCCTTCATACACTGGTAATCAACGCCATTTCTGGTTTAGGTTGTAATTTATATTTGACTGCAATTGACGAACTGATATTGGGTAATAATAGCCAGTGAAGTTTGTCATTTTACATATTGGGTGGTAATGGGAAAAGCTAACACTTGTTCTTTTTAAATATTGAATAGTTGTTCCAGCACTTTTTTTCGGCACATCAGCTTTTGTACATATCCCTCCTTCTTACATTAATAGCTCTATTAGGCAAAAATGTTTATTTCATATTAATAACTTCATTTTGTTTAATTTAAGTAGTTTAAGTAGTTGGGTACTTAAAAAAAAGAGTATTATAAGGTTATTTTTCTTTTTCTTAGATGTGGATTTCACCATTCAGTAAAAATTACTATTGTTTTAAATGTAACTATTAATATTAGGTGGATGGAGTATATATTTAAGCCTAACCAGCTCTGAGTGAGTTGGTTTGCTGTCGTGTGCTTTGGGTTAATAGGAGATGGACCAGGCTTGAAATTTGGGGTACGCACATAAATGTAGAATATGCCTTCTTTGGGTGGCAGTTGCGTGTATTGGACAAGACACGCAGAACTGATGCTAACCAGGTGCATTGGTGGATCATCAAATATGAAATAATTGTCCAGCACTGGCGAACACCTGGATGAACGGGCAACTAGATTTTCTTGGGACGGCAGCGTGCGAGGAGTACTGAATCTTAGTGAGTTTCCTTTGGCCGTTGGAGCCTCTTATATCTCAGGAAATGTTCCAAATTAATTCAACAATTAAGCCCTTCTGTCTGGCATGATGAGAACGGAAAGACTACACCAGCTTTACGGAGAGTAGCTGGGATCATTTCCAAACCTTATATTCTGCTTGGATATGTGTTTTTTGGGTCTCCTGCAATAAGTGTAAGGATGGTGTAATATGCAGGAATAATTCTGTTCGTCCGAATAACTTCTCATGAGTGTTTAAACAATGGCTCACTTGGGCAGCTCTACTGCTGTAGTTTTTCCTGGTATTGACGCGTGAAGTTCAAAGACATTTAAAAGTTTTAGAACATCTTGTCTAAAATGGAATCCTTCATCCTTTGTCAAAAAATAAAATAAAATCTGGGTTTATTTTGTGTAAGACTTTTGGACCTAAATGATGTGCCTGTCAGGCTTTTGGGCGGTTGGTCTATTAGGATAACTTTGTAGCCCTCCTCTTCAATCTCAGATCAAAGAGCTTTAATCTGATGGAGCTGGTTTTGGGTGGAAAATGCGCATCTCTTAATAAGTGTGGCTGATCCCAAAACCAGATGTATGAAAGCGCGTATTTGTCAAAGTGCCCATTATTCAATAAAAATCACTATAATTTTGAATAAAGCCCCAATGGCATGCTTCATGGCGCATGCAGGTCCTATGCCTTCGTGACCATAAATGATTGGCGGTCCTCAGCACAAGCGTAGGTAACATTCGACATTTGAACCGGTCTGATACCAACTATCGAAGCATTAACATAGGTTAACGTGAAGTCAACAAAAAGAGGATCGAGGTAAATGCCATCCACCCATCCTTATTAGCGCTCATTATATATTTCTCCTACTTTTCAACAATCAGATGAAGCAACTTATTTTTTTATAAAGAGTATAATGCATTTTGTTTTTATATTAATAACTCTATTTAATTTTTAAAATAAATTAATATTAATTTATTTTAAAAAAATTAAATAAAGCTATTTATATAAAAACGGAGGGAGTATCATAGAAGGAAGATGAAGGGGATTTAAAAGTGGTGGGTTGCATAGCCCTAACTCTACTTGCAAACAAGGCAACTTAACTCATGGGTGCCAAATTTCTTCAACTTTCAGATGTTCTTATACCAGAAGAGTGAAGCATTGATGGTATCAGAGTCCTCCAACCTCACACTGAGAACCAATTAACCTTTCACGAACCATGATTACCTAATTTACTTATCCTATCTGAAAAGGGCTGACTTCTATCTTTGTTATGAAGAGCCATAACACGTGCACTTAGTAGCAACTACTGCTAATGAATATCAGTTGGTTGGAGCCCGGACGCCATCAAATATGGACCCTGCAGTCTGCAACCGCTTCTATTAAAAGATCAATACGCCAACGGCCCTACGGTTGTTTTCATCGCAAGGGCCAGGGGGTTCACTTGTTACATTTGATGCATTGTGTGCCACATAAAATTAGGCTAATTAGCGATGCCACTTAGGTCAAAAATTTTTAAAAATCCGACCCTATCTTATTGGTCTAGAGTTGGATTTGACATTTGTAACTGTATAATTGGGTTGGATTGAGTTTGGGTTTCAGCTGACTGGAACTTACCCCGACTTGGTTTAAGCTATAACTAAAAAAAACTTGACTACTTGTTTTAATGAGTGATTGGCAATCACTAATTCACTATTTAGAGCAAGTTGCTTTAACTCATTTGTTTTTTAGAAAAATATTGAAAAATAATTTTTTATAAACTAAGTTGAGTCAACTTAAGATAGGTTTGGCCGAATCAGGTTTAGACTTGGTTTTGATGCATGTCACATTTGTTAATATAATATTGGGGAAGTATTTTAATATCTATATTAACAATGTATATAAGTGTAAAGAATAAAAGTGAGTCCTTAATATTTGAGATTGTTGATGCACACGCTAACATGTGCTTGCTTGAGCATTGTCGATCTCAAATATAAAGGGCCATGATGCATGCCGTAAGCTCGGCTCATTATCAATTAAGAGCACTACGAGCAATTTTAATGAAAGATGTCAAATTGAGCGGTTAGAGACACAAAAGTGGCTCATGCATATATCCATGTGACAATTTAACAATACATTAACTTCAACCATAAATGTTATTTAAAAAAAGACAAAAAAAAAGATAAGATAGAATGGTAGCATTAAAAAAAGGTGAAAATTGGAAAAAATATGTCCCATAAATGGCGCCCTGACTTGGTGTGTTATTTCTATATTGGAAATGATGCCCTGGTCGAAAATGATGGGGCACTATTTCTTTTGCAATTTTTGGCTACATAAGATGTGGCGGAGGGAAGAATTTTTTATACTCCTCTTTAATAATTAATAATGACCCTAGTGTAAGTTACGTATAGGGAATTAATGATTCGCAAGATCAATAGTATATTGATGTTAATGTGCATCAATATGTGCATTATTGATAGTAAATATCAACGACTTCCTGCGTAATTTATATTTGGCTCGTTATGAGGAGAGGAGCATGAAAAGCTCTTAGCAGCGGAGATACTCTAAAAATCCTCCCCTTGTTTGGCGTGGTCGACGGCAACCCTTTACCTCACGCAAAGGTGGGCTTGATTTGGACAATTCACGTGTTGGGTCGAAGCCGGAATACATTTGCTCCTAAGAAGAATTAACTCTCTACCCAACCCTATGGCTAGGACCATTTCCCACGAGGGGCGCAAGGGTGAGACGAGGGAGGGGTCCACGTCAAAATGTGCCACTTGCTTTTGGTTAGTGAGAGGTGTCATAAGGAGTGTGACTCACGATCCACACACTTGCCTATGTCCAAACTTCTCTGAAATTGGAACTGGTTTGTGCCTGCTGTGTGGTGGTGGGAGGTTTTAGCAACCAATTTACTATGCCCCTGATGGTGGCCCATCCTCATCAATGTGGCACTCGATTTTGTCCAACCGATTTAATTCTCGTCTTTATGCGGGCCCAAGTAAAATTCCATTTTTTTTATCCACTCCAGCTCTGAAATTGCTGGGCTGTTTAGACAGAGATTTTAGGCAAATTCTGCAAATCTCTCTTGAATTCCGGCAAAATTGAAGATTCGCACAAAAAAATTAACATAATCTAATCTGCGCCGTTGGAGCTGAATTCGAATATGCATAATCAATAAATCCAACCTAGGATTCGTTATCCAAACCGGCAGAACGAACATGACTTTTGTACACTAAGAGGGCCCATATAAGAGAATGTGAGCCCAAATTCCGTGGCCCACTCTCTTTTCAACGGCCGTCCCTTCTCTTACTTTCGTTATTTCGCAGGGCCCACAAGCATCAAAAAGTCCCCCTTTCCGTTATTTTGATACCATTTGCTCTAGGCATGTTCCACTGACCGCGCTCGTACGCTTGGTCCCAGAAGATCCCATGATCAGAGGGCCTCGCATGCCATTTCCATCCCTGGGCCCACCAATCAGGCCCAGCCCACAAAACAGGCGGGCCTCCGATTTCCATTTTATTTTCGAAAGTTCAAAAAGAGGGAAGAGGGATCCCGACTGTGCGTGGAGACGGGAATCGGCGTCGACACGAGGGACGTCATGTCATTAATGACCCGCCGTTGGCTGTCACCACCGATTTTGAAATAAAAGGCGAAAAAAGGCCTCCCTCACGCCTTCGGCCTTCCCCCCCAGCTTCCCCTCTTCCGCATTTCTCTCCGGCTTTGTTTGCTTCGTTTGCGTCCATGGATTCGAGCTCGCCTTTCGCTGTTTCCTATCCGGCGCCGGCGCCAGCGCCGAGCTTGCCCGAGGAGCTGCGGCTTGTTTGATTTCTCCAGGGGAGATGGACAGGTCGCTTCAGTTGAGGTCCTCGCGCAGCAAAGGGAAGCCGAGCCTCGGATCTGCTGCGACTGGGGCTCGGGTTCCGGTTCTGAAGGAGAGGGCTCCAGTGGAAGAAGGTCATTTTGTCATGCAACATTTTCTTTTCTGTTGTTTTCGCTTGCAGCGTAATTATAATTAGTTGCTAACTACAAGTTTTTTTTTGTTTTTGTTGTTGTTGTTATTGCTGAACCGAGCTAGTAATACATGTTCCTTGATCAATGTTGAATGCTGGAGCTTTACAGTAATGAGGAGGTGGATTAGTGAATGTTATGAAGTGTGGTCTTCTAAGCATTAAACGATCTTTCTGCATTTTGAATTCAAATGGTCTCAGATCTTTGAAAATTCGTGTTTCGCTTCCTAATCAGAAATTTGCAATAATTTCGAATTCATTTTTTCGAATGCTTCTTTGACTGAATGGGAGGCTGCTACTTGTACTTTTGGTTCACTAGAAGTTTAGAATTGTGACTCGTGGTTATGTTTTTTTTTTGCGAAGGACGATATGGTAATCATCTAATGATGTACACTCGTTTCATTTCTATATAGAATAACTTAATTATTTTCCTTGTCTGTCATTAATTTATTTAGGATCAAGTTTCTGCACCTTCGTTTTGAAATATCAAGGATAAGGGGACGGAAAAGAATTATTTCCAGCTGAGTTAATGCTCTTGATTTTTTTTGTACACGGGTTAATGCTCTAGATGTTTCATCTGTGATTGCGTAAGACTTTTTTTTGGGGTTGACGGAATTTGATTTTTTATTTTTTCAATGACAAAAAGGGCGACATCCATCCGACATGACAATGCATTCTGATTTCATATCTTAGAATTCCTTATTTCATATATATGAATTGATTTATCTGGTGACGTTTATTCTTCTCTTTTGATGGGGTTCTGAAAAAGAAGTTCATTTTCTGTGTTTCTTCTATGGGTAGGCTTTGAATTGTTTTTTCAATGCTATGGCAGAATGACTGCTATTCATGACATCTTCCCCTGTCTAATCTAAATTTCATATACTAATATTGAAATAATTGTTATCAGAAAATTACCTGGCAGTAAAACGATTGAATTCCGCGAAGATGGTGGTGGGCTCTATTGGTAGTGATTCAACTGAGAAAAATTTTGTAAGCTTCTATTCTTTGGTTGTATACATGTACATTTCTTTACTTACTAAACAAAATATCTCTTATGCCAGGTAGTTGGTCAGTTATGAAATAATATAGTCTAATTGTCAGTTTTTTTTATAAATCAAGGTGAAGGCCCCATTAGCTGCTGAAATATTCATCCCTTACTTTTTGTTTGTTTTTGCTGTCCACTGTCCATGGTAGCATTGATAAATTTTCTCTAACATTTTTTTTCTTTTTTTTCCCCATGTTTATAGCATCCTTCCAAGGTAAGTCGTAAATCTTTGAAGGAAGGCATTGCCACACCCATGAAAACTTTGCTTGCTGAGGAGATGTCAAAAGACAAAGAAAGGAGGCAGTCACCTGGTGTTGTTGCAAAGTTGATGGGCCTTGAACCACTTCCCACTCAGCATCAAACCCATAAACAGAAAAGAAGGCTTTCAGAAAACTACAACCGAAAAACCATGTTTGAATTACAGGAGAATCATTACGCATACAGGGAGCATGTATTTCCCAAAAACAAAATTTCACAGGATCTGGAACAAGTTAAAGATATCCATGAAGTCCTGCAAGCACCAAAAGTTGAAAAAGGTATGTCTATTCCATCTCAAAAAGAAACTACGAGGTCAAGGTTAAATGTCGAAAGGGAAGCTTATATCCGGCAGAAGATAATGGATGCAAAATGTCTATCAATTGACAAAAACTGTCACCATTCCAAAGATTTTCATGACGCTTTGGAAGTCTTAGAATCCAATAAAGACCTCTTTCTGAAGATTCTTCAGGAACCAGATTCTTTGTTTATGAAGCATCTCCACGATATGCGAAGTCCAGCTTCATCTGCCCACATAAAAGTTCTTAAATCGTCAAAAGCGTCAATGCAAGGAAAGAGTAAGATCTGCTCTAATAGGGAAGTTAGGACTAAGGAAATGCAGATGGAAAAGCCTGCTGTTTGTCCATCACATAAGCTTTTGAACTTGCAGCATGAGGTGAAGACTGTGTCTGACCTTCCTACAGAGATTGTTGTTTTGAAGCCAAATTTTGGGAGAGCACAGGCTTTGGGTGGGGTTGTCCCTATGCCAAACTTTTTACCAAGTTCTTATGTTACTTATAGAAGGCATAGAGAAACTCAAAGGTCCGGTAAAGGAGATTCCTTACCCGAGGAAAAGAGTAGAATGAAGGTAACTCAAAATGTGGAACATGCAAAGCAGAGGCAGAAAGGTTCCAGAGAAATTGCCAGAGAAATTACTCACCAAATGCGACTCAGTGCTGGTACTGATTCTGTAAGTAACATTTCAACCATGGGCAGGAAAGGGTCTTCTTCATACGAAAGGTCGTGTACACCCTCTAATGCAGAGTTCCTAAGTGATCATAAGGCTTTCAAAAAGTCAACTTCTAGCCATTGTCAGAATCAGGGTGCCAGCTGTACACCCTCGTCATCTCGTTTGACAGAGTCATACGTAAGTAAAGAAGCCAAGAGGCGCCTTTCTGAGCGCTGGAAGATGACTCGCACATCTCAAGAAGCAAGTGTTCATAAGGGAGTAAATACCTTGGGTGAAATGCTTGCCCTTGACAACAGAATAACCAGGCATGCATCTTCAGATTCCATGATTGTGCAGGCTGGCTCAAGTGACAGATCGATGGGAAGATGGCCTAGTCCACTTGGTATAAGTAGTAGAGATGGATGGAAGGATGTATCCTCTTGTAATTTAAAAAGGTCAAGATCTCTTCCTGCGTCATCTACACTCGATGAGAACTTGAATATGAGTGGTGGATGTGAAGCTCAAAGTGATGATAAATATTCAGTCATGAGAGAAATGGTCCATGAAGGAGATGAAAATTTGGCAAAACAGAATTTCTTAGATGACAGAGCATATTCTACCTCAAGAAGTATAGAAATTGCTAGCAGGAATGGTGAATGTATTTTCCTGGCTGATACAGAGTATGACAACCCCATCCAAAAATCTGACCTGCTGCAAAATGAGTTGAAGGACAAACACAAAGTGAGAAACCCGTCTGAAGAAGAGCCTTTCTGCCCTGAATCATATTTACATAGAGCAAGAAATTCTGAGTGTGAGTTAAACAATTTGCCTGATGTCAAGGAAGTCGCTTGTAATCAGAATGATCCAATCATAGAGGTATGCTTTTCAGGTCATGATGTTCTGATGAATTTTTGGTGTTTTCTCATCATTGTTCTTTTATCTCCACCCCATCCTTTGGATGCACACAAGCACAATTTAGAATGAATAATGTGCAAGGCATCAATGTTAGGTTTGTCTCCATTTTCCAAGCAAGCATATGTGTATTGATCATAAGAGCATCTACCTGCACTTTGTCATGAATAGTTCTGTTGGATAGTATGGGTCTGCCCTTGTAATACTCCAATAAAGAAAGAATTATGGTTGTAGTTTTCATTTCCTATTGAAGTCTAGTGGTGGAGGCTAAGATGACTTGATTGATCAACAGCTCATTTATAACATGGCTGTCACTTGAAGGATCTGGCTTACAATTATGTCTGCAATGTTTAGTTGTCTACCTGATGAAAATATCAGTAGGATTCTTTTCATGGCTTTAGTTAATGTTCCAAATTAATTTAGATATCATTTTTATACATGCTGATGTATTTTGTACCCGGAAAATTCTAATTTATATGGTTGGTGTAATTTCATATACTTGGAAATGTTAATATGAGTCGTGGCTCATTGTGTGCTGTTGGCTCAAGATCTGAGAGCGGGCATTGTTTATGGGGTTGGGCGGGTTTGCCTGCCCCTGTATTACGGGTGCTGTGTGTTTGAATTTGCACGGCCAAAATTGCTTGGTGCATGCAGTTGCACATGCGGCAGGCGAATATTAATGTCCCTCTTATTTTTTCTTCTTTTGTTTTTAGAGATGTATTTATGTATGTACGCATAATGGACATTCAAAAACTGTGTTGCATATAATATTATTGAGTTTGGCTCTGATACTGTTGAGTTAAAACTGAACGATTCTGTATTGTGTATGAATTTTTTTGTTACTAGCATTTCAAAATTTTCCATTTCTTTTGCAAGTGGTTGTATTTTCGTTCTCAGTTTGGCTTTATTGCTTTGTTCTCAAAGAATCCTATTCGCACTTCATTGGCATCAAAAGTTTGCTGCAGTACTTGACATTATATATATACACCCTCAAGCGTCTTTGGTGATGGAAAAAATTGTGTAAATTATGAAAATATGCGTCTGTAAACTTTTTAAAGTTTGTTGGGAGTCTTTTGGGGTATTTGGTATCCTTATATGCAGTACCTTACATAGCCAATAGAACTTGATGTATCCCAGACTATCCCAGACGGATTTGTTAATTGTGCGTTCTGATTAGATCATATTGCCTGAATCTTGATAAATGGTAATGGTATTGTCAGTTCATTTGTTACTTTTAACTGCCGCCTTTTATTAAAGTTTGAGTTAAATTCGTTCTTGTTTTCAGGATAAATTGTTTAACCAATGTCCCATGGAATCTCATCTTGATACCAGAGATTCAGCATCTCATCTGTCCTCTAATGTAGCTGAACAGCCTAGTCCTGTATCGGTTCTGGAACCTATATCTGATGAGGACGTATCAAGTAGTGATTGCTTTGAAAAAGTTAGTGCAGATCTTCACGGTTAGTGCGACACTGAAAGTATTACTGCAAGTCTTTATCTTTTTCATGATTGGATTAGTTGGTACTAATTTTGTATACTATTTCAGGATTACGGCTTCAGCTCAAACTTCTCAAAATGGAGTCTGCAGAAGTGTCTTCTGAATTATCCTGCCCAACTGTCTCCAGTGATGATGAAGCTGAGGAAGAATGTGATTTTCTTGCAGAAGTAAATGAATCAGATGTCATCAGTGAGAAAAATAGAGACTTCTCTTTTGTACTCGATGCACTTGTTACCTCAGGTCTAGATGCCTCTCTTCATGAGGTGCTCTTCGCTACACGCTACTCTTCTGAATTCCCAATGAATCCGGATGTGTTTAAGAAATTAGATCGTAAATATAAAGGACGGCAAACTTGGACGAGGGGGGAGAGGAGGCTGCTATTTGACAGAATGAATTGTATACTAGCAGAAATTCTGGGTACATGCATGGACGAGCGGCCTTGGGTGAAGGCCAAAGCATGTAGAAAGGGCCAACTAGGCTGGAGCACCGAAACACTTGTAGAGAAGATTTGGAAATTGTTGTCTAGTCAAGGCAGTGACGGAAGACAGGACTGGACGGGGAAGGCCTTGAGGAGGAATGTATTGTGGACTGATTTCTCAGACGATGTGGACAAAATTGGTCAAGAGCTGCAGGGATTTTTGATGGAAGAGCTGATGGAGGAAATCGTGGAGCTGTTAATTCTACACTGAAATGTGACCATTTACGGCATGCAGAGAAGTATTCTAAAGAGAGATATTTGGAGTAAAATATAGATCTCAACTGCTCACTCGAAATGTATGTTGAATGCAAGCCTTGTAATAGATGAATTCGTCAAGCTGACCCTCTTAGGTGTAGCCTTATACAAGTTAATGAGTTATGAATCCATTCTTGTATTTGGGTTCCTCAATCAGTATTCTGAGTGACCGTGACAACAGGGTTCCTCAATCAGTATCCGTTTTGTCTGATTCTTTCCTGATGAAGTTGCCCGACGAGTGACGGCGATGAGAACTTAAAACGAGTTACAGTCAATTAGTAATAGTGGCATGCGGAATGAGGTCGTGAAATGTTGGTATGTCACGATTATGAATTTCATGTGCCATTATAAGTAAACTGTTATCAAGGTTAAAATTGAACCCCCTTGTTTATAACGTTCGTCCCCCACGCCAAACCCCGCAGAGGGGGTAAAAAAAAATCAAAAGATGACAGTAATTCTAGGACGCGTCTATGGCTAGCATTATGCTACAAGGAGCCCTTAACATAGTACATACATTTTCATAAATTTTTTCGGAGAATGAACATCTTGTATGGAAAGATAGGTTTATCTTTTCAAAAAAGAGTATGGTTCGTTGATAATGTTGGGATAAACATGGGGACATATCACGTTAGGAAGGTCGCAGTCGTTCAAACGAGTTAAGAACTTGGAATCAGCTATAGCATTAATACTTGTTAAAGGACTTGAACAAAACTATCAGGCCAAACTGTTATGGGCCCCGGTATTCTGCTCCATTGAAACATAAACAATGAGTGAAAACCAACTCCGAAAGCGGAAGCTGCGACCAACTCCATCACATCAACTCCACCATCAGACTACCAAAAATGAGAATTCCACCCTATAAATGTCCATCATCACTTGCATTCTCCCCATCAAGCCACAGCTCCACAATATCAACGTCTTTGGATCATTTTCATCTTTCTTTCAAGTCTTCTACTTCTCAGATGGCTCACCACAAACACATGTCCCATGCACTCAAAGCTGCAACCTGCCTCCTGGTGCTAGCCATCTCCGTCACCTGTGCTACCGCCGTCAGAATGCTCGACGAAGTCCCGCCACCCTTGGCCGCCGCCCCACTAGCAGCACCGCCGGAGGAGGTCACCGACACGGAAACAGCACCCGCGGGCACCGCCGAGACTCTGGCACCGAATTTGAAGTCTGGGACGATCCCAGCCAAGCCGGACCTCCATCAGCCCTTGACCTTCTTCATGCATGACATATTAGGAGGGTCCCACGCATCAGCACGAGTGGTGACTGGGATAGTTTCCACCAATGCAGTAAACGGCCAACTCCCATTCGGCAAACCCAATGGTGGGGTCTTTCCCATCAACGGTGGGGTCCCCCTCCCCAATGGCAACATCCCCTTTGCGACCGGTAGTAACGGCGTTATCACCAACAACAACATCAACAACGGCCCCTTCCTAACGGGCATTGGTGGGACGGCCACCACCGGCGTGATCAACAACAACGGCAACAATATCGTCGGCAGCGGCAACCAGCTGCCATTTGTCGCAGGCGGCCAGCTTCCGGCGGGGTCGACGCTCCAGAAGCTTCTGTTTGGGACGTTGACGGTCATCGACAACGAGCTGACGGAGGGCCACGAGGTGGAGTCCGGTGTGGTTGGGCGAGCACAAGGGTTCTATGTGGCTAGCTCGGAGGACGGGACAAGCCAGAGCATGGTGTTCACTGCCATGTTTGAGAGTGGGCACTACGAGGACACCATCAGCTTCTTTGGGGTGCACCGTAAGGTATCGGACGAGTCTCAGATTGCAGTGATCGGTGGAACCGGAAAATATGCCAACGCCAAGGGGTATGCGACTGTGAAGACGTTGCCTCCTGTGGACGAGCACACCACTGATGGCGCGGAATCTCTTCTCCAGCTCAGTGTCTACCTCTATTAGGCTGCATCTGTTTGCATGAACTTGTTTTACTCTTACCTTCAGCTTTAAATTACCTGAAAGTCTATGTCACATGTTGGAGTCTCCATGTGAGAATGGGTTAGAGGAATATCTGGACAGCAGTAGTTGCACTGCGACATGTTTTTATCTATCTTTAAAAATTTGTATGCCAATTAAGAACTCTGGAGTTGTTTTGTCTTGCTTATGGAACCACGTTCTGCACGCTAAAATGGTGGTTAATTTGGTTCTAATTCAGTACAACAAATCATGGCCAGAAACAGTTTTTTATCAAGTAGAGAGGATGAAAAAGACAAATAAAAAGTAAGACAAAATAGGGGAAGATTTAATTTTTTGTTGCTTTATGAGCGTTCAACGACAAAAAACAGGTTAAATAATTTAAATTGTTTTAAAAACATTTGACATTACACACAATAAAGCATTTTTTTATATGGTGGTCAGCTACGCTAAACTTCTTTCCCCTCGACTAATCGATAGGGATTTAAGGAAAAAGTTAAAGTGCACGACGAGCCGTTAGATATTAGGGGAAAGTGGCTTTGAATCACCTTGCCCCCTCTTTCATCGTGTACCGTTGGATCAAGATTAGATAGCATACTGCCTATTTTAGACTCTTTGTACATGTTTAGGAAAAATATATATTTTCATGACTACTTAGCATGACCATGGACACTAGGAGGGGGAATTAGGGGTGTAAACGGACGGACACGGATGCGGACAAGGCATGTCCACAGCCGTCCGTTTTTATACGGACACGGACGGAATGAAGGTAAAAGTCTTTTGTTCTTAAATTAAGGGTGGTTAGTAAAAAATTAATTAAAAAATAAATTATAATAATAATAAAATAGTCAAATCTAAAAAATAAATAAATAATGATGTTATAAAAGACATGTGAGAGTATAATATGTATTTTTTACAATCTTATTGTGAAGATTAACTATGTGACATATGTTAGTAATTTAGTATAAAATAAAAATAAAAATAATAAAATATATAGTTGGCGGACACGGACGGCTGCGGACACGGCTAACCCTTGTCCATGTCCGTCCGTATTTAGGATGGACAAAAATCAATATTGTCCATTTTAGTGCAGACAGACGCGGACGCGGACGGACACCGGACAAACGGACGCCGTTTACACCCCTAGAGGGAACCTAGCTAGAGAATTGTTGGATCTTGTTCCCTACCACTTCTTTTTGGTGATATGACAATTTTCTATTATTAGTTCAAGCCTTAGTCATGTGATTGTGCTAGACAAGTTCTTCAGGAAAACCTTTCTATAAAAATCGAGATTCCTCTCCAATAATCAGACATGTAGTGGATTTGTTTGTAAAAGTTCAAACTTTTGGTATCATTAGTTATTAGTTGAAGTGTTTTTCCAACGAATCACGTGGATTTACATAGTTTGAACAAATGCAACTTAATACTCCATTCATCCTAAATTAATAGCTCTATTGGGAAAAAAGTTTGTTCCCTATTTATAGTTCCACTTTGTTAGCCCCTCAACCAGTTACATAGATATAAGGAATGACAACCCCTTAAATTTAGCAGCAAACAGTTAAATCCTTTTAGCAACGGACAACCAAGGACACCCTTGGGCACTTGAGCATTTGGGTAGCATTGTCGGATTCATTGAAGCATCACTTGGTGCGTTGGACAGCATTGTGGAGCATGCTAAGACAAGTGCTAGTGCAAGTTGGACTTGGGTGGAGAGATGGTCATTCCCACATGGGGATGGGTTTCTATGTTGGCCTGGACATCCATTCAAATTTGACAATCTTCTAGCTTGAGCACAAGTCCCCTTTAGCCGTAGGACTCTTGGAGGCATTGGTGTACAAACTTCTAACTAGACAAGAAGTTTACAACTTTCCTAATTTAGGCTAGGATGAGTTGCCTTAGGGGACAGAGTTGGAGAAAGAGCGAACCTCCTTTATGGGTGAGACTTGTAATGAATGTCTCAATGTAATCAAACTCAGCATAGGTTGTGTCACGCCCCGGCGATGCCCGACCCGAGCCAAACCCGGTCCAGGGGCCAGTCAAACGCACGGGGGCGACAAAGTGAAAATTTAGAAATGATCTAGCGGAAGACTTAACCCTAACCACGGGTGATTAACAGCAACACGGAGTGCGCACAATCCTTTAAGCAAGAGTAAAAAAAAGGGAAGAAAAAGGTGTTGTTTATCACAAAGTAAACAGCAATCTCAAACCCACAAACTTAGTTAAGTAAAGCCCACACCGGCTCAAAATAAGTCATAATCATCACAACTGTAGTATATGACATAAATCCAAACAAGAACCCTACACAAAGGTTCGAACATAAAGCATGAAATAAACAATGATAAGTCACGCAACGATCTCTATCATCACACCCAAGCTACCTCTGACCTTTCCTCAAAGAGGCAATCCTGTCCGTCTGCGTGTCGCACCACGCAGCCCCAAATTAAAACACAAAAGAGGGGTGAGTTTTAACACTCAGCAATGGTTTTAATATCACTGTCAACATAGAAAATACGATAGCTTAGAAATGAGATCGTTCAGATCAAAGATTTACATGGTGCATCACTTTCTGATCACACATTCATATCACCTAACACTGCATCATAATGCATAATTCAACCTGCATTGATGTATCTCTAGCATACAAATTCCCACATGTATTCACATCATAACCAATCCCGCATTGATGTATCTCTAACATACATATTCCCACATGCATAACATCATCACAATCTGCATGGATGTATCTCTAACATACATATTTCCACATGTATTTTATCATCAAAATCAACATGCATAGATGTATCTCTAACATACATATTCCACATGCATAACATCATCACAATCTGCATGGATGTATCTCTAACATACATATTCCACATGCATAACATCAAAATCAACATGCATGGATGTATCTCTAACATACATATTCCCACATGCATAATGTCATCACAATCAACCTCCATCAAGGAGTAATCACACATTAACGTCACACAGACGGGAGCATAGACAAGGCCAAGAAGGCGTGTCATGATCCAAAATTCTACACAAGAATTCAAGAAAGATCGGGGTTGTCAATCTCTAATACTGCTCGCCCTGGACGATCCTGGCCAAGGATATCCCATTCTCAGACAGAGAATCTAGAGCAGGGGTGTTCGCCCAGGGACATCTCCTGCGGAGGGAAGAGCCCGAGTTCTCACACAGAGAACCCTAGAACACGTGGTAGCGGGGTGCACACGGCATACCACACTGGATTCTCAGGGTCCAGATGACACACATAATAATATTCTCACATATCCGCAAGACAAGTACACAACTCGTCCCCACATCCTTCTATTTAACAAGACTCAACCCGGGGAGTGCACTCGTTCCACACAGGAACTTCAAATCGTTCCACACAGGAACTTCAAATCAAAATATGTCCTTTCGGACCAATCAACTTGCGATTAATCCACGACCGATAAACCCGGCACACAATTCCATCACATTGCATCCAATCGGTCAAATTCGATTAATCACGATGAAGCCTCAATTGGAAATCTATTTTTATGACGCGTGCAGCATGGTACATGCGTGGGCATAGCATACATGAATCCTAATCATGATAAGTGCTCTCACCAGCCCCTAATGCATCATTCATAATCACAATATTAAGCTTCAACATCATCATTTAACCCCCACATGTGTGTGTGTAACTAGTAGAAGCCTTTCACATAATGCATATCAACATGCTTGAAAATCAACTCACTACCACACTACACATGTGAATTTCTATCTAAACATGAATTTCAGCGGAAATCATAGTAGAAGAATCGTTGAAATCATAACTAGATTCAAAACTTAACCACAAGGACTAAACACATATAACATCACTCATTTCATCATTGAGTCATGGCATTCACCAACATCCACACACCACTAACCACAATCTATCATGACAAATCAGTCCAACAATGATTGTAGTCCTACTGAAAATATATGCTTATCAAAAGGGAAACAACTGTTCATAATTTCAAAATAACGATACCAACATCATGCCACAAAACATAAGTCATCCCACCATCTCTAAGCATATGTTTCAACTCTATAAACTCAATAGCATGTATTTCCAGTAGCCTAACATAGCTTAAAACACTCCACATTCATATAAAATTGGCAAGCTAAAGTGGAATCATCAAAATAGACATCATATGCACAACACACAATTTCCTGTGTAGCCGATCGATCGCCCTTCAGGCCGTTCGATCGGTTACACGCAAAAATTTGAAATTTACAGTTCAACCGATAGATCGCTAACACGGCAGAACAGTCATCTTCTTCCTTTCGCAAAATCAAACCGAAACACCATAGATAACACTTCAAATCCACATCTAACACCCTAATTATCATCAAAAGTCCTCCTTGACTTCCAGAATATCAAATCAAACCATAATAATGCAAAACCTTATGAAATCGGGATTAAATAATTCTATTTTCTAATCTTACCATTAACACACTAAATCAAGCAAACCATTTCGAAATAAGCCAAAAATGAAGAGTTTTACCATGGATAAACAGAGATTTCGAAGACCCATTACCTCAGCACTTGATTAAGCTCGGATTGAAGAGTCACCCTTCTTGAAATCCTTGAAAACACAATGAGTTTGAATTAAACTCTAATGGAAATCGATTTACTTAAGAAATCCCTAATTAAACCTTAGATTTAGGGCTTATTGGTAGTAAAAATCGAATTTTGAATGTTAGGGTTTGTAGTAAAACACAAATCAGTAGCTTTTGATGGTCAAAAACGAATTGAATCAAGTGGAAAATGGTAGATTTGGAAGAAATTAAGAGAAAAGTCATGGATTAGTGCTTAATTAGAGCAAGCTTACCTTAATCGGCTTCTAATTTGGGCCAAAGTGGGGATTAGGCCAGCCCTCCTTCCTTAGCCTATTCCCAAAAATGAAAATGGCTCTGGTTTACCCTTTTATAGTAAGGGTTGGGGTAGGCATAGGTAAGTTTTGGGGTGTAAATATGAAAAGTAGGCTAAAAGTGGGTATTTTGTAAATTTAAGCCTAATAAAATTCTCAAAATTTCTGTGAGACCTTAAGTATATGTCTAGGTTCATTTGACACAAAAATAAAATTTTCGATGGTGGGGCCCACAGTAGTCCCGCCAAAACCCTAATTTTTGGGAAAATAGTGAAAATTCCGAAAAATCTCAAAAATTCACATTTGGTTTAAAATCACTTAAAACCACTAATGTTGAAGTTAATTTTGGTTAAAACCATCAAAAATACTATTTATTTACGAAATCACCGAATAAGATCAGAAAACGCGTAAATCTCACGATAACCCATAATTAAAGAAAACCAAAACCGGTTTAAAGATGAGGGTCCTTACAGGTTGAGCTTATATAAAGGGAGGGATGTCAGGTATGCTAGTCACTTTGAACTTTTGATTTTTAGCCGGCATCTCCTTGTCATTGTTATGACGGACTATAGCAATAAAGCATAGGGCAGAGCCCTTTGCACATAGATGGTTTTCTGTTGTTCATATCATCTCCCCCCTACACATATGAGTGGGAAATACAAAATTGGCTACTAGTTACATGGTGTGTTCAAGCCATCACATGAGCGAACACTAAGCATTGCTTCATGCCCATGATATTTGGTTCCATTGCCAAGATACAAATGAGACCAAATTAAATTTGGAGGTATTCTAAAGGTTTTCAACAAGCCAGGATAGAGAAGATCCTAGGTGGCTTGATAGCAAACAAGTTGCTTCCATAGTGGGTTCTATGTTATAACGCGATACGGTTGACAAATGGAACTATGATCGAAGTGTAGACTTCCCTGCATTATGTTCAGCTTTGTATTGCTACCTTTAACTAGAGCCTCTCTCTTGCGGAGATTGCGCCCTACGCTGATGATCTAGGAGAAGGAATCTCTGTTGGGAGTGCTACCTGTTACAATATGTTAGCTACGAACATGATTGCGACAACAATTACTTGAAATAGAAGTTGCAAGAACTAAGAAAGGAAGTGGTGGGAAAAATCCAAGAGTTGACTGATAAGATGGTTCTGATAGAGAGGATTGTTCTAAACACCACTCCTTTGATGTGGGAGACAGATTCTAAGCCCAAGTCTCTTCAGTCTATGAAGAAAGTTAAGGTGCCCGACCTAAAGCAGACTCTAGTTCACGGAGTGCCAAAGACATCGAAAACTTTGTAATTAGCATATGGAGGGCTGATGGTGTGAGTAGATCCAACCAGCCTTGGTGGATTTCATCTAAGGGGTGAATCCAGTTAAGGGGGCAAGCTAAAAGAGTACTTTGTCAGAACAGAGTAGATCTTTGGGCTGGGAGCGAGCTCGGTGCCTTGTTCTATTATATTCAAAAGCATAAGCTGCTGAAAATAAAAGTGTTGGGGCACCACCTCTTTTTCCTTAGATTCCTGCATTGTACTTGTACTTGGCGTGCATCTACATGAGGTGAAAAGCTAGAGGGCGAGTTGGTCGCTAGTTGCTTGGCATAACTAGGCCATCACGAGGGTGAATCAGTGTATATTAGTTTATCATAAGCTTATTTTTCTTTCTTTTAGATGTGAGTTTCACCATTTAATAAAATTATCATTTTCCAAATGTAACTATTAATATAGGAGAAGGGGGAGTATGACATAAGTTCCTTTATTTCATATAAATGGTTTCAACTATTCTGATTGACTTTCTCTTTTACGACAGGCAAAATATATAATAATTCAATGTTTGCATAACAAGCACTTTTAAAAAAAATGGTGGAATATATAGAAAGAATAACTAATACAACACAAAATAATGAAGGAGAGGGACAAACCGCAAAGAGTGACTTTTTAAGCCTTTCTTTTTGTAAACGCATCATGCATCCACAATCCATTCAGGTTCCCCAATCCCTCTTGTTGTAGCTCTTGTAAAAATCTAACACCAAGGACATTTCAGTAACTTCACCCCACTAACTGCTACAAAATAAAAAAGATAATAAAGAGAAATTATTGCCCCTAAGTATACATTACTGCTCTATGTGAGGAGTTATAGCTTTGAGAAGATTTTAGAAAGCAATATCAATGAAAAAGGGATAAGTACGGAATATTAGTGGTATTCCTTCCATCCCATATTAATTGAGTGAATTTGAAAAAAAAACTTGTACTATGTTAATTGTCCTATTTCATCTAATTAATGGATGGAGAAAAAAGCCACTATATTGCTATTTGTTGATCGTGCCAAACAAATTCTTCTCTGCCAAAAAAAGTTTCTTGAATTTACTACAAGATGAATCAAGGTTAACAAATTGACTTCCTTAAACATCATATTTTTTTCAAATGTGGATAAGTAATAGAGGGCAGCTCTGGCTCCTAGGAGTCAGCTGAGACCATGATCTAACGACTTAGGGGCAATGAGCTATAACTCTGGCTAATTATTTCCTAATTAATAACTAACTGAGAAAATAATTTTTATCTTGCAACTCATCTAATCTTTTTTTATTGCAAAAGAGAAAATCACATGTTAATGGATGGTCAATACAATCACTATTAGTTGATATAACTGAAAATGTCATAGTGTCACATAGGCACCCAGCACCCAGGAGGTGGCCATCCCCACAGCATTCACAAAGTAAATCAGCCAAGACACTCAACCTTATTCATCTGTATGTAAGCTTTAACCTTATTCATCTATATTTAAGCTTTAATGCTCCGTAGGGAAGTCAATGGGGTGCATGATATATCTAAGTTAGCTTTAGCTGACATATTCATCGCAATAATTGATTCGACCAGTCTGCGAATTGCCAAACAGTCGGATGACTGAAGAATGGACATGGCTGGATCTCCTTTCTTCAAAATCAGGACAACATCTGTATCAAAGTCCAAGATCAAGATCTACATGTTTTTGAAGCTAGCGACCATATGCCAATTGCCAAGGATTACAACGAAATCCAGAAAACATGGCATCAACTTGTACTGATCTCGGGGATGATGCGATTATAAGATGGTTGCAGTCCTTCTGAGATGCCTTGATTTCAAATTTAATACAACTTCAACAAATAGTAATTTTTAGATGATCCCCCTCAAAAATACTCTATCTCTCTTACATTAATAATTTCATTTAATTTTTCAAAATAAACTAATTTTAGTTCATTTTTTAAACCAGATGAAAATATTAATCTGGGACAGAAGGGAGGGAAAAATTTAGATCAGAAGCTGGCAGATAAAATGTTGTATGGAAGAATGTTAGCGGGTCTGTTCTTAATGATATGTTGCCACTTTCATTTAATTCAGTACGAGCACAAATAAAACATAAATTCACTTGTTGAAATGCCAGAGCAAAGCTCTACATAAATTCACATGCAGAACATGAACCCTACACCATTCACTTTCGCCACACCCAATTCTTACATAAAGATCAAACCCATATGGAGCAATTTCTTCCTTCCTGATCAGAATTTGCACTGCAGAAGACTTAGCTCACTAAGCAAGATAGACAGTAAGCTCCAGCAGTGTCTCTGCCCCATCAGTTTCAGTCTGGCCCACCGAGTGCAAGGTCTTCGCAGTAGCGTATCCCTTGGCGTTCACATACTTCCCGGTGCCGCCCATAACAGCAAGCTGGGATTCGTCCAATGCAGTCTTGTGGACGCCGAAGAAGCAGAGGCTGTCAGCATAGTGGCCATTCTGGAACATGGCAGTGAAGGCCATCGTCTGGCTGGTCCCATCCTCCGAGCTAGCCACATAGAAGCCTTGTGCCTTGCCAACCACACCGGACCCAAGCTCGTGCCCCTCCGTCAACACGTCGTCAATCACAGTCATGGTCCCAAAGAGAAGCTTCTGCATGGTGGACCCTGCCGGAAGCTGGCCGGCGTTGAAGAAGGGGAGGCCGTTGCCTCCAATGATGTTGTTGCCGTTATTGTTGATAACGGTGGATGTGGTTTGCCCACCCAACCCGGTCAGAAATGGTATGTTGTTGTTGTTGATGTTGTTGATGACGCCGTTGTTGTTGCCGTTAGGGATGTTTACCCCACCGTTACCGGGTAGGACG
Source organism: Saururus chinensis (assembly GCA_035235625.1). Classification (NCBI taxonomy): domain Eukaryota; kingdom Viridiplantae; phylum Streptophyta; class Magnoliopsida; order Piperales; family Saururaceae; genus Saururus; species Saururus chinensis. The sequence goes on from CP141145.1 coordinate 33,621,553, forward strand.
GGCCCGTTGGGTCTGGCAAACGGGAGTTGCCCGTTAACCGCAGGGTTGGACACAATGCCTGTCACCACCCGGGCGGAGGGGTTGGATCCGCCTAGTATGTCATGCATGAAGAAGGTTAAGGGTTGATGGGCATCTTCATGGGCTGTAGTGGTGCTAGTAGCATCAGGGCCCGTTGGAATTACTCCAGCGGTTGGGGCCGTTGCAGTGGGGATAGGCATAGTTGCGGTGGTGGGGATGGGCACGGTTGCAATGGTATGGGTGGGAGGGATAGGTACAGTGGTAGGAGCGGTGGTAGTGGCAGGAGCGGTAGTGGTAGCTGCTGTAGTAATAGTTGGTGCAGCGATTGGGGCGACAAGCGGAAGATCCTCTATAAGGGTCCGACCTGCTGAGGCGCATGTGATAGAAATGGTTAGGATCACTAGGCACGCTGCAGCCTTGAATGCACGAGACATTGATGAACCCGGCCTCGCCATGGGATGATGAGTTTGCACGATCGAAGGGACTTTAGAGAAATCAAGTGTACTCCGATCGAGCTGCTGATGAAGAAGGCTTGGGGATTGTAGGGTTTATATACATTTCAAGGCCTCAGGTTTCAGCTGAATAAATTTGTTCTAGTGGTGAAGTTGATGAAAATGGAGTTGTTCAACCTGGAAAGTGAGTGGAGGAGATACCAAAACGCCAACTAATGTCTTTATATTAACTTGCTCATGTAATCGGTAAACCCACTAAATTATTCTTTATTCCCATCTTCCATGTGTAACCACTCCATGTCCACCACCACCCCCTTGAGATGTTAATAACCTTATTCATCAACATAACAAAATGGATTTAGGAGCATGGGCTCGTGCCCACGTTACTTAAGGCCATAAATGTTATTTGAATAACGTAGGTTATTGGATATAAATCCGATGGCCTAAAAGCCTAAGCTTAGGGCCTCTAAAAAAGTTGTTAACCTGCACAAATCTGATGGATAAGAGCAATAACTAAGTGCAAATTGGAGAATTAGCACATTTGTCCCATATATACACAGACCTTTACTGATTGTGTTAATAGGGGTGAGGTGGCTAAAAGAGAAGGTAGGAGACTTCTCATTCTCGTTTGAATTGGGCCTCGGGCAGTCACATTTCATAAACAAGGCCCAATCAAATAAAACATACATGCAAATTTTACAGAAATACCTTTTTTCTTTTTGACAAGAAAAAAATGCATTGGACTAATTTTCCGACCCAAAAACAACAAAAAGAAAAAAAATGCATTGGACTAATTTTCCGACCCCAAAACAATCTTCATTGAAGCAATTTAGGAGGGAAGAAAAGAAACACTGGACTGAAGCAACGTCAGAGGTCGTCATCCAGATTTCAGCCACAGTGTTTGGGCCTGGGCCGTCTTTTCAGCTAATGAGTTTCGACCGTGTCCAAAAGGGGAGCGCAAACGCATGCCTCTACTAGTGTGCGGGCCCATCAACTGAAATGTGGACCGGTTTCGTCTCTTTTCAGCTAAAAGCTATAGAAAAAGCCGGCACCAAGCTTCAGGTCTGAAAAGGCCATGGCACTGAATTCACCGGACTCTGTAATGCCTAAACATGAAAAAGGTCCGGCCATGTGTGGACCAAAAGCGAATGGTGAATAGGGGCGATTCATATCGATGGAGCCGTGGCACCTTCAACATGATCCAAGTAGATACATAGATATAGTGGGAGGAGAAAGGGGTGACAGGGTGGGGGACCTCACCAGATAAAGACGCCTGGCCCCTGGGCATTGAGGCAGTGTAAGTGGACAGCCCACACATTTCTGTCTACCTTGGAATTCAATGTGTACTGAACGAGTAGATGGTGAGCAGGGCAGCACTGCACCAGCGAAAAAACTGATGGTGATCCTTAATTATGAAAGTGGCGAGGTCATTGTACTAGTCTGATGGCACTTGGATAAGAAGTAATTCATCTTTATAATTTTAGTCCATTATATTTACCTGGAAGAATTTTTAGTCCTCCTCTTTACATCTTGCAGAGTATCTTCTACTTTGTGATCAAAACGATGCACATGCTAATATATATTGGTGTGATATTAAAAAACAATATAATGTGTATGGAGTCGATCTTTATGATCAACAACTCCGATAATGTGAAGGGTATATTAGGAGCATAACTACGCTATGACTAGGGATGTAACCAGGATTTCATCTGGGGGGCCAAAAAAATAAATAATTTTTTTTATAAATTATTAACTTCTATTTCATAATGCAATATTTGATATATTTTATAGTGTACAATCGAGATCATTTAAATTAATGATGTCAATCATGCAAGTAAATTGATCATCAAAACTTACATGAAAATTAGAATTTTCTTATGGTAATATGTAGTTAGCTAATAAGTCATCACTTATTTATCTAAAAAGCATCTTAACCAGAATATAAAATATCCCTTAAAAATCATATCCATAGTGTTGTAGCATATATACTGTAATACTGGCCATTATAGATCTACAATGTATATTAAGGTCATCCAGTTTTGCTTAGGTCATTTAGTTCTGTTAAATTGTTGCATACTGTAATCATTATATAAATTTTATAACACCTTTGATTACTATCCACCTATATAAACTATAAACTATAAGCATACAATAATGGTCATTATGACACTACTATAACACTTATTTCTTTATCCTCTCCGATATGAATAATTCCAAGACAATAATTATATAAATGTTTTAATTTGCAGGAGCTGGTCAGGTTGTATAGAAGATTTTGAATGAAGCAAGGGGGCAATGGCCCCCCACCCCACATATGTAATTCCGTCACTGGCTATGACAGTATTTAAAACATGCTTTATATATCCAATGCAAATATCTTAAATTGGGCAGTAAAAAAAACCCAAGTATATAGATGGCTCACGGTCTTTTTACCCTAATTCCGGCACTGGATATACTTGAGGATATGAGTTGTTGAATTCCTACACATGGCGGCAGCTTTCAAATAGCAACCGGCCAACAACCTTATTGGCATCCTGTTAATTCCCCACAGGACCCTCATTTAACTCGCCCTAACCATGGGCACTATTCTCTGTTCAAGGGGCACATGGGTGAGCGTTAAAACTGCTGCTTCAACAGCAATGTCAGTCCAAAAAATGAAATAGACAATGGGACATGGCTGGCCCAGTAATTATTCAACTTTGATGCCTGCCTTGGGCTGTGGCCCTTGCTGCCCAAATGGCCGTGCACCTCACTCTCAAAACTGGCCACATTAGCATAGTCACATGTCATGTCTTAAAGTTGACCGTTACCACCAATTTTATTGCTCTCTGCAAATTCTGCAGATTTGTTAGAACAAGCTATTCACGTGGCCTCCTCCATCTGCTATTCCGCATGAAATGTTTGTTGCGTTGAAAATGTTAAAACTTTTGTACTTTGCATGGATCAAAGTTAAATTATGTAAAAGATATCATAAAAGACAGAGTCCATGGAGTTCTTCCCAGAGAGTTGCATGATGGGCTGGGCAGGAATCCAGGCTGAAAATCTCCTTCCAACACCACTCTTTACGAGACTTTTCAAGGACAGAGATTCGATTCATACATGTCATGACTACTACACAGGCATTTGGTCATCTTCCTCATAAGACCAAATGTTACATAGGATGATTAAGATGAAGCTGCTTGGCTTAGTAGCGCTGAAGTACAGTGTGACGTAAGGATGGTGAGAATGAAGATGATGAAGGCGGAGAGGGCCAAAATTGAGCATTCTTGACCCTTGAAATGCTTGCAAGCACGCCTAGTGGGGTCACATCTCCGATGACTGTCACCTTCTTTGTTGGGAAATCTATGTTGAAGGACTTCACCCCTGTGCAAAACAGACGTGGCAGGTAACTCAACATAGTAACTTTGAGTTCACTTCCTACTGATTATTGAACAAAATGAATGAAGTGAGAAACAAGAAGAGTCCTAAATCATTCAAACTATATTTTGCCTTTTGTTCATGCATGCGACTGGGACAGCAGACGGCAACAGTTCGTGATCAAGAATATTTTGAACAAATACTGAAGTACTAATTCAATCTTTCTTAGCAGAGACCCAGCAAACTACTCATGGAGCTACTGAATAACAATTAACGTCATAACAAATTCAAGTGTTTAATATTAATCTGAAATTATGCACTTGTTAATCGGTATTACCTTCCATTCTGGAGATGTGCTTCCTTACTTTTCCTTCACAGCCCTTGCAGTGCAAAGACACTCTCAACACCACTACCTGCAAAAGAAATCCATATTTAACAGCAAAACCGACATAATTCAGTATTAAACATCTGAGAGAGTGAGCGAAAGACAGAGTGTTGAATTTTGAAGCACCTGCTCGTGGGACCGAGGAGGAGGAGAAGGCCTAAAAGGGGCGGCCTCCGGCTGGGACTTGGAAGATGAGGAGGCCACACTGGGCTGGACAGGAACCAGGGCGGAAACTGGGTCGAAATCGTTGAACACGTCGAAGAAGGCACTGTCACTTAAGAGATATCTGGAAGAGCCCGGAGGGCTGGTGAATTCAGTTTGCTTAGCGGAGCTCTTCCTTGGCTTCGGGTGGTAAGCTTTTGGCTTTGGAGCTGAGTGAGAAGAAGGTGGGTTCGGAGGTTTCTTCGCCCTCCTGCTGTCGATGAGCCGAGGTGTGTGGCGATCAATAGCTCTGCTGCTGCTCCTGATCATGGACTTCTGATCCAAGCTCACACATATGGCTGTGGAAGCTGGAGAAGCACAGAAGAGGTCGATGCCTTTCATCTCTCCAAGAGGAAGAAGAAGCTACAAATGCAATTGAAAGTGTACAATTGTTCACAGAGTGAGAGGAAATGGAGAAAGGAGAGCTTCCAAGAGAAGTTAGATGGTGTGCTTTTATGGATGCGGCTAAGGTGGATGGAAAAGAAGGGGGAGGCCCACAGAATTAAAGAATGAGCATATAGTATGATCAGATAAAGTAAGCATTATTAAGCACTGTGTTTATCACATTGTCATGATTACGTCCACCGCTAAGTTTTTTATTATAATTAAAGTATATTACAATTATCTCAAAGTTATAATAATTAAAGTATATTACAATTATCTCAAAGCTATAAGGGGTGGAGCACGAAGTTTTCAGAGAGGAGGGAGGCTTGATATTTGAGATTAATGACACATATACTAGTGTATATTATTGTTAAAATTAGTAAATATGTGCATTGTCGATTTCATAGATGAAACATATATTCTTTAGGATAGACTCATTATCAAAATGGAGCATTAAAAATATTTCTATAAGAAAGAAAAATAGATGACAAGCTTTCATTATTTTAGGGGGCACGGAGACTTCTTAATAATTTAAAATTATAAGGGGGCGAGAGGGGGGAGAGGGGAGAAGCAAGGAACAATAGCGGCTATAAAACTTTACACTAAGAAAGTACAAGCATATAATACATACGACATTTATTACATTTACACTTCATATAAAATAACAATATTATATAGCAAATTTGTATTTATCACTTTTATTATCTATTATGAAATTACTATGTGAGAAATATAAAGATATTTAGATTGGAAAAGGTTCGAGGATTGTACTCCATATATATATATATATATATATATATATATATATATATATATATATATATATATATATATATATATATATATATATATATATATATAATCACGAGGCCTTGATACTTTTGCACGCAAGCCGGTCCGGGTACATACTAACGGGACTCATTTAAATATAATATTATTATCTTACAACCGTTCACAAATTATGACTCTAGGAAACATCAAATTTTGTAATTGTGGTCCTAATAAGATAGAAGAGGAAGGTGATCTTTGCCGCATTCGAATGGCTGATCGGTAAGGAATCCTGAGAAGAACAACTAAATTCTGCACCCTCTAATAAATGCAGCCATTCAACTTATTCACAGTGCGGCCAATTATGGCAGAAGAGTACATGTAGCTCAGCAGCTGAAATTTTAAATTCTTGTATGGTAGAGATTGCTGGGTGAAGCTTTGATCCTTGTCCAACCTTTTAAATGAATCGTCTAGTTGATACGGAGAGATGACTATGTTGTCTGAATCTGCTGCATTATCGTTCAAGCTCCATTTAGAAGTCAATATTTAATTTGTGTCCTGCTTAAATTAAGCTGATATTGGGCCGGTGGAAGCCATCAGTACAGAGCTGATCGGAGAATTGGATGGTAAACTTTGAAAACTGGGTTATAAAAGAAAAAAGGAAGCTTGAAAATTGGTAGTGTCCATGGCCCTGCTCCCCTGTCGGCGCAAATGAAGCATTCCTTTGTGGCACACATTGGATATAGTTTCAATCATATTTTAAGCAATGAAGTAGAATGTGATCATCAGCTGGCAAAAGATTATCAAACCAAGATACATGAGCATTTGATGCTGCTATAGCCTAGAAGTCCCTGATGCAACACCTGAAACAAAGGCAGCATACTCGACAACCAACTTGAGAAAATTTGGGGCAAAAGCCTTGGAAGAAGTTGGTCACGGCGAGCTAGGCAATTCACCGGACAAAAGTAACGACGTCTACATCTAGGGAGTTCATATAAATCAATTTTACTATCGACAATAAAATTATAGTTTACCATGTAGAGATTCAATAATCAAGAATGAATACGCTCTATACATAATAAAAATATCTCATCCAAATGTTTAAACGAGATGGGAAATAGTTATTTTCCTAAATTATCTAGATTTTTTTTCTCTTTGCAAAAACAAACAACTTCGAGCTTAAAATTTTTCTTTTTTTTTCCTTCTTTATTCAAATAACCGGTTTTCTTACTTTCTAAAATTTCTTTCAATAGTGTAAAATTCCACTTGTTGGGATGAGCACGTATTTGACACATGCAAGTTTTGGGATATGGGTGGGGATATGAAAAAATATTTACATTATTAAAATATGCAGGCTATTTTATTATGGGAAGCATTTTTATTACTCCTATAAAGAGGTGAGCATAAGCTACACATAAGAGTCATTTATCCATAATCAATGGCATTGTCGATCTTAAATATCAAGACTCCCATGAGTGGCTTAGGCTCAGCTTATTGTCACCGGAGGGTATTAAAAATGCTTCTTTTATTATGCCACAACAGGCGTTAGGATAGAATAAGAGTTTATTTCTACCTTTTAAGTTCTAAATTTCACCAACTATATACCTTGTGTAGAGTGATGTCAAAGTGGAAGCGTGAAGGTGGGCGAGCCCCGGGGGTGATGCCTTGTGTAAAAATTACAACTTTAATTCAAAATCTCTATGCAATCACATAAATAACTACATAAGTAATAATCATGTATAATGGGTTAATCATGAATTAAAATTAAATTAAAAAAAGGTACGGATTGACCTTTGAGGCTGATCAGCCCTTGAAAGTGTTATCCCTTCACTCCAACGCTTGTGCATCAATTGAATGTCAATTCAATCAAGAAAGAGAAGAGAATATGTTATGTGCTTGTATAGATCCCTTAAGCCCCTTCTTAGATTGTGAAATCAATAAGGGAGAGAGCCCAACATCTTGTCTTGATGCCACACTACTCTAAGAAAGAAGCTCTATCTTCATGCACCACGCAAGAGGGAGAAGAGAGGGAGAGGAGGGGGTGGCTAGCCCCTTCCTCCTCTTGTAATTAAGGCAACTCGCCACACAAGAGGGAGGGGGCGTGATTAGGAGAGAAAAGAGAGGAGAGGAGAGGGGGCTGCTCTAATTACTTAGGGCTTCCTCTCTTCTCTCATTCCTATTTATACTCTCTCTTATAACCCTATATGGGCTTTTCTTAAGGCGACATTCAACTTGATTTCATTGAACTGTCTTAGAGGGTCTGACACAACGGAGTAGGCTATGTTTTTCATAGCTCACGGAGGTCTGAACCCCCTGTACATGGCCAAGCATGTGTAACATGATCGACCCCTTGCTAACCATGGGTCCGACTAACGACACTAATTCATAAGTCAGGCCCTATAATGTAAATATGTATACCCTAGTTACATACTGTGTGTGTGTGTGACGGATGTGAGTCCCAATTGAATTTATGTCACGATAGTTTATATGAGGTCAGTGAGACCACTTCCACTATCCTTGGACCCCGTAGCCTATAGTGACTCACCCGAACTGCAAATAGAATGGACCGAAATAGGCCCGAGCTGATAGTCCAACACCTTTTTTATGACATCGTATGACCGGTGATCACAGTCATTATCAGCGAGTATTCAGCAAGCAATGCATGGGCCTGCGTGGAATTCTTTCTCTGCCTTGAGTTAGGGATGCCACTCGGGTCGGGTAAATGGTAAACCCGACCCGACCCTAATGGGTCGGGTCGGGTTTTAGTGATCCAACCCGACCCGACCCGAATATAAATATAAATATAAAATTTATATATTTTTTAATATTATTTTTTAAAAAAATTAAAATAATAATAATAATAATATATTAAAAAATATTTTTTTAATCTATTCGGGTCAAACGGGTCGGGTTCGGATCGGGTTTGGGTTTGGGTCAAATCAGGTCAGGTTCGGGTCATAGTTTTGTGATGTGGGTTTAGGTTCGGGTTTGGGAAAACTCGACCTAAACCCGGCCGGGTGGCACCTCTACCTTGAGTCGTTGGTACTCTTCTTTTTGACAACTTTAGATAAAACCAGAGTCATGACTCGTGGTATTGACATAAACCAAATCATCTGTCTTAAACACATACCCGTCTCGCGAGGTAGTTTTAGTACCTTTTTCCAACACACTTAACCATTATAGGCAAATGCATTTGGATGGTTTTTATTGTGTTTTTGCAGGTGAGCAAAGGAAAGAAGCAATCTAAGTAGTTGTCAACACCTGTTTTCCAGGTTATCCCCTTTTTAGTAATGGAGCTGGGTCGAATTCAAAGTTCAACAGTTCAGCATGCATGGGCAGTCACTAGAGATGCTCTTTATGAGAATTTGGTGGGCATGCATGCCTCAGAAATTCCACCTAAAGAAAGCTGGTTTCGAATGGTGGCTTAGATGCGTGGAGAACAGATGCTCGTTTTGACATGAAACCTGGGTTTCTGGATGAAGATGACATGAACCCACTTTGGCTTTCCCATTAGCAACTTCCTTCTGAACCACAAGACCGATCGAATCCGATGCCCCACTAAAAACTTTCTTCAGCTTTTCATCCTTAGCACTGACACCTTGAATGCTCTTCAATCTTGATCCTGTTCCAAAATGCCACACCTCTCCTGTAGACCCAGTCATAGAAAAGATCAATTTGAACACTAATCTTCAATTATTCTCTCTTGTGTTATGGCGAGAGCCTGTGCCAATCCTAATCCAACAGCAGTTTTTTGTGGGTCCTAATTAAAGCTGCATCTTTCTTAATCACGCGTTTAAAGAGATGCACTTTCGATAGTGGGGGAGGATTAACTGATTAAGGCCCTCCATTTTTTTCTCCCTCTGGCTTCATTAAAATGTTCTCCCTTTTGTAAGGTCCTCAGCCGTATACTTTTCAAGGCACACTACTGGTGGCTTTGCTTTTACTACAGAACTCAAGTAAAAGGAAGCTGTAGAGCAGACAAGGAAGGTCATTCTCGCGCATCTAAGCATCAAGATTGCCGGCATGAACAGGGGCAGGGGGAAGGTCAAAAGATGAAATTCTATGCTTCCATTGTGAGTGCGGAAAGGTCGTGAATTATAGTGGATAATGAGGTAATAATCAAAGGCCAAAGGTGCTGAAAAGAACAATTCTTGGAACAAGGTCTTTTGTTATCTTTGTGGCAGGGATCAATCACTTGAGCGGCACTTGGCCTCATCTTTTTGACAAAAATTGGCAATTATGGCAGTATAATACAAAGTGTAATGATGTGAGGCAGTGTTAATAAAGGTGGTATGCAAAAAGTTCACCACACCCATTAGACAAGGTCAATTTCATTCTTTTAGCACGCCTAAATGGCCCGGGCTGCAACATGCATGACCTCTGGTGTAGTTGCAGATTTGCTGAACAAAACTGACTTTGATTAATTAAAATATAGGAGTATATGTAACTCATGTTCATGGATAAGGAGAGCGAGTTTGTGGGCTGATTAAGGGAAGCGTTTTCTATGTTCCCCACGGGCAACGAGCCTAGTATAAATTGTTTATAGAAACTCTACATCTATAAAATCGATAATGTATATATTAGCATACATTAACATTAAATGTTACTAATGCTAATATGTATGCTATCAATCTTAAATGTTAAAGACTCTTATGCGCAGTTAACGCTAGGCTTAGGTGACGTTTAGATAATGTTTTGTGTCATCTAAAAAATTACTTTTTGTTAAAATTATTTTTTATAAATAAAATAAAAATAGGTTATATTTGGATAAATATTATAGAAATTTTTTTTTTCAAAAAGAGTTTTAAAAATTTTGTTTGGATAGTCATTGTATTTCATAATATCTGTTATAAAAAATACCTATTTTACCCCCTAATAATTAGAAGAAAATGAGCCAGATGGATGAGGGTGGTCATCTAATAGTCACGGTAAAAAAGAAGGGAAAAGAGTTTTATTTCAAAAGTTAAGGGGGAAGGAACTCTAGGAGAAAAGGTATGCAAGGGTAGACACGGTGGGAAGAGAAAGGGAAAGAAGGTTTAAATCGAGAGGAAAATGTGTGCAAGCAAAAAAGAAAAGATATAAAAAGAAATTATAAATTTTTTAAGAGAGAGGAGAAAGGTAAAAATATCGTGATATTTTTTGTCTTTTATATATTTTTAACCTAGCCATCATAGCAAAAAGTTGGTGAAAAATAAAATGGGTTAAAAAAACGAGGTTAAAGGTGTTTTTGAAATAAACAAAGTTTTAGTATAAATTGCCTAACTAAATAAAATTTATATACAAAGTAATAAAAAATAAATAAATAACGGTCATCTTATTATCGATAAGGAGTAAAAAAATGCTTCCCTGATTAATCTGTATTGCTAACTGGTAAATCAAGAATGTGAAGATAAATGCAGAGAATTGAAGCTCGTCTTATCTTAACCATCTATATTGCGTATTTGTCCACCATCTGATTTCATCTGAATTTAGCTAGGACTGGTTATGACTTGCATGGAACCCTCTTATAGAAAGAAAGAAAGAAAGAAGTGCACTGAACTTGTCCAATAAAACGGCATATTAGAAAGTCACACACAAATGGGCCTAATGGGTCCCACTCGGAACTTCGACTGCAGCCGCCGGGAGATGTGTTACGTAGAGAGGGGCATCTTGCAGGGGAGAAAGCGAATAAGCTGTAACCGCATTCCAAATGCATACGTATCAGATTCACCTCCCTTGTTTTTTTCTTTTTTTTTAAAGCCTAGCATTCGCTGTTTGCAGGCTGAAACGTCCAATTTGAGGCAGTGGTGACTCAGACAGGCACGGTGCATTTATAATACTAGGAAGATATTTAGATGAGAGTACATGCAATGTTCAGATGTTCCTCTATATAATAAGTTTAAAATAGCCCTTATGCAATGAAGCTTTTTTAATGCTTTACTCTAATAATTAGTCCCATATAATGAATTCATGAGAACCTTCCATCGGTAATATTAATGGCATATATGTTAAGCACACATTAACATTAGTAATTTTAACACTTACATATATTAACATGTATATTGTTAATTTTAAATATTAATTATTCTCATGTATTTCTTATGTTGGGATCATTCTCAGAGGATAGATAACACGGAAAACTCTTCCCTTATGCAAGTGGGAGTGTGCCAATTAAAACCTCTTGTAGTCTGTTAGCTCTATAGATTCACCAGCTATTACTAGTTTTTATAGCCACACGCCCACCTGTAAAAGGGGGCTCATTATAACTAGTTTTATTTAAAAATCTTCCTCTAAACTGTTGTCCGATAGGTTATGCTAAGGTTAATTTTGATGGCTCCTCCCTTAGTAATATTTGTCCATTTTTTCCGGTGTGGTTGTCAAGGACCATTTGGCCTTGGTTGCAGTTACTTGCCCGTTTGATCTTGGCTACTTGCAGCTGAAGCACTTTGGGAAGAGTTTTTCATGCTCCCCATTGATAATGAGCCCAATAATACATGGGAGTCATTGATATATAAAATCGACGTTGCATATATTAGTATACATTGATAATCACTAATACTGATGTTAATGTGAACTAGCATGTGCACCTTTGATCTCAATAGTTAATTGTTCCCATGTGCAGCTTATGTTAGGCTTATTATCAATGGGGAACAAGAAAAACATTTTCCTTGCTTTGAAGGTCTAAAGGTGGCTGCCTAGTTAAAGACCACCAACCTTGTTATGGAGGGTGACTAATTATAAATATATTAAAAGGGTTGCATAAGTCTGTGCCAATGCTATTTCAGTGCTACTATCTAAGATTAGGAAAATGTTTTCTTCATTACAATTGGTTGCCCTCCAAAGGAGGGTAACAAGGTTGTAGATGTTTTAGTTAGATCGGTCACTCAAATTGGTGGTTGTTGCTGGTTTGGTCGTCCTCCCTCTTTTTTGTGGTATGAAATAAGGAGAGACTATTGTGGGGAACATTTTATATGTTCCCTATTAACAGTAAGCCTAGCATAAGAAATACATGTGAGCCGGTAATATTTGAAATCTATGACTTACACGCTAGAGCACGTTAGCATCATTGACGCTGATGCTAATGTGCACTAGAGTATGCACCATTGATTTTCAGGATGAATAGTTCTCATGCATTCCTTATGCTATGGTCATTGTCAATAAGGAGCATAGAAAATGCTTCTATTATGGTGTTGTTTCTCTTCGATATAAATGATAAACCTTCAACCCAAAAAGGAAAAAACATTTTATGCTACTATGGTGAAAATAACCCATAAATAGATATTTTCTATATTACTTAGCCCAAGATAAAAAATATTCAATAATAGCTAAATTTTAACTTTTAATCCTATATAAACTTTTAGGTCATAAATGAACCCATAGACAACAGCAAGACAGATGGACGGGGGGTGGGCGGGTTGGTTTTAGTAGGGAGGTGTCATCAGTGGCAAGTTACAAACAACAGTTCACCGAAGGCAAATCACCAAAAAATTTGTCTTTTATCTAACTAACACCCATTCTTTGACATAATATATAGACATATTGTATCAACAATAACACATGTTAATAATATGTTATTGATAATATGATATATGTCATATTGTGTTAACGATAAAGCGATATATGTGTTTTTTGTTAGTGACCCATAATACAACGTGGCTCATATCACATATATATTAACATGACATGTTAACAATATACTTCATTGATAATACCGATATGTTCCATATCGCATATTGATAATACAATATTTTCCATATTGTGTTAGCTATGACATGATATGTGTTCTTTGAGTCGATGACCTATAATACAATATGTTCAATATTGCATATACCATAACACTAATATTCGTCATATCATGTTAATGATAACACAATATGTATTCATTGAGCCGATAACCCATAATACGATAAGCTTTATATCACATATACAATAACCCGATATTCACTATATAATGTTAATGATAACATAATATGTGTTATTTGAGCCAGTGACCCATAATATAGTGCTCATATCACATATACGATGACATGACATGTTGATAATACGGGTTATTGATAGTACAATATGTTTCATATTACATATACGATAATACATTATTCATTATATTGTGTTAATGATAAAACAATATGTGTTATTTGAGCCAACAACTCATAATATAATATGCTCCAAATTACATATACAATAACACGATATTTGTCATATTGTGTTACGATATGAGCCAGCAACTCATATATGATGTAGCTCATATCACATATACAATAACACAATATGTAAATAATACGTGCTATTAATAATATGTTTTATTGATACAAGTGTTTATCAAGTAGGCGATGAAAACTTCTAAGATTATGTACATGCTTATATAAGATATTATACACAATAAAACTTGCATACAAAAATCTACATTTGAGTCCCTCTTTACACGGTAGTCCCCTATAATTCCTTTTTTGAGTTGCAAGTATCTTCTTCTCATTTGTAAGGATAAGTGGTTTATGAGGTAAAAAAATTTCAAAAATAAATCAAAGAAGCATGATCGCCGATGAAGTGATGAAGGCCGACAATTGATTAGTGAAAATCGCAAATTGTTGTTGAGCTCCAATTGCCTCTTCACTTATGCACCGTTGTCGACAGATTTACACGATTTTAACCCCAAACCCTTGTTGTAGGAGTATTTTGGTTAGATTTTTTTAAAATTTTGTGTAAATCCTAATTTTATGTATATTTCATATTACATATATGATAATACATTATTCGTTATATTGTGTTAATGATAACACAATATGTGTTATTTGAGCCAACAACTCATAATATAATATGCTCCAAATTACATATGCAATAACACTATATTTGTCATATTGTGTTATGATATGAGCCAGCGACTCATATATGATGTAGCCCATATCACATATACAATAACATGACATGTTAAATAATACGTGCTATTGATAATACATTTTATTGATACAAGTATTTATCAAGTAGACGATGAAAACTTCTAAGATTATGTACATGCTTATATAAGATATTATACATAATAAAACTTATATACAAAAATCCACATTTGAGTCCCTCTTTACACGGTAGTCCCCTATAATTCATTTTTTAAGTTGCAAGTATCTTCTCATTTGTAAGGATAAGTGGTTTATGTGGTAAAAAAATTTTAAAAATAAATCAAATAAGCATGATCGCCGATGAAGTGATGAAAGCTGACAATTGATTAGTGAAAATCGCAAATTGTTGTTGAGCTCCAATTGCCTCTTTACTTATGCACCGTTGTTGACATATTTACATGATTTTAACCCCAAACCCTTGTTGTAGAAGTATTTTGGTTAGATTTTTTTAAAATTTTGTGTAAATCCTAATTTTATGTGTTTTTTTATAAAACTAAAGACTATAAAATATTTACATGTTAAGCTAGGTAATATAGAAAAATTTCCCATAACTAAGAATACTGGAAATGAATTGGTCTTATTAGAGGAGGGGACGGTTCCCAGTATCCGTGTGCCACAAATGGAAACCCATCTAAACAGGAAGTTGTTTTTGGCACACTGCAAGTGCCTGGCTACCTGCCCCACCTGTGTGTTTCGGGCCCAATAAAGGCCTGACGGGTCAATTTGAGGGTAGGCTAATAGGGTTCTGCAAAATATGGTTCAATTGAGATATGGGTTGTCGTCCATATGGCCTTTTCAGGTATCATCATTGTTTAAAGGTTTAAGAGATTCAGGAATTAGATGCGGACGATCCATCTTTCCATTCCCCTTGTCCAACCCTTTATTTCGACGAAATTCCCACGAGTCCACGACCTACTTCAGTTCCTACCAAGTGTCACGGACTGCGTTCCGGACACCCCACCAACTTCCTTTTTAGTTTCCTTTCATGTACTTTCTTTATTTTCATGTATTTCACTTATTTTTGATTTTGGGTGCAACCATGCCCATACAGCCACTTTGGCTGCCACTCCAACAATATACAAGAAATCTCTTATGCTATATAGGGGGGAGTGAGTAGTTGTGCAAGTTGGCTAGTGTTGTTGCACCCATTGCTTGTAAACATGTTGATAGTGAATGCATTCATCTTCCGTGCTTGTGTTCATTCGTTTCCTTGCAATGTGACTCGTTTTTGCCCCCTACCCTTTTGTTTTGCATGCACCCGCAAGTGATTGCGCAACGCACCAGTGCAAAGCAAACCTTTTGTCCCATTGAAGGCTTGCTTAGTGGGCTGTCCGCCTACAAGCGCCGCAAGGCCGGCTGCCCCAAAATCCCGTCCGTGACAGTTGGTATCAGAGCAGCCAGTTCCGTCAGTTCATCTTGTCAACTGAGGGCATCAGCGACGACATTGTTCCGCCCAGGTTTGTACTCCAATATGTAGTCAAATTTAGCTAAAAAGTCTTGCCACCGAGCTTGTTTGGGAGATAACTTGGGCTGTGACTGGAAGTAACTCGTCGCTATGTTGTCGGTTTTGACGACAAAGCGAGAACCCAATAGGTAATGGCACCAGGTGCGCATGCAATGAATAACAGCGGTCATCTCCTTCTCTTGTACGGTGTAGTGTCGCTCTGTTTCATTGAGTTTGCGACTTTCAAAGGCAAGAGGATGATCTTCCTGTGAGAGGACACCCCCGATGGCGTAATCCGAGGCATCCGTTTGTACTTCAAATGGCTTGGAGTAGTCCGGGAGTCGGAGCACTGGTTCATGCGTGATCGCTGCCTTCAGTTCAGCAAAGGCTTCCTTGTAAGGGTTTGACCAACACCAGGGGCGATCTTTCTTCAACAAGTCCGTTAAAGGGGCAGCTTTTTGCGAATACCCTTGTACAAACCACCTGTAATAGTTGGAGAGACCCAAGAAAGCTCGTAATTGTTTCACTTTGGTGGGGGCCGGCCAATCTTCGATTGCACGAATTTTCTCTTGGTCCATGCGAACTTGTCCACCGCCAATATGATGTCCCAAAAAGAGAATTTCCTGTTGTGCAAATGAGCACTTCTCCAGCTTGACATATAGCTGATTCCGGCGAAGGACCTATGTTCCAAAAGCGGACCACCTACGGAAAGAACTTCTTCACGAGTGTCACGACACTCCTTGGGCTGGCCATTCGGGTATCCACCGCACATTAGCCCTTCTAGAGCGGGCATACTTCTGGCCTCACATGAGCGATGATGTTGAGGCGTATGTTCAAACATGCCTTATTTGCCAATAAGACAAAGTGGAACGCGACAAACCACGGGGCCTCCTTCAACCGCTGCCTATACCATATGGCCCTTGGGAGAGTGTTTCTCTTGACTTTATCTCGGCATTGCCCAAAGTTGGCGGATACGGTTCCATCTTGGTGATCGTTGACCGGTTCTCCAAATATACTACCTTCATGCCAGCACCCAAACATTGCACCGCTGAAGAGTCTGCCTACCTCTTTCTGAAGCATATCGTTAAGTATTGGGGTGTGCCCCAAACCATTGTGAGTGATCGAGATGTACGCTGCACAAGCCGTTTCTGGACAGAACTATTTAAGCTGCTGGGGTCCAAGTTAAGCTTTTCATCAAGCATGCATCCTCAAACAGATGGCCAAACTGAGCGCATCAATGCTCTCCTTGAAGAGTATCTTCGCCACTTCATTAGTGTCAACCAGAAGAATTAGGTCAATCTCCTCGACATTGCCCAGTTCTCCTACAACTTACAAAAGAGCTCCACCACCAACCAGAGCCCGTTTGAGTTGGCCACTGGTCGCCAGCCTGCCACGCCCCACACATTAGCTTTGGGCTATACTGGCAACAGCCCCCCTACCTTCTGCCTTATACAAGATTGGAACATCACATCAGAGATTGCTCGTGCTTATCTTGAAAAAGCCACTGCTCGCGCAAAAAAGTGGGCCGATCAAGGCCGCCAACCTGCCACCTTTAGTGTGGGGGATCTCATGCTCGTTAAGTTCAACCCTGCCCAACTCAAGATTTTTCGTCAGCTACACAAAGGTCTCATTCGCAAATATGAAGGCCTTGTACCCATCCTCCAACGGGTCGGGAAGGTCTACCACCATGGATGCAGATCCACCCGGTCTTCCACGCTAGCTGTCTAAAGCCATACCATGCCGATGCTGAAGATCTTTCCAGACACCACCTTCCACGCGGGAATCCCAAAGTCACCACTGACGTCAAAATTCTCAATGAGATCATCGCCGATCGCGAAGTTGAATGCGGCAAAGAGCACATCCGCGAATTCCTCATCAAATGGCGGGACCTTCCACACAGCTGGGAGCCAGAAGAAGAACTCCTCAACCACCATGCTGATCAAGTCAAAGCCTACCTCCAGGAGAAGTGTCAACGAGGACGTCGACGGAATTGAGTGGGGGAGCATGTTACAGACTGCGTTTCGGACACCCCACCAACTTCCTTTTTAGTTTCCTTTCATGTACTTTCTTTATTTTCATGTATTTCACTTATTTTTGATTTTGGGTGCAACCATGCCCGTACAGCCACTTTGGCTGCCACTCCAGCAATATACAAGAAATGTTTTATGCTATATAGGGGGGAGTGAGTAGTTGTGCAAGTTGGCTAGTGTTATTGCACCCATTGCTTGTAAACATGTTGATAGTGAATGCATTCATCTTCCGTGCTTGTATTCATTCGTTTCCTTGCAATGTGACTCACTTTTGCCCCCTACCCTTTTGTTTTGCATGTGCCCGCAAGTGATTGCGCAATGCACCAGTGCAAAGCAAACCTTTTGTCCCATCGAAGGCTTGCTTAGTGGGCTGTCCGCCTACAAGCGTCGCACGGCCGGCTGCCCCAAAAATCCCATCCGTGACACAGGTCTCATTTTACAAATATTTCATTTGTTCGAGTACTTAAGACATATAACCGCATGAATTTCCATATTTCCATCTCCACAGTTTTTAGGTTGAGGCATCCATCTCCACATTAAACGGCATTTCTCAAGATCCACACCTCTTTCCGCTTCAGCATCACTTTAAATCCCTGTCAAATGGACCATATGATCCCTCCTGGGTCCTGACTACTTCCAGCAATGAATGTTTATTTGAAAATTTTACAAGAATTCACGAAAAATGCATACAAGATATCAGTCTCCCACGCATGAGAAAGAACCCAAGCCAAATTTTGATCCTACCTGACCTGTCAAGAAGAACTCTGTGCCAGATGTTGCATAATATGTTGAGCAAGATTAGGGCTAAAGGAACCCAAAGGGAAAGATCACGGTTAACAAAGCTAGCACACCTGCACAATCATTCTACTCAAAGCAGCAACATTCAACGCAAATTCCTAAATCTAGCAGTTGCACAAATTTCTCAGAAGCAGGGAAATTTTTGATACATGCATACCAAAGCCTCATGGTTGAGGGCCTGAGGCCTCACCAAAGTTGGAAGGTTTGACCACAAGAAAAAAGACAAGCTTGCCACTACTCTGTTCAAACATTCTTCTTTCATTTCTTTTTCCTCTTTTTGGACATTGTACTTTACATGAATCAACAAATACCAAAGAATTAACACTTAAATATTCAACTCAATCTGTTCAAAATTGACCTTTTTTGGCACTCAGGATTGACCTTGCTCCCAGTACAGGAAACAACTCAGCCCAAGCACATTTTTGATAGTCAAAAGAATAGATCAGAACTCAGATCACTAAAATCCTCCAGGTACTCGAAGGGGACCACAAAATTATGAACAAATATTGGTCCAACACTAACATGTATACACTTCACACGTTTGTATATATGCAAATAAGACATGCATTTGAGCAATTGAGCCTTTTACTATTCATTTAATATACGTTTCTGAAAATCAGTCACCATTTGAGGTAGTCCTTCCCTCAGTGATATCTTTGGTTCCCAGTTCAGTAGCTCCTTTGCTTTGCTGATATCTGGTTTTCTTTTATGGGGGTCATCCGCGGTGTTTGGCTTAAATTCAATGGTTGCACTAGAGTCGATAGTGTCTTTCACAACCTGAAAGGAAGCAAATCCCAGTTTATGATAACTTTCGAGAAATAAGAAGGAAAATGTTACAGATAATTTACCTCGGCAAGTTCTAACATGGTGAACTCCCCAGGATTTCCCAAATTAAAGGGTCCCACATGCTCACTTTCCATCAGAGCTATCAAGCCATTTACCTGGGAAGTTGGATTTACAATAGCGAATAAGTTGTCATCTAATACAACAAAGTTCAATATACATGTAATAAGATGTTTCTGCATCAATTTTATCATTATGACTGACTGCTGTAAAGCTTTCAGGTATAAATGCAGTTACACTGCTAAATGCAAGGACAGTAGTCTACCTATGCTCTTATAGACGGTGAATGCACAAAATATAAGAAGACAATCTCTATCTAGGGAACTACACCTAATTTCATCCCCATTGCACATAGAAGAGAAAAAAGGCTATTGATACAATAAAAAATTTCCAGTTTGGGAAGGAAGAAATTAAAACAGAAAGATAACTTTGTATTGTTACATATTAAAATTGGCACTTGCCAACATCACTGAATACACAAGAAGATTCGATAAATGACATAATCATGTTTAAGCTACTTTGGTTATGTAATTGTCTCGTAACTATAACATTGCTGGCCTAAATAGAGCTGCTAGAATAGGCATACTATATTCACGTTTCAGTATACCAACATTATTTCAGCAGAAAAATTAAATAAATATAAAAAGTGTTAAGTAAATAATCCTTTTAAGAGAAGAACCTAAAAAAAAAGATAAGTTTGTCATTCACCAAATCAGAAACGTATTGAAAACTTCGTGTTTGCTTCCCATCACCATAAACTGTCAATGGCTGTTTGCGAAGGGCCTGTACAGCAGAGAGTAACAATGTGCAAAGGGACATGACAATTGTATCCAAGAGAATCTCTACGATCATAGACAAGAGCAAACCTGGGCAACAAAGTTGCTGACAACACGCCCATCATCTATACACATCCGAGGACCATACGTATTAAATATTCGAGCAATGCGAACCTGAAATACATGATGCATCATAGGTTGATAGAGATGATTGGTACAAAAGGTACTCAAATTCGTGTAACTATACATTATGGAATAAGAAAGTGTGCTCCACGCAAGCACTCCTATATACACACTGAAAATTCACTAAGTAAGCTTCACAGCCACCCATGGCTTGAAAGTTGAAACTCATGTCTTTCAACAGAAAATACTTTATTAATCATACAATTTCGGGGAAAACTATTAAAAAAAAATCCCAGTTTAGAAAGTGGACTCAGTGAAGTTTAAAATATTAAATGCATACAACTCTTATCTAGAGTTGTAGTTAGCACTCTTCAGACAATTATATGCAAATATCCTTTGCTTCTTACAGAAGAAACTAAATAATTATTTATTGGTACTTCATCTCCCCACAGAAAGAAATACTTAGAATAAGTTGGGCCATGAAGGCCTTAGACAACGATATTTAATACACTGAAATTCTAGAAGTACTCACAGGTACTTTAAAATTGAGAAGCATGTAATTACGAAAAAAGCACAGGATAGTTTGCAGAACCATATATTAAACTGCATTATTGGTCAACACTCAAGTAAATGCTTGTACCAACAAATAAAAAAACACTCATAATAAATGTTATATATATCCGTTAACATTCAGAAAGAGTTGACAAAGCAAGGTACCTCAACATCAGCACCTCGATGATAATCCATTGCCAAAGTTTCTGCAGTCCGTTTTCCTTCATCATAACAACTTCTCACACCTAATCGAGAAGCAATCTTTTAGATGTGCATGGCTCTGGATCCCATTCTTTGTTAAAATTTTACTAACTATGTACAGTTCAGATTACTAAATTATTACAGTAGGTCTGCTTATAAAATGTACACATATCAAGCGAAACACAAAAAAGGGAGTGCAATGGACGCTTACCAATAGGGTTCACATTGCCCCAGTAAGTCTCCTTTTGAGGGTGTTCAAGTGGGTCACCATAAACTTCGCTAGTACTTGTCAGCAGAAAACGTGCCCCAATTCTTTTTGCCAGGCCCAGCATGTTGAGGGTTCCCATGACATTGGTCTTGTAATAATTATTAAGGATAAAACCAAATTTTGATGCAGCCAGTTAAGAATACCCACCTAAAGCTTTTAAAAGTCATTCTGGCCAGACAACTTCAGAAAACCCTGGTACATTAGAACGCTTCCCTAACTAGAATTTGAAAAAAACATGTGCTTATGCGGTATGAGGTCTAGTCTTTAAACTTTAACCCGCAATCAGCATAAGGGAAGCAATAACATGTAATCCAGCGGAATGATATTATCGGACTTTGACTGTTATTGAATTAAATAACTGCCTCAAGGAATCAAGTGAATCTATAGTTACATTTCATAAAACATGATTTGCTATTCAATGATGCATATAGAAAAGAACAAAATAAGTAGAACCATTAGAGCATGAAAAGACAATTAGAATGGTACATCACAAAAATTAATGATAAAATATACCAAAAAGTCATGAAGTTTAGAATGAAATGTAATAACATGACAATAACAAAAAAATGAACCGAAATATGCCACAATGTACCTGGAAATGAATATGCATGAGGGTCCACCTTATCGCACAATCCATAATTTGTTTACCAAAATAAAAATAAACATTTATTTGCAGAGAAATTAGAATTCAGGATATGATTGTCTTTATTGGGTTGTATTTGTAATGAACCGGTGATGCTGGGCATGCCAAGTGATAAATCTGATCTACCTCCAGCAAAAGGGGCTCAACGACGTCGTGCCGGAGAAGCTCGAACCTTGGATTCCCAAAGTGGTGCATCACATTCTCTTTTCTTCCAGTAAAGAAATTGTCAATCACGATCACATTGTCCCCCCTCTCCAGTAGCTTATCGACTAGGTGGCTCCCCACAAATCCAGCTCCACCCGTCACCACAATTCTCTTCGGCTGCTTCCGGAGTCCTTTCGGAATACGATTCGTGGCGCCGGCACCCCCATAATGCCCAGATCGCTCATATGGGTACACCTGTTGGCGGTCAGTAGTAGTCACAGTGATGGAATTAGGGATGACAGGGCGGATCTCCGAGGGGCCCATCTTCAGCAAGGTGGGTTGGAGCATAAAGAAGGTGGTGGCGATGAGGACGCCGACCAGGACGAACAGCAGCCTCTGCTCTTTGAGGAGGTAATTCACCGATCTGGGCAGCGTTCTGGGCCTCTGGCTCTTGCCGGAGAAGGGAGAGGCGTGGGTTGGCATGGTGGAGTCGTCGTCCCGCCTGTGGTTCAAGCTGGATTGCTTGTGATACTGTTTCATACTAAAACTTAGCTTCTCCCTTACGCCGACTCCCCCCGTCTTCCTCCCTCCCAACCCTTTTCTACAAGGGGCAACTGGAAATGGAGATCCTTGTGGAAGAAACCAGGAGATCTGACCTGAGAGGTAATCTACTCAAGTCAAGAGCCCATGTAAAAGAAGAAATCTGTGATCTTGATTGCTGCAGGGGATTGCAGGCAGCTTTCTTCTTCAATTCTCGAAGCGGGATCTGCCTTGCGATTGGTGTAGCCGTGTAGGTGGTGGTGAACACGGAACGGTGTAAACGGACGGATACGGACGCGGACAAAGTACGTCCATATTCGTCTATTTTTATGCGGATAAATGGATAATGTATTTATCTGTCCGCGTATATTCGTAACAGGCGACCAAAATAAATTAAAATAGACTATTTTATTCTCATATAGTTAATAAAATAATAATATTTTAATAAATAAATAATAATATTATAAAAAAATATTTAAAAATATAATATATATTTTAAAAAATTTATTTATATAATATAAGTTATGAAAATTTATTTAAATAATAATTAAAAAATTATTTACCAATTTGGATTACTTTAAGAAATATTTCTCAAAGTGGTATTTTTTTTTGCCACGCAAGTACTATCTAAGCAGCTGGTGCCTGCGTGATTTTTTTTTTTTAACTTTTTAGCTGATTTCGTCGTTTAGAATGACGAAATTAGGTTTAAGTTGATTTCGTATTTCTAAAGGATGAAATTGGGTTAACGTTTTAAAAGACTTGATTTGATTTCGTCGTTTAAAAGGACGTTCTAAATGATGAAATCACCACTCTTAGCGTAAATTCCACAGTTAGACCGAAGCCGATTTCTAAATGACGATGAATTTTTTTAAAAAAATTTGCATGAAGTTGTGCATGGAGCTGTCATTGCTATGCGGGATAGACGTCTGCATAATCTTGCTAGCATTGTCAGGCCGATGAAAGCGAGGATGTTGCAATGAAAGAGCATCTCAAAGACGCTAATGGTAGCTCCTAAGAAACTCGAAAGCAAGGAATATGAGTCATCGTCGCCGGAGTATCAAGCTCTGTCGGGTCAGAAAGGAAGCTCTCTGGGTCCGGGTCGAGGTTGGTGGGATCAGGACCGGGGCCTAAGAGGGGGGAGGGGAGGTGAGCATGGAGAGGGAAATAGATGGAGCTCAACAGTGGTCTGCATTTGGAGGGGGTGCATTCGATAGAGGTAAGAGGAGGAGGATTAAATCTTATAGTTATGTTCACTATATAGGTTTTTTTATGATAGTAAGGGTGGTGATTTCGTCGTTCAAAACAACAAAATCACCTCATCGTCATAGCAACTCTAAATTCTGTAAGGTTGTTGCACATTCTCTAATGGACACAATAATTCACCTTATCATCATAGCAACTCCAAATTCATGTAAGGGTGCTGCCATTAATGCTGCACATTCTCCAAATTCACGTAAGGGTGTAAAAAGAATATTTTTTTACATAGAGTAAGGATTTAAATAGCCTTATTTTTTAAAGAATAGTATGACATTCCACATAGAGTTTGATTGTTTGTGTCCGTGAAGTGGCTCTTGGAATTTTAGAGGAGCTAATGGCAGTTCATAAGAGTGACATAAATGAATGTTATAGCTGTTTTATTAACTCAAATATTTGTTTCCTTGTAGATAAAAGATAGAACAGTTAAAGGGTGGCTTCTAGCTAATTATAAAAAAATAAAGACATTTAGCTTGAGCAGGCTCTGTAACAAGTCCTCGACCATGGTGGATAGGGGTTTAAAATGGTATATAGGGGGCTAAGATAGATTCCCTCTATTTCACATTAATAACAACATTATTTAATTTTTAAAATAAATAATAATTCACTGAAAAAAATAAATAAAACTATTAATGTGAGATAAAGGAGTATTGTATATTAACATGGTCCTCTTATGTACCATGGTCACAAAATTTGGTGATGGAGCTCGATCAGGAAAACATTTTCCAAAATTATCAGCTCCAAATTCATGTAAGAGTGGCGATTTCTTTGTTTAGAAGAACAAAATTGGCAAGTCTAAGTCTTTTAAAAAGTTAACCCGATTTTGTCCTTTATAAGGACGGAATCAACTTAAACCTGATTTCGTCATTCTAAACGATGAAATTAATTAAAAATTTAAAATAAAACCACACAGGCGCCAGCTGCTGAGCTGAAGCCTGCATGGCAAAAAAAACACCACTTTGGAAAATATTTTCCAAAGTGGTCTAAATTGATTAAATAAGTTTTTTTAATTATAATTTAAATAATTTTTCCTATAAATTATTAATTTAATTTAAATAATAATAATAAAATATATAATTAATGTAATTTGGACGCCGAAGTAAAAAAGAAAGAGCACAAATATATAAATAATAAATTTAAAGATATTTTTTAAAAAAGGGTATAATTATTAATTAATAATATTATACATGGCTGGACAACTCTAAACGGACAAAAAATAATATTATCTACGTAAACGGGGAGGAACACTAAACGGACGGACACCGTTTTACTCTTGAGCAGTCGGCAGGTGATTTTCTCCCGAGTAAAACACCCGAACGTCGTGCGAATGGGTCCACGTTTATGGGACCACCCCTTACTGTAGGGCCCATCTAAGAGCCCAAACGGAATCGGACCCTTTCATTGTGCGGCGTTAAGGTGAGGGGGAAAGACAAAAGGCCCTCGGAAACCCTAGCTTGCTGAGGCTCGCTCTCTCATTGTTGCTCGGTCTCGCGAACCAGAAGCCACCATGGGAACGGTGCCGCCACCGAGCAAGATCCGATGGGGGGAGCTCGAGGACGACGGGGACGACCTTTACCTGCTCCCTCCCCCGCAGGTGATCGGCCCGGACGAGAACGGGGTGAAGAAGGTCATCGAGTTCAAGTTCAACGAGGATGGGAACAGGGTCAAGATCACCACCACCACCCGCACCCGCAAGCTCGCCAAGGCCCGCCTTAGCAAGCGCGCCGTTGAGCGCCGCTCCTGGCCCAAGTTTGGCGACGCCGCCCACGGGGACGCCGGCAGCCGCCTTACTATGGTGTCCACCGAAGAGATTCTCCTGGAGAGGCCCAGAGCCCCTGGTATGTTTCTTATTCTATTGTTGTCAACTTCTCACGAATTACGTAAATTTTGCATTCTGTTCGTTTTTTGTACACTTCTTATTAGTTCTAATTGCATGAAAAACATTGGTTATTCGTTGTTTACGATTGGGTACAAGGGAGGCTAATTTGGTGGCTGCTTTATCTATTTTGAAGAGAAATCTATGATGACTATCTGCACGATTGAAGCCGATCATGCAGTCTCGGCAAGTTGTATATTTCATGAGATAATTGTACATAGCTGTATTTTCTCTTGTCACTTTCTGCCTCATATTTATCAAATCCATGTTGCGTGACCATTTAGATGATTTTTTTATAGACGGGCAAAATATGATTTCATTAGATGCTGAAGTGATTATACTCCTCTCTCTTTTCTTCTAGGGCTTACTATTTCCAGTATTGTTTGGTAATTTCTGTTTGTTTCCTTATATTTTTATCAGTAAAAATGTCTTTCTTTTTCTGAATTGAGGCTTGTTTTACGAGAATAAGAATGGGCTCAATTGAGATCTGCTATGTCTATCTGTAGTATTGAATTATTTTGAATGGGTTCAATTTAGAGGCATGGCATTGCACTCCTGATTCAAAACTCCTCACATGTTACTTTAAAGGTTCTCACATGATCTTAACTCTTAATATATATAGCTAGTGTGATACCGAGATCGAATGAGTTATCATTGAAATGTTCACAATCCTCAAGCCAAGGCCAAGCTCCCGTATCAGGGTGGTTGGGAGCTTGGCGCCTGCCCCACCCAATGTCCTTAGCTTGAGGATTGGTACCGCCCAAAGACAGTTGAAGATGATAAAAAAGGCATCTTTTATCTTGTCCGTGACACTCTTTTGGAAGGAATTTTATGATCATTGAACTTGACACGCAAACACAACCCACTCATTTAGTAGTGCTTAAAAGAAAAAAAAACTGATGCAATATCGAAGTAACAACAATAGACGTAAGGTTATTTTGCTAAGTAAAGCTAGAAATTTTTTTGATAGGTAAGAATCTCACACGTTCTTTACTCTATGCCATGGGTATTTAACCCCAGGCGCTTTCCCTTAATGGGGAGATATCCAACCAGTGCAACACACGCTGGATCAGCTACTATAGGTAGAAAATTGGTGCTGCCGTGTTTGCAAATTTTTTATGGATCACTACAACATTTTTAGGCATGTAAAGTAACATACTCTCTCTCTCTACATGCTGAGATGACTTGAGTAATCTGGCTATGTCTGCGTCTGTTAGCAAAAAATTAGTCTCGTGGAAAGAGGTGATGTTATCTGCTTTATACATGTGAGAATGCATTCTTGGATAACATTGCCTATAATATACATGTTATATTCTATAATTTAGTGGAATTTAATTTTGTTTATAATATACTAGAAAGCCTATTTAGGTTTAACTAGTTGATGTAAAAAGTTGTTATATGTGAATGGTTGAAGATTTAGATATTACATTCTGTTTGATGTTTGAAGTGAGAACTTTTACCTGTCGAGAAATATCTTGAGTGGTTAATTGCTACTGTCCTATACTTATGGTGATACAAATTTCATTTATGCGGAATGCATTGTATCTCGAAAATTGTTATTTGCTAGAATATTTTTGTCTTGCTGTATAGTTTTGGTTTAACATTGACTGCGAGAAGTTCTTAAATTTATTTCTCTTGGCTGGATGGGAGAATATGAAACCTTGAACACTGAAGGATGCCCTTCATTGAACTGACTGCAGGTACCAAAGCAGAAGAATCCAAAACAGATCCATTACTTGGTCTCAAAGGTGGAGCTGGTGCTGTTCTTATGGTTTGCCGAACTTGTGGCAAAAAAGGTGATCACTGGACGTCAAAATGTCCCTACAAGGATTTGGCCACACAGACTGAGGTCTTTATCGACAGGCCTCCTGCAGCAGATGGTACGGCCCCTGCTGCTGCAAGCAAAAACACATATATTCCTCCTGGCATGAGGGGAGGAGCTGCGGAAAGAAGTGGAACTGAGATGAGGAGAAGGAATGACGAGAATTCAGTTCGAGTCACCAATCTCTCTGAGGACACCCGGGAGCCTGATTTGCTGGAGCTTTTCCGACCATTTGGGCCTGTTAGCCGTGTATATGTGGCCGTGGATCAGAAGACTGGTATGAGCAGGGGATTTGGTTTTGTCAATTTTGTCAACAAGGAGGATGCAGAGAGGGCCATTAGCAAGCTCAATGGTTATGGGTATGACAATCTCATCCTCAGGGTAGAATGGGCAACTCCAAGAGCAAATTAAGGAGTTATTTAAAGCATATCAGTAGTAAGTTGTGGTCTATGTTCGTATTCTGTTTTGAACAAGTAACAAATTTGTTATGGCTTTGCTCCGGATTAGGAGGATTAGGGACTCCTAATTTAGGAGACGGTATATGAATATTTGGAGTTTATAATGCGATTTAGTATGAGTTTTCACTGTTCTACATGGTGTAATCATTCTTCCAGTGGTTTAATATAACAGAAAACCATATATGCATATATCTGGAACAACTACCATAAAATGATTGTTCCGCACTTTTTCCTTTTAGTAACAATGGTTAGGTATCAATACCTTTGATTCTGTGATTAGATCTTCGAGTCCCTCTTTTCTAAGAATATTTCCCCTTTGAGATCTACCTAGTAATTTTTTCTGGCCAAGGAGGAAAGCTTAGATGTCCTCAGTGCCTGAGGTATTTTGTACCTCCATTGAATCAGCAGTTTTTGTTTTTGTACTTCCATTGAAACTTCTAAATTACAGTTGTCACCGGGTATTCACTTTCCATGAACGGCCTGGGCCCAATAGACCTCATTGTTTAACTTTTAAGTTTAATTTCAAGGAGCGTGTACGAAGTGATCTTTGCTTCCCTTCAAAGAAACAACGTAATTTCTTCATCGTTACTGATGGCAGAAAAGATTGCAAGTTGGCTTCTGGCATTCAGGACCGGACACTGGTGTGTTGCACTCCAGAAAAAAACTTGTAAATCATATTGCAATAATTAGTGGACATTTTTCATTTTTACAAAATTAAAAGGGTCATGAATCGTGATATAAGTGCGGATTAGAACAGTTTTCGCTCCTAATCTGGCTTTGTTGAAGGGACAAGGATGAGGCAGCACGTTTTCATCTCCTTGCTTAATCCTTGTTCAAATAAAATCAGGGAGGTAATGACTATCTAATGATCTATCTGATAGGTTCCGGGACCAGAACCGAGTTGCTTCCACCCTCTTGGCCCCTTCATTCTATCTAATAATCCAAATCCAAAGTACTTATTATTAACACGATTACTAATCCAAAGATAGAGAGGACATCCAAGTGTGAAGCGTATTTAAGCGAAAAGGAAGTGCAATTGCCGACTTGCTGACATCCCAACGCGTTCACGTTCCTACCCAGCGTTGGAAATACCGACAAAGCCCAGTCGGCCTTCTAATCCACCTTCTCCTCTACGTTACACAACTTTAAAGCCCACACGCGCGAAGCCCAGAAACTCGTACGCAGCCCGTTTTCATCTCATCTGTGAGAGGCGACTCCGACGAGGAGGAGAGAGGTTCACTTCTCCGTCCGTTACCGTCCGGCGGAAGTATCTAAGAATGGCTGCCATCAAGGAGGAGGACGACTCGCTGGAGCACACGCTGCTGGTGGTCCGGGAGGTCGCCGTATACAAGATCCCGCCCCGCCCCACCAGCGGCGGCTACAAGTGCGGCGAGTGGCTCCAGTCCGACAAGATCTGGTCCGGCCGCCTCCGCGTCGTCTCCTGCCGGGACCGCTGCGAGATCCGCCTCGAGGACCCCAACTCCGGCGAGCTCTTCGCCGCCTGCTTCGTCCACCCTGGACAGCGCGACGCCTCCGTCGAGACCGTCCTCGACTCCTCCCGTTACTTCGTCCTCCGCATCGAGGACGGCCAAGGCAAGCACGCCTTCATCGGGCTCGGCTTCGCCGAGAGGAACGAGGCTTTCGACTTCAATGTCGCCCTCTCCGATCACGAGAAGTACATCAAGCGCGAGCACGACAGGGAAGCTGGCGAGGTCAGCGACGACAGCCACATCGACATTCACCCTGCTGTCAACCACAGATTGAAGGTACCTCCTGAATATGGTATTGAGAATTGCCTTGTAAAATATTTGCCCAGAATCTGCTAGTGTTTATGAGCTCCCTTTAGGTTTTTTAGTCCACTGTTTTTCTTTTTTCCTTTTCTGGAACTTCAGGGAATGTGCGGGCTTTAATTGTTTAGCAGAAAATTTGTACACATGTTATGTGCATAAATTCTGATGTTTGCTTAATTTTTAAGTCTAATGGTTCGGGTCTTCGGGATCTTTTTTTTCCAGCTTAAGCAAGTAGGTGGTATCCGTAATAATTGCACATGGTCACGTATTATGTGAGTAAGCTTGACTGCAAAGCTGAGGCTTTGTGGATTTTTCTGTGCGGAAATGCTACGTTTCCAGAAGTTAAGAACAACAATACGGCAAAAACATTTTGAACAGAGATTGAAAGGTTATAAATAATGTGAAGTTCTCACATCGCAAATTGGAACTTGATTATTTCCACGTCTATGGAAAATATAGTATAAATGATTAAGATACATTTTTTAACAATAAATTCATAAGCGAATTTGTTGTATCACGCATCTCCTTCTTGCTATGTGATTGCGTATTCTAAATTACCCAATAATAATTTGCAAAGAATATAGTTGACACTTACAATGACGATCTTAAAGTTTCATGTCTATGATACTTCAATTTTTGAGCCAGTTTGCTGCTTGCTATTAACTATTATAATAGGTGATATATATTATAAATTGTTGGTTATAGGAAGGAGAGACCATCAGGATCAATGTGAAGCCCAAACCGTCCAGTGGAACTGGTATGCTTTCAGCTGCTGGTTTATCTGGGAGTGGTTCAGCTCCAGGAAAAGTAAGCGTTCTTGCACCACCACCTAGTGGTGCTGGGAAAACCAAGTCCCCACTTCCTCCTCCACCCAATGATCCTGCTTCTGCTCGAATAGTTTCTGGTCATGGCCTTAAGTTAAATCGACCAGAGGAGAACCCAAGGCGTACAGTTAACCCTCTTTCAGATCTTTCAGTACTTGAGGTATGGTTGCTTCCCCTGTAATGCATATATAGATAATATAACAACAATCAGGTGCAAACTGTGCCGAGTCGCTTTTAACATGATATTGGGCTTTACCTGAACACCTGAGTTTTTGCATGAAGTAGCAGTTGTGAATAGGCCAGTTTAAACTCTTTAAAACATAAATTATGTATAACTTAGATAGGCTCTTTTTGCTGCCCTTAGGCTGAGGTTTAATACTCCCTCTGTCCTATATTAATAGCTACATTTGGACAAATGGTGGTTTTTATTGAAGGTGTAACCACATTAAAGAGAAGGAAAAGTAAGCGTATGATAATATTTTTTAAGTACCAACCACTTAAATTTAATAAAATGGAGCTATTAAGATGAAAATTTTTTTCCCAAATGGACCTATTAATATAGGATGGAGGGAGTACATATTTGAAGTATCCATGCTGCCATAGTTCACAATCTTGGATCTCAGTCTTGTCTCGCTGACCTAAAGAGACGAGATCTGGGAGAGATCGGGCAAAATGATCTCTGTGATCCTAAAAGGAGTTTCTACATGTATTTTGACAATCTAAGCATATATTAACATCCAGGAACTCTAACACTTATCTCAAACAATCATAACATCATGAGAAAAACTTAGATTAACTAATTTACACTGAATAAGTGACAAACTATGATAAGGATGAAGAAGAATGAGTTTGAAGATAATGCCATTGATGTTCTACACCTAAATGAAGCCTAGAGCACACATATCAATAGTAACTGGAGTGACGTGGTGGTTGGAAACCTTCTTGATACTCTAGGACTGAGCGTTTAGAGATTTTAGGCGGGCACAATATTGCTCCAGCATCATCCAGTCCGTATCTAAGTACTTTTTTCACATTGCTCACTAACCAATAAGACAGATGACCAGATCAATTTCTGGCAGCTTAGATACAAAAAAAATGAAACTAGGACAGCTCAGAAAATTTAAAACAATGGTGAAATGACTGCCCTACTGCTGGCATTTCAGATAAACTGCCAGCAGATATTTTAAAAGAAGGGTGAAACAATTGCTGATAGAGGGCGAGATCTCACCGGGTGAGGGAGAGGGGAATGTGTTTTCCCCCATCTACTTCACTGAGACCAAGATCTCTGATCTCATGCCGCTAAAGTGTTTTTTATCAGTATAATGTTCTCTTGAATTATAGCGTGAAAATAGATTTTGGTTTTTATGTTATTGGAACTTCATAGGCTAACAGATCATCGGACTTTGTTAGCATTTCTTCAGATTTTGATGCCATGTGAATGTGGATTGTAAAGGTAAAGGCATCTTATTCACATTATATTGGTAGATGTTCACATATGGGAAAACCATTGAACTTGGAAAGCTATGTATCTGCATGTTATCATTTTGTTTGTGCTTATGCCTGCCCATTAGCTTTGGTTTACCATGCTGTCAGCATACTCAACACTTTTTCCTGTGAAATGAGCAGTTTTTATTTTTATAATATTTTAAGCTTCCATCATTTTTTCCTGATTGTACTCAGTATGTTGGACCTTTGCAGAGAAATCTTCCTTCAGCTGCTGGATCAGGCTCAACAAAGAGCAGTGCTTCAGGATGGGCAGCATTTTGAATATGTGGCACTGTCTGCCTCCTAGAAGTCAGATTTGATTTTCCTGTATTACTCCAAAAAGGAAAGAAAAAAAATGGATGAGGAATGAGAAAGAGAAACAATGAGCATACAGGGATGTCTACCTTTCAGGTTTGGGTTTTGAAAATAATATTTGCGGCATCATTATCAATGCTTTGTGTCATTATGATTTGAATTTGAAATTGCTATTCTATATATTATGTACGTGTGTTCTCTAAAAGTAGATAGAAGCTTTTCTGTTAATGGTGTTCTTTATATTGCCATTTTGGCTAAATCAAATAAAAGCGTATTGCACGTCAAAGACAAATTGAAGTAATAGGCCGCAACTTAAAAAATGTGGGATCTGTTATTCCATCATCCGTTTTCAAGCATCATGATTCCTGGTCACTGATTTAAGAACATCAGATGTATATCTAAACTATTTCTGGGTGTGATGGAATGGTTCTAATATGACCTTAATGTGCACATGCTGGACTAGGTGGTTGCCTCTGGTGAATTGTAATTTTTGGACATTAAGGGCATGTTTGAATGGAATTTAGTCCGAACTCTCCCATGGATCATTGAATTCCTTTTGTTTTCCTAAATTTTCCCATCTAGCAACTTTTCCCAAACACTTATATTCATTGCCTAAATCATAATTAAATAGTGCATTTTTCTAATAATTTGGGGTTGGTGACATGGATTTTATGCCTTTATTCTAAGCCTGTTTCGTGCTAATGCTTTTGTAAGAGATAATATGGTCATATCTTTCTTTATTAATTCCGCCCAAATTCTCTTGGTAAGAGATAACAATCTGGCTTGTTTGTTTACTTAAAATCTTCATGTATCGAATTCTTCCAGGAAGCCAGATTTAGGCATAGAAGTTAACTAATGCAGCTCTCCCAACAAATATTCTCCTTGAGAGGATATTTATGAGTGTAGTGGAATTTTTCAGCTTCAGACAATTTTCCCTTCCCGTTAACTGCTGCTTTTGGCTACCTCACTAAGAAAATTTGGATATTCTTCATGTTATTTGCTAGGATGTCGTTGTTTGTTTGTCAAGTTTCTGTCTGATATATGCTATCAAGTTGATGACGAAATTTAAGCTAGAATTCTGTCTGATAGCCAGGTTAGTTTCCTTTGGTTGAATAGCTGGGTTAGTTGATCTTGTACATCTAAGACCGTTCTAATTGTTAATCACTCCTGCACATGTTCTATTGAAGAGTAAGTTAACAGTATGCATGACAATACAAGACTACCGTTCGAGTATAACAGTGGGAAGATTTACTCTATCCCTTGTTAAAGAACCATGTGTTTTGAACGTTGTGTAAGATGGGACTCTTGATCATCGAGTAAAGAATTTCCCTCACATATTTTTTTGCTTTTTAAATTCTCTGCATTTTTTTTTCTTATTCCTCCAAACAATTTTGCATGGAGGATTTTGGATCTCAAATTGAGGCGACTTGAAATCTGAAGTTCAGTGAAGCTGATATTGACATTGGGATCCATAGGCGTCCCAATTTGGCGTTTTCATAATTATTTGGCAGGACAACAGTCTTTATGAGAGGATTGCTTTGAGTGCCTGCGCAAAAGTTCCTTTATAAGGGCTCCTACCATAGATCCCCTATGTTCCTGTACTAAATTAATAGCTCTATTGGGCGAAAAAAGTATATTTTATATTAATAACTTTATTTTGTTAAATTTAAGTGGTGGGGTACTTGAAAAATAGTATTTACTTTTCCTTCTCTTTAAATGTGGGATTTACCATTTAATAAAAAATACTATTTTTTCAAATATAGTCATTAATATAGGATAGAGAGAGTACAATTAATAATGTGTCCGAATTCATAGCACTCTTGTTGCACTTTTGTTAATAACATGTTTGAATTCATAGTGCTCTTGTTGCACTTTCGTTCAATTGACACATTGCACAGTGTCTACTATACAGCTGGGAATTAAAGAGTATTACTCAACAAATAGCAAACTTTTAACATAGGGGTCCCTTGGTTAAGGGGCTATTTAGGTATAGAAATTGGGTAAGATTTTATGGATTTTGTCTTTGATTTGGCCGGAATTATCAAAATCTTTGGTTTGGTGTAGAAAATAGAAAGAATTAAAATTTTTGCCAAAAAGTTAATTTTAGGTTGGACTCACCGAATTGCAAGGTGATTCCATTGTTTCTAGCTTCTGGCTCCTTATTTTAAAATTAAAGATTTTATTTTTTTATTATTACCCCTTGTATATATTTGAGCTTTAAGAAGCGTGTTATGTTAATGGGTTTTTTTTAAAAGTTTAAAATTATTTACCCATATGTAGTTTTGTTTAATAGGGCGTGTCAATATAAGCATAATAATACCAATAGTATGTATATCCGAGTTCATAAGGGAGAATTATATTAATTTAAAATTTTAAAATAAGTTAGATGCGATATCCAAATTTATTCAAAAAATTTTCATTCCCTTAATTCTTATTTGATGGTGAATCAAGGAATTAATTTTAAAAAATTATACTTCTATTTCTAAAAAAAATTATACACCTAAAGCAACCCCTAAATTTGGAATATGTAAAAGAGGTCAAAGGAGAGTGGAAAAGGCCCACGGGAGATTAATTTTACGCTAAACTCTAAACCAAGAAAAATGCTAATCGTTTACGTCGAGTAGTGTAGTGTTGTGTGAATTGACAGCTGAAATTTTGTGAAACAGGTCACTCTGTAGTTGTATAAAGGTCGCACTGTAGTTGTCTGCTGTTAATGCTGCTTTTTCCAGCTCTACATATAAAAGTGCTAGTCAGCATTCCTTATAGTTCTACATTCCGGAATTTAAGGTGGTGAAACTCTTCGCTTTTTGGTATCATGTACAAGTCAGTCATTAAGTGAAAGTTTACATCAAGTATAGAAGATTCCTTTATCGTCTAAGAAGTTTTGAAGTCCTGAAAATCTCTATATTTATAGTGGCCTCAACACGAGGCAAGATATAAAAAAAGCACTGCCAATTGCTGAACTCTGTCATAAATCTCAGCATTAACTTTGCATACCATAGAAAGGAAGCGAGTCCTCAAAATATGACCAAAACAACGTTAAAATTGAAATGAATTGAACTTCATTTAAACTGGAGATACACAGTTCAACCATGTTAACGCATGTAAAAAAAATTGATTTTCCAGTTCTCATTTTTTAAACCAAATATCTGGCACTCGAGTTTCTAGGCAAAACTCCCAACAGGATTTGTATTAAATGCGAGACAAAGAAAGAGTAAAATATTTGCAATGAATAATGTTCAGGGAATCACAAGCAACTACATTGTGCGGTAAAGTGTATGGCAAATCAATTTTAACAGAAGAAAGTTGCCAACCGCAAGAGAGTTTCCTCTATGATTTGTTAAAAACTTCACATTGAATAATTTAAATTTGAGAAAAAAATTACACACACATAAAATGGCTTCAAATTGTGTAGAGTACAATTTTTCTAAAGAAAATATTTGTCCTCTTTTGTATATCAAATTATTGTGAAATTCTCAAGTAAATTTTCCTTACATGATAATCAAAGCCTTATATAGGATTTACACTCATTATTATTGAAGAATCCCCTTATTATCTTTTTGAGGCTTTTGTGAAAATATTGACAAGTTTAGTTTTTGAGGAAACACAAAAATACTTTACCAAAAATATGCACTCATTGTATATTTGTGTAAAAAATACATAAAAAAGTTACCCAAAACAAAGAGACATCAAAACCTTTCAAAAATAGTCATTTTTGTCCGTTAAAATATGAAAGGGTATGTGCAACGATCGATTTCTCACAAATAGTGATCGATCACTTTAGAAAAATATGAAAAAGTTCACCGGTCGATCGATCGTTCAAGGAAATGATCGATCGATAATAGAAAAGAATTATACGTAAAAATATATAAAACTTTCTCAAGAGTTATCGATCAATCAGTTAATGAAATGATCCATTAAACTGAGTGATTGATCATTTCACACACCGATTGATCTCTTAATATTTTTCATGATAAAAACTCGACAATTCCCAACTTTTTATCATAAAAAATAAATATGAAACAAGCCAACTGATCCACTGACACTTCGCTGAATACAAAAGGTTTCTTTCGAATTGAACCTCCAATTAGTACAAGAATTATAAAGTGAAGTAAAAATTTGTATTATACCACTGATATTGAACCACCTACTTTATATACAAAACCAGTAACTCCGTACACAGCAAAACATCGAGCCTCTATGAAAAGAACGTAATCATATGCTTAGTACTAATTTGGCTATGTGTTATCCCGGTTTTTGAAAGGCACACTAAGAAATAATCCATTTCTTTCCATAAGAAGTGACACCACTTCTATGTCCCATAGATGAAGTTCTCCTATGTCTCTGTCACTTGGACTTATTACTTGAACCTCATTAAGAGATAAAAGCTCAACCTTCACAAGTGATATTCACAATGAATTCCTTAAAGGAGTTCACACAACTAGCAAACACATACATGGAGCTTTTGTGCTAGTATATTAGTCAAAACAACAACTTGTTCTTACCCATTGAACCTTGCACTAGTGGGTATAACTAGGACTTGAGTTGGGTTATCATCATTATTGACCGAACTCAACAAGGGTTTCAACCCCATCTCCAAAGTTGTCACTCTCACTATGTCCCCGCGGAAGAGCTTTAGTAAGAGGATCTGCCAAGTTTTTATTAGACCTCACATAGGCAAGTGTAATGACTCCATCTTGTATCAATTGTCTCACATACTCATGTCTAAGATTAATATGTCTAGATTTGCCGTTTTATACACTACTATAGGCTCGAATTACAATAGCCTCACTATCACAATTGATAGATATATGCAACATTGGACTAGGCCACAACTTGATATCCAACAACAAGTTTCTAATCCATTCAGCTTCTTTGCCCGTCATAGCTAAGACAATGAATTCATATTCCATAGTTGAATGAGAGATAACAGTTTGTTTCTTTGAAGCCCAAGATATAGCTTTCTCTCCTAGGATAAAAACCCATCCTTAGGTAGATTTGTTATCCCCAACTCTAGTTATCTAACTAACATCCATATATCCCTCAAGGACAACCGAATAATCCCCATAAAAAAGTTTATAGTTCTTAGTATGCTTGAGATGACCAAAGACTCTTCCAATGACCTTCCAATGTTTGCTTCTAGGATTGCTTGTGTACGTACTCAATTTGCAAACAACATATGCAATATCTATCCTAGTGCGATGCATAACATACATCACACTACCAATTGCACTAGAAAACTCTATTTGGGCAATTGATCTTCCGGTATTTGCACTTAAGGTAACCCTATTATCATATGGGATAAGAAAATCTTTAAATCCAAGATGATTGAATTTTGTAAGAATTTTCTTAATATAATGTGACTAATCTAAGGCACAACCCTCACTATGCCTTGTCACCTTGATACCTAGGATTGTATCAACTTCACCCAAATCCTTCATCTTGAAGTGAGAAGTCAAATACTCCTTAGTTCAATCACCCCCACCATGTTAGCATTCATAATCAACATGTCATCCACATACGAGCATACCACCATGAAATAGGCTTTAGTAAACTTAGTATGAATACACTTGTAAGTGTAATTATGCTTAAATCCACTTGACAAAATGACGAAGTCAAACTTCTCATGTTCTTGTTTAGGTGCTTGTTTAAGTCTATAAAAGGATTTTACAAGTTTTCATACTTTCTTCTCTTGACCTAGAAGCACAAAACCTTTCGGTTAGTCCATGTAGATCTCCTCAATGAGATCTCCATTTAAAAATGTAGTTTTAACATTTATTTGATGTATGCAAAGTTTAAAAATATATGCTAATGCAAACGATAATCTAATAGAAGTGAGACTCGCTACATAAGCATAAGTATCGAAATAATTAATATATTCTTCCTGCCTAATTCTTTTAGCTACTAATCTACTTTTGAAGGTACAACTTGTTCCAGTAGGATTGAATTTCTTCTTAATTACCCATTTACACCATTTGACTTAGAGTAAGGGGTAAATCAGCTAAGACCTATGTATTATTGAATATTATGGAGTCCATCTCATCATCAATAACTTCCTTTTAAAAAGATGAATCTCGAGAAGTCATTGCCTATTTATAGGTCCTAGAATCATTCTTCACATTGAGAACAATCTGTATTTTGCTTAAAACAGTTCCCTATCATATTCTACTAGAAACAAAATATGATATGGAGATATAAAATCTAGAAGAAGAGTCTTGTCCAATATAGGTCTCGTACTCCTTCCCAATACGAATGAAGGTTCTATAGGAACGACCCCGATTTCAGTAGAGTAATTTACTTCAATATTTTGTGGATCTTGAATTTATGGGTGTCACGACCCAAATTTTTAAAACCCTTTTTAAATAAAGGACATGCAATAAATCACGATAAATTTCTTTCTTTCTTAAATGGAAATCAAATCATCGGATTTAATTATCTAGGTCGTGATATTTGTGGTTCACAAATATGAATATCAAAACATATGATATTATTACACGCGTCAAAATTCGATAAATAGAAGGGTAACCCTCTAAGTACAAGTTTGTCATCTGTTCAAAAATAAATAACTAAGTAAAGTTGGCTTTCATGCTAGTAATTACAATTACTTACAAATTGCATAAGAAACTAGATCCCGCTAGTGCGATGTTGAGTCAAACACCCACCGATGTCTTGATCTCGCAATGTCCTCATTAAAGAACTTGCAACCAAACAAGACCAAACCATCTCCTCCCATTGGAGGAGCATTTCAAAAGAATAAAAATATTATTTTAATATTTTTTAGATCGGGCGAACATCACCCGATGTTAGTTGCCTACGTACTCATTAGACAACATCTCCAATGTTTCAAAAAAGATCGGATCTAGATGTAGTTCTGCCTAAAAACTACACTATCCTAAGAAGCATAACATTACACATGCAATGCTTAAGTATTTTCAACTAACTTTCATTTTATGCAAGTCATTTAATAGTTCCAATTATTCTAATTAAACAAACAATATCAAACAATATTATTAATTATTTCCTGAACCATTGTTCGATAAATTAATATCTTTGTCTCATCCCAATAATAGACAGACACATCAGATGTTAACACTAAGTGACAAATAATACACTCACCATAGACCACCCTCAAAGGTAAATCCATAATGAAACCATGGAATCCACCAAGATCCTAGAATCCACCAGGAAGTACCATCACCCATCCTAGCCCATAAAGGACCTGATCGGAGTGGATGAGCATGACCCACAATTGCACTTCAACATAAGTGACAGGAGAAGCCAACCAAGCAAGATGTTAGCTAATCTAAATGCGTGTATACTAAATGATCCTCAATAGATCAGTGGTGAGCCTAGCTCAAGCAAAGATCCCTCTAACAGGGATGTGGAACTACATAGTCAAATCAATAACTCATCAATAAAGTGAAGACACGAAAAATCCATTCTAAACCCTATCTTGCTCATCAATAAGCAAGGATTCCGAATGACTATCCCAAACCCTATCAATCCCTTCTAGACTAGGGTTTAAAACTCGAAACTGTCATCAGTTCATCAACCAAGGCGAATCAACAGGTCAAAGGCTTTGTTCATTCTATGAACTAGTCTCAAACCCTTTTGAGGTATTTTAGTTTTTATCTTGATTAGGTGTTCTCGCCCAATCCAAAGCTATCTAACCCCATTAATTAATCCTTCATTAATCTTAAGAGAATGATAAATTATTATCACAATATCAATAACAAACATTAACACAATGAAAAACATAAACAATACAGACCCACACAGGTCCAAGCAAATCAGAATATTAAGAATCAAACTCGATAATGATATTAGAAATGTTCGAGCTCTCGTGCCCCAACCCTCCTTGGGTTAAATGATTAAGTCTTTATGAAAATTGGTCATAATGCACTTAAGGGCATTAAGGTAATTATCTCACATTGTACATGGCCCTCTCTATTCTCGGGTAAGTCTGTGACCTCTCAAAAGGTTTTAGTATCACATTGGCCTGTTAATTTCATTCACGCGAATGTAGTCCAATCCACTCATAGGGTATTTCTGTCATTTTGTTCAAGGCTTCCCTGAACTGTAATAGGTCTAAAACTAAGCTCAAGGATACACCATGGCATTATGAACTCGAGGTAATTTTTTTGCTATTTAAGGGGGTTGTAAACCCCTTGATCCGACCCCGGTTCAATTAATAATCTTACCTTAACCCTAGGGGGAAAAATCAAAAATCTATTTATTTGGATTTTTACCCAGATTGTGCATTGGCCTATAATTAGGGTACACATTAAACTATCAATAAGATTTTAAAAAAAATTTAAATCCACTCATAGGCCCTTGAACCGGAGCCCCTAAGTCTGGTCATTAATCATTATTCTATGCTTAGACTCACAAGGGTAAATTGGTCATTTTAAAACCTTTAGGATTTTCCCATGGTCTTAAATTTAGTCAAGGTACTCTACATGATCTCACGGTTATTATTAAATTTTTTCAAATTTTTATGACTATTTTAACTCACTGAACCGAACTCAGTTTAGTTGGAGTGAATTGTTTTATTTTTTTGAACCATACTGAATTGGATTGGGTATCCCGACCCGGTCTAGGTCCCAACGACCAACATCGCAGGTCATCTGCTCCGCGACTAGATAGAGGTCTTTCGGCCTCTAGTGGTGCCGCCTCCAGTCGCCATTGTGGGGCGACGACTGGGGGTAATCAGATTGCCACTCGGTAGCAATTCCAATGACACCAGGCTCGCCACCAACCTGTGGTCAGCCGACAGTCAGGCCATTTTTAAAAAAAAATTGTGTGGTAACGGCTTCTGATGCTACCAAGTCTAGGGCCAGCGAGGCCATGGCCAGTGTGGCTAGTGATTGTCTTTTTCTTTGCACCGGCCCGACAACCACATGACTAAGCCTGGTCCTCCGATGACGGATTCCGGTGTTAAAAGGACTGGCCAGTCGCTGGCCGGACAGCAAGAAAAAAAGTACAGTAAGATAATACTATTCAACAAAATTATAGAACAATAATTCTGCAATGAGTGTTCATATAAATTACAAAAAACTGAATTGTAAAAATCTAATTTACATACAAATTTATTTAATTAATCTTGACTCCAAGACAACAACAACGATCCTAATTTAATTGCCAATTTTTCGTCAATCCACCACGGCCGGAGCCTTGTCATCCACCACCATCTCTCCCCCCTCAGGCCCAAAAACTCCCCCTCTAATTATGCCATAAGAAACCCTTTTATAAGAATGAGGATTAGGGTTCTTAATCCCCTTAAAAGTTGGGCCAAATCTCCTCACTTAGGCAACCTAATTGGGCTTATAAAATTAGTTTCATCACAGTTGTAAGGACCCTCATCTCTAAACCAGTTTTGGTTTTATTTAATTATTGGTTATTATGAGATTTACGCGTTTTCTGATATAGTCGATGATTTCGTGAATAAATAGTATTTAAGATGGTTTTAACCAAAATCAACTTTAAGATTAGTGGTTTTAAGTAATTTTAAATCAAATGTGATTTTCTGGAATTTTTTTGAATTTTTACTATTTTTCCAAAAATTAGGGTTTTGGCGGGACCCCTGTGGGGCCCACCGTCGAAATTTTAATTTTTGGGTCAAATAAACCTAGACATCTACTTAAGGTCATACAAAAATTTTCAAAATTTTATTAGGCTTAATTAGCACTTAAATTTGCATAATACCTACTTTTAGCCTACCTTTCCTATTTACACCCCAAAACTTACCCATGCATACCCCAACCCTTACTATAAAAGGGCAAACCTGCGCCATTTCTATTTTTGGGAATAGGTTAAGGAAGGAGGTCTGGCCTAATCCCCACTTAGGCCCGGATTAGAAGCCGATTAAGGTAAGCCTACTCTAATCAAGCACTAAACCCTAGCTTTCTTCCTAATCTTTTCCAAATCTACTATTTTCCTCATGTTTCAATTCGTTTTTAGACCTCAAAAACTACTGATTTGTGTTTTACTATAAACCCTAGCTTTCAAAATTCTATTTTTACAACCAACAAGCCCTAGATCTAAGATTTAATTAGAGGTTTCTTTGGTAAATCGATTTGTAATGGAGTTTACTTCAAACTCAATGTGTTCTCAAGGATTTCAAGAAGGGTGACTCTCCAATCCGAGCTTAATCAAGTGCTAAGGTAATGGGTCTTCGAAATCTCAATTTATCCATGGTAAAATTCTTGATTTTTGGCTTATTTCGAATGAAGATTACTTGATTTGGTGTGTTAATGGTAAGATTAGAGAATGAAATTATTTAATCCCGATTTTTTAGGGTTTTGCATTATTATGATATGGTTTGATATTCTGGAAGTGATGAAAGACTTTTGATGATGATTAGGGTGTTAGATGTGGATTTGAAGTGTTATCAATGGTGTTTCAGTTTGGATTTGTGAAAGGAAGAAGATGACCAGTTCTGCCTTGTTGGCGTTCGAACTGCCCTTCTGGGAGTTTGAACATCAACACTGTCGAAACGACAATTTTCTAGTTCATCCGATCGAACGGCCTGCTAGGCGTTCGAATGACCAAACTGTAAATTTTAATTTTTTGCGTTTAACCTATTAAACGGCCCGAAGGGCGTTCGAACGGTTACACAGTAAATTGTATGTTATGCATATGATGTTTATTTTGGTGATTCTACTCTAACTTGCCAATTTTATATGAATGTGAAGTATTTTAAGCTATGTTATGCTACTGGGAAGGCATGCAATTGAGGTTATGGAGTTGGGATATATGCTTAGAGATTGTAGAATGACTTATGTTTTGTGGCATGATGTTGGAATTGTCATCTTGAAAATTATGAATGGTTGATTTTCTTTAGTTTAAGCATATTTTCAGTAGAACTACAACCTTTTATTGGACTGATTTGTCATGATAGAAAGTGGTTAGTTGATGTGTGGATGTTGGTGAATGTCATGACTCAAGGTTGAAATGAATAATCTTATATGTGTTTAGCCTTTGTGGTTGAGTTTTCATTTGAGTTATGATTTTAATGATTTTTCTCCTATGATTTTCGCTGGAATTCATGTTTAGATGGTAATTCATATATGTAGTGTGGTAGTGAGTTTAAT
Organism: Saururus chinensis; assembly: GCA_035235625.1. Classification (NCBI taxonomy): domain Eukaryota; kingdom Viridiplantae; phylum Streptophyta; class Magnoliopsida; order Piperales; family Saururaceae; genus Saururus; species Saururus chinensis. The sequence continues at coordinate 33,665,267 of CP141145.1, forward strand.
TTCAAGCATGTTGACATGCATTGTGTGAAATGCTTCTACTAGTTACACACACATGTGGGGGTTAAATGATGATGTTGAAGCTTGATATTGTTATTATGAATAATGCATTAGGGGCTGGTGAGAGCACTTATCATGGATTAGGATTCATGTATGCTTTGCCCATGTATGTACCATGCAACATGCATCATGAAAATGGACTTCCAATTGAGGCTTCATCGTGGTTAATAGAATTTGACCGATTGGATGCAATGTGATGAAATTGTGTACCGGATTGATTGGTCGTGGATTAATCGCAAGTTGATTGGTCTAAAAGGACATATTTTGATTTGAGTTCCTGTGTGGAACGAGTGCACTCCCCGGGTTGAGTCTAATTGAATGGGATTATATGGGGACGAGTTGTGTACTTGTCTTGCGGATTGTGAGAATGTTATTATGAGTGTCATCTGGACCTTGAGAATCCAGTGTGGTATGCCGTGTGCACCCCGCTACCACGTGTTCTAGGGTTCTCTGTGTGAGAACTCGGGTTCTTCCCTCCCCAGGAGATGTCCTTAGGCGAACACCCCTGTTCTAGATTCTCTGTGTGAGAATGAGACATCCTTGGTCAGGATCGTCCAGGGCGAGCAACATTAGGGATTAACAACCCCGATCTATCTTCAATTCTTGTGTAGAATTTTGGACCATGACACGCCTTCGTGGCCTTGTCTATGTCCCGTCTGTGTGACACCGTGTGATTACTCCTTGATGGAGGTTGTTATGATATGATGCATGATGGAATATGTATGTTAGAGATACATCTATACAGGTTGATTATGAGATGATGCATGATGAAAAATGTATATTAGAGATACATCCATGCAGGATGATGTGATGTGATGTATGATGGAATATGTATGTTAGAGATATATTTCATGCAGGTTGTTATGATACGATGCATGATGGAATATGTATGTTAGAGATACATTTCATGCAGGTTGTTATGATGCGATGCATGATGGAATATGTATGTTAGAGATATATCCATGCAGGTTGATTATGAGATGATGCATGTGGGAATATGTATGTTAGAGATACATCCATGCAGGTTGATTTTGATGTGAATGCATATGGGAATATGTATGTTAGAGATACATCCATGCAAGTTGTTATGATATGATGCATGTGGGAATATGTATGTTAGAGATACATTCATGCAGGATGATGTGATGTGATGCATGATAAAATATGTATGTTAGAGATACATTCATGTAGGTTGATTATGGTATGATGTATGATGGAACATGTATGTTAGAGATACATTTCATGCAGAATGTTATGATGAGAATGAAATTATGTGGATTATGCACTATGATGCAGTTTTAGGTGATGTGTATGTGTGATCAGAAAATGATGCACCATGTAAATATTTGATCTGAATGATCTTATTGTTATGCTATCGTATTTCCAATGTTGATAGTGATATTAAAAACCATTGCTGAGTTTGTTAAACTCACCCCTCTTTCTTGTGTTTTAATTTGGGGCTGCATGGTGCGACACGCAGACAGACAGGATCTCCTCTTTGAGGAAAGGTTGGAGATGACTTGGATGTGATCGTGGAGATCTTTGTGTGGTTTATTTTCCTTAGTTATGTTGTTGTTTAGAACCTTTGTGTAGGGTTCTTATTTTGGATTTATGTCATATTTTACAGTTGTGATGTTTATGACTTATTTTGAGCCGGTGTGGGCTTTACTTAAACTAAGCTTGTGGGTTTGAGATTGTTGTTTAATTTGTGATAAGCAACACTTTTCTTTCCTTCTTATTTACTCTTGCTCAAAGGATTGTGCGTACTCCGTAATTCTGTTAATCGCCCTTGGTTAGGGTTAAGTCTTCCGCTAGACCGTTTCTCAATTTTCCCTTCGTCGCCCCCACGAGCTTGACTGGCCCCTGGACCGGGTTCGACTCGGGTCGGGCATCGCTGGGGCGTGACAACAGTAATTAATCAGGCCCACAAAATGACTAAAACGGCCCAAATACACGTCTAAATTGGGTAAATGAGCCCTATACAATTTGTTCAACTTTGAATGGTCATATCTCCCTTATCCGAACTCCAATTTGCGCGTTCTTGGTGGTATTTCGAAGCTTTTTCTATCTATTATTTAACCTTCAGCCACAAATTCTATCTTTTGAGGAAGTTATTATATTAAGAATATCCAAGGGTCAAACAACCTAATTTTCACGTATTTAATTTTTGAAACCTAGGAAAAATCTGGGATATTACAATGGGTCTTGTTGTTTAGAATCCCCAATACAAGTTGCATGCATATGTTGTAGGACTTACTGTGATCAACATATCCCACAAATACACATTTAATCACTCTAGGACCCAACTTGGTCCTTTTAGGATCAGGGATCCTATAGTAAGGCACACACACCCACATTTTTAAGTATGCCAAATTTGGCTTCCATCACTTCCACAATATATATGGAGTTTGAGGTTATTTCTTAAATGGAATCTGGTTCAACACATGACATGTAGTTAATAAAGCTTCATCCCACAACATGTGCATGCAAAATCATAGAATTCACCATCTCAACCAACGTACGATTTTTCCTCTATGCTAAACCATTTTTTTGAGGTGTATAAGATGCAATCACCTCATGAATAATAATTCTATTTTCTTCACAAAAACCTTAAAAACTCATTTGAAGGATATTCCCCACCTCTATCAGTGCTAGAACCTTAATTTTCTTTCCAACTTAGTTTTCAACTTCGGATTTAAAAACTCTGAAAATATTGAAAGCTTCATCTTTCGTTCGCAAAGTAATATAATATTTTTACCACCTCTAGTCAAAAGACCATTAAGTTCACAAATATCCAAATGGATCAAATCTAAAATCTCAGAACTTTGTGAAGCCGCTGGAAAAGACTTTTTAGTCATTTTAGATTTTATGCAAATTTCACATTTGTGCTTTTGAAAACTTTGAAATAAAATCAAACCTAATTTTCATATATTTTGCAAATATCAAAAATTTGTATGACCAAATCTATCATACAACAAATCACATGAGTCAATAACATAAGAAAAGACTAATTTATTGATTTCATCATTAATGCAAAGCTTAAATATCCCATTACATGAATATCCCTTGCCCACAAATACCCGTTTCGGGACAACACAAATTTGTCTGATTCAAGTACAACTTTGAAGCATTTCTTACATAAAATGTCTGTTGAGACTAAATTCATCTTCATATCGGGAACATGAAGCACATTAGTTAAGGTGAGTTTTTTTCCGGATGTGAAGTTGAGTTCAACAACTCCCTTGGCAATGACTTGAGCTCGATTTTGGTTCCCCATTTGAACCTCTTGCTCATTGGTCACTTCAATGTAATCCTCTTAAAAGGATTTGTTGCTACACACATGGACCATAGCACCAGAGTCAAGCCGCCAACATTGGAATATGTCATATTTACCTCCGTAATCATAGCCACAAAATGTGATGACCACCATTTTAATATGACATAATAATCATACTAATTCCGTCCGATATGCACAATTATCACGCATGTGACCGAATGTGACGGCCATCGGGTGCCGAACAGACACAAAATACTCGCATATATCATCAACATGATCAATAAAGCATAAAACGGAGTCATTGCACAACTAAAAATATATATCATTACTACATAATAAAATTGCGGGTTCAACAAAACATAATATAATTACATAGGCCAAGGACCACTATGAATAGAACCAATAATTATATAGAGTTTATAAATCTCTAGGCACATCGCACCTTTAAACATCAGTCACATAAATAATTACAAAATTATATATTGTAGCAACTAGATATATTATTTAGATTCTCTTCCGCTTCCAGCTCTGTCCTTGCTACAATACTTGCAAGACTGGGGGTGGGTGAGTATATTTAGACTCAGTAAGTTGAGTTAAAATCTAAAATAATGTTGGTGTTTATTGTCTAATGCGAAGTATACCAAGTATCCTCCCTCCCCTATTCATGGATATGTTCATTTCAAAGGAAAGTCATTCCATTAGTTGTTAGAAAACCTTCTCGAGGTTGCATGGTAGAGGGTACCCCCCACCAAAGAAAATTGCATTATACGGGGACTAAGGGTCCTCGTCAATTTTTGTATATTGTTGTAGTGACCTCTCCCCGCGAGAAACCATACAGAAGGTTTCAAAGCCCTTCGAAAACTTTTTGGAGGTTGCGTGGTGGGGGGTACCCCCGCAATATCAAAGTGCATTATACTGGGACCTTTGGTCCCCATCAATTTCTGCATGTTGTGGCAGTGACATCTCCCCGCCAAAACCCATCCAGAAGGTTTCAAGAGTTTGAAAACCTTTTGGTGGTTGTGTGGCAGGGGGTACCCCCCGCTATATCAAAGTGCATTATACAGGGACCTTTGGTCCCCATTAATTTCTACATGTTGTGGTGGTGACATCTCCCCATCAAAGCCCATCCAAAAGGTTTCAAGAGTTTGAAAACCCTTTGGAGGTTGAGTGGCGGGGGGTACCCCCTGCCACATCAAATTGCAGGATATAGTGACCAACAGTCGCCGTCAATTTCTACATGTTGTGGGAGTGACATCTCCCTGCCAGAACCCATCCAAAAAGTTTATGCAATTTTGATGAGCTATCTAGTAATTTACATCATAAATAACAAAATATAGCAATGGAAATCATTGAAAACAAATTACACAACTAGTTCTGTAATGGAATTTGATTTAACGGAATAGAGACGCACAAGAAGAAATGAGGGAGGAGAAGCATAGGGGAAGTGCAATGGAACAACAAGGCGAGGCAGAAGATGGAGCACACGTTGGAGGGGGAGATGAAATCAGAGTTCAAAAAGAGCGAACAGGAGGGGAGGGGAGGGGAGGGGAGAAGGTGGGGGGGGAGGCCGAGTTATGGGGTTGGTGGGGGGGGGGTTTGAAGTAAAAAATAATTTTAAGTTAGGTTGGGGTGTAATTTTAAGTTTTAAGAAATCTGACTTGGATATAGACCCACAACATGTCGGTCCATCCGATGATGATAAAAAATTAGGAACCGTGATACCGAACAATGTTCCCCCAATGCTCATGGAACAATCAGAAGGCTCTAGTGGATTAGCGTTTTTCCATGACGCTCTACACCTTTTAGTGCACATTGAGGTGCTGATTATTTTGCTCAGCAGGTATCCAAGTAAAATGGTGCATTCCTAGTTCTTCAGCCCAAGAACTACCATGGTAGAGCACAATTAAAACATAATGCAATGCATGCAATCATTTCTCACATGTATCATATTTCTTTACGGGTATCCAGATAAATGGTGCATTCCTTATTCTTTAGCCAAGGAACTACCATGGTAGAGAATGCAATCAAAACATAATGAAATGTATGCAATCACTTCTCACATGTATCATATTCATCTTTCCATAAAACACAACAAATAAGCATAACCAAGCAAAATAGCTTAGAAGAGTTAAATTCTATGAGCAAAGCATGAATTTAAAGCACGAATAAGTATGACCAAACAAAATAGCTCAAAATAATTAAATGTTGTGAGCAGAGCATGGATTTAGAGTTTAAAACCCCCTACCTCAATTTTCGCACAAGAACGAAGATGATGCACCGGACTCCAAGAACTTGGACGTCATGTTTTGGGGCCTTAAAAATCTTGAACCAGAAAAATAACTTTTCCACAACATCTGACACACTCGATTTAGGTAAGAACGTTCTTGAACGGCTTGAAACGGACTTAAAATGACTTAGAATGAGAGAAATGAAGTTTGAGGAGCGACTAGAAAAATTGAACCCTCATGCATTGAGGCGGTTATGGAATGAACATACGTTGCGTTAAAATCGCCATGAGATGCGCATTGCGTTGATGCATGTCGCATTGATGCGTGTCATGGTGCATTGCGCTGACACGTCTCCTGCACATTGGCATAATAAAACTATTTATATTTCTTTATTTTTTTCAAAAATTTTAACACTTTAAACGCACGTAACTTTCTCTCCTAGACTCCGTTTCACGAGCTCTTAGTACCATTGGGTTTGTATCGATAAGACCTACAAAATAAACCTCATTTGGTAAGCTATCCCACATTTTTTATGTAGGTCCTATCCATTTAGAACGCTTCCCAAGGCTATAACTTTTGACCTCGGTATCCCATTCGAGTGGTTCAAGATCTGTTACACTCATCTTTCAGCTCTCTATCACATCATTAGTAAAACTCATTGAGTAAAAAAAATTAAATTAATTAAAACTCGATAAACACTCGAATATAAGCATTATAAGAGGCTAGAAAATCAAGTAGGAACATGAGGGTTGTTACACAAAATCCTTACTTTTTTCGATATTAATTGTAGTGTTAATGCTAGAATTAGTCTTCCTCTCTTTGTACTTGTGGGTGTATGCCCCTTTTCACCACAAACGAAGCAAGTTGCCTTCTTTTCTTCTTGTTGTTATTGTTAAGGTTATTGGCATTATTGGGATTTCCTCCTTTGAAATTTTGCTGGAATTTCCTCTTTATTGGGGTTGGAATTATGGGCCTCCACATAGTTGACTATTGGATCATAGAAAGACTTCCCCTTCTTGTCTCTCAACCTGGATTCTTCTTCAATACGCATATTTCATTGAATTTGCTCGAGTAAAATTCTCCCATTTGTGCATGAGCTTTTTTTGAAATTCCTTCCATAAAGGTGCAAGTTTTGCTAAAATTGCTCCTACTTAAAAACTTTTAAGAATTTTTATCTATAGGGCACTCAATTTGTTAACAATTTGTTTCAAATTATAGCATTGATCAAGTATAGGCTTGTTGTCAACCATTTGATATTCAAAATACTTATAAATCAAATATTTATTTATACTTTGCTCTTTTACTTTATATTTGAATTCTAATGCAGTCCAAATTTCTTTCATTGTCTTATTCTTTGTATAAAAATATCAAAAAGACAATCTAACAACATGTTGAAAATATAACTCTGACAAAGAAGTTTATCTTCCACCGACTTGTTCCTATCCTTGATTATCTTCTCTAAATTTTCACTTGTAGGGGCTAGAATAGGCTTCAAATTTAAATCAAGAATGTACTCTTCAACACTATAAGAAGGAATTTCATTTTATCCACCTAACTAGTATAATTGAATTATTAAAGTAGTTCAATTTTACCAAATCTTGGTTTATAATCTTTAGTAAAGTAAACTTGGTGTCTAACGTAGATGTCATATTATTTTCTTAATATTGTTAAAAACTTTATATTGAATAATCTAAATTTGATAAAAAAAATACACAAAAAATAACTTTGAATCGCATAGAATACAACTTTCCTTAAAAAAATATTTGCCTCTTTGATAAACCAAATTGTTGTAGGGTTCTTAAGGAAATTCTCATCCTAAGATAATCAAGAGCCCTAACTAAACAAAAGTGAAAAATCCCATGTTCTCTTTTTTAAGCTTTTGTAAAAATATTGGCAAGTTTAAATTTTGAGGAAGTATAAAAACATTTTACCAAAAACATACACTCACTCTATATTTATGCAAAAAATACGTAAAAAATCACCCCAAACAAAGAGATATCAAAATCCATTGGAAATAAACATTTCTTGCCATTAAAATATAAAAAGATACGTATAGGCCGATCAATCGCTTTAAAAAAATAAGAAAATAGATAGCTTTAGAAAAATATAAAAATAGTTCACCGGTCATTTGATCGTTCAAGATGGTAAAAAAAATTTATACATAAAAATATATAAATTTTTTTAGAGATATCGATCAATCAGTTTATAGAACCCAGCAATCGTTACCGCTTAAAGATTTTTACTATAAAAACTCAACATGCTGTCTCGCCATTAATGATAGAAGTAGATTTTCTACTTGGGAAAATAAATCTACAGTACTCATTTTTTCCTTCACCAAAAATTTGGCGCTCTAGTTTCTGGACAAAGTGCCCGACAAGATTTGCATTAAATGTGAGACAAAGAAAGAATAAAATATGTACAGTTAATAATGTTCAGGCAATCACAAGCCAAAGAACTGCAGCCCTTCGCCAAAAACAGTTAAGGCCTACATCGCGCTGTAAACTGTATCACAAATCAATTTCGACGGATCAAAGATGCCAACTGCAAGAGAGTTCCCTCTATGACTATCTCGCCATTAGCGATAGAAGTAGCTTCTCTACTATAGGTTATACTCAGGCTTCAGCACCCACTTTGACGAACCATCTTCATCTTTCTCTAGAGTGGCGAGTTCCTTTAAAAGATTCTTAAACAAAGGTAAATCTTTGGACGGTATTTTGTCCTTAAAATGTTGTACTATAATAGCAGAACTAATAGTGCCACCTTGTGTCTGCATGAATGTACAAAGCTGGCGAATCAAGATCTCTGGTTGCACAAATTTAGGAGGAAACATAGAACTTTTGCTGTTTCGTGAACTCTGTGCTGTGTCACTAGAGCCCAAGGCCAATTGAAATTGATGCTCAACCCCATCAGCTACTGCTCTTTCTTGAGTCCCACGTAATCTAGCTAGCAGTTCAGCTGAAGATAAAGCCTTGCCTGAAGAGGTGCCCACAGAAAGACGGTTTGATGTGACTTGCTGACTACTACCTGTAGATCCTATAGAAGGTTTCGAATTATTAACTAATTGGGAGTTCACTGTTGAGCCAAATTTTCTACGGATGGAAGATGGTGCCCCAGCAGTCCCTGCTTTTCCAGTCCATGTAGGAATTGATACACTGTCTTGTCTCCGAAGCATCCGGGACTGCCTTAAAGCTTCAGCTGCTCTTTGTGCAATTTTGGAAGCTTCCTCCTCAAGTCTCATCTTTTCTCCATCATCGGCATTCATTATTATGTCATGGTTCATAGCACTCTGTCAAAATTAGTATATCATTTCTCAGATAAAGAAAGAAAACTGACACACCTAAAATATAATAGACACATGACATGTAAATATTAGTCCTCTTTCTAATACATAATCATGTGAAAAACTCAGTCCCAAAAGAACACTGGAGGTCTAAACCAACGCTCCAAGGTATTTACTTCTTTCAAGCAATTGAGATTTTGTAAAGAAATTAAATTATTTTCCCATTATTGTTAGCCAAATATTAAAAGGGGTTACATAGTTTTAAAAGGAAATCTGATTTTCGAATCTAACTCCATACCTACTTTGGCCTCAAAGTATTTTCAGGTTCTCAGGTCATTTTTCAAATGTGACAAAAATTTGGAACTTCCGGGACTAACGTCTACAAAAATTAGTTTTCCTGAAAGTGGTTAATGAAAACTGCTTCCAGGCCTCAATATTTCTCCTAACTTGATAAACAACAGTGACTGTCAGCTCTGCTACATTTCTATGTTTCCAGAGCTAAAACCAATGCAGTGGCAGGAAATTTTACCAACAAATCTCATTTAAACATTCAAACCACATTTGAAGTAAATGTTTCTGCGAATAATTCTCTAAAAGAGAAGCTTACATGCAAGCCTTGAGCACCAAAAAGACTCTTCAGCACCCTTGTCTCTTCATCTTCAGCACAACTTTGATCAGCTGGTTCCTTTCCTTTATTTGTGACATTGCCAAGTTCTGAAGAATCAGCATTTACACCTAGCACAGCATTATCACTATCCATGCGCACTGAAAATTCCTGTTTCCCTTGTGCATTATTCTTAATACCCACATTTACATCTCCAGATACTTGACCAAAAATATTAGATGTTTCAGTTGTCCCACCTTCATCATCTTGCAGAGTGAAAAGATTCTTCATGTCTCTTGCTTTAAAGAATCTTTTCTGTTGCGGATTTTTCAATATTTTATTGGTCAAAAAATGCTTGTAAACTTGCCTATGATAGACCTTTTCTTCTATTGTGCCCTGCGTGATCAATCTATAGACAGTTACATCCCGTGTCTGCCCAATACGCCAAGCACGTTCTCTAGCCTGGTTCATGAGCAATTTTCAGCTTTAATGATAATAATTTTGCAACTTCCTATAAATTAATATCAAATGATTAAAATACTTGAAAAATCTAATTGGATGCTCAACAACTCCAAATCAAGTCATCTATGATAGAAGCAAACAAACAACCAAACAAAACTATACCTGCATATCTGTTGAAGGATTCCAGTCTGGATCATACACAATTACCCTGTTTGCACCTGTTAAATTAGTCCCCAGTCCACCAACTTTTGTGGTTAGTATAAAAATGAAAACCTCTGAAGTGTTATTGAACTCATCCATGAGGGACATCCTATGTTTAACAGGTGTGAGCCCATCCATTCGCCTATAGTTATATCCAACTTTATTTAAAAAACATTCGACAATATCCAGCATTTGTTGTGTTTGTGTGAAAAAAAGAACTCGATGTCCTTGCTCCTTCCACAACTTGAGCACTTGCGCAACAACTTTCATCTTCCCGCTGCGTTCTATGTTCCCATAATCGGGATTAGTTGCAGAGTATTCCCTTTCAAGTAGATCAGGATGGTTGCAGATCTTTCTCATCACATCAATCCCGTAAAGAGAGTTTCTACTACCATCAAAAATTTGCTCCACCTCAGAACTAGCTAAGAAAGCTCGATAGGCAGCTCTTTGCTCTGCAGTTAATCTGCAAAACAGAACATGCTCTGTTTTTTTCGGAAGATGGGCATTTATGTCGGCTTTCATCCTCCGAAGAAGGTAAGGCATTATGAGGTCACGCAAGATGACAGCGCACCTATAAGCTGTAGAAACTTGCAATGGGGTCGCATTGGCATATCCACCAACAGTTATGGGGACAGCAAATTCAGACTCAAAAACAGGAAGAACTCCCAACTTTCCAGGAAAGACAAAATCAAATAGAGACCAAAGTTCTGACAGCTTGTTCTGGATTGGTGCACCAGTCATAATTATGCGATGTACAGTCTGAAGCTGTTTACAAACAAGTGTTATTTCTGCATTTGGATTTCGAATTCGGTGGCCCTCATCGAGGATAGCATATCCCCATTCAACATCAAGCAATTTTTCACCAAGTAGCCGTAATTGCTCATAAGATGTGATGAGCAACCCAGATTCTGATCTCAAGACACGGTCAATCAAAATGCCCCACCTCTTAGTTGGCCTTACTGAGGAGATCCTTTCACTGTCACTATCCCATGAACCTTCACTATCAGGATCAACAGATTTTACTTGTTTCTTCCCATCTGAAGGACTTTGAGCAGAATCATGAAGTATCTCAACATGAAAACCAGGATACCATTTCTGGGCCTCTCTTTTCCATTGCCGCAGAAGGGTAACAGGACAGATGACAATACTGGGCTTGTACATTTTACTAAAATGTAGAGATCCAAGAAAAGACAGAACCTGAATAGTCTTGCCTAAACCCATCTCATCTCCAATAATTCCACCTGCTTTTTGACAATGTAATTCCCAAAGCCATTGTAAGCCTACCTTTTGATAATCAAATAGTCGACTAAAAATACTATCTGGAACTTTGAGTCCTCCCTCAAGAGTTACACATGATGAGTCATGATCATCATAATCTCCATCATTTACTTGGTCGTCTTCATCATAATCTGAAGAAACTAAACTTTCTCCTGCATAAATGAAAAAATCCAACATATCAAAGTGATTAATTAAATGAATATATGAAAAATAAGAAAGAGAGGGAAGTCAGCAAGCATACCATTTCCTTCAAAATGATCCTCTCTAGAAACCTTCCTTCTCCACACCTTATCTGGTAAAGGTCTCTTCCTCTTATTTCCTTTTTCCTTCATCCTATCAGAATCCTCTGGACCTTGGGACCGTGCAAATATAAGAGGAGCCTTAATTCTTCTAAAAGGATGGGTAGGTGCTTCAAGTTTAGGCAAGGCTTCTGCATCAAGTAGTTTTGTAGTTGGGCGAGATTGTGCAATTTCAGAGAATGATTGTGCAGCTTTAGAGATAGACGCAGAAGCAAGATTCTCAACTGACTCCTCCTCATGTGCAGTTTCCCTGGTTGATGGGCCCGGTTGTTGAAGTGGACGTTCAAATCCTTTAAGCTTATGGAAAGGAGTTAATATGCCCTTGCGAACCATTTTGTCCCTTTCCTGACATATAACATAGTTCTTGAGAACATATGCACTCAAAAAATGTAATCTGCACAAGAGATGCCAAAATTCCACCATAATCTATCTAAGATGATGGTATAAACAAGGAATTTGCCATTTCAGCAGCCCAAATAAGCTATATCACTATCATTATATCATGTAAGAAAACATCTCGATCTAAAGCCAGTGACAATGTGAGACATAAAAACCTCTATCTACCAAGTCATTAGAAGTTACAAAGTATTGTTCAAGTTATTACCAAGAAGAAAAAAAAGAAAACAGAGTGACTCCACATAAAAATAGTACCAACCACAACTAAACTACATGAAAAGACTACAACAGACCTCATTTCATATGTTGAAGTGCCAAAAAATTTGTACATATCTAGCACTTACTGATTCAATAAATCCTGCAGAAGATGCATCCAAAACAGCATCAAAATCTACATCGTCATCAAATGCCACTGTTTTTAGCCGCTTTCTTGAATCATTACAAGAACCCTGTACTTCTTTCAACTTTTTCTTCTGCTTCTTATCTTCCTTAACCAAATACTTAAGCCGTTTGTCAAACTCGGAGTATTCATCTGAAATATTTTTTCCCAATTTAGTAAGTTCCTTTTGAAGATGAGCCTTTGTTCTTTTTAGGCTTTTCAGGCGGTCAGTGGCCAATGCGTGTTGAAGTTCTAGCCCATTGTGAGAAAATTGAATTGTCTCTTTATTGTTTTTTTCTCCATCCACCTCTCCATCACTTTCCTTCTGTGCAGCAAGCCTTGTCTGCTCAATGCTTGCTGCAACTGCTTTTATTTCAACCTCCACAGCCCTAAGCTTACTGGAGTATTCAGCTTGGGTGGCCATAGATGGTCCAGTGTAATCATGTTCTTCAAGTGACCGGTCTCCATAATGTCCTTCAGCATCATTGTTGCCTTCATTCCCATGCTCTATCTGCAATGTAAAAACATATATCATTTAGATTCTAAACATTGACTACTGTTGCAGGCCTCATTCTGACGCTAAATTTTCTTTTCTTCACCTAAAGAAAATAGAAATGAGGTCAGTCATAGACAAGTGGCCTTCTTCGGCGGTAAATTATCTTATAAACAATTGACAAATGGCCCTCCTTCACAGGACATGTTTGTACATTATAGGTAAGTGATGCTTTCAGCCAGTGAATCACTAAAATATGCTCCCAAATATAACAAATGAACTAAATTCTAGTTCAAAATTCCCATCTGTCACAACACCTAAGCTCCATATATGACTGAGCCTGTCCTTTATTCTTGCTATTAAATTTATTTTGTAGGAAAGCGTTGTTTTTTACAGTACGAAATTTTTTCAAATTTATATCATACAATAGATAAGTCTATATTATTCTTTTCTCCAGTTCAAGCTGGAAGCACAATTTTATAAATGCTTAATTACCCTCAGACATATAAGATAATTAATAATTTCAAAAATTATCTAGAAACAACCAGTTGCGTCACTGGCCTTCTGCATGTTTATTAACCATTTTGCACTGCGCCATCAAAACTTTTCACCAATTTCAGGTCGTAGAGTTTCAGATAGTCTCACTGTCTCTGCTTCTGCATGTGTATCCGTAACCACAACATGGATACAACACGAAATAAACCTGTATTTCTTCCGTCAATTCATGGATGAATAACAAACCACCACAGAAGCATCCAATACATGAGAACGACACAAGAAAAAGAGTGCAAGAGCAAAAGAGATGGAGACCTCTGTAAGTATGCCATGCTCAATAGCTTCTGTTTTGGCAGACGTGACACCCAAACTATCCAGCAGAAGCCTATCCTCCTCTTCTTCCTCCATTCTCAGTCCCACTTCCCCGATCAAAACTTCCCGCCCATGTTCCCAACAACAACAGACATCCTCGGAAAAACACACACGGCGCCGAACAACTATCACTCAAACAACTCCAAATCTCCGTCTTCAGCCAGACATCTCCAAAACGAGCATCAAATTGTCCCCTTTTCGTACCTAATCCAATGTCTTCAACATCAACAACTTGACGGAAAATTCCGGAGAAAAACAACAAATTGAAAGAGAAATGGACTAGATCCACGAGCTCAAATGGAAGCCAATCTCTCCGTTGACGGCGAGGATCCCGCAGGAGAGGGGTTGGAGGAGGAGGCAATCGACCGGCCCGCTAACGCCCGTAGCGGCCCCGCTCGCGGCCAACCGAAGCTGTGCCTTGGCGTCCACGCAGACGGATATAGATCGATGCCACCCGATCGTCTCCCTCGCAAATAAAATTGATCTCAGCCGTCCATTCCCTCGCTCACGTGATTTGACCGTCACCCTGTGGTCACGGCTAAAAAGTCTTGACACATTATATGACGTGTCACCCCCGTCGCCGGGAAATAGCCCGTCCCTCGTGTCCAATTCTTGTCCGTTGGATTTTCCAGGTTGGAACGACGTGGTTGGAGCGATGCGTGAAAAGTGTCAGCTCGAAGTGACTCCCTCGTGGTTCAGAACACGACCAGTGAGGCTCTGGTGTCGTGTTCGTTAAAATGGCCTTGCTGCCCGCCACCTAGTGGCTACTGTCGAGCCTGAGAACCGGGAGTAAGGTGGAGCGGAGCTGCAGAGGAGATGGGTGGGGAAGTGGAGGGAGATTCGGGTGGCATCCAGGTAACCGGCCTGCAATTCGCCTACGAATGCCAGCCGCCGATTTTCGCGGAGTTCAACCTCAACATATCGCCCGGATCCCGCTGCCTGCTCGTCGGCGCCAATGGATCTGGTGCGCTTCCATCTCTGGCTTCCTTTTTATTCTTTGATGTGTTTCTCGGCTTGTCTGTTGTATGAATGGGGATTATGTTTTGTTTAATTGTGTTTGGTTGCCTGTTTTTGCCGATCAGAGGGAGGAAGTTTTTGTTAAGCTTGAATTTTGATTGAACGATCTTCTCGCTTTTTATTAAGTTGGAAAATTCAATAACAAAATAAGTAATCTTAAATTCGAAGTGTTAGAACGTTTATTAGTTCCGTGATTCATGTCTTCCAAACATTTGCATTCCTGGCCTCTAGTCTCTGTGCCTAATTCGTCATTGCCGGTAATTTTTAAGTAGTAGATAATTTGAGACGACGTAATTCAGACATGAATATATATTTGTTTAATGTGTATATTTCAAAGAGAGTTGATTGAATCATTAAGATGGGGTTAGTGAGATGTGAAACCAGATACCCTGGGTAATGTATTTAGGTGGGTAAATCGTATGTATCTGGGGTTTATACGGTTCCCACATGCCAGCTCAAATGAATGTGGAGCTGCGAATTTGATTTCTGACCCCTGAGGGCGAGGAATCAATTCACAAGCTCCACAGTCACTTGGATATTATAATATACGAGAATCATGTCCCTTTTTTGCATCGCCCAATAGATTTGATGCCATGTGTGGAGGGTGTTAAACTTGTTGGTTTCTTAGCAGGAGGAAGGGATTTTATCTGGCACAGATCTATCTATGTTAAGCGCAGGGTTTGGCACAAAACCACTCATGCGGCTTCAAGTATGAAGCCCAAGTTATCCAGTTGTCTGACTCTGTGAGATTCGTAGCTTATGACATGATATTCGTAGCTTACATTTTCTCTCCACCTTGTGATTGCTGACCAAGCCCGTTCACTTCTTTATGGGTACATTGATTTTGTTTTGAAGCCACCAGATGCTTTGACCTTGTTTTACATTATATTTGCTTATAGTATTGAATTGTAGCCTTTTGTTAGTTACTTTTTCAGCACGGAATATTGTTTGCTATTTGGTTAATTGATCAATGAGAGCTGAATAAAAAGATGGAAAAACATATCAGTATGTTTAGATGCTAGCACTTTTTTAGGGCAAAATGTAGTTGCCTGATGAAAGGAACAACGATAGGAATACAGTAGAAGTTCATGTTAACTCTCTTGAATAAAATGAAGTGTTGTGCAATGGGTAGCCATATCATTCTAGTTCTCTTAAATATGGAGGTCATCCATTTTGTTGTGCTTGAGTCCTTGTCTCACACGTCATTATGTTTGTACTTTGGCACCCTTTTTTAACTGAAGCTCACTTTATGGGATGGCTTCCTAGATTCTAGGATTTTTGTGATATTTGTTAAGCCTCGTAACATAAATAAAAAGAAGTGTGCCTGGGTTTTTTCCTTGGGTTTTTTTCTTGGTTCCTCTTTATGTGAGAGAGGGAAGGGAAGAAAAGAATTTCCCTACTTGGGGTTTTTCTTTGTAAAGGGTTTCTTTGCAAAGTTTATTTCTCACATTTTCTAAGGGAGGAAGAGAGCTTTTGTAACCAAAGTGTTTTTCACAATTTAGTGAAAAAAATTCTCTTCTTGACATGGGTATAGGCAACTTGCTAGACCACGTAAATCTCTTGGTCTATCTTCTGCATCTATTTTACTTTTCTTGTTTTACCATTATTAGCATTTTTCCTTGTGTTGTTTATCGCCGAATTTCTACAAAGTGGTAGCTCAGCCAGATTTGTACCGAGGTTCTACAAATTGGTAGCTGAGGAATGGTTCAAGGTGTTTCTCATGATGGCATTAAGGGAAGTTTGTTAAAGGTGATGTGAAATTAAAGAAGTCGAAAAGCATGAGTGGTAATGCGCAGGCGGCATACAAGTTCAAGCTTTGCTTGAGCTTGATCAATCTCGTGGCTTGTTGAGGACCGCATTGCTCCCGGATCAGGTGTGTAAACTTGAACGAAGTGCAGAAGAAGGCTGTGTTCCGAGTGGAGGATTGTATTCAAGAGGAGTCAGTTGCATATGGTTCTCCTAGGTGACTTGTAGAACTCAAGTCAAGGTGGAGATTGTTGTATGTGACCTGAGTCCTTATCTCGCACGTCGTCGTGTTTGGAGTCCTCTTTTGGACCATAGCTCACTTAATGGGCTGGCTTACTAGATTCTAGGGATTTTGGGTTATTTGGTAAGCTTTGTAACTGAAATAAGAGTGTGTGTGCATTTTCTCATGGGTTTTCCGAGGGAGGAAGAGAGGCTTTGTAACCAGTGTTTTCTACAGTTTAGTGAAAGAATTTCTCTTCCAGACATGGGTATGGGCAACTTGCTAAATCTCTTGGTCTCTTGTGTATAAATTTTATTTTTCTTATTTTACCTTTATTTGCATTTTTCCTTGTGTTGGGCGTCAATGAATTTCTACAAAGTGGTAGCTCAGCCAGGGTCTGGTTAACGTTCTACACGTTGCATGCTTTCGCAATGACCTGCGACACCATGTTGTTTTTCTTGACTATGCATTCTTAGTGCCCTTTTGCATACTTTGATGTGTATTATTTTTGTGCATTTTGTATATCAATGAAGTGTTATTGGTTTGTCATTGCAGGGAAAACTACTTTACTAAAGATAATGGCAGGAAAGCATATGGTGGGTGGGAGGAACGTTATTCGGGTGCTTAACTGTTCAGCCTTTCATGATACACATTTGGTCTGTAGTGGTGATCTTTCCTACTTGGGTGGTTCGTGGAGCAAAACTGTTGGCTCAGCCGTGAGTTACTTCATTTTTATTACCATAATCTTGAGCGCAATGCTTATCAGGAACCTATCTCTCTAAAAAATATGATGATTTTAGACAAACTAATTTACAAAACCCTTTCTGTTCAGGGAGACATTCCATTGCAAGGAGATTTTTCTGCAGAGCATATGATTTTTGGTGGTAAATTGTGACAACAAAAAGTGAAATAGATTCAAGTTCCATTCATGCTTTATGTTCTCGACTGTTTGGTTTATTTCATTTTTCCTTGATAAATATCCACTTAATGAATTTAGAATTTCTGCTTTTACTTTGTTTGAAATGGA
The DNA here is from genome assembly GCA_035235625.1 of Saururus chinensis. Lineage (NCBI taxonomy): Eukaryota > Viridiplantae > Streptophyta > Magnoliopsida > Piperales > Saururaceae > Saururus > Saururus chinensis. The sequence goes on from CP141145.1 coordinate 33,683,098, forward strand.
ATAAAACCTTTATTTCTTTACTTCATATTAATGGCTTTCTTTGGTTTTTGCAGTTGAAGGAATAGATCCCCTCAGGAGAGAAAAGCTGATTGAGCTGCTTGATATAGATCTTCAATGGCGTATGCATAAAGTTTCTGATGGGCAGCGACGCCGAGTTCAAATATGTATGGGCCTTCTGCATCCCTTTAAGGTAGTTGTCTTATCTGCTGAATATATTGGTTTCCGGCATGCTATTGTACACTGAGTAAATAAAGTTGTACCATGTCCTTGGGACACGTAGATATTAGGCTGACTTTAATGGCTTGAGTGGTGTCATGATCATCACATCCACCTGAAATCAAAATTTTTACAGCATGAACTTGCATTTTTTTTGTGAGTGTGTTATGAATGGATTGTTTCCACAATTTATGGGTGCATTTGCAAGTAAAGCCCCTGGTCATTGCATAATTGTTACTGGCATCATCGTCAATTGTAATCTGTTGTTTGCTCGAGCTGCTAATATACTTTTCTTTTGGAAGATGCTTCCTTGCAACACCTTTCCACACTTAAATTGCCAATTTGACTAATCTAGGTTGCTAGCATCCTTGAATCAGTCATTTTGTTTTTCCTATTCTTTTACATTCATAGCTGCACTACATTAAAAAGAAGTTGGGTTTATATAGTTTCTCATTTAGTGATGTCACCATAACTGCCACCTTTGGTTATTAGTTGGCGTTTTAACTATCATACGAACATGCTGAAAAATGCAGGTTCTGTTATTGGATGAGGTTACAGTTGACCTGGATGTCGTTGCAAGGCTAGATCTACTAGAATTTTTCAAGGAAGAATGTGAACAGGTATACTGCTTACATCATTCTGACAATTTTGTATTACTTTTGGGGAATTTTCCGCTCAATCTGGTGGTGGCAATATACAATCAAATTTTGTACATGGCATACATTAGTAACATTGCTAATCGATTATGCTTCTTTTATCACAGAGAGGATCTACAATTGTGTACGCTACTCATATATTTGATGGTTTAGAAACATGGGCAACGGATGTTGCCTACATACAGGATGGGGAGCTGAAGAAAGCAGAAAAGATGTCAGACCTTGAGGATTTAAAAAATGCTGCCACCCTACTCTCAGTTGTTGAATCTTGGCTTCGTTCTGAAATCAAACCTCAGATAAAAAAACCTGCTGCACTCCCTACCTATACTAGTCGGCCCTCGCCTTTTGATTCTTCTCCGTTTAGATCATCCAGGCACATGGCCTACTACCGTTAATCCTAAATCACAACCTTGTGCTAGTTAGCTGCCCGTTCAAGTTGGCCATTACCGTAACATGTTTCTAAGCCAGTGGCCTGGTGATTCTTTTTTGCCTTTTTTGGTACATGAAGACCCCTTTCGTGGTCAGGAATGAAGAAATAAGGAGTGAAATGGTCATTGTATATCATTGGACAAATATGAAGTAAACAATGAGGGGAAATTGCTACAAGTACTGTTTAATTGCAACAAAAAAAAATCCTTATGCACCCGCAACTTTCAGACTATATCCTATGGAATTTGTTTATGTTATGAATATTGTGAATAGAGAGGCTACCCGATATTATTTAAGAAGTGGTAACTTAAACCCGACCCGAATGGTTATTTGGGTTGAATTTAAAAACTCAAATTTATTAAAGTCAGGTTGGGTTTTATTAAAATACAAAGAAAAATATATATGAAAAAAGCTTATACGAGCCTTGGCTCATATTCGCTTACGTTAGACCGGGTTTTATGGGTCATCGGATTTACATTCGGTGGCCCATAATACTTATGGGCATTTAAATCTATGAGTATTATGGGCCACTAGATGTAAATCTAGCGGCCCATAGAGCCCGGGCTAATGTAGGCTATATGAGCCTACATGAGCTATTAGGGGGGTTCGGGTTTTATTATATACCTAACCTAAGTTGTTTTTCTAATTGTAAATGGAGAGGAAATGTAAAAATGGACTTTGAGTACGTTGACACTTGGTCAAAGCTTATGTGCAGCCTTCTAACTTATTGAAGCCAAAATGTGTAGCAATCAAAACTTTGAACATTCCAAATATAATATTATTTACATTGTAGTATTGAATGGAGTCTTAATTCACCCATTAGGTCGGGAGATTTTTTAATGCTCCTTACTCAACATGAGAACAAAGTAAGGAATGCCTGATGGCTTAGAGCACGTGGTTGATCTGAAAAATGAACGGTCTCTAGGTATTCTTTATGCTGGGCTCATAGTGAAAATTACAAACAAGAGTGTAAAGAACAAATGGAGAGGAGATCGAAGAAGTAGAACAAACTGATGCAAAGAGGTGGAAGTGAAGAACTCACTATGTGGAGGTATAATGGTGATAAAGGCTACCCGGTGCTTATCCATGGTGGGTGAAGATTATATACTTCATAAAGTGACAAGGAGGAGGATTGGGACGTGAAGGGGAGAAGTGGCATAATGGATAATCAAAGAATGGGGTATGTATTGTGAAGGCACACAATGTTAAGTCCATGTATCATAAAATATGTATTGTTTTTTAAAATTAACAAGTTTGTCTTTGAGTATTACACTATATACCCTTATGATAAAACTAGTTTTTGAGTTGGTGTTGTGGGTAGTATAATACTCTTTTCATCCCACATGAATAGCTCCATTAGAGTTTTTAAAATGAACTAACTTTAGTTCGTTTTAAAAAATTAAATGGAGCTATAAATATGAGACAAAGGGAGTAAATGGTATGGGTGGACACGTCAAACTAAGATACAATTAAGTGTATTATTATCAAAATACTTTTTTGAGTGAAATTATCATTCCTCTTTTGATTAGTTTAAAAGTTTTGTTCCTTTTTTTTTGTAAGACTTGGTTTGATTCTGAGATATTTCCTTCAACTAGGAGGAAAATGTAAAGTGTTACTTTTTCAATCTATATTATTAAAATAAAAAACTCTATTGTTCCTTCAAAATTCAAGCGCTAAAACTAGTGTTTTAAAAATCGAACCAGACCGGCCGGTCTGGTCGGGTTCAACCGGACCCGGTGTTAAAAATAGGCCGGGTCAAGTGAAAATCCAGGTTAGGTTAACCTGGCCGAGTAACGTGACTCGGCCGGTTAAACTGCAAACCTAGGGTTCCGGTCCTATCCGGTTTTTAAAAATCGAGTCGAAGCGTTGGGCTTGAGCATTGTTCATCTTCCATAGTTCCATTTTGATTCGTGCATAGTGGCGACTGGCAATCTGGAGCTCGGCAGCCGGTGGAAAGTTGGGGCACTGCCACCATTGACACAGGCGATCTCATCTTCTCCAACCGTTCGGTTGAACCGTGGGTCAACCCAGGTTGGGCGCATTAATTAAGCAGGACCAACATTAGGAATTGACTGATTTAAGAAAGAATTGGGGATCAGTTGATGGTACCGCCCTATAATCCATACAATTTGAAAGGACTTCTTTAAACGATTGGAGAGTAGATAAGTAGAAGTAAACTTTCTGTGAACCATTTTATTCCTAGATTTTTGTTGGTCAAATTGCATGTGAATTTGTGTATGTTCATTATGTTTTCTATTCATTTACAATCGTAAATGTAGATAATAATTTTATACCCATATTAGCATAATATGGGCACTTGAGGATTTAATTGATGAGTGCAGTAACTTTACTGATGACATATCATCTATGTCTATGTTGTAACTGTTTTGCTCTTTTTTTGTTGAATATTTGTGTTTGTTTTCAAAAATTGTACAGCCTTGAGCGGCAAAGACCTATTATAATTGTGCCTGAGGCGTTTTAAGTAACATGTACAAATGCTAAAATGATTTTCTAGTGACACACATGAAGAATAGATTTTTGTTTTCAAGTATCTTTTTTTTAGAGTAACTGTTTTTCCAGCATCAGTCATGGGCAGTTTCCGATACTGGATAGTTTTTCCGGGGAGCGATTATTTGGATAGGTTTTTTTAAGAACTTTTTGGGTGGCACATATACTTCCTAGGACACTTCAGCATTGAATTTGCAAATTTTCTTTTAGATGCTAGTAAGAATACTTGTGAAGATTTCACCATTTTCCTCCCTCTTGAGGCATTGTTTGCTTTTGCTATTAGGTTTGGGTTTTTCACTTTATTTTATTTCTCATCTCCATTTCTCATCTCCATATGGCAGTCTTCACAATGGAGAGGTTGGTGATCAGAATTCATGAGAAACAAGATACTGGGCCATATTGAAAAGCATCTATTCTGATAGTTGGATCGGGATTTCACCTATTTTTTATCAATTGATTCTCCATCCACAATCATAAAAATGGCTGAAAGTTTTTTAGTACAAAATAGAAAAGAGTTTATTTTAAAATTTTAATAAATTGAATGTATTTAGGAGTTGTTTGTAAACTGAATTTATGTAAGATTTCGTTGATTCTGCCCTAATTCTGGCTCAAATTATCGGATTCATGATATGTGTAAAAGGTGGGCGGGATTTTCAGAAGTTGATTCTAAGTCGTTTTGAGCTAGAATAGGTCGGAATCACCGAATCACCTCATGAGGTGATTTCGTCTCCCATTTCAAAGATTACAGATTCCATTAATTTTCAATAATTACTTCTTGTATCAATTTGAGCCTAAAAAAATATGCCATAATAGGTGAGACTTACTTTAAAAGTTCAAAATTACCTACCCTTATGGGATCTTGTTTGATAGAGCTTGAATTTAAGAGCGCAATGGTACCAAGAACGTACATATCCGAGTTCACAAGAGATAACTACATTAGTTTGAAATTTTAAAATTGGGTTGACGTGACATTTAAATTTATTCTGATTTTTTTTATTACTAACCGTAATTCATATTCGGCGGTGCATTTTTTGAATTAATTCCAAAAACTTTCACTTTTGTTTCTAAAAAATCCAACACCCAAACAACTATATGAATTTCACTTTTATTTCAGATTTAGATTCAAAGTAAAATTTAGATGGTAGGCTTTTTAGAAATTTCAGATGGCTTTTCAAATTCAAATTTAAACAAAACAGACCCTTGGTCTACTAAAGTAGGATGGAGGGAAATAAATAGTCTAATTTTTTAGATGAACGACATCACTCTAAGAAGACTTGGCTGTTATGTGTTGCACTTGTGATAAGCCATGATTGCCATGTAGACACATTGTGATCATGACTTGCTAACTTTTTTTTAGGTCTTGGCCGTGTGTGGGCTTCTAAAAACTCGACCCTAAGCAGGTTAGTGCCGTTGTGGGTTATTTAATTTTTTTATATAATTATTTTTAATAAAATATCTATAACTATTAGGTTATAATTCATTAGTCAACTTGGGAAGTATTTTTAATGCATCACTTTGACAAATAACTTAGCACGAGAAACTTATGAGAGCCCTTTATCCATGAGATCAATGACGCACATGCTAGCGCAAATAGTGTCATACCACTGGCATTAATGTGCACTGTGTACATCAACGATTTCAAATATCAAGGATTCACATGTGTTTCTTACGCTAGGCTCATTGTCAAACATGAAATACTCTTGTTAACTTGATAGTGCATAGGGTCATAGGCATTAGGTGAGATCTAAATCAACGATGATAACTTATAAGCTTGAAATTTCATTTACTTTTCTAAGCATATATAATTTCTTCCTTCTTTCTTCCTTTCTAGCAAATATATGACTATTTAAGTAGATGACAATCATTTTTTTTTTACTAAAGGCTGGTGTGAATGGGCATGTTAGAGTGTTTGTCCCTCCCCACCTTTAACACATCCCAATTTAATATGAGCCTAAGCCCTATCCTGCATTTTACGACCCATAAAAGCTTCACAAAGCTTTCAATTAAAAAAAAAGTTTGTATGAGAACAAGCTCACATGCGTCAACTTGAGACAGGGCATCAAGAGTCATCAGATCTCAATCAAAAGGTGTAGGGGAAGGCAAGTGGTGATTTAAATGTGCTTGCCCCAAAATTATGTACATCATTAGATCAAAATCTAATGACCCATAAAAGCACATGCATCAGCATAAACCAGGCTCATATATATTGATGTCCTCAATAAATCATAGTAGAATTTCTTCACTCTTTGCATCCAAGCAGGTTCATCAAAATTTGGAAACGAGCACAGGAGAACTGGGCACATTTCCTCATTTCTCCCATGCTAGTGGAACTCTTTCTTCTCTTTTATGGTGCATTAATAAGGATGTATATATTGTTTATTGTCCATTTGTTTGTCTTTATCTAGATCTGGGCTATGCTCCCAGCTTACCATGAGCCTAACATAAGGAATGCATGGAAGCCGTTCAATTTTAAGATTAACGGTGCATACACTAGTACATGTTAGTGTCATTAATACTAACATACGCTAGCATGTGTGCCATAAATCTCACAGATGAACAACTCCCAGACATTCCTTAAGTTGGGCTCATGGTTAGTGGGTAACATAGAAAACACTTCTCAGGTGTAGATATAGTTCAGTTAAATAGACAATAAACATATACAAACATCAGTAGACATACAAACATCCTTATCGTTGCACCAGAAAAGAGAGGAAAAAGCTCCACTAGCAAGGGAGAAATGAGGAAATGTCTCCAATTCTCCTACATTCGTTTCCAAATTTTAATGGTTCCCACATATGTAGGTAAATAAGGCGGATAATTGTTTGTCTTGGGGGGACACAAACACGTCAACCAATTTTTTTGTCGGTCCATATAGGTGGGCGTGGATGGAGAGACATATGTCTGTAGAGGTTTGTGTTCGCCTCTTTTAACACCCAATAACCAAGACTTGTCCACTAAAACCCATATGCGCTAACCTTGCCCAAACCAAAACCCAATGAAATTGGCCCAATCATTGCCTTGCCCTTGCCAGTTGCCCCTTTGCCATCTGATCAGTGCCCTTAGCCCATAATTGGTCATCGCCTCCTCCCTATTGCCCATTGACTACCTACAGGTCATAGCATTGTTGGCAATCACCGAGCCCTTTCTAGGTAAACCCTCTCATTAATCCCTTTTTTCTCCTCCCCATTCGGTTATTCCCCACTGTTGCTTGCTCCTCCTCCATCTCCATATTGAAGAAATACTATTTTTTGAGAGTTAATGTAATGCCCGATAATTTTCTAAACTCTATATAGTTGCCACATGGAGAAACGGGTTTAATCCTTACATATTCCTACTATAATAAATTCTTCTGTACATAGAGTTTGGGTGAATTATGACATGAAAATTATTGTAAAAGACCATAAGCCAATCTCTTTTGAAATTAAACTACTTAAGACTAATGAGTATATATATGTATAATTTTTAAATATAACAAACGGGTAACAAATAAATGGGTATGGAAGAACTTTTTCTATTACCTTCCATTTAGATAACAGTCGGATAAAATTATTTTTTTATTTACCTATCAAATAAATTTAACCATATTATTTAATTTCTTAACAATACAGTATAGATGGTAGAACGATAGAATGAGTACTGTTGGTAGTCCTAATCCTAGTAACTCATGCTTGCACATGTATTTTAAAAAAGTATACTTGAGAATCATTCTTTTGAGAATGACATAATTTTTTGAAACTGCCTTTCAAACATACTTTACTCATTCAGAAACTAACTCAAATACTTAGTATACTAGAGTCATATATATTAGGTTCAAAAGACAACCTATATAAAAATTTATATCTTAGGAAAGGATATAAACCCCTACACGAACCTTTAACAGTGATTTTTTTAGTCCTAGAGCTCTCTAATCAAGAAACTAGCCTAGCCATGATGTTCGTCATGTTCAATATATGTAAAATTGCCTCTTGAATGATCCAAATTGGATAAAACGGCTTAGGACAGAGAAATAAAATTTTAGGAGTAAGTAGAAAAATTGAAAAAAACACTGCAAGGCTATTGGTTGCTGCTTTAGAGGTGGTGTGAGTAGCATTAGTTGTTGTGCATTGGCTCACACCTCAGCAGTGCACCGCTTCGCTGCAACATGCCATCATATGTCACGTTCGATTTTTTTAAATATCAAAAATTTTAAAATATTGTAACTTTTTACCCTAAAGTCCGATTCATACGTTCTTAGTACTATTGAGTTCATATTAATAATTTTTACAAAACTAAACTACATAGGTAGATCTCATACTTTTCAAGTATATCTCACTTATATTACATATTTTTCAAGGTCATAATGTCTAATTATACAATTCAAATCCCATTATACTTGTTTTTTAGAACGCTCTCACATCCCAAGAAAAACTCTTAGGAGTAATAACCTCTAAATAATTAAAATTTATTTTAAATTATAATATTAACTTTATGACAACAAAACTAAAAATTTAGAGCTGTTAGAACCCTATTTATATTTATATGATACATTTTTCGAAATTTAAGTTATAATAATTAAAAAATAACAAATTTTTTTAATTTTAAAAGAGGGTTTTGGAGTCCAAACAATTCCGGTTGATCCCAATTAGAAACGAAATTTTAATTCCAGCCGCCTCCTCTACCAAATTATTAACATTATTATCACTTAACTTACCCAAATTTCACTCTTCCCGCCCTTTCGTTAAACCCAGTGTTTTAAAATCCGGACCGGACCGGCCGATCCGACTGGGTTCAATCGGACCCGTTATAAAAACGGGCCGATTTAACTAGATTCCCGGGTCTGTTTAACCCGGCCGGGTCAGCGTGACTCGGCCGGTTAAACCGGTTACCCGGTATTCCGATCTTGTCCCTTTAAAAAAAAATAAAATAAATCGCAAATTCGCGATCGGGATTCTGGATCTGGACTGGAGGAGCTTGGAGGGCTGAGCGATTTGGGGCGACGCCAAATCTGTGAGCAGTGATCTCCTCCGGCGATTCTCTCCACGTTCCAGCGATCTCCCCTGGCGATTCCCTCTGCACGTTCCGTCTCTGTTCATTGCCTGAAAGCAGGGAGGAGCTTTGGGCGATTTGGCCGGCGGCTGGCGATTTTCGCCGGCGAATATCCCTCCTCTCTCTTCTTTCCTCGCCGCCATCTATTTTTCTACCTAAATCGCTGACTCCTCCCCGTCTACTTCGGAGGCACCGCGGGTATGTCCAGTGCTGCGAAGCCTTCTCCCAAGAGGCCATTTTATCAGAGGCGTTCTGTGTTCATTTCTAATTTGCACATGTTTTTCCTACTGTAGATCGCATTGGTGGAAGAAGCCGTCGTCGAGTTGCATCGAAAGGTGCCATTTTTACCCCAAATGCCTCCATTTCGGCTTTGATTTTGATGTTCTTTCTAGTTTCCGAGTATGAATGATTTTTGTGCTTTTGTTGTGTTTGTTGTTGTTGGGTGGATTCATTTCCGTTTTGATATATTCAATTGAACATATACCATCTTGCTTAGAGTGCATATGCAATATTATTGATTTGCAAACATAGGTTGAACTTCTCCCCTCTAGGAGCTTGTGCTTTGGCTTTTGGATTTGAAACTGCGAGAAGCAGCAGAGAGTGACCGGCCTCTGCTCAAAATGACACTGAATTTCTCCCCTAAACCTTCGTCGGGTTTTTCCTCTGCTGTGCTATTTTGGGTGGCAAATTGTTCTTGGGTATAGTGGTTTCTCAGCTGGGTGCTGGGATTTGGGTTTAGTGTAGGAAATGGGGAAGAAGTGAGATCTGGCAATTCTATGGAGCTGGACTTCATGCTGCTACCAACTTCAAACCTAGAATACCCATCCATTTTTCCTTCTGTTCTTCCCTGATTGAATGTGTTGAGGTAGGATGAATTTATAAGTCTCTTCACAGTTGGGTCTCCTGAAATGCTGAAGAAATTCTTTGGTGGTGGTAATTGGTACTTACTCTTTCTGACGAGTAGGTTCTCTTTTCTTGCTCTTTTTTTGTTTGAAGGGATGAATTACATGGAGAAGAAGCCAAGGATTTGGGAATATGTCCAAAATCTAGAAGTGGTACTCTACTTGTTTGAGCTAATGGGGTGATTCTAATTAATTCTAGCTATGCATTAGGAGGAAGAAACAGAACTAAGAGAAGCATCAAGTAATGAGAGTGGATGCTACTTAGTGTATTTGTATGTATGGTTACCTGAATTTGAAGTCAACGTAAATGGTTGGCATGTGACACTAGATTGGACAAAGGGCATTTAATGTCATCTTGAATGTTTGTTTATGTTTCAAATTATGTTAGAAGTATGGCTTTGAAAGAGTAGTGTAGGTTTAAAATTTGGTATTTATTTGTTTATGTTACTATTTATGTTGTTTTATGTTAATGGGAAATGTGAAATGGTAACTTATTAAAATAGGTTGGAATGAACAATATGTTGAATGGTCAAATAAGTTCAAGTGAGATTTTGAACAGGATTTGATTAGGTTTAAGTAATTTTTTTTTGTTTTATGGGGAAATTCTTGCAATAGGTGATGACGTCATCCTTCGGGTCGGGGACCGGGCCGGGTTTAAAGCATTGCTTAAACCCTATCCACTGCATCTCCTCCCCTCGTCCCTCACCCGAAGTTCGACCTTCTCCGGCAGCGCCTCCTGGTTGTCCCTCTTCAGCAGCGCCTCCCGCTGCTCCCCCTCCGGCAAGTTGCCGCCTTCTCCTCCTTATTCCTCTCCTCTTTCATCCATCCGCTTTTCTTCTCGGGATTCATCCCATCGGGCTTCTCCTTTGGCTGCCTTTGCTCAATTCCTCCATCTCTGGCAATTGGTGACTCGGCTCCTCCTCTCTAGCCGTCAACAGCCTCTGCTTCAACGGTGGACGGCCGTTAAACCTATCCCTCCGAAATAATCTGACTCCAACTTCTTGCTGCTCCCATTCTCCCTCATTCCCTCTACTTTTCTGGTCTCCACCCTATGTTGCTCACGACCACGGCCTAGCTCCGCTCTCAGCTGCCCGCAGCTCAACTCCTTCCTTTGCCACCTGTGAATTAGCTCTGTCTCCTACACCTGGGTCCTCGAGTTCACCTCTGACAGTCCAGTCAACCTCTGGGTCTCTTTCTCAAATTCTCAATCTCTCTGTGGACCGTGAGCCTCTTCCCAACCCGTATTCATTATTATTTCTAAAATCTAGTTCTTAGTTTTTCCTTGCTATTTGCTTACTAAAGAGTTGGCAAAAAAACAGGCTGGAATGGAGGTGTAATATCCTTTTTGCTGACCCCAAATTATTTAGAAAATGAGCTACTTGATTATGATTGTTATTGTGATTATGATTTTTAATATCTGTATTGCATTCTAATGTTTTGAAAATTGCCGTATTGCCATGTCCGTGTCCTATCATATCGCCGTATTCGTATTTGTGCTTCCTATAAAGCTATTAAACATGTTGATTGGGCCTCAACAATAATGATTTTTGCATTCAGTTTTTATTGTATTGATGAATATGCATGTTAGAAAGAATGTGTTGAAGAATCCTGAAGATGAAGAATGTTTGTATGCCACTTGCATATGCTTTTTAATTTATTTATTCAACTTTAAAGATAGTGTATTGAGCAAATTTTCATGATATTCGTACATTTTTCGAAAGGGGGGAGAACTGAATTGATGATCCACGAGTTTTGCTGGAAAGGAAGCATGATGTGTCTTAAGTGATTTTATAATAATTATTACTAGGAGCAAATAGAATGATAAATCAAAATAACATATAAATTTGTGTTTGCGTACTGAAATATAATTATGTTTTTTTAGTGTTGTGTTGGCATTAAGGTTCACAATCTCGTAAGATCTTAGTAGAGATAATATAATCATGCTATTTTTCCTGTTTACACAGTGTCGGCTAGATCTTGGTAAATTTTTGCCAATTTCTCGTATGGACTTGCCATTGATCTCCAATTTCTTACAAACAAAATATTAACAACTAAAAAGGCCTCACCACCATTCTATTGGGGTTTCAATTATTCCCATTCAATGATTGATGTAAGTTGGGGCCAATTATATCCCTTGAATTCAAATTTTTGGTAGGACAAAAGGTTTGTCATTTCTTCCACCTCTTTTCATCTTCTTTCTTCTTTTTTTTCTCTTCATGATCTGAACTGCCGGTGGGTGGGTTCACTGCAAGCAGCAAATTTGAAATTGCTGGCAAGCAACATGAACTACCCGCAGTTTCATATCTGTTGCCGGCAAATTTAGATGGCTATATTTCTAGTTTAGCCTGTTTGTGTTCAGTGTTCACCATGACACGACATGGGAGGAGCTGACTCGTATGGACCCAATAAACAAGAGTGGGCTCCATAAGAGGGACATTACAGTTTGGCTGAACTGGCATAATTTATATAGACTATTCAGTACCTGTCTGGCAGAATCTGCAACATTTTAATAAAATCAAATAAAATTATTTTATGAAAGGATGTGAAATTACACTCTACGTTCTAACCAAGGGTTATTTCATTCTAATCACATTTGTGCTTCTTATAATTGTAACACATCTAGCTTCAGAATCCAATAACTACACATTTAAAATTAATAGGTGAAATCGTGATAATTAGCAAGAAGTAAAATATTAAACATAAATTATGCATAATTATACATTACTTCATATAAAAAAATTCGTCAACAATTACACATTTACAATTCATTCTTATAAATGATGACAATAAAAAAATTGAGATAAAAAATTGGACTTTAGTTGAAAGGAAATATAAGCCCAAAGTTAGTGGGAGGATGGGAGAAAATGTGAGAGGACCCGAGGAGGACAGAAATCCAGAATCTGAAACATATTTTGAGTAGAGAAGGCCTGAAAAAGGTATTTCGCAAAACACCTTATTAGATATTAATGTTATACTGAATTTGCATCTAGGAGGCTCCTTGTATACCTTTTTAAGGATTGCAAGTTACAATGTAATGATCGACATTCGTCAACAAATTTGGGATTTATAAGAGGTTTTTGATGTCCATATGGATCTTGCTTTAATGAAATTGTGGCAAATATTGTTACAAAAAAATAATAAAAAGGTAATGCCATAAATTTGTTATAAACTCATATGAATGTTTATTGAACGAAAAACTAATGTCGCTTGTGAAAAATATACCAGTGTATTCATGTTTACTATTGTAGCAGAGGCTGATGTTTTCATTGCCTTGGATCATGAAAATTTGGCTTTGGAAATATTTGAGCTCTAATTTAATTGATTTAAAGTGAAATTCACAAAAGAAAAGGGTTAAACCTGAGCGATTGCAGGAGTGTGGCATCCTTGCATGTTTTTTATGGTTTCTACTTTCCATTACTGATTCAAGGCAGAAATTTTGTTTATGAAATGCCTAAAACACTCTCATAGTTTCCGTTTAAAAGGACACTCCTAGTTCTGGGTATTCTTTTGCTGAAGCTCGTCTTTGCTAGTGGTCTCACTAGGAGGAAAGCCTAAGGCTGTGCTAAAGTCCGGTTGACTCAGTTGGGGCATAGGCCCATCTTTAACTCTGATTCATTATCAGATTATTCGTCTTTAAATTCAGAGCTTTCTGCGAATCAACTTCTTTTAGTCTGTTTTTTATTTTTGCTTTCAACAATTAGCCTTGTGACTGTCATCTGCTCGTGTTTGTAGGTGGTGCTGGGAATTGAGAGATTGAATTCGTCCAAATATTAATCATGCAGGTTTTGTCACGCTTCAACTTTTCTTTTATTTGACATCTTAGTGCTTGCTTGGTGTTTTCTTTTTCATGATTTGAAGTTGTTTGACTTGGTGGTCATTGTTCTGATGAACGAATATATGGTATTGTGTACTTGTTCAGTTTGTCAATGAAAAATTTGTTAACAGTAACGTTGTTGCTTATAATTTTCATTTTTTTAAATGTGTTTCCTTCTGGTCTTTCCTTGTGTTTGTCGTTTTAATAGTGTTTGGTATATACTTTCTATTTTATGTTATAGTTGGCTACATGTCGACCACATTTTGGGTGGTTAGAAAGGTGCCCGATGACAGCACCAAATGTGTTGGTTTCAAGCTTTAGGCACCCCTGTGCATTCTTTTCTTTTGCCATTTACAACATAATGTCAACTGTTACATCAGAATCACACTCATTATCCTTAAATAGTGATGCATTGCTTCTTTGTGTTATTGGTTTTAACTGTGAAATTCACCTAACTAACACAGAACCGTTGTTTGATTGCTAATTTGTATGGATCACTGTTTAAAACCCGGCCCTGCCCCCTACGGTTTACGCAGATTGCAATAGAGAAAATAGATGAAAAGAAGAAGGAAAGACTTTGCTAATGGTTGTCTTCAGGTGGGATGAAGGAAGGGATAGAGGGAAGAGACGATAGAGAGGGAGAGGATTAAGACTAACGTTTCTCATTGAACTGAAAAGAGGGCAGTCACCCTTACATATACTCGACCCACTCATGGGCCTGGGTTTAGTAAGGAAAGAAGAGGGCAGTCACCCTTACATACACTCGACCCACTCATGGGCCTGGGTTTAGTAAGGAAACTACTGCTGATTGAAAGCATAAATCAAAGTCTAAGCTTATTAATGGAAATTGGAAACTGCCCTGAAAGATGAAAATTGCCTAACATAAAAATCACCCTGAAACATGAAAATTGCCTAACGTAAAAACTGCCTAATAAAGATCCATAAATGATCCACCATGCTCTGCTACCACCTTGTCTTCAAGGCGCAAAATCCAGAAAGTGAGCTTAGAAATTCTCCTCGGAAAGCCACAAAGCATCCTCCAAAGAACGGCCATGTCAAGCAACTAAAATCCCTGCGACAAAGACGGCCAAAGCGATGAAGGCAACGAGTCAATGATGGTGGAAGGAAGCTATGGCTGATCAGCCGGTACCAAAAGTGATGGAGGGGGGCTCTAAGAGACATGAGTAGGGTAGCCTACAAAGCAGCATAAGCGCGAGACATGGAAAACCGGATGAACTTTAGAATCGGCCAGAAGTTAGAGGCGATAAGCAACGGAACCCACTAGCTCAAGAATGGAATAAGGGCCGTGGAAGCAATGAGCTAACCTAGAACTCATAGGCTTAGGCTGATATAATGAAGATTGCCGATCAAGATGTTGTCATTCATAACTTGCTTTATATGGTTTCGAGCGACGAAGAGATTATGTTTGAGTTGACGCAAAAGAGCATCCTAGTCCCGAATATAGTCAACCTCCCCAACAGCGACACGGTGAGGAACGTAAGCCATAATCATGGGTGGATTGTAGTCATAAACCACCCAAAAGGGAGTTAAACCAGGGTGGCGGTATGAAAAGCTGTATTATATGATTATTCAGTCCATGGAAGAAATTGTAGCCACTTGCGTGGATTGTTGCTGACAAAACATCGAAGGTATTGCTTGAGGCACTGATTAACCACTGCAGTTTGTCTATCTATCTGGAGTGATATGCGGTAATCGTTTGCAAGGAAGAGCCCTGGAGTGAAGAATTCCTCTAGAAATGAAAGACGAAAATGCAATTGCAATTAGCTACAATGGTGTGTGGCATACCATGAAGCCTAGCCACATCCCGAATATAAAGTGCAACAACGTCCTTTGCAATGAATGGACGCGCCAGTGGACTGAAATAAGCATACTTAGGCAAGCAGTCTACGACGATAAGAATAACCTTGAACAGGTAGGACTTTGATGAAGTCCATAGAGACGTCTTCCCAAATGCGATCAAGAATGGGAAGGGCCTAAAGTAGACCCTCGGAGATGTGGTAGAAGCTTTAGTGCAATGGCAAACTTGGTAGGCGATGGCAAAATCGTGCACATCGCAACGGATGCCTTGCCACATAAAACTTTGACTCATGTGCTTGTGTAGAAGGAGCCCTCATATCTGGCAAAAGGAGAATTGTGAAAATGAGAAAGAATGGTAGAACAGAGCTGAGTGTAAGCTGGAACCCAAAGACGATCCTTCCAATATAGCAACCCCCCCTGCAAAACAAAAGAGGGTAAGCATTAAGGATCTTGTTGCAAGTGGGCCAATAAATCTTGGGCCTATGGGTCCTAGGAATATGCTTGACAGAAGAGGTCCATGAAGGGAAAGACAAGACCAGACAATGGCATAGCCTGGCCTGTAGAAAATTGGCGGGAAAGGGCATCAACAACAATATTCTCATAACTTTTCTTGTAAACCAACTTATAATCATAGCCCAAAAGTTTAGAAATCCAATATTGTTGGGTAGGAGTAGAGATATGTTGTCCCAAAAGATATTTCAAAGGCTAATGATAAGTGCAAATAATAAAGTGGTAACCTAATAGGTAAGGTCACTATTTAGTTACTGCATGGACAATAGCGAGCATCTCTCTCATAGGCAAAAAGGGAGAGAACAACTAAAGATGACTTTGCTAAAGAATGCAATTGGTCGGCTAGCTTGTAACGAGACGGCCCCCAATCCCGTCTCCGAGGCATTTGTCTCCACAATGAACGGCTGAGAAAAATCAAGCAAGGCAAGCACAGGAGCTATAGACATGGCCATCTACAAGGTGTCAAAGGCGACTTAAACATCGGTGGACCATTAGAAGCAACCCTTTTTGAGCAAGGCAGTAAGAGGATTGGGTATAGTTTTGTAGTTAGCAATGAAGTGGCGATAATACCCGGTTAAGCCCAGAGCACTTCGCAAGGCCTTTGGGGAAGACAGAACGGGCCACTCCAACATAGTTGTGACCTTGACTGGATTAGTTGACATGCTATCAACTGTAATGATATGCCTCAAGTAAGCAACCTGAGTACTTCAAAAACACACTTGGAGCGTTTGAGGAATAGAGAATGCTGCTCCAAGAGGGCGAAAACACAGCAAAGATGTGATAGATGAGATTCCCAAGAAGGACTGCATACCAATATGTCATGAAAAATACTAAAACAAAGTGGCGCAAATATGTACAGAAGACCTCATTCATAAGACTTTGAAAGGTGGAGGGAGTATTAGTAAGTCCGAAAGGCATTATCAAAAACTCAAAATGCCTGTCTTGTGTGCGGAATGCTTTTTTATGAATATGATTTGATGGAGTGCAAATCCAGCTTAGAAAAATAATGAGAGCCTCCCAATTCATCTAGAAGTTCTTCAATAATCGGAATTGGACATTTATCCTTGAGGGTGATAGCATTTAATACCCGGTTATCCACTCAAAATCATCACGACCCATCCTCCTTGTGAACCAAAAGAATTGGGGAGGAGTATGAACTCATACTGGCATGATAATGTTGACATCTAACATCTCATAAACTAATTTTTCAATTTTAGTCTTTTGGATTTGAGGATACTTGTTGGGCCGAACATTGGCAGGAGAGGTGGCAGCTAATACAAGTATACGGTGGTCATGGGAGCAAAGGGGTGGTAGACTGGTTGACTCTATAACAAGAGACGAATAAGCCTCTAACAAATAAGGTCCAACCATTGTATAAGCAAGAAACTGGAGTAGGAGCCCCCGGTGAGTGCAGTGGAAAAGTGAGGCAAGCTCTTGAGCTGAATGCAGTGTGCCAGGCACCGATCCGTGAAGATAAACACGTAGCCCTGCCAATTCGAAATCCATAACCCTGCCAATTCGAAATCCATAACCATTTAGTAGAAGTTCCCTAAAAAGGCATAGTCCGAGGGGTATAGGTGCCTAAAAAAGTATGCAAGGAAATCTATGGGAGAACATCAACATTGAAAGGGGAATCGAACGGTGCCCTATCAGTAGCATCATCCCATGACTCCTCCAAAATAAGGGCGGTGGGAGGGGTCTTGCAAAGGTGGCCCAGCTTATCATAGTTTAATCATAATCCTATAGAGCGTCACTCCATCTATAATTGAGATAAATGGTGGAAGGGTAACAAAGTGATGGGAATGGAGACCAACCCCCCAAATTGCGGGGATGTAGAGGCATGAGAGGTCAGGTGGTCCACCTTTACCGAATAAGCTTTTCCTTCTTAATGCATGCGTGCCAAATAATATCTTGCATTGTAGGACAGTGGAAATGACAGATCTCGTCCCCAATTTTGGGTTTGAGACACCAGACGAAGGTTCCAAGCAAGGCTTTCTGTGTCCAATGTGGAAGACGGGTAGCCACCCGCATGAACTTGATTTGATATGCTTAAATTGTAGTGGTTCGGGACAAACCCCAACGATAGCTCATTAAGATATGCATAGTTATTTGGTCCAAATTGGGCATGTAGCTTTTTTGTAAATTTAAGCCACATAAGATGACCTCTACTTGTTCAAAATATTGGAACTAGATCAAGGCATCACTATCGAGATGGAATGCGGCAACCCAAAGTTTCTCCACGTCAGCAGTGGTCCCTTGATAATAACTTTTTTCCGCACGGTAAACCCAATTAATGGGATTGTCTTCGTCAATACACTTGAGGAATTGCATCCTGGCTAAGTGTGGCTGAGCGGCGTGCATAGGCTGGGTAAAATCCCCACGCGAGTCCAGCTGGTCAAAGTCCACGAAATCGGCCTCCTCGTACCCAAATTCTAGATCTCGGTTCCCAGCGCAATTTATGCTGCAAAACATGGGACAGAACCTATGTTGTCGGGTTCTGAAGAGGACATGACAGTGGGACTGGGCCAGTGGAAGTGGTGTGGAGCACTCGCGCTGGTCTGCAGGTGGCTGATGGGAAGATCAGTGCAGGTGGCTGATGGTTGCCCTGCGTGGGCGGCGGCTGATTGCCATGCATGGTGGCATGTGGGTGGCTTTGCGACCAGCGGTGAAGGGGCGGGATGCAGTGGCAGGGGTAAAAGCCCGAGGCTTGCGCTGGCCTCATCCCACTCTTGGTTGGCCGTGGAGGAAATGCCGGCGTGACTGTCTAGGAGACGAATGAACGGCGCCTGCTGCTCGTTACGCATCGCCCGTTGCTCCGTGCATAAGGACCAGAAAATGTGGAGAACCTCAGTGAAGATGTTCAGCATGGCAAATGAATCAACAGTGGCAGATGTCAGAACTATGGCAGAAATTAGAACAATGGCGGCTGAAGCTGATGGGAGGGTGCCAGCGGCTATAGAGCCTAATGCCACAGTGCTCTGTTGCGAGCCCGATACACCCAGGAGGGTGGCTGACGCATGGCTCTGGGTGTTTACTGCCCTGGAGTCTGCCGGCCGGTGGATACTAGCTAGTGGGCTCCCCGTCCGGCCCACCGGAGCCTGATTGTCCAGTGAAGTCGTTGGTGGGATGTGCCCTTGGTTCAGTTTAGCCATACTTTTGGTCTGTACCATGAGAGCAGTTCCATGGGGAGGAAGGCAGAGGTTTGATACCATTGTTGTAAACCTTACACATATTGCAATAGAGAAAATAGATGAAAAGAGGAAGGAAAGCCTATGCTAATGGAAAGGACAGAGGGAAGGGACGACAGCGAGGAAGGAAGAAGATTAAGACTAATGTTTCTCATTGAGCTGAAACGAAGGGCAGTCACCTTTACATATATTGGACCCACTCATGGGCCTGGGTTTATTAAGGAAACTATTGCTAATTGAAAGCATAAATCAAAGCCTAAGCTTATAAATGGAAACTTCCTCAATGACAGCATAAATCAAGACCTAAGCTTATAAATAGAAACTACCTAATGAGACATGAAAATTGCCTAACTTAAAAACTGCCTAATAAAGATCCATAACACCGGCCAGTCGAATCCGGTCTGACCAGACCCTGTTAATTTTCTGGGTCAGGCCATTTAGTTATAAAATCTGGTTGTCCGGTTCGACCCGGAAATTGTGACCTGGCCACCATTCCAGGTTGGTGGCTGGGCCATTTTTCGAAACACTTGTGTTAATTTGTACATGTTTTTTTCATTGTTCTTTTTTAAATTTAGCGGTGATAGATATTAACTTTTTCATTCCATCTAATTATTTTTTATTTTGGTGCAGGCAAGTGATAGGTTCAACATCAATTCACAGCTTGAGCATCTTCAAGCAAAATATGTTGGAACTGGGCATGCTGACTTGAACAGATTGTTAAGTGTTTGAGCTCATTACTTCTTATTTCTCGCCTACTTTGTTGTCAGCAGAAAGGACTGTCCTCAGACTTATGAAATATTATTTAAATTTGTAGTGAATGGGCAGTGAACATTCAGAGAGATAGCTATGCATCTTATATTGGTCACTATCCCATCCTGGCCTATTTTGCTATAGCCGAAAATGAGTCGATTGGGAGAGAGCGTTACAATTTTATGCAGGTAGTTTTCCGTATGTTTTACATTTTATTATTGAGTTGCTTGCTTGCAAGGCTGGGTGTACTGGCGAATTTTGAAAACATCTATTAATCAACCAAACCTACAGCATGTGGATTAGATCTATGCTATGAGTAAATTTGTATTGAAACCTGCTAACTATAAGCTAATGAGTGGTTCATAACTTTTTAACATTTGCATGCATATATTTTCTTAACGCCTATCACAGTTTTCAACTTAAGTAGTTAGACCCTTAAAAGTATGGAAGCTGATATTTTTATTCCACTTTTTCTACACCAAAAGCCTACTTTGGCCTCTGATTGGATAGAGAGGTGAGACACATCTGACAACACGGAGGTTCACTTTTTAGTTTTTCCTATCAAATTAGAGGTGTTGTAGGCTTTTGGTGCAGAGAAAATGGAGTAGGAATATCATTTTCCTAAAAGTATTACACTATTATTGATGTGATATTTTGTAGTAGCTTTATGGACATTCCATGTCCTTTATTTATCTTGTTTTGTTTATCATGTTTTGTTCAACTATTTTCGGGCAATAAATGAGTTTTGGCACCCACATACAAGATACTCTGCCACCTTGCAATTTCATCCAATTGAACTGCATGTACTGTGGCTCTTTTTTAAATAGTTGATGTTGCTCAATGATATATTTCATAAAGTTTTTGTAAGTTTACATCGTGATAATTAACTGCTTTCTGAAAGTTGTTGATCCATGCCTCTTTGTGCGGATTACTTTCTTCAACTAGTGAGCTTCTGACATTGCATGATTCTTTGCCTTTTAGAAAATGCTGCTTCCTTGTGGCCTCCCCCCAGAAAGGGAAGAAGACTGAGATATCTGAGCAAATTTTAAGAATTGGGGTTCAAATTTTAATCTGTTGGTGCTGTTAGTTATTCAGTAGTTCTCATACCACTGCTGGAACATTTAAAGATGTTTAATGTACTGTAATTCCTGTGTAGATGGCAGGATAATTTTTTTACTGGTTTTATCTAGTTAAAATATTTCTCAAGGTCTGTTGATGCATACCTGATCCTTGTGACTCTATTTGTGTGTGGGTTTTAAAAGTCGTATAAAAAGAGTGTTAAAATTGGTTGAGAATATCCCACAGAGCTTTGTTGTACCTTTTTAGGCGATTTATTGAGAACCTGCTAGCAAAATCCGCATTAGTGGAATAGACTATAGCTGCAGAAGGCATTATTAAGAAACCACATCGATACCTATATGTTTTTTATTTCTTTCTGTATTGCCAAGTGATTTGAATCAATTCGGCCCCGATAAATGTTCATTCCTTCGGGGAAATGCAATTTTTTATTTGACTCCGGTGAGAAGTCAATTAGCAGATAGATAATGGATCAAGTCGAGCAACCGAAAGTCCTGTTGACGATGAGAACAAGAATCGATCTCTGTGAAGAAAAAGGTTTAGGAAAGCACTGAACATGAAGTCTCGTTTAGCAGTACGTTTGTTGAGATTCGTGGGCTCTGTCCTGCGAACACCCTGTATGCGATCTCAACTTGTCTTCATCTGAATCCAATCCATGACACACCATAGGAGGTGTTTCATAAACCAAATTATCGCTCAAGCCAAAAACATATCATACTTGAAGAGAGTTGGCATCAAAATTGACTACGGTAATTTCTCTGCCAGACAGGGTATGATCATCTGGGTCCAATCCAGCAAGGTTGGTGTGGGCTTCACAGCACGGCGGGGGAAGATCTTAAAATGAGTCCACCTGCAACGAGCCCCCTATTAAAAACTGGCTACGGTTGTCTTTTGCGGTTAACCCCACTCGCCCACCTGCAATAGAAGGTTCATTTGGAAATCAGTTCCACAGTTTGGAGCGCATGTAAATAGGGTTTTCCAGGGGAACTCTCTTGTGGTTGTGGGCGCCGCGGATGCCTTATACAAGTGGACCATCTGGACCATGAAACATCAAAAGAGGCAAGAGAACCATAAAAACTATTGAACCAAATTGAGTTGATTCTGATATTGGTCCCACGTCCATGCGACCCGGTGGGGTGCAGCACAATAAAGAGTTTGCACACAAGGCTCCATATATAAGCTGCAAGCTTCGGGCATGAAATCGTGTTACATGAGTATTGCTATGCTTCTGCTTTGTTTGGTAGGTGTTCTTTGTCCGTCCTTTTTATTCTCAAACCACCTTTTTCTTTGGAAGTATCTCCGGATTGACACTGGGTAGAGAATTGAATTGCTTGATTTGGTTCCATTCTTAGGCCAACTTGTCATTTTGTCGTGCCTAAATTGAATAGTGACGACTAGTACTGGACTACTGGTCCCCATGTCCCAGGATCAGAACTGGGTCTGTGTGAATCTTCATTTTAGAGACTAAATGGTCCAGGTCGAAGTTTCCAACTCCATAGGACCAGCACTCATCACAAGTATATTCTTCGTTGTACACAACAACCAACCTTCGATTATGATTCCAAAGTGACAGCAGCTACACATCCATATTTGTATATATAGTAATACAAGAATGCGTCTGGTAAATGTAGTTATCCAACGCCAATATTCTTCATCTTTTTTTTTTCCTTAGAATCCCCACTTTTTATTTTTTACTTTTTGGCACAAACCCACTTGAGTGAACCATGATTCATGCAAATGAAGATGACTGCTCACTTCACGCTAGCCAAGCTTTGGCCGTGGAACACAAGCAAGATGCACATCATAGCTTGATTTATTCTACTAGATAAAGGATGCGTTAACATCTCTATCTAGTCTTTTTCTTTAACTACAATGTATCATCACAAGGATATGGACCCGCTGGCTACTGCTCACGTGTAAAACGGCAACTCTGTAGGTATACGATGAACAAGTGAGCCCACCCCTGTCAATATTTCTCCAGTCTGATCTATCTATATATGAACTTTTGAAAGATAGCCTCCGTCCTATGAGCTCTATTTAGTTTATGTTAGTTTATTTTGAAAACCTAAATGAAATTACTAATGTGGGATAGAGGGAGTAGTTAGTTCCAGTACTCAAGTCAATCATACCATTGCTTTGGTAATCAAGGGTCCTAAAATGGCCATTTAACCCACCTGGTCCTATTAGAACCCTCATATGTATGTTTGAGTACAGGAGGAGAATATGTAATTAAGTACAATTTTTTTTGCCATTAGGAAATATACAATAAATAAAATAAAAATAATTTTGGCACCATCTGCTGGAGTCTCGTCTCAATTATCATCGTCTTCCCAACCACCAAAAAAATGGTCTTCCAAGTTTCAACCACCGACTAATTAGAAAGAAGCATGCAACCACCCACTAAAATACAGGAAATCAAGATCCCCTGCAGGTGGAACTACTTTATGTGGGGTATTAAAATTGAAACAATACAAGCATATTTGAGAAAACAATAATTAGCCAAAAGAAAGGTCCAAGTTAGGCCCACAGTTCCATTCCTTGATCGAATATGCTTTGCTTTTCTGCGTGAGCAAAAAATTACATGCCGCCAACAGTCAATCAATCTCCTTCCATTGAAACGATGGACTTATGTCCACATCTAGATACATGAATGATTTTTTAAAATTTTCCACGCTTTTGAAGCTTTTGGGTCCCAGATGCAATTGAATTTAGCCAAGAATTTTATTTTTCTATGTGGCAACAGTTGATTATCAAGGATTTATAGTACGGCCTTTGGAATTCCAGTGTTTTAAAAACCGGCCCGGAGGCTGACCCGGATTGATCACCGGGCTGAGTTGACTCGGTTCAACCGGGGGTTAACCCGGGTTAACCTGTTTTGTTATATATTAAATTATATATAATATTAGGTAAAAATATGTAATAAAGCGAGTAATATAATAATAATTTTTAACTTTTAATTGGTGCTTTATATTATAAATACTTAAATAAAATAATTATAGATATATAAATAACAAAATTAACGTAGCCCAGTGGGTAAGGCATTGAAAATAATCAAGATTTCGTAAGTTAAAATCCCGCGTGAAAAAAATTTACTATTTCAACCTGGAAGAAATATTAAACCGGCCCAAAAAATTATCCGAGTCCCGTTGAACCCGGGCCAGGCCGGGTTTTAAAACACTGCCACCATAACGAAGGATAGTTTAGTCACACTTCGGAGGCTTACAAATTACTTGCGTTAATGGTACCCTATAAGATACTTTCCAGTATTGTCATTCTCTTATGATTCAGTACTTGAACAGGCACTCCTATGCAAAAAGGGTGTTGTAATTGGTCAACTAATGCCTGATCCTCCAAATACTCAATTATGCTTTTGTCACAATATTATCAAAAGAAAGAAAGAAAAAAGGCATCTGCCCGTGTTGAACATATTTTTTTGGGGTGGTAATCTAGTTTGGTTCATAATCCATGTTGAGGCTTTTTACTCAAAAAATATTTAGTCTTGACCATGAAAGGTAGTATCCGTGTCAATGGCCGTATTGATGGTTATTGATATGTTACGCATTGATGATGTAATGTGTATGCATTGAGACGAGTGCAGAAGGATCTATACATATTAAAACTTTTAAAAGTAATAAAATATAATTATAATATTTATTTTAAAAGAGAGTGATATAAAAGATATGGTATGAGTTGTGACATCAATGCGTTACTTATACTTTTAGTAGTAATTATAATATCAAAGATATTATATAATGATTAAATTATGATACTAGACAATAGAGGATTACACTACGAATATTATATAATTGTATCAAATTTAGTAAGTGATGATCATTGATAGTGGCTTGCTGGAAACGTGATGGCCTTCATTTTTAGAAATGATTAAAAATCTTGTTTAAAAATGCACTTGTGTTTTATAAAGACAATTTAGTTATATGAAGCTCATAATAGAAAGTCAACATTATAATAGTCAATTATGCGTTAAATCATATAGACCTCGCCCCCATTTTGACTATTTACATGAAGTTTTATCTTCTAAATAGTTAAAAATAAGAAAATTTTAAATATATACTGATATGTATTAATCATATTGATATAATATAGCTTATATTTGTATTGACAAAAATTCTGTACCAATGCCAACTCTTCTATAGCATATCAAACAAATCGATATCAATACACACTTGTATCAATTAATACGGTTTTCCATAGTCTCCCTACTGGATAAATTTTAAAGATTCCTATGGAACTCACAAAATCTCACCTTTACTTCTTGAGTGACATGTATAATTTATCCCAGACTTGCCCCATCCATGAAGTATGGGTGAAGTTCCACAAGGGTTTATGGACCAAGTAGAGGTGATTCTTAGCCTACCATAATTGCTACAAACCCCAAATGTTCATGAGGCATTGCGATCTTTTATAAATCAAAAACTCTCATGGCATATGCATAAAGAGGTAAAGTCAATGACCCCTTATTGTGGTTGATAAATGTCCTTTGTAGACCTCACTTACATGCATGCTATCCTATATTTAAGAGAATTATACTATGAAAGACCGGCTCTCTTGGATGTAATCTTATTCTTTTGTAATATTATTGATGACCAAGCTATAAGGCACACTTTTTAGTCCTTGCTCCTCTTTGGGTTTAGAAATAAGTCTAGTGTTCACTTTGGCCCCTCACAACTCTTAAAAGTTCAATATAATTTCTTCTTCTATCCTCTAGTCCATAATACTTATACAACCCCTATATCATTGCATAATTAAACAATTAATTATATTTAAAAGAGGAATTATGTACCCTCAAAGTTGTATTAAAATTTTACAATTAACACATCATCAACATACACATTGTCTTGGCAATGTCCATGAACATGCCCACCAATGCATTAGTGAGATGCTGACAATAAATCCTCGTTAGAAACTGCTCTTACCAATGTGCCCATCAACATGATGATGCGTCTCCTCTGTGTAAAATTTTTATACATACAATATCTTCTTGCAATTGGATGTCATGTGACTTATGTATACTCCTCTCTACTCTCTTGGTATTCCCAAACTTAGGATTTATTTATTTATTATTTACACATTTTTCATCGTATATTTTGATAATTATTTATACATTATATAAGTAATATACACCAAAATAGTCATCATAGATGTCAAAAAGGTTCTGAAAAAACATTACTTTGAAAAGTCCAACTAAGACTTCATTGGTCATTCTACAAACTCGACAATGTTGGTACTAATAGCCATTGACACTTTCATTGACATGTCAGCCCTTACCGATAGTGAGAAGGCTTTCTCCAGCCTTAAGCACTGATGTGGTCATGACCACATCAATCCCCTTACGATGCCTATTATTTGAAAATGTCTATTTTTTTTCAACGAACAACACCCTATTAACACATCGGTAGTGGCATAGATGGTCTAGCAAAAGATCAAATCAACTCCCATAATGGACTAAACACTCTCAAATTGATTAAAATACTAAAATTTATACTTTGACATAAGATTAAACCATTGTTGTGGTGTTACTTTGTAAAACAACCCACATGCCACTCAAAACTTTTGAGGAAAACATCCCATTTATATCATGCTTAACATAGTCCATTACTCTACTATAAAAATATATGTTGTAATGATATAACAAAAAAATTCATATTAAGATTAATCTATCCTACCTTCAACTCAGAGTTTACCGATGAGTTCTCCCTCTCACCTCTTTAGTTCACTTCGTGCCAATATTCTAGTGCCGGAAAACTTTGAGAAGCACTTAGTCATAGGCTTTCACTCCTACTTGGACTCAAGTGGATTCTCTTGGATCAAATCAAATCCATAATTGCGTAAACTTTGCCCTTTTTAAGGAGCATAACTACTTCCTCAAGCTCGTAATTGTGTAACTTTTTATAATTTTAGCATAGCCAACTATATAATTTCACCATTCGGTGAGCTGCGGATGGTCTAAAATTTATATTAAAAAAGTTATGGATGTTATAGTTGATATCAACAAAATTATCATAGCTATTGACGACCATCGATATATTGATGACTAACCAATGGCTTAAAGACATAGGAAATTTTATTGAAAAAAAAATTCAGGTGTTACATTCTTTCCCGTGTAATGCGATCCTCCCTCAAAATATGTCTCAATTGAGGATCTTCCTTCAAGTTCCTCTGGCCAGCCTTACTTTTCTATTCTGTAATGATGAAGAGGTTTATTAATGAGTGTAAAACCCTCCAAAAGATTGAAATATCATATTTTTAATGAGTTGAAACTATAGTTTTATTATAATTGTCGAACTCCCTGCTCTTCATTGATGAGTTTTTTTTATCAGGGGAAACATTTTTAAGGCGTTGATAAAAAATGTGGGGGTAGGTGACTCCGAGTCTCCGTGGAAAGTGCTGGACGGTACCAATGGGAGCCTCATTTTAGGCTATGTTATAAATATTTATAAACAAGATATTCTATCACTGTTAATTAAGGGTGAACAGCACGAAGTTGATGTTTTTTAATTAGCACTTTTCTTAAACAACGACGATTAAAAATTTTCAAATACTCTCTACTTCCCAACCGACAAGAATGCCCTTCACTTAACATCAAGGTTCCTAGTGATAGTGAACTTAGCATAAGAAACGTGTAATAGTCGTCCACCCAAAAAATCCAGTGTATACACTAACTCAGGTTAGCATTATTAACCATAATAGTAAATACTTATTTAGACCAATTAATTTTTATAACTTAAAGGTTAAGTTACCAACAATAAGAGGCTGCTACATCACACAAAAAATGGTGAGAGAGAAAACTAAAAACAGAATCTAATGGTTTTTATATTCCCCTTCTCATATATACTAATATATTAATGTATTCGCCGATTTTAAGTATCAAAGATTACTGTAATGCGTTTTTTACCCTAAGATTACTGTCACTAAAGAGCATAAAAATTAAAGCGAAAAAATGTACGAATCCAGCGGGCTTTTCCGATTAGAACCCCACGATACTCACTGCATTGTTGCATAGCTGCTGCAGTCAACTGCGGACAGCCTTCAGGGGCATCTTCGTCTATTCGAAGGCCCGCCCTCAACCACGGCGGGGTTTCGGGCTTAAGATCAGTCAGAATCTAAGGACTTTTCAGTAACTTTAGTCCGGGATTTTGTCGAGCTGATCCCAGTCGCTTCCCATCCGTCGGGCCCACTCATCCCTACAGGGCATTTTATTCCCATATCCACGTCAGACTGTCACAAAACAGCATAACTGAAGTACCCAAACTACCCTTCCCCGTCACCCGGCAGCAATTTCCTTTCTTGTTCGTTTCCTCCCCCGTGCCAGTCACTGGTCGGAATCCAAAGACTGTCTCATGTCCCCATTATTCATTTTTCATATTTAATTATTTATTCCACCATTAAAGCACCTTCCCCTCTCTCTGTCACTTTCGGCTGGTCAATTTTTTCCGCCATTAAAGCGACTTTCAAGCTAATTTCTCCTCCTTCCATTTTCAGCAAGCTTTTCGCTTTAATTTCTCTGCGATTCCTTTGGAGCGCGTCCTGTCCGGTTCTCTCTCGTCTCCATGGACACGGTCGCTGCTCACGTCCGGCTTCCCTCCGCTTGAAGTCCGACGACCTTTTGGAGTTCTCCCGAGGAGATCGCTGCTGGTGACCACTGAGTGTCAGCTCGACCGGGCTCCGCGACTATGAAGTCGGAGACTCGGCTTGATTCTGTTGTCTTTCAGCTCACACCTACTCGGACTAGGTAATCGCCGTCAAAGGCGCCTCCTCTCTCTCTCTCTCTCTCTCTGGGTATTTGTGATGTGGCTTTAGTTCTAATGCGAGTAAATGATTCGATGTTCGTAGATTGTAATGTTTCTCTCGGCTTGTATTGCGTATTTTATCTTCTTTTCATTGATGGAGATACAGTGGTGATGGTTGTGCATTACTGTTTTGTTGGGCCTTCTGAGAGATAGTTCAGTTTGAAGATCTGTTATAAGATTTAATTTTATCCCTTATTTGTCTAATTTCGGTTGGTCCCGCGTTGTTCAGTTGACAGGCAAAATAAATGTACGTTTCTTTTTGTGTTACTTAAGTAAATATCGGATTGACAGGCTGCTGTTGTTGGATTTAATTGATATAGTTGATATAGTCATTATTGAGTACATCTATAGAAGTATTTCGGCCATTGTATTTGTATGTCTGAATCACTGGAGGTCACCAGTATTTTGAGAATTGAGACATGCTAATTTATGATGTGCGGTTCCAGACATGGGTGTATTGGGGAGCTTCTTATTCAGTGTTATGGGGCTCTTGTTCTTTCTTACTGAAGCTTGTTATCTTCTTATTATGGCCTGCACGTCATTGCTTCAACATATTAGTTTGCTAGCTTCACCAAATTATGGTTGAGTTTTTGAATGACTGATTTTTGGTCCAGATAGGTTTGTAATTTGTTTAAGATTTTGTTTAGACTTTTTAAGAGGGACAAATTTTTATAGAGCTGTATGTCTCCTGTGCATGTTATATGCTAAGAATTTTTTACTTTAATTCTCTGAAGATATCTTTGGAGTGTTAAGGTGTCAAATGGTCATCCCCATGCCACAATTTGGTCACATAGGTTTCTAATTTTGTTTAAGGTTTTATATAGACTTTTGTTCAAAAGGTACAAACTCTTCTAGAGTTGTATGTCTCCTGTGCATATTATATGCCAACTATATTTTACTTTCATTCTCTGGGAATGTTTTTGGAGTGTCAAGGTGTCAAATGGTCAGTACGAAGCCACATTTTATGTTCTGATAATCTATTTGTATTATTAGGTGTGATTTAGTAATCATAGCAAGTGGAAGGACAGAGAAGCTTGCCTCTGGATTGTTAAACCCTTTTCTAGCACATCTGAAGGCAGCCCAAGATCAAATTGCCAAAGGAGGTTATTCCATTACTCTAGTGCCCGACTCTGGAAAGGACACTACATGGTTTACAAAAGGAACAGTGGATAGGTGTGTATATATGTGTGAATGACTTTCTCTTCTGAAAGTTTTGTAAATAGCTGATTAGCTTTCTGTAGACATGAACATATATAGTTTCTGCAATCTAACTGAAAACACATTTATAATCAGTGGTGGATTGAGAGGGCACTTTCAGTTCTATTGAATCTTTATATTTTTTAGCTGGGATTCATTACAAAGATGCCTTTTCTTCCAGGTTTGTGCGGTTTGTGAGCACCCCTGAGGTCTTGGAGCGAGTGAATACCATAGAAGCTGAGATCTTACAGATTGGGGAAGCAATTTCAATTCAGAATAATGAAAATCTGGGGATCAACACTGTAAGTAAATATCTTTGAAACCATATGCAATATTCATGTTTTGTAGCAAGTTAAACCTTTGTTCACTGTTGCAGGTTGAAGATGATCGGAAAACATCTAGTAACTGCACTGAAGGTAATACGTTAATATTAAAGTTCAAATTTTAATACAAATTGTTAAGGCTGTTCAAACATTTGCTTGCAAATTTCCTGTATGCTTTCTTAAGCCAGATGCTATGAATTTTGTAAGACTGCATGTGTTCTTA
Source organism: Saururus chinensis (assembly GCA_035235625.1). NCBI lineage: Eukaryota > Viridiplantae > Streptophyta > Magnoliopsida > Piperales > Saururaceae > Saururus > Saururus chinensis. The sequence continues at coordinate 33,713,542 of CP141145.1, forward strand.
TTTTATGTTCTTGAAACACTACTCAATTTTGAAGGATGAATAATTTAATGTTGGTAAAAAGTGGTTCTTAATGATATGCGCCAATGTCCAGGTGTCAAGTCTTTAATTGATTCTGATGCAGAGAAAGCAATAGTTCTTTATGAGGTATTAAATACGAGAAGCACAACCATCACAGGCACTTCTTTCCTTTATGGTCTAATTTTTTAATCTTTTTACATTGTTGACAGCCTGAGGCACATCCACCTGAATCCAATGTCTCCACGACTCAACAGGAGAACTCAAAGTATGTTCATGAGGCATTCTAAATGCCAAACTAATCATTCATTTTTTTCTTGATGGAATTTGTCAAAGATAATGTAAAACAGCAGCAGTCCATTATTTTACATCTCAAAACACATCAAATCCTATTTGTGGATCATGATAGTTTTTCTTTTTCTTTTTGGTGGCTAATGTTAAATCTACTCTATGCACGAGAAAGGCAGGCAGATCCCATCCTTGATAATATACTTTAAAGTTTAGATGATACTAAAGCCTGAAGATATTCATAGTTTTCTAATTTTAGATATGTTGCACATATATGTTGAGATAATTGCACCATAGTTGAGTTTTTTATTAGTTCATGATTTCTTCTGGACAGCTTGTTTCTTAGGGCATTGATATTGATTGTTTTGTTAATGAAAGAACTTGTTGTGCAGAGTTCAGCTTCTCAGAGTACTTGAGACTCGTAAAACTGTGTTACGGAATGAACAAGGGATGGCATTTGCACGTGCTGCAGCTGCAGGTTTTGACTTGGATCACATGGAACAATTGATTCTATTTGCTGAATGCTTTGGTGCCTCTCGATTAATGTGAGATACTATCTTTTGTGTTGATCTGTTGCTGAATACGTGCAATGACAATTGCCACTTATTGTTAATTAGATTGGGAGAAAATTTATGTTTACTCATTGTTTGGTTCTAATAAGAATAGTTTTCCCTTCTATAAGAGTTTGATCTTAAATTTTCATGAGAAATGATAACTGAGCAAAATGGTCTGGGTTCAAATATTAGATGTGTGTTTGTGCCCCCCTTACCGTGTGTTCATATGCAATGCTTAATGGTGCTTGCACATGTAGGGGAGTGCTAAAGTGTTATTACAAATAGTTCTCCCTTCTCGAACAGCTTAAGCTTTAAGCTTCTAGGGGAAGTGGTTAACTGACACTCACTACAAATCCCTTTCTTTATCATAAAAATAGGGATGCATGCTTAAGATTTATCGAGCTGTGGAAGCAAAAACATGAAACCGGCCAGTGGGTAGAGGTCGAGGCAGCTGAAGTCATGTCCGCTCATTTGGATTTCTCTTCTTCTCTGAATATCTCTGGGATACTAATGTCTGGTGAGCAGAAGCAAAGAGACTTTAAGGAAGGATGGATTGAGTCACATGGTGAGTTAGAGCCTGAAAGCAATTGTAAAGTGAGTGCAGATGCTGGTTTTGATAATAGTTTTCAGCATTCAAACATGAATTCTGATGGTGGTAAGTCGTTAAAGCTAGTCTGACATCGTTTTTCTTGCTCAAAGTATGAGTTTTTCACATCACATACTATACTGATTATTTTGCTCATCTTTTTCTTTTGTCTTTTTTGGGTATGTTCTAATTTAAATTTTGATTCCTGATTACTCATCATAGGAAAAACACTCCCGGTGGGTTCCCAGGTTCCAAGTGCGCACCATCACCAAGAATATTTTCAAGGCCAATTTCAGCTCCCAATGTATGCCCAGTGGCCTATGAATCCTTCACCAGCTGGACACATGTTTCAACATTATCCAGTGCAGGGCATGCCTTATTACCATAATTATCCAGGTGGTAGACCCTTTGTCCAAACACCAAATGGACCATTGGAAGATCATAGACACAATCCTACTCAAAGGATGGGGCACAACAAGCATGCAGTCCGTGGAAAGGATAGTTACTCTGAATCAGAGGAATCCACAGAGGAAAGCTTTAGTGGATCAGAGAATGATGATAAAAGAAATCATGGTTCCAAGGTTGGCAGGTCAGGAAGAAAGAAATCAGGCAGTACTGCAAACCAAAACAGAAATTCTGTTGCTTCTAAGATGCATAACACCTCAGGAAGTGAATTAGAATCTGCATCTGAACCTGAAAGTGAGCGGGAAGTGTATGAGGTACAGTCTAACTCATCTAAAAAAAAACATAAGAATTCTGCTGGATCATCCAAAAGCAACAGAATCCACAATGATTCTATTGATACTTGGAATTCAAACAATGGAAATGACCTGTCTTTTGGACCAGAGACAGTTAATGGAAATTGGCAAGCTTTTCAGAATTGCTTATTACGAGAAGGTGAAGAAAGCATAAGTTCTGTTGGTAGAGATATCTTTTCGAGTGAAAAAGAGATATACTACAAGAGAAAACAGAGCGCAGCAGTATCAGATCCTATATTGGATTGCAACCGAGATATAGCTGAAGTACCAGAGCAGTGTATGCATAAAGTGGAGGCAGCTTACGGCAATGGCATCCCTGTCTATAGGCAAAAGTCATCAAATGATGAATTTACAACCTCTAATGAGGGGTTGTATGTTAGTGATGCTCAGGTTGATTTACAGTTTGAAGTTATGGATAGCAGAGGCAGAGGGTATAGAAGGATACCCACTGACAGTTTTGTTATTAATGGGGAAGGAGATCAAGTGGGAAATGCAAACTCTTTCTCAGATCCACTTGTTGAAAACGATTTGAAGTATAAAAATAATATTGCAAGGGACTTTTCACATAAGGTGGATGATGAATCATTTATAGTTCCTTACAGATTAAACTCTCCAAACCAAGTTGCAATTGATAGAGGAGATGTTGTCCTAGAATCTGAGTTCCCAACATCACTTGAGAAAAGTAAAGAGCTTTCTGGAAAAAGGATCACAAGCCAGCTGAGCTATGAACCGGATGACTTAAGCTTGATGCCAGAGCGAGGAACAGAAAGGAAATTATCTGGTCATGACCCAGCAATAGATTATGAAATGGAGATTCATGTTAAAAGTGCTATTTCAAAAGATTGTGAAAATGGAGAAGATGTGACTGTTGCTACAAATGGATCAAAGAAGGTGGTCAAGGAAAGGAAGCGTAGTGTGGAGATGCGCAAGGTAGAATCCATGACAAGGAAAGGTAAATCCTCAAGGTTGAGTTCTACTGATGCACAAATACGAGCAGAGAAGCTGCGGGCATATAAAGCAGACCTTCAGAAGATTAAAAAAGAAAAGGTATCTTCTATTTTTTTTTTCTGTAGTGATATGCTATGTCTAAGTTAGCTTTGGGACTCTTTTCCATGTCAACAGTGATCACTACATTGTGCAAGAAACTGCGTCTGATTTGTGTTTCAAGTGCAGTTTGCTAGTAGTGTGAACCCAAACGAAAAAAAGAGTTTTGCAAAATGGAATAGTGCAGAAAGGATGTGAAACAAACTTCCTTATCCCATTTAAAATGTAAAACTGAAAATTGTGTGAATGTGATGGGCAGAATGGTGGAGGAGACTCCGTGTTGATGGCCCAATTCAAATGGACAAGTTGTTGTTGATGATGATGAATTGGTTATCAATGTTTTCAAATGGACCAATTTGATACGTTTAGATTGATAGAATTCCTCTTTTACGTCTATTAAAACCATATCCTTCCTACCAGTAATGTGAAAAGAAGGAAATGGATCTTGCTGTTCTGCACAAAATATCCCATTAATCTTTCTCATTTTCCAAAAATGAGAATTCTGCTATTATATTGGTTTTCATAAACACAGGTCATTGTGCATAAAGAAGAGAATTTCACAATGGCATTATTAGTGTGTTATGGATTGTCAAAGAATCTCTATAATCATCCTCTGGGTGGTTGTTGCTTTAAAAAAAGGAAACAATCGAACTGTTGATTAGCAAAACATTTCAGCCCCAACTGTACTATGTAGTTTTTATGAAGGTAGTTAGTTGCTTATCAAGAGGAATTGCTTTCATTTGATAAGAGTTAGATGAGTTTTAAATGGTTTTAACTGTTTCTATCACAAGTCTGAAAATATCAGATCAGAGACAAATTCGTTAGGCTCCTATTTTATGGTGTCTCCAGTGAATTATTTATATGAACGTTGCAGTTATGAATGGAGCTGATTCTACATATTGATCGTTTTGAACTAAAAGAAAACTTTTTGGGGGAATTGATCGTTTTGAACTAAAAGAAAACTTTTTGGGGGAATATTCACATTGTGTAGAATATCCTGACTTTCAATAGTGTTGTTACATACAGGTCTATATAACATAGAAAAGCAGGATGTCCATGACATGTACGTGTGGGATGAACCAAATCCTCATTGAATTTTATTTTTCCATTCTCGCACATATTCTGCGGTTTACTGTTTATTAACAGTTAGCTGTCAAACAGTCATGCCAGCTTATGACTTTTGTTTGTTGACTTCTACATTTGAATTTTTATATCATAGTTCATACTAATTGTTTTATATTGTAGGAAGAAGAAGAGATCAAACGTTTGGAAGCATTAAAAAGAGAAAGACAAAAGAGAATTGCTGCAAGAGAGAGTATGGGAGGCAAATCAGGACTATCAACAAAGTTTTCTCCAAACTCTAATAGGGGATCAAAATTCAGTGATGCAGAGCCTATTTCTGCTTCGCCTCTATCAAAGTTGCCTATCAGGACCTACTCTTTGGTAAGTGAATCCCAGAAAAAATCTAGTAGTGGCAAAAACAATGGTGCAAAAAATGCTGGCAATGGATTAAGTCAATCAGTTTCTTCGCTGCCTGATTTAAAAAGAGAGACCAGTGGAAATTTCCCTGATCCAAAGAGGGCCTCAATTCGACCCAGAAGATTATCAGATCCTAAAGACAGCAGTATCCAACAGGTTTTTCCGCAAAAGTCATTAAGAAGTGATCCAGTTGTAAAACCAAAAGTTAAGGATGACACTGAAGCAAAGAAAATTTCTGGTATTTTGAATATTGATAGAACAAAGTCTGCATCTCTTCCGGAGCTAAAAGTTAAGGTACGCTCATCAAGTGACAAGCCACAGACCAAGGCGGCAATGTATAAAGTAAGCGAAAACAAAGTTTCTCACACATCTGGACATTCGAAATTGAATGCACATGATGACAATAGTCTCAATCTGAGCGATGAACATGGCAACAGAATTATTGAAAAAGTTGTTGTAATACTTGAGAAAGAGACAACCACTGTGCAAGATGTGGAAGCATCTCATGAGGCCTTAGAAATGTTAAAAGGATCGGCTGATAATAACAATGCCAGGGATAAATGTGACAACACATCAGGTTATGCTGCCATTCATGCACCAGCTTCACCAATGATAGTAGACGAAGGTCTTCAAGGTCATTCTGCAGTCAATCTTGATCAGCAATCTAACTCACATGAGGTAAAGAGGACAGTGGACAATGCTTTTCTTCTATTCTTACAATTCTATGAGTTCTGTTTTACTATCTTGGACACTTTTTGACCCTTAGGCACCGCCATCTTCCCTTTCACTGAGTTCCTAGCAACTACACGTTAGTGATTGGTTTGTAGATAGTTATGGTAATGGCAATGCATCCATTATGGTTTGTCCCAGTATGTTGCAATCATCTGTTATGTGCAAAGATAACTAGTATTCTGATGGTCTTTTTATTTAAATTTCGCATTCCACAATAGATAAGGATGGAATTAGCTATTAGTGGCTTGCTAGCTGATGGATAGGCCACGGTTTACAGTTAGAAGAAGAGTAATTTGATGGATAGTAGTAGCTGGACTGTAGTATGCAAGTTCAGGCCAGATTATGGTCCTTTTACCATATGTATTGCCCATGATTTTTATATGATTTTGGCTTATTTATGTATTAGGTAAACATCGATCATCAGAAGGATGAAGTATTAGAGTTTTCAGGCAGCAATACAGCAAATGTGAAAAATTATCAGGCCCCTTTTGCTAGAGTATCTTCCTTGGAAGATATTTGCACTAGGGATTCTGAATATGGTAAAGCACCTGCAATCAGCTCCAATTTGATCCACACAGAGATTGTCAAGGCCCATATCTCGGACATAATGGATCCCACATCACGACTAAATAATTCTGAGGTCTTAGAGAAGCCTAGGAATAAAGATTCTACTAAAGGTTTTAGAAGGCTTCTGAAGTTTGGGAGAAAGAGTCATAGTTCAGCTGGGGGTGAACGTAATGATTCAGATAAACTTAATGGTAACTGCTCCACTGATACAACCACTGCTTTTTCTAATGAAGGTAAAAATACATTTCAAGTCTCTTGAATTCCTACATTTGTATCAATTTGGTCAGCCTTCACACGTCATTTACTGATGCGTATATTATCTAAATGTGCTGGCTGACAATTCTGTAGCACTCAAGTTCCTATTATTGAATTTCCTTTTTTACAGTTCCTACATTGAAGAATCTCATCTCTCAAGATGAAAGTCCTGTTGCTAGCACTGCTTACAAGGGTGAGAATGTTTTCCTTTTTCTTATTTTTAATGTAAATTGTAATCATTGCTAATGTCTGCGTCCTTCTGAACAGTTTCTCGTCCTTTCTCATTATTGTCGCCTTTCCGGAGCAAGACTAGTGAGAAGAAGCTGACCACATAAGGCAGCAGTGGAATTTAGAAATTGGAAAGAATGTCCTAGAGAAGTGTGTCTTATGAAAGCGTTGCGGTCATCTAATTGATAATTTGCGTCCCTTTTGTCAGATGCTGATCTTGGTAATTATTTTTGTATAAATTTCTTTGTTGATATTTATTTCTTGTATGATCTTAAGCTGTTCTTGATCATATATGTTACTTTTTTTTTTAGTTACCCTAAGCTGTTGAAAGGTCAGTGGTCATATCAATGAAATTGTGTGCAGTTTTGGGTCATTCGTTGTCTATTATTTTTTTTTAGGTACTTTTTATACACTTGTTTTTTGTATTCTAAGACACATTGCAGCAGTGCTTTGAGCGTTTCATGGCAGCCCCTGATTTGCAATCCTCAAATAATAGTGTTAGAATGAGTTAGACCCCTTGGATTCTATACAGTCAAAATTGCTTATGAGGGAACGACGTGAATGCAATTCTATTGAGAAGGATTGAAGGGTGAATTTACGACAACATCCAAGAAAGGTTATTCTCAATGAAATATTGGATTTTTTTTCATCTAAATCGAATAAATGCTGCAGAGATGTTAGATGTAACTAATCTATAAATTGTCTCCTCTGCAATGCATTCAGCCACCTCTTGGGGATGTTCAATGTGTCTGATCTACCAACAGCTTCCCTGTGTTTTGCCATCCCCTGAGGTAAAAAGGCCGGAAAATTAGAAACTAAGATGAGGTTGTCAATTACATCCTAAAAAAAAGCGAAAAAAGGAATATAATTGGGTGGTGTTATGTATAGGACGCATTGTTTGCAAGAATGATGAATTCGGTATCTGTTGATCATATGGACATCGGTTCAAGTTTCATAGCTCTCACAGCCGAATGCGCCTGACGGCCAGTTTTTTTACCTGTTGCAACCTGAACTGCGATGCCATACATCCCTACAAACAGCTCTCTACATACCAGCTTAGCTTGTGCTGTCCTCAGCTTATCCCCATGCACAAAAACGTAGCTTCTGAGCCGCCGTCACCTTTTTCTTTGACATCACTTGCTCTGCAACCATATCTAACTGTTTTCTTCAGGGATACACCTTTAAGTTTCCATCATATTTGAGCTGAGTAACAGATACAAGAGCGGCACTCAAATTGATCAAACTGCTGGCCACGACTAAAATTTTTCCCGTCGATTCATATATCAATTGAAAAAGAGTTAGCCCAGTCAATTAGCAGCAGAGCCAATTCACCTTCTCGTAACCCACATAGAATCAGGCAATCAGCAGCTGAGCCAGCAGTTTTCCCTTGTACTGTTGGACGGGTGTAGTGTGCCCGACGATACAAGAAGTCTGACCCAAAGTTTAAGAAAATATATTCATTGCTCTCAGAGTAACCTCCCATTTTATGGGAGCCATCGATCATCAGATTAGCACCTATTCTGGTCTCCGAGTATCTTCCCATCATTAGCATACTATAATGCTTTCAGCACACAGTGTCTCCTTTCATATTAGTATAAACTAACTGACATTACAGCTGAGCACACATTAGTATTAGTATATTGTATTAATGTGCGCTAATATATGTGTGTACTTTCGATTAAGATGATGATGGCTCTTAGTAAAGTGAGAGCATACATCTGATGGTTTTCCGGAAGTAGTGAGTAATTGCTTGGGAAGATGCTCCTTATTCCGAAGCCAAGTCTAATTAATTATGACAGTGAAAATCATACTATATTAAAAAACGGGAAGGTAAGACAAATAGAACTTCTATTTCTGACTGTTTTACTCTTAAATTTTTATCCTTATTCCGATATTACCTTTTAATTCCCCATCCACGTTAATCAGTCTCATCGTCCAAGTCCACACTCCCTCCGTCTTCTTGCCCTGGATATGCCACCTTCTCGTTGAACTTATTCATGTACCCGCTTCACAGTTGTCACCTCCACCACCTTCTCTCACCTGAACTTGCACCCGTACATATTGAATGTAGGAGAGCTCCCCATCATAAAACTACAAGGATTGAACATAGTGATGCAGGAGCACAGTTGGATTGAATTACTAATCTTTAGTTCAGTCAAGGAATGTTTTTTTTAGTTCAGACATTTCGTCGAACACTTATATCAGGTGTTATTTGGATGAAGGGCAATTCTGGTAACTACTAATGGATTTAAAGTTGGACGTTGTTAACTCGGGGGTCTTTACAACATTTTGGTTAAAATAACTGGCCGTTAATGCTGTTAGTCTTCTTCAACCTCTGTGCATCGGAACAGTGATCAGATAACAGTGACAACGAAGAGTTGATGACAACGTCCAAATCAACACAGAATTCCGTCAAGAGTTTCAAGGGTTTTCCGTTGGTATAAATAAAACTTTGGTTGTAATTATAGACAGTTGTTGAATGAAATTTTTTTGTATTTGGTTTAACCAAATGTGGGTTTTACCCGTGCTCTGTTTCTAAGCAGAAACTGAAAGTTCTTCGGGATGAAGAATTCCAATTTGTTTTCTTTCTGTATTTGATCTTCAAATCAGTGAAATTCAAAAAGAATTCATTTCGATTTCCTGTTTCCATTTGTGCGTTGCATCAAATTGGTATCAGAGCTCAGATCAGTTACTTGCGATGACGACTAATAATTGTGGAGAAGCTTCGGCAAGTTCACCATTAATAGCGGATATGGTGATACTCCAGCAGCAAATGCAGCAATCGATGCAATTGATGGCGAACCAGTTAGAGGTGATGAATCAAAACCTCAGCGCTATTTTAAAGACTCTAGTGAACTCTGGAATTCCTGCTTCGAGAAATCAGCAATCAGATATGAGAATTGCGGAAGTTCTTCCTAGTTGAAATACCAAAAATTATGGATCACGTCGAAGTACTGAATCCTCATCAAGTGAAGATGAAATCCAACCAAACATTTACCCAACAGTTAATCCAGGTATGGCTTCTTATATACCTCGATTTAAACCTAAAGTGGATTTAGTTTGTTTCAATGGGCAAATGGATATTGAATAATTTCTGGGCTGGATGATGGAAGTTGAGAATTATTTTTATTGCTTGAATGTACTAGATGAAATGAAATGCTGAGTGGTGGCTTGTAAACTGAGGAGTGGAGCTTCTGCGTGGTGGACTCAACTCCAGCAGGATCGAATTAGCAAAGGCAAGCATCAAATCCAATCATGGTCTAGAATGAAGAAATTATTAAAGGAAATGTTCCTTTTTCGATTTCGGTCCTTGTTTAAGTAGTTCCAAAATTGCAGACAAAATGATAGAACTGTGTCAGAATATGTTGAAGAATTCTATAGACTATCTGCTAGAAATAGTCTTCATGAATCTGAAGCTCAGAAAATCCAAAGATTTGTGGGAGGACTCAATTACAAATTGCAATTACAATTGGCTTCTAAAACAATTGGAACTGTAACTGAGGCCATTCAATTTGCATTGAGAAATGAATCTTTATTATTTCAGATTAAAAACAAACAGGTGTCTTATTCAAGAAATTTTGGAACTAAAATTAGTTACAGTCTAAATAAGAACAAAGAGCCTGTGATGACAGATTTACAAGCAAGAAAGAAGGATTTTTCCAAGGGTACAAAACCTACATTTTCAGTTCCTGCTGCTAAGAAAAATGTTTATGCAAAGCCAAAGCCTGACACATGCTGGAAGTGCAAACAACCTGGACATTACTCATCAGAGTGTCCTCTCAAAATAGGAGAGCCTAATCCCAGAGCGAAGGCTATGATTACTGGACCAACCACTGCAGAAGAACATGAAGAAAATGGTGAAGATAGTGATGAGTTAGAAGAAGTGTATGGGGACAATTTACAGGAAGAAGAGTCCAGTGATGTTGAGTTGGGACTGATAATTAGGAAGCTGCTGATTACTCCTAAACAGTTAAATAACACCCAAAGACACAAGATTTTCACCACTATGGGAACAATTGAAAATTCAAAATGTAGGGTGATCGTTGATGGGGGCCTCATGCACAACCTTATGCTATTGGGTGGATCAAAGAGGTTGGAGAGGTTAAAGTTTAGGAACAATGCCTAGTGCCTTTTTCGATTGGAAAAAGGTATAAAGCAAATATACTATGTGATGTTTTGGATATGACTATATGTCATTTGTTGCTGGGAAGACCATGGCAGTTTGATAACTGCATTATCCATGATGGCCATGATAATACTATACAGTTTGTATATCAAGGAAAAACTATAAAACTATATCCACAGTCATTACATTCTACTAAAATGACAAATAAGAAGGACCAAACGCCACTAGTCTCAAAAAGGAAATCAACAGAAAAGAAGCAGACAACAGTACATGATACTAACTATCCTACTACAAACAGAAATAATAAGAAGACAGTTAAGCTAGGCAGCAAGTTTGAATCGATAGAAGTAAATCAGAAGAAAACACTCATAGTCACAAGTAATATCTCTTCTTCTCTTAATAGTGAGCAATTAGTTCTTGCATTTGTGAATAAGGAAGCATTGACAGTCTAGGCAGTAGTCCAAGCAACAGAATTCAGTCATAAACATAAAGGTATACAACGGTTACTCCAACAGTATTCAGCTTTAGTTAATGATGAGATGCCAATCACTTTGCCACCAATGAGGGATATACAACATCGTATTGACTTGCAACCTGGAGCTTCATTGCCTAATTTACCTCACTAAAGGATGAGTCCTACTGAAAATGAGGAATTGAAAAGACAAATTCAGGATTTACTTAAGAGAGGACTTATCAGGGAAAGTCTCAGTCCATTAGTTAAGCCTACTCTTTTAGTGCCAAAAAAAGATGGGACATGGCGTATGTGTGTAGACTCAAGGGCCATAAATAAAATCACAATTAAATATAGGTTTCCTATACCTAGATTGGATGACATGCTGGATTTGCTTGCGGGAGCTCAGTGGTTTTCTAAAATAGACCTCAGGTCAGGGTATCATCAAATAAGGATGCAGTTAGGGGATGAATGGAAGACTGCATTTAAGACTAAAGATGGTCTTTATGAGTGGCTTGTGTAATAACCCTAATTTCTAACACGATCTTCTTATATATTTTGTTATTTATAATTTTCTTAAGTTTTGGTTAGAGCTCATGGAGACGAACGTAACAAGTCTTAAAACGCGAAGATCGGAGGCCGGGAGCAAAAGTTACGACCTCGGGGAACGTGGTCAACCGGCGGGACCCACTTTCAAAATTTAGGTGGAATGGTTCTTAAATAGTCTAGTATCATAGGGCTCATGAATACGAACTCAACGGTACCAAGAACGCGCAAATCGGAGTTCGGGATAGGAAGTTACGATTTTTGGAATTTTTGGAATTAAAAATTATAAAATAATGTTTTTTCGGCGTGGCGCGGCGCAGCGCAACCCGCGGAGTGTGCCGCGCGGTGTGCGCTGAACGTGTGTATCGTGCGTGTCGAACGCGCGTTCGTCACACGCGAACCTCGTTTCGCCGGCACCAGTGGGCGCCGGCCGGTTTTCCTGGCGGTGACGGTGGGCGCCCACCTGTTCCGACGGCGGCGCCCACCGGAATATTCCCCTCCCTCACCTATATATACCCCTTCCGGCCATATTTTTCACCCACATCCGATTTTCAACCCCTTCACTGTTTTCACCATTCCCGACCCATTTTAAGTCCGATTTTCACGTTTCAAGACCCGTTTCCTACTAATTCAAGGGTGCTCTATGCACCAGAAGCGTTATTTTCCCAAGGCGACCCCTCTAAAACCTTGAAAAATATGCCCCTTCCCTAATCTTCCCTTTTCATCTTTTTATTGTTTCTGGGCCATTCCTAAACCTTTTTAACCCGTTCCAAAGCCCTACCTTACTTAATCAAGGGCATTCTACGCGTTGGAGTGGTTATTCTGCCAAAATTCTTGTTCGAAGGCTGATATATTAAGGTGGGACTCTCTTTACTCTACGAGGAGATTTCGCACGTATTATAGGTAGGTAGTGTTAAATTCTAATCGTATGCCGAGATTTTGACTCGCTAAAGTTTTACTAAAAGCTTTCTGTTACTTTATAAAAACAAAAGCTCTGACTTCAAAATCATCTCCTCTTTTTGAAAATTTCTCCAAGTTTTGGGCAATCGTGCCGTCTGGATAGTTCTCGATTCTTCGGAGCGAAGAATTATTATGATTTTGGATACCGCCAAATTTGGCATCTGGCGCACACAAGATTGGGATGTCATGGGTAAATTCATTCCTTTCAGTCTCGCGTCGCCCCATGGGCGCGAGTGTAAGTCGTCTGGTATCGCGACGTTCTGTGATCGTGTTTTCAGTTTTTTCGGATGATTTCCAAAAAGAAAAATGGCATGTGCACGAAGCATATTCTTAGAACTTAATTCGACCTACTGAGTATAAATTTACTCACCTACCCTCAGACTCTGCAGGTGTTTTACTCGATTCTGAAGGAGTCGACGAAGGGTTTCCTTAAATTACAAGTTTTGTACTACTGTTTTTTTTGTACTTATGTAAATTATTGTATTGACCAATGTACAAAGGCATGTGATGCCTAATTTTGACAATCTTTGTATAATACAAAGTATGTTGTAATTACTGTTTTAGTACACGGTGATCCTTGGCAATTATAATTAAATTTTATTACGTTTTTAAAAATTATTTTCTTTTATTCGAAATACGAGGGACGTTACAGTTGGTATCGGAGCCAAGGTTCTACTGTCTACTAAAAAGTAATTAAACCAGTCAATACAATTATTTATATTTTATCGTATGTTTTCCTATTTGAAATTTCTTAATGAATTTTTATGTGAAGCTAAAACAGATGTCGATGCTCAGGCATAAGACATATCTGTCAAGCAATCTTTATCATTCTACTGCTCGCAAATTGCCGCTTCCAATGGAAGGAAGTTGTAGCAAGAGTATGTACAATGAAGATAAGACACCCATCGAAATTTCAGACTCAGAAGATTCTGAGATCTTTTACACCCCTGGTTCACCCACAAATAGTGACGTGAACGAAATAATAGTTATCCCGGTCTCGCCTACTCCAGGAGAAGAGTCTGAAGAAGATCTCTCCTTGGAAGTGGAAGAAAGTGAAAATTCTAATGAGGATAACCCCGAGTATAAAATGGATTTTGACATGAACGAACTGCCCCCACCTGAGGTCGAATGGGTGGAAGAGCCAGGCGTCCAGCGTCTCCTCAAGGGGAAGGAAACCGGAAGGCATGGAATGCCCAAGCAGTGCACGTTTTGTGGACTTTTAACCCACTTTTTCTTTGAATGCCCTAAAGCTAGAACCTTTCCTCTCTAAAGTCTTGACTACTTAGAGAAGAAAGTCTGTAAAAATCCCGAGTAAATAGTTCAGTGGGAACAATTTTGATGTGTACTAAGAGTAGTTTTATTATGTAAATAGCTAACGTAACTTTTGAGTGATGTAATGACACTTCAAGGTTGTTATGAAGTAAATTTGTTTTCTAAAGATCTTGATGTTACTAATCCAAGAATTACATGGAGGAGGATTAGCTGGACATTTTGGACGTGATAAAACTCTAGCTCTGGTTAAGGACAAATACTATTGGCCTCAATTAAGGAGGGATGTGAATGTCTTTGTTCAGCAATGTTTCATTTGCCAACAATACAAGGGAAGTACTACCAATGCTAGTTTATATACCCCACTCCCTGTACCCAATAAGCCATAGGAAGACATCAGCATGGACTTTGTGTTAGGTTTACCCAAAACACAAAAGGGTTATGAATCAGTGTTCGTGGTAGTTGACAGATTTTCTAAGCAGTCTCATTTTATTCCCTATAAAAAAAATAATGATGCAATAAATGTGGCTGGATTGTTTGTTAAAGAAGTTATTAGACATCATGGTGTACCCCTTACCATAACTTCAGATAGGGACAGTCGATTTCTGAGTAATTTTTGGAAGACTCTTTGGGCAAGAGTGGGTACTAAACTGCAGTTCAATAGTGTTTGTCACCCTCAAACTGATGGGCAGACAGAAGTAACAAATCGAAGTCTTGGTAGTTTGCTGTGGTTTCTCTCTTGTGAAAATCCAAGACAGTGGGATTCAGTTATTTTCCAAGCTGAATTTGCTTACAATTCGTCAGTTAACAGATCAACTACACTAGATCCTTTCTAAATTGTATATGGTTATCTGCCAAACTATCCAGTGGATGCTCTTCTTGGTCCAGTAAAGTCTGCTGAATCTAAATCTGCTGTACAATTTATGGAACAGTTTAATAGATTATATTCTTCTATCAGAGAAAGAATCTGTCGCTCTAATGATAAGTACAAAGCTTGTGCAGATAAACATCGTCAAATAGTTGATTTTACTGAAGGGGATTTGGTCATGATCCACTTAAGTAAGGACAGGTTACCTGCGCATTACCATGGTAAATTGAAGGCAAGAAAATTTGGACCTTGTCGAATTTTACAGAAATTTGGTGAAAATGCTTATTCTGTTGATATTCCATCTGATTTGCATATTTCTAATACTTTCAATGTTCGGGATTTGACCCCATTTCATTTGGCAAAAATTGATGATTTGAAAGAATAATTTTAGTTCGAGGTCGAACTTTAGCAGGAGCTAGTAGTTGCTTTTCTATTTTGGTTGATATTCAGTTTAAAAAAGAATATACAGTTGTTCTGTCCTTTGATGAGGATACAACAATTCTGTTCTTTGAAGAAGCAAATTACTTTGGAATTGTTAGTTCTGCATATTTGGAAATTAAAACCTTCAAACAGAAAACAGTCAGAAGATCAGTTGAAAATTCTGTTATATGTCCATGATTTTTTTTGGTAATCAATTTATAGGCAATTCTCTAAGAAATAATGAAGGAGAGATTTGTTTATTCTTCAGTAACAACAACACTTGAAATATTTTTGTTCAATTGATCTTCATATACAGTTGGACGATTGATTTCAGTTAAGTGCAACTATAGCTTGTCTTCAGTTGATTGCCACTATACATATTTAGTTTTTTAGTTACAATCAGTTTATAGCAGTTTCAGAATTTCTGAATTGTCACGCTGGCTATACTACTTGTCGAGTGACTGTGGATTGATTTTTTAGTATGCTTGAAGAGAAGCTGCATAGTTTTGGCAAACACAATATGTTACTTTCTTCCAAAGTGGTCGAGGGTAGCTGGACAGTTCTTTGCAAATTTTTAAACAGCATTTCCTATTGAAGTCTGTTCTATTAGTTTCTGAAAAGGGATTTCACAAAAAAAATTTCAGACAATTAAGTGGGACTTTCAGATTTTTACTACATGACAGTAGCCTTTTTGTGGTCATTTGTTACACATATTCCAATTAACTTTGATGATTTGGCCAATGAATATGTTCTTTTTAATAAAGTTCCTGAATTTCTGTACTGCAACAGTTAATGGTTGCCTTTAGATTGTCCTGTTTGTGCTTCATTTCCATTTCATAAAGTTGAGGTGACTAATCATACGGACGAAGTGGCTCTTCTCAGTCTTTGCACCTTCACGCTTGAGGTCGAGCTTTTCATGGGAAAGAGAGTCTGATGCAGGAGCACAGTTGGATTGAATTACTAATCTTTAGTTCAGTCAAGGAATGTTTTTTTTTAGTTCAGACATTTCGTCGAACACTTATATCAGGTGTTATTTGGCTGAAGGGCAATTTTGGTAACTACTAATGGATTTAAAGTTGGACGTTGTTAACTCGGGGGTCTTTACGACATTTTGGTTAAAATAACTAGTCGTTAATGCTATTAGTCTTCTTTAACCTCTGTGCATCGGAACAGTGATCAGTTAATAGTGACAGCGAAGAGTTGATGACGACGTCCAAATCAACACAGAATTCCGTCAAGAGTTTCAAGGGTTTTCCGTTAGTATAAATAAACCTTTGGTTGTAATTACAGACAGTTGTTGAATGAAATTTTTTTGTATTTGGTTTAACCAAATGTGGGTTTTACCCGTGCTCTGTTTCTGAGCAGAAACTGAAAATTCTTCGGGATGAAGAATTCCAGTTTATTTTCTTTCTATATTTGATCTTCAAATCAGTGAAATTCAAAAAGGATTCATTTTGATTTCCTGTTTCCATTTGTGCGCTTGGGGCTTAGAAAGAAAATGTCTTTGTGATGTTGGTCTGGTGGGCTGTGGGCATTGACTCTTCTTTTTCAGGGAGTCCGAAGAGGCAGAAAACATTTTATCCTTGAGAGGAGGGGAATACCTTTGGACGAATTGGTTAAGGTGAGAGAAGGGGAGGAGGAGAGGAGGTTGGAGATCGAAGAAGAACCTTGGAGAATTGGTGGTCAGGCAGCTTTTGGGTCTGATAGATCTCAGCCCAGATGCTGAAGAAGGCCCATAAGGAAATGCCATCACCCACCACATGGTTGAAGTTAAACCCCATAAATTAGGTCTCGTGGTGTAGGATTTATACAAGGTAATTTATGTGTTTTTAGCATATGGACGCGTGCAATGCATGTGCACTCTTCCTAGTACTAGAATATAAGTGGGTGGGAAATATTTTCTATGCATGTGTGCATTCTTACTAATATTACAATATAGGCGAGTGAGAAATATTTTTTATGCTTCTTATATACTAAGCGTCTAGCACACGAAATATACGAGTCATTGATATTTAAAATTAATGGCGCATAAATATACGAGAGTCGTGGATATTTAAAATCAACGGTGCACATACTAATATACGTTAACATCGTAGCATGTGAGCTAAAGTATATACCATACGTATATACCATCAATTGTTAAATGGACAATTCCAAATAGACGCTCTTATCATAAAAAATGTTTGTCGCAGAGTCTAATTAATAAATTCCGAAAGTTGGGGGAGTCAAAGTCCGATTAACCCTAAACTACACAAGTGGGGTCGCTCAGTCTACGTCCGTCTTCTTTCAGAGCCGGCACGGCACGGCACCTCCGAGGTTCTCAAGTCAAATCTTTCTCTGCTTCTGTATAAATTCTTTCCGTCGACCAGCTGGGGCTGCCGAGGAAAGATGAAGGTGGTGGGACTGGTGAGCGGTGGCAAGGATAGCTGTTATGCCATGATGAAGTGCGTCGAATACGGCCATGAGGTTGCCCTTCTCTCTCCTCCTAGCTTCAGCTTTCCTCTCCCTTCCGAATTCATTCGTTGACATTTTGATTCTTTTCCAAACTTCTTACCAGATCGTGGCTCTGGCGAATCTGATGCCTGTTGACGACGCCGTTGACGAACTGGACAGTCATATGTATCAAACTGTAAGTATCCTACTTTTTTTTTTCTTTTTTCGTTTGTTTTTTTGTTGCTTCGATGTGGTATTAAAAACTTCCTCCGAGGTACCTTATGTTATGCTTGTGGGAGATTATCTATTAAAATAATTTTAAAAATCTGTTAATCTAGGTACTCATTGTTATCTTTGCAGTTCATTATATATATGATATATGTTACCTTCTTGTGTAATTTCGATTTGAATGAGAAATGTTGGGTTTCTGGTGTCGCAGGTGGGTCATCAGATAGTGGTCAGCTACGCTGAATGCATGGGACTGCCTCTGTTTCGAAGACGAATACAAGGATCCACAAGGCAAGAAGCTCTCTGAGTCGGCGTTATTTGGTTAAATGCAGTTAGTCAACTCAATATACCGTCTACTCGTAGAATTAGGAATGGTGCTCAGTTGTTGGTGGAGAACTATTAGAAACACATTCGGGGATATTGTTTTAACTCTTATTGCGTATTTTTTTAACTGTGCAAATTCTTTTTATCCACTTCTGACAGCCATATGTTAGCTAATGTCTGTTCATTAAATTCATTCTACAGCTTTTTCTACAAATAGGTTTTATCCATCAAGTTCTTACGAGCTGTCTGCTGTTTGTTATCTACATAGGCATCAAACTCTGAGCTATAAAACAACCCCGGGTGACGAAGTAGAAGACATGTTCATTTTGCTGGATGAAGTGAAGCGACAAATTCCGTCAATTTCTGCTGTATCAACTGGTGCTATTGCCTCTGACTACCAACGTCTACGAGTGGAGAGTGTCTGTTCAAGGCTAGGGCTTGTTTCACTGGCATATTTATGGAAACTAGATCAGTCTTTACTACTTCAGGAAATGGTAATTCTTTTAATTGTCAATCCCTACGTTTGTCATTTGTTGTTTTTTTTTGTTTCCTTTATTTGAGGAATGCTTGCTGTCTGATAATTTTTCCATTCCCATTAATTTTTTTATTTTCTTTGTTTAGTAGATATCAAAAGGTATAGTGGCTGTAATTGTGAAGGTAACCTTCAGTGTTTATTTACTACCATTTTCTGGTTCCTTTTTTACTTTATTATTGTTTACATTAAGTTCATTTTTTATGTAAATTTCTCAGGTGGCAGCCTTGGGGTTGAAACCTGTAGTACACTTGGGAAGCGAGCTCGCACAGTTGCAGCCTCTACTGCTTCAATTGAATGAGTAAGTTGTAAGCAACTTCCTTTCAATTTAGTTTGTCTCCCACTCAGTAAATGAATAATAGACATCAGAAGTTAAACAGCAAAGTAATATGTAAAGTGTTTTCATAATTAGGTTAGAATGACCCTTAGACTTCCACACAATTGCCATTTCTCATATTTGGATCCAGAATTATACTTTGTTCTCAAGTAAAAAACTTGAAATGCATGCATTAAACAATACACATTAATGCTGTAGTTATAATTCTCAATTAGATCAGATCTTTTTTCCACCTGGTATACGCTGTATTCTCATTGAATGAGATGGGTGATTATGCATGCAGTTGTCCTTTGTATCTCTGCCTTCGATTCTTAAAATATTTATTTATATTCATTACTTGAACAAAATATTCTTTTGGCATTCCATCACTTGACATAGAATTGCTACTGCCACCACCAATAGAAATGATTCCCCAGCTGTGGTCAGACTATCTAACTGATCCTGTATCTATATATGTCGCTATGTGTTTTCTTGAAAGTGGTGATCTATTTCTCATGTCTTAATGTTTTTTCTCTAATCAGGAAATATGGAATAAATGTATGTGGTGAAGGTGGCGAATATGAAACACTAACGCTTGATTGCCCTCTGTTTACAGTAAGTCATGAATTGATGTGATGTTGACCTATGTGATGATGCAATATTTTGATACAATTATAAAGTCTAAATCAATTGAGAAGCTGAAAGAAAATTCCAGTGTTTCTTTCTCCTTTAATTGCTGCTGAAGTATGTTTTCTTGTCATTCTCGAATTGCCAGAAAAAGATGAAGTATGCTTTCTAGTAGTTCCAAACAAGTGATTGAATATGTTCAATTTTCAGAATGCTCGAATTGTTCTTGATGATTTTCAAGTTGTTCTTCATTCTCCCGACTCCATAGCCTCTGTTGGAATTCTTCATCCCTCAGCCTTCCATCTAGAAGATAAAAATGGATACAACAATGAAAGCAGTAATAGTACAGACAATGCTTCCAAAACGGTAGGATTTGTGCATGAGGTGCAAGGAGCCAATGTGTTGCAACATGGAGAAAAATGTCTGTCTACTACTGAAAGACACTTAGATAATGGCATTTCTACCAATGAAGAAGTCCACATTTCAAAAACAAAAAGAGATACATTTTCCATAGGTTGCTGGATTCAGGGGTCTGGGAGTATGTAATCTTTAACACAGACATCAAAATTTTCTTTTTCTATTTAAAGTTCTGTCCACATGCCTTGCATTTATTTTGGTTCTGGTGAATCAGTAGGTAGGCTTTGGCAAGTAATTTTCATAACAATGTAATCTTGGTCTGTATAGCTTGGATGTTCAAATGGTTTATGATGGGGCCAAGAAGTACAAATGGGAAAAGGTGTTGATTAAGATGATGATACCAATATTAACAGTAGTTAGCTGTTATAGTGTTGGTTTAATATGTCAATTGGAGAACTGCAATGAAGTTGATAAAAAAAAATGAAAATATCAAGATGAATCAATAGAAATGTATGACAGGGTTTTAGTGCATTACATTTTAATATAATTTTTTTCTTTTAGTAACTTATATGAAAGTCCGCTCTAGGCAAGTCTTCCTCATTTGGTCCATCATTTAGATACCTTATTGTTCACTTTTTTTGGTAGCTACTGTTCACTGGATTCAATTTCTCGTTGGTAGGTTGTAATTTGGGAAATGGCTTAGCTGCAGTTCTTCAGAGGATTGAATCAGAGCTAGCGGAAGGTGGTTATGATTGGGCAGATGTTTTATATGTACATTTGTATATTGCTGATATGAACAGTTTTGCTTTGGCCAATGAAACGTATGTGAGATTCATCACAGAAAAAAAATGCCATTTGGGGGTGCCATCTCGCAGTACTATTGAACTCCCACTTCTTCAAGCTGGACTTGGAGAAGCTTTTGCTGAGGTGTTAGTCACAAATGAAAAGAGCAAGAAAGTTTTGCATGTGCAAAGTGTTTCTTGCTGGGCACCTAGTTGCATTGGACCATATAGCCAGGTATGTAAAGTCCAAAAGATGCTACTTGTACATGTTCTTTATTTTTAATAATCTACGAAGGTAGTTATCACTTATCAGCATATTGTTATTTCAGGCAACTCTGCATAAGGGAATGCTTTACATGGCTGGCCAGCTGGGACTGGACCCACCCACCATGATGCTTTGCTCTGGCGGTGCTGCTGCAGAAATGGAACAAGCACTTAAAAATTGTGAGGCAGTGGCCAGTTGCTACAATTGTAGTCTAGCTAGCTCTTCAATTTGTCTCGTTGTGTACTGTGCAGCAAGCCTTGGTGCCTCTGAGAGACCTGAAATACAGATAAAATTGGAAAATTTTGTGGGAAAGAGATCAATCCAAAGCTTGCAGCATGGGCATGTAAACAACATGCATGAGCCAGTTTATTTGTATGTACTTGCGTCAAGCCTGCCAAAAGGGTATTTCTCTTGTTCCTCTTATTTTGTATTTAGTGAAAAAATCGTTTTTAAGGAACTCACAAGCATTTTTAAAGCCGTAATAGTATGCACCACTGGATTAGTTGGGCACATATACGCCACTGGATTAGTTGGGCACAGATACACCACCGGATTTAGTATTTGACTAAGTTCTCATCTAAATTTGATTGTACCTTAGGATTACATGTTGACATACGATACCTTTGTGAGCATACCCTTTTTCGCAACATATTAAAGATGCTTACCTACACTGTCAAGCATTTTTTTCCGGTGAAACTTAGCCATAGTGTTAGATTTGGTAGACATGGCATGTAGCTGACACTGTTTTCTAACAGAGGCCTTGTGGAAGTCAAGCCACTTTGTTATGTCGCAGACAATGAGGAAACCACAATCCAAAGTGCTTTGCAGAATCCGACTTGCACAGATGTGCTAAACGCATGGGGATTTCAGCACTCAGATTGGCATGGATCTTGCTCTCAAGAATATGTCATCCCTGGAAAGATTTGTTATACAGTTCTTTCTATTACCATGGAAACTGCAGCAAGAGTCTCTTCTGACACTGATCAGTGCTCCTCCAATGTCCAGTTCTTAAATGATGAGAAGCATTTGAAAAGAATTGTGAGGTTCTGCATCTACCTCCTTGACGAGATCCTTGGGAAGAATGATTTTTCTTGGGTTGATTTGATGGTAAGTTCGTTCCATTAGTTATCATAAAGGTGTAATCTAGTTTGATGAAAATGCCATAATGATCCAGCTCATATGTTTTTGCAGAATTTGAGGATTTACTTCACAACTAGTCTATGCTGGAGTCCGAATGTATTATCTGCGGCTTTTGTGGAAGCATTCGATGAGTTTGCAAGAATAAGCCAAAGAATAGAAATGGTTAAAGAGCCAATTTTTAATGTGATCCCTGTCGTTGGTTCTGGCAGAGACGCTACTTTCAGAGATTTGATCACATGTGAGTTACTAGCCTCCAAGCTTTAAAGAGGTCACTCCGAAAACATTTACTACCCTCATTTGTTCTGTAAATACATAGTAACAATTAATTTAAGGGTGGGTATTTTTAAATCCCATTTTGTTATGAGCCCACCATGTAAAGAGAAAATTCTGCTCTCAACTCCTTGATACGGTTTTTTTGTTTTTTCACTTCTCGCGTTTGACCCCGACTAGGCTTTAACCTAAATGCTAACACTGAATGTTGACGTCGGATGCTGCCCTCTCTCTCTCCGGCTCCACCTCTCAAATATCCCAGCAAAAATTCCCAGACCTTTTTTCCCCCCCTTCCTCACAGGTTCGTGTTCACCTTCCAAAAATAATTATGAAACACCTCCTCTTGAGGCCGGGCTTGGCCCTTGATGGGTGGCCAGGCCGAGCTTGGGTTCAATTATGTGTCAACTTTGGTTGACTTACTGATGATATTAGCAAATAAATGATTTTTTATAAATTATAATAAATGTGCTAGTAAGAATGTATATAGTTTAGATTAGATAATAAAATAAATTTAAAATAAAGTATATGTTGAATAAAAGTCTCCATTGCATGGTATAGTTATAGTACATGTTTTAATCATTATAATGCCTATAAATTATATATCTAAATTTTGTATTGGCCTAAATATTAAGTTATAGACAATTATGAGTCCAAATCTCAACGGTTAAATATTATTTCATATGTCATTGAAGATATTGGTGTCAAAAGACTTTGTGTTATAGAGCATATTTAAATATTATTTCATAGGTCATCGAATATATTGGTGTCAAAAGACTTTGTGTTATAGAGCATGTTATTCATATTCAGGGTCATTTTTATAGTGGGTCTTATTTGATAGAGTACTTTGGGTGTTGTCAAAGGCATTAAAAATACACGAATTTGAATATGTATAATATAGACAAAAATGAAAGAAAATTACTATCGAGAAGTATGGAATATATGTTGGGCTTACAAAAAAGTTTAAGAAAACATAATATGTAGGACTTCATTTGATAGAGCTTGTTGAAAATTTTTTAACAATACTAAAAATGCATGAATTAGAGTTCAAGAGTACAAGAAATAACATTGCAAAGTTAAAATCAATATAACCTAAAAAGTTCATATCATATTTCAGTATTATATTCACATGTGGCAAAATATTTAAAAGAATATAAATAAATAAGTTTACTAAAATATCCTCAAATCACGTACCAATTTAAGTTTGTATTACAAACATAAAAATAAAAAACATACATAATATAAGAATTAAGGGTAAAAAAATATGAAGAAAATAATCCGAAAAGAGTCTCATTTATATGAGTTTAAGCTCATGCATGATTGCGTGAGCTTGGGGTAGATTCCGATTCGGCAGCACATATAACTCGGAGGGGGGGGGGGGGTGTAACATTTTTGTTGAAAAATAAAAATTTTAGTCACCTAATTTGCTTTATAC
Organism: Saururus chinensis; assembly: GCA_035235625.1. Taxonomy (NCBI): domain Eukaryota; kingdom Viridiplantae; phylum Streptophyta; class Magnoliopsida; order Piperales; family Saururaceae; genus Saururus; species Saururus chinensis. The sequence continues at coordinate 33,737,394 of CP141145.1, forward strand.
AATAGTATGATATTTTTGTTAAAAAATAAGATATTTAAAGTTACTTAATTTACTTTATATAATAGTATGAGTAGTTGGGTACAATACATGCCACAAATTGAACACTTGCCAACTATAAAATTTTAAGATAGACTACTCCAAATTTGCCCTGGATGGATCGAACTGGTTTGTCCACAGGTCCTGTTGAACTCAATCCGGGTTTTAAAACATACAATTGTTCCATTAAAGCCTACATAAAGTTCTTAACTTTGTTTGCAAATGCGTCTTACTCATTTGTGCTCACCGCAAAACGAACTCAAAACAATAATTTTAATTTCAAAATGAGGACCGAGAGAGACACTAGTGACTTTCACCACGCGACTCAATTTCTTGGCCACCCTTTGAGCTTCTCTTTTGGTGATGGTAGACTCAGAGAACTTCAAAACGAACTTTCAAATGACACTTCTTTGAGAATAAAATTATAAACAACTCAAAGCCTAGCTTCACTTTCATAAATTCATAGATAAATGGATATTATTTGGCAGAAATGTGTTGTCTTCTCACAAAGACGTAAGAAAGAAGTAAGGCTACCAATGACACTCATTATATCACTCTACCGTCTATACCATATAGCTAAGATATTAAATGAAACGATTAAATTTATTTATAGGTAAATAGTGAGATAATATTATCCGACCGCTTTTTAAATAGAACGGTTATGGAAATAATTCTTCCATACCTGTTAACCATTAACTATTTGTCATACAAAATAAATATATTGTACCTCATTTATTCTTTCGTATAACCTTCACTCACCCTTAACCTTAACAAAACCCTAGTTGCGATTGAGATGTTTTTCTTTAGGGTCTTTTTAGATTGGTAGAAAGTAGGGGAAAAGAAAGGAATCTTCTTAAAATCTCTCAGTTTCCACTGTTTGGTACAACAGGGAAAGAGAAACTAAAGTGAAAAATGAGAGAAAATGGATAAAAATTTAGCCCAAAAATTTTCCACTTATCAACCCATGAATTTTGAGAGAAAATCATTTTACTAAACACTTATATCTAACTGCTACTACCACTGCCACTGCCACTGCCATCGTCGCCGCTACTATTGCCGCCACCGCCACCACCACCATCATTACCACTACCACTACTATCGCTGCCACCACCACTGCTACTGCCCCACCATCACCATGTCTGCCACCGCCACCGCCACCACCACTATCGCCGCCGCCACCACCACCACCGCCACCACCACCACCATCTCTGTCACCACCTCTACTACTACTACCACCACCACCACTACTACTACCACCACCACCACTGCTGCCGCCACCACCACCATCTCTGCCACCGCCATCACCACTATCGCCACCACTGCCGCTGCCACCACCACCATCTTTATCATCACCTTTATCACCACCATCACCACCACCACCACCATTGTCACCACTACTGCTGCCGCTACCACCACCATCTCTGTCACCGCCACCACCACTATCGTCACCACCGCCGCTGCCACCACCATCGCCACCGCTGCCACCACCACCATTGACACTACCGCTGTTGCCACCACCACCACCCTTGCCACCACCATCTCTACCGCCGCCACCATCGTCGCCACCGCCGCCGCTGCCACCGTTGCCGCCACCACCACCACTACAACCGCCACAACCACCACCACCATCACCGCTATTATTACCACCACCGCCGCCGCTACCACCATTGTCACTGTCAATTTTCTCTAACATCATTTGTGTAACCAAACAATGAAAAATATTTAGGAATCTCATAGTTTCTCTTTCACATGGATTCACTTTTTCTTTCTTTTTCCCTTTCTCCCAGTTTCCACCAATCCAAACAGACCCTTAGTATGTTACAATTGTTAAGCTTGAGCCTAACAGTGGACCAAGTCTAAGCAGCATAGAGGTTTTTTTTTAAGGAGGTCCTTAATTGTGCCTTGATAAAACCCTAATGGGGTGGTTAAGTATATAAATACCATATTAAACCCTCTTTTCTCACTCTCAACGTGATAAAACTTCTTGACATATTGTCTTGATAGTTAGGTGACTTGGAATTTTGGATATGTACCATTAAGACTCCTCTTGAAATTTAGATATATGTGAAACTTACTTATTGTTAGTTGATAATTAAGGGACTTAGAATTTAGATATATAAGAAGGCAATTCTTTCAATTAAAAAGTTTTTTGAAGAAAATAAATGAATATAGAAATTAACTAATTTTTTTAGAGAATGCGATGTCTATGTAGTTTATGTTCTAGTTACTTAGCACAAACTCAAATTCTTTGAGTTAGTAAGCAATGCATGTGTTATGTTATTTGTTGTTTAGTATATTTTTTAGGATTAATGTTTGAAAAAGTACAAAATTGTCTTGAATTAAAAACCCTTACTATAGGGGTAATTGATAATGGTTAACTAACCGAGTAATGTTTAGATGAAAAAATTGTGAAATAACCTATAGGTAATGAAATGATTATGGATAAAACAAACAATTGTGGTAATGTAAAAGCCCTAGAAAACAGATGGACATGGCAAGAGGGGTGGGTAGAGAGAAACAAGGCCAGATGATGTGGCATTATGAGGCTTAAAGATTAAAAAGTGGGGATGGAAAATACATACCCTTAATTTAATTATTTCGGCACTTTAGTTTATTCTCCTCAAAGCTGTTTCCATGCACTGACACACGGTTTCGGAAAACATTATCTTTTGATTGGCTTCCTGAGAGGTCGCAGTACAAGTTATCAAATCTCTTAGAAACACAAGTAACTTTTCAAGTTGGGATAATATAGATTTAGTCTGGGCTGCTCATTCTCCAGCAATTACTCAGCCATGCGCGACATTATATCATAAAACTTAATTGGCTCAGCATACGTGGTTAGATATATGAATCGATAGTGCATGGCTCGTAAAGATGGTAATAGATTCAGACCCTCAATAGCCTATTCAACTTGCTCAACAGAAAGCCCTAACATTGGTAATCGCAAGTATCAGTCGATGAATACGGGTTTAAAGGAATCTTTTGGATCGAGGATACTACCTAATTTTATCTTCAATCATTACACAATGGCCAACCTGAAGTAATGACAGGTAAAACTTGCCTTACAATCCTTAAGCGCGACAACATAGTTCATAATGGAATAACTAAGGTGTAGCTGACACAAAATTAACTTAATCATGAAAACAAAAATTAAAATTTCCGACAATGGGGTAAAACTTGTCACACGGGTTGGGCAATACAACGCTCCTTAAGATGCTGCTGCTTGCTTCTTCAATTTTGCAAGCTCTTGCCTGATAGAGCTAGCCCTCTGACAAAAGAAATCAAACATTTACAAAAGATAAAACTAAAGAAATATATAGATCAAACGCTACCATAATCATGGCTCTACACTGAATCAGGTCATAAAAATCGCAAATCCTATATACTTTGGTAGTCCAAGTTCCCTCAAAGTTACAACACACCTAACATTGTTTCCACAGAACACTTCAAATTTTAGTTGTTAAATATTAGATATAATTTGATACATAAATACAATCCTTATTTATAGGGTTTTCTCTTTGAAATCTCAATTTTTTTGAGTATCAATTTCCAATAAGCACATATTCCCTTGTCAAAAGCTGTTCTATCTGTCGTATATGCATACCATTCGTAGCAATTTTATATCGTGAAAGATGCGGCTCATCTTAATGTCGTTAAAAAAGGGGGAAATTGCAATTGATATACGAACCTTAATCTTTGCTAGCATGACCTTGAACCGATCAAAGTCGTTAAGAGAAGCTCTTTTCTTCTGGACAATCAATTTCCTGCCCCAAGAACTGTTCTCCCACTTGCTTTTCACATCTGGCATTTTTTATAGCAAGTTATTCATAGTTCATAAAATTATTTCTCTTAAACCTTTAGTAGAAGAATTACCTGCAGTTTCCATTGCAGCAATAAGCGACTTCTTTTTTGGAATCCTTGGAATATCAATTTTTATGTCTGTGAGCGACAACCTTTTGAAGTTTATTTGGCCCCTCACCATATCGGGAGCATCAACCAAAGCCTGCAAAGTTCCATTATGTAAACCAACAATCAGATGAATAGTCTTTAAATTACTAGTATCAGTAATAAAGTCAAAAAACTATTATCTGCCACCTGCTACTTACAATGACACAATGTAGCACATTAAACATAGCTCATTCATGAATTCTAAACCCCTTACGGGGTATCAAAAAACGAAGACGAATCAAATACCATTTTATCTCACATGAGACCACGTGATAAATGTACGTGGTTGTCTGGTGAAGCTTCACCAGGGGATTAGAATTCCCCATTCAGGACCTCAAAAAGTATCACAATCTAATCAAACAACCAAACATATGTATAGGCACACTTACAGTTTAAGACATGTAAGGACAGCTTTTTTACATTAACAAAATGCATCAAAACAACACCAACAAACATTTCTCTTTGCTTCATCACACTCCTCTTCTCAGACAAAGGAAGAACATCAAATAAATCAGTCATGCCGAAAGCTCCAGGTGCTGACACTTTCACAGACAATAAAAATCGACATAACCTAACTACCACAGCTTTTATATAACGTAGACCAATAATTTCATGCATTAGATGTGGCTAGATGACTGCTCAAAATCAGCACATTAAACCAAAAGCATTTCGCAACCATGCCCGTAATCACAAGATATTAGGGAAATAAGGAAAAACATGAGAAGAAACAGACGTAGCTGATCATACAGCTTAAGTATGATCATTTCAGATAAAATCGCGCAAATAATTAAAAGATTTAAATCGGATAAAATCGCAGAACAAGCAAGAAACTTACGAATCACAAATTATTAAAAACGTGAAAATAAGCCTACCAGCAAAATGCATTTCATATGATTTTTGTGTTAGATGGCAGCACAAAAGGACCAAAAATATCGCATTCCAGCTAAACAAAAATGTAAATTTTGCACAGTGACACTAAGCATAGCCGCAATTTTTTCACAGCTAAACAAGGCAATAACTCTAAACCGCATACCCGGTTCTGATCGAGCACATCAACGATTACGACCAGCTTCCCATATTCCTTCCCGTAGTTCACGAGGGCCACCCTCCCGATCTCCACATATCGCTTGAACGGCTATACAAAGGAAACCAGAAACCAATCTCTAAATTAAAAACAACAATCCAGAATCTGGAACATAAAATCCCGAAATAACAAGCCAACGAAAAAGAAATCGAACAAAAAGTCGAGCAATTGCAGAGAGCTTCACACCATGGCTGATGATCCGAAATGGAGCCGGACTGAGCACGGGAACCAAGGGTTTTAGCTCCGCTCTGGAGGAGTCGAGTTGGAGGCGCGAGCAGAGCATACGAGCGCTGGTTGCGATCATCCCCTCCATTTTAACCAGATGGAGTCCCGAATGGACTTCCTGGGCCGTCCGATCTAGGGCTCAAATTGGTTCATACGTGACTTGCCTAAAATACCCTTTAACCCCTGGCGCCGGCCCATTTACCAATTGGGCAGTCTGACTTCGTAATGCTTGGGGGCTTGTAGCTGAAGGCCCAATAGTGGCATTTCTATTTATACCTCTATTATTATTAATCATAACCCAAACAGGCAAACACTGCCGCTGCTGAAGAGCCACAAAACCGTCGGTCCGTCGCTACTCGCTAAAGTTATTGGTAAAGGGCTAAGCGTAATGAAACTAGGGGTAAGAATATTATTGGCTGCCCAAGTTTTGAGCATTTGCTTCCCGTTCATTTGGCGATGGAGGGGAAGAGCAGGATCCTGGTCGTCGGAGCGACCGGCAATCTGGGGCGTCACCTCGTCGAGGCTAGCCTCGCCGCCGGCCACCCTACCTGGGCTCTCGTCAGAGAATCCTCCTTGTCTCAGCCCGACAAGTCACAGCTTCCGCAATCCCTCTCCGATGCTGGAACCAAGCTCGTCGAGGTCTCTCTCTTTCCATCTCCTTAACCCCCTTTTAGCAACTTTCATCCTTCCCAAACCATGGTAACATTTCAGCCCTTCAACTGTATTCTTCAATTGCTTCGCCAACAGGGTTCTCTCCAGGACCTTCCGAGTCTTGTTGCGGCAATAAAGCAAGTGGATGTGGTGATTTGCGCCGTGCCCGCGAAGCAGGCCCTCGATCAGAAGCTTCTTATCCAGGCTATCAAGGAAGCTGGGGGCATCAAGGTAATGTGCTTTTTTGCGTTAATGATCGTTTAAGGAGAAGTTGACTGCAACTTACAGGCAGATAATTCATAGAAATGCTTGAGCATGAAGCATTTAGTCTAGCCCTGCTAATTTACTTGTGCATTATATGTCTACTGCGACTACTGGTTGTAAACATCTTTCATGTGTAATTATTCGTAATATGATCTCCTACAATTCTTTTCCTTGTGAAAATAAGTTTTTGCTTTGAATTTTGATCAACATTAAATCGTGTGTGAACATTGACAAACATTTTAATTCAGATTTTTATGAATCATGAAAGCTATGCCTGGCCTTCATTGAATCAGTATTGAGCTTGTTGTGCGTTTTTATGGCTTTTTCTTCCTTTTTTATGTGTGGACTCCTTTTCTTCTAGTGTATTGCTATCTTATGTTGGGACATTATGTTAAAGTATGTCCTAAATGTTTCTAGAGATTCATTCCATCGGAATTTGGAGCAGATCCTGAAAGAGTTCATATCCGGGACCTGGACCATGGTTTCTACGAGAAGAAAGCAGAAATTCGACATTTAGTAGAAAGAGAGCAAATTCCACATACTTACATCTGTTGCAACTTTTTTGCCGAGTATCTACTTCCATCATTAGTGCAACCGTTCCTTCAGGCACCGCCCAAGGACATTGTTACGATCTTTGGAGATGGGAATACTAAGGGTATGTTTATTATATTGATTGCATAGTGTATTTTTTTTTTGTGCCACAAGCTCGAACCTGGGACCCCTCCCTCGACAAGGGAGGTCCTATCCAGCACTCCAGTAGCTGGATTGGCTCGAGTGTATCTATTCATTCATATCCTCAAGAATGTTATCTTTGAAGAATTATGCTACACTGATGTTGACTTTCATATGCAATGAAGTTACATCATCATGCAGATTCCTTCACTTGTGAGGCCCATTTTTTAAAACACGGTTGTGATGGCAAGATTTAGCCAATCACATATGAAATTCATTGTCACAAAAGCATTTTTCCATTTTTGAATATAATCTGCTATTGCTGTTTAATTGGGATTTGCTCTTTCCAGCTGTCTTTGTGAGAAGGCAAGATGTTGCTAGCTTTACAATTAGTACCGTGGACGACCCAAGGAGTTTGAATAAGGTGTTGTATCTGAGGCCTACAGGCAATATATGCTCCATGCATGAGCTGGTTGAGATGTGGGAGACTAAGATTGGAAAGAAACTTGTGAGGATTTACATGTCAGAGCCCCAGGTTTTAGAAAAGATTCAAGGTGAATGTTCTTTAGTTCTTGGTGAATTGCATGTAGATTGGAACTCATTTTTAAGTTTATGACTGAGGAAATGTTGACTTGCTGCACCAACTACTAGAAAACTATATTATCTTTACAAAGGTTTGGTACAACCATGTATTTTAGTAACTTCTCCTTTCAAGGAAAATTGTGATAATTATCAATTGGCCTATCTGAAAGTGACTACTTAAATACGCTTAAAGGGTCCTGCAATTGTGATGTTGCGGAAACAAGAAAATTTAAAGAATATTCTGGCTTCTGCCTTCCTAGCCTTAATTCTCAAAGCTTTATCGCCCTTCCCCATTAGTGACAAGAGTCTCAAGCTGCTTTCAGGTCAGGCCTCTCTCTTTTCCCCTTTTAGAATAGCTCTGCTGCTGGTTTGTGTTAGATTTGTTTTCAGGCTAGGCTTGTGTTAGAAGCTTTGCTTTCATATGTTAGAAGTTTGGGTTAAAGAAACTCATTGCAGCCATGAAGGCAGCAGAGAGAGTTGGCATTCCTGCAGCTAGTGTAAGTGATGGAAAAAGTGACGAAAGTATCCTTTTTAGACCTAGGTTTACTTAGGTCTCTCAACCTTCTCTACTGCTGATATTTAAAATTATTTTAGAATCATAATCTAGATCAACTTTCACATTCAGTCTTCTCTTTTTTTATGATACTCTGCAATTTGGTGAATGAACTTGTGCTTCTTGACACACTTTAGCGTAGGGAATTCTTCAAATAGTGGGCAATTTTATAGTGAAGATTATGCTGCAGTTACTGCAATATATGCTGAAATTCGGTTGTTTTTACAGATATCCCATATCCGAGCAACATGGAACTAGTATTTATCTACTCTGCATTCATAAAGGGGGACCATACCTATTTTGACATTGAGCAGTTTGGCCTGGATGGACAGAACTGTACCCCCATGTCAAATATACAACAGTAAGCGAATATCTGGATACTTTTGTGTGAGGGAAATCGAAATTTAGTCTTAATATTTAGACTAGTCATGTGCTCTTGAGAATTCATTGCGGGAAAAGTTAGTGTGACGTTTGAAATGCTTGTAACATCAATACCATTTAACGTTCAGCAGAGTTGGAAGGATGTTTGTGCGAATTAGGAAGCGAGTGGAAAATGACAACCGTTGTTTTCTATATATATAACACAAGTAGCCTAGTAGGGTTGTTAACGAGCCTGCTCAAATTAAGCTTGGCATGAACTAAGATGGCCTTGAATGAGTCTCGACTTGAACTTTGACTTAAAACGCAAATTACCACGAGTCGAGTATGAACACACCTTGACTTGATTTGAATTGAGTTTAAACTCAGCTTGTATAAGGCTCAAGATTGAGCTCGAATTAAATTTATAAGTCATACTATAAAATTTATATTAATTAAATTGAATGATGGTAAAAAATTAAATTTAGGCTGGATTCGAGCATTTGTCAAGCCTGGACTTGAGTTTCTTATAGAAGAGATTTGTGTTCACTTTAAGTTGAGCCTCAAGTTTTTCAATCAAGTTGAGTTTGAACTGAAATGTTTAAGCTTTATTCAAGCTCAATTCGTCTTCAAAATTTGAGCTGAAGCCTAAACAGGCCAATACCTGACTTGGTACACAACCTCATGAATTATATTTGCTCTCGTGCTTCTTCTTCTGCCCCTTCTCCTCCTCCTAACCTACCTTGTTGTGCCTCCTTTGCCTCATCTCTTGCTTTGCAAAATGGGATACGCCGAGCAGGGTACATGTCACGACCCTAATTTTTAAAAGGATTTTTAAATAGCACGAACGGTAGGTAAATTTTTTTCTTTAAATGCAAAACAAACCCTTCGATTAAATATCCAGGTCATGATAACTGGGGTTCACAAACACGAATATCAAATTATACGATATTATTTAACATCTAAAAATTCACAAAGACCAGCTCATCCATCTAAGTACAAGTCTGTCACCCGTCTAAAAATAAATAACAAGTTGACTCTTACGCTTAAGGTACACTTACGTATCGGAGTTTCAAAAATGTAGAAACCTCTTGAGATCGCCTGCCTTGGTCTCACTTGTCGTTGCCTGGAGAATCTGCAATAAAACAAACCAAACAACAACCACAACCACAATGGAGCATCTCCGCCTTCAGGAGAAGAGCTTCCAATGGACAAAAGGTTTTATTAGTATTTTTCGGATCGGGCCAACATCACCCGATGTTAGTTGCCTACGTACTCATCAGACAACATCTCCAATGTTTCCAATAAGATCGGATCCAAACGTAGTTCTGCCTAAAAACTATACTATACTAAGAAGCATAGCATCACCCATGCAATGCTTAAGTATTTTCAAGCAACCTACATTTTATGCAAGTCCTTTAATCGTTCCACTTGTTCTAATTAAACAAGCAATATCAATCAATGTTATTAATTATTTCTCGAACCATTGTTCGATAATTAATATTCCCGTCTAATCCCAAAGATAGACAGACACATCAGATGTCAACCTAAGTGACAAATGATAAGAAACACCCTGGAATCCACCAGGCCCCTGGAATCCACCAGGAAGTGCCATCTCCCAACCTAGCCCATAAGGACCTGACCGGGAGTGGAAGGGCATGGCCCACAACCGCCCCTGAACAGAAGTGGTCAGAGACGCCAACCAAGCAGGATGTCAGCGACCCTAATTGCGTGTACACTAAAAGATCCTCAATAGATCTGCGGTGAACCCGGCTCACAAAGAACTCCCTCCAATGGGGAGGTGTAACTTCACGGTCAAATCAGCGGCTCCTCAATAGAGCTAGAACTCAGGAAAGCATTCTGAACCCTATCTTGCTCATCTATAAGCCAGGATTCCGAATGACTATCCCAAACCCTATTAGTCCCTTCTAGACTAAGGTTTACAACTCGAGACATGTCATCGGTTCATCAACCAAGGCAAATCGCCAGGTCAAAGGCTTTGTTCACTGTATGAACTAGTCCCGCACTCTCCGAGGTATTTTAGTCTTTATCTTGATTAGGTGTTCTTGCCCAATCCAAAGCTATCAAACCCCAAACAATTATTCTTTCAATAATTTAAAGATTGTGATAAATTACTATCACAACATCAATATCATAAATCGAAACAAAGAACAACATAAACCATAAGAACTGCACAGGTCTAAGCATATCATAATATCAATAATAGAATTCATTAATGATATAAGAATCATTCGAGCTCTCGTGCCCTAACCCTCCTTGGGTTATCTTAATAAATCTTTATTAAACTGGTCGAAATGCGCCTAAGGGCATTAGAGTAATTATCCAACATTGGATACAGTCCTCTCTGCACTCGGGTAAGTCTTTAACCTCTCAAAATGTTTCAGTATTACATTGGCCCGTTAATAGCATCCATGTGAATACGGGCCGATTTGCATAAGGGTATTTTTGTCATTTGTTCAAGGCTTCCTTGAACCTTGACAGGTTCAACACTAATCCCAAGGGTACACCTTGACATTGTGAACCCGTGGTAATTTTCTTTCCTTTTAACGGGGTCGTAAACCCCTTGAACCGACTCCGGTTCAGTTAACTATCTTACCTTAACCCTAGGGGTAAAACAGTCAAATATCTACTTACTGGGATTTTTACTTAGCTTAAGGCTTGGTCCAAATTTAGGATACTCACTGGAATCTCCCTGAGATTTTTCTCAATTTATAAATCCACTTATAGGCCCCTGATCCGGAGGCCCTAAACTTGATCAATAGTGATTTATTCTATGCTACACTTACAAGGGTAAATTAGTCATTTCAGAGGCTCTGGGATTTTTCCCTGGTCTGAAACTTGGTCGGGACTCTTGAAATACTTCTATGGATACTTGGTAATTTTTACGAATTTTTTTATAGTCCTAAAGCTAGTGAACCAAAACCGGTTCAATAACAATTTTTTTTAGACCAGACCGGACCGGGTTAGACCCATTCGGGTCCGGTCCTGGCCACGGGTCGCTTGACCCGAACCCGCGCCCGACGACCCGCGACGCGCGGGTCGTCCTCTCGCGTCCGGCCGTAGAGGCTGGAAAGCCTCTGGGCGGCGGCTGGCCGGCCGCGCGGGGCAAGGCTAGGCCTCACCTGATCTCCGCCCATCGGCGATTCCGGTGGGCCTGGACTCGACTCGCCACGGCCGCCGGCGCGGCCGAATATTTCTCTTTTTTTCTCTCGTGTCGCAACTGGGCCGCGCTCGCGGCGGTGCAGCCCACGATCGGAAAGTACGGATCGACGGGATCGCCGTCTTGGGCGACCGTGACCTCGGTCCCGCCTCGGCCACGGCCGCACCCAGACCGCCGCCTGCCATTCAGTTTTTTTTTTTATACTGTGACGACCCGGCGGCAGCCAATCCGCCGCCGCCAAGGCCGCCTGATCCAAATCCAGGACCGGCACGCCCCTCCCTCAAATGGTCCAGCCACCACCGTACGGCCGGCCGGTTGGTCGGCCGGCAGTAGTAATTTCAGTGAAATTGTGTGAACAGTGATTGCAGAAATCACTATTCACATAATTAACAAAAATCACTATTCACATAATTAACAAAAACGATTTTATATTTTAATAAAAAACTATCTTTGATATTGATTCTAAATCCTACCTCGCAGGCCGATTTGTCGTCGATCCACATCGCCAATGCTTCGCCGGAAAATTCTAACGATGGCTCATCCTTTTCCCCTCCAAAAAGCCTCAATTCTCTACTCTGATGGGGCAAAAAAATCCTCAAATTGTGCCCTAAGAAGCCCTTTTATAGGTATGAGATTAGGGCTCCTAATCCCATGAAGAATTAGACCTCAAAAACCCAATTTCAGAACAGCAATTTATCGGGCCCACATCGCACCTTAAACCGCCAGTTCGCGCGTTCAATTCGGGTAAACGGGTCCTGCACGATATGTTCAACTTCAGACAATCGTTTCTCCCTCATCCGGACTCCGATTCGTGCGTTCTTGGTGGCGTTTCGAAGCTCTTTCCGTCTACTTTCCAATAGAATTAGTTTCAGCCCCAAATTCTATTTAGGGAGAAAGTTATTCTAATAAAAATGTTAATAGGTCAAACACCATAATTTCTACGTATTTAAATTTTAAAACTCGAAAAAATTAGGGATATTACAGTACAAACCTGGGTACCTTATACACTATTGCACTTGCAAATGATGCACTTCTTTTTGGCTTTTCACCCATTCCTTAAAGCCTCTTCTCCTCCTACCCGCTCCCCACCTCTTGCTTTTCCAAAAGAGTAATGCTATGGTGACGTTGAGAAATGCACGTCAAAAGCATACTTCATCTTCTCATCACCATTGATGAGTAGTCCTACTCATCAATGGTGATGAGAAGATGAAGTATGCTTTTGACGTGCATTTCTCAACGTCACGTAAGCATTATTCTTCCCAAAATGAGAAACTAAAAGTAGGGTGCAGGCCGGGATGGAGGCCCAAGCATGACTTTGTTAAGCTTAAGGGAGGAGGGTAGTTGCACAAGTAAGATGTCCAGGAATTCTGGGTAGTAGGGGGGTTGAATTGATCATAAGAGATTAGTATGCTATAAAATATTAAATAATCTCGTTTTATATGTGTCTGACACATTAATGCACGTGCATTGAACTCTTTTGAGCTACATAATTTGGATTGCATGACCCATATTACTTGGAGGGCATGAAGGTTTGAATTACAGTCTGTCCACAAGGTCTGGGAGCGTTTTCTATGCTCCATTTTGATGGTGAGCCTAGTGTAAAGAATGCTTATGTATGCCAATTTTAAAATTAGACACTTCCCAAGTAGTATTCTTTATGCTCGGCTCACATTAAAGAGAGAGCATAAAAATTATTTCCCACGGTCTAATGGTTTGCATCGTGTTGGGCACACATTTTTTAGGGATAAAATCTTTTCATATCTCAAAGAAGAAGAATAACTTTTTTTTTTTTTTAACACTTTATTTTTTACATTCTTTTGTAATGCCCTCCATTGCAAGCACCTCAACAAGCTCTAGCTCTGCCTTTACCACCCACTCTGTCATTAGCATTGTCAACTTTATAGTCATAATGGTGCGGGTGGTAGGGTAGTGACGTAGTGATAATGGTGAGGCTAGAGGTGGGGCACATTGGCATGCCAACAATGGAAGGAGGGGAAGACTGGATAAATGTAAAAATTTAAAAGTAAAAAAAAATATTATAATATTTCTTTTAGGGTAATAATAGTAAACGGCATCCACGGGGGGTTGGGTTAAATAGTAGTCCCTTCATTCTAAAATAAGTGTGTAATTTTCTTATACTACTTTAAATCCAACAAAATAAGGTATTAATTATACCAAATAAAGTATATATCTGATTTTTTGTCAAAAAAATCCTTAAAAAGTGGATATCCCTAACAATGAAGGATTTACCTTTTTTATTTTTTCAGTCTAATTAAAACCTTAGACTTATTAAGGTTTGCAGTGTTATCAGCAGATATTAAAGGCCCGAAAAAAGAAAGAAGAGAAAAAGTCTTACCCATCTATAGGCAAGTAGCCCAACTTACGACATTCGTTAAATTGTTAATGACCAAAGAATCTTGCGTTGACCATGACATCCGTCAATTAAGGGCCAGGAAAGTCGGGAGCACGGCGGACATGTGATGTGGCCAAGGAGGCAGAAAACAATCACGGACATTCGTGTCCGTCTTCTCTTTCGCATACAAGTACAACAACGTGCCGAACTTAGCACTGAGCCCGCTCCACGATCACCGTCATCATCATTCTTCGCTAGCGAATCCGGTGCCCATCTTCGATTCTCTTGCACGTTCGTTCCAATCCCCTCAGCCCTCATCCGATTCCTATATCCTGCTATCTTTCCTTCCGATTGCATTAATTGTGTATTGGACCTCCATCTTGCCAATAATTCCGGCATTCTCATTCATTTGCAGATTTGTGTTGCCGTTTTTTTTTCCTGAAACGGAAGCCGTTTCGAACGTAGATCCCTCTCATCGTAAGACGCTACAATCTGCTCCGCCGGCCTAAATTTTTCGGCTTGGAACATCTGCCTCTGACAGAAGAAACATCTGCAGGTAATTTTTTTAAATGAATTGAAGTGAATTACGTATATACTGAGTGCTCGGGAACATTTTCGTAATTGGGTTCATCTGAAGATAACATTGCTTCGTTGACGTTTTGTTGTTTATAAAACGTCTCCAGAGAAAGAGAGAGAGAGTGTGTATGTGTGTTAATTTGTTATGAACCCATGAATCTCAACCATGGGTTGTAATTTTTGTCGAGGTTTCTTCCATTTGCGGAAGAGCAACTTGTCACACTATGATTTACCTGGCGATCATGAAAAGAACAAAATGAAATGCTGTGATTTTGCAACAAGTTTCAATTTTTTATTTGGTCACGCCTCAAGCATTCGTGTTGAGTATGCACTGATATGTGTTGTTCTGAATAGGGAGTGGAGGTGCTAACTAATATAATATAAAGCGGATCTATGCGACAGAAATTTATGGCCTTCTTGCATTCCAGTCCCATTTTAATTTAACATGTGCTTCCGACGTCCGGTTGAAAGGATCGCTTTTGAAAGTCACAAAATCAATAAACCTCGTACAATTAGCCCATTTTCTAAGTGAATAGATCTTCCCACAATTAATGTAAAATAATAATCCTGTAGTTCGCACCATTGATACATTGGAGGTTCCTTCTTTCCAGAAAGTAAATTCACTGCCTTCAGATTGATGTCGACTTTTGTACAATAATCTGACATACACCCTCCGTCATACATGAATAGCTCCATTTGGTTTTTTAAAATTTAATAATCTTAGTCCTTTTTGTAAAATAAAATGAAGCTATTAATTTTAGACAGAGGGAGTAAAACGTAAACTTTATGGCCAGTTCACAAGAATTGTTGTTCCATATGGATGTAGTATGATTTTCTATGACAGAATAACTGAACTTCGTTCTTTCTTCGTTGTCTAAAATGTTGTATGCATGGGTTCCAAATCAGGATGCAAATGCTTTTTTTCTTTCCAATTCTGGAATCCCTCTTGAATGTATCTTTGAATGTTTAGAAAATGGTAGTCTGATTTGTCTACTGATGTCAAGACTGTTGTTCTCTTTTTTAGCAGTAAGCTCTGTGCTAAAACATGGAAGGGACGATATTTACTCCACCTTTGGAAGCCATGAAACATATCAAGTCTGAAGATGGTGAAATGCTGACCAAGCCATTCTTAGATGTCTGCAAACTTGTGCTACCTGTCATAGGTATGTATTCAATTATTCATGACATATAGAAAATTTGGACACCTAACTCTTTCTCTTGACGCTTGAACCTCAGTATTGTTTATTCATATCACTCAGTTTATTCTTGTTTTATACTGGTCTTTAATAAATTCTCCAACTAATTTATTTCCTGCTCATTTATGATGTCTGAAATTCTCTTTTGCGTTGGATCATCCAGCAATTGAGTTTTAGGACTTTATCTACATTTTCTCTGTGCATAATGCCTTGTCATGAAGTAGATTTTCTTTTAGATTCAAATTTTCTAAGAACTTTTAAATGCTAAATATGGATTATGGGGTACTTTATCTGTATGCCTTTTCAGATAAGTTTGGCGCGGCCATGACACTTGTGAAATCTGATGTGGGGGGTAATATATCGGTAAGAGTTATTTGGTTATTGGGCATTCTGTGTTAGTTTTCCCGTATTTATATGGGTGCTTTTCTTGAAATTGCTCTTTATTATTCGCCCAAGCTTTACTTCTCTATTTGCGTATTCATCTACAAGTTGCCATTGTTGTCATCTTTTGTCTTGAAAGTCAGTTGTTAAAGTTGCTGCAGAATCTCAAATGGTTTATGTTTTTATCATTTGAGGTTAATAAAATTTCTCATTGATTAAAATTTTAAAAGCAAAAAGAATGCATCTTACTCCAGAACCCCCTTCTGTAATGGATATACAGGTCCATTTGTTGTTTTAAAATTTCAAATGTATGTGCTGAGATGGGAAAAAAATATGGGTATAATTATCTCCTTAAACCCAAGGGATTAACATGCTTAGAATATTTACAATTTAAAAAAAGTGGTCCGATAATAAAAAGTTAGTATTCTAATGAAAATCTGTTTTTTTTTACTAGACAGCCATCAAATATAAAAAAATTAAAAAAAAAGAGAGAAAAAAATCAATTTGGTCATTTTGGATTATTGCGCCGTCTTTATCCATTTGAAATTTTTTTATTCTATTTGTCTTTTCAAAGACAAAGAGATGAATGAGTTGTTTGTTTGTATACTCTTCTTGTGTTTGTATGTACGCCCTCCATTTCATATTAATAGCTGCATTTGTCAAAAAAGTTTGTCCTCATATTAGTAGCTCCATTTGACTCAATTTAAATGGCTGGGTACTTAAAAAGGTGTGTCAGAAGCTATCGTCCATTCTCTTAGCTGTGGTTCTCATCATTTAATAAAAGCACTATTTTTCCAAATGGAAATATTAATATGGAACAGGGAGTCTTTGAATTGAAAATGAAGAGCTCATAATAGGAATACTGACATAATTCTGTTTCTCTTCTTTATGAATAGTAGTAAATTTTTTTGGTGGCATATGGTTGCATATCATTCCTACATGTTGGACCTTATATTCCATTTTTCCTATTCCTTCTCAGTAGAAAAAACTCTTTGTTTGTGTTGTCAACTAAGCTGCTGTTACTTTTGCTGGTTACTGTGTGCAATCAGACTGCATGTGTTGGCGGTTAAATATATATCCTTGTTATACCATTGGGCATAAATGACCTATTTTATGCTTAGTATTGTGTAAAATATGGGGCTTTTAGATATTTTGTTTTCTGCCATACATGCGAGCTTTTTTTTTATATGAATTGTCATTACTATTGACTTTCTTTCTAGAGGTTGGAATCAAAATTTGCGTCCAATCCATCAGAATTCAATCTCCTGTACAGTATGGTACGAGCAGAAATAGAAGCTAAAACAGCAAAATCCTCTTCAAGTTGTACCAATGGGCTTTTGTGGCTAACAAGGTACTATCCACATTATCAGACAGGTTTTGTGGTGTCTAGTTTTAATGTTAATGTGTAACTGTTCCTTTTCTGGAAAAAATTTTTTAAATCTATATAGTCTTTTCTTAATCTAGTAAGCAAGAATAAATTTTTGGATGTATTGATACTAACCTATTGTCTTTCATTCTATACATCTTATAAGTGAAGCTGTTTTCTACTTCACTAATTTTCTCGTTAATTTCTTTAGGGCCATGGACTTCTTGGTGGAACTGTTCCGCAACCTGCTTGAGCACCATGATTGGACCATGCCACAAGTCTGCACTGAATCCTACAACAAAACCCTGAAAAAATTCCATGGATGGCTTGCCAGTTCTAGTTTCACTGTAATGATCATTACTTATCCCCTTAGAATGAATTATCTGTTCTTTAAATTTTATATAATCATGGAATGCCTAATTGCCTATTGCCTATTGCTATCTTAAGGAAAAGACTATCTATATGGAATTATCAATCTGTTTAATGGCCAGGTTGCAATGAAATTTGCTCCTGATAAGAAGAAATTCTTGGAGGTGCTTGGAGATTCAGGTGATCTCAATGCAGACATGGAGAAGTTCTGTACAACCTTTGCGCCATATCTGGAAGAAAATCACAAGTTCTTGGTGAGTCATTCGTTTGTCCATGTTGAATAATTTATGCCGAACTCTCATAATGCATTTTTAATCTCAAATTGAATTTAGGTGATAATAAACTATAGGGAATAAAACTCAGTTGTAGTTCATTAGCATCTGGTAGACTATGGTCCCCCAGTTTATGATTTATTTATGTGGACTTTGGTTCTTGTCTACTTAATAATTTTTCTTGCTTTTTTCATTGAAACGTCTACCTTTGATATATGAGTGCAATATCTGATGACTTTCCGATACAATTTGACAAGTAGTGCTCTTATTCTACTTCCACGGTGCAGGATACTGTTGGCATGGATAACCTTAAGGTCTCGTAATTGGAAGAACGACCTTGATTTGGTAGTTCTGTTGCATGTCTTTTTCCAGACTCGGCTGCAAACCTTGGCCTGATATTGGTATAATGCTTACATACTTATAAACTGTTACAATTGTTGGTACTCTATCGTACTTCGTCTGATCTCAACTCTGTATTGTGATTTTTAATTTTAGTATTCTGGAAAGAGTTCTCTTTTCGAAGCAAGTTTTAATCAATTTAATGAAATGAAGTTGATGGTGCCACATTGTTCTTTGCTCGTAAGGGTTTGTTAAGTAGTATTTTTGTGTAACTGCCAAAGGCATCTGTTGATATCAAAGCGGATTTTAAAATTTTTGTTCTGACACAGTGGATGTTCCGCTGCTATCTTTGGTCATAGATGGGGCCCAACATCATGGGTCGAGACCGGTTAAAATGTGACCATGGATTCGTGGCTGACAAAATCTCACCTTGTCTGTATGGCTTGGACCCATCCATACTTCTGAAGGCCCAGTGTGTGTTAATTAATAAACTCTTTAACTCAAGCAGATATTTGGGGCCACTTTATATGAGCACAAGCACAAGGGATGACAATAAGCTCATCATAGGGAGTCCTTGTTATTTGAGATCAACGATCTACATGTTAGTACACATAAGTACCAATGTTGATGGTGCACAAGTTAGCGCACACTAGTGTCAATAGTGTTTGCATTAATGTACACTAATATATGTATCTTTGATCTCAAGTACTAAGGGTTCTGATGCATTTCTCATACTCAGGCTAATTGTTAGAGCAGGATAAAAAACTTGTTGCAAAATGAGCCTTCTTGTAGGATTAGTGATGCCACCGAGTCGGGTTCAGGTCGGGTTTTGCCAAACTTGAACCCGAACTCATATCACAAAGCTGTGACCCGAATCTGACCCTACCCTACTCGACCCAAACCCAAACCCAAACCCGTTTGACCCGAATAGATTAAAAAAATAATTTTTATATATTTATATTATTTTTTTAATTTTATTTAAAAAAATAATATTAAAAAATATGTAAAAAATATAAATTTTATAATTATATTTATATTCGGGTCGGGTCGGGTTGGATCACTAAACCCGACTCGACCCATTAGGGTTTTTTTAAAAACTAAATCCGACCCATTAGGGTCGGGTCGGGTTTACCATTTACCCGACCCAAGTGACATCTCTATGTAGGATGATTGGTTACCCGACATGTGCTTGCCTACAATAGGGGCTCATTGTAAGCGGGCATATTTTAAAAGAATGTGGCTATTTATACCTTTTTTTTTCCTTGTGTTTTTATTTTTTTTACTTCACTATATTTTATTAAAATTTTCTTTATACCTCATATTTAAAAATTATTTACCTTACATCTTCTACTTCTCTGGCGATGACTTTGGCCCTTCTCACAGGCCCACCGCAGCAGTGTGCATAGTCAGCCGCGGCTAGATTTGACTTCGGCCAGCCAGAATTGGCTGCGACACTAGCCACAGCCCAATCTAGCTACAATGTTGGCAATAGCTAGCACCATGGCCTTATCGTTGCAGCCTGTCGGATCTAGTCGGTGGCAGTCAATTCTGGCTGCAATTAACACCGCAGCCGGCTAAATCTAGCTGGTCTCAGAGCTAGTAGCCGGATTTAGTTGTTGGCCGCTACCAACAAACATCATGACCAAAACTGCCTGCGATGGGCCTGTAAGAGAGACTAGAGTCGTCGCTGAAGCCATTGCTAAAGCTCCATCCAGAACTGTCACTAGAGAAGAAGGGGTGGGTTTTATACATTGGAGAAAATACGAGCAAAAGGGATCGAGAATTTTTTAATTTAGTTGGGGGGCCATGTCTATTTTAATTTTTTTTGGGTGAAAATGGTCAAAGACAAGCGTGGACTTCTCTTACAAAAAATAAAAATTTAATTTTGCACCTTACCTGTAGAAGATGGAAAAGCTTTTTCAATGCACAACCAGCAGTCGAAAGTTTGAGCCAAAGTTATCTTGTGATATAGTAAAGGAAGTTTAATAACAAAGAAAAAGTTAAAATATACTGGGTCATTTAGACATCAGTGTGCATTTGGTACATTGTGCGCCACCGAATGGAGATACCATTGCGTGTGTTTCATGGGATAGACAAGCGGATCCAAACCCACCAGTTCCATGAGTACGCACAGCCCAAAATCAGGCAGTAGATGTGCACGTTATAATTGAGGCTAATAACAATGTTCTAACTTTGTTGTGAGGTTACGTACATGATAGTGATATCTATCTAACAAACCTTCGGGCCTCACATAAGGCACGCTTTGAGCCACATTTTCCATCTTTGTTGGATAAATTGGCTGGGTGATTATCAATTTTCTTATATATATGGCCATGATATGGATAAATGATTCTATAAAGAAAAGGATCAGTGAAGTGGAAACATTTTTATCCTCCATTTGCGTAGATGCTAAGTTTCGCTTCTTTTGATGTTTCTGTTTGCCCTCTTGAAGGATAATCAACGGTTGATGGAGAATAGATTGGTCCTACAACGCGGTCCTCCGTTTCGCTTCAAGCCTATGTGGACCTGGCTTTGATTTGATTGGCTTTCTTGTTGTAAAAAATTAGTTAGGACAGATGGTCAAATTTTACAGGGTGGAGTTACAGCATCATTGTCAAGAATATTGTTGCAACGAGCATCCTAGAAATTTATCAGATAGCAATTTGCTTCCTATACAAACAAGTAAAATAAAGAATCGACACCGGAGAAAGAAAGTTAAAAAAAACACATTTTGTTATGTATGATCACAGACTTAGTGTACAGGTTCGTTATTGAAAAGAAAAGATCAATTGGTTTTTCTGGCCAACCATCTTCAACTGAGTTGCGTTGGTGCAAGGTCTAATCCTTGAGGCATCCAAAAACCGAACAAACTTGAGAAACAATAATCTTGTTTTTCTGCTTGTTGAAACGCGCTTTCTAAGAAGAACTGAACACATGAACCCTAATTATAGAAACTGGCAACACAGTGAGCCGGGTGGGCAACTCCTCCTCAGTCTTCCAGATCACACGGCTTTCTGCTGTCCAATTTCACAGTAACTGATGTCTACTCTCTTGTGAGCTGTGGACTTGCTTCTTTTTTTCTTCTTCTTTTCCATTTTTGTCCTGGTAGAAGCACATCATTGGCTGTTGCAGGCAAGGAGCAGGGCAAAAGGCCTGTCAATGTAACATTGATCTCCTGATGCATGCCCCCTTCCACTAGCTATTCTAATAATATGAGTAAAGAGAGAGGGTACACAGGAAGTGGCACAAATTGCACATTGATCTAAAAGAGGGAGGAGGCAAAGCAAATGTGGCAGCAGGCAGCCCTGTTCTCATGGCAACCATAATTGGCCAATAAGCCTCTGTAACAGCCATATCCGTCTATTCACGCGCTACATATCTGAGTGGCTGGACACGTTGAAACAAATGGGGAGTTGAAAGAAATGTGAAGAGAGACTGAAATTCATGGCTGGAACTCGGAATTTCTAGCTCTTAGTTTGGTCCACACAAGCCCCACAGAAGTCGGGGCCTCGATGGCCTTGAGCGCTCTCCGCGTCGGCCAGGAGCAGACAACGGCCGGGCTTTCGTTGGTTTTTAAACGCGATTTCGATCCGCTCTCCTCCTTCCTATTACTCCCCTTCCCGGCCCTCCCCTACACCCCATTACTTCCCTCAAACACATCACAACACCCTTCCATTACTCCCGCTGCTGCTGCTTCTGATTCTGATTCTGATTCTTTGGTGTTTTGTTTGTGTTGTTTATGCACTGGGGGACACCTTCATATGAGACAATGTCTGTCAAATCAGACCACGGAAGCAGTAATGGGAAGCTCAAGGTGGAGCAAATCAGCGAGGAGCTCCGACTCTCTCAGGAGAATGAAAACTCCAGTAAAGAAGGTTAACGTTCGTTTCTGTTTCTTTTCCCCCTCCATTCTTTCTGTTCAGAAGAAGAAAAAAACTGGAATTTTTTCTAATAGCAATGTGGAAATGACAGGGTCGAGTCGCCGGAAAAAGAATCAATCGCTGGACGTTTCATGGACGAAACAGCAGCTACTCCCACCCCAGATGAGCACCAAAATGAAAGGTCTCCTCAAAGGCCTCCGATACATATCTCAAATCTTTGGTAACAATGGCACTCCTATCAAATTTTCCTAGTTCCATTTGTTGTGCCCATGTTTGCGAACACAAAAAAATATGAAAAATCCTGACGTGCAAGAACTTGCCATGCAGAACCCGGCATGAAGGAGCAGGAGATGCAGATTGGCTACCCCACGGACGTAAAGCATGTCGCCCACATAGGCTGGGACGGTCCTTCTGTCAATTCCCCTAGCTGGGTAAGTACATTACTTTCCCCCTTCGCAATTACTGTATAAAAGACGATTAATAGGACTTTGATCATCCCGGAATCGGTGATATGGCCTCCTTCCCTCCTCTCTTACGTGAACAGATGAACGAGTTCAGATCAGTGCCGGATTTCTCCACCACGCCGTTAACCAGCTTTGAAGCTCAAGATGGAAAGGACTTGCCTTCCCCTCGCAGACGAGCTTCTCACGGTGAGGCCACCATTATGCTGAGATTGCCATGATCAACCCTTAATTGGCCAGTTTGATTTTGCATAATGACAAATAGTTGGACACGGTTCAGCATAGTCGTAATTGTTTTACCGACCGCAGGTGGAATCCGCGACTCATCAGCACGTGACGTGCTGGAAGTGCCAAGGCCATCGCGGCGCCACCATTCGCACGCGGGCGTGGAGTCGGCGTCGGCCGAAGGTTCAGAGCCCCGGAGGCGGGAGTCGAGGCGCAATCAAACGAGCGTGGGCAACCCGGAAGTCCCCCGGCGCTCACACCGCCCCCAAAGCTCCGGGCTCGGCGGCAGCATTGGTGGCGAGGCCGGTGTGGAGTCACCCAGAAAGGAGGGCGGAAGTGGTGGTGCGCCGAGCCAATCGAGGCGGAGAAGGTCGAAAGGGTCGTTGGGTGGGGAGTCGGGCAGAAGCGGAGGCAGGTCTAGGCCACTAGGTCCGAACATGTCCGACCCGGAGATGATGAAGAAGAACGCGGAGCCCTTACCCGCTTTGACGCCCGTGACCGAGGAGGCCAATTGTTGAGGAGACAGAAACAAATACCCCCTCCTCTGTCCCAAGTTAATAACTTTATTTAGTTTATCAAAATTATTTTTTTAAAAAAATTAAATAAAGCTATTAATTTGAGACGGAATTGTCAATTATTTAAAAAAAATGTAAAAAAACAAAAAATTACCACATTAGTGTAAGTTTTCATTATGGATATATCTAATGTGCTAGTGTTATTTTTTAATTCCTCTTTTTCTGATCATAAAACAATGCTAAAAATTTCCTTTCATCTTTTTTTTTTATGTGATTCCCTTTGTTTGGCTGAGGGTTTTAATCATACAAAAAAAAGTAATTAAGATGAATTATGAATTTAGGTAGAGTCACCTTAGTAGGCCCTTAGCTCGTGGCCAGATGCATTATTTCAGTCGTGTGGGGCTTGTGAATAATTAATTACCAAGCAAGCAAGCTGATATGGATCCACTTGCCCACCTACCCGTAATCGGAAGCACCATCTAAAAGAATATCATATTAACTCAACAAATCCTTGTAATTGAGATTTATTAGTTGGATAGTTTTTTCTATCCAACCAAATTTAGTTGCTAGGGTTTATTTGGTTGATTGGTTGGCTACCCCGCCATATTAGCTTTTTCTAATTTAGTAATATTAAATATTAAAAGAAATTTTTTTATATGAGCCGGACTCATATATGAGTACATGAGCTCGAGCTCTATGGGTCACTGGATATAAATTTGAAATTTGATGACCCATAAAGCCTCGGGCTTACGTAGGCATATATAAGATATTAAAAATTAAATTAAAAATTAAAAAAAAAAACTGAAAAAAAACTTAAAAAATTAGATATCCATTCCGGCTCGAAATTAAAAAACCCGGTGTTGCTTTACATGTTCTCTTGGCAAATGAATATGTCTGAATATCTGGATTTGGAACATCCAAAAATCGCATAGGTTACCTTCAAAAACGAAAATTTTGAGAAGAAAAAAAAGCGTTATGTACATTGTCAATCCTCCTATTTCTATTTATGTCTTCTGCTTTTGGGATCCTATGTCTTTCAACTTCTAATTAAGCCCGCACACAAGGAAAGCTAAAGGGAAAGCACAAGGCCCAGAAGCACCGAGCACTTTACAACCAAACCGAGCCCAGAAACCGAAGCCGAAGAAGATGAAGAAGACAGGAAATCAACGGCGGCTTCAGGGATGGCCGGCTTCTTTCTGCAAAACTTGCCCCCCTGGAATCTCCCGCCGCCTTCCGCCGCCATCTCCACGCAGAGGGCCTCGTTTCCCGCCAACTTCACTCTGGCGGAGAAGTTTCTCGGGAACTGGAGTATCCCACTCAGCCGATTGTTCTCCAGATTCATCTCTTTTAGTGACTCTAACTGGCCGAACTCAGCCGGCACTGGCCCCTGCAGCCCGTTTTTATCCAGGCCAATGTAGCAGGCACTCTTCAGAAACAGACCCATCGATGACGGAATGGCACCGACTAGGCCCAGCCCAGAAAGCCCCAGTCCCTGAATGTTTCCGAGCTTTGTCCATATCTCCGGGATTCGGCCCCCAAGTGGGTTGCCGCTCAGATACACCTCCTTCAGTCCTGGCATCTCCGCCATGAACAAGGGAATCCCCGAGTTTGAGAAACGATTGTAGCTCACGTCCATGAATTCCAGGCTCTGTAAACCCACCAACTCGCTTGGGATTTTGCCACCAATCTGATTGAAGCTCAAATCCAGCTTCAGAAGACTTGGAAGGAACCCAAGGTTCTTTGGCAGAGACCCATCCAACCGATTGGAGCTGAGGTCTAGAATCTTGAGATTAATCAGGTTGCCGATGCTGGCGGGGATTCCTCCTCGCAACCGGTTCCTAGCCATGACCAACTGCTCCAGCCGGGCGAGGCTGCCGACCGAGCCAGGAATCGTTCCAGACAACCCAGTCCCGGAGAAAACTACCCTACGGAGATGGGTGAAACTGCCAACCCTGCCGCTGATGGTCCCCACCAACGAAGGGTTCTCCACGAAGTGAAGCTCCTCCAAGGTAGAAGAGTTCCAAAAATGGCCTGGCAGGGTGATGGGTTTGCCGGTGAAGCACCGGTAGAAGAAGAGCTTGCGGAGGAAGGGGAGCGACCCAACGTGCACATTAGCAAAAGTGGAATCCGGGGAGCAAAGGGTGTTGTCAAAGTAATCGGACAAGGGGCCGAAGTAGAGCTCAGTGATATGAACAGCGCCGCTTCCTCGTCCTCGTCCTCCTCCGCCGTCATCGTCATCAAAATATTCGCAGACGATGCTGTGGGGGCCGGAGAGGCAGAGGTCGTCGGGGTAGAGAGACCGCCAGTCGGTGCCGGGGCTGACGGCCTCCAGGGCGAGGTAGGCCGACTCCTGCTCCGCCGGGTCGAGGGACAGCGAGGCGGCGGAGAGGAGGAGAAGGAGAAGGAGAAGGAAAAGCGTCGGGATCGAGAATCTATTCATATGTCTCTCTGAGATGAAGGGATTCAAACTCGGAGGTAGAAGGGAAGGTCGGAGGAATGGCAGGCGGCATGCATTTGCCTGTGTTTTTCGGAGCAGGTTTATCAAACTAGAGAGTATAAAATGTCGAAAATGCCCACAAGAGCAGCTACTGCTCAACACTGCTGCGGAGGTCACGGGGTTGCCACTCCAGCTTACCGCAAGCGTACGACGCATAGATCCTGCATCGAGCAGTTGCTCTCCAGTGGGACCATGTGTATCTCCGGGTCCCACATTGAACTGGTGGGAATTTCTACGTACATGGCTCATGGCTGAGTTCTGCAGTGCTGCAACAGCAAGGGTAGTAATGTCTTTTCGCTGCATGATATGATCTGTTGATCTCCAGGACAGAAGGGAGGCACAAAGCCGGAAGGGAAGCTGGCGCCTAAAGTCAGAAAAAATGGACGGACGAGATGAGGACGAAGGTGAAAATGTACGGTTGTCGATCATTTCGGGACTGGTCACGTAAGAAAGGCTGCCAATGAAAACGGTTTCATCAAGGAAAGTGGCAACACAGAACGAAAGAGCAGCAGCAGTGGCCGCACAACCAAACAAACAAATGTTTTTGCTTTTGCGGCAGCGACGAAGGCTTTCATGGTATTTGGGCTCCCTACCTAAGCACGTGCCACAGATATGGTGGAGGGACCACGCTGAATTTTATCCATTTTTTTAAATGTCGAAATATTTTTGTTAAAACTTTTTTACGTCGAATTTATCTCGTTTTGGGTTTGTTTTAATTTTTAATTTTATTTTTTAAGCTGGTTTAGGCGACCTCACAATACTGGTTAAACCTCCTTATGAGTTCCCCTCTTCCTTTCTTCTTTTTTTTCTTAAAGAATTGGGCTATCCTTCTGCCCTTCCTGGACCCATTTTTGTTAGATTTTTTTATTTTTTTAATTTATTTTTTTTTTATCTAATTTATTTTGGATAATTAATAACTCTATTTAATAAAAAATTTATTTTATATTAATAATTTTAATTTGTTTAATTTAAATGGTTAGGTACTTCAAAATGAACATCATAAGTCTTTTTTCTAATGAGGTTTCGTCGTTCAACAAAAATTAGTATTTTTCTCCAAATAAAACTATTAATTTACGATAAAAGGAGCATTTAATTTTTTTTAATTATTTTTAAACCTAACGGAAATTGAAATGTTACCGGACCAATGGAAGCTAAATCTTGAACTTGTCACTAATGCATCTAATCCCCCCTCCTCTCTAAAATAGCAATTTTTTTATGCTTAATATGCATTACTATGCCCCAAGACGCAAAACAAAAGCGTACTAGGGCGGAACATACGATGTAGTTAGTTCTCCCTTCTTCATTAGTAAGTTTAATTTGTTTGCTCTACTTATAAAATACAAGTAATTTTTTTTCTTTAGTAAGAATTATACTTCTAAGAACGTTACGGAGCTCTTGCATAGTTTAGCTCTGTTCAACTTAACCAGTCAGTTGAATTAAAAAAAAACTAAACCAGTCAGACCCTTGCTTCATAAATTGGTATTTTTATATTATGTCTCCTTCGCTCTTCCTTCCTGAACCTGCGATGACCTGCATCGGGTTACTCGACCTTACCAAGGGGTTGGCCATATTAGTGATCGGGGCACAACTTTTGGGCTCGGCCCTTTCTCCTGTTGCACTGTCCCTTGCCCATTTGGGTCTGTAACACTGTATTTTCGTACATATGCCTCTGCTGCAGGCCAAGTCATAGTCGAGGTGCCCGGACTTAGCCGCTGAAGCCGCCACACCTCTTTGTTATGCTCTGTTTACATTGGAGAAGTGTCGCTCTTCCTTTCTCTTTTCTTCTACTTTTGGGCCGGGGAAATTATCTATTTCTGCCAAGGAGACGGCAATCCACCTTACACTCGCAGCAGCCCAGACAAGATCGATCCCATCATCATTAACATGGGAAATTTTGTTGAAACGGAAACGGAAACGGACATGGGTGAAATGAGACAGAAACAGTTGACTACGAAAGTTCATTATCCTGGCTTGTGACAGGAACTCATGAGTCATGAGTGGACTGGTGAAGACGTACGCCTCTGACAGCAACCATGGCGGAACTGCCAGCTGAGCAAAGAGACAGTGGAATGTAAATCAACCATTTGGGTACCAGCCAGAGCCAGTATGTGTTCTTACTTTCTCGACCAGGAAAACGAACCATAAAATCAAAGCAAATAAACTTCAAAAAAGGAATAAACCATCAAAAAATAATTAACAGAAAATTATTGTCATTTCTAAACTTCGTCTATTAAAGAAAAAGAAAATCATATTTCTACACCTTAATTTTTTGCATAATAGGCTTTTATACTGATCGAGTACAGTCGTACAGAAGGTAGGTCTTGCTTCACAATATACAAATTTGCTTTTATTTAATTATAAGTAAATTTGGTGTAAGGCCCACTATGTAAATAGGGTTATAAGAATTATCACTATCCCAAAAAAGGTTATAAATTTTTGGAGTATACTCCACCGACACATTATTAAGGTGCAATTCCTATGCAGCAGTCAGATAAAGTCTTTTCATCCACCAGCCTATGCAATCCAAATTTAAGTCTATTAAATAACCAAAAGAAAAATCTTATTTTTATTTCATTTTCTATCAAAGTCTTATACGAGGGTGGAAATATTCATCTTCCGACTCTTAGCAATTATGCTGCCAACAGTGTTTGTGTTATCCGCTTGTATGACTATGGTGCTCGCATAAAATGTTCTAATAAAAACCTAAGCTGGAAGAGCAAACATAATGACTCTGGCTCCATCTTGTATGTTGTAGTCAATTAATCTTATGTAATCCTCTAGCCGTATTCCAGAATAAGCAAGTGCATATTGATCCAATGAAGCATCTATCTAGGGCTGTCTTCGTGTCTTGGTCAGTATACCACATCATCACACTGAGTTGGAGGGTTTCTTCAGTTGGCAATTCTATGATTTATCTGGAACTCATCGTTTGACTAGACCAGGGTGGAATCAATTAGAATGCTCCAATAAGCTATATAGATTGATTGTCCTTGAGTCGTTTGCTATCAAATAATGGTATCTGCTGGTTCATGGGAGTGCCTTCCTGATATTGAATTTTTTACTTGATTGTTTGGATGGTTTCAGATATGTTGGTATCAACGTTGATAATTTGCCCAGTAGAGGGGATGTAAACAAAAATTAACGAAGATACCACTCCGATACATAACTTCCTAAGGTCATCATCAAGTCGGTTACACACGGTTTGATGAGAAGCTGGAATGCGATCACTCTCTTCAAGTCTATCTTTGATGGTACTAATTCCATCAAAACTATTAACCATCAAAGGTATGGTTTTTCTGACCTACACGAAGATCTACTAAAAAATCAGGGGTCAGTTTTTTCATAAAATTATGGGTCATGCCACTGCTGATCTAAAAAACTTTAGGAGTGAAAATTTGGGGATTTTTAAAATGTTTTTTAGGAAAATTGGGTGGGTGAAACAAGTTCCCCTGTTTCAGGCCTCCTAGCCCTCATTGATGAAAAAAATATTAGGTACAAATAGGGTACCAATGTGGCGATGCCTATCACCAATCAAAAATTAACTTGTTTACATATTTTCCAGTTGACTCTTTAAAAACAGCCTACTTAATAAGAAACATAATAATATCTTAAATTCTAATTAGGCATGCTATGTTGGTACCCTATTGGTACCTAATATTTTCCCCTCATTGAGAGCTTCCAAATGCCATGTAGAAAGCCCGAAACGGACAATTGTGCGCAAAGTTATGGCCCTCCAAAGATTTTTTTACTAAACCGAGCTTCAATTGCTTTCCAAACCACGACAGACTGTTCCCCTCCTCCAAAGAGTGCAGGCAGTGTAAATTTGACATTTTTGTTGAGATTCCTCTCATATGGTAGTTGCTAATTTCAACAATTCTATCCGGATAGGCCGGGTTCAATACGTTCCTCTTGCAAATATTTCCAAAAGCAATATAATAGAGACATTGTTTTTTTAGCACTAGTGTTTTAGTAATACTCGCCTCTCTCTCTCCCCTCTCTCTCTACCCTCTCTCTACCCCCTCTCACTCTCCTCTCTCTATCCTCTCTCACCTCTCTTTGTACCTTCTCTCTACTCTCCCCACCCCTCTTTCTTCTCTCCCCTCTCTCCACTCTCCTCTCTCTCTCATCTCTTCTCTCTCTATCTCCTCTCTCCACCCTCTATCTCTAAGGAGGAGTGGGGATAAAGTATGATAATTTTATTTATTATATATAAAAATAATAAATATTAAATTAAATATAATATATTTGATAATTATATTTTTTATTTTTTATCTTTATTTATTATATATAAAAAATAGTAAATATTTAAAAAATTATATTTAAGAAGTTTGTTTTTTTATTTTTTTTAATATTTATTTATTATAATATTAAAATTAATATTTATTTATCAAATTTAATTAAAACTATAAGTATTCCATTAAAACATTTTAACAATAGTGCTAAAATATTTTAGAAATATCACTAAAACATTTTAGCGAGAGGAGAGACATAGGAGAGAGAGGGGAGAGAGGAGAGAGGGGAGAGGGAGAGAGGAGAGAGAGAGGGTAGAGAGAGAAAGGAGTATTGCTAAAACACTAGTGCTAAAACGTTTTAGAGATATTTTTAAAATATTTTATTACTATTTTTATAATATTTTAACAGAATATTTATAGTCTTAATTAATTTTGATAAATAAACATTAAAATTTTATAAATTTTAATATTATAATAAATAAATATTTAAAAATTTATAAAACAAACTTCTTAAATATAATATATTTTGTTTAATATACTCTTTATATATATAATAAATAAACATAAAAAAATAAAAAATAAACTTTACAAATATAATATATTTAATTCAATATTTAATATACTTTATTCCCACTCCTCCTTAGAGATAGAGGGTGGAGAGAGGAAAGTATTGCTAAAACACTAGTGCTAAAACATTTTAACACTATCTCTAAAATGTTTTAGCGGAATACTTATAGTCTTTAGTAATTTTGATAAATAAATATTAATTTTTTTATTAATTTTAATATTATAATAAATAAATATTAAAAACATTTAAAAAGTTTTTTAAATATAATATTTTTTTAATATTTATTATTTATATATAATAAACAAACATGAAAAAATAAACTTCTCAAATATAATATATTTTATTTAATATTTATTATTTTTATATATAATAAATAAAATTCTCCTATTTTATCCTCAATCCTCCTTAGAGATAGAGGGTGGAGAAAGGAGAGAGGGAGAGAGGAGAAGAGAGAGAGAGGAGAGGAGAGAGAGGGGGAGAGAGAGGGGGGTGGATAGAGGGTAGAGAGAGGAGAGAGAGGGGAGAGTAAAGAAGAGAGAGAGGAGATAGAGGGGAGTATTGCTAAAACACTAGTGTTAAAACGTTTTAGCACTATCGCTAAAACGTTTTAGCGGAATACTTATAATCTTTAGTAATTTTGATAAATAAATATTAATTTTTTTATTAATTTTAATATTATAATAAATAAATATTTTATTTTTTTTATTTTTTTTAATATAATATATTTTGTTTAGTATTTACTGTTTATATATATAATAAATAAACATTAAAAAATAATAAAATAAACTTCTCAAATATAATATATTTTATTTAATATTTATTATTTATATATATAATAATAAAATTCTCCTTCTTTATCCCACTCCTCCTTAGAGATAGAGGGTAGAGAGAGGAGATAGGAGAGAGGAGAGAGGAGAGAGAGAGAGATAGGAGGTGGATTGACAGTAGAGAGAGAGAGAGGGGAGTATTGCTAAAATACAAGTGCTAAAACATTTTAACATTACTGCTAAAACGTTGTAGCACTATCGCTATAACGTTTTAGCATTATCACTAAAACAATTTAGCGATATTTCCAAAACGTTTTACAACTATTGTTAAAACGTTTTAGTGGAATACTCATAGTCTTTAGTAATTTTAATAAATAAATATTAAAATTTTTATTAATTAAAATAGTTTTTATTTTATTTAATATTTAATATACTTTATTACCACTCCTCAGAGAAGGTGGAAAGAAGAGAGAGAGAGGGGAGAGAGGAGTGAGACGGGAGAGAGAGGAAAGAGAGGGAAAGGGAAGAGAGAGGGGAGAGAGGATAGACAAAGCAGAGAGAGGATAGACAAAGGAGAGAGGGGGGAATATTTTATTTTATTTATGTTTTCTTTATTATAAATATTTTATAAAATAAACAAGCTTAAAAAGTATAAATTCAAATCCTATCTTCTCTCTCTATCTCCTCTATCTCTACTCTCTCACTACCCCTCTTTCTTCTCTCTCTATCCCCTCTCTCTATATCCTCTCTTCTAGCTCTCTATCTCATCTCTCTTCTCTCTCTTCTAGCTCTCCCTCTCCCCTCTCCCCTCTTTCCTCTCTCTCCCCCCCTCAGTCTCTTCTCTCTCTTTTTCCTCTCTCCCCAATCTATCTCTCATTCCTTAGTCTCTCCTCTCACTCTCTTTCCCTTCTTTATCTAAGGAGGAGTGGGGATAAGTAAGAAATTTTTATTTATTATATATAAAAATAATAAATATAAAATAAAATATATTATATTTAAGAAGTTTATTTTTTAATATTTATTATATATATAGTAAATATTAAATTAAATATATTATATTTAAGAAGTTTGTTTTATTTTTTTTGAAATTTTTTTATTATAATATTAAAATTAATAAAAAATAATATTTATTTATTAAAATTAATTAATACTTTAAGTGTTCCGCTAAAACGTTTTAACACTATTACCAAAACATTTGAACATTATTTCTAAAACATTTTATCACTATTGCGAAAAGTTTTAGCGTAATTGTCAAAACGTTTAAGTACAATTGCGAAAACGTTTCAACACTATTGTTAAAAAAATTTAGCAATAGTGCTAAAATGTTTTTGTAATAGTGCCAAAACGTTTTAACAAAAGTCATTTTTCTCTCTCTCCTCTCTCTACCCTTTCTCATCTGTCTCACTTCCCTCCCTCACCTTTTTTTTATTGGTTAATTAATTATTTTATTTTTTAAATAGTAAATAAAAAATATATTAGCGACGCTTAGGAATACGCATCGCGAATATCCTACACATTCATTGTTATTATATAAGGTAATAGTGACGCAAATTACTATGTGTTGCTAATATATTATATTTTATTAATTTTTTATTTATTATATATAAAAATATTAAATATTAAATAAACTATATTATATTTGAGAAGTTTATTTTTTTATATTTTTTAATATTTATTTAATATATATATTAAACAAAATATATTATATTTAAGAAGTTTGTTTTAATTTTTTTAATATTTATTTATTATAGTATTAAGATTAATATTTTTTAATATTTATTTATTAAATTTAATTAATTCTTTAAGTATTCCACTAATTTTTTTAATACTATTACAAAAATATATTAGCATTATTGCTAAAATGTTTTAGTAATTAGCACTATTGCTAAAAATAGTGCTAAAACCTTTTAGCGATAGTGATAAAACGATTTCGCAATAGTGCCAAAATATTTTTGCAATGCTCCCTTCTCTTCCCCCCTCTCTTCTCCCTTTTTGATTGGTTAATTAATTATTTTATTTTTTAAATAATAAATAACAAATATATTAGTGATGCTTAGGTATACACGTCGTTAATATCCTACGAATCCTTTGCAATTATATAGGGTAGTAGCGACACAAATTACTATGTATCACTAATATATTTTATTTTATTTATTTTTTCTTAATTATAAATATATCATAAAATAAAAAATTTAAAAGTACAAATTAAAATCATGTCTTCTCTCTCTATCTCCTCTCTCTCTACCCTCTCTCCTCTTTCACTAACCCGTCTCTCTTCTCTCTCTTATCTCTACTCTCTCTCCCCTCTGTCTCCCCCTCTATCTCCTCTGTCTCCCCTCTCTCTCTCCCTCTCCCCTAGGGGTGTTAACAAGCCGAGCTAAGCTGGGCTCAAATTGCTGAAGCTTGGCTCGAAGCTCGAATAAACTTGAACCTATAGCTCGAGCTCGGCTCGAATTAGAAATCCAAAGCTTGACTCGAGCTCGAGCTCGAACTTGAATAAGTGAATCATAAGCCTTGGTTCGAACTGGGCTCGAGCTAAAAAAATAAAAATAATCTATATATAAATATAAAGTATATGAAGTTTCACACATACTAATATATTTTTAGTATTAAATATTAATAAATATACTTAAACAAGTATTACGACTACACCGTGAACATTTGATTATAGTCACTATGAAAGAAGAAAACTATGACAAATAAGTTTTAGTTACATATGCTAAAAAAATGCAACATAATTATTTTTCTCTCTTTATGTACATATAATCACTAAAAAAGATGTAAAAAATAAAAAATTATTTAGGCAACATTGTCATTTACTTTTTTGTGTTTTCTTTTCTTTACATGTGTATAAATCACTAATAAAAAAGTTATTCTATAACCTTAGTGTGCCTCTAAAAATTTTTGAAGTACATGTAAAAAAATTTGCATTTTGTAAGATAAGGACGGTCCCAATGTCATGCTTCAACTTTTAAAAGAATATCTAATCATTCTTTTCTAAACTAAGGTTGGTCCACAAATGTCATGCTTCTTTTAGAATTATTTTTAAGTATATTAGTATGATATCATGTTGACCATCTGTCATATATTTATGGCTCCATTTGGTTTTTTTTAGTTTATCTTCAATAATCAAATAGCCCTATTAATTTGGAACATAAAGAGTATATTAGTGTTTGCGTCTCAAATATTTTATTTTTATGAAAAATATATCATATATAAAAATATATATCCATTATAATTTAAAAAGGATATATATCATAATTTTTTTATATGAGTTTAGACTCTCGTACGTCAGCATGAGTAAAGACATCATGGCCATCAAGATCAAGATCCAAGTACACGAGAAGACATAAACTAATCTACCTCCCAAGTTATGTATGTTCTTATATCGTAATATGAGGATGCATGACATCGATACTTACATAGTCGTGAGTGAGCCTTGACTTATATAAATGGGTCTCATATATTAATACGATACATAATATTAGTATATAAATATGTGATTATATGTCGTTTTATATATTCCATTTATCTTAGGTTAATAACTCAATTAGATTTTTCAAAATGAACTAATCAAATAGAGCTATTAATCTAAGAATGGAGGGAGTATGTTATAAATATATTGAAATTAACAATTATGTTTATATAAAATATGTATATATATGCATTATTTATTATATATATATTATTTATATATAATTTTAAAATTGTATTCGAGTACAAGGTCGAGTTGAGTAGCATCGAGTTTGAGTTTTATTCGAGCCGAGCCAAGTTGAGCACGGGTCTGCTCGAATTTATTCGAGCTCGAATCGAGCCTGATTCGAGTTAAGCTTAATTCGAGCCGAACCGAGCTGAGCTAGGTTTGCTCACAAGCCAACTCGGCTCATTTACAGCCCTACTCTCCCCTCTATCTCGGTTCTCTCTCTCATGTTTTTCTCTCTCCCTTCTATCACACCTCTCTCTCTCTTCTCTCCTCTCACTCTCTTTCCCCTCTCTCTCTAAGGAGGAGTGAGGATAAAGTAGGAGAATTTTATTTATTATATATAAAATAATAAATATTAAATAAAATATATTATATTTGAGAAGTTTATTTTTTATTTTTTAATATTTATTTATTATATATATAATAGTAAATATTAAACAAAATATATTATATTTAAGAATTTTATTTTAATTTTTTTAATATCCATTTATTATAATATGAAAATTAATATTTTTTAAGATTTATTTATTAAAATTAATTAATAATTTAAGTATTCCACTAAAACATTTCCACACTATTACCAAAATATTTTAGTATTATTCTTAAAACATTTTAGCAATAGTGCTAAAACGCTTTAACAATACTCCTCTCTCCTCTCTACCTTCTTTCCTCTATCTTTTTGATTAGTTAATTAATTATTTTATTTTTTAAATAATAAATAAAAAATAAATTAACAAAGCTTAGAAATATGCATTGCTAATATCCTACTCATTCATTGCTATTATATAGGGTAATAGCGACACAAATTACTATGCGTTGCTAATATATTTTATTTTATTTATTTTTTTTAATTATAAATATATTATAAATTAAAAAAGTCAAAATTCAAATCTTATCTTCTCTCTATCTCCCTCTCTCCTCTCTCACTACCCCCTCTCTTTTCTCTTTCTACTCCCTCTCTCCTCTCTATATCCTCTCTTCTAGCTTTCTATCTCCTATCTTCTCTCTTCCTTTATCTCTCCTATCTTCTCTCTTCCTCTATCTCTCCTATGTCTTTGTCTATCCTCTTACTCTCTTTCCCCTCTCTCTTTAAGGAAGAGAAGGGATAAAGTAAGAGAATTTTATTTATTATATATAAAATATTAAATAAAATATATTATATTTGAGAATTTTTTATTTTTAATATTTTTTATTATATATAAATAGTAAATATTAAATAAAATATATTATATTTAAGAATTTATTTTATTTTTTTAATATTTATTTATTTATTATAATATTAAAATTAATAAAAAAATTAATATTTATTACTTAAAATTATAATATAAATACTAAATACTTGTCTCGACTCTCTTCCTATTCCTTGCTGACATCTGAATCGTTTAGGTGAAGTGGGGCAGTAGTGGTTCACGTTGTGTGGCAGGCCTCCCATTGCATGGATCTTGTGTCACGATAATTTGATCTATGAATACTTTTAGCTAGCAAAAAAGAATAAAAAAAAACAGGTCCGTTAAACTCTTCATCCATCGCGCCATTATGAATCTAATAGAAAATCAACTTGGTTTTTAAGGAAAATCCGACATATTAAATTGCTAATTTGGCAAAGAGATAAGTAGAAACACAGGAAGAGAATCAAAAATAAAGATGATACGAGTATAGAAAGATCACCTCTTTGGGTTTTCCGCTAGGGGAAAGGAAAACGACTTTCAGCTTTCCATCTCTTCGCTAAAATTACAGGAATGGAATTCCTAGATTGAGAGAATTTTACTGAACCGTGATGCCTAATTATCTTATCATGGGATCACATGCAAAAGTAAAAGAGTTGTGATTGATATGTAATTTCAGCCCACATCCACCATTGTTGTGGAAACATTAACAGGGGCCGTGTCGCACAAGCGTAAGCACCGGCCCGCCATGTCGATGGCACGAGCGTTGATATGGATCCCATCCCAGTGATGAATAATCTCATTGATAAATGGGAGCCCTTATCTATTCATATTTCATACAAACGTACGCTACTTTATCATCCCTCTCCTACAGGCTCATTGTTGTCATAAGAGAACATAAAAATTTCTTCCCTAATTATACATTTCTATCTCTAACCCCCAAAATAGACTAAATTTCATATGTGTGTTTGGAGTTTGGGTCGCTTAAACTCTCTCATGATAAGTAAACTTTGATATCAATAAAAGAAATTACACACTTGAAGAGATTTACTTCAAGCTCAAAGATTATCACTTTTATTTATTTGTGGCGCTCTGGCCATAGCGTGCTCACAAACTACAAATATTCTTACATCTCAAACGACAAAATGGGTTCATTATTTCTAACTGCCTTTTGCTAAAGAAGAATATGTTAAAATAGCTCTTAAATATTATGTATTATTCAAAACATCTCTTATATTTAACTAATACACAAATTAACTCTATGCACATGTAAACTTCCCCTCTTCTACCAAATTATTTAAAATATAATTTTTTTAACTTACCAAATTATTATTATTTATTTCCACCACCTCTAATTTTATCTCTACTACCTCTGCCATTGACTATGCTACTTCTACTACCAAATTTGTTGTCTTCATCATCGACTCTATTTTATCCAATTTCATCTTTACCATCTCTACTACCATCACCTTTTATTCTTCCCCTCTTCTACCACCTATTCATCTTCTGTTTTCTTATCTCCTCCTTCTCGTCCTCATCCTCGTCCCTCCCTCCCTCCCTCCCTCCCTCCCTCCCTCATTTTTTCTGTCTCTCCTTTCCTCCTCTCTCCTCCTCAATCACACCCTCATCTTCTTGTTAGAATCTAACAAGACCGATTGTAAACTGCTAATGGAGTAATTAAAAATTTATTTATTTTTTTTACAAACTTAAATCTTAAAAATGAACTCATGGACATATTAAACTACTCAAAATTAAGAGTGAATTATTTTTACTTTGATTCTAAGCTTTCTCTAATATAAACCCAAACCTCATATTGACAATTGATAATCAAATTTGTTTTTATAAATAAGATATAAGATATAAGATAACATTATGAGTGATAGTCTCTCTAATTATTTACAATGAAGTATCCTAACAAACTACATAAATAAAATAAAAAAATAAATTTTAAACATATGACTATCTCAGTTGTTGTCGAATGTCCCTACTTTTGACTATCATGCATTAGTTGATTGTTGGTGCCAAAGAAGAAGATTCTCATTGCCTACATAAAATTAAAAATGTAGTCTCTAGCCCCCGGCGTTATGATAGTCGATAGTCAAGACATTCGACAGCCAACAGTTGACAACCTACAATTGCGTGTCTAAAATTTATTTTAGTTTTATATTATCTATATAGTTTATCAAAATAGTTCATTATAAATATATTATAGAGACATTATGACTCATAATGTTATCTTAAATTCTTTTTATTATAATAAATTTGATTGTCAACTATCGGTACAAGGATTGGGTTATGATAGTCGATAGTTAAGACATTTGAAACCGACAATTGCGTGCCTAAAATTTACTTTAGTTTTATATTATCTATGTAGTTTATCAAAATAGTTGATTATAAATATAATATGGAGACATTATGACTCATAATGTTATCTTAAATCCCTTTTATTATAATAAATTTGATTGTTGACTATCGATACAAGGATTGGGTTAGAGAAAGCTCATAATCAAGTAAGTTTAACATGTTTATGAGTTTATTTTTTACAATTTGAGTTTATAGATATAAATTAATAAAATTTTATTTGCTTCACTGGCTAGTTTAACTAATTTTGTTAGATTCTAAGTATGGAGGAAGAAGAGGCAATGTAGGAAGAAAATGCGAGGAGGAGAGGAGAGAGAGAAGAAGAGGAAGAGGTGGAAGAAGAAAAAGTGAAGATGAAATTGAATAAAATAAAGCCGGTGGTGAAGATGCCAAAGTTGGTGACAAGACAGTGAAGACAATGGTAGAAATAAAAAATAATGACTTGGTAAAATTAAAAGGAATAAAATTATATATATATATATATATATTTTAAGACCATTCACGACACATGTGGAAGTATATATAAGTATACAAGGTTATTTTGTGTATTATTTGAAAATAAAAAATATTTTCAAAAAATATATGGAGGTACATTAAAGGGCCGTTTTGACACATTCAACTTCAAAAAATTTGCATAATCTTGGCTCGATCCTCAAGAATATGCGCCAATTTGGGCACTTACAAGTGACTTCAAGAATCAGTCCCCTTCACAAAAAATAATAAATTTGAATTATTTCACAGTTTCAAATCTTACAATCATCATTATGCACGATTCACGAACAAGCCCGTCCACATACGGTGAAGGAATTGCTGCTTTCTCGTGCAACACTTCCACGAAATAACGTACATTAAAAGCTAATGAGCAAACTTTAGTACCGCCCCGCAAAAAAAATGCTATCGCTAATCTAAACACGGATGCCTGGCAGTGTATTGAGCAAAGGGCTCAAGCTCTCGCCCTTTTTGGGTGAGAAGAACTCATCTTGCTTCACCGGGAGCTTGTTTTCCAATGGGCTAAATGGAAGATGATCTGGCCGTTGGATCACCTTCTTGATTGGACGCAGGCTCGCGAGATGACCGTTGAGCTGGTTGTTGCAAATGGGCAGTTTGCTCACTGGAGTCGCCATTTCCTTCTCTATTGCCAAAGGAGCTCCGGTGGGATCCTGGTTAAGGAGATAGATTATATATAGCATATAACTAA
The DNA here is from genome assembly GCA_035235625.1 of Saururus chinensis. Classification (NCBI taxonomy): domain Eukaryota; kingdom Viridiplantae; phylum Streptophyta; class Magnoliopsida; order Piperales; family Saururaceae; genus Saururus; species Saururus chinensis. Next base: position 33,777,373 of record CP141145.1, read on the forward strand.
AAAGCTTCTCACAAAACATAGAACTATTTATTAAACGGGTTTTGAACAGATAAATTACGAGCTGTGGTGAAACTTACCCCACCGAGCATGAGGAAACTAAAAGCTTGCTTTTTGTTTTCATCACCAAGATAGGCTTCAATCAATGTTCTCAAATCTGCTAGACTGGAATTGTCCAAGATCTTCAGTTTGGTGATAAACTTCCCACCGTGTTCTTTTGCTGCCTCCCATTTCACGTACACCTCAACACATCCTTCCATATTTTCATTCTCCTTCATTTCTTGAGGTGCTTCCACATAAGGTTGTTGTTTCTCACTTAGTTTAGTGGCCACTAATTTTCGCTCGTTGCTGATGGGAAGTTCCATCATCTTGTCTTCGGCAGTTTGAGGTGTTAATTCTGTTTGAGTGAAAGAAATTTGGAATGGCTGAATTTTCTTAGAGACACGTTTTGCGGAAGATATGTCATCAAACTCTGTAGGAGGAACGTCAGCAACGGATTCAGATTTTCTCTTAGAAGGTGTTGGGGTCCTAACATGTTGAGCCAGCTCTCTGTGGTTTCCACACAGCAAGAAAATGTTCTGGATTCTTGTTTTTCTGGTGGAGGCTGTATCCTTTCTGTTGTCAAGTCCACCCATTGATACTGGACCCATGCTGTGCAATTTGCCTGTATCACAGTCGAATTCATCCACCTCTCCTCCACAAGAGGCTTGCAGGTAAGAGCTCTCCTTTCGGATTGGCATTTCTTCCACTACTACTTTCTCCACCTCTTCATCCTCGGGCTCCTCTCCTTCTTCATCCACCTCAAAGACAGTACTCAAGCATACTTTCTCTGGGAACCTTAGCCCAGATATGTCACCCTGTTGTTCACCAACCTGTTTCATGTCGTTCTGGGACTTCTCACATTGAGCATGGTTCTCACTTAGTTCTCTCACATTTTGAACATGAACAGTGGGCTGCTCGTCCATATCTAAGTCCATTGATTTCTCCATCCCTTGATCACCATTAGCATATATTTCTGACAACCTTTTCATAAAGTTGCTTCCAACTACATCATGCGATCCACTATTCCCATGGTCGACCTTCACATGACATAGATCAGACTCAATCTCCTCCAGTCTACGCCCAAGCTTCTCAATCACTTCCTGCTGTTGTAAGATCTTCTCCTCCATCCTCCTCCTTTCAGCTTCAACAAACTCGTTTGCAATTTTCTGGCACTCCTCCAGTTTCCTCTCCAACTCAATCTTTAAAACATGGGTCCTTTCATTAACTTTCAAGTTTATCTCTTCCTCCTTAGCCATTGATGCCCTTACTTCCATTTCTTCAAGTTTAGCTTTCAGCAGGGCGACCTCCTTTTCTTTCCTCAAAACTTCTTTGTGAGCTTCCTCCCGTTCTTTCTCCTTCAACTTGTTTTCCATTTGAAGTTTGAAAATGAACTGGTCCATGGCTGCAATTCTGGAGCCTAGAACTACAGATGCATCATCAGGGCCATTTTTGACAGGGGTGTTGCTTGTACGGATGATGCACTTAGCTTTAGCCCCATACTCAAGTGTAGAAATGGTCTTATACATCTCCTTCGGATCAGGGCTTGCACATAAAATCATCAGTATTTTTGACTTATCATCCTCAAAGGAATCCTAAGAAATTAAGATAAATAAAATTAATTCATGAACAACCAATACCTTCACTATCATAACAGAAACATAACTACTAAGATAAGGTAAACTTACCTGCAGAAGCATGGTAAGTTTACTATCTCTGAATGGCACATGGGAATCACCATTTGCAATGGACTCAACCACCCTTTTTAATGCTATATTACCTTGATTGATCTTTGCTGTCTGCAGTATCAATGTCAATGAATCATTCTAGCTATAGTCAGAGCCAAATTGAAGTTAAAAGATATGAAAATGAGCAAGAGTAAAGAAATTTACCACCAAAGCCATACTATATGATCTACCTATTAATATATTTCAGAGGTGCGTGATCTACCTGCAATTTTGCCTCGAATCCAGTTTGTCCTGCTTGGTCAATATTTTCAGAACCTGCCATATCAACGAGCATCAACCTCCCGCCAACTGAAGGCACCTCTAAGATTATCTGCAGCAGCTCAGATGTGTAAAAGTCAAGGTTCTAGATGCTTACAACAGAGGTTCCAGTTTAATCATTTTCAAACATCGAATGCCATTCATTTTAAACATTGAATCCAAATTTGTATCCGTCATTTAATTAAAACTCATAGCGCCTACTTTCAGTTCATGTTCAGTATGAATCATGTTAGGCTAATTCTTAGTCACACTTCGCTCATTTTTTCATGTTCTGTTTAGATTAAAAGCGGCTAATTCCCTATGACAAATATGGAACTACTATACTTGATCTCTGCTAAACATTCTAAATTCCGTACAGTCAACAGCCAAAATTAAGCAGCAACATACCATGCAATGGCTTCGTGAGCTTCTTTCGTTGCAAAGAGTGCTTTTGACGATTCTCCTCTTCTCTACTTTGGAAACTTCCCTTGATATCTTGCCAGCCTCATTTCCTGAAAGAAAAGTTGCATTTTTTGCCTTTCCCCCCATTACTTCCAGTCTAACCTGAAAGCCCAATTAACAAGGGAACACAGCGTAGGATAATATCGACAGATGTTAGGGTATGAAAAGGGATCCTGCACTAAAATTATATCTCAAGTATAAATTATATAGATCTTAGATAGAATGTTTCCAAACAGACAAGAGTCTGTACGCCATATTCATTGTTTTCCCATAGCGTGTACTACAAATTTGTTTATAACACCATTAAGAATTAGCATTCTATTTTTAATACCAGAGGTCCAGAAGACGAATGACCTCAGTTTCTCACAGGGCAGACAAACAATCTTATAAATGGGGCCAATTTTAGACATTGACAACACAAGATGAAAATCACTCAGAAAAAAGCCCAAAAATACAATATTTTGTAGAATATAAATTTGCTGAGGGACCAAAAACAGGTCGTCAATGTAAGTTACCTTGGATGCATTCCCCTTTGGCCACCCAAGACCCCCGCCAGTATTACTCGATAGTAGATCATAAATGTCTTCGTTGTAAATCTCCAAAACAGTGACATGTACAAAAGAGCCAAACCCTAGTCCCTGATTACCTTCACCAATAGTCTCTTCGTCTCCTTCTCCTAAAATGTCCTTCAAAGCCCTGTAAACAATCCCCGGCTGCTTGGAGCACCCAAACATCGTATGACTCTTCCCAGACCCAGTTGGGCCGTACATCATGATCGTGCATTTGGCCCCCAATTTCACCCCGGCAATCCTCGACCCGACGAATTTCTTGTAGAACCCATCAAGATCTTCCTCTTCAGATACCGAAACACCGTCGAGGCTGAAGTCCCGGTACCCGATATCAGTACGGACACGAACGCACCGGCCATCTGAAGCGATCTGCATAACGGACGCGGGTTTGTTGGGCCGGTCAGGGTAGTCCCGGATCCGGCCTATGACCTCGACGGGGTGTTCAGCCGGTGGGTTGTCTCTGTTGGCGGCGGAGACAGCTGGGCTAGGGGACGCGTGGGCGGCTCGGGGGGTGGTGCCCAAATGGAGACGGTGCCTCGATTGTGGGGTCTTGCATGGGGTTCCCCCTTGGGAAGGAAATGGCTTCGATGAAGGCGTCACCTGCGATTGGGACGATTTCGAAGAGGGGGTCGCAACCATCGCAGAGACTCAGCGGAAGAGAAGCGAATGTCCGTGGCGATTTCAGAGAAGGTTAACTTCGCGCTTGAATTGAAGCAGACTAAGAGGAGGATGGTGCGTATGGAAAGAGAAGAATCAAGAAGGAAGAAAGCAAGGAAGAGCGAGATAGGACAGAAGAGAGTGGCCGAGGGACAGATATCGGGCGTTTCGAAATTTGAGCGAGAACTAGCCGTTACGATTGCAACGTCCATATTTGGCAAGCGAGTGAATTAAAACCCACTGAGTTCAACTTCCGAGTTTTCCCAGCTGGCTCGCCCTTTCATTATTATGTCTTTTGCTAACACTTAACCCGTTTATCAACGAACTAAAATAAGATTTGTGTGTAGGAAATTCGAAGAGAAGGCCATTATGTTTCTTGATTCTACTTAAACTCAGATACATAACGAAGAGTATCATCAGGAGGATGAAGTAGTGATGCACTTCGGATTCAAATCCATTGGTGAAGCTTCACCAGCGGGCGACCGCCTCTGATCGCATTGCCGGTGAAGTTTCACCAGCAGATTTGAGTTTATGCACTTGACGTTAATTAACATCACAATTGAACAGAGAAGTTGCCGTAATTGGTTTTTAAGAGTCATCGTTTTGACTCCAAATTCTGTTTCTGATATGAATACAAAACCAAGACTCTGAGAATCTCTTTGTCAAATATAAGGGTGTTCCATACATGCTATAAATCTAGACAGATTTTGTCCCAGTCACGCTCGCCATGTTCCAATAACTTGCATCTTTATAACTGAGGGTTGAGTCCATCGTCAATTTAAATGGATATATGAGGTCATTATGAGACAAAATTGTCACAGTTTTTTACCAAGACGCTTGTATCTATGACACTGATCGAAGACAAAACAATTGGTACAAAAAATCAGTGCCGATAGGAACAACAGATTGGCTGGACTTTCAAGAAATGACAAACACTCTTAGCTCTCCTCTGTCACCCCGCGTTACGCGAGTATCGGCATCCAAATATGTCACCTCGAATTCTCCAGTTCCTCTGTTCGAGGGTGGCCTTAGATTGTCTGGAAGGCGAGGCAGTTCAATTGGGGGCAACTGTGAAAGGTTTCCAGTAGTTTTGACAGAGGTCTTCTCAAATGATATTTTAACTGTAGAAGAACCTGCACATTTGGTAATTACAGATGAAAGTGTATATCATTTTCCACAAGAAAGTAACAAATTTTAAATGGAGAGAAGATGCAGCGTCTTCAAGTGCTTTCAGAACAGAGTTTAATGCAAAATGTAGTTAATATATCAAGCCATTTAGTCAGAGAAATGTAGTAATTACCGTAGCATGCAAAATTCCGGAACCATTAAACAGCCATCAACATGCTACATGCAGAGAGAAATGGACGTACCTATGATTTCAAATTTGTGGGCCAATGTTGCTGTGACCTCTACTGGGGGGAGCGGCCATGGGGTCCCCAGCTGAAGCTCGACAATATTATCGAAATCTTTACTCAAGGTGTCAATTCTTTGAAAAACCTGGACAAGAGAACAAAAAGAATCTATGGTTAACTTTCTTCCTAGTGACACCAACTGACCGTTGCAAGATTCCAATTTCCAATCCTTTTGATCAATTTACCATTCTAATGGACGATAATGAATAATAATAAGAAAAGCAGTGACAGAAACCATGACCAAATATATACCTGGCCGAGAGTTATGGGTAATAGCCTTCCAGTTGGTGGCCCTGGTCTGCTCCCACCAAGTGTTTGCGATGAGAATGCGCTGCTATAGATCAATTTCCATCTACCTTGAAGTTTATCAATATCAGTAGAGAGATCAACAAAGCCCCCTGCGGCCTCAAGATCTTTTGCAGCAGCATCTGCACTTTGTAAGTCTTCTTCATTTGCAGCCAGCCCTCTGTTGAGCCCCGAAACAGCAGCCTGTTCACAGTTACTTTAGAGAAGTTCAGGACATGCATAGTTTAATCCAAGTCATAAATAGAGCCCAGGAAAGTAATCACATTTACTTGCGGAAAAAAGTGAGAGATAATTCAACCATACTTATGGTATATCGACCTCAAATATTACAACATTTACCATCATAAAGTTTAACTCACGTACAACGGTTTATCAGACTTGAGAATTCGTAAAAAACTGAAAATTGGGAAGGTGCGCAAACAATTACTTTAAACTTTAATCTAACTTAAAATGACCAAAGCGAAAGATTAATCATTGGCACCTGAACTAAATAACCACCAAGCAGATGGATTGACAGCATAATTGTTAATCACACAGATCAATTGCATTTCATGATGCCAGCCCTCAGATATTTACCATACAAACTTTTTAGTTCATTTTTTTTGTAATCAACATTACTACATAAAAAAACCCTACAAGGAACTCATCTGAGAGTAACTATAATTATCAACTGGTAGCTTCTGCATCCACACATTTTTTCCTATGTAATCATTATTCCCCACAATTGTGAAAAAAATTCGTCATTCTCCACAAATTCACAAAATCGACAAAAAATATTTGGTAATTTTAAGAAGTCAAAAGCAAGAAGACACTAACCAGCAGCTTCAGCTTCAAAGAAGCAACATACTCCGGCGCCAGCTCATCGGAAGGCGGCGGCGGAGGCGGGGGGTCTAGAACGGACGTTTGACCTGCAGCTGACCGAAGAATGAAACTTTTCCGCCATGGGTTCTTCCTCTTCCCCGGCGGCAGAATGCTTCTGAGCTGAGGCAGGGAAGTAAAGGCGGTGGGAGATCTGAAAGAGGGACGAAGCGGTTGAGGAGAAGACGGCGGTGAAGAGAGGAGGGATTGGCGGGATAGAAGAGACGCCATGAATGGACTCAAGCCTGCAATTCAAAAGGCCTCAGTGGCTCCCGTCATAGCTTTCCAGCTTCTGGCATTTCTGCGCTAAAAAATCTGAAAACTTGTGGAGAGTATTGGATCGCAAATACTGGCTTATCGGCTTTTGGCTTTTGGCTTTTGGCTTTGAGCTTGGAGGCAAATTTGGCTTAATCAGCATCAAGTCGTTATTAGTTGACAATTGGTCTTGTAAAAAGCAGATTCAATTGTGTTTCATTGGTTATACTTCTTGTGATCTTTGTATTTCTGTTTTGTAACTACTAGCAACAATCACGTATATTGCACGTGTAAGACTAAAATTGACACACAATTAAAAAAATTAAATTAAGTTTACATCTTACTTAGAAAACTGTTGCATAGGTCTCGGCAATATTATCAACAAATCAATTGGGATTATGTATAGGATAAGAAAAATATTGAAGATACAAAAAGTTTGCGGAGAGGACTAAGGGTAATATGTGATATAAAAAAATTAAATTAAGTTCATACTAATGTAGAATAATTGTATTATTGAGGTTATATATCTTGGATCGTGTTTGGTCGTCTCTTAATGTACATGATCCAGAGATAATAACCCAAGATTTAAGAACCTAGCCCAACCCAAGATAGGACTTGGACTTTATGAACCTAACCCAACTCAAGATTTAGGAACCCGGCCCAACTTGAGATAAGACCCTACCTACCTACTTGAGAACCCAAGATTTATCTTGGGTTGGGTCGATTCCAAAACTGGACAAAACCTGAAATAAAATTCAACCTAATCTTTGGTTAAATTGAAAGGGTAATGTTTTTGGAGTCGGGTCAAGTTTTTTATAAGAAAATTGTTGAATAGGATCAAGTTTTCTTATACACAAAAGGTTGGTCATTTATTAGGTATGTTTATAGGTTGAACTTGACCCAACCCAAAATTACCATGTTTTTGTTTTTCTATACGGATCTAACCTTACCCAACCTAAACCAGAACCTACAATGCTTATTTTCTCCTTTCGGTGATTCAATAGTTCAAGTTCACAGGGCACGATAAGGTTAAGTATTAGATTATTATTTAGTACCAATCCTTTCGGTGATTGAAATTCAAATGATTCAAGATGAGAAGTCTCATACCCCCTCTTTCAGCCAACCTACCCTCATTAACACATCCAAAAGATAATCACTGTTTGTGTATATATGGCGTTGGTTGGTTAAAACAAGGGGTGACAGATTCCTTATCCTTAATCATATCAATATCATGTTCATTTGAATCATGCCAATCTCTATATAGTTTGAATTTCACTATGAAATAATAGGTTTGATTGTTATTTAGTTGTTCCATATGAATTCTTATTTTCTTCTTTCTTAGGATTACTATGAAAACTTGAACCCGACTTGATCGATCAGGATGGAATGGACTCAGGTCAAGTCGAGTCCAAGAAAAAGTTACCCAGGTAAATCTCGGGTCCGGTCAGGTTGGGTCTAGCATGTGAAAAATCCAAGACTGACCCCCAAGTTGCTAATTAACTTACAAAACTATATTTAACCAGGGTAATATAAATTTTTGTAATTTTTATAGATAGAACCGGCCCAAAATAGTGTTAGTTTGATTTTAATTATTAAAACCGACCCCACTGAAGATAGAATTACGGTTCTTATTTTAGGTTCTCGGGTTTTTTGGTTGTTGGGTCCAAGAAATTTGATTCTTATATTGGGTCGGGTCCAAGGAACTCAATTCCTATACTGGGTTAGGTCCTATAAAACCCGTCCTAACCCAACCCAAAATACTGCCCTAGTCTTTCTTTTATATATATATATATATATATATATATATATATATATATATATATATATATATATATATATATATATATATATATATATATATATATATATATATATATATATATATATATATATATATATATATATTGTGTAGGGTTCATGTTCTTATGAATTGTCATTCTCTCATGTGGTAATTTGATAAGTAAAGTCCAACTATAAATGTTAAATACATGGAAAAATAACCAAAATGTAAAAAAAATGATAGCTGAAATCCGAAAGAAATGATAAAAAAAAATAAAAAAAAGGCGTCTCCAAAATGGGTGAAGTCCAAACTAAGGGTTGCCATATCCACGTAAGATATGGTGCATTGGTTGGAATCCTAAATTCCCATTTGGGACTTCAACCTATCCATGGCAAACGTCCGCCATTGGAGATGCTCTTAGACTTCAAATCATTATTTAAGTTTACAATTGAGTAGAGATTTCCTACCCTCATCTTACTGAAATTAAATTGAATAAATTGGCACAAATTAATTAGTGAGAGAAGCAAAGAAAAAGTTTCAGTTTTTTCTTATATCTAGTGACATCCAACAATAGGTTTTTTGGTCAGCATCAAAATAGAGGTCAAAGTCGGAGGTCTTTTCCGCCTAGTGCTGATTGATGTCATTCTTAAGTCAAAGTGAACTCATGTCTTTACTGGAACAGGGAAGAGAGCATATCCTCCTATTGGATGCTTCTGGGAAGAAGAAGGTAAACCGTAAACCAGGACTTAGTCCAGTTCACAGCCGCTACACTCTGATTTACCTAAAACTCCTAAATAATGTATAGTTTCGACTCAACCTTGGTTCAACTAGTTTTATATATTAAAAAATTTTGAAAAAATATATGTCAACAATTGTGGAATAGAATAACAAAGTTCTTAAGGTTGAAATTTCTCCGCAAGTATAAAATTATTAGCCCCTAGTTTTTATCAACCCCTCTTTACTATTTTGGTTCACGACCTATTTACTCTACAAAATTACTAAAATTAGGATCAGCTGCTTACAGTGTTACTGATAAATTCAGACTAAGTTTTGGACTAAAAATAAATGTTTATTAAGATTTCAATTAACATTTTTGCCCTTCTTGTTGAGTTGGGGCCACTTTCTAATAAAACATTTAAACCTAATAATAATCATGATTGAAGAGAATTTGAATAGCATTAGTATAACATTGTTGTACAACATATATAGGGAAGACCCTAGGATACAGATCTAGGGCGAATCCCATAAGAATATTACATACGATTACATATCCCATGAGAATATTACAGATGATTACATACCATGAGGGAAGAATCAAATGTTGGAAAGAAAAGATTTCATTCCCTTAATATGCCCCTGCAAACTCAGGGCGGGTGAGTAGCTGTGAGTTTGGTAGTGAGAGCCTAAAACTGGGCAATAGGAAGAGGCTTGGTAAATATGTTGGCAAGCTGGTCTTTGGATGATACATGGTGAACATGCATGTTACTGGCTAGAACCTGCTCTCGAATGTAGTGATGATCAATCTCAATGTGCTTGGGAAGACCGGTTTGGCTGTAAGAACGATGGCAGAATGATTGTTGCACCATAGTATGGGTGTAGCAGTGGAGGATATGTTGAGGAACTTAAGGATCATGGAGACCTAGGCAATCTCTGCGGCAGTGGAGGAGAAAGCACAGTACTCGATTTCAGTGGATGAGCGGGCAACTGTGGCTTGCTTTTTTAGACTTCCAAATGATGAGGTTGGGACCCATGAAGATAAAATACCCAATGACAGACCAACGGTCAAGAGGGTCACCGGCCTAGTCAAAATCTGAGTAGGCAGTGAGGGTATAGGGCCCGGGTCATAAAAGAATACCATGGGAGAGAGTGCCTTGAAGATACTGGAGGATCCACTTAATGGCCGCATAGTGAGTAATGATGGTGTTATGGATATGCTGGCAGACATAGTTCACGTAGGCAATGTCCGGTCGAGTATTGGTGAGGTATTGGAGAGCACCAATGATGCTCTTGTAGTGGGACGGGTCAGGGAATATGGGATTAGTGGGAGAAGTGGGGGGTCATTTGTAGCTGTTAGGTGTGAGAGTAGGTTTGCAATGGTCCATGTGGGCACAATGGAGGATGTCTCGAGTGTAGTGGGCTGGGAGAGGAAGAGGCCATTTGGGCTAGTAGTGAACTCAATGCCAAGGAAGTGATGGAGGCGACACAAGTCTTTGACGGAAAAAATACGACTAAGAAGGGAGATGATGTGGTCAACAAATGGAGCATGAGAGCCGGTGATAAGGTGTCATCTACATAGACTACAAGGATGGTGACTTGGGAGCCTTGTTGGTGAAGAAAAAGAGATGTGTCGGCATGGCAAGACCGAAAGCCAAGGTGGGTTAGGTAGGAGGAGAGTTTGGTGTACTATTGTTGAGGGGCTTGTTTGAGGCCATAGTGGGCTTTGTGGAGTCAACATACATGGTGAGGATGGGAGAGGTCAATGAACCTTGGGGGTTGGGCCATGTAGAGTTCCTCCTCAATGGTGTCATAAAAGAAGGCATTGGAGACATCAAGCTGTTTGATGGCTCATGCATTGGAAAGTGCAAGGCTAAGGACAATGCAAATAGTGTAGGGCTTGACCACGGGACTAAAAGTTTCATAGTAGTCATGACCCTCTTCTTGAGTGAAGCCTTTAGCAACCATGTATGTCTTGTATATGGAGATGGAACCGTCAGGACCCCACTTGATCTTGTAAGTCCACCGGTATCCAATGATGTTGGTGTAACGACGCGTTTTTCGATTACATCTAACCTGAAGGGTTAGGCTTAATTGGATAATTTTGGGATAAATTTTAGAGGTTTTCAATGGTCTAAACCTCTGTATTTGAGTGGTGCTCGAAGAAACGAGCATAACGATTCGAAGAACGGGCAAAACGGAGGTCGGGACCAGAAGTTATGATATTTGAGAAATGTGTATTATAGGTGGGACCCACATAGAAAGAGCACGAGTTACTGCTTTTAGTGGGTTAGTATCGAAGGGCTCTTCGATACGAGTCCAATGGTTCAAAGAACGCGCGAATCCGAATCCGGGGTTGGAAGTTATGCGCGTTTGAAGGATTTCCTTTAAAAAAAAAAGGAAAATAAAAAGAAATGTGCGGCGTGCGCGACGGACGCGCGATCGCAGCGCGCAGTCGCCGCGCGCGTCACGCACGGGCAACGCGCCATGGGCGCACGGCGCTGGAAAAATGGCGGGCGCCGCCGTTTCTGGCGGCGCCGCGGTTTAAATTTGCGGCGCGCCGGGGCTTATATAAACCCCATTTGAGTTCATTTTTCGACCAGAACTTCTCCACCCCCGTTTCTGACTGTTCTGAGGCCGATTAAGGCCGTTCAAGACTCGTTTCCTACTAAATCGAGTATGCTCTATGCAATGGAGCTGTCCGTTCTTCGAGTTGGAGACCGTATGATGAGGAAACGTCCCAAGACAAGAGGAGGTCTTGCCCATTATCTTCATGCACTGACGAACTTTGTTTTCTCTGTTTCTGGCCATCCCAACTCCGATTTAGTCGGTCCAAGAGGCGTTCTCGACTAAATCGAGTATGTTCTACGTGGTGGAGGGTTCCGTTTTCTGAGTTGGCAATCGTATGAAGAGGAAACGCCTCAAGACCAGGAGAGGTTCTACCCGTACCAACCAACTTTGTTTTCTCTGTTTCTGGCCACCCCCAACTCCGATTTAGTCGATTCAAGAGCCGTTCTTGACTAAATCGAAGGTGTTCTATGCGATGGTGGGTTCTATTTTCTGAGCTGACAACCTTATAAGGGGGAAATGCCCCGAGATTAAGCAAGGCCCTGCCCGAACACCGAAACAAGAAAAAGACACCCGAAGTAAGACGGGGTTCTATCCGTAGATACCGATACTATATGGGTTATGATAGAAGTAAGCATTTCTGATCTTCCGTACAGCATGTGCTAAGTTATGATGTGTGTTATGCTACGATTTCTATATGCCATGCTATGTGCCTATATACTATGCTATGTGCCTATATGCCATGCTATGTGCCTATATACTATGCTATGTACCTATATGCCATGCTATGTGCCTATATACTATGCTATGTGCCTATATGTCATGCTATGTGCCTATATACTATGCTATGTACCTATATGCCATGCTATGTGCCTATATACTATGCTATGTGCCTATATACTATGCTATGTGCCTATATGTCATGCTATGTGCCTATATACTATGCTATGTGCCTATATGTCATGCTATGTGCCTATATACTATGCTATGTGCCTAGATGCCATGATGTATACTTATATGACGTGTGTGGTCTCGCTCTAGGGTAGAGCGAGACGTGTAATTTGTGTTCTCGGTCTCGGCTCAGTGATAGAGCGAGCCGAGTGATGCGCTCAGTCTCGATTCAGTAATGAAGCGAGATATGTGTATAAGATTTTAATCCCGCTCTGTGGTAGAGCGAGATGTACGATTCCGTTGATTTATTAACTTCCTCTTAACTTCGATATATGATGAGTGTTTGTATACTCCGATTAAATATTCGGAGATATGTATTTTATACGTATAATTTTGTGATGTTTGTAGTATGTAGTAGCCATTAGGCAGAACTACGTTCGGATCCGATCGTATTGGAATAATATCCAATACGTACGTAGGCAACCAACGGCAAGGCAACGTTGGCCCGATCCAAATCATTATAATAATATGTTTTATTCTGTTTTACACACGATGAACTATAAAGCTTCGTCGTGTGTACGTGTTCGTTACAACCTAAGTCTACGTACGAGGAAGCCTTAAAGCTCCGTAGTGCGTAGATGAACGTTGTACCTTTCGCACTCAGACGATGATTCCTGGCTCAAGGAAAGAGTAAATTTCCTATTAGTGATTTTGTGGGCCCGGCTCGGGTCGGGTTGTCACAGTTGGAATCAGACGAGGGCGGAACAAGAGTCTAGGTGCCTTGCTGGATGAGGGCCCTGTACTCAGCGCGTATATCATCACAACACTCTGGGGTTTGGGAGGCAAGGCAAAAGGAGGTGGGTTCAATCTCAGGAGGGGATTGGGCTGTGAGGGAAAGAGGGATTTGAGGGTGAAGGATGTTGGCTTTACTATGGGTGATCATGTAGAGGAAGGGATGAGGGTTAGGGGTAGAGGTGAAAGGAGTGGGAGCAGGGGGGGGAGTGGGTGGGTGGTGGTGGTGGGGAATGGGAGCGAAAAGGAAAGTCATGTTCAAAGAAATAGACATGGCAGGAAATATAGACTCAGTGACTAGAGGGGTCGAGACAGCGATAGCCTTTAGTGGCGGGACAATTGCTGATAAAGACACAAGGAATAGATCATGTCGAGTTTATGTTGTGAGTAAGGGCGGATCCATGGGTAACATCGACAACCGAAAATGCGGAGGTGGGAATAATTGGGAGTATTGTGGAGGGGTTGATAGGAGGAGACATGGAGGGTGGGAGATAGAAGGCGGTTGATGTGGTATGTGGCGGTGTCAACCTAGTAGGTAGGGGGCATGTGAGCAGAGGTAAGGAGGGCAAGGGTGGTCTCAATGATATGGCGATGTTTACATTTAGCAATGTCATTTTGTTTAGGGGTATGAGGACAAGATAATTGCTGAGTGATGCCACGAGTGTGGAAGTGAGAGGTGAAGCGAGAATTGACATATTCGCGGCCATTGTTGGAACGGAAGGTGGTGATACAATAGGGGAATACATTTTCGACCATAGACTGAAAAGTAAGAAAGGTTTCAAAGGCATCATACTTAAGTTTAAGGGGATAGAGCTAGGTATAACGGGAGTAGTCGTCTACAAATATGATATAGTATTGATAGCCAAGGAAAGAGGTGACCGGGGAGGGTCCCCAAAGGTCAAAGTGGATGAGTTCTAAGGGACAAGTGGTAGAGCGATGGGAGTGAGGAAAGGGTAATTTATGGGATTTGCTAACATGACAACTGTTACAATCTAAGTTTTTTATTTTGGTAACATGAAAAGAGAAAGAGGAAACAATGGTATTGAGGGTGGCTGAGGCAGGGGTGGCCAAGTCGTTGATGCCAGGTAGTGGCGGTAAGAGCACTTGGGGGGGTGGTAGAAAGTGGGTAGATACCGTTCCAACTGGGACCACGGTAGAGGAAACTATGAGTCTTGTTATCCTGAATAGACACATCAGAGGCAGAAAAGGTTAGAGAACAGTCTTTATCATGTGCAATTTTGTGGACAGAGAGGAGATTGTGGGCAATAGAAGGTGTGTGAAGGATAGTAGGTAGATAGAGTGTGGAATAGGGGAGGGTGAGGGAGATGCTGCCAGTGGAAGAGACGGGAAGGGATTGTCCATTACTAATATGTACGTAAGGGGCGCCGGGGTGGGGGGAGGGAGAGGTGAGTTGGGCATGTTCGGGGTGATGTGATCGCTTGCGCCAGAGCCTAGGAGCTAGTCGAGGGGTATTGGACTCCTCCTTGAGCGCTCATGGCAAAGGCATAGTTTCTAGTGGGACCCGAGTACGAGGCTTTGTAGCGTGCACTGCATTGAACTACACTGTGGTCAGGGGAGCCACAGATTTGGTAGGTGGGGCATGAGGGATGAAAGCCACCATGCTCGCGACTGTAGCGCCAGTTACCCCCACCCCTGCTATGAAAATTGGAGCAGGGTGGTCGATAGTGATGCACAGGGGGAGTGGGAAGTAGTCCAGGGGTTGCGTAGGCAATAGGCAGTGATGGGGTCATGGCGGCCGGTGGGACACCTGAGGGGGGCCCGAGAAGAAGTTGGCCTAAGGCCGCTGTGAGGGGACCAAGGAGGACCTGTTGATTGAAGGTGGCAACGACAGAGGGATATCTACTCGCAGCAGCATGAAGGGTTGTTGGGTGGGCTAGCAGCGGCCTGGTGGGAGCAGCTTGCAAGAGTAGGAGAGCTACTTCTTCGGTGAAGAGGAGATTCCACAGTTCAACGAGAGGGACAAGGGCATCGTGGGCACAAATGCCAGTAGCAAAGGCAGTGTAGTCATGAGGGAGGTCGGCCAGAGTTTGATGGAGCAGATCAACGTCATTGACCAGGACGCCAACAACAGCAAGTTGGTTGACCAACTAGCAGATTTGGTCGAGGTAGGATGCCATGCCAGTTGGGCCGAATCGGCAGCAGCGGAGTTCTCCCATGGGGTGGATAATAGCTGCCAGAGAGTGTAATAACCATATTTTTTTGACATTTTATAAATTTTATTATTTTCCTAAGTCTGATTATAACTCGTTGAGACAAGCATAATAAGTCAAAAAATACGAAAATTTGAGACCGGGAACAAACGTTACGGCCTTGAGAAATGTGCTCTAAATCCAATGGGACCCACTTCTTAAATAGGGGTAAACTAGTCCATAAGTGGTCTAGTCTTGTAGGGCTCATGAATACGAGCTCAATGGTACCAAGAACACGCAAAACGGAGTTCGGGTTATGATGTTACGATTAATTGAAAAAAATTAATTAAAAATTTGGCTTGGTGGCTCGGCACAGTGCATCGCGCCACGCCACAACGTGCAGCACATGTCACACGCATGATAATGCGCTCATGACAAACGCCCATTCATCACGTGTGCCCACGGTTTCGACAGTGGCGCCCGCCGGAAAACACCTCCCTCCTCCCTATAAATACCTCTCCTCCGGCCATTTCTTCACCCACAACCAAATTTCTTACCTTCTCATTGTTTTCACCATTCCCGACCCATTTTAAGTCCGAATTTCATGAACCAAGACCTGTTTCCTACTAAATCGAGGGTTCTCTACACACCGGAAGTGTTATTTTCCCAAGGTGACCTCTCTAAAATCCAAAAAACCCTACAACGTCCCTAATCCTCCCATTTCTCCTTTTTACTATTTTCGGACCATTTTAAACCCTTTTTAGCCCGTTCAAAAGCCGTACCCCACCAAATCAAAGGTGTTCTATGTGTTGGGACTGTTATTCTACTGAATTTTCTGCTCAAATGAAGGATCTTCTATGAGTAGGGCTGCATCTCGGGTAGGGTGGGGTCGGGTATTGCAATACCCGACCCTACCCGAGATAGAACCCGAGATTACAGTACCTGCCCCTACCCGAGATACAACCCGAAATACTAAAACCCGACCTAACCCGAGATACAACCCGAACCCGACCCGAAAACCCGAATTAAAACCCGAAATACATTAAACGCCTGATAATTTCAATCAAAACAAAAATACCTGTACGTTGATTTTTCAAAGTGAGAATAAACACTAAAATATGATACAATCAAGTATAATTCTTCAACAAAAATAAGTATTTATACCTGAAATCTTACTTTGACATCTAAATATAAAAAAACTCTTACTACTAAACTTGGAATGAAACAATCAAATAAATTCAGCCTACATAAATCTCTTACTATAAAACCTGGAATGAAACAATATACAACTTGCATATACCCAAACTCTTACTATTAAACCTGGAATGAAAAAATCAATTATAGTTACACATACACAAAATCCACTCTGTAATAGCAAATTTCACCTTCAACTTGCATATACCCATATTAAACCTAGAATGAAACAATCAAATAGCTGCATATACCCAAAATTCACACTGTAATAGTAAAATTTCACCTGCTTATAAAAAGATAAGAAGAAACTCCAACATTTTCAAATCTAATCACTCAAATATGATGTCAATTAAATACCTAAACCCACAAGCAAGAACTCAATAACAATAGTTTCTGGCCAATTTAACAGTACTTCAATAACAAGTATAGAAAACATAAGTTCTAGCCATTAACTAAAAAACAACCATACCCAAATGTTACTAACTACAATAAACAATTTAGTCCTTCTCCAAATACAATACTACCACTGAAACACATTCAGCCAAAACATTCCTCCCACCAAACACATTCAAAGCCTCCAAAATAATCCTCCCACCAAACACATTCAAAGCCTCCAAAATAATCCTCCCACCAAACACATTCAGCCTCCAATACAATCCTTCTACAGCCCACCAAACACATTTAGCCTTCAATATAATCTTCCCACGAAACATTAGACAACCTTCGAAACAGTCCTGCACCAAAATAAACAATCAATCAGCACTTCACAAAGCAAGTCTAAACACAAAAACAACTTATGTTTTAATAAACTAGCATAACACCTCTCCATCAAAGCATCAATGGGTTAACCAACCAACCATTTAAGTATCCTCTTGAATCCCTAATTCACCTATAAATAAAAATTAAAGAACATATTAGAAAGTGAAACTAAAACGATTAATTTAAAAGTAAATAATTTGGTTTACCATCTTCAATTATAGCTATGTCATTTTCAGCTTCCTCTTGATCTCGTAATTGTATCCAGTCTTGTAAACACACCAATGCTTGAACCACTTCGGGACTTAAAGAGCTCCTATATTGATCAAGAATCCTTCCTCCTGTGCTAAAAGCGGATTCCGAAGCGACTGTGGACACTAGAATAGCTAAGATATCACGAGCAATGCAAGCTAATATAGGATACTTCTCATTATTCATTTTCCACCACTCTAATATATCGAATTTTTCAGTATGAGGGTGAAGTGATTCTTCCAAATATAGCTCAAATTCAGACTTGGTATTCACAATCTTTTGTTCCATGCTCATCCTATAATTTGCTTTTTGAAGAGAAACTAACTTTTTTTCAGAACTAGAAGAACGTCCACTAATATCATTTGAACTACCACTCGAAGAACCTTCACAACACATCTTTGCATTATCTCTAATATTGTACTCATTATAAAGATCAATTACCTCCTTATGAATATTAGAGACATAGATTTCAGCTTCTTCTTTTGAACAAAACTGAGCATATGTGAAACGAAGATAATTCAATTTGTACCTCGGGTCCAATATAACAGCAATAGGGAATAGCACATTCAAATCTTTCCAATACTTGTCAAATTTTCCTTGCATTTTCAATGCCATAATAGATACCAATGTATCATCATCTTCAACCATTATTTTTAGATGTGCCCGAATTCCTAAAACCTCATGGACAAGAAGATGAGCAGTAGGATAAAGTGAGCCAGATAAAATCTTTGTGGAATTATAAAAAATCTCTAAGAATTTACTCATCATTTCAACACGCCTCCAATCACTATAAGAAGGCGCTAACCTCGCATATATTGGATCTCGGGCCTTAAGGCGAAAAAATGCATTCTCAAAGTGTAAGGCTAAATCTAACATAAGATATGTAGAATTCCACCTTGTGGAAACATCCAAAGACAACCCTCTCTTAGTCAAAATCCTCTCCGATAAAATACATTCTTCAACAAGTTGCTTTCGAGACTGTGAAGCTCAAACATACTTAACACTTTCCCTAATAACACCAATTGACTTGCTAATTTCTTCTAAACCGTCACGTACAATAAGATTTAAAACATGGCACGCACATCTCACATGACAAGAAGATCCATTTCTTAATAATATGCCCTTTCTACCAAAAAGCTCAATCAAATTTCTAATAGCGGAGTCATTACTAGAAGCATTATCCAAAGTAATTGTACACAATTTGTCCACTTTCCAATCAATCAAACACAATTCAATAACATTAGCAATAACTTCTCCCGTATGTGGACTTGGAACAACACAAAAATTCAAAATCTTTTTATGCAACTTCCAATCTTGGTCAATAAAATGTCTAGTCAAAGATAAATAACCCAAAGTCTGATTAGAAGTCCACATATCAGCAGTTAGGCAAACTCTTTTATGTGAAGCTCCAATCATTCCTTTGAGTTTCTTTTTTCTTCCTTATACATGTCCACCATATCTTTGCTCACCCTATTTCGAGACATAGGCTTAAACCTAGGCTGGATAATTGATAAAAAATGTCTAAATGCAGCCTTGTCAACTATATTAAATAGAAGGTCTAATCTAACAATCATAGTTGATAATTCCTTTCGAACACGCTCAAGATCAAATTTCCATGGGATCAAACCAGCTCCAAACTCATCATCTTCTCCCAGTTTAGATTTGTCAGAGACCAACAACTGTTGACTCTTGTCCCTCCTCTTAAAAGGGATACAATAATTCTCTAAATGTTTCTTTAAAGAGCTAGTTCCATTATTAGATGGACAACTATGAGAAGACTTACAATAGTTGCAAGAAGCCCTAAGTCCTTTCATGTCCCTAGTAAAATGTATCCAAACATTAGATTTCAAAGGATACTTCCTTTTCTTACTAGCCAAGGGAATGTCATTCTCATTGTCACCCACAATTGGCGTGCTCTCAGTGTCAACAGGTGTATCGGGTGTATTGGCAGCAGATGCATTACTTTCCATCACCTAAAAGCAAATAACAAAGTGCCCATTAATAAAAAATCTAGTTTGAGCAAATAAAGATACATTATAATTAATTATATATGATTTGATATAAGATATAAATTAAAAGTGAAAGTACCTGAATGTCTTCATCTTGTGAGGCCATATTCCTTCAAATTAGTTGTCCCCAACCCACAATGCTAAATTTTCACTATAAAGAGTGCATAAAATTGGATCAGAAGAAAGCATTATATAAGATATTTCACAAACTATTTCAAATCAGTTAATTAATCAATCTTAATTAATTTGTTTAAAATATATAACTGTATGTATAGAATGACCATTGAAAAGAAAAAATAACATGTATCATATGCCAAAAGGTAGCAATTAAGAAGAGAAAATTTCTTCTCAGCCATTCTTTTAGAAAATACACAAGTTCAGTAAAGTAGAAGATTCAATGGGATTTTTTTATTTCGTTAACCAAAATAAACATATACGAAATGTCAAAAGATAAAAACAAGAGAAGATTCCTCCTGGGTCATCCTTCAGAAAATAACTTAAAATAAGTAGAGCAGAAAATTTAACGAGCTTTTGGAAATACCAAAAACACAATAAGGTAATAGAGTTCTTATAAAGAATACATTCAAAGGTGATAAAGCTGCACTACATTTAAAACAAGAAAGTTGTCATCAATTAGAACTTCAGGTCATGTTAAATATTGTCTTTTAGAGGCCAGATTGCTATGCCAGAACTTAAGGATTCCTTAACACCATAAGAGATAAGAATTGGTATGAATTACGAATTTACTTTTATCCCTTAGGCCCTGCCATTTTGTAGCCTCTCCATACCGGTGAAACTACCTCTTAGTACCAACCAGCATTGCTAAAAAGCTACGACCTTAATTATTTACTGCTTTCTCTTCTACAACGTAGACATGCATACAACTTCTACTAATCCTTACTTAATTCTGAAAAAGTCATTTTAACATCATTTATGAGAAATCTAAGGACGAAAAACAGTTCCATCCCATTTTAAAAACTAAACAAGTCATGCAAACTATCAAACAATGGCCGATAAAAACTCGAGCCACCTGCTATCATTCTTCAAACAGATGAAGAAGAAGAAAGAAATACAAGAAAGTGGGATTCTTGAAGAAATTAAATTCAACGAGCTAAGATAAAAAACTGAAACGTAATTGTAACAATTAATAAAGACTTGAGAAAAATGTACACCAACCTTGTTCACTTGGGGGCAAGCAATGCTGCAACTAATTTGGGGGACGAAGAGGGTGAGAAAAGGGAGGTTTTTTTTTGTTACGCAGTAGACAGGGATGACACAAAGGGGGACTCGGGAGGTTGGCCGGTGAAATTAGAATGGGGACTGGGGAGGCCAGCAAGCAATTGATGGGGAAGCCGGGCAACGAAGACGACTCGAGGAAGAAGATGGAGGCTGGCCGGCGACCGGAGTCTGGTAGGCCGTAGACGTGGAGGAAGAAGATGGAGGCCGGAATGCCACAGATGAGGATGAAGGGGGGAGTCCGACAAGCTACAAATGACTGAAACGACGACAAAGGGGGGATGCCGGCAACCTGCAGACCAGGGGGATGAAGGGCGACAGGGGAGGCCGGCAAGGGTGGAATGTTGCTGCTGTGCCTATGTAGATCAAATGGGAGAAAGCTGAAGCTGAAGGATTTAGGGTTTGGCCCGTTTGGGTAAGGAATTAAAGCATCCAGGTCGGGTCGGGTTGGGTTTTTTTTGTGTTAAACCCGACCCAACCCAAAATTCATACGGGTTTTTTTTGTTTTAAACCCGACTCGACTCGAGTAAGTACCCGACCCAACCCGAACCCGGTTAATTTCGGGTCGGGTTCACCCGGTTCGGGTCGGGTTCGAGTTTTTTGTGCAGCCCTATCTATGAGGGGATTTCTTATACTCCACACACGTTATAGGTAGACGACTTTAAATTCTAATCGTATGCCAAGATTTTGACTTGTCAAAGCTTTGCTAAAAAAATTTTTGAAAGAAAATTATGTCTTTAAAAGCTTCTCATCTTTTCAAAAAATTCTCTGAGTTTTAGGTAATTGTACCCTCTGGATAGTCCTTGGTTTCTTGAAACTAAGGGTTATTATGATGATTCTGGATACCGCCAAATTTGGCTTCTGGCGCGCACAGGATTGGGATATCATAGGGAATTTCCTTTCCTTCCGTCTCCCGTTGCCCCATGAGTACGGGTATAAGTTGTCTAATATTGCGACATTCTGTGACGATGTTTTCAGATTTTGAAAGAAAGTTGACACGATATTTCTACGAGCATATTTTTAGAACTTAACTTAGCTTACTGAGTATAAATTTACTCACCCACCCTCAGATTCTGCAGGTGTGTGATTTGAATATGAAGAAGTCGACGAAGAGCTTTTCTTTGTAAAATTATAATTTTTGTACTTTTCTTGTATTTTTTGTAAATTCTGTACTGACTGATGTATAAAAGCATGTTATGCCTAATTTTGAAAATCTTTGTATAATACAAAGTATGTTGTAATTACTCTTTTGGTACACGGTGATCCTTGGCAATTTTATTTAAAATTCGTTATGTTTTCAAAAATCATTATAAATATGAGGGGTGTTACAGAGAGGCGGACAGATATTTGGCGGCAACATCAGTCTAGAGGGTGACCGCGGTGGTGCAAGTGAGAAAGTGGCAAACAAGGGTTGGGTTGATGGTGGCGTGAAGAAACACGAGCAGGTGGTGGTCCGTGGCGATCCAATTAGAATAAAAGGGCTGGGCAGAAGAGTCCACTAGTGAGGGACACAGCAAAGTGCCATCGACATAAGGTAGTAAGTGATAGGCAGCTAGAACGGAGGCGGTAGTAGTGCGCCAGACTAGGAAGTTGGAGCCATTGAGGCGAACGGTGATGAGGATGGCCAAGTTGGAGACAAGAAACTTGATGGAGATGGGGACTGTTTGGAGGAAGTTAGCCACAGTAGGGGGAGCGACGGGCAACGGGGGGTCAGATGTACTAGAGGTGGTGGTTGGCACTGGAGAGGCTAAGGGATCCTTGGGGAGGAATATAGGTTGTGAGGGGAAAAGTAAAAGGGAAGCTTTGCCAAAAAGGAGGACTCGTCATGGTGGGACAAGGAGGGGGGCAGGGGGAGAGGTTGGAACATTGAAAGCGGGAGAGAGGCGGGAATCGAGACACTGGGTGAGAGAAGCACCTTGCCGGAGAGCTGATGGAGGGTGGAGATAATAGACTGAAGGTGGGGCGGGCGGATGCGAGAAAACAGGGAATGGAGAACAAGTGGAGGGAGAGGATGACAAGCCGGAGGAAGGGTGATCGGCGGCGAGGCACAAGAAGTTATGGACGGGCAGAGAGTGGATGTGGAGGGTTGGGGGCTAGGCGAGAGGTGGCAAGAAATAGTGAATTGTGGAGAGTGTGGAGGTGATGGCATACAGTGACACAATGGGAAGGTGATGGGCTCAATGTGGCAGATGAAAGGGACAATAGGGATTTGTGAGGGATGGGAAAGGATGATATACATATACAGAGAGGGAGAGGGAACAGTGAGAGTTCCAACATCAAGGTGAGGGGCTCAAGGGGTGACAGAGAAAAGATAGTAGGGAGGGAGAGGGTCACAGTATGTTAGGAAGAGGAAGGGCTTTAGCCTAATCTGGCTGTCGATACCATGAAGAAAATTTGAATAACATTAGTATAACAGTGTTGTACTGTATGTATAGGGAAGACCCTAAAATACAGATCTAGGGTCAATCCCATAAGAATATTATATACGATTACATATCTTATGAAAATATTATAGATGATTACATACTACGAAGGAAGAGTCAAATGTTGAAAAGAAAATATTTCATTCCCTTAATAATGATGAACAACTTTTTTAAACAGGGATTCACCTGTTGGAAAAATATTGATCTGCCGTTCTTATAAACTCAATGATTTTGACTAAAAAAAGAAAAGTCCTTATTAGTTTTGGATGTTATTTGACACTGTAATGTTATTGATAGTGATGCTTAGAGATCTCTTGGGGGAGACTCTTTCAAAAGTTTAAAGAGTAAATTTCCTTATATGTTGGGATAAAATATTAGTGTTATATTACTCTCACTAACTAGCTATAGCAGTTTAGACCTTAGTGGTCTCTGTATTTGCGACTTTATGTCTATGCCTTTTTCAAGCATCACACATGCACAAGCTTTTGGGCATTATGTAAGGCCCAATTGTTGTCCATCAGCACAATGATTTTTATGTATTTAGGCCTATGGCTGATCCTATTAGATTTCCATAAATGTTAGGATTTGCTGCTATTTGGCAGCCAACTCCTTAAGAGGGGAGTTTGTTATTAACTCCTAGCTGTAGAGTTAGTTTCTTAACTGCAAAGTTTATTTATTCCTTGTGTTAGAGTTAGTTATGCTTCTAGAGTCGGAATTCATTTCCTTTTATTAAACATGATCTTCAGTCTTTGTAACATCCTTCAGATGTTGAGATATGTATAGTTATGTTGTTTGGTGACTTCTGTCCTTCAGCTGTATCAAGTCCCATTGTTCCTTTTTAATTTATAATATTGCATAAATATAAATCGTTTTTGCATCTTTGAGAGTATTTATGGAAATACTTTATGCATCCGAATGCAAGTTCTTTGTTAGGCTCTAGTAAGTTACCCTCTGCTGATAGGGCAGCATAATAGCCTCTAGTGACTAGTGATCCTCATGCTTTTGATATGGTTTGTAATAAATCACTAAGTTGCCATATGATTGTTTTATATTATTTTATTTTCAATATTAATTGTACTGAGTGGTGATGTGAACAATGGATAAGTGTGACACCCTAAGCATTTCGGGAAAAAAAAACATTGCTTTTGAAAACTTGGGGTGTTACATTGTGACAGCTAGAATGCGGACTTCCTTTGAACTACTGCCATATTCTCAAGTAATTACAACCACATGGCTGAATTCCAATGCTTGGCGAAAGGAAAAATAAAAATAAAATAAAATATGTGCTGTTATTTTGGAGCCAACTCATTTCCAAGTAATAAAACACAAATTTACAAAGATCCGCTTTGCCGTGGAACCTTTTCTCTTAGCTGGAAGAGAAACCTTTTGGTTGTGGTTCCTCCAGGATTGGAGTTTCATGGTCACTAAAATTGAAGTAAGCCCCGCACATGGTCTCATACTATGGCCGCCGTATTGCCTTGCAGCCTTACGAGCCTGCTTCATGCCAGTCAGACCCTTCCATTGGATTGCCTATTTTCTAAAGACAATTTCAGTCATCAGCATCCAATTCACGGAATGGTAGTGGGACTGCCTTTACTGCTCTGAAGTTGCCCGCATTGTTCAAGTGTTCGTTCTCCAGTCTGCGTCACCCAGATTGCTTTAATTAGGTTACTACACTACGGATAGACATTGACAAATTCGCTAAACTTGTTATCTATTACGTCCGTTTTATTTTGTTTAATTAGTCCTGCAACTTATTCGATTATGAAATTACCTGTAGAAATTCCAGTGTCCACGACGGATGATCTCCAGAGAAGCCAAGAAAAAATCAAGCAGACGGGAGTTCATCTTTCCAAGATTAATGTGCATAACTGTTTCTACCCAAGCGAGCCTTAAGAAGAAGTTCAGACCCTGCAAATTAATGTGTTCAGATTTTAAACATTCATGATCATGAACGCATGGGCAATGAGATATGTAACACAGTTGGGTAGTACAAGCGGCTTACAATGGAGAAGTAGTAGAACCCTTTCTGTTTCAGAATGAGGTCATCTCTAAGCCACGGGTTCTTGGATTTAGGGTTGAGGAGTCCCCAGTCCTTGACAAAATCCCAGTAAAGCTGATAGACAGTGGCCACGGTGGAAGTCGCAATGACCATGCCAAACCACAAGGGTGTTGGGCTCATAGCGTAGGTAAGCCGGGCCCCAGCAGCCAGCATGGCTGACACATACTTCCCCAAGTTGGCTATATGGTTGATGTCTCCCTCATCGAACCATCTTCTTGCACACTTGAAACAATTAAAAGGATGCCAAGGCTCAATCAATTGAAGCGTAATTGGGAAGATAAGTCAAGCCACAAAGATGAAGAATTCAACAGTACACCTACTAATGCCAATATGTGCCAAGTACCTGCATAGCACGCCAGTAATAAGGCATGAATGAGATGACATAAGCAAGTTCCTTGTACAATTTGCTGGAGCTGCAGCTTTGGTGCTCGTGTGTTTTGAAGCTTCCTGCAAGAAAATAGCAGGCTGTGAACTCCATATGCCTCAGCAGCGGGATCTGTAATGAACACCCATTAAAGGCCTCCCCATTAGACACATTTAAGTTGGCAATTATGAGTCTCGTTCAAATAGTATGATCATAAGACAACATAATTGCAACATATATCAAACTAAGATGGGTTACCTGGCTAGTCAGCTGGTCAGCCATGAAGAAGTCCACCATTACCACCTGTGACAATGCGTTCAATGGCAAACGCAGTTTTTTCAGTCCTTCAAATTCACATAGAAAAGAGCCCACATGTGTCAAAACATGCTTACCTTGTAGAATGGTGAGGCTACAATGTTGCGTATGACCCTCAAGAAACTGTAACGGGTTGAACGGTAGAAAATATTGAATGGACATACAAGTAGCGCCGTAAACAACTGAAAGTTCATGAAGGTACTAAATTAGTTTGTGATTAGAGAGGTCCTAACTGACAAGAGAATGAATGCTTACCAATAAGAGAACTCCTGGGATGGCGTCCACATGACCGGGAGAGAAGCCACTGGATCTTAAGAGGAGGTGGACAACCATGGCTCCAACCACCATGGTCATGAACGAAGTGCACATCAGAAAGGCATCCCTGTATTTCAGGGCTGTGCTGGGGGAGAACTCGAAGATGAAGTTATAGTTGATTCGGGCGCTCTTCCACGCAAAAAGGTTGCACCCATACAGAAACATGTGTAGACTAAATAGGGCGAACATGCTGCATCCATAACAAAAGTATGTTGGCGTACATTGATTTTCATCCTAGATACCTTTCAAATCAAATATTGAGTTAGAAAGATATATTGAACTAGATAGTGCTCACTCCTTGCTAGTATTTATAAAGTCACCCTACAGTAGTAGTCTATTTTTTAATTTTTTTATTACAAGGGATGTTCTAGTCCTCAGACCTAATTACTAGAAGGGGCAGGGCAATCGGCCTCTTAGAAGAGCTCGAACTCAAGATTCATGCTTCCTTAGCCATGATAGCGGCAATCCCACCAACACTTTCTTGGCTAGTATGTGAAATAATAAATTTTATTTATTATTACAAGCCACCTTGGGGTGATTCTCTAAGTCTACGTCCATTTATACTAAAATTGTGTTGCTCTATCTATGTCAATGGTAAGTAGAAATATAGAGGAATGAATTGTTAGTTCTTTCAATTGGAAAATAGTAATAATATTATTTATGTAATTAGTAGTGTGTGACTGCAGGGCTCTCTCAGGTGTAACATGAGATTGATTGCGGGGGTCCATTTAGAGATATATACCTGAAAACTGGGTAAACGGTTTCAATGTAACCTTCAGGAGTCGTGGAGGAGAACATGCCAGACACATGAGCCAAGATAGCGTACACACTGAATAATGTTACAAAGCAGCCTGTGAACAGACCTGCACAAAAAATGAAGACGAAGGAAAAAAGGCAGAGAAACGTAAGAAGGAATTTTCTTGTAAGCCCAAATACGAACAAGAAAAAACAACTGGACATGTAAGAAATATGGCCTGTTGCAGACCGTTTGAAACCATAAAATCTAGTTTGTTGGATGCAATTTCTTCTCAAGGTTTCTTCCATGCATGAAACATCATCTATCAGAAACTTATTTATGATTACAATTGCGTGCAGTGGTTGAGATATACATAGCAACAAGTGTTTCTATTTTGTTTCCTTTTGCTTTCTTTTTCTTATGCATCTACTAATTAAATCCATTTATTAGTTGAGCATCATTAAAAACTTATTTACGATTTCAATTGCGTACGCGCACTGTTTGAGACAAGTGTTTGCATTTGGTTTATTTCTGCTTTCCTTTTCTTGTGCATCCACTAAATGCATTTATTATTAGATCTTTTTAAGCAAAATTGTTACCGACTAAAAAGCTGATCATGTGAGACTCCTTCTGCTGTTGGGGTCTCAAAAACTTCATCGCCCTTTTCCTGTCATCGTTGGCAAAGTGCTTTGTAAAGGTGGATTCCACTTCGTCCGCAAGTCTAACCACCTGGTAAAGCATGGTCCACCCACTAATTAGTGAACAGATTAACGCAATGTGACCGATCATGGGAATCAAACTATTCATCTCAACTGAAATCAGTCTCTAATATTTACTATCTGAAAACCGATGGATGTCATATTTCCCACGAGACCAATATCTCAGAATCTATTTGTGGATCTGGATAGCTGTTGAGTCAGATAAATCTTAGCCACCAAGCTTATGGGTCCCTTTGGAACTCCCAATTGATATTTGGATTTGGCCAGCGGTGAGATGAACAAGTCAGATCATGGGGCATCTGGATGAAAGGATTATTCGTTATGACCACCATCAATCACTTGATGGACAAAGGCATGTGTTAGACGTGTCTGGAATTTGTGCTGGCAGCCTGGCTAACC
Source organism: Saururus chinensis (assembly GCA_035235625.1). NCBI lineage: Eukaryota > Viridiplantae > Streptophyta > Magnoliopsida > Piperales > Saururaceae > Saururus > Saururus chinensis. Next base: position 33,805,588 of record CP141145.1, read on the forward strand.
TAAACCGTGGCTACTACGCATCTTCCGTTCATAGATTCGGCCGTGATCAGCATTTAGCGGTTCATAGGCCATTAATCAACAGAAAGGGGACATGGCATGGCAGGCTCAGACATGATTCGTTTAAGCTGTACTTTACCTTATCGGAGCTGATGAAATAGGATCTCTTGACAACTTTCAAGTACGTCCCTGAAGCTTGTTGGTTGGCTACCTGCATGTGTTCGAATTTGGAAGTTCAATTAATTGAATCAAACTGATTTGAAAAGGTAAACAAGAAGGAAACTTCGAGATAGTATTAACTTTCTCTCTTTCATTTCCCGTTATCTTGTTGAAATTGTTCAACTAACTGGCAACCTGGGTGGATAAGTAGCAATGTGCCGATCCTACTATTTTATCTTATTCATGTGAAAATGGTTCGTTGATCATGGGCGAATGAAGTGAGATTTTAGTAGAATTTGTGGTAGTCATATTATTAATTACTTGACAATTTACCTGACAAAGGAGCCAAATAAACTTGTTAAAAATGCCCATATTGTAAGTTTTCTTGGAAAGTGACTTGTTGCTCATTTTAGAAGTAACAACCGTGAAGTATAGTGATTAATGAGTGCCCGGCAGTTTGGAATTCATTTGCACCATAATTGGCAAGACCAGGAATCAGTTGAAGTTTTCCTACAACATGCATGATTTGATTTCTTACATTCCTTTAGTCTCATAATAATACTAACATTTATCATAAACTTACGACTTTTGTCATATTTTCTTAATCTTAGAAACTTAAAATCATGATATGTAGTACGTCATATAATAACACTTGTACAGGAAATCAATTGTAGCAAAAGCATATTAAATAATCACCTTGTCAAACTTCTTAAGTATTTTCGTGAAGGCCACCATGTTCAATGAGCTGTACGAGAGAAATGAGACAAAGTAAATTTCAATGACCGGTTTCCTGGAAAAAATTAAAAGAAAGAAAGATATATGCATGCCCTTTGACCTAGATCTAAAGGCAGCAGTTGCTGTGGGCAACCCTAGATGAATGGCGGCCATTGTGTAGAGACAAAGCAATTGTGCAATAAAAACGTTGGATTAACTTATCTCCTCTTTTCTTTTCTATTTTTTTTATTTTTTTATAATATTATTGAATTATAAGTGTAAATGCTTTGTCTCTTTATTTTTTAATTTTTATTATTGAGGGTTGTACCAGTCCTTAAGTCCCTACTAGGTAGATGAGAGGGCACAACAACCGGCCTCTTATAGAACTGTATACCTCGACATCGATCTTCTCAACCTCGGGCATAAATGACAACCATCATACAATACGAGCTGAATTAATTGGGCAAAAGCTCTAGATTTATGCCGCCCACTTTCATGTGGGTTTAACTTGGATTGTTAATTTTATGTAATTTTATCCTATACCTTTTTCTTTTTGTGCTTAATGAAATTTTCTTTTATTAAAAAAATATCTCTATAAGTATCAGACAGATGCTAATACTCCCTTTTTATTCATTAATTTTAATTAATATTTAAAACAAAATACGACACTAAGATTTGAGAAATAATTTAATTAAAATTTCTCTTAATTCATTAATTTAGTCGCGTGTTTTTTTTCTTTATTATTCTTCTTCAATATAACACCACTGCGATGCCGAGACAGTGAGACGGCGATCGTACGCAAGCCGAATAAACGTGAGCGCTACAGGAACATCTATGTGTGTTTACCAATTTACCCCCAGGCTCAGCCCCGACAATTTGAACCTCATGGGCAGTGGCTAACGGTCATTAAACCGTACCGTACACTGTATGCGCCAAATGACCATCCCAACCCCATCTTGCATGCTAATCATCATTAAACACAGCAATTATATATATAACTATACTAGAGAAGGGATCTTAGTTCAAAATTACAGAAGTGCAGATTATTAGTGTTTTAACTACAAGGCGGGCAATTAAAACCCCAAACGTATCCTCGCTGACTGCAAACAAAATTTCATCAAACTTGGAACAGATGAACAAAAGAAGGAAGTGATGGAAAGGAAAAAGGAAGGATGATCATGCACCTGTAAGTCTTGAGGAGGCCAAGCCCCTTGTAGAGCTCCACAAAGGCCCCTCTGATCATCTTCTCCGCACACTGCACCTTCTTCCGGTTGACATGGTCCCCCTTGTTGCACTCCTTCTTCGGGTTGCTCACCAGGTCCTCCCACAGCTTCGTCGTCACCGCCGTGATCGTCCTCGTCGGCGTCGTCGCCGGGATGTCGATCTTCATCCCCACCCTTGTCCTTCCCTTTTTGGCCGTCGTCACCAACCTCTCTGGAGTCGCGCCGCCGACCGGAGACGCATCCGAAACCGGGCCCTCAGACTCCGCCCCACTCTCCACTGGTACATATATCACAAATCAAGTTTAATTAACGACATCATCATTTAGCTAGGGAAGAAAATTGATTCCTTGTTCATTTCCGTGGGCTGCATGAAAAGCTAACAGGGGGTGGCTCCTGTGAGCTAGTGCATTCATACGTGTAAAGCACCACCAACCCAACAAAAAACACCCTGCGGATTGAGCTCTAGCTCTGTCGAACACTGAGTCGATAAAATAATAATCTACAAATCAAAAGCAATTAGAAACGTACGGTACAAGATATAAGAATGTTAATGTTACCGGAGTACTCGGAGCCTCGGACGGAGGAGGAGTTTGACCGAAGGAGAGACCCAGATTCAGATCTGACAGAGAAGGATTTCCTGCGGCGATCATGGAGGACTTGCTTGAGGTCCAGCAGGATTTGGAGCTGGTTCTTCAGAATCTCCCCTCTCTCCAGGAACTCCTCCTCTTTCGTTTTGTAAAATTGGTTCACTTTGTTCAACTCCTCATCTAATCTTTCAAAGAACTGCTTTATCTATATATTTCATTGATGCAGCCAACAATTTTTTTCCTTATTAGTATGCAGTTATACAAAATAAGGTTTCATCTGAAAGAATGAAGATTTTAAAAGTAGTTACTTTACCTCGTCTTCTGATGAAGGTACTTCAACAAGATCAGTGGCGTAAAGAGCTTCCTCATCTTCTTCTCCTTGTCTCCTCACCTACAAAAAAAAAATATTGATCACTTGTATCTTTCCAACAAAACTCAGAAATGGACAATCATTTCTGTCTTTTCTAAAGAGGGTAGTTACTTATGTCTGGTCTCTACATATGTCACACGAAACATCACGAGTTTGTCGTGGTCAATGTTTTGTACATTTTCGTGGCGGAGCTAAAGCAGCAAAAGAAAACACCACTCTCAACTGAAAGTAGGTCATAAAATGACCATGCTGAACACGCATCAATCAGCTTTCAAATGTAACGGATCTTATGCTGGTAGTTCTACATAAACATCAGAGAGGAACAGAGCTTGCACCCATATTTCATATTTGGTAGTTAGTACTTTGTAGCCATGCATTGGAATTCCGCCAGATATCCGGCTGGAAAAACGATAAGCTTATATGCATATATAAACATAGACATGACTATAACGTCTGATAGAAAATGCAAAATGCTGATAAATATGCGATCAACAATTGTAACACAAAAATACATAATAGACATGAAACCGTGGTCTGAATAGATTCACGCATCTACCTCAATGATTTCACGTTGCTCTCCGTGACCACCTGCTGCAGAAGATATCTTGCGTCTGATACTCCGGTAGATATCTAAAACGGAGAAGCCGAAATGGGCCTGTTCATCCGAGTGGCTAGCTCTCCGGCTGAGCTTGATCTTCTTCACGCTCTTCTTCAGCTGCCGGTAGTTGACAAAGGCCTCTTTCCATTCAGGGATCAGTTGGGCCTCCAGCTCCTTGGAGAACTTCACCATTGTCTCTCCAATTCTCACAGTATATGCCGGTGCAGGCAGTAGAGAAGAGATGAGGGGGAAATGGGGAGAGGAGGCTCGCTTGTCACAAAGAGCTAGCTCCATATCCATGTGTATTTATATGCATACACATAGATGGTGAGACAGGGCTTGAAGAAAAAGAAAGAAAAAGGTGGGCACTCGAGGGGTGCTCTTTGGCTCAGCTCTAGCTCCTCAAAAGAGAATTTCAATTTTCTCTTCATTTTTCATGACTTGCCATTGTTAACAAAATTATCATTTTGGCAAATATGAGGAGACAATGACGCAGATGATCTTCTCACTTGCGTCCATTCATCCCATCCCGGAACTGCCCCTGAAAAGCTACGGATACGTACAACAGCAACGTTGGCCTTTGCAGCAGGACCAAGCAACGTCCCACTCCATGTAAACGATCTTTGTCGGCTTGGGACATCCGTTCACGTAAACCGATCGAGCCGGAAAATTGGGCCGGTTCGGTCCGAAGCAGGCAAAGTAACAGACAATCTCGCTATTGTACAACTCAGCGACGTCGCACGTGCAGCCACCGGTGAGAATGCCAAGTAGATAGGGGCCCACTTTCAGGAAGGTCCATAACTGAAACACGGCTGCGCCAGAGGAGGAAGTGTCGTGTTAGACTCAGGCTGCATATCTTAGGTGGATGATGATGCCACGCGGTTTGGTAATAAGTCGTGAGTCATGTGGGGCCAGCAGTGAGCATGTCATGGATTTACACTGGAAGAAAATTGAAAGGAAAAAGTTTGTATAAGGCTGAATTTACATGCGTCAGCTTGAATATAGCCTTCAAATTGCCATTTTACAATGAAGGGGCATAAAAGAATTTACTCCAAATTTAGTTATATGCGTCTATCATATCAAAATTTAATGGTTCATAATAAACAGGCTTTGCGTGTGAGCCCGCACTCAAACTAAAATTACAGCTAATGATAATATTACCCTAATTATCAACCAAATTTCCCGATTATTGTGGGCTTCAAGATGAAATACAAACTCATTTAAGAGGAGTTGATGTCCTCACGAAAAATGATGAGGCTGCAATTATAATCAGAGAGAAAATGGTGACTTTTCTTTGATGAGTGATGTGAATCTCGTATGAGTACAAGTATGGGCTAGCCAATCACCAAAGGTATCGACAAAGTAGAAGAGTCTAAACATGTACTCTCTTTGTTATGCAATTAATACAAGACGGAGATAGTATAATTTTTTTTCTTCCAAAAAGAGGAATTAATACATGTTCAAGTCAATGCATGTAGTATTCCAAATAAAAGACAATGTAGATACTTTGCACATCTTAAGCCTTTTTTGCACTTATTTAACTTATCTTAATTGCGTCACATCATCAAGTCATGTTATAAAATTAATGTAATAATGTTAAAAATGTAATTGATGTTATAATTGTATGAGTCATGTTAACCTGATAAAGTGCAAGAAGAGCAAAAAAGGCTGAAGATGTGTAAGCTCTGCTCCATTGACCTAGAAATGTATACATCCAATATCATCTTCAAGGTGATTTTTTATAATGCAAAGTTTATTGCTGCCATCGATTGTAAAAAAATTGCCATAAAAATGCAATTCGGATGAACCTACCGGCTGTTGTGCAGCTTTTTATTAATGGGGTCAACAAGTGTACAATTGAGATTTATGGCTCTTTAATTTGCACATAGTTATATTCTCTCTGTCTTATATTAATAACTTCATTAGGTAAAAATACTTGTTCCATATTAAGAGCTTTATTTTGTTTAATTTTAACAGTTGGGTGTTTAAAAAAAGAATATTATAAACTTTTTTTTTTCTCTTGGATGTGGGTTTAATCATTTAATAAAAATTAATATTTTTCTAAATATAACTAATAATATTGGATGGAGAAAGTATTGTAGATATCTCGTTGATGAATTATTAATGCTTGTGCCCAAACAAAACAACACAATTTTACTTCGTAGTAAATATTTTGCATACTATAATATATTGTAGATTATAATCTCTTTAACAAAAATTTTAAGCTTATCAGTTATTTTCCTTTTTATACACTCAAATACACTATCATGATGGATTTATCGCAGAGACCTGTGGGCATGTGGCTTGAAGTAGGTAGGCTTAACATTTTTTATTTGTACACTCTTTATCTTATATTAACAGTTCTATTTAATTTTTTTAAATGAGTTAATTATAATTTATTTTGAAAATTTTAATAAAATTATTAATAGAAAATAGAAAAATATAATTGAAGTATTAATTGACCGGGAAATAAAGTAGGGTGCACGTCATTATTCTTCACCACAAACATTACAGATTTGACGGTCATTTCTCAAGCCTTCTCTAGCTAGGGAAGTTGCTTCCAATTTGATTGACTCGAGTTGTTTGTTTGGCCGCAGATATGTATATTTGGTTCTTGTCGTGTTGAGCTATATAAGCCCAAGTTGTTGTTCCCCGACATGCTTTGAGTCTAAAAATTCTTCAACCAAATAGGGACTTGTCAATGTTGACTTGCAACCAAAGCCTGTTCGAGTATGATCCATGTTACCTAAATTCCGTTTTTTTCCATTTATGGGGTAATCACTTTACAAAACCAAAATATCTTTTCATTTTTTTTGGAAAGCACGGTGTCTCATCATTTTGCATGAACTACAAGTAAGAAGAAGCGTTTTTAATGTTCCCACAATAAGCTTAGTGTAAAGAGCATTTGCAAGAGTGTTCATTTTCAAGATTAATGGCATACATACTAGCACAAGTGGCATTGACGTTAACATACTCTAATATATATATATATTGTCGATCTTAAAAATGAATATTTCACATGCATTATTTACGCTGTGATCATTATCAACACAAAGCCCAAAAAACTCTTCAAAGTAAGATAAGTAGCTAATAACATCCTAGTACTTGAAGGCAAGTTGTACAAACTATAGAGATGAGTAAGTGATACTGTTGGATAGTTGCCAAATTGGCAATAAAAGCCGTTGAATAACAATCCAACATCTCTCACTTACACAATATAACTAACATCCGGATTATCTTTGCTGATTTTTTATTAGTAATCTTCCTATTTTTAGTAAGAGGGTTTGGTGGAACATTCGGATAGATTTTACATGGAACGCCTCAAGTAGTTTTGTCTGCCTTTGTTTTTCATGTTATCACCCTCTTCTATTGAAAACATTTTTCATACTTTGCAGACAATGGGCCGAATGTAAGTTATGCGTAGCAACACTGACTTTATTAACATGTGCACTGTAAATTTTATAGATGAAGGGCTCCTATATATAGCTTATGTTTAATTTATTGGCAATAAAAAGTATAAAATACAATTCCATTTTAATTAACATGCTACCATCTATTTTAAAAATAGAAAAATCACTCCCTTTTTTCCTTACTTGTCATCATCTCGACCATTATTGCATCACTACTACAACCACCCACCATGACTACCTTAACCACCACGATTACCACAATTACTTCTACCATATGTTATTGTTTGCCATGCCATTGTCACTTTTATCACTACCTTTATTATTATCATCACCTTTACCATCATCGCCATTTTTATCCCATTGTCATCAACTACCGCTAATACCTCTCCATCGTTGTTATTATAGGACTAATATTTATAACTTGAAGGTATAAATTATTGCAACCTGTACACAAAATAATTGTTTACCATCCTTTGTCAGCCCATGGGCCGCTTAGCCCTATGATACCATGCCACTATTTGTGCCCGCCGCCGCCGCCACCTCTGTCAACCTTTAACATAATTATATATGACATAACTATATATAATACAAATTTATGTAGTCCACACATTAAATATATAATATATACTACATAATAAATTTTATAAATTTATACTATGTAATTCTCCAGTACCATCAATTACATTTTGCCATGCACGTGCAAGCTGTTGGGCAGAGGAGTTTCAACATGGCTATAGGGCAACGAGACTCCAATCATAGACACTGAATATGAACTCTGGCTGTGATTGCTAGCCAGAAGAACTATGGCCATGACTACTATCCAGAGAAGCTCTTGCAAGGATAGTCATGGTCAGCCTGTCATGGCAAAAAAAAGTTGTGATGAGCCCTTGCTCGAACCAGATCGACTATCCACCCTACATGTATAAAAACAAGCATGGGAGCCGCCGAGAATTGAAGGCGTCCCACAAGACTTATTGAGAAGACTTCTAATTTACCTCAATCAAAACATGTAATTCGTAGATTAGAAAGAATTCAATAGTGGATAACACGAAAGGAGTCAATTTATAATTTTATACGAGCATGCACACACTCTTTCTGCTTGGTTATAGAAGCCATTAAATTATTCCACACGTGCATTGAGTACCGTCTGAAGGCTTAGGATAGAGAGACACTAGGTGGATTGCATTTTATTTTTTTTGCCACAAGAGGTGAATTATTTACATATCCATACAACATATCTTTGAGTTTTAAGTTAATATAATTAATTAAGCTATATAAAATTATCTAATACTCTGTATGCCCCATATTAATAGTTTCATTTAGAAAAAAAATTATTATTATTAAACAGTGAGATCTAGAGCTAAGAGGATAGATAAATAGCTTATGAGATGCCCTTTTAAGTACCAACAACTTATATTAAGAGCAATAGAGTTATTAACATAATTAAAAAAAATTAAAATTGAGCTATTAATATAACACAGAGTGAGTACTTAAATTTGGTTAAGGGTTGTTACTATTTTTGCTAATACTCTCTTGGACACACATTAATAGCTCTATTTGGCAAAAAAAAATTATTCTTCTCTCTCTGTCCTAAATTAATAGCTCTCTTTGACAAAAAAAACTTGTTCTATATTAATAATTTTAATTTATTAAAGTTAAGTTGTTGAGTACTTAAAAAGAGTATGATATGCTTATTTTTCCTTATCTTAGAAATGGGTTTTATTATTCTATAAAAATTATTATATTTTTTAAATGTAATTATTAATATAAGACGGAATGAGTATATTAATCACTCAATTTCATTTAATTTATTGGTTAAATACTTAAAAAAGAGTATTATATACTTATTTTTTCTTCTCTTAGATGTGAATTTCACCATATAATAAAATAATTATTTTTTAAATATAAAAATTAATATTAAACATAAAGGAAAAACATATAAAGTTACTATACTAAGGAGGGCTGAGCAATGACACGCCGGACCATGTTCCATTTGTAGTACTTTCGGCCGGAGAACGTGTTTATGGTGCATGGTGGATGAACATACACCGTAGCAACACCCTTGGATGGATGGAGAGGTAACCGGGAATTCCACTATAGGGTGGTTGTTTATTACAGTGCAGGAGACAAAGAAAGGGCTAAGTGGGATTTGCTGATCATGGAAGGTGGTGACAAACTGTTGTTTTTTAATTCTCCGTTCTATGTAAATCGTGTCTGTATTTGTGCACCAAGCCCTTTTATGTGCTCCCCACTAGAAAAATCTACATGAGGAGAATCAAAAGTTAGTATAATGGAGGCCCTTTGGATATATGACAGATTAGATATTGTACATAATAGCTGCTTTTTCTCAGAAAAGATGATTTAAACAGTAATTAATCATCAATACCAAAGTTGTGGAGTTAAATTAAAGCTTCTCCGGCTGAATCTTATAGTAAAATATTCTCATGTGGTCAATTTAATTGATCTAATGTGACCAAGTTGCTTTCAAATGAATGCCCACTTCACTACACAAGATTAACGATGTACCTTTTCTTTCTTTCTTTATTGTTTTTCCAACAAAATGGGCCGGGATTCGATTTCTATATCAAATGTCCACTTGAATGTTCCTTCTTTCTCTTAGCATTCCAGCAGATTAGTTTCAAGCAATCCCGTAGCCTGCCGGAAATCTTCTCTCTTTAGCGGATTGCTTTTGAATATTTGTTTTTTTTTTTGCATATTTGATGAGCTTACATAAGTAAGAATGAACATGTCACAACTCATTGAGGGAGACGCCATTTACGCATAAGGAAAAATCTATTAGCATTCAGTGGGTTGGTTAAAATTGCATTTGCTTGTGTAAAGATGTCATTAAATTTTTTCCTTACGATTAGAAAGAAACTCTGGTCTGTGGATGCCTTACTCAGGTTTTCAATATTTATATCAAACAATAGAACATGGTCATATCTAATGCCTAACTGATTTACTCTGACTTGCATCCCCCCTATTGCTTATCCAAGTCATTTGCTTGTTTCATTATGGATAATTGTACGTATTTGACCCACTAAAACATAAGATAATCAACAATATTTCATCAAAGTTCTCCTAGTTCATGCATTTGCACAATTTTTTTTAGAGAAATGTGAGTAGCTTAGTTGAACCAGATTTGCACTTTATCAACTCCTAAGTGGAAAGGGAACGGATTATATCTTCTATGTTGTCTTATTTTGTTTATTAAAATGTATAAAATTTAATTTATTTTAAAAAATTAAATAAGACACTTAATATAAGACAAAGAGAGTATATACTTATTGTAGTGTGGATGCTATTGTTACTGAGTCATATGCATATTTTTACAAACAATGCGAATATAATGGACTGACCAATTTTTGTAAGTGGACAGAAGATGATGTGTTGAATTATCATAATAATATTTCTGAACACTCTCTAATAGGAAAAACATGGCCTTATGAACCCATAAAACTCTTTTTTTTGCTCTATTTCTTTTATATTACATTAATAGTTATATTTAAAAAAATAGTAATTTTTATTGAATGACAAAACTCACATTTAAGAAGAAGGAAAATAAGATTATGATACTATGTTTTAAGCATATAACCACTTAAATTGAATAAAATAGAGTTATTAATATGAAACACTTTTTTTTTTGCCAAATGGAGTTATTAATTTAAGATGAATGAAGTATATATGAGGGCAATTTTTAAACTCTCTCACATGTGCCTCTATGTAAACTCATTTTTTAAAGTCTAATTTACCCCATACACCCTTCTTCTCCTCTCCTTTAATGCTGATGGCACCTCCTCCTCTTCCTCCTTTTCAACGATGATAGTCACAATGGCGGAACGAGGGTAAAAAGACTCGAGGGCCAACTAAAGACGTAGCCCTTTTTTATTGCCCAATCTAAGACATATGCATTGGATATATATAAACATATATGTTCCAAATAGCAAGGAGGCATGACCCCTCATTGTCATAACATAGTTTCGCCTTATATAGTTGGGAGGGGCTTCTCTTGACTTATAATTAGTAGTGGCCACAACAAAAATTGTAGTTTTTTTTGTTGCACTGGTCGTGGCTTGGCTGCTATTAGTTTATGACCCTGAAGCACATTGGCAAGAGGAGTAGGAGGAGGAGAAGCAAAGGGAAGGGTGTAGGGGAAGGGATCAGTCACTGGTGACAATGTTGGTACTAAAGGAAAAGGGGCATGTATGGTGGAAAACTTATAGTGGCAGTAGGGGCACCCACCGCCAAGCGCCAACACCGTATGAGAACAAAAAAAGAAGTTGGAAAAATAAAATATTTTTTTACTAAATACTTCAAGACATCTTGAAATAATTTCATCATATAAACACCAATTGGTAGGGCTCATAAAAGTGGGCCTCACTAATTATCGATAATTATATGAGAAAATAACTTCATCACATGTGAAAATAACATGAATGTAATATTATATTTTTTAAAAATGAGATAATGAGTGAAAAACTTTAAAAGTGTTAAAATTTAATGAGAAAAATTAACATGAGCTTCAAGGGCCATTGGATTAAAATCCAACAGCTCGTAAGGGGGTAGGCAACATAGCTAAGCCTGCTCCCTGAGTTATGTGCCCTATTAGATCGAGATTTGATGACTTATATACATGGAAGGCCATATCGGCTGATATGGGTACAAGGGAGGTATGCTCCCCACACCAAAACCCGATATGTATCGGCCATACTATATTATATTGATACGGTCGATACGTATCAATACGGTATTAAAAAAAAAATTTAAAAAATTTTTTTTAATTTTTTTTCTTAAAAACAAAATCACAATTCAGACCCAACCTCTTCGAAAGTTTAAAGATGACAATATTTTTGTTATATTAAAAATAATTTTTTAAAGTTATATGAGATCAATACGGGTAGGTCCATATAATTTACATAATTATTTTTTAAACATATAATGCTCTATAATTATGTATTTATTTAAACATATAATTGTGACTCATATAAAACATATTGTGTGGTTATAAAATAAATAATTTTAGAGCACTTAATATGGGAAAGATGGAACAATAATTTGTTGGGACGGAGGGTGTAATAATATATGGTTCAAAATGAATTAATTTTAGAATACTTTAGTTAATACGGTATTCAAAAGTCTTATTATGCTCTAAAAAAGTGTTATAATAATATATTATTAGTTATAATATTTTTTTATATTTATAAAAGGGTTCACGCCCATTTCGGCGTATACAAAGTATATCATCCGTACGTACTTATATATTTAATCATCGATATTGTCATTCATATCGATACAGCCTTCTATGCTTATATAGCCTGGGTTCACGCAGACGAAGACCAGCGTGAATCTTGATTCTGGGCTCATATAAAAGGGACTTAAATTTTATAGTGGTAAAAAAATTTGGGGTGCAGGAATACTAGGCGTCGGTCCCAGAAGACGTCATTGATAGAAAGTTAGCTCAAGGACAAATATTTTGACTCGTATGAAAGCCTCTCAATTTGATCAAGTACCTGCTGGTATCTTGTTTAGTCCAAAATGTCGGAGGCCACAGGCATCACTTTGTTATTTGAATCAAAGCAATCAGACTATAAATGCAGAATGCAGAGGGGCCACGGGTTGCAACCTGTTTGTCATTTGCAAATGAAATCAGGTAGCAGCTCAATAATTGATCTAGCCATTCTGCATCCCAATTATGGGCTTCATACCGGTGTAAATGGGATCGTCTGATTGTGTCACAAAAAGACATTTGTTTCAACGTTTCCACTAAGTGACCACTGGAACTTCTAGCTATTACCTTGAACACAATTATGGTGGCGTTGGCACACAGTTCGGCTCATTATGATAAGTTTTATTTCGTTTGGCAAGAGAATCATGGCATAATGAAACTTCTAAGTTGGGCGCTAATTGTTAAACCTGCTCCCAAGACATCTCAAATGTGCATAACTGCCAAAGTATCTAAAAACATTTACTAGGAAGAGAGTTTTTTAAGCGATGCCACTGACTTAAAAATTGCTTCCCCAGTAATGGGAACACTCTGGCGTGAGAATCTCCAGGAAAGTTCAGAGACAGCGCTGAAAGGAAATGGACAAGGATTGATACATATTTGCTGGCCAGGGGAAGGATAATAATGATGGAAGGAAGCGCATGCTTTCAAATTGGCCATGCAATGACCCAATGTAGTGCAACTGGTCGAGAAGGACAAAGAAACGCTACAGTTGCCACAGAGCCTCCCACTTCCTCAACGAGAGGGATGGCTGATGAGGCCAATTCATCAGCTCTCCACATCTATGCCCTTCAAATGGCTTACAGGTTTTCCTGATGTTGCTCGTGCACACTGGATCTTGCCCATACTCAGTAGCCCTCAAGTTTGAATTCCACTCGATCCAAACTTATGATAAGCGAAGGAATACAAAGCAATCATTTTGCACTATTCAGATAAGCAGGGAGCGACGAGCCTTAGCCCTTGAGGAAGATGATGCTTCTCTGGTGACTGGTATTAGCATTGACCCATGTACATTCCTGCCCAATACTTGATCATCTCAGTGTCTTATGCTGGCTCAAGTCAGGTACATTGCCGGGGGCTGGACGGTGCTGTCAACTCGTTATTTTTTCTTGCCCGATGAGTTTGCTTACGTCAAGGCCATGCAACCTAAAAAAACTCGACATCACATCAAAAGAAGGCAAATCAATGGCTTTCCTTCTTTCTCTTCAGTGCTTACGGGAACGCTTTTATTGCTTATTTGCCTTCAGCTGTTCACTGGGACTGAGATGATCAGCACTGCGCACTCGGCAAAATTATAAAATTTGTGTGTTAGAGAAGATTGGTGGATGTCCCTGACTTTGAATCTTCGAGGCTCTGCTTGGCAGATGACCTTTGAGGTGGCCAATGGGTAGCAGCAGGATACTTAGTCCTCGGTACAGTATACCGAGTGAGTGACACGCAAAAAGCCACCATAGTGATTGAGAAACAAATGGTTATCAATCCTGAAGCTGCTCTACATACGTGTACTAGTATTTCTCCAGAAAAGGCTGTAATTTTGAGTGGGGAACATGTTGAAGCGCAATAACGTCTTAATTATAATATCATAAGTAAAGGAAGTCCCACTGAGTAGATTTTCCTAGTGGGCACATCATCAACCCAAGGATGGAGAAATTTCTCCAATCATGATTTGATTCAGTGGGCATGAGAACACTTGGCTGCTTCATGCCCCTTTCTACGTCACTAGTGGGCCGGTTCTGAACAAACATCGGCCAAATCTGGAAGACACCTTAAAGTGTAATTAGCGAGTAATCGTCTCTAGCCGATGTATATCGTGTACTATTTCAGGAAGAATGTTAGCCTTGCCATTTATGTCGTCTTTCGTATTTGGTGACACAAGCCAGACCGATGATAGTAAAGATCTGTTTAGCCCATGATAGTATCCTATCTGCGGTGCTTACCTCCCAATGGTCATTGTAATCCTAGTCTGTGACTCTTGGCTATGGGTTTCACAAAACACGGCATTGACAGAACCATATGGAGATCCAAAAAGAACATTGTGGAATGTGGAGTTCTCTGCAAGTGCCATTTTCTGTCAGCCAGTGAAGAATATGTGCCAGTTCATCGGATCTAGCCATTTGATTTTATCATGACTACGGATGACCTGAAAGGTGAGCTTATCTATGGCGTTTGTTGGGCTGCCAGGGATAGAAACAATTATACTTCAAGTGGTGCAACGCAGCTGCAAAGCTTCCCAATGTCCAAGGTCTATCCGTACATTATCTATTCCTTGGACTGGGAAAAGTGTTCGATCCCAGCATCCTGTTTTCTGAACTTCCATCGTTATTCCATTTGTAGTAGGAGCCAGCACCTAGGTCCACCCTCCCGCTCTCTTTAATTGACAACCACAAAGGCATGTTTTATGTGGCCCGTACTGACAAATAACAAAACTGTTCCTGTGAACAATCCATGCCATGGATCAGAAAAATTCCTTCATTAATTGTTCAGTGCTGAAGATGAGCTGGACATGATTCGCTAACAAATTACAAGAACGTTAATATATATATGTCTGGCAATGCCGGCATAATTTACACTTGCTACCTATCTCATTTTTCATAACAAAGAACTTGGATTCATGGGTTCTGTTTTTCTGTACATAGTGAGGCAGGCGTATGTACAAACGTGCATCTCTTAAAATACAATAAGAACCAATTACAAAACGAAATTACATCTCAACTGCATTACATGCTATCAGAGGTTTGGATAAATCACCAGAACCGATCCTTGTTAACGCTTAGATATCCAGCCATCACTTTCCCTCCGGTATTCCTCATACCATCAATGAGAAAGCACCACGTCGAGCCTAAAGCCCCAATGAAAAAATCGGCCTCAGTTGCCATTAAAAAATTGGTTATAGGATAATTTGTGCTGGTCTCTCTGCCAAGACTTGCTTCATATGTAGCCATGGTCATATTCCCGAACTGTCGTGCCACTTTAGTGTAATAAAAGTTCCAATGGGGATATAACCTTGTTTCATCAATCACTTCCTGCTTACAAGTTGGGGCTCAGTCTAGTTGAGCATGGTTATCATTATTGATTGAATATTTAAGACAAACTAGAAAATGAAATCAGAGCTTAACCTGCATTTCAGTGGAGAGCCATATGGTGTTAAGATTGGGAAATCGCCTGCGGATTCGTTCTGCAAGACTCATGTACTGTTCAAACCCAACTACCTTCATTTCAGATGCTTTGTCACCCATCCTAACATGTATGCTCAGTATTGGTCTCGGTACCCAGGGTTCGTGACTAGACCATACTAACTTTTCAATATCATCTTGAGATCTGTTCACAGGGGCCTGCAGATAAACAACTGTTTAATTTCTGATAATATACTAGCATTTTATCAATTATTTATTTGCGAAAGAATGAATTTTAGATATCTTGATAGTTTATCTAGATGAACACACAAATGCAGAAACACTAGAAAAAGGTCTCAGAAACTAAGTGAAGCGACCTTTATAATGTAGCAGGCTAAGTTACACACCAATGGACTTATCATGCTGAAACAGAAAGCTGTTCAAAATTCATATAGTTTACCACTTATGCACGTGCACTACAAGAAAAATCACCAAATCAAGTCGAGCTAAGATATACCTGTTTGAAAGGTAAATATTTATTTAATTCATAGTTCAAAACCATTCAATTAATTCAGAATACGATAGAGCTAATTACCAACATCAGACTTCATGTTGAGCTACCATGTGTTAAGCTCTATCATAATTTTGGTTAACTAATCAGGTTATATATGAATAAGAGATGACGGACCAAACCAAGATAGAGTTTTACATTCAAAACATGTGCACATGGTTTGTTCAGATCGACTCACTTGATGAGGAAAAAATGGTCACTTTGTGGTATCTCCTTGATAAGATCTATGAATCCACTCAGATTGAAGTGCCATTACAATCAAGTCAAAAAAGATATCAGAGTGAGCATTTAGCTAAACATTTTTCTATACCATCAACGAGTTTTCTGAATTCTGTGGAGATTCAACTAATACAGTATTACAAAATTGCTCCTTTCCCAGCTGCAAAATGAGCAGGATATCAACACATACAGGCCTCATCAGAGCTATTTGGTGGTCCATCACCATGAGGGAAGTGGTTGCAGGATTATACCCATGTATATCATTTAGCATTTCAGGCAAGCTGATTGAGCAATCTTTGTAACATATAATAGATAAAATGTCTTTTATAGCCTTATTCCTGACAGCTGCAGTCAATGAAATACTACAATGGGCAAAAAACGGATGAAAGTTCTTTTCAGTGTATGTGTTTCCATGAAGGACAAGATCTTCATGCATCTGGTGGTCCATTGTATCATTAGATCATTCTGAAATAGTTGTGAAAACGTTCTTCTGCATTTTGAAGACTATTGGGTACTGGGTTTTTCCTGAAACAACCTATGTCCCATCGTGTGGTGTGACCCCTTTTATTGTGGTCACGCTCAAGGATAATGAAGTCGCCCATGCACTTAGGCCAATAGGAAGTAGGATTGATGACAGTGGTGCAGTAAGAGCTTGTTGGAAGCACCTAGAAGACAATTGGATTCCCATTTCACATTGATTTATATGAGGCTTTTTATGGCCCACAAATGCATGGTCTGAACTCGTGTATCATGGTCATTCACAAAGATAACAAGGTTGGCCTTTGCATTTAGAAGCCCCTGTGGTGTAAGGCCAATATCAGTGGTGCAGCAACAAGTGGCTTTACTTTCACGTTAATTTCTTGACAATTTTTCCAGAACAAGCTAAATAGTGTCACAAGGTAAAATACCTCAGGCCATTCTTCTGCAGCACTCGCAATAACCATTTTTGCAGCTTGCATTCCAAATGCCTCATGACGAGCAATATTCAGCAGATGACATGTATATTCACTCTGAAATCTCATTAGGTAGCGAATAGCCTAAGTAAAAAAAAAATTGTTATGCGCAAAGTTGAACTACAAACACTTACCAAATTGAGCTTGTATATGAAAATCAAAAGCATTACAATAATGTTTACCAACCATGACAAATTAGCATGGTCATAACCAGGAAACCTTTATGTTAATAGAAAAAATTATTGCAAGCTTGGCATCTATTATTCTACAATTTGATGGAAAAAGAACATCACATTGCACCACCAATGACTAAATAGAAAAATGCACATCATTATTAAAAAAAAATGCAAGTCATTAAGGATGCATTATCTCCATTAATTAGCATCCTTTCTTGAGGAATGAAGAACATCTGTCCTTAAATTATAAAGTAACCTCTTTGTAATTAAACAGAGAGATGGAAAGGGGCTTAACATTAAACAGTTTGGTAGTTGTCGGGAGAAACATGAAGTCAGAAGTGTAAAAAGGGCATATTGTGCAGAATAACCCAACTCTCTGTGCAAATATCAGGATACCTAGCAGTAATTTTTCGAAATACCAGCCAAGTCATACAACAATCAGGAAAAGTGACATATTCTCCCCTAATAAGTCAACTAATAACATAAACTCCGTTCCAATATCATTGGAATTGGAAATTTCACCATCTCAGCAGTGTAGTTTTCTGGTCAAAATACCATTTATCACTATTGTATCATGTGGACTGTCTAAATCCTCAAATATAGGGATGATGTGGCATGCAGCACCCCAATCTCTGACCTTCAATCTTTTAACTGCTTTGGTTCAACTTAAACATTCTTATAAGCTAGGATTCAGGAGGGTGTCCGACCTTTCTGCTAGTACTTGGGTAAGCATTCAAATATTCTGAAACAAGAATAATGCTTGATAATCTAGAAACTTGGTGAAATTTTTTGGCAGATGAAAAGAAAACTAACATGCATTGGCCTAAGCACCATCAAACAAATTTTAACATCGTCATACTGGCATACCCTTAAGTCACAGACTAATTAGTTTCTAAATGGAGTCAAATGTATGGCTTATTTTTAAAAAAAAAAAGATGTTAATGATTATACCTGCGCTCGCCACCATCTTCGATCCATTTTTCGGTGATGTATCACCAAATTTCCATTTATATCTGTTGTTGGCTGCAAGAAACTCCAAGGACTCCCCCACAGTCTACATGAACATAAGAGGAATGTGTCAATTCTATTTACACGCACATTAAAAACTGTGGTCCTGGAATATCTTTATTTTACCAACAGAAGTATCTTGAAACAAAGCAATACCTGGGTATTTGTCCTGCCCATATTTCTCTTGAAGTGTAATTTTCTTTTCTTGTTACAATACCCTTCTCCCATGCCTCTTGACTTTTAACAAGCTTGAATACTCTATCTTGACATTCTTTAGATGTCTCTGGAAAGAAATAGCAGGACCAGCGAGATCGAGATGGACCTGCCAAACCAGCAATTCCTAAGTTGCACAAACTTTTTTAGTCGAAGCTACATTCTAGATTTGCAAGATCAGTGAGATCGAAATCTACCTTTACAACCATCATGGTCAGCCCGATTAAAATAATTGGTGATGAGGACACGTTTTTCATTAAATGCAATAGCAAGAAGGCCGCACATTCCAGCAACCTGTGCCCCAATGCCAAAACCAGGTAGGCTTTCCCAGTCAGCAACAAGAAATCTTAGTTGAGGGTCGCTACAATTTGGTGGGTGTTGGTGTACCCATATGTCATGCTGAACTTTCCTCGTTAATGGTATGTTGTCCTCATCAGATCCTGATATCTATAAGTTCTAAGAAAATTAATCGCATTAATAGGATTTGGAGGCCGAAGCGGAATGATCTGAATATAATGCATATGTCATATTCACGAGTTTACATACCCAAGGAGGATTAGCCTCTTTTGACTCTCTCTGGCCCCCATCATTGCTCTGTTCTTGATCCGATTCTGGAGTTGGCTGGGGCAGTTTCAAGCCTAACCATCCTTTCCAAGTTGTCCAAGGAGGAAAGCTTCTGTTGACCCCACGGTTATCATGATGTTGATTCAGCCGTGTGTTCAGTTTGCAATTTTCCAAATGAGGTGCAACAGGCACACTTGACTTGCTATACAACTTACCATCTGATGCATTTAACAGAGAACTCCAAGCAGAGTATAACAGTACGACTTTTTCTTCGCTTCGCTGTACATCCATTCCTCTGCTTATCATCTTTGATATAGAACTAAGATCCTCACTTTCGTTAACATCTACCCAGAAATTAAAAGTACAGCGTTAAATACTTAAATGAAAACAGAGATTTTCTAAGTGCGAGTATTTAAGATACTTGATGAAAACTAATTAAGCATCACCAAAGCCAAGAAGTGAATCAAGTTGGCAATATATAGAATTAGCAAAATCATAGAACAGAGGAGGTTGTGAAACTATGGTCGTAGGGAGGGAGCAAACTAACATGTGAACTTTACTGCCTCGTCTGTTGTCTCCAATCACTTATAGAAGCAAATGGTTTGCCCACGGACAACTGTTGGCTTTTTCTGTTTCATAGTTGCAATTTTTATATTTAATTTCTTGTCTCTTTTATTGTAAAAATAGAGGCGCTTGTTCTGGAGTATTCTAGTTTGTCATTCTCGAACAGAATGCAGAGCATGAAAGTAATTATATCATTTCCAACATTAAACAATAAATAAAACATAGAAATAAGAGAAAATGAAGATTTTTTGGGAAAGTTTGCCTCACCAAAGTCAACTGAAGTCGAATTCTGCAGAATTGGCCCAGACGGTGAAGAAAAGACAGCTCCAAAGTCCGTCGTTCTGAAGGAACCGAGAGATGCGAGAGAGAAGTAGGTGACACAGACGCCACACAGAAAACCCAAAACACAAACTTGACAAGGAAATGAGCTACTCATTTGGAAGGCTTTCTGTGAAATGACACGCTCAAGAGTCTTTGGAGGTGCTTCTTCCATTTTTTTTAGAAAAAAATTTCTGTTCTTATCTTACTCAAAGGATACCAATTGCACAGCCTGAATGAACTGGAGTCAATCCATGCAATTTCTCCTTCAACATGTATTCAGCAGCAAAAAAATTGGAAAATCACGAGTTAAATTTTCAGCAAGTGAATCCATGGACGGTTCAGCAATATCTTCTCCAAACTGCAAAATCAGAGGAGTTGGTTGTCAATCCTCAGGCGAGAACTCCGCCGGGAAAATGAAAAAAAAAAGAGCAGAACAGACGCATGCACAAGAGACAACAGGACAAGGCACAAGTGACAAGTCCAGCTTTTTCAGCACTAGCAGTAATCAAATCACAAAACGAAAGAACCCAGTTTCATGAGAATCATCCGACGAGGACGACAGCCTATGAATTGCAGGAGCAAGATTACGGCATAACTAGAAGGATTTGCAGCAAAATGAAAAACGCAGTAACACCCATTTTTCCTCGTTTTCTAAGAAAGAAAAGAGCGAAACGAAATATTTAAAACAAGGACTGAAAACAACTACCAGAGAAACCATGCCGAATAGCTTCAGTTCTGCTAATTAGCCATGAAAACCTTGAGTTCGCAGAAGCCCAAACAACAGTGTTAGCAAAAGCGCGAGAAGCATGCAGAATCTGAACTGGAGGAAAACGCAGAGAAGTACCCACAAAAGGATGATTAGCCGATTGTACTGAAGTTGACGACACAAAGGTGTCACATGATGCCTTCACCCACTGCCCAACCAGCCCTTTACAGGTGAAATCCGGTCAGAAGCGTTAAAAGCCTCCATCAACAATCAACCAGATGAGATGAAAAGCGTTGTGTGTGCAGTTGGCATTCAGAGTTGAAAGACGATAAAATTTGGAACGTGGGTCTCACAGTCTCCTGCAAAGGTTAGCTCCGGTGGCAGGCGATATTCCGGTCAGAAGCGTTAAAAGCCTCCATCAACAATCAACCAGATGAGATGAAAAGCGTTGTGTGTGCAGTTGGCATTCAGAGTTGTAAGACGATAAAATGTGGAACGTGGGTCTCACAGTCACCTGCAAAGGTTAGCTCCGGTGGCAGACGATATTCCTGAGTCGATGTCGAAGGGGAGGGGGTCCACCTCTCTCCTTCTTCCTAGGTGGAAGCTGTTTGGACTCTAGCGTTTCTGGCTAGGAGAAAAGGTTGGACAGCTAGAGGCTGGTGGGGGATGGCCCGGATCGATGATGACACTTATTTCGATATTTTGATTTAATCAGGAGAAATCAAATAAAGATTATGCGACGCGGAAGCAAAGTGTCTGTAATGTAATCAAGGAAGAAAAGTCTGTACGTGATTCTGGAAGCAAAGTGGAGGTTGGGACTTGGGCAAAGCTTTACTTCCAAGTGAGCTGGCAATCATGGTTTTTGATGAACGCATGAAAGTTTGGAAAACCTTTCCGTATGATGGTAGGATTACGTTGATTCTTAGCTTGAAAATTTAGTATAAACCAAAGGAACCTCCTTTGGCCTCTTTTAAATCATCAGCAAAATCCATCTGGAAGATGATAATGGGAGCACTTGCCATTAAGGTAATTGAATTAGCACCTCCGGGGTAAGTTGTCAAATCTGCGTGGGGACAATTTTATACTGAAAGGGCCAAGCTTTATTAATCATTAATGTAGGTGCCTCGGATTAGGGAAGCAAAACATCTGAGTAAGATGGCGACACATAAACCACCACCCAAAATTCTATTTCCATCTTTAAAGCACGGAACCAGCAGCACATTTTTTAAGTGTCAGCTACAGGAGTGAGCTTAGAAAGAAGAAGAAGAAGAATATTGCCAGCGGTTGTCTTCTACCATGGCACAAGAAACATAAATGGTATTGTTTAGCTTAAATCCGTGATGATTTAAAAAACGACAATACGCAGCAAGTTTGCTGTTTCTTTATGAGTTCATGGAGAAACTTCTGGGGAACACTCGTATGGAATGGAACCGTTGCTGTGGGAATTTTACCTGCTGCCGCGAATGAAGGGGCATGGATCGGCTCAACGTTTGGTTCCGAAGAGGGTGACGAGGATTTATGAAGCAGTTTTGCGGTCAGTTGCGGACTTCGATCACCGAATAAACATACAGGAGGTGGATTTTCGTTTTGTTTCTTTTTGTTTTATTGTCAGGAGAATATATGATCCTGTACACGGTGCCTGACACATTACTTTAGGTCCCTGCCAGTCATGTGGGGCTATGGCCCCCCAATAAGATTTATAATTACCGTGGCCCTTGTGGTCTCTCTTCTTATGTGAAGAGTTTTTTCTTAATATGTAAAATTGACGGTGCATATTTTTAAGCATATATTAGCGTCAATGATTATGGTATTAATATGCACTAGCTTATATATCTTTTACTAGCGTATATATCGTCCATCTCGAGGAAACTATAAAAAACTCTTCCTTTGCTAGGTGAATTTTGGGTACGCCAGCTTTCATCGTGATCTCAATAAAATTATATTATTCATAGGGTTATACTAGAAAAGCTAACCCTACCCAACCTAAGTAGAACTAGCCTAAGATTGCCTAAATTTGAGTCAGGTAGATAGATCTATCTTCAAGTAGGGTAGAGTATAGGCAAAAAAATAGGTGGTTTTGGGGTTGGGTCGAGTTCTATATGCTAAAGAACCTGACCCAATATTTTATGTATAAGAAAATTAAGCTATGAGATTGATAATACGTACTCTAGTACACATTAGTGTTAGTATTGTATTAATGTACACTAACATATATGTCATTAATATCAAATATTATAATCTTCCATATATTCTTTATCCTACGCTAAGCTCATTAGTAAAACATGAAAACCTCTTCCCTTGCTAAGTAAGTAAGTTTGGATTTACCTACTTTCCCAGTAATCTCAGTAAGAAGTTTTTTCCTGAATTTGGGACCAACCCAACCTAGGATACATATCAAGCCCTATCTCAGAGTTCTCGGGTAGGTTGGGTCCTATTTAGTGTTGAGTTGGGTTCTTAAATATCAGGTTCAAGAATTATGTAACCCAACTCGATTTGCAGCCCTAATCATATGTAATCACTCTCTTAACCTTGCCAGTATCGAGAAAGCCACATGTCACTGCCATCAACGCCAGCACGCTATTTGCTAGTGATCATTAAGCAGCCAGAGCTCCAAGAGGAGCATTCAGGTGCACTATTAGGTTTGTTAATCCAATCATGCGCGTTGATTTTGGAAGAAAAAAAAATTCATTATGGTGATAAAACTATGGCATGTGTAAGCGAAGAAAAGGACGAGACATGAAATATAATGGTAACAAAACGCCACGGTTGTTGGGAGTAGATATGTACACGACAAGAGAGACGTAACACGAATCTTCCATTCATCACCGTAAAATATCTATGAAAAGGACAGAAGACACACGTTTCATGAAGGCGTCCATGGCTGTTACAAGTTGCCACTAGAGTAATTAGAAACATTTTTGTCACAGTTTCTTGTTCGGTCCACTCACGTCAAACTGTTGAGTCTCCTGAGCTCTCCCTTCTCCATGACTCCGTTTGTCCTGGCCATTCCTAGGGCGTTCATTTTAGTGTTTTTTTCAATTTTTTATAAACTGCTTATAGTTGACACTTATCAGAATTTTTGTTCCTAACATTCAGGGTCCTACACTTCTAAGATATATTTATATTTTTAAAAATGTCAGATATGCAATGAACCCAAAATAGGCCCCAATTATAAAAGGGCATGTGGCCATCAAAACCGGCTATAGCCGGTCAGCCTTTGGAGGTAACCAATTGCAGTCGATTTTTATAGCCAAGCACATACCCTATAGGGTGATCATTTTGGGCTTATTACATGTAGGTGCATTTAAATATCTTCCAAACATAAACAGCCTTCGTAGCACAGAACTGAAGAAGAAAATGGCTTTTTATTGAAAGTATACAGAAGAGACAGGAGGAAATTAGGCGAATACAAAGGCCAATTTTAGTTAAATGAGGAAGATGAAAGATGGCTTCGGCATAGAGGCTTCGAGCACTGCAGATGCATGCTTTTTTACATTCACAACACACGGCATATACCTTTCTTCGTTGTTGACTTCATGGTGTCTTAAGCCACATTGAGGAGAAAAACAATTTATATCCACAAGTAGCCAGCAATGTGTCAAAATTTATATCAAGCCGCTGTTTTGCCATCGCATACGTCACATATCGTATACCCTAGACCTTCACAATAAGGACATTTTGTTCCATCCTCCACCCATTCCAAAAACTGCAATAACATTACCATATTAACATGATGCGCGAAAAGAAAATTACAAGATGCCTGAAAACTGCTACACACACAACCTTACCTGTGGCTCAATATTGGGCTCACCCGTTCCATCACACTCTGCAACAATGACATGAAACATAAGTCAGGCCCTCAAAGGTGAAGGTAGTTTTTTCAAGGAAATTCATTACTCCTACTTGCTAAAAGTTAATAATGATGGTATTGGCTTTAGATAAAGTGGATATTTATGAGAGAAAATGCTGGATATTAGTGGTCTAGGCTTTTTATAAGCGGATAGTTTTATGACAGCAGCAGCTGCTACATGTTTTTTTCTCTTGGAGAAATCTAGCCTTTTTCTTCAGGGATATAGGAAAGTTTAAATAATATTCTATACCATGCCATCTGGACGTACAAATATTAACCTGCAAAAAAAAAACACCTATTATCCTGATTCTTAGTAGCTACACATCATCAACAACCATGACATTAGTAGTGCAAATATGGCATATCCTCTCGTTTGACCTTTTTGCCTTCACTCACTGTGAGACCAATTTTTTCAATACGTTACCAACATTGGTATACTGCACTGGTAATTCAAATTTAAGATAAACAAAACAAATCCCGTATCCAGTTATCACCTTAATGATTTAGTTGGACAAGAGCAATACTTAAAGTTGGTGCTCATTAGCAAGTGAAGAAGAATATTTCAGGTAAAGCTAACTCAAATCCAAAGAGAAAAAAATTACCTGTGCACATTAAACGTCCTTCCCCACGGCAAGAGAGGCATTTTTTAGCAGACTCAACTTTGTTTGCAGCATTGTTCCTACCCACAAGTCTAGACGGCTCTTCCCACCTATTCTCGCCAAGAAGAAAGACTCTTTGCTGAGATATTTCAAATTGGGACTCACTTCCTTTAACAACAGTTTGCTTGGTTTCTGAGATTTCAGTTAAGGATGTAGCAGGAGCTCCATTAATGCCATCCTAGCAAGTAATAGAAATTAAAAAACATATGGGTGCAACTGAAGCTTGCCTAAAGATTATATAAAACTTGAATTAAATAAAAAAAGATTATATAAAACTTTATGAGCTAAAGCAATATGTAATTCAAACTTTCATGAGGTAAATATTAACAAAGTCAAATATCCAATTGTTGCAATTATAGTACACAAGCATCAAGCTTCCTTCCAAAACAATTTAATCAGTGATACCTTCTTTTGGATAGAGATAGACTTGCTTGTCCTAGCATCAGGGACTTTGCTGCTTGTTTCTACCATTTCATACAACATTTCCAAGAGTTCTTCTGTCATAATTCCATCTTCAGAGGTACCTAAGCTTGCCTTGTAAACAAACCATCTGATTAGTGTAGATAACAAAATTTTGGAACAATAAAGGAATAATTATTAACGAATTTTTATAATTATTTTTTCCCAATTTCTAAAAAACCTCTTCATTTCCATACATTTGAGTCAGTAATATCTTAAACAGGAAAAGGAAATTCTCACTCCCTTCCATTATTGCATTGACCAGTATTTTAATACTGACTATGTACATTTTATAAAAAATTTAGTATTTTAGTTTTACAACTGTATAAATAGAAGAATGTAATCACAAAGATACCTGCCAAGTTTTCACTGCACGCTGAGTTCCACTTGAAAAGCTTGAGTACTCCATATCCTCCTCACCAGAATAAAACCCCAAGCTTTGTAGTGCTTCCTGCCATAGTGAGAGGAAGTGCTAATAAAGCTAATATAAACTAACTTAAATAACAGAACATAACATAAAAAAAAATCAACAACCTACATTAAAAGAGACGTGATTACAGAAGAACATGATAAAACTTGAAAAGCATACCAAAAAGCATCATAAGTAAGACATCCAGGAAAGTCAATAGTTATAGAACAGAAGGTTAACCATTTGTATATCATACAGGCAACAATAAACTGTGTATTTATTATAAGAATTATAGATACATAGCATTTCTATATTTTAGAAACTACCAAGAACCTTGCCAGTGGGCCAAAGAATGTTCAACACTAAACAGACAAGATTTAATTATGCCAGCGTTCTCTGATCCAAACCATCAATATCTTGTCCATTTAGTAGGAAAGAGCATACAAAAAGCACTTTCAGCCAATTTTAAACAGAAAGCACTTCAATCTCTCAGTTTAATTTGTAAAATGTTGATGCATATTTCTTGACTTTTCATAAGTGGTATCAACGCCTAAAGTGTCACTGGCTTACACATGCATGTTCAACTTCCTAGGAAACAATACATAAAATTCTTCTTAAAAGTCACTGATCTCGTAGTCCACAAGATAGTCCTGTTTTCCATTTTCGCGCCAGAACACCACGTTAAAACTTCCCATACTGAGTAAACTATCCCACCACACTTTGATAAACAGTTTATTATACTCTCAGATTGGTTTCCATTCATAAAATTATAAGAAAACAGTCAAGCACAATGACCAATGATTTTGATAACTTCAATCCAATATGGTCACAACTTACAAGATAAACGTATGAGGATCAATTATT
The DNA here is from genome assembly GCA_035235625.1 of Saururus chinensis. Classification (NCBI taxonomy): domain Eukaryota; kingdom Viridiplantae; phylum Streptophyta; class Magnoliopsida; order Piperales; family Saururaceae; genus Saururus; species Saururus chinensis. The sequence continues at coordinate 33,832,798 of CP141145.1, forward strand.
TCAGATCCTCTCTTCCTTAAATGATGTAAACCCTAAGGTTTACAGGGTGATTTAGATAGTGAAATTGGATGAAAGGGGGGAGAAGAACCCTGCTAGTGCGTTGAAAACCAGTAAGGCGAGAGAAAGGGGAGAACTTGAGTCGACAGAGGAGAGGGAAGGGAGATTAGATCTGATTAATTGCATAATCCTCCATTAGGGCGGAGAATCCCTTACATAATATGCCCTTAATGGGCCTGGGCCTTATTAACTAATACTACTTAAGGCCTAATTACATAATTCCTACTGCCTAATAGCCCAAAAGACCTATTAATAAAAGCAATCCTACGATCCGTAACATTAAACCACCACTATCTTGTCTCATTTTCAGTTTAGACAATAAAATATTAACTCTTCATCATCCGTTCTCCCACCATGCCACTACATTTGATTCATAATCTGAGCATATAAAGCTAATACATCTCCATTCTTCAATTCGCTACTAACCATACATCCAACCAAATACATTGTCAACTACGTCCATCTATCAGAAAGCTCATAGCCAAAACTTCGAACATATTCAATTGTCAAATAAAAACCATCTCCATTCTTCAATTCGCTACTCGCCATACATCCAACCAAATACATTGTCAGCTACGTCCATCTATCAGAAAGCTCGTAGCCAAAACTTCGAACATATTCAATTGTCAAATAAAAACCAACAACACCTAGACACGTATCCAGTTTCTCATGCTCCAGCAGTAACTGAGTTTTAACAACCTCCATGACATTCATGATAAATAGAGTGTAAAAAATATATATTTTTACCAGAAATCGCTAAATTACTAGGAAAATGGTAACGAACTTAAAACTGAAGAGAAAATTTTGAACTGAAATGGAACATTTTAATAAAACAACTCGCCTTGAAAATTGAAGCAGAAATACTAAAATCAACACTTCGTTTCCAGGCAGACCTGCATCAGTCGCACGTCTTCTCCTTCAGAACCCGTCCTCAGCATCCTCTTCCGCGTAATCTTCTCCTCTTCCTTCCTGTTCCTCGTTTCCTCTCCGGTACTCTCAGAAACCCTAACTTCCCCCACCACCATCTCCTTCACCTCCCCTTCCTCCAGCAGCATCGGGCGCGGCCCCGAGCCGCTCTCCTCAATCCGGTTCAACCCCAGCTTCGCATCCGCATCTTTCAGCACCTGAAGTAGCGAAGCCAGATTCGGAATTGCGTCGGAAGGATTGGAGGCCGAATTCCAGCGTTCCAAGTCCTCGATTCGGCGTTTGAGGGAGTTAATTTCCGCGAGTAGGGATTCACGCTCGGTGTTCCAACGGGATTCCTGCCTGAGCCAGCGCTGCTCTTCGCGGAGCCAGCGCTGCTCTTCCCGGAGCCACCGGATCTCCTCCCGGTCCCATCCGGAGGTGGAGGAGGAAGAGGCGGAGATGGAGGCCCTGAAGAGGAGACGTCGCCGCCTCCGAAAATCGGGTTGGGATGAATGCGATTTCCTGCCGGGAGGAACCAAATGGGGGCCGAAGGATAGAGGCGAAGACGCCATTGTCAACCCACTGAGCTCCCGCCGAGACGGGCGAGGCGAAAGCGCGGGATATTTGGTGGCTTTCTCATGGGGTAATTTAGTCAGTTCAGCATGAAAGACGAAAACTAGTGGCCGGTATGGCGCCCCCGCCATCTGATCAGGTGGCGGGCCTTGGGCCTGGAAACAGTTTAGCTAACTAAGGCGAGACCAAATCCGAGCATCTAAGATGGTTTGTGGGTTTTTCATTTTTGGTCCATAAGATAGTTTATGATATATCATGGGCTTTTTGGAGGGATGTCATACGCTCATTAAGGTCTACGCCAAATGATTAAAGGCCCATCAGTTTATTTGCTATGGGATTTTCTAGAAGGATGATCAAATGTCCTTGGGACCTCTGGACTGATTAAATGTTTGTGTATTGAATTTCGATAAAATGTTATCGATTTAATTTTAATTTTAGTTTAAATTATTAAAATTATATTTATGTGTAAAAAGTGAGTGAAATTAAAATTTTCGTTCGGAAGTTTATTCCAAATTGTTTTGAGCCGAACTAAGCCATATTCACACAACCACTTCATGAAGTGATTTAATCGATTTTGGCCCTTAGCCCCCCATTTTGAAATTATAAATTCAATTATTTTTCAATAGTTACCCTCATATAGATTTGAACATCGAGAAACATGTCATATAGTTGATGTTCCCTTTAAAAGTTTAAAATTACCTACCCTTGTAGGATATTGTTTAATAGAACTTGAATTTATGAGCATAATATTACTAATAATATGCATATCCGAGTTCAAAAGAGAGTTATATTAATTAAAAGTTTTAAAATTAAGTTTGACACGATATTTAAATTTATTCTAAAAAAATTTATTACCAACCGTAATTCACATTTGACATTGAATCTTTGGAATTAATTTTAAAAAATTGTACTTCCGTTTCTAAAAAAATCCATCACGCAAACAGTTTGAATGTCCATTTCTAAAAGATCGTCCATGTTGTATGTAGATAGCGAAGGGACGAAGCTGGATTAACTAATTAGGGAAGTTAAATACTCCTTCTATCTTAATTTATTAATTTTGTTTTGAAATATAATAAATTTTATTGAATGATGATACTTACGTTTAAGAGAAGGGAAAATAAGTTTTCGGTACTCTTTTTTAAGTACCCAATTATTTAAATTGAACAAAATAAAACTATTAATATGGAACAAATTCTTTTGCCAAATATAACTATTAATATGGATTAGAGGGAGTAGTTGTTTAACAAGAACTTAGTTGCATAATTAGCACTACTTTCAAGTTAAATCCAAGTCAAATCAAATTAAACTAATACAACTAAGGGGCTGTTTAGGTATAGAATTAATTCACTAGCAAATCAGAATTTTTTGGAATTAATTCATTCAATTCAATATAGAAATGAAATTTGGTTTGGGTATGAAATTTTTTATAGAATTATGTTTGGATAGCGAATTGTGTTTAAGGTCAGAATCTTTAGAATTTTTAGGTAAATTAATAAATATATCATTCGAATAGAATTGTTTTAATAGAATCATGTAAGGAATTTAGGTATTTTTTGCAATCGTTGAATTTACAAAAATTATAAATACAACTTTGGTTTAGACATTGTACGCAGTTAGCGTGCAACACCAATAATATGCCCGAACTGATGTATTCAGCTTTGGGCCATATCGAACGATTTAGAATTATCACCCCAAATTAATATCCATGTAATCACAATAAGCTTCAACCCTCAGTGCAGCTTCCAACAATACATTAGGATCATTTGCACAATACTGGACGAACAATAGTTGATCTTCCTACTAAACATTATCAAATTCAGGTCACTCCTCAAAAACACAATTTTACCAATTAAACAATTATCAAATTTGCTCCTCGCAACAACTTTCAAGAGCAACCTTTTACATCAACATCAAAGAAAGGACAGAACTTGTTAAAACAACACTCTACACTTCAAAAATCCCAAGAATAAGAACACACACGTTTGGTGCAATTAGAAGCTTTCGAAGAGGCACTAGAGCACAAAGTAAGCAAATTTCAAATACCTTACAGGTGGTGAACTTGAGGGAGTGGTATTTCTCGTTCTTGGAGAAGATGCGGGAGTGGAGCATGGGGGTGTACGCAGCCTGGGCGCCGTACTTGCGGTAGAGCATGCGGAAGGGGAGCTCCGAGTTATCCACCATGGGCGCCGCCACCAGCCTCGGCGCCCCCAACCGCTTCCAGTTACTCCACGTCTGCTCCGTGTGGGAGCATCCGCTGCTGCTCAAAAGCCACGCCATAGGCAGTGGTAGAGGAGAATTTTTGGTGCGAATTTTGGTGGCGAATGGCGGCTCGCCAGAGCTGCATGTAAGCGAGTCTGGCTTGCACGCTTTGGAGAAGAGACTTGCTGTAGACAGGGAAGGAGTTTGGGAAGAGGGAGATGGCGGAAGCGGATGGCGGATTGCAGACGACAGATGGTGGAAGCAAACAGCGGAAGGTCGAAGATCGGGGTGGAGTTTGGGAAGAGGGAGGGAGACGTTGAGATTCGGTGATTTAGGACGGAAACACGTCTGAATTGTGTTTTAGTTTGCATTTTTATTTCTGTTTAGATTCACTATCTAAACGATATTCCGATGATTCTAAGCTGAATTGTGACAGAATAGTCAACATTTTATCTCGATTCAGTACCCAAACAACACCTAAAATTGAGTTGTGATCAATGTTTTAAAACCTAGCTCGGACACTGACCTGGGATTGTGTTTGGGCCAGTTTAACCGGGTTCGACCCGGGTTGACCCATTCCTATAAAAATAATTTCTCCTCTCTCCCCCTCAAACCCTAATCTTTCTCCACAACGATGGTGTAAGATCCCTGATCTTAAACCGGTTTATGGTTTTCTTTAATTATTGGTTATCTTGAGATTAATGTGTTTTTTGATCTTATTCGGTGATTTCGTGAGATAAATAGTGTTTGTGATGGTTTTAACCAAAATCAACTTCAATATTAGTGGTTTTAAGAGATTTTAAACCAAATGTAAATTTTTGAGATTTTTCAGAATTTTCACTTTTTTCCCAAAAATTAGGGTTTTGGCGGGACCCCTATGGGCCCCACCGTCAAAAATTTTATTTTTATGTCAAATGAACCTAGACATCTACTTAAGGTCATACAAAAATTTTCAAAATTTTTATAGACTTAATTAGTGCTTAAATTTGTAAAATAACCATTTTTAGCCTACTTTTCCTACTTACACCCCAAAACTTACCCATGCATACCCCAACCCTTACTATAAAAGGGTAGACCTGAGCTATTTCTATTTTTGGGAATAGGCTAAGGAAGGAGGTCTGACCTAATCCCCAATTAGGCTCCAATTAGAAGCAGTTTAAGGTAAGCTTACTCTAATTAAGCACTAAACCCTACTTTATTCTTAAGCTTTTCCAAATTTACCATTTTCCCCTTGATTCAATTCGTTTTTGGGCATCAAAAATTACTGATTTATGTTTTACTACAAACCCTAATATTCAAAATTCAATTTTTACTGCCAACAAGCCTTAGATCTAAGATTTAATTAGGGATTTATTGGGTAAATCGATTTCTATTGGAATTTAATTCAAACTCAATATGTTTTCAAGGATTTCAAGAAAAATGACTCTCCAATCCGAGCTTAATCAAGTGCTGAGGTAATGGGTCTTCAAAATCTCTATTTATCCATGGTAAAACTATTCATTTTTGGTTTATTTCGAAATGAGTTGCTTGATTTGGTGTGTTAATGGTAAGATTAGAAAATGAAATTATTTAATCCCGATTTCTTAGGGCTTTACATTATTATGATATAGTTTGATGTTCTGGAAGTCAAGAAGGACTTTTGATGATGATTAGGGTGTTAGATGTGGATTTGAAGTGTTATCAATGGTGTTTTGGTTTGGATTTGCGAAAGGAAGAAGATAGATTGTTCTACCTTGTTGGCATTCGAACGACCCTTCTGAGCGTTCGAACGGCAACACTGTCGGAACAACAATTTTTCAATTCAGCTGATCGAACGGCCTGCTAGGCGTTCGAATGGCAAAACTGTGAAGTTCAATTTTTTACGTTTAACCGATCAAACTGCCTGAAGGGCGTTTGAACAGATACACAGTAAATTGTATGTTGTGCATATGATGTTTATTTCGATGATTCTACTTTAACTTGCCAATTTCATATGAATGTGGAATGTTTTAAGCTATATTATGCTACTGGAAATGCATGCTATTGAGTTTATGGAGTTGAGATATATGCTTAGAGATTTGTGGAAGGACTTATATTTTGTGGCATGATATTGGAATTGTCATCTTGAATTTATGAATGATTGATTCTCTTTGGTTAAGCATATTTTCAGTAAAACTACAACCTATTATTGGACTAACTTGGGATGATAGAATGTGGATAGTTGATGTGTGGATGTTGGTGAATGCCATGATTCAAGGATGAAATGAATGATCTTATATGTGTTTAGCCTTCATGGTTGAGCTTTGATTTGAGTTACGATTTCAATGATTCTTCTCCTATGATTTTCCGCTGGAATTCATGATTAGATGTTAAAGTTCATGCGTAGTGTGATGGTGAGTGAATTACAAGCATGTTGATATGCATTTAGTGAAATGCTTCTACTATGTGCACACACACACATGTGGAGTTTAATGATGATGATGAGGTTTGCTATTATGATTATGAATGATGCATGAAGGGCTGATGAGAGCACCTATAATGAATTAGAATTCATGTATGCTTTGCCCACGTATGTACCATTGCACGCATTATGAAAATGTATTTCCAATTGATCAGTTGTGTAGAACAGCCGAGGAGAAACCATTAGACACTTGTGGTATGGGATGCATTATGTCGATGGATAACTCTAAGGTTTGTTGCGCTAGTGCTTAGTTAAATTTGCTTCTATGACGTCAGGAATACTCATGGTATGGGACGTGAGGACTAGAGTTGACATAGAAGTACTTTTACGTGCACACCCCGAGGTTTTATCGAGATTAATCGAATTTGATTGATTGGATGAAATGTGGTGAAATTGTGTGCCGGTTTAATCGGTCATTGACTTAATCAAAATTTGATTGGTCCGAAAGGATATGTTTTTGATTTGAGTTCCTTTGTGGAATATGTGCGCTCCCCGGGTTGAGTCGAGTCAAGTTTGGTTGTTCTGAATTGTTAATGCGGTTGAGAATTATTTATTGAGATAATCAAACCTGGACCCTGAGAATCCAATATGGTATGCTCCTTGCACCAGCTACCATGTGTTCGTGGGTTTCCTACGTGGGAACTCGGGCTCTCCCCTCCGTAGGAGATGTCCCAGAACGAATACCCATGCTCTAGGTTCTCTTTGTGAGAATGTGACATTCTTGGCCAGGATCGTCTGGGGTGAGCAGCAATTAGGGATTGACTACCCTGATCTTCTTAAATTCTTATATAGAATTTGAGAGTTGCCTGGGAGTTTAGACTTGATGGGTAGGAGTTGCTCGAAGGCGTTGGCCTTGAGGAGCAGAAGATTGCTTGAAGGCATTGGCCTTGAGGAGTAGGAGATTGCTCGAAGGCGTTGGCCTTGAGGAGCAGGAGATTGCTCGAAGGCGTTAGCTTTGAGGAGCAGGAGTTGCTTGTAGGAGTTGGCCTTGAGGAGCATGTCTATTTGATCAGTGTTTGCTTGAGGGCTCCGGCCTTGAAGAGCAGGTTTATTCTCTATGGGTATGGACTTGCATGTTGGACTAGTGTGCGTGTGTGACACTTATACACGCATGATGAATGAGAATGTTGATGCATAATGGAATATGTATGTTAAAGATACATTCATGTAGGTTATTATGATGTGATGCATGATGGAATATGTATGTTAGAGATACATTCATGTAGGTTATTATGATGTGATGCATGATGGAATATGTATGTTAGAGATACATTTCATGCAGGGTGTTATGATGAGAATGAAATTATGTGGATTATGCACTATGATGCAGTTTTAGGTGATGTGTATGTGTGATCAGAAAATGATGCACTATGTGAATATTTGATCTGAATGATTATATTGCTATGCTATCATATTTTCTGTGTTGATAGTGATATTGAAAACCATTGCTGAGTTTGTTAAACTCACCCCTCTTTTTGTGTTTTGATTTGGGGCTGCGTGGTGCGACACGCAGACAGACAAGATCTCCTCTTTGAGGAAAGGTCGGAGATGGCTTGGGTGTGATGTTGGAGATCATTGTGTGACTTATCTTCTTTGGTTTTATGCTTATGTTTAGAACCTTTGTGTAGGGTTTTTGTTTTGGATTTATGTCACATTTTACAGTTGTAAAGCTTATGACTTATTTTGAGCTGGTGTGGGCTTTAGTTAACTAAGCTTGTGGGTTTGAGAATTGTTGTTTACTTTGTGATAAGCAACACTCTTTCTTTCCTTTTTATTTACTCTTGCTCAAAGGATTGTGCGTACTCCGTATTTCTATTAATCGCCCGTAGTTAGGGTTAAGTCTTCCGCTAGATCATTTTTCAATCTTCCTTCGTCGCCCCCGTGTGCTTGACCGGCCCTTGGACCGGGTTCGGCTCGGGTCGGGCATCACCGGGGCGTGATAGATGGTGCCTCCCTTTTCTCCCCTTTGCCTTCCACTTTTCCCTCCCACCTTCGTCCTTCTCTCTTTCCCCTGTTGTGGCTCTATCCCTCCCTCTTTCCCCTTCCACAATCCATCTTCGCCTCCCTCTACTCCCCAAAGCCCCAGCCATGACGCCACAATCTTGAATCCTCGACATATCCCCCTTCCTCCTTCCTATCTTCCTCTCTTCCCCCTTCCCTTCCCTCTCCTCCCCGGAACCTTGGTCCTCTGTCCCCCTTCCTTCATTCCATCCGGAAAGTTTGTGACAATTGGAGCATTAGAAAGGCCCACCTTTACTATTCCAGTGAGGTTTTTCAAGCACATATAGGTTGGCAGCAGCTCTGTCTATTCCCCGCCCCATTTCCCCCCTTCCCCCTTTGTCCTTCCACTTTTCTGACCTTTAGTATTTTTTTTATTAAAAACCTGAACAGGCCCTATCATCCGAGTTACCGGTTCGACCTAAACCTGCCCGGGTCAATATTACCTGCTTAGATTTTTGACCGGGTCTAATCGACCGGGCTTTAAAACGTTTGTTGTCACATGCTTAATTACATGATCTCAACATGAGCTGTCCAAATGGGCAAAAATAAGAGTTCATAACAAACAATTAGCCTCTTTTGGACACTTGTTACATAACGAGAGGCTTTTGAGCCCGTTAACTTCTAAATCAACCATTCCTAAATTTCGTTCTTCTAAGTAATTGAAGGATTAGTCAAATGTTGACGGTTAACAATCTAGAAGGATGATCATTCCCTGAGACCTCCTGGACTTTCAAGTTAAATCCAAGTCAAATCAAATTAAGCTAATAGAACCAAATTTAAGTTGTGACAGGCTTAATTACATGATCTCAACATTAGCTGGATTCCAAATGGGCAAAAATGAAAGTTCATAACAAACAATTAGCCTGTTTTGGACAATTGATACATAACGAGAGGCTCTTGAGCCCAATTACTTCTAAATCAACCATTCCTTAATTTCGTTATGCTCAACCCTTGCTGTTTCTTTTCTAAGTAATTAAAGGATTAGTCAAATGTTGACAGTTGACAAACAGGTGCCGGCAAATATATCACTGGATTCTCAGGCTTCCTTTCCTGCACGTGAACTTATCAAAAGATAAATGGATAAGTGTAGGACAGATCCACGTCAGCACAACATTTATCTCCTACCAAATGCCACATCGGACTCCAATCTGGCGTATCAAACACAAACTACGTGCTCCCCAAAAAATAATTAGCACGTCATATTACTATAATTACAAAAATATAATACCTGATGATAGGTTATGTTCTTATCATAATTTTGATGATTAATAAATTAAGTCTAATTAGCATGAGCATCACGGTCATTAAGAAGATCCGATATCTTACAATGCCCGAGCTCACGCACATGGGCTTAGCCTCATAACTTTTTTCTCGTTAGTATATTTGAAAACATAAAAGTTGACCAAGATTCAAGAACCACGGATGTTATCAGAAATTTCCAAAGTAAAAGATTAAAGAGGCTAGATGAAATCCTAGAGAATTTGGTCATAAAAAGGTTGGAACTTTTCTGTTATACAATGTTCCAGCAACCATGGCATGCAGTTGCGTGTGGGCCTCTCGCCTTTGACGAAAATTAAGACGAAGCTTCGCTTTTTGAAATCCAACCTCTCCTTACTCTATATAAGGCTACCAATGCAGCCCTCTCATTAATCACTTCTTTTCATCTTGTGTTTCGGCACCACTCTAAGGTCCTCCTCCATAAGGGTCTTCTGTGCAGAAACATATGCTAAACTGCAGCCTTTTGCCTGGACATTTGAATCATATTCCATCTCTCGGAAGGTGGAGCTCAAGAAACATGAAGGGCTTGGCATTCTTCTTCATCTTCATTCATCTCTTCTCAGCAGTTTGCTCTCTCGTTGATCGCAGCCACTTCCCTCAGGACTTTCTCTTTGGAACCGCCACTTCTTCTTATCAGGTATATGAACGACAGTCATCTTAGCCATAGACTTGCAGGTATTCTTTTTCGTGCAATGCTATGTATGCTTGTGCCTTGGTCCGCTTGTGTAAGGGCCTCTGCAATGGGCTGGCCTTATGCAAGTGCCATTTGTAAATACACGGGACTTGCATCTTCTTCGCGGCGCGAGCAAACTAGCATTTTTTCAATAATATCTTAAATAGTATGAGCAAAACAAATAGGATAATTTAAAATGGAAAATGATAATCACCCCAGGAATCTGTATAACAAACCCCCTAACTCGATTTTAATTAGATAAAACATGTGGGCCCAAGTATCTTTGTGTAGGGCTACATATTCTATCCAACAAACAGACTTGTTAGGTATATATCACTATCAATCCAAAAATGGTTCATGTGTACTTCACAATATATGGCTGAATGAAACCTTTCTCTATTGGTCAACCTAACCAGCTATCCCTACCTACCATCCTTAACATGGCCATGATTATCTTACTTACACTTTTTGTAGTGATGAATAGAGACCAGCGCATGTTTTGTTGTCTAATTAATTACTTGCGTGATGCAGATTGAAGGAGCCTACCTGGCAGATAACAAAGGCCTCAGCAATTGGGATGTATATTCACACATTCAAGGTAATGATTTGGTAGATATAACAACCAATCAAACAGGATCAATATATATTCTTTCTGCAATTAAACAGAACTTGACTGATGTATTATGTCGAATATCAGGCAAAATAGCAGATGCAAGCACTGCAGATGTCGCCGATGACCATTACCATCTTTACCAGGTGAGTTTGTCACCCATTTATTCGTAGTTTCATCCATGTGAACTTCAAACCTGTGTCTTCACGTGTACAAAGTTTATCTCGGGTGAGGGTTATGTTTATAACACAAAATAGCTGGCATAGGTTGGATAGTTTTTTCATTGTTGCTTGTGAAGAAGATTAGACTGAGCTACCAAACAGATATATCACTATTATATTTGATCAAGACAACCTCATCTGTAACAGGAAGATGTTGAGTTGATGCATACCCTTGGAGTCAACTCCTACAGGTTTTCAATATCATGGTCCAGAATTCTACCGAGTAAGTACAAATATAACTTACAACTTTCTAGTCATGTAGGAGAGATTTTTTTATTTAATTAACCCCCACTTATTGTGATATTAGGAGGCAGATTTGGGGTGGTAAATCAAGCAGGAATTGATTTTTACAACCATCTGATCGATGCCCTCTTACTGAAAGGTAACTGCGTTACTTCCCATTCACAAAATTTATGTGCTCTTAGTCATAAGACTTAAGAGGTTGTTCTTTCTGCAATCTTAATAGGGATACAACCCTTCGCTACGTTGAATCATTTCGATATTCCTCAAGAACTTGAAGATCGATATGGTGCATGGTTAAATTCACAGATACAGTAAGTTATTGCAAAATTTATCTGTATAATGATGGGCTAGCTTAAGCTGTGAGATTCTAACGTTGACGACTGATATATGTTGCAGGCAGGATTTTGGATATTTTGCAGAGGTTTGTTTCAAGGCTTTTGGAGATAGAGTCAAATACTGGAGCACCTTCAATGAGCCAAATATAGTGGTGAACAGTGGCTACCTCAGCGGAGCATTCCCACCTGCTCACTGTTCAGCGCCGTTCGGCAACTGCACGTCCGGCAACTCCGCCATAGAGCCATACATTGCAGCACACAATGTGATTCTGTCCCACGCAACTGCTACCCAAATATACAAGACGAAGTATCAGGTAAGATTAGTCCCTCTAAACATAGAAATGCATACGATGGATCACTTGCTTCCTCTCTCATTTGCAACTTGTGTGAATCTCATCAAATAATTAGGCGAAACAAGGAGGATCCATTGGGATTGTCATGGCTTGTTACTGGTATGAGCCTTTAAGAAACATTCCGGCAGATATTTTAGCCGCTCAAAGACTCTTGGCCTTTCAAATTGCTTGGTAATTACTATCAATGCAAACTATTGTACTTTTAAATAACCAAGGATATTGCCAGTTTTACAAAATCATTAATAAACTATTATTTGCAGGTTTTTGGACCCGATCATGTATGGTGATTATCCTCCAGAGATGCGCCAGATATTGAATTCGAGATTGCCTATATTTTCAGTGGAAGACCAAGATAAATTGCAGTATAAATCCGACTTCATTGGAATAAACCACTACTCCACGATGTACACGAAAGACTGCATGTTCTCTGCTTGCACTCCAAGCACTATTGAGGGAGATGCTCTTGTATTCCGCACTGGAGAACGACATGGGAGGCCAATTGGCAAACCGGTAGATCCTTTCTCTTCTTTGCTACCGCTGCTCACTATACCTATATAGCTAGTTCTTATAAGATTTTGAGACAATATGGCTCCCCTTTTGTCATAACAGTATTGTTACTATCCATTTTTTTGTTCTTATGTAGACGGCAATGCCAACATTCTTTGTTGTGCCTGGTGGATTGGAAAAGATGGTATTATACATCAAGGAAAGATACAACAACATGCCTATGTATATTACTGAAAATGGTAAGGTCAACTTGATGGGCACATTGAGGTTGTTAATGAACCGAGATAGCCGAGTCTTTTACTTTTTCGGATTTGAGCTTGAAATTTACATTGCGAGTTTGAATCAAGCTCTAGTCGAATCAAGTTGCTTTAACTTGTGATCATTATTTGGTTTTATAATTGGTTGCCGAGAGGTATTTAGAGAAAAATTACTAATAAATATATAGTAAAAAAATACGTGTTAAGATTAGAAAACTAAATGAACTTGTAGTTAGTTTTGATTTCCTATTCTAGACTATTAATACAAAATGGATGGAGTAAAATTCTATAAAAATGATTTTGTTCTGCTAAGACAAAAAGCCTAAGGCTTTTATACCAAAAAAAATAAAAATGATATACTCCCTCCGTCTTGAATTAAGTATCCTATTTGGTTTTTCAAATTGGAATACAAATAGAACACTTATTTAAGGACAAATAGAATATTTGATAGAGTTGACACTTGAGAGACATGAAATATATATACATATATCTATATATGGAAAAGTTTATATAAGCCGGGGCTCATATAAGCCTACGTGAGCCCGGGCTCTATGGGCCATTAGATTTACATCGGGCGGCCCATAATAATCATGAGTATTTAAACCTATGAGTATTATGGGCCGCCGGATGTAAATCGGGCGGCCCATAGAGCCCGGGCTTACATAGGCTATATGAGCCCGGGCTAATATAAACGGGACTCATATATATATATATATTATATAATATGAGTTAAAAAATTTCAATAGCTTTCAGCTAAGATGAACCAAATATAAATATGTTTGAACTTGGCTTGACTAACTTGGAGTTTAAGCTCGAATGAAAGCCAAGTCTAACACATCAAATTTACTTTAATACACCTATAGACGAAAAAAAAATAAACAAACACCACTACAACAAAATTTACTATTAGTGACGCAACAAGTGTTGCTAAAAATTACTACTTACTAAGCAAAAATAATATCGTAAAAAAATTAATTATTAGTGACGCCTTTTATTAAGTGTCGCTAATAGTCATATATTAGCAACACTTTATAATAAACATCGCTAATAGTTATGCTATTAGCAATGCTTTAAATAAGCGTCACTAATAAGAATAATGATATTCACACAATGAATCTACAAAAAAAACCGCCAATTGGGTTTTAGTTAGACAAAACATGTGGCCCTCACACAAAGTTCACTTGGGCTCATTTGTTCTGTCCAACCAAAACTCACTAAGGAGTTTTTGTTGAGTATATTCATTTCTAATTATTATTATTTATTTAATAAATCACATAATTAATATGTTATCTACTTCTAGGATATGCCCAAAAGAGTAGTCCTGATATGCCCAAGGAAGTATTGATGAATGACAGGGAGAGAGTGGACTACTTGCGGAGCTACTTGGCTTCCCTTTCTCTGGCCATGAGGTATCACTCTTGCATAAAATTGTAAATGTAGTTTTATAATCACCATGCCATTGTGATGAGAGAGATCATGTGGAATTGCAGAAAAGGAGCAAATGTGAGGGGCTACTTTGTGTGGTCTTTAATTGACAACTTCGAGTGGCTATATGGCTACACTCTGCGCTTTGGCTTGTACCATGTGGACTACAAAACTTTAGAAAGAACTCCCAAACTGTCTGCCAAGTGGTTCAAGGACTTCCTGGGCGCCTCAATGTTGCAGAAAAGTACTAGAAAGAAGGACATCAATCTTCGACTTCAACCTTTCTAAATCATTTGTGTACATAAAATTCATTTACTACATAACACACCAATGATTCATACATGTAAATATCTAAGGATTTGTGCATATAAAATTCATTTATTATGTAATACCACATTATGTGACGTTTGTGTATAAAGTCACTGTGAAAATTTGTCATATACTTGTAATTCATACTCAAGGGCTTCTCGTTCTTGTACTTGGGTTAACGGCCGAACACATATTACTATAGGTTTGGCCATAATTATTATTTGGATCTCAATAAATTGCATAATTGCATTCTTTTGTGCATATTTGCATTTCCTAAAACACTAACTGAAAATTTGTAAAATTTGGTATTCTTGGCAGCCATTCTCCAAAGATGGAACAACTACCATATTTCAATTTGCAAGAGTAATACAATTTCTCCTTAAAAAGCTCACGCTATATACATTACCACCATTAATTTGTATGTCATGTTAAAATGTGCTGGTCATTGTTGTAGACGGGCACCTACACATGAAAATTAATAGAAAGGGGAGAAGAGAGAGGGATTAGGGCTAGAAAAAACTAAATTAAACTAATTAATTCTTCATTTATATTATTGAATTAGGGTAAAACCCTTACATATTTGTAGACTCTCAAATAAGAATCCTAATCCTAATAAAACTCTTATTCATAATGGCCTAACATTACCCTAAAGCCTAATATTGTAATAAATTCTTAATTACTCAATAATTTTAACTTTAGTAAACTCTGAAGGACGGAGCCAACCCCTAGGGCGGGTCATAACAGCGAGATATAATAAATTCCTAATGACTCAATAATTTTAACTTTAGTAAACTCTGAAGGAAGGAGCCAACCCCTATGGCGGGTCATGACAGTGATATATACAAAGAGTTCTTTTTAATGAGATAAGAGTATTTTCCCTCTAATTATTTAACTTGAGCTCTGAATAAAAATGAATGACTTTTAAAATTTGTGATTTTTCTTATTATGGGCTTATTAGTTCCTAAGCAAAAATTTGGCCAAGTATTTACTCCAAGTTATTGGGATTTTTTATTAACTTTATATTATATTAGAACCTTAATTATAAATATAAATTAAGGATGTGATTGTTGTGATTTTTAGAGTAAAATACCACAATCGATATGAAATATATTAAAATACTTATGTAAGTAGGTTTTTTGAAA
This sequence comes from Saururus chinensis, assembly GCA_035235625.1. Lineage (NCBI taxonomy): Eukaryota > Viridiplantae > Streptophyta > Magnoliopsida > Piperales > Saururaceae > Saururus > Saururus chinensis. The sequence goes on from CP141145.1 coordinate 33,848,327, forward strand.
TTGCCAAAGTTGGCCTACACATGCAAAAGGGATTAAGCATGTGAAAAAATAACCAAGGTTTATTTTCTTCCTCTGTAATGCCAGAGATTTTTCCTCACATTTTTTTTTATAAATCGGAGAAAATAACGAAATCAAAACCTATAAAAATAGTTTATAATTTAAAATACTAAACATCAATTTTTTATCTAAATATTTCTATTATATGGTCAAATATTGTACGACCAAAGCAAATATCCTCCGACACTACTCGAAAACATACGTATGACTAAATTATTATGATCATGGATTTTTAAATACAAATAACTCCTAGGCGTCCCTGAGTACAAGTCCCATAACAGTCTACATTCTGATCTAAATTTAAAATTCAAAATACATACACTTAAATCTCATCTCACCCAATACATCAGATTGTGGCACCAAATATACTCTCATTGAGTCAAATATACTTGAGTAGAGGGGGAAACAATCTACCGCATAAATGAGCATCCATCTCCAGGAGCTCTCTAACACAACCTGCAAAAGCCTCCTGAACAACAGGGCTAAAAAAGTAGGGTAAGTATTTTCATACTCAGGAGGAAAATACCCAGTAGGGGAATCCTAAACATTGAGCTTGGTAAGTTCATAAAATACATGCTTTCATGCAACTCAAACATGAAGCAGTCAACATAATAAAATCATAATATGCATAACACACCAATGAAAGCGAACTTACACAAACACCCTTAATCAGGGTCTTACAACTTACTCGTACCATCATACGCATACTCAACACTTACATATACTTGTACGACCATACTCGTACAATCTTACACTTACAGTCCTTATCAGAATCATATACTTACAATTGTGCTCAGAATCGTACACTTACTGTCTTACTCAGAAACTTACACTTACATTCTTATTCAGAATCATCATCTTACAATCGTACTCATACTCATACTCACACAACTTACATGTACTTGTACGACCTTACTCGTACAATCATACACTTACACATAAATATATTCTTACGTCTTCCTTAGGAGCTTACACTTATACTTACACTTACGTACAACTTACTCAGAATCTGAAGCATACAACATACTCTCACTATCGTACACATACTACCGACAACTGAGGCTTATTACAATTAACAAACTCCAACGTCGGAAAGGAAGGGAATGCCACAAGGGCATCACCTTAACCTTCGGGGAGCAACTAGACGCCATAGACTTTTCTGAAGGCAAGACACACCTATGCTCATGGGGTACAAGATCAAACAGGTAAGAGTAGATCCATGATACTACTTACCCAAGCGCATAAACACCCACTCTTTGGGGCCATACAATGCCAACAAGGGCCATATAGTGCCAGCTAAGGGCGAAAAACATACAGTGTCACTCTAGGGTGGTAATCTTACAATGCCACTCTTGGGCAGAACATACAGTGCCATCTATAAGCATAAACATACAGAGCCCACGAAGGGCAGAAACTTATAGCGCTCTCAACAGAGCATCAAACGTCTGAGCTTAATACAACACACAGACCAAATCAAAGCATACATCACTCTTAACAGAGCATCAAATGTCTGGTGCTCTATATAGCACACAGACAACATCCTGCAGGATAACCACCATGGCAAGACACAAGAAGTGCTCAGCCGACTCATTATCGGCTAGCTCAAACACAGAACTTAATCTGTCGAACCCTCAGGTCTCAAACTCAATGCTATTATTAGTTTCCTCATAATTCAGGTTTGAATTAAGTATATTATGCAGTACAATTATGCCACACAAACTCAGTCCTCGATTGATCAAACAGAAGCTGAGCCCGATCCGAACCCTAATTAGTCAGGGCAACAAACAACACTTAACCCGTCCATACCATGATCAATTCACCGTACATCAAATCCTTACATAATCATACAACCTCTGACATCCACCTTATGGTTAAAATATCTTACTTACGTCGTCAAACTGAGCTCCTCATAGTAGATCCCCGTTATCACCCTCTTACTTAATACCTCACTTACTATTCTTACTTTTCACTTCATAATCTGTACATTGTGCTTGTACAATTATGCACTCTCTTACTATCTAATAAACCCTCATAAGGCTCCAAGCCTAAGTCCTCTTACTTACCGAACCCCTGACGTATACTCCAAACCAAACTGATCCATTTTAAATCCTCGCTCCTCAAACTTACCTTCTCTGTCTTCCATCATATGCTTACACATCCAAATTCACATCCAACTTCATACCAAACCCTTACCACTTCTTATTGTCCATCGCCCATACCTTTGCCCACACACACAACTCACATACATAACTTACTCAAAATCGCTAACCACCACTAGCATGTCCATAATACGCATCCATAGCATACTAACCTAATCGCTAGCCATCACTAGCACATACATATTCCACATCCATAAAACATACGTACAACTCATACATATCAATCATACTTACAACACATATGCATGCCATATGTATCTAAACATACCAAATAATCATGCTTATATGCACATCATGCAATTCGTAGCATGCTACTACTCATTCAAGCATGCTATCGTGAAATTACGAGTTCAAAGCTCCCCTACCTCGTAATCATGATGTTTGATGGCAAGCACACGACGGTGGTAGAGTCAATGGCAGAGTTAGCGGCCAAAAAGCTTTTCCTAGCCAAGAGAGCCATTGTCCTGAGGGTTTAGGAAATGCTAGAACTACTCATGGCCAAACAGGGGTGACATTGATCAATGTGAAAAAATCCGCAATCCACGGTGACACACTACGGGCGGCTGGGAGAAAAAGTGATAGGTGTGACCGAAGGTCCAAGTGCACACTAAAATTTGACCACCGATTGAAAAATACACAACCAGTCACAAGACGTCAAAATCGGCCGTGGGCAACACCCAATTGCGTCAATTTTGCGTTTACAAGGGCCCACATAAAGGCGGAGGGTGTGGGGCGATACTAAAGGACAGAGGAGAGGTGGTGGAGGACTCTGATGTCAACTCTAGATGATGGCGGAGCCATTCGACGATCAGGCAGCGCCAAAGCGACACCAAAACTCTAACCCGTAAGTGTGGCTACTTTCACACGTGGCCATAGAGAAGAGTAGAGGGCTAGACGGTGTCAACCCAAGACTCGGAAGGGCGGTAGGGCCATGCCCAAGGGTGGTGACCAACAAAGACGGCCTTTGCCGTTACCGTGCCAAGGTAGGCCGACTAGAGGCCAATCGGTGTCTGGCAAAGGTAGAACGATAAGAGGGCAACACATGGCGCTCTCTATAGAGTGGTCAAACACATAATCAACAGAGGGAAACCTAGCCCATGCCGAAAGAAGAGGGGCGGTGCTGCACTAGGGCAGTCAACCATCTCCAGGCTGAGACCTGCCACACTAAGGTGGCCCAAAGGGTGTTCGACATCCAATGATGCTCGATGGCCCAAAACGGGTGGAAAACCCTAGGGGTAGAAGGATGAGCAGGGGTTACTGACTGGCTCCATCATGGCCATAGTGGCCAGGACGAGCTATCTCTGGCTAGAGGTGACGACCAAAGTCAGCGGCCACACGCCGGACATATAGCACAGTGAGGAGCAAAGGCTCGATTTTTCTGAGTGAGAGCACTTGAGCAAGGGATGCAGATTGGGTTCCGACAAAGAGGAGGGGATGAAAGCTGAACAAGGCATGGAGGGGTGGCCCACTGGCATCACCGGGCCATGGCAGAGCCGAACGAAGGTCTGCTTGGTCGTGGCTCGTCACCGGTGACCACAGTTTCACAAAAACAGAGCACTGGCGGATAGGGAAAAGGGGAGAAAATGGAAGGAGAGGATGGGGCTGCGGGGAGGCCAACTGGGGCCAGGAGGGGTGGTCCATCGCCTTTGCTAGACTAAGGCGAGGCTGGAGGGAGATCCGGTCGATAGTGGCTCGCCGCCGGCAGCGACCGTTTCACCAAAATAGTGAGGCGGCAAAAACATAGCAGAAAGGGGAAGGATGAGTGGGGTGGCGGAATATAAGCCATTGGGGCCGGGAGGGACAACCTCTAGCTGTCGCCAGCCTGAGGCGGGACCATGGTTGGCCGGCTAGGCCGTGCCGACCCACGACGGTGGCGGAACAACCAAAACAGAGAGGGTGAGGGAACTAACTGGGGGAGGAGGAGGAAGCTGGCCGGGATAGAGGGGGCTGGCCAGGGTGGCGGCCCTGCTGTCGCCGGCCTGTGGCTGTCCGGGCGGAGGCCAGGCAGAGCCCGCCGGCCACTACCAGTGCTGCCACAACAAAAATCAGAGAGAGCAAAGAGAGACCAGGGATAACAGGGGAGGAGTTCACGACGAATCAAATTGGGCCGAGGCGGCACCGAAGAGGCATCTTGGCCGTTGCTAGGCCGAGGTCGGCCGGTGGCCTGCAGGCTGTGCTCCTCCGGCTTAGCCAGAACGAAGGGGGGTGGCATGTTCTCTTCCAGAAGGGTTTGGATTGGGCTCGGCTGAGCCTGAGCCCGTTTTCCTTTATTTTCCTTTATTATTATTTTTTCCCTTAGCCTTTTATGCACTTCTATTCCCTCTCAATTTTTGTGCCATAAACGCGTGTCCAGGCCCGTGACCTACGATTGCACCCCACACCCGACTACGGGTATGAATACCGAGCCCAAATATGCCGAAGCGTCATATTTTTCTATTGAAAATGAAAATGATCAGAAAATAGTAGAAAAATTACAAGAAATCATAGGAAAAATCAAGGGCATTACATCCTCAGTTCCTCAATTCTTCTACCTAACACACTCGGGTGGGCATTATTTCCTTGGTGGCGCAATTTGATCTGAAGGAGAAGAGATGTGCTTAGGTCAGTTATATGGGAAAACTTGACGCAACCCTAAAAATAACACACTCCAAAGGAAAAATAACAAACACATCACACTATTATGACCAATAAAAAAATAAAATACCTTAGTGTCATTAGTATGAGCCTGTGAGCAATTTGATGGCGCACATTACTTAAGTTCGGTTTGAATCATCCCATTTCGATCAACGTGCAGTCTCAATGGCTCGCAATGACTATGTTTATATATATATATATATATATATATATATATATATATATATATATATATATATATATATATATATATATGATTGATAGAGTGCCGCTCAATTCATCTATTGTTTCCGAGCTTGGCCTTTCGTCAATCATCACATAGACATATTTTAAGGAGCTTTTGCCCTCATCACCATTTAATATTTCTTGACCTTCTATTAGCCAAACCACCTACGCGTTAGGTCCAATGTGAGTAGGATCACTTAGCCATGCTTCATGTTCAACTCTATGTATTCCTCTATTCGTAGAGTAGATTGAACGTACAAAAATGGCTATAACAGAGTTTCTGTTATTCCTATGAACAACGACTCTAGGAGAAATGTTTTTATGTGGTGCTAACAATTTAATAAATATTCTTAACTCCATGGAACAATATGCTAATGCGGAAGCATGGAAGAATTGAAATCTTAGATCAAAACACTATGGATAGATGGTATGAATTGTCTAAAGCCTAGCTTTTCTTTAACGAATCCCAGGGTCGTCTATTTATTCTACTGAGTTTTTGTCTTCCTGTTCTTCCAAATCATCAGACAATTTATATGACCATTGAGGAAGCTTTTTATTACTTTGTTCTATTCTAATCCCATTTTTTCTAATTGTTTATCTCTTGACTCAAAATAGGAGTAGGTTTGAAAAAGGATCTTAGAGTGTCTAGGGTTAGGCTAGGAGGGTCTCTTAACCGACCCATGAAAGCATGAAAGCCAGGATGTAATGCCCCAACCCGAGCCAGGGTCCAAAAATCTCAAATAATTTTTTTTCCTTAAACAAGGAAACATCGTTTGTGTGCGAGCGGTATAATGTTCATCTATGCACTACAGAGTTTTAAAGCTTCATTGCATGTAGGCCAAAATAAAATATATATTTATACTTAATTTGGATTAGGCCAACGTTGTCTTGTCGTTGGTTGTTTATGTACTTATTGGATAATATTCACAATATTATTCCAATACGATTAGATCCGTACGTAATTCTTGTAAGAACTCTTGTCTTAAACTGGTTTACATTTAATTTTATTTATTATTTAATGGTCATCGTGTGGTTTAGGCCTTTTCTAATCGATTTCATTGATTATTGCAAATAAAGGAGGTTTCCAAAGGTTTTAATCAAAACTAACTTCACTTTTATGAGTTTTAAGTGAATTTAGGTCATTTGTGAGTTTTTGGGAATTTTTAGAATTTTTTCAAAATTTTAAAAAATTAGGGTTTGGCTCCCCCCTATGAGCAATGCGGTTGAATTTAAGGTTTTTAGTCCAAAACATCCTAAACATTAAAACAAGCCACTAGAAAATTTTCATAATTTTTCTTGACTTAATTTGGGTTTAAATGGCCAAAAACTGACTTTTAGTTAAGAATTGTATTTACACTCCAAGTTTTAATTAGGTCTAGCCCATTTTTTCCATAATAGAAAAGGGTTGTCCCCTTTACCATTTGGAAAGTGCTTAGAGAAGGAATCTAGAGCCTAATCCCCATTAGGCCCAAAGAGGAAAGTCATTAGAGGTAAGATTTTCTTAAATATTTTTTCTTAATCATTAAGGCTTATCATAAACTTCTCTTAATCTCATCCTTCTCATTGATTCAATTTGTTTTCAAGCAATTAGGTCACTGATTTACACGTCTACATCAAACCCTCGCTTTCAAATTTTCATTTTTATGCCTCTAAAGCTCTAGATCTAAGATTTTTACAATGATTTTCAAGTTTTAAATCAGATTTAGGTGGGTATTAACAAAAATCATATTTTTGGGTAGGTTTCGGAGGTGATTACGGAGCTAATCCGACTCAAAACAAGGTAAAAGGTAATGAGTTTTAATCTCAGCCTTACTATGTTTGCAAATCTCGATTTTTATGTGTTTTGCTTGAATGAGTTTCATGTTTAGGGCTTTAATGGTAGATTAATAAAAACCTAATCTTTTGTATTAATTTCTTAGGGCTTTGATTGGAAATGGGTAGATTTAGTATTCTAGAATGTTTAATTTGATTTTTATGTTGTTTGAGGCTTTGAATGGAGGTATCAAGTTCGATTTATGATGTTTCGGTTTGGTTTTCTAAATGAAGAAGATGAACCAGATCTGTCGTTATGGCAATCGATCGCCCTTACAGGCTGATCGATCAGCCAAACTGTAAGGACCCTCATCTTTAAACCGGTTTTGGTTTTCTTTAATTGTTGGTTATCGTAAGATTAACACGTTTTCTGATCTTATTCGGTGATTTCGTAAAATAAATAATGTTTATGATAGTTTTAACCAAAACTAACTTCAATATTAGTGGTTTTAAGTGATTTTAAACCAAATGTGAATTTTTGGAATTTTTTAGAATTTTTACTATTTTTCAAAAAATTAGGGTTTTGGCGGGACCCCTGTATTTGTATTTTCAACGTTGACAGTAATATTAAAACCATTGCTGAGTTTGTTAAACTCACCCCTCTTTTTGTGTTTTGATTTGGGGCTGCGTGGTGCGACACGCAGACGGACAGGATTGCCTCTTCGAGGAAAGGTCGGAGATGGCTTGGATGTGATCTTGGAGATCGTTGTGTGATTTACCTTCTTTTGTTTCATGCTTGTGTTTAGAACCTTTGTGTAGGGTTCTTGTTTTGGATTTATGTCATATTTTACTATTGTGATGCTTATGACTTATTTTGAGCCGGTGTGGGCTTTACTTAACTAAGCTTGTGGGTTTGAGATTGTTGTTTACTTTGTGATAAGCAACACCTTTCCTTCCCTTTTTATTTACTCTTGCTCAAAGGATTGTGCGCACTCTGTATTGCTGATAATCGCCCGTGGTTAGGGTTAAGTTGTCACGCCCCGGTGATGCCCGACCCGAGCCGAACCCGGTCCAGGGGCCGGTCAAACGCGCGGGGGCGACGAAGTGAAAATTGAGAAACGATCTAGCGGAAGACTTAACCCTAATCACGGGCGATTAACAGAAACACGGAGAGCGCACAATCCTTTGAGCAGGAGTAAATAAAAAGGGAAGAAAAGGTGTTGCTTATCACAAAGTAAACAACAATCTCAAACCCACAAGCTTAGTTAAGTAAAGCCCACACCGGCTCAAAATAAGTCATAAGCATCACAACAGTAAAATATGACATAAATCCAAAACAAGAACCCTACACAAAGGTTCTAAACACAAGCATGAAACAAAAGAAGGTAAATCACACAACGATTTCCAAGATCACATCCAAGCCATCTCCGACCTTTCCTCGAAGAGGCAATCCTGTCTGTCTGCGTGTCACACCACGCAGCCCCAAATCAAAACACAAAAAGAGGGGTGGGTTTAACAAACTCAGCAATGGTTTTAATATCACTAACAACATCCAAAATACAATAGCATGGCGATATAATCCTTCAAATCAACGATGTACAAGGTGTATCATTTTCTGATCACATATTCACATCACTTAAAAACTGCATCATAATGCATAATTCAACCTGCATGGATGTATCTCTAACATACATATTCCCACATGCATAGTATCAAATCAAACTGCATAGATGTATCTCAAACATACATATTCCCACATGCATTATTTCACAATTCAACCTACATGGATGTATCTCTAACATACATATTCCACATGCATAATATCAAAATCAACATGCATCGATGTATCTCTAACATACATATTCCACATGCATTATATCAAATCAACCTGCATGGATGTATCTCTAACATATATATTCCACATGCATAATATCAAAATCAACGTGCATGGATGTATATCTAACATACATATTCCTACATGCATAATGTCATCACAATTAACCTCCATCAAGGAGTAATCACACATTAACGTCACAGAGACGGGAGCATAGACAAGGCCATGAAGGCGTGTCATGGTCCAAAATTCTACACAAGAATTATAGAAAGATCGGGGTTGTCAATCCCTAATGCTGCTCGCCCTGGACGATCCTGGCCAAGGATGTCCCATTCTCACACAGAGAATCTAGAGCAGGGGTGTTCGCCCAGGGACATCTCCTGCGGAGGGAAGAGCCCGTGTTCTCACACAGAGAACCCTAGAACACGTGGTAGCGGGGTGCACACGGCATACCACACTGGATTCTCAGGGTCCAAATGACACACATAATAACATTCTCACAATCCACAAGACAAGTACACAACTCGTCCCCCCATCATTCCATTTAATTAGACTCAACCCGGGGAGTGCACTCGTTCCACACAGGAACTTCAAATCGTTCCACACATGAACTTCAAATCAAAATATGTCCTTTCGGACCAATCGACTTGCGATTAATCCACGACCGATAAACCCGGCACACAATTCCATCACATTGCATCCAATCGGTCAAATTCGATTAATCACGATGAAGCCCCAATTGGAAATCCATTTTTATGATGCGTGCAGCATGGTACATGCGTGGGCAAAGCATACATGAATCCTAATCCATGATAAGTGCTCTCACCAGCCCCTAATGCATCATTCATAACCACAATATTAAGCTTCAACATCATCATTTAACCCCACATGTGTGTGTATCTAATAGAAGCATTTCACATAATGCATGCCATCATGCTTGAAATTAAACTCACTACCACACTACACATGTGACTTTCCATCTAAACATGAATTCCAGAGGAAATCATAGAAGGAGAATCGTTGAAATCATAGCTACATTTAAAACTCAACCACAAAGGCTAAACACATATAACATCACTCATTTCATCATTGAGTCATGGCATTCACCAACATCCACACACCATTAACCACAATCTATCATGACAAATCAGTCCAATAATGATTTTAGTCGTACTGAAAATATGCTTAACTAAAGGGAAACAACCATTCATAATTTCAAGATAACGATTCCAACATCACGCCACAAAACATAAGTCATTCCACCATCTCTAAGCATATATCTCAACTCCATAAACTTAATAGCATGCATCTCCAGTAGCCTAACATAGATTAAAACACTCCACATTCATATAAAATTGGCAAGCTAAAGTGGAATCATCAAAATAGACATCATATGCACAACATACAATTTCCTGTGTAGCCGATCGATCGCCCTGCAGGGCCGATCGATCGCCAACATGGCAGAACAGTCATTTTCTTCCTTTCGCAAAATCAAACCGAAACACCATAGATAACACTTCAAATCCACATCTAACACCCTAATCATCATCAAAAGTCCTCCTTGACTTCCAGAATATTAAACCAAACCATAATAATGCAAAACCCTAAGAAATCAGGATTAAATAATTCCATTTTCTAATCTTACCATTAACACACTAAATCAAGCAAACCATTTCAAAATAAGCAAAAAATGAAGAGTTTTACCATGGATAAACAGAGATTTTGAAGACCCATTACCTCAGCACTTGATTAAGCTCGGATTGAAGAGTCACCCTTCTTGAAATCCTTGAAAACACAATGAGTTTGAATTAAACTCTAATAAAAATTGATTTACTCAAGAAATCCCTAATTAAATCTTAGATCTAGGGCTTGTTGGTAGTAAAAATCGAATTTTGAATGTTAGGGTTTGTAGTAAAACACAAATCAGTAGCTTTTGATGGTCAAAAATGAATTGAATCAAGGGGAAAATGGTAAATTTGGAAGAAATTAAGAAGAAAGCAATGGATTAGTGCTTAATTAGAGTAAGCTTACCTTAATCGGCTTCTAATTCGGGGCTAAGTGGGGATTAGGCCAGCCCTCCTTCCTTAGCCTATTCCAAAAAATGGAAATGGCTCAGGTTTGCCCTTTTATAGTAAGGGTTGGGGTATGCATAGGTAAGTTTTGGGGTGTCAATAGGAAAAGTAGGCTAAAAGTGGGTATTTTGTAAATTTAAGCACAAATTAAGCCTAATAAAATTCTGAAAATTTTTGTATGACCTTAAGTATATGTCTAGGTTCATTTGGCATAAAAATAAAATTTTCGACGGTGGGGCCCACAGGGGTCCCGCAAAAACCCTAATTTTTGGGAAAATAGTGAAAATTCTGAAAAATCCCAAAAATTCACATTTGGTCTAAAATCACTTAAAACCAGTAATATTGAAGTTACTTTTGGTTAAAACCATCACAAGCACTATTTATTTACGAAATCACCAAATAAGATCAGAAAATACGTAAATCTCACGATAACTAATAATTAAATAAAACCAAAACCGGTTTAAAGATGAGGGTCCTTACATAAGTCTTCCGCTAGAATCGTTTCTCAATCTTTACTTTGTCGCCCTCGTGCGCTTGACCGGCCCCTGGACCGGGTTCGGCTCGGGTCAGGCATCGCCGGGGCGTGACACAAACGGTGTTACAAGCCGATTTTTAGGCCAGCTGATTGAATGCCCTTGCAGGCATCGATAAGCTACACAACATATTTTGAGCATTTTATTTCCTATGCTTATTTCGATATTCCTACTTCCAAATGTTGTATATAATGTTTATGTAGAGTGCTTTGAGTTAGAATAAGCTACTGAGAAGATATGCTACTTATGTTGGGAATTATGGAGCATGTTTAAATATTTTGTGGAAGTACATGTTGATGGTTGGACATGTTAGTATGATTTTCTTGAATCTATGGTTGATGAATTCTTATGTCTCAAGCATGCTTCTTGCAAGGTTATGGTATGTTGATGAACTGATGTGCCATCTTGTAGTGTGAATAAATTGTGGGTGAATAGTGATACCATGTTCTAGTTTCAAGTGTGGATTAAATATGCTTGTAGGAAATTGAGCATTAGTTTTCACATGATTGGAATGATGGTTTTCGGATGGATTTCACCCATAACTTCAGTTAGGAAGTATGTTTAGATTTCATTAAAGCATGTGTGTATTGCCTTGTGAGCTATTGTCAAGCATGGCCATGTGCTTAGGAATGTATGCACACACATGGGGGGGAAATTTATGATGAAATTGTAGTTGTTTATGATTCAAATATGATTGCATGTGGGGATTGATAGGAGCACATTCCACGTGTTGGAATTCATGTAGAGATTGCTCACTGATGTATCATGTTGCATGTATCATGAACTGGATTTTATGAATGAGACTTTACCGATGTTTAGCCATGGTTGATTGATGGAATGCAATGATGTGAGACTACGTGCTGAATTAATCGATCGTTGGCTTAATCGGAACTTGGTTGGTCCGAAAGGACATGATTTCGATTTGAGTTCTTAAGTGGAAAATGGATACTCCCCGGGTTGAGTCAATCTGAATTGTTGACGCGATTGAGATTTATTTATTGAGACAGTCAAACTTGGACCCTAAAAATCCAGAGTGGTATGCCTTCGTGCACCGGCTACCATGTATTCTAGGTTCCCTATGTGGGATTCAGACTCTCTTACTGTAGAGATGTCTAGGGCGAACACACTGCTCTAGGTTCACGTAAGGAATTCAGATGTTCTTGGCCAAGACTGTCCAGAGCGAGCAGACCAGCTCTAGGTTTTCGTAAGGAATTCAGACCTTCCTTTTGGATTGTTTAGGGCGAGCAGTGGGGCTAACTACCCCAAACACCCCAAGTTTCAGCAAGGAATTCGGACTGTGTCTAGATCGGGCAATGCCCTAGGTTTCCAGTTAGGAAATCAGACTACGTCTAGGGCGGGTGATATGATTGTATTTCTCTCCATGATAGAGACATTCACCATTTGTTATTGATGCATGTGTATGAGATAATATTATGCCCATATTACACAGGTTGTGCAGGGGTATTTTGAGATTATGTAACACGTGTGGATTTGATTTATTATGCATGATTTAGTATAGTGTGATTGAGACACTTATCGTGCAGGGTGAATGTTTTATGGATGAGTTATATGAATCTGTATTATGTGATTATGTATGTTAGAGACACTTCTCATGCAGGTTTATGTGATATGAATACAGGATCTAAATTGTGTGATTGAGACACTATTATGCAGGTGTATGTAATACGGTTCCATGATCAAAAGTGTGTGAGAGACACATCTTATGCGGATTATATGTGATATTATGCTTGATTATGATTTGGATAAGGATGACTACCTATGTAGGATGGATGCTATGTTGTAATATGATCATTTATGCCTTGACTTGATATATGTGTTATATGTATGCTAGATCTTTTACTTATGGATAAGTAGGGGATCAGTAAGAGGTTGATCAAAAAAAGGGTATACCATATCATTTATGGATCTGAATTGCCATGATGTTATGTCATGATGATTTTTTGATTTTTGTTGCTGTCATCAAACCATTACTGAGTTTCGTCCCCATTTTTGTAATTTGTTTTGGGGCTGCACGATGTGACGTGCAAACGAGCATGATGCTTTGTACGAGGGACGACATGGGTACCTATGGGATTAGCTTTCGTCACATTATGATGGTGTTTTACAATTTGATTTATCATTTCTGGCACTTGAGAACATCCTGTGGTGGATTATGTATGTTACTCGTATTTATTTGTTGTTGTTAGACATCTCTGAACTTTTTAGATTTTGAGCCATGTGTAGGCTCTAGAGATCGTGATGTGGGTTGTGTGTGAAGATGATTATGATGGCTTATTTTATTATCCTCTTTATCCTTATTTTTCTTGCTCAAAGGATGTGAGGTGCGCTACTCTGTTAGTCGAACCACCCGTATGAGGGACTAAATCTTCCACAATTTGATAATATGTTAAATTCTGTCGCCCTCGTGTGCTGACCGGCCCTTGGACCGGGTTCGGTTTGGCTCGGGTCGGGCGGAGCCAGTGTATGACAATTTAGCCTAATGGCTATTACATACATCAGACATCACAAAATCATATACGTTAAAATACATATATCCTTATATTTAAGTACATCATTCTGAGTTAGACTGAAATCTCATAAATCATCGGAGTCAGATAGAAATCTTATAAATCATTAGAGTTAGACAGAAATCTCATAAATTATTAAAGTGAGATAGAAATCTCATAAATCATCTGAGTCAAACGGAAGGTAACAAATCAACGGAATGACTCATCTTTCTCTATCACAGAGCAGAGCAGAGCAGAACACAACAAAGTGGAATGGATCATATCAGATCCCATTCGACCACATCGGATCTCATCTAACCATGTTAAATCATATTAGATTAGATCGGAGCATAGATCATAACAGAGTGTATAAGAGATTATTAAATCATATTAGATCATAGCAACTTCATATATCTTAATTAGTATATTAATATCACTAATTAAGATGCTCATGAATATAAGTCATTTAACATCCTTAACTACTTAATATGCCTACATATTCTTATACTTATATTAAAACAGAAGGTCATAAATGCTCGCTCCTTTGAAATATCGAAAGTGGTGGTGTTCAGAGTTGTTTGTTCCATTAGGGCAAAGATGGTAGTCAGACCCTCCTCTCACCTAGAGATGCTTCTTGCTCTTTGCGCCTGTAGGTGTCACGCCCGAGGTTTTTTCCCACACATTTACTTTAAAATTTTACTAAAATTATATTTCAAAACACGAATGTAAATCAAATTAAACAATAAAATTTAAAACGTGTGAAAATAATTTTCGTAAATTAATTCATCATACGACAAAACTAACTAACATTCTCAGGCGTGACCTAAAACAAAAATATAAAAGTAAAACCTACCATGGCCATGGGCTTTAAAAGCAAATATATCCCAGGCCTTTCTGAGTACAAGTTCTTTAATAGTCTGTGTTTTAATTCATACATATATACACAAGTCCAAAAAATAATATATTTAACTCTCACCTTAAGTAATATATGAGATCATGGCACTAAAATCCACACAGCCTCACTACGAGTCTATTGTACTCAAAGTCGAGGAAGAATGGTCTGCCACGGGGAAAAGAGTCAACTCCAAAAAGCTATCGATCGACTTGCAAAGCCTCTTGGACGAAGGGGCTAAAAAAATAGGGTCAGTATTTTCATACTCAGTAGGAAAGTACCCAGTAGGGGAAATGTAACAGCCGCCCATTTTTTTTCATAATATAAAATAATATTTAATATGCATAATTAGTATGTAATCATGCATAACAGCCGTTAACGAGAAACAACCAAAAATTTTAATAGAATATGTCAAAGTAAGTGCACAACCAAAAATTTTAAAATATATTAACAAAAATTTATAACATAAACATAATGTACATACCAAAGTTTACTGTACATTGAGCTAGTAGTTATACCAAAAATAATTATTCTGGCACATCGTGCCTTTACATATCGGTCATATATTTTTACATAAACACACAACTATTTAAAAGATATTTTCTTCATTCACTTCTCCCATTGTTGCATCACTTACAAAGTTTGGAGGGGCGTGAGTATATTTATACTAAGTTGGATTATTTAAAATCTAAAAAAATGCTTAACAAAACATTTTTAAAATCAATCAAAACAAGTTCACAAATTCGATCATATCCACAAGCCGCGATACCCAACGGCCTACCTTCGTGCTCATGGGACAATGGAGGCCACTAAGGGAAGGAGTTTCCCCATGATGCTCCTCACTGTGCGCGCCACTAGCCGATTATTTTCTTGGAGGACATCAAAATAATGTACAACACTACACTACGTGGTGCGTACAAAATCATTTCATATTGATGTATGTAGCAAAAATCCAACCAACGTTATACTTATATGTAAATCAAATACTTCAAAAGAAACTGACTCCAATAAGAAAAGCAGTTATTTAGACTTTAAAACACCCTACCTTAACCTTGGGTAAAGGATGCGTAAATATAGAGGCTTTAGAAGATGAAAATAACCCCACCACAGTGTTCAGCATGATCACTTTAGTGGAGAACACCCTTTGAATGAGTAGAATCAGACTTGAAACGACCAGAAATAGTATAAATAGGATGTGGAGAAAACGAAGAGGAAGATAAGGTTTTCTCGATCTTAGGGAGGTCGGTTTAAGAAAATAACCCTTCCATTTTGAAGAATACCCTCGATTTAGTAGGAAATAGTTTTTGAATGGGTTAAAACGGATGTAAGATTGCTCAGAAGTGAAGAAAACTAGAAGAGAATGCAGAATTGAGGGTGAAAACCAATTTTCACCTCGTCCCCCTTATATAGGCAGCGACATCGCCATTTTTGGTGGCGCTACCAAAAATGGTGGCATGAACATGCGTCAGCACATTCATCATGCGCCCGAACATGAGTCTCGTGCGATCGCGCATGCACACAATTTTTTATTTTTATTTTTATTTTTATTTTTTACCTTAAAACTTAAAATCGTCATAACTATTTACCCCGATCTCCGTTTTGCGCGTTCTTAGTGCCGTTGGACTCATATTGATGAGCCCTACGAAAACACGACACTTATTAATATGTTTACCCATATTTTACAAGTGAGTCCAGTTTAGTTATGTCACGCTTCTCAAGGTCATAATTTTCACTCCCGACCTCCGATTTACATGGTTTTTGACTCGTTATGTTCATTTGTTCGAGCTCTACCATAATATTATAAAGCTCATGTGTACTTAGAACTCACTCTTACCCTTACAATCTTACAGATCTTTGCGTAACCTTACTTGTCAAACTCATATTCCATGTCAACATACGGTTACCATTATATACTTACAGCCTTACACCTTGCACCGTCCGCCTTAAAACCAAAACGTCTTACTCGAACTCCTCAAATGGAATCCTTTAAACCAAAGTCCCGTCATCAAATAGTCCCCCAAAGGCGCTCTGAATCTTAAGTCTTTAAAATTCCTGTATCCCCTAAAGCTCTTGCTCATTGCTCTAATGCATCCTCCGATTCAATCCAAACTGATCATCCAATCTTGTAAAGTCTAACTTTTGC
Source organism: Saururus chinensis (assembly GCA_035235625.1). Classification (NCBI taxonomy): domain Eukaryota; kingdom Viridiplantae; phylum Streptophyta; class Magnoliopsida; order Piperales; family Saururaceae; genus Saururus; species Saururus chinensis. Next base: position 33,865,135 of record CP141145.1, read on the forward strand.
TGGTCATTCATAAGTCTTCCCTTGTCTGGCATACAGTTTTAACTTCCACATCATAATCCTTGAAATACCCCTTCAACAAACTTACAATCAAACGCCCATAATCGTGCTCATCGACCATAGTCCACCAGCCCACAAACGAAGATTTATCACACTCCGATCACATACACATAGTTCATAACAACTTACTACCGTACCCTTGGTTTTCAGTAACATACGCATAATTCACATACATAAAACATGCTCATTTAATTAGCATTTATCATGCAAAACATTAAGTTATAACCTCCTAGCATGCTACTACACAACCAAAGCATTCTATAATGAAATTACAAGTTCAAGGTCCCCTACCTCCTAATCCACATGAGTTTGATGGCGAGCAAACGATGGTGGCGGCGTTGATGGCGGAATAGGCGGCCAAAAGCATTGCAGTGAGAGAGTTGTTGTCACGAAGATTTTCAGAGATGCTGGAATTAATCTAAATAAGGTTAGACTAATTTCACTTAAAGCATAAGACTGGGCACACTAGGGTGGCCAAACACAAGGTCATGCCACTAGGGATGGCAAAAGCGACCACAGAGTAGGAGGTGACTAATTGGAGGTCAGCCAACAACCGAATACACTTCATTGGCCACAAAACGTTAAAATAGACAGCAAACCACATTCAACGGAAATAATTCCACATTGTTGAAGTCTCACCACATGGTGGAGGACTTGGTTGCGTACTCATGGACATAAAGGAGACAAAGGAGGGCTTTAATGGCCATATTGCCTAGTGGTAGTGTCATTCAATATCATACGCCACAAAGATGGTGCCTTTAGCCTAAATTGAGTGCACAACATTTCTAAACGCTACTCACAACCAAATCATCATACCTATGGTCGTGAATCAAGCACAACTTACGGTGGAAGATATGGGCACAACATCGATCAAGCCTTCGATGGGCTGAGTCTAATGACTGACAACATTACTTCCCCTTGGAAGAATCGGAATTCAGGAACTCTTTCCCATAGGTTTCTAGGCCATGCATAACAAAAGTGGGGGTGGAGAGGTAGAATTGGGCCAGAATTGTTGGCCCTTGATGTCACTGGGCCGGGGCAAAGCCCACGTCAGTTGGAGATACAACCCAAATTCGTGGAATGTCAAGCTAGATGGGTTGCCCCTTAGTTGGAACAGGGCGTGCGATAGATATAAGGGTTTAGTGGAGGGCAATAATGTGCCAAGTTGGGGCGGCAAACATGCATTGCCAGGCCACAAATGGCTAGACACGGACTGGGGCCAAACCTAGAGACGGCAGCAACTCAGTAGTCACTGGATCGCGACAAGTCAAATGGACATCAGTGCGATGACGTCCGACAGTGAAGAATGGATGCCACCAGAGAAAGGGGCAAATCTTTATCTTGCACAGGTCGGCTGGTCGAGCAAACAAGCACCGATTGGGGTAGGGAGGCAGACCTCGGCACCTTATCGTCGGCTCGAGGTGGCATATTGAAGGTGGATCGGTGGTTTGTAAACGACAATAGAAACACAAGGCAGAAGAACAAAATTTATGTCTGGATCGAAATTGGGCAAAGGGTTTAGGGAGGCGGCGGCTAGGGTGTAGGTGGCAGGAGGGGTCATGGCCGGGGGAGAGCTATGGTGGCAAGCTAGAGGCCATGCAGCCAGTGGTGACGGTGGATTGGGTGAAAATTCTCGAAAGGGGGGGTCACCAAGTCGAAACGGGAAAAGGGAGGAAGAGACAGCGGTGGTAGGCGGCGCCAGGCGGAGGCCAATAGGGCTGAAGCCAGTGGCTGGCACTGGCAGCCCCTCCAGCCTCACACAGTGAATGGAGACACTGTTCATCCCCTTGGGTCGGGCGCGCCCATTCTTATATATAATTTTTTTTCATTTATGTTCTCCTTTGTGTCGCATCCTTTTCTCTCCCGTTTTCGCGCTAAAAAAATTCTGTGATGCATCGAGGACCTACGACTAAACACCACTCCTGACTCTTACAGTTATGAATATTATGATCAATTAAAAATATAGATTCGCCAAAGCGTTAAATTTCTCTGTCAAAAATACGAACAAAAAATAGCATAACATTGTAGAAAAATTGCAGAAAGTAGCAAAAAATTACAAAAAAATCAAGGATGTTACAATAGGCGACGAACAAAATATCCCCTTACCTAGAGACACTTTCTTATTTCTGCACTCGTAAGTTGTGGATAGAACCTCCCCTTAACCTGAGGATGTTTCTTTTACTGTGTAGCCCTTCAATGGAGGGCAGAGCTTCCCCTACTCTGCGCCACTTCTCTGGTTGTGGCCTGATGATAGAGGACAAAGCTCCCTCTTACCCTAGGCATCTTCTCTTTCTTTGGTGCTCGAGGGCGACGGGTAGAGCCTCTTCTTGCCTCGGGATGTTTTCCCCTTATACAGTCATCAACTCAAAGAATGGACCCTTCCATTGCATAGAACACGTTTGATTTAGTTAAGAACATCTCTTAAACATAATATGTAACATCCCTGATTTTTTTATAATTTTTTTGCATTTTTTGCAATTTTTTGTAATTTTTTGCAATGTTCTACAGTTTTTGCTCGTATTTTTGACGAAAAAAATTTGATGCTTCGATGTATCCGTATTTGTAATACTCATCACCGTAGGAGTCGGAAGTAGTATTTAGTCACGGGTCATGGGCCTCGACACATCCCAAAAAAAATTTTCAGCGCGAAAATTGGATGAGACACGGGAAGACAGAAACAGGAGACACACGGGAAGACAAAAACAGGAATAACAGAAGGTTAAAAATAAAAGAAAATTACATAACGCGGATCTGGTGTGCCTTAGCGCGCCTGACCCGTGGAGTGTACATTGAATAGGGGGCAGCCCTTCACTGTTTGAGGCCGGAGCCGCCACCGCCCATGGCTGCCGGCTTCCGCCCAGTCGGCCTCAGCCTGGCGACGTTGCCGCCACCTCACAGACCTGGCTCCGCCGCCCCGGCCACCGCTCTTCCTCTCTTTCCCATTTCGGCCTAGTGACCCCTTTTTGAATTTTTGCCAGATCTGCTGCCGCCTCTGTCTGCGTGGTTGCAAGCTCGCCACCACAGCTCCATACCGGCTAGGATGACCTCCGGCCACTGGCATCCCGGCCTCCCCGCCCCTCCTTTGATGTTGCGAGGTAAAATCTCTGCACCCATTTTTTTTGTTATGTCTGGGATGTGGCCGCTGACCGTGCCGGCGATGGCCGGTCGCTGCCAAATGGTCTTTGTCCTCACCTCGGCCCGACGGTGACAAGTCTACCACCCCAAACCGGACCGCCGTCTTCCCGACCAGTCACCTCTCCTTCCACCATTTTTGACGGAGCATTGTTTTCTTTTTTTGTTCTATTCTGTCACTGTGTGTTGCGGCCATTGGCTGTGTCGCAGGTGGCCGGCCACAGTGACCGGCCTTTGGCTCTCCCCCATCTTGGTGACGGTAGGGCGGCCACCCTGGCCGCCGCCCTGGCTGCTGCCTTCCTCTATTCTCTGCCCTACTCCGGTTGGGACAAAAACAAACTTTCCCTTTTTCCTTGATTGGTCTGTCTTTTATTTTGATGTCGTCCGCCACTGATTGGCCTTTGGCCTATTGTAGACAAAGGACGGTAAGGCCACCCTTGGCCGACTATTGGCTTGAATTGGCATTTTTTCTCCGATTCCCTCTTCTACCCAATTCCAATCCGGTCAAAATGTCTTCAGTAATTTTTTGTCGTTATTTTCACTGTTGGTTACCACCTACTCATTGGCTTCCGGATTGCTGCCTCGAGCCGAAGACGATGAGGTGACGAGGTCTAACCTCCTGCATCCATTGGTCTTGATTCGTTTAATTGGCTGACCCACATTAGAGCAAAGTTGCATTATTTTCTCGGGCTGCGTCCATCCCCCACAGTCGGATGTCATACGATATTGGGCCGATGTCCATTGGACTTGCCACTATTCAACGACTGTCAAGTCCCGTCTTCTCCCAAGTCTAGCCCCATTTGGCCATTTGTGGCCCAACGATGCATGTTTGCCACCCCAACTTGGCACACTATTTCCCCCTACTAAATCGGGTTTCTTCAATTCTCTACTCGGCTGTTCTGCCGCAGACAACTACGAAAACGGGCTTAACCTAACAATGGCAAGGGGCCACCGCTCCCGGTCTCCTCTGCATGTCTTCTGCACACACCAGATGCCCCTAAACTTTGGGCTACATCTCCGACTGCCACTATTGGGCCCCACTCCAACCCAAGCCAATGTGTCCACCTTGTTATTGCGCAGACTTGGGCCGCATGTCCTGTAATGACCTAACCCTAGCTGGGCCCACAAAATCACTAATAGAAAATTTTCTCTTTCCTTAAGTCGGGAATCATCATATGTGTGCGAGAGGTACAACAATCGTCTATATACTATGGAGTTTAAAGGCTTCCTCATACATAGACTTAGGTTGTAATAGGCATATACATCGTGTGAAAAATAACATAGAACATATATTTATAATTAATTTGGATCGGGCCAATGTTGACTTATCGTTGGTTGCCTACGTACGTATTGGATATTATTCTAACACGATCGGATCCGAATGTAGCTTTGCCTAATGGCTAATACATACAACAAGTGTCACAAAATTATATATGTTAAAATACATATATACTGATATTTAGTCGGAGTTATACAAAAATTCTTCATATATCGGACTCAAGCATAAATTTATAAGTTAACGAAATTGTACATCTTGCTCTACCACAAAACGAGATCAAAACCACATATATACATCTCGCTCTATCACTGAGCTGAGACCGAAGACACATATTACACGTCTCGCTCTACTCTAGAGCGAGACTACACACAACATAGCATATAAGCGTACATCATGTCATATAAAGCACACATCATGGCATATAAGCACACATCATGGCTTATAAGCATAGAAAGCATATGGATCATAGCATAACACACATCATAACTAGCACATGTCATTTTATAATTAAAATAGGAAATTAGAAATGCTTACTCCCATCATGTCTCGTAAGGTATTGATATTCGGATTTACTTGTTCCTTCAGGGCATCCTCCCCTTCAGATCCGAAGGTAGTAGACAAAGCTTCCTCTAGCATTTATATGTCCCTCGTCTTGCATTGAAAGACTACGTACAAACATTCTCCTTACCAGAGACTTCTCATTTTTTGCGCTCGTGAGCAGTGGACAAAACCTCCCCTACTTTAGATTGTTTCTCTTATTGAGGCTCGATAACTACGGATAGAACCCCGTCTTGCTCCGGGTCTCTTTTTCTTGCTCCGGTGTTCAAGGATGACGAACATGGCCTCTCCATTACATAGAACACACTTGATTTAGTCAAAAACGCCTCTTGAATCGACTAAATCAGAGTTAAGATGACCAGAAACAAAGAAAATGAAGTTGGTCGGTGCTTGAAGATAACAGGCAGAACCTTTCCTTGTCTTGGGGCATTTCCTCCCTATACGGACTCCAACTCGAAGAAATGACCCATACATCATGTAGAGCACACTCAATTTAGTAGGAAGTGGGTCTTGAATGGCCTTAATCGGCCTTAGAATGGTGAGAAACAAGGTAGAAGAAGGTCTCCATGAAAACAGAACAAAAATGGGGGTTTTATAGGCCCCGGCATGGGTTGCACCCACATATCTGTGGTGTCGGCGGAATGAACTGCGACGCCCGCGGTTCCACGGGTGCACATGCCCCACATCAGCCTGCACTATGGCATGCCAGCCATGCGCCAGCCAGCGCCGTTTTTCTTTTTCTTTTATTTTTTTTATAAAAGTCTAAATCTTCAAACACGCGTATCACCCCCCGGATTCGGATTCATGCGTTCTAGGTACCGTTGGACTTGTATTGATGAGCTTCGATATTAACCCACTAAAAGCAATAAATTGTGCTCTTTCTAAGTAGGCCTTGCCTATTTTCTATGATTCTCGAAGGTCGTAACTTCCGGTCCCGACCTCTGTTTTGCCCGTTCTTTGATTCACTACGCTTGTTTCTTCGAGCTCTACTCAAATACGGAGGTTTCAACCCTTGAAACCATCTATAATTTATTAGAAAAATCACTAATTACCTCTAACCCCCTTGGTTAGACGTAATTGGAAAAGCGGGGTATTACATGTCCTACCGATGTGGGCTTTGCCCCTGCCCAGTGACAAGAAGGGCCAACAATTCTGGCCCGATTCCAGCTCTGATCCTCACTTCCTATTACGCATGACCCAAAACCTATGGGAAAGTGTTCCTGAATTCTGTTTCTTCTAAAGGGAGGTATTATTGTAAGCCATTAGACTCATCCCATCGAAGGCTCGACCAATGTCGTGCCAATATTTTCCACCGTAAGCCGTGCTTGATGCACAATCTTCCATACGACGATTTGATTGTGGGTAAGCATTTAGAAATTATGCTACCTTTGTCAACCACCTACGCCGGGCCTTAGTGCCTCAACTTGTGTTTATGGAATGACTCCACCATTCGGCAATATGGTCGTTAAAACCCTCCTCTGCATCCCTTATGTACTTAAGTACGCAACGAAGTCCTATGCCATGTTGTGAGGCTTCGACAATGTGGAATTGTTACCGCTGGATGTAGTCTGTGGTCTACTTTAGTGTTGTGGCCAACATATGTTTTAAATTGGCTGACCTCCAATTAGTCACCTCTTATTCTATGGTCACTTTTGCCATCCCTAGGGACGCGACCTTGTGTTCGATCGCCCTAGAGCGCCTAGTCTTTACCTTGAATGAAATTAATCAAACATTATTGAGATTAATTTCAGCATCTCTGAAAATCCTCGGGACAACAATGACTCTTTTAGTGCGATGTTTTTGGTAACCTATACCGCTATCGATGCCACCACTGTTGTTTGCTCACCATCAAACTGTTGTGGATTATGAAGTAGGGGACCTTGAACTCGTAATTTTATTATAGCATGCTTTGATTGTGTAGTAGCATGCTAAGAGTTTATAATTTAATGTTCTGCATGATTATACTGATTATATAAGCATGTTGTTTGTATGTGAATTGTGCATATGTCAATAAAGACTAAGGGGTAAGTAGTAAGTTCCTATGAATTGTATGTATGTGACCAGAGTACGTGATCTTTGTTGTGGGCTGGCAGTATGTGATCGATGGGCACCAGTGGGAGTGTTTGATTGTAAGTTTGGCAAAGGATACTTCATAGTCCATGATGTGGAAACTATGACTGTATGTCGGGAGAGGAAAGAAGAAAACTAGATGAGAGAAGGTTGGACTTGATGAGATTGGGGGATCGGTTTGGATTGAGTCTAATGGTGTATTGGAGCAACGAGCTAAAGGCTTCGGGGATGTAAGGATTTAGAAAACTTAAGGTTCAGAACATCTTGGGGGATTGTGAATTAGTAAGAGGTAACGACATAATTATACATGCATAATGTACGTAATATAAATTGTAATGAAGGAATAATAAGTAAGGAATTAGTAAGGGTTTGATGACAAGACTTAGGTCAAAAGGGTCTCATTTGAGGAGTTCGAGTAAGAAGATTCAGTGTCAAGGTGGATGGTGTAAGTTTTAAGGTTGTAAGTGTATGATGGTAAGATTATCAGTATGGAATTCGAGTTAAGTAAGGCTATGGAGAGATTGGTAAGGTTGTAAGTGTAAGGGTGGGGGATGAGTTAAGTAAAGAATGCCACCTTTGTGGATTGGAACTTCTGGATGGACATATTTCTAGCCTTATTGGTTGAAGAATGTAAAATAGAAGTAGTTCCGAACATAATTGTACATGCATAAGTTACCTAATATGAACTTGAATGGTAAGTCACTCTAATTTGATAACGATGTGAGTTTGAGACTGAGGGTTTCAACAGATTAAGTTCCATTTTGTGCCAGTCAATAAGTAATCAACTGAGTGTCCTTCCTGGTCTATCCATGGTATTTTCTTGCGGGATTTAGTCTTGGTGTTGTATTTCGGCCCAGACGTTTGATACTCTGTTGAGAGTGCTGTAAGTTTTCGCCCTTTGTGGGCTTTGTATATTTTCTGCCTACAAATGACACTGTATATTCTGCTCAAGAGTGGCACTGTAAGATTCCTGCCCAAGAGTGGCACTGTATGTTTTTTGCCCCTAGTGGGCACTGTATGGCCCCAGAAAGTGGGCATTTGCACGCTTAGGTAAGTAGTATCATGGATATGCTCTTACCTGTTTGATCCTATGCCCCATGAGCATAGGTGTGCCTTGCCTTTGGAAAAGCCCATGGTGTCTAGTTGTTCCCCGAAGGTTAAGGTGACGCCCCAGTGACATTCTCTTCCTTTTTGACGCTAGAGCTTATTAATGGTAATGAGCTTCAGTTGTCGGTAGTATGTGTATGATAGTAAGAGTAAGTTATATGTTTCAGATTCTGAGTAAGTTGTACGTGTAAGATTTAGAGTAAGTGTGAGCTTCTTTGGAAGACAATAAGAGTACGTTTATGTGTAAGAGTAAAATTGTATGAGTAAGGTCGTACAAGTGAGTTCTTACAAATAAGGTCGTACGAGTATGTGTATGTTGTAAGTGTAAACGTACGTTTGTACGAGTAAGCTAATAAGACTTATTCAGAGTGTAAGTGTAAGAGCATGATTTATGATTAAGTATAAGTTCAGCTTGTACGATGATTTGTATGTGTGACCATATTTATGTTTCCTTTTTTGTTTGCTTCATGTGGGATTGCATGGAAGCATCTATATATGAACTTACGAAGTTCATTAATTTATTTTTTCCCCGACTGGGTATTTTCCTATTAAGTATGAAAATACTCACCCTATCTTTTTAGCCGCTTCGTTCTGAGGCTTTTGCATGTTGTTCGATAGCTTCTTAGTTTGGACTTCTCCCTATGATGGACTATCCTTCCTCGACCTGGAGTGCAGGGAAATCGTAGTGAGACTATGTAGATTTTAGTACCACGATCTCATGTATTGGTTAAGGTAAGAAAACTGTATTATTTTCTAGACTTGTGTATCTATATATGAATAAGAACACAGACTGTTGAAGAACTTGTACTAAGAAAGGCCTGAGATGTATTCGTTTTTAAAGATCATGGTCATGGCGAGTTTTCTTTATATATTTTCATTTTGGGTCATGCCTGAGAATTTTAGTTTTGTCGTATGTTGAATTAATTTACGAAAAAATAACCTGTCGTTTTTGGCAACGCCTCGGTTTTTTGCACGATGGCCACAGTTTCATGGGTATGTGTCGCACCGTGGCGGCCGTGTGCAATATGGCACGTGTGTCTGTCCCACGACATGAGGTTCTGTCATGTGTCATGCACGAGCACCATTTCTATCTTTTTTATCTTTGAATATTTGTAACTTTGTACCCATGACTCGAATTCATGCATTTTTGGTACTGTTGAGCTCGTATCAATGAGACCTATAAAACTATATCACTTAAAGAAGTTTATCCCACTCTTTTCAAGTGGGTTTTGACAATAATACACGCTTCCTGAGGTTGGAACTTTGGCACTCGACCTCCTTTTTTCACGTTCTTTGATTCACTACGCTCATTACTTTGAGCTTTACCGATATACGGAGGTTTCAACCTCTAAAATCCTCTAAATTTTATCTAATTAGACCTAACCCATCAGGTTAGACATAATAAACAAACGGGCTATTACACATGATCTTTCATTAAATTGATTCATATTTGAAGAGTTCATAACCTCATGGATAAGCTTACACCCACTTGTCAATTTGGGATCCAATTTGGGATTTTGAGGAGTCCTAACAAATGATAATTGAGACGAGATTCAGCATTTTTGAACCATGATACGATCGGTTTCTCATTGCTTGGTTGATCCATATTGTTCGATGAAGAGTGAGCCAATAATGAGATTTTTTTCGAGAAACAGGAAACTTAATTAAGATGCACTGGGATAGAAATGAGGAAATGTCTACAATACCATGATTTAAGGACTCGAATCTCCATGCTCTTTAGCACGAGATTTTGAGTCTCGCGTGTCTACCATTTTACCATCAAGGCATCTTGAAAGTGAATCGTATTACGTGAATATGACAACTATCTAGTGTAATATATAGAATATATGACAAAGGTGGAGTGTTGGAGTATTTCTATCAATTGGTCGTGTCATATAGGCCAGAGTTGGACACCAAATTGCTTCCCGTAGCCAATAAACTCATTTCATCTGTTATCCCCATTTTACCCCCTGATGCAAGCGCTTCCTCTTCCCTCAACTTCCCTCTCCCCATTGATGCCAAAAGCTGCCAAGCTCCTTGCCGCTCTATTGCATTGCTGAACTCTGCCCCAACCTTACCCCTTCCCTCCTTCGTGCATAAAGTCACCATCACTGCCTCTACCTCATCATTCTTGTCCCAATCCAATCTAGTGCCAGCAGTAGCTGAGCGCCTCCCTAACCACCAAAGATCGATTGACTGGAGCTGTCACCAAGCTCCGCTTTGGACAAGGCTCCACCTTGACTGCCTCTTCCTTATCCCTCTCCTCTTGATCTCCTTGCTATGGAGCTCTACCCTGACTCATAGAACCCAGCCTCCCAATCTCCTCGCTATGAACCTCCACCCCAACCTTACCCCTTCCCTCAACCAACCCACCCCCAATCCAGTGCCAGACAATCAAAGGTCTCCCAGCTCATCATCGGTCCTCCACCCCAAGCGCTTGAGGCCACCCAGTTTTGCTTTAACCACCAGAAATAGCACAATCGGAGTAAGAAAACCACTAAGTAATCAGGGAAGTTAAATACCCCTTAAGTCTTAAATTAATAATTTTATTATAGAAAATAATAGTTTTTATTGCATTATAAAATTTATATTTAAGAGAAGGGAAAATAAGTTTAAGTTACTCTGTTTTAGGTATCCGACTATTTAAATTGAACAAAATGAAGCTATTAATGATTTTGTCAAATAAAACAATTAATATAGATCGGAGGGAGTAGTTGTTTACTAGGAGCTTAGTTACATAATTAGCAGTACTTTCAAGTTAAATTCAAGTCAAATCAAATTAAACTAATATAACTAAATTTGAGTTGTGACAGGTTTAATTACATGATCTCAACATGAGCTGGATTCCAAATGGGCAGAACTGAAAGTTCATAACAAACAATTAGCCTGTTTTGGAGAATTGATACATAACGAGAGGCTCTTGAGCCCATTAACTAATAAATCAACCAGTCCTTAATTTCGTTATTCTCAACCCTTGCTGTTTCTTTTCCAAGTAATTAAAGGATTAGTCAAATGTTGACAGTTGACAAACAGGTGCCGGCAAATATATCACCGGATTCTCAGTCTTCCTTTCCTGCACGTGAAATTATCACAAGATCAATGGATAAGTGTAGGACAGATCCACGTCAGCACAACATTTATCTCCTACCAAATGCCACATCGGACTCCAATCTGGCGTGTCAAACACAAACCACGTGCTCCCCAAAAAATAATTAGCACGTCATATTAATATAATTAAAAAAATATAATACCTGATGATAGGTTATGCTCTTATCATAATTTTGATGATTAGTAAAGTCTAATTAGCATGAGCATCACGCACATGGGCTTAGCCTCATAACTTTTTTCTCGTTAGTATATTTGAAAACATAAAAGTTGACCAAGATTCAAGAACCACGGATGTTATCAGAAATTTCCAACGTAAAAGTCTAAAGAGGCTAGATGAAAACCTAGAGAATTTGGTCATAAAAAAGGTGGAACATTTCTGTTATACAATGTTCCTGCAACCATGGCATGCAGTTGCGTGTGGGCCTCTCGCCTTTGACGAAAATTAAGACGAAGCTTCTCTTTTTGAAATCCAACTTCTCCTTACTCTATATAAAGCTACCAATGCAGCCCTCTCATTAATCACTTCTTTTCATCTTGTGTTTCGGCACCACTCTAAGGTCCTCCTCCATAAGGGTCTTCTGTGCAGAAACATATGCTAAACTGCAGCCTTTTGCCTGGACATTTGAATCATATTCCATCTCTCGGAAGGTGGAGCTCAAGAAACATGAAGGGCTTGGCATTCTTCTTCATCTTCATTCATCTCTTCTCAGCAGTTTGCTCTCTCGTTGATCGCAGCCACTTCCCTCAGGACTTTCTCTTTGGAACCGCCACTTCTTCTTATCAGGTATATGAACGACAATCATCTTAGCCATAGACTTGCAGGTATTCTTTTTCGTGCAATGCTATGTATGCTTGTGCCCAGGACCGCTTGTGTAAGGTCCTCTGCAATGGGCTGGCCTTATGCAAGTGCCATTTGTAAATACACGGGACTTGCATCTTCTTCGCGGCGCGAGCAAACTAGCATTTTTTCAATAATATCTTAAATAGTATGAGTAAAACAAATAGGATAATTTAAAATGGAAAATGATAATCACCTCAGGAATCTGTATAACAAACCCCCTAACACGATTTTAATTAGATAAAACATGTGGGCCCAAGTATCTTTGTGTATGGTTGAATGAAACCTTTCTCTATTGGTCAACCTAACCAGCTATCCCCACCTACCATGCTTAACATGGCCATGATTATCTTAGTTACACTTTTTGTAGTGATGAATAGAGACTAGCGCATATTTTGTTGTCTGATTACTTGCGTGATGCAGATTGAAGGAGCCTACCTGGCAGATAACAAAGGCCTCAGCAATTGGGATGTATATTCACACATTCAAGGTAATGATTTGGTAGATATAACAACCAATCAAACTGGAGCAATATATATTCTTTCTGCAATTAAACAGAACTTGACTGATGTATTATGTCGAATATCAGGCAAAATAGCAGATGCAAGCACTGCAGATGTCGCCGATGACCATTACCATCTTTACCAGGTGAGTTTGTCACCCATTTATTCGTAGTTTCATCCATGTGAACTTCAAACCTGTGTCTTCACGTGTAAAAAGTTTATCTTGGGTGAGGGTTATGCTTATTAGGTTGGATAGTTTTCTCATTGTTGCTTGTGAAGAAGATTAGACTAAGCTACCAAACAGATATATCACTATTATATTTGATCAAGACAACTCATATGTAACAGGAAGATGTTGAGTTGATGCATACCCTTGGAGTCAACTCCTACAGGTTTTCAATATCATGGTCCAGAATTCTACCAAGTAAGTACATATATGACTTACAACTTTCTAGTCATGTAGGAGAGATTTTTTATCTAACCCCCACTTATTGTGATATTAGGAGGCAGATTTGGGGTGGTAAATCAAGCAGGAATTGATTTTTACAACCATCTCATCGATGCCCTCTTACTGAAAGGTAACTGCGTTACTTCCCATTCACAAAATTTATGTGCTCTTAGTCATATGACTTAAGATGTTGTTCTTTCTGCAATCTTAATAGGGATACAACCCTTCGCTACGTTGAATCATTTCGATATTCCTCAAGAACTTGAAGATCGATATGGTGCATGGTTAAATTCACAGATACAGTAAGTTATTACAAAATTTATCTGTATAATGGTTGTTTTATGATGGGCTAGCTTAAGCTGTGAGATTCTAACGTTGACGATTGATATATATTGCAGGCAGGATTTTGGATATTTTGCAGAGGTATGTTTCAAGGCTTTTGGAGATAGAGTCAAATACTGGAGCACCTTCAATGAGCCAAATATAGTAGTGAACAGTGGCTACCTCAGCGGAGCATTCCCACCTGCTCACTGTTCAGCGCCGTTCGGCAACTGCACTTCCGGCAACTCCGCCATAGAGCCATACGTTGCTGCACACAATGTGATTCTGTCCCACGCAACTGCTACCCAAATATACAAGACGAAGTATCAGGTAAGATTAGTCCCTCTACATAGAAATGCATATGATCACTTGCTTCCTCTCTCATTTGCAACTTGTGTGAATCTCATCAAATAATTAGGCGAAACAAGGAGGATCCATTGGGATTGTCATGGCTTGTTACTGGTATGAGCCTTTAAGAAACATTCCGGCAGATATTTTAGCCGCTCAAAGACTCTTGGCCTTTCAAATTGCTTGGTAATTACTATCAATGCAAACTATTGTACTTTTATATTATCAAGGATGTTGCTAGTTTTACAAAATCATTAATAAACTATTATTTGCAGGTTTTTGGACCCGATCATGTATGGTGATTATCCTCCAGAGATGCGCCAGATATTGAATTCGAGATTGCCTATATTTTCAGTGGAAGACCATGATAAATTACAGTATAAATCCGACTTCATTGGAATAAACCACTACTCCACGATGTACACGAAAGACTGCATGTTCTCTGCTTGCACTCCAAGCACTATTGAGGGAGATGCTCTTGTATTCCGCACTGGAGAACGACATGGGAGGCCAATTGGCAAACCGGTAGATCCTTTCTCTTCTTTGCTACCGCTGCTCACTATACCTAGTTCTTATTAGATTTTGAGACAATATAGCTCCCCTTTTGTCATAACAGTATTGTTACTTTCCATTTTTTTGTTCTTATGTAGACGGCAATGCCAACATTCTTCGTTGTGCCTGGTGGATTGGAAAAGATGGTATTATACATCAAGGAAAGATACAACAACATGCCTATGTATATTACTGAAAATGGTAAGGTCAGATGGGCACACTGAGATTGTTAATGAACCGAGATAGGCGAGTTTTTTACTTTTTCGGATTTGAGCTTGAAATTTAAATTGTGAGTTTGAATCAAGCTCTAGTCGAATCCAATTGCCTTAACTTGTGATCATTATTTGGTTTTTTAATTAGTTGCTGAGTGGTATTTAGAGAAAAATTACTAATACATATATAATAAAAAAGTGGTTCAATGTGTTAAGATTAGAAAACTAAATGAACTAGTAGTTAATTTTGATTTCCTATTCTAGACTATTAATACAAAATGGAAGGAGAAAGTTCTATAAAAATGATTTTGAGTCAAAAAGCCTAAGGTTTTTATACCAAAAAAATAAAAATGATATACTCCCTCCGTCTTGAATTAAGTATCCTATTTGGTTTTTCAAATTGGAATTCAAATAGGACACTTATTTAAGGATAAATGGAATATTTGATAGGAGTTGAAACTTGAGAGACATAAAATACATATAGTGTATAACATATACATGTATATATTTGAAAAAATAATGTATATAATATGAGTTAAAAATTTCAATAGCTTTGAGCTGAGCCGAACCAAATATAAATATGTTTGAGCTTGGCTTGACTAACTTTGAGTTTAAGCTCGAATGCAAGCCAAGTTCAATGCATCAAATTTACTTTAACACTCTTATAGACGAAAAAAATAAATAAACAAATGCCACTACAACAAAATGTACTATTAATGACGCAACAATAAGTGTCACTAAAAATTACTACTTAGTACACAAAAAAATAATAATTAGCGATTCTTTTTATTAAGCATCGCTAACAGTCATATATTAACCACGCTTAATAAAAAGCGTCACCAATGTTAAAATTATTGAAACTATTAGTGATGTTTTATAATAAATATCGCTAATAATTATGCTATTAGTATTGCTTTAAATAAGCGTTGCTAATAAGAATAGTGATATTCACACAATGAATCTACAAAAAAAATGGCCAATTGGATTTTAGTTAGACAAAACATGTGTCCTTCACACAAAGTTCACTTGTGCTCACTTGTTCTGTCCAACCAAAACTCACTTAGGAGTTTTTGTTGAGTATATTCATTGTCTAATTATTATTATTTATTTAATAAATTATATAATTAATATGTTATCTACTTTCAGGATATGCCCAAAAGAGTAGTCCTTATATGCCCAAGGAAGTATTGATAAATGATAGGGAGCGAGTGGACTACCTGCAGAGCTACTTGGCTTCCCTCTCTCTGGCATTGAGGTATTATTCTTGCATAAAATTGTAAATGTAGTTTTATAATCACCATGACATTATGATGAGAGAGATCATGTGGAATTGCAGAAAAGGAGCAAATGTGAAGGGCTACTTTGTGTGGTCTTTAATTGACAACTTCGAGTGGCTATATGGCTACACTTTGCGCTTTGGCTTGTACCATGTAGACTACAAAACTTTAGAAAGAACCCCCAAACTGTCTGCCAAGTGGTTCAAGGACTTCCTGGGCACCTCAATGTTGCAAAAATGTACTAAAAAGAAGGACATCAATCTTCGACTTCAACCTTTCTAAATCATTTGTGTACATAGAATTCATTTACTACATAACACACTAATGATTCATACATGTAAATATCTAAGCATTTGTGCATATAAATTCATTTATTATGTAATACCACATTATGTGACGTTAGTGTATAAAGTCACTGTAAAAAATTGTCATATACTTGTAATTCATATTAAAGGGCTTCTCGTTCTTGTACTTGGGTTAATGGCCGAACACATATTATTGTAGGTTCGGCCATAATTATTATTCAAATCTCAACAAATTGCATATTTGCATTCTTTTGTGCATATTTGCATTTCCTAAAGCACTAATTGAAAATTTGTAAAGTTTGGTATTCTTGGCGACCATTCTCCAAAGATGGAGGAACTACCATATTTCAATTTGCAAGAATAATGCAATTTCTCCTTAAAAAGCTCATGCTATATACATTACCACCATTAATTTGTATGTCATGTTAAAATGTGCTGGTCATTGTTGTAGACTGGCACCTACACATGAAAAATAATAGAAATGGGAGAAGAGAGAGGGATTAGGGCTAGAAAAAACTAAATGAAACTAATTAATTCTTTATTGATATTATTGAATTAGGGTAAAGCCTTTATATATTTATAGACTCTCAAATAAAAATCCTAATCCTAATAAAACTCTTATTCATAATGGCCTAACATTACCCTAAAGCATAATATCGTAATAAATTTTTAATTACTCAATAATTTTAACTTTAGTAATCTATGAAGGAAGGAGCCAACCCCTAGGGTGGGTTATAACAATAAAATAATAATAAATTCATAATTACTTAATAATTTTAACTTTAGTAAACTCTGAAGGAAGAACCCAACCCTTAGGGCGGGCCATAATAGTGATATATAGAGATAAGAGTATTTTCCCTCTAATTATTTAACTTGAGCTCTGAATCAAAATGATTGACTTTTAAATTTTATGATTTTTCTTATTATGGGCTTATTAGTTCCTAAGCAAAAATTTGGCCAAGTATTTGCTCCAAGTTATTGGGATTATTTATTAACTTTAGATGATATTAGAACCTTAATTATAAATATAAATTAAGGATGTGATTGTTAGTATTTTTAGAGTAAAATACCACAATAGATATGAATTCTATTAAAATACTTATGTAAGTAGGTTTTTTGAAATTGCCAAAGTTGGCCTACACATGCAAAAGGGATTAAGCATGTGAAAAAATAACCAAGGCTTCCTTTCTTCCTTTCTTCCTCATTTCCTCAATTCTTCTACTTAACACACTCGGGTGGGCATTATTCCCCTGGTGGCGCAATTTGATCTGAAGGAGAAGAGATGTGCTTGGGTCGGTTATATGGGAAAACTTGACCCAACCCTAAAGGAATCATGTAGAAGTTGGATAGTTATTTAAGAGGAAATTAGTTGCATAATTAGTAGTCCTTTCAAGTTAATTCAAGTGAAATCAAATCAAACTAATACAACTAAATTTTAAGTGGTGATAGGCTTTAATTACATGATACTCAACATGAGGTGGATATGAAATGGGCAAATATGGAAGTGCAATTAGTGCATAACGAGAGGATTTTGACTCCACAAATTTCGAACGTACCATTTGTTGAATTTTTTTTTCTCAACCCTTTCTGTTGTTTCTTAGTATTGAAAGGATCAGTCTAATGTTGACAGTTGAACAACTGCTGCTAGCAAATACACTAGATTCTCAATCTTCCTTTTTCCCCATGTGAAATTATCACAAGATGGACGTGCGCAAAACCACGTCAGTATAATTTTCATCTCGTGCCAACGGCCACATGGGGCTCCAATCTAGCATGTCAAACGCAAATCACACGCTCCAAAGGAAAAATAACTAACACACCATACTATTATGAGTAATAAAAAAGTAAAATACCTTAGTGTCGTTAGTATGAGCCTGAGTTTAACATGAGCAATTTGATGGCGCACATTACTTAAGTTGGGTTTGAATCATCCCATTTCAATCAACATACAGTGTCAATGGCTCACAATGGCTATGTATATATATATATATATATATATATATATATATATATATATATATATATATATATATATATATATATATATATATATATATATTGTAAGGTCTCTAATTTTTTTATAATTTTTTAGAATTTTTTTGTTATCTTTTGGTCATTTTCGGTGAGAAAATATGACGTTTTGGCGTATTTATATTTATATTTTTTTTCTCGTATTTATACCTATAGAGTTGGGTATGAGACTTAGTCATGGGCCGCAGGGCTCGTTGCGTGCTTATGGCACAAATTTTAAAGGTATAACATATAACCAGGAGGTTAACGTGTATTAGGGATATATATATATATATATAAAAATTAAAAAGATTATATATAAATCATCCATTTAATTCGAGAACCGACATCCAGAAGTGAGTAATATTTCACGTCCAGTGAGTTGGGAGAGAAACCCGAGCTCAATTCTGGTCGGTCCGTTCTCCCTCCTCTATCATCGGATTATGTCGGTTCTTATTAGGATCCTCTTTGCTTCACCACCACGAGTCTGTAGGTACTAGCTATGACCGCCGCCATGGCCTCTTTGCTCCTCCATGAGGTACCAAATTTTTTTTTCAGTTTTTCTCTCATTCAAATCCCATTTTTGAGCTGTGGGGGTGCAATTTTAATGTTGTTTACGGCTGCCCTTAACTAGACTTATGTTTGGTTGGCCGCTAGGAACCCATAGGCGCTGGTTAGAGCCGTCACCGTGCTTTCTCCACTCCGCGGTGAGCTACCGGTACTTTGGTTGGGTTTTGTTACTAAAATGAAACTATCCGTAGCATTTTTTGATGCCAGTGTATTTCCGGTTATTGTCTGGCCACCGGATGGACTCCGTCTAGCCTACCTCGACCCAGTGTTGGTAGGGGGTTGCCGTTTCTGATCCCGCTTTGCCCTATTGACTTGCTTTGCATAATTAGACGTTTTGGGTGCATCTCGGGTCGTTGTCATCAGTGAGCAGTGTGCCATTTCGCCATCATGGGCTTTGCCTCGGCTCAGCGACAATGAGGGTCAACCCCACTTGGCCCGATTATACCTCCGCTCGAAATATGCCGCTTGTTGTTGCCATATATTATGCAAGATGCACAGCTGCCCACACCATGTGTATTGGTTGTGGGTGGCGATTGGCGATATCATAGCTTTGATCGGCCACCACATCTTGGCCATAACTTAGTTGCCCTTTAGTGGGCCTTGTGCTGCTACTATTCGACCCATCTCCCCCTAGAGTGGTCCTTTTTGGCCACACATGTGCTTTTGAGTTTAGGCACCGTATTTGAGCCTCCTAACCATCAGTTGGCTTTGTCACCGAGTAGAGTTGACACATAGCCCTTATCCACCTCTCCTTTGTCCTCAAGTGTTGCCCCACGCTCTTTGCCCTTATGTAGGCCCTTGTTGACGTAAAATTATCGCCATTGGGTACTGTCCACGGTCGATTTTGATGTCTTATGACTGGCTAAGTATGTCTTAGCTACCAACCAATCTTCAGTAAGTACACATGCAAAATTGATTAAGCATATGAAAACATAACCAAGGCTTCCTTTCTTCCTCAGTTCCTCAATTCTTCTACTTAACACACTCAGGTGGGCATTATTCCCCTGGTGGCGCAATTTGATCTGAAGGAGAAGAGATGTGCTTAGATCAGTTATAAAGGGAAAACTTGACCCAACCCTAAAGGAATCATGTAAAAGTTGGACAGTTATTTAAGAGGAAATTAGTTGCATAATTAGTAGTCCTTTCAAGTTAATTCAAGTGAAATCAAATCAAACTAATACAACTAAATTTTGAGTGGTGAAAGGCTTTAATTACATGATACCCAACATGAGGTGGATATGAAATGGGCAAATATGAAAGTGCAATTAGTGCATAACGAGAGGATTTTGACCCCACAACTTTCGAACCTACCATTTGTTGAATTTTTTTTCTCAACCCTTTCTGTTGTTTCTTAGTATTGAAAGGATTAGTCTAATGTTGACAGTTGAACAACTGCTGCCAGCAAATACACTAGATTCTCAATCTTCCTTTTTTCCATGTGAAATTATCACAAGATGGATATGCACAAAACCACGTCAGCATAATTTTTGTCTCCTACCAACTGCCACATGGGGCTCCAATCTAGCATGTCAAACGCAAATTACACGCTCCAAAGGAAAAATAACAAACACACCACACTATTATGAGTAATAAAAAAGTAAAATACCTTAGTGTCGTTAGTATGAGCCTGAGTTTAACATGAGCAATTTGATTGCGCACATTACTTAAGTTGGGTTTGAATCATCCCATTTCAATCAACGTACAGTGTCAATGGCTCACAATGGCTATGTTTATATACACATATTGTAAGGTCTTTGATTCTTTTTATAATTTTTTAGGATTTTGTTATTATTTTTTTGGTTATTTTCAGCGGAAAAATATGACGCTTCGGTGTATTTATATTTGTATATTTTTTCCTATATTTATACTTGTAGAGTTGGGTGTAATGCTTAGTCATGAGCCACGGGGCTTTCTGTACACTTACGGCACAAATTTAGAGGTATAACATGTAACTGGGAGATTAACGCGTATTAGGGATATAGATATAAAAATTAAAAAGATTATATATAAATCATCCATCGAATTCGAGAACCGGCATCCAGAAGTCAGTAACATTTTATGTCTAGTGAGTTGGGAGAGAAACCCGAGCTTAATTCCGGTCACTCTGTTCTCCCTCCTCTATCATTGGATTCCACCGGTTCTTGTCAGGATTCTCTTTGCCTCACTACCATGAGTCCGTAGGTACTGGCTATGATTGCCGCTATGGCTTATTTTCTCCTCCACGAGGTACTGAACTTTTCTTCGATTTTTCTCTCATTCAAATCCCGTTTTTTAGCTGTGAGGGTACGATTTTGATGTCGTTTGTGGCCGCCCTCAACTAGACTTATGTTTGGTTGGCCGCTAGGAACCCATAGGCGCTGGCTAGAGCCGCTGCTATGCTTTCTTCGCTCTGCGGTGAGCTACTGATACTTTGGTCGGGTTTTGTTACTATATTTCATTTCATTGTCCGTGGCATTTTTTGACTGTGTTTTCAGTCATTGTCTGGCCACCGGATGGACTCCGTCCAACCTACCTAGACCCAATGTCAGTAGGTGGTTGCCGTTTCTGACCCCGCTTCGCCCTATTGACTTGCTTTGGCCGATTAGACGCTTTGGGTGTGTCTCGAGTCGTTACCATCGACGAGCTGTGTGCCATTTAGCCATTGTGGGCTCTGTATCGGCTCAACGACAATGAGGGTCAGCCCCACTTGGCTTGATTATACCTCCACTTGGAATGAGCTGCTTGTCGTTGCCCTATACCGTACGAGATGCACAGTTGCCCACACCATGTGTATTGGTTGTGGGTGGCAATCGGCGATGTCATTGCTTCGATCGGCCACCACATCTTGACCATAGCTCAGTTGCCCTTTAATGGGCCTTGGGCTGCTACTGTTCGACCCATCTCCCCCTAGAGTGGTCCTTTTTGGCCACGCATGTGCTTTTGGGTTTAGGCACCGTATTCGCGCCTCCTAACCATCGGTTGGCTTTGCCACCGAGTGGAGTTGACACATAGCCCTCCTCCACCTCTCCTTTGTCCTCGAGCGTTGCTCCATGCTCTCCACCCTTATGTGGGCCCTTGTTGACGCGAAATCATTGCCGTTGGGTGCTATCTATGGCCAATTTCGATATCTTATGGCCAACCGAGTATGTCTTAGCCATCGGCCGATCTTTAGTGAGTACACCCTCGACTTTTGGTCGCACTGCCAATTATGTTAGCTTGACCTTTCTCCTGGCCACCCTAGTGTGCCGCCGTGGATAACGGATTTTGCCGCATTGACTTTTGACACCTCGTTTGCCTGTGATTATTTTTGGCACTTCCTAAAATCCTCGGGACAACAGCTCCTACACTTGGCAAAGATTTTGACCGCCAATTCCACCGCCGCCACCGCCACAGTCATGTGCTCGCCATCAAACGTCATGATTACGAGGTAGGGGTGCTTTGAACTCATAATTTTATGATAGCATGCTTTGAATGAGTAGCAACATGCTAGGATTATATGATTTCATGCTTTGGATGTTAAGTAACGATTCAATTGCATGATGTGCATGTAAGCATGATTATATGGTATGTTGAAATGCATATGACATGCATATTGGTTGTAAGTACGTTGGATGTATGTATGTGCTAGAGATGGCTAACGTGTTTGTTAGTAAGTTTCGTATGTTGATTGAGTATGTGCTAGTGATGGCTAGTGTGTTTGTTGGTAAGTTTCGTATGTTGATTGAGTATGTGCTAGTGATGGTTAGCATGTTTGTTGGTAAGCTTCATATGTGTATGCATGTGCTAGTGATGGCTAGCATGCTTGTTTGAAGTATGTATGGATTATGCATGTGCTAGTGATGGCTAGCGTGCATGTTTGAAGTATGTATGGATTATGCATGCGCTAGTGATGGCTAGCGTGTATATTTGACTTATGTATGCATGTGCTAGTGATGGCTAGCGTGTATGTTTGACGTATGCATGTATGCGCTAGTGATGGCTAGTGAGCATGTTTGTAAGCTATGTATGTATGATAGTATGTATATGTTATACATATGTATGATAGACATATATATGTATCATGACTATTTGCATATTCTATGGATATGCGTATGTGCATGTGGGCAGTGTCAGTGTTTGGAATGGATTTGGATATGAATGTGTAAGCGTATGACAGATGACAGAGGATATGAGTATGACGGGAAAGGATTAGAATAGATCGGTTTGGGTTGGAATGTATGTTTGGGGATTGTCAGACAGTAAGAGTGTGCATAATTGTACAAGTATAACGTATAGATTATAAAGTAAAAATTAAGCATAATAAGTGAGATTTAAGTAAGAGCTTGATAACTAGGGTGGGCTCTAAAGAGCTCAGTTTAAGGACTTCTGAGTAAGATGTTTTGGCCATAAGGTGGATGGCAGATTATGTAAGATGTAAGGATTTGTGTATGGTGTATTATGTTGTAAGATGGATGGGTTAAGTGAAGTCTGTTGCACTGACGAACTTGGGTTTCACGTCGGGCTTAACTTCGGTTTGATTAGTGGAGCATGGTATGCTTGAGAGTTTGTGTGGCATAATTATACTGCATAAATTACTTAATTCAAACTTGAATTATAAGTACAGCTAATGATAGCTTTGTGAGTTTGAGACCTGAGGGTTCAACAAATTAAGTTCCATGTTTGAGCTAGCCGATAATGAGTCGGCTGAGCATTTTTTATGTCTTGCCATGATGTTTATCCTGCAAGATGTTGTCTGTGTGCTGTATAGATCACTGGACGTCTGATATTCTATTGAGAGCAACATATGTTTCTGATTTGGTTTGCGTGCTGTATAAGCCTAGACGTTTAATGCTCTGTTGAGAGCGACATATATTTTTTATTTGGTCTGTGTGTTGTATTAAGCCCATACGCTTGATGCTCTATTGGGAGTGTCGTATGATTTCTGACCAAGAGTGGCACTGACACTATAAGACCCATTATGGTGGGCAACTATATGACCCCTTATATGTGGGTGTTTATGTTTGCGCGCCCAGGTAAGTAGTATCATGGATCTACTCTTACCTCTTTGATCCTGTGCCCCATGAGCATAGGTGTATCTTACATTCGAAAAAGTCCATGGCGTCTAGTCACTCCATGGAGGTTAAGGTGTTGCTCCAGTGACATTCTTTTCCATTCAACGTTGGAGCTTATTAGTTGTAATGAGCTTCAGTGGTCGATAGTATGAGCACGATTGTAAGAGTATGTGTATGAGCACGGTTGTTAGAGTATGTGTATGAGCACGACATTAAGAGTATGTGTATGAGTACGATTGTGAGAGCATGTTTCTGAGTAAGACAGTAAGTGTGATTTTGTGTTAGTTGTACGAGTAAGGTCATATAAGTATGTGTAAGTTGTATGAGTAAGCATATGATTGTACGAGTAAGGTCATACAAATATACATATGTTGTATGAGTAAGCATACAATGATACGAGTAAGTTTGTAAGACCCTGAATAAGGGTGTTTGTGTAAGTTTGATTCGATAGTATGACTTTGGCACAATGGTGCATTTGGTATGATTGCATGCATATGAGCATGATTATGATATGCATATTTATTCATGTTTGAGTTGCATGAACACATCTATGTATGGATTTGCTAAGTTCACTATTTAGAAATCCCCTACTGGGTATTTTCCTACTGAGTATGAAAATACTCATTTCCCTACTTTTTAGCCATGTTGTACGGGAGGCTTTTGCAGGTTGTGATAGAGAGCTCCTGGAGATGGATGCTCATTTCAGCGATAGATTGATTCCCGTTGACTCAGGTATATACTTGACTCACTGTGAGTTTTGTTTGTGCCACGATTTGTTGTATTGGGTGAGATGAGAAGTCAGGTGTTTATATATTCTAGACTTTCGTTTGGATTAGACTGTGGACTATTATGGGACTTGCACTTAGGGATGCCTGGGAGAGATTTGTATTTAAAGTCTATGATCATAACAATTTATTCGTATAGTTGATTTTCGAGTAGTGCCTATGGATGTTTGGTTTGGCTGTACGATGTTTGATTGAATGAGTAAAAGTTTGTATGGGAAAATTGATGTGTTATGTTTTAAATTATAAAATTATTTTCATAGGTTTCGTATTTCCCAATTTATAGCAATTATATTGCAAAAGTTTTCTGTGAATTTTGAGGAAAATGTATAAAAAATCGTGGGCATTACATATATATATATATATGTATATATATGTATATATATATATATGGAGAGAGGATCGATAGAGTGCCACTCATTTCATATATTGTTTCCACCAGCTTGGCCTTTTGTTAATCATCACATAGACATATTTTAAAGCACTTTTGTCTACATCACCATTTAATATTTCTTGACGTACTATTGGGCAAATCACCTGCGCGCTAGGTCCAATGTGAGTAGGATCACTTAGCCATGCTTCATGTTCAACTCTTTGTATGCCTCTATCTATAGAGTAGATTGAACGTACAAAAATGGCTATAAGAGTTTCTGTTATTCCTTTTAACAACGACTCTAGGAGAAATGTTTTTATGTGGTGCTAACGATTTAATAAGCTCCAGAATATTTCAGTTTATGCTCCTACCTATTATGTGGATATACCAAGAGAGATGTACAATCTTATGACATTACTACAAAATATTTACTCATGGGTGGGGAAAGATCTTCTATTTTGGTTGTTGATTTCTCTTTGCTATATGGTTCATTCGAATGAGAGATCGAGATTCAAGAAATGACCAGGTCGTGGAAACACTTGTTTCTTCCATATTTTGGACCTTAACTCCATGGAACAATATGCTACTATGGAAACATGGAAGAATTGAAATCTTAGATCAAAACACTATGGATATATTTTATGAATTGCCTAAAGCATGACTTTTTGTAAGGACTCTCATTTTTGAATTGGTTTATTTTAATGTTATTTATCGGTTAATGTGTGGTTTATGCATTTTTTTATTCTCAATTCTGTGGTTTTCTAAGATAAATGGGATTTCTAAAAGTTTTAAGCAGTTTTTAGTTAATTCTGAATTTTTGAGGTTTTTTTTGATTTTTTACTAATTTTTCCAAAAAATAGGGTTTGGCAAGACCCCTGTGGGCCCCACTGACGAAACCAGGATTTTTTTGACCAAAATGTCTCATACATCAACTTAAGCTCATACATAAATTTTTAGAATTTTATCGGATTTAATTAGTGGTCAAATCTTCAAAATACCTAGTTTTAGCCCAAAATTCTATTTACACCCCATTAGTTCATTAAGTGTACCACAAGCCATACTATAAAAGGAAAAGGGCTGAGCCATTTCCATTTTGGGAATAGGCTGGGAGAAGGTGATTAAGGCCTAGTTCCCTAATTAGGCCTAGATTAAAAAGGATTAAGGTATGCTCTTCCTTAATTAAGCTTAATCCCTAGATGTTGTCCTAATCCTTTCTTAATCCAACATTTCTCCTTTGATTTGATTCGATTTCAAGCATCAAAGTCACTGATTTAATCCCTTACTTCAAACCCTACTTATCAAAATTCATTTTTTATGCTTAACAAACCCTAGATCTAAGATTTCTTCAAGGTTTTTAATGTTAAATCGATTTTTAATGGAGTTTAACTTAGACACTATATTTTTGGAAGGCTTCCAAGAAGAGTGAAGGTCAAATCCAATTCTAAATAAGTGACAAGGTAATGGGTCTTCAAATCTCAGTTTTCTTATGGTAAAATCTTAATTTTTATGGTTTATTTGGAATGGGTTTGTTTGATTTAGGCTTTAATGGTGAGATTAGTAGATGTTAATTTCTTATTCTGATTTCTTAGGGTTTTGTTTTAGAATGGTTTAGATTAGTGTTCTGGAAGGTTTGATGAGTTTTTGATAATGTTTGGTACCATGGATGAAGATTTGAAGGTGTTTTCATGGTGTTTTGATTTTGAAATTCGAAATGAAGAAGAAGGTTAAAACTGTTGTGTTGGCGATCGAACGACCTACCAGGGAGATCGATCGACAATACTACAGTTTTGGCAAATTTATAGTATAACTGATTGAACGGCCTTGCGGGCCGATCGAATAGCTACATGACAGTTTTTGCTATTTTTGAAACTTATACATATTTCAATGTTTTGATCCATTTGACGATTCTAATAGTTATGAGAGGTGTATTATGATGAAATTAGGCTACTGGAGGTGTAAAATTGATGATGAAAGTGTATGGATTATGTTTAGGTGTGGTCTTGTGACATCATATTATGTTGATAATTATATATGTTGATGTTGAAGTACCTTAAATTTGTGAATGTTGGTATTCTTATGAATAGAATATATTTTCAGCAGGGATATAATGTGGAAAAAATATGGTGAGATGTGTTCTCTCATAATGAGGATGGCTTATGGGTAATGGATATGATCATGTTGTGGCTTAATGAATGGAAGAATCATTATTGTGGGAATGAATGTTCAATTTCACACGGATGAATTTAATCCTTATGATAGATTTTGTTTTGATTTCACTTAAGAATTATTATTTTGAATGTGTTCAAGCATGTGTAAATTGTCTTATGAGTTTATGTCAAGCATTGGGCATGTGCTTATATATGCATGAACACACACGTATGGGAAATTTACTATGACATTGTAGTTAATTATGCCTTGATTATGATGCATGAGGGGACTGATTAGGACCACGTTCCATGTGTTGGAACTCACGTAGGTCTTGCTCACGGATGTATCATGTTAGCATGCATCATGGATCGTTATTCATGGACGAAATTTACCAATGTTTAACCGGAATTAACCGATTGTATGCAATGCTTGAGATTGCGTGCCAAATCAATCGCTTCGTGAATTAATCAAAACTTGGTTGGTCCAAAAGGACATGTTTCCAATTAATCGAAACTTGGTTAATCCAAAACTTGGTTGGTTGAGTCTAGAGAAATGGAATTATGTAGGGACGAGTTGTGTACTTGTGTTGTGGATTTGAGATTATTATTATGAGTGTCATCTGGACCCTGAGAATCCAGTGTGGTATGCCATGTGCACCCGCTACCACGTGTTTTAGGGTTCCCTGTGTGGGAATTCGGGCTCTCCCCTCCGTAGGAGATGTCCTTGGGCGAATACCCCTGCTCTAGATTCTCTGTGTGAGAATGGGACATCCTTGGCCAGGATTGTTCAGGGTGAGCAGCTTTAGGGATTGACAACCCCGACTCTTTTACATTTCTTGTGTGGAAATTTGACCGTGTCTTGCCTTTGTGGCCTTGACCGTGTCTTACCTATGTGGCAATGCTTGTGTTTACTCCTTGATGAAGGCATTCACTATTTGTATTGATGCATGTCTATTATGAATATTGTGCACGATTGTGTATCATGTGTTTGACATGTTTGTCATGCAGGGTGAATGAATTTGATGTGATATGAATGCATGATCAAAAATTGTGTGTTTGAGACACTATTATGTAGGTTTATGTGATATAAATGCATGATAAAAAATGATGTGTTTGAGACACTATTAAGTTTATGTGATATGAATGCATGATCAGAATTGGTGTGAATGAGACACTATCATGTAGGTTTATGTGATATGAATGCATGATCAGAATTGGTGTGAATAAGACACTATTATGCAGGTTTATGTGATATGAATGTATAAAAAAGTGGTATAGTATGTTAATCTTACATTTGATTTGCTTCATTGCCATGTCGTTGTGTTTTCTGGTGCTTATAGTTATATTCAAACCATTATTGAGTTTTTATACTCACCCCACTTTCTTGTTTTGTTTTGGTCTTGCGTGGCGTGACACGCAGACAAACAGGATCCTCTATATGAGGAAAGATCGGAGAGAGCTTGGGAGTAGTTGTGGAGGCTCCTAGTTTTGCATGTCTCTTCGTTTATCTTATTTTGATGTTAGAACCTTGTGGATGATCCTTGTCTTAGATTTGTGAGATACTATATTTTGAGTTTCTTTGAGACTTATTTTGGAGCCAAGTGTGTGGCAATGAATTATTAGTATGTGGGTTTGAGATTATGGTTTAATTAGAGTTTAACTTTTTTGGTTCTACTTATTTACTCTTGCTCAAAGTAGTATGTAAACTCCGTAAATTAGATTGCCCATAGTTGGGGCACAAGTCTTCCGCTATTTTCCTCAATCGTTTCAATCCGTTGCCCCCGTGCATTGGTTCAGCCCTTAGACCGGGTTCGGCTCGGGTCAGGTAGTGCCGGGGTGTGACACTTTTCTTGAATGAATCTCAGGGTCATTTGTTTATTCTGTAGAGTTCTCTTCTTCCTATTCTTCCAAACCATCGGTCAATTTATATGACCATTGAGGAAGCTTTTTATTAATTTGTTCTATTCTAATCAACTTTTTCCTAATTTTTTATCTCTTGACTCAAAATAGGAGTAGGTTTGAAAAAGGATCTTAGAGTGTCTAGGGTTAGGCCAGGAGGGTCTCTTACCCGACCCACCAAAGCACGAAAGCTAGGATGTAATGCCCCAACCCGAGCCAGGGTCCAGAAATCTCGAATAAATTTTTTTCTTTCTTAAACAAGGGAACATTGTTTTTGTGCGAGAGGTATAACATTCATTTACGCACTACAGAGTTTCAAAGCTTTGCCATACGTAGGTCAGAATAAAATATATATTTATAATTAATTTGGATTGGGCCAACGTTGCCTTGCCGTTGGTTGCCTACGTACTTATTGGATAACATTCACAATATTATTCCAATATGATCAGATCCGAACATAATTTTTGTAAGAACTCTTGTCTTAAACTGGTTTACATTTAATTTTATTTATTATTTAACGATCATCGTGTGGTTTAAGCATTTTTTGCTCAATTTTGTTGATTGTCGAAAATAAAGGTAGTTTCCAAAGGTTTTAATCAAAACTAACTTCACTTTTATGAGTTTTAAGTGAATTTAGGTCATTTATAAATTTTTAGAATTGCTTCAAAATTTTTAAAAATTAGGGTTTGGAGCCTGTGGGCCCCACAGTCAGTTTTGGTCCAAAACATCCTAGATATTAAAACAAGCCACTAGAAATTTTTTTCATAATTTGTCTAGACTTAATTTGTGTTTAAATGGCCAATTACCAACTTTTAGTTAAAAATTTGATTTATACTCAAAGATTTAATTAAGTCTAGCTCATTCTTTCTTATAAAAGAAATGGCTGACCCATTTCTCATTTGGGAAAGGGCTGAGCCAGGGAATCTAGAGCCTAATCCTCATTAGGCCCAAAGAGGAAAGTGATTAGAAGTAAGATTTTCTTAATTCTTTCTTAATCATTAAGGTTTTTTATAAACTTCTCCTAATCTCATCATTCTCCATTAATTCAATTCATTTTTAAGAAATTAGGTCACTGATTTACACCTCTACTTCAAACCCTCGCTTTTAAAATTTCTTTTTTATGTCTCTAAAGCTTTAGATCTAAGATTTTTTCAATGATTTTCAAGTTCTAAATCAGATTTGGGTGATTATTAACAAAAATATTTTTGGGTAGGTTTTGGAGGTGATTAGGGAGCTAATCCGACTCAAAATAAGGTGAAAAGTAATGGGTTTTAATATCAGCCTTACTATGCTTGCAAATATCAATTTTTATGTGTTTTTCTTTAATGGGTTTCATGTTTAGGGCTTTAATGGTAGATTAATAAAAATCTAATCTTTAGTATTAATTTCTTAGGGCTTTGATTGGAAATGGGTAGATTTAGTATTTTGGAATGTTTAATTTAATTTTTATGATGTTTGAGGCTTTGAATGGAGGTTTCAAGTTTGATTGATGGTGTTTCAGTTTGGTTTTCAAAATGAAGAAGACGAACCTCACATGCCGTTATGGCATTCGATTGCCCTTACAGGCCAATCGATCGGCAAATAGTATTATAGGCCGATTTTTAGGCCAGCCGATCAAATGCCCTTGCAGGCTGATCGATCGGCTACACAATAAATTTTGGGCATTTTATTTCCTATGCTTATTTCGATATTTCTACTTCAAAATGTTGTATCTAATGTTCATGTGGAGTGTTTTGAGTTAGAATAAGGTACTGGGAAGATATGTTACTTATGTTGGGAATTATGGAGCATGTTTTAGTGTTTTGTGGAAGTACATGTTGATGGTTAGACATGTTAGTATGATTTTCTTGAATCTATGGTTGATGAATTCTTATGTGTCAAGCATGCTTCTAGCAAGGTTATGGTATGTTGATGAACTGATGTGTCATTTTGTAGTGTGAATAAATTATGGGTGAATAGTGATACCATGTTCTAGTTCAAATGTGGATTACATATGCTTGTAGGAAATTGAGCATTAGATTTCACATGATTGGAATCATGGTTTTTAGATGGATTTCACCTATAACTTCAGTTAGGAAGTATGTTTAGATTTCATTAAAGTATGTGTGTATTGCTTTGTGAGTTATTGTCAAGCATGGCCATGTGCTTAGGAATGTATGAACACACACATGGGGGGGAAATTTATTATGAAATTGTAGTTGTTTATAATTCGAATATGATTGCATGTGAGGACTAATGGGAGCACATTCCACATGTTGGAATTCACATAGAGATTGCTCACTAATGTATCATTTTGTATGCATCATGAAACAAATTTCATGAATAAAACTTTACCGATGTTTAGCCATGGTTGATCTATGGAATGCAATGATGTGAGACTACATGCTAAATTAATCAATTGTTGGCTTAATCGGAACTTGGCTGGTCCGAAATGAGGAACATGGATACTCCCTGGGTTAAGTCAATCTGAATTGTTGACGCGATTGAGATTTATTTATTGAGACATTCAAACCTGGACCCTGGGGATCTAGAGTGGTATGCCTTCGTGCACTAGCTACCATGTGTTCTAGGTTCCCCGTGTAGGATTCAGACTCTCCTACTGCAAAGATGTCTAGGGCGAACATACTGCTCTATGTTTTCGTAGGGAATTTGAACGTTCTTGGCCAGGACTGTTTAGGGCGAGCAGACATGCTCTAGGTTTTCATAAGGAATTTAGACCTTCCTTTTGGATTGTCTAGGGCGAGCAGTGGGGCTAAATACCCCAAACACCCCAAGTTTTTGCTAGGAATTCGGACTGTGTCCAGATCGAGCAATGCCCTAGGTTTCTAGTTAGGAAATTATACCACGTCCAACGTGGGTGATATGATTGTATTTCTCTCCATGATGGAGACATCACCAGTTGTTGATTTATGTGTATGAGATAATATTATGTCCAGATTACATAGGTTGTGTAGGAGTATATGAGATTATGTGACACATGTAGATTTGATTTATTATGCATGATTTAGTATAGTGTGATTGAGTCACTTATCGTGCAGGGTGAATGATTTATGGATGAACTATATGAATATGCATTATGTGATTATGTGTGTTACAGACACTTCTTATAGAGGTTTATGTGACATGAATGTATAATCTAAATTGTGTGATTGAGACACTATTATGCAAGTGTATGTATATCGTTGCTTGATCAGAAAGTGTGTGAGAGACACATCTCATGCAGATTATGTGGGATATTATGCTTGATTATGATTTAGATAAGGATCACTACCTATACAAGATAGATGCTATGTTGTAATATGATCATTTATGCCCATGCTTGATATATGTGTTATATGCATGCTAGATCTTTTACTTATGGATAAGTAGGGGATCAATAGGGGGATGATAAAAAAAGAGTATACCATGCCATTTATGGATACGAATTGCCATGATGTTATGTCGCGATAGTTTTTTTAATTTTTATCACTGTCATCAAACTATTACTGAGTTTTGTACTCACCCCATTTTTGTAATTTGTTTTGGGGCTGCATGGTGTGACGTGCAGACAAATAGTACGCTTTATATGAGGGATGACATGGGTACCTATGGGATTAGCTTTTGTCACATTCTGATGGTGTTTTACTTTCTGATTTTCTCATTTCTAGCACTTGAGAACACCATGTGGTAGATTATGTATGTTACTTATGTTTATTTGTTGTTGTTAGACATCTATGAACTTTTCAGATTTTGAGCCATGTGTAGGATCCAAAGATTGTGATGTGGGTTGTGTGTGAGGATGATTATGATGACTTATTTTATTATCCTCTTTATCCTTATTTCTCTTGCACAAAGGGTGTGAGGTGCACTAGTCTATTAGTCGAACCACTTGTAAGAGGGGCTATGTAAGATCTCTAATCTTAAACCGGTTTTTGTTTCACTTTAATTATCAGTTATCGTGAAGTTAACGTGTTTTCTTATTTATTCGGTTATTTCAAAGATAGATGGTGTTTCTCATGGTTTTAATCAAAATCAACTTTTTAATTAGTGGTTTTAAATGATTTTGAATCAAATGTGAATTTTTGGGATTTTTCTAAATTTTTACTATTTTTCCAAAAATTAGGGTTTGACAGGACCCCCTGTGGGCCCCACCGTTAAAATTTTGGTTTTTGTGTCGAATGAACCCAGACATCAACTTAAGCTCATATAAAAAAATTTAAAATTTTTCAGATTTAATTAGTGCCCAAATTTGTAAAATACCCATTTTTAGCCTAAAATTCTACTTACACCCCATTTATTCAATTAACACACCCCAAGACTTACTATAAAAGGGAAAATCTAAGCCATTTCTATTTTGGGAATAGGCTGAGAAGGAGAGGTTAGGCCTAATCCCCAATTAGGCCCAGATTAGAAGGTGTTTAAGGTAAGTCCTCTTAATCCCTTCTAAATCTACCATTTCCCTTTTGTTTTAAGTCGTTTTTTAACATCAAAACTACTGATTTATATTTTTACTACAAACCCTAGCTCTCAAAATCTAATTTTTATGTTCAACAAGCCATAGATCTAAGTTTTTAATTAGGGTTTTTTTTGTTAAATCGGTTTTAATGGAGTTTAATTCAAACTCTATGTCTTTGTAAGGTTTTCAAGAAGGGTGACCATCAAATCTAAGCCTAATCAAGAGATAAGGTAATGGACTTTCGTAAATTAATTCATCATACAACAAAACTAACATTATCAGGCATGACCTGAAACAACAATATAAAAGTAAAACCTGCCATGGCCATGGGTTTTAAAAACTAATACATCCGAGGCCTTTCTGACTACAAGTTCTTTAACAGTCTTAGTTCTAATTCATACATATATACATAAGTCCAAAAAATAATATATTTAAATCTCACCTTAAATAATATATGAGATCATGACACTAAAATCCACACAACCTCACTATGAGGCTGTTGTACTCAAAGTCAAGGAAGAAAGGTCGCCACGAGGAAAAGAGTCAACACCAAAAAGCTATCAATCAACTTGCAAAGCCTCCCGGACGAAGGGCCTAAAAAGATAGGGTGAGTATTTTCATACTTAGTAAGAAAATACCCAGTAGGGGAAACAAATAAATGAACCTCACAAGTTTATACATAGACGCATTCATGCAACCACACATGAAGCAAGAAAATATGAAACATAAATAAAGTATTACACTATTACACACATACGATCGTACTGGATGAACTTACACTTACTCTTGTAGTATACTCTTACACTAATACTTACACTCTGAATCAGAGTCTTACTAACTTACTCGTACAACCATATGCTTTCTCATATGACTTACAAAGACTCGTACGACCTTACTCGTACGAATTTACTCTTACCATTTTCCATAGAAGCTTACACTTACACTTACTCTGAGCTTACTCAGAATCTGAAACATACAACTTACTCTTACTCTCATACACATATTCAGCGTCAAAAAGGAAAAGAATGCCACTAGGGCATTACCTTAACCTCTGGGGAGTAACTAGACGCCATGGACTTTTCTGGAGGCAATGCACACTATGCTCATGGGGCACAGGATTAAACAAGTAAGAGCAGATCCATGATACTACTTACCTGAGTGCGCAAATGTCCACTCTCTAGGGCCATACAGTGCCAACAAGGGCCATACCATGCCAACTAAGGGCAAAAAACATATGAGGCCACTTTTAGGCAGGAATCTTACAATGCCAGTCTTGGGAAGAACATACAGAGCTATTTGTAGGCAGAGAACATAAAGAACCCACGAAGGGAGAAAACTTACAACACTCTCAACAAAGCATCAAACATCTAGGCCAAAATACAACACCAAGACAGATCCCGCAGGATAACACCATGGCTAGACCAGGAAGGATGCTTAGTCGATTACTTATCGACTGGCTAAAAAATGGAACTTAATCCGTTGAAACTCTCAGTCTCAAACTCACAATGTTATTCAATTAGGGTTACTTACCATTCAAGCTCATATTAGGTAACTTATGCATATACAATTATGTTCGAAACTACTTCCGTCTTACATTATTTAGCTAATTAAGCTAGAACCATGTCGGTTCTAAAGCCTTAGACCACAAGGGTAACATACTTCAACTTAACAAATCCAATCATACTTTGAACTCACTCTTACCCTTACAGTCTTACAAATCTTTGCGTAACCTTACTTGTCGAACTCGTATTCCATGTCAACGTATGCTTACTATTATATACTTACAGCCTTGCATCTTGTACTATCCGCCTTAAAACCAAAACATCTTACTCGAACTCCTCAAATGGAATCCTTTAAACCAAAGTCTCATCATCAAACCCTTACCAATTTCTTACTTATTATTCTTTCATTACAATTCTTATTACGTACATTATGCGTGTATAATTATGTTGTTATCTCTTACTAACTCACAGTCCCCCAAAGGCGCCAAGTCTTTAAAATTCCTATATCCCCTAAATCTCTTGCTCATTGCTCTAACATATCCTCCGACTCAATCCAAACTGATCATCCAATCTTATAAAGTCTAACTTTTGCCTATCATTCATAAGTCTTCCCTCATCTGGCATCCAGTTTTAACTTCCACATCATAATCCTTGAAATGCCCCTTTGACAAACTTACAATCAAACACCCATAATAGTGCCCATCAACCACAGTCCACCAGCCCACAAACGAAGATCTATCACACACTCTGATCACATACACATATATAAAACATGCTCATTTAATCAGCATTTATCATGCAAAATATTAAGTTATAAACTCCTAGCATGCTACTACACAATCAAAGCATGCTATAATAAAATTACGAGTTCAAGGTCCCCGACCTCCTAATCCACGTGAGTTTGATGGCGAGCAAAAGATGGTGGCGGCATTGATGGCGGAATAAGCGACCAAAAGCATCGCAATGAGAGAGTTGTTGTCCCGAGGATTTTTAGAGATGCTGGAATTAATCTCGATAAGGTTAGACTAATTTCACTTAAAACACATAAGATTGGGCACACTAAGGCAGCCAGACACAAGGTCATGCCACTAGGGATGGAAAAAGCAACCACAGAATAGGATGTGACTAATTGAAGGTCAGCCAACAACTGAAAACACTTTGTTGGCCAAAAAATGTTAAAATAGACAGCGGACCACATTCAGCGCAACAATTTCACATTGTCAAAGTCTCACAACATGGCGGAGGACTTGGTTGTGTACTTACAGACGTAAGGGAGACAGAGGAGGGCTTTAATGGCCATATTGCCTAGTGGTAGTGTCATTCAATCGTCATACGCCATAAAGACAGTGCCTTTAGCCTAAATTGTATGCATGACATTTCTAAACTCTACCTACAACCAAATCATTGTATGGATGGTCATGCATCAAGCACAACTTACGGTGGAGGATATGGGCATGACATCGATCAAGCCTTTGATGGGCTGAGTCTAATGGCTGACATCATTACTTCCCCTTGGAAGAATCAGAATTCAGGAGCTCTTTCCCATAGGTTTCTAGGTCATGCATAACAAAAGTGGGGGTGCAGAGGTAGAATTGGGCTAGAATTGTTGGCCCTTGATGTCACTAGGCCAGGGCAAAGCCCACATCGGTTAGACATATGGCCCAAGTTTGTCGAATGTCAAGCTAGATGGGTTGGCCCTTAGTTGGAACGGGGCATGCGACAAATATAAGGGTTTAGTGGAGGGCGATAATGTGCAGAGTTGGGGCGGCAAACACGCATCGCTAGGCCACAGATGGCCAAACAGGGCTTGGGGCCAAACCTAGGAGATGGCGGCAACCCAGCAGTTGTTGGATCTGACAATTCAAATGGACATCGATGCGATGACATCCGACGTCTGACATCAAAGAATGGATGCCACCAGTGAAACGGGCAGATCTTTCTTTGGCATGGGTCTGTCGATCGAGCAAAACGGGACTGATTGGGGTAAGGGAGTCCAAACCTCGATGCCTTCTCATTGGCTCGATGTGGCATACCGAAAGTGGATCGATGGTTTGCGAATGACAGTAGAAACACAAGGTAGAAGAACAAAAATTCTATCTAGATCGAAATTGGGCAAAGGGTTCAGGGAGACGGTGGGCAGGGCGTCGATGGTAGGATGTGGTCATGGCCGGGGCAGAGTTGTGGTAGAAGGCTAGAGGCCATGCAGTCGGCGGAGGCAGCAGATTGGGCAGAAAATCTTGAAAGGGGGGGTCACTAGGTCGAAACGGGAAAAGGAAGGAAGAGGCAGCGGTGGCTGGCAGGGCCAAACCAAGGAGGCGGTGGTGGCCGGCGGCGCCTGGCTAGGGAGGTAGTGGCACCAGGCCGAGGCCGGCCGGGTGGAAGCCAGTGGTCGGCGCCAGTGGCCCCTCCAACCTCACACAGTGAATGGAGACATTGTTCATCCCCATGGGTCGGGCACACCCATTCTTATTTTTTTTTCTTTTTTTTTCATTTATGTTATCCTTCGTGTTGCGTCCTTTTCTCTCCAGTTTTCATGCCAAAAAAATTCTGTGATGCATCGAGGCCCATGACCTACGACTAAACATCACTCCTGACTCTTACAGTTACGAATATTTTGATCAATTACAAATACAGATATGCCAAAGCATTAAATTTCTATGTCGAAAATACAAATAGAAAATAGCATAACATTGCAGAAAAATTGTAGAAAATAGAAAAAAATTATAAAAGAATCAGGGATGTTACAGTAGGTGACAAACAAAATATCCCCTTACTTGGAAAGTTTCTTATTTTCGCAGTCGTAAGATGCAGACAAAACCCCCCCTTAACCCGAGGATGTTTCTCTAATTATGTGGCCCTTCAATGGAGGACAGAGCTTCCCCTACTCTAAGCCACTTCTCTGGTTGTGTCCCAATGATAGTGGACAGAGCCCCCTCTTGCTCCGGGCCACTTCTCTTTCTTTGGTGCTCGAGGGCGATGGGCAGAGCCTTTTCTTTTCTCGAGATGTTTTCCTATTATACGGTTATCAACTCAAAGAATAAACCCCTCCATTGCATAGAATACACTTGATTTAATTAAGAACGTCTCTTAAACGGAATAAATTGGACTCAAAATAATAAAAAACAGAGAAAATGAAATATAGATCAGGAACACCGAAACAACTATTTATGGGGAAGCGGCACACCAAGATAGTGGCACCGCTCCATCATTTTTGGTGGCGCCTCCATTTTCTGCACGATGCCCACGGTTTCATAGGCGCGTGTCACACTGTGGCGGCCGTGTGCACTGTGGAATGTGTGTCTAACCCGCAACATGCAGTTCTATCGTGTGTCATGCACGAGCACCATTTCTATCTTTTTTATCTTTGAATATTCATATCTTTCTACCCCTAACTCGGATTCAAGCGTTCTTGGTACCGTTGAGCTTGTATCACTAAGACTATATCACTTAAAGAAGTTTTACCCACTCTTTTCAAGTGGGTTTTGACCATAATACACCCTTACCGAGTTTGTAACTTTAGCTCCCGACCTCCGTTTTGCACGTTATTTGATTCACTACGCTCATTACTTCGAGCTCTACCGATATACGGCGGTTTCAGCCTCTAAAATCCTCTAAAATTTATCTAATTAGACTTAACCCATTATGTTAGACATAATAAAAAAATGGGCTATTATACACATGATCTTTCAGAAAATGGATTCATATTTGAAGAGTGCATAACCACATAAATAAGCTTACACCAACCTGTCAATTTGGGATTTTGAAGAATCTTGACAAATGATGATTGAGACGATATTCGACATTTTTAAACCACGATAGGATTGGTTTCTCATTGCTCGGTTGATCCATATTGTTCGATGAAGAGTGAGCCAATAATGGGATTTTTTCGAGAAATGGGAAACTTAATTAAGATGCTCCATGATAGAAATGAGGGACTGTCTACGATGCCATGATTTAAGGACTCGAACCTCCACACTCTTTAGCACGAGATTTTGAGTCTCACGTGTCTACCATTTCACCATCAAGGCATCTTGAAAGTGAATCGTATTACATAAATATGATAACTGTCTAGTGTGATATATGGAATATATGACAAAGGTGGAGTGTTGGAGTATTTCTATCGATCGGTTGTGTCATATAGGCCCGAGTCGAACATCAAATTGCTTCTGAAGCCAATAAACTCATTTCATCCATTATCCCCATTTTATTGCCTGATGCAAACCCTTCCTCTTCCCTCAACTTCCCTCCCCCACTGATGCCAAAAAGCCGCCAAGCTCCTTACTGCTCTATCACACCACCGAACTCTACCCCAACCTTACCCCTTCCCTCCTTCGTGCGTAGATTCACCATGACTGCCTCTACTTCATCGTTCTCCTCCCCATCCAATCCAGTGCCAAAAGTAGCCAAGCGGCCCCCTAACCACCGAAGATTGATCAACTGGAGCCGTCACCAAGCTTTGCTTCGCACAAGGCTCCACCTTAACTACCTCTCCCATATCCCTCTCCTCCTGATCTCCTTGCTACGGAGCTCTACCCTGACTCATAGAACCCAACCTCCCAATCTCCTCGCTATGAACCTCCACCCCAACCTTACCCCTTCCCTCAACCAACCCACCCACAATCCAGTGCCAGACGCTAGCTCATCACCGGTCCTCCACCCTGAGAGCTTGAAGCCACCCAATTTTGCTTCAACCACCAGAGATAGCACAACAGGAGTAAGAAAACCACTAAGTAATTAGGGAAGTTAAATACTCCTTTAGTCTTAAATTAATAATTTTATTTTTTAAAATAATAATTTTTATTTAATTATAAAATTTATATTTAAGAGAAAGGAAAATAAGTTTACGCTACTCTGTTTTAGGTATCAACTACTTAAATTGAACAAAATGAAGCTATTAATAATTTTGCCAAATAAAATTATTAATATAGATTGGAGGGAGTAGTTGTTTAATATAAGCTTAGTTACATAATTATCAGTACTTTCAAGTTAAATCCAAGTCAAATCAAATTAAACTAATATAACTAAATTTGAGTTGTGACAGGCTTAATTACATGATCTCAACATGAGCTGGATTCCAAATGGGCAAAAATGAAAGTTCATAACAAACAATTAGCCTGTTTTGGACAATTGATACATAACGAGAGGCTTGTAAGCCCATTAACTTCTAAATCAACCATTCCTTAATTTCGTTCTTCTCAACCCTTGCTGTTTCTTTTCTAAGTAATTAAAGGATTAGTCAAATGTTGACAGTTGACAAACAGCTGCCGGCAAATATATCACCGGATTCTCAGTCTTCCTTTTCTGCACGTGAAATTATCACAAGATAAATGGATAAGTGTAGGACAGATCCACGTCAGCACAACATTTATCTCCTACCAAATGCCACATCGGACTCCAATCTGGCGTGTCAAACACAAACCACGTGCTCCCCAAAAAATAATTAGCACGCCATATTAGTATAATTTAAAAAATATAATACCTGATGATAGGTTATGTTCTTATCATGATGATTAGTAAGGTCTAATTAGCATGAGCATCACGGTCATTAAGAAGATCCGATATCTTACAATACCTGAGCTCACGCACATGGGCTTAGCCTCGTAACTTTTTTCTCGTTAGTATATTTGAAAACATAAAAGTTGACCAAGATTCAAGAACCACGGATGTTATCAGAAATTTCCAACGTAAAAGTCTAAAGAGGCTAGATGAAAACCTAGAGAATTTGGTCATAAAAAAGTGGAACATTTCTGTTATACAATGTTCCTGCAACCATGGCATGCAGTTGCGTGTGGGCCTCTCGCCTTTGACGAAAATTAAGACGAAGCTTCTCTTTTTGAAATCCAACTTCTCCTTACTCTATATAAAGCTACCAATGCAGCCCTCTCATTAATCACTTCTTTTCATCTTGTGTTTCGGCACCACTCTAAGGTCCTCCTCCATAAGGGTCTTCTGTGCAGAAACGTATGCTAAACTGCAGCCTTTTGCCTGGACATTTGAATCATATTCCATCTCTCGGAAGGTGGATCTCAAGAAACATGAAGGGCTTGGCATTCTTCTTCATCTTCATTCATCTCTTCTCAGCAGTTTGCTCTCTCGTTGATCGCAGCCACTTCCCTCAGGACTTTCTCTTTGGAACCGCCACTTCTTCTTATCAGGTATATGAACGATAATCATCTCAGCCACAGACTTGCAGGTATTCTTTTTCGTGCAATGCTATGTATGCTCGTGCCCAGGACCGCTTGTGTAAGGTCCTCTGCAATGGGCTGGCCTTACGCAAGCGCCATTTGTAAATACACGGGACTTGGATCTTCTTCGCGGAGCGAGCAAACTAGCATTTTTTCAATAACATCTTAAATAGTATGAGTAAAACAAATAGGATAATTTAAAATGGAAAATGATAATCACCCCAGGAATCTGTATAACAAACCCCCTGACTTGATTTTAATTAGATAAAACATGTGGGCCCAAGTATCTTTGTGTAGGGCTCCAACAAACGGATTTGTGAGGTATATATCACTATCAATCCAAAAATGGGTCATGTGTACTTCACAATATATGGCTGAATGAAACCTTTCCCTATTGGTCAACCTAACCAGCTATCCCTACCTACCATCCTTAACATGGCCATGATTATCTTACTTACAATTTTTGTAGTGACGAATAGAGACCAGCGCATATTTTGTTGTCTAATTACTTGCGTGATGCAGATTGAAGGAGCCTACCTGGCAGATAACAAAGGCCTCAGCAATTGGGATGTATATTCACACATTCAAGGTAATGATTTGGTAGATATAACAACCAGTCAAACAGGAGCAATATATATTCTTTCTGCAATTAAACAGAACTTGACTGATGTATTATGTCGAATATCAGGCAAAATAGCAGATGCAAGCACTGCAGATGTCGCCGATGACCATTACCATCATTACCAGGTGAGTCTGTCACCCATTTATTCGTAGTTTCATCCATGCATGTGAACTTCAAACCTGTGTTTCACGTGTAAAAAGTTTATCTTGGGTGAGAGTTATATTTTTAATACAAAATAGCTGGCATAGGTTGGATAGTTTTCTCATTGTTGCTTGTGAAGAAGATTAGACTAAGCTACCAAACAAATATCACTATTATATTTGATCAAGACAACTCATCTGTAACAGGAAGATGTTGAGTTGATGCATACCCTTGGAGTCAACTCCTACAGGTTTTCAATATCATGGTCCAGAATTCTACCGAGTAAGTACATATATGACTTACAACTTTCTAAGTCATGTAGGAGAATTTTTTTTATCTAACCCCCACTTATTGTGATATTAGGAGGTAGATTTGGGGTGGTAAATCAAGCAGGAATTGATTTTTACAACCATCTCATCGATGCCCTCTTACTGAAAGGTAACTGCATGCGTTACTTCCCATTCACAAAATTTATGTGCTCTTAGTCATATGACTTAAGAGGTTGTTCTTTCTGCAATCTTAATAGGGATACAACCCTTCGCTACGTTGAATCATTTCGATATTCCTCAAGAACTCGAAGATCGATATGGTGCATGGTTAAATTCACAGATACAGTAAGTTATTACAAAATTTATCTGTATAATGGTTGTTTTATGATGGGCTAGCTTAAGCTGCGAGATTCTAACGTTGACGACTGATATATATTGCAGGCAGGATTTTGGATATTTTGCAGAGGTATGTTTCAAGGCTTTTGGAGATAGAGTCAAATACTGGAGCACCTTCAATGAGCCAAATATCGTGGTGAACAGTGGCTACCTCAGCGGAGCATTCCCACCTGCTCACTGTTCAGCGCCGTTCGGCAACTGCACCTCCGGCAACTCCGCCATAGAGCCATACATTGCAGCACACAACGTGATTCTGTCCCACGCAACTGCTACCCAAATATACAAGACGAAATATCAGGTAAGATTAGTCCCTCTAAACATAGAAATGCATATGATCACTTGCTTCATCTCTCATTTGCAACTTGTGTGAATCTCATCAAATAATTAGGCGAAACAAGGAGGATCCATTGGGATTGTCATGGCTTGTTACTGGTATGAGCCTTTAAGAAACATTCCGGCAGATATTTTAGCTGCTCAAAGACTCTTGGCCTTTCAAATTGCTTGGTAATTACTATCAATGCAAACTATTGTACTTTAAAATTAGCAAGGATATTGCTAGTTTTACAAAATCATTAATAAACTATTATTTGCAGGTTTTTGGACCCGATCATGTATGGTGATTATCCTCCAGAGATGCGCCAGATATTGAATTCGAGATTGCCTATATTTTCAGTGGAAGACCAAGATAAATTGCAGTATAAATCCGACTTCATTGGAATAAACCACTACTCCACGATGTACACGAAAGACTGCATGTTCTCTGCTTGCGCTCCAAGCACTATTGAGGGAGATGCTCTTGTATTCCGCACTGGAGAACGACATGGGAGGCCAATTGGCAAACCGGTAGATCCTTTCTCTTTGCTACCGCTGCTCACTATACCTATATAGCTAGTTCTTATAAGATTTTGAGACAATATGGCTCCCCTTTTGTCATAACAGTTTTGTTATTATCCATTTTTTTGTTCTTATGTAGACGGCAATGCCAACATTCTTCGTTGTGCCTGGTGGATTGGAAAAGATGGTATTATACATCAAGGAAAGATACAACAACATGCCGATGTATATTACTGAAAATGGTAAGGTCAACTTGATGGGTACACTGAGGTTGTTATTGAACCGAGATAGGCGAGTTTTTTACTTTTTCAGTTTAGAGCCTGAAATTTAAATTGCGAGTTTGAATCAAGTTCTAGTCGAATCAAGTTGCCTTAACTTGTGATAATTATTTGGTTTTGTAATTGGTTGCAAAGATGTATTTAGAGAAAAATTACTAATACATATATGGTAAAAAAGCGGTTCAATGTGTTAGGATTAGAAAACTAAATGAATTAGTAGTTAATTTTGATTTCCTATTCTAGACTATTAATACAAAATGGAAGGACTAAAGTTCTATAAATATGATTTTAGTTCTCGTGAGACAAAA
Source organism: Saururus chinensis (assembly GCA_035235625.1). Lineage (NCBI taxonomy): Eukaryota > Viridiplantae > Streptophyta > Magnoliopsida > Piperales > Saururaceae > Saururus > Saururus chinensis. The sequence continues at coordinate 33,909,031 of CP141145.1, forward strand.
AGCCTAAGGTTTTTATACCAAAAAAATTAAAAATGATATACTCCCTCTGTCTTGAATAAAGTATCCTATTTAGTTTTTCAAATTGGAATACAAATAGGATACTTATTTCACAACAAATGGAATATTTGATAGGAGTTGAAACTTGAGAGACATGAAATATATATAGTGTATAATATATACATGTATATATTTAAAAAAATAATATATATAATATGAGTTAAAAATTTTCAATAGCTTTGAGATGAGCCAAACCAAATATTAATATGTTTGAGCTTGGCTTGACTAACTTCAAGTTTAAGCTCGAATGTAACCTAACTCCAACACATCAAATTTACTCTAACACCCTTATAGACGAAAAAAATAAATAAATAAATGCCACTACAATAAAATGTACTATTAGCAACACAACAACAAGTGTCACAAAAAATTACTACTAATTACTATGCCAAAAAAGTGTCGTAAAAAATTAATTATAAGCGTCGCTAATAGTTATATATTAGCGACGCTTGATAAAAAGTGTCGCTAATATTGAAACTATTAGCGATGCTTTATAATAAATGTCGATAATAGTTATGCTATTAGTAATGCTTTAAATAAGCATCGCTAATAAGAATAATGATATTCACACAATGAATCTACAAAAAAAATGGCCAATTGGGTTTTAGTTAGACAAAACATGTGGCCCTCACACAAAGTTCACTTGGGCTCACTTGTTATGTCCAACCAAAACTCACTTAGGAGTTTTTGTTGAGTATATTCATTGTCTAATTATTATTTTTTATTTAATAAATTACGTAATTAATATGTTATCTACTTCTAGGATATGCCCAAAAGAGTAGTTCTAATATGCCCAAGGAAGTATTGATGAATGACAGGGAGCGAGTGGACTACCTGCGGAGCTACTTGGCTTCCCTCTCTCTGGCAATGAGGTATCACTCTTGCATAAAATTGTAAATGTAATTTTATAATCACCATAACATTATGATGAGAGAGATCATGTGGAATTGCAGAAAAGGAGCAAATGTGAGGGGCTACTTTGTGTGGTCTTTAATTGACAACTTTGAGTGGCTATATGGCTACACTCTGCGCTTTGGCTTGTACCATGTGGACTACAAAACTTTAGAAAGAACTCCCAAATTGTCTGCCAAGTGGTTCAAGGACTTCCTAGGTGCCTCAATGTTGCAAAAAAGTACTACAAAGAAGGACATCAATCTTCGACTTCAACCTTTCTAAATCATTTGTGTACATAGAATTCATTTACTACATAACACACCAATGATTCATACATGTAAATATCTAAGGATTTGTGCATATAAAATTCATTTATTATGTAATACCACATTATGTGAGGTTTGTGTATAAAGTCACTATCAAGATTTGTCATATACTTGTAATTCATACTCAAGGGCTTCTTGTTCTTGTACTTGGGTTAATGGCCAAACACATATTACTGTAGGTTTGGCCATAATTATTATTCAGATCTCAATAAATTGCATATTTGCATTCTTTTGTGCATATTTGCATTTCCTAAAACACTAACTGAAAATTTCGTATACTTGGCAACCATTCTCCAAAGATGGAACAACTACCATATTTCAATTTGCAAGAGTAATGCAATTTCTTCTTAAAAAGCTCACGCTATATACATTACCACCATTAATTTGTATGTCATGTTAAAATGTAGTGCTGGTCATTGTTGTAGACGGACACCTACACATGAAAATTAATAGAAAGGGGAGAAGAGAGAGGGGTTAGGACCAGAAAAAACTAAATTAAACTAATTAATTCTTTATTGATAGTATTGAATTAGGATAAAGCCCTTACATATTTATAGGCTCTCAAATGTGAACCCTAATCCTAATAAAACTCTTATTCATAATGAGCCTAACATTACCCTAAAGCCCAATATAGTAATAAAATCATAATTACTCAACAATTTTAACTTTAGTAAACTCGAAAGGACCTAACCCCTAGGGCGGGTCATAACAATGATATAATAATAAATTCCTAATTACTCAATAATTTTAACTTTAGTAAACTCTGAAGGAAGGACCCAACCCCTAGGGCGGGTCATAATAGTGATATATACAAAGAGTTCTTTTTAATGAGATAAGAATATTTTCCCTCTAATTATTTAACTTGAGTTCTAAATCAAAATGAATGACTTTTCAAATTTGTGATTTTTCTTATTATGGGCTTATTAGTTCCTAAGCAAAAATTTGGCCAAGTATTTGCTCCAAGTTATTGGGATTTTTTTATTAACTTTAGATTTTATTAGAACCTTAATTATAAATACAAATTAAGGATGTGATTGTTAGGATTTTTAGAGTAAAATACTGCAATAGATATGAATTCTATTAAAATACTTATGTAAGTAGGTTTTTTGAAATTGCCAAAGTTGGCCTACACATGAAAATGAGATTAAGCATGTGAAAAAATAACCAAGGCTAATTTTCTTCCTCAGTTCCTCAATTCTACTACTTAACACTCGGGTGGGGGTTATTTCCCTGGTGGCGGAATTTGATATGAAGGAGAAGAGATGCGCGTGAGTTGGTTATATGGAAAACTTAACCCAACCCTAATGGAATCATGTAGAAGTTGGATAGTTATTTAAAATTAAATTACTTGCATAATTAATAGTCCTTTCAAGTTAATTCAAGTGAAATCAAATCAAACTAATACAACTACATTTTAAGTGGTGATAGGCTTTAATTACATGATACTCAGCATGAGGTGGATATGAAATGGGCAAATATGGAAGTGCAATTAGTGCATAACGAGAGGATTTTGACCCCACAAATTTCGAACCTACCATTTGTTGATTTTTTTTTTCTCAACCCTTTCTGTTGTTTCTTAGTATTGAAAGGTTTAGTCTAATGTCGGCAGTTGAACAACTGCTGCCAGCAAATACACTAGATTCTCAATCTTCCTTTTTTCCACGTGAAATTATCACAAGATGGACGTGCACAAAACCACGTCAGCATAATTTTTATCTCCTACCAACTACCACATGGGGCTCCAATCTAAGCATGTCAAACGTAAATCACACGCTCCCAAGGAAAAATAACAAACACACCACACTATTATAAGTAATAAAAAAATAAAATACCTTAGTCTTGTTAGTATGAGCCTGAGTTTAACGTGAGCAATTGGATGGCGCACGTAGTTTAAGTGGCAAGTGCGTTTGAGTCATCCACCTGCCCCCTTTCTATTCTATTAATGTGTATCAATATATATATATATATATATTACTAATATTTGTTAAATATATATAGGACTAAAATAAAATAAAATAAGTATAATAAAATATAAGGGGCTATAAATTTTAAGCTTATTTGAAACTATGGGCCCCTTTATCATGACATTTCAATATCACTAACAAATCAACAAATGGTATTATATTTTTTAATTTAAGTCATTAAAACTATAAAATAGGTACAAAATTAATTAAAATTTAAACATCTCATTTAAATATGTGGGTCTACTAAATTTAGAGTTACTTTAATATGTGAGACTATTTATTTAAATCACGTTAAATTTAAGCTATTAATTCAAGGTTAAAAATTTAACCAACCTTGATAAATGGGTCTTACTTATCAAAATTGCTCAAAATATATTAATCTTATTTCTACATAATATACTATACATCCCTCTTAGATCCATACTGCATTTGACGTAGTCCATAAAAATTGGCCCTCTATAAAATTTATCGTAATATAAAGTTTTTGAAGTTGATCTAATATATATATATATATATATATATATATATATATATATATATATATATATATATATATATATATATATATATATATATATATATATATATATATATATATATATATATATATATATATATATATATATATATATATATATATATATATATATATGTAATATGAAAAAAGTTTATATAAGCCGGACTCATATATACCTATGTGAGCCCGGGCTTTATGGGCCGTTAGATTTACATCCAGCACATAATACTCATGGCTTTTAATGAGTATTATAAATCAATGAATATTATGGGTCATCGGATGTAAACTCAACGGCCCATAAAGCTCTGACTCACATACACATATATGAACCTAAGCTCATATAAACTGGACTATATATATATATATATATATATATATATATATATATATATATATATATATATATATATATATATATATATATATAATGAGTCACTTTATGCCGTAAGCAAGTAAGGCACGCTCATCTTGCACATTCATTGCCCATCTGACAACTAAAAATAGGGTGCTAGAATCCTCGAATCGTCTTTTAAGCTTTTAACATTTTTTTTTTTAAATCCCCATAATACCCCTCTTATAACCCCTCCCATTCCGATGACACCCTTCCCAATCCGACAACGCCCTCATTCCATCTTCCCAAGTTTCACTCTTCTGCGCAACTAGACCTGCCACCAACCTCCATGGTTTGCCAAGCATCTCCCCTCGCCATCATTCCATCTTCCCAAGTTTCTCCCCTCGGAAACCAGACCCATCAAGCCACCACCAACCTCCATGGTTTTCCCTCATCGCCCCTCTCCTTGTCCACGGTCTGCCATCATCGCCCCTCCTATTCTGGACAACGAGCAGCTGCAAGTGCCTAATAGGATGCCATTAACACCAGAGCCAACCTTTGGAAACTCCTTTGACTACAAAGCCATCAGAAGCTCACCCACGTTGATAGGTAATCTCCGTCAGATTTGGATGCATGTAGAATCTCTGCCTCCAGATCTTTTCATCTAATTCATTCAATGATTATTTAGCCTTTAACTAACATCACTCCCATAGTGTACCAAGTACTCATGGGTATTAGATTAAGTGTTTGCTTTGTTTTTTTTCAAAAAGCATTCAAATCCTTCTTGTTGCAAATTGCAACTAGTAATTGCTCTTGAACCCAGTGATTTTCGGTGTACACTTGTTTGTTTCACCATCAGTTTTTTTATATTTTTTGTCTAGTTTGAACTCTAATCAATTGGTTTTATTATTTTTTGTTTTTAGTATAACGATCATCCTCCCTCCGTCCTAAATTAATAGCTCCATTTGGTTTTTAAAAATAAATGTATTTTGTGTCTGATTTTCATGCTAGCCACCCTGGGTATATAGATCATTATTGATAGTTGATTAGCTTTTTTTCTTTTTAAATTTGTGGTTTATGTGTTTCATAAGTTCACATAGTTGAAATCAGTGAGCCTTACATCTAGAAACATAAGTTAAATGTTATAATTCGCACTTCAAGCTCAGTTCTATTTATTCATTGTTGTTTGTGATGGTTTTTGGTGGAACTGGAAAAGAAATTTTATTGTGAACTAAATTTATTTTATTTTTTAAAACCAAATGGAGCTATTAATTTTGGATGAAGGGAGTATTAAACAATACTGTCTTGTTTGAATTCCTAATCAATAGGTTTTGGTGTTTTTTGTCTTGTGTGATGATCATGTTAAACAATTAGTGCTATAGATACAAGTTATAATTTGATTTCTTTTAGGAATATGCTTACCCGACTCATGATATAATTGGAGTTTGAATATTAAATAAGACAAGCTTAGTTAAATGAGGTTTAGTGTTTATCTTTGGGGATATGTTTTTTTCTTAAATTAGTCCAAAGATGCCATGAGATTTAGGTATCCTAATTTAACAAGTCTCTATGATGATAACATAATTAATTTATTTTATTATATGGAGTTAACATATTTATGCATCCACTTTATATTCTTCTTGTATAACTTTATGATGCCCCACCTCTAGGGACGGTCATCACTAGCACAACAGATGGGGATGGAAGGAAGTCAATTCTACTTCATAGGCTCTGCAGCAGCTCATGCTTAAGCACTCCTATAGGCATTTTGTGTCTGATTTTCATGCCAGCCACCTTGGTTAGATCATTATTGATAGTTGATTAGCTTTTTTTTTTCTTTTTAAATTTGTGGTTTATGTGTTCCATAAGTTCACATAATTGAAATCAGTGACCCCTATTTCTAGAAACATCATGTTAAATGTTATAATTCGTACTTCCAACTCAGTTCTATTTATTCATTGTTGTATGTGATGGTTTTTGGTGGATCTGGAAAAGAAATCTTACAATGAACTCTACTGTGAACTACTACCAATTTCCCTGGGAATGTGATTGTTGAAAATGCTTCTTCACCTTCAACCTTTGGGCATGTTTGAGTTGGTAGAGCATAATGTGAAATCTACTTATCAGGTTACTTTGGATTTGTTACATTTATGTACTAGTATTTTCAATCTCTACTATGTATTAAGTGATTGAAGTCTTCAACTGAATAAAATGTTCATTTTAGATGGTTTAGTGAGCAAGATATATTCACAGAGGCCATTGTCATCAACATTACCTATGCCATCCTCTATTTTTACTTTGTTTGGAGATAGAGTATAATAAGTTAGTTTGCAGCTATGATTTACATTGAGATTGTGATTTTTGAAGCAAACAAGAGACCTATAGATCCACTAAAATGCCATTAATGATGCAAAATTTATTATTTGATATGACCATACTATAATTGATTAGATTGATGATTTTTATTGAAGAGTAAAATGAAACTACATATATTTAACTTTTCCTTGTAAGTCTTGCATCTAGATTTTTTATTTACAAAAATGAATCTCAAATTTTATTGTTACTTATGAAGGTCATGTATGTGTATGTGTTGCACATGATAAGTTTAAAATATGTGTTAGATCTTTAAGCATGAGAATTACAGGAGACCAAGTCAGCTGTTGCCAGTGTCAAGTATGGAGATGACAGGAACTTTGTGGTGCAACAAATTGAAAACACAAGTAAACATGATTATTTTACAGCTTTTGTAGCTCACTTGGTAAAAACATAGTTTTTTCACCACTGAATTTTTCTTCTTCCTATATTTTTGGGGGCTATAATTAATAACATTTGATTTGTCACATGTAAAGTTGAGAAGGAAGTTTTGGCCTATAATTTGTACACCTTCAATTTTTTTTTCTTTCAATGAGTTCATTGCCCTTGATTTAATACTATTGGAACCTGTAATTTTTGCTTTTTTCATGTTTATGTTACCGGTGTGTGTGTGTATATATGAAAAAAGCAAAAATTACAGGTTCCAATATATATATGTTAAATTGCAGAAGTGTGTTTTGAAGGTTGTGGGGATATTTTAAGATATTTGAGATGGTGTAAGAACATACATCTACATGCTAATCTTTATATATTTTCTTTCAGTGGTTAAATTTAGGTTTGTATATTTAATCAGTCCAATTCTCTCCCTAAAGAGGGAAGCATTAAGAATATTTCGTGGCCAAGAAATTTGATATGGTTGTATTTAGTTGTACTTTAGTGTGTTTTGATCAAATTTTGAGTTGAAAGCCTGCATGTAAGAAAAAAGGTAGTTACATGAGGTTAAATGAAGGAGAATATTAAAGGTGGTGAATGGGGAATGGGATCCTTGTGACGCCCCGACCCAAAAACCAACCCGGGCCGGGGGTTCAAAATCGATAAAAACTGAACCCAGAACCAAGAGCAGCACACTCTAAGTGCGAGAGTCTTCTCGTTCCTCTACGTGTTACATAACTTTAACGCTCTATTGCGCGTAGGCAAAAACTAGCCTAATTATATAACTAATTCGGACCGGGCAAACATTGCCTTATTGTTGGTTGTCTACGTACATATCAAATAACATTTACGATGTTACTCCGATACGATCGGATCTGAATGTAGTTCTGCTTATTGGTTACTACATACAACCGAAATACCAAAAATATATACGTATAAAATATGCATCCCCGAATATTTCATCAGAATTATACAAAAACCCGATAAAACACCGGTAACACACATCTCGCTTTATCATAGAGACGAGCACCACACGACCACCACAACATTCCTCACTCTATCCTAGAGCAAAACCATCACATCACATGTCTCGCTCCATCACTGAGCTGAGACCACATGCATCACACATCTCGCTATATCACTTAGCCGAGATCACACGCATCACACGTCTTGCTCTATCATAGAGAGACGGAACACAATCATAGGTCTCGCTCTATCTGAGCCGAGACCGAACACACACACAACACGTCTCTCTCTAACCCAGAGCGAGATGGCACACATGCATGGCATATAAGTAAAGCATATCATAATATAAACACACGCATAACCTGTCTCTCTCTAACCCAGAGCGAGACGACATACATCATGACATATAAGCACAACAAGCATATAAGCATAGCAAGCATATGGATCATAGCGTAACATACATCATAACTAACACATGTCGTTCTATAATTAAAATAGGAGGTAAAAAACCCTTACCCCCTTGATGTCTCACGAGGTAGCGGTATTCGGGATACTCGTTTATGGGCGTCCTCCCCTTCAGATCCGGAGACAGCGGACAGAGCTTCCTTTAGCCTCCATATGTTCATCGTCTTGTACCAAAAGATGACCCGACCAACTCTCCCCTTTCCCGGAGACTTCTCATTTTCTGCGCCCGTGGGTGGCGGACAGAACCTCCCCTACTCGGGGTGTTCCTCACACATCATGGCCCTTCGATGAAGAACGAAGTCTCCCCTACTTTAGGCTACTTCTCTTGATTTGGCCCAGTAACGGAGGACGAAGCCTCCTCTCTCACCGGCCATCTCTCTCTCTCTCTCACTCTCAGGGTAAGAGGGTGGCGGACAGAACCTCCTCTTGCCCCGGGTCATTCCTCCCTTTTAGGAGTGCCAACTCGATGAATGGACCATGTCATTGCATAGATTACCCTCGAATTAGCTAGGAACGCCTCAAGAACTACTCGAATCAGACTTAAAATGAGTGAGGAATGAATAACAGAAGTTTCTGAACGGGGGAGAGGAATGGGAAAACGTGGGAAAGGTTTTCTCCCTTTTTTTCTCAATGTCGAGGATGCTATTTATAGAAGAACTGGATAAATGTGAGGTTGACACGTGTTGAGCTTATCTGCTTCGTCAGCAACCCTATCTGCTTGCATCATCAATCCTATCTGCTTCGTCAGTAATCCTATCCGCTTGCATCAGTAATCCTATCCACTTCGTCAGCAATCTTATCTACTGCGTCGTCGATCCTATCTAGAAAGATATTATTTTATTCAAATAATATCTTGACCTCAAAACGTGATAACTTCCAACCTTGACATTGGAATCGCACGCTCTTAATACTGATGAACTTGTGTCGACGAGCCCTTCGAAATAAGACCACACATGGGTAGGTTATCCCGCACTTTTGTGTAGGTCTCACCCATGCGGCATGCTTCTCGGGGCTATAACTTTCGCTCCCAACCTCCATTTCGTGTGTTCCTTGATTTACGACGCTCGTTACTCCGAGCTCTACCCAGATATGGGGATTTCACCTAATGAAACCCCCTAACACTAATCTCAAATCACTAAATTACCCTTAACCCACCCAGGTTAAGCGTAACCGAAAAATGGGTCGTTACAATCCTGGCTTGTGAGTGTCAAGTTATGGACAATAGTAGCTAGCTGCTTTTCAAGTTTACCAAGATGGTTCACTCTACTTCAGTGTTTTTCACCATTCACATTCCACTTCTATGATAGTTTGTAACAAATAATTTGGGGTAATTGAAATTTTCATGAGCATATACTCATTCAACTTGGTGGAAAATGACATTCAAGTTATCTCAAGGGTGATCACCACAAATAACCACCCAGTCCTTACAACTCAAGTTGCTAAGATATGTGACAAATTAAGGGTACAACTCTATATATCTATAGTATCATTTTACATCTTAAAAATTACAAATAATTTCCAAAGGCTATATCATCAAGGGCAAATACATAATCTATATATTGCCCACTAGTTATAAGGTGGTTACCCAATCAATTGGTTGTATCTTGATAAGGTAACCAATTTCCTTTATCTATTAGCATATACCTCCACATGACTTTCACCATGTCTTGAACTCCAAGCATGAGTAAGATGGTCATTGTCCTCTCTTTCCTCCCCTAGAAACAAAAGTCCCTTTTCTCTTTGTTCCAAACCAGTAATTAATTATTCAATTATTATCAGTTCACCTACAAAACTAGCAAAAATTTAACTCATTTACAATATTAAGATTACAATGAAGATGTCAATGATAAGTTTCTAGACGGGTCTCTTAATTACTAGGTTAAAATGGGTCTCTTAAATTTCCAATGAACTAGAGGCCAACTTTGTATCTAAAGCACTTTTAAAATTAGCAACTAAATCAACAAGATTTATGTCAATGAAATAAAATAAAATAAAATCTTACCAGCTTACTTGTGGATACAAAATGGGGATTGACAATATTCATAGCCACACAATACTCCACGAGGGCATCCACTCACAAACCTACAAAGGGAGATAAAGAAAGGGCAATTATGAAAAGAAAAGTTTGACAATTAGCTTCTCATGAAGATAAACAAGATAATACTCAAGTACACACATTTATTGTTAATACACTGATATCCATATCTATCAAGGAATTTTTTTTCATCATAAGTATCCATGATTTCCTTGTAAGTGTGATTTTTAAGATCTTGAGGGATTATCAATCTCTCCAAGATCTTTTTTTCTTCTTTTCTTTCGACCAACTGAGACACAAAGGAGATCCTACATGGCAAACCGTTGTTGAAATGAATGACAGTAGAAACCAAATATATTAAGCTTAATAATGAACACACCAAAGATTTACTAAATTGACAGATTGAGGTTTAATAAAAACAAAACCAAATTATCTAAAAAGGGACCTCCAAGTGCAACTGAAGATGTATGAAGAAAATAAAACTAATGGTACACATTCAGATTATTATTAGTAAATGTGCATGTGGCACCAAGTGTTCTCCTTAGATCACATTGTAACATCACATATAAGTAGAACTTGTTGTGGCAATACCAAAAACTGGTTCGTTCCAATTAGACTGATTTATTTGATAAGGATATTAAACATATAAGATGACACCATTGAATCATGCTGAAACAAAAAAAAAAACTAGTTTGTTCCATCCCACACATCAAATTGATGTATGTAAAAACAATTGTACCCAACTTGGTTATTCCAAATTTATCAACATTTCCCTCAAATGTAAGTATATTGACTTGAGAAGGTAAAAACCAACCATCGATTCGAGCAAAGTCATGTTAACCAAGTAGCTTAAACAGAAGGGATGTTCATTTTCTGATACAGTCAATTACATTAGTTGGAAAACAGGGACGTATAGGATTAACAACTTGATAATACCTGCCATGTAGGAAGTTACTTCCTTCCTAAATCTTCTACATGTTATGACTTATGAGGAGATGAAGCTAATAAAAACCATTTTGAACTGAATAAAATTACTAAAAAATTAGAGAGAACTAAATCCACTACTGATTAAAGTGGTGGCTACGCTTACAAAAGTTGTGTCATCTTGTTTTTTGTAAACTTTCTTTGCTTGAAACATTAGATTGCGCTCTGGCCCATATTCACACAAGTGAGACCTCCCCATTTGATCTAATGAATTTCAATCATTAATAGGCATAATGATCTATTATCAAGAAATCCCAAAAAATAAATGGTACTTAAATTCGCAAAAAAGTCAAATTACGGAAATGGAAACCCTTCGTAGAAAAATAGAAGTATAAAAATAACAAAAGGGTCATTTGCAAATGCACCTTCCTCCACTCTACACAAAAAAATTGATTTACTTGTAACAAGGAGGAGTGCTTCCTTCAATTGAGTTCCTATATCCTTCCATTTTCCCATCCAAATTTTGTATGTGCCATGTTAGAACATCGAAAGGAATTCATACTGTCCAATCAATAAATTACTCAACAATCCTTTCCATGCCTTGTGTGACTGGGGCACAATGACATACAAGACTGGTGTCGTGCCCCCTGCCAGAAGCTTATGGACAATGAAGGGGAAGGGGTTGAGATGCCGCAGTGAGAGGGCCGCAGCGAGAGGGCGTCCGTAGCCTGATGGAGGGGAAGGGATGGGGAAGATGCCTTAACTGAGGGGGTTAGGGGTTTAAAAAAGACATATATATATATATATATATATATATATATATATATATATATATATATATATATATATATATATATATATATATATATATATATATATATATATATATATATGGGTTTAAAAAAAGGACATGTATATACAAAAATATGAAAAAGTTGATGCTTAAACAAACAAGTGTACACCAAAAATTACAGGACCCAACAACGATTACTGATTGCAACAAGAAGGATTTGAATACTTTTTTTAATAAAAAAAAACACAAAGCAAACACTTGGAATGGCAAACACTTAATCTAATACCCATGAGTACTTGGCATGCTATAGGAGTGCTGCTAGTCAAAGACCAAACAATCATTGAATGAATTAGATGAAAACTCCAACAAAAGTAGATACCTTTGTAGATATGGAAGCGGAGGTTCTACAAGCATCCAAATCTGAAGGCAATTATAGAGATCGTCGTCGATGAGCTTCTGATGGCTTCATAGTTAGGGAGTTTCCACAGGTCGGCTCTGGTGTTAATATTCATCGCCTAGAAGAGGGGGGATAATGATGGCAGACCATGGACAAGGAGAGGGGAGATGATGACAAACCATGGAAGCTAGTGGTAGGTCTGGTTGCAGCTAAACACTTGGGAAGATGGAATGAGGGCACCTAATTGGGAGGGGTTATAGAAGGGGTATTATGGGGATTTTTGAAAAAAAAAGGTAAGTTAAAATGCAGATGGAGTATTTTAACGCCTTATTTTTGGTTGTCAAAGTGTATACTGCTAGGGACGCTAACAAGCCGAGCTAGCTCATTGAGCAAGGGTGCCTAATCTAAAGCTCGAGTGCAACCTAGTGTGAGGCTTTGAGCAAGTTTGCTATGAGAACATATTAATTTTTATTTATAACTTTTTATATAATTTTAAAATAATCAACCCATTCTCTGTGATTGATTTGTTAATTAAATGTTAGTTTAAAAAATTGAATTCAAAATTATGTTTATTTTTATATACAAATTAAGCTCAATTTGAGTTGGGCTTGCCATTGTAATAGAATGAGTTCGAGCTCGAACTCGAGTTTTTGGTTCAAGTTGAGTTCGAGCTAATAAGCTCGAGCACGTTCGAGCCTTGAGTCGAGTTTGAGTTACATGCATGAGGCAAATCGACTTGGCTCGTTAACACCCCTACACATAACTCACCTGGCTTATGCTATAAAGTGGCCAATTGCATCATTTCTAACACACACACACATTACCCTTTGTCTCGATTGTAGCAGTTGCTTGGTGACCCGCCTTTGGGGATAGATAGTGATATTCCACCAACTAATCTACCCAAAAAAAAATCCCGCATAGGCTTTAGTTAAAGAATATATGTAGACCTCATACAAAGTTTACTTAACTTATTTATTCTGTACAATCATAACTCAGGTTGGGAGTTTTGTTTGGGTGTAATCAATTTGTAAATGTCGTTTTCCATGGGGGACAATGTGGAGCCTAGCGACTTTAATGAAATCAAACCACTTCTCTCCGTCTAGTCGATATAAAGCTAAACAATGCAGGGCTTCTCATTACTCACTTCCTTTCATCCTTTCCTTCCTGCCGAGAAATATGTGCAGAACAGGCTTGCCAGGACATTTGAATCATCAATCCCTTGGAAGGTGGAGCTCGAGAAACATGAAGGGCTTGACATTCTTGCTCATCTTCATTCATCTCTTCTCAGCAGTTTGCTCGCTAGTGGATCGCAGCCAGTTCCCTCAAGACTTTCTTTTTGGAACCTCCACTTCTTCTCATCAGGTATGAACGATGATCACCTCAATCGGCCATAAGATACAAGTTGCAGATATTCTTTTGGTTGCAATGCTACATACGCTCACCCTTAGAACCGCTCGAGCAACGTTCTACACGTTTGGCTGGCCTTTTGCACGGATCCTTTGTAAATCTGCGGGCCCTGCATATTCATCATGTCGAGAGTTACGCGAGCGTTTATGGTGCGATCTTAAGTAGCCTTTTCCCAATATAAAATACTCCCTCAGTCCTAAAATAAATGTTCTATTTGATTTTCTTTTCGGAAAATTAAATAGGACACTTATTTTAGAACAGAGGAAATATTTTAAGCCATCGGTTGAGTGAAAATCTGAAAACGGATACGACAATCCAAAATGGGTCATATCAACTTTCACATTATATAGCTGAATGATGTATTTATCTCTACCTAGCATCCTTATTATGACCATAATTATCTTAATTAATCCTTTTTGTAGTGGTGAATAGATACTAGTACGTTGTTTGTTTGTTTAGTTACATACATGATGCAGATTGAAGGAGCCTACCTAGCAGATAACAAAGGCCTCAGCAATTGGGATGTATTTTCACGCATTCAAGGTAATGATTTGGTAGATAACAACCAAACAAACAGGAGCAATATATTTTCCCTATGATAAAACAGAACTTGACTGATGTCTTATGTGGAATAACAGGCAAAATAGCAGACGCAAGCACTGCAGATGTTGCTGATGACCATTACCATCTTTACCTGGTGAGTTTGTCAAATGTATCTTCACATGTAAAAGGTTCATCTTGAGGAGAAATTATTGCCTAATCCCGGTGTACGGGGTGGAATTTACCCTCCTTTATGGGAGCTGTCTATCTTAATTGTTGACGGCACGTATGCTAGCGCGTATTAGTGAAGAGGATAACTTAATTACACTTGTACTAATGTGGGGATTCTGGTGATATGACTCTACACAGTAGGGGGGAACTCCCGGACCATTCAATAATTTCTCCATCTTCGGTGAGGGGCTGTTGATTCTACGTGGTTAACACATACTAGCTCAAAAAGTTTGAATAGTTTTCTAATTGTTCCTTGTGAAGCAGAATAGAACACTAGCTACCAACAAATCACTATTTGATAAGAACAAATTGATGTAAACAGGAAGATGTTAAGTTGATGCATACCCTTGGAGTCAATTCCTACAGGTTTTCAATATCATGGTCCAGAATTCTACCAAGTACATACATACTCCCTCCATCCTGTAATAATAGTCTGGATTAAAAAACTAAAATGAACTGATTTTAGTTCACGTTTGTATTCTAATCCAACACATATTACCAGACCAGGGAAATATATGACTTGAAACTTTCTAGCCATGCAAGAGAGATTTTTTTACTTAACCCTCACATCTTGTGATATTAGGAGGTAGATTTGGGGAGGTAAATCAAGCAGGGATTGATTTTTATAACCACCTCATTGATTCCCTCTTACTGAAAGGTAACAGCATTACTTCCCGTTCACCATATTTATTTGGTCTTTGTCACAAAGAATTAAGAGGTTGTTCTTGCTGCAATCATATTAGGGATACAACCATTCGTCACGTTGAATCATTTCGATATTCCTCAGGAACTTGAAGATCGATATGGTGCATGGTTAAATTCACAAATAGTGTAAGTCATTTCCAAATTAATCTGAATAATGATTGTTATGTGATAGGCTGGTTTGAGTCGTTGTTGGATATTCTAACATTGATGATTGATATTGCAGGCAGGATTTTGGATATTTTGCAGATGTATGTTTCAAGGCTTTTGGTGATAGAGTCAAATACTGGAGCACCTTCAATGAACCAAATATGATGGTAGAACTTGGCTACCTAATTGGAAAGTACCCACCTGCTCGCTGTTCATCACCGTTGGGTGACTGCACCACCGGCAACTCCTCTATAGAGCAGTACATTGCAGCACACAACGTGATCCTATCCCATGCAACAACTACCCAAATATACAAAACGAAGTATCAGGTGAGATTAGTCTCTCTAAACATAGAAATATATCTCACTTGCGTCATCTCTTATTAGCATCTTGTGCGAATCTCATCAAATAATTAGGCGAAACAAAGAGGATCCCTTGGGATTGTCATGGCTTGTTTCTGGTATGAGCCTCTAAGAAACATTCCGGCAGATATTTCAGCTGTTCAAAGACTCCTGGCCTTTCAAATTGCTTGGTAATTACCATCAATGCAAACTATTGTTCTTAAAAATAACCACAGATATTGTTAGTTTTACAAGTTCATTCAGATAATATTAATTGTAGGTTTTTGGACCCAATCATGTATGGTGATTACCCTCCAGAGATGCGCCAGATATTGAATTCAAGATTGCCTATATTTTCAGTGGAAGATCGAGAGAAGTTGCAGTATAAGTCTGACTTCATTGGAATAAACCACTACTCCACAATGTACACGAAAGACTGCATGTTCTCTGCTTGCACTCCAGGCACCACTGAGGGAGATTCTCTTGTATACCTCACTGGAGAACGAAATGGGCGACCAATTGGCAACCCAGTAGTTCTTATCTCTTCATAGCTATCACTATTCATTATACCAAGTTCTTCAGTATGGCCCCCCTTTTGTCATAATAGTAATGTTAATATCCTTTGTTTTTGTTTTAATGTAGACGCCAATGCCAACATTGTACGTCGTGCCTAATGGACTGAAAAAGATGGTTTTATACATCAAGGAAAGATATCATAATACGCCCATGTATATTACTGAAAATGGTAAGGTCAATTTGATGGATACATAGAAGAAACAAATCAACAAACATAAATGAGTATATATGCAATAAATCATATCATCGATATGTTCTCTATTTTTAGGATATCCCCAGAAGAGTAGTCCTGATATGCCCAAGGAAGTATTGTTGAACGACAAGGAGAGAGTGGACTACCTGCGGAGCTATTTGGCTACCCTCTCTCTAGCCATGAGGTATCACTTTGTTTCATAAAACCATAAATATAGTTTTATAATTCCAGGGTCATTGTGCTGAGAGAGATCATGTGGAAATGCAGAAAAGGAGCAGATGTGAGGGGCTACTTTGTATGGTCTTTAATTGATAACTTCGAGTGGGTATTTGGCTACACTCTACGCTTTGGATTGTACTATGTGGACTACAAAACTATGGAAAGAACACCCAAACTGTCTGCCCTGTGGTACAAAGAGTTCCTGGGTGCCTCAAAGTTGCAGAAAAGTACTACAAAGGAAGACGTTGATCTTCAACTTCGACCTTTCTAAATCATTTGTGTGTAAAGAATTTATTTACTATGTGATACAACAATGATTCATGCATGTAGATATCTAAGGATTTGTGCATGTAAAATTCATTTATTATGTAATACTACAATATGTGATGATTGTGTGTAAAGTCACGGTAAATATTTGTAATATACTTGTAATTCATACACAAGGCCTTCTCTTTCCTATACTTAAGTTAATGACCGATCACATATTATAGAATGAATTATAGATGGGGCCTATAATATGAAAAGTAGTACAAAACGCCATAGGCCCTCTGTGTAAATAATAAGGGTAGGAATCTTTTGATATGTGAGGTGAATAGCTATCTTTCCCTCACCCGCCCAAAAGATTGAACTATGCTCCCATCTTCTCTCTGCTCCCCAAAGAGACAACCTTTGGATCAATAGCCTGTGAGGCAATTATCAGTGCCCTTCTTGGTTTCCATCTTGTGTTTTAGCACCTTTGTTGATTGATCAATCTGTGTTGGCTATTGACCGCTAGACAATCTTACATTCTTTTTACAATCTCAAACTTTAAAGATTGGTCAACTTCACCTTCTTCCAAATAATCTTCTGTTTAAAGTTTAACCATTTTCAAGACATTCTTCTACAAAAAATAGAGCAACTTTGTGTGATAAACATGAGTCTTCAATAAAGACCAGTCAAAGATGAGTAAGTACTCAGCTTCTCTATGGTAACCACATTGGTCAACATGTTTGCAGGGTTTACTTGGTATGCATCTTCTCAAGTTAAAGTTATCCCTCTTCCACAACTAATCTAATGAAGTGATACTCTATGTTAATGTGCTTCATCCTTAAATGAAATGATGCATTTTTTACAAGATAAATGACACTTTGGCGGTCTACGTACAACCAATATTTACCCTGCTCCTTGCTTATTTCTTTTAAGAACATCTTCAACCAGACCATTACCTTGCCCGTCTCTATGGAGGCAACATGTTCTACCTTTGTTGAAGACAACGTCACCGTATGCATTTGTGATTGCCAGTGAACAACAACACCTACTAATGTAAATACATATCATGTAGTACATATTCTTCATGCCATTAGACTTGCCTGCAAGATCGGAGTCAACATACCCCTACAATTTTACCTCTGTCCCACCAAAACAAGAGTCACCCCTGAAGTACCCTTAACATACCTCATAATCCACTTCACCATCTCACCATCTCCAAGTGTTCTTTACCAAGATGATCATATACCTTGCCACTACTCTCACTGCATATGTAATATCGGGTTTGGTGCTTGTAGTAGTATACATAATGCTGGCATATGGCACACTAACATGTGTTTCCACTCCTCTGAGTAGATGTGGATTGGTCCTTAGAAAGTTTAAAGTGTTTGGCTATTGGAGTACTTGCAACCTTAGTTTTATTCATGTTATACATGTGCATGACCTCCTCCATACACTCAGCTTGTGACAACCATAACTTTCTCTATTTCATGTCCATGATTATGCGCGCACCTAAAATTTGCTTTGCAGCTACCAAATCCTTCATGAAAAACTCTCTAAACATGCTTTTCTTGAAATTCTCAATCTCCGTCATGTATAAACTTGCAATCAACATATCAACAACATATAACAATAATATAAGGTTGGGGGAGGGATCCCTCCTATAATAGCAATAATGATTTGAATGATATCTATAGAAGCCAACCCGTCTGTCAAATTTCTTATACCACTATCTTGGAGTATGTTTCAAGCCATACATGCTCCTCTTCAATATGAACACCATATTCTCCTTTCCTACCACATGTCTAAGTGGTTAATGCATATAGATTTCTTCATCCAAGTCTCCATGAAGAAATATTGCCTTCACATCTAATTTCTCTAGATGTAGGTCTTCAACTACTACAAAGCTCAAGATAGTTATGATAGTGTAGATTTTAACAACGGGTGCAAAAAATTCTATAAAGTCTATCTCATGTCGTTGTTCAAAACCTTTTACCATAAGCTTTGTTTTGTACCACTTGCTTCCATCAGCTTCCTCCTTAAGCCTATAAATCCGCCTATTGTGCAGAGCCTTCTTCCCCTTGGAATACTCAACTAGTTCCCAAGTTTTGTTTGAGATTAATGACTTTATCTCATCATTGATGGCATAGTCCCACTCAAGATGAGTACACACCCGAGATGCCTCCTCAAAGCTTTCTGGCTCTATTATATTTTAACAACAAATAATTCATTGAAGGAGACTAAGGTGTTTTCTACTTATGTTGTTTGGTGGTTGTCCATCCAAGGGGTAGTTTTGTCTGCGAAGTAGAAGTTTGATTCTCTCCAGCTATAACCTTAGATCATCCTGAGAAGAATGCCCATCAAAAACATGTGTCTGTTGGTGGATTTCAATAGTTCCCTACACATAAGTTAAAAGAAGAGATCAGATGATCCTTCCTTGCAAAAGATAGAGAATAACTTTTTTTTATATGGGTGGGATGACCTTCTCTTGATTAACCAAGACTACTCTTTATAATTTGGTGTTACATCCTGACTTTTTAAATTAATATAAAGGTCAGAGCATCGGCAACTTGTAGTAGTAAATAGGCCAAGATCAACCATGCACAGAAGAGTAACTATTCATTGATTTAGGTAATTACAAAAAGTTTTACAAAATAAGGCTTATCGTGCCTTAACAAAATCAAAGTCGCACATATACAAAATTAATACATAACAAAATAACGTGATAAAGCATAAATCCTTCGAAGTCTACGAGCAATCCTCAAGAATGTTATCTTTGTCGTCCAAACCTACGGCGTCTAGGGGTGGGTGAGTATAATTATACTCAGTAGATAGAATTAAATTCTATTAGCATGCTAAAACATAAAGCATAAATAAATATGCATAAAATATTCTCTTAATACCACGTCGAATTAAATCAATATTGTCACTTAACAGAATCCAACACATTTCTTAAATAAAAGTAGACAAAATTAGTTCTTCACATAATATGGTAAATTCAGATAATTCATTCGTAGCCAAAATCTGATAATTAAATCCAAATCTAATAAATTGTCGTTCACTGAATGTCGCCAATACCCAAGCGACATACACCAGTGCTCATGGGGCAACGGGATCAAAATGAAGAGGATCTCCCCATGATATCCAACTTCATGGCGCGCCATATGCCATAATAGGCAGTACCTAGGAGTCATAACTCCGATAACTTTTGGGCTTTATATCAAATAGCTACCTGCCAAATAGATCGTAGTTTTTGGGCTTTATACTAAATAACTACCCTTCAAATCAAGTCAAATCATTCATAAACGTATTCCAAATAATAATAATATTTTAATAGACGTATTAAAACAAAACTCACGAAGAGGCGTATACGACGCTATTATTTTAGCGCATGTCCACCCTTAATCATATCCGTTTCAAAATAATAATTTATGTAAGAGACAAATAAATTATTAAAATATAATTCCTAGTCGTAGCACAGAATTAGAGCTTAAAACCACCTACCCTTGTTAAGCCTACGTTTGCAGTTAGCTTAAAAGCAATGGGTGGCACCTCCCCCTACGCAGAGATAGTTTCCTCGTCTTGTTTAGGTGAGGTAGACAGAACCTCCCCTAGTACTAGGACAATTTCCTCGCCTGACCTGAGTGAGGCGGGTAGAACCTCCCCTAGCATCGAGAAAGTCTCCTCATCTGGCTCGGGTGAGGCGGACATGGCCTCTTCTTGCCTTGGGTCGTTTCTACCTTTTAGAAGGATTATCTAGAAAAACCGACCCTCTCACAACGTCGGGCACCCTCGAATTAGGTAAGTTTAGTTTTTGAACGGGTAAAAACGTGTGAGAAATGACAAAGATACACACGTTTAACCCCTCCTCAAAAACGTGCATAAAACAATGAAACGGGAAGAGAAGAGGGTTAGGGCAACTTAAGCCTCCCTCTCCCCTCTCCCTTAAATAGCCAATAAAGGCTTTCAGATGCGTGACATGTGTCACACATTCGGCTAGCTGCAGGAACTGAAATGGCTCCTGCAGTAGGTCTGCGGCTAGCCGCAGGCTCGCAACCACAGGCTAGCTACGTGCTAGCTGTGGACTAGCTGTAGGCTAGCCGCAAGCTAGCTGCAGCTAGCTTACACTACCACATTACGGTAGCAGCAGCTTTCCCTACCGCAAAGCGGCAGGTCTGGCTGATGCACAAAATATTTTTTTTATTTTTTTAAAATTTTCGTTTTTAAAATTAAAACAAAAATTAAATCTTTAAACGGGC
This sequence comes from Saururus chinensis, assembly GCA_035235625.1. Classification (NCBI taxonomy): domain Eukaryota; kingdom Viridiplantae; phylum Streptophyta; class Magnoliopsida; order Piperales; family Saururaceae; genus Saururus; species Saururus chinensis. The sequence continues at coordinate 33,930,309 of CP141145.1, forward strand.
GTAACTCCCTACCCCGAACTTGGAATCATGCGTTCTTGGTACCTTTGGACTCATATCAATAAACCCTTCAAAACAAGACTAGATAAGGGTATATTTTCTCACATAATTAAAATGGGTCCCGCCTATGGCACGCTTCCCAATGCCATAGCCTACTATCCCAATGTCTGTTTCACATGTTCTTAGGTTCGATACGTTCATCTCACCAAGCCTTATTAAATGTCTTAGGCTTCTATAAATGAATCATGTTCAAAATAATCTAATTTTTAGAAAAACCGTTAATGGGCCTTAAAACACATTATGGGTCCAAATGCCTGAATTTCAAAACATAGAAATTACAGGGCGTTACATTTGGATTAGAGCAATGGTGATTAATCAATTATTGAAACCCTTCAATTAAATGGCAAAATAAAGAAGACATCTTAGAATTTATTAAAATAAAATAAAAAGAATTGTGAGGATGAGTGGCTACAATTTTCAAGTAAAAAGAAAAGAAAAGAAAGATACTTCTTCTGAAAGATGAGAGCTTCTTGTATGACTTCTTCACATGATGTCGCATTTTTGTTTGTTTTCCATTTTCTCAAACTTCTTCAACTTTTAAAAGGTCTAGGCTTTTAGAATTTCTAAATGTCTTTTAGTGGGTGATGGGGTTCATAATTTCTTTTTGAAAGTTCTTTAGACTTGAGGGCCAAAAGCCCCTCATTATGAAAATGAGGGGGTATTTATATCATTGGGGTTGTACAGTTAAGTTAAGTAATGGGTAGTGAGTTGCGGGGTAGTTCGTGGGAAGTGAAGAGTAAGTTAGTGGGATGGTTGGTGGGAATCAAATTAGTGGGGAGTAAGTGGTAAGTGGAGAGTATGGTAAAGGTAGTTTTGGGAGAAATTCTCACATTATACATTTGACTTGGTCTTCCCCAATTCTATCACTCTTTTTACGCATTCTTCTTTTCCATTTCTATTTATATTTTTTATCATTTTCATTATTATTTTATTCATCTTTTTTTAGAGTAGGCGATTAAGAGCCTCAGAGCCTTGACTTAGTCTTCTCATTCTCTATGTGGACCCCACAAGTCTCACTTAGCCTTTTACTAATTTTGGTTTCACGGTTATTTTGATGTGAGACTTATGGGTTCTCACTTACCCTTTTGACTTTTTTGTGGCTAAATTTAACGTAAGGCTTACGAAACCTCACTTAGTCAATTTAACTTTTGTGACTAACTTTAAGTGTAAGGGGGGGCTCATAAGGTCCTTACTTAATTTTTTTTGTTATAAGCCTCAACTTATTTCTACGTGTGTATGATTGAATTTGACTTTTTTTTTTCATTTGGACTTTGTCTATCTTAGAGACGATCCGTTTTGAAATTTTGGTCTACTTCTTTGGAGCTAATTAAACTCCAAAATGTTGGCTTTTGAAATTTGACACTTCTTTAGAGCTAGTCAAACTTTGAAATGTTGACTTTTGAATTTTGATTTTTTTCTTATGTTAATATTTGTAATGATCCTAATTTTTTGGTAAATTTTACAGTCTTTAACAAGTTTAATTTTAGAGTTTTTAATAATTTTTAATTATTTAAAGATCGTTATGTGATAATATTTTATAAGATTGTGGTAGAGCTCGAAGAAAAGAGAATAACAAGTCGAAAAATATGAAAAATAAAGGTCTGGAGAGAAATTACTGCCTCAAGAAGTGTGTCTCATATGCAGGACCTACTTAAAAAGAGTAGGATAACCTACCCTAAGTATTTTAGTTTTGTAGAGTTTGTCGATATTAGCTCAATGATATCAAGAATGCATGAATCCAACTTCAGGGTAGAAAGATACATGAGTTTGAAGATAAGAATGGAAAAAAAAGCAGCATGTGCACGACACGTCCATACGGCTGATGATGGATGCCCGCGATGCATAGTCTCGCACATCGCAAGGTGGACCCATGCACGGTAGCACTTGTGGGTGTCATGCACGTGAAGCACAGATGCCATGTGCACACCGCCAGTTTTGCGGTGCAAGGGGCAATTTAAGGGAAAGTGGGGATTCATTTGAACCTCAAACTCATTTCTACTATTTCTAAGTCATTTTAAGTCCAATTACGTTCATTGAAGATATGTTTTTGCTAAATCAAATGTGTTGGATGCTATGGTAGGTTGTTTTTACCGTCTGAGTTCTCTATAATTAACAAATTTTATACTTAAGGTTAAGGTAGGGGATTTTAAACTCTAAACACATGCTTTGCTGATCAAAGTTAATTTCTTTTAAATCATTTTTCTCAAGTATGTTCATGACACTTGTTTTAGCCTATGAACGGATTTTTCTAGTGCTATGTGGTATTTTCTTTATGTATACTTATGTGAATTGATTTTGTACAAGCTACTTAGTGTTTTGGTTATGTACACTATTTTGATGTCTATCGAGAAAAATAATCGGCAAGTGGTGCACGTAGGGTGGAATATCATGGGGAAGCTCCTTCCTTAAGTGGCCTTCATTGCCCCATGAGCATAGGGGTAGGTGTCACGACCTGAGCCTTGAGAAGGGTCCATAGACCACCAACACCATCGGAGTGCACCTGAGCTCAAGCTGTGACAATACAATAACATATACTACAAGGGATAAAGAATTTATCTGAAACATGAATAAATGTCCTACGAAATTTTTATTGAATCAAATAGAATGAGTTTCACCCAAGTGGTGTTCATTAGCAACTACAAAATAACTACTAATGCTACAAAGAAATCAAACTAATGCTAATTCCCTTCGTTAACCCTATGATCGTTATCTCTATCCTTTCTCAATGTTCCTATGCATCCAAATCTATGAACAAACCTGCGCACAAAAATACGCCTGGTGGAACAAACGTTCCACCCGTAAGCTAAAAGCTTTGTGAGCCTCAAATAAAACATATATTGTAATCTTAGCAATCGTTGGTCACACAACAACAACAATAATGAATGAATCTCCAAAATAAAACTTCTAACATGATTTCTAAACATATTATATACATGCACCTCATCTAAGGTAACCAATCATCATTTATCATCATCACCGTATGCATTGTAATTCAAACGTATAATCTACACAGCTTATTCCCTATAACACCCAGAGAACTAGCTATGTGATTCGTGATTTGCGCCGATGCGAATGCGCCATGGGTGGTCATACGCGTGCACTCGTAATGACCCGTAAAACTGGGAGGGAACTACCAAAGGCTGGGGTCCACCCTCATCCCTACATGGCACCTAAGTAGTCTTATTAACTTGAATACTGAAATTGAGTCACCCAACCCAAACCTTAACTACCCTTGTCCACCCATCACTCTTAGGTGGGTTCTTAATACTAATCTACCAATTATACAACGTATTCCTCTCAAATATCTATAAGAGAAAAACTAACCATATTCCATAGGTAATTTAAAGGCAAAACCAAAACCATAATTTCTCAGTAATATAGTCATGCTTGCATATAGTTCAATCATATCAGAATAGCATATAACGTGAATTGCAGAACACCGTCCATCCCCTATGACTCACAAATATTAGAGGCAAATAAATTTATATCCTACATATAACCTGCATCCATTTAATACATGGTTCAACATCTTAGATCTTAAAACAGGGAATTAATCCAAGTTGGAGCATCACATATATATGTGATTCAAGTTCAACAATACAGAAGCTTAAATATATCAACATACTAGCATATAGTTACATGTTCCTGTTACAAATCAATAGCACGCATAACCTCAATTCTTTCCTAACTATAATCATTATCCTGCATAAGTTTCTCAAAACTTTAGGTTGCATACATACCCAAACTAGTGGTCTACGCCAAACATATAATAAGTAGCAGTTGACTAACTAATTCTCAATTCATAACTATCATTCAACTGCGTATAACAGCTTAGGGCATACATGGCTTTAACAGTTAAAATTAGTCATTGAAGTATGATGAAACTGAACCCACTCAGCAGTCATAGTTAAACCACATTAAAACTGCAGGACATTGAATCAATCCTTAATCATGCAAAATCAGAGTGTAAGGACTGCCCAATTGATATTACTTTAAGGAGTGTGCGGCTGATATATTCTCCACCATTGCACAATACAAAGACAGATCTGTGTATAAATATTTCAAACACTTTATAGGGCATATGCATATATGTATCATCATGGTCATCTCACAACTGTATACACAGCACACAAAGTTAGCTTATAACCTCTTCTATTCATAAGGCAGAATCACATTACTGATTTAGAAGTAAGGATTTAACTCCTAGAATTCATCTATATTTCAGCCAGATCAATCATGCTAAAAACATAATAATATTGTGTGGAATTGAATCAAAATATCACACCTCCATGTTAGAAAACATACACTTAATCAAGGCATATCATACTTATGAGATTAAAATTTGAATATAAACACTCTATTAGAAATTCATCCATCACAATAAAAATCACAGAACAAATCATGTTGAGAAGACAATCCATGGTCTCATTGAGGAACCTCACCTTAGCCTAGTTTGAAGCACAAATCAACACAAAATATCACTGCTCCTCACAAATTCCTAAGAAAACCACAGCCAAACTCTAATTAATAGGAGGAAACATGTAATCAATCACAAGGGAAAGAAGATGCTAAAAGTTGGAAAATTTCAGACGATCCATCCCACTGTGAACAGTATTTCCGAATCTGGGAAGAAGGAATTAACCCAAATCAGAGAGAGTTGTTTTAAGAAAAATCCTACCTTTGCCTTCCCCTCTTCAGCCCAGTCCTATCACTACCCAGCTTTCCCCCTCGTTGCCGCCGGCAAGCTGCCACAACCTCTTCTCGTCGAACCAGGGAAGAAGGACTGTTTGGGGCAAGGGGGAGGGAGGAGATGAATTTATAGAGAGGGAATGGGGAGAGACGTGCAAGGGAAGGGAAGGAGGATCCTGATCTGAATGGGAGAAACGCAGGGAGAAAGAGGGAGAGTCACTGGGAGAGGAGAACTTATCCTCTCCCTGGTGCGATGAGGCTGGGGGAGAGAGACCTTCTTTCCCCTGACGTTCCCAGAAAAATAGTCCCATCGGGTCTGAGTTGAACTCAGACCCGGACCGGGTTCGGGCCAAACATAAAAGAACAGGGTTTACAGTAGGTCATTGGGTATCATAGCTTGTGGATTTAATTGGATTTGTGGATTAATTTGATTATGGAATGATTGGTTTTAGACTGAATTGCTATTAATAAAAGTTTTTGTGAAAAGATTATAATGGTTTTTCAAAGATTTTCTGCTAAGCACTCCTTTAGATTTTAAATCAACCTACTGAATATAAATATACTCACCCTACCCTAGATTATGCAGGTGATGCAACGAGGGCAAATGTGAAAGAAGAAATTTTTTCTAAATAATTTATTTGTTTGCTACATTAAAAAAACTATGTAATTATTTATATGACTGATGTGTAAAGACACAATGTGCTCAAAGAATTATAAACTTTGTATAACTATTAGCTCTACGCATAGTAGTACTTGGTATGTGTAATAATTTTATGTTCTTTAATTTGGTTATGTCATTTAGTAATTATGTTTCAATATTTTTGGATGTGCATCAACTCCGTTATATTCTATGATGATCATGTGATAATAAGATGAGAGATTTATGATTATTCTACACCAACAGCTTTCGCATTCAATCGCATATGTACTACTTATGCGTGTCAGATGAGATTATTATAATTATTATATCATAATAAATGACAACTATTACAACAGTGTATCATCGGTATGAACTTGAGAAGTTGTAGCACTAGTGTTAAGATTCTCAATTTCTACAAACTCTTTGGCAATCTCCTTACCCTTTTGTAAGACTTGCTTGTCTTTATATAATTTTTTTTCATTGAAGGCCACATCAATTGTTATGCCCCAATCTTCACAACCTTTACTTAAAAATTTGTAAAACACTCCCCTTCATACTAATGCAATGAACAAAATAATACTATATGTAAATAAAATATTAAAATATAAAATTGGGGTCATGAGAATCATCTTTTCACAAAACACTTTTTGTGATATCATGATAAAAAATCTTCAAAATATCTAAAGTATTAAAATTTTCATAGCATAAACAACTATGAATTTGTCTACTACATGATATAGTTCTATTAGAAAAGATTTTATCAACAAAAGATTCTTGGTAAGTTGTTTGGAATTTATATTTTGTTTAGGTTGTTATCTCACCGAGTATTCTTGCATATTCAACATTATTCGTGGTATAGGTCTCTAGGTTCTGTTAAGAGGTACAGGAAGGCCACGGATATAGCCTAAATTCTCTCTCCATCTTATCAAAGCATTTCTTTTGGTTAGGTTTGTCTAGGCACAAGAGTGTGCCATTTTACTTTCATTAGTTTTAATGTAATCAACATACAATTATATAATTTGTAGATCTCATGTATAATTTGATTGTGCATTATAGCTATGCACAGGGGTATAAATATCAAGTTTTCAAATCAGCTCTCACGTGTGAGTTAGATTTGTCTTAAATGACCGCACACCTTGCCTTCTTTGATTTTATTCTTTTAATTCATGCCTATTTTGGTTAATGTTATCCTCTCATCCTAAAAAAATATCTTCTCTTTGTCCTTATAAAACTTAAGACGGAATTTTTGTTGGGAAGATTCATTGTCTGAACACCACTATGTGAGTACGTGGGAGGTTGCATTATTATCTCCCACTTAAATGCCACATGGGACTCCAATCATCGTGTCAAACACAAGAGAAATTTTTCAGTGTGCGACGCACACCGCATTGTAATTTCTGTTTGGTGTATTTCACCACTTGAAACACGACGCATCATTATGATCGGGCCCATATGAAAACCGGCACACGCGGATAGTTTTTTCCTTGATGACGTCGCAAGTCCGTTACTTTTGACGCATTCATTTCAAATTTCAAATTTCAAATTTAAACATGGCCTCTCTACCCTCCTTGCCCTTCCCTCTCCGTCTATGCCTCCGGAGTGCCTCTGCATCCCGGTAAGAGTCGGTTGGCTACAGCTTCTACCGTGGACACGGGGTCATGTGCAACTCTGCAGGCGCTGGTGCTGACCCGAGTGCCTCCCACCTCTCCATTCTCAATCTCTCCTCCTCCCAATCCACTGCCCTCATCGCCTTCAGGCAAAACCTCTCCGACCCCCAAGCCCACCTCGCCTTCTGGTTCGGCGCCACCGACTGCTGCTGGGTCCACGTTTACTATGACCTGACTGCCTCCCTTGTCACCGCCCTCTACCTCTCCGGTCTCAATCTCTCCCCCTCCCGCCCCGACTGGTTTGCTTCTCTTACCAGTCTCAGTGGGCATGTCTCTTAAGCTCTCCTTAAACAACTTCAGCTCCTTCCCCATACCCGCTAGCCTTGTTCGCCTCCCTCGCCTTGCCTACCTCACCTTTCCAATGTCGGGTTCTCTTGCCGGATCCCCCCCGAGCTGGGCCACATTCAGACGCTGGATTTGCTAGATTTGTCTTTTTCAATTTACCTCACCCACGCCACGGACAGGCTGAGGCTCGATGACTCCGCGTTCTTTTCCGACCTGCCGGAGCTGGAGGAACTCTACCTGGATGAGGTCAACCTGTCATTGACGTTGCGTGGGATGAATTGTCGGGCTCTGTTTTCTGGGGCCCCTAAGCTGCGCATTGTAAGCCTCTCCAGGTGTTATGTGAATTGTCCCTTAGATACCCTGGTGAACAATCTGAGCCGCGGCTGTGTCATTGTTATACTAAAACGGTTTCTATTGATTCTTTTGCTTGATAAGGCCTATTGTCAAAATGCAACTATGTTTATGTTTGTAGGCAAACCAGCGGATAATTGATGCAGTTGCAAATAGACTGCAGATTGCCCCTGAAAATGTGTTAGCTAATTTGGCAAATTACGGCAACACAAGTGCTGCATCCATCCTTTTGGCATTGGATGAAGCTGCTTTGTATATTATCTGGAAGAAGATTTTTCTATGGACTTAGAGTTAGAGCTTGGACGCTAGCCTAACTCAACACTAGTTTAGCTAAAAAACTTACTTTTAAGAGCTAAGTTATAAGGAATTGTGTCTCTTGCATTGGTTATTATGTTTGGATGCTTCTGGTTTCGCTTGATGGCTCACAAATAAACATAATACTGGTTGTCCTGTGATCAGTTCACCTAGTATTGAAACCTTATGTTTAGCGTATCATCACAAGTCCACAATTAAATTCTGGTCAGATATGTGATTACGGGACCTGGGAGCAATTTATAGAATCTTCTTCTTCTTGTAATCAGTTGTCTTGATAGGATTTCTTAATGTTGTAATAGAAAATCGACTGTTCTAGGAAAGCTTTTGATTTGTCTCCTGCTGCTAATATAACGTACAGGTAGATGAGTTGCTAAATCAAAGAGACACTATTCACTCTTCATTCACAGTGATGCGAACTGCTAATGGTTCTAGCGGCAGTAGTGGCTGCAGCAAAGCTCCTGATGAGGCCAAGGCTAAGAGTCCAGCAGAGGATAGAACTTTTGACGGGAAGGACAAGTCATCAGCCAAGAAAAAGTGATTCAATTTTAATATAAGAGGTTCTGATAAGAAGGTTGGCTGAAGGAGTATGTCGAATACTATGACTGGCTCGGCTAGTGGCAAATTTTTTTACTGGGAGAGTTCTTCCAACGTATTATTATGCAGCAATTCATTGGGTTGTTTCTATTTGTTTATATTCGTTCTGCATAAAGATTTATAGACCTGAGTGTTTACCATATCATAAATAGCATTTGTACCGTGTATGTCGTTGTCCATTAGAACTGAGCTGATTTATTAGCTCCCTATTGGTTTGTGTATCAATTTTATTAGGGAAACCTGAGCTGTAAGTAAAAAGAACAAAATTTATGTCTAATTCTTGTTGAACGTTCTGATTGGAGTTGAAGAGCATTTTTCAAGATTGCTGGGGAATAGCTTCAGATTGTCAATGCGCCAAGATTATCTCATCTTTCATTTTTACTAATAGTGAGCTGATCTGTTTGTTGATCGCATCTGATACTTGAATGCAAACAAAAGTAGAATCGGTTGAACTCGTTTAGCTCTCAATCTCTTGAGTCTATAAAGCTGAAGCCCAACCAAATATGTTGGTCAATAGGTCATATACATATTCAGTATCTTGCTTACAAGTTTTGACCTAGCGACGTAGGAAGACCACCTTCTTTTCTGTACATTGCATCAATTCATCCAACCTCAATCAATCAAATAAATGAGTTAATTTTCAATTCTTTCACCTAAAAAATCACATTTGCAACATTTTTTTGTAATCATCCATGATATCATTGGCTGGAATTTGGCAAATTGGAGCTATCCTGACTTCTTGTAGTGTAATTAGAATACCCCTGCAAGATTACCACTTATTTAATATATCTTACAAAGAAATATATTAATATGAGCAAAATACATGATAGGTACCTGACTCAAATGAAGCATGGAACAACTAGTTTGTAACGAACTTGTAAAAGGCATATTTGAGTATCCAGACATCTATATTAAAAGTTAAGTATTAGTAGTTATAATGCTTAAATAATAAAAATAATATGAAAATAAAATAAATACCAAGTTAGTTGTTGGTATACTTGTGTAGACATTTGGTGGAGGTACGGCAAACACAGAAGAAAACTACAAACAAAATTTTGCATTAAGTAATAAAAATATATGTAAAATAAAAGCTTCAATAAGTAGCACAAATACTTAATTTTGGCCATTTCTGCTCACTTGCAACCCAGAAGGATTTGGAGGTATTATCATTGAAGACTCGCCTAATCCAAAAAAAATGCATAAATATATTATCTCTCCCATTGAATGTCATAAACTTGCAAAAATGAATTTTTATATAATTGAAAAAAATGGTTTTACTTGCAATGGTGTTACTAAGTTGTTGAGTTGCATTTCTTGCTACATTCATCATTGAAGACTCTATTGCTGCACCTAATTCAAAAAAATGCAATAAATGTATTATTCTCCCAGTGAAGTTTATAAACTTGCAAAAATAGATTTGTATACAATTGAAAAAAATGTTTTACCCGTAGTGGTGTTACTGAGTTTCTTAGTTGTATTTTTTCTTACGTTCCTTGACTTTCGTTTTTTCTTCTCCAAAAAACTCTTCATTCTACCATATGTTTGTCCCTTTTGTTTCAGACGTGGCAGATCAAGCACTAGGGTGTCAGAAGTTGATAAAGAAATGATTGTATCACCCAAAACTGTATCTCCCTCACTTGATGCTGCATGGATCTTCTCAACTTGATTAAATATTTTATCCATTTTATGATATGCAAGCTCGGTTGTGGCATCAGAATTTGCACAAAAAATTCATTAGACTAAATGCTTTTCGCATTAACTTGTTCATCCGCATTGCCTTTGTTGAGTTTTGACAAGGAGGTGCTTGCAAATTATTGTTCTCATCTCTCACAAGGCCATGCTTTACAGCTTTGGTCCACCTTCTTAATAAATATTACTCAGGAATTTTTTTGACACCATTCAAATTGAACACCCTCAAAGCATGACAACACAACAATCCCAATGATTCAAACTGTTTGCAACTACAAGAGATGGAGAGTTCAGAGGGGTTAAATTGCACAATATGCTCTCGTTCACTATCTTCCCTTCTTAATTTATACATGTGATGCATCTCACTACGAATGACTTCAACTTCCACAGAAAGAGATTCTAAAAATTCATGTTGAAACATGCCAAAAAGTTTAAGTGTGTATACTTTGCATGCATGCTAAAGAATACCACTACTAGATAAAATACGAGGTTTGCCATTAGCATTTCTATAGTCATCAATCACTTCTTCCTCACGCATCTTCTCTATCTTTTGATCATAGTGATGCACAAATTCAATAAAAATCATAGTCTTACAAGCCATATTCTGAAATACATTATTTGTGCTCTCACTTCTTTGACTGGACCTAATGTTGCATGAAAAGGTATCACGACTAAAAGCAGGAGCCCATTTCTCACGAATGTCATACAGTTTGTGAAGCCAAGATTGATCAGAACAACCCCATTTCTCAATCATATTTTTCCACTTCTCCTCAAACTCATTTTCATTTTCACAATTGTATAAAAGATGATAAAACATAGCTTTAAAGCCAGGCTGATTATAAAGGCTAGAAATATTCGAAGTAGCATTTTTACAAATATGCCATTGACACAAGTGATGTCGTGTAGTGGGAAACACTTTTGTAATTGCATTTGCCATTGCATGGTCTTGATCAGTAAAAATAGTTTTTGGAGCCTTACCATCCATGGACTGAAGAAAAGTTTCAAACAACCAAGTAAATGAAGATGTAGTTTCATTACTCAAAAATGCACAACCAAATAATACATTTTTCCAATGGTGATTTACCCCCACAAATGGAGCACAAATCATGTTATACTTGTTTCTACGATATGTAGCATCAAAAATCACAACATCTCCAAAACATTCGTAGTCTAATTTTGATAACCCATCTCTCCAAAAAAGGTTAGATATTCGGTTTTCATCATCAACCTTTACTGCATAATAAAACATTTGCTCAATAGCTTGCTTTTGCTTAAAATGGTTCATGAGGCTCTGACAATCACTGTTGTAATCTGCTTTGCCCTTTCAACTTGGATAAAATTATAACAATCAGTTTCAGTAAATCCAACATTTTGATAACCACCTCCTTCATTCAACAAATATGCATATGTCTTGTTAGCCCTTATGCCAGCATCAACCATGGATTTGATGACACCCTTACCAGTATCATATATTTTACGTACAGACCTCAATAAATGCCTTTGATTTGGTTCAACTAGTGGGTGATTATGTTCAATAACTAACCGACTAACTTCATACATAGCATTTCCCACTTTAAAAATTACACGGGCCTGACACCCACACCTAGTGTCTAGTCTTTCTGTCTTTTTTACTTCACCAGGATCGGTAAATTCTCTAAACCCCTCTTTCCAACACACAAACTTGTGTCCAATAAGTTCACATGTGCCTCTTTTATAAGTCCTTTGACTCTTTCGAACACTAAATCCTTTGTTATATGCATACTTGTTATACAAATCAAAAGCCTCTTCTTCATTGTTGGCAACTATCCCAACTTTCAACTCCAGTTCCTCACTTTGGCTAGTTAAAAAAACATCATGTACTTTGGCATTATTCCCATCATAGTTTATTTCACTACAATTGCCACTAAATTCTAAACATATTTCTTTTCCTTTATGTGATGTCATTCTTAAATGCTTAACAAAAACTGCAATATCAATATTATATATTAGTTATAGAATACTTATGCAATATCAGTATGATACATTAGTTATAGAAACTATGTAAAATAAGCTTATTCAAGAAGGGGAACTGTTATTTGTATGGTCACTCAGGTTTGAATGGAAACTCATGCATAACATGATCCAGAAGTAAAATACGTTAAAAAAACTTACCAGTTAAAAGCTTGAAAGGCAGAGAGATCAAGAAGGGGCAAGGTGGCTGGTATTGATTAGTGTATTTGCTTTCCCTGACCGGCACCGGCACAATGATTGTTTAAGGAAGAGGAGTTGAAGCAGCGTACAAGGCGGCGTGCATGTGACAATTAACAGAGAAGAGTTTAGGGTTACGGGTGGGTTTAGGAAAGCAAAAAATACTTTCACGGCGTTCTTCTATTAACGGAGGTTAAATAAATCACAACGTCATCAGGAAGAAAACTATCCGCATGTGCCGGTTTTCATATGGGCCTGATCATACTGATGCGTCGTGTTGGTTTCATATGGGCCCGATCATACTGATGCGTCGTGTTTCAAGTGGTGAAATATACTAAACAGCAATTACAACGCGGTGTGCATCGCACACTGAAAAATTTCTCCAAACACAAATCACACGTTCCCAAAAAAATAGCAAACACGTCACACTATTATATTTTAAAAAATTACACAACTACGTGGTGCATAAATCCATTCAATGTTTAATATATTTTAATATTTTCTATGTATTTGAATATGAATAATTTCAAGTAATTAACTTTAGTTAATGTGTAGAATGAACCAATGCTCAACTACGTAAGTAGAATTGTTCCACAATATACAGATACTTTCTCTTTATGATGGTATCTGTACTTAGTATAATTTGGGATAATGGGTAGTATGAATCCTGACTTAGTGTGTCAAAGTGAGTAATAATCAAATGCACCCCTCTATATATTAACTTAAAAGTATCAAATCTCGATACAATGGCTCGCGATTCCGTGCTCAATTTAACTTTTTTAATTAATATATATTTGAACGTAAGGGTTGACCATGAACTCATGCCGACATAAAGCTAAACAATGCAGACCCTCTCATTACTCACTTCTTTTCCTGTTTGGTTTCCTGCTGAGAAATATAAGCAGAACAGGCTTGCCAGGACATCTGAATCATCAATCCCTTGGAAGGTCGAGCTCAAGAAACATGAAGGGCTTGGGATTCTTGCTCATCTTCATTCATCTCTTCTCAGCAGTTTGCTCGCTCGTAGATCGCAGCCAGTTCCCTCAAGACTCTCTCTTTGGGACCGCTACTTCATCTTATCAGGTATGAACGATGATCAACTCGATCGGCCATAAGATACAACTTGCAGGTTTTCTTTTGGGAACAATGCTACATACGCTCGAGCAGAGTTCTCCACGATGGGCCGGCCTTATGCAAAGCCCTGCATCTTTATCGTGTCGAGCGTTACGCGAGCGTTTCTGGCGCGAGCTTCAGCAGTCCTTTTCCCAATATATAAATATTTTAAACCATCGGTTGACGGACAGCGTAAAAACAAATATGACATGACAATCCAAAATGGGTCATTATCTACTTTCACATTGTATAGCTGAATGATGTATTTATTTCTATCTAGTTTCAGTATTATGGCCGTGATTATCTTACTTAACCCATTGGTAGTGGCGAATAGAAATTAGTACATTGTTTATTGTTTAATTACTCACATGATGCAGATTGAAGGAGCCTACCTAGCAGATAACAAAAGCCTCAGAAATTGGGATGTATTTTCCCGCATTCAAGGTAATGATTTGGTAGATTACAACTAACTAAACAGGAGCAATATATTCTTCCTGCCATAAAACAGAAGTTGACTGATGTCTTATGAGGAATAACAGGCAAAATAGCAGACGGAAGCACTGCAGATGTTGCTGATGACCATTACCATCTTTACCTGGTGAGTTCGTCAACCACTTGTAAAATTTCATCCATGTAAAACCTGTATTTTCACTTGTAAAAAGTTTATCCTGACGAGAAATTATTCGGTACTCTCGGAACACTGGGTGGAATTTACTCTCAATTTTATGGCTATCTATTCTAATTGTCGGTACATATGCTAGCGCACATTGACGAAGGGGGTAACCCTCGCCAATGTTCAGACAAAGTGGGAGGGTACTCCAGGACTATACAATAATTTTGACTATCTTGGGTGAGGGGGCAGTTGATTCTACTTGGTTAATCCATACTAGCTCAAATGGGTTGCATTGTTTTCTAATTTTTGCTTGTGAAGAAGGATATACAATATCTACCAACAAATCACTATTTGATAAAGGCAAACTGATGTAAACAGGAAGATGTTGAGTTGATGCATACTCTTGGAGTCAATTCCTACAGGTTTTCAATATCATGGTCTAGAATTCTGCCGAGTAAGTACATACTCCTTCTGTCCCTAATAATAGTTAACTGATTTTAGTTCACTTCTTTTCTAATCTAGACCCTTTATACCGGATAAAGGAAATATCTGACTTGAAACTTTCAAGTCATGCAAGACATATTTTTTACTTAACCCTCACAGCTTGATATATTAGGAGGTAGATTTGGGGAGGTAAATCAAGCAGGGATTGATTTTTATAACCACCTCATTGATGCCCTCTTACTGAAAGGTAACATCGTTACTTCTCATTCACCAAATTTGTTTGCTCTTGGTCACAAAGAATTGAGAGGTTGTTCTGGCTGCAATCATATTAGGGATACAACCATTCGTCACATTGAATCATTTCGATATTCCTCAAGAGCTTGAAGATCGATATGGTGCATGGTTAAATTCAGAGATACAGTAAGTAATTTCCAGATTAACCTGAATAATGATTGTTATGTGATGGGCTAGCTTATGTCGCTGTTTTAGATTCTAACATTGGTGATTGATACTGCAGGCAGGATTTTGGATATTTTGCAGAGGTATGTTTCAAGGCATTTGGTGATAGAGTTAAATACTGGAGCACCTTCAATGAGCCCAATGTGATAGTAAATAATGGCTACCTCGTTGGAAAGTACCCACCAGCCCACTGTTCATCACCGTACGGTGACTGCACCACCGGCAACTCCTCTATAGAGCCATACATTGCGGCACACGACGTGATCCTGTCCCATGCAACAGCTGCCCAAATATACAAGACGAAGTATCAGGTAAGATTAGTCCCTCTAATTAAGAATACAAATATCTCACTTTCTTCATCTCTCATTTGCAACTTGTGTGTTCATCAAATAATTAGGCGAAACAAGGAGGATCCCTTGGAATTGTCATGGCTTGTTTCTGGTATGAGCCTCTAAGAAACATTTCGATAGATATTTTGGCTGCTCAAAGACTCCTCGCCTTTCAAATTGCTTGGTAATTACATACCAATGCAAACCATTGTACTTAAAAATAACCATGGATATTGTCAGTTTTACAAATGCATCTATAAAATATTAATTGTAGGTTTTTGGAGCCTATCATGTATGGCGATTACCCTCCAGAGATGCTCCAGGTATTGAATTCGAGATTGCCAATATTTTCAGAGGAAGACCGAGAGAAGTTGCAGTACAAATCCGACTTTATTGGAATAAACCACTACACCACAATGTACACGAAAGATTGTATGTTCTCTGCTTGCAGTCCAGGCACCACTGAGGGAGATGCTCTTGCATTCCGTACTGGAGAACGAAATGGTCAAGCAATTGGCAAACCGGTAGATCTTATCTTTTCATAACAAAGTTCTTACAAGATAAAGAAACAATATAGCTCCCCTTTTGTCATAACAATACTGTTATATCCTTCGTTTTTATTTTAATGTAGACAGCAATGCCAACATTCTACGTCATGCCTGATGGATAGGAAAAGATGGTATTATACATAAAGGAAAGATATAACAATACACCCATGTATATTACTGAAAATGGTAAGGTCAATTTGATGGGTACACAAACAAATCAACAAACATAAATGAGCATATATGCAAGAAATCATATCATTGATATGTCTCTACTTTCAGGATATGCCCAGAAGAGTAGTCCTGATACTCCCAAGGAAGTATTGTTGAATGACAGGGAGAGAGTGGACTACATGCGGAGCTATTTGGATACCCTCTCTCTAGCCATGAGTGTGAGATAAACTATGACAGCCTATGATTTGGTGTAGCGTCCAGATTTGAATACTTTCCTTTCTTGTCATTAATTGATTCATATATTCTACTTTCCTTTCTTATTCTAAATTGATTCATATATTCTTTTGTATAGAAACTAAATTATTCTCTGAGATTCAAATCCCTAGATTGATGTAAATGTAAAAACTCTATTTAAAGGAGAACAATACACAGGCAAGAAATTACCGAGCTATATTTTATTTCTCATATGGTATCGGAGCCTCTCCCATTTTATACAATGACTGCCTCTTCTTCTCCCACCTGAAATTCTCCCTCCCTTTCAACAGAAAATGACACTGAAAATGTTGCTTCTTCTTTCCCAGTCGTTAAATCTATTTCTCAAGAACTCTCTATGCGGCTTGTTGAGACCAATTATCTATTGTGGAAGGCGCAGGTTCTTCCTGTACTTCGTTGCCATGGTTTACTGGGTTTCATTGATGGCTCTATGCCTTGCCCCGACGGCGACTTATCTTCCACTACTGTTCGTCAATGGCTTCGCCTTGACCAGATGATCCTAGCTTGGATCTATACCTCCCTATCCGAGGAAGTTCTTACACAAGTCATCACTTGTGCCACCGCCGCTGAGATTTGGCGGTCCCTCGAGACACTTTATGGGACACTTTCAAAATCCTGCATCCAGCATATCAAGAAGGAGCTTCAATCCATTTCTAAGGGTTCCATGACCATTACTTCCTACCTTCACAAGGCAAAATCCCTTCAGCATATACTTGCTAGCGCTGGACAACCGATTTCCAATGACGACTTTGTTGACTGGATCTTGGAGGGTCTAGGATCTGAGTATGATCCCCTTGTTGCAGCAATCAATCTTTGCAAGGAGACTCCACCAGTTGATGAGGTAACTGTTATTCTTCTTGATTTTGAACTCCGCATTCAGGGACATCGCAACAGTTCATTGGACAACTCTCTCCTTGCTGCCATGTACTCCTCTCGTCAGCATAACCGTGGGGCTAGCTCTTCTCGCCAACATTGAGGTCGCAGCCAGGGTAGTTCTAGTCGTACCCTTGCTACTGCCCCTAGTTCAGATCATTCTTCCCCTACCTCTCGTGGCCGCGGACAGCCCACTCGAGGTCAAGGGAAGCCTCGTGCAGCACCTGTGACAAGAGATTCCTCTTCTGTATATTGTTACAAATGTGGTTTCCCCAATCACCGCGCCAACCATTATGAGGCCACTGATTCCTCCTCAAGTGACAATGTCCAGTCTTTTGCTGCCATGCACTTGGCTGATCACCATGATTCTGCGTGGTACCCCGATTCCGGTGCCACCCACCATATGACGGCTGATGTCTCACTTGTTGAAGGTATTCTTCCTTATACTAATTCTGATAAGGTTCTTATTGGCAATTGCACTGGTTTATCTATCTCTCACAAAGGCCGTATTACTTTACCTTCCAATTCTTTAATTCTTGATGACGTCCTTATAGTTCCTCAATTGAAGAAGAATCTTCTCAGTGTTTCACAGTTTACCATTGATAATAATTGTTGCTTCCAATTTTATCCTTGGGGTTTTGTTATAAAGGACTTGCAGACAGGGAAGGTGTTGTTGACGGGCCCTAGGCGCGGTGGCCTCTACCCTATCCATAGTAGTGGTCGCTCAAGTTCTCCTCCAGTTAGTTTATTTTCAAATAAAGATGATGGTGCTCTTTGGCATGCCACGCTAGGACATCTAAGTTCTCAGATACTAAAGGAGCTTTCTTCAGTTTTACATTTGCCAAAATGTACTTCTAAGACTTTTTGTGCAAGTTGCAAATTGGGAAAAACTTCTAAGCTACCATTCTCTCGTCATAAAAATTATTCTCATGAACGGTTTGTAATTCTTCATAGTGATGTTTGGGGCCCTGCCCCAGTTATTTCTATTGATGGTTATCGGTTTTATCTCGTGATTGTGGATGAATATAGCCGATTTACTTGGTGTTTTCCTTTGCGCTGCAAGTCTGATGTGGCACTTATTTTTATTGAGTTTATTACATCTATGACTAATCAATATCAAGCTCATGTTAAGACTGTTCACACGGATGGGGGTGGGGAGTAACTTAGTCATACACTCCAAGATTTTTTAAAGGGTCATGGCATCTCTCACTTACTTTCCTATCCGGGTACCCCGGAGCAGAATGGTCTTGCTGAACGTAAGCATAGACACATTGTAGAGACCGGTCTTACATTGCTCGCCCATGGGCACCTCCCCAAAGCTTTCTGGCATCATGCTTTTGCTACTGCTACTTACCTTATTAATCGTCTCCCATCCAAGATATTGCAGGGCAGGACAGCATTTGATCTTCTATTTGACACACAACCTTCTTATGATCACATGAGGGTCCTTGGGTGTGCTTGTTACCCATACTTGGCACCATTTGGTCGGAGCAAATTAGATTTCAAATCAGCACGGTGCGTATTTATTGGCTATAGTGGTCAACACAAAGGCTACAAATGTTGGGACCCCATTACTGGTAAGCTATACATTTCCCGCCATGTTTCCTTCGATGAAGGGACTTTTCCTCTTGTCGAGTTTACATCCACTGTCCCAACCACTTCCACACGCCAATTCAAACTTCAGAAATTTCCCACGTCCCTTTTACCTCCACAACAAACCCTTGCACCCACACTGTCTCCTCCTTTACCCCATGCTCCCTCCCTCCTTGGCCCATTACCCATGCACGTGTATCGTCGACGTAATAAAGAAACGCCTGCTATCATGCACCCTGAATCAGAAAAACCCATTGCCCCTCTTTCTTGTCATCCTATGGTGACTAGTACCCAAGATGGAACCCGCCGTCCTAAAGTCTATTTTGCAACTCACCACCCTATTCCTACGGCTCTTCTTACTACTCATCTTGAACTTCCTCCAGAGCCCACCACCTACAAGGTTGCGGCACGTGATCCGAATTGGGTCCGGGCAATGGAGGATGAATTCTCTGCGTTACAGCGCAATCACACTTGGTCCTTGGTTCCATACTCTCCTAAGATGAATTTGATTGGCAGTAAATGGGTATACAAATTGAAACAACGAGCTGATGGTTCTATTGAACGCTATAAGGCCCGTTTGGTGGCAAAAGATTATAACCAGCGCCATGGACTTGACTTTGAAGAAACTTTTAGTCCTGTTGTCAAAGCTGGCACCATTCGGCTCATTCTCTCTTTGGCTATTCAGTTTAATTGGTCTTTGCGTCAACTTGATGTACATAATGCATTCTTGCATGGAGAGTTGCACAAAGAAGTGTATCTCCAACAGCCACCTGGGTTTGTTGATTCTACCAAATCCACACATGTTTGTCGCCTCCACAAAGCATTATATGGACTCAAACAAGCCCCTCGAGCATGGTACATTAAATTCACTTCCTTTCTTAAGAACTTGGGCTTCACAAGTTGTCCCTATGATCAATCCTTATTCATTCGGCAGCATGGGCCAGAGACTACACTCCTACTTCTTTATGTGGATGATATTATTCTTACAGGATCTCATGTCTCTTCATTACAACAGCTTGTGGCCTCTCTTTCTAGCCAATTTTCTATGACAGACTTGGGTCCTCTTCATTTCTTTCTTGGCATGCAGGTGGATCGCTCTGACTCTACTTTAACTCTCTCTCAAACTCGATATGCCTTGCAACTATTAGATCGGTTTAATCTTACAAGGGTTCAACCTGCCAAGAGCCCACTTGCTGCTGGAGTGCATTTATCTGCTCAAGGTTCTTCTCCCTTACCAGATCCTTACTTATATCGTCAAATGGTTGGTTCTCTTCAGTACCTCACCATGACTCAACCTGATTTAGCTTTTGCGGTAAATCACGTGTGTCAATTTATGCATTTGCCTTCTATTCATCATCTTGAGGCTGTCAAGCGAATTTTTCGCTATGTGAAAGGGACATTGCATTACAGATTGCAATTCTGTAAGTCCGATCAGCCTATTTTACGGGCTTTCTCTGATGTTGATTGGGCTGGGTGTCCCAATACTCGGCGCTCTACCACTGGGTATGCAGTCTTTCTTGGCTCCAATCTTATTTCTTGGGGTGCCAAGAAGCAAGTGACTGTCTCGCGCTCCTCCTCCAAGGCTGAATACCGCGCTCTTGCTACAACTACGGCAACAGTACTTTGGTTTCTTCATCTTCTCTGCCGCTTAAAAGTGTCCTTACCCTCCACGTTGGTCCTCTACTGTGATAATGTTAGTGCCATTCACATGTCTAAGAATCCTGTCTTCCATAGTCGAACGAAGCACATCGACATTAACGTTCACTTTGTGTAAGGACCCTCATCTTTAAACCGGTTTTGGTTTTCTTTAATTATTGATTATCGTGAGATTTACGTGTTTTCTGATCTTATTCGGTGATTTTGTAAATAAATAGAGTTTGTGATGGTTTTAACCAAAATTAACTTCAATATTAGTGGTTTTAAGTGATTTTAAACCAAATGTGAATTTTTAGAATTTTTTGGATTTTCCACTATTTTCCCAAAAATTAGGGTTTTGGCGGGACCCTTGTGGGCCCCACGGTTGAAAATTTTATTTTTGTGTCAAATGACCCTAGACATATACTTAAGGTCACACAAAAATTTTCAGAATTTTATTAGGCTTAATTCGTGCTTAAATTTGCAAAATAACCACTTTTAGCCTACTTTTCATATTTACACCCCAAAACTTACCTATGTCTACCCCAACCCTTACTATAAAAGGGCAAACCTGAGCCATTTCCATTTTTGGGAATAGGCTAAGGAAGGAGGGCTGGCCTAATCCCCACTTAGGCCCGAATTAGAAGCCGATTAAGGTAAGCTTACTCTAATTAAGCACTAATCCATGACTTTTCTCTTAATTTCTTCCAAATCTACCATTTTCCCCTTGATTCAATTCGTTTTTGACCATCAAAAGCTACTGATTTGTGTTTTACTACAAACCCTAACTTTCAAAATTCGATTTTTACTACCAACAAGCCCTAGATCTAAGATTTAATTAGGGATTTCTTAAGTAAATCGATTTCCATTGGTGTTTAATTCAAACTCATTGTATTTTCAAGGATTTCAAGAAGGGTGACTCTTCAATCCGAGCTTAATCAAGTGCTGAGGTAATGGGTCTTCAAAATCTCTGTTTATCCATGGTAAAACTCTTCATTTTTGGCTTATTTCGAAATGGTTTGCTTGATTTAGTGTGTTAATGGTAAGATTAGAAAATAGAATTATTTAATCCCGATTTCTTAGGGTTTTGCATTATTATGGTTTGGTTTGATATTCTGGAAGTCAAGGAGGACTTTTGATGATGATTAGGGTGCTAGATGTGGATTTGAAGTGTTATCTATGGTGTTTCGGTTTGATTTTGCGAAAGGAAGAAAATGATTGTTCTGCCGTGTTGGCGATCGATCGGCCTTGCAGGGCGATCGATCGACTGAACTGAAATTTTCAAATTTTTGCGTGTAACCGATCGAACGGCCTGAAGGGCGATCGATCGGCTACACAGGAAATTGTATGTTGTGTGTATGATGCCTATTTTGATGATTCCACTTTAGCTTGCCAATTTTATATGAATGTAGAGTGTTTTAAGCTATGTTAGGCTACTGGAAATGCATGCTATTGAGTTTAAGGAGTTGAGATATATGCTTAGTGATGGTGGAATGACTTATGTTTTGTGGCATTATGTTGGAATCGTTATTTTGAAATTATGAATAGTTGTTTCCCTTTGGTTAAGCATATTTCAGTAGGACTACAATCATTGTTGGACAGATTGGTCATGATAAATTGTGATTAATGGTGTGTGAATGTTGGTGAATGCCATGACTCAATGATGAAATGAGTGATGTTATAGGTGTTTAGCCTTTGTGGTTGAGTTTTGAATCTAGCTAAGATTTCAACGATTCTTCTACTATGATTTCCGCTGGAATTCATGTTTAGGTAGAAATTCACATGTGTAGTGTGGTGGTGAGTTGATTTTCAAACATGTTAATATGCATCATGTGAAAGGCTTCTACTAGTTACACACACACACACATGTGGGGGTTAAATGATGATGTTGAAGCTTAATATCGTGATTATGAATGATGCATTAGGGGCTGGTGAGAGCACTCATCATGATTAGGGTTCATGTATGCTTTGCCCACGCATGTACCATGCTGCACGCATCATGAAAATGGATTTCCAATTGAGGCTTCATCGTGATTAATCGAATTTGACCGATTGGATGCAATGTGATGGAATTGTGTGCCGGGTTTATCGGTCGTGGATTAATCGCAAGTTGATTGGTCCGAAAGGACATATTTTGATTTGAAGTTCCTGTGTGGAACGATTTGAAGTTCCTGTGTGGAACGATTTGGAGTTCGTGTGTGGAACGAGTGCACTCCCCGGGTTGAGTCTTGTTTAATGGAATGATGTGGGGACGAGTTGTGTACTTGTCTTGCGGACACGTGAGAATATTTTTATGTGTGTCATCTGGACCACGAGAATCCAGTGTGGTATGCCGTGTGCACCCCGCTACCACGTGTTCTAGGGTTCTCTGTGTGAGAACTCGGGCTCTTCCCTCCGCAGGAGATGTCCCTGGGCGAACACCCCTGCTCTAGATTCTGTGTGTGAGAATGGGACATCCTTGGCCAGGATCGTCTGTGGCGAGCAGTATTAGGGATTGACAACCCCGATCTCTCTTGAATTCTTGTGTAGAATTTTGTACCATGACACGCCTTCGTGGCCTTGTCTATGCTCCCGTCTGTGTGACGTCAATGTGTGATTACTCCTTGATGGAGGTTGATTGTGATAACATTATGCATGTGGGAATATGTATGTTAGAGATACATCCATGCATGTTGATTTTGATGATAAAATGCATGTGGGAATATGTATGTTAGAGATACATCCATGCATGTTGATGTTGATGTTATGCATGTGGAATATGTATGTTAGAGATACATCCATGCATGTTGATTTTGATGTTATGCATGTGGAATATGTATGTTAGAGATACATCCATGCATGTTGATTTTGATGTTATGCATGTGGAATATGTATGTTAGAGATACATCCATGCGGGATTGGTTATGATGTGAATGCATGTGGGAATATGTATGCTAGAGATACATCCATGCAGGTTGAATTATGCATTTTGATGCAGTGTTAAGTGATATGAATGTGTGATCAGAAAGTGATGCACCATGTAAATCTTTGATCTGAAACGATCTCATTTCTAAGCTATCGTATTTTCTACGTTGACAGTGATATTAAAACCATTGCTGAGTGTTAAAACTCACCCCTCTTTTGTGTTTTGATTTGGGGCTGCGTGGTACGACACGCAGACGGACAGGATTGCCTTTTTGAGGAAAGGTCAGAGGTAGCTTGGGTGTGATGATGGAGATCGTTGCGTGACTTATCATCGTTTCTTTCATGCTTTATGTTCAAACCTTTGTGTAGGGTTCTTGTTGTGGTTTTATGTCACATGTTACAGTTATGTTTGCTTATGACTTATTTTGAGCCGGTGTGGGCTTTACTTAACTAAGCTTGTGGGTTTGAGATTGTTTGTTTACTTTGTGTTAAGCAACACCTTTTCTTTCCCTTTTATTTACTCTTGCTCAAAGGATTGTGCGCACTCCGTGTTGCTGTTAATCGCCCGTGGTTAGGGATTAAGTCTTCCGCTAGAATCGTTTCTCAATTTCACTTCGTCGCCCCCGCGCGCTTGACCGGCCCTTGGACCGGGTTTGGCTCGGGTCGGGCATGGCCGGGGCGTGACACTTTGTCCGTGAATATGTATTACGTGGGACCATCCATATCCGGCATGTTCCAGGCACGACGCAGCTAGCTGACATCTTCACTAAGAGCCTTCCTAGTCCGCGCTTCATCAGTCTTCGTGACAAGCTCAATCTTCGGGTTCTCCCTCCTTGAGCTTGAGGGGGGCTGTGAGACAAACTATGACAGCCTATGATTTGGTGTAGTGTCCAGGTTTGAATACTTTCCTTTCTTGTCATTAATTGATTCATATATTCTACTTTCCTTTCTTATTCTAAATTGATTCATATATTCCTTTGTATAGAAACTAAATTATTATCTGGGATTCAAATCCCTGGATTGATGTAAATGTAAAAACTCTATTTAAAGGAGAACAATACACAGGCAAGAAATTACCGAGCTATATTTTATTTCTCATAATGAGGTCTCACTTTGTTGCATTAAACTATAAATATACACTACAAGAAAATGGGGTATTAGCGACGCTCTAAAGCGTCGCTAAAGGTTATTTGCGACGCTTATTTACCGTCACAATAAGTGTCGCAAATAAACCGGTCGCTACTACTTACTAATGACAGAAAGAAAGAAATGTCGCTAATAGTACTTTTAGCGACGCTTTTGTAAACCGTCGCTAATAGTACCTTTAGCGACACTTTTGTAAACAGTCGCTACAATGTGTATTCACGACGCTGTAAAATAGTCGCTAATGTTTGTATTAGCGACGGTTTGAATTAGCGTCGCAAATACTATTTGTATTAGCGACGTTCAATTAATTTTTTTATAAATATTTACAATAGCGACGCTTTGTGAAAGCGTCGCTAATAGAATTTGTAGCGACCATTTAGGAGCGTCGCTATTGAATAAAATGAAAATAGAACAATAGCGACGCTCTACAAGCGTCACTAATAGAACTTTTAGTGACAGTTTGGTAGCGTCGCTATTGAATAATAGAACAATAGCAACGCTTTCAAAGCGTCGCTAATAGAATTTTTAGCGACATTTTGGGAGCATCGCAAATATAGTTATTAGCGTCGCTACTGAACAAAAAATTAAAAAAATATATAATAAAATATTAAATAGAAATAAAGATTTCTTTTTTCATTTCTAATTATATCCACACAATCATATCTTGAATGCAATTAAAAATCTTTACTTACAATAGAAATTGAAAAAATGATGTCCATGTGCCTCATGCCATAAGGAATATAAAATAGTTTTTTTACCATGGCATGTGCTAAAGTCGGATCTATCAAGGTTCGAATGATTCTTCTATTGCATTCAACTTCTTATAGAATTCTTAAAGTCAGATCTGTCATGAAACATCCTGCCAGACCCTAACACAAGTACACAAAAAAATTGTATCAGACAAAAATGTAAAGCAGAATCTTCTATTTAAATTAGCTCACATATAAAATTGACAGAGAGCAGGGTAGTCACCCTTTTGCTAGCCTACCACGCAAAGTCAAAATTACTAACTGACAGTATAAAAAAGACTTCAAAATAGATATTAAGACATAAGAAGCAAAAGGTCTCTTTGTAAAATTATCTTCTTGCAGAAACATAAGGCCATAGTTTCTTTTAGAAATATTAAAATAATATTTCAGTGTAGGTCATTTAAAGTGCTTGCCTGCCTTCATCACATTAACATTCGAAAGGCATTCCTGCTCGAAGAAAGGCTAACTTCAGCATACTGAAGCGATATATTCTAGCACCCAATCTTTGCTGGATGAACCATGAACTCACTTTCTATCTGAATGAATTTGTGTAAGATGCTATGCTTTCACCAAATTTCTTGATGGATACAAACAGTTGTGCACCAGAATTTTCAGCCAAAACTAGGAAAGGATAGAATTTACATTCATTGTTCTATAGAATAGTGTTTTTTTTGCGACGCTTTGAATCCGTCACAAATAGTTATTTGTTGCGACGCTTAGCTAAGTGCCGCTAATAAATCGTCGCTAATACTACATTTTGTTGTAGTGATAGTTTTATAATCACCCGCGCCATTGTGCTTAGAGAGATGATGTGGAATTGCAGGAAAGGAGCAGATGTGAGGGGCTACTTTATATGGTCTTTAATGGACAACTTCAAGTGGGTTTTTGGCTACACTATGCACTTTGGCTTGTACTTTGTGGACTTCAAAAGTCATGAAAGAACTCCCAAACTGCCTGCCCATAGGTACAAGGACTTCTTGGGTACATGCCTCAAAAGAAGGATATCAATCTTCGACTTCAACCATTCTATGAACGCGTCTATATATGCCACAATAATCCCCTCAATACTCTACTTGACTCAAAAATTCATCCAGAGATGTATGCGGTTATTAGGGTACTTGGAGGATTTTTGGGTTGCATATAGACACGTTCTTTATTTTTGTGTAGAGAATTTATTTACCATATAATATAATAATGATTCATGCTCGTGGGCATCTTAAGAATTTTGCATGTAACATTCATTTATTATGTCATTCCACAATATGTGATAATTGTGTGCAAAGTCACAGTCGAAATTTGTCATATACTTGTAATTCATACGCAAGGGTTTCTCATTCTTGTACTTAAGTTAATGGTCAATCTCATCTTAATGTAAATATGGAAAGTAAATTCAAATACAATAATATAGGCATAAACATATAATATTCATCGTATAATCAACCACAATGCTCGTTCTTTATAGGATATTTACATAAACTTGTGCATTAATATCATAATTTATAATCCATTAGCATCTACTCATGCCACATGCATGTTATACTAGCTACAATACATCTTATCAAAACATATTTATACAAGTTGCATATTATGTTGTGTAATATATTTCATCAACACATTTTCATGTCACTTGCATATCATATTATATGGCACGTCACTTCATCACATATTCATGCCGCGTAAATATCATGTTATATTTAATGTATTTCATCATCACGTAACCATGTTACCTACATATCATGTTATAACCCATATTATCTTATCAACATATTTTCATACCTTCTGTGTGTCATGGGTTCAACATAGCTCATAACATTTATACACCTCATGTGTAAACATGTGAAATATACTAACATAATTACATTTTGCATAAATAACTTCTTAACAAAAACATATTATGCATATCTATTCTTCAATTAAAACATTTACCCTGCAAATCAAATGTCTTAACCACACTATCTTGCATATTATACAAATTAAGCCATATCGACATATGTAACATAAGCTCACTTATCCCTATACAGCAACCGTGTCAAAGAGCATAACCTTTCATACACATGCAACAACAAGTGGTGAATGATTCACAAATTAAAATAAATAAACTTGCACATCAGGGATAGAAACCTCAAGCACGACTGCTCAAGGCCAGACCCCGAGCACAAGTTTTCATCAAGACCGAAATCTCAAGTACAACTATTCATCAAGACACTCCCGAACACAACTACTCATCAAGACAGTCCCGAGCACAATTGCTCATTAAGACAGCCCCAAAACATGATACATGGTAAATTGGTGCATATGAGCATACCATCCTAAATTCTCAGGGTTTAAATATCTCATTAAATATAACACTTATAACATTCTGCTCATCTCAACCCAGGGAGGAAACTCATCCTCAAGGGATGTTTTGTACATAACACTAAATCAATAAGTCTTTGATTGATTAATCTGATAACAAATAGCATATAATCAATCCAACATGGCAAATCATAATTAATCTTATTTATAAGTCATTTTCATTATTCATGCAACATAGTGCATACATGAGTTCAAATACAAGAGGCATGCTCAAAATCAGTTCACATGTGCATCAAACATGGTCCATTAGTGTCAAACAATTATCTACACAAGTGTGTACATAAGTATTCAAGTCTAAGCGAACACATGTGAAACATGAACAAACCATAATCAATGTTATATAGATGCATATATGATTTTATCATAGCCCTTCCCTACTAAAATTATAAAGTAAGTATAATAAAAATATCGAAATACGAGTTCAAGACAAATATAACATGAGAGTGTGTCATTTTATTTTCATTAACTTTAATGTAGTCAACATACAATTATATAATTTGTAGAACCCATGTATAATTTGATCTATTAGATGTATAGATTTATATTTAAATTATCAATATCACAAGAATGAATTTGTAAAATGTGATGGAATTTCATTCCCTTAATTTTTAATTAGTTATTTTGACAATTTGATTTAATGAATGAATTTCGTTGTTTATACAAAGAAGATGGGTTACAATTTTTGAATCATTTCATGAAAATAAAGACTTTTTGTTTATTATAAAAAAATATAATAAAATTAGGGGTGTGACACTTGTGACCCTTATGGGCCATGTCCATAAGGCCTTGTGGAGGCAAGTAGAAAAAAGAATATTTGTTAGTGGGTTGAGTCGGCCCCTGCCCTAGGCCTTGCACATCTAACCCAAGGGCCTTGCCAAGCATAGTAGTTGAGGTGCATGTTGGGACAAGCTTGTCTCGGGCCCGGACTAGGAGATGCCCCACCCTTTGACAATTCTGGGCAGAGGAGTTAGGGGAAAATGCCATGGGTAGAGAGGGAGGCATGGTGGAGAGGGAGCCGGGGTGGAGGGGTGATTGTTGCAATGAGTTTGGGAGGGCGGAGTCGTTCGATGGGTAGAAAATGAAATAATGTGTTATGATTAGGGAGGTGACGATTGATTGTGCATTATGGCTATGCATAGGGGTATAAATGTTAAGTTTTTAAATCAACTCTCGCGTGTGAGTTAGATTTGCATTAAATGACCCCACGCCTTGCCTTCTTTGATTTTATTCTTTTTATTCATGTCTATTTTGGTTAATTTTATCCTCTCATCCTAAAAAAAATCTTCTCTTTGTCCTTGTAAAACTTATGAGGATATTTTTGTTTGGAAAATTTGTTGTCTGAACACCACTATGTGAGTACGTGGGAGTAAAAGTTTGTTTGCATTATTATCTCCCACTTAAATGCCACATGGGTCCAATCGGTGTGTCAAACACAAATCACACGTTCCCAAAAAAATAGCAAACACGTCACACTATTATAATAAAAAACATATTACACAACTACGTGGTGCATAAATCCATTCAATGTTTAATATATTTTAATATTTTTTATATACTCCTTCTATTTTATTTTAATAGTTTTATTTTTATTTTTTTATTATTTTTATCAAATAGGTAATCCAGAGCTCTTTTCTGCATTAAATAATAGTCAACTTTTTTCTTCCTCGCTACGCCGCTCTCATTTGCTTATGTCAGTTTCGTCGGACCCATGCAAATAGAATTAGAAAAGCATAACCACGAAACAAAGGTAAGAGTATCTGCCCCCTCCATGCGAAAACTCCCAAGATGCAACATGGCCCTTCGGTAGACGGGAAGTACCCGTCTCCCTCCTCTTTTTCTAGTAAAGCTTTCAATTCTCCCCTTGCTTGAATCGAAGATTTTCCTGGTTTGGTGACATGCCTTTAGAAGCCCCAACTCATCCTCCTTCCACTCGTCGCCTTGATCAATCTCCTCAACTTCAGTTTCCCCAGATACGTGGAGGGAAGGGGAGGAAGAGAGAGAAGAGAGGGAAGATATGGAGGTAGGCAAAAGTAGTTGTTGAGGTTGGTCCTCCAATGGTGGATGTTATGAAGCTGCCAGAGTAGGGAACTCCTAAAATGTAAGGAGTTGGATAGGGTAAAAGAGAATATGGGTTAAAATAGTTGTTGCCATAGTGAAACGGCAGAGCTTGCAGGTTCAGCATGGTGAACACAAAAAGAGAGAGCGCCCAAGAGGCAAACGCCAGAGGTTAACTGAACACAAAGAGCAAAAGTTCAAATCAAATCAATAGTTCGAAGAGCAGACACAAAATGGCAATGCATGAGTAAAAAACGACTGAAAAAAAAAGGAGTTCAGCTTAAAACACATAATTTAAAGCTGTGAGAAAGTAGAAGACTCTGCCCCCAGAGCTGGGTTCTAAGCCACACAAGACCCCACCGTCTTAGAAGAAATGATATCATCAAAACAAAATACACAAAGAAAATGGTCAAAAGAACAAATGCCAGGAATGAACACAACAAATCATGCAAAATAGAGAGATCAATTAAAACTCGTTTCTGAATTTCTCCCATAAAATCCGAAGAACAAAATTAGAACCGAAGAAAGGGACAAAAGCAAAAGGACTAGAAGAAAAAACCATCTAAAAAATTCTTGAGCTGCTAAGGATATGAATGGCTCACCGACTGGGACATGATCCGCTCCATGACCAGCTGCGAGGTGGCCGATGAGATGAAGTCGAAGGGGTTCTCGGATACCAGAGCATCGTCCTAGCACTCGCCGCCAGAGTCCTCTGGGATAGGACCCACGTCAGGGGAGCTTGGGGTGCTGGGCGAGCGCCTTGGAGACTTCCAGCGCGAAGATGCTCCAGGAGCTGGAGAGGAACTCCATGGGCTCTAGCAGCATCTCCGGGATGCCCACTCCAACACTGGCGAGGGTCTAAGTATATTACTCCATAAATTTTGATTGTGATGTAGTCTTTCCCTCTCAAGCTCCTTCTCCGGGTTCTGAATTAATGAAGAAGAAGAAAAAGCAGCGATTGGGAAGCCAAGGGGCAAGAAGGACAAATGTGAATAGGTTTGAACATGAGAAGCATTAGAGACATATTTAGATTTTAATTCAGCGGAATGGAGCAATTAAAATAGAATATAAATTTTTTTCTATTGAAACTATTCATAGGACGGAGGGAGTATTTGAATATAAATAATTTCAAGTAATTAACTTTAGTTAATATGTAGAATGAACCTATGCACAACTACGTAAGTAGAATTGTTCCACAATATACAGATACTTTCTCTTTATGATGGTATCTGTACTTAATATAATTTATTTGGGATAATGGGTAGTATGAGTCCTGACTTTGTGTGTCATTGTGAGTAATAATCCACATGCCCCCCTCTATGTATTAATTTAAAATTATCAAATCTCGATACAATGGCTCGCGATTCCGTGCTCAGATTAACTTTTTTAATTAATATATATTTGAACGTAAGGGTTGCCCAGGAACGATGGGACTTTTCAGAAATTTCCAACTTTAAATTTAAAGGGGCAAGATGAAAATTTGAAAACCAAGCCAATATTTATATGAAAAAAAGAAATCACACACTTTGGTCAGACGAAGAAAGGGACCCTTCTCTTATCCAATGTCTAGTAACTATAACAGTTGCTTGGTTGGCCCCGCCTTTGTGAACAATGAGGACCCAAGTAACCTTTATCAGAATCCAACTGCTCCTCACTCATGCCGACATAAAGCTAAACAATGCGGATCCTCTCATTACTCACTTCTTTTCATGATTCGTTTCCTGCTGAGAAATGTAAGCAAAACAGGCTTGCCAGGACATCTGAATATTCCCTTGGAAGGTGGAGCTCAAGAAACATGAAGGGCTTGGGATTCTTGCTCATCTTCATTCATCTCTTCTCAGCAGTTTGCCCACTCGTAGATCGCAGCCAGTTCCCTCAAGACTTTCTCTTTGGAACCGCCACTTCATCTTATCAGGTATGAACGATGATCATCTCGATCGGCCATAAGATACAACTTGCAGGTGTTCTTTTGGGAGCAATGCTACATACGCTCGAGCAGAGTTCTCCACGATAGGCTGGCCTTATGCAAAGGCCTATATCTTTATCGTGTGGAGCGTTATGCGAGCGTTTCTGGCGCGAGCTTCAGCAGTCTTTTCCAATATATAAATATTTTAGACCGAAGACAATGTAAAAACAAATACGACAATCCAAAATGGGTCATATCTACTTTCACATTATATGGCTGAATGATGTATTTATTTCTGCCTAGCATCCCTATTATGGCCATGATTATCTTACTTAACCCATTTTGGTAGTGGTGAATAGAAATTAGTACATTGTTTGTTGTTTAATTACTCACATGATGCAGATTGAAGGAGCCTACCTAGCAGATAACAAAAGCCTCAGCAATTGGGATGTATTTTCGCGCATTCACGGTAATGATTTGGTAGATTACTACTAACTAAACAGGAGCAATATATTCTTCCTGCCATAAAACAGAAGTTGACGGATGTCTTATGTGGAATAACAGGCAAAATAGCAGACGGAAGCACTGCAGATGTTGCTGATGACCATTACCATCTTTACCTGGTGAGTTCGTCAACCACTTATAAAATTTCATCCATGTAAAACCTGTATCTTCACTTGTAAAAAGTACATCTTGACGAGAAATTATTGCGTATTCTCGGAGCACTGGGTGGAATTTACTCCCAATTTTATGGCTATCTATTCTAATTGTCGGTACATATGGTAGCGCACATTGACGAAGGGGGTAACTCTCACTAATGTGCAGACAAAGTGGGAGGGTACTCCAGGACTATACAATAATTTTCACTATCTTGGGTGAGGGGCTGTTGATTCTACTTGGTTAACTCATACTAGCTCAAATGGGTTGCATTGCTTTCTAATTTTTGCTTGTGAAGAAGGATATACTATATCTACCAACAAATCACTATTTGATAAAGGCAAACTGATGTAAACAGGAAGATGTTGAGTTGATGCATACCCTTGGAGTCAATTCCTACAGGTTTTCAATATCATGGTCCAGAATTCTACCGAGTAAGTATACACTCCTTCTGTCCCTAATAATAGTTAACTGATTTTAGTTCACTTGTTTTCTAATCTAGACACTTAATATCGGATAAAGGAAATATCTGACTTGAAACTTTCTAGTCATGCAAGACATATTTTTTACTTAACCCTCACAGCTTGTGATATTAGGAGGTAGATTTGGGGAGGTAAATCAAGCAGGGATTGATTTTTATAACCACCTCATTGATGCCCTCTTACTGAAAGGTAACATCGTTACTTCTCATTCACTAAATTTGTTTGCTCTTGGTCACAAAGAATTGAGAGGTTGTTCTGGCTGCAATCATATTAGGGATACAACCATTCGTCACATTGAATCATTTCGATATTCCTCAAGAGCTTGAAGATCGATATGGTGCATGGTTAAATTCAGAGATACAGTAAGTAATTTCCAGATTAACCTGAATAATGATTGTTATGTGATGGGCTAGCTTATGTCGCTGTTTTAGATTCTAACATTGGTGATTGATACTGCAGGCAGGATTTTGGATATTTTGCAGAGGTATGTTTCAAGGCATTTGGTGATAGAGTTAAATACTGGAGCACCTTCAATGAGCCAAATGCGATGGTAAACAATGGCTACCTCGTTGGAAAGTACCCACCAGCCCACTGTTCATCACCGTTCGGTGACTGTACCACCGGCAACTCCTCTATAGAGCCATACATTGCGGCACACAATGTGATCCTGTCCCATGCAACAGCTGCCCAAATATACAAGACGAAGTATCAGGTAAGATTAGTCCCACTAATTAAGAATAGAAATATCTCACTTTCTTCATCTCTCATTTGCAACTTGTCTGTTCATCAAATAATTAGGCAAAACAAGGAGGATCCCTTGGAATTGTCATGGCTTGTTTCTGGTATGAGCCTCTAAGAAACATTTCGATAGATATTTTGGCTGCTCAAAGACTCCTCGCCTTTCAAATTGCTTGGTAATTACATACCAATGCAAACCATTGTACTTAAAAATAACCATGGATATTGTCAGTTTTACAAATGCATCCATAAAATATTAATTGTAGGTTTTTGGAGCCTATCATGTATGGCGATTACCCTCCAGAGATGCGCCAGGTATTGAATTCGAGATTGCCAATATTTTCAGAGGAAGACCGAGAGAAGTTGCAGTACAAATCTGACTTTATTGGAATAAACCACTACACCACATTGTACACGAAAGATTGTATGTTCTCTGCTTGCAGTCCAGGCACCACTGAGGGAGATGCTCTTGCATTCCGTACTGGAGAACGAAATGGGCAACCAATTGGCAAACCAGTAGATCTTATATCTTCATAACAAAGTTCTTACAAGATTAAGAGACAATATAGCTCCCCTTTTGTCATAACAATACTGTTATATCCTTTGTTTTTATTTTAATGCAGACGCCAATGCCAACATTCTACGTCGTGCCTGATGGATTTGAAAAGATGGTATTATACATCAAGGAAAGATATAACAATACACCCATGTATATCACTGAAAATGGTAAGGTCAATTTGATGGGTACACAGAAACAAATCAACAAACATAAGTGAGCATATATGCAATAAATCATATCATTGATATGTTCTCTACTTTCAGGATATGCCCAGAAGAGTAGTCCTAATACTCCCAAGGAAGTATTGTTGAATGACAGGGAGAGAGTGGACTACATGCGGAGCTATTTGGATACCCTCTCTCTAGCCATGAGGTCTCACTTTGTTGCATTAAACTATAAATATAGTTTTATAATTACCTGGGTCATTGTGCTGAGAGAGATCATATGAAATTGCAGGAAAGGAGCAGATGTGAGGGGCTACTTTATATGGTCTTTAATGGACAACTTCGAGTGGGTTTTTGGCTACATTATGCGCTTTGGCTTGTACTTTGTGGACTTCAGAACTCTAGAAAGAACTCCCAAACTGTCTGCCCATTGGTACAAAGATTTCTTGGGTACTTGCTTCAACATTGCAGAAAAGTACTACAAAGAAGGATGTCAATCTTCGACTTCAACCATTCTATGAATGCGTCTATATGCCCCACAATAATCATTTCAGGACATTGCTTCACTCAAAAATTCATCTAGGGGTGTATGTGGTTATTAGGGTACTTCGAGGATTTTTAGGTTGCATAGACACGTTCTTTATTTGTGTGTAGAGAATTTATTTACCATATAATATAATAATGATTCATGCACTTGGACATCTAAGAATTTTGCATGTAACATTCATTTATTATGTCATACCACAATATGTGATGATTGTGTGTGAAATATGTGATGATTGTGTGCAAAGTCAGTCAAAATTTGTCATATACTTGTAATTCATACACAAGGGCTTCTCATTCTTGTACTTAAGTTAATGGTCAATCTCATCTTAATGTAAATACGGAAAGTAAATTCAAATACGATAATATAGGCATAAATATATAATATTTATCACATAATTAACCATAATGCTCATTTTTTATGGGATATCTACATAAACCTGTGCATTAATATCATAATTTATAATCCATAAACATCTACTCATTTCATATACATGTCATATTAGCTATAATATATCTTATTAACACATATATATACAACTTGCATATCATGCTATGTGCAATATATCTCATTAACATATTTTTATGGCACTTGCATATCGTATTATATGACACATCATTTTGTCACATATTCATGTCGCGTAAATATCATGTTATATTTAATGTATTTCATCATCACATAACCATGCTACCTATATATATCATGTTATAACCCATATTATCTTATTAACACATTTTTATACTATTTGTGCATCATGAGTTCAACATAGCTCGTAATATTCATACACTTCATGTGTAAACATGTGAAATTTACTAACATAATTACATCCTACATGAATAATTTCTTAACATAAACATATTATGTATATCTATTCCTTAATAAAAATATTCACCCTACAAATCAAGTGTTTCAACCACATTATCTTGCATATCATGCAAATCAAGCCATATTGACATGTGTAACGCAAGCTCCTTTATCCCTATAGGACAACTATGTAAAAGAGCATAACCTTCCATACACATGCAACAAGAAGTGGTGAATGATTCACAAATTTAGAGAAATAAACTTGCTCATTAGGGTCAGAAACCCCAAGCACAACTTCTCATCAAGACCGAAATCTCGATTACAACTGCTCATCAAGATAGTCTTAAGCACAATAGCTCATTAAGACAAATCTCGAGCATGATACGTAGTAAGATAGTGCACACGAACATATTATCCTAGATTCTCAAGGTCTAAATATCTCATCCAATATCACACATATATCATTCTGCTCATCTCAATTCAGGGAGGAAACTCATCCTTAAGGGACGTTTCAGACATAACACCAAATCGATAAGCCTTTGATTGACTAATATAATAACCAATGACATCCAATTAACCAAACATAGCTAATAATGATTAATTTTATTTATAAATAATTGTCATGATATCTGCAACATGGTACATACGTAAGTAATACTACATTAGTTGAAATACAAGAGACATGCTCAAAATCAGTTCACATGTGCATCAAACATGGTCTATTAGTATCAAATAATCATCACAATTATCTACACAGGTGTGTACATAAATTGTAGTGTTCAAGTCTAAGCGAATATATGTAAAACATGAACAAACTATAATTAATGTTATTTACATGCATCCATGATTTTATCAAAGCCTTTCCATATTGAAATCGTGAAGCAAATATGGTGAAAACATCGAAATACAAGTTCAAGACAAGTTTAACAATATGCTAAACTTAGGGAAGGATAAATATCATCATACTTAAGTTAGAACATGGAAGACATGATTCATCTAAAATTCATATAACATGTGCAAGCATGTATGTATACATCATCATGGTGAAACTCATTGTAATCATCAAGACTTCATGAAGTAGTCATCAAACATGAATTTAAGATAAGTAAAATATCATGCTAACATTAACCAAACATAGCCTAAATCATCAATTCCAAGATGGTCTTCATGCAATCACAATAGCATTTATAGGCAATAATAAATCATTTAAATCATAAGGAATTAGGTTCATGATACAAGTGCAAGCAATGACCAAAATATACAAGATATAACAAAATTGTCATTTGTCCATTTGAACGCTAGGTTGTTCGATCGGCCAAACAGACCATTCGAACAGTAGGCCATTTGAATGCTTGTTGGGCTGATTGAATGCCCTTAATAGTTCACTTTATGCCCAATTTCTAGTTCGACTTTAACCTCACGAAAATTAAATCAAAAATACCCAAAATTCTAAAAAAAATTTAAAATCACTCCAAAACTTTATAATATTAAAACACAAACCTTAAACATAGTAGATCTAACCATTCTTAAGCTTGATCACAATAAAATCAACATAAATGACATGCTTTAATAATCCACTATTAAAGCATATAAATAAGCAAGAACTCACTTGAACCATTCAAATATGCAGTTTAAAGCATAAAGCCACATGAGATGAAAACCTCTTACCTTTAAGAAGTCTTTTGATCGAAAATGAAACTCTACTCCTAAAGAAACCCAGCCCAAAATTAAGGTTTTAGTTAACACTTAATTGAAATTGACTATTAAGCTTAAATCACCTTAAAAATAAGTAAATCTATGATTTTCTTTGATTAAAAACGAAAATTACCTATTTAGGGTTTAAAATAGAAATTAAAAATAGTATTTTTTAATAAAATAAATCAAGAATTCAATTGGGGAAAAGTGAATATAAGAAAGATTAAGAGAAAATCCAGAAGATTAGGGCTAAAAACTTACCTAAATCGGATTTTCTTCTTTGGACATTTGGGTTAGGGCACCACCTTGCCTCATAGCACAACCATTTCCCAATTAGAAAATGGGATAGGGTTTTTCTTGGGTTATTAATGCAAATTGTTAGGCTCTAAATATGAATTAAAACACCCTAAATGGCTAATTTGCGTCATTTTAGGGCTAAAAATGAGTTTAAAAATTCTAAACTCATTAAAATAAAATAATTAAAGTTTAGAGTCATGTGGGACACACATTGTCAAATCGTGGACACATGGCCCACGGTGGGGTCCACACCCTTAATTTATAAAAAAAATTCATAAAATCCATAAAAATAAGATAAATCAAGTTTGATATTAAAAATTATAAAAATAATTTTAAACCTTATTAAAACCATAATTACTAACCTTTAACCCCAAAATCAAGTCAAACTAGCAAATTTAAGCAAAATCACAAAATGACATGCAATTAAATTGGGTTAAAATTAGAGATCTTACATATGTTGAGTCTTAGAGTTTGATTTGAGGTTGTTGTGGTAAAGTCAAATTTGAATTTGACATATTTAAAAAATAAAACCAAACGTGTTCTTATCGATCAAGGTGAAAGACTCAGTGTTTTGAAACTTATCCAGATCACATTGGTTTGCATAAATCACTTAAAAAATGTTAAAACATGAATTTAGAGGTTTCAGAAGGTGTTAAGGCAAAAGGGGTAAAAATTCAAAAAATAAGCAAAATGTTCAATTGCTGCAAAATGTGAAGGACAAAATGGTCAACTGCTTGTTGATTCAGCCTTATTTAAAATGAAGATGAGAGTTGTCAATTGATCGCTCTCACAATCGATCGATCAATTGAAGAATCGTGCACATTAAAAACAGTGACCAATCGATCGCTGTTTAGAATGATCGATCATTCAAGAACATTTTACTCGATTTAAGACCTTCTGATTTCTATTTTATTATTTATTCAAGTGCAAGTCCTAAATTGCCTTATTAAACTATATCTGGGTTATGAAATCATGAAATTGAAGAGAGGAATACCTAGAGGAGAAAAGAAAAAGAGGTTTTACACTTTTACTTATTGTTTTAAAGATCCATGGTGATTTGAAGAATACAATTCACAACTAAAGAAGCTAATATAAAAAGTATTCAAAGAAGAGTTATAACATGTCTTTAATGGAAGATTGAAGATTTCTTTAAGACCAAAGTCAAGACAACAAAATGTGCTTGTTGAAGACTAGAATGAGACAAAGATAATGCAAGGAAGAGAAAATTTCAAGTGCTTGGAGAAGACTTGAAGGCCAGAAACAACGATATAAATAAGAGGAACTTGTGTTAGAGTCTAAACAAGGTTGGTGGTCTGCTTATGTTCATGTAAAAGTTTTGTTTCTAGTGCATTGATTTGGTTCCTTTGAAAATGTCATGATTTTTTATCTTATAATTGGGGTTTTCTACTTAAATTGTTGTGTTCATGTGTGGATTACTTGATAGTTGATTGAATGATAATTCAAGAGTGAGATTTTGAGAGAACTTTAAGTTTTAATTATTTCATCGTAATAAAAAAAGTTCTACGCAAAGAGGCTTGAACTCTTAATTTTTACTTGTTGAAAGTATTAGTTTTAAGAGCGATCTAGTGATCCACTAGGTCGATTAGATGAATATTAAACTCTCGGACCCCACTATTCAAGCTCACTTAATTCACATCACGTTTTCTATCTTCAAGGGCAAAAACCCAAATGAATGCATTTCATGGGCTAAGTGTTTCTTCTACTTTCATCACACCCTGGCCTATGAACAGTGTGAATTAGCTTTTTTCCATAAGGACATTCATGCTATGCATTGGTCGGCCAGTTTACTGTTCTACACCTAGATACTACCTGTAATGAGTTCAAGTATGCTCTTCTTCTCTCTTCGGCCAAACACCCTATCAAAATTTTAATAGCTCATTACCTCAAGTTTGACAACAGGGTTCAATCCAAGACTATCAAGATGAGTTCGAGCTTGTAGTTAATTGTGTCCAAGGATGGCCAGAGCACGCACTTATTGGGGTCCTTGAATTTGATATTAAGCCTCATATTAAGGCTGAATTACAAGCCTTCCTACATATATTCTTAACGGAAATAATGTGCATGGCTAGTGTATGCGAGGAAATGTTATCACAACTCAGTTGTCCTTCCTTCTCTCGTCCATGGCCATCATCCAGGTACTTCTTCCTCCACCCCTATTACTCAACTTACTCTTACTCAAATGGTTAATCGCCACTCCAAGGGGTTATTATAATTGTGATAATTTTGATGAGAATGAATCGAAGCCATTGAGGCCTGTGATATGGAGATTATCTTACAGGCCTTTGTGGGTACTTATACTCTGCGCACTATGAATGTTAAGGGTTTGATTGAAAAGTAAATAGTCTTTCTTTTCATTTATAGTATGAGTACTTATAATTTTGTTAATGATCGGGTTTCTCGTTGCCTTGAATATCTAATTAAAGACTCTGAGACCTTTGATGTTTTGATTAAATATTGCAACCATCTATGGGTTGTCTGAATATCCAATTAAAGACTCTGAGACTCTAAAATTCTTATTTACAACCCTACTTAGGATGTCTACGGGTTGTCTTCTCACTAGTTCATGAGCACCGACTCTTCTTGAAGCAGTCTCAGTGCTCTTTTGGTTGTTAGCAGGTTGAGTATTTAGGTCATATTATCTCGGCCCAAGGTATCGCTATGAATCCAAGCAAGATTACTATTGTTCGACATTAACCTTGTCTTCTACTACATGTCCACTATGTGGTTTTATAAGCCTTACATAATATTATTGGCATTTTATAGCATTGTATGGCATTATTGCTACCCCCTTGATGGCCTTATTGAAGAAGGGAACCTTTATATGGCCTGATGCTACCGAATGTGCTTTTGATGCGCTCAAATCCACCCTTATTTTCACCCATGTTCTTGCCCTATTGAACTTCACCTAAGACATTTATTGTTAAAAGTGATACATCTGATATTAGTCTTGACGCAGCCCTTATGCAAGGCCAACATCTCATTGCCTTTTATAGCAAGGCTTTGTTCGGACATTCCTTTTACTATCCGCATATGAGAGTGAGATGTTTGCTATCGCCCATGTCATGACTAAATGGTAGCCCTACCTCTGTAACAACTCGTTTTTCGATTACGTCTAACCTGAAGGGTTAGGCCTAATTGGATAATTTTGGGATAAATTTTAAAGGTTTTCAATAGTTTAAACCTTTATATTTGAGTAGAGCTCGAAGAAACGAGTGTAATGAATCAAAGAACGGGCGAAATAGAGGTCGGGACCGGAAGTTACGATATTTGAGAAACGTGCAATATAGGTGGGGCCCACTTAGAAAGAGCATGA
This sequence comes from Saururus chinensis, assembly GCA_035235625.1. NCBI lineage: Eukaryota > Viridiplantae > Streptophyta > Magnoliopsida > Piperales > Saururaceae > Saururus > Saururus chinensis. Next base: position 33,971,223 of record CP141145.1, read on the forward strand.
TTTATTACTTTAAGTGGGTTGGTATCGAAAGGCTCTTCGATACGAGTCCAACAGTACCAAGAACGCGCGAATTCAAATCCGGGGTAAAAAGTTACGCGCATTTGAAGGATTTCTTTTTAAAAAAAGGAAAATAAAAAGAAATGCGCGACACACAGGCGACGCGCCGCGGGCGCGCGGCACAAGAAAATGGCGGGCACCGCCATTTCTGGTGGTGCCGCATTTTCGTGCGGCGCGGCGCTGTGGTTTGAATTTGCGGCGCACCGCGGCGCCAGGGCTTATATAAACCCCATTTGAGCTCATTTTTCGGGGAGAACTTCTCCACCCCCGTTTCTGACCATTTTGAGGCCGATTAAGGCCGTTCAAGACCCGTTTCCTACTAAATCGAGTATGCTCTACACAATGGAGCTGTCCGTTCTTCGAGTTGGAGACTGTATCATGAGGAAACGTCCCAAGACAAGAGGAGGTCCTGCCCGTTATCTTCATGCCCCGACCAACTTCGTTTTCTCTGTTTCTGGCCATCCCAACTCCAATTTAGTCCGCCCAAGAGGCGTTCTTGACTAAATTGAGTATGTTCTACGCGATGGAGAGGTCTGTTATTTGATTCAGCAACTGTATAAGGAGAAAATGCCCCGAGACAAGGAGAGGCTCCACCCGTCATCCTCGAGCAACGAACAAGAAATATGGGCCTAGAGCAAGACGGGATTATGTCCGGAGTTGCCAAGCTACATTAAGAGAAGTAATCCAAACTAGGGGAGGTTCTGTCTGCCGCTCACGGGCATAGAAAACGAGAAGAGTTTCCGGCAAGGAGAACATTTATACGTAAGCTTTTCGGTACAAGACGAGGAACGTATGGAGGCTAGAGGAAGCTCCATCTAATATCTTCGGATCTAAAGGGGAGGATGCTCGTGTGAGCAACTCCGTATACCGCTACCATACGAGACATGAGGGCAGTAAGCTTTTCTGATCTCCCGTTTTTATTATAGAACGGCGTGTGTGCTATGCTATGTGCCTATATGTCATGCTATGTGCCTATATACTATGTTATGTGCCTATATGCCATGCTATGTGCCTATATACGATGACATGTGCCTATATGCCATGCTATGTGCCTATATACTATGCTATGTACCTATATACTATGCTATGTGCCTATATGCCATGCTATATGCCTATATACTATGCTATGTGCCTATATGTCATGCTATGTGCCTATATGCCAAGCTATGTGCCTATATACTATGCTATGTGCCTATATGTCATGTTATGTGCCTATATCCTATGCTATGTGCCTATATGTCATGCTATGTGCCTATATGCCATGATGTGTGCTTATATGTCGTGATGTGTACTTATATGTCATGATGTGTGTTGTCTCGCTCTAGGGTAGAGCGAGACACGTGATGTGTGTGTCCAGTCTCGGCTCAGTGATAAAGCGAGCCGGGTGATGTGCTCAGTCTCGATTCAATAATGGAGCAAGATATGTGTATGAGATTTTGATCCCGCTCTGTGGTAGAGCGAGATGTACGATTCCGTTAATTTATTAACTTCCGCTTGACTCTGATATATGATGAGTGTTTGTATACGCCGATTAAATATTCGGAGATGTGTATTTTATACATATGATTTGTGATATTTGTTGTATGTAGTAGTCATTAGGCAGAACTACGTTCGGATCCGATCGTATTAGAATAATATCCAATACGTACGTAGGCAACCAACGGCAAGGCAACGTTAGCCCGATCCAAATCATTATAATAATGTGTTTTATTCTGTTTTACACCCGACAAACTATGAAGCTTTGTTGTGTGTACGTGTTCATTATAACCTAAGTCTACGTACGAGGAAGCCTTAAAGCTCCGTAGTGCGTAGATGAACGTTGTACCTCTCACACTTAGACGATGATTCCTGGCTCAAGGAAAGAGAAAATTTCCTATTAGTGATTTTGTAGGCCCGGCTCGGGTCGGGTCGTTACAACCTCTTAGATCATTATTTTATCATCCGGTAGATCAACCTCTTAAATAATTTATAGATAAAAGTGTGATAACTCCCACTCAACAACGTTGGGTCTCTAAGTTGTGAGGATATGATTATAAATTGGTCTATAAGTGCAACCTCCAAAATCACATTGTTGATGCTTTATCACATCCGTTTGAGGATCAAAGCTCTTTCTGCTCTTGTCTTTCCATTTTAGGGGACTTACATACAACCTATGCAATTGACTTGGTTACTTGTGATCTTATGTCTTCCTCGCAAGATTTTGTTTTGTCTAATGATTTGTTGTTATGGCGTGGTCATATTTGGGTTTCTAACTCTGACCGATTGTACTATAATATCCTTCATCTTTGTCATTCTACGCCTGCGGGACATGAAGGGGTCTTTCGAACTTATAAATGCGTATCTCAAAGCTTTGCTTGGCATGGCCTTAAATGTGCAGTCTAATAATTTGTGGCTAAATGTGATATTAGCCAACGAGCTAAGAGTGGTTCTACAACTTCTTCAACTACTTTCTAGTCCCGAGAGGATTTGGGAAGATATTAGCATAGATTGTATAGAAGGATTGCCCAAGGCCCAGGGCAAATATTTTATACGCATGGTGGTTGATAGGCTCTCTAAGTATGCTCAAATTTCTACTCTTTCTCACCCTTATACTACAAAAAGTGATATCAAAGTTTTTATGCACAACATTGCACACCGTCACAAGATGCCTAAGTCTATTGTTTATGGTTGTGATAAGATATTATTTCAGTTTTGGCAAGAGTTTTTACACTGACAAGAGATTTTATTTCACATGAGTTCCTCATATCATCCCCAAATAGATGGACAATCTAAAGTGTTAAATTGTTGTCTCGAACAATATTTACGATATTTTTCAAGTGATCATCCCTAGACATGGCTATCCTTTCTTCCTTGTGCATAGTGGTCTTTAGCACTGTTTTCCATATTGTTGTGGATTACAATCAATTTCATCATGTTTACAATAGTAGTCCACCTCCTACATTTCTTCATTATGTACCACTTCATACTTCCGTAGATGTTGATTTTACTCTTCAAACTCATGATGAGGTTTTGTGTCAGCTTTGTCTTAACTTGGCCGATTCACAAAATTGTGTGTGATCAATTTATGATAAACATCATACCCGGTGATCTTGTTTATCTATGTCAACAACCTTAATGCCAAACTTCAATTCATAAACCATCTAAAAATAAATTTGCTCATAGCTTTCATAATCCACACCCTATCCTTGAGCATATTGACAAGGTTGCTTATCGTCCACAATTGCCTTTGGATACTCTGATTCACCAAATTCTCTATGTTTCTCGTCTTCGAAAGTTTCTTGGTGATCCTTCATCTCTTCTAGTGTCTCTTCCACCACCACTGATATCTTTAAATCCAACTCTTTTGACACCTCATGCTATTTTGGAGCGACGTTGTGTTCGTCGTCATGGACGTGTTGTTTCTAAAGTTCTTATTGTTTAGTTACATCATTCTTCATAAGATGGTACTTGGATATGTGAAGATGAATTCCTTCAATAATATTCGGATTGGTCGCCCTAAGGACAAGGCGATGCGGAGCATGGTATAATGTTATAAACCTAATAAACTTTCCTATATTAGTTTTCCTTCCCAAATTAATTAGGATTATGTGTTCTTCTTTAATTCAAATCAGGAGTAGTTTCCTTATTTTTTTAGGATTACTCTTGAATTTTCCTATTAACTGTAGTGCACAACTCACATTAGTCATCAGTTAATTAAATTCATATTTAGTTCAGTTTTCTTTGCTCTTCTCTCTCTTCTCCTCCCCTCTTTCTCTCAATTTCCCTTGTGTAGACCCCCTGGTCTATATCATATTTTTCCTCCAAAATCTCATGGTAAAATTCACTGTATACATCAGCAGCATCAATTTTTTGGGTTCGTCATGACTCATGTCAAACGCGGTGATGATGATACATAGTTTTCTACGGTGATTTTTTCCTGTTGAGAGAGCATTTTTCCTTCTAATGATTCTGACTTGAGCTCCAACTCAAAATGAATGACTTTTCAAACTTGAATTTTTATTCTTATGGTGCTTATTAGTTACTAAGCAGCAATTTAGCCGAGCATTTGCTCCAAGTTATTGGGATTTTTATTATTGCCATTATTTGTTTTAGATGATAATGAAACCTTGTCGAGATAATTGAAGATGTGATTGTCAGGCTTTAACCTGGCATATGGCCAAATGTCGTGTCATTTTATTGCGTAATAATCGTACCTTTTCAGTTTTGTCTTTTGAGAGGGGGCAACCTTCAGGAGACACAGATATTGGTATAAAAAAGAGGATTTTCGTCGGATTCAAGGATGAAAGGATTTGTCAGGGAGGAGATTTTATAAACTTTTGCATCAATGGTCATTGAAAAAGAATTTGACAAAAAAAAATAACTCAATTATATGTTCGTGCATCTCGTTATAGAAATTCCTGCACTGATCATCCAAGTTGCAAGGAAATATTGTAGGAAAGATTGACTTGTGGTTTGAAATTTACGAGGCATTTGTCCAACTGAAAGTTGAACATGAGCAAGCTATTGTCCCCGTTAATAAACACATTAATCTTATAGAAGACGTTTATTTCTAGCCTAATTATCAGATTCGGAGTTTAGGACCCAAAAAGTGAGCTCACAAATGATAGTCCACTCTTCTCAGACGCTTAACGCATCATAAACTTCTTTCATTTACGTGTGTTGCGCAAAAGTTGCTACTAAATCCAAATTTAACATTATCTATAGTAGTTTGTCCAACAAATACAACAGTAGCAACAATTTTACAGAGGCCGACAACAGTATGAGCTCATGCTTTGATCCAAGTGCAAACGCACAGGCAAGATATTTGATTTCACTGAACGGAACCCCTCCTTATCGTCAACAGTCAGATCCTTGTTTCCCTCAATCAAGCTTGACATTAGAATACAGAAGGGTATCCCTCGTTAGTGGCATATTGAGTAGAAGATATACCTGTGTATACCAGAAATGCGGCAGCTCTTAGATCACCACCAATACAAGTAACTATAAATGATACAAATACACTTATTTTTCCCTTAAGTTCTACAAAAGCAATTGTCTCCAAAATTTACATTGCGTGGTTTTTAACTATCCGTTATCCCAAAGCAGTATATGCATACGACCAAGTACCACTAAACATGCAATCTTTTCAGAGCACATGCTTCCCTACAGTATCCAAAATCATCAATTGTCCAAACTGCAAAAGAAATCCTCTAAACTGAGGATTGTAATGAACAATTATCAACTGAAAGCTGTTACTCCTTTCATTAGTTTCTCTCCCTAACTGATTCATTCAATTCAAAAAAATGATACATATACCCCTCGCAATATGTCAGATAGAACATGATGTAAGACACCCACGTTGGATCCTTAGTATGTTTATTATCATACGTAGAGATGCATGTAAAATGAAAAAGCTTGAACTCTCACCCCAATTAAAGTTGAGACAAGAAGAATCAGTCCAGTGGTCCAAGCAAGAATACGTCTAACCAACTTCAGTTCTGCAACAGCAATTGTATTAGGTGTAATCTCTTCCTCCAGCAATCTAAAACCTCCATTATGAACTCTGACATTCAAAACTTCTTCAGAATCAGAAGTACTTCTCTCATAAAATAGCACAACTCCAACTAAGTCTCCTGTCCCATTGAAAAATCAGATGCTATCAGAAACTTGACAGTGCTCAATACAAAACAATGCATCACACTTGCAATTCTGAATTGAAAATGTTCACTTATTTTATTCGTTATACTTTGAAAAAAAAAATAATATGCCCCAAAGATTCACACGTTTTATATTTTTGTAAATCTAACTCGTTTATCAGACAACAGATTAGAAGAAAATTTACCTTGGTAAGCTACTTGTAATGAATCAAACAACTTGGCCAAAGTCTTCATAAATATTTCCATCCCTTGGTCAAATACAACACCTTTCCCATATTCCTCTTGCAACGCCTGTCCAGAGGTTATTCAATATAAGTACAAAATGAGAGCCTACAAAGAAATCCTGCTGTACAGATATTTGGAATGGTACCACAAAAGGCAGATAGCAATTGCTATATAACCAATAACCTTCCAAGTCTTGGCTTTAATGTAGAAATCACATTTTTTTCATTCCAAATCATAAACAAATATTTTCAAAAACAACGTTATATACAATATTTTAGTTGTGAATCTTCATGACTTTTACATTTAATTTCCTATTTGACAAATGTACTTCAATTTTTAGTGCAATCCAAGCCCAACAAAAGGGCATGATAGCATTAAACAGTAACTGATTCTAGAGCACGCCAAGGTAGAGCTTAAGCAGTTTAATCAGAACCAAACCAATTAACTCTACCAATCCATCAACTATACAAAAGACATAGTTTATACAATTTAATATTACATGTTAGACTAACTATAGCCCAGCAGTTGGCAAATGTGCTCGTTTGATTCCACTTACTGCCCAATATATATGAAAAAACCACAGTAACTTCACATAAGATACGTTTAACATAAATACAAATAAAAGGCTGCACTATCCTTAAGATGTTAACAACCAACTTTAGCAAAAAGAAGGGGTACACGAAAGGCAAGATGATATCACCTCAATTCCCCTGAAAGAGCCAGTAATTAATGCAGCTCGCTCATGCAAGACACCAGAAAAATCCTCACGCATCCGAACTTCTGACTTGATATTATGGACCAAAGAAAGAAGACCTAGTATGTACTTTGAGTCTGCTTTCTGCAAAACGAGCATCCCTTTAAAGACCAAACAAAGATATACCCGCATTAAGGGTACAGCACTTCAATAATATAGATACAGCTAACAACCCTAATTTTTTTATTATTATTTTATAACAAGTAATTCACATTGATCACCGAGGAAAAAAGGGAACCTTTGACATAAGCAAGCTCAAAGATGTGCCATCAAGCAACGGAATATTCAGTTCTCCATCCAAGTATGACCCGGCAACAAATTCTGCCTGCATAAAGGAATACATGTTATCAAACATCATAGCAACATAGATGTTGTCACCACACAGCAAAAGTTATGCGTACCAAGTCATTCAGTTCTTTATCAATGATAGTACTCTCAAAATTAATAGAGCTTTCAAGTGAAGACACATAAACCACATCCTCATCTGCAGGTATAACCGGAGATTATCTTATAAGTTACCGCAATTAGTCTTGTAAAAGTTGAACCAAATTTCATGTCATGAAATATAGATGCAGTGAAGTTTGTTACCTGAAAATTGAATTTCGATTGGGCTTGAATCAAGAAGATCCTTCATGATAAAGGCATTACCAATTTGAAACTTTGGCTCGGTTTCCGAAAGAGTTTTATCTGTAATAAAACAACTTTAGGAAGTTGCTAAACCAAACTGGGGCTAAGAATCTGGTTCATACATATAACATACATCAAACTCACAAACCTTCAGCCTGACTAACATCTAGCATGAAAACAGCACGTGGCCTATCAAATGGGTTAGGCACAAGAAGCTCATTCAGCTGTAAAGAAAATAGAGTTAGCATCTATATGACTACGTTTGTGCCAATAAAGAAAAAATGACTTAGCTTTACTACCTTAGTTGAAGACTCCGCAGAAAGGGAGGCAGGAGGTGAGAAATCAAGGAGGACTGATACAGCAGCAGCAATGTCTGAAGGTGAAATCAAGTTAAACTGCCACAAAATAAAGTGAGATTACACCTGAATAAAATACACGAAAATTCAAATTTTTACACAAACTGCAAGTTAGGATACAAACAGGCAGAATAACAGAAACAAATCTTCCGTCAAAAAACAAAACAAACGTTGATACATCATCACTGCCGTCTAAATAGGCCAGAGCTTACAAAAAAGAAAAACTAAGTCCAGAAGGGTAAACAAGAACAGTTATTAGGGTCTACCACAATACTAACACTTCACCTAACAAATGCCCGCATTTCACGTCATAGGCATCCTTCAATTCAAGTTACAAATGGTTATACTGTACAAAATAATATCAAATATCTGCTTCTTTCAAGCTCGTGCATCATTGTGATAACTGGGAAAACGAATATTCGCTCACTGGAACCACCCCAATCACCAAACAGAAAGCATAACAAAGACCCAAAATTTCATAATTATCAAATTTTCAATTAGAGGCTACCTCCCCGATGTTGCCCGACTGCTGAGAGCGAAGGTACCGATGGTTGGGGTTATCGAGGAAGAGGACCGAGCTGCTGCTCCCAGTCTGGAAGGCAAATTCATCAGATGCAACAGGGAAAAACAAAATCAGATCCCTACTAATCGATAATTTCATGAAACAAGAGAGGCACAAAACATTGGAGGGAAAAAATCGAGAGAGTGAAAGAGAGGAATGTGGATGAAGTTTGACATGCAGAAGAGGAGAGAAGACAACGAACCCTAAGCAGGAAGGGTAGAGAACAACTGAAGAGCAAGAGGAAGCGGAAGAGAAACCGCGGATCCATTGGAGAAGCAGAAGGGAAGCTGGTGAAGATGATCTACAACAGACGAGATTCGAATTGATACGCCTCCAGATGGGGAAGTCTTCTGAGAGGTTCGGAAGCGGAGGAACAGACGCAGGCACAACGGGCTCACGAGTCACGCGCGACTCGCGAGTCCGAGGCGGGAAGGAGGACGGGCGGCGGGCGAACGGGTCTGGGCCCTGGGTGCCGATGGCATAATGGGCCTTATGGGTTTAGGCCATTGTTCACATGGGCCAGATTCAGAGTCACCAAAACGTTTTGGGCCATCAGAGTGTTTGGCGATGGAGAAAAATGCTGGCCACATCTTAGAGGTACAGAGATCACATGAGGGGAGGATGAAGCCTGCCATGGAGTGTACCCCAACGGAGTCAATCTTTGTTAGCAGTTTCTCTGTATTCTTTTATTTATAAAATACATGTGATAAGTTTTTAATAAATTTGGAAGAAAAAAGGTAAGTAAGCTCAAGTCAGCGGGATAAAATAGTTTGTCAGGTTGATTTTTAAAATATGGGCCCTTTAATGTTTACATTAGGGCAGGACCAACAAAATTAAAAAAACTTTACAAATAACTTTTATGCCCATTTTGGAATGTGACAACCTTCATCAATGCATTTTAATCTCATTTTTTAAATGTATAATTAAAATTATATTTTTTAATTAGAAATCTTAGACGTGAAAGTTAACAAATTTCGGATCATTCCAATACGGAACTCATCTACTTAACCTCATCAAATTTCATCCAGAACAAGGTCTCCACATATTCAAATGGGCCCCAACTTCTCAATGACATAATGTCTGTACGATTTTCCATTCATTATCTTGATCCCATACTGATGGTGTGACATGTAGAAAGTGGATCCCGAAGGCATCAGCATGAGAAACTCTCTCTCACACACATGTTGGCCTGGGAGGCTGAGTGAACCTTTTCTTAATTTTGAAATCAATAAAAATTTTATTGAATTCTGGGAATTGCGGAATTTTGACAGATTACTGGCTTGGGCTTTGATTTGACAATTTCATCGAATATTTGCCAAAAGATTGTCACAATGCCGATATCAAAAAATCTAAGCTCTTTCGTTTGCTGGTCGGATCATTCCCCGTAGTGGCCTTCCGGGAGAGAGCCTTATGTCCTAATTTAGGGGATTGTGCCCCCACCTACGGGGCCCGCCTAATTTAGTTAAGAGTTAGGAGCTGTTAGTTATTAGGCTATTAATTAAAATATTTTGGTTATTATTAATAATTAAGCGTAAACTTATTGTTAAAAGGTCTATTGGGAGTCTCTATAATCTCAAATATAGAATGAATAGTTTTTAGTTTAGTCTTAATCCTTTTCTATCCCCTTCTCCTCTCCTTCCCATAGTAAGATGCATGTGTACCACCTCGGTACATGATAATAGACCCAATTAAAGTGCAAAGGTGCATAAATCTTACCTCTGAAAAAGGAAAAAAAATTAGGGCATAAAACGTAAAGATATATATATTTATCATTTCATAACATTAAAAATAACAATAAGTTACATTTCACTGTATATAAGAAAGTGTGACTTAGATTGTGGTACACAACAGACTATGACGGGCCACAAGCAGGGGCGGAGCCACATATATGGGCTAAGGGGGCAATTATATTACTAGTTAGCATAATGTTTACTACATTACTTACTAACAAAGTTGAGTTACTCTTATGTTACAGAACAGCATCATCTTGCACCGTGTTTCCCTCGTAATATTGGTTACATATATACAAAGAGTTTGACGAAATAACGCAAGTTGAAATATCTAATCACATACATTTAAGATGTAAAAATAAACATTTAAAAAATGTTACATTTGCTTGCCGCTATGTAAGGTCACCACTCGCCCTTCACATCAAAATATCAAAAGTGACTAACAATAAGCCTAGTATAAGAAACACATGGATAACTTCTATCCACACAGATACATATTAGCACAAATGATACTAACACTAATATGTGCCAATGTGTGTGCTATTGATCTTAAATATTAAGGGCTCACATGCGTTGGCTCATAAGGGAGCATAAAAAACCTCTTCCCAAAATATCTATGATTTTTCCCGTATGATATGTTAGTAACATCTTATTTCTTGCATGTTCATTTTATTTAACAATAATTTGCACTTCAAGGCAGGAGAGAAAAAAGAAATATTTTAGACCACCACTCTTTGAATTTCTACGTGATACAAGGTGAAACTTTGAAAAATATTGAATGCCAAAATTCCAAAATACACTTCTCACATATTGCCCATCAAATTAACATTTCAACCATTTTCATCCTATCCCTTCCTAGCTATTTTCACTCTTCTTCATCTTTCTATTATCTCTTGCACTCTTCTAATGTTATTTTCTCCCTTCTCTCTCTTCTTCCTTCTCCACAACTGTAACATTACAGCTCACCATCGAAATTGACATGGAAACTGGCTATAGGAATTCTCATTAACATCTATCTATTAAAATAACATCACAACTGACCACACCACAATTTCCATCACAACTATGTACTAAATGTGGGCATAAAAATTACCACTGAAGGGACCATCTAAAATGTAGCAGGCATAAGAATTTACACCATTTGGTCATTTCAACATCTACAAAAAAGATTCTGGTACTATCGAAATCCTTTTGCAGAAGGTTTCCTCCCACAAAAAATGTTCATACGGTCATCAAAATTGAAAATGGGATAAATGCTTTATTAACAAGACAACGGTTTGAGTATAGTAGACTTGTATTGAAACTCAGCGTTGTAAAATTTAGATGAATGAACCAAAGGAGACCAAGAAAACAAGAAACGGACATGGACACTTGCCTCCTCCCAATGCAAACAAACTCATATCTTTATCCATTAGGCCATTGAAATTGTTACTACTCCCTCCATCTCACATTAATAGTTGGATTTAATTTTTAAAATTAATTTATTTTAAAAATCAAATAGAGATATTATAATGAGGCGCAGGGATTATAACAGATCATCACGACTAAGTATAAAATAACCACCCCATGACACAATTCATTTGAACGGACTCCGCGATGTCACATCTCATTCGAAAGGGATCAACAAGACAAATTCAAAACCATCAAAAACAGTACAAATTTAAATTCACGAGCACAACATAAACCCCACAAAGTTGCAATGTAAATAAGAGGTAATGACGTGTGAGATTTTTCGAATTTTTTGGCAAATGCAGTTATAGCTTGAATTGATGCGGGTGAGTATAGCCTGAATAAATGGCAAAGCCCATTCTGCTTGTTATGTATTTCACATAGCCCCATGAAATTTGCCCTTTAATTTTGCTGTTAACGGAATGAAAAAATATTTAGGAACTTTTGGAAAAACATACGAGGGAAGTCAGCGTTCTTAACCTTGGTAAACTCAACACTGCCTCCATTCAGCTACTGCAGAATCATTCCATCCACCCTCGGTTAAAATATAATCTTTACAAAAAAGTGCGAAATTTTCAAGAGACCAGGACAACATCTTGTAAATTAGCACTTTGCTTTCGTGCAGTCTATAGATCTCAGAATTGAACAAAACTGACACCATCTGAAGTACGTGTCCAATACGCAGGGAGGCAGATTGCAAACAATCTATATCTGACCAGATTAAAATACAGACATACCCAGGAAAATAAAGGAGAAAGCAGACACCAAAAATAGACAACCATGTCAGCCAAAAGATAATCGACATTAGTGCTAAGCTTACAAAAGTAGCTAATTCGGCTTCCGCATGTTTCGTCCAGCACGAATCACTTCATCTACCAGTAACAACTGGGAAGCAATGACCGGCCTGCACGACAGTGATTTAGTCAGAACTTGACAGTCAAAATATCACGTAGAGAAGCAAAAGGACTTCGAATATACCCCGAGTTCATGATTTGCCGTTTCACTGAGTAGTTGTCAAAGATACCCTCCAGTTGTGGGTCGATGGGTTCCCCAGTGTGGTGGTTCAAGCCCACAATATTTCCTTTATCATGCTCTGCCTGGATAAGTCATAGTAATGGAATGAGACTTGATTAATGCTCCAAGTGACTTAAATACCAGAGGGAGAGGGAGAGGGAGTGAGGGAGTACCATAAGACCAATCAGAACATCCTGTGTGTCGAGCCCAGAATTTTCTGCCAAGGTCTTGGGCACGACTAGAAGTGCATCTGCAAATGCTTCTACTCCAAGTTGTGCACGCTGTTGACAAATCGTAATATTTAATTCGGTAATTTAACAAAAAAAATGTAGCATATAATAATAATTTCATCTAACGTATTAATATATTGGCTATGCAAAGAATAATTACCCCTTCAACAGTTCTCTTCACATTGTTAACCAAATGATGCCTTGCTGCAACTTCAAAGGCCCCTGCTCCCTGATATCCAAAAGCAAGGAATTAGCAAAACAATGAAAAGTACAAAATTACCATGTGCAAAGCAACAGAAGCCTTTCCTGTAAGCAAAATCCTAATAAACCATATATAAATAAGATAAGGTGAAGATGATTTTATTGATAATGATATTGTTCCAATGGAAACAATTTTTGACAAAAAAGAAGTTTACTGTGATTGCTTAAGCACACAAAAAAAAGCCTAGGGTAACACTAATAAAAAAAAAGCAGCTTGCACTATATTGGTTTCAATAAATGCATGGTTTATTGTACCAGTCCAATACACCTGAGTAGGCCCTGAATGTATCAGTTTAGCAAAATCCTATTGAAACGGCCCTTGTAACAGGCAGATACATGCAATTACTTTTTTTTCATTATTATTAACATAAACATAAATATGACTCTGCTATCTTTTATGAAAGAGTTGGCACAAAACATGCTTAGGTTGGAAGCATAAGATCCATGTCGCTGGCCCCAAATCGTTCCGAAAAGACGCTACTTGATTATGATTATGATTAACATAAACATAAATCCTTTTTTAATTACATTTTTTGTTTAAATGTTTGAGAGAAAAAAAGAATTTCTGTATACAAGTTTATTGAGACAGCCTAAAATTATATAAACTTGTAAAGGTTATTGAAATCATAATTTTGTATCAGCGAAATTAAAACTGTAAGAAGGCTAAAAAAAACAGTAAAAAGTTTAGCATTTTAGTTTTAACTTGTGTGGGACCCACGGGGTTAGAGAGTCATATGGGCAAAAGAGGTAGCTTTCAAAGAGAATTAATCCAGATAGTGGCGCACCAAATCTTAACCAAATACTTCGGTTTCCCTATTGTCTAAGCTCATGAACTTACTCGTAATGTTTAGGTTAAAACCACAAACTATGATAATAAGCATACATACTAAAATTTGCTATAATTTCACTGAACTTTGCCCCATATGGTTCAAACCCTTATGACCAAGCATATTATTGAACATAAAAAAAAATAGAAAATAGAAAATTAAGAAGTACAACTTAGTCGTATTGGATCGTGATTTAGTAACAAAAAAATTTGGAGTTAGCTTTGTTTTTTTTAACTTAATTTGTTGTGACCAGATTTAATATAGGCTGTCTAGGGTAGATTAGATAAGAGGGGCTTTCCTAGACAGTTCAAGCAGGTAAGGTTCGAAGGCATTCTCCAGGACTATCATGTGCACCAACTCGTGTCATTAGTTACTAAGGCATGTCTGAGGTCTTACCCCCATACATGTGTGTGTACATGCATACACGGACACACCAGACATTCTGTACTATAATTCATTAGAGAATGGTGAAAGCAAGGCGTTTGTGCATTGCAGCAGAGGAGGCAATATACATATACACAGAGTCACACTGAAAAACACAAGCAAAATTGGTGCTATAATCTGTTCTTTTATTTAAGTAAATAGTGAAAGCAATTGTGTTTTGCAATGGAGGGCGTTGCATAGGCATCACCAGGCCTTCACAACAATGGTTCTTGGTTGATCGAATTTTGTAATACGCCATATGTATCAATTTGAACAAAATGTATTTCAAAATTTTGTGCCATTAAACTAGTACGTCTAGGTTTAAAGAGGGTGTTGAAACACATTATAAAAAAGTTTCATTTCATTATTTACTAAGACAAAGAATCATTTAAGAATGTATCTCATATAACTTTAGAAAGAATCACATGGGCAAGTCATTTCGGAAGACAGTAGTCATGGAAGTGATTGATCTAATCATAGTTTAGAAAACAAAAGGGTATAAAAGACTGTAACCATAAAGAAAAAACTAACCAGTACAACTGCCTCATCTTCAACTGTATTTTTCACAGCTCTCAGCCCATCACGAACAGCATCTTTTATTTGTGCTATTGTATGATCGTTAGGTCCTGCAATAGCAATACACATGAGTAACAAATAATGAACTCAATCAGAAAGGACATACAAATTGCAATGACATAAGGTAGCAGACAATTGAAGGTAACACACTTCACATAAACCTTTTATCAAAATTGTACAAGAATAGGGGTTCTTCACATTTTCCACAAAAGTATATTTCTCTTCTCCCAGGACATGTTCATAGACAAGTCCAGCCCATCCAAGACACTTAGGTGTCAAGTCATCAACTGAATTAACTGCCTCCCCTCCACAAGCCAAAACCAATCGCTCCATGTTTCTTCTCTTTGCTCTTCGCAGAGCAACAATCTATAAAGTTGAAAACAGCAGTTATACACCATTCAGAAACACAGATGCTGTTTTGTTTACGTAACCCAAAAGACAGAGAAAGCAGCACAAACCCCTGCCCTTGCAAGAAGATCTAGAGATGGGGGATCAATGCCCTTCTGATTGATCACAACAAAGTTGTTGTCATTGCCCGCACAAACCTGGAAAAAACAAACAATTTTTTTTTAATTCATACATTTGTTATGCCAACTGTGAAAGAAATGCATCAATCAGCAAAGCTACACCACCTTATTTTTCAAATCAATAATTTTCTGGACTCTCTCATCAACCTGACGCCTTTCAGCGGCAACCATCTTCTCCCTTTGTTCTGCATTTGAGTAGAAAAAACCTGCATTTACCTCACTGCCAAGTATAATGTTAGTTGCAAAGAACACTGTTCTTCAATTAAGTATAGAGATAACAAAAGCTAAGTCAAGCAGCTGAATGGCATGTAAATTGATAAAACTAAAGATCTCTAAGATTTAAACCCTTAGTTTCCTTATTCATTTCTTTCTTAGTTCAAGAAGAAAAACATATGATTACTTTTTAAAGGTGAAGTCTTAAGAAACACACTCCAGACAAAGTATTTGTCATTAACATTATTCCAACAATATGACAGTGTTATCAAAACTTTTTGCTCCATCATTCTGCTCTATAATGCACCATTTCCACACAAGGACATCTTCAAATGTCGACATTTTCAGGAAAAACAATGAGTTTATTGCTGTATCAACTGCAACCTTTAATGGAAAAAAGGCCGACAAAACCTATGTACCTTTTCTCATACTCCAGACCTACATTGCAGGTTAGAATATAGCAGTTTTCTGCTCGGCGCTTCATATCAGGATGTCTTGACCCGTGATCTAAAACAAGTCCTTTAACCTGCAATCCCATGCAAAATAATTCAATTGTAAGCACATCAACATGCCACTAGATTCAACAGAAAAATATGATATAAAGTAATATACAGCTACTCCAATATGGAATATAAATACGCTTTTGAAGAGCTTATTCACCAAAAAAGATATTCTACTTGGTGACAAAAGAATTTGAAGCAAAGAAACTCTCATATTTTCATAATTAAAGGACAACAGACCATATAAAATGGAGGTCACATGCACTCCATAACGGACACTAGGTGAGCGAACTGTCACCTATAGCAACTCACAATTCAAAGGTAGCCCCTTTATGGGGCCAATTAATGCTGGGAAAAAAAACTTACAATTCAAAGCAGACAAAGCCAACAAGGTACGTATAATGATACCAATACCTAATCCTCCTAGTAAGTATTTGCTAATCATTCACTAAGGAAAAAAAAAACAAGTTCTCCCATATAAAAAAAGGAAGGCTTGCTCAAATTTTAGCAGAATGCCAAACATGAGTTAATGATTTTAACAGGTCTGTGAGACAAACCAAAAAAAAACTTTGTTAATTGACTGAGAGTCTCATTGATGGAACAATTGATCAATCAATGCGTTCAATGCAGCCCAAATTGCATTGAAGTTTTTAAGTTCAATGTCATCAACTCCATTATGTGGAACTTATGCCACAAAACGTAAGATAAATGTGCCAAAAAATTTCATTTAATGTGATGCTTAATGAAAAACATAGCATGGTCTTATTCACCCCGTCTGTTATGAACCACCTATGCTCATTAGTAATTGATTAGTCATTAGTTAGGATTAATTTAGTAAATGAGTTAATTATTCAATACTTATTTCTTATTGAGCTTTAGGAATCTTGTTATTATGAGTTCGTTAAACTTAAAAATTCTTTTGAAGTAGGATTAGGACAATTTGGTAAATGAATTAATTACTCAGTACTTATTTCTTATGGGGCTTTAGGAATCTTGCTATTATGATTTGTTATATTTAGGAGTTCTTTGTTAAGTAGGAATAGGGTCTAATGAGTCTATAAATACGTAACAGACGCTCCTATTATGATGGTTAATTATTGAATGGAAAATTAAGTTAGCATAAGTATTACCTTCTCTAATTCCCTTCTCTCTCCTCTTCGTCCAATATCTCTTCCCTTTCTTCTAAATCCCTTAATCCTTTCATCACTTCTGAACTACTTATGCCGTAATTCCCTTGGAGATATGTCATCATCATCCTCGCAACTTTGTTTATATGCCATGCCACCTCAGTATGCATTTGGAGAACAATAGGCATGGTTCAAGCATATCCTTCTGCTTCTCTTTTTATCTTTCTTTTAATCTTCAGATTCCTGCAATTACTTTCCACCACCATCTCCCAAACCTAAGCTGCCTCATTCAAGCATTGTTCTTATTTTTCTATTAACCCAGCATTAATTACTTATATTGATCCCGTAAGGTCCCTTATAACTAACGCCACAGACAATAATTTTTTGTCAAAATGACACTTCTACCAAGAAATATCATTAATTATCATTTCAAACAAACAAATTCTTCATTCTTTGTTTAGTTCTTTCATTGTTAGACAATTTAATCAAGAGTAAATTGCAAACTAAGCATATTATATCTTACCAAACGAGTGTCAACATCAAACTTATGCCGCATATGCATTATCTCCACCATGAAAAGATCAATAGCTTCCTCAGGCTTGCGAATACAAAGTACCTGTTCAATTCCAATGGGAGTAAAGCACATAACCATCAAATTATTCACTTAGACAAATCTATTCAATTACAATACAGGCAGACATTACACATGAGACATGGATATCCCTATCATATTTTCAAACAGCCTTATATATTAAGTAATAAATAATAGATAAAACAACACAACATATATGCTAAAAGGGAGGGAGCGGATATATAAAAGCACATGTAAAACAAGAAATAACATTCCCAATCATGCATTAGGTCATCCTCATTTTTTAAATGAAAAACTATATTCCATGTAAAGCAGGATGATTAGGTGCGAAGATGACTATAATACTAATAGTTATATATACAAATAACACATGCTTACCGCATTAACAACTATCTCAGTCAATTGATCCGCCAGTGCTTCATACAGCTAAGAGAAAACACATTAAACACGTTAAAAATTTCACCATGGCACAGTTACAGGAGAAAAAAAAAACTGGCCAAAGTGTGGTACTTCATACCTTGGTCCTAAGTGTTGTTCTCGCCACCATCGTCAAAATTTCTTTATCAGGATCATCACCCATCACAACTGGGATCTTAAATTTCTCTAAAAATTCCAGTGTTGCTCTTTTTGCAATTTCAAACCCATCAACCAAAACTCTAGGGTGCATTCCTAGATAAACGTTGATCAAAATGTCATCATTCAATAGAGAGATCTTACACCAATACGTGAGAGAGAAAACAAGCCAACTAAGACAAAAATTAGTGAAGTGCAACACTGACCTTCACTGATATATCGTTCTGACTGTTTCATAAGCTCACCAATGAAAAGCACGGTAGAAGTAGTACCATCTCCACTTACATCATCTTGAGCAACAGCAGTTCTTGCGATCATAATGGCAGTGGGATTTTGAATTTGCTGCAAAACAGGCCAATCCAAAAACATAACAATAAACATAATGACTTAACTACAAGCTATAACAATTCACAACAGCCATCAACTTCATTACTTTGCAACATAAACTGAAGTTGATCCACACAGAAGTATTAAAAACTTGATGGAAAACCATAAGTAAAGCATTTGACATTTCATCGCACCATCTTTTCTGCAATAATGTCTGGCAGCAGCTAAATGCCTTAAATATCATAAAATACTAAATGAGCACTAAGATGAGTCACACCGTTATGTAAAACACCATAAATAAATACCCCCACCTCCAAGGTCAGTAACTTCGAGCTACTAAAAAAGATAAACCTAGATCAATAATTAAAAAAATTTTGCCAACTTTATTTGAATAAGATAAAACAGAAGCAGAGAAGATGGCAGGAATCAGGAACAAACCATTTCTTTCAAAAGAGTATTCCCATCCTTGGTGAGTTTGATATCTCCCGAACCACCAACAAGCCTGGGGAAATCCACAATTTTGTGAAAATAATTTTGGTGTATAAACAGAAAAGAGATCAAACGAAAGTGTAAAAAGAAGAGGAAAATACTACATTTTGATGGTGCCCTTGGGGCCGAGATTGGTCTTGAGAACGTCCTGCAAGCCCTTGGCAGCATTGATGTTCATGTACAGAGCCGCCGATTTGTTGAGGACTTCGGCATTCGGGTTCAGCAGCCGGAGCGACATCGTCGCCTGCTCCCTTCGGCTCTGGCAACGATCAAAGTGAGCAAGTCCAACAGACGCCGAGTGCGGACCGGAGAGCAGACGGGAGGGGCAGGAGTGGGAGGAGAGCAGCAGAGCGAGGTGAGAGGGAGAACGAAATGAAAGTCGAGCGTCGGAACCGGGAAAACCTAGAAGCCAAAGTTGCAAAGCGATATGACGTAAGTACCCCGACTGTGTAATCTCTATTTTCATTCATTTGTGTTGTGCTCTTCATTTCTTCATTAATCATGGTTGGATATTTTATTATAAATCACTTTTTTAATAAATAATGGTAAATCTTTCTTATTTTGATAACCCACATTATTTAATGACTTCAAAATCTAAATTATCTTATAAAAAAATTAAGTGTCTTTATAGAGAAGCTCATCAGAAAGACCTTTCTTTCCACATGAACGACTAACAAATCCCCGTAATGGCTTCACATTAATAACTCATTTCTCACTGAAAACATTTGAAGTAAAATGTTATTTTCCTGACCTTCAAAGGTGTTGCCAAATAACACCTAAACTGATTCTCTAGGGTTATTTGACAAGTGACTGAGAATAAGAACAACAAAGGACGACCGGTGACAGCCAACGGTTACTTGCGAAAGCTAACGGGGGGAGCAATGCCTTTTCAACGCATAAATGAAAACTCATTTCCGCTTCGACTAAAGCCCCCGAGGGCCAATATTGTCTAGGAAATGGAAACCCATTTCTAGGGTCCATTTATGCTCAAAATGTTTCCTATTTTTGAGGAAGATGGGGTAATATACTATTATTAAGGGCTACAAATCCAAAAATATTGTAACATCAACTAAAACTTTGCTTATTATGAAATATTATCATTATGGAGCAACCAAACTAACTAAATAAGAACTATACAATAAATTAAATAACTATAACTATGGAGAAAGTTGTTCATACGCAAGTGGATCAAATATCCTAACCAATTATATACATAGATAGAATGTCCTCAGTCTTATAATTCTATTTGGCAAAAAATTTTATTTTATATTAATAGTAGCTTTATTTTATTCTAATTTAAACAGTTGGATACTTAAAAAAATATATTATAAATTTATTTTTTTCTTCTTTTACATGTAAGTTTTACTATTTAATAAAAATTATTATTTTTTTAAATATATCTAAAAAACATATGTCATAAATGAGTGAAGAAAGGGCGTGATTGTTATAAATATGATATTTTCTTCAGCTGGTTGACATAAATGTCTAAAGATACTAGCAAGTTGGGTCTGCCCCGATGAGTCTTCCAAACAAAATGCTTAAGTTAGTTAAACTAAAATGAAGATCTGCTACTCTAAACTTATCATTTCAATTTAAACATCGAATAAGGTACCATAAGTCCTACATTTACGGGAGTAACACCATAAATATGTATATACAATGAATGAAAAAGGGGCATGATTGTTATAAATGTGACTCATTTTCTTCAGCTGGTTGACTTCAAAACACGAATTCTAGCACGTCTAAAGAGTCCAGCAAGTAGGATATGTCATCTTATTAGAAAGGACAGTGATATTCTCACAATAAAAATACCCACAAAAAAATTTTAAAATATTTTAATTAGACTTTATAAGTAGGTCTTACACAAAGTTCATGTAGGCTCACTTATCTAGACCAATCAAAACTCATGCATAAATTTTTTTATGATAAAATATCATTTTTCTATTAGAAATGTCAGCAACTAACTGTTGCTAAATTTAGACTTATTTTTCTTATTATTGTGAACTATCAATTATTAAAGTATAAGGTGTTGAAGAAACCTCAAAATCAAATAAAAATAAAATTAATTGTTAATTTTAAGGGTCTGTTTAGATTGGTAAAAAGCGGGGGAAAGGAAATGAATCTTTTAAAAATCTCTTGGTTTTTACTGTTTGGTGCAATGAATAAAAATAAACTAAAGTAAAAATTGGGAGAAAGCAGGTGAAGAATTAGTGTCAAAACATTACACTTACAACCTGTCAATTTTGGGAGAAAATCAACTTACCAAAGACTTATGTCTTGCCACCATTGTCGTCGTTGCAATTGTGACAACCATTATCAGCGCCGCCACCACCACCACCCTGGCCACCACCACCATCACCACTACTGCTACCACCCTCGCCACATTGGCACCCACCCCCCTCCAACCACTATCACCACCACCACCACCATTGCCGCCATATCATCACTATTGTTGCCGCCACCAACACCCTCACCACTACCACTACTACCTCCACTACCACTATAGCCGCCGCCGCCACTACTGTCATCATCGTCACCAACATTACTACTATTACCACCACCTTCACCGTCGTCGTCACTGCTTCTACCGCTACTACCAATATTGCCACTACCACCTCTACCACCATGGCTAACTCCACCACCATTGGTGGATTCAAGTTTAAAATTTCTATGACAGCATTGGTGCGACTAAACAATGGAAAAGTTGTAAGAATCTCCTAATTTCTCTTTTACCCGAATTCACTTTCTCTAGATTTCCACCAATCCAAATAGACCTAGTAGTTAAACATGTTAATAAATTATTTTATAATTCTAGGGCTTATAAAAAAAATCACAAGGGGTCTGTTTAGATGTAGAATTGTTTAAAAATAAAAATAAAAAATTTTGGATTAATTCAATCAATTAACCATAATATCAAAAAGGATAGTGATATTCCTACACTACATTCTCTACACCCACAGGCCTTACACCACTATTATTGCATATGGAAAAGCGAATGACATGTTATCAGGTGAGACTCACCTTCCCCATCCAATCAAAGGTGCAACGTTTAGAAATTTTATAAATTCCCGAAGTTGACCATGTAGAAATTAGGGTGTTGAACCCCTTGACCTTCTTATGAGAATAACTTACTCAATCTTGGATTTAATATTTTTGACCTATATAGATTATAGATATAAAGTAAACAGAAAGAGCTTCCAAGCTCTTCCAAGAACGCATGAATTGGAGTTCAGATGAGGGAGATACGACCGTTTGAAGTTGATCAAAGTGCAGGGCCCGTTTACCCGAATTGGGCACATAAATTGACCGTTTTAAGTCACTATACAGGTCAGATTAATTATAGTGACAAAAATTAATAAAAAAACTCAAGTAGCCTATTTAGCTGAACTTTTAAGGGAATTAAGAATCCTAATTTTCATGCTTATAAAAGAGGCTAATTAGGGCTTTTAAGGGAGGCTCTTAGTTTTTAGTCTTAGGGGAAGGAGGAGCCACCGAAGAAGTTCTAGCAAGGCCGGTCAACAACAATAGGGAGGAGCTTGCACAAAGACCAGTGGTTGCGAGGTGAGAAACTTAACCTTAATATGATTAATGGTTTTAACATAATTAAGATATATGCTAATTATTAGTTCGTGAGAGTTTATGATGATGAGGGATTTGAGCAGGATTCGTCCTTGACAAAATCCTCTAAAACCTTGATATCCACATCATGGAATCGCTTCCTTGATCCAAAGGATAAATCTTTGTGCTAGAGGTTGATGTTTTGCTTGCCCCAGTTGACCGTTTCTGGTGTTCCATCGGCGATGGTTTGAGATGCCATGAGAAGGTCATGAAGTTGTACAAAGCAGAGCTCCGGTTTAGATCTTGGGGCGGTGAGGCGCAGGAGCAGTGAAAACTCAATAGAATCACCACCTATTGTTGGGATGCCTTCGGGATTGGTTAGGCAAAAGGTGGAGGTCGTGGATTGGACTGTCGATGGCTCAATCTAGAGAGAGATCAGGGAGAAAGGGCGGGGAATGGTTAGGAGGGGCAGCATGGCGAACTCAGCCGTCGCGACCTAGCTAAGGCCAGAGGCCATCTTGGCTATCAATGGGGAGTTTTTGGCTCTGGAAGGCCAAGGCAGGGCTCGGCCAGAGGTGGAGCACCACCATGGCCATTTCCACAGTCGTCTCTGCGAAGAAGATGACTGTTGGACTAAGGATATAATTCCCGATCCTATTCAAAAAAGAAAGAGAAATAAAAGATGGGATTGAACCGGGTCTGGTTCAGGATGGTTTAGATATTAGAAAATTTTAAAAAAAATACCTAACGACGGGAAGAGCATGTCGAGTGAGTTGACCAAGTTTCAGCTTTTAGAAAAATCCCAGCTATAAAATAATTATTTTACCCTTGTAACCAAGTTTCAGTTCACTTACCCGACTTAAGGGTAAATCGTTAAGTCAACCAAGGTCAATTTAAGGGACACATGACCTTGATGAATGCCAAAAAAATTACCCCGGGTCTATGATGTCAAGTAGTGCACTTGAGCTTAATTTTGCATCCATTGGATGTTAATAAAGCTTTACAAAATAATAAAAATACCCTTATGAGTGGATTGCACACATTCATGTGAATGGAAGCGTGAGTTGATTTGAGAAAGAAGCCTTGGGAGAGGCAATGACTTAAAATTAATAGAAGGGCAGTGAGATTACCAAAATGACCTAAGGGAGAGTATCATACCCAAGTGGTAGAATTACCTCAATGCCCTTAGGGGCAATCTATTCTATTTTCATTGAAACAAATACCCTAGCTGAAGGAGAGTTAGGGCACCCGATAATAATTAAGGTCTTCAAAAAGAAAGCAGTGTGACTAATAGGTGACATGAAGACCTTTACAAGTTGCAATGTCACAAAAAAACAAGGGGAAAACCCTAATTCTCAGGGTTTAAGGCAGCGTATTACACGTGTCTGTAACGCAGTGCATCAATCCACTAAAGTATTATATACGTAACTCGCGTGATGCGTCAAAGTTATTTACATTCTCGGACTTGAATTAGTTGAGCCCTAGCCTTACAAATGAGTGCAATGAGCCTCTGTTTATTATTATGGACTTGTATGACTTTATGTTATTTATGTTGATTATTCGGGTGCATACTTTTATTATTGATGTATTAATTTATAATGGTAATTTGAGATTAATGAAGATTAATCAAGAGATATTAGCTATCATTGGATTGGGGGGAGAACATCTAATCAAGATAAAAACTAAAATACATTCAATAGGGTTTGAGACCAGTTCATGGAGTGAATAGGCCCTTGACATATAATTTTACCTTAGTTGATGAACCGATTGTAGTTATGGGAGTTTACCCTTGTCTCATGGAAACTATTAGTGTTTGGGATGTTCTCTGAGTCATAGCTCATTGGATGAGCTATTTATTGGGCCGATTCACAATGTAAAGAAGACCCAAATGGTTGGACGTATACTTGACTGGATAAAAATAATCTTGTCTAAGTTTTGAATAGTTGGGGAAGTCAGTAGTCATACACACCTTAGGCTTCTATGGGTTACATTAGTAATATTTTAGAAGATATTTTCTTTCTGAGCTGGGAGGGTGGAGATTGTGTTACTTGTACACTTTCTTCATTGCCACGATGGTTTGGTATTGGCCAGCAAGGTCTCTACAGCGGGTTTACCACAGGTCTTCACTGGACCATTTAGTACTTATGAAAATCGGAGTTGCATGAGCATCATGGAAGACTTGTGTTTCTCGTCAATATGTGTTCATGAGCATAATTGAGATCTTCTTTTCCATATTCGTAGTAGGCTATTGAGAGCCCTAAGGATTTAGGTCAAACTATTGTTAAACAGTCTACTTCCATGTTAGAGTCCTATGTCTGGGGATTTATTCGAGAGTCGAGTTATCTCTGAGTGAACACATAATTATATTATGTTAAACCTAGAATTGGGTTAAAATGAGGACGGGTGATTAGTGTCATATGTCATTTTAACAAGGGTTTGACATAGTCTAAGAGATTGGACATGAGTATTAATTATTTAACAAGGGTTGTGAGATAATTAATAATATTATTTATTATTACTTGTTTAATTAGCACAAGTGAAATAATTAAAGGACTTGCATAAAATATAGGTTGATTGAAAATACTTAAGCATTGCATGATGGACGCTATGCTTCTTGAGATATTGTAATGTCTAGGAAAAACTACGTCTAGATCCAATCTTGTTGGAAACATTGGAGATGTTGTCTAATGAGTACGTAGGAAACTAACATTGAGTAACATTGGCCCAATCTGAAAAGCATTAATAAAATTTCTTGTTCTTTTGGAAACTCTTTTCCTGAGGGTGGAGAGGTTCCATTGTGGTTTGGTTGTTTGGCTTGGTTGGTTGCAAGTTCTCCAAGCAACGACAAGTGAGACCGGGATCAACGAGTATGAAATGTAGCTCTCCGTTTCTCCAATTCTAGTAAGTGTATCTTTGGCGTGAAAATCAACTTAGTTATTTATTTTCAGATAAATTACAAACTTGTACTTAAATGGATAAGTCATTCTTTATGTATTTTTTATACATGTTATAATATCATATGATTTAATATTCGTATTTGTGAACTCAATTATTATGACCTAGATATTTAATCAAATGGTTTGTTTTGTACTTAAGAAAAAATCTCATGACTTACTGTTCATTATATTTAAAAAGTCTTTCAAAAATTCAAGTAATGACAAAAAGGTAAGCATGCTATTTTGGTCATTGACAGTGTGAACAATGCATCGATGAGGCATTAGTGAGAATGATTGAGTAGTGCTATTTTACTATTGGTAAGGTTCGATGAGTAGTGCTATTTTACTATTGGTAAGGTTCGATGTGTCGGTGAACTCACTGATGATATTCAGTGAGGTTGTTGACTCATTTGTGAAGTCACTAATGAAATTTAGTTGTAAAGTTCGACGTGTCAGTGAACTCACCGAAAGTTATTCATGAGGAAATTAACCTAACCATGAGGTTACCAATAGAACCTCATAACCACTGTCGGTAGGGTTCAACATGTCAATGGGCCCACCGATGGTCATCAGTGAGGTGACCAACACGTTAGTAAGGTTGCCGATGGAACATAAGATTTGTGGATTTTATTGTAATTATAACCAGAGTATGCTATAGTAATTATGATGGATATTGCATGATTTTAAACTATTCATGTGATGTGGATGAAGGATCAATTATGCTTATATTACTTAGGGGTTAGTAAACCTTAATGCATGTGTATGAGACTTTTAATTATGATATATGGGTACCCAAATACAATGCATATAACACTCAAGGTCATATGAACTCTTGGTATTTTTGTAACGCCCGAGATTTTTCACCCATTTTCCTTAAAATTTACGAAAATTTTTTGCAATATAACGTCTGTAAATCGGAGGAAAAATGACGAAACCAAAACCTGATAAAACAGTTTATAATTTAAAACTGTAAACATCCACATACGGTCAATCATCGTACGGCCAAAGCAAATATCCTCAGGCGCTACTCGAAAACAACCGTACGAATAAATGTGCTATGATCATAGACTTTTAAATACAAATCACTCTCCCAGGCATCCCTGAGTACAAGTCCCATAACAGTCCACTGACTGATCCAAATGAAAGTCCAGAATAACATCTTGTGTTCTCATCTCACCCAATACAACATATCGTGGCACAAATAAACTCGCAATGAGTTAAGCAGATACCTGAGTCAACGGGAATCAATCCACCGCTGAAACGAGCGTCTATCTCCAGGAGCTCTCCGCACAACCTGCAAAACCTCCCGTACAACGGGGCTAAAAGAAGTAGGGTGAGTATTTTCATACTCAGTAGGAAAATACCCAGTAGGGGAAACCCCAAACGGTGAACTCACAAGTTCATAATCACATGCGTCATACAACTCAAACATGAAGCAGTCAACATAATATAATCATATCGTGCACATACGCATACGATCATACCAAAGGCACCATCGTGCCAAAATCATACCAAGGCACCATCGTGCCAAAATCATACCAAGGCACCATCATGCCAAAATCATACCAAGGCACCATCATGCCAAAATCATACCAAGGCACCATCGTGCCAAAATCATACTATCCAATCAACTTACACAAGCACCCTTATCCAGGGTCATACAAACTTACTCGTACCACTGTACGCTTACTCATACAGCTTACACAAACTTGTACGACCTTACTCGTACAATCAGACTCGTACGACCATACTCGTACAGTCTGCACAATATCATACTTACTGTCTTACTCAGAAACACATTCTCACAATCGTGCTCAAACTCTTACAGTCGTGCTCATACACATACGCTTATAGTCCTGCTCATACACACTCTTACAGTCCTACTCATACTCATACGCTTACGGTCGTACTCATACACACTCTTACAGTCGTACCCACACTCTTACAGTCTTACTCATACTCATACAGTCATACTCACACACATAATCGTACACATATCAACGACCACTGAAGCTCATTACAACTAATAAGCTCCAGCGTCGAAATAGAAAAGAATGTCACTGGGGCAACACCTTAACCTTCGGGGAGTGACTAGACGCCATGGACTTTTTCGAAGGTAAGGCACACCAATGCTCATGGGGCACTGGATCAAACAGGTAAGAGTAGATCCATGATACTACTTACCTGAGCGCGCAAACATACACCCACGCAAGGGGTCATACAGGTGCCCACCATAATGGGTCTTATAGTGCCAGAGAATCGCCCACCATAATGGGTCTTATAGTGCCATTGCCACTCTTGGGCAGAAAACATACAGTGCCACTTGGGCAGAAACATACAGTGCCACTCTTGGGGGAAAACATACAACGCTCTCAACAGAGCATCAAACGTCTGGGCTTACACAGCACACAGACCAAATCAGAAACATACGTCGCTCTCAGCAGAGCATCAGACGTCTGGGCTTCATACAGCACACAGACAAAGTCAGAAACGTACATCGCTCTCAACAGAGCATCAAACGTCTGGGCTTATACAGCACGCAGACAAAATCAGAAACAACGTCGCTCTCAGCAGAGCACCAGACGTCCGGTGCCCTATACAGCACACAGACAACATCCCGCAGGATAAACACCATGGCAAGACATGAGAAATGCTCGACCGACCCAATAGCGGCCAGCTCAAACACGGAACTTAATCTGTCGAACCCTCAGGTCTCAAACTCACAACGCTATCATTAGCTGTGCTTATAATTCAAGTTTGAATTAAGTATATTATGCGGTACAATTATGCCACACAAACTCACAGTCCTCGACTAGTCAAACTGAAGCTGAGCCCGATCCGAAACCCAAGTTCGTTAGGGCAGCAGACTTCACTTACCCGTCCACATCATGGACAAAACTCATCGTACACCAAACCCTTACAGTCTTACACTTCGCCATCCATCTTATGGCCAAAACCTCTTACACTGACATCCTCAAATAACGCTCCTAAGAGCCAACCCAGTTGTTGCCCTCTTACTTATATCTCACTTATTATACTTATTCTTCACTTCATAATCTGTACGTTATGCTTGTACAATTATGAACACTCTTACTGTCTGACAAACGCCCAACATACAATCCACCCCAAACTGATCCATCATAATCTGTGTGTTGTGCATATGATGTCTATTTTGATGATTCCACTTTAGCTTGCCAATTTTATATGAATGTGGAGTGTTTTAAGCTATGTTAGGCTACTGGAAATACATGCTATTGAGTTTATAGAGTTGAGACATATGCTTAGAGATGGTGGGATGACTTATGTTTTGTGGCATGATGTTGGAATCGTTATCTTGAAATTATGAACGGTTGTTTCCCTTTGGATAAGCATATATTTTCAGTAGGACTACAATCATTGTTGGACTGATTTGTCATGATAGATTGTGGTTAGTGGTGTGTGGATGTTGGTGATTGCCATGACTCAACGATGAAATGAGTGATGTTATATGTGTTTAGCCTTTGTGGTTGAGTTTTGAATCTAGCTATGATTTCAACGATTCTTCTACTATGATTTCCGCTGGAATTCATGTTTAGGTAGAAATTCACATGTGTAGTGTGGTAGTGAGTTGATTTTCAAGCATGTTGATATGCATTATGTGAAAGGCTTCTACTAGTTACACACACATGTGGGGGTTAAATGATGATGTTGAAGCTTAATATTGTGATTATGAATGATGCATTAGGGGCTGGTGAGAGCACTTATCATGATTAGGATTCATGTATGCTTTGCCCACGCATGTACCATGCTGCACACATCATGAAAATGGATTTCCAAGTGAGGCTTCATTGTGATTAATCGAATTTGACCGATTGGATGCAATGTGATGAAATTGTGTGTCGGGTTTATCGGTCGTGGATTAATCGCAAGTTGATTGGTCCGAAAGGACATATTTTGATTTGAAGTTCCTGTGTGGAACGATTTAAAGTTCCTGTGTGGAACGATTTGAAGTTCTTGTGTGGAACGATTTGAAGTTCCTGTGTGGAACGAGTGCACTCCCCGGGTTGAGTCTTGTTTAATGGAATGATGTGGGGACGAGTTGTGTACTTGTCTTGCGGATATGTGAGAATGTTATTATGTGTGTCATCTGGACCCTGAGAATCCAGTGTGGTATGCCGTGTACACCCCGCTACCACGTGTTCTACGGTTCTCTGTGTGAGAACTCGGGTTCTTCCCTCCGCAGGAGATGTCCTTAGGCGAACACCCCTGCTCTAGATTCTCTGTGTGAGAATGGGACATCCTTAGCCAGGATCGTCTGTGGCAGCAAAGATAGGGATTGACAACCCCGATCTTTCTTGAATTCTTGTGTAGAATTTTGGACCATGACATGCCTTCGTGGCCTTGTCTATGCTCCCGTCTGTGTGACATTATTGTGTGGTTACTCCTTGATGGAGTTTGACTTGATGTTATGCATGTGGAATATGTATGTTAGAGATACATCCATGCATGTTGATGTTGATGTTATGCATGTGGAATATGTATGTTAGAGATACATCCATGCATGTTGATTTTTATGTAATGCATGTGGGAATATGTATGTTAGAGATACATCCATGCGGGATTGGTTATGATGTGAATGCATGTGGGAATATGTATGCTAGAGATACATCCATGCAGGTTGAATTATGCATTATGATGCAGTGTTAGGTGATATGATTGTGTGATCAGAAAGTAATGCACCATGTAAATCTTTGATCTGAACGATCTCATTTCTAAGCTATCGTATTTTCTACGTTGACAGTGATATTAAAACCATTGCTGAGTGTTAAAACTCACCCCTCTTTTGTGTTTTGATTTGGGGCTGCGTGGTGCGACACGCAGACGGACAAGATTGCCTCTATGAGGAAAGGTCAGAGGTAGCTTGGGTGTGATGATGGAGATCGTTGCGTGACTTATCATCGTTTATTTCATGCTTTATGTTCGAACCTTTGTGTAGGGTTCTTGTTTTGGATTTATGTCATATACTACAGTTGTGATGATTATGACTATTTTGAGCCGGTGTGGGCTTTACTTAACTAAGTTTGTGGGTTTGAGATTGTTGTTTACTTTGTGATAAGCAACACCTTTTTCTTCCCTTTTATTTACTCTTGCTCAAAGGATTGTGCGCACTCCGTGTTGCTGTTAATCGCCCGTGGTTAGGGTTAAGTCTTCCGCTAGATCATTTCTCAATTTTCACTTCGTCGCCCCCGCGCGCTTGACCGGCCCCTAGACCGGGTTCGGCTCGGGTCGGGCATCGCCGGGGCGTGACAACTAGCACATGCATACACACGTCAAACATGCACGCTAGCCATCACTAGCATATGCATACATCAAACGTACACGCTAGTCATCTCTAGCACGTGCACACACACATTCATACATACTTCAAACATGCACGCTAGCCATCACTAGCACATGCATAACCCATACATAGCATACTGACATATTTGCTAGCCATCGCCAGCGCATACATAATCCACATCTATAAAACATGCATACGTCTCATGCATATCAATCATACCATACAATCATGCTTACACGCACATCATGCAATCGGATCGTTACTTAACATCCAAGCATGGAATCATACAATCCTAGCATGCTGCTACTCATTCAAAGCATGCTTCATGAATTTACGAGTTCAAAGCTCCCCTACCTCGTAATCATGGCGTTCGATGGCAAGCACACGACGGTGGCGGCGTCGGCGGCGGAGTTGGCAGTCAAAACCATTGCCTGGCTGAGAGAGCTCCTGTCCCGAGGGTTTCAAGATGCACCGGAACTATCACGGCCAAACAGGATGTCAGAAATCAATGCGGTAAAACCCGCGATCCACAGCGGCACACTAGGGAGGCCGGGAGAAATATAGTGCCAACCTATGTGGCGGTGCGATCAGAAGTCAAGGGTGTACACTCTGAAGATCGGCCGGTGGCTAAAACGTGCTCAGCCGGCCACAAAGACGTCGAAATTGGCCGTGGACAGCACCCAATGGTGACGATTTTGGTCAACAAAGGCCCACATACGGGCGGAGAGCGTGGGGCAACGCTCGAGAACAAAGGAGAGGTGGAGAACGGCTCTGTGTCAACTCCAATCGGTGGCAAGCCAACCGATGGTCAGGCGGCACGAATGCGGCGCCTAAACCCAAAAGTACACGCGTGGCCACATGCACACGCGACCCAAAAGGGCGGGGGAGATGGCTGAAATGAGGCGACTCAAGGCCCACAAAAGCCAACAGGGCTAAGGCCCTTAGCTGTGGCCAATCTAAGCGGCGACATCGCCGATCGCCACCCACAACCAAAACCCATGGTGCGGGCAGCTGTGCATCTCGCACGGTATAGGGCAAATGACAAGCGGCCCATTCCGAGCGGTAATATAATTAGACCAAGTGGGGCTGACCCTCACTGTCGCCGAGCCGGGGTAGAGCCCATATTGGCCAAATAGCATACGGCTCGCCGATGACCACAGCCCAAGACGCACCCAAAGCGTCTAATCGGGCGGAGCAAGGCAATAGGGGAGAGGCGGGGTCAGAAACAGCAACCCCTTACTGACACTGGGTCGAGGTAGGCTGGACAGAGTCCATCTGATGGCCGGACGACGACCGGAAACACACCGGCGTCCAAAACATCCCACGGACAGTGAGATGTGAATAGTAACAAAAACCCGACCAAAAGATCGGTAGCTCACCACGGAGCGAAAAAAGCATGGCGGTGGCTCCAGCCAGTGTCTATGGGTTCCTAGCGGCCAACTAAACATAAGTCTAGTTGAGAGCGGCCGCAAACGATGTCAAAATCGTACACCCACAGTGCAAAAACGGGATTGAAGGAGAGAAAAACTCGAAAAAAGGTTCGGTACCTCGTGGATGAGCGAAGAGGCCGTGGCGGCGGTCATGGCTGGTACCTACGAACTCGTGGCGGTGAGGCAAAGCGGATCCTAACAAGAATCGAAGGAATCTGACGACGGAGGAGGGAGAACGGAGCGACCGGATATGCCCTCGGGTTTTCTCTTCTCCTCTCTGGACGTCATTTTTTCCTTCTATAAGTTTCTGGAACGAAACTTACTGAAGATGGCTTTATAAGCCGTGATTTTACTATTTACCTTTTTTTATTTTTACATCTATGTCCCCAATGCGCGTTAACTCACTGGTTACGCGCTATAGCTCCAAACTTCGCGCCGTAAGCACGTAGCAAGGCCTGTGGCCCGCGACTAAGCCGCACACCCGACTCTACGGGTATAAATACGGAAAAAAATATACAAATACACATACGCTGAAACGTTACATTTTCCTGCCGAAAATAACTAGAAAAATGGCAGAAAAATCCCAAAAAATCATAGAAAAATCAGGGACCTTATAATTTTGGCTTCAAAAGTGAGTTGTTAGCCACATAGACGAAAAAAGTTTGTTATGAAATAAGACCAAGGTCTTTCGGATCTCTAAGGATGAGAGTTATGTATAATCATTTCTCTGGCCCAAGAGTCGTGTTTGTATGACCTAGAACACTAAAAGATGACTAGTCCTACGTAGTGGAATATAGGAGGTTTCAATTGTAAGGACCCTCATCTTTAAACCGGTTTTATTTTTCGTTAATTATGGGTTATCGTGAGATTTACGCGTTTTCTGATCTAATTCGGTGATTTCATAAATAAATAGTGTTTGTGATAGTTTTAACCAAAATTAACTTCAATATTAGTGGTTTTGAGTGATTTTAAACCAAATGTGAATTTTTGAGATTTTTCGGAATTTTCACTATTTTCCCAAAAATTAGGGTTTTGGCGGGACCCCTGTGGGCCCCACCGTCGAAAATTTTATTTTTATGTCAAATGAACTTAAACATATACTTAAGGTCCCACAAAAATTTTCAGAATTTTATTAGGCTTAAATTGTGCTTAACTTTACAAAATACCCACTTTTAGCCTACTTTTCGTATTTACACCCCAAAACTTACCTATGCCTACCCCAACCCTTATTATAAAAGGGCAAACCTGAGCCATTTCCATTTTTGGGAATAGGCTAAGGAAGGAAGGCTGGCCTAATCCCCACTTAGGCCCGAATTAGAAGCCAATTAAGGTAAGCTTGCTCTAATTAAGCACTAATCCATGACTTTTCTCTTAATTTCTTCCAAATCTACCATTTTCCCTTTTATTCAATTCGTTTTTGACCATCAAAAGCTACTGATTTGTGTTTTACTACAAACCCTAACATTCAAAATTCGATTTTTACTACCAACAAGCCCTAGATCTAAGGTTTAATTAGGGATTTCTTGAGTAAATCGATTTCCATTAAAGTTTAATTCAAACTCATTGTGTTTTCAAGGATTTCAAGAAGGGTGACTCTTCAATCCGAGCTTAATCAAGTGCTGAGGTAATGGGTCTTCAAAATCTCTGTTTATCCATGGTAAAACTCTTCATTTTTGGCTTATTTCGAAATGGGTTGCTTGATTTAGTGTGTTAATGGTAAGATTAGAAAATGGAATTATTTAATCCCGATTTCTTAGGGTTTTGCATTATTATGGTTTGGTTTGATATTCTGGAAGTCAAGGAGGACTTTTGATGATGATTAGGGTGTTAGATGTGGATTTGAAGTGCTATTTATGGTGTTTCGGTTTGGATTTGCGAAAGGAAGAAGATGATTGTTTTGCCGTGTTGGCGATCGATCGGCCTTGCAGGGCGATCGATCGGCTGAACTGAAAATTTCAAATTTTTGCGTGTAACCGATTGAACGGCCTGAAGGGCGATCGATTGGCTACACAGAAAACTGTATGTTGTGTGTATGATGCCTATTTTGTTGATTCCACTTTAGCTTGCCAATTTTATATGAATGTGGAGTGTTTTAAGCTATGTTAGGCTACTGAAAATGCATGCTATTGAGTTTATAGAGTTGAGACATATGCTTAGAGATGGTGGGATGACTTATGTTTTGTGGCATGATGTTGGAATCGTTATCTTGAAATTATGAACGGTTGGTTCCCTTTGGATAAGCATATATTTTCAGTAGGACTACAATCATTGTTGGACTGATTTGTCATTATAAATTGTGATTAATGGTGTGTGAATGTTGGTGATTGCCATGACTCAATGATGAAATGAGTGATGTTATAGGTGTTTAGCCTTTGTGGTTGAGTTTTGAATCTAGCTATGATTTCAACGATTCTTCTACTATGATTTTCGCTGGAATTCATGTTTAGGTAGAAATTCACATGTGTAGTGTGGTAGTGAGTTGATTTTCAAGCATGTTAATATGCATTATGTGAAAGGCTTCTACTAGTTACACACACACATGTGGGGGTTAAATGATGATGTTGAAGCTTAATATTGTGATTATGAATGATGCATTAGGGGCTGGTGAGAGCACTTATCATGATTAGGATTCATGTATGCTTTGCCCACGCATGTACCATGCTGTATGCATCATGAAAATGGATTTCCAAGTGAGGCCTTAGCGTGATTAATCGAATTTGACCGATTGGATGCAATGTGATAGAATTGTGTGCCGGGTTTATCGGTCGTGGATTAATCGCAAGTTGATTGGTCCGAAAGGACATATTTTAATTTGAAGTTCCTGTGTGGAACGAGTGCACTCCCCGGGTTGAGTCTTGTTTAATGGTATGATGTGGGGACGAGTTGTGTACTTGTCTTGTGGATATGTGAGAATATTATTATGTGTGTCATCTGGACCCTGAGAATCCAGTGTGGTATGCCGTGTGCACCCCGCTACCACGTGTTCTAGGGTTCTCTGTGTGAGAACTCGGGCTCTTCCCTCCGCAGGAGATGTCCCTGGGCGAACACCCCTGCTCTAGATTCTCTGTGTGGGAATGGGACATCCTTGGCCAGGATCGTCCAAGGCGAGCAGTATTAGGGATTGACAACCCCGATTTTTCTTGAATTCTTGTGTAGAATTTTGGACCATGACACGCCTTCGTGGCCTTGTCTATGCTCCCGTCTGTGTGACGTTAATGTGTGATTACTCCTTGATGGAGGTTGATTGTGATGACATTATGCATGTGGGAATATGTATGTTAGAGATACATCCATGCATGTTGATTTTGATGTCATGCATGTGGAATATGTATGTTAGAGATACATCCATGCATGTTGATTTTGATGATAAAATGCATGTGGAAATATGTATGTTAGAGATACATCCATGCAGATTGTGATGATGTTATGCATGTGGGAATATGTATGTTAGAGATACATCCATGCGGGATTGGTTATGATGTGAATGCATGTGGGAATATGTATGCTAGAGATACATCCATGCAGGTTGAATTATGCATTATGATGCAGTGTTAAGTGATATGAATGTGTGATCAGAAAGTGATGCACCATGTAAATCTTTGATCTGAAACGATCTCATTTCTAAACTATCGTATTTTCTACGTTGACAGTGATATTTAAAACCATTGCTGAGTGTTAAAACTCACCCCTCTTTTGTGTTTTGATTTGGGGCTGCGTGGTGCGACACGCAGACTGATAGGATTGCCTCTATGAGGAAAGGTCAGAGGTAGTTTGGGTGTGATGATGGAGATCGTTGCGTGACTTATCATCGTTTATTTCATGGTTTATGTTCGAACCTTTGTGTAGGGTTCTTGTTTTGGATTTATGTCGTATACTATAGTTGTGATGCTTATGACTTATTTTGAGCCAGTGTGGGCTTTACTTAAACTAAGCTTGTGGGTTTGAAATTGTTGTTTACTTTGTGTTAAGCAACACTTTTTTCTTCCCTTTTAGTTACTCTTGCTCAAAGGATTGTGCGCACTCCGTGTTGCTGTTAATCGCCCGTGGTTAGGTTTAAGTCTTCCGCTAGATCGTTTTCTCAATGTTCACTTCGTCGCCCCCGCGCACTTGACCGGCCCTTGGACCGGGTTCGGCTCGGGTCGGGCATCGCCGGGGCGTGACATTAATGATTATGGAAGTTAGAATCTCAGCATTAGGGTCCATAACCCCTAGTGAGCCTTCACTTCATGGCGTGGATGGGGTGAAACAGACTTCAGAAGAATTGAGGTCGTAATGTG
Organism: Saururus chinensis; assembly: GCA_035235625.1. NCBI lineage: Eukaryota > Viridiplantae > Streptophyta > Magnoliopsida > Piperales > Saururaceae > Saururus > Saururus chinensis. Next base: position 34,007,819 of record CP141145.1, read on the forward strand.
ATTGCCCAATATCTTGTAGAGTGAAGCTCCTAGACGATTTCATGTATCTAGAGAACCTTTATGAAGGATTTTTGCTCATGAATGGAATAATTAACGTGAAAGATATATACTCTTTTAATAGTAATGAATTATCTGGTTTTCCAATAAGAATTTCTTGGTATGTTGATCGAATCTTTATGTTTATTTAAGATTATTTTCCCACTCAGTATTCATGTATACTCAGCATTCATTGTGGTTAGGGTTGCTATTAAGCCAAGCCGGCTTGTCGAGCCGGCCTAGCTCGACTTGGCTCGGCTTGAATTAGACTCTACTCGATTTGGGCTCAATTCGAGCTCGAATGGGCTTGAGCCAAGTTCGAGCATACCCCTGCCTGACTTAGCTCGACTTGAATAAAAGTCAAACTCAACTCTACTCGACTTGAACTCAAACTTGAACCCAAATATAATTTTAAAATTATATATAAATAGTACATATATAAAACAAATTATACATATATACATGTATGTTTTATATAAATGCAATTATTAATTTAAATATATACTTATGATAAACTCCCTCCGTCTTAGATTAATAGCTCCATTTGATTAGTTCATTTTGAAAAATCAAATGGAGTTATTAATATAGGACAGAGGGAGTATATAAATAAACATATAATCATATATATATATATATACCAATATCATATATCATATATGATATACAAGACCTATTTATACGAGTCAAGGCTTACTCAAGACTGCATAAGCCCCAACGTCGTGTGCCCTCAAATTTTGATCCAACAACACACATCTTAGGAGGCAGATTAGTTTTTTGTCCCCTTGCGCCTTTGGATCTCGATCTGATAACCCATGATGCCTTGGCTTACGCTAACGTGGGTAAGCCCAAACTCATATTTTTTTTATGATATATCCTCGTCAAATTGTAATTGATGTATAATTTTTATGTATGATATATTTTTTTAAAATAAAAATATTTGAGACACCAACACTAATATACTCATTTTGTTCCAAATTAATAGCTCTATTTGGTTTTTCAAGATAAACTAAAATTAGTTCAAGTGAAAAATCAAATTGAGCTATTAATATATGACAGAGGGTCAACATGATATCACATTAATATACCTAAAAACTCTTCTAAAAGAAGTATGACAGTATGGAGACTTACCTTAGTTTACAAAAGAATGATTAGAATATTCTTTCAAAAGTTGAAGCATGACACGAGGACTAGCTTTAGCTTACAAAATGTTTTTCTTTTTGTATGTACTTGGAATTTTTTAGAGACATGTTAAGGTTGAGGAATAGTTCTTTTATGAGTGATTTATAAGTATGTAAAAAAAAGATACGAAGAAGTAGATGATAATGCTACCTAAGTGAGTTTCTAATTTATGCATATTTTTTAGTGATTATATGTACATAAAGAGAGGAAAATGGTAATGCTATTATTTTTTAGCATTTGTAATTAAAACTCATTTGTGATAGTTTTCTTTTTTCCTACTGACCATAGTCAGATGTTTGAGGCAGTCGTAGTACCTATTGAAGTATATTTATTAATATTTAATACTGAAAGCATCTTAGTATGTGCGATACTTCATATACTTTAGATTTATATATATATTATTTTTATTTTTTAGTTCGAACCTAGTTTAAGCCCAGGCTCATGATTTACTTATTGTAGTACGAGTTCGAGCTCAAGCTCGAGCTCGATCTAGAGCCAAGCTTTGGATTTTCAAATTGAGCTAAACTCGAACTAAAAATTTAGAGCTTGTTCGTTCGAGCTTCGAGTTGAGTTTTAGCAATTTGAATTCAAGCCAAACAAGCTCAATACTCGGCTCAATTTGTCTCATTAACACTCCTAGTTGTGGTGTTGGTGTTCATGTTGCGATTGGAAAGTATTGGAAAGGTTGTAGCTATAGTACAATTCTTCCTTGCTATTTTGGACTTTCTACATATAGATTTGACTAGGCAGGTGCATGTGACATTTTACTTTTATTGTTTATAACAGACAACAATGAACTTGTGGATCCTGTGAATATTTTAATGTATTAGTTATTTAGATTTTTATTAAAGTTATTAAATCACACCAAAAGATTGTGAAGGTTGATGATCCTTATAATCCTAATCATCTATTTCAATGATTTATTTCATATATTTTACTGCTACATTTAACAAGAAGGAAGAACGAAGATTTATGCTATTTTTATTTTAAAGGGAAGGAAAAATATAAATTTTATAAAAAATTGTATGTAAAAATTAGGGGTATGACTCTGTGTGTGTGTGTGCGTGCATGTGTGTTTTCTTTGCATGGGGGTTTCCTCTTTTTACTCCAACGACAGGGTTGCCATGACTTCTTAAGTAAAAGAGGGGGTGGAAATAGAGGCAATGGTGTAGATGGGGAGGGGAGAGGAATCTGGAGTTCGCATGGAGATCAACCAACATGGTTTTGCCCAAATGGCGGAGAGCAAGATGGAGGCGGTTAGGCTCTCACAGATATGGTTGTGCTTGGGGAGTGCATCTTAGCTGTGACTATGGAGATCCTTGTGGACTATAGGGGTGGAGGTGTGGGTGGATACAAGGAGCAGATGAGTTAGAGGAGGCAACTTCCTCATCAGTCCCTTAGAAACCTTAGAGAATTCCACACCCAACAATTGCCCCTTAAATGACTTTTACATTGGTTCGCATATTAGGGAGGAAGAGGAGGATGCGGTGGCAGAGAAATGAGGGGAGGTGGAGTAAGAAAGGGAGGAGGCAACAATGAAGTTAGTAGTGGGTAGAGGAGCTGGTGGTAGCAGATGGAGAGGAGTTAGTGGCAAAAATGGAAAAGGAGGCAATGCAAGGTTGGGAGTTGCAGGTAAGGCTGAAATCTGGCCCAGGCCCAAGCCATCCAACTCAAGTCTAATTTTAATTCTAAAAAAAGAAAAAAAAATAGATACTGATTTAATTTTAACTTTTGGAATAAGTGACTGAAAGCGTGGTAAGAATGCTGACATTCTTTTTATGAGGCCACACGTGTACTGGGAGAAACAATGAAAACATAGATTCTTTATGAGCAAGAAAATAAACTGCCAACAACGCAAATATTTGTGCAAAAGAAAAACATTGTTTCTCATAAAACATTTCAACAGACAGATGACCTGAAAAGAAAAAAGGTATTCCAAATGGAATTTTGGTCATGTGATTTGAGCAATAAATCAATATCTGCTGCGGCTTAAGTACTTTGACCACATAATCAGCAGCTTCATCCCCATGGCACATATCAAAAGCATTAATTTCTACATATCATACATAATAATTATATACTCTTTCCGTACAATATTAATAGCTATACTTGTAAATATAGTGATTTTTATTAAATAATGAGACCCACAAGTGAAAGAGTAGAAATTACCTTCTGAGAGGCTCTTTTAAAGTACTCATCCACTTAAATTGAGTCAATATGAACTATTAATATGGGACAATTATTTTTTCCAAAATAGAGATATCAATATGGGACGGAGGAAATAGTTATTACACTATAGGATAACTAAATTCATTCGGCCAAAAACAGGATAACGAAACTCAATCATCTAGGCGTGCCTAAGTGGGTAGGTACTAAAACAGTGATCAACCTAAGCAACAACTTATTAAAATGATTCTTATCTTGTGTTTATACCCGATATTGGCTAAAAACACAAACCATGGCAAAGTCATCTGCAAGCGCTAAGGAATTTTTTATGTACTCTGTTTTACGAAAAAATATAATTAAGTCAAGAATTATATTTAATTACATCTTCCACGGATAACTCTTCTTCATTATCCATGCACATCTTTCACTAAAAACTCTTTAAATGCAAAAGTGGGCTTCACAATATTATTAAGAAATGTATCACAACTTACAAAAAGTAAACACAGATGCAAAGTGCAAACAAACTGTTATCATCCTTTCTTTTCAAGTACACAATCCATTATCATCCTGTTTCCAAATATTCTGGATGAAAAAAAATCATGGAACTTAGTTCTCAATGAGATACAGATGTAGACTAGGAGCCATTTCCCTAATACTTTCAGACATTTCTGTTATGACCCTTACACAACAAGAAAGTAATTGAAAAACAAATAAAAAATTTTCAAGAAGATGACAATAACATCCGCCAGCTCCTCAGTATTCATAGTCCAATTGTTTACACATTTATAAATTATTTAAGATTATAGTATAATAATCATGAAAATCTACCGCAATATGCAAATTTCAGGCTGAGGTACAAACGCGCCCTCTAGTTCTTCCACTGTCAACAACTTGGTAGAGTTCGGTAACTCCACTGTGGGCAGATTGTCAATCACTTCCATCTGCACAGGTCTCACTATAAAATGGGCATCTAGGACTGAGATTGTGTTGTCAATGAAAGTTGACCTCGATGGCAAATAGTTCTTCATCGAACATAAAAAATCACTATGGTTCCTATCCTGAAAAGGTTATACATAAATGAATGCTAACTCTTACCATATATGAAGAAAATTGCTCATCTTAAACCAAGTTTACTTACAAATATCTTAGTAAATATTAAGGACATGACACAAGAAATACCAGTTGTATAGATGATTGTCTGTCTGACGGTCATAGTAATTATGTTAGGTAATCATTCGAGGTAGAATGGAAACCAATTTTTTAGCCCAAAAACCTAATTGAAGTTGGATTTTTTAGGGCACTCTAATTAAGAGGCATGCAAGGTATCAGACTCTTCTGTAACTTAGGAGTTACAATGGCCACATCTATGATGCTGATAGCAACTGTGTAATTTGTTTTCCAAATGATTTAGTCCTTTTTCGGAATAAAGTGAGCTATGTAAACTTCTAACAATATACCTCTCTCTCAGCATCTTCCCCCTCAATCTTCACTAACTGCTTTACACTGTTTTATCTTTTCTATTTCTAACTCTGTTTCTAGTGTTCATTACGAATTAACCTTCCATTGGGGGAGAGTATTAAGTTTCATTTTGAAGAACAATAATCCTTCAGAAAAACAAAGAAACAGCAACAGCCTCCCCGATCACCCAAACCCTGAACTTAGTGATGCACGACTTCCAAAAGGCAAAAAAGAATGTTGTGATGTTTTATTTTACATAAAGGGAAAGCAGGGACTTACAAAACAAAATTAAAATATGCAGTAGAAACAAATTACAACAATTACTATGAGGAGCTAAAAATATCAATCGGTAGCATGTAAAAAACACATGTTACCAACATTTTGTATAGTAAGTAGAAATAGATTAAGAAATGCATACCAATCGATAATTTGGAGCCCGGGTTGGCATCTTCAAATATTCCATGTTCTTAATATCAAAGTCCCACAAAAATGAAGTATGGTGTAACCAACGGCTTTTGATTATTGATTGCGCATTTCCGCCAAACTTCAAGTCCCCAAATACATAATCTGAAAAACATTGCAATTGCATCCAATTAAAGCATACTTCTTATAACTTGTCTTGATCAGCTATTTAATTTATGCTATTACTTGGGCTTTGGAGTACTTCATTACCATTTTCCCGTAGGTGAAAATCACCAAAGCCTTTCAGTGCATCACTATATAGCTGCGCACACCAAGAATAAATTTGCTTTATATGTGGTTTCAAGCCTGGAATCGCATCCTTATTGCAGATAAAGGAGATAAAAATAGTTCCTTCATCAACTATAACAGTTCCACCTCCACTAAACCTTCTAATAACTGGGATGCGGTCATGCAAGACTGATTTCAGTTCTAACAAATCAGAAGGGTTCCTATCCTGACACAAGGAAGCAATTTAAAAGAAGGAACAAGAAAGTAAAGCGCTATTTAAGAAAATGGAGTATGGGAAAGAAATTACCCAGAACTACCCATCACTATGTTGGGAGGGTTCAAACCATTGTTTATAATGCACCAATTTTCAGAGGAGCCTCGCAGAAGTCTCTGTTCCAAGTGAAGTTGTTGCAAAATTGGTGTTGACTTCAGTTTTAGAAGATTAATTAATGGCAAACTTTTTGCCAGAAAAGAAGCCATATCAATCAACTTGAGAGCCCTCTTAGCCCTTTATTTTCCAAAAATGCTGGCTCTTCAAATTCACCGGAAAAGCTCATATAATAAAAGACATCCACTACCTGTTGGATCCAAAAAAAACTTCAGAGACAGAATAAATAAACTCCATCTATAATGAAATTTCACTGGATGAAAACATTGAAGCATGTGACATAGAAAAGACATTAATTTAATAAATAAACCCAGTTTTATGAGGATTGCCGTGAATTTCATCTCCTTTATCTGAACCCAGGCTTGGACCAAATATAGTTATTTCCCACTTAGAAGCCAGAAGTCGAGAAATTGGCAGCATGGCACAAGTCTAACAAGGTAAGTTTAATAAACAATGGCTCTGACCTCCAAGCCCATTTTGCATGCATTTGTTAGTCCAAAATTTATTCCATTCATTTATTTATGATCTATTATCTGCAACTGGGAGGCCCTATTTTATTCTGCACTTCACTTCTATAGTTTGCTAAGAGCTTATTATCTTACCAATTTTTTTATGTAATTTCCCTAATGTTTATTTAATTTTTACAACATATCAGCTCATTTACCTCCACGAATAACAAATATTTGGTCCTTTTTTTAAGTTTCATAGAATACTCCCCATCAATTAACTATCCCTTCAAATTTTGTTTAGATGTGGTAAGAAATGAATGCAATGTAAGTAGAACCCCAGCAACAGTGCTGCATTTCCACCAAAATTTGATTTTCTTGGCACACAAAACAAAATCTTCCAGGGCAGAAGCATTTCTTCAAACAGTGTCACATCACAAGTTCTCTCATACAAACTCCAAAAGAATGCATAAAAATTCAGTTTAATAATCTTGTCTGGGAAAGAAAGACAAACAAATCAAGAAACTTCCAAAAAAAGTATCACACAGTCTACAAATGAACATGGTCTCTCAAGCCTGTAAGGGATCAGTGAAAGGTTTGATGGCAGTCAATATACATGTTCCTGATCAAAAGCAATCAAGCAACTCTAAATGTGCGGAGGAAAAAGCAGCAAGAGATAACAGAAAGAAAATCTGCGAATGAATTATCAAGATGATTGACTCACCTTGGGCTTAACTAGGCAAAGATGCTCAAGCTTTTGGGATGGGCCCAAGGAATCTGGTAGAGAAGTGGACTTCTTGAGAACGAGGGAGACAAGGGAGTGGTGGCAGGAGGGAGAACCGTAGGACATGGTACCTGTTTGTCAACCAGGAAAGGTTAAAGTAGGCCAAGCTGTTGGGTCAACCTAGGGCTGTTAACGAGCTGAACGAATTAGGCTCGATTCAAATTGGGCTAGTCTCAAACTCAATTTGAGCTCGAATAGGCTCGAGCTGAGTTTGAGCAAATCCCTGCTCAACTCGAATAAAACTCAAACTCAAACTCAAACTCGACTCTACTCAGCTCAAACTCAAACTCAAATATAATTTTAAAACTATATATAAATAATATATATAAAAAATAATATATATATATATTCATATTTTACATAAATATAATTGTTAATTTAAATATATATTTATGACATACTCCCTCCGTTCTAGATTAATAGCTCTATTTGATTAGTTTATTTTAAAAAATCAAATAAAACTATTAATCTAGGACATATGAAATATATAAAATGACGTATAATCACATATATGTACCAATACCATATATGATATATAAGACCAATTTATATGAGCCAAGGCTCACTCACGGCTGCGTGAGCCCCGATGTCATGCATCCTTATATTACGATCCAATAACACAACTCACGAGGCAAATAAGTTTTTTCTTGCACCCTCGAATCTCGATGTGATGGCCCATGATGCCTAGGCTCACGCTAACGTACATGAGCCCAAACTCATATAAAATTTTTTCATGATATATATCCTCGTTAAATTGTAATGGATATATAATTTTTATATATAATAAATTTTTTAAAAATAGAAATATTGGAGACACAAACACTAATATACTCCTGTCCCAAATTAATAGCTCTATTTAGTATTTTAAGATAAACTAAAATTAGTTCAATTAAAAAACCAAATGGAGCTATAAGTATATAATGAAGGGTCAACATGATATCACACTAATATACATAAAAATACTTCTAAAAGAAGCATGACATTAGGGGGAACAACCTTAGTTTACAAAAGAATAATTAGATATTCTTTTAAAAGTTGAAGTAAGACACTGAGACCATCCCCAGCTTACACAATGTATATCTTTTTACATGTACTTTGGAATTTTTTAGATGCACACTAAGGCTAAAGAATAGTTCTTTTAGAAGTGATTTATGAGCATGTTAAAAAAATAAAATACAAAGAAGTAGATGGTAATATTGCCTAAGTGAGTTTTTATTTTCTGCATCTTTGTTTAGTGATTATATGCGCATAAAGAGAGGAAAATAGTAATGCTATATTTTTTTAGCATATGTAACTAAAACTTATTTGTCATAGTTTTCTTCTTTCTTAGTGACTATAGTAAGATGTTCAAGGTGTAGTCGCAATACTTGTTGAAATATATTTATTAATATTTAATATTAAAATTATATTAGTATGTGTGATACTTCATATACTTTAGATTTATATATATATTGTTTTTATTTTTTTAGTTTGAGCCCACTTTGAGTCTAGGCTCATGATTCACTTATTTCAGTTCGAGCTTGAGCTCGAGCCAAGGTTTGAATTTCCAATTCGAACCGAGCTCGAGCTGAAAATTTTGAGCTTATTCGAGCTTCAAGCTGAGCTTCAATAGTTCAAGCTCTAGCAATAAAAGCCCAATACTCGGCTCAACTCGGCTCCTTAACACCCCTAGATCAACCCCGCATAGCCTAGGCAAACTGGTTTGTCTACCAGACAGGGATAGAACCATGTCAAGCAAAAAAATTCAAGATTTATTATTCACTTTCAAGGTGTTTGGATGCATCATTAATGGAGAAATAAAATGGGCTTTCAAAAGAAATATAAATGGGGTCATGTTCGGTTTCTTTTTTTATGATTTATAAAGAAAATATAATTTAAGATTGCTTTTACATTTAGTATGTTAAAATGACAAAAAAACCAACAACATGTGGATGAGAATAAGTAAGATGAGGGTTGACTCGTCTTTTCACAACATTGATATGAAAAAAGGCCTTGCTCAACAGGATGGTTCTTTTTTAGTCAATTCAAGGAGAATTGACATAAAATGCACTTAACTGGCCATTTCACTGGAAATGCCATTTCACACTCCCACCCAAACGAGATAAAAGTAGAAAGCTCATTTATGGGTTTTGAAAGCCACTCTCCCGGATAAAAAAGGGTAAGTGGTTCCAAACACGCCCTTTAAGGGCCTGTTTGGACCTGGAACGAGGCTTTTAAAGCCCAAAAATGTCATTTATGCATTTCCCATTTTTGGATGGGTCATTTCAGCATAAAATGGCCTTTCCTAGGAAAAAGTGCTTTTATGTCAATTTTGTTAGATTTGACTCAAAAACTCCTTCATCAAGAAACCCTCCTCCTGAGAAAGGCCCTCTTCTTGATAATTTTTAAGAGAAATGGTGATGCAGGATAGTGTATTTTAGCAGGGAAGCGTAAAGATTTAGGGTGCATGAAGGGTAGAGAAGATGGGAGACAAAAGGATGTAGATGGGAGGGATAACCATGGAGTCCACCAAGGGTTCCGCCAGAATCCACCAGAGGGATTTAATGGAATCCACCAGCAAGGGTGTTGGAATCCACCAACTGAGACAAAACTCTTCAGAAATTCAAATCATAAGCTATTTTCATTACTGTAATTTAAGACCTTTTATAGGTATACAAATAGTCCTTAATTGGAAAAAACTTACCGGACAAGAAACTTTTAATACGACACGAAAATATAAATCTAAAGTCCTAATTTCAAACACTAAATGTGGCATGAAAATCTAAATCTACAATCTCTATTACATGAGATCACTAATCTTCCAAATAAACTTAAGTATAAAAGTAAATATTCTATTCTAAACAAAAGTCCAAAATCAAATCTTATGTGATCTATATATGTTCTCTAGGCCCCACTTTCATATCCTCATCAAAGGGTTTCTTGAGAAAAAGTCCCCTTTTATTCAAATGTTATGAAAAGACGAGTCACCCCTCATTTCACTCATTTTCTTGTACATGGTGACGGGTTTTGTCATTTTACATATCAAAAGTAAAAGTTATCTAAAAGTCCATTTCCCTAAAAATTCATCAAAAAAGAAGCTCAAACATGACCCATTTTGATTTTCTTTGAAGAAAAGAAAACTGTTAAAAGTTCCTTTCATTTCCCCACTGATGATTCATTCAAACGGCCACTGATTCCTCCAATATGATCATTTGTTCTCTCTTATCTTTCCATGACCTATAAATCATCCACATATTAACTCTAGATTACCTCTATGGGTGTAAAATAAGTGATGCAGTGCCAAAAAGTGGAGAAAAAAAATGGAAGGCTAGACATTACTTCTACTAATTTATTTTGATTTTCTTTAAAAAAGCATTTCTAACTAGTATGAACAACTTTTTTGGATGCAAGATTAGAGGGAGAATCTTTGCAGATTATCACGACAATCCTACAATCTTATTTGAGTTAAAAAAGGGAAAAAAGTCAAACATGCTGGATTTTTTAAATTGAAAAGAACCCAACAGTAAGGGGGGTGCCACACTTTTAAGAGGTTTAGTCTACAGTGTCCCCAATATCTTTTTTTTTGTTGAGAAAATACATTAAATTGTTCAAACAATTTTAATCCAAACATGCCTGAAATACCCCCATTAAAACTACGCTTTTCAAAATTTGGGACGAATAAGCACTCTTTTTTTTGGGACAAGCTAATTTCGTTGCAAATAATATATATTATTTTCCCTTGCTTTGTGAATTCCAAATTTCATAGAAAATCTTAAAATTTCTACTTTTATAAATCCATATGTGACAAATTTGTTTCGTCACAAATAAATTAATTTTTTTGCGACGAGTTAATTTCATCGCAAATACTTAATATTTTTTTAAAAAACATATCCTTTTTGCAATGAGTCATAAAAGCACTTTTTTTGGGGTGGACCTTTTGTGATTACTTATTTGTGACGATGGAGAGAATTTTTTTTCATCGCAAAAGCTTTTAGCAATGACTTCAAACTGTTGCGACAACTTCTTTAAAACCGCCTTTTTCTAGTAGTGGTTAGGATGGATCTTGTTCACATTCACAACTAAGGGCTCATTTGATTAGCTTGTTTAGAGCTAAATATGAAAACCATATGAAAAGTTGACTTTCTACTCAACTAATCTCCTACTTACCCCAAAATGAAAATTTTCACTCAATTTTTTAGAGCTCACTTAGCCCACGCCCCCCCTTAAAAAATCACTCCGTCCTTACCTCAACTTTAAAAACATATTTACACCACCTCCTATCACTCCTCCTACAGCGTCAACATCAACTCCAGCGACCAACGACCCCACAGCAACTCCATAGACTAACTACGCTGGCAACAGTAAGCTTCTTCGTCTTGAACTGCAATTGGATCTGAACAATAAGTATAGAAGTCTCTACTGAGATATGTAACTTAAAAGAAGGGAGACGAGAACATATATCATCTTCCAACGGAGGCCCACCACCGGGCCTAGGGATGCCAACAAAACCTATCCACCACTCGAACTGAACAGCTAAAAAGCTATATGGGATGAACAAAGTTACCCAATGAGTAAGCAAATGGGTAATTTTACCCAAGTGTTTCATATATGAAACAATTTTCAATGCCCGTTGCCAAGAAATTTGGTAATTTGGGTAACCGAATGGGTATGGAAGATATACCATTTGGGTAACAGAATGATTATGAGTAAAAAAACATGGTAGTAGAGTAAGTCTTACCATGGTTCAGTTGGCATCCCTAGCTGGGCCACCATTGGCACCACAACTGCATCCATCCTAGTTGTTGTTGGCAGACAGAGGCTTCTGGGAGATGGTCCTCAGGGAGGTGGGCCAAGGCAGGGAAGGGGGAGGAGGAAAGTGGGGCTGAGAGGGAGGGGAGGCAAGATCGGTTAGGCCAGGTAGGGCCGGTGCTAGGGAGGAAGGAGGAATAAGGGTAGGATAATTTTCGTAATGTTAAAAAATAAGGTAAGTAATAAAAAGGGTTTGGATGAGGCAGATGCCAGAAATTTATCTAAATTTATGTCAGCTGACAGACTTTAAAGTAAATAGGAGATTAATGGGGTAGAAATGACTTTAAAGTAGATAGGAGATTAATGGGGTAGAAATGAAGGCGTTCTTCTACTAAAAATATGCCCATTAATTTCCTATTTACTTTAAAGTCCGTCGAAAAAAGATATGCATACTAGCCAATATTGCAATTGTAAAAACATAAAAACAAAAAAAGGAGCATTGAGATATATAATCCTTTGAGTGCAAAAACAGAAATTACATACACCAAAAATGAGATAAACAAGGATAAGTTACCAATCCCTAGCGGTGGTAATTTGATAGTCACTTGTGAAAAATACTTAACAAATCCCTCTACTAGAGTCTAAAAGAACCCTGGGCATTAATTAGTTTAAATAACATCTAGCAAGGACACATTGCTAATTAAATATTAACCTAGTTGCTAGGATATGATAACATAGGCATTCCGCCAAATAAAACATCTAATAGATATGATACTATCCCAAAAAAGACTTATTTGTCTGCGCTGAAAAGAACCATACAGATTGAAATGGAATTTCATACTATTGCAAAAAATAAATATAAGACATAAGGCATGATAGACTTGGGCCTTATCCATCTGACCTGTTGCACCAAGCAATACATTTTGTTTTTGCCGAAAAACAGATGTGAATCTGTCAGAACATCAGTTGAACCCATTCTTTATCAAACAAGGAAATTGTTGATCAACCATGTAAAAGTCATAATTGCCAATTCTACTCTTAATTTTATATATGCCTTATGCCATAAATTTATTTTTTGCAGCCCAGAACCTGATTCTAAGACCTTGATCACCAAAAACCTACAGAAATTAAGTCTTACCTCGAATCAGCTATTCTACTCTTATACTAGCCTGAACCCTTTTAAAGCTCTCAACTTGACGCCAAAAGGCCCGCTATGATCCTCTGTGGAGGTAAAATAGCTTTCTGTGTTCTATGTAGAGGTAACATACATGGGTTGGAATCTATTGAACTGAAAGAGGGTGCTAAATAACCAAAGGAAATGTATATACTAACGTATAGATGAAGAGGAATTGTGATAAGGACAGAACACCCAATATTGCGGTTACTGTAGCATCTACAGTGGCAATTGCGAACCAGCAAGGAGGAAAGGTGTGATTCTTCAAAAGTCGAAAATGATAAAGGGAAAAGAAGAGGCAAATGAAGAAGATGACGGAGAAAAAGCCTGACTCTTTTGGAGGTTAGTGAGAGAGAGAGAGAGCATACCTGTGAGAGGAGGCCGTAGGAGGAGATGTAGCCAGCGGAGGGGGGAGGAGGTAGCCAGCCGGCAGCTGAGGTGCCGGGTAAAATTCAGACCTGATCCGATCCGGATGTAACCGACCCGAGAATGACCCGGGTCGGGTCTTAATAAAACTACTTAAAGGTAAATTTTGAATCGGGTTCAAGAAGCTTAACATGTAAAAAACATAACTGACCCGAATTTTAATTAACTTACAAAATTATATTTAACTTAGGTTATATAAATTTTTATATAAAATTAACCCAATATAATAAGTTAGTTTAAATTATTAGAATAAACCTTACCCAATATAAATCTCAGTTCTTATTTTAATTTTTGGGTTTTTTCGAACCTTATCGGGTCGGGTGGTCCAAAAAGCTCTTTTCTTATTTTAAAGTTGGGTATGGTGTAAGAAACTTAATTTCCATCTCAGAGTGGAGTTGGGTCTTACAGAACCCGTCCGACCCGAAATGAAGCCTATTAAAAATTTGGTGTTCACAACTCTTGTTTCGTCGATGGAGAAGTAGACGACGACCCCGTCCCATGCTTAGATGATATGTCCTCTTTTAATTAGTTCAACGTGGTAGTATATCAGTCCTACAGATTTTTTGTGTGTAGATGACCACCATATGTAGCTTTTGGTTGATCATGTTAGGACACTATTATGTAAAAATTTTATGTACCATATTATGACCCATGTACAATTATGACAAACTCTGGTCATAGAGCCCGCCCGAGCACATTGTTGCAAGGAAATGTTCCACTTTTTCACACGAAAGGTTGACAACATGATTAATTAATATTGAGCTAAAAATTGTAATTTGAAGACCCTCCTTGTTAATCTAGCCTTTTGGCCATTCATCTTATAATCTATTTTTTATTTTTATATCTATACTATTATTAAAATGAGAAGAGCTGTAAAATTTTGTGTGTTAAAGTGCTAAATTACCTTTTATATGATAGTAAATTGTTTAATGAGTTATATATATATGTGATCATAGTGTGTGATAAATCTCCGTATGTGGGCTGGCTATGTGTAGTTGATGGGCATGAGTATATGCATTAGATTGTACGTTTGTCGAAGGGGTGTTCTATGGACTATGATGCTGAAATTACAGTAGTGTGTTGGGTGAATGAAGGCATATGATTGACGGGCGAAGGTCGGACTTGATGAGATTAAATTGATTTAGATTAAATCAGATGGTACGTTAGAGTAACAAGTAGGAGACTTAGGGGATTCGGGTATTAAGAAAACTTAAGGTTCGGAGCGTCCATGGGGGACTATGAGTTAGTAAAAGTTGACTGCATAATTGTACATGCATAATCTATACGATATGAATTGTAAGGTAAGAACAATAAGGAATTAGTAAGGGTTTAATAATTGGACTTCGATATGAAGGGTTTCATTTGAAGAGTTTAGTAAGACGATTTGGTTTTAAGGCGGATGGTGCAGGATGTAAGGTTGTAAGTTGATGATGCTAAGAATATCCTGGTAAGGAGTTAGAGTTTAACAAATAAGGCTATGAGGAGATCTGTCAGACTGTAAAGGTAAGGATGAGTTATGAGTATGGATTAGATGAGTTAAGTGAAGTATGTCCTTGCTGATTAGAGCTTCAGAACAGACTTGATTTCAGCTTGGTTGGCTAAAGAAGGTAACATTGAAGTAGTTCCAAGAATAATTATATAGGCATATGTTACATAATATGAACATGAATTATAAATAACCATAATTCAATAACTTTGTGAGTTTGAGATTGAGGGTTTAGACATAAAGTTTCATGTTTGAGCTAGCCGATAAGTAATTGGTTGAACATCCTTCCATGTCTAGCTCAGGTGTTAGCCCATTGGATTTTGTCTTGGTGCTGTATTTCAACCCAAACATTTGATGCTCTATTGAGAGGGAAATATGTTTTGTCACTCTTGTTTTGGTGCTGTATTTAAGCCCGGATGTTTAATGCTCTATTGATAACACTATAAATTTATGCCCTTTGTGCATTATATGCCTTACTGCCTATAGATGTTACCATATGTTCTGCCCAATAGTGGCACTATAAGATTTTTGCCCGAGAGTGACCTGTAAGACTTTTGCCCTAAGCTGACACTATATGACCCTTAGTTGGCATTATATGGCCCCAGAGAGTGTGCATTTGCACACTCAAGTAAGTAGTATCATAGATATACTTTTACCTGTTTAATCCTATGCCCCATGAGCATAGGTGTGCAATGCCTTCGAAAAAGTTTATGACATCTAATTTCTCCTTGGAGGTTAAGGTGATGCCCCATTAATATTTTTTTCTTTTTTTATGTTGGAGCTTAATAATTGTAATGAACTTTAATTTTCGATAGAATGTGTATGACAGTAAGAGTAAGTTGTATGTATCAGATTTTGAGTAAGTTGTATGTGTAAGATTCGGAGTAAGTGAAAATGCGAGCTTCTGAGGAAGATGGTAAGAGTAAGCTTCTGAGTAAGAGTTAGATTGTATGCGTATGGTCATATAAGTAAGATTGTACGAGTAAGGTCGTACGAGTACGTGTAAGTTTTATGGGTAAGCATGCACTGGTACGACTCTAATTCAAAGTGTAAGAGTAAGAGTATACTGTAAGAATAAGCGTAAGAGAAAGTGTAAGTTCATCTAGTGCGATGGTTTGTGTGTGAGACACTGTTTATGTTACATATATTTCTTGCTTCATGTGAAGTTACATGAACACATCTATCTATAAACTTATGAAGTTCATTGATTTGATTTCCTCTATTGGGTATGAAAATACTCATTTTCTCTATTTTTATCCCCTTAGTCTGGAGGCTTTTGTAGGTTCAACCGAGAGCTTTTTGGATTGGACTTTATTCTATGTGGTGGATCGCTCTTCTTTGGCCTAGGTGTGTTGTAGACTCGTAGTGAGGTTATATTATTTTTGTTGTCATGATCTCATGTTTTAGGTAAGGTGAGAGTTCATTGTGTTATTTTTCTGGACTTGTCCATATATGCATGATTTAGAACTCATACTATTGATGAACATGTACTCAGAGATGCTTGAGATATATTTATTTTTAAAGACTATCATGTTTCACTTTTATGTTTTCATTTTGGGCCACGCCTCCAGTGGTGAATCACGACCGGCTTACCCTTTGTCCGGCTCCTCCCCGGCTTGGCAACGACGGAGACGGCCTCTGTTCTAGCCATTAGGCCTCTTCGCCACTCCACAGGAAATTGCACTGACTTGCTGCTCTCTCTGCTTCTCTTTTCCCCCCATTGTTGTGGTAGGGCTAGGGCCAGTCGGAGCTCACCTGGCTCAGCCTGAACTAGTGTTGGTAGCATGGCCAATCCAGCCCAGCCTCACCGGCTCCATAGCGTAATTCCACCTCACCCCAGTCAACCCCCTTCTTTGCCAGTGGGTTTCCTGACTCATTTTTTATGGATGATGTTGTTGCTGGCCAGACATCAGTGAGCCAGCCTCTATCTAGCTCCGCATCGGCCTAACAATGGTGGTAGGGCCACCCTAGCTCAGCCCACCACAATTTTGGCCTCCCCTGCTCCTATCTAGACCAATGAAAGCGGACCAAGGTTTTTATTCGTTAGCCAAGCGTGCGTATTACAGCGCCTCTATTACATAAGCGAAAGCGATGTGACCTATTGACCAGCCGAAAGAGCATCCTTATAATAGAATGAATGGGAAGCAGGCTTGACAAACGGAACTAGGGACCATGAACCCCCTCCATCATTGTTTGATAGAGAATGCTCACCGCTTTCTTTCTATGGTTACTATTAGAACACAAGCCAAGGAATTTCTACAGTCACAGTTGCTTCCCAAGCCAGCCTAGCAAGCACCTTCTAGTTCTCAATTTCAGACTCAGCACGATCCACATAATATCCACACGATTGCCTTCTATTTTTATTTCTTTGTACGGTCATTGTTGCCAGTAGATGGCCTCCATATGACCTCTGACCAATCAACCTTGGCATGGTGAGGACCAGCCTGCGAACTCTTGGCCAATTGTCGGGGGTTTCGCCTTAGCCTGGGAATGAGGAAAGGGGCCACCCTAGCCCAACCCCGCCGCCGCTCTGGTCTCAGTCTCCCCCACTAAATTTCAATCAGCCACCACATCCTAGCCTTAGCTCTACCGCCCCTTTTGGGTTTTGGGCTGCCTTTATCCAAACCTCTCCCCCTCCCCTTTGTCCGCACGTGCAAGTGGTCGTGCATGTGATTTAGGGTTTAGGTGTTGATTTTGTGCCGCTTGGCTATCAAATAGCTCTGCCACAAGCTAGGTTTGACCCTCATAGCCTTCTTCCACCTCTCCTATATCCTCGAGCACCACCCCATGTCCTCAACCCCTTATGTGGGTCATAGTTGACTTGAAATCACCACCATTAGGTGTTGTCCATGGCCAATTTTGGTGTCTTGCAACCGGTTGAGTGCCTCTTAGATGCTGGCTGACTTCCATTTAGTCCACCATCGACTTCCAGTCACATCGCCACTTCTTTTAGGATGACCCTTCTCCCGGCTGCCCTTATTGCGCCATCATGGATTGCGAAATCTGCCACATTGATTTCTGTCACCCCATGTAACGCCCGAGATTTTTCATCCCTTTTCCTCAAAAGTCATAGAAATTTTTTTTTTCCATAAATCGGAGTCAAAACGATAAAATCAAAACCTGTTTATGATTTAAAACATCATACGGTTAAACATCGTACTGTCAAATCAAATATCCCCAGGCGCTACTCGAAAACACACGTACGAATAAATTCCTGCTATGATCATAGACTTTTAAATACAAATCACTCTCCCGGGCATCCCTGAGTACAAGTCCCCTAATAGTCCACTAACTGATCCAAATGAAAGTCCAGATAAACATCATGATATCTCATCTCACCCAATACAGGAGATCGTGGCACCAATAAACTCACAGAGAGTCAAGCTGATACCTGAGTCAACGGGAATCAATCCACCGCTGAAACGAGCGTCCATCACCAGGAGCTCTCCGCACAACCTGCAAAACCTCCCGTACAACGGGGCTACAAATAGTAGGGTGAGTATTTTCATACTCAGTAGGAAAATACCCAGTAGGGGAAATCCCAAACGGTGAACTCCATAAGTTCATAAATCCATGCGTCATGCAACTCAAACATGAAGCAGAAGCATATCATAATCATATCGTGCACATACACAAACGATCATATCAAAGGCACCATCGTGCCACAGACATATCGAAGGCACCATCGTGCCAATATCATATCAAGGCATCATCGTGCCAGAATCATACCGAAGGCACCATCGTGCCAGAATCATACCAAAGGCACCATCGTGCCAAAATCATACTATCCAAACAACTTACACAAACACCCTTATCCAGGGTCATACAATTTACTCGTACCACCGTACGCATACTCATACAACATACGCATACTTGTACGATCTTACTCGTACAATCGTATGCTCACTCATACAGCTTACCCATACATGTACGACCTTACTCGTACAATCATACTCGTACGACCTTACTCGTACAGTCTGCACAAAATCATACTTACTGTCTTACTCGTACTCATACTCTTACAGTCGTGCTCATACTCATACGCTTACAGTCTTACTCATACTCATAAGCTTAGAGTCTTGCTCATACTCATACACTTACAGTCCTGCTCATACACATATAATCGTACTCACACTCATACAGTCGTACTCATAATCGTACACATATCAACGACCACTGAAGCTCATTACAACTAATAAGCTCCAGCGTCGAAATGGAAAAGAATGCCACTGGGGCAACACCTTAACCTCCGGGGAGTGACTAGACGCCATGGACTTTTCCGAAGGTAAGGCACACCAATGCTCATGGGGCACTGGATCAAACAGGTAAGAGTAGATCCATGATACTACTTACCTGAGCGCGCAAACATAAACACCCACACATAAGGGGTCATACAGTTGCCCACCATAATGGGTCTTATAGTGCCATAGAATCGCCCACCATAATGGGTCTTATAGTGCCAGAGAATTGCCCACCATAATGGGTCTTATAGTGCCATAGAATCGCCCACCATAATGGGTCTTATAGTGCCAGAGAATTGCCCACCATAATGGGTCTTATAGTGCCATTGCCACTCTTGGCAGAAAACATACAAAGGCCACTTGGGCGTAAACGTCTGATGCCACTCTTGGGCTGAAACATACAACGCTCTCAATAGAGCATCAAACGTCTGGGCTTACACAGCACACAGACCAAATCAGAAACATACGTCGCTCTCAGCAGAGCATCAGACGTCTGGGCTTCATACAGCACGCAGACAAAGTCAGAAACATACATCGCTCTCAACAGAGCATCAAACGTCTGGGCTTTTACAGCACGCAGACCAAATCAGAAACGTCGCTCTCAGCAAAGCATCAGACGTCCGGTGCTCTACATAGCACACAGACAACATCCCGCAGGATAAACACCATGGCAAGACATGATAAACGCTCGGCCAACTCATCAGCGGCCAGCTCAAACACGGAACTTAATCCGTCGAACCCTCAGGTCTCGAACTCACAACGCTATCATTAGCTGTGCTTATAATTCCAGTTTGAATTAAGTATATTATGCGGTACAATTATGCCACACAAACTCACAGTCCTCGACTGGTCAAACCAAAGCTGAGCCGGATCCGAAACCCAAGTTCGTTAGGGCAACAGACTTCACTTACCCGTCCACATCATGGACAAAACTCATCGTACAACAAACCCTTACAGTCTTACACTTCGCCATCCATCTTATGGCCAAATCCTCTTACACTGACATCCTCAAATAACGCTCCTCAGAGCCAACCCAGTTGTCACCCTCTTACTTATATCTCACTTATTATACTTATTTTTCACTTCATAATCTGTACGTTATGCTTGTACAATTATGAACACTCTTACTGTCTGACAAATGCCCAACCTACAATCCAACCAAACCGATCCATTCTAATCCTTGCCCGTCATACTCAAATCCTCTGTCATACGCTTACACAACTGTATCCAAATCCAGACAAAGCTTCTGTCACCTCTTACTGTCCATCGCCCATACCTCTGCCCACAAACACAAACGCACATCCAAAGCATAGGCAAAATGCCATCATACATACGTATGTCTCACACATACGTATAGCATACACATACGGCCATACATACATAACATACAAACATGCACGCTAGCCATCACTAGCACATGCATACACACGTCAAACATGCACGCTAGCCATCACTAGCACATGCATAACCCATACATAGCATACTGACATATTTGCTAGCCATCGCCAGCGCATACATAATCCACATCCATAAAACATGCATACATCTCATGCATATCAATCATACCATACAATCATGCTTACACGCACATCATGCAATCGGATCGTTACTTAACATCCAAGCATGGAATCATACAATCCTAGCATGCTGCTACTCATTCAAAGCATGCTTCATGAATTTACGAGTTCAAAGCTCCCCTACCTCGTAATCATGACGTTCGATGGCGAGCACACGACGGTGGCGGCGTCGGCGGCGGAGTTGGCGGTCAAAACCGTTGGCTGGCTGAGAGAGCTGCTGTCCCGAGGATTTCAAGATGCGCCGGAACTATCACGGCCAAATAGAGTGTCAGAACTCAATGCGGTAAAACCCGCGATCCACGGCGGCACACCAGGGCGGCCGGGAGAAATATCGTGCCAACATAAGTGGCGGTGCGACCAGAAGTCAAGGGTGTACACTTTGAAGATCAGCCGGTGGCTAAAACGTGCTCAGCCGGCCACAAAGACATCGAAATCGGCCGTGGACAGCACCCAACGGCGACGATTTCGGTCAACAAAGGCCCACATAAGGGCGGAGAGCGTGGGGCAATGCTCGAGAATCAAAGGAGAGGTGGTGGAGGATGGCTCTAGTGGTCAACTCCACTCGGTGGCAAAGCCAACCGATGGTTAGGCGGCACGAATGCGGCGCCTAAACCCAGAAGTACACGCGTGGCTACATGCGCACGCGACCCAAAAAGGGCGGGGGAGATGGCTGAAATGAGGCGACTCATGGCCCACAAAAGCCAACCGGGCTAAGGCCCTAGCGGTGGCCAATCTAAGTGGCGACATCGCCGATCGCCACCCACAACCAATACCCATGGTGCGGGCGGCTGTGCATCTCGCACGACAGAGAGCAAGGGGAGGGTTCAAGGTCGAGCAAAGGCTATGAGGCCGTCACTGGCCAAGGCCTGAGCAGGTGAACTCGTCCACCTTCTGTCAAGGTAAGACATACAAATTCTTGCCCGAGGCCGTCCGGTACCGACGGCGTAAAATGGGCAAGAAGGGTCAACGGCACACATGCCGGTAAGGCAGACTAGCTGCGGCTATGGGCCGCAAGGCTGAACAAGACCCAGAGGGTGGCCCACTGGTGTCACCGGGCTGGGGCGGAGCCGAACTACGGTCCGCTAAATCAAATCCGGCGTCCGACTGATAACGTCGGTACCACAACGTCCAAAACGGACGTAGGCCAAAAATAGGGGACGACCGGAGAAAACCCGTAAGGGCGGAGCGGCCATGGGGGCGGCGGCTGAATCGGGCACGGAGGTGTAGCCCACTGCCTTCGCCGGAGCAAGGCGGGACTGGGGGAAGGCCGAATCGGCCGCAGATCACCGCTGGCGGCCACTGTTTGCCCAAACAGTCCGTCGGCGAACAAAGGAACGAGAGGGGGAAAGAGGGTGGGGCGGCGATGCCGAAGCCCACCGGGCCGGGAGGAGGGGCTCCTCACCGTCGCCGGAGCAAGGCGGTGCTGGACGGAGGTCCGATCGGCCGCAGCTCGCCGCCGGCGGCCCCAAATCGCCCAAACAGTTCGCCGGCGGAAAAACAGGGCAGAGAGGGGGATGAGGACGGGCGGCGGAACGGAGGCCCACCGGGCCGGGAGGAGGGGCTCCTCGCCGTCGCCGGCCCAGGGCGGAGCCGTGGCCGGCCGGTCGGGCCGTGCCGGCCCGTGGCGGCGGCGGAACGGAGTGAAACACAGTGGGGGCGGAAACAGGGCAGCAGAGAGAGGGAGCGGGACGGCGGAGCTGGGGCTGTCCGGGGCCGGGGAGTGGCTCTCCGCCGTCGCCGGCCCATGGCGGAGCCGTGGGCGGCCGGCCGGCCCTCGCCGGCCTACGGCGGCGGCGGAATCCAAAAATGACAGTGAAAGGGGCAAACCGGGAAAATCGAGGCGGAGCGGCCGTGGGGCCGGGACGGTGGCTCCCCTGCCGTCGCACGGCCAGGGCGGAGCCGGCGCGGCGGTCCAGCGGCCTGCCGGCGGCCGGGCACAGTGAATAGGCAAAAAGGGGGCGGTGGCGCACTGTTCATCCAATTTCTGGATCGGGCCGAGCCCGATGTTTTATTCTGTGCACTTCTTTATTTTTTCCACGTACGTCCCCAACGCGCGTTAACCCACTAGTTACGCGTCGAACCTCCAAAATTCGTGCCGTAAGCGCGCAGCGAGGCCCGTGGCCCGCGACTAAGCCCCACACCCGACTCTACGGGTATAAATACGGGGAAAGACACAAATACCCATACGCTGAAACGTTACATTTTTCTGCCGAAAATAATCAGAAAAATGACAAAAAAATCCCAGAAAATCGTAGAAAAATCAGGGACCTTACATTCTTCCCTCCTTGGAAAAATTTCGTCCCCGAAATTTCACGATTAACTTACAACGTACAGCTGAAACAGCAAATACCTCGGGGTATCTCTCTCTATCATGTCCGCCTGAACATCCCAAGTCACCATCTCGGAAGTATGATGCTTGCCACAACATCTTCGCCACAGGATTGACCTTTGTCATCCACAACTTACCTTATCCATCAAAGGATCTGACTGAAGTGCTCGCAACTCAAACTGGAGATCACTTCGCCTCCAATTAGCATAACCGTCACTTATCAGCCTTAAGCTGTCTGAAGCCCTTTATGCTGAAGAAAATAAGATACTTGGTGCCAAAGTAAGCTAACCTACCTCTATGTTTTTGTTCCGTCCTCACGCTGTTGTTGGGATTTTAAGCGATCGAGTTTTGTGTTTGTTGCCTTTTCTCTAGCCGAGAGGAAGGTTGCTGTTGTATGGGCCTCCAGGGAGTGGAAAGGTGTGTCATTATTTCCTTTTGTGATTCTGTTGAAGTCGATCTTTTTTGCTAAATATAAATATGTTTGATTTTCTGTGGAGGATAGTTATAATAAGTTGAGGTGAACATCGGGCCTTACACTTAGAGCGAGCAATTAGGCATTCGGGGTACATATTATTTTATATTTTGGTGTTATCGAGTTGGTCAATTAAAACATAGGGTCCACTTTGGTCACTCAGGGTAGATATGATAAAAGATCATCCTTTGTTTGGAAGACTATGTTTTATTGCATAATAGAATATCTAACAAAAAAAAAAGAAAATCTAAAATGTCAGATGATGATAAATGGCTATCAGGCAACATTTTTATTAAATATTTTTTAGCTGCCTTTCTCTCTGATCATGAGCAACATCCTCGAATTATCTCTCAGATTATGAACAACATCCTCAAATTTGCTCAAGCATTAGTAAATGTGACATGTCATTCTTGTTTGGTTATCTTCAAAGGGCCCCTTTGGAAATGTGATCAATATTTCGCGAAGTCTGTTTTGAGAAAGCATAAGGTAGGTAGACGTGAGAGAAAGACCAAGGAGACATTTTGAGGTGTTGATTATAAAAGCCTTAGAGATGTCTTAGGTGGAACGAAAACTTGTCCATGTTTTATAGAGTACTTAATGGCAAACATAATCACTGTCACTGATGCCATCAATTGCAATAAAGCATAGTAACAGATTTTACAAAATAATTTAAACCGAAATTTATTTCGAAAGTTCCCTCTATTTTGCTAAATTTTGAAATTTAGCAAAAATTACATTTTGGCAGGATATTTTCGGTTTTTTATATGTTAGTTAGGTAATTTTAAGATTTTACATTTTAGGCAGGTCAATTTTTTGTTTTTTATGGTCTAGCCTAGATAATTTTAGATGTTTTTACAGTTTGGGCAAGTTATTTTCAGATTTTTACATTTAGGGCTGTTTTTCTTGGGTTCCCTTCTTCCTTATGGTTGTTCCTCCTTTTCACCTCCTTCTTTTTCTTCTTTTTACACTTTGAAACTTTCCCAAAAATTTTCCAAAACAAAATGAATCGAACCTGAAATGACCCCTAACCAAAACAAACTAAAATGCCAACTTTGTTACTATGCAATAAAGTAAAAAAATTATGTTGTTGACTTCTGTTATCTTCAACAACTGATAGAAGATTCATGTGTTGACATTGGATGCCCATGCCATTCCTTTATTTTAACCCTTTATCAGGAAAGTTATTAGATGGATATTCACTTTAGATCAATAAAAAGACTACTTAACTTTAACTTGAAATATATATTTATGCATTTCTCAAACCGTATAATTACATTTTTTGAAAGCTAAGGCTGCTTTGGATGCCAAGAAAGCTGGGAGAAGAAAAGGAGAAATAGAAAGAGAATTCCAGGAGAAAGAGAAATCAGTAGAGAACTATAATGTTCAGCTGCTTGGTTGTGTCAAATAAAACTGAAGAAAAATAAGAATCTGTTGTTTGTTTAAGAGGTAAAATCTGGAAAAAAAATTCTACTCTCGCCTCTACTCTCAGACAAAACAAAATAATAATAGCAAGCGCAAAAAGGAGTACAAGAAGGTTGACAAAGATACTAGAATAAAGAAAAATGTGACTGCTATTTCCACCCCTAAAAATTAATGCCCTAGAATATCCAACTTTTCCTACTAACGAACAATCACCAACAAGAACAGCTGTAGAACCTGTTGAGCCAACATCTTTGTTTACAATTATTTTATGACTAGAAATTCTGAGTCTTGTGTTTGGCTGTATGAATCAGCTATAGAAACGACATAGGGAGGTCAGTTTTGATACTAGGATCAAAATGAAGCAGATCATCACAGATGTTGGCATGAAGAACCCAACCAGGCAGGCAGGTATCCGAGAAAAATAACCCAGCTCCATGCCATTTTATCTTAAAAACTCAATTAATCAGAGCAACAGATATCTCAGATCTGAATCTGCCTCTTCTGCAGAAAACCAACAGATCATCAATTAGCAAAAAAAATCCACTGACCTATTTCCCCTCTGCAACCGAATTACTCAAAATTGAAAGAATTGTGACATAATGTAAAACCCTCGGTGCACTTTTGTGGATGTGAGGAGCAGCAGAGAGGGTTGGCGAGAGGGAGAGGAGGGTCAGGGATTGAAATGAGGAAAGAGTGAGGGATGACGAGAACAAGGGAGAGGTAATTGTTGGGGAGGGGAGAGGAGTTTTACCAACAATCCATTAGTTAGAGGGAGGAAAATTTTCACGGAGATTTCCTCAGCTCAATTCTGCCACTTTCCACACCCGTCCAAATGAACTAAAATACTCATCCAATTGCCTACTACGAGTGTATATTTATGAGTGTATATGGGTTAATATAAACCCTGTGTGTATACTAATGATCATTGTGATCCTCAAAGCAATGTGTTGTAACTATAGCATGCAAGAGACATTTGTTCAATATATATATGTTTTTTATTTTTATTTATTTTTTCTTATCTAATCTGTATTTGCATGCATAATGTGTCTTGCTAGTTATGTCTAAATTCAAACGAACAAAGGTGATGGATACATGAAATTTGCAACTTGCCACAAACAATTCATGCATGTCAATTATTAATATAAAATTAAACAAGTTCAGCAAGTGAAGTAAAGAGATTAAGAAGAAAAACAAGTAGCAACTAGCAAATTATAACGACTGTTACAAACTAAAAAAGATGCTAGGTGTTTATCAAAGAAACAAGCTGAATAAGATAAAACTAATAACTAAAAGGACAACTGGCTAAGTGGATAAGGTAATTTTGGATAGCAGGCTTTGATGGGTTCACCTAGTTGGCTTACTTTATGCCTAGCACAAAAGTTCAAAGCGATAGTATTTTAATAAGCACAGAAACCCACTGAGAAGGAAAGCGCCAGCAAGTTACCTGTGGGTCTGTGTCACTGCCGAGCTGTCTGGAACTGTCATTTTAGAAAAAGGAATTTTTTGCTAAAAAAAGTGAAGACCAACATGGGAGAAATTCAGGATGATGTCTTCAGTAAAGTGCAGAAAAGATGTCAACATCTGGCTGTAAAATATGTGTTCCATGATCTTCGGAAAGAAGAGCTTGTCATCCAGCTACCTAATTGGGGTCCCATGCAACCAGCTGATGTTTTGTGACGAGGTAATTGTAATAAACATCATAGTAGATGGTTGTTTGAAGGTCCATGGATGCATGAGATAGAATACATCACTGCCTCAATTTAACACTGTTTAAGAACATATAAGCCCTATCAAATTCTACTTTCTGAGAATCATGCTTTGGATTCTCCCTCATTTACCAACCTTCGGTTTGCAATGAACTGACAAAAAATAGCCGTTTATGAGTATATGCAATCAAATTGGTAAAATCTACTAAAAAATAATCAACCCGCCATATGAACAAATACGTTAAACTCTATTATACATGAAATTAATCAAGGATTAGTAAAAGAAAGTAGAAGTTAGTACTCCACAAGTTAAGCAACTGATACACAAAAGAGTTAAGTGATCAGCCTAGCCTACTCTATACTAAAACAATCAAGTAGACCGGAAAGAGAGCTGAAGCATTTAACAAAAATCTAGACAACCCATTATCTTCAACTAAAGAGTTTCAAGGAGGCCAAATTTTTTTTAATTACACCAGTTATTTTAGTTGGATATATCAGAATGAAAAATAATTTTTTTATAGATTTGAAGTGATAATTAATTTATGTGAAACTGCAATCGAAATCAATTCTGATTGACTAGAAACCATCTAAAAGAAATCAACTGTTATAAGCAAATAACATTAAAAAATAGAAAAATGATTGAGAGAAATTATGATTGCTCTCTATATATTCAACTTAGGAGCAAGAAACAAGTTAATATGTCTTGCAGCCCCCACTCCTAGGTCCCACTTACGTCCTTCTCAGTCAGGAAGTCTATTGCAAAATCGATCATTGACAGGGAAAACTAGAGCAAATGTTTCTGCTAGTTCCCTAGGATCCTGCTGCTTGTGCTCGTCTGAAATGGAACTAGAGGGGAAGAAGTGGGGAAGGAGAAAAAGGTGGTGGTATTGAGGCTTCATGGCTCACCAGGAAGGTTGCTACCACTAACTATGAGGATGGAGTTGCCTATGGTTGCAGCCCAAAAAAACAAAAAATAATGATGAGACGAAAAAGCTAACATGTACCTTGGCTTGCTGGTGGAGCTCCTGATGTTTAGTGTACACATACTTATATATGTGCTTGCTTATTTATCTAGCGGTGGGTGTCGACAGTTGCTGTTGATGGTTGACTGCAGGTGACAGGCACAAGAAAAGAGGAGATCAGCCAATTGCAGATCATCTGCTGATTGGAAATTGCTGGCTATGTACCTTTTGGTAGCCTGCTGCACCAATCGCATGATAGTTACGGGTGGGGGGTGGATCTAGATAATTTGATCTGGATACAATCAGTGACCACTGACAATCTAAGTAAATTTGATGTCTGACTTGGGAAACTATATGCTTTCTTTATTTTCTTTTGGCGATATATGGCAAGATTTTGCCACGTCTCATCTGATATGAAGAAATTTCATCTGTTTTGTCTATTTTAGTCTCCCTAGTAATATCTAGATTGTCTGTGTTTTTCAGCATAAGCATATGACGCTATTGTTAGTAGTTGAACGTGGGACTATATTTTCCTGTCTATGCTTATGACTATTTTAATATAGGTGAGCTTGGTCCATGCTGTTGTCCAGGAATGTGGTGCCTGCTTGACATTAATACGGTATTTTCTGGCATATTCTCGTAGATTCTAGATTATAAATATTGGTTTACATAGTGGAAGGTGTTCGTGTCAAATGTCTCTTTTTCATTTGCTATGTCCATGTTGGGAGTAATCACATCATGTTAAATTTTTAATGGAACTATTAAAGTCCACAGTCCCATCTGTAACGACTTAAATTTTCTGTAAAAGTGGGTAATTATGGGTATCAGAGCTGGAGGTCCTTGTTTCAATTTCATATTAGAGCAGAAGTCTCTATTATGTGCCCCTTGTGTTGTTCACTGCAGAGGCTAAGTGAGTCTCAGTATGTAGAAGAGTATTGATTTTTATGGTCCCTTCTCTGACAGCTTGAGCTGTAGCAAGAAGTGGTTGATTAGTAAGAGGAACTAATATGGTCAGTGACTCAGTGGCATGTCAAATTCCTTTATATTCCAATATTTACTTTTAGGAGCTTACAAGTGAACCGTTTGATTAAAAAGGTTATTGATAAATATTTTTTCCTTTGGTCAACTATACAGAGCAGATTCTCTTCGTGGAGCGCATAGTGAGGAAAGTGAAAAGCTTTTGGAGGATGCATTTTCACAGGCTTACATTCATGCATCAAACGGGAGATTATCTGTTATACTTATTCAGGGAATTGATACTATATGTTCTCGCAGTTGGAGGTGGCTAGTTCTATCACTTAAAAAGTAGACTGGTTTGTTCTGTTTGAGAATTTGACATGATGTATTTTATCCTCTATCATGCAGGAGAGAGCAGATTTCATATGTATATGCGAAGCTTCTTTTGTTGATTGATAGACATAAAATTATGTTGCCACTCTGCTATCATGTTGCCGATGTAGCCACTACTAACAGGTTTAAATTTTAGCCATATTAATTTTTATACTGACTCTCGGAACTGGACCTTACACTAGGCAGCTACACACTGAAAGGCAACCGTTGGATCATGATCCAACTACAACCTCAAATTTGACTTGACAAAAAGGTGTCAAGTCGACTTGACCTTACCTTTTTACCTTTTATGGCTGTCACCTTTTATTTATTATCAATTTGAAGGTTTTATTTATGAGGCTTCTTACAAGAAGTGAGTTGCGTGCCTACTATTGATTAGGAATTTGAGGAGTATATTGTCTTTTTCAGACCTGCTAGTACATTCTTCTATTGCTTGAAAAAGTTAAGAAGCTGAACTTTTTTTATTTATGTTGTATAGCATTTGATATGTGACCCTAGTGATTTTCTTTATTCAGATTTTACAAGATTGATCCAGCATTAAGAAGGTCAGGACGTTTGGATTTAAAGGTCAAAGTCAAAGCACCTTCTGAGGAGGAGCGCTTGCAAATCCTTGATGTAAGGTCCAAATTTACATTCTTTTTTGGTGCTCTTTGCTGAATTGCATGCGCTATAGTTCTGAGTTCATCTGTGTTGCTATCAAGCATTATGTGAAGGATTTGAATTTGGATCCAACTGTCGATCTGAAGGCTGTTGCAACTTCTTGCAACGGGTACATGATATCTGATTTGAAAAACTAATGTCGAGAGGCTTTCATATCTGCAAAACGAAGGTCTTCTGTTGAACCTTGTAAAGGTGCTGTGCCCATAGTAATGGATGACTGGAAGCATGCAAGATCTGTGGTGAACCCCACCTCTGGAAATGGTGTCATCTCTGAAAGCAAGGTCTCATGGGATGACATTGGTGGGCTAAGTGATGTGAAGGTTTGCCATTTTAACAATTTTTTTCTAGCTTTTGCACATTACTCTCTTATGTTTAACTTTTTCTCCTTTTTCTTTAGTTTATTGTATTGATCCACATTGCACTTTTTTGTAACCTGTGTATTGAATTCTAATATGGTTATATTTTTCAAATGAATGTAACAAGGAGTTTATCAACAAGGTAATAATAATTTGGTGGTTGATGAAGGCTCCATAACAGTCCTGAAAGGTACTGTTAAAGCTGTCCATGTTTGTAATAATAATTCTAAAAAAGTAAAATGGATAATAGATGAAAGAAAAGGTGAATAAAACAGATAAGAATAATTAAGTATGTGATATCCTCGAAGAGGAGAGGAAGAGGGAGGAAGACAGATCCAAGAATGGAGATAAATAGAGAGAAAACGAGAGAAACTAAGATCTATATTTATACCTTCATTGATTCTTAGTTATATGACTTAATCAAGGCACCCTAACAGTCGTAAAAGGTACTGTTATAGCTGTCAAATTCTGTAATAATAATCCTACCCACCCTACAAGGTATAAAGGAAAATAGGACAAGGAATAGGATTGTAGGAGAATAGAACAGATAAGAATACAATAGGTATGGGATAGCCTCGAAGAGGAGAGGAAGAGGGAGAAAGACAGAGTCTCACTGATACTCTAAGCCCCCTTTATAAGGTTTTCCTAATATAACAACTCAGTGGCAGGACCCTTCAGTTATTACCTTCAGTAGGAAGTTTCAAAAATCACTTCTTCATATTGATTTCTGGTACTAATTAGGAAACTTCTAAATATGATAATACCAAAATTCCTTTTTGACTTTAAATTTCCTTTACAAATTGACTTTTAAGGATGAAAAGACAACTCAATTTATACCCCAATATGTCTCCTTCTATTGGTTCTTTTTATGGTGGAAATACCTTTAAATCTTTCTGTAACTCCTGATGTACCCCTGACATGAAATTCCGGATCTATTTTTTGCCCCCTTCTTATCTTGGAAACATATTCCTCTTGTAGTTTTGCACTACATCAGGACTGGAATCTTAGTCACCCAAAGGTCCCCTTAGCTAAGGAAGGGTGAAGCAAAAGGATTTGCATCGTACGTATAGACTTGTTTGGTTTACTCCTTTCCTAGGTTTTATACATTTTATTACATCTTGGCAAGATCCCACTGAGATCTTTGTTTCGGGGTGGAAAAACAGATATCTTAAGAGGAATTTTGGCCGAGTTTTCTCCATTTACTCTCTCAATCAGATCATGGTTTGCAATATCGTTTATTGGAGATATATTGGTGACCTAAAGAAAAGGTGTATTAACAATATATCAGAGATATTGGGGAAAACGATATGGGTGACCCAAAAATGATGTTTTCGTATGTATCTTGTTATTCTAAGCATATATTAACATCTAAAGCCCTAATACTAATTTCAAACAATCAAAATACAATTATGCTCATCACATAACTTATGACTGATGATAAAGAAGTACAAGTCATTGATTCGTAGTGTTTATAGTTTCATTGAGGGTTTTCACTTTCTTAATGTGAAATAAAACACATGATATTAACTTTGCAATTTTATAGCAAAAGGTCTACACAACACAGGAAGATCTTCTAAAGTCCAAATGGTTGGCTGTGTAAAACAACACACATAATGCGCCCTCTTTCTGATTTTTAGGCCAACATATGCACACTGCTTTTGCTTCGACTCATAGTCATACTAGCCTAGCTTGCCCAACTGCATAATTAATGTCCCATGGTAAGGTTTTATCAAAGGATGGCTGGTTTGCCACCGCCTGTTTTAGAAGGCCCACCCCAAAATGATGACATCATCCACTTGAAGGTTATTTTCTCTCCCTCTTCTCTAGACTACCCACCCCATATACTTGTCCATCCCCTCTTATTCTTCACCCACCCTCATCTAACCTAAAATGTTTCTCACTGAACTCTTCACCAGTGGCCACTAACCACCACGTCAGAGTTTTCGCAGTGTGGGGCCACCGTGAGTTAATGAACACTATGATGGTGGCTATCCACTGCCTCACTGTCCCCAGAAACTACATAGTCCTGGATGCATTTTGGTGGTGGCCGGCCACCACCAGAATGCTTCCTGAGACAACGCAGTCCTTGAATGTATTCTTGCGGTGGCAGGCTCCAGGGGAAGGTACTCCAGGAGCAGGGAGGAAGCAGAGGTGATGGCCAAGGTTGGCATGCCAGTGGCAAGGGCAGAAGGCACCGGGCAGAGGGATGACCAAAGGCATTGGCTGTGGAAGAGGGCAAAAGGGTGGAAAAGAAGAAAACGAGGGATGAGGCAGTGGAGAAGGAGGAAGAGGAGAAGAAGAAAGAGGAGGTGAGGTGGACTACAACGAAGGAGGAGCCAGCAGCTAGTGTGGGGAGGAGGTGGTGCAAGGGACAGACATCCAATTTGAGTGCCTGTGGTGGAGAACAGGGGGAAGTGGATTGGAAGATGTGGTGTGGGTAGGGGCTGAGGGAAAGTGTTACGACCCAGCCACCTACAGGGGCCCACTTCCAGCAGCCAACTAATTCCTCTCTCTTGTGATTACTGAATTAGGGGTTTCTTACTAGCCAAGTTATTAGTTTTTTTATTTTAAGTTAGTATAAGTTAATTATCTTATTATATTGGCTATATGCCCAATTCAGGATATCCTAATTGGAGTAGGATTAGAGAATGATTTCCAAGTATGTAAGGCCTGGGCCAATGATCAGTACGTGAAAGACTTTTGAGTAATGGTTAGTTCATCTCTCTTCTTCTCCCTTCTCGTTTTTGTCTGATTTCCCCTAAGGTAACCGACACAAGGGCTTCAAAATCTATTTAAGCGATTTGTTGGTTGATACACTGAGGTCAGGAAATGAGATTGAGAGGTAGGGGACCTGGTTTTGTTGTTTGAGTGTCAAATGCTAAAATAGTAAGCTGTGATAGTGGGCAAGAAAGAGGCTGCTTCCTTTGACTAGATAGTCAACAACTCCTCCTGCATGCTATGACTTAAGAAAAATATGAGGTCTAGTCCTTGATGGAGCAAATAGGAATATCAATTAACACACATATACTGATATATCTGATATATATCTCAAATATTGTAAACCATGAATCACATTATCATTTTTTCTTTTAAAAAGAAAATTTCCACAATGTGGAACCACTATATCAATATATAACAACACTTATATTGTCTTAAGTATATATACAATATGCTCATATATATGTAAGATGCAAATATGCAATAGTCACATGTTCACGTACAGCAATTATACAATTTTATGCTGCCGTAGTTTTAGGATGTTCAATATGTATGTATACTTCAATTTGATAGGAGTATGTGATTTTTAAACCTTGATAGATCTCTTGAGGATCTTTGTTTTCATTGACCAAGGCTCGTTTGGAATTAAGGCTGCTAACAAGTTGAGCTAGCTCGATGCATGGAACAAGTTCAGCTCGAATTTAGCTTGGCTTTGAAGGGGGCTCGACTTGGGTTCGGTTTGAACTCAAAAGTAAGCAAACCAAGCTCGAACAAGGGCCAGATCAGATCAACTTGAATCAAAATGTGATTAGTTCGACTCGAGATTGACTCTAAGCTTGGCTTGAACTCGACTTGATTTGTTATACATCACTTCTTACAAATTATACCCTTATTATATGAATTTCTTAATTTTTCCCTTTCATGTACCCATAATATTCTATGTTATTTTATACAAATATATATACTATATATGCATTAATGCATGGTATATAATATACTATATAATATGGTATATAATACCTACTACTAATAAAATTAAAAATGTAGGTACAATAACTTTTTTAATTCCTATTCTACCATTATTTATCTATATAATATTATTTAGTTTTTAAATACTACCTTTAATCATCTTAATCATGCTAATCCTAAAATATATAAATATGTAATTCTAGTTGCATAATAAACATTCTTAATTCAATAAATTATATTGGTCTAGTATTGTAAATCTAGTGAACCATATCTAGATTTTACCTACAAATATATCCAGGGAACGAAGTCTAGATTCATCTTATTTTAACCCTAGGTTTTGAAGTGATGTTTACAACTTTATATAGATTAGAATTGTGGTTGTTATAATCTTTTTATCTTTGTAATGTTGATGTGATTCTCTAAAGTAATATGGTTTTTTTGAGGAAATGTATTTGGCTTAAAAATGGGATTTGAGCCCAGTTTGAACATAGGTTTGAACTCCTGTACTATATTGTTAAGCTCAAGCGTAAGTCGAGTTTCGAATTCTTTGGTTGAACTCAGCCCCAGCTGGAGTGTAGGTGTTCAATTGAGCTCAAGTTGAGTTTGAGCCGAGCTTTTAGAGATTGAGCTCGAGTCAACAAACTTCAAAACTCGGCTCGTTAGCACCCTTATTTGGAATCTGAGGTATCAAATTAAACTTCTCTTGTATTTTCTATTATGTTTACAGAAGGATGAACTCACATCTATTAGTGACTTCCAGGGCATAAGTCAATTTCCACATCCTGTTGGTAAAGTACTTACATTTTCCTGAAAATCACTAAACTTTTATTTTGCAACAGAAAAGGATCCAGAAAGCTGTGGAGTGGCCTATTAAGTATGAAACTGGATTTGTGAGGCTACAAATAAAACGATCTCGAGGGATTCTTTTATATGGGCCACCTGGGTGTTCAAAAACGAGTCTTGCTATCACAGCTGCTCGATCCACAGGAGCCTCTTTCTTCTCTTTAAGGTTAATATTTGTTTTAGTTTAAAAAATATTTCATGTTGTTGAAAGTTAATCACTTCTCATAATAGTTTTAGCCCTTAAAGGAGGGAGACCTATTGATGATATTAACACACTAACAACCTCTACGTGCAAACAAGTCTTGCATGTGAGTGCCCACACAGGGCATAAAATGCAACTTGTAACATGTTCCCAATTCTTTTCATGTGATGTGTAGCATTTCACTTTATTCTCCATTTTTTCCTTTCTTTTTGGACATTTTGAAAATCTCATTCAACACATTTTCGGTTTTTTGTGCAAAATCTTTTAATACTCTGTCAAAACCAGAATGCATCTCAGGTATGAGCATCCTCGTGCATCTTTTTGCTAAGCCAGTAACCTAAACACTTCTTATGTTGCAAAAATTGGGTCACTGCACAAGCATAGGTATGATCATTAGGATAATGGAGTTTTAGAGCCTATTGATCCGAAGTCACTTTGTTGGACACACATTTTCCCCAGACATTTTGTTAGGGAAATTCTGAGCCCATGGCCGCTCATTCCCTACACCCGCGATTTGGCAGACATCACCGGCAGGATTTAAAGAGGAGGCAACGGGGTGGGCTACTGAGTGGAGAAGAGGGATAGAAGTTTTTTTTTTTTATGAAATGTGAAAGCCATTGGGTGACGCAGCCATCAACTGGATGACCATAGACCTGCATTGTAGATAAATCATGTGCTGTCAGGCTACTGCACCTCAGGAAATGGTTGAGAGCTGTTGGATTAATCGGACAGCTCATGCTGTGGAAAACAATTCCTCCATCTCACCTCCTGCCCTTTGTGACCTTGCCCTCCTCCCTTCAACTTTCCTTTCATTACATTATGCTGTTTTCTCAAATAGAATGTGCGCCTAAAATGTGACAACCAGTATTCCAGAAACAAAATCCTACTGTAGTCGTAACTATATATTGTTTTTTCTTCCTCCTTGTGCTTTCTTTTGTCCTTGCATTTCATATGAACTTAAATTGAGCATTCTGTTGTTGAGTTTAAATTATGATGTGTATTTATTAATTAAGCAATTATTCATTTAATTCCTGGAATTTTCCTTAGTGGTGCAGACATGTACTCGATGTATGTAGGGGAAGGGGAGGCATTGGTACGCAGTGCCTTTGCTGATGCTCATCGTGCAGCTCCAAGCATTATCCTCTTTGATGAAATTGATAATGTTGCAAGAAGACGGTAAGTGATTGTGTCTGCTCATGATATATGAATATCTCTCAATTTTTAATTTCTGCTCATGCTATGACTGTGTCAAAGGGAACCACTGGTATAAGTAGGATGAGAGACGAGAATTTCGATTGAGGGAAAGGAGAGAAGTCAGGATGAAGAGGAGAGGAAGAAGAGAATGAGGAATTCCTGTAACTTGTATTTCGGTCAATGAAAATCAGTACAAAAGTTAAGAGCTAACAGCCCTTATATAGTTTAACCTAGGCCTTTTCCAACTACAATCAGGAATCCTATTTCTACTAACTTAAACTCTAAACTAGGAAATTACGAACGCAAGTCTTATTCAAAAATAGAAGATACTAAAAGCTGATACACATCCAACCAATCCCTCCAACAAAAGCCTCCAACGCTGACGTGGAGAGATTTCAGAGAGTGGGAAGAGACATGGCCCACTTCTCTCTCCCTCTCTCCCTGAAATCCCTCTACATCAGCGTTGGAGGCTTTCATTGTAGGGATTGGTTGGAGAACTACAATTTTCCAAAGTAGGAGGAATGCACCTACATTGATGTGCCGACAAGTGCCATAACATTATGTTTTCCTCTTATCTCGTATTCTGTTTCTTACTGCTCTTCTTACTTCCTCAGAAGGGTCACAACTTCACCGTGTCCATATCCATATGGGCAGTTGGATGCAGACAAAGTAAGCTTGCCCAACAAAAGTCAAAACATAAATACGTAAAGATGTACGATCAGCTTTAGAACACTTAGTGGCAGTGTTTTTAGCAGAAATAGAAGTGATAGTAAAACGTTTAATTGATACCCTTTTTTTTACAGAGCAAAAAATAAGAATAAAAATGATAATTAAGAATGTCGACTGCAACATATACTGATGTTAAAAATACTTGGAAACAAAATTCCTAGGGAAGTATATGCAGATGTTAAACCCCACTTTTATAATAGAAGTTGAATGCCGTTCATACAGCGAGGTGCTATGTTAAATCTTTATCATGTTTGCATATAGGGATTGGAGAGAATAATGTAGATGGGAAGGCAAAGACTGCTAATAGGTAAGTATGCATGTATTGCCTGCATATGATACTTGATCGAGTGCTCCTAGGTTATATGCTTAATGCATGAAAAACATATTGATTGTAAATGGTGTAGAAATTTTGAATATGCAGCTACTGGATTAGGATATTTGCCCCAAAACGTTTTAGCTTCAATGGGACTATTGATAAATTTTAGAATGTCTATCTTATAAAGAAATGTAATGCTTTGCAGTGCAAGATGCCCTTCCATTTCATATTTTTCTGCTAGTTAAATATTCGCTCTTGCATGTTTATTTGTGGTACTATATTTCCTGAGCAGTGGTGGTGAAAATAGCGAAAACAATGCTGTTGGGGAGCGGCTCCTATCCACATTATTGAC
The DNA here is from genome assembly GCA_035235625.1 of Saururus chinensis. NCBI lineage: Eukaryota > Viridiplantae > Streptophyta > Magnoliopsida > Piperales > Saururaceae > Saururus > Saururus chinensis. The sequence continues at coordinate 34,045,178 of CP141145.1, forward strand.
AGAGATTAATGGTCTGGAGGAGACAAAGGTAACTGCAGAGTGTTTCATAATATTCCTAGGCTCTGATTAATGGTTTGCACATGTGAGTCCATCTGTTTTTCTTGTCTAGGGTGTTTTTGTTATGGCTGCTACAAATCAGCCCCATGCGATTGATACCGCACTTTTGTGTCCAGGCCGTTTTGATCTGGTATGTAATCAACATATTGCTTTCACTCTCATATTTCCCTTTTTCAACTTGTTTAGAAGTTTTTCTTGCCGATCAAATGTATAAGCATTGCAAATCAAGAACTCAGATGGTGTAGATGGATGCTTTTATTAGTTATTTTTGAAATGAAAGAGTAACTTTTAACAATCATGACAAGTAGATATTAGCAGAGGCATAAAATTTTTCATTCTTCGTCGTAAATTTTACAGGTGTTGTATGTGCCACCACCGGATGTTGATGGTCGTGAGGAGATATTGAAAATTCACACACTGACATATGAAACTAGGAAACAATGTCAATCTTAGAAGCTTAGCGGAGGATACTGACCTTTTCACTGGGGCTGAACTTGCAAACTTGTGTTCTGAGGCTGGTATGGTTGCATTGAGAGAGGGCTCTTCGGTCCAGGCTGTGTTTGACCACCATTTCCGGACTGCAAGAAAAAATTTAAGACCTTCATTGACGAAATTGATCTCGAATTCTATGTGTCATTTGTGAAGAATACATCTTCTGGATCTAAATACGTGTGTAAGATTAATCCACTGGTCCTTGTCGTCGCACTACAACCTGTCTGCACAGAGCCAGACAACTTCACAATTGAGCATCTACAGCTCACTTACCTCGGCCCAACATGCCGACGAATCAAAAATGTCTTTTCATACAAGACCTCCCAAGGGTCATCCAACCTGAGCAAGAGACTTATCCTCAAAAGTCGCTCAGTTCAACACACAACGTCGATGCATAACCGTAGGAATACAACCTACCTCATCACCGACACAAACCAACGTACACCAAGACCATACTCTTGGTCAAACAATCATCTTAACCACAAGTTCTGCAAACTCATCCTTGAGTCCATTCCGCTCTAGCAGGTCATCCCGCACGATGCCCTAGAGGTAGAGTGCACGAAGCACTAACTCAACGAACTCCACCATTCTTTTCGGCGGAAAACACGATATGTCATCAGGGAACATGTCCGAAAAACACAGACAATGTCTACCCCTTTCAGACTAAACCCTGAGACCACTTCTCAACAACTCACCAAAAGGCTCTGCAGACTTTTAGTCACGCATCGCCTGGCCTTAACGGTTCACCCAAAGCATAGGGCTGACCGTTATCAAACACCCTGGGTACGACATTCGAACCTTCAGGGCACACAAACATCACTTGTTCTCTTGTGACGGTCACCAATACTCTCTGAGCGGTCAACCAATCATCAAAACCACACCAAACTCACACCTTCCTTCCTCAAAATCGTAACCACCACACTCACCAGTGTCGAAGTAGTTACCTCAAAGGCCGTCCACAATCTTGGAGGCTCAAAATCTCATCCTTTAACCAGCTCTTAACCACAAATCTCCGGAAGGTACCAACTCTGCCACCACCGTCGTGTGCTTGCCATCAAACTTCATATATTCAAGGTAGAGGAGATTTGAACTCTTAATTTCATGATAGTATGCTTTGAATGTGTAGCAACATGCTAGGATTGTATGATTGAATGCTTTGGGTATTATGTGATTATCCAATTGCATGATGTAAGAGTGAATAACAATAAATGATGGTATGTTTGAAAAACATATAACATGCATGTGAACTCTTAGTATGTTTGATGTATGTGCACCATGTGTATGCCAGTGATGGCTAGCGAGTATGTTGGTAAGCTATCTATGAAATTATGGGTATGTTATACGTATGTGTGATAGACATATATATGTATGACGCTATATGCATGTCTAATGAATATGTATAAGTGTGTGGGGGTAGATGTAGAGGCGACAGACAGTAAGAGGTGACAGAGGGTTTGTAATGACCCGACCCGAGCCGGACCCACAAAATCACTAATAGGAAATTTTCTCTTTCCTTGAGCCAGGAATCATCGTCTGAGTGTGAGAGGTACAACGTTCGTCTACGCACTACGGAGCTTTAAGGCTTCCTCGTACGTAGACTTAGGTTGTAACGAACACGTACACACGACGAAGCTTCATAGTTCATCGCGTGTAAAACAAAATAAAATATATTATTATAATGATTTGGATCGGGCCAACGTTGCCTTGCCGTTGGTTGCCTACGTACGTATTGGATATTATTCCAATACGATCGGATCCAAACGTAGTTCTGCCTAATGGCTACTACATACTACAAACATGACAAAATCATACGTATAAAATACATATCTCCGAATATTTAATCGGAGTATACAAACACTCATCATATATCGGAGTCAAGCAGAAGTTAATAAATTAATGGAATCGTACATCTCGCTCTACCATAAAGCGGGATCGAAATCTCATACACGTATCTCACTCTATCACTGAGCCGAGACCGAGAACACAAATTACACGTCTCGCTCTACCCTAGAGCGAGACCACACACGTCATATAAGTATACATCATGGCATCTAGGTACATAGCATGACATATAGGTACATAGCATGACATATAGGTACATAGCATGGCATATAGGCACATAGCATGGCATATAGGTACATAGCATAGTATATAGGCACATAGCATGGCATATAGGCACATAGCATGTCATATAGGTACATAGCACAGCATATAGGTACATAGCATAATATATAGGCACATAGCATGGCATATAGGTACATAGCATAGTATATCGGCACATAGCATGGCATATAGGCACATAGCATGGTATATAGGCACATAGCATGGCATACAAGCACATAGCATAGTATATAGGTACATAGCATAGTATATAGGCACATAGCATGACATATAGGTACATAGCATAGTATATAGGCATATAGCATGGCATATAGGCACATAGCATAGTATATAGGTACATAGCATAGTATATAGGCACATAGCATGACATATATAAATCGTAGCATAACTTAGCACATGCTGTATGGAAGATCAGAAATGCTTACTTCCATCATAACCCATACAGTAATGGCATCTACGGATAGAACCCCGTCTTACTTCGGGTGTCTTTTTCTTGTTTCGGTGTTCGGGCAAAGCCTTGTTTAATCTCGGGGTATTTCCTCCTTATAAGATTGTCAGCTCAGAAAATGGAACCCACCATCGCGTAGAACACCTTAGATTTAGTCAAGAACGGCTCTTCAATCGACTAAATCGGAGTTGGGATGGCCAGAAACAGAGAAAACAAAGTTCGTCGATACGGGTAGAACCTTTCCTTGTCTTGGGGCGTTTCCTCTTCATACGATTGCTAACTCAGAAAATGGAACCCTCCATCGTGTAGACCACACTCGATTTAGTCAAGAACGCCTCTTGAATTGACTAAATCGGAGTTGGGATGGCCAGAAACAGAGAAAACGAAGTTTGTCGGTGCATGAAGATAATGGGCAGGACCTCCTCTTGTCTTGGAACGTTTCCTCATCATACGGTCTCCAACTCGAAGAACGGACAGCTCCATTGCGTAGAGCATACTCGATTTAGTAGGAAACGAGTCTTGAACGGCCTTAATCGGCCTCAGAACGGTCAGAAACGGGGGTAGAGAAGTTCTGGGTCAGAGAAGGAACGAAATGGGGTATATATAGACCCCCGAGCCGCCGAAACCGCCGCGCCGCGCCGCCAAATCCGGCGGCGCCGCTATTTCGGCGGCAGTGCCTGCCGAAACCGCGCGTGGCTCGCGCTCGCCCGTTACGTGGGTCGCGTTCGCGCGCGAAACCGCGGCGCCCGCGGTAACGCGGGCGCGCGTCGCGCCGGCTCACCCATTTTCCATTTTTCTTTTTTTTTTATTTTTTTTATTTTTATACTTAAAATTACAAACGCACATATCTCCCTACTCCGGATTCGGATTCGCGCGTTCTAGGTACCGTTGGACTCGTATCGTCGAGCCCTTTGATACAAACCCACTTAAAATAGCAAATCACACTATTTCCAAGTGGGTCCCGCCTATAAAGCACGATTCTCAAATATCGTAGTTTCCGGTCCCGACCTCTGTTTCGAGCGTTCTTTGAATCGTTACACTTGTTATGCCAAGCTCTACCTGGCTAAGGGTATTTCACCTAATGAAAACCCTTAACATTAATCTCAAATTACCGAATTACCCTTAACCCTCCCGGGTTAAGCGTAACCGAAAAATGGGTCGTTACAGGGTTTGGTATGGATTGTTAACTATATGATAGAAAACAGAGGATGTAAGTTTGACGGGCAGAGATTGGATGAGTTTGGTTTGGTTTAAAGCGGAGATGGGGGGTTCATCAAGTAAGCAAACTTAGGGTTTTTTTAGCATCATGGGGGATTGTCAGGCAGTAAGATTGCTACATAATTGTACAAGCATAATGTACATATTATAAAGTAGAAAGTAAGCATAATAAGTGAGGTATAAGTAAGAGGGTGATAACTAAAATTGTCTCTAAGGAGCTTAGTTTGATGATTTTTTATTATGATGATTTGGCCATAAGGTGAATGACGGAGTATGTAAGAAAATGTAAGAATTTGTGATATGATGCATTATAATTATGATTTTGACCAGTTAAGTGAAGTCTATTGCCCTAATGAACTAGGGTTTCAAAGTAGGCTCAACTTCGGATTGATCAGTAAATGACTGTAAGATTAAGGTTTTTATTGCATAATTTTATCACATAAATTATTTAATTCAAACTTAAATTATAAGCAAAACTAATATGATATCATTATGAGTTTGAGACTTCAGGATTTCGACTAATTAAGTTTTGTGTTGGAGCTAGCTAATAATGAGTTGACTTAGCATTTCTCATATCTTGTCATGATGTTTATCCTGTGGGATATTGCCTATGTACTATATTTAAGCCCAGACACCTAATGCTCTATTGAGAGTGATGCATGTTTTTTATTTTGTCTTGGTATTGTATTAAGCCTATGTATTTGATGTTATATTAAGAGCGTTGTATGTTTCTGCCCTTAGTCGGCACTATACGATTCTATCTAAGAGTGATATTATAAGATTCTAGCCCAAGAGTGGTACTCTATGATTTCTACTCTTAGTTTGCATCGATGACCCTTAATTGGCACTGTATGACCCCTAGAGCATGGGCATTTGTGTACTCAGGTAGATAATATCATGGAACTACTATTACCTGTTTGATCTTTTGCCCTATGATCATAGATGTGTCTTGCCTTTAGAAAAGTTCATGACATTTAATTATTCCCTAGAGGTTAAGATAATACCCTAATAACATTCCTTTCTATTTCGATGCTAGAATTTACTATATGAGTATATATGTTTCTGAGTAAGTTTGTAAGAGTTTGAGTAATAGTATAATTATAAAATTTCAAGTACGATTATAAGAGTATGTTCTGAGCAAGCATGTAAGAGTATATTTTGAACAGTAAAAGAGGTCAAAACCTTAAAAAATGATGGCATATATATATATATATATATATATATATATATATATATATATATATATATATATATATATATATAGTTTCCACATGGGACTTCAAATTGACTTTTTCCATATTGCCTAGCCAAAGAATGAAAATTTTCATATTTCCTGGATTTTAAACAGAAATGTCATATGACCTGTTTGTGGACCAAAATGCCTTTAACTTTCTACTATATCATGTTTTAATGTAGAGAGTAATAAATGAACACCGGAACAGTGTTGTGTTGTTCCGGTGTGCTGGTAGTCATAAGTGGCGAATGGAACTCGCCGACGGGAGCTGACTGGCAGTGACTCACCGTCAAGAGTCGATGAACAAGAAAAAAATATATTTTGACACCGCAGACGCTGTGTGAGTGCTCCAAAGGCTGCATTTCGTAGAAACGATCCTTCTTTCACACCGATCATGGATAAGATCGGTATTTGCATCCATTATAATGGAGAGGTAAGCAATGACGACATGTATATTGGTGGAATTGCACGGTTGATGAACATTCATCCGCCGGTGAGCTTTGGTGAGCTGCTGGGGCAAGTCAAAGCACGACTTTCCATCAATGGTAATGCCAGTTTCAAGTATTTAATTTCAGCCTCTCAATCATCCATGATATATGAATTATAAGATGATGAGGACCTCCAATTAGTGTTCTCCATTCATAAGAAGGCAAATAAGGATATTTTATCATTGTATGTCAAGATGAAATAGCCCGACAATGTTGATAAATCACCATCACCCTCTGTTGAAAGGAACCAGACAGTCAATAGAGTTGAATCACCCGTCGTAATGGCTCATCTCAGCTCTAATGTCAAATTCAATGAAACTTAGATTACCTTTGAAACTATCAGGTAACAATGAATCTTTAGATTATACGCAATTGGACTCTTTCATGTACTCGAGACCATGATATTCAACATATTGTGTTAAGGGTAAATCATATCGTGTGAATTAATAAACACGACGTGTAATATATCGCATTAGTAATTACACGATATGCACATGCGATATAGCATTTATGAGTTGCAACGTATATATAATAACATGACATACATTCATGTCATGGTTTCAATAGCACGTTTTGAAATGTAAGCGTGTTAATAGAATACACGATGTTGACTAATGTCGCATTTTTTAACACGATAATGTACAATGCAAATTGGGAGAAATGGGAAACTTGCCCTCAACAAATCCATGTCAATCATCTTTCACCAATCCAACGAGTACAGAACCAGAAATAGAAGTCAATCAGAATAAATCAGAGGAATTGTCACCAATGTTGGGTGGGACAAGGACTTCATTTGATAACTACGAACCTCTATACAACGCTTGTAATTATGACAATAGACAAGGCGAAGAAGTTAAAAATATTTGGGGTGAGGATCTGTGGTACGATAATGATATAGTTGACATGGAAAGTATGTCCGACCATGAAGAATTTGAAAACAACGAGGTTCCCAGTAACGTCGACATTGGGGCGAAGGCAAATTGGGAGACAATTGATGATTTAAACATGTTGGAACCGAATATTGGTGAAGGCCAACTAATGACGGGCAACTTGCAAGCTAAGGATTACTAGAAGCTCCTCGAATTGGGTGCACATTTTCTAAGCCTGTTGCATTTCAAGAGATCTTGATCAACTTAGCAATAAAGGCGAATTTCACATATCGTGTTGTGGATAAAAACCGGAATACGTACACCGCAAAGTGCTCCAATGAGTCTTGTAACTGGTACATAAGGGCTTCATATTGTGTTAGTTTAAACATGTTAGTTTCATTCATCGTGTAAGTAGATATGATTTTACTTAATGATCATATGACACATCGTGTAATTGAGAACACAAGAAAGTCGTTTATCGTGCACTCATACTCACAATATTTTCTTCACAAGATGTCGTTAACCTAGTTGATCGTACCTACACATGTGGAAGGTTTCAACATCGCGGAGACGGATCATACAAGAGATTTCTTTAGAGGCGGCTAGTGAATCGTCCTGCATCGGATACGTATTCATCTATATCCAACAAAGGCACTAGACGGCGATATATCAATGTCTTTAATGATCTGTTGCTTTCGCGACATATAGGTCATCAACATCATCTGAAACAGTTGTCCAGAACTATATTTCATTTGGTTTAATTTTTGCAACTTTCATGCGATGATCCTCTTGTATGCAATAACACGACCTAATAGGTGATTGTTTCTTTGATTACGCGATAACATGAACTATTACAAGGTGGCGTGTATGCGATAACACGACCTAATAGACAATCATGAGAACTTCCATGTGATCGGATATATACGTACATCCATTTTGCGCTTTTGAAGACACGACTTTGGTAAAAATCATTTGATCGAACATACGTCATATGACATTGGTACATGTATTTCTATCCCATTAGATAATTACAAAATAATTGGTCGAACCAATAATTTGTTAGTTAATCAAAGCATGAAAGAAGGCTATTTTCTTGTAACAATTCATTTGTACTTGGATCAAATTCCACGTCAATTCGGGCCCGAAGTTGTGGTACCCTGTGTTCCGATTACGCTTAACCTCAAAGGGTTAGGGGTAATTATGTAATATAAATTAATTCTTTAAGGGTTTTAAGAGTTGAAACTTCCGTATTTGGTTAGAACTCAAAGTAACAAGCACAACGCATCCAAGAACACTCAAAACAGAGGTCGGGAACGAAAGTTACGACCTCGGGAAGCGAGCAACATGGGCGGGACCCACTTTAAAAGTTCAAGATAAGCTACCCATGTGGGGTCTAGTTTTGAAGGGTTCGTTGATACGAGTCCATTGGTACCAAGATCGTGCAATTCCGACTTCGGGATAAAAAGTTATCGCGTTTTGACAATATTCAAGAAAAGACGAAATAGCTGATGTCAGCAAACCAAGCGGAGCTGAGCCACAGATGGAGCCAAGCCGCTGCGCCGCGGAAACGGCATGCAAACACGGCCGTCTGTGTGTTCCTTGCGCGTCCCGCGCGCATCGCGTGGCGGTTATGCTTAACCCGGGGGTTAAAGGTAATTTGGTAATTTATGACCAGTGTTAGGGGTTTTAGGTAAAATCCCCGTATCCGGGTAGAGCTCGAAGTAACGAGTGTAACGAATCGAAGAACACACGAAACAGAGGTCGGGAACGAAAGTTACGACCTCAGGAAGTGTGCCACATGGGCGGGGCCTGCTCGAAAAGTGCGGGATAACTTACCCATGTGTGGTCTAGTTTCAAAGGGTTCGTCGATACGAGTCTATCGGTACTAAGAACGCACAATTCCAACCTCGGGAAAAAATGTCATATGGGCGGGATCCACTTTAAAAGTGCGGGATGACCTACCCATGTTTTGGTCTTATTTTGAAGGGCTCGTTGACACGAGTCCATCGGTATCAAGAGCGTGCGATTCTAACGTCAAGGATGGAAGTTATCGCGTTTTAAAGTTAAGATATTATTTGAATAAAATAATATCTTTATGGATAGGATTGACGACGCAGTGGATAAGACTGACGACAAAGCGGATAGGATTGATAGTGGATAGGATTGCTGACAAAGTGGATAGAATTGATAGTGGATAGGATTGCTGACAAAGCGGATAGGATTGAAAGTGGATAGGATTGCTGATGCAAGCAGATAGGATTGACATGTATCAGCCTCACATCTATCCAATTCTTCTATAAATAACATCCTTGACATCCAGAAAAGGGAGGAAGGAGAATTCTCTCCACGTTTTCCTATTTCTCTCCCACGTTCAGAAACTTCTATTCTTCGTTTCTTACTCATTTTAAGTCTGATTTGAGTCATTCTTGAGGTGTTTCTAGCTAATTCGAGGGTGATCTACGCAATGGAAGTGTCCATTCCTCATGTTAGCAACCCTATCTAAGGAAAATATTTCAAGGCATGGGGAGGTTCTGTCCGCCACCTGTGGGCAAAGCAAGGGTAAAGTGTTTCGAAGTTAGAGGAGATCATGGCCACCATCTCCAAATCAGAAAGGGCAGATGCCCTGAGGAAATGAGCAACTCCGAACATCGCCACTTCCGGAATTAGAGGGAAGTACGCATTTCTGACCTTTTAGTTTAATATGATTTATATGAATGCATATCTTAATTAGTAATATACTAATTAAGCTATATTATTTGCTATGATGTGATACATGCTGATATGTTTCTATTTAATCTACTTTGATTTATTTGGTTGTGATATGAAATGCTCTGCTATGACTTGACATACTCTGATCTGATATGACCAGTATGGTCAGATAAAATCCGATATGATTTGATAGGATTTGATATGATCCAAAATGCTATGTAGTGTGTTTTGCTCCGCTCTATGATAGAGTGGGATGTGTGTTTTATTAGTGTTCTTCTCACCTATGTGAGAAGTGTATTTTACTGATTTATTGGCTTTCGTTTGACTCCATGAGTCATAAGATTTTCGTCGGATTCCGAATGAATTATTCGGATATAAAATATATGTATTTTATCGTATATGATTTTCTGATGTCTGGTGAATGTACTAGCCGTTAGGCAGAACTACGTTCGGATCCGATCGTATTGGAATAACGTCAAAGATGGTATCCAATATGTACGTAGGCAACCAACAATAAAATAACGTTGGCCCAATCCAAATTAGTTGTAAAATTAGGTTTGTTCTGATCTACGCACAATGGAACGTTAAAGCTCCGTAGTGCGTAGATGAACGCTATGACTCTCGCACTCAGAGTTTGCAGCTCCTGGTCAGTCGGTTTTAATTTTTCCACTAATTTTTGACACTCCGATTGTGTTTTCCGATCTAACCCCGGTCCGGGTCAGGTGGTGCGGGTCGGGGTGTTACAGAAGTATAGTAGTGCAGATCATCGGCCTGACCAAGCTTGTTATATCGAGTTGTTTAAAATCTGGCTGAATGACGTCCCTTGCCAGTTTCACTACGTAGTACATGACGAATAAACTACAACCTTCATTTGTTTCCTTGTACGGGCATTTGTTGATTTTATTCATTGGCCACAGTCGAGCACCTTTTACCTTAAGTGTCTTCTCCATTCCATTGGAAACATCTTTCCTGACATTGTCCACCTCGGTGAAGTAGTGGTCATGTTCACCCTTTAGAGGATTGTAAAATCTAAATCGCTTCTCCCTACAACATACAATAAGCAAGAGAAAGTGGCCCTTGATGTAGATAGGAATGAAACCGCTCTCCGTGTTAACATTTAGGCCTCTCAACAATATAACAGAGAGTTTTCCTTCCTTCACTACCGGCCCTTCCTCCATGTCAACGTTAAAATAATGCTGAATGGCGAACCTACCAAAAAAATAGTTGGGGTATCTGCCTGGATTTCTCGCATTGCGTTCATCAAGAAGTTGCAAGAACACGTCTATGACCTACAACAAACCAAATGTGTTAGTGATGATACGATAGTCGACGGATCATGCCTTCGACTATATGCTATATGTATTAATTAACACGCTAGTTTTACTTCAGCCATTATAGTCGAAACTTAGCGTATTATGAAAACAACGATATGAGAAAAGGTCGTCTAATCGATAAAATGATAATTAATTGAACATCTTCATTAGTTATTCAATCGTTTGTTTGATAAAATGATAGAGGTTAAAACGTATGAGCAATGAAATGATATTACCTCATTCATTATGCACTCATGCTTTAATAAGGATAGGTAGTCAGTGTAGAGGAGTGTTTCTATGGACCACTACTTGTACGAGTTCGACAGAAATTCCGTGATAATGTCCTTATCTGCCTCTTTTTGTATCTCCATGTGGAACACCAACTATGTGTCAAGATAGTCCTTCGCCCGCAGACTGAGCTCCACCTTATTTGCAGTATCGTCCTTATTCATCTTATTCGCAATATCATCTTCAACATCTATCACATTTCAGATACTCTCCATTTCTTCTGCATCAACAGGAGGAATATCCGATAAAGTCCTTTCACTGTAGCCAACGATTGAGACAGTTGATTCCGGGGTGGGAGAATTTGGATGTGCCGAACGGCCAATGTATGGGCCAGGGATCGATACTAGAGGAATATCATCTTCAGGCTTTGTAGTCTGGGCAATGTGTCCAAACTTAGCTAACTTCTCCTCAATGTCGCTGCTAGTAAACTTTTGCTTCTTTGATCCCTCAGCGCCAGGAGTAGCTTTCCGCTTCACTCTTAGTTTTATTGCTTTTTTTGGAACTGCTCCTTTATTCGTTTGTTGGGTTGCTTCTGGTCCCTTTCGGCAGTGTTCCGGTTCCACAACCTCCAAGGGTTGTTGTTCAACCTCCCGGGGTTGATTCGAAACATCCAGGTGTTCTGTCAGTCCCTCTCGAGGTTGTTCTCGTTCCACGATCTCCTAGGGTTGTTCCGGTATCTCTAGGTATTATGTCAGACCCTCTTGGGATTGTTCTGGTTCCACGACCTGCCAGGGTTGTTCATCGACAGCTTGTAGTTGTTTGAAGACCTCCGGGGGTTGATCTTCGATCTCCCGGGGTTGCTCCAGGCATTTTGCATTTATTTTCGATAAAAATCTAGTTATTACAGTCCTTTATAACTTCAGACTAGTCTTCTTCTTCGGTTTGGTGGCAGTTTTCGATTGTCGTTTCTCTGTATTTCAAAAGTAAGTAGTCGCGTTAGTACATACACAATAACCGATTATATCGTCTTTTACCTTTCATGATAAAATTGCATATTGTATTGATGGAAAAACAAAAAAATGAATAATCGTGTTAAGGATCACACGACCATAAGCAATTTGTTTTCTTCAGTAACATTTGCTTCAATGCTCGTGAGATCGATGACACAACCATAATGTAATCGTTGTTCTTAATGCACGACTGGATAGTCTATCGCAGCCTCGATTACACGATTATCCCTTTTCAAAACATGATACATTACACCATTGTACTTACTCAAAATGAATCCATCGTCCACCGGCTGAGGGACTTGTACTGGTTGATCTTGGGGGGCAGATGGTTGGCGAGCTTATCTGGATTTTGAAGCTCTTGCCTTTAAACGAACTGACGACGATCCTTCAATTCTTGGAGGAGGGGTTGATGCTTGGGTGACTTCTGGCTGAGGGGGTTTAGGCAGCTGTTCTATCTCCGGTTCATCAAGGGGTTGCATCTGTTCTATGAGGCTACTTGCCACCTCGAGATCGTTCTTTATACGCCGAAGTGCAGCTTCAACTCGCTCCGTGTTCCATCCCTGCTCACTGTAGAGAACAACCTTCTCCAAAACAACTTCACAAATTCCCATCATGACATCGACTGGCATGACGAATGATTCAATGACGTCCTAGTCGGAATGTACATGCCCCGACGTCTCACCATGGAGGATGTGGGCGGGTCTCATTGGCCAGAAAGTATGCATACCCGCCTTCTTAGCCTTCGGGGTCACCCTTTGCCCATCCATCAAGTGTGCCTCTTCGGAAATTAGTGTGATGTGCATAATAATTTGCGAGTCTGGCTTCAACCTCATGATGACATCCTCGTACCACTTCCTCATCTAGTGATGTGTCATGACCTGAGATTTTATAAAATATAAAAAGAGTTAAAAAGTAAAAAAAATCAAAGCTTGCTCGGGTCGCAACCATAAACGTATAACCATAAACGTAACAAGAAATATTTTATTCCCCAGGAAATATACTATATGTGTACAAATACATAAGTAAAGATATAAACAAGTCTTCTCAAGCCAAAAATATAAAAAATATACTTAGAAAACTATTGGTGCAATCGTAGACTCTGTGGTCACCAGTTGAAGTTCCCAAAAAGTATCTTTACTGCTTTCTTCTATACCCGTCTATTCCACAACGAGCCCTGCAAGGTCTGGGGGGTGGTGAATATTTTAAACTACTCAGTAGGGGTACTTATCCAATTAGACATAAATATAACATCTGACAGTTTATAAATCACAAGGTAAATAGACAATACTTTTCGAAAAAGCTGTAAGGGTGTGCCTCTCACCCAAAAACTTCCCTAAGGCTTCTCCCTATATATCGAAGATGCTTCTAGGGTTTGTATTATTATATAAAGAATTTGCTACAGGTACAAAGTAGCGGCCTCTTACTCCTCTACAGATTTTTCGTAAAACACTTTGTGCTTGTAAAGGGAAGAGCCACCCGTGCTCATGGACCGCCGGGATCTAGAAAGCAAAGAGTTTTCCCATGATACTCTCTACCCTAGCGCGCATAGCCTTGATAGTTGCCCTTCGTTAGGGGCAAATCAGGGATCTTGCCCTTCGTTAGGGGCTCACCATGCTAATATATGTACCGTGTATCCGATTCCAAACAGGATTTACCTGTGTACTCTCAATTATAAAACTTTATCGGTACGTCTACCAATTTGAGTTCCAAACAATTAAATCTCTTATATGCCCGACTCAAAAGGGAATTTCCTTCTCTTTTTCTTCTTCTACGATGATCAATCTAGCATCGCCTTTACAAGTCATGGTCATGTTACTAACAATAATTATAAAGGTAGGGTGAGTCGCTCATTCCAATGAGACAGTTACCCCTTCTCTATCTCATCTTAGTAACTCGGTGGTCATGATTGTACGTATTTTCTAAAATTATTTTGATAGAACAACAATTCCATAAAAACTGTCTTTTAATCTTACTATACTTTAAACTAATGGCGAAATTAGATTTTCTTTATATTACATATAACATAAAGCATAATTCCTAATTAAATTCAAAAGATAAACACTTAATAAATCAAGTATACGAGGCAATTTTAAAACATACAGGGAAATTAACTACAATTATTCATATAAACTTTTAAAGATGACAAATGTAAGTATTTATGTCATAAAAGAGGATAAAAGCCCCTACCTTGATTTCCGTGCGAGAAAATAACGATACTCTGGATAGCCCAAAATTATATGTTAGATTTCTGAGCTATAGAGATCTCAAAATAGAAAAATAACTCTGCCATGACATTTAGTATGGTCGATTTAGGTAGAAACGCCTCTTAAATTACTTAAATCGGACTTAAAACGAGGAAGAAATGAAGAAAAGAAGTTTGGAATGAACTGAATGAAACTGGGCTATTTATAAAGAGGCAGAAGTGACACGTGTCACGCATTTGACGCATCCCTCATGTGCATCAGTGACGTGTTTGTCATGTCTGATGCATCTGACGCGCATTAGTAAGAGAGCCTATGATGCGCGTCAGATTTCTGACGCTAAATTAATATTTTATTTTTAAAATTTTAAAAACCTTATATCTTTTTATCCCGATATTGGAATTACGCGTTCTTTGTACCAATAGATTTGTATTAACGAGCCCTTCAAAACTAGACCAAAGTTGGATAGGTTATCTCACATTTTTAAATTGGGTCCCACCCATATGACACGTTTCCCGAGGTCATAACCTTTCATCCTAACCTCCGTTTCGCATGTTCTTGGGTTCGTTACGCTCGCCTCACCGAGCTCTATTTAATATACTTTACAAAAAATATTTAAATACTTACGGATGTTACATGATGAGCTAGAATCTTCTTCCTCCCCTTTTCGTCAGTTGGGTCAAGTTTATCGGCCTTCTCCACGTCACTCAAAAGTTGGGTAAATATGGGCCACCTCTTGCACCTCTGTCTGCATGGAGGACCACTGGGAGCTCATATGGACGTATGCTCATAAAACCATACTTGGCGGACAATACAAAAAAATATAGTCATTAGTGTAAATGGTGAGTATTTTCAGTATGACAAATTAGTCGTGTTACTGATATCATGCTTTGAGCCATATTATGTGTCTGATAACATTATACATACATATCATCTAATGTCATACACACGATATTACACTTAGTCGTGTTACCAAGAACATGATATGTCTATGTGCATGTTATATGTTGTATGTCCGATAACACGATTGAGTTCGTATCATGTGACCGGTATGGCGATATTTATTTGTCTGTAAACATATTATGGCATTAGCAAGATGATATTAGACTTCGCGTGGTATAAAACATGCGAGCATTACTTGAAGTACTAATGAAGCCCCAACGAGAATTTTGGCTATGGCGGAAAGCTCATCCTGTATGCTCATGATGCTCCAGTGGCCTACTGATATGCCTCTCATCAGCATATCATGTATGACGCCATCCTAATTGTAGCTCACAATGATCGACATGTCACCTAAGTAATCACATAGAGCTGGGGATACTGCTCTGTTGCTCTATGTGAATAACATGAGGACACCCATGTGCATGATCGCCAATCGTGCTAAGTCCTCATCTGAAACAGTCCTTGTTTCGACAACCACTTCTTTCAACATTTCTTCAAGTCCTGTCTTCTCCAACCGCTTCCCTTGGAAAAACTTCTTGTAGAATTTTTTCTTACCTTAAGCAGCCTTTCTCTCGCTACTTTTCAATTTACATGGGTTCTCTTTCCCCCTCAAACCCATTATCATAGCCACTTCAGCCACAGTAAGAGGTAGTTTTTTGCCCCTTATGTTGAAGACTTCCAAATAGTCGTCCCAATAATCACCAATAAGTACATCCAACAGCGGCCTAGAGATGATGATGGGGTCGCAATCATATAGTGGGTAGAACCCAATCTCCACCAATATGGCCTTGCATCCCGAATGTGAATCTACAAGGCCTTTTGATAGATGCAGTCCAACGAGGAAACTATTCGTTCCCAGACCCAATCTTCTCTCATAGATTCTTTTCTTCTTCTCTTCTCCAACCTTCACTAACTCCGCCATTTGATGTAATACTCTAACTTTACATCTGTAAAATTGGATAAATATATGTCAATCAACAATAGGTCATGAACATAATCAATAGCTGTGTTGATTCACATTATCTAACTAACTTATATTTATACAATAAGTATATTTATCGTGTTCTCAAACATATGCTACAAAGAAGTCGCATGTACGATATCATAATGGTTGAACATCGTGTTTCCAACATCTTATTGAACACACGATATATGACTCATCGTTTTTCTGACCCAAAGATAGTTTGTTTCGACTGCCTATGTCGTGTGCTCTCATTCACACTAAATAAAAAATTATGCATACAAATATCCGAAATGCTTTACCATGAAACCGCCGCTGCTGTTCTCCGAGCCGGATTAACCACTCATTTGACAACTTCTTTTCTACAAAGTTTACTCCTTTACCTAGATCATAGCACTACAAAGAAGAACCACCTTTGGGGCGTACAGTTTCAAAACTCAACTTTGTAAACTCGTTCCAAAACTCGTTCTTAGCAAACTTGTTCTAGAACAAAAAAACCCTAATCTTCCATGTATGGTCAAATAGGTAGCAAAATCTTCTCCCACGCTGCATAAACAGTGCTCAACCAAAGTACTTTGCAATCAGAACGGAGTTTTAAATCGGAACTGGGTTTTCAATTGGAGGAATCGCCAGCATCTGAAGTTGTATGCCAATGAATACAACTTTATAAGGGTTTTATACAATATAAAACCCTATGTCCGGTTAGGGATATTTTAGTTATAAATTTACCTTATATCGTATTATTCCAAGTTTTATGACATTTCTGTTTAAAATTCAAGGAATATAAAAATTTTTATTCTTTGGCTAAGCAATATGAAAAAAACTCCTTCAAATTATCATTTATTACAGCTGATATTTGGCGTCTATCTCTGGAAATGCTCTAAGAATAATAGATTAGTTTCTATTATTGAGGGCATGCCCCTCGGTCGTCTTCTTTGGTTGGGCATTGTGTGAAACAAACTGTCTTCCCTTCTTTGACTTGGGGGACTCTACCTTAGCACAAAATCTGCGGTGTCTGCTTAATTTTGAAAATTTACGTCACCACCCTCTTTGTGTGTGTGGAAGGCCTGCTCTTGTCCCCAAGGTGGGATGCACGGGGTCCCCAATGCCCCCTAAACTTGTTAACCGGATAAAGATGGGAAACGTTACTTAAAGACTTAAAAAGTTGTTGCAACATTGTGACAATTTGGCTTATTCTCCTGCGTGATGTCCCGAATCTTATGCTGGATTTTATTCAATTCTTTTAGATAATTTTTAAGTAAGATTGCTTTATACATGCAACAATTATTAGGCGTGGTCTTGCATAATGACTTGAACAGATTGCTTCCTCCTGCACTAGTTAGAACCAATACTAAGTAAAATTTGTGCAATTCTGACTGCATAATGACTTGACGTTTGAAGTTTTCGTGGAACAGCCCCTTGTCAAAGCGTCGAGAACTTTCTTAATGTGTTTGCATTGCCAAAATGTAGTCCATCTTTATTTTACAGAAGTTTCAACCTGTTGAAATGCATGCAAACGTGAAGTATTATTCTTCATATGTCCCAATATCTTCTGAGCATCTCCATGTTAGCATGGTGATGGATGCTGTTGCGCTTTTTTCTACAATTCTAGATCGCCTTTTCTTTCGGTTGATAACTATGCGCGTGCTTTCATTCGGAGTATTCAGATTTGATGCCAATAGATTGACTGATTGATTGCTAAAGCTGCACTCACTCACAATGCATGAGAAGAGCCCATATTCCCTCGAAGCTTTGCTGATGGGGAAGTACTTCATTTCATTCTCTTAAAGTAATCGAACCCCCTATCTGTAAGCTTCGACGCGAGCAATGCTTATTTCCTCAAAAGATGTGGAAGATATTGTTCAAACGAATCTCTTCCAAAAACATTCCCAAGCTTTCCCAGTGTCATATGAAGACCACGATGTTCTTGATTTACTCTTTATTAATCTGAAAGTATCGCATTCCCAATCTTCCAGCTGTAGTTCACATGTCAGCATGAACAGCTTGTGACTTTGTGTGGACATATTAGTCTCAAGTCTCTTTGAGTAGGGACTTTCGTCGGTAACGCTAGCTAAAGACACAGGAAAGCGGCTTGGATACGTCAGATCTGTCCAGGTCCATTACATTTCATGATCATTTAGCCAAAGTGAAACATGAGTTACATTTATTTTCTGTATATTTTAGTTTCTGTTTAGCTCACGTAGTATGGCCATTGGCCACCAAAATCCTCTCATATCACAAATGCTGAAAGATTATATTATTATATACGAAGGGATGATCGGTCAAATAGGAGAAGCAAGGAAAATGGAGACGGCAATGGAGACATAAAAGCTGACCAATTTGGAAATATTAGAACGATTAGTTTATCGTGTGATGGGATGACAAGGACATGAATGTATTCTTATGATTATTCAATGCTAGAATAGCCTTGGGTGATTTATAGACAGATTCATCCATAGAAAGATTCAAATGCCTATCTGCCTGCCTACTTTCTAGTTTCTCTCTCACACACATACATACACTTATAGCTCTTGTTACTAATTTAGATGAAGAGAATGCACAAATTACACTGCTAAAATGATTAAATGTTCACTAATTACTCACCAATTGAGTTTGCGCTGCTTGTCTATTAAAAGGAGATCACCACAGTGGAATGAATATTAGGGATCGATGTGGGGATACGTTCAAAAGCTTTATGTGATGTATAACTATCACGGGGATAAATTTTTTGCAAGGAATCTACCTCACGATGGTAGTCGCATCGGCCAATCAGTAACCAACTTGCCCTGAATTTTACAACACGATGCTTAACAAAAAAAGGCTCCACTTTAAAACCTTTATTCCAACTTGCTTAATAGCCACTGCCCTTGGTGACCACAACGTAGTACTATATACTACATTAAAATTTCTCCAACCACTCCTGTCATGGAGCCCGGCCCGGCCAGGAGAATAATTTTTTAATTTTTTTTATTTGGGTGGTGAGAATATTTTGCTCAGTCTGTCTTATATTAATAGCTTTATTTAACAAAAAACATTATTTGTTTTGTTCAATTAAAATAAGTTAGGTACTTAAAAAAAACATCATAAGCTTATTTTCCTTCTTTTAGATATAAGTTTTACCGTTCAATAAAACTCACTTTTTTTCCAATAATTATTAATATTGAACGGAGGGAGTATATTGCAATTACAGTATTGTGATCATTAATTACCTTCCCTGCGTGCAGTGCTCATTATCCCGGTCACAGCCCTCCACTTAAATATGCCCACTTCATGACTAGAGGTGTTTGCTATCACTCCTCACAACTCATGTGGCCAAGAGCAGATCAAGACAGCTTCACTGTTTGTGTGCAGAAGCTTTCCCCCCTCCCAAAAGTGGTGTAGCTGGTTCATGGATATTGACATCTATTGGGTTCTTGGGGGGTGGCTTCTTCTAGGTCCCGAGCTAATTGGCCCTGCATGGCCATTGTTGAGAGCCTTTGCAAGACCCGAGCAGCCATCCGGTTGTTGCTCCTTCTCCTCCTCCTCTTAGCTCCTCCGTCCGACCAGTCGAGGACGTCCATGTCGTCTCTAGTCTCTAGCCGGATGTTTGTCTCTCCTTCCAGTCCTCGGTCTACGAAGTGGAGGCCTCAGCCTCGAAACCACCCTTTTGCAGGCCAGTTTGATGCAAGTGCTCATGAAGTACCAAGCGGTCCCAACCCAATCTCCAACAGGTAAGGCATACCAAGTATCACTACCACCCCATCCAAAGAAGCAACGGATACCATCTTCGTCTTCGCTTCGGTGGGAGCATTGATCTCGACTTGGTTATCAGCATTATTTGCTGTCTGTACCAGAATATTGTATAGCAAGATATACGTTACTTCCTGCTCTCCCCGCCTGTATTTCTTCTTGAGCCATTTGTTGTTGTATTTCCAGCAGCCGCCTAGAAAATTACTAAGAAGTTAAATAAGGCACGCACTGTAGCAATACCTCAGTCTGTTTCCAGAAATTTGCCAAGTTTCAAACCATGCATTTGATTTTTTTTCCAGAAAAAGCTAAAAGAACGAAAGACATAAGAAGCTACATATAATTGCGAAGTTTTTTTTTTGTGGTGTTGATATGAGATGTCGTTTGTATTAGCGAAGTTTTGGGCTTGTTTTTAAGTCACATCACACAGAAGAAATAGTTTGTAAGAGACGCTTATCGTGATCAGTTCATGTCTGTTCTTGGCCATGAGAAGCAGTTTCTACTCATGAAAAAGGCTCCAATCATGTCTAGTATAAATTTGCTTTCCATTCGTTCGAAGAGGAAAGAGAAGAGGAATGGAGGGAGGAGGTCACGTCGGGATCCGTCCCACATGACCATATTTCATTTTTCTCTCGTTCAGTCTGATATCTTAGCCTGAGAGTGTCAGTCCTGCCCTGAAAACCAGGGCCTACGGGTTTTGCCAATTCATGATTCAATGGAGTCATTTGGAGGTAGCTTTTGTCCTCTGATATGCGACACATGACGGGTCTGACTCAGAAACAATGCCATCATTTCCTAATAATAACAAGATCAGGTCATGCATCTTCCTGATATCTTCATAGCTCGCTCAGACTCCCACATGTGAATACAACTAAAAAACATACTGTCACACTGCACAGTGACTCATCTGATGGACGCAGGACTGAAACACATTTTATTTCTAAACTTACCTTGAGAGTATTAAGTGTCAATAGCTAAAGTTGTGGGGGTATTTTGATCAAAGTTCAAAGCTGGAGGATGTTTTTATATTTCCCTCTTCAAATTGGTACATTTGAAAGAAAAACGCATAAATTTAAATATAAAAAAGCTTGTATGAGCTTGGGCTCAAGCCATGATCAACAAACCTGGGCATCATGGATCTTCATGTCTCGATTTGACATTACAAGGAGGTAAAAATTAATCTGCCTTTAAGTTATATGTTGATCAAATTTTAAAAATTTGATGGTGTGCAATGTTTGGGCTCACGCTCAACCACATAAACAAGAGCTCATACAAACAGGTTTCATACCTTAAATCCCTTTGTTAATAAAGTATTAATATTTGAAACCTGCGGAGAGAGTTTAGGTTAACGTAAAGCCTATGGCACCTTTCGGAGAGGGGATCTTCTATGTGTATATATAAACAAAAAAAGTTGGTTATTTTACTTATACTGAACATGCTGTCATTTATAGTGCTAAAAATGCCAAGAGAAATCGATGCTATTCTCAACTGTAGGAACTTTTAAAATTGAATGTCGAGCACTTGGCTTAATCGATTGATCAATTATGGAGAACTAATCAAAATAGGGCTTCATATCATACGTTTTGTCATCTTCTAGTGGCCTTTCCTGTTAATGAACATGTGTGCTGCGTCCAACACATATCTACCAGCTTTAGGTTGTCGTTGAAAATGTCTAGCAGGCACTACAATTATTAAGTTTGTGACATGACTTGACATGCCCATCTTGCGACATGTATGTCCGTTGCTAGCATTGATCAATTCGTCAGGATTGTCTATTTGCACTGGACCTACCTTGCTAGCTTTGCCCTGGCAACAGCAAATTCTAGTATTCGTAGTGGTCCCAGCATGTCATCCATTGCTTTTAAAGGGAGACTAAAGTTTGGGAGAAGTTAAGAACGTTAAATGCAGTGGCCATAAGCGGCCAGAAGAGAGACGAAGACATCCAGACAAATACAAAGTTGCAAGGTAAGAAGATGGCCATAGTCCATATGGAACGGCCGAAAATATGTCATTAGTATAGAGGGAAGTGACTGGCACAAGACCTATGAAACAAACAAGAGGCAAGAAAGAGATTTTGAAGTCGATCGACGCTTCTTTCACTTTACATTGATTGGTGGGCTGTCGTATCACTTTTTCAGCTTTAGAAATCTAGTCGCTTGCCGATAGATGCCCCTTCAAAGGTAGGAGGGGGGTTATGGTCATAGGTTTCTTGGTTGTAGTTTGTGACACATTACACACACTCTACACTTCTAATGAATGTGGATTATAAAGGGGTTCTTCATTTCCTTTTTCTTTGGCTTTCATCAATACAAGTACCGGATCAATACATGTTAATACCTCATCTGTTGGTATTGGCACTTTTAGGATTAATGTTCATATTCAAATAAAAAAGAAAACAAGGGTAATGTTGACATTTATAATTAGGTGTTGTTACCGCCTGTTGAGTCTGGATTATCATCTTATACTCTCTCTGTCTCACAATGATAGTTTCATTTGATTTTTTAAAATAGATTAAAATTAATTCTTTTTGAAATATCAAAGGGAACTATTAATGTTGGAAGGAAGAAGTATATCATTTTTTATAAATTTTCGTTGATTTCAAATAGAAGTGAAAATAAAACCATGAAATGAGATTACACTTTAAATAAGCTGTCAATTTGAATTTGCCTGCATGAATCCATTTAGTTTCCATACGATTCAATGTTAAGTTAGGACCTATGGTTAGAAAACTTTTAGGCAAAGATACTATAGAGTGCACGCACACACACGAAAAAGAGGTCGAAAATAAAATTACTTAAGGCATTTTAGCTTAGCAATTAGGCAATTCACTTAAGGCACAGCCTTTATAAATAAGATCGAGATAAGACATATATTACATTACATATCCACCTTATTTATCGGCTTTTGGGAGGAAATGTATTAAAATGCCCTCATACATGACAGAAAAAGGATCCAAGAGAAACCCTGTTTAATGATTGGCTTTATGCTCCACGTGATCCTCATATCACATTCAAGTAAAATATGATGATGAGTGATCAGAAAATCAGTAACTACTATGGTCAAAATCTGATTTAGCTAGGGTCGACCGTAACCACTTTGGTGGAAAAAATAAATGGCTTGAAATCATGTAAACACCTACTTTCTTAATTGTTTCATTACAAAATTTAGATACTCTCTCCATTCAATATTAATAGTAATATTTAAAAATAATAAATTTTATTAAATAGTGAAATTCACATCCAAGAAAAGGAAAAATAAACTTATGACACTTTTTTTTAAGAACCTAGCCACTTGAATTTAATAAAATAGATTAATATAGAACAAATGTTTTTGTAAAATAAAACTATTAATTTAGGATGGAAGAAGCATTTACTTAAGGATGTCTTGAGTTTGACTGGGCTCCTTGATCAGAGTTTGTGGCCATGGTACATATGGGTATTAGCATGATAAATAGAAGCCTAACATGGCTTAGTAGTTATGTGTATGTTAGGCCTCTATATACTATTTTTAGGGCTCCAATATTATATATCATGGTCATAGAGCCCTATCAAGAAATTTTTTTCCTTCCGTGATAGTCTATAATATTTTTAGATTCAATTTATTTACCTGTGAGAACTTTCAATTCATAGATTCAAATTATATGCCTATTTATACATAGGCTCAAGCGCAACCGTATGAGCCCAGGACCTTAGGACTGTTGAATTTAAATTTAACTACCCATGTTACTTTGGGGACATTTAATCCTTGAGTAATATGGGCCATCAAATTTGGATCAGATGGCCATAAGGGCCTGAAGCTCATGCACTCGGGTGTGAACCCAGGCTCTTATAAACTTTTGCCTTTAAATTATACTTTTTCTATTTACATGGATCAAACAAATTGGTGTTGTTGCATTAATTACTTCCTATTCTAACCTTAAAACATGAAAGTTAAGAAGCCATGAAATTGATGTATGCAATATTCTTGGTTGTATATTAAATTATTTTATCAACGGGTTCACAAGCATCTTGCTTATATGTTTATCAATAAAGAGAAATATTACACCAAGAAAAAAAATTAAAAAAGAAAAGAAATACTTCAAAACGCAGCTGATGAAATAACTATAAATTCACTATAATATTTGCTAAGGAAGAAGGTAATCTCAGGCCTCACGTTGTTTTTAAAAATGTTGGCCATCCCAATATTTGTACATGGTGGGTTTTCAAAGAGACAATAGAGCATTATAAAAAAGAGAGGCTCATAACTTTTGGCCTCATTTTTACGTGTCAACCCCCTTCATGAAGGTATTCTTAATCTCACCTTCAAATTAGTAGTTAAAATTATATTTTTAATTTAAATTTTTAGAAGTCTAAGATAAGTGTATTTAATATGTGGGGCCGTATATTTAATCTTATTAAATTTGAGAAGGTTGAAATTTTAACTGAGTTTGATGAGGGGGTTCTGCTCCAAATGGGTTCAAAACAGTACCCACTCATCGCCCTTGGAGACCAACTTGACCCCCGAAATAGTGGTCTGGCAGGTTCAATCGGGGGCCAACCCTCTCCCTCTCCCTCTCCCTCTCCAACCTTAGCTGCAACTCCAATGTCCACTCGACCTCCCTCCCTTCCCCTCCGCCTCTCCCTCCAACCTCGCCCTAGCCACCGCCTCTCCTCCCTTCCTCTTTCCCCCCCACCTCTCCCTCTTGGCCTCGCCCTCGTTCCAGCCCCCGCCAGCACCTCTACCTCTACCTCTGCCTCTCCTCCCTTCCTCCTTTCCCTCCACCTCTCATCCCTTCCGCCTCTCCCCCCCGGCCTCGTCTCAGCCGCCTCCAATACCTCTCAGCCTCTTCTTCCTTCCTGAGCCATCTCCAAAAGAGGTACCCTGCCAGATGGCCGTCCCCCTCTCCAGTCGCCTCCCCCTTCTTCCCCGGTCCCTTATGATTTTTTTTTCTTGTCAAAAGGCTCAAAGCCGGATCGCCCAGTTGGCTGTTCAACCAGACAGGAGAGACTGACCCGCCTGGGTCATACTTGCCAACCCCTTGAAAAACTGGCCTTAGTTGAACCTGCTCGAATTGGACAGGTCCGGATTTTAAAACACTGCCCAAGGGTATTGCCTCTCATTTGGAAACTTCTATAGATTTTGTGGTTTTTACATTTTTTTCAATCAAAAAAATACTTTTGCAGCGTAATAGTAACATTTTTTTATGCTCATGCGATTTTACAATTGTAGTCTCTTCATAAAATTCATCATGAATATTCAGCAAGAACCTAATTCTTTTCCTCGTCCCTTGGGAGATAGCGAGTGTACGCAGTTACGCCTTTATAAGTTAAAACTGACTTGTTAGTCTAACGCTAATATGGTTGTTTACCATACTACGTATAATACATCGTTGAATGATACTTATATACCATGCTGTGCTGTTTCAGCCCACATGCATTTGGCTCTATATTTCACATGCAAGTTTAAAACAAATGTATGATTTGCAATTTTTTGTTTTTGGCATGATTTTGCAAAAACTAGTGCGCGCTGTAGCTTGTACAGGTATTACTCCGTAGAAATCCCTAGCCGTTGAATTATCATCAAACGGCTAGGGGCTTCTCCACTGGTTATCCGTAGCTGCTTTCAAGCTGGTTTTGTTGTTTTTTATTCTTAGTATTAAGATCAATGCAGGTTCAATAGGCTTGGTTGCTACGATATCATCTTCGTGAGAATTATAAGAAATGGCGAAAACATTTTTCTTCGATTTTATAAAAAAATTGTGGACAGCCATTGGAGTGCTTCAGAAGGACGAGATCAGTGTAGACGCAAATGTTCCTACTGCAGCATCCCATTTTGCAAGAGTCATGAAGACAGAAAATTAATACCTACTTAAATGACCTAAGTCTAATTTGATTCAATATTTTCGCCCTCAGCTTGTCTGGAATATTACAAGTTGTCTGTCTAATTGACTATTTTTTTCATGTAAATCTTTACCTTTTACACAAATTACTCTGGATTGGCAAAATAAGTCCCCATTAAGTAAGAACCTGAGGATTCACATCCCAAAAAAATGATAAAAGCTTCTGAAATTGGTATACAATTGTCTTTTTTGTTGGTAACTCAGGTATACACTTCATTCCAAGGAAGATATATACAGCAGATTGATTAGCGAAGTATAGCAAGATACAATCACTGAAAACTAGAATCAAACTAGCAGGCCTGCCAAACGACAAGATTTGATTATAAGAGCTAAACTAATTGGTATTCTGATTGTTTTTGACTCAGAACTGCCTCACAAAGTGTCATTCACTTTTTAATCTTGGTGATGTTCCTGCACGGGAGGAACAAATCTCACATCTGCTGGCTGTGCCACCACGACAGAATCGTCAGCAAACAAAGATTTGATAAAACTTGGAGTCTTTAGTGGGCGCCGACCCGTCAGACGGGGGTACACTTCTTCTAAAAAGAAATAAGCATGGCCGGCAATCATTCCCTGCACCATGTAATAAGCAATATGTTACAACACGGGGTTGAAATTCAGATAAATTTGCCAAACAGTAACTAGTGAGGATGCCACCAAGACACCCATAAGCATTTGATGAGGGCAGCTTCACATCCCATAATTACAAGTGGCAATCCGTAAGTTCATAATGCAAAAATGGTGATCATGCATAAAGGAGACCATGCTGGGAAAATTCTGGATAATGTAGTGGTGCAATGTCCGCATTGACCAAGGTGAAGAAACCATATTGTATATATCAACAGACTCAGGACACATCTGGATGTTCCTTTATCTCCAGCAATAAAATATAGTTTCCAAGCGGTGTTACATGCATCTGAAAGAATACACTCGACCCAAATCCTGTCACCCAAAGGTTGGATTTAGAATGCAGATACATATGGAGCTGCAGAAGTACTTAATTGCTTACCAAAATACTCTAACGCAGTTAAACACAGTTGCAAGGATTTTTTTACCATAAACAGAAAAAAGAGATACGAGCTGAATTTTTATGCTAACCAACTTACCAATAAATCCACCCAAACACTACTGCCAACAAGAAGGGAGAACCCAAGAAGAACCTGTTGAAAAGAGGAGAGGAAAGTCATAAGCTTCATGGTTTGCCTATTCTGACATGTGAAAGGAACACGTGTCTTGACACAATACTTCATGAAGCAAAGTATGGCACAAATTATAAGCCTCATCATATATTAGCCAGTGTGTTACAGTGGACACGCTTCAGTCCAATTAATCTTGATCCCTAAATAGCAGTCTTCAAACTTTAGCATGCCCCAACAAGTGTATGCGGTAAAGAGAAACAGAACAGAAAAATAGAAGTTTAACACGCTCTTCACTCACCCACGGGAGATGGGCAGCAGTAAAGGTAAAAAGACCCAGAAAACTCATGTGAATATAAGGGTTTTGCTTGCTCCATACATAAACCTGCAAGATAGGATCAAGGTCAGGCAGATATTACTAAGATCAACCATTATACTATGAATGAGAAGATGGAAATTCTATACGGGCATACTGACCATCATGAATGTTAAGGAATTGCTGAGGAAAATTATACTTGCAAAAGATTCTGACAAATAAGGCACCATCACACCAACGAAGACAGTTGCAGTCAAAACAATGGCACCAAATAACAGCATGTAGAAGAAATCAGCAGTTCGGCCCCTGAATGAGTTCTCCTCAAGTAGCTTGCAGTATCGGGCAAGAAAAAACATATGAAAAAGGAAGTCCAAGTCTGCAAAAGACAATAGCATAATTTACATTTCATTTTACATGAAAGTTGAGGACACCAGAAACCAGCAGTAAAATTAGCATATGAAACAGCACCAAGTTCAAAATGAAAATGCTCCTACAAATAATTCAACTACAAAGACAGGGTTGCTCATCAAAGGATCTTTCTCGTGATGCCACACACAATGAAGGTTCAACAGGTCCCCCTATCCATCCCACAAGGCACATTGATGGTGCCTTTTGACTATCAGGAGAAAGATTGGCATGCTTTCTAGACGTCACACAGTATAGCAACGCAATGAAGCATTGGCAGCAATCAACTGATAGAATTCGACCTGTAAGCATGTAATAAAAAATTCTACTTCTGTCTCCTCGCCTAAGTCTGGTTCTGATAAAATTTCCTATACCAACTCAGTTTAGTAGACCGGTCAACTGTATTATATATTCTTTATACTCATTCATTCATTGTAAAATGTAGCAGAGCACAAAGCTCTCGCTTGTTCTGTATTGACATACTATAAATACAAGCTTTAATGCATGCCACTAGTGCATTTTATATGGGGAACAAAGAAAATGTAAAGTAAAAAATTTATTAAATTACCTATCTTCCTGAAGTACAAAAAGTTTGTGATGAGACGCCAGAATTCATAATGCTGGAATATCCGTTTTGGGTTCAGGTACAAGTGATACGGAGATATAATCTGCAAAAAAATACAATTCACAAACACATACGGAATAAAATCCCTGCATGCCCAACAGCACCGTAGCAAACAAAAAAACACAACGAGAAAACATACTGGGCACTTCCGGCATTACATAAAACTCCGAAATGAATAATATACGGCTAAAATGGAGCTAATACAACTGTACCAAATAATATATCAACCATTTTAGGAAAAATTACAGCAAGTACAACATGCGAATAAATATCGAAGAAAAGCTCAATACAGTCCCACAAAATACAATTGTCCTCATCACAATCTTTGCGCTCCATGATTCGCAAAATCAGCTCAACAAGAAAGAGGGGCGAAAAGAAGAAACAAAAAATGAAAAATTGTCGAAAAAATAGAAAAAAGCGAAAATTTCTTACGAGAGGGGGAAAAGCTCGTCAAGAACGTGGAACAAGAAGGGAAAAATCACGGGGAAGGAGCGAAATCGGACCTCCAGCGAGCAACCAACGGAAACGATGACGGCGGCAGTGAGATAGGAGCGAGTGATGAAGGGCATCTGCTTGTACCATTCCTCCACAGCTTGAGCCATCCTCGATCTCTCACTTCCAGAAGCCCTAGCCGCCGCCCCAGATATGCTCCGGCGAGAAGCAGAGAGGATTCAGCAAAGGATGCCCACGAGTGTGTTCTCCAGAGGGGGGAGAGAGAGAGAAAGCGAGAAACCCGGTCGCCACCTCACGGCTTCGCTCCTATTGGCTCGTCAGCCGTCCGCACTTGTGGCCGCTGCTCTCCCAAGAGATTTGACGCATCGATCTCGGCGCTGGACGGGTCCAGGTCCGGATTAGAAATGCCTTCTTGGCTGCGGCCGGCTGGTGCCATTTTGCAATAATAGGGAGTGATTTGTGGGGCCCACTTTAGAGAAGGAAAACGAGTATTTTCACACAACAATAACACTCAATAATATTCCAGACGCCACATATTACTAAGGAGCAATTGCTGATTTGCAATGTTCCTAAATGGTATCCAAGCTTTCATGCACTGGGAGCCACATAATTCCAGATGCGCTTCATCTACCATAAAAGGCAAGAAGCATGCTTCACATTTCCATCTTCTCCACCAACAAGGCTGAACATAACTCAGTTAACTTCTCACTGCGTTGTCCACGCCAAGGCTGCCTGCAAGCTGGCCTGCCCAGGCGTAGACAACCTTGCCCTTGCCATCTGCGACCTCAAGATGATGGTCTGTGGACAGTATTCTCCCCTTGCTATATATATTCTTCCTCCACACAACGTCCCTCTTCCTCCTCTTCTAGAACGTGGATTTCTTTATAGGTTTCTATTGACTCGGTGGATATAAGCAGATTCCCTAATCGAAGAAGAAATTGTGTATGTACATTATCCATTGACAGTTTATCCTATAGGGGCCAATCAATTTTGATCTTCTGGTACCCCCTCAATAACCAGCTGTGAGGTGTAAATATATCATGATTACACATGCCATTAACAACAACAAATTTCGGCCTTTGAGTGAGTACTTTTTTCCCTGTGAAAGCTAGAAATTTTGCCTCCTCCTTTGGAGGGTCTGGAATGGGACCTTTGCAGGTGCCTTCAAGAAAAAGGTCGTGATGGTCAATACATTAAAATCAAGAAAATGCTTAAATAGTGTACCCAAAAAAATGCTTAAACATCTTTAAGAAAATGCAAAGAACCCATCTATGCAAGTGTAAAACAAAAAAAAAGACTCGGAAAATGGATACAAGACTGTCTTCTTAAAGTCAAAGAAATTAATTAATGATAAGCACCTTTGCCTTTCCCTTCAATGCCTGGCTAGTGCTCGATCCAAAAACAAGTTTGCCTGAAGGCTGACGAGATGAATCACCAGGAGTGGAACTCATCCCATTGGTTGCTCCTATTTGACACTCTCTTGAGACGGGGGCACCTGCAGGTGCAGAGAGCTTGCCATCTAGGCGCCACCCTAGACCAGTGGACAGGTAGAATGTAGGTTCCTCATTGGCAGCCTCTTCCTGAGCTAAAAAGGCAAATAAAAAAAATACATCATTAATGCATTATTCATGTTCCAAAAATAAAAAACCATAATTATCATGATTAAATTGAAATGTAGATTACTGCTTCTTGCTTATCCATATTACTTGAAAGTATTGGATACAAACATGCCGATTTTGCAACAAAATTAAAAGATGAATAAAATAAGGGTCTATAATCCACTAGAGGCAAACCTTGGACTGGAGCTTTATTTGAAGGAACATATGGAGCTGACTTTTCAGGTTCTTTATAATCCAGAGGCGGAGCAAAGTCTACTTCACAATGTCTCTATAATACTAACAGCGGGAGAAGATTTCGTCTCAACGATATAAATGTAGAACTTCTTATTATTATAAGCAATCATAATTGTATCACCAGTAGTCAAACATGAGTAGTTCCTCAATGTTGTTTCCAAGCTGCAAAGGATAAAAAAGGAGAAAATTTTATGAACTCCATTGTCATAGTGCCTACTGTACTATAATGCAAATGCAGCAAGCACTCAAGAGGTAATAATACAGCGTATAGAGTAGTATTTACACGTGTTCCCAATTCTGTCCCATGTTTACACAATGCTTACCTAATAATGCACACATCACACTGACAAGAAGAACATCTGCCACGTTCACAAACAAGAGAAGCCCATGCAGCAAATTTATGGAACGTACCAATGGAAAATAGCAACAATAATTTACCATTTCTTTTCACAAAAGCCATTTACCATTTGATAAGCTAGCTAAACGTGTAGACATATAAATTCCTGGTATGCATATGCAAATTGTCGATGTGGGAGACATACAAACACACATATACTAAAAGAAAAGCCACAATAATTTTCCATTTCTTTTTCACAAAAGCCATTTATCATTTGATAAGCTAGGCACACCTCTACACATATATGAGATTCCAGGTATGTATATGCAACTTGTAGATGTGTGAGACACACAAACACACACATACAGAGAGAGTCCTAGCAGTATTTACATTGCTTTGGGATTGGAAATATCCAGGAAGTCATTCGTGTGAGGTTGTAGTTTGACATATCTTCCCTTTGATAAAGTGGCATTTTTAACTTGCACAATGTCTCCTTGTAAAAGCAAGTTCTCCATCATCTGTAGGTGGTACAAAATCGAAGCACAAGCTGATACCATCCATTTAAAAATTTTGATTTCAAAGACAAAACAAATAAAGTTCAGAAGACTACCCAATATGGCATGTAGATCATGCCTTCATCAGCAATAAACTCCAGCACCCCACAATGTGAAACATGTTCAGTAGCAGGATTACGTAATTCAAACAGCATTGGATATTCGATGTGCAATGATGCTGCAAAAAAAGTTAAAACTTAGCTAAGCACGTTCCAATAGATATAGAAAAGCAGCAACACACTACATAAACAGCAACAAGTAGTGAAAGACACATAATAAATAAATGAAAAAAACATTACAAATGCATGGAAAAAAATATGTGCGGATCTCAAAAAAAAAACATGAGTATAGTTTCCTTACCGAGTCGATCAAGGGCTGAAGGACGCATTATAACTGTAGAAAACAAACAGTAACATGAAGCTGATCAGTTACCTTTACACCATTCAGATTAATGTGTAAGTTTTTGGAACCAAAAAAGTACACAACTAATTATATTCTATACTAAATAGTAATATCTTAGGGAGTAATTTATGCTTTACTTGGGATAACGCAGATCTGTTGACTTAGGCATTAGACTCAGCATTTCGGAAAATTTCAAAAAGAGGAAGGGAATACATTTGATTGCTTTAGAGAATCTTATCTCCTTACCAAAAGAAAGAAATTTAGAAACAGTGGCAAAATTATTATCCCATTGATCAGAATGGTTTATATAGATACAAGACAACATTATTACAATCAGCTCCACACCCATAACCAATCCTGACTGATTCCCTCCTATCACATAAATTACAACTAACTTCTTAAAACACTATTCTTTATAAATTATACTAATTATCCAATTCTATGGTCCCTAACAGGTATGCGACTTGTATATTTTTTCCCTTTCATTCGCTGCTTAGAATTCTAGGCACTACCTCGGGAAGGATCATGACACTGGAGGGGTTATCAAGTCAAGAGGATTTGGGTTCGAAGACTAGACATCATCACCAACCCATGGCAAGTCAATGACCTAACCAGTTGGGATAGCCCACAGTTCTACGCGACTAACTTGCATCAATCAAGAACAAAATCATACAAATATCAACAATTTTTATACAGACTACTACTATTTTTGAAAACCTAAAATTTGATGATTATCGATGCATTAACATCATTAATGGCAAGACAACTTACTCTTATCGCCAGTTTCCAGTTGTGGCTGAAAGAATTAAAAAAATACCGTTAGTACTGTAGCATACTAAATGAAATATAAGACTTCAAACATTCAACGCATCTAAAAAAACATTGCATGCAGTGTGTTGATAAAGACATATTTTCCCTTTTCTAAAATCTAGACTTAGTATCCAGGTTTCAAATTACTGCATATGCAAGTATTCCCCACATATACAGACCAAATCAGGTACGTTTCACTTCTTAAATGCATTCCAAGTTTTCTGTAGCAGCATCTATAGTTCAAAGCAAGGCTGATATATTCTGCTGGCATTCATCATTTAAATCAACATATAAAAACCCCCAAATTTCACAAACATGTCAGCTTAAAGAGGACAGCCAAGATTTGCAGAAACCATCTCTACATTCTTTTTACCATTGCAAGGGGAGAAATAAAGCCAGTATCAAGGAACCGAGGAAAGTAACACGAGAGAAAGGACAATTATCAATCAGAGGGAATTGATAAGATATAATCAGAAATGTTGGTACAACCTTATCTATAAAAGAAGCTGGGTAGCAGCGGTAAACTTTCTCGAAAGACCCACCATGGTAACCATAGCCATCAAAAAACTGCAACACCATTACGAGTTAGTGGGACAATTGAAAACAGAAGAAAGGAAAAGCCTACTGTGTTCACAGAAAAACACACAAAACCAGCAAATCTTTTATTGTTGTCAGCAAAATCTACAGCCCAACTGGCCAATCCCTGGAGAAATAGACCATATAGCATAACTAGTATTCTACTTATGTCTCCCGAAGAACTTATGTGAACATCAACACCATCCACTTCCATTCCTTTTGTTCACAAATCTATAGTTTAAGGAATAGCTACTTCATAGAACAATGTTACCAAATTTCATTAGTAAATACATCATGAGCAACAATTTTTTTATGGAAAAGCTAGTCAAATTCTATTCTATTTAACAAAAAAAAGTTCGTCTTGGTTGAATACAATATATATGTAAATGTATATGTATGTGTGTGCACACACACACAAAACTCACACATCTACTAGCAGTCTAGCACATCCACACACGAAAAGAAAATAGCATGCAAGACTAATGACAAAAATGTGCATAACAACTTACCATCTTGATTACCTGCAAGTATACCACCAAAAACGAATAAGCCTCCAAATTCCTGAAAGAAAGAAAATTCAATCAGCAGATGATGAATGCTCCCAGCAGCCACTAAGAACCAACCAGAAAAAGCGCTCAACTGGGTCCCAAGTGCAAATACCTAAGAATGCTACTAATGCAGGTATCTCAGGAGCAAAAAGAAGACTTTACACTATTTGACTGATCTCTTTACTGTAATTTTTTTATGTAATTAGGCGTTAGTGTTATTTTAAGAACTTGATTTGCTTGCGTTAATTTAACTTTCTTTCATTAGAAACGTGTAGTATTGTCTATTTCTGATGTAATAAGGTAGAAGGCTCCTCTCTCAACTATTTAAGTGTAAGCTTATGCTACGGACAAGACAGTGTTATGGCCCTTTTCCGTCAGCGGACTTGGGCTGATTATTCTCCATATTGAAACCTTGTTTAATTAGCTTATTCTAGTTCATTTTTCGTAGAATTCAATACTTGTAATGAGGAAAAGGTCTTAAGCCTACACGTTACGGATTCCCTCAATCTCTTCTCCCTCTCCCCTTACTCTCTCAATCTACGACCTCTCCACTTACCTTTAGATTGGTTTTCGAACAAAAAAAATTTTCTTTTGCGCTTGTTTTTTTCTTCACTGTACGCTTCTTTCTCTGATTTTTCCAAAAACCCAAGCAATTGGACTGTAAACCCACCCTTGCATCCTACTTGAGCATCGTGTGAGCTTTTCCAGTGACCCATGCGCGGTGACGACTATTTTCTGATTCGGTCTTTCATCAGGTCTCGCCGAGGGAAGAGCAAGAGAAAGAACAAATCACATGAATCGGATAAATATCTCCGCCCAAATTTTGAGAAATCTGTTTCTCCAGATCGCTCATGATATCAGGAAATCCGCTAAAAGGACACAGTTCAGTACCAGAAAGATGGAAACCTTGAGAAAGAGGTCGAAGGGATTGCCGGAGTCGGAGCACACCGGCGAAAAGCGCGCTGATGAGTGATGGCGTCGCAGAGATGATACTTGGGTCCGCGAGTCCGCGACTCGGCGGCCTGATTTCGGAGAAAATGGATGTAGAGGCAACAGCCGGGAAAGTGGTGAGACCAGACTCGGCCGACTGGGCCAGCTTGAAGACAAAGGAACCATGTTGCCCGACGAGCGATTATTTAAGGGGTTCTTCCAACCTAATTAATTTATTAATAAATTTATTATAAAATTATATTATATATAATAATATAATTTTATTATTATCTATTTACAATAAATTTTCTTAAGAAGTCAATCGTGACTAATAACACAACCCAATAACTTCTTAGAACCCTAAATTGATTATGAAATAATTTTTTTTTCTATAAAATATAGAAGAAAGGAGTTTGTGCACCCGTGTCTATGATAAAAGACCTAAGCTATAATAAATAAAAAATTATATAATTCAGTCTCTCACTAAAACCTATTCGTTATCTATATTTTACTATTATCGTAAGTAGATAATAGTAAATTTATATTATTATGTACTCTAGGTTTTAGCATTAATTATCTTATTATTTTATTTAAACTACCTTGTTGGTTAATTCTTTTTTTTTTCTTATTGGAACCGTTGTCCTCACACATGACTAGGGTTGTGTTGAAAACCCGAACCCAACTCGATTTAGATAGAACGGATTCTAAATTGACTTGGGTCGAGTCAAGTTGGGTTCAAGAAAAAAAATACTATGGTAAATATCAAATTGGGTTGGGTCAAGCATTAAAAAAACCCAAGAACCTACCTGACTTGAGTTTCAAATTAACTTATAAAATAATATTTAACCTATATTATTTAATTTTTTAAAATTTCTTATAGGTAGAACCGACCCAATATAGTGTCAACTTGGTTTGAAATTTGGAACCAAAGCTACCTAGGATAGAATTTTGATTCTCGGGTTTTTCAATTCATATATTGGGTCGGGTCAAGTCCAAGAAATTTAGTTCTTACCTCAGGTCAGGTTTCTATCTCAGGTTGGGTTAGATAAGGCAAAACCCTACCTAATCTAACTCGAGATACAGCCCTATGGATGATGACCTATGGGCTATCATCTTATTAATAAAGATGATGTTATAACTGGCTAGTGAGAAGCATCCGTGGCCATTAGATCATGGATGGGGTTTGTTCACTTAGGAGGGATGAACCCTTGGCCATAATCAAACAACTAGGGGGACTATTACTCACTAGCCCACTTGCAACTACACTGCAACAAGCTAGATTTCTCCATTAATAACTCAAGAAAACAAGAAATTTCAAGGTAGGTTTTACTTCCACTTAACTAGGGCTGCCAATGGAATGATACGATTATGATATAGCTTATTCTATTACCATAATTATTTCATAAATTTTTATTCATAACCGTTCCATTAAATAAACAGTATAGGTACTTCCATAATCATTCCTTCCACTAATAATCAACTGGTTAATCGGATAACTATTATGTATTATATATTTTTAAATATACTAAAAAGGCTAAAATAAATATTTTTAATTCACTTAATAAGATATTACTAAGATAAAAAACTAACATTATTACTATTATTGTTTATAGTTATTATAAATAACTTGTAAGGATTAAACATAAAACGTAAATGGACACATATATTAGGGATATACGTAATAAAATTACTTATTTTTTAATAATTCTTTCCTATTATATGAGTCCAACTCCAAAACATTCATCCACTGCCTATTTAAGAAGAATCTCAAATATGAGAAGAATGACAATTGTCTTCTCATAGCCAAGTATCTTGTAGGCAAGAATAAGACAGTGATGCACATCATCCATTAATGTCTATTTGAAGCAATATTTTAAAACCCAACCCGAACCCTAACCAAAACTAATGGCTAGACTAAGTCATCCCAGGTTGACCAAATTATGACATCATCATATAAAAAATTTAAAAAAGTCCCCCGATATTTTAGAAAAACAATACTTAAACTTTTTTTAAAAATTTTACTTAAACATGTTTGGTAATTCAAAACTTGTTGATTCTAACCTATTTTAATAAGTAAATAATCATTCCAAAATTCGCAATCTCATATACAAACATAATTTATAACATAATAATGATTCCAACCAACATATACCAAAACTCAAAATAAACCACATGCACCACTCATTTAAAGTTAAGCTAATTAACACTCAAACCAAGCAAGTTTGAGATGGGTCAAGAAAGAGTTTGGTTCTATTAGCCCAAGTTCGAGCTTTTGAGCTAACTTGAGTCTAACCTCAAACAAAATAAAGCTAGCTCAGTAATCCTACTCCAAACCCACCAATCATTTAATTGCACAAATAAACACTTCATAAATTTAATTATTAAAAACAAAAAACATTCACATATTTGAGTTATCAAAATGGAATCTAAATTAACCTAAAAGCTGTAAAAATATTTTGTACAAAGTGTATGCGTAACTAATTAAGATTTCATCATATATTATTAAAGATGAACCCAAACTTAATAAGACTAGATAAATTAGACAAAGCAACTAAATGGGAAACATCGAAGCAAAGTAAGTCTAAGAGCAAAATATAAATTATAAAAGGATATTTTTTTATAAAAAAATATAATTAGATATGAATGCTAAAAAGAGCAAATCATCTTCTAAGTAGTAGCTTGTAATAACTATAATGAATCATTGTAAGTGTAAGTAGTTAAATTAATCCAATAAATATTTGGGATTTGAATAATATCTTCCATTGAGTAAATCACTGTGGTGAATCATAACATGAAAATTATTGTAAAAGACTATAAGTCAATCTCTTTTGAAATTAAACTTCTTAAGACTAATGGGTATAATATAGTATAATTTTTAAATATGGCAAATAAGTGACAGATAAACGGGTATGAAAGAACTTTTTCCGTTACCTTCCATTTAGATAGCGATTGGATAAAATTATCCTCTTATTTACCCATCGAATAAATTTAACTATACTATTTAACTTTTTAACTGTACAAACGGTAGAACAAATACCATTGACAGCCCTACCTCTAGCTAAAACTATAGGTGATTTGTAATAATTTAGTAGAGTTTTATTTATATTTCATCAATGATTTTAAGTATTGGCTATTTAAAGATATATTTATTTAATATTATTATTCTTCTTATTTCTTTATGATCTTAATACATAAGATACTTGAAGGTTCTTCTTTTTTATCTTTCATAGTTTTGACACATAAAAGTCTTAAAAAAATAATTTTTTTAACCCTTAATTTATTCGAAGTATTCTCTATCTCTATTTTTACTTTTAATGTTTATATTTTCCGATTAGATAAATTATTTATTTGATTATAACTCAGATAACATGACATATGAAGAATATCACTAAATGTTACAATGACCCTTAATACCTTAATATTGACACTTTAATTGCCTCAATAATATTATATTCTCCCTCTTAATTTTTACTCCTTTAATTTTATAATTATTGTGATAGTCACATAAGAACAATCTTTGTAGATTTGACCTTACAAGACTATATCTACTTATATACTTATAAGTAATATAACCTTAAGCTTTGACTTAATTTAATAAATTAATAATTTATATGTAACAGAGTGCATATCTTATATATCACTAGAAAGTTAGGGAAGATAAGTTGGGGAGTAGCTCTAACTCCGGTAGATAGAAGGGCATTTGGAACAAACTTTAGAATTTGGATTTGCCTCCAAAACGTAAGGATTTTTTCATGGAGACTACAGAAAAAACATCCTCCCTATGGGGGTGGGTCAATTGGAGAAGAAGGGGTTTTGTCGGAGAGGATCTATGTCCTTTTGCATCCACCAAATCCATAAAAGCTTCTATTGCCACTAACTTCCTTCCATTGGGCTGTTTCGAAACAAGCCTAAAAGTTGCTTCGCCACTTCCACAGTAAAATCTAAAAGTGTTCTCTCTTGGGGAATATTTACTATGCTCCCATATTAAGCCGAGTATAATAAGGTATTCATAAGAACCTTTAATATTTAAAATTAATAAAATATATTAGTATTAATATGTTCACTAGTAATATATGTCTCACGTATGCTCTCTACGCTAAATTCATTATCAACATAATTTTTTATAATCGTACACTAAGCTTAGTATAAAAAACACATAAGAGCCTTTAATATTTAAAATTAACGTGGCATACCCTAGCCCATGTTAATATCAGCACCTGGCGGTAAACTCACTATCATACAGGAGCATAAAAAATGAGATGGATTGGGAGTAACAGGAGACCTGGATTGAATTGGAACGTTGGTGTAGGTGGCAGGCTATGCTATTTCTTCTCTCCACATAACTAACCACACCTTTCCTTGGATCTACATAGCCTGTAAACTCGAGGACTCTTTGCCCCGGAAAATTGGATCTCCATTTAGAAACCTTCAAAATCCTTCTTCTTCGCCCATGCCATGATAACAGCCCCAACAGCCTCTCCTCCCTCCCTTTTCATTCCTGGACATGGTTGGCTTTTGTAGCTTTGCTTTCTCTCCCCTCAATCATCCTATCTCTCCTCTGTTCTCTTCACTCTTTGGCTCCCCCTGTGTTGGAGTTTTTGGGGCATTTCCAGTCCTTGTCTTTCAGTAGTTTTATGCGTTCTTGGGTTAGAGACTTAGACAAAGTCGTCTCCAACGAGTTGATGAGCACTTGGCTGTTTGCTATAAGATACTGGATGTAATGTAATGGACGGGCATTTTGGCTGGAATAGTTAGAATAATCCACGGTCTTCTAGGCTGGCTCCTGAGACATGAATTGTTTTCCATGCTTCTTCTTTTCGGTAAGGAGACATTCGCCAAGGGAGGACGTGCGGCAGCATCAGCGTCCTTCGCCACCTCCAAGACACAACACAGGGTTGAGACCGCCTGGCAAGTTGTTGTTACCGTTTTTGCCATTTTTTTTTTCATCTTTTCACATTCAATTTTGATTGCCCGATGGATTCTGTGCAAGTTAGTGGGGCACGTTTTTATGGCTATTAAAGGGTTTATTGTTTGATTTGTATAGGTCATTTTTTTTGGCTCGCTTTTTATAGGCATTTCTAATGACACATTAGAAAGTATGGAAATTGCGTTCATACGCTAATTAGCTGTTTGAGTTAAAACTCTGCAAAAACTCATCGCGTATGGGTCTCTACTCTCCCAACGGGTGATGTTGTCCTTCTTCGTTCACATTCAGGTTTACAATAGATATAACCTCTCGGCATAAATACGCCACAGTTTTTAGAGATTGTGTTTGGTTGTTAGATAATAATTATTTCTCAATAGCTCAAGTTGTTAAGAACTAGATTATCAAAACTCCTTTTGTCCCATATTAATAGTTTATATTAATATATATATATATATATATATATATATATATATATATATATATATATATATATATATATATA
The DNA here is from genome assembly GCA_035235625.1 of Saururus chinensis. Lineage (NCBI taxonomy): Eukaryota > Viridiplantae > Streptophyta > Magnoliopsida > Piperales > Saururaceae > Saururus > Saururus chinensis. The sequence goes on from CP141145.1 coordinate 34,085,447, forward strand.
TATATATATATATATTAAATGGTGAAAATCACATCTAAGAGAAGAAAAAGTAAGCTTGTAAGACTTTTTTTTAAATACCTAATTATTTGAATTTAATAAAATAAAGCTATTAATATGGAATAAACTTTTTTTTGTTATATACAGCTATTAATTTATAGACAGAGGGAGCACAATTTATTTTATATTTCAATAGTCTTCCGCATGTGCCATAATCAATCAAACTTTACATGTGGACATAACTAAGGGACAAAAATGGAGTAAATATGTGTCTACCAGGATTTGAAGATGAAGAGGATTTTTATACCAATGACCTCCCATCTAACACCATATTAGATAACTATTTTTTGCCAAATTGCTAGACTGGTTTAGGGTTTTGCTAGAGCTAATAGGTCTGGGTATAATTAAAGTCAGTTGCATTGGCCATTAAACTTAGCACTATCATTTAGTATGGCCATGTCATATAAATGGTTGATTATTAGAATGCAAAAATATTTTTTCTTATGATATCTTTGCCTGCAGAAAAAACAAAACAGAAAGCTACAGCCGATGCTGCAGCCAAAGCAAATCTTGGAAATGGAAATATTGCAGCCCAGGCTTTCACATTCCGTGAGCTTGCTGCTGCAACAAAAAATTTCCGGCCTGAATGCCTACTAGGGGAAGGAGGCTTTGGAAGAGTTTACAAGGGGTGCCTTGAGAATAGCAGCCGGGTATATATGATGCCTACACTTTGCTTGTTTCCCTTCCCTTAAACTCCTTTGGAAATCTTAGTTATCACTAATACGACTTTGCCACGGGCAGTTTGTGGCTGTCAAGCAACTTGACAGGAATGGGCTGCAAGGAAACAGGGAGTTTCTTGTTGAAGTACTGATGCTGAGCCTCCTACACCACGAAAATCTGGTCAATCTTATAGGCTATTGCGCAGATGGAGATCAAAGGCTGCTGGTATACGAGTTCATGCCATTGGGCTCCTTGGAAGATCATTTGCTCGGTATACAACCCTATTGACCTGTGTTTTGTTGCAATCCTCATATTTGGTATCATTTGTATCTGTGATTGGTTAAATCAGTATAATAACGAATAATATATAGTCACTGTTGTTTCATATCTAATTCTATCAAATTTGAGAGATGCTTGTGACAATCAAATCATCAAAATTACGATGACCATGATAGCAGAACTGTCTTCTTGCTATCAAGCAGACCACCAATCTCCGGTATGAAGTTGTGATATGTTGTTTTGTGCCACTGGTCTGAAATGGCTATCTCAGGATTTCCACTTCGTTCCATTGATCTATCCACCTAATGTTTATTTGCAGAAGTTGCTCCGAACAAGAAACCATTGGATTGGTATACTAGAATGAAAATAGCAACAGCTGCAGCAAAAGGCTTGGAATATCTTCACGACAAGGCGAACCCGCCAGTCATCTACCGCGATTTGAAGTCATCTAACATTTTACTTGATGAGAAGTTCAATCCCAAACTCTCTGATTTTGGACTCGCTAAACTGGGACCAGACGGAGATAAGCTGCACGTATCGTCAAGGGTAATGGGTACCTATGGCTACTGTGCGCCTGAATATGCAAGAACTGGTCAGCTCACACTGAAGTCAGATGTTTACAGCTTTGGAGTTGTTCTGTTGGAATTAATTACTGGGAAAAGGGCCATTGACACCACTAGACGAAGTGAAGAACAAAATTTGGTCACTTGGGTACCACTTCCTTCCTCTCTCCTCGGGACTTTTTAAGATGAACTTTGCAAATTAACCCAAGTGGGATTTTCTTCCGTCACACTTAACCATGAAGTAAAGTTAAAAAAGACACATGCCTCTGCATTTTATACTGAAATGAGGTGCCACTCACAGAAGAACAATTGTTTCCCAGACATAAGCAGAGGACTTACTCATTTATTTTAATTAACATTCATCACAAGTTATTGTATTGCTTTAAAATTCTGAAGTTGTATTATGTTAAACAGGCACAGCCCATTTTCAAGGACCCAAAGAGATTTCCAGAGTTAGCTGATCCTCTGCTAAAAGGGGCCTTCCCAGTGAAAGCTCTCAATCAAGCAGTTGCTGTTGCAGCCATGTGCCTCCAAGAAGAAGCCTCTGTTCGGCCCTTAATTGCAGATGTAGTCACGGCTCTTAGTTTTCTTACTAAAGCCCCAGCTGCAGACAAAACCAGTAGTGAGGTGACTCCTAGTGCTGCTCCTGCTCAACCACCTACTGATCCTGCAACTCCTGAAGAAAAAACCCATAATAGAGACCACCATGAACAGAAGCTGGTGGAAGAAAGCACAGCGGAGCGCCGGAGAGCTGTTGCAGAGGCCAAGGAGTGGGGCTCAAGCTCAAGAGGCACCAGATCTGAAAGAAATAGCAGTGGGAGTGATGACAATTGGAGTGGAAGTGGGGGTGAAAGTGGCGAAGAAAGTGAGGAAGAAAACGCTGGTGGGATTCATGCAAAAAAGTCTACTGAGAATGGTGATTTGTAGACCTGTTCTTGATTAAAAACAAATGCATTTGACTGATTTTTAGCAATTCTTCAGTGAATTCTTAAAGCCCATATATAGAGCTTAGTTCCAATTCTGTCAAAAACATAAAGCAAAAGCTTGAACTACCAGCAATATGCAAGAGCACCCATGAAACTGCATTCCACCTTCCAGCTATAATCATCTTTTAACAATCAAAACACCACACGAAATGTTCTACCAAGTAAGATTGGCTTTTCATGGAAGAAAAAAGCTAAAAAAAATCGGCAGCACATAAGCATCCATTACTCCCTAATTGATTCATAAAAAAAATGAATCCAAAGAGCCTTTGATCAATGGTTTTCAATCTTTCAAAAAGAGGAAAAAAAGATGAGAATCCATGAAGCCTGAGTGGGGCACTCTTATCGGCAATTAGACACAATCTGTCCAACACAGCATCTTCATAAAGCTCCATGCATGAAACCTTTAACGAAAATCACTTAGCAGCTCTTTTTCCGATCCAATTCATCAATCATACGCTTTTTGATCTTTAATCAAACTCCTGAGTGTTCTTCTCAATATTTTACTGCTAGCCTACCGTTAAGTCAGTTGCAAAGCCAAATCGAACGGCCGGCAGTTCTTTACCCGGTGGCCCCTGCCGCCTCCTCCTGAATTGCTACCACGTGGGCGGATCCACGCTACACGTCACGCGCACTCCAGTCGGTGGGGCTTGTTGCGGCCAGGCAACGAAGTCGGAAGCTTAGCGACGAAGGTGTCCGATCCTGATTCCGCCTATAAATCCGCCTTGCCCGGCGCCGTCCCCACTCAAACGTAAATCCCTCTTTCACTTCCATAATCTCGTTCGTCTCTTTCTGCTCCTGTATTCGCCTTTGGACTTTTTGGGGAATGGATTTCTGTGGGTTGCCGGAGGGCTGCATTTCCCACGCGATTTCGTTCACGTCGCCCCGCGACGCCTGCCGCTCCTCCGCGGCCTCGGCCACCTTCCGGTCCGCGTCCGAGTCAGACGCCGTCTGGGAGAGGTTCCTGCCTCGGGATTACGCGGACATCCTCGCCCGGGCCGTTTCGCCTCTCCGGTTCTCGTCCAGGAAGGAGCTCTACTTCCGCCTGTGCCAGCCCATCCTTCTTGACCAGGGCAAAACGGTAAATACCGCTAATTAGCCTTTCCATCTTTTGCCTTTCGAATGGGGGTCCGCTAGCGCGCGCGGGAAGAGCTATCTTCTACAGTAATTTTGCACCAAAAAAAAAAGCTTCATTTAAAAATGTCTTTTTGAAGATTAAAATTACAACTGCTAATCCTCAACAAAAAACATAGCGCTTGGAAATTGTTTAATTGTCAATTAGATAAGTTTCATATGTACTACAGGGAGATGAAGATGAAATGCTAAATTGTTAAATTGTTTAGTTTATCATTATAATGACTAACGTTTGTGCCATTCTTGTTGTTGTCCATACTATGGTGTTGCCACAGAGCTTTTGGCTGGAAAAATCAAGTGGGAAGAAGTGCTACATGGTGCCTGCAAGAGAACTTGCAATTGTGTGGGGAGACACAGAGATGTATTGGAGGTGGATTGCATTATCTGAATCAAGGTCGGTCTCTTCTTTTTTCCGTTCTCTTTTGACAATTTGATCAGCTTTACTCGCAACTCAATGCTTTTTTCTATTTTCCTTCACAATCATATTCCCACGTTTCGCTGAACTGAGAATCATCAGCTTTTGGAGTTGAAAAGCTTTACCCTATTACTGATGGTGAAGAGAGGAAATCATGCTAGATTCCTTGGGAGTTTTTGACGAATACGAATTGATCTTGTTTGTTTATATATAAGTTTTACATAGTTCCAAGTTCCAGCAACAACAAAAAAAACTTCTATAAAACTATGTACAAGACTGAAGTTACAATCTTATCTGAGCAGGTTCCCGGAAGTAGCCGAGCTCTTGAACGTTTGTTGGTTGGACATCAAAGGCAAATTTAACACTCGGATGTTGTCTCCTAAAACAACTTACGTCGCTTATCTTGTGCTAAAGATCCATCCTGATGCATATGGACTGGAGATGACTCCTGCTGAGCTCTCAGTTAAATTAGGAGACCGTACATCCACTAATTCTGCTCATTTACAATCCCATAATGCCCAAAGCCGTCGTACTTGGGAGGCCGTTTCCCGCCTTCGCCGGTGGCGTGGGATCCAACCATCGGTGACTTCCATGGTAGATGGACAAGTTCCACAAACCAGAGGCGATGGCTGGCTGGAGGTAGAGGTTGGGGAGTTCTACAATGACGACGGAGAGGATGGAGAAGTGGAGATGAGTGTGACAGAGATCAGAGGTGGGAACTGGAAGAGGGGGCTTATCATAGAAGGCATTGAGATTAGGCCCAAGGCTGAGCCTGAAAGAGACAGTCATTGATTACGTTTTTGCTAAATTTTCAGATTTCCTCGCTTCATTATTTACTCTTGGTAATTCTTTTGGGCGCCTCAGGTCATGCACTTAGATCTCGGCTTATGGTGGAATTGTAAGCATATTGATGCATTTGTACCAAAAAGAGAGAAAGTGTTTATTGATGCACGATGATGTAACCCATTAATTAGAGTGAGTGAATGGTCACGAGTCCTTGACATGTCAAAGACGCGTATTGCTAATTTGATATTGTCCAAGTTAAATTAACAAGTCCTAAGACTCCTATAGTTCTATGCAATAATCTCCTTAAATGGCAATGTGAATGAATGCTTCCTGGAGGAGTGGGGATTCATGGTTTAGTAGGGTTCCAAATTATAATTTTTTTGACATGGACTACTTAATCTGCCAAAGCCCCTCGCACTCTTTAGTAAAGTACTTTCAATCAACAATTATGTAGTTGAACCAATTCTACAGGAAGGATTCAATATGAATCATATAATAGCTGATTGAAGGAAGCGTTTTTCATGCTTCCTCTTAAGTGTAAGCCGAGTGTAAGGAACACCTAGGAGTCGTCGAATCTCAAGATTGGTGGCGCACATGCTAGCATGCGTTAGCGTGTGTGCCACCAATCTTGAGATCCGACGGCTCTCATACTTACGCTAACATGCGCTAGCGTGTACGCCACCGATCTTGAGATCCGACTGTTCCCAGGTGTTCCTTATGCTCTGCTCATGCTCATAGTGGAGTATAGAAAATGCTTCCCTGATTAAATGATAGACAATAAGTTAATTCCAAAGATATGCATTTGACTGCATAGAACCCACTTTATGCATCACCACGTGTTTTGAGAGGGCTCACAAATTCATCACCATGGTGATTTTTTAAGGAAACATAATATTATGAGGCAAGTTGAGGTGAGCCCAGCTCAGCTGCGTGAGCCGGGGCCTACTGGGCTGTCAAATATAAATTTGTAATGTGGGCCATTGGATATAAATTTGATGGCCCGGTGAGCCCGGGCTCATGCAGTTGAGCGTAAGCCTAAGCTCACCTTAACTTTTTTCTAATATTATTTCTTAAAATAGAATAAATTTGTCAAAATGCAATTAATCATTTGAGTCGTAAGCCTGTATAAGCATGAGTTTGGGCATCGTGCCGCCAAGTAGGTTTGACTCACTGCATCCCCTATTGAGCTGTCGGATCAAGATGCCCAGGCTCCCGCCAATACATGTGACTTTGGGCTCATATTATTTTATTCCTTATCATTTTTATGGTAACTTAGAATTTAAAAAGAGGACAAAACTTGTCTACTCTACATTTCAAGCTGCTTTAACACTTCTATACAAAGAATATGCCGTCAGCTTCTTATTTACTTGAGTTGGTATTTTTCGAGAAAAAGAGATGGAACTACATGTAATGCCCAAACTTTTAGATATTTTGAGCCATGATAGTTCACTAATACATCGATGAGCACATCAGTGAAGGGCCTAGCCTACTGTTGACATGTTGTCGATGCATCGCTGAAACGGGTAGAGAGTTACAATAAAAATATGGTTGGTTACACGGTTATGAGACTTAAGAGGCAATTATACCCATTACAAAGGGGAAAAAAATAAATGTGGATACTAAGAGAGAGTCCACGAAAACGAAAAGAGCTTTCGACCGAGTGACTGGAAAACAAGTCCTCGAGTAAGACATCAACATGCTAGAGAAGAAAAAAATGTGGACGGCCAAGGAGGAATTCACAAACAAACCTTAGTTTAAAGGTTGGATGGAACAATATCAACACACAAGCACAATAAAATTAATAGAAACAATTTTTGTTCTAATTTTTTGTTAATCAATGAAAAAACTATCCTTGGGGTGACTTACATGTTTTTAAACACAAGAACATTCAAACAATTATATCCATATTTGGACAAAGTCAAATCACACATAAAACTCATAGGGTCTTGTCAGAATATATACTAATAATTCACCACACACGTACAATTATAAGTAATTGACGCTCATATGCTTATGCTTAAAATCATACTTCACACTAAAAGTTTTACTAAAGAATATAAGAAATTCTACATTTTTTTTAGAGATTGTGGTCCTTTCCGTGCTCTCGTTTTTAACTGGACTACTCTTATAGTGAACCTCCATCGTGAGGATGCTGAGTATACTATATAGGATGGCTAAGCAAGTGCTATGTAATAACAATGTATATACTCTCATTACATCATCACAATAATAATACTAACATATCCATTAGTATATCCACCATCATCAAACATAGATGAAGTAAACAAGACAATCATAATTACTTTCTTATGATTTCATGCATTCATAATGTGACCTCACTTTGTAGTCTCTAGCTTCATAAAGGTAAGCCATAAGGTTTTCTATGATACAGTAGTCACATCTAGGAGTATAGCCTTGCATCACTAAACAATGAACTACTCACTGCCGACCTCAAGTATTTTGAGGCTTGCCCTCTTCATCCATGCTATGAAGTTAAGGCCCATGGGGCTCATAGACCCAAGTGGTTGAAGTCTTTAACTTTCATGATCATCAGCACCTCCTTTATTACGTTGTATGGGCCCAGTCATCTTTTATTGTTTTACTCTATTTGAACACATCTCCCTGGCTAGGGAAGTGATTCTGCATAACTCTCATCCTTAGAGAGTCGAAAGACTTTAGTTCTATTTCATGTCAAACTCTCTCTGTTACATGGCTAAAGACTCATTTGAAAAGTCATTCAGACACGATGATTTTTTTGTCCTTAAGTGCTTTTATAACAATTTGGGTGAGTGTGATCCATTATAACGATTTTCACACACACAAACAAGAGCACATATACCGCAATATCATCATAAATCACAATATCACATATAATTATATTTTAAGTATTCAATATTATACTCTTATATCTCATAATAATAGCCTAACACTCATAGCATTTATTGCTAGTATTTTTTTTATAAAACCAACTTACTGTCGGTGTACTCGTTGATTCATCAACCAAGTCACCGATGACCATCAATAATTCATTGATGTGTCGAACTCTTACCAATAGTGGGATAGAAATGACATCCATCATCATCAACGCTTTAACCTCATTACCAATGACCCATCGGTGACAAACGAACATGTCGATGCTAATCAATATTAGTACTATCATCTCCTCTGTTACATCAACAACATCAATAATATTGCAAAATCAAAACTATAACATGGTTTTATGGAATAAAATACTCATTAAACACAACGATCAAGATCATATTTATCACTAGAATATAGCATTTTAAAAATCATGCTTTCATACTCTCAATTACCATAACATTACAATTCAAATCCATTATGTCTATACATGAAGTTAAATTGCACTACAAGGTTAGCAATCCAACCTTTTTCCACAAACAAATGAGGTCCACAATAGAGAGAGGAGAGAGAAAAAAGAGAGAGTGAATAGAGAGAGAAAAGAGAGAGATAGTTGAAAGAGAGAGTGAATAGAGAGAGAAAGAGGAAAAAGGAGAAAGGAGAGAGAGAGGTGGGAGAATGACAAATCAATTAACGAGAACGAAATCATATTTAGTCTTTTACAAAGGACAAAATTACTTAAAAATTAAAAAAAACCATGTGGGTGCAAGCTTGTGCCTACATGGCAAAAATTAACACTATTATAGTAAATATTTTTAACTGAATACTATTTAAAAAAATATTATTTATATAATTTTCTCTATTTATAAACCCTAATTAATATGACTTATAAGTCAATTTATTTATTTTATTTTTTATAAAATCTCTTAATTTATCACATTTTTATTAAAAAAACTAAAATTCCAAAGTCGTGATAGAAATCATCTTCTAGAAGGAAAGACTCCCTCCATGCCAGTACAATAAATAACAAATTCACTATTCAAAGTCAACACATGACTTGCCCCCACTTGGAGACATGTAGAATTTCTGTTAAGGTATAGCCATGTAGACCTATTGTAAGGACCCTCATCTTTGAACCGGTTTTGGTTTTCTTTAATTATGGGTTATCGTGAGATTTACGCGTTTTTTGATCTTATTCGGTGATTTCATAAATAAATAGTGTTTGTGATCATTTTAACCAAAATTAACTTCAATATTAGTGGTTTTGAGTGATTTTAAACCAAATGTGAAGTTTTGAGATTTTTTAGAATTTTTACTATTTTCCCAAAAATTAGGGTTTTGGCGGGACCCCTGTGGGCCCCACCGTTGAAAATTTTATTTTTGTGTCAAATGAACCTAGACATATACTTAAGGTCCCACAAAAATTTTCAGAATTTTATTAGGCTTAAAATGTGCTTAAATTTACAAAATACCCACTTTTAGCCTACTTTTCATATTTACACCACAAAACTTACCTATGCCTACCCCAACCCTTACTATAAAAGGGCAAACCTGATCCATTTCTATTTTTGGGAATAGGCTAAGGAAGGAGGGCTGGCCTAATCCCCACTTAGGCCCGAATTAGAAGCCGATTAAGGTAAGCTTGCTCTAATTAAGCACTAATTCATGGCTTTTCTCTTAATTTCTTCCAAATCTACCATTTTCCCCTTAATTCAATTCGTTTTTGACCATCAAAAGCTACTGATTTGTGTTTTACTATAAACCCTAACATTCAAAATTCAATTTTTACTACCAACAAGCCCTAGATCTAAGGTTTAATTATGGATTTCTTGGGTAAATCGATTTCTATTAGAGTTTAATTCAAACTCATTTTGTTTTCAAGGATTTCAAGAAGGGTGACTCTTCAATCCGAGCTTAATCAAGTGCTGAGGTAATGGGTCTTCGAAATCTCTGTTTATCCATGGTAAAACTCTTCATTTTTGGCTTATTTCGAAATGGTTTGCTTGATTTAGTGTGTTAATGGTAAGATTAGAAAATGGAATTATTTAATCCCGATTTCTTAGGGTTTTGCATTATTATGGTTTGGTTTGATATTCTGGAAGTCAAGGAGGACTTTTGATGATGATTAGGGTTTTAGATGTGGATTTGAAGTGTTATCTATGGTGTTTCGGTTTGGATTTGCGAAAGGAAGAAGATGATTGTTCTGCCGTGTTGGCGATCGATCGGCCTTGCAGGGCGATCGATCGGCTGAACTGAAAATTTCAAATTTTTGCGTGTAACCGATCGAACGGCTTGAAGGGCGATCGATCGACTACACAGGAAATTGTGTGTTGTGTGTATGATGTCTATTTTGATGATTCCACTTTAGCTTGCCAATTTTATATGAATGTGGAGTGTTTTAAGCTATGTTAGGCTACTGGAAATACATGCTATTGAGTTTATAGAGTTGAGACATATGCTTAGGATGGTGGGATGACTTATATTTTGTGGCATGATGTTGGAATCGTTATCTAGAAATTATGAACGGTTGTTTCCCTTTGGATAAGCATATATTTTCAGTAGGACTACAATCATTGTTGGACTGATTTGTCATAATAAATTGTGATTAATGGTGTGTGAATGTTGGTGAATGTCATGACTCAATGATGAAATGAGTGATGTTATAGGTGTTTAGCCCTTGTGGTTGAGTTTTGAATCTAGCTGTGATTTCAACGATTCTTCTACTATGATTTCCGTTGGAATTCATGTTTAGATAGAAATTCACATGTGTAGTGTGGTAGTGAGTTGAATTTCAAGCATGTTGATATGCATTATGTGAAAGGCTTCTACTAGTTACACACACACATGTGGGGGTTAAATGATGATGTTGAAGCTTAATATCGTGATTATGAATGATGCATTAGGGGCTGGTGAGAGCACTTATCATGAATAGGATTCATGTATGCTTTGCCCACGCATGTACCATGCTGCACGCATCATGAAAATAGATTTCCAATTGAGGCTTCATCGTGATTAATCGAATTTGACCGATTAGATGCAATGTGATGGAATTGTGTGCCGGGTTTATCGGTCGTGGATTAATCGCAAGTTGATTGGTCTGAAAGGACATATTTTGATTTGAAGTTCCTGTGTGGAACGATTTGGAGTTCCTGTGTGGAACAAGTGCACTCCCCGGGTTGAGTCTTGTTAAATGGAAGGATGTGGGGACGAGTTGTGTACTTGTCTTGCAGATATGTGAGAATGTTATTATGTGTGTCATCTGGACCCTGAGAATCCAGTATGGTATGCCGTGTGCACCCTGCTACCACGTGTTCTAGGGTTCTCTGTGTGAGAACTCGAGCTCTTCCCTCCGCAGGAGATGTCCCTGGGCGAACACCCCTGCTCTAGGTTCTCTGTGTGAGAATGGGACATCCTTGGCCAGGATCGTCCAGGGCGAGCAGTATTAGGGATTGACAACCCCGATCTTTCTTGAATTCTTGTGTAGAATTTTGGTACCATGACACGCCTTCGTGGCCTTGTCTATGCTCCCGTCTGTGTGACGTTAATGTGTGATTACTCCTTGATGGAGGTTGATTGTGATGACATTATGCATGTGGGAATATGTATGTTAGAGATACATCCATGCATGTTGATTTTGATGTTATGCATGTGGAATATGTATGTTAGAGATACATCCATGCATGTTGACTTTGATGATAAAATGCATGTGGAAATATGTATGTTAGAGATACATCCATGCAGGTTGTGATGATATTATGCATGTGGAATATGTATGTTAGAGATACATCTATGCAGGTTGTGATGCTATTATGTATGTGGGAATATGTATGTTAGAGATACATCCATGCAGGTTGTGATGATATTATGCATGTGGGAATATGTATGTTAGAGATACATCCATGCGGGATTGGTATGATGTGAATGCATGTGGGAATATGTATGCTAGAGATACATCCATGCAGGTTGAATTATGCATTATGATGCAGTGTTAGGTGATATGAATGTGTGATCAGAAAGTGATGCACCATATAAATCTTTGATCTGAACGATCTCATTTCTAAGTTATCGTATTTTCTACGTTGACAGTGATATTAAAACCATTGCTGAGTGTTAAAACTCACCCCTCTTTTGTGTTTTGATTTGGGGCTGCGTGGTGCGACACGCAGACGGACAGGATTGCCTCTTTGAGGAAAGGTCAGAGGTAGCTTGGGTGTGATGATGGAGATCGTTGAGTGACTTACCTGCGTTTGTTTCATGCTTTATGTTTGAACCTTTGTGTAGGGTTCTTGTTTTGGATTTATGTCATATACTACAGTTGTGATGATTATAACTTATTTTGAGCCGGTGTGGGTTTTACTTAACTAAGCTTGTGGGTTTGAGATTGTTGTTTACTTTGTGATAAGCAACACCTTTTTCTTCCCTTTTATTTACTCTTGCTCAAAGGATTGTGCGCGCTCCGTGTTGCTGTTAATCGCCCGTGGTTAGGGTTAAGTCTTCCGCTAGATCATTTATCAATTTTCACTTCGTCGCCCCCGCGCGCTTGACCGGCCCTTGGACCGGGTTCGGGTCTGGTCGGGCATCGCCGGGGCGTGACACCTATGGATTCAAGGTAGTATGTTTGCTAGTATGTTTGCTTTGTTTTTTTGAAACCAGTGATGCCTGCTCACATTTGACAAGAGGTCTCACAAGTGTGTGAAATATCCATAGAAGCTATGTAATTTATATTTTTTGACAAATTTAGCCCTCTATCCTTTTCTTCTCCCTTTATTCTCCGTTTCTTATTCCGTCGAGATCTCCTTTTCTTCTTTCTTTTTCTTCCACTGTCATATCACTTCTTCTCTATCTAAATCACTATTCTTTTTTTCTTCTTTGATTCAAATCTTAACTCCAATTTTTGTGCCTACTCCTCTATCTCCCTCTCCATCTATAGTAGCTTCGGCACATCTTTCATGACATGCCCCTTTTATTAGGCCCGACCTCCTCTTTTTATTTTTTATTATTTTATTTATTTATTTTGTCCAGATCTCTTTTTTTTCCATCCAAATCACTGCTTTATTTCTTCCTTTATTCAAATCTTAACTCCGTTCCTCCTTCTCCTCTATCTCCCTCTCTGTTTCCCTCTTCGTCTATAGCAGATCTTTACTCCATGCCTCTTTTTCCTCTATTTCTTTCTCCATCTCTCTCCGTCCACCGTGCCCTCTTATGTTTCTTTTTTTTCTTTTTTTCATATCACTTCTTCCTTCGTCTAAATCATTACTCCCTTTCTTCAACATCTTTACTCCATGCTCCATGCCTCCATCTCCTCGATCTCCCTCTATGTCCACGACACGCCTCACTCCTAATAAAGATAGTAATATTTTCTCTCTTTGTATATAATATAAAGAATAAATTACTCTTTTTATATATAATAAAGTGAGTAAATATTTACAGTTTTCACTATCATTTCCTTTATTTTCCGCGTGTCAAAGAATTAGAGCAGTTTGATTATAGATAAAAAAAATAGAAATTTTGTAAGAAGCCAACATTCTTTGTACCTCTTGATGAAAATAAGTGTAGGCTGGGGTCATCTTGAACGACATATTACTGCCTTCGGTGGTAAAATAGTGGTATAACAACACCTTTTCAAAGTTGGGCTTCCTAGTAGTCTTGTAGCCATTTAGGAAGGTAAGGGACAATTAGGCACGAAGGTGGCCGACCTGAGTAGCAGCCTCAATCTCAGAGGCAGTTCCCTCCACGAATTTCGGACGGAGGAAACCGTGGCAAAGAGCAATTTGGCAGGTGTGATAAAGTTGGAGGCAGAGGTGGAGAAAGAGGATGTCCAAGAGTTGAATGGGAACTCCGGCTTGACAATGGAGCGCCAAGAGCCGGGGTCGAGCTAGTCTTCCTCGGATAAAAGGGTATTTTTGTCTAAATATTAATTTTAGAATCAATATCATATTAACAATTTCTTTTGTAGTTAACGTCTAAATCCTGATTATTTAAGAGATAATTTAAAAACAAAGATACTAGCGTGCCTTCAATTTTGTTCTATTGTTATATGGTGTTAGCTTTCTGCTCAATCGATTGAAGTTTTGTTATATTGTTAAATGGTGTTAGCCTTCTGCTCAATCGATTGAAGTTGGTTAGAACGCTACACCAATTTCTGAAACGCTGCATCACGGATTCCGCCTGTAAATTCGTCTTCCCCGGCGCCGTCTCCAATCCACGCAAATCCCTTTTTCACTTCCATAATCTCGTTCCTCACTTTCTGCTCCTGTCTTCTCCTTGTCAGATTTTTTGGGGAATGGATTTCTGTGGGTTGCCGGAGGGCTGCATTTCCCACGCGATTTCGTTCACGTCGCCCCGCGACGCCTGCCGCTCCTCGGCGATCTCGGCCACCTTCCGGTCTGCATCCGAGGCGGACGCCGTCTGGGAGAAGTTCCTGCCTCGGGATTACGCGGACATCCTTGACCGGAGCGTTTCGCCACTCCAGTTCTCGTCCATGAAGGAGCTCTACTTCCGCCTGTGCCAGCCCCTCCTCCTCGACCATGGAAAAACGGTAAATACCGCTAATTAGCTTTTCCATCCTTTGTTTTTCGAATGGAGATCCGCTAGCGCGCTTATGAAGAGCTCCCTTTTAATTTTGCACCCAAAAAATGTTGCATTAAAAAATGTCTTTTTAAAGATTAATACTCCACAGTAAATTACACCTGTTAATCATCAACAAAAACATAGCGCGTAGGGACCCCCTTGTGAGGTCCTGGGGCGGCTTTTCACTAAAAGTGGGATGGCTGAATATCTGAAGATTGTATTAGAAATTGTTTAATTGTCAATTAGACAAAGTTTGTGCCTGATTAGTCTCCTGTGCAAGTTTCATATGTACAGGGAGATGAAGATGAAATACAGAGTTTATCATTATAATGACTAATATTTGTACCATACTTGTTGTTGTCCATACTATGGTGTTGTAGCAGAGCTTTTGGTTGGAGAAATCAAGTGGGAAGAAGTGCTACATGGTGTCTGCAAGAGAACTTGCAATTGCGTGGGGAGACACAGAGATGTATTGGAGGTGGATTACATTACCTGAATCAAGGTCGGTCTTTTCTTGTTTCCTTTCTCTTTTGACAATTTGATCAGCTTTACTTGCAACTCAATGTTTTTTCTATTTTCCTTCATAATCATATTCCCAAGTTTCGCTGAACTGAGAATCATCAGCATTTGGAGTTGAAAAGCTTTACCCTATTAAGGATGGTGAAGAGAGGAAATAATTCTGGATTCTTTGGGAGTTTTTGACGAAAATGAATTGATCTTGTTTGTTTACATACAAGTTTTACATAGTTCCAAGTTCCAGCAACCAAAACAAAAAAAAAATCTATAAAACTATGTACAACACTGAAGTTACAATCTTATCTGGGCAGGTTCCCGAAAGTAGCCGAGCTCTTGCGAGTTTGTTGGTTGGACATCAAAGGCAAATTTAACACTCGGATGTTGTCTCCTAAAACAACTTACGTCGCTTATCTTGTGCTAAAGATCCAACCTGATGCACGTGGACTCAAGATGCCTCCTGCTGAGGTCTCAGTAGAATTAGGAGACAGTACATTCGCTCATTCTGCTTATTTACAATCCCATGATGCCCAAAACCGTCGCCGGTGGGTTCCGCAAACCAGAAGCGATGGCTGGCGGGAGGTAGAGGTTGGAGAGTTCTACAATGACGACGGAGAGGATGGAGAAGTAACGATGAGTGTGATGGAGATCAGAAGTCTGCACTGGAAGAAGGGGCTTATCATCGAAGGCATTGAGATCAGGCCCAAGTCAGAGCCTGAGAATGACGGTCATTGATTACTTTTTTATAAAATTTCAACTAAGAAGACTTCCTCCCTTTTCTTTGTTTTGTTCTTGCTTTTCTTCATACTCTTTTTGAGCCCGTCGGATCATGAATTTAGAATCTCAGGTTCTTGTGGAATTATAAGTATATTGATGCACTTGTAAAAAAAAAAAAAGAGTTTATTGATTTACGATTAAGTTACTCATTAATTAGAGTGAATGGTCTTAAAACTAACACATTAGCTGTTTTCTTCTCATTTGTAGTGACAAAGACACGCATTGCTAATTTGATAAATGTTGAATTATGAGTGGACTTTCGACTCCTATGCAATAATCTCCCTAATGGCAACGTTAACGAATGCTTCCCGGAGTAAAGTGGGGATTCATGGTTTAAGTAGTCCAAATTCGAAAGTCTTTTACATGGACGAGATGCCACTTAATATGTAGAAGCCCCTCTAGCCGTTAGTAAAGCATGTTCAATCAACAGTTATGTAGTTGAATAATTTTCACATGAAGAATTATGTATGAATCACATGTAGGGGTTCTTTGGGTGCAAAATTTGTGTAAGATTTTAGCGCTTCTGGCCCCATTTTGTCCAGAATAATTGGAATCATAGTTGGGTATAAAAGGTGGGTAAAATTAAAAATTTTGCCCAAAAGTTGATTTCTAATAGTTTTAAGTCATAAATTGAATCACCTTACCAGGTAATTTCATGATTCCGGCTCCCAAGTCCCAACCCAGTGTTTTGGAATTTTTTTTTAATTACTACCCCTCATATTGATTTGAGCCTCAAGAAGCATATCACATAGGTGAGGCCTATTTTTAAGGTTTAAAATTACCTACTAATATGAGATCTAGTTTGATAAAGCTTAAATTTAGGAGCGCAACAATACAAAAAACGTACATATCCGAGTTCGAGAGAGAGTATTGTATTAATTTAAAATTTTAAAAATGAGTTTGGCGTGACATCCAAATTTATTCTAAAAAATTCTATTACCAACCATAATTTTCATTCGGCGGTAAATTATTAAAATTCTAAAAAAATTTATTTCCTTTTAAAAAATGATACACCCAAACAACCCCATAATAGCTGAATGAAAGGTAGACAATATGTTTAAGTCCAAAGACATGCATTTCAACTCACTCTATGCATCACAACATGTTTTGACAAGGTGGGATATGGTGGGCTAGCAAGTCAATGGTCATGGTAATTGTATGAGTAAACATAGTATTACTCCTCAAAACACAATAAATTTTTTAGACTATGAAAATGCAATTTATCATTTGAGTTCGATTAGATAAGTTTACATAGGCATGAGCTCAAGCATTGTCGTGCCAAGTAAGTTTAACTAACTACATGCCCCGTTGAGTTCTTGGATCAAGATGCCCATGCTCACGCCAATATATGTGAGTTTGGGCTCATTAATTTTTTTCATTATTATTTTGATGGTGATTTTAGAATTTAGAAATAAGACAAAACTTGTTGACTCTACTTTTCAAGCCACTTTAACACTTTTATATAAACAACATGTTGTGGGCTTGTTGTTTACTTGAGTTGGTTTTTTTCGAGAAAAGAGATGGATATACATGTGACACCCAAAATTTTAGAAATTCTGAGCCATGACAAATAACAGATACATTGGCGAAGGGCGCAACCTACTGTCGACATGTTATCAATGCATCAATGAAAGCAGTAGAGTCATTTACAATAAAAATGTGGTTGGTTACATGATTATTAGACTTAAGAGGCAAATTATACCCCTTATAAAGGGTAAAAATTACATAAATGTGGATACTTTATGATTGAGAAAGAGTCCAAGAAAGAGAAAGAGTTTGGATACTCTATGATTGTGCATAATACTTAAAGGACATGGGTATCTAGTGACGGTCTAGGCTCCAAAAGCATGTCATGGTATGGAAAATGATTTCGGCTCCCTAAGGTTTAAGAGGTTATTGTTTGTTGATCTACTTCTCAAGGCTTTCGAGTTTGTTCAAATAAGTTATAACTTTAAAATAAACATGACTCAAGTAAAACACAATAAATGTGATCATAGAGAACTAAGAATTTGAACAACTTGAGTCTATGAACCCTTGTAGCTCCTAGCTTCTTGACGTGTCTGGAGTGGGTTATAATCTTCAACAAAAGTCTAAAGCTGCTTCATGGAGTACTACACAGTTCGAGGAGCCATAAAAATCTTCTTAAGATTGCCATGACTATATCCTATGGTTATGTTTAGTCAAATACTTTAATATATCTATATATGTTATAAATGTGAATTATAAGTTCTAGATGTGAATGTTGTCAATTGCTTTAATAATATAATATTACAAATATATTATTTTATCTCGCTAAGAATGTTTGATATACATAACATACTTGTGGTGTAGGATATGTGATGCAGTTAGAAGACATTTTCAACTTTGGGGACAGGGAAAGACGTATATGCATAACAACTAACTTTATAGGTTTTTCTCTTATCCTTTTTACTAAAATAAATGTAAGCACGCGTGCCAAATTATTTTGACTTGTAGTTGGAATAATGCATAGACATACAAGTGTCTTACTTATAGATCCTATGTTTTATTTAATTTGCTTTAGTTAATTAGGCATATACATATTATGATATCTTAGTGCAATGAAAGGTACAAACCATTTCATCATGTCCTAAACATTGTGCTTTAGAAAATCGGGGGTGTGACACTATACGTGCTCTTGTGAGAGGGGAAAAAAAAGTTTTATTTATTATATATGGGGAGAGTTTTGTAAGTTTTTTTAAGGGGCTTCAAAAGGCACAAAGGAAAGAACTATCGTAATTCAATTTTTCACCACTGTTAGTGGAATTTACTATTGTTGTTCATGGAGGTAGGCACATCACCCAACCCTAAAGTAAATCTTGTCTCATTCTATTTTTATTATTTTGGTTATCATTGTATTTATTGTTTTCTTGATAGGGTTTGTACTAGCAATTGTGTTCAAACACATTAGAATAGTCATTATTAGGGTTTGGTAAAACCCTTAGATCCCTAACAAGTGGTGTTGTCTCTACGGACCCTAGAGGATTTTGTGGTGTAAACTTGATTGAGGCATTCAATTAAGTGAGAGCATGTTGTGCACAATCACTATGGATTACTTATTTCCCTTTCATTTCGTTATATTAGGCTAATTTCTTTTATATTTACTTCATATTTGCTTATCTTCACCAACCTATAACATAATATTTGGCCAATGACATTTAAATTCACAAATGCGTACTATAAATGTATATTAATTAAGATAAATTTTGTATACAACTAATAATCATTGCGATCCTCAAAACAATATATTATAAAAATAACATATAAAAGAGACATTTATTCAATACATATTTATTTCTAATTTATTTTTTATTATCTTATTTAATTTATATTTACACGTACAATATATATACATTCTTGCTAGTAGTACAAAACACAGCCTAGAAAGGATGATCATTAATTACCTTTTAATTATTTCTCAACTACGAATATTTTTTTTCTTTTTCTTTGTCTTGTTCTTGTTTTTATTTTCACTTCAGGTAATTTTGGCACGCCTCACCCTCAGGTTATGAACTTTGGGATCTCGATTTCTTGTAATAATTTAAATGTATTGATGCACAATATATGTCTCCTATTCATTAACCGAGCACAACCATATTTGATGGTGACACGTTAGTAAAGCAACTGCGATTAGAGTTATGCAGTTGAACCAACACTACAGGACGAAATCTACGTCTCTTGTGCATTTTCCATCCGACAATAACACTCTTCCAAACTCAAACTTACAGCAAATAAAGATGAAGAATTAGTCCCTTGAATCTTCCTGTTTCATCTTTTTCTCCCATCGACGTTTCTGGAATGAAGGCAACAGAAAGAGAAGATTAGAATATCAAGACAAGATAGCAGATAAGGCGAGAGGTGCTGCAAAAATACTCGAATGCACTATGTTAAGAACAAAGAAAGGCAAGATAACAGAAATCAAGAGAAGATTAGAATATCAAGACAAGAGAGCGAATGAGGCACGAGATGCTGCAAAAATATTCAAACACAATATGTTAAGAACAAAGAAAGGCAGCATTTATAACGTTATCACAGCTTGATCAGTTTATAAAATTAAGCATTTAGTGGTTTTTTGAAGAAAATGATTAGCAATAAAGTGTAATAAAATAAAAACATTTCAAACAAGATGAAATTGGAAAATTGATTGGTTGAGGCAATCTGTTAAGCCATTTATCTATGGCCAAATTGAAACAAATGGTAAATACTTTGGTCAAGCAGGAAGAACTATGGATAGGCATTTTCAAATACTACAGACTTTGCACATGCTCATGTACTCAGATGAAATAAACTTGGAGAAAACAATATATTTTCCAAATGGTAGCGCATAAACAGATAAGTAGACAATGAGGAAATGTAACAGGATGAGAAACTTGAAACATAGTATCTCGCGTAAAGCCAATAGCTAAGGGACCAGAAGATCCTTTGACTAGGGTTCACAGAATTTCTTCCCAATCATGGCCGTAAAGGCCCATCCACATGCACCCTTCTAATTCCACCCATGGATGAAGTTGCTCACCTCAAGGAGCTGAAAGGCTGTGCTCCATTTGGTCAACAAATTGTGGACCCTCAATTTTGAAGGCAGTGCATTTTTTGCCCCACTCCCTCAAACCTCCCTTTCCCACATCCTCCACCTTTGGAAGCAGTCTTAAACACTGGAGTTCTACGTAGTACTAGGTTTCAAATCTTTTGCACAATACTAGCTTAACAGTCGTAGGGGAATAAAATCTGACCATTAGGAGTTGGTACCAAACAGCCAGCAGCTTTTGTTGCCAGGCAAAAGGAAAGTCGTATTAACATTTTGGACAATGTTACAGTACTTTTGCAGTAAAAAATCAAATGATAAGTTGTGTCTAGACTTGTTTGCTTAAACGCGTTATCTATATAATGAGATTTGCCTCAAGTTATGTTCCATCTCTTTAGATTAAATCAATTGTGTTAATCACGAACCTGAACCATCTTTATAACCACCTAAATATGAAAAATAAATTGAAAGAAACCTTTACAATTAGAATTTCAAATTACCAAGGAAGAGTATCCTATGCTGATAGAATACTGCCCTTAGACAAAGACTGGCATGCTAGAACCTGTATTTTGGATTAAATTCTTGAAGAAGCTAAAGATAATCCACAGAAAATTTTGGCCATTGTTTGATACAAAAGGTTAGTTAACAAAAATCAATTAATTTCCTAAAAATTTGTCATACACTTGATATACCTAGATTGATAATGGTTGGAAACATCATTGCTTTTGATCCAATGCGTTAAACTTGTTTTAACTGAAAATATCATCTGTGCAACACTCTAATGTCAACCATGGCTTTGACATTCTCAAAATTTATAATGTGCAGTCGTTTTAATTAAGAAAAATATATATAGGACAAGTATTAAATAGCCTATAATTTCAAACATAGAAAGCATTTACTCCAAATAGACAGAAAATACTGTCGCCTCCTTAAGGTACATAGTAATCCTTACTGAAGCTTTCTTCAACTTAAACTACATCAAGTTTAAGACAAAAGCATCATAACTCACACAGAATGAAGAGTAACTGGAGATTAAAAAGAACCCTATTAACTGATTTTCAGTTATAAGCAATCCAACTTGATTGAAGTGGTTAAAACTGATGTTCCTGACAGGGACAACATACTCTAGATAGTTTTTAAAGCCAAATAGGAGTAGATGCCAACATTTTCATGGAAAAAAAGTTGCTTCAGCACCCAAAGCGCATACAGAATCACAAGCTAAATCATAAGTAAGCTTCATCCACAACAAGAGACCTTTCCCAATCTAGGGGAACTGAAACGGCGAACAAGGATATAAATGGTTGCATTATCAGATCAAACATTACGTCATGAATATCTTTATACTTTTTTTCTCAAAATAAATGTTTCAACCTCCCCTATAGAAAGAAACAAAAAACTGCTTTTTGTGCTCATAACTATGAAGTCAGGCAAAATGGATGAATATCAAACAAATAAAGCCTTCAAAGAAAGATCGAAAATTACCTTGTAATCCAGTAGCATTTCTGGCATTTTCTTCATCAACTCTGCAGTATTCGCCCTCCTGAAATTGACACCATATCATTTGCAAGAAAAAACGACAATAAAAATTACGGTAGTAAAGATAGCACGTCGACTAATTTATAATCACAACGCACTTTTGTGCAGATATCCGGTCGCACTTATGCCCCTTCCTCTTCGTCCTCATCTCTTTCCTCTCCGGATCGTACGGCCAGTCCCTGCAATGCAATCATCCAAAACTCAGAAAAAGCCCATTGAGCAACAAATTAAAATTGTAAAAAAAAATGGTACGAAGGAGAAAGATAAGACATGGTAGAAGACCCGTACTCGCCAGAAAGCAAGACCTCCTTGCGGAGGCGAGCGCGATGGCGGGCGCTGAGGCCGAGCGGCTTCCAGGCGCCCAGTTCCCAGTAGCCCCAGACGCCCTTCGAGAGCTCATCCTTGTACTTGGCCAGCTTCTCCCGCCACGGATACTGGTACTCCGCCACCGCCGTCGCCACTGTTTTGACTGCTTTCCCCGCCATTGCTCCTCCTCCCCCACCTTCGAGGGTTCCCCTTTTGCGGTCCGGGCGGTTCTCGGGTCGTATTTTTAATATTTATATTGCGAACCGGACCACAATGGAACAGTCTCCCGAGTCCCGTCCAATGGCTTGGAAAGAAAATTTTGTCATAGTATATTAATAGTTTCATTTGAATCGATTTAAGTGGTTAGGCACTCAAAAAATATTTTATAAGCTTAATTATATTATATTATTTTATAATATAGAATAAAATAAAATATATTATCATATTATAAAATTTTTAAAATTTTACTATTTGACTGATATTTTATATTCAATTAATCTATATTTTACATCCATTTGACTTGTCTTAATAACCTTAAATCTTATTTTTTAATTAATATTAATTTTAATTTTATAATATTATATTTTGTACTCTTTAACTTGAATTCTTAAAATTTTAGTTTCGTCAGAAAGCTCTTGACAAATAGGGTTATAACAGACAGACACAAATGGTGATAAGGGCTATATGTAATCGTCCATTTATATGTTAAAGTCATGTCTGTATGTTGCCCGCAACGGACGTAACAATTGTCTATCTGCATTGCCCATCATGGAGATGGACAGACATAGGTAGCATCAGCTACAGGAGCTACAACATCGATTTAGAGTAGCAGCAAATATACAATAGTAAATAATGAATAAATAATGGGGGAAGATCACATGGAGAAGCAAGAATGAAGACATAAACATGTCCTTGTCACTCCCAACTCCTCCTCCTCCTCCCCCATCAACTCCTCCTTCTACTCCTCCTCCTACTCCCCCCCACCCAAACATCACACTTTTGGGCCTCATCCCCATTTCGGTCGATCCAAAACCCTCTTTCTCTTGTCCCACAAGCCCACAAGCAGAAGAAAATCATGGGTCTTCTTCCAGTGTTGGTGCGGCTGCTCTCATTTTAAAGCACAATTGATTGTAGCAATCCCAAGACACATGTCTAAGGCCTCTTAGACGATAACTCCTGCCATCAGGGCTTCTGATTGCTTGGTCTCACTCCATCGATTGTGGCAGCTAAAGCTTATTTAGTGACTTCTTTGAGCAAATCTCAACCAGCTTCGTCAACTGCACTCTCCAGGGTTGAGTCGCAACGTGAAGCCAAGCCCACGGTGTCATAGCTCTTATAGATAGACCCCATGGGTTGTCTTGGAGGAGGCAAACGGCGGTGGAGCATAGCTTGCAGAGGAGGGGGGTCTTCTAGCCAAGGGGTGGGACTTGGGAGCAAAAAAAAAGGGGTGGGAGCATAAGAGGGATTGCACCTAATATCCCCGATAACCACAAACATATATAATTTGGTCTGCTCAAGGCTTTGACCAAAAACTTTGTTTGCAACTGCTTCCATGCTTGTCTGGACAAATAAAAGCTATTCGTTTTAGTTGCAAACAGACCATGGACAAAATGTGTTTGTTTACACCCCAATTGACAAACTTTATCAAATGAGATCTTACATAGTTATGTTTTCCTAAACTTTTTTGTAGGCCCCGCATATATAACACATTTCTCAATAAATTTTATTTATACTTTTTATATATTATGCATGTTCAGATTTACATATTTTAAATACCCTTATAAAATCCCCAAATAACTCTATCAAATGAGACATGCTTCCAAATTAATCTTAAATATGAGTAACATGATGATAAAAAGTCATTTGACACTATTGTATTCGTTGAAGTAATACATTAACCTATGAGATTTGGATTCATAGTTACCTACTATAAGTGTATATAAGTTAATATAGTGTGTATAACTAATAATCATTGTATTCCTCAAAGAAATATATTATAAATATAACATGCAAGGGAGATCTTTGTTCAATATATATTTTATTTTTAATTTATTTTATTTAATCTTATATAATTTTTATTTACATGCATAATATATGTGTAATCTTGCAATATCTATACTATTATTAGAGTCAAAAGGGGGGCAAATTTTTTTACCACATTATGTCAATACTATCATTCTAAGATAATAATGCATATAATTGAATCATTTGTAATTTTAAGGCACAAATGCGTATGACCAACCAACTATCTTCCAAAGTCATAATAAGTATCGTCTAGGTTAAGTATGTTTCCTTCAAGAAGAAAAGTCCAATGTGAAGGAGGTGAAAGAGACATAATGAGTGGGTATTTGCTAAGGTGGTAGTATTAGGACTTTGAGAGGTATGCTTTGGGTGGTGGGTTATTAGCACATGGTTGTGCACTACGTTGTGACCATAGCCTAATAATAATGGTTTTCCCTTCCCTTTCATTAATTTATTGTTTATAAAAATTACTCTATATTCCCTTTCATTAATTTATTGCTTATAAGAATTACTCTATATTTTATACTTTATATTAATTTATTGCCTTTAAGAATTACTATATATATATATAGGAATATTCTATTTTTGCTATCATATATATTTTTTAAAAATACAAATGCTTAAAGTGACAAAACAATTTTTTTGGAATTTATTTGGCCTCTGAAATTTGCTTTTTTACTGTCAGCACGAGATTAGTTGCGTCCTAAAGTTGGATCAGAGAAAATGAATGTCTAATTGTATGTCCAAATATTCTAATAATTGGAGCCAATTTATTGCTTTCATGCCTAGCATTCATCTACAAAAAAAATGTTTATAAGTGGTTATTTCCTGTGGGCAACATAAATAGACACGGTAATGACAGATAACACACTTGTTAATAACATTTTGAAGCTATAAAAAATCACTAATTAAGTCCAGGGAAAGAACTCCAAAAGAACGAATGTTAAGCAATAAAACGACAAAAAAGAGACATGGGGTGAGAGAGGCTCGAACTCTCGACCTCAGGATAACTCTTAAACTATGAGACCTACGCGCTAGCCAACTGCGCCACCACCCCTGGTTGCAAGATGCGTAGTTTGTTAGGGAATAAGTTAACATACCTGAGCAGAACCTCGTGATCAGAAAACTCGTGCACTTGAAATACTGGCCGGCTGTGCACCTGGACTCCTTTCCGGACTCCCTCACTGTTGCGTACGATGAGATCATGGGTGATGCGTACGATCTTCCGATCCCAGTTCGCGGCTTTGACCAAAGCCACGTGTTTCCCGTGTCCAACCGGCAATCGTGCTCCGCGGTGTTCGTCAAATGGCAGTTTCGTAATTACATCCCCATCCTCTGTGTCGAAATTTCGCATTCCCACCTTGGAACGGGATCGCGTCCCGCTTCATCTTCCTGCGGCTGGCTGGCTAGCTTCAGCGCTTTGTCTCCCACGGTCTCCTCCGAGTCCGTCACCGCCATTTACCGACCTGATTCATTTCATCGTCCTGTGCCAAATTCGCACCGATTCGCGCTGCCATCTTCGTTTCAGTTGTCTTTTTCCCCGTGGTACTTTCCTTTTTTTTGTTCGTTTCTAGCTTTGCTTTTAAAAATTTTGATTCTGATCACACAGAGTTGCTAGTTCGGATTTGATTACTTGAGGTTGGCAGTTAAAATTTCGGTGGTGATCTTACGGAAGAGATTAATGTTTCTGCTTGATTTGTTTTTGACTTTTTTTGGTATGCACTGACATCACGGCATATGCTTTTGGGGTGCATGAGCGGGTTTCAGTTTTATCTTCTTGATAACTGAGCCATGGCGAGGAAGATGCTGATTGACGGCGAGGTGAGCAGCTCCACCGAGGAGCCACTTCAGTACGACTTCGATCTGTTTGTCATCGGAGCGGGAAGTGGGGGCGTCCGGGCCTCCAGGACTGCTGCTGGCTTTGGTGCTAAGGTATTGTGGAACGCTCAACATGATGCTCCTCTGTTTTGCTTCGGTTGACAGTAATTAAGCTTCCAGACTCAGGTCACGAAATATATTATTAAGCTGAACACTTGGTAAAGAAGCGTGGATCGGCTATTCATGACTTGTTTATGTTGCTTGTGCTTTCTAACAAGGAATTACTTATGGTAGCCGGGCCTGGAAGCATTTTCTTAGATGGGCCATAACTCCTTCTCCTTCCGTCCCACAACAAGTGTTTCATTTGGTTCTATTATGGAATGTAAATGTCATTAGTTTGCTAACAGCTTTAGCTATGTTGTCAAGGCATATGCACGTTTTTGTATTTCTTGTTGCTCTTTTAAGTTTCTTGCCATAATGGCTTATTCCTCTTTCAATAGAGATTGACACTCAGAGGTAGTTAATTTTGAAGTTCTATATGGGTATATGAATTTAGGATAGTGGCACGACTATACTTTGTTGCATGACAATCCTGATAGTATCCGATGTTGTCATTGCCTATATTCCCAACGGTTCAAACTTTTCCTAATTTTGACAATGTTGAATTTTGTTGTCGGGCCTTGTTTTCTTAGGAAATAGTAATTTCCACGTGCAATTTTAATCTGCGGCAATGGCATAAAACTTTCCGTCTCTCTTTTTTGGTTCTTCTGTCTCCTCTACTTTCTTCTTGTTGTTCCTTCTCATTACTACAGTAGTGTGCTTGCTTTAACTCTAACATCTTCAATGCTGTAGGTTGCAATTTGTGAGCTTCCCTTTGACCCCATCAGTTCCGATGTCATTGGAGGTGTTGGTGGAACGTAAGTCCTTATATAAAATTTTCTATATTTTACCCCTTCCCTGTAAAAGTTCTACTTCTATCCTTAAATTTTAGCTGAGCAACTTTTTTGAGATTTTTCTCAAATTTGGAATATATTGTTTTACATGTTTGTAATTTTCTCTAAGTATGTTCTACTCAGTGACAAAATATGGATTTTCTTACAATTACTATGTTTTTCCTGCATCGATGACTTAATCTCCATCTGATAAATTAGGTGTGTTATTCGTGGCTGTGTTCCTAAGAAGATCTTAGTGTATGGAGCAGCATTTGGAGGTGAATTTGAGGTGAAATTTTGGTACATTTATGTGATCACATGATATGTATGTTCAAAGACTTTTCTGATTGAGCTGTACTGTTTACGTTTTTTTTTAATACAAGCGGATTGTTGAAGTTTTTCTTAAATAAATTTGGGATCTCTTACATAGTTTGAACTTTTATGTGATAATTACTAAAAACATGTAACAAATCTGATATGTAAGAACGCTCCAAAAACTGATTTTTTTAATTTTTAAAGTAAACCATCTGTATGTCAATACACTACAGGACTTGACTTCTTACATTTTCTATTCATAGTTCTCTTATGCAGCCATAGCATTTTGACATATGTTTTCTTTATGTTCCTTGCTGTTTGTCAGTTCAGGCTAACCCTTTTCAGCTTCAGTAAGATTTGCTTATCTCATGCAATACTGTGGATTGACACACAATGCTGTATGTAGGATTCTAGAAATTTTGGTTGGGAACTACCTGAGCATATTGGCTTTAATTGGAAGAAACTTCTTCACAACAAGGTTTGATTGTCTAAAACTATTGTCTAATTATTTGAGAAAGCTATTAATTTAAGAGATCTTCTCTTAGTTTGCGTAATGAGGCCTGCCAAGAGATTAGATGTGATGCTGGTATATGTTCTTCTGGCTCTACACCTGCCTCTCACTTTTGAACTCATTTCCCACCTCTATTTATATCCATTTGATTTAATTACCAACCACTCCCTCTGTCCCACCATAACTGTCCTATTTAGATTTTCAAAATGAACTAATTTTTGTTCATTTTGAAAAATTAAATAGGACACTTATTTTGGGATGGAGGGAGTACTTGGAGGTTGCCAGTGAAGTTGTTTGTTGAGAGGTAAGGTTTTAGAGACAGACATTGGCCAGCTTATTTAACTAGTCGAAGTGATTCTAGGGGGAATGAAGGAGCAGGAAAGATCAATTTGTTAGCTAGCAAAATGTGCAATTTTTGACTATCAATAAAGCCTCACAGTTTTAAGTTCTAATAAATCCTTTCTTCACCGTAATTCAGTACTCTTATTGGTTTCATATTGATCCAATCTTTCATTTATGGATTGGTATTTACACATGGAGATAGGAGAGGCTGGCTGGAAGTAAATCTTTCCTGTCCATTCATCCATATGCAGATCTAATTTGTGAAGACAACCTGGTCTTGGACTGGGGACTGGGGGGCTGTTTGGCCAGCCTAGATGTTGGCTTGGAGTGGCCATCTGGGCCTTTACCTCTGAGAGGACAATAACAGAGAATATAGAATAAGTAAAAAATAATGTAAGCTTAGCCAGAGCTAGTAAGCAAGCAGATTATGTGGCAAAAGAAAAAAAAAGTAAGCAGGCAGATGGAAAGAGGGAAGAACTGGTAAGAGGTGGACAATGGAAAAATATCCAGAGATTTACTGCTTAGAATCAGGTGGGAAGAGTTACGTTATAGTTTTTCAAGTGGGTAAAGATGATCAGATTCTGCAGTTGATGTCCTTACTTTCTGACGACCTCATCAAATTTTCCATGATGGCTCTTTTTGTTAATGTTACAGACACAGGAAATTACAAGGTTGAATGGAATATACAAGCGGTTATTGGCAAATTCTGGGGTAACACTTTTTGAAGCGGAGGGGAAAGTGGTTGGTCCCCATGCTGTTGAGTTGACAGAACCAGATGGAGCTAAGCACGTTTATTCAGCAAAACATATTTTGGTAGCAACAGGCAGTCGAGCTCAGCGAGTAAATATTCCTGGAAATGTAAGTTGATGATGTTTCGTTTAGATTTTCATTTTGGTACATAATGAACCTAGATATGCTTACTTGTTTTTGACTTTCTCATTCTCTACTATTGTAGGAACTGGCCATTACCTCCGATGAAGCTTTGAGTTTGGAAGAGTTGCCCAAACGGGCTGTGATCCTTGGGGGAGGGTAAGCTTCTTTTTTATACGGTTCTTTACATTCGAAGTCAGTTTCAACTATTCTATATTGTGGATCATGAGTCTGTTAAATCATATTTTTTAGGTATATTGCAGTTGAGTTTGCATCAATATGGCGTGGCATGGGTGCTTCTGTGGACCTTTTTTATCGAAAGGAACTTCCACTGAGGTTGTGCTCAGTATCCTGCTTGCACTTTTTCTTTCTTAATATCTTGTACTTCTCACTTTTTTTCTTCTGTAGTAAGTCAACCATTTCAATAAATCCTTTGTCTATTTGGGTAGTTGCTGAGGGATATGTTTATACTAATCGTAGAAGAAGTCTGCGCTAGCATGTGTGGCTCATTTTTTATATTTTTTTACCTGCTCAAGAGCATTGGGTTTGATGCTCAGGGAGAAGAAGATTGTTGCTTTTATCTGATCAGTTATTCTAATAGGGTTGAGCAGAGACAAAGCAATTTAGATAATAAGATGCTTGAGCAGGTCAAATGATATTTACTTTTGTATTGATAACAAAATGTCTATTCCAGGGTTCTCCCAAATTATAATCTTTCTTGAAAAGTATATTAGATTTCTTACAAATGCTTCATGCTTTTAGTGTTACCTTTTAGTACGTTTTGTAGAGGTTTTGATGATGAAATGAGAGCTATAGTTGCAAGAAATCTGGAAGGAAGGGGAATCAAACTGCATCCACAGACCAATTTGTCAGAGGTTCCTTATCCCACAATCATGTGTCTCTCAATTTTTTCTTACCAATAGTATTTGAACTCAGCTACTGTTGCTTCTGTTTTACAGTTGATCAAAACTGATAATGGGATACAAGTTCGCACCGATAAAGGGGAAGAATTCATTGCAGATGTTGTAATGTTTGCTGTTGGTACTGATTTTAATATTTGCTCTTTTTCTTTCTTTCTATCTTTAATACAATGGGCTTGTAATTGGTTGGAAGAGTACAAGAGGCTTTGGTTCCAAATTAGGAGCTGGAGGTTTAGGAAAATTGCAATTTAGATTTATTGACTATTTCTAGGCATTGGGCAAGGTCTAGTTGTGCTTGGGTTTTAGGTTCTAACTTTTGTGGCGGAATGAGGTTTCACTTTGATTGAGTGGTTGACCTTTGTTGTAAACCCTAAGGTTAGGTTTACACTGATAGTCAATGGGGAATGTGTGATGAAAGGAGGGGGAAATTTTCTGTTGGTCTGAACCTCAACAGGGCCGAGAGAAAGAGCCAAAGAAGAGGGACGACAGGGGATAAGGAATGGAGATTTAGGGCTAATTTCTGCATAATCCAAAAAGAGGCAATTGTTTTTTACGTAGTTTTGGCCCCTTTATTGGCTTGGGCTTTTAATCTAAGCCTAATAAGTCCTTATTACATGAATCTCTGTTTAACAAATCCTATACCTATAATAGGAAATTGCCTAAAGGCAATCCATATTTACCTTTCGGTTGGAATTCTGTAGGTGGAAAATAACAGAATTAATTTGTTAGCTTAAGTGTGGATGGGAGTTTGGGGTATAATGCTAAGCATGGTTGATTATTCTATGCACTTGTTATTCTTCTAAGCTTTGGCTTCACTAAAAAAGAGTATTAAATAAATTATTAAAAAAAGAAGTATTGGAGAAAGAAAATAGTAGCCTTGATAACACAGAAAATCAATGCCACATTTTTTTATTATGGAAGTAGCTTTTTAAATGTATTCTTTGTCATACAGGTCGACTTCCAAACACTAAAAGGTTGAATTTGGAAGCTGTGGGGGTTGAACTTGACCAAACAGGGGCAGTGAAGGTTTTGCTTTCGCTGTTTTCTTTGAGTTTTTTCTTCTTCTTAAGCTTGTTATTCTTTCCCATTCATTTAAACCATGAATATATTCTGATGTTTGAGCTTCTTCCTTCACCTGTGGTATATGTACTTCAAGCTCCCACGAGAAGTGAACTGACTGCATTATTTTAAACATGGTTGGAATTACTTAATTTAAGGAGAAAATTTTCATGTTTGTACTTTATGAAGTAATTGTGCTATCTCTTACGAAAGAGTTGGCACAAAATAGGCTAGAACAGAGGTGTAAGATCCATGTCGCTGACCTCAAATTTTTGGGAAAAGGCACTACTTAATTATGATTATGATTATGTACTTTATGAAGTAATTGCAGCTATGGTTAAATTTGTGGGTCATTTATACAAGAGGGAAATGAATTTTTTTATATTTATAGGTTGATGAATACTCTCAGACAACTGTTCCCAGTATCTGGGCTGTTGGTGATGTTACCAATCGGATGAATCTTACCCCAGTTGCCTTAATGGAAGGGACATGCTTCACGGTATGAAAATTATTTTGTGCTTAATTGAATAAACACTATTTGATTCGGTTGATCTATTACATACTTGTTTGGTGCGTGAAATTGAATGCGGAAAACCTTATACAATCTTATATTATCTTTGCAGAAAACTGTATTTGGTGGGCAACCAACAAAACCTGACTACAATAATATTCCTTGTGCTGTGTTTAGGTATGGTAGTTCTCCTGCATTGTTTCATGTGTATTGATACTTCATGTGCTCCTATTTTGGTAGAGGACTTCATGAACATTTTTTTGTTGCTGGTATGTACTTAATGTGCAAAATCTGCTGAGTTAATTTTTTAAGAAATTGTTAGCATTGTAGGATGTGGTACAAATTTCTGCAACAGGAATTTAAAAATTGGTGAAAATATGAGTGTCTATGGATAATACCGTAGAGACTATATTGGTGACGAATTTGTCTGTATAGTTACTAATAAGTAGTCTATATACGTTTTTCCCCTAAACTTGATTGCAGTTGGTTGTAGATTTTGTTTGGATCATGCAATTTGACTATGATTTGTAAGTTCCTTTATTTTGTTATTTGCAGCATACCGCCTCTTTCTGTGGTTGGTCTCAGTGAGCAGCAAGCTGTGGAACAAGCAAATGGTGATATTTTAATTTTTACATCCACCTTCAACCCAATGAAGAACACCGTATCTGGGTAAGTTTTGTTCCTTCTGCATTTATAAACCTTGATTTTTTACCTGTTTCCAGTATTATTGTGTTTTTCACCGTTGTTTTTTCTTCTTAATCCTTTCAGAAGGCAAGAAAAGACAATCATGAAGCTTGTTGTTGAAGCTGAGACAGACAAAGTCTTAGGTGCGTCCATGTGTGGTCCAGATGCACCTGAAATCATGCAGGTATTGCTTGCTGCTTCTTATCTTCTATTTTGATCGACAAGTTTCTCATATACGATAAAGGGGTGTGAGTTATTTTTGTGTTAGTGAAAAATGAGTTTTGTTTTTGCAAATAGAAACCGTGGCATCTGAGAACCAAAGCCTCCTTATTTTTTTCAATGTAATGCATTTGTGGTAGACTTTAGCGGTCTGAAATATGTTCAGAAAGTCTTGAAGGGAAACCTTTTAAATGTTAAATTTTAGAAAGATTCATTGCTATTGTTATTCAATGGTATGCCAATACACCTTTTCAGGTTTCAGTTTTATCAGTGCTAATGCAATTAATGTATCATTCTTTTAGTTTGTAATGAGGTCTGGTCCAAAGTAATGTATATAATATTCCCTATACAAGGCAGCAAGATTTATGGTTATTCAAAAAAACTGTGGAAAGAAGCGTTAAGGTGGGTGCCGATTTAGAGTTATACACAATTGTCCTCCCGAAGGTTCTTCACATATTACTTTTTGATGGATGAAGACAGTGAAAGCTGCATTTTTTTTTCTACTAACAATGGTATCTACTGTTTCATTAGGGTCTTGCTGTTGCCCTTAAGTGTGGAGCCACTAAGGCACAATTTGATAGCACGGTAAGCTGAGTTCTTTTGTTAACGGAAAATGATATTTATACGCCTTTAATTGGATAGAGGTGGGTCCTACCTGACAACATAAGATTCACTTTTTCCTATCAAATCATAAGTAGTGTAAGGCCTAGGGGTGTAGGAATATCACTATCCTTTATTAACCTTTTCATGCTTTCAGAACACTTGAAAGTGTAGCTCATGCTATTGTTTTTGGGCAAGGATTGCATAGCACACTGTTTTAACACTATCTTCATGTTGGAACTCTATAATATGGTTCGGATACTTGACTGCTGCAAAAACTGGAACGTTGTATAAAGTGGTTGTCATAAATTGTTCTTTACTAATCATAAAAAAAATTACGCTTTTGAGTAAAAATATTTTATTTTCCAATAAATTCAAAGGAAGTAAATAAAAGTTTCATATATTCTTTAATTGCAATCTTTTTATCTGTTTTTGCTTCAATCATTGTGCATATTCTGCTGCTTCTTTGTTACCTAAGGTTAAAAGGTGTTCTTATATATCAGGTGGGCATCCACCCTTCCGCCGCTGAGGAGTTTGTGACAATGCGAACATTGACAAGACGTGTCAATCCAGTTGTTAAGCCGAGGACTAACCTATAAGATTCCAATGGATAGAATGGAAGGAGGATTCTTCTGCTACGTTTTCATGACGCGGGCCACAATTTTTCCTTTTTGCTTTACAGAATAAAGTTGGAAATGCTTTTTTTTCAATCAGGTTGGAAATGTTATTAGGTTACTTGTGATCTTGTCGTTATCTGAGAGATATAGTCTTGAGTCACATTGTATGGTAAAAATAATTTAATCATCATCTGTTGCAATAAATTCAAGCTGTTGGGTTACGTTTGTATCCCCAGTTATTTTTACTTTGAGGTACCTGTTATTTGTAATTTGGTTCTTCTTTGATGCAATCGAAGGATTTTCTGTTAAAACTTCGTCCCTTGTATGACAAACTTGAATGAGGGGTGCCTCTTCTAGTTGGTTCTTAAAGGCTTGAACTCCGTAGTTGGCTGAAATAGAACCTTATCGTCGTCAGGTTTTGAGTGAGGTACTTGTGATCTATGTCAAGAAAGAACGCAAAAAATAGATGATCCCTCGTTATCTTATATGCCCAACTTTCTGGTCTTTACTAGAGAGAACAATACTGATAGCTGCATCATTTTAAGACGCTCGATGAGCGGCTCTGTAAGAGTTTGTAGAGAGTCAAGTAAGGCTACATGTTTCTGAGTCCTCATTTAGCTGCTTTATCCTTTTATTTCGGATGAAGTCACATCTGCTACACCTTGTAGCTGAATGCCATTGTTCGAGGATCTTTCTTTGGAAGTAAATCTAGTTCATGTTGTAGTTGGTTTGCCGTCTCATGTAGCTGGTTTGATATATATTTCTTTTTGCGGGGGGGGGGGGGGGGGGGGGGTTTGAGAGAGCGGGCAGGTGGCTTTGCAGATTTGTTTGTCTAAGAAATGACCAGAATTTTAGCACAAATACGTAAATCCAAAACGCAATGAAAAACAATCGTCCAAATCAAAAACAAATTTGTTGCAGTCAACTTGTAAATAGGATTGTTGTCAAATACAAGTGATTATTTGATTGTTCTTTCTTTCTTTTCCTTTTTTTTTTAAGATGAAGGGGAAATGTGTCTTTTTCCGCCAACCAGTCGAACATTGAATCTTCCGTAACGGCCAGTACTAAATTCATATGTCAGAAACTTCTATTTACCTTTGAATGCATACACAACAAAAATAAAACCCACACCAAAATTATGTATGCCCGACGTTACAAGTAACGTCCCTGTTTTTATTTTGTAAACACGAGTGATTAGCCATGGGAGAGGCGTACATATCTAACTTGTTATCGTGCTAGATTTGGCTCTGCTCTTTCAAGTTTGCTGCTGCGAGCAATTGTTGCTCAAATCACCTCGTAAATAGTTTGTCCATAACGGTAAGTAACTTATACTCCATTCGTCTCACATTAATAGCTATAATTAGTTCATTTTAAATAAATAAATGTAGCTATTATTATAAAACTGAGGGAGTATTAAACTTTCTTTGCACATAAGTACTTTTGAATGCATCTTGTACAGAGTCTGTTCAATCGAGTGAAACATATCTGAATCAAGTATACGAGTGCCTAACTTTAAATGAAAACCATGGAAAACACGTCAAAGTTGACGAATATATTTACATAAAATGGATGATACTAAAAGTTGCATGTTAGCTGATTATGATGGACCTAAATCAATAAACTACATTTAGTATAGTAGCAGCTAGCTGCAAAGCCAATGGTGTACGTCTGCATCTTTGATTTCATTGTTTAACGAGTAGAAACGTAAGCCGCCCACCAAGAGAAGCCTCACAGTGGCTAGGGACAAGAAGGTGGGCAGCCCTGATTCCTCCGCACCAGGTTTGAAGTTTGAACATGACATCCACTTAGAGGCCTTAGTGGTTCACCTTCTCATACTTAAGTGTGTTGGTGGAATTTGCCGAAGGGAAATTCGTGTCCCCATAGCTGCAAGGATATGTGTATTTGTATTCGTCGGTGCCCAGCCAACTTGTACTGTCACTGATCTTACAGCTCCATCGGAAGTACGATCTAGGTCGGAAAAATGTTGGACTATTGTTGTACTGAAAGACATCGGAGTGGCAACTAAGGGTGGACCCATAACGCACATTAACTCGACTCTGCATAGACAGCAACAGCCACCACTACTTGATGTCCCGCAGCCCACACCACAAATTAACAAGAAAAGTTGATGGTGATTCCAAACATGAAAAACTATGTAATGACCTTGATGCGATTCTTAACTGGCCTTTAAATATCTGAGTAGGAACTACAAATGATATCAGTTTTCCACCTTTTTCTTTTCTGAAAAAGTAGGTCAAGTGTATCTTTGCCCAGTGGGATGATCATAGCA
The DNA here is from genome assembly GCA_035235625.1 of Saururus chinensis. Lineage (NCBI taxonomy): Eukaryota > Viridiplantae > Streptophyta > Magnoliopsida > Piperales > Saururaceae > Saururus > Saururus chinensis. The sequence continues at coordinate 34,121,135 of CP141145.1, forward strand.
CTGCATACTCCTTGCACAAAAAAGCTGGGGAAAAGATAATTTGTGAAAAAGAGAGGGAAAACTTTCTCTTCCTGACCTAAAGATGTGAAGATGGTGCTTAGCGATGAGTGGAACTGCCACTTAGGCAGGAATATGAACTTAAAGAAAAAGTAACTTATCTTCATTTTCACAGCAATAAAGGGAACAAATACATGATCAGATTTGTGAGGCAAGAAGACGAATCGTAAAGAAATATAGCGTGCTGTCGAAGTCATTCACATGGGGATATTCAAGGCAGTTGCCTGTCTGGGCCAGGAAGGAATAAGAGATACATGGGTCGTCTAGTACTCCACTATCAGCAATCAGGGTGCGCCAAAGGGACGTGTATTCGGCATGGATCTAAGCATGTACTCTACTATAAATTACGTAACAGAGACTATAAATTACGTAACAGAGATTTACTGCCAGATCCCAGCAGTGAGAAGAAAGATCGTTGGTTCATTGAAGAGCAAAATTAAATACCCTAAATTAACAATCCTGCAGAGAAAAAAACTCACTCTCCCTCCTACGCTCCATTCAGTCCATTTACTAAATTAATTAAGTGGAGCTATTAATGTAAGTCATAAGGAGTATTTTTTAACACATACTCATTACCTAGTTGTGTGATTGGAGAACCAATGAGATTAAAAGGAAGCCTTTTTTTATGACAGATTAAAAAAAAAAGCTTTGGCATAACAACATTTCCATTTGCTAATTAAACTGCAAAAGAGGAAAAAGGGGCTTGCCTTTTGATAAAATAAAATGGACAACAAACTTAAGTGACATGCATTATCACATCCATTACCACCTCCATTACAGTCCACTTAACTCAGCACATCTTCTTCTTATTCATATTTATTTCTAATAGCATCATTACATGTGTCCGTAGCAGGACACATCTTACTGCCTCCAGAGATCCAACTAGTACATGATAATAAAGCACAACCTATAACACTGCTATGCCGGTGTAATGTTCGAATAAAAACATTTGTCTCAACATGAATAATTGGATTCTGGGTAGCATTAATTACAAAGCTGTTGCAGGCACTTGCAAAACTATGCAAGTACTTTCCTAGCTAGTTTATCATAATAAGAAATCAAATGTGGAATTCTAGTGTATGATTGAGTGTAAGTGCTATGATATATTAGAGAATGATATTTACCTCTAATATAACTTTTTAACTGGGTTTTGATTTAATAGAACATATGGCATCCAATTACACTGGGCATGCTGGATCAACAATAGGATTGTGATATATGTCATCTGTCTAATATTAATAATTATATTTAAAAAAATAGTATTTTTTATTGGATAGTGAAACCTATAGCTAAGAGAATGGAAAATATGTTTATAATATATTTTTTTAAGTATTCAACTACTTAAATTTAATTAAATAAAGCTATTAATATAAACTAATTTCTTTGTTAAATAAAATTATTAATATATAATAAAAAAAGTATATATGTATGAATTAATGATGGGATGGCTAGGACACACTCTCAATGGAGGTCCCTTTGATTTTTTGACTTGATATAAAACTGGAAGCCAACCACTTTTGTTTGACCAAAATTAAAACCGGAAGGCCGCATTGATAGTTAGGACACTGCTTTGATAGCCGGGACGGTTATAATAGATAATGATATATTTTGACTTGATAAAGTTACGTCTCTTCATCTCTTCTTTAAAAAAAATAACGACCGGTGAGAAAAAAAAAAAGAGATAACTAGAGGATAAGAAAAACAAAAACTCTCTCTTATTTTTTTTTGCTCTCTCTTCTTTTTACTATCTTTGAATCTAGAGTTCGTCATTGAGCAATAGCATTTTCTCTGATCGAGATCCAATCAATTTGATTGGAAGTGCACTATTAAATTGACGGAGTGGGTTTGTTGTATTTCAGGAATGGAGAGCAGTTGAACACCTGTATATGGAGGGCGGTGTATCTATTTCAAGAATGTAATGAAATATCTCATATCACCCCTAGTCAGTAATCCATTCAACTCACAAATATCAGAATGAATTACATCAAGTAAACATGTAGACCTATTAACAGATTTATAAGGTATCTTAGGTTGTTTGCTTGAATACAGATTTTACATTTATTAAGAGATTCATCATGCAATTTTGGAGTCAATTCAAGATTCATCATCCTCTTAACAATTTGTGAATTCACATGTCCTAACCTCATATACCACATATCAAAAGAATCAATATGACAAATTAAAAAGTCATCTACTTGAAACAAAAAGTTATTACGTGAAACCAAATTTAATTAAAAGAGGCCATCATACACATAACCTTTATCAATAAAAGTACAATGTCTAGTTATTACAACTTTATTTGACTCAAACAATAGTTTATATCCCTCTCTATTAAGAAGTACTCCACCAACAAGTTTCTTCCTCACACTAGGCATGCGCAACATGCTACGGAGAGTTAGCGTGTTCCCCGATGTAAATCGGATATCCACAATTCCAACTCTATAAATTTTAGCCACAAAGGAGTTCCTCATCGTCACTGTCCTATCCTTTACTTCCTTATAGAAAGAAAAAGAAGAAACATTAACACCGATGTGAACAGTTACCCCTGTATCAACCCACCCATTAGTAGGTTTACATGCCAAGTTAATTTCAGAATTAGTTATTACTAACCTGTTATATGAAGTTACCATATTAGCCTGAGCAAAAAATGGAGCCCCACCATGACTCTGGTCCTAGACTTTCTTCTCTTTGCACTTGTTTGCAAAATGTCTATGTTTCCCACAAACCTAACAAACCTTTGACTTCTTGTCCTTTTGGATATTTGAACCAGGTTTGAGAGACCGATTCTTAAACTTTTTGTTCTATTTATTGCCATATGACTTGGGTTTTCCTTCAACAATATTAGCTTGAGCACTATCATTGGCCCCAGAAGAAGAACCTTGCAAGATTTTCATCTTACCCCTGTGTTTCTCTTAAATTGAATGACCACCATAAGGTCATCGACAGACATTGTGTTCCTCTTGTGCTTCAAGTTAACTTGGAAATCCTACCATGAGGGTGGTAGTTTGTTGATAACCGCAGGAACTTGGAGCCTCTCGTCAATGGAAATGCCTTTCCCAATGATCTTAGCTACCAAATTCTATATTTTGACTACCTAGTCTCTAACAGATTTGTTATCAACCATCTTATAGTCAAAGTACTTGTCCACAACATACTTCTCTTCCCCTTCATTCTCCTTTCCAAATTTTCTATCAAGAGTATCCCATAATTCTTTGCCAGATTTAGTGTTCATATGCAGATCATATAACTCATTGCTCAAAACACTAAGTATTTATCCATAGCATAGTTCATCATCTTGTTTGAATTTATCACTATCAGGAGACTTAGCAATTCCAACATCAGAAGAACTAGTAGTATTATCAGATTCTAAAGACAGTTTTATCCGCAACAACATCAGAAATCACATAAAAAATATTCAATTGAGTCAACCAAAATTTCATCTTTGTCTGCCATCTCATGAGAATCCTGCCATCAAATTTCTCTAGTTTCATAGATTTGTCATGTGTATTTGTTTAAATTTAAAGATGAGGCTTTTAAGAAGTTTAAGATTTATAAGATAGAGGTTAAGAATCAAACTAAGAGGCGGATCAAGCGACTAAGGCTGATCATGGTGGGGAGTATTGCTCCCTTGAATTTTATAAATTTTGTGAAGATCAAGGAATTATACATCAAACCACAATGCCTTACTATCCTCAATCTAATGGTGTGGTTGAAAGAAAGAATAGAACCTTCATTAATATGATAAATTCTATGTTTTCCTCTTTGGGTTTATTGAAGGATTTATGGGGAGAAGATATTCTTTCAGCATGTATAATCTTAAACCGTGTGCCTCACAAAGGACAAAATAAAACCCCTTATGAATTTGTGAAAAGAAGAAAACTAAGTTTAAAGTTTATTAAGGTTTAGGGATATCTTGCGAAAGTAAAAATCTAAAATATGAAGATAGATAAGCTAGGTTTGAAAACTTATGATGCAGTATTTATTGATTATGCACAAAATAGTAGAGCATATTGGTTTTTAGTAATTGAGTCTAATAGGCAGGATTATACTCCCAATACTATTAAAGAGTCTGATGATGCAACATTCTTTGAGAATATATTTTCTATGAAGAAAGAGAGTAAGGTTGTAGTGCATGAAGAAGATGATTTATCATTTTCTATTCCCAGAATGGAAAAATGAAAAATTTAGGAACCAATGTGGATGTTAGGAGATATAAGAAAACCAGAATAGAGAAAAACTTTGGAGATGACTATTATATTTTCATGGTGGGGAATGAGGATCCTTTAACTTTTAGTGAGACTATGTCATCTAGCGAAACTCCTTTATGAAAAGAGGCAGTACATAGTGAGATGAATTTAATACTTGCACATAAGATGCGAGTTTTAACGAATCAACTTCGAGGGTTTAAACCAATTGAGTGTAAGTGGATATTTAAAATAAAATATTATCGGGATGGATTAATTGAAAAATATAAAGCTAGATTAGTAGCTAAAGGTTACAGTTAAAAGGAAGATCAATATTTCTTTAACACATATTTTCCTGTGACCATGACAACTACAATTTAAGTGCTTATTGCATTGATAGCTCATTATAACCTCGAGATCCATCAAATTAATGTAAAAACATCATTTTTAAATAGTAAATTAGAGGAAAATATTTATATGGAGAAGCCTAAAGGTTTTGTAGTTCCTGGTCAAGAAAGAAAAGTATGTGAGTTAGTAAGATCTCTCTATGGTTTAAAACAGGCTCCTAAACAATTACATCAAAAGTTTGATGATGTTCTTTTTTCTAATAACTTTGTTGTGTGTACTTCTAATAAATGTTTGTATTAAAAGTCTTTTGATCATTCTTTTATAATGTTATGCTTGTATGTGGATGATATATTACTGTTTGGTGATAATGTGAATCAATACAATAAGGTTAAGGGTTTCCTTAACGAGAATTTTGATATAAAAATTTTGGGTCATGCCAAGGTTATACTGGGCTTAAAGATTGATAAAACTTCTCAAGGAATAGTTGTGAGTTAATCACACTATGTGGAGAAGATTCTAAAGAAGTATGGATACTTCGATACAAAACATGTCAATACATCATACGATGCGAGTGTAAGACTAAAAAAAAATTGTGAAAAAGTGTGTCACAACTTAGATATTTATAGTTTATAGGAAGTTTGAGTTATCTGGCTAACTATAGTAGATCAGATATATTTTATGTTGTGGGAAGACTAAGCAGATATACTAAGAGCCCTAATGAATTTCATTGAACTGCCATTGAGAGAGTGTTCAGATATCAGAAGGGAAGTGTAAAATACAATTTACATTATTCTGGGTTCCCTGCTGTATTAGAAGGATACAATGATGCAAATTGGATATTAGATTCTGATGAAACTAAGGCCAGTAGTGGTTATGTGTTTACACTATGTAGTGGGGTGGTTGCATGAAAATCTTCCAAATAAATAGTGATAACAAGATCTACTATAGATTTTGAGTTAGTAGTTCTTGATAAAACTAGTGGAATGAGGGAATGACTTAGGGATCTAGATATACCCTGGTTAAATAAGCAAATTTTAGGAATATTAATTCACTGTGATAGCCAATCAACACTTGATAAGGTTAAGAGTAAGAATCATAATAAGAGGTCTTTCAGGCATATTGAATTAAGATATAAAATCTTATACAAGTTGACTACCTCTGGAGTTATTACCTTAAGCTTTATACGATCAACGAATACTTTGGTTGATTTATTTACAAAAGAGTTGTGGCAGGGCAAATCCTTAACTCATATAGGGGAATGAGGTTGAAAGCCTATGATTAAGTCATCGTTAGTAGCAACCTAATCTCTCTACGTGAAGATCTCACTACGAAGATTCAATGGGTAAAAAATAAGCTAATGCATGACTTGGAGAAAACACTATTCAAAATTTGTATGCTCATTCCCGTGTTATGATGAGAGTGCTCTTAATGCATATAAAACATGCTAACAAAAGTCTTAATGAATTCGAGGCTTATATACCAGGGTATAGTTATGTATATTACCCTTAGAGACTGTCACTTATATGAGTGTCACTGAGGTCATAGTTAAAGAGGGCATGTGCTTGTTCTCTAACGTGTAACTCATAAAAAGATACAAGGCACATGGCCGTAAAGTGCTACCCCAAATGATCTAAAAAAGGGTGTTATTTTAACTGTTAGGTTTGTCATAACTCTTGCTTTAAGGTTTAAGTTCAATACTTAGTTCACTTCGAACTTGTGAGAGTTGTGACTTACCAAACTAAGTGTAGGTTCAAACCCGCAAGGTACCTATCGCCGAAAACTTAAAATACTATTGTTCAATGTCTCTTTTATGTGTGTAATAAATTTTTTTATGGGCTAGTTTTATATCAATTATGGTGGGGATCATTGATTTTTTGACTTGATATAAAACCGGAAGTAAGCCACTTTGTTTGACCAAAATTAAAAATGGAACACCACTTTGATAGTCGGGATGCCGCTCTGATAGCTGGGATGGTTCCGTTTTGCCTTGATAAGTCTCTTTGTCTCTTCTTAAAAAAAAAACGACCGATGAGAGAAAAAAAATGAGATAACCAGAGGATGAGAAAAACAAAAACTCTCTTTCATTTTTTTACTCTCTCTAATAACTCTGGAAAAATTCTCTTCTTTTTACTCTCTCTAAATCTAGAGTCCATCATTGAGCAATAACATCTCATCTGATTGAGATCTAGTCAATTTAATTGAAAGTACACTATTAAATTGACAGTGGTTTGTTGTATCTCGGGAACTGAGTGCAATTGAGTGTTTGTGTCCGGAGGATGGCGTATCTATTTTAAAGACAATGTGTAACGCATCTTGAACTGAGTTATAATTCCTTTTCTCTCTAGTATTTTTTGGATAATCAGTTAATAAATATTTATAAATAATTACATGACTTTTGTTATTAGTATTCAATAGCCCTCGTTTTTGTGACAATCCCAACAGTCCCCACTATGTTGATCATTTGCTCGGGATTATATTTCAATTCACTTGGTGCATATGGCCTTGTAAAATAAAAATTGACGTTGAGATGCTAAAAGGCCGGTTGCCCTGCCCCTTCTAACAGGGACAACCCTCCCTATAAAAGAAAAATACACGTGTGTATCGCCTTATATGCGAGGGAAGCGTTATTTTGGCGAGGGCGTTGTGTTGTGTGTTGTAAGTGAAGCTTCAACGCCATCACAAGAAGGCACCCACGAAAAACATGGCGCACGAAAAGTTCCTGACCCCTCCCCCCTTCTAAAACCCACCCATACTCAACCACCTCCATCTCCCCCCTCTCATCTCTCTTCTCCTTCTCATTCCCTCTCTCTCTCGTCTCCCTGCCTCTCTCTCTATCTCTGCACATTCCTCCTTGTTTAACTAATCCCATCCCTTTTTCGTTCTTCTTCTTTTCTTCTTCTTCTTCTTCAAATCTTGTTTGTAGAACTGTACTTCAATGTTCTTACACGGCCAGTACTATTCCACCGCCTCCAATCCGTCCATGGCTCAGACTGCTATTGACTTTCCTATTAACCAGACGTGGGGTGAAATCCAAATGCGTGAAGGTACACTTCAATCTGGCAGCATTTCCAATCCCATCTGTACTCTCAACCAGTTCATCGACCCAGGTGCTGTTTCTCATCCTTGTCGTCTTTTCTTCCATCTAATCAATATTCTCAACCCATCAATCTCATTTTAGCAACGCTAAATTTGTGTGCGTCACAGGTTTTTGTCCTGTATCCTACTGTGAAGCCGGGGTGATTACTACAAATGGCTGCCACCAGCTGGGTGGGTCGAGGAAACGAGGGAGAGAAGATGAATGGCACCCAACACCAACAACAGCACCATGGTGGACGAGCAACAGATCAACAAACGCATCTGCACAGGTTGCAGATGGGGTCACGCAGGATGGCTGCTGCTGCTACCCGGGCTCTTCCTTTGGTTCTGACATCGCCGGGAGGATGCACAAGGAGCTGCAAGAATTGGATCTTCTCGTCCTCATACAGGTCAGAGCTAGCTCCCAAAATCTAATACCTTTCAAAACCATACAGACAAAGTTTTTTTTCCCCGAAAAACAGAAGTCCATCAGGGCTAATCTCACTTCCAAAACAGGATTATGGGGGGTGATTAATTTGGTAATAAGATTTAGAGGGGGGTTTTCAGAGTTTGGAAGCAGAAATGTCATGCTTCACGGGCTCACGGCAGGGGCGTGATATTGCTCCACTCATTAAAAGAGGAGTCGCAAGCCCACCCACGGTCGGCAAAAGCTCCTCCTTCTCACGCGGTCCCGCCTTGCCGGCTTCAATGCCCCCACCGCCCTTCTGCCCCTTTCCCTGCTTTTGGTTTTATAGTAACAATTTCATAATCCAACCTTTAATCTATGATTATTTGTGATAATCAAATAGTAGTTCCCAAGAACAAAAATCCCATTATTAAATAGATACGTTGGTTATTTTTTTTATTTAATATAAATAGATATGTTGGTTTCCATGTGTCCCACGAATGCACACTGGAACTGAACAGTCACACAGCTGCCTAGACCCGCCAGCATTGCACCATTGTAAACTAGTGGCTTCACTGTGCAGACGGAGAAGGTGAGGGCTGAACTGGAACAGAAGCGGCGGAAGAACTGGGACAGCTTGCTCCGGGCGGTGGAGGGAGGGGTGCAGAGGGTCCTCCGAGGCAAGGAGGAGGAGCTGGAGACCATCCTGCGAAGGAACACGGTGCTGGAGGAGCGAATGAGGCTCCTCCTGGCGGAGGGCCAGAGCTGGAGGGCGCTGGCCCAGACGAATGAGGTGGAGGTGGCGTCGTTGAAGCGGGACCTGGACGCGGCGCTGGCGAGGGAGGGTGGCGGGGACAGTGGGGAGGCGGAGGACGCCTCTTCGTGCCACTCTGAAGGGAAGGGGAGGGAGGAGGAGGACGCCCCCGGGCGGAGCTGGTGCATGGGGTGCCGGCGGAAGAAGGTGTCGGTGCTGGCGCTGCCCTGCCGCCACCTCTGCCTCTGCAGCGACTGCGATTCGACGTCCCCGACGTGCCCCGTCTGCATGGCCGCCAAGACGGCCAGCTTGCATGTTAACTTGTCCTGATTGTGACCCCTTTTTTTTGTCATGAAGTCAAATTAAATGGGTTTTGTCTGGTTAAAATTGGATTATCGAGCTTAAGTCCTTAATGATCAAATGAAAAATTATCTTTTGATCTGGCACGGTAATTGTCCCGACAATGACTTTGGTATATCCTTCATGGGTCCCATCAACGGTCTAAAATAGGTTGCAACTGTTGGAGAGTGACAGGCCACATGAACTACTGAACTCGGGGGAGACATACGATCGGGGATCCCACAAGCTTAACGGGTCGGTTGAGGTTAGCTGACATTGATGCCCCTCTGCCGCAAAAAGATAAAAGCAACAGAGGTTGTAGAACAGAAACCAACAGGGCGTAGTGGAGATTGGTGAGTAGAGGTCAAGCCCAACTTAGGTCCGGAATTTTTAAATTTTCAAAAGATCTTTTATTGTGAGTTATATTATTTTATAAAATATCACATCAATGAAATAATTTTTAAAAAATATTTCTCTTTATGAGGAAATTATATATTAATTTACAGATATCTATGATGTGTAAGTCTTGTACTTATTAAGGACATTGACAGTGAGATAAGGTATTCTAAGAGGCCTATTACCTTACCCTGCTAGAGTCATAAAGACCTGGATGGACACAAGCCATTCCTACAAAGTGTAGCCAATTTTTAGCTATAATTGTAGTATTAGAACCTACATCTCATGTCCAAAGGTGAGAGTCTTGGCAATTAAGGAAGAAAAAATCTTAAAAAGATAGGTGTTCAAAGTTGAACTGAAAGAGAGCAACAACCACGCTTCTCCCCTTTTATTTCATCTGTCACTAATGATAGATGAAAGATAGACGAAAAAACAAGTGATCCATAATTCACGTGAAGGTGGGACCTGGCAGAAGAAACAAAGGAACTTAGTTCCATGGACAATGAGTGGACGCATGATGCACTCATCTACCTTTCCGATATTAGGTGGGACGAGTGAATTTGGCTGTTAGTCTAAAGGGGTCCTAATTATCATCACCAGTATGCCGAATATTGCCTGTCCTTTCACAGCCTGTTGGTTCTTTTGGTTAAGAATGTGGCTATTTAGATTTCAATACCTCAATTATTCCTCATTTGTTTACTCTTCCTTTCCCTTTTTAAATATTAATGGATTTGATTGTAACCTAAAGTCCCTATTAGTTTGTGCCACAGGTAGCAGGGGGCACCTCCCACTAAAACAAAGATATTATCTTTGAAGTTAGTGTTGGAGTTTTGACGGGGGGGGGGGGATGGGGACTTGGAGTCCTCGTAAATTATACAACATTGTTGGCACCCTTGCTAGACATTATTTTTCAAAATTGGGGTATAAGTGAGAAAATAGATAAGTTAAACACAAAGTGCCTAAGTAACAGGGGACATCGGAAAAAAAATGGGGTCTAAATAGCCACATTCTTTGTTTAATTCATACACTTGATTTAGAGTAATGGTAATAATTAATATACTCCCTATGAAAAAATACATTCCAAAATAAGTATTTCATACGCCCCGTTTTTAAGAGTTGTCACTTAATAAGCATTTGATAGGCTTTTAATAGCACATGTTAAAAACTTAACTATCATCTAAAATAAAGTTTGCTATTAACTTCTTGTACTAATCCAACAACCAAAATCCCCCTCAAGCACTTCCTCCGATTCTACCTGCCCACCCCTTCCCCACCATCTCTACTGTCGTCATGACATGTTCCCCCTCTCGAAGGCCTATCTCTCCTGACTCAACTCCATGTTTATTGCCGGTGGGAGGAAGCAACCACAAGCAAAGATTGAGAAATGAGGTTGTGTCCAAGAATGAGATTGGCAAGATAGGTGATTTGTCCAAGGGAGTGGGGGATGGAGCCGGAGAGGAAGTTATAGTTGAGGTCAAGGGTCTGTAGGGAGTGGAGGGTGGAGATGGACGCCAAAATTTTGCCATGGATAAAGTTCTTGCTGAGGGCGAGGAAGCAGAGGTTGCAACAATGTGAGATGGTAGAGGGAAGTATGCCTATGATGTAGTTGGGAATGAGAGAGAATTCAATAAGGGTAGAGTGCTTGTCGACGTTAGGAATGTTGCAAGGAGATTATATGAAGAGAAGCACCATATGGCAATGTCAATTCCTAGGTGATCGTATATGGAGCGACCTTGCTAAAGATTTTTATTTTCTAAGGGAAGCTTGCCGAAGATAAATCATTTGGGAGGGTAATGGCCTTTGTTTAATTCCTTGCACATTTCTCATGTTGCAGTTGCCAATTTTTGTTGAAATTGTACTCCCTAATTTTTTTGGAGGATTAATTAGTCTTTTATTTTGGGATTGATTACTAACTTTTTTTGTTGGATGGCCTTGCTAAATTTGCAATGTGATACTTTTCAATTCACTACATAGGGAATTGAGTAGTACTTAGAATATGTCATATTTATATAATTATTAGATTATGAAAATGTTGTCATGGGGTTCTTAAACTGCATTTTTGAATGTGTATTATTATGCAAAAATGACAATTAGTGTGTTCAAGTAGTGAGTTTCCTAAAAAAGTAACTATTTCTTTTCACTTTCTATGAAAAAGTAGGTGTTTTGGCACAACCCTATATCCTTCATTTTGAAAATACACTTAATGGTTTAGGTTTTGGTTTGCTAGATTCAATAGTACTTACTCCCTAATTTCTCTCTCTCTTTAGGTTAGCATTTTTATTGTGGGCTTGCTTTATGAGATTTTATGTTATCTAAAGTTAATGATTAAAATCAATTTGTTGCTTATGATAAACTATCACTTTGTTTTCCTTTACTTTCTCCGTGTTTTCTTTCATTGCAAATATCATGAAATTTTATTCCAGCCTTTTGTGGTCGATGAAATGGTTTCTAATTCCCAATTCAATTGCTTATTAGCGGATGCTCTTTATTTTCTAATACAAATTCTCCTTTGGTTGGCTATGTTGTTTGATGTTTTTTTACTGATTTCCATAGTATTTAATTTAACTCTCCTTTTTCTATAGTTTATTTTTCCATTTTGTTTGACTTTAGTCATGGTTCGACTCTTCATTAGTTGTTTATTTATTTATTTCATGGCACAATATGTTCATATGGTTCTTGCTTTAGATTCTTCTAATCTCTTTCCAAAATTGATATTATTTATGTTTGAAAAAAGTCATGGATGTGCCAAAGGGACATTTGCCTGTAGAAGAAGGTAAAATAGCGTGCATGAACAAATTATTTACTCAAATTCAAGTGGGAGGCAATCAACAAGCTCTGATCCCCTTGATTTCCTCATTTCTAGCAAAGATAAAAAAAGGCCAACTATGCAACTATGGTGGGTGTGATTTTCTTTGGATACGAAAAAGATATACCCACAAGTCAATGAAGTATTAATAGCTTTCATAACAATGGTCTCTAGTATTTGTGATCAAAACAAATGAAGATGTATCATCTATAACGTAATATTTTTCCCAAAATCGGTGTTTGATTCAGTCCAGCTTGAGCATGTTTAGTTCATATAAAATCGGCTTCATTCTGCAATCCATTACTTGTGCGAACAATTTGTAGGGGATGAATATCCTCATTTCATCAAGGATTAGAATTGGATTTAGTTTAATAATGTAATGTTGATTGTTCTGTACAATGACATCAATGCATCTTAAAAAAAATTGAAGGCCATTTCCATCTCTTTTTTCTCTCTATTTGTAGTCTAGATTTACCTAGTTTAGTTCTTTAGTCCCCCATTAATATTTTATTAGTGCAAGACCAGAACCTTAATTAACAAAATGCAAGAGTTTGTTTAGGACTCTTTATGATTTGTTTGCAATAATGATATGATAACAGGGAAATTATTGTTGTCTTCTTGTCGGCAACAACCAAAATGTGCAAGAGACTTCATTCATTCATAATTACAAAAATTGTTGCAAAATTTTTTACTCCATAATGTAAACCATTATATTGCTTTGGAAGCTTTGAGTCTCAATAATTTATCATCTTATATATGCAAATTTTAAAGTAATTAGGCATTTGTAGTACGAAAAAGATGATATTTTTGAGTAATAAAATGATAAATGCAACCTATCATAAGCCTAAGAAACCCTAATGTTGTTTATCCACTTCAATCATAGAAACCAATATTCATTCAAACATAAAGAATGGGCTCTATAGTAAAAATTTCATACATCTCAATACGTTTTAATACCTCATTATCTAATTCCAAACTATGGTTTAGAAAAAGACAACTAGTTTTTTGTTATTCTAGTTTCACAATGACAATGATGATAATACAATTTCATTTGTCAAATCAACTCTTCACATATGTACTTTGGACTTTCCACATAATAGAGCCTACACATTTTTTCATCATTGAAATGAATGACTCAAAATTCTATGAAATTGTGAACATAATAATTTATTGTCTCTATATTGTCAACCAACTAGTTTGGAGCTTCATATGAGAGTCCAACCCATTGCAATAACATTGATTAACACCTATAGAAAAACAACAATCTTAGATATGAGAAAATTTATAAATATATCTACATGATCACATATGCAAGGATATACCATCATATATAAGACCGAGAATGCTAATTACTATGTTGGGCTTGTGTTTGGACCATAACCACCCCAAACATGATTTAATTAGTTTGTAAATTTGCATATGCAACATAGTGTATTTAAGAAGCATGCAACATAGAGAGAGAATCAATGACCGATTAACATGAATTACAATATCTTAAATTTACTCATCAATATCTTTAACATAGAGAGAAATTTGAATTTCTATAATTAATCCATTAACTTCAACATGATCAATTTCAGCAATTGCCTTATCATCTTCAACCTAATCAATTTCAATATCTTCAATTTACTCATCTGCTAATCATCTTCAATTTTACTAAATTCACCATTATTTAGGAAAAATGTTAGATTACAAGCTTCATTACGAGAACCTTCTTGGGAAAACTAAGATATTTTATAACATTAACCAAAAGTAAAAGTAAAAAAACACAACTCCAAGTCATACAATTGTGAAGGACTATGTGATTGCTAATGTTGCAATGTTTGAATCGATCTGAAGAATTATAGATCTAATATGTTGAGGTCAGGACTGTTTGGTGGTTAACAAAGTATTCTAATATCAAATTCATCTTTTTTAGCTACTTCCAGAAAATCCAGATCCTCAAGGGCTAATGTGTGGTTTTTTTATTGTCTTTTTTCATATAAATTTGTCAAATAGTTTTCTTCATTTGCTTCGTTACTAAAAGCATAGTGTGTGTCTCCATGATCCTTCCAAATGGTTTTTGCTACTTTGTTTTGAAGCTTCTTGGTGTATGAAGGGAAATATCCCTATTTTTATGTCAAAACCATATTGCATAATAAGTCAATATATGGGCGAGCACCTGCCACCAAGAACAACCCCTTTGGTATGAACCTTTTTCTTTGACAAACTCATTGTGACTCATCTTCTTCAGGAGGTAGTGCTTTTTGGAAACCTACGTCATGAAAAAACATTTCTCATCAATATGAACATGATTGTACATGCATTGAAAAAATGGTTTTTCATAGGCAATATTGTCTGGGTTTAGCATAAACATGCAAAACTGCAGTCCTGCCTTTTGATTTTCTAAAGGCACCCTTGTTTCCATTGTATTAGAATGTGTCCAGATGAAACCTTCTTTAATATGAGAGTGCAATATTGTCTTTGAAACATTGAATGCAAAAGCTAAGGATTGAATATTTGTGTGTCACCTTAAGGGGATGTTGCTGATAATATTAAGGCCCAAGTCAACATTTCTATTGTAATACCCCGCTTTTTAGATTACGTATAACCAAGGGGGTTAGAGGTAATTAGTAAATTTTTTGATAAATTATAGAGGGTTTCAAAGGTTGAAATCTTCGTATTTAAATAGAGCTCAAACAAACAAGCGTATGAATCAAAGAATGGGCGAAATGGAGGTTGGGACCGGAAGTTACGACCTTGAGAAGCATAGAAAAATATGCTAGACCCACTTGGAATGAGTACAATATACTGCTTTCAATGGGCTTATATCAAAGGGCTCGTTGATACAAGTCCAACGGTACTAAGAACGCTCCAATCTGAATCCGAGGTAAGAAGTTACGTGCGTTTGAAGATTGAAATATATATATATATATATATATATATATATATATATATATATATATATATATATATATATATATATATATATATATATATATATTAGAAAAAGAAAAAGTCGTGTGCGATGGATGTGTGTGCAGTGCGCACTGACTCGTGCATGTAACGTGCGGCTATAGCACACTTTACGCGGCATGGGTGTGACCCTCATAACTAGCAGGCGTGAGCCATGCATTACGGAGGGTGTGCCGCCACAGAAACCGCTATGCCACCAAAATTGGCGGCGGGCGCTGGGGTTTCAGCGCGGCTTGGGTTTATAGAAACCCCATTTGTCAAATTTTTAGTCAGAACTTCATTTCCCTCATTTCTGAGTGTTTAGAGTCTCTTTAAGGCCATTCAAAAGGCGTTCTTAAGTACATCGAGCATGCTCTATGCAATGGAGCGGTCATTTCTTTACGTTGGAGACCGTATAATGAGGAAATGCCCCAAGAGAAGGACACTAAATCGAGCATGCTCTACGCAATGGTGGGATCATTTCTTCAAGTTGAAGACTATATGAGGAGAAAACACCTCGATAAAAGGAGAGGCCTTACCCGTTATCCTCGAGCACCAGAGAAAGAAAAATGGGCCACGAATAAGGTGAGGTTTTGTCTGTAGTTGCTGGGTCACAACAAGAGAATCAATCCAGAGTCGGGGAGGCTATGTCCTCCACCACCCAGTAAGAGAGGCATCCTCGAGTAGGGGAGGTTTTGTTAGCCACCTACGGGCATAGAAAACGAGAAAAGTCTTTGGGAAGAGGAGCGTTTGTGCATCATTTTTTGGTGCAAGGTGATGAACGTATGGATGTTAGAGGGGGCTATGTGTATTGCCTTCGGATCTGAAGGGGAGGATGCCTAGAAGGAATGAGTAACCTCGAATGCCACTACCTTGCGAGACATCAGGGGAGTAAGCATTGCTAACCTCCTATTTAAATTATAGAGCTGCATGTGCTAAATCAGGATGTGTGCTATGCTTTGATCTTTTCTGTTTTGATATGCTATACTTGATGTGACTTGTTATGTTCCATCTTGTTGTAGGGTAGAGTGAGATTTGTGGTGTGTGTGTGTGTTCGGTCTCAGCTCAGTGATAGAGCGAGATGGGTGTTGTGCTCAGTCTCAGCTTAGTGATAGAGCAAGACATATATTATGTTCGGTCTCGGCTCAGTAATAGAGCGAGATGTATGAATGTGATTGATCCCGCTTTAGGGTAGAGTGAGATGTACAATTTTGTTGATTTATTAAGTTCTGCTTAAGTCAGATAGATTACAAATTTTAGTATGATTTTGATTGGATATCTATATACATATTTTAATATATATAATTTTATGAGGCCTGATGTATGTAGTAGCCATTAGGCAGAACTACGTTCGGATCCGATCATATTAGAATAATGTCCAATATGTATATGGACAACCAACGGCAAGACAATGCTGGCCCAGTCCAAATTAATTATAATAATAAGTTTTATTCTGATTTACATGCGACGAACTATGAAGCTTTGTTGTGTGTGTGGTCGTTACAATGTGAGTTTACGTATAAGGAAATATTGAAGCTCCGTAGTTCATAGACAAACATTGTACCTATCGCACACAGATGATAATTCCTGGCTTAAGGAAAGAAATTTTTTTATTAGGAGATTTTCTGGGCCCCGGTCTGGGTAGGGGCGTTACATCTATACCCCACTCTCCCTCTTTTCTTGGATATGATGTTAGGAAAGCTATAAATTCCACACCCATACTCCAAAATTTGGGCTTGATGCTAAAGACGAATCACAATTTTTGAAGAGATCGATAACATATTGGCAACAACTTGAATTGATCCATATTTGAGCATGCCTTTAACCTATTAGCTATCTTAACATATCATACTTGGGTCAATCTCTCTTTATAACTTGGTTTGCACAAAAATATCACCTAATTAAAATAGGAAAGGAGAACAAAAACTCATAAAGATCATCATTTTTCTAAAATAATATAAATAGAATGCATCGTTTTTTATCATATTTGTAACTTACATTCCCTTTTTGACTTTTCAGGCACGTTGTTGTTTCATTCAAGCCATCAAGAGTCACCTCCTTTATTTTGGAAGATGATAAAAACCTTGAGATGTTTGAGAATATAAAGAACAAAAAAATATGGCGTACTTTTAATTTATAGTTTTTATCTATTGGGAGAGAAAGAGCTACTCAAAAGAAACACTACTAATGTCTTTGTGGATTTTAATTATTGTTTTACTCATACAAAATGTACTAAAGAAGACAACTTGGCTATTAGTATCAAAACAACAACAACCAAATCCTTCTAACATAACAAAGGATTTCTAAATTCATCATATTAAACTTATAAAGAAAGAGATGAATTTGGTATACACAAAGCAAAAAAGAACAAGTGCTACTTTGTTTAGATATACTCTATCCAAAGGCTGCAAGATTGGTTATGATTTGCCTAGAAGCTTATGCATTTTCTTCGAGAAGATGTGCATGATATTACTAATACGTGTAACTAGCCCAAAAAAAATAAAAATAGCAGCAGTAATGAAAAGGAATAACTCCTAAAAGAAAATTATAACAACTAATAATACTTGGCAAAAAAGAATAATTTTAGTCTGCACAAGAATAGATGGTTGCATTTCTAATCTAACTAATGAATTTTACTTAAAATATAATTTTCATGTCTATATGTACATATTCAACATATATGGATGACCACTACAACAAAAGATACTATTGGTGACGCATTAATAGTCCAAAATGCAAGAAGAAAAATCATGTCTCTCTATCAATATTTGACTAAATCATACTATATTAAAGCAAGAAGTGAGTATGTAGAACTTTCCACTCAATCTCTCTGTTATCTTTGTTTCCCACACATTTAAGGACTCCTAAATGTAAAAAGATTTGCCTCCCGCCTCTATCAATTTGTCACGATCGAACGAACCCAATCAAATTAGGATTTTAGCAACTAATTTCATCTATATATTTAAGAGCAGAACCCATTCCATCTGTCTCTAAACTTCATTCCATTCTGTTGATCACTGTGATTATTTCTAATTTTTTCCCTAACTACTTTGGTGTGTTGGAAATTGTTAAGAGTTGGATATTTCATGACCTTACTAGTCATATAAGCCTAAAATATTTTAATAAATCCCATCCTTGATGGAGGGTTTTTAATGCCCAAAAAATGAAGTCACCATTGTTGATGACATAATTTTTTTATTATTTCTTCTCTGGTCACACATGCAAAGACTACAATCCAAGCTATCATGAGCTTCTTCAATCCATGAAAAGTATATGCTTAATGAAAAACCTACAGGTGAGTTGATTAGTGATAAATCATAAGGTATGATGTTTTTTCTATTAAAATTATGTTGCTTTATATTTGACATTGTGATAGATGAGATCTAATTGTTTGCTTATTAAATAAATAAATAAAAATGTTTGCTGATGTGAGAAGTACCTGGTTGTGCTCAAAAGGCTAAAAAAAACTATGAATTGGATGATTATGCTCGAATTGTGAGTTTGTAGATGATTGGTGTTTATATATGCTTATGATTATAGGAAATAATATTTTGGCATAGTTATTTAGAGTTTTAGCTTGTAAACTATGATTAAAGGGAATGGAGTCAATGTACTACTATTGGTTATGCCTTATGGAACTGTGAAAAGGCATGAAACTTTTTTATTGGAAATGTTTCCTTCTATTTGCACCAAAGTTTATTTTATTGTCATTATGACCATTTTAATTTCTTATTGTAGTTATTTTATGTGAAAGAAATTAATTAATCTTTATTGATATGCCACAATGAAGTATCCAATCTAAATATTTAAATGTTATTTTTACTCGAATTGGAATACCTCTTAGCAACCTTTACTTAATTGGTTCATGGTATGAATAAATTTAGATAAATTTGGTGTCGGCATGAGCACCGGATTGGCAGGGATCGACTAGAGAAGCCAAAGTGGGAGCTACTGAAATTGTGCAAAATGGAGTTTGATTGTGAGAAAGGGGAAAAGTTTTGGATTTAAGCGTAATCATCCTTGACACTTCTATTTTTGCAAGAGAAATGACATGAGTTCTTATAGGAGAAAGGGTGTCAAAGGTTGGCATCAAAGGTTTAAAGTGGAACTGGAGAAAGAAAAAGCCTTGCACATGCTTCTCAGGGGACATTTAAAATTTAATGTCGATGTAGAAAAAATGTTGATTTTGTATATTCCAATTTGTAGGCCCCACATTGTCTTAAAATAGAAGATTTTTATAAATTTGACACTTATTTTGGGGGAAGCATTTTCATGTTGCTTTTATATTAAGCCAAGTGTAAGGAACATATGTGTGTATTACATTAGTGTGTGTGTGGTTGATCATATATATATAAAGTTTATATGAGCCCGGGTTCTATGGGCCGTCGGATTTACATCCGGCAGCCCATAATACTCAGGGGTTTAACTAATAAATATAACCCATAAATATTATAAACCGTCGGATGTAAATTTGATGGCCTATAGAGCCCGGGCTTACATAGGTTTATATGAGCCCGGGCTCGTATAAACTGGTTTCTCTCTATATATAAAAGGCCATAAGGAACTAATGACTACGAAAAATGCAATAATATTCCCCAATTATTCGCGTTGCAAGGTCATCTTTCTCCTTTGACGTTCTTGTGTGGCATGTTGATCTTGGCTGTCAAGAGATGTATGTTATGATGCATCAACTATGGAGGTTATGATGCACCAACTATCAAGTGTGTGCACATTGGATAAAAACAAGGGCATTGATTGGTTCTTGTCGCAAGGTCCTGTCATGAAGAGGAAGAGGACCACCGCTTGATGGGAACGTCATGCATGCATGGCCCTTGTTGGACGTTTTGGCTCATGAAGGCATGTCCCCACGTTGAGTAGAGTAGCCAACTTGCACCCTCGACTTAAAACTTGCGGTCCACTCTTGGCTTGATCGTGTAAGCACGGTACGTTCTACAGACTACCAGAGTCCTTCCCTGTCCCTTAGCTCCATGCCTCAACATGCTACGCCATTGTTTACAGAGTGTCGATTCATAAGAACAACATTGTTGTGACCTTTAGCTTGCCATTGTTTGCTTCCAAGCATTGTTCTAAACAAGTTGGTTGAGCAGAGAAAGGTTGGGCTTTGTGGTTCTACTGCTACACCGAGCTATCAGCTGTTGGTAGCAGTGTTTTTAAAAACCGACTCTATTCAGCCGGTTAAACCCAGTTCGACTGGGAAGCGTTTTCTATGCTCCGCTCTGACGGTGAGCCGAGCGTAAGAAACGCCTGTGAAGCGTACGATTTCAAGATCGACGGTGCACACGCTTGCGTGTGTAATATACACGCTAACGTGCGCTAGCGTGTGCGCCGTCGATCTTGAAATCGTACGCTTCACAGGCGTTTCTTACGCTCGGCTCATGTTAAAGAGGGAGCACAGAAAACGCTTCCGTTCGACTGGACCCCATAAACTTTTTAAGTTAGATTATTTATTGATTAAATTCAGGTTTAGCTAGTTGAACTTGATTTATGATCAGAAAAACTTGTACCTGATCACCAATCCGTGTTGATCATCGCCAAGTCAATTTTAAAAACACTGATTTATAGTCACGAGATCATGTCATTGTTTGAAGAGGTAAATATATACAGTACCAGGGGCGGATCTACACTATAGAGTAGGGGGTCAAATGACCCTCTTGACTTTTTATATTTTTAAATTTTTTTTTTAATTTATATACAAATTGGGTTAATATTTATTATCTTACCCATGCTGACCCCCTTCCGAATTTATGTTTTATTTAAATATATTTAAATAATTAATTTTATTAAATTAATATATAAAAAAAAGGCATCGTTATCTCATGACCCCCCTTTACCTAAAATCCTAAGTCCGCCCCTGCACAGTACATTTGGAGAATATTTAGTATTGGCCCACACTGTAGCTATTTGTCATGAGCTGTTTTGGAATGAGATGCTTTAATTTCAATGATGAAGTCGACGGCTGAGTTTGCGGATTCTGTCATAATCAAGACAAATATAAAAGCTGCGTATAAAGGAGGGGGCATCGTTTAATTATAGTGGATTCCCTCTAAAGGTTTAAGATTCAAAGTCGTATTCTAACTATGGATGACTAAATGATGATGGAAATGGTTTCCTGACTTGGTTCTAGATATGTGACCATGGTACAGAAGGTTCTTAACATGATACATAGAGAGCAATTTATGATTAGTATAACCATGTTCGGACTGACTTAGATCCCTGCATGCCATAAAAATTTGCGCAAATAGTCGTGACATAAGGGGTTATTGTGGGATAACTCACTTGTGAGTGCTTCATAGCGGATGGGAAACCTGTTCGACAATGTTATGTAGTTATATACCATATTAGGACACTATGTATTATACTAGGACCACCTAAGTCATAAACATATATACCATGGTCAATGTTTATCTTAATTCAAAACTCAAATGCGCCTCCACTCCGATTTTAAGGCACTGGCTTTCTAGTGTGGCAAGGCCATCATTTGCCCAGTGGAGTTATGACACTTCAATTTGCGTTCCCCACTTTTTGAAAGGAGAAAAGCCACATGGGCCCCTTTTGCCAGTACGATTCTAGGATCCTGTGGCGCCCATTTGGCCATCACTTTCTTGATGTAGATGGATAACGATGTGGATGAATCTCTCAGCCGATCCGCCAGAGTTGCAATTGGCCCACACGATGTTCCAGCCCACTAGCGGCCCGACATTCACCGGCCCACGAATAGTCCCCCCACGGCCTTTTCCCTCTCAGAATCTGTCGTCATTGAGACATACGCACCAATGGCTCAAATGGCAGTGTATGAGGAAAGGGGGCTTACTTTGGGGAGGAGGGCAAGAGGCTCAATGGCTACATTTTGTCACCGTCAACAATACCAAAGGGGCACACCTTTCCAAGGAACAAATGAAGAATGGTGGGCTCCCGGCCTCATTCCTAACCTGATCTTTCACATATGCTTGTTAGTCAGTTAAGGGACATGACTTTACTGTATTAATCAGCTCAATGATGCACTCAAGGACCACACCACGGACATGCTCTCCGTGGTCCCTCCCACAGCTTCATTGTCGTTGTCCCCGCTGCCATTCTCATTTTAACTATGGTCAAAGAAAATCATGGTCATCATCCTCATCCCATCATATTTTCTATCTCAGCTGTCCGTAGGGCAAAAGGCACTATCTTATATTCTAAGGTGTACACATTTGTTTTACTTTATTTTTTGGCCTACGATAAAAAGGAAAAACAGTCATGTCAGAGGGAAGTTTTGATATAGTAGAACTCCTTATTTAATAGAATATAGTTTGTATGAACCAGAGCTCATGCGCATCATTGTCATAAGCCTTGACATCATGAGTTCTCTAATCAAGATTCACTAGTGCAAAGAGGCAAAAACCAATTTGCCCCATGAGTTATATTACGCTATCGGATTTTGATACGATGTGCTGTCATATAGGCGCGAGCACTACACTTTGCTGCAGCGTGATAGCGCAATGTCCAGGCTCATAAAACAGGGCTCTACTTAATAACTAGTTTATACAGTTCTTATGCACCAGACGATGTTCTAATATGCTTTTTAAATGTATATACTTGTTCTGATACATCAAGATTGAATGAAGAATGAAATAAACCCGACAAGTTTACAATCTCAAATTCATGACAGCCATGATGGAGTTAATCTTCCCATTAGCTCCGTTAATGAAGCAGTTATCTTCCTATTTCAACCATTAATGGACACCTTTCATCACTAAGCTTCCGTGTGCTTCAAGTTTGCCCCCATACACATCTCCATGTCGAAGTATTAAAGATATCTAGTGATAAGCAATTTGTCACAAGAATCTCTCTTTAGTAGAATTAATACTTCTATAAAGCTTCCTTAGCTTCAAGAAAACCAGTATCTATCCACGTTGAACTCTTAAGATCAGAATCTCAGCTGCTGCTTGAAACTCAACCTTCCACCTCGTTCTCTTGCTATGGAAGTCGAAAGAACTCCAAGGTCACGGTTCAAAAATGTCATTGCTGATTCACACTCTGCAATAATTTTCATCACTGAAGAGGATGGCCCCTCGAGTGACAACTCTGACCCAACTGCTACGGCTGCATGTGACACTCGAAGGCTTTCCAAGTCTTGTAGAAACTGCCATCATTTAACAGTTAAAATGGACTTTCCAAAGAAAAGGTGAAATTAGTTTGTTTTCAGGTTGCTTGAAAGCATGAATCTGGTTGTAAAAGATTGCAGAATGCTAAACTACATGATTCTTGATTTGGTGAAATGAGCGGGGATTTACACCCCCCCCCCGCCCCCCCAAAAAAAAAAAGAAAAAGCCAAACACCAAGTGCACCTTTTTTAGCATTTTATATGCCTCCAGCAAGCGGTTAGCTGCAGGACCAAATCCGTGTAGCTGAGGAACCTCCATCATGCTTGTCCAAGTACGAATTTCCTACAAGTTAACAGAGGTTGAAATTGCATGATACAAAAAGTGCCACCAGAACTTTGTGATAAGAGTAGAAAATAACTCAAACACTTGTTTACATCAAAATATGCTTATTGCAATCTCAAGGCCCAAATCTAACTGATGACTCTGGAACAAAATGAGTTGCGTTATAAAATCCAAAATCAAAATGTGACCTCAACAAGTTTGTAAAAAAACATGTTATAATTGAATTTAAATCCGTAGAAGGTAACAAATAATGACAGGGAATCACAGACAGTACATACAATAATACAGTATTACCTTGTTATATATCAAATTGAACGACTTTGCAGTTTCCAGAAAAGATTCTAACTGGGCCCGCAGCTTTGATTGTGCCTCACCGTATTCTTCGTCAGGGTTATAAGCATACTACACATACAACAGAAAACCAAAACTATGAGCAGTCATGAAGTCAAAGAAAGGACTAATAAAATATACCACCATAGAGTACATGGTAAATCCTCCACGCTATGCAAACCCCAAAAGAAAATGCCCTAAACCTTTAACAAAGTAACTCCAGATTTTCAATAAACAAATAATTTGTGTTTCAAGTGTTTTAAAAAAACAGACAAGTATCCACAAATATTAGGGATGTGAGCAAAACAAGATAGAGTTTTCAGATGTAAACACCACAGGAAGAAGGCACAAAGCATTCATGGCTATGCCTGTTGAGGGGTTGGAAAAGAAAGTGCCACATAAAGAAGTAAATCAAGGGTCGTCAGCAGCTTCAGTGACTAAAACCAAAAGTCAATTATATTAATGAGCCAATATACAACGATTTGAAATTGAATGTAAATATTAAAATTCAGCAGAAGGCAATCTTTCACCCAAGTAATAATATATTTAAATAAATTTCAGAAAACAAAATGTTAATGATGGTTGAAGCTACAATGTTCCAGTTGTAGAAAATGTGTACGATTTTATGACAAACCTTGGAAGCCAATTCTTCAACCATTAGCTGCAGGCTTGATAGTTTCTTTAAATGATCAGCAAGCTTTGATTCCAACTCGGTAATATCAGGCCTGCACACGAGTTTTTCTTCAAAGATAAATAATCATTCCGTTCTAATTGTTTCTAACTGAAACTGCGAGAAATATCTCATTTGCTCCTGTGTAAAAGTTCATATATAGGGTGATTACTAGGTCGAGTATTGGTCAACTTCTAAAAACTGATTCCAAATCTGCCTTTTTTTCTCTGACAAGATCGATCCCCACTTACAAAATTATTAAAGAATAATATTTTTTTAATCAAATTTATTATCTCGTAATCATTACATATAGAAGATCACATCTTACATTCAAAATAGCAAAATCATATCAATTGTGGAAAACTTTAACTTTATAGATATATTCTAACAATGTAACTAGAAAAAGAGGCAACACCCAGCATTGGTTAGGGCATTCCAGGTTCAATCGGGTTTGATTATCCATTTAACAAGACCTGCATAGCATCCCTATTCACAATCATCCAACATATAATACTCCTGTCCGATATTAATAACCGCATTTGGAAAAATAGAAGTTTTTATTGAATAGTAAAACCCACATCTAAAAGAAAGGAAAATATGATTATGATACTCTTTTATAAGTACCCAACCACCTAAATTGAACAAAATGGAGCTATTAATATGGAACAAACTTTTTTGCCAAATGGAGCTATTAATCTAGGGCGGAGGAAGTACTAGATAAACAGACTACCAATATAGATCATGTGTATTCCTGGGTAAGGATGATATTTTAGTAAAGCTAATTTGGTTGGAAGAATTAAATGGAGATATTCTGCAACAACATACAATCTTTTCTTCATTACACTGAAACCTCAACTCCAAAACAATATCCCAGCATTATCTTGTCAACCAAAAACAGCACTTCCACTTCATAGTAAAATCTCTGTCAAAGTGTGATTCTGTTTACAATCGCCATATATTTTATTTTCCCAGATTAGTAATCGTCTATCATCTCTCTAGTTCTGTTATAGCATTTATAAAAAAAAACATATGTGCATCTCAGTAAATTTGGATACAAGCACAAGTTTCGAATGAAGTGAATTTGAGTTTTATTCAATTTAATGTTTCCTGAGTTGCACTCCTACCAAAATCTTCTAATTGCATTTTAACCATTAAAGCAACAAATATGAGCACAGAAGTCACCCCTCTCATGGAAAGTGTAAGGGTCAAAACACCAGAGCTATAGGAACATCCATGATTTCTTGAATAGCTTTATGGTGTTTTCCAATACTATCTCATACAACAGTCTTTATGGAAGGCTAACAGCAATTACACAGGATTATTTATTAGACTGCAAAAAAGAAAAGAAAAAAGAAGATACCAAATGCATAGAAAAACAACAGCAGACCTAACGCCATAGTCAAATTGCAGTGCATGGTGGTGGGTTGAAGAACTTTTCAAATCAATGAGCTATGTTTGCAGGATATGAGGAATCTACTTTCTATTATAGCTTTTAACCCCGAGGTTTTAGCATTCCAAGTTCCAAAATTGGCATTTGTAATTTAAACTTTTGGCGATTAAGCATTCAGTGCTTGAAAAAAGATTTTATTTTATGGTTTCACCACTAAACATACAATAGTTGGTTAAGGGTCTTGGGACTCCTAAATGATTTTTTTCATTTTCCTACTGCAAATATTTGATAACCTAAGCACTTAAAAAACTGAAAATTAATTAAATTTTGTCATTTTTCACTTCTCGTGGAACCCTTGTAATAACATCTTCTCAAGTTCTATAAAAAGTTCGGCATGGAAGATCCCATAATCTAGAGACTTGATTGTTTCTCTATTCATTTTACTGTGCTCGATTAAGACTTCATCGCCATAAGGCTTTTGCTAGCACATAAGTTCTACCCGTAAGTTTGCACTGAAACAAGAAATGAGTATTCGCTTACAAATAATAATCAAAGAATATAAAGGACTTCCTCGGATATTTCAGGTAGCCATCTTGTTTCTAATTAATGTTTCAGATGTTTCTGATATAATAAAAACGAACTACTTACTAATCACCAATTCCCCATTTCCCAAATTTGTCAAACCATTGCTAAAAGTTCATGCATCTCAACTGTAAGAAGTTAGGACATATGTGTACCAAAAAAAAATTAGGGTATATATTTGTCACATTTAACATGTAAAGCACAGAGTTACTATTTCTAGATTGAACCCCCTATAATGAACAAAGCTCAAATGAAATACACATAGGTGTTATCTCCATTTTCTCTTTTCCTGTTTTTCAGGATAGAAACGGACAACAGCACTATCTGACTTCAGCAGATGATAGAACATCTAAGAAAAGAATGTGCTTGCTTTGACAAGGCAAATATGTACTGCAAATGAATATCCTCGCCAAGAGGTTAAAACACTATACTTACAGCGGGTACATAGACTGAATCTGTACATCTGCAGGGAAGAGCTTGCACTCCTCAGAAAAAATTAGAGCTTGTTTCTCAGCAATGGAATCTAAAAGCCGTATGTCCTTTGCTACCTGCTCATCAACACTGAATAGCAACTACAATGAAAAACACAAATTTGGAGACATATTGTTCTAAAATTATAAGGAAGGGCATCTTTCACACAAAAATTACTACAGCCACTAAACCATCAAATTCGATATATGAGTATCATGATTTAATTTGAATCATTATATATATATATATATATATATATATATATATATATATATAGAATATATATAGATTTTGTTCCACAAATACTCATTCCAGAAAATGGGAATAAAGAAGCCCACAATGGAGGAAAATGTATCACAGCTAACACAAAGGAAACAATCCCCACCTCCACTCTGGATTATCAGCATAACAGCTTGCCTCCAAAAGATCTACAATAAGGTGAACCATTTCTGTCCGGTCCTCATAACTGCCACGTCCCTAAAATCAGTGGCATTAACACAGCAAACAAAATTTTATTTTTAAAGTTTACAACCTTATATACATGAAATTTCAACTTATTTATATGTATAGAGGATCATGCAACTTACCTGGATGGCTTCAGGATCAATTGAGGAGGTAATACCCAGAAAATTTGCTATTTCAGCCAAATCTGCATAAATCAGACAAATGATTTTTCTTTAATATGATAAACACCACAAAAAATGCCTTTCTACTAAGTGTACAACAGACACATGATCTTCTCAAATCGAAGCATTGTTCCATTTAAATAAATGAGGAAATAAACAATTTTGTTAAATGGTTTTCACAGCAGATCCTGCTAGCAATTTTCTGACTTCCCTTCCTCTAAGTGCAGCTTAGTATCAATAATCAAGCAATACTTTTAAGTAACAACTCAAACAGAGGGACATTGAAGATTAAACTATTTATTCAACCTTAACCAAGCTGTAAAAGGTGAACGAAGGTACCCAGAGAAAAAATAGCACATGAATCTTATGTTCCAACCCGAATGAACATAGATGAGACCATCATCTGTCCACAGTTTCATTTCTTTGTTGTGAATGTGGTAGGAACACATTTATTAAAATAGGTAATTTCAGTTCCAACAAGTTCATTACATTGTATACGAGTTGTCTCTTCATCTCTATCCATGCCATCACCTTGCAAACTATGTTGCGTGAAAGGGGATTTATCACCCAAAAGCCTATCAAAAGCACACAAGATCTGTTAGCAATAGCTAGTAGCAAAGATCTGAAAATTATCAGTGGAAAACATTGAAACCCCCCAATTAACATACTCATCTATATGATACACAACGAATGCTTGGTACTCAAATTCAGCATAATGAATAGCATCTTGCTAGTGTCCAACATATCACCGAATTCAGTATTGATGAATTCAATTTGAAAGTACGTATAAACTATTACATCCGTTTGGGCACCTTAAAAAAAGCCATTCCAGGAGGCTGTATCTCTCCATGCCGGCAAAAAGGAGAGACTGAGCATTTGCATTCGCCCGCGGGTAATTCAACCTAGCTAACTTCTTTTGGATTTCCTCCATTTGCTTGGATGCCATGTTGTGGGATTTCCGAAGAAATGATGCAGATTTGGTATTTCAAATTTCAGATCTTCGTAAAAGAGAACTGAAGAGAATCCATACTCTGAATATGAAGTCAATTTCACAGCTATCATTGACTGGTGATTTTGCTTTTGTTATTGAAATAAACGTTTGAGGCGTTTTTGGACTTACATTTCAGGGCGTATTTTAGACCGCTGCATTACAGATTCTGGATTTCAATTCAAAATGCAGACCAGAATCTTTAGTTTTCTGTATGCAAGACAGAATACACGACATAATCTAGCTTTCACCGAAACACAAGACATATAATAGTAATTCAAAAATCTTAGTTGCATAAGTAAAAATAAATGATTAGTCCACAATAAGATAATAAAAATAAAAATTTAATATATAGTATATAGATAAATATAAAAAGGCTAATCTAAAACACATACTAAGCATCAAGCTCCACATTACAACATAGGTAAACACTAATCCATAAAATATACTCCAATTACAACATCAAGCTCATGCACCCATTGTCGTATACATCGTATCATTCCACATTTTGCCGGCTAATTCATCTTGCCATGAATTAGTGGCCACCATTTGTGTTCGACTTGAGTCCCTAAATCATCCACTGGATCAGAATCTTCTTCTTCATCAACTGGAACACTTCCTAGTACTTCCTTATGCTCCAAGAAGGTGCAGGATATAGTCCATCTAAAGATTTTGAAGCATCAGAACCTTCTCAAACTAATTGTCATGAAAGCTCATCAGCTCATGGTACCATTTGCAACTGGTTTTCGACTAAAGTATGCTCTTTGCTGTAAGTTATTTTCCAGCTTTGGTGACTATTTTAGTTATTGAACAGATGAATTATCTCCTAAGGCAATTGGGTCCCAGAGGCAAAACCCCACCATAGTCTGGATAATCTGGATAAAACTGTGCCACTAAACAATGCCTCCCCTGTTGGCATATCTAGGACTAATGAAGAGATTCTCATTCCAAGCCTCAGGACAATGTTGAAGTGGAATGATGACTAACTGACTTCAGTAGTGAAATCAGAGTCACTGAGATCCAAGTTAGACATGTGGAGTGTTTATTACAGATTTTATTACGGCAGTAAACCATTAAAATAGAGTAAAGTCGACTCATTCAACCTAAGTTGTATGATAAATCTATTTTACCACGAGAAAGTTTAAAACCTTCCATAGTTACACCTTACCTCATCCATTCATGGTCATCAGAAAAACGCTATACGTCCACAAGCACACAGGTTCATTTTAAGAAAAAATAGTTCCAATCTAATCAAACCCACAAAACCTTCAGATTCATTCTCTATTAGGAAACTATACATCGAAATGGGCTTCCGGTCGCCAAGAAGCCGGACGGCAAGATCCTGTGGCCAGCAGGTAAAGAGGGAAGGGGAGACGAGAGATGGGAGGGAGCGAGAAGACGCTGGCGCCGGCCGGCTGGAGGTTGAACCGTTGAAGAGGCGCTGGTGGCGATGGACGCGCCGAGGGGCCAGGAATGGAGCAGAGCCGGCTCTTTTGTTTCACTTTTCCCGGCTTCCATCGGGCGAGGGGAGCATTTCCAACTAGCAAGGGCAGGTCGTAATTGCAAAGGCACGCGCAAAGTTCAAATTAGTCGTTCGCCACTAAGTTTTTTAAATCACCAACTTTTGAAATGAACGTGTACAACCTTAAACGATCTAATATCACATTCTGAAATGCCTGCGCAAAATCAACGCCATATTTGAAATTGATCATTTCTAATCTAAAATACAAATTAACGCCCATTGCATTCAAAATTCTTGTAGCAACTTTATTTTTTAATGTATTTTAAATCTAAATCAAGTACCAATTTGGCAGGATAAGAAAGTACACCTTAATAAACAAAATGTTACAAACATCAATGTAATATAAAAAATGGTCACGCGCGCATGTGAACCCCTAGGTAGTAGGATTTATCTAAATTGTATGTTCCCTATTTCTTTTCTTTTTAAATTCACCAACTCATTGTTTTTCTTTATAGGTGGTTCCCCAGCTTATGACTCCGCCACGTCTACCACCGACTATGACTCTACCACTTCTCTCATAAGCTCCACTTCATCTGCCTTCACCTTTGCCTTCACCTCTTCATCCTCTTCTTTTTTGCCTCCCCCTCATTTTCTTCCTCTTCTCCCTCCCCTCCTCTCTATCCTCCTCATCTTCCTTCTCTCATCAAGATGAAGAGGAGGAAGATAAAGAGGAGGGGAGAAGGAAGGGTAGCCAAAGAGGAGGGGAGGAGAAAGAGTAAGAGGAGGAGGTGGTTGTCACACGCCAGATTTTTTTAATTTATTTTTGAATTAAAAATCTGTAGATGTAACCTTTTTCTAGAATCTCATTTGTCAAATCTTTCAAGAAATGTATTCATCCAAGGTGTAATTTTCTCGTTTTTGAACATATGAATAACCAAACTATTATGTTTTTATATATAAAACATGACAAAATAACGATTAATCTCACGGGGTCTTGGCTAAGTACATATCAAACTGCATAATACACATAACTGTAAGTAATTGGTACTCTCATGCTTATGTTTAAAAGTTACACGCTAACTAAAGTTGAATATTAAGATTAAAAAAATTTACATAGAACTAAGAGCTTCGCGTCATCTCTTAGCACAAGGTAGAGTCCCCCACCCGTTTATTCTTCTAAAGAACCTACATCAAAACAGATGTTGTGTATATACCCCGTGAGATGGCTAAACAAACACTATAATACCTTCAAGAATTATTTTACAACATTCTAAAAAAATGAGTATAGTAACCAACATGAATTTCATTTCAAGGAATATTATACTTCAAATCATTAAAAACATAACAAATAATCACTCTTAAACATTCTTCCAAATATCATGTGACCCTCGCTCAAAAATTTCTAACTTCTTAAGTGTAAGTCAAAGGGTCTCTATGATATGGTAGTCACATCTAGGAGTACAACCCCGTCTCACTAAACTATTAACTACATATATTCGAACCTCATATACTCTAAAGTTTGCTTGTTCCATCTATGCCATGAAGCTAAGGCCCACAAAGGCTCATACATAGGAGTGGTTAAAGTTTCAACTTCTATGGTCATTGAAACCTCCTGTATTGCACTGTGCAGGATGAGTCATTTTTTAATGCTCTATGTTCATTCGAATATGACTCCCGAACCAGAGAAGCAATTCTACATAACTCCAATCCTTAGAAAGCTAAAAGACATTAGTCTTATTTCATACTAAAACCTTTCCGTCTCCGTAGCTAAAGACTTACTCGAGGAGCTAAGGCACTAAAGGTTCCTCCGACCTTTTATGCCAAAAGACATTAATATTGGGGATGTGATCCATTATAAGGATTTTCACACAGAAGAGTATATACACCCAATTATAATTGATCACGTATAATTGCAATTCATACATCAAATTACATATTATTACTTCTCATAATAATAACCTAATATTCATAGTAATTCTTGCTAAAAATACTAAAAACTGACTTATTCTTGGAGGACTTATGAACGTGTCAACTATGTCACTGATGATGATCGGTAACTTATCAATGTGTTGAATCCCTTGCCAACAGTGAAATGAATAGAAGAATCATCCTCATCGACGTCTTCATTGACACATTGACATCACTGTTGATAATCCTTTGGTAAGACACCAATGTGCCATAGGTTCACCGGTACTCAATCTTCTTCTTCCCACATCGGTAGCATCATCGACACATCGACAAATGCGTGGGTGAACAAGGGGAAATGCAGAATTATATATCATGATAAAAATAACTTTTTGGAATCAAATATAATAATGTAGTCATCTTTAATTTATTCCTTAATTATCACATAGAGATATTAAAGTGAAATCCATCAACATAACATGAAATATCTATACATGATTCATAAATATCATGAATAACAGAGCATATCATTCATTAATGGTTAAATCTAAATTTAAAGTATATACAACTCTATCATAATTCATAAACATGAGTTTCTTGCTTTAGCATCACAGTTTTATGTTACCAATCCGACCTCTGATCAAACAATGAAGAAATCTCTAAAAATCCAATTTGTGATTCATTTTTCAAAACTTTGACTTGCCCTAATTGTTGACATAAGAAAAAATCAAAATTCAAAAGCCAACATTTTGGAGTTTGATAATTCAAAAGCCAACATTTCAGAGTTTAACTAATTCTAAAGAAGTGCACCAAATTTTTAAAATAGATAAAGCCTTCAAGGTGGACAAAGTCCAAAGAAAAAAAAATCCAATTCTACATGCATAGGAATAAGTTGAGGCTTCTAACAAAAAAAATTAATTCAGGACCTCATGAGCCCCCCTTATACTTAAAGTTAGTCACAAAAATTAAATTCGCTAAGTTAGGTCTTGTAAACCTCACGTTAAAATTAGCCATAAAAAATCAAAAAGCTAAGTGAGACTCATACATCCCACATTAAATATAGCCTTCAAATATTAAAATGTTTAGCCACAAAGATTAAAATGGCTAAAACATAAAAAATTAAATTTTAAAGAACTCAAAGTTCAAAGAAAAAATAGACAAATGAATAATACAATGAGACTTTGTGATGGGAAGACCAAGTCAAAACCTTGAGGCTAGTGATTACATACTCTAAAACAAAACAAAAAATGAATGGTGAATAAGATGATTAAAATGATAAAAAAATGAATGAATAAAAATAGAAAAGAAGAATACGTAAAAAGAGTGATGGAGTGGGGAAGACCAAGTCAAATGTATAATATTGGAACTTCTCCCAAAACTACCTTTACCATATTTCTCACTTCCTACTAACTCACTCGCCATTTCTCACGAACTTCCCATAACTCATTCTCTACTTCCCACGAACTACCTTGCTAACTCACCACCCACTACTTGACTTAACCGTACAACCCTAATGTAATAAATACCCTTTCGTTATCATAGAAAGAGGCTTTTGACCTTCAAGACTAAGGAACCTTAAAAAAAAAACCCGAAGCCCATCACCCACCAAAAGACATTTAGAAATTCTAAAAGCCTTGACATTTTTTGAAAGCTGAAGAAGTTCAAGGAATTGGAAGACAAATAGAAGTGTTGCATCACGTGAAGGAAGAAAAAGTCATACAAGGGAGCTCTCATCTTTCAGAAGGTCTTTCTTTCTTTTTACTTGAAAATTATAGCCACTTCTCCTGGTAATTTTTTATTATTTTAATAAATTCCAAGTTGTCCTTTTTATTTTGCCATTTAATCAAAGGGTTTCAAAATTGATTAATCACCGCTACTCTACTCCAAATTTTATAGAATAGTCTTAATTAATAAAGAGAATGTCATCTCACACATAAAAAAAGAGGTTATTCTCTATCTCTTGAAATGAATGATCATTTGATCCCTTCTCCTTACTTGTGCATAGGGAACTACCAAAATCTACCAATAGATTTCTAGCACACCCGGTAGGACATTCTCCTCATTCCATCTTTTTGGCAAAAATAGAGGTTACTAAAAATTTTAAGTTCGTCATTAATTTTGATGAGGCTAAGTTTCAAGCCTTCTTGGAAAGATAAAAACATGAAGACAAAATGGTGATCCCCGTAGACACTACCCTAGATGCTATCTACTGCCTAGACCACTTACTCTCATCACTTGGCCTATGGAAAAGTTTTGAGAGGTGATAGTGTGTTTTCAAGGCTAAAGCACAATACTCATGAAGACTTTGTGAACCAAGTTTATATGGAGCCTAAGATCACTCACTCCCCTCACTTTGCTTATGACAAAGTTTTGAGCAATAATAGTATGTTTTCAAGGCTAAGTCACAATACTTATTAAGACCTCGTGAAGCACATTCATCTAAAGTCTAAAGATCACCCACTCCCCTTACTTTGCTTTTGGCAAAAGATTGAGTAGTGAAAGTGTGTTCTCAAGGTTAAAAAACAAATTTATTGGTAGAAAGTTGATAATATCAAAAAAATCTTTGAATGTTTCAAGACCTATGAAAAAGACAAAAACTATAGTTGAAGGGGCTAAAAGAAATGTGAATGATAGCCTCATCGATGTTTCTATATGGGATCGATTAGGTCATTTGCCAACCTCTTTTAAAGAGTTATGACAAAACAATCAGTTTAATCTATTAGAGGAGTTAAATGGAGAAATGATAACAAGTTTGTTCTTGAGAACTCAAAGGCCCAAAATAAAAAATGAACCTATAATTGTTACTGTCCCCATGAGTGGAGAATTTTTTTAGCCTGAAAAGAAGAAAATGTTATATGCTTTTAAGACAAAGTTAAAGAAAGTTTCATGCATGATGGCGGAAACTCCATATGACAAAAAGACTAAGCAAAAAGAAAACTAGATGATGAAAATACATGTTATTGAACATGAATTACTTGCAATGAAGGATAAAGTTTCACAAAATGATTATCCCACTTTGGGTGATGGTTCAAATCCCAAAGAGTGGAGGTCCATGAAAAAAAGATGACAAAAAATTATGAGATGGGAAACTCTTTCTAGAAAAGGGAAGGGGATGACTTCGCCCATTATGAAATTTTCTTAAAAATGACTCAACAAAGTGTATTACTCCCATGCCCTATGTGTGGCAATGATAAGATAATACTTTTCTTCCAAGGAAAAAAAGACTATCAAGGGAACGACTTTGGAAAATCACACTTGCAAGGAAAGAGGTTATCCAACTTTGCTCTCTTTCTTTCTTGCCATTAACAGATCAAAGTTTTATTGGAAGAGAGAAAATTTGAAGAATAATAACATTAACAAGTCTTCACAACATGAGGAAAATGAACACTTGACTTTTGAGGATGGTATGATGCATGAAAGTTCTAAAATACTATCTTCTCCTAGTGGGTCTAATTCTTTAATAGAATTTACCCCAAGCAGGAGAATTTTTTTTAGAAAATCAAGTCCAATAACTAATGCTAGTTAGGAAAAATTGTCTTTAAGTAATGAACTTGAGAATTTGAGCTCAAGTTCTCCCAAAATCTTGAAAACAACCCAACGATAGATGTCTAAGGAGAATGAGCCTCATGTTACAATTGTAAATATGGTTGGCTCAAAGAATAAAGAAGAGCAAACCATTAAAATAACTTAATACTACACAAGGAGTAAAAAAAAATTCTTTGAAAAGATGGGGGTGTAAGGACTTCTTCAGGGTCTCCTAAATTCATTTTTACAACAAGTGAATTCTCTTCACACTCCTCATGAAGAAGATGAGGAGGAGGTTCAAGTGGAAGATAATTCTACATCTTCTAATACCATCCCCGTAACTTTGTATCTAGCGGCCATCGGGCAATGCATAGCCTGTTCCCCCGTTCTATCGCCATGCCAGGGTCTATTTTCAAATCTAGAGTGAGGGAAGTGGGGGATATCGGGAAGCACCGTTCGTGGCAACAGACTGTCTTGCAATGATCTTCATGAGAGCAAAGCCAAAAATCAAGCTCTGCTCGTCGGATCTATGGCCATCCCAGACCTTTGACCTGAGAAGAGTAGACTAGGGAAAAACTTGCATTTATCTCCCTGTTGTCAAAACAATCCAAATTATTAATTATTGACAACTAGGGTTTGTTTGAACGGAGTAGAGTATTTGACTAGTGATCGGAAGTTGGCCGTTTGGCAAAGTCTGATCGGCAAGCTGACCCCTCTTCTCCACTATCCTCTAATTAATTATTAATAAACAATTAGGATTTAATAACCAATCCAACTATACACTAAATTTAAGGATGATTCAACGATCCTACTTCAAACGCTGGGTTGTCGTCAATTCACCACCAATCTTTGAGCTCACTCCTCCCCGCTGTTGCTGACCGAACACACCAAAACTTCTCTGACGGCTGTTTCTCACTCCTCCCCTTTCTAGGCTAAAAAAAGTTCCCTCAAATAAACCCTAAATAGGTTTTTATACTCATAGGGATTAGAAACTA
This sequence comes from Saururus chinensis, assembly GCA_035235625.1. Lineage (NCBI taxonomy): Eukaryota > Viridiplantae > Streptophyta > Magnoliopsida > Piperales > Saururaceae > Saururus > Saururus chinensis. Next base: position 34,157,825 of record CP141145.1, read on the forward strand.
TTCATTAGAAGTTAGGCCAAAGCTAACTACTTAGGCTATTTTTTTAATAATTTTTGTTACCCTAATTAGTTGGGCCTATAGCACGCCTAAAATGACCCATTTATATGTCTAATTTAGGTAAATAGACCCTGCATAACATGTTTAACTTCAAATAATCATAACGCCTCATCTGAACTCCGATTCACACGTTCATAGTAATGTTTTGAAACTCTTTTTGTTTATTTTCTATTCACATAGGTTTTAACCATAAATTCTATATATTGAGAAAATTATTCAACTGGGAAAGTTATGAGGCTGATACATTATTTTCTACATGTTTATATTATGAAACCTAAAAAATTCTAGAATATTATAGCTTACATTGTAGCTATAGATAGGCTAGTGAGCTGAAGCCACATGGCCGTCAGATCATGGCTAGGGCTTGTTCAATTGAGTCCCTTGCCATGATCTAAATGTCAGGGAGAACTAGAGTTCACCAGCCCACTTGCAACTATATACAACGCGGGCTAAATTTTTGGCAATTACTTAATTGTAAACAAGTCATCTTCTTCCTCTAGTTGTTGAAATCATCGTATTCACTTTATCTTTTATTTTTTGGGAATTTACAAAGTCACCCTTGACCATCATTGTAAGGACCCTCATCTCTAAACCGGTTTTGGTTTTCTTTAATTATGGGTTATTGTGAGATTAACGCGTTTTCTGATCTTATTCAGTGATTTCGTAAAATAAATAGTGTTGGTGATGGTTTTAACCAAAATTAACTTCAATATTAGTGGTTTTAAGTGATTTTAAACCAAATGTGAATTTTTGAGATTTTTCAAAATTTTTACTATTTTCCCAAAAATTAGGGTTTTGGCGGGACCCCTGTGGGCCCCATCGTCGAAAATTTTATTTTTGGGACAAATGAACCTAGACATATACTTAAGGTCACACAAAAAATTTCAGAATTTTATTAGGCTTAATCAGTGCTTAAATTTGCAAAATAACTACTTTTAGCCTACTTTTCCTATTTACACCCCAAAACTTACCTATGCATACCCCAACCCTTACTATAAAAGGGCAGACCTGAGCTATTTCTATTTTTGGGAATAGGCTAAGGAAGGAGGGCTGGCCTAATCCCCACTTAGGCCCGAATTAGAAGCCGATTAAGGTAAGCTTACTCTAATTAAGCACTAATCCTTGACTTTCTTTTTAATTTCTTCCAAATCTACCATTTTCCCCTTGATTTAATTCGTTTTTGACCATCAAAAACTACTGATTTGTGTTTTACTACAAACCCTAACATTCAAAATTTGATTTTTACTACCAATAAGCCCTAAATCTAAGATTTAATTAGGGATTTCTTGGGTAAATCGATTTCTATTAGAGTTTAATTCAAACTCATTGTGTTTTCAAGGATTTCAAGAAGGGTGACTCTTCAATCCGAGCTTAATCAAGTGCTAAGGTAATGGGTCTTCAAAATCTTTGTTTATCCATGGTAAAACTCTTCATTTTTGGCTTATTTTGAAATGGTTTACTTGATTTGGTGTGTTAATGGTAAGATTAGAAAATGGAATTATTTAATCCCGATTTCTTAGGGTTTTGCATTATTATGGTATAGTTTGATGTTCTAGAAGTCAAGAAGGACTTTTGATGATGATTAGGGTGTTAGATGTGGATTTGAAGTGTTATCTATGGTGTTTCGGTTTGAATTTGCGAAAGGAAGAAGATGAACTGTTCTGCTTTGTTGGCGATCGAACGGCCCTTGTGGGCGATCGATCGGCAACACTGCCGAAATGTCGGTTTTCCAATTCAGCCGATCGAACGGCCTGCTAGCCGATCGAACGGCCGAACTGTAAAGTTTAAAATTTCACGTTTAACCGATCGAACGACCTGAAGGGCAATCGATCGGCTACACAGGAAATTGTATGTTGTGCATATGATGTCTATTTTGATGATTCCACTTTAGCTTGCCAATTTTATATGAATGTGGAGTGTTTTAGACTATGTTAGGCTACTGGAAATGCATGCTATTAAGTTTATGGAGTGAAGATATATGCTTAGAGATGGTGGAATGACTTATGTTTTGTGGCATGATGTTGGAATCGTCATCTTGAAATTAGGATTGGTTGGTTTCTCATTGTTAAGCATATTTTCAGTAGAACTATAATCTATTATTGGACTGATTTGTCATGATGGATTGTATTTAGTTGTGTGTGGATGTTGGTGAATGCCATGACTCAATGATGAAATGAGTGATATTATATGTGTTTAGCCTTTGTGGTTGAGTTTTGAATTGAGATATGATTTCAATGATTCTTCTCCTATGATTTCCGCTGTGATTCATATTTAGATGGAAATTTACATGTGTAGTGTGGTAGTGAGTTTAATTTCAAGCATGTTGGCATGCATTATGTGGAATGTTTCTACTAGATACACACACACATGTGGGGTTAAATGATGATGTTAAAGCTTGATATTGTGATTATGAATGATGCATTAGGGGCTGATGAGAGCACTTATCATGGATTAGGATTCATGTATGCTTTGCCCACGTATGTACCATGCTATATGCATCATGAAAATGGATTTCCAATTGAGACTTCATCGTGATTAATCGAATTTGACCGATTGAATGCAATGTGATGGAATTGTATGCCGGATTGATCGGTCGTGGATTAATCGCAAGTTGATTGGTCCGAAAGGACATATTTTGATTTTGAGTTCCTGTGTGTAACGAGTGCACTCCCCGGGTTGAGTCTTGTTAAATGGAATGACATGTGGGGACGAGTTGTGTACTTGTCTTGCAGATTATGAGAATGTTATTATGTGTGTCATCTGGACCCTGAGAATCCAGTGTGGTATGCCATGTGCACCCCACTACCCCGTGTTCTAGGGTTCTCTGTGTGAGAACTCGGGCTCTTCCCTCCGCAGGAGATGTCCCTGGGCGAACACCCCTGCTCTAGATTCTCTGTGTGAGAATGAGACATCCTTGGCCAGGATCGTCCAGGGCGAGCAGTATTAGGGATTGACAACCCTGATCTTTCTTTAATTCTTGTGTAGAATTTTGAACCATGACACGCCTTCGTGGCCTTGTCCATGCTCCCGTCTGTGTGACATTAATGTGTGATTACTCCTTGATGGAGGTTGATGTTGATGATATAATGCATGTGGGAATATGTATGTGAGAGATACATTCATGCAGGTTGATGTTGATGTTATGCATGTGAAATATGTACGTTAGAGATACATCCATGCAGGTTGATGTTGATGTTATGCATGTGAAATATGTATGTTAGAGATACATCAATGCAGGTTGATGTTGATATAATGCATGTGGGAATATGATGTTAGAGATACATCCATGCAGGTTGATGTTGATGTTATGCATGTGGAATATGTATGTTAGAGATACATCCATGCAGGTTGATTATGCACTATGATGCAGTGTTAGGTGATATGTATATGTGATCAGAAAATGATGCACCATGTAATTCGTTGATTTTGAATAATTATATCGCCATGCTATCGCATTTTTCGATGTAGTTAGTGATATTAAAACCATTGCTGAGTTTGTTAAACTCACCCCTCTTTGTGTGTTTTGATTTGGGGCTGTGTGGTGCGACACGCAGATGGATAGGATCGCCTCTTCGAGGAAAGGTAGGAGGTGGCTTGGATATGATCGTGGAGTTCTTTGTGTGGTTGATTTTCCTTAGTTATGCTGTTGTTCAGGACCTTTGTGTAGGGTTCTTGTTTTGGATTTATGTCATATTTTACAGTTGTGATGCTTATGACTCATTTTGAGCCGTGTGGGCTTTACTTAACTAAGCTTATGGGTTTGAGATTGTTGTTTACTTTGTGATAAGCAACACTTTTTCCTTCCCTTTTATTTACTCTTGCTCAAAGGATTGTGCGCACTCCGTGTTTATGTTAATCGCCCGTGGTTAGGGTTAAGTCTTCCGCTAGATCGTTTCTCAATCTTCACTTCGTCGCCCCCGCGCGCTTGACCGGCCCTTGGACCGGGTTCGGCTCGGGTCGGGCATCGCCGGGGCGTGACAATCATCAACCTCCCTAACAGGTCCAAAAGACCTTAGCTTTGCCCTAAAGGAGCAGTGACTGGCATACTATGCGTTGTCGGGTAAGGTTTGATGGCAGAAACACAATAAGGGCCTTGGCCTCTTAGTTGTCGATTTGTGCACATATGATGCAGACTAAAGCTCAGTTCGTGGGCCCAATGTCAGCAAGGTTTCAGCCTATAGTTGGTATACTATGGCATAAGCACGATAATGATAAACAAATATTGGAAGGAAAGCAACAGATTGTCATTGGGTAGTGGAGCGGACTACCCGTGACACATGCTGGGGCGCACACACGTGGGAAAATATTGTATACGAGGTATACATATATTATGGGAACTTCCCTTAGTATTACATATCATGTGTGCAGGCGTTGCTTGGGAACAAGCCCCGGCACGTTCGCACGTCCGCCTTGGGACGGGTTCGTTGCTTGGCTTCGCGGGCTAGACGTTTGGCCGAATGGTACGAGGCCATGACCTTGATGAAGAAAGGCTTACTCGCTTGGCTGTTTGGCCTTGCAAGTGCCGCACGGTGGGCATCCCCGTGACAAGTGGTATCAGAGCCAAGGTTTTGTCTTGTTGAGTGACCAAGACGAATGGTTGGACAAAGTGATTGAAAGAGCTGAATGCAAGGTTCTTCAACCTCGGCAGTGCGGGGCAGATGGACTACCATGTGAAATGTTTGCGGATGGTTATGTAAGCTGAAACGGATGTGTATGGATGATGGCTGATTGGGTTCCTCAGATTTGGATTGTGCAAGCGGTACTTGGCATTATGGGCGCAGTGTTTACAAGGATATTATGGAGTAATGTTCTTGTTCCCTGGTCGTTGGTGCAACAAGGTTACCGAAGCTATGCTGAGTTGTTTTGGGACTTGAAAATGTTGTGAATGGCGGCAAGCTCTTGCTAACGGTATGATATGGGACGTATTAGCGACAGGAAGTCTTGTGAATCTTTATACCCTCTCTCCCCGACGATGTTGTGGGTGGACAAGCATGTTGAACCGAATTTATGGGTATGCAGCCAGTATCTATACTGATGAAATATGGGACTCCTCGAGGTGAGGATGGGCTGGAATTGAGCCCTATGTGGGGTAGTCATGTTGTAGATGAACATACAACCCGGTTGTGAACAGAGTATCACCAAGGTTAGTCGGGTTCTTCTTGCTAGCGAGGTATGGGACTCATTAGTGGGCAGAGTTTGGTTGGACTTGGTGCAGTGCATATTGGCACGTTGATAGACATTGATCCTGGGAATGGAACTCCCTGGGACAATAAGCAGTGAATTATGGGACCCGAGCATAGTGGAGACTATCCGGTCCATGTGATAAAAAAGAGAAAAGAAGACGGGTGAAGAGATGACCCAGTCAGCGTGCAAGTGTGCCGCCGATGTTTGGAAAAGTGAATCATGAGTCGTTTGGTATGCAAGTGTGCTTCCGAAATGGGACAAAGAAAAGAAAAAGAAAAAAAAGAAAAGGAAAAAGAGTTTGGCACATGAGGGTAGAAATCGTTGTGCCTTTGATTTGGGAGTTGATACGGCAAGAGGCTGCACAATTCTTTGGGTGAACAGGAGGATCTCTCCTACCCATGATCTTTGGGCCAGCATGCAAGTGGCGCATCCGAAGCATGTTTGATTGGGGTGTTTGAACAGAGTGGGTTCTCAACTCTGGGTTGCTAAACATAGCCTTGTATGCCACAATTGATTGGCAGGGTGGCACCCATCTTGGATTGCTAGTTTTAGGTGTCTTCCTAGCTAGCGAGGCGCAGTGGGCCTCATCGCATCCTCATAATAAAGTGTTGCTCCTATGGGGGAATAGACCATTGGAGGATATTGCTGCATCTTGAGCGGTGTAGGAGTTTGGTGACCAAGTCGGTTACGCAAAGCTTGTGCAAAGTTGCTGCTCCTTGGCTAGGGTAGAGACCTCTGGAGGGGATCGCGAGAAGAAGCCTTAGGGCGTTGTTGTATCTTGAGCGATGTAGGAGTTTGGTAACCAAGTTGTTACGTGAAGCTTGAGCAACATCGCTGCTCCTAGGATGGAGTAGACCGCTGGAGGGGATCGTGAGCGGAAGTGTTGATGGATCGCTGCATTAAGTGTGGTGTAGTGGCTTGGTGATCACGCTGGTCACTCGAAGCTTGAACAACGTCACTACTCCTAGGATGGAGTAGACCACTAGAGGGGATCGTGAGCAGAAACCTTGATGGATCGTTACATTAAGTGTGGTGTAGTAGCTTGGTGATCACACCGGTCACACGAAGCTTGAGCAAAGTCGCTGCTCCTAGGGTGGAGTAGGCCTCTGGAACGTATCGCGAGGGGAAACATGACTGAATTGGGTGGCAGGAACTTTGAGCGGTGAAGACCCAGAAGTTAAGGGACACATTGAAGAGGTCACTGCATTGTAATCATGAGCTTTGTTATAAGTGGGGGCGGCATTCGATTCTTGGGAGATGTCAATGGGATAGACAAGAGTGTTGAGGCTCGACGTCACGGTGTAGTTTGTCAGTGGGAGCTGCAAGGTTTGGCCGAAGTGTAGGCAACTTGCTAGTGTCTTAAGTGCAGGGCTGGCTTCACGAGAGGAAGTTGGACATCATTTGGTGTATCCTTTCCCGGTCGTTGTGCAGCACCAACTAAAGTGGAACAGTTCTTATCGAAGCAATCAGAACCATAGAGTACTTTGCCTTTGCCGTTGGGCAAGGCACATTGAGCAGAAACTTCGTCATGCAATGGTTTAACCGAGTCGAGGGCCTATGGGTGGAAGTTGGTTTTTCCAAAGCATACAATATATGGGATTATCCAAGCCGTAGTGTGCACAAATCTCAGCGTTGCAAGAAAAGAGTTAACCCTTCGTCGCAATGTTGTGCCATGGTTGGAAACAAGAGCAAGACCCCCTGGAGCCGTACCATTGACGAGGACGTCAATGAGTTAGGTGGGGGAGAGTGTCATGGGATAGCGGAGCGGACTACCCGTGACACGTGCTGGGGCGCACACACGTGGGAAAGTGTTGTATACAAGGTATGCATGTATTATGGGAATTGCCCTTAGTATTGCATATCATGTGTGCAGGCATTGCGGGGAAGGCCTACAACGTTGTGCAACATGTGTGCGCAATGTTGCACAGAAAGTAAGCAACGATGCGCACACATAGTTGGCTATGTTAGGACACATAACCAACTAGTACATATTTGAATTCTTAAGATGTCCCCTCCTCCTTATATAGTGTTAGAGGGTCCTATGGAGTGTTCTCGGGCAGTTTGGTAAAATTTGGAAATATTATGCCTGTACGGCCACTTTGGCTGCCACTCCAGAGAAATAAGAAAAATCTCTTATGTTATATAGGGAGGGACATGGTGAGCTTCATGGACAAGTTGTCTGTATGATGTCTGGCATTATAACAGGCTGATCCGGATGGCAACAAAGGCTCGTTGCCTTGCTAGCTATCATGCCAGGAGCCCATCCGCTAGTGGGATGGGGCTCTCCGACTTATTGGGTAGCCTTCCGGCCTTATGGCCGTATTGGTAACAAAGACCCTTGCATACGCATGGCTGAGACGGATTGTTCGAATAACCAAGTTGCCTAAGTTGGATCCATGCATCATAAAGAAATGTCCCTCTCCGGCCAGCTCACTTGGGAATAAGCCCCGACATGTTCGCATATCTGCCTTAGAACGGGTTCGTTGCTTAATTTTACGGGTTAGACGCTTGGTCGAATAATACGAAATCATGACCTTAACAATACTTGCTTGACTATTTAACCTTGTGAGTGCTATACAACGGGCATTCCCCGAGCATCCCCATGACAAGACGCATTTGCGGGATTATCTTTGACTTTGGACTCACGTGACGTGATACACCACAAATATGCTGATACATATACAAATATTAAGAATTCCATCCAACCAAGTGTATTCCATATTTCGATTTTTGCAATGTAAAAAGTAATATCTATTTCGAGTTATACCATTCACTAACAAAAATGAAGTCTAACTATCTTTTTGTTTGTAAAGGGATGCATGCATGAGATATGAAGCATCCTCGCAGGTGAGTCGCTTTTGATACATTAAGATGCTGCCTGAGCTTTCAAACGTTTCACCAACTGAGGGATAGGGTCCTTGACCTGCAACCATTGAAGAGATTATTTTATCAGGCCCATTTACCGTTGCCCATCTGAGACTAAAAATTGAACAGCGAACAAACGCCAATATAAATAAGTGGGCGTGGGCCGTGTGGCTAGAATCCCTGCGTGATGGACCTCTCTGGCTGTGTCAAAGCATTAGTTCTAAGTTGGCATCATTATAACTGAGTAGCGTCCATCTTAGGTGAACAACTGTAAAATGGTTCATTTCTTGCGAAAAGACGATGACCTTCCAGGTTTAGCAGAAGGGTTTTACGGATTATCGTTATTTCTAACGCAGTTAATCGCTGAATGCTATTTATCGCTTGACTTCAATCTTCAGTTCGTTCTAAATGCAATTGGACATTCAAAAGTAAAACCCCAAAGCAATGTGCAGGCCTGAAATCTATCAGTGGAGCCCCGGCAGGATAAGACCCCACCTAGCAGGAATTAAGCGAATACGGGTCAAAGAATCTTACCATGCTTGCTTTCCTAAAGCGTTTCTCTTGTGAAGAGCGACTGCCGAGGGTAGTATTCTGAGCTGCTATGCCCTGCGCATTAGCAGCTGGCGCGACACTCTCTCTAGAAGCTATTGGCTGCTATTTTACACAGAAGATCAAACTTTTTTGTTGGTTGAGAAGATTGACTCATTAAAATTGACTACGAATTAAGCAAATCAAATGCAACATTGACGAAAGTTCCTCTTTGTGCCACTGACGGGGTCACCGTTAAAACAATTATACAAAATAATGTCCACGTTATAACATGGATGAAATTCCAAATGCTATCTTCGTATGCCTGTGGAGAAGAACTATGAAAAAGTGTTAACGATTGTACTAACCTGCGCCTTGCTCAATGGTGTGTTCCCAGGACTTTTCCCTTTTGCCCATGGACTCTGGTTGATACTGATAGTGTAATTCCCTAATGTGCGAGTTACATCCGACCCAATAGAATGGAGGCCCCCGCAAATGGATTCATCGTTTACTTTGCTCCCTGTTTTTTAGGAAAAGAAATAAATGTAGATACTGAGGAATACTTCCAGCCCACGTCACCTCTAAGGCGAGTGAGACAGAATTGCCAAACTCGTAAAATCCAAGAAAAATTGAGGAAATTCCTATCTGCATGAGCATGCTCTGCATTGCTATATACGCAATGTGATGAGTTCACTTCAGAAATTCAAACCTAACAGAATAGGCCTCATGCTATGATATGGTAATAGGAAGTGGGGGTTCCACAAACCAGGTGAAGGGCATTCCATCAGATTGGATTTTGCTACCGTATTGCCATTAGTTTCCAGCTCCTGCTTAGAATACATAAAACCAAATACTTTATCAGCTCATTTGTTTTGCCAATTATATACTTGTCTGGAACCCAGTGTTCCAAGGTCAGTCTCACTCGCCCCACAATTCTAGAGCCATTACCATCTGTAAGGCTCTCTTGACTTCTTCAAGCTTCCTGTCAGCTGCTTCTGAATGAATTACGCGCTTGCCTGGAAACAATCATCTAACTATTCAGTTTGACAAATACATAGAATTGCAGAATATACATATTATTGATCAGTCATTGCGGATCCAAATTAGCACTGACCAAATTTTCCGTTGCTTTTGACCTCCAAAAAGCCCTCCAATGTCATCTTATCAATCAATTTCCGCACAGTGTAAAGCCTAGTGTTCCCTTTCAGCTTCCTTTGCAGCTTCGTGACCGTCACATATTCTAAAGGAAGGGCATGGTACAATGCCTGCAGTGGTAGTTGAATACAATCTCAAGATTCATTACACAGTATCAACTGGTGAGAAACCTTGAACATGCGGTTTTCTTTTATCCTGGAAGTCAGTCACCTTCATGTACATGTGATCTTCTTCCCCACACTTAGAAGTTTTTTCTCCCTGCATCATTTCTGCCAGATCCATCTCTTCTTTAACATCAGTCATCTCATGATCAGGCTTCTGAAATTAGCGATTTTCATCAATAAATTTGGAAAATAATTACAAATTACTTGAGTGAGAAGCAAGAGTAAGAAGCACTTAAAGTTGCTACCTTTGGCCTATTAATTACGTAATTATCTTTCCCAACTGCAGTCAAAAGCCCTTCTTTGATGAGCTTCTCTACAATTTCTGAAATCAGTTCACACAAGAAAAAGGCATTAAATTTATTGCATAAATCATATTAATGCTATCATGCAAAAGATAGTTAAATTGATGTACATAATCATTTCTCCTAACAGAAAAAACATAGGAGAAGTAGTCAACTATGCACATCAATACTTAATCCTTTCTCCAACATTGGATGGATGTAAAAATAAGGGCATATGTAAAACGTATTGAATCAGGTGGAATGTTTTCCTTCTTGGAGTAGACAAATCAATGATCACGCAGATAGTTCTTCACCATTACCTTCAATTAATACCTGCAGAATATATGAAAGAAGTACATAACTAGCTCTGCACAAGCGTAACTACTAGGTTGGCAGTTGCCATTATGATATCACAACTCCATAAACTAGATAGTCCTTCTACCACGGCCCCAATGCGGTAGAAGCTACTAACGTATATTAAAAGACTTTCAGGGGATCATCCTGTGCTGGATGACACTGGAAGAAATAAAAATATGCGAACAAGAATCTCTGTTAAGATGGGGTACTCTGGTTCTTAAATATTGCAAACACTAAGCCACAGCCTTTTTTTTTATATAAATATATGAATGTCACAGGAGACAGAACAAAAGATTTACCACAGAAATATTATGGAAATTCGACAAAACATATGCGAGATCTACAGTATCTGTGTGCCTGCTAGCAACCCATTCTCTCAATAAAGCCAGATTCCCTTCATTTTGCTCAGGATCTTGCATGTCATCTGCAGGAGAATGCAACATACAATTATAGTTCTATTGAAATATAGACGCAATCTCGAGCAAATAATAGGTAATGGATGATCACTAAATTAATAAATTTATCCATTAATAGAGTTGGTCTATTCAAAACCGCAGCTCTCACACACAGGAAATTGACACCGACCTTCAGAAGCTGCAACATTGTCTTCTACTGACAGATTTTTACCTGCCAAAAGTTTAGTAACCTTCCTCCCAAAAACAACAGACAACAAATAAAAAACAGAAGGGAGGAAACATGAAAGGCTACCGTTAGGCATCACAATGTATTGATCATCGTGCGCGTGCTGCTTCTGTAGAACATGACAAATTCCCACCATGTTATGTTTAATTCGAAACAATAAAAATAAAGATGAATGGGGAAAAGCCATAATTAACAATTTTAAGATCTATAAATGAGATAATGCATTTTTTGCCTTTTTCATTTTTTCTTCAAACCACACAGCAGAAGGATGGAGCCACTATATTAAACAAACAAGGCAGAAATATTGATTTAGCATTCGTAGTTGTAGTTAACTCAGGATGCCTTTTATTCAATAAGGTGGTGATTGATGCTCCTGACGTTTTTCAACATTTCCTTGCCATGTTAATCGTATTTACCTCGCTACCACTAGAATCAGAATCATCTTCTTGTGCTGAATCCTCTCCTAAGCTTACATCATCTTCTTCAATACCCTCGTTCTCGTCCTCACAGGGATCAAGTAAACTCTTAACCTGCAATAGTTGCTTTTCAAGTAGGAGTCAACAAAATAAACCATAAAAAGATCATGACTTTTACCTTGAGAGCTAATAAAATATGCTTGCTGTTTACATTTCCAACTTCCATTGTCAAAGGATTTTTCATCCAAGTAATATTTGCTTCTTGCTCTGAGCAGCTTCTGAAGAAAGGAGGCTCATAATCTGGTGGCTGCCTTCCCCATAGACAAAAATTATAAATTATTATTCAAGTAGAAAAACCATTGAATTAAATTCTGACTGAATAATTACTTGAGTATGACCATAAAACAAACGTGGTAACGGGAATAAAAACAGTTACATAATCCCATAACTGACCATACTGTCTAAAGACAACAAAATGTATGTCTTTTTGTCTTTGTGCATTTTAAGTCAGGCACTTCTATGAGTTCACCATGTAAAGAACAAAGTGAACCGTACATGTATAAGTTAACGCTAATTGCAGTGATTTAAAAACTTTGCCACGACATGGATCAGAAAGACTAAAAAAGTATAAGACTAGGTGAGAGTACACACCGTTATGTCATCGTAGTAGAGCAGCTTCATCAAGATAGTACGCTGCAGACAACAAACATTAACCAAAATTTGGAAACCCAAAAGAAAAGTCTGATAATTCAGAATATTTCACTTACCTTGTCTGGCATGCAGTCTAGAGTTTTCATCAGCTGAACCAGGGTACGAATCATTTTGCAAGCAGAACTCCTGGAAATTTCTCATTTCAGAAACTCAAGAAAAAAAGGATCCCGGCATCTGGAATTGATATATGTTTGTTCTGTTTAAGACCTCATCTGATTTGGAGTTATCTCCATCGTTTTAGACTTGAATGTGCCTCCTTGCCTTTTGTTTCGAGTTATGTTCATGGACACCTCATCAGTCTCTACATTTGGATAACTGAAAGAAACTGTCCAGGAATTTTGCTTCTGATAGTTAATTCATTCTACAAACTGAAATAGATATTACTAGGAAGAAACAAAAAAACATAAAATATATTATGTTAGGGAACCTGGACTTAAATAATTGAGAAGACAATTACAAACTCAAATAATCTAGAATATTCTAGCAGGGAACCTAGATTTAGTTCATATTAAAATGTTAGAATTACGTTTTTCCATACATAGCATCTATGCATTACTACTAAAAGATTTCCTTGCTTGTTCACGCCCATTGAAGACTTTGACAAGCCATCCAAAACCAAATAGAGACAAAAAAATTTAATTTAATTGAAGCTTATTATCCAAAATAATGTAAGCGAGCATAGTTCCTAAAAGACAACTTACAGGCATACTCCTCGATCATTGGACCTTCTGCAGATTCACATATGCAAAACAAAAGCGTTTTTAAATACCTTTTCTGCAGTGCATCATAGACACCTGAATAGACATACAAAAACCAAGTCACAACAAATAGTGATTAAGTAAGCTCGTGATGTGGTCAATTTAACGCAACTTCAAACAGATGCTAAATAGATACACAAGAATCAATGCCTATCAGAAACATCTCTAATCCCAAGTACAATGAAGAAAATTGTACTTCAAGCTGTCAGACAAATAAAATGACAAAAATAAGAAGTGGATTGTAATTTCATCATCTATGTTTGTTCGGGTTCATGTATAGATGATGTCAACACACGAAAAATTGTTGTTGTATGCCGATATTCAATTACAGAGGATAAAAAAAACAAAATTCCAAAACTATTTTAATGGTCTTTGTTCATACAATCCGGATTTGGGAACCCATGGTACTACTTATTCAAGAGTCAGTTCTCACAAAAGTAAAGTGAACAAATAAATTGGAATATCAATTCAAACTCGAATGACATACATTTGAAAAATATTTATTGTCTACCAATTTCCAGATATATCATTTATCATGCAAATTCCTTCACTTATAAATCCTAAAATCTCCTGTAGTACCTTTTTCCATCCAGTCAATTAGCCTGCGTGATTCAGCGTCCATTGGCATTAGCTTCTTAATTTTCATGTCTGATAGGAAGACACCAAACAAGCTATAAATATTCTCCAGCATAAGCATTCCTGCACTCTTATTTTCCACAATGTATTTAAGGTATACTGACACGTTAAAAAAAAAAAAGATAACTGACCAAGTGCTGGAACAGATTTGTCATTGAAATACTTTTCTGGGAAAAGGCCTCTGATATAGCTGATGTTAAAGATGGCGATCCGAAGCAGGTTCCTCGTCTTTCCATCACAACAGCATTACGAAGCAAAAATGAACCGAATCATATCAGTTGATTATGCAGAACAGTGCCTCATCTTAAAGTGTACAGACATTTTTTTTTAAATAGATATATAAACAAATAACGGTCAATTTCCAGATGAATTTTGTGAAATCGATGAAAAGAAAATAAGTGTAGAGATTTTTTGCAATTATGCAGAAGCGATTTATCAAGTTTTTGTACCAAAAATTAAAAAAAGTTCAATTCAATGTATCAGCGTCATCTCAAGTTCAACTCAATTTTGACATGCGCACACAGAAAAAAGTGCTCCACTCAAGCTTACAGAGGAATTCAAATTAAAAACGACCAATCGTAGACTGACAACTCACTGAAGAACAAAGCATAACATATTGACGCCAAATTCAGAGCTAACGAAAACTCGACGAAGAACCACAAATTGCAGAGAAGTAATGCGAGGAGAAATTACCAGAAGTAGGGAATCCTGCTCCGTGATTTCAGCTTCTTTCACCTTCTGAGCTACAACCTGAGCAGTAGCAGATAAAGCAAAACAACAACAGCAACATTTAGAGAAGAAACAGAAGAAAAATGCTTGAATCAGAATTCAGAAGAGAGAAGACTGGATCGAGAAGAGAAATTTTCCTCTTTCGCACCATTTTCGCTCTCCGTGGAAGCTGGGAGTTGGAGCACTGGAAGCGTTTGAAACGAAGAGAAAAATTTCCGCAAGTGGCAAGAATGGCGGGATGGCTTTAACCGTGGTTACAGGGGAGGACGGTAGTGGCAGTTGTAACTATGGTTATAGGGGGTATAACCATGGTTAGCTACACCAGTGGCTGCGTGTCACTTGAATGCTTGTGTGTCGCCGTTGGCGCATGGCGAAAACAATTGGTGGCTGGGGCGTGCTGTCCGAATCGTGCCATTTTTTTATACATTTTCGCGCCAATGCAATTTTAATTCGTGTTTTTTATATTCTTGTTTTTAGGCGAGAGAAATTTATTTTCTGTAAGCTAAATTAACAAGCTTCTTATTAAGGCTGCAGCGCGAGAGACTTGTTGTAGGTTATATTTAAACAGGGCAGAGGGTGTTAAATTAAGTTTGAAAGCTTGACTTGGTTTGTTTCGTGTATGAGCTCAAATTTAAAGTGATCAAGATAAGTTTAATATAATTATATAAGTTTGAAAAAAATTCAAAGTTCGAAAAAAATTCAAACTTATATATATATATATATATATATATATATATATATATATATATATATATATATATCACTATATAGATTTTATGTCTTAAGTTTTAACTCTTTTGTTAAATATATTATTTTTACTTTTTTAAATAAAAAAATTATATTCATATTCTATTTTGTTCTACACAAAAGGTTGTACACTACTTTTGATTGGATATAGAAGATAGGTCCTACTTGACAATATAAGATTCACGTTTCTATATTTAATCAGTGTGAAACATATAATGTAAAAAAATAAAGTAAAAATATAAATTTTCTTTTAAATATAACTAATTTAGACTTTTTATTAAAGGAAATAAATAAGAACTATAACCTATTTTTATAGAACTTTATTCCATTTATTATGAATAAATAGTCTAAAAAATTAACTAAAACCAACATTTGTTTTCCAATGTAGTTGATTTCTGGCCATGTTAATATTAGCGATTTTTCTCCAAAATCTCTTGGTCACTAATTATAAAACTAAACAATAATCACAATGATTGATTTACAGCTCTTATTATTTTTATTTTTTATAAACATTTTTTTTTATTTGCACAACAACCATCTTCTACATCCCTTCTTTGTTCAAACACTTCTATGTCATGCTCTTCATTCTAACAATATATCATCTCTTTTTCCACCGTATCACTAATTTATTTTCCAATTCATTTAGTTATCATTTGTTAGATCTATCAGTAGCATCTAGTTTTATTTATGCTCATCCACAAACTCATGATGTAAGTTCTTCTATACCATTTGTCTCTATTTCTTATCCTTCAATAAGTACCTCTATGCTAGAGATGACACTTGGGTTAGGTATATTGTAAAACCTAACTCAACCCTAATCGGTCAAGTCGGTCAATTAAAACTCAACCAAAATAGTTATTCAGGTCGCTTTTTGGGTGATCCAACCCAATCAAAATTGAATAAAGTAATAAATACAATTTTTTATTTGTTAATTGGGTCATGTTTTTAAAAAATATTATTTTTTATTTTAATTGGGTCATGTTGGGGCTATTTAGGTTAGGTTTGAGTTATTGTTTCTTAAATAGTATCGAGCTTGGGTTTAGCAAAAACCAACCCAATGACATCCCTACTTTGTACATCTTATATTGACAAGTTCATGTTTGGTATAGATACAAATAAATAATTGTTATGTTGAAATTCTCTTTTCAAATTGAGAGCATATTTTGAACCTACTTATTATGCAAAACAACATCTTATTCATGAAAGCATTTTCTATACTCCTCACTTACCATGAGCCCAATGTAAGAAACACTTAAGACACGCTCGTATGTGAGATTAACTATATACATATTAGTGTACATTAGCATCAGTAGCATTGATGTTAGTGTGTGTGCCATCAATTTTAAAAATAAATGATCCCCATATATTCCTGACGTTGGGCTCATTGCGAGTAAAGAGTATGAAAAACTCTTCCCTTATCCACATTGACACAAAACAATGTCCAAAAAATACAATGCCTTGATTTCTCAATGCACATGGTTCTTATTGTTATCAACTTGTTATAAGTTATAACTACCTTAGGTGCCCAAATGGAAAATTGATAAGACCTAAGGATGTTTTACCCTAAGTAAATCTCTTATTGCACATAACAAAAATTTATTATCCTTTTAATTTTTAGGAAAGGGCTAGCCAAAAATGCAACTCACTATAGCTGATGACGGCCCATTTCCCAGAGTTAAAGTGAGCAACGGCTCTCAGGAATTTTTTTTCTTGATGTTAGGCAAAATAACATATGGTAAATGCCATAGAAGGGGTCTTTTTGTAAAAATTAGAGGCGTGAATAGGGGCATAGTTTGTAATTTCCAAAGTAGTACGTGCTCGAGTAATAGTTTGTGTCTAGAATCTTCCAAAGCCAGATCTTCTCATTTACCCATCTTCTCCCAGAAGTTGCAACCGCTATTTTTCTACCTTTTTTGTTTCGGTACAAAGAACAGGTAAGAACAAACTGAGAAGTAAAAACGTGTGCAGTATCTGTTCTTAAGTACTGTGGAGAAAATGTGGTGGCTTAAAAGACCAGTAACATGAGAACTGTTCCAAACCAAAGTTTGCAAGTCCATCAGCTGCTTGATTTTGTTATCGAAAAACATTGAATGGTCTCATAGGAGAACCCTTGTTGCTATGTTACTGAGTAACGAGCTACTATTACTTAAAAATGTAGTACACTCCTTACGAAGTAACAAAATGGAACTTACACATTTACACGCAGGCCGTCAAATCTCAATTTAACTACCAGTCTTTGTACCGTATGTAGCTTAGTTTGGTTGCATTGCAGACGAAAGTGTAGGTGCGTGCACTGTAGACGGTGGCCAGGGACAGAACCTTGAAGAAGGGGGGCCGAGAGGGCACTAAATTCGTAAAAACCTTGAGTGGTCATATTGTCACGGACTAACCCACGGGGCAGTCGATGGTGCGGCGCTTGCAAACAACACATGGTCCCACTTTAAAAAATATAATGAAATTTGATTGGCTGGGAGGTCATGGCCCCCTCTAGAGACTCCTGGCTCTGTCCCTGTCGTTTCCCCCTCTATGTATTTTCAACCACAAGGTCTTAACTTAGCCAACGTATGCCCATGAAAACATCTCTTGAATGTTTGAAGTATCTTCTATTTTGATAAGTAGTTTGAAGCGACTTTTGGAGGTTGGACATGATTTCATTTACATTGACTTATGTGAAAATTTTCATTTAGCATATTGATGAAGTTTGGTTATTACAAATTCAATGAGCATAAAGTGAATGAGGAAGATAAATTTCTGAATAAGATTGGAGATTAAGAGCTTGGAGGAAGCACAACATTGCTGTCTCATTTGGCGGATGCACCAACTTCTGTCTTGTACAAATGGTGGACAACAAAACCGAGAAATGTCGTCTATGTGAACCTTCTACGCGGTTGTGTGAATGGCTGCTTGGGTCATCCTTCTAGAAGGCAGCAGGCCGGCACCGAGACCCGCTTGCGGCGCGATCGCACAGATGAGCAGGTCTAAGTCCGACACGTGGTCCCTCGCCCTTTTCACGCGACGAGCGACGCGAGCGGCCTAAGCTCGAGCCTACATAACATTTGCAGCTGACGACAAAATCGTCGGGATTAGCTGGAAGCACAGCCCCCTAATCCGAAACGCCGTGGCCTTTTCATACGATAAGAATCTTTCGCAATTCCGATAATACCCATCACTCTTTGGTCGTGCCTCCCTACAAAAAGCGGAAATTAGACAGACAATCCCGGGGCATTTGGGAATACGGGGCTCTTTTCCCATGTTTTTTCTGTTTTTCGTTTCTACAAAATTCACAGAAGGAAGAAGATACCAGTCAATTGCTGCTCCTCCATTTGGACGTCTCTGTTGTGCTGCCTGAAATCCGAGGTTGGAAGAGGGAATTGGGGGAAGATGGAGCAACAGTCGTTGATCTACAGCTCCGTGGCGAGGGGGACGGTGGTCCTGGCCGAGCACACGGAGTTCACCGGCAACTTCATCGGCGTTGCGGCTCAGTGTCTGCAGAAGCTCCCCGCCAGCAACAACAAGTTCACCTACAGCTGCGATGGTCACACCTTCAACTTCCTCGTCCACGACGGCTTCGGTACGTGCTTTGAATTTCTGCGTATGGCTGAAGTTGCGTTCAATAAACGAAAGACGTTGGTGGGTCGAGGTGTTCCTCTTGTGGGTGCCTCTCAATATGCTCTGCTTTGCTAGATTGGTTTTGGTCTGATTTTGATGGGTTCGTGGTATCTGATTTGGTGATTGAATTTCTGTGAATTTATTTGTAGTGTTTTTTTTCCCTTCATTTGGTTTGGGTCGATGCAGGTTTGGATCGGTTCATTTGCAGCTGCGCTGTTAAGTCTTAGTCAGTAAAGCATGTGGTTTGTTGTCTGTTCTTTGGAGGACGGAAAAGGGGTATTTGAACTTCTGTATCTCACCTATTGTTTTGCGTTTAATGCTTTTCACGGGGATGTAATAAGCGTGTTGAGAAAATTCCATAGTTCGCCTCATTTACTTTTCTGTCTGTTTTTGTTTTTATGCGGTTTGAGGTAATCTCAGTATTTATGAGTATGAGCTCCACGATTCTGATTGCATTGTGTGCCTCGAATTGTACTAGTTATTCATTTTCATTTGGGAATTTTGTATAGGTAGTGGTTATTGGCCGTTTGTTCTGTTCATGGCACATGTTGCTTGACTATCATTTGTGCACTGATTCCTTGTGTTGAAGTAATTGAAACATTATGTTTATCCTTATGGAACTATATATATATTCAATTGCCCAACTTCTTTTAGTCCTTGTGGCCGTATCTGGTGTGAAAATTTCCATCTCGTTGGTACTTCGGCGTGATTTGATAATTGCTATTCTGTTTGTCTGGCTTCAACTTACCTGCCCATTGTTACCGAGTATTTTTCGGTTTGCCTTATTTAGCAATTTACAAATATATGTAACTCTACGGTTAGAAGCATGATTTTGAGGATGCGATGACTTCTGTTTGAACTCTTTATTAATAAAGATGCTTTGTTTAAAACGTATGCAAGATTACAGAAGGGTTACAGAAATTTATGTTCTAAGAACAATTTACTTTACTTGTCTGATGCTACCAATATGGCTCCCAGGCATATAGATTCATCTACCCTTTTGTCTGTTTTTTTCCTGGATGCTGCAGTCTACTGTGTCGTTGCAGTAGAGTCAGTTGGTAGGCAGGTTCCCATTGCTTTCCTGGAGAGGATCAAGGATGACTTCAGCCAGCGATACACTGGTGGAAAAGCTGCAACTGCTGCTGCTAACAGCCTTAACAGAGAGTTTGGGTAACTCTCTTATGAAGGATAGTGAAGCCATGGAATGTTTTTTTATGTTGTTTCATTTCTGAAATTTGTGATCGTTTTTCTTGTCATTCCAGGCCCAAGTTAAAAGAGCACATGCAGTATTGCATCGATCATCCCGAGGAGATTAGCAATCTTGCAAAAGTGAGGGCTCAGGTTTCTGAAGTTAAAGGGGTGATGATGGAAAATATAGAGAAGGTTTGTGACTGATATCAGTCAATAAGTTCAACATAACCTGTTGAGTAATCATGAATTTGTTGATTCTATATTTTACCGCTCTGCATCTGTTAAGCATACAGGGAATTTAGTCTTATTAATAGTTGAATGAAATTAATGTAATCCTTATCTTTTCGCAGGTTCTTGACCGTGGAGAGAAAATTGAGCTTCTGGTGGACAAGACAGAGACTCTTCGCTCACAGGTTGGTAGCTTGCCACTGGTTTCAATATAACCTAAAAACTGCATTTTGAATAAATCTGTTCTAGTTGTTTTTTTGGTTGGGTTGGTTGGATACCCCAGTAATGAATCTGATCGGACGTGAATCTATTTTTTTACTTTGCTTAATTTTTCCTTCGAAAGTAAAAGGAATGCACCATACCTCGTTTGAAAACCCATAACTAACATCTTTTATTTGCGCAGCTAGCCGCATAGAACTGCATACATTTGCTCAGCCATATATGTTATTATACTAGTTTGTCGGCTATAAGTTGTTTCTTATGGTGGTGTTTAAATTATGGAGCTTGTTATGATACTTTCAGGCGCAAGATTTCCGGACACAAGGTACTAGGATTAGGAGAAAGATGTGGTTTCAGAACATGAAAATAAAGCTGATTGTGCTGGGCATCATCATTGCTTTGATCCTTATCATAATCTTGTCTGTTTGCCATGGTTTTAAGTGTTGATGAGGAGCCGCCGCAGCCTTTTTTGACAGCTTTTCATTGTATTTTGGTCAGAGTCGTGCTAATTTCTTTTTTTCTTGTTCTTTATGTTTTTGTTGTTCCCACTCTGAATTTCACTTCATTTCCTTTTATCTTTTCGCTTGTAGGCGGCTTGAGGTGGGAACGATTTGGTTTGTATGGTATTGTGTATGTAGATAATAGATGAATTCTTTATTCTTCCAAATAGTTTTACACGTTACTGACAATCACCGTATTAGTGGTCCTGAATGTTTTCGTTCTAGTGGTACAGCGCATTTTATTTCTCGGGTCATTTTTATGAGAGTTGTATAAATTAAACTCCCTCCATCCTATATTAATAATTATATTTAGAAAAATAATAATTTTTCACTCTTAGAAGTTTTTTCTCCCTGCATCATTTCTACCAGATCCATCTCTTCTTTAACATCAGTCATCTCATGATCAGGCTTCTGAAATTAGCGATTTTCATCAATAAATTTGGAAAATAATTACAAATTACTTGAGTGAGAAGCACTTAAAGTTGCTACTTTTGACCTATTAATTACGTAATTATCTTTCCCAACTGCAGTCAAAAGCCCTTCTTTGATGAGCTTGTCTACAATTTCTGAAATCAGTTCACACAAGAAAAATGCATTAAATTCGTTGCATAAATTATATTAATGCTATCATGCAAAAGATAGTTAAATTGATGTACGTAATCATTTCTCCTAACAGAAAAAACATAGGAGAAGTAGTCAACTATGCACATCAATACTTAATCCTTTCTCCAACGTTGGATGAATGTAAAAATAAGGGCACATGTAAAACGTATTGAATCAGGTGGAATGTTTTCCTTCTTGGAGTAGACAAATTAATGATCACGCGGACAGTTCTTCACCATTACCTATTGATACCTGCAGAATATATGAAAGAAGTACATAACTAGCTCTGCACAAGCGTAACTACTAGGTTGGCAGTTGCCATTATGATATCATAACTCCATAAACTAGATAGTCCTTCTACCACAGCCCCATTGCGGTAGAAGCTACTAACGTATATTAAAAGACTTTCAGGGGATCATCCTGTGCTGGATGACACTGGAAGAAATAAAAATATGTGAACAAGAATCTCTATTAAGATGGGGTACTCTGGTTCTTAAATATTGCATACATTAAGCCATAGCCTTTTTTTTATAAATATATGAATGTCACAGGAGACAGAACAAAAGATCTACCACATAAATATTATGAAAATTCGACAAAACATCTGCGAGATCTACAGTATCTGTGTGCCTGCTAGCAACCCATTCTCTCACTAAAGCCAGATTCCCTTCATTTTGCTCAGGATCTTGCTCGTCATCTGCAGGAGAATGCAACATGAAATTATAGTTCTATCGAAATATAGACGCAATCTCGAGCAAATAATAGGTAATGGATGATCAATAAATTAATAAATTTATCCATTAATAGAGTTGGTCTATTCAAAACCGCAACTCTCACACATAGGAAATTGAGACGGACCTTTAGAAGCTACAACATCGTCTTCTAATGACAGATTTTTACCTGCCAAAAGTTTAGTAACCTTTATGTTGGGATGTTTTATAGAAAAATCCTAATGTCTAACTCGTATTTCAACAAAATAAACATAGCAAATATATCACCAAACAACCAAGTAGAATAAATAAAGAGACACAAAATTTTAACGTGGAAAACCCCCTCAAATCAAGGGTAAAAAAAAACTATGGGGCAAATAAGCCCAATCAAGCAATCCACTATCATAAGGTTTAATACAACCACTCCCTCTTATAGATCAATTCTTTATCCTAAACATAAATAAAAAACATAGAGTATGGAAAACCTAAGAAGTTGCTTAGTCTTCCTTTTTTCTCGCCTTGCACAAAAGATGCACCCCTTGAACTCTGAAAAAAACTAATATGAGAAACTAGAATAAAGAAGATGAGAATCTCCCGATTCGGTGTCGCCCGTAGGCACTAATCCTCTCTCTTCGTTGCCCTTGTCTTTCTCTGTTCACGCACCTAGAAAAGAAAACAATCTTCTCTGATTTTATGTACAGAACAAAGAAAAATTTCTAGCCTCTGTTTCGTTGAAGACACTGTTGGTTTTTGCCTCGGTTTAGTTTTTGGTGTGAACAATTACTATTACAAAATTTATTACTTACTTTACTTCACATGCAACAAACCGGGACGGGATAGAATTCTGACTATTCACATCTCCCACATACAAAACCTACTGCGTCTGGATTCCTTGGGCATATCAACTTGTGGGTGGGGCCCACTCATGAGGTGGACCCTAAACCACAACAATCTCCCCTTCCAGCCCATGAGGGAGACTCACCCTGACATGGAGACTTAGTGTGAGTCCATGCCGGCCATCTCAATGCAAAGATCATGCTTGTCTTTTGAAACTATCTTCGTTATCATGTCTGATGAATTTCTATCTGTATAAACTTTTTCAAGAGACATATCACCATTCTCCAACACATCCCTGATCCAATGATATCTTAGATCAATGTGTTTTGTCCTACTGTGGTAAGTGGCATTCTTGCTCAGGTCAAGTGCACTCTGATTATCACATAAAAGCATATACTTCTTCTGAGTCAACCCCAACTCACTTAAGAACCTCTTCAACCACAACAGCTCCTTGCTAGCCTCTGTCGCTGCAATATATTCTGCCTCTATTGTAGATAGAGCAACACACTTTTGCAGTCTTGATTGCCATGAGATAGCTCCCCCTGCAAAAGTAAATAGGTAGCCTAAAGTAGACTTCCTTCCATCAAGTTCTCCTGCCTAATCTGCATCTGTAAAGCCTTCCAATATTGGTTTAGAACCACCAAAACATAAACATAGCTTAGTAGATCCTCTCAAGTACCTCAAAATCCACTTCATTGCTGCCCAATGTTCTTTACCTGGATTGGCAAGAGACATGCTCACAACACCAACTGCATAAGCAATATCTGGCCTAG
Organism: Saururus chinensis; assembly: GCA_035235625.1. Classification (NCBI taxonomy): domain Eukaryota; kingdom Viridiplantae; phylum Streptophyta; class Magnoliopsida; order Piperales; family Saururaceae; genus Saururus; species Saururus chinensis. The sequence goes on from CP141145.1 coordinate 34,181,725, forward strand.
TACAAACCATAGCATACATAAAACTGCCCATTGCAGATGCATAAGGAACTTTTTTCATTTCCTCAATCTCCATTCTACTTAAGTCACTCTTTTTCAGTTTAAATTGACTCCTAAGTGGAACACTAACTGGCTTAGCATCCTTTATGTTGAACTTTGCAAGTACCTTCTCAATATACTTTTCCTGTGACACCCATAGCTTCGTAGCTTTCCTGTCACGCTAAATAGACATACCCAAGATTTGCTTTGCTGGACCCAAATCCTTCATAGTAAAAGATTTGTTTAAACTCTTCTTCAGATTTGCAATCTTGGCATTGTCCTTCCCTACAATCAACATGTCATCAACATAAAGTAATAAAATTATGAAATCATTCTCACCAAACTGTTTGATGAAGACACAATGATCAGAAACAACTTTCTTGTAGCCAATTCTTTCCATGAAAGACTCAAATTTCTTGTACCATTGCCTAGGAGCTTGTTTAAGGCCATACAAGCTCTTCTTCAATTTGCACACTATTTGTTTCTTTCCCTTTACTACAAACCCTTCAGGCTGCTCCATGTAGATTGTTTTATCCAAATCACCATGAAGAAATGCAATTTTTACATCTAATTGTTCAACCTCCAAGTCCATACTTGCAGCTAATGCCAAAATAACTCTAATTGAAGACATTTTCACTACCGGAGCAAAGATTTCATCAAAATCAATGCCTTTTTTCTGGCCATAGCCCTTCACTACCAACCTTGCCTTATACCTTGGTTGTGAATTATTCTCTTCATGCTTGATCCAGTAGACCCACTTATTCTTCAATGCTCTCCTCCCCTTTGGAAGATCAACCAACTCATAGGTATGGTTGTCATGCAGAGACTTCATCTCATCTTCCATGATTTTCATCTACTTCTCCTCTCACTATGAACTTTTGCTTAACTGAAATTTTCTGGTTCTCCACTTTCAGTGATTGTCACATATTCTGATGATGGGTATTTGGTGGAGGGAATAGATTCTCGAGTGGACCTTCTCACATTTGTTGGCTCCCCTTGCCCTGAAGCCTCCTGTTCCTGCTCAACACTATCATCATCAAAATAATCATCATTAGTCTCATGAATGATCTCATCCTCACCTTCATTGTTACTAGGCAAAGATGTTGGTTCTTCAATCTCTGACTCTTCATCCTGAGTCACCTCATTTCCTTGAATTGAAGTTGATGACTCATTTACTCTTGCAAGACCTTCCTGAGTTTTTTTTCTGAATGACTTCATCTTTTTCAAGATCTTAAACTGTTTGATGCTCTCTGAAAATAACATCCCTGCTGCGAATCACTTTCCTATTCTTTGGATCCCACAGTTTGTATCCGAACTTGTCATTTCCATAACCTAGAAATATGCACTCTATAGATTTTTGATCTAACTTAGCCTTCTATTTTTTAGGCACATGTGTAAATGCCTTGCAACCAAATACTCTCACATAAGATTAGTTCACTTCTTTTCTACTCCAGACTCTCTCTGGTATATCACTTTCTAAGGCATATGTGGGAGACCTGTTGGTCAAATAGCAAGCTGTGTCCATTGCCTCACCCCAGAAGCTCTTAGGCAACTTTGCTGAAGATAACATACTTCTGATTCTCTCTCAGATTGTTTTGTTCATTTTCTCAGCTACTCCATTGTGTTGAGGAGTATAAGAAACTGTCTTCTCATGCTTAATCCCATGCTTACTACAATACTCATCAAATTCTGTAGAACAATACTCACCACCATTGTCACTTCTAAGGCACTTCAGTTGCTTACTAGTTTCTCTCTCAACCATAATATGAAAGTTCTTGAAGATGCCAAACACCTCACTCTTATTCTTTATGTCATAAGCCTATACCTTTCTAGAAGCATCATTAATGAAAGTAACATAATAACTAGAACTACCAAAAGATTTTACTTCCATAGGACCACACACATCTGAATGCACCAACTCAAGAACTTCAGATTTTCTTGTACTTGTGCTAGCAAAAGATGTCCTATGTTGCTTGCCCATCAAACAATGATCACAAGGGCTAATTGAAGTACCCTTAACCTTGGAAAGCAGATTTTGCTTCTTCAGAATCTCTAGTCCCTTCTCACTCATGTGACCCAATCGACGATGCCACAAGTAAATGGTAAACTCATTTGATGAGACATTAACCTCTCCTTGAACTAGACTAGTTTCAATCTTGTATAGGCTGCAACACTTCTTTCCCTTAACCACAACTAGAGAACCTTTTACCAATTTACACACTCCTTGTGAGAAGTATGACCCAAAGCCTTCATCATCAAGTACGCCTATAGACAATAAATTCATTCTGAGATTTGGAATATGTCTAACATTTTTCAGCCATAGCCTATAACCTATGGTAGTCACAATATGCACATCACCCTGACCAATGATCTTCGAGGTACCACTGTTGCCCATCTTCACTGACCCCAAATATGCTGATTAGTAGGTAGAAAAGAGATCCTGGTTAGGAGTAGCATGGAATGATGCACCTGAGTCAATTACCCAACTAGCATCATAACTGACTATTAAGCATTCCTTCTCACAATCAACCATAATTACCAAACCATCCTGAATAACATTGGTATCTTGTCTACCCTTTTCATTGTTGTCTTTCTTTTTCTGATCTTTCTTGAGTTCCCAACAGTCCTTAATATGACCTGTCTTGTCACAATAGTAGCACTTCAAGTTCTTCCTAGACTTGGATTTGCTTCTACTATTGTCCCTTTAGAACTGTGCTTGGTTTTTGATCTGCCCCTATTTTCTTCTAACACTAAGGCTTTAGACCCATAAGCTGACTTCAAAAACTTTCTTCTCAATTCTTCATTCAGCAGACTGCTTGTCACCATGGTCATTGTCAACTTTCCATATGAAGCTGAATTGTTTAAGAAAATAACCAGTATCTCCCAATTATCTGGCAAGGAACTAAGAAGTAGAATAACCCGCCACTCATTATCTAGAGTCATCTTCATTCTAGCAAGTTGGCTGATTATACTCTTCATTTCATTCAGGTGTTCCCCAATACTGCCTCCATCCTTAAACTTCAAATTGACCAATTTCTTTATCAGAAAAGTCTTGTTACATGCAGTCTTTCTTTCATACACTTCATCAAGCTTATCCCAAATTGCCTTTGCAGACAATTCATCAGCTACATGGTGGTACACAACTTTATCCACCCACTGTCTCAAACAAGCCATAGCTTTTCGATCTAGTTTGGTCCAATCTTTCTTAGTTATCTCTATAGGTTTCACACCTGTAATAGGGTCATACAGATCCTTAGAAGAGATCTATCATTTTTCTCTTCCAATAATTCCAATTGTTTCCATCAAAAGAAACTATCTTTATATATTTATCTTCTGCCATTGTTAAAATACAAAAGAACCTTGCTTTGATACCACTTATTGGGATGTTCTATAAAAAAATCCAAATGTCCAACTCGTATTTCAACAAAATAAATGCAGCAAATATATCATCAAACAACCAAGCAGAATAAATAAAGAGACACAAAATTTTAACGTGAAAAACCCCCTCAAATTAAGGGAAAAAAAACCACGGGACAAATCAGCCTAATCAAGAATTCATTATGATAAAGTTTAATACAACCACTCCCTCATAGAGATCAATTATTTATCTTAAAGATAAATAAAAAATACAAGAATATGGAAAACCTGAGAAGTTACTTAGTCTTCCCCTTTTTTCCCCTTGCACAAAAGATGCACCCCTTGAACTCTGAAAAAAACTAATATGAGAAACTGAAATGAAGAAGATGAGAATCTCCCGATTCAGTGTCGCCTGTAGGCACTAATCCTCTCTCTCCATTGCCCTTGTCTTTCTCTGTTCACGCACCTAGAAAAGAAAACAAATTTTATTACAGAACAAAGAAAATTTCTAGCCTCTGTTTCGTTGAAGACACTGTTGGTTTTTGACTCGGTTTCGTTTTTGCCGTGAACAACCAAAAAACAACTTTGGTTACTATTACAAAATTTATTACTTACTTTACTTCACATACAACAAACGGGACGTAATAGAATTCTGACTATTCACATCTCCCACATACAAAACTTACTGCGTCTGGATTCCTTCGGCATATCAACTCGTGGGTGGGGCCCACTCATGGGGTGGACCCCAAACCACAACACTTCCTCCCAAAAACAGCAGACAACAAATAAAAAACAGAAGGAAGGAAACATGAAAGGTTACCGTTAGGCATCACAATGAATTGATCTTCGTGCGCGTACTGCTTCTGTAGAACATGACAAATTCCCACCATGTTATGTTTAATTCGAAACAATAAAAATAAAGATGAACGGAGAAATAGCCATAATTAACAATGTTAAGATCTATATATGAGATAATGCATTTTTGCCTTTTTCATTTTTTCTTAAACCACACAGCTGAAGGATGGAGCCACTATATTAAACAAACAAGGTAGAAATATTGATTTAGCATTCATAGTTGTAGTTAACTCAGCATGCCTTTTATTCAATAAGGTGGTGATTGATGCTCCTGACGTTTTTCAACATTTCCTTGCCATGTTAATCGTATTTACCTCGCTACCACTAGAATCAGAATCATCTTCTTGTGCTAATCCTCTTCTAAGCTTACGTCATCACCTTCAATACCCTCGTTCTCGTCCTCACAGGGATCAAGTAAACTCTTAACCTGTAAAAGTTCCTTTTCAAGTAGGAGTCAACAAAATAAACCATAAAAAGATCATGACTTTTACCTTGAGAGATAATAAAATATGCTTGCTGTTTACATTTCCAACTTCCGTTGTCAAAGGATTTTTCATCCAAGTAATATTTACCTCTTGCTCTGAGCAGCTTCTGAAGAAAGGAGGCTCATAATCCGGTGGCTGCATTCCCCATAGACAAAAATTATCAATTATTATTCAAGTAGAAAAACCAATGAATTAAATTCTGACTGAATAATTACTTGAGTATGACCATGAAACAAACGTGGTAACGGGAATAAAAACAGTTATATAATCCCATAACCGACCATACTGTCTGAAGACAACAAAATGTATGTCTTTTTGTCTTTGTGCATTTTAAGTCAGGCACATGAACATTTTAAGTCAGGCACTTCTATGAGTTCACCATATAAAGAACAAAGTGAACCGTACATGTATAAGTTCACGCTACTTGCAGTGATTTAAAAACTTTGCCACGACATGGATCAGAAAGACTAAAAAAGTATAAGGCGAGGTGAGAGTACACACCGTTATGTCATCGTAGTAGAGCAGCTTCGTCAAGATAGTACGCTGCGGACAGCAAACATTAACCAAATTTTGGAAACCCAAAAGAAAAGTCTGCTAATTCAGAATATTTCACTTACCTTGTCTGGCATGCAGTCTAGAGTTTTCATCAGCTGAAGCAGGGTACGAATCATTTTGCAAGCAGGACTCCTGGAAATTTCTCATTTCAGAAACTCAAGAAAAAAAGGATCCCGGCATTTGGAATAAATATATGTTAGTTTCGTGTAAGACTGTTAGACCGTGAAACCCAATTACGGGTTAAGTGAAGGGCAGTTTTATCTTTGTGGCTTTAGGACCTAAGTTATAAATAAAATCATAAATCAGGCTGATGTAAAGAGGATTACGAGAGAGAAGAATGACAGAGACCAGAGCTGCCATTAACCCAAAACCATGAAGCCACCGCAAAGCAACATAGGGAGAAGGAAAACAGAAATTTTCATGAAGAAGTTAGAGTTTTCTTCTTATGTCTTACGTGAAGAGCATTGCTGAGAGATCTTTATAATTTTCTTGTACTTTGTTTGTGATGTTCAAAGTTATCAAAGAAGAAATAGACAACCTAACCGCCCCTAGAGCCTTGCGATCAAGTAACTCTTACATTGCAAATTTATCCACCTTCTCTGTACTGGTCGGCTTGGTTGTGGTTAGTAGCTGGTAGATGTCCTTCTAGTATAAGTAATCTTCAATATTGATGCACCAAAATCTATAATTTTGACCATTGGATTTATCTATCTTGAACTTGCTATCGTTGGGCATCTCTTCCTAAAGCTTTGATACCAATTGTGGGGAAAATAAAACAAGCCCTTGCCAGACAGAGTATAAATTTACTCTTCTCTAGGTCTAGCCGAACAATATATAATTCTATGTTCTTTGGTTCTGGGCGAATATAGTATAATTCTACTGTTCTCTGCCTGTATTGTGGAATAAAGGATCACAGACACGCCAACAAGAAAGCAAAACAAGTACACAAGGAATTATGTGGTTCGGCCTTGTTGCCTACATCCACGGGATCACACAGTTCCACTAGATACTTTGGTCTAGTTATACCCTTTAATCAATTAAAACTAAAATTTGTTAATAATGTGTACAAATTGCTACTATATCGTTTAAAGTTTAAAAGAGACATTTTAATTATTTGTTATGTTCGTAATTACAAATCAAATAGAGAAAACGATGCCTAAATTTTACCGTTCTTTCTTAACTTATGTAATTTCATTCGATTAACTATTTTTATAACAAAGTTTCTAAGCTTGTCATAAATGTATAGTTATTTGTTGTAAAGAAATATGTACTCATTTACTATGTTTATAAGAATAAATAAAACATACTAAATAACGAACCAATCAGACTACTTTTGGTTTAGTTATATCATTTTAATCAAGTAAAATTGAAGTTCATTGATAATGTACATAAAGTGCTATATTATTTAAAGTTAAATGAGACCTCTTAATCATTTATTATGTTCGTAATTACAAATTAAATGGAGAAAGTGATACCATAATTTAACTATTTTTTCTTAATTTATGTGATTTCATTCGCTTAATTAGTTTTAGAACAAAACATCTAAACTCTTCACAGATGTGTATTTAGTTGTTATAAAAAATAATTACACATTTACTAAGTTTGTACGAATGAATGTAACACACTAAATGATGAACCAATTGGACCACTTTGGGGTAGTCATATCTTTTTAATTGATTAAAACCGATGTTTATTATAATTGTGCATGGAACATTATATAGTTTAAGTTTTAAACAAACTTCTCAATTAGTTATTACATTCGTAATTATGAATCAAATAGAGAAAGTGATACCATAATTTAATCGTTCTTCTTTAACTTATGTGATTTCATTCGCTTAACTAGTTTTAGAACAAAGCACTTAAGCTTGCCACAAATATCTATTTAATATTTTTAAAGAAATATATACTCATTTACTATGTTCAAAAGAATAAATCAAATACACTAAATGATAAACCAATCAGACCACTTTTCTTTTCTAGTTATATACATGGAAGGCTGTATCGACCGATACGGGTCCGTATAGGTCGATACGTACCCGTATCGATCGATACCGATACGGTATGAGGGGCGATACGCCCCCCACACCATTTTGCGATACATATCAGCCGTACCATATCGATACGGCCGATACATATCGATACTATATTTAAAAAATAAAATTTTAATTAAAAAAATAAATTTTTTTGAATTTTTTTCTTAAAAATAAAAATAAAATGCAAACCCAACTTCTTTAAAAGTTTAAGTTTTAGTTATATTAAAAATAATATTTTTAAAGTTATATGAAATCAATACTAGTAGGTCCACACAATTTACATAATTACTTTTTTTACATATAATGCTCCACAAATATACATTTATTTAAACATGTAATTTAGACTCATATTAAGCATATTATTTATTTTTAAATAAACCAATTTTAAAGCATTTAATATGGGAAAGAATGACCAATAATTTATATGGGACGAAAAGCATAATAGTATATGGTTCTGAATGAACTAATTTTAGAATAGCCGTATCGGTTGATACGGCATTATATGGTCATATTATGCTTTAAAAGAAGTATTATAATGATATATTATTATTTATAATATTTTTTTATGTTTATAAAAGGGTTTATGCCTATTTAGGCGCGTACCAAGCGTATCATCGGTACGTACCAGTATCCATGATCATCGATACTCTCATGCATATCGATACTGCCTTCCATGGTTATATATCATTTTAATGTATTAAATTGTTGGTTAATTGGCTACTTGTGGTGTTACTACTCATTTTATGAGTAACAGTTAGAAGATGACTAATGGTATCATGGTAGTGGCTAAGGGGAAGAAAAGTGAGACAATATATTTGACATCCAGTTGTTCTAAGCAATCTATTGGAGTGGCCTTGAATGTAGCTGATGTCAGTTTGTGGCATTATTGTCTTGAACATATATCAGAGAAGGGGATGAAGGTGTTACAGGCTAAGGGGAAGTTACCCAGTTAGAGGTGTGCAAATTTGGAATTTTGTGAGCATTGCGTCATGGGTAAGCAACGCAAAATTTTATTTTCTATAGCTACCCCGGAGCACAGGTCTGAGCATCTTGAGTTTGTACGCATAGAAGTTTGGGGATCAACCCAGGTTCCATCCTTTGGAGGTGCGTCTTACTTCATTACTTTTATTAATGATACTTCTTGCAAGTTATGGGTTTTCTTTGTTAAGAATAAATATGATGTATTTTATATATTTGTGCAACAGAAAACACTTGTTGAGAATGAGACAAGATTAAAATTAAAGTGTTTGAAGTAAGACAATAGAGGTGAGTATTATAGTAGGGAATTACAGTCCTATTGTGAAGCATGACCTTTGAAGGTTGCTTACTACTCCTAGACAGCCTAGACAGAATGGTGTTGCTAAGCGGATGAACAGAACCATCATGAAGAGAGCACGCAACATGAGGCTTTATTGTGGTTTGCCACCCTCATTCTGGAGTTATGCCATTGACAAAGAAAGAGGTAAATATTTATCACTTAAGAGTTTTTAATTGTGCTGCTTATGTGCATGTTAATGCAGAGCATAGGGGCAAGTTGGATTCAAAGTCCAACAAATGCTATTTTATTAGCTATGGAGGAGATGCTTATGGTTATTGACTATGAGATCTAGTTAATAAGAAGGTGATCCTGAGCATAGATGTTATATTTCATGAGGCAGAGCTTTATAAGCATCGTCAAGTGCTACAAAAGGGGAAAATGAAACAGGTTAAATATGAGTTTGTAGAACTTGAGGCTGAAAATTCTTCAGATGATGATAATGCTCATATGGAAACTAGTGCATCTAGTCATGAACATGTGGTTGATAGTTCTTCACATATAGTTCCAGAGGATCCAGTTGTTTCCTTATAGACACCACTTGATTGGACCAATTTCAGGCAGATTAAGAAGAAGAGGATATTTGATCCCTTTGACCTTGAGAGCACATCTGGTATGCATTCCATATTTGATCCTAGTCTGAATTATTTACTTTTGACTGATAGTGGTGAACCAAAAAGCTTTGAGGAAACTTGCAAGATATACACTTTAGTTCAATGGGAGCGTGCTATGGAGGTTGAGATGGATTCATTGACATCTAATCAGACTTGGGAGTTAGTTCCTATACCTTCAGGTAAAAAGGCATTACATAACAAGTGGGTTTACAGACTGAAACATGAAGCTGATAGAAACAAGAGGTACAAAGCTAGACTCGTTGTCAAAGGCTTTTAGCAGAAGTATGGAGTAGATTATATAAAGATATTTGTTCCTGTTGTCAGAATTGTTACTATCAGAGTGGTGTTGTTCATTGTTGCAGTTGAGGATCTTCATTTAGAGCAGTTGAATATTGAAATAGCCTTCCTACATGGTGACTTGGGAGAGGAGATCTATAAGGTTATGTGGTAAGAGGAAAGGAAAAATTTGGTGTGCAGATTGTCTAAAAGCTTGTATGGTCTCAAGCAAGCTTCAAGACAATGGTATAGGAAATTTGATGGGTTTATGCTATAAATTGAATTTTATCGTTGCTATTCTGATCATTGTTGTTATTACAAGAGGTTGAGAATTTCTTATTTGCTCTTGTTGTTATATGTGGATGACATGTTGATTGCAAGAACAAATTATAGTGAGATTGAGATGCTCAAGAAACAGTTTTTTAATTTCGCAATGAAGGATCTTGGACTAGCCAAACAGATCCTTGGTATGCGAATTACAAGGGATAGAGAGCAGAAAATGTTGAAATTATCATAAGAAGAATATGTTGAAAAGGTATTGATAAAGTTCAACATGTTGGGTGTCAAACCAGTTGGTACTCCCTTGGCGACTTACTTTAGACTTTCTGGTGAGCAGTCTCCTAACACATAGGAGGAAATAACACACATGAACATGGTTCCTTATACAGCTGCTATCGGTTCATTGATGTATGTAGCCACATGCACTAGACTAGATATTTCTCATGTTGTGAGTCAGGTTGCAAGGTTTATGGAAAATCCAGGAGAAGAACATTGGAATGTAGTGAAATGGATTCTTAAATATCTGAAGGGTTCCTCAGGTATGTCTTTGCACTTTGGTGAGAATTCTAATATTAACCTGGTTGGTTTTGTTGATTTAGATTATGAAGGTAATCTAGATAACGGGAGAAGTACCACAGGTTTTGTTTTCACATTGGGCAGTGGTGCAGTTGCTTGGTAGTCACAATTGCATAAAACTGTGACAAACTCATTTGCTGACGCAGAGTATATTGCATCCATTGAAGCTTGCAAGATGATGATGTGGTTAAAAACATTCTTGAAGGAGCTGGGAAAATCTTATGAGAGATGTGTACTCTATTGTGATAATAAGAGTGCAATTGATATGACAAAAAATAATGTGTTTTATGCTAGAATGAAACATATTAAGATCAAGTATCATTTTTTAAGAGAACTTGTTGAAGAGAAGGTCTTCTTGGAGAAGATACATACTAAGGAGAATCCAACAGATATGTTTACTAAAGTGGTGACGATGGAGAAATTAAGCGTTTGTTCAATCGCCATCAGTCTTCTACACTAGAAGGATGGTGGTGATCACACAATTACATTAGATATAAGTGGAGCAATTATTTTGCTTGCAATTGGCTCTATTTGAAATTGATTTGAAAGGGATTAGTTTAAGTAGGAGAATTGTTGCTGAAAATTTTGAGTAATTAGGCTTCAAGTGGGAGATTGTTGACCATGAAACCTAATTACGGGTTAAGTGAAGGGCAATTTTATCTTTGTGGCCTTAAGACCTAAGTTACAAATAGAATCATAAAGGAAGTTGATGTGAAGAGGATTATGAGAAAGAAGAATTACATAGACCAGAGCCGCCAGTAACCTAGAATCGAGAAGCCGATGCAGAGGAATATAGAGAGAAGGAAAACTGGAATTTATAGGAGGAAGAAGTTAGAGTTTTCTTCTTGTGTCTTACGTGAGGAGCATTGCTGAGAGATTTTTGTAATTCTCTTTTACTTTGATTCTCTATCTAGTGGAATTGCGTGATCTCGTGGATGTAGGCAACAAGGCCGAACCACATAAGTCCCTATGTTCTTGTTTTGCTTTCTTGTTGGCATGTCTACAATCCTTATTCCGCAATACATGCAGAGAATAATAGAATTATACTCTATTCGCCCAGAACTAAAGAACAGTAAAATTACACATTGTTCGGCCAAACCTAGAAAAGAGTAAATTTATACTTTGTCTGGCGAGGGCCTATTTTATTTTTCCCACAAAGACCTTATTTGATTTGGAGTTATCTCCATCGCTTTAGACTTGAATGTGCCTCCTTGCCTTTTGTTTCGAGTTATGTTCATGGACACCTCATCAGTCTCTGCATTTGGATAACTGAAAGAAACTCTGGGAATTTTGCTTTTGATAGTTAATTTATGCTACAAACTGAAATAGATATTACTAGGAAGAAACAAAAAAAAATAAAATATATTATGTTAGGGAACCTGGACTTAAATAATTGAGAAGACAATTACAAACTCAAATAATCGAGATTCTAGCAGGGAACCTAGACTTAGTTCAAATTAAAATGTTAGAATTACGTTTTTCCAGCGTCTATGCATTACTACTAAAAGATTTCCTTGCTTGTTCACGCCCATTGAAGACTTTAACAAGCCATCCAAAACCAAATAGTGACAAAAAGTTTAAATTTAATTGAAGCTTATTATCCAAAATAATGTAAGCGAGCATAGTTCCTAAAAGACAACTTACAGACATACTCCTCAATCATTATACCTTCCGCAAATTCACATATGCAAAACAACTTTTTCTGCCGCACATCATAGACATACAACAACCAAGCCACAACAAATAGTGATTAAGTAAGCACGTGATGTGGTCAATTTAACGCAACTTCAAATAGATGCTAAATAGACACACAAGTATCAATGCCTATCTGAAACAACATCTGTATTCCTAAGTACAATGAAGAAAATTGTACTTAATGAGAAAAATAAGAAGAGGATTGCAATTTCATCATCTATGTTTGTTTGGGTCATGCATAGATGATTTCAGTATGGGCTCATCATGAGTAAAGAATATGAAAAACTCTTCCCTTATCCACAATGACACAAAGCAATGTCCAAAAAATACAATGCCTTGATTTTTCAATGCACTTGGGTTCTTAATTGGAAATGGATGAAAAGAATGTGGGTTTGTCATTTCATCGAGCACCTGTAAAAGGATTTTAAAAGACAAGAGTAAATATGGCAATCACTAATGGCCTGAAGGATGTATGTTGGTAAAACGGGTAATTTCTGAAATAATTGGAGGGCATTTAAGACATTTGTGTTTGAACAAATAAACCGTTAATTTCGTTAACCTTCATCATCCTTTAGCCATTTCTACAATATCAAATCTCAGCTGGATTTCACGGTGTCAATTTCAAATTCCTTTCCGTCCTAAGCTGTTGAATCAATGGGAGGTTAAATTCTCAGCTTGTTCTTTGTTTTCTTTTTTGCAATTTTGTTTCTATTATTGAAATCCGAAGATCTGTTTTTAAAAATTGTTTCAAATCCTGTTTCAACAACGACTTCCTGCATCATATTGTTATCAACTTGTGATAAGTTATAACTACTTTAGGTGCCCAAATGGAATATCAATAACACCCAGGGATTTTTTCCCCTACTTAAATCACCTATTGCACATAACAAAAAATTATTATCCTTTTGATATTTAGAGAAGCTAGTCAAAATTATAACTCAATATTATAGCTGACTACGGCCCACTTCCCAGAACTGGAGTGAGCTGTGGCTCTGGGAAGATTTTTTCTTGATATTAGGCGAAAAAATATATGATAAATGCCTTGGAAGGGGTTCTTTTTGTAAAAAATAGAGGCGTAAATAGGGGCATAGTTTGTAATTTCCAAAGTAGTACGTGCTTGTGTTGTGTAGTAGTTTGTGTCCAGAATCTTCCAAAGCTAGGTCTTCTAATTACCCATCTCATCCAAGAAGTTAAACCCGCTATTTTTCTACCTTTTTTAAGAGGTAAGAAGAAACTAAGAAGTACAAATGTGTGTAGTATCTGCGCTTAAATAAGTGTGGAGAAAATGTGGTGGCTTAAAGACCAGGAACATGAGAATTGATCCAAACCAAAGTTTGCAAGTCCATCAGCTGCTTGATTTTGTTCTCGAAAAACATTGAATGGTCTCATAGGAGAACCTTGTTGCTATGTTACAGAGTAACGAGGTGCTATTACTTAAAAAATGTAGTGCATTCCTTACGAAGTAAGGAGCTAACAAAATGGCACTTACACAGTTACACGCAGTCCATCGAATCACTCTTTTAACTACCACTCTTTGTACCACATATAGCCTAGTTTGGTTGCATTGCAGAAGAGAGTCTAGGTGCGTGCACTGTAGAGGGTGGCCAAGAACAGAACCTTGAAGAAGGGGGATAGAGAGGGCACTTAATTTGTAAAAACCTTGGGTGACATATTGTCACGGACGACGGTGCGGCGCTCGCAGACAATGTAATCTCTAATATGTGACAATATAGTCCCACCAAAATAAAAATAAAAAAGCATTGAGCCACATGGTCCCACCTTAAAAAATATAGTAAAATTTGATTGGCTGGGAGGTCATGGCCTCCTCTATACCCCTGGCTCTGTCCCTGTCCTTCCCCCCAACATGTATTTTCAACCACAAGGTATGCCATGAAAACATCTCTTGAATGTTTGAAGTATCTTCTATTTTGATAAGTAGTTTGAAGCAGTGTTTTAAAAACAGGCTGACCCGGATTAGTCGCCGGGCCGGGTTGACTCGGTTCAACCAGGGGTTAACCCGGGTTGACCCGTTTTGTTATATATTAAATTAATAATAATTTTATGTAAAAATGTGTGCATGTGGCTCAGCGGATAAAACACGTAAGGTATTTAGTTTACGTCCTGCGTTCGAATCCCGCATTAACAATGATTTTTTGACATTTTTCTGGTGCGTTATATTATAAATAGTTAAATAAAATGGTTATAGACACGTGAATGACAAAATTAACGTCAGTGTTTTAAAACCCGGCCCGGCCCGGCCGGCCGGACCGGGTTCAACCGGACCCGGATGATTTTCCGGGCCGGTTCAATGTTTCTTCCGGGATGGAAAAGTGAAAAACTTTTCACGCGACAGCGGGATGCGAACTCCCGAAATTTGGATAGCTTTTAACGCCTTACCAACTAGGCTACGTTAATTTTGTCATTCACGTGTCTATAACCATTTTATTTAACTATTTATAATATAACGCACCAGAAAAATGTCAAAAAATCATTGTTAATGCGGGATTCGAACGCAGGACGTAAACTAAATACCTTACGCGTTTTATCCGCTGAGCCACATGCACACATTTTTACATAAGATTATTATTAATTTAATATATAACAAAACGGGTCAACCCGGGTTAACCCCCGGTTGAACCGAGTCAACCCGGCCCGGCGACTAATCCGGGTCAGCCTCCGGGCCGGTTTTTAAAACACTGATTAACGTAGCCTAGTTGGTAAGGCGTTAAAAGCTATCCAAATTTCGGGAGTTCGAATCCCACTGTCGCGTGAAAAGTTTTTCACTTTTCCAACCCGGAAGAAACATTGAACCGGCCCGGAAAATCATCCGGGTCCGGTTGAACCCGGTCCGGCCGGCCGGGCTGGGCCGGGTTTTAAAACACTGGTTTGAAGCGACTTTTGGAGGTTGGACATGATTTCATGTACATTGACTTATGTGAAAATTTTCATTAAGCATGTTGATGAAGTTTGGTTATTACAAATTCAATGAGCATGAAATGACTGAGGAAGACAAATAAGACTGGCGATTAAGAGCTTGGAGGAAGCACAACATTGCTGTCTCATTTGGCGGATGCACCAACTTCTGTCTTGTACAAATGATGGACAACGAAACCGAGAACCGCTCGCGGTGTGATAGCACAGATGAGCAGGTCCCAGCTCGACACGCGGTCCCTCCGCCCACTTCTCGTGACAAGCAACGCGAGCGGCGTAAGCTCGAGCCTACACAACTTTTGCAGCTGACGACAAAATCGTCGGGATTAGGTGGAAGCACAGCACCCTATTCCGAAATGCCGTGGCCTTTTCATGTGATAAGAATCTTTCGAAATTCCGATAATACCCATCACTCTTTGGTCGTGCCTTCCTACAAAAAGCAGAAATTAGACAGACAACCCTGGGGCATTTGGGAATATGGGGCTCTTTCCTAATATTTTTTTAGGGTTTTAGGCACCCAGGAAAAAATTATTAATTTAATATTAACTCTAAAATATATATTTACATAAAAAAACCTTTAAATTCTTTTGCTCCACTCCCCAATCAATCGAATGATAAAGACGTTTTAAACCCGATTGTTGATAGGTGGTTTAATGACAAAAAAATTATAATATATCATAGTCTTATATTTGAGTGCCGGAGACCTTGAGCGCCTCCACATCAAAGGAATTAATACAAGGGCCAGACGAATTAGGCACTACTCTCTATTATTGTCATCCTTGGATTTGAGCAGAAAGCGAGGTACAAAATTATTGTTGTCGTCAACCCCTGAAACATCCTTATCCTAGAACACCTACTTCGATTCTATTGAATCAATGGAACCA
Organism: Saururus chinensis; assembly: GCA_035235625.1. NCBI lineage: Eukaryota > Viridiplantae > Streptophyta > Magnoliopsida > Piperales > Saururaceae > Saururus > Saururus chinensis. The sequence continues at coordinate 34,197,616 of CP141145.1, forward strand.
TATCCGCCATTCTCCCTCTCAAAGCCCCCCTCTATCATTTTTTAAATACCCAAAATAAACCAATTAAATTCTACTAATAAGAACCAAAACCACCTATTTCATAAAAAAAACAATAAAGTAGCATGCAAGGGGAGGTTCTCGAGCTGCAATAAAAAATCAACCCAAAATTTTTTTATCTAAAAAATAATTACAAAAAATTTATAAAAAAATATTAAATATCAAGACATACAAATTCACCTACGTCCATTCACTTTTGGATTATTTTAATACTTGGACCTTTAGGTAATCCACTTGGTCTTCTATTGCTTGAAATTCATCAATAAAAACCGTAAATATTTACTCACTTTGTTATATATAAAGGATGGGGTCTAACTTCTTTGTTATATACATTACTTCCTTTTTGACTTACCCTAACTTGCCCTAGCCTGATTGGCGAAGAGGTTAGACCCCATCCTCCACCTTTAACTGGGCTAAGGCACCCTCGTTGTCTCCTCCCCATGCCTAGTATGGGAGGTCCTCTAGACCTAAGACTTGGTCTTCACAAGCTGGCCCCATATTCTCATATCTATGTTTCGGAGCTCCTCACCGCCAAACACGTGGTGTCCTTCCTCCAAGTCAGGTATGAGGAGATTAGCAGATATTGGTTGTTTGTTAGGTAGGATTGGATCAGAGACTAACGTGAGTAAGCTATTCTTCTTACTGACAAACAATATATTCTGTTAGGTGTCTCTAGGAAGCGGTTCTAAGAGGAGGCTAAAGGTGTGCCCCATATGGTTGAGGTCCTACCTGAGACTTAGGTGCTACTATTTTGGTTCAACCTAAGTTATTTTTCTCTTAAATGGGTTAAATAAATTCAGTCACCCATTTAACAAGTAACTAGATGGGAATATGAAAAATATGAGAACAATGTGATTAGAGAATAAAGGAGCATAAAAAAGAGAAGAAAGAGATTTATAAAGGAAGGAGACGTAAGAAAAGAAAAGATAAAAAACGACTTAAAAGTGGAAGAGACATCAGAAAAGAAAAAGGAATTAAAAAAGAAAGGAAGAAAGAGATTGATAAACGCAGGAGACGTAAGAAAAGAAAGCGAAAGAAAGACTTGGAAGCGGAGGAGACATCGGAAAAGAAAAAGAAGGAGACCGGAAAAGACAAAGGAGGAGACCGGAAAAGAAAATGAGAAAAAAAGTGGGAAAGTAAATTTGTCTAAAAATTTAATTATGTGGACTTGATGGATAATGTACAAAATTATCTGACGTAACCTCGATAAAGTCTGCCGATGAGAACTGACGTCAGTTTTTATTTTTTCGTTTCTATAAAGTTTACGGAAAGGAGTAGATACCAGTCAATTGCTGCTCCTCCATTTGGACGTCTCTGTTGTGCTGCTTGAAATATGAGGCTGGAAGAGGGAATTGGGGGGAAGATGGAGCAACAGTCGTTGATCTACAGCTCCGTGGCGAGGGGGACAGTGGTCCTGGCCGAGCACACGGAGTTCACTGGCAACTTCACCGGCATTGCGGCTCAGTGTCTGCAGAAGCTCCCCGCCAGCAACAAGAAGTTCAGTTACAGCTGCGATGGTCACACCTTCAATTTCATCGTCCACGATGGCTTCGGTACGTGCTTTAAATTTCTGCGTATGGCTGAAGTTGCATTTAATAAACGAAAGACGTTGGTGGGTCGAGGTGTTCATCTTGTGGGTGCCTTTCAATATGCTCTGCTTTGCTAGATTGGTTTTGGTATGATTTTGATGGGTTTGTGGTATCTGATTTGGTGATTGAATTTATGTGAATTTATTTGTGAGTTTTTTTTATACTACTTGGTATCCTATATTTTTTTGATTTTAACACTTAATTATATATGACTTGGTTTAGGACAAATTTACCCTTAGGTCACAAATAAACTCATATACAAGTTTTTATCTTATTATTGGTGCCAAATTACTGACGATGGTACAGATTTGTATGAGCAAAATTAAAATATACAACACATAAAAAATAAAACACCCACTTAAAGATAATTAATGAAAAATAAAAAATTTCCCATTCTCAATCTTGTGTTCCAAAGAACAAACCAGAACCGAGTCACCTCCCGATTTCAATCCAAAAACTGGTTCTTAGTTAAAAACAACACACAAAAATAGTAGAATTCAAAATGGGGAATCAAAGGAAGTTACTTTAGTGCTTCCTGAGTTACAACAAACAAACTGTTCCGACAATTTGTAAAACTGGGTTGCGTTTAGAACAGATTAAAAGACTTTAGGACTTACTGCAAATGGGATCGGGTGTGGCAAAAAGAAAGGATTTTTGGGAGTACAATGAATCTGAAGGAAATCGTGTGGAGTACATCCACTTTGTATGACTCGCGAGACTTCCGAAGATGCGAGAACAAGAGGATGGCTTGTAAGGTCCCTGATTTTTCTACGATTTTCTGTGATTTTTCTGCCCATTTTCGGCAGGAAAATGTGACGTTTCAGCGTATGCATATTTGTGTATTTTCCCCGTATTTATACCCGTAGAGTCGGGTGTGGGGCTTAGTCGCGGGCCACGGGCCTTGCTGTGCGCTTACGGCGTGAATTTTGGAGGTTCGACGCGTAACCAGTGGGTTAATGCGCGTTGAGCGTACGTTTGGAAAAAATAAATAAAAGAAAATAAAAAAGATGGATCGGGATCGCGATCCCGATCCACTGGTTCAGTTGTATGAACAGTACCACCGCCCCCCCCCCCTTTTTGCCTGTTCACTGTGCCCGGCCGCCGCCGGCCGTCGGTGGGCCAGTGGGCCGCCGCACTGGCTCTACCCCGGCCGTGCGACGGCAGGGGAGCCGCCGTCCCGGCCCCACGGCCGCTCTGCCCCGACTTTTCCGGTTAGCCTCCCCACTGCCTTTTTTTGGATTCCGCCGCCGCCGTGGGCCGGCCGGCCGCCCATGGTTCCGCCATGGGCCAGCGACGGCGGGAGGGCACCCCTCCCGGCCCGGTGAGCCTCCGCTCCGCCGCCCCGTCCCAATTCCCCCTCTCTGCCCTGTTGTGGCCGAAGCTTCGTTTGGACGAATTGGGGCCGCCGGCGGCGAGCCACGGCCGGCTGTGCTCCGTCCGGCCCGGCCTTGGTTCGGCGAAGTGATTGCGCCGCCCCTCCCTGGCCAATTTTGCCTCCGCCTAGCTCGCACAGTTCTGGCCTCTCCTCCTTTTTCACTGTTCCGGGCTCCATTTCGTTGGTGCTCTATTTCAGTCACCATCGTGGGCTGACAACGGCCAATCAGACCCCGATTTGGCACCGCCTTGCTCCAGCGATGGCGAGGAGCCACTCCTCCCGGCCCGGTGAGCCTCGGCACCGCCGCCCCATCTCTTTTCCCCCTCTCTGCACTGTTCCGCCGACGGACTGTTTGGGCAAACAGTGGCTGCCGGCGGTGATTCATGGCCGATTCGGCCTTCCCCCAGCCTCGCCTTGGTCCGGCGAAGGCAGTGGACTACACCTCCATGCCCGATTCAGCCGCCGCCCCCATGGCCGCTCCCGCCTTTACGGGTTTTCCCCGGTCGTCCCCTATTTTTGGCCTACGCCCGTTTTGGACGTTGTGACTGACGTTATCAGTCGGACACCGGATTTGATTTGGTGGACCTTAGTTCGGCTCCGCCCCGACCCGGTGATGCCAATGGGCCACCCCTCTGGGCCTTGTTCAGCCTTGCGGCCCGTAGCCGCAGCTAGTTCCGCCTTACCGGCACGTTTGTCGTTGACCCTTCTTGCCCATTTTACGCCGTCGATACCGGACGGCCTCGGGCAAGAATTTGTATGTCTTACTTTGACAGAAGGTGGACGAGTTCACCTACTCAGGCCTTGGCCAGTGACGGCCTCATAGCCTTTGCACGACCATGAACCCTCCCCCTGCTCTCTGTCGTGCGAGATGCACAACCGCCCTCACCATGAGTATTGGTTGTGGGTGGCGATCGGTGATGTCGCCACTTAGATTGGCCATCGCTAGGGCCTTAGCCTTGTTGGCTTTTGTGGGCCATGAGTCGCCTCATTTCAGCCATCTCCCCCGCCCTTTGGGCCGCGTACGCACGTAGCCACGCGTGTACTTCTGGGTGTAGGTGCCGCATTCGTGCCGCCTAACCATCGGTTGGCTTTGCCACCGAGTGGAGTTGACCACTAGAGCCGTCCTCCACCTCTCCTTTGATTCTCGAGCTTTGCCCCACGCTCTCCGCCCTTATGTGGGCCTTTGTTGACCGGAATCGTTGCCGTTGGGTGCTGTCCACGGCCGATTTTGACGTCTTTGTGGCCGGTTGTGCACGTCTTAGCCACCGGCCGACTTTCAGTGAGTACACCCCCGACATTTTGGTCGCACCGCCACTTATGTTGGCACGATATTTTTCCTGGCCGCCCTAGTATGCCGCCGTGGATCGCGGATTTTTACCGCATTGAGTTCTGACACTCTGTTTGGCCATGGATAGTTCCGGCGCATCCTAAAACCTCGGGACAACAGCTCTCTCAGCCAGGCAACGGTTTTGACCACCAACTCCGCCGCCGACGCCGCCACCGTCGGGTGCTCGCCATCGAACGTCATGATTACGAGGTAGGGGAGCTTTGAACTCGTAAATTCATGAAGCATGCTTTGAATGAGTAGCAGCATGCTAGGATTGTATGATTCCATGCTTGGATGTTAAGTAACGATCCGATTGCATGATGTGCGTGTAAGCATGATTGTATGGTATGATTGATATGCATGAGTTGTATGCACGTTTTATGGGTATGGATTATGTATGCGCTAGCGATGGCTAGCAAATATGTCAGTATGCTATGTATGGGTTATGCATGTGCTAGTGATGGCTAGCGTGCATGTTTGAAGTATGTATGAATGTGTGTGTGCACGTGCTAGAGATGACTAGCGTGTACGTTTGATGTATGCATGTGCTAGTGATGGCTAGCGTGCATGTTTGACGTATGTATGAATGTATGCATGTGCTAGTGATGGCTAGCGTGCATGTTTGTAAGTTATGTATGTATGACCATATGTGTATGTTATACGTATGTGTGAGACATACGTGTGTATGATGGCATTTTGCCTATGCTTTGGATGTGCGTATGTGTTTGTGGGCAGAGGTATGGGCGATGGACAGTAAGAGGTGACAGAGACTTTGTCTGAATTTGGATACAATTGTGTAAGTGTATGACAGAGGACAGAGGATAAGAGTATGACGGGCAAGGATTAGAATGGATCAGTTTGGGGTGGATTGTATGCTGGGTGTTCGTCAGACAGTAAGAGTGTTCATAATTGTACAAGCATAACGTACAGATTATGAAGTGAAAAGTAAGTATAATAAGTGAGACATAAGTAAGAGGGCGACAACTGGGTTGGCTCTGAGGAGCGATATTTGAGGATGTCAGTGTAAGATGTTTTGGCCATAAGATGGATGGCGAAGTGCAAGACTATAAGAGTTGGGTGTACGATGAGTTTTGTCCATGATGTGGACGGGTAAGTGAAGTGTGCTGCCTTGACGAACTAGGGTTTCGATCGGGCTCAGCTTCGGTTTGACCAGTCGAGGACTGTGAGTTGTGTGGCATAATTGTACCGCATAATATACTTAATTCAAACTTGAATTATAAGCACAGCTAATGATAGCGTTGTGAGTTTGAGACCTGAGGGTTCGACGGATTAAGTTTCGTGTTTGAGCTGGCCGCTAGTGAGTTGGCCGAGCGTTTATCATGTCTTGCCATGGTGTTTATCCTGCGGGATGTTGTCTGTGTGCTGTGTAGAGCACCAGACGTCTGATGCTCTGCTAAGAGCGACGTTGTTTCTGATTTGGTCTGCGTGTTGTATAAGCCCAGACGTTTGATGCTCTGTTGAGAGCGATGTACGTTTCTGAGTTTGTCTGCATGCTGTATGAAGCCCAGACGTCTGATGCTCTGTTGAGAGCGACATATATTTCTGATTTGGTCTGTGTGCTGTGTAAGCCCAGACGTTTGATGCTCTGTTGAGAGCGTTGTATGTTTCCGCCCAAGAGTGGCACTGTACGTTTCTGCCCAAGTGGCACTGTATGTTTTCTGCCCAAGAGTGGCAATGGCACTATAAGACCCATTATGGTGGGCAATTCTCTGGCACTATAAGACCCATTATGGTGGGCAACTGTATGACCCCTTATGTGTGGGTGTTTATATTTGCGCGCTCAGGTAAGTAGTATCATGGATCTACTCTTACCTGTTTGATCCAGTGCCCCATGAGCATTGGTGTGCCTTACCTTCGGAAAAGTCCATGGCGTCTAGTCACTCCCTGGAGGTTAAGGTGTTGCCCTAGTGGCATTCTTTTCCATTTCGACGCTGGAGCCTATTAGTTGTAATGAGCTTCAGTGGTCGTTGATATGTGTACGATTATGAGTACGAGTACGATTGTATGAGTGTGAGTATGACTGTATGTGTATGAGTACGGCTGTAAGAGTATGTATGAGCAGGACTGTAAGAGTGTGTATGAGCACGACTGTAAGAGTATGTGGAGGAGCACGACTGTAAGAGTATGAGTACGATTGTGAGAATATGTTTCCGAGTAAGACAGTAAGTATGATTTTGTACAGACTGTACGAGTAAGGTCGTACGAGTCTGATTGTACGAATAAGGTCGTACAAGTATGCGTATGTTGTATGAGTATGTGTACGGTGGTATGAGTAAGTTGTATGACCCTGGATAAGGGTGTTTGTGTAAGTTGATTGAATATTATGATTTTGGCACGATGGTGCCTTTGGTATGAGTTTGGCACGATGGTGCCTTCGGTATGTCTGTGGCACGATGGTGCCTTTGATATGATCGTATGTGTATGTGCACGATATGATTATGATATGCTTCTGCTTCATGTTGAGTTGCATGACACATGTGTTTATGAACTTTGGAGTTCACCGTTTGGGTTTTCCCCTACTGGGTATTTTCCTATTGAGTATGAAAATACTCACCCTACTATTTTTAGCCCCGTTGCACGGGAGGTTTTGCAGGTTGTGCGGAGAGCTCCTGGAGATAGACGCTCGTTTCAGCGGTGGATTGATTCCCGTTGACTCAGGTATCTACTTGACTCATTGTGAGTTTGTTTGTGCCACGATCTCCTGTATTGGGTGAGATGAGAAGTTAGATGTTTATCTGGACTTTCGATTGGATTAGTCTGTGGACTGTTATGAGACTTGTACTCAGGGATGCCCGGGAGAGTGATTTGTATTTAAAAGTCTATGATCATAGCAAAATTTATTCGTACGTGTGTTTTCGGGTAGCGCCTTAGGATATTTGATTTGGCAGTACGATGTTTAACCGTATGATGTTTTAAATTATAAACAGGTTTTGATTTTATCGTTTTGACTCCGATTTATGGAAAAAAAAATTCTATGAGTTTTAAGAAAAAGGGATGAAAAATCTCAGGCGTTACATGGCTCCCACTAAAAGGACCAAAGATCTCACTCTCTGCATAGCCCATGTCTAATATTTAAATCTATATCGTATATACGATAACACTATATGTTAATAAAATGTATTATTGATAATACGATATGTATTCTTTGAGCCGACAACCCATAATATGATATCATCTATATCGCATATACGATAACACAATATTCGTCATACCTTGTTATCAATAGCATAATATTCTAATAATGCGTGTTATTGATAACACGATATGCCAAAATTGTGTGTTATTGATAATACAATATGTTACAATATCTTCTATATCGCATATACGATAATACGATATTCGCCAAAACGTGTTATTGATAGCACGATATTCATCATAGCGTGTTATCGATAACACAATATGCCAACAATGCGTATTATTGATAATACAATATGCTATAATATCCTCTATATCACATATACTATAATACGATATTAGCCAAAACATGTTATCGATAATACGATATTCGCTATAGCGTATTATTAATAACATGATATTCGCCATAGTGTTATTTATAACACGATATGCCAATAAGACGTGTTATTTATTTTTCTCTATATTGCATATACTATAACATGATATTCGTCGTAGCGTGTTATCGATAACATGATATTCGTCATAGCGTGTTATCGATAACATGATATTCATCATAACGTGTTATTTATAACATGATATGCATTCCAAAAATACGTGTTATTGATAATACAATATGTTATGATATCCTCTATATCGCATATACAATATTCGCCAAAGCGTATTATTAATAACACGATATTTACTATAGCGTATTATCAATAAGACGATATTCGCACATAGCATATAATTGATAACTCTATATTTGCCAGAACGTGTTATTGATAACATGATATGCTAACAATACTTATTATTGATAATATAATATATCACATATACTATAATACGATATTCGTCATAGCATGTTATCGATAATACAATATTCATGATAGCATGTTAATGATAATATGATATTCGCCAATATTTGTTATTAATACAATTGTTCATCAAGTCAGCGATTAAAACCTCTAGGATCCTATTCTAGAGTATATAGCATTGTTCTCCCTAGATAATCCCTCAAGATTTATTTTTTGGAATTACAATATCATCTTGATCTCCTTTGTAGGGATAAATAATTTATGTAATTAGAAATGTTTGGACAAAATCATAGAAGAACGATCGCGGATGAAGTGAGGGAGGCCGACAATCACTGAATAGAAATCAAAATTTGTTGATGGTAAAAACCACTGGGAGAAAATCACAAATTGTCACTGGGCTCCAATCTCTTTTTTGTTTATGCACTGTCATAACTGGTTTACACGATTTTATACCCTAACCCTTATTGTAAGGGTATTTGGTCCAATTTTTTTTAAATATCGTGTAAACCCAGGTTCCATGTAATATTTTTTATGAAATAAAAAAATATAAAATATTTGTATCTTAAGCCCGGTAATATGGAAAAAACTCTTTATTTATAGTGTTTTTTTTCCTTCATTTGGTTTGGGTCGATGCAGGTTTGGATCGGTTCATTTGCAGCTGCGCTGTTAAGTCTTAGTCAGTAAAGCATGTGGTTTGTTGTCTGTTCTTTGGAGGACGGAAAAAAGGGTTTTGAATTTCTGAATCTCACCTATTGTTTTGCGTTTAATGCTTTTCACGGGGATGTAATAAGCGTGTTGAGAAAATTTCATAGTTCGCCTCATTTACTTTTCTGTCTGTTTTTGTTTTTATGCGGTTTGAGGTAATCTCGGTATTTATGAGTATGAGCTCCATGATTTTGAATGCATTGTGTGCCTCGAATTGTATTAGTTATTCATTTTCTGGAATTTTGTTATAGGTAGTGGTTTGACTTCTGTTTGAACTCTTTATTAATAAAGATGTTTTGTTTAAAACGTATGCAAGATAACAGGAGGGCGACAGAAATTTATGTTCTAAGAACAATTTGCTTTACTTGTCTTATGCTACCAATATGGCTCCCAGGCATATAGATTCATTTACTGTTTTGCCTTTTTTTTTTCCTGGATGCTGCAGTCTACTGTGTCGTTGCAGTCGAGTCAGTTGGTAGGCTGGTTCCCATTGCTTTCCTGGAGAGGATCAAGGATGACTTCAACCAGCGATACACTGATGGAAAAGCTGCAACTGCTGCTGCTAACAGCCTTAACAAAGAGTTTGGGTAACTCTCTTAATGAAGGATAGTGAAGCCATGGAATGTTTTTTAGTTTGTTTCATTTCTGAAATTTGTGATATTTTTTCTTGTTATTTCAGGCCCAAGTTAAAAGAGCACATGCAGTATTGCATCGATCATCCCGAGGAGATTAGCAATCTTGCAAAAGTGAAGGCTCAGGTTTCTGAAATTGAAGGGGTGATGATGGAAAAGATAGAGAAGGTTTGTGACCGATATCAATCAATAAGTTCAACATAACCTGTTGTGTAATCATGAATTTGTTGATTCTATATTGTACCGCTCTGCATCTGTTTAGCATACAGGGAATTTAGTCTTATTAGTAGTTGAATGAAATTAATGTAATCCTTATCTTTTCGCAGGTTCTTGGAGAGAAAATTGAGCTTCTGGTGGTGGGCAAGACAGAGACTCGTCGCTTACAGGTTGGTAGCTTGCCACTGGTTTCAATATAACCTAAAAACTGCATTTTGAATAAATCTGTTGTAGTTGTTTTTTTGGTTGGGTTGGTTAGATACCCCTGTAATGAATCTGATCGGACGTGAATCTTTTTTTTTTCACTTTGCTTAATTTTTCCTTCGAAAGTAAAAGGAATGCATCATACCTCGTTTGAAAACCCATAACTAACGTCTTTTATTTGCGCAGCCGTATATGTTATTATACTAGTTTGTCGGCTCTAAGTTGTTTCTTATGGTGGTGTTTAAATTATGGAGCTTGTTATGATACTTTCAGCCGCAAGATTTCCGGACACAAGATACTGGAATTAGTAGAAAGATGTGGTTTCAGAACATGAAAATAAAGCTGATGGTGCTGGGCATCAACATTGCTTTGATCCTTCTCATAATCTTATCTGTTTACCGGCATTTTAAGAGTCTATGAGGAGCCCCCGCAGCCTTTTTTGACAGCTTTTCATTGTATATATTTTGGTCAGAGTCGTGCTAATTTCTTTTTCTTTATGTTCTTGATGTTCCCACTCTGAATATCACTTCATTTCCTTTTACCTTTTCGCTTGTACGCGGCTTGAGGTGGAAACGATTTGGTTTGCATGATATTGTGTATGTAGATATTAAATGAATTCTCGGGTCATTTTTATGAGAGTTGTATATATTAAACTCCCTCTATCCTATATTAATAATTATATTTAGAAAAATAATAATTTATATTAAATACTGATAAAGAAAAATAAGCTTATAAAACTTTTTTGTAAGTACTTAATTACTTATATTTAACAAATTAAAATTATTAATATGAAATAATTTTTTCTGTCAAATAAAACTTTTAATTTAGGAAGGAGGGAATAGAAAATAGAGTTGAGCCAAGCCTCAATGAAGCATTACTGACATTCTTTTTTTTTTGTAATACCAATATGTCACCACCCTCTTCAACAATGGCGCACATGTTACTTGGCTCCTTGCCTCCTAGCTCATGTACTTTTTGTCACTTCACTATTTCGTAGGAAGATTAGGAGAAAGTACTTCAATAAATGGTTCAAGTTTAAGATACAAAACATTACTAATTAGACCATTTGCACATAGTATCCGTGTTTCCCACCCGCCCAAGAATGGAAATTTTTCGTTGTAATCTACATAATCAGGCTCGCTACTATTGTATACTAGTTGTTGTTATAATCTACTATGGTAGGTTTTGAGTTCCCATCCTTGTAGGCGCTCCAGATGGCGCATGTCTTTGATTTCCAGTTCTTCCATTTAGATCTGTTTTTCTTACGGCTAAATTGTGAGAACTGTTTTATACTCTCTTGGTCACAAAAAAAAGTGTTCTATTTAGGTTTTTAAAATAAATTTAATTTAATTTATTTTAAAAAATTAAATTAAATACTTATTATGAGACAAAGGGAGTATATTTTTTTGAAGTAATATATTTGTCAATGACAAAAAAATAGAGATTATAGGAATTTTTGTGTGTAAATAGTCCGTACACCTTAATCAAAACAAAATAATGATAACATTATATGCAATTTGGACAACAAACTCATCGCCCTTGAAGTGGCAGGGCACCTTGTGGACTATGTGAGGCCCATTTTCATTCTCTAGTAGAAATACATTGGATAAAAACATACCACCTTATATATGTATAAATTTTGTGTTAGTTATTAATACCCTAAAAGAGAAATACCCCATTGTAGTAATTAAGGACGGAGCTAGGAAAAGACCACTAGGGGACCAAGGGGGGCGAGGGTTACCTTGTTGCACCAATTAGAAAAAAGTATTGGTGTTTCATGTCCCACAATAGGAATTTTCAGAGGGCGCAACTCCGTCCCTGGTAGTAATGCCTCAAATTTCTTGTTTATCCCTTTCCCTTCTTGATTTCTAATTTGAGTTATCCGAGGATGCACTCCTTTCACTACAACATTAAAATGATTAGTCAAACATAGTAAGAAAACTCCCACATATACATGGAAACAAACAAACACTCTTGTAGACCAGTTAATAAACTTTGTTCTTGACTCCTTATATTGATGGTTCATAATTAAAGGTGTCAAAGGGCCGGGCCCATAGAAGGCCCGCATGAGGGCTGGGCCAGGCCAACCATGAATTCTATTTTTTTAAATATAAAGTAACAAAAATTTAATTTAATTTATAAATGTACAAAAAAATAATCTTAAGAAGGCGAAAATTGCATTACTATAGTATGAGTATATCCTAACTAGGTTAACACCTATTCATTTATCTATCATATACAATTCAACATTAAAACACCTCTATAAAATTACAAATATATTCTAACTAATATAAAAAAATATTTAAACTTTCTAAGAAATTAAAATTTCATTAAAGTCTTATTGTAGCTCATCTTCTGAATTTGGAGGTTATTCTCTCTTTTGCACTTAGTCACGTCATTGGATCTAAGCGACTTTTCTAATCATCAAGTACCTTATTTCTTGCAGTAAAAGAAAACTCTGAAGCTACTATAGATATTGAAAGAGTTAGTAAATTATGTGCTAAGGCGACAAGCACAGTATAATTTTTTCATGTGTTCGCCACCAAACTAAAAAGTCAAAGTTAATTATTTCTTTTGGGGTTAAAATAATCATAAAATTATTTTGTAAATACATAATTAATTTATTATTCGATGTAATGCTAGTATACTTTTGTTTATTTCTACTAAGTAATAACCAAGAAGGATTATTTTTATTTATAGAAGGAGTTGGAGCAATTGACCTTCTACTACCATACATAGTTTCATATGTATCATATAAAGAATATAAAACATTTTTAACTTCTTCAAGATATGTATTAGAATCTAAACCCATATTAATATATATACTATCTACTAATATTTGTACACCACTTAACTTAATCCTAGGGTCCATAATTGCACCTAAAATAGAAATCAATGGAAGTTCTTTCCGCTATTTTTTATGTGTTATTTCTATTTGCTCCACAATCATATTAAATACATCATTATTCTTATATTTTTTTTTACGATGAATCCAACATAAGTTAAGTATAAGAACCGTTGATATTTAAGATCGATGACATACACACTAGTTCATATTAGCATAAATGATAATGATACTAATGTGTGTTTGTGTGTACACTGCCTATCTCGTGGATGAATGATTCTCATGCGCAGTTTACATCGGGCTCATTGTGAGAAGAGAGCATAAGAAACTCTTCTTGCGAAGTAAGAAGGTTTTCTTAATTTGGAGTAGAAAATTATGTTTGGATGCATATAGCTTGACTAGGCTCCTTGACCAAAGCCCCATGACCAACTAATATGGGGCTCTAAACATGGTACATAATAGCTTGCTATATATGCACAACTACTATCTTATGTACCATGTTTAGAGCCCTATTTAGGCTAGTCACGGGTTTCATTGATGTTTTAGACATATAATATCAAGTTACGTCCCCATTGTTAGGGGTGTAAACAGACTGTATTTGTCTGTTGTCTGTCCACAACTATGTATGTCTGCATTGAAAACTGATAATTATGAATTGTCAACGCGGACACGGATGTGGACACAGCCTATTCGTGTCTGCGGCTATCCGTGTCCATTAATATATATAGTTTTATAACAGGCTGCCCTAATGCCCGTTACTAAGTCTTCTGGCTCCGGCGATTGGGAGTGAGACAATGAGTTTTCTCTTTTGGTTGCGGCTCTAGACTGCATCCACCATGGCCCATCGGCTTCCTCTACCACGCCATCTGGCCCATCTCCGATGTCCCTTACCTTTCCTGTTGGCTTCCTTTGTCATCCCGTTCATTCCCCTAATCCCCCAACCATAACCTCCCGGCTCCCACGGTTTCCAATGGCTTCCTCCGATATCCCTTGTCCTAATTCCAATTTCAGGTTTGCTTGATTAATTTCGGGCAACAGCGTCCTTCTGCTCCAGATGATTTCCAATGGCATCCTCCAGCTCAGACAAAGGTTTTAACTTTCTCTCTGTTTCTATACATTATACGTTTCTATGATTTTCTTGCTGCATTTTTTTATGTGGATCTTGAAGAGCTTGGTAGAAATGTATTTCTTTATCAACTTTGGTTGGATTTTCATTGATTTATGGGTATGTTTTTTATTTCGTGTTTGTAGGTTGTAGGCAATTTGTGTAGTTGATTTATTTGAATCTAAACTACTCGATTTGGTGTTTGTAGGTTGTAGGCAATTCATATATATTCAATTTTGGTTTGTTTTGGGTTGTTCTCTCTGTGTGGATTGTTTTAGTGTTTTAAAGAGATTGGTTTATCTCTGTGTGCTGTTTTAGTGTTTTTTTGTTTGTTTGTGTTTTTCCATGTGGATGGTGTGTCCTCGTCCCAAATCCTTACATTGTTTTCGACTGTTAGTGTTTTTCTCTTCTTCAGATTGATAATATTTTTTTACGGCAAGGTGTAATTGTTCGTGTTTGTCCGCAGCCGTGCGGACTAAAACGGATGAACAGTTCTTATGTTCGTCATGGACAAAGGACAACCAGACAACATATATAAGTAAAAACTGCATCCGTCCATTTACACCGGGGCAGTAGTAAGCCCCGACTAGGGGTGGAAATGGTCTTCGGTCGACCATGTTTGAGTCTGCGCCCGTGATGTCCATACCCAATTGGCTGTGACCGAATTGACTGAATATTTCGGTCTTTGTCATGGTCAAAATAATCGATCGACTGTTAAACCGTAGTCCCAAACCCTCTACAGTCTACCCCAAATTTTAACTAGAGCAGTATGTTTACTCTGGACATCTATGTAGTGAGAGAGTCCAAATTAACTAGAGCACGTGGTAGCCGGTGCACAAAGGTATACCACTCTAGATTCTCAGGGTCCAGGTTTGACTGTCTCAATAAATAAATCTCAACCACATTAACAATTCAAATTGACTCAACCCGGTGAGTATCCATGTTCCACATACGAACTCAAATCGAAATCATGTCCTTTAGGACCAACCAAATTCCGATTAAGCCAACGAACGATTAATCTGGCACGCAATCTCACATCATTGCATACAATTGATCAATCACGGCAAATCATAGATAAAACTCTCTTTCATGAAATTCATTCATGATGCATACATGAACATTCTATACATGAATTCCAATACATGGAATGTGTTCCCATCATTCCCCTTATGCATCATAATTGAATAATAAATAACCATGATTTCATAGTAAATTCCCTACACGTGCGTGTTCATGCATTTCCTAAGCACATGACCAATGCTTTGATATAAGCTCATGAGGCAATACACACATGCTTACACACATTGAAATCATGATTACCAACTGAAATCTAGGGTGAAATCTATCATAAACCATAAATTTGTTCAAGTAAAATCAAGTGCTAAACTCCTACAAGCATGATTATTCTACACATGAAGCTATAACATAATAAGATCATCCACCCACAATTCATTTTCATCATATGATGGCATATCTTATCATTTACCATATAATATCCCTGTTGGATTAATGCTCCAATCATAAGAATTTCATTATCCATAGATTCAAGATAATTCAATGTTAACATGTATAACTATCAATGTATAATTCTACATAACAAGTACTTAAACATACTTCATAAATCTCCATCACAAATTCTACACCCTTCTAGTAGCTTGATTCCAGTATAAAACATTCCCCATAAACATTGAAAGCATCAATTTGGCGGAAAATATTGAAATAAGCATAAAAACCAAATAAGGCAAAAACTGTTGTGTGGCCAATTGATTGGCTTGGCAGGATGTTCGAACATCCTGATCGATCAGTCTGTTGGCCCGATTGATCGCCAACAAGCAGTTTGAGCATTCTTCTTCCTTTCAAAATTGAAAACCGAAACATCATTGTTGAACTATAAAGCCTTCATCCCAAGCTTCATACACCACCAAAATTCAACCAAACATTCCAGAAAGCTAATTGAACCCATTCTAAGGTAAAACCTTAAGAAATCAAGGTAAGAGATTTACATTTAATAAATCTACCATTAAAGCCCAAATCAAGAAAACCTAATCAAATAAAACCCATAAAAATCGAGATTTTTACCACAAGGCTGGGATTTAAAAACCTATTACCGCTTCACTTGATTTGAGTCGGATTTACACTTCAATCACCTCTGAAACCTTCCAAAAGTAAGATTTTTATGTTAAAACATACTTAAGCTCGATTTAGATTTGAAAATCATAAAACAAATCCTAGATCTAGAGCTTAGGAGACATAGAATCGAATTTGTGAAGGTTAGGGTTTGAGGTAGAGGAGTAAAACAATGGTTTAATGCTTTAAAAATGGATTAAATCGATTGAGGAAGATAAAATTAAGAAGATTTAAATAAAAACCATAATGATTAAGCATTGATTAAGGAAAATATTGTAACGCCCGAGATTTTTCACACATTTTCCTTAAAATTCACGAAATTTTTTTTCAATATAACGTCTGTAAATCGGAGGAAAAATGACGAAACCAAAACCTGATAAAACAGTTTATAATTTAAAACATTAAACATCCACATACGGTCAATCATCGTACTGCCAAAGCAAATATCATCAGGCGCTACTCGAAAACACACATACGAATAAATTTGCTATGATCATAAACTTTTAAATACAAATCACTCTCCCAGGCATCCCTGAGTACAAGTCCCATAACAGTCCACTGACTGATCCAAATGAAAGTCCAGAATAAACATCTTATGTTCTCATCTCACCCAATACAGGAGATCGTGGCACAAATAAACTCGCAGAGAGTCAAGCAGATACCTGAGTCAACGGGAATCAATCCACCGTTGAAACGAGCGTCCATCACCAGGAGCTCTCCGCACAACCTGCAAAACCTCCCGTACAACGGGGCTAAAAATAGTAGGGTGAGTATTTTCATACTCAGTAGGAAAATACCCAGTAGGGGAAATCCCAAACGGTGAACTCCAAGTTCAAAAATGCATGCATCATGCAACTCAAACATGAAGCAGTCAACATAATATAATCATATCGTGCACATACGCATACGATCATACTAAATGCACTATCGTGCCAAAGACATACCAAATGCACCACCGTGCCAAAATCATATCAAGGCATCATCGTGCCAGAATCATACCGAAGGCACCATCGTGCCAGAATCATACCAAAGGCACCATCGTGCCAAAATCATACTATCCAAACAACTTACACAAACACCCTTATCCAGGGTCATACAAACTTACACAAATACCCTTATCCAGGGTCACACAAACTTACTCATACCACCATACGTATATGCATACAACATACGCATACTTGTACGACCTTATTCGTACAATCGTATGCTCACTCATACAACTTACACATACATGTACGACCTTACTCGTACAATCAGACTCGTACGACCTTACTCGTACAGTCTGCACAAAATCATACTTACTGTCTTACTCAGAACCATATTCTCACAATCATACTCATACGCTTACAGTCTTACTCATACTCATACGCTTACAGTCTTGCTCATACACATACAGTCGTACTCACACTCATACAGTCGTACTCATAATCGTACACATATCAACGACCACTGAAGCTCATTACAACTAATAAGCTCCAGCGTCGAAATGGAAAAGAATGCCACTGGGGCAACACCTTAACCTCCGGGGAGTGACTAGACGCCATGGACTTTTCCGAAGGTAAGGCACACCAATGCTCATGGGGCACTGGATCAAACAGGTAAGAGTAGATCCATGATACTACTTACCTGAGCGCGCAAACATAAACACCCACACATAAGGGGTCATACAGTTGCCCACCATAATGGGTCTTATAGTGCCATAGAATCGCCCACCATAATGGGTCTTATAGTGCCATTGCCACTCTTGGGCAGAAAACATACAGTGCCACTTGGGCAGAAACGTACAGTGCCACTCTTGGGCGAAAACATACAACGCTCTCAACAGAGCATCAGACGTCTGGGCTTCATACAGCACGCAGACAAAGTCAGAAACATACGTCGCTCTCAACAGAGCATCAGACGTCTGGGCTTCATACAACACCCAGACAAACTCAGAAACATACATCGCTCTCAACAGAGCATCAAACGTCTGGGCTTATACAGCACGCAGACCAAATCAAAACGACGTCGCTCTCAGCAGAGCATCAGACGTCCGGTGCTCTACATAGCACACAGACAACATCCCGCAGGATAAACACCATGGCAAGACATGATAAACGCTCGGCCAACTCATCAGTGGCCAGCTCAAACACGGAACTTAATCCGTCGAACCCTCAGGTCTCAAACTCACAACGCTATCATTAGCTGTGCTTATAATTCAAGTTTGAATTAAGTACATTATGCGGTACAATTATGCTACACAACTCACAGTCCTCGACTGGTCAAACCGAAGCTGAGCCCGATCCGAAACCCAAGTTCGTTAGGGCAGCAGACTTCACTTACCCGTCCACATCATGGACAAAACTCATCGTACACCAAACCCTTATAGTCTTACACACTTCGCCATCTATCTTATGGCCAAAACCTCTTACACTGACATCCTCAAATAACGCTCCTCAGAGCCAACCCAGTTGTCGCCCTCTTACTTATATCTCACTTATTATACTTACTTTTCACTTCATAATATGTACGTTATGCTTGTACAATTATGAACACTCTTACTGTCTGACAATCGCCCAACATACAATCCACCCCAAACTGATCCATTCTAATCCTTGTCTGTCATACTCATATCCTCTGTCATACGCTTACACAACTGTATCCAAATCCAGACAAAGCTTCTGTCACCTCTTACTGTCCATCGCCCATACTTCTGCCCACATAGTCATCATACATACGTATGTCTCACACATACGTAAAACATACACATACGGCCATACCTACATAACATACAAACATGCACGCTAGCCATCACTAGCACATGCATACATCAAACGTACACGCTAGTCATCTCTAGCACATGCACACACACATTCATACATACCTCAAACATGCACGCTAGCCATCACTAGCACGTGCATAACCCATACATAGCATACTGACATATTTGCTAGCCATCGCCAGCGCATACATAATCCACATCCATAAAACATGCATACATCTCATGCATATCAATCATACCATACAATCATGCTTACACACACCTCATGCAATCGGATCGTTACTTAACATCCAAGCATGGAATCATACAATCCTAGCATGCTGCTACTCATTCAAAGCATGCTTCATGAATTTACGAGTTCAAAGCTCCCCTACCTCGTAATCATGACGTTCGATGGCGAGCACACGACGGTGGCGGCGTCGGCGGCGGAGTTGGCGGTCAAAACCGTTGCCTGGCTGAGAGAGCTGCTGTCCCGAGGATTTTAGGATGCGCCGGAACTATCACGACCAAATAGAGTGTCAGAACTCAATGCGGTAAAAATCCGCGATCCACGGCGGCACCCTAGGGCGGCCGGGAGAAATCTCATGCCAACATAAGTGGCGGTGCGACCATAGGTCGAGGGTGTACTCTGAAGATCAGCCGGTGGCTAAAACTTGCTCAGCCGGCCACAAAGACGTCGAAATCGGCCGTGGACAGCACCCAACGGCGACGATTTCGGTCAACAAAGGCCCACATAAGGACGGAGAGCGTGGGGCAACGCTCGAGAATCAAAGGAGAGGTGGTGGAGGACGGCTCTAGTGGTCAACTCCACTCGGTGGCAAAGCCAACCGATGGTTAGGTGGCACAAATGCGGCGCCTAAACCCAGAAGTACACGCGTGGCCACATGCACACGCGGCCCAAAAGGGCGGGGGAGAGGGCTGAAAGGGGGCGACCCAAGGCCCACAAAAGCCAACAGGGCTAAGGCCCTTAGCTGTGGCCAATCAAAGCGGCGACATCGCCGATCGCCACCCACAACCAAAACCCATGGTGCGGCGGCTGTGCATCTCGCACGGTATAGGGCAAATGACAAGCGGCCCATTCCGAGCGGTAGTATAATTAGGCCAAGTGGGGCTGACCCTCACTGTCGCCGAGCCGGGGCAGAGCCCATAATGGCCAAATAGCATATGGCTCGCCGATGACCACGGCCCAAGACCACCCAAAGCGTCTAATTGGGCGGAGCAAGGCAATAGGGGCGAGGTGGGGTCGGAAACGGCAACCCCCTACCGACACTGGGTCGAGGTAGGCTGGACAGAGTCCATCCGATGGCCGGACGACGACCGGAAACACACCGGCGTCCAAAACATCCCACGGACAGTGAGATGTGAATAGTAATAAAAACCCGACCAAAAGATCGGTAGCTCACCACGGAGTGAAGAAAGCATGGCGGCGGCTCCAGCTAGTGTCTATGGGTTCCTAGCGGCCAACTAAACATAAGTCTAGTTGAGAGCGGCCGCAAACGATGTCAAAATCGTACACCCACAGTGTAAAAACGGGATTGAAGGAGAGAAAAACCCGAAAAAAGTTCGGTACCTCGTGGAGGAGCGAAGAGGCCGTGGCGGCGGTCATGGCCGGTACCTACGGACTCGTGGCGGTGAGGCAAAGCGGATCCTGACAAGAATCAATGGAATCCGACAACGGAGGAGGGAAAACGGAGCGACCGGATATGCCCTCGGGTTTTCTCTTCTCCTCTCTGGACGTGAAATTTCTTCTGGAAGTCGGTTCTGGAAAACTTACTGGACTCAGGTTTAAAAAGCCGCAATTTCACTATTCACCTTTTTTATTTTTACATTTATGTCCCCAATGCGCGTTAACTCACTGGTTACGCGCTATAGCTCCAAACTTCGCGCCGTAAGCGCGCAGCGAGGCCCGTGGCCTGCGACTAAGCCCCACACCCGACTCTACAGGTATAAATATGGGGAAAAGACACAAATACCCATACGCTGAAATGTCACATTTTCCTGCCGAAAATGACCAGAAAAATGGCAGAAAAATCCCAGAAAATCGTAGAAAAATCAGGGACCTTACAAATATACCCTTAATTACATCCTTTTTGGGCCTAATTGGGGATTAGGCTCTAAACATCTTGCATAGCCTATTCCCAATTTGGAAATGGTTTAGTCCCTTTTCTTTTATAGGAAGAGTTGGGCTATACCTAATGAAAATTTAGGGTGAGAATATAGTTTTTAACTAGAATTAGAAAATTTGACAATTTAACCCATAATTAGAGCTACAAAAATTCTGAAAATTTTTATAATACTTCCTTTGATGTTTAGGAAGTTTTGGATGCAAAACCCCAAGTTCGACCGTGGGCCCACAGGGGGTCCCGCTAAACCCTAATTTTTAAAAAATATGCAAAAATTCTAAAAATCCACAAATGGTTTGGATTTACTTAAAACTTATAAATATGAAGTTATTTTTATTTAAAACCTTTGGAAATCACCTTTATTTACGAAAATCATCAAAATTGATCAGAAATGACATCAATCGCATAAAAGTAATGAAACATAATGAATTTAAAACTGGTTCAAGACAAAGGTTCTTACATGGCGTAAGTGACTATCGTGATATTGATAATACGATAGGATGGTTTTTCATTCCTTCACGCATTTTATGGGATACGACAGTGGTACATATCATTTGATCAAATGCATGACATCATCAACGGTCCGATGTCTCAAAGTAATAATGCAATGATCGTGTGTGAAACACCAACTCTGTGTCAATATAGTTGTGTGGCACCATATAGACCTCCTTATTTGTCTACTGTGCAGCGTGCTCTTCCACATCAATCACCTTGCTGATACTCAATAGTACTTCCTCATCAACTGGAGGTGTATCCGTTGTAGTGCTATTACTGGCAGCAACATTTGAGACCACTACTTCGGGGTGGGAGACTTTGGATGTGTTGGAGGGATAATGTATGGGTCAGGGACAAATGCTAGAGGAACTTTTTGCACCTGGCTTTGCTTTTTGTTCCATACTTTCTATGTGTCCAAACTTAGCTAACTTCTCCTCCACGTAGCTACTGAAATGCTTCATCTTCTTCGAGCCCTGAGCAGCCACCTTCTTGAGTGGCTCCTCACCTTTAAAAGGTGGTTCAACAATGGTGTACCTTGACTTCCGAGGCACTGAAGGTAGGAAGGGTGCAACTTTCCTCATTAATTTCAGTTTATTTTTTTTTAGGAACCTCTTCTTTATTTGTGTGTTCCTTTTCTTTATTTGATTTCCGTGGTTGTTCTGGTCCTTCCAAGGGTTGTTCCTCGACCTCTCGGGGTTGTTCCTTGACCTCCCGGGTTTCTTTCTGGAGCCTCTGGGATTGGTCCTGGACCTCCCGGACTCTTTCCTTCTTCTCCGAGGATGGTTCCTTGATGGGCTAGGATTGCACGAACTTCTTCATTTATTTTCTTCAAAAATCTTGTTATCATGGCCTTTCCAACTTCAGACCCTTCTTCTGCTTTATTGGGGAGGTAGCTTTTGGTTCCCTTTTTTTTGCATATAAGAAATAAGCAATCACATTAGTACATACACAATATACAAGTCCATTGTGTATCACCATATCGTATTGACTAAAACACGATAGAAGGCCTTATCGTGTTAACAATCACACGACCACAACCATATTGTTATCTTAACAAATTTCTATTTCAATGATCGTGTGATCGTTCACACCACAACAAAATCTTTTTTTTTAAATAACGATTTTTGAGGTTATCGTGTTCTTGATTACACGATTATCCCCATTCGAACACGATATATTAAAATGTCGTAACTACTCAAAATGAATTCCTTTTCATGAGAAAATGGTTGACAAACTTCTCTAGATTTTGAAGCTCTTGACTTGACCCGAACCAATAGCTATCCTTCGGTTCTTGGAGGAGGGGTTGATGCATGAGGGACTTCCGATTGAGGCGGTTCATGCAGTCACTTTGTCTCCGGTTCCTGTGGGGGTTGTATATGTTCTATGAGGCTTGTTGCCACCTCCAGATCATTTCTAACCCACTAGAGTGCAACTTCAACTCTCTCAATGTTCCATCCCCGCTCCCCGTTCATATTAGCCTTCTCCAAAACAACATCATAAATCCCGGTCATGTAGCATGACTAATGATTCAATGATGTCATGGCCAGACTGTATATGCCATGACGTCTGGCCGTGGTGGGCATGGATGGGTTTCATTGTCTTATGTATCGTTGTCTGTGTACCCGCCTTCTTAGCCTTCGGGGTCCCCCATTGGCCATCCGTCCAAGTGGGCCTCTTTGGTAATTGGTGAGATTCGCATAACAACTTGGGAGTATGACTTCAGATGCATGAACACATCCTCATACCACTTCCTCATCCAATAATGAACAAGAAGTTTTTTCCTTGCCTTTTCGTCAATTGGGTAAGTTTAGCGGTCTTCTCCACGTCGCTCAAAAGATGGGTAAATCCAGGCCACCTCCTGCAACTTGGGCTACATGGAGGACCACTGGGAGCCCATATGGACATATCCTCATAATACCATACTTGGTGAATAATACAAAACAAACTGGTCAATAGTGTAAGTATGATAATTTAATCGTGTTATGTATAACATGCTTTGCGGTAGCATCATGTTATCAATTACACGCTAGTCAATTATCGTGAAATGCAATATACACGATATGGTACTCAGTTGTCTTATCGAGCACATAATATTTCTACGTGTGTATTATACCTCGTATTTTTCGTAAACACGATCGACTTAATATCGTGTGAGCGATACAACGATATACATGTGTTTGTAGAAATATCATGTCATTCGAATGAAAATAAGAGAATTCATCGTGATATTTATAATACGAGAGTTACCTGGAGCACAAATGAAGCCCCAATGAGAATTCCAACCTGGGTGGAGCACTCATCTTGTCTACTCATGATGTTTCGGTGGGCTAATGATATGCCTCTCATCAAAATTTCATACACAGCCCCAGCCCAATTGTACCTCCTCACAACCGACAGATCATCTATGTAATCACATAGTTGGGGATATGGCTCTGTTGCTCTATGTGAATAACACGAAGACCCCCGTATGCATGATAACCAACCGTGCTAAGTCCTAATTTGACACAGTCTGTGTGTTGGCAAGCACTTCTTTCAACATGTCTTCAAGTCCATTCTTCTCTGGCTGCTTCCCTTGGAAGAACTTCATGTAGAATTGCTCCTTACCTTGGGTAGCATTCTCCTTGCTACTTTCTAATTTACATGGGTTCCCTTTTCCACTCAAACCCGTGATCGTTGTCACTCCATCCATCGTAAGGGGTGAGTCGTCCCATCACTCACCAATGAGAACATCGAAGAGCGGCCTAAAGATGATGATGGACTCGCAATCATATACTAGGTAGAACCCAGTTTCCGCCAAGATAGCCTTGTATCCTAGACGTGAATCTATAAGGTCTTTTGATAAATGGAGTCCAGTGGGGAAACTGTTCGTTCCCAAACCCAGTCTTCTCCCGTAGATTCTCTTCTTCTTATCTTCTATTGCCTTCACTGACTCCGCCATTTTTTGTATTACTATAACTTTATGTCTGCAAAATTGGATATATATATATATATATATATATATATATATATATATATATATATATATATATATATATATATAGTCCCATTTATATAAGCCCGGGCTCATATATGCTTACGTGAGCCCGGGCTCCATCGGCCATCGGATTTACATCCGGCGGCTCATAATTTTTATGGGTAATACTCATGAGTTTAAACTCATGAATATTATGGGCCGCTGGATATAAATCCGACTACCCATAGAGCCCGGGCTCACGTAGGTGTATATGAGCCCGGGCTCATATAAACTTTTTCCATATATATATATATATATATATATCAACAATGGGTCATGACCATAATCAATAGGCGCATTGATTCACATTATGTAACTAATTTCTTTATATATGCTAAATAGATATATCATGTTATCGGATATATGAAAAAATGACCTCTCATACACGTTATCAAAACTATGGAATATCATGTTGCCAACGTCTTATCAAACACACAATATATGACTTATCGTATTTTTAAAAACACGATATGCTACTTCAAGTGTTCTAATACACAAAATACCAAAAATCATGCATTCGAATATACAATGTAGATTTTGAGAAAGGCCTTACCACAAAACTGATCCAAGCCTGATTAACCCCTCGATCAGTGACTGATTTGCTCTAAAGTTCACTCCTTTACTGGGATCGCGTTAAATGGAACCTTGCTACATGGCCGAAACTTGCTTTGGGGTGGAAAGTTTCAAAATCACCTTGCAAAAACAAGATGAAACGGAACTAATGCCATAGTTTTTTCGTAATCTCTTTCTGGGAAAAAATATCCTAATCTTAGAAAAACCGACTGGAGTTTTTTGCAATCGCTAATCGGATGGGTCGTAAAACCTCCACTCATGCTGCGCGAACGCTGCTCATTGCTCCAAATGACAAAATCAAAGGTGAGATGGGTCAAAAATTGGAATGAAGTCTTCTCATAGAGGAAGCGCCAGTATATGAAGTTGTTTGCATGTATAGGTGACTTCTTGAGAGTTTTACACAATATAAAACCTTGACATGTATTAGGGGTATTTTTTGTCTAAAAATTAGCTAACATCATGTTATTCTAAGTTTGATGACATTTCTGTTTAAAACCCAGAGAATATGAAATTTTTTATTCTTCCTCCCTGCAATATAGAAAAAACTCCCCGTCTTTTATGTCGTGCTGCATTCCTCTCTTGTATACTCTTCATCTCTTGTATACTATTCCTCATTTAACATACCAGTAATAACAAAAAAAGTACCCGCACCTTCAAAGGGCAATTTTATATCTCTTTCAAACATTTCAAGGTAATCTCAAAGTAAAACTCACGAGTGATGCAGACAATAGGTTTTAAAGTGAGATTTTATAAGGAAGAGGAGCATTTTCTCCATTGATAATTGCTCTGAATATTTGTTTAATTGAAAGGATCAAGATCTATAGAACTACTGAAGAAGTTGATCCATCATCCGACTGAGATTGGAAAACCACATTGGAGATATTTATAGAAGAAAACCAGCTCATTGCAGACACAAGCCCAACAACCTAAGACTGACATTCCCACTTTCTCACAGAGGCTGGCATCACCGTTACTAGTCACAAGTGACCTACGGGGAGCCAAATGACAAAAAAGTCTTTATCATGTGCTGAGCCGTTCTGCAGCGGACCCCAGGAAAAGGACCGGGGGGCTTGTTCATCTCTCAAATTCGTGTGGGTCGTCATGGACTTGTGGGTTGAGTTGGTTCGACCCATGAAATTGTGAGGTTGGGTTGGGTCGGGTCGGGACCAGACATTAATGAGTTAGGTTGCTTTTAAAGAGCCCTGACACTTGTTTATTTACATTGTCAAAAAGAACCCTTCCGACTCGATCAAACGATAAAAAAAATTCATAAACTTTTATTGTTTTGGTGCGTGGAGCTGCTAACAAGTGGGTTACTGAAGTCAGTATTTTAAAACCAACCCGGCCTGTACATTTAACCCGGTCTACATTTTGGGCCGAGTTATTTTCAGGTTAAATTTGGGTTTCACCCGGTTGTATCGGATTTATGCCGAGTTGAATCGAAAAACCTAGACTCAACCACTAATTTCAGTTAGTAGCCCGTTTAATTTTAAAAACATTGACTAAAATATAAAAAATAAGCGAAGGAGAGAAGAACCAAAATAGATAAGAAAAAGAACTTTTATTAAAACTCTAAATTTACAAAATTTTGGTCCTGGACACAAATAAAAGAAAGTCATAATTAAGTTGCTTACTAACAAAATCAAATAAGATTCATTAAGTCTGGAGATGCCCTCCAGTACTTGCCAGTTGAACATTATCCATCTATATGCGACATTCTTTTAATAAGATTGAGTTTTTCATGTTCCCCCTTGATAATGAGCTAAGTGTACCTTTTATCCACTACATCAACGATATATATGCTAGCAGATGTTAACATCAATATCATTGACATTAATGTAAACTAGCATGCTTGGCCGGGCTCTACATACTTTTCGTGGCATACAGGCCTAACATGGCATATAAATAAACATATAAAACCTCTTTTGTGGCTATGTACTATTGTTACCGGACTCGAGTAGTGGCTATAAAACCCAGTTCGACCCAGCCACCGGTTGAAACAGTTTGGTCTAGACCCGGTCCTTCCTCTGGGCTGAAGCAACCAAGTACTAACCTTTGGAAGAGCGGGTCATTGTAGACCGGAGCGGGTGGACCCGTGGGCCGTGACCAGCCCGAACAGTCTGAACGAGTTGCTTCCAAACCCCTTTCCTTCCAAACTCCACTTCCAGTATGGCTTCCCCCTCGGTCGACGTCCCTCTCCAGTGGACCCATCCACATCCGGTGCCCTGCATATCAGCCTCTCTCCTCTTTCGTCTCCCTCCCAGCAGTAAACAATAGCACCTTTCATATGAAGATATTTGTGCCATGATTGTTGTCACACTTGTTGGGTTTTCGTCTCCGATGATTGAAGAGTGGCGTCGGATGATTCTAATGTGAAATTTTAAAAAAAATTAATAAAAAGTGAACATTTTTTCTGGAATCAACTACTCCAAGATAGAAACTCGAAGGTTTGGTGCTGATAGAAGACGTTCCCAGAGCTTTTGTCGTCAGCTACAGTATCAGGCTTCTCTATCTGCAATATTCTTCTTATGGTGCTGGTTATTGAGAAATATACTCATGGGCGACTCAATTGTGTTATTTTGATTGCAAGCTCAGCTGACCACTAACTATTTACCCTATAGTTATTTCCCTACCTTCCTTTAATTAATCTTTCTTGCTTTATTCCCTGATGTCTTAGCTTAATTAGTTTTGTTTCTGCCTGTTTTTTATTTTTGTTATGTTTTGGAGAAGCTCCTCACCACCTGTTCAACCATATGGTCATTTAAAGTTTCATGGTCCTCCTTCTCACATACTAGAATGTTAATAACCAGTTTTTTGGTTTTGGCCCATTGCGGACCCGGACGGATAGCTGCAGTTTCTAGTTGTTAATAATACTTGTTTATGCCTAACGTCGTTCTATATTTAAAATTGACACATTTAGAAGTTTGGTTTTAAAAAAATTTAGACCAAAATCCTACTCAATTTCATATTACATACTAGAATTTGGGGTTTTTCAAATGCACGACAAAATTCAATTTTCATATGAACACAATAAACAACATATTAATCCCTCAAATCTTAATTAGATAAATAAAAAATAATTAATTAATTTATAATAAAATAATAAAAATAAAAAATAATTTATAACACATAAATGAACATAAACTATAACCATGGAAGGCCATATCGATATGCATGAGAGTATCGATGACCATAGATACTAGTACGCGCCGATAATATACTTTATACCCGCCGAAACGGACATAAACCTTTTTATAAACATAAAAAAATATTATAACTAATAATATATCATTATAATACTTCTTTTAAAATATAATAAAACTATATAATACCGTATAAACCGATACGGGTATTCTAAAATTAATTTATTCAGAACCATATATTATTATGCTTTTTGTCCCATATAAATTATTGGTCATTCTTTCTTATATTAAGTGCTTTAAAATTAATTTATTTTAAAAATAAATAATACGCTTAATATGAATCTAAGTTATATGTTTAAATAAATATATATTTGTGGAACATTATATGTAAAAAAAATAATTATGTAAATTGTATGGAACTACCCATATTGATCTCATATAACTTTAAAAATATTATTTTTAATATAACTAAAACTTAAACTTTCAAAGAAGTTAGATTTGAATTGTATTTTTTATTTTTAAGAAAAAAATTTATTTATTTTTAAATTAATCTTTTAATTAAAAAATTATTTTTTTAAAATTATTTTTAAATAAAAAATTATTTTTTAAAATATAATATCGATACGTATTGGCCGTATTGATATAATACGGCTGGTACATATCACAAAATTATGTGGGGGGTGTATCAACCCCATACCGTATCAGTATCGATCGATATGGGTACATATCGCCCGATAAGGCCTTCTATGACTATAACACATAGTTAGATAATTATAAATACAACACCTATTGCTATTCTCAATTACATAATGCATATATGGTTTAGACATGGACACAGGGTCTAGAAATTTTTCCCGAGAAAAACTTTCACATAAAAATTCCCTTGTTTTATTATTTTTTTTATTTTGTATGTTTCATTAGACACTTAAGAATTCAGCACTGAGGATAAAAATCTAAGTTTGATTTTTATTAAAGGAGGAGATACATCATGTAGTTAGTTTGATTGCAAACTAAAAGCATTGTCATCTCGGTTTGTCCACCCTTTAAACAAACAAATAATAGCTAAAAAGTAAGATTTTTTTTTTTTGTAAATTGAGCTTGTTTTATTTAGGTATCAAATTCAAAAAGTTGAGAAGTATACTTATGTTTGTCTCTAATTTTGTAGTTGCAAAAAAATTTATATTTTTTATGAATTGCATGCTCTTAGATCCAAATTTTGTATCATTCATTAGTGAAAAATCTTAAATCTTACATGTCAAAAATTTGTATGATGTTGAAAATAAGAAGTTAATCTTTAGAGTTGAAAAATCTAATGAAAAATTACATGAGTTAAAGGCAAACAACAATTCAATAAATTCTCATAGTCGGTTAATGGCCAAAATAGGAATGACAAGAGTGAGTTAAGTTATGTCAATCACAAAACTCAAATTTTATGGGGATTACTAAATTTATCTAAACTAATAAATTGAATTAGAATGGTGCTAGTTTTTAAAATTCTTAAACCATTTGTTAGATTTCACACTCCTAAAGAAGAAATAGATTTTTCATAATAAATTACTTAAATGGGTTAGAGGATAAGGTTCAAAACCCAGGGCATTGGGCTTACACACAAAGTTCCCTAAGATCTCCACATTCCCATAATGAACATCATAAGAAAAATCATAATTTGGGTTCAAAACCTCTTGGACAAATTTAAGATGACAAGAATTCTAAAGTTCATCATTAGTTTGTAAAAACAAAAATGTTTTGGGTGAAGAAGATGGAAAATACATAGCAAACATTGAAAGAAAACTAATATCACAAATTGCACAAGGCATAAACATAGAGAGAAGTTACATAAAGCATAGTAATTGATCGAGGGAAAACAGAATTTTTTTACGGACCAAATTACCATAGAAGCAATCTTAGTATGCCTCATCTCATACGAGCCATACTTTGGAAAGCCATTTTTTTGTCAAGTTACCTGTTGAAGCTTTCTTGTTTTTTGTACACTCACAGACCATGCATGTTTTATAGCATGGTACAACGATATGATTTTGAGCACCTATTTTATTATTTATCTGAGATCTAAACTTCTCCTTTGTTACGGTAATTAATGAGATTATAATAAACCCACAATTCAATTGATAAGTGGATTTTTAATAGCTTTATGCAACATATAACAAATAAAAAGGCGATCACATATGTGAATTTTGGGATGACTGTTTTAGCCCTTTACAAAGGGCCCTCATTTTGGAGGTTGGGGCCCAGCCAATTAAGCTTTTGAATTTTATCCATAAGAATTTTAGTAATTGAACCGCTGAAAACTTCCACCCTACCCGTTATCTTTATCTTTACCTTTATTGGAGTCAAATTGTAAATTCTGCGGTGAAAATAAAAAAGCTTGCAGATATGATGCCAGTCTATCCAGATAAAAGATCTGAAGTTCTCATGGTTTCTTTGCATAACAAGAAGGATTCTTCCGAGCAGTTGTATTTCAATATTATTCATAAAGTTGAGTACAAAAACAAAGAACAAAAAAGGGAAAGAAAACTTCTACCTTTACTCAAGTTCTTTGACAACCTTAATTCCCATGGAATTAGCTGTCCCAATGATGGACTTGCAAATAGACTCCAACGGCATGTATTGACAATAAGGATCAGATTGCTTCACCTTCGCAATCTCATACACATGCTTAAGGGTTATAGAAGATGCAACAGTATGGCCAGGCCGGCCAGAACCAGACTCAATCCCAGCTGCCTTCTTCA
Organism: Saururus chinensis; assembly: GCA_035235625.1. Classification (NCBI taxonomy): domain Eukaryota; kingdom Viridiplantae; phylum Streptophyta; class Magnoliopsida; order Piperales; family Saururaceae; genus Saururus; species Saururus chinensis. Next base: position 34,228,603 of record CP141145.1, read on the forward strand.
AGTACCAAGTCACAGATGGAGATTTAACAGTGAACTCGAAGGTGTTGTCCTTGAAGGCTGTGATGGTGACTGCCATGGGAGTATCAGGTTTGTACTTTTGAGTTCGTGCGTTGAAGTCTTTACAGAAGGCCATGAGGTTGAGCCGGTACTGCCCCAAAGCTGGTCCAACTGGAGGCGCTGGGCGGGCTGCACCAGCTGGGACTGTAAGTCTGATTGTGGCAGAAACTGGGCGACGGGTTAAGATCTCTTTCAGGGTAGACATTTCGGGTAAATTCTTCCTGTCAATCCAGAAAACTTCCCTTTCTCAGATATTGTAGCTTGTGCTAATCTTTAGCACGAGCCCATCATATCAGGTTTGCACCTGGCATCCAAAAGAATTGAGGCCTTCAGCATAACAGACAATACTCTTCAACACCTTGCCTTCGAAAAGATTTTCCAAAAAAAATGATCCACCACATGTTCCTGAATAAGTGGACTAGTACACGCATAGAAAATCACACACCAAAAAAATGAATTGTGCGTAGGTTACCAAAAAAAATACCTAGCACCTTGATCATTCTTTATGATGCCCCTTATTTATTCAAAACCTGCCCTCTCCTATATCTGACATTTCCAAAGAACTATCAATCCAGGCAAGAAATTAAGCATGATTCCACAAAATTATTTTTTTGTTGATCACAATTTAAATGCCTTCCACAAAAAAAATGAAGCTACAAGCTGCAGGAAACAATTGGCATATAATGATCAACCCCATCCTTGTAAGTTCTATCAGGGAAGAAGATCAACTACAAACAATCATTTCGTTTATAAAAAATAAGAGAAATAAATGAATGAAATTATACACATCCAAATCAAACTTTAGCAAAAATAACAAAAGAAAACATTTTAAATGACTTGAAAAAGAAAAACTAACGCACTGAAGTCACAATACTAACAGTGATGCAATAGATCCTCCACCAAGATCTCCATTTTCAGAGGACAGCATATTACATAAGGCTGTGTCAGCTCCACATGGGCTAAGGACTCCATGGAGGACAAGGTTTGGAAGAACCATAGCATTTTCCCGAAAATAATCCTATATATACACTCACTTAATTACAAACCTAAAATGAATTTAGAAAACAACATTTGGATCCAGCATGTAATGAGCTGGTTGAATCTCTCCCTCTCTAGAGAGAGGTCCCAGGGTCAAATCCCATTCCTGTGGAATGCACAGTGTCAGTGTGTGAGTGAGTTGGGTTGGGGGGAGGGGGGGAGTGTGCAGGGTGCGTGAGTTGTAACTATCAGTAAAAAAATGTAGAAACCAATTCTTCAATCCAACAAGAACCATAGAAACTTGTAAAAAAATGACGATGAACGATTCAGCAACCTTGACAAGCATGTACAGTATAATGTAAACCATTTCCAGTATATCCTATACCCTTGAACAATCAGAAGACACTTGTAAGAAGATGACCTTACCTGATGGGACGTGGTCACACACTTCAAATACATCTCATCCTAATTCTGAAACATGACTGCTGAAAATCATAAATGCAGACTATGAAATCACTGATTTGGCTGTCAAATGAAGAGATTCACCGCAATAGAGAGCACCAATATCTGTGAAATTTCTTCTTCAATAAACCGCAGCAAGAAGAATGAACTTTCGCAAGAAATGATTAAGGTAATGCCCCTATCAGAAATTCAGATTGGCTAACAAAAGCCTAATAGAAAAAACTCCCAAAGGCCTGAGAACAGATAAAACTCCAGCCTAACCTCACACTACAAAAACAAAGGACTCTGAACACCCACTATCGTCAAGCATACCAAAAACAAATGAATAACAAAATTTTCAATTCAGATCAAATGTATGTTGCTAAAGAAAACGGTGAGAAACCCATATCAACCACCACAACAACAAATAGGGTCATTTGAAACACTTTTTTGTGCGTAGCCAAAAGCCATCTTTTGCAACATTAAATAAGACATCGCAAAGAACAAATCATTTTTCAACATTTGTTGAAAAAATGCCACAAGCAGAAAACCTTTTTCAATGATTTTTGAGAAAATGTCACAAATAAGCTTCCCACTCCCACCAATCTTCCTTGGGAGTTGTTTTTGTGACATAAAATAGAAAAACATATCAGCAGTTGCCATGATCCCTATTAAGTGTAGGGCAGTTGCAACATATTCAACAAAGCATCGAAACTTCATGGGATAATTGCCACGATTAGGAAACTATCGCAATTGCCCAAGGACATTTGTCACAATTTAAGGAAAGTGTCACAACTGCATGAGGGCATTTACCACATTTTTGGGAAAGCCTCTCAATTGCCTACAGGCAGTAGATGCGGTCCTTGATAGGCATTGCAATTACCTTGTCGAGTTCCCACAATTTCAAAAAAGCATGGTAACTACCTGTGGCATGTCTATTTTGACTAGCCATAGCCTGTATTCAACAAATATTATATATATGAAAAATATATTAAAATACATGTGTATTTTATATAAAAGTTGTATATTATGAATTTTACATTTATATATAAGCCTTTACGTTTCTACTTTTGTAAATAATAGCCAGTTTTTTTCCTAAAATTTTTTGCGACATATTGGACAACTCTTCGCAAAAGCCTTAATTCCTTCACTGAAGCAATTTTTTTCACCATATCATATGACAGTAATAAAAACAGTTAAAATACTTCTTATTGAATTTATAAAATATATATGTATGGCGCTCTGCCTAGTCCATCTCTGGTTTGATGTTTGTGTCCTTTCACAATGCTAAATAATCAAGGTGCAAGGCACTGTGCATGATGCTTACCTCTGGAGAATAATTACTATATTTGATTGTTTAATTAGTTTAACAGAATTATTAGTAATCTATTGCAACAATCTATTATTAAAATTTATTCTACAAATTTTTGCTTCAATTTTATTTTTATCAAATTAAAATGAATGAAAAACACTTAATCACAAGACATTTGCAAAACTTGAGTGCTTGTCCCCCCAAAAAAGCATACAGGTTAGGAAAAGGTTGACATGATCCCAGGCGCAGAGTGAGCCCTGCCAATGTGAACATAATAATGACAAGTTCGGGATTCAGCTTCAATTTGACTAGAGGTTATTTCAGTTCAGTTCGGAAATTTCGAAGAAAAAAAGGAAAGATTTGGTACATTAGAAAATAATGATAAAAGACATGTATCCATTGCAGCTTTAAAATGAAAACAACCAATTCATTTAAAGACACTAACAAATACACAAAATTGAGGCACAAAAAGATTTAGGTAAGAAACACATTAAAATTGGTCGACACTCCTTATGCAATAAGCCAATAACATGAGCGACGTCTATTTTACACAACATATCAACCACTATACAGATCATTCTAACAGTCACCCTGCATAAACAGTTGCTAACCATATCCACCTTAATTAGTAATCAAAACAACAAAAGTAGTGATACATCAATAAGTTGCAAGCATAACCAAATAAAAAAAGCTGCAAAAAATATTTATTTATTACATGTTAATCCATACCTTCCTTCAATAATCAACCATAATAATATCTATATATTATTCTATTCTCAAACCACAAAGAATATTAGCAAACCACACATATAAGTAATAGTTTTCAGCAATAACATGACTCAAAATATGACAAAATCCGTCACTTTTAACAATCATATATTAAAGGGGAGTCTCAATCATTTCATGTAAATCCAGCACTAATCAAAAGACTTCCACAGCTAAACATGGTCTCAGCTATATTCTAAGAAAATACCGTGACTTGACGAGATCTTAATACCCGATATCATGTATAATACCACTGCAACAAAGCATAATAAGCAGAGCATCTAAAGAACAACAATATTGAATCCAAAGTACGAACTTGTTTGTAGCAGCTGTATCCGGACAGGCCAATTGAAGACAATGAAGTATAGCATTGTCATTATTATCATTATCCTTAAAAATCAGTATCATGACTATGTGCTTCCAATTGAACAATGAAGATATCTTAAAAAGAAAATGATTCAACAGGGGAGAAAACATTTGACAGACACTGAATACAGAGCAGAAAAATGGAAAACACAATAATGACATCAAAGAATCCAATTTTTACCACCACTTCGTGATTAGCCTTCACGGAAGCTTGCAGTCTAAAATACATAAACCAAAATTTGCATTAATCTTTGTGTGGTAGCCATACCTACCACCGACTTGGCAAATTTCAAAAACCAAGATTAATGCAGCCTAAACAGCACAGGAATAGAAAAAACAAAAACAGTCACGCTACATAAATTCTATCGAATTTTATGGGAGTTTCCATGCAGTGTGCACAACAAAAATTAAACCATTGCAGCTTTAATATAAACTCAGATAAGCATCTGCCATTTTTTTTCTGCATTTTTTATACAATTTTTTTTTGGGTACAGAACTATTCAAGATACTTGCCTATCAACATATATGTAAAGAGATATGAATTGTGTACCTCAGAAATACTTCTCCGAGCACTTTATTTATTTATTTTTTGGCTGTCACATCACATGTATCCGTTGAGTACATGTATGTCTACGTTATGGAGCGATCCTGCATTTCATACAAATGACGGAGTCAATGATCGTAAGACAAAAACACAATTACTCCATTGTCCTCACCTCAAGCCTTAAGACAGGGTACATGAATAAACGTTCTGATTCATACCCACAAGCAACAAACGTCCGTTGGGCATATAATAAGTAAAGATAAAATCTCTCCTTGATATGAAAATGAAAGGAAAATGAAATGATTTCTCAGGTTGACCTGTTCGTCTCTAGCAAAATCCAAATTCCAGAGAGAGAGGCAGGGCCCAAAATACTGGGGAGACATGAAACCGTGTTTGGTCAAAAAATGTTGCTTAAGGAAGATTGAAGTGGGAGAAATTCAGGAAACGGTTTATAAATCCGCTGAGTTAGATAGACTTTGAATATCAGACTAGAAACCCCATGTCTTTTAGGAGTCCCAACTGTAATTTTCACGTTCTAAGACATATACTTGTTCGCTTGCATATACAGGGTAACATAACAAAATACTTATCCATCCCCCCCACAAACTAGAGCAAAAAACCAGTAGAGCATCTCTTTCCCAAAGTGAGCCGGCTAATCACAAATTTAGTATTAGCTCCAGAGCACCACACAAGTATAGTTATAGAGTTATACCAAACAATTTACGATCGCACGTTCCAATTCGAGAAGACATTCTACTTACGAAGGATTAAACTTTCCCAGATCAAACCCAACAAAAATCCCGAACTCGAGCGAGCAATCACAGTTTCATCCAATCACTACATCTACATAAGGGATTCACAACCCAGCACCTCCAAAACACAGAAAAACCACAAGCCTTCTTACGCTTTCAGAGAAACAATCGACCCGACAGCCACCCCCACGATTTCATATTTGATCTAGACGAATCGGAAAGCGGAATCCAAAAAAAAAAAAAAGCTCTACGAAAAATAACCACAGAAGATTCAAATTGAATAAAGAAGCAACAGAGATTCACATTACCTGTCGATTGCGGAGAGAAACAGAGAAGAACAATCTCGCCGAAAAAACCTTCGTCAGACAGAAAAGGTAAACGATCCGAGCTTCTAAATCCAAGTCTCCGTCAGGGTCGATACTCACCGTCTCCCTCTCCTCTGGGGCTAGGGCTCGCCGGAGCTATGAGATGCCGGCAGACAAGAGGGCAGAGGGGACTTCAGAGAAGAAGGTAGTAAGAGAAAATTTTAGGGCAGACTGCAGAGGGGCCGGGACCGCGGTTTAACGGTCGACCGATTATTTTGACCGTGACAGAGACCGAAATATTCGGTTACTTAAGTCACGGTCAATTGGGCGTGGACATCGCGGACGCGGAATCAAACACGGTCGACCGGAAATCCATTTTCACCCCTAGTCGGGGCTTACTACTGCCCCGGTGTAAACGAACGGACGTGACTTTTACTTGTATATGTTGCCTAGTTGTCCGCTGTCCATGATGGACATAAGAACTGTTCGTCCGTTTCGGTCCGCATGGCTGCGGACGGACACGGACAATTACACCTTGCTGTAAAAAATTATTATCAATCTGAAGAAAGAAAAAAACACTATCAGTCGAAAACAATGTTAAGGATTTGAACGAGGTAAAACTCCAGTCAGAGAGAAACCAATTTGTTTAAAAAAACTAACACAATCCACACAGGGAGAAAAACCCGAAACAAAACCAAAATTGAATATATATGAATTGCCTACAACCTACAAACACCAAATCGAGCAGTTTAGATTCAAATAAATCAACCTGCACAAACTGCATACAACCTACAAACACGAAATCAAAAACAGGCCCATAAATCAATGAAAATCCAACCGTAGTTGATAAAGAAATACATTTCTACCACGCTCTTCAAAATCCACGTAAAGAATGATGCAAGAAAATCACATAAACGTATAATGTATAGAAACAAAGAAAAAATTTAAACCTTTGACCAAGCCGTAGGATGCCATTGGAAATCGTCTAGAACCGGAGGATGCTATCGCTCGAAATTAATCAAGCAAATCCAAAATTAGACTTAGGACAAGGGACACCAGAGGAAGTCATTGGAAACCGTCGGGAGCCGAGAGGTTATGGTTGGCGGATTAGAGGAATGAACGGGATGGCGGAGGAAGCTGGTGGGAAGACTTAGTTACGAGCATTAGGGCAGCCTGTTAAAAAACTATATATATTAACATATGCGGATAGCTGCGGACACAGATAGGCTGTGTCCACAGCCGCATATGTGTTTGCACTGATAATTCATAATTATCAATTTTCAATGCAGATGAACATAGCTACGGATGAACGGTGAACAAATACCATCTATTTACACCCTTACCCATTGTCATGCATGAGACAATCCAATGATCAATGTTCCATCAATATTCATCTTATTGGGAAATATATTTAATTTTATACTTTGACAATGAGCCCGGTGTAAAAAATACATGGGAGTCATTTATCTATAAAATCAATGACACACACACTAATGTATATTAGCGCTAGTGATAGTTTGTGTATCAATCTTAAATATCAAAGGTTCATATATATTCTTTATGCTAAGCTCAAGGAGTTCATCAAAAACTCTTGAGTCCCATTGAGGCCTATCATTCATACTTTCTCTATTAATAACTTGGGTCTGGAACTTCGAAACTATTAAGCTCCAAATTGGGGGACTAGAGCATCGCCAATCTGGACTGTTGAGTAGCCTCTGGCGTTATGTTAAAAGTCCCACATCGTATATACCAGCCGTGTAAACATTTCTCATTAACATGCAGTTTGCTCACTACTAGCGAGCTGTGAGGTAGTGGCGCGGTGTAAGGTGGTCCTTCACCAGATTCCGACCACCGTGGGAGGACTTGCGCGTTGGCTGAGCTCTTGTATGTTGTCCATGTTTTCCGTTTTGTTTATTCAATCTACATTGGCATTATACGCCGTTCTGAAAGTAGTGGAACAGCCTCCCCGTTTTAAAAAGGCTTATAATGCTTAAAAAAAAAGTATGCATGGAACAACCCATGCAATCTTTTTTAAGCTTTTTTTATGATACATACATGCATAACATTGTTTTTTGTCTTAACCTTAAATAACAAGAGCAAGATAATATTATGGTTTTCGTTGTTGAATCAATATGCAAGCAGATACTATACCAAAACAATATGCAAGCACATAAAATAAAATTTTTTAAGTATCTCTTGCGAGCAAAAATTCAACGTATAGATTGAAAGTTTCAAACCATCACATGTACGTATGCCCCTTAATCATGATTAATTTTAGGAAATAGGCTTAGGAGTGGCAAAAATCCTAAAAATATATGTAATTTTATTAAAATACTAGAAATAACCCTACACATGAGGCTATAAGTTACCCAAATGCACATACCTCCTTTTATTTTAATTCTACAAACGTATTTAATACTAAACCAACCCCACCTATCTATGCCTCCCAACCATGCCCTACCACCTCCGTCTTTGATGTTGGTTCTTCTTCTTCCCCTACTCCTCTCCTTTTGCTCCTACCTCTTCTATTTTCTCTACATCCTCTTCCTTGTCCTCTACCTCATCCCTATTTTCCTTCTTCTTGTCCTTCTTCCTAGAATCCAATGAGACTAGCTATTAATCAGTCATTGAGCCATTTAAAAATTTATTTATTTTCTTTACAATCTCTAATCTCTAAAAATAAACTCATGAATATGTTTAGTTAAGAAGCAATGGTGGATGAGGAGGAGAAGACAAAGGAGGAGGAGCAGTGGAGGAGGAGGTGGAAGCAAGAATGGGGCTAGAAAAAAAAAGCTAAGAAGGGCCATTAAAGGTTGTTACAACTCATAGGGGGCCATGTTGTCCCAACTAAAAAAAAACTATAGGGACACATGGTGATGAAGTGCAGGACTGATGGGATGAACATTGTTTGACGAATCTAGCTATAAGCATAAATAACTTTCCTCTCTCACTAATTTCAATGGTAAATTTACATAAAATAAAGGAAAAACAAAGGAGAAAGAATAATCATTTTTTCTTTTTTATATTCTTCTTCAATATCTCAGAAAATAAGACAAAACTTATCAACCATGACTTCTATGGAAGATCTAAGTATTTATACAACTCTTAGTGGCATAATTATAAATAAAACTCCAATCTATACCTTATGACTAACCAATCAAAATTGAAGAAAACTAATTAGAAAATCCCTAAATAATCAAAACAATACGGAATAAAACAACTAGAAAAGTAAAATACTAAAAAGAAATCAAATTAGAATCAAAATTCTTATCCAAATATAATTTCAAAACTGTAACACTGTCACATAAATCGATCGCTAATAAGGATCGATCATCGATCGTCAACTCTCGGCTTTATTTTACACTAAGCTGTCATGAGTACCAATCGATCACTTCGGTGGCCCAATCGGACGTTCCATCCATCAATCGCTCTTCATTCAGTTTGATATTTACAAAATAATTCTATATGTGGCAATCAATCACCCATATATCCCGATCGATCGCCCAAGGGAACTTGACATATCTTCCTCTTTTGATCCCATTGCTCCTTGTATTTCAAACCAAACTAATTTACATCATCAATTCCAAGTTAATCCGCATGTTTCTTTAAGTTATGAACTTCATCTTTGAGTCTCTTACGACCTTCATCACATGGTCCCCCCTAAAAAGGTCCAATAAAGTTTCATGGGGCAAGAGGGCCATGTGTAACAACCCGACCCAAGAGCCGACCTAGACCTGGGGTTCAAAACACAGAATCGTGGTTGTAAATGTTATTAAAACTAGGAGCGATGACATTTGTTTACGAGAGCCATAACATTCCTCTACGAGCTAGTAAGCTTTAGTGCTTTGATGCGTGTAGGATAAAACAAAACTATATTTTATATTTAATTTGGATCAGGCCAACATTGTTGTGCCATTGGTTGCTTATGTATATATTGATAACATCTTTGATGTTATTCCACTACGATTAGATCCAAATATAGTTTTGCTTAACAACTAATACATACATCAGGCAATCCAAAATCATATATGTTAAAATATATGTATTCAAATATTTAATCAAAATCAAATTGAAATCAGACAAGAGTTAAACAAAAGCTAAGAAAGTAGCAAAAACAGACATCTCACTTTATCACAGAGCAGAGTAAAACACATAAGAGCATATTGGATCACAACAGATCATATCAAATCTCATCCAACCATATCAGATTATATCATATCAAATCGGAGCATATCTAATCAAAACAAATCAAAATTTATTAGATCATATTAGATCAAAAGCATATCAAAGCACATCAAATTAGAGAATATCATATATCTTAATTAGTATATGCATTCATATAATTACTTATTAAATAAGAATATCATGAACACTTACTCCCCTGAGGCTTTCGGAAGTAGCTGCATTTGGAGTTATTTTTTCATTTACGACGTTCTTCCCTTTAAGTCCAGAGACAGCGGGTGGAGTCTCCTCTTGTTCTAGAACCTTTCTCTCATTGTGCCCGAAGGCACGGGAGAAACACTTTACTTTTTTGGGGCTTTTCTAACTCTTTACCCCTAAAAGCGATGGACATAACCTCCCTTTTCCTGAAGAGGCATTCCTCTTTACACACTCGAAGGCGGTGGACATAACCTCCCATTTCTCGGAGTCACATCGTACTTTTTATGCCCGTAAGCGACAAATAGAACCTCCCTTTACCTAGAGGCACTTCTCACTTTCTGTGCTCGTTGGCGGAGGACATAACTTTCCCTTACCAGGGTATTTCTCTCTCTCTCTCTCTCTATGTGGCCCATCGGTGAAGGATAGAACCTCGCTTTCCTACGGGCCACTTTTTTATCTCTTTCGACCTAAGGGGGTAGGATAGAGCCTCCTCATGCTATAGGCTATTTCCCTTTTTAGAGTCACCAGATCGAGGAATAGACACTTTCGTTGTGTAGAACACACTCGAATTAGCTAAGAATGAATATTAAACGAGCAAAATCAGACTTAAAATAGGTCAAAAAACTTCATCGGAAGATCACACAGGTTTCCTATTTATAGAGGAAAAATCCGAGAGCGAACAGAGTGATGCATACATGTGTATGCGACAAGCATCGTGTGCCCGTGAAGTGCTCTTAAAGTGGCAACATGGCAGGAGTGCGTGTGGCACTATCGCGCCTGTGTGATGCATGGGATTGCATGGATCTGCCGCTCGTAGCACAGACAACTTGCATTTGCGCAAGCCCCATGACATGCGGCATGGCTTGAGTGCCGGCTCATGCAATGGAGCTCGCGCACCAGCTCGCTGACACCAACAAATTCATCTTTTTCCCTACTATTTTATTCTTATATTATTCTAACTTCAAAATGTAATATCTTCCTACCCCGAAGTTGGATTTATGCATTTTTTGTACCAGTGGACTCGTATCAATGAGCCCTTCGAAACTAAACCAAATATAGGTAAGTTATCCCACACTTTTTAAAAAGGTCTTGCCCATGTGACATGCTTCTAGAGGGTGTAATTTTCGATCTCAACTTTTATTTTGCGAGTTCTTCGATTCATTATGCTCGCTACTTCAAGTATTTTATCTCTTAAAACCCCTTAAATATTTATCCAAAATTTTATAATTACCCCTAACCTCTTTGGTTAGATGTAATTAAAAAATGAGGCATTACACCATGACCCCCTAGTTCCGTCCCTGGGTGATAGAAGAAAAGGTAGAAAAAGAGGAGCTTGTCACAGCACCAGAGGAGGGGTTGGAGTGGCAATTAGAAGGGGGAGTTGACCATAGCGGCTGGTTGACCGGCAACAACATCTAAGAGGCAGAGCTGAAGAAGGTTAGTTTTAGGATCAGTGGGTTGGTGATGTAGAAGTATTAGGGTATTCTAGTAACTTCAAGCTACATGTGTAAAAGTTACAATGCGTGTATGGTCATTTCTAATATTTTGGTGAAATTACATACATTTTTAAGATTTTAACCAAATCTAAGGCTATTTTCAAAAATTACTCAATTATTAAGTACACTTAAGTGTATAAAAAAATTGAAATACCCTGAAATGGTGGAGGCAAGAGTCTTTGCTGAGAATCTTAGGGGTGGAAGTTGGTCATTTGGTCACGGTCAAACACTGACCGTGACCAACTGACATGACCATTTAAGGTCATGCCTGTGACCATGACCGACTGTCCATCGGACACGGTCACGGACATGGTCAGTCTGTTTTGGTTTTTTTTTTTTTCTAAAGTAAGTATTCAAAACAATGACTACCCTTAATTTTAAGCCATTTAATATTACTTTTACATTCACTTTTGACTTCAATGGTTCAACGGATGACTATCAATTACATTGATATTTAGGTAGTCATAATAAATTATTTGGTTAATTTTAATTTATATAATATATATATCAAAGTTGCTTGTATATTAAAAGAAAGATATCTCTAACAGGAGAAACTTAACTATAATAAGAGCATAATTTAAACTACGCATGATTTATAATTATAATGTCTATTTCTTCGCAACTCTTTGCCTCCATTGACTCCTTTCGACAGAGTCAGTAGATCATCAAAGTTAATTGAATTGAAGCGATAAGAAGAACACAAAAGACAAGGTAAATGGGTCTAGAAAAATTTCAGACCAAAATTGTCCATGAGAACAGCCGTTGGGAGCTCAGGCCTGCAAAATCGACTGATCAAACATCATATGTATGTGAACACATAAATTCCAAGGTAAACTGTGGACGAATTCCAAGTCCAAAGAAGGAGAAATACAAACAACCACAAAGAAGCATAAAGGCCAAGCGAGAACTGCGTGACGTACCTGCCATTTAAAATTCATGCTTATGGTAAGCTTCCTATATAAAACTGTATTCAAAACATAACATCAGGTTGACAAGGCAACAATCTAATCAGCTCGGCCAACTTGGAAACCCATTACACCATATATTCGACATGGTTGGCTGATTATTTATCAAAACCAGTTAATAATGCAGGAGAGTTTATTAGAAAATCAAAAGATTCTGCTCCTCGATCATGAGAACCCACGTGATAGATACCTCAACTTGTGGCCTAATTCACAACTAAGTTGTGTTACGATAAACACCTATTGAAATACACCGCTATTCTCTTAGCTGTGTTTATCAAAATGAAAGCCTGGACCGGTTATTTCCATCCATCTTTGAGTTCTCCAGGTCCAGAAAAAAAAACCACTTGAGGTACAGAACTGACTATCAGTTCCAAATATGCACACACGAATATCAAATCGGTGCATTTAATTCAATCTCTTGACTCAGAGCTACATTGTATTAACAATCAAATAAGACAGTTTGAAAATGAATACAAGTTACATAGATAAACTGATTTAAACTTCTTTTGGTGGGTTTAGGGCGGCTGTAAAGAAGTCTAACTGCTACCACAAACAAGGACATCAGGCTTCCTGCCAAGTATCTAGTAATTCATACATGATAATGTTTGGAATCATGGAAATTATATTCTCTCAAATCCCAGGCTTTGATCAAGTCTGGTGGCTCTTCATAGTGGCAGCAGTCCTGTCCTTCACTTAGTCTGGAGTTGGCCTCAGTTTTGGTATTAGCAAACTCAAAACCATACCTGTCAACATAATCCAGCCTCAGTTTTCCTGAAAATCAACATACTATCCTAAAAATACTGCATGAGTTAAATAAACTAGTTAATCTGCTCACATATTGCAAAAAATGGAAGTTTCAGAATCAGTTCAAAGTTTAAATGAGTTACATAGATACGATTATGCTCCACTAAAATAATACCCTACTAGAAAGGAAGGCTGGGCAGCACTGGCAGTGGCATCCAACAACCACAACCCAAATAATACCCTACTAGAAAGACCAAGAACCTCTTAAATTGTAAACTCAAAACCATACTTGTGCTTCAAAAACACCTTTGTACCAGCATAATCATAGCGTTTAGGGCCCATCCAGCAATAACTCTCACTTTCTTTCATGACATTTCCATAAAATCCATACCTGACAACATCATAGCCAATTTAAGTTCAAAATAATAGTATTTTAAAATGCCTAGAGACAAAAGGTAAATTTGGCAATTTTAATATAATTGCTTATCACTTTTAAAGGAATAAAATAAGACGACCAAATTCCAATGCAATGTCACCTCCAATGCTATATTTCACCTCCAAAAGAATCTTCTAAAAGAGTAGTAGTCGTCTCATACTCTAAAATACACCAACAAATATATATAAGAATAAGCACCCAAGATAAATATAATTTAATTATTACACCATCATGTCATGAATCATTGAAAATGGTTTTCCTTACTAAGCATTTGTAAGGGAACAACAATATGCATAAAATAATTTAATTCATAATTGTTGACTAATAATTGTAGGGTGAATCCAAACAACTACCTGGGTATGGATGATAATTAGAGGAAATGGTGATCATTAATCAATAAACCTTTAATGAGTCCTACTTGAAACTTATTGACTATGAGTAATAAGATTATAAAATAAAATTTCTGCAAGTTCATCAAAAAATAAAATAAAATAAAAATTACACAAGATTGAAGGCAAATATTGTAGCACACATACTTGTCAAATGAGAGGGCACCATTTAGATTGCAATTAAGACAACTTTTAGAAGAATTACCACAAGATTTAAGAAGTACCTTAAATTTTTGAAGGCTCACCTTCAACGAGTTAGTTTTTGAAGGCTTCCGAACAAGGAATCCCACCGATATACATGAAACATAGCTGCATCTTATCTGATTCAATGAAACTAGCACAAGAAAAAAGAAACTCAAGCTAGAGAAGATTTGAAGCAGCCTTAACATGGAAAAAAATAAGAGAAGAAGGGCCAGCAATAGTTATATTAGGTAAAAGCATGTTTAACGTGAAAATAAGGAGACCGATAGCCAATAGCAGCTTATTTGAAGCCAAATAGAGCATCAATTAATGTGAAGAAGCCAGAGAGTTAATAAAAAGGAAAACCAAGCGTCCAATAGCAAAAGGCTTCAAAAAACACAAAGCATGGTGAGAAACTTTCACCAAATAAAAGAAAGATATTCATCAAATGTAATAGAAAGATGGTTGTAAGTTGTAACAAGATTTCAATATGAAAAGTATGCACATTGTCCAAGGCTGATAAATTCCATATTTTAAAGATAACTCTGAATAGATACAGTGAAGCATCATTACGGTCACAAACACATAAATCTTCACAAGCCATACTTCGTATAAATTGAATATCTAAAGAAGTTATTAACTGCAAAAGATGCATCATATGAATGAAAGTTACAAAAGATAATACGAAGCAGAGGAACTTGCTGATTGCTTCACCCTCCAGAAACTAGTTTAGAAACATTCAACAAGTTTGAAACGTAAATATAGTTGACCTTAATAGTTCCATATACCCTCTGTGAACAAAAGTTCTGAAAATAACTACTGCACTTTACAGTTTAGCTTCCTCAATTTCAAAGAATCTAATAAGCCATATATTGAGCTTATTAGATTCCGAAAACAAAAAATGAAAGGAAAAGTCAAAAGTAGAAGAAGAAACAAAGAATAAAAAACCAAGAAAAGATATGCATAAAAAAGGTTGACCTGCCTTTGTTTTTTTCTTGATCTTAACTTTTTCAGTGGGTGAAAAAAACAGAGGGTGTGGGGAAGGTGGGGGTGCTTTGTCCTCTGACTCTCTCACTCCGGTGAACATTCATTCACACTTTTGATACACAAAGGACAATCACAGAGGAAGCAAATGAGTAGTGAAATGCAACCACCCACCTACCGTGTGCTGTTGGCGTAATGATTGAGGAGCTCTTCCTATTGAAAAACAAAAACAAAAAGTAAAAACCGGTTGGTCTTCCTATCTTGGCAGTGAAATGATCACAGTGGAACTGCAATGGTTGGAACTGCAACTCAGGTTGAAGCCTAAAACTGCCCATACCCGTTGCAATTTCGAATTCAATTAATTGCAGTTTGAAGCAATTCAAATTCAAAATTTCACATTTTGCTCCAGGGCAATACATAAAAGCCTGGGAAGCTCCTCTGTAAACATTTCGAATTGAAGGCCGGAGAAGGCGAGAAGAGGAGAAAGGCTGAAGAGATTTGCAGGAGAAAATCATCAACTGGGTGGTAATCAATTTCCCTTATTTTGTGTTCCGATTTCCGGTTTCCATTTCTACTGCATCTCAAATTAACAATCAAACAACACCAAATTTTCGTCTTCATGAAAGAAGGTAGTGGAGTCCGCAGTAGCAAGACATCCGTATACCAAATTAACAAACACGGATTATATTTTATTTTATCAAAAAGATTGAGAAAATGCTCTATTCTTTTAAGGAGACTCTTACCTATTCTAATCAAATGCTCCTTAGATTCCGAGCTTCACATTACCTGTCGATTGTGGAGAGAAACAGAGAAGAACAATCTCGCTGAAAAATCCTTCGTTAGACAGAAAAGGTAAACGATCCGAGCTTCTAAATTCAAGTCTCCGTCAGGGTCGATGGTCGCCGTCTCCGTCTCCTCCGGGGCTAGGGCTCGCTGGAGCTACGAGATGTCGGCAGAGAAGAGAAGAGGCGCAGGGGACTTGAGAGAAGAAGATACTAGGCGAAAAAATTAGGGCAGAGAGGGGTCGGGACCGGTCACACAGTTTTACGGTCGCCATTTATTTTGATCGTGATAGAGATTGAAATATTTCGGTCGCTTCGGTCATGGTTAAATGGGCTCGGATATCACATACACGGGCTCAAACACGGTCGACCGAAGACCATTTCCACCCCTAGCCTGAGATGACTCAAGCTCGCTCAGAAATTCCATGCAGTGGCGGATGGTGGTCAAATGACCACCCTGCCTTTTTGCACATCAGGTTTAGATTTGTTATTTGCCCCCGGATAAATAATTCATAATCGCCAGCAGTAATATTACGGCTTAGCTAAAAAGTGTGCTTTTGGATATTTGTTATACGTAACTCAAAATTGTCAAGAGTCAAAATGAAATGCTTTGTTTATTTGCTCGGAAAAAAGAACATGCTTTCTTCAGCAAAAGAAGAGAGGAAGGTATTCAGCATCTTTCTTATTTGGAAAGTTTAGCTGAAAACACTAAAATGCCTGACAGAATTTGTCACTTGTTTAAGCTAATCATGCAGACTATAGCCGACCGGGGGCTCTGGGGGGTCACAGCAGCATTCGATTTTGAAATTCCTCATGTTGTACTGGCAGATTCCCCCCGTGTTGCCAGTTTTACGACAAGCTTCAACACAACCTTGTGGAAAAGGTGGGAGTCTGTCGCAGTTTCCGATGCACACCAACGCATCCGCCTTCTCCACTGCAACACAGCACATTCATCTTGTTAGAGGCTACAGTGCACACGTAAAACACAAGGTGCTAGCAGAATTTTACCACATCAATGAGCAGTACTTCAAACAAAGATAGAGGAAGAGCATAATATCAAGAGAATGGGGGCGAAAGTAGGGAAACGGGAAAGAGGCAAGAACTTTACCATAAAAGGTTGACAGGACGAACATAAGAAGCAGAACTGCTACTGCTCTTGTGCCTTTGGCAGCCATCTCCAGTCTACTGTGTGTATGTCTTTCCTTCACGTACCAAACGCATCTTTTATAGCCTTGTTAAGCATGTAATTTTTGTTGTGTGCTGAATCTACGGAATTTTATACAGATTTCACCCATAATTTCGAGATTGTACTTCAACGTAGTAGATTTTGTCTGGTCATACATGCTGAAAATGTCGTGTCAATCCTTACTTAAATGGCCCTATGTGGGGCTTGTTTACTATTTTAGAGTACCTCAAGGCTCAAGTTCGTTGACCTGTGTAATCATTACTTAAATGGTTTACCTGTTAGAGTACCTAAAGGCTTAAGTTCTTGCCCCGGGGCATTTGAGTATTAAATTTATGTAAGGTTATGTAGATTCCACCCCAATTTTAATATCGGAGTCATATTTGTGTGTAGAAGGTGGGTAAAGATAAAATTTTTGCCCGAAAGTTTATTCTAAACCATTTTAAACCGGAATCATGAGGTAATTCTAGTAATTCCGGTTCCTAGCCCCCGTTTAAAAAATTATAGATTATGCTAACTTTTAGCGGTTACCTCTCATATCGATTTAAGCCTCGAAAAATATATCATATAGGTAGGTCTCACTTTAAAAGTTCAAAATTACATACTCTCGTAGGGTCTTGTTTGATAGAGCTCAAATTTACTAGTGTAATAGTACCATAAACATGCATATCTAATTTCAGGAGAGAGAGAGAGAGTTATATTAGTTTAAAGTATTAAAATTGGGTTTGAAATAACATCTGAATTTATTCTAAATTTTTTTATTACCAACAGTAATTTACATTCAGTAGTGAATTTTTAGAATTAATTCTAAAAAAATTTATTTCTATTTCTAAATAATCCAACACCTAATAAAAAATGTCGCAAGTGGGGCTTGATCAAAATTTATAAAGACCAAAACATGTGTTGTACACCCTTGATAAGTAAAAGGGTTCTCTTGCAGTAGGAAATGAATGTTTTAGGACACAGACATAGGGATGGGTCAATTGGACACATCTATCCTTACTAGGCTCCATTACCAGCGCCCATGACCATGCTATATGGGGTCTTTATATGGTACATAGTGGCGAACACAACCTCTATATACCATATTCGACTAGTTTACTTATAATGTCATATATAAAGGTTGTATTTGCTAGTAGCCCCATGTAGCATGGTCATGGAGCCTGTCGAATAACATTTTCAGGGCCAATTAGCTTGCATGGGAGCGTAATTAGGAAGTAGAAAATAGATGCAAGCTTTACCATAAGCTATTTTTTTTATCAGTAAACAAAAAAAAATATTATGTCCAAAGAGGGTACATAAAATAGAAGCATAGAATACAAACCCTCTACCAAACCTAGAGCTAGACACCCATTGAATAGATAACCTCCTAACACAATAAGCACAAAAGACACAAGGGCAATAAAGAAAAAAATACAGATAACAAGGATAATATAGATGCAAGAGAGACAAAAAAACTTTGGGACACCTAGTTATTTTTTTCATCTAAAGTAATGTTTTAAAAATAGGTCCAACCATTGACCTAGATTAGCCAGCGGATCAGGTTAATCATGTTCAAGTGGAGGACAACCTAAGTTGATCCATTTTCTCTTAAAGTAGATTAAATATAATAGTTATATATAAAATTTAAACAAAATCATTGTCGCTTAGTGGGTAGAGTATGCACATTAAGTCCCTTTCTATGTGAGTTTCGGAGAGTAATATAAAATAGAATAACATCAAATAAAATAGTTGAGTGTAGTGTGTACCAAAAAATTGTACCCCAATGGGTTAAACCCTTTTACTTAGTAGAATTTTATATAGAGTGAGTTTGAATCCTGCATGCCACAAGAAATTTTTCTTTCACATTCTCATGTGGACAACTGGACTAGCCAGGGTCAATGAGTCAGAAATTCAACTAGCCGAGTCATGTTTGTCACGCCCCAGCATTGCCCGACCTAAGCCGAACCCGGTCCAAGGGCCAATCCAGGGCACGGGGGCGACAATATTGAAAACAATTAAAAAAATAGTAGAAGACTTATGCCCTTACCACAGGCGATCTAATTAACGGAGTTACACACTACTTTAAGCAAGAGTAAATAGGTAGAACCAAAAGAGTTACTTAAATTCTAAATTAAACCATAAATCTCAAACCCACATACTAATAATCCATAGTCAACACACTTGGCTTAAAACAAGGTCTCAAACAAAACTAAAGATATAATATATCGCATGTCTAAAACAAGAACTATTCCACAAGGGTTCTAACATCATAACAAAATAATAAGAGAGAGCTGCAAAATTTAGTGGCCTCCACTCCTACTCCCAAGCTCTCCCTAACATTTCCTCATAAAGAGGTTCATGTCCGACTACATGTCATGCCATGGAGCTCCAAAACAAAACAAGGAAAGTGGGGTGGGTATAAAAACTTAATAATAGTTTGAATATAATTATAATAATTAAAAAACATGATGACATCACAATGTAGCAATCAGATCCAAAATTAACATGTTATACCACTTTCTGATCAATTACTAGCTAAAACCCCTATTTAACCATAAACATAAGAACTAGCTTGCATAAGACATACCTATCAAGTCAAGTCATAAACATTCAAGTTATAACCTAACATACATCTCACATAGGTAATTTGTTCATATCTACTCAAATCAAGCATGATAATCCCATAAATCACATAAGAAGTGTCTTTCACACCATTTTCTGATCATTCAGCCATATTACCTAAACCCGCATAATAATGTCACATTCACATGTTTTTTGATCATGCATTCGTATAACCTAAACTTGCATAGTAGTGTCTCATTTACACACTTTCTGATCATGCATTCATATCACATAAACTAGCATAATAGTGTCGCATTTACACACTTTCTGATCATGCATTCATATCACATAAACTTCCATAATAGTGTCTCATTCACACACTTTCTGATCATGCATTTATATCACATAAACTTACATAATAGTATCTCATTCACACACTTTCTGATCATATATTCATATCACATAAACCAGCATAATAATATCTCATTCACACACTTTCTGATCATGTATTCATATCATATAAACCTGCATAATAGTGTCTCATTCACATACTTTTTGATCATGCATTCATATCACATAAACCTATATGAGATGTATCTCTAACATACATTTCAGATCATGCATCAACATCATATAAACCTGTATGAGATGTATCTCTAACATACAGCATACTTAAACACATTCAAAACAATGATTCCCAACTGAAAGCAAAGCAAAATCTACCATAAAGCTTAAATTCATCCATGTGAAATCGAACAGTCACTCCCACAAATATGATTTTTTCACACATTAAGCCACAATATGATCACGTCCATTACCCATAAACCATCCTCATTATAAAAAAAACACATCTCACCATTTTTCATATAATATCCCTGCTGGAAACATATTCTAATTATAAGAATTCTAACATTCAAAAGTTCAATGTACTTCAACATCAATATAATATTATGCCACGTGATCACACTTAAACACATTTCATACACTTCCATCATCAATTCCACACCTTTAGTAGCCTAATTTCAACATAACACACCTCCCATAACCATTATAATCATTAGATGGAGTAAAACATTGAAATGAGCATAAATTTTTAAAATAGCAAAATTGTTGTGTAGTCGATCGATCGCCATGCAAGGCCGTTCGACTCGCTAAACTGCAAATATGCCAAAAATATAGTGTTGTCGATCGATTGGCTAAGCCGTTCGATCGCTAACAAAGCAGTTTTGACCTTCTTCACCATTTCAAAAATCAGAGCCGAGATACCATGAAAACACCTTAAAACTTTCATCCATGGTCTTAAGCACTATAAAAAATTCATCAAACCTTCCAGAATACTAATCTAAACTATTTTAAGACAAAACCCTAAGAAATCGAAGTAAAAAATTAGTATTTATTAAACCCACCATTAGAGTCCTAATAAAAAAAATCTCATTCAAATAAAACAAGATTTTTACCACCCAAAGCTAAGATTGAAGAACCCATTACCTTTCCTTGTTGATTTGGGTGGGAATGAACCTTCAATCTCCTCCAACACCTTAATTCATTTCTAATTCGGGCCTAATTGGGGAACTAGGCCTTAATCGCCCTCTCCCAGCCTATTCCTAAATGGGGAATAACTCAACACTTTCTATTTATAGTAAAGCCCTTTCTATTTAAACCGTTTACAATAAGGGATCTTACAATGTTGACTCGACATCCAAGACAACTTGGCCCACTAACCTGGATGAATTGGTCCTATTTATCAATAAGGTCTGGTTAAGCCCAATCCGACGGGCCAGTATGGGTTTTAAAAGAGTGATTTAGCGGTTAACAATGGGAGGTTGCAATGATCAATAAGGCCATGATGGTAAAGAGAAACACATGGAGAAGCAAAACATGTGTTAGGTTTCTTTTTGCCTATCATCTTTCATGCCTTTATTATTTCTAATAGAAAAGTTAAAAAATGCCCCTACTCAAGTGCGACTACGTGCGACAAGGCATTGTAAGTCGTAATAGCATTGGAAGTTCTAATAAGATTAGTTTATATTTTCTCTATATATTGTATACTTCATAGAAGATTAAGAATAGAGAATTCAGAAATCAGAATCAAGTTAGTTATTTTCTTTATGTTTTTATCTTTAATTTTGCTTTTGTAGACCATAGGTCTACACTATTGGTAGCCGAAGATCGTTTATGCTCCCTATTACCACCTCCTTACAATTTGATACACATATGGATTCACCACAAACAGTATGCTCGGAGTTGAAGCTTATCCTATCTTCCGACAAAGCTGAGAGCAACCACCGTTTTGATGTGATTATGGTTGCATTAGTCTCGCTCGCACTCGCCATCAACTCCTTAGAACTACGTTTATCTGAGCCTTCAAGTGCATCTTCCTCAGTTGCAATTATTGGCCAGATCGCTCCTTTTCTACGACAAGTCGTGTTTTTACTGTTGTTTCTTTCTCTTTGCTACTAGCCACCCAACAAGGGGATCAGTCCGCTATTTTGGCCCCGGTGCCAGGTGCTGGCATAAACCCACTACCATAGAGGACCCACATGTAGAAGAAGCAAAACCTCTGTCACTATCCACCTTCAACCCCGTCCTCCTTGTGGTTGACAAAGAGACTGTTGTCCCGCTCATGGTCCACAACATGTTTGACCCCATCACGAGTCCATTGCTGGTGCCACGCCTAGATCTTCCTCATGACCCAGGTGGTCTGACAATCGCCTCAACAAGCGACAAGCCAGCCTGCCACCACAAATTTCAATCATTAGCATCTTGCATAACATTCCACCATTATTTTGCGAGCCCAATCTTATCTCATTTTTCTATTGAAAACTTTATTTTTATCGGTTTGTTCTTAGGTTACCTTACTAGTATAACGAGGTTGTGATGGCTTCACGGACACATGCAAGAAAGCAAAGAAAGAGGGAGAGCGTGTAGAGGAAAGATATGAAGATTTTGGGTTCACAAGAGAAGAACTGACACAGGTAGAAACAAGAATGGAGCACAAGATGAAGGAGCTGAAAATCGATGTCCCCCCTTGGATTCAAGTTCGAGTCGTCTGACACCGAGCTCATAGTTAACTATGTCCGTCCCATGGTCCAAGGAGATAAAATGGCCCGCCACCAAACCTCATCTATTCCATCGATCTCTACGCCCACAACCCCATTGAGCTTGCACGGAAATATGCACTGGTGTCAGATCAAGTGTGACACTTCTTCATGCACAGGGTGGAGAAATACAACAATAGAAGTATCCCCAAACAAGCTGCCAATGGAGGCTATTGGAAGGCCTCTTGAACAGACAAAAACGGACTCAGAATGAAGTAGAAAACTCCCCCAAAAGATTGGATGAAATTCCAAATTATAGAGAAGCTTGCAAGCAAATGGAGAAGAGCGTGCATGTGTGCGTGCCATGCATCATGCATCCATGACATAGCACCGCGGCTGACACATGTGTGATGCACGCATGTGAAGGCTACGCATTAAGCGCACGTATACATCGTCGTTGCACGGGTCCACCGTGCATCACGCTGAAGCAGGTCTGCCGCGTGTACCGTTGCGGGTCCCATGGGTACAGATCCATGCACGGCGTGGTGTGGATCATCTAATGCCAAGGCTCAACGAGGGCGTGGCACAGCTCACACCATTGGTGTCATTAATGATGCCAATTAATCCATCTTTTTCTCATTTTTATTAATTTTTAATCAAATATTATTCCAACTTCAACACGCTATATCTTTTTACCCTAAGTCGGAATCATACATTCTTGGTATTGATGGACTCGTATCAATCAATGAGCCCTTCGAAGTAGACTATACAAAGTTAGGTTATTCTGCACTTTTTAAGTGGGTCCTACCCATATGACATGATTTCCAAGGTCATAACTTTTGCTCCTGACCTCCATTTAGCACGTTTTTTGATTCGTTACACTTGTTACTTTGGGCTCTAACTAAATACAAAAATTTTATCCCTTGAAACTCCTAAAACTTATCTAAAAATTATATAATTATACCTAACCCCTCTTGTTAGGTTAATCGAAAAACATGTTGTTACAGTACCAACCGTTTGCAATGCCTGATCACACTCTTATTCATACATATTTATACCAGAGCATTGGTGGACCCAAGTGCATATTTTCATTAGTGTTATAAGCGTCAATGACCACCTCAAGGATGAGGTGGAGCGAAAGCGAGGTGGAATGTTATAACCCGCCATAGGGTTCAGGTTCAACCCTCATAATTCATTAGAATTAGGATTAAATTCCTAAATTAGACTAGATTTCTATTTTAGGTTGCATTCAATTCCTATTATAATTCCTAATAGTTATACTCCTTATTTAGTTAGAAGTAGATTAGTCTCCTAGTTAATTAAGATTAGTTTATATTTTCTCTATATATTGTATACTTTAGAAAAGATTACGAATAGAGAATTCAGAAATCCGAATCAAGTTAGTTATTTTATATTTTAATTATTTTCTTTATGTTTTTATCTTAATTTAATTTGTGTAGACCATCGGTCTACTTTTCAACAATAAAAAGACAAAAATGGACATGGTATGATCTGCACATGATGTGAAAGCATGTCAAAACCACATTTAATGTGGCAATGTAATGCAGGTGATTGAACACCCCCTTCCCTCCATCTGCCATTATATTGTTATTCTTCTCCTTTTATCCATATTTTCTTTAGTTGTTCATCTTCTTCTCTTATAATCCATTACAAAAGCTAGCTGGGGCATTACTGTGGTTGTCTTCACCTTATGATTGTCATTTCTTCTTCTTAGTTTTTCATCCATCATTTGTACTCATATCATCCTCAACATAGTTGATCTACCAACTTGACATGATCAATATTCAGGGCACCTTAATATAACATCTAAGTAAAAAAGCGGGCATAAGGAGACGAAAATTTGAGCTAAGTTGCTTTAGGACCTGTATCTTATATGCAGAAGGCTTAGAGTTTTTGAAAGCTTATATTATTTGTTATACTAGGCAGGTTAACCAATATTTGAATGTGTGGGCCCCTTCATCACACCATTCAATCTTAGCTTTAAATTAATGGTTGAGATTACATTTTTTTAATTTGGATTGATGGAGGTCACAAAAATGAGTGAGACCAATTGAGATATAAAGATCTTCTTTGATGATATGGGTGAACCAAATTTTGTAGCATTCTAACATGTATGACACATTCATTTAACCTCATCAATTTTGAGTCAATGATCTAAGGTCAAAAATTTGACTGGCCTTGATAAGTGGAATCTTGGTCTCATACTTACCTTTAGTAGTGATACAAAAATACCGTGCATAAATCAACCACACAGAAGCCTTCTCCATTATTTATTTTGTACATATATTATTTATATTTAATTTTATAATTACATTTACGTTCTAGTCGAGCTCAAGCCTAGTATGAGTCAATCAAGCTTCATTTGAACTAAGCTGACTTGAGTAGGCATTGTTAGAATACAATTTAAGTCTATTCTAGTTCAAATCGAACTCAAGCTGAACCCGATAAGTCAAGTCAAATTTGAATTCAATCCACTTCAAACCGAGCCTACTCTGCTCACCAAGCACGCCTCGCCTGGCTTGTTAACACCACTGAATCCTGAAATTATTATTTTATCATATGAGCTTCAAATTAAAAATTACGAAGACAAGAGAATCGCTAGACTCGAGTACTTTCTTTACCGTTAGCTTGCTAAAAGAGAGCTAGTCCCACATCGTCTATACTGACACTGTAAATGTGTCTCATTAATGTGCAGTCTGCGTAATGGTTGCGAGCTGTGAGGTTATGGCGCGGTGTGAGGTGGTCCTTCACCAACTTTCCGACATTAGGAAGGAGTTGTGCATTTGCTGAGCTCGAAGTTAAATTTTTTTATCTGTGTGTTCTCTTTTGCTTAATCATTCTACATGGACAGTACTACACCGTTTTCAAAGAAGTACTGGGACATCCTCGACAATTGTAAAAAGATTTATGCTTATTTCATTACCGTTATGCACTAAAAAAATATTTCGTTTTTAAAATAAGCGTAAATTTCTTGCGAGCATAAATTTCCAACGTCCAAACAAAAGCTTCTAGTTTCAAACTATCACATGCATTTCCCTTTTTGTACAAATTGCATTTGCTATCTAGTAAGTTATACATACTACAATCAGCATGCAAGCTGATCTCCATTTCGAAAGGAAGTGATCTCTTCGAAGATAGGCAACCTCCGAGACCGGAAGGGAGTCCACTCATTCACGACCATCTCCAGTCTTTGTACGATGGCATCGTCCATTTCCATGCCCTGACATTTGTGGAGCCAAGAGTCTAATTTGCTGAGACTCCTTAAGCTCGCTCAGCACTTCTAGTACACGGTTCATAGACTTGGCCTGATCAACAGAGCCCGGTGACATGGTTTGGAGGCTGGAGCACCTCCATGAGAATCGACGATCAGTCTCGTTGAAACGCTTCTGCCTCATGAGGCAGAGTAAGCTTGCAGGCCTTGTTCCGGTCTGGATCAATCATCTGAGCCTTCCGGTAGACCGCTTCTGCTGCTTGGTAGTTTGATAGCTGCATCTATGACCACGCCAAATTCCCCTAAAAGTGAACGTCAATGTTGTGCCCACCATTAGGTTATGGCTGCAAATCAGCAAAGCCTTGAATTCTAGTTTTGGTTCATTAAAGAGCTAACTACAGTATATATTTGTATTATAGCGTTTATATGTACCAGTATTATTGAAGTCTCCTGCTTGATGGAGACCTGGAACCATGGGATCGGGCTGTCTTGGTGGCCTTGTCATTGAACACCTCCCCCCGGTAGATCATCTGGAGCTTCTGCTTCAGCAGCACTATCTGCTCCTCTACCATCCCGCAATTCTTCACGAGCCCATTGGTTGTCACTTGTCAAGCCAATATTGCTAGTGATCACTAGACAACAACGTTATTAGCCTCATATGATTGTACAGGTCGATGAGGAGGTTGTCAGGGACTCCTGGGCTTGACTGGAGCACCGATTCCAGAAGGATTTGATGGCTTTGATTCCCTCCTCCGTCCGATGCAGCTGCTTCATCACCACAACCATGTCTTTCAGAGAGCTGTCCACCCGGTCCCCAGCGTTTATCGCCTTTCAGAACAACACTTTTGCAGCTTCCGGGTCCTTTTCTACCAGCTGCCAATGCAACGATATTACCAGTCATTTTTAATCTATATTCATTCGTTGTCCTTTGCTGAATGTGTAGCAAATGCTTCATGAACCAGAGATTGCTAAGAAATTGGCCCTTTATTTCTATTTTGAGGGAGAGAAAAGACGAAGATGTTGATCATTTTGTAATTGATAAATAATTAATTAACTTGGCTATATACTTTTGGAAGGGTGATTTCGTGATCCGTCCGTCCTATATATACTGTTTGCTATCCATTCAGATCCTAGACTAGTTCATGATCTGTTGGACTTGATGAACTAGTCAAATAGGGAAAAGAACAAAAGGAAGAATTTTTCCAATTAGTGTACAAATGATTGATATGAAATGGATTGACTAGTGCACTTCTTGTTCTTATAGGAGTGAAGAAATGCAAAATATAGATAAAAGATGGAGCAAATCTTACTATTGAAGACGGAGTAAGAAAGGGGTTTGTTGCTCTTATTTTCTTTCTTACAAAACTGCTTATATGAGATGGGGTGAAAAGTCACTCGGGTTTCTACACATATGACTACACAAAAGGCTATAAGATTCTTAAAAATTAGTAATTACCACCCTGGACTTTTGACCCTATATTTAATACTCTTATCTTAATTTGTACTCCTTTCGTCCTATATTAATAGCCACATTTGGAGAAATTGTAATTTTTATTGAATTGTGAAACTTACTTCTAAAAAAAGGGAAACTAAGTTTATGATACTCTTTTTTAAGTACTCAATCACTTAAATTAAACAAAATAGACCTATTAAAATGAAACAAACCTTTTTTATGAAATGGAACTATTAATTTAGGATAGAGGGAGTAATTTTTATGAATTGTCTAAAATATGTGAACTTCTCTATTTTGATGGCTTTGGTGAACACATTAACCAATTGATTTTAGGTCCTAATGAATTTCAATTCAATTTTACCTTTCTCCACTAGTTCCCTTATGTAGTGATGTCTCAACATAATGTACTTTATTCTTCCATGAAGATTGAGTTGTCAGTCTTTCCAATAGCCAATATATTGTCACAAAAAATTAATGTTGAATATGTTTGTTCACACTTAAGATCTTTAAGAATTCTTCTTAGCCAAATTACTTTATAAGTTGCACTTGTAGATAAGATGCACTCGTCTTCAGTGGAAGATAATGTATAGGTGTTTTGTTTCTTAAGAACACATGATATCATTTTGCTTCCTAATATAAAAATGCAACTAGATGTGTTTTTTATATCATCAATGCAACCTGCCCAATCACTATTTAAATAACCAACCAAATTTTCTTCATTTTTACATTCATATTTTAGCTCAAAATTCTTTATTTCTTTCATATATCTAAGAATTTTCTTTGGTGCCTCAAAATAAATTTTACTTGGCTTATTCAAGTACCTTGAGACAATGATCACACAATGCACAATATTTTGTCAAATAGATCAATGACCTAAGAAGGCTTCTAAAAATATATTCATCCACCAATTTGCTTCTATCATCTTTTGACAATTTTTTATTAAATTCCATAAGAGTGTTATTTCTTTACACTTTGTCAAATTGAGCTTATTCAACAAGTCATCAACAAACTTCTCTTGGGATAAAAAAAATCTCACTTTTTTGCTTTCCTTGAATCCCAAAAGAAAAGATGTTATAAACCCCAAATCGGTCATTTCATATTCTCTTTCCATATCATACTTGAATTATTTTATAATCTTTAGACTATTGCTAGCATAAATTAAATCACTAACATAAAGGCAAGCATTGATAAAATCATGCTTACCTTCTTTCTTGGCATAAAAAGATGGCTCATTTGGGTTTATTTAAAATTTATTTAATTTAAGTATTTGTCAATCTTAAGATTCTATTCTCTTAGTGTCGGTTTGAGTCCATACAAAGCTTTATTGAGTCTGTGGACTTTGTCTCACTTTCCCTTAATCTTGTATCCTTGAGGTTGTTCAACATATACTTCTTCTCCAATACCTCTATTCAAAAAGGTTGATTTGACATCAAATTAAAAACTTGTAATTTCAATTGGGAAGCAAGTGCAAGGATAATTATTATAGTTTCCATCTTTGCTACTGGTGCAAAAGCTTCATTGAAATCAATGTCTAGTTGTTATTGGTAATCTTTTGTAACTAGTATTGCTTTATGCTTTTATATTGAACCATTTTCATTGAACTTGGTTTTGTATACCCATTTCAAGTCAATGACATCTTTGTTTTGAGGTTTATCAACTAATTTTTATGTCTTGTTTTTCTTAACCATTTTGATTTCATCATCCATGGCATTTGTCCAAATTTATACACTTGAAAGCATCCTCAAATTTTATTTGATCATAGGAAAACAAAATAATATCATATTTATCTTAAATTTCTTCTTAAAAAACATATCTTTCTTGGAAGAGAATTTGTATCCACATTATTAAGGTTGATTCGTCATATGTTTGTATCTTATGTTAAACCATGGGGTGAATGAGGAGACACAAACTCTTATGAAGATGAACTACTTGGAGTTTCATGGCTGATTAAAGTTTTTTCTTTCTTATATTCCACAAATATTTTTAAAGTTTCACCATTATTTTTTTCAAAGTTCTATGTAATTTCTTCATCAAATACTATATCTCTTGATATTACTAATTAATTCTTTTATTTTAAGATTGAAGAGCTTATAAGCCTTTGATTCTCCACTATATCTACTAAAGATGCACTTTTCCCCTTTGTCATCAAACTTCCCCTTCTTTGTGTTGGATTATTGTCATTCTTCAAATGAATTTTTATCTTGCATTGGTTTGGTTGGAGACCTATTAAGAATGTATGTAGCCGTATTAAAGACTTCACCCCAAAATTGATTTGGAAATTTTTTGTCTTTTAACATGCTTCTAGCTAGCTCCACAATTATTCTATTTTTCTTTCTACTACAACATTTTATTGAGGTGTGTAGATAGTTGTTAGATTTCTTTTTATGTAATATTCTTTACAAAAACTCTAAAATTCTATTGATGTAAACTCACTGTTATGATTAGTCCTCGAAAACTTTAAATTTCTTTTCCCTTTGATTTTCAACTAGTATTATTTTGAATTGCGCAAATATAAAAAAGATTTCTAAATTTGCATCAAGAAATGAAATCCACATCATTCTGGTATAATCATCTACAAAGAGTAAAAAATGTCTCTTGTTGTTTGAAGATGGTGTCCTTGTTGGTCCACAAATGTGAGCATGCACAGGCTCTAGAGGTGTTGTTGATCTCCATAATGTCTCAAAAAATAATAGTTTATATTGCTTCCCATAGAGACATCATTCATAAAATTTTTCTTCTTGTTTGATTTTTAGAAGTCTAATAATCATATCCTTTTGCTTCAACAAAAATAAGGCTTATGTAATTCAAGTGACTAAATTTGAAGTGCCACAACAATGAATCATTTATATGTATAACTTTCATTCCATAGTTTCTACATGTAGGAATTACTAATGGAAAAACTTTGTTTGCTATTATGTTTACTTTTACTATGACTTGTGTAAGATATCTAACCCTAACCCTAACCCGGTTTATTTTTAATTTAATTATGTTGTTATTGTATAGTTTTGTGTTAATTGGCCGGTTTGCCTTGTTTTAGGATTAAAGATGGTTAATGATGGTTTTAATCAAGTTTTCATTCATTTTATTAGTTTTTACGCTAAACTAAATTTATCCAATTTTTTTAGAAATTTTGGGATTTTATAGGATTTTTTTGTTAAATTAGGGTGCGGGTTCCACTATGGGCCATACATTTGTGTTTTGGGGTGAAGGTCCCACGAGACCCTAAACCCAACTTATTTCATCATTAAAAAGTTTTAAAATTTTTAAAATTTATTTTAGACCTAAAATGAGCAAATTACCTATTTATAGTACAAAATTTTATTTGTACCCTAATTTTTAATACGTATACCCTATAAGACTTACTATAAATAGAAAATCTCAGCTTCATTTTCAATTTGAAAAGGGCTGAGATTTGGAGGCTGAGAAGCCCTAACCCCATTCCAAAGGAGGAAAAGTTGATTTAGGTATGTTTTAGCTTAAATCTTTCATTAATCTCTTCGATTCTCCTTAATCTTTCATAATCCCATCTTTTCCAATGATGATTTATGTTTTACCATATTCAAAATGATGTATTTAATCTATATTTCAAACCCTAATTTGGGGATTTTCGTTTTCAAACAAAGAAAGCCTTAGATCTACATGTTTTCAAGTGGTTTAAGCTTAAATAATCAGATTTAATAAGGTATTAACGAAACTCTAACTTTGGGTAGGGTTTTAAGGAGATTGAAGCTTAAATTTTGGACCAAAATCTCACTAAAGATAAGGGTTTTTCTCCTAAAATGGGTTTATATTTCAAATTTGTAGTTTAGAATGGTTTATGTGAGTTTTTCTTAATGTTGTATTTTAATGGTGGGTTAAGTAAAACGTATTATTTTTAGTGATTTCCTTTTGATTTAATTTAGAAATGAGTAGATCTATCATGTCTTAAGCTTGTATTTCAATGTTATGATGTTTAGAAGTGATATTGGGACGTTCTTGTCGATTTTGTGTATTATTAGTTTTGGGTTTGCAAAGTTGAAGACAAACTAGATTTGAACTATCCAGGGCGTTCGAATAGCACTACAGCCGTTCAAACGACCATCTAGCCAATCTAACGACCAAACGGCAGTTTTGCCATCTGGAGTATTTTGTCCATTTCCATGCTCCTCTTCTTAAATCTTACTTATTATAATTATGATGAGTTGTTTTTACTTAAAAATTCTATTGTGATGACATGAATAGTATCTTGAAAGTTATGATGTTGTTCAATTATGAAATTGCATGCATGTTGTAGGATATTAGCATGTTAAACTCCTTATACTAAATTCATGTTTGATGATTCTAAATGTTTTATCCATGATTTCAGTCAATTTAAATCATAAGGATGGGCATGTATGATTACACATATTGTGCTAATTATGGGTGAACCATATTCTCATGTCTAGCTTAAGTGTAGTAATGATTATGCTTGCCTAAGTCTAGCATGAAGTTGTAATTGATTTGGACATGTGTTTTGTGAGGTATTTACCGGACTTTATTCATGATTTCAGTAAGAGAGAGCCATGATAGAATCATGAAAGCATGCATGTTGAATAGTGATGGTTTGTTCATGAAGCATATGTCATTGCTTAGATTTGAGCACTATTACCATGTACACACTTGAGGAGGTGATTGTAGCGATTATTTGACACAAATGGATTAGGGATGAGATACACATGAACTAATTTGAAGCATATCTCATGTATTTGGGTTTATGTGGTGTTGCTCACGTATATACCATGTTGCATATATTATAAAAAGAGTTTTATGAATGAGATTCATCGAGATTAGTTGTGATTGATTGGATGTAATTAGGTGATATTACTTGTCAGTTTAATCGATCAAATGTTTATCGATTCAATTTTAAGTCCCAAAGGACGGGGTTTTACATTAAATAGACAGGGTTTTAGGTCACTTGAAGATGAGTTATCTTCCCTAGGTTGAGAAGAGCGGAAATGCTATAACTTATAAGGAGATTAAATTATTGAGACTATCTGGACCAAGGAATATCTTCCCCATTAGGGATTTTACCCAAACTATGAAATTCTTTTGGACTTTCCAATTGGAGATTATCCGGAGTGAGTAGGGACTACTTATGCTTCGGCCGATTAAGTAGGGTTGTTTTCTCTATGTATGAGACATCATTATATGTTGAGACTGTATGTACATGTGATATATTGCTTGATTACACAGTTGTTGTGTATATATGTGGGAGCATGTATTACACATGTAGGTGTGAAACTTATTTGCATGCTACGCAGGATGATGTGTGCTTGAGGCATTCTTATACATTGAGAAAGGATTACAAATGATATAATATTGTGATATGCCTTGCGGAATGATATGCAAGATAATGTGTATTTGGGACACTCTTATGTAGGGTGGTTGTATGCATTGAGAATGGATTGTGAATGAGATGATATTGTGATATGTTATGTGGAATGGTATGAAGGTGATATGTTGATGATATCATGAGTATGTGTATATGATGAGTAGTTATGATATAGAGATGCACAGTTATGTAGATGCCCCATGATGACTATGTGTGTTTTATGTGATGAACTCCATGTAAAATATCTTTGATGATGATCTTGGATTTATCCTCTTGTAGTATAAAAACCTTGTTGAGAATTCTTACTCACCCCTCTTTCTCGTATGTTTTTGTTTTGGGGCTGCATGGTGTGACATGTAGGTGATCAAGACTCCCTATATAAGGAGCAGGTGGTGGACGATTTGACATAGGAGAAGATAGCTAGAGACTTTATGTTCCTTGATTATCTATGTTGCATGTTATCTTGAGTTTTATGTTATGTTGGTGATGTTATAAATTTTATTTGTCAGTTTGGCCTATTGACTCATGTTAACTTTCTGACTTAAGCCATGAGTGGGCTAAGTGATCCTAAAGATATAGGTATTGTGAGGACTAATGGTTATGTGATGTCATTTATTTATTTTTCCTTATTTTCTCTTGTACAAAGTGAATAGTGTGCTACTCTGTAATTTTTTTACCTGTATGAGGGGTTCAGCCCTCTGCATAGATCAATACTTTATCGCTGACACGTGCACCGACCTTCCCTTGGACCGGGTTCCAGCTCGGGTTGGGTAGGTACCAGGGTGTGACAACTTGCCCCATGCTTTTGTCAAATATGACACATTCATCATTGTCAAAATGAACTTTATAACCTCTTTACATAAGTTACCTCATGCATACTTAGTAAAATTTATGTCACTAGGAACATAAAGAACATCATAAATGAGTTTAGATCCACCTCTTTTTATTTGGACAACAATGATGCACTTACTTGAAAATTTAAATTTTTTTCCATCTTTACAAAGTTATCCCGGTTGCCCATCATGTAATTACTATAACCAATATCTAAGTACCACACATTTTTTCTTTCTTCTAATGTGTTCATACAAGAGTAGACTAGGTGGCCTTATTTGCCTTCATCTTTTCTAATATAGTGATCTCAATCCTTTTGTTGATATTTATAATCTTTTTGGGCATGAGTATGGTGCTTGCATCTTGTGCACCTAAAGAAGTATATATTTGAAAAATGATTAGTCTTTTTGTAAATGAAACATCCAATATTTTGTTTTTTATATTTGTCTCTTCCATAGTCATTGCCTCTTTGATAGCCTCTTCCGTTATTTTAGTTTTCTCTTCCTCTACCATGAAAAAAAAAATTCCACCAACTTCTTGATATCTTTAGATGTCACCTTAGATTAAAAAACTTGTTTCATATTAGAAAAAGTTAAGAATTGCTTCATTCTTGACTTATGAGTTTAAAGTGAACTCATTAACTCATGCATACTCAATTTGAACAAGTCTTTTGCCTCTTCAATAGCGGCTACTACATAATCAAATTTGACTGACATACTCCTTAAAACTTTCTCTATAATTTTCTTGTCTAAATAGTATCTTCATAGCTTCTAATTCGATTTACGATTCCAACTACTATAGAATTGAATTCTTTAATATTTATACTATCTTTTATTGCCAAATTATCAAAGTCCCTATTACCTTATTGGTTCCTTGAAATTCAATTTTCAAGATATCTTATATTTCTTTAGATTATGCGGCAGGCAACCATGATTCTTGGGAAGATTATTTTACTCACGGCTTATAATATGTAGAATAACGCCCTTGTATCATACATCTTGCTTTCTTTATACTCTTTCTAGACCATCTCCTTGTACAAAATGTGGCTTAGGAGCGCATCTTCCATATT
Organism: Saururus chinensis; assembly: GCA_035235625.1. Taxonomy (NCBI): domain Eukaryota; kingdom Viridiplantae; phylum Streptophyta; class Magnoliopsida; order Piperales; family Saururaceae; genus Saururus; species Saururus chinensis. Next base: position 34,263,179 of record CP141145.1, read on the forward strand.
AACCCTCAATCTTCAAAGCATCGAAAAAAAAATCATTTTAGCTGAGCCCAATCTTAAGCCAACTTTTTGTTTCTATTCTATGATCATCCCCGATTATGGTTTTGTCATGCTTGTGTAGTACATGAATTGGTTCTACCTAGCCTTTTAAGAATAGAATCTTTCATGTCATCGCTCTACATCATTTTAAAAATCTTCAATGGGGCACCTGTGTTGAGTTTGGTCAAGTATGCATGAGCTGGGTCGACGTCAACTAGTAATCTAAAAGAGTTGGGTCCATAGAGACAATAAAATAACTTTTTTTTAATGCTTTGAGGGTTGAGGGTGAAATTGGAGGATGTACTCCTAAGCCACATTTTGTGCCTCGAAATTCTAAAGGAGATGGTCTGATAGGCACTGGCAAAAGAGGGATGGGCACTACTAGGTGTTGGTAGAAGAGAACATGGCACTGGTAGGCGATGGAGAAAGAGGGAAGGGCATTGGCAGAAGACGGTGTCGAGGGGCAATGACTAGTATGGTGACCAAGAGGGGGTCGGGTTTGGGAGGAGAGGAAAGTAGGGAATCAAGTTAGGAGGCGAAGGGGAGGGGTTTTATGGGGATGTTTTTAAAAATTATAGGTTAGAATATGATTAACTAATTTGAGCACTTGGTTTTTTGCCTTCAGATCCAAATCGGACTGCCAAAATGCAATCAATCGTTATATATAGGTAAGCGGGCTAAGCCCTGGTGGGCCAAGGGTAGGCCTGAGCCCAGCCCTAAAGAGGAAAAACAAAAATTTAAGCCTGACCCATCCCTAACTTAATTTGTTAAAAATTAGCCTGGCCCTAAAAGTATACGGGCTTGGGTTGGGCCAAGGGCTTTTTGAGTTTTTTACATAATATTTATTTTTCTATAAAAAGAACTTTTTTTATAAATTTCATTATACATAACAGACAATCAATAATAAAACATAAAACAAATAAAAATTTTATAATTATAACTGAGGATAAGGATCAATAACAAAACATAAGCAATAATAGAATAAATAAAAAATTAATAATTATAACAGAGGATGAAGATCAATAACAGAATAGAGGATGAGGATCAACCAAAATTAATAATTATAATAATAATAAAAGATAAAAAATATTATTTTTATTGTGGTCTGGCAGAGCTTGAAGTCCATAGCTAGTGCACATCCGACAGATTTTGTTGGAGGCTTGGCAGCTGATGACGATTGAGAGGCAAAGCATGTGGCGAATGGCGATTGAGAGTTTGAGACAGGAAATTGAGACTGCGAGCTGGCGACTGTAGATGTTCCGACGAGTATCAGATGGGAGATTCACAGGGTGATTGATAGTCTAATTGTGACGGGAGATTGAGATGGTGGAACAACGACTATTGAGAGTCAACAAGAGAGCACATAGCCGGTGAGAGATTTGAGATGGGGTCACGGGAGATGAGTTTGAGACAGGAGAGATTGTAGAGCAGAGCATGTAGAGCCATAGCAACAGTCCAGCAGAATGAGGAGGGGAAGGATTGGGGATGGGAAGCGGTCCAGCGGAATGAGGAGACTGTGAATGAGTTAGGGTTTTTTAGAAATGTAGAAAGTGGCAAAGTACATTGTGTGGAAGGGCAGAGAGCTTTTGTGATTGTGAACACAAAAAATATCACGTAATGGGCCTCAATTATTACTAGCTAAGCTGAGCTTTTACAATTTTCTCACTTGGGCCCAGCCCAAAAACATATGGGCTTTTACATTTAAGGCCCGGCTTGGAACCTATTTTTTTAGGCCCAAGCATGCTTATTTTAGGGTCGGGCCGGGGAAGGCTTGGGCCAACCAGTATTATTTGCACCCCTAGTTATATGTATGAGCCATGTCAGTTGCACGAATCCTGACAACTTGATTCTCATATAAGGGTTGATTGGAATACCCCAATTAGGATTGAGAATTGGGTCGAGTCAGGTCAAATAAGGTTAGGTTGATCTCGACCCATATTTTAATTGGGTTAGATCATGACCTAACCCTATTTATTAAATGGGCCGAAAATGCAAACCCTAACCCTATTTAGGTCGGGTTAGGTATGTGGGTAACCCTACTTTTTTTAGGCAATAAATTTTTTTCCTAACTTAATTTTTTATAAGTTATATTTGCATAGGCCAATCATAGGGGTGTTAAAGTAGGCTCGAAGGCTTGACTCCACTTGACTCGCGTTCAATCTCGAACTCGAAGTTGGTCAAACCAAGCTCAAACATACATGTGTTCGGCTTAGCTTGCTCGAAGCTTGATAAAAACTTAAACTCAAATTAAATATTTTTTAAAAAAAAATACACATGTATATATTACACATTAAATATAGATTTAATGTCTCCCAAGTTTTAACTCTTTTCATAAAATATATTATTTATTTTATGTATAATTACATGAGGTTTTTTGTTAGTGAAATTATATAATATGTCTCATAAGATCTATAACCATTTTTTATGAAACTTTAAATTAGAAAATTAAAATTAATAAAGATTAATTCATTTGATTTTCTAATCTAACACATTAGACCATTTACTAACCATGTTTGTTTAGTGATTTTTCTAAATATCTATGGATCACTAATTATAAAACTAAGCAATGATCACAAAGCATAGCAACTCAACTCAAATTGAACTCGATTTGAGTAGAAATTAAAATTTTAAGCTCAAGCTTGAACACTCTATAGCTTAACGATACTTCGTTAACACCTCCGGCCAATCATAAAAAGAATTTAAATACATTACCATTATACATAGATGAAAATATTTGTTGTGTTATTTGAGAAAGTTAAAATTGGAGAGGAAGCATCATTGTGGCATTATAAGGTACACATCCAAAATCATAGAAACCCTACAAAAATACTAATTGACTATTAAATAAAATAAAATATAAAAAATAAAAATCTAAGAGAATTTTTTTAATTTCTCCTACTTGGGTCATGATATCATTAAATAATAAAATCAGGGTCTAGTTATACTGGTAAATCCTAACCCTAGTTTTAAATTGGGTAAAATTTTAAAACCCTAATCTTGACCTTATTTTTAATTAAATCGAGCATAAGTTCTACTGGTCAGGTTTGGGTTAAATTTTCGTAGCCTTAAGCCCAATTCCTTATTTTTAGCCCTAAGTTAAGAATCAAATGGCTAAGATTAGCTCATGTATATAGTGGCTTACTGGATCACCTTGCTCTTTCTTTCTTTATATATAACGTGACAAGCTAAAATTATTCTTTATTAAGTATCTCTTGCGAGCATAAATTTCCAACGTCCAAAACAAAAGCTTCTAGTTTCACACTATCACATACATTTCCCTTTTTGAACAAATATGTATTTGCTATCTAGTATCTACATACTACAATCAACATGCAAGCTGATCTCCATCTCGAAAGGAAGTGATCTCTTCGAAGATAGGCAACCTCCGAGACCGAAAGGGAGTCCACTCATTCATGACCATCTCTAGTCTTTGCACGATGGCATCGTCCATTTCCATGCCCTGACATTGTGGAGCCGAGAGTCTTTGCTGAGACTCCTCAAGCTCGTTCAGCACTTCAAGGACACGGTTCATGGACTTGACCTCAACAGAGTCCTGTGACTTGGCTTGGAGTTCCTCCATGAGGATCGACCGAGCCTCGTCGAAACGCTCCTGCCTCATGAGGCAGAGGGCAAGATTACAGGCCTTGTTCGGGTCTGGATAAATCATCTGAGCCTTCCGGTAGACCGCTTCTGCTGCTTGGTAGTTTAGTAGCTGCATGTATGCCCACCCCAAATTCCCCTGAAAAAGAACATCAATGTTGTGCCCGCCATTAGATCATGGCTGCAAATCACCTACAAAGCCTTGAATTCTTGTTTTGGTTCCTTAAAGAGCTAACTATATCTTTATATTACGGCGTTTATATGTACCAATATTCTTGAAGTCTCCTGCTTGACGGAGACTTGGAATTTCTTGCCGTGGGATCGGGCCGTCTTGGTGGCCTTGCCGTTAAACACCTCCCCCTCGGAGATCATCCGGAGCTTCTGCTTCAGCAGCACGATCTGCTCCTCCACCATATTGCATTTCTGCACGAGCCCCATTAGGTGTCAGGCCAATATTGCTAGTGATCGCTAGACAACATCGTTATTACCTCATATGATTTAGTTCTAGCTACCTTGTAGAGGTCGATGAGTAGGTTGTCAAGGGACTCCTGGGCACGACTGGAGCACCGGTTGCGGAAGGATTTGATGGCTTCGATGCCCTCCTCCGTCCGGTCCAGCTGCTTCATCACCACGGCCATGTCTTTCAGAGCGCTGTCCACCCTGTCCCCTGCGTTTATCGCCTTCCAGAACAACACTATTGCAGCTTCCGGGTCCTTTTCTACCAGCTGCCAATGCAACGATATTACCAGAGTCGTTTTTAATTTTTATTTCTTCATTGTCCTTTGCTGAATGTGTAGCAAATGCTTCTTGAACCAGAGATTGCTAAGAAATTGGCCCTTTATTCTATTTTGAGGGAGAAAAAAAGATAAAGATGTTGATCATTTGATAATTGATATAATAATTAATTAACTTGGTTATATGCTTTTGGATGGGTGATTTCGTGATCCAATGTTAGTCCTATATACGCCGTTTGATATCCATTCGGATCTACTAGTTCATAAACTGTTGCAGTTAATGAACTAGTCAAATAGGCCAGGAAAAGAAGAACAACAGGAAGACTTTTTCCAATTAATGTACAAAATGATTGATGAGAAATGGAGATGAAATGAATTGAGTGCACCTCCAAAGCGAGGAATCATTATTGGTATAATATTAAACCCTTTTCTAGGTTTACAGATTATAAACGAAACCAAATGAGGAAAAGAAGGAAGGATGACAAATAATCAAATACAAGCTAAAAACCAACTTGTTGGAAGCTATAACTGGGGAAGTGTTTCCTGAAAGCCCAGTTTGAAGGAAATGTAGCGGAAACATCATTTACTTCTTTTCAAGAATGTAGCAGAAACATTTTTTTTTCAGAAAGATAGTATAAGAAAGCAATTTAGCGAAAAAGAAGTATAACAAAGTAGAGCAAAACTGTCATCCAAACCAAAAACAATCAGAAGAATAGATTTAACATTCAAATAGAAACAATAATTAGATTTAATTACCTGGGCATGCTTGGCTCGAACATAAGGGCCATCACCGGAGGGAACCTTGTGAATAACATGGAAAGGCTCGGTGCCTTCACACTTCCTCGTAGACATCTTCCAGCTCTCTCTCTTCAGGTTCTTGATCTCTTACGGCGATGGATGAATCGATGAGACTAATTTGTGTCCAAAATGCAGATCTTTGTTTGTAAACTGAGTTGGGAGTCCCAATCAATTAGTCAGCAGCCAATAGAACCCAACCAGTTATTTTTTTCATAAGTACGACTTCGAATTATTACGCATATATACAATCTGTGGGCTATGTTCCAAATTGCATCTGGATGGAATGGTGTCTAGGTTCTTCTCCCGTTTGGTTCGAGTTTCCATTTATTTAATTACAGGAAGAAGTCGTTGGATAACTCAGACAAAGCCAAGGGACTTGTACTTTTATTACTTTTTTTCCTTTGCTATGCAAGGCAGTTGTACAGAATTCATCAGGACACGTAATCCTTAGGTGAAAATGGCGTGGCTAGTCGCGGCTTCGTGGCTTTGGGAAGAAGAAGAAGATGACAGACCGGTGGTAGCTTTGATCAAGAAAATTCAACCCGAGCATAGGTTTGGGTGCCGAGTAAAATGTGGCAGCAAACAAGCAATCATATCCTTCCAATGTCAATCAAAGCTGTAGAAGGGGCCCAACTGTGGGCCTCAGAGCTGATTCAGGTTGGTTGCAGCATTACTGTTCTGGTCTGTGTATGTAGGTCGCTCAGGCCCAGCTCAAGAGCCAGCTATGACTATAGGGACCGGGCAAACAAAGCTGCTCCCTTTGCGGGCCTCCTTGAATCTTTTTTGGTCATAAACTCAAAATGCTATTGTGACCCGATGATGCCTACAATGGTGGCTTTAAAAGGATAAATAATTGAGCATGAAAAGCTCAAATGTAACACCGACGCCAGCGCGAGTACCGACCGAGCTGGTTGTTGTCTCCGATATGGGGTCACCGGTCGTTTTTATACGACAGCCTCCTGAGTCTTGGCTGGTTGGCTGGCTGGCTTCCCAAGTCTGCTCTCGGGCGTTAAACTAAACCGCACAGCAGACTTGGCCATACCGTGCAAACGTTTCCAAGACCAAGCATGTGTTTTGTGTGGCTTAGGCGCCTGGTTATGGCTCCATATAAGAAACGAACCTGACCTCGGATGTAGGCTGATACCAGCCATTCATTGAATTCTCTGACTGTTCAATGGCATATATGGAAGATCTAACACAACTTTGGCCTGGGAGGTACTGTGTTAAAAAACATCTGTGGGAGAAATTATTGGCCGGCCACCTCAAATACAAACATAGAAGATTATCTCACTCCAAGAAAAATATACTGGTGAAGCTTTACCAATGTGGTCCGTGGTGAATCACTATGATGTTTTACCAGCTATCGTTGCGCACAGAAATGCACAGAATTTGCACACATTGTGTTTTTCACGATTTTTGTGCACTTCTGTGAATTCGAATTCGGTTTGAGAGTACCAAGTCGGCACGAATTTTTTTTATAAGTGTTTTGATTGTGAAAAACGCGGCATGGTTCTCTGGGACCGCCCTATAATTTCTCCTTTATCTGTAGGACCCATTGCTTTCCGGTCAATAATCCAACTAGGTACTTCTGCCTCAATCTTCGGCGATGCGATGTCTGCTAATCAGCATCATGTCATATGACTAATAAGGACTAATTTTCCTTAGCTGACAAAAATGCGGTCGGTGAGTTTTTGGTACTCACTAATAAAGGAAGTATTTTTAATGTTCAGTTCTTACAGTAAGCCGAACCTAAATAATATATGTAAGATATTTATTTTTGATATTGATGACATATATGCTAGTATATATTAACCTAAGTATCTTAAACTCTAGTGTACACTTATATTAATGTGTATTAATATATATTATTGATTAAAAAAATAAATATTTTATATACATTTTTTACGCTCGGCTTATGGTAAGTAAGGAACATAAAAAATACTTCCTTACAAGATAGTCAACGAGATCTCTTTTTATACGATGACTCTTAGTCACTGCACACGCTTGGACTAGGGTATAGGGTACATGGGTTCTAATGGGTACCTATTTACCCGACTCACCTGACCGCTTAATCTACAATTCTCATATGGGTAATTCATAAATAAGTAATAGATAAAGGATGCAAGTATATAATTTTATCCACCTATTTATTAAATTAGTAGGGAATAGATAACCCCTTGTCCATACCTACTACTCATTACCTATTACTTGAGCCATATATCTAGCAATCCCATTACCCAAATCTAATACACTATAATTATTGGCCTATGCCACTCATCTTAGGAAACAAATAATGTTGTAATATATATAGGATAAACTTTTAAGAAATATATATTATTATTTTATTATATATTAGTCAATTAGCCATGACTATTTATACCATTGGTGATGAATAGAAAAATAATTAATAGGCAAGGTATAAATAAAATATTAGAAAGCAGGAATGGATAATAGGTAAGGTATAAATACATGTAAAGCATTACCCAACCCTTACTATGCCCATTGATAGCCCTATTAGTGTATGTATTATCAATTAAGACGGCTCTTAATAAATAGAGAATATATCTTAGAAGACCAAAAAAAATTCCTCTACTAAGCCTGCGTATGTCACACATAAAAGTGGATCCACTCCAAAGATAGGAAGAAATTTTGGCTTCCCCGCAATGTGCTAACATGAGAGAATTTTCAGCCACTGAAAATGACCAGTGACCAGTAAACGTACGGACGGGGAATCCCTGGGAACTTGTTGGATCTCATTCTGAAGTATCTCTCACAGCACTCCTTCGATAATGTGGCAGTTAGTCACTAAAACTCGGTAAAAAAACCTGCTACACAAAGTCTGGGACCCTAGTGGCCCCATGACAGCAGATCACTACTTTTCTGGAATATGACAATATTAGAAGGCATCCCCGACCTCGCAACCTAGCATTCTGGACCACTAAGGATCTGTGAGTAGCTCATTCTCAATCTTCACGAATTGGTCTTTTCATGGGCAATTGGACTCGTCTAATTTAAGTGACTCAATTCTCATATAATGTTCATTTCATCAATGAATTGCTGCGTGTATTTCAACTAGTCGACCCAACGAACAACCGTTCCAAGTTACTAAATCCATATGGATCAAGTTTTCAGACAGAAGTATTCATGTTCAGAAAGAGCTAAGGGCATGAGCCTTCTTGATCATGTCACTTACGCTCATGAGAGCCTTTGCGGAGGCATCTCCATCTAAAGAAAGAATGTAGTTTAATGGTAAAATTTTAACTAGCCGCCTTGCCCCATCTCGCAATTTTGTTCAATGTTTTTCAATGTTTTTATTAAATTGTTAAAATATAAAAGAAACCAATAAAATTTTGCAGTTCAAGCTTTTAGAAAACATCAAACAAAATTGGATTCGAGCGGTTAGGGAAATTTTTATTTATTTTTATTATATTCTAACTATGGGTATTAAAGCAAGCTCGAAAGTTCAAAAGCTTGACTCAACTCTCATTCAACTCAACTCGACTCATGTTTAACCTTAAACTCGAAGTTAGTTAAACCAAGCTTAAACATGCCTATGTTCATCTTAACTTGGCTTGAAGTTCTAGAAAAGCTTAAACTTACATTATGTATATTATTTTTTAATTATATACATGCATAGATTACACGCTATATATAAAATTATTTTATGTCTCCCATGTTTCAACTCCTATCAAATATATCATTTTTATTTTTTTAATGTATAATTACCTTAGACTTTTTTTAGATGAAATAGATAATATGTTTCATAAGAACTATAACTATTTTTTATAAAACTTTATTCCCTTCAACTTGCTTTAATAGTTTAAATTAGAAAATCAAAATCAACTAAAACTATTTCATTTGGTTTTTTAATTTTAGCACATTGGACTATTTTCTAACCATATTTGTATTAGTAATTTTTTTCTAAATACTTTTAGGTCACCGATTACAAAACTAAGCAATAATCACAAAGTAAAACAACTCAACTCGACTCAAGCTTGATTCGAACACAACTCAAAGTTGATACTTGGTTCATTAACTCCCCTAATTCTAACATGGGTTGGCTAGGTTTTATATGACAATATGTTTAAATAAAGAAAATCAAATATACAAGTGGCAACAAACACAATGATTTGTGGGAGAAAATACAAAAAATCCTATCCTAGCCAGGTGCTAAATACCACTTTGGATTGGGTGGGTGGGGTCTCCTATCACTGTATAGAGGGCATGTACCGCTTGGGGTGCCCATCTTAGGTTTGTGGAATCTTTTTTAATGCTTCATTCTAACAATAAGCCCAACATAAAAAGTATATAAAAGTCTTTGATATTTATGATCTATAGTCCACATACTAATACATGTTAGCGTAATGTGCACTAATGTGTGGGTCGTCAGTTTTATAAATAAAGGGTTCTCATATATTCCTTACTTAGGGCTCATTGCGAGAGGGGATAACTAAAAACACTTCCCAGGTTTGTAGAGTATTATGCTGGACTTGCCTGGCTTCTCGACTATAAAGCTGGTTGTGTATTCTAATTAATTACGTTATGATGACATGTCGGAGTCATCCCTTATGAACTACAATACTACTTTCAGTGCGGCAATGGTGATTCATATAAGCGTTTTTATCTTTACTCATGTTTGTACTCTTGTGTAAAATTTGAAGTGGGATCTCAAGCTCTCTTATCTGTTTGTACAGGCCCACAAATGCGTATAGCGGACTTCTGTATTTGGTTATGGCTTTGTTGATAAAAAAGAACCACCGCCCTGTCACCGATGCAAATAAGAGCCATTGCCAGGTTTTATGCATCTGGACAAGTTAAAGAACCAAACATAAGTATGAAACGGATTTCTTCTAACAGTTTACCCCATTAAACACGCAAAGCATTAATAACCCAACTCTCATTTTCTATTGGCCTTAGTTTCTCGCTTATATAGTCATTTATTTTATACCTTATTTTTTATATTATAAACCTTTGATTAGATAGAGAATGTGGATTCTATCTGAAAACATGAGTATCACTTTTCCATTAAACGGATATAACGCAATTGGCTTAGAGACATAGGTGACATGAATTTTAGTTGAACCAAAGAAGTACATCTCACCCAAAGTTCACTTAGGCTAGCTTATTCAATTTAACCAAAACTCTGGTGAGAGTTTTTGTTATGTAAATATCATTTTCTTTCCAAACTCCACTACCTCTCCCACTCCCATACTCGGCCTCTACCATCAGGACAATAATATTCTTATTTTGCTTTTTTTACACTTAAAATGTTAATCCAATCTTTGATTGGATAGAGAAAGGTGTGTCGTGCATGCTAGACAATAGGGAAGATCTATGTTCCTCAGTTCAATCCAAGCTAGAGTGAAGTTTTAGTGTAGAAAAAATAGAGTAAAAATATCATTTTCCCTGATAAAACTCTTGGCACTTCCAGAGCCCTTAATCAGTCATTCACACAAGGAAATTATCAACACTGAAAATTTTGTGCACCCAATCTTGGCAGAAAATCGGCATTACAAATAGAAATTTCATTTTAACAACAAAAACAATTTTATACCATATGCAGTTCGCATCTTATAAAAAGTATGTGCAATTCATAGGCACATTTGCCAAAAAACGAAAAACAAAGAATGAAAACCTCGGCTTCCATTTCCAAAAAATTATTCAGGTATACTTAAAGAAGCAACAAGAGGTCATGGCCCGCAACATGGTATCAATCATGGAAATCACTAAACCCAACCCTTTTCGACCAAATTTAATATTCAATAATCAAACCAAATCCCTATCATTGTTCAAGTAAATGTACAACTGCAGTAAATTAGACGCAACTCAATTGCATAGTGACAATTTTGTAGGGGAGGAAAATTATGGAGTCACAGAAAAAAAATAATCAAGGGTGCAGTCTCCAGATTTTGTGCAAAAAGTTGCATGATAATAAAGGTTAAGTATAAGTATTGTGCAAAATAGAAGGACAATTTAATGAGAGTTTACTTTTTAATGCCTAATTAAACTTTTGGTTAATAAAAAAAAATGTAGTTTTGGTTTAATCATGTTTTCATTAAAAAGATTTGCCTATTTTGTCACTAGTAATTGGTCAGCTCCATTTCTCATATTTAGCTTAGCTTTGCCATCAATAACTTACACTGCTTTCCACAACACATAAGCATCCCCATCGTCTACTGATGCAGCAGCTCAAATTGAAACAAACTTTGTCAAACACTCTGCAATTTTTATTCACGAACAGAAAATTACATAAATAAAACAAATCAAACTATAGTTCAACCTCACATTGAAGCAGTAGTTTCAGCTCGAAACAGAGCTCAGGGAAAAACCCTAATTTGGACAACCAAATTCAAATGGATACATTCAACGACAACCAACCACTCCCATTATAGTCTAGTTATATTTATACTATCCTCAATTTTAAAATGAGAGCTTAACGCAGATCAAGTTTGAATTCTGACGCCGTGAAGTCCAGCTGAGATTTGTTAATGTAGAAATAACTGAAGGAAGAAGAAAGCCAATGAACTTAATGGTCTATTTATTTAAACTCAAATATCCTAAATGCCCTTTACTCAATCCAGGATATTACCTGCTTTACCAACATGCATCAGGCAGACCATTAGTGAATACCAAATTTGCCCTTTCTCATATTATTTTCATTCACATGTGTTCGATGAAATACCAACGCCATTTTGTTTTCCAATTATAGATTCATACTCCTGCATCAAGCCCTCCTAAAGCTCGACCACAAGCGAGACTTCAAGAATCTAAAATGAGGACACCATTATCTTGAACTGAATACTCCTCGTCATGGAATGGAACTAAATCATGAATGTTAAAAGTATTAGAGACATTCAGACTAGGAGGTAGAGCAACAATGTAAGCATTAGATTCAATCTTCCTAATAATGCGACAGGGACCAATTTTTTTGACTTTCAACTTGCCTGAATATCCAACAGGCATACAATCCTTACTCAAATGAACCATGACAAGTTCTCCTTCAGTTAACTAGACATCTTTGCATCTTTTATCTGTAAATACCTTATACTTCACAGTTGATTGCATAAGTTTTTGTCGGACAGTAGAATGCAATTCAACAAACTGAGAAATAGCTTGTACAGTAGTAAGAGACTCACCACTTTTACGAGGATGAACTACAATGTCCAAAGACTAATGGGGTAGAAAACCATAGACTATTTGAAAAGGGGCTAAACCAGTTGACTTGTTTATAGAAGAGTTATAAGCAAATTCTGCCTGACACAAAAATGTATCTCACTGCTTAGGAGTTTCTCAACAAACTACTAAAACTTCTACTAATCACCTTAGTTTGTCCATCAGTTTGTGGATGGCAAGAACTACTATATTGTAAAGTTGTGCCCAATCTATTCCATAACGTTTTCCAAAAGTGACTGAAGAATCAGCTATCTCGATTTGAGGTTATAGTTAAAGGAAGTCCATGCAATCTTATTATTTCCTTGAAAAACAAACCTGCCACATGAATAGCATTAGCATTTTTCTTGCAGGGTATAAAATGCGCCTGTTTAGAAAATCTGTCAGCCACCACATATATAGAATCGAATCCCTTTTGTGTCTTAGGTGAACCAAGCACAAAATCCATGCTTAAATCCTCCCATGGTCTATTAGGTATAGGTAAAGGTGTATATAATCCTGCATTTGTAGCTCCTCGTTTATATTGCTGACATACAAAGCATTGTTGTACACACTTCTGAACATCCCTAAACATTTGGGGCCAATAATATCGAGACTTAACTGGAGCTAAAGTTTTGTCTCTGCCCGCGTGCCCTGCCAAACCCCCTCCATGAGGCTCTTTAACTAGTTTCATCCTTAAAGAACTAGCAAGAATACATAGTACATTAGATTTATACAAGTAACCATCTGTTAGCACAAATTCTCCCTGTGGTTTTTGGTTTTGTTTACATAAAAGCCAAACTTCCTGAAATGCTTTATCATTTTGATACCATTGTTTAATCTCTTCAAATCCAAAACAAGAAGTTGTTAGCATATGAACAATAGCAACTTTCCTACTCAATGCTTCTGCAGCCTTATTACTTTTGCTAGACTTATGTTTTATAACAAATGTATACTCTTGCAACTCTCCTACCCACCTGGCATGCAGTCTGTCTAGCTTAGCTTGGTTATGTAAATGCCTCAGTGAATCATGGTGGTCTGTATTCAAAATAAATTTCTTGAACACAAGATAACGTCACCAGTGTTTAAGGGTTTGTACTAATGCATATAATTCCAATTTATATGCAGACCACTTCTGTCTATTCTCATAGAGTTTTTTACTGAAATAAGCTAGTGGTTTTCCTTCCTATGATAAAACTGCTCCAATTGCTTGAATTGATGCATCACAATCCACCTCGAAAACTTTAGAAAAGTCAGATAAAGCCAGAGTAGGAGCTGATGTAAGTTTGTTCTTCAACAATTCAAAACACTTTTGTTGCATAGACTACCATCGAAATTGGCCCTTTTTAAGACACTTTGTGAGAGGTGCTTCTAGAGAACTAAATCTGTAAGGACCCTCATCTCTAAACTGGTTTTTGGTTTTATTTAATTATTGGTTATCGTGAGATTAACGCATTTTCTAATTTATTCGGTGATTTCGTGAAATAAGTGGTGTTTATGATGGTTTTAACCAAAATCAACTTTAAGATTAGTAGTTTTAAGGGATTTTAAAACAAATATGAATTTTTGGGATTTTTTTAAATTTTTACTATTTTTCTAAAAATTAGGGTTTTGGCAGGACCCCTGTGGGCCCCACCGTCAAAATTTTAATTTTTGGGTCAAATGAACCCAGATATCTACTTAAGCCCATAAAAAAATTTTCAAAATTTTTTTAGTCTTAATTAGTGCATAAATTTATAAAATACTCATTTTTAGCCTACTTTTCCTATTTACACCCCATAACTTACCCATACATACCCCAACCCTTACTATAAAAGGCCAAACCTGAGCCATTTCTATTTTTGGGAATAGACTAAGGAGGAGAGGTCATGCCTAATCCCTAATTAGGCCCGGATTAGAAGGTGTTTAAGGTAAGTCTACTCTAATTAAGCACTAAACCCTAGCTTCTTCTTAATCTCTTCTAAATCTATCATTTCTCCTTTATTTCAATTTATTTTTGGACATCAAAAACTACTAATTTGTATTTTACTACAAACCCTAGCTTTCAAATTTTGATTTTTATAATCAACAAGCCCTAGATCTAAGTTTTAATTAGGGATTTCTTTGGTAAATCGATTTTTAATGGAGTTTAATTCAAACTCAATATGTTTGTAAGGTTTTCAAGAAGGGTGACCCTCAAATCCGAGCTTAATCAAGTGCTAAGGTAATAGATCTTCGAAGTTTCAGTTTATCCATCGTAAAACCCTTGATTTTTGGCTTATTTCGAATAGAGTTACTTGATTTGGTGTGTTAATAGCATGATTAGAAAATAAAAATATTTAATCCCAATTTCTTAGGGTTTTGTATTATTATGGTATGGTTTAACATTCTGGAAGTCATAAAGGACTTTTGATGATGATTAGGGTGTTAGATGTTGATTTGAAGTGTTATCAATGGTGTTTCAGTTTGGATTTGCGAAAGGAAGAAGAAGGTCAGTTCTGCCTTGTTGGCATTCGAACGGCCCTTCTGGGCATTCGAACGGCAACAGTATCAGAATGACAGTTTTCCAGTTCAGCCGATCAAACGGCCTGCTAGGCGTTCGAACGGCCAAACTGTGAATTTTAAATTTTTACGTTTAACCAATCGAACGGCCTAAAGGGCGTTCGAACGGCTACACAGCAGATTTGTGTTCTAATGCATGATGTTTATTTTGATGATTCCACTTTAGCTTGCCAATTTCATATAAATGTGGAGTGTTTTAAGCTATATTTTGCTACTAGAAAGGCATGCTATTGAGGTTATGTAGTTGAGATATATGCTTAGAGATTTGTGGAATGACATGTTTTGTGGCATGATGTTGGAATTGTCATCTTGAAATTATGAATGGTTGATTTCCTTTGATTAAGCATGTTTTTAGTAGAATTACAACCTATTAATGGACTGATTTGTCATGATAGAATGTAGTTAGTTGATGTGTGGATGTTGGTGAATGTCATGACTCAAGGATGAAATGAATGATCTTATATGTGTGTAGCCTTTGTGGTTGAGTTTTTGATTTGAGTTATGATTTCAACGTTTCTTCTCCTATTATTTCTGCTGGAATTCATGTCTAGATGGTAATTTACATGTGTAGTGTGGTAGTAAGTTTAATTTCAAGCATGTTGACATGCATTGTGTGAAATGCTTCTACTAGTTACACACACATGTGGGGGTTAAATGATGATGTTGAAGCTTGATATTGTGATTATGAATGATGCATTAGGGGCTGATGAGAGCACTAGGATTCATGTATGTCTTGCCCACGTATGTACCATGCTGCATGCATCATAAAAATGGATTTCCAATTGAGGCTTCATCGAGGTTAATCAAATTTGATCGATTGGATGCAATGTGGTGAAATTGTATTCCAGATTGATCGGTCGTGGATTAATTGTAAGTTGATTGGTCCGAAAGGACATATTTTGATTTGAGTTCCTGTGTGGAACGAATGCACTCCCCGGGTTGAGTCTAATTGAATGGAATTATGTGGGAACGAGTTGTGTACTTGTCTTGCGGATTATGAGATTATTATTATGAGTGTCATCTGGACCCTGAGAATCCAGTGTAGTATGTCGTGTGCACCCGCTACCACGTGTTCTAGGGTTCTCTGTGTGAGAACTCGGGCTCTTCCCTCCACAGGAGATGTCCCTGGGTAAACACCCCTGCTCTAGATTCTCTGTGTGAGAATAGGACATCCTTGGCCAGGATCGTCCAGGGCGAGCAGTCTTTAGGGATTGACAACCCCAATCTTTCTTGAATTCTTGTGTAGAATTTTGGACCATGACACGCCTCTGTGGACTTGTCTATGTTCCGTTTGTGTGACACCAAATTTGTGATTACTCCTTGATGGAGGTTGATATGATATGATGCATGATGGAATATGTATGTTAGAGATACATTTCATGCAGGTTGACTATGATGTGATGCATGATGGAATATGTATGTTAGAGATACATTTCATGCAGGTTGATTATGATGTGATGCATGATGGAATATGTATGTTAGAGATACATTTTATGCAGGTTGATTATGATGTGATGCATGATGGAGTATGTATGTTAGAGATACATTCATACAAGTTGATCATGATATGATGCATGTGGGAATATGTATGTTAGAGATACATCCATACAGGTTGAATTTGATATGATGCATGATGGAATATGTATGTTAGAGATACATTTCATGCAAGGTGTTATGATGAGAATGAAATTATGTAGATTATGCACTATGATGCAGTTTTAGGTGATGTGTATGTGTGATCAGAAAATGATGCACCATGTTAATCTTTGATCTGAATGATCTTATTGCTATGTTATTGTATTTTTTATGTTGATAGTGATATTAAAAACCATTGCTGAGTTTGTTAAACTCACCCCTCTTTTTCGTGTTTTGTTTTGGAGCTGCGTGGTGCGACACGCAGACGGACAGGATCTCCTCTTTGAGGAAAGGTTGGAAATGGCTTGGATGTGATCATGGAGATCATTATGTGACTTATCTTCTCTGGTTTCATGTTTATGTTTAGAACCTTTGTGTAGGGTTCTTTGTTTTGGATTTATGTCACATGTTACAGTTATGTTTGCTTAAAACTTATTTGAGCCAGTGTGGACTTTAGTTAACTAAGCATGTGGGTTTGAGATTAGTTGTTTACTTTGTGATAAGCAACATTCTTTCTTTCCTTCTTATTTACTCTTGCTCAAAGGATTGTGCGTACTCCGTAGTTCTGTTAAATCGCCCGTGGTTAGGGTTAAGTCTTTCGCTAAATCGTTTCTCAATTTCCCTTCGTCGCCCCCGCGCGCTTGACCGGCCCTTAGAGCGGGTTCGGCTCGGGTCGGGCATCGCCGGGGCATGACAAAATCCCTGTGTAAACCTTCTGTAAAAGGAAGCTAGACCAAGAAAACTTTGAAGCTCAGTTGTAGTTTTAGGCATTGGTCAATCAAGGATAGATTTAACTTTTTTCTGATCCACTTTTAATCCCTCCTTACTAACAACATATCCCAAAAATATAAGTTTTTCTACCATGAATACACTTTTTTTTAGGTTAATGTATAAACTGTTTCTATGTAATAGTTGAAAAACCTTAGTTAAATGTTTCAAATGCTGCTCTTCAGTCTGACTATATATCAAAATATCGTCGAAATAAACTACCACACTCTTGCCCAATAAAGGTTGTAAGACATGTGTCATCATTCTCATAAAGGTGTTGGGTGCATTAGTCAAGCCAAATGGCATTACTAGCCATTCATAAAGCCCCTCCTTGGTTTTAAACGTAGTCTTCCACTCATCATCCAATTGCATTCTAATTTGATGAAACCCTGATTTGAGATCTACCTTTGAAAATATTTCAGCCCCAGCCAACATGTCTAGCATATCTTCCAACCTAGGTATAGGGAATCCGTATTTCACTGTGATTTTGTTAATAGCCCTTGAATCCCCACACATCCTCCATGTACCATCCTTCTTAGGTACCAATAGAGTAGGAACAGCTATTGGGCTTAAGCTTTCCCTAATTAATCCTCTAGGTAAAAGATCTTGCACTTGTCTTTGAAGATCTGCATGTTCAGTATGGCTCATTCGGTAATGAGGAAGATGAGGCAAAATGGCCCCTAGTATGTGACCAATTTTGCGTTGTATTTATCTCATAGGAGGTAGGGACAGTGGCATTTCATTATTAACCAATTCAGCAAACTGTTGGAGTAAATTTGTACTCCTTTATGGCTGTGAACAGGTGTAGAAGCAGCAACAGTTAAGGCAATTCTATTGACAAACATTAAAACTAATTGCTCAGATCTGAGAGAAGAAGAAATGTTACTGGTGATAACAAGAATTTTTCTTTCTTGTTTTCTTTTGTCTTCCCTGTTTATTTCCCACTGTAATATTCTCTTTTTGATTTATTTTGCTCATCCCATGTTTGCTTTCAAACTGACTTGAATTTTGTTGTTCTTTGGATCGAGCTGTTTTAGAAATAGACTGGACGGAAGAACTCAACTCCCCCAAATCATTTTCTGATGGTTGTGAATTTTGAGGATGTAAGATTATGTCCTTGAAACTCAAATTGTATAGTGTTAGCATGCCCATCATGAACAATAAAGGTATCAAACTGCCAAGGTCTACCAAGTAGTAAATGACAGATAGACATGTCAAGTACATCACATAGTATATTTGCTTTATAATTTTTACCAATAGAAAATGGCACCATACACTGTTTTAATACCATAACTTCTCCCACTTCCTTGATACACCCAATGGTATAGGGTTGTGGGTGTGGACTTGTAAGGACCCTCATCTTTAAACCGGTTTTGGTTTTCTTTAATTATTGATTATCGTGAGATTTACGTGTTTTCTGATCTTATTCGATGATTTTGTAAATAAATAGAGTTTGTGATGGTTTTAACCAAAATTAACTTCAATATTAGTGGTTTTAAGTGATTTTAAACCAAATGTGAATTTTTGAGATTTTTCGGAATTTTTACTATTTTCCCAAAAATTAGGGTTTTGGCGGGACCCCTGTGGGCCCCACGGTCGAAAATTTTATTTTTGTGTCAAATGAACCTAGACATATACTTAAGGTCACACAAAAATTTTTAGAATTTTATTAGGCTTAATTCGTGCTTAAATTTGCAAAATAACCACTTTTAGCCTACTTTTCATATTTACACCCCAAAACTTACCTTTGCCTACCCCAACCCTTACTATAAAAGGGCAAACCTGAGCCATTTCCATTTTTGGGAATAGGCTAAGGAAGGAGGTCTGGCCTAATCCCCACTTAGGCCCGAATTAGAAGCCGATTAAGGTAAGCTTGCTCTAACTAAGCACTAATCCATGGCTTTTCTCTTAATTTCTTCCAAATCTACCATTTTTCCCTTGATTCAATTCGTTTTTGACCATCAAAAGCTACTGATTTGTGTTTTACTACAAACCCTAACTTTCAAAATTCGATTTTTACTACCAACAAGCCCTAGATCTAAGATTCAATTAAGGATTTCTTAAGTAAATCGATTTCTATTGGTGTTTGATTCAAACTCATTGTGTTTTCAAGGATTTCAAGAAGGGTGACTCTTCAATCCGAGCTTAATCAAGTACTGAGGTAATGGGTCTTCGAAATCTCTGTTTATCCATGGTAAAACTCTTCATTTTTGGCTTATTTCGAAATGGTTTGCTTGATTTAGTGTGTTAATGGTAAGATTAGAAAATGGAATTATTTAATCCCGATTTCTTAGGGTTTTGCATTATTATGGTTTGGTTTGATATTCTGGAAGTCAAGGAGGACTTTTGATGATGATTAGGGTGCTAGATGTGGATTTGAGGTGTTATCTATGGTGTCTCGGTTTGATTTTGCGAAAGGAAGAAGATGACTGTTCTGCCGTGTTGGCGATCGATCGGCCTTGCAGGGCGATCGATCGGCTGAACTGAAAATTTGAAAATTTTGCGTGTAACCGATCGAACGGCCTGAATGGCGATCGATCGGCTACACAGGAAATTGTATGTTGTGTGTATAATGCCTATTTTGATGATTCCACTTTGGCTTGCCAATTTTATATGAATGTGGAGTGTTTTAAGCTATGTTAGGCTACTGGAAATGCATGCTATTGAGTTTATGGAGTTGAGATATATGCTTAGTGATGGTGGAATGACTTATATTTTGTGGCATGATGTTGGAATCGTTATTTTGAAATTATGAATAGTTGTTTCCCTTTGGTTGAGCATATTTCAGTAGGACTACAATCATTGTTGGACAGATTTGTCATGATAAATTGTGATTAATGGTGTGTGAATGTTGGTGAATGCCATGACTCAATGATGAAATGAGTGATGTTATAGGTGTTTAGCCTTTGTGGTTGAGTTTTGAATCTAGCTAAGATTTCAACGATTCTTCTACTATGATTTCCGCTGGAATTCATGTTAGGTAGAAATTCACATGTGTAGTGTGGTGGTGAGTTGATTTTCAAGCATGTTAATATGCATCATGTGAAAGGCTTCTACTAGTTACACACACACACATGTGGGGGTTAAATGATGATGTTGAAGCTTAATATCGTGATTATGAATGATGCATTAAGGGCTGGTGAGAGCACTTATCATGATTAGGGTTCATGTATGCTTTGCCCACGCATGTACCATGCTGCACGCATCATGAAAATGGATTTCCAATTGAGGCTTCATCGTGATTAATCGAATTTGACCGATTGGATGCAATGTGATGGAATTGCGTGCCGGGTTTATCGGTCGTGGATTAATCGCAAGTTGATTGGTCCGAAAGGACATATTTTGATTTGAAGTTCCTGTGTGGAACGATTTGGAGTTCCTGTGTGGAACGAGTGCACTCCCCGGGTTGAGTCTTGTTTAATGGAATGATGTGGGGACGAGTTGTGTACTTGTCTTGCGGATACGTGAGAATATCATTATGTGTGTCATCTGGACCACGAGAATCCGGTGTGGTATGCCGTGTGCACCCCGCTACCACGTGTTCTAGGGTTCTACGTGTGAGAACTCGGGCTCTTCCCTCCGCAGGAGATGTCCACTGGGCGAACACCCCTGCTCTAGATTCTGTGTGAGAATGGGACATCCTTGGCCAGGATTGTCCAGGGCGAGCAGTATTAGGGATTGACAACCCCGATCTTTCTTGAATTCTTGTGTAGAATTTTGTACCATGACACGCCTTCGTGGCCTTGTCTATGCTCCCGTACGTGTGACGTCAATGTGTGATTACTCCTTGATGGAGGTTGATTGTGATAACATTATGCATGTGGGAATATGTATGTTAGAGATACATCCATGCATGTTGATATTGATGTTATGCACGTGGAATATGTATGTTAGAGATACATCCATGCATGTTGATATTGATGTTATGCATGTGGAATATGTATGTTAGAGATACATCCATGCATGTTGATTTTGATGTTATGCATGTGGAATATGTATGTTAGAGATACATCCATGCATGTTGATGTTGATGTTATGCATGTGGAATATGTATGTTAGAGATACATCCATGCGGGATTGGTTATGATGTGAATGCATGTGGGAATATGTATGCTAGAGATACATCCATGCAGGTTGAATTATGCATTTTTATGCAGTGTTAAGTGATATGAATGTGTGATCAGAAAGTGATGCACCGTGTAAATCTTTGATCTGAAACGATCTCATTTCTAAGCTATCGTATTTTCTACGTTGACAGTGATATTAAAACCATTGCTGAGTGTTAAAACTCACCCCTCTTTTGTGTTTTGATTTGGGGCTGCGTGGTGCGACACGCAGACGGACAGGATTGCCTTTTTGAGGAAAGGTCAGAGGTAGCTTGGGTGTGATGATGGAGATCGTTGCGTGACTTATCATCGTTTCTTTCATGCTTTATGTTCGAACCTTTGTGTAGGGTTCTGGTTGTGGTTTTATGTCACATGTTACAGTTATGTTTGCTTATGACTTATTTTGAGCCGGTGTGGGCTTTACTTAACTAAGTTTGTGGGTTTGAGATTGTTGTTTACTTCGTGTTAAGCAACACCTTTTTTTTTCCCTTTTATTTACTCTTGCTCAAAGGATTGTGCGCACTCCGTGTTGCTGTTAATTGCCCGTGGTTAGGGATTAAGTCTTCTACTAGAATCGTTTCTCAATTTCACTTCGTCGCCCCCGCGCACTTGACCGGCCCTTGGACCGGGTTCGGCTCGGGTCGGGCATGGCCGGGGCGTGACAGGACTGGTCTTTAATTTTAATTTGTCCACTACTTTTTTAGCCACCAAATTCATAGTACAACCACCATCAACAATCACTTTACAATTTGCCTTTTCAATTGTTCCAACTGTGGTAAACAAATTATGTCTCTGACTTGTATCCATTTGTTTAGGAGTTATCAAAATTTTCCAGGTGAGCAAGCTCATTTCACCCAAATCTTCCCTGTCCTGCACATCATCACCATATACTTCTTGTTTTTCTTCAGTTTCACCCTCTTCTGTCATTTGAAAGGAAGTCATAGCTTTAGATTTTGTTTTCGGATCTCCTGTCCTTAAAGGACATTCTGAAGAGTAGTGCCCTAGTTATTTGCATTTCCAATAGGTATTGGGTTTTGGCTTAGCATATATGTTCTTCTTGTTGGCAGGTACAGTGAGTACAGTTTTCTCAGTTTTGGAGACCTCTTTCTTGCTATCTTTCAAATTAGTATTGGTTGTTCCCTTACTTCTATACGGATTCGAATTAGAACTTTCTCCAACTGTCTTTGAAAAACAAAGTCTTCTTATACTTATATTGCTCCATCAAACTTTCACTTCGAATTGCAGCTTGTACTGCCTCTGACACTGTACAAATAGGTTTTGAAGCTAATTGAAATTGTATTTCATATTTAAGACCACCAATAAATCTTTGAACCTTATGTGCTTCTGACTCTTGCAGCCCATTTCGAGCTGACAATCTATAGAACTCCTCTACATATTCAGATACAGTTCCAAAATTCTGTTTGCAATTTTGGTAATATTGAAATAATGACCACTCAAAATTGACTAGAAGATACATGTCTTTTAACATTCTTTTCATTCAGTTCCATAATTGAATTGGATGTTTCCCTCTGTTCAGCCTTTCTTGTGTTATTTGATTCCACCAAGCATATGCTCCACTTTTGAGCTTATAGGCAACCACTCGGCATTTCATGTCTTCAGGCACTTCTAAGCAATAAAAATAATTTTCTACCTCATGTATCCAATCCAAAGAGTGTTCTATATTCATCTGTCCATTAAAATAATTCAGTTCTATCTTTGGTTTAAATCGAGGTAAGTAATTGTTTGCACTTGAATTTACTGGACAATGTTGAACTAGCGGAGCTTCCTCATCACTAGAAGATGAACCATTACTTCGTTGAAGCCTCGAAACTCCATGATTTCTCCTTGGAATAGCTTCTGCATTTCTCAGATCTGCTTGCACATTTCTCGAAACTTGTGGATCTTGAACTGGATCTACTCGATCATCATTCAATCGACGCAAGTTTGCAAAGATTTCATGCATCTAGATTTGCATTACTGCTGAAATTACATTTGCATCTGCATCATCTGTTGAATCAAGGCAGTTTGATCCAATTTGATGCAGCAGCTCAAATTGAAACAAACTTTGTCAAACACTTTTCAATTTTTATTCACAAATAGAAAATTACAGAAATGAAACAAATCAAACTACAGTTCAACCTCACGTTGAAGCAGTAACTTTAGCTTGAAACAAAGATCAGGGAAAACCCTAATTTGGACAACCAAATTCAAATGAATACATTCAACAACAACCAACAACTCCCATTACAGTCCAGCTCTATTTATACTATCTTTAATTTTGAAATGAGAGCTTAACGGAATCAGGTTTGAATTCTAACACTATGAAGTCCAACTAAGATTTGTTACTGTAGAAATGACCAAAGGAAGAAGAAAGCCAATGAACTTAACGGTTTATTTATTTAAACTCAAATGTCCTAAATGCCCTTCACTCAATCCAGGATATTACCCGCTTTACCAACATGCATACAGCGGACCATTAGTGAATACCAAATTTGCCCTTTCTCATATTATTTTCATTCACATGTGTTTGATGAAATGCCAACGCCATTCTATTTTCCAATTACATATTCATGCTCCTGCATCATCTACCATCTCCACTGAGGAATACATAACACAAAACTGAAGGACTTGATGGATTCGATGCCTTCCTCCACTCGGTCCAGCTGCTTCATCACCACGGTCCACAGACATGTCTTTCATATTGCTGTCCACCCGGTCGCCTGCGTTTATCACCTTCCAGAACACTATACAGCTTCCGGTCCTTTTCTACCAGCTACCAATCCAACGATATCACTAGTCATTTTTCAGTTTTTATTTCTATATTTTCTTTTGCTGAAAGTGTAGCAAAATTAAAGATGTTCATCATTTGGAATCACTCCAGTATTTTGGGAAGGTGATTTCTTGATCAAACATCCATTATAAACTGTTTGCCCATTCGGATCCTGGACTAGTTCACGAACTATTGCAGTTTATGTGATAGTAAATGAACTTGCTTTTGATGAGAGCAGTTCTTCAATGCTCTACCAGAATTCTAAGCTTTAATTAGTTTAGGGATCAATTAGGTTCTTCAAAGTGGTAGAATATGCCAGGAAAAGGAGAACAGACGGAAGAGTTTTTCCAAATATTTAAATGATTGATGAGAAATGAAGATAGAAAGAATATGAGTGCACTTCCAATCATCATAATTAGTATCCCCCTTCATCTCATATTGATAGTCTTATTTAAATGATATTTAACAAAGCTAATTCACTAACCTTTCCACTCCATTTAATAACCTTTTTCCATTCACTCATGAATACGAAGGACCTTTTCACTCTATCCATTAATCTTTTTCCATCCACTCGAGACTATGAAGAATGGCTTCTAAGTGACTGCTCTCACATCAGCCCAGAGTGCTATACACACTTGCCACAGCGAATCTGAAGCCATGAAGAATGTGAAATAAGATTATTATGGGATTTTTTTTTCAAATAGGACCATTAAGATGTGATAAAGGGAGTTTAATATTAAAGGCCAATTTGGGAGGCAATTTTCTAGGCTTAAAAGCGATTTGTTTACATTAAAAGTGTTTTCCTGACTCAACCGTTTGGAATGACCATTTTAATTTATAATGGCTTTCCTGGCTGAAAGTACATTTCGGGTCAATGCAAACCCAAATGACCCAAAATCTGATTTCTTCAAGGACTCTTTTTTTTTAAGGAAAGACATTTCTTTTTTGAAATGATGTGAAAAGATATTTTACCCATCATTTCTTTTATGGAGGATATTAGTGTCATTTTGTACACAAAAATAAAAAATGAGATAAAATCTAATTTCTCTTTAAAATCATCCAAATAAACTCTAACCAAACATCTTCCATTTTTTATTTTCTTGCCAAAAATTGATTCTAATAAGAATCTATTTTATTTCTACTTAAAATCGTTATCCAAACATGCCCTAAATGTCGTTGGGGATCTAAAGAGAAACAAAATGAGGAAAAGAATGTGAGCAATGATAAATAGTCAAACACAACAAAAAAACAAAAACATTTTAGAAGCTACAAATCGGAAATTAGTTTCCTAAAAATCTAGTTTGTAAGAATTATTTGTTAAGAAAAAAACAAAAACAGCATTCATGCACTTATAAATTAAAGAAGCATATTTAGGAAGAAATATAACAAAATATTTGAGTAAAAGAAAAGATAACGAAGTAGAGGAAAAGTGTCAACTAAACAAAATATAATCATAAAAATAAATTATTAATTCAAATAGAAACAATAATATTACATGTACAACAATTAGATTTAGATATCTGGGCATGCTTAGCTAGAACACAAGCACCAGCATCGGAGGGAAACTTGTGAATAGCATAGTATGGCTTGCTCTTGTCACCATCCCTTGCAAATAGTGGATGATTTTGGAAAATTTACCTTAAGAAACCCAATTTGATAATTGCTGCCGTATTGAGGTGGTAAAATCATCTAATTAAGTTGAGGAATGCTTGGTGAAATAACGAGATGAGGCTCAGTCCAAAAAAAGGGATGATTTGAGCTTAAATTTGAAGAACTTGGGTGTTATTCACAAGTTCCTCCACTTGTTTGTGGGTCTGTCGACAGGAACCTCAAGTGGCATTCAAGAGTGATTTTATGAGGAATGGTGACAGGATCCCTTAAATTGGGCTATATGGGTTGCTATCAAGGTAAAATAAGTAAGAATTGTGGTATAAAGCTGATGGTGAGGGGTTTGATAGGTGTCCAAGGACCTACGAACAAGTGTTGGTAGTATTATGGAGTATTATCAATAGGCTCCCCATCATGTCGATGAACATGTCAATTAAAAATTTGGAATTATTTTAAAAGCACATTTGATGAATATTAAAGGTTAATTAGCTTTTTTTGGCTTGTGATGAGTCTGATAAGTGGTAACTCAGTAGGTAGCTGATGGCATAATCTATCCTAATAAGGAGAGAAGTTGGATGTCCTAAATAAAGGACATATGTGAAAAATATGATAATATGGGAGAATGAGTTTCAAATGAACGGGGAACTCAGATGATTGTGTTAACTTCATATAGGCGACTAAGAGGGTTATATTCTCTTGACTTAGTGGGAGTGGCATTTTGTAACACCCCGACCCGCACCACCTGACCCGGATCGGGGGTTAGATCGGAAGACACAATCGGAGTGTCGAAAATTAGCGGAAAAATTAAAACCGACTGACCAGGAGCTGCAGACTCTGAGTGCGAGAGTCGTAACGTTCATATGCGCACTATGGAGCTTTAACGTTCCATTGTGCGTAGATCAGAATAAACCTAATTTTATAACTAATTTGGATCGGGCCAACGTTATTTTATCGTTGGTTGCCTACGTACATATTGGATACCATCTCTGACGTTATTCCAATACGATCGGATCCGAACGTAGTTCTGCCTAATGGCTAATACATTTACCAAACATCAAAAAATCATATACAATAAAATACGTATACGTTATATCTGAATGATTCGTTCGGAATCCAACGGAAATCTTATCAGTCATCGGAGTTAAATGAAAGCCAATATATCAGAAAACACACATCTCACGTAGGTGAGAAGAATACTAACAAAACACACATCCCATTCTATCGTAGAGCAGAGCAGAACACACTACAGAACCTGTTGGATCATATCAGATTTTATCCGACCACACTGGTCATATCAGATCAGAGTATGTTACGTCATAGCAGAGAGCATTTAAGATCACAACAGAATAAATCAAGATGTGCAGTCATATAAAGCATATTAAACTAGAAGGTCAAGAAAGCGTACTCCCCTCCAATTTCGAAAGTGGCAATGTTCGGAGTTGCTTGTTTCCTCGGAGCGTCTGCCCTTTTTGATCCAGAGACTGACGGGGCAACCTTCTGTAACTTTGGATTACTTTACCCTCACAGCGCCCGTAGGCAGCGGACAGAACCTCCCCTTACACGGAGACATTTTACCCTCACAGTGCCCGTAGGCAGCGGACAGAACCTCCCCTTACACGGAGACATTTTACCCTCACAGTGCCCGTAGGTAACGGGCAGAACCTCCCCTTACCCTTGGGATGTTTCTCTCACCTAACATTGATAATTCGAGGAGTGGATACTTTCATTGCGTTGCTCACCCTCGAATTAGCTAGGGAGGCCTCTTGAATGACTCTAATCGGACTTAAAATGAGTAAGAAACGAAGAACGGAAGATGAGAAAATGTGGGAGAATTTCCCCTTACCCGGAGATATTTTACCCTTTTTGCGCCCGTAGGCGGCGGACATAACCTCCCCTTAGCCCGGGACGTTTTCCCTATATAGAGTTGCTAACTTGAAAAATTGACGCTTCCATTGCGTAGAGCACCTTCGATTTAGCTAGGAACGCATTTTGAACGGAAGAAAACGGACGCAGAATGACTCCAGAAACTCCTTCGGAAAACTGAACGGAATGAACTATTTATAAGAGATGGGCGTGCGAGCGGACAGAAGAAAGGGAATACGCGCGCACAGACGCGTGCCACGTGTCACACGGTGAGTGGACCGAAAAAGTGGTCGGCGCACGTGACGCGCGCGTCACGCGCGCGCCGTCACGGCGGGCACGGCGGCGGCCGCCGCGCCGCGCGTACGACGCGCGCGCCGCGCGCTGCCGCGCGCGCGTCGCGCGGTCAGCCGCGCGATCACGCGGGACCCGCGTCGCGCGGACGGCCGCGATCGCGCGATGCCGCGCGACCCGCGGCTCTGCGGCTCGGCTCTGACGCGGCTCGGCTCCGGCTCGGCTCGACTCGGCTGGATGACGTCAGCTATTCTATCTTTTTCTGAATATTTTATTATTATTTTAATTAAACACAATTCCAACTTCAAAACGCGATAACTTTTTATCCCGAAGTCGGAATCGTACGTTCCTAGTACCGATGGACTCGTATTGACGAGCCCTTCAAAACTAGACCCCACATGGGTAGGTTATCTTGCACTTTTAAAGTGGGTCCCGCCCATGTGGCACATTTCCCGAGGTCGTAACTTTCGTTCCCGACCTCCGTTTTGAGTGTTCTTGGGTGCGTTGTGTTCGTTACTTCGGGCTCTACCCAGATACAGGGATTTCACCTAGTCAAACCCCGTAACCCTGATATCAAATTACCAAATTACCCTTAACCCCTCCGGGTTAAGCATAACCGGAAGACGGGTTGTTACATTCTTCCCCCCTTAAAGGAATTGCGTCCTCGCAATTCTCCTGAACATACTTGTCAAAATACAAAATTGACAAGAATGTCGACCATTAATCAAATAACAAACATGAATCCGGTAAATTTATAACCAGAGATAACATTCAAAAACATATCATAATCTGATAACTTATCAGATAAAACTCATCAGAGTAAACCATTTTAGAAACAGAATCAAAGAAAATACTTTAAACATAATATAGCAACATAGGGTTATTGAACTCTATTGGCAACCCTTCAGAAATATAATCTGACGACTTATGATTAGGATAAAATTCAACTATTTGAAATGCAGATAACTCACATCAGAATGGATTTATAACATCGGATAAGTAATTATTTTTTTTTCGGAAATAGAGTGAATCAAATCATAACAGATAAATCAATCCAAAATTTGTCAGAATTAATTCACCCGATAAATCACACAATCAAAATCTGATAATTTATATCAAATAATAGAAAGTGAATAGTATTTTCAAAGTCAGATAATTTGTCAAGATCAGAAAAGAACAAACAGATTAAATAGAATGGACGGGTCTGTCAGATCAAATAAACAGATCGAGATCGTATTTAATATACATATCAGACACATCTGGCAAAACAAATGGAACGGATAGAAAAGACATAATAGATTGATCAGAACAGATAGATTATATAGATTAAACCGAATTGACAAAACTGATAGATCAGACATAACTGACATATCAGACAGAATAGACAGAATAGACATAACTGACATATCAGACAAATAGAACGGATAGATAAGACATATTAGAAACTTCAGACAGATCAACTAGATCAGACCGAACAAAATGATTGGATATAATAGATGGATCAAATAGATCGGATATATAGCAGATAAAACAGACAAATAGGACATAACTGATAGATCAGTCAAACAGAACAAACAGAATAAAATGGACAAAACAACAGATCAGACAAAACATACATAATAGACAAAACGAACATAATGAACATAGCAATCATAACAAACAGAACGGATAGATCAAATATATCAGACAGAACATATAGATTACACAAAACGGAATAAATAGACAAATCCGATATATTAAACAGAACGGACAGATCAGATCAAACAAATTGGACAGATCAGATCAAACAAATTAGACAGAATTGACAGAACATACAGATTAGAACAAACAGATCAGACAGAACAAACAGGTCAAACAGATTTGACAGATTTGAACAGATCGAACAGAACAAACAAATTAAAAAGATAGATCAGGTAGAATAGAGCCGTGATACCGAACGGCGTTCCCCTCGACACTCATGGGGTAGCGAGAGGCTCAGAAGGATAGGAGCTTTCCCATAATGCTCCACTCCTATATGCATGCACCAGAACCGATTTTTTTCGGTGGGTATCCAGACAGAGAGTGCACTGATACTTTCAGGTTTTACCCTAAAACTACCCAGAAAGTGCACATATTCAAAACATAATGTAATATGTATAACTTATTTTTCCAATATCGTATTTTCTGAAAAACATGTGTAATAAGCATAAATTTAGAATTTAAAACCCCCTACACTGTGGGTTGAGTTAAAATCTAAAATAATGCTTAAGCAAAAATATATGAAAACGATTATAATCTTTTTCAGAAAATCATTTATCAGAAAAGACTCATTCAGAAACAATTTTGCTGCAGAAACAGATGCACAATTTGTCGGTTCGTCCGAGTGACGAAAAACCAGAGCCGTGATACCAAACGGCGTTCCCCTTGTACTCATGGGGTAGCAAGGAGCTCAGAAAGTGAGGAGCTTTCCCATGATGCTCCACACCTGTGTGCATGCCAGAACCGATTATTTTTCTCGGTGGGTATCCAGAGAGTGCAAGCACTCGCGTATCAGTATACGCATGAGAGCAGAAATTTTTATCAGAAGTAGTTGTTACTCAGAATCTTTTCTCGGAATCATTCAGAATTGAAAATATCAGACGGAAAATACATCAGACATCATTCAGACTCTTTTCATAGAGTTCTTTTATATATTAAAAAAAAATCAAGTCATCTGACAGAAAACATATATATATATATATATATATATATATATATATATATATATATATATATATATATATATATATATATATATATATATATATATATATATTAGAGGTATTTCATCAGATATCAAAACGTATGACAGTAAACAAATTTTGCACATTTAAATCAGAACATATAATCTCGGTTAACATGGTACTCAGAACAAAATTCCAAATCAAACTTGAAGTTAAAAAAAAATTGTCTCTATACACTAACCCCAATTTCCATATCACGGGTGTTTGATGATTAATCATTGGTAATTCTATTATCATAAATTTGACAGACTATTTGAAATTTAAGTTACTAAAACAATAATGTAGCAGATTCAGAGTAAATATTCTCGATTGATTCAAAATCAAAATTTGTAAAAATCAGAGTTCAAATAAAGTCTGATACTATATGGGCCAAATAAAAATTCTAGTCATTAGAATTCACAAATTTGGAGTCCCTTGGAATTTTGTTGTAACATATGCAACATAGGATTTTAAAACAAATTAATACAACTAATTTTAGAACAAATTTGTTAAATCATTCCCAAAAATTTATAGCTTCGTAGTTCGTATTAAATCTGATGTCGCATAGACCAGACAAAAAGATCAAACCCAGAATTCGTAAAAATCAAAGTTCGAATCAAATCAGATACTACACATACAAAACATAGTTTCAATTTATAAATTAGAATAAAATCTGAGTCCATTGGCAATCTAACGCAACGCACGCAAACATAATTCCCATCAACTTCGATATAACAGAAGGTTCGTATTATATTCAATTGCAGATATATCAAACAGAAAGTTCAAATATCGGAAGTCGTATTAAATTAAGTATCACAGTTGAAACAAAATTTCAAATTAATTCCTATTGAAAATCAGAATCTATTTCAAACCGATATTCAGAACAATAATAATAACAATTCATATGCGAAATTTGTAATATCAATTTGATACAATACAAGTCGAACGAATCATATTTTATAAATATTAAAATTGAGAGCAATTCCAATGTCACACTCATAAAAGAAAACTACGAATCAAATTCGATACAACTTATTCGTAGTAAAATGTTCAAATCATTGTAGATTCAGAATTAAACTTTTGATAAAAAGCATTGGCGCACCAAATCCTTATGTAACAACTTCAGTCATTCAAATTATTTCTGATTTGAAATCAAACTTCATAAAATTGTCGTTAGCAGCAATTACTTGCAAGATAGAAATTTAAAATTATTTCTAATTCAAAGTCGGAAGTCGAAAAATCAAAGTTTGTATAAAATCGAATAAAACATTTGGAGAACAAAAACTCATGATCAGAATTCATCTTGAATCTGATATAACATATGCAG
Organism: Saururus chinensis; assembly: GCA_035235625.1. Classification (NCBI taxonomy): domain Eukaryota; kingdom Viridiplantae; phylum Streptophyta; class Magnoliopsida; order Piperales; family Saururaceae; genus Saururus; species Saururus chinensis. The sequence goes on from CP141145.1 coordinate 34,295,146, forward strand.
AAGTTCAAAAATTGGAATCCACAAATCCTGTATCACAGATAAATAATAAAAGATTCATAATCGAAATTTTCTTTGAATCCGATATAATACATGTGGAACATAAAATTCAAAAATGAGAGTTGGCATTAAATATGATGTCACACATATGAAACAAAAATTCAATATCAGAGTAAGCATTAAATCCGATATCAGTCGTAGAGAATGGAGGTTCACGATCGGAATTATCCTTCATTCCAATGTCACATACGCAAAACTAACATTTTGGATTTTTTTTTTTTTCGTTAACATGCAGGTGGAATGGTAAAAACATAATCAGAGGTTATTTTAATTCTGATATCATAAATGCAGAACAACACATTCAAAATAACAATTTGTCATAAAGCCGATGACATATGTACAAAACGGCAAAATCACAGTCAAACTTTATATTAAATCCAAAAATACATTCGTTACAAAGAAATTCCAATTTAAAAATTGGAATTTGAAACACCTCAAAATATATTTTCAAATATTTTGCTCTCGTAGACAGAGTAATGCTCCGATACCATTCTGTAACACCCCGACCCGCACCACCTGACCCGGACCGGGGGTTAGATCGGAAGACACAATCGGAGTGTCGAAAATTAGCGGAAAAATTAAAACCGACTGACCAGGAGCTGCAGACTCTGAGTGCGAGAGTCGTAACGTTCATATGCGCACTATGGAGCTTTAACGTTCCATTGTGCGTAGATCAGAATAAACCTAATTTTATAACTAATTTGGATCGGGCCAACGTTATTTTATCGTTGGTTGCCTACGTACATATTGGATACCATCTCTGACGTTATTCCAATACGATCGGATCCGAACGTAGTTCTGCCTAATGGCTAATACATTTACCAAACATCAAAAAATCATATACAATAAAATACGTATACGTTATATCTGAATGATTCGTTCGGAATCCAACGGAAATCTTATCAGTCATCGGAGTTAAATGAAAGCCAATATATCAGAAAACACACATCTCACGTAGGTGAGAAGAATACTAACAAAACACACATCCCATTCTATCGTAGAGCAGAGCAGAACACACTACAGAACCTGTTGGATCATATCAGATTTTATCCGACCACACTGGTCATATCAGATCAGAGTATGTTACGTCATAGCAGAGAGCATTTAAGATCACAACAGAATAAATCAAGATGTGCAGTCATATAAAGCATATTAAACTAGAAGGTCAAGAAAGCGTACTCCCCTCCAATTTCGAAAGTGGCAATGTTCGGAGTTGCTTGTTTCCTCGGAGCGTCTGCCCTTTTTGATCCAGATCTGCGGCGAACCTTACGTAACTTTGGATTACTTTACCCTCACAGCGCCCGTAGGCAGCGGACAGAACCTCCCCTTACACGGAGACATTTTACCCTCACAGTGCCCGTAGGCAGCGGACAGAACCTCCCCTTGTCCGAAGACACTTTTCCCTTCCCGTGCCCGTAGGTAACGGGCAGAACCTCCCCTTACCCTTGGGATGTTTCTCTTACCTAACATTGATAATTCGAGGAGTGGATACTTTCATTGCGTTGCTCACCCTCGAATTAGCTAGGGAGGCCTCTTGAATGACTCTAATCGGACTTAAAATGAGTAAGAAACGAAGAACGGAAGATGAGAAAACGTGGGAGAATTTCCCCTTACCCGGAGATATTTTACCCTTTTCGCGCCCGTAGGCGGCGGACATAACCTCCCCTTGGCCCAGGACGTTTTCCCTATATAGAGTTGCTAACTTGAAAAATTGACGCTTCCATTGCGTAGAGCACCTTCGATTTAGCTAGGAACGCATTTTGAACGGAAGAAAACGGACGCAGAATGACTCCAGAAACTCCTTCGGAAAACTGAACGGAATGAACTATTTATAAGAGATGGGCGTGCGAGCGGACAGAAGAAAGGGAATACGCGCGCACAGACACGTGCCACGTGTCACACGGTGAGTGGACCGAAAAAGTGGTCGGCGCACGTGACGCGCGCGTCACGCGCGCGCCGTCACGGCGGGCGCGGCGAGCACTGCCGCGCCGCGCGTCTGACGCGCGACGCGCGCGTTCGCAGCGCGTCCCGCACGCATCGCGCGCGTTCGCCGCGCGCGATCGCGCGGGACCCGCGTCACGCGGACGGCCGCGATCGCGCGGCGCCGCGCGACCCGCGGCTCTGCGGCTCGGCTCGACTCGGCTGGATGACGTCAGTTATTCTGTCTTTTTCTGAATATTTTATTATTATTTTAATTAAACACAATTCCAACTTCAAAACGCGATAACTTTTTATCCCGAAGTCGGAATCGTACGTTCTTAGTACCGATGGACTCGTATTGACGAGCCCTTCAAAACTAGACCCCACATGGGTAGGTTATCTCGCACTTTTAAAGTGGGTCCCGCCCATGTGGCACATTTCCCGAGGTCGTAACTTTCGTTCCCGACCTCCGTTTTGAGTGTTCTTGGGTGCGTTGTGTTCGTTACTTCGGGCTCTACCCAGATACAGGGATTTCACCTAATCAAACCATATAACCCTGATATCAAATTACCAAATTACCCTTAACCCCTCCGGGTTAAGCATAACCGGAAGACGGGTTGTTACACATTTGCATTAATCAGGGTCATTGATTTCCTCCAAAAGTGAAGATGATGTTGTTATTGATTTTCAAAGGGTCATTAGCCATGTTGAGGCTTAGTGTCAATGATTTTTTAAAATTTAAAAGGTCATGTATTGAGCTAGCCCTTCGGTCCGAGGGTTATTGGCCCACAAGCAACTTGTGTGCATGCATTTTTCAGTGTCCCCTTGCTTCATGGGTTTGTGACTTGGCCGTCCATGAAACCAATAGGGTCATGCTATTATCTCATGGCATAAGTGTTTGACCAAATAGTAAAAGAGCATTATTAGTCTCCAAGCAAATTATGAGATGTCAGGGTTATTAATATACGTGCAATATAACTATCTGTATACCTTATTTTGATTCACTTTAGGATTAATTTTATATTAATGTTGACTTATTAGGGTTTAGTTGTGTTTTATAGGTTTTGATGAGCTTAATTCGTGAAGAGGCTAATTTGGAGTATTAGAGATGAATTTTATGCAAGTTTTCTCAAAGTTGTTGAAGTGGAAAATGCTCGTATGATGGAGTTGGCAAAAGACACAGATGAAGTAAGAGATAGCGGGTGGAGTCTTAAGCAATAGAAGCACCATAATAAAAAAAGATGGCATAGCCGATGAGAATCAAGGGCATCCAGAATTTAGTTAGCAGATTTTTAAACATATAACAAACACCAAAGAATAGCTAGGTATATTGGTAGAAAGACCAAAAGTGAAAGATCTTATTAAAGGAACAAAAATATACAAGGTGAATAAGTGCATATAAGCAAGTCCCATGGAAGCCTTTTTAAGATCTTACACACAAGCAGCCAATGTAATAAGAAGAGGAAACTTAGGCAAGGAATGTCTACAAATAAAGCTAAAGTTCGTAGCCAGCAGAAAATAAAAGACAAAAAAAAATAGAGAATTCAAAACAAGGAAGAAGACCTAAAGAAGGAAATAAGTGATGACCAAGAAAGTTTACAAAAAGAATGAGACAATACATAGAAAGCATCTAATTTGGGGCAGAATTAATGGCCTAAAGATGAAAAATGGTTCTGTCCTGAGTTTAAAAATAGAGCTAAAGAATTTCAAATTAGAGAAGAGAAAAAGGGACAAATTAGAGGAGATATCCTTAATCCCAACCAACAAAAACCTTCAAAAAATAGTTTGAAAACTAAAGAATCAAAGCCCAAAGCCAGAGAAATGAAAATTCAGTAAGAATTTTTTTTTAAGGTTGTAGTTACTATAGCAACATATGAGGTTGAATGCGATGAACAGTAATTCGTGGTTATTGTTCATTGTTATTGTAGCAGTTCAAAAATTTTGAATTATCCTTGATTTTCTTTCAAACTTGTAAGTTTCCCTCCACTTCATTTAATAAAGATTATGATTTTAGTTATTTGGTTAATGAGTAACTAAATTTTTCATTTAAGGCTAGGATGAAGCCTTTGTTAATTTGTATGGATTAATGATCATAAGAGTTGATTAAATTTCTTTTACACTTGCTTCAATGCTTGATTGTTCTGCCTATTTTCAATTAATAATCTCTATATTTGATATAAGATTAATCATATTCTTCTTATGATTTGAGTTGGTTTTTATTAGTTAGTTGCTTAGATTTTTTTAACTTTTGAATTAGGGTTGGGTATTAATTGTGATTTGCATATTGTAGATAAAATTATAAACTCAATCTAAATCTTATTAAGCAAAGGAGATCACATTTTTTACTCTTGAAAGTTTGCTTAACGATGATATTTTTTGTAATACATGGGATTGAATTCTAATGTGTTATAAGACAGTTTAAAAATTGAATTAACAATCATGGACATGACTCTTTACATGTGAGAAAAGATGAGAGAAATCAATATTAGCACACAGAGAGATTGGTGAGCCTAGTCTATTAAGTTTTGATAGTATTGAGTTTCCTTTGACTACATGCTTTAAATATCAATTTAATTAGCCAATAATGTATTATTTAATTGTTTTTTTTATGAATAATTATTGAAGGTTAATTTACAACAACACATCACACACAACTTGAGGAGTTGGAGAAAATTCTTCATCAAGTAGGATTGAAGAAAGTCGAGAATCAATAATCAAAAGAGTGCTTGATTGAGGAACTAGAAGAAGACGAAAAATGAAAGCTTCAAGGGTTCAACAGAGGGGAAAATTTGAAAGCCAACAATGGAGTGGACAAATGAAATGCAATTTTTTTTTTTTTTTTTTTGGAGTCTAAGAGGTTGGTTAGTTGTTTTTGGATCATGTAAGTTCTTACTTGTTAGTGCATTAATTTGACCTTAAGAGGTTGTACTAGTTTTTTTACCCTCGTTAGGATTTTCCATGTAAAAATACCTTGTGTGATCTTGCATATTTGGTTTGATTTTTTATAGATAATAGATTAATCATGAATGGTACTTAGTATTTAGGTTTTGGTTTCAGCTATATAACTAAATTCTTGCACATAGAGGTCAAACCTCTTAATTCTTACTTTGTTCTAAGTACAAGTTCTAAGAGTAATTTGGTAATCCACAAGGTTAATTAGATAGATATTAAACTCCCAATATGATTTTTTTGTGATTTGTCCTTTTCAGCCATTCTTTTTTCATTGGTCACATGAAGTATTTTCTCTAAATGCCTAAGTGTTTATAATTGTGTATATGTCAAATTTACCTCTTTTTTTTCAAACCTTAATCACTCTTATCAAGTCTTCTAGCTTGAATCTTCAAAACACATTTTCTCCAATTTTTTCAAGTCATTTAAGTCTAAATTTAACTCAATATATCACTAATCTAGTCAAGCTCCACAAACTTAAATACACACATGAATAGACACAATTTTAATCATTAAATTACAACTAATATATAAATATATCACACATTTTCTTGTAAGAATCATATTGATTATTTCAATAAATTCAATTATGCACTTTTTGTTCACTGTCAATAGGTCTCTAGTTGCCCATCGACATGTCAAGTCCCCCGTTGAGAGCCTACTAGAGCAATTGGCACTTGTTGATGAGTCGATAAGACCATGTTTATATAAGCATGTTGTTTGTCAATACCTTTTGACATACACAAGGACCTTGTCAATGCCTATTGACAAACTCCACAACCTCCAGAGTTGCCAGGTTGAATGCAAGTCGGTTGGTTGTTGAAGCCTTTCAAACATTAGGCCAAGAACAACATAACTAGGTGTTTCACAACCAAACTTCATTTTATATATTCTATCAACATTGGGGTGGCTCTCGCCACCAAACCCAAGTAAGATCTTCATGATTGGAGATGTCTTGGGATCCCTAACTCCCTTCTTTCTCTTCTTTGGCTTGCAACGACCAAAATAGCCATAACATCCTTCTCCTCCTTAGTCTCTATCATTGGCTAGAACCCACAATTTCTAATGCCTTCATTGACATCTTAGAAAACATCCTCATTCTTCCTCGTTGTGCCCAACAAGATTGCAACCTAATTTGGCCACTAAATAGCATGATCTCTTCATCGAAAACTTCCCAACTTGGAGCACACATTCATAACCCCAAAACCATGATGTAATATACAAATTAAATATCAAACCTGCTCTAAACTAATATATTTTTATAGGATATAATGCAATTAATATGTAGTAATTGATATTCTAATAAATCCTTCCTCAAAACTCCTGAATTAGTACACGATATAATATATGGTGAGTTTTCGAAGGATCCAGTGATCTTCCTCTTCTAGACTATCTCACAACTCATGACACATATATCACTTGTTACAAGAATAAATAATATATTCAAGGGATAATACAACTTGTGACTATGGCACTAACAAAATCTGTGTAAGAAACATAAAATATCCAACACACTAGATTGGTATATTTATTTATAGTTTGTAATCCTATTGAATATTGTTAGAACATGTGACATATAATTGTATTGACTTTATTTTGTTGAACAAAATTATGTTCATTCAATGTATGTATTTAAGTCTTTAAAAGCTTGGCTTGATTAGTGATGTGTCATCAGATTTGGAATTAAAAGACTTGATAAATTAAAACAAACATGTTTCAAAGATTTAAGGTTTAAAACTTATGCAAAGTGATTCAAGATTTCAAAGAAAAGAGGTAATGAATCACACACGCACTATCACACACTTAAGTTTTTAATGTTTTTTATCATAAGAGTGTTGAAAAAGGGATGGGAGAAAAAGGACAAAAATCATAAATTTGTTCATGAACTATCAATCATGCTTGAACAACGATCGATCGCCCTGTTGAACGATTATTTGGCCAATAGCATATGTGCTTAAAATAGCCATTCAAATAACAATTTGTTACCTAATTAAACACAAAGACTTAAATTGAATTAAAGCCATATATAGGGACTAAGATATAATAAAATTGAAGAAGTTGGAAGACTATTCATTGAGTGAAAATAGAGAGATTTTGTGCTAAATTCCTTCACACTTTCATGATTTATAGAAAATTATCCAAAGGGAGGTGAGCCTATTTTATTCATAAGTGGTTTATGAATTTAATTGAGTTATAGGAGACAACACATCACACACAAATTAAAGATGAAGAAAATCATTATGTACCTCGATTAAAACTTGAAGAATATATTATTTGTGTTAAATGAAGGAGAAGACAAAAGATCAAGTTTGTAAATAATGAGGATTGTGGTAGTTAAAGACATCTAGAGATAAACTTCTAATTTATAAGGTTGGTAACAAAATTGAGTCTTTGTAAGGTTTTAAATTCCTAGTGCATTGATTCTTGTGCCAAAGAATAGGCTACATAGTTTTTTCTAGGTTTGGGTTTTCATGATAAAAAAATGGTTTGCATATTTTTGTGTGATTGGTTGATTGATTTTTGCTTGGATTGTAATTTTAAAGTCCTACACAATTAGGGATGTTGTCGGGTCAAGTTCGAGTCGGGTTTTGCCAAACCTAAACCTAGTACCACTTAAAGAAATTGTAATCTGGACCTAACCTGACCAATTTGGAATACATATAAAAAATAAATTTTATATTTATAATTTTATAAAATCCAAACCCTACCCGAGTAGCTATGCGGGTTTCTTAAAAACCAAACCCATCGAGTTAGGTCAAGTTTTATACCCAACCTAAGTGGCATCCTTGTATATAATTGAGGTCACATCTTATAGTTCTTACTATTACTTTAAAGCTAGAGGCACTGTTGCAACTTTTAGGTTTTGAAAGGTATAATTCTAAGAAGTTTGTAATAAAGCACATGTAATGTCAATTTAAACCATACTACATCATTTCGGGTGTTAGTTTGTGGTTTGCACTTAAGAAAATTCAATTTGTTTTATGTTAATTTTGTTTGACTATATTACAAGTATCATGGTTGGATATCCATGTTGGAAACACAAAAATCACAGTATAGCATTTATTTTTGCCAAGGATTTGCCTTTGACTTTAGGAAAAAAATTATTTACACTTATACACTCCTATGTATTGAAAACTAAATTAAAAAAAATCATGGGTTGTGGTTCTTGCATAACATCAGCCAAAAGTACTCGGTTATCTATTGCCATCTCTAATAGATTGACAAATCATACCATCCTTGATCAAGCAATGTTGTACTCAACTGATCTTGTAGCCATTTATTTTTTATGTATATATATTGACATCAAAAGGGAATCAAAAAAACATGCCGAGCTCAAATCACATTTGCTCTGGATACTATTAAGAATGAAGATAAGATGAATTTTAATTGTCAGTTACAAAATTTATTTCAGCTGGATCACCAAATCTTTTGGAACTACCGAGGCAAGGAACATCAAGCAAAAAATCTTATACTTCAATCAACTTTTGTTATTGTAGGCTTCAATTGAATATATTACAAGGGAGCATTTGACTCCCAACACCAGCTATACACGCAATGTGCTAACAATACTTGATATTGAGTTAAAATATCTTTCCAATTCAACTAACAATTGAAGCTTCGCTTGATAATTTAGGAAGACGAGCATCAACAGCTTCTTTCAGCTTCCTACCTAATGCCAATGCCAGTGGAGGAGGAACTGCATTTCCTATCTGTCTGTGCTTATTTATGATGTTACCATTAAACTTGTAGCTATCAGGGAAACCCTGCATTTAGAGAGAGCATGGTTCATAGGCCTAATCTGAATGTTTAAATATTAAGCATGAACAATAGCAAATTTTGGCAAGGACAAATGGTGCAACACAAGGAAATAGAGGAACATACTTGAGACCGGGCACACTCCCGAACTGTAAGTATTCTGTCCTGATCAGGGTGAAAGCACATGCCAACCTTGCCCATAGGCTGTGGATCAGTAATGGAAGTAGGGAAATTTCCCTCCCAGTCCAATCGACCAAAGAGTCCCTTCCATTGATTGTGCCTTTTGGCTGTGTTTGGTAGGCACCATGGTATCAAATCAACCACTTGCCCAGTCGATAATTTAACCTGCAACCAAGTAGCCCACCATCAGCTTTATAAGAAGAAAACATAAACTTCTGCTTTAGTTTGAAAGTACATTTAGATGATAACTACCTTTTCATCTGGTAGGTCATGCCAATCAGCACCTGGACGTTTTGGGATTTTTTGGCATCTGATCAAATTAAGCTCGTTCATTTCCTTTGAAATATGATCAGACAAAGTAATCATGCTCCCACGAATCTGCTTCTGAAACCATGACACTGCATTCTGTCCGTACTTTTGAGGCACAGAAAGATGAATATTAAATAAGGTTAGCTCGAGACTTGCAAGGGGTAGCAGTCAGGACTTAAAGTAGTGTTTGAAATTAAATTCAAGAATTCACTTAGCTCAAACAATAGTTATAAATCAAGTTAATATTTGAAAGTTAATTTTGCATTTCATGGACAAAAGTCACAGTTACTAAATCTTGACGAGCATAGTCATGCTGTAAGTTAACAAAATTTCACAAGAGACACTAAACAGAATTAAGCAAGGAGAGAATATGACTTTGATTAGCAACCAAAAAAACGGACAAAAGAAAAATTTTAAGATGAACTCACATCAATGTTCAAGTTAGATGATCCATTTTTGACAGGTGGGAGATCTCCAATTGTGTCCCTTACTGTTATTGAACGAAAAGGAGCACCATTAACAGTACTTCTGACAGCAGCATACGGTACATTTCCTGGTATTGAAATCTTCAATTCAGGACTAGCAAAAACGTGCATAGGTTCTGGCCACTCAGGAAGTATATCGCCTGGTGAAGCAGCCCATATAAAAGCTCGCTTACGTGACTGAGAAACACCAAAAGCACCAGCTTCTAAGATACCAAACCTCACCTTCAATGACCAGAGAAGAAAACATAAGAAATAAAACTAAAAAGGTGAAGCAGTAAAACACACATAACGCACATGATTTAAACCAGCACCATTCAAAAGAAAACAAATAATTTAAGTAACCTGATAGCCCATTTCAAGCAGTGAGGCAATGGTTAATCGGAAAGTTTGTCCCTTGTTGAAAGACACAAAATTTCTCACATTCTCCAACAGGAAATATCTCGGTCTAAAGTAATCAGCAAATGATAAAAATGCCAAGATCATCTCACACTGGACTTTACTCCATGTACTCTGGTTAAACCTATTCATGCCAGAAAACCCCTACAAAAAATAGCCTCCATTTCGTGAGAAAAGACACATATGCAACTAGGAGAAAAAACAATTGGAAGCAAATTTATAGACCTGACATGGTGGACCACCATTGATAAAATCAACTTGACCTGGCACAGGCAAATTCTCAATCGTCTCTTTGCTAAATTTTGCTGACAATTCTGCAGCCTCAGAAATAGCAATACAATCGTCCAAATCCCCACATTTCTCCATTATAGCCCTAATTTCATTTTGTTTCATTTGAGTAAGACCAATAATGTAAATTCAAGATCAGTAACAACTCCATATGTTATTTACCTCAATATGACATTGCAGTTATCAGCAAAGACCAAAGCTTCAGGATGATTGCAATTAAATGCCTCTGCTGCTGGATTTTCATATTCAATGGCCCACTTGGTCACCGATACTCCTGACAATGATTATAGCAATAATGAGAATTTTTTTTTATTCTATTAGTTAAAAACTACCTTCCAGATGTCTGCTCAAACTGATAAAAAAGGAGTTTTCATAAAAATAGAACACATGTACCAGATTTTTGTAGTCCTTCAGACAAACCACCACAGCCAGCAAATATATCCAGTGTTGCTAAGCGGGTCCCTTGAATTTCAGAATAATTATTGGATTCATCTTCTCCTATTTTTGACTTTCCCTTGCTCTTTCTTGATGGAGGAGCAGCTGCTGCTTTCTCCGCAAAAGTCCTTAGAAGGAGGCTAGCAGGCAGCTATTAATTGAAAAAAAAAAAGTCACAGGGGAAAGCCATAGAAGATAAGAAGTGTATAACCTAACCCAAGCCAGAACACAAAAGTAAAATACCTGATTGATTGTTCCTGTGGCAGGATCATAGGCATATTCACAATAGAATATATGGTCAAATACTGCAGGCCCATCCACAGAGGGAATTTCTTGCTTCCTTCTTACTTGGCACTTTCCCTCTATTGTCTCTACAGATAAATTAAGTATTTCTTCACTGTAGTAAACCTGCTTATTTAGATCAGCCATAAGGCAATGTAAAGTTTAAAATATTTACAATAAACCAAAAAAGAGTAGAAAATTTAAAAAAACTTTTTTTACAAGTAATAAAAGTAATTGTTTACCTCTCTGATATCTGAAACATATGCTTTCTCACTTGATACATCCTCTGGCCTGAAAAATCTTCTGACTTTCACATGGGTAGATTTAGGATTAGCCTGCTTATAATTTTTTTGTGTCTCAATCTCGAGCAACTGGCATACTACATAGGCTTTTAGCCCAACATTTCTGCCGGCCTTAAACTTTAAGGTATCCTCCAATGCTGTCTCCAAGAAATGACAGGGTGCAATGTATACAAAATCATGAACAGAATATTTGTTATTGTTGTAAATGAAGCTACATTTTGAGGGATTCACACTGAATTCATCCTTTTTAACCTCCCGTATGTTGCAAGAATGACAAATGCCAGATCCAAGGCCTATTGTGTCAAAAGGTATGGCAAAGAAGGCACCACTCTCAGGCCAATACAAGCTTTTACAAAAGTACTCCATTGGCAAGCCTTTCTTGTTCCTCTCCTCTGCTCTTACACGATCAATACTATCAGCACTTATATTTTCCTTTCTGTATTGATGTCCCCAAGGTCGTTGGTAAATGTCCACCTTTACTTTTTTCTTTATATCACCCAAATCAAATTCAATACACTGGTTAGTCAAAAACAACTCCCTCTCATTGGCTGCATTTTCCAGAACAGTTTCAGAACCTTTCTGCAACAGTCTTCCATGTGCCATTTTCTCCCCATCCAATGTTACAAACATGTACTCCACAAAGGTTATGAACCTGTCATTTGCAGCACTTTCCACTTCCACCAAAACAGCATCTCCTACAGCAACTGAATCACCATTAACTTTTGCTGTTTTATAAAGTACCAAACCGGAGCTCATTTTGCCATTAGAATCTCCTTCCCATTTAATCCCTGCTTTAGAATTTGATTTTTGTCGTGATGAATCTAATGTAAGTTGCTTGGAGGAACTGTTTTTCTGTGGCAACTGAGACTCCACCTCAGCACTCTCATCATCCTCATTCTCCTCTTGATCCTCAATTTCATCTTCTTCTTCTTCTTTCAGATCAATACCATCTCCATTCACAAGGTCCTCCGGGAAATGGCAAGAATAGTAATCACCCCAAATTCTATTAATCATCTTTGTGGTGGTAGCCCGCATGGGCTTCTTCTTGGGTGCCAGTGGTGCAGCTAAGGCCCTTGGGTTCAAATTTGCTTCCCTTTTTAGAAGCAACTTTTTCTTCATATCCAATTTTGTATGGTGCCTCTCCTCCATCTTATTTGACAGACCAGTAATGAAAGCACATTTTTGAATCATTTTATCAGGATACTCGGAAAATTGCTGAAGAATTATTTGTCCATGAACAACTGCATATCTCTCAACTGCTGCAGGATTTGAGGAAATGTAAGCTGCATCGTCCTGCCTAAATTCTACCACTTTCTTAATGACATCTATAAATGAAAGCTTTGAGGCCCGGCTTTGATCTTTCAACAGGGTGATAATGCCCACTGCAAGCTTTGCAGTTTTGATAACAGGTTCATACCAAGGCAGATACTGTTTTGATGGCTTACCAAGCCGGTACCTGAAAACAAATGAGAACAAATAACACATTAGATAGTCATTTGAAATCTTTTCAAAAATACACAAGTATAGTGTTCGTAATCAGACACCAAAATGATTAAGAATAGCTAAAGAACTTCCCAGGATATGAAGTTATGAATAAAAAACGAGTGGTAGCTATATATGATAACAAATATAGAGATCTAGTGAGGTTCTATATTACAATTCACCTCCAAGCATAAATATGAAGTTTAAAAAAACCTATAGAAAAATAGACCTCACCCAGCTAGGGATTGGCAACACTAGCAACATACCAATAGAATGTCATTGAGATGTCAAAACTTGCAACCAGGTGTCACAAAAAATAATAAAAGCAAAATCACTTTGCAAGACACCACAGCGGAAAAGATGACAAGAGTGGTGACTGTATATGTAAGCAATTATAAAGACCTATTTAAACTATAGCTTACCAACTAACACCTGATTATAAGTATTTAAGTTTATATCAAACTATGAAAAAGAATGGTTCACTCCTCAACCAGCTAGTTGGGATTGGCCAAACTGACAACCATGGCATCAAATGTTATTCATAAGTCATAAACTTGACGCAACTCAGAGGACATTTCAGATACCTTATCTGCAGACAAATAACTTCTCCCAGGCTACATTAATTAGCATACTTCACACTAGTACATCAATATGGATGATAAACAAGAAAAAATGCTTGTAGAAAAAACTAGATTAGTTTTTTCCTAATTGTGCAAGCTAAAAAACCTAGGACTCAGTGCACACTTGGCCACTTAGCGACTATATGCATGGCTGTGACAGTTGCAAAAAAACATATGGCCCAATCTGGCTGCAGAAAAATAGTTGAAACCTTGACAAAATTTATACTGAGAAGAATGTATACAGCAGACCCCATTCACTCACAGGCACAAAAAAAAGAACGCTTCTGCAAGGTTTACTAGTAATACCTAATTATTGCTAAAAACCCTAACAAAATTTATACTGATAAGAATGTAATGCAACAGACCCCATTCACTCACAGCCACCAAAAAAAAGAATGCTCCGCAAGGTTTACTAGTAATACCTAATTTTTGCTAAAAACATCTCCCCACAGAACACTAAACAGTGCAGTATTTACCAAGTTGGTGTAGTTTCTTGTTTGTTCAATGTCATAATTATCTACAGGTATGAAGAATTTTCTTTTACCCCTAACAACATATAACAACAATGAAAAACAGCTCTCTTTTTAACTCATCAACAGGAAAAAAAATGACAATCCAGTAGCAAACTTGAGTCTTGGCCTTCTACTTCTGATACACGTATGGCATGTTGTACCACATTAAACAAATAATATCTTTCATTTCAGAAGAGAAATAAAAAAGATGAAGCTACCAGGCTAAATCCGTCCGAATTGAGATAAATATCATTTCTGCCCCATACTCAATCATCCACTCTTTAATTGCACTTAAATAAATCGCAATTCCATCAGGACTTGTCCCTCCAGGTTTACTTGAAGATGAATGCAACTTGTTCTCACTATAAAATCCACCACCATCATCTAATGTCATGATTCCCGACCCAAATATCGCTGTGTCTACCTCAGCACCGGGTATTATTGGAAGGAGCTCCAAAGGAACAAGTCTTGAATCAGAATTGTAAAGAGACCAATTGTGAAGCACAGCTCGAGGAAGTTCATCAGGATACATTGACCCATCATCCTCAAAAAACATATATTCGTCCATCTCCTCTGCAGATGATTTATAATATGATGGCAAAGGATAATCATTGGCTATTTCATCTTCATTAATCTTGATGTAGAACTTCTTATCATTTTTATGATTTTTCTTTTTTAAAGACTTCATATACTCTTCCTCCTGTAGTAGTAAAGCCAGCTTCTCATCCTCATCTACGTCCATTACCGTTCCATTGCAAAAACCAGGTTGACCATGTTTGTCTCCATCACTAATAATCAGTCTCCCACCTAATACAGAAGGTTGAGACGAGTCAATATCTTTTTTCTTTCTACACTCTTCCCTGAGTGAGATAAGAGCAGGCAATCCAGTGAACATCTGATCATTTACCTTTGTTGACTGATCCAAGCCAATCAACTGATTGTATATAAACTCACCCAGTGAGACAACAAAATCCTTAGTGGGTGCTCCAGCATGAATGGCCTTGCTAGCAGTCAGTGAGCGAACAACTGCAGCAAGCAGCTCATCAAGACCCAAGTGAGGATTCCCACCACAAGTTGCGGACAACTTTTTGTAAACTTCCACACATGTTTGAGCTTTGTCAAAAAAATAATTAAATAACTTTTTGTAAGAAGGTGCAGGTTTTAAGCAGTCATAATCCGCAACTTCGGTAGATACCCAAATCACAGGAGAACCATCTTCATACCCAGATATTGACCACTCTTCAATTCTTCCAAATCCTTCACATCTGACTCCTCTTTCTTTATCTTTATCAGAAGCACTATCCCAAGGCAAAATCAGGGCAGAAATATATAAATCTTCAGCTTCAGACATTTCAAAGGGTTTCGGATTTCCATTTTCATCATGAAATATGAAATCCACAAGTTTTCTGTTAGGCCGTCTGTCATCTTCTGTAGGGACACTTTTGGTTAGACGGACTGCTAAAATTTCCTCCTCAACTAATTGGATTTGCTTCGTTTCAATTATAGAAGACTTATCACAAATATAAATCGATTTCTCCTTGAAATTAGAACAGGCAGCAGCTCGTTTAGGCCTTTTTTGTGATGCTTCAGAATCCCCTACCCCACCAGAAGAATTTCTCTTCTTCCCATTCAAACCAGCCTCTGCAACCACTTCCTCAGCTGCTTTGGCATCATGTTGAACAGACTTTGACCTTAAACATTTGCCTCTGTTCTGACCCTTCATTTCTACAGCACAAAGTAAAATGCTTTTAGATATCAAGTACAAAAAAGAAATCTGAGAACAAACAAAGGAAAATCCCATGAATGATATTAATACAAAAAAACCCTGAAAAGCCAACATAAAAAAATGAACATGAGAAACTGATCTCAAGAAATGAGTTTAATATAAATTTTCAGTCTACAGAGTGAACCAAGTTCCATTTTACAAAGGCTCTAATTTTTAGATGCATTTTCCAGAATATAGCATAAAGATTAGCATAAGTATAGACAACTGACACAATTGAAAGATATGAAGTAGTGATAGATGGCAAACAAATCAACATCAAAGGATGCAAATGTAAGAAGACCATTTCCATACAAAAGAGCATAAACATTAACGCACGGGAAACTATATTTTATAAATTACAATAATTAAGAAAATAAGGCCATGCAAATATACAAAAGATAGTAAAAGGTGAACATTACAAAATCATCTCATTGATGCATTATGCCCCCTATCTGTGGGCAGCATCATAGATCTCATTTAGTCTACGGCCACAATCAGATGACAATATAATCCATGTGAAGAACATTGTTTCCCAGCTTCAGGTCGGCCCTACTTGATTAAACCCACCAGAGAGGAAATGTTAGTTGAAGTTACGCCATGATCATCATCACATGATTTTCTAGTAACCTCAGGTGGGCTTCTTGAGACACAAGGAAACCAGATTCCTTTATACACAAAACCATCCCAGAGAGAAAGAAAGAAGCTAAATAATGGCACATATACAACAAGATACGTCACAGCATGCACAACAACAAGGAACATAAAAAATCAAGCTCAACTTGAAATGTTTAGCATTATGAAGAATCCCAAAAAATCAAGCAGCAAACATGTGAGAAAAACTTACAATAACAACAAATAAGACACAGGGAATCTTCAAGGCAATTACTACTCAGACACTAGTAAAAAAACCCTTGTCTATGCTCTCAGAAGCACACCACAGAAATTTGAACAGCCAAAATGAACAAGGAACATAAAAAACAAGTTCAAGTTGGTATATTTAGCTTTATGGAAAATTCCCCAAAATTGTACAGCAAAAACTAGAGAAAGACTTACAAGAACAAGAAAATGATACAGGAACTAATCAGATGTTTATAGAAAAACATTGTCAATGCTCTTTGAAAAGAACCATGAAGTGATTATAACAAAAACTGGAAACATACATTTTAATATTATGTCTTTAATTCTACATAAAATGGCCTCTTTCATCCAGAATTTTGTCAATTCATATTTCTTTACCATATTTTAGTGAATGAATCCATGAGCAGAATCCATGTCCGTCACCCCATACAAATTGGGATAAGATGTTGATGATGATGAGCTCACTGTTCTATGTCCAGTCTATAAAGCATCAACTTTCAACCAAAATCTCTACCAAGATTTTTTTTTTCCATTTCCAATTATTTAAAAACCCTTGTAGTCATCTCAGGACAACAAGCAAAAAACAGTGTTCAGTAAAAAAGATTAAGTTTTACTGCTGAAAATCTAAGGAATCAAGAGCAGTAAATTAAAATGAATTTTGCAGCTTCATCATCACCATTTAAACCTGAGGCCAGATATTTCTGGGCAGGCAACATGGATGGTGTATCAACAAAATGATGATACAAAATCCGTGTGAGAATATAATGGCTAGATTTCAACCCAGATGGCCTTCTTGACACAAACCTCCAGATGGATATATTGAGGCAGTTTTGCAGCTTATAAATAAAAAATAGTACATTTGAATATTTTTTCCATAAATCAAATTCCAGAGAAATTATAATCCAATATGTTGCGTCCAAATTTTAGAAAATGCAAACGAGGCCTTCAACCCTCCAATGTACAACTATCAATAAGAACCATGCAGATAACCAATGTCTAACAGGAAAAGGAAAATCAAACAAGAAAAGGCAACATTTTTTAAGCAAATATAAGAACAAATGTAATAAGAAGCTGAGCAAGGAAAAGAGTCAGTAGAGAATTCAATCAGTAGAATTTTCCATAAAGTACATGTCATAAACAGATTAAAAAAACACAGACACACTTATTTACAAGACATGATTTTTGAAACATTTAAAGGATTGGTCTATTCAGGCACTTGAGCTTCTACTTTACATTCCATTACTTGTTCATTCTTCCCCATCTTTTATATTTTCTTAGTGAGTTTTCTCATACTCATTTTGACCCAGTTGCAATCTTTAACTTTAGATAAATTTTTGAAAAACCTTCTTTTTTCTTTGATCTCGATTATTTGAACACCCTTCTTAAACAAATTTTTTTAAAAAAGGGATCTACGTGAAGTATAAATATCTAAAAAGAACCATTCAACCCCCCCACCGTTCCCACCAAGTAAGGCTTCAGCAGCACCAAAAACCACATCTCTCCTCACCCTTTTCACTCCCTAATCAAATAATGATTACACACACACAATGATTTCTTTCTAGGCTTACTTACTCTATTTTACTCTTTAAAAGAATCCCTAAATAGAGTAAAAGAGTAAAATAGTGTAAGCAAATTACACTTATTTTATCTAAGTTTACTCTATTTTGAAAATAGTATATTACACTTATTCTATTTTGCACTTACTCTATTTGGGGATTCTGTGAAAATAGAGTAAATTACACTTATTCTACTAAATTTTATTCTATTTTTAAAAGAATAAAATAGAGTAAAGTACACAACTCTACCACCACTGCATGCAAGCCATGACATCACAAATGTGATCTTTCCAATGGAAAACACAATCATGTTGTTTTCATGAAACAGCACGATCGTAATGTTTGCTGTTTCTGGAAACTGGTTGGCCACAACCTGGACAGCCAACTAGGGCACAGCCTCATTTGCCCTAGCATAGCATCATCTAGCCATGGTCTAGCCTTGCTGGAGACAGCCTGCTATACATATGGCCTGGCCACCTGGCTGGCCTTGGCCTCAAGCTGGCCGCCACCATGACCTGGCCACAGAGGTGGCTGCCCTGGTCAGCCAAGGCAGAGCCAGATCTGGCCTCACTGCAGCCTGGCCTAGCCATGGCTGGCTTCCAGCATTCCTGGCCAGCCTCCCAACTGCTAAAAAGAGAATAAAACAGCAGCCAGGAAGGATTGGAGCCACGATGAGGAGGCCCTGGCGGCAGAGATAGCAGTGGTCAAATTGCAAGTGTGGCAGTAGAGGTTGGCGGTGGCAGACATGGTGGAGGAAGTGAAAAGAAGGAAGGGAAAGCAGAAATATAAAGAGAGGGGTGGGTCTAGCACTTAGATAAAAGGGTTAGAATTAAGTGACTCAGGATGACAATTTGAAACTTTATAAAATGTTATAAAAGTCATGTGAAGGAAAATTAAAGGGGGGCAGTTATGTGTAAAAAGTTTCATGTAGCTATAGGTATGTGAAATTTTCTGAAACGTAATTCAGTTCACCTAAAATATAACAAACAAATGAATCAATGACAACCAGGAAAATGCAGTAGCTCAATGAGAAGACCATTTTTTCATAAACAGAACTTCACATTCATTTCAGATTTTATTTTTATAGAAAATGATTAAAGCAAACTTATAACTATAAAGCAAAGAGCATTATCAAGTCCAAACTTCGTGTTAACAAAATTTGAAGGCAGCAATGCACATCAAACAAGGCAGTGGCAAATAAAAGGCATTAATCTTCTCAGATTTTGATAATGTAAGTATATGTAACTCGCATTGATCAATGAGAAACCATTAATAATGCATCTAAAATCTAACTCGTATTTATTAGTGAGAAACTGTTGATAATGCATCTAAAATATAACATATTGATCAATTAGAAACTATTGATAATGCATTGATCAATGAGTAACTATTGATACTGCATCTAAAATCTAACTCGCAATGACATTCAAGTAATGTTACAATTCAAGTAAACCAATTCCACAAAGACACCAGATATTCAAATAAACCACTTCCACAAGGCATTCAAGTAAACCAATTATACAAAGGCACAAGAAATTCAAGTAAATATTATGCTAGGTCTACATCATAGAAGAGGTGAAAAAAATGAAAGAGTATCTTAGCGGGTTGAAGAAGCAATTAGTAAATGTCAATAATATATGGTTGACAAAACTTTCTTAATGTTTTAAATAAAATTATCAATCATCCATTTGCAATAGTTGCCAATAGTAGCAACGAAAAAAGGCTGACAATGAAAAGGCATTGTTTTTTCATACACAAAAAAGATTGATATGTTTAAGATGAGGATACCAAAGGAAAACTTATAGAAGATGAGCTATACACAATTTAATCATTGAAGATGAATGCTCAATCGTTTAGTTGCTAAATGACAAATGTTGAAAACGATACACAATGAGACAAAACCAAATTACATTGGCAAGGAAGTCCAAATGAACTATACATAATTTAAGCAAGAAAGACAATGAGAAACTAGTAATAAACAATACACAATTTAATGAAGGAAGTGATCAATACCAAATAAGAAACCATTACAAAGTAATAGAAGGCAGCAATGCACATAAAACAAGGCAAGTCAAGCAACTAAGCACATCAAAGACCAACAAATAAATCTAGGACCAAAAAAGGCAAGACTTTTACCCAAGCCAGAAGGTCAAAACCAAGAATGCAAAGCAAGTACGGAAAATAAGATTAAACTAATGAGATGGGAGATTTCAGCAATTAGAGTGGTGGAGAAGATGGGGGGGTGAAGAGCTGCTTCCGTAGAGGCCAGGGGTGGAGGAGACCGGAGGTGAAGGGAGGCCGCTACTGGCCATAGACGGTGGATGGCCTGAAACAAGAGGCCTCCTTTTTAACCCCCTGTTACTGGCGATGGATACTAGAGTTGGGGGTTGGGGCGGAGGGAGGGTGGAGCAGGTCGTGGGGGGTGGAGGAGGATGAAAACAGTGGAGCGGGCCGTGGTGGAGGATGCCGTGTGTTGAGGAGGAAAGTCGAAGGAGAACGGGGGTGGAGGAGGGAGGAGGAGGCATACCTGGAGATGGAGAGCTGGCTGAAGCTGGAAAGGAGAGCTAGCCAGCTAGGTCGAGACGCTGGAGAAATGAAAGCAGATGGCCTTTGAAGTGCCGTGGCTTTTCTGGCGGGTGTTTTTCCTTTTTGATTTGGGCTTCCCGCGCTATCCACCAGAGACTCCGATGAGAAACTTCGCCAAAAGGGCCTCCAGCAATATGGGCGATCGTGCTCCCTGGTGTGCATCGTAAATTTAGTGGGTGAGTATTTTTGGATTTTGTAGCTTTTGTTTGTTTGTTTGTTTATGTTGAGCATGATGCCCGACCGCGTGTCGCCAACGGGAACGAGGAATTAAGGGGCGAAGGTGACAAATATTGGAAGCGGTCGGAATCCACATAAAACAACAGATAAGTTCTATGAAAATAACCTAATAAAAAAATATTATATAAGTAATAATTAAATAAATTAATTATTATATTAAATTATTTTAGGAAATATTTTTTAAAATAGTATTCTTTTTTGCCACACATGTACTTGGCTTTTTTTAAAAAAAATTAGTTGATTTTATTTTTTAGAATGATAAAATCGGGTTTAAGCTGATTTCGTCCTTTAGAAAAACACGAAATCGGTTTACGACTTGACCCGATTTTATTAAAATTAGCTTAAGCTGATTTTGTCCTTTTAAACGATAAAATTACGACACTTATCACATTCCGATCGAAAATAATTTCGTCATATATCACTTGATAGGAAGATAAGACAGCCACTTTTAGGGGAGATGGCTATGACATTGCGAGATGTTCGTAGTGCTTATTTGCAGTGATATTTATCGATTACACAATAATATATTTTACCACGCAATAATCTAAAGGAGATAACATATTAGCCTAAGGGAGCGTATGAGGCAGCTCTGGTAAGTACAACTTTGTTAATAAGGCATATATAATTTTTTTATTTTTTATTAATTATTTATTTAATATTTTTTTTATAGCTTCGTCTAGTTCGACGTACGCATGTGTATTTGACTTATGCAATTAACACCTATACTTCGAGCAAGCACTTATTAGTAGCATGTCCATCGATGATTAGGGAGTCTGATGATGTCATTCATAGCTTGCCACTATTTCAGTCGGTGATTATGAATGTTCATAGAGATTATCCTATTGACAAGGCCGCGCAGACATAGTCAATGCAATCTTCATTCCTTGATATTTTATCTTCATTAGCAGCGTATAGCTCTCCTCTAGGTTCATCATTTCTGGTCACTGCGCATGTAGCTCAGCCAAATCTAATTTTATATTATAGACAACATCAGCCAGCTCATGTTGAACCATTTATTACTTATGTTGAGTCGAAGCCGGAACTGGAGCCAGAGTCACAGCCGGAGCCACATACCAAGTTGGAGTCATAGTTAGAGCTAGAGGCAGATCATGAGGAGGAACTCGTACAACACCATCGAAGTCGAGGACGTAGAAGATTATGACATTAACTTTTTTGTATGTTTATTTTAAACCAAATATTTTTTCAACTTGTGATGTAATATATTTGATACTTATCTATGATGTACTTTAATATTATATTTGTTATACATGAAATAAGTGGAATGAATGTAATTGTGTATGTATTGAATAAATGAACAAGGATAGGTGATAAAGTTAATTTAAAATATATTTTTAAAATAAATTAATTTGATTTCGTCATTTAGAAAGACAAAATCTATATAGTTAAGCACCGAATGGTGAAATGTAATAAGTGTCGCGATTTTGTCGTTTAGAATGACGAAATCAGTTTAAGTTCATTTCGACTTTCTAAACGACGAAATCGGGTCAAGTTGTAAACCGATTTCATCATTTAGAAAAATAAAATCAGCTTTAACCCGATTTTGTCCTTCTAAATAATGAAATTAACTAATTTTTTTTATAAAAAAAACCACATAGGCGTCAGCTGCTTGATTAGCGCCTACATGGCAAAAAGGAACACTAAAATGGTAAATATTTTTGTAAAAATTATTATATAAATAATTTTTTCTTAAAAAAAAATAGTGATATTCCTATATCACTTTTTTTAATTGATAGGCTTTATATTACTTATGATTAGATAAAAAAAAATTTCATATATATTATATAAGACCTATTTTTTTATCCCATTAAAGGTGATATAAAACATATAATGCACAAAAAGTGGTTTAGAAATATCAGTGTCCTTTTTTATTGTGTCACTTTCATAAGCTACATTCATTAATTTAATGTACTGGAGGGCCTTTAAAAAGACTTTAGATAACTCTCAAATTGGAAATTTAAGTAGGAGACAAGAGTCTCAGACTCTTAACTTCGGAATAAAATCTAACTTAAGTCCTAAAGCAAATAGGTTTTCTAATCTTCTTAAATAAGATTATTCGCTAATAAAGAAATATTTAAACACACGATAAAACTCTTAAATAAACTTAGAAAATCTTGTTAAATGGGCCCACTGTAGCTCCACGGAACCCCCCGCGCCCCCGTGTGGGTAGTAGGACTATCAAAATTTGACCTAACCCACAATATTAACCTACCTAAATTGACCCAAACCCGACCCTACGAATATAAGGGCTAGGGTTGGGTAAATAGACTGTAATAATATAAGGGTCTTGTTGGGTAATTACCCGCATACCCAATCAAACTCACATACCCCATTTATTTTCTATCAAGTGTATAATATTCTCCTAATTGAATCCACATAGGAAAAGCAATTTTCCCAATTTACTCCTAGCCAAATAGGAAATGAAATTTTCCCAATTTGTGGAATTGTTGTGGTGTTGGACGTATATTTTACATGTTTTGTTAAACTTTCTCAAATAGGTACATGTGCAACATTTCTCCTTATCTTACATTTTTAGGAGTGCTATAATGTTGGACATGTGTTTTTGTCCGCAGGCTATTAAAGTCTCCTAATCCGAAAAAAGTATGTGCAAAATACATTTAATGTTTGTGGAAAATAAGAACCCCATGAAATTATTGAAGTAATCCTTTGTTGCTCACATAACATGCATAAATTGACCTGTCTAACCTAAGTAAGGTTAGGGTTTGTATATTTAACTAATTGAATTAATAGGGTTGGGTAATGGCCTATGACACCTCTCTTTTAATTTAAGGGAGAGAATTTTAAAATTTTGGAGTTATGGGAAATCTCAGTGGAGTCTAAGTGAGAGTGGAGTGTTTTGGTATAAGAGTGCAAAGGGATTTGCTCCAAGAAGGAATAACAGTGTAAATTAGAGGTTGGATCGCAAACTTTATTATTGCTTAATGTTTGAATTTCATGTTCTTCGTTCATTTTATGATTGTTTTATGGTTATTTTATAGATAATTTTTACTATGCTCAATGTAACAATGGTGATTTCATTTCATGTTGATCGTATAGTTTCTTTACATGTTTAAACTATACGAAACTCAGATTGTATGTGAAATTTATCATATTTTCATAAGAAAAATGGAAGAGAACCAGTAAGGCCTTTGTTTGTCTTTTTCCCAATCATCAACACAATTGCTGACATGTCAGTGTCTAAAGAAAAAATAAATAGTACCAACATCGACATGTTGTGCTGTGTCGGTGTTATGTTAGAACATATGAGGTTGTATGAATTATAATTGGATGATTTCGATGATCAAAACTATCAAAATTTCATGTAGAATGTTAGTTTTAAAGCTTGATTAAATTAGTGTGAGAGTCGAGTTAGATTTATAATTAAAAGACTTAAAAAATAAGAGTGGACACATTCTAAAAGTTAAAGGTTGAAGACTACATTCTAGAAGTTAAAGGTTTGAAGGTAGGAAATACACACTCATGTATACAAATCACTTAGAATTAAATACAAATAATTATTTAAAGTGATTTTGAAAGTTTTAAGAAAATAATAGTTAAAATAAAGAAAATTGTTTATAAGGGGTCAATCACCTTTGAACATAGAACTTAAAGGCATCAATATTTTAAGTGACTATTTTTCATATCTTAAACCGAGAGCACAACCAATCGATCATGATATGCGTGAAATATATGTAAGGACCCTCATCTTTAAACCGGTTTTGGTTTTCTTTAATTATGGGTTATCGTGAAATTTACGTGTTTTTTTGATCTTATTCGGTGATTTTGTAAATAAATAGAGTTTGTGATGGTTTTAACCAAAATTAACTTCAATATTAGTGGTTTTAAGTGATTTTAAACCAAATGTGAATTTTTGGAATTTTTTGAATTTTTCACTAATTTCCCAAAAATTAAGGTTTTGGCGGGACCCCTGTGGGCCCCACGGTCGAAAATTTTATTTTTATGTCAAATGAACTTAGACATATACTTAAGGTCACACAAAAATTTTCAGAATTTTATTAGGCTTAATTCGTGCTTAAATTTGCAAAATAACCACTTTTAGCCTACTTTTCATATGTACACCCCAAAACTTACCTATGCCTACCCCAACCCTTACTATAAAAGGGCAAACCTGAGCCATTTCCATTTTTGGGAATAGGCTAAGGAAGGAGGGCTGGCCTAATCCCCACTTAGGCCCGAATTAGAAGCCGATTAAGGTAAGCTTGCTCTAATTAAGCACTAATCCATGGCTTTTCTCTTAATTTCTTCTAAATCTACCATTTTCCCCTTGATTCAATTCGTTTTTGACCATCAAAAGCTACTGATTTGTGTTTTACTACAAACCCTAACTTTCAAAATTCGATTTTTACTAAACAAGCCCTAGATCTAAGATTTAATTAGGGATTTCTTAAGTAAATCGATTTCTATTGGTGTTTGATTCAAACTCATTGTGTTTTCAAGGATTTCAAAAAGGGTGACTCTTCAATCTGAGCTTAATCAAGTGCTGAGGTAATGGGTCTTCGAAATCTCTGTTTATCCATGGTAAAACTCTTCATTTTTGGCTTATTTGAAATGGTTTGCTTGATTTAGTGTGTTAATGGTAAGATTAGAAAATGGAATTATTTAATCCCGATTTCTTAGGGTTTTGCATTATTATGGTTTGGTTTGATATTCTGGAAGTCAAGGAGGACTTTTGATGATGATTAGGGTGCTAGATGTGGATTTGAAGTGTTATCTATGGTGTCTCGGTTTGATTTTGCGAAAGGAAAGAAGATGACTGTTTACCGTGTTAGCGATCGATCGGCCTTGCGAGGGCGATCGCTCGGCTGAACTGAAAATTTGAAAATTTTGCGTGTAACCGATCGAACGCCCTGAAGGGCGATCGATCGGCTACACAGGAAATTGTATGTTGTGTGTATAATGCCTATTTTGATGATTCCACTTTGGCTTGCCAATTTTATATGAATGTGGAGTGTTTTAAGCTATGTTAGGCTACACGGAAATGCATGCTATTGAGTTTATGGAGTTGAGATATATGCTTAGTGATGGTGGAATGACTTATATTTTGTGGCATGATGTTGGAATCGTTATTTTGAAATTATGAATAGTTGTTTCCCTTTGGTTAAGCATATTTCAGTAGGACTACAATCATTGTTGGACAGATTTGTCATGATAAATTGTGATTAATGGTGTGTGAATGTTGGTAAATGCCATGACTCAATGATGAAATGAATGATGTTATAGGTGTTTAGCCTTTGTGGTTGAGTTTTGAATCTAGCTAAGATTTCAACGATTCTTCTACTATGATTTCATTTGGAATTCATGTTTAGGTAGAAATTCACATGTGTAGTGTGGTGGTGAGTTGATTTTCAAGCATGTTAATATGCATCATGTGAAAGGCTTCTACTAGTTACACACACACACACATGTGGGGGGTTAAATGATGATGTTGAAGCTTAATATCGTGATTATGAATGATGCATTAGGGGCTGGTGAGAGCACTTATCATGATTAGGGTTCATGTATGCTTTGCCCACGCATGTACCATGCTGCACGCATCATGAAAATGGATTTCCAATTGAGGCTTCATCGTGATTAATCGAATTTGCCCGACTGGATGCAATCTGATGGATTTGCGTGCCGGGTTTATGGGTCGTGGATTAATCGCAAGTTGATTGGTCCGAAAAGGACATATTTTGATTTGAAGTTCCTGTGTGGAACGATTTGGAGTTCTGTGTGGAACGAGTGCACTCCACGGGTTGAGTCTTGTTTAATGGAATGATGTGGGGACGAGTTGTGTACTTGTCTTGCGGATACGTGAGAATATCATTATGTGTGTCATCGGACACGAGAATCCGGTGTGGTATGCCGTGTGCACCCCGCTACCACGTGTTCTAGGGTTCTACGTGTGAGAACTCGGGCTCTTCCCTCCGCGAGGAGATGTCCACTGGGCGAACACCCCTGCTCTAGATTCTCGTGTGAGAATGGGACATCCTTGGCCAGGATTGTCCGGGCGGCGGTATTAGGGATTGACAACCCGATCTTTCTTGAATTCTTGTGTAGAATTTTGTACCATGACACGCCTTCGTGGCCTTGTCTATGCTCCCGTACGTGTGACGTCAATGTGTGATTACTCCTTGATGGAGGTTGATTGTGATAACATTATGCATGTGGGAATATGTATGTTAGAGATACATCCATGCATGTTGATATTGATGTTATGCACGTGGAATATGTATGTTAGAGATACATCCATGCATGTTGATATTGATGTTATGCATGTGGAATATGTATGTTAGAGATACATCCATGCATGTTGATTTTGATGTTATGCATGTGGAATATGTATGTTAGAGATACATCCATGCATGTTGATGTTGATGTTATGCATGTGGAATATGTATGTTAGAGATACATCCATGCGGGATTGGTTATGATGTGAATGCATGTGGGAATATGTATGCTAGAGATACATCCATGCAGGTTGAATTATGCATTTTTATGCAGTGTTAAGTGATATGAATGTGTGATCGAGAAAGTGATGCACCGTGTAAATCTTTGATCCGAAACGATCTCATTTCTAAGCTATCGTATTTTCTACGTTGACGGTGATATTAAAACCATTGCTGAGTGTTAAAACTCACCCCTCTTTTGTGTTTTGATTTGGGGCTTTAGCGTGGTGCGACACGCAGAGACGGACAGGATTGCCTTTTTGAGGAAAGGTCGAGGTAGCTTGGGTGTGTGATGATGGAGATCGTTGCGTGACTTATCATCGTTTCTTTCATGCTTTATGTTCGAACCTTTGTGTAGGGTTCTTGTTGTGGTTTTATGTCACATGTTACAGTTATGTTTGCTTATGACTTATTTTGAGCCGGTGTGGGCTTTACTTAACTAAGTTTGTGGGTTTGAGATTGTTGTTTACTTCGTGTTAAGCAACACCTTTTTTTTTCCCTTTTATTTACTCTTGCTCAAAGGATTGTGCGCACTCCGTGTTGCTGTTAATTGCCCGTGGTTAGGGATTAAGTCTTCCGCTAGAATCGTTTCTCAATTTCACTTCGTCGCCCCCGCGCACTTGACCGGCCCTTGGACCGGGTTCGGCTCGAGTCGGGCATGGCCGGGGCGTGACAATATATCTCTTTTATATGCTCCAGATACCTTATTTGCTATTATAGTTTCAAGTTAATTAAGGTTTATTCGTATTAGGATAGAAATTTTATGTTTTATTTATTTACTAATTTGGCTTAAGTTGTTAGTTTAGGTGTGTAATTGAATGGTTTTATTTACATGTCTAAGATATTGCTTATTATATTGTGTCAGTCGATATGTATTTCTAGGCATGTGGATGATGAGTGATCAACTTGTGAGGTATTCGGGTTGTTTAGAAATCTTATCGACAGAAAAGAAAGAATCTAAATAGAGTTGTTAAACGGGTATAGGATGGATCTTCAAATCCCTACACTTGTACAAGTATATCTTACTATATTTTGTATTCATGCTAAAATGGAAAATCAAAGAGAAGCAAGCTTGGGAATATATACGAGAAGACCAAGGGATGGGAAGTAATCTCTCGCAGAAGATGATGTCACCAGTTAATGGAAGCATATATTATATTAGGGGAATATCTAAAGTTGGTAAGCAAGGGAGATATCCTATTGGTTGGCTAAGATAGACAAAGAAATAAGCCGGCTAGAGCCAATAAAAGGAAATGAGGCTAAGACAAAATGGAAAGAACACAATACGAAAAGGCCAAAGTAGGAAGGAAGAGATTTTGAGACACGATTAAGGTTGATATGGGTATATAGTGGTGGGCCCCATTATTAATTTTGGAAATTCTAATTTAGGAATTGGGGAAATTATATAAAAAGTGTTAAAAAAATATTTACCAAAATAGCGAATAGAATAAAATAATTACCAAAATAGTATTCATTCTTGTAGTCATCAGCCAAGTGCTTGGGTGATTTTTAAAAAATAAAAAATAAAGATTTCATCCTTGAGAAGGACGAAATCATATTTTAAGTTGATTTTGTCATTCTAAATACGAAATCCTCTTTAGGACAATTTTGTCCTTCACAAGGACAAAATCACCTAACTCGTATTTTTTCGGCTGAAGTGGGATGAGTAAATAAATTTTGACATTTGCAAGAACAAAATCATCTTAAAGTTGATTTCATCCTTCAAAAGGATGAAATTTACGAGCTACTTACTCGCTCTCCAAATCCCCTCCCGACTGTTCTTCATTTTTCCCCTCGGTGCTAGCAACTGTTTTCACAAAGTTTCGCTGTCTAAATCCGCCATCCGCCGCCAAGCCTCACCCACATCCACCGTTCACCGCAATTTTGCCCAAATCCACCATCTGCCTCTCCCAAATCTGTTATATGCCTCACCTAGATCCGCTATCCGCCTTGCCTAAATCCTCCGTTTGTCGTAATTTCTAAAGGTACAAGCTTTTTCTCCTTTGCATTTTACTACTTGTCCCTGTAAAATTTCATGTGCATGGCAATCTTACCATTTTTTTTTCCACGTAAGTTATTTGCTTTGTGCATGGTCTTTCCTTGTTATTGTTACTCTTGTTAGAATCATCACAATGTTGAGTAATGGAATGGATTGTGCTCCATGGAATGATAAATTGGAATACCCCATTTTCCATTCCTATAGTATTTTTTAAGCCTATTATGTTAATCGGATTATTGGATTCATGTATGATTGAGTAGCAAGTTAATGATGAATGCTAATATGTTTGACTTGCTAGCTTAAAGTGGCCTTTTTTACTTTTGATTTTAATTTGGGGACACACATTTCCTTCGATGTATGCCAGGGTAGGATCTATTGTAAAATTTGCTTAACAAACTTTTTTTTACTCATTTATGATTGATGACTTTACGTTAGGAGGTACAATTTTTGATGAAAAAATTGGTTTAATTTTGTTATTTACATTACTACAAATCCTTTCGGTTTTGATATCCATATAAAGATATTTGTGGAATTGCTTGGTTAAGTTTGAGTAATAGATTAATCTCATATTTCACTAAGTAAAATAGTTATTTTGAATAATTATATAATGTACTATTTATGTTATTTATTAGTTATAAATTAAATGAATAGAGATGGTAGGAGAAATGGTTAGTTTTATGCTTCACTGTGAAGGGGTACTAGAGGGATTATTCATCAAGAAACCTTCTACGTATGATGAACTTGAGATGGAAGTTGTAACGCCCGAGATTTTTCACACATTTTCCTCAAAATTCACGGAAAATTTTTACAATATAACGTTTGTAAATGGAGGAAAAATGACGAAATCAAAACCTGATAAAACAGTTTATAATTTAAAACACTAAACATCCATTTTCCATCCAAATATTTTCATCACACGGTCAAACATCGTACGACCAAAGCAAATATCATCAGGCGCTACTCGAAAACACACGTACGACTAAATTGCTATGATCATAGACTTTAAATACAAAACACTCCCAGGCATCCCTGAGTGCAAGTCTCATAACAGTCCACAGTCTAATCCAAACTAAAGTCCAGAAAGAATAAACATCTTAATATTCGTCTCACCCAATACATCAGATCGTGGCACAAATAAACTCGCAGTGAGTCAAGCATATACCTGAGTCAATGGGAATCGATCCACCTCTGAAATGAGCATCCATTTCTAGGAGCTCTCCAACACACACCTGCAAAAGCCTCCCGAACCACGGGGCTAAAAATGGTAGGATGAGTATTTTCATACTCAGTAGGAAAATACCCAGTAGGGGAAATCCCAAATGGTGAACTCAATAAGTTCATAAATACATGCGTTCATGCAACTCAAACATGAAACAGATAGGCATATCAATATCATGCTCATGCACATACAAACATACCAAATACACCATCGTGCCAAAGTTATACCAAATGCACCATCGTGCCAAAAACATACTAAAAGCACCATCGTGCCAAAATCATACCATCAAATTAAACTTACACAAACACCCCTATCCAGGGTCTTACAAACTTACTCGTACCATCGTACGCATACTCAAACAACATACGCATACTTGTACGACCTTACTCGTACAATCATATGCTCACTCATACAACTTACACATATCTATACAACCTTACTCGTACAGCTTACACAAAATCACACTTACTGTTTTACTCCGAAACATACTCTCACAATCGTACTCATACACATACTCTTACAGTTGTGCTCATACTCATACGCTTACAGTCATACTCATACTCATACACTTACAGTCGTTCTCATACACACACGCTTACAGTCATGCTCAAACTCATAATCGTACACATATCAACGACCACTGAAGCTCATTACAACTAATAAGCTCCAGCGTCGAAATGGAAAAGAATGCCACTAGGGCAACACCTTAATCTCCGGAGAGTGACTAGACGTCATGGACTTTTCCGAAGGTAAGGCACACCAATGCTCATGGGGCACTGGATCAAACAGGTAAGAGTAGATCCATGATACTACTTACTTGAGCGCGCAAACATAAACACCCACACATAAGGGGTCATACAGTTGCCTACCATAATGGGTCTTATAGTGCCATGCCACTCCTAGGCAAAAAACATACAGTGCCACTTGGGCAGAAACGTACGGTGCCACTCTTGGGTGGAAACATACAACGCTCTCAACAGAGCATCAAACGTTTAGGCTTATACAACACACAAACCAAATCGGAAACATACTTCGCTCTCAATAGAGCATCAGACGTCTGGGCTTCATATAGCACACAGACAAAGTCAGAAACATACATCGCTCTCAACAGAGCATCAAACGTCTGGGCTTATACGACACACGAACCAAAATCGAGAAAACATACGTCGCTCTCAACATAGCAAAAGACGTCCGGTGCTCTACACAGCACACATACAACATCCCGTAGGATAAACACCATGGCAAGACATGATAAATGCTCAGCCGACTCATTATCGGCTAGCTCAAACACGAAACTTAATCCACCGAACCCTCAGGTCTCAAACTCACAACGCTATCATTAGCTGTGCTTATAATTCAAGTTTGAATTAAGTAAATTATGTGGTACAATTATGCCACACAAACTCACAGTCCTCGACTGATCAAACCGAAGCTGAACCCGATCCAAAACCCTAGTTCGTCAGGGCAGCAGACTTCGCTTAACTCGTCCATATCAGGATCAAAACTCATCGCACACCAAAATCTTACAGTCTTACATACTCCGCCATCCCCTTATGGCCAAATTATCTTACATTTACATCATCAAATGAAGCTTCTTAGAGTCAACCCCAGTTATCACCCTCTTACTTATACCTCACTTATTGACCTTACTTTTCACTTTATAATTTATACGTTATGCTTGTACAATTATGCACACTTTTACTGTCTGACAATCCCCCAACAAACGCTCTGATACCAACCAAACAAACCGCTCTAAATCCTTGCCCGTCATACTCATATCCTCTGTCCTCTGTCATACGCTTACACATCCATAACCAAAACCAAACAAAACCTCTGTCACCTCTTACTGTCTGTTGCCCATACCTCTGCCCACATACACTTACACATATCCAGTATAGTCAAATAGTCATCATACATACGTATGTCTATCACACATACGTATAACATACACATACCGTCATACATACGCAGCTTACAACCATGCTCACTAGCCATCACTAGTGCATACATACACATTTATACATACGTCAAACATACACGCTAGCCATCACTAGCACATGCATACATACGTCAGACATACACGCTAGTCATCACTAGCACATGCATAATCCATACATACTCCAAACATGCACGCTAGCCATCACTAGCACATGCGTAATCCAAACATACTTCAAACATGCACGCTAGCCATCATTAGCACATGCATAATCCATACATACTCCAAACATGCACGCTAGCCATCACTAGCACATGCGTAATCCAAACATACTTCAAACATGCACGCTAGCCATCATTAGCACATGCATAATCCAAACATACTTCAAACATGCACGCTAGCCATCACTAGCACATGCATACATACGTTAACATACACGCTAGCCATCACTAGCACATACTCAATCAACATACAAACTTACCAACAAACACACTAGTCATCACTAGCACATACTTACATTTAACATACTTACAGCCAACATGCATATCGTATGCATTTCAATATACCATATAATCATGCTTACATGCACATCGTGCAATCCTAGCATGCTACTACTCATTCAAGTATGCTTTCATGAAATTACGAGTTCAAAGCTCCCCTACCTCGTAATCATGACGTTCGATGGCGAGCACACGACGGTGGCGGCGTCGGCGGCGGAGTTGGCGGCCAAAAGCTTTGCCAAGTGGAGAGAACTGCTGTCCCAAGGATTTTAAGAAGTGCCAGAAACAATCACGGCCAAACAAGGTGTCAGAATCAATGCGGCAAAATCCGCGATCCACGGCGGCACACTAGGGGCGGCCGGGAGAAATGTCATGCCAACAAAAGTGGTGGATGCGACCGAAATACGATGTGTACTCATAGAAGGTCGGCTGGTGGCTAAGACATACTCGGTCGGCCGCAAGACAGTGAAATCGGCCGTGGACAGCACCCAACGGCGGTGATTTCGCATCACAAGGGCCCACATAAGGGCGAAGGGCATGGGGCGACTCTCAAGGACAGTGGAGAGGTGGAGGAGGACTCTAATGTCAACTCCATTCGGTGGCAGAGCCAACCGACGGTCATGCGGCATAAATACGACACCTAAACCCATAAATGCACACGTGGCCACTTGCACACGCGGCCAAACAGTGCCACTATAGGGGGAGATGGGTCGGACGGTAGCGGCCCAAGGCCCACATAAGGGCGGTAGAGCTAAGGCCAAGATGTGGTGGCCAGTCGAAACGGCGACATCGCCGATCGCCACCCACAACCAACACTATGGTGCGAGCGGTTGTGCATCTCGCACGGTATAGGGCAAAGGCAAGCGGCCCACTCCGAGCGGAGATGTGATTGGCCAAGTGGGGCTGGCCCTCACTGTCGCTGAGCCGGGGCAAAGCCCACGATGGCCAAATGGCCCACGGCTCGCCAATGGCAACGACCCGAGACGCACCCAAAGCGTCTAATCGGGCGGATCAAGGCAATAGGGGCGAGGCAGGGTCGGAAACGACAACCCCCTACCGACACTGGGTCGAGGTAGGCTGGACGGAGTCCTACTGGTGGCTGAACAACAACCGGAAACCCACCGGCGACAAAATAATGGCACGGACAGTGAAGAGGGAATAGTGAATAAAAACCCGACCAAAAGACCGGCAGCTCACAACGGAGCGTAGAAAGCACAGCGGCGGCTCTAGCCAGCGTCTATGGGTTCCTAGTGGCCAACTAAACATAAGTCTAGTTGAGAGCAGCCGCAAACGAAGTCAAAATCGTACACCCACAGCTCAAAAAGGGGATTGAAGGAGAGAAAAAACCCGAAAAAGGTTCGGTACCTCATGGAGGAGTGAAGAGGCCACGGCGGCGGTCATAGTCGGTACCTACGCACTCGTGGCAATGAGGTAAGGAGGATCACGATAAGAATCAGCGGAATCCAATGACGAAGGAGGGAGAACGGAGCGACCGAAATCTGGCTTGGGTTCTCACAAAACGCACTTGACGTGAAAAATGTTACTGACTTCGAAAGTTTCTGAATGTCGGTTCTGGAATCCGATGGAAGATTTATATATAATCTTTTTAATTTTTACTTCTACGTCCCTAATACGCGTTCACCTACCAGTTACGCGTTCTACCTCCAAAATTCACGCCGTAAGTGCGCAGCGAGGCCCGCGGCCTACGACTAAGCCCCACACCCGACTCTACGGATATAAATATAGGGGAAAATACATAAATATGAATACACCATAGCGTTACATTTTCCCGTCGAAAATGACCAGAAAAATAATAGGAAAATCACAGAAAATCGTAGAAAATTCAGGGACATTACAGAAGTAGCTAGCAAAGTTGGGTGGGATCAAGGAGATGAAAAATTATTATAAAGTTTCACTTTCCAATATTTAGATCAAGATCAACTCTACTACGTGTAGATGATGAGGCTTCATTTAGACAAATGTTTTACCATTTGTCTCACATATTTATATTCGAGTTATTTCTTGAAAAAGAAGCTCGAGTGCCTAGCGAATGGCACAATGTAAGTAGGAGTTCACACATGGTCTCACATAGGAGACCTCAAAGAAATGTGAGTAGTGGAAGACACATGCAAATGCTAGTGGATGATAATACATAGGAAAATTTTGCCCATGACAGTAGCATCAAACAAATGACATAGGTCGTCTGCACCTATTGACGATGGAAGTGGACCTAATTGGAGGTAAGGTTTTTTAAGATGTGATCATGCGTGAATCTTATAATTGTTGATGAAAATTAGGATATTAAATTATGAATTTTGTGCTAATATGTAAGGTACACATCACATGCACATGAGACATTTAGCATTGGAATGACACAAAAAAGTGAAATAGTTTGGAACTCAAAGCTCGATGGGCATTCATTACCCCTACACAGGTGTTGGACATACTGATGTTGGACCATCTAATCCAAGGCAAAATATATATTTATAAATGAATCTAACAATTTTAGTTATTAAACAAGTGTTTAGGTAATATTAAATTCAATATATGTTTGCTATTTATGTGTGGGGGAACCCATGTCCATGATGATGACGTTGACATAAATGAGGCCAATGAAGGTGAAGATAGTATTGGTGGAGCTAGTGAAGATGAGTATGGTATGAACGAAGAAGGTGTCAGAGGTGAGGAAAGTTCTCAACAGATGGTTGACGGTGAGGGGGATGATGTGGTAGACAATGCAATTACCACAAATGACATAAATGTAGATGATGATGAGCCGTTGTACTATAACGAGGAGGAGCCAATCTATACACATATTACAAATGAGCAAATAGATGAGGCAGTTAACTGGGGTATGGATATGGAACAACAAAACGAAGAAGAGTTATATGTTAGGCACATCTTTGAGGATAAAGAGGCATTTATCATAGCCTTGATGGAGTTTTCAATTAGTAATCATGTCCAATACAAGGTTTCACGTGCAAATATGTTAGACTATAAAGTTAAGTGCATTGAAAGTGCTTTCCCTTGGAGAGTTCATAAATCAATGAATAGGGTGTAGGATACTTTGAATTGAAGACATACAGAGGTGACCATACTTGTAGGAATGCCTAACTTAACACTGATCATAGGCAATGTAGTGCATCGTTTGTTTCTAAGGTCATAATGTCCACCATCCAAAATGAATTAACTCTCACAACAGGTGATATTATTAAAAGAATAAAAGAAAGGTTCCACGTTGACATTTCTTATAAAAAAACATGGGTGACAAGGAATATGGTCATAAAAGCCATTTACAAAGATTGAGCTGAATCATACAAATTGTTGCCAATGTATCTCAAGGTAGTACAAGATGTGAACCATAGTATTGTATATAAATTGGAGTATGATCTAGTAGATGGTGGCCCATGTTGGAGATTTATGTGGATGTTTTGGGCTGTCTATACTAGGGTTTTAACATTGCATCCCAATTATTGGTGTTGATGTTACTCACTTGTATGGCAGGTATCCCGAAGCTCTTATGACTGCAACGGTTATAGACACGGGAACAATGGGTTATTTCCTCTAGCATTCAGGATAGAATCAAAGGAAGATTATGAAAATTAGATATGGTTCTTAAGTCAATCAAGGGAGAATGTATTTATGGATATGACGAATGTTGCAATCATCTCATATCAACATAAGGAGCTTCAAAAGGTCGTGCTTGAAATTTTTTCCCCGTCATTCTTGTATCATCAATATTACATCCGTCACATAAAGGTAAATTTTAAGGAGTTTAAAAATGATACACTGATGGACTTGATTGGGGCAGTTGCATGTGTATTGAGAGTTGAACAATTTGATGCTAAAATGGACTTGATTGGTGGGGAAAATCAAAGGGCAAAACAACTCCTCTCAGGAGAAGGATTACACCCTGAATAGTGGTCTCTTGCTCACGATGGTTTTAGAAGATTTGGCATGATGACTACAAATATGACAGAAAGTTTAAATAGCTTGAAGGGGGCACAAGGATTACCCATGCAGGCCTTAGTGTCAACTATTTTTATCGGGTAATACAATTCATTGTGAAACAATATTGTGCTTCAGATGCCATGGTCACATCGTATACTCTTAGAGTGGAAGGGATAATAAGGGAACAGACAAATAAAATTGGGGTGTAGATAGTTCACAGGATCAACCACACTAATTATGAAGTGATGACCATGCGTGGAAGGAAGCTTGTGGTGAATGCGGTTCATCGAATTTGTGCGTGTAATTACCCTCAAGTCTACCAGTATCCTTGCTCTCATCTTCTTGTCATGTGGGAAAAAAGGCAGCAGCCTATACAAGCAGAAATATGTTGCACATTAACCGCTTATAGAAATGTGTACTCTGCACTATTCTACTCTCCTCATGGTCAGGAGTATTGGGAAAAAGATGTTCCTTATGTGCTATTACCTCCAAAGGCAACAAGACAACCTAGTCACCCATGATTTGTCTGCAATAGGAATACAATGGACCGTGTGACCATGGAGAGAGATGGTAGAGCATGTTATAATTGTGGGAGGTGTAAACAATTTGGGCATAATAGTAAAAGATGCACTAACCTTCCCGTTGATTGGTAAATATACAATTAGATTGTGTGACTTTTTATTTACTCTCAATTTTATATATGATTTTATGTTCCTAAAATTCTTATTTTTTTGCATTTTATACAAAGCCTTTTCATGGGCTAGGCCCCATTGATGATTTAGTCCTTGTGCAGCAGGAGTCGCATAGGTTGGCTTTTATTTGGCGAGGAAAGGTATTCCAACTGTACATGCATTTGATTTAATTTTTATGACTATATGTTACGTTGGGTTATCATATTTTAACTTATTTTAGGACTCCGGGTGCCTTGAGTCACTAAGCATTTTAGATACCTACGATAGTGGCCGATAGATGAGTGTATTCAGCAATATATTGAGCGAGTTGGATTTGGACACTTCATTCATTTACAATACATTTGACTTGATAGGTCATTCCTCACAACTATTGTTGAGAGATGGAAGATGGAGACACACATATTCACTTACTTTATGGGGAGATGTCCATCACCTTTATTTATGCGACAATTCTTCTTGGATTTCACATCGATGGACATGTAGTGACAACTACAAAAGGATGAAGAGATTTAGATTTAGTAGTCGAACTTCTTGGTAGAGCACCTTCTCCTTCAGTGATGCGTGGTAGCCGAGTGAGCCTCAAGATGGTTATTAGATAAGTTTCGTGCGCATTTGCCACTGAGACAGTCATCAAGCAACATGCACGTGCATATTTGCTTGATCTACTTGGGGCTACTATATTTGCGGATAACACGAGTAGTCATGTGCATGTCGCGCACTTCACTCTCCTTGCAGATTTTGACATGGCATGGGGTTATGCTACCCTTGCGTACTTATACCTAGAGTTATGGAAAGATTGTTAGGCTATGACCTCGGAGATTGTAGGTTGTCTAACCCTTATTCATGTAAATGAATTTGTTGAAGTTAGTATTTTCTACACGTACAGTTACTTCATATTTTTAATAATTCTTTTATGATATTTTGTGACATAATTATGGTTGTGGGAGTATTTATGTATCGACTAACCAACTATTGAGATGGGGCACGTAGTAGAGGGTGCTCCATTAGGAGTCAGGTATATATTTTTTACACTTATGTTTTTAACATAGTTTTATGTGGATGTGTTGAATTTATGTAGTAAATTTGACTCCTTAAGGTGAAATGTTTGGAGGAGAAAAACCAAAAATCCACAAGGAGTCCTGCGATTATATAGAGGAGGGTTAGATTACTAGTGCCCTTATTAGGTAATTACATTTCATTGTCACATTCTATATAATGAATATAAGCTATTTAATGTTATTAAAAACTAATTATGCTTATAAATTGTGTAGGTCATTTGGCAGCCATACTCGCATGAGGCGTTGGTTGAGTTACCTCCTCTTTGTAGAGAAGGAAGGGATGTGTGGCTATCTCGAATGCCACTCATATGTTTTGAGATTGTAGAGATATATGTACCTGATCATGTGATGCTCCAATTTAACTTGGAGCAAGATATCCCTCCTCATACGATAGTTTATCCATTAGATCACTCGACAAGGCCGCCACATTACCTACTGGGCTGCACATCATGCAACATATATTGCTCGATGGGATAATAGGAGAGCCACTATTATTTGAGGTGAGATGACTACAACATCGCGTGATGTTCGTAGCCCATATCTACAGTGGTATTTGCCTATTATACGAAGATATATTATACCACACGATGAATCATAAGAGATGACCTATCAGCCTAGGGGCGCATCTGAGGCAACTTTGGTAAGTATATCTTAATTATATCATAATAATTTCTTATTTCTCGTTTAATATTTATGACTTATTTTAATTTTTTTATAGCTTGGTTTAGCACGATAGACATATACGCATTTGACTAACGCAGTTAACACCTATACTTCAAGTGATGTCCTATTAGCATCATGTCAATCGATCATCAGGCACCATGAGGATGCCCTTCATAATTAGTCGGTTATTACAGAGATTCATGGACATTATCCCACCACCAAGGCAACTCAGACACCACCAAGTCATGCTCCATTCACATATATTCCATCTTCATCTGCAGCACCTGGCTCTCCTCCTTTATTTTCATGAGCTCCAGCTTCGTATGATCGTCCACATTCATCATCTTCGGTTGCTCTAGATCTAGCCCATCCCCGGCCAGTTGAAATACCGATTGATTCAATAGTACATACTATACGACAGTGGGCAAGCTTATGCGGATCCTATCTCATTATCTTCATATGCGTGTTTACATGAACCATCTATTACTTATGTAGACCAAGAGGATCAGGAGGAGCCAGTAGAGCACTATCGGGGTCGGGTTCGAGGTTATAGGGGTAGGAGAGGTAGAGCAACTTAGAGTTGTTATATACTTTGTAAATCAAACATTTTGAAAACATTGCATCTAATTTATATATTTTATAGACTTTCTAATCACTCGATGTATGAATGTCATGTGATCTATATGTTGGTTAAGTGGATATTAGTGTGTTTCATATTATAGTTATACAGGGTTGCTTCCAGGTTTAATGAATCTTAAAAAAAAATTAATTTGATTTCATAATTTACAAGTACGAAATTAGTGTAAAGTCCAATTTCCAAAAAAAAAGGGCCAAGGGAGGTAATTTCATCCTTAGGAAGATGAAATCTCCTTTAAGTAGATTTCGTCGTCGAGGAGGACAAAATCTAAACAAAAGGTAGATTTTGTCCTTGCAAATGACGAAATCTACTTAAACACTTAGCCCATTTTAGCTGAAAAAAATATAAGTTGGGTGATTTTGTCCTTGTGAAGGACCAAATCGTTCTAAAGAGGATTTCATCATTCAGAAGGACGAAACCAACTTAAAAATAATTTTGTCCTTCAAAAATACGAAATCTTAGATTTTTTTTTTATAAAAAGAGTCATGCAAGCGCTAGTATTTGGCTGGCGCCTATGTGGCCAAAATGAACATCATTTTAGTAATTAATTTTCTTTCTCTACTATTTTGATAAATATTTTTTATATAATTTTTCCTTAATGTAATCGAGGCCTCTAAATTGGCTTTACATAACTCTATTATTGGAAATCAAGTGGCAGACAATACTCATCTTAACTTAGGAATAAAATCTAACTTATAACCCTAGATCAAATAAAAATATTTAATCTTCTCAAATAAAATTATTCTCTAATAAATAAATTTATAAACACAAGATAAAAGACCTAATCAAACTTATAACATCATTTTAAATGGAGCTGTGCCATCAGAGCATGGGTTGTATGGTTATGCATGTTAATGGGGCAATGGAGCTCTTTGCCCCTTGCAGCTTTGCAACAAAGAATAAAAAAAAGGAAAGACAGAAATAAACACAATCCAAGTCTGGGATCTCCTAACAAATAACGTATGTCAGGCAAGACAATAAGCGACTCCATTGGCCTCTCATTCCAAAGTCCGAACATGAACAATCGAAGCCAAAAAACAAAAAAAACCCGTTAAGAGCCTCGTATGTAATTATGCGTCATGAATGATATTCCCCATCGCAGAGACATTTATCTCCAATAGATTGTTGGCCTCTGCATATAAAAAATGGTTGCCCTAAAAAATGTACCTCTCTGATATTCTTTATTATTGTTTGCACTAAACATTTCTCATATACTGCAATGCCGTAAAGAGGTCAATATCCGCTAAAAGACTCCTAGCCACTAACACAAGATAATACCTTCCCCAAATTGTCAATAGGGAAGAAAATGCTTCCCTAGTAGGTCTTTACTTTAATCACGGTTGATGGGATGGGTGCCACTACACAGCATATCATATGCACTCTTTCCGTTCA
This sequence comes from Saururus chinensis, assembly GCA_035235625.1. NCBI lineage: Eukaryota > Viridiplantae > Streptophyta > Magnoliopsida > Piperales > Saururaceae > Saururus > Saururus chinensis. The sequence continues at coordinate 34,336,635 of CP141145.1, forward strand.
TTTTACGAGGTCTATTTATAAATAATAATAATTTTTATTAAATGGTGAGACCTACCTCTAAGAGATTTAGAAAATAGCTCATTAACTGTTATTTAAATTACGCCGAATAAAGTTATTAGTATGGGACATTTTCCCCCCAAAATGTATTATTAGTATGGGAGGGAGTATTTGATAAGGCTCATTTATTTGAGGAAGACTCAGAAAAGTATAATTATTTTTTTAAATAAATATGTTAAGATTAATTCACAAGGGCCATTCATCCAAGTGATTGATGAACACACACACACACTAGTGTACATTAACGTAGTATTACTTATATTAACGTGCGGTAGTGTATGTATCATCAATTTTAAAAATGAACGATTTCTATATGTTCTTTATGTGTTGGGTTTATAGTAGGCAAGGAGCATAAAAAACTTACCATACATAGAAGTGTTATCCACCACTTGATAGTGATGTGTGAACTCAACACCTTTTAGGTTACACTACGATTCTCATTCTGAACCCACGAGATTATTGCATAGCCATTAATAGAGCCCGCATTTTTAAAACAAGGTTAAGATACATTTTAACTACATCCTGTGGGTTGTAATGTTATCATTTTTCTTTTTCTATCTTCAATGCCTTCTTTCCATCACCCATGGCCCCCTATGCTCTAGGACTCCTAGCGGCCCCATCACAACTTATCAAATACTTTCTCCATCCTATATAAATAGCTATATTTAAAAAAAAAAAAATTTATTGAATGGTAAAACCTACTTCTAAGATAAAAGAAAATAAGCTTATAATATTCTTTTTTAAGTACCCAACCTCTTAAATTGAACAAAATGCAAATATTAATACATTTTTTTTGCTAAATAGATCTATTAATTTAAGACATAGGAAATACTTTTTTAGAGAAATGACCTTAGAAGTATCCCCAACGTCACAACCTAGCATTCTGGACCAAGTTATGAATCTGAATCAACGCGTGACCTAAGAGTAAAAATAATATTCATGAATAGGTATATTCATGGGTATTGCCTGGCTCCCCGATTTCTAAATTGTAGCCTACATAAAAATGGATTCATAGATCAAAGTGCATATTTGAAGGGAAATAAAATTAAAATGTTATTATTTAAATAAATAAAATTCTAAATAGGAAGAGAGAGAATTTTAATTATTTGATGGGTGTTCAAATACCACCTCTCATGCCATGTAGGCCACATGTGACAAGATGGAACCTGTGATTTTTTTCCAAAGTCAGCTTTATGTAAATTTACCACTCATTGACGACATTGGGTGTGACTTGAACGAAAGCCTTAGGGGAAGAATATTACTGATAAGAGTTGTGTGGGGACAATTTAGTTACTTTAAGCGATGGAATTCTATAAGCCATGCAATTTCATGACTCAAATTTAATTTTACTACTTTGAGTGACACATTTATGTAAACTTCGACCAAAAAGCCACACAAGTGCAGAGAACACATGTTTAGTAATTAAAATTATCTCTCTATCTTTATTTAAAATTATCTATTCAAAAAACATTATTTTAATAATTTACCCATTTAAAGTCCTCAAGCTGCACCCATTCTCGCTCCCATGTTAGAACAAAGTGAATTGCCACAAAAAAAATGTTAGGACGACGTAAAACTTAGTAGAACGTGACCAGGAAGGTCACTTTTATCCTGTTAGCCATTTGTAGCTCACAATAAATAGTTAAGAGAGATATTCTTCCAGAGAGTTGTTAGAATAAAAGGAATTAATGCTAAATAATTAGCATTCCCTCTTTCTCATATTGTGTCTCGTTTCACAATATTTTTGTCCTAGATAAAGTGTCCTATTTTCTTACAAATTAGAAAGTTTCCAATATACTTCTTCTATTAGCAAAATGAACATGATAATCTAGATGAGAAAAGTTTTTGTTTTTGTGCCCAAAAAAGGTGATATGTTAATTATATTTATTTTGTGGTATAAGGTGGTTCTTACCTTTCCCAAAATTTACTTTTTTTTTTCTAATTGGGACACTTATCATAGGACATAGAAAGTATATATTAACAAAAATTCCTAAAATTATTGACCTTATTTCTAGCTCCAATGGCACCTTATTGGCGGATTCAATGGACTGATTCTTATCAAATGGCCATTTCATCAGTTGTTGTATTTCAATTGTTCAGCTAAACCAACGTCCAGGTTCATACAAAGTTTTTTGTGCCAAATTACTAAATTCACAAACGAATCAACATTTTCATATAATTATTTACATTTAGACTAAAAGCAATGGAGCCTTAATAACACCAGTTTACAACTAAGAGAAGAGCCTTCGAAAAAGAAAACGTACTTTTGATGAACTTGTTGACAAGACAACCCAACCCTCATACAATTTTGTTCAATGTTATTCGTTGGGTTTATATGGCAAGTATATAAATTAAAAAAACTAATAAAAATAAATAATAATCCATAATAAAATGATATTATGTGCACTTTGTCATTTGCATATGTATAACATCCTCAATTTTTTAATATTTTTTTGTAAATTTTTTGCTATTTTTTGCTCGTATTTTTTAGAGAAAAATTTGACGCTTTAGCGTATTTATTTTTGTGATTAACCTCAATATTTGTAACCGAAGAGTTGAGAACGGTGTTTAGTCGCAGGTTATGGGCCTCAGTGTGCTATATAAACTTTTGGCGCAAAAACGGGAGAGAAAAAGAAGAGACGCAATGAAGAATAGAAAAAAAATTAAAAGAAGAGAAAGAGAAATAAAAAAAATATCGAAGTACCTGACCCGGCAGAACAGAAGAAAGGAACTACTCCTTCCTTTTATGAGGACGGAAGCGACACCACCACTAGCCATCTGCTTCCACCAAGGTGGCCTCGGTCTGGCTCCGCCACCACCCCGGCCTGGCCCCATCGACAGTCTACCCCTCTCTCTCCTCTTTTCCCATTTCAACTCGACAAAACCGCCCACCCTTCATTCTCTCAACCCGCCCCCGCCGCCAATTGATTGGCCTCCAACCCGCCACCATAGCTTCGCCATGGCCAAGGCAACGTCTAAGCACCACTGTCCCGGCCTCCCCGCCCCTCCTTCGTCGACGTGAGGTAAAACTCTATCTGCCCCTATTTTCTTATTTGTTTCAATGCGTTGCAACCCGCAGTGTGCCACCGATCGCCGGCCACCACTGGCTAGCCTTTGGTCCCCCCTCGGCCCAGTGACAACAAAGCCATCACCCCTGCCTTTGATGAATTTGTCTTTCAAAGGGGTTGTAAAAGAGAATATGACAGAACATGATGCATGCATTTTTAAATAACATGAGTTGGGGTCAAAATTAAAAATCCACGAATGAAAGCCATTTCACATTATAAACTAGGGCTTAAAATGTATGAATTTAAAAATCGCTTTCACATTTACTAACGGGGTAATCTAAAATACACATGCACAATCCCAAACGACACGCCTCATTCTATAATGCATGCTCCAAATCCCAAACAACTAACCCTGTACTTTAAAATCAAGAAATTATAATATAAAATACAAAACAACTATAAAATACAGAATGACTAAGGTCGGTCCTGTAAGAGATGGAGCCTTAATAACACGAGTTTACAACTAAGAGCCTTTGAGAAGGCTTCCTTCAGGAAAAAAGTAGTTTAGTGATAAACTTGTTGACAAGACACTACACTTTTGTTCAATGTTTTCAAAACTTACCTCAATTCGTTGGGTTTATATTGCAAGTATATAAATTAAGAAAACTAATAAAAATGCATGTGTTATGCGTACAAATAAAATAAATAAAAATTAAAATATATATTAAATAAAAATCTCTTATGCATGCTATAGCTATAAAATAAAATAAATTTTAAAAATAATATATATCAAACAAAAGCTTCCCTTGCACGCTATAGTTACTTGCTTCTAGATCAACTATGATCATAAATTTCACACAGTAATAAATATTATCCAATCTAAATACATTGATAAAAGATAATTACAAATCGAAATCTCACCGGTTTAATATTAGGATGCAAGTTTCAAAGAACCATAATGTTAACGGAGAAATCTACACAGGGTAGTCAGTTAAAGCCCTAAGCTGTCAGTCAACTCAAAACCCCTGGGCCATGATCTAAGCGCTTGGGGCTCCAACTCGCTACTCAGCGCGCTGAAACTACAACAATAAGTAGCCATACTCTAGTGTCAAAGGACTTTGCAATGTGAAACACCCCATTCATTTTCAGGATTAATTTGATGACATGTTTCATTTGATAAAATTCATGAGGAACTTTTAACGGTGTAAAAAATGTCTTGATTCAGAACATATAATATAGAGAAAAATAAAATAGAATTATTATCAAGAATCATATTACATGTGTAAAACCCCTCAAAAATTAAATTAAAAAAATACTCATGTTGTCATTTAATAGATATTGTTGAGAGCTTACCAATTGTACCAAAAATTGCAAAAAACCGTGTTCATTGTGCAAAACATAACTTTACAATATTAGAAACTACACAATGTATAAAGTGACAGCCATCTAACCAAATCTCATTGAAGTAGGATACCCAAACTAACGTTCACACACACACACGTACGCACATGTACACGCGCACTTAAACACACACACACACATAGGAGCATTATAGAAAACTTGACAAAATTCTATTGACACACTTGGCTATAGTAGAATAATTAGATATACAAGCTGCAACAAACACAGGAATTCAAACGATAAGATATGAATATGGTAAACAAATAATCGCATGTCCTATCCTAGCTGTGCTTACTACCTCTCTGGGACACTCACATCAACGCAAATAAGAACCAAACCAAAGACTGCGCTTGTGCATCCATACAAGTGAAAGAACCAAATGTAACTATGAAACAGATTTCTCCGCTCAGTTATACCTCATTAAACAAGTAAGCATTAACAACCTAACTTGCATTTTCCCACTGGACTTGGTTTCCGGTTTCACCACCTCTCCCACGTCCACCTCCCATCCTTGCTCGGCCTCTACCATAGCCACGGCTGCTGAAACCCCTGCCTCTTTCATAGCCCCCTAATCAGTCATGCAACCAAGGAATTTGTCAACTAAAAAGTTAATGCTCGTGCTTGGCAGCAATTCCACATCACAAAAAGAAATTACATTTTAACAACAAAAGCAACTATATACCATATGCAGTTCTCATGAACAACAAAAGGTACATGCAATTCATAGACACATTTGCCAAAAAACAAGACTAAAAACCTCTGGTTCTGGTTCCATATTATTCAGGAATATTTAAAGTAGCAATGAAAAGTTATGACCTTAAACATCGTTTTGATCATGCAAACCACTAAACCCAACCCTTTTATACCAAATTCAAATTTCATTAACTACAAAATACGGAACATTATTCATATAAATGAACAATTACAGTGAACTGGATGCAACTCAGCTGAATAGTGCCATTCTTGCAGGGGAGGAAAAAATTAGAGTAAAAGAAACGATGGCTTTACAGATGAAAAAAATCAAGGGTGCAGCCCATATCGTGAAAAAATGAATGACAATAAGTGGAGTACAACCATTGTAATAAACAAGCATGACAATAAGTTGAGAGTATAATTCATAATAACCAATTAAACTTTTAGTGTGGCTGTGCTTTCATTCCAAGAAATTGCGAATATTTTCCTCTAGTAATGTGCAGTTTCATGTCTCATAGTTTCAGCAGGATAGAGCTACACACCCAAGCCCCCGCCCCGCCCCCAAAAAAAAAAAACTGGGTTTTGGTTGGACAAAACATATGGGCCTCACACAAACATCCCTTTGGTCTACCATGTCCATTGAGGAAGTGAATAACACCTAATTAAAGCACGATACCATGCAGCATAGTGCAGTTTCATGTCTCATAGTTTCAGCAGGATAGAGCTACACACCCAAGCCCCCGCCCCGCCCCCAACGGGGTTTTGGTTGGACAAAACATATGGACCTCACACAAACATCCCCTTCGTCTACCATGTCCATTGAGGGAGTGCATAACACCTAATTAAAGCACGATACCATGCAGCATTCAGTCCTATTTTTACTTCACAAAGCAGTCAGTTCATGATGGAAATATATGAAAATGTGGTGAAACCTACCATGATAACTATAACCTCTACCACGCCCACCACCACGGTTCCACCCATCATAGTTATAATTCCATCCATTTTCTGCAATGAAACAATTCAAGAAGTCATTAACATGCATAAATATTTGCAGTGATTAATAAAGCAATTGAAGTTAAAAGCTAATTATGTGCAGGAACCTTGATTGTTGCTGTAATATCCACCTCTTCCCCAACCCCTTCCTCTTCCCCTCCCTCTTCCGCGGCCACGCCCTCTCCCATATGAGTCTACACACAAGTGCATAACCAGCAGAGAGACAATTAAGAAGTATTTTATATTCTAATAGAAAGCAGAATTCTCCTTACAACCACTACCTTCGTTTGGATCAGCAACTGGACCGGGTGCTTGCTTAAATTGCAGCTGCTGTTGTGGATTGTGTGGCTGCTGCTGCTGATATCGATGGGATTTTTGTTGTTCAATATACAGTGGAGCTTGATACCTGCAAGGTTCGCAATTGCATAAGAAAATCAGGAGGAGATATTTTGAGGATTATCATACAAACCATCAGTATGAACCCTAAGGCCTGAGACATGAAAATTACCCTGGAGAATTCTTGTTTAGTTCTTTCATAGAGAGAGAGATTGAAATCATTGAAACATGACGAGTTGTCTCCAAGCTGCATGAGTCCATTTCGATTTAAACACGAATTTCATATTATTGTGTCGAATTTCACAAAAGACGTGTAATTTTAATTTTTAACATTGGGTAGTGTAGCAGTGAACTTACGGTACAAGGCCTTCTTCAATGGGTTCCCAGACATCAGTTATGCTGGTCGAACTGATGGTGGTATCCTGATGCAACCTAGGAACTCTTTTCTGCTTTACACAATTGATAGATTCAATGTTATTCACAGGTATCGACAAATTTTGCTATAAGAAGAGATATTTATCTGAGGCCAACCTTTAATATCTCAGCAATAGCTACAGCTTTGCTTATAGCTTGTCCCATTGCCTTCAAAACAATTTCTCTCACCCTTTTTTCCTGCCAATAAAACACGTCAATACACAAGAATAGGTAGAGGATTGAAAGAATAAAAGAGATCATAAAAAAACACAGAATTTATAATGGAACTACACAAAATTTGGATATTTCTGCATACGTACATTTAAAAAAATAACATACAACAAGCAAGAAATGAAAATGAAGCACGTTCTGATGCTTTATCGATCAATACAAGCCTTCTGCAGAGTATCCTAGTTCATACAACGTACTCAACAATAACACAGTGCATAGACTAAGCAAGCATATATCTCATAATTTGGAGCCCACCCTGGAAATGAGAGCCTATAGCAGTTTATCTCGTTCCTAAATTCCTCAGTAAAATGTTGCTGACACAGTGAATGTTCCGTCCTTCTGTTGAGTTACATCAATGTGCAGTATGGATTAACCACCATCACAAGCGCATATACAGCTAAAATTTTCATCGCTACCCGCCATCAGAAAGCACCATCAGATAACAAACAAAAGAAACAAAAAAACGAGCCATCGACTTCTGTAACTAAAATTGCAACGATGACAACAGCAACACATGAGAGACAACAGCAACACATGAGAGACAACACTACCAAAAAGCAGGAACAATGGAAATTCCTAGATGAAGCCTACAATTAAAAAAAGATAGAACAAAGCAAACTACCTGAAGGAGGCTGGTGGCATAGCTGATGTAATTCCTGATAAGGCCCTGGGTGGTGATACGGATCTCGTTCTCATTGATGGTCTTCTCGGGTCTCGGCTTCTCCACTCTCTGATATCTGTCCATGGCTTGTAGATGGGATTTATGGGGACGCTGGCTGCAGGGGAGGAGGAGGAAGAGGAGGGAGGAGAAGCCTCACAGCTGAACAAGTGAGCAGCTAAGCCACAAACGTCGCCCAAAACCCTAGCAGCAGCAGCAGCGCCATCAGCCGGGGATTTGACGGCATTTAAAAAACCAAAACAAAGGCAAGGGGTACTGGGCTCAGCTGTTGGGCCTCGTCAGCTAAAACCTCACATCATACGTTGGAACACCCCTTTTTTTGAGTTAGGGGCTTGGACTTTGAATTTTCTTCTATCCTGCCTTAAAATGGGTATGGGTTGAAGTTATGGGAATCATGTTTGTGCTGGGTAAAATTAAATGTTTTGTTTAAAAGTTGATTCTGAGCCCTTTCGAGATAGTATTGGCTAGAATCAGTCACTTTGTAAGGTGATTCTGTCCTCTAGGTCCCCATATAGAATTATAAATTTTGTTATTTTTTATATGTTACTTCTTATATCAATTTAAACTTTGAGAAGTGTATTATATAGGTGGGAGCCAATTTTAAAATTACTTATCTTTATAGGATTTTGTTTAATAAGGCTTAAATTTGAGAGCGCAATAGTACATAAAACGTGCATATCAGATAGTTATATTAGTTTAAAGTTTTTAAAAATAGTTTTACACGTCATCCAAATTTATTTTAAAAACTTCTACTACCAAACTTAATTATGATTCGATGGTGAATTATTGCAAAATTCTACTTCTATTTTTACTTTCATTTCCAATAAATTTAACACACAAGTAGCCCCTTAATATGTGCTACGATAAATCAATGTAGTTGGATCTTGATCCAATGATGTATTTTGTAATAAAATAATTTTTTATAAAAAACAATAGCTAGAGTTGTAGATTGCTACAACTTTGACGTGTTGGCCATTAGATTATGGTTCGAATCCATTATCTCATGGCTTAAGGAGCCAGAACTACCAGGAGCACTATTTATCCCTTCTCTTACAAAAAACTTGCATGCCACCCATTAAATTTATGGATTACACCATCTCAAGTAGTATTTTTAGTTTTAACTCGGTGTCTAGTTGTGGCAGATTGGCCCAAGTCGTAGCCGCAACCATCATCCAACCAAAAATTGGCAGGTCACACAGGCCAGAGGCCTAGTGTAGCCAGGCTGGGTGAGTCTCTGCTATAGCCATGCACCCTATTTGTGGCTTCGGCTTTGGAATGGCTGCATCCAAGAGGAAAGGGGATGAGATTGGCCTCCAATGGTGGTGATGCTGACCAAAACTTGAGAAGAAAAGAAGGGAAGATGGGGTAAAGAGACGGGAGAATATTTTTAAGTGTGGGAGATGAATGTGATATTTTAATAACTAGGGTTGGGGATAATAGGAAATAGGAGACATAGGAATTTAGTGGGGTGCATATAGTCACATTCTAATTAAATATCAGTCCATGTATTTGTCACAAATCTCTCATTCAGACTTTTTTTAGGTTACATACCCCTATTTTTGGTACCTTACCCACCTTAGTTATGGTTGTGCTAGTTGGAGCCTTCTATGTTGTGGCCTCGACTTTTGCTTGGTTGTGGCCAAAAAGAAGGGAGATAAGATTGGCTATACCAGTGGCTGTGGTGGCCTCAACTGGAGCTGGAGAAGAAAGGGAGCGGAAGATAGGGTAAAGAGTTGAAATAATATGTTTAAATTATGAAAAATGAGTGAGATATTTTAATAATTAGGGTTGGGGTAAACAAGAAATAAAGGACATAGGAATTTAGTGGAGTACATATAGCCACATTCTAATTATATATTAGTGCATGTATTTATCCAAAATCTCTCATTTGCACTTTTTTATAGGTTACATACCCCTATTTTATAGGCAAAGGTGGATACGATGGCTACAACGAATGGGATGTTGGCTGAAGTGAAAACCTCTATGCGCAATCAGGAGCGTTTGGTTGTCTTCGACCAGCTAGGTCCCTTCTTGAAGTTGCACCTCATGTTGACTGGTCTCAGGAGGGCAGTACGGTTGAACATGTAGCCCATTTCACCACATTAGTAGCTGATGTGGTCACAACGATGGATTTTCTTGGGCAGTGTGTGCAACAAGTTGAGGATGCAATGGCGGCAAAGATCAAAGAGTTGGTGGATGCAGTGGTGGTGTTGAAGAGGGCAGTCATCAACATTATGGGGGCAAGTCCTCATTTCAACAATCGGCGAAGAAGGCTAAGGTGCCTAAACCGAAGGTGTACTTGGGGACGCGAGGCGCCAAGGAGATTGGGAACTTCCTTTGGGACATAGAGAGTTATTTCTCGTTGGTCCATACCCTAGAGGAGAAGAAAGTCACAGTGGTAGAGATGTAACTTGAGGTGGACATGGTTGGAGGATGATACTGTTGTGGGTCGGCTAAGGATAGGGACATAGTACACATTCAAGTTAGGAGTCGCAAGCACAATTCCTTCCCAAAAACATATTTTGGATAGCCCATGAGGTGTTGTGGAACCTCAAATATATGGGGGGGGGGGCAGTCTGGGACTACGTTAAAGAATTTGAGTCTCTTATTTTGGGAGTGATGAACATGACAGATGATGACAAGCTCTTCTACTTCATGTTAGGCCTGCAAATGTGGGCTCAAAACGAGCTAAGATGGAGGAAAGTGGAGGACTTTCCCATAGCGATTGCAGCGGCGGACAACTTAGCGGATTTCAAACAAACTTCCACTGGGCAAGGGAAGAATGACGAGAAAGAGAAGTCATCTAGCAAGGAGGGCGACAAAGGTGGCAAGGACAAGGGTTACGAGCAGTCAAACCGGCCAAATAAAGGTGGTGGCTGTTTCATGTGCAATGGGCCGCACCATGCAAAAGGTTATCTGAAACAATAAAGGCTGAATGCTCTTGTTGTTGAGGAGGATAAGGAGGAATTCGATCATGAGGAGTTATCATAGATGAATCTTTTGCAGCGAATAGAGAGCGTTCAATTGGTGAAGTCCCCGTCCCAAGAGGGTAACATCGGGCCATTGAGGACTCAAGTGGAGGAGGGGAGTGGACTCCCCCAAACCTTGGTTGATTGAAGCAGGCAAGGCAGTAGACTGAGGAGTAGTTCGTAGGATACTAGGGCGGCTAGTGTCATCCAAATTTGGAACATTACTTGGTTGGTCAGTTAGTTGAGTGGGTACCTTGTTGGCACAGGGTGCAACAAAGATGGAGGCAGTGGGTGCTACCAGAAAACAAACTAAGGGTGAAGTGGACTTTGGCTGAAGGAGATTTAAACTTGGCAGTAGTGTGATGGGAAGTGTTGGCTACTTTCTTGATGGGTCAACAAGGTGGAAGGCTTAAGAGCTTCAATTGGTGTACTTGGGAAGTTGGAGCTTCGACAAGGGCATTGAAGGAGTTAAGTGGGAGAGGCCTGTAAGACCCCTAGCCAGTGAATAAGTTAAGGGGTAAAGGAGTTTTAGCTTGGCGAGTGGGAAACCAATGGAAAGATGAGAAACGGTGGTGTTGGAGCGTTGGTGAACTCATATACAAGTCCTACTTGGAGCAGGATTTGATGGCGGGTTGGGCACCATCACCTAGGACAGTTCCTAGGTAGGTCGGGACTCTCACGGACATTCCTACTTGAAGTAGGAGAGATGTTGGATATGGTTGCTAATTTGTTCCAATGTTTCATGGTGTGACTAGAAGTCGCCTTGGAGGCCTTACACAAGTAGGAAGCCCAGACATGGAGTTGTGTGCAAGTTGGATTGCTCAAGACGGCTGAATCCTACTAAAAAAATGACTCTTCACAAGAAGTGGATGCAACCAAGACTCTTCCTAGGTGAACGACATACAGGCTAAGGACTTCTAGCCGGAGTAGGACTCCCGAGGAATGCTTGATGAGGTGGGACACTTGAAGAAGGGCTCAGCTGGACTTCTAGTTGGGTTACCACCTCTTTTTGGGCATGTGTTTGAGTTGGTTTCCTATTTGTGTATGGGCAAGGAAGTGGGATTCCAAATTTGTAGCTAAAGGGGTGGACAAGTCCTAGTAGGACTTGACTTCCTGATCCTTTCCTATATAAGGGTGTCATAGCTGCTTGAGAAGAGGATTCAAGCATTCATAAAACTCAAAAATTTTGTAAGGGTAGATTGAGAGCTTTGGCGACAGTTCTGGAGGATTGTTGGGCATAAGATACTTCGTTAGCGACTTGGAGGAGATGCTGGGAGTGCACTTAGCCAAGGGGCGGATCATACTTGACATCTTAGCAAAGCTTGGGACAGATTTCAGCTAAGGGGCGAACTGATTTGTAAGATAGCTAAGAGGGCATTGGATTTGGGACCAAGGTAGGGGCCTTGTTAGTGTAAATTGTTGTGTTGAATAAAGGTTTTGAAGGTCCTTTTTCCTTATCTTTTCCCTACATTTTGCTTTGTTTTGGACATGCATATACTTGAGTGAAAGGGTGGATGGGCTGCTGGTTGTGTGGGGTAGCTAGGCCATCACATATGGTAATGCTAGGCTCAGCTTCACGCCTGTGACAGTTGGTCCAACTCAAAAAGTAAGAATGATTATGGACGTTCTATTCTCAACATGGTGAGGACTAGTTGTATTAGTAAATTGCCTTAGCCGACCTTTGGAGACAACCTCTGAGAGCTGTTGAGTTCACCATTTTCCACAATAATGTTGAACCTTGTGTACATATTTTGCTCCTTTGGCTGTCTCTTTTAAAAACTTTGAAGTGTGCTTTAGTGTATTTTTTTATTGGTTTATACTATGATTTGCTCTTTTTTTTTATTATTGAAAACTTTCTATCAAACAATAAACAACATACAAAATTTGCTACAATAAAACAACTTGTGAGAACCTGAACAAAAACAAAGTTTCCTATCTTCAAACTAAACCATTAAATCCATAGTAGAAAACAAAAAGTTCACTCATACCATTGGCATATGAAGGAGACCACCTCTCATTGTGGAGGACTTCAAACTTTAGTTTCTCTAGTAATCTCTAAAGGGTAGGCATTAAATGCAACACAATGTTGATAGAAGTGTGGGTTGCATAGCCACCCATAAATAGATTAATCACTGAAACTATAATGCAGGGTCATGTAGGCTGATCGAGACTATACAACTATGTCCTCTCAAATTTTTCTTTAAGTAGCTAACTCATTTGTGTTGCAAGGTAAATGGGTCATTTGATTACTATAGAGACAATTATTGTCACGCCCCCAACATTGACCCAGTTCAAGCGACATGCTAGTGTGGATTGGTCTATCTTGGAGCCAAGTAGAGTGCACTTAAAAAATTAACAAATGCATTTATACACATTATTACAAATATTTAACTAATCTACTTCTCTTTATTTATTGAATAATAAATATTAAAATTCAATAACAACAACAAGTATATAAATAAATAACATCACTAAACATTTTTAAGTACCGAAGTCTTATGGGAATATTTCTTTAAACTAAAGGCCTACTAAAAACATTCATCTCATCACTTAATTTTTGCCTTTTTGTTAAAGTCATCATCAATATAATCCATCAAAGGATCTTTTTCTTGCAACATCACATCATCATTTGCAAGATTCCCCAAAAAATATAAGGTTGAGCAAAATAGCCAAATAAGGAACAAACAACATTAAAACTATAAGATATTAGTCTCCAAAACTCACATTTACATTACACAAAAATCATATCATATTTGTAAATAAAACATCATATGTGATCATGTATAAAGTATGCATCATAAACCAATATCACATTCCCTAGTTTATTTTTCCAACTCTAACATAAAAAATGCTTTGTATCATTCACTATTCTTATTCAAACAATTTTCATGAATAATCTTTAACCTTTGCCATTAGATTTCCTCTTGTTTATTTAGCATAGGATGAGAATGCTTTGTATCATTCACTATTCTCATTCAAACAATTTTCATGAATACTCTTTAGCCTTTGTCATTGGATTTCCTCTTATTTACTTTGCATAGGATGAGACACCCATAACATAACCTTGAACATTGAACATAAATCATACGTCATTATATCACATCACGACAATCATATTGCACTCGGGATTCAGCTCATAACATAATCATCCATTGCATTTTTATAAATTCTTTCTTTAACAATCAAATGCCTATGAAGTCTTATTTAATACTCACATCCTCTCCTACAGGTGGTATTTTGGCTGTGCACCTCAATCTACCTATAAGGGATCCTGAGCTTTAATTTATTTCTACATGAAATTTTAATTATATTGTCACCCTCTCCTATGAAGGAATCTTGGACCTTATGCCTTAACCTTTTCTGTGGGAGATCTTGAGAACCTTTAGTTCTCTATGCCCCAAATATTTAGTTTCAATCATCTTGATTACATGTTATGCCTTATCCTATTTTTCCACCCTACCTAAGATGTGCATATGAAATACATTCCCTAGTATGCCATATGAATATCTTCAATGAAGCTATAAACATATTGAAAATCCCAAAATAACAAAATTATCAACACAATATCTCATATCATTCATATGCTAGCTTAGTAGGTATTATAGCATAATTACAACATTTAACTTACATTTTAGAAAAAAATAGTAATATCCTCTAATCAATGTGAAAATTAAAATAAACTACATTACAGTCTTAAATACAATATAAGTAAATATCACATAAAAATAAGTGTAAAAATATATTTTTTAATTTAATTAATGAGACTGTACAATTCTACCAAAACTGTCCACTTTTCAATTTATAACCATGTCATTAACTTACAGTTCTCAAAACATTTTGAAACTTTTACATCATGCTCATAACACATAATCTAATTATTAGAAAAAGAATGAACTAAAACTCATGTCTTTTCATCCCTAAACACGCTTCTAAACACAAAAACAGAGAATTGCCTTGTTATACAAAATATAATAAATACATAATATTTAGGAAAAATCCCCAAAAAATAAGTATACAATTTAGACATGATAAACTACTTTTGGAAAAAAAATGGATAAAAAATTAAAGTAAAATATCTAGAATGTAGTCTTGAATCCACAATAGAGACAATTACATATTTAAGCAATTCATTAATTACATATTAACCTCTACTCTAAAAATGATTACAAATCCCTAATTAACATATGAACAATATTTTAAAATGCAAGGTCTAGGTCACCGTATCCCCATTGTAGATGAACATCTCTTATCTTGTGGTTCTTGCGCAAAGCCCACACTTTCCCCAAAACAATCACTTAAACTAGATCATAAAAATCCTAACTATTAATTAACCCATTTAATGAATAATTAAAAAATAATAGAATTCCTCTCAAATAAAGGACTTTGCAAAATTAAGAAAAAAAACCCTAATTTGATCTTGAAAGAAAAATAAGAGATTTTTGGATATAGGGTTTGACAAAAAATAAGCTTTAAGTGAAAATATGTAAGGGAAAGAAGGAAGAAAGAAGATTAGGAGAGTGAGAAGGGTTACCTTTAGAGATATAAGAGAGAATGCCACATGCCCCAAGGGAGAAGAAAAGTGTTAGACACGTCACCCTAATGCCAAGAGAGGGGACAAGAGGGGTTGGTCTCGATTTTATAGGGGGAGGCCCTTGGGTTTCATGAAACGAGACATAGGTCTATTTAGTTTGACCCATTTACTTTGAAAAGATACTTGGTCATTGTCCATGACCAAAAATTTGTTGCATAACCGCCTCTAGAGCCGAAAGCAACCCACAATCTAGCAATTTTGCACCCATCGGCAAGCTAAATAATTTTCTCCAACACGTCAATGATTACCGACAGTGAAAATTGCACTTTGTTTACGTGAGCAAAAGAAGTTGGCTCCAAAATAGGTTGTTGCTTACTCCTTATAACTGCTCCACTATTTCTTACATGCTCGTAACTCCTGAAAGTTGTTCAAATAACTTGTAAGCTTGTCACGAGATTTGCGAATTGTTCCACATGCTGCCCAAGTGCCTTGAGAAGTGTGTCTTACCTAGAGAACATAAAAAATCATGTTTTAGATGTGTAGTATGTAAATAAAATCCCAACTTAATTCAAATACACGCTTAAACTACCAATGTTGCTCAAATTAATTGATAATTAAACTAAAATACTAATTTCTATCCTTGCACTAATACTACACTAGAAAATATATATATATATATATATATTATATTTATAATTAACCCTTAATTAACCTAATACTACACTAGCAAATATATATATATATATATATATATATATATATATATATATATATATATATATATATATATATATATAATGGATATAATTGATAAATATGAGTCACACACTCAAAAGTTACTAAGATCAACTCATAGGTCGAATGCTCATAATGTTCATTATAAGAAGGAACAAAATTTAAATGCAATACCTCTTAAAAAGGATGATAGTGTCAAAAATTCAAAGACTCATCATGAATTTGTAGAAACTAAAATTGTTTGGGTTAAGAAATAAGATCCCGAGTGTAATGTTGTGCACACTGTGTTAAAAACCTAACACTTTAATATGTGGTACCTTGTTAATGGATTATCAAAGCACATGAGTAATGACAATAGTAAGTTCACACACTTTGTAGAAAAATATGATGGGAATATTACTTTTGGTGATGGAAGCACAATTAAAGTTGATGGGATTGGTACTCTTCATGTCTCTAGCTTGGCTGACTTTGATAATGCTTTGTATGTGAGTGACTTGAAAGCTAATTTATTAAGCATTAGTTAAATTTATGATTTTGGAGTTGTTAAATTCACTAGAAAATTTTGTTAAATCATGGATAAATTTGGAATGACTTGTGTGAAAGGAATTAGGGCTCATGATAATTGTTAGCGTCGTGATCCAATCTATTTTGTAAATCTATCATTCCTTGATAATACATTTTTGTAGCATCAAAGATTAGGAACTGTAAATTTTAGATATTTGACCAAGACGACTAAGAATAGAGTCATTAGAGTGTTCTTGTGTAGAAAACCCACAAAAACCTAATATGTGGTCCTTTCCAAAAAGGTAAACAATCTAAATCCCCTTACAAAAGTTGAGACATAATTGAAAAACTCTTAGAGTTGATTCACATAACCCTTATAAGACCTATGCAAATTGCTAGCTCAGGTGAAAAAAGTATATCTTAGTGATAGTTGATGATCTATTAAGATTTACATGGGTAAACTTAATTTCTTAAAGAGAAAATTGATGTTTTTGAAGCATTCAGGATTATTACCCTGACCATTCTAAACCTGTGGGATGACAATCAAGACCATTAAAAGTGATCTTTAGGGTGCAAATTTTTTTACTATAGATTCAAGGAATTTTGTGATAATATAGGATTCACCATAAGTTCTTTTCCCTTAAAATCTTACAACAAAATGGAATCACTGAGAAGAGGAATAGGACTATATAGGAAATAACAAGGGTGATGCTTTATGAGAAGAACCTGGCTAAACATGACTTTTGAGCAGAAGCTATAAGTGCTGCTACATACATTATCAATGGAGTCAACTTAAGACTTAGAACAATCCAAACTCCTCATGAGTTGTAGAGATGAAGGAAACCAAATGTCAAAATCTTTAGAGTCTTTTGGAGTCCTTGTTATGTCTTGAGAGATAGGGAAACATTAAGCAAATTTAATAGCAAGAGTGATGATGAGATTTTTCTTGGATACTCCTTGATAAGTGAGAATCAACAACCCAACAATGAAAAAGGTAAACAAAAGGTTGATTATTTTGATGATGTTGATTTACATTATGCTTTCAGTGATGCAGATCATAGGGAACATGTTAATGTTGAAGAACATCATGATTCATGACCATGAAGAGTAGGTAAATGAACAACACTATGAGGAAGAACAAGAAGAACCACAGGTAAACAAGATTAAGTACCTAATTGGGTTTAGAAAGATCATCCTAAGGCTTATGTGACTGGTGACATAAATGATGGTGTAACAACCATACATTAGCTTGAAGAACAAATCAAAATTTCTTGTTATTTGCCATTAATAGAGCCAAAGAAGAATGATGAAGTACTTCAGGATGAGAATTGGATCAATACAATGCAAGTGGAATTAGGTCAATTTAAAAGAAATGAAGTTTGGTTTTTTGTTCAAGGACCTAAAGAAGGCAATGTGATTGGTACAAAGTAGATATACAAGAACAAAACTAATGAACACAGAACCATTGTTAGAAATAAATCTAGATTGGTTGCACAAGAATAGATACAAATAGAAGGCATTGATTTTGATGGGACTTTTACTCCTATTAAAACTTGAATCAATAAGACTTCTCCTTACTATGACTTGTCATCTGAAGTTCAAAGTTTATTAGATGAACGTCAAAAGTGCTTTCTTGAATAGAAATCTTAAAAAATAATTGTATGTGGAACAACCAAAATATTTTTTTTATCCTTACCATCAAGATGTGTACAAGTTGAAGAAAGTTTTATACGGTTTGAAGCAAGCTCTAAGAGCTTAGTGTGACAGATTGATATTTTTAACAAAGTAGGGTTATACAAGAGGTGGTAAGAGAAGACACTCTTCGTCAAGAAATTTAGATAACACGTTATGGTGGCACAAATATATGTTACGCTGAACTTTGTCTCCTGGCCCAACAGAGACAAGTTTCTCCTCTCCTCCCTATCTCTACTCTCTTCATCCTTCTTCTCCTCTTGATCTCCATTGATTGTTGTTTTATGTAAAAAATGAATTTTTTAATCAAAATTTGTTGTATTAATATTTTTTGAGATTATTCAATCTTTCTCTTTTTGTTTGTAAGTTACATGATACCTAACAATTGCTCTTTCTATATAAGTCTATGTATTTCCTAGTATGTTATGACAAATATTTCATCCTAATAATTGGGGCAAACAAGGTTCACATGTTAGTATCATTCTTCATACCCAATAGAATGAAAAAGAAAATTCCCTTGTCATCGTGAGATGCAAATTATAAAATTTATCGCTTTATGTTGGTGCACATTAGTGGTCATTATGTTGCATTTCCTTGATTTGTTTGATTGAGAAAAGAAAATGTAATGAGCAGTATCTTATTAAGATTTTTTTGTATAGAAGCACTAGGTTAGCTTTTTTGTTTTTCATTTTTTTCTTGAGAAGAAACTGGGCTAGCTATTCACGAGAACAATCTCAATTACATGGAAATAAGTATTTTCATGACTTGATCTTCCCCTTTGATAGTCATGACACATTTGCATATGTTCTATGATCTATTTTATCCATCAACTTAGTCTTTATTTTCCCCATCAATGCAAAAAAAGATGGAATAGTCTTTTGCATACACTCCATATTTCAATAAAGCTCCTTGTTGTTTTGGCAGTTCTAAGAAGCTACTTAATTCATCTTAGACCTTATACATGCGGCCTATGTTTTTTTTGGTATTTTGGCATCACAATAAAAAAAAATATTTTTGTTTTTTGACAAGTGTCATGAAGTAATTGGTGCACATGACTGGGTGATGTTGAATTTTTTTTAGGGATATCTGATTGTTTATTTGCAGTCAAAAAGTGTCTAATCTGATCACCACTCAGTCTTCTTGCTCATAGTTAATTTCCAAGAGGCTGTTTAGCGTGGCTAATATCTCTATACAATTTAAATAGCTAATTTGATTACTATTTTTTATTTATTGTCATCTAGCTTTATTTGCTATGATGTGATATAAATCAATTGTGTAATTGATATATAACTAGTTTTTAGTAGTTAATATTTTAAGAATGTCTTAAATCATTGGTTTCTTTATGTTAATAATTTTGCATACTGAAATAAGATGTTTATTTAGTTGGGTCCTACAAATATGCATAATGTGAAATACTCAGATATGGCAAAAAAATCTCTTCCCAAGGAGGAGGAAGTAGGAGGACTAAAACCAGGTTGTCGATGGGGTTCCAACAACTACCTAGAGAAGGAGTAGATGTTGTAAAGTGAAGATAGAATATATTTTTAAATGTGGGGATGAACGAGAAATTTTAGTATACAAGGTTCAGGCAAATAGGAAATAGGGGACATAGAATTTAATGAGGTGTATATAGCCACGTTAAAAAAAATAGCTTATAAGGCCTCAATGGGCTCTAAACATCTCTAATAACGACCAAAGTAGTGGGCTTCGTCTACTAGGTTGCAATTGAAGGCCATATCAAAAGGCACAATAATTGTAGGGGCATATGCCATACTACCTCGTTTATACTCTCTCTGTCCTATGTTAATAACTATATTTAGAAAAATAGTAATTTTTATTGAACGATGAAACTTACATCCAAAAGAAAGAAAATAAGATTATGATACTCTTTTTTAAGTAAACTATTTACATGGAACCATTTTTTTTTGGGGTGGAGGGAGTATTAATGGGCTTCTCTAAAACTAAGTATAGTTTCAATTTTTACACATTCTAGATTATTAAGCATATAAAAAACTGAGATTGCTCTTACAATAAAATGGCTTGTAAAATATTCTTTTGTCACTCTTAGGATGCGCTAAGTGCATACGATGGTTATGTGCAATGGACGTTACTAGGGGGGTAGGTGGGTTTGATCTGCCTGCCGCCCCTTGATCTGATGCAAGCCATTAGATCTGGATTGAACATCATATTTACTTTCTCCAAAATATAATTGGTGATATAATCATTTTTTGGTACACATTAGTGATAACTGTTAATATATAATTTTTTTTGTTAATAATTGGTATTAAAATTCTTTGAATTGAAGTAGAAGGGACAGCGCAACCAACTTCTTAGAATACTGTATTTTCCTGGCGCCAACCCTCTCAGGGGCAGGTACGTACAACCCAACATATATAATACAAAAGTGGCCAACGGAGTGGGGTTCAAACTTTCCTGAGGTAAGCTCCTCACCAGATATTTTGATATTGTAGAGGAAGGATGTTAAAGAAAGTCGGGTCAGGAGGAAGACATGAAAACACTACTGCAAGTATCGTTTTCAGAGTCTAACTAGCAAATTGCACCTTGCGCCAACTATAAGCCAGCGAAAAGCTTCGACGATATAAATGCTAATCATATGCTTGTCTTTAAGTAAATGCGAGAAAGAGAGCTACAATTGACCAAGATAAACCAAATACAGAAACACAATTCATAAAGGGAAAAACTTTATATGAGCCGAGACTCATAGAAACCTATATGAGCTTAGGCTTTATAGGAAATCCGACAGCCTATAATATTTATGGGCAAGATAACAAATGCCATAATTTAATTGATAAACACATGTTCAAAGTTCAATTACAAACAGATAATAAATATATAAACCATGCCTACCCGGCCATCGCTTATTCACACAAACGACTTTCATAATCATCTCTAGCCAAGTTTCTTAATCACTAATTTGTTCCATAGAAGAGAGGTGGCTGGAATTTGCGGCTTTTTGTAAAAATGTTTTGCTTCGAGTAACCAAAAGTGAAACTTTTATTGTCCTCCCATGTCACCATCATAATCTAGATCCTGACCTACTGCTCCTTGAACCCGGGCCACCGCCTCCTCTACCATTACCTCCACCACCGCCACCCCCATACAATGCCCACCATGGCCCTCTCCTATAGACTTAGTACCACTTTGAGACCCATAGCCTTATGCACTCCCATCTATGAAAGAGCTATCTCCACTGCCTCTCCCACCATTTACACGGAGGGGTGTTGTCATGCCCCAGCGATGCCCGACCCAAGCCGAACCCAGTCTAGGGGCCGGTTAAGCGCGCGGGGGCGACGAAGTGAAAATTGAGAAAACGATCTAGCGGAAGACTTAACCCTAACCACGGGCGATTAACAGCAACATGGAGTGCGCACAATCCTTTGAGCAAGAGTAAAAAAAAAGGGAAGAAAAATGTGTTGCTTATCACAAAATAAACAACAATCTCAAACCCACAAACTTAGTTAAGTAAAGTCCACACCGGCTCAAAAAAAGTCATAATCATCACAACTGTAGTATATGACATAAATCAAAAATAAGAACCCTACACAAAGGTTCGAACATAAAGCATGAAATAAACGAAGGTAAGTCACGCAACGATCTCCATAATCACACCCAAGCTACCTCTGACCTTTCCTCAAAGAGGCAATCCTGTCCGTCTGCGTGTCGCACCACGCAACCCCAAATCAAAACACAAAAGAGGGGTGAGTTTTAACACTCAGCAATGGTTTTTAATATCACTGTCAACGTAGAAAATACGATAGCTTAGCAATGAGATCGTTCAGATCAAAGATTTACATGGTGCATCACTTTCTGATCACACATTCATATCACCTAACACTGCATCATAATGCATAATTCAACCTGCATGGATGTATCTCTAGGATATATATTCCCACATGCATTCACATCATAACCAATCCCGCATGGATGTATCTCTAACATACATATTTCCACATGCATTTTATCATCAAAATCAACATGCATGGATGTATCTCTAACATACATATTCCACATGCATAACATCAAAATCAACATGCATGGATGTATCTCTAACATACATATTCCACATGCATAACATCAAAATCAACATGCATGGATGTATCTCTAACATACATATTCCCACATGCATAATAGCATAACAACCTGCATGGATGTATCTCTAACATACATATTCCACATGCATAATATCATCACAACCTGCATGGATGTATCTCTAACATACATATTTCCACATGCATTTTATCATCAAGGTCAACATGCATGGATGTATCTCTAACATACATATTCCACATGCATAACATCAAAATCAACATGCATGGATGTATCTCTAACATACATATTCCCACATGCATAATGTCATCACAATCCACCTCCATCAAGGAGTAATCACACGTTAACGTCACACAGACGGGAGCATAGACAAGGCCACGAAGGCGTGTCATGGTACAAAATTCTACACAAAAATTCAAGAAAGATCGGGGTTGTCAATCCCTAATACTGCTAGCCCTGGACGATCCTAGCCAAGGATGTCCCATTCTCACACAGAGAATCTAGAGCAGGGGTGTTCGCCCAGGGACATCTCCTGCGGAGGGAAGAGCCCGAGTTCTCACACAGAGAACCCTAGAACACGTGGTAGCGGGGTGCACACGGCATACCACATTGGATTCTCAGGGTCCAGATGACACACATAATAATATTCTCACATATCCGCAAGACAAGTACACAACTCGTCCCCACATCATTCCATTAAATAAGACTCAACCCGGGGAGTGCACTCGTGCCACACAGGAACTCCAAATCGTTCCACACAGGAACTTCAAATCGTTCTACACAGGAACTTCAAATCAAAATATGTCCTTTCGGACCAATCAACTTGCGATTAATCCACGACCGATAAACCCGGCACACAATTCCATCACATTGCATCCAATCGGTCAAATTCGATTAATCACGATGAAGCCTCAATTGGAAATCCATTTTCATGATGCGTGCAGCATGGTACATGCGTGGGCAAAGCATACATGAATCCTAATCATGATAAGTGCTCTCACCAGCCCCTAATGCATCATTCATAATCACGATATTAAGCTTCAACATCATCATTTAACCCCCACATGTGTGTGTGTAACTAGTAGAAGCCTTTCACATAATGCATATTAACATGCTTGAAAATCAACTCACTACCACACTACACATGTGAATTTCTACCTAAACATGAATTCCAGTGGAAATCATAGTAGAAGAATCGTTGAAATCATAGTTAAATTCAAAACTCAACCACAAAGGCTAAACACCTATAACATCACTCATTTCATCATTGAGTCATGGCAATCACCAACATTCACACACCATTAATCACAATTTATCATGACAAATCAGTCCAACAATGATTGTAGTCCTACTGAAAATATATGCTTATCCAAAGGGAACCAACCGTTCATAATTTCAAGATAACGATTCCAACATCATGCCACAAAACATAAGTCATCCCACCATCTCTAAGCATATGTCTCAACTCTATAAACTCAATAGCATGCATTTCCAGTAGCCTAACATAGCTTAAAACACTCCACATTCATATAAAATTGGCAAGCTAAAGTGGAATCATCAAAATAGGCATCATACACACAACATACAATTTCCTGTGTAGCCGATCGATCGCCCTTTAGGCCGTTCGATCGGTTACACGCAAAAATTTAAAATTTTTAGTTCAGCCGATCGATCGCCCTACAAGGCCGATCGATCGCCAACACGGCAGAACAGTCATCTTCTTCCTTTCGCAAAATCAAACCGAAAACCATAGATAACACTTCAAATCCACATCTAACACCCCAATCATCATCAAAAGTCCTCCTTGACTTCCAGAATATCAAACCAAACCGTAATAATGCAAAACCCTAAGAAATCGGGATTAAATAATTCCATTTTCTAATCTTACCATTAACACACTAAATCAAGCAAACCATTTCGAAATAAGCCAAAAATGAAGAGTTTTACCATGGATAAACAGAGATTTTGAAGACCCATTACCTCAGCACTTGATTAAGCTCGGATCGAAGAGTCACCCTTCTTGAAATCCTTGAAAACACAATGAGTTTGAATTAAACTCTAATAGAAATCGATTTACCCAAGAAATCCCTAATTAAACCTTAGATCTAGGGCTTATTGGTAGTAAAAATCGAATTTTGAATGTTAGGGTTTGTAGTAAAACACAAATCAGTAGCTTTTGATGGTCAAAAACGGATTGAATCAAGGGGAAAATGGTAGATTTGGAAGAAATTAAGAGAAAAGCCATGGATTAGTGCTTAATTAGAGTAAGCTTACCTTAATCGGCTTCTAATTCGGGCCTAAGTAGGGATTAGGCCAGCCTTCCTTCCTTAGCCTATTCCCAAAAATGGAAATGGCTCAGGTTTGCCCTTTTATAGTAAGGGTTGGGGTAGGCATAGGTAAGTTTTGGGGTGTAAATATGAAAAGTAGGCTAAAAGTGGGTATTTTGCAAATTTAAGCACAATTTAAGCCTAATAAAATTCTGAAAATTTTTGTGGGACCTTAAGTATATGTCTAGGTTCATTTGACAAAAAAATAAAATTTTCGACGGTGGGGCCCACAGGGGTCCCGCCAAAACCGTAATTTTTGGGAAAATAGTGAAAATTCCGAAAAATCTCAAAAATTTACATTTGGTTTAAAATCACTCAAAACCACTAATATTGAAGTTAATTTTGGTTAAAACTATCACAAATACTATTTATTTACGAAATCACCGAATAAGATCAGAAAACGCGTAAATCTCACGATAACCCGTAATTAAAGAAAACCAAAACCGGTTCAAAGATGAGGGTCCTTATAGTGCTGATGCTCTTCCTAGAGTAGCACCGCCCCTAAGCCTGTATCAGAAGCATCAGTCTCCACCACAAAGGGCCAGCTAAAGTTAGGGAGGATAAGAACAGGGGCATACGCCATAGCCCGCTTCAGTGCATCAAAGGCCTCTTGGGCAGCCTTAGACTAGATAAAGGCCCCCTTCTGCAGCAGCTCGGTAAGGGGTCAAGCAATCTCGCCATAGTGGGGGATGAATCGCCGATAGTAGCCAGTAAGGCCAAGAAAGCCCCGAAGCGCCCGTACGCAAGCAGGGGACGACCAGGACAGCATGGCGGTCACCTTAGAGGGGTCAGTAGTGACACCATCACGAGAGATGATATGACCCAAATATTCCACCTGTGGGCTGCCAAACGAATACTTCAAACGTTTAAGAAACAAGGAATTATCTTTCAGAAGAGCAAAGACAGACCTGAGATGCTCCAAATGTTTCCCCCATGACTTGCTGTAGACAAGGATATCATCGAAGAAAACCAAGATGAAGCGACGGAGGAAAGGCCGGAAGAGATCATTCATAAGGCTTTGAAATGTAGAAGGGGCATTCGTAAGGCCGAACGGCATGACAAGGAACTCGAAGTGGCCGTCATGAGTTTGGAAAGCGGTCTTGTGCACATCGGCGGCTTGCACCCATATCTGATGGTAACCTGACCTGAGGTCGAGTTTGCTGAAGACAGTAGCGCCAGCTAGCTCATCAAGAAGCTCCACCACCACCGGAATAGGATATTTGTCCTTCACTGTGATAGCATTTAGAGCCTGGTAATCAATATAGAAACGCCAAGTACCATCTTTCTTACGAACCAGCAACACCGGGGAAGAGAAGGAGCTCGTGCTCAGCTGAATGATACCAGAATGAAGCATGTCAGCCACCAGACATTCTATTTCAGCCTTTTGAATGTACGGATAGCGGTATGGGCGGACATTGGCTGGAGAAGCACCTGGAAGGATAGGGATAGAGTGATCATGCAACCACACCGGAGGAAAGCCCTGTGGTTCAGCAAACACCCACCATACTCCACCAATAAGTCAAGGAGATCCTGCGATGACTCATCTTGCACGCTGTCCACCGATGCCCGCTACTGTAGGAGTAGCCCCCGAGATGCAAACCGGAATAAGGTGTAACGACCCGACCCAAGCCGGGCCCACAAAAATCACTAATAGGAAATTTTTCTTTCCTTGAGCCAGGAATCATCGTCTGAGTGCGAGAGGTACAACGTTCGTCTACGCACTACGGAGCTTTAAGGCTTCCTCGTACGTAGACTTAGGTTGTACGCACGATGAAGCTTCATAGTTCGTCGCGTGTAAAACAAAATAAAACATATTATTATAATGATTTGGATCGGGCCAACGTTGCCTTGCCATTGGTTGCCTACGTACGTATTGGATATTATTCCAATACGATCGGATCCGAACGTAGTTCTGCCTAATGGCTACTGCATACTACAAACATCACAAAATCATACGTATAAAATACATATCTCCGAATATTTAATCGGAGTATACAAACACTCATCATATATCGGAGTCAAGCGGAAGTTAATAAATTAACGGAATCGTACATCTCGCTCTACCATAGAGCGGGATCGGAATCTCATACACGTATCTTGCTCTATCACTGAGCCGAGACCGAGAACACAAATTACACGTCTCGCTCTACCCTAGAGCGAGACCACACACGTCATATAAGTATACATCATGGCATCTAGGCACATAGCATAGTATATAGGCACATAGCATGACATATAGGCACATAGCATGATATATAGGCACATAGCATGACATATAGGTACATAGCATAGTATATAGGCACATAGCATGACATATAGGCACATAGCATAGTATATAGGTACATAGCATGGCATATAGGCACATAGCATGACACATAGGTACATAGCATGATATATAGGCACATAGCATGACATATAGGTACATAGCATAGTATATAGGCACATAGCATGACATATAGGCACATAGCATAGTATATAGGCACATAGCATGGCATATAGGCACATAGCATGACACATAGGTACATAGCATATAGGTATAGTAGCGGGATACAGAGTTGCTTACTGCCCTTATGTCTCGTATAGTATAGGTATACGGAGTTGCTCACACGAGCATCCTTCCCTTTAGATCCGAAGATATTAGACGGAGCTTCCTCTAGCCTTCATGCGTTCCTCGTCTTGTACAGAAAGACTACGTATAAATGTTCTCCTTGCCGGAGACTCTTCTCGTTTCTTGTGCCCGTGAGTGGCGGACAGAACCTCCCCTAGTCTAGATTACTTCTCTTGATGTAGCTTGGCAACTTCGGACAAAATCCTGTCTTGCTCCGGGCCCATATTTCTTGTTCGTTGCTCGAGGATGACGGGTGGAGCCTCTCCTTGTCTCGGGGCATTTCCTCCTTATACGGTTGCCGAATCAAAGAACGGACCTCTCCATCGCGTAGAACATACTTGATTTAGTCAAGAACGCCTCTTGGACTGACTAAATCGGAGTTGGGATGGCCAAAAACAGAGAAAATGAAGTTCGTCGGTGCATGAAGATAATGGGCAGGACCTCCTCTTGTCTTGGGACGTTTCCTCATCATACGGTCTTCAACTCAAAGAATGGACAGCTCCATTGCGTAGAGCATACTTGATTTAGTAGGAAACGGGTCTTAAACGGCCTTAATCGGCCTCAGAACGGTCAGAAACGGAGGAAATGAAAATCTGGTGAAGAATGGAGAGAAATGGGGGTTTAAATAGCCCCCGAGCCGCCGAAACTGCGGCGCCGCGCCGCCAAAACCGGCGGCGCCGCTGTTCCGGTGGCGGCGCCCACCGAAAATGCGCGCGGGTCGCGCCCGCGCGTTACGCGGGTCGGCCCGCGCGTTACGCGGGTCGCGACCGCGCGCGAACCCGCGGCCCGCTCGGAACCGCGGCGCCCGCGGTAACGCGGGCGCGCGTCACGCCGCGCCGCGCTGGCTCGCGCTGCGGCGCGCGCCAGCCGCGCGCCGGCTAACCCATTTTCCATATTTCTTTTTTATTTTTATACTTAAAATTACAAACGCGCGCATCTTTCTACCCCGGAATCGGATTTGCGCGTTCTAGGTACCGTTGGACTCGTATCGACGAGCCCTTTGATACCAACCCACTTAAAGTAGCAAACCACACTATTTCCAAGTGGGTCCCGCCTATAAAGCACGTTTCTCAAATATCGTAATTTCCGGTCCCGACCTCTGTTTCGCGCGTTCTTTGAATCGTTATGCTCATAATGCCAAGCTCTACCTGGCTATGGGTATTTCATCTAATGAAAACCCTTAATATTAATCTCAAATTACCGAATTACCCTTAACCCTCCCGGGTTAAGCGTAACCAAAAAACGGGTCGTTACATAAGGACCCCATCAATTGAGCAGAAAGGAGAGTGCCTGGCTGAGAGCCTTGGAGGCACACCCGCTGCACATGAATTTTAAAATCCATCACCAGGTCCTTAAAGTTCCATAGCATGTCCCCAAGCTCTTGAAACCACTGCACCCCTAACACCACGTCTGCCCCCTTCGTAGGAACCAGAAAGAGATCTGTCACGAAGGTGTGCCCCTGAATGGAGAGCGCTGCTTGGGTACAAATCCCGGAGCTCTAGAGGTGCTTGCCATCGCCAATCAATACGTCAAAGTGCGTCGAGTCAAACACAAAGCAGCCTAGCTGCTGGGCGACTTTGTCATTGATGAAGTTGTAAGTAGACCCACTGTCAATCAAAATGGCCACCTGTTGCCGCTTGAGATAACCATGTACTCGCATTGTGCATGGAGTGAATGCCCCCGAAAAGGCATGCACAAAAATCTCCGGCACTGTGTCAGCATGGTACAAAGAGTCAGGCCCATCTGCCACCTTTGTCTCTTCATCGATCTCCTCCACTAAGAGACTGCCATTGACGGAACAACAGTGCCCTAGAACTAACTTCTCATTGTAGCGAAAGCAAAGCCCTTTCAAACTACATTCCTTCATTTGAGCCGGAGTGAGACTGTGGACAATCGGGCCGGTCTGAGGGGATGGTTGGCCAGCATGGCCAGCCACTGAGCTACTGGCTGGGGCGGCAAGAGGAGGCAGTCACAACAACCCGAGGAAAAGGTCCTAGCCAGCCCCCATGCCTCTGTCTAGCCAGTTTCTCTTCTTCGATGCGTGCATGACTCACAATATCCCGCATGCTGGAACAGGGAAAATAGCGCATCTCAAAAATCTCTGGTTTGAGCCCTCTTTTGAACGTGCCCACCGGCTACCACGAGCCAGTCAGGGAGGCGATTAGCCACCTTCATGAACTCCATATAGTATGCTCGGACGATGGATGTTTGTCGCAGAGAGGAGCGCATTTCGTTGAATTCTTGGAACTCATTTGGGCCGAATTGGATGCATAATTCATCGGAGAAGGCGGTCCAAGTGGGGTAGCGCACCTCCTTCTCAAAGCTCTAAAACCATACTGAAGCATCCCCGTCTAGGTGGAAGGCGGCTATGCACAGTCTTTCAGCCTCCAAATTTGTTCCCTGGTAGGCGAAAAACTTCTACGCCTTTTACAACCATTCAACTGGGTCGTCGTCCCCATTATAACGTGGAAACTGTAGGCGGGCCAAACGAGGTTTTGCCGCACCACAGGGTGCTCCGCGGTGCCCTGGGTACTCCTCCCAGTCATCCTCCATCTCCTGGAACAAGTTTCGGGGAGGCCGCACCATTGGGGCATTTTCCCGAACACTTGGTGTGCCTCGCGAATCCCAGGCCTGGCGCCTCCCATCCATGGCCTGGTCGACAGTGCCAAAGCGCAGAGCATCTTGGAAAAGCGCATATCGCGGTCTGTCAGTGCTAGTAAGTCAGAGCGGAGAGGTTCAGGAGCCTGGGATGGACCCCCCTTCTCCATGGAAACCGGTGGCGGCTTGGACAGAAGGGGTGTTGTGTGCTCTGCTTGAAGCTAGGCAACGACCAAGCCCAAAGCATCGATCTTGGCTACACCCATGCTCAAAGCCCTGATCTCCGCCATGAGTTGTGCCATCGTAAGCTCGCCGCTGAATTCATGCGCTGTTTTTGGACTGTTCGCAGAGGTGAGAGCCTCCTTCTCAGGCTGAATTTTCGGGGCCGTGGCAGCTTGTTCTCCTCGAGCCATGGCTGGGGATCGTAAGAGCTCCGATACCAATGTTGTGCCCGGCGTGGGCACAATCGGTACACAGGAGTTCTACATAGAGAAAGGGAAAGAAGTAGGAAGAAAGGGGAGAAAATAATTGGAATTCAATTAGCATACCTAACCAAGGAGGGAGACGACCCTTTATGGGGAGTCGCACCCTCCCACATTGGGAATCATGCCACTAGTGGGCCCGGCTTGCCCATGGTCCACTAGTGTACCCATTACAGTTCATAACAAAATACAAATAACAGTCAACTACTAACATAAGGGAAACTAGCCTAAGGAATAGAAATAAAGTACTGAAATAAAGGTAAGTACTAACCAAGTGCACACGTGCACAACAAGTGCCAACACAACCCAACCTTGCAACCGCCACGATAGTGTGGTGTTGCCCTTGGCCACTATCACTCCCTCTCCCTTCCCTCATTTCCTATCCGAGGTCACCCTTCTATTTTTTTCACTATTTTTTGGCCAAAATAGCCGCTAGAGCCGATGTTTGCCGCAGTAGTGAGGAGTTTACGGCTGATACCCACCCTTGGCCTAGATCCACCTCCACACAAGACCCTTTCCTCTTTCTGGTTTTGTTTCACCCCTCCCTATCCCCTTCTCAGTCGAAATTAGTTGGGATAACATGCTTTTTTTACTGTCTGGTGGCTAATGTGCCTTGCAAGCATCCAAAGTGGAGCACTACCCTTGTATCCTTCCATCTCAATGCCCTACCTATATCCACAACCCCTAGCCCCATTTTCATGGGCATTGGCGTTTATAACTGTGACAAGTGACCTCAGTATAGGGGGTAGATTTATGGTAGTTGGTGGCAACCTTTGTAACACTCAGACCCGTAAAACTGACCTAGATCGGGGGTTTTTCAGAAAACAAAATGGAGTTTATTAAAGTAAATAGAAAAATTAAAACTAGACCAACCAGGAGAGGCAGACTCTATGTGCAACAGTTATAACATTCTTCTACGCACTATAGAGTTTTAGTGTTTCGTTGTGCATAGGCCAGAACAAACCTAATTTTATAATTAATTTGGATCTGGCCAATGTCGCCTTGCCGTTGGTTTCCTACGCATGTCTTGGATAATATATACGATATTATTCCAATACGATCAGATCTAAATGTAGTTTTGCCTAACGGCCAATAGATGCATTAGACATCACAAAATTATATACATTAAAATACATATATCCTTATATCCAAATAAATCATTCAGAGTCAAACAAAAATCTCATAAATCACCGGAGTCGAATGAAAGCCAATAAATTAGCAAAATCACACATCCCACTCTATTACAAAGCGGAGCAGAACACCCAATAGAGTAAATTGGATCACGTTAGATCCCATCAGATCATATCAGATTTCATTCACCTATAACCGATCATATCAGATTAGATTAGAGCATATCAAATCACAACAGAGCATTTCAGAACAGATCGTATCATAACATAGTATATCAAAGCATATCGAATCAGAACATATCATCATATATCAGATCATAGCAAATTATATATCTTAATTAGTATATTAGTAACATTAAGTAGGATGTGCATGTATATAAATCATATTAAAATGGAATGTCAGATATGCTTACTCCCTTGTAGTTCCAGAAGGAACAACATTGGGAATTGCTTGTTTCCTCATAGCGTTCTCCCTTTCAAGTTAGGAGATGGTGACAAGAACCTCCTCAAGCTTTGGAACATCTTTCTCATTATGTCTAAAGGCGGTGGACAGACACTCCCTTTAACCCGGGATGTTTCCCTTGTTGTGGCCCAAAGGCGACAAACATAATTTTTCTTAACTGGGGACATTTTACACTTCTTGTGCTCATAGGCGGCAGACAGATACTCCCCTACTCGGAGATACTTTTCTTTCAACACACCCGAGGCGATGGACAGACTTTTCCCTTACTCAGAAACTCTTTTCTTTTTCCGTATCCGTAAGATATAGACATAATCTTCCCTTAACTCAGGGATATATCTCACACTACATAGCCCTTCGGTGGAGGACGAAGACTACCCTACTCGGGGCCACTTCTCTCTCTTTGGGGCTTGAGAGCGACAGGAAGAGTCTCCTCTTGCCCCAAGGTGTTTCCCCCTTATGGAGTTGCTAACTCAAGGAATAGACGCCTCTATTGCGTAGAACACCATTGAATTAGCTACAAACGCTTTTTAAATGGAAAAAAACAGACTCAGAACGACTTTGGAAACTCCCTCAAAGTTAGACGGAAGTCAGAATTTATAATAGAAAGACGTGCAAGCATGCGACTGAAAAGGGGTCGACACATTTTAAGTTGACCAAAATTCATGGTCGGCATGTGTTAACATGCGCTCTAGTCTGTTGCGTGTGACACATTTTAATTTGACCAAAATTCGTGGTCGACATGTGTTAACATGCGCGCTAATCCACTGCGTGTAGCACATGCACCAGTGCATCATGCGGCCTCGTGATGCGTGGATGGATGCGATCACGTAGTTCGGAGCATTGACGCCTTGGCTTGTTGACATCATCTATTCCATCTTTTCTTTAATATTTTATTATTATTTCATTCAAATACAATTCCAACTTCAAAACGCGATAACTTCTTATCTCAAAGTTGAAATCACGCGTTTTTGGTACCAATGGACTCGTTTTGATGAGCCATTCAAAACTAGACCCCACATGGGTAGGTTATCTCACACTTTTCAAGGGGGTTCTGCCCATGTGGCATATTTTCTGAGGTTATAACTTTCATTGCCGATCTTCGTTTCTCGTGTTCTTTGGTTCGTTACACTCATTACTTCGAGGTCTACTTATATAATAGGATTTTATCCTTTGAAGCCCTTTAAAATTTTATCTAAAATTATATAACTATCCCTAATCCTCCGGGTTAAGCATAATCGAACTAAGGTTGTTACAACGTTTCGGCTATCGACTAATTAGCCCTTGTGTCGTCATTGCATTGACCCCCTCAACTGCCCTTTTAGGGTGCACTTTTGCCCCTAGACACCCCTCTTGCATATTATTGGAGGCGTTTGAGTTGTTGGTATGCGCTTTGGGATTGACTGAAATTTGTCCAAACCCCTAGTTAGCTCCCTCTAAATTTTTTTACCCTGGGGCAGCCTCTTTTCTAGAAAGGGGACACTTTGAGTTGCTAGATATTTCACCAATGTTGCCACCATTGTATGCCCTGACATCAAACTTGCTCGAATAGCAATGTAGGAGACTTTAAACCTAATAATTCTACTTTAGTATGCTTAAATGTTAGAATGAATGTTAGGACCAAAGTATTTGCATGTGTATTGCCTTTAAATGTTAGTGATATCATGTGTATTATCCTAGTATGAGATTGTCTGAATGAGAATCAAATGGTGTGTTTAGTGGTTTGATGAAATATGGGCTCTTTGTATGTTTATAAAGAGAATTATAAGTATGTTAATTAATTAAATTGGCCAAATACATATGTTGTAAATTATTTGCATGTTAATTAATTAAAATAGTCGAATGCTTATGTCGTGACTTATCCTCACTTTAGTTAAATGGATCGACTGAATGTTTATGCAGTCAATTATGTTCATGCTAGATAGATGGATTGTCAAGATAATTGTGTGAATAATTATGTGTATACTAGAGGTATGATATGCAGACCATAAGGTGTGTTAGAATGTTTATGCTTAAATTGTGGTATGGAACTGTGAATGGTTATGCGTATGTTGACAATGAGCATGTGTCTAATAAGTTACAATTAGTTTAGACAAAATCGAACTTCGGAGCAATGAGTAAGAGGCTTTAGAGTTATGTGAGTAGATAGACTTAGGTTTGGAGCTTAGACAAAGGATTGTAAACTAGTAAGATTGCACATCATAATCGTACTTGCGTAAAGTATGAATTATAAATATGAACATAATGAAATAAGTATGTTAATAGTAAGAATTGAGGCCTTAGCTAGTTCAACAGATTGAGTTCTGCGTTCTATTAATAGCCGAATGATAGTCTCTGTTCACTTATTTTGGGGTGTTGTCTTAGTGCTATGTTCAAGCCCAAGTGGCCTAAATCCAACTTTCTTTACTCAAATTGCTCTATTTCACTTTCACAAATACAAAAACTATAAGTAAAAATTACTTCTACACTCAATTTAGATTAAAGATAATTTTTTTATTCGGATTACCACTTACCAAGGTTAATGCCTTCCTTATTTGCGTCTTGGGAGGGAAGAGCTAATAGGCGAGGAAGCCGAAGCAAGTGCTTGAGTGATTTCCGTGTCTTGAACCAAAATGATCTCCAAAAGAAACAAAAAAGAGGACTATCTCGAAGAGAATCTGCGTAAAATGTGTCCGTGCTGGACCATTCTTTGTCCACGTTGCATGAATCAAGCATGATACATATAACTTTGGGACAGCTAGGCATTCCGTTTATAGAGTGTGAATGTACAATCATGACCTCGCCATATAAATTGTTTGGGTTCGTTTCTCTATTAGTCTATTGGATGGTACAAGGAGAACCAGTTTAGCATAACAATGAGAGGACACATGGCGAAAGAGAGGAAAAAAAATACTGACACTTTATTAGGGGATATAGCAACGGTCATGATAAAACCTGAAAAGAAAGACCATTTTAGTGATTCTGACAACACGAAAGAAATGCCATGTTCAAAGTCGGCGCCCCTTATTCATTTGATCAGGATATCCGGGTAAGGAGTTACATGGATTGAAAATTATGGACATTCTCACGCTAAAAATATATATTTTTATTTTAAATTAATAATTTTATTTGGTAAAAAAATTATTTTATATTAAAAATTTTATTTTATTTAATTTAAGTAATTGAGTTCTAAAAATTTATTATTTTTTAAATATAATAATTAATATAAGACAAAGAGAGTAATTAAACAT
This sequence comes from Saururus chinensis, assembly GCA_035235625.1. NCBI lineage: Eukaryota > Viridiplantae > Streptophyta > Magnoliopsida > Piperales > Saururaceae > Saururus > Saururus chinensis. Next base: position 34,371,784 of record CP141145.1, read on the forward strand.
AGTAATTTGCGTCTTAATTCTTTGGTTTAGGGCCTAGGATAAGAACCCCGACTTGAGTCGTTTGATTTTTACTTGATCCTTTCAGGTGGTCACTATGTATGAAAAATATTTGAGGCTATTAAAAGAGGGAAAATGATATTTTTATATAAAAATATGTTAATAATTCACACATAAATTTTAATTAGTTTAGATAAGTGAGCCCATTTATAGAATTTTATAATGACACAATTCAAAAATAAAATAAAAAAATAATATAAATAAATAAATAAAGCAAAGACACGAAATTTATGTGGTTCGATAAGATGTTTATTCCTACGACTTGATAGAGCTTTTTTACTATTACTTAAGAAATATCTAAATAAATTACAAGCCTCTCAAATAGCCCCTTGAAAGAAATTCCTTATATACCAAATTTTTTATTTCTATCTTATAAAAAATAAAATTAGATGAAAAAACTCTCTTTGCTATCTAAAACTAAGAGAAAATAAAAAACTTTTACCAGCCCATTTTGAAATCCGTCCGGTCGTGTAACTAAGTAAATAAGTTAAAAATAAGCATAAAGATAAGCATAAGAACCGGTTTCCAACTTTATCACCTTTTTAATTAACTACAAGAGTCCGACCACTTTCCCTTTAGTTTTCCACCAGTCTCCCCTGTGGTCCCGCCCAGCTTTGGTGCCCTCCTATGTCATCTAAAAAACGCATACGCAAGAAACAATAAACTTCAAGCTAGTTCGTTTCAAGTTTTCAACTCAATTTAACTCGCTATGCTCGGCCTTGACTCAATTCATAAGTAGGTTTAAGCACAGGAGAAGCTAACCTAAAAATCTAAGTTGCACAAGTGCTAAAAAAAAAAGGGAGGTTAGCAACCTTTTCGAAAAAAAACTCACATATTAATGTGGCCCATTTAGTCTTAAAAATTCCATTGACTAAACTCAACATCATATGTTTTTTGTAATGAAAAAGTAAAATGAATTTTGTCATTGTGCGTACTAATCAACTAAGTAATGGTTAATATATTAACTGCATACTTAAGTACAAGTTTTGTAAGTATCTTATTTTATAAGTAAATATTTAGTATATAAAATTCCACTATGACCACTGATTGAACAAAGTCCAATTATATTGAGTGGTTTTAGAACACCCTTTTGTGGGAGGGAATCAGTTTTCTATATATAAAAAAAATCCCTCGGTCCTATGTTAATAGCTCTATTTAGAAAAATATTAATTTTTATTGGATTAAGAGACCCACAGCTGAGAAAATGAAAATTAATGTTCTGAGATACTTTTTTAAGGGTCCAACCACTTAAATTGATCCAAATGAAGCTATTAATATTGGATAAATATTTTTCTAAATAAAGCTATTAATATAGGCCGGTGGGAACACACACCATGCATCGTAGCCTATAAGGAATAATCTTGGATTGATTTGGTAACCTATAAGGAATAATCTTGGATTGATATGGTCGATATTCATTGGCGATTTCGGGGATGCCTGTCTTTTGGTTAGGCCATTCAAGGCTAGTCACCAAAAAGTTCAAGGCCCCAATCCTGCTAAGCATATTCCGGGTTTAAAGTCTGAACGATGAAGAAACGATTGATCTCAAGATCTTCGGCATGTTAAGTTGTTTTTTGTGTGGGTAACTCTTTCATAAGAGTTGCTGCTTAATTACACCAATTAAAGCTGCCCTCGCAAGGAAGAAATTACCCTGCTTAAGTAGAAAATAACAACTGCATCTTATATATGCGCACAACTGTAATCCGGCTTTTATCTAAAACATTGGAAATTTTGCGAAGAAAAACTTACAAACTGGTGATTACATGATGATCCTAACAGGAAAACTTTCAACAAAAATGCTAGCTGTTCGTTTGCTACCACCACTCACGAGGTAGTGCCGGAGTAGAGAAACTAGAGATCCCAACAATTTTCTGGCAGAACAGTTTACACTAAAATCTGAAACCATGGATCAACTTCCAATACATTTTTTGAGCTGTAAGCCATCCAGCTGGGCTGGTAAAGCATGTGTTGCTGAGCTGCGGAAGGAGGATGTACTAGAGGACAACGTTTTGGCCAAGATTATCGTTCGAGACCGGCAGTCAATACTCCAAGCAGCCATGTATTAGAACAGTCAATAGTTACTGCGCTTGTGCGACAAAGAAGTTTTACTACCACGAAGCTGATCAGCAGCCCTGTGCTACAACACTAAACTACTCCAGTGAGACAAAGAAGTTTCACTCCCTCAAATTTGAATTTGGTAGGCATCTAGGTAACATATATAAACGTGTGAAGACGAATTGCATTGGGAACAATGGCTAATGTATCTTGCTTTGCAATGTAGATTCACGCACTGAAATCGTAATGCGGTATACTTCACCAATGGGCGGAGGAGGCCAACGTAGAAGTTAGAGCCAAGTTCTTCCTCACGTGAATAAACAGCTATGCAATGCAGAAAACCCATCTGTAATTTGGACAAATTCCTCAACATTTTGTTCATTCATGCTCGGTGGTGCTCATCATGCATGCGCGTTACAACCTCTATATAAACCACCACGCGTTGTTACCATTGCACTCGTGTTCGAAACAACGGAAGAAGATGAAAGCTTCCTACCGATTTTTCTTTCTTCTCTTCCTATTAGCTCTCCTATCAGGGCATGGAAGTAGCTCGAGGCCACTAGGTGGAGATGGCTATCGAGAAGCAAAAATCGATTGCAAGCAAGGAAAAGGCAGCGGTGTTGCCAAGGGACGAAGGGATGATGGTGCAGGGAATAGTGGAGGCGCTGGAGGGGGAGATAACGACTATGGTAACTATGGAGGTCCTGGAGGTAAGAGTGGGCAGGGAGGAGGAAGAGGCCAAGTTGCACCTGGAACTGGTGGCCATGGTGGTGAGGCTCCAGTCTCGCATGGAGGCAGTGGTGCAAAAGGAGGTAGCTATGGAGAAGGAGGTCGTGGTGGGCCAAGAGGAGGTGATTCTGGCGGAGCACCTGGTGCAGGAGATGACAATGGTGAAACACCAGTATACGGTCGTGGTGGTAGCACTCCAGGCGGAGGCATAAGAAGTGGAGGTAGCCCTAGTGGCCGTGGAGTGAACTGCACCACGCCAGTGGGCTCAGGTGGTGGAAGTAATAAGCCTCCTGTAGCTGGTGGTAGTGGAGGAAGAGGAGGAGATCAGGGCGGAGGATATGGGTATGGAGGTGGCGAGGGCGGGGGCGGGGGGTCCGGCGAAGGTAGTGGTTTTGGTGTAGGGTTCGGAGGTGGGTATGGACAAGGAGGGGGAGGATTTGGAGGTGGCGGCGGCTATGGAGTCGGTGCCGGGCAAGGTGGTGGAATTGGAATTGGCTTTGGCGTCGGCGGGGGAGTGAGTGGAGGTGGCGGAAATATTCATGGACCTTGAGAATGTGACCAAGATGGTGTGAGTGTGTCAAAATTGATGGTAGATTATCCGCATGCATCTAATATGTTGTTGTTTTGTCGCATAAAAGCTATGACTCGTGAAGTTATGTTCGCAAGTTAATGTTGTTTTAGTAAAGTTTGTCTTTCTTAAACATGCTCTTTGCGGTGTAAAGGCCTATGCACTTATCGGTAAATCAATCAAGAAGTTGCAACGCAAATCTGGTCCTATGGCATGTCCGATTCAAGGACCACTTAATCTTGTTTTGTACGTAGCATTTTTTTAATAAAACAGTGTTATACGTACGTTACTTCAGCTTCATATGCTGCTAAATGTCACGTACAAATTTGGTCCTATACTCGTAAAATGAAACTGTAGTGCACTCCAGCCACTTGCTGTATCAGAGTGATGGAGGGGGCCGGGCTTCTTTATTTTATGTGGAATGAGTACTGTATTAATTTTTTTTTGGCAACAAGGTGTAATGATTAAATGAATGATATCAATTAAGCACAAGAGATACGATGATTTTTTTCTTTTACTTTTATTTTGAAAAGTAATGGACCCCAAAATTAACTGAGATCAACTTTATCACGTTGAAGCTTGAGTTGAAGATGCGAGTTGTAATTTTTGATTATTTATGAACGTCCTAACCAGTTTTTAATGTTTCCAGTTTGTATTGATGAATCCGACTGAAAAGTAGCGAGTTGCAGTTACCAAAAAAACAGATCATTTATGAACGTCTCCAGTTCGAAGGGTATCACAAGGAATTCAAAAATGTTGTTGAAGCTTACTTCCCCGGTTAAGTTTCACCAGCCGTTGATGGTCTCTAATAGACGGCAAAAGTAGCGAGTTGCAGTTGCCAAAAAAACAGATCATTTATGAACGTCTCCAGTTCGAAGGGTATCACACGGAATTCAAAAATGTTGTTGAAGCTTACTTCCCTGGTTAAGTTTCACCAGCCGTTGATGGTCTTTAATAGACGGCAAACAACGTAATGTACAAAATCAGCCTAGACATTGTAATCTTCTGTAAATTTATGGGCTACAATATGAACCATCGATCGGAGGCCATCAATGGCTAGTGAGAAGTTGATAGAGCTCCTGGTGAAGCTTCACCAGTAGATTTGAGTTCTATAGAAATGCCCTTTTCGTTGTTCATACTTAATATATAGAAGATATCGATCGTTGATTAATTAACTGCATATATATAGCCTTAGGCAGCTCATACACAAAATCCCCTGGAGGAAAAACCAGTAAATTTTTCTCCTTTCCAATTCCCTGTTTCCTTCTACAGGAGGGCATCATGTGACCAATATTCTCCTATCTTATAGTATATCGGCAGATATGCCAAACTCAATACCATTTAAGAAATATAAGAAATAGTAATCTCAATGACTCAAATAGCTACTTTAGTTGAATTTAAAAATCTAAACCCGATTTATTAGGCTCGGGTAGCATTTTATTAAAGGGTAAAATACAAAAAAAAAAAAATTTATAACCTTATTAAAATCAGATTAAGTTGGATCAACTAAACGGCTAAACTTGAACCCAACCCGATTCAACCCAAATCCGACCATTAATGTCAGAGTCGAGTTTTATCATATCTCGGACCGAGTGACATCCGTAGCGGCGCGCAAGTAAAAACTCACTCTTGATACATCTTCCCCCATTAGATAAGTGCCTTCGTTAATTTATTCGCTGAAGTGTCACGTTCGAACAGTTTCTGATGAAATATGTGGCAAAAAAGAACTTATATGGATTGAATGATCACATTATATCATTTCTCGTTAACATAATCATTAACAGCCAGACTCGGATAGACATATCCAAAGCCCTAAGCTTTAGTACATACTGGAAGAGACAAACCTAGAACCAAACATGACGCATCAAGAAACCAAATGACAAGCCCTAAGACACAAGCCGGAAACATAGAGCTGATTTGTATGACAAAAAGTAAATCTAAGGAAAAGGAAGGACACCACCACTGCCCACACCTGTGCCAACGCCGCCACCAGCACCAACGCCGCTACCAACACCACCCAGCCCTCCAACGCCCCCTACACCTCCGAGTCCTCCCGCACCACCAAGCCCACCTGCACCACCAATTCCGCCGGCCCCGCCAATTCCGCTACCGATGCCACCGAGAGTCGGGAAGGGATTGCCTGAGACGCCGGCGAAGCCACCAACTCCTCCATAGGTAACGAAGTTCTTCTCGTCCTTAAAGCTTGCATCGCCAGGAACTGTCCTGCTGCTCACTTGAACAGCCAGCAGGGTTAGCAAGAACACCATGCACAACTTTGCCATCTCTCTCACACACTCCCTCTGTCACACACTCCCTCTCCCTCTCTCTCACACACAGTATTTCCGAATGGCTGGCTCCCTCTTCTATATCGGGCCTCAATATCGTTGGTATATATAAAGAATTTCTGATCTAATGGTGGGTGGGAGCTGGTTGAAAAATTAAATAGAAGGATAAATGCTACAATGGTTGCAAGCTCAGCCCTCCCCTGCCTTACATTACTTGCACTGTTCAAAAATAATTTGAGTGGCAGAGATGATGAGACCGGAGACTGATACACATAAATGGAAAAGAAAGGCCATTATAAGCTCGCCCGGTTCTAAATCTTATTGGTCCTGGAATCTCGCAATAATATTTATCGCGAGATTTTGGGTAGGATTTTGTTAATTAAATGGCCATGTATACAGGTTTTTATGGATCACTTTCTATTTGAAAAACTCGACTTTGCTAATTAACATTGTGTTGTAAGTGTTATTAACCGAAGCGACGGTAATGAAACTGAGAAATTGTAAGTGACGAGATGAAAGAATTAGTATTCATAGTTTTGTATGAGGTAGACGCTGTGGGAAGAGTCAGGGGCAGTAACTCCAACTGACAATTAACTTATGACAGCAGTAAATTCCAATGAAGCGGCCACCATGCCATGTCAGGCACTTAAGCTCCGTCATTGGTGAAGCAAGAGCAGCGCTCTTGCATAGGCCAGAGCGGTTCACTCTAGTCTCGAGTCTCTCGACCCAGCTGAATAATTTTTCTGCTCACCTATCAGTAGTGAGTTATGAGCCTCACTCGTTGATGTGAAGTCATGTTGTCTTCCATTACCCAAAAAAAAAAGTAGAAATCATATTTTCATCTTTTTTTCGTAGAAGAACTTCATTCAGTAAAGATCAGATGCATCATGCATAATTTTAACTATAAAAAGGACAACATCATTATACATAATAGAGAAAAAGAGGAACATCAAAGCAAGCCTGAGGGGCCATTTGGCCCAGGTATGAAAGACAAATCAAATAGTTCATTGGAAAATGATAGTTAATTAGGAAACTCTTCCCAGATTTTTTGGAGCTTTAGTAGGTGAACGGAAGACAAATTAAAATGAAACTGATGTTTGGCAATCTATCATTCAAGGGATAACGAAGATCAATCTTGTGTAAATGGTTCATCCAAATGGAGTTATTAATGTGCTATCATTTAAGACAATCATCATTTAAAGAACAACAAAGATGAAGGCTCCATTTTTGAGCTCCCACTCTGACCTCATTAAGATCGTGCCAAATCAGTCAAGACTGAGTAAGCAATTGCCCCAATCCCACATTAGGAGGACGCGCTAGCCGGATTAAGTTTTCTTACTAATTATAACTCTACAGAAAAATTTATATAATTCTCCCAACTTATTATGAGCCCAGCATAAAAAAACACTTGAGGGCCTACCGACGTTAATGTGCTTTAATATATACGTTATATATAGATCTTAAAAATGATCGGTCCCCAAGCTTGGGCTCATGATGATAAAAACTCTTCCTAACGCTACATAGCTATTAGGTGACCCCTTGAATAATGATCTCATTGAATCTATATAGCATGTTATGCCTCTATTTATGCATAATAGGACCCCTATATATACCAGGAAACATGGTCTGGAAATTAAGTTAGCTAGGAGAAATACCATAGATGAAGTCAAGGATGTCAACGGAATGACTATTAGAGACGTTAGTCACTTTTTTATCAAATGGCCACGTAGTTTTGAACCCCCAAACTTCAATCCCACGCTTTTTTTAAAATATTTAATTTCCTTCATGTTCGTTAGTTCCTTGCCTAAAACCTTATTCCTCTCTCCTTCACACCCTATTCTTTCTCCTTCCCTAGCATTATCCTCCGTCCCACCTCCCCCTCACAAGCCTTGGTCCTGGCACCAATGTTGGGAGTTATAGTATATATAATAATTTCAAAATCAAGTAAAGAATAACAAACTACTATCCCCAACCTAAGAGAGTGATGATGTGAAGATCAAGAATTATCTAATTAAGTTTATGCTCAATCAAATAAACATAATCAAAACACACAAATATGGTTTAGCAAATCGACTATGCCACCATGCATACTTTACTATAATTCAAGAGAAAGTTGTAAAAACTTACCCACAAGTTAAGCCCTAAATCGCTTGTCAAGAGTCTCTTCCAAAGCATACAAGAGAAGCACATATGCTAATAGTAAAACTTTTAAAAACCTTACAAAATAAGAGCAAAAGAAAAACCTTTTTTTGTTTTCACTCTCCTTTTCAAAAGACAAAAACTCTATAATTAACTTTTTCTTCCTCACAAGGGACAAAAAAAATCCAACCTTTTCCCTCTTCTACCTACCATGTTTATATGTCGCCAATGTGAGCCCAAACAAAGAAGGAGTTGCACCATGGAAAGAATTTCTCCGTGATGTAACCCTTTTCTCAAACCAAATTCAAGTCAAACTATGATTGCCATGTCACAATGTATTTATACGTTTTAATAACCTTCACTTTAACTTAATTTTTTCAAGATGTCTAAAAGAACTTGTATATGTCTCCAACTGAGTACAATATGTATTTACCTTGATAAGATTTTCATGCCACTAAATTATTTGACTACCAACAACCAAGTTGATCTCCACTTTGGCCTAAAATCCCTCAAGACAAGTCAAACACGCCCAAAAGTACCAAGATACACCCAAAGGTGCTCAACTCTAATGCAAATCAAATAAGTCCGAACAAATGTGAGCACTAAGCCCATCATCCCCATAACAAGCTCTTAAACTAACCATGCAAGCTAACTAAGATGCTTCCAATATGTACACCTATAAACTCCAAAGATGCATGCAGATTAGCATAAACTAGAGCATCACAAGACGAATTCAATACTAGCGACACCAAGGGAGTAGATGTAATAGCAACCTTGACCTTGTTGGCACTACCTAAAAACGCTCCACCTAGAACCTAATTGTTCTCCAAGAAATTTAGATTCTTAAGAAGTGTCCTTCTCAAAACAAGTCGATTTCTCAATGCCACCTTTAGAGCTCCTTTGCACATATCAATCTAATAGCCGTTAGACTCCAAAGTACCCAATAAGATTAAATTCTTCTTCAAGTATGAGATATATCGAACATCATGGAAAACACCAATTGTGTCATCATGTAACTTCAACATAATAAGACCTATTTCAAGTGTCTTACAGGTCATATCATTACCCATAAAGACCACACCACTGCCCAACTTTTGAAAGCTAGAGAACTAATATCTATTGAAACATATATGGTAAGTACAACAACAATCCAAAATCTACTGCTCAGAATGATGAGCTGATGATAAACTAAGTAAAATAAGATATTCATTATCATAAACTTCAAAATGTACAAAACTAGCATTTGTATCCTTCTTATCCTTAAACTCAGAACAATCTTTCTCCAATGCCCCTTCTTATGACAATATGCACACTCATCCTTTGAATTGGGGTCTTCTTCTTTTGAGATTTCCTCTTGAGTGACAATGTTTGTCCATTGGATGTATCTCTATTCTCCTCCTTATCTTTCAACATGTACTCAATGTTGATCAAAACACTATATACCTCCTCATACTTAAGTTTTTTTTAATCATGAATCAAGGTAATAGATAAGTGATCATAACTTTCATGAAATGAGTTCAATAACAAAATAGCTTTATCCAATTCAGATATCTCTACATCTAGATTCACCAAATCAGACAAGAGTTTACCAAACTCAATAAAATGATCAAACATAGAAATACCTTCTTGATACCTAAAGCGAGAGTTTCTTTTTCAAATAGAGCTGATTTTACACACTTTTGGTCATGTAGTTGTCTTCTAATTTCTGCTAAGGTATAGATGCAACCATCTCTTTTGTAACAAAATACTTCATATCCTTAGCAAGACACAATCTGATTATGCCACATGCATGCTTGTCGATTTATCTTATCCCGATTTGCATTAGGTAAATCTTTAGGCTTGCTTCATTATACAATGTCTAAGTCTTGATGGACCAGCACATCCATAACCTCGCATTGTAACATGCCAAAGTTATTCTTCCCATTAAATTTCTCCACCTTAAACTTAGTAGTATACACTCTAGCTAGATGATAATGTCGTTGCCTTCAATTCCTCCGCTTGGCATTGTAGGATGCAGAGATCGCCGACATATCTTACCCAACAACTCAATCCCATAAATAAGAAAAATTAAAATTATCACAAGATCAAATCAAATATAAGAAATTGGCCCTTCCCTTCCAAATTCCCACATACGGAGCTACTTGTTGGGAATCATAACATACACAATAGGTTCAAAATTAAGTTAAGAATAACAAGCCACTACCCCTAACCTAGGCAAATGAAAATGTGAAGATCAAGAATTATCTAAGTTTAGGCACAACCAAGCAAATATAATCAAAACACACAAGTTTAATGTGACTCGGCCAATTACATATGGTATCAAACAAATTCCACTATAATTCAAGAGAAAGTTACTAGAACCTACCTACAAGCCAAACCCCAAATCACTTGTCAACAATCTCTTCAAATGCATACAATAGAAACACAAGTAATGATAGTAAAAATTCTAAAAAACCTAGCAAATAAGAGCAAAAGAAAAACTCTTTTTTGTTTTATCTCCTCCTAGAAAAGACAGAAAAAATTCAACTTTTCTTCCTCACAAGAGACAAAAGAAAAATCCAACTTTTTTCCTCTCCTACGTATTGTATTTATAGGACACCAATGTGAGTCCAAACAAAGAACGAATTACACCGTGAAAGGAATTGCTCCATGATGTAACCCATTTCTCAAACCATATTCAAGTCAAACTATGACTACCATGTCACAACTTGTTTACACAGTTCAACAAATCTCTCCCCCGTTTGACCCAAACCCTTGACCAAAGAAAGCTCCCCTTTTGGGTCATTGCATCCCCTCCCCCCTCTTCTCTAGTGGTGACTAATGCTACATGCAGAGTGAACTAGGAAGGAGGTTGCAGGGTGGAGGTTGGCACCATGAAGGGGATGTGGAGCAGACAGCAAGAAGGGCCCATTCAACAATTTAAGAGGGAAAAAGCAATAGCCCCTTCCCCAATTAAGCAAAAAAGTGCTAATTCCTCAAAGAGTTGCTTCATTTGTATAGAATATTCACACAAATCATTGTGCACTAGCATGCTTATTAATTTGTGCCATCTTTTTTGCTCTCGCAGGTGGGAAAATAATCTCCCACACTGATTCCACCCCTGTGGGGCTCGAGTTCATGTTTGAATGCTCTTTAAGGGAAAGATGCTCACTTCCTCTTACAAGAAAAAAATATATTTTGAAAACCTATTGCAATCATCTTTCTTATTATGGGAAGAATCACATAAGATTGACTTAGTACATGTCTTCAAGTTTGGATTGTGTCTCCACAAAATCATCTCTTGCCAACATGAAGGATGGTGTGAAATTGATGAAATGTCAATTTTGAGTAAAACCTATTGTCGGTAGGTCATCGACACTTTAGTTAGTGCATTGGTGTTGGATGTGATCTAATGTTGACAAGCCACTAATGTTAGTGCGCATGACGATGTAGAAAAACACTTTTCATCGATAAGCCATCAATATGCCACTGAACCTATCGATGGGAACAAGCCTACCCTAGAAAAATCATCAAGGTGCTGGTAATTTTTGGAGGCCTATTTTAGGTGTATGGTTGTGTGTTGGTGATGAATAATTGATGTGTTGGTGAAACCACCAATGTGCCTAGACATAGAAAAATTAGAGAACCACTAATACATTAGTGCCTCTATCGGTGAGGTGAGAAGATTGAAAGGCCATTGTCATTCCATGCAAGAATTGATGGAGGATTGACTCTCCCATTAACATAGAACTGACACATTGGTGACCAGGTCAGCCAATATAAAAAATTAGAAAATTTAAAGATTAAGAAATAGCGGGATAAGGATTATTACGGGGTAGATGGAGAACCCAAGGAGGGAAGTGCAATCGGAGAAGATTGTGGAGGAGAGAGAGTTCCACAATTGGCAACATGCACTAGAGCGAGAAAATATGGATAAGGGCATGCTTAGAAATTGCCTCAATGGCTAAATAGATTGACGAGTCCTAGGGTTTATAGCGAAGAAGATTGGGTTACTTGCAACATCTATTTATATCAAAACCTGAACCACCGACGTGTCGGTGGAAAAACCGATGTGTCAATTGACAAGTACAAGTCCAATTAAAAATTTAGGAAAATGGAAAATTTTGAAAATGAAGTAATACATGAATTTCGTGGGCAAAATTCTTCCAAAGAAGGATGATTGTGACACCCCATTTTTTTAAGAAAAAGATAAAATTTTCTTAACCATAGGAAGTCATCGATGTGTCGAAGAGCATGTCGATGAAACCGTAGGACATGGTCATAATTAAAATGTGGGTGGTTACATAGTTATACCTTTATAAATGGCAAGAATCGTGAGATTTTGGAAAGATCGAGATCAAAAAATCCAAGGAGTGGAGAACCTTCGGTCTATAGTGCAGGACAACAACGTGCCGGAGGGAAGGAAAAATACTGAGTTGGAGGTCATATTAACAACCTTGAAACCATGTGCTTATGAGACCTTGTTCTTAGTCATAGACCATGTTTTGGTGATTTGATATGAAGCATGTCTCAAATGTAATGGTTTATTCTAGAGATTTTACTATAATTTATATAATGATGGTAAGTACAAATTATATGGATTAAAGAGTGATAATTATAGTTTAAATCGATGTTTTTATTCTTTTGGATGTTGCAATTTTACAAAAGGAAATGATATGAGCACAATAATGGTAATTGTCTTTCTTCTGCTTTAATCGTCGACATGATCATTGATACGTTGGTGATAACATCTATGGTTGGAGGAATATGAACAATATTAAAATCGACACGCATGGGTAGGTTGATAATTAGACTGGGCATATTAGTGATGACGTTGATAAATCGGACTCTCATAGTTAGAGGTCTAAAGGGCCGGTCCCTTTGCAAACCAAGGCTGAGCATGGATATAGGGCTCGAAGTGCTAGGCAGGCCTGCGGCCCATTCATTTTTTTAAAATATAATAAAAAATTTAAAAAATATTATAAATTTATAAAAAAAATAAATCTTAAGAAGGTAAAAATTGCATCACTATAGTATGAGTACATCCTAACTAGGTTGGCACCTACTCTGTACTCACCTATCTATCATTTACAATTTAACTTTAACATACCCCTACAAGACTACAATTATATTCTAAGAGTCTAAGATAAAAAAAAACATTTGAACTTTCTAAGAAATTGAAATTTCATTAAAGTCTTCTTGTAGCTCCTCTTTTAAATTTGGAGTTTGTTCTCTCTCTTCTGCATCTAGCCAATTTGTCAAGCAAACTCAACAGTCCACCATTGTTGGATCTAAGCGACTCCTCCGATTGTTAAGTACCATGTTTCTTGCAATAAAATAACACTTCGAAGCTATTGTAGACATTGAAAGAATTAGTAAATCACGCGCTAAGGTAGCAAGCATAGGATAAATCTTTTCATGTGTTTGCCACCAAATTTAAACGTCAAAGTTACTTGTTTCTTGTTTGATTAAAAAAGTCACAAAATTATTATATAAATATACAAAAGTAATTCATTTTAGAGTACTTGTATATTTTTATTTATTTCTACTAAGCAATAACCAAAAAGGTTCATTTTTATTTATAGAAGGATTTGTAGCAACTTGACCTTCTACTACCATACATAGATTCATATGTATTGCATAAAGAATATAAAACATTTTTAACTTCTTCAATATATCTATAAGATTCTAAAGCCATATTATTATACATATCCTCTACTAATATTTATACACAACTTAACTTAATCCTAGGGTCCATAATTGCACCTAAACAAAAATCATAAGTTCTTTCCAATATTTTTTATATTTTATTTCCATTGGCCCCACAATCATATTAATACATCATTATTTTGATATTTTAAAAACCTAAGAGTAATATCATAGAGTTGATTAAGAACTAAAGAAGAAGTAGGATAATATATGCCCAATAATTGTTTAATAGCTTCATACAAAATATGTAAAAAATTCATAATAACTTGTGCAATTTCAAAATCATCATCACATAATAAAAAATTAAGCATCTTATCTTAACACCATAATATTATAATTTATTTTAATTCATAACAAGAATTTAACATTATATAAGTACTATTCCATTTATGTTTAACATCTAAGACATTTTTTTTATATTTTTTACCATATTATATACATAAATCTCTAAATTCTTGAGATTTATATAGAGAAAAACTAATATATACTAATGCATCTCTAATATTTACTAGATGATCTTTAAAAAGATTTAAACTATCTTGAACAAATAAATTATAACATGACAACAACATCTTACATTAAATTTTTTTCTATCTAACATAGGGCACAATTGTGATTTAAGAAAATCAATAATAGTTTTAATATTTGAAGTATTATCGAAATTTGCTTTTAGTGTAGGAGGTAGGGTGTTGGGCGATAGGTGAAGTCGAATAACACTAGGTGCGGTGGAGGCATGCATTTGCTGGAAGGATTGGCTGAATGTAAATAAAAAGGCACAAACTCTCAATTTTGAAGAGAAAACAAGAGAAGATTTATAATACTTGACAATCAATTAGTTAATAATGTAATTTTTATTTTTTTTTGTACTTGAAGTTTTAAATTATAATTGCAAATAATAGATAGGTGAATGAGTGTCAACCTAATTGCATAAAATATTCATTAAATATTATTGTAGAAATTGTATTATTAATTTTTAAGTTTTTCTTTTAAACTATAGGGGGAAGTGGGTCGGGCTGGCTTGTGGCCACTCATAGTCCTTGTAGCCACGTAGAGAAAAATCAAGGAGGAAAGACTCATGGGTTTTAGGATCCACAAAGTTTGGGAGTTTTTTTTGTATAGCCGCTCCCCTAACCCGAGAGTTGGTTTGAATGGGTTATAATATTAAAGGATGTATGACTCCAACATAGTGCAACAAATAAGGTCTCGATGATTATGAAAGTAAAAAATCATGACCACAGGTCTTAAGGTGTAGATGGAGTAGGCGATAATCTTCAATAAGAGTTTGAAGCTGCTTAATGGAATAGTTTATATTTTGAGGAGTCATGGAGATTTGCTTGATGTTGCAATAGAATTTATTGACCCTGTGTTCCTTTATTTGATAAGGTTAATTTTGAGCATGAAAGGTAATAAGTTGATTGTTTTATCTATTGTTAATTTATTTTAGTTCTTGTGTAGCCATCCCATTATGTATACTTCTATATTTAGCATCCTTGTAGTGTAGGTGTATTGCATATAAAAGACATTTGCATCTAAAGTAGGGAAGGACTTACTATACATTTATTAGGTAACTTCATGGGTTTCTTTCTAATACTTGATAGAAGTAAAAATGAAGGCATGGGTGTGTGCCAATTATTTCAACTTGTTACTAGAGTGGTGTAATGACAAACAAGTGTTCAACTAGTGATCATGCATTTCTTCTTTATTTTGATAAAGCTAATTAGCCAAGTAATTATTATGATAATTCAATTGCATTGGATTATGCACATACTCATGCCCCCAAGCGTTTCCAAATTATCTTTATTTTAATTTTATTCCTTTATTTATAGTGTTGCATCATGTTTTATTTTATAAAAAGGAAAACTATAATAGTATGTGAAAATTAGGGGTGTGACATCTGCACTTTGATAATTTCTGAAAATAAAATTTAAAATCCTAGGCTACGAAACTATTTGATTGTTGAGCCTAAACATTTATTTACTTTGCACATCAAGTAATTTTGCCTTTCATACCATCTCATTTTGTGTCCTATGATTTTTCATAATGTCCTTACATGTTGTTGGACACAAAATTTAATTTTTGTAAATTTTAAGTATATTAAATTTATTATGAATAATTTATGTAAATGCTATTTCCAGTCTAACTTCATGAATTGCAAAAATACTCAATACTTCCGTGGAGTTGATCATGACAATAGTGTTTTTTTAAAGTTTCACCTTATTACCTTTTGATCTTATAATTTATTATTTTAATATGCCTTGATTTTCATGCATATATGTACATGCTTATTTACTTAACATATGTTCCCTTCCCCTACATTAATAGAATCATTTGAGCTTTTAATTTGAGAGAGAGGGAGTGTAGCTTATGCAAGTACTGGACATGAATATTAGGTGGGGAATATGGTGCATTTGAATAAACCTAACATGACTACTTAAACAAAGTGTTTAATGGATCACATGACATAGATCTTTATATAAATGTTAAATAAGGCAGGTCTTTCTGACATTTGAATGAAGGAATATGGATTTTGTGCCCTTTTATGTCGAACTTGAAGATGAAGGTCGTTCAACCTAGGGTTTATAGTCCCAAATTCCATTTCATGCTTTTCCCATTGAGATTGCTAAGTTGACTTAGTGAAACACTATGATTGTCACGATGACACAACAAGGTTATGATACTTTCAATGAAATATATTAATAAAACTTGAGAAGTTTTGGCAATGTTTACGATGAACCTTTTATAATTGTGAATATTTCTTACTTTTGGTTGTTTTACTTATGAATTTTATGAATTGTAATGATTAGTTTATTTCTTTACTAGCCATAATCTCACTTTTTACTATTTAAGTATTTTTGGAAATTGTTCATATATATCCTCTATATGTACGTAGAAGAGATGGAGTATTTAGAAGACTTTGGAGCACATGTGAACTAGAATAGCGATAAATGATGGGGTGCTCTTGGGCCTAACTAAAACATCTTTTAGAATGTCAAATTTATTTTCTTTCATGAATTAGTTTGAGCTATGACTATCTTTTGATTATGTATTAAATGTCTATGCGTGCTAGATAATTTTTCATAATTTTATTTTAATTAAGGTTTTCTTTAAACTGCTCTATTAATTGTGTTACTCTGATCTAGTTCTTCGGAATTAGACATTCGGTTTCGAGGCCATGATTCAGGGCATTACAATGATGACTGTCAAGAAAAAAATTGTTGGAGCTGAGTTAAAGATTTTGGAGGTCCTACAAAATTCATAACATGAGAAAGGAGACTTGTTAGGAAAATTACCTTTTGAATATGTATTTCTCTTACTTACAAATGAATGGAATTCATATATTTGATTGAAGATTAAGGTTGGTGTTTGACACTATGTTTTTAAGATGGATTTCGTCCTACTTGTGCTTAGGATATACGTGGACGTCTGCTTCACAAAATAAAATGTTCTAAGGTACACAGAAGAAGCAGGACAATCTGCGTACTCGATGAACCAAAACCATATTCTTACTCTAACTAATTTTAAATATGTATTTCTTTTATTTACAAATGAATGGAATTCATAAATTTGACTGAAGATTAAGGTTAGTGTTTGACACTCTGTTTTTAAGATGGATTTTGTCCTACTTGTGCTTAGGGTACGCGTGGATGTCTGCTTCAAGAAGCAGTACAATCTGCATAACCGATGAACCAAAACCATATTCTCTAAGTAACACACACCGGCCTTGCACTCATTTTCCAAATCCATGTACACAGTAATGAGTTAAAGATTTTATAGACAAAAAATCTTGTATCCTTCCTACGGGTTATATCCATTTGGATGAGTTGTTATAACCTCTAAGCAAAGATTCATCAATTCTTCACATAGAGTAACGAGACAATTTATCAATCACTTTCAGTTGGCTTAGCCCAACTTTTTTCCAACGAGACTCCTATTGAGTTGGTAGAAATTGAGATCAAGAACTTTGAGCTTCGAGAGACTCCACAGCTTGAAGGGCATCGAACCTACTAGTTGATTGCTCGTAAAGTTAAGTATTTGAAGCACCGTTACTAATTAATTAAGTACATCTACCTAGGAACGATCCCTCCAAGGCTGAATCCGGGGCAAAGAAAGAGAAGCAAGCATCCTATGATCCTATCTCTGCCCACGAGCCCATTGATGATTTTTCATTCCAATTTGAAATTCTTTAGGAGTTCTTCAAAACTCTTTTAGACAACCCGACTTGAGCACCTGTCGCACAACAGAAGCACCTGTTGATGCTTCAGACTTGAACACAGGATACCTATCTCCCCAACACCGACATGCTACAATAATTACGCTAGCACTTTTCCAATTCTTTAGAGAAGTATATTCCGGTGAGAATCGTTCCAAAAACCATCTAAGAATTTTGAGCTGATGCCTGCGAAGGTATGCCGTGTTGGGCCTTAGATATGGGTTTGACTTATATTGGGCCAACTTAGAGGAATCGGTGAACTATGGCCATGAAGGGTGTGATAAGCCTTCATAGGGTTGAATTTATAACCTTGTTTCCGCATGATAAACCCACCTTGGAGAGCCTATATGGGCCTAAAGCTCAAGCCGTAGCTCCTCACAACCTCTCCTCTCTCCAAGTCTCCTCCTCCCCCCCCCCCCCCCCCCCTCTTTTTTTTTTTTTTCTCTCTCTCTCTCCCTTGAGATGCACGTTGCCAGCCTCGTGGGTTGCGTGTGGCTTAGAGAATGTTGTCAAGCGACAGTCTAGCACGTTGCGAGGATACTTAGGTTGATCTCTCATCTCTTCAATGTGAAAGGGTCATGATCTTGATCATAAACATACATAAAAGAGGTAAATATATCCCCCTTTGAATCAATTGATTAGAGGCATAAAAGGGCATGTCTTTTTATGGAGGCTGTGTACCAGGGATGAACCCTCCAAAAGGTAAGTGTTAGTCATATGATAATTAGTTGAATATATACTAATTTTGCTTTAAATTTGGATTATTGCTCGTATCTATATATTTTTATGCATGTTTTGACCAATGATACTCTCATCAATGAGTCGAGAAAAATCAAAGACACCTCCTCCAGACGGCCTCACCACCATGCATTTGTTGTGTCACCCAACATGTCGGGTCACTTTCAAAATGTGGTCTAAAAAATCTTAATGGTCGTCTCTGTGGGTATGAAAATGTGAAAAGCTTACCAGGGTGCCCATTTGAGCACACTTGGTGGTATGGAGGCAACTGTGAAGGCCGCCCTGTTTCTTGAAATGTAGGAAGCAACGGCATAAGCGTGATTGTGACAGACATGATCGGGGTGCCGCTGTCTCACGGACTATGCATCGATGACAAACGCGCCGATGTCGCTGCTGTTGTGTCTAGTGGGCAAGCTATAAGTGTAGCTCGGTCGCTTTGATGAATTTGAGTTTTTTCTTTATCATATATAGCTGAGGACTTCAGGTATTTTAAGAGAAAAACTTCATGCACAATAATAACGGATGTTTTTCTTGTCATATATTGTCAGCTTACTTTTTAGAATTTCCTTGTTTGGATCAATACCACATAAACTCGAAACAACAATAGCACGAGATTGACATAATCAAACTAGTAAGCTCAGATGATATATATGTATGTGCGTCATACATCAATAATTGTTAAGTACAAATATTCTCTCAATTACAGCTCAAAGCAATTGGATAAAACATTTTGCCACTTCTAATACTTTATAGCTACGGAGATATAATGAGCGGGTGAAATTTCACTGACATATTTGTTACCCGAAATCAACAATAGATACACATGGACTGTGTACTTGTGTTATGTGCGTGTGTGCTGTCTATTTTGGGCATCTGACCACATAAACTTCTCCACCTAGACATGATTACGAAACAAAAATGTGATCCTAATTAATTCTTTTTCACCAGCTCACATATGGCTTGAATACGGTAAATAAAAAGGTTTATGTACAATGTTTAAAGCCTTATGTAAGTGTTATATTTTCGTACCTTTGTCTTTTATATGATGAGAAATATTACTGGAATGTTAATGTTTATGATCGAATCAAGCAATCAGCTCTGTCCTTAAGACAGAATTCGCCCTCCTTACTGGTGTTTAGGATTCGTGGACGTCTGCCTCCCAGGATAAGACGATCAACCATATACCGTAGGAACACCTCCAACATGGGACATGCAACGAACCACAGTGAGTATGCTAACACAGAACACAGATGAACGGAATGGACAGGAAAAACCCAAATCGGATTGTTTGCAGAAAGAGTTTTTCATGGTTTTATAGAAAATCCCGTTGAAGACAATCTTACCCGTTCAAATTCAAACGGATGGACACTTCCTTTAGTGAAAGCAAATCGGACCCATTTTGGTTAATAGAAAACCAAACCAAACCAATTAAATAGAAAACCGAACCAAATGAATTTATCCCAAAAATATTATCTTGTTGAACCAACTCAACCCAACCCAACCCGACCGGCTGTGCGTGAGAACCGAACCGAGCCGAGCCGGCCGGCGGCGGTGGCGCGTGGGTTAACCCACCTAGGTGCATTGGTCCAACATCTCTCTCCCCCACAAAAGTGGGTTGGCCCAAGGGCCTAACATGAAAGGCCAAACTAAAGCCTTATATACCAACACCATAACCTTTACCTAGGCGATGTGGGACTATTCACTCCTTCAACCAATTTCCATGTGATATTCTTATTCAATATGAAGTGGGCTTGGGCTTTCTCTACCAAATGGGCTTGACCCACTTGAGTAATATGGGCTTGACCCACATAACCATTATTATGCCCATCTAAATAATATGAGCTTAACCAATTAATAATGCCCACTTCTAACAATCCCCCACATGAATGAGAATTGGCTGGATAACTATGCAAAACTATGAAGATAAACCGTGAAAGCAATATTGAAAAGATCATGCATGGGGGTGAGGTAGCTTTTGGCTGTGAACCTTCCCTTTTGAAAACTATCGGGTCTACTGGCTAATCAGTGAACGTGATGTCTTGAACTGTTCAGCCGTTTGTGTAAACCAAGACAATAGAATTCACACAATCACTTCTTAGACACACTGTGGTTCTCATGATTGTGTTCATTTCGGCCTTGAACAAACCTGGTTTTCATGAGTGCTCTAGAAGATTTAACCTTAAAATCCTCATAGAAGCGGCCCCTTCACACTCATATAGGTGATTCTCATTAGGAGTATCCTGCAATACCCCACTCGAACGAATTCAAGCAATAAGAACCATTAAAAGCAAAGCTTATCCTGATTCACTTTGCAGGCATCACTATCTCATCATAGGAATGGGGACGAGATTCTATCTCAATAGTGATTCCCCTTAAATCCCCCACAATTCGGTTGTCCCTTTGAACCTAGATCTTGGGATCTCCAGTCAACAAGGTTGGGTTGCCATTATGGTGATTCTTAATGTATAGGCTTCAAGCCCATTCCCCTCGATGAACTGCTCACTTGTTCTTTAGTCAAACCCTTAGTAAGCGGATCCGCAATATTTTCTTTTGACCTAACATACTCAATGGAAATTATTCCACTAGAGAGCAATTGTTTTATAGTATTGTGCCTCCAACGTATATGTCGAGACTTACCATTATACAAGTTACTTTGTGCCCTTCTTATAGCCGATTGGCTATCACAATGTATGCAAATAGGTGGCATAGGTTTCCCCCACATTGGAATATCCTCTAAAAAATTACGAAGCCACTCAGCCTCTTCGCCTGCTCTATCAAGTGCAATGAATTCAGATTCCATGGTGGATCTTGCTATGCATGTTTGTTTTGAGGATTTTCAAGACACTGCTGCACCTCCAAGTGTAAAGACATCCATTTGTGGATTTTGAGTCTTTTGTATCAGATATCCAGTTTGCATCACAGTAACCCTCTAGTACTGTTGGATACCTTGTATAATGCAGCCCATAGTTCAAGGTATATCTTAGATATCTAAGAACCCTGACTAGAGCCTTCCAGTGGTCTGCCCCTGGGTTGCTATTAAATCTACTCAGTTTACTCACTGAGTATGCTATGTCTGGTCTCGTACAATTCATAATGTAATTGAGACTTCCAATAATTTGAGAATATTGAAGTTGTGATATACTCTCTCCCGTGTTTTTGCTTAAGTGCAATGTCACATCCACAGGTGTTCTCGCTGGACGATTATCATTCTGATTAAATTTTTCTAATATTTTCTCAATGTAATGAGATTGAGATAATACATATCCATCAGATGTTTTAGAGATTTTTATCCCTAGTATGACATCTGCAACACCCATATCCTTCATGTCAAACTGTTTGTTCAACATCTTCTTTGTAGCTGTAATGATATCATCATTGCTACCAATAATTAGCATATCATCCACATAAAGACATACAATGACATAGCCATCAGGTTTGTCTTTCACATAAACACATTTGTCGCATTCATTGATTTTGAATCCATTTGACATCATCATTGTGTCAAAATTTTCATGTCATTGCTTAGGTGCTTGTTTAAGTCCATAAAGAAATTTAACAAGTCTGCACACTTTGTTTTCTTGACCCGGTACAACAAACCCTTCAGGTTGTTGCATATAAATTTCCTCATTCAAGTCACCATTCAAGAATGTGGTTTTCACATCCATTTGGTGTATTTGAAGATTATACAAAGCAGCAATAGCGATTAACATCCTAATGGAAGTTATCCTTGTGACAGGTGAATAAGTATCAAAATAATCTTGACCTTTTTTTTCCTTGTATCCTTTGATAACAAGTCTAGCTTTATATTTGTCAATTGATCCATTAGCTTTCATCTTCCTCTTGAAT
This sequence comes from Saururus chinensis, assembly GCA_035235625.1. Taxonomy (NCBI): domain Eukaryota; kingdom Viridiplantae; phylum Streptophyta; class Magnoliopsida; order Piperales; family Saururaceae; genus Saururus; species Saururus chinensis. Next base: position 34,394,099 of record CP141145.1, read on the forward strand.
ATCCACTTGTATCCTAGAGGTTTACTCCTTGGCGTTAGATCCACCAACTCCCAAGTATGATTTTGCATAATGGATTCAATTTCACTGTTTACTGCCTCCTTCCAATATTGTTCAGGAGATGACATGGCTTCCTTAAAGCTTTGAGGCTCATTTTCCAACAAATAAGTTAGAAAGTCTGGACCAAAGGATTTTGATGTTCTAGCACGTTTGCTACGTCTAGGTTCATCATCCTCTCCCTCTTGGTCTTCACTATTGTCCTTTTCAACATCCAAAGTTCTTTTATGAGAACTTTCCGTTTGTGTAGAATTCCACGGAAAAATATTTTCAAAAAACGAAGCATTCCTGGATTCAATCACATTATTAACATTTACATCAGGAATATCTGATTTATGAACAAGAAAGCGATATGCACTGCTATTATTGGCATAACCAATGAATACACAATCAATGGTCTTTGGTCCAATTTTAATCCTCTTGGGATTAGGGACCGCCACTTTTGCCAAACACCCCCACACTTTTAAGAATTTGTAGGAAGGCTTTCGACCTTTCCATAATTCATATGGTGTCTGCAAGGTTTTCTTATGAGGTATTTTGTTGAGAATATAATTTGCTGAAAGCAAAACTTCCCCCCACATGTTCTGGGGTAACCCAGAACTTATTAACATGGCATTCATCATTTCTTTTAAAGTTCTATTTTTCCGTTCAGCAACTCCATTTTGCTGAGGTGAATAGGGTGCCGTTGTTTGGTGTATTATTCCATGTTGTGAACAGAAATCACCAAAAGGTGATTCATATTCCCCACCTCTATCACTTCTTAGAACTTTAATTTTCTTGCCAAGTTGATTCTCAACCTCTGTTTTATATAATATAAACATGTCAATGGCCTCATCTTTACTTCTCAACAAGTAAACATAACAATAACGAGTGCAATCGTCGATAAATGTAATAAAGTACTTTTTACCTCCTCTTGTTTGAACAAGTTTTAAGTCACAGACATCATTGTGAATTAACTCAAGAGGTTCAGTACTGTGCGCAATACTTTGGAAAGATTTCCTGGTTAATTTTGATTCTACATAAGTTTGGCATTTATGATTAAAGTCAATATTAAATTTAGGCAGATATTCCATATTAATCAATCTACGTAAAGCAGCATAATTAACATGACCTAATCTACCATGCCACATATCACATGACTCAATCATATACGATGAAGAAGCATTTGCATTCTTAATAACAGAAATAGGTACAATAGTGAGTACATTGAGCTTAAAAAGCCCCTCATTTAAATACCCTTTGCCCACGTATATCCCACCCTTGGTCAAGACAAATTTATCTGACTCAAAAACCAACTTGAAGCCATTCTTGCTCAGCAAGGATCCAGACACTAAATTCTTTCGAATTTCAGGAACATGCAGCACATTGTTGAGTGTGAGCTCTTTGCCTGAAGTCATCTTCAGCACCACCTTGCCAAGTCCTTCAACCTTTGCAGTAGAGGAGTTACCCATAAACAGCTGTTCACCATTCTCCACTGGCTGATAAACGGAGAACATCTTCCTATTAGAGCAAACATGACGAGTAGCCCCGGTGTCCACACACCATTCACAAGTGTTCGTGACTAGGTTCACTTCCGAAATAACAGCAGAAAGGTTGATGTCATTCACATTGGTGGAGAGATTCTCCACTTCAGTCATGTGGGCCTATGCCTTCTTCTTCTTGGAATCATCTTGTTTATTCCATTTCCGACAATCCTTAGCCTTGTGGCCTATCTTGTCACACACGTAGCACTTGCCCTTGAATTTGGCTTTGTTGGAGTCACTGTTTGACTGTCCCGCAGGATACTTCCTCTTCTTGTTGTTGAAGTTAGAGTCTTTATGCCCCTGTTCCACAACATTTACTTTGGCTTCTAGGCCATGGCCTTTGGTGTTCTTTTCAGAAGCCCGGTTGTCCTCTTCAATCCTTAATCGCACAATCAGATCTTCCATGTTCATCTCCTTTCGTTTATGCTTTAAGTAATTCTTGAAATCCTTCTAGGAAGGTGGTAATTTTTCAATTAGAGCTGCCACTTGGAAAGACTCACTTAAAGTCATTCCCTCTGCATGAATATCATGCAGGATCACTTGGAGTTCTTGAACTTGGCTGATCACAGTTTGAGAGTCCACCATTTTGAAGTCCAAAAATTTGTCGACCACGAATTTCTTCGTTCCAGCATCCTCTGTCTTGTACTTCTTGTCTAAAGACTCCCACAGTGCCTTAGCACTTTTCATGGAACTATACACATTATACAATGTGTTGTCCAACCTATTAGGATATAATTACGGCATAAGAAATCCGCATGTTTCCATGCATCTACTGCCGCAACAGCTGTCTTGTCCTCCCTTTTCTCCTCAGTGAGAATGGGTACGTCCTCTTGAAGGAAGCGGGCTAAGTTCAATGTGGTGAGATAGAACAACATTTTCTGCTGCCATCTTTTAAAATCTGCACAATTGAACTTTTCTGGTTTTTCCCCTTTAATGGGAAGAGGAGCAGTCACTGGAGTGGGAACAAGTACCGATGCCAAGTGGGTACCTTTAGCAGCCATTTTTGTTCCAAAGAACAGAAGATTTACTCAGTGTTAAAAATCAGTGAATTTCAAAATCTACGTAGAACAGTGAATTTCGAAATACATATACAGAACAGTGAATTTTGAAATCTATGCAAAACAGTAAATTGCGAAATACTGTTACAGAACAGTGAATTTCCAAATTAATGCACAAAGCAGTGATTTTTGAAATCGATGCACAGAATAGTAAATTGCAAAAGATATGCTCAAAAGGTGTATTTCGAAATCTTGAGACAATAGTAAATTTCGAACAGTAAACTCTAGGAATGTTAAGAACAGTAAAAGTCCAAAAACAAGATTTAAGAGTAAACTATACGAAATGTTAAATCTTGTATATTAAAATGATGAACAGTAAATTTCAGAAATTATGAACAGTAAATTTCAAAATGTATTAATAAATAGGAAACTGCTGAAAATTTGTGACCAATAAACGATCGGAAATTTTTCAACCAGTAAGCTCCAAAAGTAATGAACAGTAACTTCCAAAATTTTGAACAGTAAACTGTCAGAAAAGTTCAAACAGTAACTACAAAATTTCGGAACAGTAAACTTCAGAAAAGTTGCGTACTAAATAGTAAAATTATAAACTGTACGCACAAAAAGGAAAAATTTAAAAATTCACACGGAGAATAGTAAAATTTCAAACAACACGTCCAGAATAGTATAATATTAGCATTAATAGCATGGTAAAGAAAAATTTCCCACTGTATTTGACACATAGAAGTAAAAATATGTGTACAGTGAAGAAAATTTTCAAAAGGAGGATACTATTGTTGTTACGTCTGAAACAAGACTATGAAGAAGTCAAATTCAGATTTATTTTACTTGCCAATTGTAGTAGACAAGGTCGATCCACAGGGAAAACCTTGTGCAACAAAGAAAATAGTTACAAAGAAATAGAGGAAGAAAAATTAAGAAAGAAAGAGTAGAAGAGTATTGAGGGAATAACACGTTAAGAAATCAAGATAAGAAAACACTAAGGCATTAAAGATCATTGTAACATCTAATGATGTTCTTCATATATCATGTTATCTCAGTTAGAATTGAATGAAGATTCTATTTAACCGGAAGATATGAACATTAAAATTAAAACTAAAGATAGAAAATGCTTTGGATAGATGAAGGATAAAAATAATTGTCTCTTTAAGGTTTCTATGTATCCAAATCACAAAAGATCAAGAAGGATAGCCTTTAAGCATCTTATGTATCCAAATCACAAAGAAACAAGAAGAAGAACAATATTAAATAAACATCACTTCAAATAAACAATACTTACTTGAAACCATTGATGAAACATAAATTGAACTCCATTAGATTGTTACAAATCACCTCTAGCCTTAGTTTGAGAGCTTAGAAAGCCATTACAATAAAACTAAAAACAAAATTACAAAATAAAAGAAGAAAATAGGAGAAGAGAGCTCCAAAGAGGAGAGAATGCCCCATCTATCACGTCTACCCCTCTATTTATAGGAAAAGAAAGGGTTGCTTCAAAGGGTAAAATCAAATCATATCTCCAGATTTTATCCTGATTGATTGCCTGATTCGACCCCTATATCTTCGGAATTTAGAATTTCTTCCTGAAATAACACTTGTAGCCACGGAAGTCTTCTTTCCATTGCCACCAGAATCGTATCAATCCGAATTATACATAAAAAGATATGATCAAAATACTAAGGCTGTGTCAATCTATCCGAATCAACTTCTTTCATAATTTAGTTCCATTAATACAAATCTCAAATCAAATGGGTCCACAAGGTTATGTTCGACCATTCCATGCATGTTAGACCATTATGAGCCCATTTTTGACTTTTAAATAGCTTTGGATAGTTGGGCTCAACTTCCTCTTCCAGTTGTATCTTGTTGAAGCCTGTTTAGACATGTAAACTAAATTAAGGTCCAACTAACTTATTCAAAACATAAATAGCCCAAATCAGTAATGAATTAACACAAAATAGGATTGCAAATAGAAATTTGAAAATATTTTATTAAACATTATTTCAGTGCATCAACTATTCTACATGCATAACAATAAAATACGAAAATATATAAGAATTCTATCTTAAGATTGTTATATTTTTGTACCTTTATCTTTTATGTGATGAGAGATGTTACTGGAATGTTAATGTTTATGATCGAATCAAGCAATCAGCTTTGTCCTTAAGACAGAATTCGCCCTCCTTACTGGTGTTTAGGACTCGTGGACGTCTGCCTCCCAGGATAAGACGATCAACCATATACCGTAGGAACACCTCCAACACGGTACATGCAACGAACCACAGTGAGTATGCTAACACAGAACACAGATGAACAGAACGGACAGGAAAAACCTAAATCGGATTGTTTGCAAAAAGAGTTTTTCATGGTTTATAGAAAATCCCGTTGAAGACAATCTTACCCGTTCAAATTCAAACGGATGCATCCATCTGTTAACAGACACTTCCTTTAATGAAAGCAAATCGGACCCATTTTGGTTAATAGAAAACCAAACCAATTAAATAAAAAACCGAACCAAATGAATTTATCCCAAAAATATTATCTTGTTAAACCAACCCGACCTGACCCGACCCCTACCGGCCGCACGCGCGTGTGGGTTAGCCCACCTAGGTGCATTGGTCCAACATCTCTCTCCCCCACAAAAGTGGGTTGGCCAAAGGGCCTAACATGAAAGGCCAAACTAAAGCCTTATATACCAACACCATCAGCTTCACCTAGGCGATGTGGGACTATTCACTCCTTTAACCAATTCTCATGTAATATCCTCATTCAATATGAAGTGGGCTTGGGCTTTCTCTACCAAATAGGCTTGACCCACTTGAGTAATATGGGCTTGACCCACATAACCATTATTATGCCCATCTAAATAATATGGGCTTAACCCATTAATAATGCCCACTTCTAACAGTAAGTTGGTCACAAAGCATTGTACATAGCCATGTAAAGAGACAACATAAGTAAAAACGAACTTTAAATTTTAAACCCAAAAAATTAGTAGTTATTGATCAGAAGCAGTATTTACCTTAATTTGCAGTGGCATTATTCCCAATGTTCATACAAAATACCCAGGTATAAACCCATAAAATAATGTCGTTAACTAATTTAATAAAATTTCTAAAATACCCCTACATAATGAAGTCTGTTACAAAATTTTGGTTGTTACAACGTTTTCTTTTTCATTGGCATATTATTATAAAAAAAAAGTTTGTATGAGGCCAGACTCACATGCGTCATGGTGAGCCTTGGGCATAATGAGCCGTCAGATTAAAATTTAACTATTGAAGGGGTAGAAAATTAATCTGCTTCTTAAGTAATGTCCACAGTATAAGTTTGATCCAACAACTGATAATGCCCGAGCTATAAAATAAAGTATTATAAATACTTGATTGAGTAGTTCTACTACGCTACACACCAACTTTAGTGATGTGTAGGCCCCATGCGAGCCCCTACATCAGTGCATATATTCCTCTATACCACCTCTAAGTGTGATGATTTGCCATTATTCTACATAGGATCATGTCTAGCCTATTTGTGCTCTATGCAAGGCCATACCACATAGGGCTTATAGTATACTATTACATAAAAGCTAATGTAGTAATTATGTACCATATTAAATTTAACATACGAGTCCCTTTAAAAGCGCCCGGGCTCACGCGTGTGAGCGTGAGCCCGGGCCCTTTCGGCCGTCGGATCTAAATCCGATGGCCCACGCTACTCAGGGGGCATTTAAGCCCTGAGTAGCGTGGGCCGTCGGATTTAGATCCGACGGCTCAAAGGGCCCGGGCTCATGCATAGGCGCGTGAGCCCGGGCGCTTTTTAACTTTTCCCTTAACATAATACATATATATAGTGTTGGCTTCAATGTACCATGTTAGGAACTATATAGCATGGTCACAAGGCTATCGTGTCCGAGGGAAAAAATATATTTTCACTATTACATAAGAATGTGGTTATTCTTATCTCAATTTTTTTCTTGTGTCCTCGATTTTTTTTAACACTGTTTACTTAAAATATTTCACTTATCCCCCATTTGAAAATATTATTTTATCTTTTTACCTTATTTTTCTCCTCCATTTCTTCTCCGGTTTTGGCCGGTGCCGCAAAGGCAACCAGTGGTCGTAGAGGCTCTGGCCAGGGGCTGACTAGCCGCAAGGAAGCTCAGGCTAGTGCAGCCAGAGGCAGGCCAGCCGTGTTGAGGCTCTGGTCAAGAGCAGCCAGATCTGGTTGTAGCAAGCATGTGTGCATTGTCACAACTACATTTGGCCGCGGCGGGCTTAGTTCCTGGTCATGCCTGCTTGGCCAAAGCCTGGCCGGGTCTAAAAAAAAAAGAGATAAGAGGTGATGTTGCCAACATCACCATTGGAGCTATCGCTATCGCTCGCGGAGAAGAGGGTTGGTTTCATGTATTTGGGGAAATGAGAAGCAGGAGGAGCAAAGTGACATAGAGACAGGGAAAACACGAGGTACTTAAGTAAAAAATTGAAAAGGTATTTTTTTTCCTTTTCAATTTGGTTGAAGGACAGGGGAAAAAATTAGGGTTTAAATAAAATTATTCATTTATGTAAACCCCCTTAAGATCTTTTTTAGAAACGCTAGTAGATATTCATCTGCCATAAGTAAAAATGACCTGTTCTAAAGTCTCGTGACAGATTTTGCTACCTGGCTGTAGCCTCGGAACAGAGTAATCCTTAGAAAGGTTATTACTAAAAAAATAATTATAACAATCTTGAGAAAGATCATTATAAAAAAAAAAAAAGCAGTAATAATAACCTTGAGAAAGAAGGTACACAATTGGTGATTGTCTGTATTTTTTATCTACAGTTGTTACTGAACTGTCGACGTGTAAGCCCAAGCTCTATGGGTCATCGGATGTATATCTCACGGTCTATAATATTAAAGAGTTTAAATACCTCTAGTATTATGGGCCATCGGATATAAATCCGATAGCCCATAGAGCTCGCATTATAGTTGAGAGTGGGGACTCGCTAGTAATTTTGTTGCGTACAAATGGAGATATCCTTCATTTATTAACAGTCAACTACTTACCTTTCAATGCACATGCCCTTTAGGAGGAGTCTTGACCCTAGAAATTAAAGGGAACACATTCAAGGACTTATAGAACACTTTCTGTTAGTTGTTAGCTGGGAACAGGAGCAGCATCATGCCTTTTGAATGCGACTTCTCAAGTTTTTGCTGCTAAACGTCAATTTCAGTAGCTAGTTTAGTATGACGACTGCCGCAACAGATTTGGTATTGTATTTTTCTACAAATTTTGGAGAGAACAGTTTATATTGGGCTCCTGTGCAATTGCTGAGCCCGGACATTGCGTACCACAGGATTTTAATACAATGGCACACATAACTCAAAAGATAGATTGGTTTTTACCCCCTTCACAGTTAAATTAAGATATGCGCGGTGGCTCATGACGCATAGGCTTATGCTCATATAAACTTTTTTCTATTTTGATACTTATATTACAAAACTAACTAACATGCTTTTTCATCTTGATAATCTTCTTGGACCATGGTTTACTGATGCCTGCATGCATGCTGGAGAATGCAGCCTATAAGGAGGGCATAAAAGAGAACACAAAAATCCATGATGAAGAATATTATCTGGATAATGGCCAATATGGGTTGTCACCTTCCTCTCTCATTAGCTTAGTTATAACAACTAATTTGATAGATATTTTTAATTTTTGAAAAGAATGTAGCTATATGCGACTCATTAAATTCCTACATCTCTTATTTTTAGTTTACCCCAACCTTAATTATTAAAATATCTCTCATCTCCTACACTTGAAACATATTCTCTCATCTCTTTACCTTATCTTCCATTTCCTTTCTTTTCCAGTTCCGGCCATTGTCACCGGCCGCCAGTATTATCCGCCTTTTTGTTGACCGTGAGAGAGACTCTGACCAATGCGGCCAGTGCCAGCCAAAGGTTAGCCTGGATTTTGGCCTCGGCGAGCTGCCAAGCCGATGGCTGTGGTAAAAAAAAAAATTTAAAAAAAAAAGGAGGGGAGAAAAGGTCGTTGTCTCCTAAGCCCTTGCTGAAGATAAAAATAGTTATTTTGATGAAGAGGGTGGGGTTCTTGTCTTGGGAAAGTAGGAGTAAATAAATTCGAATAAAACATGGGAAACTGAAGTAAAAAAAAATCAGTTTAGTTGGGGGAAGGAGGAGTTCACCGGGGTTCAATATCCTCGTTCTTTTAAAAAAGAGTTGAAAGGCATTTCCATGTGGAAGCTGCTGAAGTTGGAAATCTATTTCTAAAGTGTGCGCCATATGGAATGTGTGAAGGTAGGGATGCCACTCGGGTCAGGTTAATGGTTTGGTTTTAAAAAATAACCCTAATGAGTCGGGTCGGGTTTTAGTGATCCAACCCGACCCGACCCGAATATAAATAAAAATATAAAACTTATATTTTTTATATATTTTTTAATATTATTTTTTAAAAAAAAATAAAAAAAAATAAAAAAATAATATAAAAAATATTTTTTTAATCTATTCGGGTCAAACGGGTCAGGTTCGGATCGGGTTCGAGTTTGGGTCAGGTCGGGTTCGGGTCACAGCTTTGTGATGTGGGTTCGGGTTTGGCAAAACCCGACCCGAACCCGGTGGCATCACTATGTGAAGGTACCAGTTTCAGTAACCCCTGTTCGGCTGTTCCTTGCCAGTGCATATTAATATTGTAGCAGCAACCGTGTAATTAAGTCTAGTATTGAGGACCAAAATAGATAATTAAGATTGCATATATGTGGTGGTAATAGAGTGTGCTGAGCGCACTTAATTATTTTTACCCTGAAATCAAATAATCAGTTTAAGACCCCAAACTATAATCTTGTAGCCTAAATGAAGCTAAAAGGTTCTCCAAGAATTAAATGTGTAGTAAACGTTATAGAAACATGTCACATGAATAAGGAAAATGAACATTGAACAATTAATAAAGCAGATAACTATATAATTAATCATAATTCAGCAGAACTTAAGACGAATAACGTAAATAATTCAACCTGGACGTGGTTCAACAAATCAAGAACTTATTAGGAGTTGACCACAAAAGAATACTTTTAATGGATTGAAACCGAACTCCTCACTAGCTTGGTGACGATAATGGTGGATGTCTTATTGGACGTTGTTGATCCACCCGTACTTCTCCACGTACGGGTTAACCAAGGTCTGAGGCGGGTACCGGTCGATGCAGTCCTTCCAGACGTTGCCATCCTCCAAATTCCTCACCACCTCCCACACGCAGCTATTGCACTTGAACCCTGCCCCAAAGCTGATCATCAGCATTCTGTCTCCCCTCTTCAGCCTCCTCTTGGCTTCCATGTATCCCAGCACATACCAGAGGCTACTGGCCGAGGTGTTGCCGAAGCGGTGAAGTGTCATCCAGGCCGGTTCGAGGTCATGCTGGCTGAGGCCCATCGCGCGGCCAACTCCCTCAATGACGGCAGCACCGCCGGTGTGGAGGCAGAAGTGGTCCACACCGGCCCTGAAGTTCACACTGACAGTGGGCCGGCCCTTGGCCGCCCTCAGGCTGGCGGCGGCGTAGCGGAACAGCTCCTTGAAGGGGAGGATCTTGGGGCTGAGCTCGCGGAGGTTGAAGAAAAAGGCCCGGGTGGCGGCCTTGGGGAGGTCCTTGGCGAGATGGAAGCCCATGTAGCCCTTGTCGTCCTCCTGCTGAAGCGCGCAGTTGTAGGCCTCGTCCCGGGCCCCCAGATGGGTCCGGACCAGGCACTTGAGCCGGAGCTTGGCGCGGCTCCTGTGGGCAGAGTGGTTGCTCAGCAGCATGGAGCAGCCGCCGGAACGGAAGAGGCAGTTGGCAAGGATCATGGACTTGTCGGTTCCAGAATACCAGTTGGGGGCCAAGGACTCGGAGGTGACGACAATGGCGAGTGTCTTGGGCCTGCACTTGAAGATGTTTCTTACTATATCGATAGATATGAGGCTGGCACTGCAGCCCATGCCTGTGAGGTTGTAGACCTTGACGTCCTCCCTCATCTTGTACTTGTTAACTATCCTGGCGCTAAGGGAAGGAGCTGGGGAGAGCATGGAGACATTGACGACCAGAACATCAATCTCTTGAGGAGAGAAGCAAGTTCTGGAGAAGAGCTCGTCCAGGGTGGCGTAGAAGAACTCCTCCATCTCAGAGATGCCGTCGCTGAGAGTGCCCGAGTAGGTATCCTCGCCTTCTTTTGGCTCCTCTCCATGTGTCACTTGGGTGATGATGTTCCTGGGGCCGTAGGTCTCCTCTCCTATTCCAGACCCGACGATTACCTTGAGGAGGAACCTGTACTCGTTCATGCCCAAGCTCTTGTTTCGCTTGATGATGTCCCCACAGAGGTCTGTGTTGAGCTTCCGGTCGTCGGAGGGCTTGAAGCACACATAGTCGAGGACGTAGCAGCTCCGGCTACGCCATTGCTCGTACAGATGCCGGAGGATCACGAGAGACCAGATGGCCGTCGTAGTGCTGATTAGCAGCAGCAAGATCTCCATCTGGCCAGCAGCTCTTTGCTCTGGCACTCCCGATTTCTGGCTAGCTTGTTGACGGAAACTGAAAGGACCTGGGAGCGGACTGCAGCGGTCATAAGTTGGCAGAGAGGGGTGGACCCATGACGGTGTTTATTGCGATGGCAGGCAAAAGTCATCGGAGCAAGGCTCGCATTTATAGAGTTTGATTTTGCCAAAGAGTCGAGAGACAGCGCATCTGGTTTAATGACACACCGGTGTAGGTGTTCGACGCGTTTGACGGCTAGGTTAGGCATTCATGGACGGAGGTTGTCTCATGATTCAGACCTTTAGTCGTGTGTCCGGTCAGATACTGTGGGGCTCCTTTTTTTTAATTATTTTTGTTTTTTTCTTCTATTCAGAAAGGAGAAAATTTAGTAAGATAGAGTGAGCACAATTTTTTTTTTCTAGAGTGGACAGGCATCTGATGCGAGGTCCATGCAACCACCACCGGCTGTAAAAATGCATGTAAATATGACCTTAATTATCATGCATATTTGAAGCCGGTGGTGGCTGGTTGAAGACAGATTTGTCGGGTGAGAATGCCTTAAGGTTATGAGAGGTTCTATCGGTAGATATGAATGTATATCAGTCAATATATATTCATATTAGTTGATATTAATATAATATAGGAGACGATATGCCTCTAATAAAAAATAGTAATATATATTAGCTATATTATATTGATATAGTTGATATATATTAATATAGTATTTTAATTAAAAAAATTAATTTTTTTTTAAAATATATATAATTTAAACTTAACTTCTTTAAAAGTTTAAATTTTAATTATTTTAAAAAAAATATTTTTAAAGTTATATGAGATCAATACGAGTTGGTCTATATAATTTATATAAATTTTTATTTTATATATAGTGCTCCATAAATATATATTTATTTAAATATATAACTTAAATTCATATTAAGTATATTATTTATTTTTAAAATAAATTAATTTTAAAACACTTAATATGTGAAAGAATGATCAATAATTTATATAGGATGGAGAGCATAATAGTATATAGTTATGAATGAACTAATTTTAAAATACCCGTATCGATTAATACGATATTATATAGTTTTATTATGCTCTAAAAAAATATTATAATAATATATTATTAGTTATAATAATTTTTTATATTTATAAAAGAATTTATACCATTTTAGAGCATACCAAGCGTATTATCGATGCCTACCCATATCCATAATCATCGATACTCTTATGCATATCGATACAGCCTTCCATGCTTACGGCCTATCCAAACCCACACAAGTGTGAACTTTTTGCCCGCCATGGGAGTACTGTGTTGCCTAAACTTGGTATAAGCTCATCAAAGACGAGTAGTTAGAATAAATAAAAAATCGTTGTGATTCTAGGAGGATCCAATTGGATCAACAAAAACCATGCTCTCCGCCTTCTGGATATCACCCATGGTTGTTGGGTCCATTACATGCATTACAATCCGCTACTCCAACTGGTTTAAGTGACTCCCACCTTCCTATAAAAAAAAAGTGACTCCCACCTAAACTACCAATTAAATGACTGAACTCGTAGGTTAAGGGTGCCTCCCCCAACATAATTTATGTGCAACACTTTACAAGTGAGTATGAAAATGCCATCAGGGTGTAGTGGTGTACGCCTAATAAAAATGAAAACTTTCGTGGTACGATCTGATGGAAATTTCGTTTTAGTGTGAGTAAACTGCTTTTTTCCGTTAGCGATAACTGTCTTATATACATCTAAGTTTAATTTGCTTAGATAAATTCCTATATTCTTTACATGCATGGTACTCCTTCCATTTGCACTCTTGGCTGGCTGGAGAAGTGGTTGGAGGTACGCGCAACATTAATACGGCGCTGTACTAGAAGTATCTCGAACAACCCATTTGTCTCTAAGATTTAGTGATCAGTTGATTGCTGTAGCTTTACACTTCTACTGTAATTCAATTCTTCCTTTGTGTCTACTTCTCCTGTATACTGATTTCTAAGCTTGTACCCAAAAAAAAGTACTGACGAATCACTACGGGCTAATTTGTTGGAAACAACCATGATTTTTCGGCCTCCAATGGTGAAACTCACTAGCACCAGCTAAGTTCTGGATCTACTATTAAAAAAGTATGCATTGCTTAATTAGAATACTGTCTCAAGAGTACCATGCCAATTAATGACTGCGCAGTGTCCTGTCTTCCTCATGAATTTTTTGTTCACGGCAAAAGAGAAGGCACCAGCGAAATTCATGATGCCTTCTCTTTTGCCGTGAATAAAAAGCTGGGAAAGCCAAGAATTAATGGCTTCTTCGTGCAGTACATATATATGTCACATTTCCAGCTGCCTGGCAACCTCAGCCTTTTGTTCATGAAGTCGTCTTCGATCAACTTCTTACGCTCGCAATGCATTGGTTGGGAGTTGGGCGGCTAACCCTCCCTCTCACTCGAAGGACCCGTGACCCATCTTTAAACTGCGCGTTTCACCCATCAACGACCTCTTCGTCAATTCAGCATCTTCTATTCCATCCGGTCCGTGATTTCGTTTCACTGGACAGGTTTTGATTGGATTCGTGAAACAAGTTATTGACTGTTTGTTTTGGTCAATACAAAACTTAGTCCTTACCAGATTTGACTGCATGCTGAACGGAAAATTTAAAGGGTGGATCGTTTATCCGGTTACCCAACGAGGTTTAGAAGGTTAAAATACTCAATTAGATACAGCTTCACGACAGTCTCTAATGAGATTTGCCTCTAAATGAATACCGTACAAGGACATTAGGAAGGCTCAATATGGTGGCTCACATGCTTAAGCTTGTGAATTGTGAGTCGTTACACTATCATAGAATCCACGAGTTGGATAACGTAAGTTTGGCTCCTAAAGACGATTTTTCTGCCTTGAGACTAGGCAAACGACATTTCTGATAACAGATAGAGGGAGCCATCATCGCTGCCCTTAATTGCAACGAACGTCGTTGAAGCCCAGGTCTCCTCTTTTATCTCCCTCACCCAACTATTTGGACTATATTGTTTTTGAGTGAAGACATAGCTGGTGGCGCTGACTCGCAGGCCTACTTGCCTACTTGGTTTTAGCCTCGCATTCTTGCATTCAAAGGTGATGCAATGTGGCCTAACCTAGTACCCTACACTACATAGAGGCGTGGGAGAAACGTTTTTCATCCTCTACTTTAACAATGTCCCTATGTAAAAGAATGTGTGAAATATTTAGTTTTTAGATGAACGGTGCATATATTAGTGCATCTTTAAAATATGCACTCCCGATCTTGAAAATAAATGCTTTACGTACATTTTTTATGCTCAAGTTCACTGTAAACAAGAAATATAAAAAATATTTCTTCAAGAGTAGACACATGGATGATGTAGGCCATGGGTGATGGTTGATGCAAGCCACTGAGGCGTAGGGCCTTTGGCAGAGATATAATGGCGTAGGACTTGATGGTGTTTGAAGGAATTAAGAGTGTATATGATAGGTTTTTTTTTTGTTTTATAAGGAATCTTTATATAGGAAGCTTTGTTCGCCTAGTGTAAGTCGCTTAGGAGCCTTTGATATTTAAAATGTACAGTGTACTATCTAATGCATGTGTTAAAGTCTGTACCTTCAATCTTATGGACGAAGAGATCTTATGCCTAACTTACTCTAGGCTCATTATAAGTGATGAGCTTAAAAAATATTTCTCTTTATATGATTATATTTTGACCATTTAGGGGTCTATCTTTGGTAATGCCCTATTAATTTTAGACTAGTAGTTTATTTGATAAGTACTTCTTTAATATAAGACTCTTTATAGTAAGACTCTTTATGATTGGCTAATGAGCTGTTATAAATAGATTGGACTCTTTAAGTATTTTAGTACTATGCAACTAGGTCTCTACAAGACCTTGACACCAAGTTTGGTAGAGAAGTATTATTGATTATTTTTACTATATTGATGAAGAAAAGAATAATTTTATCTACCTCTTTTCTCTTTATTCTCTAAAATTATTTTTATAATTTATGAGAGATGAAAGTTGTGCACACTTATAACCGGATTCATCCAACATGCATGTTTTTCAAACTCACCATGCATCAAAAGGTCAATTTAAAGTTGGACCAACATATGGCATATTAGCTGCCTTGTCCCGATAGATATATCCATTATCCATAGATTGAAAACTCATATCATGTTGAAAATTATCCTTAAATCTGTGACAGTATTCAAACAAAAATGCTTTAAATAATTTGTACACTCAAGCAAGTTTTGGAAGTTCATTTATTTTGACTCCATAAATTCATGAGTCAGTCGCTAATGATTCCAAAACTCCATGACTCAAGGCGATTTTTTTTGCCTTTTGAGTCAGCTCCATGGTATCTCAAAACTAACATCCTCCATGATTAGCTACGTGAACTCCTTGAACATCTTCCATGATTAACACTATGAACTCCTTGAGTCAAACTCCAAAAACTCTATTAATTAAAAGTGACATTTTGTTATCTAATTATATATTTTATTGAAGGGTCCCACTTATTCTCATTAGTCAAATTAACATAATGCCCCCGCGCCCATATATAGGAGCTCCTTGATTAAAATGGTAGGCCCATTTAATCTAGGGGACAATTGGGGTTTTTAAAGTTGCATTGCAATGACACATGATATGTGTGATTTAATTTGCGTAGGCATGTTAATTTTTTCTTTATTGTATATAATAAAACTAGCAAGAATGCACATACATAATGCATATAAACATTAATTCGTTAGCATAAAATAAAATAAATTAAACATAAAACATTTATTAGGCAAAGGTCTATGCTTTCAAGATCAAAATGACTCTAAATTATATATACAAACTCTGAATTGACCCAAATAAACTCATACTAGACAATTATATATAAGTCCAAATCTCATAGTAGACAATGGTGTTGAAGACTTTGTGTTTTAGAGCACATTATCATATTTAGGATTAGTTTGATAGTGGGTCTTATTTAATAGAGTTTTTTGAGAGTTTTCCAAGGGTGTCAAAAATACGCAAGTTTGAACATGTAAAATATAGGCAAAAATAAAAAATATTATAAAAAAATTATTATATATGTAGGGTTTATAAAAAAAAGTTCAAGAAAACATAGTCATGTGAATTTTATTTGATAGAACTTGTTGAGAACCTTCTATTTATATTAAAAACACACAAATCCGAGTTTGAAAATGCAAAATATAATATTACAGTCTCTAGTATTATGTTGACATATGGCAAAACATCTAAAATAATCTAAGTAAATAATATTACTAAAATATTATCAAATTACATACTAATTTAAATTTCTATCAAAGAACATAAGGATATAAAATATATGTAAATTTAGATTTTTTAATAAAAAATAAAAATTAAGAGTAAAAAATATAGGTAAAATAGTCTAAAAATAAAAATCCATAGTCACCCAATTTACTTTCTATAATAGTATGATTATATTATTTTTTATATTAACTAATAAAAATAGTGTAGAATCTAGGCTCAAACGAACTTGGCTTTGGTGCCTCTTTGTAGAAGCCAATGACGACAAAAGCCAAAGTAAAATATACAAATATAAAGCAAAACTAAGAAAACATTTAAACAAGAGAAAGAGAAGAATTTATGCAATCTGACAAATTGCTTATACTCATGTCCATAAGCGTTTTACTAAATTATGAAAACACTTTAAATTACAAAACTTCATTTCTTTTCTCATAAAACCTAATAAACACCCCCTATGAAGAAAACCTTTACAAAGAGCGCATGTAACCATAATCCCTAGAATCTAAGATAGCAACCCATAAAACGTGTCCCACGTCGGACTCATCTGAGAAGGCCCGTATATATTTTCAACTCAAGTCACTTAGAACAATCTTCTCTTTGACTTGAGTTTGACAAGTCACCAAGAGAACAAGTACATGCATACCTTACATTTCTACCCGTAATATGGCTCATTCTTCACGGTAAGGTATCCAGTAGAACCGTTCTGCCACATTGCCATGCATGTCCATTAATGTTTTAACACATTAACTAAAACTCATAAACTCACTTTTACACATGTATAATTTATTTAAATGTGTCTAATATTAAAAGGGTGTATTTACCATGTGGCTCATAGAACTGTTCCATTGAATAATTTTTCGTCCAGGTGACCCACCCTATGTCCTCCACCTAAAACAGAGCCTCCATCCTACACCCCATCTTGGTGCAATGCAGTCTTTAATTAACATGTCATGAGATTGATAAGCTCAAGCCTCTCTTCCTTCCTTTGAAAGCCCTCTTACAAAGAATTCTCTTCTCCCCTCTGTCTCTCTCTCACACACACACAAAAAAAAAGCCCTAGTGAAGTGCCTCGCATATAGTACATACAAGAAAAATAGCCTCCACATTTTCAATTTATAATGAAGATATATATCCTAGAATATGGGAAAACAACCAATAAGATGGCTTCCAAGCCAAGCCGGACTCATCCAACAGTTTCCAATTGAAATCACGAAGAAAAATTAATACTCTGTCTTAGATTAAATTATAATACTCTCTCTGTCTTAGATTAAATTATATATAATCTCCAGTTGATACCCGAATCAACTGTACCCCTACAGTTTTTGGAGTTGAGCAAATTTTAAGTTTAAAAATTACACCTTAGGTCTAATCTGCACTTGAGATCCGAATCAACTCGACCCATGCAATTTTTGGAGCTGAGCATATTTTAAGTTTAAAAATTACGCCTCAGGTCACAGCATGGGCTAAGTATCTTAGGGCTTGTGAGTGAATATCCCCAACCGGCATTCTGTTTACTTGCACTCGGAGGCCTACAACCTGAACTTTGACTCGAGGAATATATAGATAAAAAACCTGGTAGGAGGTGCCGTAAATTAAAAAAATACATTTTGGTGAAGGATAATTATAATCCTTTTTCTTTTTATATTACTCCCAAGCTCATGAGCCCTGAGAAATTAAAAACGCAAGAATAACATAAAACGCTAGGACACAGCTACCTCTAAACAGCAACCCCCTAGTGCCACAATCGATCAAAAGAACTGCCAGGAGGGAAGCCGATACTTCCTCAATCCAGCCCTTCTGATCCTACAAGTTACGGGACCGCCTCACTGGGCGGCTCCATTTGCTTCCCCCGCTACAATGCAATTAGCATCCTGCCTTACCTTCCATCTGCATAGCTTCCCAAAATATTTTAATTTATTACGACACTTAACCTTCACATGGTCTTCATCTTCTCACTGGAAAAACATTTTCCCCCGTCAGATTTCCTTCCCATAGCCTGCGTCACGTCACATTGTAGGCACTCTTGACCGAAAAACTTCCCTTTTTGTTGCCACTATACTTCCTTTCGTCATCTGGAAGACCAGCTTCGTCTTCATGCTGATGGGAGCTCTTTTTTATAATTACGTCCATCCTCCAGCTCTCAATTTCCTCATCAATCAACTCACAAACTAGAGCTTCCTCAAATTTTTCACAGGGAAGACACTTTCAAAGTGGTTGGACTTTGAAGCCATTTGTCCTTCCACACCCTTACCTTTTTTTCGTTTCCAAACCTCCAAGACAAGCCATTCTCGAGTACCTGTTTCCATGGAAGTTGGAACTCGTGACATGCAAGTGAACAAATTTGAAAATAATAAACGAGAGTTCTTCTACACATATTGTCTGTTTGTGTCAGATTCCAACTTTTTGTCTTTTTTTTTTTTGGTAAAAAGAGTCCAAATGTCTGTTTTTCTTTTTGGTACATGAGGAGGTCACATGTCTGTTTGACATGAAGATGTATCGACTGTTTTTCTATGCGAGTTATAGAATGGATAGTGATATTTTCACCACTTTCTCTATACTCGACATTATATCACTTATAATTGATGGGGAAAAATAATTGAAAAAAAAAACAGGTGGTATAACTTTTTCTATTTAATTAAAAGTAGTATAAGGCTGTGACCTTATAAAAATGAGTACAAATAAACATTGGGTTAGAACCCAGGCCCACTTAAGTAGGGCTGCCAACGAAACGATACGGTTACGGTATAACCTATTCCATTATTATAACCATTTCTAAAATCTTTATTCATAACCGTTCTATTAAGTAAACGGTATAGGTACTTCCATAACTATACCTTCCACTAATAATTGGTCGGTTAATTGATAACTATTATCCATTACATTTTTAAAATGTGCTTAAAAAGGCTAAAATAAATATTTTTTATTCACTTAATTAAATATTACTAAGGTAAAAAATTAACATCATTACTACTCTTATTTATAGTTGTTGCAAATAAATTAAAAAGATTAAACATGAAACATAAATGGATACAAATATTATGCATATTTATATACTACTTATTTTTCAATAGTTATTTCCTATTATATGAGTCCAACTTCAAGACATCCACCTATTACCTATTTGAGAAGAATCCTAAAGTGAGAATAATAATTGTCTTCTCACAACCAGCTATATTTAAATATGCATTAAAAGCAAGAATGAGACCACATATAGTGATACACATTATCCATTAGTGTCTTTTTGAAGCAATGTTTTAAAACCTAGCCAGAACTGTCACACCCCGGCGATGCCCGACCCGAGCCGAACCCGGTCCAGGGGCCGGTCAAGCGCGCAGGGGTGACGAAGTGAAAATTGAGAAATGATCTAGCGGAAGACTTAATCCCTAACCACGGGCGATTAATAGAAACAAGGAGTGCGCACAATCCTTTGAGCAAGAGTAAATAAAAGGGAAGAAAATGTGTTGCTTATCACAAAGTAAACAACAATCTCAAACCCACAATCTTAGTTAAGTAAAGCCCACACCGGCTCAATATAAGTCATAAGCATCACAACTGCAAAATACGACATGAATCCAAGACAAGAACCCTACACAAAGGTTCGAACATAAAGTATGAAACAAACGCAGGTAAGTCACGCAACGATCTCCATCATCACACCCAAGCTACCTCTGACCTTTCCTCATAGAGGCAATCCTGTCCATCTGCGTGTCGCACCACGCAGCCCCAAATCAAAATACAAAAGAGGGGTGAGTTTTAACACTCAACAATGGTTTTAATATCACTGTCAACGTAGAAAATACAATAGCTTAACAATGAGATCGTTCAGATCACAAATTTACATGGTGCATCACTTTCTGATCACACATTCATATAACTTAACACTGCATCATAATGCATAATTCAACCTGCATGAATGTATCTCTAGCATACATATTCCCACATGCATTCACATCATAACCAATCCCGCATGGATGTATCTCTAACATACATATTCCCACATGCATAATATCATCACAACCTGCATGGATGTATCTTTAACATACATATTCCCACATGCATTATGTCATCACAATCAACCTCCATCAAGGAGTAAACACACATTAACGTCACACAGACGGGAGCATAGACAAGGCCACGAAGGCGTGTCATGGTTCAAAACTTCTACACAAGAATTCGAGAAAGATCGGGGTTGTCAATCCCTAATACTGCTCGCCCTGGACGATCCTGGCCAAGGATGTCCCATTCTCACACAGAGAATCTAGAGTAGGGGTGTTCGCCCAAGGACATCTCCTGCTGAGGGAAGAGCCCGAGTTCTCACACAGAGAACCCTAGAACATGTGGTAGCGGGGTGCACACGGCATACCACACTGGATTCTCAGGGTCTAGATGACACACATAATAATATTCTCACATATCCGCAAGACAAGTACACAACTCGTCCCCACATCATTCCATTAAACAAGACTCAACCCGGGGAGTGCACTCGTTCCACACAGGAACTTCAAATCGTTCCACACAGGAACTTCAAATCGTTCCACACAGGAACTTCAAATCGTCCCACACAGGAACTTCAAATCAAAATATGTCCTTTCGGACCAATCAACTTGCGATTAATCCACGACCGATCAACCCGGCACACAATTTCATCACATTGCATCCAATCGATCAAATTCGATTAATCACGATGAAGCCTCAATTAAAAATCCATTTTCATGATGCGTGCAACATGTACATGCGTAGGCAAAGCATACATGAATCCTAATCCATGATAAGTGCTCTCACCAGCCCCTAATGCATCATTCATAATCACAATATTAAGCTTCAACATCATCATTTGACCCCACATGTGTGTGTGTATCTAGTAGAAACATTTCACATAATGCATGCCATCATGCTTGAAATTAAACTCACTACCACACTACACATGTGAATTTCCATCTAAACATGGATTCCAACGGAAATCATAGGAGAAGAATCGTTGAAATCATAGCTAGATTCAAAACTCAACCACAGAGGCTAAACACATATAACATCACTCATTTCATCATTGAGTCATGACATTCACCCACCACTAACCACAATCTATCATGACAAATCAGTCTAACAATGATTGTAGTCCTACTGAAAATATATGCCTAACCAAAGAGAAACAACCATTCATAATTTCAAGATAACGATTCCAACATCATGCCACAAAGCATAAGTCATTCCACCATCTCTAAGCATATATCTCAACTCCATAAACTCAATAGCATGCATTTTCAGTAGCCTAACATAGCTTAAAATACTCCACATTCATATAAAATTGGCAAGCTAAAGTGAAATTGTAACGCCCGAGATTTTTCATCCCTTTTTCTCAAAACTCATAGAATTTTTTTTTTCTTTTCCATAAATCGAAGTCAAAGCGATAAAATCAAAACCTGTTTATAATTTAAAACATCATACGGTTAAACATCGTACGGCCAAAGCAAATATCCTCAGGCGCTACTCGAAAACAACCGTACGAATAAATTCTGCTATGATCATAGACTTTTAAATACAAATCACTCCCGGGCATCCCTGAGTACAAGTCCCCTAACAGTCCACAGACTAATCCAATCGAAAGTCCAGAATAAAACATCTTAAAGTCTCATCTCACTCAATACAGGAGATCGTGGCACAAATAAACTCGCAGAGAGTCAAGCTGATACCTGAGTCAACGAGAATCAATCCACCGCTGAAACGAGCGTCCATCTCCAGGAGCTCTCCGCACAACCTGCAAAACCTCCCGTACAACGGGGCTAAAAATAGCAGGGTGAGTATTTTCATACTCAGTAGGAAAATACCCAGTAGGGGAAATCCCAAACGGTGAACTCACAAGTTCAGAAATCATGCGTCATGCAACACAAACATGAAGCAGTCATCATAATAATCATAACATGCTCAAACGCATACGATCATACCAAAGGCACCATCGTGCCACAGACATATCGAAGGCACCATCGTGCCAAAATCATACCAAAGGCACCAACGTGCCAAAGCATACTATTCAATCAACTTACACAAACACCCTTATCCAGGGTCATACAACTTACTCGTACCACCGTATGCATACTCATACAACATACGCATACTTGTACGACCTTACTCGTACAATCATATGCTCGCTCATGCAGCTTACCCATACATGTACGACCTTACTCGTACAATCAGACTCGTACGACCTCACTCATACAGTCTGCACAAAATCATACTTACTGTCTTACTCAGAAACATATTCTCACAATCGTACTCATACTCTTACAGTCATGCTCATACTCATACGCTTACAGTCTTACTCATACTCATACACTTACAAATTCCGCTCATACTCATACACTTACAAATTCCGCTCATACACATACACTTACAAATTCCCCGCTCATACACATACAGACGTACTCACACTCATACAGTCGTACCCATAATCGTACACATATCAACGACCACTGAAGCTCATTACAACTAATAACCTCCAGCGTCGAAATGGAAAAAGAATGCCACCGGGGCAACACCTTAACCTCCGGGGAGTGACTAGACGCCATGGACTTTTCCGAAGGTAAGGCACACCAATGCTCATGGGGCATCGGATCAAACAGGTAAGAGTAGATCCATGATACTACTTACCTGAGCGCGCAAACATAAACACCCACACATAAGGCGTCATACAGTTGCCCACCATAATGGGTCTTATAGTGCCATAGAATCGCCCACCATAATGGGTCTTATAGTGCCAGAGAATTGCCCACCATAATGGGTCTTATAGTACCATTGCCACTCTTGGGCGTAAACGTACGCGTCTCTCTCTTGGGCGAAAACATACAACGCTCTCAACAGCATCAAACGTCCGGGCTTACACAGCACACGTACCAAATCAGAAACATACGTCGCTCTCGCCAGAGCATCGTACGTCCGGGCTTCATACAAAGCACACGTACAAACTCGAAACGTACATCGCTCTCACCGTAGCATCAAACGTCTGGGCTTATACAGCACGCAGACCAAATCAAAACGACGTCGCTCTCAGCAGAGCATCAGACGTCCGGTGCTCTACATAGCACACAGACAACATCCCGCATGATAAACACCATGGCAAGACATGATAAACGCTCGGCCAACTCATCAGCGGCCAGCTCAAACACGGAACTTAATCCGTCGAACCCTCAGGTCTCAAACTCACAACGCTATCATTAGCTGTGCTTATAATTCCAGTTTGAATTAAGTATATTATGCGGTACAATTATGCCACACAAACTCACAGTCCTCGACTGGTCAAACCGAAGCTGAGCCCGATCCGAAACCCAAGTTCGTTAGGGCAGCAGACTTCACGTACCCGTCCACATCATGGACAAAACTCATCGTACAACAAACCCTTACAGTCTTATGTACTTCGCCATCCATCTTATGGCCAAATCCTCTTACACTAACATCCTCAAATAACGCTCCTCAGAGCCAACCCAGTTGTCGCCCTCTTACTTATATATCACTTATTATACTTACTTTTCACTTCATAATATGTACGTTATGCTTGTACAATTATGAACACTCTTACTGTCTGACAATCG
Organism: Saururus chinensis; assembly: GCA_035235625.1. NCBI lineage: Eukaryota > Viridiplantae > Streptophyta > Magnoliopsida > Piperales > Saururaceae > Saururus > Saururus chinensis. Next base: position 34,418,056 of record CP141145.1, read on the forward strand.
CCCAGCATACAATCCACCCCAAACCGATCCATTCTAATCCTTGCCCGCCATACTCATATCCTCTGTCCTCTGTCATACGCTTACACAACTGTATCCAAATTCCGACAGAGCTTCTGTCACCTCTTACTGTCCATCGCCCATACTTCTGCCCACAAACACATACGCACATCCAAAGCATAGGCAAAATGCCATCATACATACGTATGTCCCACACATACGTATAACATACACATACGGCCATACATACATAACTTACAAACATGCATGCTAGCCATCACTAGCACATGCACAGACATTCATACATACGTCAAACATGCACGCTAGCCATCACTAGCACATGCATACATCAAACGTACACGCTAGTCATCTCTAGCACGTGCACACACACATTCATACATACTTCAAACATGCACGCTAGCCATCACTAGCACATGCATAACCCATACATAGCATACTGACATATTTGCTAGCCATCGCCAGCGCATACATAATCCACATCCATAAAACATGCATACATCTCATGCATACCAATCATACCATACAATCATGTTTACACGCACATCATGCAATCGGATCATTACTTAACATCCAAGCATGGAATCATACACTCCTAGCATGCTGCTACTCATTCAAAGCATGCTTCATGAATTTACGAGTTCAAAACTCCCCTACCTCGTAATCACGATGTTCGATGGCGAGCACACGACGGTGGCGGCGTCGGCGGCGGAGTTGGCGGTCAAACCGTTGCCTGGCTGAGAGAGCTGCTGTCCTGAGGATTTCAAGATGCGCCGGAACTATCACAGCCAAATAGAGTGTCAAAACTCAATGCGGTAAAACCCGCGATCCACGGCGGCACACCAGGGCGGCCGGGAGAAATCTCATGCCAACATAAGTGGCGGTGCGACCATAGGTCGAGGGTGTACTCTGAAGATCAGCCAGTGGCTAAAACGTGCTCAGCCGGCCACAAGACGTCGAAATCGGCCGTGGACAGCACCCAACGGCGACGATTTCGGTCAACAAAGGCCCACATACGGGCGGAGAGCGTGGGGCAACGCTCGAGAATCAAAGGAGAGGTGGAGGACAGCTCTAGTGGTCAACTCCACTCGGTGGCAAAGCTAACCGATGGTTAGGCGGCACGAATGCGGCGCCTAAACCCAGAAGTACACGCGTGGCCACATGCACACGCGACCCCAAAGGGCGGGGGAAATGGCTGAAGTGAGGCGACTCATGGCCCACAAAAGCCAACAGGGCTAAGGCCCTAGCGGTGGCCAATCTAAGTGGCGACATCGCCAATCGCCACCCACAACCAATACTCATGGTGCGGGTGGCTGTGCATCTCGCACGATATAGGGCAAGGGGAGGGTTCAAGGTCGTGCAAAGGCTATGAGGCCGTCACTGGCCAAGGCCTGAGCAGGTGAACTCGTCCACCTTCTGTCAAGGTAAGACATACAAATTCTTGCCCGAGGCCGTCCGGTACCGACGGCGTAAAATGGGCAAGAAGGGTCAACGGCACACATGCCGGTAAGGCGGACTAGCTGCGGCTACGGGCCGCAAGGCTGAACAAGACCCAGAGGGGTGGCCCACTGGCATCACCGGGCTGGGGCGGAGCCGAACTAAGGTCCACCAAAACAAATCCGGCGTCCGACTGATAACGTCAGTCACCACGTCCAAAACGGACGCAGGCCAAAAATAGGGGATGACCGGAGAAAACCCGTAAGGGTGGAGCGGCCATGGGGGCGGCGGCTGAATCGGGCATGGAGGTGTAGTCCACTGCCTTCGCCGGAGCAAGGCGGGACTGGGGGAAGGCCGAATCGGCCGCAGATCACCGCCGGCGGCCACTGTTTGCCCAAACAGTCCGTCGGCGGAACAAAGGCACGTAGGGAGGAAGGGGGTGGGGCGGCAGTGCCGAGGCCCACCGGGCCGGGAGGAGGGGCTCCTCGCCGTGGCCGGCCCAGGGCGGAGCCGTGGCCGGCCGGTCGGGCCGTGCCGGCCCGAGGCGGCGGCGGAACGGCGCTGTACAGTGGGGGCGAAAACAGGGGCAGCAGAGAGAGGGAGCGGGACGGCGGAGCTGGGGCCGTCCAGGGCCGGGGGGAGTGGCCTCCCGCCATCGCCGGCCCATGGCGGAGCCGTGGGCGGCCGGCCGGCCCTCGCCGGCCTACGGCGGCGGCGGAATCCAAAATACACAGTGAAGAGGCTAACCGGAAAAGTCGGGACGGCGCGGCCGTGGGCGGCCGGGGCAGTGGCCCCTCGGCGTCGCACCGCCGGGGTGGAGCCTGTGCCGGCGTCCAGTGGCCTGCCGGCGGCCGGCGGCGGCCGGGCACAGGGAAAAGGCGGAAGGGGGCGGGGGCGCACTGTTCACCATTTCTGGGATCTGGATCGGGCGATCCCGATCCCGATCCAAATTTTCTTTTTATTTTTTTTTCTTTTTCTTTTTCTAAATGTACGCTCAACGCGTGTTAACCCACTAGTTACGCGTCGAACCTCCAAAATTTGCGCCATAAGCGCGCAGCGAGGCCCGTGGCCCGCGACTAAGCCCCACACCCGACTCTACGGGTATAAATACGGGGAAAAGACACGTACCCATACGCTGAAACGTCACATTTTCCTGCCGAAAATGACCAGAAAAATGGCAGAAAAATCCCAGAAAATCGTAGAAAAATCAGGGACCTTACAGAAATCATCAAAATAGACATCATATGCACAACATACAATTTCCTGTGTAGCCGATCGATCGCCCTTCAGGCCGTTAGATCGGTTACACGCAAAAATTTGAAATTTACAGTTTAGCCGATCGATCGCCCTGCAAGGCCGATTGATCGCCAACATGGCAGAACAGTCATCTTCTTCCTTTCGCAAATCCAAACCGAAACACCATAGATAACACTTCAAATCCACATCTAACACTCTAATCATCATCAAAAGTCCTCCTTGACTTCCAGAATATCAAACCAAACCATAATAATGCAAAACCCTAAGAAATCGGGATTAAATAATTCAATTTTCTAATCTTACCATTAACACACTAAATCAAGCAAACCATTTCGAAATAAGCCAAAAATGAAGAGTTTTACCATGGATAAACAGAGATTTTGAAGACCCATTACCTCAGCACTTGATTAAGCTCGGATCGAAGAGTCACCCTTCTTGAAATCCTTGAAAACACAATGAGTTTGAATTAAACTCTAATAGAAATCGATTTACCCAAGAAATCCCTAATTAAACCTTAGATCTAGGGCTTATTGGTAGTAAAAATCGAATTTTGAATGTTAGGGTTTGTAGTAAAACACAAATCAGTAGCTTTTGATGGTCAAAAACGGATTGAATCAAGGGGAAAATGGTAGATTTGGAAGAAATTAAGAGAGAAACCATGGATTAGTGCTTAATTAGAGTAAGCTTACCTTAATCGGCTTCTAATTCGGGCCTAAGTGGGGATTAGGCCAGCCTTCCTTCCTTAGCCTATTCCCAAAAATGGAAATGACTCAGGTTTGCCCTTTAATAGTAAGGGTTGGGGTATGCATAGGTAAGTTTTGGGGTGTAAATAGGAAAAGTAGGCTAAAAGTGGGTATTTTATAAATTTAAGCACAAATTAAGCTTAATAAAATTCTGAAATTTTTTTTGTGACCTTAAGTATATGTCTAGGTTCATTTGACACAAAAATAAAATTTTCGGCGGTGGGGCCCACAGGGGTCCCACCAAAACCCTAATTTTTGGGAAAATAGTAAAAATTCCAAAAAATTCCAAAAATTCACGTTTGGTTTAAAATCACTTAAAACCACTAATGTTGAAGTTAATTTTGGTTAAAACTATCACAAACACTATTTATTTACGAAATCACCGAATAAGATCATAAAACGCGTAAATCTCACGATAATCCATAATTAAAGGAAACCAAAACCGGTTTAAAGATGAGGGTCCTTACAAGAACCCTAGCCTAGATTAGTGGTCAGGCCAGTGTTTTAAAATTTGGTCCGACCTAGCCAGTCAGACCAGGCTCAATCAGATCGAGTTGATAAATCTAACAGGTTCATCTACTTTAATTGGTTAAATTAACCCGATCGGGTCAACACAACCCAGCCGGTTGAACCACCGACCCGCTGCCCGGGTCAGACCGGTTTAATACTCTCATGAAAAAAATTTATGTTGGAGACGGGTTTCCAACTCACATTTTGTGAGAGCCCATCAGTAAAGCTAACCCATCGGGCTGCAACAACTTTGTTTATACACATTTTTATTTTATTTAATATTTATCTATTTTACATTGCACCAATTTTTTTTCTCCATGGTGAGATTCGAACCCAAGTCGTGATGAAAAATAACATTTACACTCTACCGACTGAGTTACAATGATTTTGTGTGAATATTAACCTAACTTTCTATTTAATCTAATATATGAAAAAATTGGGTCAACCCAGGTTGACTAGCGGTTGAACCCAATTAACTTGGCCCGAAGACCAATTCGAGTCTATGGTCGGGCCAGTTTTTAAAACATTGGGCTGGGTTAAGTCAACCCAGGTTGATCAGATGATGACATCATCACCTAAAAAAATTAAAATAGTTCCCCATATTTTAGATAAAGTTTCACTTAAACCTATTCAAAGTTTCACTTAAACCTGTTTGGTCATTCAAAACTTATTGATTCCAACCTATTTCAATAACTAAATCATTCTAAATTTTGCAATCTCATATATAAACATGATTTGTAACATAATCATGATTCCAACCAACATATACCAAATCTCAAAATAAACTACTTATACCACTCATTCAAAGTTAAGCCAACCAACACTCAAACCAAGCTAATCGAGATGGGCTAAACAAGAGTTTTGTTCTATTAGCCCATGTTTAAGCTTTGATTTGAGCTAACTTGAGTCTAGCCTCGAGTAGAATAGAGCTGACTCAACAATCCTACTATAAACCCACCAATTATTTCCTTACACAAACAAACATTCCACAAGTTTAATTGTAAAAATACCCATGCGTTTGAGTTATCAAAATGGAATCTAAATTAATCTAAGAATTGTAAAAATATTTTGTACAAAGTGTCTATGTAGCTAGTTAAGATTTTATTACATATGATTAAAGATGAATTGTGACCTAATGAGACCATAAAAATTAGACAAAACAACCAAATGAGAAACATCAAAGTGAAGTGAGTTTAAGAAAATATAAAATATAAATTATAAATAAATATTTTTTATTAAAAAAATAAAGTTAGATATGAAATGCTAAAAAGAGTAAATTATCTTCCAAGTAGTAGCTTGTAACAACTATAGTAAATGGTTGTACGTAGTTAAATAAATACAATAAATATTTGGATTTGAATGATATCATTCGTTGAGTAAATCACCGTGGTGAATCATGACATGAATATTATTGTAAAAGATCATAAGCCAATCTCTTTTGAAATTAAACCACTTATATATATATATATATATATATATATATATATATATATATTTAAATATGACAAACGGGTAACGGATAAACGGGTATGGAAGAACTTTTTCCATTACCTTCTATTAAGATAAAGGTTGGATAAAATTATCCTCTTATTTACCCATCAAATAAATTTAACCATACCATTTAACTTCCTAAAGGTACGGTACAGACGGTAGAATGGTAAAACAGATACCGTTGGCAGCCCTACACTTAAGAGTGAATTAGAATTGGTCTCTTTGATGAAGAAGGCTTATATAAATAATCTCATACTAAAGTGAGAAGGAACTTCAAGCATCTTTAACACGGGATGACATTTTTAAATGGTGTATATTTCCAAGTTGGGGCTTCATTTTTTATGTCTCCATTTAGAGATGTATTTTTAACCCTCTTTTTATCACTTTTTATTTTTTTTGTTCATACCTATGTTTTCAAATATTATGTTTGACACTTATAATTAGAGTTCACACATGTTCTCACATGTAAGGGTGCTAATGAGCTAAGTCAAACCACGTTTTGAAGTTTTTGGATTCGAGCTCGATTTTTAAAAGCTCAGTTCGAGCTTGGCTCGAACTCAATCGAACAACTTAAAACCTAGCTCGAGCTCAGTTCGGCCAAGGAACTTGAAACTCAATTTAAGTTTGAGCTCAAAAATACACTATAGCAGCTCGAACTTTGTTTGAATTGAGCTCGAATCCCATTTACAACTGAAATTATGTTTTCTTATAAAAAATCATATTAATTTAAAAAATCACATCAACATTACAAAATAAAAAGAAATTATAACAACTATAATTCTATTTTATTAAAGTTGTAAATATCACTTCAATATATATATATATATATATATATATATATTATTGATCTATACAAAACAATTTTCTATGGTAGAGAAGATCCACTTGTTTTTATTCCAATAAATGACTTCGATCTTTGCCTTCGTTTAGCTCGAGAGAGAGCTTTAAATTCGACCAAACAGGGTTCTCTGAGAACATCGTTAGATGGTTAGCAGCTAAAACTGTAAGGTCCCTGATTTTTTTACGATTTTATGTGATTTTCTTGCTATTTTTCTGGTCATTTTCAGCAGGAAAATGTGACGCTTCGGCGTATGTGTTTTTATGTATTTTCCCCCATATTTATACCCATAGAGTCGGGTGTGGGGCGTAGTTGCCGGCCACGGGCCTCGCTGTGCGCTTACTGCGCGAATTTTGGAGGTTCGACGCGTAACCAATGAGTTAACGCGCGTTGAGTATACGTTTGGAAAAAATAAATAAAAGAAAAAAAAATGAGGGATCGGGATTGCGATCCCGATCCACTGGACTAGTTGTGTGAACAATGCGCCACCCCCCTTCCGATCTGTTCCCTGTGCCTGGCCGCCGCTGGCTGCCGGCTGGCTGCAGGATGTCGGCACAGGCTCCGCCCCGGTGGTGCAACGCTGAGGGGCCACTGCCCCGGCCGCCCACATCCGTGCCTCCTCCTCCCCCGGTTTGCCTCTCTCCCCTTTGTTTGATTTGTACCACCGCCGTCGTGGGCCGGCCGGCCGCTCCCGGCCCCGGATGGCCTCTGCTCCGCAGTCCAGCTCTGTTTTCCCTATCTGCCTCTATTTTTGGCCCCCTCTGTATCATGCCATTTCGCCACCACCACGGGCCGGCCCGGCCCGACCGGCTGGCCACGGCTCCGCCCTGGGCCGGTGAAGGTGGGAGGCCATCCCTCCCAGCCAAGTGGGCCTCCATTCTGCCGCCCCGTCCTCATCCCCCTCTCTGCCCTTTTCTACCGACACAATGTTTTGGGTAAACAGTGGCCGCCGGTGGTGATTCGTGACCGATTTGACCTCTCTCCAGCCTCACCTTGGTCCGTCGAAGGCTAGGGACCACTCCATCCAGCCCGGTTCCATCCCCGCTGTCGTCCTCTACTCCGCCCAATCCGATTTGCGCCGTACTCTGGGTGGATTTTCCAGTGGGCTGGCACCGCCATCTTTGGCGGGTGAGGGTGACTTGACCATCGTGGGCTCCGCCCCAGCCTGGCGATGGCCCAAGGACGGCCCCACCCACCTGGACCTATTCAACTTCCGTCCCCTTGGTATCTCCTCTGCTCAGATCGGTCATCCCCTATTTTTGGTCTACATCCGTTTTGGACGTTGTGACTGCCGCCATGAGTCGGACGCCGGACTTGACCTAGCAGGCCTTAGTTCGGCTCTGCCCCGTCCCGGTGATGCCAATAGGCCACCCCTTCGGGCCTTGTTCAGCCTTGCAGCCCGTAGCCGCAGCTAGTTCCGCCTTACCGGCATGTGTGTCATTGACCCTTCTTGCCCATTTTATGCCGTCGGTATTGAACGGCCTTGGGCAAGAATTTGTATGACTTACCGTGACCGAAGGTGGATGAGTTCACTTGCATAGGCCTTGGCCAGTGATGACCTCATAGCCTTTGCTCGACCCTGAACCCTCCCCCTGCTCTCTGTCGTGCGAGATGTACAGCCACCTGTACCATGGGTATTGGTTGTGGGTGGCGATCAGCGATATCGCCGCTTAGATTGGCCACCGTTAGGGCCTTAGCCCTGTTGGCTTTTGTAGGCCTTGAGTCACCTCCTTTCAGCCCTCTCCCCCGCCCCTTTGGGCCGCGTGTGCATGTGGCCACGTGTGTACTTCTGGGTTTAGGAGCTGCATTCGCACCGCCTGACCATTGGTTGGCTTTGCCCTCGAGTGGAGTTGACCACTAGAGCCTCCACCACCTCTCCTTTGTTCTCGAGCGTTGCCCCACGCTCTCCGCCCTTATGTGGGCCTTTGTTGACAGAAATCGTCGCCGTAGGGTGCTGTCCATGGCCAATTTCGACGTCGTTGTGGCCGGCTGAGTACGTATTAGCCACCGGCCGATCTTCAGTGAGTACACCATCGACATTTAATTGCACCGCCACATATGTTGGCTTGACTTTTCTCCCGGCCGCCCTAGTGTGCCGCTGTGGATTGCGGATTTTACCGCATTGATTTCTGACACCCTGTTTGGTCGTGACTAGTTCCGGCGCATCTTAAAACCCTCGGGATAGCAGCTCTCTCAGCCAGGCAACGGTTTTGACCGCCAACTCCGCCGCCGACGTCGCCACCGTCGTGAGCTCGCCATCGAACGTCATGATTACGAGGTAGAGGAGTTTTGAACTCGTAAATTCATGAAGCATGCTTTGAATGAGTAGCAGCATGCTAGGATTGTATGATTCCATGCTTGGATGTTAAATAATGATCCGATTGCATGATGTGAGTGTAAGCATGATTGTATGGTATGATTGATAGGCATGAGATGTATGCACGTTTTATGGATGTGGATTATGTATGCGCTAGTGATGGCTAGTAAATATGTTAGTATGCTACGTATGTGTTATGCATGTGCTAGTGATGGCTAGCGTGCATGTTTGAAGTATGTATGAATTACGTCTGTCCTAGTGATAGCTAGCGTGCATGTCTGGAGTATGTATGAATGTCTGTGCATGTGCTAATGATGGCTAGCATGTATGTTTGATGTATGTATGCATGTGCTAGTGATGGCTAGCGTGCATGTTCGTAAGTTACGTATGTATGACCATATGTGTATGTTATACGTATGTGTGAGACATACGTATGTATGATGACTATTGCTTATGATATGGTTATGCGTAAGTGTATGTGGGCAGAGGTATGGGCGATGGACAGTAAGAGGTGGTAGAGACTTTGTCTGAATTTGGATACGGTTGTGTAAGTGTATGACAAAGGATAAGAGTATGACGGGCAAGGATTAGAATGGATCGGTTTGGGTTGGATTGTATGTTGGGCGTTTATCAGACAGTAAGAGTGTTCATAATTGTACAAGCATAACGTACAGATTATGAAGTGCAAAGTAAGTATAATAAGTGAGATATAAGTAAGAAGGCGACAACTGGATTGGCTCTGAGGAGCGTTATTTGAGGATGTCAATGTAAGCTGATTTGGCCATAAGATGGATGGCGAAGTATGTAAGACTGTAAGGGTTTGTTGTATGGTGAGTTTTGTCCATGATGTGGACGGGTAAGTGAAGTCTGTTGCCCTGACGAACTTGGGTTTCGGATCGGGCTCAGCTTCAGTTTGACTAGTCGAGGACTGTGAGTTTGTGTGGCATAATTGTACCGCATAATATACTTAATTCAAACTTGAATTATAAGCACAGCTAATGACAGCATTATGAGTTTGAGACCTGAGGGTTCGACGGATTAAGTTCCGTGTTTGAGCTGGCCGCTAATGAGTTGGTCGAGCATTTCTCATGTCTTGCCATGGTGTTTATCCTGCGGGATGTTGTCTGTGTGCTGTATAGGGCACCGGACGTCTGATGCTCTACTGAGATCGACGTTGTTCCTGATTTGGTCTGTGTGCTATATCAGCCCAGACGTTTGATGCTCTGTTGAGAGCGATGTACGTTTCTGACTTTGTCTGTGTGTTGTATGAAGCCCAGACGTCTGATGCTCTGTTGAGAGCGAAGTATGTTTTCGATTTGGTCTGTGTGCTGTATAAGCCCAGACGTTTGATGCTCTGTTGAGAGCGTTGTATGTTTCTGCCCAAGAGTGGCACTATACGTTTTTGCCCAAGTGGCACTGTATGTTTTCTGCCCAAGAGTGGTATGGCACTATAAGACCCATTATGGTGGGCAATTCTCTGGCACCATAAGACCCATTATGGTGGGCAATTCTCTGGCACTATAAGACCCATTATGGTGGGCGATTCTATGGCACTATAAGACCCATTATGGTGGGCAACTGTATGACCCCTTATGTGTGGGTGTTTATGTTTGTGCGCTCTGGTAAGTAGTATCATGGATCTACTCTTACCTTTTTGATCCAGTGCCCCATGAGCATTGGTGTGCCTTACCTTCGGAAAAGTCCATGGCGTCTAAACACTTCCCGGAGGTTAAGGTGTTGCCCAGTGACATTCTTTTCCTTTTCGATGCTGGAGCTTATTAGTTGTAATGAGCTTCAGTGGTCGTTGATATGTGTACGATTATGTGTATGAGTACGATTGTATGAGTGTGAGTACGACTGTATGTGTATGAGCAGGACTGTAAGCGTATGAGTATGAGCACTACTGTAAGAGTATGAGTACGATTGTGAGAGTATGTTTCTGAGTAAGACAGTAAGTGTATGATTTTGAGGAAGACTGTACAAATAAGGTCGTACGAGTATGATTGTACGAGTAAGGTCGTACAAGTATGTGTATGTTGTGCGAGTATGCGTACGATGGTACGAGTAAGTTTTTATGACCCTGGATAAGGGTGTTTGTGTAAGTTGATTGGATAGTATGATTTTGGCACGATGGTGCCTTTGGTATGACTTTGGCACGATGGTGCATTTGGTATGCTTGCATGCGTATGAGCATGTTTATGATTATATTATGTTGACTGCTTTATGTTTGAGTTGCATGACGCATGTATTTATGAAATTATTGAGTTCACCTTTTGGGGTTTCTCCTACTGGGTATTTTCTTACTGAGTATGAAAATACTCATTACCATACCTTTTAGCCCCATTGTACGGGAGGTTTTGCAGGTTGTGCGGAGAGCTCCTAGAGATGGACACTCGTTTCAGCGGTGGATTGATTCCCTTTGACTCAGGTATATGCTTCACTCACTGCGAGTTTATTTGTGCCACGATCTGATGTATTGGGTGAGACGAGATGTTAATATGTTTATTCTGGACTTTCATTTAGATGAGTTTGTGGATTGTTATGGGACTTGCACTCATGGATGCCTGGGAGGGATTTGTATTTAACGTCTATGATCATAACAATTTATTCGTACGTGTATTTTCGAGTAGCACCTGATGATATTTGCTTTGGCTGTACAATGTTTGACCGTATGATGAAAACATTTAGATGGAAAATAGATGTTTACTGTTTTAAATTATAAACTGTTTTATCAGGTTTTGATTTCGTCATTTTTCCTCCGATTTACAGACGTTATAAGAACAAAATAAGGGGAGTTGTATGGAGGTTGCCAAAGCAGTGGAATTGAAATGCAGATAAAATAGATGGTAGTGCTAGGGTCCCAAACCTCTCCTAGTACCGAAAGAGAAGGCCTTGTTCTGCAGGGTACAGCTTGGGACAGTGGATAAATATAAAAAGATGGAGCCTACTTTCTTGGTTCAGACAAAGTAGATTGATCAAAGGAATAAAATTCATATAGTTCTTATGCTACTTTGGATGGTCTTGGTTCGAACGAGATACATGGAAAACCATTAGATCGATAGCCAAGGTAATTTCCTTCCCACTTTGAGGAAGATTGATAGGAAGATTAATCCAGATCTGGGAACTGGTCTTAGAGAAGGAGATGGCCCGGCTCTACCTAGGAGATAGTAAACTATCTGCAGAGCTAGAGGCAAAGGGATTTGTACTTGGCTCACCGTCAGATTGATAGGCAGTAGGTTGCTCGATAGCTTACCTCGAATATAAAATAATATACATACGCTAGTGCATTCTTGATTATCAATGTCGTTTCATATGAAACAGAAGATCATTGAAAAATAATATATTATATGTATATACAAATATGTTTCTTGATATACATTCATATATATGTATTATTAGGAAATTTTCATATGTGTCTAGCGCATCGCCAGTGGTCAAATCAATATTTGAAAACTTGCATATAATATAAGAGGGATTTGATGGTTGCTTTATCAAAGACTAACTGCCCTAAAATGACAAGATGACTATTGCACACTTGTTGGCAAATACTATGTGCAGACATGACATTTATTATATTTTTATTCGTATATATAGTATTGATATAAATTTAAAATTTTTAAAATTGTATGATTTATTCTATATAATTTACTCATTATATTTAAGTCAATGTTATAGAGTTAGAGACTCTGACTTAGCTACGCAAGTGTGTGAAAGAGTTTTGGCAGAGTCAAGATACTCAACACATTACAAATCACAAGTAAAACTTTTGGACCTATAGTTGACTCTATTTATTTTATGGTTTATAAATATAGGGGAGGAGCCAATGGTTAATTCTATTTAATTATATTTTATAGTAGTCGTGACTTATGACTGAAACTTTATACATATATATAGACACACATACACATATGTGAGAGAGGGAGAGAGAAGAATCAATTGGTCATTTAGTAGTTACTCAGAGAAGTACAATCATACGCACATAAGCAAAAAAGATGTAAAAACTTTAAATTAATAGGTAGAAATCTAGACTTAGTTCACTAGATATACTTAATAGGCTAGGCTAAATCTAAATATAGTTAAATAGCTCTCTAATTCTAGACCAATATGATTAGTTAAATTAAAAATATGCAAGTAGAATTACATATTTATATTTATTAAGATTAGAATGATTAAAGGTAGTATTTAAAAATTTAATAATATATGTTATATAGATGAATAAGGGTATAATGGGAATAAAATAATTTTTCATACCTATATTCTCAATTTTATTAGTAGTAAGATTTATATTTATTTTAAATATAATAACATGATATAGATATCATATACTATAATATATAATATATTACATACCATATATTAATGTATATATGGTATATATATATATATATATATATATATATATATATATATATATATATATATATATATATATATATATATATATATATATATATATATATATATATTAGTATAAAATAACATAGGATATTATAGGTACATGAAAGGTGAAAGTTAAAATATTTGTACAATATGGGTATAATATGTAACAAGTGATATATAATAAATTGAGTCGAGTTTGAGCCGAGCTTTGAGTTGAACTGAGCAAGTTTCAAGTTGATTCGAGCGAGCCCATGTTATGAATCGGCTCATTTACTTTTGAGTTCGAACGGAGCTCGAGTCGAGCTCTGTTCAAGCCGAGTCAAATTTGAGTTAAATCGATCCAAGCCAATTTAACTCGACAAGCTAGCTCAACTTGTTCACAGCCTTATATATGGCCACATAGGCAAATGGAGATGTCAAATTAAGTCACTTAACCATCTCCCATTGAAAATACTCTTGGATGAGTATATAAAAAATTAAATTGTACAAGCCGCAAGGAACGACCCATTTTTGTGTAGGAGAGTGAGATCTTGCACTCGTGTGTGTTTGGGTTGATCCAATCACACACATGCACCGCCACATGCCCGGTCCAGTTCGGTTAGGTCAAATCAGTTTCTTTAAGGGTCAAGCCACCAAAAAAATCCTAAACATCTTGTCCGCTAACTAACCCCCTTGCACTGGCATCTTTGAAGCATGGAGTTTCATAATAAAGAAAGGAACATAGATAAAGCAATCAAACAAAGCAAAGGTGAGGAAAAATGTGAATAAAAAGGTGATTCATTTTGACCAATATGGACAAACTACGTGATATAAGAACTTTTTCATAGGAAGAAGAAAAACATTAGCTGTAAAATAACCCCTGCAAGAAATTTTTAGACACTGAACGAAAAAAATAGATATACAAAGATAAATAAATAGCAATAGACATTGCAGTTTTTTTGGAATGTTGTTATTGCCCTCCAATTTTCATTTCCCTTAAAAAATCAAATATTCCTTGCTCTTTTTATATTGCTGATATCTTAAAATGTTTTCACCACCAACACTACCCACCGCCGGTTGGTTCACACTGCCCCCATCGCAAGGGGAAAAAAACAAAGGAGGGGGAGGAAGATTGGGCTGTGCAAACTATGCATGGATGCGATAAATTCGTGGCCTTTTTGGTCATGCTGATTTTGACCAAGCTAGATTTAGCTATAGTCACTGGCCACACATAGAAGAGAAGAAGAAGAAGAAACAGGAGGAGGAGGAAGCTACGAAGGAGGTAGTGGCGGTGGGGGAGGGGTGGACCAGGAAGAGGTCGTTGACACCATGTTATATATATTAGTGGTGGTTTTGACATCGGTGCGAGGGGAAGAGGAATGGGTGGGTATGTGAGAGACATTTATGTAGGTGGGTACGAAAAGACTGAAATTTATATTGGAGAAGCGAATGAAGGGGGAAGTGAGACATTGTTGGCGTGATTCCCATGTTTATATTTATGGTTCCTCCCCCTGCACCCCCTGAGGCCAACTTAAAACCTACTATTAGTTAAACAACATTTGAGTAACGTAGCGTGGATGACATCAATTTTACATTTTAACACCCTAAAAAACGTGACGAAGTATAAATCTGGCAAAGTTGGCAATGATTTTTCAGAAGAATTCCTTTTGCGAAAATTACGCATGAATCTAATTGCCAAAGGAAAATAGTAATCTGATTGCTTCAACGTATAGTGAAATGCATATGAGTAGAACTGGAGATGGAGATCAATTGGCGAGTTTGTGATCACGAAGAGGGTTACATTCGACTTCAATCAATATTTTGATCTCCAATAGACTGCGCTAAAGTAGTCAAGCCTCAGCTGTGGCGCAAAATGTAGCACACAAATATGAAGCAGTGGCCACCGGAAAATGGCCATCCATGTTTCGACAACGTCATTCAACATCGGCAGCAAGAGAGGATCTTGAAGCGTCATCAAATTGATTTTTACATAGTTTGGCGTAGGGTTTTCTCCATCTAACTTGGACATCCACAAATTGCCCAAGTAGAAGAGCAAGGGCCAAAATCATTAAGGAGTCATCTTGCAAATGATTAAACCAATAATGTGAGTTAAGAATTTTCGGTGCAAGGGTATCTAAAAGAACCCCTTGATATGTCACTTAGGGACAGCTATTTCAATAATGTAATGTCTCCCGCCTTAGGGGGTAGTTGGGTTTGCTCGCCCTTGCCCGCCTGCCCCTACATGTAAGCCATCAAATCTTGACCTGGTAACTCGCAATGCACTGGCACATATTTTCGAATATACGACACAACACATATTAACTTTCTCAGTTTCATCTAATTCATATCACCCAGCAATTCTTAGAATAATATTATATTTTCTGGGCATGCAGGGAAGTTGTTAATCTAAGGCCATCAGACATATGGTTGGTCTCGTAAGGAAATTTGTTAATTAGGAATCTATTTAATCACTCTCTAATCGGCCGGTTTCCTAGGAATAAGGGAGTGGCACTAAGCCTACATTTTCTTATTAAATATTCCCTCCGTATGTATTTGAAAAAACTTGTTCAATATTAATTACCTTATTTTATTTTATCTGGCCTTTTTAAAGCAATTAGTGGATGGAGTACAAAATTAAATTGTGGAAGTTGACATTTGCCGATGACCAATTACTTTCTTCGTCCTATAGTAATAATTTATTATTGAATGGGTATGAGATATAGAAATTAGCTTCTCATGTACGTTTTTTAAGTATTCAACTATTTAAATTGAGCCAAATGAAATGGGACAAAGAAACTATGCCTTTTTGAATTTCCATCATTTCTTTGTTTTTTTTTTTTTTTTGCTACAAGGTTGCTCAATTTATTTATTATGCAATAAATATGAATTACTCTAACACATTGCTAACTTGATACTGATAACTAAATACACATACCGCGACATAGACCAGCACACTTCAATTATTCATAGATATGACAAGCCCATAACGGAGCATCGCATTCTAGTGACCACCACTTACACCAACACCAAGGCCTTCAACACCATCTTCACCGAATCCTCCACCGCTACCGGCCCCTCCACCGAGTCCACCGCCACCGATACCATCACTCCCGCCAAATCCACCACCTGCTCCATGCCCTCCTCCGACTCCACCAGTACTGAGGCCACCTCCTCCTCCAGCTCCACCTCCAGCTCCACCTCCGAGGCCTCCGCCAGCACCCACGCCACTTCCAAAGCCCCCACCAGATCCACCCCCAAGACCGCTACCTCCACCAAATCCCCCTCCTCCACCGAGGCCACTACCGCTTCCAATACCCCCTCCTCCACCGAGGCCACTACCTCCTCCAAGCCCCCCTCCTCCACCAAAGCCGCCGCCACCACCACCAAGTCCCCCTCCTCCACCAAAGCCTCCACCGCCACCAAGTCCACCACCCCCGCCGAGGCCTCCACCCCCACCAAGTCCACCATGTTTGAACCCTTTTTTGTATATTATTCCATGCCCTAAGCCTCCCTTAAAACCAGGTTTAGGTTTGAAAAAGAAATGCTTGTCCTCTTTCGCCCCAGTAACATCTGCTGCTACCTGGCTCGCAAGAAGGCACACCGCAACAATGACTATGAAATAACGAGCAACACTATGCCTTCCCATAACCGCTCAATTTTTGCAACAAGCATGTGAGTGTAGTCAGTACTAACAAGGAAGAAGACTACTTATAGAGGTAGCAAAATAGGGAGACTTTTATGAGCCAAACTATCACCCAACTAAAATGAGTTAATGGGTATATCCTTTTGAACTGTACTTCAACTAACATTCGCCTGGTTGTTTGTCTGGCGATCAGAAGACGAGACACAGACACCACAAAGCCCGTCTTGTGACTTGTTGGTAGGTGAAAACTCGAAGCTGTAAAGATCAGTGTATGAGATCGTTGCATTTATTTCTATGGCATTTACACACTGGCATTGCTGCGGCTGCCTTCTACATAGTCCTCTTCATGTGATCTCTTGTTGAGCTGGCATCTACAGGGAGCTCTGAGCTCTTCAACGTGCTGAGCCTGATCTGTTCGTTAGTAATCAGCCGTGCTAAGCTCCGGTGGAAAACCTCACTGAGCCGACATCGAAGTTTGAACTAGGGTCTGTTTGGATCAGCATGGTTAGAGGCTCCACTCAAAAGTAGCTAGGCTCAGAGGGGAGAGAGAGAGAGTCATTTAAACAACATCTAAATTTATTTCCAGCTTTTCTATGCTTCAAAATAAATTACTGCTAGCTCCTGCTATTTTATATTAATAGTTTTATTTAAAATTTCAAAATAAATTAAAATTAATTTATTATTAAAAATTAATTAAAGCTATTAATTTGGGACAGATGGAGTAACATGAGAATAATTTTCACACGTCACTTAAATAAGCATTTTCATGTGTACAATTTTTTTTTACAATATCAAACAACTTATAGCTTATAAGATGCTTTATCTGTCGGACACTCTGCCAAACGTTCTTTTGGAAATTTTTACAATCAATTTTTCGTTTTT
This sequence comes from Saururus chinensis, assembly GCA_035235625.1. Classification (NCBI taxonomy): domain Eukaryota; kingdom Viridiplantae; phylum Streptophyta; class Magnoliopsida; order Piperales; family Saururaceae; genus Saururus; species Saururus chinensis. The sequence continues at coordinate 34,435,548 of CP141145.1, forward strand.
GCAACTAGATACTCTTTATCGGACGTACATTAGAGAGTATACTTTTAGGAGGGGCACATGAAGTTGAACTTTATATCACACTCCCATTGATGGCGCGGCCTCCATGCCTCTAGGACATCAACGCAATCCTTCTAGACTTTATATTTCATTATAAAGAATATTCATGAATATATATCAACTCAGAAACATTGCATTAATGCCCATACAAAGTTCACCACCTTTGCATGTAATTTTAATATAAACAATTAGTATAACGTAGCGAAAATTTTAACAAACAATTATTAGTTCATATATATATATATATATATATATATATATATATATATATATAAAAGTACATACATCTTTTGTCTACTATTAATAGGTCTCATTAATTTTTTAAAATGAATTAATTTTAATTTATTTTAAAAAATTAAATAGAGCTCTTAATATAGAATGAATAGAGTATATTTTTTTCTAATTTTCATTCCTTCTTTTGTATGACATTGGGAATGACAATTGCATGGCCAAGGATTTGCATCTACTTATTTTTTGACCCAAAGTTAGTCAACCAAACCTCAGTTTTATTTGTTTAGGATAGCGTATGTAGCTTTTAACAAAAAAGTATAGATTGTGGTATGCTACCATTTTTTGAAATATGAGCAATGTCTTGTATGTTTTTTCATTTTTGCTTAAAAGTATATACTCCCTCTGGCCCATATTAATAGCTCTATGTGATAAAAAAAGTTTATCCTATATTAATAGCTATTTGGAACAATTTAAATGGTTAGGCACTTAAAAAAACATCTTAAAAACTTATTTTCAATTCTCTTAATTGTGGGTCTCACCATCCAATAAAAATTGTTATATTTTCAAATAGAGCTATTAATATGGTATGAAGGGAGTATAAATATAACTTGCTCAATTGGCAGCTGTGAGGTCTGATCACATAGCCATTTGAACCAAGAAAATTTTATTTGTAAACCGAGCTGTTTTGGATTAATTTAAAGTTTGCAACAATGAAAACCTCATTGGCCAAATGCCCTAAATTAATAGCTTTATTTAGTTTTTAAAATAAATTAATTTTAATTTATTTTAAAAAACATAATGGAGCTAGTAATTTAGGATGAAGGGAGTATATTTTGTTGTCAAACTAAATTTTTTTTATTGACAACTAGCCTTAATACTCCCTCCCTCCTACATTAATGACTCTATTCGGCCAAAAAAATTGTTCTATATTAATGACTTTATTTTGTTCAATTTAAGTGATTAAGTACTTAAAAAAGAGAATCATAAACTTATTTTTATTTTCTTAAAAATGAGTTTCAAAATTACTATTTTTCTAAATATAACTATTAATATGAGATAGAGGAAATACATAATAAAATTGCATCTTCTAGTGTTTTGTGCATTTTATGGGCCCACTGCTAACTATACCATCTCACCCTCATGAATTACCATGGCCATGGTGTGAATATATAGAGAAAAAATCTTACCACAGGGACGGAGCCGGGGCCCACAAAATTTTTAGTACTAGATTTTTTGGTAGGATCATATGTCCCATTAATATATTGTTCTAGGTGTGACCAAGAGATCCCCCACCATAGATTTATAATTATATGCCCCCATTAAGAACTTTCTTAGCTCCGTCCCTGCCTTAACATTTGCTCTTTTGATTCTTTTACGAGCTAATCAAAACATTCATTGCACCTCCCTAGTCTTGCAAAGACTAAAAAAAATTTGTCATGGATTATCGATCATGCAGCTAAGAGGCCAACAAGTATAACACGGAAAGCAACCATGCAAACTTTCCTTACGACGTTTGGCACATTAGTTTCACTTCGAGAAACATTAGTTTTCGCAAAGCATATAAAACGTTTCATTATCATCGCGCGTATAAAGGAAATTGCGAGCTTGCTGCATGAGTTTTATGATCATGCTGCAATATTGCATGCTTGAAAAGACATGATCGAGAGCGAAAAGATCTACTCTGCACTACAAGAATCAGTTTCATTCACACTCCCACCTTTAAACGCAACCCAAAAAACAACACACTTTGGATGAAGAAAAAAGTTACAAGAGTTCTATTATTGCGAAAACGAAGAAATTACTGATTTTAATCATTCTAAACTATTTTTTTTGTCTTAAGCAACTGCGTACTACAAAACCACCAAGTACTCCCACTGAATTAGGGCAACTCAGTTAAGAATACAGCTCCTTCCACGTTTTAGTGGCCTCCTCCAACACCACCGCCAAAACCAGCTCCACCACCGAAGCCTGCACCTCCTCCTGCACCGAGTCCACTGCCACCACCTCCTCCAAAACCACCTCCACCACCGGCACCTCCACCTAGGCCAGCTCCAGCCCCTGCTCCAGCACCGAATCCACCACCTGCTCCGAACCCACCTCCTGCACCACCACCGCCGCCGAATCCGCCACCCCCACCGCCACCAGCGCCTCCTCCAAGCCCTCCACCAGAGCCAACCCCACCGCCAAATCCACCTCCTGCACCTGCACCACCACCGACGCCTCCCCCAGCTCCGCCACCGAATCCTCCGCCTCCACCCGCTCCTCCCCCGAGTCCTCCTCCTGCTCCTGCTCCAGCTCCACCGCCACCGGCTCCAGCACCCCCTCCAAGTCCACCTCCTCCACCAGCACCCCCTCCGAATCCACCTCCTCCACCAGCACCTCCACCAAGTCCACCGCCAGCTCCACCACCAAGTCCACCGCCAGCTCCACCACCAAGTCCACCTCCAGCACCACCACCTTCTCCAACGCCTCCACCAGCACCTCCACCCAATCCACCACTTGCACCACCCCCAGCTCCTCCGCCAATCCCACCGCCTCCACCCAGTCCGCCTCCGGCTCCTCCACCAAGACCACCACCTCCACCTAAACCACCCCCGGCTCCTCCACCTATACCGCCCCCAGCTCCTCCACCTATACCGCCCCCAGCTCCTCCACCAAGCCCTCCGCCTCCTCCAACGCCACCGCCAGCCCCACCACCGAAACCACCACCGAGTCCACCTCCTTTTCCAAATCTGTGTCTAAAACCCCTCCCATATATCCCATGCCCTAAGCCCCCACCAATGCCGTGGCCTAAACCTCCACCAATCCCATGCCGAGGCCCCAACAAGAAGTGCTTGTCGTCCTTAGTCTCGGTGACTTCCCTCGCAACGCTGCCAACGAAAAGCAGACCCACCACCACAAGTGTAGCAATAGCACTACCAACTCTCATCTTCTCCACCACCACGACTATCCCCAAGCCCCCACCCAAGTAGCTATCGTCACAAAGACGAGCAGTGCTCCCACCAGCAAATAAAGGAGCAAGCAGATGTATTGCCTTTGGGGAGTACTGTGATACTGTCTGTGGAAGTCATGAGGTATATATCTACATAGGAGAGGAGGGGAAGCTTTTACTGCAGAGCCACCCACCCGGGTTAAAGAGTAAATGAGGAATGTGCCCGGATTGGTGGCCTGGTCTCGCAGATTTATGTTTCCCAACCGTCTTCCATCCAACTAAGCGACAGATAAGGTGCAATTTGACATTAGGCTGGCCTGGCCTGGCCTGACTCTCGAATTTTCCCCTTGTCATGCGAAGGTCAACACTCTTTCTTGAAGGAAGCAATTATTTCTTGTGATAGCTGATACTGTGGGCAGTCCCACAGAGCAGGTGCATGAGTATCGTTGAGAGCTTCCGACTTTACTCAGAGATGGAGCGAGCCTTTACGGCTTTTCCTTGCTCTTGTGTGGTAATGAGCGTTCTCGATGAGATAAGAGGTTTTCAGACAATTAATGTATCATTTACCATAAACGTCTCATATATATATATATATATATATATATATATATATCGAGGAAGTAGGAGTAAAGTATGGCAAAGGTTGAGCTATTAATTCTTTCATGCATGATAGTTTCAGGGTTAGCTTGTTTACACTTTAAAGTGGAATTAATATCTAAATATTATTTGCAAATAATTTAGTTCCAGAAATTTCTTATATATAAAAAGCGCACAATTCTTGTTTGCTACCACGCACACATATAAGATTTGCAGTACTCCGATATATAGTCCGTATGATACCAGTTATAACCACTTTATTAAATGAAGTTGCTTATCAAATTTAATTCTCATTAAATGTAGAACGCGTCTATATCACTATATGTACCCTAAAAAAACCCCCCAAGTACCCCATTTCTTGTTTACCCCATTAATAATTAAAATCTCTCTTATGTGCTCTTATAATATTTTAATATTTTCTTTTTTCTTTTTTCTTTCCTTTTTCTTCTTATGTGTTGCTACCACCGGCTAAGTTAGGGCCAACAGCGCGAACTCCCTCCCCTTCTCAAGCCTCGCATTGGCGGCCGCAGCCAAATTCTAGGCATTTTTGGCTGTATCAACTGCAGCCAGCCATATGTGGAGGTCATGCTTCTTGTCGTGGATGCAAGACTATCAGCCGCTGACCTGAGCACTATCTATAGCTATCAAGTCTTCAAACCCCTCTGATAGCCCTTCTCTTGTGACCGACTCTGTAAATCCTCCCAGCAGCGTATATCCCTGAATCCCAAAGGTTCCTTGTTCCTTTGTCTATTTCATTTTTATTATCTCTGTTTTGTTGTATATTCTGCAAGTACTCGACTGGTGGCTGTAGTGGAATCAAATTCTTATTTTCTCCGTTTTCTACTGAATTTTTGTAAGATTTGTTGGGCTTGTTTTAAATTAAAATAAAAGGTCGCCTAACTATCTCAATTGACACATGTTTTGGGTTTTTAAAATTGTCTAGGTAATGAGCCTGAGTCAAAATACTCATTAATTAAGCTGTAATTTTAGTTGCAAATCTGGACTGTTGCCTGACTTTAGAAAGAGGATTAGGATTCCAAGGTTTTTAACAATGATGTCCTAATTTAATTATAAATATATCATTAGCTATCTTAATAAGGTGCCTTAAGCGAGAATTAATCTTAATCAAGTTTTAAGCTAAAAACACATTGTGAAGATTTACAAAAGATTGGCAGCAAAAAAGCTTCATTAAAAGGGATAAAGCATTATTTAAGCACTAATGGCTATAGGTAAGCCTAATTCCATTACATTTTATTCTATCAATATCTAGTCATTCTCTTTGTTGCCAATCCCTTGATGTATTTTGGTGCAAGTTGGGATCTTCCTCAAACCTGTTTCTTTGAGTGGGTTGAGTGTACTATTAGCTTTAAAATCAAAAGTAGATTTTTTTTTTAGTGTTTGAAGACATTATATTGCATTAATTGTGAGAAAAAAAAAATCTGATTTTGATTGCGGGATTTGGTAGTGCATCTGTATGTGTTGTGTGGGGAAAGAGGGATTCTAGGAGGAGTTGGGTTCTAGAACATGTAGAGTTGAGTTAGGTGGGTGTGCAGATCATCCAAGCTATACTCAAATATCTTGCCATTGACCTCACTGCATCGACGCTAAAAAGTCAAGAAAACGAGAAGGGGAAGAAGAAAGAGATAAGGAGGAAGAGGTATATAACACTACAAGTGCCAAGTTTTCGGCACTGAAATATTACCCTCACCAGAGTTCCTACCTGATTTGGAAAAGGAGGGGTTGAGTTATTTTAATTGGGGTAACATGGAAGAGTAGCGGTTCATGGGGTTAGAAGAGAAACTAAAAAAAGCTGAATATTTTTATAAAATGAGGTACTGAGTCGATTCTTGGGGTGCATATAGATACGTCTGCACCTATATGCACCCCACTAATCCCCTCAATACCATATTTTACTAAAAAAATTATAAGGGGGTTTATGGGGTTACTGGGTATTGAAGGGATTATTGCAGTGCAAATAGACTCACTCATAGATATATCCTTAAATGTATAACTGCTTCTGTTCATTTTTAAATTCTTTGGCTTAGGAACCACTTAGCATTTGCATCCATTGATTAGAGGACCGATATGTTCGTGGATAGCAGTGGTTTTAAATTTTTGACCAGCAAGCTATGCTTAGAGAAAGATTACAAGTATTCCTTTTGTCCCATATTAATAGTTATATTTTAAAAAACAATTATTGAATGGTGATACCCAAATCTAAAAAAATATAAAAAATAAATAAATTTATGATACTCTTTTTTAAGGACCCACTACTCATCAAATTTAACAAAATAGAGTTACTAATATGAAAGAAACTTTTTGTCAAATAGAACTATTAATTTAAGATAAAAGAAATATTATTTGGCATACTTATATCAGTCTCCAAGCTCAAATTGTCCTTGTGCGGTTTCATGGTTCACCCGTATCAGGTTTGAGGAATCTGGTTTAAAATTATCACGCTTTATTCACACAGCCAAATGCACATAGCTGATAGGAGTGATAGCCCTATTCTGGCCGCATATTTCTTGTTCTTATTTGTATTCCAAGCCGTGAACAGGTCCTGGCTGATCACTGTTATTGGGAAAAGCCGAAAAGGATAAACTAGGGCAAAACCGCGTGAAGGAAAAGGGTCATGAAGCGTGTCTTGCTCATAACTAGCCATTATTTCATGCACGGGCTGTTGAAGATCGAACATTTTTGTTCTCTTTTTTGGTACGAAAAAGCAGTTCAAACATCGTAGCTGCCTCAACTGCATTCACTCAAAGAGAGCGAAGAGAGGAGAACCACAAACATTGTTGGTAATGACTTGCTCAATGGTTAATATATTTTGCTCCACGGCTGGATGAGCTAGGCTTGGAGCTAGGAGTTAAAATGGTCTAAATTCATTTGGGTACATCTCATTAATTATAGTAAGTGCATTTGCATGCATCCATATAAAGAATATTGTTGTGGTCCCTTCTCTAGGATAACTCGCACAAAATTGGAAGACGGTCCAAATATATTGCCAATTTCACGTTGGACTTCAGGTCAATTAAGCAACTTTGCGCCGCCCCACTGCCAAAGGCATAGGACTAGAGACATAACCTCAATTTGCAGCGGTATTAGTCGAGTTTATATATTAAAAACTTCATACTCCCTCTATCCATAGTTCACTTTAAACAACTAATTAATGGCGCTATCATTATGGGACGGAAAGAGTAATTCACAGACAATCAGAATGAGTAGAGTAGAATCATAGGTAAACAATCATTGAATTTGGCTATGGTTAGATGTTATAGTGACACACTTGTTAGTTGCCCTCTATGAAGGATGAATCAATATGAAAGGGCAGGTGGGTGGCATCAGGATCTCGGTTACAAGGGCAAAAAATTATTAAGTTTGGAATAACTTTTTAACCACTATAGATTATTGAGATTTAAAATTAAGATCTAATGGAGTAAAACGTATCATAAAAACGAAAATAATAAGTAATTAGCTGCAATATTAATGGAACAAATTTGATAAATATTTAATGTTTAATTGAGTACTAATATGATCAAACTATCTTTGATTGGATAATTGAGTAGCATTTTCTAAAGATTAACCCAATGGACTTTTTTAGATGGGATATCAGCTACCCAAAAATTTATGATAGGGTATCTCCTGAGTTTATAAAAAAAAAACAACATATGAGCCCGGGCTCACGATTGTCGGCGTACATCTGGGCTCATTTGGCCGTCGGATTTACATCTGATGGCCCATTAAACTCACGGGTTTAAATGCCCCGTGAGTTTGATGGGCCGTCGGATATAAATCCGACAGCTCAATGAGCTCAGGCGCACGCCAGCGCGCTTGAGCCCGGGCTCATATTAACTTTATATATATATATATATATATATATATATATATATATATATATATATATATATATATATATATATATATATATATATATATATATATAAGTCATGTTTATATAAGCCCGGGCACATATACCCCTACGTGAGCCCATGCTCTATGAGCCACCAGATTTACATCCGATGGCTCATAGACCCTGGGCTCATGTAAGTGTATATGAGCCCAAGCTCATATAAAGTGTTATACATATATATATATATATATATATATATATATATATATATATATATATATATATATATATATATATATATATATATATATATATATATATATATATATATGATGAACTTCATATTAAAAAATACATTGTATGGTCTAATAAATGGCTAATTCTCATGTTTTACTACTAACTTTTTTGGCAAAAAGCCAATTGGTTTTACATTGACAAAGGACACAAAAAAGTAATAGACTATAAAATAATGAGAAGTGTTAGTCAGAGCTGTAGCTCAATCATGCTGGCGGCTTAGGAGCCAAAGCTAGCTTTTAAAAAATATTATTTTTGTTCTCTTCAATCAAATTTCTTCATGTTCTAGGTAAGAACACATACTTCAGATCTCAGTCGCTTCATTGTACTTAATTAAGAATGACAACCATGAGAATATTGAACTAGTAGAAAATGACGCATTACGTTACAACATAATGCTATTTATTTCATAGACATGTCCCAAGTGACCAAATCTAAATGTCCACCTATTTTTCATAGCTCCAAATTTAATATCTATCTCAAAGAAATTTCAAATGGCCTAAACCGTGATTGCTTTGAGGCCATGTTAGGAAGCATTTCTAAGTCAGGTTGTGTAAGATTTTATGCCATAAAGTAGTTTAGCCTTTTGTAGGAGGGGTCAATGAATGGTTTAAAGAAACTTCTTAATTAACAGTGGCACTAAGGGTTTATTTGGATTAGTAGAAATTAAGAGAAAGGGAAAGAGAATGAGAAATTAAATTCGTGTGAAAGATAAATTAGGAGATACCTAAATATTTTCTACTGTTTGGTTATACCAATGTTGCTATAGAAAATTGAAACTTAAATATACTAATAGTGATACTGGTGGTGGAGTTAGCCATGATGTTGTGGATGATAGTGGCAAAAACGATGGTGGTCGTAATGGTAATGGTAGGGTAGTAGTGGTAGTGATAGTGGCGGCAAAAATGTTAATAGTAGTTGTAGTAGTGGTGGCAGCAGGGGTGGTGACAGGGGTGGCGATGATTGCGGTGGTGGTGGCGGAACAGTGATAAGGTTGATAGTATGAATATTAAAGACATAAGTCTTTGATATATATATTTTCTTCTAAAATTTATGGGTTAAAGGGTAAAAAATTTTGGGGTGAATTTTTTACCTATTTTCGCTCAGTTTTTATTTTAGTTTCTCTTTCTTCATTGCACTAAATAGTAAAAATTGAAGAGATTTTAAAAAGATTCTTTTATTTTCCTCAACTTTTCACAAATCTAAACTGACCCTAAAGCATTTCAAAAAATAGGGTGGTCTACCTACAATGTAGATCCGCCTCTAAGTCCAGGTGGTGATCATTGTGTATACCAAAGTAATCCTATAAATTATTGATAGGTAAAACTCACACACCCTTACATGCTATATGCCAATGAGATTTGATTCTTGGCTTCTCCTACAATTAGGAGAAATCCAACTAGGTTGGATTAGTTGTCTAATTATTGAGAAATTATTTTGATCAACTCATGGAAGGCCGTATGAATATGAAAATTATTTTTAATATAACAAAAATATAATTATCTTTAAGCCTTCGAAGAGGTTGAGTTTATATTCTATTTTTTGTTTTTAGAATTTTTTAAAAAAATTTAAAAATAAAAATAAAAAATTAATTAAATATCAATACATATTAGCCGTATCAATATAGTACAATCGATATGTATCGAATTTTCTTTTGGGGGCGATACCACATACCCCTTGTATCCGTTGATATATACCCATTGGCCGATGCGGCCTTCCATGAACATATTTTAATTTTATAATATCAAATAAAATAATTTAAATAAACTCTAAAGGACAACCATTTAGGATGCATCTAGGGGAATTTGAAAAAGTACGAAGTACGACTTTTGGCTGATGCAAATCAGCATGTGAAAAAAATTCATACATGGTTAAAAATGCACGGTAGAGTACAACCCATTTAGGTTGCATCTGGTGCACTTATTTTATGGTTTCAGTGGCGTTTTCAGTATTGCAGTGATATGATGGACGATAGTAATTTCAATATTATATCTTTGCTAAACTGTATACATCTTCTCTGATTCGCTGTAGTGGTATATCTTCACTATAGGGTAACTATTATGCTCATTATCAAATATAAAATCAACTTTAGTTATTTTCAGAAATCTCATGATCTCGATTTTGAACGTAACTATCACCATTCTCATGCCCAACATTGTTTGTGGGCCAGGTGCAGCAGTGACTGCAGATCTAGTTCTCAATATCAAAATATCATGACATTAATATATCATAAAAGAGTTCTAGTAACGCCCATTTCTCTGAGGCTTTCAAATCCATCTCTTTATACAATTTCTTTACAAAATCACTCCCAAATTCTAGCAAACAAGAATTATTTGGTTCTACCTTATGTTAATTGTTATAATCAATTTGCTTTTATTAAGGTGGAGACGATGTTTTATTACCTGAGATAGGCCGACCGGTCGAACCTTGTCTGATTGGACCCCTTTGAATTTCCAGGCCGGGCCATTTAGTTATAAAAACTTGATCCAACTGGGTTTATGCTAGGTTTGACCATGAAAACTCTGACCAGCTACTATTCGGGGCGATTTTTAAAACACTGGGTTTAGAATTATTAATGAGATCATATATTCTCCTAACTTATGAGATGATTAGAAATTTTCATCTACAAAAGGGTCCCAATATATTTTTTATTAAAGTTGTCTTCATAAGGCTTATAATAAAGTTAGAGGGGATTTTATTCATAAGATGCTAAGTAGGTCGTATGGATTAGAGAATGCATTTCCTTTTCTAATAGAACATGACTATTTATACCCCAATAATAGTTTGTCTACCCCAAGTGTACTTTTCACAATCTCTCATTTATACACCTTATTTTCTCAAAATTTTTAAATATATATTTGTACACACTATTTTTTCTCACTACATTTCACCTTACCCAAAGGCCTCTTTCTCTCTAAAAAAAGCCACTATCATCTTCGTAGTAAAGTAGGGGGTGGTGGTGGACATCCACTGTATGGTATATGCATAATAGATGGTGGGTATCTATTGTCATCCTCACAATAATGTAGATGGATATAGTGACTGATATTCTGACAAGTAAGGCTGATTGGCATATCTGCATTAGGAAGGAAAAAGAAAAGAAGATGAAGAGGGATACATAAAGAGGAAAAGTCATGTTTTCTAAGTTGAGTTTTGGATGAAGTAATAGTGAATGAATCTTAGATGGAGTACTAATAATGAGTGAATCGTTGGGTTAAATATGAGGTAAGGTAGTAAATAGAATAATACAACAAATTACCTTAGAAACAGGGTAAAGGAGTCAGTTATGACTTCTTTAAAAGCAAGTATTGTATTAGATAATGTTGTCCCCTCTCTCCCTTTCTATTTAAGTTGTGTATGGAGGATGTGCTTTGTTTAGTTAATAAATCTTGTGAAGGTGACTTGATTCTAATTCCTCATGTTTTCAAAATGCTCCTATTCTTACTTGCCTTTTGAGACCATTTTGATATCTTTTCAAGATTGTCGATTTAGCTATAAATTTCATGTTATACATGACTCGAGTTGACAAGGACACAAAGTCCTCTTTGACTTAGACTTACGTATGAGATTGTTACAAGAGGTGAGTTGATCATGATTAAATCTATTTTTAAGATTGTGTACTTATCCTTTTTCCACTTTGAGCACTACAAACCTTTCTTTTTTAGGGTTGTCTTGAGGCTTGTAATTTCTTCTTCTTTTCTTGTCTTTGTGAGAGATAGGAGAGGGAAGGAGAAGTGGTTTTTTAAAGGGAGTTTTCTCTGGCCATGGACGTAGGCACTTTGCCGAATCATGTAAATTTTCGTGTCTTATTTTATTTAACTTTAATATTTTTTCTTGATTTATATTTGGGTTGTGTCATTATCGAAAATCTTCAAAGTGGTATTAAAGTCACAGGTTTAAAGTAGTTCTTTCATGATGACATCAAAGGGATTTATCAAATTTAAAGTTGAATATTTTGATGGAAAAAGTAACTTCGGTTTGTGGTAGAGAAGGATTAAGGATTTGCTACTACAACAGGGCTTATTAAAATCTTTGTAAGGAAAATAAAAAAAACCAAAAAGCATGAGTAAAGATGATTAAGAGGAGTTGGAGATGAAGGCAGTAAATATTATTCATCTTTGTCTTGCTGATGAAGTATTATATACTGTTATTGATGAAGAGTCAGCTCTGAAACTCTAGACAAAATTGGAGAATTTGCATATGACAAAATCCCTTACAAACAAGTTATTTCTCAAGCAAAAATTATATGCTCTCAGGATCATAAAAGAGGCAAATTTATTAAAACACTTCAACACGTTCAATAAATTGACCTCTCAATTGCTTAGCATTGGTGTTAAGGTTGAAGATGAGGATAAGACACTCCTCCTTTTGACATCTCTTCCACCTTGATATGAACATATGGTAATAACATTGTCGTATGGGAAGAAGACGATAGAGTTGGAATATGTCATGACTACTTTCTTATGAAATGAGATGAGGAAGACGCCTAATCTTGAGGATTCGCAAGCTGAAGGTCTTGTGGCTCAAGAAAGTAATCGGGGAAGAGAAAGATTCAAGAATAATGAGTCTAATGGAAATATGTATCGCTCCAAGTCAAAGGGAAAGAAAAATATTGAATGTTATTATTGCAAGAAGAAAGGGCACATGAAAAAGAAGTGTCAAAAGCACGACGAGGACCAAGAGAAGAAGTAAAATGTGGTTTCTTCTAGTTAGGCTAGCGTGGTAGAGGATAAACCCGATGATTTTAAGGCTAATGTGTTATATGTCACTTCAGGTATAATATATTTTAATGATTAATGAATTTTAGATTCAAGTTGTTTATGGCATGTGTGTCCAAATTGTGACTGGTTTGACACTTATGAACCATTTAATGGTGGATTAGTTCTAATGGGGAATAATGCTAGTTGTAAGACCATTAGAGTAGGAACTGTAAAAATTAAGATGTTTAATGACATAGTTCAAACACTTACTGGAGTTAAGCATGTTCTTGATCTGAAAAAGAATCTAATCTCTTTGGGAGCATTAGATACAGTTAATTGCAAGTTGAATACAACAGGTAGAGTCTTAAAAGTTACAAAAGAGGTGATGGTGATGATAAAGGGTCAAAAGGTTGGAAACCAATATAAATTAATAGGGAGTACAGTTGCAGGTGGAGCTGTTGTGACTACTTCAATAAAAGACAATGGTGATAACACATACTTGTAGCATATGTGATTGAGGCATATGAGTAAAAGGGCTATATAAGAACTTCACAAAGAAAATTATTAAAAGGTGTCAAAAGTTACAAATTAGGTTTCTATAAATATTGTTTATATGGAAAGCAGTGCATAGTGAGATTCCACATAGGTAAATATACAAACATGGATGTGTTGGAGTATGTTTACACATATAGTTAAGGGTCAATTTTTATTACACCCCGTGTTCCGATTATGCTTAACCTCATAGGGTTAGGGGTAATTATGTAATTTTAGCTAGCTTTTTAAGGGTTTAAAGAGTTGAAATTCTCTTATTTGGTGAGCACTCAAAATAACGAGCACAATGAATCCAAGAACACTCAAAATAGAGGTCGGGAACAAAAGTTACAACTTCGAGAAACGTGCCACATGGGTGGGACCCACTTTTAAAATACGAGATAACCTACCTATGTGAGGTTTAGTTTTGACGGACTCGTCAATACAAGTCCATCGGTACCAAGATCATACAATTCTAACTTCGGGATAAAAAGTTATCGTGTTTTGAAGTTGAAATTGTATTTGAATAAAATAATAATAAAATATTTAAGAAAGGACGAAATAGATGACATCAGCCAGCCAAGCCGAGCCGAGTTGGAGCCGGAGCTGAGCCACTGTGCCTCGACCGCGTCGCGCGATCGCGGCCATCCGCGCGACGCGGGTCTCGCGCACGTCATGTGCACCGACCTTATTTTTGGACCATTCAGTGCGCGCCATGTGGCATGAGCACATGCGTGCGCATTCCATCTTCCTCCATACGCTCACATGCCAATTCCTTATAAATAGTCATTTGCGTTCAGTCTTCCGGAGGAGTTTCGGGAGTCATTCAATGCCAGTTTCCTTCCGTTCAAGAGGCGTTCCTAGCTAATTCGAGAGTGTTCTACACAATGGAAGCGTCTATTCTTCAAGTTAGCAATGTTATATAAAGGAAATGTACCGGGGCAAGGAGAGGTTCTGTCCGCTGCCTACGTGCGCAAAACAGGTGAAGTATCTCCGGATGAGGGGAGATTCTCCCACGTTTTCTCATTTTCCGTTCTTCATTTCTCATTCATTTTAAGTCCGATTCAAGTCGTTCAAGAGGCGTTCCTAGCTAATTCGTGGGTGATCAACACAATGGAAGCGTTCATTCCTTGAGTTAGTAATGCTATATAGGGGAAGCATCCCAGGGGTAAGGGGAGGTTCTGCCCGATGCCTATGGGCACGGGAAGAGAAAAAAATGTCTTTGTGAAAGGGGAAGTTTTGTCCGCCGCCTACGAGTGTAGTGAGGGAAAAGTGTCTCCGGGCAAGGGGAGGTTTTGCACGCCACCTACGAGTGCGGGAAGGGAAAAATGTTCTCTGGTAAGGGGAGGTTTTGTCCGTAGCTTACGGGCACAAAAAAAGAAAGTATTCCGGAGTTAGAGGAGGTTCTGCCCACCATCTTCGGAACTGAAAGGAAAGACGCTATGAGGAAACGAGCAACTTTGAATGTCGTCACTTCTAAAACTGCAGGGGAGTATGCTTTTCTGATCTTCTAATTTAATATAAGTTATATGCATGCATATCTTAATTAGTAATATACTAATTAAGATATATACTTTGTTATGGTATGATATATGTTTATATGTTTCTATTCGATCTACTTTGATATAAGTTGTGGTAATCCGAATTACACTAAAATGCTCTATTGTGATCTGATATACTCCTATCTGATCTGATGTGATCAGTATGGTCGGATGAAATATGATATTATCTGATAGGATCCACTCTATGATAGATTAGAATGTGTGGTTTGGCTCACCTATGTGAGATGTGTATTTCACTGCTTTATTGACTTCCGTTTGACTCCGATGATTTATAATATTTTCGTCTGATTCTGAATTAATTATTCAGATATAAAGTATACATATTTTATCGTATATGATTTTCTGATGTTTGATGAATGTAGTAGTCATTAGGTAGAACTATGCTCGGATCCGATTGTATTGGAATAATGTCAGAGATGGTATCGAATACGTACGTAGGCAACCAACGATTAAATAATATTGGCCCGATCTAAATTAGTTATAAAATTAAGTTTGTTCTTATCTATGCGCAACAGAACAATATAGCTTTGTAGTGCATAGAAGTATGTTATGACTCTCGTACTCAGAGTCTGCAGCTCCTGGTCAGTCAGTTTTAATTTTTTCACTTATTTTATATACTCCGATTATGTCTTCCGATCTAACCCCCTGTCGGGGTCGGGTTTTTCGGGTCAGGGAGTTACAATTTTAACATAATAAACAAGTAAGGCTGAATACTTTGTGACTTTTATTGATGAGTACTAAAGAAAAGTGTGTGTATTTTATGAAACATAATTCAGAGATGTTCATGAAGTTCAAACAATAGAAGGCCCATGTTGAAAAGAAAATAAGAAAATAGTTGAAGTGTCTCAAGTTAGACAATGGGGCTGGATACAAATCTAAAAAATTTATTGATTACTGCAAGAATGAAAGGATTGCATGCCACTTCACTAATCCTAAAACCCGACAATAAAATGAAGTAGCAGAAAGGATAAATAGGACACTCTTGGAAAGGGTAAGGACCATGAGGTTGAATACATATCTTCTTAAGGAGTTTTGGGCTAATGCAGTTGATATGACATGTCATATCATAAATAGGTCATCATCTATAGCTATTGACTTGAAGGTGTTTTGCATATGTCCATATTCAGAGCATGCAAAGGACTAAGTTTGATTCTAAGTCTAAAAATTACATTTTTTTTGGGTATGAGAAAGGAGTAAAAGAATATTAACTTTAGGATCAAGAGACAAAGAAAGTAGTCTTTAGCAAATATGTGGTATTTGATGAGGCTCACATTATGCAAACCAGATGGTGACATAGTGCAAAAGGAAAATTAGCAGCAAATAAAATTTTAGGTGAAAATAGATGATAAAGATGTCCAAAAGGAGGATAAAGATAAGCATCAATGTCATATGAGTGATAATCAACATTAGGAACCTTATAACATTGCAAAATAAAGAGCAAAGAGAAACACTAAAGCAACAACCAGGTATGACTTTGATGATATGGTTTCTTTTACTTTATTCACTGGTAGTGGAGATCCATTTTATTTTTAGGATAATATAAAATCTAAAGATAATGATAAGTAGATGACAACTATGATGGAGGAAATGAAATCTCTACACCGAAACAAAACTTTGAGAGTTGGTTGAACTACTTAAAGTGGAAAATGCTATTGGATGCAAATAGGTGCTCAAAAAAGAAGGTCTCATCAGATAAAAAACCTGAATAGTTTAAAGTTAGGTTAGTAGTCAAAGGATATTCACAAGAAGAAGGTATGAATTTTGATGAAATTTTATCTCCAGTAGTTAAATACACTTCTATTTGGATTTTGCTAGTTATGGTTGCTTATTATGATCTAAAACTTGAACAACTTAATGTGAAGATAACATTTCTTCATGGGGAACTAGAAGAGGAAATTTACATGTAGTAGCCTGAGGGATTTGAGGAACTCGGGAAGGTGGATTTGATATGCATGTTAAAAAAAATTTATATGACTTGAAGCATCACTAAGGTAATTGAACAAGAGGTTTGACTCTTTTATGCTAAAAAAGCAGATACACTCATTATGAGTATAATTATTGTATTTATTTTCACGTCTTTCTTAATGGTTTTTATATCTATTTGCTCTTGTATATTGATGATATGTTGTTTGCTGATAAAAATATGTAGGATATTAACTTGTTAAAATCTAAGTTGGGAAATAAGTTTGATATGAAGGATCTTGGAGTTGCAAAAAGGATCTTTGGTATGGAGATCCAGAGAGATAGAAAACCTAGGAAGTTATGGCTATCTCAGGGGAAATATATTGAGAAGGTGTTGGACAGGTTTAACATGAACAATGTCAAACCAATTAATATACCTCTTGCTGCATATTTTAAGTTGAGTGTAGAGTTATGTCCCACCACAAAGGATGATATTTCAGGCATGAAACTGATACTTATATATGCTAGTACAGTTGGTTATCTAATGTATGCTATAGTGTGCATCAAGCCAAATAATGCCTAAGTAGTAAGTGTTGTTAGCAAGTACATGGCTAATCCAGGTAGGAGGGATTAGGATGCTACAAAGTGGATTTTGAGATGTATGAATGAGATAAAATGTTGGCATTTTGTTTTAAAATGATAGAACATTGGTGCATATAGGTGGACAAGTAGATGCAGACTTTGCAGGTGATCTGGATAAGCATAAATCTACCATAAGATATGTGTTCACTTTTGTAGGTGTTGCATTAAATTGGAAGTCTATTCTTCAGGCAGTGATTGCTTTATCAACAACAGAGGTTGAATACATAGTAGTTGTAGAAGCAGCTAAAGAGGCTATATAATTGAAAGGCTTAGTCAATGAACTTGAATTGAAGCAAGAGAATATTAAAGTACTTTGTGATAGTCAAAGTACTATACATTTAGCAAAAAATCAAGTTTATCATGTCAAGACAAAGCACATTGCAGTAAAATACTATCAGATAAAGGCATATATGTTAGATTAGGAGATTATTTTTCAAAACAGGGAAACGAAAGATAATGCTGTAAATATGTTAACAAAGTCGGTAACCACAGAAAAGTTCAAGCATTGTTTGAATTTACTTAATTTCACAAGATATTGAGGATCACATTGCACTTGGTCAGGTATGGATGTTGCTTTCTAGATGGACGTAGGAACATGTTTGTATTCATGCAAAGACAAGTGTGGATGATTCTCCTCCTAAGCAACTTGTCAAACTCAAGTTAAGGTAGAGATTGTTATATGTGGCTTTAGTTGATAAAGGTGCAAAATCCTCTTTGACTCAAACTCACATATGAGATTGTTACGAAGAGGTGAGTTGATAATGATAAAACCTTTTTTTATGATGTGTACTTATCCTTTTTCCACTTCTAGCATATGGACCTCTACTTTTGTGGGTTGTCGTGATGCTTGTAATTTCTTCATTTCTTGTCTTTGTCAGAGAGAAAAGAGGGAAAGAGGAAGGGGTTTTTCAAAGGGGGTTTTCTCATGAGATTGAGAAACTAGTAACCTAGTTATTTCTTAAGTACAGTTAAAAGACTCTCTCTTTTTGCTTTATATTAGGTTGTATCATTATCGAAATTCTTCATTTCAAAAGGTAATTTCTTTGCATCTTTTCGTGACTTGGTTGCTTGCCAATGAGGATATCCGTTCTTTGAATTTTGCCTGAACAAATCCCATATTTTGAATTCGCGATGAAGGAAAATTATGCATAAACTGGGTGCAACTCGAGTGAAAAGATGGTATTGGTTATTTTGTCCCTAAACATGTATGGGTGATACTAATTACTTGGTTTTGAACGTAAATTAGAAATGGCCAACTCGTTAGACAAGTAAGCGAGATTCGTGTTCTCCATTCCTCACTATAACTTTGTTTCTCAATGGCACCACACTTATCTACTTCTATATTATCAAGTGGGCATGGATCACATTAGCCTTCAAGCTTTGATGCTTAACCTATCACTCAAATAGAACTTGGGCCAACATATCACTAGCCCATATATGGAAAGTATAATTTCATGGCCGGCTCCATAACGACTATGGTATATAGGAGTTTTAACGTAGTGTGTGTGTGTGTGTGTATATATATATATATATATATATATATATATATATATATATATATATATATATAGAGAGAGAGAGAGAGAGAGAGAGAGAGACCTTATCATGGTAATTATATACCATGTTAGATAATCCCTACGTAACATAGTAATCAGCTACCATGTTGAGCTATATTTAATAAGCTAGGAACCCTTATGTGACTTAGCACGTAGCTATCTTGTTGAGCCTACATGTACCATGTTAGGACTCCGATATTCATAAAGTCATGGAGCCCGGTTTGGTTCGACACATCAAAGTACAGCCACCGTGATGTTCACTTATTTTGTACGATGGCTCTCTAGTGTTCCAGCATACGAGTTCCTTTGCGTCCATACGGTATCATTATCATTATACCTGATCTGTTGGAGACAAGCTGGTATATAGCAAAAGAAAAAGGCAAGTGCGGCCTAGCACTTCTGCCATGCTTCATATTTTAAGCAAATGAGTTTAAGGAGAAGTGACATAAAATGGCCGACCAACAAGCCACCGGATATCTCCGGTGCTCGGCAACATTGCGACAAGCGCCTTAAAAGGCAGACCACCTCGAGCCACAACACTTACCACACACACAGTTTGTCCTTGTAAAGCGGCCGCATGCCCTCTGCTTACCACACCAGTGAGTAGAACACACTGGACTTATCCCGCCTAACTGAAGCTTAAAATCAATATAGAAAGCGGAACTAATATTATACGCTTGCTCATTCCAGTCCTCCCCCTATTGGTTTGGAGAAGATTAGAAGAACTACAACCAATTTAAGCAAGTCTCCCGCCGATCTCAACCTATCCAACTGTAAATTTGAAGGATTCCGGCAGTTAGACATGGACGCCTTCAAATTTTGGAGGGGTTTTTTGACGACCGTAGTCTTCATTGCTTTAATCATCTCGTCCTTCTCAGGTTTGCTTGTTTCTCTCTCGCCGTGCGTGCGTGCGTGTATCTCAGTCATACCTGCAGTGTTTTTTTATCGAAACTTTGTGCAGTGTTTTATCACTCACGGCTTAATGAAGGTGGATTTATATTCAGTTCAATGTGTGATTTGCTACGCCGCCGGCAGGCACTGTTTGGGAGACTGCATAGGATTTGAGAACTGCTTCACCACATGCACAGAAGAAGCGGGCTTCGCCGGAGGTCACTGCATTGGATATGGTCACGTCATCGACTGCTGCTGTTTCGATGTTCCTTATCTTCCTTAACTTGCACTCTTTTCACTCTTCATTGCTTACTTCTGGTGATGAAGCAAATGTCATTGTTGTTGTCCTTATTTTTCCGGCCTAACTTCTACAAGCCTCAACCATTGACAAGAAATTAGTCATCTGGTACCACTGATTGAAGTAAAGCCAGTCTTCAAAAAAGTGTCGAAAACGTGATGCAAATCTGAAAACATGTTCCATATAAGCTTTATGCCCCATAGCCTCCAAGCTCATTATGCAAATATGTTGTATTACTTGATGTAATCTTCGGCTTAGGATTGATGGTATCGAAACTTCATATTTGTTTAACTATTATTCTATTGGGACAACTTTTGGAAAACGATTCTCTCTTTTGATGTGCCCTGATATAGGTGATTAATTATAGCATGGTTCTTCGCTTCTGTGAGGAGGGTAATGAACAATGTCGTGTCATGTCTTAACTGGCACAAACTATTGGAATACAATTTCCCTTTTTCTGTGGCACTTTCTGTTTGTTAAGCTGCAAAGGAGCAAGGATATGCAAATCCTATAATAATTGACATACCTATGTAAACGGATACTAATTTCTGCAACAATTATAAGGAAATTAACGCCAAGGAGCCCAGAGTATGGGTTTCTGACAGCATAATTCTATGTAAATAGAAGCAGAAGATGGGAGAGTAAACTCGTGCTCAATTTTTTAAGACTGTAGTACAACTTTCCACGGAAACTTTCAGTTCGCTTCGGGATAATGCAAGAGCAAACTAAGACGGCCAACAGCTCATAGAACAAAATGAACAGGAGAGGGTGGACGGTGATGGCTAGAGGCAGAGGCAATGAAACCGGCCAGCAGTTGAATTGGCAACGCCAATTATCCAGCCAAAAGGGAAACTGACAGCCCTGTCAGCCTACGCCAAAAAATTCAACCAATCACAAGGTAAACCAGTTCAACTAGCCGGGCCAAGTCAGCTTCAAAACCTTACATTCAACTCATACATCGGATCCAGATGAAATCAGAAAATCAGGCATGCCTATGAATATTTCATCCACTTGAAAAGTGATGCGTGTTCTTTAAGTATGTTTCTTTGTCATGTAGAACAGTGGCAGCATAATTGTACTTTTCTACCGTGAATCAAGTATAAGAAGGTGCAATTGCTTCCAAAAATATAATATTTTAAAATTTGTTATTACTTTGATTCATCAGATACACAAATAATCGAAAATTTTCACCAAATATTATACAAAACTACTTGCCATGCCATCATCAAACATGCACTACATTAAAATCAAATAGAAGGCAAGGAAACGCACAGACATAATAATGTTCGACCACTGCCTTTTTTTCAAGGATATCACTTTCAAGTAACAACCATTTATCCCAGTCCATCAAGAAGCACTATCCACAGCATTGACATTATTATCTACTTGTTCTTGATGGGCTTCATTTGAACTACAACAAGAATCAGAAGGGATATTAATGCCAACGAATCCAAGCATGATGGAAACACCTCCGAGGTAATCCATCAGATGTGGGGCATGCCCCATCACTGTATCCACAACTGCAGCCAATGGCACCTGAATCGTGAGGCCAGCTGTGGCTACTGTGGTTGTCGTGAGGAGGACAGCCTTTGCCCACAGGTAATCACTGAGTACATTATCTAGCAGGCCTGCAGAGAGAAAAAATTACAAACAAATATAGCAATTTTCAACAGAAATGACAACATAAATCATCCAGAAACAAGAATGTGGTTTTTCGCGTCTAAAAAGAGACATTACGTAAGAAACAAAAGATATAAACATAAGTACCAACTTTAATATTTTACAATTGCCAATGCGGGTACTCTGAAAAAAATGAAGAATGCTTCAAGAAAAGATAACCAATTGCAGTGAACAGCAATATAAAACACCCCACAATCTTCAATTTTATGGTCCAGAACATACAAGAAGAAAACTGGAGTCCAACACAAAAATGTTGAGAGTGTAAGCAGCATGTATAAGTTCACATAGTAGAAATGAAGACACTATATTATACAGGAAGTAGGTTCACTCATCAAACAAACAAGTCAAACAGAAGTCACATACAACACATAATGATCAGGGCAACTGCATATAAAAAATTATAGGTCATTATATATCTAACTTTTCTTTTTTATGTTAGAGAAATAGATCATTTAGAATGTTATACAAGGATAATATAAATTCTCAAATCATGCACTGCCATGCAACAAAATTTATGATCCTACCTTTTATCTGAAATACATAGAGAGATGAACAATCAAATGACGCTAGTACAAAATATTTACTCATAGGAGGGGCAAGCTCTTCTAGTCTGGTTATAGATCACCCAGGGGAGAAATTGTGCTTCAAGAGATAGTGAATGGTCTCAACAATACATATATGTAAACCCAACCACCCCCCCAAGGAATTTCAATTGTGCTTACATTCATCTCAAAGGACTCATGGCTTCACCTAGTTAGCACAATCTAGCGCTCAAGGTTTCTCAGCCATTGGATATTAGCATACAAGTAGTTTTAACATTCGAATGTCCACAACTTCAAATCTAAGACAGATACAACAGCAAAAATTCAAAATTCTCGAGGGATTGTTCTCTATGAAAATTTTTTGGGACTCAAGTGCAAGAATATGATTTATTATAAACAATGGATAAGAAAATTATAGATGAAAATCAAAGATAGAAATACTATACTGATTGCACAAACCTTTTCCAACTACAAGACCCAGCTGCTTCCAGCTGAGAATATGCAATGGCTCCAGCTTAGTAAAATTCAGTACAAGAGCAACAGGTAGAAAGATCAAGAGATTGAACAGCCCAAGAAAACCAAGAAACTGAGCCATATTTACTCGGCCTTCGCCTTTTTCTTCATCAGGCAATTTCTTGCGGATGAGTGTGATGTAAACAGCATATAATGCTGCTGAAACAAGGGCAAGCACATCTCCGAGAAGAGGATTCGAAGCAACTGCATTGCCTCCTGATTCCTTATCACCCAAGCTAACTATAATTGTACCAGCCATGCACAGAAGAACACTTAGTAGTTTCACCCAAGTGAATTTCTCATCCAAGAATGCTAACGATACAAAAAATGTGAATAGGCTTGACACACTGCTTAAAATGGTATTTGACTGCAATGAAGAAAATGCCTCAATCAGATGACACTGGAAAGGAAGATAGCAACAATGAAAAATGTAATCCACAGGTACTTACTGTGACTGTTGTATATTTAAGTGAAAGGTTGAAGGTAAGTTGTGCAAAAAACCAAAAGGGGCAGACCAAAAGACTGACTTTAGCCACGCTGGAGCGAGTCCACCGCCCTTTTGCATCCAAGCCTGCTGTGGAACCTTCACCAACCTGTGTTACTCCATTGACTGATAAAATATTTGTCACTTGAGATTCTGGGCTCAACCCAATCTCATTACCAGAAACAAGTGGTTGCTCCAAATTCCCAAAAGGGGACTTTAACCTGCCTCTTTTTGAGGAAGGAACTCTTTCCCCCAGAAGAACCACCTTCTCTGAATCTTGGGCATCACCATGCCCAAACCAATCTCTTGTAGAATCCTCCAACCACCGGCCAATTTCAACAATTGGAATGTAAACTACAAACAAGGAGTTGCATATATACGTGATAAGAAAGGGAGAAACACCTGCATCAACGACAGACTGAACGACATAGCTGGCCGCAATCCAGATAGCCGCAACGGCAACTATGTACACCAAACCGAGGATCCATCTCCAAACTTTATCTTGCATCATTTAGAACAAAACACTGATTTAGCGTTTTCAACTAACAGCTTCCGTCCAAGTCTCCAAGCAGTTTCTCAGATGCTACAGTAGCCATATTAGCAGAGCACGCTTCAACACATGATTAAGATGTATACTGGCATAGATCAACAAAGTACTGGTAGAGGTCCAAGGAAAGCCAATTGCGGATGACATCATTACTGCTACACGAATTGCCGCTATTCCAAACAATGTACTGTCAACATATCCAGAAAATAAATACTAAAAGTTACACATTAGAAACAAAAGAAGCCAACAATCAGCATCAGATTAAATTAGCTATTGAGGACAACAATTTTTTGCTCACGAAGGACTTAGAATTGTGACTTGGTCTAGTTAATTACAGATATATCAAATTAGAAACAGAGAGGTAAATCAATAACGCAATTCTTAAAAAAAGCGCCAGGACCCAGCTCAAGCAACCTCTGGTTAGAGCGGGAAATTTGGCAACGATGGAGAAATAAAAGAAAAGAAAGCGCAGAGGAAACGAAGTTTACCTGGAAATATGTGGGATTGAGTTCCTGAGGAGAAAATTTTCCGATTCGTACGGTGTCTTCGGGTTTTCACGGGATGTCAAGCTCCGAACTCGGAAAGGCCGTGTCGCTCGCCGCAGTGGGAAGTTTCGGTCATGCGACCAACGACGCCCTTGTCCCACGTCCCGCAAGATTTGGGCCCCAAATAATTGCACTTGCTTCTGTGCCAAACACTTGCTCACTTACGCGGACTCTCGTTCGGAAGAGACGGGTAACAAACAAGTCTTCCCCTCGTATGTCTCCGGACATTTTACTCACAAACCAAGTCTCTACTTATAGACACGGTGCTCATGAACCGAAACCCTAGGCAATTGCATGATAGAACTTTTTTGTCAAATTTAAATATTAATTTAGAATAAAAATATACATATAATAATAATTTAGATTTTAAGTGTCATCTTCTTTATTTGATGTAGTACTTTCTTCATCTTATATTAATGATTATATTAAAAAATAGTAATTTTTATTAAATAGTAAAACCACATCGAAGAGAAGATAAATAAATTTGTAACTCCTACATCTAAAAGAATAAAAAATAAATTTATAACTCTTTTGTAAGTATCTAATCACTTAAATTTAATAAAATAGAGCTATTATGGAATAGATTTATTTTTTGAATGAGCTATTAATTTAGGATAGAGGGAATATTACTATTATACTTATTTTGGATATAATTATTAATTAACTTTAATAAAAAAAATTAAATATAATATTAATATAGTTATATTTAAACTATTAAGAAAATAAATATAAAAAGTAATAATTAAAATAGTAATGAAAAAATAAAAAACATCTTTAACAATAAAAATTACCAAATTAACCTCATACAAACAACCATATTCACCTTGGACATGACCTAGTAGTAAGACAACAGACATGAACAAGCGGCCTTACTTGGAGGAGATGCCAACCCAACCACCACACACACGCACACACGAGACAAGGAGTAAAGAAAGAGCCGTTAGAAGTGGGCATTAGATTTAATGAGTTAAGCCCATATCAGTAAGGTGGGCATGATATTTATGTGGGTCAAGCTCATATTACTTATGTGGGTCAAGCCCATATGGTAGAGAGAGAACCCATATGGTAGAAAAAGAACTCAAGCTCACTTTGTATTGAATGAAAATAACATATAAATTGGTTGAAGAAGTAAATAGTTCTACATCACTAAAGAAGAAGGTGATAATGTTGGTATATAAGGCACAAGTTTAGCCTTTCAAGTTAGGCCCCTGAGCCAACCCACTTTTGTGGGGGAGAGACATGTTGGACCTATACACCTAAGTGGGCTAACCCACACACGCATGTGTTATTGCTGTCCGACCGGGCCGGGTTGGGTCAACAAGATAATATTTTTGGGACAAATTCATTTGGTTTGGTTTTTACTTAACCCAACTTCATTTAGTTTGGTTTTCTATTTATTTAGTTTGGTTTTCTATTAAACAAAATGGGTCTGGTTTTCTTTTCACTAAAGAATGTGTCTATTAACGAATGGACACATCCGTTTGAATGGGAAAGAGTATATTCAATGGGATTTCTAATAAAATCATTGAAAATGATTTCTGCAAAAATCCAATTCTGGATTTCTGTCTATTTTCTTTTCTGTGATAACACACATACTGTGGTTTGCTGCATGTACTGTGTTGGAGGTGCTCCTACAGTATGTGGTTGATCATCTTATCTTAAGAGGCAGACGCCCAATAGTCCTAAGTATTGTTATGAAGGGCGAATTCTATCTTAAAGATAAAACAATTTGTGGGGGAGAGACATGTTGGACCCATGTACCTAGGTGGGCTAACCCACACGTGCGCATGTTGCCGCCATCTTGCTGGCTGGGCAGGGTTGGGTCAACAAGATAATATTTTTAGGACAAATTCATTTAGTTTGGTTTTCACTTAACTCAACTTAGTTTGGTTTGGTTTTTTATTTATTTGGTTTAATTTTATATTAACAAAAACGGGTTCAGTTTTCTTTTCACTAAAGAATGTGTCTGTTAATGGATGAACGCATCTGCTTGAATGGGAAAAAGTGTCTTCAACGGGATTTCTTATAGTCATTGAAAACGATTTATACAAAACTCCGATTCTGGATTTCCGTCTATTTTTCTTTCTACGAGAGCATACATACTGTGGTTTGATGTATGTACTGTGTTAGAGGTGCTCCTACAGTAAATGGTTGATCGTCTTATCCTCGGAAGCAGACGCCCAAAAGTCCTAAGCATTATTAAGGAGGGCGAATTCTGTCTTAAGGATATAACGATTTTCTTGATTCGATCATAAAACTTTGAGTAAAGTTTTTCATCACTATATTTGCAAAGGTACAAAAATAACAAGAGTATCTCACTGGGACTTTCTTGTTACCAAGTTACCAACACATTACGATTAAAGGATCTTTACCATCTGGTTAGTCCAACCAATTATCAAAACTTGCCCAAAGAAATTGGGCTTGAATATCAAATGAAAACTTGAAATGTAAATGATAATGATTTTTCTACGCAACTTTTTCTCCAACAACACCTTATACCATGTTTTATTGAGCATAGAAAAGTGCTTCTTCTTATTATTGAATATACGAGGACCCATTTTGTTTTCCATCCAACAAAAGCGTAGTTAGATGGAAAAGAAAAATAATATTTTGACACTCTATTTTTCTATATTATATATGGACTTTACACTACTTTTAATGAGATAAAAAAAGGGGGTCACGTGACAACATGAGAATCACTTTTCTCAATTAAATTATAAATAATTAAAGCCTATAATATAAAGAAATAAATAAGGTGTAAAATTTTTACTATACATAGAAAGTAGTGATTTCAACATCCCTCTAATGAAATGGTATTTTAGGCTAACACTACTTAAAATTTAGTCATCAAGTTCACATTAATATGAGCATTGGCAAGGGCTGTCACATTGATATGACCATTGGCAAGGGCTGTGGGCCAAGCATAGGGCCCACGTGTGGGTTGGGGATATGGCTGCAAGCATTTATATGCATGGGTGCTAAATTATTGGGTACTTTGGAATACTATATGGGATTTGCTCCAGCTGTACATAAGTTGGCGATTAACGAGTATACACATTAGTGCTTATTAGCTCAAATAGAAATTTTCTTGCTTATGCTAATTAATGTGTGCTAACATGTGTATTGGTGATCCCAGTCAACAACCCATGTAAAATAGGGGCAACTCTTAGAAGGCACTTTAGGAATAAATAATTTTTCATGCAAAAAATGATAATATGAGGGTCTTGAGGCACACAATATACAGAGGAAAATAGTGTTCTTATAAGTAATGGAAGTAATGCTAATCTGAGGTTAGATTTCATTCGTCAAAAGCTTATTTCATTATCTAAACTCCATTGATGAGTGAATCTACTTCATCATCGAAACTTTATTGACGAGTAATACCCTCATCAATTGTATTTAGATAATTAAGTAAGCTTACGATGAACAAAACATCATTGGAGCATTTCTCAAGTGATTGGGCTGTACAAATTATTATACGCATCCATCACTCGTAGGTGATTACTATTTTCTTGGATGCATTGTGTACGTAATATTTCTCTAGAGCAATCGAGTGCGAGACTATGTTTTCAAAACACACTTCGGTTATAATCAACTTGACGGCATCATGTGGATCAAAAAGCCTGTGGGTAAACCTTTATCTGACAATCAATTCCCATATTAATAGCCCTATTTAATTTAATTTATTTTAAAAAAATTAAATAAAATTAATATTATTTAAGACATTTTGAGTATTTTTTAGGTTTTAAGCCTTAAAAATGGATAATTTTTATGAGAAGAAAATGTTGTAAATTTTATAATAAGACAACTTAAACTAGATACATTTACAGACATAATAATCCAAATCCAAATTCACAATCTATTATTTCTATAACTAGATAAGGCAAAAGTTATTTAAGCGTCAATACAAAATAGAATTCCCCGCGGACTTACATAAATAATAGATTGCCATGCAACGTACTATAACTTGGCTTAGTGAATCTTACCGATCCAGCCACCGCCACCCCCAAACCCAACGCCCCCAACAAACCCACCACCTCCTCCGATTCCTCCGATAACCCCACCACCCTTGCCGAATGCTCCACCAATTCCTCCGCCCTTCCCAAACCCGCCACCCAAACCACCTCCTATTACTCCACCCTTCCCAAACCCACCGCCGATTCCGCCAATAATCCCGCCACCCTTGCCAAACCCTCCTCCAATTCCTCCACCTTGCCCAAATCCACCACCAATTCCGCCACCTTTTCCAAATCCACCTCCAACTCCACCACCCTTTCCGAACCCACCACCAATTCTCCCACCTTTTCCAAATCCACCACTAACTCCGCCTCCATGTCCAATTCCGCCAACAACTCCGCCTCCATGTCCAAATCCCTTGCCAACTCCACCTCCATGTCCAATTCCACCGACAACTCCGCCTCCATGTCTGACTCCGCCTCCACCTCCATGTCCAATACCTTCTCCAACTCCGCCTCCATTTCCGACTCCACCTCCATGTCCAATTCCTCCTCCAACTCCACCTCCATGTCCGACTCCACCTCCACCTCCACCTCCATGTCCGACTCCACCAACAACTCCGCCTCCATGTCCTAATCCCCCACCAACACCGCCTCCATGTCTGATTCCGCCAACAACTCCGCCTCCATGTCCAAAACCCCCGCCAACTCCACTTCCATGTCCGTTTCCACCAACAACTGCACTTCCATGTCCAAAACCCCCACCATTTCCAAACCCACCACCAACTCCACCGACACCTCCAATGCTACCACCACCCTTCCCTGCACCTCCACCTCCACCAAAACCACCGCCAAATCTAGCACCCTTACCATAACCACCAAAGGCGCCAACACCTTTGCCTATTCCTCCACCAAAAGCGCCACCCTTAACAATGCCACGGCCGATTCCACCACCCTTGACAATGCCTCCACCAATCCCACCCCCAATCCCATGGTGCCCGCCACCAAAACCACCGACACCGCCAAACCAACCTCCAAATGCTCCACCTTTCACGATGGGTATGAATGTCTTCTCGTCATTTACACTCTGCTTGGCTGTAGGAACATCTCTGGCGAGCACAGACGCCACCAGAACATTGAAACAGACCAGTACTAACAACAACACCACTCCTCTCATGCCTTGTCTCATCTTGTTGGATGGAAAATGGAGGCTTGTGAGTTGTGACTCTTAGATCTCGAGCAAGGCCAGCCTTATATAGCAGGAATGACCAAGTGGAATTCGATAGCAATGAATGCACCCAACTGTAACAGATCACAGGTTAAATGTCATATTTATAATCACACGCAGTCTAGGCTGTGCAGCTGTATGTACGCTAAGCTTTCATGCCAATTGCATGGCTTCAGTTCCAGAGAATTTCAGTACTCCTTTCTCTACAGAACTTAAAACCAAATGATTTTCATCCATTTCACTTACTTCCGCCATCTTAAATAACCTGCAGTCACAGAGACACCGCATGTTAGTCACAACTCCCACTGACTTTTCTCTATTCCCTGTTTCACTCTGTCAAATAATGCTGGTTCGAATGTTACTGAAACGGGAAACAGAGCCAAAGAAGCGTGACGATTGTCTTATCCAATTATTTGTTTGTTTACGGAATTACGCTTTGGACAACTGAACTCGCTCAGAAAATTATCTAAATTATCGGTTCTTTACTATTGTCATTTCCATAATACACAAGGCAAAATAGATATAAAGTTGTTAGAAAAGAAATGCTGCTATTGCCCCCACTCCCCAGTGTTCCTTGCCCTCATTACTCATTCGTCTCATTTAGTATCTTAAATGTTTTTACACTTACCCATTTTTACTTGCCCATTAAACATATACCCTACTCCTTCAACACCGGCATTGGTCCGCCCTTCTCCCTCCCCCACCGCGATAACCACTGACGCTTCTCTTATCTGTCTTTCTTCTTTCTCTCCTCTTCTTAATATTCAAGGCAAAATAGATAAAAAGTTGTTAGAAAACAATGCTGATATTGCCCCCACATCCCGAATGTTCCTTGCCCTCATTACTCATTTATCCCATTTAGTATCTTAAAAACACTTACACTTACCCACTTCTATTTGCCCTCCTCTCCCCCATTATTTAGGCCTCGTGTTAAAGTTACCCATTCTCCCACTTGTACCCCGGTTCTAAAAAGCTCCATGTACCCCCCAGCCTGCCCGTCATCTCCCTCACCCCGCTGCCCTCATCTTATAACATTGGAAAATTTTTAATGTATTTCTTAAATTACAATATAACAACTATAAATAAGAAAAAATAATAAATACAAAACCTATAAAAATAGTTTTATAATTTAAAATATCAAATATAAATTTTTTATTTAATTTTTTTCTTTTCAATCAAATTCAAATTTTTTAAGCGCTACTAAAAATAAACGTATAAAATAAATTGTTATGATCATATATTTTATATATAAAATTTTTCTACGCATCCTTAAGTACAGGTCCCATAAATAGTCTATAGTATAATCTAAATTACAAGTCTAAAAAATATAAACATCTTAATTTTCATCTTACCCAATACATCAAATTGTGACACAATTAATACTCACAATAAGTTAAGGGTATACTTGAGCAAATGAAAATTGATCTACCCATAAAAATAAGCACCCATCTCCAGGAGATATCTGTCACAAACCTATAAAAGCCTCCCGAACATCATGACTTAAAAATAAATATTTTCATATTAAGTAGGAAAATATTTAATAGGAGAGTTCGAAACAGTGAACTCTATAAGCCCATGTATAGATGTGCTCATACAACTCAAATATGAAACAGGTAGACATCTAATAATAAAAACCTCACTATACAACAAAACTATGTACATACATATACAATCATGCCAAATATCTTTACACTTATAATCTTACTTGTATCATCCTTACACTTACAGTCTTACTCAGAACATTCTTACAGTCTTACTTGCACTATTTTACTCAAATTCTTACTCTTACAGTCTTGCTTAGAAACATTCGCTTATAGTTTTACTTAGAACATACTCTTACAATCTTGTGCAAAATTTTACACTTAGAATCTTGCTCAAAATCTTACAAACTTGCTCAGAAACATACATACTCTAACGTCGAAATGAAAAAGGAATACCACTGGGGCATCACTTTAACATCTAAGGAGTAATTATATATTATGAACTTTTTTGAAGGCAAGACACACATATGTTCATGGGGTACATGATTAAAAGTATAAGAGCAATTTCATGATACTACTTACTTGAGTGAGCAAATGCCCATAGTCTAGGGGCCATACAATGCCAACTAAGGGCAGATATCATATAGTGCCACTCCTTGGCCAGAATATTATAATGTTACTCTTGGGCATAATCATACAGTGCTCTAAATAGAACATCAAACGTCTAAGGTTAATATAGTACCAAGACAAAATCAAAAATATATATTGTTCTCAATAAAACATCATATGTCTAGGATTAAATACAACACACAGACAACATCCCGTGGGATAAACACTATGACAAGATATAAGAAATACTATGCCAACTCATTATCAGCTAGCTCAAATACGAAACTTAATCTGTTGAAACCATCAGGTCTCAAAATCACAAAACTAACATATTAGTTTTCTTATAATTCAAGTTTTAATTAAGTAATTTATACGAGTACAATTATGCCATAAAATTCTTCAATCTTACAGTCTTCTACTAACCAATCCAAAGATGTGTCTATTATGAAATCTTAGTTCATTAGGGCGGCAAACTTTACTTAATCAATCCATCTCAAAATTATAACCCACCATACAAAAAATCCTTATGCATTCTTATATACTCCGCCATCCACCTTTATGGCCAAATCATCATACTCAAACTCACCAAATTAAGCTCTTCATAGCTAACCCCAGTTATCATCCTCTTACATATATCTCACTTATTGTTCTTACTTTCTCCTTCAAAATATACATGTTATGCTTGTACAATTATTTGCATTATTATTGTCTAATACTCCCCCATAAGGCACAAAACCTAAGCCCTCTTACTTATTTAACCCTTAGCATACACTCTAATCCAAACCAAACTCATCTGCTCCAATCCTTGCTCGTCAAACTTACATCCTCTATCTTTTATCATATGGTTACAAATTTACAATAAATCCATGCCAAACCCTTTGTCACTTTTTACCATCCATAGCATATACATATGCCCCTACACACGTACATATTCATTGCACAGGTGTATAGCTATCATACATATATATGTCCATCACACACACACATACATACATACATACATGCATATATATATATATATAATTTTATACATAGTTTACAAACATACTCGCCTAGCCATCACTAAAATATACATGGTCCACATACATCAAAGATACTTTTAACTCATATGCATGTCATATGCATTTCCAGCATACCATCATTTATCGTCTTTGACTCTTACATCATGCAATTGGATAATCATATAATAGTTAAAACATTCAATCATTTAATCCTAACGTGATGCTACACATTTAAAATATACTATCATGAAATTACTAGTTCAAAGCTTCCCTACCTAGTAATCCATAAAGTTTGATGACAAACATACGATGGTGTCAGCGTCAATGGCAGAGTTGAAAGCCTAAAGCATCACCCAGTTAAGAGAGTTGTTGTCCCGAGGTTTTAGAAGCACCAGAAGTAATCACGGCAAGATGGGGGTAATCGAAGTGTGTAATAAAATTTGTGATTCATGGCGGCACACTAGGGCGACTAGGATCATGGTTGTGCCAAAAGGGGTGGCAAGTGCGACTTGTCACGGGGTAGCGGAGCGGACTACCCGTGACACGTGCTGGGGCGCACACACGTGGGAATGTGTTGTATACGAGGTGTGCATTCATTTTGGGAACTGCCCTTAGTGTTGCATATCATGTGTGCAGGCGTTGCGAGGAAGGCCCGTATGGCCACTTTGGCTGCCACTCCGGAGAAACACCATAAATCTCTTATGCTATATAGGGAGGGACATGGTGAGCTTCATGGACAAGTTGTTGGTATGATGCCTAGCCTTGCAATAGGCTGATCCAGATGGCAACGAAACATGTTGCCTTGCTAGCTATCATGCCAGGAGCCCATCCGCTGGTGGGATGGGGCTCTCCGACTCGTCGGGCGGCCGTCCGGCCTTATGGCCGTGTTGGTAACAAAGGCCCTTGCATGCACATGGCTGAGACGGATTGTTCGGATGACCGAGTTGCCTAAGTTGGATCCGTGCATCGCAAGGAAGTGTCCCTCTCCGGCCAGCTCGCTTGGGAGATGGTCCGGCACGTTCGCACGTCCGCCTTGGGACGGGTTCGCTGCTTGGCTTTGCGGGCTGGACGCTTAGTCGAATGGCACAAGGCCATGACCTTGACGAAGAAAGGCTTACTCGCTTGGCTATTTGGCCTTGCGAGCGCCGCACGACACCTATGGATGGCTAGGGCCGTGACAGTTGGTATCAAAGCCAAGGTTCCGTCTTGTTGGGCGACCAAGACGACCGTTGGAGGAAAGTATGAAAAAGAGCTGAATGCAAGGTTCTTCGACCTCGGCAGTGCAGGGCAGATGGACTAACATGCGAAATGTTCGCAATGGTTATGTAAGCTGAAACGGATGTGTATGGATGATGGCTGATCGGGTTCCCCCTTAGTTTTGGATTGCGCGAGCGGTGCTTGCCATCATGGGCGCAGGTTTTACAAGGTCCTCATGGAGTAGTGTTCTTGTTCCCTGGCTGTTTGGGTGGCAATGTTGCCGAAGCTATGCTGAGTTGTTTTGGGACTCGAAAATGTTGTGAATGGCGGCAAGCTCTTGCTAACGGTGCGGTATGGGACGTATCAGCGGCAGGAAGCCTTGTGAATGTTTGTACCCTATCTAACCGGTGATCTTGCGGATGCAAGAGCATATCGAACCGAGTTTATGGGTATGCAGCCAGTTATCTATACCGATCAAATATGGAACTCCTCGAGGTGAGGATGGGCTGGAATCAAGCCCTACGTGGGGCGGTCATGTTGTGGATGAACATACAACCCGGTTGTGGACCAAAATGGTATCAGCCCTATTTGGGGCGTTGTTGTGAAGGGGCGTGTAGCCCAAGTTGTTGACGAAGGAGTATCACCGGGGTCAGTTGGGTTCTTCTTGCTAGCGAGGTATGGGACTCATTAGTGGGCAGGGTTCGGTTGGACTTGGTGCAGTGCAATTCGGCACATGGAAAGACATTGATCCTGAGAATGGGACTTCTTGGGACAATGAGCAGTACATTATGGGACCCGAGCATAGTGGAGACTATCCGGTCCACGTTATGAAAAGAGAAAACAAGATGGGTAAAGATGACCCATTCGGCGTGCAAGTGTGCCGCCAGTGTCTGGAAAAGAAAAGAAGTGAGTTATGAGCCGTTCGGTATGCAAGTGTGCATCCGGAATGGGACAAAGAAAAGAAATAGAAAAAGGAAAGGAAAAAGAGTTTGGCACATGAGGGCAAAAATCACCATGCCTTTGGTTTGGGAGCTGATGCGGCAAGAGGCGGCACAGTTTGTTGGGTGAACAGGAGGATCTCTCCCACCCAGGTTCTTTTGGTTAGCATGCAAGCGGTGCATCCGAAGCATGTTTGATCGGGGTGTTGGTTGAACAGAACGTGTTCTCACCCCTGGGTTGCTAAACATGGCCCTGTATGCCACAATCGGTTGGCAGGGCGGCACCCATCTTGGATGGCTAGCTTTTAGGTATTTTCCTAGCTAGCGAGGCGTAGTGAGCCTCATTCGCCGGCGGGCAACATACGCATTGGATCCTCAAATAAAGAGCTGCTCCTTTGGCGGAGTAGACCATGGGTGAAGTTGCTGCATCTCGAGCGGTGTAGAAGTTTGGTAACAAAGTGTTACGCGAAGCTCGAGCAAAGTTGCTGCCTCTAGGCTGAGGTAGAGACCTCTGGAGGGGATCGCGAGAGGAAGCCTTTGGGCGTTGCTGCATCCTGAGCTGTGTAGAAGTTTGGTAACAAAGTGTTACGTGAAGCTCGAGCAAAGTTGCTGCCTCTAGGCTGAGGTAGAGACCTCTGGAGGGGATCGCGAGAGGAAGCCTTTGGGCGTCGCTGCATCCTGAGCGGTGTAGAAGTTTGGTAACGAAGTGTTACACGAAGCTTGAGCAACATTGCTGCTCCTAGGATGGAGTAGACCGCTGGAGGGGATCGTGATCAGAAACCTTGATGGATCGCTGCATCAAGTGTGGTGTAGTAGCTTGGTGATCACACCGGTCACGCGAAGCTTGAGCTAACTCGCTGCTCCTAGGATGGAGTAGACCGCTGGAGGGGATCGTGAGCGGAAACCTTGATGGATCGCTGCATTAAGCGTGGTGTAGTAGCTTGGTGATCACACCGGTCACGCGAAGCTTGAGCTAATTCGCTGCTCCTAGGGTGGAGTAGGCCTCTGGAACATATCGCGAGGGGAAATTCGACTGAATCGGGTGGCCAAGAACTTTGAGCGGAAAAGAGCTAGAAGTTAAGGGACACATCGAGGATGTCACTGCATTGTTATCTTGAGCTTTGTTATAAGTGGGGGCGGCATTCGACTCTTGGGAGACGTCAATGGGATAGACAAGAGTGTTGAGGCCCGACGTCATGGTGTAGTCCTGTTGGTGGGAGCTGCAAGGTTTGGCTGAAGTGTAGGCAGAAATCGTCCGAAGTGTAGGCAGCTTGCTAGCGTCTCGAGTGCAGGGCCGGCTTCACGAGTGGGAGCTGGGCATCATTTGGTGTATCCTTTCCCGGTCGTTGTGCAGCACCAACTAAAGTGGAACAGTTGGGCGCACCTTCTTATCGAAGCAATCTTTTCGCAGAGTACTTTGCCTTTGTTGCTGGGGCAAGGCATTTTGAGCAGAAACTTCGTCATGCAATGGTTTAGCCGAGTCGAGGGCCTATGGGTGGAAGTCGGTCTCCAAAGCATGCAATCTATGGTATGAACCCAGCTGTGGTGTGCACAGATCTTAGCGTCGCAAGAAAAGAGTTAACCCTTCGTCGCAATGTTGTGCCATGGTTGGAAGACAGAGCAAGTGTCACGCCCCGGCGATGCCCGACCCAAGCCGAACCCGGTCCAGGAGCCGGTCAAGCGCGCGGGGGCGACGAAGTGAAAATTGAGAAATGATCTAGCGGAAGACTTAACCCTAATTATGTGCGATTAACAGCAACATGGAGTGTGCACAATCCTTTGAGCAAGAGTAAATAAAAGGGAAGAAAAAGGTGTTGCTTATCACAAAGTAAACAACAATCTCAAACCCACAAACTTAGTTAGTAAAGCCCACACCGGCTCAAAATAAGTCATAATCATCACAACTGTAGTATATGACATAAATCCAAAAACAAGAACCCTACACAAAGGTTCGAACATAAAGCATGAAATAAATGATGATAAGTCACGCAACGATCTCCATCATCACACCCAAGCTACCTCTGACCTTTCCTCAAAGAGGCAATCCTGTCCGTCTGCGTGTCGCACCACACAGCCCCAAATCAAAACACAAAAGAGGGGTGAGTTTTAACACTCAGCAATGGTTTTAAATATCACTGTCAACGTAAAAAATACAATAGCTTAGAAATGAGATCGTTCAGATCAAAGATTTACATGGTGCATCACTTTCTGATCACACATTCATATCACCTAACACTGCATCATAATGCATAATTCAACCTGCATGGATGTATCTCTAGCATACATATTCCCACATGCATTCACATCATACCAATCCCGCATGGATGTATCTCTAACATACATATTCCCACATGCATAATAGCATTACAACCTGCATGGATGTATCTCTAACATACATATTCCACATGCATAATATCATCACAACCTGCATGGATGTATCTCTAACATACATATTTCCACATGCATTTCATCATCAAAGTCAACATGCATGGATGTATCTCTAACATACATGGATGTATCTCTAACATGCATATTCCACATGCATAATATCATCACAACCTGCATGGATGTATCTCTAACATACATATTCCCACATGCATTTTATCATCAAAGTCAACATGCATGGATGTATCTCTAACATACATATTCCACATGCATTTCATCATCAAAGTCAACATGCATGGATGTATCTCTAACATACATATTCCACATGCATAATGTCATCACAATCCACCTCCATCAAGGAGTAATCACACGTTAACGTCACACAGACGGGAGCATAGACAAGGCCACGAAGGCGTGTCATGGTACAAAATTCTACACAAGAATTCAAGAAAGATCGGGGTTGTCAATCCCTAATACTGCTCGCCCTGGACGATCCTGGCCAAGGATGTCTCATTCTCACACAAAGAATCTAGAGTAGGGGTGTTCGCCCAGGGACATCTCCTGCGGAGGGAAGAGCCCGAGTTCTCACACAGAGAACCCTAGAACACGCGGTAGCGGGGTGCACACGGCATACCACACTGGATTCTCAAGGTCCAGATGACACACATAATAACATTCTCACATATCCGCAAGACAAGTACACAACTCATCCCCACATCATTCCATTAAACAAGACTCAACCCGGGGAGTGCACTCGTTCCACACAGGAACTTCAAATCATTCCACACAGGAACTTCAAATCGTTCCACACAGGAACTTCAAATCGTTCCACACAGGAACTTCAAATCGTCCCACACAGGAACTTCAAATCAAAATATGTCCTTTCGGACCAATCGACTTGCGATTAATCCACGACCGATAAACCCGGCACACAATTTCATCACATCGCATCCAATCGGTCAAATTCGATTAATCACGATGAAGCCTCACTTGGAAATCCATTTTCATGATGCGTGCAGCATGGTACATGCGTGGGCAAAGCATACATGAATCCTAATCATGATAAGTGCTCTCACCAGCCCCTAATGCATCATTCATAATCACAATATTAAGCTTCAACATCATCATTTAACCCCCACATGTGTGTGTGTATCTAGTAGAAGTCTTTCACATAATGCATATCAACATGCTTGAAAATCAACTCACTACCACACTACACATGTGAATTTCTATCTAAACATGAATTCTAGCGGAAATTATAGTAGAAGAATCGTTAAAATCATAGCTAGATTCAAAACTCAACCACAAAGGCTAAACACCTATAACATCACTCATTTCATCATTGAGTCATGGCATTCACAAACATTCATACATCATTAATCACAATCTATTATGACAAATCAGTCCAACAATGATTGTAGTCCTACTGAAAATATATGCTTAATCAAAGGGAAACAACCATTCATAATTTCAAGATAACGATTCCAACATCATGCCACAAAGCATGTCATTCCACCATCTCTAAGCATATATCTCAACTCCATAAACTCAATAGCATGCATTTCCAGTAGCCTAACATAGCTTAAAACACTCCACATTCATATAAAATTGACAAGCTAAAGTGGAATCATCAAAATAGGCATCATACACACAACATACAATTTTCTGTGTAGCCGATCGATCGCCCTTCAGGCCGTTCGATCGGTTACATGCAAAAATTTAAAATTTTCAGTTCAGCCGATCGATCGCCCTGCAAGGCCGATCGATCGCCAACACGGCAGAACAGTCATCTTCTTCCTTTTGCAAAATCAAACCGAAATACCATAGATAACACTTCAAATCCACATCTAACACCCTAATCATCATCAAAAGTCCTCCTTGACTTCCAGAATATCAAACCAAACCATAATAATGCAAAACCCTAAGAAATCGGGATTAAATAATTCCATTTTCTAATCTTACCATTAACGCACTAAATCAAGCAAACCATTTCGAAATAAGCCAAAAATGAAGAGTTTTACCATGGATAAACAGAGATTTTGAAGACCCATTACCTCAGCACTTGATTAAGCTCGGATTGAAGAGTCACCCTTCTTGAAATCCTTGAAAACACAATGAGTTTGAATTAAACTCTAATAGAAATCGATTTACCCAAGAAATCCCTAATTAAACCTTAGATCTAGGGCTTATTGGTAGTAAAAATTGAATTTTGAATGTTAGGGTTTGTAGTAAAACACAAATCAGTAGCTTTTGATGGTAAAAAATGGATTGAATCAAGGGGAAAATGGTAGATTTGGAAGAAATTAAGAGAGAAGCCATGGATTAGTGCTTAATTAGAGCAAGCTTACCTTAATCGGCTTCTAATTCGGGCTTAAGTGGGGATTAGGCCAACCCTCCTTCCTTAGCCTATTCCCAAAAATGGAAATGGCTCAGGTTTTCCCTTTTATAGTAAGGGTTGGGGTAGGCATAGGTAAGTTTTGGGGTGTAAATATGAAAAGTAGGCTAAAAGTGGGTATTTTACAAATTTAAGCACAATTTAAGCCTAATAAAATTCTGAAAATTTTTGTGGGACCTTAAGTATATGTCTAGGTTCATTTGACACAAAAATAAATTTTTTGACGGTGGGGACCACAGGGGTCCCGCCAAAACCCTAATTTTTGGGAAAATAGTGAAAATTCTGAAAAATCTCAAAAATTCACATTTGGTTTAAAATCACTCAAAACCACTAATATTGAAGTTAATTTTAGTTAAAACCATCACAAACACTATTTATTTACGAAATCACCGAATAAGATCAGAAAACACGTAAATCTCACGATAACCCATAATTAAAGAAAACCAAAACCGGTTTAAAGATGAGGATCCTTACAGCAAGACCCCCAGGAGCCGTATTGTTGACGAGGACGTCAACAAAGTTAAGTGGGGGAGAATGTCACGAGGTAGCGGAGCGGACTACCCGTGACACGTGCTGGGTTGGAAGTAGAGCAAGACCCCCTGGAGCCGTACCGTTGACGAGGACGTCAACGAAGTTAAGTGGGGGAGAATGTCATGGGGTAGCGGAGCGGACTACCCGTGACACGTGCTGGGGCGCACACACGTAGGAATGTGTTGTATACGAGGTGTGCATTCATTTTGGGAACTGCCCTTAGTATTGCATATCATGTGTGCAGGCATTGCGGGAAAGGCCCGCAACGTTGCGCAACATGTGTGCGCAACGTTGCGCAGAAATACCACAACGATGCGCATACATAGTTGGCTATGTTGGGACACATAGCCAACTAGCACCGTTTTGGATTCTAAAGATGTCCCCACCTACCTATATAGTGTTTGAGGGTCCTTGGGAGTGTTCTTGGGTAGTTTCACGGAATTCGGAGATACCATGCCCGTACGGCCACTTTGGCTGCCACTCCGGAGAAACACCATAAATCTCTTATGCTATATAGGGAGGGACATGGTGAGCTTCATGGACAAGCTGTTGGTATGATGTCTAGCCTTACAACAGGCTGATCTAGATGGCAACGAAACATGTTGCCTTGCTAGCTATCATGCCAGGAGCCCATCCGCTGGTGGGATGGGGCTCTCCGACTCGTCGGGCGGCCGTCCGGCCTTATGGCTGTGTTGGTAACAAAGGCCCTTGCATGCACATGGCTGAGACGGATTGTTCGGATGACCGAGTTGCCTAAGTTGGATCCGTGCATCGCAAGGAAGTGTCCCTCTCCGGCTAGCTCGCTTGGGAGATGGTCCGGCACGTTCGCCTTGGGACGGGTTCGCTGCTTGGCTTTGCAGGCTGGACGCTTGGTCGAATGGCACAAGGCCATGACCTTGACAAAGAAAGGCTTACTCGCTTGGCTATTTAGCCTTGCGAGCGCCGCACGGCACCTATGGATGGCTAGGGCCGTGACAGACTGGAAGCCAATGGCGGACTAAATGGAAATCGGTCAGCGACTAAGAGGCACTTGATCGGCCACAAGACATTGAAATCGTCCGTGGACAGCACCCAATGGTGACGATTTTACATTAATTATGGCCCACACAAGGGGTGGAGGGCGTGGGATGACACTTGAGGATATGGGAGAAGTGCAGGGTTTTGGTGATCAAATCAATCGGTGATAGAGCCATTCAACGATCAGGCAGCACAAAAACAATGCCTATACCCTAAATTGCACATACGTCTACTTGTACACGCAGCAAAAAGGGCCACTTGAGGGGGAGATGGGTTGGACGGTGGCGGTCCAAAGCCCAAAAAGGCAACTAAGAGGTGGTGGCCGACTAAAGCGGCGACATTAACCCAAGGGCTTAACTTGAATTACCAAACTTATGTCTTATATACAAACATCATCACCTATTTTTAGGTGATATGAGACTATTTACTTTTTTAACCAATTTACATGT
This sequence comes from Saururus chinensis, assembly GCA_035235625.1. NCBI lineage: Eukaryota > Viridiplantae > Streptophyta > Magnoliopsida > Piperales > Saururaceae > Saururus > Saururus chinensis. Next base: position 34,477,089 of record CP141145.1, read on the forward strand.
ATGATTCTTATTCAATTCAAAGTAGGCTTAGGCTCTCAATACTTATATGGGCTTAACGCATATAAACTTATACCCACTTCTAACAAAAATATGGCCGATGAAGTGTTATAGGCGTCGGCACATCTGCTGGTGGAGCAATAAAAAAATAAAAAATCAAATAGAAATTAGTTAAGTGAATAATCAATTGGGGGTGAGGGGGAATAGTTAGAAATTTGTTTAGTTAAGCATTTGGCTGATTATGACTAGCAAGAGGACTGAAGAGGAGGATGTAAAGGGGGTTTGAGATTGAATGTTCCCGGATAAACGATCCACCTCGTTGACAGAGGTGAATATTGGCTTCAACCATGACAGGCTATCTTCACATGCAAGAACGTACAAGAAATAAAGTGAGCGGTTGGTTTTAGTGGAGCTAACGGAGAAGATCACAAAGAAAGTTATAGCAGCCAGCTAAAAAAACTTGAGAGGGCCATGTTTCTCATGCAAGGCAATAATGGACTACGTCCTACATGAGTTCCAAGCTTTTATTTACACCTTTGAGCTTTCTATGTATCATTATCTCTTTTTATTTGTACAACATAGTAACTCAGAAGAACCTCAAACTGCTAGGAAGGTCCGACAGACAGATTCACCGTCTACGAGGGAAGAATTGGCGATTGAATTTGGTAAATATTCGAAAATATTTTAATACTTGAGATGCAGTGCTACTGGTTCTTGACTGCACGGCTAGTCTCCATGCTCCAAATAATTAATGCTGTAGTAATATGTTTGGTGCTTGAATAAATGTCCGTGCTGCCAACGCCACTTCTCTTTTACTGAAATGAAAAGGCAGGTGAAGTGCTTGGTATGTGTGAAGGAACGTTGGCCGCAGTAAGGAAGAATTAATGTCATCATACTTGCCCATTACACAAGTAAATACAGACCATGGTGATTGGCGAGGACAAGATACACATCCTCCAACCTACCCAATAAATGAATAAGACTAGGATTGCCATAAAAGAAAATTTCATCAGCCTCTATATTGATGAACAAACGGGTGACAATGTCAACAATTATCAGCACCAAATTGTCCTACCTCTCAAACATTCAAAATGTGCATAAAGTTGAAAACACAATCTGAATGTAAGACAATGAGTATTGTTGCTACCTAGTGACAAAAATTGATCGACCATCAAATCTAGAAATGAGAAGCGTTTTTTATGCTTCATGTTCAGTGTGAGCCAAGCGTAAGGAATGCTTAAGAGGCATTAATTTTTAGGATCGACGATGCATACAGTAACGCACATTAGTGTAAGTATTAGTTATGCTAACGTGTGCTACAGCGTGCACATTCGATCTTGAAAATCAATACCTCCTAGGCATTCCTTATGCTCAACTCACACTCTTCTGGGAGCATAAAAAACACTTCCTTAGAAATAAGTATTAGTTTTGCGAGACAAGGTGCAATTATGCTGACCAAACACCCAATTTAGGAGCAAATTCCTTGTGCACAAAAAACTTCTTTCTTATCATGAGCATAATAGTATCATTGAATTGCGTACTTGTATGGGGCCCATTACTCAGCACCATACATTTAAACTGGATCAAAATCTACTGATTAAGATTTTCTAGTTGTAGGATTAGTTGATATTGAATGATATAAAAAGATTAGGTGATAGTTTTTAATCTAAATAATTAATATGGAACAGAGGAAGTATTCTATTTGAAGCAACGACAAGTTGTTTCAGTTTTAATGTTTTTCAACGGTTGCTGCACACACTCATTCCTTTTAGAGGTATCACAATTTGTATTGTTAAATTGTCTTAGCCTAATCAGCTCGATGAGACTAGAGCTTATGGCATGGTACATAAGGGTCCTATCATGGTCGATCACCCGATAGCTATTACTTTTTAATGTAATTAACGTTAATGTTGTTTTATTAAGGAGTTGTATGGCTCTTACTTCGCCGCCAAATAACTTGAGTCCTGTTGGTATGCATCTAATGTAGGGGTGTAAATTGCACCGTTTATCCAGTGTCTATATGTATCTATGTCCATTCATACTAAAATGGACACTATTATTTTTTGTCTATCCCTAATGTGAAAGGCTACAAACAAGGGTTGCCCATGACCACAACCCTTCACCAATAATATATTTTATTTATTTATTATTATTATTATTAATTAGTGCTAAATTGCTAGGCTACGTCACATAGTTAGTCTTCGTAAAAAGATTATCCAAAAATACATATACTCTAACATGCCTTCCATAGTATTATCTATTTATTTATTAGAAGAGACCATCCCACTATTATAATCTTATTTTTAATCAATTTTTTATTAACCACCCTTAGTTTGAGTATGAAGTAGTATGTGTCAAATGTTCACCTTCATTTTGTCTGAGTCCATCACGGACACATGTGGATGGATAATCACATGGTCCGGATGAAAACGAATAGCCGCATACATGCCTTATCCGCGTTCGTGTCTGTTTGTTTACACCTCTAATATATTGTATTTGATAGGGTGTGAACTGCACATATCATGCGTTGTTGGATCTAAATCTAACAACATATGTTCCTTACGGGGTAGGTGGATTTAATCACCTATCTCCCCCCCCCCCCCCCCAACACACACACACAAATAATAATATGCATTGTTATATCTTGATTAAGCAATGCACGATGTGCTTGGCACATGCGCCCCCCAATGCATCAGCCACATCTTAACTTATTACACTTAAATGGACCTCAACATAAGTTCCTTTTTTTTTCCATTATCAAAATAGTTCCTTATTCATAAGGCAAATCAAATGTGATTTCCTTATATTTTTTACTTTTTTGGGGGTAACGATTAAGCTTTCTCAGCTAACAAATGTGGATGCTTCATGCCCTCTAATTAAGGGTGTTCTCGAGTTGAGCTAGCTTACAAGATGAACTGGATAGACTTGATTTGGCTTGAGTTTGATTTCAAACTGGTCAGTCTGCAATGGGATAGGCTGGCCCCTAGACAAGCTCCATCGGCTCTGGTCCACCCTCTTTTTTTTAAAAAAAAACAAAGGTCATAGCGGCACGGCCAAGAGAGGCCACAACCAAATGTCTCATCTCTGGTTGTGGTCATGCACTCTCTTATTGCGGCATCAGTGGCTGGGGTCAGGGTGGTTGTGGCCTCACAACCCTGCTAGGAGAACTTGGGGGTTAGGGCCGGCCCAAGCCCCAAATGGAGCGGGTCACAAGGCCTGCGATTGAAAAAATGGGGCCCGACCTGCTCTCTCCATGGGCTAGGTTGGGCCAAACCCGTTCATCCTAATGCGGGCTACCCGCACAATTGCCACCTCTAGTCCTAAGCTCAAACAAGTAACTCACTTTGTTCTTTCATTATACCTATACATGGAAAGTCATATCGGTCGATACAAGTGTATATCAATCAATATGTACACATATTAGTGACAACAGATATGATAGAGGAGGTGGTACACCCCCACACAAAAGTGGAAAAGTATCATACATGTCTATCAATACGGCCGATATGTATCGATATTGCACTAATTCTGTATTTTTTTTTAAATAATGTTACCAAAAAGATTCTAAAAAAATTCATGATTCAAACCCAACCACTTTGAAGGTTTAAAGTTGATAATTTTTTTATATTAAAATTATTTTTTAAAACTTACATGAGATGATCTTATTGAGATCAACACAGGTGGGCCCATACAATTTACATAATACTTTTTCTAATGATAGTGCTCCATAAGTATGCATTTACTCACAGATTTAATGTAGTGGCTTCTACATAATATTTCATTAACTCATATTAAGTGTCTTATTTGGTTCCAAAATGAACTAATTTTAAAACGCAAAATATGGGACGAAGGGAATGATAGTTTGTGTAGCCATATTTTTAATAAACAATTATGATTAGCCTAATGCACTACACAAAAGGTTGGCCCATATTTGAGTTTATTCATAACATTGACTCATCTCATCTAAGAATCACACACTCAACTCCCCCAATCAACGTGTATTACTAATGTTGTTTGTTATATGTTTACTTATAACTTTTTTTTCATCTAATATGTCTTTAAGAGAATTGTTATGATAATATCTTATCAATTTTTAATATATATGAATTAGAGGTTCTTAGCCATTTTGATGAGCATCATCGGCACATATTGTAAGAACATATGAGTCGTATGTCTAGTTTATTAGCTAATTTTTTTGTTAAAATTATGTCAAAAAACCATATGTATATAATGAGTTTTAGAGTCTAATTTGAGGTTGTCATGGTTAAGTCAGATTTAGACTTGGTGGAATTGAAAAATATGAGCAAATGTGTTCTTATTGATCAAAGTAAAAGACTGGAGAATGTGAAGGGTTTTGAAGTGTATTCGGATCACATTGGTATGAATATATCACTTAGAAAAGGTTAACAAGTAATTACAGAGGTTTCAAAAAAATTTAAGGTAAAAAGAGTAAAAAAAATAAAAAAATAGGCAGGATGATCGATCACCTCAAAAATGTGAAGGACAAAACAATCGATCACTTGTTGATTCAACCCTGTGTAGAAAGAAGTTGAGAGTTATCAATTGATTGTTATTGCAATAGATTGATCGATTGAAGAATTGCACGTGCACATTAAAAACAGTGACCAATTGATCGCTATTTAGAACAATCGGTCATTTTAAGAATAATTTACTTGACTTAAAGTCTTCTGATTTTTATTTCATTCTTTATTTAAGTACAAGTCCTAAACCAGCTTATCGAACTATATAAGGGTTATAAAATCATGAAAATGAATAAAAAATACTAGAGGAGAAAAGAGAAAGAGGTTTTACACCTTTGTTTATTATTTTTTAAAGGAGAATTCACTTGAGCTTTTTATTGGAGATCTATGGTGAATTGAAGAAGACAATCCACAATTGAAGAAGCTAATAAACATAGTATTTAAAGAAGAGTTGTAACATGTATTCGATGGAAGATTGAAGATTACCTTAAGGCCAAAGTCAAGATAATAAAAGGTACTTGTTGAAGACTAGAAGGAGATAAAGACAAGGCAAAAAAGATAAAGTTTTAAGTACTTTGAGAAGGCTTAAAGGCTAACAACAATGATCTAAATAAGAGGAGTTTGTGTTAGAATCTAAATAAGGTTAGGAAATTGAGGCTATACAACAACAACTATTAAGTACTAAAATACCCTCATATCACATATCATTGAGGATAATATAAAAAATTTGACAAAAAGTAAATATTTTCTAATTCAATTAAGATTTTTGAAATAGTTCTTAAAATATGGGTAGCATAGAAATTAAGGGTAAAAAAGATGGGTAGAATAGGTAAAGAAATTAAAAATTCTATTATCACTCAACTTGCTTTATGTAGTAACTAGCAAGAATGTACATGCATAATGAGTGTAAATATAAATTATATAAGATAAAATAAAATAAATCTAAAATAAAATATGTATTGAATAAATATTTCTCTTCTATGCTATAGTTGCAATACATATTTTGAGGATCATAAAGATTATAAATTATACACACAAACTCTGTATTGATCAAAATACACTCGTAGTAGACAATTGTCTCTAAATCTCCTAAGTTAAATATTATATCATAGGTAAACAAAGACAATTGTGTTGAATGACTTTGTGTCGTACAACATATTATTCATATTTGGGACCTTTTTGGCTATGAGTCTTATTTGTTAGAGCACTTCAAATATTTTCAAAGGGTGTCAAAAGAACTCAAACCAAACATGTATAATATAGGGGAAAAAAGAAATTTCTATTGAGAAGTGTGTTTTATGCACGGGACCACAAAAAAGTTCAAGAAAAAAATAGGCATGCAAAATCTTATTTGATAGAGTTTGTCAAGCAGTTTCTCAACGATACCAATAACATACGAATCCGAGTTCAAGAGTTCAAAATATAATATTACAAACTTAAAATTATTATAACTTATAAAATAAGGTCTATGTTATATCAGTCCATAGTATTATGGTTACATGTGACATGACATCTAAATGAATCTAAGTAATTTTTTTTCGAAAATATCTTTAAATCATGTACAAATTTAAAAAACTTGCTTCAAAGAATATAAGAATATAAAACATATAGGTAAAAGAAGAATATAAAACATATAGGTAAAATAAGAATTAATGTTGCCTTTTTGCTATGTGAGTTGTTGTAGCATTACTGTTTTAAAATTTGGCATTGGTTCATAGTTTTTTACTCTTTTTTTAAATTATTCTTTTAAATATTTAAATTTTATAATTTAAAGTGTCTTGTTTATATGTGCCACAAAGCATATAAATGGGTGTGTGCACCTAGCACCTTGGGCCGCACAATTTTATTGGTGTGGTTTGCATAGTATAAAGGGGTAGGAGGAAGTTTTATGGATAATGATTTTCATACTCTATGTTTAACAAAATTTTACGCCAAGTTTTATTAAAATGTAATTTTTTATTGTTTGGTGAGACCCACTCCTCCATGTCCAATCAAAACCTAGTGTAAATTTTTGTTGGATAAAAAGTGAGTAAATTTATCAATATCCAATTTTAATAACTTCCGCCCTCCTAAATAATGCATATTGTACTATTGAGATTATATGGTGCGTAAGTTTGCTGAGACGCACATTACCTTTTATTTATATAAAAACATATTTCATCATACTTTTAAAGTTGAGTCTGTTAATTGTGCTCATTTTCTCAATGAAGGGATGATAAAGGTAACCTGATTTAGAATCATAATATTATAGTATAAAGTAATTTTGGTGACTATAGAATTTTTAGTTTTGGACTATTTCACTCTTATATTCGACCCTTAATTCTTATTTTACTCATGTTTTATATTTTTATGTTCTTTGATGTAAGTTTGAATTGGTATATAATTTAAAGATATTTTAGTAAAATTTTTAGATTCTTTTAGATATCTTATCATATGTTTGTAATACTATACTTTTTACTCCTAAATTTGGATTTGTGTGCTCTTGATATAATTAACGCTTGACAAACTCTATAAAATTTGACAAACTCCATGAAATAAGATAATATGTGACTATATTTTCTCAAACTTTTTGTGGGCCTATGTTACAATACTTCTAGATATTATTTTTTCTATACTATATATTTTTGAATTCACGTATTTTAATGTCCTTAAAAAAAACTCAAAGAGATCTAACAAATGATCAGATCTACCACCAAAGTGGTCCCGAATATCTATAACATATTCTATGACACAAAGTCCTTTGGCATAATTTTCTTTGCCAACCTATAACAAAATATTTTACCTAATGAGTTTTAGGTTATCATAATTTTTTACTATGAGTGTATTTAGATAAATATAAAATTTGTATAAATAACTTATAGTCATTATGATTTTTAGAAATGTATTACAATTATAACATATAATGAAAACCCTTGTTCAATACATACTTTATTCATATTTTATTTTATTTTCTTTTGATTTTTATATATAATATACATGATATACATATATTCTTAATTTATAAAAAAAATATTTAAAGATAATTATTTATTAGGGAAAAATAACCTTCTAATATATCCAGCCAGCGCCACGTAGTACGTAATTTCCGTGTGTGCCCATCATGTGTGAAGGATTCTCGTCTTCTCCTCCACAGATGCCCCCATCCATCCCCGACCATGCTCAATTACCATATTGCCCCTCCACATTAATTTCACCTACAAATGCCCACACTCGTTCACCTAACCACTAGGCTACCCAAAAAAATAATCCGCGGCCCCTTCGGCCCAAGTATCTAACACCGAACCCAGCCCTTCTCTCCGTGGGCTGGCCCATGGGCACATTGGCGCGTCCACCACGTTGAAGCCGCCGATAACTCTTCGCCGGAATTCGCTGGAGCCATCATGCTTTCGGATCACTCTGGTTTGCATTTTGGGCAACTGTCGTGGCAACCCCGAAATTTCCATGAAATGGAGGGGCTTTCAGTCAAACATACTCGTATATATACCATCCACCGTCTCTCCCCATCTGCAACTCCCCCGCCCCTCTCTGCGTCTCCTTCCTCCTCCGGCGGCGTCCCACCCGGCCAAACCCGCGGGCCGATCCGGGCTTATACGCCCACGCCCGTCAGTCCTGCATCCGATTCCGCCGCCCCTCAGAAAGCCAAAACCCCTCCGTCCCATCTCCCACCCCTTTTTTACTTGTTTATTTCAATTTTCTTCGGTTTTGTTTTAGACTTCCAGGAGTTCGGTTTCATTCCGTCACAAAGTGTTTTCACGGTTATACCCCTTTCCTTTTCTTCAAATTTCGTCGTGCTCTCTGCTCGATTCATTTTGGTTGGCGTTTCCCCGCGTTTAAAACTTAACCGGCCACGGCGTCGACGTGGCTCGTGTCACGCAGGGCCCACCGGCCACCGGGACGATGCTACACCACCCTCGTCGTGTTTTGATGCCTGGGGCGTCGTCGACGAAGAGGATAGAGAGTGAAGGAGGCCCCGTCGCCCCCGAGCCGTCGCCTCCAGCCGATGCCGAGCCGGTGGCGTCCAACCAGATTCTATCCGGCTACCTGGCGCATGAGTTCCTCACCCGGGGGACTCTGCTCGGGCGGATGTGGGACCCGGCCTATCCCGAGGCCGCGCAGCTGGTCATTTCCGAGACTAAGAGACCGAACCCGAACCGCGCCGGCCCGGCAAAGCAGCCGCCGAGCTACGCCGACGTTGCGCTGCTCATGAAGGACGACGGAACCCACGTCCCTGGCGTAGTCAATCCCACGCAGCTGGGGCACTGGCTCCAGATGTGACGGTACCAACGAATGCAGGACGCGTGGCGGGCTTTGAATGGGAGAAGTCGGAAGGCCTGGCCCCAGCAACATGACCACGACGGTCCCGTCATCTTCCGACCATTTCTGCATGGAGCTGGAGGTTCTCAGGCTGTAGCAGCCATGCCATGGAAGACCAAGGAGAATAATGGAAGTCAACATAGTCCCCTTTTCTATTCTCCTTACGGACTATCTTTTTCTTCTGTTTTACATTTTCTTAGCCTTAGATAGCTTTGAGTACACCCGGACTGTGTTTTGCGATCTTATGCGCTAATTACAGGGACAACAATGAGGTTCTTGTCCAGTGCATGTGCTTACAGACGAAGATTGATGATCTTATATGAGGCAAGTGCTCATCTCAGCACATCGAATGAAAGCTTTGTGTACAGGCAACGCGAACGGGATATTTTTGTTATAAATGACTTAAGTGCATGGCTTAGAATTGTAGCTTACATTTGTATTGGGTAGTTACTGTTGGAAAGCATGATGCCTGCTTCCTCCTTGTTCCTGCTTTTTTTCTTACATGCATCTTAAGCCATAGGCAACCCTGCAGCGAGCATCGATCGTTAATAAGTATGTTAAGCTCTGTATCAAGTACAGCATTTATATATACGTACAAGATTAGCCTTCGAGGGAAGAAAATGAAGAAGTCACACTCATGTTGCACCCCTTGATGGGATTCTTTTAGACAGATATTTGACTTAGATTGCGACTTTGTACTCGTGTTTGGATCAAAGTCGTTGGGTGATGGCAAAGACAATGATACTGGCATCGCGGAGCTGTCTGACTTTCTCTAATGCTCATGCAGCACGATTAAAAATGGTTATCAAATAGATGTATGTATCTCTACCACCTTCGCCTGAGGCAGATCATGATTATGAGGACGTATTTCGCTTTAAAAGAGTTCCGTCAAAACCAGTGCACCAAATATGTGGAAGAGGTTCGTGGCACGTAAGTTCAATGCGGACAAAGATATGGTAATGAACGTAAAGTTCATTTGCTGCCGAAAATGTTTTCAGAGATAGACGGAGGAAGCGAAGAACTTTACCGTACTGTTTTTGAAAAAAAAAAGGAAGAAAGAAGACTTCACCGCGTAGTTCAGGATGTCTTAAAGAGATTTAATAATGGAAAGTCTTTTACTCTCCCTGTATTGTTTATTTGCTTTCATTCCGTGCAACGAAGAGACGTAGGGCATGTCCTCCGTCCCTCTTCGTGTGCTCCATATTAATAATAAGGAAATTGATATTTATATACCTATTTTTTTTTACGCAGTAGGCTTTACGCTATCTTTAATGAACAAGATGAGTCCTACTTACAATACAAAATTTATTTTTTCTTATCTAACCATAATGAGTGTAAGGCTGCGTAGGAAAGTGCATCTAGGAATATCGCTTTTCTTCCTACTCCTCACTAACAATGAGTCCAACGTAAGATTTATATGTATGAGAGCTGTTCTTCTACCAGATTAACAATGTACATGATAGCATATATTAGTATAGTGTTACTTACGCTAATATGCACTAGTATATGCATTATTGATCTTAAATATCAACGGCTCTCATGTATAATTTATACTGAGCTTATTGTCAGAATGCAGTATAAAAACTCTTCCCCGTGAGAGTGCTTTCAATGGATCTAAAGTGACTTCCAGTAGTAACTATAGTGTTGCTTAAACCATCTATATTTTCTTAACAATAGCATAGCCATTTGAAATGTATGATATCATATGTTTAGTTTGGCATCCTCTCATATGGATTTAGCTCTTTCATTGAAGAAGACTATCACGTGGATTTCCTCTCTTAGCTCAAAGGGCACACGCATTTTCATTTATGCGATTCACCTTCTAAGATAATATCTAGTAATTGGGAAGAAGATGGGAATATTAAGGCACGTTAAACCAAGTTGACAATTAACAGAATCAAAGTTCAAATTTTGAGAACACTATCAACATAAGATGGCTGGAAGTAGTATTGTGTATTATATGACCCAAATAGTAAGTAATTAAGTTCAAATTAAAAAGTGCGGAAACAACATAAATCCAACAATGTATCTATAACAACATCTTATTGCACAAAACTAAACATCTTATAGCACTCTTACCATAATATAGTCATCTAGTTTTCATTGTAGTTTGAATCCTCCTCATGAGATCCACAGTCAAAGTAAAACCAAATATGTATCTGCAATCACATTCAAAGCCAAATGGATACATAACATCAAATTAAATTTTCGATGGTTGCAAACCTTGTTCAATCTTAAAAACTGACACACACACGCTGTAAGATCCTAAATTTTTTATTATTCATTTTATGCTTTATTGTGTGATAGTTTAGTTTAATTATGAATTTTATGGTCTTATTTTAAAATTTTATTAGAGGATTAGTATACTAGTTCTATCGAGGGTTATTGAAGGTGTGATGGGCACATTCTCCTAGTCATAAGGTAGAAATAGTCATTAAGAATATTAGTGTCTATCGTAAATCATCATGTTACCACATTATTTATTGTAAATTTCTTGTAACTCCTATTATTAAAGAAGTGGGCCCCACTCTAGGACCTATGACCATCCACATCGTTACTCTAACTTTTTCGACCATCAACCTTTACTTCATATCTTAGATGGGCTTGGGCCTTGTCACATTCATTTTAGTTCATTTTCTTTAAGTATGTTGACTTATTTATTTGTTGGGCACATGTAAAGTCCACTTACTCACCCTTAATATAAATAAGAATGTTGTTATTTAAACCCTTGTTTTATCCCTGTATCCCTCGTTACTTATACAGCCCGAATGTAAAACATAAAACTGCTCACTTAAACCCTAATGCTACAAAATATACCAAACGACGTTTTTTGAAATTTTTATCACTGTGTATACCCCGCCCTTCCTCCCTCTAAGCTTCACCTCTATCAAAAAGTTATTTGGCTTCAACTCCAGTCTCCCTCGGCATCACTGACCAACGGCTCTACTTGATCCCTCTTTGTCTCCACCGGAACCAAATTTCTCCGTCAGTGCCTCCAATCAGCACCTCTAGCTAAGGCTTTCCCTATTTTCAGGTATATGATTGATGTTATAGTTCTTTTACTTTCAGGTTCGTTTCTTCCAACTCTTCCTTTCGTTCGTTCTTTTATGTTGATTTTGACTGCGTATTGTCTTCGCATTCATGGAAAAGCTATTTAATAATCCGGTTTTTTTTATTTTGAGACATGATTCTTGTTTTGTTGCTGCAATTTTTACTCTCATGCTTCAATCTTTGATATCTTAATTACGTTTCTTAGGTTGTTTCATTTTTCAATCTTGTTTTATTCTTTATGTTTATGTCGTGTGATTTTCTTCATTTTTTGACAGTATATCTCATGATCGAAAGTTGTAATTCCATCTCCTATATGTTAATGATTGTATGCTGATGTTTATATTTTATATTCTTTATTGTACGTACATTCTTGGCATATGTTGTTATCTTTTAGTCTTATCAAGTTATATATCTTTTAGCATCTAATGATTAAAAATGTCTTCATTTAGGATCTTAACACTTATTGCTTGAACCTGACCTAATTCCAATGGTTTTGCATTGTACAGCACTTTGATCCTCTTGTACATATAGTTGAATCTGTGAAGTTCCTGGTTCATGTCTTACAAAGCAATTTGATCCTCTTCTGTCTTTGATACTTAAGTGTAATATCTTGTTTGGTTTTTTGCAAAAAAAATCAGTTTTGAAAATACAAATCTTTTGTATTTTGCACTTATCTTCTTCCTGTTTTGTTTTGATAATTTATTCATAGCGAAAGGCGACATTAATGGTTGGTATTTGAATCATTTTTCGCTATGAAAAAATCTCATTCTTACTTCAGATTTATGTTGTGATTATTTTGAGTGTTCTAATTCTCTTTATATTCTATAATTATGTTAGCAGTGGTATTATGGGGTTTATGCATATATTTGCACTAATTAAAGAACTATTAAATAATATTGAGGCTAACCTTTGCTTTGGTTCTCCATACACTAGATGCTAAGGACACACCTAACAACATCATATAGGAGGTGACGACTGCAGCAAAAGATGGAGTTACTGATGATGAATTAGAAGCAAATCCAAATGCACAAGAATGAAGACATGAAGTTGGTGAAGAAACTACTGTCGTTGAGAGAGAACAACAAGGCCATGTAGGGGAGGAGGAAGAGGAGGAAGAAGGGCAAACAGTGGAGGATGATACTTATCCTTTCCCTGGAGACCCTAGTGAATGACAGATTTAAATAGTTACCAGACTCATGTTTAAAAAGATATATGGAAAAGCAAGGTAAGTCAATTTACCTTAAAACCTTTAGTGAATGCTTTCATTATACACAAATTTTTTAACATAATTTATACTACTTTTGTATAGGACTGTAGACCTCTCCGATGTGTACATCATCATAAGAAGCTTGTCGAATGGGATTTGCATGATAGTCCAATAACACCATTGATAGTGTAACACCCCTCATATTCATAATGATTTTTGAATATATAACGAATTTTAAATACAATTGCCAAGGATCACCGTGTACCAAAAGAGTAATTACAACATACTTTGTATTATACAAAGATTTCCAAAATTTGGCATAACATGCCTTTATACAGCAGTCAGTACAAAATTTACAAAAATACAAAAACTGTAATTTTACAAAGAAAAGCTCTTCATCGACTTCTTTGTATTCAAATCACACACCTGCAGAATCTGAGGGTGGGTGAGTAAATTTATACTCAGTAGGCTGAGTTAAGTTCCAAAAATATGTACGTAGAAATATTGTGTCATCATTCTTTCAAAATCTGAAAACATTGTTATAGAATGTCACGATACCAAACAACTTACACCTGCGCTCATGGGGTAACGGGAGAAGGAAGGAAATAGAATTTCCCATGATATCCCAGTCTTGTGCGCGCTGGATGCCAAATTTGGCGGTATCTAGAATCATAATAACCCTTAGTTTCGAGAAACCAAGGACTATCCAGAGGGTGCGATTACCCAAAACTTGGAGAATATTTCGAAAAGAGGAGAAACTTTTAAAGACAGAATTTTCTTTCAGAAAAATCTTTAGCAAAGCTTTGGCGAATCAAAATCTCGGCATATGATTAGAATTTAAAGCTGCCTACCTATAATGCGTGCTAAGTAAAAGAAATCCCCTTATAGAAAATCCTTCCTTTGACCGGAAATTTGGTAGAATAACAGTCCCAATGCGTATAACACCCTCGATTTAGTGGGGTACGGCTTTTGAACGAGCTAAAAAGGGTTTAAAATGGTCCAGAAACAATAAAAAGGTGAAAGGGGAAGGTTAGAGAAGGGGCACATTTTTTGAGGTCTTAGAGGGGTCACCTTGAGAAAATAACCCTTTCGGTATGTAGAGCACCCTTGATTTAGTATGAATCCGGTCTTGGATCATGTAATTCGGATTTAAAATGGGTCAGAAGGAGCAAAAACAGTGAACTGAGTTTGGTTCCAAAGGAATGGCCGGAATGGCCCTTTATAGGGGAGGAAATCGGAGGTTTCCGGCGGGCGCCGTCTCCGAAAATGACTGGTGCCCTCTGGCGCCGCCATTTTTGGTGGGCGCAACGCGCGCCACGCTGCACCGAGCTGAGCCGAATAAATGTTTTTTTTATTTTTTTATAAAATTTTAAATAATCATAACTTCCTATCCCGAGCTCCGTTTTACGCATTCTTAGTACCGTTGAGCTCGTATTCACAAGCCCTACAAGACTAGACCACTTATGAACTAGTTTACCCCTAATTATGAAGTAGGTCCCACCAGTTTTTTAGAGCATGTTTCCCGAGGTCAAAACTTTTGTTCCCGGTCTCAAATTTCTATATTTTTGACTTATCACGTTTGTCTTAACGAGTTATAATTAGACCTAGGAAAATAATAAAATTTATAAAATGTCAAAAAAATAGGGTTATTACAGATAGAGTCTAGTGGCTTGTATTTATTGATGTACATATCTTACAAGACCATTAATAGGATGTGGATCTCGTCATTCGTTGAAAGGTGGTATCTGGAAACCAATACTTTTCACATGCCATTTGGAGAGATGACTATCACCTTGGATGATGTCCAACAATTGATAGGGATTCCTGTGAGAGGACATGCTGTGGTGACCCCTGACTTTAATAGTAATGAGTTAGTTGATTTATGTGTCAATGCCCTAGGTATTGACAAAGAAGAAATTGAAGATCAATTGAGCAAATGCAAAGGGAAGGGCTTGACATTGAATGGGTTGCGGGATACATTTCGACAATTGCTAGAGGATGCTACCCGGAAAGATATTGATTGTGCTGCTTGAGTTTATATTCTATATTTGTTAGGGTGCACAATCATGTGTGATAAAGTAGGAACGAAAGTTCTGGCTAAGTACTTAAATTTACTTATGAACATGGATAGCATTGGCAAATATGCATAGGGAGCAGCTGCCCTTGCATTTTTATATTGACAATTGGGGATTGCATCAAGAACAAAAGTGCGGCAAATCAGTGGCTATCTTACATTGTTGGAGGTATGATGACATTAGTTTTGATATTTATTATTTGTTATTATATCACATATTGCTTAGATATATTAATAGATTTTCTTACATTGTAGGCGTGGTCATATGAACATATCAAAATTGAGAGATTAGTCCCCAATGTATTGTATGAAAAGGGGCAGCCACGAGCCTTTGTATGAAAATGGGCAGCCATGAGCCTTACTGTGGAAGGGCAATATCTCACAACCAATAAATCATGCTCATAAGTTTATTAAATTCAAGGAGGCTCTTGATCATTTAGATGCACAAAGAGGTATGATATGTTAATTTTAGTTTTCATTGGTTGCAATTATAACAATTCTCTAGTAAGATGATAGCGTCCATGTGTATTGCCTCATAGGTTATATGGGATCCATACAAAGAATGGGCACATTATCCACAAGCTAGTAATTCATTGTACTTGGGGTTCTAAATTAGGGAACCCCATAATCTTGTAAGGGTACTAAGACAATTTGATTCATCCAAACAATCCATCCACCACCACCATAGTCAATACCCAAAGGTTCTAGCAGGGGTGGGGTGCACACGTGAAGGGGTACAAGCTTGTGTATGATGCAAACATAAATATTTGGAAGTAGAACAATTGACATATATTGCCTTCCAAAGAATGTGAAAACCTAAGTAGAAATCCATGGGATTGTGCACCTGATTACATATAGTGGTATAAAACAGTGTCACACCCCTTAGTGCAAAATCCATATGGCCAAGGTTATGTGTTGGACTACACAGGCCAGCAAACAAATGAAGAAGAATGGGTAATTATCACTACAATAAATTGTAGCATTATTAGCGTCACTAATAGTCTCTAAGCATTGTTAATAATTATTACCGGCTCATAAAAAATGTCGCTAAATGCGTCGATAAAACTACAATTGCTATTGCTTATTAGCGATACATATTATTATGTGTCGCTAATAGTCTTAACATTAGCAATGTTTATCTAAGTGTCACTAAAAACTATATTATTAGTGATGCATATACATGCGTTGCTAGTACGTAACTATTAGCAACGTATATATATGCATCGCTAATAATAAATATATTTAAAAAAATAGAATAAAATAACAAAAAATAGTTTATAACGACGACGCTAATGAAAAAACAAAATAAAAAATTTTATTTTGCTATTAGCAACGCTTTAAAAGGCATTGCTAATATAAACAAAAAAATATAGAAAGCCTTTGGCGACGCTTTTGGAAAGCGTCGCTAATGACTTAAAAATGATAAAAAAAAGCCCACTATCAGCGGGAGGAACCACCAACGGGGAGGGGGGAGGGATTGACCAGGGAGAGGGCATATGTGGTGCTTGAATCCGGTGGGGAGCTGGATTCCAACCCCAAAGCAATCTGTTGAACAGAGGAGGGGGACAGGTGTAGGGTGGGGGAGCACTAGGCAGAGGGGGGCTAGAAGTGTCTGAGCTGAGACGACGGTAGTGGGGCAGAGCTGAAGATGATGGGGTGGAGCTAGAGGCGAAGGTGGCTCTGGGCGGAGGCAAGGTGGAGTCAGAGGCGGCGGCAGGGGGATTCTAGAGAAAGGGGGGACTAGGGAGGGAGGAGGAGGGGAGGCGGAGCCGTCTCCGGGGGAAGGGGGCTATAGTGGTGGCTAATCCGGGACTGCGACGGTGGGGCAGAGCCGAAGGCGGCTCTGGGAGCGACTTGGGGATTCTAGAGAAGGGGGGACCGGGGTGGAAGGGGAGGCGAAGCCGGTGCACGGGGGTGGCTCTAGCTGATCAGGGACAACAGCGGCAAGGCTGAGCCGGAGGCGGATCTAGGCGGCTAGAGGGGGATTCCAAAGAAAAGAGGGGACAGGGGGAGGGGAGGGAGAAGAGGGGAAGCGGAGCCAGAGCGGGGCGAAGCCGGATGCCGCGGGGTGGAGGTGGAGGCAGCTCTGGGGATTCCAAGGTAAAGAGGGGACCGGGAGGGAGGAGCCGGCGTGCATGGGGGGGGGGGCTCTAGCGGTGGTTGAGCAAGGACTAATGCGGCGGGGCGGAGCCGGAGAGGAGGCAACGGGGTGGAGCTGGCTGGGGGCAGGGGATAACAAAGACAAAGATGGGGGCAGGGGGGACAGGGATAAATACCTTCGCCCGTGCAGGCAAAAGGAAAAAACACCACCCAAATGTTAGCAATTCACATTATGCATCACTAAAGAAATGTTGCAATAGGGTAACTTATTTGCGATGCTTATTTATAAGCATCGCAAATAACTTTTATATTTGTGACGTTTTTAAATAAGCATCACAAATATTCATACATTTATGATGTTTTCCGTTCTCTCTGTCGCAAATAATGTTCATATTTGCGACGCTTACTCATAAGCATCGCAAATACTATTTAAAAAAATAAAATCTCTCTCCCTCTCTCTCCCCTCTCTCTCCCTCTCCTCTTCCTCTCCTCTCTCCCTCTCCTCTTCCTCTCCTCTCTCCCTCTCCTCTTCCTCTCCTCTCTCCCTCTCCTCTTCCTCTCCTCTCTCCCTCTCCTCTCTCTCCCCCTCTCTCTCTCCCTCTCCTCTCTCTCTCCCCTCTCCCCTCTCTCTTCCCCCTCTCTCTCCCCTCTCTCTCCTCACTCTCTCCCCTCTCTCTCTCCCCTCCCTCTCCCCCTCTCTCTCTCCTCTCTCTCTCCCCTCTCTCTGTCCCCCCTTTGTCCCCTCTCTCCCTATCCTCTCCCCCTCTCCTCTCTCTCCCTTCTCTCTCTCCTCCATCTCTCTCCCCCTCTCTCTCCCCTCTCTCTCCTCCATCTCTCCCCCCCTCTCTCTCCCTCTCCTCTCTCTCCTCTCTCTCCTCTCTCCCTCTCCTCTCTCCCTCTCTCTCTCCCTCTCTCCTCTCCCTCTCCTCTCCATCTCCCTCCCCCTCTCCCCCCCTCTCTCTCCTCTAATTTTATTTTTTATATAATTTTTTATTTTTAAAAATAAAATAAATATTATTAGCGGTGCATAGTCATATGCATCCTAATGGTACCAAGTATTAGCAACGTATATTGTTATACGTCGCTATTACCTACAATATTAGCAACGTATAGTTCTATACGTTGCAAATAATATTTATTTATTTTTATTTTTATTTTTTATTTTAAAAATATAATAATTTATAAAAAAATTAAAAAATTAAAAATTAATTAATTTCTCTTTCCTCTCACCCTCTCCTCTCTCCTCTTTCTCTCCCCTCTGCTCTCTCCTCTTTCTCTCCCCTCTCCCTCCCTCTCTTTTCTCTATCCTCTCCCTCTCCTCTCTCCTTTCTCTCCCTCTTCTCTTCCTCTCCTCTCTCTCTCCTTCTCTCTCTTCTCTTTCTCTCTCTCCTCCCTCCTCTCTCTTTCCACTCCTCTCTCCCTCTCTCTCTATCTGTTTTAATTTTTATTTTTTTAAAATAAAAAAATGCTATTAGCGACGCATACATGTATGCTTCACTAATAGACTTGACTATTAGCGACACATACAAGTATGTGTTGCTAACACCTAATGTCATTCGTGACGCATAAACATATACATCACTAATACTTAAAAAAACAAAAAAGAACTCTCCCTTCTCTCTCTCTCCTCTCTACCCTCCCTCTCTCTCTTCCTTTTCTCTCTCCTCTCTCTCTCCTCCCTCCCTCTCTTCCTTTTCTCTCTCCTCTCTCTCTCCTCCCTCCCTCTCTCTCCCCTCTCTCTCCCTCTCTCCCCTCTCTCTGTCTCTCTTTTCCTCTCTCCCCCCTCTCCTCTCTCTCCCTTTAACGCCCGAGATTTTTCATACATTTTCCTTAAAATTCACGAAAATTTTTTGCAATATAATGTCTGTAAATCGGAGGAAAAATGACGAAATCAAAACCTGATAAAACAGTTTATAATTTAAAACACTAAACATCCATTTTCCACCTAAATATTTTCATCATATGGTCAAACATCGTACGGCCAAAGCAAATATCATCAGGCGCTACTCAAAAACACACGTGCAAATAAATTGCTATGATCATAAACTTTAAATATAAATCCCTCCCAAGCATCCTTGAGTGCAAGCCCATAACAGTCCACAGACTAATCCAAATGAAAGTCCAGAATATAAATATCTTAATGTCTCGTCTCACCCAATATAGGAGATTGTGGCACAAATAAACTCGCAGTGAGTGAAGCATATACCTGAGTTAACGGGAATCAATCCACCGCTGAAATGAGCATCCCTCCCTAGGAGCTCTTTGCACAACCTGCAAAACCTCCCGTACAACGGGGCAAAAAAGTAGGGTAATGAATATTTTCATACTTAGTAGGAAAATACCCAGTAGGGGAATCCAAAATAGTGAACTCACTAAGTTCATAAATACATGCATTCATGCAACTCAAACATGAAGCAGAAGCATATCAATATCATGCTCATACGCATACAATCATACCAAATGCACCATCGTGCCAAAGACATACCAAATGCACCATAATGCCAAAATCATACCAAAGGCACTATCGTGCCAAAATCATACCAAAGGCACTATCATGCCAACATCATACCAAAGGGCACCATCATGCCAAAATCATACAAAAGGCACCATCGTGCCAAAATCATACCAAAGGCATCATCGTGCCAAAGTCATACCAAAGGCACCATCGTGCTAAAGTCATACCAAAGGCACCATTGTGCCAAAGTCATACCATCAAATTAAACTTACACAAACACCCTTTTCCAGGGTCTTACAAACTTACTTGTACCACCGTACGCTTAGTCATACAACATACGCATACTTATACGACCTTACTCGTACAGCTTACACAAAATCACACTTACTGTCTTACTCAGAAACATACTCTTACAATCATACTCATACTCTTACAGTCGTGCTCATACTCATACAGTCTTACTCATACTCTTACAGTCGTGCTCATACACATATGCTTACAATCGTGCTCATACTCATAATCGTACACATATCAACGACCACTAAAGCTCATTACAACTAATAGGCTCCAACGTCGAAATGGAAAAGAATGTCACTGGGGCAACACCTTAACCTCCAGGGAGTGACTAGACGCAATGGACTTTTCCAAAGGTAAGACACACCAATGCTCATGGGGCACTGGATCAAACAGGTAAGAGTAGATCCATGATACTACTTACCTGAGCGCGCAAACATAAACACCCACACATAAGGGGTCATACAGTTGCCCACCATAATGCATCTTATAGTGCCATAGAATTGCCCACCATAATGGGTCTTATAGTGCCAATGCCACTCTTGGGCAGAAAACATACAGTGCCACTTTGGCAGAAACGTACAGTGCCACTCTTGGGCGGAAACATACAATGCTCTCAACAAAGCATCAACGTCTGGGCTTACACAGCACATAGACCAAATCGGAAACATACTTCGCTCTTAACAGAGCATCAGACATCTGGGCTTCATACAGCACACAGACAAGGTCAGAAATGTACATCGCTCTCAACAATGCATCAAACGTCTGGGCTTATACATCACGCAGACCAAATCAGAAACATACATCGCTCTAAGCAAAGCATCAGACGTCTGGTGCTCTATATAGCACACAGACAACATCCCGTAGGATAAACACCATGGCAAGACATGAGAAATGCTCAGCCGACTCATTATCAGCTAGCCCAACACGGAACTTAATCCGTCAAACCCTCAGGTCTCAAACTCACAATGCTATCATTAGTTGTGCTTATAATTCAAGTTTGAATTAAGTAAATTATGCAGTACAATTATGCCACACAAACTCACAATCCTCGACTGATCAAACTGAAGCTGAGCCAAATCCGAAACCCAAGTTTGTCAGGGCATCAAACTTCACTTAACCCGTCCATATCATGGACAAAACTCATCATACATCAAACCCTTACAGTCTTACATACTCCGCCATCTACCTTATGGCCAAATCATCTTACACTAACATCAACAAATGAAGCTCCTCAGAGCCAACACAGTTGTTGCCCTCTTACTTATATCTCACTTATTATGCTTACTTTTCACTTCATAATCTGTACGTTATGTTTGTACAATTGTGCACACTCTTACTGTCTGACAATCGCCCAACATACAATCCAACCCAAACTGATCCATTCTAATCCTTGCCCATCATACTCATATCCTTTGTCATCTGTCATACACTTACACATCCATATCCAAATCCAGACTAAACCTCTGTCACCTCTTACTGTCCATCGCCCATACCTCTGCCCACATACACTTACACAAATCCAAATCATAGGCAAATAGTCGTCACACATACATATAACATACACATACAGTCATACATACGTAACTTACAAACATGCTCACTAGTCATCACTAGTGCATACATACATATGTCAAACATACACGCTAGCCATCACTAGCACATGCATACATACGTCAAACATACACGCTAGCCATCACTAGCACATGCATACTCCATACATACTCCATACATACTCCAAACATGCACACTAGCCATCACTAGCACATGCATAATCCAAACATACTTCAAACATGCACACTAGCCATCACTAGCACATGCATACATACGTCAACATACACGCTAGCCATCACTAGCACATACTCAATCAACATACGAAACTTACCAACAAACACGCTACTCATCACTAGCACATACTTACATCTAACATACTTACAGCCAACATGCATGTCATATGCATTTCAACATACCATATAATCATGCTTATATGTACATCATGCAATCCTAGCATACTACTACTCATTCAAGCATGCTATCATGAAATTACTAGTTCAAAGCTCCCCTACCTTGTAATCATGATGTTTGATGGTGAGCACACAATGGTGGCGGCATCGGTGATGGAGTTGGCGGTCAAAACCGTTGCCTGGCTGAGAGAGTTGCTGTCCTGAGGATTTTAGGAAGTGCCGAAAACAATCACGGCCAAACAAGGTGTCAGAAGTCAATGCGGCAAAACCCGTGATCCACGGCGGCACACTAGGGCAGCCGGGAGAAAAGTCGAGCCAACCTAGGTGGCAGTGTGACCAGAAGTTGATGGTGTACTCACTGAAGGTCGGCCGGTGGCTAAGATGTACTCAGCTGGCCACAAGACGTCGAAATCAGCTGTGGACAGCACCCAATGGCGACGATTTCGCATCAACATAGGCCCACATACGGGTGGAGAGCGTGGGGCAACGCTAGAGGAGAGGTGGAGGAGGGCTAAGTGTCAACTCCACTCGGTGGCAAAGCCAACCGATGGTCAGGCGGCGCGAATGCAGCGCCTAAACTCAAAAGCACATGCGTGGCCACATGCACACGCAACCCAAAGGGGCGGGGGAGAGGGCTGAAAGGAGGTGAGCCAAGGCCCACAAAAGCCAACAGGGCTAAGGCCCTAGCGGTGGCCAATCTAAGCGGCAACATCGTCGATCGCCACCCACAACCAATACCCATAGTGCGGGCGGCTGTGCATCTCGCACGGTAAGGGCAATGACCAGCGGTCCATTCCGAGCGAAAGAATAATCGGGCCAAGTGGAGCTGACCCTCACTGTTGCCGAGCCGGGGCAGAGCCCATAATGGCCAAATGGCCCACAGCTCACCGATGCCAATGACCCGAGACACACCCAAAGCGTCTAATCGGGCGGAGCAAGGCAATAGGGGTGAGGCAGGGTCGGAACGACAAACCCCTACCGACACCGGGTCGAGGTAGGTTGGACGGAGTCCTACCGGTGGCCGGACGACAACCGGAAACCCACAGCGTCCAAAAAATCCCACAGACAGTGAGATGGAATAGTAGAAATAAAACCCGACCAAAGTGCCGGTAGCTCACCACGGAGCGCAGAAAGCATGGCGGTGGCTCTAGCCAACGCCTATGGGTTCCTAGCGGCCAACTAAACATAAGTCTAGTTGAGAGCGGCCACAAACAATGTCAAAATCGTACACCCACAATTCAAAAACGGGATTGAAGGAGATAAAAACCCAAAAAAAGTTCGGTACCTCGTGGAGGAACGAAGAGGCAGCAGCGGCAGTCATAGCCAGACCTACAGACTCGTGGCGGTGAGGCAAAGCAGATCCTGACAAGAACCACCAGAATTTGATGTCGGAGGAGGGAGAACAGAGCGACCGAAAATAGGCTCGGGTTTCTCTCCTTTCTCTCTGGAAGTGAATTCTCTATAGAATGCCGGTTCTGTAAGTTTATGGAAAAACTTACTGTTTTAAGCCGTCATTTCACTATTTATCTTTTTAATTTTTATATCCACGTCCCTAACACATGTTCACTTATCGTTCATGCATTGTACCTCCAAAATTTGCGCCATAAGCGCGCAGCGAGGCCTGCGACTAAGCCCCACACCCAACTCTATGGTTATAAATATAGGGGAAAATACATAAATACGAATACGCCGAAGCGTCACATTTTCCTGCCGAAAATGACCAAAAAAATAGCAGGAAAATCCTAGAAAATCGTAGAAAAATCAGGGACCTTACACTCTCCTCTCTCTATTCTCCCTCTCTCTCTCCTCCCTCCTCCTCTCTCTATTCTCCCTCTCTCTCTCCTCCCTCCTCCTCTCTCTTTCCCTTCCTCTCTCTCTCTTTCCCTATCTCTCCTCCTCTCTCCTCTCTCTCTATTTGTTTTAATTTTAATTTTTTTAAAATAAAAAAAAAACTATTAGCGACATGTGTTGCTAATAGTATAGTGTATTAGCGACGTATAGCCCTATACATCGCTAATACACTTGACTATTAGCGATGCATACACATATGTGTCGCTAATACCTAGTGTTATTAGCGACGCATATGCACATGCGTCGCTAACATTTTAACATAAAAAATAAAAAAATATCTCCCTTCTCTCTCTCTCCTCTCTCTACCCTCCCTCTCTCCTCCTCTCTCTCTCTTTCCTCGCTCTCTCTCTCCCCTCTCTCTACTCTCCCTCTCTCTCTCCCCTCTCTCTCCCCTCTCTCTCTATTCTCCCTCTCTCTCCCCTCTCTCTATTCTCCCTCTCTCTCCTCCCTCCTCCTCTCTCTTTCCCTTCCTCTCTCTCTCTCTCTCTTTCCCTCTCTCTCCTCCTCTATCCTCTCTCTCTATTTGTTTTAATTTTAATTTTTTTTAAATAAAAAAAAAACTATTAGCGACATGTGTTGCTAATAGTATAGTGTATTAGCGACATATAGCCCTATACATCGCTAATACACTTGACTATTAGCGATGCATACACATATGTGTCGCTAATACCTAGTGTTATTAGCGATGCATATGCACATGCGTCGCTAACATTTTAACATAAAAAATAAAAAAATATCTCCCTTCTCTCTCTCTCCTCTCTCTACCCTCCCTCTCTCCTCCTCTCTCTCTCTCTTTCCTCGCTCTCTCTCTCCCCTCTCTCTACTCTCCCTCTCTCTACTCTCCCTTCTCTCTCTATTCTCCCTCTCTCTCCCCTCTCTCTCTATTCTCCCTCTCTCTCTCCTCCCTTCTCCTCTCTCTTTCCCTTCCTCTCTCTCTCTTCCTCCCTCTCCCCTCTCTCTCTATTTGTTTTAATTTTATTTTTTTTAAATAAAAAAAAAGCTATTAGCGACATAGACTTTATGTGTTGCTAATAGTATAGTGTATTAGCAACGTATAGCCCTATACATCGCTAATACACTTGTCTATTAGCGATGCATACACATATGTGTCGCTAATACCTAGTGTTATTAGCGACGCATATGCACATGCGTCGCTAACATTTTAACATAAAAAATAAAAAAATATCTCCCTTCTCTCTCTCTCCTCTCTCTACCCTCCCTCTCTCCTCCTCTCTCTCTCTTTCCTCGCTCTCTCTCTCCCCTCTCTCTACTCTCCCTCTCTCTCCCCTCTCTCTCTATTCTCCCTCTCTCTCCCCTCTCTTTCTATTCTCCCTCTCTCTCCTCCCTCCTCCTCTCTCTTTCCCTTCCTCTCTCTCTCTCTTTCCCTCTCTCTCCTCCTCTATCCTCTCTCTCTATCTGTTTTAATTTTAATTTTTTTAAAATAAAAAATATTATTAGTAATGCATACATGCATGTGTCGCTAATAGTATACTGTATTAACGACATATATCCCTATACATCGCTAATACTCTATACTATTAGCAATGCATACACATATGTGTCGCTAATACCTAGTGTTATTAGCGATGCATATGCACATGTGTTGCTAATACATTTTAAAAAAAAACAAAAAAATATCTCCCTTCTCTCTCTCTCCTCTCTCTACCCTCCCTCTCTCCTCCTTCTCTCTCTCTCCCCTCTCTCTACTCTCACTCTCTCCTCCCTCTCTCTCTATCCTCACTCTCCCTCTCTCTCTTCTCCCTCTCTCTCTTTCTCCTCTCTTTCCTCCCTCTCTCTCCCCTCTCTCTCCTCTCTCTCTCTCCCCTCTCTCTCCTCCCTCTCTCCCTCTCTCTCTCCCCTCTCTCTCCTTTCTATCCTCCCTCTCTCTATATCCTCACTCTCCCTCTCTCTCCTCACCCTCTCTCTCCTCCATCTCACTCTTCCCTTTCTATCTCTCTCTCTCCTCACTCTCTCACCCCCTCTCTCTAGACTCTCTCTTCTCTCACATTTTAATCCCTCTCTTCTCTCTCTTCACTCTCTCTTTTATGATAAATTATATTTTAAAATTAATAAGAAAATTTAAGAAATAAAATATATTATATATAAATAGTGAAAGTTTAATCTATTAATAACACTACTTTTTATTAAAAAAATAATATTAATTTATTATATATACAAATAGTGAATATTGAATAAAATATATATTATATTTAGGAATTTTTATTACATTTTTTTAGTTTCATTTATTAAATGAAATTAATTAATATAGCTATTCGCAACAAGCATCACTAATAGTCCTAATTTTTTTCTTTTTTGTTAATATATATATATATATATATATATATATATATATATATATATATATATATATATATATATATATATATATATATATATATATATATATATATATATATATCTTTTAGCAACGTTTGTGTATAAGTGTCGCTAATATGATTAGTATTAGCGACACATTAACCTAAGCATCGCTAATATATGACTATTAACAATGCATAATAAAATGCGTCACTAATAGTTCACTTTTTTTGATGTTTTTGTATGCGTCATAAATAGTTATTTTTAGCGACGCTTACGTTTGCGTTGCTAATACTACATTTTGTTCTAGTGTATATTAGTGAATTATTGATGGATACTTCTATTTATTTATATATATATATATATTAATGTTTTACATTATGCAGCTTGTCCATGAGAAAAAAACAATTGCCTTGTTACAAGACTTATTGACGACTCTTCAAGACAATGAAGGGAAGAGAAAAGTAAGCTTAGCACTTGAAGAGCTCCTTTACGATGAACCTGGTCCAAGTATCAATCACACTAGAAAAAGAAGGGCAATTCAAGTTAAAACTAAAGAAGTGAAAGGAAAGGGAAAAGGGGTTTCTAAATAGCCTCAAATTGTTTGAGTTTGTTAAGACACTTTAATGTCGGTCTTTTGTTAGAGACATTTCAATTTCAGTCATAGAGACATTTCAATTTCATGTACAGAGACATTTTATACTATGTTGAGACATTTCAATGTTTGTATATTTTAAATGATAATCGTTGTGACTTTGGATAATTGTTGTGCTGCTATAGGTTTTTTGTATAGGTTGAATGATAATTGTTGTGACTTTGGATAATTTATGTTGAACGAGTTGAGTTTGTGATCAGGTTCTTCATATAGGTTTGTGATCAAGTTCTTTGAACAGGTTTGTAACTAGGTTCTTTGAGTTAGTGACCAGGTTCTTTGAAAATTTCTGCTACCATGAACTTTATTGCCAAAAAGTATATACTTTGTGAAAACAGTGGACATGAAAATTATGTTGAACAGGTTGAGTTTGTGATTAGGTTCTTTGAATAGGTTTGTGACTAGGTTCTTTGAAAATTTCTACTACCATGAACTTTATTATCAAAAAGTATATACCATGTGAAAATAGTGGACAAGAAAATTATGTTGAACAGGTTGAGTTTGTGATCAGGTTTTTTGTGAAAATTAGGCCTCGTTGTCAATTGTCCCATTTGATTATTGAAATTAAGTCTCTACATTAATACCTAATGATCTCGCCCTCATGGGGTGAAGTTGTTGGAGGATACCCTTCTGAAATGGCAGCTTGCAGACTTTATGCATGGCGTTTCACAGAATTCCTTCCCTCAAGTTTATGGACTATAAATAGAGTGGAACTCTTGCAACCTACTTCACATAAGAACCCCCATTAATCAAGGGAAGCAAAATAACAAAAAATCATATGATGGGCATGCAGAGAGAGGCTGATTGCACTCAATGATACAATATACACTAATATACAGAATAATAAGTGCCCCCTTATGTGTTATGTCCAGAGCCTTGAAAGCAAGAAAATGAATTGGCGAGGGGTACCCCCATCATGTTACATATAGTAACATTTTAGAGTTACTGTCTTAGATTTGGCAGGGGGTACCCTGTTAACGTGACTTGAGATAAGAGTCCATCCCGGATAAGAGTCCTATTGGACTCAAATATCTCGCTTCACCAGGTCATTCCAAATGTGACAAGGATAAATTGATTTTCCGGTTCATTAATGCTTATCTAACTAATTCCATTGGCCATATATGGGATTTACTTTAGAAGATTTTTCCCTCTCTTCTACGTGGGCTGTGAGGATGAGAAAAAACCACTTTCTTCTCTTGGTTTTAGGCAGCAAAGAGAGTTTTCTCTCTTGGTTTTATTTCTTGTGAGAGAGGGGTAAGAAATTGGGTGCACAAGGGATTTCTCTCAAAGGGCTATTTGAGAGGCTTGTAATTCATCCGGATATTTTTCAAGTGATAGTGGAAAGGCTCTCTCTGGTCGTGGACGTGGGCACCTTGCCGAACCATGTAAACTTCGTGTCTTGCTCTATTTATTTACTTGCATTATATTTCTGCTTTATTTTTGGATTGTGCCATTACGAAATTTCTACAAAGTGGTATCAGAGCTTTGGTTTAAAGCAATTTTTCATGATGGCATCTAAGGGGTTTAGCAAATTTAAAGTGGAAAATTTTGATGGAAAAAGTAACTTCAGCTTGTGGCAGAGCAGAGTTAAGGATCTGCTTGTACAACAGGGCTTATTAAAAGCGTTGTATGGAAAATCAAAGAAGCCAGAAAGCATGAGTGAAGATGACTGGGAGGAGTTAGAGATGAAGGCAGTAAGTACTATTCGTCTTTGTCTTGCTGATGAGGTGTTATACAATGTTATTAATGAGGAGTTAGCTCCGGAACTCTGGACAAAATTAGAGAGTTTGTATATGACAAAATCCCTTACAAACAAGTTATTCCTCAAGCAACAAATGTATGCTCTTAGGATGGCAAAAGGGGCAAATTTTTTGAAACACTTCAACACATTCAACAAATTGACCTCTTAGTTGCTTAGTATTGGTGTTAAGGTTGAAGATGAGGACAAGACACTACTACTTTTGACATCTCTTCCACCTTCATATGAACATATGGTAACAACACTATCATATGGGAAAGAGACAATATAATTGGAAGAAGTTATGGCTGTTCTTTTATCTAATGAGATAAGGAAGAGGCCTAATCTTGAAGATTCACAGGCTGAAGGTCTTGTAGCTCAAGGAAACAATCGGGGAAGAGGAAGATTCAGGAACAATGAGTCTAATGATAATAAGTATCGCTCCAAGTCGAAGGGAAAGAAAAAAATTGAATACTATTATTGCAAGAAAGAAGGACACATGAAAAAGGATTGTCGAAAGTGCAAAGAGGACCAAGAAAAGAAGAAGGAAAAAGGAGGCTTCCTCAGGTCAGGCTAGTGTGGTGGAGGAACAACCTGATGATTTTGAGGGTGATGTGTTATTTGTTACTTCAGGTATGAATTATTTTAATGATTCATGGATTTTAGATTCGGGTTGTTCATGGCACATGTGTCCTAATCGTGACTGGTTTAATACTTATGAGTCATATAATGGTGGATCTGTTCTAATGGGGAATAATGCTACATGTAAGACCATTGGAGTAAGAACTGTGAAAATTAAGATGTTTGATGGCATAGTTCAAACACTTACTAATGTTAGACATGTTCCTAATTTGAAAAAGAATTTGATCTCTTTGGGAGCATTAGATGCAGTTGGTTGCAAGTTTAATGCAACAGGTGGAGTGTTGAAAGTTACAAAAGGGGCAATGGTGGTGATGAAGGGTCAAAAGTTTAGAAACTTATACAAATTAATAGGGAGTACAGTTGCAGGTGGAGCTACTGTGACTATTCCTATGGAAAGCAATAATGATGACACATACTTGTGGCACATGAGGTTAGGGCATATAAGTGAAAGGGGTATGCAAGAACTTCATAAAAGAAAATTGTTGAAAGGTGTCAAAAGCTGCAAGTTAGGTTTTTGTAAATATTGTTTGTATGAAAAACAGTGCAGGGTAAGATTTCACAAACATACAAGCATTATATGTTGGAGTATGTCCACACAGACATTTGGGGGGCAGCTTCAACTCCATCAAAAGGTAAGGCTAAATACTTTGTGACTTTTATTGATGACTACTCAAGAAAGGTGTGGGTATATTTCATGAAACAGAAATAAGAGGTGTTCATGAAGTTCAAGTAGTGGAAGGCCCATGTTGAAAAGAAGACAAGAAAACAGTTGAAATGTCTCAGGTCAGACAATGGGCCTGAATACAAATCAAAAGAATTTGTTGATTAATGTAAGAATGAAGGGATTGCACACCACTTCACTAATCTAGGAACCCCACAACAAAATGGAGTAGCAGAGAGGATGAACAGGACACTCTTAGTGTAAGGTCCCTGATTTTTCTACGATTTTCTGGGATTTTTCTGCCATTTTTCTGGTCATTTTCGGCAGGAAAATGTGACATTTCAGCGTATGGGTATTTGTGTCTTTTCCCCGTATTTATACCCGTAGAGTTGGGTGTGGGGCTTAGTCGCAGGCCGTGGGCCTCGCTGCGCACTTACGGCGCGAAGTTTGGAGCTATAGCGCGTAACTAGTGAGTTAACGCGCATTGGGGACATGGATGTAAAAATTAAAAAGATTTAAGTATATATATGAAATCCATTTCATCGGTTTCACAGAACCGACATTCCAGAAGTTTTTTTTTGACGTCCAGTGGTTTTTGGAGAAACCCGAGGGCATATCCGGTCGCTCTGTTCTCCCTCCTCCGTCGTCGGATTCCTTCGATTCTTGTCAGGATCCGCTTTGCCTCACCGCCACGAGTCCGTAGGTACCGGCCATGACCGCCGCCACGGCCTCTTCACTCCTCCACGAGGTACCGAACCTTTTTTCGGGTTTTTCTCTCCTTCAATCCCGTTTTTGCACTATGGGTGTACGATTTTGACATCGTTTGCGGCCGCTCTCAACTAGACTTATGTTTAGTTGGCCGCTAGGAACCCATAGACACTGGCTGGAGCCGCCGCCATGCTTTCTTCGCTCCGTGGTGAGCTACCGGTCTTTTGGTCGGGTTTTTGTTACTATTCACATCTCACTGTCCGTGGGATGTTTTGGACGCCGGTGTGTTTCCGGTCGTCGTCCGGCCACCGGTAGGACTCCGTCCAGCCTACTCGACCCAGTGTCGGTAGGGGGTTGCCGTTTCCGACCCCACCTCGCCCCTATTGCCTTGCTCCGCCCGATTAGACGCTTTGGGTGCGTCTTGGGCCGTGGTCATCGGCGAGCCGTATGCTATTTGGCCGTCGTGGGCTCTGCCCCGGCTCGGCGACAGTGAGGGTCAGCCCCACTTGGCCCGATTATATACTCCGCCCGGAATGGGCTGCTTGTCATGGCCTTATACCGTGCGAGATGCATAGCCGCCCGCACCATGGGTATTGGTTGTGGGTGGCGATCGGCGATGTCGCCGCTTTGATTGGCCACAGCTAAGGGCCTTAGCCCTGTTGGCTTTTGTGGGCCTTGGGTCACCCCCTTTCAGCCATCTCCCCCGCCCTTTGGGCCGCGTGTGCATGTGGCCACGCGTGTACTTCTGGGTTTAGGCGCCGCATTCGTGCCGCCTAACCATCGGTTGGCGTTGCCATTGAGTGGAGTTGACCACTAGAGCCGTCCTCCACCTCTCCTTTGATTCTCGAGCGTTGCCCCACGCTCTCCGCCCTTATGTGGGCCTTTGTTGACCGAAATCGTCGCCGTTGGGTGCTGTCCACGGCCGATTTCGATGTCTTTGTGGCCGGCTGAGCACGTTTTAGCCACCGGCTGATCTTCAGAGTGTACACCCTTGACTTCTGGTCGCACCGCCACTTATGTTGGCATGAGATTTCTCCCGGCCGCCCTGGTGTGCCGCCGTGGATCGCGGGTTTTACCGCTTTGAGTTCTAACACTCTGTTTGGCCGTGATAGTTCCGGCGCATCCTAAAATCCTCGGGACAGCAGCTCTCTCAGCCAGGCAACGGTTTTGACCGCCAACTCCGCCGCCGACGCCGCCACCGTCGTGTGCTCGCCATCGAACGCCATGATTACGAGGTAGGGGAGTTTTGAACTCGTAAATTCATGAAGCATGCTTTGAATGAGTAGCAGCATGCTAGGATTGTATGATTCCATGCTTGGATGTTAAGTAACGATCCGATTGCATGAGGTGCGTGTAAGCATGATTGTATGGTATGATTGATATGCATGAGATGTATGCATGTTTTATGGATGTGGATTATGTATGCGCTGGCGATGGCTAGCAAATATGTCAGTATGCTATGTATGGGTTATGCACGTGCTAGTGATGGCTAGCGTGCATGTTTGAAGTATGTATGAATGTGTGTGCGCACATGCTAGAGATGACTAGCGTGTACGTTTGATGTATGCATGTGCTAGTGATGGCTAGCGTGCATGTTTGATGTATGTGTGAATGTATGCATGTGCTAGTGATGGCTAGCGTGCATGTTTGACGTGTGGATGCATGTGCTAGTGATGGCTAGCGTGCATGTTTGACGTGTGGATGCATGTGCTAGTGATGGCTAGCATGCATGTTTGTAAGTTATGTATGTATGACCGTATGTATATGTTATACGTATGTGTGAGACATACGTATGTATGATGGCATTTTGCCTATGCTTTGGATGTGCGTATGTGTTTGTGGGCAGAGGTATGGGTGATGGACAGTAAGAGGTGACAGAAGCTCTGTCTGAATTTGGATGCAGTTGTGTAAGCGTATGACAGATGATATGAGTATGACGGGCAAAGATTAGAATGGATCGGTTCGGGTTGGATGGTATGTTGGGCATTTGTCAGACAGTAAGAGTGTTCATAATTGTACAAGCATAACGTACAGATTATGAAGTGAAAAATAAGTATAATAAGTGAGATATAAGTAAGAGGGCGACAACTGGGTTGGCTCTGAGGAGCGTTATTTGAGGATGTCTGTGTAAGAGGTTTTGGCCATAAGATGGATGGCGAAGTGTAAGACTGTAAGGGTTTGTTGTACGGTGAGTTTTGTCCATGATGTGGACGGGTAAGTGAAGTCTGTTGCCCTGACGAACTTAGGTTTCGATCGGGCTCAGCTTCAGTTTGACCAGTCGAGGACTGTGAGTTGTGTGGCATAATTGTACTGCATAATATACTTAATTCAAACTGGAATTATAAGCACAGCTAATGATAGCGTTGTGAGTTTGAGACCTGAGGGTTCGACGGATTAAGTTCCGTGTTTGAGCTGGCCGCTGATGAGTTGGCCAAGCATTTATCATGTCTTGCCATGGTGTTTATCCTGCGGGATGTTGTCTGTGTGCTATGTAGAGCACCGGACGTCTGATGCTCTGCTGAGAGCGACGCTTCTGTTTTGGTCTGTGTGCTGTGTAAGCCCAGACGTTTGATGCTCTGTTGAGAGCGATGTACGTTTCTGAGTTTGTCTGCGTGCTGTATGAAGCCCCGGACGTACGATGCTCTGCTGAGAGCGACGTATGTTTCTGATTTGGTCTGTGTGCTGTGTAAGCCCAGACGTTTGATGCTCTGTTGAGAGCATTGTATGTTTCCGCCCAAGAGTGGCACTGTACGTTTCTGCCCAAGTGGCACTGTATGTTTTCTGCCCAAGAGTGGCAATGGCACTATAAGACCCATTATGGTGGGCAATTCTCTGGCACTATAAGACCCATTATGGTGGGCAATTCTCTGGCACTATAAGACCCATTATGGTGGGCGATTCTATGGCACTATAAGACCCATTATGGTGGGCAACTGTATGACCCCTTATGTGTGGGTGTTTATGTTTGCGCGCTCAGGTAAGTAGTATCATGGATCTACTCTTACCTGTTTGATCCAGTGCCCCATGAGCATTGGTGTGCCTTACCTTCGGAAAAGTCCATGGCGTCTAGTCACTCCCCGGAGGTTAAGGTGTTGCCCCAGTGGCATTCTTTTCCATTTCGACGCTGTAGCTTATTAGTTGTAATGAGCTTCAGTGGTCGTTGATATGTGTGGGATTATGAGTACGACCGTATGAGTGTGAGTACTGTTGTATGAGTATGAGCGGAATTTGTAAGTGTATGAGTATGAGTAAGACTGTAAGCGTATGAGTATGAGTAAGACTGTAAGCGTATGAGTATGAGCACGACTGTAAGAGTATGAGTATGATTGTGAGAATATGTTTCTGAGTAAGGCAGTAAGTATGATTTTGTGCCCGTACGAGTAAGGTCGTACGAGTCTGATTGTACGAGTAAGGTCGTACATGTATGGGTAAGCTGTATGAGCGAGCATATGATTGTACGAGTAAGGTCGTACAAGTATGCGTATGTTGTATGCGTATGCGTACGGTGGTACGAGTAAGTTGTATGACCCTGAATAAGGGTGTTTGTGTAAGTTGTTTGGATAGTATGATTTTGGCACGATGGTGCCTTTGGAATGATTTTGGCACGATGGTGCCTTCGGTATGATTCTGGCATGATGATGCCTTGATATGATTTTGGCACGGTGGTGCATTTGGTATGTCTTTGGCACGATAGTACATTTAGTATGATCGTATGCGTATGTGCACGATATGATTATATTATGTTGACTGCTTCATGTTTGAGTTGCATGATGCATGCATTTTTGAACTTGGAGTTCACCGTTTGGGGTTTCCCCTACTGGGTATTTTCCTACTGAGTATGAAAATACTCACCCTACTATTTTTTAGCCCCGTTGTACGGGAGGTTTTGCAGGTTGTGCGGAGAGCTCCTGGTGATGGACGCTCGTTTCAACGGTGGATTGATTCCCGTTGACTCAGGTATCTGCTTGACTCTCTGCGAGTTTATTTGTGCCACGATCTCCTGTATTGGGTGAGATGAGAACATAAGATGTTTATTCTGGACTTTCATTTGGATCAGTCAGTGGACTGTTATGGGACTTGTACTCAGGGATGCCTGGGAGAGTGATTTGTATTTAAAAGTCTATGATCATAGCAGAATTTATTCGTACGGTTGTTTTCGAGTAGCGCCTGAGGATATTTGCTTTGGCCGTACGATGATTGACCGTATGTGGATGTTCAATGTTTTAAATTATAAACTGTTTTATCAAGTTTTGGTTTCGTCATTTTTCCTCCGATTTACAGACGTTATATTGCAAAATTTTCCGTGAATTTTAAGGAAAATGTGTGAAAAATCTCGGGCGTTACACTTAGAAAGGGCAAGGAGCATGAGGTTGAATGCAAATCTTTCCAAGGAGTTTTGGGCTGAAGCAGTTAATATGGCATGTCACATTATAAATATGTCACCATCTACAACTATTGACTTGAAGGTGTATGAAGAGGTATGGACTAAAAATCCTGTAGATTACTCAACTCTTAGGATTTTTGGGTGTCCTGCATATGTCCATATTCAAAGCATGCAAAGAAGTAAACTTGATTCTAAGTCTAAAAAATGTATTTTTCTCGGGTATAAAAAAGGAGTGAAAGGATATAAACTTTAGGATTTAAGAGGCAAAGAAAGTAGTCTTTAGTAGAGATGTGGTATTTGATGAGTCTCAAATGTTAAGCAAATAGGATGGTGACTTAGTGCAATAGAAAAGTCAGCAACAAATGGAAGTCCAGGTAGAAATAAATGATAAAGATGCCTAAGGGGATAGTAAAAACAATGAACAATATCCTCATGTGGTTGATGAACAGCATCAGGAGCCTTATAGCATTGCAAAAGAAAGAGCAAAGAGAAACATTAAAGCAACAATCAGGTATGGCTTTGAAGATATGGTTTCTTTTGCTTTATTCACTGGTAGTGGAGATCCATCTTATTTTTAGGATGCTATAAAGTCTAAAGACAATGACAAGTGGATGACAGCCATGATGGAAGAGATAAAATCTCTACACAGGAACAAAACTTGGGAGTTGGTTGAACTACCTAAAGGGAAAAAGGCTATTAGATGTAAATGGGTGCTCAGAAAAAAGGAGGCTTCATCAGACAAGGAACATGAATGGTTTAAGGCTATGTTAGTAGCCAAAGGATATGCACAAGAGGAAGGTGTGGATTTTAATGAAATTTTCTCTCCAGTAGTAAAACACACTTCTATTCGGGTTTTGCTTGGCATGGTTGCTTGTTATGATCTAGAACTTAAAGAACTTGATGTGAAGACAACATTTCTTCATGGGGAATTAGAAGAACAAATTTACATGCAACAACCAGAAGGATTTGAAGAACCAAGGAAGGAAGACTTGGTATGCATGTTGAAGAAGTCTTTATATGATTTAAAGCAATCACCAAGACAATGGACTAAGAGGTTTGACTCTTTTATGATGAACAGTGGATACAGTCATTGTGAGTATGATCATTGTGTTTATTTTCATGTTCTTCCTAATGGTTCTTATATCTATTTGCTCTTATATGTTGAGGATATGTTAATTGCTGTTAAGAATATGTCAGATATTGACTTGTTGAAATCTAAGTTGGGAAATGAGCTTGATATGAAGGATCTTGGAGCAGCAAAAAGGATCCTTGGTATGGAAATTCAGAGAGACAGAAAACTTGTGAAGCTATGGCTCTCTCAAGGGAAGTATATAGAGAAGGTGTTGGACAGGTTTAGCATGAACAGTGCAAAACCAATTAGTACACCTCTTGCTGCACATTTCAAGTTGAGTGCAGAGTTATGTCCCACCACAGAGGATGATATATCAGGTATGAAGCTAGTACCTTATTCAAGTGCAGTTGGTTGTCTAATGTATGTTATGGTGTGTACTAGGCCAGATATTGCCCAGGCAGTGAGTGTTGTTAGCAACTACATGGCTACTCCAGGGAGGAAGCATTGGGATGATGTAAAGTGGATTCTGAGATATCTAAATGGGACAAAGAATGTTGGCATTTTGTTTGAGAATGATAAAACATTGGCACATATAGCTGGATATGTGGATGCAGACTTTGCAGGTGATCTGGATAAGCATAAGTCTACCACAAGATGTGTTCACTTTTGCAGGTGGTGCAGTCAATTGGAGGTCTATTCTCCAGGCAGTGATTACTTTATTAACAACAGAGGCTGAATACATGGCAGTTGTAGAAGCAGCTAAAGAGGCTATATGGTTGAAGGGCTTGGTCAATGAGTTTGGTTTGAAGCAAAAGAATATCAAAGTACTTTGTGATAGTCAAAGTGCTATACATTTAGCAAAAAATCAAGTTTATCATGCCAAGACAAAGCACATCACAGTGACATATCATAAGATAAGGGAATATGTGTCAGATGGGGAGATCAATCTTCAGAAGGTGGACACAAAAGACAATGTTGCAGATATGTTAACAAAGCCGGTGACCACTAAAAAGTTCAAGCATTGCTTGAGCTTGCTTAATCTCACATGATGTTGAGGATCACATTGTACCCAGTTGGGGTGTGGAAGGAGCTGCATTCAAGGTGGAGGACGCAAGGACACAGGCATGTGTGGATGATTCTCCTAGGTGACTTTCAAAACTCAAGTCAAGGTAGAGATTGTTAACGTGACTTGAGATAAGAGTCCATCCTAGATAAGAGTCCTATTGGACTCAAATATTTCACTTCACCAGGTCGTTCCAGATGTGATAAGGATAAATTGATTTTTCGGTTTATTAATGCTTATCTAACTAATTCCATTGGCCATCTATGGGATTTCTCTCAAGGGGTTGTTTGAAAGGCTTGTAATTCATCCGGATATTTCTCAAGTGATAGTGGAAAGGCTTTCTCCAGTCGTGGACGTAGGCACCTTGCCGAACCACGTAAGCTTCGTGTCTTGCTGTATTTATTTACTTGTATTATATTTCTGCTTTATTTTTGGATTGTGCCATTATGAAATTTCTACATACCCCTGCACGATTTAGTATGAAGTGGCGGGTGGTTATCGGCCTCGTAACATTCTTTGAAAAATGGCGGGGGGTGCCCCCGGCCACGAAGAAGACAGTAACATTTTTAGAGTTATTGTCTTCAAGATGGCAAGGGGTACCCCCCGCACGATTTAGCATGAAGTGGCGGGTGGTTATCAGCCTCATAACATTCTTTGAAAAATGGCGGGGGTGCCCCCCGCCACGAAGAAGGCAGTAACATTTTTAGAGTCATTGTCTTCAAGATGGCAGGGGTACCCCCTGCACGATTTAGCATGAAGTGGCAGGTGGTTATTGGCTCTGTAACATTCTTTGAAAAATGGCGGGGGGTGCCCCCTGCCACGAAGAAGACAGTAACATTTTTAGAGTTATTGTCTTCAAGATGGCAAGGGGTACCCCCCGCACGATTTAGCATGAAGTGGCGGGTGGTTATCGGCCTCATAACATTCTTTGAAAAATGGCAGGGGTGCCCCCCGCCACGAAGAAGGCAATAACATTTTTAGAGTCGTTGTCTTCAAGATGGCAGGGGTACCCCCTGCACGATTTAGCATGAAGTGGCAGGTGGTTATTGGCTCTGTAACATTCTTTGAAAAATGGCGGGGGGTGCCCCCTGCCACGAAGAAGATAGTAACTCAAAGAAGTTACTGTCTTCGAGTTGGCAGGGGTACCCCCACCAAATTGAGCTTGAAGTGGTGGGTGGTTCTTGGCCCCATTAAGTTCTTTGAAAAATGGCAGGGGGTGCCCCCTGCCACAAAATAGACAGTAACATCTTAGAGTTACTGTCTTCAAGTTGGTGGGGGGTACACACCGCGCACTTTTGCATGTAATGGCAGGGGGTCTTAGATCCGATTCTTCAAATATTGGTGGGGAGTGGCCCCCGCCACAAAACTAACAGTAACTCTAAGAACTTACTATCTTTGAGTAACTATTTGACGTGAATTAACTCATCTAGTACATATATAGGAATCTTCCAATTGTATCCAAAATATCATAAACATCTATCCGTTTACCCCAAAACTTAAATGTATAAAAAAATTTCAATACATCCCATCTACAATTAGCATTCCACTATCGGCTCTCCAAAACTATTACATAGTGAAACCGTCACAAATGATGGTGGAATGCTACCACATGGACACATATCAAAAAATCGATGCTTATATAACTTTTCCCAAGCATCAGTAGGTGGTTCATGATATCTTCTCCAAATAGCTGCAATATGAGGGACTGGGGAATTTTGTGTAACATGGACTCATACAAAATGGTTTCCGTTGACATGTGTCATACAAATCTTTTTCGGCTTAGTAGCAGGCACTGTTCTAAAGGGGAATATAGTCATGCAAATGTGATTTGAAAAAAGAAGCAAAGGAACACCGTAGCAAGACGCAATCACATACCCCATGTCCGGCATGGTCATCCAATTCTTTGGTGGTGCCACATCTCCAAAGAAGGATAAACTTTCTATCAGTTCATCAATCCTCTCATTTCACCAAAAATACTAGCATATTTGGGTGCATAGGTAGACAATTCATATACAAGATCTGCTCTTACCTTTCTCCATCCAAGCACACTCATTCCGAAGATAACAGAGATTACATGGAACCCACAATGTCCATCTGCAGCAACGTCAAAAATGTCCTTGACGTATGGATAAATAGTACTAGGAAGGAAATTCAAATATCTTTCTTTGACATTACTTTATTTTAACTTCTTCGATATCTTCAACTTCTTCATCCCTCCATTTTGTTTAGCTTTTAACTATGTTGCGACTTATTCAAAACCAAAAGGATCTCGCTTATTAGAATTATCGTGCTTATTTTTACTACCTTTGGGCCTTCCACGAGACTTTGTGGGCATTGAAGGCATTTCCAACCAGTTTGATTTAGGATCTGCAATATCCTTACAGCGTGAGAATATTTGAGTTTTAACCTCATCACTTGCCATATAAAATCAAGTGGGTATTGTCTCCACGTACTCCAAGAGCTCATGTTCCATTTATGACCTATTTTTGCCAAAGACATATAATATTTGCCAATGTTCATGAATTTCATTCAACTGCATTGGGCGGCCTTCAAGAAGCCATTTTGACAATTGGTGTTTGCGCGGCAGTCCATGTGTATTCCTTATTTCATGTTGACAATCTGCTTTCAAAACAAGGTACTGCTCCACACTTTTCTTTTCTTTATCTATTATATCCAATGCAGCCCTTGACACTAATCCAACCACCTCTTTGTAAAACGGAATTCTATAACGGTGACATCTCTTGAACCAACTTTCCTCAAAAGTTTTCTGTATTTGAACATGCTACAGTTGGACAACTTCATCAATATTACTCCATGAATGAAGAATGTTTGCCATTGAAGATGTCAAACCACTTTTCAGTTTTGCATGCATGCTTTCAACTCTATTTGTGGTTTTATTGCCAAAATGCATGTATTTATCTGTCCAAGCTCCAACAAATTGCTCCTTATTTGGTTGTAACCATATAGAATGAAGATATTTTAGTACATCCTGAAAGTCATTGCAATCAATCTCCAACCTGTGTAACGATTCTTCATAATCATTTTTTGTGGTTGAATAGACAACAATATTCAACCACTACAAAAAATGAACCCAAGCTTCCTCAATATCAAATGCTTTACGACTATTCCGCATAATCCCTGTATAGATATGCCACAAACAAAGTGAATTCTTTGAAGATGGGAAAACCATCTCAATTGCTATCATGTGTGCTTTGTCTCTATCTGTGACAAAAACTGAAGGCAAATCAATTCCATTGAACAAGGACTTAAAATTCTCCAATGCCCATACATATTCACTCACATTCTCAGATGAGATAAAAACAAAACATGTGAAAAACGATTTGTGCGTCTATGTCATGCCAATTATGGATAAAACCGGGAATCCATAACAAACACATGATGGAATAAATTTGCTAGCCGAATCGATAATAGATGAGCAAAAAATATAGATGTTACTGTGTCTGTGTCCTCATCCTTCTTATACTAGCACACGTACCCTGATTCCTCAATCCATTTCATCAACTCTTGTAGCATAGTTCTACCCTCTCTTTGAGTTAAAGACAAATGACTATGAACATTGTAAATTGTTTTCAAGTTGTACAGTTTGTATGGTCTGCTTCCTTCAAAGATAGCAAATTTTGTTGAGGTTTCAACCCTACCTTTGACAAATTCTTCACAATTTCTCTCTCCTTCTTTCAGACGACCAACATATGCATGCCCTTCTCCAAACTGCCCAGGGGGGTGATTGTGACTACCACAAATTAATTACTTTCAATTTCCACCCAACAACATCATCAATATACATTTCCCTTGCTTGTAACTTGAATAGGCATCCGCATTTCTTTGTGGTTGTTTGTCTACTATGAATATCCGACTTGGGCTTTTGAATAATACTTCTTTTGTAATAACCCACCCTTTCACAAGCTAAAGTAATTCATGGTTTCCGCTTTTGGGCATCCGATTTTAGGATTATAAGCATTGTATTATGCCTCATACAAATTTCTTTGGCCCACATACAAATTTCTTTG
Source organism: Saururus chinensis (assembly GCA_035235625.1). Taxonomy (NCBI): domain Eukaryota; kingdom Viridiplantae; phylum Streptophyta; class Magnoliopsida; order Piperales; family Saururaceae; genus Saururus; species Saururus chinensis. The sequence goes on from CP141145.1 coordinate 34,518,141, forward strand.
ATAAAAATATATTAATCTTGACATTTCTTCAATTAATATGACATATTGCTCACAACATTTACAATTCATGATTTTACCTTATCATCAAAAAATGCAAAAGATATATCAATATTTAAGATGTTGCCCTAACTTTGGCCTTCTCTTTTAGATACTTAATGTTAACAAAGAGTTGCATCATAAGATTTTCATTTCACAACATTAGAAAATACCAAAATTCCTTGCGTTGCTCTTCATTTTTCTTTTTAGATAGAAAAATGGTCTATACCTCTTTAGAAGACCGGTTTCTACATCACTGTATGGTTGATTCACCTCTATTTGTTTCAATGAACATGGAACAATCTCATCTATTTCCTCATTTGAATCCGTACACCCACTATTTTTTATAATAAATGACATCAAATACATAAATGATGAAGATTCACCAACAAGATGATCCATTCTTGATTGACTTAATCAATAAGCTATAGTCACCTAAAATGACACAAAATAAGGGCAATGACAACCTAGGATGATCATAAATAGACAAATAATACTTGGCAGGCGTTAGTCCCCGTGAACCTAAGTATATTATGTCAGGTTATACTGCCCTGCCATAGAGCTAACAAAAGTTTTTAGCCCATCAATATACATTTTTTTACTTAGAAGTGGGTTGTCCCCATGCAGATAATCACATTGTGACGAGGTTTACCCTCCGCAAGTATACTAACTGAAGCTTTTACCTAGTTAATACGTGGCAGGGGGTGGTCCCCATGAAATGAAGAACAATGTGGCAGGGGCTAGCCCCCGCCAAAAAAATAACAGAAGCTTTCTTGCCTCTGAAAATGTTCTAGCAAAAAAAATGCGATTAACATGTCTATGGAATTGTAAAGATATCATTGATGAACAAAGGAAGAAAACTTACAAAAAGGGTTCAACTGGTGGGTCACCGGAGCTTTTTTACCCACCATTGGAGCTTTTTAATTATTGTCGGAGCTACAGTGTACGCCGGTGGATATCATACTCGCCAGCGGCTACAATGCTCACCAACAACCCCTGAGGAGGAGAAGAAAGTAAAAAACCTCTTTCTTTAGGTTAACTTGCGGGGGGAAAATCAAAGGTAAATGGGAGATAAAGGATTAAGTCAGTGGGGAAAAAGTAGGGCATAAAAGTAAAAAACAAATTCAAACTTTTTACTTTTGTTTGGGGGATATAGGGGAAAATAGGGGTTTAAATAGCCAGCTTCTATAAATACCCACATTGGCCATTCCTCCCATTTAGGGTGGGCTTAAATTTTTGAAGGGTGTAGAGTGTTCTACCTCCTCTCGAGAAAGAAAAACATCATGTTATGCCCCGACTTTTAGATTAACTTAAAAATCAGAATTCATAAAATTTGTAATCGAAGAGGGCCTGGATCAACCATGTACAAACAAGAAACTTTTAAAAATATTAAATTATAAAAGTACAAAATTTCAAAAGGGTTATACATGTCACAATATAATGTCAACATAAATATAGAATATAAACAAATGACAATAAGCAAAATTGGCGTATTAGCCCTTTTTTCCACAGACTGTTCTACTACATCCCCAAACTGGAGTTTACACCTACGATATTTGAAGGTGGGTGAGTATAACGTTTATACCCAGTAGATAGCATTAAATTCTACTAACATGTTGAGACAAAGTAAATCATATTTCAAATTGATGACTTAGAAATTAAAGTCAAATCATTTGCATAGCTTATAAAAATACATTTCATTTACCAAAAATTGTTGATACTAAAATGATATACACCCATGCTCATAGGGCTGTGGGATTAGAAGAAGAGGGGGTTTTTCATGTTACCCCAACTCTATGAGCATGCTAAAAGCCTCATTAGGTAGTATCTAGGAGTAATAAACTCTGATAGTTCTTAGGTTTTGTGCCAAAGAACTACCATACAAATTTTGAATTTTAAAAACGATCGGAGTAACTGAGTGATATTCAAATACTAGTGCTTTGAAAATTTTTCGTTAAGTGTAGACATTCGTCCGAACCTTAACAGTATTTTAAATTTGTTACTTTAAAAGTAAACCATAGTGCATAACTTGAAGGTACTTTAAAAATGGAGCTTAGCTCTCACACAAAATAGGATTTAGAACCACCTACACTCGTGAGGCCTTCATTTGTTATCGGCTTAGTTGCAGCAAGCGACACCTCCCCTTGCGCTAACATAGGCTCATTATTCGACTCGAGTGAGACAGGCAGAACCTTCTTTAGCGCTGAGACAATCTCCATTTTCGGACCGAAAGTAGTAGACAGAGACTCCTCTTATTCCATGTTGTTTTTCCCTTTTAAAGAGGCTAACTCGAAAAACGAACCCCTTACGACATAGGGCACCCCCAAATTAGCTAGGATTGGTCTTTGAACAAAAGAAATAGGGCGATAAACATCTTAGAAATAGGCATTTAAAGCATTAAAGCGGATAGAGGTTAGAATAGATGAGAGGAGAAATGGGTGGGGCAAATCGAAAACCCCCATCCCTCTCCTTAAATAGATAAAGAAAACTGTTTGATGAGTGACACATGTCGCACATCCAACAACTATAGGAGCATGGCAGCCCATGCTTATGCAATCAACCACAAACTAGGTTGCAGCAAGCATAGCCTACCGCAACATATGGCATCAGCGCTGTATGATGCCAGTATTCCTGGTGTAAGCATGCTGACACATTTTTTTAAAAAAAACTAGATAGCTCATTATCCCTACTCGAATTAGAGCATTTTTCATGTTGATGGACTTGTATCGACGAGCTATTTGAAACAAGATCACACAAGGGATATGTTTCCTTGCGAAAGAAAAGTGGCTCTCTCAAGGCACATAAATCTGGCTTCAAATTTTTTGGACTCTAAAACTAGGAAAATCTAGACTGATTTTGATGTGTCTTGCAGAAAATTTTGAATGCTGGAAACTTAATTAATCCAAGTTGGGGCTAACTAAGGGTACAAAGGAATGACATAGAGGGGTTATGAACTAAGGAATGCAAGCATAGATCAATAGGGTTGGCCTTCTAAGAGCTTTTAATCAGAAATTTTGAAGATTTTGTAGACTATGAGGCAATTAGAAAAGAGGTAGTTACTAACTTTGAGCAAATTTTTTATTCATCAAGTGTCATGGTTGATGGTTGCATGAATTTCGTGAGTTACAAGCTTAAATTGTGGAAAAAAACATGAAAAAAAAAACAATACAGTTTATTGAATCACTTTATTTTAGGTTTGACACCTCATACTTAAGCCAGCCCACCGCCCTTAATTATATAGGCAGGGTGGGTTGACTAAAATTGGGGGTAACAAACTCCTCATTGTTCTTTTCTATTTCACCTAAAACGAGAAGAGTCCACATTTGGTCACAACATGAGAGGTCTTTGTTACATAAATTTTTTGTTATATAACTATATTCTCCTGCATGCTGCAATCATTCATTTCTCTTTGGTGTGCCTTCTCTAATATGATTTGGTTCTGCAACCATGTACATAGTAGACTAAGTTATTAGAAGATGATATTTCTACTCTATTTTTTTTTTAAATTATAGGTTTTACACTATTTATAATTGGATAGAAAAATTAAATCTCATGTTGTTAGGTATGACTCATTTCCTCTATCCAATTAAAGGTGGTACAAGGCCTATAGTGTAAACAAAATAAAGTATAAATATTATTTTTTTTTCTAAAATATATTGTCTTAATTTATGTTGGGTTGTTGTGGCTAAAAAATTTTGTACAGGGAGATGGCGGGCTTGTTTTTGGAAATAAAAATTATAATTCCAACAATGTGAAGTAATTTTTCTACATAATTAAATTTATAATGTCAATCATCATAAAAAAATGATATTTTTCCTATTACGTGTTAGAAAAGTGTGTCTAACTATAATACATGTCATTGTTTTATTCAACATTTTTTAATTTTTTATTTCTCAAAATGAATAATACTCCAGCTTCAAATGCTTAATAAATAAAAAAATAATTCTATTTGAACCTCAATTTTTTCCTCTGCCCCCCAATAAAATTTAAAAAATAACTATTTTTTTACTTTAATCTTCTATGTTTCTCAATTACTTTGATCCCACTTCCCCCAATACATGACCCCCTACCCTCTTTTCTTTTGATGACGACAACCTCTTTTCTCTTTTTCTTTTTTTCGTTTTTTTTTCTTAGATTTTAGCAAGCCATCAGCGCTCTGGCTGCGCAGGTACAGTCAAGAACCAGGCCCGCAATGGGCGCATACATAGGTCAGGCTCCGACCACGACTGCGCACATAGGCTAGGGTTGTCGCAGCGTGGCTCTAGCAACTGCTGCCTGGCCGGGCCTGGCCTGGCCTCTGCCACAATTGGCCGAACCACTACGTCATGGCTCTGACTATACCCGCCTAGCCATGCATGGTCTTTGCTAGATCTAGTTATTTTGCGCACACGTTGGGCCTAGCTACAGTGGTTTAGCAACCACGACCAGCTAGATCTGGGCTGAAAAAAGGGTGAACGAGAGAGGAGGAGCTAAATAAATGGAATGGAGCTTGGGTCGCTCGTAAGAGTGACAATGTTGGCTGGTGCTGGATATGGAAACAAGAAAGTAGAGTAAAATAAAATTAAATTTTTTTTTTTTTTTTTTTTGAAGATAGGGAGAAGTAAGAAATTAGAGTCCGTAGGGCTAGGGTAAATAAAAAAATGTCTCATATGAAAAAAAAAAAACCGAAACAAAATAAAAAGACCAAAATAAACAAAGAAGACCTACCTTTTATTTGATACGGTCTGACCAGCTTACCGCCTTAGATGGCATGCGACAGGAGGTCTGAATTCCTCAGGCATAAACTTTAGTTCAGAAAGCAGCCCAAGCAAACAGGCCTTAGCCTCCTCAGATGACAAGTGCGGATGCTTCCCTCCATATTTGGTCTCCCGTTCGAAGTTTGAAACCTCCTTTAAACGGAAACAGGTCCCACCATTGTCATGCTGGGAGGCTTACTGTCGAGAAGCCTGTATCAGCTCTCCAGAGACTGCAAATCCATTGCTCATGCGAAACAAATTCTTGCCCAGATTATCCAAAACAACATTTACACTGGCCCATCATCTGTTTCCGCCATTATTGCCTTCTCTGCAACCTCTTCTCAGCCGGACCTCTGCTTTGCATCTTTGCTTTTTGCGTATATTGAGAAGCCTAGTGCCTTTAACTACAACTCCATGATAAGAGGGCTCGTCAATGCCAATAGACCCGCTCGAGCCCTTCTAGTTTATATTGAGATGAACCGTGACAGACCCATGTCCGATCACTTCACTTTCCCTTTCGTTCTTAAAGCCTGCTCCCTACTGGTAGCTGTGGAAACCGGTAAAGCGGTGCATGGACAGATTCTCCAAGTGGGTTTCTCTTCTGACCCTTTTGTGTTGAGCAGCTTGGTGAGAATGTACGCGGAAGTCGACGAAATCAACATTGCGCGTCAGTTGTTTGATGGAGCTGTATATAGAGATTCTGTTTTGTGGAATTCAATGATAGGTGGATATCTAAAGGGTGGACTGCTGCAGCTCGCTTGCAAACTTTTTGAAAATATGCCTAGCAAGAATGTGGGTACGTACAATGCCATGATGGGAGGATATGTTAATATGGGGTGTCTCAAAGATGCTCAAAAGATATTTGAAGAAATGCCTCAAAGGGACATTGTGTCATGGAACACTATGATCGGTGCGCATGCAAGATTTGGCTCAGTTGATACTGCTAGGAAGTTATTTAGTGATGCACCTGAAAGAAATGTGACAACGTGGAGCACCATCATATCAGGATTTGTCCAGAGTAGCCATTTCCAAGATTCACTAGATATGTTTAAAGAGATGTTGGTTGAAGGGGTGATACCAAATCAAGCAATATTAGTCAGCATTATTTCTTCATGTGCATATCTTAGAGCTCTTGATCAAGGAATGTGGATTCATGGGTATATTGAGAAACTTGGTGTTGAACTAGATGATATACTAGGTGCATCACTCATAGATATGTATTCTAAATGTGGCATGCTACAGGGTTCTGCTTTGGTGTTTGATAAGATTGTAAACAAAGGTGTTTGTTCATGGACGACAATGATCTATGGGCTTGCTATACATGGACACTCAGTTAGAGCATTAGATATGTTTGATGAGATGGAGAAGTTGGGAATTAGACCCAATGAGATTACCTTTACAGCCGTCTTATGTGCTTGTTCTCATGCAGGTGTGGTTAACAAAGGAAGACATCTGTTTCGTTTGATGGATGAAGGTTACAACATCCAACCGGGTATTGAGCACTATACATGTATGATTGATCTTCTGAGTCGGACGGGCCTCCTAGACGAGGCTGAGAAACTTATTAAGGCAATGCCCATAGAACCTGATGTTTTTGTCTGGGCGGCATTGTTAAATGGCTATGTAATGCATGGAAGGTCTTTATTGGCAAGTGAATACGTGGTAAAGCAGCTTGAGAAATTTGGACCTGTGGATAGTGGGCCGTTCATTCTCATGTCAAACATATATGCTTCAACATGTCAATGGGACGATGTCTCAAAGATGAGAAAGATGATGGTTGAAATGGGGGTAAAGAAGATACCAGGCTGTAGCTCTCTTGAGGTAGGTCAAGTAGTTCATGAATTTTTATCTGGTGGAAGATCACATCCTGAATCTGTACAGGTTTATGAGATGTTGCATCAAATATATAATGAAATATTGATGGAAGGCTCGTCAATCTGAATGTGTTCGTTGAATAATCAGGATGAACATGATTTTCTTTAGAATTTTGGCTGCGTTTTTGTCATTATAATGTTCAAGCAGCTGATTCAGAATGTAAGCTATGGTGTTTGCAATTACAAAGTAGACAGATCATGATACCAAAAGGTAGTGAATTCACATGAACAAATTTTTTAAAATGTATCTCAAGATTCATTCATTGGGGATTTTTAGTCTGAGGAAGGTTTTCATCCTTTCAGCTCGGCTAATTGTTTTGTTCCATACTCCATTTTGTAGACATACTTATTTTTACCGAATAATATGAAATATTCTTAGATCTGATCTTTCTTTTTTGCATCCCTTTGTTTTGCTCCTTACCATTCTCCTTTTTGTATTTTCTTTTTATACTGAATAAAAGTTTTCTGTATGTGACCTTTCTTTTTCACAAATCGTAGTTTAAGATAATTCTTTTACTGGGAACCAAGATGACTTTGCTTTCAAACGGTACTTAGTATAAACCTGATGTGCAATCCCTTTTTTATGTTATGTTAATTTCATGACAAAAATTCACATTTTGTGGTCTGATTGACAAAATGTGGGGACAGATGGAGTTGCCTAGTAGTCTTCCAAGGACTGACTGCCAACATTAATATGCAGTTTGCAGGAAGCCCTCATCTTCTATTTACTCAGCCTTAGCTGGCAGTTTACGATGCTCACTAATGTCTTTGAAAGCCTTTCAGCAATGAAAGTCACTAATCATTCTTTGTTTCCATCTATCCCACTGTTTTATCACTGCAATACTGATGCAAAATGATAATAGGGACACTTCCACTGTGCTATAAAAATTAATAAACCAACAACCGCTAGTGGATTGTGGTCCTTTCGGTTAGGCTTTTAGTGATATACTAAACACACTCTGTTGAAACAACACCAGATTGTCAGTAATTTTATGAAATTATGTGACTTTCTGATCTGTATAACCCTGATTAGTAACTTGTAGGTGTGTTGTGTAAGTCATGTCTCTTGTTATAAACTGCTTGATATTTGTCACTTTGAGATCAGTTACAACAATTTCTACTTGTTAATTAGGGACTGATGGTCTTGTTCAGGGAAGCTTTTCAAACAAGTATACATGAGAAAAGGGGAAAACAAAAACCTTAGCTTCAACCACTTGTATTGTTGAACTATATAGGACATCTACATTATGTTTTTTATAATTAAGTAGCCGTTCTTAATAATTTCTTACGTCACTTACTGCTAGTTGAGTTGATTATTTAAACAAAGGTAAAAAAAGTTGTTTCCATTATTATCTATGATACGGGCAACCATTGGCCAAGACAACAGCCAAAAGAAAGAAGTGTTGAAAGTAGAAGGGATCAGGATTTTAGAGAATCTGCAGATATTGCGCCAGCTTTTTCTATCAATTGTGTAGTTGTTACACAAAGAGAGTATATTTGCAAGGGTCTACATTTCTCCATTTCTTTTATCATGTTTTTCTCTTGTGAACAGAAGGCTCTTCTGGTTGAGGTTCTTATCTGCTTCATTCAAACACTGGATCCAAAACTGTGATTGCATCGTTTTCCTTGTGTGCGGCCGATATTGCACGGAATCATATTCCGAATCGTTGGCTCACATTTCCTGCGACATAAATGAAAGCGAAAGACATTTTTTTCTTGGGTCAAAAAGAATGAGAGATACATATGCTAGAGCCTAGATGAATAATGGAGCTTTTCAGCCGCAGAAAGGTCAAAAAGCAGCCTTTAGTGTTTTAGTGTGAATGAGAAGATAAGAATTTCATTTAGCGCCAGTAAGGCTAGCAAGCAAACCAATTCCTTATTGTATATGACTATGTGCTCATGCCTATCATATATTGATTAGTTTATTTTTTGTTAATGTAATATATTGCTTAGTTTCAGCTTACAAATTGGGACGGCTGCACAATTTGTAAGTCCATTGCCAGACCTTACGGGCTCTCCTATACTCACTTCCAATGGATGGAAAATTGTCTAATGTATGTGCTATATCTGAACTACAACCTAATATGTGTTCCCTCCGCCCCAATTTAATAGTTTGCATTGAAAAACTAAAATAAACAAAAATTAGTTCAGTTCAATTTTTCTAATGTAGATTATTAAAGTGGGACGGAGGGAATGTATATATGATGACAAATTTTACAAGAGGAATCAAATTATACTCGCATTTCTTGAGTCAAATGTATAAAATGCTCCAAGTGATATTTCTCAAAAAATCTATTTTTAATGGTTTTATAACACTTTTGTCCGATATGATTTTCCCTTGTTTTAGACATAAATTTTTTATTTTTGATATAACTTTTAGAATAACATCTATTACCAAATACTTCATTCGTCCCACATTAATAATTGGAAATTTTATTTAAATAATAATTTTAAAAAAATATTTATCAAAATATATTATTTTATAAAATAGTTCTCAAAGTAGTATTAGTATGCGTGGTATTTTTTAAAAATTTTAATATAAAAGAACGAAATCAGGTATAATTTGATTTCGTCTTTTGGTTTTGGTAGGACGAAATCTAGTAAAAAGACATTAAGTCAATTCTGTCCTTTAGGCCTAAGGCGATTTCGTCAAGGGCTGCGGTAAAAGCTGCCTTATGAGATGGCTCAACTACCTCAGACCGGACATTGAGCATGGAGGTTTTACTGAAGAGGAAGAAAACATTATATGCACCTCAGACCGGACATTAAGCACATTACCAAAGCGGGTCAATTTGATTTCACACTAATTAAAATTTTTCTTCTTTTTTTCGTCCATTTATTCTTGCCATACCTGAATTCTTGCTTCGTTTAGGTGGTCTGTCGTAGCTTCTCATCTCCCGGGAAGAACAGACAACGATGTGAAGAACTATTGGAACACCAAACTAAAGAAGAAGCTAATAGCTTCAGAAAACAACCTCTCAAATAATCCCAGTATCAAGACAAACAATCGCATTAACATCAGTTGCGCACCATCTCCTGCTCCTGTCATTATAGCTGAAAGCATGGACTACAGCTTGGCAACTCCATTCATGGAGGCTTCCACATCACTGCCCACAAGGCAAATCAGTTTTAATTGCAGTTTGGACTCTAACAAATTCTTCGATGACCCAAATTCGTTTTCATTTCGTGGAATGACAGAACTGTCCGACATGAGCTCCACTTTCACAAATCACAGTGTTTCGTCCGGATCTCAGGAGGCCTCTGCCTCTGCTGCATCTACGATCAGTCTGGACAATACAATCACGTGGTCCGGGCTCGGTGGGGATGAGTTGGATAGCTTGTTCATGCCGGAGGACGTTTGGGCATCTTCGGATCTTTCAGTTTGGATAGCTTGTTAATGCCTCATTCGAGCTTGGAGAGGACTTGCGCGCGAATGGGTTGGACTTAGGCGACATCTTCGTCGGTTTGGGAGCGGGAGTTGAGAAAGCCGAGGAGGCGGAGGCTGAGGTTTTGGGCGGAGGAGAAATTGCCTTTCTGGAGGGCGATGTCGGCCCCGAAGAGGAGGGAGTGGAGCCTCTTGAGGTTGTCGTCCATGGATTTCCTCCGGTTCAAAAAACTCTCCTCCATCTTTCTTTCCCTGTCTCTCGTTCTCTTCCGCTGTTAGATTGATGACCGCGTTTTGCTTCAACAGCGCTCTTCTGTAAGGGCACCAGACGGAGGTCCTCCGTCCATGTCGAGCTCTGTCATCAAATTTCCCTCCAAAACGATTAAATCCACTGGCGATGTTTCATGACCCGTTGATGGCGCCAGATCGACGGTATATACTGTATTCACTCAAAATCATACTTGCATTGTTGATTTTACGAGTAAGACGACTGCATGGAGAGAAGCGTCTGGAAGCTGAGATGAGATTTCGTCTTTTTTTTAAAAAAATTAAAGGGTTTCGTCATTTGAAAGGTTCCTTCCAAACGATAAAATTTCGTCATTTGAAATTAATATCATTTCAAAAAATATTTTTTAAAATAAGTTATTTTAATAATTTAAAAAAAAAATTATTATGTAAATAAATTTTTTTAGTAATTTTATTATATTTTTAAAATAAAATTTATTTTATTTTAAAAACTAAATAGAGTTATTATATATTTTTATTTTTTATATTTAGCATTGGCCAAATACTTTGCTATAAATATGCTTATTTTCATAATATAGGGGCACACAACTGTAGAAAAAACGATTCCATAGTATTTGACACCACTACCTACTTAGGGGGTCAAAAAACATGTGTATATAAAATAATTTTTTTTAAAAATAATTACTAAAATTTATAATAAAAATATTATTAGAAAAATTATAAACATAAAATAAGGACATAGCTTCTTACAACTGAGCCTATTAATAGGAATCAAAAGTAATTCTAAGTATAGTTATTTATTAAATTTACTTTTTAGTGGGTCCAATGAGACTAAGTAAAACTATACATATCTCCCATAAGTTATAGCTATAATGTGGATTCACCCCTCCCTTAACTACCACTACTACTATCACTATCATTATCAATATCATAAAAGATAATAGCAATTGGCCACTTGTAACAATGAGAAGGTAGGGTATGGATAAGCTAGAGTAAGGGCAAGTTGCTCACAATATCACACCCTCAAATTAGGAATAAAGTTTTAGGGAAAATATTTTTAAGAATATTATTTAAAAAATAATATATACCCAACGAAAAATTGAGGTTTAGTTAGATATAACATAGTGCAAGTGAACTTTGAGTGAAGGCCACCTAATTAAAACTCAGTTAAAAAAAATTATTCAATAAATTTATCAAGTGAATATCAAAAGCTATTCGTTAAGAAAAATTATCTCCCCCCACGAGTAAGTCACGGAACATGAGAAGCAGGAAGCCCATCGCCGCCCGCGATTGATACGGGCCTGGCCGGAAACCAACCGGGTTCGGTTCCCATCATGTGTCATCGTACTGTATCACTATCATCCCTCTGGATTCTCGGCGTCTACTCCACAGCCACAGGCGCTCCCATCCAAACCCCTCCCTATCCAATTACCAAATTGCCCTCCACAGCATCTTCACCTACAAATGCCCATCCTTGCTAAACTTTTTACCCATTAGTTACCAAAAACCTCATGCAATGGCAACCCTGAAATTTCCATTAAATGGAGGGGCTTTCATTCAGACATGGTCGCATATATAGCCTCCCCACACCCCACTTGGCTAGTTTCTCCCCATCTGCATCTCCCCCCTCTGTCCCTCCCTCCTCCTCTTCTCCTTCCCACAAAACCTCCTCCGGTCGCCACTTCCGCGGCAGCCCGCCCGGCCAATCCCGCTGGCCGATCCGGGATTTCACTGCCAGGCCCGTCAGTCTGTATCCGATTCCGCCGCCCGCCGGAGCGTTCAAATCCCTTCTTCCCAACACACTCCTTGTTTTTTTCCGGTTTATTTTAATTTTCTTCCGTTTTTATTCGGTTGCAATCAGAGACAGTGTTTTGACGGTTACGCCCCGTGGCCTTTCTTGAAATCTCATCGCACCCTCTGCTCGATTGCCTTCAAACGATTCGGCCTCGGCGCTGACGTGGCTCATGTCACGCGGGCCCCACCGAGACGATGCTACACCACCCTCGTCGTGTTTTGACGCCCGGGGCGTCGTCCAGGAAGCGGAAAGAGCTGGAAGGGGCCCCCGCGCCGTCGCCTCCAGCTGAAGCCGAGCCGATGGCTTCGAACCAGATCCTAGCCGGCTACCTGGCGCACGAGTTCCTGACCCGGGGGACTCTGTTCGGGCAGAAGTGGGACCCGGCCCGGGCCGAGGCCGCGCCGCCGGTCACTTCGGAGTCTAAGAGACCGAACGCGATCCGCGCCGGGCCGGCCAAGCCGAATCCCCACAGCTTCAAACAGCCGCAGAGCTACGCCGACGTTGCGCTGCTCATGAAGGGGGACGGAGCCCACGTCCCCGGCGTAGTCAATCCCACGCAGCTGGGGCAGTGGCTGCAGATGTGACGCACCAAAGAATGACGCGTGGCGGGCGTTGATTGGGAGAAGTCGGATGGCCTGGCGCAGCAACATGACCACGACGGTCTCGTCATCTTCCGACCATTTCTGCATGGAGCCGGAGGCTCTCAGGCAGCAGCAGCCATGCCATGGGAAAACCAAGGAGAATAATGGAAAGTCGACAGAGTCCCCTTTTCTTCTTTCCTTATGGAGTATCTTTTTCTCGTGTTTTTCATTTTCTTGCCTTAGATAGCTTTGAGTACATCCGGATTATGTTTATGCGTTAATAACGAGGACAACAATGAGGTCCTTGTCCAGTGAATGTGCATGCTTACAGACGAAGGCTGCGCAAGTGTTCAGCTCGGTGCATCGAGTGGAAGGTTTGTGGGCAAGATGAACGAGACTCGAGATATGTTTGTTATAAATAGCTTAAATGGCTTAAGATCGGTGTAGCTTACGTTTGTAATTGGTGTTCACAGTTGGAAAGCATGAAGCCTGCTTGCTCGTTAAAATAATTACAATGCTGAGCTCTGTCAAGTGTAGAATGGCATGCATATGTACTCCCTCTGACCTGTAATAAGTATCTCTATTAGAAACTTAAAATGAAATGATTTTAATTCATTTTTGTTGATTAGTTATTTTTGTTTTCTAATTTAGACACTTATTACGGGACGTAGAGTGTATGAGATTAGCCTTTCAGGGAAGAAAATGAAGAAGTTGCACCCCCTTAATGGAGTTCTTTTAGAAAGACAACTTCAATTGCGATGTTTTTTCTCAACAACGTTTGAATCAAATTAAAGTAGTGGGAGATCTGTTTGATGCAAATTGCAAACACAAAGATACAATGGGCATCTCGGGCTCTAACTCTCTAAAGTTCATGCAACACGATTACAAATGCTTATCCCGTAGATTATGTAGCTCGACCACCTTAGTCTGATAGAGGCCCGCGGATCATGGACATATATCATGATGTATTCCCTTCTGGTTTATCGTCATGAAAGAGATCTGTACCAAATATACGGAGGAAATTCATGTCGCTCAAGTTCTTGTGTGAAGGGCTACCTCCCAGACAATAGAGAACAAGGATATTGTTCTTGATCAACACGCGCAGCATTACGTGGGGAATATCGTTCTTTTTGCTGTTTGTCGATGCGATCATTTGCTGCCGAAGACGTTTTTATATACTTACTCATCTAGCCTAATTAACCGGGCTCCATAACCAATGAACCCTGTATTCTTCTTTTTATATGAATAGTAGCGTGCTTGTCAATATCTGAAAAAGCGAAACAGGAAAAAATTAACATGAGGATAGGTTCAAGCAGGACAGCATGAGGCCAAATATCGTAAGCCATCATATCAAGATCGAACGGTGTACAATAATAGAGGCCTACTTGTTTCGACTTGGACTCACATGTGCCGGTGTAAGCCAGGGCTCCTACCCACAGGGATCAAGTAAAAATTAAATATTTACATTTTGCTTTCAATGATGCTTTGAAGTGGGTGGGTTTTTTTGCTCTTTAATTACGTAGCAGACTACTATGAATCAATTTTATAAAAGACAAAAATACAATAAATCAATCGTTTTCTGTATACCATTCCTTGGCAGCATGCAGATGGAGTCCATGTGATCATTTGGCCGATAAATATTTGGCAGCCACCTCGGGGAAGCCAATGAAGAATTCTGGCACCTCCCAGTCTCTGTTAGCTCGCCTTCATCCCATCTCCGGGAATTCAATTAACAGTTAATGCTGCAGTAAAGGTACAATATGGGAATGGCTGTTGACATAGGGTTCCAACTAGGTGTCGAAACAGAAGCTCAACATGACACAAACGGACAAGCCCACTGCGGAAGAAGAAGCTGGTGGAATGAAGTCACGCCGGCTTCTGCTTTGGTCTCCTTTTTAGCTATCTCTTTGTTAAACATGTTTATTTTAATCCTTAATATACAGTTTCAGTTGAAAGGGCACTAAAAAGCACCTAAACATGCTGCTGAACTGCCGCCAACCACATCATAAAATTGGCGAACATATTTGTCGAATTGACCAGATTTTTCTCTACTTTTTGTCTTGAGCGTTGTAGACGTTATTGCTACCGGTTTTAATAGCCCCATCAGGGGTCCACGAAGCATACGCTTGTTTATGGCCATTAATCGATGTGGCAGTAGGGTAGTATTCTCAAGTCCGTAGAGGCCAACGCAGACGGTGTTCTTCTTTCTAGACTTTTTCTATAGTGTTTCTCTTTAATTAGTATGCTCTAATATATCATATATGGGATTTTTGGTAAATTTTTTTAATGACTACTGATATATATATATATATATATATATATATATATATATATATATATATATATATATATATATATATATATATATATATATATATATATATATATATATATATATATATATATATATATATATATATATATATATATATATATATATATATATATATATATATATATATATATATATACATATGTAATACATATAAATATAGATTAGATAAAATAAAATAAATTAAAAATAAAATATGTATTGAACAAAGGTCTCCATTGCATATTATATAATTACAATACAAGCTTTTAGGATCATAACGACTATAAATTATGCACACAAACCTATATTTACCAAAATATATTCATAGTAGGTAATTGTGAGCCTAATTTAGATAGGTTAAGTATTATGTCATAGGTTAGTGAAAGATGATGTTGAAAGACTTTGTGTTGTAGAGTACATCATTCATATTTAGGACCATTTTGGTAATGAGTCTTAATTGATAGAGTTCTTCTAGGGCTTTTCAAGGACGTCAAAAATATACTAATCCAAATATGTACAACATAGACAAATATGAAATAAATTATTATCAAGAAGTGTATTATATACATAGGGCCCACAAACAAATCGTGTAAGATCTCATTTAATATGTAGAGCTCGTCGAGAGCTTTCTAGTGATATCGAGAACGCTAAAATACAAGTTCAAGAGTGCAAGATATAGTATTAAAAAGTTAAATCAACATAACCTAAAAAATATGACTCATGTTATATTAGCCCATACATACATCTAAAAAAATCTAATTAAATAATTTTACTAAATTATTTTAAAATCATATATCAATTCAAACTTGTATTAAAGGTATAAAACATGGGTAAAATAAGAATTAAGGGTAAAATAGTCCAAATATGAAAACTCTTTAATCACCCAATTTGCTTTATATAATAGTATAATTTATACTTATTGCAAGTGGTCTTTCTGATAATATAAGCAATGTGGTTATGTTGGGCTTCGTTAATTAATAGAGTAGTTTAGATACAGTTAGGGATATTACATGTATGTCTTTAGCTTAATCGGCAGAATGTGAGATTTTACAACTGCCATCAAATAAATTGAATGCCTTTGAATTAATTAGTCATAATTAAGCTATAGAGGTCCAATTTGACGCATTTTACAAACTTACAAAGTAGTGTGATGTATTATCACTCCATTTATAAAATGACACAAAATAAAAGTATCATTCCCTCTGTCCAACATTAATAGCTTTATTTCATTTTCAATGTGAACTAATAGTTCATTTAAAAAAATCAAATAGAGCTATTAACCTAGGACAAAGGGTGTAATGTCTAGTAATTTTTTAAATTCTCGATGTTGACTACGTAAAAATAGTTGTTTGACACCTTACTTTATAATTTTAATAACTTCATAAATATATTAAATTTAAGTTAAGACCAATGTGATTATAAAATAGATAGAAATATTGAAACACCGCCAAGAATATGCCAATTAGAGTTTGGATGAGAGAAATATGGTCGTTCGAAATTGAACATAGTACGCCCGTTTACCGAAATTAGACATACAATTGGGCCATTTCATGCTCTCTACTAGCCCAGTTAATTAAAGTGATAAGAATAAGTTTAGGAGGCCCATTTAAGTTTCCTAATGAAGGTTAAGTTGGCCCAAAGTCCTTAGAGATTAGGAACCCTAATCCCAATTAACTATAATTAAGTATGTATGTGCTTAGGTTTTATGAGAAGATGGCTTTTTTGGCCTTGAAGGGAATAAAGAGAAGAAGCCACCAAAGAAGTTTCTGGCTAGTTTGACGAGCGACAAAGGCAGAGAGAAGTATGCACAAAGACCAAAATCTTGACGAATTACGATCACTCACAAAATTATGGCCATTGTGAGATTAGTAGGTTTTCATGTATATTACTTGAGATTTCTTAAATTGGGGGATTAAATCCCTAATTAGAAGAATTAAGGAGCAGACCATTGTGTACGGCCCGACAACCACCATACCTTGCCAAGGCTGGCTGGCAAGGAGAGGAGAAGTTGCCTTTGCAACTCTTATCTTTCCTATGTTTCAATGGTAGTTCTTGCAAGCCATTGGACAGCAAAAGGGGTGCGGCACAACCTTTTCCTTTCCGCTCTCCACCTTCCCATAACCCAAAAGAGATCCTGCAGCCTCGAACCAATGGTTGGGGTTACCACTAATCTCCCTACTCCTTGCACTAGCTCTATATGATAGCACAAAGAAGGGGAGGAGGGGTGCAGATCATAGCCACCATCTAGCAATAGGATTGGGGTTCCCAAAATTGCTAGATGCCAGCGATCTAATCCAGCCATGGTGGTTGCCACTGTGCCAGTCTTGGCCAAGCGCTGCAAGAGAGAGGGGGAGAGAGAGAGAGAGAGAGAGAGAGAGAGAGAGAGAGAGAGAGAGAGAGAGAGAACAACCTCTTGGTCCCTGGCTGGCCACCTAATGGCAGTAGGTTAGGGCCATCAAAATCACCACCTGGTAGCATTCAACTAGGACTAGCCCTTGCCTTGTCATCTTGGGCAGGGCTAGGAAAACAACACTCAAAGTTGGTCGTCAGGTTAGGTGACCTCACCCATTTGGCAAGGACATGACTGGACTAAATTCGGCGAAGGTCCAACCAGTTCAGTTTTAAAAAAACAAAGGGACTGAACCGGGGGTCTCGTGAGTGGGTTAAAATCTTTAGTAAAATTCATAAAATTTACTGAATGTCCGGGAGAGAATGTAGTTGAATTGTAGTATAGTATTTAATTACCTGACTTAAGCTCTAGTTTAGGGGCCTATGAAGGGAGTTAAAAATTAGGAAAAATCTCAGTGAGGGGTGAGTGTGTACCTTATATTTAGACCAAGCCATATGGTGAGAAAAAATCCTACTAAGTGGATAATTGTCCATTTTGTCCAAAAGTTAAAGGTGAATTGTTAAGTGAACCAAGGTCAGTTTAAGGTGTTCATGACCCCATGAAATGGTAGGAAAGTTACTTCAGGTCCATGACATCAAGGAGTATGTGTGAGCTCAGTTATAGACCCATCAAAGTTAAGAAAAGCCCTGAACAAAATAACAAAAATACCCATATGAGCGAACCACCTGTATTTAAGTAAATGGAATCACGAACCAACTTCAGAGTGGAACATTTTGAGAGGACAATAACTTAAAATCAAAGGAAGAAGATTAAGATGACCAGAATGACCTGAAGGAGAGGATTGTCCCTATGTGGGAGAATTACCTCAATTTCTTTAAGGGTAGTTTACCTCATTTTTACTGAAATGGATTCTCTAGCTAAATGAAAGTTAAGGTACCCTATAATGATAATAAATGACTTCAAATAGAAGGGGAATGATCAAGTGGTGATACGTAGACCTTTAGATATCACTATATCTTGAGAATAGTGGAAACCAAAGGAAAGAACACTTGTTTTCAGGGTTTTAAGCAGCTTGATACATGTGTATACAACACAATACATAAAATTATCATGGTAGTACATGGGCATCACATAGTACATAGGAGTTATTATTTGTCTTGGACTTGAAGTTGTAAAGCCCTAGCCTTGCCAATGAGTGCAATGGGCCTCCAATTACCACTATTGAGCTTGAGTCCTTATAGAGTTGCCATTGGGACTTGTATGAGCCTATATTACTTATGTTTACTTACTTTGATGCATATTTTTATGTTGATATATTAGTAATGTATTGTTAAATTAATATTAATGAAGACTAATCAAGAAATATTTGTTGGTTTTGGATTGGGGGGATATCTAATCATAGGGGTGCTAATGAGCTTAGCTAGTTCATTGATCAAAGGTGCTTCAACTCGACTTGAAGTGGCTCAGCTCAAACAGAACTCGAACTCAACTCATGCTTGACTCGAACTTGAATGAAATTCGTAAATATATTTTATGTTATACATAAATACACATTAACACTTATGTATACATATGTACAATTATCAATCCCAATTTACATTTATAACATATATGTGTGTGTGTATATATATATAATTTATATATTATTAATGAATGTATAATATATATGTATTGAGTATTGGCTTATATCACACATGATATTTATTTTTGTGAAGTAAACATTTAGAGACACATTATACGCATATGTCCACATGTGATATGCATTGAAATTTAGATATATCATAGAAATAAGATTTAATAAAGTATATACATATATAGTACAACTGAGAAAAAAATGGGATATATTATACTATATATTAAACAATATGTCAATTATTAGACAATATGTTATGGTAATATTATTTACTATCTCCACATGTCAAATAAATTGTTATATATCTTTTCAAATTTTCTATAGAGACTACTATTGGAATCCTTATAAATTCAAATTTTACAATAATATTTTAAATATTTTCTAGCATTGATTGATGAAGTCTCTTTTTTCTTCATAAGATTAGGGTAAGTTACATTTATTTGGGATGGGTCCAAGACATCAAGTTTCATGTTCCCACAATAATAAAACTCGACTTGACTCTACTCCTTAGCACCTCTACACGTTACATATGATATAAATTATTTGGAAGTAAGTATTTTCAAAAGACATAATATACATATGTTATATATGTGATATTTACTAAAATTTATATTTATGTATAATAGAAATAAATAATATATATTCATATATGATATATCATATACACAAATGTAGTTAACCACAAAGACACTAATTCTTTCTTTTTTATAGTTATAAGATGACACTTAAAGTAATAAGTGAATACAAAGATTTAGAAAATTTAGGTTATCAAATAATAAATATATTTCATGCAACCAAAAGAATGCTAGAGTCTATAAAAGAGGTTATGGTACCACATATACATATAGTATATATGTGCTAATAATAATGACATGTTCATACAAAACTACTAAAAAATACATATAATACAAACATATCAACACTTTAATGGTATGGAGGCATGTGCTAATAATAGTGACATATTTATAGAAGACTACTAAAATATGCAGATATAGTTAAACATACAAACATAAGATATAGCATAACAACAAATGAAATATTAGGAAAAAAACTAATAAATAAGTAAATAATATTATTTGTACATTAGTTTCTATTTACAAATTTACGAACTTTTAGTAAATGATGACAAATTTGAACAATATTGTATTTATAAATACTTCATTTGTCCTACATTAATAACTTCATTTAGTTTTTAAAAATAAATTAAAATTAATTCATTGTAAAAAGCCAAATAGAGCTGTTAATTTAAGATGGAGGGAGTATTTGATAATAATATTTTTTTACCAAGCAATTAGAATATATTGGTATAATAAGGTACAAATATTAATTAAGTTTTTGCACTTATTTTCATGCATTAAAATATATGATCAATATAATGAAGTACAAATATTATTGAAAATAATATGGGTCAAGCGTACAACTTTAATGATGGAATGATAACATTATATTTGATAAAAAAATATATTTAAATGATGAGAACCTTATATTTATTTGATAGAATGTTTGACACAAAAGTTCTTGTAGGCAAAGTGGTCAAGGAGTTTGTATTTTTTTTGGCAATGTCACAAGTTCAAATCCCGATTGTGGAATCTTTTTGAATTTCTATTGGCTTACTTAGCCAGATTTGATTTAAGCCAAACTTGCACATAGTCAGATTTACAACCGAGCTAAGGTATGTAGTCATTGTATACTGAGTTCGAGCTTGAGCATGAGTCAAGTTTCTAGTTTCCTTCTTGAGCTGAGCTCGAGCTGGATGATTGGTAGCTCGATCAAGTTTGAGTCGAGCTCAAGTCAATACCCAAAACTATGAGTTTGAGCTGAGTTAATTCAAAACTCGACTCAGCTCGACTTGTTAGCACCCCTTTCTAATCAAGATAAAGACAAAATTACCTTTAAATAGTTGCCTAATATATAAACTTACCTTAGTTAATGAACTAAAGGTAGTTATAGGAGTATACCCTAGTCTCAGGGGCACTAATAGGATTTGGGGTGATTTCTAAGTCACAACTCATTGGATGAGTTGTTTATTAGACTGATTCATGGTGCAAAGGGGACTCAATTGTTTGGACTAATACTTAACTAGATAAAATTAATTAATTTTAAGTTTCAAATGTATTGGGAGTTAGTAATCATATGGATCTTAGGCTTCTATGAGTTATAATAGTTATTGCCATTGTGAACATTTCTCCCAAAGTTAGAGTGGGTGGAGATTGTGGCATATGTACTCTTTCTTTACAATTACAACGGTTTGGGTATTAGTATTTAAAAGTCTTTACTATAGGTTTCCCACAGGTGTTCACATGACCATAGTACGTACAAAAAGTGGAGTTGCATGAGCTTTATAGAATTTATTTTTCTTACTATTTATGCCCATGAGCACAATTGAGATCTATGTCTCCATATATGTAGCAGGCTGATCTTGAGTAGGGCTGTCAATGGTACCCGTTCTACCATCTATACCATACTATTAAGAAGTTAAATAGTATGATTAAATTTATTTGATGGGCAAATAAGAGGATAATTTTATCCGGCCGTTATCTAAAAGGAAGGTAATGAAAAAAGTTCTTCCATACCCGTTCATTCGTTACCCATTCGCCATATTTAAAAATTATATATATTATACCCATTAGTCTTAAGTGGTTTAATTTCAAAATAGATTATCTTATGGTCTTTTATAATAATTTTTATGTCATGATTCACCACTGTGATTTACTCAACATAAGATATTATTCAAATCTCAAATATTTATTAAATTAATTTAATTACTTACAACCATTCATTATAGTTGTTAGAAACTGCTACTTAGAAGATGATTTGTTCTTTCTAGCATTTCATATCTAAGTGCATTTTTTGATTAAAAAAAATATCCATTCACAAATTATATTTTATATTCTCTTACACTCACTTCGCTTCGATATTTCCCATTTAGTTGCTTTATCTAATTTCTCTGGTCTCATTAAATCAGGGTTCATCTTTAATCATATGTGCTAGAATCTTAATTAGCTATACAGACACTTTGTACAAAATGATTTTACAACTCTTAGGTTAGTTTAGATTCTGTTTTGATAACTCAAACACATGAATATTTTTTTTATTTTTGATAATTAAACTTATGAAGTCTTTGTTTGTGCAAAGAAATGATTGGTGGGTTTGGAGTAGGATTGTTGAGCCATCTCTATTCTGCTCGGGCCAGACTCAAGTTAGCTCAAATCAAAACTCAAACTTGGGCTAATATAACAAAACTCTTGTTTGAGCTATCTTGAACTAGCTTGGTTTTAGTATTAGCTGTCTTAACTTTGAATGGGTGGTGTAAGTGATTTATTTTGAGATTTGGCATATGTTGGTTAGAATCATGATTATGTTACAAATCATGTTTATATATGAAATTGTAAAATTTGGAATGATGATTTACTTAATGAAATAGGTTGCAATCAACAAGTTTTGAATGATTGAACAGGTTTAAGTGAAATTTTTTCTAAAATATGGGAGGACTCTTTTGTAAGGTCCCTGATTTTTCTACGATTTTCTGGGATTTTTCTGCCAATTTTTTGGTCATTTTCGGCAGGAAAATATGACGTTTCAGCGTATGGGTATTTGTGTCTTTTCCCCGTATTTATACCCGTAGAGTCAGGTGTGGGGCTTAGTCGCGGGCCACGGGCCTCGCTGCGCGCTTATGGCGCGAATTTTGGAGGTTCGACGCGTAACCAGTGGGTTAACGCGCGTTGGGGATACGTTGGGAAAAAGAAAAAGAAAAAAAATAAAAAGGAAAATGTGGATCGGGTCGGGATCGCCCGATCCAGAACCTGGGCGATGAACAGTGGCCACCCCCCCTTTTCACATGTTCACTGTGACCGGCCGCCGCCGGTGGGCCAGTGGGCCGCCGCACCGGCTCCGCCCCGGCCGTGCGACGGCAGGGGAGCCGCCGTCCCGGCCCCACGGCCGCTCCGCCCCGACTTTTCCGGTTAGCCTCCCCACTGTCATTTTTGGATTCTGCCGCCGCCGTAGGCCGGCGAGGGCCGGCCGGCCGCCCACGGCTCCGCCATGGGCCGGCGACGGCGGGAGGACACTTCCCCCGGCCCCGGACGGCCTCAGCTCTGCCGTCCCGCTCCTTCTCTCTGCTGCCCTATTTTTCTGCCCCCACTATGTATCGCCGTTCCGCCGCCGCCACGGGCCGGCACGGCCCGACCGGCCGGCCGGCCACGGCTCCGCCCCGGGCCGGCAACGGCGAGGAGCCACTCCTCCCGGCCCGGTGGGCCTCCGTTCCACCGCCCCGTCCCAATTCCCCCTCTCTGCCCTGTGTTTCCGCCGGACAACTGTTTTGGTCGATTTGGGGCCGCCGATGGCGAGCTGCGGCCGATCGGACCTCTGTCCGGCCCGGCCTTGGTCCGGTGACGTGATTGAGCCACCTCTCCCTGGCCGATTTCGCCTCCGTCCTCTATCTTCCCTTCGACCAGACCTTCCGAGCCGCTGTTTTTGGCCCTTGTGTGTTTGGGACTACCGGCGCCGGAAATTGCTGCCTTTGGCCGAAGACGGCTCCGCTCGGCCTCTGTCCAGCCAGCCGCAGTCCAGTGACCGCAAGGCCGACCCCCATCCAGCTCCGCCGCCACCTTGGCCGCTCCGCCCTTATGGGTTTTCTCCGGTCGTCCCCTATTTTTGGCCTACGCCCGTTTTGGACGTTGTGACTGACGTTATCAGTCGGACACCGGATTTGATTTGGTGGACCTTAGTTCGGCTCCGCCCCAGCCCGGTGATGCCAATGGGCCACCCCTCTGGGTCTTGTTCAGCCTTGCGGCCCGTAGCCGCAGCTAGTCCGCCTTACCAGCATGTGTGCCGTTGACCCTTCTTGCCCATTTTACGCCATCGGTACCGGACGGCCTCGGGCAAGAATTTGTATGTCTTACCTTGACAGAAGGTGGACGAGTTCACTTGCTCAGGCCTTGGCCAGTGACTGCCTCATAGCCTTTGCTCGACCTTGAACCCTCCCCTTGCTCTCTATCGTGCGAGATGCACAGCCGCCCGCACCATGAGTATTGGTTGTGGGTGGCAATCGGCGATGTTGCCGCTTAGATTGGCCACAGCTAAGGGCCTTAGCCCTGTTGACTTTTGTGGGCCTTGAATCGTCTCCATTCAGCCCTCTTCCCCCGCCCTTTTTGGGCCGCGTGCGCATGTAGCCACGCGTGTACTTCTGGGTTTAGGCGCCGCATTCGTGCCGCCTAACCATCGGTTGGCGTTGCCACCGAGTGGAGTTGACCACTAGAGCCATCCTCCACCTCTCCTTTGTTCTTGAGCATTGCCCTACGCTCTCCGCCCATATGTGGGCCTTTGTTGACCGAAATCGTCGCCGTTGGGTGCTGTCCACGGCCGATTTCGACTTCTTGTGGCCGGCTGTGCACGTCTTAGCCACCGGCTGATCTTCAGAGTGTACACCCTCGACATCTGGTCGCACCGCCACTTATGTTGGCATGATATGTCTCCCAGCCGCCCTAGGGTGCCGCTGTGGATCGCGGGTTTTACCGCATTGATTTCTGACACTCTGTTTGGCCGTGGATAGTTCCGGCGCTTCCTAAAATCCTCGGGACAGCAGCTCTCTCAGCCAGGCAACGGTTTTGACCGCCAACTCCGCCGCCGACGCCGCCACCATCGTGTGCTTGCCATCGAACGTCATGATTACGAGGTAGGGGAGCTTTGAACTCGTAAATTCATGAAGCATGCTTTGAATGAATAGCAGCATGCTAGGATTGTATGATTCCATGCTTGGATGTTAAGTAACGATCCAATTGCATGATGTGCGTGTAAGCATGATTGTATGATATGATTGATATGCATGAGATGTATGCATGTTTTATGGATGTGGATTATGTATGCGCTGGCGATGGCTAGCAAATATGTCAGTATGCTATGTATGGGTTATGCACGTGCTAGTAATGGCTAGCGTGCATGTTTGAAGTATGTATGAATGTGTGTGTGCACGTGCTAGAGATGACTAGCGTGTACGTTGGATGTATGCATGTGCTAGTGATGGCTAGCATGCATGTTTGACGTATGTATGAATGTATGCATATGCTAGTGATGGCTAGCATGCATGTTTGACGTGTGGATGCATGTGCTAGTGATGGCTAGCGTGCATGTTTGTAAGTTATATATGTATGACCGTATGTGTATGTTATACGTATGTGTGGGACATACGTATGTATGATGGCATTTTGCCTACGCTTTGGATGTGCGTATGTGTTTGTGGGCAAAGGTATGGGCGATGGACAGTAAGAGGTGACAGAAGCTTTGTCTGGATTTGGATACAGTTGTGTAAGCGTAAGACAGAGGATATGAGTATGACGGGCAAGGATTAGAATGGATCGGTTCGGGTTGGATGGTATGGTGGGTAACTGTCAAACAGTAAGCGTGTTCATAATTGTACAAGCATAACGTACATATTATGAAGTGAAAAGTAAGTATAATAAATGAGACATAAGTAAGAGGGCAACAATTGGGTTGGCTCTGAGGAGCGTTAATTGAGGATGTCAGTGTAAGAGGATTTGGCCATAAGATGGATGGCGAAGTGTGTAAGACTGTAAGGGTTGGTTGTACAATGAGTTTTGTCCATGATGTGGACGGGTAAGTGAAGTCTGCTGCCCTGACGAACTTGGGTTTCGGATCGGGCTCAGCTTCAGTTTGACCAGTCGAGGACTGTGAGTTGTGTGGCATAATTGTACCGCATAATGTACTTAATTCAAACTTGAATTATAAGCACAGCTAATGATAGCGTTGTGAGTTTGAGACCTGAGGGTTCGACGGATTAAGTTCCGTGTTTGAGCTGGCCGCTGATGAGTTGGCCGAGCATTTATCATGTCTTGCCATGGTGTTTATCCTGCGGGATGTTGTCTGTGTGCTGTATAGAGCACCGGACGTCTGATGCTCTGCTGAGAGCAACGTTGTTTCTGATTTGGTCTGCGTGCTGTATAAGCCCAGACGTTTGATGCTCTGTTGAGAGCGATGTACGTTTCTGACTTTGTCTGCGTGCTGTATGAAGCCCAGACGTCTGATGCTCTGCTGAGAGCGACGTATGTTTCTGATTTGGTTTGTGTGTTGTGTAAGCCCAGACGTTTGATGCACTGTTGAGAGCGTTGTATGTTTCCGCCCAAGAGTGGCACTGTACGTTTCTGCCCAAGTGGCACTGTATGTTTTCTGCCCAAGAGTGGCAATGGCACTATAAGACCCATTATGGTGGGCGATTCTATGGCACTATAAGACCCATTATGGTGGGCGATTCTATGGCACTATAAGACCCATTATGGTGGGCGATTCTATGGCACTATAAGACCCATTATGGTGGGCAATTCTATGGCACTATAAGACCCATTATGGTGGGCAACTGTATGACCCCTTATGTGTGGGTGTTTATGTTTGCGCGCTCAGGTAAGTAGTATCATGGATCTACTCTTACCTGTTTGATCCAGTGCCCCATGAGCATTGGTGTGCCTTACCTTCGGAAAAGTCCATGGCGTCTAGTCACTCCCCGGAGGTTAAGGTGTTGCCCCAGTGGCATTCTTTTCCTTTTCGACGCTGGAGCCTATTAGTTGTAATGAGCTTCAGTGGTCGTTGATATGTGTACGACTGTAAGAGTGTGTATGAGTACGACCGTAAGCGTATGTGTATGAGCAGGACTGTAAGAGTATGTATGAGTAGGACTGTAAGAGCATGTATGAGCAGGACTGTAAGCGTATGAGTATGAGCACGACTGTAAGAGTATGAGTACGATTGTGAGAATATGTTTTTGAGTAAGACAGTAAGTATGATTTTGTGCAGACTGTACGAGTGAGGTCGTACGAGTCTGATTGTATGAGTAAGGTCGTACATGTATGGGTAAGCTGCATGGGTGAGCATACGATTGTACGAGTAAGGTCGTACAAGTATGCGTATGTTGTATGAGTATGCGTACGGTGGTACGAGTAAGTTGTATGACCCTGGATAAGGGTGTTTGTGTAAGTTGATTGGATAGTATGTTTTTGGCACGATGGTGCCTTTGGTATGATCGTATGCGTTTGAGCATGTTATGATTATTATGTTGACTGCTTCATGTCATGACGCATGATTTCTGAACTTATGGAGTTCACCATTTGGGATTTCCCCTACTGGGTATTTTCCTACTGAGTATGAAAATACTCACCCTGCTATTTTTAGCCCCGTTGTACGGGAGGTTTTGCAGGTTGTGCGGAGAGCTCCTGGAGATGGACGCTCGTTTCAGCGGTGGATTGATTCCCGTTGACTCAGGTATCAGCTTGACTCTCTGCGAGTTCATTTGTGCCACGATCTGTTGTATTGGGTGAGATGAGAACACAAGATGTTTATTCTGGACTTTCATTTGGATGAGTCTGTGGACTGTTATGGAACTTGTACTCAGGGATGCCTGGGAGAGTGATTTGTATTTAAAAGTCTATGATCATAGCAAATTTATTCGTACGTGTGTTTTCGAGTAGCGCCTGATGATATTTGATTTGGCCGTACAATGATTGACCGTATGTGGATGTTTAACCGTATGATGTTTTAAATTATAAACAGGTTTTGATTTTTTTCGTTTTGACTCCGATTTATGGGGGAAAAAAATTTCTATGAGTTTTGAGAAAAAGGGATGAAAAATCTCGGGCGTTACATCTTTTAATTTGTTTTAGGTGATGATGTCATCATCTAGTCAACCCAGGTTGACTTAGCCTAGCCACTAATCTAGGTTAGGATCTAGGCTAGGTTTTAAAACATTGCTTCAAAGAGATACTAATGGATGATGTGCCTCACCGTATGTGATCTCATTCTTGGCTGCAAGTCATCTTTGAAGACAGCTGACTATGAGAAGGAAATTATCATTCTTCTCATATTTGGGATTATTCTGAAATAGGCAATAGATAAATATTTTGAAGTTGAACTCATACAATAGGAAAGAAATATTAGAAAATAAATAGTTTTATTAGGTATATATGCATAATAGATGTGTCGATTTACGTTTCATATTTAATCCTTACAATTTATTTCCAACAACTATAAACAATAGTAGTAATTATATATGTTAGTTTTTTACCTTAGTAATATCTGATTAAGTGAATAAAAAATATTTATTTTAGCCTTTTTTAGCACATTTTAAAAAATATAATAGATAATGGTTATCTGATTAATCGACCAATTATTAGTGGAAGAAACGGTTATGGAAGTACCTATACTGTTTACTTAATGAAATGGTTATAAATAAAGATTTAAGAAATAGTTATCGTAATGAAATAGGTTATATTGTAACCGTGTCGTTCCATTGGCAGCCCTAATCTTGAGAGCCCTGAGGACTTAGATCAAACTACTGAAAGGGTAGTCATACTTCTAAAAAATGAAAATGAGTGTTCAAAGATTTCTTAGGGGTCTATTTGGATTGGTGGAAAGCGGGGGAAAGGAAATAAATCTTTTTAAAATCTCCCAGTTTCCACTATTTGATGCAATGGGGAAAGAGAAACTATGAAAAGTGAGAGAAAATGGATAAAAATTTTACCTAAAAATTTTCCATCCATCAACCCATGGATTTTGGCAGAAAATCATCGTACTAAATACTTACTTCTTACTGCTACTACCACCACCACCACTGCCATCGCTGCCGCCGCTACCGCCACCACCACCACCACCACCGTTGCTGCCACCACCACTGCTACCGCCGCCACCACTACAACTGCCGCCGCCACAACCACTGTCACTGTTAATTTTCTCTAACATCATTTGTGTAACCAAACAGTGAAAAATATTTAAGAACTAGTTTCTCTTTCACCTGGATTTATTTTATCTTTATCTTTCTCTTTCTCCCCGTTTCCACCAATCCAAACAGACCCTTGATAGTTGAGTAATCTCTGGGTTGATACATATTTATATTATATTTGTATTTCCTTACACAGGGATTATAGTGCATTAACTTTCTTCCTGAGTTATGTTCTGTTAAACTTAGAGTTAGATTAGAACAATAAAGGGTTATTTGTAGCATGTGTTACTCTTTCATAAGATATGTCTGTATGTCCAAAGGGAGTAGATAAGGTTATTAATTATTGAACAAGGGTTATAAAATAATTAATAACATTGTTTGATATGGATTGACAAATTAGAACATATGGAATCATTAAAAGACTTGCATAAAATATAGGTTGGTTGAAGATACTTAAACATTGCATATATGATGTTATGCTTTATGATATAAAATTAACATTGGAGATGTTAATTCCAATGAGTACATAGGCAACTAACATTTGATGATGTTAGCCTAATCAAAAAAATATTTAATTCTTTTGTTCTTTTGGAAACTCTATTACTTGAGGGAGGAGATATTTCATTGTTGTTGGTTGCAAGTTCTTTAGGCGACGACTAGAAAGACCATGACTATCAAATGTGTGGTTTAGTTCTTTGTTTCTACAATTTTAGTAAGTAATTGTATCTTTAGTGTGAAAGCCAACTTGGTCATTGATTTTCAGATTAATGACAGATAATTATGACCCACCCTAGGGGTTGGGTCCTATCTTCAAAGTTTACTTAAATTAGGCTTTAATTATTATTAAAGATATTTTAGAATAATTAGGATATTATTCTGATTGGGCTTATGTTATGTTAGAAGCCTATTCTAATTAGAAATTCTATTAGCATTACGATTAGGATTCTCAATTGCCTATAAATATATAAGGGCTATGTCCTATTTGAATAATTCAGAAACCAAACTAAGAAATTAGATTAGTTTAATTTGTCTTTGAATTATTTTCTTTATATTTTCTCTCTAATTTAGCTTTTGTAGGCATTAATCTACATCATTGGTATCAAAGTGTTTGATTTTGGACCTCCATATTCTTTGGGCACGACTTTGCAGAAGGGGCATTTCTTGAGCTTTCCCATGCCAGTTCTTACATGGACCCCATATCAAGCGCAACGAGCTTTGGCCCGGATCTAGGTTTGTTGTGGGTCCAACAGTTCTTTAAGGGATGTGGTGACCTTCCTTTGCGGATTTGAAACATGGAATGTTATTTTTCATGGTGCACAAGTTTTGGTCATATGTTGTTACCGGGCCCCACTTATAGCCATCATTGTTCTACATGAAGTTGCTTCTCATGTGTCTCCATGCCTATTACAACTCTTGGTGGCTGCTTCACAAGGCCTTTCTGCTATCCCACTCATAGTTATTGGTTTTTACACACTAGAGCATTAGTGGGCCCATGTGCATATTTTTACCAACCTTACAAACATCAATGACCACCTTGAGGACAAGGTGGAATGGAAGCGAGGTAGAAAGTTATGACCCATCCTAGAGGTTGGGTCCTATCTTTAAATTTTACTTAAATTAGGATTTAATTATTATTAAAGGTGTTTTAGAGTAATTAGGATTTTATTTTTATTGTGCTTATGCTAATATTAGAAGCCTATTCTAATTAAAAGTTCTATTAGCATTAGGATTAAGATTCTCAATTACTTATAAATATGTAGGGCCTATGCCCTATTTGAATAATTCAGAAATCAAAATCAGAAATTATATTAGTTTAATTTGTCTTTCAATTATTTTCTTCTATCTCTCTCTCTCATCTATCTTGTGTAGACATTGGTTTACAACAAAGACTTGTACTTAGATGGATAATATGTTATTTAAAAAATTTAGAGATATGTAATAATATCATATAATTTAATATTTATATTTACGAACTACAACTATCATGACTTAGATATTTAATCGAGTGGTTTATTTTTCATTTAAAAAAAAATTCCTTATGATTTAATGTTTGTGCAATTAAAAAGGGTTTTAAAAATCCGATTCGTGAAAAAGGGACCATATTTTTATATTTGGATTGTTGGTAGCAACCTCGCCTTCAGAAATATTACAATCATACTATAATATAAAGCAAATTGATGTACTATAGAATTTTTAAAATTGGATAGTTTGACCTATATTTTATATCATTAATTCTTGTTTGACCTAATCTAATCACCAAAAAAGTCAAAGATATTGGAATATTAATCTTTATTTTTTAGGTTATGTTAATTTTAACTTTATAATATTATATCTTACACTCCCAAACTCGAATTCTCGCACTCTTAGGGGATGTTTGTATACTGATTTTTTGTAAGAATTCATTAATTACATCCCGATTTCAACTCAACTTATCGGAATCATGATTTTGTGTAAAAGGTGGGTGAAGTTAAAAATTCTATCGAGAAGTTGATTCCAAGCCATTTCAAGCTGGAATCAGCCGAAATCACCGAATCACCTCATGAGGTGATTCTATCAGTTCCGGCTCCCAACCCTTGTTTTAAAAATTACAGATTCTGTTATTTTTTAACGGTTACCTTTCATATTGATTTGAGCCTCGAGAAACATGCTATATAGGTGGGGCTCATTTTAAAAGTTTAAAATTACATACCCTTGTGGGATCTTGTTTGATAGAGCTCAAATTTAGGAGTGTAATAATATTAAGAATGTGCATATCCGAGTTCAAGAGGGTGAGTTATATTAGTTAAAGTTTTAAAATTAGGTTTGACACGACATCTAAATTTATTCTAAAAAATTCTATTACCAACCAAGATTCACAATCAGCTGTGAATTTTTAGAATTAATTCCAAAAAATCCTACTTTCATTTCTAAAAAATCTAACACCCAAACAACCCCTTAATATTGTTTAAAGTTCTGAACGAGCACTATCAAATGAGATTTTTAAAACTATGTTTTCTCGAACTTTTTTGTAGGTCCTACATATATTCTCAATAATATTTTATATATTTTTATATAATCATATTTGTGTTTTTTAATGCCCTTAGAAAATCCCTTAAAGAGCTCTATCAAATGAGACATGCCGTCAAATTAGTTCTCAATATGAATAAATCGACAACACACGGTCCTTCCATATCTTTGTCTTCACCAACCAATGACATAATATTTAACCTATAAGATTTAAACTTATAATTGCTTATTATGAGTATATATGAGTTAATATAGAACTTATGTGTATAACTTATAATCATTATAATCCTCAAAGCAATGTAATATAACTATAGGATGCAAAAGAGACTTTTGTTTAATATATATTATTTTATCTTATTTAATCCATATTTACATATATAATACATATGCATTTTTGCTAGTATGGCAAAAAAAAAACTACATGCATGAGCTAATTGGGTATGCATGAAAATGTTATTTGACATCTTTTTCAACGTCTATGACAAAAGTCTAAGGCTTGAGTTGAGTCAACCATGGCAGGCGTCTAAGGCTAGAGTTGAGTCTAACCATGACAAGCGACTCAAACCTAATCGTTAAAAACCGATCCCTCATGTTTTCATGGTGTTCACATGTGTAGCACACCAGAAGAATAGAGGAAGACCGGGAGAAGAGGATGAAGATGTGATGGCTCCTTCCCGGTGCCCAACCTCCACAGCATCTTTCAAAGAGATCATGTGTTTAGATAATACTCTCTCCATTCCACTTTAATAGTCTGATTAGAAAACTACATTGAACTAAAATCAGCTCGGTTTTCTAATTTAGACCATCAAAGTTGCGGAGGAAGTAAATCATAATGAGCCGGTATTTACGAAGGGAAGAGTGGAAGAAAACTTGCATGCCAACCACTTTTTTCATTTCTGCTAAGATTCGTATATTTTTTGCCACAAAACATATCACTTACCATAAATTCGTAGGATCACTCGAGTAGTTAGATGTGATGCTTTATTTGTTGTCACTATCTGGGAGTTGAATGCATTTGTCGGCCTTCCATTTTGGACGTAATGCTCCAATAAATCTTTCGCCAACCACTCTTTTAGAGTATTTTAGTTGGCACAAGCCATCAACGTGAAAGTATCCGGAACAACAGGAACTTGCTTATTTCTCAGGGCCATTTTCTTTGCCCCAATCCATTTGGGCATTCACCAAAGATAAAGAAACTACAGATGAAAATCTGTTACATAGACAAAAGGATGAAACATTTAAAACACATGGTTAATGAGAGAAACTATTAGGTAAGTACGCATGGAAAATTATGTTCATCACCCGTTAGTGGTGGAAATGTAGGAGTCAAATTTATTATGTGCCTACGGGGTGCTGTGTACGTCCATCTCTGATGTGTGATGAGCACGATTTTATAATGCGTACCTCATCACAAGGCTCGTGTGAACCAGGCCATAGGGTGGAAGGAGGGGCGAGTGGGCGAGTGTTGGTGAATTTGGGAGAAATTTCTTGGGAAATTGGGTGAGGAATTATGTCAAACAATTGATGTGTCTCACAGGACGGTGGAGGTTGTGGTATGAGGAGGATTAGATTAGATTAGATGTTAATGGCTGTCTAACTCTCACTGAAGGGGGAGGAAGCCCTTCATTAAATACAAGTGTGGCCTACCTTACATAGTAATCTCCACCTTTCATCTAATCTAAGCAATAAGTAACAAAGTAAATATAAATAACAACCATTCATCCAACATAATAAAGCAATTAAATAAGAAATCAAGCATTAATATTTAATAGGGAATCATGGCTAAGTAATTGGTTCGGATTGACTGTGAGGACATTTATAACTAATGGGAATTCAGTGTCCAATCAGCCGTCACTAGCAGGAAAAATGTGTAAATATGCGTAGGATTTGGGTCCTCAATGGTAGGCTGTTCTTACAAGTGTTCAACTGTTTTAATGTGTGATTCTGGTAGGAGGCTTAGGGCACATTAGTCTTGAGGGCAAAAGGTAGGTAGTATCAAATGGATTAGATACTTCTGTTATCAAGTCGAGTTAATGAGAAATTTCCGATTTGAAGTGTAAAGGTAGTTGTAAGATTGGTTAAGGTAGTTTTAACAGTAATTTTGTGTTTATGAGCGATCTGGGATCGTGGAAATTGATATAAACTCTTTCCAATCTGTGTCTATGTATCTTGCTTTTAATAGCACACACCGAACACAATCACAATAAAGGTTTTGGATTAAGGAGCTCGGGCGATAACCTGAAGGTGGAACATGGAGCTCATGCATGGTGGCAAGGTTTTTCTTTTTGCTTTTTTTCTTTGTTTTGGGGAAGAGGGTAGGAAGGAGGCTTGATCGGGTGGCCAAGCTTCACCGCAGTAGTGGCTGGAGAAGCAACATCGGCTGTTGATCACAGAGAATCAATGGTGCAACCACTGGTGCACGGGTCCGGGCAGATAGGGTTATATGACAACCATGGAGCCGATGGCAGTAGTAGCATTGCTCTTTTTATAAGCGCCTTGGTCTTATTATTTACTTTAATGCAGTTACTAATTAACTTGAAATGTAATTTACTGCTGAAGAGTTGACCAGCTTAATCTGAATTCAGCGAAGGTGCAGGCACCATTTTTTTCACATCTGGTGTTTCAATCCACTAAAACGAGAACTTCCAGCAGGCTTTTGTTCATTGTTGTTGTTCTCTTTGGTTATTAACTTAATTGATACTGCCAGGGCTCTAGGGGGGAGGCAAAGAGCTAGAGTTTTGGCCAGCCAATTACTGTACCTGTGATTGGAAATTATGAATTTCATTGAGCCGAGCACAAAAAATAAAACCCCCTCCACGTACAGTTAATCAACACACTGGGAATCATTTTCATATGTGATTAAACCTCAATTGAGCTGAACCAAAGATACATGAAGTTATGCCAAATAAGATAAGGACTTGTATGATGAAAATTAAGCATCATCATCATCATCATTTATGTCATTACTGTTTTTTATGTTGACATTGCTCTTTATGTCTGTCTCAAAACTCAAGGAAGATAGGGAACTAATTTTACCCATTTACTTGGAAGTATCAATAACTGGGAATAAACAGCTTGCAGTCTCCAAGGGCATCTATTTCACTCTAAAATGTTAAACTGAATGAAGACGATCACAAGAAAGAGATACAGAGGTTTGGAAAGTTGCCACAAAAATTACTTTATAATAGTTACCCTATTGGAGAGTCAATTCAAGGTGACATTTAATCAATAGACAAGAAAATTTTCATAGAATGAGGCAGCTAACTAGTTCTGGAATAG
This sequence comes from Saururus chinensis, assembly GCA_035235625.1. Classification (NCBI taxonomy): domain Eukaryota; kingdom Viridiplantae; phylum Streptophyta; class Magnoliopsida; order Piperales; family Saururaceae; genus Saururus; species Saururus chinensis. Next base: position 34,553,097 of record CP141145.1, read on the forward strand.
TGTATCAGCCCCCATAACGCATTCGAACAATCAAGAGTTTGGCCACTTTCTTATGACATTCATTTCATATGACAATGCAATAAGTAGAACTACTGAACTAGACAGCCTTATATACTGAAACAATAAGCTGCTATAAGATTATTCAGAGAAGATAAAATCTAAAATCATCTTCAAAATAGGAAAGTTACATCCAGATTTTGCCAGAACAAATGAAGAGTTGTACAAACTTTACTAGAATTCTGAAACAGGGTATGAACCTGAATTGGGCTTTTATGTTAGTGCCTAGGCCTTCTTAACAGCAACTGTACGTGCTTTCAAATTCAGGAAGATTGCCCTGAAATTAGAAAAATGCAAGACAACATTAATGAACAGATGCGTCTCTGTAGACAAGCTATGCTATGCAAACACAAAATCGAATAAATAGCTCATACCAGCAGGAAGCAACAAAGCTGTGGAATAGAACACGGAACTGTAAAGGCATATATTGGTAGTTCACCCATCCGACAATAGGCCAAAACTATACATTGAAAGCCATAAATTAGACTACAATACAGACCATAGGGATATAAAACAGTCTGAGATAAGATAGAGTATTTTTTTATATTTTAAGTTTATACCTTCCAAGCGGTCAACTGAACAGTTGGCCAGTCCTTTCTAACTTTACTCTTTACCAAACTCCAGGGCCTTCCTGATTACAATATGGACAAAGCCGTTAACAAATAAAGTCATGAGACTGAATATCTACCAGAATGAAACTTATATTTGTCACAAGATTCACTATTGTGAAAATTTTATCCTCAAAATCATGAATCCGGGGAAGATATTTGATTCAACAGCTTGGGGGCAGACAATATGCAACCATATATACGTAGATTGCAGTGGTTAATGTTTGTATGTATTATCTTGAATTTGTTGTTAAGGAGTTAATTTGAGTCAGTTGTTGTAACTATTAGTTGGTTGTTAAGTATGATAGGTGTACCGTGTCTGAGTCAATTGTGGCCAGTATGATGTTCATCTGTATTTAAGCTCTTATTCTAATGGGAAAAGGCAAGAAAAATTTCTGCCAAATCATTATCTTGATGTTCAGGCTAAACTTGAATTAGTCTATTCTGTTCCTTGTTCTTATCTCAACACAGCCTAATTGAAGTTTTAGCATATAACATTCTACGGTGGGATTTTCCAACTCCTCTTGGCACAGACAAATTTCTTCATCCAAATAGGTCATAGAATTTATAGTAACAATTATTCAAACTATCCCCGGCCATAGAATAATGACCACAATTGAAGTACTGTTACTTCACAATTGAATTTGAAAGTGATTTAGTAATATTCCACACAAAAGCAATGCACAAATATTTTCACACAGTTGGGCTGTAAAATTGGCATTTGAGTATAAACAGAAGGGAACCCTTAGTTTAAAAATGCTTCTATCTCTGAAATGGAAGTGAGCTCATGTTTCAATAAAAATCAAGCAGATATGATACGTAATGTATGGGCATGTTGGCTAACTACGCAAAGGAAAGATTTTTGAGATTTAATTTAAGTGCTTGAAGGCAAAGATAAATAGTATCTTTTAGCTTATTATGGAGAAAGAAAACTGACGCAAGATTTATATTCCTTCAAACAAAATCAGTGTTGAGTACATGTCAAGCAGCACAAACTTGAATATCAAGTGCTCATGTGAATCAAACAAGATTGGTACCAGAGCTTACCATCTACTATCAAGCCATAGTACATCATAAAAAACATGTTGTTCCATGGGGAGGTTGTTAACTGTTCCAGGAGCACCTGAAACAATAATATTGTGTATAGAGTTCAGTTATTTCTAGCAAAAACCATGGAATGAATAAAATTGTCACATGCAATGCTACAGGTCGCCTACAGTTTATTATGGAAAATGGAAGATCAGAGGAGGTAAAATTTATATATATGACAAGACATTGAAGACACAAAGCAAGAAAAAACTTTAAATTTAAGTAAATAGAACACTGGCATTAGCAAGAGTTATCTAGTTTACAATAATCAAAACTCATTGTAAGATATCCAACTATTACCTTCTTTGCGACAGTTGTTTTTCCCTTCTGACCTTTAAATATTTTATCCATTATCTTGTGAAGAAAGTGACCAAAAGGTCCACCATAAGCGAAGCCATACAGCTGCAATCAAACCCGGCTTAGCAATATACTAAACAAAAAGATATGAATAGTACATAATTTCAATGAAATAAGAAGGATTAATATGTAATAAAAAACCGAAGCAAAACAAACAAAATTGACAGTCAACGATCGTCAGCAACTTTAGAAATTCTGCATATCTGGTCAACGGATTCATTGCCTTATTTCATCAATAACTCAACATCAACGTATTACCATAATTTTGATTTGTGCTAAGGGCAGAGCTATCCTAACAACCAAGCACATCCTAAACTATACGCCTATATATTCTCAAATGGGTTCAAGAGGGTAGAGGCTAGATGACCGCACCCCTCGATTTCCCTGTGAAGGTTAACGTGAAACCCAACTTAAGATCTCAGCTCGGTTTTCACCAATCATGACCAAGAGAAGCCCCACGCAAGCAAAAATACAAAAAGAAACTCATCTTCCAAAGGATCAAAGAAACATTACAATGATAAGAAGAAGCCTTCTCAACTGAAGCCTCTTCACCCCAGAAATCTTCTGAGCGATCGCATCACTGCACCCAGCCAGAACCCCTGCAGTGATCGCCTGCGAACAAAACACAAAAACCCATTTCAGATCAAAACCAAACTCTCCAAATAACGGTCTCAAATCGTAAAACAAACAAGAGAGACACAGTACCTTGGTTCTAAGAGGGTGAAGCTGCAATTGCAACAAGTACTTTTTCCAGGCTTCTCCCACAACCTCCGACATCTTCTTCCTCCTCTCCGACCACCCCCTAATCTCAAATTTTCCTCTCTATCAAATTTGGGTAGGTGAGCACGCCGGTGGCCGTTTATAGAAGGACAACGAGGAGACCAGCGGGAGGGGTCCTCGGCTCCGGAGGCTGGACGACTTGTTTAAAGCTGGGTGGAATTCTAGTCTAGTTCTAGCGCCAAAAACGCAAAAAGCCTTTTCCTGTCACCAACCGTCCACCAATGGCCTTCGGTGGACCCCAATCCGAGCGGGCTCCATTCCAAATCCAACTGCATTGGCGGCATGTGGTCCACGGAAGTGTGGGCTCCTTGGCAATTGGCATTGACCATAGCACTAGTAAATGAAGGCTGCTTATTTGACTTGGACCATTAGCCTCCGCCACGGTCTTTTTCAGGCTATATTTATTTTTGTATTGAATGATTCCTTGCATTGATCTAGTTTTTAGTCACGCCAATAAACCTAATTTATCATCTAAATGTCTTGCTAATTAACGGTGATTAAATATTAAAGTAAGTTTATCACGGAGAAGCCTTCATATCATGTAAAAAAAAATCGATGCCAGTGCCGTAGTACTCTATTTTATTTCACATTGATAGAGAAATTTTTAAAATTTTATATATATTACTTTTCGCGTGTGTCACATGGTTAGGTCGTTTCTTGTTAAGATTGTGCATATGGTACAGTAATTGAATTTTTGTTAGTTATTTGATCCTCATAATTGATGGCTCATACGGTAGCACATGGTCTAAGCACAAACTCTGCATTTGGGATCAAATCAGCTGATTAGGGTTCGGATTTTGGAGGGTAAAGAGGGGCTAGATTGGAAGAGTATACTTAAGATGCTATTTAGGGAGTTTCATCCATTATCTATTTATCATGCTAATTGATGGCCCCTTTTTCTTACCACTGAAAAGGCCCCTAAATTTAGGTTTTCTAGGAAAGTTTGTTATTTGTCCGCTCCTATGATAAGCAGGACTCCTTAATTTGGATTTATCGTGTAACTTGGTTGTCACTTGTCACTAAAAGGATGAATGACAGGTCAATGAATAGTTTAAAAGAAAAAAGAGGTTGAATAAGTTTATTAAAATAATTTTGAAATTGATAATAATAATAATAATAATACTATAATGATAATAATACCATAGGCTAAATTTGTACAATAAAACCGTATACCCCTGAGATGGAAGTGGTGGACAATCAAAAAGTGAACCACGTGGGCTCCCTAACACAATAAAAATACTTCATACGTCTTAAATTAATAGCTCTATTTAACAAAAAAATTTATTTTATATTAATAATTTTATTTTGTTTAATTTAAGTTATTAGATATTTAAAAAAGATTATTATAAGTTTATTTTTTTTTTTATATGTGGGTTTTATTATTTAATAAAAATTATTATATTTTTTAAATATAACTATTAATATAAGATTGATGGATTATATAATTCGATTTAATTTTTAAAAATAAATTAATTTAATTTTTTTTAAATGACCAAATATAGCTATTAATGTAGGATGAAGGGTTTAGTGTATAAATTTAATTTGTAGTTATTAACACCTTTTTAAAATATTAATTGTTTAGAAGACTTTCCTAAGTGATATAAAGAGGTCGTAAGACTAACTAAATGAATGCTGCTATTACCCCCCTAATAAAGTCTCAATACACCCCATTTCTCACTCTCATTTAAAATTCTTTTAAGGTACAAAGAGTTTATTGGGGAAGTGTTCAAAAATAATAATTTGAAGAAGCATACAAAATTTTTCCTCCTACGGCAAATTTTTGGTCCTCACTTTTTTTTTTCTATTCTTGAATGATGCACTAAAATATACCATCAATACAGCAACTGGGGTCCGGCTGGGGCAGGTGAAGGAAGGTGTTAAATATGAAGAGCTGAACTTGATCGTCATTCATTCCTTTTTTTTTCGTAAGCAGACTTTGACATGGCCTATTAATAAAGGGCATATTTATGGTAGTACTACCTTGTGTATCAGACCCAAGAAGTAGATCTCTTGTTGATTTTATTTTAGGGCTGCATTTCGGGTCCGATTAGGTTGGGTTTTATAGGACCCGACCTGTCCCGAGATAGAAACAGAAAATTTTTGGACCCAACTCGACCCGAAATAATACCCAAAAAGCCCGAGAACCAAAATAGGAACATAAATTGTATATTGGGTCGGGTCGGTTCTAATAATTTAATCTAATTTAACATTATATTGAATTAATTTTATCTATAAAAATTTATATAATTAAGATTAAATATAATTTTATAAATGAATTAGGAACTTGGGTCGGTTTGGGTCGGTTTTTGGGTTTTCATATACTGGACCTAACCTAAGATTTACCTTGATATTTTTTTCTTAGACCCAACCCGACTCAACCCGGGTCAATTTTGGGTCGGTTCCAACCGAATCGGTTCGGGTCCGAGTTTTCGATGTAGCCCTATTTTATTTTTATATAAAATATCAGGGATTAGGGAATTCTCATGATAGATATTTTTAAATCAGATTAAGCCTTGCTAAACTCGAGCATAATAAGCTCGAGAAGGCAATAGATAAATAAATTGGAGAAATTTAGTCATTCAGCGCTGGCTAGCCCCTTCGCCATCAAAAGATAGCTCCTTAGCCAACATATCATAGTCTTAAATCAGATCAAACCTTGCCAAAATCAGCATAATGTTATGACCTGTCATAGTGATTGGGTCCTACTTTTAGTCTATTTTAATTAAAAGTTAATTATTAGTAATCTTATTTTAAGGTAATTATGAGTTTATTTTTATTGGGTTTAAGATAATGTTATAGGCCAATCATGATTTCACGTTTTATTAAGATTAAAATTTTTAATTGTCTATAAATGTGTAAAGACTTTGCCCTGTTTAATTAATTCAAAAATTAAATTATTTTAATTTATCTCTTTGTTATTTTTTTATCTCTCTTTTTTTAATTTATCTTGTGTAGACGTTGGTCTACATCAGATAATTAGCTCGAGAAGGCAATAGATAAAAAAAATTAGCTAGCGTGCTAACATTTATATACACATCCAAATCATACGCCTCGCATTTAAGATGAGAGGAAGCATTGCTTCATTAGCCATGAAATTAAACAAAGGACCCCTGCCGCATCAAATTCCAAATGTACGTAGTACACATTGCTAGAAATAGCATTAGCCACTCGAATATAGGAGGTCAATAGATAGCTTCTCTCATCTTTGTTGAAAATATTGTACTCGATTTACATTGCACTCGGCTGACGTGCCGAAGGAAAGAGCAATGCGTGATTGATTTCTTTAGCTAAACCAAGAGATATATAAGAGAGTATGTGACTGACTTAAGAGACTCAAGAAATTATCAGGACAAGAATGGCGTCGATTGATGATGTCTAATCGATGTTGTCTAGATTGATGCTCTTCGATGAAGCCCAAGCGTCTTTGGCCGTCTTCTTGGCTTTCTCCCCGACTTCAAGTGCACTCTCGCTCGTCTTGCTCCCCATCCCCCTCGTCTTTTGCCCGACCTGCATGCACTAGTTGACATGATTTACAAGCACCAAGGAGATTAGAAAAGCAAACGTAGCTAGCTAGTTTGGCTTCTGTTTCAGTTATATGCATGGTGTGGTCATGACCTGGTCTTTCACATCTTCTGCAGTCCTCGGTGCATCTGTCTCTCCTTGCCTGATCGCATCTGGAGCTGTGATGGACCCTTCTTGTTGCAGATTCACCTGCGACGTCATGTCGTTAAATATAGTTGGCGTTAATTACAACCGTTTTCTGATTCGTAGACCCTGAATGGATTTTGCATTTCCTGTGGGTAAACTCACCTGCAGAGGCCTTGTGGCTGCATGGACATAGGCTTTATAGCTTCCAGAGCAGGTTCTGAGAATAGGGAGGCCAAAGTAGCGGTTTTTGGGAAGAGAAGCTTTCGACATATTAATGCAGGAGAAAGCAAGAAACAGCAGGAGGAAGGACCTTGGATCCTGGCAGTATGAAGCGGAAGGGACAACTGAAAATGAAACTGGAAGACCTTTTGGATTTTCCAACGTTTATATGGTTCTGTGGAAGTGTATGTGGTGCATGGCCTTCCTGAGACGTAGGATCTGGCACTAACACGCCTGTGAAGATCCGCATGTCTTGCTAGCCAGAAGAAAGAGTCTAGCGGGACAAATAATGATCAGCGTGCATCATGACGCATATCATCGGAAGGAACCTTCACCACGATGACGACACATAAAATTGTGGGTCTGTTAGCCCCGTTCAGGATGCATGATATATCAGTGCATTTTTTTTTATAACTGGTGCATTATTGGTTTTTTTATAACATGCATTATTGTTTTTTTTTTATATAACAAATGCATTATTGTTGGCACAAGCAAGCACGCAATTTTTTCTTATTCGATTTTGCTACAAAGAAGAAATAATGATACTTCGATAAGTTAATGTCATGCTGAGCAGATGTTACGAGTCTTTTTTATAACTGTAATAATTGTATTCTCTCTGTTTTATATTAATAGTTTTATTTAAAATAAACGTTTGTCATATTATATTAATATCATCATTTGACTTTATTTAAGTAACTTGTACCTTGTACCTCAAAATGAATTTTTAAAGCTATTTCTCATTACCTTAATTGTCCATCTCATTATTCAATAATACTAGCACAATTTTTATAATTACAATAATTGTATTTTCTATGTTCTATATTTGAGTCTCATTTATATGCGCTAAGAGCAGCTATGCCATCTCTATCGCACGGCCATGGTAGTAGGGGCCCAAAAAACCCATCCACCCCTATGCCAGTAGATCATGATCCGTCAAATAGGTGCTTCTCAACTATTTCATTTATATTAATAACTTTATTTGGAAGAAACATTTATTATATGGGAAAAGTTAGTATGAGCCCGGGCTCACGCGCGCCGGCGTGCGCCCGGGCTCAATGGGCCGTCGGATTTACATCCGACGGCCCATCAAACTCACGGGTTAAAGTGCCCCGTGAGTTTGATGGGCCGTCGGATGTAAATCCGACGGCCCAATGAGCCCGGGCGCACGCCGACGCGCGTGAGCCCGGGCTCATACTAACGGGACTCTTATTATATTATATTGATAGCACCATTTGACTTAATTTAAGTACCTTATACCTCATACCTAGAAACGAATTTTGAAATTTATTTTTTATTACCTTAATAGTACATCTATGAGAGTTTAATATCTATCTAATTAACTTAGTAGATCACCAAAGAGCTCCTAAAACTAGTACTTCGAACAAAGTAAAAATTAAGAGTTGAGACTTTTATGAGCATAAATTTGTTTATATAGTAAAAATAATAAAAACATAATCTCTTTGTGTATTTATGATTAATCTATAAACCAATCAAATCACAAGAATGCAAGAAACACACTAGGATTTTACGTGAAAATTGAAACTAAGGTAAAAAAAAACACGAATATCTTAACAAGGCTCAAATCAATGCACTAATAAGTAAGACCTATTATAGACCAAAACAAATCACCAACTTCTATTGATACTCTAATATAAACTTTTTTTTCTTAGACCTCATACTCTTTTGTTGTTAACCTTCAAGTCTTTGAAATTTTTCTTCTCCTTGTTATGTTTTTGTTTCCTTCTAGTTTCTTAATCAAAACTCTTATTTATTACTGATTTGCCTTAAGACTCTTCAATCACTCATTGATTAAGATTCAGTTGTTCCTCCTCAAACTCATGTGTGTGTAATTTGCACTTATTGCATCTCTCTTATGTCTCTCTCACCATAAAAAAAACTCACTCAAAAATCAATGGTGGTTCAAGAAAAATTAGGTAAAGGTTTCTCCCTTTTTTTCAACTTTAATATTGATTTTTCTGTTTTCAATTTCGTCCATACCTAGTACTTTTATAGTATTTTAAGTTTGTTAGGGTAAAAGAATCCAAAGTAGGAATAACTTTTATAATGACCCTAGCTGATCCAGGGTCCAAAATTCTCGTATCATAATTTTCTTCCTTATACGAGGAAGAATCATCTGTGTACGAGAGTTATAACCTTCTTCTATGCACTATGGAGCTTCAATGCTCCACCATGCTTAGGCCAGAACAAAACTATATTTATAACTAATTTCGATCAGGCCAACATTGTCATATCGTTAATTGCCTATGTACATATTGGATAATACCTCCAATGTTATTCAAATACAATCGAATCCGAATGTAGTTCTACTTAATGTCTAATTCATGCATCAAGTAACAAAAATCATATATTTCATATACTTATAATCCGATAAAATATTCAAAGTCAGACAAAATTCTCATAAAATCATCAGAGTTAAACAAAAGCTAATTAATCATCAGAATTAGATATCTCATTTTATCACAGAGCATAGTAGAGCACATCAAAGCATATTAAATTATATCATATCATATTAGAACAAACTACATTAGGGCAAAATATATATTCCATTTAACATTTTAAGTTAACTACTTAAGATACACATACATTTATTTAAAATGCATTAAAGTCAGAATGTTAGAAACACTTACTTCCATGAGGTTTCCAGAAGTAGCGGAGTTTGGAGTTTCTCATTCCTTCAATGCATCCTCCCCTTCATGTGTGGCGATCACTGCAACAAAATATAGCATTAGCAGCGCTTTTATTAGCGACACAAATATAAGTGTCGCTAAAAATTGATATTTGCGACGCATAAGTAAGCGTTGCAAAAATAATAACTATTAGCAACGTTTTTAATAAGCATCACTAATATATTTCTATTAGCGACGCATATAACAAGCGTCACTAAAATATATTTATTTTAAAAAAAAATAATCATTACTAATAGTTTTAATAATACTGACACTTATTAAACAACGTCGCTAATAATTACGAATTAAAAATAAAATAAATATTATTAGCAATGCATAGAAATATACGACGCTAATAGGGTAGGTATTAGCGACGCATATTGTTATGCTCCACTAATACCTAGTCTATTAGCGACGCATATTTTTATGTCTCTCTAATTGTATTTATTTTATTTATTTTTAAAATTAATTTTTAAAAAATTAAGTTAAAATTAGATGAGAGATAGTGTGTAGAGAGAAAGGAGAGAGAGAGCGAGAGGAGAGAGAGAGGAGAGAGAGGGGGAGAGAGAGGAGAGGGAGAGGGAGAGAGAGAGAGCAGAGAGATAGATTGGGAGAGGGAGATAGAGAGGAGATGGAGATTAATTAATTTTAAATTTTTTTAAGATTTTTTATAAATTATTATATTTTAAAAATAAAAAAAATAAATATTATTAGCGACGCATAGAAATATATGTCGCTAGTAAGGTAGGTATTAGCGACACATATTATGCGTTGCTAATACCTAGTCTATTAGCAATGTATATTACTATGTATCGCTAATAGTATTTATTTTATTTATTTATTTTATTATTTTTAAAAATAAAAAATATAAAAAATTAAAATTAGAGGAGAGATAGTGTATAGAGAGAGAAAAAGTGAGGAGAGAGAGTGGGAGAGAGGAGGGAAAGAGAGGAGAGGGGAGAGAGAAGAGAGGGAGAGAGAGAGGACAGAGAGAGGGAGGGAGAGGGAGAGAGGAGAGAGATGAGAGGGAGATTAATTATTTTTTATTTTTTTAAGATTTTTTATAAATTATTATATTTAAAAAATATATATATTAGTGACACATACAAATATACGTCGGTAATAGAGTAAGTACTAGCGACGCATATTGTTATACATCGCTAATACCTAGTCTATTAACGATGCATATTACTATGCATCGCTAATAGTATTTTTTTTATTTTTTTTATTTTTAAAAAATAAAAAATTATAAAGTATTAAAATCAGAAGAGAGATTGTACGTAGAGAGGGAGGAGAGAGATGAGAGGGAGATTAATTAATTTTAAATTTTTTAAGATTTTTTATAAATTATTATATTTTAAAAAATAAAAAATATTATTATTAGCGGCGCATAGGAATATACATCGCTAATAGGGTATGTATTAGCGACGCATATTGTTATGCGTCGCTAATACCTAGTCTATTAGCGACGCATGTTACTATGCGTCGCTAATAGTATTTATTTTTTTCTTTTTTAAATTAATTTTTTTAAAAAAAAATCCTAAAGTATTGAAATTAGAGGAGTGATAGTGTGTAGAGAGAGAGGAGAGGGAGAGAGGAGAGGGAGAGAGAGAGAGAAGAGAGGGGGAGAGAGAGAGGAGAGGGAGAGAGAGGGAGGGAGGAGAAGAGAGAGAGTTAGGAGTGGAGAGAGAGAGGAGAGAGAGGGAGGAGAGAGAGGGAAGAGAGAGTGGGAGGAGAGAGGGAGAGGAGAGAGGGAGGAGAGAGAGAAGATAGGGGTGAGGAGAGTGAGAAGAGATAGAGGGGAGAGAGAGTAGAGGACGGAGAAAGTAATAGTAGTTGTGACACTTATGGATAAGCGTCTCAAATAATAATTTTTTACGTTGCTTATTTATAAGCGTTGCAAATGCAAACAAGTAGCGACATTTGAAAACACATCGTCGCAAATATTGAACTATTTGTGATGATTTATAAAAGTCGCTAAAAGCTTTTTTTGCGATGCATAGATTAAGCGTCGCAAATGGCATTCATTTGAGACGCTTTCTATGAGTCGTTCAAAAAAAGGCATGTGTGTGAATGTTTGGCACACACGCTGTGCGAAAATGGCCCGCACAGGGCAAAATTTTCACCCCACGAGGGTGCGTTTTGTCATCTCCCTCCCCCCTCCTCTCCTCCCCTCGCCGCCATCTGCCCTCTGCCGCAGTCCATCACCATATGCTATCGCCTGCCACCCATCCACCTTCGTCCACCCCACTTCACCCCTGCTGCTTCTCCCCTGTTGTGCCCCACCCCTTAGATGCCCGCGTCTGCCCCCCCCCCCTCCTGTCCCCCCTCCTCCCCCCCGGTCCCCCTTCTATCCTCTGCTCCCCCCTCCATGGGGATCTGAGGATGACGGGGTGCCGCCATCCTCCATTCCCTCTGGTCCCCCTCCCCCTCCTCCGATCCCCACTCTCCTCCTGCTCCGCCTCCCTTCCTCCCCCCTCCTCTGCTTTTCAGAGGAGGGGGTGGAGTCAGGGAGAGAGGGGTGAAGGTCGTAGGACGATGGTAGCGCCGCCAACCTCCCACTGCCCCGGCTCCTCCCCCCTCCTTCCGCCCCTCCTCTAAAAATTAGAGGAGGGGGGAAGGAGGGGGCAGAGCTAGGGAGAGGAGGTGGGAGCCGAAGGATGCCGCCGCCATCTTCCCGCTCCCCCCGGCTCCGCCCCTCCTCCTTCCCCCCTCTCTTTCCTATCCCCCCTCCTTCCCCCCTCTAATTTTCAGAGGAGGGGGAAGGAGGAGGACAGAGCTGGGGAGAGGGGGGACTGAGATGGGGTGGGGGCTGGAGGATGGCAGCACCGCCGCGGTCCTCCCGCTCCCCCCGGCTCCACCCCCCTGCTTCAATCCCCCCTCCTCTAATTTTCAGAGGAGGGGGGACTGGGAGGTGGGTGGGGGTGGGGGTTGGAGGACTGTGGCAGCCTTGCTCCGGTCTGCCCTCTCCCCCTACTCCCCCCCCCTCTAATTTTTAGAGGATGGGGCAGAGTCAGGGAGAGGGAGCCGCCATTCCTCCCTCTCCCCTTTGCTCTGCCCCCCCCCCCCGATTTTCAAAGGAGGGGCGGAGCCGGGAATAGAGGGGGGCCGGATTCCGGCGCCCCGCCGTCCTCTGGCCCCCTCTCCCTTCTCCGGGGCTATTACATTTAAATTTTTTAATATTATATTATTAGTGGCATTTTGAATAAATATTTAAAAAAAAACTATATTCTATTAGTGACGTATACGCAAACGTCGCTAATAAGGATTTATTAGCAACGCTTATAGTTATACTTTGCTAATAAGTTAGTTTTATTTTTTTTAAATGGTTTTTCTATTAGCAATGTATAGAATAATGTTGCTAATAACTTATCATTAGCGACGCTATGAAATAAACGTCGGTAATAATTTATTATTAGTGATGTAGTTTTACTAATAGCGACGCAGAGTAAAACATCACTACTAGGCACTATTAGCAATGTTTTGTCTTATGCGTCGCTAATGGGCAATAGCGACAACACTTTTTTCAACGCTTATAGCGACGTTTTTTATGCATCGCTAATTGTTACGCCCCGGCGATGCCCGACCCGAGCCGAACCCGGTCCAAGGGCCGGTCAAGCGCGCGGGGGCGACGAAGTGAAGATTGAGAAACGATTTAGCGGAAGACTTAACCCTAACCACGGGCGATTAACAGAAACACGGAGTACGCACAATCCTTTGAGCAAGAGTAAATAAAAGGGAAAGAAAAAGGGTTGCTTATCACAAAGTAAACAACAATCTCAAACCCACAAGCTTAGTTTAAGTAAAGCCCACACCGGCTCAAAATAAGTCATAAGCATCACAATTGTAAAATATGACATAAATCCAAAACAAGAACCCTACACAAAGGTTCTGACATAAAGCATGAAATAAAAGAAGGTAAGTCACACAACGATCTCCATGATCATCCAAGCCACCTCCGACCTTTCCTCGAAGAGGAGATCCTGTCCATCTGCGTGTCGCACCACGCAGCCCCAAATCAAAACACACAATGAGGGGTGAGTTTAACAAACTCAGCAATGGTTTTAATATCACTATCAACATCGAAAACACGATAGCATAGTAATAAGATCATTCAAATCCACGATTTACATGGTGCTTCATTTTCTGATCACATATTCACATCACTTAAAACTGCATCACAGTGCATAATCAACCTGCATGGATGTATCTCTAACATACATATTCCCACATGCATAATATTATCACAATCTGCATGGTTGTATCTCTAACATACATATTCCCACATGCATTCACATCATAACCAATCCTGCATGGATGTATCTCTAACATACATATTCCCACATGCATTCACATCATAACCAATCCTGCATGGATGTATCTCCAACATACATATTCCACATGCCTAACATCAAAATCAACCTCTATCAAGGAGTGATCACACATTAATGTCACACAGACGGGAGCATAGACAAGGCCACAAAGGCGTGTCATGGTCCAAAATTCTACACAAGAATTATAGAAAGATCGGGATTATCAATCCCTAATGCTGCTCGCCCTGGACGATCCTGGCCAAGGATGTCCCATTCTCACACAGAGAATCTAGAGTAGGGGTGTTCGCCCAGGGACATCTCCTGCGGAGGGAAGAACCCGAGTTCTCACACAGAGAACCCTAGAACACGTGGTAGCGGGGTGCACACAGCATACCACACTGGATTCTCAGGGTCCAGATGACACTCATAATAACATTCGCACAATCCGTAAGACAAGTACACAACTCGTCCCCACATCATTCCATTTAACAAGACTCAACCCGGGGAGTGCACTTGTTCCACACAGGAACTTCAAATCAAAATATGTCCTTTCGGACCAATTAACTTGCGATTAATCCACGACCAATCAATCCAGCACACAATTCCATCACATTGCATCCAATCGTTCAAATTCGATTAACCACGATGAAGCCTCAATTGGAAATCTATTTTCATGATGCATGCAGCATGGTACATACGTGGGCAAAGCATACATGAATCCTAATCCATGATAAGTGCTCTTATCAGCCCCTAATGCATCATTCATAATCACAATATCAAGCTTCAACATCATCATTTAACCCCACATGTGTGTGTGCATCTAGTAGAAGCATTTCACATAATGCATGCCAACATGCTTGAAATTAAACTCACTACCACACTACACATGTGAATTTCCATCTAAACATGAATTTCAGCGGAAATCATAGGAGTAGAATCATTGAGATCATATCTCAATTCAAAACTCTACCACAAAGGCTAAACACATATAACATCACTCATTTCATCATTTGAGTCATGACATTCACCAACATCCACATACAACTAACCACAATCTATCATGACAAATCAGTCCAATAATAGATTATAGTTCTACTGAAAATATGCTTAACAATGAAAAACCAACCATTCATAATTTCAAGATGACGATTCCAAAATCATGCCACAAAACATAAGTCATTCCACCATCTCTAAGCATATGTCTCAACTCCATAGACTCAATAGCATGCATTTCCAATAGCCTAACATAGCTTAAAACACTCTACATTCATATAAAATTGGCAAGCTAAAGTGGAATCATCAAAATAGACATCATATGCACAACACACAAATTACTGTGTAGCCGATCGATCGCCCTTCAGGCCGTTCGATCGGTTAAACGTGAAATTTCAAAATTTACAGTTCGGCCGTTCGATCGCCTAGCAGGCCGTTCGATCGGCTGAACTGGAAAACCGACGTTTCGGCAGTGTTGTCGATCGAAGGCCCTGCAGGGCCGATCGATCGCCAACACGACAGAACAGTCATCTTCTTCCTTTCGGGGACGAAATTTTTCCAAGGAGGGAAGAATGTAATGTCCCAGATTTTATTACGATTTTTCTGCTATTTTTATCTGATCATTTTCAGCGATATATTGTGACGCTTTGGCGTACTTGACCTCGGTATACGTACCCGTAGAGCCGGGTCTCGGGTCAGTCGTGGGCCACGGGCCTCGACGCGCGATTTTGGCGCGAAAAATTGTTGAAGAGTGATAATTGCAGAGGTTAACTGGGAGAAAAGAAAAAAAAAGGAATGGACTCGGGCTCGGCCGAGCCCGATCCAGACTCTTCTGGAAGGAACAGTGCACCGCCCACCCCCTTCCGGCCTTTCTCTGTCCCAGCTGCCGCCGGCTGCCGGTGGGCCGAAGGGCCACCGCCACCGGCTTCGCCCCAGCCGTGCGACGGCAGGAGGGCCACCGTCCCGGCCCCGACGGCCGCGCCGCCTCCTCCCCCGGTGAGCCTTCTCCCTCTCTGTTTTGTGTTGTTCCGCCGCCGCCACGAGCCGGAAAGGCCTGGCCGGCCGGCTATGGCCCCGCCTTGGGCCGGCGACGATGGGAGGCCACCCCTCTCGGCCCCAGTGGTCCTCCTCCGCCGCCCCAGCCTCTGCTCCGCCTCTCCCCTGTTTTCCCGTTTCCGCCACAGTTTTTCTGTTTGGTGCTGTGGCGGTGCCGGCGATGGCCGAGGGGCTCCGTCCAGCCTCCGTCCGGCCAGTCTCAGGCTGGCGACGGCAGGGCCGCCGCCCTGGCCAGTTCCGCCGGCTCCTCCCTTTGGTTTCCCCTGGTAAACAGTCTCTGTCCTTCTCTCACTGTGATCCGATTTGAGCCGCCGCCGTGGGCCGCCAAGGGCCGGCCGGCCGGCCACGGCTCCGCCCTGGGCCGGCGACGGCGGGAGGCCACCTCTCCCAGCCCCAGTGGCCTCTGCTCCGCCGCCCCACCCATTTCCGCCTCTGCTCTATTTTTCGCCGTACGAACTGTGCCCCTCCGTTTTTGGCCTTGTAGCCGCCGGTGATGGCCGGCAGTGGCCCTCCGGCCACCGTGGGTTCCGCCCCGGCCTGGCGACGGCCAGGGACGGCCCCCAACCGGTCAGCTCCACCTCCACCTCCGCCCCTGTGCATTTTTCCTCCGGCCAGATGCCTTCACCTGTTCCGCCGACGTTTGGTTTTGGTGGAACATAGGCCGGAAGTTGCTGCCTTTGGCCGAAGACGGCTCCACCCGGCCTTCGTCCGGCCAGCCGCGGTCCAGTGACTGCAAGGCCGACCCCCAGCTAGCTCGGCCACCCCCTTGGCCGCTCCGCCCGGTTTGATTTGCACCATATTGTGGGCGGATTCTTCGTTGAGTTGTCGCCACTGTCGTTGGCCGGTGAGGCCAGTCCGGTCGCTGTGGGCTCCGCCCCGGCCTGGGCGATGGCCTAGGGACGGCCCCATCCAGACCGGTTTAGCCTCCGTCCCCTCCGCTTTGTCGGAGCCCGATCCGCATCCCTTGCTCGGGTGCTCTCACTCGGGAAAAACCGAGCCTTTGCTCCCCACTATGCTATTTGTCCGGCGTGTCGCGGTTGACTTTAGCCGTCACCTCTGGCCAGAGATAGCTCTCCCGGCCGTTAAGGCCACAATGGAGTCGGCCAGAGCCGCCAGTAAACCCTGTTCGTCGTTGTGCCCCTAGGGTTTTCTACCCGTTATGGGCCATCGAGCATCGTTGGATGTCGAACACCCTTGGACCACCTTAGTGTGGCGGGTTTCAGCCTAGGGATGGCTGGCCGCCCTAGTGCAACACCGCCCCTCTTCTTTTGGCATGGGCCAGGTTCCCCTCTGCCGATTGTGTCTGACCGCTCTATAGAGAGCGCCACGTGTTGCCCTTTGACTGTCTTACCCTCACCGGACGCCGATTGGCCTCTAGTTGGCCTGCCTCGGCACGGCAACGGCAAAGGCCGTATTGTTGGTCACTGCCCTGGGGCATGGCCCTACCGCCCTTCCGAGTCTTGGGCCGACACCGTCTAGCCCTCCCCTCTTCCCTTGGCCGCGTGTGCAAGTAGCCGCGCGTGCGGGTTAGGGTTTAGGTGCCATTTTGACACCGCCTGACCGTCGGATGGCTCTGCCATCATCTGTATTTGACCATAGGAGTCCACCTCTCCTACGTCCTTGAGTGTCGCCCTCCACCCTTATGTGGGCCTTGGTAAACGTGAAATCGACGCCGTTGGGTGCTGTCCACGGCCGATTTCAACGTCTTGTGACCGGTTGTGTATTTTTCAACCGCCGGTCGAATTTTAGTGAGTACACCCTGCCTTCCAGTCGCACCTGCCACTCGTTGGCACGATCTTTCTCCCGGCTGCCCCTAGTGTGCCGCTGTGGATCGCGGATTTTGCCGCGTTGATTTTGATATCCCTTTTGGCCGTGTGTAGTTTCGGCGCTTCCTAAACCTCGGGACAGCAGCTCTCTCAGCTGGGCAATGGTGTTGACCGCCGACTCCGCCACCGATGCCGCCACCGTCGTATGCTCGCCATCAAACGTCATGATTACGAGGTAGGGGAGCTTTGAACTCGTAAATTCATGACAGCATGCTTTGAATGAGTAGCAGCATGCTAGGCTTGTATGATTCCACGTTTTGGATATTAAATCATGACATGTATGCATGATGTAAGATAGTGAATTATGCCACTATGAGATACATGTATGTATGTATGTGAATTGTAAGCATGTTGTATGTGTATGGTGTATGATGTATGCGCTAGTAATGGCTAGCGAAGATGTTAGTGTGCTATGTATGCATATGTGTACGTTGGACACGCTGGTGATGGCTAGCGATGTCGAGTAAGTTACGTATGTGGACTGTGTGGGCAAAGGTATGGGCGATGGACGGTAAGATTGGAAGGGTTTGGTATGAAGTTGGATGTGGATTTGGACGTGTAAGTGTATGACGGAAGACAGAGAAAGTAAGTTTGAGGAGCGAGGATTTGAGATGGGTCAGTTTGGTTTGGAGCGTACGTCAGGGGTTCGGTAAGTAAGAAGACTTAGGCTTGGAGCCTTATGAGGGTTTATTAGACAGTAAGAGCGTGCATAATTGTACAAGCATAACGTACAAATTATGAAGTGAAAAGTAAGTATAATAAGTGAGGAATTAAGTAAGAGGTTGATAACAGGGATCTGCTGTGAGGAGCTCAGTTTGACGATGTAAGTAAGATGTCTGATCATAAGATGGATGTCAGAGGATGTATGCGTGCATAAGGATTTGTGTACGGTGAGTTATGTGTGACCTGGACGGGTAAGTGAAGTCTACTGCCTCGACGAAATAGGGTTCGGATCGAGCTCAGCTTCAGTTCGATCAGTTGAGGACTGAGAGTTTGTGTGGCATAATTGTACCGCATAATATACTTAAGTTAAACTTGAATTATGAGAACGTTAATAATAGCGTTGTGAGTTTGAGACCTGAGGGTTCGACGGATTAAGTTCCGTGCTTGAGCTAGCCGATAATGAATCGGCTGAGCACTTCTTGTGTCTTGCCATGGTGGTTATCCTGCGGGATTTTTGTCTGAGTGCTATATAGAGCACCGGACATCTGATGCTCTGTTGAGAGCGATGTATGTTTGATTTGGTCTGTGTGCTGTATAAGCCCAGACGTTTGATGCTCTATTGAGAGCGAAGTATGTTTTTGATTCGGTCTGTGTGCTGTACAAGCCCAGACGTTTGATGCTCTGTTGAGAGTGTTGTATGTTTCCGCCCAAGAGTGGCACTGTACGTTTCTGCCCAAGTGGCATTGTATGTTTTCTGCCCAAGAGTGGCAATGGTACTATAAGACCCATTATGGTGGGCAATTCTATGGCACTATAAGACCCCTTATGTGTGGGCAATTGTATGACCCCTTGTGTGGGTGTATGTTTGCGCGCTCAGGTAAGTAGTATCATGGATCTACTCTTACCTGTTTGATCCAGTGCCCCATGAGAGCATTGGTGTACCTTACCTTCGGAAAAGTCCATGGCGTCTAGTCACTCCCCGGAGGTTAAGGTGATGCCCCAGTGGCATTCTTTTCCTTTTCGACATTGGAGCTTATTAGCTGTAATGAGCTTCAGTGGTCGATAGTATGTATACGACTATATGACTGAGTTTGTACGTTTTGAGTAAGGGTATGATGATGAGTATGTGCACGACTGTAAGATTGAGAATATGCATGATTGTAAGCTTGAGAATATGCACGACTGTAAGAGAGTAAGTATGAGCAAGACTGTAAGAGTTTGAATATGAATTTGACCGTAAGTGTAAGACTGTACGAGTAAGGTCGTACGAGTAAGTGTAAGATTGTACGAGTAAGGTCGTACAAGTATGCGTAAGGTTTGAGTATGCCTTTGATTGTACGAGTAAGTTTGTAAGACCCTGATTAAGGGTGTTTGTGCACGTCTGATATGATGGTGTGTTATGCTTGCTTATATGCTTATGAGCATAATTGTTATACGTTGTTTGCCTCATGTTGAGTTGCATGACGCATGTTTTATGAACTTATTGAGTTCACCATTTGGGATTTCCCCTACTGGGTATTTTTCTACTGAGTATGAAAATACTCACCCTACTTCTTTTAGCCCCGTTGTTCGGGAGGCTTTTGCAGGTTGTGTTGGAGAGCTCCTGGAGTTGGATGTTCATCTCTGCTGTGGATTGTTTCCCCCTCGACTCAAGTATAATTGGTGCCACGATCTAATGTATTGGATGTATTTGATTTAAGTGTATGTATTCTGGACTTTTAATTTGGATCAGATTAGACTGTTTATGGGACTTGTACTCGGGGACACCTGGGAGTTATTTGTATTTAAAAAAATCCATGATCATGGTGATTTAATCGTACGTATGTTTTCGAGTAGCGCCTGAGGATATTTGATTTGACGGTATGATGTTTAACCGTATCATGTTTAAAATTATAAACTGTTTATACGGGTTTTGATTTTATCGTTTGACTCCGATTTATCGTATAAAAGAAAAAAAAATTTCTATGAGTTTTAAGAAAAAGGGATGAAAAATCTCGGGCATTACAAGAACATCAAACCATGCCATAATAATGCAAAACCCTAAGAAATCAGGATTAAATAATTCTATTTTCTAATCTTACTATTAACACACCAAATTAAGCAAACCATTTCGAAATAAGCCAAAAATGAAGAGTTTTACCATGGACAAACAGAGATTTTGAAGACCCATTACCTCAGCACTTGATTAAGCTCGGATTGAAGAGTCACCCTTCTTGAAATCCTTGAAAACACAATGAGTTTGAATTAAACTATAATAGAACTCGATTTACTCAAGAAATCTCTAATTAAATCTTAGATCTAGGGCTTGTTGGTAGTAAAAATCAAATTTTTAATGTTAGGGTTTGTAGTAAAACACAAATCAGTAGCTTTTAATGGTCAAAAACGAATTGAATCAAGGGGAAAATGGTAGATTTGGAAGAAATTAAGAAGAAAGCCAAGGATTAGTGCTTAATTAGAGCAAGCTTACCTTAATCGGCTTCTAATTCGGGCCTAAGTGGGGATTAGGTCAGCCTCCTTCCTTAGCCTATTCCCAAAAATAGCAATGGCTCTGGTTTGCCCTTTTATAGTAAGGGTTGGGGTATGCATAGGTAAGTTTTGGGGTGTAAATATGAAAAGTAGGCTAAAAGTGGGTATTTTACAAATTTAAGCACAAATTAAGCCTAATAAAATTCTGAAAATTTTTGTGTGACCTTAAGTATATGTCTAGGATCATTTGACACAAAAAAAAAAATTTCGACAGTGGGGCCCACAGGGGTCCCGCCAAAACCCTAATTTTTGGGAAAATAGTAAAAATTCTAAAAAATTCTAAAAATTCACATTTGGTTTAAAATTACTTAAAACCACTAATATTGAAGTTAATTTTGGTTAAAATTATCACAAACTCTATTTATTTACGAAATCACCGAATAAGATTAGAAAACGCGTAAATCTCACGATAATCAATAATTAAAGAAAACCAAAACCGGTTTAAAGATGAGGGTCCTTACACTAATAGTCATTAGCGATGCTTAAAGAACTATTAGTGACACATAAATGCGTCGCTAAAAGTCTCTTTTGTTGTAGTGGATGTTGGGCAAAGTCTCCTCTTGCTCCGAAATGTTTCTTCTTTTTTCGTCCAAAAATGATAGACAAAATCTCCCCTTACCCGAAGATGTATCTCTCTTTCCGCACCATTAAGCATATGATAGAATCCCCCCTAACCCAAAGACACTTGTCTCTCTACTTGCCCGAAGGCTATAGATAGAACCTCCCCTTACCCGGGACGCTTCTCTCTTCCCGACGGCAAAGAACAAAGTCTCCTCTTTTTCTTGGGCTATTTTCTCATCTAAAGTTCCTAACTCAATGAATAGACTCTTCCATTACGTAGAGCACCATCGATTTAGTCAAGAACACCTTTTAAACGGACTATATCAGACTTAGAATGACCGAGAAACAGAAGAAATGGATCTAAGATTCAAATGAACCCCCTCCCCCTTATATAAGCATGGTGCCTCCTCAAATGGCAACGTTGAGCTACCAAAAATGGCAGCTCACCAACATGTGGTACCCACACGGTTCGCCCCCAGACGAATGGGCTTGTTGCGTGTTGCACTACTACATGATGTGCAATTTTTTTTATTTTTAAATCATTTATATCTTTAAATGCCCATATCTTTCTACCCGGACTCGTATTTGCGCGTTCTTCATACTATTGAGCTTTTATTGACGAGCCCTATGAAACTAAACCATTCAAAGTAGGTTATCCTACTCTTTTTAAATGGGTTCCACCTATAAAAGACACTTCCTGAGGTTGTAACTTTCTCTCCCGACTCCATTTCTCGTGCCTTCAACTCGTTACACTCGTTTCTTTGAGCTCTACCTACATAGGGGTGTTTTACTCCTAAATTTTGACTAATCTCCTTCCAAAAATAATAATTATCGTTAACCTCTTAAGTTAAATGAAATCGATAAATGGGGTATCACAACTTTATTCCAAAATTCTTAAACTCAGTAACTTAAGCCACAAGCAATCAGTAGTTTTAAAAAACAATCAGTCAATCATTGTTTATGTTTGATTGAAATTGTCAATTGATTGATCTATTGACCAAACAATCAATCGGTCATTGTTTCAGTTTAAAATAGGAAAAACATTCATTAAAAGATCAATCTCGACAAGTCCTGTGTTCAAAAGTGATTAATCCCTTATGAACTATTTTTAAAATTTTGACATAAAATGTCCTAAAACTTCCAAAATCACTTTAACCAATTATTTATATTTAATTCTATGGTATCATACATTCACACCTTCAAAACTCAATGTAATCTTGAACCTTGAACTATCATAATACATCTACTTGTATTTTTCAAGTCTTTTAATTCTAAATGTTATTTGATTACAACCAAATCTAATCAACTTTAAAGAATAAAATTATACATGAAGTTTTGAAATATTTCTTATCATCAAAATTAGTTAATTGCAATACATATGCCCTCATATGTTCTAACAATCTCCCCTTTTGGCTATTTCGTAACAAAACATACAAGTATGAAAATAAAAAATTACAACTCTTTTCAATTTAGTGCATTGACTTTCACTTGTAAAAAAAGTTATACTTTGACTCGTCATTAGGAATTAATCTTAAAAAAGTCTTGAAACATGTACTTATCCTACACACTTAACAAAAATCATATGTATAGTTCTGTTCAAATAAGTATGAGAAAGTAGTTAATTTTTCATAATAATTTTCTCCCCCTTTTGGACACAAATAGGCAAAAAATGAATAAACCATTAAAGAAAATAATCAATCAAACTTAGAGTCAAGTAATCATCATCAAAAACATGAAAATAATAAATAATAATCACCACATGTCTCAAAATAATCTCATGTTAAACTACACGGTTTCATAATACATGAAAATTTATCAAGACAATACATATCAAGAACTGCCCAAGTTTTAACAAGTTATACATCTAAAAAAAAACAACAACAAGTTGCACCAGCATCATCCTCAGTTTTAAGATACATCAAAATCAGCATGTAATGTTCATCAACAATAGAGACTTATTTTAATAAACTCATCGTGTACAATGGTCTCTATCTTATTCAATAAAGACATTCTAAGATCAATTAGCAATCTAAAAACATATACAAGCATGTAGAAACATCCTATAGTTTGTTAAAAGATTTAATACCCTTAAAATTATAAAATCATTAAAGTCTCATTTGATAGAAACAATCTTAGACTTGGCTCAAATTTTCAAATGTTATTTGAAGTCATGTTTTGATAAATAACATTCTTCAAAACAGCCAAATTTACATCACCCTTCAAAATTCTTTTGGTTTATTAAGTTTCAAATCAAATTAAAACTTTTAAATGCATTAAACTAAAGGTTTACCAATAAATATTTATGAAACCAAAAGACAATGTAAATTAAGGCTAATTAATATAGCTTCCTAATGCAAAAATCAATTAAGAAAATAATCTATCAAATGATTGAAATTCAAAGACATAGTGAAATAAAAAATATGTTGAGCTCTCTTATCCAATTTCATTAATTAAACTCTTAACCTAAATGAGTCCATAGATTATGGTCATTTATATCTTGTCTTAGATTAGTCCACTCCATTGGTTTGTCATTCTCAATTTTTATTTCTTATTTTTAATATTTTAACTCTTTTTTATTAAATTTTTTATGAAACCACTAATATTTAACTCTTGTATCCTTAAGTCACAAATCTCCCAAGGTCTTTTTTATTCAAATGAGATGAATTTGTTCATACTAGTATAGACAGTTCTTATTTTGAACTCACTTTAGCTAGAATTTATTTATATCATTTTCTAAAATAATATTGAAAAATAAGCTCATAATTTGTTTTTGCTCTTGCCCTTTTCTGAGTTATGATATTTTTCTTCAATTCTTTTTTCTAGGGCTTAATTTTTTTCTAAATCCTCGAAAACCAACTTCTGTCGCACAACTCTACTTAAATAAATCACTACCAAGCAACATATCTCAAGGTGTGCTAGTGAAGACACTTTTAGGTCAACACTAATACTCACGTCCCATACTATGAGTATTCACGAAGTCAAAAAGGCAATCTCTACCATACACTAGCACAACCAACCCCGGAGCTATCCACCTACATGTTGCATCTCATACCACATGTATATGATGGTTTCTCTTCAACAGTTCTACAACCCTTCATAACATGTTCACCTAAAAGTGTTTCAATGCTTAAAGTTTACCAAAAACTCATCATATCTATCTAATGATTTAAATGACTTAACAAAGCATTGACTCAATTCTTCTTTTTTCATCAAACTTGATCACAAATTTGTATATTTTTTCCTGACAATTTCAAATCATGATGTGTTTCTCCCTGATCTTGTTAATCTTCTCAATGCAAAGAAACATCAACTCGTCTTTTATTAATCACTTTGCTCCAACACATGATTGTTCCTTGATGCTCCATTGGTGAAAGGTATCCCATAAAATCTCACTATCTCACATAAATTGTCATTCCATGAGGATTTTGCACTTCATTTCCTTGTGAAGCTTCCATCATCTCATGAAAACTTTGGGATTGTACAACCAAATTTTCTGAAAAGAACTTCCCTCCTTCATAAAGTTTTTAATGGGTAATTTTGTTGATCTTTCACCCTCAGACGTACTACCACAACTTCTATCTTTCTACTTAAAACATATGACACAACATTTACTTTACTTTGAACCCTAAAAATTTTTAAAGGCTGAGAAAGGTTACTCCACACAAGTAGTATTTCCAAATCTCCAAAATAAATACTTATTTTGACAATTCTAGGTCATAGGTTGGGTAGTTCTACTCATAAGTTTTCTACTGCATAGATATGTCGTTCTACATTGGTATGTATTACAAATGTTCCATGAGAGTATCACCATACACTACAATTCTTTTTTTGCCTTTAGGTAAAACCTATATATGCACATAAGTAAACCTTATTTACAACTCTTAGAAACTAATTTCATATTCCTTCATCCAAACTAGGGTAAAAAATCACAAACAACCTATCAAGGCCCAAAGCAAGACTTCTTACAAGACCAAAATAAACTACCAACATTTATTGAAATAATAACACAAACTCCTTTTGCTTAAATCTCCTCCTCTTTTATTGTTGGAATTCTAATCTTCTCCACTAAGCCTCCTTTTAGTTCCTCAATCAAAACTCTTTTTCATTGTCGATTTACCATGAGACTCTTCAATCACTCCTTAATGAAGATTTAGTGTTTCCTCCTCAGACTCATGTGTGTGTAATATACTCTTGTTGTGTCTCTCTCACCGTGAGGAAAATTCACTCAAAGGTTAATAATGGATAAAGAAAATTTTATGTAAAGGTCTCTCCTTTTTTCTCAACTTGAATATTAATTCTTCTCTCTTGCATATTGTCCATACATAGTCTTTTTATAGTATTTTGAGTCAGTTAGGGTAAAATAATCCAAAGCAGGAAAGGACTTTATTCTGGAATTCTTAAACTAGGTAACTTAAACTTCAAGTGATCGTTCATTTCAGAAAATGATTTATCAATTATTGTCTTTGTATAAATGAAAATGTCAATATATCAATCAATTAACCAAGCGATTAAAACATGTTTGCTTCTATTCTTTAAGTGTTTCAATTACAAATCTAACTTGATCACAACCAAATCTATTTATACTCTAAAGAGTATTGTACATGAAGTTTTGACATAGTTTTGATCATCAAAATTAGTCAATTATAATACCTAGGCCCTCGTATGTTCTAACAATTTCATCATCTAATACTAATAATTATTTTGAAATAAAATTATTAATATGTGATAGACAAAGTATTTTTTGTAATAATTAAAACAATTGTATAATATTTGCAAGTTTTCTTGCTTCAAATGTAACACCAACCATGATCGCTTTTTGTCTACCTTAGCATCATTCAATAGATGTAACATCCCATATTTTCTAAAAAAAAATTATATTTTAATTTATTAAATTTTATATTTTTTGGTCAATGGTGACCATTGATGTGTTGATGAAATTCTAGAAATAACTTTCAGCGGACTCACTCACACATCGATGAAGTCATCGATGGTAACTACATTCATGCAATTAATCCAGACTACTAACCAATTGATCATTTTCGTATTATGGGGGTAGTTATCATAGTATTTAAAGCATATAAACTGTTTGGGAAGGAAAAATGAGTCCAAAAAAGAGACTTGCATTTAGAGAAAAGGGTAGTGGTCAACTGAGAGAGAAGCAAATGTCGAGAGTTTACGTCGAATTTGCATTTTGATTTGATCACTTGCTAAACTTGAAGTTTTATTGAATTTATGTAGTTTTGGATTTTCCTCAAGTTCTTCATGATTTGTATTTGATGAATTTTTAGTTGAAGTGGAATCTTTGAGTTTTTTATACTCCAATGGCAAGTTCAAAGTTTTACTATATTACAAGTGATAATGGTTTGGTTCAATGATTTCTTCTTTATGAAAAGATATTTAAGGAGTTTATATATGCATATTATTTTCAAAAATAAATGGGAATGATTGTCAATGTTTTTTATCATCGGTGAAATTACCGACACGTCAATGATTGCAACAGCGGAAAGAGGAAGATGAATAGTACTCATGTGTGCATGCGTAGCAAGCATACTAGTTTTGGTCACCGCCTGTGTGGACAATGTGTCAATTAGGCCTCAGTTAGAATAGCAGAACAATGCTATTCCACTGTCGATAAGGTTCAATGTGTCGGTAAACTCACGATGGTCATTGGTGAGGTTTCTGACTTGTATGTGAAGCCACCAATGGAATCTCGCATCTCTATCGGTCATGTTCGGAGTGTTGGTGAACTCACCGATGGTTATTAGTGAAAAAACCAACCCACCCATGAGGTTACCCATAAAACCTCATAACCACTGTCAGCAGGGTTTGACATGTTGATGAACCCCCACCGATGGTCATCTGTGTGGTAACCAACATGTCGGTAAGGCTACCGATAGAACATATGATTTGTGGATTTTATTATGATTATAGCTAGAGTATGCTATAGTAATTATGATTGATATTATATAGATGTGATGTGGATGAAAGATCAATTTTGTACACATTACTTAGGGGTTAGTAAACCCTAATGCATGTGTATGAGACTCTTTATTATGATGAATCAATACCCAAAGACAATGCATATAGCATACAAGGTCACAGGAACCCTTGGTGCCTTGGCTCCAAAAATAAGTCATTGCCACGTAGATGAGAAGGGTTTGGTATGAAATAGAACTAAGGTCTTCTGGCTCGCCAATGATAGAAGTTATGTAGAACCACTTCCTTGGCCCGAGAGTTGAGTTCAAATAACTAGAGCATTAAAAGATGACTAGTCTCATGCAGTGCAATATATGAGGTTTTGATAATTATAAAAGTCAAAATCTTATCACTAGGGTCCATGAGCCCTATTTAGCCTTTACTTCATGGCGTGGATGGGGTGAGGTAGACTTCAGAAGAATTGAGGTTGTAATGTGATGACTTAATATCTAATAGAGTGAAGCTCCTAGACAAGGTCATAGTGTCAAGAGAACCTTTATGAGAGGCTTGCTCATGTATGGAATAATTGACATAAAAGATATGCAGTCTTTCAATTGTCATAAATTATATGGTTTCCTAACAAGGATTTCTTGGTATGTTGATTGAACTTTTTTATTTATTTAAGATTATTCTGAGTATTCTTGACATCTATTGTGGTGAAGATGTTTGGGTCGTGATTAGAAGGTATTGGGAAGGTCATAGCTATAGTACAGTTCTTCCTTGCTATTCGGAGTTTCTTCAAATAGGTTTAACTAGTTAAGTATGGATTATGACACTTGATCATGCAGGTTTTGTATTGTAAGTTCCCTAAACTTCTTCTGGTATATTTTATTCTATTTAATTATTTTATGTGGTTTAATGCTAACTCTAATCAGTTATGGACTATTTTTTAAATTTAAATGGTTAACAAAGGTTTTAACTAAAATTTTATTCACATTTCAGGTTTTTAAGTTAATTTAAGTTATTTAGAATTTTTCTGGAATTTTCAAAATTTTTACTATTTTCCCCAAAAAGTTAGGGTTAGCGGGACCCCTATGGGAACCACGGGCGAAATTAGGATTTTTAACCCTAAATATACCTAACATTAACCTAAGACCATATATAATTATTTCAAAATTTTTAGACATCAAATCGGGTTTTAAATAAATAAATTTTACCATTTTTAGTATAAAATCCTATTTGTACCCCACTAGTTAATTAGGTCTACCCCACCATTTACTATAAAATGAAAGGCTCAACCACTTTCCCAATTGGGAAAGGGCTAAGACTTAGAGCTAAGAACCTAATCCTCATTCTCCTAAAGGAGAAAGGAGATTAAGGTATGATTTTGCTAAATATTCCATAAATCTATTAGGGTTTTGCTTAAATCTTTCAAATATCTTCCTTTGCTTTGGTTTAATATCGGTTTTCACTCAAAAACTACTGATTTAGGTTTTTATTTCAAAACCCAATGTTTAAAATTTTATTTTTGGGTCTCTTGAACCCTAGATCTACTTGTCATTGAAAGTTTTAGGTGTTTTAAAATCGGATTTGAGAAGTATTAATAAAAATCATATTTTTGGTAGGTTTTGAAGGAGTTTGAGGAGCTATTCAAATCAAGAACTTGTTGAAAGGTAAGTACTTTGGTCTCAAACGTTGTTGTGATTCGGATTTAAGTTTTGATATGGTTTTGAAATGGGTTCCATGATTATGAGCTTTACTGGTGATTCAAGAAAGGAATAATCCTTGATGCGATTTCTTTAGGTTTATGTTTAGTAATAGCTAGATATGAGGTTCTTAAAGTATGGATTTGATTATCATGAAGTTTGGGAATGAGATTTGATATTTTATGAAGTGTATGTGAAGTTTCAGTTTTGATTTCGAAATTGAGAAGATGAACCAGAGCCACTGTGTTGGCATTTGAATGGCCATGTAGGCCGATCGAACGGCAGTACTATAGATTCATTTTGCTTATTTTTTATGTTTTTACTCTTTAATACCATTTTATATGTTTATGTTAAGTAATTTGAGCTACAATGAGCTACGAGAATGGTACATTATTGATGTTTGGAAATTATGAAGAATATTTAAGCATTATGTGAAATTGCATGTTGTTGGCTATACATGTTAGAATTACTAACTTGAATCTATGATTTGATGATTTCTTATGTTTTAGCATGATTCTAGTAAGATTATAGCAAGAGAATGAACTGATATGTCTTCATGTAATGTGATTAAATTATGGGTGAATGATGGTGTTATGTCTAGATCCAAGTGTGGTGTGAATATGATTCCATAGGTTTAGCGTGATATTACACTTGACTTGATTGATGGTTTTCACCCATGATTTCAATTGAAACCATGATTAGATGTTAATGTGCATATTTGATATGATGATGAGTTAAATACAAGGCATGTTCATATGCTTAGAATTAAATGTTTCTACCATGTACACACACATGTGGGAGATGATTATGATGATGTTTAGTATTATGATTATAAATGATGCATGAGGGGCTGATAAGAGCACTTATCATGAATTAGGATTTATGTATGTCTTGCCCACATGTGTACCATGTTGCATGCATCATAAAACAGATTTCCAAATTAGGCTTTATTGAGATTTAGCTATAATTGATCGATTAGATGCAATGATGTGAGATTGCATGTCAGATTAATCAATCATGGGCTTGTTAGAGATCGATTAGTCCGAAAGGACATCATTTCAATTTGAGTTCCTATGTAGAGCATGGATACTCCCTGGGTTGAGTTGATCTGAATTGATGTTGAGTTGAGTTGAGTTGAATGGAGACGAGTTGTGTACTTGTCATGTGGTTAAGATTTTTTTAGACAATCATCTGGACCCTGAGAATCCAAACTGGTATGCCTTTGTGCACTGTCTACCACGTGTTCTAGGTTTCCTGTGTGGAATTCAAATTGTTCTCGTTGCAAAAGATGTCCTGGGTGAACACACCTGCTCTAGGTTCTCTGTGTGAGATTCGAACATCCTTGGCTAGGATTGCCCTGGGCGAGCAAACTTAGGGGCTGACTACCCCGAACACTTTATGTTTCCTTCGTGGAAATCGGACAATGTTCAGCCTGTGTGGCTTGATTGTATCTCTTCATAATGGAGACATTCACTATTTGTTGATGAGCATGTGTATGAGATAATATTATGCTTAGGTTACATAGGTTGTGTAAAGATAATTGAGATTATGTGATATATGCGAATATAAATTATTATGCATGATTTAGTATCGTGTGATTGAGACTCTTATCGTGCAGGGTGAATAACCTACAGATGAATGATATGAATATGAATTATGTGATTACGTATTAGGTACACATGTTATGCTAATTGAATGCTATGAAGGATAATGATTTATTACGCATAATTTGAATATGTGTTAGAGGCACTGTTCATGGAAGTTTTATAGGATGTTTATGCATGATGTGATTGAGTGAGAATAACTTATTGTGCATGATGGATTTTATGTCATATTGTGATTATTCATGTCATGATTAGTATTGTGAGTTACATGTGTGTAGGATGAGGGGTATGGTAAGGGAATTATTCAGAAATGGGAATAGTAGGTGAAATATGGATCTGAATTATCATATTGATGTGTCGTGAGTGTTTTTTCATTAATGTTACTGTATTTCAACCCTTACTCACCCCTCTTTCTGTGTTTTGTTTTGGGGCTTGCAGGCGTGACATGCAATTAATCAGGATTCCCTGTGTGAGGGACGACCGGGATATACGTAGGATTAAGCATTGATGCTTTCGAACGTTGTTTTGTCTTCTGATTTATGTTATTATGATCATAGAACACCTTGTGTGGGTTACTATGTTTCTGACTCGTGTGTATCTTCTGCTTTTAGACTTATCTGAGATTCTCTTATTCAAGCCACATGTCGGCTCAAGATGTTATATATGTGGGTTGAGAGTGATGATTTATTTTCAAAATTATTATCCTTTTTTTTACCTTATTTCTCTTGCACAAAGGATTAAAGGTGTGCGACTTTGTGTATGTGTTAAATACTCGATTAATTAGTTAAAGTCTTCTGCAATGCAACTTAAGTCACCCCCATGTGCTTCGACTGGCCCTTTGACTGGGTTCGGCTTAGGTCGGGCAAGCATTGAGTTTTGACATGTATGGATTACGACCTTTTATTATATAGGTTGTGCATGGAGTATGACACTTGAATGCACAAGTTGTGTGCACGGATTATGATATTCTATTGAGGTAGTTGCACAGGTTTTGCTCATAGATTTTGATGCATGAATAAGATATTTGCCATGAGCAACCACCCTGTCATTAATGTCGAGCCATGGAGGAGTCAGGTAAATGCTGGCTAGGTCTTGCCCTCCCATAGAAGCAGTGGAAAAGGGGACACAAAGAAGAGGGGAATCTAAGAAGGCTGGTGGAGATCAACAGGGGCCAGAAGCTCCCCACCGTCACTGGGCAAGATCAACAAGCTCCATCCGGTTGGATCTCAGTGTCTTGTGGCACCACCATGAGCAACAAACACGAAATGGGTGTTTGACTCAACAAAGGAGAAAAAAATAGGTGGTTGTGGCAGCCACTTGTTGCATCTTGGATGAGGCAGCAGCACGACAGTCCACCGGTAACTTGGCAACCGACATCACTGAAAAGGAGATGCAAGAGTGTGGGGGGAGGTCCACCGAATAGATCGGGTGAAAGACTTGAAAAGTATGGGATAAACTACCCATGTTGGTCTAGTTTCGTAGTGCTCATTGATACGAGTCTAACAGTACAAGAATGCGTGATTCCGACTTTGGGGTAAGAAGTTATCGCATTTTGAATAAAATAATATTAGAACAAAAATAAAAAATAGGGAAAATGATGAATTAGTTGTTATCAGCAAAGACGCCGCCACTGGCGACTGCAGTCAGCCAGCATGCAAAGCCACGCCGCACGTCAACTCACTTGTTCATGGGATGGGGACAGTGATGTCAGGCCAACTCTTCTGCGACGCGTGGGAGTTGCAGTCTCATATGTGTGGCGCAAGTTTGGGCCCTTGCGACATGCAAATGCACTGCACATAGCGCGAACGATGTTGGCATGTGCACCGCGGGCAGTTTTGTGTTATGTCCACGACTCTTTCCTATAAATAGGGAAGAGTTGTCTAGTTTTGGGAGAGTTTTTTTGCCCGTTCTAAGTTCGATTTTGCTTGTTCAATAAGCATTTTTAGCTAATTCGAGGGTGCTCTACGTAATGAAAATGTCAAATCCTCAAGTTGGTAACTCTAGATGGGGAAAATGACTCAGGCCAAGAGGAGACTTTGTCTGATGCCCTTAGGCCCAAAGAGAGAGAAGCAACCCAGAAGAAGAAGAGACTTCATCCTCCACTGTCGGGCTGCAACAAGAGAAGTGGCCCAAAATAATATGAGGCTCTTTCCACTGTCGATAGGCTGCAAAGAAACAGAGATATCCCTAAGTAAGGGGAGGTTCTATCAGTAGTCTTCGAATATGCTTAGAGATAAACACCTTGGGTAAAGGGTAGGTTATGTCTGTTGCCTTTGGGCTTACAAAGAGAGACACATCTCTGGGTTAGGAGCGATTTTGTCCTCTGCCTACGGGCGCAAAAAGAGAAACACGCCCCGGGTAAGTAGAGGTTTTGTCCACTACCTACAGGCACGCAAAGAGAGAAGCCCTCGGAAAGGGTGCAATGAGAGAAACACCCTAAGTGAGGGAAAATTCTGAAAATTCTGTCTGCCACCTTCAAGCGGGAAAGAGAAAAATGTGCCAAAGAGAGAGAGGTCTTTGCCCGCCATCTTTGAACCTAAAGGGGAGAATGCCTTGAAGGAATGAGCAACTTCGAACATGCTACTTCCAAAAATCTCAAGGGAGAAAGCATTTATGACTTTATATTTTAATGCATGTGTATCTTATTTAGTTAATTTAAGATGCAAAATGAGATATATGTTTTGCGTTGATTTGCACTGTATGATCTACTCTGCTATGATTTGATTTGATATGATATGTTCTAGTTTGATCTCATATATTTTGTTCATTTATGTGAAAAAAAGAGTTGTCTGATTCCAATGATTTATATGATGCATGACTCCAAGGATTTATGTCTTAACTCTGAATGATTTATTCGGATATAAATATTATAAAATATATAATTTATTATACCTAATATATGTATTAGCCGTTAGGTAGAACTGTGTTCGGATATGATCTTATTACATAGGCAACTGATGTTAATGCAATGTTGGCCTGATCTAAATTAGTTGTAAAATATATATTTATTTTGGCATAAGTGAAATAGAGCACTAAAGCTCTATAGTCGCACACATAAGTTGATCCTAGATAGTTTTGAAAAAATTAACTTTGATGTATGTTTTCCGAACCCCCAGGTTGGGTTACATCGCAACCCTGGGTGTTACAAAGACACTCTTGCGCCTAGTTTTTTCTCTCTCATTTTCCTTCTCCTTTCTTTTATTTGTATCCTATTTTCACTGCTGATTTTCTTTGTGGCACAACGAGTCCACTAGACTTCATGCCTAACTTTACAAGTACGAATATCGAAGTAAAATACACAAAAGCAAATACTTCAAAGCGTTAAATTTCCCCATTAAAAAATAACAAAGAGCTCATAAAAATTACAAAAAATATTAGGGGCGCTACAGGCCTATTCATATAGTAACCTAATAAAAAATAGGATATTATATTTTTTTATAAAAATTAAAGATATAGGTTAATAATTTAATATTAATTAAACGGACAGGCCTTGTTGGAGACGAACAAAAAAATAATAATATCCGGACAATCCCGAAGAAAAAGCGGACGGTCACCGTACAAACGGACGCCATTTACACCCTAGGCTCCATGTCCTAGCCAAGGTATAGCCGCGGGGGGGATTCTCTTTGCCCTTCTCCTGCGCCGGCGTCGAATGGCCGAGAAAGATACGTCTCTCTCTGCGTCCGGGGATCTCTTCATGGAGAATTTAACCATGGATTCGATCGACGAGCTTGACGATTTCCCCGAGTGCTTCCGCTGCTGCGTCTGCCTGTGAGCCTTTTTTTATTCGTTTCTGCATTCGCGGTTTCTATGGCTATTTCTTTATCTTTTTGTTGGAGGTCGTAAAACACTCATTTACCCGTTCAATGCGAGTCTATTGTGGTTATGTTATCGAATTTTAGCTTCAAATGGTTGTCGTCTTCTCAAAGCTCGCCAGAGCTTGGTCTTAATCTCTGACATTGAAGATAGATGGGAGATTGGGTTATCGTAATGCCCCTTTGAATTCATTTTAACTTTAGAATTTGATGCACCGGCTATCATCTTCTTCGGTGTTTGCGAAGGCTTCTAACTACGAAAAGTAGGTCATGAATCTGTAGATGAAGTGAAAAAATATGGAACATTGGACAAGTTGATTATAAATTGAACATTTCTGCTTCAATTTTGATATCATCTTCGTAAATTACGCAATAACTTGCAACTTTAGAGATGTGCTTTATTATTAGTCTGCATGCTAACAATTATTTATGTTCAACACTCCATGTATGTCCCAGTTGTTTCTTCATAATTTTCTCAAGGATGTGAATGTGAGTTATCAATTCTAATATTAATGCATATTTGGGAAGAAAATATATGGTACTTGCATCTTCTTTAGTAATGGTTTTCATGCAAGTGTATAAAACTAATATATTCATGGTTTTTCAGGGAACTTCTCTACAAACCAGTCGTACTTGGTAAGAATTTATCACTGACTCCTAGAGAGACAGAATGAGTTGATTATCACATTTAATTTTTGTCTTTTATGTTGCAGCATGCGGGCATGTTTCTTGCTTCTGGTGTGTTCATAAAGCTATGAATGGTACCTATGTATCTCACTGCCCTATTTGTAGATACCGTTATCTTCATTTTCCTGCCATTTGCCAATTGCTGCACTTCGTGCTTCTTAAATTAAGCCCCATGATCTACAAGAAAAGAGAAAAATTAATACTAGGTCAGTTGTTCTAGTCTTGGCTTGATATATTTGGATGGTGCTCTTTACTTTCTGAAATCTTGATTATTTATGTAATGGTGTGAACTGCTTTTACATTTGATGCTGTTGTTTCTTTTTTTAGAACAAGAAAAAGGAATGGGCTTCTTTTCACCAGAAATTCCTCCTTGCTTAGACACAGAGAGCACATGCACCAGCAATATGCTAAATATTCCAGAGTGCTTTTCATATTCAAAAGAGAACATAAGTTCTTGTACAGCTATAAATGCAGAAAATAATCCTTCTCAAGATATCAACTCGACTAGTCCTGGACAATATTGTCAAGAAGATACTGAAGATCGAAAAGATGTAGCTACTACATGGGATGATTTTTGTGAAAATAATAGAGGAAATGGATGCTCAATGGAGATATCTGTTTCTGATGTTTTATGCATTTTGTGTAAGCAACTTCTTGTTCAACCTGTGGTTCTTAATTGTGGTCATGGTAAGTTATTTGCCCTCCTGTAGCCCTGTTTATTAAAAAAAAAATTTAATGACTTTGTGCTTGATACATGGAAGTTTTCTTTCTTTTTGCATGTTTTGTTATTAATTTTTTGTTCAGTGTACTGCAAGTCTTGCTTGGAACCAATGGATGATGGCCTGAAATGTCAAGACTGCCAAAGTCTACATCCTGGAGAGTTCCCAAAAGTGTGCTTGGAGTTTGATCATTTCTTGGAAGAGCAGTTTCCTAAAGAGTATCTAATTAGACGAGAATCGCTTCACCAGAAGCTAGTATCCTATCAGAAAGAGGAAACTATAGTTAGTAAGTTATTACTTCTTTTTGTTTTTGCTTTCATCTTTTAATTGTAATGTGGAATTGGAAGCCGAGGAAACTTTTTTTATCATGTCATTTGGTCCACGAGATAGTTGGAAGCATAGATTAGAATCAATTGACTGCTGGATATAGTTTTGCATCGGTCATTCAAGGATTTTTTCTTTAAAGTATAATAACATTAAGTTGACCTTGATGTGAGGAAAGAGCGAGGAGGTGAGCTCTAGGAGCATCCAACAGGATTTATGACACAAAATGATATCATGCTAGAGGACTATCAGAAAGAGAAAACTACAATAGTAAGTTATTACAATTGAAAAGATGGAAAAATACAATAATAAAGCAGTAATAACTTATTAATTGTAATTTCCTCTTTCTGACAGTACTAGCTTCTGGTAAAGTGACTGTCGTCTAATTAGGTATCCTTGAGGAATTAGGTGATCTAGTACACTGTCAGAAAGAGGAAACTACAATTAGTAAGCTATTACTTCCTAATTATTGTTTTTTTCCACTTTTCAATTGTAATGTGGAATTGGAAGCAGAGGAAACATTTTTCCATCAAGTAATATGTTCCATGAGACAGTTGGAAACAGAAATTAGAATCAATTGGTTGCTGGATATAGTTTTGCATTGGTCATTCCAGGATTTCTGCTTTACTGTATAATAACATTAAGTTGACCTTAATGTGAGGAAAGAGCATGGAGGTGAGCTCGTTGAGTGTCCAAGGCCATTTATGACACAAAGATAGCAGGCTAGAGGACCCAAATAGTTGCGGAAAGATATTGATGAGATTCTAGTGTCATTGTATGTCTTCGCAATTAAAAAGAGACATTTGGTCTGTGAGTTGGGATACTCGTTTTATAATAGACACTAGATGATGCAAAATTTTATGCTTTTCTTTGGTGATGTATATACACTCCTCATGCAGTTGTTTTACTGTTATAATCCCTAGAGTTTAATAGAATTGACCCTAGAGATTACAAGAGAACTGCAAGAGATATAGTAGAGGAAGGGGACAAGAGCCTCAGGATGATCTGCTGGTCCTGGCTGAGACAAGGGAAAGAGACAGAGTGGCAGTTGACCAGGAAGAGAGGAAACGGGTGAAGGGAATAACTTTCTGATTAATTCCTAAGTGGAGGGTACACCTCTTACATAAAGTCTTAGCCCTAATGTGCATGGGCCTTATTTCCTAACATCAGCCTAATGACTATTAAGGCTCTTAGTTGGCCAGCCAACTAACAAAAAGCCTTATGGGCCAAGCTAATCATTGAAATAATCAATAAATTCCTAATTTGACGCAATGCATAACATTTACCTTGTTGCCAAAAAACATTTGTGACCTTATACATGTATAACATATGGTTCTTGAAATATATGTGCTTCCTAAGAAGTTATGTTTGTTTGGTTTTAGGATATCTGGCGTTCAAGTAACAACTCCATGATCATTCATAATAGATTAGCTACTTATTGTTTGCATATGTAATAGATGAAATAATCATGGCATGTTGAAACACACTGTTGAAGAGGAAAGTGAAGAAAAATTAGCTATTTATTATAGTAAGAAAAATGGTAAACTGTTCTGAAGTGGGGTTGGAAAGATTATATTTGTGGGGGATGGTGGATGCCACTGTTATGACCCGTCCTAGGGGTCGGGTTTTGCCTTCATAGTCTATTAAAGTTAGAATTAAATTATTATTAGTAAGAGTAGTTTAGTATAATTTGGATTTATTCTTATTGGGCTTAGGATAATGTTAGAAGTCCATTCTAATTAAGAGTTTTATTAGCATTAGGCTTAGGAGGCTTAATTGCCTATAAATATGTAGGGGCTATGCCCTATTTGATCAAATCAAAATTTTAGAAGTCAGACTCAAGTTTATTTAATTTTATCTTTAAGTTGTTTTTTTTTACTTTTATCTTTAATTTAGCTAGTGTGGACATCAGTCTATATCAGTCACTTGGAATGGTGAGATCTAGATGTAGGCTTCTAGAGTAATAATAGCAATTTACTTATGTTTATAAACGATTGAGGAATATAAAAAGAAAGAAATCATGTATCGTTTAGTTGTCCAGCTTGTGCTACTTCTTTTTATCCCGCCCATAAATATCCTCATAGTTTATAGACAATCTATGTTGCATCAACTACCATTTTAATTTTTTGGAATGTGAACGAGTTAGAAATGGCTGGATTTTACATTTTGAAGACTGGTGGGGATTGCGTTCCTTTTGGTGGAAGCATTCTCTTGCTTCACATCTCCCTTTTTTACTACATGGTGGTGAGAAGAGTAGTTGCATGTAGGCTAAAATAGATTTTAGTGAATTGTCTAGATATCCAATATTTCTGAACATCTTTTCGGCCTTCTTTTGTGTGGGTAGAATCATCCCCTTTTTTTAGCACTGAAATGCTATAGGTAGAAATATCCCGCAGGTTATAAAGGATTACACTGGTTATAGTTTCTGTTGCCTGAAGTACTGTACATGGAAGACAAAGACAACAATCGCTTGTCATATCCTTTCATGTCTGGCACATTGATCACAACAATATTTTTTTAATAACATTGATCACAGCAAGATGCAGGCTTGATATTAGGGTTCTATTTTGTGGATGATAAAAAAAATTATTAATTAATAATGTGAAGAGTGTATCACACTTGCCTCTTAGTTTTGAGGAGCTAACTTATTGCCATATTACGTAGTTTCCTATTTAAAAAAGAAAATTTTGGACCTTCCTTAAAATTAGTGAAGTTGACAGCCAGATGCGAGCACTATATTTGTCCAGGCCAATTTGTTGCATGAAAACATGTATCATTCTTTTTGTCTAATTCACTATATTTGCCCAGGTCAATTTATTGCATGAAAACATGTACCATTCTTTCTGTCTAATTCTCGTTTTTCCTTCCATTCTGCAGAAGCCAAGGAACAAGGTAGTGAGACCTCGACAAAGTCTAGGAATTTTAACGTTGCCTCACTCGGCCATCGTGATTCTAATGTTAATGTTGGAGTTGGTTGTGATTCGTGCGGGGTAAGATATTAATCATCTGGCCTTTGATTGTTTGTATATGAAGGTTGTTTTGAATTTTATACAGGGCACATTTTGATAAACTTAAGGCAGAGTAAAATGTTTTCTCTGTTGAGTTCTTCAAAGATTTAGTTTGTTTGGCTTATTCACATAAATCTCACTACTGCACTCCTCATCAAATTTGGTGGTATTCATGCAAATATGTTCCTCAAATTGTATTTGACCAAGTCCTGGTATTGTAGACATTCCCTTATTTCTATCCCAGAACATCTTAATTAAGTTTCCCGTTTCTTGAAAAAATCCCATTATTGGCTCACTCTTTATCGAATCATATAGATCAATCAAGCAATGATGGAATGGACTTTCTTTTTACTGAATTGACTTCATATATGTATGTATGAAATATGTAGGGTTACTTATAAAGTTGGGGGAAAACTTTATGGTCTGACTTGTTTGCTGAAATATGCGTTGCATGTATCAACACCAAAAAAAATCTTTTTTTCTGCTTGTTTATTTCTTTGTAAGGCTAAGTGCAGTGATTAGCATTCGTATGTCTCTTGGACTGATTGTTTATTTCCAGATGTATCCAATAATTGGAAAGTGGTACCGATGCATGGACTGTACAGAAAAAATTGGGTTTGATTTGTGCGAAAACTGCTACAGTACCAAGTCCAAGCTTCCTGGTAGATTCAACCAACAACACACTTCTGACCACCGATTCAGGCTTGTACAACCAAGCAAGATACGCCGTCTTATGATGCGATTAATGGTTGAAGATGGTTCTGCTGTTCTCGTCCCATCAGATGTTCTTGTCCCGTCAGATGATGAATCTGACCAAGGCGTAGAAGATTCAGCATCCACTTCCTGAAACTATGAGTGATGGTGCAATTCTGTTAAACCATTACATGGAGGATACATGTACAAATCTGGTTTTTACTTCAAAAGCGCAGCCACCAAGGCCTAATTTTGATTTTCAATTCTTAGTTGTGACGTACTTGAACTTAGCAAGGGAGAAATTATTTGGTATTCTGGGAGTGCCACGTGGGATTTACTCTCCCGTTGAAGATTGAGGATCAATGGCTCTTGAGAAGTGGGAGCACTTGCCACTCAGTACTCCAGGAGTACTGAATAATTTTTCCTGCAAAGGAGTTTTGGTTAGCTACAAGGTGATGATCACCTCCATAAGAATCTGCTTCCCTGAGGTTGCTGCCGGCTACTTTCAACCAGTCAGTTACGTAAATGTCAAGACTACAATTTACAAACTGTGAAGACATTGTAATTATTCACCCGAACTAATTTACGTGTGACACTATATGGGAGTATTGTGAAAGATAATTTGAGAGAAATCAAGTACAATTTTTTTCCAGTCTTCTCTCCCTTCATGTATATGTGAAACTGCAAAATTCAGGCCTCTATGACTATATATTTCATCAGATTTCAGATTTTCTTTGTTTATTCCTTCTAAGGATATTCTAATCTGGCGAAAGAGGTATTTTCCCAAGTTCCAACCATCGTCTTGGAATCCCTGTTACTGGTGATGGCGCCGGTACAAGCTTTACGTTGTTGAAGCGAACTTTCACCTGACTAAGCTGACTTGGTGCAAATGTCGGTTGCTGGTTAGGTGGTTTCCCTTTCACCCTACTTAAGATTGAAACCTATGGCTTATGTGTCTCCAGCCCAATCCTCCACTGCCACGTCTGCCTTTATGTACCGGTCATTGCCTGACCGGATAGTATAAAAAGTGATTACAACACGAGAAGACGCGGTGGAAGTACCCACAGAAAAATTTGGTGGTTTTCTTTGCATATAAAGAGCTTGTATAGTCAGAGCTGTAATAGCTAACTCTTTCCTTATATAAATCCGGTACTTCGGATCATCGTGACCAATGCGGAGATTTTACCAGGTTATTATAAAACATTTTGCCACGAAAAGAGAGGTGAGAATGGAGCGAAGTTAGGTGCATGCACAAAAAAAAAATGAGAAACATACCTTGTGAACAAACCTCCCATACTACCCCACGAACAAAAGATTTTTTTCTATTTTCTTTTAATAATGAGCCCAGTGTAAGTTTTGCATGAGAGTTGTTTATCTATGAGATTGACAGTGTATATATAAGTGTACGAGGTCACTGATGTTAATGTGTATTAATGTGTACACCATCGATCTTGAGCATTAATGGCTCTTACACAGATCTTAGGCTCGTCTCATTGTCAATAGGGAGTAGGAAAAATTCTTTGCTCTCGAACATGTGAATCCCTATGGTACAAACAGTAATTAGAGTTATAAAGGGCCGGAAGTGTGAAGGAATTAAATAAATGCTCCAAGATTAAAAAATAAAAATAAAAATAAATTACTTTTAGTATATTTTAATTTTTTAATCCAGACACTTATTTGTCAATGTAAAGGGGCCTAAGTGCAAAGTTCATGAATTTATCCTTAAAAAAAAAAAGGAGAACTTTCAGTTTCGATCCAACAAGAATTTACACTAGAAAGGAAGAGCTGAAGGAACTTTAGTTTAGATCCTACCAACTCTCTTTTTACACACAGGCCAAAAATGAATAAACAACTATAGTCCAAGATACTAGCCGAAGTTTTGCAATAAGAGGGCAGATAGCCCATGTTTCATTGGTTCCATGAAAGTCATCTGACAGCCAGGTAAACTACTGCGCGGGCAAATTTTTGGAATGTAAATAGAAGGAAAAAAATAACAGCTGATGACGATGGGGATTTTATTTACCCAGTACCTTAGGAATAGGGAATATGTAATCTACCATGTAACGCAGAGCCATGAAATTATGTTATTAAGTTGTATTAGATAATGCATTGAATTATGCATGCAAATACAAATTAGATAAAAATAAATAAATTAAAAATATATAATGAACAATGGTCTCCCTTCAATGCTATAGTTAGATATATATTTTTAGGATTATAATGATCTATATATAATTATAAGTATTGTTTTAACCTATAAATATTTGTAATAGACGACAACAAGTCCAAATCTCATGGACTTAATATTAAGTTATAAATTAATAAAGATAACCATGTCAAAGGACTTCATGTTGTGGAGTGCAGCATTTATCTTTTGACCCAATTTGGGGGAGTTTCCTTTGATAGAGCTCATTAAGAGTTTTTAATAATGTAAAAATATAAATTTAAACATATGTAATACAAGTAAATATGTAAAAAAAATATTAACAAGAAACGTATTGTATATATGAGACCCAAAAAAAATTCGAAAGAACACATATAAAATCTCATTTAATAGAGCTCACAAAAACTTTCCAACTATACAAAAAAGGTACAAATTTGTCTTCGAGAATATAAGATATAACCTTACAAAGTTAGTCAATATAATCCAAAAAATAAGACCCATATATTAGTAATCAATATTAAGTTAACATGTAAAATATATCTAAAAGAATATATGTAAATAATTTTATTAAAATACTCTTGTATCAGGTACTAGTGAGGACAATATAAAAGGTTTGGTAAACATAAATATTTTTAATTCTATGTAGATTTTGTAAAT
The DNA here is from genome assembly GCA_035235625.1 of Saururus chinensis. Lineage (NCBI taxonomy): Eukaryota > Viridiplantae > Streptophyta > Magnoliopsida > Piperales > Saururaceae > Saururus > Saururus chinensis. The sequence continues at coordinate 34,595,773 of CP141145.1, forward strand.
AATTAATTTGAGTTTAAAAGATGGATAAAATAAAAAAATGGTAAAAAATAGAGGTGAAATAGGCATAAAGTAAAAACTCTATTGTGACTCAACTTGTTTTATATAATGAGAACCTCATTTATATGGGTCAGGTTTTATACACGCATAAGACAGAGTATCACATACAATTGAATGTCAATTTGATGGTATATATAACTCATAAACAAATTGGTTTTTACCCCCTTTTAGTATCAAATAGCTATGCTTGAACTCATACTAACTTTTCCTTATATAATAGGATAATAATATAATATAGCCTTTGTTACTTAGTGACTTAGTGTAATATTAACTAAGAACATAGTGATGATAGTGCACTATTTATTAATGTAATTGTAATCTAAAGTGGCATATTTGTCAATATTTCATAGTATTTTACACGAGGGGCGGCTCAATACCTTAGGCAACTGCCTAAGGCCACCCTACAATTAAAGGCCTATTATTTTATAAAAAAAATATTATACACCTAAAGGCCCTTCATTTTTTAAATTTTTATATAGATTTATTTTTATTAAAGGTCTACCTTGACATTAATATAAATTAAGAAAAAATCATAAAATCTCTCCATCTACTATTTTTTTAGCCCATTAGCTGTTTATATTTACATATTTTCTTCTTATTTTTATTTATTTTTTATTAAAAATTAAATATAAAATATTAATAAGTAAATTTGTATTGGCAAAGTATAAAAAATACTTAGTTTAAGTATTTCACCTTAAGGTCTCTAATGGTATAAACCAGCCCTACTGCAAAGAGAATTGTTTATATTTCGTTTTTATAATGAGTCCAACATAAATTATATATAGGAGCCCTTTATATTTAAAATTGACGACATATATATTATATTCATTTACATAAAAAATATTGTGTACTATCATGTAAAGTGTCAATTTCGTAGATAAATAGCTCCATGCGGAAGTTACTATGCATTAAACTCGTTGTTAGTGAGGAAAACATAAAAAAAAAACTCTTTCCTACCGCATACCCTAACTTATAAAAAATGCCACTGCTGATTACGGAAATTATGGCAGAGAAATGGTATCCTTTGGAGATGTGACGGTGGCAGGCGTCCTGGGGTGAAATGACGAATCTTATAATGGATTGAGAGAGAGAGAGAGTGTGTGATTAGAAAATTGCAAGGAGGGGTTCAGGGTCCGAGCTTTTCTGAAAGATTGGGATTAGCGACGGCCAGCACTCACGTGTGCCCCTGATTGCAACCAAATATACAAGAGAAGGGGCGTCGATGACACGCTCTCCTTAAAAGCTGCAAGCACTATACACAAGGCTCTCTTGTGAATCGGCTAAGAGACAGACGCGGCCATCTTCTTGGCAAATCGCTGAGTCGGTGGTGTTCATGCTCAGCAGCTCGCCATGCCCTGTGCTAGGCCTCCTCCTCCTCGGATTCCCTTCACTTCCATCCTAATGGGGTCATTTATGCCGCCTCTTTTTGTGCTGACTTTGATTAAAGATGGTTGGTGAATTGAATAATGACATTACGAAAGCATGAGTTAGGACAAGTGAAGCAGTCTCGAGCATGGGTAATGGTGCTTTTCAAGATTATGAATGCCCTTCCATCTCAAAAAAGAAGAAGAAGAAGAAGAATTATCCATTACTATTTAGTCATCATGAATCACTCTTGCTTTATCACCCTGAATTATTCCCTGAATTATTCCAATCAGAAGGCAATTGACCGACTTTGTCTTTCTCCCTATTATCTTCTTTGGCTTCATGTACAAATTTTCTTCTCTTCTTCCCCGTCGACAAGAGTGGCGAAATTTTCTTCTGAGACATTTGACTAACGTTGGTGGAAAGGATTGTCCACTACTGCCAGGAGTTCATCAAAGTGTTATCTGATCTCAGAGGACTAGCTACTTTCTTCCTGTGGTGTGGATGGCCCACTCGCAGGTCAAGCATTCCATTCAAATCAGAATCATTGAATTTCCAGAAAAGTCGCATCACTTGGTGTGGAGGTATTTGCTTGACAGTATAAGGTGGAACATCAACTTCGTTTCTAAGCAACACTTGTAGGGTTCATCTTCTGTGACCAGTGATTACAAGCCTTTTTTTACCAGCAAATTAGTGGGCATTACAAAGGAGGAGTTCCAGTCCCTCATCTGCACAGGCTCCCTCCTTCCTTGCCATGAAAATTGAACTCCGCGCCTCCCCTAACCCTAATGCCCTTATCCTTAACTAGGCCAAATGCTTCTTTCTAAGCTTTACATTACTATTAGATTAAAGCGCCGCACCTTTTGTTGTCATCTGCATGTGATTTGCCATAGTTGTTGCATGGTTGCTGCCACAAAAGATAAAAGAGTTTTGTTTTTTATCTTATTTGAGTTGAGGCTGATGTGAAAACTAGCCCTGGTAGCTACAGTGGCAGGCTGGTCCGGATTAGGGTTTTGATAATACGGCCGGGAAGGGCATCAAGGGATTCGCGGGGTGATTTGAGAGGGATTGGCCCCGTGGACCAATCATGTGGTCCAATATTGGCGGGATATATTTCTCCAAAGATTCCCACATGAGTGGGCATATCTAGGTTTAGATGCTTTTGAGGAGCAGTAATGGCTCGTGATTATATGTACCAAGTTAATGCCCATTATTTTATTTTATTTTTGCCTTATCAACTTTCTTGCATCGTTCATCTATATTAAAAAAGGTTGGCATTTGTTTATCCGTATGTGAACTTTGTGGAAGTAACCATCACACCGAAGTAACCGAGATAGGTAGCTAGCTTCATGCAATCTTTTCCAAATTCAGATTCACTGGTGAAATTTTACCCCCCTTTGTTGGCGCTAAATTGACCGTGTACATCGTAGGGCATAAAATTTGCATAAAAATCGATTCCTCTTTTTTTAATTAATAGCGTCATTAGATAAAAATATATGTTTTATATTAATAATTTTATTTTATTAGATTTAAGTGATAAGGTACTTAAAAAAGAGCTTCACCGGCTTATTTTCCTTTTCTCTTAGATGTAGGTTTCACTATTTAATAAAAATCAATATTTTTTTAAATATAGGTATTAATATAGAATAATAAGAGTATATTTTCTATTTTATATTAATAATTATATTTAAAAAAATTTAATTTATATTATACAGGAAAATCTACATCAAAGAAAAGAAAAATAAGTTTATGATATTCTCTTTTAGGTACCAAATTACTTAAATTTAATAAAATAAAATTATTAATATAAAATAAAATTTTTGCCAAATATAACTATTAGTTTTGGACAGAAGGAGTGAATGCTATATTATATACGATCAATCTAAAGTCATCTAGGGCATAACCAATTATTATATAATTAAGAGAAGAAAAATTAGTTTATGATACTCTTTTTTAGGTGCCTAATCACTTAAATTTAATAAAATTAAATTATAAATATGAAATAATTTTTTTTATCAAATAAAGTTATTAATTTTAGACAGAAAGAATATGATTTTATATGCTACATTACATACAATCAATCCAAAGTCATTTAGGACATAACCAATTATCACACGGCCATCCTCTTTGCAATCCAAAACCCTCTCTAAAGGATAAAATGGTTTCTACCCCTTCATTATCAGATCAGCCATAATGTCGAGGCTCATGTGAACTTTTTTTTTATATGATAGTATAGTATGATGTAGCCTTTGTTATTTACTAACTTAGTGTAACACTAGTAAAGAACATAGTATATGGCAATGCACTTACTCGGTAATGCAATCGTAATCATTTGCATAAAGTGGCATATTCATCAATATTCCATGGTCCTCTATACATAAAGATTACTCCATTTGGCAAAAAAATTTGTTCATTATTATTAGTAACTTTATTTTATTAAATTTAATTAATTGGGCACTTAAAAAAGTATTATAAACTTAATTTTATTTCTCCTATATATGAGTTCGACCATTGAATAAAAATTATTATTATTTTAAATATAATTATTAATACCAAAAGGAGGAAATACACTGTCAATCCAAAGCCATCAACGAGTCGCCACACTTCATCAACCAATCTGCTGGGAAAACTTCACCTGATTTAAATTTAACTTTTCTCTTTGAATTGATAGAATGAAAATTTTTGCTTATGATGTTCGTGTAAGATTTAGGGAGACACCGCTTAGTAGACGGTATTCTAATTTAATTAATTGTGCTCTGCACAGCCGGTTGACCCATCGAGGCGATTTGTAAGAGGAGAATTCAATGTACTCCTGTATCTTAACGCCAGTATTTACTCCGCTTCTTAACTCGAATTGAATCAAATTAATTGTAAGCCATCGAGGTTAGCTGAATTCAAAGCAGATTGCTCCAAATACAATACAATTCATAAGCATCAAATGCATCATTAGTTGAATAAAATACAGACTGTGTACTAAATGAAATAGCACCTGTGACCTGACATAGGATAACTGTGTGGATAAGGAGGATACCAACAGCAAAGTGAAGAAAGTTGGGGGGGTCCCACTAAAAGCCGGAAATCTAGGGGGAGCAGGGGGGGTGCTGCTCAATAAGAAAACTTTTGAAGGAAGCTGGAACAGGCAACAGATTGCTTCAGCTTTCTAGTCTTTGGGGAAGGGCAAAAAAACAAATTTCTTGCACGATTTGATCAAAAGGTCTACTCACAGTTCACCCTTTCAAGCAAATTTAAGAATCCTCAGGATGCAAACAAGAAACAAAGCACATGATTAAACTAAAATAACAAAAAGTTTGTCATTAAAGTAAAAGAACAGGCAACAGGGTTTGATTCATACTAGGCACGACAACTCAAGTCCCATGACAAAAAAAGTAAAGACAATATGAATGGGGTGTTGTAATAGGGAAAAAATGAAAACGCCTAGACTGGGGGCTTCTGTCCTTTGGTTGGTTGTTTGAGATAGGTTGAAGGTTGATGTATAGTCACGTAGGTTGTCCTAAAAATAAGACTTGTTTTCTTGGTTACTAAGCAATGGGAGACTGCTACACCAAGAAGTAGTGAGAAAAAAACTTAGGAATTAGATCTAAGTCATGCATTGTGGTCATGGCGGGTAAAATTAATTTACCAATAAGAACACGTAGTCTAATTAATTTATCAATAGATCTATAATAAAATTATATTATGTACAACAGAATAATTTTATTATTGTCCACTTACAATAAATTTCCTTTTGAAGCCAATCATGACCAATAAGCCAACCCAATGCCCTCTTAGAACTCCAAACCGAGCATAACTTAATTTCTTTTTTAAAAAAAATACAAAAAAAAAAGTTTGTGCATTGATATCTACTATAAAAGGCCTAAACTAAAATAAATGAGAAATTATAGGACTCACTCTTTCGGTAAGTATTTCACTAAGATTTATCGGTTATCTTTATTTTACTATTATTGCAAGTAAAAATTAGTAAAATTATACTATTATATACCATATAATTTTGTTGTAGACCTATTTATAAATATTTGTGACCACTAGATCTTAACAAGAATTATCCCAAACTTTTTTCTTATAAATATTAAGGCATGAGGATCTTGTAAGGGAGGACTGAACCACGATATCCTAATTCATTAGAATGGTTTCTGTTCTAGACGACTAAACCATAGTTGTGTTCCTGACTCTTAAGAGCCAGAGATTAGTGCCATGCATGGTGGTTGATTGGGTGAGATTTTGGTTTGGGACATTACTATTTAATTTTTTTAATTTCGTATTAAATTTGTCTTAGATTGGGTCAGGTCAAAATTTGGATCTAACCAAATGAATGAAATTGAATTTGGTTGAAATTCCTTCAAACATATATGTTTTTTATTTTATTCAAAGTAAATCTTATGCTACAATAAAATTTACTTATGTAACTAAAAAATATTATATTATTTGAATAACTACAAATTCTTACTTAAATCATCTGCAAAATAAAAGTTGTACATAATTTTCAGTAAAATAAAGACATTGATCATAAGGTTATATCTTATTCGAGTCAAGTTGGTATTGGGTTACGTAAAATTCAAACTCTGAGCGGACCTCATCTTTTGGTAAAGATTTAAAACCCAAACCCAATCTATTTATTATATAAAAATTTAGTCCAATACCCAGTGAGATACCCAAAAATTTATAATCAAATTACATCCTCGCTGAATCCAATGCTCTATTTCCTCACCACATAAGGATATCCCATATGGTGTGCAACAATTGCACTCTTTTTAGTTCTTGGTAAAAAAACATGTAGGGATAGATTAAGTAGAAAATATTACTTCTCCCTCCAAAATCTTACTCTAGAACCCACATTGTAGGGCTATTTAGGTATAAAATTATCTAAGAATTCAAGGATTATAGCATAATTTTATCTTCATTAAGTAAAATTATAGTTGAATATAAAATTTAAAATTTGAGCTCTACTTTCTCACCACCAAAAGCTTTACACTTCTTATTGTAAGAAAGATAATTTTTTTTACTTATCCTACGTTGTCTTAAAGGCCCCTTTATATATAAAAAAAAGTGGAATAAAATATTATCAATTTCAAATTATTCGGGCCCTACAAATGAAGGCCGTAGTTTTCAGTTGGGAAGAGAATTTTCCCCTGTTAAACGCAGGGCAGAAGAATTAGCCTGCTTGAGTGTAGGCCCCACCGAGTGGGACCACTGAGGGGTGTTCGCATGTCACTTTTTCCTACCGTGGGGAAATATTCCCTTGTTGGGGGTATTGATTCCAGGGCAGGGGAAGTGTTTTGAAATGAAAGCGCCTTTCCACCTGTCCATTTCATCCCCGACTCTCTCGCCACATAAAAAGAGTATCCAAGGCCCCCTTCTTCCCACACAACAAAACTCAACTCCCGTTTTCTCCTCTCTCTCTCTCTCTCTCTCTCTCTCTCTCTCTCTCTCTCTCTTTCCTTTTCTCAAATCTCGCGTATCAAACCCCCCCTCGATACGTCACCCTCGCAGTGCGGCCGTTGGTCCACACGGCCTGGGACCCGTGCCCTGCATTCAAACGCGGGGCCCATGGAAAGAATCATATCGCGTATTTTCGTCCGTCCAATTGCCAGATCATCCCATCCCCCACTTCCTCGTATCCGCGACGCGCGCGGCTCGCTGGAAACGCGCAAGATTGCCGGAAGGGAGGGGAAGGAAAATCTCGGGAGATTCGCGCGGTCGGGGGGCAGAATCGTCAAATAAACGGAGAGGCGCGTTCTTACCGGCCCACCGCGCGCGTGCGGTCCGAATCTCCTTTCCTTATTTTCTCGTCCAAAATATCGCGATACATTGGAAGTACAGAGCTCTGAGAGCCTTCGCCCGCCCCCCATAAAGACCTGCTCCCTCGTCTTCGCCACTTCCTCTTCTGATCCCAGTTCCCACCGCCCTGGCCTCCTCTTCCAACCACCACCCAACCGTCTTTCTCTCCTCCGTCGCTGCCTTCTGTTTCCCGCTTTTATCTTTCTCTTCTTCTTCGCTCTGTTGCCTCTCGTGTTTCTCTGAGGAGGAAAAGTTTGGAACTTGGCTGGTTGGGGACGACGACTGACGAGTGAAAAGGGGGTGTCTTTTTATTTTTGGCCTTTTTTTGGTGTCTCGGGGGCGGACCGCATGAGATGGGGAAGTACATGAAGAAGGCGAAGATGGCAGGGGAGGTGGCGGTCATGGACGTCTCCCAGTCGTCCCTCGGCGTTCGCACCCGTGCCAAAACCCTAGCCCTCCAGAAGCTCTCTACCACCACCACCTCTTCAGCCCCTTCCGCCACCGCTACTAACTGCTACCTCCAGCTTCGGAGCCGCCGGCTCCTGAAGGTATCTGTCGAGCCGAAGAGGTCCAAGGAGGCTACCTGCAAGGATTGCCCTGATTCTAGGCTAGTTTGCGTGTCCACTTCCCCACTTAATTCTCTCGGCACTACCAGGAGAGTGGGTGGTATTAAAGAGTTGGCTACGTCCGCCCCCGGTTCGGACAAGGGGTCACAGGATACCGAAGCCTGTGTGGAAGTCTCGTTTGGGGACAACGTTTTGGAGGTAGAAGCGAGGGAAAGGTGGGTTTTCATTAATGAAATGCCGTTTCCCCTGTTTTCGACAGGATATTCATCTCTAGGTTTCGTTTTTCTAATTCATTTAAACCATTTTTCATTTTTGTATTTTTTTCAGACAGCTAAAATGTGGGGTATTTATTTCTCCTGTTTTAAAAGTCTTCATTTTTTAACTTTGCATGTTTTGGGAATTACATGTTTTTGAAACAAAATTCGTTCTTTTTCTTTTTATCTTGTTTTGATGAATGTTTTAAATTTGTGTGTTTAAGCTGTTTTTTTTCGGATATTTTGTGCGAAGCTGGTGCTAGATGTTTAAAAAATCACTTGTTGAATGTTAATTTTACTGTTTTTTCAAATGATAAACTACTGGTTTTTGGAGCTTGTTCATTCTAAAAGCCATTGCTTTAGAGTTTTGAACTTCTTTCTTTCAAAAAGTTTCAAGCTTGTTGAGTAAAATGCATGTTTTTGGATTTTTCTTTCTAGTATAAGGCAGTTTACTTCATTACTGGAGCGTTTTTAGGATTTTTTGAAGCTTCTCTCTTTCTCTTTTCTGCCTTTGCAAGTTATAACGTCAAAACTAAACGTATTTATTTATCCTGAATCGTATTTATATATCCTGAATCTTAATAATCTTTGCTTTTTTATGTTTTTGGTGAAAGGCTTTAAATTTTTGGAACAACTGATTTCTATTATGTTTTTTTTTAATTGTTTGGAACACCTTTTACCTCTTTTTCTCTTTTATTTTTCCTTCGTAGTTCTGTTTCGCTGCCTTGCTTTTTTGTTTAACATTTCTATTTATGTAATGATTTGCTTCTCCCCTTTTTTCGCTAAATATGCCCTATGAGGCATTGCATTGGTTCGAGGCTGAAAGGGTCGTCTCATTTTTGTTTTGTTTGTCAAACATGGGTACTCTGGGTACTGTAATAACTCTTGTTTAGGGCCTATTTTTGCCTCAAGAGTACACCGTTGTTAAATAGAATACTATGTTTGTAGGGTTTTTCCATGTCTATAAGGGTTTATGTCTTACTTCTATGTTTCTTATTGTGGGTATTCGATCAGTTGCTTTGCCTTTGGCTTTTGTCTATAAATATTTAGTGTTCTATCTGCACCTGAAAAGGCCTCGAATTTTTATGGAAATGGGTATTTTGTGTTTTGATATTGTACTGATCTTGTGCTGTTAAATGTGATGTTCTTAAAGAGCTGGTCTTTTACTTCTACATATACGCTGCACAAAGTTTCTGTAAGAGATGCATATGCTTTTGATTAGGGAGGCTAAGTCCACCGACTAAGACCTTTTGTTCTGTTGTGCTTATAATGTTGAAACTGAAAACTTCTTACTGCTCGTGGTATGAGTTTCTTAAATTTAATTTAAGTGGCTTTTTTTCTGGGGCTTGAAGCAGAGTATCCATGTATGAAGACTAACAATAGCATTTAAGAAAACAATTATTTTTTATTGAGCATATTTTTTTGACAGAAATTTAATGAACATATTTTGCTCTCATTTCGAAATGTTGCAACTCTGTTGTTGTAAATCGTGTTTTTTGCATGTGTGCGACAATTTGAGCCAGTGCAATTCTATAGTGTATAAACAGTGGAAGAATTATATTTGAATGTTTTTTAACATTTTTCTGAATGCGACTTGTATAGCTGTATTGGATTTTATTATTGAACTTTTTACTTAATCTGATGTATACAGGAGTGTCAGGGAGACCACACCCTCTAATCTAGTGAGAGGCTCAGAGACCCTTGGAACCCCGGGGTCTACAAACAGACCCGCGAACTCTACTGTGACGAAAACACGCAATGCTGCCCACAGAAGTATCCCGACCACACACGAAATGGAAGAGTTTTTTGCTGGTGCCGAACGACAGCAGCAAAGAATATTCACGGAAAAGTATTTTCACGCCCCTCCTTTTGTTATTATCAAGCTGATGTTCATGATTGTCTTGGAGTTGCCGACTCCAAACTTCAAGCATTCGGCGTTTCTGAAGCTGATTGATGTGTGTAATTTTATTTTATCGCTTCTAGTCTGCCACCTCGCCAGCGCCTTCGACTGGGGCTGCACGATGTGCAACACTTGTTTCAAAATCATTTTTTGCGAATGCATTTTTAACGATGATGACATTATTAAGCATTTTTGGGATGAGAGATGATTTAGCAGATTTTGAAAATAATATCTATATCTTCCACCAAAAGAAAAAATCTATTTCCCAGTATTTGTTATCAAGTTTATTTATCATAAAAATTATTGAAGGGTTAGTGTAGACTGAAGTTCAAAAGGGATATTGTATACTTTAAAAGTTTCTCTATCTGAATTTTTGCAGGTACAACTATGACCCTGTAAATGACTTGCCCCTACCTGGTCGGTACGAGTGGGTGAGATTGGATTAGCCGCTGGCATTAGACTTCACTTGGGCTCTTTATTCATCGCGCATTTGTTTCAGCCCAAGATTTTCATGAATGGTTGGAGGTGTGGGAGATGCCTACCCTTCCTTGTCTTGTACACAAGCTGATACATAAGTAGTTTAATGGTCTGTAAAATAGTATGAGACGAGCCAAAAGGAAAGACAATACAAAGATCCTAGAATCATGTGTTAGGACTTCGAAGAAGGTCAAGGGTCATCTTCTCATGTTTTTTTTTTTCTGATGTAATGTATACCAGATAGAGTAGATTAATAGGTTAGAATCCTGCTGTCTGTGCTAGAGGTACTAGTGACAAATACCTGATTTTGTTTTTTGTCTATACTGTAACTGACAGATGGAACTGAAAAGGCTATGAAATAAACATTTGGCCCTTTGCCCATCATTTTTTGGCATTATCAATTTTTGGCATTAAGCCTGTGGTGTTGCGGACTCCTACCCTGCATGTCTTCAAGTTGATGGAGTTGATGCTCTCCTAGATTTTACCTTTTTAACTGTTTTACCCGGGAGGTAACCTGTTCAGATGTTGGTTCTCTGCCACGGGCATTTTTGTAGACCATGGAAGGGCCGCTTCATGCGGGTTCGGTCTTGGAAAAGCTGAACATACATTGACTCTCATCAATATTCATGTTTTACCATTTAGTAAAGGTCACACATTTTTATGGCTCCAATTGCTTGTAATCAATGAGCAGTCTGTACGTATTTATACGGGTGACCCTGGCTCTGCTCACTCCTGCCGTGGGATGTGATGCGGTTTCTCGATTCACATGGATTGTACTTGATTTTAATGTGTTCGATGTATACAAATTTATGCCACTTATATATATCTGTATTTTTATAATACGTCATTGTGACGTTTGTCGGTGGTCATGGCTGGATTTGGGTAGGTTCATACTATGTATGTTCTGGAAGAAACTGTGGTTTCACATATGGACGGTAAACCTCCTGTTGTCCGATGAAAAATGAAGAAATAGAGCACTTAGAGAACCATGTTGTAATAATTCTGGAAGAACTACATGTGAAATAATTAAGCTTATGATTTGAGAAGAAGCGTATGAATTATGGAAGAAGTATTGAGTTTTTTCTAGAAAAAACCCAAAATGAGGACAGGTTGCATTAGGTAATAAATGAATATATTCCCAAAAGGAAAAATAAGCTTATAATACTCTTTTTTAAGTACACAAGTAAATTAAACAAGATAAAAATATTAATATAAAATTTTTTTTTGTCAAATGGTGTTAATAATGTGAGACAAAAAAGTGAGACAGAGCGTATATAAGTTCTCAGAGTTTATATGACAAAATCATGATGTATGGCTGATACTAGCATGAAGTTCCTACATTTAGAGGGAAAGTATTTTGGCATAGAAAAGCGTTTTTTTTTCTCCTGGCAAAGATGGACTAGGTCCAGATGCTTACTTCATGCAACAATTTGTGGCCTACTGCCTGTTGCCGTTGCCGTAGCCTTTACTCCAGGTAGTTGCTTTGAATTACGGTGAAGGAGAACGGAGATGGACAAAGTTTTAGGTATTGGAGGGAATGATGATTGACTAAGAGTTTTTTTGGCTACTAACAGCAGAGAAAGAACACTTCATCCCCTCTGGATTGAGAGGACTAGAGGTGCTAGGAAAAGGAACAATGTAATGGGAGAGCGATGAGTTTCAGATTATTCAAATGTGTACAACCTCAATCTAACATCTTGAGGCTTCACCTCATCCCACTTAGACGGCAGATGATCTTGAACCTAACTCATTATTGGCCTTCATGCCCCCATTGACTTGGACATGCATGTACAATTTCCTCAAAACCCCTTGTCAAGTTAATGCGATACGAGAAGGACTAGCCAAAGCTCCAAATGGGCAGTCAGACGGCCTGCTTCTCAGAGTTGTAGTGAGCTGAAACTCAGAAAAGGTGTTTTTTATGCCATATAGCCCATATATGCGAGCCGAGCATTTGTTACCTAGGTTTTACCCAGAGGAGTGTTAAAACGCTCCAACATACTTTTCTATGTTAGGAGGGAATGAAGAATTCTCACACAATTTATTGCATTTCGTTTAATTGGATGACATCCCAAAACATTTGTAGGCATGAAATGGCCTATTGCTAGTCAGTTTTTCTGTTCTTATATATGTAGGGTCGGTTTGGTAACTGTTTTAAAAATTTAAGTGGTTTTCTTTCTTATAGTCAAATCAAAATATAAAATATCACATTACAAAAAAAATTATATATTGAAAAATAACTTTCCTCCTAAGAGGGAGAAGAAAGACCCTTTAAAGCACTTTCTTTTTCTTTTGGTTTTCAAAGTGGTTGACAAATAAGCCTGATGCATTTGTCATTCTTTTTTCCATTAATTTCATAGTGCTTTGCTTTTCATTCTTTTGGTTCCTTTCTCCCTGTGAGAACGTAAGATTGGGAGTTGGCTTACTCTCTCGGTTTTCATCTGTGCACCGATAGCATCCGCTAGCTTTTCTAGCATCTCCAATAACATTCAGAGTTTGAGTGAACATCGTATGAAGTGATGCATGTGTGAGACAGTACCCCTTTGTTAGGACTCCAATATTCATCAGAGTGTTGTAAATGGCACCAACAGATTCTCAAAACTTTGCACGATTATAAAAAAAACGAATAGCGAGTAATGAACATGGCATGAACTTGAACTATCTAATGCGTCCTCGTATACAATGTAGGGAAGCAGTGACCTCCATATGTTTGGTCTAATTCAGACTTAAATTAATTAAGCTCCTGAAAAGCCACTTACGGCTTTTCAGAGTACTTGTTTGGCACTGAATTCAGTCACTGAATCAACCCCAAAATAAGATGTACGTTGATTAATGGAGGACGACACTCAGATGCGTTTCGCCTATTAAATGCCTTTGAAAATCTAAAACCCAACCCCGACTGATTTATTTCTAAAGATTTGATCTTTCAGTTTTTTTTGGTAATTTTCCTGCTTTGTGCTATGCAAGCCCCTGTTCCAGTCACATTTTTTAGCGTTTGACCATTTTGCTTTGACAGGTTATATACTATTTGCCTAGAAGCAACTCTAGAAGCTTAGTATTTTGTCTATGAAGATGACTGCTATATCAATCCATTTAAAGGAAGAAAAATATTTTTGCGACGTCAACTTTTACACGTGAAAAACCCGCTTGTGGGTCCTACTCATCAATAGTTTGAAAATGATGAAGTAGGCTTTTGACATATAAAAATTGACGTCGCCATAGCATTACTCTTAAAGGAAAGAAGGTTGGTCTGACTTGAGCTTTGCATTTCTTTCTTGTTATCCTCCAATTTCTCTTAGTTTATGACTGATACTCTACTAATCATACTCTTAGTTTATGACTGATACTCTACTAATCATAGCTTAGTGAAATGTAGATTTTATCAGTGGCTTAAGGATTTCAGCTTGGTTAGAATGCAGGTAGTGATGAAGTTCTTGAAGGAGTTGGCAGAGAGCAGGGGAAGAATGTGGATCTTGTAATGGATAGTATTAGATTATAAAAGATATAAATAAAATTTCCCTTTCCTAATAGCTTGAGATTTTGGGAAACTTAGTTATCTTATATTGTATCACACTCCCGGTTGTAGGAGGTCTTAGGAAGACATTTTTGCCCCAATTGATTTCCCATGTTGGGCTTAATGGATGCTTGCACTCAAAGAATTAGATTATAAAAGATATAAATAAGATTTTCCTAATTGTTCAAGTTTATGAGATAGTTATTTTAGAGATAGTATGCGTAAAGGAAAGATTGAACAATGGCAGTTTTGTGGCACATGGGTAAGCTCGATTGATCTTGAGCTCACACAGTTTCATTGTTCCTTGTCAGTTTTTCTTAATGGAATGAGAAACTTATTCCCTTCACTAGAGGATGCAGTTTCTTTGATTGCTGCGAATATGAACAGAGGCTGCTCATCAAGTAGGAGCCAATCATTATAACTTATCTTGACTTTGTACTAATTTGAGTTTTGCAACTAAAATGGAGCATAAATCCTATGCAGTAGATGTTACTCCGTTGCTGAGTTCCCAATCAAGCTGGGATCTCAGCAAAACAGTGAAGAGTTTGTAGCTTATTCAGTTTTAATATATTAATGTTGCATCTGTCATATATCCTATCTATATTGGACCTATTATAGTTGATAACTTTGTAATTGAACCTGGTTTTACATTTGTGGTTTCTCTCAATGGAGTTTAATGAGCTTGGTTTCATTTGTTAAGCTTGTTTTAAATTAAAATAAAAGGTGGCCTAATTGTTTCAATTGATACATATTTTGGGCTTTCAAAAACTGTTTGGGCAATGAGTCTTGAGTTAACATACTTATTATGATGTGGTTTTAGTGGCAAATTTGGACCATTGCCTAGATGGAAGGTCAGGATTCTAAGGTTCATAACAATATATTCTAATTTAGTTATAAATACATCATTAAACATTTTAATATAGTGCCTTCAGTAAGAATTAATCTCAATTAAGTTCTAAACCAAAACCACATTGTAAGGATTTGTAGAAGATTAGGAAAGGAAAAGCTTCGTTAAAAGTGATTAAGCTATATTCAAAGTATTAATGGCTATACGTAAGCCTAATCCCATTATATTTTATTTATCACCATTAGATTAATTTGTGTTGGGTAGTTGAAATTGTTATGCTACTTAATATTTCAATCCAATGTTTATGTGGTATCATGATATCCTGATCCATTGACTCGAGGGCTGTATTTTTGGTTGCTTGATGCAGGGTGCTGAATATCTCTAACGTTTTCCAAATTTTAGGTGCGAGGGACTTGACAAAAACTGCCAATAGGGAAAATCATCGGCTGGTGGAAGGAACACCGTCAAAATGCATTGACAAAATGTTGTCGTCAGACAGGGCGGAAAAATTCCATGTTCAAAGGACTCCATCTCTTAACGTGGTAAATTGGTAATAGAGGGACGACACTCTGGTCGGTCTGCTTGAAAGTGCAGATTGCTTGTCTCTGGCGCACGGTTTTAAAGTTTCGGTTGGGTGTTTGCTTTTAAGAGCTTCTGTTTAACGTCCAAGATTGAAATCATTCAACTGCAAAGAAGTAGTTTTTGAAGTTGTTTCCTAGGTGCTGTTGGCCATTCCATTTAAATTGACAAACTGAACTTTGTTCAACACATTATACACATTATGTTTGTGAAAATGCTATGAACTTTCAAAATACTTTCTTTTTTGGAACATGACGTTGCAGAACTTGCTATAAGCTATGCTAGGAGCTTATAAGTCCGCTGCTTGGTCATACGTTCTTGTAGAGCTTTACCCTGGTCCTAATATACTTATCAGTAAATGAACTTCAACTTGAACATGCAGAATGTTACTATGCTAGCCAATCTTCTATACCAACTTGTTACATTCATTTCTGGTGACCTAGATGAGTCTCCTCTACCTTATCAAAGCTCTGTTGATTCTTTTAATGTACTCATTGAAGTTTACCACTTCTGCACATTTTAAGATTGATTCCAGCTCAGGGAGAAGGTGGCAAAATTCCATGTTCCCAAGTACAAAATTTCATATTGATCTTGTCTACTTGTCCTGGTCTTTTTATTTTAACGAGGAAAGGAAAACCAATGCTGCATCTTGGGTCGGGTTAGGCTAGGTTGAGAAGAGTACCATTGAAATAGGACCTATGTTCCTTTAACATGACCTAATCAGAGGAAGGACCAAAGATTCATGTACCTGGCCTGACCCTAGATACAGCCCAATCCTCCCCAAAAAACTGAGGTAGGACCTGAGATGCTTAATTGAAACATAAAAGTTCTTTTTGTGGCAGAAAAAATTAAAAGACGTACCTCTTTTTTTATAGTAATCTTTTGCAAAATGTTTAATAAAAAAAAAGTAATAAAAGTAATTTTTTGTTTGCAGCGAGCATCAAGCGCAAAAGCCCCAGTAGTGCAGATGTAACTTGGGAAAGTAATTAAGTTGAAAATTTTCTATTTATATTATATTTGCTACAAAAAAGTTTTTTTAGTACAAAATGGAAATGAGTTTATTTTAAAATTTTAAAAAAATATGTATTCATATTCATATTTAAATCTGATTTAGATTCAGAATGAAATTTAGATGGTAGGCTTTTTAGAAAGTTTAGATGGCTTTTTATATTCAGATTAGACAAAAAGAACGGACCTAACTAAAATTGGATTGAATGTAGATACATGTGTGGCTATAATATTCCTCCTAGAAGGCACTATGAGGGAAAAGTGGAGAGCAAATTGATGTTTATCAAAAGCCATGATTGGTCACGGCCCACCTGAACATCTCAATATATATCTTCTAAGAGACAATTTGACTATACAAAAAATAAATAAGATTTTTCCTTCTAAACAGCTTGAGTTTTTAAATTTTTTGATCATTTTACATAGTATCGAAGCTCCAATTTTTAGGAGGTCTCAGGTTCAAAACTTGTTGAAGACATTTATATAACTCAATTGTGTTTAACACATGTAGCCTATTCATATTAAGTATATAAATTAGAAAGCCAAAGTCAACTAAATTTAGCTCATTTAAATTTTTTAATTTAGACAATTAATATAAGATAGGGGGAGAAAATTTTAAAACACTTAACCAAAGTGAGGAGGGCATGATGAAGCATGGTTAAGGAGTTAACAATGTTCTTTTTACTATCGTGAGGTAGGTATAAATTATAAATTCCCTTTTATCCGAATTTAATAGTATATGTCCAGAAACCAAAATTTTAGTTCATTTTGTTTTGTAATAATCCTAACTATTAAAGTCAAACAAAGTGAACATAATTTTCGCGCCCTGGGATTTTAGAAACATATATAAAAGTTTAAACAAAAATATATATATCAAAGTTTGCTCGGACCCTCGATAGGAGCTATTCACCATAAGCATGGTAAAAAATCTAGTTTCCTAAGAATATACCGTATGTGTAAATACACACAAGGAGAAAAATAATAAGAGTTCTATTTATATTTATAGTGTAGTTGGAATATTTGAAATCATCTTAAAAATTCACAAGTAGGCTATTCTACCCACACACTAGGCGTTGCCAGATCTTGCAAGGTCTGGGGGTGGTGAGTATTTTAAAATACTCAGTAGGAGAATCAAACATAAAGTAACATACAACAATTTCAAAATGCATAATATAAATAATACTTTTCATAGAAACATGGTGTACCTCTCACCCAAAATTACCCTAAAGCTTCTTCATTTATATCGAAGATGCTCCCAGGGTTTGCAAATTTTCTTGGCTTACTACAAGTGTCTCAAACACCTATTCTATCTTATGAACTTTGTTACTAGTACAAAGCAGTAACCTCTTACTCTTCCATATATCATCGCAAAAATACCTCGTGCTTGTGGAGAAAAGAGTCACTCGTGCTCATGAGGCGCCGAGATGAAGAGAGTAGAGAGTCTTCCCATAATATTCTACCCTAATGTGCATAGCCTTCTTAATGGTTCTCGCCCTTCATTAGGGGCTAACAAGGCTAAAATGTGCATCGTACATCCCATTTTAAATTGGATTATAAATGTTCCCACTTCTAATCCACGGAGCTCTATCGAGGTGCCCAACAATGGCTCCGGACAAAGCAATCAATCCTGAGTTTTCGGACTCATAAAGGGCAATTTTTCTTTCAAAATATCTAATTCTAATGTTTATCCTTTCAAAAATCCTAGCCTAGTCTCTACGAGTCATGAGAGCATCACTAATAATGACTACAATTATAGGGTTGGTCACTCGTTACGACCGAGACAATTACCCTTCATCACGTTTAAGTAACTCAATCACAATGCTTGTAGGTATTTTTGAAAATAATTTTGAGAATCATCATTTTGCAAAGAATGATTCTCTAAAATTGCTTTTCAAACATACTTTAGTCATTCTAATTAAAACAATGGCGAATCTAGATTTTCTCTATCTCACAAGATGCCACATGTATAATTCATAATCAAATTCAAATGATAAACCATTCAATAAGATGAATATACGAGGCAGTCATAAATTCACAATATATAAATTATATGATAAAATATATAGTATATGATATATATCCTACTCAAACAGATAATCACTCGGCAAACTGAATATATGCAAAAATCATAAAAAATAGCTTGAAACTAACTCTAACACTTAGCATGCTAAAGTCACATGTATATTAAGTTCAAAAGACAACCAAAGCAAACATTTATGCCATAAGATTGGATAAAAAACCTTACCTCGCTATCAACATGAGTCTGAAGGGGCCGAGCTAAACTCTTTGTACTTAGACATCAATTTTTCAGGCTATAGAGCTCTCTAACTAGGAAAATAATCTCTCCACAATGTCTGGCATGCTCGATTTAGGTAAAAATACCTTTTGAATGACTCAAAATAGATTTAAAATGACTCATAATTTGGTCAAAGAAGTTTGAATATGAAGTCAAGGGATCTCTCATAAGGTTTATCTACTTTAGATTAATCAAATCTTGAAAATAACCTCTCTACTATGTAGAACACCCTCAATTTAGTCTATAATGTCTTTTGAATAAACTAACTTAGACTTAGAATGATTCAAAAACTGAGAAAATGAGTATGGATCAACAAAACCTCTTTCTTCCCTTATATAAGCTATGATGCTCCAAAACAACGGCGTTGTGCCTCCTTTTCCAATAGCACCGCTAAAAATGGCAGCACTACGTGCATTACATGCGTGATGCCCATGCGTAACATGTGCATTGTGGTGCACTGGTCACCCCATGACGTGTGTTGTGTGGTCGTGTTGTGCGTGTGCCATTTTTCTATTTTTTTTTGTTAATTATATTTTTATCTTCAAATGCCCATATCTTTATGCCCCATACTCGAATTCGCAATAGATTCATTAGAGGGGTAAAATTGTACTGAAAATTCACAATCATTACAATAATACACAATAAGATATTAATATGTGTTTTACATCTACCCCCAAATTGAATGGGTAGCCTAATTTGATGGGTCCTAATGCGTGTAAAAGGGGGCACATTTGCCCTTGGTTGCAAATGAACTCCCGTCAAAAACTAACCTCAACCCCTATGAGCTCGACTCAACCATAGGTGAAGGCACTAGTGATCGGCCAACCTGTGAGAAGTGGTAGACCAAAGCAAGCCAACCAATCTCATGGGGGGAGGAGGTGAGGAGGGTGTATATGTGCATCCCCTCTTGTAGTGCCTTGGATTAGAAGGGTCTACACTTGTCATATTGCTCCTCATAAAACCTTGAGCAATTTGAGTCGCTAAGATGTAAAAAAATATTTTTACGTGGCAAACATCATCCAGAAAATCTCAACAAATACCTTCTTATATTAATTGTCTATATTAAAAAATTAGATGACATATAAAGAAACTAATTTATTCACTATTTAATTCTATCCGCTAATTGCTAAGGACGTGATAATTAATACTTTCTGTATCTTAAAATAAATGTCTTATTTAGTCTTTGAAAATCAATTAATTTTAGTTTATTTTTAAAAATTAAACAGTCCCCATATTTTAGAACATAGGGAGTATATGATAATTATTTTAAATTCAAATAATCTATACTTCGTATGTTTTATATTAATAACTACATTTGAAAAAATAATATTTTTATTAAATAATAAAACCCAAATCTATGAAAAAAAATTTATGATACTCTTTTTCAAGTACTGAATTATTTAAAATAAATAAAATAAATTTATTAATATAAAATAAATTTTTTGTTAAATAAAATTATTAATTTGAGACAAAAGGTATAATATAAGACAAACGAAGTAAAATATTTTTTAAATAAAGAATATAATCAACCAATACACCCGCACATTGTTTTTTATTATTAAAAAAATGATACACACACACATTTCGCACTCTCGAAACTTTGCTCAGCTCAATCAATGCCCGCATTTAAGGCAGCACCCTCCGGACCCCAGGCCCAACAAGCAAAAGCCCACTACGCGGGCACGTTTCACGCGCGGCAGGTCGACCAGCTAACTCCCCCCATCTACCGTCCGTCAGAAATGCAGCAGAGGAATTCAAACCAATCTCTGCAATTTACAACTTTGCGACCATGTCTTTATTGGTCGCTGCCTCCCACAATATGTCTTCCCCTTTTGGGCTCTGAAACTCTTGGCCTTGCTGCTGTTCACCCTGTAGGCTAGGCAAGCCCGAGGTGGAGAGATTCCTCCCGCCTGCCCTGTTGACTTTTGCTTTTCTGGGCGGCCTCGGATTCCGACAGTACCTTGCTCAGCAATCAATCAAAGGTATCGCTGTGGAGCGCTTTCTGTGGTGGTGGTGGGGTGATTGAGAGCCGGCATGGGTGCTGCTGCTGTCGTTGCCCTTGGCATGAAAAAGGTAACTTAGCTTGGATAGAGTCCTTTTGATCTTCCTGCCTCGAGGCCAAAAGGGGTGTATTCTGTTCAGTTTTTGGATACGGAATTGTGTACGTAATCCATTGAGTAGGACTGGAACGGAATTCTTCTCCCCTGGTGGTTAATTGTCGGTCGTGTCCTTTCGGTTTCCTTGTGTTCAAGGTTGTGACAGAATTGAGGCTTGCGGTTTTGCGCTGGTCATCGCCTCGGCCTGAAGGTCATGGGACATGGGTTTCTCTTGTTTTTTGGGAATTTTGATTTTTGTGGGTCAATGCCGGGTTCTTCTTCATAGAGGGTTCTGGGACTTCGTTTGTTTCTGTTTATTTTACTTGTTGGACTTGAATTGAGACATATCTTATATCTAAATTCTACTGATCATCAATAAGACTTCGGTCTTCGCCCGCTGTTTTCTATTGACCCAGCTTAATTTAGTAGTATCAATTTATTAGCGAGCACTACTCGATATTTTGTATTACAGTAGGGTTGAATGCTAAATGATGGAGTAGTTTTTTGTTTTTTTTTAATTATATGTTGTACGGTTTTGCATAAATTGGGAGTTGCTGGTTGAGCATGAATTTGCAAAGAATCGTCGGACTTTTTCTTGTGGGCTATGTCGATGAGAAGATATTCACTTTAATGTGTACTGTAACAGTATGGGAATTGGGCAGTGGCTGAGTGTTTGGGGAGGCAAGGCTAAATTGAGGTTTGGAAAGTTGATGAAGTGCATCTGTTCGGCAGAGCGGTTGAGAGCAGATGAAATGGTTCCATCATCTGAATCCCTGGCTACCAGGGATTACACAGCAAGCGTTGGTTCTTCTCAGCCAAGCACGGGGGAGCGGAAGCGTGACACTGGCAATATTGAAGAAGCTGAATCATCTCTTCGAGAGAGCGGGTGTCTCAACTATGAGGTTGGTTGGTTTCTGTTAGCATATACTTCGGGGTTGTTTGGTTAACGCTTTCAAGTAGAAAGAAAAGTGATTTTTATTCTAATTCCTTTTTGGAAAGAAAATCAAAATGCGGTTATGTTTGGTTAGAGTTTTATTTGATGATCTTAAAGAGAAATATGGTTTTAGCTCACTTTTGATTTTTTTTGTGTAGAATGACATGAATATCCTCCAACATAAAGAAGAAAATACGTGAATGGTGGGTGAAATGTCTTTTAACATCATTTCAAAAAAGAAATGGCTTTCTTCAAGAACCCTCCTCAGGAGGGGTTCTTGAAGAAATCAGATTTTGGCCAATTCAAACCAGGTGATTTAAAACAAGAAAAGCCATTTCGTTTGGAAATGGACCATCCAAACAAATTTGAGGCCTTAAAGCCATTTCCCAAGCAAAGCGCCTCCCAAACAGGCCCTTAATTATACATATTCCTTTTGCACTGCTCTGTTTCAAATCTATGTAAGAAGAGGAGATTTTGTTGCATAGCATTTGGGGTTAGGATACATAGCAATGAGAACCCAAATAGTCATGATATGGTGGTGGATGATGATATGGATGATATGTTGTTAAAAGCTCTTCTTGTTGTAACTATAGTACAATTTTTTGAAAAAGCTTGCGAACACAAATAAATCTCAGGATGGGATCAATATTTTAAGTAGATCATAGTTTTCAAACTTATAAATATCATAAAGCTTAAGTAAGAGCATTTCTATAATGTTTGTTTTTAAACAAATGAGTATGGTCAAACTATGCTTGATTTGTCCGTAATTGACAATGCAACCTTTATTTTCAGCATTAGGCGGAATATTTCTACTTATTTTCATCTTAACAACCTATTTGTTTTTTATCTTCTTTTTTGTGCCATCTTATTGTGGGGCTTATTAGGCTTTATCATATTCAGGAAGCAAGAGCTTTACTAGGACGGCTTGAGTATCAGAGAGGGAATATACAAGCTGCACTTCATGTATTTGAGGGGATAGATATTGCTTCTGTAACTCCCAAGATGAAATTTGCCCTCATGAAGAGGGCTGAACGCCGCAAACGCCGATCTTCCATTGTCACAGAAGCTTCTCCCATGTCCATCCATGCTGTTAGTTTACTCTTTGAGGCAATTTTCCTGAAGTCAAAGTCATTGCATGTCCTTGGGCGGTTTAAAGGTGAGCCCCGAAGTTTGATTTCATATGCTTGCTTTTTTTTAACCATTTGTATGTCATTTACTCCAAGTTACTTTGCGTCTTGGAATTTTTTTTCAGGTCGTTCTTTTTTTTTTAATTTCATATCTACTTTGTATGTTTTATTAGATTGAAAGAAAGAGTCTTACAAATGTCTTCCCTTCTTTTTTGTTCAGTTAATGTCTTTCATTTTTAATAGACTTGTGGAGTTTGATGCTGCTAACATCCCCCATTGATTAATTGTTGTGTGGTTAATTTTTGCAGAAGCTGCTCAATCATGCAAAGTTATCTTGGACACTGTTGAGTCTGCATTACCAGAAGGCCTGCCTGAAAACTTTGGAGCTGATTGTAAATTGCAGGAGACACTGAACAAAGCTGTGGAAATACTTCCCGAACTATGGAAACTTGCAGATCTTTTCCAAGAAGCTATTTTATCCTATCGGCGTGCCCTCCTTTATGTCTGGAACCTTGATGCAGAGACTGAAGCAAAAGTACAGAAGGAATTTGCTGTTTTCCTTCTATATGGTGGCTGTGATGCGAGTCCTCCAAATCTTAGGGTGCAAATGGGTGGATCATTTGTCCCTAAAAACAACATTGAAGAGGCTGTTCTTCTTTTGCTTATTTTGTTAAGGAAGTTTGCTCTCAAGAAGATTAAGTGGGATCCGTCTATAATTGACCACCTCTGTTTTGCGTTGTCCGTATCTGGAGAGCTAAAAGCCTTAGCCCATCAAGTTGAGGGTCTACTTCCAGGCGTTCTAGAGAGGAAAGAAAGATATTATTTTCTTGCTCTCTGTTATTTAGGGGAGCATGATGATTTGGTTGCTTTGGATCTGCTCAGAAAGCTGCTTAGCACAAGAGAGAATCCCAATTGCCTAGAAGCTTTATTACTAGCTTCAAAGATTTGTGCAGAGAAGACGAACTATGCTGAAGAAGGCGTTTTGTTTGCACGTAGGGCTCTGGATAACTTGCCTGACAAGTGCGATCAGATGAAAAGTATAGCAAATTGCTTATTGGGTATTTCTCTTTCAACTCAGTCAAGATCATCTGTTTCTGAAACAGAGAGAACTGGCAAACAGTGTGAAGCACTTGTGGCAATTGAAACAGCAGAGAAATTAGTGAAGGAAAGAGACCCAAATATCATATTCCACCTCAGTTTGGAAAATGCTGAGCAGAGAAAGTTGGATGTGGCGCTTGGTTATGCAAAAGAGTTGCTAAAAATGGAAGGTGGCTCAAATATTAAGGCGTGGACTTTGCTAGCTCGAATATTATCAGCTCAGAAACGATATTCTGATGCTGAGACGGTTGTAAATGCTGCTTTGGATCAAACCGGGAAGTGGGAACAGGGCAAATTGTTGAGAACCAGAGCTAAGATACAGATTGCGCAGGGTCAACTGAAAGATGCTGTTGAGACATATACCCATCTTCTTGCCATTCTTCAAGTTCGATGCAAAAGTTCTGAAGCTGGGAAGAAGATTTTTAAGGTCTGATGTGGAAAATAGTTGGTTCAATTGATTAAGTTTACTTTGCAGTATCATTATGCAGTTCAAATTTCATAATTGGATTTTTTTGTGGCTACTTTCATGAGTCCGGCTGTCCAAAATTTTCAGACTTTACTTATTAGTGTCTTCAGAGTCCAGTCAAGGTATGTTATAGTTATCACTAATATTGTCGATGGATGCTAGCAGGGTGGAGATTCTGACAGGATTTTGGAACTAGAAACTTGGCATGATCTCGCTTATGTCTATACAAGCTTGTCACAGTGGCGTGATGCAGAGATTTGTCTTCACAAATCAAAAT
The DNA here is from genome assembly GCA_035235625.1 of Saururus chinensis. Taxonomy (NCBI): domain Eukaryota; kingdom Viridiplantae; phylum Streptophyta; class Magnoliopsida; order Piperales; family Saururaceae; genus Saururus; species Saururus chinensis. Next base: position 34,620,424 of record CP141145.1, read on the forward strand.
CCATTACTTCTCATTCTGCAACAAGGTGGCATGCCACAGGTAGGTGCCCTTTTTTTTTAAGTAATTCCCAAGTTATCTTGATAGGTAACAAGAAGCTATGGAAAAACAAATAATAACGTGTACAGCTGTTTGGATCTTCTCAGGAGTACTATTGGAAGCAAAAGGTCTTCATAAAGAAGCATTAAGAGCCTTCCAGAATGCCCTAGAAGTGGAGCCTACGCATGCTTTAAGCCTGGTTTCTGCTGCGAAAGTTGTCAGACGACTGGATCCAACATCACCAGTTGTAAGGTGTTTTTTGACCGAGGCACTCCGGATAGACAGAACAAACCATGCAGCTTGGTTCAATCTTGGACTTGTTTATAAAGTTGAAGGCAGCAGCAAATCTGCTGTGGAAGCTGCAGAGTGTTTCCAGGCTGCTGCTATTCTTGAAGAAACTGCTCCAGTGGAACCGTTTAGATGACATTTAGCCCGTATATATATATTTTTTTTGGCAGGATTTTTTTTCTCCTTCATGCTTGATCAGTGTATTTTCATGTTTATAAATATAGTTCCTTATTAAAAAATTACCTCATGTTTTCTAACCACTTGTAATTTGTTGAAAAGAACTATGAGAATAACAAAGATGTCTACCGCATATTTTGTTGGATTTAATTGAAAAATGGTGCTCAAAGTTGCCACGGGAGCAGATTCAATTGTTCAACTACTTGCTCTTCATCGCGTAGGAATGTGGAACGCAACCATCATGCTCTTCATTAACTCCTGTCCAATCTCTGTCCTAGGGTGGAACTTGGAAACTGGATATTTTATGCATGAATTTGACTATATTCTTCTTAGATTACAATTGGGCTTTACATGGAAAAAAGGCTTGGAAGGCTACGAAGTTTGGATTGGGCTTCAATTCAGTTGGCCATGGGTTATTTCGGTTTGTTTCAAAAAAATCTGAGCAAGATGCAAGGAGGGCGGGGAAACTCGCGAGGAGCTTCAATCAGTTGTGCGACTCCTCAAAATCTAACCAATTAATAGAAACCCCAACCCAAAAGTTAACACGTTAATAAAGGGATTTAGTTTAAAAGAGCCCGGGCTCACGCAGTTGTGCCTGAGCCTAAGTCCTTTAGGCCGTCGGATCGAAACATGACGGCCTTATTTACTCAAGCAATAAATGCCCTGCTGGAATAATGTGGCGTGTAAGCCTGAATTCATTTAAACGGGTCTCTTAATTTAAACCTTCATTCGAAAACCCACTCAAACTAGCTTAAAAAACAAAGAAAAAAATGTTGGATCGAACCCAAAACTACAATAAATTTAAAAATACCAAAAATTGACCAAAATTAAATCCAAAGTAGATTTCAGTATTTTCAAGAGAATTTCGACAAAATTCCTTCAACTTTGGTGCCTAAGCAGGTGGAAGGCGCAAGGGAGGACTGGTTTTCAGGACCCATGTCAAGAAGAGATATCAGACGCTTCTTTTTGTGCAGTATCATTGTTCTCAAGATCCTTCATTCTTGATGATCAATTTAATCATCGTGAGAGGGATGCCACCCGTTTACCCGGTCTTAATGGTCCGGGTTTAAGTTTGAGATTTGGAAGCGAATACTTGGGTTAGGTTGGTTCTCGCTTCAGCAAACCCAATTGGTTTACCGAACATGTACTGACCTGGTTAAGGCTATATTCTAGTGTTTTTATTCGGATAACTACCGTATTTTCATAATAAATGAGAGATAATAATTATTTAGACCAAATTATAATTAGATTTTTTAATAATTTTAAATGTTAATTTTTGTATAACACAATCGGATCCGGGTCGAATCATTGTTGTGTTTAGGCCACGGCTTACAAAGATCAGCATAGGTTTATTAGTATCTTCGTTTGTTCTTGACCGAAGTTTTACTAAAAAATTAAAATAATATAGTCGCATTAGGGTTTAAGACTATCATAATCATAATTAAATATAAACTAATTAATTTGGAGAGGAAGGCTTTGGTGGAAGGAATGCATGGTCATACATTTATACATTAGCACTAATAGTACTAGTACAATGCTAATATATGCTCCTATCTTAAATACGGTTCACATAATTTCTTTAGGCTGGGCTAATGGGAGGAAGCAAGAAAAATTCTTCCCAAATACAAAAAAGCATGGCCCAGCGTTCAGAAAATCAAAATCCATGTGATAAGAAAATCAGGTGACCAGAAAATTAAAAGTACAATAATGCTAAGCACTAATCCATCCCATCCTATTAAAATCTGCAGTTAAGCACATTTGGGGAGAATAATAAGTAGGCTGTGGATGACCAATCCTTTTTGTATTAAAAAACCAGTTGGCTCGGCTAGTGTCGGCTCACTAGTCGGCTGCGCGCGGGCCCCCGCCCCAGTTATGGCCGCAATTAGCGCCGGATTCAAACCTGGAGCCCAACCTCATCTGTAGCAATGTTAATGCATCATCAGTCGTATAATTTGGCCCTTGAAGCGCTATTAGTCGCTGTTTGTAGGTATAAGAATCAGGACATGTCTGCATCGACTTCCCCTTGCCAAAAATGGCATAATCAAGACCATTACTCAATCCCATGCTGTGGCCCAAGTCAGAGAGAGTGAGGGGGAGGGAGAAGAGACAAATAGCTTCTTGCATTACACAGAGGGGTGCTGCTGGTCTGGTGCGTGCTTTGAGCTGAGAAGAGGGAGGGAGAAAATGGAGAATGGCAGAGCAGGTGAAGCAGGGTCTTCAGTCTCTCCTTTGGTGTGTCAGGCGACGGTTTCGGCTGACAAAGATGAAGTCTTTGAGAATAAAGACTGTTCTGATGAGGTGGGAGACGAGGAGGAAGATGCTGGGGTTGTGTCCTTTGTTCCAGGACCTTTGATCCCTCTCAAAGAGCAGCTCGAGAAAGACAAGGTTTCTCCTTTTGCTTCTCCCTTTGCTTTTCCTTGTTATTCTCTCTCTCATTTCTCTATGGGTGCGTGTGGAAAAGGCAGAATTTTTATTTTCTAAATGGTGCTTTGTTTTGCAGGATGACGAGAGCTTGAGGAGATGGAAGGAGAAGTTGCTTGGCTGCGTGGAGGGCGATTTGAATGGTTCGTTCTCTAATCCCATTTCCTTGATCGTTTTCTGTTTGAATCGGTTCTGATACATCAGAATTTATGGGTCTAACTATCGTTCAGACAAAATGGAGCCGGAAGTAACATTTCACTCCATTGGGATTGTCACTGAGGGTTCCTCCGACATAACCACTCCTTTACCGATTAAAGATAGTGAGAGCCGGATCCTTTTTGCCCTCAAAGAAGGGTCTCAATATCTTCTCAAGCTGAAATTCTCGGTAAAACACAACCTTGTCTCTGGCTTGCGATACACAAATACTGTCTGGAAGAGTGGTATCAAAGGTAATCCCTTTCTTAATATTGATTAATGCGTTTAGGATTATTCTAATTTATGAATATGTAAGATTTCAACGTTCAACTCAATTTTGACTCCAAATACTTACCCGAGGTCGACTTTGAGTAAGACTGTGGTGACTGAAAATTGACATGTTTCCATGATTGACGCTATCAACCCCCCGAAGTCAAAGCCAAAAAATTCATGAAACTCCACCACCTCCATGCTAAAAAAATACTTCCTTTTCAAATTATGTACAATGTAATCATATAAAATGTGTAACTGTGATTTGAATCATACTTTTAATCGAATATAAGAAGGCTGCATTAATTTATATATGTCTATTTGTTGAACAATAGTTTTTCGTTTGCATATATGTTTACAATTTTACACATATTGGGAGGAGTTTTTGTTTATCCATATATTTATTTCAACTACATTTGATATTTTATGGTGTAACATATTTGATATTTTAATCCATGACTCCATTTTGACTCTGGTGAGATACTATTGGTTCTACTCAAACGGTTTTGGAGCTGAAACGTTAGTTCTCAGTTATGATATGTTTCCTTTTTATCTAGATCAGGGCATTTCTTTCAAGTTTTTGTTTCCCAAAAATACACATTTATGTATCTTCTATTAAAATATGTACTCTTTCAATGTATTTGTCTATGGATCTGTTGGTGAATGATGACAGTCAATCCGAATTTCATCAAACTGGGTACACAAAATTTGCCATGGAAAGGCATAGACAGAGTGCTGGCTCGCTGGTGTAAATTTGGTAACAGTGGTTTTATGACTAATGTGTTTAATGGGCCATTGGCAATGCAACTGGATGATTGATTGGTGCACCATCCATTAATACAAGTCGTTTCAGTAGAGGCACTGGGAAGATAAAATAAACTGAACTGTGGCGAACCCTCAATTTAATTCTGTTTGTTACACACTGACATTAACTCTTTAGTTTCTTTGCATCACTTTTTGTATGAGCATCTGATATTGCAATAGTATCCAGTCACTGGAGGCTTTTGAAAAATTTCTATTGGACAAGAACAACTATATGTTTCATATGCTTGTGTTGTTAACCATTGTAAATTGGAAGTGGGTTAAATGATGAATCCATACACCACCTAAATCTTTCAGTGTGTCATTTCTTCTTTGGTTAACTTTTTCATGTTGTTTGCTAGCATCACTGTTTAAATTGTTGTCAATGCACTTTTATTATGCTTCAGTAAGATGAAGGTTCAACATTATCATCTTCATCCCAACACCTTTCGAAATATGTGGATTGGCTTCATGTGATGATAGCTGCACATGAAGCATTGAGGTCATCTTCCATCATATAGCTCGTATTAATCAAAACCAATCTGCTTTAACATGGAAGCATGAAACTATTGTGGTACACAATGACTCTGGAATATGATGGTTGTTGATTACTTGAGTTAGCTGCTCATTTTGGGTAGTATGACAATAATGCAATTAATGACAAATATCATCAATGATCTAAAGAAACAGTGGTTAAAATTCTCTTCTCATATATTTAATTTATTATCCTGTCTCTAACTTGTAATGTCTCTACCTTTGGTTGCATGTCTCAAACTTGTAATGTACTTACTGCACCTCATTTAAAAATATGTAGTGTGTTCACTACATGAATTTCAATATGAAAAAAGTTTATATGTGCATAAGTGAGATATAAGGAATGCGGATTCTTTATAGTTGTGTACATTTTATGCTAGTTCTGGTTTGTCATTTTTGTCTTTCCAAATATTGGATTTCAGTTGATCAAAGCTTTGGCATGTTGGGCACTTATGCTCCCCAGCGTGATCCATACGTGCATATTCTTGAAGAAGAAACAACTCCATCTGGCCCGCTTGCAAGAGGAATTTACTCAGCTAAGTTGAAGGTACAGCACTACTTCTTAACCGTCTTCAAAAATCTTTTTTAATTCCTATCTTTCTTCTGGAGTTTGTTTTCGTTTTTACATAGAAAAATCTGTTAGTTCTATTGTAATTTCTACAAGACTAGAAGTTGGTAAAATCATGATTGATTTACTTCAATTCAGGATCACTTTTTTTGCTTAACGGTGGTTTACTGTGGAATTTCCATATGTAACCAACTCCTTTTCTGGTTCAATCTACTTGGTCTGACACACAATAATGTTGTTCTTCTCCAATTTGGCGCTCTGATACATTCTGCACTCCTATTACGGCTGCACCATTAGGAGTGGCATGCACTACCACATAAGTTGTTTCCATTTGGAATTTTTTTATCGTACTATGACTTAAAGATGAAGTTGGCTTTTGTGTTTTGAAAAGTTAACTTGTTAGTAGAATATGTGTTATCTGTAATATGTTTTATCTGATACCGTACACCTAATCTGTCTAACAAAACCCTATGCTTGGGTTTTGATTGAACACAGAAAAGTGGGTCTCACATGACCGATTGGGTTTAGGAAAATTATTTCCCTATTGTTGTCTTATATGTGACACCTGGTTAGTGTGCAAATCTAGTTGAGTGTGCAGACTTCTAACATTGCTGAAAACTTATTCTGATTTACAACTTCTATCGAGCATGAGTTCTGTATCGGTTTATATTTGTACCTTTTCATTTTGCTGTGATCTTCTGCAGTTTGAAGACGATGATAAAAGGTGTCATCTAGAACTTGATTACTGCTTCGAAATCAAGAAGAGGTGATGATGAATATGTTAAGAAATACGCGGGTTATTCCTAAGTTCCATACTTGAAAAGCGGAATCCTCATGCTGAGTCCTGTTTATTTTCAAAAAGATGTGGAAACTGAATAATTGTTTTAATTTTTTTCTTATAGAAACTATAAGTAGTTGTGTTAATTTCTTTTTATAGAAAGTACATATACATTTGGAGCCCCACATTCAAAATGTCATGTTTTGACCCGTAAAGCGTAGCATCTTCGACTCGTCTCTGTTTCTATACTGCGTACCATAAATACAGAACTTCAAGTTTGTGTCGCTTAATGAATTGCTGTGAGGTTTAGCAAGCTGGCACATAGCGTATATCTTGTGCTCAAGCCTGACCAAAAAAAGGTCTACCGTATATGCCCGGGGCTCCCGTGTCTAGCATTGTTCTATTAATCAATGACTTGATCAAATGCACCTTATGAATGTGTGTTTTTACGTACGTTAACAACCTTAGTAAACAATCTTGTTTCAAGGTATCACCGATTGTAAATTCGCAAATTTGATTTTATTGATTAGCCTATGTTCCATACTTCGTTTAACAACCGTAGTAAACAACAATAGATGTTCTATTAATCATTTTTGCAACTATGGGATTTTTTATGTGCAATTGAGCACAATGCCCGTGGGCGCCGCGCCCTTCTTGTGAAATCTTATCATCGTAATGTGAAAAATGGGAAGAGTTAGGCCACGCCCATGGGGCTGAGCTAGCAAGGAAGCAAAGGAACATCGACATCGTATAAACAAGTACGTTTTTAAATTATCGTTGGTATCCTTCCCGCCAACCCATCACGAGTCGCCATTGAGCGGACGAGACCAAAGGAGACGACAATCCCACCCCACCCTCGCACTCTCCGTTGGTTCCAAAGTAATTGAAAATGGAAGAATATAAACGACAAGAAGAGGTCTCTAATCTCTCAAAACGCCGGGAAGTCCATCCGGGCGAGCTTAGGCATCTTCACAAGGACCCTGCTCAGGCCTTGGTGGAGCACCTCCCCATGGATTCTGTGCCAAGGTTTCGTTTTAGAGATGAAGGGATGGGCTACTCCACTCAAACAGACAGCAGCAACGACCAAATTTCATCCAACTCCGACTCCGACGACGCTGACTTCGATCTCGAGTCCATGACTGGGAAGGTAAGCAGTCGAAGTCCAGCTTTTCGTTCTTCTTTAATAACAAGAATTCGCAGGATTGTCGCTTCCCTTGGGTGAAAGCAATCACTTGATGCTGTCGCTTCCATGGTTGTTTAGGGGATAAAACGCCTTTGTTCAGAGCTCCTTGAGCTGAAGAAGGCGTCGCATGATGAATTTCGTACATCTGTTTATGCAAACTATTCGGCTTTCCTAAGGTAGAAACTGCTGGAATGTGCATGCTCTCGTAAGAATCTGTTGCCATCTATATGGTCTTAATTTGCCTGCTTACAAAAGTAACTCTTCTTCACCGCCAAGCCAGGTTTCCACCAGAAATATCACATTGTTTCCGCATTATTTTTGTTGATTGTGCAGAATAGTCGAGGAGGCGAAACTCCTTGAAAACAACCTAATGGAATTCAAACAACATATTTCAACCCAGAAAACTCTTGTTGAGAATCTCATGGACAACGTGGACCTAGAAGTATTATTTGAAGAAATGACAAACTCAACAGCGGGGGAAGACTTGTATCCTTTATCAAGTGCAAATGAGATGGAGACCCACTCCAGTATTATTTCAGAGACATTTGATATTCTTCTACTAGAGCAGAGGCTTGACGAAGCTCTCAATCTCCTAGAGATGGAGTTCATGTCATCACAGAGGATGCATTCAGATGAAATGTCTCATCAATCTGCAATGTTGGAATTGCAGAGAAGGCTAGCAGACCACTATGCCATGGCAGCCGAACACCCAAGAGTATGCATACCTGAATTTCAGCATGCATTGACTGGGCTCCGCCGGCTTGGTGAGGCCCAACGCGCCCACTTCATATTGCTCCAATATTACCGTTCACGTCTTGCAGATGGAATAAGTGATCTGCAGCATCCAAAGCCATTTATGGATGGCATTTACCCGAAGGAACTTGCAAATCTGGTATTCTCCACAATCTCCCAAGCTGCGAGAAGCTTCATAATTCTGGAAGGAGAGGCATCTGTCTACTCTTCAGAATTTATTGAATGGACCCGGGAAGCAACTGAAGAATTTGTTGTTTGCTTTGATTTGTATGTCAAGTCTATCTCGGAATCCATTGGTGTACTAGCTGTGGCTGTGGAAGCCGTTCGGTATGTGGGGTGTCTTTTCTCTTCGTTAGAATCGCAGAGAATTATGTTGCAAACCCACTTGGTAAATCTGATGCGTCCCTGTATGGAAGAAGTATTAAATATACACATTGAGCATTTCAGAAAAGTCATTGGTATCTTTGCATCAGTTGATAACTGGGTCTTGGGTAAATTTCTTATCTCCGGCCTTCAGTGCAATTTATCCAATGATGGGATTAGAGGGAACCCAGAGTTTTTTCTACTCACTAGTAGTGGACGGAAGCTCATCAAACTACTGCAGGTAAGTTCATATAAGAATTGAAAGAAAGTTTTATTATATTTCATGAATATACCTTAACTGATATGATTTCAGACAATCATGGAAGATGTCTCGCTGCTGGTATTTCTCCATATGGAAAGCAGTATCCTTAAAGGATTTGCAGACCTTTTCATGGAGTATGTTGGCATTCTAGAAAAATGCATCACAATTGAGATAAATGCTGTTGAACAAGATGCTCCAGTATTAAGTTTGGCAACGACACTGCCGCAGCAGCTTTCCATACTCATTAATTCGTCAACTCTTGTCACCTATCTTCTTCCCAGCATTGCCAGACTTACACTTGAGGGTGCAGGACAATCATATGTGAAGCAACCAAAAGATTTTACTAGAAGTCCTCAACAGAACGAGCTTGAGAATTGGATATTCTCAATCCAAGAAGCAGAAAGACGACTTCAATTTCATTTTTGTCAGCAATTTGTCGCAGACATTATGTCCCATCGGGAAGGTGGGATGGAATTGAGAGGAGAGAGTTATATTGACAGTCTTAGTGAGTCTGCCACATTACAATACTCCATGCCGTCTATGAAATTTCAGGTTTATCTTCTTCCATTTTGCATCTCTGTAGTTTTGCAGCCAAAGAGCGCATATCAACAATTTAACGGATCTAGGAATTTATTTTGACCCTATACGGCTATAACTTAATAGTTTTAAACTACACTACTTTTGAATAAAATCTAACAGGTGCTATACCTACGAATGAGGCAACTGGAGAAAGTAGCAGAAGAGCTTATTATTGGATCAGATTGGAAAGTAAAAAAACTATTGATCGAGCTGATAAAAGCTGCATTTGATTGGCTTTCGGACGATAATGAGCTGTGGAAATTGTCCAAAATGGCTTCAACTGCACAGCAATCTAGTAGTTTTCTGCAGGTACATCTGATTTCCTTGCAGAAATGTCACTTTAGGAAGACATTGCACCCCTGTTCAAGAATCCAGTGGCAGTATCTTTTTGGCAACAAATAGTGTTCCTTTTCCCAGATCAATCATGTCTACAAGTCTATGTAAATAGTCCTATGTTTATGCACTGATCTATTTCTCATAATTTTCCTAACAGTATGTGCTGGACGTCCAATTCCTAGTGGAAATCGCAAGGTCTGGAGAGTACGTATCAGAAAGTCTTGTTGATGCCTCCTTGGACATTGTGGATCAAATGGAGACAGCATTCCTTGAGGCTGGATGCGATCTTAGCAGTTTGACCGCAGATGAGAATTGGGCCTCAAGTGCTGCTAAAGCAGCTATCGTCAAGCTACAAGAGTGTGAGAAAACTGGCGAGTCTTCACCAATTATAAATGTCAATGTGGGCATTCCCCAAGAGAATTCGGAGGATAACGAGGTAACAGATGCAAAGGAACATGTTGTGAGAGATGGCTCCCTGGAGGCGAAAAAGGAGTCTTCTCTTGATGGTAAAGGAGAAGACTATGAAAATGAAGTTGCAAAATATCCTACAGAAGCGAAATGTGCATATACTGCTGAGAGTAAAAACCCAGATGAGACCGAAGATGCAAGTAAATCAATTCCAGAAAATTGCGTTGTTTGGGAGGAAAGTTCTGGCCAAAGAGGGAACATGGATGAGACAGTAACAACTTCGAATGATTCAGCGACTGATAAACTGCAAGATGTAGAAGCTCTACAATCAGCTGCGGTGGAAATAAGAAAAATTATCCTTGAAGAAGATGGTACCAAGCATAATACAAGTAATTATATTACAAAAAATGCTCTGGAAGTCCTCATGATTGAATCTGATTAGCAACCGCTCAGGTTTATGGATCAGAGGCAAATATGGACCATCAGCGAAGCCCTTCAGCTATGAAAAAATGTCCTTCATCCTAACCATTTTTCCTGATTATGTCTTAAGCCTCTTGGGATGAAACTTAAATGATGTTAAAAAAGACAAGTTCTAGTCTGTTTGAGCAACTTGAATACTAAAAATTGAATTATTGCTAAAATAACACAGAACAGCAGCAAGCCAACTCATAATCAAACTTTCAGCAACGTGCAAATTAAAACTTTATCTTAACAATAGGCAGCCTCAACGTGCAAATTAAAACTTTATCTTAACAATAGGCAGCCTCAATTTTAATTGATATGCTTCTCCATTCCTTTCCATCCCTTGTCTAGGACTCCTGGCGCGGCTCCTGGACTCTGTTTCAACCCACTCTTCCATTGAGATTTCCACAGACAGCTGGGGGGTCGCCGGTGATGAGTGGTGGCGGTTCTGACAGGATCACATATGAAAGCACCATGCCCTCATCGTACCACCGCTACTCGGCAGATGAGATCAGGAGGGAAAGCACAATGACGGAGCTGTGACGGGCAATTTGGCACAGCCATCGGACCATCAAGAAAACATGTGCAGAAACCTGCGCGATGCAAAAACGTTTTTGCCTCGTGTTCGAAGGCGGCCAAGTACGCCAGTCCAACATTACTTTCATTGAGAACCCACTCATCCATTGAGTATTATTGATTCACGCCTCCATGTGTTTTTATTAAAGTGTACAGTGTGCCTCTGCAGACTGAAGGCACTTTTTAAAGAAAAGCTATAAACTTCGCAACGCGTGCCCAGAATTTAAGATCAGGTCACGCATTTATAATTATCAAAACAAGTAACACTGACCATGATAATAGTTTGCTAGTTCACAGTCGATATTATGCCCATCACTAAACATTATGAGTTCATTTAAAAAAAAAAGCACTGACGATGATCATATTTTGCTAGTTCGCAGATTGAACTATGCCCATCACAATATACCACTAGAGTGATCAGTTAAAACAAGTAGCATTGATAACGATCATAGTCCGCAAGTTCACAGAGGAAACCATGCCCTTCACAATCCACCACTAGAGTGTTCAATTTTTTATCACATTTGACTCCAGTACTCTAATGACAGTGATAATGGTAGTATACAACTAACTTTACTACCTACAGCTGCTTCAACGCTGGTTCTCTCTGCGCCTCACATAACGAGTTCTGTCATTGTACCGAGGTCTGTCACTAGCTCTTTGGGGCACTGGTTCCACCCTTCTTTGTCTCTCAGGAGACCTCTGCACTATCTCTCCATTGACAAATAATTCAGCTGCAAAATCAATGGTGCAAAATAAGCAGATCATAAGATAACTTTCAAGTTGATTTCTTTGACCACCAGAAGATGGGCACAGGGCATAGAAAGAGTAACACGAACATAACACTTAAAAGACATACGCCTTCAGTGACCTACACCCCATTGATTAATGAAAGAGTTACCAAAGCAATCAGACAAATTTATATTTCAAGAATTTCAATTTTTGTCTCTTTAGGAAAACAAGAAGTTGGCTCAGAATATTAATTGCTTTTCACCAAGTAATTTACCTTTTCACTATGATTTCACTACTAACATCAATTCCACATTTCAAGTTATATTTGATTTCTTTTACCTATTAATAGGATTTTTTTTATCATTGTTACTTTTGCAGATATAAGATCGGGTGAATCTGGATCAAATTCACTAGTCTGAAAGGGCAGTTAAACACTACAAGAATCCCACACTGAGTTATATCACACCTGAACCAAAATTATACCTCCGTCAACCAAATGAAGAAAATCCGGGGGGACGAAAAGAAATTTGAATATGAAACACAGATAAAGCTTCCTCATTACTGTCTCTACTTCGATTTAGTGAAATAAGAGCTGAGCTCTCTAAGAGAAAGTCAGCATAAGTGCGCATTAGCATTGAAGCAAAAGTCAGGTGCATTAGCACTGTGAACAAGAGACCGCAGCAGCTCCCTCACTTTGCCACGTGAACTAACAGTGAAGGTATGATGTCATGTCATGTATGCATTTTTCTTCGTTAATATAGAACCATCACCACATCTTCCTTCCCACAAAATCAATTCACAAAAATGTAGGCTACTAACATGGATATCAGAGTGGTAGTAAAATTCAAATGACAGTGACAAGTATAACTTATGAAAGCACAATAGCAGCAAATCAGTTCATCAACAAACATCATCAAAAGAACAGACTAACTATTGGCTGGGATTACTAACCTCCATAGTCCTTATGCTCGGGATCCACGTAAGAATCAGGAAGCACAAAGAGGACACCAGGTAAACCTGTATGGTAGCCATATAATATATAGCATTTGCATCATGATTACAATCAATTAAGAAAAAAATATTCAAAACCAAATCAAAGAAGCTAACCCTCGAGCTTGTTGGAAGTTTCCTCGTCAATCTCACAGCCAAACCCGAAATACCGCTCACAGGAAACATTATAGATCTTCTTCTTCGCTTCCTCTTCACTGCCCAATTACATCAAAAACACCCAAAAGAACGAAAGTTTTGGGAGCATTAAATTAATATTAGCATAAAAGAGACACATTTAAATGCTTAAACTCAACTCTCAAAAAATTAATATTAGACACAATCACAAGACAAATTCTGACGCCAAACGCAAAAGAAATACTGAATAGAGGAAACGAAAGTCTTCACCTTCCAAGGACCTTGGCGAGCGTCTGGATGTAGCAGTCGATCATCTGCTGCTTCGTGGCGCCTTCGCCGCCTGGCTTGTCCATGACTATGAGCCAGTGCTCGTAGTCGCAGCCGGGGAAGAGCGGGGCCATCTCAGTAGGAGGCCGGTCGCTGAAGTTGGATCCAGAGTTCAAAGGCGAGTAAGCGGAGTCGCCCGGGGTCCTCTGAACCCGGCAGCGCACGGTGTTGAAGCGGCTGGCGACCCGGACGGCGTGGGTGAGGAGCGGCGTGATCCGGGCGCGAGAGAAGCCAGCGAAAGTAGAGATGCCGAGGCTGCGAGGAGCGGGGCCGGTAAGAAGGCGCCTTGGGAGGAAGAGGGACGGGGAGCGGGCGGCGATGACGGCTCGTGCGACGGTGGCCATGGCGACGGGCAACTCCGTGAAGAGAGCAGACGGAAATGGAAGGGGGGGATTTGGGGGGTTTAGGGTATTAATCCAATGGCTCTCGGCTCTCCCGGCATTTCGAGGAGATGGATATTTAACGGTAAATTACAAGCAACCCCTTGGTCAGCTTTCTCTAACAGTCTTTTTATATAGGCCTCCCTGAGGTTTCAGAAACGGCTACAAGGCAATCCCTCTCCTCACGTTTGACGTTGCAACAAAGTTGAAGAATTAGGATTACTAATTTCTTCTTTCTTTCTTTTTTGGTAAATCCAACGGTTGAAATATAAACTATTTATAAGAATAAGAATAGACTGAAGGATTCATGTGTGATCGCATGAATTGAGATATTTTTTTATCATTAAATTTCGATCTAACAATACATATTACTCTAGGGTAGGCAGACTTTAACTAATGCACACTATCAATTCTCAATTAGACAACCTGCAAGGCCTCATCTTAAAGAGCTCAAGCTTACTTAAGCTTATAAAAATATGATGTACCCGATGTGGGCATAATCGGTACATAGGAATTATATGCAAAGAAAGGGAAAAAAGTAGGGAAAGAAATAAACTGGAATTCTATTAGCATACTGAACCAAGGAGGGAGGCGACCCTTTATGGGGAGTCGCACCCTCCCACATTGGGAGTCATGCCGCTAGTGGGCCCAACTATCCTGTGGTATACTAGAGTGCCTATCACAGTTTCATAACTAAATACAAATGACAATCGGCCACTAACATAAGAGAAACTAGCCTAATGTACTGAAATAAAGATAAGTGATGAATCAAGTGCACGTGCACAACACTCCACAACGCTTCCGCAAATGCTTTGTCCTCAAGGCAACCAAGATAGATATCAAGACATAAACTCATCTTCAGATAGCCATGTAGCATCCTCAAGTGACTGTCCCTGCCAAGAAACCAAAACCTTAATAATAATACGACCAAAACAATGGACACGACGCTTATCAAGAATCACTGCAAGAACCGGGATAGAAAAAACAATTGGGCCCATCAAGGGAGGTGGTGGAACATCAATGGCCAAAGACGTATCACCTATGCAACGGTGCAGCCTGGAGACATGAAAGATAGGGTGGACCATCAAACCCAGCGGTAGAGCTAGGCAGTAAGCGACCGGACCAATACGCTCATCGACAGCATAGGGCCCATGGAAATGGGGGTGTGCTTAGTGTGCTCAGGCTAAAACAAGAAGACCTGACGTTGTGGAAGAACAGAAACATGAACCAAGTTATCCACCACAAACTCCCGATCAGTGTGATGACTATCATAAATCTGCTTCATCCTGTTCTGAGCTAAAGACAAGTTCTCCTTAAGCTATTGAAGAACCTCATCCTGTGTCTGGAGCATATAATCAACCTCAGCCATCGACGATCGATGGGGAACATATGATAACACTGTCGGGGGCGGCCTCCCATTTAGCACCTCAAAAGGAGTAAAACCAGCATGAGTATGGTAAGTGGTGTTATAAGACCACTTTGCCCACAGAAGAAGCTGAAGCCATCGGCAGGGCTAAGACATAGTGAAACAGCGCAGGTACTGCTCTAAACATCTGTTCACCACCTTTGTCTGACCATCCGTTTGCGGGTGATAAGCGGTGCTCATGTGCAAAAAGTGTCTTGTAAAGTGAAAAACTCCTGCCAAAATTGAGAGATGAAAACCCGATCGCGATCAGATAGAACAGTGCGTGGCATACCATGTAATTTGGCTACCTCCCGAACATAGAGTTCCACCACTGACTTGGCCGTGAAGGGGTGTCCCAGAGCACAAAAATGAGTGCACTTGGACAACCGGTCCACCACCACCATAATCACCGACTTACCCTGTACCAACGGCAAGGCCTCCACAAAGTCCATAGAAACATCATCCTATACCTTATTCGGAATTGGCAATGGTTGAAGCAAACCCGCGGGAGATGTCGTGGCTAACTTAGCTCACTGACAGACATCACAAGCGACCACATACGTAGTAACAGCCCGGCGAATGCCCTACCATAGGAAGCTCTGACTGACACGCTTATAAGTGCGGAGTGCACCCTCGTGTCCAGCCATGGGAGAGTCATGGAAGTGGGAGATGATACACTGTCAAAGATCAGCAACCTCAGGGACCACCATAGGCAGTCCTTCCAAAAGAGAAGGTCATCCTTCCATGCAAAGAATGGCAACGCCGCTGGGTCAGACTGGAGGGAAGAAATCAATGTGCGGGTCAGGGGATCATCCTGGTACGCCTATTTCAACTCAGCAAGGAATTGACAAGCTAGACCAGAAATAGCCAAACACGAACCTATAGAGGAATGGCAAGAAAGGGTGTCGGCCATGGTGTTGTCGGATCCTTTCTTGTACACAACCTCATAATCATAGCCAAGAAGCTTGTTAACCCACTGCTGCTGTGCTGGAGTGGACACCCCTTGTTTGAGGAAATTATTTAGTGGTTGGTGGTCAGTGCAAAAGAGAAACCGGTGGCCAAGCAAATAAGGGCATCATTTGTCGACCGTGAGGATGATGGCCAGCATCTCTTTCTCGTATACCGACAGGGACAGGGAGCAGTCAGCCAAAGCTTTGCTGAAATAAGCAATGGGATGCTCCTCTTGAAGTAGCACTGCCCCCAGGCTGGCATCAGAAGCATCGGTCTCCGCCACAAAGGGCCGGCTGAAATCAAGAATAATCAAAACAGGGGCGGTCGCCATAGCTCTCTTTAGTTCGTCAAAGGCCACTTGGGTAGCCTCAGACCAGCTAAAAGCCCCCTTCTGCAACAGCTGAGTAAGGGGGCGAGCAATCTCACCATAGTGGTTAATGAATCTCTAATAGGGGATAGGTAATATGGAAAATCTCTTTTATTAATGAGAGCAAGCAAAAGATGAAGTGGTAAACAAAAATTGATGTACCAACAAAATAAAAAGTGTCCATCTTGATGGGTCTAACACAAACTCTACCCTATGCTCTCGACTCGTTTGTTACCCCTAAATGCCCAACCATTAATGACCACATAGAGTACAAGTTTTTGTTTTAAATAACGCTAGCTACTCAATTTATGCATCAAAATGTCATTCGTTTATGCATAAAAAATGACATATCAACTTCCATTTTGTTCTTAAATCTAAATTTTACGAATGAGAAGAACATAAGAATATGACTTCAAACTAGTTGACTTAAGGGAATTAGCTATTGTTGAGAGCAACAGTGTTTTCTATTTAGCTTCAAAATGTTTAGGCTTCAAAATGAGTGGCAGTTGGTTCATAAGGCCCTAGAATGTTTCGTTCAATTTGAAATAGATAAAATTTAGTTTCAATTTTCTAGTTCAATTAAAAAAACATATAATTATTCATATCAGTATTTAAATTCAAGGTAATTCTACATATAAATCGAGTCCAAAATAGTCACAATTATTTTTATGTGTGGTCAATGAATAAGAGTAGTCTCTTTTCTTGAAGTAATTCAAAAAATTCAAAAGCTAGGGTGGTTGTATCACTACAACATAGATCCTCCATTGGACTCGAACACCCACTTAAAAAATTAAAATCATTACATGATAAGAGTAAAGGGCATATGTATCTTCATCGATGTACTGAAGTATAGGGCCTACTAAAGCAAAACAAGGTGGTGACCATTTTGATATAAGCACCATGTCCTCCCATAGGCTGCAACATTAGCTTCCTAGTGTCCATTAGGATATCCTTCACTAGGAAGGAGCCATAGATTATGTGAATCAATGATGCACATGCTAGCATAGTTAGCACATGTGCGTGTTCCATCGATTTTCATGATTGACGACCCCTATTGATGGAGGATAACTTGGCAGGCATCCTTCGGGAACACCAAAAACTCTTCCCTTGGTTCATGCCATTCAAACCTTGTAGTTAGTTTGCTTTTTTTGGAAACAACCTTTCAAACCCTAACCACTCACCTTTGAACTTATTTGTGGACCTTATTTATTAAGATAGTTATGTTGTATTTTTCTACTACAAAACATGATAGAGTCCACCTTTCTACTATTTTATAGCTTTCTTAAATTAAAGTCATGGTACTTCATCAAATCTAAGAGCATGTTTGGACAAAGTGCACTCCATAAGGAACACATGGGAGTCGTTCATCTAGAAAATTGATGGTGCACACACTAGCATAGGGGTGTTGATGTTAATGTGCGCTAGCTTGTGCACTATATATTTTAAATATCAATGGCTCTCATTCATTCCTTTTATTGGGTGCTTTGTCAATAGGTACAACACCTCATTTTTTATTATGTTTAACCTGAAGGTTTAGTAATAAATATTGACTTTTGAATGGAGATAAGTACAATTTAAGGGGTGAAATTGTAAGAACTCTTATTTCTAAACCGGTTTTTGTTTCCTTTTAATTATCAGTTATTGCATGGTTAACTCATTTTCTTATTAATTCGATGGTTTTGTAAATAAATTGTGTTTATGATGATTTTAATCAAAATTAACTTTTTAATTAGTGGTTTTAAGTGATTTTGAATCAAATGTGAATTTTTAGGATTTTTCTGAATTTTTACCATTTTTTCAAAAATTAGGGTCAGGCCTAATCCCCAATTAGGCCCAGATTAGAAGGTGTTTAAGGTTAAGTCCCTTCTAATTAGGCATCAAATCCTAGCTTTCTTCTTAATCCCTTCTAGATCTACCATTTCCTCTTTGTTTTGATTCGTTTTTAAACATCAAAACTACTGATTTGCATCTTTACTTCAAACCCTAGCTCTAAAAATCTGATTTTTATGTTCAATAAGCCCTAGATCTAAGTTTTTAATTAGGGTTTTCTATGTTAAATCGGTTTTAATAGAGTTTAATTCAAACTCCATGTCTTTGTAAGGTTTTCAAGAAGGGTAACCATCAAATCTAAGCCTAATCAAGGGATGAGGTAATGGACTTTCGAAAATTCAGTCTTCTTATGGTAAAACTCTTGATTTTGTGGTTATTTTGAATGTATTTACTTGATTTAATGCTTTAATGGTATGATTAGTAAATGGTAATCTTTAATCCCAATTTCATAGGGTTTTATCTTGTTATGATGTGGTTTAGCATTCTGGAAGTTATGGTGGACTTTTAATGGCATTTAGGTTGTTATATGGTGATTTTGAGTTTTATCAATGGAGTTTCGGTTTGAAAATTTGAAAGGAAAAAGAAGGTTAATTCTGCCTTGTTAGCGTTCGAACGGCCCTCTTGGGCGTTCAAACGGCAACACTGTCAGTTCGACAGATTTCTTGTTTAGCTGATCGAACGGCCCTTTTGGGCATTCGAATGGCTACACAGCAGATTTTTGTTCTATTTGCATGATATTTATTTCGGTGATTCTACTTTAATATGCTAATTTAATATGAATGTAGAGTGTTTTGAGCTATAGTATGCTACTGGAAAGGCATACCATTGAGGTTATGAAGTTGAGGTATATATTTAGATTTATGTGGAATGACTTATGGTTTGAGGTATGATGTTAGAATTGCCATCTTGAAGTTATGAATGGTTGATTCTATATGGTTAAGTATATTTTTAGTAGAGCTACAACTTACTATCGGATTGATATGTCATGTTAGGATGTGGTTAGTTGATGTGTGAATGTTAGTAAATGTCATGGCTTAAGGATGAAGTGAATGATCTTATATGTGTTTAGCTTGTAGTTGAGCTTTGATTTGAGTTGTGATTTCAGTGATTCTTGTAACGCCCGAGATTTTTCATCCCTTTTTCTCAAAACTCATAGAATTTTTTTTCAATATAACGTCTGTAAATCGGAGGAAAATGACGAAACCAAAACCTGATAAAACATCATACGGTTAAACATCGTACTGTCAAATCAAATATCCCCAGGCGCTACTCGAAAACACACGTACGAATAAATTCTGCTATGATCATAGACTTTTAAATACAAATCACTCTCCCGGGCATCCCTGAGTACAAGTCCCCTAACAGTCCACATTCTGATCCAAACAAAAGTCCAGAATAAACATCATGATGTCTCATCTCACCCAATACAGGAGATCGTGGCACAAATAAACTCGCAGAGAGTCAAGCTGATACCTGAGTCAACGGGAATCAATCCACCGCTGAAACGAGCGTCCATCACCAGGAGCTCTCCGCACAACCTGCAAAACCTCCCGTAAAACGGGGCTAAAAATAGCAGGGTGAGTATTTTCATACTCAGTAGGAAAATACCCAGTAGGGGAAATCCCAAACGGTGAACTCCATAAGTTCATAAATCCATGCGTCATGCAACTCAAACATGAAGCAGAAGCATATCATAATTATATCGTGCACATACACAAACGATCATATCAAAGGCACCATCGTGCCACAGACATATCAAGGCATCAACGTGCCAAAATCATACCAAAGGCACCATCGTGCCAGAATCATACCAAAGGCACCATCGTGCCAAAATCATACTATCCAAACAACTTACACAAACACCCTTATCCAGGGTCATACAATTTACTCGTACCACCGTACGCATACTCATACAGCATACGCATACTTGTACGACCTTACTCGTACAATCGTATGCTCACTCATACAGCTTACCCATACATGTACGACTTTACTCGTACAATCAGACTCGTACGACCTTACTCGTACGATGCCGCACAAAATCATACTTACTGTCTTACTCAGAACCATATTCTCACAATCGTACTCATACTCTTACAGTCGTGCTCATACTCATACGCTTACAGTCTTACTCATACTCATACTCATACGCTTACAGTCCTGCTCATACACATACAGTCGTACTCACACTCATAAAGTCGTACTCATAATCGTACACATATCAACGACCACTGAAGCTCATTACAACTAATAAGCTCTAGCGTCGAAATGGAAAAGAATGCCACTGGGGCAACACCTTAACCTCCGGGGAGTGACTAGACGCCATGGACTTTTCCGAAGGTAAGGCACACCAATGCTCATGGGGCACTGGATCAAACAGGTAAGAGTAGATCCATGATACTACTTACCTGAGCGCGCAAACATAAACACCCACACATAAGGGGTCATACAGTTGCCCACCATAATGGGTCTTATAGTGCCATAGAATCGCCCACCATAATGGGTCTTATAGTGCCATAGAATTGCCCACCATAATGGGTCTTATAGTACCATTGCCACTCTTGGGCAGAAAACATACAGTGCCACTTGGGCAGAAACATACAGTGCCACTCTTGGGCGAAAACATACAACGCTCTCAACAGAGCATCAAACGTACGGGCTTACACGGCACACGGACCAAATCAGAAACATACGTCGCTCTCAGCAGAGCATCGGACGTCCGGGCTTCATACGACACGCAGACAAAGTCAGAAACGTACATCGCTCTCAATAGAGCATCAAACGTCTGGGCTTATACAGCACGCAGACCAAATCAGAAACGTCGCTCTCAGCAGAGCATCAGACGTCCGGTGCTCTACATAGCACACAGACAACATCCCGCAGGATAAACACCATGGCAAGACATGATAAATGCTCGGCCAACTCATCAGCGGCCAGCTCAAACACGGAACTTAATCCGTCGAACCCTCAGGTCTCAAACTCACAACGCTATCATTAGCTGTGCTTATAATTCCAGTTTGAATTAAGTATATTATGCGGTACAATTATGCCACACAAACTCACAGTCCTCGGCCGGTCACACCGGCCGAGCCCGATCGAAACCCCAGTTCGTCAAGGCAGCAGACTTCACTTACCCGTCCACATCATGGACAAAACTCACCGTACAACAAACCCTTACAGTCTTACACTTCGCCATCCATCTTATGGCCAAAACCTCTTACACTGACATCCTCAAATAACGCTCCTCGAGCCAACCCGGCTTGTCGCCCTCTTACTTATATCTCACTTATTATACTTACTTTTCACTTCATAATCTGTACGTTATGCTTGTACAATTATGAACACTCTTACTGTCTGACAAATGCCCAACATATAATCCACCCCAAACTGATCCATTCTAATCCTTGCCCGTCATACTCATATCCTCTGTCATACGCTTACACAACCGCATCCAAATTCAGACAGAGCTTCTGTCACCTCTTACTGTCCATCGCCCATACCTCTGCCCACAAACACATACGCACATCCAAAGCATAGGCAAAGTGCCATCATACATACGTATGTCTCACACATACGTATAACATACACTGTAAGGTCCCTGATTTTTCTATGATTTTCTGGGATTTTTCTGTCATTTTTCTGGTCATTTTCGGCAGGAAAATGTGACATTTCAGTGTAGGGGTATTTGTGTCTTTTCCCCGTATTTATACCCGTAGAGTCGGGTGTGGGGCTTAGTCGCGGGCCACGGGCCTCGCTGCGCGCTTACGGCGCGAATTTTGGAGGTTCGACGCGTAACCAGTGGGTTAACGCGCATTGGGGACGTACGTGGAAAAAATAAAAGAATCACAGTTAAAACATCGGGCTCGGCCCGATCCAGAAGGAAATTGTGAACAGTACCGCCGCCCCCCATTCCGCCTTTTCACTGTGCCCGGCCGCCGGCGGACCGCTGGACGCCGGCACAGGCTCCGCCCCGGCGGTGCGACGCCGAGGGGCCACTGCCCCGGCCGCCCACGGCCGCGCCGCCCCCACTTTTCCGGTGAGCCCCTTTTCTGTGTATTTTGATTCCGCCGCCGCCGTAGGCCGGCGAGGGCCGGCCGGCCGCCCACGGCTCCGCCATGGGCCGGCGACGGCGGGAGGCCACTCCCCCCGGCCCCGGACGGCCCCAGCTCCGCCGTCCCGCTCCCTCTCTCCACTGCCCTGTTTTGCCGTCCCACTGTACAGCGCCGTTCCGCCGCCGCCACGGGCCGGCTCGGCCCGATCGGCCGGCCACGGCTTCGCCCTGGGCCGGCGACGGCGAGGAACCCCTCCTCCCAGCCCGGTGGGCCTCCGTTCCGCCGCCCGTCCTCATTCCCCTCTCTGCCCTGTTTTTCCGCCGGCGAACTGTTTGGGCGATTTGGGGCCGCCGGCGGCGAGCTGCGGCCGATCGGACCTCCGTCCGGCACCGCCTTGCTCCGGCGACGGTGAGGAGCCCCTCCTCCCGGCCCGGTGGGCCTCGGCACCGCCGCCCCACCCTCTTTCCCCTCTCGTTCACTGTTCCGCCGACGGACTGTTTGGGCAAACAGTGGCCGCCGGCGGTGATCTGCGGCCGATTCGGCCTTCCCCCAGCCCCGCCTTGCTCCGGCGAAGGCAATGGACTATACCTCCGTGCCCGATTCAGCCGCCGCCCCCATGGCCGCTCCGCCCTTACGGGTTTTCTCCGGTCGTCCCCTTATTTTTGGCCTGCGTCCGTTTTGGACGCGGTGACTGACGTTATCAGTCGGACGCCGGATTTGATTTAGCGGACCATAGTTCGGCTCCGCCCCAGCCCGGTGACACCAGTGGGCCACCCTCTGGGTCTTGTTCAGCCTTGCGGCCCGTAGCTGCAGCTAGTCCGCCTTACCGGCATGTGTGTCGTTGACCCTTCTTGCCCATTTTACGCCGTCGGTACCAGATGGCCTCGGGCAAGAATTTGTATGTTTTACCTTGACAGAAGGTGGACGAGTTCACTTGCTCAGGCCTTGGCCAGTGACGGCCTCATAGCCTTTGCTCGACCGTGAACCCTCCCCTTGCTCTCTGTCGTGCGAGATGCACAGCCGCCCGCACCATGGGTATTGGTTGTGGGTGGCGATCGGCGATGTTGCCACTTAGATTGGCCACCGCTAGGGCCTTAGCCCGGTTGGCTTTTGTGGGCCATGAGTCGCCTCATTTCAGCCATCTCCCCCGCCCTTTTTGGGTCACGTGCGCATGTAGCCACGCGTGTACTTCTGGGTTTAGGCGCCGCATTCGTGCCGCCTAACCATCGGTTGGCTTTGCCACCGAGTGGAGTTGACCATTAGAGCCGTCCTCCACCTCTCCTTTGATTCTTGAGCGTTGCCCCACGCTCTCCGCCCGTATGTGGGCCTTTGTTGACCGAAATCGTCGCCGTTGGGTGCTGTCCACGGCCGATTTCGACGTCTTTGTGGCCGGCTGAGCACGTTTTAGCCACCGGCCGATCTTTAGAGTGTACACACTCGACATCTGATCGCACCGCCACATATGTTGGCACGACTTTTCTCCCGGCCGCCCTGGTGTGCCGCCGTGGATCGCGGGTTTTACCGCTTTGAGTTCTGACACTCTGTTTGGCCATGATAGTTCCGGCGCATCTTGAAATCCTCGGGACAGCAGCTCTCTCAGCCAGGCAACGGTTTTGACCGCCAACTTCGCCGCCGACGCCGCCACCGTCGGGTGCTCGCCATCGAACGTCATGATTATGAGGTAGGGGAGCTTTGAACTTGTAAATTCATGAAGCATGCTTTGAATGAGTAGCAGCATGCTAGGATTGTATGATTCCATGCTTGGATGTTAAGTAACGATCCGATTGCATGAGGTGCGTGTAAGCATGATTGTATGGTATGATTGATATGCATGAGATGTATGCATGTTTTATGGATGTGGATATGTATGCGCTGGCGATGGCTAGCAAATATGTCAGTATGCTATGTATGGGTTATGCACGTGCTAGTGATGGCTAGCATGCATGTTTGAAGTATGTATAAATGTGTGTGTGCACGTGCTAGAGATGACTAGCGTGTACGTTTGATGTATGCATGTGCTAGTGATGGCTAGCGTGCATGTTTGACGTGTGGATGCATGTGCTAGTGATGGCTAGCGTGCATGTTTGTAAGTTATGTATGTATGACCGTATGTGTATGTTCTACGTATGTGTGAGGCATACGCATGTATGATGGCATTTGCCTATGCTTTGGGTAGGTGTAAGAGTATGTGGGCAAAAGTATGGGCGATGGACAGTAAGAGGTGACAGAAGCTCTGTCTGAATTTGGATGCGGTTGTGTAAGCGTATGACAGAGGATAAGAGTATGACAGGCAAGGATTAGAATGGATCAGTTTGGGGTGGATTGTGTGTTGGGCATTTGTCAGACAGTAAGAGGGTTCATAATTGTACAAGCATAACGTACAGATTATGAAGTGAAAAATAAGTATAATAAGTGAGATATAAGTAAGAGGGCGACAACTGGGTTGGCTCTGAGGAGCGTTATTTGAAGATGCCAGTGTAAGAGGTTTTGGCCATAAGATGGATGGCGAAGTGTAAGACTGTAAGGGTTTGTTGTACGATGAGTTTTGTCCATGATGTGGACGGGTAAGTGAAGTCTGCTGCCCTAACGAACTTGGGTTTTGGATCGGGCTCAGCTTCGGTTTGACCAGTCGAGGACTGTGAGTTGTGTGGCATAATTGTACCGCATAATATATTTAATTCAAACTTGATTTATAAGCACAGCTAATGATAGCGTTGTGAGTTTGAGACCTGAGGGTTCGACGGATTAAGTTCCGTGTTTGAGCTGGCCGCTGATGAGTTGGCCAAGCATTTATCATGTCTTGCCATGGTGTTTATCCTGCGGGATGTTGTCTGTGTGCTATGTAGAGCACCAGACGTCTGATGCTCGCCGAGAGCGACGTCGTTTTGATTTGGTCCGTGTGCTGTGTAAGCCCGTACGTTTGATGCCCGTTGAGAGCGATGTACGTTTCTCGAGTTTGTCTCGCGTCTGTATGAAGCCCAGACGTCTAATGCTCTGCTGAGAGCGACGTATGTTTCTGATTTGGTCTGTGTGCTGTGTAAGCCCAGACGTTTGATGCTCTGTTGAGGGCGTAGTATGTTTCTGCCCAAGAGTGGCACTGTACGTTTCTACCCAAGTGGCACTGTATGTTTTCTGCCCAAGAGTGGCAATGGCACTATAAGACCCATTATGGTGGGCAATTCTCTGGCACTATAAGACCCATTATGGTGGGCGATTCTATGGCACTATAAGACCCATTATGGTGGGCAACTGTATGACCCCTTATGTGTGGGTGTTTATGTTTGCGCGCTCAGGTAAGTAGTATCATGGATCTACTCTTACCTGTTTGATCCAGTGCCCCATGAGCATTGGTGTGCCTTACCTTCGGAAAAGTCCATGGCGTCTAGTCACTCCCCGGAGGTTAAGGTGTTGCCCCAGTGGCATTCTTTTCCTTTTCGACGCTGGAGCCTATTAGTTGTAATGAGCTTCAGTGGTCGTTGATATGTGTACGATTGTGTATGAGTACGACTGTAAGTGTATGAGTATGAGTAAGACTGTAAGCGTATGAGTATGAGTAAGACTGTAAGCGTATGAGTATGAGCACGACTGTAAGAGTATGAGTATGATTGTGAGAATATGGTTCTAAGTAAGACAGTAAGTATGATTTTGTGCAGACTGTACAAGTGAGGTCGTACGAGTCTGATTGTACGAGTAAGGTCGTACATGTATGGGTAAGCTGCATGAGTGAGCATACGATTGTACGAGTAAGATCGTACAAGTATGCGTATGTTGTATGAGTATGTGTACGGTGGTACGAGTAAATTGTATGACCCTGGATAAGGGTGTTTGTGTAAGTTGTTTGGATAGTATGATTTTGGCACGATGGTGCCTTCGGTATGATTCTGGCACGATGATGCCTTGATATGATTTTGGCACGGTGGTGCATTTGGTATGTCTTTGGCACGATAGTGCATTTAGTATGATCGTATGCATATGTGCACGATATGATTATATTATGTTGACTGCTTCATGTTTGAGTTGCATGATGCATGCATTTTTGAACTTGGAGTTCACCGTTTGGGATTTCCCCTACTGGGTATTTTCCTACTGAGTATGAAAATACTCACCCTACTACTTTTAGCCCCGTTGTACGGGAGGTTTTGCAGGTTGTGCGGAGAGCTCCTGGTGATGGACGCTCGTTTCAGCGGTGGATTGATTCCCGTTGACTCAGGTATTTGCTTGACTCTTTGCGAGTTTATTTATGCCACGATCTCCTGTATTGGGTGAGATGAGACTTTGAGATGTTTATTCTGGACTTTCATTTGGATCAGTTAGTGGACTGTTATGGGACTTGTACTCAGGGATGCCCGGGAGTGATTTGTATTTAAAAGTCTATGATCATAGCAGAATTTATTCGTACGTGTGTTTTCGAGTAGCGCCTGAGGATATTTGCTTTGGCCGTACGATGATTGACCGTATGTGGATGTTTTATGTTTTAAATTATAAACTGTTTTATCAGGTTTTGGTTTCGTCATTTTTCCTCCGATTTACAAACGTTATATTGAAAAAATTTTCCGTGAATTTTAAGGAAAATGTGTGAAAAATCTCGGGCGTTACATACACATACGGTCATACATACATAACTTACAAACATGCACGCTAGCCATCACTAGCACATGCATCCACACGTCAAACGTGCACGCTAGCCATCACTAGCATATGCATACATTCACACATACATCAAACATGCACGCTAGCCATCACTAGCACATGCATACATCAAACGTACACGCTAGTCATCTCTAGCACGTGCACACACACATTCATACATACTTCAAACATGCACGCTAGCCATCACTAGCACGTGCATAACCCATACATAGCATACTGACATATTTGCTAGCCATCGCCAGCGCATACATAGTCCACATCCATAAAACGTGCATACATCTCATGCATATCAATCATGCCATACAATCATGCTTACACGCACATCATGCAATCGGATCGTTACTTAACATCCAAGCATGGAATCATACAATCCTAGCATGCTGGTACTCATTCAAAGCATGCTTCATGAATTTACGAGTTCAAAGCTCCCCTACCTCGTAATCATGACGTTCGATGGCGAGCACACGACGGTGGCGGCGTCGGCGGCGGAGTTGGCGGTCAAAACCGTTGCCTGGCTGAGAGAGCTGCTGTCCCGAGGATTTTAGGATGCGCCGGAACTATCACGGCCAAACAGAGTGTCAGAACTCAATGCGGTAAAAATCCGCGATCCACAGCGGCACACCAGGGCGGCCGGGAGAAAAGTCAAGCCAACATAAGTGGCGGTGCGATCAGATGTCAAGGGTGTACACTGAAGATTAGCCGGTGGCTAAAACGTGCTCAGCCGGCCACAAAGACATCGAAATCAGCCGTGGACAGCACCCAACGGCAACGATTCCGGTCAACAAAGGCCCACATAAGGGCGGAGAGCGTGGGGCAACGCTCGAGAACAAAGGAGAGGTGGAGGACGGCTCTAATGGTCAACTCCACTCGGTGGCAAAGCCAACCGATGGTTAGGAGGCACGAATGCGGCGCCTAAACCCAGAAGTACACGCGTGGCCACAAGCACACGCGGCCCAAAGGGCGGGGGAGATGGCTGAAATGAGGCGACTCAAGGCCCACAAAAGCCAACCGAGCTAAGGCCCTTAGCTGTGGCCAATCTAAGCGGCAACATCGCCGATCGCCACCCACAACCAATACCCATGGTGCGGGCAGCTGTGCATCTCGCACGGTATAGGGCAAGGGGAGGGTTCACGGTCGAGCAAAGGCCACGAGGCCGTCACTGGCCAAGGCCTGAGCAGGTGAACTCGTCCACCAAAACAAATCCGGCGTCCGACTGATAACGTCAGTCACCACGTCCAAAACGGACGCAGGCCAAAAATAAGGGGACGACCGGAGAAAACCCGTAAGGGCGGAGCGGCCATGGGGGCGGCGGCTGAATCGGGCACGGAGGTATAGTCCACTGCCTTCGCCGGAGCAAGGCGGGGCTGGGGGAAGGCCGAATCGGCCGCAGATCACCGCCGGCGGCCATTGTTTGCCCAAACAGTCCGTCGGCGGAACAGTGAACAGAGGGGGAAAGAGGGTGGGGCGGCGGTGCCGAGGCCCACCGGGCTGGGAGGAGGGGCTCCTCACCGTCGCCGGAGCAAGGCGGTGCCGGACGGAGGTCCGATCGGCTGCAGCTCGCCGCCGGCGGCCCCAATTCGCCCAAACAGTTCGCCGGCGGAAAAACAGGGCAGAGAGGGGGATGAGGACGGCGGCGGAACGGAGGCCCACCGGGCCGGGAGGAGGGGTTCCTCGCCGTCGCCGGCCCAGGGCGGAGCTGTGGCCGGCCGGTCGGGCCGTGCCGGCCCGTGGCGGTGGCGGAACGGCGCGAACCAGAGTGGGGGCGGAAAACAGGGCAGCAGAGAGAGGGAGCGGGACGGCGGAGCTGGGGCCGTCTAGGGCCGGGGGGAGTGGCCTCCCGCCGTCGCATGCCCATGGCGGAGCCGTGGGCGGCCGGCCGGCCCTCGCCGGCCCACAGCGGTGGTGGAATCGCAAATCACAGAAAAGGGGCTCACCGGAAAAGAGGGCGGCACGGCCGTGGGCGGCCGGGGCAGTGGCCCCTCGGCGTCGCACCGCCGGGGCGGAGCCTGTGCGGCGGTCCAGCGGCCCGCCGGCGGCCGGTGGCGGCCGGGCACAGTGAAAAGGCGGAATGGGGGGGGCGGCGGTACTGTTCACATCCGAATCCGGATCGGACCGAGCCCGATCATTTATCTGTTCTCCTTTATTTTTTTCCCGCTTTCGTCCCCAATGCGCGTTAACCTACTGGTTACGCGTCAAACCTCCAAAATTCGCGCCGTAAGTGCGCAGCGAGGCCCGTGGCCCACGACTAAGCCCCACACCCGACTCTATGGGTATAAATATGGGGAAAAGACACAAATACCCATACGCTGAAACATCACATTTTCCTGCCGAAAATGACCAGAAAAATGGCAGAAAAATCCCAGAAAATCGTAGAAAAATCAGGGACCTTACAATTCTTCTCCTATGATTTCCGCTAGAATTCATGATTAGATGTTAATTCACATGTGTAGTGTGGTAGTGAGTTAATTTCAAGCATGTTGATATGCATTGAGTGAAGTGCTTCTACTAGGTACACACACATGTGGGGTTAAATGATGATGTTGAAGCTTGATATTATAATTATAAATGATGCATTAGGGGTTGATATGAGTACTTATCATGAATTAGGATTCATTCATGTATGCCTTGCCCACGTATGTACCATGTTACATGCATCATGAAAATAGATTTCCAATTGAGGCTTTATCGAGGTTAATCGAATTTGATCGATTGGATGCAATATGGTGAAATAGTGTGCCGGATTGATCAGTCGTGGTTTAATCAAAACTTGATTGGTCCGAAAAGACATGTTTTGATTTAAGTTCCTGTGTGGAATGAGTGCACTCCCTGGGTTGAGTCTATAGAAATGGAATTATGTGGGGACGAGTTGTGTACTTGTCTTGTAGATTTGAGATTATTATTATGAGTGTCATCTGGTCCCAGAGAATCCAGTGTAGTATGCCGTGTGCACCCACTACCATGTGTTCTAGGGTTCCCTGTGTGGGAATTTGGGTTCTCCCCTCTGCAGGAGATGTCCCTGGGCGAACACCCTTGCTCTAAATTCTCTGTGTGAGAATGAGACATCATTGGCCAGGATCGTCCAGGGCGAGCAATCTTAGGGATTGACAACCCCAAACTTCTTAAATTCTTGTGTAGAATTTTGGACTATGACACGCCTTTGTGGCCTTGTCTGTGTTCTCGTCTGTCTGACACTAAATTGTGATTACTCCTTGATGGAGGTTGATATGATGTGATGCATGGTTGAATATGTATGTTAGAGATACATTTCATGCAGGTTGATATGATGTGATGCATGATTAGATATGTATGTTAAAAATACATTTCATGCAGGTTGATATGATGTGATGCATGATTGGATATGTATGTTAGAGATACATTTCATGCAAGTTGATATGATGTGATGCATGGTTGAATATGTATGTTAGAGATACATTTCATGCAAGTTGATATGACGTGATGGATAATTTGGTATGTATGTTAGAGATACATTTCATGTAGGTTGATATGATGTGATGCATGATTGGATATGTATGTTAGAGATACATTTCATGCAGGTTAATATGATGTTGAGGCATGATTTGGTATGTATGTTAGAGCTACATTTTATGCAGGTTAATATGATGTGAATGACACTATGTGGATTATACACCTATGATACAAGTTTAGGTGATGTGTATGTGTGATCAAAAAATATCGCATCTTGTCAATCTTTGATTTGAATGATTATATCGTTATGCTGTCGTGTTGCCAATGCTGATAGTATATTAGAAAAACCATTGCTGAGTTGTTTAAACTCACCCCTCTTTATTGTGTTTTGCTTTGGGGCTACGTGGTGCGACACACAGATGGACAGGATCTCCTCTTTGAGGAAATTTCGGAGATGACTTGGATGTGATCGTGGAGACTCTTATGGGACTTATTTTCCTTGGTTTATGTTTTGTGTTTAGAACCTTTGTGTATGATTCTCAGTTGGATTTATGTTACTTTATACAGTTGTGTTGCTTAAGACCTATTTTTGAGCTAGAGTGAGCTATGGTTGACTAAGCTTGTGGGTTTGAGACTAGTTGTTTATTTTGAGTTAAGCAACTCTCTTTCTTTTCTACTTATTTACTCTTGCTCAAAGTGGCGTGCATACTCCGTAATTTTGTTAAGTCGCCCGTGGTTAGGGTTAAGTCTTCCGCTAAACCGTATCTCAATTTCCCTCATCGCCCCTGCGTGCTTGACCGGCCCCTGGACCGGGTTCGGCTCGGGTCGGGCAACACCGGAGTGTGACAGAAACTCCCTTAGTGGATAGTATAATGCCCAAGATTTTTCATACATTTTTCTTAAAATTCACGAAATTTTGTTGCAATATAACGGATGTAAATTGGAAAATATGACAAATACAAAACCCGTGAAAACTATTTTATAATTTAAAACATTACACATTAGTTTTCCCCATACAAATTTTTGTCATTCGATCAAACATCATATAGCCAAAACAAACATCATCAGGTACTACTTGAAAATAAACGTACGAATAAACTGCTATCATCATAGACTTTAAATACAAATCGCTCCCAGGCATCCCTAAGTGCAAGTCCCATAACAGTCCACAGTCTGATCCAAATTAAAAGTCTAGAATTCATACACATTTTAATTCTTATCTCACCCAATACATCATATCGTGACACAAATAACACTTGTAGTGAGTCAAGTATATACCTGAGTCCAAGGAAATCAATTCACCATAGAAATGAGCATCCATCTCCAGGAGCTCTTCATCACAAACCTGCAAAAGCCTCCCAAACAACGGGGCTAAAAAATAGGGCAATGAGTATTTTCATACTCAGTAGAAAAATACCCAGTAAGGGAGTTCTAAACAGTGAACTCAGTAAGTCCGTACATAGATGCGTTCGTGCAACTCAAACATGAACAAACAAGCATATCATGACCATGCTCATGCGCATACAATCGCACATATCATCATGCTAAAATCGTACCATCAAACTAATCTTACACATACAAACTTACTCGTACCACCATACACTTTTTCAAACAACTTACACATACCTATACTACCTTACTCGTACAATCATATACTTACTCATATTACTTACACATACTTGTACGACCTTACTCATATAATCATACACTTACTCATATAACTTACACTTACTTGTATGACCTTACTTGTGTAATCTTACACTTACTCGTATGACCCTACTCATACAGTCATATGCTTATATAACTTACACATACTTGTATAACCTTACTTGTGCAATCTTACACTTACTCGTATGACCCTACTCATACAGTCATACGCTTACTCATATAACTTACACATACTTTTATACATAACTTACCAACATACTCGCTAGTCATCACTAGCACATACATACACATATATAGAAACATATTCGCTAGTCATCACTAGCACATACTCAATCCATATACGAAGCTTACAAACATGCACACTAGCCATCACTAGCACATACTCAATCCACATATTAAGCTTACAAACATACACGCTAGCCATCACTAGCACATACAAATCTCACATACGTAGCTTACAAATATACATGCTAGTCATCACTAGCACATACATACTTCAAACATACTTACAATCAACATGCATGTCATATGCATTTCAACATGGCACAATTCATCCTCTTACATCATGCAAACGGATCATAATCTAACATCTATAGCATTCAATCATATAGTCCTAGCATGTTGCTACTCATTCAAAGCATGATATAATGAAATTACGAGTTCAAAGCTCCCCTACCTCATAATCATGACATTTGATGGCGAGCACACGATGGTGGCAGTAGCGGCGGTGGAATTGGCGGCCAAAAGCTTTGCCAAGTTGAGAGAGTTGCTCTTCTAAGGGTTTAAGAAGCACTAGAAGAAATCACAGCCAAATGGGGTGATACAAATCAGTGCGGCTAAATCCACAATCCACAGCAGCACACTAGGGCGGTCGGGAGAAAGGTCGTGCCAACATAAGTGGCAGTGCAACCAGAAGTCAAGGGTGCACTCACTGAAGGTTGCCCAATGGCTGAGAAGTTTTCGACCAGCCACACTATGTCGAAATCGGCCACGGACAGCACCCAACAGTAGTGATTTCGCGTCAACAAGGGCCCATATAAGGGCGAAGGGCATGGGGTGATGCTCAAGGACAGAGGAGAGGCGGTGGAGGACTCCGATGTCAATTCCATTCAATGGCAGAGCTAACCGACAGTCAGGCAGCACAAATACGGTGCCTAAACCCAAAAACACACACGTGGCCACATGCACACGCAGCCAAAAAGTGCCACTCTTGGGGGAGATGTGTAACACCCCGCTTTTTGATTACGTCTAACCAATGGGGTTAGAAGTAATTAGTAATTTTTGTAATAAATTTTAGACGGTTTAACCATTAAAACCTCTATATTTGAGAAGAGCTCAAAGAAACAAGCGTAACGATTCAAAGAACGGGCAAAACGAAGGTCGGGACCGGAAGTTACAACTTTCAAGAAACGTACAATACAGGTGGGACCTACTTAGAAAGAGCATAATTTATTGTTTTAAGTGGGTTGGTATCGAAGGGCTCATTGATATGAGTCCAACGGTACCTAGAACGCGCAAATCCGAATCCGGGGTAGGAAGATACGCGCGTTTGAAGTTTTATTTAAAAAATAAAAATAAAAAAATAAAAAGGAAATTAGGTGAGCCGGCGTGCGGCATGTGACTGGCGTGAGCCGCCGCGGCGCGACGAGCGCCCGCATTACTGGGGGTGCTGCGATTTCGCACAGGCAGCGGGTTCGCGTGGTCACGACCCGCGCGCGTTACGATGGGCGCTGCCGTCCGAAACCGCAGCGCAGCCTCTAGTTTTGGCACAGCTCAGGGGCTATACATACCCCCATTTCGTTCCTTTTTGAGGAAGATTTTCCTTTCCTCCATTTCTGACCGTTCTGAGGCTGATTAAGGCCATTCAAGACCCGTTTTCTACTAAATCGAGTATGCTCTACGCAATGGAGTGGTCCGTTCTTCGAGTTGAGACCGTATGATGAGGAAACGTCCCAAGACAAGAAGAGGTTCTACCTGTTACCTTCGTGCATCGACCAACTTCGTTTTCTCTGTTTCTGGCCATCCTAACTCCGATCTAGTCGATTCAAGAGGCGTTCTTGACTAAATCAAGTATGTTCTACGCGATGGAGGGTTCTATTTTCTGAGTTGACAATCTTATAAGGAGGAAATACCCCGAGACTAAGCAAGGCCCTGCCCGAACACCGAAACAAGAAAAATAGACCTGGAGTAAGACGGGGTTCTGTCCATAGATACCGATACCGTAGGAGTTATGATGGAGATGCCATGATGTATACTTATATGCCATGATGTGTATTTATATGCCTTGATGTATGATGTATGCTCATATGCCATGATGTGTACTTAGATGCCTTGATGTGTACTTAGATGCCATGATGTGTGCTCATATGCCATGATGTGTACTTAGATGCCATGATGTGTGCTCATATGCCATGATGTGTGCTCATATGCTATGATGTATACTTATATACCTTGATGTATGCTCATATGCCATGATGTGTACTTATATGCCATGATGTATGCTCATATGCCATGATGTATGCTCATATGTCATGATGTGTACTTATATGCCATGATGTGTGCTCATATGTCATGATGTGTGCTCATATGTCATGATGTGTGTTGTCTCGCTCTAGGGTAGAACGAGACGTGTGATATTTGTTGTATGTAGTAGCCAGTAGGCAGAACTACGTTCATATCCGATCGTGTTGGAATAATATCCAATACGTACGTAGGCAACCAATGGCAAGGCAACGTTGGCCCGATCCAAATTAATTATAAATATATGTTTTGTTTTACACACGGCAAACTGTGAAGCTCCGTTGTGTGTATACGTTCGTTATAATCTGAGTCTACGTACAAGGAAGCCTTAAAGCTTCATAGTGCGTAGATGAATATTGTATCTCTTGCACACAGATGTTGATTCCTGGCTCAAGGAAAAGAAAAGAAAAATTTTCTATCAGTGATTTTGTGGACCCGGCCTGGGTCGGGTCATTACAAGATGGGTCAGACAGTGGCGGGCCAAGGCCCACAAAGGGGCAACGGAGCTAGGGCCAGGAAGTGGTGGCCGATCGAAGCGACGACATTGCCAATTGCCACCCACAACCAACACATTTGGTGCTGGCAACTGTGCATCTCGCACGGTATAGGGGAAAGGCAAGCGGCCCATTCTAGGCGGAGGTGTAATTGGCCAAGTGGGGTTGGCCCTTGCTGTCACCAAGCCGGGGTAGAGCCCATGATGGCCAAATGACACACCGCTCACTGATGGCAACGACTCGAGATGCACCCAAAGCATCTAATCGGGCGGAGCAAGACAATAGGGCAAAGCAAGGTCAGAAACGCCAACCCCTTACCGACATTGGGATGAGGTAGGCTAGACGGAGTCCGTCCGATGGCCGGACAACGACTGAGAACACTGGCGTCAAAAAAATATACATCGGACAGTGAGATGAAAATAGGAACAAAACTCAACCAAAGTACTGGTAGCTCATAGCGGAGCAAAGAAAGCATGGTAGTGGCTCTAGCCAGTGCCTATGGATTCCTAGTGGCCAAATAAACATAAGTCCAGTTGAGGGCGGCTGCAAACGACATCAAAATTGCACCCCCATGGCTCAAAAATGAGAACAAAAGGGGAGAAAAACTGAAGAAAAGTCTGGTACCTCGTGGAGGAGCGAAGAGACCATGGTGGAAATCATAGCTAGTACCTACGTACTCGTGGTGATGAGGCAAAGAGGATCCCGACAAGAACCTATGGAATCAGGTGACAGAGGAGAGAGAACGGAGTGACTGAAATCTCACTCAGGTTCTTTCAGAACTTTTTGAACATGAAAAAGTTACTAGAAGATGCTCCTGGAATCCGATCTTCGGATTTGATATTTATATAACTTCTTTTTAATTTTCCATCTACGTCTCTAACATGTGTTCACTTATTCTTTATGCGTTATACCTCTAAAATTCGCGCCGAAAGTGCGCAACGAGGCTCGCGATCTACGACTAAGCCCCACACCCGACTCTATGGGTATAAATATAGGTAAATACACAAATATAAATACGTTGAAGCGTTATATTTTCCCGCCAAAATGACCCAAAAAATAGCAAAAAATCATAAAAAATCAACGACATTACATTCTTCCCTCCTTGGAAAAATTTTATCCCCGAAATTTCTAGATCAACTTACAACATATAGCTAAAACAACAATTACCTTGGGGTATCTCTCTGTAAAGACTCACATTTCTGAACCGGTTTATTTTAATGTTATTTATTAGTTATCGTGTGGTTTAATCATTTTCTAATCAAATTCAGTGGTTTTTAAAAATAAATGGGATTTCTAAAGGTTTTAAGCAAAACTAACTCTGCATTTATGAGTTTTAAGTAGTTTTTGTTAATTCTGAATTTTTTAGATTTTTTTAATTTTTTACTAATTTTCTAAAAATTAGGGTTTAGCAGGACCCTTGTGGACCCCACTGACAAAATTGAAGTTTTTAGACCAAAATGACACAGACATCAACATAAGATTATATAAAAAGTTTTAAAATTTTATCAGATTTAATTAGTGTTAAAATCTTCAAAATACCTATTTTTAGCCAACAATTTTATTTACACCCTATTAGTTAATTAAATGTACCCTAAGCCCTACTATAAATAGAAAGGGCTGAGCCATTTCCCATTAGGGAATAAGCTAGGAGAGGGTTATTAAGGCCTAATTCCTCAATTAGGCCCAAATTAGAAAGAGATTAAGGTATGTTCTTCTTTAATCAAGCCTAAACCCTAAGTTTTCTCTTAATTCATTATTATCTTGATTTCAATCATAGTTTTAATTCATTTTGAAAGCATAAAATTATTGATTTACCTCTCTTCTCCAAGCCTTAATCTTTAAAATCTGATTTTTAAGCTTCTAAAACCCTAGATATAATGTTTATTTTAGTTTTTCAAAGCTAAATCGAAATTAGTTGTATGTTAACTTAAGATCGTATTTTTGAAAGGTGTTGGAGGAGATTGAAAGTTTATTTTAGCTCAAATCAATAAAGAAAGATAATGGGTTCTTCAATCTCAACTTTGGGTAGTAAAAATCTTAGTTTTTATGATGTTATTTGAAGTGGGTTTTGTTTGATTTAAGCTCTAATAGTGGGTTTAATAAATGCTAATCTTTTACTTCTATTTCTTAAGGTTTTGTCTTAAAATGGTTTAGATTAGTATTCTAGAAGGTTTAATGAGTTTTTTTTATAATATTTGGTACCATAGATAAAGATTTGAAGGTATTTTTATGCTATTTCAGTTTTGATTTTCAAAATGAAGAAGAAGGTCAAAACTGTTTTATTGGCGATCAAACGGGCTACCAAGGTGATCAAACGGCAACACTATATTTTTGGTAGATTTTTAGTTTAAACTATTGAATGACCTTACATAATGATTTGGTGGCAGCAATGATAGTAATAGCAGCGACAACGATAATAATAGTAACGGTGATGATAGTGGTAATAGTAATAGTGATAGTGGTAGTAGTAACAGCAGTGATGATAATAGTGATAATAATAATAACAGTAAGATATAAATATTTAATATAATAATTTTTTCTCAAAATCTATAAATTAATAAGTAAAATAAATTTAGGCTAAATTTTTATCTATTGTTTTCACTTTTTACTCTAATTCTTCTTTCCCAATTACCCCTAATAATAGAAACTAAAAATTCTTAAAAAAATTCTTTTTCTTTCCCCCGTCCTAGCAATAGATACAGACCATTAGTATTATCACCGTTATCGTTAGCGTCGTAATATCAATCACAAAACGTGAACCTGGTAGGGTGGTCGTCTCTTTGAACTTACGTTTGGCCAGCGAAAGTTAAACGCGTCAACTCGCAGCTCCTCTTGCAGACGGAAACCGCCTCCTCCCAAACTCCCATACGTGCCGTCTGATTAACCCTCCTCCGCGGCAACGAGCTCCCTCCATATAGCACAACCCTCCACCCGTCGGCCCTCCATTACACGAGCCGACGAACTCCCCTCACTTCCGAGTCCGACAGTATCTCGTAGGTGCGGCTGGTTCTATCCACTCACTGAAGAGAGAGGACTGAACAAGGGTTTTGACGACCGGACGCCTCCCCTCTTCGCAGCTCAGTAGTGGTAGCGATCGGTAGCGACATACTTGTAAGAGCTAAACGGATCGACGAGAAAGACACAGATGTGGCGGTCGAGAGCGAGGGTTCTTGCGATCAAAGCTTGTTTCACGCCAAAGCCGCCCTCTTTCAGACCTGCCGAGGTACACTCCCTAACCCTCCCGATAAAGACTTCGTCAAGGAATTTCAAAGCCAATCTAGATATCCTAAAACCTAGGTTCTTTTCCCAAACTCGGGGCTCCTCTGCCGATATTGGGCAGCACCATGCTTCTGCTGTGGGTTCGAATGAAGTGGGCGATGAAGCTGAAAATGGTGGTGTAAAAGACCCGACTTTGGATGAATTTGAGGTGGGTTTTAAGTGTGGCGTTGAGATTGGTGCTGACGAGGGTGATGCGGGCGGTGCAACTGTTGAAACTGTTCAGATCGACTTAGAACAGGTGGAGAATGTTGTATCGATTCTTCAGAGCAGTTTAGATAGGCCTCTGGAGTCGAGTCTGGATGATCTTAGTTTTACTCTGTGCGAGGAGTTTGTGGTGAAAGTGTTGGAAACCCCTCTTGTGTTGGGTAAAAATTTGCTTGGATTTGTCGAGTGGGCCTCGAAACAACCAGATATTGTGGTCACCACCCGTATGATTAATTGCCTTGTCCATGCCATTGGTGTTGATTGTCGGAAGAAAGATGTTTATATGTTGTGGGATGCAATCAAGGAGATTGGTGAGAAGGAGAAGGGGTTGGTCAGTACTAAAATTCTCAACGATTTGATCTCCATGACGTGGAGATTGGGCAAGGGCAAGGCTGCTCTGGAGATGTATAATAAATTTGATCAGTTTGGGTGTGAACGTGATGTTGATACTCACTATCTGGTAATTGAGGCTCTTTGTGCCAGGTCCATGTTCGATGATGCCTCATCTATTTGTGAGAAGTTGCTTGATACTGGAAAGTTGCCCAGTGATGAGAAAATTGGGAAACTTATTGCTAGTTTGTGCAAAGGAGACAAAGCCAAAGATGCCCATTTGGTTTATCTGATGGCAAAGGAGAATGAGAAATGTCCACCTAAATCATCTCTGAATTTTCTGATTAGCAAGTTATGTCGGAAAGATGAAACTGTTCATGTTGCTTTGGGCATGTTGGAAGACTTCACTGGAGAATTTCGCAGAGGCGCCATTAAGCCTTTCTCTTCAGTCATTCGCGCTTTGTGTAGGATCAAGGACATGGAGAATGCAAAGAAGCTGTTATCAAATATGGTTAAGCAAGGGCCGCCACCTGGAAATGCGGCATTTAATTTTGTTATATGCGGGCTCTCTAAAGCTGGAGATCTGGGGGAAGCAATAAGCTTGACGAAGGTGATGGAGAACAGAGGGCTAAGGCCTGATGTTTACACTTATAGTGTAATAATGAGTGGTTATGCTAAGGGGGGTCAGATGGAGGATGCTTCAAATTTTTTTGCTGAAGCCAAAAAAGTGCATTCTCAGCTAGGCCCAATTCCCTATCATATACTCATTCGTGGGTACTGCAAATTGGAAGAGTTTGACAAGGCTTTGGAGTGCTTCAGGGAGATGAAGGAGAACGGGGTGAGGCCTAGTCATGATGAATACAATAAGCTGATTCAGTCTCTTTGCCTCAAGGCTTTTGACTGGCGCACATCTGAAATACTATTAAAGGAGATGAAGGAAAATGGTTTGCATCTCAATGGGATCACTCGTGGTCTTATACAAGCTGTCAAGGAGTTGGAGGAGGAGGTGCAATCTGCAGAAGTGGTTGTTGAAGCATAAAACCTTAGCAGAGTTGTTGAAGTAGATGACTGATGAAAGAAAGTTGAATCTTCAGCTTTGGTTAAAAGAAGGAGCAGTTTCTCAGTTCCTAAATTTGGATATGAAATGCAGCAACCCTTCTGTTTTCTTTTTTGATACATTTCTCGTAATTTTGTTTGTGATTTTAAATATTTTCTCCTCCATTTCTGTGTGTTGAGCCTCCCTTGTATGCATCTTTGTCAAGTTTGATGTTGACGAGAAAGCCAACAGGTCCATATTTCTGCAACTTTATCAGATGATATGGTACCACATTACCTCGATTTGTTTTGGATATTACAAATCATGTAGTATCCCCATAAACCTAATCCCCCTTGTTATAAAAAAACCCTAAACCTAATTTACCTCCCTCCTTTGGCCATAAGGCGATCCTTTATTCAGCTATAATCTCCTCCAGTCATTCTCATTCTCCGGTACACCCTCTCTTACCTTAAGTATCGAATGATAAATGAATGTTAAACTACATGCCAGCGCATACAGCATAGGTGAATTGTTGCGAACGGGTTAGGACAATTGTCAGGGCCTATTTGGGAGGCTATTTTTTTTTTTTCAGGCATCGCTTTGTTGAAGGTGG
The DNA here is from genome assembly GCA_035235625.1 of Saururus chinensis. Classification (NCBI taxonomy): domain Eukaryota; kingdom Viridiplantae; phylum Streptophyta; class Magnoliopsida; order Piperales; family Saururaceae; genus Saururus; species Saururus chinensis. The sequence goes on from CP141145.1 coordinate 34,660,800, forward strand.
AAATTACTGTTTCGGCAAAAAAATTGTTTAGAAAAACAATTTAAAGTAAAATTATTTTTCCTGTCAAAAATTAAATTTTGGGTCAATTTAACTAAAATTTGAACCAAATATCTTTTATTTTTATTTTTTTAAAAAAAAATTAATTTTATAATTAATTTATTTTCTTTCAAGTTAAAATAATTTACCAAACGCCCCCTCAATCAGGTGCTGGTTAACTGTGGTTTTATACCAAGGTTTGAAGAAGAAACAAAACACACCTCTTCTTCTCCATCCAAATTCTCTCTCTCTTCATCGCCGCGGATGTAGGCCTCATCTACAGCATTTCGCGACCCAGATATCCCTTCTGACAACCTCGTTGAGCATTTTCCCTTCGATACCCTCCATTCCACTGCCACTAGCGGCTCTCAGTGCAAAACCTCCGTCGTCTTTCCAGGTACTTTTCTACCCTCCTCTTAACCTACTGCTCTCTTCCCCTTTTGTCTTCATCTTTCTTAATAAAGAACGATCCCGTTTGAGTGATGAAACAAAGCATGGCTCCCATTACCTAGTGAAGCATGTAGGAAGTCCACCTCTAAATGTTGCTTATCCATCTGAGTTGCATACACGGACTGTTTCGTTGGATTTCATCGTGATCTACTTTTACTACGTTAAGAGTGTAGTTGGATGTTTTATTCTAAGTAAGAGGATAATCTTGCTTAGTTCAGCTATGTAATCTTCGCATGTCTATGTATATGTTTGTGACCAGATTGTAATGCTTAATCTCTGCAGGTATTGAACCTCAAGTTAATCAATATGAGGAGGCAGACACGAAATATTTGCACATTGTTATCCTAATTGACAAATCACAAGCAGAGCAGTCAAAACGAGACCTTAAATACAGAATTAATTGCCCATGCGATTGGAAGTTCCGGAATGAAACTCTAGCATTTCAAACCAAGAGCAACTAAGGTCTATGGCCTACCTGCTTGAAATCAGCCAGCTTGACATTGCCCGCAGACTAAAGGGAATAGGTTTTACTGACTAAGGGCCTCAGATCGCCGTGCACAAAGGCACAAAGACATCATTTTACGAAAGAAATTTTGAAAGGAAATTTTTTTGGCTTGCATTAATTTGTGAGGTAGACGTAGGGCTGGGAGGAGTACTGGTGGGAGTGAGGAATGGGGCCGATTGTTAATAAATACAAGGTGTGCTCGATGGGTATCTAAGGGTGATTGATCGCTCATTATCCCCGACTTGGGTTCCAAGAAAGATCGATTGAAAGAACTCCAATAACACTATCAATCAATTGTTGTGATAAATTATTCGATCGTTCAATGTCTAGTAACACGAACAATTGATCAATATCATTGGGACGAGTGTTTTAGAATCTGGCCTGAGCTTCAGTCTGAAAGCTGTTCTTTATCGGTATAAATGACACTCAGATGAATTGGTTTTGAAAAGCTCTAATAAAGATTTTTGGAGTAATAGGGTTTGAAGATAAGCAGGAGTGAACACATGAGATCATGTTAGCACCACAAAGAAAATCAACGAGGCCTACAGAGCATTTCACTGCCAGCTAATATTTTTTCAGAAACTATTTCTTCCCCTAAAAGAAGGCTCTCGAGGGAGGCGAGGGGAGTTAAATAGACAGAAGAGGATACAAGGTGCTTGCTACAAAATAGAAGGTTGCAGGGAGTCTAAACAAACACAAGTGCATTACAACATTATACAGACAAAAATGACACGAAACAAACAGAACAAAAAACAAACAAAAAAGGACAAAATAAAGAACAAGATTCGAAGAAGCAAGGTCTTCCCCTCTGTTGCTACTACAGGATAACCAACTCCACTGCATTAGGCCTCGAACCTCCGCATCAAGGGCAATCTCCAAAGGATCCGCCAAATGCTGTTAGAAGTGGATGGACTTCCTCCGCCAACTGCTGGGAGAAGCATACTGATAAAATGTAAAATCCTATTTTCGATACCAATTGAAGCATAATTCACCAATTTTTATATCTGGCTGCAGCTTCACACACATACAATACAACGAGAACGCATCTCCTAGCATATGAACAAGAATTTAGAACGGAAAGAAGGTCTAAACACAGTCATATAGAGTTTTCCTCTGCAAACATGCTTCCACTGGGTAATGGCTTAGGACTCTTTCTTCAAGTTCAACCGCGAGACCATATGCTCAATTTTCTGGAGAAACATTTCAAATTTTAGACTAGCAGCCGCTGATAAAAAAGATCACTCAAGCATGATAAAACTTCAAGCTTCAAAATAAAATAAAAAAAAGATTTTATTTGAAGTTTATTAAGCTGGCATCAAGACAGTATACTATATAAAGGGAAAACAAGATTACTCACATGCTCAGTATGTGGCAGGTATTTTCCATCAAATGTTAAAACTACACGCTCCTTCCCGTCAACACCCTTCACTTTGTCAACAGAGCAGAAGAAGTCTATTGCTGACATGCTAGCAAACAAAAACATTGCATTGACTAGTCAACAGATTACATGTACAGAAAATAAATAAAGATGATAAATTCATGTCACCGCCTCTTAGAAAATGACAAAATCATGCCAAATTGGGGTATTATATAGCAGAAATAATAATTAGAAAGTATAATCACTTATGCTCTTCTTTCAGCTCCATTAAGGCTCATTTACTCTCCCTCAAATTTCAAATTTTACTACGTGGCCCTTATTGCTCCTCTTATCCAACCCAACACTACACCTAATGTGCTGAGGACTGGTCATTTTTTAATTTTTATTCTTCATATGAACTTCCACTTGCCTCTGACCTCAGCTAAAAATTAATCCTTGGACCAGTTCAATGAAAGGCTCGCAGAAGAGAAAGATTCTCAATTGGAGATACTAGCATAACAAAAAAGTTTGACCAGGTCTAAGTAGGATTACCAATATCAGACTTCTTGTTGGGGTTTTACCCATTCAAAATATAACGTGCTAAGTCGGTAACAACAGCGGGAGCGTTTATTTCATGTAAATGTAGCCGCAATGAGCAGTTTAAAAAAATTTTACAAGCATTTAACATAGAATTGAGCATTCTCATACACGAAGTGTTAGCTGAAGTTGGTAGTAACACAAAACATTGACACGACGGCCAGTCATAGAAAGCAAGCTATTTTTTCATGAAATTGCAAGACTTTGAGTATGCACGAAACCTGTGACGAACTAAAGCGGTTCCATACCTAGCCATATCGTTTCTAAAACACAAAAGAGGGAAAATAATGGGACAGGGCCTGAAATATTTAGAACACATGAAACTAGAGATAAGTACGACTATTTAGAGTGTGAGGAACTTACATGCCATCTCCAAATTCTTCGTTGATAATTTCTTTGATACTCTCCCCGAAATGCATAACAGCTTCATTAAGTCTGCACATAATCATTAACACGATAAGGGGGGGCAGAGAAGGGGATACAAAAAAGCAATCGGCCATAAGCCAAAACCATGAGTAAGGCAGTGGTTGTCACCGGTAGATGGTGGGATCCTGGATTATGCTGGGATCGTACGATCTCAGAGGGGGCTTCATCATCTCGTGGACGAGGTCATCGGTGAGTGCGGGCAGGGCAGCCCGTAGGAGTGGGGCGGTGTCGGGTTTGAGCTGGGCCTGGCGCCGGAAGAGCTGGGCCACGTAGACGTTGGTGAGACCCGTCTCTCCGGCAATCTGGTGGTACGTCTTCCCCGAGCTCTGCTTCACGGCGAGGAGGCGCGCGATGAAGCTCGCCTTCTCTGCCATTTTTTACTTTTAGAGGAGAGTGGCTACTAGTAGCAGGAGGGAGATACAGCAGTGGAAATTGAAACGAGTTGCCGCAGTGGTGGTGGACTGGCCGCGGCCGCGACGTTTTATAGCTCGCCGTCCGTAGACATGGGTACGTGGGCGGGCCTAGCAAATGTGTGGAGGACATAAGTTTGAGTGCAGTCGGGGGACGGATACCGTCCGTGTTGCCATGCCATTGCTTTTGGACGCGAGAAAAGTCAAGAGCCGCCGTAAGAATCCGCGCTGGAATATGATATTTTGACAACAAAAACCCATATCAAAAATTCACACTCGGGTTTTGATAAATAAATGAGCCCATATGTATTTTACGAGGAGCTTACTTAATTAAGTCTTATCAAAACTCTATCAGCCTTCTTTGTGGGTATTTTTGTTATGGGAATATCAGTATCTGTGCTTCCAACTTTGTATGATTGAAATATGTTTTCCTGACTAATAGGTGGCGCAGTGGAAGCAATAATAGGGTGGCGGCCAGGGTTATCAATCTGTAACTATTTACCTAATTTACTTGCTTGCTAATTGTGAACCAGTAATTAATAAATAGCTAATAATTAAAATAAGTGAGTAATAAGTAAGGTATGGGTAATACCTTATCTATAACCATTAATCATATATAAAGATACAATTGCATATATTGCCTAAGGAAAATGCCTTATATATGAAACATTTTGTACTTTTATTGTCATACATTAGATAGGCTTTTAATATATATATATATATATATATATATATATATATATATATATATATATATATATATATATATATATATGAGTCCCGTTTATATGAGCCCGGGCTCATATATGCCTATGTGAGCCTCGGCTCTATGGGCCGTCGGATTTATATCCGGCGGCCCATAATATTCATGGGTTTATAATTCTCATGAAACCCATGAGTATTATGGGCCGCCGGATGTAAATCCGATGGCTCATAGAGCCCGGGCTCACATTGGTATATATGAGCCCGGGCTTATATAAACTTTTTCTTATATATATATATATATATATATATATATATATATATATATATATATATATATATATATATATATATATATATATATATATATATATATATATATACTTATATTGCAAATTTATAATAGAGGTTCAGAAGAGAATGTGGTCAATATTTGTATCTTCTTACATTAGTTTGTTGCATAAAGTGTGTATCTTGAATATAAAATATAAGTTTTATCCTCAATGAATTGTAATAAGAGAATGAATGATGAGCGATGGGATTTTGTGTTGAGTGAGTAATGGGAATTTTGTTTCTTGGTTTTTTTTATGTCATGTTATTTGGTTTTGATAAGTTCCCAGTTTTTACTTTGTTATAGCTGATTAAAAGAGTAAGGTTTGAATACGTAATAAGATTAGTCATGTATCTAGTAGCATTTTGATACGATGAACGATTTGACTTTGGAATAATAAAAATTACTTTCAAGTCTTGGATATTTTTTTATATAAGGTATTAGATTCTTATTATGTTTTTTTTTTTGAATTGTGATGTTTATGTATGCAATATTGCTCAAGTCTTTATTTGATTGAACTTGTGATACACCAGATAGGCTTTTATTGTATTATTTGTTATTATTTATTGATTAGTTAGTCATTTACCTATTACTTGCCCATTTACCCAATGGGTAATAGGTAGGGTATGAGTAATAAATAGGGAAATGGGTAGAGTATGGGTAAAAATTTTGGAAGTGGATATGGATGTGGTTAAAGCCTTAGTGGCAGCCTAAGGCGGTGGCCTATCATGGAGGCACCTGACAAGCAACCATATGTGCGATACTCAGAATGCTAAATAGCCAAGTCAATTAGCCTTTTATCAAGGTCATGACCTCTTGTTATTCGACACAGCATCTAGCTTATAATCAAGCAACTAATCCATCCCAAACATGTAAATGTGCTTGAACATTCTCTAAGTGAGCTAGCCAGAAAGGGATGCAGCCTTTCAATGCACATATCCAACTTAGGCAACTTAAACAATGGAACATTAAATCTCAGCCAAGTGCATGCAAAGGTTATTTTTTCCAACAACGCCATAAAGTCGAATGGACGACTCGTAAGACGAAGAGCCTCATCCATTGGTAGACGGGGGGCTCCCAACATAATGGTTGGCAACCCGACAAGCTTTCAAATTGAGTCAGGCTGGCCTTGACCCTCAATGAAATCGGGTTGGGTCATGACCCGACCCTATTTTTAAATCGGGTCGAAAATCCAAACCCTAACCTTACTTGAGTCAGGTCGGGTCGGGTATGCGGGTAACCCTACTTTTTTCACAATTTTTTTGTTAGACTCGTATTATATACCTTCTCTCTTTGCAAAAGGCAAACACAAATAAAATTAAATACATTACAACATTAATTTGAAATGTTAGGTTCTTTGGCTAATTTGTGGATTCATTTTTTGTAGTAGCTATCAACGAAGACCTTAGAGGTATAATGTTGCATTTCCTCCATTATAAGAGAATGATAACAAAATAAACCTTCAACGTTTATTTACTCATGATCAGCCCACTTGGCTTTTGATATTCAACATGTCTTAATTTTAAAATTCCAGTAACTACTTCTATATGGCTGCTCATAACCCTACCCTCCTTTGCAACAGGTGATACTTGATTACAATTTTCCTCATCCGAAAATTGTCCCTCATTGAGCTCTATTATCCGCCTATTTGGATACATGTTCCTAACCTGCTCTCTATTATAAATGTTAGACCTTCAACATAGAGCTAAATTTAGTGTGTGATGTGTCCTTTTGAAGGAGAGAGGATGAGTAATGAATACAATAAAATATAATATATTTTCATTCCATTTACTATACCTAAAAGAATAACAGAAAAGAAATCAAACTATATATAAATTAACCACACTTTGAAGATATTGTCCTCTATTATCCCAAAATGGATGTCTACTACAAAGAAAATATATGTGATCACACCTATGCTCCAAACAACCAATTCATGCTTAAATTTGTGTTTAAGCACCCCTAGTTCAACATAGTTGTACTAAATAAATATTATAATAATAGTATAAACAAGTCAAATAGACCAACACTATAATAATAAGGTTTTTATTATTTATAGTCGGGTAAAAGTTGGGTTGTGCAGGTCGGGTAAGACCTAACTCTAAATTCAAATCGGGTCAAGAGCCTAAACCCTAACCCTACCTGTAGTCGGGTGCAGGGTTAAGTGGGTTGGGTTTGGGTCGGGTAAACGGGTCGGGTTGAATTTTCCCAGCCCTATATGCAACACACCCACATGTGTGTGTACACCCCAATAAGTGTCACAAATAGTATGCTTCCATGCCCTGTGATAGGCTGCCTCTTTCAATTTAATATTTCATTTGACTCTTCACATTTATATGCAATAAACTATAAATTATACATAATTTTAAACATAATAATTTATTAAAATAATAATAAATGATTGTAAGCATTAACGTTTGGGGCGAGCAACCCCAAGTCACCGCCTTTTTCTTCACTATGATCGAATACCCACAAATATTTAAATCTAAAATACTTATAAACAATTAAAGGAGGATTATCTATATTGATATTTAATCTTGGAGAGCACTTCATCCAAAAGCATGGGATTGAGTAGTGCACTAAAGATATCAACTTTATCATCTACCTAGCCACTTCACCCTTGCTACTCATCCTTGGCAAAGTTAGCGTGTTTTCCAAGACACTGGCGAGATAGAGAGAGATGGCATGAGAAAGGGAGAGATAGGCTGAGAGGAAAGGAAGGGATTCCCTTCCAATGTCATACCCAAGAGAGGAGAGGATTTGTGCTAGGGATGAGGGGTTGACGACCCATCCTTCTACCTGCCATGAGAGGAGGTTGAGGGGAGGGCCAGCACACCAAAGAGGGGGGACAGAGGAGCAATCATTCCTCTCTCTTCTTCTATTCAGTTTTCTCAAAAGGGAGCGGCCACACCAAGGAAAGAGGGAGGAGAGAGGGTGGCATAGGAGAGAGAGAGAGAAATGGGTTTGGTGACCTAATCTTGCTTATCCTTAATAACCTCCTCCTTCATGGATCTTATGGCCTTGCGTCAAGCCCAATATGATCATTAAGTGCAATACTTAACTTGCGTGGATATCTAGAGTATCTCCGACAACGGAATGTGTAACGATCCGTTTTTCGGTTACGCTTAACCTGAGAGGATTAAGGGTAAATCGGTAATTTGAGATTAATATTAAGGGTTTTCATTAGATGAAATACTCGTAGCCAGGTAGAGTTTGGCATAACGAGCGTAACAATTCGAAGAACGCGCAAAACAGAGGTCGGGACTGAAAATTACGATATTTGAGAAACGTACTTTATAGGCGGGACCCACTTAGAAATAGTATGATTTGCTACTTTAATGTGAGTTGGTATCGAAGGGCTCGTCAATACGAGTCCAACGGTACCAAGAACGCCCGAATCTGAATCCGGGGAGGAAGATACGCTCGTTTGTAATTTGGAGTATAAAATAAAAAAGAAAAATGGAAAATGGGTGAGCCGGCGGGCGGCGCGCGAGCCGGTGCTGCGCAGCGCGACGCATGCCCACGTTACTGCAGGCACCGTGGTTTTGCGCCACCGCGGTTCCACACGGGTGTGAGCCGCGCGCGGTTTCAACAGGCGGCGCCGCCGGATTTGGCGGCGCGACGCCGCGGTTTCGACGGCTCGAGGGTCTATATATACCCCATTTCGTTCCTTCTCTGACCCAGAACTTCTCTACCCCCGTTTCTGACCGTTGTGAGGCCGATTAAGGCCTTTCAAGACCCGTTTCCTACTAAATCAAGCCTATTCTACGCAATGGAGGGGTCCTTTTTTCGAGTTGGAGTCCGTATAAGGAGAAAAACGCTCCAAGACGAGGAGGTTCTGCCCGCTACCTTCGAGCATCAACCGCCTTCGTTTTCTCTATTTCAGGCCATCTTAACTCCAATTTAGTCAATTCAAGAGGCGTTCTTAACTAAATCAAGTATGTTCTACGCGATGGAGGGTTCCGTTTTCTGAGTTGGCAATCATATAAAGAGGAAACGCCCCAAGACAATTAGAGGTTCTACCCGTACCAACCAACTTTATTTTCTCTGTTTCTGGCCACCCCCAACTCCGATTTAGTCGATTCAAGAGCCGTTCTTGACTAAATTGAAGGTTTTCTACGCGATGGTGGGTTCTATTTTCCGAGTTGACAATCTTATAAGGAGGAAATGCCCTTAGATTAAGCAAGGCCCTGCCCGAACATCGAAATAAGAAAAAGGCCCCCGGAGTAAGACGAGGTTCTGTCTGTAGATACCGATACCATACGAGTTATGATAGAAGTAAGCATTTCTGATCTTCCGTTATAGTACAACATGTGCTAAGTTATGATGTGTGTTATGCTACGATTTATATATACCATGCTATGTGCCTATATACTATGCTATATGCCTATATACTATGCTATGTGCCTATATGCCATACTATGTGCCTATATACTATGCTATGTGCCTATATGCCATGTTATGTGCCTATATACTATGCTATGTGCCTATATGTCATGCTATGTGCCTACATACTATGTTATGTGCCTATATACTATGCTATGTGCCTATATGCCATGATGTGTGCTTTATATACCATGATGTATGCTTATATGACGTGTGTGGTCTCGCTCTAGGGTAGAGCGAGACGTGTAATTTGTGTTCTCGGTCTCGGCTCAGTGATAGAGCGAGACGTGTATGTGTAGTTTTGATCCCGCTCGGTGGTAGAGCGAGATGTATGTTTTTGGTTTATTAATTTCCACTTGACTCCGATATATGGCGAGTTTTTGTATACTCCGACTAAATATTCGGAAATATGTATTTTATATGTATGATTTTGTGATGCTTGTTGTATGTAGTAGCCATTAGGCAGAACTACGTTCGGATCCGATCGTATTGGAATAATATCCAATACGTACGTAGGCAACCAACGGCAAGGCAACGTTGGCCCGATCCAAATTATTATAATAATATGTTTTATTCTGTTTTACACGCAACAAACTATAAAGCTTTGTTGTGTGTACGTGTTCGTTACAACCTAAGTCTACGTACGAGGAAGCCTTAAAGCTCCGTAGTGCATAGACGAACGTTGTACCTCTTGCACTCAGACGATGATTCCTGGCTCAAGGAAAGAAAAAATTTCCTATTAGTGATGTTGTGGGCCCGACTCGGGTCGGGTCTTTACAGAATGAGCCTAGTCCATAAAGGCCTAATGCACCACTCAAGTCCATGCTTGTGGTAGGGTTGACTCCTCTCATGCCACATGGGTCCCACTAAGTATATACTTTTCAATGGGCCCCACCAAGGATTATGTGATCCTCTAATGTATATCTCATATATACATGTGTGAGTGCATTGGGAGTTTGGTCCCACTTAGAGTAAACTTGGAATGTGGCTGGTGGCACAATCTGTCACGGCCCGGCGATGCCCGACCCGACCCGACCCAAACCTGGTCCAAGGGTCGGTCCAGCGTGCAGGGGCGACGAAGGAGAAATTGATAAACGATTTAGAGGAAAACTTAACCCTAACTATGGGCGATTAACAGAATTACGGAGTACGCACAATCCTTTGAGCAAAAATAAATAAAAAGAAAGAAAGAGAGTTGATTATCACAAAGTAAACAACTAATCTCAAACCCACATACTTAGTTAACTATAGCCCACATCGGCTCAAAATAAGTCTTAAGCAAATATAATTGTAATATGTGACATACATCCAAAACAAAGAACCCTACACAAAGGTTCTAAACATAAGCATAAAACCAAAGGAAATAAGTCACATAGCGATCTCCATGATCACATCCAAGCCATCTCCGACCTTTCCTCAAAGAGGAAATCCTGTCCGTCTGCATATCGCACCACGCAGCCCCAAATCAAAACACAAGAAAGATGGGTGAGTTTAACAAACTCAACAATGGTTTTTAATATCACTATCAACATCGAAAACACGATAACATAGCAATATAATCATTCAGATCAAAGATTTATAAGGTGCATCATTTTATGATCACACATACACATCACCTCAAACTGCATCATAGTGCATAATTCATATAATTGTCATTCTCATCATAAACCTTGCATGAAATGTATCTCTAACATACATATTCCATCATGCATCATATCATAACAACCTCCATCAGGGAGTAATCACACGTTAGTGTCACACAGACGGGACATAGACGAGGCCACGAAGGCGTGTCATGGTCTAAAATTCTACACAAGAATTCAAGAAAGATCGGGGTTGTCAATCCCAAATGCTGCTCTGTAACGCCCCAGATTTTTCATCCATTTTTCTCAAAACTCATAGAAATACTTTTTTTTTCTTTCCATAAATCGGAGTCAAAACGATAAAATCAAAACCTGTTTATAATTTAAAACATCATACGGTCAATCATCGTACGACCAAAGCAAATATCCTCGGCGCTACTCGAAAACAACCGTACGAATAAATTCTGCTATGATCATAGACTTTTAAATACAAATCACTCTCCTGGGCATCCCTGAGTACAAGTCCCATAACAGTCCACTAACTGATCCAAATGAAAGTCCAGATAAACATCATGATGTCTCATCTCACCCAATACAGGAGATCGTGGCACAAATAAACTCACAGAGAGTCAAGCTGATACCTGAGTCAACGGGAATCAATCCACCGCTGAAACGAGTGTCCATCACCAGGAGCTCTCCGCACAACCTGCAAAACCTCCCGTACAACGGGGCTAAAAATAGTAGGGTGAGTATTTTCATACTCAGTAGGAAAATACCCAGTAGGGGAAATCCCAAACGGTGAACTCCATAAGTTCATAAATCCATGCGTCATGCAACTCAAACATGAAGCAGAAGCATATCATAATCATAAACATGCTCAAACTCATGCAAACATACCAAACGCACCATCGTGCCAAAATCATACCACAGGCACCATCGTGCCAAAATCATAATATCCAATCAACTTACACAAACACCCTTATCCAGGGTCATACAACTTACTCGTACCACCGTACGCATACTCATACAACATACGCATACTTGTACGACCTTACTCGTACAATCGTATGCTCACTCATACAGCTTACCCATACATGTACGACCTTACTCGTACAATCAGACTCGTACGACCTTACTCGTACAGTCTGCACAAAATCATACTTACTGTCTTACTCAGAACCATATTCTCACAATCGTACTCATACTCTTACAGTCGTGCTCATACTCATACGCTTACAGTCTTACTCATACTCATACACTTACAGTCTTACTCATACTCATACACTTACAGTCTTACTCATACTCATACGCTTACAGTCTTACTCATACTCATACACTTACAGTCGTACTCATACACAATCGTACACATATCAACGACCACTGAAGCTCATTACAACTAATAGGCTCCAGCGTCGAAAAGGAAAAGAATGCCACTGGGGCAACACCTTAACCTCCGGGGAGTGACTAGACGCCATGGACTTTTCCGAAGGTAAGGCACACCAATGCTCATGGGGCACTGGATCAAACAGGTAAGAGTAGATCCATGATACTACTTACCTGAGCGCGCAAACATAAACACCCACACATAAGGGGTCATACAGTTGCCCACCATAATGGGTCTTATAGTGCCATAGAATCGCCCACCATAATGGGTCTTATAGTGCCATAGAATTGCCCACCATAATGGGTCTTATAGTGCCAGAGAATTGCCCACCATAATGGGTCTTATAGTACCATTGCCACTCTTGGGCAGAAACGTACAATGCCACTCTTGGGCGAAAACATACAACGCTCTCAACAGAGCATCAAACGTCTGGGCTTATACAGCACGCAGACCAAATCAAAACGACGTCGCTCACAGCAGAGCATCAGACGTCCGGTGCTCTACATAGCACACAGACAACATCCCGCAGGATAAACACCATGGCAAGACATGATAAACGCTCGGCCAACTCATCAGCGGCCAGCTCAAACACGGAACTTAATCCGTCGAACCCTCAGGTCTCAAACTCACAACGCTATCATTAGTTGTGCTTATAATTTCAGTTTGAATTAAGTATATTATGCGGTACAATTATGCCACACAACTCACAGTCCTCGACTGGTCAAACTGAAGCTGAGCCCGATCCGAAACCCAAGTTCGTCAGGGCAGCAGACTTCACTTACCCGTCCACATCATGGACAAAACTCATCGTACAACAAACCCTTACAGTCTTACACTTCGCCATCCATCTTATGACCAAAACCTCTTACACTGACATCTTCAAATAACGCTCCTCAGAGCCAACCCAGTTGTCGCCCTCTTACTTATATCTCACTTATTATACTTATTTTTCACTTCATAATATGTACGTTATGCTTGTACAATTATGAACGCTCTTACTGTCTGACAAATGCCCAACATATAATCCACCCCAAACTGATCCATTCTAATCCTTGCCCGTCATACTCTTATCCTCTGTCATACGCTTACACAACTGCATCCAAATTCAGACAGAGCTTCTGTCACCTCCTACTGTCCATCGCCCATACATCTGCCCACATACTCTTACACATAACCATATCCAAAGCATAGGCAAAATGCCATCATACATACGTATGTCTCACACATACGTATAACATACACATACGGCCATACATACACAACCTACAAACATGCTCGCTAGCCCTCACTAGCACATGCATACACACGTCAAACATGCACGCTAGCCATCACTAGCACATGCATACATTCACACATACATCAAACATGCACGCTAGCCATCACTAGCACATGCATACATCAAACGTACACGCTAGTCATCTCTAGCACGTGCACACACACATTCATACATATTTCAAACATGCACGCTAACCATCACTAGCACGTACACACACACATTCATACATACTTCAAACATGCACGCTAGCCATCACTAGCACATGCATACCCCATACATAGCATACTGACATATTTGCTAGCCATCGCCAGCGCATACATACTCCACATCCATAAAACATGCATACATCTCATGCATATCAATCATACCATACAATCATGCTTACACGCACATCATGCAATCGGATCGTTACTTAACATCCAAGCATGGAATCATACAATCCTAGCATGCTGCTACTCATTCAAAGCGTGCTTTATGAATTTACGAGTTCAAAGCTCCCCTACCTCGTAATCATGACGTTCGATGGCGAGCACACGACGATGGCGGCGTCGGCGGCGGAGTTGGCGGTCAAAACCGTTGCCTGGCTGAGAGAGCTGCTGTCCCGAGGATTTTAGGAAGCGCCGGAACTATCCACGGCCAAACAGAGTGTCAGAAATCAATGCGGTAAAAATCCGTGATCCACGGCGGCACACTAGGGCGGCCGGGAGAAATATCGTTCCAACCTAAGTGGCGGTGCGACCCGAAGTCGATGGTGTACACTGAAGATTAGCCGGTGGCTAAGACGTGCACAGCCGGCCACAAGACGTCGAAATCGGTCGTGGACAGCACCCAACGGCAACGATTCCGGTCAACAAAGGCCCACATAAGGGCGGAGAGCGTGGGGCAACGCTCGAGAACCAAAGGGGAGGTGGAGGACAGCTCTAGTGATCAACTCCACTCGGTGGCAAAGCCAACCGATGGTTAGGCGGCACAAATGCGGCGCCTAAACCCAGAAGTACACGCGTGGCCACATGCGCACATGGCCCAAAGGGCGAGGGAAATGGGGCGACTCAAGGCCCACAAAAGCCAACAGGGCTAAAGCCCTTAGCGGTGGCCAATCTAAGTGGCGACATCGCCGATCGCCACCCACAACCAATACCCATGGTGCGGGCGGCTGTGCATCTCGCACGACAGATAGCAAGGGGAGGGTTCACGGTCGAGCAAAGGCTATGAGGCCGTCACTGGCCAAGGCCTGAGCAGGTGAACTCGTCCACCTTCTGTCAAGGTAAAACATACAGATTCTTGCCCGAGGCCGTTCGGTACCAACGGCGTAAAATGGGCAAGAAGGGTCAACGGCACACATTCCGGTAAGGCGGACTAGCTGCAGCTACAGGCCGCAAAGCTGAACAAGACCCAGAGGGGTGGCCCACTGGTGTCACCGGGCTGGGGCGGAGCCGAACTACGGTCCGCTAAATCAAATCCGGTGTCCGACTGATAACGTCAATCACAACGTCCAAAACGGACGTAGGCCAAAAATAGGGGACGACTGGAGAAAACCCGTAAGGGCGGAGCGGCCATGGGGGCGGCGGCTGAATCGGGCACGGAGGTATAGTCCACTGCCTTCGCCGGAGCAAGGCGGGGCTGGGGGAAGGCCGAATCGGCCGCAGATCACCGCCGGTGGCCACTGTTTGCCCAAACAGTCCGTCGGCGGAACAGTGAACAGAGGGGGAAAGAGGGTGGGGCGGCGGTACCGAGGCCCACCGGGCCGGGAGGAGGGGCTCCTCACCGTCGCCGGCCCAGGGCGGAGCTGTGGCCGGCCGGTCGAGCCGTGCTGGCCTGTGGCGGCGGCGGAACGGCGCTGTACAGTGGGGGCGAAAACAGGGGCAGCAGAGAGAGGGAGCGGGACGGCGGAGCTGGGGCCGTCCGGGGCCGGGGGGAGTGTCCTCCCGCCGTCGCCGGCCCATGGCGGAACCATGGGCGGCCGGCCGGCCCTCGCCGGCTCACGGCGGTGGCGGAACCGCACAAATCAGAAAAGGGGGGCTCACCGAAAAAGTGGGGGCGGAGCGGCCGTGGGGCCGGAACGGCGGCTCCCCTGCCGTCGCACGGCCAGGGCTGAGCCGGTGCGACGGTCCAACGGCCTGCCGGCGGCCGGCGGCGGCCGGGCACAGTGATAAGGCGGAATGGGGGCGGTGGTTGCACTGTTCACCCAATTCCAGGTTCCAGATCGGGCGATCCCGATCCCGATCTGAATTTTTCCTTTTTATTTTTTTTCTTTTTCTTTTTCCAAACGTACGCTCAACGCGCGTTAACCCACTGGTTACGCGTCGAACCTCCAAAATTCGCGCCGTAAGCGCGCAGCGAGGCCCGTGGCCCGCGACTAAGCCCCACACCCGACTCTACGGGTATAAATACGGGGAAAAGACATAAATACCCATACGCTGAAACGTCACATTTTCCTGCCGAAAATGACCAGAAAAATCCCAGAAAATCGTAGAAAAATCAGGGACCTTACATGCTCGCCCTGGATGATCTTGGCTAAGGGTGTCCCATTCTTACACAAAGAATCTAGAGCAGGGGTGTTCGCCCAGGGACATCTCCTACGGAGGGAAGAGCCCGAGTTCTCACACAGAGAACCCTATAACACGTGGTAGCGGGGTGCACATGGCATACCACACTGGATTCTCAGGGTCCAGATGATACTCATAATAACATTCTCACAATCCGCAAGACAAGTACACAACTCATCCCCACATAATTCCATTTCATTAGACTCAACCCGGGGAGTGCACTCGTTCAACACAAGAACTCAAATCAAAACATGTCCTTTCGGACCAATCAACTTACTATTAATCTACGACCGATCAATCTGACACACAATTTTACCACATTGCATCAAATCGGTCAATTTTGATTAACCTCGATGAAGCTTAAATTGGAATTCTATTTTCATGATGCATGCAGCATGGTACATATGTGGGCAAAGCATACATGAATCCTAATCCATGATAAGTGCTCTCATCAGCCCCTAATGCATCATTCATAATCACAATATCAAGCTTCAACATCACTATTTAACCCCCACATGTGTATGTGTAACTAACTAGTAGAAGCATTCCACACAATACATGTAATTATGCTTGAAATTAAACTCACCACCACACTACACATGAAAATTACTATCTAAACATGAATTCTAGCGGAAATCATAGGAGAAGAATCATTGAAATCATAACTCAAATGAAAACTCAACCACAAAGGCTAAACACATATAAGATCATTCATTTCATTCTTGAGTTATGGCATTTACCTACATCCACATATCAATTGACCACATTCTATCATGACAAATCAGTCTAATAATAGATTATAATTCTACTGAAAATATGCTTAACCATGAGAAATCAACCATTCACAATTTCAAGATGACAATTCCAACATCATGCCACAAAACATAAGTCATTCTATAAATCTCTACGCATATATCACAACTCCATAACCTCAATAGCATGCTCTTCCAGTAGCATAACATAGCTTAAAACACTCCACATTCATATGAAATTGGCAAGCTAAAGTGGAATCATCGAAATAAACATCATGCATAAGAAGACAATTCTGCTATGTAGCCGTTCGAACACCCTTCAGGCCGTTCGATCAGTTAAACACAAAAATTTGAAATTTACAGTTTGGCCATTCGAACACCTAGCAGGCCGTTCGATCGGTTGAACTGAAAAACTGTTGTTCCGACAGTGTTGCCGTTCGAATGCCAGAAGGGCTATTCGAATGCCAACAAGGCAGAACTGGTCATCTTCTTCCTTTCACAAATCTAAACTGAAACACCATTGATAACACTTCAAATCCACATCTAACACCCTAATCATCATCAAAAGTCCTTCATGACTTCCAGAATATCAAACCATATCATAATAATGCAAAACTCTAAGAAATCGGGATTAAATATTTATATTTTCTATTCATGTCATTAACACACCAAATCAAGTAACTCCATTCGAAATAAGCCAAAAATCAAGAATTTTACCATGGATAAACTGAGATTTCGAAGACCCATTACCTTAGCACTTGATTAATCTCGGATTTGAGAGTGACCCTTCTTGAAAACCTTCCAAACACATTGAGTTTGAATTAAACTCCATTCAAAATCGATTTACCAAAGAAACCCCTAATTAAAACTTAGATCTAGGGCTTGTTGAACATAAAAATTGAATTTTTAAAGCTAGGGTTTGTAGTAAAACACAAATTAGTAGCTTTTGATGTCCAAAAACAAATTGAAACAAGGGGAAAATAGTAGATTTGGAAGAGGTTAAAAAGAAAGCTAGGGTTTAGTGCTTGATTAGAGTAAGCTTACCTTAATTGGCTTCTAATCTGAGCCTAAGTGGGGATTAGGCCAGACCTCCTTCCTTAGCCTATTCCCAAAAATGGAAATGGCTCAGGTTTGCCCTTTTATAGTAAGGGTTGGGGTATGCATGGGTAAGTTTTTAGGGTGTAAATAGGAAAAGTTGGCTAAAAGTGGGTAATATGCAAATTTAAGCACTAATTAAGCCTGGGAAAATTCTAAAAATTTTTGCATGACCTTAAGTAGATGTCTAGGTTCATTTGACATGAAAATCAAAATTTCATTGGTGGGGCCCACAGGGGTCCCGCCAAAACCCTAATTTTCGGAAAAATAGTAAACATTCAGAAAAAATCCCAAAAATTCACATTTATTTTAAAATCACTTAAAACCACTAATCTTAAAGTTGATTTTGATTAAAACCATCACAAACACTATTTATTTTACGAAATTACCGAATAGACGCGTAAATCTCACGATAACCGATAATTAAAGAAAATCAAAACCGGTTTAGAAATGAGGGTCCTTACACAATCACCCCTAGTGACTTTGGACCCTGATGGTTCACCTAAACCATTCCCAAGGCAGACCATGTGGGCTGAGCTTGTACCTAGGTCCAACATCCCTAACTAGCTCCATGGCCAGCGCACATAAGGCTATAAACATGGTATATAAGAGGGCAATTGTGCATATAAATTAGTGTCCTCTTATGTACCACATTCGAAGTTCTATGTAGGTTAGTTAGGGGCACTAGTCCCGAAGACTGGTTAGGCTAGACAAACCTAGAAGCATTCGATGGGGTCCTTGTTGTCCTTGTTATTTTTTCATTTGATAACTGTGTGGGGCCATGAACACTTGGGGTTTGAGAATTATGGGCATTTCTCTCTTTAAACAATGCCTATGCAAGCAAAGGGAGCAGATACTTGTGAGCATCCGTAGCATTTCCCTTCTTCTAAGATGTTTTCACTCGGACAAGTCATACCCACGATGCCATTGTTTTTGCCCCTCGCCCCTCTTTCATCTACGATTCAAGATCCCCTCTCTCTTTCACCAAATGGAAAATATCCGAATAGAAGATTTTGGCCTTGCCTGGTTCAAATGTGAGGCAGTGAATGTGTTTTTTGTGGCAGAAATCACTGCTGATATGTGTTTCACTTCACTGCAACTTTCTGAGGCTATGGTTATGTTCAAGTACTTTAATTTCCTTTTTTCTCTGGGTATGCCAAACTATCTATGGAAACTCGCTTCTACTGAAATTCCCCCCTAGTTAGGGCCTTTTAGTGCAAAAGATAATTCAAAATAAACTTTATTTTATAATCTAATTATCAATATGGGACAGAGGGATTAAACAACAACGGATTTACGAAATTGTTATAAGTTGACTTTTTTTAGTTACTTAGGGGTTGTTTGTGTGTTAATTGTTTTTAAATAAAAGTAAAATAGAAACAAAATTTTTCAATATTTCACCACCAAATCAGAATTAGGTTTGGTAATGTAAGTTTTTAGAATAAATTTGGATATTGCATCAAACCCATTTTTAAGACTTTAAACTAATATAACTCTCTCTCTCTCAAACTCAGATATGCACGTTTTTGGTATTATTTATTCCTAAATTTGAGCCCTCTCAAAAAAGATCCTACAAGGGTAGGTAATTTAGAATTTTTAAAGTAGGTTTCACCTATATAACATGCTTCTCGAGTCTCAAAGAGACATAAGAGGTAACCATTAAAAAAATAACATGATTTGTAACTCCAAAACAGGGGTTGAGAGCTGGAATCGACGGAATCACATCACAAGGTGATTTTGGCCAATTATGGCTCAAAATGATATAATCAACTTTTAGACGGAATTTTAATTCCACCCACCTTCTACTCACAAACATGATCCCAATAATTCGTACTAGAATTGAGGCGGAATCCATGAAAATTCAACATCCAAACATCCCCTTAATGTATAATAGGTAGTTTTATATTTTTTTATTATATAAGTGAAATGTAAATGAACAATAAATATATACTTACACATAAATTACTATTTTTACGTGTGATGGTTTGATATTGGGTTCCCTATATTCAACAATCTAGCTAAAATACTTATGCAATCCACCACTCAAAATCATAAAATCATTCTACTATTAAAAGCGTGTTGGTTGGTATTATAGATTTTTATTATTTCTTAGGCCACCCTTAACCTTCTATGTTCTCTTTCTTAATTTCTTATTTAATCATGTATTCAACCCTTTATACTACTACCACTATATAATAATATTATATCACTTTTTTTATTGTTATTAAAAGTGCATAAGAGGTACATTATATTTTTATTAATTTTTATATTATTCTTTATTAACTACATAAATTTTATTATTTATAATATTACCCAAAAGGTACATAAATTTTTAATATTTTCTATGTTATTCTTAGTTATCTATGTAGTTTTTCATTAAATCTAATATTACAAACATCTTATACCTAATCCTAATTGAATTCTAATTAATGTAGTTCACATCTATACTACAAAGGGATACACTAGGAAATGCAACCTGACACAACCCAACTCATATGGAACTGGCCCAATATTGCCTGGTTTGGGTAGGTGGGGTCCTCAAATAGGATTGGGTATTGGGAAAAAATGTGTAATTTTTAGGTTGGGTTGAGTTAAGCCTATAAAATACCATCTTGGTGACCTAGTGACTTAAGCAATGTTTTAAAATTCAATTAGGCATAAACTAATTTAATGAGTTTTTATTTCTACATAACTTAGGCTTGAAAATTGATTGGGTTCGCTTAGATTTGATTGACTAGTCCTATCGATTTTTAAAATGAGTAAATAAGAAGGACAACGAGGAGGAGGCAAAGGAAGGAGCGAAAGGAGAAGTTAGGGTGTTATTTTTTCATATTTATCAAAGGATTCACACCCGTTCACATATCAAACACTCTGTCAACACTAGCTATAGCATCGCCAATGACAAACTCCCTCTAGTAAAGAGAGTTTCCTATTTTGAGAGCATGTCAAAACATTCGGGATGATACCGACAACCCATTAAAGGAGAGATCAACATGAACTATGTTTGACAGATTTGCAATTCATGGATCAAGTCTCCTGTTTAGCTGATTGTTGCTCAAATCCATAACCTTGGATGGGACAATTCTTGTAAAAGAATTGAGGGGATGACTCAGCGTCTTCAGTTGGTCCAACCCAAAAAATGAGACCAAGATGGTGCTCTTCAATCATATATTCCTAAGGTTTAGTTCAACGACCCTTTTGGCCCCTTCAATCCTATGTTCCTAAGGTTTAGTTCAACGACCCTTTTGGCCAGAAAGATGGAGCCCTTCAATTCTATGTTCCTAAGGATTAGTTCGATAACCCTTTTGGCCAGAGAGCTAGCATCCCTGATCACCTCGCAGACACTATTGAGCCACTGGCTAGCTTTGGCGACTAGGACTCTGGTTGTGGCAGCCAAGACTACAGGGTCTGGTGGCCACGAGGCTGCAGTCGCTAGAACTGGTAGTGATTGCAGTTGCCATACTTGGTAGCATGAGGTCATGACCAGATCTTGTCGCTGGCCTCACTATGCCATGCCAAAAACGGCAAAAAAATCAGTGCCAAAAAAGGCTAAAAAATAAGAAGGGGAGGAAGATAAAAAGAGAGAGGGGGATGAGGTAAGGCTACTGCAAACAAAGTTACCTTCGGCGGAATTGTTGTCATCGCGGGAGGTTGATACTTTAGTTGGGTAACATGTGAGAAAAAAAGTGGGGTTCTTAATTGGGTTTAGAAAAGAAAAAAATCACTCCCTTTGTCCTAAATTAATAGCTCCATTTAGTAAAAAAATTTGTTCCATATTAATAGCTTCATTTAATTAAATTTAAGTGGTCGGGTACTTGAAAAAAAGTATCATAAGCTTATTTTTCCTTCTCTTAGATGTCGGTTTCACTATTTAATAAAAACTAATATTTTTTTAAATGTAGTTATTAATATAGGACATAGATAGTACTGATATTACAATAAAATGAGGTACTAAGGGGATTCTTGTGGTATATATATACACCCGTTCTTTCTTCTTAAATGATTAAGATGGGTGCCAGTACCATCAGTAATTGCTTTTTTTGTCATTTATGTTTGCATTGAATTTTTTATACTCTTTTAAACTGAATTTATGATGTACTCATATTTATCTTGAAAAGGATTTAACCTACATTTGTCTTGAGACTAACTCCATGATGCTACATTTGTCATGTGCCATGTTTTTCCAACACAGAGATGTGTGAGTTGAAGTTTGAAAATAAAGATGGACTGAAGATGATGTAGAAGTTTGTTAGTTTCAAAATATAAATCAGACCGAAGAGATGCTAATAAGGGTTAGAGCAGAGGTAAATCAAGGACCATAAAGTTGAACTGCAAGGAAGCATGGACATATATGGATATGGGACACAAGTAGGATATGATTTGGGTACAGCGATCCACCAATTTAAAAAAAAAACAAGATATTATTTCAGGGATACATGTATTCAAATATTTTTTTTATGTTTGTATGTACATTCAAAGTTATTTTTTTTCATTAAAAGCTTAATTGTAATGATAAATGTAACTATATGTCTAAAATGTTATTATAAATACCTCATTTTTGGAGAGAAAGTTATCCCACCAAGAATAATATATTGCTTTGGAATAATTTTACTTAGATCTTTGAGCATAAAATCCATAGTTCTATGTCATATAGTATTTGTTTAATGTTTATCTTATTTAGAAAGGACTTTATGAAGTATTTTATAGTTGATGTGTGATATCAAAGGTAAGACACATTTGAAGTTGTACTTGATATAGATACGGATACCATATAGAGATGGCACATGTTTTGAAGTATCCGTGCTTCCTAGGGATATGGAAGAAAGTTCAAGGGATACAATATTGAGAGATAAGAAGAATAAACAGCTAAATTGAGAGCTTATAATGTATCCACTGTCTTGGTGGAGAGTTCTGCCTTTTTAGAGTTGATTTCCAATTAGTTTTGGTTATATGAGTTTCTACCATTTGCATAGATTTCCTCTTGGATCTAAGGTTGAAATAGGCCTGCCTGGGTCAGATTGGCTCTTGTGAGCCAGGTTAAGCTTAGCCGGGCATTTTAGCTTGGATCAAGCTTGAGACCGTATGTTTAGTTCCATATTTCCTACTGCTAGGTGTTCAAAACTGAAAAAAACTATGGACTGTGGAGTCTATCTTTTGATCTTGGAGTTATGCATCAAGTAATGGTAAAATGGGCTGGTAGCTTGAGTGGCGATTGAGCTTGGGCTGGCTTTAACTTCAGTGAATATAGCCTGTTTACAGCCTGCATTAATCCCAGCTAAAACAGACATTACATAAATAAATTATCTATATACACCCCAATAATCCTTTCAGTACTTCAATAATACCTTTGAATAAAACGGGGTATTAAAGAAATTATTAGGGTATAAACAGACATATTCTACATTCCCATCGGCTATAGGTTTGACCTTGTATCACATGACTAGTTTCTTTAAGCTTTCAGCAGGGTATGATTCTTTTTTTTTGGGGGGATAATTACAGTATATGATTTTTGAGCCATGAAGCACTCAGGAAAATAAGCATAAAATAATTTAAATTTAGCATACTTAGGTTGTAAGTCTATTCTCAAACCAAAAATAGCCCATATAGCTTAGTTGGGCTCAACACATTATCTTCGTATTTTCTTTTTAAATGAGCCCATATAATATAACAAGGAGTAATTGGTATTTTAAATCGACATTGCAAACACTAGCATAAATGACTTTATATTAGGCTCGAGCATGAAAAACTCTTTCTAATATGTGATGAAAGTGTTTTAAATACTCAACTCTAATATTGAGCTTTGTATAAAAAAACACATTGGGAGCCCTTATACATGACATCAATAGCGTAAATACTAGTACACAATAGATGCGTTATCAATTTCAAATAGTATAAAAAAGGCTCATATTCGTTATTTAGACTAGGCTTTTTGAGAAGCACTGGCGGTGAGTCGTTCAGCTGAGAGCCCATTTCACTCCCGCCAAAAATCAAAACCTGGGCGCACAAATAGATTTCGAGCAAAAAAGAGAAGGCCGAAACCCACCACCAGCCAAACCATATTTGATCTTCCCGCCTTATTTACCTTCCCAAACGGCTCAGCGCGGCAGCGTCCGTCCGAGTAATCAGACGTGTAGAAATCACAGCCGTCCAAGTTTACAAAAGATCTGGGTGATCCCATCGTAGAAGAATCGTCCCTCTCTCAGAGGGGAGGGTGGATCTAGTCCCGATTTATTCGCGTAGGCCAAGGAGGCGCATATCACTCGTCTCCGATCTCCGCCGCCCTATTCGCCGCTACTACCAGTCCAAGAGTGGTGACAGGCCATGGCGAGCGTGCAGGACCAGAGCCGGTTCCTGAACCCGTGCATGCTTCACCTGCAGAAGCTGGGTCTCGAGGTCAAGTGCCCACTCTGGTGGGTTCCCTCGCCCTTCGCCTCATTTTTCTACTCGTTTTCAAATTTCATCTCTTGGTCTTTGCTTGCGGGTTTTTGGAATCTAACTCTTTTTACTTTAATTTTTGCTTGGCTTCAGCTTAGACCTGCTAATTAGTCCCCTGTTGCTTCCCTGCGGTCATTTGATTTGCAGGTTTGTCATCTATTTGCCGTTGAAATTTTATTCAGACGGGCTTTTTTTCTTCTCTCTGTTTTTTGATCTGTATATTTTACTAGTTTGTTAGCAATTTGTGTAGTTCCTGTCTTCCGAGATCACTGGAATTCGCTTCAGCCTGTATTATATGTAAATCGTCTTTCGTTTCTCAAGGTATTTTCCACATGACTTTGTTCAATAAGATGGTTAGAGTTGTCCTCGTTGGTGATAGGAAAAAATTCTAGCAATTTCCTTTTTTCATTTTGTAAGATTTGAGGCCCGCTCCAGTCATAGAAAACGTGGTAGGCATTTACAAAAGCCTGGACACTGCATTTGGTGCCTTCCTTCTACAGCTGAAAGCTGCTGGAGCCGTTCTAAATGGTAACAAGCATGTCTCACTGCTTCACTTTTGTGTCATTCTTTTTTGCTTCGGTAAAACTTCAGCAACTACGTACTACCTCACATATTTTTTGTCTTTGGCTCCACATTCATTTAGGGACTAAGGCCGGGCATGCAAAGTCAGTGGCTTTTTCTACAGACAACAGTCAATTAAATAATGTGAAGGAAGTGTCTAAAAAACCCGTGATATGTGATGAACTTAGTGTTAAAAGGGAAGCCATAGAGGTTGTAAGATTGGGGAGTGATGTTTTCTTCCAAAATGTAAAGGAAGCTGCTGTTAGAGGTGTTGCTTCGACTTCGAATAGTTCACTGAATAAGGAATGTGAAAGTCAGAAAAGAGATACAGCCCAGCCTGAACAACGGTCGCCAGGAACTCCTCCTCCTTTTGGTGATACTAAAGATTCAGATGATGATAATAATGAACGAGAAAGTGACCATGTAAGTATACTGCAAATGTATGTTTTTTGTTTTCTCCTCATTCAACTGTAGTTGGCCCTCTTGATGTTAATCTAATTTTTGCTATACTTCTCAATTAAAGGCCATTGGTGGTAAAGGGCTGGAGTCTAGAGTGAATTTACAAGAGGAGGCTGTGTCACCCTCCTTGCCTGTGAATGGAGCTATGAATAGATCAGTTGCTAATGTGGACAAAAGGCCCGCATCTCCAATTGAAAGTGACACTGCTGGAGAGGCAAAGAGGCAAAAGCTTGATTCTAGATTTCAGAATTCGGTATCTAAAATTACTTATTCCATTCTTTTGCAAATTGTGTATCTTTCTATTGAGAGGTGTTTCTGCTTTGCTTTATCTACCAATTTTTTTTGCTGAATTTGCAAGGTACAGTCGTCCAAAGTAGATTTTAGATGTGCTTTTTGCCAATCCTCTACAGATTATGAGGTGATTTATAATCAGCTTGCCTTTTGACTTGTATTTTTGCATTTGAATTGTAGACGATAATGTTGTTTCTGTGTTTACAAAT
This sequence comes from Saururus chinensis, assembly GCA_035235625.1. Lineage (NCBI taxonomy): Eukaryota > Viridiplantae > Streptophyta > Magnoliopsida > Piperales > Saururaceae > Saururus > Saururus chinensis. The sequence continues at coordinate 34,686,591 of CP141145.1, forward strand.
TTCATGCCAATTGATAATATATTTTAGGTTGAAACGTGTCAATATTTGCAACTTTTGTCATCTGCTCCTTGAAAATAATTTTAGTTTTCATATTCTTTGACTTTCAGGCAACTGGACCAATGCTGCACTATATCAATGGAACATCAATTGAGGCAGATCAGGCGACTCATTGTGATGTTTTGCATGTTCACAAGAGATGCATTGAATGGTAACTTCTGGTGTTCCTTTTGTTATATTTCATCAAGTTAGGATGATTATGACTGAAGTCCCTGTTGATATAATATGATGGGGCATGACATCATGCTGCAACTGTCTTCCTGATGTTAATTATTTCTTGCCATTATGGACATACTTGTGCTCTATCATTTAAGTTTTATTTAGTTGCTAAACTGTGTGCATATTTAGGGCACCACAAGTATATTTTGTTGGTGAGACAGCCATGAATCTGGAGGCGGAAGTGGCTAGAGGTGCAAAACTTAAATGTACTGGTTGCGGAAAGAAGGGGGCTGCCCTTGGTTGCTATGCCAAGAGCTGCAGAAGGAGCTATCATATTCCTTGTGCTGCCAGGCTTGACAACTGCCGATGGGACTATGTAAGTTTTCCATCACCATTCCATGCACATTTACCTGTCCAAGTTGGTACCTGCAATTAAAGTAACTTTTCAACTTGATCATTGCAGGATAATTTTCTTATGCTGTGTCCTGGGCATATCGCTCTTAAATTCCCAAATGAGAAGTCAAAATCAAGGAAGAAGTTGAGGTCTAATCAGCCAATTCAAATGTATATTATCTCCCTCTCCTATGCACACACTTGCTTTTAGTTCATTTGGTGCATTTTGAATTGCTCCCTCCGTCCAACATTAACAACTCCATTTAGTTTTTCAAAATAAAATAATTTCAGTTTATTTTGAAAAATCAAATGGAGCTATTAATGTGGGACAGAGGGTGTAATTTTGATGTTTCAATTACTTCTTTTGCATGTTTCCGTTTTATTGACCTTTAGCCTAATCTGAATACTTGATTTAATGGCAGAGAATCTGCACAATTGTCTCCGGGTCTCCCATCTTCTACAAATCGACAATCTAATGAATCTTGTCTTGCGACACCGGATGTAACTAGATTGGTTCTATGTGGTTCTTCTTTATCTGCTGCAGAGAAGGTATTTGAAAATAAATCATCATTATGCATTATTTGCTTTATTGGCCAATCTAAAATAAGGATTTTTTCCATTAATCGGAACTATGAGCAGCATGTAATTAGCATTGTCAGTATATCAAGATCATCACTTCTTGGGTTCTTTTAATCTTCCTGCAGGATCTTTTGACTAAGTTCTCTAATTTGTGTGGTACAACTCTGACAAAGGCTTGGGATTCAAGTGTCACCCATGTTGTTGCATCCACTGATGAGATTGGTGCTTGCGGAAGGACACTGAAAGTTCTCATGGCTATCTTAAATGGAAGGTGGATCCTCAATATGGATTGTAAGTTCCTCTCCCAAGTTTGGCTTTTGGTAGTGGCTAGTATGCACAAATCTAAAATGTGTAAGATTTTTAAATTTAATTTATAATCAGTATCAATGTTTATTTTAATGTATACACAAGTAGAATTTGAATGATTACTTCTTATCAGTGTGTTAATCTTGTTAATGTATTGTAAAGATCATATGGTCAACAAAAAAAATCAAATATCAAGTAGCACTTGAATTGAGAGTCATGCCTTTTACATAGTAACAGACTGTAACCTGAGCTTCATAGTTTTACTTGTTTCATTTTTGAAATGTTTAATGAGTCATTTCAGCATGCTAACTGATACTGAAATGACTTTATATGCATGTAAAATTTGTGTGCTCACTACAGTTTTTGGTGAGCAGACGACCTCATACTATTGCATATTGTCAGTTGGGCCATGGGAACTGCCAAGTTGGATCAGTGCAAACATGTACATGCAAGATGTTTTGTTCCTGAGTAGTTTCACACAGTTTCACTCATTAAAATTGTTTCTGACAGGGATAAGAGCGTGTTTGAAAGCTAAGTATCCAGTTGCTGAAGAGCCTTATGAGATTAGCCGTGATATTTATGGATGTTGTGATGGCCCTAAAAATGGCAGGAAAAGGATTATTGAGAAGGTATAGTCAATTCCTTTCATGCTCTGTTTTGTCATTACTGCCATAATGGCTGAACTGTCTGTTTATGAGCAGAATAGCCCACCTTTTGTGCATTTCTTTGTCCTTGATCTTGTTTGCCTTGGCATTACTGGACTCACTTCAATGATAAAGATTCTTAAATAGTTTGATAATGCTATTTCATTGTAGACGATCAAGGATAGCACTGGCATCATCAATAAATACTTTTTCCTCATTGGTTTTTGCATTGAATAGTTGATGGCCTTTTATACTGAATTTATGATGTACCTATATTCAACTGAAAAAGGACTTGGCCTGCATTTGTCCAAGATGAACTCCATCACTATATTATATAATTGGTTTTGGTTTCTACTTAGAATTAGAGGCAGCACTAGACATTTTTTGTCGGATTGGGATGCCCTGTGTTTTCGCAATGCAGAAATGTGTTAAGTTGAAATTTGAAAATAAAAATGGATTTAAAATGATGTAGAAGTTTCTTAGTTTCAGAATATAGAGCAGACGAGAGATTCATAGGGATCAGAACAGAGGTAAACCAAGGGCATTAAGGTTGAATAGATGAGGACTATAAAAGAAAAAATCAAGTAAGAGGAAAATGATCAAGAGATAAGAAGAATAAACAGCTAAACTCTGAGCTTCTAAGGCTTCCAGTGTCTTGGTGGAGAGTTTTGCCTTCTTGGAGTTGATTGCCCATTATTGCCTACTACTAGGTGTTCAAAACTGTAAAAAGCTACCAATTGAGGAGTCTATCTTTTAGTCTTGGGGTTCTACAGAAGGTAATTGCTTCTAAAATTGTCCATCAAAGTAACTTTGGGGAGCCAGGTTATTACATTTTAATAAAAAAATTTCATACTCCAGGTTCTCAGCTTAGCACTTTGTTTTTCTTAGGGAAGTGCATGGTCAATTGCGCTTGTAGCTGGAGTGGTGATTGAGCTCGGGCTGGCTTAACTTCAGTGAATTTAGTCTGTTTACAGTCTGCCTTTATCCCAGCTAAATTTGGCATTCATAATTTCCATAGTTTACAGGTTTGAACCTGTATCACATGACTGTTTTCTTAAAGCATTCACTAGGGCGCTATTCTTGAGCCATGAGTTATTCAGGAGAATGAGCCAGAATGCAGAATATCTTTCAAATGTGACAGTTTTATTATGTGATTTATTTCTTGGTTCTTTTCTTATGCAGGCACCTAAGCTATTCAGTGGGATAAATTTCTTTTTCAGTGGCCAGTTTGAGTCCTCCTACAGAGGATACCTTAAGGAGCTTATAGCTGTTGCTGGGGGAATTATTCTATCTAACAGGGAGGAAATTTGTCCAACTGAATCAGTTTATGCAATTACCATCATCATTTATAGCCTTGAACCCCCGGAGACATGCCAACAGGAGGAGATACCTTCTATTATAGAGAACAGGCTTGCAGAAGCAGAAGCTCTAGCTGCTGGAACCAGTGCTCGGGTTGCAGGTCATACTTGGCTTCTGGACTCAATAGCTGCTTGCAAGCTATTACCAGTGATCTCCTGAGGGGCGGAGAAATTCCAACCTTTCCTATGTTGTAAGTTTAAGTTGGTTAATTTATTCTTTCCGTACGAAGTTGGGTGAAAGTAGATGACCTACTGTTGTATTTGGCTGTTTATGTATCATGTGGCTATTTATGAGGCCATTATTTTCACGGTTAACGATGGTTACGGCATGAATTAATAAACCACTGTAGTCTTCGACTTTCTTCTGGGTCTTCTTTTTAGGATTCTCAATTTGTGGGAATGCGCTGTTTGGTCTTCGATTCTTTTGTTTCGAACTGCATATGACTGGCGGAGAGTGGTCCTCAATTCTATGTGGAATTTGGAAGTTGGAAATTTGAGTTTCCTACCAAATACTATCAGTGGGAACATAATCAAGAAAGAGGCCAAAAGTGGGTGAACTCTAGTGGCCAGCAGATATAATAACTCATTTCATCCACTGTTAGGGGATTTTATTACAGCTTGCTAGTTCGATGAATCAGGATAAGATCTAGCTTCCCTTCTTGCCGCCGGCTTTTCTCCTTTAAGCTTTCTTATTAGAAAGATAATCGTTCTGATTCATCCTTTTTAAATTTTCATCAACTTTTTTTCACGTAGTTTCTTCCCAAATGTGTTTACACGCGAGCTTGGAACCAATTTTATGAAAGTTGCCATTGGCAAGTCGCAAGTATGAGATTCCGCATCTCTTGGAATGATTGTTCTCGAGTAGGACTCAGGCAATGGAGTGCTGCAATGTCCTTTTTTAATCCAAAGCTTCCGATCTTTCTTGTAATGAAAATGAATATGCATCAAAGTCGAACTTTCTCTTTACATTTCCGCAAAGATGACCAAATGGGTCAAAGTCATCTTTCGCGCTATTAAATTCTCGTCATTTTTTGCAATAAACAAATCGAGGTTTCGTAACTCACTTTGAAGTGTATCTGTAACTTCAATGAACTGAGGACCCATTAATCAAGTAGTTGAGTAATGAAGGATATTATATGCAGGCATCCATCAGCAGTTTGAAATGGTGAATTCGTCTAGAGCTGGCTAAGGTTGTAAGCAAGCCATCTTTTTCACTACATATTAATATACTTTGTTTCATCTGGTAAGAGCTGAAGCAAAGGTACAACTTTATGTGAAATGTCACAATCTCCTTGACAGAAGGTGATTGGTTGATTGGATTATTTATGAATGAATATGCCCCAACCGTGATCCATATTTGTCAAATGGTTTTTGTCTCCATTTCTCACCTTCTACAAGGAAAATCTTCATTGGAAAAAATAAACCAGAGCTGGAGCCGACAAATCAAAGCACTAAACGCCAATGACCAGCAAGCAGTCGACGGCCTATTTCTTGTCCACTCTCAAACTTAGTAAACTGCGTTGTGATGCTGCCGTTCAAGCTGGCCCACTGCCTCAGCCACTTGCTGAGGTCGGGGAGGGCCACCATGTCTCCGATCGAGTTCAGACTTCAGCCATGGCCATGCATGTGTGGAAAATGGGTCAAACAGGCAGAGTAGGTGAGGGGAGCGAGTTCACATAAAGAACCCACAAACCTCGCAGTGTTCTTTTTCACGTGTTGACGTTGGGCATGCCCATACAGCTCAGCTGGGAAACTCTTTTTGAGTTCCATTATTGGGAGGAGTTCCAACGTCCACCCGGAGAGAACAGAAGTCAACGCATGGATTTATAAATAATTCAGTGGTTCTTGTAGGAGGATACTCCACTTTATAGGAGCCCTGGATCATAGGATCGATGGCACACACTGACAGTGATTTTGCATTGGAAATATTTAAATTGCCCTCCGGTCCAATCTCATAAGAACAAGATTGTGATGATACTAATACCCTTATGAGTTCAGCTTCAATAATTTAGACCTTAACATTGTTTTCATTTTTTTTTATCTAAGGAAGTTAATCATGGAGAAATGGGATAAGGCTCTTTTGATTAACAGTTGCGTTGCTAAGTAGAACTTCGATTATTAGCTACCCGGCAGGTATCTAGCTGAAAGTTCGTTATCAGTTGATATAACAGATTGAGATTGAGAAATAAACAAAACCACATTATGGAAGTGATCAAATCGTGGCTTCAAGCAACCTTCAACATCGATATGATATGATTTCCTGCAGACTGACCTGAGAAAGGAAGTTAGGATACATAATCGTGCATTGACCCAAACCACTTGGAGTTGAGGGAGGATGGGGGGAAGCCCCTAGACGGGTTGTGAAACCGCAGTGTCCATCTTTGGGGTCGCTGTTTGGTCCCATTGAAATGATTTTCTTTTTTGGGCAGGCAAAGTCAGCTAAAGAGTGATGTAAAACAAAAACCTAAATTCACCGGCCATTAGAAGCTTCCGTATTGGTAACTGAGACCCATTTTCTTCATTTTACTGATTGCAAATCTACCTACTAGAAAAAAGGATAAAAAAAAAGAATTCAATTCAGCTTGCGTGAAACTTCACCAGCTATGGATGACCGATATGTAATCAACCGGTGAACTTTCACCAGAGTAGCTGCAGCTGCTGATGATTAAGGTTTGCCGGCCGTCGATTGGTCAGATTCGACAGTGCATATATTAACTCATAAATCTTGCATAAAATTTAATTTTTATGATAATTTTATACACTACTATATGCGTAGCTGATTTTTGGTGATAAATGGCTAGCAACCTTTGCAGCGGCTCTGGTTGGGAAGCGATTTTTATTCTCCTTCTTTAATATGAGTTGAGTGTATTACGTTTAATATGAGTTTGAGTGTATTACGCTAACGTGCATTAACATGTGTACCATTAATTCACATGGCTCACTGTCAAAGTCAAAGTGGAGCCCCTCTTATTGACCTTGGATGTATACACGAACTCACAAAATTTACACAAAAATTGTGATTTTCGCAATTTTAGTATGTTTCATGTGCGCTAGATATTGATCCGGGCCATAGACTGTGGTGAACTCGATTTGATTTTGAAGAAAAGGCCTTTCTTGTAACTTTCCTTGTGCTAGTGGACACTGCAACTAGTATTGCTACTCTTTCCAGCTTGCTTCTGGAGAATGGATTAGTGGCAAAGTCGTAAATTTAGGCACTGTTATCTGGTCTTAGACTGTGATTTATTGCCCCAGTAATTGGGACTACTTCCTGGCTCTCTATATATAGAGGGAGGGTTTCTGCTCCATCCATTGAGAGTATGGGATCAATGGCGGGCAACGAAGAACAAGGGCAGAGTGATTACACACAGGATGGGACTGTGGATCTGAAGGGCAACCCTGTACTCAGATCCAAGCGGGGAGGTTGGAAGGCTTGTTCTTTTGTCGTTGGTAAAACCTTTTTTCACTTCACCCTCATTTATATAACTAGAAAGTTAGTCAAACACTTAGCAATCTCTCCCTCATATGTGGCCGCATGGATGATTTATATAAGTTGCTCTCATGTAGCAGTTTGTAAGTACCCTGTAGATCAGTCTTCCTCTTAGATTGCAGTTCTCTTTTTTGCAAGAGCTTCAAAGAGAAGTAGCTGATCGGAAAGGATTTGGGTTTTGAGAACCACACAATTCCAAGCTCAAACTTCATGGCTGAAATTAATTCTGTCACTTTCTTGTCTGGCTAGTTGTGTGTATACAAATCACCAACTGTTACATCTGTTTCTTTTCATCATCCGTCCTTCTGCTAATGACCATCTAAAATCACATGGAGTATGTCCGATATACATCTGCTGTATTCATTTTTGGTCTCTTCAACACCTTTGGTTTATTGTTCTTCAGTAAATGCGGAGTGTTGCACCCACCAACAAGCAGTTAATGTGGCTTTGTTCTGTGCGTGTTTTTGTTTTTGTTTGATAGTGTATGAGGTGTTTGAGCGGATGGCATACTACGGGATCTCGTCAAACCTGGTGCTCTACCTCACAAGGAAGCTGCACCAAGGCACCGTCACCTCAGCAAACAACGTTACCAACTGGGTTGGCACTGTTTGGATGACCCCCATCTTGGGCGCCTACGTTGCTGATGCCCACCTTGGCCGATACTGGACTTTTGTCATTGCCTCCGCCATCTACCTCTCTGTACGTAGTTCTCTTCCCCGTCCCACCACCTTTCTTCTACTTCTTTCTGCTCAAGTCTTTTTTGTCTATCTTGAATGTCGCTTCTTGCCCATGTCTGTCATATGCACAAGATGACTGTTGACGAGGTCTATAGACTGCAGCTTAGGTCGAATTTCCAAGATTAGCATGATTTCAGGCAAAACAAAGACAAAAGATACTGTGGTTGTCCTTTTTATACTTGGATCATTTAATGCGTGCGTTGGCGCTCTCATACAAAAAGATTAAAAAGACATGGCAAGGCATGCTTGTGGTCCCATCAACGTACAGAAATGTAGCAAGTTGAAAGCCGGAAGTCTACAATTTGCCATTTTCCTACTCTTCGCAGTGAGAGACCCTCGTGAAAATCTTTGAATAAACTTGCAAGTTGCGTCTACTACGACCAAAATATGGGTCGTCCATCGATGAATTGTACGAGTTTTCAAATGCTTGTCTCAACTGTACCCTGGGACGGAGCTAGGGAAGGAATTCAAGAGGGGTCAATAGGCTGTGCAAAAAGATTAAGAGGATCATATGATCCCACCTCAAGGGAAAAACTAATATGACACATATTTCTAACTATAATAAAATAGTGAAGTTTTATTGGCTATGGGGGGCCATGGCCCCTCGTAGCCCCCCTTTGTCTCCGTCCCGTCATTGAGTAAACTGCACGCCTTAGTCTTCACCAAAACTATAATTTTTATGCTAAATTCTTTATCACGAATACAAATATGGATAATTCAACTCTGTCTGCCCTCTAAGTATCATGCTCCTTAAATTAAAATCTCATGACCACAATGCTCGACTCTCACTGATGCTCGTGAGCCCGGGTTGATACATAATATACGAGGCATATATGCACAGGAAACTATAACCCTGGGGGGTTGCAAGCAATTTTTAATTATCTGCCCGCCCTCTTATTTGATGTGAGCAGTTAGATCATGCTTTCGTCGTAGCAAATTAACTTTTTTTCGTTTTCTTTTTATTGTGTCTAAATTTCCTTCTTATAATAGTCCTTGAATGTGCGCAGGGAATGGGCCTATTGACGCTGGCAGTCTCTATTCCTGGGCTGAAACCGCCTGCTTGCACCCCAGGACTAGCCGTGTGCGACAAGACTGCATCCACACTGCAGCTGGGCGTGTTCTATGGGGGGCTCTACATACTGGCAGTGGGCACCGGTGGGACGAAGCCTAACATCTCAACCATTGGGGCCGACCAATTTGACGATTTCGAACCCAAGGAGAGGGGACACAAGCTTTCCTTCTTCAACTGGTGGATGTTCAGTATCTTCTTTGGGACACTCTTTGCCAACACCTTCTTGGTTTACATCCAGGACAACGTGGGCTGGACAGTGGGCTATGGGCTACCTACCCTGGGCCTTGCTGTCTCCATTGTAATCTTCTTGGCTGGAACTCCCTTCTACAGGCATAAGCCGCCGTCCGGGAGCCCATTTACCCGGATGGCCGCGGTTCTGGTTGCTGCTGCCAGGAAATGGACAGTCCGTCTCCCTAGTGACCCAAAAGAGCTCCATGAGCTGCCGCTGGAAGATTACTCCAAGAAGAACAGGTTCAGGATTGACTCCACCCCTTCATTAAGGTAAAATATTGGAGCATCGATCTTCTACAACTTCCTGGTTTAGAGACATCACTAAAAATGAATGATCTTCATCCCATGCAGGATTCTTAGCAAAGCTGCAGTGAAGACGGGTCCTACCACGCCATGGATGCTGTGCACTGTGACCCAAGTGGAGGAAACGAAGCAGATGTTGCGGATGCTCCCTATCTGGGCGGCGACCTTCATCCCAAGCACCATGCTGGCCCAGATCAACACTCTCTTCGTGAAGCAGGGCACCACCCTCAACAGGAGCATGGGTCCCCACTTCAAGATCCCGCCCGCCAGCCTCACCGGCTTCGTTACTCTGTCCATGCTCATCGCCGTCGTGCTCTACGACCGCTTCTTCGTCCCCTTCATGAGAAAGTGGACCAAGAACCCCAGGGGGATCAGCCTGCTGCAGAGGATGGGTATTGGCTTCTTTATGCACATTGTCATCATGATGATTGCCTCTCTAACAGAGAGGAGGAGGCTAAGTGTGGCTCACAGCCATGGCCTAGTGAAGCTTGGCGATCAGGTTCCTCTCACTATCTTCATACTACTGCCCCAATTTGTGCTCATGGGTGTGGCCGACGCCTTTTTGGAAGTGGCGAAGATTGAGTTCTTCTACGACCAAGCTCCGGAGGGGATGAAGAGCCTGGGCACCTCTTACGCCATGACCACCCTGGGAGTAGGGAACTTCATCAGCAGCTTCCTTCTGTCGACTACGGCTAAAGTGACCAAGAGGCATGGGCATAAAGGATGGATACTGAACAATCTGAACGCCTCCCATCTGGACTACTACTATGCATTTTTTGCCATCCTCAACATTCTCAACTTCATCTTTTTCATCGTAGTATGCAAGATGTACGTTTACAAGGCAGAATTGTCGGAGGAAGTGGTGGCTGGTGACAAGGCTATGGTAGCGATGAAGGGTTCAGGCCGGAAACAGTCAGAGAGAGGACGAGTCGAGGTTGAATCTTGATGGAAGATTCAGGTGGTTGAAACGTCTACGATCGAGTTGGGTGCAATGCTTCTACGTAAATGCATGAACTACTGCTTTCCTCCCAAAGTTCAAATCGGTAACTTGTCTGGACTAACGGGGTTCCATGACCAGAACTCCTTGCTACATACATCTCCGAAAGTAGTACAAAATATAGGGCAACACGCCCTCCATGTATAATGTTCCATCTAAAATTGTACATAGATTGCGTGTTGGCTACTGGAGCCCATACACCTGGACCGGCTATAGTCACCGGAAAATGTTTTCGTTTGATGCATTGTTTCATGGAAGGAATATTGGAAGCAGGGAAAAGAGTTGATGATTTAGGGGTCATGAATACATTGGTCATGCTTTGTGGTACCGTAAGTGGTCATGAAGTTTTAGGGTGGTCTAAATTTTTTACATATGCTTTATGCATTTCTCATTTTTCTCTAACTAACATAAAGATAAAAAAATAAAGAAAAAATAAAGAATTTTCTAGTGCAAATGGGTTGCAACTTACGAAGTTGCGGGGCTATCAGATTTGATCTACGGTCAATAGAAGGCTCACGCCTTTTGAAGCAATGTAATACATTTTCAATTTTACCCTTGAGTTTCAACCAAAAGGAGAATAAGTCGGCCCCGTTCCTCTTGCATTTTTCTTGGGTCCTACTTTCGCTAAGCCCTCCCTTTTTTTCAGCATTCCAGTGGCAGATTAGGGTTTGATCTTGTTCTGTATTGCTGATTTTTTTTTTTTAAGTTGTTCATCTATTCTATATGAACTATGGACGGAGCAGGAAAGCTCAAAGACCGGGAACTACTCCAGAATTCCGTTGTGAGTATTGTTTTTTTAGGCAAGACACTCTCCCAACTGCCTTCATTTAGGATGACGATGTGGTGAATGCATTTTAGTCCTTCTGCAAACTTGGTAGTGGACCAATTTTATTTTTCCTATTAGCCCCTCCACTTTTTGCATAGATAAGGGGGCGGCTACCCCCACACTTGGCAGCGGACAACCAAGTTCTCCTAGGCGATGGATAGCCTAGGTAGCTCCTTGGGCACGGTTGGATGTTGGGAGCAGCATTGGAGTGGTTTCGGATGAGCACTTGCCTTGCGGAGCAGGTTGAGGCGGAGTCCCTGCGCGGGTAGGACTCCTAGTGGCGTGCTGGGCACCACAACACCCTAGGGACGGACTCCTAGGGGCGCTGGGATACTTGGAGGCAGCACAGCGGACTCCTAGGGCAGATAGGAGCGAAGGCAACAGACTTTCTTGGGATAGATGGACTCTAGAAGCTGATGGACACTGAACTCCTAGCCGAAGACGGAATCCTTCACAAGTTTCCTTAGTTGGCTGGGACGACCTTTACAAGTTTCCTTAGCTGGCTGGGATGACCATGGGCTGGGAGAGTTGGGACAGGGAGGGATGCTGTATTTTGGGCTGGGTTGTATTGTATTCCTAGTGGGACTCGGACTTGCCTTGTTGAGTCTATATAAGGGAGAGGATGGGGCGGCCATGGCAGACAGAAAACCTTGAGAGGATGAACTAGAGAGTTCTGGACAGCGAATGACTTGTTAGCCCTGGCCCTCTCCCTGCCATTGTAACCCGACGGATAGAGTTTACAAGAATTGGGCAGAGCCCTTTGCACCAGAGACGGCCATTGCTGGTTGGTTCCTTTTCCCCTTGCGCATACGAGAGGGAAGGACGCGAGAGTTGGCTATTGGCTGTGCGAGGTAGTCAGGCCATCACAAGTGAGGACTCTAGATAAAGCTTTGCGCCTGTGACAGTTGGTTCCATTGCCGGGATACGAATGAACCAGGTACATTCCAGGTACACTTGTAGGGGATTTGGCGACCTTAGAACCCAGGTTTCCTTGCTGATTCGGACAGACAAGGAGCCACCATGACAGGATCGATGCTCCAGCGTTTGACAGAGATGGAGGCGAAGTATGAGGCTCTGAAGTTGGCTCCAGGGACGCTGGCTGAAGTCCAGGCTACGCTGCGATCTGTCTAGGATCGTATTGGAGCCTTTGACCAGCATCTCTCCTTGCTGGAGATAGGTGCCTATGCGGATGAGGCCGAAGAAGGCACTTCCACCGGAGGTGCTGCCCGAGTGGCTGCGGACACGATAGCCACGAAGGAGTACATGAGGGAAAAACTGCGAGATCTGAGGACCAAAACTGATGAGAAGGTGCAGGCATTGACGGACAAAATAGCCCTCCTTGAGCGAGCTGTTTTGAACTCAACACCTTCAGGGGTAGAGGCGGAACCCAGATCCAAGATAGGGCAGTCCATGAAGAAAGGCGATTACCCATACTGTGGACGAGGAGAAGGTTATGGTGACGAGCTTGTATCTCTCAAGAGATGCCAAGCTTTGGTGGCGAACTAGGTTGGAAGACGACGCTACTGCTGGGCGTCCCCCTATCTAGACCTGGGCGTTGATGAAGAAGGAACTCAGGGAACAGTTCCTCCCCACAAACACGGAGTGGGTTGCATGAGATTCTCTCAGGAAGCTGAGGCAAACGGGGACAATTAGGGAGTATGTTAAACAATTTCAGTCCCTTCTCTTGGACATCAAGCACATGACAGAGGAGGACAAGTTGTTCAACTTCCTGACCGGTATCCAGAATTGGGCGCAGAACGAGTTGAGAAGGCAGAACGTATGAGACCTCCCTTTAGCCATCACAACGACTGAAAGGCTAGTTGACTACAAGTCCAAACTAGCCACACAGAAAAGAGATAAGGGGACCTCTTCATCTAAGGGCGGTCACAGACAAAACGGTGGGAACGGTGAGGCACGCAGGAATGACTCTAAGGGGAAGCGTAGTGAACAGGCTGAACCCAACAAATTTAAGGGGATAGCCTGCTTCATCTGCCAAGGTCCTCATCGTGCCAAGGAGTGCCCGAAGAGGGAGAAGCTGAATGCTGTGGTTGTGGAGAACGAATCTTCTTCGGAAGAGGAGGTCACTGCCCGTATGAACTCCATGCAGATTGTGAGTGTTATCCGAAAGGAGAAGTCAGATCATGGTGGGCTGATAAACGTTGAGGCCGTTCTGGACAAACAACCAGTGCGGGCGCTGGTTGACACAGGTGCGTCCCACAATTTCCTTGCAGAGAAGTGTGTGAAAGCTTGGGGTCTGAAGATGGAGAAGGCTCAAGCCCGGATTAAGGCAGTGAACTCAGAGGCAACCCCTGCCCTAGGAGTTGTCCATGACTTGCCTGTGCAGATTGGTGATTGGACGGGTAGAGTGAACTTCACCGTTGTTCCCTTTGATGACTTTGAGTTGATCCTTGGGCTGGACTTCATGAGATTGGCTAGGGTGTCCATGATGCCACACCTTAAGGGAATCCTCATCGGTGACGAGAGGATACCTTGCTTTGCTGCTGAGAACAAAGGCGAGATAGAGGTGCAGGTTGTGTCTGCGCTTCAGCTGAAGAAAGGCCTTGAACAGGGCCATAAGACCTACTTGGTCACAATGGTGGAAGCTGAGAACACAGCCTTGGATGTTCCAGAGAAGGTGGAGAAGTTGCTGAGCGAGTTTGCAGACGTGATGCCACCCGAGTTGCCGCAAACCCTCCCACCTCGACGTGCTGTGGATCATGCTATTGAGTTGATTCCAGGGACTCGTCCTCTAGCCCGAGCCCCTTATCGCATGGCTCCACCAGAGTTAGCAAAACTCAGGAAGCAGCTTGACGAGTTGTTGAAGGCGGGCTTTATCAGACCATCTAAGGCTCCCTTTGGAGCCCCAGTCCTCTTTCACCGGAAACAGGACGATTCCTTACGTTTATGTGTGGATTATTAAGCGTTGAATCAGATAACTGTGAAGAACAAGTACCCAGTCCCTCTTGTGGCTGACTTGTTCAACCGCTTGGCGAAGGCTTCCTATTTCACCAAGCTGGATCTCAGGTCGGGTTATTAGCAGGTACATATAGCTGTGGGCGATGAGGCAAAGACAACGATGGTGACATGCTATGGGCTATTTGAGTTTCTGGTCATGCCCTTCGGCTTGACGAATGCACCAGCCACCTCTTGCATGCTGATGAATGATGTTTTCAGACCCTACTTGGACCGGTTTGTGGTTGTCTACCTTGACGACATAGTGGTGTACAACGCTTCCTTGGATGAGCACGTTGGCCATCTCAGGATTATGCTAGAAAGGCTAATGGAGCACAAGCTGTTTCTGAAGCTCGAGAAGTGCTGCTTTGCACAAACAGAGAACGAGTTCCTTGGACATTGCATAGCGGACGGAAGTGTAAGGATGGATGGGCAGAAGGTCAAGGTCATTACAGAGTGGCCAGTCCCGACTAAGGTGACAGAGCTGAGATCTTTCTTAGGACTTGCGAACTACTATCGGAGATTCATCAAGAATTATTCGAAGAAGGTAGCAGCGCTAACTGACCTTTTGAAGAAAGATAAGCCTTGGTGTTGGGCTGAGGCGTGCCAGGCAGCGTTTGAGCGGCTTAAGGATGCCATATCCTTTGAGCCTGTGATCAAACTTCCAGAGTTCAATGTGCCCTTTGAGGTGCAAACTGACGCTTCCGATTGGGCAATTGGAGGTGTGCTGATCTAATCCAATCACCTTGTTGCATATGAGAGCCGAAAGCTCAACGAGACCGAACAGAGGTATTCAATTCACTAGAAAAAGATGACTGCGGTTGTCCACTGCTTTAGAACTTGGAGACATTACTTGCTGGGAGCGAAGTTCCTTGTCCGGATAGATAACGTAGCCACAAGCTACTTCACTATGCAGAAAAAACTTTCTCCCAAGCAGGCACGTTGGCAGGAATTTCTAGCTGAGTTCGATTTCGTGTTGGAGTACAAGCCGGGCAAAGTCAATGTTGTGGCTGATGCCCTCAGCCGACGGACTGATCCAGAGGCAACGATGGCTGCATTAGTGTAGGTTGCAGGGGATATGTTGGAACAGATACGGGCAGCCACGAAGAAAGATCAAGTCTGCCTAAGGCTGATCGAATCCGTGAAGGATGGGTCTACATGAAGATTTTGGTTGGAGGAGGGGGTGCTGTATGCGAAAGGATGATGACCTTACATCCCCTTGACTGGCGGTTTGAGGCGCCAGTTGCTGAGAGAGACCCATGATTTTGCGTGGACAGGTCACCCCGGGCAAGAACGGACTCATGCACTCTTGTCCCGGAATTACTTCTGGCCGCGGATGCTGGAAGATGTTGAGCACTATGTTAGAACGTATATGGTTTGCCAGCAGGATAAGACGGAGAGGCAAAAGGAAGCGGGCATGTTGCAGCCCCTTCCCATCCCAGACCGACTTTGGGTCAGCTTGTCCATGGATTTTATAACTGGTTTGCCGATTGTGTAGGGATTTGGATCAATTATGGTGGTTGTAGACCGCTTCTCCAAGTATGGGACGTTCATAGCAGCCCCAAAGATTTGTAACACTGAGACGGCCGTGAACTTGTTTTTTCGAAACATTGTCAAGTATTGGGGACTGCCAGTGGACGTTGTAAGCAACAGAGACACTCGCTTCACAGGCAGATTTTGGACTCAGCTGTTCGAGATGTTAGGCACTCAACTTAACTTTTCGACCAATAATCACCCTCGGATGGGCAGACGGAGCGGGTGAATGCTATCTTGGCGGAGTATCTATGCCACTTTGTCATAGCGAACTAGAAAAACTAGGTCGACTTGCTGGAGGTCACTTAGTTTTGCTACAACCTACACACGAGCTTAGCCACAGGAAGCAGTCCCTTTGAGTTGGCCATGGGCCAACAACCTCTTACGCCAGCGGATGTGGCCTTGTAGTGGACAGGAGGCAGGTGTCCCGCTGCTTATCACTTGGCAAGAGGGCGGACTGAGAGAATGGAGGAAGCGCGTGACTGCTTGGCCAAGGCAGTCAAGCGGATGAAGAAGTATGCGGACAGAGACCGGAGACCTCTTGAGTTTTAGGTTGGGGACAAAGTTATGCTGAAACTTACTCCCCAACTTTGGAAGAACCCGTGAAGGAAAGACGTGCACAAATGGTTGATACAGCGGTACGATGGGCCCTTTGAGGTGAAGCAAAGAGTTGGCCAGCTAGCATACCAACTCTTGTTGCCTGAACGCTTCAAGCTTCACCCTGTTTTCCATGTTAGTTTCCTGAAGCCGTTTCATTCAGACTTAGAAGATTCTAGTAGAGGTACTTCGAAGAGAGCCCCGCCTACGATTAGAACCTCTTTTGAAAATGAGGTTGACGCTATCCTTGACAAGAGAGTTGAAGGGATGAGCAAGAAGAACAGGAGGATCTTCTGCTTGGTTAAGTGGAAGGGTCTTCCGAAGTCAGAGAACAGCTGGGAGCGAGACGTCGCGTTATGGTAGTTCAAAGACAAGGTTCGAGAGTACTTAGCTTCGACGGGGACGTCGAAGGGATTGGTTGGGGGAGGCTTGTTAGCCCCTCCACTTTTTGCATAGATAAGGGGTGGCTACCCCCACACTTGGCAACGGATAACCAAGTTCTCCTAGGCGACGGACAGCCTAGGCAGCCCCTTGGGCACGGTTGGATGTTGGGAGCAGCGTTAGAGTGGTTCCGGATGAGCACTCGCATTGCAGAGCAGGCTGAGGCGGAGTCCCTGCTCGGGCAGGACTCCTAGTGACGTGCTGGGCGCCACAGCACCCTAGGGACGGACTCCTAGGGGCACTGGGATACTTGGAGGCATCATAGCGGACTCCTAGGGTAGATAGGAGCGGAGGCAGTATACTTTCTTGGGACGGATGGACTCTAGAAGCTGATGGACGCTGGACTCCTAGCTGAAAACGGAATCCTTCACATGTTTCTTTAGTTGGCTGGGACGATCTTCACAGGTTTCCTTAGCTGGCTAGGACGACCATGGCTAGGAGAGTTGGGACAGGGAGGTATGTTGTATTTTGGGCTGGGTTGTATTGTATTCCTAGTGGGACTTGGACTTGCCTTGCTGAGTCTATATAAGGGAGAGGATGGGGCGGCCATGGCAGATAGAAAACCTTGAGAGGACGAACTAGAGAGTTCTGGATAGCGAATGGCTTGTTAGCCCTGATCCTCTCCCTGCCATTGTAACCCGACGGATAGAGTTTACAAGCATTGGGCGGAGCCCTTTGCACCAGAGATGGCCATTGTTGGTTGGTTCCTTTTCCCCTTGCGCATACGAGAGGGAAGGACGCGAGAGTTGGCTGCTGGCTGTGTGAGGTAGTTAAGCCATCATAGGTGAGGACGCTAGATAAAGCTTTGCGCCTGTGAATTGCTGGACCATTTATTATTTTTATTGTAGAGGTCCCTTATGTACGTGGTTTTGAATGAATAGTTGCATACATATAGTTGTCATTGTCACTATGATTAGTGACACTTTTTAGTTGGACCTTGTTTGTAAGAAATGCTGAGTAAAGAAATATGTCAAAAAATAATTGCAATGCTGAGTTTTCTAATGCTACGTGTAGTCTTCTTTAATATTTTTTTTTTATAGAATTGAAGTGATAGTAGTTTACTAAGTGCTTTGCAGCATGGAAGAGGGAAACAAATTATAACAAATATCTTTGAATGTGAAAGAATGTCAGACACCACATTCCAAACAAACTCCTCTCTCCCTCAAGTACAAGAAGATACCTAGAAGCTGGAAGTTGGAATGACATTCTTAGATGTAGATGATGCATATGAGTTCTACCGTAGTTATGCACGTGTTGCTAGATTTAGCATCTGACTTAATTTTTGTAGATATGATAAAGACAAGAAAGTAAAATGAAAATCATGTATATGTTATAAAGAAAGGCAACTAGGTCAAAAAGTTGAAAAAGGTGAGGTGAGAAGGTGTCGTGTACAAATACGAGAAAAATGCCCTACACGAATGGTTGTGAAGAGAGAGAAAGACTTCGCAAGTTGGGAAGTTACAATTTTAAAAAAATATATATATTCATGAAATGACTACACAGAGAAGAAGGCATCTTTTAAGGTTACATAGAAAAGTATCTCTTGCTAAGAAATCATTGATTAATAACTTTCATTCTATCAGGACAACACACCAATTGAGGGTATTTGAATTACAAGCTACACCAATGACGATATTTGAATTACAAGCTTGGAGCTATGAGAATGTGAGGTGTATTAAACAAAATATTAAGAACTATGAGAAGCAGAAGAATAAAAAGGAAGAGGTCAAGGGTCATGATACAAAATTTTTCTAAGATCATTTACAAGATATGAAAGAGCTAAATTATGATAGATAAAAGAATGTTTTTTGGCTCAAGATTTTAGTTTGCTTGTTATATAATTTTGAAATTAATGATACTTTTGCCAAGTTCACATTTTTAGTTTATTGGCTCTCTGTGGATTTGAACCGCACCTCATTGGGAGATAGGTAATTTATCTTCTTAGCTGCTCTGCCAATTTGAGCTAAAGAGCTTTGTCACTCTAAACTTTTAAAAAGATGTAAAATAAATTTGAAATTTGCACTTCATTTAATAGTGCAACAAAAGTTATCTATGAGACAAGCAGGTTCTCTCATTCCGTTTCATTTAATAGTTCTCAAACATCATAGAAATCCTTATGAGGTCATCAAGTCATCAACCCACGCCCTCCTGATGTTAGCAGGGGCAGCCACATTATTGGCACCCATTTCAACACCGTCAAAGTTTCATTGAGTCGAGCCCGCTTGATCTTGAACTGAGAAACCTTCTCAAGAATCAGCATAAATCTGTAAAAAAGTCAAAAATTAAATTAAAATATATGAAACTTTGTACATGAGTCCGTGAATAACAATTGTACTGCATAAATTAAGATGCTCAATTTCTCAATATCAAAGTAGTAAAGAACCAAACCCCAGGAGATGAGGCTAACGCTTGTACAGTAAAAAATATAATGTTAATTGTTAAGCTTTTTATTGAAAAAAAAATCTCTGTTTAGAATAAAGTTAATGAAGGTTTAGAATTTTTTTTTAACAAAGTCCAGTTATTGACTGCAAAATGTGGAATCAGCTGAACGAGTGCAAAATTCAGTGTATTAAACCAGGTTGATTCAAGACATAAAAGAAAAGGCAAGCCAGCCTGCATAAACTTTCATCACTTATGTACCACAAAATTTGTATTGTAAGCTACATGTTGCCTACAATGACCTCACAAGTACAAATTAAAATGTACTCAGATTTGAACAGCTTTGCTTCTTAACTTCGACAACAAGGAAACAAAGAAAAGAAAAAAGAATATCCCATGTCGAAAATGTTGGAGGGAATAAAATGGATATCATAAAAAAAGATAAGTATTGACAAAAAAAAGATTTAATTTATAATAGCTGAGTTTGTATCACTTTCCAATAGCGTACTGGCAACTGTGAAAGCAAGATATATAAGTTGAGAAATCTAAGTTTTCAAGGTAAAATAACTAAGTGTATACGCAGGTCCAAGAGCATATATGCCTATTAATAAAAGTTTATTGAGACAAAGACCGATAAACAAATAAGAACTAGGACATCGCAGCTGATTGAGTCTTCTAAAGCGCTTGACTACCTCAGCATGAAATTCATATCGGCCAATCAATAACTTAACGCTCAACAAAGCACAACATATAAGGTCAATGAATCATGGCTACTTATTCTATTCAATATCTTTTGCAAATAATTAATAATCACATTTTCCGACCAAATTGCTCTGCAAATATATCATATCTCCAATGAACAACTAAGCATATTACTAGCAGTGACAAAAAAATCACATTACTAAGCTCAGTATAATCCAGAAGCAAACTAAAGTGTGAATAAATACCAGTGAAAATTCAGAGCTCAAATAATGGGGATTGAGATCTTACTTTATCCTCCACGATAAAGTTGAGAGGGAGGCTTCTAGTCCTACGCTTAATTTTATACAGCTTTCTCCCTAAAATTACAAGTCCCATCGGCAGCTGCTGCTATGGAGATTGACCAGACGGGGCCAATCGAAAAAGAATAGAACTTTTGGAGCTCAAACGACAGCTTCCACCAAACCATCTTCTTCTTTTCACCCTCACTCGAATTGGCCCGCTCTACATCAGAGGCATTGTCCAGATCCCCAGGAGAGTCGTCTTCCACGCGATACCTATCTTCCTCGGTTATTCAACCTGAAGCAGAAGATTCCGGCTTATCACTTGTTTTAGAATGATCGCCGAAGGCCAATTGGACTCCTTCAATGATCTAGTGCTGTAGTGCAGTCCTACCCCAACGAAAATAATTCTCATAACTGAAAACACCTGAACTGGACTAAAAATCGACAGAACCCTGGTTATAGATTTCACTTCCATCATACCCACCATGACCCATATCTGCTTTTCCATCAAAGCCCCAAACCTTTCCCTCCATCGATTCATCACCGGAGGAATCCGACCAAAACCCGATGGACTTGCTGAGGGGGAGTTCTACTCCACCCAGACCCATGACCGTCGTCCAGTCATCCCCTTACCAAAGCTCCGAACAAGGATCGATCCAACTCGGATTGTCCGAGTCCGTAGAACCTTCCTCAGAATCCCGGCCCACGAACAACCTCGCCGGCCTTTTGTCAGAGTCGAGAGCAAAGTAGTCCGATTGCACAACGCCTTCTGAATCTCCATCGACCCATTCGAACTCTCCGCAGTTGGGAGACGCATCTTGCCGAGAAGAAACAATACGCACGACAGTCTTTGAGCTCTCCTGCTCCGTCCATGGCGATTCCTCATGCAGAATAGAAGAACTGAAGTTGTGAAGAAGAAACAACTGGGTGTGAAATTCCTATTCTGCTACTTCAGCGCTGAGAGAAAGGGAGAGCTCAGTGAGAGTAGGACGGGCCGTGGAAAACGAAGAGAGGAACAAGGCTGACTTCGCCCACAATGGATTGGCATGAAACGGCGACGACGAGCAGTACCCACCAACGACGAGCGGGAAATAACTGTGACGAGCGCACGGGAAGAGGGAACCCAAGGAGAGAAGACGCGTTCTCAGCCCAGTAAAAGCACAGCAACTTCTTAAGTTGAACCCGTGCACCAGAAAATTCTTTAAGAAAAAATGTTTTTTAAAATTTCTTACAAATTTTTTATACCAATCGTCTTCCTATAAAAAAATTATACCAATTATGTAATTTTTATTATTTTATATCAATTTTTATATGGTTAAAAGAAATAAAATGTAGAGTTAAAAGTAAAATTTGATAGACTTTCTAGAAATTAAAAAGTTAGGGTTAGGAAATAAAGAGCATGTGGCCACACCTAATCAAGCTCACAAATAAAATGTCAAAGATATGAGGTAACATAACACAAGTAACTGTATTGTAATTGTAAAACTGATAGCATGCTTAAGAGGCACCAAGCATAAGAGGCTTTTTTCTACGTGGGGTCTTAGGCAACCGCCTAAATTGTCTAAGGCTGCACCTATAAACAGAGGAATTTCGTGCTCATCACTAACCAATGATGACACATCCAATTTATGGGCCCTAATAAAAATTAATAGGTTTGTGTTGTGCACCAGTTGGCGGTGAGCTTGAAATTCCTATAAGCTTATTATCTTTAGGTAAAAACTTAAAAGAAAAGGATTACATAATACTCGTCTTGCCCTTTTATTTTCTTTGTAAATTATCTTGAGACAATTAGGCTCTGTCTGGATCGGTAGAAAGTAGGGAAAAAGAAAAAACCTTTTTTAAAATCTCTTAGTTTTTACTATTTGGGATAATGGGGAAAGAGAAATTAAAGTGGAACGTAAGAGAAAAGGATTGTGAAAAATTAGCCCAAAAACTTTCCATACCGAAACCTATAGATTTTGAGTGAAAATTTGTATACCAAAGACTTATGTCTTTAATATTCTTAGTGTTAGCCTTGTCGCTACCACCACCGCTACCGCTACTATTGTCACCGTTGTCATCACTATCGTCACCACAACTACTGCCACTACTACTCATGTCATTACAGCCATCATCACAGTTGCAACAGTCATCCGCTGTTACCACTACTACAGCCATTGCCACCGCCACTACCACTTATAGTGCTGCCGCCACCACCACCATTACCACTACCAACACCATTATGACAACCATTATTGCTACTGCCACTACTACTACGACAACCATCATTGCCACCGCCACCATGGCAACCATCATTGACTGTGATGATTGTCATTTCCCACATTAAGTTAATTACAATATCCTCGTCTGACATGTGTAAAATTTCACACATGTGGCCGAATGTGACAACCGTCGGTGCCCAACAACCACGGATTGATCATTTCACATGACAAATCATCATCATATAAATTAATGGAGTTATTGCATAGCCATAACTACGTATAATTATTATACATGTGAAGGACCATTGTATGTAGAGCCGATAGTTTACACAGAGTTTATTAAAACACTAGGCACATAATGCCGTTACACATCGGTCACATAAATAATTACACAAAAGAAAACCATTTAGAAATCCCTTCCTCTTCCGCCTTTATCCTTGTTGGACACCTGCAAGATCTAGTGTGGGTGAGCATATTTATACTCAGTAGGTTGAGTTAAAATCTAAAGTAATGCTAAGCTGCAAAACTTTTAAATGCAAACCTTATACTCTTTTCACAATCTTTTATCCATGGCAAATTACCCAGAAAATTAATTCATTTAGAAACAAATCAAATCCACATGCTCAATTCCGAATCACATTAAATTCACAAGCTTACTTCCAAATTAAATCCACACGTTCAAATCCCGAACCACATTAAATCCACCTCCTCAATTCTGAATCAAATTACATCCACAATCTCAAATCCGAGTGAAAACACATCCATAATTTCAAATCTGAGTCATATCACAAGCCGTGATACTCAATGGCCTACCCTTGCGCTCATGGGGCAACGAGGAACATTTATGGAAGGAGTTTTCTCTTGATACTCCACCCTATGCATGCCACTTGCCAATTATTTTTCTTGGCAGACATCCAAATCAATGTATGTAACAAAAACACTAAGTGACACGTACAAAATCAATTCACATAAGTGTACGTAACCAAAACACTAAGTGTCATGTACGAAATCAATTCACATAAGTGTACATAACCAAAACACTAAGTGACACGTACAAAAAGAAATCACATAAGTTTATGTAACCAAAACACTACATATCACATGCCAAATTAGTTCACTACATAACAAATTTATCCAAAATAAGCCTTATAAACATAGCCACGCAAAATTATCCATAAAACCTACACTAAGCATGTGTTTAGAGTTTAAACCCCCCACATCGCTTCTCACGCGAGAACGAAGATGATGCACTGGACACCACAAAATTAGACATCATGTTTTTAGGCCTTAGAGGTCTTAAAATAGAAAAATAACCCTGCCAAGATATCTGACACACTTTATTTAGGTAAGAACACCAAGAGAAAAAATTGGAAAATAGGCAAAAAAAAAGCTCGGGGGAGTATTTATAGCGTGCATGTCGCTCGCACTGCTAGGCCCCGATTGCGGCACTGCATGTTGCACCATCGCATAGAATTGACGCATGTCCCGCCCATGATTGCACGGGCCCGGGTATGTTCATCGCATGCATCAACTTGCGTCAACTTTTTTTTTAATTTCCAAAAACTTTAAACAGGCATATATTTCTCTCCTGAACTTCGATTTACGTATTCTTGGTACTGTTGGACTCATATCGATGAGCCCTACAAAACTAGACCGATAAAGGATGGTTTTTCCTCACTTTTCAAGTGTCTCCTGACCATGTGACATATTTTCTGAGGTCGTAACTGTCAGCCACAGTATCCGATTAAGAGCGGTTCAATGCCCATTACACTCGTCTTTTAGCGCTCTAATACATCATTACATAAACTCGTCAAGTAAAAATATTTAATTAATCACAACTCGATAAAAACTTAAATATTAAAGACATAAAATCACATTCAAAAATTAGGGTCATTATATTGACACCACTACCACCACCATTGCAACAATCATTGCCACTACCACCACCACCACGACAACTATTATTGCCACGCCACCGTGCCACTATTACCACTGTCACTACTATCACCATTGCCATCACCGTCACTATCGCCACTGCTACAACTGCTGCTACCATCACTACCATCTCTATCTCTATCTCCACCACCAACACCCTTACAACCACCACCATTGCCACCTTCATCACGATTGTCATTACTGCCGCCACTACCACCACCAATACTAATACTAGTAGATTAAATCTTTAATTTTTTATAGCAACATCAGTGTAACCAAACAGTGGAAAATATTTAGGAATCTCCTAGTTTATCTTTCACTCGGATTTACTTTCTCTTTCTCCCAATCTAAACAGACCCTTAATGTTTGAATAAATAGACTAGCAAGATTCATACCATAATACATGGAAAAGGCTAGATAAACATATTCAATTTTACAGTTTGCATCATTCTATGTTATATACTACTATAATTTTCTTTTTGATGACCTAAAAATAGCTCTAACTTGCAGCAAAAGATCGGTTAGTCATGATCTTGCACTTGGGCACATTATGAGTAGGGTAAGGGTTCATTTGTTTTGTTTAATTCAGATTTGATCAGAATAAGCCCTTGAAAAGCTACAAAAGCCGAACTTTTCATATCATTTATTTGACACCTATTCATTGGTTGAATAGCATATTAGATCTATGTGTATAAGTGAGGTGGGCGGGTTAGATGAATTTTACCATCTGATTGTAGGGGTGCTAAAGTAAGCTTGAAAGCTCGACTAGGCTTGAGCTCGACTCGGCTCAACTCACATTTGAGCTCGACCTCGATGTTGGTCAAGCTAAGCTCAAACATACATGTGTTTGGCTTGGCTCAGCTCGAAGCTCGATAAAAACTTAAATCACATTAAATACATTATTTTTTTATATACATATGCATATATTACACAATGTATATAGATTTCATGTCTCCCAAGTTTTAATTCTCTCCATTTAATATATCATTTTTACTTTTTTCATGTACAACTATATGAGGCTTTTTGTTAGAGGAATTATATAATATGTCTCATGAGATCTAGAACCATTTTTATGAAACTGTACTCCCTCCGTCATGTATTAATAGTCAAAATTAGAAAATCAAAATCAACAATAATTGGTTTATTAGATTTTCTAATCTAACACATTAGACCACTTATTAACCATGTTCGTTTTAGTGATTTTTCTTTAAATACCTCTGGGTTACCAATTACAAAACTAAGCAATAATCACAAAGCATGACAACTCGACTTGGCTCGAACTCGATTTGAGCTCGACTCGAGCTTGAAATTGAAGTTTCATTTTCAAGCTTGAACACTCTAAAGCTTAATGATACTCGGCTCGTTAACACCCATATCTCATTGCCTCTAAACCTAAAACCCAAACCGCACCATCCCGACGCTTTTCCACTCCCATCTCGAAAACTCCTTCCCTTGTTTTCATCTCTCGCCTCATTACTGCTCTCCCCGCATCTCTCTCCATTCTTCTTCTCCGGCCTCCATTGCAGGCGAAAACTGTGGGCGGATGAAAAATAGGATGACCCATGTTCCATTTCATAAGGGCCATCGCCACCCTCTTCTGCCTTTCTGCGTTCAACTACATTGTGCTCATAGAACACGGACAGCCAGCTCCGACTCAATGAATTTGGGTTATATCTTCTCACCTTGCTCAAATGAATTTCTGTACGAGAAACTTGAGCAACTTGAGGTATGCCTCATGTCATCTCACATTGCGTTTATTTGTGAGTTTATGCAATGCATTTTATGTGTTTGGTCACATTTTTCAGTAAATTTCTATGTGAGCAAATTAAGCAAGTTTAGGTATGCCTCATATCATACAACATTGCCTTGTTTTGTGAGCCTGTGCAATGCATTCTACGTATTTGGTATAAAGTCGAAAGGAGTGATGCACTAATGCTGACTTTGAGCTATTAATAAGAACATAAAAATTTTAATATGTTTAAAAAAAATATATGTTCTGTAACTTCACTATTTTATTGTTGATATTGTGAGATTTGGGCACACATGAACGACCACATTCATTCATTCTAGTGTTTTGTATATGGTATTTTATAAAATACTAGGTTTCCTTGTTAGCTTATTAATGTAAATTTCATAAAACTTCCACCGCTTTTCTTAGTCGAGTTATGACCAAATTAATCTACAGGAGTCCCCAAGGTAAAAAGGCTTTATTCCTTTGTGTATATGTTATCGGAATTCTACTGTTGGATTTAGACAAGTGTTGAAGTTTGTACTATGAATACTAAACAGACAGAGGAAAAAGTTGGAAGCAATGTACTTATATTCATAGCTTTTTCCATATTACATGGATGAAGAAGCCAATATTTTATATTCTTTAATTTTCAAACAAAATGCCATTGAACCTAGGCTGACACGATATTATAAAAAATTAGACCAAAACATATAAGGTTTAGAGTTTTATATCATGTAAACCTGTCAAATCGTCACATTTACCCACAAACGACCTACTTGGCCAGTGATTTCCAAAGTTTGACAAGTAAGAAGCGAAAACATAGTGGGAGGTCTCATTTTTGACCCATCTAATTGGCAATTTCTAAAAACTAACAAGTGAGAAGCAAAAATGTCGTGGGAGGTCCGATTTTTGTTGTCTTTGACATGCAATTTTTATAGCTTCTGCTATAAAGCATGTTTCAGCCATAAAGTGATCTTGTACATCACCATGATCATCGCATTGATAATAGAATGGTGCATCCTGCCCTTGGGGTCGTTGGCCTCTATGTACCATGTAATACACATCATGGAGTCCAATTAGGCTAGGCTCATCCTTTTACATATAGTCCTATGTGTACGTGTTGTTTAGCACTCCAAAGCAATAAGGCAATGGTTATTTGCTCCCAAATAAAGGGGCAACAATATAAACACTATGGGATGACTCAAATTTTTATAGCTAGTTGTGGACTTGGGCATGTGAATCTTAGGCCAAGGTGTGTTAAGTTTGGCCTAGATTGCAGTCTGAAGGAGACCCAAGCCCATCTTCCATGTGGATCTAGTTTGTAATCCTTTCCCATTAAGAATAGGGTATGATTAGCATGACATAGTGCTCTTAGATGCTAACCTCTATGTACCATGTTAGGAACCATATATGATATATAGTATGATCATCAAATCACGGGCACAAGTTATGGAGCTAGTCCAATAGTGGACATGTCTAGCCTAACAGACAAATGACCTAACATTATAATAGCAGTAAGTAGGTTACTGTACATATAGTGCAACATGAGCTTGTCTAGCCTGACTGGGCTTCATGACTGGTTCCCCTTGACCAACACACGTAGGCCTCCTAACATGGTACATAAGAGGCACTGATTTTTATGTACAACTCCCTCTTTCTACTGTGTTCAAAGCCCTATGTGCATGGGCTAGTCACCGAGAGTTGGTATGGTAAATATTTTCCATGTAGTATTGGTGTAGAATACTTCTAAGGTTTGAACCGATAGGATTCCTACATTTCTACTTCATGCTCTCTCTTTTGATAACTGTTTGCCCGTTGTAGTTTTTGCTTTTGGCTAAAAAAAAAACTGGGGCTGCCCAACATTTTGTGCTGGTTCACTATAGCACTAATCAAATCAACCAGTTTGATGTACTGTCATCCAGTTTGATTTACTAAATTGTTGTTGAGAGAAATATGATCCCCATGAAAATAGAGTTTAGAATGGTTAGACGACAAGTTGGTCCTCAAAATCTTTTTCACTGTAAGGGTGCTTTAGATTCTTTGGTAATTCATACAAAACCTGTTAGGGAGTTTAACAAAACAAAAGGTTTGTACATTGCCCACACAATAGTGGAACAATTTGGTTATCCATAACATTCCAAAAGCATGCAAATCTTTTTTTTTTCACCTTTGCAACAAAAACAGAAGAAGGGTTTCTTAAGTCGCATGATCTCGTCCCAGAAGTGCTTTGTAGGTAAGTAATTCCTTATAACTTTTAGGCTTTCTCATGCTCATCAATTTACAAAAAAAGAAATAAAAGCTGACATATGAGCTAGCTTGAATCAAAGATGAAACGAGGGAAGTCAAGAATTCCATGTCCCAAGAACCCTGGGGTAACAAATCAATAGGCAGAGGGCAAACCTTTGTATGGATCACTAAATGCTCGGAGATTTCTGGGACGGGAGAATACAATCTGCACAAACCACACAATGTGTATATGTTTTGTAACTTGCCAAGAAAAACCTCAATGAAATAATCACCCCTACAAAATTTTGGTAATTTTTAGAGGGTGGATACCTGATAATTTCCAAGTGTACGTGATTTGAAGCCTGCTGCACAATAGATGAAGTAATATTCCCATGTGCGGATAAACTTTTGGTCGAAGCCCAGCGCTCTAATTTTACTGAAACAGAAGCATGACCAGTATGTCGTCATAATAGAAACAAAGTCTAGCATTTCTTAACCAACATAACTTTCTGTCCACAAATTCCACAAGCTGATTTCATTACTTCTTAAGAATTTGTGCATGGATGAACTACAACCTCACCTTTGTTTTGCCATGAAACTGTCATGCCAATACATCAATGTCTGGTAGTAGTGAATACCAATATTCTCTAGGTGCTCCACGCTACAATATCCAAGTAGTTGTTTTAGTGACAAGAAGAAGAAAGCAAAAGTAATAGAGAAATGACAAAAGAGTGAAGGGAAAGGGAAGAGGATTTCAAAAGAAAGGTCAACCAGAGTCTGGAAGCAGATGCCATGGCTGATGTTACTCGACTTAGAGATGGAAGACATGCACCAGGAAATATATATTCTTTTATGAAGTCTGAGCTTCTCCTATACTCTTCATACCTTTCATCAGGTATCGATGTAAACTGCTTAACAAAAATAACAAATAAAATATGAAAATATTAGAAGACTGAAAATTTTGCCAGGGATACATGAAAATATGAGCATGATGACCAACATAACAAAGATGTCAAGTCAAAAGCTTTTATAACCAATAACCTGTAGGACAAATAGACCATCTTCAGCTAAAATGGACTCACAACAAACAAAGAATTCTTCCATGTATTCATGTCCAACTCCTTCAAGCATTTCACTGAAACAGAGTAAAGTTATCGCCAAGTGCTAATGCATGTTAAAAATTTATAAAACATTCAACAATGATCACATCAGGAATTTACCAAGATATAATCCTGTCAAATTTTTGAGAACTGGGTAGTTGGCGATAGTCGCATAACAAGAACTTTATTTTGTCCTACAAGAAACATATACTTTATCAGTATGGACCAAATCAACATATGAAGGCAAAAATAATAGATACAACAGTTATCTAGAAGACAAAAGACACCTGGAGACCAGCTTCTTTCACTTTCTTCTCAGCATACTTTAGTTGTTTAATAGAGAGAGTGATTCCTGTGTAGTTGCATCTGGTCCGTTTAACAACTTCAATGGCCAAGCTTCCCCACCCACACCCAATTTCAAGAATTTCATGCTTGCTTTGAATTCTGGCCTAAAATTATCTTGGAATAGTGTAAGTGATGAGAAGTAAAGCAAGTGAGCTTATTCAAAAATCTTCAAAAGTGCAGTTGAAGAAAAGAGCTCACTTTCTCAATAAGAAGAGAAATTTTGCGCAACTGTGCCACTTTCAAGTCTTCAGTTTGATTCTGCGGAAGGCATCATCACTTGAATAGTCAGATTCTATGGCAACAATAATATGAGATAGGTGCAAGTTTACTCATAACAAGCCAGATTAGGTTAACCTCACACAAACCTTAAATATTGCACATGAATACGTCATTGTTTCATCCAAAAACATAGAGAAGAGATCGTTACTCTGGAGTGAAAGCACAAGAAAGCCACCAAATCACATTGTAGTGAGAATTGTGCAATATGATGAAACAGGAGGATAGAAAAGATCTTATACATATGATAATGAATCCAATTCTAATAAGTATGAGACATTTATGAAGCTAACCAAATCATAGTGGCGTGAAATGTTTTGGCGAGCTTGTGTTAGAGTATTTTGCCTTGAAATGTGCCGATAGAAATATTTGGCAGATGCTATCTCAGCAGTTAAAAACATTGGAGTCCACTAACCCCTAAAGATCATCAAGTCCAGATAGATCTTTTAGTCATAGTAATTTTGGTCAAGAAGTAATTGTGAGATTACTGGGGTCTAGCAATGCCTTTGAATGAATATCACAATTAAACCTTTTATTTTTATGAAGGGTACCAGGGTGTTTGAGATCCCTGTTGGCAATAAAAATCTGCAAAAAGTATTATCATCCAGAATAAGTTGCAAATAGAGTGACACTTGTCACATTTGTAAAAAAAAACTAGCAGTAAAAATGATTATTGGCACAAGACACAACTCACCAGGAATAGATAAAGAAGGCCTTCCTTTTCATCAACAAACGAAAAATCACCGTTGATATATGCATCTGCAACGCCTAAATCTGCCTGGCTTGCAACCTGTCAGTCAAATTTCATCCTATTTACAGCATGAATACATGATAAATGCTTGTCAAAGTTGTAAAACTGATCTATCATCTAAGGGAAACTTTGCTCAAATGGAGGGAGGAATTTGTGCCTTCGAGTAAAAGGCAGGATGGTGGATTCTCAAAACAGACTTGAAGCTACTTTTCTTGTTAGTTCCTCCAAAAGTAAATATAGTGCCGCCATCTTCCAACAATCTGTGTGAATTTATATCATGCAATATTAGTGAAGTGCCATACCACTAAACTACTACAAGTGACAACATTTATCTTCCAACGATGGAAATGTTGTTGGCATACTTCAATAGGTAGCTTTATCAAGAAAAACTCAAATTTTACGTAAATAGAAGGAGAAAAGACTTGCAGCTTAACAATACAAAAAGAAAAAAAATTGCAGTTCATGTATTTATTTGCCAGAAGAGGATGCACATGCTAGCCAATTTACCAAACATTAATGAATTTTAAGGCTATTAATAGATTATTGCGAGGTTGGGGAGAGCTTGAAACATCTATTTTATCTTGAAAACATGCTTAAATTAATGTTTACAGATGCTATGAATATAATCATTCACGAATTCAAATAAAACAAAATGCAATGATGATAGTTCAGTGTGCTAAATAACAAGTTATAGATCAATCTTCGAAGTTGGTGGAAAAATTCATCGAATTTTTTAAACAAATAAAACTGCTTACTTACGTTAGACAACCAGTAGAAATATAATCCTCAAGGAATCTAGTCACAACAAGCCGGGCGCCAGTTTCAACCCATGAAGGTATCATATTCTGTTTATTTATGAGAAGATTGCAAGCATTCCCAAGAACATTATTTGCTGCAATCATGCCAGCCTGCAACATGACTGTTTGTAATAATCCTCTTTGTATAAGTTTCAACAATAGTCATCATCACAAGTTGAACAGCCATATAATCAATTTTTTTTTATAATTTGTGATGAGAAGCGACATAAGATTCAGTATACTGATGCACAAGTTAAAGAATACTTTAAGAAACTATTGTTTTGCCACTCCAGCATGAGGTGCACTAGTTGGATCTCTCCATGTCTAGGGAGAGGTCCCAGGGTTGAATCTAAGCACAGTGGCATTAAGCATGTGGGAGAGTGTGTAAGATGTAATTTTCAAATAAAAAAAGAAAACAGTGTTATCAAGTCTCATCTTTAGTATAATTATTATTACCTTTAGCCCATCTTCATGGAAACCATAGCCTGCATGGGACAAATGTTACGAAAATTAAGTAGGATACTTGAAGATTAGAGAAAGAGTTGTTTAGTCTCAAGGAAGAAAGACCGTAAAAGGAACACAGTTCACGCGATAATCATCTTCACATTGAAAACTGCCACAGTGTTGAATAAGCTGAAATACACCTTGGTATGCTCCACAAAACCATATTCCTCTCTTTCCTTGTATTCTAGTAAGCTCGAGTGAAGCTTTAGTGGCGGCAACGGATGGAACCGGATGGCTTGTTGACCATTTAAGCAAAGTGTTTTCTGGCATATGTTGTGGATTGAGAGTTACAAGAAACGGAAGTTTATCATCAATATTCTGCAAGTTTACAAGCATATCATCCTTTTACTAATGTAGCTACAGTAATGTGAGCTCACGATGTTCAATATTGTCGCTGAAAAGGAATCAATTTGGCTATACAAGTTGTCACTTTGTAGTTTGAATCTAAAACTTTTATGCCTAAATGCAGCTATTCACGTCTTAAATTCAAAGTAGGTCCTCATTAAAAAGTATTCATGAGTTAGAATGGCTTCTGTAATAGAAATAAAATATTACCAACCTGAAGAACATTAAGCCAGTATGTTAAACACACTTTCTTGTCAACAGTTCCAAGAAAATTCCATGCACTCCATGCTGATCGATTTTGGGGCATGAAGTTTTTGTCATGATGGAGATATATGTCACTGTAATAGATAGCAGCATGAAATTGATAAAATGAAGCCTATATTGCCAATGATCGTATCCATGATGATCTTACAGAGCAGTACAGAAAGAAATATACTATAAAGCTAAGCTCGTATTACAAAATATTGATATTTAGTGGAATAAAAAGGAATATAAATTGAATGCACAGACAAGGAAAATCACCTGTACACATATTGGAAGGCACCAAGAAGTCTTCTTTCTTCATTGTTTGCTTCACTACCTAATGTTCTTAATGCATCTGGGGCATGAGTAGCAATAATACATCCGTCGTACATTTCTTGTGAACCATTTATGCCAACACAACAGGCTGAAAAATAAAAAAAAAGGATAAGCTTAAAAACATGCTTTTCACAGAAAAGCAAGAATAACCAGCGTTTTGTGATTAATAAAATGTATTAGTATGTAAAAAAACACATAATACTGAGATGATGAATATAACATTTCTGCATATAACAATTAAGATCAAACCCTACCATAACGGTAGTAAAATGCATCGGCATAACACAAGTAAGCGTTCAATTCTTAGTATCTTACCCCCCTGAGCTGTTGAAACAAACTGTACCTCACAGCCCAATTTGATGTGACAATTTTTTTTCTCCAACTCCTCTTTGACCTGTTATAGAAAAATAAATACGTTCAATTCCACTATCATAAGGCAACAACTATTTCCAAGTTGATAAGCTGCATAATTATGCTCATGCAAATTGGACAGCCTTTAGTACAATGTTTGTCATACTTCAGAACTTCTCAAGTAGGCTGACACACCAGTACAGAAATGTTACCTTACTTGTGTAAGTATGAGATCTCCCTCTAACGGTAAGCCATTGTGGTCGGCCAAACAGCTGCAAATTACATAATTATTAGTGATTAATACTGCATAAATTTGTTTAAATTTACATAAGATGCAGAAACAAAGACTTGCTAGCAAATGCTCGTAGTCCCAAAGATCAGAACTCGTGCATGACAGCCAACACTTAAAGATTTGCCAATACATTAAAGTCTACCAACCTGAAGAAGGTGATGATTTCGGCAAAATGAAAGAACCGAGAATGCAGAGAAGCTCAGAACTCCTTCAGTAGGACATGACCAGATAGAGCCGCAAATTGGAATCTGTGGCATATTTTATTTCCGAAAATAGAAGCTGTGAGACACTTCGCAGGGAAGGAAGATCAGACAAAACATACGTACGAATTACAGTAAAAAACCTCACAAGATAAGCTTCTTGAAACAACTGTGAGTATCCATGAGAGTTAATGAAATCTCCCAGGGATTCGTTTCTGTCCAAGTCAGGATTATTCTCAAACTTTTCAAGGTACCTGCCCGTGAAATTCAGTTTTGAATATTCAGAATGGATGAATCATGGCTTGCTAATGACCATAGATAGAGAAACAGCATTAAGAACAGAAAAACCTTGTACGGAAGGCTAAATAAAATAATGTGTAGTATTTATAATTAATGCACTTTCATTCCTTTTTCTTGGAGAGGATTTAATATATTGAAAAATGTGCATTAGAAAATTGATACCAAATCAAAATGAAAACAAGGATGCTAACAGTTCTTCTATGCAGAGCATTGGATGAACATATCAAGAACAATTAGGAGTTAAAATACCACAACCTGTACAAGAGAACTTGCTGTACGTAACAGCATTATGAGACTGCACTTAGTTCAACAAATGAAAACAAGGTAGCCGATCAAGTTTATAACGCACGCAAGACGCCAAATAGCTTGTTTGAACATGAATTAGCTTAAATGAGCTGGGCTCGTCTCATTTGAATGAGGGGGTCCTGAGCTAGGGGGTACGTAGAACCGAACAAGCACAGAAGAACTTACGCGAGGACGTCGTGTTTGAACTTGAAGATTTCTCGGAGCATCTGCCAGAAGTAGGGGCTGCATGCATTGGTTTTCTGGGCGAACAAGCTGGAGAGCCCGTTCCTACTCCCCCACTCGCAGCCCTTGCCCCCGTCCAGACTGACTGAGAAGGACATGTCTGACCTCTCCATCTCCACGCCCATCTTCTCGAACCACTCCATCATATTTGGGTACGTCACCTGCATGCATATGCCCAACCCATACTGGGCCTTGTCAGTACAAGACCCTCCCGCGCCCAAATGAGTGGACTCGGGATGACCCTAAGCTCGACCCTGAAGTCAAAAGAAGCCTGATCTAATCAAAGCCTACTTAAGCTTATTACTTTTGGCTAAAAGTAAGAGGAAATTAAAAGACGAAAAGGCAACTTACTCGGTTGAAAACCATGAAGCCCAGGTCCAACTCTATGCCGCCGACATTGACCGTCTTGGCATGGCCGCCCAAGTAGTCCTCCTTCTCGTAGAGCACCACTTCCACCCCCGCCTCAGCCAGGGCGTGGGCGGCGGCCAGCCCGCTGATCCCTGCTCCAACCACGGCGATCCTCATTCTCCCAGATTTGAGTAGGCGGTATGGTACCTTTGTGCCTTCGCAGTCCCTCCTCCTCGGCACTTTTGCACCCTCCTCTTCTAATTGCCTGCTGTTCTCCCTGTTTGTTTGAACCAAATTTAGCCACGCCATGCATTTTGCCTTTTTTTTTTTAATCTGAATTTTAATTTAGTTTTATTTATTGAGAGGTCTTGAGACGGAGAAAATATCTGGTACAACCGTTCTACCACGTGGATGGACATATTTTCATTTATGTTAAAACACGTAAATTTAAATCTATACCACGTAGAAAAATGTATAAATTAGCAAATTTGGCATTCATCATGACGTATCTACCACCTGGCTAAACTGGATAGTTTTTCCTTGCGACTACGGCTGTTTATCAACCTGACCTGACCGCACAGTTTCACGTGGGTGCAGAAGACAGTGCCTTTTCAGTTGCTGTATTAAACAAATGGTGGTTGGTACCACGAGGCATTGTTGTTTTATTAAACTCTCGATGCCTAGCATGTTAAAGGTTCCCAAGCCATCCATGACGCGAAATCGTGTATTAGTGCATACTCTTAATGTGCACCGTCAATTTCTCCTGAAAAAAAATTCACGAGTGACTACGCTCGCTCACCGGTCCTTCACGCCAAAAATGTGATGGATGTAGTAGTCACATTGGCCGCTACATTACGTTTTGTTCCTAGGCTGCAACTTGCAGGTAAACCACGTGGTAGATAAACAACTTATTTATTAGCATTTCTATAGCTACGAGCGAAAGGGATGAATTTTTTATGTTTTAATATATAAGGGATGTAGTAGTCACATTGGCCGTTACGTTACGTTTTGTTCCTAGGCTGCAACTTGCAGGGTAGATAAACAACTTATTTATTAGCATTTCTATAGCTACGAGCGAAAGGGTCGAAGTTTTTATGTTTGAACATATAAGGACCTTTTTATTCATGAGATTAATGGCGTACATACTAACGCACTTTTTTAAGTATTGATTGTAACTTCGGCTAGTGTATGTGTCATTAAAAACCAAAAGACCCATAAT
Organism: Saururus chinensis; assembly: GCA_035235625.1. NCBI lineage: Eukaryota > Viridiplantae > Streptophyta > Magnoliopsida > Piperales > Saururaceae > Saururus > Saururus chinensis. Next base: position 34,722,654 of record CP141145.1, read on the forward strand.
GCATGCTCAAGTGCTAGTTGGTTGCTGAAAGGAGAAAGGAGAACAAAAGCTGAGGCTGAAGTCCCATCTCATACGTGAAGGGTTAACAATTTAAACTTTCCTAGGTCACGCAAAGCGTATCAAATATTGTACTAAGGAATCCATTGGTGGGTACTTAATAATCTCCGAATGCAACAACCAGTTCAACAAGGCATTCATTTCTTCCCCTTTTATGTGAGTTGTGTTCCCTTTGTTCTCGTTTATTTTGGAAGTTTTCAAGGAGGAACTGTGCGGTCTAGGAAATGATAAATGAGATTGATTTTAACATGTACGAGTAGCGGGTTCATATTAAGTTTAAAGAAAAATTAGCCGTCACCTCCAACCTAGACTAGTAGCAATATAAAATCTAATAAATATGTAAAAAGTACAAATTTAACATAATTTAGCCAATTGCCTATGCCAACAAATAAGTTTTACTATAATTCAAGAAAAAATTAGAAGAATTTTCCCACAAAAAAATCCTTAAATAACTTTTGAACATATTCTTTCAAAACATACAAAAGGGGAAGCTACGAAACAAAAAAAACAAAAATTACGAGTTAAAAAAATTATTTTTCTATTTTCTCTCTCTTCTAATGAAAGTTAAAAAGTCTTACAGTAACTTACATATTCATGTTCATTGTATTATAATTATAAACAATAGAAACACAATATAAAGTAGAGTCCAACTAAGACTCACGTTTATCTTTTTCCAGTTCAAGTCACTTCCTTCATCTCTCATGCACTTTTGCACATATTTTAACAGTTCAAATGTCCTTTTGCACATATTCTAACAGTTATAATGTATATTTGCACGCTCATTCCTCTCTATAAACAATTTTATAAATATTGTGTCATCTAATCTCAAAACTCTTGACCCCTCTTGGATAAAAAAATGCCTCAAAGATCACATAATTAAAATATTTAGATCAAGTAATAAATGTGGATTACTATATAACAAATGTGGGTCCTTCCCTCCCCTTTTGTCAATTTGGGTGCAGAAAATGGCCAATCAAGTTTGCAATTGAGTTTTCTTCAGACTTTCGGTATCGATACTTGTTTGTAACCAATTTGATAGAGGAGTGAAGGGCATGAGTCGTATTAAAAGCCAATTTTTATATATAATTTCAGTTCAATACAAAGATTTGACAGCGCAATTATGCCTCTGGATGAATTGTTTGAGAGAGACCATAAAGTCACAAGCACGACGTATATATATCTCTCTCTATCTATATATTTATCTCTCTCTCTCTCTCTATATTAGTCTAATTTGTGATACTTCCAAACGGAAGTACATCCAGAAAGTTTGAACCATTTATTACGGAGTCGAACAAATCCATGAATTTTGATGGGTGCACGGATTCTCATGATTTTCCTGCTAAAGGCTCCACATTTTTTCTGAGGATTTTTGTCTTTGACAGGCTTGCAAGTTTCATCGCATATCCACAATCTGCATTAGAATAGTAAACTGTGTTGGGACATACAAGTCGCTTTTGGGTATTTGTTGTGTTCGTTGGACTTGTTCAGCTTAACTCACCTTTGGGTTTGGTCTTCCCTTCCCCTTCCCCTTCCTCTTCCCCGTCCATTGCCTTCTGCATGACCTGCAGATTAAAGTCATCAGCCATTGTTGGTTGTAGCATATTCTCCCATCTTAATCTGTTTCGTAAACATGGTCCATTCAAGAGGATTTTAAGAGGTAAATTAAGCTTGCTTTTCTCCTATTTTCCTATTAAGTGAAATATGCGTATTATGTAGTGTTGCAAATCATTTCCTTGACGAAGAAGTTACTGTCTTATTTTTACTCTTTAGGTTTAGAAAGGAAAAAATTAATGTCAGATATGAACCTAGGTATCACGAGCCATTGGATCGAAATATGATAGGAACACGTTAAAAGAGGAGGCGTGCGGTTGATTCAGCCTGCCTACCCCTTAACAGAAGGTGTTGGATCAAAATCCGACCACCATAATACCTGGGCTCATACTAAGGGAACATGTTAAAAATATATTTTAGATATTGTTGCTATTAAAACAGAGGAATCCCACAACAAGAACTAGTATGAAATGAAGTACAAAAAGGTCCATATATGATCTGCACCTCTGCCAGACTTTCAAGGCGCCTCCTTATCTTTCTCTGAATGAAACCTCTGGTGCACTGGTAATTCAGTACCTTGTCAGCACATTAATTCAATTTTCTCCTTGATTGGAAGACTAAAAAGAGCATCTTCAAGGACCAACCTTTACATGGTTCTTCACATACGCATAGATATATAGCAGGCACCAAACAGTCTTCTCCAATTTTGCACCTTGAACATGACATGACAAAATATCTGAAGGAGACACATTATACCACCTTGGATGTGTATGGCATACTAAAAACTCTTACATTTACCAAATTTTTATGCTCATAGTACTCTTGCAGACACAAACCTCAAAATTAGCCAGAAAATTTGAGTTACCATAGGAAGTGAGAGCTCACCAAAAGATACAAAACCTCGGTACTCAATTCGTGGAAGGATTCCCATCTCAACTCTGGAGGGGGGATTGGTGCCCAGGTGCAAGCAGGGGCTTTGGCCAAAGTGGTTGAACTGCCCACATCCATTAGTTCCTGAAGATTAAGCTTGTTGAAACTCGGTATATCCATTTGACATAAATATTGATGTTATATGATATAGCTCGGAAATTTGCTGCAGACCTTTGGAGCTAACCTGAAAGAAAGCTGTTGCCACAACGACATCCACATCGTCTTTGAAGCGCATGGGAAATATTGCTATCATCTTTTCGGGCTGAAAATCCAGAAATGATTTTTTTTCCGCATAAAATTTAAGGCTATAGCACAAGCAAAGAAGAAGAAAATATACAAATTATCACCATTCTAATGATGAAAAACACTTCTCTTGGATCATATACGAGCTTGATGGGCTTGTACATGCCATGCGATCTGTCCATAGAACCAATACTCCACAACATGTGTTGCAATTGTGAGCTTATGATCACCGCCTGAATGGAAGATATTTCCGCAATCGCCTTGATACAATCTTCTGAATACAGAGGGAAATATCTCTAATCTACATCTGAAGGAACATCTTAATATTCAAGTATTCAACTATAATTGTATGACTTCAAGAACAGTTACTTGAACCTTTTTAAGCAGGAAGCTTGGTGAAGTCAAGTCTGAGGGTAATTTGAAATCCTTCTTTAGGAGGTTCAAGAACCTCTGCAACACACGAGAAAAGTCTTCTTATGCATTGCAAGGTATTGGATGGAAGGCCAGTGGAAGGCAGAACTCCTGGAGAAAGCGGTGGGGAGGATACAGACAAATAGATTATCTTGGCTTCAGAATCTGATGACTGCAGCATTAGAATCAGTGATAATATAGCAAATTCAAGGATCGACTTCTGGCTGTTGTAAACTATAACTAGCACTCAAGAATTGTTTTCACATAGCAAGAGATAGAGGTAGCCAATGAAATGCATGAATACCTGGCTATGATAATGAACTGAACCAGCTTCATATATGTTGTGGTCGATCTTTATAGGTTTCTTAGCCCTGCACCAAGTAAAACATATAGAGATCAGTCTTTTGTCGTGAGTAAGAGGAAGAATTTTTTCCTAAATTCAGGGGCTGCAACTGCTTTGATCGTCTAGTCATCATATACAAATTGGATAGCTTTCCTAAATTCAGGGGCTGCAACTGCTTTGATCGTCTAGTCATCATATACAAATTGGATAGCTTTCTGTTGTAATCTGAAGGAACATTTTTGTGAAATGAATTTTTTTAATGAAAGTTTAAATTTGTTGTGAGCTGTATTATATATACATCGAGACTTTAGGATGATTTGGCTGTGTGATTTATTCCATTATTGCCATGACCCTCATTGGCAAGAAATTGTCAAATGTCAATTGCTGATGCTTTTTGGGTTAAGATGAATTGCAGGATATTGTTTTGAGCTTACGTGATACAATTCCTTGAGAATTCTCTATCCACAAACTCCTAGGAACTGTCTCAAGTCGAGCTTACCAGTTTGCTTTTTTATTTTTTGGGGTACATGAACTTCCTAGTTTGCTTGCACTTTATTTTATTCCAGTACAAAATTCTAACAAGTTATCATCAAACGTTGATATATCTTTGGAGTGATGTCAATCGACCACTATAGAAGAGTAATGCAAGCGCCAGCAGTTGAGAAAGGAATAGAAGACATACCTCTGCAGTTTCAGCAACATCGCATTGAGTGCAGGGGAGGCTCTTTGCAAGCAAGCCATGTTTTAGCAAAGACAACCTGGGTGGTGGCTTTGAAACGCGACTGGGTGAATGTCTTCATAGCAGAGTTTGACAATGATTCCAAGCATTGAAAGTCAGGGAAGAGTAGAAATGAATTAAAAACACGTCAAAAGGCAATAATCTTACATAACATCCCATTCTGTAACTTCTACTCTAAGGCAAGCCAAGATTGTATTAACCGTAATACGACTCCATAGATCCAAATTATTAGTCCAACGGCGTCTCTCTCCCTAGTCTCTCGCTGGCACAGAAAGGCAAAGAACCCATGTTGCAACTGTTGTAGTCAGAGGATGCGGCAGGTGAAACTGAGACACAGAGAGAATCTTGTTGGATGGAACATGCGTCAAAGCAAGACTGATTTAGCTCTATGGGCCTCCAGTAAATTGCTTCGTTGAGTTGCAATTAAGCATCCTGATCCTCCCTATTTCAGATGAGCTCTTTATGGGATGGCGCTATCTTCTACAACATCTGGTGGCATGATTTAGACATGGCAACATCCAAGGCAATGGAGCTTTTGAAGCTTGACATCCATCCTCTTGGGGCCATATGTGCCAAAGGATCTACCCAGCACCAGTCAGCATGCAGCCTGCCTAAGAGTACCACTCTGGGTCTCCATGGTAGACATACTTATTCCGTCACTTTTAACATTCTTGTTGGACCATGGTATGGGCTTGGGCCCGGTTTGGTCCAACGTGTTATGGTCCGGGTGAACTGGTACGGGCCACATGGTCCAAAGGTGGTGGGGGTGGTCACACCGATCCCACTTGTGCCATCGCTACACTAATTCGAGTGAGACCCACATATGTCACACATGTACACTAGGCATATACTTAGGTTGTGCATTAATACATTATGGGGCCTAGACACGCGAATTAGGTATTAAGGGTGTGACCCGTGATTAGCGAGGGGTCAACCCTATTGCGGGCTTGGCCGTGTGTAAGGGGTTCAGTCCTCCATGGGCTATGAGGACCCTAGTCTCTTGCAGCTGATTGAGTCTTCTAAAGCACTTGACTACCTCAGCATGAAATTCATATCGGCTAATCAATAACTTAACGCTCAACAAAGCACAACATATAAGGTCAATGCATCATTGCCACTTATTCTATTCAATATCTTTTGCAAATAATTAATAATCACATTTTCCGACCAAATTGCTCTGCAAATATATCATATCTCCAATGAACAACTAAGCATATTACTAGCAGTGACAAAAAAATCACATTACTAAGCTCAGTATAATCCAGAAGCAAACTAAAGTGTGAATAAATACCAGTGAAAATTCAGAGCTCTAATAATGGGGATTGAGATCTTACTTTATCCTCCACGCTAAAGTTGAGAGGGAAGCTTCTAGTTCTACGCTTAATCTTATACAGCTTTCTCCCTAAAATTACAAGTCCCATCGGCAGCTGCTGCTATGGAGATTGACAAGACGGGGCCAATCGAAAAAGAATAGAACTTTTGGAGCTCAAACGACAGCTTCCACCAAACCATCTTCTTCTTTTCACCCTCACTCGAATTGGCCCGCTCTACATCAGAGGCATTTTCCAGACCCCCAGGAGAGTCGTCTTCCACGCGATACCTATCTTCCTCGGTTATTCAACCTGAAGCTGAAGATTCCGGCTTATCACTTGTTTTAGAATGATCGCCGAAGGCCAATTGGACTCCTTCAATGATCTAGTGCTGTAGTGCAGTCCTACCCCAACGAAAATAATTCTCATAACTGACAACACCTAAACTGGACTAAAAATCGACAGAACCCTGGTTATAGATTTCACTTCCATCATACCCACCATGACCCATATCTGCTTTTCCATCAAAGACCCAAACTTTTCCCTCCATCGATTCATCACCGGAGGAATCCGACCAAAACCCGATGGACTTGCTGAACGGGAGTTCTACTCCACCCAGACCCATGACCGTCGTCCAGTCATCCCCGTACCAAAGCTCCGAACAAGGATAGATCCAACTCGGATTGTCCGAGTCGGTAGCACCTTCCTCAGAATCCCGGCCCACGAACAACCTCGCCTGCCTTTTGTCAGAGTTCAGAGCAAAGTAGTCCGATTGCACAACGCCTTCTGAATCTCCATCGACCCATTCGAACTCTCCGCAGTTGGGAGACGCATCTTGCCGAGAAGAAACAATACGCACGACAGTCTTTGAGCTCTCCTGCTCCGTCCATGGCGATTCCTCAGGCAGAAAAGATGAACTGAAGTTGTGAAGAAGAAACAACTGGGCGTGAAATTCCTATTCTGCTACTTGAGTGCTGAGAGAAAGGGAGAGCTCAGTGAGAGTAAGACGGCCCGTGGAAAACGCAAGAGAGGAACAAGGCCGACTTCGCCCACAAAGGATTGGCATGAAACGGCGACGACGAGCAGTACCCACCACCGACGAGCGGGAAATAACTGTCACGAGCGCATGGGAAGAGGGAACCCAAGAAGAGAAGACTCGTTCTCTTTTTGGTTGGGACTCAGTAAAATTGGAAATGTATTGCATTGCTTCAAAAGGCGTGAGCTTTGTTGTAGACCGTAGATCAAATCTGACGGCCAAAGCACCGCAACTTTTTAAGTTGAACTCGTGCACAAGAAAATTCTTTAAGAAAAAATATTTTTTAAAAATTTATAACAAATTTTTTACACCAATTGTTTTCCTATAAAAAATTTATACTAATTATGTAATTTTTATTATTTTATACTAATTTTTATATAGTTAGAAGAAATAAAATATAGAGTTTCAAGTAAAATTTGTTGGACGTTAGTCATCTTATAGAACTTAATAAGTTAGGGTTAGGAAAGAAAGAGCATGTGGCCACACCTATTTTGGGCTCTTTCAAGCTCACAAATAAAATGTCAAATATATGAGGTAACATACGATAAGTAACTGTAATATAATAGTAAAATTGAGAGCATGCTTAAGAGGCACCAAGCATAAGAGGTTTTTTTTCTATGTGGGGTTTTAGGCAACCGCCTAAATTGTCTAAGGCTCAAATAGGCACTACACTTATGAGCAGGGGAATTTCGTGCTCACCACTAGCCAATGATGACACATCCAATTTGTGGGCCCTAATAAAAATTAATAGGTTTGTGTCGTGCACCAGTTGGTGGTGAGCTTGAAATTCCTATAAGCTTGTTATCTTCAGGTAAAAACTTAAAAGAAAAGGATTACATAATACTCATCTTGCCTTTTTATTTTCTTTGTAAATTTATCTTGAGACAATTAGGCTTTGTTTGGATTAGTAGAAAGTAGGGGAAAAGAAACGAATTTTTTTTAAAATCTCTTAGTTCTTACTGTTTGGGACAATGGGGAAAGAGAAACTAAAGTGGAACGTAACAGAAAAGGATAATAGAAAATTAGCCCAAAAACTTTCTATGCATAAACCTATAGATTTTGAGAGAAAATTTGCATACCAAAGACTTATGCATTTAATATTCCTAGTGTTAGCCTTGTCGCCACTACCACCGCTACTGCTACTACTGCCACCGTTGTCATCACTACCGTCACTATAGCCACTGCCACTACCACTGACGCCACCACAACTATCATCACCATTGTAGCAGTCATCCACTATTACCACTACTACCGCCACTGCCACTACCACCTCTTGCGCCACCACCACCATCGCCACTGCCAACACCACTACGACCACCATTATTGCCACTGTCACTACTACTACGACAACCATAATTGCCACCACCACCATGACAACCATTAATGACTATGACGGAAGCCATTTTCCACATTAAGTTAATCACAATATTCTCATCCAACATGTGTAATATTTCACACACGTGACCGAACGTGATGACCATCGATGCCCAACAATCACGGATTGATCATTTCACTTGATAAAATCATCATATAAATTAACGGAGTTATTGCAGAGCCATAACCACGTATAATTATTATATATGCGAATGACCATTGTGTGTAGAGCCGATAGTTTACACAGAGTTTATTAAAACACTAGGCACATAATGCCGTTACACATCAGTCACATAAATAATTACACAAAAGAAAACCATTTGGAAATCCCTTCCTCTTCCCTCTATCCTTGCTGGAACACCTGCGAGATCTAGGGTGGGTGAGTATATTTATACTCAGTAGGTTGAGTTAAAATCTAAAGTAATACTAAGCTGCAAAATTTTCAAACGCAAACCTTATACTCTTTTCACAATCTTTTATCCACGGTAAATCACCTGAAAAATTAATTCATTTAGAAACAAATCAAATCCACATGCTCAATTCCGAATCACATTAAATTCACAAGCTCGCTTCCCAATCAAATTCGCACGTTCAAATCCCAAAACACATTAAATCCACATCAAATCCACCTCCTCAATTCCGAATCAAATCACATCCGCAATCTCAAATCCGAGTCATAACATGTCCATAATTTCAAATCCAAGTCACATCACAAGTTGTGATACTCAACGGCCTACCCTTGCACTCATAGGGCAACGAGGGACACTTATGGAAGGAGTTTTCTCATGATACTCCACCTTATGTATGCCACTTGCTGATTATTTTTCTCGGTAGGCATCCAGATCAGTGTATGCAACCAAAACACTAAGTGACCTATACAAAATCAATTCACATCAGTGTACATAACCAAAACGCTAAGTGGAATATACAAAATCAATTCACATAAGTATATGTAATATAAACACTAAGTGGCACGTACAAAAATAAATATACGTAACCAAAACACTACATATCACATGCCAAATCAGTTCACTACATAACAAATTTATCCAAAATAAGCCTCATAAACATAGCCATACAAAATTATCCATAAAACCTACACTAAGCATGCGTTTCGAGTTTAAAACCCCCACCTCGCTTCTCACGCGAGAACAAAGACGATGCGCTAGACACCATGAAACTACACATCATGTTTCTAGGCCTTAGAGGTCTTAAAACATAAAAATAACCTACCAAGATATTTGGCACACTTAATTTAGGTAAGAACGCCTCTTGAACAACTTGAATCCGATTCAAAACAACTTAGAATGGAGGAAAATAAGTTTGAAGAACATAGGAGAGAAAAAATTGGAAAACAGGCGAAAAAAAATGCTTAGGGCACTATTTATAGTCGGCATGTCGCTCGCGCTACCGGGCCCCAGTTGTAGTGTCATGTGTTGCACAATCACGTGGAACTGACGTGCATCCCACCCACGATCGTACAGGCCCGGGTATGTTCATCGCATGCGTCAACCTACATCAGACGTTTTTTTTTATTTTCAAAAAGTTTAAATGCACATATCTTTCTCTCCTAAACTCTGATTTACGCGTTCTTTGTACTGTTGGACTCGTATCGATGAGTCCTACAAAACTAGACACCAGAAGGGATGGTTTTTCTGCACTTTTCAAGTGTCTCCTGACCGTGTGACATATTTTTTGAGGCGGTAACTTTAAGCCCTGGTATCTAATTAGAGCGGTTCAAGGCCCATTACACTTATCTTTCAGCGCTCTAACACATTATTACATAAACTCATCAAGTAAAAATATTTAATTAATCACAACTCGATAAAAACTTGAATATAAGCATTGTTAAAGACATAAAATCACATTCAAAAATCAGGGTCGTTACATTGACACCACTACCACCACCATTGCAACAATCATTGCCACTACTACCATCACCACGACAACTATCATTGTCACCGCCACCGTGCCGCCACTACCACTATCACTACTATCACCATTTCCATCACCATCACTACTGTCGCCGCTACAACCGTTGCTACCATCACTACCATCTCTATCTCCACCACCAACACCCTTACAACTACCACCACTGTCGCCTTTGTCACAATTGTCATCGCTGTTGCCACTACCACTACCAATACCAATACTAGTGGATTGAAGCTTCAATTTTTTATAGCAACATCAGTGTAACCAAATGGTGGAAAATATTTAAGAATCTCCTAATTTCTCTTTCACCCGGATTTATTTTCTCTTTCTCCCAATTTCTACCAATCCAAACAGACCCTTAATGCCTGAATAAATAGACTATCAAGATGCATACCATAATACATGGAAAAAGCTAGATAAACATATTTAATTTTACAGTTTGCATCATTCTATGTTATATACTACCATATTTTTCTTTTTGATGACCTGAAAATTGCTCTAACTTGCAGCAAAAGATTGATTAGTCATGATCTTGCACTTGGGCACATTATGAGTAGGGTACCTAGTTCACTAAGGGTTTGTTTGGATTGGTAGAAATAGGGAGAAAGGGAAAGAGAAAGTGAATCTAGGTAAAAGGAAAACTTGGAGATTTCTAAATATTTTCTACTGTTTGGTTATACAAATGATGGTTGTGGTAGCGGCGGCGGTGGTAGCGGTGGTGGTGGTAGTGGCAGTGGTGGTAGTGGTGACGGTGGTGGTGGTGGTAGTGACGGTGGTTGTGGCGGTGATGGTGGTGGTTGTGGCGGTGACAGTGGTGGTCATTGTGGCGGTGGCAGTGACATTGGTGGTGGCGGCGGTGGCAGTGGCGGTGGTGTTGGCAATGGCAGTGGCGGCAATGGTGGTGGTCGTGGCGGCGACGGCGATGGTGGTGGGGCGGCAATGGTGGTAGTGGCGATGGCAGAGGTAGTGGCAGAGATGGTGGTGGTTGTGGTGGTAGTGGAGATGGTGGTGGTGGTGGCAGTGGTGGTGGCGACGGTGGCAGTGGTGGCGGCGGCGGCAGTGGTGGCGGCGGCGACACTAGACCACCTGAACCAGACTGGTCCGGTTCTTACAAAATAACCCAGTTAGTGGGTCGGCTAGCCCGGGCCACTAACTGAACCCACACAGTATGATAATAAAGTATTACAATAACAAATAAATAGTTCAATGCAATAAAGTAATATAAGAGAGTATGATCATCGTGCACAACACTCCACCACACTTCCGCTATTCGCCTTGTCCGCAAAGCGACCATGCTGGATAACGAGCCAAAAAGTCGTTCTTAGGCATCCACGTAGCAGGCCGAGCACATGTATGTTTAAGCTTAGCTTGACCAACATCGAGGTTGAGCTCAAATGTGAGTCGAGACGAGTCGAGCTCAAGCCTAATCGAGCTTTCAAGCTTACTTTAACACCCCTACAATCATATGGCAAAATTCATTTGACCCGCCCACCTCACTTGTACACATAGATCTAATATCCTATTCAACCAATGAATATGTGTCAAATAAATGATATGAAAAGTTCAGCTTTTGTAGCTTTTCAAGGGCTTATTCTGATCAAATCTAAATTAAACAAAACAAATGAACCCTTAGGGTTTGTTTGGATTGGTCGAAAGCAAGGGAAAAGAAAGGAATTTTCTTAAAATCTCCTAGTATCCATTGTTTGGTGCAATGGGGAAAGAGAAACTAGAGTGAAAAGTGAGAAAAATGGATGAAAATTTGGCCCAAAAATTTTCCACCCATCAACCCATGGATTTTGAGAGAAAATCATTAAACTAAATCATTGACCTACCCACCACCACCACTGCCATCGCTGCCACCACCACTGTTACTGCCACTGTCGCCACTAACGCCGCTTCCGCTGCTGCCACCACCACCACTTCTACCACCAATACCTGCCACGACCCAGATTTTTAAAAGTATTTTTAAATATCACGAATGGTAAGTAGTGAGATTTTTTTTCTTTAAATACAAAATAAACCCTTCGATTAAATATCCAAGTCATGATAACTGGGGTTTACAAATACAAATAACAAATCATATGATATTATTTAACGTCTGAAAATTCATAAAGATCAGCTCATCCATCTAAGTACAAGTCTGTCACCCGTCTGAAAATAAATAACAAGTTGACTCTCACGCTTAAGGTACACTTACATACCGGAGTTTCAGAAATGCAGAAACCTCTTGTGCTCGCCTGCCTTGGTCTCACTTGTTGTCGCCTGGAGAATCTGCAACAAAGCAAACCAAACAACAACCACAACAACAATAATAGAATCTCTCTGCCTTTAGGAGAAGAGCTTGTATAGAACAAAAAGTTTTATTAATATTTTTCGGATCGGGCCAATATCACCCGATGTTAGTTGTCTACATACTCATCAGATAATATCTCTAATGTTTCCAACAAGATCAGATCCAGATGTAGTTCTGCCTAATGCTACACTATACTAAGAAGCATAACATCACACATGCAATGCTTAAGTATTTTCAAGCAACCTACATTTTATGCAAGTACTTTAATCGTTCCACTTGTTCTAATTAAACAAGTAATATTAATCAATATTATTAATTATCTCTCGAACCATTGTTCAATAATTAATATCCTTGTCTGATCCCAATGTCAGACAGGCTCATCAGATGTCAACCTAAGTGACAAATAACACGAAACACCCTGGAATCTACCAGGCCCCTACAATCTACCAGGAAGTGCCATCTCTCAACTTAGCCCATAAGGACCTGACCGGAGTGGAAGGGCATGATCCACAACTACACCTGAACAAAAGTGGTCAGAGACGCCAACCAAGCAGGATGTTAGCAACCCTAAATGCATGTGCACTAAAAGATCCTCAATAGATCTATGGTGAGCCCGACTCACAAGGAATTCCCTCCAATGGGGAGGTGCAACTACACGATCAAATCAGCGGCTCCTCAATAGAGCTAAAACTCAGGAAACCATTTTGAACCCTATCTTGTTCATCTATAAGCTAGGATTCCGAATGACTATCCCAAACCCTATTAGTCCATTCTAGACTAGGGTCTAAAACTAGAAACTAGAATCGGTTCATCAACCAATGCTTATCGTCAGGTCAAAGGCTTTGTTCACTGTATAAACTAGTCCCAGACCCCTCTGAGGTATTTTAGTCTTTATCTTAATTAGGTGTTCTCGCCCAATCCAAAGCTATCCACCCAAACAATTATTCTTTCAATAATCTTCAATTAGTGATAAGTTACTATCACATCATCAATATCAAAAATCGAAACAAAGAACAACATAAATAATTAGAAACACAAATTTCCAAATAGAACATCATATCAATAATCAAAATTAATAATGATATTATAATTACTCAAGCTCTCGTGCCCTAACCCTCCTTAAGTTAACTTAATAAATCTCTTAAAAAAACTGATAATATGTACCTGAGGGTATTAAGGTAATTATATAACATTGGATAAGGTCCTCTCTACTCTTGGGAAAGACATTAACCTCTCAAAAGGTTTCAGTATCACATTGGCCCGTTAATAACATCCACGCGAATACAGGCCGATTTACATAAGGGTATTTTTGTCATTTAGTTTAAGGCCTTAATGACATCTAACGGGTCCAAAATTGAACTCAAGCATACTACTTGACTTCTTAGACTCTGTGTAATTTTTCTGGCATGTGACAGGGTCGTGAACCCCTTGAACCGACTCAGGATTTGACTAACGGTTTACTATAGACCCTAAGGGCAAAAAGGTCAATTAACTACTAACTGAGATTTTTCCTTCAATAAGAGCTTTAGCCTATAATTAGTTTACCCATTAAAATCTCACTGATAATTTTCTCAATTTTTAGATCAACTCATAGGCCACTAAACCGGAGCCTCTAAATCGGGTAAGTGATTTTCATACGATGATTTAACAACTAGGGGTAAAAAGGTTATTTTACTAATTCTGGGATTTTTTTCAGGTTTGAAACTTGGTCAAGACACTCATATCCATCTCAAAGTTCACCGGCAATTTTTCTAAAATTTTCCAACAGAAGCAAACTATTGAACCGGACCCGGTGCAATAATCTCTTTTTTTTATACACATAGACCTAATCCGAGTCTTGGATTAACTGGTTGGGGTCAACCGACCCGAACCCGCCCCAGACAACCCGTGACGCGGGTTGCCTTCCCCGCATCCATCCAATGGTGTATTCACCTCTAGCAGAGGCACCGTTTGCCACCATGGCCGAGCGGCAGGCTGGGCTCCACCGGATCGCCACGAGACGACGATTCTATTGAGCCGCGGTCCGCTATCTCCCAGTGGCTGGCGGGGGCCAATCAACCTTTTTTTTAACTGGCGGTGGCGTCGCAATGGCAGGCCATCACGGCCGGCCATTGGGCCGGACTTGACCGGATCGCCATTGTCCGTTGATTCTAGCAGCCCTGGACCATCCTCCGGCCGCCTCTTGCTTCGCGCCGCCACAAGTTCTCATCAATTTTATTTTTTTGTTCTGGGTGATCTACTCCACACAGCCACCGGTCTCACAGCTCTGCGATGGGCTGGCTCAACCGGACCACCGTCACCGGCCCGGATCGAGACCTAAGCCCATGCCACTATTCTCTCCATGCCCAGAGTTCCTCCACTTCCGTGTTGCAGCCATAACAAAACATCATTACAAAACTACAGTATGAAAAACCGACATTTTACAGCCAACTAGAAGTGCCGATTGCCGGCCGATGGCGGAGCCGATGATGGCCGGTCGGCTGCCTCCTCAACATTCGGTCACCTTTATTAATAAATTAATACTACAACTCTTTACTTAATTTCATATTAGGGCAAATATGATTATACTATAAAAAAATGTATAATCCTACCTTAAATGCAGGATTGTTGTCGATCCACCGCCATTGGAGCCTTGCCGGAGCTTCGCTGTTTACCCCATTCTCTCCTCCGATTGGGCAAAGAATAGCATGGTCGCCTTGCAGACAAGGTGAATAGCGGAAGCGTGGTGGAGTGTTGTGCACGATGATCATACTCTCTTTTATTACTTTATTGCATTGAACCATTTATTTGTTATTGTAATACTTTATTATCGTACTGTGTGGGTTCAGTTAGTGGCCCGGGCTAGCCGACCCACTAACTAGGTTATTTTGTAAGAACCGGACTGGTCTGGTTCAGGTGGTCCGGTTCCCTAGGTGGTTGTCTCCTATATGGGGCGACCTCTGCTTTTTGTGGAAGTTTATGCAATTACAGATTTCCAGTTCCTCCCCTTTCTTCAATACTTCTCCCCTTTCCCTGCGCAATTCTCCTAGGTACCGATCGTGCCTGCATCAGGCACATCATTGGTATCGGAGCTCTTGCGATCCCCAATCATGGCTTGTGGCAAACAAGTCGTTGTGCAAGAGGCGCCTTCAGAGAAGGAGGCACCTGAGCCAACGTCAGCAGACAGCCCGAAGGCCAATTCCACGACAAGCGACGCCAAGCTGTCAGAACTCATTGTGGTGGTGCAAGCTCTTTCTGCAGACATAGCCAGCGTGAAGGTACAACAAGCCGCCCTGGCAGTGTGCGTCACTCCCATTCTGCCGGGACTAGTCCTGCTACTCCGGAGAAGGGCGGGCCCTCGCAGCCTCTAGAGCCGACCCTTCTCGACCCCCCAATTTTGGCTGGCATCAATGTGGGAGTGTTGCCATACCCTGCGAGCTATGGCGTTGGCCATCCAGCGTTGGGAGGGAGACGCCAAACCTGGGACATGCAAGGCATGCCGGGTGTTCGTGAAAATGCTCCTATGATGCCGCCCCCTCCCAATCAGTTCCAGGACATTGAAGAAGAGTGGGACGAGTATCCTGGGCATGGTGGGGGACAACGAGGGGGCGCTGAACCTCGCCTTGCTCACCTTCAATTTTCTCGCTACAACGGGGATGATGATCCGGTGGAGTGGTTGTATAAGGCTGAAAAGTTTTTCGCCTACCAAAGAACAAATTCAGAGGTTGAGCGCTTAAGCATCGCAGCCTTTCACCTTGATGGCGACGCCTCCGTTTGGTTCTAGAGCTTTGAGAAGGAGGTGCGCTACCCCACATGGACGGCCTTTTCTGACGAACTCTGCATTTAGTTTGGGCCTAATGAGTTCCAGAATTTTAATGAGATGCTGTCATCCTTGCGCCAGACTACCACCGTCCATGCATACTACACTGAATTCATGAAGGTGGCCAACCTGCTGCCAAATTGGCCATTGGCCGCCTTGGTGGGCACCTTCAAGAGTGGCCTCAAGCCTGAAATTTTGAAGGAGATGCGGCATTTCCCGTGTGCCAACATGCAGGACGTGGTGCGCCATGCTCGCATCGAAGAGGAAAAACTGGCCAGACAGTGCAGGGAAGGGCGGCTTGGACCATTGGCTCGGTCTGCACCCAGCGACAGTCCCTTGACCACGGCCCCCAGTAGTTCTGCAACCGGCCACCCCAACTAGCCACCCACTCCTGTAGGTCCAATTGTACGATGCCTCACACCAGCTCAAATGGAGGAACGTCTTTTGAAGGGGTTATGCTTCCGATATGATGAGAAATTTGTTCCCAGGCACTGTTGTTCTGTTAAGGGCAGTCTTCTAGTGAAGGAGATTGATGATGTGGATGAGGGTTCCGATGGCTCTGCCCCCTCAGCGATTGAGGAGCTCTTGCCTGAGATATCAGTGCATGCCTTTTCAGGGGCATTTACTCCTCGCACGATGCGAGTACAGGGGTACCTCAAGCGCCAACAGGTAGCTATCTTGATCAACAGTGGTTCTACTCATAATTTTATTAATGGCAGGGTCGTCCACCGGCTTGGTTGTTTTGTATCGGATTCCAAGCCCTTTGATGTGCTGATTGGAGATGGCAAGCACCTCAGGAGCAATGGAGTGTGTGTGCATGTCACTTTGTCTGTCCAGGGCCACTCATTCGTCACTGATCTCTTCCTGTTACCTACAAAAGGGGTGGACGTTGTGTTGGGTGTACAGTGGCTACAGGAGCATGGCGATGTTGTTTGGAACTTTCGGGAAATGTGGATGGATTTTGAGCTCTAGGGCCAGCGCGTCTAGCTAGAAGGCTCTAGGCCGGGCACTCTCCTCTCTGCCCTGCCTTCGAGCACTCTGTTCCAGTTCGCCCCCCAAGGGCTCCTATTGCAGCAGCGTGCAGCCCTTGAGGTGTCTCAGGACAGCGTGCCGGCCGATCTCCAAGAGTTATTGACCGACCACCAGGACTTATTTGCTGAGCCACAAGGTCTTCCTTTTGCCCGCTCTCATGACCATCGGATTACTATCACACCTGGAGCAACCCCAACTAATGTGCATCCTTATCGGTACCCACATATCTAGAAATCTGAGATGGAGCGACTGGTGGCTGATATGCTTCAGGCGGGGATCATCAGGCCCAGTACAAGTTCCTACTTATCGCCAGTGTTACTCGTACGGAAGGACGGTACATGGCGTTTCTGTGTTGACTACCGCGCCCTAAATGTCGTCACTATGAAAGACAAATATCCCATTTCGGTGATTGAGGAGTTGCTAGATGAGTTGACAGGCGCCACAGTATTTAGTAAGCTCGACCTTCATTCGGGTTATCACCAGATCCGCATGAATGCCGCCGATGTGCACAAGACTACCTTCCGGACTCACGACGGCCATTTCGAGTTCCTGGTTATGCCATTTGGATTGACTAATGCCCCCTCTACATTCCAGTGCCTTATGAACGACCTCTTCCGACCCTTCCTACACCGTTATATATTGGTATTCTTTGATGATATTTTGGTGTACAGCCGGTCCTGGACAGAGCACTTGACACACCTCAGGTCTATTTTCTCTATTCTACGTGACAACTCTTTATTTCTTAAGTGTTCGAAGTGCTCTTTTGACAGCCAGCAAGTGGATTATTTAGGCCATATTATCTCGGGGAATGGTGTCGCTACCGATTCAACCAAGGTGGCCGCCATGCTGTCTTGGCCTACCCCTAAATGTGTTAGGGCACTCCGTGGTTTTCTAGGCCTCACCGGGTACTATCGGCGATTCATTAGTCGATATGGGGAGTTGGCTCGACCCCTGATAGCACTACTCAAACGGGGGGCCTTTGATTGGACTGCAGCTGCACAGGAGGCCTTTGAGGGGCTAAAGCAGGCCATGGCTTCTGCCCCAGTCTTGATCCTGCCGGATTTTAGCCGTCTGTTTGTGGTCAAGACGGACGCATTGTATGCTGGGTTGGGGGTGGTTCTTTTATAGGACGAGCATCCCATCGCCTATTTCAGCAAGGCTATGGTAGGCCGATCCTTGTCCCTGTCCGTGTACGAGAAGGAAATGCTGGCCATCATCCATATGGTTACCAAGTGGCGGCCTTACTTATTGGGTCGTCGGTTCCTGATCCGCATAGACCATCGGCCAATGAAGTATTTCCTGGAACAACGGGCATCAACTCCATCTCAACAGCGGTGGGTCAGTAAACTTCTAGGCTATGATTATGAAGTTATTTATAAAAAGGGGTCATAGAACACAGTGGCTGACGCTCTCTCTCACATACCTGTCCAAGGTTCGTGCTTGACCATCTCCACGTTATCATGTCCATTTATTGAGGAGTTGAAGCAGGCCTACCTTAGTGATGCTTTAACGCAGGCTCTAATCATTGCCCTCCAGACTGATCCTGCAGCCCGTCCATTTTATACTTGGCGGGATGACCTCTTGTTTTGGAAGGACCGGTTGTGGGTTCCCGATGTCGCTGATCTTCGCCACTGCATTATATCACATTTCCATGATTCTCCAGTGGCCAGTCACGAGGGGACTTTCCGCACCTATAAGAGGGTCAGCCAGAGTTTCTTATGGTTAGGGGTTTGTAGGGTTGTGCATGAGTATGCAACCGCTTGTGATATTTGTCAGCGCGCCAAGGCAGCTACCACTTCTCCTGCCGGTTTGCTCCAACCCCTACCAATTCCTGATAAGGTCTGGGAGGATATCTCGATGGACTTTGTCGAGGCCTTGCCGCTGGTGCACGGTAAGTCGGTGATCATGGTGGTGGTCGACCATCTGTCTAAGTATGCTCATTTTTGTGCATTGGGACAACCTTTCACTGCTAAGACTGTGGCTGACTTGTATGTCCGGGAGGTAGGGAAGCTTCATGGTATGCCTTGCACCATTGTTTTTTATCGTGATCGTATCTTCCTTTCTCAGTTTTGGCAGGAGTTCTTTGCTTTACAGGGTACGTCACTTCATATGAGCATTGCTTATCACCCGCAGATAGACGGGCAAACTAAAGTGGTTAATCGTTGTCTGGAGCAGTAGCTGCGGTGTTTTATGATGACGCAGCCTCACCACTGGCTTCAGCTTCTTCCATGGGCGGAGTGGTTCTATAACACTGCATATCACACGCGTGCGGACTTTACTCCTTTTGAGGTGCTGTATGGCCGACCCCCACGTACGATTTTGTCTTATGTCCCTCATTGCTCTTTTGTGGTTGAGGTGGATTATATGCTCCAAACTCGCGATGAGGTCTTGCGTCAGCAGAAGATGAATTTGGTTGCGGCTCAAAACCGGATGAAACAACTCTATGATGGCCGCTGTACTGATCGGGAGTTCCAAGTGGGTGACTTGGTTTATGTTTCTGTTTTACCACAACGCCAGACTTCTTTGTTTCAGCCCGAGCACACCAAGCTTGCCCCCCGGTTCCATGGTCCTTATCCTGTGGAGGCGCGCGTTGGTCCCGTTGCTTACCGCCTCACCTTGCCGCCTGACTCCTTGGTTCATCCTGTGTTTCATGTGTCCTGTCTTCTCGAAGCTGGATAAAAACTTAAATCACATTAAATACATTATTTTTTGATATAGATATGCATATATTACACAATGTATATAGATTTCTGTCTCCCAAGTTTTAATTCTCTCTATTTAATATATCATTTTCATTTTTTTTATGTACAACTATATGAGACTTTTTGTTAGAGGAGTTATATAATATGTCTCATGAGATCTAGAACCATTTTTTATGAAACGTTACTCCCTCCATTATGTATTAATAGTCTAAATTAGAAAATTAAAATCAACAAATACTAGTTTATTTGATTTTCTAATCTAACACATTAGACCACTTATTAACCATGTTCGTTTTAGTGATTTTTCTCTAAATACCTCTAGGTTACTAATTACAAAACTAACCAATGATCACAAAACATAACAACTCGACTTGGCTTGAACTTGATTTGAGCTCGACTCGAGCTTGAAATCGAAGTTTCAATCTCAAGCTTGAACACTCTAAAGCTTGATGATACTCAACTTGTTAACACCCCTATCTGATTGCCTTTGAACCCAAAACCCGAACCACACCATCCCGACACTTTTCCACTTCCATCTCGAAAGCTCCTTCCCTCGTTTTCATCTCTCAGCTCATTACTACTCTCCCCGCATCTCTCTCTATTCTTCTTCTCCGGTCTCCATTGTTGGCGAAAACTACGGGCGAATGAGAAATAGGATGACCCATGTTCTGTTTCATAAGGGCCATCCCCACCCTCTCCTACCTCTCTGCGTGCAACTGCATTGTGCTCAAAGAACACAGACAGCCAGCTCTGACTCAATGAATTTGGGTCATATCTTCTCACCTTGCTCAATGAATTTCTGTTTGAGAAACTTGATGTATGTCTCATATCATCTCACATTGCGTTTATTTGTGAGTTTATGCAATGCATTTTATGTGTTTGGTCACATTTTTCAGTAAATTTCTATGTGAGCAACTTAAGCAAGTTTAGGTATGCCTCATTTCGTACCACGTTGCCTTGTTTTGTGAGCATGTGCAATGCATTCTACATATTTTGTATAAAGTCGAACAAAGTGCACTAATGCTGACTTTGAGCTATTAATAAGAACATACAAATTTAATAAGTTTCGAAAAAATTTATATGTTCTGTAATTTCACTATTTCATAGTTGATATTGTGAGATTTGGGCCAAGGCACACAGGAACAACCATGTTCATTCATTCTAGTGTTTTGCATATGGTATTTTATAAAATACTAGGTTTCCTTGTTAGCTTATTAATGTAAATTTCATAAAACTTCCACTATTTTTCTTAGTTGAGTTATGACCAAATTAAGTTCCAATTAATTCTACAGGAGTCCCCAAGGTAAAAAGCTTTATTTCTTTGTATGTATGTTATCTGAATTCTACTGCAGGATTTAGACAAGTGTTGAAGTTTGGACTGTGAATACTAAACAGACAGAGGAAAAAGTTGGAAGAATGTACTTATATTCATAGCTTTTTCAATATTTTATATTCTTTGATTTTCAAATAAAAATGCCATTGAACCCAGGCTTACACGATATTATAAAAAATTAGACCAAAACACATAGGGTTTAGGGTTTTATATCATGTAAACTTGTCAAATCATCACATTTACCCACAAACGACCTATCCAACACGTGATTTCCAAAGTCTAACCAGTAAAAAGCAAAAACATAGTTGGAGGTCTCATTTTGACTAGACTAACTGGCGATTTCTAAAAACCTACAAGTGAGAAGCAAAAATGTCGTGGGAAGCCCAGTTTTTGTTGTCTCTAACATGCAATTTTTAAAGTTATAGCTATGAAGTGAGTTTTGTCTGTGAAGTGATCTTGTACTTCACCATGATCATTGCATTGATAATAGAATGGTGCATCCTACCCTTGAGGTCATTGGCCTCTATGTACCACGTAATACACATCATGGAGTCCAATTAGGCTAGACTCATCCTTTTACATATAGTCCCATGTGTACATGTTGTTTAGCACTCCAAAGCAATAAGGCAATGGTTATTTGCTCCCAAATAAAGGTGCAACAATATAAACACTATAGGATGACCCAAATTTTTATTGCTAGTTGTGGACTTGGGCATGTAAATCTTAGGCCAAGGTGTGTTAAGTTTGGCCTAGATTGCAGTCTAAAGGAGACCCAAGCCCATCTTCCATGTGGATCTAGTTTGTAATAATTTCCCATTAAAAATAGGGCATGTTTAGCATGACATAGTGCTCTTAGATGCTAACCTCTTTGTACCATGTTAGGAGCCATATATGTTATATAGTATGATCATCAAATCACGGGCACGGGTTATGGAGCTAGTCCAAAAGTGGACATGTCTAGCATTACAAACAAATGACCTAACATTATAATAGCAGCAAGTAGTTTATTGTACATATAGTGCAGCATGAGATTGTCTAGCCTAACCGGGCTTCATGACTAGTGCCCCTTGACCAACGCACATAGGCCTCTTAACATGGTACATAAGGGCCACAGAT
The DNA here is from genome assembly GCA_035235625.1 of Saururus chinensis. NCBI lineage: Eukaryota > Viridiplantae > Streptophyta > Magnoliopsida > Piperales > Saururaceae > Saururus > Saururus chinensis. The sequence continues at coordinate 34,744,855 of CP141145.1, forward strand.
TTTTATATACAACTCCCTCTTCTCTACTGTGTTCAAAGCCCTACATGGGCTAGTCACCGAAAGTTGGTATGGTAAATATTTTCCATGTAGTATTGGTGTCGAATGCTTCTCAGGATTGAACCGATAGGATTCCTAAGTTTCTACTTCATGCTCTCTCTATTGATAACTGTATGCCCATTGTAGTTTGTGCCTTTTGGCTAAAAAAAAAGAACTGGGATTGCCCAACATCATGTGCTGGTTCACTATAGCACTAATAATTCAGCCAGTTTGATGTAAATTGTTATTGAGAGGAATATGATCCCCATGAAAATAGAGTTTAGAATGGTTAGACGACAAGTTGGTCCTCAAATTATTTTCACTGTAAGGGTGCTTTAGATAAGTTTGACAAAACAGACGGTTTGTACATTGTTCAGACAATACTGGAGCAATTAGGCTATCTATAACATTCCGAAAGCATGCGAATCTTTTTTTTTCACCTTTGCAACAGAAACACAAGAAGGGTTTCTTAAGCTGCATGATCTCGTCCATGAAGTGCTTTGTAGGTAAATAATTACCTTATAACTTTCAGGCTTTCTCATGCTCATCATTTTACAAAAAAAGAAATAAAAGCTGACATGTGAGCTAGCATGAATCAAAGATGAAACGAGGGAAGTCAAGAATTCCATGTCCCAAGAACCCTGGGGTAACAAATCAATAGGCAGAGGGCAAACCTTTGTATGGATCACTAAATGCTCGGAGATTTCTGGGACGGGAGAATACAATCTGCACAAACCACACAATGTGTATATGTTTTGTAACTTGCCAAGAAAAACCTCAATGAAATAATCACCCCTACAAAATTTTGGTAATTTTTAGAGGGTGGATACCTGATAATTTCCAAGTGTACGTGATTTGAAGCCTGCTGCACAATAGATGAAGTAATATTCCCATGTGCGGATAAACTTTTGGTCGAAGCCCAGCGCTCTAATTTTACTGAAACAGAAGCATGACCAGTATGTCATCATAATAGAAACGAAGTCCATCATTTCTTAACCAACATAACTTTCTCTCCACAAATTCCACAAGCTGATTTCATTACTTCTTAAGAATTTGTGCATGGATGAACTACAACCTCACCTTTGTTTTGCCATAAAACTATCACGCCAATACATCAATGTCTGGTAGTAGTGAATACCAATATTCTCTAGGTGCTCCACGCTGCAGTATCCAAGCAGTTGTTTTGGTGACAAGAAGAAGAAAGCTAAAGTAATAGAGAAATGGCAAAAGAGTGAAGGGAAAGGGTAGAGGATTTCAAAATAAAGGTCAACCAGAGTCTGGAAGCAGATGCCATAGCTGATGTTACTCGACTCAAAGATGGAAGACATCCACCAGGAAATATATATTCTTTTATGAAGTCTGAGCTTCTCCTATACTCTTCATACCTTTCATCAGGTATCGATATAAACTGCTTAACAAAAATAACAAATAAAATATAAAAAATATTAGAAGACTGAAAATTTTGCCAGGGATACATGAAAATATGAGCATGATGACAAGCATAACAAAGATGTTATGTCAAAAGCTTTTATAACCAATAACCTGTAGGACAAATAGACCATCTTCAGCTAAAATGGACTCACAACAAACAAAAAATTCTTCTATGTATTCATGTCCAACTCCTTCGAGCATTTCACTGAAACAGAGTAAAGTTATGGCCAAATGCCAATGCATGTTAGACATTGATAAAACATTCAACAATGATCACAACAGGAATTTACCAAGATATAATCCTGTCAAATTTCTCAGAACTGGGCAGTTGGCGATAGTCACATAACAAGAACTTTATTTTGTCCTACAAGAAACATATACTTTATCAGTATGGACCAGATCAGCATATGGAGGCAAAAATAACAGATACAACAGTTATCTAGAAGAGAGAAGACACCTGGAGACCAGCTTCTTTCACTTTCTTCTCAGCATACATTAGTTGTTCATTAGAGAGAGTGATTCCTGTGTAGTTGCATCCGGTCCGTTTAACAACTTCAATGGCCAGGCTTCCCCACCCACACCCAATTTCAAGAATTTCATGCTTGCTCTGAATTCTGGCCTAAAATTCTCTTGGAATAGTGTAAGTGATGAGAAGTAAAGCAAGTGAGCTTATTCAAAAACCTTCAAAAGTGCAGTTGAAGAAAAGGGCCTCACTTTCTCAATAAGAAGAGAAATTTTCCGCAACTGTGCCACTTTCAAGTCTTCAGTTTGATTCTGCGGAAGGCATCATCACTTGAATAGTCAGATTCTATGGCAACAACAATATGAGACAGGTGCAAGTTTACTGATAACAAGCCAGATGAGGTTAACCTCACACAAACCTTAAATATTGCACATGAATACGTCATTGTTTCATCCAAAAACAGAGAGAAGAGATCGTTGCTCTGGAGTGAAAGCACAAGAAAGCCACCAAATCACATTGCAGTGAGAATTGTGCGATATGATGAAACTGGAGGATAGAAAAGATCTTATACATATGATAGTGAATCCAATTCTGATAAGTATGAGACATTTATGAAGCTAACCAGATCATAGTGGCGTGAAATGTTTCGGCGTGCTTGTGTTAGAGTATTTTGCCTTGAAATGTGCCGATAGAAATATTTGGCAGATGCTATCCCAGCAGTTAAAAACATTGGAGTCCACCAACCCCTGAAGATCATCAAGTCCAGATAGATCTTTCAGTCATAGTAATTTTGGTCAAGAAGTAATTGTGTGATTACTGGGGTGTAGCAATGCCTTTGAATGAATATTACAATTAAACCTTTTATTTTTATGAACGGTACCAGGTTGTTTGAGATCCCTGTTGGCAATGAAAATCTGCAAAAAGTATAATCATCCAGAATAAGTTGCAAATAGAGTGACATTTGTCACATTTGTAAAAAAAAACTAGCAGTAAAAATGATTATTGGCACAAGACACAACTCACCAGGAATAGATAAAGAAGGCCTTCCTTTTCATCAACAAACGAAAAATCACCATTGATATATGCATCTGCAAGGCCTAAATCTGCCTGGCTTGCAACCTGTCAGTCAAATTTCATCCTATTTACAGCATGAATACATGATAAATGCTTGTCAAAGTTGTAAAATTGATCTATCATCTAAGGGAAACTTTGCTAAAACGGAGGGAGGAATTTGTGCCTTCCAGTAAAAGGCAGGATGGTGGATTCTCAAAAGAGACTTGAAGCTACTTTTCTTGTTAGTTCCTCCAAAAGTAAATATAGTGCCGCCATCTTCCAACAATCTGTGTGAATTTATATCATGCAATATTAGTGAACTGCCATACCACTAAACAACTACAAGTGACAACATTTATCTTCCAACAATGGAAATGTTGTTGGCATACTTCAATAGGTAGCTTTATCAAGAAAAACTCAAATTTTACGTAAATAGAAGGAGAAAAGACTTGCAGCTTAACAATACAAAAAGAAAAAAGTTGCAGTTCATGTATTTATTTGCTGGAAGAGGATGCACATGCTAGCCAATTTACCGAACATTAATGGATTTTAAGGCCATTAATAGATTATTACGAGGTTAGGGAGAGCTTGAAACATCTGTTTTATCTTAAAAACATGCTTAAATTAATGTTTACAGATGCTACGAATATAAGCATTCACGAATTCAAATAAAACAAAATGCAATGATGATAGTTCAGTGTGCTGAATAACAAGTTATAGATCAATCTTCGAAGTTGGTGGAAAAATTCATTGAATTTTTTAAACAAATAGAACTGCTTACTTACGTTAGACAACCAGTAGAAATATAATCCTCAAGGAATCTAGTCACAACAAGCCGGGCGCCAATTTCAACCCATGAAGGTATCATATTTTGTTTATTTCTGAGAGGATTGCAGGCCTTCCCAAGAACTTTATTTGCTGCAATCATGCCAGCCTGCAACATGTAAACTATATTCTCTGTTTGTAATAATCCTCTTTGGTTAAGTTTCAACAATAGTCATCATCCAAGTTGAAAAGCCATATAAGCAATTTTTTTAATATAATTCGTGATGAGAAGCTACATAAGATTCAGTATACTGATGCACAAGTTAAAGAATACTTTAAGAAACTATTGTTTTGCCACTCCAGCATGAGGTGCACTAGTTGGATCTCTCCATGTCTAGGGAGAGGTCCCAGGGTTGAATCTCAGCACAGTGGCATTAAGCATGTGGGAGAGTGTGTAAGATGTAATTTTCAAATAAAAAAAGAAAACAGTGTTATCAAGTCTCATCTTCAGTATAATTATTATTACCTTTAGCCCATCTTCATGGAAACCATAGCCTGCATGGGACAAATGTTAGGAAAAATAAGTAGGACACTTGAAGATTAGAGAAAGAGTTGTTTAGTCTCAACGAAGAAAAGACCGTAAAAGGAACACAGTTCACGCGATAATCATCTTCACATTGAAAACTGCCACAGTGTTGAATAAGCTGAAATTCACCTTGGTATGCTCCACAAAACCATATTCCTCTCTTTCCTTGTATTCTAGTAAGCTCGAGTGAAGCTTTAGTGGCAGCAACGGATGGAACTGGATGGCTTGTTGACCATTTAAGCAAAGTGTTTTCTGGCGTATGTTGTGGATTGAGAGTTACAAGAAACGGAATTTTATCATCAATATTCTGCAAGTTTACAAGCATATCATCCTTTTACTAATGTAGCTACAGTAATGTGAGTTCACGATGTTCAATATTGTCGCTGAAAAGGAATCAATTTGGCTATACAAGTTGTCACTTTGTAGTTTGAATCTAAAACTTTTATGCCTAAATGCAGCTATTCACGTCTTAAATTCAAAGTAGGTCCTCATTAAAAAGTATTCATGAGTTAGAATGGCTTCTGTAATAGAAATAAAATATTACCAACCTGAAGAACATTAAGCCAGTATGTTAAACACACTTTCTTGTCAACAGTTCCAAGAAAATTCCATGCACTCCATGCTGATTGATTTTGGGGCATGAAGTTTTTGTCATGATGGAGATATATGTCACTGTAATAGATAGCAGCATGAAATTGATAAAATGAAGCATATATTGCCAATGATTGTATCCATGATGATCTTACAGAGCAGAACAGAAAGAAATATACTATAAAGCTAAACTCGTATTACAAAATATTGATATTTAGTGGAATAAAAAGGAATATAAATTGAATGCACAGACAAGGAAAATCACCTGTACACATATTGGAAGGCACCAAGAACTCTTCTTTCTTCATTGTTTGCTTCACTACCTAATGTTCTTAATGCATCTGGGGCATGAGTAGCAATAATACATCTGTCGTACATTTCTTGTGAACCATTTATGCCAAACACACAACAGGCTGACAAATAAAAAATATGGATAAGATTAAAAACATGCTTTTCACAGAAAAGCAAGAATAACCAGCGTTTTGTGATTAATAAAATATATTAGTATGTAAAAAAACACATAATACTGAGATGATGAAAATAACATTTCTGCATATAACAATTAAGATCAAACCCTACCAAAACGGTAGTAAAATGCATCGGCATAACACAAGTAAGCGTTCAATTCTTAGTATCTTACCCCCCTGAGCTGTTGAAACAAACTGTACCTCACAGCCCAATTTGATGTGACAATTTTTTTTCTCCAACTCCTCTTTGACCTGTTATAGAAAAATAAATACGTTCAATTCCACTATCATAAGGCAACAACTATTTCCAAGTTGATAAGCTGCATAATTATGCTCATGCAAATTGGACAGCCTTTAGTACAATGTTTGTCATACTTCAGAACTTCTCAAGTAGGCTGACACACCAGTACAGAAATGTTACCTTACTTGTGTAAGTATGAGATCTCCCTCTAACGGTAAGCCATTGTGGTCGGCCAAACAGCTGCAAATTACATAATTATTAGTGATTAATACTGCATAAATTTGTTTAAATTTACATAAGATGCAGAAACAAAGACTTGCTAGGAAATGCTCGTAGTCCCAAAGATCAGAACTCGTGCATGACAGCCAACACTTAAAGATTTGCCAATACATTGAAGTCTACCAACCTGAAGAAGGTGATGATTTCGGCAAAATGAAAGAACTGAAAAGGCAGAGAAGCTCAGAACTCCTTCAGTAGGACATGACCAGATAGAGCCGCAAATTGGAATCTGTGGCATATTTTATTTCCGAAAATAGAAGCTGTGAGACACTTCCCAGGGAAGGAAGATCAGACAAAACATACGTACGAATTACAGTAAAGAACCTCACAAGATAAGCTTCTTGAAACAACTGTGAGTATCCATGAGAGTTAATGAAATCTCCCAGGGATTCGTTTCGGTCCAAGTCAGGATTATTCTCAAACTTTTCAAGGTACCTGCTCATGAAATTTAGTTTAGAATACTCAGAATGGATAAATTCATGGCTTGCTAATGACCATAGATAGAGAAACAGCATTAAGAACAGTAAAACCTTGTACGTAAGGCTAAATAAAATAATGTGTAGTATTTATAATTAATGCACTTTCATTCCTTTTTCTTGGAGAGGATTTAATATATTGAAAAATGTGCATTAGAAAATTGATACCAAATCAAAATGAAAACAAGGATGCTAACAGTTCTTCTATGCAGAGCATTGGATGAACATATCAAGAACGATTAGGAGTTAAAATACCATAACCTGTACAAGAGAACTTGCTGTACGTAACAGCATTAAGAGACTGCACTTAGTTCAACAAATGAAAACAAGGTAGCCAATCAAGTTTATAACGCACGCAAGACGCCAAATAGCTTGTTTGAACATCAATTAGCTTAAATGAGCTGGGCTCGTCTCATTTGAATGAGGGGGTCCTGGGCCAGGGGGTACGCAGAACCGAACAAGCACAGAAGAACTTACGCGAGGACGTCGTGTTTGAACTTGAAGATTTCTCGGAGCATCTGCCAGAAGTAGGGGCTGCATGCATTGGTTTTCTGGACGAACAAGCTGGAGAGCCCGTTCCTACTCCCCCACTCGCAGCCCTTGCCCCCGTCCAGACTGACTGCGAAGGACATGTCTGACCTCTCCATCTCCACGCCCATCTTCTCGAACCACTCCATCATATTTGGGTACGTCACCTGCATGCATATGCCCAACCCATACTGGACCTTGTCAGTACAAGACCCTCCCCGAGCCCAAATGAGTGGACTCGGGATGACCCAAAGCTCGGCCCTAAAGTCGAAAGAATCCTAATCTAATCAAAGCCTACTTAAGCTTATTACTTTTTCTTTTGGCAAAGCCAACTTCATATTCGGCTTTACTCCACTTTTTTGCTCTTTCTTCTTTTCTTTTATTTAATGATAAAATCCCCCAAGTTAGAAATTACCATTTATAAGTTCACTCTTAAGTCTTTGACATGGGGCAGTTGCTTGTTAGGTATTTATTAAAACAAATTATATTCGTCACTAGGGTAGGGTAGAGCCGAGAAGGTATTCAGTAGAACTATTTTACCACACGGTCCGTGCATATATCGATTAATGTTTTAATATGTAAACTAAAATTTATACTTCAATTTATTTATTTTTAAATATATATAATTTATTTAAACATATCTAATATTTAAAAGCCATATATAACACATAGCCCGTAGAACGGTTCCACTGAAATTTTTTTTAGTGAAGTCCATGTACTCATCCCTAGCTAGGGGAGTTTACCTCCCTAATATGTACCCTAGCCCCTGCGTCCGAGGTCAAAAGAAGGTGAGGTGGACACGGGATGAAAAAAGAAAGGTGTGAATAATCATAATACTCCCTTCGTCTCACATTTTTCTACTTAATTTAATTTAGTTTCTTATTAAAAATTAAATAAAGTTATTAATATAATGCAAAAAAATTATTAATTTTGTATTTTGGAAAAGATATCAAGAAGGTCTTTGTCGAGTTTTAATAAAGGTCAGGGCATATATAATATTTTCCGTTATTAACCTACTAAAAAATATCATAGGCCTGTAAATTAAGATTAAGATGAAGCTAAAAGTAAGAGGAAAAAGACGAAAAGGCAACTTACTCGATTGAAAACCATGAAGCCCAGGTCCAAGTCTATGCCACCGACATTGACCGTCTTGGCATGGCCGCCCAAGTAGTCCTCCTTCTCGTAAAGCACCACTTCCACCCCCGCCTCCGCCAGGGCGTGGGCGGCGGCCAGCCCGCTGATCCCTGCTCCAACCACGGCGATCCTCATTCTCCCGGATTTGAGTAGGCGGGTTGGCGCCTCTGTGCCTTCGCAGTCCCTCTTCCTCAACACTTTCGCACCCTCCTCTTCTAATTGCCTGCTGTTCTCCCTGTTTGGTTGAACCAAGTTTAGCCACGCCATGCATTTTGAATTTGTTCTCCCGGCTTGCTTGAACCAAGTTTAGCCACGCCATGCATTTTGAATTTTCTTTGCCTTTTCTTCTTTTTATCTTAATTCGAATTTGGTTTTATTGATTGAGAGGTCTTGAGACGACGGCTGTTTGTCAACCTGACCGCACAGTTTCACGTGGGTGCAGAAGACAGTGCCTTTTCAGTTGCTGTATTAAACAAATGGTGGTTGGTCCCACGAGGCATTGTTGGATTATCTTGTTCATGAAAATGTATTGTTTTTCTCCACTGTGCACATGGTCACAGACCGAGAGTAAGAAAGCTCTTTCACGGGGAAGACGATGATACAGCAAGAATGCCGGTTGAAGTGAAAAAAGCCCCAACAGTTGATGCTTAAGATGGCCAAATGCCATTGACATTCAACTCAAGGAAAACGAATTTCCAAGCAGAAGTGATTTTAAGTGAATAGCATAAAACAAACAAGAAAACCAAATCCAAAAAAAATTGCTCATGAGAAGGCGTACCTGGAATTCTTATCAGATGACTTGTTCAAGGCGTACCTGCAATATCTGAAGAAGGGGAAACAAGTCCAATAAACCAGGGAGGTGTAGCCTGGCACTTCCGCTGTGTAGAGACGAACGAAGGGGAGAGGATGTGCCAAAGAAGACGGAACCTGAGTTTTCCAAATCAAGCGAACGCCGCTATGGGCCTCTGGCACCTTCCACAATATAGTTAAACTTCACGAGATAAGCAAGGGTTGTACACCAACAAAAGGTTTCACAATCCCTGGAGATACGGAATTATGAGTATTTTTGTATTCTAGGGGTAAATGATGTAGACTAATGATTTCTACTCTACATCCCTTTGTTTTCACTGGTATTTTTGTAATTTTCTAGAGAGGAGACAAGAGGGCTTCGCTGGCAGGTTTGTAACTTAGGAAAAATAAACACAAAAAATGCCAACAAATTCTACATTTTTTAGGGCATACAATTTCTAAGAGTCCTATGAGCATGGGCCCATGCGCCCCATCAGCTTTAGCCCGGGCATGATCGATATGTTTATATATTTAGCGACTAGAACAAATTTAAATCACTCGCCCCGCCCCTTCATAAATTTGTGCCTTAGACTCTCAAACGTTAAGGTTCCCAAGCCATCCATGACGCGAAATCGTGTATGCAAGTGCATACACTTTACCCGCAATCTATATTTTTTGTCATGTGCACCGTCAATTTCTCCTGATGGAGGGCTGAAAAAAATTCACGAGTGACTAAGCTCGCTCACCGGTCTTTCACGCCAAAAATGTGATGGATGTAGTAGTCTGATGCAGTGTTGGCATGAAGAACTATTTTAGAACAGAGAACAGAGTTGAGTTTGGCATTTCGTCAAATAGAAGAGCCATCAAATAATTAAAAGTGGTATGATTGGTATTCACTAATTGGTATGCTGGACGTTTGTTGGTAAGACGGGTAATAAGCTTGAGTTAGTGAATGGTATAATGGTCTTTTGTGTTTAAATCAATCAGCCGTTAAATTCGTTACTCGTCTTCTACCTCCGGTAAATCTACAGTAGTAGAACCACGACTGAAGCTGACGGCGTCTTATTCAAATCTCTTTCTGTTAGTTCCAACAGAGTATAAATAGTCTTCTGTAATAGAAAGGAGGTGGTTGTTGAATCAACTTTCTTCTATAATTGGATGTTCCAACTGAGGGTATTTCCCTGAGCTTTGTTTCTGAGCTGGAATTGACAGATTTCTTCGTGATGAAGAATTGCAGTTCGATTTCCTTTCTGTAAATCCTCTTTCAAAATTAGTGAAATTCAAAGAGTTGTTTCATTGTTCGTTTTCCAATTGAGCGCTGCATCAAATTGGTATCAAAGCTTCTGGATAGTCTACGATGGCTAGCCATGATCGAGTTGATGAAGGTATGGATCAAATGTCTTTGATTCAGCAGATGATGTAGATGCAAATGTAGTTTCAGCAACAAATGCAAGTGCAGATGCAAGAAATTACAGCTAGTTTACGACGGATGAATGAAGAACGGGAAGTTCCAGCTCGAGAACCACAAATTCCGAGAAATGTGCGAGCAGATTCGAGAAATGCGGAAGCTACGCCTCGAAGAAATCCTGGACTTCCGATATTTTGTCGAGGTCACAGTTCATCTTCCAGTGATGAAGAAGATCCGCCAGTTCAGAATCTTCAACAGAATCCAGGTCCAAATAACTTTTACCCTCGTTTTAAACCAAAAATGGATTTGAACTGCTTTAATGGACAGATGAACATCAAGCAGTTTTTGGACTGGATATCAGAAGTAGAAAATTACTTTTATTGTCTAGATGTTCCTGATGACATGAAATGCAGAGTGGTTGCGTGCAAATTAAAAAGTGGTGCGTCTGCTTGGTGGAACCAGGTACAACAGGATAGGATTACTAAAGGAAAACATCCTATTCAATCATGGACTCATATGAAAAAAATGCTAAAAGACATGTTTCTGCCTGTGGATTTTGAGCAGTTCTTATTCCAACAATATTAGAACTGTAAACAGAATTTTAGAACTGTTTCAGAGTATGTGGAGGAATTCTAATAGGTTGACTTCTCGAAACTGTTTACAGGAATTTGAAGCACAGAGAGTTCAAAGGTTTGTGAATGGACTTAAATATGAACTTCAGCAACATTTAGCTACTAAGCCAATTGGATCAGTTACAGAGGCTATACAAATTGCCTTGCACAATGAAACTTTACTTGAATAGAACAAGTATAAGAAGACTGCAATGTTCAAAGTTTCTGGTGAAAGCTTGTCTATGATTCAGAATAGAAATAAAGAAACTGCAGCTGTTGAATCAAAATTTGGCAAGAAAGAGGGATCAAAAATGGATAAGACAACATTTTCTGTTCCTGTTAGCAAAAAATATATATATGCCAAGCTAAAGCCTAGCACTTGTTGGAAGTGTAAGCTAAGCAGCCTGGTCATTATTCCTCAGAGTGCCCATTGAGGACAGGAGATCCGAAACAAACTTCTAAGGCTATGACATCTCATCAGGTTATGGAGGAAGAAAACAACAAAGGAGATGCAACTGAAGAGGATTAGGAAGAGGTGTATGGAGATGACATGCAGGAAAGAGAAGATGTGGGTGAAATGAGTCTACTTACGAGAAAAATATTGATTACTCCTAAGCAGAAAGATACAAGTCAGAGATATAATTTGTTTTCTACAATAGGAACAATTGAAAACTCAAAGTGCAAAGTAATAGTCGATGGGGGGGTTGTACTGAAAACTTGATAGCCAAATCAGTTGTGGATGCTTTAAAGTTGAAGACCAGTCCGCATCCTCATCCTTATACTATTGGTTGGATTAAGGAAGTGGGAGAAATTAGGGTGTCTAAACAGTGCATGGTACCCTTTTCTATTGGAAAAAACTATAAGACAAATATACTTTGTGATGTACTCGATATGTCTATATGTCATCTTTTACTTGGTCGACCTTGGTAGTTTGACACTTTTATTCTTCACAATGGACACACAAACACTATACAATTTGAATTTCAAGGGAAGACTATAGTTTTGCATCCTCAAAGTTATCAGTTGGAAGAAAGTGTTTCAGATCGAAAGAATGCTGCCAACCAATCCAGCTGTAAAACAGATATACTCAAGGAATTACAAAACCAACCTAGTACAATTCAGTGCAACAACCAATATGGAGATGATAAAGACAATATAAAAGAAGGGGTTATAGTTGCAAACAGGCAGAGAACACAAAAGAAAACCAGGAAGAGAGTTCTTGTTACTGTCAGTAATATTTCTTCTACTCTTAAATCTGAACAGATAGTTTTATTATTTGTTAACAAATCTGCTTTAACTGTTAATGTTGTTCCTAAGCATAGTCATAAAGGGGTACAAAATCTACTTCAGCAATACTCAGAATTGGTTAATGATGAACTACCATTAGCTCTTCCTCCTATGAGAGATATTCAGCATAGGATTGATCTTATGCCAAGGGCCACTCTTCCACATCTCCCTCATTATCGAATGAGTCCTGTTGAGCATGTAGAATTACAAAGACAGGTACAAGATCTTTTACACAGAAGGTTAATCAGGGAAAGTCTGAGTCCAGTGGTTGTCCTTACTTTATTAGTGCCTAAAAAGGATAAAACATGGAGAATGTGTGTGGACTCAAGGGTAATTAATAAAATAATAGTAAAATATAGATTTCCTATACCTAGATTGGAAGACATGCTGGATATGTTAGCAGGTGCTGTGGTATTTTCAAAAATTGATCTCAGATCAAGGTATCATCAGATTAGAATGCACTTGGGTGACGAATGGAAAATTGCTTTTAAGACAAAAAAAGGTCTTTATGAGTGGCTTGTAATGTCTTTTGGTTTAACAAATGCCCCAAGTACATTCATGAGGTTGATGAGCTGCATCATAGTCACATTGGCCGCTACGTTACATTTTGTTCCTAGGCTGCAACTTGTAGGTAAACTACGTGGTAGATAAACAACGCATTTCTTAGCATTCCTATAGCTATGAGCCAAAGGGATGAATTTTTTTTTGTTTGAATATATAAGGACCTTCATTGATGAGATTAATGGCATACATACTAACGCACTTTTTTAAGTATTGATGCTAACTTCGGCTAGAGTATGTGTCATTAATATTAAATATCAAAGATTTTTATGTATAGTTTTTTTTTAACTGCTATTGTCAAAGTAGAGCATTAAAAACCAAAGGACCCATAACGCATGCTCAATTGGTTGCTGAAAGGAGCAAGGAGAACAAAGCTGAGGCTGAAATACCTTCTCATATGTGAAGGGTTAACATTTTAAACTTTCCTAGGTCACGCAAAGCATATCAAATCTTGTACTTAGGAATCCATTGGTGGGTACTTAATAATCTCCGAATGCAACAACCAGTCCAACAATGCATTCATTTCTTCCCCTTTTATGTGGGTTGTGTTCCCTTTGTTCTCGTTTTTTGCGGAAGTTTTCAATGAGGAACTCTGCGGTCTAGGAAATGATGAATGAGATTGATTTTAACATGTACGAGTAGCAGGTTCATATTAAGTTTAAAGAAAAAGTAGCCGTCACCCCAACCTAGATTAGTAGCAATATAAAATCTAATAAATAAGTAAAAAGTACAAATTTAACATAATTTGGCCAATTGCCTATGCCAACAAATAAGTTTTACTATAATTCAAGAATTTTCCCACAAAAAAATCCTTAAATAACTTTTAAACATATTCTTTCAAAACATACAAAAGGCGAAGCTACGAAACAAAAAAAAATTAAGAGTAAAAAAATTTATTTTTCTATTTTCTCTCTCTTCTAATGAAAGTTAAAAAGTCTTACAGTAACTTACATATTCATGTTCTTTGTATTATAATTATAAACAATAGAAACACAATATAAAGTAGAGTCCAACAAAGATGCACGTTTATCTTTTTCCGGTTCAAGTCAATGTCTTCATCCCTCATGCACTTTTGCACATATTTTAACAGTTTAAATGTCCTTTTGCACATATTCTAACAGTTCTAATGTATATTTGCACGCTCATTCCTCTCTATAAACAATTTTACAAATATGTCATCTAATATCAAAACTCTTGACCCCTCTTGGATAAAAAAATGCCACAAAGATCGCATAATTAAAATATTTAGATCAAGTAATAAATGTGGATTACTATCTAACAAATGTGGGTCCTTCCCTCCCCTTTTGTCAATTTGGGTGCAGAAAATGGAATCAAGTTTGCAATTAAGTTTTCTTCAGACTTTCGGTATGGATACTTGTTTGTAACCAATTTGATAGAGTGAAGGGCATGAGTCGTATTAAAAGCCAATTTTTATATATAATTTCAGTTCAATACAAAGATTTGACAGCGCAATTATGCCTCTGGATGAAATGTTTGAAAGAGACCATAAAGTCACAAGCACGACGTTTATATATCTCTCTCTCTATCTATATATTTATCTCTCTATATATATATTAGTCTAATTTGTGATACTTCCAAACGGAAGTACATCCAGAAAGTTTGAACCATTTATTACGGAGTCGAACAAATCCATGAATTTTGATGGGTGCACGGATTCTCATGATTTTCCTGCTAAAGGCTCCACATTTTTTTCTGAGGATTTTTGTCTTTGACAGGCTTGCAAGTTTCATCGCATATCCACAATCTGCATTAGAATAGTGAACTGTGTTGGGACATACAAGTCGCTTTTGGGTTTTTGTTGTGTTCGTTGGACTTGTTCAGCTTAACTCACCTTTGGGTTTGGCCTTCCCTTCCCCTTCCTCTTCCCCTTCCCCTTCCCCGTCCATTGCCTTCTGCATGACCTGCAGATTAAAGTCATCAGCCATTGTTGGTTGTAGCATATTCTCCGATCTTAATTGTTTTGTAAAGATGGTCCATTCAAGAGGATTTTAAGAGGTAAATTAAGCTTGTTTTTCTCCTATTTTCCTATTAAGTGAAATATGCGTGTTATGTAGTGTTGCAAATCATTTCCTTGACTAAGAAGTTACTGTCTTATTTTTACTTTTTAGGTTTAAAAAGGAAAAAATTAATGTCAGATATGAACCTAGGTATCACGAGCCATCGGATCGAAATATGATAGGAACGCGTTAATAGAGGAGGCATGTGGTTGATTCAGCCTGCCTGCCCCTTGAACTAACAGAAGGTGTTGGATCAAAATCCTACCACCATAATACCTGGGCTCATACTAAGGGAACATGTTAAAAATATATTTTAGATATTGTTGTTATTAAAACAGAGGAATTCCACAACAAGAACTACTATGAAAGGAAGTACAAAAAGGTCCATATATGATCTGCACCTCTGCCAGACTTTCAAGGCGTCTCCTTATCTTTCTCTGAATGAAACCTCTGGTGCACTGGTAATTCAGTACCTTGTCAGCACATTAATTCAATTTTCTCCTTGATTGGAAGACTAAAAAGAGCATCTTCAAGGACCAACCTTTACGTGGTACTTCACATAGGCATAGAAATTCAGCAGGCACCAAACAGTCTTCTCCAGTTTTGCACCTTGAACATGACATGACAAAATATCTGAAGGAGACACATTATACCACCGTGGATGTGTATGGCATACTAAAAACTCTTACATTTACCAAATTTTTATGCTCATAGTACTCTTGCAGACACAAACCTCAAAATTAGCCAGAAAATTTGAGTGATCATAGGAAGTGAGAGCTCACCAAAAGATACAAAACCTCCGTTGGTACTCAATTCGTGGAAGGATTCCCCTCTCAACTCCGGAGGGGGGATTGGTGCCCAGGTGCAAGCAGGGGCTTTGGCCAAAGTGGTTGAACTGCCCACATCCATTAGTTCCTGAAGATTAAGCTTGTTGAAACTCGGTATATCCATTTGACATAAATATTGATGTTATATGATATAGCTCGGCAATTTGCTGCAGACCTTTGGAGCTAACCTGAAAGAAAGCTGTTGCCACAACGACATCCGAATCGTCTTTGAAGCGCATGGGAAATATTGCTGTCATCTTTTCGGGCTGAAAATCCATAAATGATTTTTTTCGGCATAAAATTTAAAGCTATAGCACAAGCAAAGAAGAAGAAATTATACAAATTATCACCATTCTAATGATGAAAAACACTTCTCTTGGATCATATACGAGCTTGATGGGCTTGTGCATGCTATGCGATCTGTCCATAGAACCAATACTCCACAACATGTGTTGCAATTGTGAGCTTATGATCACCGCCTGAATGGAAGATATTTCCGCAATCGCCTTGATACAATCTTCTGAATACAGAGGGAAATATCTCTAATCTACATCTGAAGGAACATCTTAATATTCAAGTATTCAACTATAATTATATGACTTCAAGAACAGTTACTTGAACCTTTTTTAGCAGGAAGTTTGGTGAAGTCAAGTCTGAGGGTAATTTGAAATCCTTCTTTAGGAGGTTCAAGAACCTCTGCAACACGCGAGAAAAGTCTTCTTATGCATTGCAAGGTATTGGATGGAAGGCCAGTGGAAGGCAGAACTCCTGGAGAAAGCGGTGGGGAGGAAACAGACAAATAGATTATCTTGGCTTCAGAATCTGATGACTGCAGCATTAGAATCCGTGATAATATAGCAAATTCAAGGATCGTCTTCTGGTTGTTGTAAACTATAACTAGTACTCAAAAATTGTTTTCATATAGCAAGAGATAGAGGTGGCCAATGAAATGCATGAATACCTGAATATGATAATGAACTGAACCAGTTTCATATATGTTGTGGTCGATCTTTATAGGTTTCTTAGCCCTGCACCAAGTAAAACATATAGAGATCAGTCTTTTGTCGTGAGTACGAGGAAGAATTTTTTCCTAAATTCAGGGGCTGCAACTGCTTTGATCGTCTAGTCATCATATACAAATTGGATGCTTTCTGTAGTAATCTGAAGAAACATTTTTGTGAAATATTTGTCTTAATGAAAATTTAAATTTGTTGTGAGCTGTATTATATATACATCGAGACTTTAGGATGATTTGGCTGTGTGAATTTATTCTATTATTGCCATGACCCTCATTGGCAAAAAATTGTCAAATGTCAACTGCTGATGCTTTTTGGGTTAATATGAATTGCAGGATATTGTTTTGTGCTTACGTGATACAATTCCTTGAGAATCCTCTATCCATGACACAAATTCCTCGGAACCGTCTCAAGTCGAGCTGACCAGTTTTGCTTTTTTATTTTTTTGGGTACATGAACTTACTAGTTTGCTTGCACTTTATTTCATTCCAGTACAAAATTCTAAGAAGTTATCATCAAACGTTGATATATCTTTGGAGTGATGTCAATCGACCGCTACAGAAGAGAAATGCAAGCGCCAGCAGTCGAGAAAGGATTAGAAGACATACCTCTGCAGTTTCAGCAACATCGCATTGAGTGCAGGGGAGGCTCTTTGCAAGCAAGCCATGTTTTAGCAAAGACAACCTGGGTGGTGGCTTTGAAACACGACTGGGTGAATGTCTTCACAGCCCAGTTTGACAATGATTCCAAGCATTGGAAGTCAGGGAAGAGTAGAAATGAATTAAAAACACGTCAAAAGGCAATAATCTTACATGACATCCCATTCTGTAACTTCTACTCTAAGCAAGCCAAGACTGTATTAACCGTAACACGATGCCATAGATCCAAATTATTAGTCTAACGGCGTCTCTCTCCCTAGTCTCTCGCTGGCAAAGAAAGGCAAAGAACCCATGTTACAACGGTTGTAGTCAGAGGATGAAACTGAGACACAGAGAGAATTGTGTTGGATGGAACGTCAAAGCAAGACTGATTTAACTCTATGGGCCTCCACCAAATTGCTTTGTTGAGTTGCAATTGAGCATCCTGATCCTCCCTATTTCAGATGAGCTCTTTATGGGGGTGGCGCTATCTTCTACAACAGCTGGTGGCATGATTTAGACATGGCAACATCCAAGGCAATGGAGCTTTTGAAGCTTGACATCCATCCTCTTGGGGCCATTTTTGCCAAAGGATCTACCCAGCACCACTCAGCATTCAACCTGCCTACGAGTACCACTCTGGTTCTCCATGGTAGACAGACTTATGCCGTCACTTTTAACATTCTAAAAATCGATGGGGATACCAAAGGAAGAGAGGGGAAGAGTCAATCTTTTGTTTTGCATTTATATTGTTTCCCACTGGAAGTCCATGTCTGATTTCATGTGTGGGAATGAACGAGTTGAACTAGCTCGGATCTTGGCACCTGCAAACATTTTGGTCAGATGAGACACTGCCAGAACCTTGTCACTAGGCCTGAGTGATCCGTGTTTCAATTGTGAAAAATTCGAGCCCTTAAGAGCACTTAAGGAAAATACCTTTTCTTCCGGACGGAACTTAGTTGAAATCAGTTTTAGGTCACGCTAGCACATTTAAGAGTTGGTAGTTGCTCCTCTAGGAGATTGAAGTTAAGAAGCAACTACACATCGTCATTCGTCCCCCTCTAATGCTCATTAATTAGTGTACTTGAACTAGTTCATAGAGTGCTCCGCCACTTGACTAAAGCTTCATTTTATATGAAGTGGGAGAGTGAGCCTTGAATAAGGCCAGTAGTGACCAGTGAACTTTACTGTGTCAGGTCAAATGAAACTTGGCCAGAAATATCACATTGGCGGTTGCTCCACTTTGGTTAATTAATGCTCATCTAGAAGATTCAGTGAAAAACACAACTATCCATCCTCCCCCTCCAATGCTTATTAATTAAATTAGTGAATTTGAGCTAGCTTATAGACTGCTCGGCTGCATAATCAAATTAGAGCTTCATTTTATATACAGTGTTGACAGTTAAGCGAGTTGAATAAGGCCACTAACCAGTAAATTTACAGGGTTATGTAAAAAGAAGCCAAAAATGCCACCATCTTCAGGGAAGCATTTTTTATGCTCATTACTCTGAGCTCAGTGTATGGAATGTATAGGGGACCGCTTATCTAAAAACTCGATGGTGCGCATGCTAATTACAATTATTGTCAGGGCTAATGATCCTAATATGTGCGATATTAAATAACAACAGCCCCTAGGGTGTATAGAAAATGTTTTCTATCTCTAGATTATGGAGCTATTATAGAGGGATGTGTGGATTTGTATTGTTTCGCATTTTGAGGTGGCTGGATTGGGATTTAGCTATCTCAGATGAGAAATATTCCTACTGAGTCAGTTGGACCAAAAATAGCAATCAATCCAAAAAAAGAAAGAAAAAATCGATTTCAGAGGCATTGACTATATATAGATTTGCAGTCTTTATTTCCTTGATAAGTGTACCATACTAGAACGCTCTTGAGCAGACTAGCCTGTGAGGTGATCGTGCATAGACTTTCCACATAGTGAAGGTAAATAAATTTCATACTTTCCTCGGACTTCCTGACCAGGAAATATATTAATTACGCTGAACTTTGGAGAAGAGTGGACAGTCTTTGATCCACCAAACTATGGTTACAGGAAAATATATTGGTTACATTGGACTTATCCATATTGGTGAAAAAATTAACATGAACTTGGGTTTATGCTAGGTATGAGCTAAAGCATCACAGGCTATTAGATTAAGATCTGACAGTGTACATTATTCCAAGGCTAGCTGCCCTTTAATTAATATACAGCGTTGAATGCCTACGTTAACTCACACGTTAAGCACGCACTAACATGGGCGAAAATTTCATGGCTTATCGCTATTCATACAGCGCCCCTTATGAATGCGTACATCGAAGGACGAAAAAAACGTAGAAACCATTCCTTTTTTTCACCAATCATTTTCAACCAATCCCTGGTTCAAACACTTTGTGGACTCACAAATGATTGACTTCCAAATGTTCCACACGGTTCACACCTGAAGAGAAAATAGGCAGCCTGAACTGTCAACAAACACACTTCAAAACAAAACGAGCGCTCGCATCCGAAAACTGTTCATATGGAATACAACAGTCCTAGCATATACTATCTCTAATATAAAATAATAGCTTTATTTAAAAAAAAATTATTTCATATTAATAATTCTATTTTATTAAATTTAAGTGGTTAAAAAATAGTATTATAAGTTTTTTCCCCTTTTTTCTTAGATGTGAATTTCACCATTTAATAAAAAATATTATTTTTTTAAATATAAATATTAATATAAGATAGAAGAAATATAATATATAATAATAGGTCTGTATGCGCACCATAATAATCGCCTCAGTATCTATAAACCCCCTCATAAATTTATGAGTAAACTAAGATACTAACAAAATTATTAGAGTCCGTATAGACCCATTCAATATGTAATGGCACGTTTTAGGCTTAGATTTTTATATATACCATGTTCACTATTTTTATCGTGTAATCCAGTCTTAAAAACACTTCACCAATAAAAAATTGTTTCAACTACAGTAAATTCCTAGAAATGTCAACCAGGTGTAGAAAGAAATATTTAAATTACCCTCTTTCCTTCTTTTTCATTCTACCAACTAATTGTCTTCCATCGGCTCTGACTCCATCTTTGCCTCCAGCTCTTCCTCTCCTCCGCCACCTCCTCCGCCTCCTCCCATTCGCCTCCCCTCCTCATTCACTAATATACCTCGGCATTACCGTTTTAGTCACTATAACAACACAAAAAAAGAAGAGAAAGGATTATCCAAACAAAGGAAGAAAGTCAAAAGAAGAAGAGACAGAAAGTCAAAGCCTCGAGCATGAGCCAAAGTATTCACCAGCCTAGCCTTTGAAGGTATCATGGTGTTTGATCCCCATCATCCGCCAATTACACATATCTCCCAACGAGTACGCAGCCGCAAGTCCGCAACCAGTCCACCCAGAAAGCAGAAAATTGTGAAACCTGAATCAGAAGGCGCCCTAACTGGTGACAATGAGTCCACCGGAGAGAGCCCATCTGCTTCTCCTTGCCTTCCTCTTCTCTCTTCTTCACGCTTCCCCGAGAACTTCAGCAGCAACCCAAGCGGAAGCTCTAGTGAAATGGAGAGACTCCCTTGAAACCTCCGACGCCATCCCATCCTGGTCCCTTAAGGCCAACTCCTCCCTCTGCAACTGGACCGGCATCACCTGCGACAAAACACGATCAGCTGTTACCGAAATCAACCTTCCCTCTTCAGGCCTCACCGGCACTCTTGAATCTTTGGACTTCCTCTCCCTCCCAAGCCTCACCCGCCTCGATCTCAATACCAATTCCCTCGCCGGTCCCATCCCCTCCGCCGTTGCCAACCTTACTCTCATCACCCACCTTGACTTTTCCAACAACAACTTCTCCGACTCCATCCCTCCCTCCTTGGGCACCCTCTCCAACCTGCGACACTTCGTCCTCTACAACAACAGTCTATCTGGGGCCCTCCCCTCTGAGCTTCTCTTCCTCCCTAACGTCGAATACTTCGATGTCGGATCAAACTACCTGGAATCCCCGGCCACCAACACCTCCAACATGCCTTATCTGACCCATCTCTCCCTCTCCTACAACGAGATGACCTCGGACTTCCCATCCTTCATTCTCAACTGCTCCAACCTCACATTCCTCGACCTGTCCATCAACCATTTCAACGGGTCCATCCCAGAATGGCTAGCAACTGATCTCAGCAAGATTCAATACCTGAACCTCACAGATAACATATTCCAGGGCCCAATTCCTACGAACCTCTTTACCCTCAATCTTAGAGCTCTCCGCCTGGGCAAGAATGGATTGACAGGACCAATCTCCAGTCAGCTGGGCTCCCTCGTTAATCTAGAGATTCTCGAGCTTCATGAGAATCCGATTGGCGGGGAAATCCCTCCTGCACTAGGCCGTCTCCTTTCTCTGACGAGGCTGGATCTTCACAACACCAATTTGAATTCCACCATTCCCTCCGAGCTCGGCCTCTGCACCAACCTCACCTTCATTAACCTCTCAGACAACCGTCTGCGCGGGAATTTGCCCCAGTCCCTTTCCAATTGGCAAAAGATAACCGAGCTCGGCATGTCCGGAAATCTACTCACGGGGGAGATTACAGCCTCGTTCATCACCAACTGGACGCGCCTGGTCTCACTACAGCTGCAAAACAATAGCCTTGCAGGGGATATTCCACCAGAGATTGGCCAGTTGAAGTACCTTAATTTCCTGTTCCTCTACCAGAACAACATTTCCGGTACCATCCCGCCGGAAATAGGGGGCTTGGAAAACCTTTGGCAACTAGACCTGTCCACGAATCAGCTCACGGGTTCAATCCCTCCGTCACTGGGCAACCTAAAGAACCTCCTTACTCTCAATCTTTTCTCCAACAACCTCAATGGCACCATCCCACCCGAGCTTGGGAACATGACTTCATTAACAGTTCTAGATCTCAACACCAACCAGTTCACGGGGGAACTGCCAGAAACCATCTCCAGATTGGAAAAGCTTGAGCTCTTCTACGTCTACGCCAACAATTTATCTGGGCGTATCCCGAGCGATTTTGGCAAGTACAGTTTGTCACTGACCAATGTCAGCTTCGCCAGTAACAGCTTTTCGGGCGAACTGCCTCCGGAGATTTGCAGCGGCCTTCGCTTGGTGTATATCACAGCGACTGGAAACAACTTCACAGGGCCTCTTCCCAGGTGCTTGAAGAACTGCACAGACTTGGACCGGGTGAGGCTGGAGGACAACCATTTCACTGGTGACATTTCACAAGCATTTGGCGTGCACCCACGTCTTGATTACGTCGACCTCTCCCGCAACCGTCTATCCGGAGAGCTCTCCCCGGAGTGGGGAGAGTGCGAAGGCCTCACTTTGCTTCACATATCCGAAAACCAGATTTCAGGAGGCATCCCCAAAGAGCTCGCGAAGCTGAAGCAGTTGCAAGACTTGAGCTTGGCGTCGAACAACCTAAACGGCACCATCCCAGTAGTGCTGGCGGATCTAAGCAGGCTATTCCACCTCAATTTGAGCAACAACGAACTGTCCGGCCAAATCCCTACCATAATCGGCAACATGAGCGAGCTCCAGGTGCTGGACCTATCAGACAACGAGCTCTCCGGCGAGATACCGACAACCCTGGGCGATTTCCCGAGCATGACGGCGCTGAACCTCAGCCACAACCGACTCTCTGGCGGAATCCCGTTAGAGATCGGAAATCTGATCACCCTACAGAGAATGCTGGACCTAAGCAACAACTCCCTCTCAGGCGAGATTCCCTCAAATTTAGCGAAGCTCAACAATCTCGAGCACTTTAACCTCTCCCGTAACCGCCTCTCCGGCCGAATCCCCTCTTCCCTCTCCGCCATGTCCAGCCTCCAGTCCATCGACTTCTCCTACAACAACCTCACGGGGCCCATCCCCAGCAGTGAAGCCTTCCAGCAGTCGGCCCCACAGGGCTTCATCGGCAACCCCGGCTTATGCGCGGACAAAGCCAACGGACTGCCGCCCTGCTCGTCGGACTCCAACCTCCCCAGCAGCAGCCGAAGGAACCGGCGAAGGGTCATCATCGCCGTGGTGGCGGCTGTCGCGGGCGCGGCGGCTCTGGTGGCGCTCCTGACAGCGACGCTGACCCTGCTCGCGAAGCGGAGATCGCGGGGGCCACCTGCGGGGCCCACCAGGAGCCCGAAGGTCTCAGCCTCGTCCAAGTCACTGATATGGGACCGGGAGGGCAAGTTCACGTTCAGCGACATCGTGGAAGCCACCGACCGGTTCCACGAGCGGTTTTGCGTGGGCAAAGGCGGGCAAGGGTCCGTTTATCGGGCCGAGCTCCCTTCGGGCCAGGTGGTCGCGGTCAAGCGGATCCATTCCCCCGACTCTGCGGACTCCGCGGGGGCGAATCGGGGGAGTTTTGAGAGCGAGATACAGGCGTTGACCCAGATCCGGCACCGGAACATCGTGAGACTGCATGGGTTCTGCGCCAGTCAGGGGAGCATGTACCTGGTGTACGAGTACGTGGAGAAGGGTAGTTTGGGGAATGTACTGCACCGCAGCGACGGCGCCGCAAAACTGGACTGGGTGGCGCGCGTGCGGATTCTACGAGGGCTGGCGCACGCGGTTTCCTACCTCCACCACGACTGCTCGCCGCACATCGTGCACAGGGACATTACCCTGTCCAACGTGTTGTTGGAAGCGGATCTGGAACCAAAGCTGTCCGACTTCGGGACGGCCAGGCTGCTCAGCCCGGACACGTCCAACTGGACCAACTTTGCGGGCACTTTCGGATACTCGGCTCCGGGTAAGCGCAGTTCATTTTCATTTATATTTTGTTTTTTATGCTTTGTTCAAATATGTCTAAGCATGAGCTAATAGGGTTTAGTAGGGCATATATATATATATATATATATATATATATATATATATATATATATATATATATATATATATATATATATATATATATATATATATATATATATATATATATATATATATATATATATATATATATATATATATATATATATAGCTCCAAGGGACAAATAGATTTAAATTGTTACATGCTTACGGTCCTCGCGGAGAATGCTAGTCAGAACATCCTCGCCATCAGTCATGAAATTTGACGGTGTATACATTAACATAAATAATGAATAATGGGATAACGCACATATATTAGGGTCCTGAACCATCAATTCTCATAATCAACAGCTTCTACCTAGTGCGGATACTATATTAGAAGACAAAAAAATCTTCCCTTTGCACTGGATTGAGATTGCGATTAGTCAATATTAGAATGGGCTAGCAGTAACTTTTTCCTTCAAATATGTGGAACGTAGCTGTCTATCATAAGAAATTCAAATGGTAAGGGGGTGAACCCGGATGTTGGTCCCCATTGGACATAGTGAGGCAAGTGGAAAGTTTGCTTGATTCCTTAATATTGATTCATATCGGGAAAAAAAATTTGATTTGAAGTAATATAATCAATTATGTAATTGGCATGTGAACTGTGAAGTATGATGAGTGCGTCTCCCACAACTTAAATTTTTTAATCCTGCTTGTGGTTTGGCTCTGAGCATGCTGTTTCTCAAAGAAATCAAAGCAAGGGGCCGGGAGGAGAAGAATTATGGACTTCTTAATTATGCCAAGCCATCTATTTTGACTTTCATGCCAAGCCATCTATTTTGACTTTCATGTCAAGCCATCTGACCTGACCTCCCTCAACTTGACAGTTGACAATACCAATCATCAATTTCAACGATTAGAGAGTCAAATGTCATTATTTCTTATTATCATGTGTATCAGTCCATATTCCACTGAATCTTGTCATTTCTGGCAGAGCTTGCTTTCACAATGAGGGTGAATGAGAAATGTGATGTGTACAGCTACGGGGTGGTGGCTTTGGAAGTCCTGATGGGAAGGCACCCAGGAGATCTCATCTCCTCTCTGTCGGCCCAAGGGAACGACGTACTGTTGAAGGATGAGCTGGACCCGCGGCTGCCATCTCCAACAGGGAAATTGGCTGAGGAAGTGGTCTTCATTGTGCAGCTCGCCTTGGCTTGCACACGCACCGACCCAGCCTCCCGCCCCACCATGCGTGCCGTTTCACAAGAGATGTCTGCACGCACTCAAGCTTACCTGTCTCAACCCCTGGGCACAATCTCCATGAACAAGCTGGCCAGCTTCCAGAAATAGCTCAGATCTTCGCTTCCATTTTATCTTTGCATGTAAACAGTTATCTTGTCCAATCAGAGCCCTTGGGTCGTAACTATATTTTTTATTATTATTTCAAACAATTTTAGACACTAAGAAACTTGGAGAGATGGGATGTACGTATATATAGTGGTAGATTGTAGTGATCTAGTGTCAACATTTTACACTTATAATCAAGGTGATCTCTAAATAATTTACATTCCACGTGAGTCACTAGAACTTATTTCATGTGCGTGACGGAGCCTCCCAAGAAAGAGGCTGAGTAGGGGCCACTAAAAGTTGCCACAACTCGTAGGTGAGCCATGTTGTAATGAAAAAATTACAGGGCACATGGTTCCATCTAAAAAGAACAAAAAAAATTAATGAGGCATGGCCCACCTCTTGCCCCCGACTCTGTCCCTCAATATATGCTAACATTCATTAAGTATATCCCCCTCCAGCAAAGTGGGACCTCTGTCCCACGAAGTCAACAAATAAATTCGAATGGAATATTGACTTTTTTATATGAAGCGTTTTTAGTGCTTCGACAATGAGTTTAATATAAGAAATATATGGGGGCATTTTATCTATGAGATCAATGGCATATATGCTAGCTTACGTTAGCATTAGCTAATTTCACTGACACTAATATATATTAGATTTCAAATATTAAGGACTCATATCGTTCTTACGTTGAGCTCATTGTCAAAAAAGAGTATAAAAACTCTTCCTTTTTTATAATATACAAGCAAACAAATGAAAGAAAATGTATATTGATGTCACAACATACTACTCTTTCCCAAACGAAATAATAATCGAGCTCAACATGCTTAGTATGGCTATGACACGCCGGGTTGGAGGCTAGTGAAAGTTCACTTACATTGCCACAACATATCATTGGAGGACATGAAAGGAACACTCCAATGTTGCATATTTCCCATTTGAATCTATGAAAATTTAGTAGGTGTGTGAGCTAAGGACTGCTTTAAGCTAGATAACTTTAGCCACGTGAATGCTAAATTGCTAATATATTTGTATTTGTAATACCCCGGGTCCATAGGCTTCTCAAATGTAAGGGCGTAACCCGACTCGAGGTTCAAAAATACTATCAAAAAGTTGTTATCGTCGATCACTAAGATCCTCATATATGTGTAAGAGTTGTGATGATCCTTGGGCACTGGTTTAAAAATTAATTATTATTGTTTTTAGATCGGGCCAATATTGTCATGGAATTGGTTGCCTACGTACTTATTGGGTAATATTTCTAATATTATTCTAATAAAATCGAATCTAGAAGTAATTCTGCTTAAAAAGTAAGGTTTTTTAACATGCATAACATTATACATATAATATTTAAGTATTTTTCAATTAAAGATACATTCATGTGTCAAAGTCGACTTAGAATAATAAAAAAGTCGACCGATCAAACAAAACATTCTTTTACGAAATCAGATAAATCATTCACATAATCGGATAAATCAATCATTCACATAATCTAATAAATCTAATAAATCATTCGTAAACATAATTCAATAAATCATTCACAAAATTAGATAAATCATTTATTTACAAAATGTTGTTGATACCAAAGTGACATACACCTGTACTCAAAGGGTAATAAGATCAAAATGAAAAGGATCTTCCCACAATATCTTAATTCATGAGCACGTCATATGCCTTAATAGACAGGTATCTTGAAGTCATAATCCAATAGTTTTTTCGTCTTATACCAAATAATTACATTTCAAATTCGATGTTGGGTTTTATACTAAATAGTTACCTTTTAAATCCAATCATTCAAAATCATTCGAAATTTCATTCAAATAATATAATAATATTTCAAAATATGTATGCAAAAAAGTTGAATGCCCAAACTGATGAACACATCAAATAATCATAAGTCATTCAACATCTTTTTAAAACATTCATAACATGAATTCGTCCATAATTTCGTAACCATACAAGTCAACTACTTAAAAGAAAATATGTATTCAGTTAAATAAGTATGCATCAAAGCTATGAAACCATAAACGCTTACTCTCTTGAGATTTTTAGAGGTAGTAGCAGTCAAAGTTTTCCCTTCTTTAAGGACATTCCTTTTGAGGCATAGAGGCGGTGGGCAAAAACCTACTATTACCCCGGGATGTTTATCTCTTTGTGGCCCGAAGGCTACAAAATGAGCCTTCCTTAACCAATGATTTCTCTCTTTTTACGGTTCAAATGCAATGGGCAGAACCTCCCCTAACCCCTAAACTTTTGTTTCTTTGTGGCCCAAAGATGGCTGACATAAGGTTCCCTTAGCCCGAAACTATTCTCTCTTTGTATCACAAAGGCGGTGGATAGAACTTCTCTTGACCCCAAGACTATTCTCTCTTTGCGGCTTGAAGGCAGCAGACAAAACTTTATCTTCCTAGGGACATATATCTCTTTTCGGGCTTGAAGGCAGCAGACAAAACTTTATCTTCCTAGGGACATATATCTCTTTGCGGCCTGAAGGCAGTAGGCAGAAACTCCCATTACCCCATGACATTTTTATCTTTGTGGCCCAAAGGTAGCAGATAAAATTTTCCCTTATTCCAAGACTTTTCTCTCTTTGCGGCCCAAAGGTGGCTGATAAAACCTCCTATTTTTCCCAAGACTTTTTTCTCTTTGTGGCCCGCAGGTGGCAAACATAGCCTCCCCTTACCCCATGATGTTTTCCCCTCTAGAAATGTTATCTCTTCAAACTAACCCTCTCATGACGTAGTGTCATGCCCCGGGATTTTAAAAGCATATAAAATTTTCTTTTCATAAAGATATCGGAGTTTACCCGGGCCCGCGACTGGAGCCAATCACCATATGCGATATTAAAATAGTAGTATCCCCAGGAACCACAGTCCATGTACAAACACACAAGAGAAAAATAATGAGTTCTTACTCATTTCGGTGCAGTTGAAATCCTTGAAATCAATCGATAAAACTTCGGAGTAGGCCCGTCGACCCGCACACTAAGCTTTGTTGAATCCTGTAAAGTCTGGGGGGTGGTGAGTATTTTAAAATACTCAGTAAGGGAGTTTATACTATCAGGCATGAATAAACACATGGCAGTTTCACAACACATATATATAGTACTTTCCATGAAAACGGGGTGTGCCTCTCACCCAAAACCACCCCTAGAGCTTCTTCCTACGTATCGAAGATGCTACTAGGGTTTGCAAGCTCTCACGGCTCGCTACAAATGTTCCAGACATATATATATTAATAAGAATCTTACTGCGGGTACAAAGCAGCGACCTCTTACTTCTCCATAGATCATCTCAAAATATTTCGTGCTTGTGGATAGAAGAGCCACCCGTGCTCATGGGACGCCGGGATCTAGAGAGTAGAGAGTCTTCCCATGATACTCTCTACCCTAGCGTGCGTAGCCTTGATAGTTGCCCTTCGTTAGGGGCGAATCAAGGATCTTGCCCTTCGTTAGGGGCGAACCAGGCTAAATTAGGTACCGTGCATCTGATTCCGAACCGGATTAATTGTGCTCTCATCTAGTCAACGGAGCTCCATCGGGGCGCCCAACAATAGCTCTGGACAACCAAAACACTCATGAGTCCCAGACTCATAGTCATGAGTCCCAGACTCATAGTCATGAGTCCCAGACTCATAGTCTTGAGTCTCAGACTCATAATCTTAAGTCCCAAACTTAATCAAAATATCCTAGAGTTCTTAGGCTCCAAAAAGAGTTGTTTTCTTTTAAAACATTCTATCCCAATGTTTATCCTTTTGAAAATCCTAGCTTCGCCTCTATAAGACATGGGAGCGTCACTATCAACGACTACAAAGACAAGGTTGGTCGCTCATTCCAATGAGACAGTTACCCTTTCTTTGTCCCGCTTCAGTGACTCGATCACCATGCTTATACGTCTTTTCAAAAATAATCTTGAGTATCCTCCTTTCAAAAAGGACGAGTGTCACGACCCGGATTTTTAAAAGCATTTTTAAATAGCACGAACGGTAGGTAATTTTTTTTTAAATACAAAACAAATCCTTCGATTAAATATCCAGGTCATAATAACTGGGGTTCACAAATACGAATATCAAATCATATAATATTATTTAACATCTGAAAATTCATAAAGACCAGCTCATCCATCTAAGTACAAGTATGTCACCCGTCTGAAAATAAATAACAAGTTGACTCTCACGTTTAAGGCACACTTACGTATCGGAGTTTCAAAAATGCAAAAACCTCTTGAGCTCGCCTGCCTTGGTGTCACTTGTCGTCGCCTGGAGAATCTGCAATAAAGCAAACTAAACAACAACCACAACCACAATGGAGCATCTCCGCCTTCAGGAGAAGAACTTCCAAAGGACAAAAGGTTTTATTAATATTTTTCGGATCGGGCCAACATCACCCGATGTTAGTTGCCTACGTACTCATCAGACAACATCTCCAATGTTTCCAACAAGATCGGATCCAAACGTAGTTCTGCCTAAAAACTACACTATACTAAGAAGCATAGCATCACCCATGCAATGCTTAAGTATTTTCAATCAACCTACATTTTATGCAAGTCCTTTAATCATTCCACTTGTTCTAATTAAACAAGCAATATCAATCAATGTTATTAATTATTTCTCGAACCATTGTTCGATAATTAATATTCCCGTCTAATCCCAAAGACAAACAGACACATCAGATGTCAACCTAAGTGACAAATGATAAGAAACACCCTGGAATCCACCAGGCCCCTGGAATCCACCAGGAAGTGCCATCTCCCAACCTAGCCCATAAGGACCTGACCGGAGTGGAAGGGCATGGCCCACAACTGCACATGAACAAAAGTGGTCAGAGACGCCAACCAAGCAGGATGTCAGCGACCCTAATTGCGTGTACACTAAAAGATCCTCAATAGATCTACGGTGAGCCCGG
Organism: Saururus chinensis; assembly: GCA_035235625.1. Taxonomy (NCBI): domain Eukaryota; kingdom Viridiplantae; phylum Streptophyta; class Magnoliopsida; order Piperales; family Saururaceae; genus Saururus; species Saururus chinensis. The sequence goes on from CP141145.1 coordinate 34,775,113, forward strand.
CTCACAAAGAACTCCCTCCAATGGGGAGGTACAACTACACGGTCAAATCAGCAGCTCCTCAATAGAGCTAAAACTTAGAAAACCATTATGAACCCTATCTTGCTCATCTATAAGCTAGGATTCTGAATGACTATCCCAAACCCTATTAGTCCCTTCTAGACTAAGGTTTACAACTCGAGACATGTCATCTATTCATCAACCAAGGCAAATCGTCAGGTCAAAGGCTTTGTTCACTGTATGAACTAGTCCCAGACCCCTCTGAGGTATTTTAGTCTTTATATTGATTAGGCATTCTTGCCCAATCCAAAGCTATCAAACCCCAAACAATTATTCTTTCAATAATATAAAGATAGTGATAAATTACTATCACAACATCAATATCATAAATCGAAACAAAGAACAACATAAACCATACGAACTACACAGGTCTAAGCATATCATAATATCAATAATCAAAATCAACAATGATATTATAATTACTCGAGCTCTCGTGCCCTAACCCTCCATGGGTTAACTTATTAAATCTTTATTAAACTTATCGTAATACACCCAAGGGCATTAGAGTAATTATCCAACATTGGATACAGTCATCTCTGCACTTGGGGAATTCTTTAACCTCTCAAAAGATCTCAGTATCATATTGGCTCATTAACAACATCCACGCGAATGCGGGCCAGTTTGCATAGGGGTAGTTCTGTCATTTGGTTTAAGGCCTTAATGTCCTCCAATAGGACCAAAATTAAACTCAAGGGTACTACTTGACTTCATGGACCCTGTGTAATTTTCATGGCATGTGACGGGGTCGTGAACCCCTTGAACCGACCCAGGTTGTCTTAATGGTTTACTATAAACCCCAAGGGTAAAATGCTCAATTAACCACTCATTGGTATTTTTCTTCACCAAGATATTTGGCCTATAAATATTTTACCTAATAAAATCTCATTGAGAATTTTCCCAATTTTTAAATAAACTCCTAGGCCCCTGAACCAGGGCCTTGAACTCGGGTAAGTTAATATCATACGATAATTAACTAGTAGGGGTAAAAAGGTCATTTTACAATCTATGGGATTTTTTCCTTAGTTGAAACTCAGTCACAATAATCCAAATCCGCTCCAGATACATGAATATTTTTCTAGAATTTATTTGACACTTTTAGCCCCTTGAACCGGACCCGGTTCGATTCCCCCCCTTTTTTAAAAAAAAACCCGACCCGGGCCGGGCCGGTTTGGATTGACGACCCGCAATACGACCCGTCTTCCCCACGTCCGGCCAGAGGCGGAAACAATGGACTTGGCCACCACGGCCGGGTGGCGGGCTGGGGTCCACCGGATCGCCGCCATGCGGCGATCACAATGCACCTAGCCCCCGCCGTCGCCCGGTGGCCGGCCGGACCAAAGTCTCCCCCTTTCTCTTTTTTTTTAATCAGACGGTGGCGTCGCGACGGCAGGCCACCACGGCCAACCGATGGGCCGGGCTTGACCGGATCACCATCGTCCAGCGATTCCGGCAACCCTGGTCCATCCACCGGCCGCCGGCTGCGTCGCGCCGCCGCCGGTCCTCATCAAACAATTTTTTTTTAACAAACGGCGGCCCGCACAGCAACAACGATTCTGCCGCAGCTAAAGACGCCGAAGCCAGGGCCTCTGCAGCCATGTCCGCCACAACCAGGGCCGCCTTAGCCAGGGCCAGCGCGGCCCCAATCCGAGGGCTGATCCGACGACTGCAAATCAATTACTGTTCACTAAATTACGTGAACAGTAATTGCAGAGATACTATAAATTTTAATAAAAATAATTAACAACATCTCTACAATTCTCCATTCGAAATCTTACCTCTCAGGTCGAGTTGTTGTCGATCCACTGCCACCAACGCTTCGCTGGAGTCTCGCCGGAAAATTTTCTCCCTTCCTTCACCATCCAAAAGCTCCCCCCAATTGGGCCAAAGACCCCCAAATTGTGCCCTAAGAAGGCCTTTTATAGGTATGGGATTAGGGCTCCTAATCCCATGAGGAATTAGACCTCAAAAACCCAATTTTGGAATAGCAATTTATCGGGCCCACATCGCAGCTTAAACATACAGTTCGCGCGTTCAATTCGGGTAAACGGGTCCTGCACAATATGTTCAACTTCAGACGGTCGTTTCTCCCTCATCCGGACTCCGATTTACGCGTTCTTGTGGCGTTTCGAAGTTCTTTCTGTCTACTTTCTAATAGAATTAGTTTCAGCCCCAAATTCTATCTAGGGAGAAAGTTATTCTAATAAGAATGTCAATAGGTCAAACACCATAATTTCCACGTATTTAAATTTTGAAACCCGGGAAAATTAGGGATATTACAACGAGTCCTCTAAAACCGTCATTTAAACATAATGTATTCATTCGCAATGAAAACAATGGCGAAGCTAGTTTGTCGCTATCTCACATGCTCCATCGTGTATAATTTATATCAAAATCCACGAATAAATATTCGATTAAACTATTATGTATGAGGCAATCATAATGCATGTAGTATAGAACATATATGCTTCCAGCAACAAATCATTCGACTATTCGAATATACATAATAACATTATAAATATACGCTATATAAATCATATTCTATCTCAACGATTAACCGTTCAACAGATCGGATATATGTGCAGAAACCATAAATCATATCTTAAAAATAATCTGTAAGGACCCTCATCTCTAAACCAGTTTTTGGTTTTCTTTAATTGTTGGTTATCGTGAGATTAGTGTGTTTTCTAATCTATTCGGTGATTTCTTGAATAAATAGTGTTTAAGATGGTTTTAACCAAAATCAACTTTAAGATTAGTGGTTTTAAGTGATTTTAAATCAAATATGATTTTTTTGGGATTTTTTTAAATTTTCACTATTTTTCCAAAAATTAGGGTTTTGGCGGGACCCCTGTGGGCCCCACTGTCGAAATTTTAATTTTTGGGTCAAATGAAGTTAAACATCTACTTAAGGTTATACAAAAAAATTTAGAATTTTATTAGGCTTAATTAGTGCTTAAATTTGTAAAATACCCATTTTAGCCTACTTTTCCTATTTACACCCCATAACTTACCCATGCATACCCCAACCCTTACTATAAAAGGGCAAACCTGAGTCATTTCCATTTTTGGGAATAGACTAAGGAGGGAGGTCTGGCCTAATCCTCAATTAGGCCCGGATTAGAAGACGATTAAGGTAAGCCTACTCTAATTAAGCACTAAACCCTAGCTTTCTCCTTAATGTCTTCTAAATCTACTATTTTTCCCATGTTTCAATTCGTTTTTGGACATCAAAAACTACTGATTTGTGTTTTACTACAAACCCTAGCTTTCAAATTTTGATTTTTACAACCAACAAGCCCTAGATCTAAGATTTAATTAGGGATTTCTTTGGTAAATCAATTTGTAATGGAGTTTAATCCAAACTCAATGTTTTTGGAAGGTTTTATAGAAGGGTAACTCTCAAATCCTAGATTAATCAAGTGCTAAGGTAATGGGTCTTCGAAATCTCAGCTTATCCATGGTAAAACTCTTGATTTTTGGCTTATTTCAAATGGAGATACTTAATTTGGTGTGTTAATGGCATGATTAGAAAATGGAGTTATTTAATCCCGATTTCTTAGGGTTTTGCATTATTATGATATGGTTTAACTTTCTGAAAGTCAAGAAGGACTTTTGATGATGATTAGTGTGTTAGATGTGGATTTGAAGTGTTATAAATGGTGTTTCGGTTTGGATTTGCGAAAGAAAGAATATGACTAGTTCTGCCTTGTTGGTGTTCGAACGGCCCTTTTGTGCATTCGAACGACAACACTGTCGGAACGACAGTTTTTCAGTTCAGCCGATCGAACGGCCTGAAGGGCGTTCGAACGGCTACACAGTAAATTGTATGTTGTGCATATGATGTTTATTTCGATGATTCCACTTTAGCTTGCCAATTTCATATGAATGTGGAGTATTTTAAGCTATATTATGCTACTGAAAATGCATGCTATTGAGTTTATGGAGTTGAGATACATGCTTAGAGATTTACGAAAGGACTTATGTTTTGTGGCATGATGTTGGAATTGTCATCTTGAAATTATGAATAGTTGATTTCCTTTGAATTAAGCATATTTTTAGTAAAACTACAACCTATTATTAGACTAAATTGTCATGATAGAATGTGGTTAGTTGATGTGTGGATGTTGGTGAATGCCATGACTCAAGGATGAAATGAATAATCTTATATGTATTTAGCCTTTGTGGTTGAGTTTTCATTTAAGTTATGATTTCAATTATTTTCCTCTTATGATTTCCGCTGAAATTCATGTTTAGATGGTAATTCACATATGTAGTGTGGTAGTGAGTTTAATTTCAAGCATGTTGACATGCATTGTGTGAAATGCTTCTACTAGCTACACACATACATGTGGGGGTTAAATGATGATGTTGAAGCTTGATATTGTGATTATGAATGATGCATTAGGGGCTGGTGAGAGCACTTATTATGGATTAGGATTTATGTATGTTTTGCCCACGTATGTACCATGTTGCATGCATCATGAAAATGGATTTTCAATTGAGGCTTCATCGTGGTTAATCGAATTTGACCGATTGGATGCAATGTGATGAAATTGTATGCCGGATTGATCGGTCATGGATTAATCGCAAGTTGATTGGTCCGAAATGACATATTTTGATTTGAGTTCCTGTGTGGAACGAGTGCACTCCCCAGGTTGAGTCTAATTAAATGGGATTATGTGGGGACGAGTTGTGTACTTGTTTTGCGGATTGTGAGAATGTTATTATGAGTGTCATCTGGACCCTGAGAATCCAGTGTGGTATGCCGTGTGCACCCCGCTACCACGTGTTCTAGGGTTCTCTATGTGAGAACTCGGGCTCTTCCCTCCGCAGGAAATGTCCCTGGGCGAACACCCCTGCTCTAGATTCTCTGTGTGAGAATGGGACATCTTTGGCTAAGATCATCCAGGGTGAGTAGTCTTTAGGGATTGACAACCCCAATCTTTCTTAAATTCTTGTGTAGAATTTTGGACCATGACACACCTTCGTGGCCTTGTCTATGTCCCGTCTATGTGACACCAAATTTGTGATTACTCCTTAATGGAGGATGTTATGATATGATGCATGATGGAATATGTATGTTAGAGATACATTCATGCAGGTTGATTTTGATATAATGCATGTGGAATATGTATGCTAGAGATACATCCATGCAGGTTGAATTTGATGTGATGCATGATGGAATATGTATGTTAGAGATACATTCATGCGGGGTGTTATGATGAGAATGAAATTATGTGGATTATGCACTATGATGCAGTTTTAGGTGATATGTATGTGTGATCAGAAAATGATGCACCATGTTAATCTTCGATCTAAATGATCTTATTGCTATGTTATCGTATTTTCGATGCTAATAGTGATATTAAAAACCATTGCTGAGTTTGTTAAACTCACCCCTCTTTCTTGTGTTTTGATTTGGGGCTGCGTGGTGCGACACGCAGACGGACAGGATCTCATCTTTGAGGAAAGGTCGGAGATGGCTTGGATGTGATCATGGAGATCGTTGTGTGACTTATCTTCTTTGGTTTTATGCTTATGTTTAGAACCTTTGTGTAGGGTTCTTTATTTTGGATTTATGTCACATTTCACAGTTATGTTTGCTTAAGACTTATTTGAGCCAGTGTGGGCTTTAGTTAACAAAGCATGTGGGTTTGAGATTCGTTGTTTACTTTGTGATAAGCAACACTCTTTCTTTCCTTTTATTTACTCTTGCTCAAAGGATTGTGCGTACTCCGTAATTCTGTTAATCGCCCGTGGTTAGGGTTAAGTCTTCCGCTAGATCGTTTCTCAATTTCCCTTTGTTGCCCCCGCACGCTTGACCGGCCCTTGGACCAAGTCCGGCTCGGGTCGGGCATCGCCGAGGTGTGACATAATCTCTAGCGCATAACATGCGAGAGTCATATAAATAATAAGTTAAAAACACAACCAAATATTATTATCATGCCATAAGAAAGGATAAAAGCCCCTACCTCGCTTTTCGCAAGAGTTCGAAACCGATAAATCGGACACCACGAAATTGGATGTCCACTTATGGGGTTTTGGAGGTCTCCAACTAGAAAAATTACCCCACCATGATGTTCGGCACGCTCGATTTAGGTAGAAACGCCTCTTAAACGATTTAAATCGGACTTAAAACGAGTAAGAAATGAAGAATAGAAGTTTCTGAACATGGGAGAGAAATGAGAAAACGTAGGAGAGACTGGATGCTATTTATAGAAAAACTGGATAGATGTGAGGCTGGCACGTGTCAATACTATCCGCTTTATAATTAATCTTATCTGCTTTGTCAACAATCCAATCCACTATCAATCCTATCCGCTTTGTCAGCAATCCTATCCACCATCAATCTTATCCACTTTGTCAGCAATCATATCCACTTTGTCAGCAATCTTATCTGCTTTGTTAGCAATCCTATCCACTATGATATTATTTTATTCAAATAATATCCTGACCTCAAAACGCGATAACTTTCAACCTTGACTTTGGAATTGCACGTTCTTGTTACCGATGGACTCGTGTCGATGAGCCCTTCGAAATAAGACCACATATGGGTAGGTCATCCCGCACTTTCAAAGTGGGTCCCGCCCATATGACATTTTCCCGAGGTCGTAACTTTCGCTCCCGACCTCCGTTTCATACGTTCTTAGGTTCGTTACGCTCATCTCACTGAGCTCTATCATAACCCAATAAAAACTCTCAAAATATCTACCTCTAAATAATTTAAAATAATTAAAAACTCATAAAATAATTTTATTAGAGGCAAGAAAACATACCGAAAATTCGTGGTCGTTACACGTAGAGCACCCCCAATGTATTTAGGTTCGCTTTTTGAATGACTTAAATCAGGTTTAAAATGGGTGAAAACCAAAGATAAGTGGAAAAACGATGTGGGAAGGTTGTCCTAAGTTGGAAACCTGCAGGAGGGACAAGTGGATATGTGCCACGTGGTGTGCATCCAAAGCAGCTACACGTGGTGTGCCATGTAGCACCTGACGCAGTGCTAATGCCAAAACTCCTCTTTGTTATTATTATTTTCTTTTGTTTTAAAATTTTAAAACAAGACTGATTTTAAAAATTCAAAAAGTTATAACTCCCTACCTTGAACTTGGTTTCACATGTTTTTGGTACAGCCACACTCATATTGATGAGTCCTACAAAACATGCAATATTATATTCTCCTAAGTTTAAAGTAGGGCCTATCACATCATGCTTTTCAAGGTGATAGCCTTCACTTTTGCCATCTAATTTATATGTTCTTTAGCTCAATAAGTTCGTCACTTAGAGCCTTGGAAGACCTTGTTCATTTTCAGGGGGTTAATCAATTAGGATTTAAAATACTGGATTTAAAATATGAGATTTTAGAATATAATCTAAATTCTTGGATTTAAACTGCCAAATTTAAAAATATTTGGATACCCAAATCTTGTATTACTAGAATCCCGGGATTTGCATTGTTGATTTCAAAATAATTAACTCCTAAAAAATTTTTATCTACAATTTTAAAATTTGACTAATCCATAATTTAGAGGGTGAGATGAGACGTTACCTGGCCACGATGGTTTATCTGGCAAGGATGGTGGCCTCCGGCAAGCTCCAGTCGCCACATGAAAATGGCAACCTCCTCCAAGCTATGGAAGGCAGTATCGATCATGGAAGGCCGTATCGGCCGTACGGGTGCATATTAGCCGATACCAGTACAGAACGGGGGGCGATACGCCCCCCACTGTAATTATCGATACGTAACGGCTGTATCGACCATACCATATCGATATGGCCGATATGTATTGATACCATATTTTAAAAATATTTTTTTATTTAAAAAATTATTTTTTAATTTAAAAAATTAATTTTTTTATAGTCATCGATACACTCATCCGTATCGATACAACCTTCCATGGTATCGATATGGATAATAGTATCAACAATCACAAATACGTGTACGCATTGATGATACGCTTTGTGTGAGCCAAAACAGTTGTAAACCCTTTGATATACATAAAAAAATATTATAACTAATAATATATCATTATAATACTTCAATTTAGAAGGTCGTATAAACTGATACGAGTGTTCTAAAATTATTTTATTTTAAAACCATTCACTTTACTCCCTCTGTCCTCTACAAACTATTATTCCCTCCGCCCCATATTAAGTGTTATAAAATTAATTTATTTTAAAATTAAATAAGATATTTAATGAGTCATATGAATATTATTGAGAAACTCATACGGTAGATGTTTAAGTAAATGCATAATTGTGGAGCACTATATTTTTAAAAAAATTATGTAAACTATATAGACCAACTTATATTGATATCATATAATTTTTTTAAAAATATTTTTAATATAATAAAAACATAGTCATTAGAAGAGGTTGGATTGGAATTATATTTTTGTTTTTAAGAAAAAAAAATTATTTTTTTAAAAATAAAAAAATTTATTTTTTTAAATAAAAAAATATATTAAAATATTATAATATCGATACGTATCGGCCATATCGATATCGTATGCCCGATACGGCCGGTACATATAGATGATACATGTGGGGGGCATATCGTCCCCTATACTGTATTGGTATCGACCTCTAGTGCATGTCGACCTTCATTTTCTAGTGCATGCCGGACTCCCTTTTCCAGTGCTTCTGTGCTTCTGTAATTTTACAATACCACCTCTAGAGGTGGTGTTGTAAAATCTCACTTTTATGTTATAAGTTTCTAGTAAAATCCTCTCAAATCACAATCCTAAGATTTTTAACTAACGTTATATTTCAAATACAAGAATTAATTGTTTAACCACTAATACGATATTTAAAATATTATATTTTAAATCTTAATGTAATAACGCTGAATTGTAAATATGGCATAGACAATTCTAAACGACTAGCAGGAAATTTTAACATCCTAGAATTTATTTTCAAATCCTAATTGACTAACCCCCTGTTTAAAATGTGATTTGACTTAGATTAATATTGTACTATTGTATTTTTATTTAATATTTATATATTTAAAAAATAATTAGCTCATACCCTTAGATAACATATCAAATATTTTGATAAAAAATAAATTTAAGAATCTCGAGGTGTGACGGTTCCCCTTTCCCTTCTCTTTTATTTTTTAATATTTTCTTATTAGTCAACACCTTGATAAGTTAAAGAGCCTATCAAACTTCCTCAGAAACCCCCTTTACACTTGTTGATGGGTTGAAGATGCCTATCGAGCCCCATTTAAACAATACATTTTCACACTATTTGCTTCTCAATCCTTTAGCTAACCTCTTAGCACATGAGGCTCATTAGTTTTCTTATAAAAGTCTATGTTATTCTCTTCTTATTTTCAGTTTCAATTCACTTTGACAACTACCTTGACATGTTGGGACTTTTCCACATTCAACCTCAATAGGCCCTTGATAAGCCAATAAACCTATTTATGCCATTTTCTGAGTTCTGCGTTTGTTCATTTCTTCCAAGTACAATTATTTAGTGTCAATAGGCCCTTGATAAGCCAATAAACCTAGTTATGCCATTATCTGAGTTCTGCATTTATTCATTTCTTCCAAGTCTGTACAATAATTTAGTGTCTTTGCAAGGAATCTTATCTTCTAGAACTGAGTTCTTTATTGCATATATTCATTTCTTCCAACTCTGTACAATTATTTAGTATCTTAGCAAGGAATCTTATCCTCTAGAACTATCTTTATCGACTTCTAACTTCAATTTTTTTTTTCTTAAGTCTTCTTTCCCAGCATAAACTCATTTCTTCATGAAAGTCTTATTTCGTTCATCTTCCATCTATTTAACGTGCTTTTTAATTATTTAACAAAAACATTATTGATAAATAACAATCCTACTCTATTGCAACGATATTCTTGCTTGTACATCTCACACTTTTCCGCTCTTGGATTTTTGTATTTTTTACATTGATCCATCGTCAAAATACATTGAATCTCCTCAAATTAACTTCCCTGGAGCTTTACGGTCTTTTTGGAGCTTAGGGGGAATGAACATTGCATTGTTGGGCCTTAATATGAGCCTAAAACGGTTTTCTTAACCACTTACCATGACCAATTTCATGACTAAAAGACATATGAAGGGAAAAAACCCAGGAACAATTCTATTTGTTTTCAAGTTTCTCTCTCACTACTTTTACGGTGATATAGTAGCTTTTCATTATTGGTTATCAAGTCTTGGTCATAAAAATTGATTATACTAGACAAATTCTTGAAAGCCACCATGTATCACATGAAAAGTTCATGTTCAATTCTAGCCTCTTCTTGAGACACTGAATTATTTGGTTTTGCAGCAATTAACAAAAAGCACTTCTAATGAGATCAGAAAGCAGTTCTTGAATTTACTTCAAATTTGTAACAAGTAAAAATAACTTCCCTTTTCACGACTCAACAACCTTTCAATTTTGTTGGTGCATGACGTGGTTCAACTTCTACCGATAGTATTAGTGATATTATTTGTAATGATCATGGGCAGTTTGTGGTTGCTTGTGCATCCACTTATAATTTTTTTCCAACCTTAAAACCTCTACCTGTTTACAATGCTTATGGTTAGCTAAGTTTATGCATATCTCAACGATGGAAGTATCTTATATTCTCTTTATATATCAAGCACTCAGTACAAGGAACACATGAACACATGATAGTCATTTATCAAAAAAATTGAGGAAGTACATGTTAACGTTAAGGGCACTAATATGCACCGTCGATTTGAAATATCAACTACTATTATACATGGCACTCTGTTCATAAAGAAAAGAGAATAGAGAATAGAGAAAATGCTTCCCTCAAGGATTAAGGCTCACGGTGATTCTTAAATATTAGTGCTATTAATGTAAGGCCCAGGGAGTATTAACTTAGGCATGTCTTAGTACAAACAATAAGAAAACACGGTAATAATTGGTTATGGCCATGTAGCTACCTCTCGAATGGAAAAAAAACCAAAAAAACCCATTTTATTGTTGTTAAATCAGATCGACAATAACGGTGGGTCCCCCGTTTTCCAAATCGTAATTGCCACGAAGAATATCCAAGGACTTCAAAAGCCATCAACACTGACCTCTAGAATCTTCACTTCCCTCGACCAAAATCTCACCTCGCTCAACGTGTGGCTCACCTTTCTTCCAGATTCTCACCCTGCACCCATATCAGCCAATCATGAAACAAAAGGCTCTGAATCGAACACCTAAATCGCATCCGGGCTCGGGAAACGATACAGAAGCCAGTCTCTTGTTCTTTCGTCTTTCAGAGCTAGCAGAAGCCAAGGAGCAGAACTGGTTGCCTGCCTTCGGCAGTGCTGCATCTCGTCGTTCATGGCAACTTCAGTCACAGCCGCAGGCCTCTCTTCCTCCTTGTGGGGAAGCTGGGGCTCGTCCACGGCGGGGGAGGATAGATCCATGCTGGCAAAATCGGTTCCCAGGGGTGTCCGAGTTGGGAAGCCCATTCGGTGCCAACCCATGATGAAGAACGTCAATGAGGGGAAGGGATTGTTCGCGCCGCTGGTTGTTGTTACTCGGAATATCATTGGAAAGAAGCGCTTCAATCAGCTCAGAGGGAAAGCTATCGCCTTACACTCCCAGGTATTACCTGAACTCTGATGATTTTTTGTTCTCCCTTTATATCTGTCTTTTGGGTTCTTGCTGCTTTAGGATGCATTAATATGAAACGATGTAACTGCCCATGAGTTATTTTGCACTACGGTGAAAAATAATTGAAATATTTCTGATGTTGGAAGACAATAATACATGGTGAGGATCATTAGAAGAGGGAAGAATGAAATTGAAACGAAATAATATGGTTTTTATTTTCTCATTAAGTTAAGAGAACACCCCGACAGCAGAATATTAAGATGGTAAAGAAGAATTTGGAATTAATTAAATTGAAGTAATAAACCAAATTAGCTCCTTAATAAATACTTTTATATCTCATATTAATAAGAGACCTGTTTATATGAACTCGGGCTCATATAAACCTACTTGAGCCCGGGCTCTATAGGCCGCCGAATTTACATCCAGCGGCTTATAATATTCATGGGTTATATTATGAGCCGCCAGATGTAAATCCGACGGCCCATAGAGCCCAGGCTCAAGTAGATTTATATAAATTTGGGCTCATATAAACTTTTTTTATTAATAATTATATATAAAAAATAGTAATATTTATTGTATAGTGAAGCCCACCTCTAAAGAAAAGCTTATGATACTAATTTTTAAGTACCTAATTACTTAAATTATACAAAATAGAATTATTAATATAATATTTATTTTTTTTACCAAATAAAGTTATTAATTTGAGACAGAGAAATTAAAAGGAAAAAAAACCCTCAGAACAAAGAATTTTGTATGGTCTCTTCTCACAATGCTCCCCTTTTTATAATATTTAAAATAGACGCGCAGTGTCACACGTTAGCACAATGGAGCATTACTATTAGCATGGTCTTTCTCTTGTCTTTATGAGTAACATGTATCGATGGATAGATTCCCTTCAAATCTTTCATGATTAGTTTGTTTTCATTTTTTTATATAAGATGATTAGATAGATTTGATTAGCATTAAAGCGACAAAACCAGTCTCGTGACTCCTACAAGACAGAGGGCTTATTATCATGGTCACTTCATTTGATGGTGTTATTAATCTGCGAGATAAACCCTAATAATGCCTTCTTAGCTGCAGGTAATCACAGAATTTTGCAAGTCGATAGGAGCTGATGGCAAACAGCGACAAGGATTAATTCGTTTGGCAAAGAAGAATGGAGAACGGCTTGGGTTTCTTGCTTGATACAGGAAACTGTTGTCTGTATACCTTTCTAAATCACCTGCTAGATATCATTTTTTATAGAATGGTTCCTTATCAAAGACAGAGCATTACATAGCATGTAAACTTGTCAATATAATTTCTTTCATCTCGGTAGGCGACCCTCTTAACCGCATGCATTACACAAAATTCCAACTCTTATGCCGATTTGAGTAGTTATTGCGAGCCGAGTAACAACAATTCAATCTTGAACAGTGTAGACCTTGTTATACCAGATTGTTCATCGAAGTACGCCAATATGGAAAAACTAATTGCAATGTATCTACAATTTGCTACTCTTCAAGGCGGCCGACTGACAAGCCCAGTTCAATCTTTGATAGTGCAGATTTGTAATGATAGATTGTTTCTTAAAAGGTACGCCCACGATGAGAAAGAAAATTGCAATTTAACTACAATATGCGGCATTAAAAAGAGGAACTAAAATGTTCCCCATGTCTGTTGGTTCAGTACTAAAAATCTACCGGTAAAACAAGTGCCAAAACCTCCAGCAGTCTTAAATCATAACAATTATAGAATGCACCCCCCCCCCCTCTCTTCTCCTACTCTAAAGTTTGTCGTGCCTTTCCATCAAAAAAGAAAAATAAAAAAGTTTAACATGCTTGGGCAATTTGTCTGCTTATATTGTGATTAGCTCAGTTGCAGAAAAATTTGTCATTCATGATATTGTGGGAAATAAGACTACACTGTAGCTGCACAATTAAGCACCATCCTTCCAAGTTTACTTGTGGTCAATAATTCAACCATGACGTGCATTTTTCTCTTGTTATGACAAAAAGAAAAGCCACAACGAGTGAAAGTAGCAAAAATATAGCATGTCGAAATATAGATGTAAATTTAAACACATATCAGCAACACTGCAAGTAATAAGTCGCACTTAAGTTTTGTTCTGTAATTTGTATAATCAAGATACATTGCTCAAACAAAATATCGGACACTCCTACTTGATTTTTCCCTCTTGGAATCATCCTGGCAAAACAATACAGAAGTTATTGAGAGAAAATTTATAGGAGTACGAAGCTGGAATTAAGTACAGGAACGAATGTCAGTTACTGGATGAAACTTACATGAAAAGTGTACGAAATCTTGTCATTGACATCAATTATCTCTTTCCACTTCCTTCCTATGCTCATCTGAAAAGGAAAATGTGTCAAGATAACAAGGTATATAAGATTAAAAGGAAAAAAAAACATGATTAGAATATTAAAGTATTTGGTAATCACACCCACAATAAAAAAGATACCGTCACAACCACATGACAAAAAATTCACAGATGCATCAGAATGGAAAAGAAGACAACATAAAAAAGGAAAAAAAAATAATAGCAAATTGTAATTACATCATTATAGACAATTTTTAAAAATTGCCAGTATAAAATGATGAAATTATATTGCAACAAATAATATTTGATAGCAAATGGACGGCAGGTGCTACATAACATGATACTCTAGGATAAAAGCTTGTTAGGCTAGTATAGAAACAACACAAAACAATGTATAAACATACAGCTACAATAAGGAGATTAGTCTGACAATATTACTACAACATCCACCCTAAAAAAACATCGAATAAAAGGAGGAAATCGAAAAGATATCACAAGCATTCCATCAACGAATTATGAAATATACAAAAACAAATCATCCTTCAACTTGTATTAGAACATTATAACCTTCATAACTAAAATAATTAGATCAAGATCAAATGAACAATTAATAGCAATGATTACGATGAAAGAAAAACATTAATCGTAATTCAATTACAATTAGAAAAAATATTCGTGAACATATATTGATTATGTAAATTAAAAACAAAACCTGAACAGCTTCATTTGGGGCGGTCTTAGTCCAAAGAGCAAGTTTGTCTTGCCTCTGACGGACGCTCGCCACAACACCACAGATTTCATCGCTTTCATCAAATTGCTCCCCAATAAGAGCCATCAGCTGCAAGGATGCGAACAATTAGATCCGAATAAAGATCAAAAACCATAGAAGAGAAAATAAATAAACTAAAAATTAGGCAACCACACGTAAAGCTAATTGTGCTTACCGTTTCAAGCCACATGGTATCGAGGTTGGCCTTGCGGCTGCTGGTGACAGACCATTTTCCTCCGTTAGCACACTCTGGATCCTCCCACTTGGGGTCAATCCCAGATTTGAAACAGTGAAAATCGGCGTTCGCCGTTAAGTTACTTGGCTTGAATATCTGCTCGTACAGACTGCAACAATCACCAAAACGAGCATTACAATCAAAACAAGACAAGCCGAAATTAACTCAATTTAATCCGATAGAAAGATGAAAAAGACGATTTTTTCATTTCAATCACTATGAATACATACCACCAGAACTCCTCAACGGTGTCAAAGGTATAGACTTTGCGAAGGGAGCTTCCCCAAGCGGCGCCCTGCTTGGACTGGTTGTCGAACCAAAACGTCCACTTACGCTCCAGCCGGTGCGGCTGCATCGACTCCACCACCGGCGCCTCCTCGGCGGGCGCCGCTTCAGATGCTGCGTCCGCCATGTATTCGACTTCCCCTCTGTTCTCCCCTCGAAAATTAGGTTTACTCAGAGGAGGAAAACGACATCGTGCGGAAGCCCTGAAAAGGCACGGCCCGAACCAGGCCCGGACCGAATTGCGCCAACGGTTGCCTTTGGAGCCGTTGGTTTAGAGCCGCGTGTCATAGTCTTACTTGATGAAAAGGTTACCGTGCGGTATTTATAAGGTTTTTTGCCCAGCAAGTAAGTTTATTAATGGAATAAGAGTTTTTGCTTAGCAAGGCACTGTACGGATCACGTGTAAAGGGCCTTGCAAAGCAAAAGACAGGGGGAAAGGGAGTGACATATTGTAAAGAAACAAATGAATACAAGCAAAAAAGTGGATTGCATTCACTATCAATGCGTTTACAAAGCAATGATAACTATTCAAACACTATCTTCCCCCTATATAGCATAAGGGATTTTTTGAATATTGCTGGAGTGGCAGCCAAAGTGGCTCTACCGGCATCGTTACATAAAAGTAAAGAAAATTACATAAAAACATAAAGAAAAACATTAAAAGGTATTTACATTATATTTACAAAGGGGTTCGGACCAGGTCTGTAACATTCTCCCCCACTCAAATCTGTCGACGTCCTCATTGACGCTGCGACTAAAGGTAGGCTTTGGCATGTTGTGCTTGTTGAATGGTGAGGTCATCTTCGGGCTCCCAGCTGTGTGGAAGGCCCCGCCACTTGATGAGGAATTCTTGTACCTGTTCTTTGCCGCGGAGAACTTTGCGATCCGCCAAGACTTCTTCTAAGACTCGAACGTCAGAGGTGACCTTCGGGTTGCTGCGATCAATCTTATTTCTGGAGGGGTCTTCAGCATCGGCATGATATGGCTTGAGGCAATTGGCGTGGAAGGTCAAATGGACCTGCATCCAGGCTAGTAACTGCACTTGATAAGAGGCTTTCCCGACCTGCTTAGTGATGGGGATGGGACCTTTATATTTGCGAACAAGACCTCAATGGAGCCGCCGGAATATCTTCAATTGGGCTAGATTCAGTTTGACAAGAACCAAATCTCCCACCTTGAATGTGTAAGGCTTCCGGCCTAAGTCGGCCCACTTCTTTGCTATGTGACACGTTTTCTTGAGATAGGCTTTCGCAATGTCTGCTTGGAGGTGCCAATCCTTTGCTAAGTGGAAGGCAAGTGGGTTGTTCCCTATGTATCCAGTCGCTAGAGTAAGTAGTGTTGCCGGTTGACGTCCAATGGCAAGTTCAAAGGGGCTATGGTTAGTGGCAGAACTCCGTTGGAGGTTATAGGAGAATTGGGCAATATCGAGCAGATTCACCCAATTCTTTTGATTGCCACTGATGAAGTGGCGAAGGTACTCTTCGAGGATGGCATTGTTGTGTTCAGTCTGACCATCTATATGGGGATGCATGCTAGAGGAGAAATTTAAC
Organism: Saururus chinensis; assembly: GCA_035235625.1. Taxonomy (NCBI): domain Eukaryota; kingdom Viridiplantae; phylum Streptophyta; class Magnoliopsida; order Piperales; family Saururaceae; genus Saururus; species Saururus chinensis. The sequence continues at coordinate 34,791,925 of CP141145.1, forward strand.
TTTGAACCCAATAGCTTGAATAACTCTATCCAGAAATGACCAGTGAACCTTGCATCGCGATCACTCACAATGATTTGCGGTACTCCCCAAAGTTTGACAATATTTTTGAGGAATAAGTGTGCCGCTTCTTCAGCCGTACAGTGCTTCAACGCTGGGATGAAGGTAGCATATTTTGAGAAGCGATCGACCACAACCAAGATCAATCCATAGCCACCGACCCTTGGTAAAGCGGAGATGAAGTCTAGAGAGACACTCTCCCATGGCCCATCTGGCACTGGTAGTGGTTCCAGAAGACCATGAGGTTTGTCCCGTTCAACCTTATCCTGTTGGCATGTGAGGCAGGTGCGAACATACTCTTCGACATCGTCACCCATGTGAGGCCAAAAATACCCCCTTTCCAAGAGAGCTAAGGTGCGGTGGATACCTAGATGTCCGGCCCATGGTGTGTCATGGCATTCCATAAGGAGATCCTTCCTGAGATTGTCAGCCTTCAGCACGTAGAGGCGCTTCCCTTTTGTCATAGTAGTTCATACTCCACCCAAAACTTGCGACTTTTTCCCTCAGTGACTTGCTGGAGAAGAGAGGGTGCCAATGTATCTTTATCTAGTGCAACCCGAATTCGAGTATGTAGGTCGCTTCTACACTGGCTGACACGGCCCAACTTGTTTAACTCTATAGTGGCAAGATCATCAGACTCAGTCTTCCGGCTCAAAGCGTCGGCGACAATGTTGTCTCGGCCAGGTTTGTACTCCAAGGTGAAGTTGAATTCGGCAAGGAAATCCTGCCAATGAGCTTGTTTCGGAGAGAGCTTCTTCTAGGTTTGGAAGTAGCTAGCAGCAATATTGTCAATCTTAATAACGAATTGAGAACCTAGCAAATAATGTCGCCAAGTGTGAAGACAATGAATGATGGTTGTCATCTCCTTCTCTTGTACGGTATACCTTTGCTCGGTCTCATTCAGTTTGCGACTCTCGAAAGCTACCGGGTGTCCATCTTGAGCCAAAACACCTCTGATGGCATACTCAGAGGCATCCGTTTGCATTTCAAAGGGCTTCATGTAGTCAGGGAGGCGGAGTACAGGGTCTTCAGTCATAGCTTTCTTCAGTTTAGCAAAGGCCATTTAGCTTTCTCGAATCAGCACCAGAGACAGTCCTTCTTGAGTAAGTCAGTTAGAGGGGTGGCTTTTTGTGAGTACCCTTGAATGAACCGCCGATAGTAATTAGCCAGACCAAGAAAAGCTCGTAACTCTCGCACCTTAGTCGGGGTAGGCCATTCATCAATTGCGTAAACTTTTGATGTATCCATGCAGACTTGTCCACCTCCGATGGTGTGTCCCAAAATTAAGATCTCCTCCTTAGCAAAAGAACATTTCTCCAACTTGACGTACAGTTGATTGTACCAGAGAACTTCAAAAACAGGCTTTAGATGATCAATGTGTTCTTCTAAAGTCTTGTTGTAAATGACAATGTCATCTAAGTAGAAAATCACAAACTTGTTGAGGAACTCCCAGAAAATATCATTCATCAAGGTGCAGAATGTAGCCGGGGTATTCGTTAGTCCAAAGGGCATGACGAGGAACTCAAAGGCCCCATAGCGGGTAACGCAAGTGGTCTTCGTTTCGTCCCCCTCGGCAATTCGAACTTGATAGTACCCCGAACGTAGATCCAACTTCGAGAAGTATCAGGCATCTCCTAGTTGATCAAAGAGGTCAGCAATGAGTGGAAAGGGATATCTGTTCTTCACCATCAACTTGTTGAGAGCAGCTTCTATCATGTTTCTTTTGGAAGAGGACTGGAGATCCGAAGGGTGCTTTAACGGAACGGATGAAACCTGCTTCAAGAAGTTCATCACGTTGTCTTCGCAATTCTGCAAGCTCTAGCGGTGCAATCCGATAGGGGGCACGAGCTAGAGGCTTGGCACCCGGTTCTAGCTCAATTTGATGATCAATAGTTCTTCTTGGTGGGAGGTGTTTGGGAAGGGCTTTTGGCATCACATCCGCATATTTTGAAAGGACCGCCTTAACTCTTGGAAGAGTAGGTGCATCATCTGGCGATTGACCCTCTATTCGCATGGCTACAATGTAAGTGGACTCACCCTTCCTCAAGCCCTTGTCAAGTTGTATGGCTGACAAGTGCTCAGTTGGGGGCTTGTCCTTCTGAATGGTTGGGACCATGCACAGGATGGATTTGTTGAACATGCATACCGATCCTAGGTGCGGCATCGGCACAACACTTGCACCTTGTAGAAAGTCCATCCCCAAGATAACCTGAAAATCATCCAAGCGAACAGCCATAAGATTAATTGCCCCAGACCAGTTTCTAATGGAAATGAGAACGTCCTTAGCTAATCCAGTTATAGGGTGAGCTTCGGAGTTCACGGCCTTCATCCGGCTGGAGTCTTTTACTAACTGTAACCCAAAGCGCTTGATCTCATTGTTGGCGACGAAGGTGTGAGTAGCTCCAGTGTCGACCATGGCTTGAGTTGGGACTCCATTTAAGCAAATCCCAATATACATCAAACCATTAGCCTGAGAGTGTTTGGTTACATTTTGTCCCTTGAGTGAATTGATCAATCGTAATGCCCCCATCTTTGGTTCTGCATCTTCGTTGCTAGAGGCTCCTTTAGTGGCAGCGTCAGAACTTGATATTCGAGCATATAGGGCGTTGAGGTCTTTTTTCTGCGGGCAATCTCAAACAAGGTGAGAACCATTACAAAGGAAACATGTAAGCTTCCGAGGTTGAAATGTTGTGTTGTCTGTCCTTTGTCCCTCATTCCTGTAAAAAGGTCTCTTGTCACCCATCTTGCCCTTGCCTTTATCTTGGCCCCCAGTGAACGACCCTTGATCTTTCTGGCCATATCGATTATCCCTCTGGTTGGTGGTGTTCTTTCTCAAGCCACCTTCGTCAGTATAGTCAGTAAGACATTCTGCTTCTGTAACGGCAGTGGTCAAATCTCTTACACCCCGTCTATTTAGTTTAGTCTGAACCCATGGCTTGAGTCCTTCCAAAAAGAAAAATAGCTTGTCCTTCTCAGACATGTCACAAATGTCCAGCGTGAGGGCGGAAAATTGCTTAACATATTCTCGAACGGTCCCAATTTGTTGGAGACAGAGGTTTCTCCGAGCAATGAACTCAACATTTTCAGGAAGAAATTGAGTCTTGAGTTGACTCTTCAACTCTTCCCATGTCTCAATCTAGACTAGGCCTCTCGTCATCTCATCATACTTAGTCGTCCACCACATCTTAGCATCGTCGGACAAATACATGGTGGCCATAGCCACCTTTGCCTCTTCAGTCTCTGGGTTGACAACCCGAAGGTATTGTTTCATATCGAACAAAAAGTTTTCAAGTTGCTTAGAATCTCTTGCCCCACTGTATGGAGTGGGTTCTGGCACTTTGGGGCGTCTTTGTCCACCCATTGTACCAAGGGGTGGCGAGCAGCATTGCGCATGAGGAGCGACACCTAGGCTGCCAAGCCACGAATCTCTTCCTGTAAGGAAGCCACAGTCACTTGTACATCATCACGAAGCTCATTGATCAACCCGCGATTCACCGAGCTCAAGTCACGGTTCCTTTCCTCCCATGTTTCTAGGGAGTGAACCTTATCATCCAGCTTGTCGAAATTGGTTGCAAGGGACGTTATCTGCTCTTCCACAGCTTCCACATGCAACAACATTTTCAACGTCTTCGATGGCAGGGGGGCTCTTCCACCCCGCTTGCCTCAACCACCGACTTCAGCATCCCTTCCGAAGATTGAATGAACCGAAAAAAAAAGTGGGGGATCACCTAAACCAAGGCTCCGATACCAACTGTTAGTGCCCTACTCGATGGAAAGGCTACCGTGCGGCACTTGCAAGGCTTTCCGCATGGCAAGTAAGCCTATCGACGGAACAAGAGTTCTTGCTTGGCAAGGCACTGCGCGGATCACGTGCGAAGGGCCTTGCAAAGCAAGAGGTAGGGGGAAAGGGAGTGACACATTGCAAAGAAACAAATGAACACAAGCAAGAAAGTGGATTGCATTCACTATCAACGTGTTTACAAAGCAATGACAACCATTCAAACACTACCCTCCCCATATATAGCATAAGGGATTTTTTGGATATTGCTGGAGTGGCAACCATTCAAACACTACCCTCCCCATATATAGCATAAGGGATTTTTTGGATATTGCTGGAGTGGCAACCAAAGTGGCTCTACCGGCATGGTTACATAAAAGTAAAGGAAAATACATAAAAATATAAAGAAAGACATTAAAAGGTATTTACATTGTATTTACAAAGGGGTTCAGACCAAGTCCGTAACACGCGGCTCCAACACCAACGGCTACAAAAAATTTTATTATCCTATCATTATTTTTAAATTTTATATTCAAACAAAAATGTTCCTAGCCCCGTCTTTTTCTTCTTCCATTCTCATTTCGCCGCCCTCATTTTTATCTTTGTTTACTCCACTCCCCATTGCCGCCTGGCAGATAATCTCTTTGTCATGGTTTTCATCATCATCTGCCTCTACCTTCTGATCTTATCATCTCACCTCTTCTCATCTTCGTTTAGACCGCCCCGCTTACCCCTCGCTCCCCCACTTTCCTCTCCCTCTCTATTTACCTCACCTCGCATTGCCGATCACTATCCCTCGCCTACTCCCTCTCACCACTCCCACCTTGCCCCTACTGCCACCAAAAATGGCTGCACTCCTCCCCCTCAAACGTCGTTGTTTCGCCACCAAGTCAAACACCCAAACTGGAACTGACATTAAGGATTTGAAGCTTGACAGCATGGAGGGCCTCCTCGAGGCCCTGCCCACTCCAGCTCTGTTGTGGATCCCTCCATCAACTCCATCTACCTCTCCCTGTAGAGCCACGAAGATGTCCAACTCTAGCACCTCTAGCAAGCTCAACTACAGCAACTATGTGGAGGAAGAAGATAGTAAAAATTTACTCAATTTGTTATATGCAAAGAGAGCAATTTTATTCTATATATATATATATAACAAAGTGAGTAAATATTTATTGTCTTTATTAGGATGTCCCGGTGGCACTCGTGGTGGAGGCCAGAGGAGCCATGGTGGTCGTCGAGGTTGCGGGAGAGGAAGGAGTTGAAGCGGCAGTGAAGGCGCTTCATCTTTTTGGCGATGCCCTGGAGGTCGAGCTAGTTAAGAACCAAGAAGAAGTCGCCCATGTTGAAGACGCTGGCCAAGACCATGAACTCCACCACCATCTCCTTAAATCGCCCACCTCCTTCCCTAACCTTTCCTCAAACACCCTCCTCCCCAGCATCACCCTACAAGGGTATTGGTGGTGCAAACATTGAACAGATCGCCAAGGTTGATAGCCTGGTTGGTGGCGGCACAATAGGAGAGGAACACGATGAGGGTGGCGACCTTGTCCTCCCGAATGTGGCAGAAGTTGTTGAGGGCCTTGGAGGGGCAAGGCCAAGGCAGGGGAGGTTAGGTTGACAGTGGCCGAGGATGTCATGCCTCGGTGCTGCCCGACCCGAGCCGAACCCTGTCCAGGAGCCAGTCAAGCGCGCGGGGGCGACGAGGGGAATTGAGATACGGTTTAGCGGAAGACTTAACCCTAAATACGGGCGACTTAACAAAAATACGAAGTATGCACACCACTTTGAGCAAGAGTGAATAAGTAGAAAAGAAAGAAAGTTGTTTAACTCAAAATGAACGACTAATCTCAACCCACATGCTTAGTCAACCATAGCCCACTCCGGCTCTAAAATAGGTCTTAGACATCATAACTGTATAAAGTAACATAAATCCAACAGAGAACCGTACACAAAGGTTTTAAAAATAAAGCATAAACCAAGGAAAATAAGTCACATGAGAGTCTCCACAATCACATCCAAGTCGTCTCCGATCTTTCCTCAAAGAGGAGATCATGTCCATCTGCGTGTCGCGCCACGCAGCCCCAAAGCAAAACACAATAAAGAGGGGTGAGTTTAAACAAACTCAGCAATGGTTTTCTAATATACTATCAGCATCGGCAACACGACAGCATAACAATATAATCATTCAAAACAAATACTGACAAGATGTAACATTTTCTAATCACACATGCACATCACCTAAACCTGCATCATAGTGTATAATCCACATAGTGTCATTCATATCATATCAACCTACATAAAATGTATATCTAACATACATATCAAATCATGCCTCAACATCATATCAAGCTGCATAAAATGTATCTCTAACATACATATCCAACCATGCATTACATCATATCAACCTGCATAAAATATATCTCTAATATACATATCAAATCATGCATCACATCATATCAACCTGCATGAAATGTATCTCTAACATATATATCAAATCATGCATTACATCATATCAACCTCCATCAAGGAGTAATCACAATTTAGTGTCACACAGACAGGAACACATACAAGGCCACAAAGGCGTGTCATGGTCCAAAATTCTACACAATAATTTAAGAAGTTTGGGGTTGTCAATCCCTAAGGCTGCTCGCCCTGGACGATCCTGGCCAAGGATGTCTCATTCTCACACAGAGAATCTAGAGCAGGGGTGTTCGCCCAGGGACATCTCCTACGGAGGGGAGAGCCCAAATTCCCACACAGCGAACCCTAGAACATGTGATAGCGGGTGCACACGACATACCACACTGGATTCTCAAGGTCCAGATGATACTCATAATAATAATCTCAAATCCGCAAGACAAGTACACAACTCATCCCTACATAATTCCATTTCTCTAGACTCAACCTGGGGAGTGCACTCATTCCACACAGGAACTCAAATCAAAACATGTCCTTTCGGACAAATCAAGTTTCGATTAAGTCACGACTGATCAATCCGACACAATTTCACCACATTGCATCTAATCAATCAAATTTGATTAACCTCGATAAAGCCTCAATTAGAAATCCATTTTCATGATGCATGCAACATAGTACATACGCGGGCAAGGCATACATGAATCCTAATTCATGATAAGTGCTCTCATCAGCCCCTAATGCATCACTCATAATTATAATGTCAAGCTTCAACATCATCATTAAACCTCACATGTGTGTGTACCTAGTAGAAGCACTTCACTCAATGCATATCAACATGCTTGAAATTAACTCACTACCACACTACACATGTGAATTAACATCTAATCATGAATTTCAGCAGAAATCATAGGAGAAGAATCATTGAAATCATAACTCAAATCAAAGCTCAACCACAAGCTAAACACATATAAGATCTTTCACTTCATCCTTAAGTCATGACATTCACTAACATTCACACATCAATTAACCACATCCTAACATGACATATCAGTCCGTTAGTAGGTTGTAGCTCTACTGAAAATATACTTAACTATAGAGAATCAACCATTCATAACTTCAAGATGGCAATACCAACATCATACCTCCAACCATAAGTCATTCCACATAACTCTAAATATATACCTCAACTTCATAACCTCAATGGTATGCCTTTCCAGTAGCATACTATAGCTCAAAACATTCCACATTCATATGAAATTGGCATATTAAAGTATAATCACCTAAATAAACATCATGCACCTAATACAAAAAATTTTTGCGTAGCCGTTCGAACGCCCCGAAGGCCGTTCGATCGACTAAACAAGAAAATTTTGAATTTATAGTATTGTCGTTCGAACGCACAGGAGGGCTGTTCGATCGGCTAAACTAGAAATCTGTCGAACTAATAGTGTTGCCATTCGAACGCCCAAGAGGGCCGTTCGAATGCCAACAAGGCAGAATCGACCTTCTTCTTCATTTCAAATTTTCAAACCAAAACTCTATTGATAAACCTTAAAATCTCTATCTAACAACCTAAATGCTAATAAAATTCCACCATAACTTCCAGAAAGCTAATCTACATCATAACAAGATGAAATCCTATGAAATCGGGATCAAAGATTACCATTTACTAATCATGCCATTAAAGCACTAAATCAAATAAATCCATTCAAAATAAACCACAAAATCAAAAGTTTTACCATAGGAAGACTGAAATTTTGAAAGTCCATTACCTTATCCCTTGATTAGGCTTGGATTTGATGGTCACCCTTCTTGAAAACCTTACAAAGACATAGAGTTTGAATTAAACTCCATTAAAATCGATTTAACATAGAAAACCCTAATTAAAAACTTAGATCTATGGCTTGTTGAACATAAAAATCGGATTTTTAGAGCTAGGGTTTGAAGTAAAGATGCAAATCAGTAGTTTTGATGTTTAAAAATAAATCAAAACAAAAGAAGAAATGATAGATCTAGAAGGGATTAAGATAAAAGCTAGGATTTGGTGTTTAATTAGAAGGGACTTACCTTAAACACTTTCCAATCCGGGCCTAATTGGGGATTAGGCCTAACCACTCCTTCTCAGCCTATTCTTAAAATGGAAATGGCTCAGGTCTTGCCTTTTATAGTAAGTTTTGGGGTATGTATGGGTAAATTGTGGGGTATGAATTAAAAAATAGGCTAAAAATAGGTAATTTAGTTATTTGAGCACTAATAAAACTTGAAAAATTATAAAAAATTTTATAAGGGCATGTGTTGATGTCTGGCTTAATTTGACACCAAAAACCCAAATTTCGACGGTGGGGCCCACAATGGGTCCCGCCAAACCCTAATTTTTGAAAAAAATAATAAAAATTTAGAAAATTTCCAAAAATTCACATTTGACTCAAATTACTTAAAAACCACTAATTGTAAAGTTAATTTTAATTAAAACCACCATACACATCATTTATTTACAAAACCACCGAATTAATAAGAAAATGAGTTAACCATGCAATAACCGATAATTAAAAAGAAACGAAAACCGGTTTAGAAATGATAGTCCTTATAGAGGAGGTAGCCCCTAAAGGTAAAAAGGAGGTAGTTGAGGACAGTCAAGAAAAAGGAGGAGAGGAGGAGATTCATGGAAGAAAGATAAAGGAATAACTAAAGATATGGAAGAAAGGTGGAAGGAAGAAGAAGAAGGGAAAATGTAATGAAGAAGAAAAAAGGGTAGATTTGTCAAAAAAATATCATGTGAACTTTAAATTAAATTCATAGGCTTTTAAGACTTGGCGTCAGATATAGTCTACCTGTAAAGCAGACGACAATTTTTTCTTTATTAAAATAGTTTTTAATTTAGCCATTTTTTAAGCAGTTAGGGATAATTTTAATAATTTTTTAAAAAGAAACTCTCTTATAAATAAGAGGGAGGGAGGGAGGAGGAGTTCTTTTACTCATGACTCACTTAAACTCTTAAATTCTTCATAAGACTCAAGTTTTATAGAACTTAAAACAAAGTTCAAGTTCTTCAAGAAGCAATTTTCAAATTATTCAATAAGCAATTTTCAAGTTCTTGAAGTTATCTAAAAAATCGATCTTCATATTGATTCTCTATACTCCAAGGGCAATCTTCAACAATCTACACAAATTTAAGGTAATTTTGCATAGTTTTATTTTTTATTCTTTATTTTTTATACTTTCTTTTTTAATTTTCTCTTTACCTTTTTTTTCAAATAAATGACATACAATTCTCGTGTTTCCATCAATGAAGAGGTATTCTCCAAAACTTGAGAAAGTCAAATACTCGTCAAACAAGTATCGATTCCTTTGTACAAACACCAATGCTAATTTGGCATCTATACTACTACCATCTCATGGGTGATAACTAAGTGCACTAAAGAAGCACAAAGTTCTTTATGTGTGGGAGCACTTGACAAAGCGAAAAGTGTCAGACCCAAACAATCCTCAAGTGGCAGTGATGAAAGCAATATGTAAATACTACAAAACACAACTTAGTTGCAGAGGTAGTAGAGGTATTGTCTTAAAGAAGTCAAATATCTTATGTAAACACATCAACAAGTGTACCCCGGAGTATGAAATCAGATATCTTATGTAAGCACAATTAAGTAATATGGCTAGCTCATCGGATTTTTTAAGTACTTTCACACAATAAAAGTACAAATCATAATGAGCTAGTCAAATACATTGTGCACGCTGAACAACCTATTTCTTTTAAAGATGATAGAATGTTTGAAAGGTACGTGAAGAACACCATTAACCCATGCTTCCACAAGATTTCGAGAAATAAAGTTATGTCAGATTGTCTTAAACTCTTCAACGATTACAAAGGCAAGCTCATCAAAACTCTTTTTACGATTCTAGGTAAAATTGTTCTCACGTCATATATATGGACTAGTTACCAAAATTTAGGATATGTTTGTATTACAATGCATTATATTGATCATGATTGGGTTTTGAATAAAAATAATTATTACTTTTAATTTATTATAATTTCCTCATACAAAAATTGTAATTAGTAAGTCTATAATGACAGCTTTACAGACTATCATATTAATGATAAAATTATTTCTATTACCTTAGATAATACTTCAAATAATAATAGTATTGTGGACTATCTCAAAATACACTTGCACCCAATATTCAATGAATTTTTTTTCCATGTAAGATGTTATTTCCATATTATTAATTTATTTGTCAAAAATACTTTAAATATTGTTAAAGATCATGTAGGGAATATTGAAGAAGTCTTATTATATATTAGTGTTTCCTCATTTGGATCTTGAGAATTTAGAGAGTTATACAAACAATATTGTCAACAATAAATTTTTTTGTCATAGATGTTAAAGATAGGTAGAATAGTACGTATTTAATGTTACATTCTTTTTATGATTTAAAAGAAATAATTTTATTATGGTGTGCAAATAATATGCATGAATACTTTTTATGTGAATGATTTTAAAATTGCAACAATTATTATGAATTTTTTACATATTTTTTTATCAAGCTACAAAATAATTATCTGGTATATATTATCCTACTTCTTCTTTAGTTCTTAATCAACTCTGTAATATTACTCTAATATTTGTGGAATATATAAATAATGACATATTTAATACGATTTTGGGGCCAATGAAAATAAAATATGATAAATATTGGTATAAAATTCCTATGATTTTTTGTTTATGACAATTATGGATCCTAGGATTAATTTAAGTAGTGTACAAATATTAATAGAGGGTATTTATTCCAATATGAATATAAATTAGAATAATATAATTGAAGAGATTAAAAATACCTTATATTCTTTATATGATAAATATGAATCTACATATGGTAGTATAAGGATTATTGCTCTAAGTCATTCTTCAAATACGATTGGCCCTTCTTGGTTATTACTTGGTAAAAATAAACGAAAATTTAGTAATACTTCTAATAATGAATTACTTATATATTTATAAATAATTTATTAAATTTCTAACCGGAGAAGAAATAAATAATTTTGATGTTTTAGTTTAGTGGTGAACGTATGAAAAAATTATCTCGTATTTGCCACCTTAGCGCATAATTTGCTCACTCTTTCAGCGTTTACAGTAACTTCAAAAATTGATTTTAGTGCATAAAATATAGTACTAAATGATTAGATGAGTCACTTATATCAGACAATGGTGGAGTGCTGCATATAGGGCTGCCAATGGTAGTCGCTATACTGTTTGTACCGTACCGTTAAGAAGTTAAATTGTATGATTAAATTTATTCGATGGGTAAATAAGAGGATAATTTTATCCGACCATTATCTAAATGGAATGTAATGGAAAAAGTTATTATATACCCATTTATTCATTACACGTTTGTCATATTTAAAAATTATATATATATATATATATATATATACATATACTCATTAGTCTTAAGTCATTTAATTTCAAAATAAATTGGCTTATAGTCTTTTACAATAATTTTCATGTCATGATTCACCACTGTCATTTACTCAATGAAAGATATCATTCAAAATCCAAACATTTATTGATTGAATTTAACTACTTACAACCATTCATTATAGTTGTTACTAGCATTTTATATCTAATTGTATTTTTTATAAAAAATATCCATTCAAAATTTATATTTTATCTTTTTTTAAACTCACCTCACTTCGATGTTTCCCATTTTGTTGCTTTATCTAATTTTTCTTATTTCATTAAGTCATGGTTCATCTTTAATCATACATGCTAAAATTTGAACTAGCTACATAAACACTTTGTATAAAATATTTTTTGCAACTCTCGAATTAATTTAGATTATGTTTTGATAACTCAAATACATAAGTCTTTTTTGTTTTTGATAATTGAAATTATGGAGTGTTTGTTAATGTAAGGAAATGATTAGTGGGTTTGGAGTAGGATTGCCGAGTCAGCTGTATTCTACTCGAGGCTAGACTTAAGTTAAAACAAATCAAAGATTGAACTTGGGCTAATAGAACCAAACTCTTATTTGGCTCATCTCGAACTAACTTAATTTAAGTGTTGGTTGGCTTAACTTTGAATGTATGGTGTAGGTGGTTTATTTTCAGGTTTGGTATATGTTGGTTGGAATCATAATTATGTTATAAATCATGTTTGTATATGAAATTGTAAATTTTGGAATCATTTAATTACTGAAATAGGTTAAAATCAACAAGTTTTGAATGACCAAACATGTTTAAGTGAAACTCTAAATATGTTTAAGTGAAATTTTTTCTAAAATATGGGATGCTCTTTTTAACTTTTTTTAGGTGATGATGTCATTATCCGGTCAATCTAAGTTGACTTAGCCTAACCACTAATCTAGGTCAGGATCCTAGTTAGGTTTTAAAATATTGATTCAAAAAGACACTAATGGATAATGTGCATTACTACATGTGGTCTTATTCTTGTATGCAATACACATTTTGAAGACAACTGGTTGTGAGAAGGCAATTGTTATTATTTTTACATTTGAAATTCTTCTGAAACAAGCAGGATGTCTTGAAGCTGTACTTATATAACAAGAAATAATTATTAAAAAAATAAGTAATTTTATTATGTATATATGTCTAATATATGTATCTATTTGCATTTCATGTTTAATCATTATAATTTATTTGTAATAACTATAAATAACAATAGTATTAATGTTGATTTTTTACCTTAGTAATATATAATTTTAAGTTAATAAAAATATTTATTTTAGCCTTTTTTAGCATATTTAAAAAATATAATAAATAATAATTATTTGGATTAACTAATTGATTATTAGTGGAAGAAGAAGTTACGAAAATACTTATACCATTTACTTAATAAAATGGTTATAGATAAAAATTTAAGAAATAGTTAGGGTCATATAATAGGTTTTATTATAACCATATCATTCAATTAGCAGCCTGCATAAGTTTGAAAGATTGACTAAAATTAAAAGATAGAAAATAAACTCCAAAGTTAGAAGAGGAGTTAGAATAAGACCCATGAATTTTTAATTTCTTAAATAATTTAAATGTAATTTTTTTAATTTTAAAGTTGTATTAATATTTAAATTATAAATAATAGATAGGTAAATCGGTATAAACTTAGTTGAGATGCACTGAGATGTAATTTTTACCTATTTAAAATTAAAAAAATTATATTAATAAATTTTTTATAAAATTTATTTTTAAAAGTGGCACAGCAAAAGGCATGTTATTTGATGGAAGGGGCCCAGCCCATGGGGTTAGGCTCTGTATGGTACGAGCCCAGCACAGCCCCATTGCCACCTCTATAATGCGAACTAACTTGGTGTGGGCTGCCGCCTATCAACTCGCACGTGCCAAAAGTCGCCTCGCATGCGCCATCGGAAGAGCCCACCCGGCCACCCCGATATTGTGGCGAAACCAGAATCATACGTGCTTTTGGATCCGAACTGACGAAAGTACCCTTATATGTGCCTCCGTTCTAGCTGAAGCGCCGCTGCTCCTGGTATTTTTTTGGTTTCCATTATAAGTTTCGTTAAGATTTTTTTTTTGTTGGATTGTAAACTGCAATTATTGTCTTCTTTCGATCCTGACCACCCTCGAAAGGTTTTTGTTTCAGATCTTTCTGTGTTCCGATTGTGGTGGTTTTTGCTTTTCAATTGTATAAAGTCTCGTTCTGTGACAGGGTAGCTGGGTCACGCATCGTTCCCTCTGCACAAATGGCTGCAGGAAGAGCCATCCATCAGCTCCTGAGGAGGAAGCTTCAGACCCACTCTACGGTAATCTTCTATGTTCTGAGTTCGAATACGTGCCGTTTCTTATATGGGTTGCACTTGTTCCTGATAGACAACCATTCTGGAGAACCCCAGAATAAATTTGTGTGATTTTTTAAGTACAAGTCAGTTTTGAAAGAGCGAAATGAAAATATTGCAATCGACCATTTCACAAGTTTTTTATCTTATTCATTGATTCATCTTCTTGGAGTTGCCACGATGCACAATGTATTTTGTCGGTGAGCTGCTCCTGGCAGGAGAAATCGAAACTAATTACAAGGAAGGCGCCATTGAATTTGGTATTACTTTCTATTGGTATCCTTCTGCTGGTTTAAATGAGGGCATCGACGTCTTGTTTAGTTAAAGGCTGCACTTTCTGATTCTTACGTGGTTTGTTCTCTAATTTATCTAGACTTGTCTATTGCAAATGGCTCCATGTTTAGCAATTGATATGGTGTTGCCTAGCTGGCCTCCCTTTTTGGAGAAGGGTATCATACTGGCTTCACACTCTAGACGAATGAATAAACGGTAGAAGACTTAGGTTATGAGGGTCTACACACTAAAGGTTAAATAAGAGTACCTTCTAAGGAATTGGAGCAAAGATATTGAAATTTCAAAGTTGTGCTAGTTGCCAAATAAATATCTGTATTTACAAGCATCATAGAAATATCTCAGAAACTCAACAGAAAGTTGATTTTACCAAGTTGGGATTTATTGATCTTGAAAACCTATTGAAACAAGTAGGTAGGACCGTAGGAGCCTATGATCCATCATCATCCTTTAGAAATGTATCATTCACCTTCAGCATCTACATCATCCTTATCTATCAGGAGTTAGTGATGTGGATTCTGTATCATCCTTTGACTCTTGTCATAATTTAAATGATGATACAAAATCTGTATGAGAACATAGTGATTTTATGCTAGACCTCCTGCTTAACATTGCATGCAAGGAGGGAATAATGACTTGAAGAATTCATCATCATCATCGAATGCCTCCTTCTGGTCATTACATACTTGCTTGGCTTTATGATATGAAGATTGGAGGATAAATATTGGTACGATCATCTTCCAATACAAAGCTGTCAACGGTTATGTTACTGAAGCTTTATATCCTCTTAGTTTTTATATTATTAGTGGTTTTAGGATCCGTTGGATTAGTGTGGTGGAAGAATATGTTTAAACTATACCTTGTGACTCCAATGTTAATGTACCACTGACATAATTAATTCCCTTTTTCTTAGACATCTACTGCTCTTGAACTATATCTGAAACTTGTTGTTTTCTATTGGCAGGTCCTTCCACTTGTGTCATTATCTAAGTTGAAGCAGGATCAGGATGGGTTTGAGTCTGTTGCCTCAAAATCCTTGAGAGCTTTAGCACTTATTGGAGCCGGTGTATCCGGCTTCTTGAGTTTTGCTACCTTAGCTTCAGCTGATGAAGCAGAACATGGGCTAGCATGTCCAAACTATCCATGGCCCCACGAAGGCATCCTGAGTTCCTATGATCATGCCTCGTGAGTCAAGTCTTTCCTTGATCTGATTTTTATATGAATCTTCCAACTTTCATTTTTAGTAAGTAGATTTGCTGGAAAAAATAATTTTTCTTGGTATTAAAAACTGAGCAGAATCCGTAGAGGTCACCAGGTTTACCAGCAAGTTTGTGCATCTTGCCATTCAATGTCTCTCATTTCATATCGAGACCTGGTGGGTGTAGCATACACAGAGGAGGAAACAAAGGCTTTGGCTGCTGAAATCGAGGTGGTTGATGGACCCAATGATGAAGGTGAGATGTTCACCCGGCCTGGTAAGTTAAGTGATCGCTTCCCTCAGCCTTATTCAAATGAACAAGCAGCAAGGTTTGCAAATGGAGGGGCCTATCCTCCAGATCTAAGCCTCATCACCAAGGTGATTCAAATTATATAGCTGTCATCTCAGTTAGTCTGTAGAGTATGTACATTCTAAGCTTTTGACCTTTTTTGTATGGTTGCAGGCCCGACACAATGGCCAGAACTATGTTTTTGCCCTTCTCACTGGCTATCGTGATCCTCCAGCTGGTGTTGCGGTAGTTTTTTTTCAACCCTCTGGTATAATGGTGGATTGGGATATTAATAGCATATGGACTAGCTGCTTGAACATGAGATTATATTTTTCTTTTATCAACCATAAACTGTACATTCTGTAGTTTTCTCCTACTTAGATGTATTTCATGATAACAGTTTTACGCATTTCATGATAACAGTCTTGTTCATTTTGTAAAACGAATTCCAATCTAGTGAAGGTCGATAGTGCCAATAACATTTGGGAACAAAATTAATATTTATTTTTGGAATGAGAAGCTTTGGAGAAGAAAATGATGTTGAATGGATCCTTGTACTAGATTCTATAGTACATACCATAACCTTTGCTTTTGGAAATTAGATTCGAGATGGACTTTACTATAACCCTTACTTCCCCGGTGGTGCCATAGCAATGCCAAAAATGCTTATTGATGGAGCTATTGAATATGAAGATGGGACCCCTGCAACGGAATCCCAGGTATGGTTTACCGCATTTTTTATATTTTGTTAAGTGTATATATAAATTTATTACTTTTGGCTTTCAAAATCCCGTGGATATCCAATAATTATTGGTATGTTATTATACTGCTTTCGTAGATGGGAAAGGATGTGGTGAGTTTTCTATCATGGGCAGCCGAGCCAGAAATGGAAGAAAGGAAACTGGTAGGGCTTGATTTTTATTTTATTCTGATACCATGTCATAGATTCAAGTTACTCAAGCGAGAAATAAACATCAACCAAATTCTTATATTACAGATGGGTTTTAAATGGATATTTGTCCTGTCGCTTGCGCTTCTCCAAGCTGGTTATTACCGACGGTTGAAGTGGTCAGTTCTTAAGTCTCGCAAACTTGTTGTTGACGTTGTCAACTGAAGAATCTCTGTACCAACATATATGTATTAGAGGATTTTGACTATGAATAATGGTGCTTGAGTTTGGATTATTTGTTTGCGTTAGTATTTTGGTCAAAATTGAACCCCATCAGAATATTTCTTTTGTTAAAAATAAATAAATGAGGAACAAAAACTGTATTGTTGTGACGAGATGTTTCATTCTTCCTGTGAAGCACCAGAGCATATGTCCTTTTTATAAATTTTGCTTTGATTCTTTTTCATTTATACGTAACGAGCAAATATATACCAGTTAAATGTATTCGTATAGTTGGTGTTATGTTCTTCTCACGTAACCTACTCGTGCCTTAGATCCTCCTTTCCTGCCTCGGTTGCCTATTTCAACAAAGTAAATGGCAAAAAATGACATTAAACAATAAAAAAATGGCTTGCCTCAAGGAAGCCAAACCGATCACAGATGCAACAACCGCAGTATACTCATTAACCTCCACGCATCTGCTTCCTTCTACCTACTCTCATACAAACTCCTATACAAAATGTTGATTTTAAGGAAAAGCAACCTACATATACAAAGTTACCACAACTAGCAACAACTTCTAATAAATTTATATTAATAAAAATTAGCAACAATTTCTAATAAATTTAAATTAATAAAAATGACTTCTAGATTTATTCCAGAGCCACCTGCATGAGTGATGACATTTTGCCTATGTGAGTTCGGCACAAAATAGGCATCAATCAAGGCACAAAAACTTCCATATCATCGCCACTATGGGTAATTTTTTTTACAGAAAGCAATAATCTAAATTCCGCATTGTTTATGGACAGCAACAGAAACACTAAAATGAAGCATCTAAGTGCAAAAGGCAGCTCATAGCCGTTAAAAACAATTGCTATTAAAACGAGGGCAAGCATTAGCACTAGGAAGTAATGCATCTGTGCATGAGCTGTGGCCAGGCTTGCAAGCTGAGTCTCCTTCAGCTTTTATGGCTTCAGTAAGAGAAAAATATGAGCCATTTTCCTTTCAAGCCAAGACTGGGGGTCATTGTGTATGGAAGTGATATTTTCTTTTTCCACACAACGTGGATTTTACATGTGCTGTAGGCGAGAAGCTCTATATTTGCACTTGAATTCTTTGTAAGATGTCTTCTCTATAAAATGCTCATCAACCGGATAAACTTTTGGTACTCTATAATTTATGCCCCAACTCAACTCAACAGTCCTGTAGAGATCCACGGAGATGTTATTAACAAGATTGGAAAAAAGAACCCTTCTCTTTATCATAACGAAAAAAGAAACATTTAAGGATATGGACCCTCTCATCAAGTAAACACTAACAATTTTTTTAACGAGAAGAATGTAACCACTAACATTTGAAAGATGCCCCTCAAACCACACAAAGTTAACATAGTTAATGACGCAATTAAGGTATACAGGTAAAATTCCAAATATTTTGTTTCAAACTAATTTTATTATGTAAAAAAAGAGTAGTAGAAGTGAAAACATGTCAAGTAAAACATTAACTATCGCCTCCACTGACCTTTCCCAACACTCAGCATATTTAAGCAGACTAACCGATAAGAACTATGCCTACAATAAAAATTAAAATTAATACATCTATAGTGACTAATTGTAATTTCAACACGTGTAGCTTATAGCAACAACTTTGATGACATTATCTAGTGTACAATTACTGATTCTATGTACAATGGAAGTATCTAGTGTACTATTACTGATTCTATGTACAATGGAAGTTACCAAAGGTTACAACATATTTTGTACTTATAATATTAAGATGCATATGAGTATTGGACTCGTGCAAATTCACATATAAAAAATCCTTCGAGAGAAAATGTGATATAGATCTTAAAATGGAGAGAACATAAAGCAGCCTTACTTGTCCCTATGCATCATGAAAGAGTCTCCGGATTTGGTCAACAGTTGCGGGCATAAGTGTTACTGGACAACGTTTATACTGCACATATGAATATTATACAAATCATTCAAAAGTCATTAAATATCTGCCCTAGAAATGACTTAGCTCACTAACCTGTGAGATATATTTAAATATACAGGAATAACAGAATACGAATCCTGAAATTGAAACAACTGAAGGATTTGCACGTTTCTGGGCACATAAAGGACAAATTCTTCTGTCTGGTGGAAGCCGAATCCCAGCTTCTGCCACCTGTTGATAATCAATTAAATTTTAGAGCTAAAAAGGTAAAAACAAAAGACGTCAGCTTCTTCCATGAAACTAAACTTCAGTTTTGTGTTACAACTCAATACTTAACCACAGAGAAAAGGATGTGCTTTGTTGTATTTTCATTAAATGAACATAATTGCATAGGTTACCTAGAGTATATATGCCATCATAAAGATGAGAACAAAGAAGCATTACCTTAGGGGGCGGAGGTGGAGGCGGTGGAGGGTACACTGTTGGAGCTGACATTCTTTCTTCCGCAGACTGATACCACCACTCCATCATCTGGAAATGATATCAAATCATCTAATGCTCACTAACTGGCAGCGTAGAGATAAGAGGGCTTAATGCAAATTATCAACATCATCCATCCTTTTTATGTAAATGGCATCCTTGTTAACTAAATGAGTTCTGCTTGGTTGCATCATCTACTTCAATTACTAACGGTATCTTTAAAACCGCAATAGCATGTCCACCATGGAATTTTAACAAAAATGACATCAAAACTCACTTTGAAGAAAAATACTGCAGTAATAAGTCCAGTCTGAGCATAATCTAGTGTAGTGTATATGCAGGTGAGTAGTATTCTCTGCAATGCCTGCAATTACAAAGCACACTAGAATCAACAAATCAGAAACATGTTATCAGTGAATATGCTAAACTAGTAAGATCAAGCCTATTAACAAGCAACCAAAGACTTTTAAGTTTACTTGATATGCCTGGAGATACTACTCAAATGAAATAATCTTATTTTTGTGATAAAGATCCAAACTACTACAGAAGTATTTCTATGGTGCAGATTTATACCTTCAACCAAGGAGGACCACGGAGCCTCTCACGTTCACGACTCCTGATTTTAGAAATTCGAGAAGAAGTGTCCATCTGCCTCGACATTAGTTATCCATACACAAGCTTATTAAATTACTTCAAAAACGAAAAAAAAAATAACTACAAAAATTCTTTGAATATGACAAAGAGAAGATATAGAAGCACTCTATAATCTATTTCCAGAAAGAATAAGTTGAAGAGAATCTTGCAGAACTAAACAAGTGAACATGAATTCATAAAATTAAAGACTTTCTAAAAAAGCTGACAATTTTTCCATAATGAAGAGAACTTTCAAATACAAAATTAAAACAAATTCATCAACATGTCATATTGCAAGAAAATAATATTTTGATGACATTCAATTGAGATAAATGAACATCTCATCAACAAGTAAAGAGTAGCAGCCTCAGGACAAAATGGTTTACCTAGTGGTCACCACATACAGTATAGTAAAATGCTGTGAAAACGGATGGCAACATGAGGCAAAAAGAAGAACTGGAACCAACATCATATAGCACACACAATTCGTTATGAGATACTGTCTCAGCTTCATAGTCTTAGAAAAATGTTGATTTTATTTTCATTGATAGTTTCCACCACAAAGCAGCAATTCAGTTGACATGCACAGTAGAGGATGCAACAAATTAAAGTATATGACATGTACAGTCTAAAATTGGATTAGGATTATAAATGGAGAGGAAACAACAGTACCAGCTCCTGTCCAGTTGCTCGACATACATGAACTCGAAGCACGTGCAGTCCAGGAGTATAGAAACTAGTGGCATCTAACAGATACAACAACTGATAAGCAAATGATAGTCCTGCAAAAAAAATTATTGTAGATTAGATTTGTTAAGAACGTGTCTCATCTTCATACAACTAGCATGGCCAGATGTAAAAACAAGCATGAAATCAATCATTCAATTGACACAGTACAGAGTGTCCAGATATTCATGTTTAAGAAGATTTGTGCAAGTGACCTGTAGCAGTTACGTACCTTCATTTGTTGCATGAATCCACGGGTAACAAGAACCTATAAGTTTTTGAATTTTTTTTCTTAACTGTGTCAATCGTGAAGCTTCAATGTTGAGCCTTCCAATTGGTAAGGGAGAAGTTTCTTCCTGTGCTAAGGAATAGTCAGAATCATCAAAGCTTTCATCACCATGATTCCATAAACTTGCTTGAAGCATTGCCTCTCTCTCCTTATTATACACTGACTGCAACTTCGACTTGAAATATGGTAAAACTACCTACACAAAACACAGATATTTAGTACATTTTGAGAACAGAAGTACTCTGGTAATATTTTCCTATGCAGGGCCAGAAGGGTTACACTTTTATGCTTTGACATTTGAAAGAATATTGTCGGCCATTACCCAAATAAATAATGCTCACAGTTCAGCTGTGTAAGCAATGACAAATGCACAAAACTTAAAAAGCATGATGGAGTCTGCAACCAAAGTGTGATGATAAGCCTGGCTGCTGATTGTGGAACATATTCATGTGACCTGCACCATTCTAAGTCACTTCTAAGCAAAAAAGTTTCTACGAAACAAGACAAATATCATTTAAATTCCAAGGATACCAGTGAGCACATATTAGAATGGATAGGTCTTATGTATGGAGAATGGGGAAGAAAAAACAGGTCATGTGTATGAAAATCAGATGATTAAAATGAGTACAGAAAAGACATTACCAGGAAAACGACGGAAAGGATTTTTTGGCGCTTCTCCAATCCAGAATGAGGAAGATGAACCCCAGTGTCTGCATGAGGAGCACCTATACTTGGAGTTACTTTTACAGGCCTCCTTCGCAAACCATACAGTGATTCCGAAAAAGAAGCATCTGAAATTAGAGAATAAGTATGCATTCATATTCACATCTAAGCTAGACAAGAAAGAAGTATGTATAACAAATGAAAATAAGTTACCTGTAGTTCGTAAGCTGTGAGTTTCAAGAGCCATCATCAACAGTGCAAAGAATTCATCATCATAATCTAATATCTTGTGAAAAAGTGGCCGCCTAAGAGCTAGAACCTGCAGGATCATGTATCACCCCAAGCTGAATATAAATAATGCAAATGCAAAGATTAAGCAGGTTTAAATTTGTTCCTGGAAATCATGAGTTTTTCATGATGCAAGAAAAAGCTATTCCATGAATTTGATAGAATATCATACCTTCCGCAAAGAAAGTGACATAGTCTATTTGAGCTTTAAAATCTATTTTTTAGCACTCTATTTGAGCCTTAACTTGATATAGGAGACTTTGGCAGAAATATCAGAGACGTGTGTGTGTGTGCGTGGGCGAGAGGGGGGGGCGGGGGGGGGGATCGTTTCAACCAGTAAAGTTACGCATTATCAGCTAAAAATGTAAGAAGAACCAAACGGAGCTATGCAAGTTACAGAAAATTTACAAGCACGAGCAGGCAAGCAGCCATGAGACATTGATTTGGATTACTTGACATTATAATTCGTAAGCATACAGTGGAAATCAGTTTTCTGAATTTCCGCAGAATTCTACTCATATGCAAGACGAGTAAACACAGACACTCATGGTTTAAAGAGCCGAATTTAGTAATCAATTAACAGGTCCGACTTCTAAGCGGAATTCTGACAAGTGAAACCAAAATTGAAACCAAAACTTGTGTGGGAACCAGAGAAAGACACAAAGATGCTTACGCCGATAGAGTAGGTAAGCGCGGCCCTGAGACTGGCAGGCAGCTGCTGGGCGGCCGCCATCTCGAAGAAGGTCGGCCGAGTCCCTTGGCCGCCCACCTGAAACAACATTGTTTTTCTCCTCCTATTTGGTCAATCACCCTCTCGCTACTGCGAATTCCCAATCCCAGACAGCTCGTTCTGCACGTTCGATCGCCGGAGCAGATCGCAGAGTCGGCGGAATCGCATGAAGACAAGCAGGTCTGATCTCGGGAGGAGATAGGGTTGGTGAAAGCCCCGCGCTCGGCAAGGGCGCGCGAGCGGATTTTTCAGTTCGGCGCGCCGTGCGACGGTTGAGAGTACTCTTTGCGGGCGGTTTCAGTTCAGTTCCTCTATTGCTAAGGACCCAACGGTGATTCATAGGCATCCATATTTGCCAATATGTGTACACTAAAATTAACAACCGCTGGGTGATTGAGTTATAGCTTGAGCCTTTTATGAAAATTGTATACAAAATTTTCTTTTATATGTATAGAGAAAGAGATTTACTCTGGGGTTCTGGAAACTCCTTTTAGCTGACTTGTTAGTAATGGGATTTACAAAGAAATTTCTTGCAAGTGGATGGTAATAAAATTATATTATTATATGTAGTATAATTTTATTATAAACTTATTCATAAATTAATTGTAGGAGAAAATTGATTTAGGAGTGGGACATGAACCCATAGGGCAATCATTACTCTTTCTGTCCAAACATAATAGTTATATTAATTAATTTTAAAATTTTAAATATAACTATTAGAAAATTATTTTTCTTACTGGTTTCTCATGATTAGCTTTGTGACCAACCCACATGGGGCCTTGATCAAAGAAGTGGTCCCCATTGTGGGACTCGTCTATATGGGATGACGTGGTACCCTTTTTAGTTGTCAATTTTCTATTAATTTGTTTAAGTGGGCTCAGATGAATTTAAATTTATTTTTTAGTTAAATGTGCACTTATAGGGTCACTTAGGGACTACTCACCTATATTTTAGACCAATAATTCAATTCTTACCTTACAAGCTACTTACTATAAAAAGAAAATCGTATCCTATTTTCTAAATAAGGAATGACTGATATTAGAAGGAAAGCTAGGCTTTATCCCCATTTCTCAAAAGAAAAACTCTTCTTAAAGTAAGATTTTTCACTAATTACACCTTAATCTTTTTAATTTTTATATTAATAAATTCATCCTTCATTTATCCTATTTTGTTTCTTAGTTCATTTCTATTAAGATTATATTTTTAACTTTGATTTAAAACCCTAATCTATATGATTTCATTTTTATCCTAAAGAAGTCTTGAATCTATTGTTCTCATGTTGATTTTAGTATATTAGTTAGGTTTTAATTAGGACTAACCAAAAACCCTAATTTTTAGGTAGGATTTCTTAAGGTTAGAATTCATTCAAGGGATTCAAAAATTGAATAGAGGTAAGAGATATTTATCTTTAGTGGTTTTCATGCATGTAATATCATATAATGGGTTTATTTAAGCTTTTGAAGTATCTTAATGGATCATGGTGATTTCTTAAGAACATGTAATTTATTATTATTTTATATATCTAAGTATAAAAATGTTAGATTCACCATGTTTTAGGTTTAGGTACTGATTATATAATGTTTTATGACATTTTAAAAATTTATATGAAATTTTAAAATGATTTTGGATCGGTTTCGAGAGGAAGAAGACGAATAAGAAAAGTGAATTGTTCCGACCATTCGAACAGGCTAACGGCCGTTCGAACAACCATACAACCATACATAAAAATGAATTTTTGGTTACCATTTGAATGGCCCACACGGGTGTTCAAATGGCAATACAGGTTTTTGGGTTCAAGTATATTTTAGTGAATTTTGATCATTTTTTTTTCATTCTTTCTCTTGATTCTAGTATACTATGACCATGATAAGCCAGGATTACTTGCATATGTCATATTAATTTCATATAGAGCATATTATATGTATTTTAGCTTAATTATAGAGATGATTATGTATGTTTAAACTTATAGTATAATATTCTACTTGATTTAAATATGTAATTCAGTTATTTCTTCTTCTTTATTTCATGACTCCAGTAGCTTATGATCATAAGAGGATATGAATGTTTGCAAACATCAACTTAATTACAAATGAGTCATTTTCACATGTTTTAGCTCAATTAGGTACATGGCCATGAATGTGGTTCTTATCCATGCTTATATGATTTTATTTATTATAAATGAATCATGTTTCATACAATTAAGACTTACTATGGTATGTTTACCTATGCTTACATCCATTAAATATTGCTCATATATGTATCTTATCGCATACATCTTAAAAATTTCTTATAAGTGAAGATTACTCATGTTTAACTATGATTAATTAATTGTGCGTCGTAATTTTTTGGATTAGCAGCATTAGAGGTTTATCGAATTGGTTTTACGTCTGAAAGGATAGGGTTTTACATTCATTTGAAGATGATTTTCCTCTTCGGGTGAGAAGAGCGGATTTGTTATAATGTGATAACTATTGTGACCTTCTGGACTTGAGAATCTAGATTAATATGTTCGTGTGCACGGGCTTTATCAGGGGGTAATTTCCCGTTTGGGATTTACCCAAACTACTCTAATTTTCCTTTCCAAGAATTTAGATTTTTTATTAGGATTTCTAAGGTGAGCTGGTTTGCTTGTGCTTCATGCAAGATAAGGAGGATTGTTTTCTCTATTTTGAGACATTCACCTAATTATTTATGCATATGTATGTAGGGCTAGTAAAATCCAACCTGACCCGTTCACCCGAACTAAACCCGACCCGCCTAACCCTACACCCGACCCGATTACAAGTAGGGTTTAGGTTCTTGACCCATTTTGGAACCCAACTTTTAACCAACTACAAATAATAATAAAAAATATATTATTATGGTGTTGGTCGATTGGACTTATTTATATCATTATTATAGTGTTTGTTTAGTTCATACTATGTTAAACCAAAGGTGCTTAAACACAAATTTGGGCATAAATAAGATGTTTGGAGCATATATGTGATCATATATATTTTGCTTTGTAATATATATCCATTTTGGGATAACAAAGAATGATATCTTAAAGGTGTGATAAATTTCTATATAGTTTAATTTTTTTTCTATTATTCTTTTGGGTGTGGTGATTGTAATAAAAATATGTCATATTTTGTTGTATTCATTACCTATCATTTCTCCTTCGGTAAGACACATTACACACTAAATTCAGCTTTGTATTAAAGGTCTAGTAATCATAATAGAGAGCAAGTTAGGAACATGCAACCAGAGAGGCAGATGATAAAGTTTGATGAGGGACAATTTTTGGAAGAGGAAAATTGTAAATAAGTATCACTGGCTGCTAAGGAGGGTAGAGCTATGAGCAACCATAGAGAAGTAGTTACAAGAATTTAGAATTAAAACATGTTGAATAGCATGATCCTCTCTGGCCATCAAAGAATGATGTTTAATCCCTTTTGGGTTTATATGTGAGTTATCGAAAGCCAAGTGGGCTGATCTTGAGTAAACAAACGTTGAAGGTATGTTTTGTTATCCTTCTATCATAATGGAAGAAAGGCAACATTACACTTTTAAGGTCTTCGTTGATGGCTACTACAAAAACATGTCAATCACAAATCAACTAAAAAGCCAAACATTACAAAGTAATATTGTAATGTATTTAAATTTCTATTATGGTTGGCCTTTGCAAAGAGAATGTATATAATATGAGTCTAACAAAAAAATTGAGGAAAAAAAGTAGGGTTAGGGTTTGAATTTTTAACCCTATTTAAAAATAGGATTAGGTTCTGACCTGACCCGATTTCAGTGCAGGTCAAGGCCAACCTAACCCAATTTGACACAACCCGACCCGATTCCCAGCCCTATGTGTATGGATTATAATGCTATTGACATAGGTTGTGTAGGTTCAATGATGTTTATGTTTACACATGATGCATACAGAATAATTACACTTGAATATGCAGGATGTAATGTAGTTTCATACAGTTGATAATAAAGGGTAAATATGAATATAAATATTGATACTTGATTCATGGAGGAAGTGATTGAACCATGAAACTTAAATAACTACACAGGTTGTGCATGTGTTATGAATTATGAATGAGCCTATGATGCACAGGTGCATGTGTGTTATGAATTATGAATTAGCCTACAGTGCGCAGTGGTGTGAATACGAATATGGAATGTGATTTACAAGATGCATAAGTGTAGATAATGGATATGTGATGCTTGTTTAAATTGACTTCTATAGGAAGAATGCATGTGGTGTTATTATGAGCTTATGTTTCATTTTAAAACGTTTACTGAGCTATGCTCACCGTTCTTTTGTTTGTTGTTTTGTTTTAGGGCTATTTGTTGTGTCATGTAGGTGTTCAAGATAGATTGTATCACGAGCTCGAGGATGAGTAGATATACTTATGAGATATGGGGCTAGTTACTTCGCCATGTTTAGACTTGCATTAGGATTATGTTGATGTTAGAGCATATTATTTTCATGTTATGGATAGTTTGTGATGACTTTAGATATAATGTAGCCTTAGGACTTGTGACCATGTTCATTATGAGATGATGTAGGTGGTGTGTTTGACTAAAATTATTAATAACTCTTTTTCTTTTTGTTATTTACTTTTGCACAAAGGGCACGTATTGTGTACTTCGATAATAACCCTTTTGGGTTAGTCTTCTACTTCGTCGCGCCTTGTCTCACCACCTTAGACTAGGTTCGGGTCAAAGGGGGTGTGGCAGGCTGTGTCAATCCTCATCCTCTATAAAAATAGTTAGTTTCTTTTGAACTTTATATCAATATCATCAAAATTACATCGGATAACAGTACTTACAAAAGCTAGATTTTTTTCTCTTACCCCAAATTATAAAAGTTTTTATTTGTCTTATTTACATTTTATTGGGACTCTTCATTAAAGTAATGAATTAGAAAATATTAATACAAACTATGGTTTACGTGCAACAATTAAGCCAGACTTTTCCCCATTTCCCCCTTCCCCTCAAAGTTGCCACATGCTTGTCTTAAACTTAGACGAGGAAGTCCTATTTAGCATGTTAGTTGTCATATAGATTCACAATGTCATAGGAACTAGCCCTCCAAGAGCTCCACAATGATAAATGGATAAGGGGTAAGGACAAAACACTCTAATAATCTACCATGGCATCCCAATATCTTCATTTAATACCAATCAATAATAATTTTTTTTCTTTTTCATATTGTTAACTCTTCCTTTTCTAAGCACACAAGGCAAGTCATTAATCCTCCACTGCAGCCAACAGAGTTCTTCTATTGTCAGAAGACCTATCACAAAGTTGTCACACACACTTTCTTCTTAGCCCTTTACCTCCACCGGTCAAACATCATTTCTCCACCAACCCCTCCACCTATGACCTTCATTAGATGATATGTCTAACCATTAGCCCATAATAATATTAATTTTTTATTAATTTTTTAAATCTAGCCTATGAGCCTTTTGTATCCCTTACCACTTACCCTTAGATTTATATCTAAACAACCCCTTCACCCAAGCTCTAGGATTACTTTTAATAGGAACTCTTATAAGATTTATAGAGGTTTAAGTAACTCCCCTAGATTATACTCCCTTTATCTTAAATTAATAGTTCCATTTAATAAAAAATTTATTTTATATTAATAATTTTATTTTGTTCAATAGTACTTAAAAAACATATGGGTTTCATCATTCAATAAAAATTATTATTTTTTTAAATATAAGTATTAATATATAATATTGCTATCGGATCGGGTTCAGGTCTAAGTTTTGCCAAACGCGAACCTGATGCCACCTAATAAAACTATAACTCAAACCCAACTCAACCCAAATTAACTCGACCCGTTTAGAATAAAAAAATATATTTTAAAATAAATAATTTTAAAAAAATAAAAAAATAAAAATTTATATTTATAATTATAATTATATTCGAGTTGGATCAGATCACCTAAAACCCAAACCCAACCTGAATAGCTATTTAATAAATTAAATTTTAAAAACCAAATTTAACCCAGTGAGGTAGCATCCCTATTAATATAAAAAAGAAAGTGTGCAAACTAAAACTTAGAATGCCTTTTCAAAGTAGCTGTACATTGTCACTTGTATAATTAAATTCTTTAACTGGCTTCCACCTCGATAAGACCATAAACTTCAAACTCCCGTACATGTTCATAAACTAAGAATTTCTAAATGTAAGTGCATAAGCCACTTGTACGATTGATGACAATATACTGATGTAGTATTACGTTCTCAGTGCAACAATGGACACTTCATGAACTACATTAAGCAAATAACTACAGAAAAAGCTTATTCTCTATAAACACAAAAGGTTCTGACAGCGCAGACCATTAATAGCTCTTTTTACAATTAAACCCTTGTTTCCACTAGTATCTGAAAGGAGAGAATAATTTCTTCATGCTCGCCACCGCACAAGCTGCAGCAGGTAAGAAAGACAAAACAGAACGACCTATGGTAAACTGAAAAGAAGCATTTTATTTTATAACATGGAAACGATAGTATGTGACAAATCGCACTAAATCTCGTCTCTCTCTTATATAAATGCTGTTATGCCCCACTTCCAGAATCACCCCAGACGATCCACATTTTCTTTACCAGTCTAATCAACTAGTCATCATGAATCTGCATTAGTCTCATTTGTTCGCGTCCGCTTGCTATCTGGGGAATGGGGGGTGGCATCGCTAGGATCATCACTTGCATCTATTTTCTGCTTGTTACCTAATTGTCGAGAATCTTCCTCTGTGCATTTATTGTTATCAGGATCATCCATTGCTTTAGGTTGCTCATTCTCTGTGGCTTCCCGGGTTTTAGTACCCGATTGAGTTTGTTCAGATGACTCGACAGCAGATGGATCCTTCACAGTGGATGGAGCCGTGAGCCTTTCAGCACCCGACTTGCATTGCATCTCAAACATCTTCTGAAGATACCTTCCTTGTTCTTCTATTCGCAACTGCAAATTCCTCTGAATCTGCAACACAAGATGAGACTTGCTAGCTAAAATCCTCAAATTAATTTAAACAGCTCTTGGAGAAGTAAATCAACTATTTTTTCCCGACTTATCAGGGTAAAATTGGTTGCTTGAAGAACACAAATCAACAATACCGCATTTAAATTTAATATTACAAAATTTCAAAATAAACATACCTCAAGTTGTTCATGCAGCCGTTTCTGGACTTCCATTTGAAGCCGTAATGCTTCAGTAATCTCAAGACCCCTATAAATTTAACAAGTTTCATAAGGTTACCAGTCAACCCGAATACTATCATTGCACAATTGAGCTGTATATGTGGAGAAGAGGGAGAAGTAGAGGGGGTTCACCAAAAGATGCAAGAAATAGCTCATGTGGACAATATTATTTGGAAGCATGTAAGAATTGAAGTACCAATGCATAACCTAAGCCACACATTTGAATTTTGCCACATTTAGCATACATAAGCACTGACTTACGTCTTTAGATCTAGAGATGGGATTTCCTCCAGAGGATTGGTTTTCTTCTCAGAAGTTCCTGAATCATTGGCAGAATTCTAAAATGAACACGTTTGCAAGATAGCTGCACACGTAAATAAACAATTAACAAATGAAATGATTAAATTACCTTCTGAAGACTCTGGTCTGTACCTGGCTGTCCTATATTTCTGAAATTTCAGAAACAAAAAACAATTAAAAACACAAAGAACATGTTGCTCAATAAAGTTGTAAACTGAAAGGTACATACTAACCTGTAAATGACTTTTCACATGATAAATGGTCAAACCTTCAACTTTCATTAGCTTTAGCACACCTTTAGGTGTTGCTTCTATAGGTTCAAAAAGAAATCAATTAACTTAAAGTTTATACAATAAGTTAGACTCCAAAACAAAAAAGCACTCTCAAAGGATTGCTCACTTTCACTACCGCCAAGCTGATTTACAGCTTCTACAAAGCGCTCATGAAGTTCTGGGGTCCAGCGCATTCTAGGCTTGGCTGGGGCTCCATTGCCGGACAAGGAATTTGGAGTAGGACATAATTCTCCAGAATTAACTGAAATTTGATGATGAGTCTGAGGCTGGTTCACTGTCAAATTTGGAGATACTTTTGGTGCCCAAACAGTCTATTGAAACCAATAAATACATTAAAGTCAATTCATTACCCATAATCTTACAAAATTTGTGTAATTCTATGTTTCATTCCAGACCAAGATTAGGAGTTAAACCAAAATCACTTAGCTAAAAACTTCCTTAAGATAACATCACTCTAGAAAGAAAGTGCACTTGCTAAGCCACTTCAAAATTGTCAATGACTATTTAAACATTTTAATTGATGGCCCTGCACATTATCATATAGAAATTAGGTAGAAGTAGAGATAAATATTCATCCCCCAGATAGCTATAATTGCCCTGGGAATTACTAGCTCATAGCCCATCCATGGAAGCAACACAATGAACAACTGAGTATATGCAAATGCAAGATATAGTGTGGTCATAGTCTAAGAAAAGAGGATAAGAGGGCAAAATGGTCATAATCTTTCATCATCTTAACACCACTCCCTTCAAAGCAAGCTATTAAGGATCATATCTATGGAGATCTCCATCACCTTTAATATTAATAACTATCCATCGATATTTCCATCTTATTTCTCTTACAAGGCAAATTATTAGCACCCCTTTCATCACATTTATCACGGTCATTACATCTCTGTCTGGCTCAGCATCAAAGGAAAATATATCAACATTTGGAAACATGTACAAAGAGTGCCAAAATACCTTTGGTTCAGAGTCAACAACATTTGTATCAACAAGAAAATCACTCCAATTATCATCATCTGTAATTAGCTGATCTGCCAATTCCTGCCAATCGATTCTTTTTGTGTTGTCTTGAGAAACCAATCCACCACCGTCCTGGATATGATTATGCTGGGCAGTTGAATTGTCAGGAAATTCAAGAAAATCAGAAATTGGGCCTGAACACCACTCGTTGGCTTCTCTTGTTATACTATTTGATTCATCAGATTGAAAGGCGTGAGAATGGGAATAAGTTAAAGGCAAAGATGGTCCACTCTTTGCTGATTGAGAAATATATGAGGCACTTTGGGAAGGTCTACCATGAGAACTATTGGAAGAAATATGAAGGTTAGAAGAGAACCCAGATGCCGATGAATATAAATGGCCAACAACACCAGTATTGAAAGGTAATTGGGTTGCATGTGGGAGCATTGAATTTGTTCTGAGTTCTTTTTCCATGGAAACCTGCTGCGAATCAGGTAATTTGGGGTATCTTTGTTCAAAAGACGTTGGCAGAACTGGCAATGATGACGACATGGCTCCGGAGGCACCTAGGTTGCTTAATTGTTTGGTTTCAGATCTGGACATGGATAAAGGTAAACGAGTCTCCATTTATTTCCATGTATAAAGTAAAACCTTGCCAATTTCCACTTGTTCACATGTATTGATGTCACAGGCCTTCATTTATCTCCCTTAATTATTATCTACAAAAAGAGAAAAACACATATCATATCAAGAACCATCTACAAGGAAAGCATACTAACATTAAAACAAATATAAACCTAGATATAGATGATATGCAAAAACATTCATCAACTATTTACAGAAGTACTCATCAAGTAGTTACGCAAGCAAGCTAAGAAGGAAAAAAGAAAAAGAAAAAAAACAATGATCATAATGAGCAGATAAACTACATTATCATAGAAAGTTGGAACAACAAACATTGAGTTATACACTTGGATGTGTGAAAAGGATAAAAAAAATTACCAGTGGAGTGGATTACTAGTAGCAACACGCATGACTAGAAACTGTGCAAAATAAATCCTTTCGTCATGAAATATTCATGTGCACACTGATCCAGCCTAAGTTGCATCAGTTGGATCTCTTCCAGTTGATATTTACGCTTGCAACAATTAACATAAAGGACAACTTTGCCAGCGGTTCAGTGCAACATAGTGTTTTGGTGGTATGCTTATGGAACCTCTTTAATTTGTAACATTATTAACGTTACAAAGTAACACAAAAAACTTGTTAGAAAATAGTAAGGTGAATGGCACTACGTTAAGACCTCATTACTTTCTACTAAGTGCGCACCTAATTACAAAGTAATGAGGTGAGGAGTTTATGGGTATGCATGGACCGTCAGTTCTAGATCTAATGGCTCAGCTCTTCTACGGAAGCAATCCTAGTCCGCGATGCCTTCTCAACATAATTATAAAAACAACAGAACAACCCATATTTAAAATAGATAAAAGTTTTCAACTGGTTTGCATATACAGGTCGCCTAGCCTGTGCTGCAGCGCATGCTAGGCAGCTTTAGCTGCAGCGCCCCTTCTTCTTCCCCTCACATTCCCCCCCCTCCTCCCTCGGCCCACCCAACAAAACTCGGTGAGACTATGGCTCATCTACCTCCGTCCCTCCAATTCTGTCACCACCGCCTCTCCTGGTGTTACCTCCTTCCTCTAATGCGCAAAACTCTAGTCTGAGCTTGCCTTCTATACAAGGCTTTTGGGGCTTTACAAATTTTACTTTTTGATATAAAAAAGTTAGTACGTTTAGTTCTCACTTCAACAAGGGGGAAAAAAACAACTCACTACAACCAGCAAACTGCATGGTCCTATGAATACTTTTGCTGAACAAAACGTAAGAATGGACGAAGGGTTTTAATAAGTTTGCCAGAAAGTGGTATCCAATTCACCTTTTAACAGCAACTAGAGCTTCTTCACATGAAGCCAACAAGGGCAAGGGCTCAAAACCAGTATAACCAGAAATAACAGCTTGTTTGTCTTAATTTTACCCTTACAGCTGAACATAAACTGAAAAAAGAAAGTATTGGAATTCAAGTGTCTGCTACTAAAAAAAACTGTTGCAAATTCGAGATATTGCAATTACAAACACGCTAAAAAAAAGCAGAACGTTGAAAAAAGATCACTTGAGCCCATCATCTACTGCACCCGATTTATACACACCTCCTTGCCAACAAAACCATATCGACACAGGAACAACGAGCGGAGATAAAGAGAACTAGAAACACACCAATTACACACACCATCAAAACTACAAGTTTGGACGTAAAAGGCAACAAATTTCATCCAAAAACTAAAATTCCCTGCGCAACCCTTCGCAATTCTATCAAAAAATATAAGATCAAACTCAAACATCAGTCGATTTCTCGAAAAAAAAACCCACCTGGTGCAGTCCACCAATGATTGGAGATCGGCCATCAAATCCCCGATGGGCAAAACAACTCCTCCACGGCAATAAATTGAATAAGTATCATTGAATAATCACTCTCGGCGATAGAGAGGGAGAGAGCGCGAGCGAGACAGGGAATCGAGAGGCAGCGGCAGACCCGCCTTTGGCCCCTGCCGGTTGCAACGCCTTCCACAGCTCGCCTCGGGGTAGAATGTATCGGAAAAATCTCGCGATAATTGGCATCTTGGGCGAGTTATCGGGGGTGTCTTGTGTCCCTAGCGGATGCGCGGCAGCCAATTTGGAGAGAGACCGGGGCCAGGCATGATTGCGGAAGTGGCGGGCCCCGCTGTTGTCTCCGTGTGCTTGGTTGGCGGCTACGAAGTACCAAACCGTGCCGCATCACATGATAAAGACTGCTAATGGTGATTAACGACATTCAATGGCCCATTAACGAGGCCCGTACCGAAGGCCATGAAGCTCTCCTGCCCCGTGCGGCAATTTTGCCCATTTGAAGGAGAGTGGACATGCGCGACGTTACGCGTAGGTAAAAATAGGTGTGGAGTTTTTAACGGTTTAGCCCACCAGCTCGGCCTTACGGCAAAAAATGCAAGTTAGGGTTTTTTTTTTTGTCCGTTTTAAATTACGTTGACATAGAATTGATGGGTAAAGAGTACCTAACTTCTTTCGAAGTATAAAATTAATTATTTAAAAAAAATAGAGATGGTATTGTTTAATGACGTCTAAGAAACTTTAAGCTTAAGTCGTCATAGTTAAGTGTGAAGAATTTTACTCAAAACCAACAATTTATGGTATTATCTTATGGGATCAATTAATGAAACCTTACTTAAAAGTTATCCTTTTTTTTATTAAAACATATTTTTTTTAAATAAAAATATAAAAACTCGTGGTGTGACCCAAGCCAGCTTAAGGCAATGTTTTATGAAGCCCACTTCATGTAACGTCCGGGAATTTTCTAAATTCCTGAAGTAGTACACGTAGAAATTAGGGTGCTACATCCCTTGATATTTCCGTTGGAATAAATTAATCTATGCTCAGATTTGGTGGCTAATATATATATGGATGGAAAGTAGACAGAAAGAGCTTCGAAACGCCACCAAGAACGTACGAATCGGAGTCCGGACGAGGGAGAAACAGCCGTTTGAAGTTGACTTTAACATGTAGGACCCATTTACCCGAATTGAACGCGCAAACTGCCCGTTTAAGTTGTGATACGGGCCCGATTAATTACTGTTCCGAAATTGGGTTTTTGGAGGTCTAATTCCTCATGGGATTAGAAACCCTAATCCCATACCTATAAAAGGCCTTCTTAGGGTATAATTTGGGGGTCTTTTTGCCCGATCAGAGTAGAGAATTGGGGCTTTTTGGAGGGGAAAAGGATAAGCCGTCGTGAGAATCTTCCGGCGAGACTCCGGTGAAGCATGGGCGATGTGGATCGACGTCAACTTGGCCACAGAGGTAGGATTTTAGGTTGCGATTATTATCTGTAATTTCGGTTCTGCAATTAGTTTTGTAAATACTGTTCACGTAATAACGTGAACAAGATCGCGATTTCCGGCCACGGAACAGGTTGTCGGATCGGAGCCGCGCGGCGGCCCTAGCTCTGGCCAAGATGGCCCTAGCTTCGACCGCAGCGGCCCTGGCTCCGGCGGCCTTAGCGGCGGCGAATTCGCCTGCCGCTGCGCAGGTCGCCGTTGGTAAAAAAAAAAAAAGAAAAGAAAAAGAAAGTGGTTTCCGGCTCTCGGCAGGGCGGAGACGGCCGGCGACGGGCGGCAGCCCCGGACCTCTGGAATCGCTGGATCCCAGCGATCCGGTCGGTTCTGGAACGTAGTCCGGCCGTGGCGGCTGGCCGCCACGCTGATCAGAGCTTTTAAAAAAAAAAATAAGGGAGAAGCCTTTTCTGCGCCGGCCGGTCACGGACGGCGTGGCGGGCTGGCTGGTCGGAATCGCCGCCGGGCGGCGATCCGATACCGCCCAGCCCTGGCCGTAGAGCGGTGGCCAGGGGCGGCGCCGCCAGAGGCGTTTCCGCCTCTGGCCGGACGCGGGGAAGACGACCCCGCGGGTCGTCTGTGCTCCCCGGACCGGGTCGGCTAACCCGACCCGGTTCGGTCCGAAAAAAAAAAGGGAGTGAATCGGGTCCGGTTCAGGGGGTTAATTGTGTCAAACAAATCCTAGAAAATTACTATTAGACCTGGATAGGTTTGGGATTATTCTGACCGAGTTTTAACTTAGGAAAAAATCCCATATACTGTAAAATGACCTTTTTACCCCTACTAGTTAATTATCGTATAATATTAACTTACCCGAGTTCGAGGCTCTGGTTCATGGGCCTATGAGTGGATCTAAAAATTGGAGAAAATTCTCAATGAGAGTTTAATGGGTAACCTAATTATAGGACAAACCGTTTGGTGAGTAAAAATCC
Source organism: Saururus chinensis (assembly GCA_035235625.1). Lineage (NCBI taxonomy): Eukaryota > Viridiplantae > Streptophyta > Magnoliopsida > Piperales > Saururaceae > Saururus > Saururus chinensis. The sequence goes on from CP141145.1 coordinate 34,828,248, forward strand.
CAGCGAGTGGATAATTGACCTTTTTGCCCCTAGGTTTAACCGTAAACTGTTAAGACAACCTGGGTCGGTTCAAGGGGTTCACGACCTCGTCACACACCAGGAAAATTACACAGAGGTCATGAAGCCCAGTAATACCATTGAGTTTAATTTAAGTGTCATTGGATGTCATTAAGGCCTTAAACCAAATGACAGAAATACCCCTTAGGGTGGACCCGCCCACGTTCGTGTGAATGGAAGCGTGAGTCGGTCTGAGAGTGGAGCCTCGTGAGAGGTCAATGAATTAAATCAATAGAGGGGCAGTAAAATCACTGGAATGACCCAAGGGAGGGTACCATACTTTAGGTGGTAAAATTATCCTAATGCCCTTAGGGGCAATATAATCTGTTTTTGTCGAAATAGATGACCTAGTGAATTAAGAGGTAGAGTACCCTATAAATGACTTCAAAAGGAAGGAGCATGACTAGTAAGTGACACGAAGACCTTGTCGGGTCGCAGTGTCATGAGAAGTAAGGGGTAGAACCCTAATTTTCAGGTTTAAAGCAACGTATTTCACGTGTCCGCAACCGAGTGCACCGATCGACTAGAGTGTTGTATACGTCACTCGTGGAATATGTTAATTTACATATCAGGCTTGAAGTCTCTGAGCCCTGGCCTTGCGAATGAATGCAATGGGCCTCTCGTTTATTATTTATACGTTTGTATGATTGCATGATTATTTATGCTGATACATGCTTTTGATATTGTTGCATTGATTTATATTAGTAACTTAAGATTAATGAAGATTAATCAAGAGACATGGGTTGCTTGTTGGTTTGAGGGGAGAATACCTAACAAAGATAATAACTAAAATACCCTCTTTAGGGTTGGGACCAGTTCATGGAGTGAACGGGGCCCTAACATAGAATTTGACCTTGGTTAATGAACCGAGGGTGATTGTGGGATGTTCTTCGAGTCATAGCTCGGTGGATGAGCTATTTAGTGGGCCGATTCACAAGGTGAAGAGGACCCACATGGTTGAGTGGTTACTTGACTAGATGAAAATAATCTAGTCTAAGTATCGATGTTTGAGGGAGTCAATGGTCATAAGGACACGAGGCTTCTATGGATATATTAGTAATGTCTTATGAGACATTTTCTCCCCGTTGGGAAGGTGGAGATTGCAATATGCATCTTCATCGCCACGATGGTTTGGGTACCGACCGGAGGGTCTTTACCGCGGGTCTCCCGCAGTCTTCCCAGGACTATTTAGTACGTACGAAAAGCGGAGTTACATGAGCATCATGGAAGGCTTGTGTTTCTTGCCAATCTGTGTCTATGAGCACAGTTGGGATCCTCTTCCCGCATTCGTGGCGGTGCTATTGAGAGCCCCGGGGATTTGGGTCAAGGCTGCTGTTAAGCAGTCCACTCCAAGGCTGGAGTACTTTGTTTGGAGGTTTCTCGAGGGGCGAGTTATCTCTGAGTTTCAGATTTTATAGTATTAATTATCGAACAAGGGAGGTGAGATAATTAATAACATTGTTTGATATTGCTTGTTAATTAGACAAGTGGAACAATTAAAGGACTTACTAAAATGTAGGTTGAAAATATCTAAGCATTGCATATGGGATGCTATGCTTCGTAGGATAAAGTAGTTTCTAGGCAGAACTACGTTTGGATCCGATCTTGTTGGAAACATTGGAGATGTTGTCTAATGAGTACGTAGGCAACTAACATCGGGTGATGTTGGCCCGATCCGAATAATATTAATAAAACCTTTTGTCCTTTGGAAGCTCTTCTCCTGTAGGTGGAGATGCTCCATTGTGGTTGTAGTTGTTGTGTGGTTTGCTGTGATGCAGATTCTCCAGGCGAAGACAAGTGAGATCAAGGCAGGCGTGCACACGAGGTCTCCGCGTTTCTGTAACTCCGGTATGTAAGTGTACCTTAAGCGTGAGAGTCAACTTATTATTTATTTTCAGACGGACGATGGACTTGTACTTAGATGGATGAGCTGGTCTTTATGAATTTTCATACGTTAAATAATATCGTATGATTTGATATTCGTATTTGTGAACCCCAGTTATCATGACCTGGATATTTAATCGAATAGTTTGCTTTGTATTTAAAGAAAAAAAAATTCTCGCTACTTACCGTTCGTACTATTTAAAAATACTTTTAAAAATCCGGGTCGTGACACTTCATGTTAGGGCACAAACTCATTGTTACGACCCGAATTTTTTTTTAAAAAATAAAATAGAACCATCGATAAATTATAATAATTTTTTTTAATCAAATTAATTCAGCATACTAAGTATCCAGGTCATAATCATTGGAGTTCGTAAATACAGATAGCAAATCATATAATATCATAAGAGTAACCAGAAATCCACAAATAAATGAACCATTCATCTAAGTGTAACCTTTACATCTGTCTGAAAATAGGCAACTAATCAAAGTTGGCTCTCATGCTATTATTACAACCATTCAAAATGTACTAAAATAATGGAACTAAATCCTACTAGAGCTCAGTCATCCTCAATCTGAAGTCCAATCCCGATCCTGCTAGTCCTCACCAGAAGATCCTGCAAAACTAGGTCGTTGAGTATACTAATACCCAGTAAGAAGCTGAATAAAATGAATGCAAAATGTTATTACATTTTATGTAAAACTGTTAGGTTTCCACTTGAACCAATTATCAAAACAATCCTCATTATAATTTCCCTTTAGTTTTTCCCTCTTGGGAAAACCAATAATCCACCTAACTTCATATACAAATACATACATCAGATGTCATCCTAAGTGACAAATGATACCCACCATAGACCACCCATTAAGGATGATCCACGATGAAACCCTAAAATCCACCAGGAAGTGCCATCTCCCAACCTAGCCCATAAGGACCTGACCGGAGTGGAAGGGCACGACCCACAACTGTATCTGAACAGAAGTAGTCAGAGACGCCAACCAAGCAGGATGTTAGCGACCCTAAATACGTGTACACTATGTGATCCTCAATAGACCAGTGTGAGCCCGGCTCACATACAACTCCCTCCAATGGGGAGGTGCAACTACACAGTCAAATCAAATGACTCATCAATAGAGCTTAACTCATAGGTCAACCCTAACCTCAATGGCCTCATCAGGCTGGGTTAAGGTCCCCCTCCCCCCCCGAAAAAAAAAAAAACATCTTTTGTTCTTCAACCAAGTCAAATACCAGGTTAGAACCCCCATTCAATTTATAAACAGGTTTTTGACCCCTCTAAGAGTAATTTAGTCTTTATTTTGATTAAGTGTCAACCCCCAATCCAAAGCCTTCTACCCTTAACCATTATTTTGTATTAATTTCTATGCATTAATTCTCAAGATGCAACTGTACACATAGAACAAATTAATAAAGTCTAACAACTCATAAATAATTTAGCCATAACTATTTGTGTTTCAGGCTCAACAACTACTAAGAAGCCTAGCTTCATTGTCTACATAGGGCTCGGGCCGACATAACGGTTGAATTATACTTAAATTTAAAAAATAGTTCATATGTATCATACTGCACATATATGTACTAGGTAGGATACGTTATATTCTTTCTACGATTCAATAAACCAAACTGGCACCTCTCCCCAGAACACGTTTGATTTAATATACTTGAATTTACTCCAATTTCAATTTCATTTTTTTTACCCATGGCCCTGAAACCCGGCCCAGCCCAGTGGCCCGGTTGGGGTCGGGTCAGGGGCTGATGACCTCAAGCCGGGTCGACCCAGCCTGAGGTCATCTTCAACCTCCAGCGTCTGATCAAATTTTTGTTTCAGAAACAGAGAGGAGGGGAATGGGGACGGTGGCCCGACAACCCGACAGAGGTCTTCTATCATGGCGGAACATTGCTGGTAGACCAGGAGATGCGGCGGCTGCAGCGGGGCATCTGTGGCTCACCGGCCGACTTCTCTGTTTCTAGTCGACAGTCACTGTGACAAAAAAATTCGGAGGCTTGGTGCAGTAACAATCACGGCAACGTGTGTCCGAGTGATGGTGGGTCTCGTGCCGCCGTTTCCCAATTCCATTCCATAAAGGCCGGAGGAGGTAGTGGCAACAACTACTACCTTGGGGCAGCGGTACCGATTTTCTCCCAAATTGTCCGGTGCTGCAGTAACTTTGCCTACACTGCGAGCTTCCAGTCGTGGTGACTAGCGGCGAGCAGCGGACCAAAGGGAATCAAGGCAGCAAGGATCCCCTCTTCCCTACCCTGACTATGGACCGCCATCAACGCCTATCGGCTGAACTGGAACAGAGTGACCAGACGGAGTTTTGTTTGTGTTTTTTTTTATATGTGTTCGGCGACCAAATGATTGGCCGAAAAGGATAACAGACAGCCCTTTGAAATAGGGCAGCGGATATTCCAGTGGAGAGGGTTCAGCCAGTGGCCGACCAGCCGGAGGTAGTCAATTTCTGCAGATTTACTGTTCCGTAAAATTATAGGAACAATAATCTCTGCACTAATTAACATTGCATAAATACAAACAGTAAAATGCAGATCTCAATAATCACACACTCTACACACTAATTAATCAATAAACAATCACTAATCTTGACTCGAAATTAAGACAGCAAACCTACCTCAAATGCCGATTTGCTATCGATCCACAATCACCGGAGCTCCACCGTTAACTACCTTCTTCTCTAATTTTTCTAGGGCAAAAATTAGAGTTAGAATTAGGGGAACATCCAAATTTATAAAGAGGGGATTAGGGCTTAATTGGGTAAGGATTAAACCAAGTAGGATAGAGACTCGTAAGTGGTTTAAACCCTCCCAAATTAAGTGGTCTGTCCACCACTTAATTGGGCATGTAATGGGCTCTGCAGTTATTTATGCACAACCCAAAAACTGATATGCATACCCCAAAATCTGTAAATTTTTAAAAAAATTTAAAAAATAGGGGAAAATCAGGAAAAAATTCTAGAAAATACTTAAAATTTCCTGGACATTACACTCATCTTGCCTCGGCGCGATTTCAACCTTAGGTTTAAAAATGAAAATATTGATACAGTGACAATGTGGTATATTATAATATTTTATTTGTCTTAAATTAAAAGCTCTATACGGAAAAAAAAGTTTGTTTCATGTTAATAGCTTACTTTTGTTAAATTTAAGTAATTGGGTATTTTAAAAAAGTATCATCTGCTTATTTTTCTTTAGATGTGGGTTTCACTACTCAATAAAAAATATTATTTTTTCAAATGTACTATTAATATAAGATGGATGGAGTATAAAACAAATTAGTGTACTAAAAAAACTTTTAAAATTAGATAGTTTAACCTATGTTTTATACCATTAATCTCTATTTTACCCTTATTTGATCTATTCTAATTCTTAATAAGTTAAAATTATTATAACCTTAATATTTATTTTAAAGTTATATTAAATTTATAATATTATATATTCCACTCTTAAACTTCGATTATCGCATTCTTGGTATTGTTACAAAGCTCTCGATGAGCTCTATAAAATGAGATCCTATATAATGATTATATATTCTCGAACTTTTTTTATAGGCTTATATAACACATTTCTTAATAATATTTTTATTTTTTTATATTATATATATATATATTTATATTTATATATTTTTAGCCCTTGGAAAACCTCTAAATAGCTCTATCAAACTAAACCTATTGCCAAACTGGTCCAGAATACAAAGTCCTTTGACACCATTCAATAGCGACGGTGGCTTCCCGTTTCCTCTTTCCTTCCCCTTTCCCCCCTTCATCTTTCCTCTCCCTCTCTCCCATTCCTCCCCATCAACCAACCCTCTTTTCCTCCCTTTATTCCCCTTTATCTTCTCTTTGCCTCCCCCAAAATAAAAAGAAACAGAGAAATTTTATTCCTTTTTCAGTTAATCTGATTTCTTCACGGCGAGAGCAATCCCAAAACATGGGCTTGGGAGGTTTCTTGTTCTCTGTTGGTGTTGAAAGCACAATTTCCAGTGGGTGCCATAAAAAAATTAGCTCTCGCTACCCTATTATTCTCAAGATCGCTGTAATTACTTGCACCGCCGTTAAAATCCTCTCCCCTCCCATCCCCCTTCCACCTCCCTCTACCCTTCCTAGTGTCATCGGGCCTCCGACCTAGCTGCCAAGGCCCAACAACTCTTCCCCCGAAGACGATCTTACCTCCACCACGTCGATGTTGCCCCTGTGCTTCGTGGAGATAGTCCTCATTGTGGAGCTTGCCTACGGGGCATTCTAGATCGTATGAGGCATTCTAATATGTCTAATCCAGTCCCCTTCCCCTCCTTCTCCTTCCCCCTTTTCTCCACCGGGCAGTGGCAATTTTTTATTTTTTATTTCACAACCTAGATTAGCCTCGTCATTTGGGTCACCGATTTGCCCAGCCTGGTTAAACTAATATTACCTTCGAACTAAAGTTGCATGTTCTAACTCTCCTATTTTAGTCATAATATCAAATAAAGCAACCATATAGTATCCGCACAATTTAAACCATAAATTAGCTTAAGGAAAAACATCCACCCATACTTTTATATTGCCTATATCTTATATTAATAGTTATATTGAAAAAAAAATAGTTTTTATTAAATAGTTTAACCCACGTTAAAAGAAAAAATAAACTTATTATACTTTTCTTAAAGTACCCAATCACTTAAATTATTAAAAAAATAGAGCTTATATTTTCCTAAATAGAGCTATTAATTTAGGATAGATGGAGTATGTGATTTCTCACTGGAATAATAAGATATGTTGAAAATATGCTATACGGATCTAACAAAAAAAATTGTATCTGAATTGTCAATATATCAATTGAAGTAGAGCAAGGTCGTATACTATATTATTGCAACATAAATTCAAATTGTTGCATTAATTAGAAACATTGATATTAATTTAACTGCCAGACTTACATTCACATTGAATTTTCTTTCCTTCAAATCAGTTCATCACGTCCAGTTTGCATGCTCAATACTCTTACTAAGTCACACGATATCCCACACAAACAATCTTTTAGTAGTAAATATATAATCAACATATTTACTTAATATTTACAACACTGACTTGTGGTAAACCTAGCCCTGCTTTAAATTTGAAACAGATATTGGTTGCACCCACAGCGATTCATCAGTAAGCAACAAGGGACCCTAAATAAATCCATACATTTTAACCCCTTCCAGCATCTCAACATTTAAGCAATATAAACCACAACACTAAACGTACTAAACAGCCTTAATCATAAACATCATCTTGTAAACAAATCCATTAACAGGAACTCAGACAACAGGAAACCAACTCCCTGCACCTCATTTACACAGAAGTACAACATGAACCAATGGGTATAAGCATTTAAAGAAAGTTGTAAAAAACATACCCTCTGATAGTGGAAACTACTAGGAATCTAATTCACGGGTTAAGATATCTGATTAGTTAAATTTATTGTAGAAATATTTTTATATTTGGTAATATATATTATATAAATTTGATTTATATATAAATTATGTAAATCTCGTGTAGAGGAGATTATTTGGGAAAGTAAAAATTAATTAAAAATCTTAATGAATCTAATAATTTATCGTGAATTTGATATATTTAAATTTTTTTACATCTAAATATAATTTAGGGAATTTATGCTTAAGTTTAAAAGAATCCTACTCTTAAATCTTCGTCAAACAAACAGTCCTTTAAGTCTAATCAAAACTCATATATAAGTTCTTGTTATAGAAATGTCACAGCCGATTCGGACCCTTGTTATGGAAATGTCACAGCCGATTCGGACCCTGCAAACAAGCGGGTGTACACGGACCGCTAGGGCAAATTGGGGACATTCTCGTCATTAATGGAGAGAAGTGGCACCACCACCGTAATTATAATACGCGACGAAACCCTAGCAAGGCTTTCACTATAAAACCGGGGAAAGCCCCCACTTCCCTAGCCCTTCTCGGCTTCATTTGCTGTTTCAGTTGGAGGAGCAGCTTTCGTCGCCATGTCGAAACGAGGTAAATTACCTGTGATCGCCACATTTCTGCTTTCTTTGATTAAAGTTTCATTCTTGATTTTTTATTCATCAGTTCGATTTGAATTCCGATTTTGTTATTGTAATGATTGCTAATGTGTTGTTGGGGAATGTTTTAAGGGCGCGGAGGTTCAGCCGGGAACAAGTTCCGGATGTCTCTAGGTCTTCCGGTGGCGGCGACGGTGAACTGCGCCGACAACACGGGGGCGAAAAACCTCTACATCATCTCCGTTAAGGGTATCAAGGGCCGGCTCAACCGCCTCCCCTCGGCCTGTGTCGGAGACATGGTGATGGCGACCGTGAAGAAGGGGAAACCCGATCTCCGGAAGAAGGTCATGCCGGCCGTCATCGTCCGCCAGCGCAAGCCCTGGAGGCGAAAGGATGGTGTTTTCATGTATTTCGAAGGTAATCTTAGTTGCTATGCTTCTCCATCTATCTCGATCCTTGTCTCAAGTTTTGTAGTTTCCTACTAGTGTACTTGACGATGCGATGATGGCTTTGTGATTTGCTACCATACCCCTGCTATGAATATCTAATGTTATACTTGGTGGTGATGTAGATATCGATAGTAGTCTATCTCGTTGCTTCCTCGACTTCAAAGAGTGCCCTCTATATCTTGTGGGGGCATTTAAGGGAGGATGCATACATTAATTGCCCAGTTTTAAACAGCATGTTTCTTCTTCCTTTGATATCATGCTACCTGTCTGCTGGTAAATTTTGCGTTAGATTTTTGTTTGTATAATGCTTGGTTGGTTATGTAAAGCCATGGAGGTGTCTGTTCTTTGAGATGCCTTTTTAAAAAAAAATTATTTGGAGCCGTGTTTTCCTTTCTCTTCGATTTGAGGGTAGAGATATAGTGGGTTAGAGCATCTTAAGCTTGTATTTGCCTTTGCAGTATTGAAGGTTTGAGTTCTCATTCGCTCCTGATGCTCAAGTATGCCTGTATAATGTGCGGTGGGAATTTTGTTCAATCTGTAAATTGGATGTTTATCTAGTGAATGACCAGTTATGAGAGTTAGAAATTGCCTACTGACTTTGCCTTTTGTGATGATAGGGTGGAACTCTAGCATTAAAACTGTTACAATTTATTAAATGTTTGGCATAATGCTTATGTTTTTGTATCTTAGCTTGACGTGTTTTAGAGATGTTTACTTTTATGGGAAGCATTTCATATGTGGTGCAATATTTTTGGTATTTGGTTGTTTGTTGTCTGCAGTAATATATTTGTATTATAAATGCTATCTTTCAGTACCTGCATTTTTTATTAGAGAGGCATGGGAGCCTATTGATCATTCAGTATACTTATTGTATTTACAGATAATGCTGGAGTCATAGTTAATCCCAAGGGAGAAATGAAAGGTATGTTGAGATCTTTTTTAACTGTTTTTGGTTAACAGCGATGCAGAAAATGGTTAGCCTGATGAACTTTATAATGTGAATTGGGTTTGCTCAAATTTATCTAATAACCTACATTTTTATAGCTCCATTTGGTTTTACAAAAATGAATTAAATTTTTGGTAATCAGCGATGCAAAAAATGGTTAGCCTAATTAACTTCCATATTATAATATGAATGGGGTAAATGGAGCTATTAATGTGGGATGGATGGAGTATCAGCGGTTCAGTATGGTAGAGCGAGAATGCAAGCTCGCCATTTGCCCCACCTGTGGGCTGGGACCTTTTTACTTTTTTTTGTTAGTGGTTGGTTTGTTAATAAATTATAGAGTTCGTAGAATTTTGTAATGGCACAATTTAAATATAAAGTAAAAATAATAATAATAAATAAATAAAGTAAGACATTAAGTTTACAAAGTTTTACGTGGTTTGGGAGAGAGTCCCTTCTCTCCTTTGTACACCCAATTTCTAATTTCGTATCCCTCTCTGGCAGAAGAATTTTCACTTAGCCTACGTAAAGGAAGGAAAAAATACTTTTGAAGTTTTGACCCGTGTACAACGAAATAAGTGATAAGTATTAAAAAACCGGAATCCCGAGTCACCCTTATTACGTCCGTAATTAATTGGAACTGGAGTCCGAATTCTCCTGGTTACTCAGGTCACGTAATAACAGAGTTCGCAGTCAGTTTGAATGTTGCATTACCTCCATGAATCAACTGATTTCTATATTTGTTGTTTCAGGGTCTGCGATCACAGGGCCAATTGGAAAGGAATGTGCGGATTTGTGGCCCAGAATCGCGAGTGCAGCCAACGCCATTGTTTGATGGAATATGCTTTGTAGTTCACTCCTATATATTCCAAGATTGAGTGTTGCAAAATTTTTGAGTAGCTTTCAAATCAAATTACTTTTTGGCTATGTAGACAATGCAGAGTGTTCTTTATTGCGTTACATCTTTAGGCATTGGTGAACATGTTTCAAAGGAAAGGAGGATTTTATGGAATTTTGGTGATCGAAATACTTAATAACTCATTTTCTATAGCCGAGGTTCAAATGTCACGGAGTTTTTAAGATCTGTCCCCGTCTGTTGGTCTCTAGATTTTGCTACTCGAATAGGCTTCAACACTGGAAAATTTGTACAAACCAACGAATGTAGTTTTCTTTCAATGTGCTCCCGTTTCTGTCGTGATGCCAATTATCCATTGCTCGAATAATTTCTTAGTATGGAAAGATATCTTCAAAAACATTTTGAAGGCGATGGATGGTGAATAGCGAGTTGGAACTGGTTCTCAAAGAGAAGGAAGCTAAGCAAGGTCATTAATTTTGCTTCTCTTTTTGGTACTGTAAGGAGCAACTCATAGTGTGTGCCCATGGCCGTCTCCTGCCACTTTGCTCTCCCCCAGCTGCTTCCACTCTCGGAGCGAAGTCGTCCCTCTGTGAGCAAGAGGGCCAGTCTCAAACAGAGAAGGATAGTTGCATCGATGTCGTCGTCCTCTGCCCCACCCCCGCCACCGCGCAGTGTCTCCGACATCCTCACCTCCGTCGGAAAGCTCCTCTGGGGCAAGTCCCTCCCACCTCAGCTCCTCATCTCCACCGTCCGCTCCTCGTGGAACGGCGCCTGGCACCTCATGATGAAGCAGCTCGCCCCGTCCGACCCATCCGGCTCCTACGCCCGCCCTTCCTCCTCCTTCCGCCTCCCTCACCCCTCCCGCCCCAACACCGAGGGCCTCCACCTCTACGTTGCCCTCTCCTGCCCCTGGGCGCACCGCACCCTCATCGTCCGGGCCCTCAAAAACCTGGAGCGGGCCGTCCCCGTCTCCGTTGCCTCCCCAGGGCAGGACGGGTCTTGGCAGTTCGTCGACTCGGGAGGGGGCCTCCCCCTCGCGCCCAGCGCCGACCGGGCAAACGGGCGTAGGGCTCTGAAAGAGGTCTATCGTCTGAGGAGGGGGGGCTACGATGGGCGGTCCACAGTTCCCATGCTTTGGGATTTGAAGCGAGGGGATGTGCTATGTAACGAGAGCTATGACATCATTGAATTCTTCAATTCGGGGTTTGCCGGGGTAACGGACGGCGACACGGGTCCAGATCTTTCCCCGCCGGAGCTGAAAGAGAAGATCGATTACTGGAATCAGATCGTATATCCTACTGTAAATAACGGTGTCTACAGGTGAAGCTTCTTCATTCATGTTGCGGCTACACGATGAATGGCAGAAAATGAGTACACTGATCCAATCTGTGGACTGACTGTGGTTGCAGGTGTGGCTTCGCACAGAGCCAGGAGGCCTACGACACTGCGGTGAATGAGTTGTTCGGCACGTTGGACATGCTAGATACACATTTGGCCTCCACTCGGTACTTGTGTGGGGATGTTTTGACTCTGGCAGATGTTTGCCTTTTCACCACTTTGATTCGATTTGATCTGGTATACCATGGTCTCTTCAAATGCACGAAGAAGAAGCTAATCGAGTATACCAATCTTTATGGCTACGCTTGTGACATATATCAGGTGCACTTTCAATTCTTCTAACTCTCGAAACAAAAACACTCCTTTTTCACAGGGAAAAGAGGAAACAGGCCGCTTTCTCCTCCATTTAATCGATAGAACTAATCAACTGGATAATGTAACGCTTTCATCATTCACAATTCAGTAAGCTAGAATTTAAAACTTAGATGGGTCAGCTGCATCTGAATTAAAAAATGACTGAGGTGGTATGGTATATGATCATTCAATCAGAATTTTAAACTTAGATAGGTTAGCTGTATCTGAATTAAAAAACGACAGTTAGTATATAATCTTATAATCATTCACAATTCAGCTTATTACTGAAAAAAAATTCACAATTGAGCAAACTAGAATTTAAAATTTAGATGCCTCAGCTGAATCTTAATTAAAAAATAACCGAGGTGGTCTATATTTAAATTGAAGAGGTGTATGTTTAAGTAGTTCTAGTTTATACTCCCTTCCTCCAATATTAATAGTTATATTTTGAAAAATAATAATTTTTATTGCATGGTGAAACTCACTTATGAGAAAATAAGGCTATGACACTCTTTTTTAAGTACCTAACTACTTAAATTGAATAAAATAAAACTATTAATATTGAACAAATTTTTTTGCTAAATGGAGCTATTAATTTAGGAAAGAGGGAGTATATAAACTCGTCATCCTGATACTCTTTTGTAAAAAAAATATTTAAGTCTTTTATACTCCCTTTGTCCTATGATTTTTAGTGAATGGTGAAACACATTTAAGAGAAAGGGAAAAAAAGCTTACGATATTCTTTTTTACGTACCCAACTACTTATATTGAACCAAATAGAGCTATTAATATGGAACCAACTTTGTAGCCAAATGGAGTTATGAATGTTGGACGGAGGGAGTACATTTTTGTATTGTCATTATACTGGGAAGGATCGCGTAATTATACGTGCATTTTGAATTTTGATGTTCATGAATTGTTGAAGTTTGATGTAGTTGTCAAAAATGTAAGCGGATGTTACGTTACTCTTGCTGCTCTTCTTTTGAACCTATCATGGGTTATTGACGAGGTAGGTGCGCTACTTATTGATTTTGCAAACAGATCCCAAAGGTTGCAGAAACCTGCAATTTCGATGCTATAATGGATGGATACTACAAGATGCTTTTCCCATTAAATCCTGGCGGTATCAGACCTGCTTTGCCTTTTGGTTGCAGGCATGAGTTCCTCTCAAGAGCTCATAACCGGGAGTTGTTGTCATTGTCGAGAAGTACTGAGGTTAGTAACCTTGCAGAAACAGTTGCTTAGGCTAACTGTGGACCAAATTCTATTCCCCTACCAACTCTTAGTGAGTTTTGTTGCGAGTACAAGTGCCTCGCACCAGTATTACAGTATAGTTGGCTAGGGAAATCATCATCCCTGAGGAGAGGAAGGCTAGTACAGACGCTGGCGTCCAATATGCTGTCAAATAAAGTAAGCTAGTTCTATTTGAGTGGCCATGATAAAGTATTCTGATAAGAATAGGGAGTCCGTGAGTGTTGATGGCATCAAAAGTCAAATTAAATCTTATTGTACTAGTTATGATAACAATTTGTGTTCTGTTTCTCAAACGGTTGTATACGCGTTGCCATTGACTGGTGGCAAGTTTGTCATGCCAACAGAGACGCGAGTGTTTTTCTCAGGAAAATGTTCCCCTGACCAACCCCCTTACTGGATCCCCGCCCACATACGGCTCCAAACTTGATACATACATAGACGGCGACTTGCCCTCTACTACTATAGACGCGTCTTGTATCTTTCCACTGGTTCCAGCCAAATAGACAGGCGGTGAGGTGTGTTCACTGTTCAGGGAATGGCAATGTCAAATTACGTTATATTGTACCAGTTATGATTACATCTGTATGCTTTTTGTCAAATGGTTTATACACGCGCGTTGGCATTAAGTAGTGGTGTCATACCAAGAGAAGTTTGTCGTGTCAAAAAAGATGAAAGGACTGTTTATCTTTCTACTGGCGTGTCGCTCCAAGTCCAATAGACGTAGGGAAAGGAAAATGATATTTTAATATAAAAAATTTACATAAAAGATATAGGGTCTAAAAAGGTGATTTTGTGGTGGGCCTATTCATAAAGTTATGTTAATTTTTGTGGGTATTTTTATGAGAGGGTTGGGTATTAAATTTTATTTATTCTATTTTAATTTTAGCGTAAATTATCGAAATCATGTTTGTTTATAAAATCTGAGTAAAATTAAAAATTTTGTATAAAAATTTATTCTAAGCCGTTTCAAATTAAAATAGATCAGAATCACCGAAAAAAAATACTATATAGATGAAGACTATTTTAAAAGTTTAAAATTATGTATTTTTATAAAATTTTATTAAATAAAGTTTAAATTTAAAAATATTATAATATCAAAAAGGTATATATTTGAGTTTAGGAGAGAGTTATATTAATTTAAAATTTTAAAATTTAATTTAATATAATATTTAAATTATTTTTAAAAATTTCTATTACCAAAACGTAATTCAAATTCGGTAGTTACACGACCTTAATTCTAAAAAATTCTATTTTCTTTTCTAAAAATTTCAAACACCCCAACGACACCTTATTATGATGAAAATATGAAATACATAAATTAGTCGCTGGGCTTAAATGCTTGAGATAGCGAGAATTCAGAACAGCAGACATACCACATCTACAGGCGAAACACAGCCGCGACCGCGTAAAAAGGAGTCCTTACTTATATAATGTGTGGCGATGTTATTTAATTGTCATTTTGGATTGGCAACTTAGAAGTTTCTCAGCATCTGTCCAGTTCGTTCAAAATTTCTGCGAAAAAAAGGACGGTATTCGTTCACGCTCATCCTGTCAACAGCAATACATTTTAACCAATAAGGAAAGCAGCGCGATTGTAAAAACAGAACTCATCGGTTAGAAAAGCATGCAGTACGTGATTCATCCCCAGGTTCAGCACCAAACGCAACTAGCTCACAGAGGGTCATAACGCAGGAGAAAATTGCCCAGAGTTAAATCAGTAATAAGATGTCTAGATAGCAAAAAATAAATTTCCTCTAGCTCCATTGCTAAACATTCTCATCATATACAAGAAAACCATTTTAAACATAACAAAAAAAAACACTTATTTCTTCGTATCAATTAACTACGCCTTTAAACTACATAAAACCGCCAAAACTAACTTCTGTACAGTTTTGGACACAGGTCTCGGTTCCTCGTGTGAATAAATGCCACGGCTGCTGAGAAAGCCTGAAGTGATGACAAGGCTGAGTGGAAGTGTATGACATACAAGCCTTGACGGATATTCACCATTCTGAGGGAAGGTTCTCCTTTTGAACCCTGCATGCAAGATAGGCCAGGTAAGTTGGCTTCTTTTTGGTTGTTTGAGATATATGACACATCATTAAAAACGGGAATACAGTAGCCAACTAGTTCTAGAACATCAGATTATAGATGGTAGATGTTGTTTATAAAGAGTGTAAGTGCTGGAGGTTCAAACTTTTCTTGGACACAGATGTCAAATGAATAAATCAAATAAACTAAGCACACCAACATACCACTTTGAATAGATCAAATGTATTGCAATCTTCTAGCAGATCGATTTGAGCAATGCTCTCTGCCACGTTTGGGCCGTTATTCAGTACGGTCAGCGGACAGCCAGTGTCCCAACCGCCACAGTCACAGCGTCCTCCTGTTCTCCATCTCTCTATAAGACTTGATGGTCCTCCCTGTGCTGTTCTAGGACCCCCATGGAAGCCCGCTGGGACTAGAAGATCCATAGTCATAGCAGACTGTTTTTCATTTGCGACAGAGCCTTCTTGAGAACCACTAACTATTGCTTTTTCAAGGAATTTTAAGCCCCAGCCACCCATTGCTGCCTTTTCACACTTCTCATTTAGAGGATCTTTGACAACAATGGCAGCCAATTCAAGGTTTGGCAAGAAGCAATTTCCAGACAAGGATTCTGTGCTCAATTTGTTGAGCTCATCTGACTTTTCCGGACAAATACTCAACGAAGGATTTTTAACTTTGGGGCCATATTTATGCAAAGGCGAACTGTTCTTTCTGAACATACCCACCATCTTCTTTGGCATGCCACTGTGCTTCCTCAAAGTAGTGCCAGAAGCCTGTGCCTCTCCAGCTAAAATGCTAGAACCGACTAGAATAAATTCAGTCTCAGTGACTTTTTGATTATTAGAATTCATAGTGAGACAAGTAGACACTTTCATTCTACCAACAACATCTGACCCAGAACCCCCTTGATATTTTGAGCCATTTGACATTGCATAGAACACATACATATAATCAGGAGATTTGTCATCTGACAACTCTACTTTCAGCGAAAAGGCTTCATACGCCTCCCCTCTATCATCAACTGAGAATTCAAAATGTGGCATATTATTTTTCCACGTAAAACAAATAACTCCCTTTGATGTGAGAACACAGGAAGAATCAGAGGATTGAGATGCAGTACTTGAGCAAGAAGCCATTTTGCCAGGAACTTCTGACCCACACCTTCGTCTCACAATTGGTGGCTTCCGCATAGAAGAGTTTCTCCGCATTGACGGTGACACAACCAGCTCTGAACATTTAGTTTCCATAATGCCACCACCTGGCCGCACTTCACTTGAGTTAGTGTCATTAGAACTTATACGGCTTTTAAAGAGACTTCTTACAGTGTCCTTACCTTCAATGGCATCAACAATCCACTGACCAAGTGGATTGATAATTACTTTCCCTGGACCACGAGCTGATTTGCATTCAATAAGAAATCTATTCAAGTCACTTGAACTCTTCGTTCTCCTTCTATGAGGTTTCAATTCATCAAATAGATTTTCTCTCTTCGATGAACAGAGATTCAAGGGTATACTAAAAGGTGGCAATGCTCTACAAATTATCCTGAGAGAATCGTGTGCTTTAATTTCAATGAATCCCAAGCGACGTTGCTGAAACTTCTCATTGAGACTGACAAGACTTGTATAGGGAGCCCTACTCTCCTCACCCGATCGATTTTCGAGACACAATTCATGGGCAAGTTCTCCATCAGCTTTTTGTTGATTGATATCTTCATTTTTGTGTTTCTCATGTCCAACCCCTACAAATGCTCTGTTGATCTTTGATGCAGAAAAGACTAGGTGACTGTCTTCAGCTAACGACAAGTCCTTGGTTATGCTAAAAAACAGATTTTCGTTGTCTTCAGAGTTTTCTTTTGCAGCTACAGCAGCTTCGTCCATCTCTAAAACCCCAGCTTGGGAAGCACATCTAGTTGCTGCTTGCATATGCCAGAATCACTGCCATTAAAGTAGTTCCAAATTCCCCAATAAGAATATGTCAAGACAGCAGCAGTAGCTAAAAAAAAGTTCGTCCTAAAAATAATTGAAATTACTTCGCTCATCTTTTGAATTTTGGGAAAACATAATATTCTCTGATTGATAATTTCACCTGCAGTATTTAGCGCTAGGTGCTTAGAATCAATGCTACGATGTGAAATGCGCCCACAATTTTAGAACCTTCATGCTTTTAAAGATATAAGAAATGAGAAAGGAGGAAGATTTAGCCTGTTTTAGTTTTTTTGTCAACTCTGAGCCCAAAATAAGAACGGAAAACAAAAAACAAAAAAATGATTTAACAGAAACCAGGAGGAGGTAACCTGTGGTCCCACTTCATTTCAAAAATTTAAAATTACAAATTCGAATTGGCAAGTCAAGCTTTCATTTTTTAGTTTCAAATAAATTAGAAAAGTCGCAACCAAGACATTAAAGCACTGAACAAACCTTATTAAAGCTATTGCAATCAAGACACAGTAGATGGGCAAGTAGCAACCGTATACGTTCAGGATAGCAGACATCAGCATGATATTTAAAAACTATCAACTTCATAAGTCCGCAGAAATGATATATTCCACAAAAACACATCGAAAAATTGATAAGTACAAAACAAGGAGAACTCCAAAACATCATCTTCGAAGTAGAAAGCCCATAAAAATCTCAGACAATATTGAAGGCAACAAATCCTCCAAGCAAACCGCTTTTGAGAAAGGAAAAACAGGTGCATACTTCGTTGAGCTATCAAAATCATTGCAAAGGGTCCATCAGATATCCGATGGCAGCTCGCAAAGAATGAAGGAATACTGCCATGCATCAAATTTAAAGAAGAACACAAATTTCATTTGCTACTTTTTTCAAAAAAACCATTTTTAATCAAAACCTGTGAACGCAACATGAGTATCATTTACCTGGAGACGAACACGGGCGAGAAGCAAAGCGCTGCAAAAAGAGAAGCAAAACCCACCAGACTCCAGAGGTGGACAAAGTGTATCTGTGGCGGCCAGAATAAACAAGTGTTTAGAAAGACAAGAGAGCTCCACCCAGGAAAGGAAAGCTCCCGCCTTGTGACACCTAAACTTTCCGGATCAAGTACTGCAGCTTAAGCAGGGAAAAATCTATCACATCCCATTCTCAGTGCGCCAACAAAAGATGGGCCACCTCCAAAATTCCTCTTGGGCACCGCATTTACCATCAACCAGAAAGAGACACAGAGAGGGGATGACGGGTGGGGAGAACTGATGCTAAAGGGGGCAGCTGGTACGCAAGATGGTGGGGTGGTAAAGAATGAAAAAAAGGAGGAACCTGGAAAGGGAGAGAGGGAGGGAAGAAGGAAGGAGAGTGGTGGAAGTGGAAGTCGTCAGCCACGTGATGGGGGACGAGTTGCGCCGATCCCTCCAAAGTGCGTGTCCAGAAATGGCGCTCTCCACCACCACCCAACTCGCCGCCTCACCAACAACGACACGGAAGAACTCTCTGGTCGTGGCGAGCGAGAGCGAGAGCGAGAGCGAGAGACAGCAGGGGCACCAAGTGACTTGTGCAAAGCCAAAGCTCACCGAAACAGGAGTCATGAAACTGGGAAGAAGAAACTCAAGCTGTCACACGGCCATGGCCCTGACCGGGGCCGCACTGGCATTGATGGGACCCGCCACTGATGGTTCCGCTTTCACTTGGGCTTTTGTCAAACCTAGATAAGCACGCACTGCGCTACGCGGGGCCCATGCCGCACTCCTGGGCCTCTCCCCTCTTTGGCCCGCGGAAACGTTTTGGATGTTCCTATTTTTTTTTTTCTGTACTAGCTTTTGTACCCACTTTGAAGGTGGAGCCCCCAGAGCGGGTGGGCCCAGGACGACAACAGGTTTACTTGGGAGGTGGGTGCAATCTCTGTGTTCGAAAATTGAATTGCACCGCACAATGCACATATATACAGACACGGATACTTTATTAAATTGTTGCACTTTGGACTTTGGATCCCAATGAAGTGATGGACAGAAGGTTTGTTCTGTAATTAACTCTGCTCTAATTCTCACTCCCTTGTTTTTGTTGAAAACTTATTACTAGGCGCCGTTGGAGGTCCATGTCTACTTCACTGTCCCTCCTCTCTTTCAGCCACATGCTGTTAACAATTAATTTTCTCTATCCCATGCAAGTTCTAATCTTAATAAACGTGTCAAAGTCGACTCAACCCGATCTTATTCTCAGCCCTTGGTGGGGTTAAATTTGGGTCAGGTATGCGGGTTAAATTTTTCCAACCCTATCTTAATCCAGCAAAGTTCATGGTTTCTAAT
Source organism: Saururus chinensis (assembly GCA_035235625.1). Lineage (NCBI taxonomy): Eukaryota > Viridiplantae > Streptophyta > Magnoliopsida > Piperales > Saururaceae > Saururus > Saururus chinensis. Next base: position 34,847,733 of record CP141145.1, read on the forward strand.
CCATTGATGAGCAGTATTCGAAGGCCCTATCCAACCAAAAGCCACCCTGTTGTAGACGAGTTGCCCCTTTAGGGCGGGTGATAACAGGCCCACAAATCAAGTACACAAAGCTTCAGACTAGAACTGGATGAGGACCCAAGTTTAAACATATTGAACCTTCGATTGTTTGAAATTTACATTTTCTTGCATAGAGCTGGTTGGGTGGAAGGAGTTTGGTCTGGAAAGCAGTTTTATTTTGAGAGATTGTGTGCAAGGAAGGGGAACATATATATATATGGCAACTCCCCATGTCTTCTTGTCCATATTTGGGATGATATGTATAGCCTGCATCATACGGCACCCTCCTTTCCATTCCTAAATCACATGATCCATTAACCAGTAACGACACCAATATCACATGCACCTCTCTGCATCACTCAGAAAACGTCAAAAAGATACATACTCACTAAGCTTCCCCTACAGGCCTACCCCATGGCAAAACAGCAGTTGGGATAGATGTTTTGTTGTTGATCACGGTGCAGAGCACTTGGCCCTACTCAGGTAACTCGAATTCTTCAGCACTTTTATTTCGTTTTATTTCTTTCTTCACTCTTCAGTCACTTTTGCGTAAGGATTTGCAATGGCAAAACAATAACAACAACATTGTCAACATGTTTAGCCGCCCATACCATGTGCATTTCCTCCTGCTTTGCATTTTTCAGGTGTTATGCGTTTATATTCAACGCATCACAACCACCATCCATTAAAAAAAAATCGTGACTGATTGAGCCTTGAGGTGACGGGATAAAATTTCTTTAAAAAAATAAGGGTTTTCAAAATTGAAATGAACACAACAAGAAAAGAATGACGTAATTTGCTTAATGTTAGTGCTCTCTCGCCTAGACCTGAGGTTACAAGGAGCAATAGCTGTAAATCTGGGGATTTAATTGAACATATACTCCATTGAAAGTAAAGGTAATCGCTCTAGTCAATGTCTTTATTGGACCACTCCGATCATCTTTTCAGGGGGTCCTCCGGTTGGCTCTTACGCTCTTGATTGAAAACTCTGTAATGCAGAGAAAAGGATTGCTACCAACCCAGCTAGATATCTAGTTTTCAGCAGGGATGTCGGATATGGGTGTCATGTACATAAATACAACTACGGGCATAAATGCCATACAAAAATATAAAGTTAACATAGGCTCACTTATTTAGATTAATGAGACAAAAATATATTTTTTGGTGAAAGTAAAGGTCTTTTGGATCCGTAGAAAATGGTGAAAAAAGAAATATTCTTTTTAAAAATCTCTTAATTTTATCTTTTAATGTAATAAGTAAAAAAAATTTAAAGTAAAAATTAAGAGAAAGTAAATGAAAAATTAGCCTTAAAATTTTTCATTCATCAATTAATAAATTTTTCATAAAAAAATTAGCTTATTATGTACTTATGTCTTACCACTATCACTACTACCCACACTACCGCTATCGTTATCGCCGCTATCGACTACCACTATTATTATAGCCGCTACTACCACCGCCACCTGTATCATTGTCACCTCTAATGTCACTGCTACTACGACTACTGCTACAACTAATATCACTACCATCACTACCGCCACTGTCGTGTTACTATCATGACCACCACAACCATTACTACCACCACTGTCATCGCCACCCCTACCACTATTACTACCGTTACCATCACCATCACCACTACTACTACTACTACCACCTCCACCACTACGGCTAAATCCATAATTACTACTACAATTGGTAAATTTAAATTTTAATTTTTTCTAATATTATTTATGCAATCAAACAGTAAAAATTATTTAAAAATCTTCTGTTTTTTCTTTTACTTAGATTCATTTTCTCTTTTTCTTTTCCTTTCTTTCCATTTTTACTAATCCAAATACACCCAAGGGATGAGACTTCTTTTAAAAAAACTATAGCGGTTCAAGTCACGAAGGACCACTCAAGCACAGCCAACCCACAAAGGCGCATCTACTTAACTAATGTTCATTGCATGGCATAGTCCACCACTCGAGGTGGGACTCTTTTGATTTGATTATATCCTGTCCTCGCGACTTGGGGCCCTGTAAGAGGTGTGCTGATTAATTAGTAATAGAAAGTATGCCGATATTCGTTAGTTCGATATCTATCTTAAAACCTTTCTCTGCGAGCCAATACATACAAATGCGCTTCTAGTCATCACCAATTATATTTATGTCGATGTTAAGAAACAAAAGCTGACTGATTACAACAAAGAGCTTTATTTCTGGGTCTTGCAGAAAAGAGAGAGTGCTGCATCTGGAAGCAAAACTTCAGCTGTTGAAACCAGAAAATCTGGCCTTTGGAGATCCACCAAAGAATCAGGTGGTTGGTAGGTTGACTACTAATATTTGGCCATTGTCACGGAAAATTAGACACAATGGCCTGTTTTCGTGGATTCAAGTCTCATAGGAATTTTTTTTTGATCCTCCCATAGATATCCTCAAGGAGCTGTCAATCATCATAAGGAATGAAAAACATCTTAGTGCACGATAATGTCACAAATACGTGTATTAATTTATGTTGGCATATATACCGTTGATGATCTATGACGATGGCATATTAGAGGATATCTTGGAAGATAAAAATAGGAGGACTAAAAATTCTTCCTGTCTTGTCTGATTAAGCATCTGACCCGGATTGCTAGGAGAGAAATATATATCATACAAAAGATAACAGGCAGTCTAAATGCGTGAACGTTGCACTTTGGCTGACTGGTATTTTGGCAGTTAAGTAAAAAAGCTGGTAACTCCGTTCAACAGTTTCGCCCTTCAATCTTGGATGGAAATATTCTATTCGCTACTACTTTCTAACAAACCTAAATATGTGCTTTGCCTAACCTTGAACACGGCAGTGCATGAATGTCAAACCCCTTTTCGACTTAATTCAAGTGAATGTCTGACATTGAAGCAATTTAAGGGCTTTCACGCATCTGAATCATGGTTACTCCCATGTCTTTTCACGTTTTCTTTTAGTAGGCGGTGAACAAATTGGAAAAAAAACAGTCAATGAATACCTGCTCGGGCTACCACCGCCCAAGCAATGTGTTCAGATCCTAATATGTGAAATCACCACATGGATGCTTTGCCGTACAGAAATATGCTACCAACATCCTGTGGCCTAATGAATTGGCTCTAGCTTCTAGGAGGGATGTCACAGGCCATACAGTGTCATCTGCGTAGTCAATTTTCCTGCGACCCCTCGTACCCTTGCTTACAGAACTGGAGGGATGTTCACTTACTTTTTTGTTCTGTTTTGCTTTTTTGTTAGGATGAGTTTGGCTTTCTTCACGTCCTGAACTAGAAGCAGCTCAAGTGAGCGATCTTGCACAAATGTAGCTCATAGAGAATAGTTTGAGTTGGATGATTTACGAGAAAGAATAACACAAGAACTTATTCAATCAAAAGCTCCTCACATGTAATCCAATTATGGGTAGCAGTCGTATTAAACTTATGCAAACTCTGTAGCATGGAGAAAGTACAAATATGTGCTCGTGTGCCGATGGGGTAGGCAAATCCAAACTCGCCGGTCCCATGAGTAACAAGCACAACGCCATTGAAATAGCGCGCGTCCGGTGATGGCACATACTAACAGGACTCGTATCATATTCTTAATTTAGTTGATTGTAAGGTTGCCATTTCAGTTTAACATATAAAACTCCTTAAGTACTCCAGTTTAAAGATTTGTTAGCAGTCAAACCTAAAAGGCTTTTTGTAAATTAAAAAACAGAAGCAATTGGAATCCTCGTACAGAATACTTTCAAGAAAAGTATAAAGTTTCCTTGAAATCTTTTACGGGCCCAAACAGAAAGCGAAATCTCACACCTTATGCGTTGGAACCTATCCGAAAGTTCACTTTCAAAAATGTCTACCACCACCGATAGTAATGCCAGATCATGTTTATAGCAAAATCCGACCCAACCTGACCCGAATAAGTTGAGTTTGATTTTTAAAATTTAACCCAAATAACCATTTAAGTTGGTTTAAATTTTAAGTAATCCAACCTAACCTAACCTAAATATAATTATAACCTTTTAATTTACATATATATAATATGATTTTTTTAAAAACAATTAAAAAATAATTTTTTTAACTCATGGGTTTATCCGGGTCAAGCCAAATTTAAGTTACAATTTTTTTATTTAATATCGGGTTCAAATTTAACAAAACCCAACCCAAACCCATCCAGGCGGCTATTAGTATCTTTTTAGGTAAAAAAAAAATCCCTTAGGAGCTTTTTTTCACACGATGTTAGGTACTGCATCTTTGGGTCGAAGAAGGTAACTATATTTCCTCCGTAAAATCTCTAACCAACCTCTGCATATAACCATCATGGAAGTCATTTTGAGTCTTTCAACCTAAGGTGATTTCGCTTAGTTAAAATAAATAGAAGCCAAAATGAAAGAACCATATGGAAAGTTCTTCCGACCCTTTTCATACGAGACACATTTACAGGCTTTCAACATCTTGCACAAAATTTAAGCAATGGCGCCAGCTTTATGAATGTAATTTCAGCCACCAAAATCACACATAAGATGCACGTCTTCAGTTCTAGTAACACAGTTGCAAGAGACAATTATCAACTTGAACAACCAGGAAAGGTTTCACAAATCAATTTTGACCACAAAAAACGATAAAACATATTATTCAGCAGCTGCTGGTACCCGTAATAATTTACTTTTTGGTTAGATGATATCAGAATAACACCGTTCTTTGTGTATTAAGGAAGGTTTAGCAAAGCACTGCTAGCTCAGGTTCAATACACCAATCCCTTGGCATCAGAATAATGCTATGAACGGAAAAGGTGGCCTTTACGTTTTCTAATGAGATTTAAACATTAAATCTCTTGCACTACCTGGAAACCAATGGATGTATCTAGAGATTGTTATGCTGGAGTAGGATTTGTTGGCCACCATCAGCGCAAAGCCTCTAAACGCAAGCTTCTCTTGTAGGCTATGGCAGCAATTACAAGTTCCAGTTAATCGCTGATATTGGTGAAAAGAGCACGTAGGATTTGTTGGCCACCATCTGCGCAGCAGCGCAAGCCTCTAAAAGCAAGTTTCTCTTGTAGGCTATGGCAGCAATCACAAGTTCCAGGTTTAGCAAATAGCTGGTATTGGTCTATGAAAAGAGCACGTCGTCCATTCTAAATACTCAAACCCTTTAAGCCAATCACTTAAAAACTAGTAAATAGCATTAAAAAAATTATGCAAGGAAAAAGAGAATTCATAACCACGAAAAGAATACAAGAAGAAAGCTCCATCAGCATCAGATATTCTCAATTTTGATGGCTAAGTAAAAGAATTAATTAAATATGATCCAGCAATACATTTTCGATCTTACATGATCCACAATGTAATTAACTCTGCGCGCTAGGTTATGCTCTTGTTAAGTAATTTAACTAAATCAAGAGGAAGAGAAAATAAATAATAGTGACAAAAAAAAGATAAAATTGCAAAATACCACCGCATGTCCACCATTAGTCAGGTAAGGTAACGCCTGGAATGTGTGAATCCCCACAACTGAAGAGATGAAAGCAACAATGAAGTTAGTTAAATGGTGATAGGAAGTAACACCGGTCAAATTTAATACCATGTCATGGTCTAAAATTCCGAGCCCCCTTTTGACTTCTATTATGCAGTCTTCGAAATACTGACTAGCCACATGCATGGTTCTCAAATAGATACTATATAAATGCGTATGCCACACCCTCCCCCCAAAACCGCTCAATTTGATCCAATAAATTTTCTACCTCACACAGCGGTTAAAAAACTAATTGGACTAGATAAAGTGCTCCACGGGTCAGAATCAGCCTTAAATCACAGCTCCATATGACCTGCTCACAATCCCTCTTTGTCCCAGATGAGCACTCCTGACTTGTCAATATTTGACAATGTGCACTACGTAGGCAAGTTGTGTCCTGTAAGTGTGTGCATATGCATGATGCATCTATATATATGTGGGCCAAAGTATTAACACCAAAACTATAAAGTCAAGGATGATCCTTTCACGGACAAAGCCTTGTCAATATGGATAATTTTCCATACATTACGTGACAAAATTAATGAAATTTACAGTATTCCTCAAGTTAATAGACTAAATCATAAATGAAAAATACGAAATTCTCTTAAAAACCATTTGTATTCGAAACCTTTCTTGAACAACCTTTACTTGCCAACTTTATTACATGATACAAATTACACATTAGAATATGTCTATGAAAGTTGTAATTACAAGTAGATAACCTAAACTATTACCTCAACATTCTTTAGCTCAAACTCTGGGCTGTGTGCCAGGCATAAATTCCCAAAAGTTTCACAAGGCCCGCTTGTTCCATGCAACCTTTTAAAAGATAGGTAGGTCAAATTATAATTATAAAGGGAAAAAAAAAACTAAGCTCACAAAAGAGACAGAGAAATAGAAAGTTACAGATCTCCATCCAAACAAAGAGCAAAATTGCCGCCTCCACCAAACGCCAATAGGTCATTTACACAAAGATAGAAAAACCTGTTGGCGCCTACATCAAGAAAAAGCACCAAATCATTAAGTTCTGTAACCTATGCTATTACCGATAATAGTTGGCTTAACTGTTAAAAAAAGAAAGATGAATAAGACCACTAATTTCACAATGTTTGTTGTAAGACTCCAAAAAGATGATAGCATGGCCGCTATATTTATAAAAGAAAACAGCACAACCACAATCAAAGTGTTAAATGCAATCAATAGACCAACAGTTAAAGAAAAAAGGTTACAGAGATGTAGCATGAAAGAACATGTTCAACAGACTTCACAGTTACTAGGCATCCTTGTTCAGTTGCTATACACAAACTGATTAGGAGTAAATTTCCATATTCTTTCCAGTTCACATACATTAGTTCAAATTGAATGAACTCTTTCCACCATTCATGTTGCTGAAATAAAGAGAACTTTTTACAAAATTTATACATTACCTGTTGCTCTAAATAGCCTTGGATCACCATATATTGTTGTAAACACAAATGTTTGATTTGTACCCTATAATATAACAAACGCATTAGAAAAGTGCAAAAAACCTCATCCCCAGGAAACCACATTTCACAAATACCTGATATTTTCTTTTAGTGGTTGGTTGTAGAGGGCATTCCATAAGCCCACCAAATACGGCACCTTTTGAATCTCCTACAACCTGAAGGGTAATATCTCTTCAAATTAATTTCAGGATTAAAATCATACTAATATTCAACTTTTATTTCTTTCTTGGTGGTAAGTTAATGGTAAAATTATGCATTAAAAAGACAATTCAACACTGATTTTTCAAATAAGTAACTAGAATTACCAATAGACAATATCCTGAAAGTTCAGCACTTCTACGAAAAAGAGTGCGAAGGGAAATACCATGCTTCAAAGTACTGCCCTTTATTTGAACAGAGTAATAACAAATCAGATTTTTCAATAAGGAAATAATGCAAAGATACTAGAACAGAAACAAATTAAGGTACAATATAGTAGGCATAAATAACAAGAAGAATAACAAAGAAACATTCTTACCTATAAAGCAACACCCACTCACACCCTTTGACGAGATTGGGTAGACAAGAATATAAAAATTCATACAGATCTGGGGATATGAATGAAGAATCCTGTGTCATATTGGGAAGAAACTTTGCCATTCCAGGCGAAGCTGATGCACTTTCAAATTTCTCACTATTATCACTGTGTCTTTCAGAAACTTCTCCAGAATCATCGTCATACGTAGCAAGGGTCGTGTAGGTGTCACGTTCAGTTCCATCTGGCAGCCTATCTTTCCAATAATCTCTCTTCCTTCTCCATCTACTAGGAAACAATCTAAGTGAAGACCGTGGGGAACCATTTTGACGAGCAAGCTCATTGGATTTGTACCCAAGACTGGAATTTCCACCAGGAATGAAGGAGAACAGGTACGACGTAATAGACCCTGACTCAGGTCGATGTAGCTCCTCCGCGGGCAAAGGCAGTTCCTGATTATGCCAATGAAAATGCATCAACCTTTGAAACTCAAAAATGCACATTGCAAAAGATTCATAATTTGACCACACACTGAAGCATCAGGAACAAAATTACACTAACATGATCACATTTTCAACTCGAAATTGAAATACTCCAGTAGAAATTTCGTCTATAGACAATTTAGCCTTAACGTGCCCGCTAAGGAAACTAGCTTAAAAACAAGTTAACGAACAGATTGCCGCCAAGCCAACTAGCTTAAGAAAGATCTCGAAGAATATAATAACGAATATAAATCTTATGCGGTAGATCATATCTCCTAACAGGATGAAGAAAACTAAAAAACCGAACACGAAAATTCAGCAGATCCGTAGGCAAAAAACGCCGGACAAACATTGTGCACCACGGCCAATGAGTGCATTCGAGAAGCGGTTTGTATTAAACCAACTGCAATGCTGAAAAGGGTCAAGTAAAAAAAAACCTGCGTCTCCGGGCTGACGGTGGAGGAATCGACGGCCGGGTGCGAGGGTGAAGGCGGCGAATCGGCGAGGATCTGCGACAGCTTGTTCGCGACCTTGTCCTTCCAATAGTTCATTGTTTGTAGGAGTGAGCGAGCGGGACTAACGACTGACTGAGATCCGGCAGAGATCTCTTGCCTTCCGTGGCTGATGGATCGGGCGCGAGATCGGGGAAGACGAGTTGGCTATGAAAATTGAACAATTATTTTATTTTTTTTAATCCAAGGAAGAATATATAAAATCAACTTTTAAAAGAAAAAGGAAAGACGAAAAACGTCGGTGAGGGGTGTGGTGGCGGGCGGGAGGAGGACTTGGGAGTCGGAATGTCGGACGGCTACGCTTCGTGTCAGAAAAATCAGCCCCATGTGGGCCCTTGTAGAGTGGGCCGAGGCCACGGGTTTGGTGAGACCAGAGTCACCAGATGGCGCCAGCCCCATCTATTGGTAGATAGTTGGCACGTTTAATTCATTTATAGACATAAATTGCGATTTACGTATTTAAAAATAAAAATAAAAATTACATAGCGTTCTTAATTTTATATAACTTAAGGTAGTAAGTTTTTAATTAAATAATATTTATAATAAATTAACTTAAGGTGGTAAGTTTTTAATTAAATAATATTTATAATAAATTTCATATTTTCATACAACTACATAAGTTTTTTTTCATTAATACCTAAATTACTTTTTTTTTTTAAGTTTCCTCCTCTCTTGTTATACGTTTCCCGTATGATTAGCTATGACTATGTTATTCGTTTGTCGTTGAAATAGGGAAGCGCCGCCCCTCTTCAGCCTTTTGGGTGGCCTGAAAATTGAGCTCTATGTAGAGGTGGGCTTCATATAAGTTCCCGCAATTGGGTTGTTTGAAATAATTATTCGTTGTTAATTGGACTGTCTGTTAGTTGGTTGGTGCCCAAATTTCGTATCCAGCTCAAGGATTGTGTTTTTGGAACTTTTCTCGTCTTTTTCATCTTGGTTTATCAGTTGCCTTAGATCAACAAGTTATCAAGGATTTCGTCCTTTCGTTTGAATTTCTAGGTTCGTTTCTGATTCACATCCTAAACTCTTTGTTGTGTTTTTGCATTTGCATATGATGGAACAGTATCCTTCGATCAAGCTTTTGAAAGCTTCAAGTTTTTAAAAGAGACTAAGTTTTGCTTACCAGTATCTCCATCATTCGGTCTATCATTCTGCTCATGCCTTTTGCATGCTTGCCAGCTTTTATGAATCTCAATCACATGCTTTCTGTTATAGCACCCCGATGGTAGGGTGCAAGCATAGTATATTTATGTTTAGAATTTATTCACTGTATCTTGTATAATTTGATTTCAAGTGAATAGAAAAATGCAGCATCTTTATTGTCCATTCCGAATCATGGTTAAGATTAAATTTGTATAGATACAATTAATATATTGCTAAAAAGTGAACATATTTGAATATAGTGTCCAAATTTCAAAACAGCTGTTGTAGAATTATTTTATTTTTCTTATTTGGCAATCGCTGGCCATCTTTCTAACTACACTGTTTGACCCACAAATAGCATGATCAACTTATTGTAGCCCTTGCAAGAATTTGATTTATGCTCCCGTCTAAATAGGGAATTCGTTTGACATCGGAATAGGGAAGCGCTGCCCCTCTTCCGCCTTTTGGGTGGCCTGGAAATTGAGCTTTGCATGGAAGCGAACTTCATATAAATTCTCGCAATTGGGCAGTTTGAAGGAATCTTTCGATGTTAATTCGTCTGTTCGTTGGCTGGTGTCCAATTTTTGTATCCAGCTCAAGGACTGCATTTTTGGAACTTTTCTTGACTTTTCCATCTTGGTCTATCAGTTGCCTTAGATCGATGAGTTATTATCCCGGTTGTTTCATCCTTTCATTTGAATTTAGAGGTTCATTTCTAATTTACATCCTAAATTATTTGTTGTGTTTTTGCATAGGATGGAATGGTTTTATGTGTGATTTTGATAGGGCAGCATGCTTCTTTGTGAGTTATTTCTATTCGGTTATCTACTTTGCTTGAATCAATCTCTTTGACAAATCTTTCTTGATCCTCTTATTGAAAAAAAAGTCCCAAACCGTGGCCAAGATCTATTTGGGATGGTTGTATTCTGGATTTGGCATGCAATACTTGTTTCCTTTTTGCCAAATTGGACCAAGAGGATACTCTTTGTTATTGCAATTTTTGTTGTGACGGGAATTCAACATGTCTAGTTCTGTTTGAACCATTTCTCTAGTGATGTTTATGTGGGTAAGCCTTCCAAGAATGACTGGTTTGAGAAGCAGACAATGGGTACTATTAACATATAAAATCCATCTTCCTTTCATAGTAACATGAAATGAAAGAATTAAATAAGTTTGACAAGACAACAAATAATGGCATGTGTTAAAGGTCAGGATCAAAATTTAGATTGTTACACGCAATATGGGGAGCATTGTGATTAAGTTATCTTCCACCACGCAATGCTAATACCAACCAAACAATTATCTGTTGGAATTTGAATCAAAGGATTATAGGAAGAATTCGACATTATTTTGTAGTGACACGACAAGTTGTTGTCTAAATTTTAATTGTAGGAGTGATTTGAGCTTTTTTAAAATTTACGCATGATTCACTGTCATCATTGAATCCATTTTCAATTTTCAATTCTTCAACTTCCCTGTATCATGATTGAATTCTTTTTGCCAGATGAAACTTACTTCTGTACGATATGTTAAGCTGCATCATGGATGTTATTTAGTAAACTATTTGCCATAAGTAGCAGTACTCAGTAGGTCATTGATTCTTCAGATATAAGCTCAGTTCTTCTAAATTTAACTTTTTATGTAGACATTTTAGCCACTTAGCTCAAAGAGTGTCAGTTTATCATATATGCTGACTTCACAATTCAGTCAAGCTGTTAGATGTATTTAACAAGTTATAATTTTTGAAATGTTGTGTACTAGTTTCTTTTTTTATTTGTAACCATGTATGATGGATCATGTCACTATTGTAATAAATGTTAAATGAGTTGTTATCTTCATGTTATTTTCTAGAATGTATAACTTGATAAACAGAGTTAAAAGCACCATAATTTTCTGGTTTTGGTAGAGTAATGCTGAAACATATTAATGTTCTTATTCTTAACGTTTTTGGTACTAAAATAGGAGTTTTGACTAAGATATTTTTATCTAGAAAGTAAAAATTCATTGCAATTGTCAGTTTTTAAATTGTATTCTTTTTTTTGTAGGTCAATGGATTATTTCCTTATTTTCTATTACAATTACGACAAGCGTAATATTGCTATACGACTTCTACCTATAAGGACTTTATTCAATTGACTTACAATAGATGAAGACAATTAAATGTTGATTCTCTTACTTTATCTTCCACCTAAAAGGAGTTTATTCAATTAACAGTCGTTCTTGCTTTTGTCATCAGTGATAGGTAAATGGTTTCCCTTGTGTACATGCTTTAGGAGCATTGATGAAGAGTGGTAAGGATATTTATTCTTATCTTAAACAATATTTCACAAAAGAGTGGTTTCAGAAGTCTTACATGATGACAATTAACCATGTTTCTGCCATTGAAGTGATGTGCAAACTACTAATAAAGTTTCTATACGACCTCCACTATCTAAGAGACCATCTGGGAGGCTAAAGAAGAAGCGAATACGTTCTCGTGGTGAGCATATACTAAGGAAGATAACATGTGAAAAATGTAGAAAAGTTGGTTGTCATAACAAGAAAAGTTGTAAAGAACCAATTTAAATACATCGATTCAAATTTTTATTAAATTTTATGTTTGCATTTGCCTAGTATTCTTTTTATTATTATTTTCTATTAGTTCAAATTGATTACTCATTATCAATACATACATAGTTTTTATGTTATTTTCTTTTGATTAATAATGAATTCATTGAAATTTTATCTTTAGAATTTACTATATCAGGTGAAGAAAATTTAAAATTTTAGAAGCACTTTTTAATATTCATTTTTTCGCCACAACACTATCATACTGTCTAATAAAAATATGTTATTAAATATTTAAAATTCTATAATATGTAATGTGTTTCATGCCTTACACCTTTATTATAATTTAGACAATAGAATTGAATCAGAGTTTTCAAATTTTGCTCTATTATGAGTTTTTTTTCCTTTTTCCGCAACAGTATTATCATGTTGTTTTAAGAAAATATATTATTAAATATTTAAAATTCTATAACATTTAACATGGTTCATACCTTACACTTTTATGATAAATTAGATAATATATTTCAATTAGAGTTTTTATATTGAGTCCCATTTATATGAGCCCGAGCTCATATACGCCTATGTGAGCCCGGGCTCTATGGGCCGTTGGATTTACATCCGGCGGCCCATAACACTCATGGGTTACTTATGGACATTTAAACCCATGAATATTATGGTCCGCCAGATGTAAATCCGACAGCCCATAGAGCCTGAGCTCATATAGGTTTATATGAGCCCAGGCTCATATAAACTTTTTCCTTTTATATTTTGCTCTTTAATGATTTTTATTGTCTTTTTTCGCAATAGCACTATCTTGCTATCCTAAGAAAATACATTATTAAATATTTAAAATTTTATAATATTTAATCTGGTTCATGCCTTACAATTTTATGATAATTTAGACATTATAATTCAATTATACTTTTCAAAATTTGTGCTTGTACGAGTATTATTTTTCTTTTTCTGCCACAACACTATCATGATGTACCATGAAAATATGTTATTAAATATTTAAAATTTTATAAAATTTAATGTGGCTAATGCCTTATATTTTTATGATAATTTAGACAAGAAAATTCAATTATAGTTTTCAATTTTTTTCCTTGTATGAGTTTTTTTTGCCTTTTTCCACCAAAGCACTATCATGCTGCCCATGAAAATACGTTATTAAATATTTAAAATTTTATAAAATTTAATTTGATTAATGCCTTAATAGTTTTACACCTTTCATACCTATGTTTAACCTTTTTTCAATAATGGGGAATGTTATTTTCTTTTCATTACTTTTTTATAACTGAGATTTTTTTAAATAAACTATTGTGCCTTTATTGAGGTGCCCTACAAAACATTATGTTTTAGCATAGCTGGCTATTATACATAATTAGCAAAGTTATATTTTGGGTGCTTATATAAATTTAATGGCAAAATTTTAAAGTGCAGGCTAACCCAACACCAAAATTTACCTGATAGGATTAGATTTTAAAATTTTTTTATTACTGCAAGTGGAAAATGACTTTACAAAACAACCAAATTCAAAACCAGAAGCATAAATAGCTTGAGGTTTTATATTGAACATTCATCTATATATCTCAAGCATAATATTATTTTGCAAACAAAACCTCAAAGGTGACAACATGACCAAATTTACATAGCATTTAGATGGTTATCAAAGAAAAAAAACAACTTTAGAACATTTATTATAGAAACATTTTCTGCATTGTTGGAACTCCATATCATCAGCCCACCACTGAGCTAGGCCATAAGCCTCTGAAAACTTCTATGGTCCTTTGGTATTGACAAATAATTTTACAGCAAGTGGTTCTTGCAAAACATTTCTTACTTTTCTTGAAAATTTATGTGGATTTATTTTGCCTTTTGTAGTCCTTGTAGGGTGACTCCGGCATCATTGCTTTCTCCTCCTCTTTCATCTTTTCTCGGGTTTTTACTCCTTAAGTTTGCCAAATTATATGCCCCACTTTATCTTTTGGTACTTCCCATTATAGGGATATATATGCCAAATAATAAGCAGTTAGCACAATTCATAATTTTTTTATTAAATACTAAATGATGAACACATGGAGGTTTCTTACTTCTAGTTCTTCAAATTGAAAATATGCCCTGCAATAATTGTATGACCAATCACCTTCAAGAGTTGAGCAATAATCTGGCAGAATCAAATGTAAGTTTATAACTTTGCAAATGCTCACCAACAGAAGGAGTTTTCTATCTTAAAGCATTCTCAGTAAAATGTGCTCTAATTGCAGTTGTCATATGAATGACAGCCATAACATAGGGTGCCACAAATGACCATGATAAATAGTAGTGTGAAGAGAACAAAGCCCGATTCATCAACCAGTTAACTCTGGATATATATGACTAGAACAAAAGTTTGCTTCCCAAGTAGTTCTAATATCTAAAAAAACAACTTTCCAGAAGAATCAGACCCAATCTTTTTTTTTTACAATTTCCTAGCTAAAAATATTGAAAATAGCAAAAGACAAAAAAGGCATTCTCACCCACATGGTGCAAATCAAAACCATAGCTTCGGAAAATTCACAATCCTCACATTCCCACAAGAAAATTCCGATATATCTCGAGCGTCTGATATGAATACCACACCATTCTCATACAACTTTTGGTCAATCAGAGCAAGACCAAATTCTAAAGGTTTATGCAACTTAACTTTCTCGTATGTGAAACCATCTGCTAGCTTTCCATCCCAGGCCTCCATTGCATGTGATACAAACCAGTCAACACACCATGATGACACTTAAGTAAATCAATCCCCTAAGAGCACTAGCACAGGAATTATTTATGACCTCAAAACATGTGGGCCTCCAATGGCCCAAGGCTCCTAGTGAAAGCCCACAAAACTTGGTCCCATTCCTACATGTAGGCCATTCCATTCAAGACAAAGGCTGGTGGGCTAAAACGTTACATGCTCAAATGGAAGGGCACCATGTGTTAGGACCTAATTGGTGGTCCCCAAGTAGGGTTATCTTTTCATCCCACTTGGCCCCACCATCATGGGTGCACTACGGGGACTACATGAAGCGATTTGAAAATTATCCACTATGCAAGGGCTTGAAGGGGATTGTTGTCCAGTTTTATAATATAATCAACAACAACAGGATGTTTTTGATGTAACTTGTAGGGGATTTGGATAACATATTTGAAAGTAATTTCATAATTGTCCCCTACAAATTAAATTGAGAGACCTGTTTTTGAAATTGCTTCTACTTCAACTTTCTCTCCTGTAGTAATTTTTGATGACCAAATAAAATGCAAAGTCATCCAAAATGCATACCCTACTAATATGTTCCTTGAATATTTTCAGCATTTCTAGCCCTTGCTCTAAGTTCATCTGCACCATAAAAGAGCTAAAAGTTACTCATAACATTAAAATTAAAACACTCCACAAATAAAGTAAAATCATTTACATAAATCAATTATAGTAAAAACATCTTAGATATCAATTGCGATTATGCTGCTCTTTGAAATTTAGTGGAAGCTGTACAATATCATGATTAAGTAGTCCTTTGAAATCCACTTAAAATTGCATGGCAGTTTAATCCTGCTACCCTTTGAAATCTATTAGAAATTTCGTGGCAGCATAATTATGTTTCACTTCATTTCTAGTTGATTTCAAGGGTAGCAGAATTATGCTACCCCTTTGAAATCCAATACAAAATGAAGGGCGGCCTGATCATGTTGCACCTGTTATATACCTATATTTCGTATAATTCTCAAACTCCATAAATAATAGCTGTATAAAAAACCACTTTAAAAAATTTCATTTTCGCAACTAATTCTATAATGCACAACATGCGAATGAAAAAAACTATTTATACATATATAAGATAAAACTGATAAATCATGACGACAGTATAAACATATTATGAGCAAAATGAGTACCAAATGCAGCCATTGAAACATAACTGGATCGAATACAATAATTCAAAACCAATTAAATAGTACTCATATTTTGGGGCAAAAAGGACAACATGATCATGTTGCCCATTTTACACTTGATTTCAAACGGCAAACGTCAGCATGATCATGTTGCCGTTTGAAATCAAGAAAATATGCAAACAATTAACAGATCTACAAGAAAATCAAAGCGAAAAGAGATACAATGCAGACATACATTAAAATTCCCCAAAAATAGAAGAAAAGTGAAAAAAAAAAGTGTAACATACTTGAAAGAAAAGTGTGGAGAAGAAATTCATCAGAGGACTGAAGAAAGTCGTTGAAGGACTAAAGATAGAGTCACCGAATGACTAAAGGCAGAGTCACCGGAGGACTAAAGAGAGAGTCGTCGAAGAACAAATGAGCAAATTACCAGAGAATGAACGATATAATCGCCGGAGAACAAAAGAAAGAACTGTCAGAGGATGGAGGACTAAATCGCCAGAGGACGAAGAAGATGATCACCGGATGATGGAGGATGAAATTGCTGAAAGAGCAGGGAGAAAATAACCGGAGTAAATCACCACATGAGGAGGAAATTTCGGAGATCTAATATGAAATTGACGAAGGAGTAGAGCAAAAAGGATTTACAATGGTAGGTATTTTTGTCTATTTACACAACCACCACCATTAATGATATTTTATTATAAGTAAATTTATTAATGGAGGTTGTTGAAATTATTATATTTTCTTTGTCGTTATGCGTTAATGCCCCTAAAAATAAATAGACATATATACGGCCACTTTAATACTTTCTCCTCCTAGGCAAGCAGCATCGTGCTCTTATTGCAAGCCACGTGGGGCCAAAATAAATATTATTCTTATTTATTATACTTAAATTATATTCTATAATATATGCAATTTTTTTATTAAATTATAAATAATATAAAACCTATAAATATAAAAAATAGTAACCCATCATGGAGAAAGAAAACAATAAAAAAATTCTTCTACTACTAAAAAAAATGGCAATAGATAAGAATATAGCTTTGAAAAAAAATTAAAATGTAGTAATAAGGCATTAACGGGACACTCACATATATCAAATTATGTTACTTTTTTATATTATATTAATACCTTATTTTAAAAATAAAATAAAAAAATTTATTTTAAAAATTAAATTAAATTATTAATATAATATATAATACTTTACAACACAGCTTATAAAAATTATATATATATATATATATATATATATATATATATATATATATATATATATATATATAATATTTTATATTATGATTCAAGTCGAGTTTAAGCATACCTCTGCTTGACTTGACTTGGTTCAATTCTAGTAGGCTTAAGTTTGAGTTTAAAACCTAATATAATTTTAAATTTATATATAAATGATATATATATATATATATATATATATATATATATATATATATATATATATATATATATATATATATATAGACACACACACACACACACACACACACTAAGAGTCCCGTTTATAAGAGCCCAGGCTCATATACGTCTATGTGAGCCCAGGTTCTATAGGCCGTCAAATTTACATCCGGCGACCTATAACACTTATGGGTTACTTATGGGCATTTAAAACCATGAGTATTATGGGCCACCAGATGTAAACCTGACGGCCCATAGAGCCCAGGCTCACGTAAATTTATATGAGCCGAGGCTCACATTAACTTTTTTCATATACTAATATCATGTATCATATATGATATATAAGAAATGTTTATAGTGCGATTGTGTGAGCCTCGACATTGTATGTGATTGGATTTTAATTCGACAACACACATAACTCGAGGAGTAGATTATTTTCTATTCCCTTACACTATCGGATCTTAATCCAATAGCCCATGATACCTAGGCTTACTCTAACATATGTGAGCCCAAACTCATATAGATTTTTTTCATGATATATCATAACTCCGATTTGTGATTATTGGTATCGTTTTGAAGTTCTTTATATCTAGGTTCTAACCATACCAGTCTCAACATTAAAAGTTACCTCTTTCGTAAGGTTAAATTGTCAAATTCTTTAAATTTCTATAAGTCAACCACAAATAAGATAATTAAAAAAAAATTATCGAATCTTACCCAGGCTCTGGATTATCTATTCGAGTCAAGCTCAAGCTAAAAATTTTGAACTTATTCAAGCTTGAGCAGCTCGAGTTCAAGCCAAGCAATCCTAATGCTAGGCTCGGCTTGGCTAGTTAACGCCCCTAGGTAAAACCCAAGTCTACGAAAAAAGAAAACAAGTTTATGATATTTTTTTCAATACCCGATCATTTAAATTGGACAAAATAGAGCAATTAATATGGAAAAGATTTTTTTACCAAATCTATTAATTTGAGACTAAATATATAAATAATTGTAGTATGATCCGTCAATAATTATGTATTATGTTAAATATACATGCACTATATTAGGATCTGTTATATATCATAATAAAAGACTTTGGTCATAGAACTCAATTAAAATACATAGAGGCTTAAATATGATAAATAACTCTCACGAGACCATGTCGCATAAGCATATGCCATGCTGGCTATAACCCCTATGTACCATAGTTGAGGGCTCTCGTTGATAGTGGTTACGGAGGCATTAATGTTAGACCTCAAATGTTGTCTCTGAATATCTGGTATAAGAAATATGAGGTAACCAATTTAATTTTTAAAAAACATGAGTCATTAGGTGGGGAAAATCTTTTTTTTTAATATATATTTTAACGCCCCCTTTAAAGGCAAGCATCGATCCAACGCGGACACGTGAAACACAATTGGATCTACGATGCAATGTAAGATAAACAAGTTCCCAAAACCTCTGTTAGAAAGGGATATAAGATTTTTTTATATATATTCTAGCAAAAAATACATTAGCATTGCGACTATCGGAGTAGCTTCCTTTTAAGATCGGCTACCATCAGTAGTCATCAGACTTTCCAAGTCTGTGCCATGAATTTTCTGCTTCTGCATTCTCTGAAGCTGATCAGGAAAAAAAACAAACTCTGAAGCTTCTAGGTGAGAACCGTTGTGCAAACCATTTCACCGTATACATGATCTGTGAACCTCAGTTTTGTCTTCTCCAAAGCGTTTGTCGCAGATTTTGGTACTTTGCCTTAATTATGTCTATGACACCAAGCAATCCCATTACGAAGAGCGCAAGTGACACTGAGCTAGTCACCCCAGTGATGACAAACAGACCCCAGAAGCTATCCAGGCTCAAGCTAAGGGGTCCTGTTATCTCGCTAGGCTCATAGATAGAGCAGTTGTAGGAAGAGATCAGTTCATTATATAGCTGCGGGATTATGCCCTTTTCTGATAGTTCACAAATTGCTCTGGAGACATCAGCAACGACTGGAGAATTCTTCGGAAATGCCTGAAATACGACATTAGGGTCATTTGGTGAGCCTGCAATTCATATTTCTGGGACATGCTGTCAGACAAGAAATGTTGGAAAAAATATACTTACAAACCCAAAACCTCCTACATCAAATGTGGGACCTGCAATGGCTATACTCTTGCAGTACTTTGCAAGGAGAAGTTTGGCAAATGGGACCCTTAGGAATGCTGCTTTGATGTCCCTGTTCGTCAGAGCTTTCGGATAATCATCCCCGGAGGCAAACTCCATGATGTTGTCAGGGTTAAACCCTAGAACTTCTACTAAATACTTGACTACGAAGGAACCTTTGTCACATCCAACCATGGCATTTGTCCGCTTTAACATATTTAGGTCAATTATTGCTGGGCGAAGGCCTTGGAATGTGAGCATGGAAGTGAGGTTTGCTGTGTAACTTGACGTCAAAACGATTGCCACGAACAGCCATACCACCGTGGTAGCTATTGACAAGTTGCTTAATGGTCGTTCTCCTGCAAAAATTGGGTAACAGTCCTTCAGGGTTTCAGTAATATGATCTTGAGTTTTGCGATAATCATAGTGGAAGCCTCACACCATTACCGTGATGCGTGAAGAGAGTGCTGAAAGAAAGCCAAATCCACGTTCCAACTTGCTTCCAGAAGCCACCCCGCTGAGGTTCATTCTCGTTGCCTCTCTCAATTTCATTCTCGCTGCTTCTCTCAATTACCCACACCACAAACCCATTGAACAAGGTAACGAGAACTGTGACCGCCCACAGGGAGAGAGTGAACGGTTTCATAAATATCCAAGCTTTTCTGTTTGATTTCCCATGTCTCGCAGAGATTATCATCGCAAGTCCCGGTTCCGCATAGGGCTGTGAAAACTCTACGTAGTGATATCGGTTCGAGACAATTGAAGTGTCACCCACTACAATATCGTACGTCTGATTCAAGGTGAGAGATAACAATCTCAGTCAATATATATGTGCTTGGTGCTCTCTACTTTATGCATAGGCATACATAATCCCAAAGAAGGTAAGAAAATTAAAAGAGGTACCAACAGAAGCCAATTATGAGAAATATACCGAGGATGTACGAATAATATATGAAATGGGTGGTGCAGTTTTTACCTTGCCTACCTCCTGGATGAGAGAATCGTATGTTCCATTGTGGGCAACGTAATCAGGATGCAGGCTGTATGGCAGTTCGTCCAGCACTTTCTTGAATACGTCGATGGAAAATCCAGTGACGGAGTCCTTGTTCGCAGTCACAAACTCGGGAAATGCCGACCTTCCTGGCACACCTATCAGCAGTTGCTTTGAACCTGTGGGCGGGGCCCACCCTTTTGGATTGTACCATGGCCCTCCAGGCCAATATATCTGTCCCAGGACATTCATGGAGCTGCTCGTATTCCACCCATTTTCAATTTGCTCCATGAATCCGGATTTCTCAGACCAGTAACCGAGCTCTCTATAGCTTTTTCCCACCACATTCACGACCTTAAAATACTGTGGGGATATCAGCATGCCCTCCTTAAAACGAAATTTCCCGCTGAACCCGTCGAAGTCACTAGCTAATATAGCCTCCAAAAGTTCAGTTGAATTCTTTGCTTTCTCCTCTCGGAGAGGTTCACACCGGCCAAGGTGGCTGATTGCTAAAGCCACTGCCCGTAGTGCATCATATGCCTTCGCTCCAGTCGTCACTCGTTCCATAGCATCAGTGTTGTCTTTAGTTTGCTCACTAGTCAGTGTTGGTAAGGAATCCGCCACTCCTATGACTCCTTGCATGGAGGAGATAACCGACGAATTTACCGTGTCCAGAAGACTAGTAATGTCATTGCTGGTTATCCACACATACCCTTTGTCCATCATTTTCATCTGGGTCGCCTCATGGAAGAGTTGAGCTGCCAATTCCATGGAAGTATAGACAATGAAGACCCTACACTGCCGGCCCAGAAGCTTCCCCAACTCCTCTGACAGAGAAGGAGGGGACGGAGGGAGGGCCATTTGATAGTCAATCACCGAGTTGACCTCTAGAAGTGCATTGGAGAGCTGTGGGATGATGTTGCTTGAAACAAAGTCCATGTCCTCGTAGATTAGTGTCACCCTTTGCCACTGCCAGGAACCAACAATGGCGGCAATGGCTTTCAGTTGCATTGCTTTATTCCTTGCCACTCGCACCAGGAAGGGCCACTTCACTGAGGACCAGGGTGGGGCTGTTTCAGCTAAAGAGAGGACCGGGACCTGCAATTCATTGCCCAGCTCGGCCACAAAGGCAGCTTCTTCCCATGTGTCAAGGCCAATGAGTGCCTCCACTTGTTTCTCCTTGATTAGCTTCATGGCTGCATTTCAAAGGCTTTGGCATCAGACTCCAAAATCCATATGTAGAATGTCTCTATAGTTAATCATATTATTACCTGTTGCTACTCGAAACAAAGGACATGTTTATGATAATCTTGTTCTACTAATTACACATTAAGTAAGTGATCATGAACGTGGGCACTTTGATGAGGGCATGCAATGAAAAAAAATTGAAGAGCTACCAGCAGAATCTGCCTGGACCGGGTTGTTCCCAGAGTCTCGGACGTGAAGAGCGAGCCTACAGCCAGATGACGCATAAAAGTCGTCGACAGCCCTTTTCATGGCACTCTTCTCATCCTTTCCAGCAGGAGAGGTGGCAAAAAGTATAGCGCCTATTCTTCCTGCAATTCGAGTCTCCCCCTCGTGCTCGTTTGCTGCCGTTCCAAACAGAGTTGAGAAGAGAAGTAACAAGGAAACGAGTACGGACCGATCCATCAGAGCGAAAGGAATTTCTATAATGTTGTCATGTGAATACCTGCAGGCAAGATGGAAGAAGACATATAATGGTATTGTGTGAATACCAGGAAAAATGGAACTTTGGAATGGACGGCAAATGGCGGAGGAAGAAAACAAGAAACAATGACGATAAACGCTGACGTCTTTCCACGCGAGTGCGATACTGGTGGCAATTCCTAGTTTGAATCGCAGCCTACCGAAGCCGCCGTAAGATACCTCAGGTTCGCCCATTTCATAAGATTTCTATAATGGGGACTATTATAATAAGCGCAGAGCTTTACCTAGTGTCTATAATCGTGATAACTTGGGTATAACATGTAATTAGTAATATATTTTAATAACCTTCCCTCTGGTATGCATAAGAAGAATAAATAATTAATCAACACAGCTATATTTGGCACAAAGGGCTCTGCCCAATGCTATATAAACTAAGTTCGTCGGTTACAATAACAGGGAGAGGGTTGGGGCTGACAAGCTAAGTTGCTGCTCAGAGTTCTCTCTAATTTGTCCTCAACAAGTCTCTGTTAAGGCCGCCTCATCCTCTCCCTTTTAATGACTCCGCATTGTTGGTCCTTATCGCACTAAGAATACAACAACCCAGCCCATGTATATAGAGTCCCTCCCTGTCCCAACCCTCCCAGCCCAATAGGGACGTCCCAACACAAATTAGAAAACTTGTGAAGGAATCCGTCTTCAGCTAGGAAACTAGCACCCTGTTGCTTCTAGAGTCCATTTGTCTAGGAAAATCTGTGCATTATCTCCTATCCGCGCTAGGAGTTTGGTTGTGCTGCCTCCCTGCATCCTAGCACCCCTAGGAATCCGTCCTTAAGGGGTTGTGGCGCCCAACACGCCACCTAGAGTCTTACCCTCGTAGGGACTCTGCCTTAGCCTACTTTAAAAGGCGAGTGTGCATATGGAACTACTCTCACACTGCTCAAAGCATTCATCCATGCCCAAAGGGTTACCTAGGCTATTCATTGCCCAAGCTAACTTGGTTGTCCGTTGTCAAGTATAAGAGGTAGTTGCCCCCTTGTCCATGCAAAAAATGGAGGGACTAGCAGGGACCCAATTGGTGTGAAAATAAATTTTTATTCGAATTTAACTTTGGAAAATTTTCCTACTTAAAGAGGGCCGCACTATGTGTCCGTACCAGCGGCGGGACCAACATCATGTTATTCAACTTGCTCTGGCATCTATCCATCACCGGTTCCACCGTTGGAAATTGTCATCGTTGCTGCCCCCCCCCCCCCCAGTAATAAGCTCGGTTTCTGTAATGTCAGGAGATGGAGGAAGCATCTAGTGGAACCGCTCTACCACATGGCGGTGCATACCTCCATTCACATTTAAACACGTAAACTGAAATTTATGCTTCATCTTACTCACTTGTAAATTGGTTAAACTTGTTACTCATCAAAATAACGTATCCACCACATGGCTCGTGCAACGGTTTCGCTAGATAATTTTTCCAGGAGATGGAAGATGATAGCCTTCAACGGGTAATAAGTTCTGGGTCTGGGCGGGCGAACTACCCATCCATCCTTAACCTTTTAAAAAAGAAATTGAGTGTGGCTATTCATACCCTATTTTTTTTTATGTCCTCCAAAAGTAAAAGGATTTTTTTTTTACTTCATTCCCTCCTATTTTTCCCCTCTCCTATTTTCCTCCTCAATTTACTCATACTTCTTCTATAACATTAAACCTAACCTCTTTTTTCTCTATTAACAGTTTCAATGACTTCGACTCTAATAACAACTCCGACAGTGAAATCCGGTCACGAAAGCTGGATCATCTAGCCTAAGGCGGCCAAATCCAGCCACACACCGCTTGGCCACCAGTGGCATTAATGTCAATCGACGTTGGCACGAGCGACCAAACTTCCACAGGAGAAAAAGGGGGAAGTAGGGACAAGTGAGGTAAGAATTTTTATTATTTTTAAATATGGGGTATAAGTGAGAGATTTTAATAAGGGAGGAGGGGGTAAAGAAGACATGGGGGACATGGGGGGAAAATTGAGGTCTGAATACCTAGCCACGTTCAAAGAAATAATTAGCGTTGGCTACAAAGACGACTTTTTCTAACACGGGCTATAAATTTCTGGATTACTCGTTAAATCTTAATACTTTATATTTTTGATAAAATTATCCTTATTTTATTTCTCTTTCTATTATTTTCCCTCATTCCTCTTCTTTTTCCCACCACCATATGCACCCCTCATATCATGCCTTGAAGTTGACACTCCACTTTAAAATCAAACGTTGGTTACTATCTCCTTCTCGCCTCCACCAAAGGTCTGCTTCCTGCTTTCACTACCAAATTGCCCACTACCTCCAACCTCGCCCTCCAAACTTCTAGTTGATGCTCCACTTTAAAATCAATTTAAGGCAACTATTTTCTTATCACCTCCACCAAAGGTCCGCTTGCCATTTTCACCAACAATTTGCTCACTACCTCCAACCTTGCCCTCCGCCACCACCATGCTTCCCCTTCTCTCTTTGCTTCCCTCTTCTCCCCCTTTCTTCTTTTGCTGATCGTAGCAAATTTGACTATCGGTAAGCCATATAAAGCTCAAAGGCTTCTCCACCATCCAGAATCATTATCAACAACATCTAATTCCAATGAACTCCATTAATGGTATTTTCAACATCGACAACCTTAAAAAATTTTGAGTTTTACCATCTACTCCAAATAATTATGATGATTGAACTCAAATACCTCTTAAAAATTATAAAACATTTACTGGATTTCACATGTACACAAGAAAAATCTTTTTTTGACAAAATCAAACTTTGTTGGACACTCTTCAAATGCCTCACATCAGCCAGAGTTTCCTATGTTCACAATATAAAGGAGTAAATATTTACTCTATTTGTTATATACAAAAAAAATAAATATTTACACTTTAGATTGTTAATGGCCAACAACCCAGTTCATGGACAAATCTATGTAGCAGCCCAATCCGCCCTCCCATCGCCACCTTTGTCTCCACTCGTCATCGCCGCCTCTCCATGTCAATGCTCTCCACCTTCCCTTTGCTCCCTCTTTTTCGTTCCACTGGCTGCAATCAGTTTTAGGGCAACCAGATCTAGTTGGAGGTAGATTTGGTTGCCGCTCGGCTACAGACGATGAGCCTCTAGCACTAGGCTTGCTTCTACCAATACTCATAGCTATAATATGTTTTCTGCTGACGATAGTGGAGGGGTTGGGGCCGAGCGGCGCACACACATGAGGAGGATTGGGGTTTAGGGTAGTGGGCTAAAAATTAGATGATGAGAAAAGGGTAATTTTATCCTAACAAAATTTTTAGAGTTAATGTCATGTTTACTACTTTTCTTGTAGTTAACACCCAAAACCTCTAGAAAAAATAGATAATGAAAGAGACCTTTGATATCCACCAACCCCTGGACATGCTTGCCAAGTCTCAAGAGACCTCCCGCCGTGGAAGCATGGAGCAAATCCGCGCATGCCCCACTGGTTGGACATTGTAGGAGTGAAACTTCTAAGGACCAGCCCGCCTACCCGACTCTACTCAACCCATAAAGAGGCATATTAGATCCTATGCCCGCTTTAAATAGGGTCGAGTTATGGCTAGTGGGCAAAAAGCCCGAAAACCTATTATGTCTTTCCTTAAATTTAAAAATAATTATTTTTTAAGTTTGTGAATAAAAGAGTAGAGGTTGTATATTTAAAAAAATAAGAAATTTCTAGTTTTAAAAGTTATAATATTTGGTTGTGGATGATCTCACCTAAAGGCCAAATGTTTATGATATGATGCCCTATAGGGTCAACTAATAGGACTCCACTTAAAGTTATAAACTTTTTAATTACAAAATTATTTTAAAAAATAAAAAAACTCAGGCCCGGCCCGAACCCACTTAGGGTAGGCTAGGGTTAAACTTTTGGAATCCTGCCTAAGTTAGGCCTAGGCAAAGGCAGCTCTGGCCTATTATAGCCCAGCTCAATTGCAGCCCTATCGCGTTGTCGAGACCTCCCTATACCTAATTACATGGGACTCATACTATATAGAGGTAAAAATCTGTCTTGGTCACATGCTCTAGTCATGGAGCCCAATAAAGTTAGCGACATCTAATTTTTTATACCTTTTTAATATTTTTAATTTTATATTTATTTTAATTTAGGGATAAATACTCTATTCTTATGCCAACGTTTTGGGATGCAAATGTTTTGGTATTTCTGATATTTTCATGGGAGCAGGAATTTGAGGTGAGCTCTCCAATGTTTGTCATTGAGGAATTCGAGTTTGTTATCGCTACAAGTTTAATGATTTGCATAAGAGATTTTTGTTTGGCTCTTTTACCTATGATGAATTGTTTATGGAGGATAAAGATGTGCACCACCGATCTTGAAATCTGACGGCTTTTGAGCATTTCTTACGCTTGGCTCACTGTCAGAGTAGAACATAGAAAATGCTTCTTTAATTGTGGCGAATGCTCATATGGATCGTGTGGCTCCATGTGCGTGGGCCAAGCATGAGTCACATGTTCAATACAAGCTTCATGCAGGGATCTCGAAATGCAAAAATAGTGAGAGGTTTGTAATTCGGCTTCAGTAAAATTTTAAGAAAAATTCGGGAAAGGAGTTGCGAGAAGGGTCGTATAGCAGGGCCCGAAGCTTCAATGGGTCAGGTGGGGAACTCGTCAGGAGCTCAATGCCAAAATTTAACCCAAAAATAAAACCTATTAAAAGTTAATTCATTGATAAAACCTCCATCCCAAAAACACACCTAAACCAGTTTAAATAAAAAATATACTAAACCCAAATCAACAATAAATTTGAGGTAAAAAAATTGCCAAAGGTCCATTATTAGATTTTTTATTGACAATTTTCACAAAATTCGCCAAATGTTGCCAATATAACTGCAAGCGACCTTAGCATGTTTCTACAATTCATCGTCGGTTTAATACTTTGCTGATGAAGGTGGATGTTGTAGATCTATGGTCGTCTACAAAGAGATGGCAAAAGGATGAGGCAGTACAAGAGGGAAGAGATTAATTTAGGAGAATTGAAGTTCACTGCAGGGAAGGGACCCGAGGAATTATCTACTAATTCAACTATAAACTTACTTGAAAGTTCCGTTTCATTCATTGAACAAATGGTGCTCCTGAGCACTTCTATAAGCATCGCTCCTAAACTACTATTAACCACACTCAGTATGACTAAGATATACAATAATTGAAATTTTAATTAAACTAAGAAACTGATTTGACTCAAGTGAATCATCCTAATGCAATTACAAAAAAAAAGGCCTAGGAGAAGATGTGGCAACACCAAAATTAGCACATGTAGATATGGGAAGCAGTTTTTATGTTCCCCACTCATAATGAACCTAGTGTAAGTTGCGCATAGGATCTTTTTATCCATGAGATCAACGATGTACACATTAGTATCAGTTACACTAGCCTATGTATAGTCGATCTTAAATATCAAGAAATCTCATGTGTGGCATATGCTAAGTATATTGTCAAGGAGCATAAAAATTACTTTCGCATATATGAAAATATAAGGCTTCCAAAAAAATTAAGAAACCTAGTGGAGTTCATAAGTAGGACCAAATTCACACATTATCTCTATAAAACAAAATCCAGGACATTAAAAATCAATGTGGATTCTACAATAAAATACTATTTTTTGTGTCTTACATTAATAGCTCTATTTGGTTCTTGAAATAAAATAATTTTATTTATTTTAGAAAATTAAATAGATTAATTAAAATAAGAGGGAGGGAACACGTAACATATTGCATTTTATTTGATTTATAACACATGATTTTTTGTATAGACAGAACGCATGAATTTGCATATGAAGTTACTCCTATCTTATAATTTAAATTTATTTTAAAAAAATAAATAAGACACTTACTTATAGGAGTATGTCATTGTTTTTATAGAAAAAAATTATAACTTTGCTATGCATATAAGATACAACACATCCAAGGTATGCCCAGGGTCGAATCTTCGCGGCATAGTGTATGAAGGATGCGGGATTTCTTGCCTGTAAAAAAATCATGTTATGCAGACTCCTATGTTTAAAATTCACCCAAATTTGAGTTCTCTCTATGTAACAACGAAAAGGGAAAGCTTCCTGCTTCCTTCCTGATGCGTTGCCTGGTATTGTGGCAGACTGGCAACTGGTATTGTGGCAGTCTGGCAATGCCTCGGTTTTGTCCACGAAACCATTGGTCTCACAGACAAGGAGGGCCGTTCCAGCTGTTTAGTCTGGAGAGGACAAAAGGCACAAAATTTTGCTGCCACTGACAATGTTGGGGAATCTAATCGAAAGTCAGTGATGGTGGTACCCAATTAAGTTACAAATTACGGGTACTACGGTAATGTAAAAACGTATGGAAAAGTTATTAAAATAAAAAATATAACCCAAAAAATTAAGTAACCCAAAATATTAAAAATAAGATCTCTTATACCTTAAAATAAAATATTAAAAATAATAATTTTATTATTATAAATTTATAGAAAATTAGTGGTTAAAAAATATGATTAGAAAGCTAAAAAATATAATTAGAGCTCACTAACCAATTAAGAGCCAAAAGAACTATAAAAGGGCTATGTGGTAAAGTACGCATCCTAGACACAAAGTATTTAACAAAATGTGAATAATACATTATTTAATAGTACGGGAATATAATATATATATATATACACTATACTCATTTTTAGTCATTTTATCCACTGTAGTCAGTGCTTTCTTACTGTGCACAAGAAGGTACAATTGTATATGAGAACTATTGTCTGCCAAAATCATGATAGCTTAGAAGATGAAGCGAGAAGAGTATTGAACAATTATTTACGTTCAGGACTTAGAATTCTCTTGTGAAAGGTGTCGGCACTCGCAACTGATCTTCTGTTCTTCTTTTCGTGATCATTTCCATTTCGAGGGAGAGAGCTGAAATCATATTAGAATTAGGCATTGGCCCTGGCCTGCTATTTTATTAGAGTTATAATTTTTTATAAAAAAATCTAAAGTCTTTGGGTGAGGTCTCACCTGACTCTATGAGATCAACCAATTACACTGACTTATAAGCTTAAAATCTCCTAAATTTTGTTAAAATATGTAATATCCTCATTTTCCCCTTCTTTTAGGGCTAAGATAGATTATCTAAAAATATATAAAAAAGTTTATTGTAATACTTGAGAGGTGGCCGAACCCTATTTAAGGCAAGCTAGAAAATTTAAGGCCCTGCCCTATTGACTCAAAATTTTTTAGCCTTAACTCATATTTTTAGAGTAGGGTTGGCCTGTGGGTAAAACTTCAAAGATTTCTACCAAAGCAAGCTCCTTTCTTAAGCTGAGAGCGCAGCCCATGCCTCTTGTTTTATTCTCCATCTGGTTGTAGGGGCTCATGCGCATCGTGGTGCAGATTAACATTCAAGCCTCAATTTCGCTTGTCTAGTTAGCAGTTAGTAGTGCACCAATGGTGAGTTTCTTATCTTCTTAACCTAAGTGAATGGGTACAACAATAATACGGTTAGGGGAGATGTATAAAAAATAATAAAAATTAAAAAAATATAAAAATATAAAAATTATAAGGGAAATTTATTTAAATAATGTTTAAAAAATAATTACTGAAATAACCCACTTTAGGAAATATTTCTCAAAGTGGTGTTCTTTTTATCTATGTAGGCGCTAGCCAAGTGCTGGCGCCTATATAACTTTTTTTAAAAAATTAATTAATTTTATCATTTGGAAGGACAAAATCATTTTTAAGTTAATTTCATCCTTCCAAAGGACGAAATACATAAAAATTTCAAGTGATTTCGTCAGCTTAAGTTATTTTTGTTCTTCCAAATGTCGAAATCATGATACACCCAAGCGGGCAGCCCACTCAACAAATTTCATCCTTTAAAAAAATAAAATCAACTTAAGGTGATTTTGTTCTTATAAAGGATGAAATCATCTTTATTTTAAACCTGATGTCATATCTAGTTCTTACGCGACGTCGTCCAATTCGCCATCATGCTCCTTTCCTATGCGTCGCCATGCCCAAATTTGCTATCGTGCTCCGCCCAAATCCATCTGTTGTGCCCCTTTCGTGTGCGCCATTCCGCCATCTGCCGTAATCCCCTTCATTTGTTTTCCCAAATTCGCCCGCTGCGATTCATCATTTGGTTAGATCCAGGTGAACAATTTTTTTTTATCTACTTTGATATGTTCATCATCTAAACCGCTCGCTACTAATTTGTTTGTACATGTTGAAGTTAATTGTTTTGTGGAGGGATTTATCTACCTTTTTTTATCTTGATTATCATGTATAGTTATCTTTGTTTCCTTCTCTGGTTGTTCAAATTAAGCTTGTGACAGTGAATGCTATGTGTTTTCTTGTACTTGCAACTCGTCAATCCATCAATTAGATGTAGGTTTGCCTTGGTTTTTTGTTTAAATTTATTTTTTGTTATGTTTGATATGAGGTCAACTGATGCATTCTATTGATAATACATTGTTGAAATGCTAAATAATCAAGTGAAATAATTTGGTATGGGGTGATGGCTGTTTGATATGGGGTGATGGGTGGCTGGAAGTGGAGCCGAAGCCGAATCAGGCGAATCATGAGGAGCAGTGGTCCATGAGCAAGAGTATTAGGTAGACCATAAGCACGAGCAGGCAAACCATGTGGAGCAGGAGGAACTAGTATATCACCGTCGGGGTAGGGGTCGAAGTCAAGGTTGAGGCCGAGGACGTAGGAATAGAAGATATTGAGTGAATTAGAATTGTGATATGTTTGTTTTGAACTAAATATTTTATGAACATATGTGATGTTGGATTTATATATTTTATAAACATTTATGTTTTATGCTTCTTTGTATGTTGTGTGGATGATAGTTGATGTGGATAAACTTGATATTGTGTGAATAATTGTTGATGTGGATAAATTTGATGTTATGTGGATTATAATTGAAACGTGGAATATATAAGGACAGGTGTTAATTTTAGTTCTAAGTTATCCTAATTTTTTTTTCAAAAGACGAAATCTAACTTAAGAGATACTGAGTAATTCAAGAGCCAAGTGACCTAAGGATGAAATAAAGTTTTATCCTTTAGAAGGACGACATAAGTGGAGACCTAATTTCATCATTCTAAATGACGAAATCATGTGAAAATGAAGATTTTGTCTTTTAGAAGGATAAAAACAACTTAAAGATGATTTTGTTATTTCAAATGATGAAATTAATAAATTTTTTTAAAAAAAAACCACACAAGCGTCAATGCTTGGCTGACACCTACATGGCCAAAATCAATACCACCTTAGAAAATATTTCTCACAGTGCGCAATTTTGGTAATTATTTTTTTTAATATTATTTAAATAATTTATATAAGGACCCTCATCTTTGAACAGGTTTTGGTTTTCTTTAATTATGGGTTATCGTGAGATTTACGCGTTTTCTGATCTTATTCGGTGATTTCGTAAATAAATAGTGTTTGTGATAGTTTTAACCAAAATTAACTTCAATATTAGTGGTTTTGAGTGATTTTAAAACAAATGTGAATTTTTGAGATTTTTTGGAATTTTTACTATTTTCCCAAAAATTAGGGTTTTGGCGGGACCCCTGTGGGCCCCACCGTCGAAAATTTTATTTTTTTCTCAAATGAACCTAGACATATACTTAAGGTCCCACAAAAATTTTTAGAATTTTATTAGGCTTAAATTGTGCTTAAATTTGTAAAATACCCACTTTTAGCCTACTTTTCATATTTACACCCCAAAACTTACCTATGCCTACCCCAACCCTTACTATAAAAGGGAAAACTAGAGTCATTTCCATTTTTGGGAATAAGCTAAGGAAGAAGGGCTGGCCTAATCCCCACTTAGGCCCGAATTAGAAGTCGATTAAGGTAAGCTTGCTCTAATTAAGCACTAATCCATGACTTTTCTCTTAATTTCTTCCAAATCTACCATTTTCTCCTTGATTCAATTTGTTTTTTACCATCAAAAGCTACTGATTTGTGTTTTACTACAAACCCTAACATTCAAAATTCGATTTTTACTACCAACAAGCCCTAGATCTAAGGTTTAATTAGGGATTTCTTGGGTAAATCGATTTATATTAGAGTTTAATTCAAACTCATTGTGTTTTCAATGATTTCAAGAAGGGTGACTCTTCAATCTGAGCTTAATCAAGTGCTGAGGTAATGGGTCTTCGAAATCTCTGTTTATCCATGGTAAAACTCTTCATTTTTGGCTTATTTCGAAATGGTTTGCTTGATTTAGTGTGTTAATGGTAAGATTAGAAAATGAAATTATTTAATCCCGATTTCTTAGGGTTTTGCATTATTATGGTTTGGTTTGATATTCTGGAAGTCAAGGAGGACTTTTGATGATGATTAGGGTGTTAGATGTGGATTTGAAGTGTTATCTATGGTGTTTCGGTTTGATTTTGCGAAAGGAAGAAGATGACTGTTCTGCCGTGTTGGCGATCGATCGGCCTTGCAAGGCGATCAATCGGCTGAACTGTAAATTTCAAATTTTTGCGTGTAACCGATCGAACGGCCTGAAGGGCGATCGATCGGATACACAGGAAATTGTGTGTTGTGCATATGATGTCTATTTTGATGATTCCACTTTAGCTTGCCAATTTTATATGAATGTGGAGTGTTTTAAGCTATGTTAGGCTACTGGAAATACATGCTATTGAGTTTATAGAGTTGAGACATATGCTTAGAGATGGTGGGATGACTTATGTTTTGTGGCATGATGTTGGAATCGTTATCTTGAAATTATGAATGGTTGTTTCCCTTTGGTTAAGCATATATTTTCAGTAAGACTACAATCATTGTTGGACTGATTTGTCATGATAGATTGTGGTTAGTGGTGTGTGGATGTTGGTGAATGCCATGACTCAATGATGAAATAAGTGATGTTATATGTGTTTAGCCTTTGTGGTTGAGTTTTGAATCTAGCGATGATTTCAACGATTCTTCTACTATGATTTCCGCTGGAATTCATGTTTAGATAGAAATTCACATGTGTAGTGTGGTAGTGAGTTGATTTTCAAGCATGTTGATATGCATTATGTGAAAGGCTTCTACTAGTTACACACACACATGTGGGGGTTAAATGATGATGTTGAAGCTTAATATTGTGATTATGAATGATGCATTAGGGGTTGGTGAGAGCACTTATCATGATTAGGATTCATGTATGTTTTGCCCACGCATGTACCATGCTGCACGCATCATGAAAATGGATTTCCAATTGAGGCTTCATCATGATTAATCGAATTTGACCGATTGGATGCAATGTGATGGAATTGTGTGCCGGATTGATCGATCGTGGATTAATCGCAAGTTGATTGGTCTGAAAGGACATATTTTGTTTTGAAGTTCCTGTGTGGGACGATTTGAAGTTCCCGTGTGGAACGATTTGAAGTTCCTGTGTGGAACGATTTGAAGTTCCTGTGTGGAACGAGTGCACTCCCCGGGTTGAGTCTTGTTTAATGGAATGATGTGGGGACGAATTGTGTACTTGTCTTGCGGATATGTGAAAATATTATTATGTGTGTCATCTGGACCCTGAGAATCCAGTGTGGTATGCCGTGTGCACCCCACTACCACGTGTTCTAGGGTTCTCTGTGTGAGAACTCGGGCTCTTCCCTCCGCAGGAGATGTCCTTGGGCGAACACCCCTGCTTTAGATTCTTTGTGTGAGAATGGGACATCTTTGGCCAGGATCGTCTAGGGCGAGCAGTCTTAGGGATTGACAACCCCGATCTTTCTTGAATTTTTGTGTAGAAATTTTGGACCATGGCACGCTTTCGTGGCCTTATCTATGCTCCCGTCTGTGTGACATTATTGTGTGGTTACTCCTTGATGGAGTTTGATTTGATACTATGCATGTGGAATATGTATGCTAGAGATACATCCATGCATGTTGATTTTGATGTTATGCATGTGGGAATATGTATGTTAGAGATACATCCATGCATGTTGGTGTTGATGTTATGCATGTGGAATATGTATGTTAGAGATACATCCATGCATGTTGATTTTGATGTTATGCATGTGGAATATGTATGTTAGAGATACATCCATGCGGGATTGGTTATAATGTGAATGCATGTAGGAATATGTATGCTAGAGATATATCCATGCAGGTTGAATTATGCATTATGATGCAGTGTTAGGTGATATGAATGTGTGATCAGAAAGTGATGCACCATGTAAATCTTTGATCTGAACAATCTCATTTCTAAGCTATCGTATTTTCTACGTTGACAGTGATATTAAAAACCATTGCTGAGTGTTAAAACTCATCCCTCTTTTGTGTTTTGATTTGGGGCTGCGTGGTGCGATACGCAGACGGACAGGATTGCCTCTTTGAGGAAAGGTCAGAGGTAGCTTGGGTGTGATGATGGAGATCGTTGCGTGACTTATCATCGTTTATTTCATGTTTTATGTTCGAACCTTTGTGTAGGGTTCTTGTTTTGGATTTATGTCATATACTACAGTTATGATGATTATGACTTATTTTGAGCCGGTGTGGGCTTTACTTAACTAAGTTTGTGGGTTTGAGATTGTTGTTTACTTTGTGATAAGTAATACCTTTTTCTTCCCTTTTATTTACTGTTGCTCAAAGGATTGTGTGCACTCCGTGTTGCTGTTAATCGCCCGTGGTTAGGGTTAAGTCTTCCGCTAGATCATTTCTCAATTTTCACTTCGTCACCCCCGCGCGCTTGACCGGCCCCTGGACCGGGTTCGGCTCGGGTTGGGCATCGCCGGGGTGTGACAATTTACCGAAATTATAAATATAAAAATATCTTTAAATTTTAACCTAAAAATATTATGTAACCCAAAATACTAAAAATCAGATGTCTTCTTCCTTAAAAATAATATATAAAAAAATAATAATTTTATTATCATAGATTTAGGGAAGGTCAGTGGCTAAAATATACCATTAGATAACTCATTAGCCAATCATAGCCAAAAAAGTATCAAAAGGCTATGTAACAAAGTGATATATAGTATTCATATTAAACATAAAATATATGTATAAAATATTTAAATATATATATATATATATATATATATATATATATATATATATATATATATATATATATATATATATATATATATATATATAATATGGGATTTAATATGATGGGATGGGAAAAATACACAAGATCCATATAAAACATATAAAACGTGTATTAGTTGCCAACGACTGAAGCAGTGATATAATATTACTACTGCCTACTTCAACAAAAAAAAGTTAAGTATTGCAACATCGACTTAAAACGGCATATATATATATATATATATATATATATATATATATATATATATATATATATATATATATATATATATATATATATATATATATATATATATATATATATATATATATATATATATATATATATATATATATATATCGGTTTGGATCGGCTGTGAGTTATTCATGCCCGATTTACTGTGAGTCGCCAATCAGTCGTCACTGGCGTAAAAAAACATGAAAATGTGGGCATACTTTTGAAGAGAATTTTCAGCTTACGGGAACTGAATGGCAAGACTCACCAAATGTAAGTGCCCGAACCCCGCACATATTTACTCATTCGCCGTACTTTTTTTTTTTTACTTTTACCTATAGCGAGCATTCGCCTTTCCTGTAAATTACAATACAGGACAACGTTTGCCCTTTGTAAAACATTGATTGCGAGACTCGGAATATACATGTTGCGCGTGAAAATTGCCATTCAGATATTAGGTAGTAAATAGTAAGGAGAGTTTTTCATGCTCATAATATTTGAGAATTATACAAGAAATATATATGATCCCTTAATATTTAAAATTATATTAATCTTGTACATAAGGGTTTACATGTATTCCTTACACCGGACTCATTGTCATAATGAAACATTAAAAATACTTATAATATTAAATTATACAATTCAATAGCAGTTAAGGATGGATTATGATTGTATAAGAAAACTCTTAAAATGGCGATTTTTTGCTTTTTGAAGTTAGTCTAGTTTTACTTTCCCAAATGCATATGAAGCAATTACTTTTCTGGATGCTTTAGAAATGCAACCGCAGCGCGGCAGACATCTGGCCGAGTTTTACGTAATAAGTGGGCCTTTTGCAACACTCCTGTCATTGTTATACACTTTATCCAGTTTATGAACCATAATTTAAGAGGCAAATCAAAAGAAAAGAAAGCACTACTCTATCAGTGTAAACTATAAAGGGGTTGTCAAAATCAAACAAAGAATTGGACTGGTGCTTTTTCACTGCCATGTCAAGAAAGGAAGCCACTATTTTGGACAATTAACAGCAAAACCTCCTTTTTAACACTAGTCCTCCCTTTTAATTCATGGCCTTGCTTAGTGTACGTCTGAACCTCGAAATTCACCTGCCCTCTAACGTGCTCCAGCTGCTTCCACCAAATTTCACCGACGTGAAAGCGGCCTCCTCCCTTGCAGACTCTTTCATGCCGCTCTTTCCAATTGTCCAAGTCTCTCCTCTTTAGTAATCTACAAGACCAAATTCATCCCGTTTACACGAAACATTTCACAGAAGGAAATTGCAGAACTACAATCACAGATAGCGAATGGTTCCTGTGTATTTACGACAAGACTGCATCGACTCTTTTTTGGGGGGGCATTAGACAGCACTGCATAGACTCACCGTCGCGTTTCTTATACAGAGATCTGACGAAGAGCAAAATCATGATCGTAAACCCCAAAGCAGCAGCTCCCCCGAGCACGATGGCTACCGTCTTCCCCGTCTGATGTCCTTCTGAGCCTTCTATTAGAGACAAAACTACATTAAACTAAATGGGATGGAAACAGAAGATAAAAATAAATAAATAAATAAATAAAATCCCACTCTCCGGACCTATTAGACTAGGTTTTATAATTTGATATTTGGTCATATGAACTGTTTCCATCAATAGCCTTTAGAAGGTGAAGTTCTCGACCAGCCATGCCTCTCACATTAACAGACAGAAAAGCTCTAAGCAATGAAAGCACTTTTTTTGTTCTGAGAAACACCAAAATAGTCATAGTCCCATTAAATTCAAGAGTCAAGACTCAATCAACATCAATTTGGATACTCAAACCCACCACCCAGAAATATCTGAATCTGAAATTAAAGGGCAAATAATCAAAATAAAGAAAAAAGACGAAATTTTGACGGATAAAATTACCGGAATAGTGGCCATGAATTCCATTCGGATAGTAGTTGTAGCTGATATAGCACCGGTTCAAGAAGACCTGCCCAGAAGAGGAGCGGCCGCACTCCACCTCCGCCCTCTGGATGGCAGCCCGGACGCAGGCCCCGCAGTCGGAGTCACCCAGGTCACCCTCGCACTGCGCCACCGCATACACCGACCCGTAGGTGGTGGCGTAGAAGCCGCTCCCCTCGGCAATCCCCGTCTGCAGCTGGCTGAAGGCCGTGTCCCTCCTCTCTTCGAACTCCCCTCCGGCCTCCGACGAGCTGCACATCTTGTACAGCAGCTCGGTGCCGGAAATCTGGGAGAACCCGGCCGTCTGGTAGGCCAGGTAGCAGCCGCCCAGGTGGACCCGGCCCGCCGCGCTCTCCCCGCACAGGCTCCCGGCCATCTCCGGGAGCCTGTGCACGCAGTTGGAGCAGTCGGCATTGCTGAGGTCACCCCGGCACTGGAAGAGGCCCGAGACGGAGCTCTGCCCGCCCCCGGAGCTGGTCTTGTAGAAACGGGCGGAGGCGGCTTGGTCGATGAGGGCAGTGAAGAGGGCGGAGAGGGTCTCCTGGAAGCCGGCGATGGAGGAATAGGACTGCTTCGCGCAGCCCTTGTAGACGAGGCTGTAGATGTCGGCGGCCCGGGCTGGGGCAGTGAGGCAGCCGAAAAGGGTGAAGAAGATGAGGCAGAGTGACCAAGTGGGAAGACCCATATCAGGGATTTTAACATAGCATAATAGACATGGAGAAAAAGGAGATCTTTTCCTTCCCTTTTGCAGTTGAAATGGTGTATGAGAGATGGTAGTGCTATTCTCGGTTGCAGAGGAAGGGGAGGAAGGGGGAAGGGGCTTCTCTGGGATGAGACTCGCAAATGTGGAATTCGTTTTGCTAAAAAGAATAGCTTTGGGTGGCCTACCGCCGTCTAACTTTAGAGATTCAAAGATGAGAACCCTTCTTGTTTCTCTATATGCAAATATATTAATGTGAACGAGGCAGCCGTATGTAATTGTAATCTGTGGAGGGGAAGGTAACTTGTTCAGGTTGGCTATCGGCTGCAACCAAAGAAGGCAGGGCACTGGCATCATGCTTTGGGTGGGCTATTGTTAATAGTATATATAAACTATAAAAAGATAAATGCCTATTTTATATGGTGGATTTTTTTTTAAAAAAAAAAGTTAGAATTATTGGACGCTGTTTACTTAATGAGGTACAGAGTTCTTCTGCAAAAAGAAAGAAATCAGCAAAAAGAAAGAAATGTGTAAGGCTTCTATGAGTCATAAACCTACTTTATCATCTATAAACCATTAGATTAATGGGGTCCAGAAAAATAGGCTCTACTAATCAATGGTGTGTGGAAGATGAAGTTAGTTTTTCAAGAATGAGGCATTACGTCAATAAAGCATTTTTAGGTTTTTTTAATGTCTATTGTGAGCAAATGGGGGTGTTTCGAGCTTGTACTTCTTTTTGATAATTTTGTTGGTGTGGAATTGGAATTTTAAGATTATTCAATTGTCATATGGATTAATAACTAATTGATATGGGGGTTGGAGAATTCGCTGTGGCTCTTGGTAAGAACATGAAGGCCGAATAATGAAGGGGAAGGGAATGCATTGAATCGGTGGAAAAAGGTCAGACGGAATTTTGACAATCTGCCGGGTTGATCGTCGGCAAGTTATCTAGAATGCATGGATTGCTTTGTCGCTCGCTGCCTTCCTTTGAGGCGAGGCTCGCCACTTCTGATGGTTCAGGATTAAGGAACTTTTATGTGACGGGTTGACTTTAATTAGCCGTAGGGCACCTTGGTGGCCAGGGATAGGCCTGGGCCCGGCACCATTTTTTTTAGCTCGGACCGGGCCGAAGTCAAGGCAAAAATTATGGCCCGGTCCTAAATTCAGATGGGCTCGAGTTGGGCCAATAGGGCCTAAAAAGACTTGATATAAAATTTTACTTAAAATTTAAATATTTTACTATAATATTGATGTTCAAGACT
Source organism: Saururus chinensis (assembly GCA_035235625.1). Taxonomy (NCBI): domain Eukaryota; kingdom Viridiplantae; phylum Streptophyta; class Magnoliopsida; order Piperales; family Saururaceae; genus Saururus; species Saururus chinensis. The sequence goes on from CP141145.1 coordinate 34,887,262, forward strand.
AAAGTGAAAGTCAGTGATAAGTTGGCGAATGTAACTAAAAAGTAAAAATCTTACATTCCATAGAATAAAACAGTGGATATTTTTAAGAATAATTTTGATTAACAATAAGAACAAGATTCAACAGCCTAGAAACGTTTTACAATTTGTAAACGTGGGAATGGGTTGGATAGTTTGGCTTGGGTAGCTTTGGATGGGTTGGGATGTGGGAAAATCTAATGTAACTGGCTTTAAATATTACAGGTTGGGTCGGGCTTTTATATTTTTGTTGCCCAGGCCGAGGCCCGGCCATAAATTTAACAGGCTTTTAATTTTTAGGTAAGGCCCAACCCACAACTTATATTTTAAGACCCGAGGCTATTAATTTTTCGGTCAGGCTCGTGGGCTAGCTTGTATTACTTGCACCCCTAACTAGGCATGTAAAAAAGTGAATTTTTAAGAAAGTTTTCTTGTTAATTTTTAAAACTAAGCATAAAAATTTCAGGTCATATTAGGGTTAGGCTCCACATCTAGCCAATTTGATGCGGCTTGATTTTAACCCTATTTGTAAGGATAGGTCTAGCTTAATTGGGTACCATAATTAGAGCTCCATGACCAGCTCACATAAGGCTATGAGCATGGCAAATAAAAGGATACTTATTTATATAAATTTAGGCTTACGCAAGAGTGTGTGAACTCGAACATCATGCACCATTGAATCTCACTCTTGTAGCATATGTAATTTAGGGGGAAATTTGTTTTTGTCCCCTTTGTTGTCGGATCTTAATCCAACAACTCATGATGCCTAAACTCCGGCATACATACATAAGCCCAGACTCATGTAATTTTTTTCTATATAAGAAGGTTGTGATTTTTATGTGCAAATGCCCTTTTACATACTTATTTTTAGAGCTTTATAGGGGTTAGTCACATAGTTTGTTAGGGAAAAATGTCAATGTATAGAAAAAAGTTTTCATAATAACAATACATGACCCATGGACATGTGGAGCCGAAACCTTTAAAATTATTGGTGATGTAAAAGCGTCCTATTATTGGTCACTAATCCTTAATCATGAATAATAGTTGTACTAGACAAATGCTTTTGTAATTGTACCTTCCATGTGCAAGTTGAACGTCTCATTTATTTAAAAAAATAAACATTTTTTTAAGATAATAAAGTCTCATTTCAGTAAGCCCGTTGAAATGATTTTACTATGATTCACGTTGAGTAGATTGACGTCAAATTAATAAAATTTTAGGACAACCGGATATTTTTACCATTCTATTTTATAATATTTTAGAAGTTTTTTTTATAAAATGGCCTTTATCCATCCATTATATTCAAATATTAAACCCATTACTAAATCCTATTGAAACTGCAAATGATAATCACCCAACAAGTACGTGGAACAAATTCTCTCAATTGAGCAAATGGAAAACGATATTTACATACCAAAAGTTCACACTTTGGGTTTTTTTAATTAGACAAAATAATTGATCCTAAGTGAACTTTTATACGAGGCACACTTATTTTTTCCAATTAAAACTGTATAAATATCACTATCCCGAGCAAAATGAAAAGAAGAGCCTAAAACCCACAAAATTATTGTATCAAATAATAAGAAAATTAATTTACATTAATTCATCCATTCCAAACTTTAAAGTAGAAAGAATATCACCCTTCAAAAAATGCAAAAATATACGAGATATGATTTTCCATGAAAGCGGGGGCACTTCCTCGACCCATTCAAGCTAAACCCCTCCTGAGCCTGAGCAGTTTTCGGCGTGTTTTGCCGGTGCGGTTCATCTTCTTCACAAACAGGACCGGTCCTCTGTTATATACGTTTGGGGCGGCAGCTAGAAAAACCAGGTTCACGGTTCACCAAAACCGGTCATCCGTACTTCCGGGGCATGCTCGGGTCGGAGGCCACCAGGTGCATCTTCGACCCGGACCCGCCCCTGCTCTTCCTGGGGTTGAGCCCGCACATGATGGAGCACTCGCAGCCGTACGAGTCGCCGAAGCAGGAGAAGAGCCCCCCTCCCCCGTCCTTCTTCCTCCGCCCGTTCCCGGACGCGGTGGCCTCCGACCGGAAGCTGTCGTAGCCGGCCCGGTCGTAGACGGGCGGCAGCTCCGCTCTCCACCTCTCCAGCTTTAGCTTCAAATCCTCCTTACCGCCTACCGCGCCGGGGACGCTCCAGTCGTCAACCATGACGGAGCTGCCGGCCTCGGAGTCTACGACCGCCGCCGCGGCTTCCTGGGCCTTGCGCTGCTCGGCGGCCAACTTGGCAGCGACGACGGACGGGGAGGGACCGATCTCGGAGTCGGAGAGGGCGGTGGGCTTTTCGGGGATATCGGAGGTCTCGATGGTGGAGAAGGGAGGGCGGTCGTCGCCGATGTCAGACAGCATATCGCTCTTGGTGCGGCGGAGGTGGGGGACGGCGTTAAACTGATACTGGGTCTGGCTGGATTGGTAGCGGTGGTGGCGAGGGTCACGGTAGGGCTCTCCCATAAGCGCCCGGTAGCCGACTGCGGAGGTGCTGAGCTGCGTATAGAGAGGCATGCTCCGCATGGAACCGTCCAGCAGCGCCACTCCTATGTTGAGTATGCCTTGAGGCCGCCCAGATGGCCGCCGCACCTATTTAAGACACGCAAAATACCATACATGATACATGGGTGGGTAATAATTGGCCATTAAATATCATAATCAAAATTAATTAAGCACCCCCAAGATTTTGGTACATTTTTCATCAAAATCAATTGTTATCTACAAAAAACATATATGAAGACTTTAGAGAAAGATTGGAAGAAAATTATTCAAAAGAACTAATTTTTCATCTCATTGTTCCTTTTTAGAGGGTTGCATTAAACATTAGGGCAATTAGTCCTTGTGTTTCTTTTCATGTGATTTGTAGGATTACTAGGATTTAAATTTCGATATTAGTTAAATATAATATAGAATTTATAGGTAGCTTGGATAAAATTTAATAGCTTATGATGGGAAGATTTTAAATAACACGCATGCAATGAGCCCTAAAAAACAGGCTGTAGAGGAGTTAACACGCTGTAGACGGTTTTCACTAGTTAACGTCTACCTGAAATAGGAGGCTCATTAAAGGTGAACACATTTAAATATCTTCCCTAATAATGAAATAGTTCAGAATGCTCAAGTTGTGAATCCGAAAAATACATTAAAATATCATTAACATCCAATTAAGATCAGTTAGGACGTTAATAAGGCATTGGGACGAACCATTCTTCTTTATTTTTCTGATTGAGGACGATCCGTTCTTTAGCGTTAAGGTCAGCTATGTACGAATAGTCATTAAATTTCAGAATATGGGACGAGTGTGTGATTAATTAAGTTTTAATTCTACCGGCTTGTTGATTTCAGCTCTCTCGTAGTCGTAGAGAAAATAACTTGCCTTAAAATGCTTAATAACTAATTAAAATGCATAATGGTGACAAAATGCATTATCAACAATAGAACCCCAAGTAGTTCCACATATAATTTAGAGAATGAAGTATAATTATACTAAGCTAATAACGATCACTCGTTCATTTTATTCCAAAAGTGCCATGCAACGGAGAATAAAGCCTAAGAATGGAAGAGGTGCATCAGCATGTGCATGAAGAAGACTGATTTCAGGATAGGGTGGAGGAAGAAGATGATACCTACCTGGAGGGCGACGAAGCGGTTGGGGACGTGGCGGGGGGTGGCGGCGTGGGGGCCGTTGAGGGGGAGGAGGTTGCTAAGGAGGACGCGAACGGTGCCGACGCGGGCGTCGCGGAAGAACTTGACGCAGTAGATTTCCACCATCACGGCGGAGGTCTCGGAGCGGAGGAAGTCGTCGTCGATGCGGAAGACGAACTTGTCGTTCCAGGTGGGGCTGGTGTGCCCATCGTGGTCCACCCGCGTCGACAGCTTCGTCTCCGGGTGCACCCACGCCACCGCGTACGTGTGCATGCCCCTGGTCACCGCGTGCAGGTCCTGCGCCGATATCACGTTCAGCTCCAGCAGGTGGAAGGGCAGGGCGGCGACGGTGGCGCCAGACGGGCGGGTCGGCATCGGTGGTGGTGGTGGCAGGGCCGGAGCCCTCCAGTCTCACCGGGGAAAACGAGGAAATCCCTTTTTGTTTCACCACTTGGGGCACCAGGCCGATCCAAGGAGGAGGGAGGGAGGGCCCAGTCTCCTTATTGGGTGAGAATATGAGAAAGCGCAAGTCTTTTGGAAAGAGCACAGAATGGCGGTTGGGGTTTCAGGGGTCGACGTTTTACGCAGCAGCCAGGTGGATTTTAGCTGTTCTTGCCCATATTTCCCGCTTGGGCGCCTCTGTTTTTACCTTTCTACTGCTTGCGTTCCCGAGTCTCGGCCGACAACCAATTCCCTCACCTGGTTGACTTTCTCATTTCGGACCGCCGCTGCTGCTATATTTGGGCGGGCTTCGCGTCCCTTCCAGACGAGCACATTTGCAGGACATTTACAAAACGTTCTGTTTGCTATCATGCTGCATAATGCGTTCTGCAAGACTACTGAACTTCGATTATAATTCACCAAGGGAATGGCAACCTTTGATTATAATTCGCCACGGAATGGCAAGTATAGTGAAGCTATTCGCCCGACCTGTGCTACCACCAAATTAGCCCGACTCAGATTGCGGAGGTTCTTTTGGCATTATGCAGCATATTTACGCTTTCTGCAAGACGACTACTGTTTTTGCATATTTATTTATCGACTACAAAGTGATTACAACTCACAAACTAATTTATACCTTAACCCAGCCACTAAAACGCGCTCAGATATGGCCATCTATGTAGAAACCTTTTAACAAATAAAGTTCTTACAGATTAAGGAGCTTATGCCCAAGATCCGCACAAACAATAAGATATTAGAGTTTAGATTGGCCCCCATAAGTATGAGGGTTGGGACAAAACTTGAAGAAAAGGAAACTAGAAAAGAAAGCCGCCCAAGCACATGAAGAAGAAAAATCATACTGCCTCAATTTCCATCTAACCAAAATCTAGTTGAAGAGTAGAAATATGTTTTCCCCCCAAAATAAAACCTCACAAATGGGAAAATGGTCATGCCTAGCACATTTTTATCCCTATGGGTAGGAAACTAAGCAGTCGCGTCAGACTGGTCAGCGCCATTCCTTGAGAGTTGCTTTCCCAAAACTCCTCGTTCTTGTTGTGAACCTCGTGAACGGAAACCGTTCCCCCTTGGCCTGTTGATGAAGTCCCTATCGCCACCGTCATGCCCAGTTTCTCTCAAAAAATTCCGATAACCAAAACCACCTCTTGAGGTATCGGACTGCGATCTGCCCCTCCCTCTGCCTCTTCCTGTACAAACATTTGACAGTTGCATCCAACTTAAAAAGGTTTTCAAGGATATGATGTCTCCAGCAAAATGCCATCGTTGCCATATGCCTTTCTCAGCTAGTTAGGCAGTCGTACGAAGTCATATAAAGGTTAAATTTTCAATATATTCTACAGTGAACAACATAGAATACATACTTCCTCCTCTTGACGCGCTGCTAGTTCTCCTCTCCTCAATGTGTACTTGCCTTCCAGCAATCTGTACTGTTGCTGCCTAAAAATGAATCACAAATTTCGGGAAGTCATAAAAAGATCATAACAAATTATGCAGGTTAATTTGAACTGCCAAACACAACTGATCTTAAGAAGTAAAATAGAGACATGAATTAGCTGTCAACAATTACATTAACATGATAAAATATAGCTAAACAAGGCTGCTATGTTCTTAAGATACTAACACATTTAATATGAATTAATTTCCCACCAGATTTTCTAGCGAGCATTTTACCAACCAGACATTATAGGTAAACAAAATCGTCCCACCCTATTGAATTTAAAGATACAGAAAACAGTAGTGGGTGGATGTGGTTGCACATAATCCCAAAATGACATACAAATCAAGCACGAATTACTAACAGTAAAACCAACCTTGATTGCATTCTGAACGCTACCAGCATCTTCAAATTCAACAAAAGCATAGCACACATTGATGTCCTACGTCCACATATGTACTTGTTTGTTAGATACTATATTTTGTTTCACACAAATGAAAATAAGATATTGTATCCTAGCTAAAAAAAATGCACTTCTAGCAAGAACAACCTTGCGGCTTCGGATGACAACACCATCTGGCTTAATTTTACCAAAATTTTTAAATTCCTGCTCAAGCTCAGATGCTGAAACAGTAAGAGGTAGATTCCTCACATAAACAGATGTTTCCTCTGCTTTCAAAAGAAAAAAACATAGTATTAATAAAGGATACAAAATGCACTCTTACACAGTATATTCTTTGACAGAGACATAGCATCCAATCATAACCTCAGCATTCTAAATATAAAAATATCGAGAGCTCCTTTTGGCCAACAAAACTGATGACAAAAAGAGCTAAGAATATAACACTTCCTTCTACATATATAGGAGATGCCATATCAAAAAGCATAAAAATAATTGAAGGACTATACTAGAACTCCACAATCATTTTCTAACAACAGACACATAGATCTTCCACCCAGAACCAAAATTAATTATTGCACAAGAAGAGAAACTGCATGTTACCACAAATACTTCATAGATTTTGTTAAAAAAGTGAAAGAGTCGGACATTTGCAATTGTTATTACCACAATCAACCTGGTATTTACCATAACTACATGGACCATGAAAACCATAAAATTTCTTGTCCACATTATATTCTGTTGAGGACCGAAATTTGAAGTGAAATCTTTATTTGCCTGTTGCTAGTCGTCATGGGAAAGAAAGACAAAAATAAGAAAGAGATTATTCCCTACGAGCTTGTCCAGGCTATATACTTGCATTGACAAGTTTTTTAATGCAATTAAATTGCTTCAAAAATTACATAACGGAATACAACTTCATTGCTCAAAAATTCATTACCTCAGACATTTAATTGCCAGATGCAATTAAATACCAGTTTAATAACACTTCTGTAGCCTTATTTTTCACTTTCTACCTCATTCCTTCAATTAATAGCCATTTTAAGTAGGAAATAAGAAGGGAGGGGAGGAAGATCCTCAGAAAGATATCAGCGCAGACTAGGTGCTCTTTTAATCAACTATAATATTTGAAAGCTTGAAGAACAGAAACTTGTAGTGCACGCACTATCAAAAGTGAGAAGCTGACCTTCTTCTTCTTGCATTGCAGGCTCTTCTGCTTCAAAACCAAATTTCTCAGGAACAATTGCAGAACCAGGATTCAACTGTTGAGGAAAAGACTGTGGGCCTTGCCATTCTGAACTAACCGCTGCAGCACTCTTTTGCAACGAACTTTGCAAAGCTGCTGAAGGCCCAGATTGACTTTTTGAAACCCGTAACTAAAACATAGCAAAATAGAAAATTATACAAAATAATAATCAAGAATATACAAACATGTGATGTCATATGTACTGTAAGATGTACATACAATAGAGGCATAGGTTTGCTTAATCGGTTCTCGTACAGGCTCTTCAATGGGACCAGAAGTGGGTTCTGGAACAGTGTTCATACCAACTGAATATGGATCAGAGGTCACCTCAGCACAAGGCTCTTCCACTACTGCGCTATTGGCTTCAGACACTTGATGTGGAGGAGTATAGCTGTCAATGGAGACATTTTCTTCCACAAGGGGTGGAGAAACAAAATCCCTGGCTTGAAGTTCTTCTCCCAGCATATATTCTGGTACTGCAAAACAGCATATGCAATTTGCTCACAAGAATTTAAAACGTAAGGCACAGATATGCAAGTGGACCACAAAAATTAGCAGAAAACGATCATAATTTTAAATAAAATGGATGCATCCCAAAAGTCATAAAAAAAACGGAGCAAAATTTTGCTTACAGTAAGACATATTCTCTATACAGTATGTGCTTCATTTGACAACAATTTTTGTTTTTTTATTCGAGATGTTTTATAATAGTTCATCCCAGAAAAATACACAAGTACACGCAGAAGAATAGTAGCTGTCTCAAAAAACTTAATCAACAAAATAACAGCTTAAAAACTTAAAAAGCAGTGCTGCGACATTCATTAAATTATTCAGATGCAACAATAAAAAGTTAACAGCTCAAAATTAATTATAAAAATAAACACTGAAGAGATTCCTACTTCAAAAAAAAATCCTTCTGAAAAAAAATACATCTTCAACGTAATCAAATTTTGACACAAATGACACTATCAAACACTTAAATGTCATACCTGCCTCAGGAAGTGGATTAGACACGCTTAACTTGGAGTCAAAATTTCCATGAGGCAACAATGATGCAGGGTGCTGATGGCTCTCCTCGTCGTTAAGAAAGTACATAATATCATTGAGCACAAAATATCCTTTCTCCTGGGGAGCCAAGAAAAAGGTTTGCACAAATTTTCTTCTTCCACCAAATTCCTTAGCTTGTAAAAATCCTGAGACCATCACCAAAACTCCACCATTCCAAGAATCTAAAGAATGTGCTGTTCTGATCTCAATTCCAGTAATGTTTAATGCCGTGACAAGGGAATGAATTTGCTGCGACAAAGTTTGCAAATTATAAACAAATTAGTAACGTATCTTAAACCAAACCTTATGATGCATATAACCAAAGATATTACAAATGTATTGTTTTCCCTCGCTCTTCTTACTTTTCGTGTCCTTTTCAATTTAGTCGTCTTGTGAAATGGTGTAGGAACTTATAATATCTGATATTTATGCACATCACAGACCAAAACTGGTTTCCCAATATGTGAATATTCCTATTTGATATTCCAATCTACTATTCGACAAGGCTTCAACATGTGTTGAAAAAGGAAAAACATGCGCCGCAAATTTCATGCAAAAGACAGGATAAAAGCCTCACACAAGGCATGACCAATCCATCCACAAATAAATAGACATGATAAATAATAACATCATAGGTAACAATAACAACGATGATAAATATGCTAAGAGTGATGATATGAGTGCCCAGTCGAAACATGCTCCTATAGACAAACTTGATAAAATAAATTATACATACGCATGAGTTTGAAGTTGAAAGAGTCTATATGAGCAGGATGACGGAGCAAAATCTGACACCACCCCAAAATAATCCAGAAAAAATAATGATTTCAATGAAAGCAGTCATGCAGAACAAAAAACAGGGGGGGAAAGGCCGCCCACCATCGTTGCTGTTGCCGTTTGTATAATGGCCCCATCAACGCGAAGCACGGTGCTGGCATCCGTGTAGAACTGATACACTAAGCCCGGCTGCTGGTGCAGAATACGATAATACTGTTCAATGAAATAAGATCCCACCTGGAAAGATAAAACCATTAGCCCGCGGTTCCATAACTTCGATTTAAAAACTAGAGGTGCCACAGGAATTACAACAAAAAATTTCGCTCAAAGGCACCTGAACAGCAGTGACAGGAGCAATAAACGGAGTCGCCATTGTCCCTCTAGCCTGCATGCACGGCAAGCGATCTCGAAATCTCGAACAAAAAAATCCAGCAAAACCCTAGATCTGCAATGCTTTTGCAGACGCAGTAACTAGTAAGACAAATAAGTCGACGCCCCGCTCGGCCCACCTTCGTCCCGCGAATCACAATACCACAAGAAATCAATGAATAATCCCCAAAAAAGGTGTCTTTACAGCTGCATATCCAAAAGCGAGAGAGTGAGAAGGTGAGGGAGAACGCGACCCAAAATCGAGCTCTACGAAACTCCTAGAAATGATCTGTTTCCTCCTTCTCCAGAGTCCGGACTCCGGCCTCCCGGCGGCTCCCTCCACTGGCCCCCAACGGCGCAGTACGAGGAGAAGAATCGTAGGATATGAATGCGTGGATTCGGGCAGAGATGGATGGTGTGTCTGGCCGCTGGTGTGGTACAAGCTCCGAGCCACACTCTAATATATGGTTGCGCCAGCATTGCTCGCCTGCGTTGGTACTCGGGATCGTGTGGCGCCGGTTGCAAAACGGGATCTGGCTCTCTATCAATCTCGTTTTTTATTTTTTATTTTTTATTTTTTCAATCACTGTCCTTTTTTAACTTGTTCTTATGTTCTAAATGAACCCTAGTTAGGGCTGTAAGCAAGGGTGCTCAGGAACTCTTGGCTGTCCGCGTCCGTTTTTATAAAGTCGACAATATTTTGCATCCGGGTTGGATACGAACACAAATGATACGCTAAAAAGTTTTTTTGTCTAACCTATTAGAGACCTTATCCAAAGACATAACCTTATCCATATTTGTAAATGTTCATGTCTCTTACTTTTATACAATACTCTCTCAAATGTTAATAAATGATTTATTATTAAAAAAATATAATGTAATTTTTATATAGCATATTGGGATAATTTTAACATGCTACATAATTACAGCTTAAAAATATAAATTTAATACTTATATAACATGATTAGCCAGTTTTAATATACTACATTAGTACTAAATAACTTTAAAATATGAATCTAAAATCTATATAGTATGTTAGGATTATTTTAACATGCTACATAGGTATTTGATAACTATAAAACATAAATCTAAGTACCTATGTAGCATATCAATTCAGTTTTAACATACTACTAGGTAAATAATTTAATATGAGATAAATTTAAGTGTTTAAAGTAATCGTTTTGTAACAACCCTGATTTTTCCACTTCTTATCAGACTAATATTCAAGCTTTTTATCGAGTTTTAATTAATTAAATTTTTTTACTTTGTGGGTATTATTTAATAGCATGATAGAATGTTGAGATACAAGTGCATCAGGTCTTGAACCACTCGAATCGGACACTTGGACGAAAAATTATGGCATCAGGAAATATGTCTTATGGGCAAAACCTATTTAAAAAGTGATGATAACTTACTTATGAGTGATTTTATTTTGTAGGGCTTATTAATACGAACTCATCAGTATTTTTACTTGTGGTTGGAAAGATAGTGCATTTTCAACTAGGCCCGCATGGTTGGCGTCAACTAGTGACTGCCACATACAACCAGGCCTGTGTGATCACTGGTTGGTTAACATGTAGCAGGCCTGTGTGATCACCGGTTGGTTAACATGTAGCAGGCCTATGTGTCAGGTCCGTGTCGCATGGGACAAGGCCTATGCGATTGCATGATGCAATCATGACATGCGGTGTTGTACATTAGCGCATAGGCTTTACGACCTGGGGTAACAATGTGAGCAATGCATGCATAATGCACATTGCTCACGTATCGCGAGTGCATGATACGGGCATCACATGCACCATGTGGTACGCGCAGTCCTATGCATGTCGCTATAAATAGTGCTAAAATGAGGCTTTTTCAGTTCTAAATTGTTTCAAGTCTGATTTAAGCTGTTTAAGAGGTGTTCTCACCAAAATCGAGCATGTCGGATATTGTGGAGGAGTTAATTTTCTAGCTCAAGACCTCTAAGGCCTAGAAATATGACGTCTAAGTTCTTGGAGTCTAGTGCATCGTCTTCGTTCTCACGCGACAAGCGAGGAAGAGGGATTTAAACTCTAAATCTATGCTCTACTCATAAAATTTACATCTTCTGAGCTATTTTGCTTAGTCATACTTATTCACTGTGCTTTGAATCCATACTATGCTCATAGAATTTAACACTTTTGAGATATTTTGCTTGGTCATGCTTATCCGTTGTGTTTTATGAAAAAAATATGATATTTGTGAGAAATGATTGTATGTATTATTTTGATTGCATGCTCTATAGTAGTTCATTGGCTAAAGATGTAAGGACCCTCATCTTTAAACCGGTTTTGATTTTTATTTAATTATGGGTTATCGTGCAATTTACGTGTTTTCTGATCTTATTCGATGATTTTGTAAATAAATAGAGTTTGTGATAGTTTTAACCAAAATTAACTTCAATATTAGTGGTTTTAAGTGATTTTAAACCAAATGTGAATTTTTGAGATTTTTCGGAATTTTCACTATTTTCCCAAAAATTAGGGTTTTGGCGGGACCCCTGTGGGCCCCACGGTCGAAAATTTTATTTTTGTGTCAAATGACCCTAGACATATACTTAAGGTCACACAAAAATTTTCAGAATTTTATTAGGCTTAAATTGTGCTTAAATTTGCAAAATACCCACTTTTAGCCTACTTTTCATATTTACACCCCAAAACTTACCTATGCCTACCCCAACCCTTACTATAAAAGGGCAAACCTGAGCCATTTCCATTTTTGGGAATAGGCTAAGGAAGGAGGTCTGGCCTAATCCCCACTTAGGCCCGAATTAAAAGCCGATTAAGGTAAGCTTGCTCTAATTAAGCACTAATCCATGGCTTTTCTCTTAATTTCTTCTAAATCTACCATTTTCCCCTTGATTCAATTCGTTTTTGACCATCAAAAGCTACTGATTTGTGTTTTACTACAAACCCTAACATTCAAAATTCAATTTTTACTACCAACAAGCCCTAGATCTAAGATTTAATTAGGGATTTCTTAAGTAAATCGATTTCTATTGGTGTTTGATTCAAACTCATTGTGTTTTCAAGGATTTCAAGAAGGGTGACTCTTCAATCCGAGCTTAATCAAGTGCTGAGGTAATGGGTCTTCGAAATCTCTGTTTATCCATAGTAAAACTCTTCATTTTTGGCTTATTTCGAAATGGTTTGCTTGATTTAGTGTGTTAATGGTAAGATTAGAAAATGGAATTATTTAATCCCGATTTCTTAGGGTTTTGCATTATTATGGTTTGGTTTGATATTCTGGAAGTTAAGGAGGACTTTTGATGATGATTAGGGTGCTAGATGTGGATTTGAAGTGTTATCTATGGTGTTTCGGTTTGATTTTGCGAGAGGAAGAAGATGACTGCCGTGTTGGCGATCGATCGGCCTTGCAGGGCGATCGATCGGCTGAACTGAAAATTTCAAAATTTTGCGTGTAACCGATCGAACGGCCTGAAGGGCGATCGATCGGCTACACAGGAAATTGCATGTTGTGTGTATGATGCCTATTTTGATGATTCCACTTTAGCTTGCCAATTTTATATGAATGTGGAGTGTTTTAAGCTATGTTAGGCTACTGGAAATGCATGCTATTGAGTTTATGGAGTTGAGATATATGCTTAGGGATGGTGGAATGACTTATGTTTTGTGGCATGATGTTGGAATCGTTATTTTGAAATTATGAATAGTTGTTTCCCTTTGGTTGAGCATATTTCAAGAGGGACTACAATCATTGTTGGACAGATTTGTCATGATAAATTGTGATTAATGGTGTGTGAATGTTGGTGAATGTCATGACTCAATGATGAAATGAGTGATGTTATAGGTGTTTAGCCTTTGTGGTTGAGTTTTGAATTTAACTATGATTTCAACGATTCTTCTACTATGATTTCATTTGGAATTCATGTTTAGGTAGAAATTCACATGTGTAGTGTGGTGGTGAGTTGATTTTTCAAGCATGTTAATATGCATCATGTGAAAGGCTCCTACTAGTTACACACACACATGTGGGGGTTAAATGATGATGTTGAAGCTTAATATCGTGATTATGAATGATGCATTAGGGGCTGGTGAGAGCACTTATCATGATTAGGGTTCATGTATGCTTTGCCCACGCATGTACCATGTTGCACGCATCATGAAAAATGGATTTCCGATTGAGGCTTCATCGTGATTAATCGAATTTGACCGATTGGATGCAATGTGATGGAATTGCGTGCCGGGTTTATCGGTCGTGGATTAATCGCAAGTTGATTGGTCCGAAAGGACATATTTTGATTTGAAGTTCCTGTGTGGAACGATTTGAAGTTCCTGTGTGGAACGATTTGGAGTTCCTGTGTGGAACGAGTGCACTCCCCGGGTTGAGTCTTGTTTATTGGAATGATGTGGGGACGAGTTGTGTACTTGTCTTGCGGATATGTGAGAATATCATTATGTGTGTCATCTGGACCCTGAGAATCCAGTGTGGTATGCCGTGTGCACCCCGCTACCACGTGTTCTAGGGTTCTCTGTGTGAGAACTCGGGCTCTTCCCTCCGCAGGAGATGTCCCTAGGCGAACACCCCTGCTCTAGATTCTCTGTGTGAGAATGGGACATCCTTGGCAGGATCGTCCAGGGCGAGCAGTATTAGGGATTGACAACCCCGATCTTTCTTGAATTCTTGTGTAGAATTTTGTACCATGACACGCCTTCGTGGCCTTGTCTATGCTCCCGTACGTGTGACGTCAATGTGTGATTACTCCTTGATGGAGGTTGATTGTGATAACATTATGCATGTGGGAATATGTATGTTAGAGATACATCCATGCATGTTGATATTGATGTTATGCATGTGGAATATGTATGTTAGAGATACATCCATGCATGTTGATGTTGATGTTGATGTTATGCATGTGGAATATGTATGTTAAAGATACATCCATGCATGTTGATGTTGATGTTATGCATGTGGGAATATGTATGTTAGAGATACATCCATGCATGTTGATATTGATGTTATGCATGTGGAATATGTATGTTAGAGATACATCCATGCATGCTGATTTTGATGTTATGCATGTGGGAATATGTATGTTAGAGATACATCCATGCGGGATTGGTTATGATGTGAATGCATGTGGGAATATGTATGCTAGAGATACATCCATGCAGGTTGAATTATGCATTTTTATGCAGTGTTAAGTGATATGAATGTGTGATCAGAAAGTGATGCACCATGTAAATCTTTGATCTGAAACGATCTCATTTCTAAGCTATCGTATTTTCTACGTTGACAGTGATATTAAAACCATTGCTGAGTGTTAAAACTCACCCCTCTTTTGTGTTTTGATTTGGGGCTGCGTGGTGCGACACGCAGACGGACAGGATTGCCTTTTTGAGGAAAGGTCAGAGGTAGCTTGGGTGTGATGATGGAGATCGTTGCGTGACTTATCATCGTTTCTTTCATGCTTTATGTTCGAACCTTTGTGTAGGGTTCTTGTTGTGGTTTTATGTCACATGTTACAGTTATGTTTGCTTATGACTTATTTTGAGCCGGTGTGGGCTTTACTTAACTAAGTTTGTGGGTTTGAGATTGTTGTTTACTTTGTGTTAAGCAACACCTTTTTCTTTCCCTTTTATTTACTCTTGCTCAAAGGATTGTGCGCACTCCGTGTTGCTGTTAATCGCCCGTGGTTAGGGATTAAGTCTTCCGCTAGAATCGTTTCTCAATTTCACTTCGTCGCCCCCGCGCGCTTGACCGGCCCTTGGACCGGGTTCGGCTCGGGTCGGGCATCGCCGGGGCGTGACAAAAGAACTAGGAACATACCATTTGCTTGGATACTTGCAAAGATATATGATACATGTGAGAAATGATTGCATGCATTGCATTATGTTTTGCTTACATACTCTACCATAGTAGTTCCTTGGTTGAAAAACAAAAAATGTACCGTTTTACCTGGATACCCACACACAAAAATAATCGGCACTACCACGTGCGCTAAAGGGTGTGGAGCATTATGGAATACTCATATTTTCCTTAGCCTTCCAATTGCCCTATAAGCATTGGGGGGGACGTTATTCGGTATCACGACTCGTAGTTTTAATCATCATCGGACAAACCGACATGTTGTGGATATGTTTCTAAATTGGATTTCTTCTGAATAATCTAATTTTTTATAAAAGATATTTCAAAAATAGTATATCTATTGGGGATTTCTATTTAGCATTATTTTAGATTTTAACTCAACCTAGTGCGTATAAACATACTCACCCACCCCCATATCCTACAGGTGCTACAACAAGGATAGGGGTGGGAGCGGAAGAGATTCCGAATAATTTATCTAGTTGCTATAATATTTATTTATTTTGTAATTATTTGTGTGACTAATGTTTAAAGGCACGATGTGCCTAAAAATTCATAAACTCTCTATAACTATCGACTCTACGCACAGTGGTCCCTGAACTATGTAATTATATTATGTTTTGTTGAATACATAATATTAGTTATGATATATATTTTTAGCTATGCAATGGCTCCGTTTTTATTCTATATTGATCATATTGACGATATATGCAAGTATTTTATGTTTATTATGCACTGATGGCTGTCACGTTCAATCACATGTCTAATAATTACATGTGTAAGATGGAATTAGTATGATTATTATGTCATATTAAAATGGTGGTCGTCACATGTCTATATTCATCCATGTCCATTTGTATATGTAACGAATAGAGCTAGATAAAGCAAAATATAGACAAGGGCGGATACAAAAAAGGGGTATGCAAATAGCGGGTGGACATGACCAATCCTTTGTTTGTGTCCATTTTTGTTCATGAGCACCCTTAAAGCGGAGCCTGCTCATCAAGCACGTCAAGTTCGACTCAACTCAAACTAGGCTCAACTCAAGTTCAAATAGGCTCAATTGAAATTCGAGCATACCCCTATTCAACCCGGTTGAGCTTAATTGAAATTCGAGCATACCCCTATTCAACTTGGTTGAGCTCAAATGAAACTTGGCTCAAACTTGAACTTGAATATGATTTAAATTTGTATATATATTTTTGACAAAGATATAAGACATATAATCACACATATGTACTGATACCATGTATCTTATATGTATGTATGTATATATATATATATACATTAAATTGTAATTACTATAAAATTTCTATATATATATATGTAAATTTCTATATATACATTAAATTGTAATTACTATATATATATATATTCATTAAATTGTAATTACTATAAAATTTCTATGTGTGATATATATTTTTAAAAGTAAAAAATTTGAAGATACAAACACTAAGATACTCAATAGCTCCCACATTAATTGCTCCATTTGATTTTTCAAAAAACAAATCAATCTATTAATTTGGGACATAGGGAATATATATATTTATACATACATTATGCATGTGATATATTTTGAAATTCACATATATTATAAAAAAAACTAAATGAAATGTATAAACATATCTAAATATATTAATTTCACTATAATATTCCACTAAGATACTCAATATCTCTTCTAAAGTTTGGAACAAAAATTGACAAGCAGGGAGATAACATAATGTCATGACTTCTAAGTCTTAACTCAAAACAAAATTCATAAAAAGACACAATTGGCCATATAATCATTGTAACACAATTATTATTCATCCATTTTCGGCTTTATTTTGAAACATCCACACTCAAAAAGTTATCATCTTCATTTCACCTATTTTAGTATATTGTGTCTCTCTGTGTATGTACTTTGGAATTGTTTGGAGACATACCAAGGGCTTTTAATAGGTTATGTTTTTTGTATATTTTTGTGATTTATATGTGTGTAAAGCGAGGAAAATTGTAATGCTACATTTTTTGAGTATATGTAACTAAAACTTATTTGTTATATTTTTTTCAACCATTGATTATACTTATTGTTTAAGGTACATAGTAATACTTGTTAAAGAATATTTATTATTATATCTTATTATGTGAGATACTTTATATATTTTAGATAGATTTTTTTTTACTTTTTTTTGTGGTTTGAGCCTAGGCTTGTGATTTACATATTAAAGTTCGAGTTTGAGCTCAAACCTAGCGAGCCTAATACTCAACTCGACTCGGCTCATTTAACATACCTAACCCTAGTCTTTGTTTGTTACCATGTTTTATACTTTATAGCTTTATTTTAAAAATAATTATTACTTTGGTGCCATCTCTCTAATATATTTTTTTTAATGATATAGTTAATTAATAATTAAGGATAAAAAAGTAATTACACTAACGAGTTGAGCTAATTAGGATATTGCTCATGCTAGGATTTTAGTCAATCGCAAAGTTTTACTCCAGCTAAGATTTTATTCAACGACCACTTTTTCTTAGACATTATTATACACATCTCCTTGGACATCTAATATTATTCGACGCCACTTCTAAGACATTATTATGTCTCTCTCCTCGAACATTTGTACACATGGTGTTAAGAAAGTGGGTTGCAAGTATATTGGTTTTTATTTTTATTGTAGCCAACTAAGGGGGACTCCTTCATTTTGACTTGTTGTAACACCCCGGCCAAGGATGACCTGAGTCGGAGGTTCGGGACACAAAATCAAGGTTATAAATTTTAATAAAAAACCAAGAAGATTTAGGCACTCCGTTGTATGTAGGTAAGAACAAAACCTTTATTTATAACTAATTTGGATTGGGCCAAAGTTGATGTACCGCTTGTTGCCTATATATGTATCGGATAACATCTACGATATTTTTTCAATATGATCGGATTTGAATGTAGTTCTACTTAATGACTAATACATGCATTTGGCAGTATAAAATTATATATGTTAAAATACATATATCCAAATATTGAATCAGAGTCATACATAAGTTAATAAAATCACTGGAGAAATGAAAGCTAACAAATAAGTTGAAATATCTCACTCTATTACAGGGCAGAGCAAAACACATAGTGTATTGGATCATATCAAATTACATTAGTTCAAATAAGATCTCATCCAACCATATCAAATAAGATTAGAGCATATCCAATCACAACATAGTATATAAGAACTTGCCCGAACATATTAGATCAAAGCATATTAGAACATATTGGACCATATTGGATCGAAAAAGAACATTTCAAAGTAGATAGAATTAGAGTAAAATAGATAATAATACATCGGATTAGAACATAATATATATATTATTTAACATCTTAAGCCAACAATTTAAGATGCACACACACTCGTATAATTATATATATTAGATCACAAGGTAAAAAACACTCACTCCCTTGAAGTTCCTCGAAGTAGCAGTATTTAAAGTTGTTCTTTCCATCAGGGCGTCCTCCCCTTCAAATTAGTAGATGGTGGACAAAGTTTCCTCTTGCTCTAGAACTTTCTTTTATTGTGTTTGAAACCTACAGACATACATTCCCATTTCCCAAGGTTCATCACTATTTGCATGCTTGAAGGCGTCAAACAAAACTTGCCCTTACCCATAATTGCTTCTCACTTTCCGCTCTCGTATGCAACAAACAGAACCACCCTTTGCTTGGAGACGCTTCTCAATTTACGTGCATGTAAGCAACGGATAAAACCTCCCATTACGTAGAGGCACTTCTCAAATTCCACGTTCAATGGCAATTGACATAACCTACCCTTACTCGGAGATGCTTCTCACTTTCTGCGCTTGTAGGTGATAGACAAAACCTCCCTTGACTCGGATATGCTTCTCACTTTTCGTGCTCGTGGGAAACAGACAAGGCCTCTTATTTCCCATAGCTATTTTTTCCCTCTAGAGTACCCAACTCAAAGAATGGACTATTCCATTGCATAGAGCATGCTCTATCTAGTTAAGAACAATTGTTTAATGGATTAAATCAAACTCAAAATAACAATAAACAAAGATAATGAAGTCTTATCTGAAGAAAACCCCAAAGCCCTTATAGTGCGGCACCGCCATTTGAGGCAGAGCGGTGCACGTGGCGCCTACACGTTACACGCATTACACAGATGCATAACGCGAGCAGTGCCTGTGCGTTACACGCATGGCACCCATGAGTAATGCGAGCAGAGCCTTAGCGTTACATGTGTCGTATCCACACATAACGCACGTTGTGTGCTTTTTTTAATGTTTATAACTTCAATCATTCATATCTCCCTGCCCCAGACTCGGATTCATACATTCTTAGTACCATTGAGCCCGTATTGAAAAACCCTACGATATCAAACCCCTCAAGGTAGATTATCTTGTTCGATTAAATTGGGTTCCACGTATAAGACAAGCTTCCCGAGGACACAACTTTCAATCCTGATCTCCATTTTGCATGTTACTTGATTTGTTACACTTGTTTCTTTGAGCTCTACTCATATACGGGGATTTCATCTCTTAAAACATTCTAAAACTTATCCAAAATTCTATAATTACCCCTAACCCCTTGGGTTAAACGTAATAAGAAAACGGGACATTACACTTGTAGCCTATCACAATAGATTTTTCACATGGGTTAGATGGAATCACTCTTCACACCATAAATCCCAAGAGCATTACATCTGACACAAAAAAGGTGGGGGATTCTAGTAGATGAGCTAGGGACAAAGGAGCTTTATGAGACTGCGATGGGATAGAGTGGCTTCTTTGGTGCCAATTGCATCACATGCGAATGCGAGGTGAAATTGGAAGATCACCTCCACTTTCCCGCATATTGTCTAAAGTGAATAGGTGTCATACTAAAATAAAATTTCCCAATGACAGTTATAGCTTACTTTGGGATTATTTTACACATGATGACTTATTTTGGCAAAATTTTCCCTCTCTTACTAAAAAAAAATCCCCAAATTTTAAAGGTTAGCCTAGGGCAAGTTGGGCTGGGAAATAAGCTAACAAACTAGGGGCACGACCCAACGGATCTGGCCCTCCCTTAGCTCCAGTCATAAGCACCATGGTTGCCACACGTTGGTCCCGAAGTGTGAATGCTACTAAGGGTGCTAATGAGCCTAGTTGAACTAAGTGTTGAGGTTTTTTTACTCGAGCTCAATTTTTGAAAACTAGGATTGAGATTGATCAAACATCTCTACGCGTAGCTCGAGCTCAATTCGGCCAAGGAACTCAAAACTTGACTTAAGCTCAAGCTCGAAAATACACTATAGTAGTTTGTGCTTACGTTCGAATTGGGCTTGAATCCCATTTACAACCCAAACTAATTTCCCCCATAAAAAGCCATATTAATTTAGAGAATCACATCAACATTACAAAAATAAAAAGATTATAACAGCCACAATTTGATTCTATTAAAGTTGTAAAATTCACTTCAAAATCTATGGTTAAAATAAAAGTTAATAAATTACCCCATAAACAACTTTTACTAATTACCAAAATTTAACTAATGCTATTCAAATCTCTCATACAATAAGCCACAAAAAACTAAACTAGTCAGTAAGGCCATGACAACTCCTATTCATAGATTTGACAAAAAAGTTCATGATGAGAGCACTATCTGGGCCTGAGCAGTAACATATTTCAGAGTGTGTGCATCACTTGTAAAAAGAAAAATCAATATAGTTGGACCTCAACAATCAAATCTAAACTTAGTTCATTGGATATATTTGCTAAATCTAGATATTGTTCACTGGATCTCAAATTTTAAACCAATATGATTGATGAATTAAAAATGTTTATTATACAAGTTGAATTACATAGTTATATGTGTTAAAATTAGAATGAATAAAATTAATATTTAAAAATTAAATTAGCAATAGGATTTATATTTGTTTGAAGTATAATAATATAATATGGGTATTATATACTATATTATATACTATATCATATACTATGTATTAATATATATACATATATATTATATTTATAAAATAACATAAAATTTATGGGTACATGAAAGGTAAAAAGTAAGAAAATTTTACAATATAAGTATAATATGTAAAAAATAATATATAATAAATCGAGTCAAGTTCGAGCCGAGCTTCAAGTTAATCTAAAGTCAAATCGATCAAGTGTCAACTTGAGTCTCCCTAATTTAAAAATGACTTATTTGCATTCGAGTTCGAATCAAGCTTAGGTCGAACTCAATTAAATTCAAGTTGAACCGAGCTAAGCCAAACTTATTCAGCTCTAGCTCTGACTTCTCTTTGAAAAGAATGTTAATATTACAACAATAAAAATACCTAAAAAACTCATCAAAAGTTTTAATTGAACTTTACAAATGGGCCATACAAAGTTGACGTGGACTTAATTATCTTGACCAATCACAATTCACATGAGTTTTTGATGTGTACATTTATGTAAAAATATCATTTTCCCTGTGAAAATCGCGCCAATTTGCTTTCAGTGAGGATAAAATTAGCGGTCACGGGCCCCGGGGAGGCCCGCCTACCCGCACCTGTCCGATAAAGCTCGCGCTTTGCCCTACTTGCGCCGTGCCGTCGTCTTCCGCTCCCCTGGTTCTGCGGGTGAAATCCGGCATCACCATCAAATTTCTACAAGCTTCGCTCTTCCCTTTGTCAGCATCACTTGAGTTCATCCATTTCCATCAGTTCATCTGTAAGTAAACTGGCTAATATTTGTTTCGCCTTTTAGCATTAATCGACTTTTTTCTTTTGTCGTCGTGAGTGGTGATGACGGACATGAATTGACGGCTGCATCGTCAATACTTACATTTTGGATAGTTTTCTGGGGCTATAGAATATGCTGTATATGTAAAATTTACAAACTGTGCTTCGAATATGAGCTTTTGTTCTTCAAGTGTTCTGATTTTCAAGCGGGGCTTCGCGGATTATGCCTTTATATTTTTGTGAATGGTACAGACTGTTGTACGGTACTGTACATATAATTGAAACAGAGAGTGGGCCGTCTTGTGTTGAGCTTAAAAATGGGGGATATGAGATAACTAGATAAGAAGTATCTGCCCATTAAGATTTTGCCGCTAACGTTTTTCATCAGTGGGTACATGAATAAGTCTGCTATCTTGAATTATTTTGCTTGAAGTGTCTATTGCAATACACAAGTGAGTTGCTTTCTTCAACTGCATTGACCTTTGTGTTGTTGGCGTTCTTACCTTTCTTTTTTTATACTGCATTTTATTCTAGGGACCATCTTTTTCTTATCTTTTGTGTTGTTAACGCACACTTTTTTGTTTTAAATTACTTGTTGCAGTCTGCTAGAAGGCTTGGTCTTTTTTTTTTAATGAAAAGTTCTTACCACAGTACAAAATTTCCTAATTGCTTTTATATTCACGGTTTTTGTGGCATTTTGCTTCCATCTTTCTTTTGCGTACTTGATAATACCATTTCTAATCAGATATGAAACTTATTTGCAGCTTAGCCTGTTAGCATTTCCATCTGTTCATAATAAGAATGGGTGATAGTGAAGCTGCAGTTGTGTGTGCTTCGACGGCAACTGAGGATCCATCTACGGGCTATAATCATTCAGTGTGTCCAGTAAGCACTTTTAACACTGATGCTAGTGCTTCTGCAAACCCGCTGTTGATTATTCCTCCGGCAGATGAGGCTTATGCCTTGCCAAATGGGTCCAGATTAAGTGACGGGAATTCACACAGTACAGACTCCAGCATGCCTGTTGTCCAGACAAATGCAAACAGTAATTCCCAGTCCAACCCTGAAAGTTCAGTATCCGATGCAGTTCACCCAGTTACTGATAGTTGCTCAAATGAAAATGTTAATGTTGAGAATGGAAGAGCCTTGGGCGAGCCACAGCTTGACAATGGCCCTGGTATGTTTTTCTCCCAATACCTGGGCCTTAAATATCTTATTGTCATTATTGCTTCCTTGGGTAGATTATATCTGTTTTTGCTTGGCCTAGTAGCAACTAGTTTTTTCCCCCCATTTTTGTTCATCTTCTGCTAAAGGTTTCAGTTGTCTTTATCAGGTGTTTGTTCCTTTTTGTTTCCCAGTTCTTTTAGTTGTTCATATTCTCAATTGCCTGTGACATAAATATGTTCACCCTGCACGACTCTTTATGCAATTACACTTGATGGTTTGTGCATACTAATGTGTTGGATATTTACTTGTACATGCAGATATTTTTTCTTCTGAATTTTTATTTACTTTGATTTTTTTAAAGCAGCCTCTGCTGTAGAACAAGATAGATTATGGAGCATAGTGAAAGAAAATTGCCTAGACTTTGATGCTTGGACTTCTCTCATTCAAGAGACTGAAAAGGTGGAAGAAGACTTAGATCATGTATGTTATGAAAATTGGTTTATGTTTGTTGTCTCCTGTCAATTTAAAATTGTCATGTAACAATAAGAAGAGCCACCCACATGGGTTATATCCCGATTTACCTGGTTTGTATGATGTGAGGGACTTGTACGTGCATCTTAAGGGATTGGTGGCGGGATATGGAGCTCGTAAGAAGCCGATTGTCCTGCTCCTTCTAGTCGGGTCCTATGGACTTGGACACCCCACCCTAGATGAAGAAAAAAAAACAAAAAAAAAAACAGAGAAGGGCCTATATTATGGAACGTGTTCTTCAGATGCTGCTATGTCAGTGAGTTTCGTTAAGTGTTTTCACTTTTATAGCTATATGCTTTGTTGGTTCATTGGTAAACGGACATGCGCACTATGTCTAATTTGAGGTATTAAATGCACCTGAGTTTTAATAAACCAGACATCTTAATTATTTAGTGGGTACATTTCTTAATAAATTGCCAATGTGAAAGCAATTTATTGAGATGGTTAAGAGCCTTGTAGTATGTGGCCTTAGCATTTCTTAAACTGTATTAGTATCACTTTAAGGAATGCTGAACCTGGTAATTTATGAGAACAATTGGTATGTATGATTCACAATATTTTTTTTTTAGTACATATACCAATTACAAATATGGGTGTAAATTAAGCTGGCTGATCTAGTGTTTCCTTGACTTCAGATGAGTCTATCTGTTTCTTTCTATGTCCATTAAAGGTTTGAGGGATGGGTTTGTTGTGTTGCTCTTGTTTATATTCATTCCCAAATGGGAAGAGTTTTTCTTATCGTTGGATGCATCAAGATGCTTGTAATCATAATTATTTGTTGCTTACAGGATAATATAGCCAAAATACGGAAAGTATATGATGCATTCTTTGTTGAATTTCCCCTGTGTTATGGTTACTGGAAGAAGTATGCAGATCATGAGGCACGTTTTGGAAATATTGACAAAGTTGTGGAAGTTTATGAGCGGGCAGTTCAGTCTGTTACATATTCTGTTGATATTTGGCTGCATTATTGCATCTTTGCGATATCAACATATGAAGATCCAGATACTGTTAGAAGGTAGTACAACCTGCTTACAATGTCAGTACTACCTGTTATATGTCTTCTTACTGATCATGGTGTAATACCTATTTTGATTTTTTGTTGTTTTTAACCTTTATTTGTATGATTAGAAATATTGTCTTTCATGGTTGGCGAATAAGTTTATTGGTTCTTCAATGTGAGAACATTTCTTTTATTGCATAGGCCCCTGCACTAGGTTGTTAGGTTCTCTCTCTCTCTCTCTACGTGTGCTTGTGTCTCTGTTGTTTGTTTTTTTGGTGTGTGTGTTTATGTTTATGTTTGTGTTTGTGTGCTTGCATTCATGCACATACGTTTTGCATTTCCTCTAACTACATGTATATTATTGCCGTGCAGGCTGTTTGAACGAGGGTTGGCATATGTTGGCACCGATTATTTGTCTGCTGCCCTCTGGGATAAATACATAGAGTATGAATACTCACAACAGCAGTGGAGTAACCTTGCTACTATTTACACTAGGATATTGGAAAATCCTATTCAACAACTTGACCGCTATTATAACAGGTGATGATACCTTTGCCATCTTGCTATTTGCAGTCTTGCTAAAGAAGCAGTTTTGATGATCTTTTTTTAATTCTGCATTATTGGATATCCTAGTATAAAGCATTTTGACCCATCAGTTATGTGATTCTATCCATCTGTTACGTGATTCTATTACAGCTTCAAGGAGCTGGCAACACATCGGCCTTTGTCTGAAATTCAGACTGCGGAGGAAGTTGCTGCTATGGTGGCATCTGTTGATATGGAAATTCCTGGAGCTCAAGGAATTGACAGTGAGCTTAGTCCAGTTGACCAATCAATTTCGAAACCTGCAAATCCTGTTTTGACAGAAGCAGAGGAGTTGGAGAAATACATGGCCAGAAGGGAAGAACTGTATACAAATGCTAAAGAGTATGAATCTAAGATCATTTTTTTTGAAACGGCTATTAGGAGGCCATACTTCCATGTAAGACCCCTTGATGACTCGCAGCTCGACAATTGGCATAGTTACCTCGATTTTGTTGAGAGAGAAAATGATTTTAATAAGGTAAGTTCAAGATACTTATTAATGACATCGTGGGGTTTTTCCTGTTTGGTTGTATCTAATGCCATCCCAACTTTCGTTAAATCAGTATTTAGTACTGCTGGAGTTTTCGTGAACTTACTGTTTTAGCCATTTTGGGTGCATTATATGCTTATAGTGGCTAAAGTCTTGGATCAAGCAACTTTTAAAACGGGAAATTGAACTGAGAGCTCACATTTGGTTTCAATGAGGCTAAGTACTTTCCAAATTTCTCATTTTTAAATGGAGATTCAAGCTTCATGCTCTGTTAATTATAGCAAGCATGATTTTTTAAAATTCCAATCTCATACATGCAGGTCTTGTTATCTACTTAATCCATCTATCTCTGTCAGGCAAGGAGGGTCCCTCCATTCTTGTCGAGGGGCCTCCCTGATCAGCCACACTAAGTATTTCTTGTGCATATCTCCTTGGTGATTGAGTTTTTCACAGTTGAACATGCAAGGTTTATGGTTATGCTAATTGTGTAGAAAAACTGTTGCAGATCGTTAAGTTATATGAGAGATGCCTCATTGCCTGTGCTAATTACCCTGAATACTGGATACGGTATGTATTGTGCATGGAGGCTTGTGGAAGTATGGAGCTTGCAGAAAATGCAGTAGCCCGTTCTACTCAAGTCTTTGTTAAGGTATGATATCCAGACATTTCTTTCATGGTAAAGTGTAGGATAATTCTTACCTGTATTAACAAAAAAGCAATGGTTTGCCAGAGGCGACCGGAGATTCATCTTTTTGCTGCCAGATTCAAGGAACAAAGTGGTGACACTTCTGGTGCCCGTGCTGAGTATCAGCTTGTGCATACTGAGCTATCTCCTGGTTTACTGGAAGCTCTAATAAAGCATGCGAATATGGAAAACCGAATGGTAAGGCCACTTGTGCACCTGGTTTTTTTGGTGGAAAGTTTGTGTAATTTACTTGATTTGGTTCTTATTATCATTGTGCAGGGGGAAAAGGAGGCTGCTTGTTCATTATATGAGGATGCTATTGCCATTGAACGGCAAAAAGAAGGATCCCTGATCTTGCCTAGTCTCTATGTCCAGTATTCTAGGTTTCTCTTTTTGGTAAGTCTCAGCAGTCAACTGCTATTTGGTTTGGTGATTGAGTTGAAGTCTATGCTGTAAATTTTGTTAGAACTTCATTATTCTCCTAATTGAAATATAAAATTGCTCCATTCAACTTATTTATTTACTTATTCTTGGGTGCTGCTAATTGCACCTGGATGTGAGTTGCATTTTGTGGTTAACACAATCTACATTAGCTTATAAAAAAATTCATACTTTGCATTTCAATACAAAAATTTTGAGTGTTTTTTCTATACAATTTTTGTTTGTTGGTGCAGTTATCTTATTTTTGTAGCATTGGGCTGTCTGTTTTAGGTTGCTGGAAATGTTGATAAGGCCAAAGAAGTTTTAGATGGGGCCCTTGAGCATGTTCAGTTATCAAAGCCATTGCTGGAGGTTTGTCCTCTCTAGCCTTTAGTGGACAATTTCATGTCCTTGTATGAGATGATAGACTAATTTTCTATTGCTAATGGTCAGTTTATATTATAGTAGAAATGCAACATTAATTTTCAAATGACTAACAGTGTGACATAATTTTATACATACAGATGATCCTAATATGTCTTTGTTGCAGACCCCGATATGATGTCAGTGTGGTCCAAACTGAGCTTGGTTGTGCTTACACCCATAGATATCACCTCGAAACTTTTTGATGGCTGATTTAATTACTAGCATAAGAAACATTAATTACCTGTCCTCATATTTTCTAACTTAATGTTTTGATGCCGCTTTCAATTCCTCATCTTTGATTAAGTACATTAATTGCGTAATTGACCTAGATTATTTTGTTTTAGTCATATAATTTTACTGGAAAATTAATTTTTTCTTGTAGGCTTTTATTCACCTGGAGTCAATTCGATCATTCCCCAAGCGGATTGACTATCTAGATTCACTTGTGGAGAAATTTATAACTTTGCAGCCAGATAATTTATTTCTTGTTACGGCTGCAGACAAGGAGGAGCTGTCTAGCATATATTTGGAGGTAAGTGGATATAGTTAGTTAGTTAGTTGCAATGTTTAATCTGTAGTTCTTTACTAGGAGTGGGCTGCTAGTTAGATTTAAACTTAATGAAAAGCTTTCTCATTTGGGATTTTTTATGACATGATTTCTGGAGCACTTCTAAGCAAAATGGAAAATGTTTGAATCCGAAACTGCATTTAGGGATTTAGTGGCATCTGCATTTTTTCTTGTTTTGTATTCCATTAATACACTATTCTACTATCTCCAAAGGAGAAATATGCATATTGGAAACTAAAATCATGGTATGTTTTATATGAAATCATTTTCCTGTGTTGCTATTAAGTATCATCTTATGTGGAAGCTTTTGTTTTCCATTAAATAACATTATCGAATATTTGATTCAATGGGGGGATGAGTGCAAGGCCCTCATCACATAATTTTTTTCATTAATCCTGGTGCCTGCATCTACAAAATTTTGGGAAACTGATATTTCCCTTTCTATAATTACTGCAAGAATATGAATGATGTAAACCCTATGGTTTACAGGGTGATTTAGTATTGAAATTGGATGAAGGGAGAGTAGAGAACCTTGCTGGTCTGTTGAAAACCAGTAGGCGATGGAAAGGGGAGAGCTTGGGTCGACAGGGGAGAAGGAAACGGGATTAGAAATTGATTAATTGCATAACCCTCCATTAGGGTGGAGAAACCCTTACATAATATGCCCTTAATGGGCCTGGGCCTTATTAACTAATCCTACTTAAGCCTTAACTAATACTACTTAAGGCCTTAATACATAATGACTAATGCCTAATAGCCCAACAAACCTATGAATAAAAGAAATCCTACAATCTATAACAATGAATTCTGAAATGGTTAAACTACATGTTTGATGTCTCGCAGTTTTTGGATCTCTTTGGAGATGCACAAGCTCTCAAGAAAGCTGAAAATCGTCATGCCAAGCATTTTTTAAGGCAGAAATATACAGTAGGGTCTAGAAAGAGGAGTGCTGAAGACTTGTTGTCAGACAAGACAAAATTGGTCAAGTCAGATGCTGGTGCTCCATCAACACAGTCAGTGATGGGTGCTTATCCAAATTTGCAGAATCAATGGACTTCAGGTTCTGCCCCACAAACTCAAGCTTGGCAGCAGGTACCTCAAGTGCATGGACAACAATGGAATGCTGGCTACAATCAACAAGTGAGTTTCTTTTGATTTATGGATTATACTATCTTATTATGTTATTAAATCAATTATTTTCACGAAAATTTATTTGTATCTCTCCTTTGTTCCTCTTGTTCTCTTCAAATGCTGGGTAATGGTATTGCTCAAACTGTAAGACAATGCATGATAATCAGAGAAGTGAGAGAAAGTAACAAGAAACACAAAAGAAGAATCTTAATACTGGCCTATAACCATCCCGCACTTGGACATAATCATAATCATAACCACCCTATCCATCCGGAAATCTTGGTTCAAACCCAAAGTAGTGCCTTGTCCCAACAATTTGGGGTCAACGACATGGATCTTACACCTCTATTATAGCCTGTTTTGTGCCAACTCTTTCGTAACAGATATCATAGTCACATCTTTTTTATTAACTCCATCCAAGTTCTTTTAGGCATCCCTCTCCCTCCTTTGATGTAAAATTAAATTTTAACTAGTTGAATAGGCTGTCTAAACTATACAGTTTCTATCTCTAATTCGTTTTCATTTTGCTGTATCGAGTAAAGGAAATAATTTGGTGGGAGAGGATGCATCAAATAGCCATTTGACATGTTATAATAAGAAGTCATGCCTATTGCGAATCTTGTCTGGCAGTCTGAATGGGTTGAGTTGGTGACCTTCGAAATTGTCATTTATTTTGATTGAGGAAGAAATTTTTATTACTGGATTTAATAGAAGCATATGCAATTGGACCTTTTAGTATTAGCTGAACCAAATTGAGTGTGTTATACAGCGTAGGTATTAACAGAGTATTATATTGACCTGCCTATGTTAATTTGGTTGTATTTATGGTGGGGGCCTGTAATTATTGAAAAAAGTTGACATGATTTTTAATGTTTAAATATTTCCCTTAATGATTATGTGAGAGTTTTGTACTTTTACCTCAATTTTTTTTCCTGGTGACGGATTTAAGCCTTGCCTAAGTTATTGCTATTCTCTGTGAATTTTTGCTTTCAATGGAAGATTGTAGAATGTTAGTCCCCAAAGCAAAGTCATATAGATGAATTGAATGTTACTGAAACGAGAATGCTACAGTGGATGTTGGGATAACCTCAAAAAACTGGTTTAGAGATGATTATTGAAGAGAACTTTGGGGTAGCACCATTAGGGAAGAAGCTCAGGGAGAGTAGAATGTGTTGGTATGAGTCATAGAAACCCAATAGGTGCTTTTTGTCTTGGTAAGAAGGTTGGAGGGGAAGTAAGTTGAAGAGGACAAAATGGAAGGAGGACGACCTAAGAGAGGACATAAATGGAGTTAATAAGAAAGAGTATGACTATGGTATCTGTTACAAAATAGGTTGGAGTGTATCTATTCCCCTGACACTGGATTGTTGGTCAAAGGCTGGTAATTAGAATGAATATGATAATGTCGGATTATAGACAGGTGTATGTCTTACCAGCATAGTAAAGGTTGTAAGATCATGGGATGGTGGATTTTATAATTTTTTATTTTCAACGTTTTTTATTTTTATTAGATGTTATGAAACTATATATCTCATCATAATGATCACCTACTTTATTTAAGATAAATGCAACCGTCTTAAGAATTCTAGGAAGAGGAAAAACTTCTTGTTTTTTAAAGTTGCCCGATGGCATGTTTTGAAGGAATTTAATGTACTTGAAATTCAAGGGGGTGAATTTAGAATCACTTTATGTTGTTGAGATGATATTGTACTTTTTGTAATAAGAGTTCTTCTGTGTTTAGGTCGCCTATGGTGGTTATACTGGATACGCTGGCTACACAAACCCACAGATGCCAACAACAGCACCTCAAACTGGCACTTATGGTGCTTATCCCTCCACATATCCTTCGCAGGTACATATGCTTTTTATATAAACTCTAGAAATTCCTGGTTTTCTGGCCAATGAATCCTATGGTGGAAGGGTTTATGTTTCCTTATGGAACTTTTGATAAATGGAATAGCTCATCATTACCCGTGGCTTTCAAGCTTAGCATTAGTAATATCTTTCTGCACTCCATGATGATTGTTCTATGTCTGTCTTGTTTGTCACTGATACCAATCATAATGATAGTTTTAGATGAAATGTGGATATAGCCAATTTGAGATACTTCAAATCAGTGTTTTAAAACCTGGACTGGCCCAGCTGGTTCAACTGGGCTCAGTCAATAATCTGGGCCAAGTCGATCCAGACGACTGGGCCGATCTGGGTTGCCTAAAACCCTAGTTCCCCAATAATCCTCGTCCTTCCGCCATTGAAGAACCAAAGCAAACTCGGTCCAAAGAAGGTTCAATGGAGCCCAGCAATGGCGGCCTGGGGCCCACCTTGCTAGGCGAGGGAATTGCCCTGGTCTTGGCCTGGCTAACTGCCCTCCAGATAGCCATGGAGAATAAGTGGGTCAGCCGTGACTCCCACAGGAAATCCGCCGACCTCGCTGCTGAGAACCCTACATCAACGATCAGGAGAGTCTCCTGGATGAGTGGATGGTGCTCGGCTTCAACGCAGAGATGGAGGATGGAAGCGTGCAGGAGGTGGCGGAGAGGCTCATGGTCCTGCACAAGGAGTGCCAAAAAAAAAATTGCCCTCACGATCAGTGGTAAAGGAGAGCTCTCTGTCTTGTTGGGTCCAAGAAGACGGAAAAAAACCATCATTCCGGGCCGCTGCAAGCTCTGGCCTTTTCTTCCAAATCTGTTCCCGCAGCTCCTCCAACGTTTTATGCTTTTATAGCAACCGGGTCAACCCGGGTTGGACCTGGTTGAATCAGTCCGGCCACCATTTCGGGTTGGTGGCTGGCCTGGTTTTAAAACATTAACGCAAAATAACGGCTCATTCACTTGTCAAATACATGACAACAGCTAATTTGGTGAGAATATGTTACCAACGTGATCTTCTTAGGAAGTATGTACATGCCTTATAGGTAGCCCAGTTATTGTCTATACCGTAGTAGATTTCTTTGGTTCATTTTTTTTTTAATTTAATATATAAAGACAGGTAAAATGAAATTCTGAGTATTTTAGTAATCCTTGAAATCAATATGTAAGACTTGAAGTTTAACTATGAAAGAAGTGGTGCACACTCAAGCAACAACCATACCATTGTGTGTAATCTCTTGATGCTGATAATTAAGTGCCATTATTGGTGTTTATCTCCAATTCGGGGTATGTTTATGTTATATCTACATTTCAAGTAAAACAAAAGCTTATTTTGTTTCATTTCTATTTTGTCAATTTGAAATTATCAGCAAACATACCCTCCGCAAAGCTACCCACAGTCTGCGCCAGCATTTGTTCCTGCTCAGCAACAAGCAGCTTCAGGACAAGCATCTTACTATGGCAGTTATTATTGATTTCGGCTACTTTGCTAGTTGCATTATTATTATTATATAAGCTGGAATTTGACATTCGTTTTTTCCCCTGTAACTTGGTTCTTAGTCCTTTTCTGCAATAGAGAAATGTTTACCCATGGTGGTTTGGGGAGGGAGGAGGGGATTGGGATTTGTTGGAGAGGTTAGCCATACCGAACTTAGAAAATGAATGATGATTTTTGGAATATGAAGTAGCTTAATAGAGTTGAATTATCTTGCCTGATTTCTTGGAGATATCAATTCAGATGCTCTCATGCGAACTCTATAATGCTCGTAGATTGACAATTGGTTTATTTTGTACTTTTTCTAATTTTTGCTAGTAGTGTGTATGCCACTCTGGAGGTCTTGCCAAATTCTTTCCTTGCGGTGCTTCGAAATAGTTTTCTTCCGAGAGCATTTGAACTTTCAAATTATCTTTGTACCGTCTGTTTGCAAATCAGTTGAAGACAACTTCCTTCGAATGGTGCATGTCGGGGCAATCTTAACTGTCCATCGTTTCTAGCGTTATTTCATGTATCTCTCGTAACTTCATTTACCAAACACCAACTAAAAAGGAAAGACGGAATTATTGAGGAGATTACTAATAGTACTTCCACGGACCGAGTCATATTAAAGTCAGCATATACAGCTATGGATGGACCGAATCATATGTGATGCTACTGAAATACAAACGCAGATCTGTTTCAGCTCCCTTTGTTATTTAAATGCCCAGTATTTAGTTTTCAAGTACTAGTAAACTCTATCCTCAGCCCGTCAATGGTTATCTGTTCGCCATCACCTGCGCTTGAAACTATGCTGACAATTATGTCTTCATCTCCATCAGCTCCAAGGTCATCCAGCAGATCAGTAATAGCAAACCTTCGGCCAGTCTTCAGTGCCCCACTCTCCTCTTCATCCTCTCTAGAGTGATGAGGTACATTAACGAAACTCCCTAAGAACTCACTGGACCCGGGACCCACATCGCTCTCACCGCTACCCACGTTGATGTAGACATCAAACTTCACAAACATGGCCCTCTTGGTCTCAATCCCATCAATGACGAGCACTTCCTCCTCAAGTTCTTTCTCCTTCTTACTCCTCGACCTCTTCGCCCTCTTCACCTTAGCCCTGATCACTGATCCCAGGGTCCGGGGTGTGGTTCCAAACTCGTCAAACTTGGATGTGTCAAGACTCCTGCCAGCCGGCTTAGGCCTAGCGTTGAGCCAAGCTGCATCAACATCTTCATACGTGTACCCCAACTTCCTTGTGTCCAAGCAATCAGCCACCCTCACCCTTACGAGCCTTGCATTCTCATCATAGAAGAGAAAGCCGGCATTCAACCAATCAGAGTCAGAGAAATCCCTGCGGTTTCTCCCTCCTAAGCTCCTCCATACAGTCCATATACGATCAATGTTTGCATGGTGGGCAAAGAAGATTGGGTCCCGGCCAGCCGAGTAGAAATCGCCCATATCTTCCATGTTGGGTTGGTTCCTGTCGCCCACCCATGAATGCACCGGGTTATGGGGTTGAGTCTCGAGGGACCCTGGACCTGGGTTGGGTTCATCACCGGCCCGGTAAGGTGCG
The DNA here is from genome assembly GCA_035235625.1 of Saururus chinensis. NCBI lineage: Eukaryota > Viridiplantae > Streptophyta > Magnoliopsida > Piperales > Saururaceae > Saururus > Saururus chinensis. The sequence continues at coordinate 34,921,141 of CP141145.1, forward strand.
CCGAGGAAGAGAGTCGGGGTTTTGTTCAACACAACTTGCCGGTACATTATATTTAAGTTCATTGCAACGAGCTGGTCCTTAGATAGGTTACTGTCTACCAGATTGTAGTTGAAGTCGGCGATGGCTGGAGGAAGGTGCAGGGGATCTCGAAGCTTGTCGTAGAGTTCCGGGCGTGTGATGTAGATGGAGGGCATGGTCATACCGGCCGGCGAGTCCCAGTTCCAGAAGGGCAGGGCGAAGGTGTCGTCTCCCAGAAGTTTGCCGAGGATGCGTTCATGGAAGTACAAGTACCAGCGGTGCCAAGGGAAGAAGAGCCATGAATTATGTATTTGGATCTCCACCGGAAATCCCACCTGTCATCATTTAAACTTTAAGACATGTTGAAATGGGAGTAAAATAGATAAGCTAAATATCAATCACAATTTGTTGACAAGAAAACGATTTTTTTGTTTGTTACTTTAAATGTTATCTGAAGTTGGAAAAATTATCTAGTGGAACCCTTGTATGGGACACGTGGTAGATATGCCTTTTAAATAAGTGACACATTTGATGAATTTATACATGTTTAAAACTGAGTAAGATGAGGTACAAATTTTGGATTACGTGTTTAAAGATGAATAGACATATATACGGACACATGGTGGAGCGGTTCTACTGGATACTTTCTCCTGAAGTTGGTTATTGTCAGCACGCAGTGGCATATATAGCAATTCTCCTAACCCCGCGTCATTAGTGATTGATTATAACGATTCACCTCAAAATGTTAATTTTGTCATCTGGGCTGTTGTTATTTTCAAGTTAATGAATAAGCGTAGTTTGATAACCTGATCATAAGCGCCATCACAGTAGGCGCAATGAACGTTGGCTTGTTGCATGAAGCTGCGTGGATCAGACGGAGGGAGCTGCTTCATGAGGCCGACTGCCCTGGCGTACTTGTCGACGTACTCGTCGTCAACTAGGTGGGCTGGCCGCCTCTTACGCAGAGGTGAGATCATAAAAGGTTGCTTGAAGTTGACGACGTCCTTACTATAGGGAGGACAGCAGTCAACCGGAAGAGCTCCACCGGGCAAATCTGCCGGCCCGCAGTCGGATATGTTCGGGGGTGCGACCGGTTTGGCCTCCGCCTTGTTCACGCAGAAGCCTAGTGTGGAACCATACAGGCCAGCTCCTCCCAGCCCCAGGAGAACACTTCTCCTCTCTACAGCGTTGGCTGACTTGTGCTCGTTCACCAACTTGTCATTGCCATCGTTTCTTCTGCTACGAATGAAGAGCGGGCGGTACTTGGAGCGGGTGTTCATGGGGGAAGCCTTTGTACTGTGGAAAATGGCTGATGAAGGAGTACTAGTGGGGATGTGAACTGAGAGAGGCATGATGAATCAGTGTTTTTGTTCTTGTTACTCGGACGAATGCTGGGTCCGTGGGTAACTTGGATGAGATTATATAATAACAGTGGGTGGTAATGTTGATTAGTTCACCACCTACTTTCAGATGCAATTATGGAAAAAGTGGCAAATTCTTCTTCTTAATTAGCTTCTTCGTTTCTTCTGCAAACAAAACTATGCAAGTGAATGACGAACAAGCACAAAATGGAGAAGAAGTAGGTGCATGATCTGGTGGGGAACTCGAGGTAAATAGCCCGGCTGTTCCATGAAAAGCTCAAGACTTACTGAAACTTGCGAGTAAAGATGGTTTTGTTGAGAGTTCGTTTTCATCATGCCCAAATAGCATAGCCTCCAACATATCTCAATCACTCCTTCCACTCTCAATTTCTTCCTAATAGTTATGACACACTCAATTGGCAACATTCCCCACTTCCACTGTAAGTCTATGATTTTCCTTACTAGACAAATGCGTGCACTAGGTAAGAAATCTATGGTAACATTAGTAGCATGTAACTTGATTCCTTCCCCATGTCCCTACCAGTCAATTCTTCCACGAGCTACATCTACCATTCAGAATAACGAGATCAAGCTTGGGCCGACGTTGTGCACATTCTCCAAATATTGTATTGGGCCTTCCGGTCAATTACATTTATCCATGTACGAGTTGGGCTGTGAAGCATGAGCGCTGCCGTGCGCTTGCACTGCCCACTTGTTCATATCAGCCCAGTGGGCCTGGGCCTAATCGATTGGCGAACGCGCTCCGCTTGCATTTCGCGGGTTTATCTCGACCGTTAACAACACATTGTGAACTGACTGAACTACCCTTGAAGAAGAACGATGCTGTGAACAATCGAAGGGTATTTCCGTGATTTCGGAGTCGTCATCACGGATTTTGCAGTTTTCATGGCGTCCACTCCTTTCCCTCTGGCCCATCGGCACTCATGGCCTGCACTGCTGCTTCTTCTCTCCTCCAAATCCTGCCTATCCAGACCCTGAATCGGCCCCGCCGGGTCGCCTGTGCTGCGCACCATGCGAAAATAGCGTCGACAATCTCGCCGGTCGCCCTTCACGGGCGGCGACAGTGGCTGCTCCTGCTGACCGCGTCGACGGCGACGGTGGCTGCAGCGGGGGGTTTCCCGGCGTTGGCTGAGGATATTCCTCTCTTCGGCCTGAGGAAGAAACTGGAAAAGGTGGAGGCGGAGGCGGGGGAGATAATAAAGGAAGGGGAGAAGGCAGTGGTGAAAGGGTTCGAGGCGGCGGAGAAGGGGGTGGAGGCGGCGGAAAGGGGGGTGGAGGTGGCGGAGAGGGAAGTGGCGGCGGCGGAGAAGGAAATCGAGGAGGCTGTGAGTTTCGGGGGCCTGGCGCAGGCCGGGGCGGTCGCCGGGGCGGAGGTCGTGGGGGTTCTGGTTGCCACCTCCGTCGTCAGTGGGATTCTTGGGCCTGAGGCCCAGAAGTCCTAGGCCCAATTCCAGAATTTCATGTAATTTTGTTGTGTGTGTACTAATTTTTTTCAGAAGGAGCTAATTTTATGTAGTTCCAATAAATCGAATATAGCCAAAAAAATGAAATATAAGATGAGAGATGGCTGGGTTCTCGTCACCGTGTTAAGCGTTTCTTCTCTTTTAAAAAAAAAAACATGAAAAACTTCTTCTTAAAAAAAATGAAAATAAATGATGAACATCTTGAAACAGCGAATAACACCATGGCCTTTTCTTTTGAAAATACCTTTCAAAATGGAGAAGAACCGTACTTCTCTGTGTCAGGTGGGGGAGCGTGTCGGGCGGCCGCCGGCTGGTGGGGAGCACTGGCCAGGGCGGAGCCTATGATATGTTGCCATGTTCAAAATATCTCATTCGTCTTATACAAATAGTTCCCTTTGGATTTTTTTTTTGTTACATGTTATAATCACACTCAAAGAAGACCAATTGTGTACTGGTTTCAACATGTCATTATAATTCACAAAATTCATTTCCGATATATGCACTATAAGAACGAAAATATCAAATTTATTAGGCAAATATAGATTAACCAGCTATGGGCACTACTTAGCCTAATTTATACAACCACGTTATACAAAGTTCAAAATCCTCGAGAAAATATTAAGTACAGATAGAGTACTTATATGATATGTTAGACGTAGTGTTTATCACACAGTAAAAATAGCCAATATATTAAAAAATAAGATGACATATCACATCCTAATTTGTGTTAGGTATGCCATGTTAGTACCATATTGGTACTTAATAATTAATATTTTTCCTGTAAGTACTTACATGTGAGTGCTTTCACAATAGCCATGGATGCTATGGGTCAAGTGTTCATAGCACAGGGAGCTATTGTGAATGCTTTACAGCATATCCGAAGCAACGAACAAACAATACATGTAAGATTAGAAAGGCACATGTATCATACCAGGCAAGTGCCTACATGATAATTTTTCGGTTAGCAATTGTACCCATTAGTCTCCAACTGTTTGGTCTCTCATATCCTAACAAAATCACAAATTAGTTGATGCGGATCTTGTACCTCAACCTTGTCTCTTTTGTACCCCCTGTTCTCTGAGAGATAACATAAGGTAAAATTTTATAAACCTCCATTAGTAACTGCCAACCTAACTTCCATTTTCTTCTTTTTGATAACTTAAAATCAATTTTAAAATTTTCTAATAAGGATACAAAATTCATATTGATTATTTAAGAAAAGTTCATCCTTTCTTCTAGGTTTAATCAAAGGATTTTTTTTTAAAAAAAAATCTAGTTGTGGCCATCCCGTGCATAGTCAGCAGCCTGAAAGGCAATAGCCGAGATCACGGAATGGTGCCTGAGGAGTAACTACGACAATTGCAAAAAGACTAGTTTTTTATTTTTTTAAAAAAGATTATTTTTATCTTTTAACTTATACTACTTGTAACTAAAAATTAAATTAAGAGGGAACTATGCTTTTTTTAAATTAAAAATATCCATTTAAAGTTGACCCATAACAATTCTACTTAATTCTATCAGTTTCCTCTTATGTCTTCTTATTCCTCTGTTAACCTCTTCAACTTAGATCTGGTACACGATAAGATTATTGTCGTGATATCTTAATAATAAGCAAGTTTATTCGAACCTAAAAGAAATGATTAGTCATATAATAAACCTACACTGATGTCAAAGTTCTAGTCATATATACTAACCTAGGAATAACGCTACACTTTTAGCTTAAGGTTCACAAGTGGTGAAGGTAAACGTGTCGTGTGGTTTAGTTGTGGGTATAAATAGATCTGGGTCTTGGGTTTTCACACTAACGAACCCGTTTCCTCACCTTTCAGGACCATTAAAGCTAATTTTGACCGTTATTAAAAATTTAATTCGTTTAAAAGGTATTTATATATCTTTGAGATTAGGTACAAGTAGGTGGTTTTACATTTTATGACGAACATAAGTTGTTTTATTTTATGTGAAAAATTTTCTCCACTAGCCTTTTATATGTATGAGCCCGGGCTCATATTCGCCTACATGAGCTTGGGCTCTATGGGCCATCAAATTTACATCTGATAATTTATAATATTTATGGGTATTTAAACTCATGAGTATTATGGGCCGCCGGATATAAATTTGACGGCCTCTAGAGCAGGCAAATATGAGCCCTTTCCTTTTATGATTAGTTTCGTGACCAATTTATATAAGGCTTTGAACATGATTACATAGGGGTGCATTAATTTATAGAAATTAAAATCCGTTATATACCATGGAGTCCTATGTAGCCTAATCACATGTTCTTATTTTGTATGATGATCACTTTGGCCAAACAACTAAACCTGACATTAGCGTCGGTTACACGATGTAGTAGTTCATCACGCCTGGAATTTGACGTCTGACAGCCTCTTTTTTCTAAACCCTAATTTCCAGTCGCCGATGGCTGGTTTAACCAAAGCCCAATAGCCCATGTTTCTACCGGGTCCACGTCGTTGATCGTCTTGCTTGGTCCATGCCGGGAAAGCAGTCCTCTTTCTCGTCGTGTAGGGGTTTCTCGAACTGAGTTCTTCAATTTTGCAGAAACCGGAGGACGAGAGGTTGAATTTCAGCGGCCAAAGGCCAGATCTTTCCTTACCTCCTTTCTACTACTTCTATCGGTTGTTCTATGTTGAACTCCATTTCCAGGATTTTCCGAAAGTTTGCATTTTTTTTTGTTTTGATCTTGCTATCACTAGTAATCATTCATTTTCTCCCACAATTCATGCCCCTTGTGTCGATTTTCTATTGCTTATCGAATTGTCTTGAACTTGCGAAGGTCCATCCGAGATTCCTTCTTTGGCAAATGTTTGCTCCCTCCCAATGCTTCGTTCCTTTCGTATTTGAGATACCCTCCCACTTCAAAGTTGAAAGTTTTAGCCAATTATTCTTTTCTAGCTGTTGACCCAGTTTCACTGTAGTTGTTTTCATGGCCGAAACTGGTGATTTATCGATGGATTCAGGCCATACGGTTCTTGAGATTAGCTCTGACGAGGAAGGTGATTCGGGTGTGCTTGATGTTGATAGTATTGATTGGATATCTGAATTTATCGATGTAAATTTGCAAGGGAACGATGGCTTAGACGAGGTCGTCATTGTGGGTGTGAAATCTGGCCCACAGAAGGAGAATCTGGGTGCTGCGAAGCCAAGTAAATCTTCTTTGGCGAGCAAGTTGAATTCGGGTGTTGATGATGACGATGACGATGACGATGAAGATGAGTGTAAGATATTGGATGGCGACCCGGATGGTGAGAAGGCGGTCGCAAACGACTCTGAGGGTGGAAATGATGATTTGTTAATTGTCGGCGAGAAAGGACAGGTGCAGTTTAGTTTCTTCAGTTCTCCTGTTTTTGTTCCCCCCCACCCCCCCATAACATTGCATAAAGTTTGTTCAGAGAAGTATTTTATAAGTATTAAGCATTTGGATTTAAGCTTGCAACTTATTTTATCCATCTAATTACAGCCTTTTCAAGGTGCTTCTTTGTTACTTGAATGAAATTTGTTGTGCATAATCTTGTCACGAAGACGCCCTATATTCCATGTTTGGCATAAAACATCCGTTTTACTTTTTGGTCATGTTATGAGGAGACCGAAATGTAGTACATTATTCTCTTCTCTTTGGTTGATATAATGATATCTTTAACAAACACGTAAAAATATTGATTTTTTTTAATTTCTATTTATTCTACCTATTACATTTTATTTTCTCATTTTTGTTTTTATGTACTCAGAGGATATGTCTGACACATTGTATATAACATACGCTTCATTTAAATCATTTTTAGAACTTGTGCTACCTGGCTGCCAATCGCTGAGCAAAATGATGTGTGCATGAAACAGAGGCAGAGCCAGGGTCCTGGAATTTAATTTGGTATACTGTCTGTGGAATGTATGCACATACATATATGCAGAATTCGAAAAGTTTATGTTTTAGAAAGAAAAAAATAATTATGATTGTTTATTTATTTTTTATGTTGTTTTCTATGAAATCCAGTTTATATATTTATACATGCATGTACTCCCTCCGTCCAATATTAATAGCTTCATTTGGAGAAATAGTGATTTTTATTAAATGGTAGAACCCCAGGTAAGAGAATGGAAAATGAGCTTCTGAGATGCTTTTTTTAGTACCCAGCCATCTTTTATTCCAAATGGAGCTATTAATAGGACGGGGGGAGCATTAAAGTGAAATAATTATGATGGAACTTCTTCTATAATAGATATTTACTTCAAAGAATAACTTTGACTTGCTTCTAATTGAAGTTTCCTAGGTAATGTCCTCAAATTTTAATTGATTTTCTTTTTAATCCTCTGAACACTTGGCAGGAGACACACTATTCTTCTTCCCTTTGTTTTTCTTCTTGGTGTGAGAAAATATATGCACGGAACACTAATTTAGTGTCTTATGTTTAATGTGTACATGTTTGAAATACATTTCTTAACTAATTGGTTTTGGTTTACCTTTTTTTATATTTGGATTAATGCTGTCCATTTGATTCTCCCTAACTTCCAGGACTATTGTTCCTGCAAGTTGAAGATTTTAGTCATTTGGCTGTATATTTGCATGTCTCATTGGCAATTTGTGGTTCTACAGTGTAAAATTTGTTTGTGTTGCATAAAGAACTCTTGCTTAGGAATGAATCTTGATATTGTGTGTTCTCTATGCAGATAGCATGCCGAGATTATCCTCATTCACGACATCAATGCGCAAAATATCCGTTCAAGGCCACCTTGTACAATAAGCATTGTAATCTGGTATTATTTTTGTTGTTCTTTTGAGTCAAAATACCAAAACTCTGTTATGAGCAAGGTTCACAATCTCGGACCTCGGTCTCGTCTCAATTGCGAGATCATGTAAATGATCTCGGTGCCTAAAGAGGTTTTTTACATATGTTTTGACAATCTAAGTATATAGACATTTGGAAGCCTTAATTCTAATCTAAAACAAGTGTAACTTGATGAGACTACGTTTGTATTAACATAAGTTTTGATAATTAAATAAAAAAACACGATTTATTGGATCAGCTGAATTTAGGGGGGTCAAAAGAGGAGGACGAGCCAAGGATCTGTCCTAGCCTCCATATGTACTCCAATATAATAACTGAAGGGGAAATGATTGGCCCTAACTTAGATCAATAGTTTAATGGGTATAATTGAACCCCCAATAGTTGACCTGCGAATGGAGGTCAGCCATTTTTAATTATTTTTTTACTGCTTTTTGTTGAGAAATTGACAAGAAAATGTAAGTCTGGGTGAGAAATTGGTGAAAACTTGCCGAGATCAGCGAGATCTCGCTGACACCGTGTAAACAGGCAAAATAGCCTGGTTACATGGTCTCTTGCTCTCGGTATTCTTTCTGAGAGCCGAGATCTCATGAGGTTACGAACCTTGGTTATGAATGTGCATATCTTATATCCTGGACAAAATTTTATTTTAAACTGTATTTACTTTTACAATGCAGTGCCACTGCTATGTTTGTGATATACCTGCACCATGTGTGTACTGGATATCTGAAGGTTCCAACACCGGGCATTGTCATGCTACTGATAAAGAAGAAATATGGAGATTCAAAAGAAAATGTTTAAAGGAAGGTGTTGGGGTACAGAAGCTTCCGTATCCTGCCTTTTCAACCACTTCAGTTAGGCTGAGTTCTGTTCTGCCACAGACTTCTCCTGCCTCAAGGTCATTTCAAATTCGAAGTTGTCTGAGAGTTAATCATGGTGCACCAGGCATTTCAAGTCGTGTACATAGTCCTCGACAATTGGATTCTGCTTATAGAGCCAATCCTTTGCCCCTGTGTCCCAGTCCAAGTAGGTTGCCACAGGCAATGACCCGAAGGCTGCCCATCCCACAAAGGGGAAGAATTGTGACTGGTGCATTGAGATCTAACAGGTTAAGTCCCGATTTAAGATTTAAAAGAATGGGATTATCTACTGCTGCTGCTGCTGCTGCTGCTTCACACGTGAACCAAACTGGGTATGAGTCATTTGATAATAATCAGCCTACAGTGTTGAAGGATGATATGAATGATAAGCCTACAGTGTTGAAGGATGATATGAATGATAAGAAGTGGCATGATTTGCTTAGCCTATTGGATTTAGATATAGACACCCTGCAAAATTGTCCACAGCAAAGCAACAACAGTTTTACTGATTTGCAGACACTTGCTTGTTCATCCCAGCCACAAGCATATAAACAGTGCCTTTCTCAATCTAATCTGGATGCAACTGGTTATCTAGTTGAGAATTCATCAGTGCCAATGATTGGGACTGATTCAAATTCCTTTCAATGTACTTATGGCTGGGCCGATGCAGTATCCCAGGCAACCTCAATGAATGCGCCACCAGCCCCATCTTTGTTAAATGCACATACATCAACAGGACTAGCTAGCGGTAGCCCCTCTCCTCAAAATACCGTCGTGAATTCCGAGACAGTAAGCTGGACATATTCTCTGACAAGCCAGTCTAGTTCAGTCATATCTGCGACAGATCCAGTGACACCTGAAATGGGCTATGTTTCTCCTTGCCCATTGTACGATGAGTATGATATTTTATGGAGTGGCTAAGAGTAAGACTACAAAAAGTTAGTTGATTCCTTGTTCTTGTGGGATTGACCTCTGTTAAAGGAGCTGGCTTCTGGAACCCGACTTGCATTTACTAAGTTATTCCTTTTGATTTACAGGAATCTTTCCCAACCCCGACAGGCTGAAGTGGCTTAAGGGTCTGGAGTAACAAGAGCGCTTTGATGTACAGTTCTAACAGATGATCGCACTGTTGATGTAAAGATCTAACAGATGATAGCACAGCTATTGAAAAGAATAAAAGATGATAGCTTCTTTCGGAACTTCTCAAGAATATGTTCATGTTAATTTATTTGGTTTTTAGAGAAAGTGACCTTGCAGTTTGCTCATTTGTTGTTAGAGACGTATGGGCGTTGCTTCTCTTCAGTCAGCTGGTGTGCTGTATCGCCTTGACTGTCACCCTTTAAGATTGTAAGTCATTCTTCCATGGGCTGCAGATTGGTATCCGGCATTGAAACTTGACATGAAAGACGCCGGGCTGTGCATTAAGTGAGCCAGTCTCCGAAAACAAGCATCAATTAACACTATCCTCCTTCCTTTTTACGTGTCTAGTCTTTTTTTTTCTTTTTTCTTTTCCTTTTTGTGTATTACACATATCTAGTTAGTTTCACTTGTATATGATGCAATGGATATGGAACTGCCTTGAATGGATTTAATGAAACGTATATGACAGGTACTTGTTAATTTTTATTGGTGTTACCGTTGTAAGTGATGCTAGTCCCAGCATGTGCATGCTTTTATAATACAAGGGTCAAGTGTGATGTGCATATTTTTTACTATGTGCATTTTTGGCTACAATTTAGTATTTTTTTGGTAAATATATAATTTGGCATTGTAAGTATAGTTTACCCTTGTGGCTATTGTAAAGGCTGGAGGATCCAATCAAATGACAAGTAGTTAGTTACAGGCGTGTCCAAAATGAATCCAAAATAAATTGATCATGTGGACATGGTAACATTCAGCACCCAAGAGATAAGTGCTGTTAATCAGGGCTTACCTTAAGCATGGCCCAAGGAGGAGGATAGTCGCGATGGCAAAAGCATTGCACCGGGAGGTCTGCCCCATCCCGGAAGAACTTAACAAGGTGAGGTAAGCCGAAGGCTGCCTAATCAGTGCGCATGGAAGCTGTATGTTCATCCATTCCCGGCCAGTTGTGTGGACAATATGCGGTGGCACGGAGTGGCGGGTACTACAATAATACGATTGGGCTGCTCCTTGCCTCAACAAAATATCCAACTATATATATATATATATATATATGGCTGAAAACTCTCCCACCCCACCACCCCTCTTAACACGGTGGATATAACGACCCTGGCGGGGGTCTGATGTAGACCGCATAGGACAAGGAAGATCTGATCTGAGCGAGGAGAACCGTACTGCGTGATTGGCTTGCCAAATCAATGTCGAAGAGAATAAGGACCACGCCAATTGTGGGCTTTTGACCCATGACACCGAACCTTCACAGGCTTGAGCCATTGACGATGACTGCCACTTCACTCGGTTGCCTTTTGTTTTGTTTTGGGTTCAGACAGGCTCCGATTCTTGTCCCGTACTCGTAGCATGAACTTCTGGGGTGGCGACAATTTGAATCAATATGTTCTGAGCGTGCTCCAGAAATGCAAGCACCTCGGCCATCTCAAACAGCTTCAGGCCTTTCTCGTCGCCCTCGGTCACGGCCCAACCCAGTTCTACGCCTTCAAGCTTGTTCGTTTCTGCACTCTAGCCATCTCTGATCTCCACTACGCCCGTCTCGTCTTCGATCACTTGAAGTCTCCCAACATCTACCTCTACACCGCCCTCATCACCGCCTATTCCTCTCGCAATGATACCCAGTCCGTTTTTGTTCTGTACAACCAGCTGCTCGGGCGTGGGCAGCCCCTGCCGAATCAATTCATCTTCCCCCACGTCCTCAAGTCTTGTTCTGACGGCTTGGTGATAAAAGGGGTACATACCCACGTTGTGAAATTTGGGTTTGATGGCTATTCGGTTGTGCAGACTGCATTGGTCGACTCGTACGCCAAGTGTTCGGAGATTGGCGCTGCTCAAAAGATGTTCGATCAAATGCTTGACAAGAATGTGGTGTCCTGGACGGCGATGCTTTCTGGCTATGCGAGAACGGGAATGGTGGGGAACGCAGTGGCCCTCTTCGAAGAGATGCCTGACAGAGATGTCCCTTCTTGGAATGCTTTGATTTCTGGGTGCAGCCAGAACGGGCTTTTCTCTGAGGCCGTCTCCCTGTTTCAGCGAATGGTTTTGGACGGCGTGAGACCCAACCAGATCACTGTTGTCTGTGCTCTCTCTGCTTGTGCTCATCTCGGGATGCTTCGGCTTGGACGGTGGATTCATGGGTACATTTACAAACATAACATCAACCAGTCATCATATGTTTCAAATGCCATTCTAGACATGTATGGGAAATGCGGCAGCTTGGCGGAAGCAAGTCGGGTGTTTAATATGATCTCTGACAAATGTTTGACATCTTGGAATTCCATGGTCAATTGCCTAGCACTCCACGGGCAGAGCCAAAAAGCCTTATCCGCGTTTGAAGAGATGGTCCACATGGGTGTAAAGCCGGACGAGGTCACTTTCGTTGGATTGTTGAATGCATGCACTCATGCTGGACTGGTAGATGAGGCTTGCCAATATTTTAATATGATGAGGCAGGATTATGAAATAGCTCCCCGTATTGAGCATTATGGGTGTATGATTGACCTTCTTGGCCGAGTTGGGCGGTTTGAAGAAGCTATGGAGATTATAAGGGGAATGGAGATTGAACCTGATGAGGTAGTCTGGGGTTCCTTGCTCAACGGGAGCAGGATTCATGGTAACATGGATTTGGCGGAATTAGCAGTAAATAAACTAATGGAGATGGATCCGAAGAATGCAGGATATGGGGTCATGTTGGCAAATGTTTATAGTGAGCGTGGGAAGTGGGAAGAAGTGGGGAGGACGAGGAAAATGCTGAAGGAAAGTGGAGGGCAGAAGGTGCCCGGTTGTAGTTGGATAGAAGTGGATGATGAAGTTCACCAGTTTTACTCTTCCGACAAGGGACACACTAGAGCGGAGGATATTTACTCGGTTCTGGGAGCTCTTATTGGATTGTCTAAGCGTGATCTCTTAGAAAGTTCTTAAGTTTACGATTGATTAAGCAGGGTGGTTGAAGCCTTGAATTGTGGGTGAGAAATCTGTTTGAACTTCCGTCCTTGTCATGGCGAGAATGAGTTTGAGAGTTGAATGGCAAATTGAAAGATGAGGCCTAAGTTTATAGCAGGCATGCGGTGAGTGATAAAGACAGACACAGACATGGAAGAGTCGGGCCAAATTATGCGATGACAGGCCGTTGCGTTTGATATGTTTGTGGCATCGCGAGGAAGTCATTTGCTATGTCTGTGGACCGCTTGTTGGGCTTGTGTTGCAGTAGCTGGCTAGTTTCTGACTGTTAGTTTTGAGTATTGAGCTGAGTTGAAGCATGAACAGAATTTCTGGGACATATTCTGGCATCTATATCCTTGGAAATGTTTTGATCATGTGAGTGCCATGGCAGTGACTGAGCTCCACTGAATGCTGACTGCCAACAAGCCCATGCTAAGCTTTAAATGATGTCACAGGAATTTCTGGCAAGTGGCTCACCCATTTGTTGCAGATCAAACTTCTACCGTCTATAGTCCTAGCCTTCTTGGAATAGGGCTTACTACTTGCCTGATTGTAAAATTGTACCTCTATGCAGAATTAAGGCTAAAAAAATCCCCAGCCACCAACGTTTGATTTACTTTGAATTACTTTCATTGATTACCAGAACTGCTCGATTTATCCATCCTTTGCTTCTTATAGGTTTGGCAACCCATTTGTGCTCCATCCATGGCCTTATTCATGCCGGATTCGTCATTATCCAGTTTGAGTGCACAACATTTAGGACCCATTAGTGATGAAATTGGACTTTCCCGGTAAGTAGCCGTTTGGGTATTTGAATCGTGAGAAGATTCAGTTGATTCAGTGTCAATTTAGTACTGAATTTTTAGAATCTTATTTGTATATAGAAGTTGCGTTGAATTAAAAATTTAATACTGAAGTTAGGTTTATGCCGTTTCAAGCTTGAATCGGCCTAAATCACTGAATTCAGTCGAATCAGTCTCCTAATTATCATTTTAAAAATTATAAATTTTATATTTTTTAATAGTTATCGTTCATATCGATTTGAGCCTTGACAAATGTGTTATATAGGTAGGGCCTACTTTAAAAATTTAAAATTACCTGCCCTTGTGGGATTTTGTTTGATAGAGCTTGAATTTAGAAGTGTAATAGTACGAAAAACGTACATATTCGAGTTCGAGAGAGAGAGTGATATTAATTTAAAGTTTTAAAATTGGGTTTGACGCGACATCTGAATTTATTCTAACAAATTCTCTATCTAAGCGTAATTTAATTTTAGTGATGAATTTTTTGAATTAATTTATTACTGAATTAATTCAATACCCAAACACCTGTAATGTCTATGACTAGATTCGCTGACTAATGGGCATTTTCGAAAACATGCAAATAGAGTGAAAGTACCCGTTTAGTCCTGCTCGTGGGCATGAAGCTGGCCAGGCCGGCCACCGTGAGCTTGGTGGGACAACTGCCTGAAGGTATTTTCTTTTGCCAGGGTGGGAGGTAGAATCATCAAATTCATATGCGTGGAGCTCCAACCATGTAATCCAGATGAACTAGGGTGTAAAGGGACATATTTTGTCTGTTGTCGTTTGCAACCACATCCGTTTGCGACTAAAACGAATAACCTTTTTTTGTCCGAATGGACATAGACGCAGCTACATAAACTGGTTTGGGCCTTAAGCTGGCACAGCTGCGGATGAAGCTTGTTCGTATTTATAGTTGTCCTCGCCCGCAACTATATAATGATTGAGTAATGCTAACATGACATTAAAAAATATATGTAAAAAGTCTACTTCATCTTTTCATCACTAATGATGAGTAGGATATACGGATAAGAAGATGATAAGAAGATGAAGTAGACTTTTTATGTACGTTTTTGGACAGTCCTTGTCCGCGTCTGCACCCATCCGTTTTTCTTTACTAATTGTTTGGTTTTTACTATAAGCATAGTTTAGAGTTTATTCATTGATGATTACGTTTGACATTATTTTTCAAAGAAAAATATTTTTTTGACGTAAAGATTTTCACGTCAAAATACTACTTCATCTTTCCCACACCATTGATGAGTAGAGCCTACTATAGGCCCCACTCATCAATGGTGCGGGAAAGATAAAATAACATTTTGACGTGAGAATCTTCACTTTCACGTCAAAATAGCACTACTCTTTTTCAAAAGCCATTTGTTAAGAGTCCACAACGCTTTCTAAATTGTCACATAAAAAAATACCCCTTGGTAGAGTTGGGATGACAGCTTATGAGTTGCAAGAGATCATACATCCCGGGAGGAGAGGTGAGGAAGGGCAGGTGGGTACTGGCCTCCGGGACGTATTTTCTTTGGAACTTGTATGTATATCATGACTAAGGTTAGGCAACAATAAGAAGTTGTCCAGAGAGAGAAACTTAGGAACTGACCCATGCTTCCCCCTCTTTATATGTCCATTGGTTATTAAATTTGATACTGCAATTTAGTCATGCTTGCATATGCACCAAATATCTACTAACTCTTATATGTTCCTTATATTAGGCGATCTCAGTAAAAAGTATAAAAAATATTTCTGTCAAAATGGTGTGAGCGGTAAATGTGGGATGGGAGAACACACAAGGGAAAGGGAGGCTTTAGGGCTTCATACAAATTGTCTTATTACAAGCTCCTAAGAGGGAAATTTTTTTCATGCTCCTTTATCACCATGAGCCTAGTGTAAATTGGGGCTATTTATTTTTAAGATTAAGAGTGCATACACTAGTGTATATTAATATTAATAATGTAAATACTAATATATACTAATGTATATATCATCGATCTTATAGGTAAATAATTTAGTATAAGGAAGACATTTTTAATGCTTTGACAAAGAGAGTAATGTAAAGAATATATAAGAACTCTTCATCTATGAATGACATATATACTAATATATATTAATACCAGTAATATCGGTACTAACGTATGTATCATCTATTTCAAACTAATCATATTATGCTACAGTAAATATAATCAATTAAAAATACCAAAAAGAGTTTATATGCCTTCCTTACACTTACACTGAACTCGTTGTCACATAGAACATGAAAAGCTCTTCCGTTGGGCTCTCAGAGCATTAAAAACTCTTCTACCGGCTTCCAGCGGAAGACCGTGCCACTTCAAACAAAATTATGCTTCTCTTTTCAGTAGCCTACTGTAACGAGTAATTGCAGGGATTTAAGTGTTCTCCATTTCCTAATAAATTTCTTTTTCCTTCTAAACACAGTCACTAGGAACAGTACAATGCAGGACTCACCTCATATTTTCCAAGCAAACAAGACCCACATAAAGACTGCTACAAGTCTGCAACCAGCCTTTTTTCCTATTCCACAAGACCCCTTCAAACAAACAAAGACAAAAGCCCAACCTTCCAGACTTGACCTCACATACTGCCCTTCCAAATCACAAACTCTTCCCATAATAAGATACCCATATATTTTTGCTATATTATTATTCTAAAATAAAACCCCATATTTTACAAGCTCATTTTTTAAAGCACATAAATAAAATTCATTTCCTACTGATATTTAGTAAACAGGAAAAAAGATGGCCGGTACCCGTCGCCGGACCGGGAGCACGCGGGATGCGAATCCCTTACGCCTGATTATTGGGGGTGGTGTTCCCCACCGGCACGGTTTTCAGCATGAAGGCCCCGGCCGGGTGGTGGGACGGCGAGTCGTCGTCGTGGTAGGCGTACGCGAAGCCCCCGTGCCTGGTCATGTCCATCCCCGCCATCTCGTCCTCCGCCGAGATCCTCAGCAGGCCCAGCTTCTTCAGCGCCAGGAACAGCGTCCCCATCAACGCGCTCACCCACCCGACTATCACCAGGATCTGCACCAGGTGCGCCCCCAGCAGCCTCCCCCCTCCGCCCATGAACAGCCCGTACGGCCGCTCCGGCCTCCCCGGGTAGGCCTGGTTCACGTAGGCTTTTTTTGCGAAGAGCGCAGTGAAGATGATGCCCCACGCGCCGCAGCCGCCGTGAAGCTGTGCGGCTTCCAGTGGGTCGTCGTACTTGGCCCACTCCGCCAGCTTGTTGCACCCTATCAGGACCGCCGCTGCCACGAAGCCGCAGATGATGGCAGCCCATGGCTCTACTACTGAGCAGCCCGAGGTGATGGCTGCGAAGCCCCCCAGCAAGCCGTTGCAGACGTCCGTCACATTCCAGTGGCCCGAAAGGAGACGCTTCCCGAAGAGGGTAGTAAGCGCGGCGGTGCACCCGGCCAGGGTGGTGGTGACGGCCGTCCGGCCCACTGCGCTCCACTGGCCGTAGTAGATGGGCTCCCCCGGGTAGCTCTGGAGGATCTTTCCGAATGAGCCCGGGTTGAATCCGTACCATCCGAACCAGAGGAGGAATGTGCCGAGGACTACGAGGGAGGCGCTGTGGCCCCGGAGAGTCACTGAGCGGCCGGCATGGTCGAAGCGACCGATGCGCGGGCCTTCGATGAGAGCGCCCCAGAGGCCGGCGATGCCACCGACCATGTGTACGACTCCAGAACCGGCGAAGTCGATGACCCCGGTACCGAAGAGGAGGTTGTCAGCGCGGAAGGGGCTGGCCCAGCCGTCCACGGACCAGAACCAGTGGGAGACAATGGGGTAGACGAAACCGGTGAGGAAGGCGGAGTAGATGAGGTAGGCCACGAACTGGGTCCTCTCGGCAATGGACCCGGAGGTGATCCCCGCCGCGGCTATGGCGAAGGCCCACTGGTATAGGAAGGAGCTGTAGTCGAAGGTCTCGGAGGGCACGTCCTTGAGGCCAAAGAAGTGCTTTCCAATGAATCCATTGCTGGGGGTCCCAAAGGCGAAGGCAAAACCGAAGAGGTAGTAGAAGAGGCCCCCGGCAGCGGCGTCCAGGACGTTGGTGAGCATGATGTTCATGGTGTTCTTGGCCCGGACGGATCCCGCGCAGAGCATGGCGAAACCTAGCTGCATGGCGAAGACGAGGTAGGCAGAGAAGAGCAGGTACGTGCTATCCACCGCGAAGGTCGTCTCCGTCAGCCTGGACCCCACGGCGTCGAAGCGGTCGCAGATGAACTTGGCTGCCGCGATGGAGGCCGTCTGGTTGGCGGCGCCGCCCAGGTAGCCGAGCAGCTCGTTGGGCGAGCAGCTGATGTTCGCCATGGCCAATCTTAGGCAGGGAATGTGTCTGGGAAACGGAGACTTCTTGACTGTGGGAGTTGAACGCAGTGGGGATTTGGGAGGGACGGCCTTCTTATAGAATGGAGGGAAGGCGCATAATTTTGTGTGTGGGGATTGGTCAACGGGAAATCTGGACCGTCCATTAGGTAGGCCAATCTGGAGGCGACTCCCCGTGGTCGAGCGGGTGCGGACTAAATTGGTTCCTCTCGGCACGCGTGCGAAGGAATCTCATTACTGACTTGTGGAATCTTATAAAAACTTATAATAAAAACTTACTCCAATTTAAGAAACATAAAATCTTTTGTCGCCCTCTTGCTGATGACGCGCTTGAAATTAACGTGTGCATTAATATGGAACACAAAACAATTAATAAAATTTTCCTAAGTCTATAGTATAATGTTTTTTTTGTTACATTGATATTCGGTAATGGTTTTTTTTTCACTATAATTTTAATCAGCTGATGAAGCTTCACCAATAATCTTTCGGGGTCTAACACTTTGATTGACGGTGCACCTGATAACGCACATTATTTTTACGTATATAAATATGTGTGCTAATGGATGCGCCACCAATGACTCTACTGAAATGGTAATGTTTTTTCATCAATAATGGTAATGGTTGCTCAGGCAATCTGTTTTTCGTTTCAATTAATTGGGTGGTATTAATTGTGAGGACAAATTTTTTTTGTTATGGTATCGGAAATCAATGAATCAGGGAGAAGGAATCTGAAGGGGGAGTAGGCCATGGCAAGTGGCATGGTTCCATGTGGACAGCTATTCTGATTTTTGGCAAGTGGTTGAATAAAAATACTAGGCAATACTTTATCACAAAGGAATACACGTACATCCGTATCATAAGATGCCTTTGTGATCTAGTCGTATTATTCCTGTGCCTTTTCCTTATCATCATATTCTAGTCTTGGACCGACTGCAAGAGGAACCGAAGAGCTCCAACTGCTGAAGCGATGGTTACTGCATTGCTTTATAATTGGAGTCCTCTTAGAATAAATTCATTCAACCACCTGGTATTGCGATTCTTTGGTAACTGTTCGTAGAAGTTCAGCAAATAAAAAAATCATGAGCAAGCTCACAGTGGTCAGGAAACATTTGATAAGACAAGTAGCATTAATCAGTACTTCTGGCTGATGCTGTCAAATGCATGGAGAGCCGGGATTTGAGATTCTTCAACGTGTAATCGCGTGGATGGAGATTCAGTGTACTCCTTCCATTTGCCAGAACTGCGTCAGGATGATATCAGTGCCTAACCAAGTTGTATTCTATTCATCCTACTTTGATTTAAAAACACGATGGACAGAAGGTGTTATTTAATGCCAATTGTAGAAATTGAGTATTGACTTTCTGTCTGATGTAATGTTGCCTTCCATTTTTCAACTTGCCTTGAACATATGGAGAAAGAAAATTTGTGAATAATTAAGCGGAGTTGACTTAACAAAAAAGAAAGAGGAAAGATAAAAATGGGCTAATATTTTAAGCTCTCTCATGAGTTTACTAACTTAATTGGTCTCGCCTGTTGAATCCGATTCATGCAATGCAACTTTATTACGTCCTTGCTTATTTCAGCAATCACACTTCCAAAGTTTAAATTTGTTAGCCTAATTAAAAAATATATATGAACTCTTGATATTTGAGATAACAGAAGTAGACGCTAGTGCTTAATATCACTAGTACTAATATATGCACCATTAATCTCATAGATAAAAAATTCCTTTTTAGGCGGGGCTCGTTAGTAAAACATTGAAAACACGAGAACAAGCAAGTGAAGGGACTGTACCAGACCTCATCAGTGTTTTCACCTGTTCCTTCCTAAAAGCCAAACAACAACATTAACACTTACATTATAGACAAGAAGACGTCAAACATTTCCAATAAACAATAACAACAACAAAAGAGCCCGCCTTAATTAAGCACTACTGATTGAACTCCAATAATTTTGTGCCATATGATAGCTATCGCTCTTCTTACACATCTGATTATACATATACAAATAGCTATATCTACTGCCGATCCAGAAATGCATTGGCTGCTAAATAATGTCTATTCGCATGGCCCCATCCACCCACTTGATATTATATAACTTCGACAATAGCGGCAACCCGACTCCGTTGGCCTTTTGGCTCACTGAGGCACTGCGCATGTGATTAGAGTCATTGGACAGGGAAACGAGATTATAAAAAGCGTGGAATGGAATCAAAGCTTTCAGAATCATCAACCACCAATCAACTTGAAGCAGGTTGAACGGCAGCCAACCGTAACTCTCAAGGGTTTTAATTTTGAGGCAAAAGATGTTTTTGCAGATCATACTGGTCCTCTCCTGAATGTGTGTGCAAGCGAAAGCAAGGGGTTAATTTCTATTCAGTTAGACTAATGACAAGTTGAAAGAGGATGCGCAGCTAAGCTAAGCATCATAAAGCACCGGCTGAACAAAGTCAGTAAGGGAGACATTTGATGCAACAAGATGGCGCCTCATTACCTGACCAGCAAACGTCTCCCGTGGCACAACAAGGGCAATAGGCTGAAGTGTGTGGTATGGATTTCAGTTAGGTGGCCTGTAAATTCTTATAATGATATCTACTCCTAGCTAGGTTTCATTTATGATGCACGAAATATCTATCACTAGTTGGAGATGGATCAACTACGGGAATAATTTGCACATGACTGGAGGACGAGGTGCCAGGAAATTGAATGCAGAACCATGAATTGATGCCCTTCAATTTAACGTAGTATATAGAGATGCCTAGCTATGAAACTAGTGTTTTTTTTCCTCTGTTCATGAGTAGGAACCAGTAAAAAAAGTTAACAAAAGATATGAAGCCTGTGGGTGAAGTCAAACTTAGAACATTTGCTCACATACATCATGAAATCTTTTATTTACATATCCCTTACAGACACTGTCCTACTGATCGATCTTTTTCTTTTTATTAATATATCCCCCTAATTCTTTGCTTTGATACGAACACAAACAGGCCTCGTGTCTAATTCACATTTCATATATGTAAATTCGAAAATGTAAGCTTTATGTATGTGATTGTATGTGACTGAAATATATATAAACGCATACTAACAAGACTCTTATTCAAAATATATAATAGAAAATATACAATTGTGTACGACAGCTCAAAATGGTATCACCGCATGCCTTTTCTGAAACCAATTGGGTTATCGGCCGAATGCAGAAAGCCCATACGTAAGTGCTGCCCACTGCCCAGAGCCCCACGCCTGCCTCAGCCAAGTAAACTGTAAACGATCGGGCTAATCCTAGTTTTAATAATGTGCTCTTTTTGTTTTCTTGTTTTAATGGTTTCAATTTGGTGGAAGCATTTTCTATATATGCTCCTTTTTGACACTGAGTCATAGAAGATGCTTTCTAAATTCTAATTTGGTTCTGTCGATCGACAAATGTGATCGGATAAGACATCCTTTATAACTTCTTGTTTCTGTCTTGGTGCTGAATGTAATCAGCATTTGGCAATCTGTTTGATATGTTTGGATGAACCTGGTTGGTTTTTATCTTTGTCTTTGTGGGGCTAGATTTTTCACACCCCACCAAGCTCAAGAATTATGGTATATGGGTATGGCTCTAGCACAACATGTACCAGGAGAATAGGAATACAACATTGAACGGGGCCGTGGAGCATACGTACGATGAGCTGGCATCACATCACCGGGTGAGGCACCCTTACATTAAAATTATAAAGTCAGCTACCATCCCATCCAAGCCTTGAAAAAATCAAAATTCCGCTTTTGTCTAAGAAAGTAAGGAAGCATCCCGCCCCAACCTCTCCGTGTGTAAGTTTTTCTCATAGTTTTGCTTTTGTCCGGGTTGTGAGTGATAACCAATTCGATACGTTGTCCTTGAGGATCCTTCTTTATTTGAGATGCTTGGAATTGGCCTATCTGAAGTTATAGAAGTGTTAAATGATTTATACTTTTTTGTATTTTTGCTAGATTTTTTCTAGATGATTGGAAACTTTTCAGGTGATTTTATCCCTTCAGAGTTGGCATCTTGAATGCAATAAATTTCGATGATTCTGAGCCATAAGATGACCATGTGATGACCTAATTGCTATTAATGCACTTTGTGGACTTAAAGTTGGAAAGGTGGCTTTGTGACTTGGGGGCTCTTTAGATAAATTTTTATGGATTCTGTTTTAATTCTAATTTGGATATTGGAATCATGTTTTTATGTAAAAGGTGGGTAAAATTAAAAATTTTATTTTAAGTAATTTTGAGTTAGAATCGACCAGAATTACCAAATCACCCTGTGTAGTGATTACATCAATTCCGACTCAGCCTTTGTTTCAAAATTATAATTGTTTTTATTTTTCAATGATTACCAACGCTTATGGCCTACTTTAAAAGTTTAAAATTACCAACACTTATAGGCTCTTATTTGATAAACTCAAATTTAGGAGTGAAATAATACCAAAAACATGTATATCTGAGTTTCAGAGAGAGAGAGAGTTATATTAATTTAAAGTTAAAATTGGGTTTGATATTATTTCTAAATTTATTCTAAAAACTCCCAGTACAAAACTTAATTATGATTCAGTGGTGAATTATTGAAAAATTCTGCTTCCATTTCTACTTCAGTTTCTAAAAATTTAACACATAAACAACCCCTCACTATACACTCCTTCTATTACATAAAGGGAAACATTTTCTATAGTCTCTATTGACAGTGAGCCAAGCATAAGGAATATATAGGAGTTGTTGATAATTGAAATTGATAGCGGACAAACTAGCACATGTTAGCATCAACATTGATTTTCTATATGAACTATGGGTGTAAATGGCATCCATTTGTTCAATAAATGTCCATGTTTGCTTTCATCAGCACTAAAATAAACAATGATGTTTTTTGTTCATCCATAATGCGGATGGACATGGACAAGGGTTGTTCGTGTCTACTGTTGGGGGATTTCGGTAGTTCCCTACGCGCATGACAAAAGAAGGTATCAGAAGATCCTTCCTTGCAAGGGATAGAAAATAACAATTTTTTTATATGTGGGACGACCTCCTATTGATTAATTAAGATTACTCTTTACAATTTGGAGAAGGACAATGGTGATTCATAAAATTTTGAAATTCTTCAATTAAATGGCAAATAAAGAAAACTTTGAATTTGTTAAAATAAAAAAAATTGTCAGGAGAAGTGGCTACAATTTTCAAGTAGAAAAGACAAGAAAGAAAGAAACTCCTTCTGATAGATGAGAGCTCCCTTGTATGACTTTTTCTTCCTTTAAGTAAACTTCTGTTGTGCCCGGCGTAGGCACAATTGGTATGCCAGAATTCTACGCAGAGAAAGGAAAAGAAGTTGGAAGAAAGGGCAATGAGTTCTTGAATTACTTCAAACATGAAAACAAAAGAGGAAGAAGACGACCCCTTTATGGGGAGTTGCACCCCATACTGGGAGACGTGCAACTAGTGGGCCCGGTTTACACGTGATCCACTAGTGCGCCAGTTTTAAATATTCAAAAATACAATAATCAATTGCCAACTAGCCTAATGACATAACAAAAATACTGAAATAAGTGGAAATACTAAGTCTAGTGCACCCGTGCACAACACTCCACCACGCTTCCGCACACGCCTTGTCCTCAAGGCGAACACAAAGGATACCGGAGCAAAAACTCATCCTCAGACAACCATGTAGCGTCCTCCAGCGACTGGCCCTACCAAGAGACTAAAACCTGGTTTGTAAGCCCCGGTGCGGCCTGCCTAGGCTGACTTAGCCATGGAGCAGTCTAGGACGGGCGCTGCCTAGGGGAGGTGCGCACAAGCACGCTGCAGCAACACAAGGAGCGGGCACGGTGGGCACCTCGTGCGTGGGCTACGGCAGCAGCCCCACGCACACGCTGAAGCGAAGGCAGCAGTTACGGGCGTGTTGGAGCGTGGTCATGTCTCAGCATTCTGATTGGCACATGGGCGACGTGCCAAGGCTGGCAGTTACATAACCGACCAACACTATCCCCACTAAGACCTGAGTGCATCATGGCGAAGAACATGGGAGTAGTGGCCGACGGTTGCTAAAGTGGTTGCTGCACACTTTCAAGCATAACCGCAAGACAGTTACATGCGGTTACGGATGGTTACCTACGAACTAGTGGGCTGAGTCATGGGGGTCATGTTGTAACCGCTTGGGTATGGCTAGCGGGTATAAAAGAGTGGGGGAAATCAATGTAAGCTCACGCTGAGAAAGCATAGAGCAAGTGGGTTTGGGTTTTGGCACTAAGATTCAAACCAAGTGCTTGTACGTTTACCAAGTGCGAAAGGGTTATTTCAGGCTGGGCCTTTTCCCCTTTACTTCCCTTGTTCATTGTAGTGTGTGTATATTCCTTGTGATTGTGTGTGCACACGAGGGTGAGAAGGCTGTTGAGTGTCGAGGACATTCAGGCCGCACGAGGGCTTAGAAATCTAGCGAAATTTGAGCCCCGTGACAATTGGTATCGGAGCTTCGGAAGACAATGGTGGGTACAACACAAGAGAGGGTCGCTCGCTTGGAGGAGCGGCTGCAGGCAACAATTGCTGCTTTGGAGGGTCTTGCGGCAATCGATGATCGGCTGTCCTCAGCGGAACAACGGGTATCGGTGCTTGAGGCTCGTCCATCCGTGGTGGATATCTCTTCTTCGAATCCCAGCTAGGTTGCGGCTCTTCAAAGGGAGTTAACCAGTCTGGCCGTTTTGGTGAATGAGAAGATGCATCAAATTGCGCATGATGGGGCAACTCGAGTCCAAGCCCTGGTGGACAAAATTGCGTTATTAGAGAGGGCTGTGGTGAACACGGTCCCTCGCGCGGAGGAACCCCAGCGGTCTTCAGCAAAGAAGACCAAAGTGCCGGAACCAAAAGAGTACTCTGGAGGTCGGAGTGCGAAAGAAGTGGGTAACTTCTTATGGGATTTGGAAAACTACTTTAAGTTGATCCAAACCCCCAACACCGAGCGAGTAGCGGTGGCGGCAATGTATCTCGCTGGAGATGCTAAATTATGGTGGCGTGCATGATTGGAAGACGACGAGAGTGCTGGTCGTGCAAGGATTGATGATTGGGAGACTTTTAGGAAAGAGCTGAATGATCAGTTCCTTCCGACCAATGTTGCTTGGACGGCTCGAGAGTCGTTAAGGAAGTTGAGGCAGACCGGATCAGCACGGGACTACGTTAAGCAGTTCCAATCGCTGATGCTGGATGTCAAAGAGATGACGGAACAAGACAAGCTCTTCAATTTCATGACGGGACTCCAACCTTGGGCCTAGACTGAGTTGAGGAGGCAGAACGTTCAGGACCTCACAGTGGCTATTACAGCGGCCGAAAGGTTGGTGGAGCTTAGGCCTAACTCCTTTGGCCCAAAAGATAAGAAGAATGGATCTTTCAAAGGCAGTCACAAGAAGTTCGACAAGAATGAACTCAGCAATGGTGGACGACCAGCCAAAGACAAGAAGAAGATGGATCGAAAGGTTAGAAAAACTGGCTGCTTCATTTGTCAAGGTCCTCACTATGCTCGTGACTGTCCCAAGGGAGAAAAACTGAATGTGATGGTAGCGAACAACGATTCCTCATCTGATGGTGAGACCACACGCATGAATCCTTTGCAATTGGTGAATGCTATGTGCAAAGAAAAGGAGGACAGGGCAGACTTGTTGTATGTTTAGACCATCCTCAACAATCAGCGAGTCAAGGCGTTGGTCGATAGTGGGGCAACCCACAACTTCCTATCTAAGAAGTTGGCGAACTCAAGCAAGTTCGTGGTGACAAAGGCACAAGCGAAAATTAAAGCGGTGAACTCGGATGCAACTCCTGTCAGCGGCATCGTCAACCATGTCGATGTACGGATAGGGAAGTGGTCGGGAAAACTTAACTCTACCGTGGTTTCTCTCAATGATTTTCAGGTGGTGCTTGGTATGGACTTCTTACGAAAAGCAAAGGTCTCCATCATTCCACATCTTGGAGGGCTGTTCATAGGCGATGAACAGGCCCCTTCCTTCGTTCCATGTAGGAAGGAGGAGAGGTCGGCGCAATTGCTGTCCGCAATGCAACTGACCAAAGGCTTAAAGAAGGGCCAGGAGACGTACTTGGTCTCCATTATGAAGCTGGGAGAAGAGCCCGTAGGAAGAACGGACGTTCCTACACAAGTCAGCGACCTGCTGGCTGAATTTGCGGATGTCATGCCACCCGAACTACCGCAAGTTCTTCCACCAAGGCGTATGGTGGATCATGAGATCGAACTCTTGTCGGGAAACCGTCCTCCTGCAAGAGCCCCTTATCGTATGGCTCCCCCAGAATTGAAGGAACTTCGGACGCAGCTTGATGAGTTGCTGCAAGCAGGTTTCATCCGTCCCTCGAAAGCTCCCTTTGGTGCTCCGGTGCTATTCCAAAAGAAGCAAGACGGTTTGCTATAGTTGTGTGTCGATTATCGGGCTCTCAACAAGATTACCGTCAAAAACAAGTATCCGGTGCCTTTGGTTGCTGATTTGTTCGATAGGCTGGCCAAAGCTTCATACTTTACAAAGCTTGATCTTCGGTCAGGTTATTGGCAAGTGCAGATTGTGCAAGGGGATGAACCTAAGACGGCTATGGTGACACGGTATGGTTCTTATGAATTTCTAGTTATGCCATTCGGCTTGACCAATGCCCCTGCTACTTTTTGTACGCTAATGTATGATGTGTTTAGACCCTACCTCGATCGCTTTGTGGTAGTGTACTTGGATGATATCGTTGTATACAGCCAATCCTTGGATGAACACGTAGGACATTTAAGGATTGTGCTGGAACGATTAAGGGAACATCATTTGTACTTAAAGTTGGAAAAGTGTAGCTTCGCACAGGAAGAAGTCTTCTTCCTCGGACATCGAATATCGCAAGGCATGGTGTGGATGGATATGAAGAAGGTCGAAGCCATAATGGAGTGGCCTGCTCCCACAAAAGTGCCTGAGTTGCGGTCCTTCCTTGGACTAGCCAACTACTATCGGCGCTTCATAAAGAGCTACTCAAAGAAGGTGGCGGTGCTGACTGATCTCTTGAGGAAGGACCAACCTTGGCAATGGACGAACGAGTGTCAAGAAGCATTCACGAGACTAAAGGAGGCCATTGCATCAGAGCCTATTCTAAAGTTGCCGGAGTTTGATGTACCATTCGAGGTACAAACTGATGCCTCCAATCGGGCTATTGGAGGTGTGCTCATTCAAGCCGGTCATCCCGTGGTGTATGAGAGCAGAAAGCTGAATGAGACGGAGCGAAGGTACTCCATCCATGAGAAGGAGATGACTGCGGTGGTGCATTGCTTGCGCACATGGAGACACTATCTGCTGGGAGGTAAATTTATAGTCCGGACTGACAATGTGGCCACAAGCTATTTTTCCATGCAGAAGAAACTCACAGCGAAGCAAGCCCGATGGCAAGAATTCCTTGTGGAGTTCGACTATGAGCTACAATACAAACCGGGCAAAGCCAACATAGTGGCTGATGCCCTCAGCCGCCGAACGGACCCGGAGGCGATGATAGCTGCCTTAGTGCAAGTCTCGGGAGACTTGCTAGACCAAGTGGTGCGGGCGACGCAGAAAGACCAAGTCTGCGTGAGACTGCTACAAGCAGTGAAGGACAGTGTGGTTCAAAGATTTTGGACCGAGGATGGGTGTCACGCCCCGGCGATGCCCGACCCGAGCCGAACCCGGTCCAAGGGCCGGTCAAGCGCGCGGGGGCGACGAAGTGAAATTGAGAAACGATTCTAGCGGAAGACTTAATCCCTAACCACGGGCGATTAACAGCAACACGGAGTGCGCACAATCCTTTGAGCAAGAGTAAATAAAAGGGGAAGAAAAGGTGTTGCTTAACACAAAGTAAACAACAATCTCAAACCCACAAACTTAGTTAAGTAAAGCCCACACGGGCTCAAAATAAGTCATAAGCAAACATAACTGTAACATGTGACATAAAACCACAACAAGAACCCTACACAAAGGTTCGAACATAAAGCATGAAAGAAACGATGATAAGTCACGCAACGATCTCCATCATCACACCCAAGCTACCTCTGACCTTTCCTCAAAAAGGCAATCCTGTCTGTCTGCGTGTCGCACCACGCAGCCCCAAATCAAAACACAAAAGAGGGGTGAGTTTTAACACTCAGCAATGGTTTTAATATCACTGTCAACGTAGAAAATACGATAGCTTAGAAATGAGATCGTTTCAGATCAAAGATTTACATGGTGCATCACTTTCTAATCACACATTCATATCACTTAACACTGCATAAAAATGCATAATTCAACCTGCATGGATGTATCTCTAGCATACATATTCCCACATGCATTCACATCATAACCAATCCCGCATGGATGTATCTCTAACGTACATATTCCACATGCATAACATCAAAATCAACATGCATGGATGTATCTCTAACATTCATATTCCACATGCATAATATCAAAATCAGCATGCATGGATGTATCTCTAATATACCTAATCCACATGCATAACATCAAAATCAACATGCATGGATGTATCTCTAACATACATATTCCCACATGCATAATGTTATCACAATCAACCTCCATCAAGGAGTAATCACACATTGACGTCACACAGACGGGAGCATAGACAAGGCCACGAAGGCGTGTCATGGTACAAAATTCTACACAAGAATTCAAGAAAGATCGGGGTTGTCAATCCCTAATACTGCTCGCCCTGGACGATCCTGGCCAAGGATGTCCCATTCTCACACAGAGAATCTAGAGCAGGGGTGTTCGCCCAGGGACATCTCCTGCGGAGGGAAGAGCCCGAGTTCTCACACAGAGAACCCTAGAACACGTGGTAGCGGGGTGCACACGGCATACCACACTGGATTCTCAGGGTCCAGATGACACACATAAAAATATTCTCACGTATCCGCAAGACAAGTACACAACTCGTCCCCACATCATTCCATTAAACAAGACTCAACCCGGGGAGTGCACTCGTTCCACACAGGAACTCCAAATCGTTCCACACATGAACTTCAAATCGTTCCACACAGGAACTTCAAATCAAAATATGTCCTTTCGGACCAATCAACTTGCGATTAATCCACGACCGATAAACCCGGCATGCAATTCCATCACATTGCATCCAATCGGTCAAATTCGATTAATCACGATGAAGCCTCAATTGGAAATCCATTTTCATGATGCGTGCAGCATGGTACATGCGTGGGCAAAGCATACATGAATCCTAATCATGATAAGTGCTCTCACCAGCCCCTAATGCATCATTCATAATCACGATATTAAGCTTCAACATCATCATTTAACCCCCACATGTGTGTGTGTGTAACTAGTAGAAGCCTTTCACATAATGCATATTAACATGCTTGAAAATCAACTCACTACCACACCACACATGTGAATTTCTACCTAAACATGAATTGCAAATGAAATCATAGTAGAAGAATCGTTGAAATCATAGTTAAATTCAAAACTCAACCACAAAGGCTAAACACCTATAACATCACTCATTTCATCATTGAGTCATGGCATTCACCAACATTCACACACCATTAATCACAATTTATCATGACAAATCTGTCCAACAATGATTGTAGTCCTACTGAAATATGCTTAACCAAAGGGAAACAACTATTCATAATTTCAAAATAACGATTCCAACATCATGCCACAAAACATAAGTCATTCCACCATCACTAAGCATATATCTCAACTCCATAAACTCAATAGCATGCATTTCCAAAGAGCCTAACATAGCTCAAAACACTCCACATTCATATAAAATTGGCAAGCCAAAGTGGAATCATCAAAATAGGCATCATACACACAACATGCAAATTTCCTGTGTAGCCGATCGATCGCCCTTCAGGCCGTTCGATCGGTTACACGCAAAATTTTGAAATTTTCAGTTCATCCGATCGATCGCCCTGCAAGGCCGATCGATCGCCAACACGGCAGAACAATCATCTTCTTCCTTTCGCAAAATCAAACCGAAACACCATAGATAACACTTCAAATCCACATCTAGCACCCTAATCATCATCAAAAGTCCTCCTTGACTTCCAGAATATCAAACCAAACCATAATAATGCAAAACCCTAAGAAATCGGGATTAAATAATTCCATTTTCTAATCTTACCATTAACACACTAAATCAAGCAAACCATTTCGAAATAAGCCAAAAAATGAAGAGTTTTACCATGGATAAACAGAGATTTCGAAGACCCATTACCTCAGCACTTGATTAAGCTCGGATTGAAGAGTCACCCTTCTTGAAATCCTTGAAAACACAATGAGTTTGAATCACACACCAATAGAAATCGATTTACTTAAGAAATCCTTAATTAAATCTTAGATCTAGGGCTTGTTGGTAGTAAAAATCGAATTTTGAAAGTTAGGGTTTGTAGTAAAACACAAATCAGTAGCTTTTGATGGTCAAAAACGAATTGAATCAAGGGGAAAATGGTAGATTTAGAAGAAATTAAGAGAAAAGCCATGGATTAGTGCTTAATTAGAGCAAGCTTACCTTAATCGGCTTCTAATTCGGGCCTAAGTGGGGATTAGGCCAGACCTCCTTCCTTAGCCTATTCCCAAAAATGGAAATGGCTCTGGTTTGCCCTTTTATAGTAAGGGTTGGGGTAGGCATAGGTAAGTTTTGGGGTGTACATATGAAAAGTAGGCTAAAAGTGGTTATTTTGCAAATTTAAGCACGAATTAAGCCTAATAAAATTCTGAAAATTTTTGTGTGACCTTAAGTATATGTCTAGTTTCATTTGACACAAAAATAAAATTTTCGACCGTGGGGCCCACAGGGGTCCCGCCAAAACCCTAATTTTTGGGAAAATAGTAAAAATTCCAAAAAATCTCAAAAAATTCACATTTGGTTTAAAATCACTTAAAACCACTAATATTGAAGTTAATTTTGGTTAAAACCATCACAAACTTTATTTATTTACAAAATCATCGAATAAGATCAGAAAACACGTAAATCTCACGATAATCAATAATTAAAGAAAACCAAAACCGGTTTAAAGATGAGGGTCCTTACAATGGGGCGCTGTACGCCAAGGGAAGATGCCTCTTTATTCCAAATGCAGATGGCTTGAGGTGAAAGCTGCTGTAAGAAGCTCATGATGCAAGGTGGGCTGGACATCCGGGACAAGAGCGCACGTTTGCTCTCTTGAACCGTAATTATTATTGGCCACATATGAGAGAAGACGTGGAGCAGTATGTACGCACTTGTTTGGTGTGTCAACAGGACAAAGTTGAAAGGCAGAAAACAGCGGGGTTACTTGAACCCTTACCTATACCAGAGAGGCCTTGGATAAGTCTATCTATGGACTTCATCACTAGACTCCCAGCGGTAAAAGGCTTTGGATCGATCATGGTGGTCATGGACAGGTTCTCGAAGTATGGCACATTCATCGCAGCACCTAAAGTTTGCACTGCAGAAGTTTCCGCGGAACTTTTCTTTAAGAATATCATCAAACTTTGGGGACTTCCGGTGGACATCGTTAGTGATCGCGACACCCGGATTACGGGCAGGTTTTGGATGCAACTCTTTGAGATGCTCGGCACCAAGCTGAATTTCTCAACCAGCAACCACCCACAAACCGATGGACAAACTGAGAGGGTAAATGCCATCTTGGAAGAATATCTAAGGCATTATGTGACTGCCAATCAACAAAATTGGGTGGATCTCTTAGAGATAGCATAGTTCTATAATCCGACCAGAACGGCGGACACGACGCTTGTCAAGTAGCGTTATAGGAATGGGCTCAGACGAAGCAACAGGGCCCATCAAGGGAAGAGGTGGAGCATCCATAGCCAAGGGGACACGACCAGAACGGCAGACACGACACTTGTCAAGTAGCGTTATAGGAATGGGCTCAGACGAAGCGACAGGGCCCATCAAGGGAAGAGGTGGAGCATCCATAGCCAAGGTAGGGTCACCAATGTAATGACACAGCCGGGAAACATGAAAAACCGAATGGACCAACGAACCTGACGGCAGAGTGAGGTGATAAGCAACCGAACCAACTCTCGCTTCAACAACATAGGGCCCATGAAACTGTGGAGCAAGCTTTGAGTGCTCAGGCTGGAACAAGGAGGACTGACGCTGAGGAAGAACGGAAACATAAACCAAGTCCCCCACGGCAAACTCGCGCTCGGTGTGATGGCTATCATAAATCTGCTTTATTTGATTCTGAGCTGCAGATAGGTTCTCTTTAAGCTGACGAAGAACCTCATCTTGAATCTGGAGCATATAGTCGACCTCTACCACGGAAGACCGATGAGGCACATAGGACAGCACAGTAGGAGGCGGCCTGCCATATAAAATCTGGAAAGGAGTGAACCCGGCACGAGTGTGGTGCGCAGTGTTATAAGACCACTCTGCCCAAGGAAGAAGCTGAAGCCAATGTCGGGGCTGAGTCATAGTGAAACAACGCAAATATTGCTCCAAACAATGGTTCACGACCTCGGTTTGACCATCCGTCTGAGGGTGGTAGGCGGTGCTCATGTGGAGAGAAGTGCCCTGTAAAGTGAAAAACTCTTGCCGAAACTGAGAGATAAAAACCCGGTCGCGATCAGAGACAATCGTGCGAGGCATACCATGTAACTTGGCCACGTCCCGAACATAAAGATCCGCCACCGACTTAGCTGTGTAGGGATGACCCAGAGCACAAAAATGGGCATATTTAGATAGCTGATCCACGACCACCATAATCACCGACTTGCCTTGAACCAATGGTAAGGCCTCAACAAAGTCCATGGAAACATTGTCCCAAACTTGCTCTGGAATGGGCAAAGGCTGAAGTAACCCGGCCGGGGAGGTAGTGGCAGACTTGGCACGCTGACAGACATCACAAGTAGCCACAAAATTAGTCACTGCACGACGTACACCCTTCCACAAGAAGCTCTGGCTGGCCCGTTTATAAGTGCGAAGAGCACCCTCATGTAAGGACCCTCATCTTTAAACCGGTCTTGATTTTTATTTAATTATGGGTTATCGTGCAATTTACGTGTTTTCTGATCTTATTCGGTGATTTTGTAAATAAATAGAGTTTGTGATGGTTTTAACCAAAATTAACTTCAATATTAGTGGTTTTAAGTGATTTTAAACCAAATGTGAATTTTTGGAATTTTTCGGATTTTTCACTATTTTCCCAAAAATTAGGGTTTTGGCGGGACCCCTGTGGGCCCCACGGTCGAAAATTTTATTTTTTGTGTCAAATGACCCTAGACATATACTTAAGGTCACACAAAAATTTTCAGAATTTTATTAGGCTTAATTCGTGCTTAAATTTGCAAAATAACCACTTTTAGCCTACTTTTCATATTTACACCCCAAAACTTACCTTTGCCTACCCCAACCCTTACTATAAAAGGGCAAACCTGAGCCATTTCCATTTTTGGGAATAGGCTAAGGAAGGAGGTCTGGCCTAATCCCCACTTAGGCCCGAATTAGAAGCCGATTAAGGTAAGCTTGCTCTAATTAAGCACTAATCCATGGCTTTTCTCTTAATTTCTTCCAAATCTACCATTTTCCCCTTGATTCAATTCGTTTTTGACCATCAAAAGCTACTGATTTGTGTTTTACTACAAACCCTAACATTCAAAATTCGATTTTTACTACCAACAAGCCCTAGATCTAAGATTTAATTAGGGATTTCTTAAGTAAATCGATTTCTATTGGTGTTTGATTCAAACTCATTGTGTTTTCAAGGATTTCAAGAAGGGTGACTCTTCAATCCGAGCTTAATCAAGTACTGAGGTAATGGGTCTTCGAAATCTCTGTTTATCCATGGTAAAACTCTTCATTTTTGGCTTATTTCGAAATGGTTTGCTTGATTTAGTGTGTTAATGGTAAGATTAGAAAATGGAATTATTTAATCCCGATTTCTTAGGGTTTTGCATTATTATGGTTTGGTTTGACATTCTGGAAGTCAAGGAGGACTTTTGATGATGATTAGGGTGCTAGATGTGGATTTGAAGTGTTATCTATGGTGTCTCGGTTTGATTTTGCGAAAGGAAGAAGATGACTTCTGCCGTGTTAGCGATCGATCGGCCTTGCAGGGCGATCGATCGGCTGAACTGAAAATTTGAAAATTTTGCGTGTAACCGATCGAACGGCCTGAAGGGCGATCGATCGGCTACACAGCAAATTGTATGTTGTGTGTATGATGCCTATTTTGATGATTCCACTTTAGCTTGCCAATTTTATATGAATGTGGAGTGTTTTAAGCTATGTTAGGGTACCGGAAATGCATGCTATTGAGTTTATGGAGTTGAGATATATGCTTAGTGATGGTGGAATGACTTATGTTTTGTGGCATGATGTTGGAATCGTTATTTTGAAATTATGAATAGTTGTTTCCCTTTGGTTAAGCATATTTCAAGAGGGACTACAATCATTGTTGGACAGATTTGTCATGATAAATTGTGATTAATGGTGTGTGAATGTTGGTGAATACCATGACTCAATGATGGAATGAGTGATGTTATAGGTGTTTAGCCTTTGTGGTTGAGTTTTGAATCTAGCTAAGATTTCAACGATTCTTCTACTATGATTTCCGCTGGAATTCATGTTTAGGTAGAAATTCACATGTGTAGTGTGGTAGTGAGTTGATTTTCAAGCATGATAATATGCATTATGTGAAAGGCTTCTACTAGTTACACACACACACATGTGGGGGTTAAATGATGATGTTGAAGCTTAATATCGTGATTATGAATGATGCATTAGGGGCTGGTGAGAGCACTTATCATGATTAGGGTTCATGTATGCTTTGCCCACGCATGTACCATGTTGCACGTATCATGAAAATGGATTTCCAATTGAGGCTTCATCGTGATTAATCGAATTTGACCGATTGGATGCAATGTGATGGAATTGCGTGCCGGGTTTATCGGTCGTGGATTAATCGCAAGTTGATTGGTCCGAAAGGACATATTTTGATTTGAAGTTCTGTGTGGAACGATTTGGAGTTCTGTGTGGAACGAGTGCACTCCCGGGTTGAGTCTTGTTTAATGGAATGATGTGGGGACGAGTTGTGTACTTGTCTTGCGGATATGTGAGAATATCATTATGTGTGTCATCCGGACCCCGAGAATCCGGTGTGGTATGCCGTGTGCACCCCGCTACCACGTGTTCTAGGGTTCTCTGTGTGAGAACTCGGGCTCTTCCCTCCGCAGGAGATGTCCCTGGGCGAACACCCCTGCTCTAGATTCTCTGTGTGAGAATGGGACATCCTTGGCCAGGATTGTCCAGGGCGAGCAGTATTAGGGATTGACAACCCCGATCTTTCTTGAATTCTTGTGTAGAATTTTGTACCATGACACGCCTTCGTGGCCTTGTCTATGCTCCCGTCTGTGTGACGTCAATGTGTGATTACTCCTTGATGGAGGTTGATTGTGATAACATTATGCATGTGGGAATATGTATGTTAGAGATACATCCATGCATGTTGATATTGATGTTATGCATGTGGAATATGTATGTTAGAGATACATCCATGCATGTTGATGTTGATGTTATGCATGTGGGAATATGTATGTTAGAGATACATCCATGCATGTTGATATTGATGTTATGCATGTGGAATATGTATGTTAGAGATACATCCATGCATGCTGATTTTGATGTTATGCATGTGGAATATGTATGTTAGAGATACGTCCATGCGGGATTGGTTATGATGTGAATGCATGTGGGAATATGTATGCTAGAGATACATCCATGCAGGTTGAATTATGCATTTTTATGCGGTGTTAAGTGATATGAATGTGTGATCATAAAGTGATGCACCATGTAAATCTTTGATCTGAAACGATCTCATTTCTAAGCTATCGTATTTTCTACGTTGACCGGTGATATTAAAACCATTGCTGAGTGTTAAAACTCACCCCTCTTTTGTGTTTTGATTTGGGGCTGCGTGGTGCGACACGCAGATGGACAGGATTGCCTTTTTGAGGAAAGGTCAGAGGTAGCTTGGGTGTGATGATGGAGATCGTTGCGTGACTTATCATCGTTTCTTTCATGCTTTATGTTCGAACCTTTGTGTAGGGTTCTTGTTGTGGTTTTATGTCACATGTTACAGTTATGTTTGCTTATGACTTATTTTGAGCCGGTGTGGGCTTTACTTAACTAAGTTTGTGGGTTTGAGATTGTTGTTTACTTCGTGTTAAGCAACACCTTTTTTTTCCCTTTTATTTACTCTTGCTCAAAGGATTGTGCGCACTCCGTGTTGCTGTTAATTGCCCGTGGTTAGGGATTAAGTCTTCCGCTAGAATCGTTTCTCAATTTCACTGCCGCCCCGCGCACTTGACCGGCCCTTGGACCGGGTTCGGCTCGGGTCGGGCATGGCCGGGGCGTGACAGAGAGTTTTTGGTATCGGAGCACATATTTGTCCAAGAGTAAATAGGGTTGTGTGATAAGTCTTGCTTGTTTGCTTGCTTGCTTGTTTGTGTGCTTTCTGCTTGTTTGGCTGTGTGCTTTCGGGTTGTTAGGCTGTACGATTAACGTCTGGTCGTCGTGTAGATGGCTGGTCCTAATCATGCAGGCGCTAATAACCATCGCGGTGCTCGTGACCCAAGGGTGGACGATGTGTTGACCGCCATTGAAGGGTTGACACAGGTGTTCCAGGCTAAGCACGCGAGTGGTAGCAGTTCTGAGTCTCTTTCTCTCGAGGGATTCAAGAAGCTTAATCCCCCTAGCTTCAAGGGCGGATTAGATTCCTCTCATTCTTTTGTGTCTCCTCATTTTGCTCATGAGTTGGATGCTTGTTATAAGTTGTTGCATGTTCCTTTGCGTGTTTCTACACCTTCATCCTCTCTTCGAGCGGAAAAGTATGTTGAGATGATTCCTATGGAGATCGGTGGACATGTGCTACATATGGATCTTATTATATTGCCGATGATTGACTTTGATGTGATCCTAGGCATGGATATGATGTTCAAGTTCCATGCATATGTAGACTGTCGCAGGAGGTGTGTGAAGTTCGAGTTGCCAGGAGCTAAGCCTTTTATCTTTCAAGGGGTGAAACGTTCTAATGGCAAATTCTTGGTCTCTTCCTTCAAAGCCAAGAAGTGGATCGATAGTGGATGCGAAGCTTTCCTTGCTAGTGTTACGGGGTTGAACATGGAGTTACCTTCTTTGGATTCCGTTCGTGTTGTGGCGGAATTTCCCGATGTCTTCCCTAGTGACTTGGCGAGTTTACCACCGGAGAGGGAGATAGAGTTTTGCATTGACCTTATTCCAGGCACTACTCCTATCTCTAAGGCTCCCTATCGTATGGCTCCAGCCGAACTTAAAGAGCTTAAGGCTCAGCTGCAGGATCTTATGGATAAGGGGTATATTAGGCCGAGTGTATCTCCTTGGGGTGCGCCGGTCTTATTTGTTCGGAAGAAGGATGGTTCTCTACGGTTGTGTATCGACTACCGAATGCTTAATCAGGTAACCATCAAGAACAAGTACCCTTTACCTAGAATTGATGATTTGTTTGATCAGTTGCAGCAGGCACAGGTTTTCTCTAAGGTCGATTTGAGATCGGGTTATCACCAACTTCGGATCCGTCCTGATGATGTTGCTAAGACGGCTTTCCGTACCCGATATGGGCATTATGAGTTCTTAGTTATGCCTTTTGGTCTTACTAATGCACCTGCCTCATTTATGGACTTGATGAACCGAGTCTTTCGGCCTTATCTTGATCGGTTTGTGATTATATTCGTGGATGATATTCTGATCTATTCGGCCAATGAGGAAGAGCATGAAGCACATTTGAGGATTGTTTTGCGAACTTTGCGGGAGCATATGCTCTTTGCGAAGTTTGACAAGTGTGAATTTTGGCTCAAGAAAGTGCATTTCCTTGGTCATGTTATATCGAGAGACGGTGTGGCGGTTGATCCCTCGAAAGTTGAAGCCGTGTTGAATTGGGAGCAACCGAAAAGTGCATCGGAGGTCCGCAGCTTCCTAGGACTTGCCGGGTACTATCGCCGTTTCATTGAGGGTTTTTCTAGCCTTGCGAGCCCTATGACTAAGTTGACAAGGAAGAATGAGAAGTTCGAGTGGAACTCAGCTTGTGAAGAGAGTTTCCAAGAGTTGAAGAAGAGGCTAACTTCAGCTCCAGTTCTAACTTTGCCTTCCGGGAGTGGCGGATTCGTGGTCTATAGTGATGCTTCTCTTCGCGGCTTGGGTTGTGTACTCATGCAGCATGGGAGAGTGGTGGCTTATGCATCTCGACAGCTTAGAGTGCACGAGCGGAATTACCCCACTCATGACTTGGAGTTAGCGGCCGTAGTCTTTGCATTGAAGATTTGGCGGCACTATCTCTATGGTGAGAAGTTTGAGGTATTCACTGATCACAAGAGCTTGAAGTACTTATTCACGCAGCGAGATCTTAATTTGAGGCAAAGGAGGTGGCTTGAATTCTTGAAGGATTATGACTTCACGATATCGTATCATCCGGGCAAAGCGAACGTGGTGGCGGATGCTTTGAGTCGGAAATCAGCCACTACGGTTGCTTGCATGCGAGTTCGTGAGTGGCTCCTTTATGAGGATGCCATTGAGCTAAGGCCAGAGTTGACTTTGGAGGACACACGGAGCTGGTTTGCTAATCTCTCTATTAGCTCTAGTGTGGTGGATGACGTGGTCGAAGCTCAGAAGGGTGATGAAGATATTCTAGCTCTTAAGGCTAAGCTAAGGGAGAAGGCAGTGTTGGGCTTTGAGGAAAAGTCCGATGGAAGCTTGATGTATAAGGGTCGTTGGTGTGTGCCGAACACCGTTGAGCTGAGAGAGCGTATCCTATCGGAGGCACACCATTCTAAGTTCTCTATCCATCCTGGAGGAACGAAGATGTACCACGACGTGAAGAGGACATTTTGGTGGAATGGGATGAAGAAGGACATTGCGGTCTACGTGTCCAAATGCCTTGTATGTCAGCAAGTCAAGGTAGAGCATCGGCATCCAGGCGGTTTACTACAACCACTTCCGATTTCGGAGTGGAAGTGGGAGCACGTCACTATGGATTTCGTTTCCGGACTGCCACGGTCGCCGAGTGGTAATGATGCGGTTTGGGTGATTGTTGATCGACTTACTAAGTCCGCTCATTTCCTCGCGATTAGAATGACTACTCCTTTGGATGTCTTGGCTGCTCTATATTTGAGGGAGATCGTGCGGTTACATGGGATTCCAGTATCTATTGTCTCTGATCGTGACCCGCGGTTCACTTCGAGGTTTTGGCAGAGCTTTCAGGGTGCTTTGGGCACATCTTTGCATCTTAGCTCCGCTTACCATCCTGAGACGGACGGACAGTCCGAAAGGACCATTCAGACGCTTGAGGACATGCTTCGGGCTTGTATCCTTGAGTGGAAAGGAAGTTGGGAGCAACATTTGCCGCTGGTTGAGTTTTCTTATAATAATAGCTACCAAGCGAGCATCCGGATGGCACCTTTCGAGGCGCTTTATGGGCGTCCTTGCCGATCACCGTTGTGTTGGAGTGAGGTTGGAGATCACCTTCTCACTGGCCCAGACCTTATTCAGCAGTCAGTGGAGAAGATACACCTTATCCGGGAGAGGTTGCGTGCAGCTCAGAGCCGTCGAAGAGTTATGCCGATAGGCGACGGCGGGAGTTGGAGTTTGGTGTTGGTGATCATGTTTTCCTTAAGATCTCTCCGACTCGTGGTGTTGTTCGATTTGGACAACGGGGGAAGTTGTCACCTCGTTTTATTGGTCCATTCGAGATCTTGGAGCGGATTGGCGCCACAGCTTATCGGGTTGCACTTCCACCCCGACTAGCCGATATCCATAATGTTTTCCACGTCTCACTTCTTCGGAAGTATGAGCCGGATCCCACTCATGTCTTGGATTTTGAGCCGTTGGAGCTTCAGGAGAATCTTTCCTACGAGGAGGTACCTATTCAGATTCTTGATCGTAAGGAGAAGGTACTTCGGCAAAAGGCAATCCCACTCGTGAAGGTGTTGTGGAGGAATCATGGAGTCGAGGAAGCCACGTGGGAAACGGAGGACGAGATCAGAAAGAAGTATCCTCATCTTTTTGTCGCTGACCTCTAGCGAATTTTGGGGGACCAAAATTCCTAAGAGGGGGAGGATGTAAGGACCCTCATCTTTAAACCGGTCTTGATTTTTATTTAATTATGGGTTATCGTGCAATTTACGTGTTTTCTGATCTTATTCGGTGATTTTGTAAATAAATAGAGTTTGTGATGGTTTTAACCAAAATTAACTTCAATATTAGTGGTTTTAAGTGATTTTAAACCAAATGTGAATTTTTGGAATTTTTCGGATTTTTCACTATTTTCCCAAAAATTAGGGTTTTGGCGGGACCCCTGTGGGCCCCACGGTCGAAAATTTTATTTTTTGTGTCAAATGACCCTAGACATATACTTAAGGTCACACAAAAATTTTCAGAATTTTATTAGGCTTAATTCGTGCTTAAATTTGCAAAATAACCACTTTTAGCCTACTTTTCATATTTACACCCCAAAACTTACCTTTGCCTACCCCAACCCTTACTATAAAAGGGCAAACCTGAGCCATTTCCATTTTTGGGAATAGGCTAAGGAAGGAGGTCTGGCCTAATCCCCACTTAGGCCCGAATTAGAAGCCGATTAAGGTAAGCTTGCTCTAATTAAGCACTAATCCATGGCTTTTCTCTTAATTTCTTCCAAATCTACCATTTTCCCCTTGATTCAATTCGTTTTTGACCATCAAAAGCTACTGATTTGTGTTTTACTACAAACCCTAACATTCAAAATTCGATTTTTACTACCAACAAGCCCTAGATCTAAGATTTAATTAGGGATTTCTTAAGTAAATCGATTTCTATTGGTGT
The DNA here is from genome assembly GCA_035235625.1 of Saururus chinensis. NCBI lineage: Eukaryota > Viridiplantae > Streptophyta > Magnoliopsida > Piperales > Saururaceae > Saururus > Saururus chinensis. Next base: position 34,961,748 of record CP141145.1, read on the forward strand.
TTGATTCAAACTCATTGTGTTTTCAAGGATTTCAAGAAGGGTGACTCTTCAATCCGAGCTTAATCAAGTACTGAGGTAATGGGTCTTCGAAATCTCTGTTTATCCATGGTAAAACTCTTCATTTTTGGCTTATTTCGAAATGGTTTGCTTGATTTAGTGTGTTAATGGTAAGATTAGAAAATGGAATTATTTAATCCCGATTTCTTAGGGTTTTGCATTATTATGGTTTGGTTTGACATTCTGGAAGTCAAGGAGGACTTTTGATGATGATTAGGGTGCTAGATGTGGATTTGAAGTGTTATCTATGGTGTCTCGGTTTGATTTTGCGAAAGGAAGAAGATGACTGTTTGCCGTGTTAGCGATCGATCGGCCTTGCAGGGCGATCGATCGGCTGAACTGAAAATTTGAAAATTTTGCGTGTAACCGATCGAACGGCCTGAAGGGCGATCGATCGGCTACACAGGAAATTGTATGTTGTGTGTATGATGCCTATTTTGATGATTCCACTTTAGCTTGCCAATTTTATATGAATGTGGAGTGTTTTAAGCTATGTTAGGCTACTGGAAATGCATGCTATTGAGTTTATGGAGTTGAGATATATGCTTAGTGATGGTGGAATGACTTATGTTTTGTGGCATGATGTTGGAATCGTTATTTTGAAATTATGAATAGTTGTTTCCCTTTGGTTAAGCATATTTCGGTAGGACTACAATCATTGTTGGACAGATTTGTCATGATAAATTGTGATTAATGGTGTGTGAATGTTGGTGAATACCATGACTCAATGATGGAATGAGTGATGTTATAGGTGTTTAGCCTTTGTGGTTGAGTTTTGAATCTAGCTAAGATTTCAACGATTCTTCTACTATGATTTCATTTGGAATTCATGTTTAGGTAGAAATTCACATGTGTAGTGTGGTAGTGAGTTGATTTTCAAGCATGATAATATGCATTATGTGAAAGGCTTCTACTAGTTACACACACACACATGTGGGGGTTAAATGATGATGTTGAAGCTTAATATCGTGATTATGAATGATGCATTAGGGGCTGGTGAGAGCACTTATCATGATTAGGGTTCATGTATGCTTTGCCCACGCATGTACCATGTTGCACGCATCATGAAAATGGATTTCCAATTGAGGCTTCATCGTGATTAATCGAATTTGACCGATTGGATGCAATGTGATGGAATTGCGTGCCGGGTTTATCGGTCGTGGATTAATCGCAAGTTGATTGGTCCGAAAGGACATATTTTGATTTGAAGTTCCTGTGTGGAACGATTTGGAGTTCCTGTGTGGAACGAGTGCACTCCCGGGGTTGAGTCTTGTTTAATGGAATGATGTGGGGAGGAGTTGTGTACTTGTCTTGCGGATATGTGAGAATATTATTATGTGTGTCATCCGGACCCCGAGAATCCGGTGTGGTATGCCGTGTGCACCCCGCTACCACGTGTTCTAGGGTTCTGCGTGTGAGAACTCGGGCTCTTCCCTCCGCAGAGATGTCCACTGGCGAACACCCCTGCTCTAGATTCTCTGTGTGAGAATGGGACATCCTTGGCCAGGATTGTCCAGGGCGGCAGTATTAGGGATTGACAACCCCGATCTTTCTTGAATTCTTGTGTAGAATTTTGTACCATGACACGCCTTCGTGGCCTTGTCTATGCTCCCGTACGTGTGACGTCAATGTGTGATTACTCCTTGATGGAGGTTGATTGTGATAACATTATGCATGTGGGAATATGTATGTTAGAGATACATCCATGCATGTTGATATTGATGTTATGCATGTGGAATATGTATGTTAGAGATACATCCATGCATGTTGATGTTGATGTTATGCATGTGGGAATATGTATGTTAGAGATACATCCATGCATGTTGATATTGATGTTATGCATGTGGAATATGTATGTTAGAGATACATCCATGCATGCTGATTTTGATGTTATGCATGTGGAATATGTATGTTAGAGATACGTCCATGCGGGATTGGTTATGATGTGAATGCATGTGGGAATATGTATGCTAGAGATACATCCATGCAGGTTGAATTATGCATTTTTATGCAGTGTTAAGTGATATGAATGTGTGATCATAAAGTGATGCACCATGTAAATCTTTGATCTGAAACGATCTCATTTCTAAGCTATCGTATTTTCTACGTTGACATGATATTAAAACCATTGCTGAGTGTTAAAACTCACCCCTCTTTTGTGTTTTGATTTGGGGCTGCGTGGTGCGACACGCAGATGGACAGGATTGCCTTTTTGAGGAAAGGTCAGAGGTAGCTTGGGTGTGATGATGGAGATCGTTGCGTGACTTATCATCGTTTCTTTCATGCTTTATGTTCGAACCTTTGTGTAGGGTTCTTGTTGTGGTTTTATGTCACATGTTACAGTTATGTTTGCTTATGACTTATTTTGAGCCGGTGTGGGCTTTACTTAACTAAGTTTGTGGGTTTGAGATTGTTGTTTACTTCGTGTTAAGCAACACCTTTTTTTTTCCCTTTTATTTACTCTTGCTCAAAGGATTGTGCGCACTCCGTGTTGCTGTTAATTGCCCGTGGTTAGGGATTAAGTCTTCCGCTAGAATCGTTTCTCAATTTCACTTCGTCGCCCCCGCGCACTTGACCGGACCTTGGACCGGGTTCGGCTCGGGTCGGGCATGGCCGGGGCGTGACACCTCATGACCCGCCAAAGGAGAGGTATGGAAGTGACCAATGAGACGCTAGCGCAGATCGGTAACCGCTGGCACCCAAAGACGGTCCTTCCAGAAGAGAAGGCCATCCTTCCAGAAGAGAAGGCCATCCTTCCATGCAAAACCAGGGTGCGCTGCTGGGTTGGTCTGAAGGGCTGCAATCAGAGTGGAGGTCGGGCAATCATCCTTATAAGCCTGCTGTAATTCGTCAAGAAAAGGGTAAATTGGGCTGGAAATAGCCAAACACGAACCTGGGTTGGTGCGGCGAGACAGTGCATCAGCCACAGTGTTGTCTGATCCCCGCTTGTACACAACCTCATAATCATAACCCAAGAGCTTACTAACCCACCGCTATTGCACGGGCGCGAACACTCGCTGTTCAAGAAAATACTTGAGTGGCTGATGGTCAGTGCGAATGAGGAACCGCCGACCAAGCAAATAAGGGCGCCACTTGTTGACCACAAGGACAATGGCGAGCATAACGACCAGCCAAAGCCTTACTGAAGTAGGCAATGAGACGCTCCTCCTGAAGAAGTACTGCCCCTAGGCCGGCATCCAAAGCATCGGTCTCGACCACGAATGGCCTGCTGAAATCAGGGAGAATCAAAAAAGGGGTGGTCGCCATAGCCTGTTTCAACTCCTCGAAGGCGGCCTGGGCAGCGTCGGACCAGCAAAAAGCACCTTTATGTAACAGCTGAGTAAGCTGCCGTGCAATCTCACCATAGCCGTGAATAAAGCGCCGATAATAGCCAGTAAGGCCAAGGAAATCCTGCAGCGCCCGGGCGCAAGTAGGAGCCGACCAGGACAGCATGACGGTCACCTTAGAGGGGTTCATAGCCACACCGTCACGAGAGATGACATGACCCAAATATTCAACCTGTGAGCAGCCAAATGAACACTTCGAGCATTTAAGAAACAACGAGTTAGCTTGTAGGATATCAAAGATAGACCTGAGATGCTCCAAATGGTCAGCCCACGACTTGCTATAGACTAGAATATCATCGAAGAACACCAAGATGAAGCGGCAGAGGAAGGGCCTGAAGAGGTCATTCATAAGGCTCTGAAATGTAGAGGGCGCATTCGTGAGGCCGAACGGCATAACCAAGAACTCAAAATGACCATCATGAGTATGGAAGGCGGTCTTATGCACATTGGTGGGCTGCATACGGATTTGATGATAATTGGAACGAAGGTCCAGTTTACTGAATATGGTAGCACTAGCCAACTCGTCCAATAGTTCCTCCACCACTGGTATGGGATACTTGTCCTTCACTATAATTGCATTTAGCGCCCGATAGTCCACACAGAAGCGCCAAGTCCCATCTTTCTTATGGACCAGCAACACTGGGGAAGAAAAAGAGCTCGTGCTAGGCCAAATGATACCTAAAGAAAGCATATCCGATACCAGGCGCTCGATCTCAGCCTTCTGAATATATGGATAGCGATAGGGTCGTACATTGGCTGGAGCAGCACCGGGCAAAATAGGAATAGAGTGGTCATGAGCCCTCACCGGGGGAAGGCCTGTTGGCTCAGCAAACACCGTGCTATACGCTGTCAAAAGATCACAAAGGTCCTGCGACAAGTCATCCTGTACCACCGCCACTGACGCTCACTGCTGGAGGAGGAGTCAGAAAGACCCCGTTGCCTGAGTAGAAAGAAGAGTACCTGGCTGAGAGCCTTGGAGATGTACCCGCTGTCCATGCAATGCGAAATCCATCACCAGATCCTTAAAGTTCCAAAGAATGTCCCCAAGCTCCTGGAGCCACTGCACTCCCAACACCACGTCCGCCCCCTTCGTCGGCAGTAAGAAGAGGTCGGTTACGAAGGTGTGGCCCTGGATGGAGAGTGCGGCCTGTGCACAGACATCAGAACTGCGGAGGTGCTTACCATCACCAATCAATACATCAAAAGGGGTCGAGTCAGACACAAAACAACCTAGCCGCTGCGCCACCTTATCGTTGATGAAGTTGTGAGTCAATCCACTGTCAATCAGAATGGTGACCTGTTGCCGCTTGAGATAACCTTGTACCCTCATTGTGCACGGTGTGAAGGCCCTTGAAAAAGCATGTACAGAGATCTCTGGCAATGTATCGGCAAGGTACAAAGAATCAGACTCATCGGTTCCCCCGGACTCCTCATCGATTTCCTCCACTAAAAGACTCCCTTTGATGGAACAACGGTGCCTCGGAACGAACTTCTCATCGCAGCAAAAACAGAGTCCTTTTGCTTGACGTTCCTCCATTTGGGCTGGAGTGAGACAACGGACAATCGGGCCAGCCGGAGGAGGAGCTTGGCCAATGCGGCCAGTCACCTGGTTGCTGGCTGGAGCAGCAAGGGGAGAGGCAGACACAGCAGCCCGAGGAAAAGGTCCTAGCCTGCCTCCGCGCCTCTGTCGGGCCAACTTCTCCTCCTCAATACGTGCGTGGCGCACTACATCCCTCATGCTGGCACAGGGAAAATGGCGCATCTTCTCAGAAATCTCAGGCTTGAGTCCTCGCTTGAACGTACCCACCAGGGCAGCCACCGGCCAATCCGGGAGGCGATTAGCCACCTTCATGAACTCTGTGTAGTAGGCGCGCATGGTGGATGTCTGGCGCAGGGAGGACATCATTTCATTGAAGTCTTGAAACTCATTGGGGCCGAATTGGATGCATAATTCATCGAAGAAGGCGGCCCAAGTTGGGTAGCGCACCTCCTTCTCAAAGCTTTGATACCACACCGATGCATCCCTGTCAAGGTGGAAGGCCGTTATGCACAACCGTTCAGCCTCCGAATGCGTCCCCTGATAGGCGAAAAATTTCTCCGCCTTGTAGAGCCACTCGACAGGGTCATCATCTCCGTTATAGCGTGGAAACTGTAGGTGGGCCAACCTAGGTTCCGCCCCACCCCGAAGTGCACCGCGGTGTCCTAGATACTCCTCCCAGTCATCCTCCATCTCCTGGTGCAAATTTCAAGGAGGCGGCACCATTGGGGCATTTTCCCGAACAGCTGGTGCGCCTCGCGAATCCCAGGCCTGACGTCTCCCTTCCATGCCCAAATTGACAGTGCCAAAGCGTACACCGTCCTGAGCAAAGCGCATCTCGCGGGTTGCAGGCACTGAGAAGTCAGAGCAGAGGAGTTCGGGAGCCTGGGACGGCCCCCCTTTCTCCATGGAGGCTGGCGGCCTGGACACCAGATGTCACGCCCCGGCGATGCCCGACCCGAGCCGAACCCGGTCCAAGGGCCGGTCAAGCGCGCGGGGGCGACGAAGTGAAATTGAGAAACGATTCTAGCGGAAGACTTAATCCCTAACCATGGGCGATTAACAGCAACACGGAGTGCGCACAATCCTTTGAGCAAGAGTAAATAAAAAGGGAGAAAAGGTGTTGCTTATCACAAAGTAAACAACAATCTCAAACCCACAAACTTAGTTAAGTAAAGCCCACACCGGCTCAAAATAAGTCATAAGCAAACATAACTGTAACATGTGACATAAATCCACAACAAAGAACCCTACACATAGGTTCTAACATAAAACATGAAACAAAATGAAGGAAAGTCACGCAACGATCTCCATCATCACACCCAAGCTACCTCTGACCTTTCCTCAAAAAGGCAATCCTGTCCGTCTGCGTGTCGCACCACGCAGCCCCAAATCAAAACACAAAAGAGGGGTGAGTTTTAACACTTAGCAATGGTTTTAATATCACTGTCAACGTAGAAAATACGATAGCTTAGAAATGAGATCGTTTCAGATCAAAAATTTACATGTGCATCACTTTCTGATCACACATTCATATCACTTAACACTGCATAAAAATGCATAATTCAACCTGCATGAATGTATCTCTAGCATACATATTCCCACGTGCATTCACATCATAACCAATCCCGCATGGACGTATCTCTAACATACATATTCCACATGCATAACATAAAAATCAGCATGCATGGATGTATCTCTAACATACATATTCCACATGCATAACATCAAAATCAACATGCATGGATGTATCTCTAACATACATATTCCACATGCATAACATCAAAATCAACATGCATGGATGTATCTCTAACATACATATTCCACATGCATAATGTTATCACAATCAACCTCCATCAAGGAGTAATCACACATTGACGTCACACAGACGGGAGCATAGACAAGGCCATGAAGGCGTGTCATGGTACAAAATTCTACACAAGAATTCAAGAAAGATCGGGGTTGTCAATCCCTAATACTGCTCGCCCTGGACGATCCTGGCCAAGGATGTCCCATTCTCACACAGAGAATCTAGAGCAGGGGTGTTCGCCCAGGGACATCTCCTGCGGAGGGAAGAGCCCGAGTTCTCACACAGAGAACCCTAGAACACGTGGTAGCGGGGTGCACACGGCATACCACACTGGATTCTCAGGGTCCAGATGACACACATAATAATATTCTCACATATCCGCAAGACAAGTACACAACTCGTCCCCACATCATTCCATTAAACAATACTCAACCCGGGGAGTGCACTCGTTCCACACAGGAACTCCAAATCGTTCCACACAGGAACTTCAAATCAAAATATGTCCTTTCAGACCAATCAACTTGCGATTAATCCACGACCGATAAACCCGGCACGCAATTCCATCACATTGCATCCAATCGGTCAAATTCGATTAATCACGATGAAGCCTCAATTGGAAATCCATTTTTATGATGCGTGCAACATGGTACATGCGTGGGCAAAGCATACATGAACCCTAATCATGATAAGTGCTCTCACCAGCCCCTAATGCATCATTCATAATCACGATATTAAGCTTCAACATCATCATTTAACCCCCACATGTGTGTGTGTGTAACTAGTAGAAGCCTTTCACATGATGCATATTAACATGCTTGAAAATCAACTCACCACCACACTACACATGTGAATTTCTACCTAAACATGAATTCCAGCGGAAATCATAGTAGAAGAATCGTTGAAATCATAGTTAAATTCAAAACTCAACCACAAAGGCTAAACACCTATAACATCACTCATTTCATCATTGAGTCATGGCATTCACCAACATTCACACACCATTAATCACAATTTATCATGACAAATCTGTCCAACAATGATTGTAGTCCTCTTGAAATATGCTCAACCAAAGGGAAACAACTATTCATAATTTCAAAATAACGATTCCAACATCATGCCACAAAACATAAGTCATTCCACCATCCCTAAGCATATATCTCAACTCCATAAACTCAATAGCATGCATTTCCAAGAGCCTAACATAGCTTAAAACACTCCACATTCATATAAAATTGGCAAGCTAAAGTGGAATCATCAAAATAGGCATCATACACACAACATACAATTTCTGTGTAGCCGATCGATCGCTCTTCAGGCCGTTCGATCGGTTACACGCAAAATTTTCAAATTTTCGATTCAGCCGATCGATCGCCTCGCAAGGCCGATCGATCGCTAACACTGGCAGAAACAGTCATCTTCTTCCTTTCGCAAAATCAAACCGAGACACCATAGATAACACTTCAAATCCACATCTAGCACCCTAATCATCATCAAAAGTCCTCCTTGACTTGGAATATCAAACCAAACCATAATAATGCAAAACCCTAAGAAATCGGGATTAAATAATTCTATTCTCTAATCTTACCATTAACACACTAAATCAAGCAAACCATTTCGAAATAAGCCAAAAATGAAGAGTTTTACCATGGATAAACAGAGATTTCGAAGACCCATTACCTCAGCACTTGATTAAGCTCGGATTGAAGAGTCACCCTTCTTGAAATCCTTAATCGGCTTCTAATTCGGGCCTAAGTGGGGATTAGGCCAGACCTCCTTCCTTAGCCTATTCCCCAAAAATGGAAATGGCTCTGGTTTGCCCTTTTATAGTAAGGGTTGGGGTAGGCATAGGTAAGTTTTGGGGTGTACATATGAAAAGTAGGCTAAAAGTGGTTATTTTGCAAATTTAAGCACGAATTAAGCCTAATAAAATTCTGAAAATTTTTGTGTGACCTTAAGTATATGTCTAGGTTCATTTGACACAAAAATAAAATTTTCGACCGTGGGGCCCACAGGGGTCCCGCCAAAACCCTAATTTTTGGGAAAATAGTGAAAATTCCGAAAAATCTCAAAAATTCACATTTGGTTTAAAATCACTTAAAACCACTAATATTGAAGTTAATTTTGGTTAAAACCATCACAAACTTTATTTATTTACAAAATCATCGAATAAGATCAGAAAACACGTAAATTGCACGATAACCCATAATTAAATAAAAATCAAAACCGGTTTAAAGATGAGGGTCGTTACACCAGAGGGGGTGCGTGCTCAGCCTGAATCTGGGCTATAGCCAATCCCAGTGCATCGATCTTGGCCATGAGTTGAGCATCGTGAACTCGCCGGTGGTCTCCGGTGCTAATTTGGGGTTGTTCGCAGAGACAAGAGTCTCTTTCTTGGGCTGACTCTCTGGGGCTGTGGCAGCTTGCTTGCCTCTAGCCATGGCCGGGGATCGTAATTTGCTCCGATACCAATGTTGTACCCGGTGTAGGCACAATTGGTACACCGGAGTTCTACACAGAGAAAGGAAAAGAAGTTGAAAGAAAGGGAAAGGAGTTCTGGAATTACTTCAAACATGAAAACAAAAGAGGAAGAAGATGACCCCTTTATGGGGAGTCGCGCCCCATACTGGGAGTCACACCCCACATTGGGAGACGTGCCACTAGTGGGCCCGGTTCACCCGTGGTCCACTAGTGCGCCAGTTTTAAATATTTAAAAATACAATAATCAACTAGCAACTAGCCTAATGACATAACAAAAGTACTGAAATAAGTGAAAATACTAAGTCTAGTGCACTCGTGCACAACAACTTCTGTTTATCTTTCAATCCCTCGAGCTTCGTTAACTTTCCAAAAGTTAAGGCTTTTAAAATTCTGGACGTCTTTTGGTGGGTGATGGGTTTCAGAATTTCTTTTTGAAGGTTCCTTGGACTTGAAAGCCCGAAGCCCCTTCTTATGAAAACGAATGGAGTATTTATAGTATTGGGGTTGTACGGTTAAGTAAAGTAGTGAATGTTGAGTTGGAGGGGTAGTTTATAGAAAGTAGATAGTGGAAAATGAGTTAGTGGGATGAGTTGAAGTAGTGATGCCGCTGGGTCGGGTTCGGGTCGGGTTTTGCCAAACCCGAACCCGATACCACATAACAAAGTTGTGACCCGAACCTGACCCGACCTGAATCCGAACCCGACCCGTTTGACCCCAATAAAATAAAAAAAATTTAAAATAATTTTTTAAAAATTAATATTAAAATATATATTAAAAAATATAAATTTATATTTATATTTATATTCGGATTGGGTTGGGTTGGATCACCTAAACCCGACACGACCCATTAGGGTCGGGCCGGGTTTACCATTTACCCGACCCGAGTGGCATTTCTAAGTTGAAGGGGTCGTTGGTGGGAATCAAATTAGTTAGTGAAGAGTGAGTAGTTTTGAAAGTAATGGGAGAAGTCCCGACATTATACCTTTCACTTGGTACTCCCGCCCACTCCAAAACTCTTTTTACACAATTTTCTTTTCTATCTTTTTTTTTTAAATTTTATCATTTCTTTTTTTTGTTTCGAGTAGGGGATCACGAGCCTTAGGGCTTTGACTTAGTCTCCTTACTCTCTATGTGGAGCCATGGGGTTTGTCCACATAATCTCTTTGGATTTTTTCTTTGAACTTTAAGTTTGTAAAATTTTTTTTATGTTTTTATCCATTTTAGTCTTTTATGGCTAAACATTTTTCAAAAGCAAGACTTATCGTGGGGCCTACAAGTCTTACTTAGTCTTTTACTAATTTTTTTTATTTTTATGGCTATTTTGGTGTGAAATTCACAGGGTCTCACATGGCATTTTATAATTTTAATTTTTTATTTGGTAATCATTTTGATGTGGCTACATGAGAAGCCTCTCTTAGCAAATTTAAATTTTGTAACTAACTTTGGGTGTAAAGGGGCCTCATGAGGTCCTCACATAAGAAATTTTTTTGTTGGAAGCCTTAGCCCATTTCTATGTATGTAGGATTGGATTTTGCTTCTTATTTTTCTCTTCTCTGAACTTTGTCCACTTTGGAGACTTTGTACATTTTAGAAATTTGGTCTCATTCAGAGCTAGTCAAGCTCTAAAATCTTAGCATTTGAATTTTGACTTTTTTTCTCATAAAAAATTTATGTCAACATCTAGAGCTATATGCGTCCCCAACTGTATATTTTCTTATTATTATTTTAAATTTAAGCTAAATTAGTAGCCTATCCCACATTGTTAATCTTTGTAAAAAGATTGTGAAAAATACATGTTATATTTTCACATGTCTTCTATAGCATTATTATTTATTATGTATTAGATTAGATTATCCCACTACTATTATAACTTATTGTTTAATCAATTTTTTTACTAACTACCATTAATTTGATAACAAAGTAGTCTATGTCAAACGTGTACCTTTATTTTGTATGTGTCAGTTTGTTTCCTTCCATGTCCATTCTAGGCATATGCGGATAGACAAAGACATGGTCCGCCAAAAAACATACAGTTGTGAACAAAGACATTCCTTATGCTGGGGTCACCGCTAGTAGGGATAATAGAAAATGCTTACCATGTAAAAAGCCTTTGGACTCATTAAAATTTGTGTATGATAAAGGCAAAGAGCATCTCCTTTGCCCACATTGTACAATGGATTGTTCTTAATGGTTAGTGAGGTTTGTTTCTATATCAAAGCATATATGATTGCCTTAACACATTTTTTGTTTTTGTTGAACTAAAATTCCGTTCCACCCTTTAAAGAAGATAATTTGGCAGTTAAAGTTCAAAATAATACATAGTGGCAATTTAGGAGGCATGTTGGAGGAGAAATGACTCCCCTTTAGTGCAATTACATCAAGGGGGAGTCCCTTTCTCTAATTCTCTTGAGGATGAGAGTTGGAAGAGAAATCATTTTTCCCCAACCCTAATGCCTCTCAATCATGCCCATAGTATACATAATAAAAGCAGAAGGCTGAGGAAGGTGCGATTGACTTACTTGACCGAGCACTCACAACAACTATCTTGGAAAGAATGCATCTATTTTCCCCTGTGATGTACTCATGCCCCCTTATTATTTCTACACCGTAATGAAAGTTAAAAAATTCCCCATGCATTCCCCTCCCTACATTATAATATTTTATAATAAAAAATTACTCATACTCAGCCAACAATGACTACAATGCGACAATGATGGTGGTCCTGCTCCTCTCCCCCCTCACCCCTCTTTCTTCTCTTTTCTTTTCCCTTCTACTCGTAGCCCGATCTAGCCAGGCTGGCGGTCAAGTTGTGGCAACAACCATCCATTGGCAATGGCTAGTCGTGCCCAAATTTAGCTACTAGGCAGCAACAACCACCGTTGTTGCTTGCAAGTAGCATCAGCAATTGCAGTTGCACCTACTAGCCAATAGAAGAAGAAAAAAAAACATTTGATGGCTAGTTGCACTAGTGCAAGAGAAGGTATGAGGTGTTGGGGTGGCCAGTAGTAAAACAATGGGTGACCGTACGGGGCTAAGCAATAAAAAAATCCTAATTTTATATTTTAAAAAAATATTAAATATATAGTAGGTGGGAAATAGAAGCATTCTATTGTCAAATGTATTTTTGTGTTTGTAATTGTGTTCCATTTTCACTTGGCTAAAATTTACTTACTTGTGTTCGTGGATAGTGCGAGAAGATTTGGGCATGCACAACATTGATAAAAATGTACTACATATTTTGTTCTTGTGTAAGAGTTGTTGTAACGACCTGGCTTGACTCAGGCTTTTGAAATTTTGAATTAAAATTTAATTCCTTAAATGATAAACGTCATCTGTGTGTGAGAACTGTAACGTTCCTCTATGCACTACAGAGCTTTAAAGCTTTGTCATGCATAGACTAAAATAAAACATATATTTATAATTAATTTGGATCAGGCCAACATTGTTGTACTGTTAGTTGCCTACATATGTATTGGATAACATCTCTAATGTTATTCCAATACAATTGGATCTAAATGTAGTTATGTCTAACAACTAATATATGCATTAGGCAGTAAAAAACACATATACGTCAAAATATGTATATCCAACTATTTAATCAGTAAGAAATTATCGGAGTTAAATGGAAGTTAACAAAACAACGAAATTACACATCTCGCTCTATCACAGAGCGAGCAAAACATAGCCGAGTAGATTATATCATATCATATCTCATATGCCATATGTCAAAATGCATAGGAACATAGCAAATTATATAATTTATTTAGCACACACATTCATATAATCATATATTAAATTGAAAGATTGAAAACACTTACTCCCATATAATTCTGAAAGTAACAACTTTTGAAGTTGCTCATTCTTTCAGGGCATCCTCCTCTTCATGTCTGGAGACAGCGGAAAACCTCAACTTACTCAATAATATTTATCTCATTGCGCCTGAAGGCGACAAACATACACTCCCCTTTCCCAGGGCTCATCTATGCCTAAATACAATAGATTGAATCTCCCATTACTCAGAGACGCATCACTCTTTATATGCTTGAAGGCGGTGGAGAGAACCTCCCCTTACCCAGAGACACATGCCCATAGGCTATTGATAGAACCTTCCCTTACTCTGGGTGTTTATCTTTCTACGTGCCCATAGGGGATAGGGAAAATTTCCCCTTACTTGAAGACACTTCTCTCTCATCATGTCTCTAGACGATGAACCGAACTTCCTCTTACCCAAAGACATCTCACACTTCCTGTGCCCATATGAGGTGGACATAACTTTCCCTTACCCGAGATATTTCTCTCTTTACGGCCTGACAACAGAGAATGAAGTATCTTTTCTTGAGCCATTTTCTCCCTCTAGAGTACCCTACTCAAAGAATGGACCCGTCCATCGCATAGAACACACTCGGTTTAGTCAAAAACGTCTTTTGAATGGACTAAATTGGACTCAGAATGACCCAGAAACAGAGAACATAGGGTATGATCTCCCAAAAACCCCTCAACCCCTTATATAGGACAGTGGCATGCCAAAATCACAATGCCCGCAGTTTTTGGCCATGTTGCGTGTGGCACTTGTGCATCACGAGCATGACACGCGGGTCCGCCTTGCAATGTGCAGGACCGAATGTCGCACATGCGGTATTTTTCTTTTTTTTTTTCTATTTTTATTCCTATCTTCAAACATCCATATATTTCTACTATAGACTTAAATTCGTACATTCTTAGTACCGTTGAGCTCATATTGACGAGCCCTATAAAACTAAAAAGTTCAAGGTAGGTTATCCGGCTCTTTTCAACTAAGTTTCACCTATGAGACACACTTCTCAAGGTTATAATTTTTGCTCCCGACCTCTATTTTGTGTATTTTTTGATTCATCACGCTCGTTACTTCGAGCTTTACTTATACATAGGGATTTCATCGCATGAAACCTCTTAAAGCTTGTCCAAAATCCTTTAATCCTTTAGGTTAGACGTAATTGCAAAATAGGTCATTAGAGTTGTTCTATGTGTATAATCAACTTACGAATAATATGTAACCCGTATAAAATTTATGGAAGCTAATATTCCTACTCCATTTTCACTACACCAAAAGCCTATTCCATCACTAATTAGATATAGAAAGTAAATCATACTTAACAACATGTTGTGCCCGGTGTAGGCACAATCGGTACACAGGAGTTCTACGCAGTGAAAGGGAAAGAAGTTGGAAGAAAGGGAAAAGAAGTCTGGAGTTTCATTCAACATGCCCACAAAAGAGGAAGATGACCCCTTTATGGGGAGTCGCACCCCATACTGGGAATCGCGCCCCATGTTGAGAGTCGTGCCACTACTAGGCCCGGTTCTCCCGTGGTCCACTAGTGCGCCCATTACAAAGCATCCAGAACAATAGTTAACTGCTAATCAGAATGAAAACTAGCCTAATGACATAAATAAAGTACTGAAATAAGGGAAATACTAAGTCTAATGCACTCGTGCACAACACTCCACCACGCTTCCGCACACGCCTTGTCCTCAAGGCGACCACGAAGGATACCGGAGCAGAAACTCATTCTCAGATAACCACGTAGCATCCTCAAGGGACTGGCCCTACCAAGAGACTAAAACCTCCGTAGTAATCCGACCAGAGCATCGTACACGGCGCTTATCAAGCAGCGCTACAGGAATGGGGTCAGACGAAGCCACGAGACCCATCAAGGGAAGAGGCAGAGCATCCATAGCCAGTGAAGGATCACCAATGCAACGGCGCAGCCTGGAAACATGAAAAACCGGATGGACCATAGACGTCGATGGCAGAGTGAGGCGGTAAGTAACCGAACCAATGCGCGCTTCGATAATATATGGCCCATGAAATCGTGGAGCAAGCTTAGAGTGCTCAGGCTAGAACAAGGAGGTCTGGCGCTGAGGAAGAACAGAGACATAAACCAAGTCCCCCACAACGAACTCGCGCTCTGTGTGATGGCTATCATAAATCTACTTCATACGGTTCTGAGCCTCAGACAGATACACTTTAAGCTGGTGAAGAACCTCATCCCTAGTTTGGAGCATGTAGTCAACCTCTGCCACTGAAGACCGATGGGGCACATAGGAGAGCACTGTAGGCAGTGGCCGGCCATAAAGGACCTTGAAAGGAGTGAAGTCGGCGCGAGTGTGATAAGCGGTGTTATAAGACCACTCCGCCCAAGGAAGAAGCTGTAGCCAACGGCGTGGCTGAGACATGGTGAAACAGCACAAATACTGCTCCAAACATCGGTTCACGACCTATGTTTGACCATCCATCTGAGGGTGATACGCTATGCTCATGTGGAGAGAAGTGCCCTCTAAGGTGAAAGACTCGTGCCAAAACTGAGAGATGAAAACCCGGTCGCGATCAGAAACTATAGTGCGAGGCATACCATGTAACTTGGCCACCTCCCGGACATAGAGTTCTGCCACCAACTTAGTTGTGTATGGATGACCCAGAGCACTGAAATGAGCATATTTAGACAGACGATCCACTACCACCATGATCACCGACTTTCCTTGAACCAACGGTAAGGCCTCCACAAAATCCATAGAGACATCGTCCCAAACTTGATCCGGAATGGGCAAGGGCTGAAGTAACCCGGCAGGAGATGTGGTGGCTGACTTGGCACACTGACAGACATCACAAGCGGCCACATAAGCAGTCACTGTGCGTCAGACACCTTGCCACAAGAAGTTCTAACTGACCCTTTTATAGGTGCGAAGAGCACCCCCATGACCCACCAAAGGAGAGGCATGGAAGTGAGCTATGAGACGCTGGCGCAGGTCAGTAACCGCAGGCACCCAAAGACGGTCCTTCCAGAAGAGAAGGTCATCCCTCCATGCAAAGCCAGAATGCGTTGAGGGGTCAGTTTGAAGGGCCGCAATCATAGTGGAGGTCGGGGAATCATTGTGATACGCCTGCTTTAATTCATCAAGAAAAGGATAAACTGGACTGGAAATTGCCAAACATGAACCTGGGTTGGTGCGGCGAGATAGCGCATCAGCCACAGTGTTGTTAGATCCCTTCTTGTACACCACCTCATAGTCATAACCCAAGAGTTTGCTGACCCACCGTTGTTGGGCGGGCGTGGACACCCGCTATTCAAGAAAATACTTGAGCAGTTGATGGTCAGTGCAAATGAGAAACCGCCGGCCGAGCAAATAAGGGCTCCACTTGTCGACAGCGAGGACAATGGCGAGCATCTCTTTCTCGTAGACAGAGAGGGACAAGGAACAGCCAGCCAAAGCCTTACTGAAGTAGGCAATGGGATGCTCCTCTTGAAGTAATACTGCCCCTAGGCCAGCCTTTGAAGCATCGGTCTCCACCACAAATGGCCGGCTAAAATCAGGAAGAATCAGAATAGGGGCAGTCGCCATAGCTTGCTTCAACTCCTCAAAAGCTGCCTGGGCAGTGTCCGACCAGCAAAAGGCGCCTTTCTGTAGCAGCTGAGTGAGCGGCCAAGCAATCTCGCTGTAGTGGGGAATAAAGCATCGATAATTGCCAGTAAGGCCAAGGAAGCCCCACAGCGCCCGGACACAGTTAGGAGCCGGCCAAGACAGCATGGCGGCCACCTTAGTGGGGTCTGTAGCCACCCCATCACGAGAGATGATATGACCCAAGTAATCAACCTGTGGGCTGCCAAACGAACACTTCGAACATTTAAGAAACAATGAGTTAGCTTGCAGGATATCAAAGACAAACCTGAGATGCTCCAAATGGTCGCCCCACGACTTGCTATAGATCAGAATATCATCGAAGAACACCAAGATGTAGCGGCGGAGGAAGGGCCAAAACAGGTCATTCATAAGGCTCTGAAATGTAGAGGGCACGTTCGTGAGGCCGAACGACATGACCAAGAACTCGAAATGACCATCATGAGTACAAAAGGCGGTCTTATGCACATTGGTGGGCTGCATACGGATCTGATAACCTGAACGAAGGTCAAGCTTACTGAATACGGTAGCACCAGACAACTCATCCAACAGTTCCTCCACTACCGGTATCGGATATTTGTCCTTCACTGTGATAGCATTCAGTGCTAGGTAATCAACACAGAAGCGCCAAGTACCATCCTTCTTACAGACCAGCAGCACTGGGGAAGAAAAGTAGCTCGTGTTGGGCTGAATGATACCTGAGGAAAGCATGTCCGCTACCAGACACTCGATTTCAGCCTTTTGAATGTATGGATAATGATAAGGACGGACATTGGCTAGAGAAGCACCTGGAAGAATAGGGATGGAGTGGTCATGAGCCCGCACTGGAGGAAGGCCTTTCGGTTCAGCAAACACCGTGTCATACGCTGCCAAGAGGTCAAGAAGGTCCTGAGGCAAGTCATCTTGTACCACATCCATCAACGCCCGCTGATGGAGAAGAAGTCCTTGCGATGCGAACTGGAAGACGGACCCCGTCGCCTGAGCAGAAAGGAGAGTGCCAGGCTGAGAGCCTTGGAGACGTACCCACTATCCGTGCAATGCGAAATCCATTACGAGGTCTTTAAAGTTCCAGAGAACGTCCCCAAGCTCCTGGAACCACTGCACCCCCAACACCACATCAGCCCCCTTCGTCAGAAGTAAGAAGAGGTCGGTCACAAAGGTGTGGCCCTGAATGGAGAGTGCGACCTGGGTACAGACGCCTGAACTTTGGAGGTGATTGCCATCACCAATCAATACATCAAAGGGCATCGAATCAGACACAAAGCAACCTAGCCGCTGCGCAACGTTGTCGTTGATGGAGTTGTGAGTAGACCCGCTGTCAATCAGAATGACAACCTATTGCCGCTTGAGATAACCCTGTACTCGCATAGTGCGCGGAGTGAATGCCCCCGAAAAAGCATGCATAGAGATCTCCGGCAGTGTATCGGCAGGGTATGAAGAATCAGGCCCCTCTGTCACCCCTGTCTCCTCATCGATCTCCTCCACTAAGAGACTGCCCTTAACAGAACAACGATACCATGGGACAAACTTCTCATCGCAGCAAAAACAAAGCCCTTTTGCACGACGTTCCTCCATTTGTGCGGGAGTGAGACGGCGGACAATCGGGCCGGCCTGAAGGGGTGTTTGACCAACGCGGCTAGCCCCCGGGCTGTTGGCTAGAGCGGCAAGACGAGAGGCGGACATAGCAGCCCAAGAAAAAGGTCTGATCCTGTAAGGTCCTTGATTTTTCTACGATTTTTTGTGATTTTCCTGCTATTTTTTGGTCATTTTCGGCGGCAAAATGTGACGCTACGGTGTATTTGTATTTTTATATTTTCCTCTGTATTTTTACCCGCAGAGTCGGGTGTGGGGCTTAGTCGTGGGCCATAGGCTTCGCTGCACGCTTATGGCGCAAATTTTGGAGGTTCGATGAGTAACCAGTGAGTTAATGCGCGTTGAGGATATGTTTGGAAAAAAAGAAAAAAAAGAAAAAGAAAAAAAAAGGATTGAGATTGCCCGCCCGATCTAGAACCTCCTGATGTGTGAACAGTGCGCCGCCCCCGTTTCTGTCTGATCCTTGTGCCCGGCAGGCTGCAGGATGCCGGCACAGGCTCCGCCCCGGCGGCGCGACGCCGAGGGGCCACTACCCCAACCACCCACGGCCGCTCTGCCTCCTCCCCCGGTTTGCCCTCTCTCCCCTCTATTTTGTGATTCTGCCGCCGCCATGGGCCGGCGAGGGCCACCCGGCCACCCATGGTTCCGCTCTGGGTTGGTGATGGCAAGAGGATACCTCTCCCGGCCCTAGACGGCCTCTCCTCCGCCGTCCCATTCCATTTCTCCCCATTGCCTCTGTTTTTCCACCCCCCCTTCTGTCGACCTCGTCGGCAGGCTTCCGCCGTCGTTGGACGGCTCGGCTGGGCTCTGTCCAGTGCCGCCTTGCTCCGGCAATGGCAAGGAGCCACTCCTCCCGGCCCGGTGGGCCTCTGCACCGCCGCCCCATCCTATTTCCCCCTCTCTGCCCTGTTCCGCCGACGCACTGTTTTGGGTAAACAGTGGCAGCCAGTGGTGATTTGTGGACGATTCGACCTTCCTCCAGCCTCACCTTGCTCCGGAGAAGGTAGTGGACCACCCTACCCAGCCCGGTTCCATCCCCTCTGCCGTCCTTTGCTTTGCCCAGTCCGATTTGCGCGGTACTGTGGGTGGATTTTCCAGTGAGCTGGCACCGCCATCGTTGGCGGGTGAGGATAACTTGACCATCGTGGGCTCCGCCCCGGCCTTGCGATGGCCCAGGGATGGCCCCACCCACCTGGACCGATTCAGCCTCCGTCCCCATGGCCACTCCGCCCTTATGGGTTTTCCCCGGTCAGCCACTCTGTGTTTGGCTTTTGACGCCATCGGCATTAGCCAGTAGTGGCCGAATGGCCACCGAGGATTCCGCCTCAGTCTAGTAACGACTAGAGACGGTCCCACCTCGCACAGTTTGATTGCCTTTGACCTGTGTCTTTCCTTGCGGCCCGTAGCCACAACTAGTTCCGCTCACCGGCATATTTGCCCGTTGACCCCTCTTGCCCATTTTACGCCGTCGGTACCGGACAACCTCTGACAAGAGTTTGTATGTCTTACCTTGACAGAAGGTGGACGAGTCCACCTGCACAGGCCTTGGCTAATGACAACCTCGTAGCCTTTGCTCAACCTTGAACCCTCCCCCTGCTCTCTGTCGTGCGAGATGCACAGCTGCCCGAACCATGGGTATTGGTTGTGGGTGGCGATCGGCAATGTCACCGTTTAGATTGGCCACCGCTAGGGCCTTAGCCCTATTGGCTTTTGTGGGCCTTGGTTCGCCTCCTTTCAGCCCTCTCCTCCGCCCCTTTGGGTTGCGTGTGCATGTGGCCACGCATGTGCTTTTGGGTTTAGGCGCCGCATTCGCGCCGCCTGACCATCGATTGGCTTTGCCACCGAGTGGGGTTGACACAAAGCCGTCCTCCACCTCTCCTCTGTCCTCGAGCGTTGCCTCATGCTCTCCGTCCTTATGTGAGCCTTTGTTGACCGAAATTGTTGCCGTTGGGTGTTGTCCACGGCCAATTTCGATATCTTGTGGCCGGCTGAGCACGTCTTAGCCACCGGCCGATCTTCAGTTGGTACACCATCAACTTCTGGTCACACTGCCACCTAGGTTGGCTTGACATTTCTCCCGGCCACCCTAGTGTGCCGTTGTGGATCGCAGGTTTTGCCGCATTGATTTTTGACACCCTGTTTGGCCGTGATAGTTCCGGCACTCCCTAAAATCCTCGGGACAGCAGCTCTCTCAGCCAGGCAATGGTTTTGACCGCCAACTCCACCGCTGACACCGCCACCGTCGTGTGCTCGCCATCGAACGTCATGATTACGAGGTAGAGGAGCTTTGAACTCATAATTTCATGATAGCATGCTTTAAATGAGTAGTAGCATGCTAGGATTGTATGATTCCATGCTTTGGATGTTAAGTAACGATCCGATTGCATGATGTGCAAGTAAGCATGATTATATGGTATGTTGAAATGCATATGACATGCATGTTGGCTATAAGTATGTTGGATGTAAGTCTGTGCTAGTGATGACTAGCGTGTTTGTTGGTAAGTTTCGTATGTTGATTGAGTATGTGCTAGTGATGGCTAGAGTGTATGTTGACGTATGTATGCATGTGCTAGTGATGGCTAGCGTGCATGTTTGAAGTGTGTTTGGATTATGCATGTGCTAGTGATGGCTAGTGTGCATGTTTGGAGTATGTATGGATTATGCATGTGCTAGTGATGGCTAGCGTGTATGTTTGACGTATGTATGCATGTGCTAGTGATGGCTAGCGTGTATGTTCGACGTATGTATGCACTAGTGATAGCTAGCGAGCATGCTTGTAAGCTACGTAAGTATGACCGTATGTGTATGTTATACATATGTGTGAGACATACATATATATGATGGCTTTTTGCCTATGATTTGGATATGTGTAAGTGTATGTGGGCAGAGGTATGGGCGATGGACAGTAAGAGGTGACAGAGGTTTGGTCTGGATTTGGATACGGTTGTGTAAGTGTATGATAGAGGACAGAGGATATGAGTATGACGGGCAAGGATTAGAATGGATCGGTTTGGGTTGGATTGTATGTTGGGTGATTGTCAAACAGTAAGAGTGTGCATAATTGTACAAGCATAACGTACAGATTATGAAGTGAAAAGTAAGCATAATCAGTGAGATATAAGTAAGAGGGCGACAACTGGGTTGGTTCTGAGGAGCTTCATTTGATGATGTCAGTGTAAGATGATGTGGCCATAAGGTAGATGGCGGAGATTGTAAGACCGTAAGGATTTTTTTGTACAATGAGTTTTGTCCATGATGTGGATGGGTAAGTGAAGTTTGCTGCCTCGACGAACTAGAGTTTCGATCGGGCTCAGCTTTGGTTTGATCAGTCGAGGACTGTGAGTTTGTGTGGCATAATTGTACTGCATAATATACCTAATTCAAACTTGAATTATAAGCACAGCTAATGATAGCGTTGTGAGCTTGAGACCTGCGGGTTTGACGGATTAAGTTCCGTGTTTGAGCTGGCCACTAATGAGTTGGCCAAGCATTTCTCATGTCTTGACATGGTGTTTATCCTGCGGGATGTTGTCTGTGTGCTGTATAGAGCACCAAACGTCTGATGCTTTGCTGAGAGCGACATATGTTTCTGATTTGGTCTGCGTGTTGTATAAGCCCAGACGTTTGATGCTCTGTTGAGAGCGATGTACATTTTTTACTTTGTTTGTGTGCTATATGAAGCCCAAACGTCTGATGCTCTGTTGAGAGCGAAGTATGTTTTCGATTTGGTCTGTGTGCTATATAAGCCCAAAAATTTGATGCTCTGTTGAGAGCGTTGTATGATTCCGCCCAAGAGTGGCACTGTACGTTTTTGCCCATGTGGCACTGTATGTTTTCTGCCCAAGAGTGGCATTGGCACTATAAGACCCATTATGGTGGGCAATTCTCTGGCACTATAAGACCCATTATGGTGGGCAATTCTATGGCACTATAAGACCCATTATGGTGGGCAACTGTATGACCCCTTATGTGTGAGTGTTTATGTTTGTGCGCTCAGGTAAGTATTATCATGGATCTACTCTTACCTGTTTGATCCAGTGCCCCATGAGCATTGGTGTGCCTTACCTTCGAAAAAGTCCATGGCGTCTAGTCACTCCCCGGAGGTTAAGGTGTTACCCCAGTGGCATTCTTTTCCATTTGACGTTGGAGCTTATTAGTTGTAATGAGCTTCAGTGGTTGATAGTATGAGCACGACTGTAAGCGTATGAGTATGTGTATGACTGTAAGCGTATGAGTATGAGTATGACTGTAAGTGTATATGTATGAGCACGATTGTAAGAGTATGTGGATGAGCACGACTGTAAGAGTATGTGTACGAGTATGATTGTACGAGTAAGATCGTACATATATGGGTAAGTTGTATGAGTGAGCAATATGATTGTACGAGTAAGGTTGTACAAGTATGCCTATGTTGTATGAGTATGTGTACAGTGGTACGAGTAAGTTTGTATGACCTAGATAAGGGTGTTTGTGTAAGTTTAATTTGATGGTATGAGTTTGGCACGATGGTGCCTTTAGTATGATTTTGGCACGATGGTGCCTTTGGTATGATGTTGGCACGATAGTGCATTTGGTATGATTTTGGCACGATAGTGCATTTGGTATGATTTTGGCATGATGGTGCCTTTGGTATGATTTTGACACGATGGTGCATTTGGTATGATTGTATGCGTATTAGCATGATATTGATATGCCTATCTGCTTCATGTTTGAGTTGCATGAACGCATGTATTTATGAACTTATTGAATTCACCGTTTGGGATTTCCCCTACTGGGTATTTTCCTACTGAGTATGAAAATACTCATCGCCCTACTTTTTAGCCCTGTTGTATGGGAGGTTTTGCAGGTTGTGCGGAGAACTCCTAGAGACAGATGCTCGCTTCCGAGGTGGATTGATTCCCTTCGACTCAGGTATATGCTTTACTCACTGCGAGTTTATTTGTGCCATGATCCGATGTATTGGGTGAGACGAGTCGTTAAGATGTTTATCTATTCTGGACTTTCATTTGGATTAGTCGGTGGACTGTTATGGGACTTGCACTCAGGGATGCCTGGGAGGGATTTGTATTTAAAGTCTATGATCATAACAATTTATTCGTATGTGTGTTTTCAAGTAGCGCCTGATGATATTTGCTTTGGCCGTATGATGTTTGACCGTATGATGAAAATATTTAGATGGAAAATGGATGTTTAGTGTTTTAAATTATAAACTGTTTTATCAGGTTTTGATTTCATCATTTTTCCTCCGATTTACAGACGTTATATTGCAAAAAAATTTTGTGAATTTTAAGGCAAATGTGTGAAAAATCTCGGGCGTTACAGATCCTGCCCCCGCGACGCTGTCTAGCCAACTTCTCTTCCTTGATACGTGCATGGCGCACGACATCCCGCATGCTAGAACAGGGAAAGTTGTGACGCCCCGACCCAAAAACCGACCCGGGCCGGGGGTCCCGAAAGCGATGGAAACCCAAACCCAGAACCAAGCGCGGCACACTTTGTGTGCGAGAGTCTTCTCGTTCCTCTACGTGCTATGGAACTTTAGCGCTTCGTTGCGCGTAGGCAAGAACTGGCCTAATTATATAACTAATTCGGAATGGGCCAACGTTGCATTGCCGTTGGTTGCCTACGTACATATCAGATAACATCCATGATGTTACTCCAATACGATCGGATCCGGACGTAGTTCTGCCTATTGGCTACTACATACAACCAGCATACCAAAATACATACGTCTAAAATACGTATCTCCGAATATTTAATCGGAGTTATACAAAAGCCCGATAAAACTCGGCAACACACCTCTCGCTCTATCATAGAGTCGAGCACCACACAACCAATACGAAAACCCGATAAAACACCGGTAACACACATCTCTCTCTATCATAGAGACGAGCACCACACAACCAATACAAAAACCCGATAAAACACCGGCAACACACATCTCGCTCTATCATAGAGATGAGCACCACACAACCACTACGAAAACCCGATAAAACATCGGCAACACACTTCTCACTCTATCATAGAGACGAGCACCACACAACCACCACAACATGCCTCACTCTACCCCAGAGCAAGACCATCACAACGTTCCTCACTCTATCCTAGAGCAAGACCACACATCACACGTCTCGCTCTATCACTAAGCCGAGACCACACATCACACGTCTCGCTCCATCACTGAGCCGAGACCACATACATCACACGTCTCGCTATATCACTTAACCGAGACCACACACATCACACATTTTGCTCTATCATAGAGTGAGACGGAACACAATCATAGGTCTCGCTCTATCACTGAGCCGAGACCAAACACACACACAACCCGTCTCTCTCTAAATCAGAGCGAGACGGCACACATCATGCATATAAGCATAGCATAACCATATATAACACACTCATAGGTCTCACTCTATCACTAAGCCGAGACCGAACACACACACAACCCGTCTCGCTCTAACCCAGAGCGAGACGGCACACATCATGCATATAAGCATAGCATAACCATATATAAACACACTCATAGGTCTCGCTCTATCACTGAGCCGAGACCGAACACACACACAACCCGTCTCGCTCTAACCCAGAGCGAGACGGCACACATCACGGCATATCGAATACCCCATCTAGCACATGCATTCAATAATTATAATAGGAGGTCAGAAACTCTTACTCCCCTCATGTCTCACGAGGTAGCGGTAATAGGGAAGCTCGTTTCTGGGCGTCCTCCGCTTCAGATCTAGAGACAGCAGACAAAGCCACCCTAGCCTCCATACGTTCGTTGCCTTACACCGAAAGACGACCCAACCAACTCTCCCCTTTCCCGGAGACCTCGTTTTCAGCGCCCGGGGGCGACGGATAGAACCTCCCCTACTCGGGGTGTCCTTCAAATGTCGTGGCCCTTCGGTGGAGAACGGAGCCTCCCCTACATCGGGCCACTTCCCTTGATCTGGCCCGGTAACGGAGGACGGAGCCTCCTCTCACACCGGGCCATCTCTCTCTCACTCTCGGGGCAGGAGGGTGGCAGACATAGCCTCCTCTTGCCCCGGGTCGTTCCTCCCTTATAGGAGTGCCAACTCAAGGAATGGACCATGTCATTGCGTAGATCACCCTCGAATTAGCTAGAAACGCCTCAAGAATGGAAGAAAATGGACTCCAAACGAGCCCAGAAACTCCTCCCGAAAATAGAACGGAGTCCGGTATTTATAGAGGAAGAACCGAAGACGTACAAGACGCCCCCGGGGCGCGCGACGCACTGGCCGCGCGCTGCGCTCGCGTCCCGCAGACGGCCCCGCGACACGCGGCTCCTGCGCGTCGCGCGGGAGCCAGCCCGTGACGCGGGCCCCGTCAAGCATCCGCGCGGGCCCGCGGCCCCCCCACCACGCGGCTGCTGGCATCACGCTGATGCCAGCTATTTTGTCTTATATGATTAAAATAATATATTTTCTATATTATTTTAATCCAAAAATATTTAAACTTCAACGCGCGATATCTTCTTACCCCGAAGTCGGAATCGTGCGTTCTACGTACCGATGGACTCATATTGACGAGCCCTTCGATACAAGACCACACATGGGTAGGTTATCCCGCTCTTTTCGAGTGGGTCCCACCCATGTGGCACGCTTCCCGAGGCCGTAGCTTTCGCTCCCGACCTCCGTTTCACACGTTCTTCGATTCGACACACTCGTCACTCCGAGCTCTACCCATCCACAGGGGTTTCATCCCTTGAAACCCCCGACACTAAAACACAAAATTACCGAATTACCCTTAACCCACCCGGGTTAAGCGTAACCAAAAAATGGGTCGTTACAAAAGTGTCGCATCTCCTCAGAAATCTCAGGCTTGAGCCCTCGCTTGAACGTACCCACCAAGGCGGCCACAGGCCAATCAAGGAGGCGGTTAGCCACCTTCATGAACTCAGTGTAGTATGCTCGCACGGTGGACATTTGGTGCAGGGAAGAGAGCATTTAATTGAAGTCTTGGAACTCATTAGGGCTGAACTGGATGCACAATTCATCGGAGAAGGCGGTCCAAGTTGGGTAGCGCACCTCCTTCTCAAAGCTCTAAAACCACACCGATGCATCCCCGTCGAGGTGGAAAGCCGCTATGCACAGTCGTTCAGCCTCCGACTGCGTCCCCTGGTAGGCGAAAAACTTCTCCGCCTTGTACAACCACTCTACAGGGTCGTCATATCTATTATAGCGCGGGAACTGTAGGCAGGCCAAATGAGGTTCCGCCCCACCCCGGGGTGCTCCGCGGTGTCCTAGATACTCATCCCAGTCATCCTCCATCTCTTGGTACAAATTTTGGGGCGGCGACACCATTGGGGCATTTTCCCGAACACCTAGTGTGCCTCGCGAATCCTAGGCCTAGCGCCTCCCTTCCATGGCCTGATCGACAGTGCCAAAGCATACACCGTCCTGGGCAAAGTGCATCTCACGGTCTGCGGGCGCTGGAAAATCAGAACGGAGAGGTTCGGGAGCCTGGGACGTACCCCCCTTCTCCATGGATACTGGCGGCCTGAACACCAGAGGGGGTGCACGCTCCGCCTGAAGTTGGGCTACGGCCAATCCCACTGCATTGATCCTGGCTACTCCCACACTCATAGCCCTGATCTCGGCCATGAGTTGTGCCATCGTTAACTCGCCGTTGGTCTCCAGCGTTGATTTGGGGTTGTTCACAGAGACGAGAGCCTCTTTCTCGGGCTGATTTTCCGGGGCCGTGGCAGCTTGCTTGTCGCGAGCCATGGCTGGGGATCGTAAGAGCTCCGATACCAATGTTGTGCCCGGTGTAGGCACAATCGGTACATAGGAGTTCTACGCAGTGAAAGGGAAAGAAGTTGGAAGAAAGGGAAAGGAAGTCTGGAGTTTCATTCAACATGCCCACAAAAGAGGAAGACGACCCCTTTATGGGGAGTCGTGCCCCATACTGGGAGTCGCGCCCTATGTTGGGAGTCGTGCCACTAGTGGGCCCGATTCTCCCGTGGTCCACTAGTGCGCCCATTACAAAGCATCCAAAACAATAGTTAACTGCTAATCAGAATGAAAACTAGCCTAATGACATAAATAAAGTACTGAAATAAGGAAAATACTAAGTCTAGTGCACTCGTGCACAACACAACATAAAGACTCATTTTTCCTAGTCGAATTAGAGGTCGAGGTAGACTTTTGGTGTAAAAAAGTGGAATAAGAATATTATTTTTCTAAAATTTATTGCTAGCAATTAATTAGCATGTATCTCTTCTTACTTACTTTATTGCTTCATACAAGTTTAAAAAATAATAATAATAGCTAATCTAACAACACCAAGTTCTTGATGAAGAATTTTAATTCTAATTGAAATTCTAAGCGAGCCTTATGAGGTCGCCCCAAGTCTTGGAAAGAGTTTTCTATGCTCCCTTTTAACAATAAGTTTGATATAAGTTACGCATTAAAAGCTCTTGATATTTAAGAGGGAAAATTATTAAAATAATAATTAAAAAATTATTTACCAAAATAAACCACTTTGGGAAATATTTCCCAAAGTGGTGTTCCTTTTTGCCACACAGGCGCCAGCCAAGCAGCTGGCGCCAGCGTGGCTTTTTTTAAAAAATTTAAGTTGATTTCGTCATTTAGAACAACGAAATTGGTTCCAAAACGATTTCATCATTCTAAACGACGAAACAGTTTGTAACTTGACCCGGTTTCGTCGTTCTAAATGACGAAATCAACTTAAGCTAATTTCGTCGTTCTAAACGATGAAACTGGCATATTTGTCCCGATTACACGATGATATATTTTACTGCGCGATGATGTAGAGGAGATGACATATCAGCCTAGGGGAGCGTTTGAGGAAGCTCTAGTAAGTACAACTTTGTTAATTAAGGCATATATTATTTTCTTATTTTGTTTTAATTATTTATCTAATATTTAATTTATTTTTTTATAGCTTCGTCAGGTTTGACGTACGCATGCGTATTTGAGTGATGCACTTGTCACCTGTACTTCGCGCGAGGACTTAGCAGCAGCATGTGAGTCGGTGATTAGAGCGTCTGATGATGTCCTTCGTAGCTTGCCACTGCTTCATTCGGTGATTACAGATGTTCATCGAGATTATCCTATTGACAAGGCCGCTGAGAAGCAACCGATGCACTCTTCATGCCCTGATATTCCATCATCATCACCAGCGTATAGCTTTCCTCCAGGTTCATCATTTTCGGACACTGCACATGTAGCTCAACTAGATCCAATTTTATATTATAGACGACATCGGCCAACTCGTATTGTACCATCTATTACTTATGTTGAGCCGGAGCCGAAGCCCGAGCAGGAGTCAGACCTGGAGTCGCAGCCGGAGCCAGAGCCACAACCAGAGCTAGAGGTAGATCATGAGGAACTCGTACACCACCATCGAGGACGAAGACGAGAACGTAGGAGATTATGACATTACTTGTGATGTACTATATTTGTTACTCGTCTATGATGTACTTTAATGATATTTGTTATGGGTGGAATGAATAAAGTCGTGTATGTATTGTGTATGTTTTAAATAAATGAATAGGGACAGGTGATAAAATTAGTTTCAAATAGTAATTTTAAAAAAAATTATTTTAATTTCGTCGTTTAGAACGATGAAATCCGTGTTGTTGCCGAGACCAAAGGGCAAAAGGGCAAAATGGGACAAGTGTGGCAATTTTGTCGTTTAGAATGACGAAATTAGCTTAAGTTAATTTCGTCGTTCAGAACGACGAAACCAGGTCAAGTTACAAATAGTTTCGTCGTTTAGAACGACGAAATCGTTTTGGAACTAATTTATTGTTCTAAACGACAAAATTAACTTAAAAAATAAAAAAAAAACCACACTAGCGCCAACTGCTTGGCTGGCGCCTGCATGACAAAAAAAACACCTGAGAAACATTTCCTAAAATAATTTATTTTGATAAATATTTTTTTAATTATTTTTTTAATAAATTTCCCTATTTAAGATTAACGCCGTGGATGAACAGCTCCTGTACATCACATACGGACCGGACCTTACGGTGGCTCATTGTCAGCGAAAAAAACTTCCCAAATCATAAAAGTGAAGCAGGAAAAACCGGAATGTCCTAGAATAGTAATTTCAGGAAATACGGGGGCCTTATCATCATTTGGCACCGAGAGAATTGAACCATAAGAACTCAAAAAGCCCATCTGCTGCTGCAGGCTCTCGCTCCCGGGTTCCCTCGAGGAAGATGGAGCTGGTATCCACTTCCGTTTCTGCTCGCCATAACCTCTTCAATCTCAGTCTCAGTCTGCGAAAAGGCGCCGTCAACTGTTACCCGGTGATGATACAGGAACTTTTATAATTTCTGAGCCTGCTTCGTTGTTTCCTCTTGAAGGCTGAAGCTCGCCTTGTTCATGTTTTTGCTTCTTGTGAAATTTGACCATGAAGATTCTACTCGTTTTCACGAAGTTTGCTCTTTGCTTCGCGACTTCTATATGTTCAATTTTTTCATTATCAGTTTTGTTCTTGTTTGGCGTGAAAATTTATTGATCATATTTTACGGTTGTCTCTAGAGCAGTGCGGAGTTCTGATTGAGCCTTTTATTATTATTGTTATGTTATTATTTGGATACAAGTTGAGGCTTTTATTATGAATGCGCGTCCGCGTTGATAAAACACTGCTAGATAGTAGATAGTTTTCTAATTAGTGAAAGGATCCAGTGTTTTTAGATTTTGGACATTACACGAAAAAATTCATGAGGTGCTGCTCTTTACTGTTGTACATTCTTGTATTCAACTGGATTATTTTTGCCTAAGTTTGGAACCATGGTCGAAACCCTATATGTATTCAATTATTTTAATTTGTATAAAATGTGTCAACTGTGGATCAAATTTTCAGTTTTTTCCGAAATTTCTCTAACTGATTTGCTTTCTGATGTATCCTTACAGATTATTCAGAGTGTGAAGTCATCAGTTCGGTTTGAAGTATTGGAGTCTAGTATCATTTCCGATAGTGGATGTAACAAGAGAGCAAAGATAACTAATGGAGCTTTTGCATTATGCAGCTCCTTCTTTCAGCCTTTCTGGAAAATTGACAAATTTATGTCTAGGTCTTGGCCACTATTTGTGCACCATGGTACCGCAAGATTTGGAGGATATGCTAGTAGTTATCAGATTGTATTAAGTTGGCACGAGAAATTCAGAAGCAGTTTGTCAATTTTTTTGGTGCACCTGGCCGTAGGCATGGTGCTTGTCATGTCAATCTCGTTGGCTGTCAATAAGACACCATCTTGTAAGTTAGCATTTCAAATGGATATACAAATTTTTTTTCATATGGATTAAATGGATATTTAATATATATTTATGACACAATTGAGCCTCTGTCAAAATTTGTTTGAATTATCCTTCTCATGCCTCTTACTTCAGGGGCACTTTCAGAAGAGAATCTCCTTTTCTTGGAAGCCTGGAGAACGATAGACCGAGCATATTATGATAAATCATTCAATGGGCAAAGCTGGTTTCGGTATAGAGAAAATGCACTTCGCAGTGAACCAATGAATACACGGGAGGAGACATGTATGCGTTTGGTTCTTAATTTGCTTAATCAGTTGGGAACTATTCCTTTTTCGAACCTACTAATAATTTTCTGGTTCAGATGCGGCAATAAAAAAAATGCTTGTGACCCTTGATGATCCCTTTACTCGCTTTCTTGAACCAGAAAAGTTCCGAAGTTTGCGGGTAAACAGCTCCTTTTGCCTTGTATTTTTTTTCAGTGAGAATTTAGGTTATAGTTTGTCAGTATTTATCACCTGGAACAACAGAGATTTATGTTTAACACCAATTAAATTTGGGTTGAAGTTTTCCTAAATTCTTCCATAATCTTCTTTCAAGGCAGTCTGGCACTCAAGGCGCTCTTACAGGTGTAGGACTGTCAATTGGATACCCTATAGGGGTTGATGCATCCTCCGGATTGGTTGTGATTTCTTCTTCACCTGGAGGTCCTGCTACCAGGGCCGGGATAATGCCAGGAGATGTTATTCTGTCAATTGATAATATAAGTACCGAAACAATGGGTTTATATGATGCAGCAGAAAGGCTACAGTTAAGTTTATTTTGTAGTAAATATTCACAAATATGCAGTTTAATATTCTTTGCACGAGCTGTGAATGGGTATATCTCCAAAGAGCATGCGCTTGCTAGTGCATGTGCCATGATTTTTCACTCTCAACTCCACATTTGTTATTCTGTTATTTCTTGCTCGTGTATTGATTCCACTGAATATTAAAAATTCACTGCAGGGGTCCTGAAGGAACTTCTGTAGAGTTGGCCATACAAAGTGGACAAGATGTAAAGCAGATTTCTATAAAGTGAGTTTTCTGTCATGGCTAGTTGGTCTTGGTTAGGGACCTTAAACATAGCAGGGTTTTCATACTTTTGAGCAAAGCTGGTTTGACTTACATGTCCTTTGTTACTCAATGCTTTTAACAACATGGATAGGATTTTATATTGAGTACCATGGTCTGCCTATAAGTACTGTGCTCTTTGCAGGCGTGAGAAAGTTTCATTGAATCCTGTGAAATCAAGACTATGCGAGGTTCCAGGTTCAGGGAAGGACACCTCTAAAATTGGGTATATCAAGCTTACATCTTTCAACCAAAATGCATCTGGTCAGTAATGTCAGACCTTCACAGCTGGGAATAGGTCGTACAAATTGTCTTTTTCTTTTTCAGTGTGAGGTGATTCACTTTCCTAGTTAGTCTCTAGTTTGTGAAAATTGCAATATGACAAATGTTTGCAGGTGCAGTGAAAGAAGCTATTGAAACTTTACGGAGAAATAATGTCAACGCATTTGTGTTGGACCTTCGGAACAACAGGTGCTTCATTACATGTGTCTGTGTTTTTTCAACTTGGAAGGAGCCTTTAATGGCATTTACATTTGATGCAGTGGTGGACTTTTTCCAGAAGGAATCGAGATTGCAAAGATCTGGTATATCTCTCCAACCTGTCTACTCAATATGATTTTGAGTAACATGCTTCATTTTTTTACCTTCATTACAACATGTCAAGAGAGTAGCTAATGCGTTTACATTTTTTTTTTCGGTTGCAATAGACCAAGTGAAAATTACACGTAAACTTGTATTAAGTGGAAGTTGAGTCGATGAATCTGCCATATGGAGATGGTCTTGATCATGTCTTTTCCTACATTCTAGGTTGGAAAAAGGTGTGATTGTGTATATATGTGATAGTCGTGGTGTTCGGGATATATATGAGACAGATGGAAGCAATGCAATTGCATCATCAGAGCCTCTGGCCGTTCTGGTACGTTACCTTTGTTTACTAGAAGCGGTGTTCTATAGATATATGGGTTGTTTTCCTTTGTGCCTAATTGCAGTGAAATTTGCTACTAGAAATCTTACTGACTGTCCAATCCCTCTAGGTAAACAAAGGAACTGCGAGTGCAAGTGAGATATTAGCTGGGGCCCTTAAAGACAACAAGCGTGCAGTTCTGTTCGGAGAACCTACATATGGGAAAGGGTACGAAAATGATTGTCGCTTCATGAAATATTTGCAAGTATTTATCTTATATGTTGTTTTCTCTGGCATTCTTCTCGTTCAGGAAGATCCAATCAGTTTTTGAGCTATCTGATGGCTCCGGTTTGGCAGTTACAGTGGCCCGTTATGAAACACCAGCTCACACTGATATAGATAAGGTGAGCTTTTTCTAAGCTTTTTTCTTCTAGTACAGGTATCTGTATCCTAACGTAGCAAAACTACAGGAACTAAAATTTTATGCTCTTTTCCTCCTAGTACATACCTTATTGACATATTTTAGTTTTAGCGTGATTCTCTATGTGGTAACTATTGTTTGATGATCCAGGTTGGTGTGGTTCCGGATCACCCTCTACCAGCGTCATTTCCTGTGGACGAGGATGGATTTTGCAAATGCATTAAGGATCCTTCATCTTCCTGCAATGTTAGAAGTGCTAAATTATTTTCTAGATGATTATTTGCTTTTCAGTAGCGCAATTATGCATAATTGTATTACGATGTGCATTGGTGAGATAGGTAATTGAGTGATGATTCCTTGAATTTTGGCTTAAAAGCCATCATTTCATGATTAGCAACAGAATTAGTTATATTTATTACCCAAAAAAGAAAACAGAATTAGTTATATTCACCGAGATACTTTCCTAGTTGAGTTGCAGTTCCAGAATATAAGGGAATATGCATAGGGTATATTTGTGTGGTGCAGCAGTACTTTATGATGTAAAAGTGACCATAAAAATTTCTAGAGGTCATCTCGGAACGGGTAGTATCTGCTGACTGATTCACGTAAAGAAAGAGTCTCTTTTTGCACAAGACAAAAGATCCCCTCCGTCCAGGAAATAGAGGGGGATTTGATCGTAAATTCAGCATTTGCAACTAGCAAGACGAGTGTTAATTGTTGAACTGCAAATGATGGAATGACTTATCCTTTTCTTGGACCTGACTCGATCCCCATTTCATAAGATTTTGTTTGCAAATGGAAATGGAAATGGCAATAGCATTGGCATTCAGTAGCAGGCCCGTTACCAGCTAAATGATTTATTACAATGTTAATTTCATATTTACAATAAATCGAAAAGAATTTATTCACACGAGTTGTTGAATAGGAATACTAAAATCTTCATCCACAACTTTAAAATTTTAGAATTTATAAGGGTCATTAGAGAATTCCATTAGCCAGTTCCCAAGTC
This sequence comes from Saururus chinensis, assembly GCA_035235625.1. Taxonomy (NCBI): domain Eukaryota; kingdom Viridiplantae; phylum Streptophyta; class Magnoliopsida; order Piperales; family Saururaceae; genus Saururus; species Saururus chinensis. The sequence goes on from CP141145.1 coordinate 34,995,704, forward strand.
ATTCAGATTTTACGCTTGAAGATATTTTACATCATCTGATCATTGGGATACCTTCGTGCTGCCAATAAGTGCTGTCTTATCGCCACAGCTTGTACACTATTTCTTTTTCTTAGGTTTTTATCTAGAGTTTGTTTGGATTGGTGGCAAGCATGGGAAAGAAAATGAATTTTTTTAAAATCTCTCAGTTTTTACTATTTGGTGCAACGGAGAAAGAAAAACTAGGGTGAAAAGTGAGAAAAAATAGATAAAAATTTGGCCTAAAAATTTTATACCCATTAACCCATGAATTTTGAGAAAAAATTATTATACTAAACACTTATGTCTTACTGCTATTACTACCACCACTACTGTTACCACCGCCGCCGTTATCACCACTACTGTTACCACCGCCGCCGTTATCACCACTACTGTTACTACCGCCGCCACCACCGATGCCACCGCCACCACCACTATCGTCACCACTATTTCTGCCGCCACCACTCCTATTATTGTTGTTTCTGCCACCACCACCAATGTCACCGCCACCACTATCTCTGCCACCGCTACCACCACTATTGTCGCCACCATCCACCACCATCTCTACTACCGCCACCACTATCGTCGTTATAGCCGTTGTCACCACCACCACTGTTGCTATCGCCGCCACCCTACCAATATCACCACCACTACTACCAATATCACCACCACCACCATTTCTGCCACCACCTCTGCCACCGCTACCACCACTGTCGCTGCTGTTGCCACCACCACCAATGCAGCCACCACTGCCGTTGTAAGGACCATCATCTTTAAACTGGTTTTTGGTTTTTTTTAATTATTAATTATTGTGAGACTTATGCATTTTTTGATTTATTCGGTGATTTCGTGAATAAATAATGTTTGTGATGATTTTAACCAAAATTAACTTTAAGATTAGTAATTTTAAAACAAATGTGAATTTTTGGGATTTTTCTGAATTTTCACTATATTTCTGAAAACTAGCCCACCGTCGAAATTTTGGTTTTTGGGCCAAATGAACCTAGACATCTACTTAAGGTCATACAAAAATTTTTAGAATTTTATTAGGCTTAATTAGTGTTTAAATTTATAAAATACCCATTGTTGGCCTACTTTTCCTATTTACACCCCAAAACTTACCCATGCATACCCCAACCCTTACTATAAAAGGGCAAACCTGAGCCATTTCTATTTTTGGGAATAGGCTAAGGAAGGAGGCTGGCCTAACCCCCATTTAGGCCCGAATTAGAAGCCGATTAAGGTAAGCTTACTCTAATTAAGCACTAATCTATGACTTTCTTCTTAATCTCTTCTAAATCTACCATTTTCCCCTTAATTCAATTCGTTTTTGGGCATCAAAAGCTACTGATTTGTGTTTTACTACAAACCTTAACATTCAAAATTCGATTTTTACTACCAACAAGCCCTAGATCTAAGATTTAATTAGGGATTTCTCGGGTAAATCAATTTCTATTAAAGTTTAATTCAAACTCATTATGTTTTCAAGGATTTCAAGAAGGGTGACTCTTCAATCGAGCTGACTCTTCAATCGAGCTTAATCAAGTGCTGAGGTAATGGGTCTTCAAAATCTCTGTTTATCTATGATAAAACTCTTCATTTTTGGTTTATTTCGAAATAGAGTTGCTTGATTTGGTGTGTTAATGGTAAGATTAGAAAATAGAATTATTTAATCCCGATTTCTTAAGGTTTTGCATTATTATGGTATGGTTTGATGTTTTGGAAGTCAAAAAGGACTTTTGATAATGATTAGGGTGTTAGATGTGGATTTGACGTGTTATCAATGGTATTTCGGTTTGGATTTGCGAGAGAAAGAAGATGGATTGTTTTGCCTTGTTGGCGTTTGAACGGCCTTGCAGGGCGTTCGAACGGCAACACTGTCGGAACGACAGTTTTCCAGTTTAGCCGATCGAACGACCTGCTTAGCGTTCAAACGACAGAACTGTAAATTTCAAATTTTTGCGTTTAACCGATCGAACGGCCTGAAGGTCGTTTAAACGGCTACACAGCAGATTGATTTTCTAATGCATGATATTTATTTTAATGATTCCACTTTAGCTTGCCAATTTCATATGAATGTGGTGTGTTTTAAGCTATGTTATGCTACTGGAAAGGCATGCTATTGAGGGTATGAAATTAAGACATGCTTAGAAATTTGTGGAATGACTTATGTTTTGTGGCATGATGTTAGAATTGTTATCTTGAGATTATGAATGGTTGATTCCCTTTGGTTAAGCATATTTTCAGTAGGACTACAACCTATTATTGGACTGATTTGTCATGATAGATTGTGGTTAGTTGTGTGTGGATGTTGGTGAATGTCTTGACTCAATGATGAAATAAGTGATGTTATATGTGTTTAACCTTTGTGGTTGAGTTTTGAATTGGGATACGATTTCAACGATTCTTCTTCTATGATTTCCATTGGAATTCATGTTTAGATGGAAATTCACATGTGTAGTGTAGTAGTAAGTTAATTTCAAGCATGTTGAAATGCATTGAGTAAAGTACTTCTACTAGTTACACACACACATGTGGGGGTTAAATAATATTTGTGATGGTTTTAACCAAAATCAACTTTAAGATTAGTGATTTTAAAACAAATGTGAATTTTTGGGATTTTTCTGAATTTTTATTATATTTCTAAAAATTAGGGTTTTGGCAGGACCCCTGTGGGCCCCACCATCGAAATTTTGGTTTTTGGGTCAAATGAACTTAGACATCTACCTAAGGTTATACAAAAAATTTCAGAATTTTCCAAGGCTTAATTAGCACTTAAATTTGCAAAATACCTATTTTTAGCCGACTTTTCATATTTACACCCCATAACTTACTCATGCATACCCCAACCCTTACTATAAAAGGGCAAACCTGAGTCATTTCCATTTTTGGGAATAGGCTAAGGAGGGAAGTCTGGCCTAATCCCCAATTAGGCCCAAATTAGAAGCTGATTAAGGTAAGCTTACTCTAATTAAGCACTAAACCCTACTTTCTTCTTAATCTCTTCCAAATCTACCATTTCCCCCTTGAATCAATTCATTTTTTGGGCATCAAAAACTATTGATTTGTATTTTACCACAAACCCTAATATTCAAAATTCGATTTTTACTACCAATAAGCCCTAGATCTAAGATTTAATTAAGGATTTCTTGGGTAAATCAATTTCTATTAGAGTTTAATTCAAACTCATTGTGTTTTCAAGGATTTCAAGAAGGGTGACTCTTCAATCCGAGCTTAATCAAGTGCTGAGGTAATGGGTCTTCGAAATCTTAGTTTATCCATGGTAAAATCCTTGATTTTTGGCTTATTTCGAATGGAGTTGTTTGATTTGGTATGTTAATGGTAAGATTAGAAAATAGAATTATTTAATCCCGATTTCTTAGGGTTTTGCATTATTATGACATGATTCAACTTTCTGGAAGTCAAGGACTTTTGATGACGATTAGGGTGTTAGATGTGGATTTGAAGCGTTATCAATGGTGTTTCGGTTTGAATTTGCGAAAGGAAGAAGATGATCCAGTTCTGCCTTGTTGGCATTCGAACGGCCCTTCTGGGCGTTCGAGCAACCTTTCTTGTCGGAACGACAGTTTTTCAGTTCAGCCGATCGAACGGCCTGCTAGGCGTTCGAACGGCCAAACTGTGAATTTCAAATTTTTACGTTTAACCGATCGAACGACCTGAAGGGCGTTCGAACGGCTACACAACAGATTAGTATTCTAATGCATGATGTTTATTTCGATGATTCCACTTTAGCTTGCTAATTTTATATGAATGTGGAGTGTTTTGAGCCATATTATGCTACTAAAAATGCATGCTATTGAGGTTGTGAAGTTGGGATATATGCTTAGAGATTTATAAAATGGCTTATGTTTTATGACATGATGTTGAAATTGTCATCTTGAAATTGTGAATAGTTGATTTCCTATGGTTAAGCATATTTTTAGTAAGACTACGACCTATTATTAGACTGATTTGTCATGATAGAGTGTGGTTAGTTGGTGTGTGGATGTTGGTAAATGCCATGACTCAATGATGAAATAGGTGATTGTATATGTGATTAGCCTTTGTGGTTGAGATTTGAATTGGGATACAATTTCATCGATTCTTCTTCTATGATTTCCGCTGGAATTCATGTTTAGATGGAAATTCACATGTGTAGTGTAGTAGTAAGTTAATTTCAAGCATGTTGAAATACATTAAGTGAAGTACTTCTACTAGTTATACACACACATGTGGGGGTTAAATGATGATGTTGAAGCTTAATATTGTGATTATGAATGATGCATTAGGGGCCGATGTGAGCACTTATTTGGGATTATGATTCATGTATGCCTTGCCCACGTATGTACCATACTGCATTCATCATGAAAATGGATTTCCAATTGAGGTTTCATCGAGGTTAATCGAATTTGATCGATTGGATGAAATGTGGTGAAATTGTGTGTCGGATCGATCGGTCGTGGATTAATCGTAAGTTGATTGGTCCGAAAGGACATATTTTGATTTAAGATCCTGTGTGGAACGAATGCACTCCCTGGGTTGAGTCTAATTAAATGGGATTATGTGGGGACGAGTTGTGTACTTGTCTTGCGGATTATGAAAATGTTATTATAAGTGTCATCTGGACCTTGAGAATCCAGTGTGGTATGCCGTGTGCACCCCGCTACCACGTGTTCTAGGGTTCTCTGTGTGAGAACTCGGGCTCTTCCCTCTGCAGGAGATGTCCCTGGGCGAACAACCCTGCTCTAGATTCTCTGTGTGAGAATGGGACATGCTTGGCCAGGATCGTCCAGGGCGAGCAGTATTAGGGATTGACAACCCCGATCTTTCTTGAATTCTTGTGTAGAATTTCTGACCATGACACGCCTTCGTGGCCTTGTCCATGCTCCCGTCTGTGTGACACCAAATTTATGATTACTCCTTGATGGAGGTTGATTTTGATATGATGCATGTGAGAATATGTATGTTAGAGATACATCCATGCAGGTTGATTATGATATGATGCATGTGGGAATATGTATGTTAGAGATACATCCATGCAGTTTGATTTTGATATAATGCATGTGGGAATATGTATGTTAGAGATACATCCATGCAGTTTGATTTTGATATAATGCATGTGGGAATATGTATGTTAGAGATACATCCATGCAGGTTGATTATGATATGATGCATGTGGGAATATGTATGTTAGAGATACATCCATGCAGTTTTATTTTGATATAATGCATGTGGGAATGTGTATGTTAGAGATACATCCATGCAGTTTGATTTTGATATAATGCATGTGGGAATATGTATGTTAGAGATACATCCATGCAGGTTGATTATAATATAATGCATGTGAGAATATGTATGTTAGAGATACATCCATGCAGTTTGATTTTGATATAATGCATGTGGGAATATGTATGTTAGAGATACATTCATGCAGTTTGATTTTGATATAATGCATGTGGGAATATGTATGTTGGAGATACATCCATGCGGATTGTTATGATATAATGCATGTGGGAATATGTATGTTATAGATACATCCATGCAGGTTGATTATGCACCATGATGCAGTGTTAGGTGATATGTATGTGTGATCAGAAAATGATGCATTATGTAAATCTTTGATCTAAATGACTATATTGCTATGCTATTGTATTTTTAATGTTGCTAGTGATATTAAAAACCATTGTTGAGTTTGTTAAACTCACCCCTCTTTGTTATGTTTTGATTTGGGGCTGCGTGGTGTGACACGCAGACCAACAGGATCTCCTCTTTGAGGAAAGGTTAGAGATGGCTTGGATGTAATCATGGAGATCGTTGTGTGACTTATCTTCTTTGGTTTTATGTTTTATGTTAGAACCTTTGTGTAGGGTTCTTTATTTTGGATTTATGTCACATTTTACAGTTGTGATACTTATGACTTATTTTGAGCCAGTGTGAGCTTTACTTAACTAAGCATGTGGGTTTGAGATTAGTTTTTTACTTTGTGATAAGCAACACTCTTTCTTCCCTTTTATTTACTCTTGCTCAAAGGATTGTGCATACTTCGTATTTCTGTTAATCGCCCGTGGTTAGGGTTAAGTCTTCCGCTAGATCGTTTCTCAATCTTCCTTCGTCACCCCCGCGCGCTTGACCGGCCCTTGGACCGGGTTCGGCTCGGGTCGAACATCGCCGGGGCGTGACAGCCGCCAGCACCACTTCTGCCACTACCACCACCGTTGTTGCCGTTGCCACCACCACCAATGTCACCGGGACCACCACTGCAGCCGCCACCGCCGCTGCCACCACCACTACTGCCACCGCCACCACTACCACTGTCGCTGCCGTCACCACCACCGCTACCACCACCACTACAACCGCCGCCACCACAACTACCACCACCACCATTATTACTGTCAATTTTATCTAGCATCATTTGTGTAACTAAACAGTGGAAAATATTTAGGAATCTCTTACAGGGGGTTAGTCAATTAGGATTTGAAAATAAATTCTAGTATTTTAAAATTTCCTGTTAGTCGTTTAGAATTGTCTATGCCATATTTACAATCCAGCGTTATTACATTAAGATTTAAAATATAATATTTTAAATATCGCGTTAGTGGTTAAACAATTGATTCTTGTATTTGAAATACAGCGTTAGTTAAAAATCTTAGGATTGTGATTTGAGAGGATTTTGCTGGAAACTTATAACATAAAAGTGAGATTTTACAACACCACCTCTAGAGGTGGTATTGTAAAATGATAGAAGCACTGGAAAAGGGAGGCCGACATGCACTAGAAAATGAAGGTCGGCACGCATTAGAGGTCGATATCAATACAGTACAGGGGGCGATACACCCCCCACACGTATCATCTATATGTACTGGCCGTATCGGGCATACGATATCAATACGGCCGATACGTATCGATACTCTAATATTTTAATATATTTTTTATTTACAAAATAAATAATTTTTTTATTTAAAAAAATAAATTTTTTTCTTAAAAACAAAAATATAATTCCAATCCAGCCTCTTCTAATGACTATGTTTTTATTATATTAAAAATATTTTAAAAAAATTTATATGATATCAATATAAGTGGGTCTATATAGTTTACATAATTTTATTAAAAATATAGTGCTCCACAATTATACATTTACTTAAACATCTACCGTATGAGTTTCTCAATAATATTCATATGACTCATTAAATATCTTATTTAATTTTAAAATAAATTAATTTTAGAACACTTAATATGGGGCGGAAGGAATAATAGTTTGTAGAGGACAGAGGGAGTAAAGTGTATGATTCTAAAATGAAATAATTTTAGAGCACTTGTATCTGTTTATACGACCTTCTAAAATGAAGTATTATAATGATATATTATTAGTTATAATATTTTTTTATGTATATCAAAGGGTTTACAACCGTTTTGGCGCATACAAAGCGTATCATCGATGAAGTACCCGTATCTGTGATTATCGATACTATCATCCGTATCGATACCATGGAAGGCTGTATCGATACGGATGAGAGTATCGATGACTATAAAAAAATTAATTTTTTTAATTTAAAAATAATTTTTTAAATAAAAAATTATTTTTAAAATACAGTATCAATATGTATCGACCGTATCGATATGGTATGGTCGATACAACCGTTACGTATCGATAATTATAGTGGGGGGCGTATCGCCCCCCGTTTTGTACCGGTATTAGCTGATATGCATTCGGCCGATACGGCCTTCCATGATCGATACTGCCTTCCATGGCTTGGAGGAGGTTGCCATTTTCATGTGGCGACTGGAACTTGGCGGAGGCCACCATCCTTGCCAGATAAACCATCGTGGCCAAGTAACGTCTCATCTCACCCTCTAAATTATAGATTAGTCAAATTTTAAAATTGTAGATAAAATTTTTTTTAGGAGTTAATTATTTTGAAATCAACAATACAAATCCCAGGATTCTAGTAATACAAGATTTGGATATCCAAATATTTTAAAATTTGGCAGTTTAAATCTAAGAATTTGAATTATATTCTAAAATCTCATATTTTAAATCTAGTATTTCAAATCCTAATTGACTAACTTAGTTTCTCTTTCACCTGGATTCACTTTCTCCCCATTTCTACCAATCCAAATAGACCCCTAGTGTTTTATTTATCTTGATCAAGAGACATGACCTTATTGCTTGGAAAGCTTATTACCCGACAATTTCTGTTACACTGTTTATATATAAAAAAGGAAAAATTTAACACATACTGAGCTATCTTAAAAATGTGTCTAGCATGGAACTATGGGATGATAACCTGATGGCTAGCATCAAATAAGAGGGCGGGTAGGCGATTCAAACATGCTGACCCTCAAGTAATATGGGCTACGTAGTTCCCAAAAATGCGCATATAAACGATACTCTATAAAAAAGACCACATTTGATTACATAAAAGAGCGATGTGGCTGTTACAATTCTGCAAGCATCAAAATCCGTGGCGTGCTAGACGTTCAAACAAGAACTTTTTTGTCTTCAATTACTCAGTGGATATAAATGGTGGGCGGCGCTGGAGGAAAAAGACTGACGACCTGGAACGCCTGTGGAAACTTGAATGGTTAAAAAAATAAAAACTTGGACAAAATTTGGCCACTTTTTTTTTGGCAAGATATTTCCTAAACTCTGTTTACTCGAAGGTGACACCAACTTTAATTCCACTAATTAACAGTTACTCTGTTCGCCCGAAAGTAACATTAACTCTAATCCCATCAATTAACAACGACGCGTCCGGACTTCAGATGTCACTTAGCCCAGAAATGGCTGCACTCTATCGAGGTTGCTCTGCTTTCTTCACACACATTCTTCAATTATTCCCCTTTCAACGAACAATATGTTCTAGATGGCGTTCTTAAAAAAATGGGAAGAAGGTTCTTTTCTTTTTAAAAAAATATAAAAGATAAAGTAGGTGATTTGTTTAATGGCCTATCTTTGTTTTGTTGTCTTCCCTGTGACCTCTATCCAAAAAGCGTGTGGATAGAAGTGGCTGATAATCGGTATGGAATAATGATAAGACATCTGGGGTGTACAGTTCGATTTCAACGTTTCGTGCCAACCAATCTCTTTTTAAGGTCCAAATTATCCTGTGATCAAAACTTAATCTTCACCCATTTTTAGCCTCCTACAAAGAATGCCCATCTTAATGACAAGCACTAGAAATTCCAAAGCATAATACGCACAAGGCTATCTAGGATGGATGCAATGGAGGAAATGATTTAGCAATCAACACAAAGATCAAATCAAAGGTAACCCAATTACCCTGCAAATGAACACAAACATCATCATCATTCTCGTAACTTTTTCAAAGCAGTTGCTCCGGACGAGGCTATTCTAATAAGTAATCTCGTTCAAACTTCCATCAATCGTCAGTCTCCCAAAAGCCGGGGCCCAGCGCCCACCACCAACTGCGGCCTCGGGGCTCCACCAGGTTTCAGCCGGCGGAGCTGGCCTGATGGGACTAACCAACAAGCCCCGGAGAGGGTATTTATGTCCAATCCTCAATCAATTATAATTAGTTAATTTACTTAATTATTTCTTAATCGTCTTCTTGTTTTCGGACAAGAGACAAAGGTCCCCGGGCGGGAGCGGGGCGGCAGCAGATCCAGACTGTCCGATTAGGCGTGTGTGCCCGGCCCCCTCCGTGTTATTGTTAATTAGGTTTTCTGTCTCCCCGTTCAAAAAATTGCAACGGCGAAATTGTGGACATCGTCGAGGTGGCCAAAGCTGCAGCAGAGTGAGCGCAGCCAGCCCTCCTCACGCTCTTACGAGCCTTCGTACTTGAATTCGCCGCCTTTGATCTCGCGATCGGGTCGAAATTCCCCCGAAATTGAGGTCTCTGTGAAGCCCCCCACTCCTGTGTTTTATTTTAAATGAATTTGAACCTTTTGATCTGTTTCTAGTTCTGGATTGGAAATGGCGGATATGGTTGGGTTCTGAAGTTTTTGTCGAGCTCAATTGCGCCGGTGCTTTCGCGTTTTGTTCCTGATGATGAATCCGATCTATGTGTTATGTGGGGGAATATGTACGACAAAAATGTTTGTTGAGTAATGGGCGGCCTTTGGATTGAGGTTTGCATCTTGGGGAGTTATATATGATGATCCTGCAGTAGGAGAACATGAATTGGACTAAGAAAGTGATCTTTTTTATGAATTAGCTGCCCTGGGATATGATGTCAGTAACTATCTGGAGCCTATACGTATCTAAACTAACCATTTGCGTCGTGGTGCCTCTTCCTCTCCATGCCATGCTTCCCATTTCTTGTGATGCGATTTAGTATCTCATTTTGAATAGTTTGTATTCGATCTATAATAGATTATTTACTTGCTTATTGTTCTTTTTCAATTTGAAACCATTTCAGATTCCGGCGTGTCTGTTCCATTCACAGAATTTTATATGCCTGGAAGTCATTGTATACTGTTTTACCTGAAAAAAATTAAACAAGCACAATCTTTTATCTTGTGCTGATATTTTCTGCTAAACATGAATTCCACGGGTTGGTCATTTGGACAAGACGACTTGGAATCTTAAGGTATGTACTGCAGTTTTGATATTCTTCTATTTTGGGCCTTTAAAAGGTATCTTTATAATAGTGAGTGATTGATGTTATTATGCAGTATCATGTGGCTTGTGCAAACACAATGACTCAGACTTGGGCGGATGATGTAAATGTGCCTTCAACTTCAGCTTCAAATTCACCTTTTAGCTCTCAGCCTGTTTGCTCTCAACTGCCGTCAGCTCCCTGTACCTTCCAGCGTGGGTAATTTCTGTGTTCCTTATCCGCTAAGAATTCTAATATTGACCTTCTTGGTGTTATTAAAATAATTGGAGAGAATTTTGTTATTGATCAATCCGTGTGTTCCCAGGAGAGGCAATGTTTTTCGGTTGTTAGCATGGAGGGAGATCTCTCCAAGGGTGAAACACACATCAAAAAGACTGTGGTCAGGAGCTTCTAAAACTAACCCTGGGAGAATTGGAGAATGTTCTGAAACAACAGACTCAAAACGTGGTCTTATTTCATGGTAAGAAAATTTTCAATTCTTCTCGTGACTTTTATTATTATTTTTTAGGCTTTACATTGAATTGTTATTTTGGAATTTTACATAATTCAGGGCAGAAGCAGAGTCTCTACGACATTTATCAGCAAAGTATTGCCCGCTTGTTCCTCCTCCAAGGTCAACAATTGCTGCAGCTTTTAGTCCTGATGGAAAAAACCTTGCATCCACGCAGTAAGCTTATGTTCATGCTTTGGGAGTTTTGCCTTTCTGTTTGTTTTCTTGTTCCTTTTCAAATTCAAATTCACAGAGAATCTGGTGTTGTTGCTGTAACTTATTATGTGTCTATCACTTTTTCAAGTGGGGACCACACTGTTAAAATTATTGATTGCCAAACCGGGAGCTGCTTGAAGGTGTTGAGTGGGCATCGACGAACACCTTGGGTGGTATGTCTGCTTTATCTTGCATATATGTATTATGCATGGGGAATGTCTCATTATCTTTCAATTTTCACGAAGTAACTGTCTCATTGCTGTCTCATAATTATTGAAAGAAGTGGAGATGTATTTTTTGTTATGTCATGTCTACTTCTTATGTTTTCTTTTGGTAAGGTCTGGTGTATAATGTATCATACTTGCACTTCCACATCTTTATAGGTTCGATTTCACCCACTTCATCCAGAAATACTTGCAAGTGGAAGCTTGGATCATGAGGTTCGCCTATGGGATGCCAATACTTCCGAGTGCATAGGGTCCCGAGATTTCTGTAGTCTCTCTTGTGCACTTTCTCATTTAGACAGTTTAGATTGTTTAAGCCTTTTCCTGCTCTTACATTCTGTTGCGTTTCTATGGTTCTGTTTCGCTGAGCAGATCGCCCTATTGCTTCGATTGCTTTCCATGCCCTAGGTGAGCTTCTAGCAGTAGCTTCAGGTCATAAGGTGAAGGTCCATCATCCTGCATTCTTTTACATTGTATTCTTTTCTGCTCTGCAGTTAATGCTATTGCTTTTTTATGCTTGTCACTTTATTTTATACTCTTAAAAATTGGGTACCTTGTATATATAGCTTTATATGTGGCATTACAATAGAAGAGGAGAGACTTCCTCGCCAACAATTGTTTTGAAGACACGCCGTTCGCTAAGGGCTGTGCATTTTCACCCATATGCCGCTCCATTTCTATTAACTGCCGAGGTAAACTGGTCTTTGGTTTTGGGTTTTGTATTTTATATATATCATCGAAGGAAAGATAGGAAGCTGTCTTTGAATACTACTCTCATCAATTCTATTTCTATCCTCCTTTTTGCTAGCAGATATGCTTGGCATGACATTGTCTATATCTTGTTTAAACCTCCATCGATAGGCCCACCATATTTGTATTATGTTTAGGGATTGATGTAGCTTGTTATATAGTGATTGTGATGACATAAGTTGTATCTGAAAACTTATTCACTTGCTAATTTACAGGTCAATGATCTTGACTCTCCTGATTCTCCAATGACGCTGGCGACATCGTCTGGTTATTTGCATTATCCTCCTCCTGCTGTGTTTTTCGCAAATGTTCCTCCTAGTGTCCGGTCAAATATGGAAGGCAGAGTTCCCCTTGTACCTTTCTCCTACTTGTTCTGGCCTAGCTATCTACGGCAGTTTAGAAGAAATACGCTAGAGTTTGATCTAAGAGCTACTACTTCAAACAATGAGCAAAGAGATGATGATTATATTTCTTCATCTCATCCACGAGCAGATGCAGATTTGGCTTCACAACATGCCTACTTTGTGACACCTATGGAAATTTCACCTATGATACCAGACACAGCTAATAATTACTTGGATACCAATATGGATATATCTGCTTCTGATTCAGCTATGGATACAAGAGAAACATTGGCTCAGCATGGAGAGTCACCTATTATAATGGAAAGTACGGATGACGCCAGCGGCATTCCATTCATTTTCCAATCTAATCGAGATGCTCCAAATACATTAGCTAGATCATCGAGACTCGGTGCTAATTTGGCATCGAATAATCACCCTTTAAATCTTTCTGGTGATTCGGACCTCCAAATGCTTTTGAGGAGTGTTGAGGCTGGGCAATATCATCAAATTATTCCCTTTGGTGACTCCACTTGCTGGGAGCTGCCATTCCTTCATGGGTGGTTAATGGGACAAACCCATGCAGGCTTACAGCCAGTGGTACCTCTCAACCGAGTGGCTTCTCAAGAAAATTTATCTGGAGTTCGTGAAACTGAGTTTGATGTGCCAGCTGCTCGTAATGGAGAAGCAGCATCCATATCTTCTTCTATGGCAGCCAATTCTCTCCAGTCAAGGAATTCTGGGAGATCTGGCCCACGACATCGTCCAAGGTGCCGGTTAGTGGGATCTACAGAAGGTACTCTAGTTGGTAATGTTAGAAATGATGATGGTGACTCTCAACCTGGGACTGGAAGAATTGAAACGGAACTTGCCACATCACTTGCTGCTGTTGCGACTGCAGAATCACCCTGTACCGTCCGGCTAAGAATATGGCCGCATGATATACAGAATCCTTGTGCACCACTTGATGCTGACAGATGCAGATTAACTATACCACATGCTGTTCTCTGTAGGTATGTCCTTTTTTTTTAATTTCTGTCAAGAAACTTTTAGATTGAGAGATTAGGCACCCTTAAATGGGGTAGACTTGGATTCAGTATTTTGAAGGTAAGTCTCCAGGAAGATGATTATTCTTTTATCCCTTTCCCCTCAGTTAACAATTAAATTGCGACCTTATAATAAGAACATGAAATTTTAAGGATAAGTGGTTATCTCCCTCTTTAGAGTTTTTTTTTTCTACTTGAAGGATTTATTCATATGACATGTAGTTTAAATTATGTAGGATGGCAGGATGATTCTTCCTGTGTCAACAATTTCTGTATGTAGATTGCTTATTTGGGTGAGGTGGGAATTCTAGAGACTACCTTGGTAATAGATTGTGAAGCATTACCAGTATCTAAGTTTTAGTAGTGAAATCGGGCCAGATATGAACTGCATACCATGGAGATCCGGAGTTGAATTCTGTTTCAAATACGGAATCAGATTCGCATCAATCTGGTTAAATTAAAATACAGAATATTTATATTTAAATATACCTCATGTACATCAAATAATCTAATTATAAAATCTAGAATGCATATGGGCTTCTGGATACGAATTGGAGCGAGACCTGTTTGTAATACAGGCCAAATTTGGTGAACTCGATGTGGACCAGAACACTTGGATCCGGGTCAGAATCCAGTCATCCAAGCCCCTAGCCTTGTGAAGATGTCCAGTGCAATGTGCTTGGATTGTTGTTCTGACCATTGTAGGTGCTATTGTTTAAAATGTGAAGGACCCAAACAAATTATTTGCCTCAGCAATAAGATTATGGTAAATTGTGTTATCATTGCATCTGTGAGAGGACAAAGATTCATGGTAGAACTTTTCATCATCTTGGCCATACAGGCTCTATGCAGAACCCTCTTAGCCATGCATGATTGAGATCAAGCATAAATGACTTGTAGATTTTATTTGCTGCACTGAGTGATATAGACTGCATTTGCTGCTGCTTTCTGTTGCTCAAGTGCCAAGTGCTGGTAGCACCCTTGATAAAAATGTAATGATCACATGTGTTGTCATTTAAATATTGCAGTACTTTGCAACAACTTGGTTTTCAGTCATTAAAATATCACAGGTTATAAACATTTTTTATATATTTATTAACGGCCATTTAATCTTCTTGGAAGACCAGGATATGCCTTATTGATAGGGCTGTCAATGTGGGGCTGATAAAACCCACCTCCTAGCACATTACCCAAATTTCTGGATGATGCAAGGTGGCTGGGAGCCTGGGACAGGGGTCAAATGCAAGGCAGGGTTGGGTTGATGCTGGGGGTTGAGTAGTTAATTGAGATGCTAAAAGTAGCATATTTATAGCTGTAGCGTACATAGGCCATGAAAATTTTCTAGCTTGGTCAGCATCTCATTTCTACCTCTTTTTTGGCTAAAATTGATTACAAAGAGGAAAAAATAAAAAAAATGAGGAAGTTCTAGTGACATTATTGACTTTCGTATAATACTTAGGTTATTATATAACATTATAAGAATGCTATATGTCCATGTAAGCCTTTTTTAGCTGTTTTATAGATGAAAAAGCTGGTTTTAATATCTTTTATGTATTTGCAGATTTGTAAATAGCACTCCAACTCCAAAAAATGAAGTTTTTTAAGTTTTTATGATATTGCTGAAAGTTAATCACGTGTCTCTGTACTTTCTATGTGACATGTTGTTTGGTGATGACAGTGAAATGGGTGCACACTTCTCACCATGTGGGAAATTTTTAGCTGTTTGTGTTGCTTGTGTTCTGCCTCACGTGGAAGCTGATACTGGATTAAGTACACAGACACAACAAGATCTTAGTGGAGCAACTGCTACTTCACCTACAAGGCATCCAATTTCAGCCCATCAAATCATATATGAGCTTCGCATTTACTCCCTTGAAGAGGCAACGTAGTGTTCTCAGTCTCTCCTCTATTTAAATGAATTCAAACTGTTTTTTTATTTATGATTAACAAGGCTCATAATTGTGTCATTGTTAATTCTTTATTTTCTGTAAATAGCTTTGGATCTGTTCTTTCTTCGAGGGCGATTAGAGCTGCTCATTGTTTGACTTCCATCCAGGTTCTTTGATCTTATTCTAGCATGTCATGTTTCTTTCATGTTTGCATTTTTTTCTTCCAATACAAGCTAAACTGCTTGGACATCTTGATTATTCGCTATGATAATGGAGCCACAACCCAACAAGATTGTTATAATGTATCTATTTCTATGTGTATATAATTTTAATACTTCGTAGGTGCCCTAGTTCAGAGCTTGTCTCAAATTCATGATAAGTGGATGACGCTATATTACATTTGGTGCTTTATTTGCAGTTTTCACCAACTTCTGAACACATATTATTGTCATATGGGCGTCGACATATTTCTCTATTGAGAAGCATTGTTGTTGATGGGGAGACAACAATACCAATATACACGATTTTGGAGGTAAGTTCTTCTTCTATGCTGATCTTAGAAATGTGATGATTTTTTATAAGCTATAAATTTTATCTGTCATGTGATTTCCAGGTTTATAGGGTTTCAGACATGGAACTTATAAGAGTTCTGCCTAGCGCAGAGGATGAGGTTAATGTTGCGTGCTTTCATCCTTTGGTCGGGGAAGGTCTTGTTTATGGAACCAAGGTTAGACAGAAGAATATGGAAAGCAATTTAACAAAAGATTGCCCACTTCTATTTGTTAATTTTGCAATATCATATTTTGCAGGAAGGTAAGCTTAGAATTTTACAGCATGATGGCTCTCATGGCTCAAATTCTACAAGCCCATACTCCTTCCTTGAGGAAAACATGCTTGAGGTGGTATTATTTCCGTGATAAACTGTTCTTACTTTGTAGACAGGTGCTTGGGTTTAGATTTTAACAAATATGTGTGCATCTTGGCGCATGGGTACATGTGTGTTAGGGTACAAGCCTTATGTGCGAGATAATTTTCTTTCAGCCAAACCATAATTTTCATGGCGATACACTGTTTTTTCCCTTTCAAGAGTGTTATTAATATTAAGGGATGGAGTGTCATGCTAGCTTTCCTTCACAAATCACAAAGAGGAATAAATTTTTACTAGTTTGGGTATACTTGGATTTGTTGAGGGCTTTGCATCATTAAGGGCATGGATACACCTAATTTAAATTAGAAGGCCCGTGGCTGATACTTGAGAGTGTTTTGCATAGTTGTAAATATTCTTTTTTGGTGGGATTGCCCTGCCAAATAGCATCTTTGTAGCACGGATCTGATGTTTTCCGAAATGCATTAGTATATATGATTTATTTTTGCTTGTGAATCCTTCTCTGATGTCTGCGCTTGTTTAGTTGCTTGCTGCCTTCTGCAGTGGAATTTATATGGCTACTAGATCCTAGTTCTTGTATAATTATTCTCTGATTTGACATATTTCTATCATTCTCAAAATTGTGATGATCTATTTACGTCATGTATAATTATATTCTATGGGTTGCGCTGTAGGTTCAGACATATGCTTTGGAATGCTAAACTCTGTGATTGTTGATCGGTTATGTGGTGTATACATCAAATTCAGTGGTATTCTTTTATCTTCTATTGCTTTGTGTATACTTACGTATATTTCACAAGCATAAGCTTGTGTAGATTTCAAATTTCTGCTGTCAATATATGTTATGCCTTCAATTTGAGACGGGGTTCCCTACTTCAAGCCTCAAAATTTATGAACTGCTAAATTGTGCTGTGGCACTCACAAGGAATTTTCGACTATAATGATACTCCCTCCATCCAATAATAAGTGGCCTATTTGTTTTTTTCAAAACGAGGGAGTATTAATTTTGAAATTTTTAAAAAGCACATGTTAATTATTTTTAAGAAATTATTTTGTAGTAGCAGCGTTTTAAGGTCATGCAGTGTATAAATGGTTGCAGTTTCCTTATGAGGCATAAAAAAAGAGCAATGACAAAATGAAATCCATGTTGGGGAGTTGCCTGATACCCTGTGAGAGTGTCTTGTGTCTGATAGTAGTTATTCACAATTTTCTATCCTTGCTGATTTTGCATTGTTTTTCCAATGTTAATGTGATGTCTTTCAGTGGACAAGACTGTCTTGAAACTTGATGGCAGAACATTTGAGCTCCCTATCTATCAATTCATTGTTCACTTGCGGAATGAGCGGCGTAATTTCTGACCACCTTCGCTGATCTGTACAACTGAAGTCATCCATGTATGTGTCATGTATGTAATTGTATTGTCATTGTATAAATTGTCTTTTTAGAATGTTGTGCATCGGCTTCATTCAAACAATAAAATTTTTTTTCGCAGCTGTTTCTGGTGTGATTATTATCAGGACATAGTTGAAGCCTGTGATTACGTTGATTATGAAAAGAAAAGTGTCCACTAGAAACAATTATTGAGGCACTTTTTCTCTCGAATAACTAAGCACAATTCAAGCAAACTAAACTTTAAAATTCACATCACAATTTATTCAATGTCATCCATTTCCTGAACACAATTATCTGGACATTGGTTTATGTGGGATAGAATGAATCAGAAAACCTGAATTTCTAAACACGTTTTCATCTCTTAATGTAAAATTTTTAATTAGGTGTTTTTTTTAGAAATTATATTAGGATTAAGCGACTTATAAAATATTGTAGATGAGAAATGCACCATTTTTAAGTCATTTCTCATCTTCGGACTAATTTGAAGGGGCATGGATGCATCGGCTTTCCATTTGCACTGGATGGAGGGATCTCAATTGTCTTCAGACTATAAATTGCTGCTTTCTGAATCCCTCGTCACCCTGCTCCGCAAATATTTCACAACTGAAAACACAATTTGAGAGAACAGTCTGCGGGATGTTACATTCCACGGAAGGAATGTTTAGACAATAGGCCACTCGTTTTCAACCAGCCACTGCAAGCAGTCCCATCTCCCGCCCCTCCAGCACACCTGACCTGCGAACACCTATGCCAAGCAGTTCCATGGCCACGGGTTTAACCTGTCCCTCGAACCATCTTCTTTCTGCCTTGACTTCGACAGCTACAAACACCACTTATCGTTCCTCTTCTTCCGTTCCTCTTCTCTCATCTCCTTCACTCTTCTCACTCATTATTCTCTAGGATTTAGAGGTTGTGTAAGATTTTATTGATTCCACCCCAATTTCGGTTTGAATTATTATAATTATGTTTGTGTGTAGAAGGTAAGTAGAATAAAATTTTTTGCCCGGCAGTTTATTTTAAGCTATTTTAAGATAGAATCGGCCAAAATTACCAAATCATCTTATGAAGTAATTATGTTAATTTTGGCACTTAACTCAGTTTCAAAAATTATAAATTTTATTATTTTTCAACGATTGCCTTTTATACCGATTTGAACTATGAGAAACATACCATATTAGTGGGGCTCACTTTGAAAAAGTTAAAAATTACATACTCTTATAAGATTTTGTTTAATAGAGCTCAAATTTAAGAGCGCAATAGTGATAAAAATATGCATATATAAGTTTGGAAGAGCGAGTTATATTAATTTAAAGTTTTAAAATTAAGTTTGATGCAATATTCAAACTCATTTTAAAAATTTTCATTGCCAACCATAATTCATATTTGATGATAAATTTTTTATATTAATATTAAAAAATTTCAATTTCATTTATAAATAATTTAACAGCTAAACAACCCCTTAAATAATATGGGTGTGTGCATTCCCACTCATTATGGTGAGAGTGCCCATTCAAAGCATGCGTTTTGAAAGAAAAAAATGCCGCAGTTTGGCACAAATTCTGATGCATTTTCTCAAATAGCATGTTTTTATTGGGCACTCCTACCAATTGTGGTGGGAGTGTACAGGTATTCAGAGATAAGCTGGGTGTACAATCTCACCCATTGTGGCGGGGAGTACCCATTCAAAGAATGTGATTTAAAAAAAAATGTCAAAAACTTATTAACTGCGTCGCACCCAAGGAGTTAAAGTAGAAAAAGATTAGAATGATCGATCCGGATATAAATTTCCCTCATATCCCCCCGAAGTTCGGATATGAATTAGACTGCTCATGGAGGTGCTACAAATATTGGATGACAATGATGGATATGCATTTCTTTTTTGTTTCCTTGAAAAAGATTATGGATTTTTCACAAATTTCGTTTTAGGATTATCAAACACCATATATGCATATTTTGACACTAACATGAATTTTAGATTATAAATCTGCTGGAGAATGTGACCTCATTCTGTTTCATGAGAGACATCATCCGTGCAAGGCAATGTGTAATTGCCATGAAGCATGATCACGAAATGTCTTCAAGCCAAGAGAATGAAAACGCATCACATTCATATTTATATGAATGCCATCATCACGCGAAACCGTTCCCCAATCTCAAGGCTAACGCTGTCCAGGACTACATCCGGGGCAAAACAGCATATTCGGGTTGCTGGCAGTTGTCATCTCCCCTGCAGGCGACAAGACAATCCGCAGGAACATGTGGGTGCATTTGGATTATTCTGACTCCGCCAGTGGGTGGGACAGGCAGGAAGGCTCTTGCTTCCTTCCCACTTCGTTCTTCAATGCAGTTAATGTCTTAATGAGCAACCCAGCAGCAGCAGGGAGGTTGGAATAGTAGTCTAGCGAGCTGAGGCAAGGCCTTCATGGAAACCAGACACTGCAGTACGGGTTCCACCCAGGAACAAGCTAGGCAATAGCTACGGACAAATCCTTCCTGTCATGAAACACACTGCTTTCAGCCGGACTGGAGTTTCCGAAAATGGAAATATTGGCCCCCGTTCCACCTGTGGTCTTCCTCTCGTCTGTTCAATGGGCCACATTGGGCTGCTGCGTGTGCATCCTCCAGTCCCCCAGTCAAAGGTGCCATGGGAAAGCTAACTCCTAGAGAACTGGGCAAGTACCAGTATGATTAATAATCACCCAAGCATCCAGTACATAAGACAAACCGACCCATCATTCTTCACTAATTTTTTTTTACAATTTACGTGTCAAGTAAAAATATGCCGAGATGATAACTATCATCTTCCTTCCCAACAGTCTAACACCCCTAGCCAAGTCAAAGTTAAGATCAACTCAGCGGAACAAATATCCAGATATACTACGAAAGGTACGTACATTTGACTGTTGAATGAGTGGTTGACCAAGTAGAACCCATCTAAGCTAACTGTGTTAATTGTTATACTACAAAGAAGCAAGGAAGGAGGATAAAAAAACCGAAAAAACAAGAGCTCACCGCGAAGAAGAGAAAGAAGAACAAGGAAGAAACAATTAGAATGGGGGGAAGGATAGAATTACTGGGAAGAAGAAGAAGAAGAAGAGTCAAATTTGTAGTGCTTATCGACGGCTACAGATACATCCCAGGTGCAACTTAGACCCTTGGGGACGACGACCAAGTCGCCTGCGCCGAACTCAACGCTCTCGGAGGAGCCTTTTGTGTAAGCCTTCACCTTGCCTTTGAGTAAATAGCAGGTCTCTTGTGCGTCATATTTGAGAGGGAACTTTCCTGGAGGGCAACCCCACCTGAAGAAGAAGAAGAAACACGTTCAGAAGAGTAAGAACGAAAGAATTAAATTTTACATGACAGTGCAATAATAAGCAAGAAAAGGACGTGATGAGAAGCCTGAAGGGACTTACTTCGGCCATGACTTGATACCCAACTCGGCCAAGCGCGTTTGAGAAGGATTTCTCTCCACAGTGATTCTCAGATTTGCTTCTGAAGCCAAAGTCTCTGCGCCTGTCTCCGGTTGGGACGCCATAAAGAAAGATTGCTGACTGAAGAAGACGAAGATCAGGACACAGGCGGAAGCTTAGAGAAGCTGGCAGGATGGCTTTGGGCTCTCTGCAGGGATCACTTTAGAGGGAGGAGGAGAGCAAAGAAATCTTCACGTGGATAATATAGGGGACCAAATGGGCCGATATGTGGGCCGGTATATCTCATTACATGCCGCTAAGCCAGTTTTAATGATGTTTTAGTTTCTGGCTATAACCACTAATAGCTTTCTGTGGCAGATTAATCAGCTTGGCCTCATATTCGTAAATCGTGATTAGAGCTAATGAGATTGCATGCAATGATGCATTAATTTTGGAGGGCATATATTATGTTAATATGATTATCACCAAGTTTCTTATCTTGCCTTCTCTATTAGCGACTAATTAAGTAATTATCGACTTGCGAGATAATGAGGAGATGGAAGCTATATGTTCTCGATTTCTCGCCCGGTCAAAGAATGGACGGAAGTCAGGACGGTGTGGAGGTGCTGTGCCAGCCGTCCATGTCCATAGTCTTTTGACTGAGATGGACGGTTCGATGTGAAGATGCCGACGCAAGATGGCCCACCACAGGTCACTTCCTGTGGACGCATTTGGCTGACGCTTTAAATGCTTCTCAACAGTATCAACGTGTAGGAGTTATTTCACACGTGTTTGGACATGACCATTAACCAGATTATCTATCTTAAACATTTGCTCATGTAAAAAATGGGATGTAAAGTTTTCTAAAACGAAAAAGTTTGTCTGGGCCCACGTACCTAGTGTGAGCACGAACATCAGGGCCCTTGAATCTCGATCAAACGGTGGAAAAAGGGCATAAGACATAGCTCATATAAATGAGTCTATTACCAAAAAAAAAGTCACCATGAGCCGAAGTTCAAGTTTGGGCATCGAGAGTCATTTGATTAAAATTTGATAACATAAATTAATAAAAAGATGGTGGGTGATTTAAACCCGTCTAACCTTTAAGTAATATGCACCGTCAAATCAAAATTCAACAACGTATGATATTTAAGCTCATGTCAACGTGTGTAAACCTAAACTCATACGAATGGGTCTTTGCCTAAAAGCTTAAGTTATTAACAATAATTATATAACAAATAAAAAAATAATTCTTAACATTGTATCAACAGAAGGTCCTTAGAGGTAAGCCATGATTATCTTAAAATATTAATGAGGGATGTTTAACCCACATTGTCTCTTGCATATTTGTTTAACAAAACCCAACAGTTGTTCTACTGTCTCAGACCAACCAATGTCATATTTACAAGGTTTTATGGGGTATGTTCATTGAACTATTATCATTTTCTTATGTTTATATGCTATTATAGGTAAGGCAAAGCGCTTTCCTCAACTGCAAGGATATCTCATAAAACAGAACAGACATGCATAAACAAGTATTCGTCATTTCGTACAAGTCTTTCATGTTTCATTTCTGGCTTGACTGCCTCATTGATTGCGCACACATTTATCCATAATATAATTAAAATATTTCCACCGTCTAAAAATAAGTATTTAATTTAATTTTTTAAAATTTTATTTATTTTAAAAATTAAATAAGACACTTATTTTAAAGACCAAAGGAGTATAAAATAAGACTCTCATTTAGACACGAGGGCTACGTATGACTACGTGATCCCAGGCGCTATGAACAATCAGATTTGTATCCAATGACTTATGTTACTTTAGGGTATTTATGCTCAAAATAATAAATCCGAGGGCCCACCGCTTTTGAGCTTATGCAAACACGCATGAATATCTGTGTTTCAATTTTTCTCATAAAATAAATATAATAATAATAATATGTTTCCTATTAATGTTTTTTACACTAATATTTCCTATTAAGTTGATACCTATTGGGTTAAGCTATTGAGAACCGACATTTATCTAACAAATATCTCATACAAAATGATTTTTTCTTTTGTCGGTTGAAAGTGATGCAAAACGACCTCTTGCCATGAATGTCCCTCATCCCATCCTCACGCCTGTGAGCCTCCATGAACATGTAGCGTTTGGGAAGGGGAGTAATTAATATGCGCTAACCAATTTAAGCGTCCAGGCTAGTCACTACATCGGCTTCATTTGTCGTTTTAACCGAAGGAGGGAAAAGATAAACACATGATATTGATCGATCCCTTTCTTCCTTTCTTTATGATTGAATAGAACTCACTCAGCTTTTTGTCACACTTAAATTAACAAATGGAAAATATGAAGATGTGACTCTTTGCTTACAAGTGGCATGCACCCGATACATCATGCGCTATTGAATCAAGATTCAACGAGGTAGGCAGGTGAATCAAAACCAACCTACCCTAGGAATAACATTGGCTGCCCACTTTTGCAAGTGTAAGCATGGTATATATAAACAAAAATTTTAACAAATGCTCCCTCCCTCTTATCTTAATAGCTATATTTAAAAAAATAGTAATTTTTTTTTGTACATAATCACTTAAATTAAACAAAATAAAGCTACTAATATGGAATAAATTTTTTTACCAAATGGCATTATTAATATAAGACGGACACATTTAGAAACATCATATACATGAATGAGGCATTGTATGTGAATTTTGCCACATCTATTTTATATCAATTTCATGGGGGCAGTCCATTTATTAACTAAAATTATACACAAATTGCCACATCTGTTTTATAAGTTTCATAAGTTTTTTGACAAATGTGGCATATCCCTTATTTTTTAGGTCGCTTTCTCACGTTTTTTAGTTTTTCCATGATAAACTTATGAAACCACATTGTTTGAATCAGTATTTAAAATGATTTAAATGTAGGATTGACCACATCTTATCTTGGGAGATGTCTAGCCACGTAATGCCTAAATGTTTGCCGTATGCCTCTTTTTCACTCTTTCTATTTTATATTATTAGTTACATTTAAAAAAATAATATTTTTTATTGAATAGTAAAATTGACATCTAAGATAATGGAAAATAAGCTTATGATAATCTTTTTTAAATACCTAACCACTTAAATAAAATAAAATGAAGCTATTTATATAGAACATTTTTTTTTGGTCAAATGAAACTATATTTTGATATAGGACAGAAGGAGTATTTTCTATAAGATATAAAATGACAAGGTTTTGTTTTTAACAAGGGGAGTTCAAATCCCAAAAGGGCAAAAAAAAATAGTCCCGTAGAACCTCATTCGAGCTTGACCAACACGCACACATGTATTTCATGGTATAATTTATTGTTTAAGAGAGTGGGGGTTTGAATGACTGACCATCCTACTAAGATTAAAAAAGGTTAAATTATACTTATATCTCCTAACCTTTAACCTTTGGTAAAATAATACTTACACTCTTAATATTTTAAAAATTATAAATTTACTCTTTGTTGTTATCATAAATGTTAATAATTATTTTTAAAAAAGGGGGTGCATTTGTCACACTCACCACCAGTTGTGCCCCCTCCCCTTAGTAGTAAAGTGAATAGAAGTATTTTTGTTAATGACAAGATGTGTAGGTATTGTTTT
Source organism: Saururus chinensis (assembly GCA_035235625.1). Taxonomy (NCBI): domain Eukaryota; kingdom Viridiplantae; phylum Streptophyta; class Magnoliopsida; order Piperales; family Saururaceae; genus Saururus; species Saururus chinensis. The sequence continues at coordinate 35,020,575 of CP141145.1, forward strand.
TAAAAGATAAAAGGTATAAGTATTATTTTACCAAAAAACAAACATATAAGTAATATTAACCCTAAAAATGACAAGATTATGATTGTGCACCGGTGTGAAAACTAGTTCGATATGCAAAGATGCCTCCAGGTTGGGTTAGGGTTGGATTTTTTCAAACCCGAACCCGACCCAAATGTACCAAAATTGACCTAATTTAACTTATTTAATTTTATCTCTTACCTATTAAAAAATATAAAAATACATATTTATAATTTTAATCAAATCAGGTCGGATTAGATTACCTGAAATATAAACTCATATTTGGGTTAGATCTAGAAACCCAAATCCAATCCAAGTTAGATTTTACCATGTACTTGACCCCAGTAGCATCGATACCCAAAACTTAAAATGCCATTGTCGTGACTTGTTTTTAGTCTTTTATTATTCTTTTTATCACGGGCCCCAACTCACATAAACAAATTGAAGTCCACAACTTGAAGAAGGGGGTTTTGGAGCTGGCTGTTGTAGAGAAACACACGGAGAGAAAAAATGAGTGAGATTAGACAGAAAAATTATTTAGACACAACGGGGTCGTATGCTCGTATGAAATGATTGTATTGCAGGAGACATTATTGCTTCCCATCGTGGAGTGCATTTTCTGTAGACTTTAAGCTTGTTGCACAACTTTATTCTTTAAAGCCCTAGCATTCTCTCTAATCAAAATCAGTTGGCTGTCGTCCACCGACCCCCACAAAAAGAAAAACAACCTTTCCCAAATTTCCACGATTGCAACAAAATGTTTATAGGAAAATTTTAACCTTTCCCAAATTTCCCCGATTGGAACAAAATGTTATAGGAAAATTTTAAATGCGCTAGGAAGAGTTTAAACGCGCCTCCGACGCATTTGTGTGACCAGAGGGTGGTGCATTTAATTGCGCTTCATGCCCCCAAGGACAGCGTTTGTATGAGCCGCAGGGCGGTGAGCCATCGAATATAAATATGCCGGCTCACATTATTGTAGGCATTAATAATCCCACATGCTCACAATAAAATTATTAATATAAGACAGAGGGATTGTAAGAAAGAAACCATGTCCACGCACTTGGGTATTAGAAGCCAACATATGAAAATTTGGTAGTGCAAGGGTGGGCAAGTGATTCCAATCCGACTGCCTCCTGAGGTGGGCGAGTGAATCAAATCCGACTGCCTCCTGAGGTGGGCGAGTGAATCAAATCCGACTGCCTCCTGAGGTAAACATTGTTAATGATATTCTATCAACTTCATGCCAGCTCTATAGTAGCATTTACATAACATGCATGCACCTACAGTTCATAGCCACGCTATGTCGCATGTACTATACATTATTTAAATTTTTTTATCTAAATGCTCCTATTCAAAGAAACTAATTGGTCTTAGATAAATAGAATCGTACCATTCAGAAGAGCAGTAAACTATTGACAATTAGGTGGAGTTTATGCATATGCACGCATGCTCTACTTTGTTCGCTATGAACATAATCATCACTGACTGCCCACGACTAAACCAGGATTTGCCATATAGTAAGAGTCAATGGCCAAAGCGTGAGTATCACCTTTGGCTCCCAGCAAAAACACACAGGCCACAGAATAAACATTTTGCCCTGGTCCTCAGCCATCCATATCCTTTTTAGATGCTAAAGCACCATCTGCGCATAAATTCTTTCAGCTTCGTCTTAGAAGTCCTTTTCTGGAATATTTCCTGTTGAGTATATCAGGAACCATTCAAAATATTCTTCCCATTCCCAACAAGGTTTCCTCCCATTAAAAACTCCATTAAATGTGGGCTAATCCTGTTCAAAATAATTCAAACTTCTAATCTTGCAATTTTTTTTACTGATACCAACTTCCAATCCACAACGACAATTATATACCTACGCCTGAATAAACATACATACATAGTGCATATATTTCAAATTTACAATATAAATTGAAGTGTTAATTTGACAATTATATTACTAGAAAATGAAAGCTGGCATCACGAGCATGTTCAAGCAATTCAAGCCATCTGGTGATGGTTTTGGGTCAAAACACAAAAGTAGAAGGATATGGACCTTGAAAAGCATGATGTCGAAGCATTCAACTACTTTCCAGTACATACAGTATTAAGACTTCTACTTCCAGAAAATTAATTAATTCGAATTTGGATCTTGACATGCCCGTTGTTTTTAGCTGTAGACATTTCACCATTGTGCAGCTATAATGTTGATTACGAATAGACTGCTCACCAAAAAAAAAACGTATACAAAGGCAGCTTTAATCAACTTTGCTTTCAACAATAAAGTTCCCTGATTCAAATATAGCAATGAGTGCAATGCAGCTTCGTAGTAACACATATATTTCACTTTATTATGACACGTGCTTATCAATAAAAATCAAGACAAGCAACCGAATTTCTAAAAAAAGCACACAAAAGAAACCCATCTTTTTGCTCGCTAGTCTACAGGATATTAATAATATAGATAAAAAAGATGCCAAAATGCAATTGTAAATTTTTTTCCTAAGATGACATCTCTAAACCGTATGATGAAATGTTGCACACCAGAAAAGACGCACAAGTTGCTCCATCATAGCCAACAAATCTGGCTTCACTAAATCTCTTTAGACACAAGGGACTAACCAGCCTTAGCAACTTTTCTTTGTTCGGTTTGACCAGTCAACGGGCACTGCATTTCTGTCCAGCTGATTGGAACCATGGTTGCACCTAGCAATACACAAATTTGTCAGTGAGCGTAACATATAAAACCTGTCCAACAGTGGTAAAAACTGTACAAATACCCAAAAATCGATCCACAAATGAAGTACAATATTGGTTAACTAGACAGAACACATTTCAATACACTAACTGGTCAACATACAGTTTTTAGAGCTATAAGAATATGTAACACAACTAGCTGGAACATATTAATTCATGCTTGCATACAAACAACTATATCCAACACTTCAACATCAGTGCAAGGTCATGCATCCAACCCTCTGTAATCAGTTACCCAGAGCCACTATCAAATATCATAATTATGTTATGTCATGGTCATTACAACAACTGTAATTAGAAAAAAACATGTCAAATGGAACAAAGCTAACTCAAAAATATTTGCCATATCTTCAACTGCATTACATACATTATAAACCAATAAGATGCTTTAACTCATATGCAAAGTAGGTTCCCGTTTACCAACCTCAAGCCCCTTTTGAATTCAAACAAAAAATTATCCAATCAATTCTACACATCTTAAACGACAGCATTGAAAGATTACTAGCTATTTCATTTCAAATAAAAGAGATCCTGAGTCAAATCTCTGTAATAACCACACTGAACCTGTCTAACAAAAAAGGGTTTTAACCAAAAATATATTACCAGCTATACTTTCAGCAGATACAACACCTAGTTCATTCTTTGCAGTTGAAAGATAGTAAGCTCGTGCATCTCCAAGTGACAGCTGGATTTAGTCAAGTCAGCTTTGAATGTAACATATTGCAAACAATTTTATTTCCATTTAGCTGTTTTAAAAATCTTATCAAGTATGACAGATGTTAGTTACCAGGAGAGAAGAATATATGAGATAAAGAAGCCAAAAGTTATATAAGTTTTAGTTGGCCGCACCAGAGTGATTGGACCACCAAAATAAAAGCACACAAAGATCAACTTACAAAAAAATATGACTGTTTATCACTATGAATATAGACATCTTTAAATTTTGTGTATAAAAAACATAATTTCAAACCACAACTCAGATGGTGGGAGACCAGCTTTTCCCCTCTAGATAATATATCTAAAAAACAAGTAATGTTGTAATTCACGCTCTTGTCATTCATACATGAAGGGGATATATTGCTTTATCCTCCTCAAAGCAGCTTTCAGTTGTCTAAGTAAAATTTTAATTCTGTTTTTCAGACATAATTAAATCAATAAAAAGCAATCCAAACGATGGACAAGATACATCAAGGAGCCAAGAGTGGCCTGTAGGCCCCATCCCACAAGTTGTTCAACCCATTCAGGGAGGTTTACTAGTATAACAAAATAAAGCAACATAGGCAAAAACGTGACCCAAGAATGAAGGTCTCATCTTATCCCCAAGACACTCAAATTTAAGTGAATAAAAAACAAATACCAAAAATAATTTGAACTGAACAAAATGTAGTTCTCATTTATTTTAAGGAAATAATTTTTTTCTCAATTTTCGGCCTCAGTAAATGTAAATTTGCTTATATAACCAACACTGCTTTGCATTGACAGACAACATAGAGTGGCATCCGTAGTCTTTGAAAGAGAGAAACTCAAATATCCTATCAATTGTATTTTAGTTATTCTTACTTACAACACTGGTAGATATCTAATACATATATCAGTCTTATTGTTCTTTGTTCCTTCACAAAATAACAGTGACTAGTAACTTTGAAATAATTAACAGATTACCTCAATATATATATATATATATATATATATCCAAGACCTAAATCTATGTTCTAAACATTATCCTCATCATATGCAAGTAGTTAGGGTTCACGACAAAAATTTCATCAAGCCATTCTCCTCTTACGGATTCTCCCACAACAATATTATCCCAGCATGAAAGTCAGTATTACTTGTTAAAGTGTTTACATTAATTAGGCCATTTATCACTACTAAGACTTTTCAGTACTCCATACAATCACTAAAGCACCAGTCCACAGAAAAGGGAGGTCATATGGAATTTCAAGGAGTTTTCCGATGAAAAACGGAGAACAAAATTAACAGAAAAAAGATTTTGACAATCCCTATTGCTTGGATATAACTTTTTACAACAGTAACATCAAATGCTAATCTAAGCAGGATACATTGAGAACATCGGAATAAGCTGTATTCCAAGTCGCATAACAATATAAATTCTGCTCCTCTTGGACTCAATTTTAAGACAATTCTATACCGAAATAAATTCTTTAAAGTTCTTTTTACTACCTCGATGTATGCACTCATCGGGCTTAATTACATTCAATGACACTCAGTGGGTGATTTTATGACGATTATAAAGCCCTAAGAAAGGATACAACCATGGCTCGAACAATATCACCAGGACAAAAAGATAAGTGCATATCCACTTTATCAATTTCTGTTGCTCGAACATCCTGCTGCCTGTAAGTAGGAATGCATCCAAAAGTCGGTCTCAGATGAATCCCGAATTCAAAAGTACCGAAACGTCACTCATAGCCTTGTTGAAACATACAATATAATAAAACTTCAAAATAATCTTTAAATAAGAAAAGCGATTATACCTGTCCGATATATGAGTCAATTTTTTTCCTTTCACTTAATTATATGAATAAACGTTCACATGTTCTGGTCCCGCTATGTGCATATCCACACAGTAAAACTCCTCAACAACGGACAAGTACTTAAGATCATCCCTATTATAACGACGGAAACTTTTTCCAAATTATGATAGTATGCAACCAACCTAATAATCCCAGTGAACTTCTCCCGCACAGCCTTGGTCCCAACGCACATTATATCCGCAGAGGCCATCCTGGCCATCACTTTAGTCACCTGCCCATTCAATGGAATCAGCTACGATCACTAAGCGAGCGTTTAAAAAAGGGAGAAGAAATAAATTCCGACCACCGATTTGTTTTAAAAAATCAAATCTTTGGAAAAGTAAAAATCGCGGAGGGGTGAAGAGATAAAGCTAACCCGAGCAATGACGATGGAGCCGGGCTCGGGGACAGGGCCATGCGCCTTGTGACCGGTGACCTCGACGGTCGGCCTCTGCATAAAACAAGATATAACTCGGCGAAACAAAAAGGAAAATAGTTCAAAAGAACCGTGCAGGAAAGCCTAGGGGAAGGAGTGGAAAAAGGAGCACCTGGTCTGGGGAAGCAGGCGGCGGCGAAATGAAACGAAGGCGGCCGGAGAGTGAAGCGTACAAAGTCTGGTTGTGAGGGGCCAGGTAGGCGCCCCTTCCGGGAATGAAATCGGAGGCCTTTCCGAGGATTTCACCGGGGGTCACGAGCCGGTCCTCGCTCTCGGCCTCCATGGCCGCCCCTCCCATCTCCCGCGCCTTTTCTCACCTCTGTTTCGACTTTCGAGTTGCTATATTCCCACTCCTTCCACCAGTGGCCCCGCCCTTTTTTATTTGTTGCCGAGGGCGAGGGATCTCATGAGTTTTTTTTCTTTTTCGCTAAAAAGATCTTACAAAGTTTTTTTTAAAATTACTTTTTTTTAAATTAATAGTTCTATTTAATAAAAAAATATTTTATATTAATAATTTTATTTTATATTATTTACATAATTAAGTACTAAAAAAATATTGTAGGTTTAATTTTCTTTTATTTAAAAGTAGGTTTCATTGTTTAATATTTTTTTTAAATATAATTATTGATATAAGATAGAGAGAGTAGTTTTTTTACAGAGCCCTGTATGCCCCCAAATCCCAACCCCTTTCACCTTAAGGAAATCATTTTCTATGTTCCCCACTTATAATACACTTAATGTAAATAACCCACGAAAGCCTTTAATATTTAAAATAATAACGTACATGCTAGAATGTGCCAACGCGTATGCTATTGATCTTAAATATTAAAAATTCTTATACATTTCTTAAGCTGGGAGCATTGTTAGTGAAAATTATAAAAAATACTTCCTTAATGCGTCCTACTACAAGGGTGCCACATGCTCGACTTAAGCATAAGACCTCCCCTCTTGGCCCTCCCTATCAACAGGTGATGTCTTATCCAGCACGCTGTGGCTGGATTAGCAAATGATAAACAAAAGATGAGCAAGTGATGTTAAAACTTGTGCCTGGTTAAGTATTTTTGGGCAAGAACCGGATGCCCACTATGATCTAATGGTTATTACCCCTGAACATTGTTGGGCTGGGGCTTTGCTATGTTCTTTATGTAAACCCAAACAACTTATTCTTCAACCTTTTTATAAAATGTTAAATGGACTACGTAATTTGAATAGCATGGGTAAAAGATTATGCTTCGATTAATCTTTTTCATAGAACCAATAGGGTGTTAATGGGATGGTCAAGTCTACGCATTAGTGGGTTAGCTAGAAGGTCAAGATATGGTGTTCTAAGAGGTTAGTTGCCCTACCCTGATCTTGTATGGTCAAAATGACTTCAAACACCACTTGTTAAAAAAAAAAATTCTTCCATTGCGTTAGTCATAAAATTTATTTTGGTTTAAGGGGAAAAGAAAGCCCCAACCGCGTTTGAAAATGAAGTGACAGAAAATGCAACAGCTACAAACTCGTTACTCACTCTTTTACAAATTAGTGATGATGAACTCATATGCTACATGATGATATTTTAATGTCTTACTTGTTTAAATTGGTATGGAGTACTAAATATTTACTTTCCAAACAACAAATAGTTGATATTTTTTATTAAATTGGAGAAATCGATAAAACTATAAAATATTACAGTTTATTTTTAAGCCCATAAGTGAAATTCATGACAAATTCCCCCCCAATACTCCTAACACTCAGGAGTTCTTTTCATATTTCAGACATAAAACATCAACCTAAATTGATTACTACCAAAACTTGAATTTCCAATTTCAAATTTAAAATTAAGTATAATCGTACATAACCACAATATGCATAGACTTCAGTACATAACCACATGAGTGCATGAACAACACAAGTGTGCATCAGCACAGGATTTCATTCAGCAGCGGGCAACGCAGATGGAGGCCAGGGCATAGCGACTCAACCCTTTTTCTGCAGTAGGATCCAAGTTGATATATGTAAACATGGGCATGTTATTGAATATCTGAATGAGAAATATTTGGAAATGTGGAAGTGTAATGATATGGATAGTTTTAACCAGTGTTTTAAAAACCGAACCAAAGCCACCGTTCTAAGTTTTGACCTCCCTTCCACCATTCGAGTAACTGTTTCGGCATCTCCGCCTTCCGCCTCCTCTACTCCCTTCCCCTCCAGCACTCCTTCTCACGCACTATCCCCATGTCCCACGAGGCCATGTCTCCCGCTGGACCTCCGGTCTCCCCTCCGCAGTACGAGAATCTCCTCCGTCTTTGTGTTTGGCCTGTTCATTCTTGAGTTGCGATTGATGTACCACCAAGGAACTCTGTAGGCTGATGACTTCCAAGCATATCCTCCGTCTTGTGTTTGCTCTGTTCATTATTGAGTTGCTATAGAAACATTACCATGGAACTGTGTAGGCGATTGCTGATCATTTGTCAGTGGAAGAAGTAAAAGACATCAAGGAAACGTTAAAAAGATGGACATACACAATGTGGGGTCATCTCCTTTGAAGAACTGAAAACTGTGCTACAAAATTCTGGCTCCCACCTTGCTGTGTCTGAAGTGAAATGCTTATTAGATGCAGTAAGTTTTTATATCCATCCTCTATGGGGTTTCAATTTATTTGCTAGCAGTTGTCTACAAGATGCTATGAGGTACATCCACGTAAATGGAAAAAAAATCTCATGCGGTGATATTCTTAATTAAACAATTTTATCGTGTATCCACCGGTGAGTGCAGTCACAACAGCCTGGACAAACTCTGATTCACAAGTTCCAAACATATGAGGTGATTCTTGAGTAAAACGGATTGTTCAAAGTGCAAATGAGAATGCATTTAACATATTTTGGATCATGGTTTTCATTTACTTCGATTTTGGTAGAAATGGAGTTGGGTTTACACCGGGTAATGGGTTTAAGTGTAGAACACTTGTATCAATGTTGTATTTAATGAAGGGGTGGGAGTAGGAATGCGGGATTTTGGTAGAAATAGTCAAATAGAGTTAGGTTTACACTGGATAACGGTTTTAAGTGTACAGCATTTGTATCAATGTTGTATTTTATGAAGGGGTGGGGGTAAGAATACAGGAGGAGGCTGTTTTATACTAACTCGAGCCAACCCGGGCTGAACTGGTTTGGCCCGGCCGGTCACCAATCCGGCACCGGGTCACTTTAAAAAACACTCGTTTCAACTCATATGTCTCAACAGTTTCCAAGTTAAAAGTCCTGAAAAAAATCCTCGAAAAGGTTGCTTCTCACATATGAGCAATAAATATCATATAGCGCAATTTTACCAGTAAGCATGCTTAGTTGCTTTCTCCCTACTTTATACAAAACTCTAAAAAATGACACTTTCACCTTCCAATGCATATGCTAATAGCCCCTCAAATTTAGTCTCACCGGAACTTTTCCTTATCAAATTTAATCTCAAAAAATACGGCAGTATATGTCACACATCAATTGACCGTCAATTTTTTCAATAGCTTCATTCATTGTAAAATTAAATTCCTGCCCGCTAAACATGTACATAATGACATCTAGTTGTTTTTAAGAAATCCTATGTAATCAAAATAACATCATACACTTGACAAAACAAGGCTATACACAACTAAATGAAGGCATCATTCTCAAACATTTACTTTCATTTACTTTGCCAGAACAAATATTTAAAGCTTAGCATCATAAATTTCTGTCCATTTGACTTCATTTTCCACTTCCGCTGTTGCATCCTGAATAACGTTTGGGAATGGAGACCTGATGCTTTCGCAGTAAGTTATCACAAGAACTGAACTAAGTCAGTAGCCTTCTGCCTCATTGTTATTAGTTCCCTACACAGAAATAACAACACATTATATATAAGGAGAGAGAGGGAGGGGGAGAGAGAGCCCTCAAGTCAACCTGAGAACCTTGTTCTTAGGTTCATTTTTTAGAGGGCTCATTTTCGTGACCACTATCAAATGGGGTATAAGACCAAGGGGATGAATGACAAATGTACATTTTGGGCTCATTTTGATAAGTGGACCTGCTCATTATGGCAGGTCAAAGTTTTAACCCCAAATCAACTGCTTAAATTTGACACAGTTAAATAGATCAGCTCCACATATAAGAATGTCCCTAAATTTAGTAAACCCCCATCTTTAAATCCTAACTAATTTCGCACCAATCTTATAGCTACATGGACCCAAATTAAAAAAATATAAAATCAGCTGTTAATTTGATGGTAAGATTGAAGTGTTACAATGAAAAGGTCCATACGTCCAAATGAACCCAAAATTTATGGCCCCCTATTTTTATGATGCTCTTTCTATTTCCTTTGGTCCCACCCTCAACAAATATTGGTAAAGACCATATTTTAAAAATCAACCCGAGAACCTCTTTTCTCATGTTGAACTGAGCTTACCTTTTGTATCTAAAATAGATATAAAGATTTGTGAAAGAAATGGAAACTTAAATACATTGTGCCAAAATTGATTTGAACCACACATCAGAAAAAAAAGTTCTAGGGTCTACTACAAGATAAGCATGGCCTAACTAGCAGCAAATGTAATTTCTCGAATCTGCTGAAAGCCTTTCCAAACTGGACTCGTCTTTATGCAACATAATCAAATTAGAACTTCTATTGGTGCCTGCACATGGGCTCATGATGATTTTAAACTGATCTATAAACTAGAAAGGGATGAAATACATACCTAATGAATGTCTTGAACCTATACAAGTTCGTTTGTCCAATCAAAAGGTCCCCACTCTTGTGCAAACTTCATAACAGCTCTCTTTTGAGTGTCTATTGATTCACGCTTCCTCCGACGGTACATGTCCTCCTCTGCTAGACGGAGTAGTCCTCTGATGACATTAAGACCAAAGTTGCTTTTGAAATTTGCCTCATCATCAATTACATGGACAAATCCTCTATCTAGTCCAAACTCCACGTAGAAATAAGGAAAATTTTTGGGAATTGAAGCTCGTAGCCCCTTCCCACTTGTGTCAATAAGTTTCTTTGCATTATGTTGACTCCATTCTTCCTCAGCTTCATCAATTGCCTGGTAAACTTACACCAAGCTTCAGAAACTGAGTATATGACAACAAAAAGTAGTACTATAAAATAATAATTATCATCAGCTTTCCTTATTAATTATAATTGGATCAAAGAATAATAAAAAAAATACAAAAATAAAAATTCAGTAAATGAAGCACACTTAATTATCTAAATTCTCAACAAATTATTTTATAACAGTAAAATTAAAGCTGAAAGTAGTTACTTTGGCTAATGTTGGCTTGTTGGAGATGTTTAACGTGGACAGGATTCAAGCTTAAGAGAGGCAAGCAAGGGATAGAAGCAAGGAAAACTTGTGAAAAGGGAGAGTTGGAAAAAAAAAAGGAAACAAGATACTTATTTTTCAAACAACCAAAAGGCAATGAATTCCTCTCACTTGATCAAGAAAGAAATAATTTAACAAAAAAAACAACGAAATGAGTTTCAATAGTAACATAAAAAGGCTGCTGCAGACAAAAAATAGGCTGAAGGAAGAGTTCCCCGAATTTCAATGACAAGACTAGATTCTGGAACCTATAATAATCAATGTGCAGAAAAGAACAGGTAGAAATGTAAGATCCATCATTGACAGTGGTATTATCAGCACCAGTGAGATGCCAGGGGCTATAAAAAAAATTAAATTAAACAACTCATAAATAACAATCAATATATCAGTAATTGTGACAAAAAATGGTAAAAGTTCACTAACACTGGCATTATCAGTGAAACTTCTACCCTACCTATATGTTATGACTGGGATAGCTTAAGCACAAAAAACGTAATTCAAGAATATTTTCTTTTGCAGACAAACCCACATGTTTTAGATGTTACTTGAAAAGAAAAAAGAATAAAACAAACCTGCTTAAAGTAGAGTGGGGCCTCAGTAGCTACTTCACTTGGCAACGGGATACATTCAACCAAGCAATGGCGCTGCTGTTTAGCCAAGCCTATAACAGTTTCAATAAATACGACCTCCTTTTCTTGTATTGCAAACATCTTTATAAGGCATTTCTTGAAGTTACGAATCTCCTCCCAAACATTATCGTCAACACTTCTAGTGGCTGACTCGTGCTGTACAAATATAAAAAAATTGCCTAGGATCATGATCTGATAAATTATATAAGTAAAAATTTAAACAAACCCCATAACAATTACAAATGAAAACTGCTTACACTCTACTAACCTGCATTGGCAAGATGCAGCAATGTCCCTCAACTATAGGCTCCCACTGTGGCAACATTAAATATGTAAAATTGGCTATTGAAACAACAAGGTGCTTTGGCCTCGTTGGGTTCTCAAAACAAAAATGACAACGTTCTTGCTGAGTTAATATGCGCGTTGGGATAGTTTTCCCAGCTGAATTCTGCTCCAATGGGTTCCTTTCCTTCTTTTGGTGTTTCTTATTTCTGGGTGCGTCATCAAAATCATATTCATCATCTGCCTGCTGGTACAAGCTATACTGTTTATTTTGCATTATCTTTTGCGCCAAATGTATATCCACATCCTCCTGTTTCTCCTTTTGTTGTAAAGATGAACTCATCTTGGTATACCTAGCAACATAAACATAATTCACTTTACTGGCGTGATCAAGAAGATTTTTATTAATTTTATCCCCCATATTTATCTTGGGCTCATAACTTATTGGTGATAGACTCTCTTGTTGTCATGTGTGTGGTTAGCATATTCAGTTGTCTTTTATGTTTATGACTTTCTTTTGTTTAAGCTTCTGAATAATGAACTATACCACACAACAAAAAGCCTTCCTCCCATTATTGCAAGTTGTGCCTGGTCATCTTCTGCCTTTTTTAGCTTGTTTTCTGCTCACACTTCTCACATGATGACGAAGATGATATAAGGTGGGTTGTAGAAACTACTCTAGCGTTAAGTACGAATATTGATCATAGAAGGGTAAATTGCTGCTGAATTATCGGGCTAGGCATACCTAAAAACACGAATTAGTGTCTAGCCATAAAAACTCAAATTACTAGGACTTAAAACATCAAATTTAATAGTATCTAAGCAAAATTATTGGCAAGAAGAGTAATAAGTTAAAATAATGTTAAAAGGATCAAAGTTCCTTAAAGCAAACAAAAAGAATATTTTTTTCTTCTCTAAATAGAGCTCAGATTTGTGAGAGTTGAAGGGTTGGAAGTGAGAATAAATTATGCTGCAAGTTATGTATTAAGGTATTGAGAAAAATAAATTAGTATGGCTTAAAAGCTTGAATTGCCCAAAAAACATATGAACAACAATCAAACCAGACACCTACAATTAGGCAAATTCAAGCAGCTGAAGCTACTTAAGGAAACTGAACATCTTGGTTTACAAAAAGACAAGATAGGGGAATGAACTCTTAGTGATAATATATGCTACTGAACATAAAGGCCACCCCTTTGTCGCTGATGACACTCAAGAGTCTTCGACTGACTATGGCAATGCATTCCTGCTTTGTGCTTATTCATACATCCAACAAGCATGATTTCACTATCGAGGGTCTTCTTAACATATTTTCTGAGATTAATAAAACTAAAGTCGAGAGGATGGATAACGTTATCAAGCTCCACAACATAGTCAGCTGTCAGTCCACAAAGCTGAACAACATCAATCCAAAAATATGAAGACTAACAACTATTGATAACCTGACCCTACTTTTTTTTTACTTCTTGGTCCAGGACAAAGAAAATCAAATTCTCATGCAGCAAAAACTTGATGCAGAGGTTCTAGCTCATAGAAAACCGAAATAAAATATCCAATTAGGCCCTACTTGGCTGATTTACTATCACAATTAGAGCCAATCATTACAAAACTTAAGCAAGTTTTCATGTAGTTTGTTATCTGCCTAGAGCTTCAACTTTCAAAATACATTAGACTAAATTCAAGATAAAAGTTCTGAACATCATTTAGTAATGTTCAAATGTATTATTTGAAATTCATCACTATGCAAGCCAAAATTAGGCTCCAAAATGAAGCCACATGACCTCCAGAGCATGATAGCACCACCCTCTTGCAGATTCAAGATAATAAGGTCACATGGCGTTATGGAAAATTCATTTAAAAATTTGTGATTTTTCTGGTATACACCACAAGGACTAATACTTCGATCCTCTTCTTAAGACACATGTACCCATATTGCTCACCTTATGTGTTCTCTTCAAAAAAGTTCGTCAATGGAGGACAAGAACAATGCAGTTTGTAAAAATATTTGTACATTGCTCTATCATACAACCATATTCAGCAGTAAAGAAGAAAAACATGGGCAGAAACTAAAGGGACATCAACTATTACAAACTTTACAATTCAGGAGAATCAAGGGAGAACCTTTCACAAAAGAAGATATTAAAACGCACATTTCTTGTCTAATCAGTAAAACAATAATTTTCACTTTCAAATTTGTAGACCAACTAGATGTGGACTAACCTGTTCACATTTCCCCGGGTTTCTGTGGCTTTTGTTTTTCCAACAGCCTCTTGATTCATGGTTTCTGCTTCCTTCTGAAAAATGAAACAAGCGGGAAACAAAATGACAAAATTTTCAAGTTGTGAATCATTATCCACATTGACAAAAACAAAAAGGGACGTTTAAATAATTTTATAAGATGCAAAACAATAGTAAAAGGAAAGTCTTAATTAAATTTCTCTCACCATAAGTAACTCAGCCTCTTCATGTTTCCCTTTCATGCGAAGTTGTAACACTTTAGCTGCTAGCTGATTTGCACTTAATATGTTTTTCGTACCTAAAGAACCTTCACTACTTCTGGACAAGGGCTCTTCTATTTCTCCACTATTGTCAACATTTGAACGAGTAACCTTAGAATCATCCTGTTGTCGATTTTTTATTTGATCTATAAATGACCCGTCATTGGCATACTTATTGATGCCAGACATGGCTTCTCTAATGATTTGAGAATCTTGGGCAGAAACAGTCGCACGGTCCCTTTTCCTCCAGGATAAAGAACCAAGATCTTTGGGCTTTTTCATCTCAGGATGATGAGATGACACATCCTGCAAATAATCTCGGCGACAACCATGCATTTTATCAAGTTCCTTAACATTTTGATCGTCCATATTGCTTCTACTACTATCAGTCAGACCTTTCCTTCTCTCTTTTATTGCACGCAAATGGGCATGGACAGGAGCAGCAGAACCCGAAGCTACAGAAATTGCTAATCGACCAACAGAACCCCACCGTTCTTCAACAACCTGTAATATACAAAATTCAGCCATCCATCCTTTCTGTAAGCTTTTTTTAAATTGTGATAATTTTGGTGCCAAAAAAACCAAAAAAAAAAAGGAATCTACACATTGGCCATATAAATGCATGTCGTGCAAAAGCGCAGATGTATTCTTAACTAAAGAGTCTACAAATTGTATTCGGCATAACAAAACCAGGAATGAAAAGATATACAAAGAGAGGACTGCTGCTGTACACTTGAATTTGCTACCAGCAATCAATTTTCATTATGCATATCAAAGCTTTCATGCATAAAATTATAAATGACAAATTCACCTCTTCGAGTTTCCGTCCTTCGCGAACTGCTTGTTCTTTGGCCCGCTTCAAAGCCTTCAGTCGCCAGCTTTGACCACCATCCCCAACAACTGAAGAAGCTGGAAGTTGCTTACTACTAGCCTCTACCTCAGATAAATTCTCAGGATAGCCACTTCCATTATCTTTGAGATATGGATTCAACTCTCTTGAATTTGATTTTTTCACCTGCTAAATGAGAAGCAACCACTGCAGATTTTATACATTGCTGATAAAGAGTACCTTGAATCACTCCATTGAATAAGGATGCAACAAAGGAACTGGTTATACACGAGATAGCTAGAGATGAGCACAGAAAGCCCATCTGTCAAAGAACATTCAACAAACCGAAAAAGATTATATTTCGGCAGAAATATGACTTCCATTTATATTATGCAAGCATGTCATTTTCGTTACAATAAATCAAGATTTATTATAACTAGATCTTATTGTCTAAAACTGTCATACAAGTTCAGAACAGAAGTAAATAGACGGTATAATGAAAACCTTCCAAGTTCCAGCCAACAAATGAAAGAGCAAATTGAGCAACACCAGAATATAATTAAAAATTCTAACAAGCCAAAGCCAGTTGTAATTTCAAGTTTCCAAAAGAGCAAAACAGATTATGATGATTGCAATTGTAGCATGGCTTTAAGTGGTGAATCAAGATTCCCACCTTACACTGGGAGGCACCCGGCACAGGAATAGCAACAACTATGATACTGATTTACCAACAAAGCAAAACAGATTATGATGGTTGCAACTGTGGCATGACTTTAATAGTTCAAGCCATACAAATTCATTTTTAAATAAAAAATGACATATCAGCAATCTAATATTAACACAAAAGTATAAAAAAGCTTCTCATCTTGATGCAGCCTGAGAAGCTAAATCATAAAACTTTAGGAAGCAAATTAGAAATTTGTACTAACTATTTGTAGTAGGTAAATCTTGAATCTATATAGTAAAAAAATGCACATAAACAACCAAAGCAATACTTTTGAATCGGGCAAGGCTAACAACCTGTAGTGGTTATCAGTTTACACAGATAGCAAACAAGACCAAACAGGAATTTGTGGAAGAAAACACAGAAAATATTTTGTTATGATTGGTGGTATAAGCCCAAAAACCTAAAACATCAACCTGCATCACTAATTAGTATGGGAAACATCAAGGGCACAAATAGCAATTTGCATGTATTTGTTTGTTCAACTTCAAAACAAAAATGATTAATTTAAACCCATCTTGGATCAGTAATCACAAATTAGCAATCTTATAATATGACTAGTTCACTCCTCATTTATCTAACATCCAACAAATATAATAAGAACAATACCTGCATAAATCCAGCTACTCTGGGGTTAGCAATATATATTACTTTTTTTTTCAACGCAATATGCACATCTAAAACCAATCTGAACTAGATTGAGTGAGATGTTATTCACATCTAATGAGGGACAAAAAAGTTCTTCACAACAATCATCAAAGCAAATAGGTTTTCTTTAATGAAATAAGAAAATAACTTTTCATTAGAAAAAACAGAATGCTTCAGGCAGAGAAGCATAAAAACAACATTCAATCCCGATATGCAGCAAATGTATTAGCATTACTTAAAACCATTATATGGATGGGCCTTCATTGTAACTGTTGGGTTTTAATCACTAGTAAAAATGCTGGTAAAATGGTAACCAAAATGCTGGTTATCATTTATGAACCGAACTAAATGGATGTTCCTATATTTTGAAATAAAATTATAAAGTCTGTCATTTAGAAACTTGTAAAGAACAAGCAACAGCAAGACAAGTTCAATGATCAATCTTGCCAAACCACGACCTTATATAGTTTCCAGTATAATGCCAATCCAGTTGGACATTGTCACCCTTTGTGACCAAAACATGAGGTTCGAAAGCCCAAACCTTTGATTTTCTCAAGTGAGAAAATGCAGTTTAATGCTTAGATGCAAAAAACCACTAAAAAATTATCTTTTAATCACCATCACTACCTAAATTTTGATGCTACAAAAATAATCTTTTTTCAATACGTTAGTTAGATATGGCAGACCACTTACAAAGAACTTAAATTCATATTTAAAAAGAATTGAAGTAGCAAAAAAGGGTCTATGCATAATACAACATAAGATTAACAGCTCATTTATTTGCTACAAAAATGTATGTCATAGTTAAAATAATGTTTCATAATTCTTAATAGTATATAAATGTAAAATCACGGTATTTGTGCAAATAAATTAACCAAGAAAAAGACTGACCACAAAACAAATAAACTGTCCACTATCTGGCTTGAAGAAAAAGTGTAACCGACAGAAAGAATGGAAACATAAATTAATTGTCCATTTTCTGAAGACCTTATAAAATGTAAGATCATGGCATATGTCCAAAGAAATCAAACAAGAAAACTCTCGACCACAAAACAATCTGTCAACTACCCGGCTTAAGAAAGCAGAGTAATCAGATAAACAATGAAAACATAAACTAAGATTGTTCACTTTCTAATTTCATCTTGTTCTCCTCTAAATTACAATTTCAAAGTTTTCATCATTATTTTTAATCAACCTCTCCAATTTTCTAAGTGCCATTAAATATCCAAATATGCACAAAAGGTTGATATCACAACCAACACAAACACTGTTTTTGTAAGCATCACCTCATCAACATGTTGTTCTTCTTGAGAATCATCCATATGTGATGCTTGAATCTCTGACTTACTAAAAGGTTTCAGCATCCACTCCAATCCCATCTCTTTCCTAACAACTCTAATGTCTTCTTGGCTGCCAAAGTCATCTATAAAATACAGTGAAAGCATAAAAAATTATGATATAATCCATCAAGACTCTTCAATGAGAACAATGTTTATAAAAGCATTAAACTGTGAACATATCTATTCAGTAAAAGGCATACCTTGAATATCCGTATCTCTTCTCTCCTGTTTTCTACTAGAATGTGGAAAATTTTCTCTTGAGCCATCTGATGGGGATGAAGATGTTGACAAATGTTTTCCTTTACTCTTCTTGGATCTTCTGTTTGCCTTCTCAGATTCTTCATCACTCGACATATCAGTAGATTTCTTCTTTCTCCTATGTTTAATTTTTATCCTCGCATTTTTTTTCATGCCAATCGTGTCACCAGCATCAGAGGTGCTTTCACTTCCACTCAATGAAGAAGAAGAAGATGCACCTGAGGATTTCCAACCTTTTCGCTTTCTTAAATCTTTTTTTATGTTCTCAACCTCTGAGTCCGAGCTAGTACAGTAAGATTTCTCCTTCTTTCTACGCCTCTCCTTCCTGCATCCTGTTTCCATCTTCTTTTTTGCATAAGTGGATGTGTCAGCATCTTTCTGCAGCATGACAACCACTATTATTTTATAATTGAACAGACGTGAAATGATGTGATGCTGCCTTATTACTCACTGTCATGTTGGTCAGACCACTTGCTTATGAAGCAAAAAAATTTAATCGCGTACAATTTTCAAAACCCAACAGTTTCAATGAAATGATTTACATTGCATACTCAAATTACGTACCTGAATAAAATGCAAAGACTGACAAAGAGGTATGTATTATATCAATATTTAATAACACTTACAATGTCCAATTGATCTCGTGGTATGAACTTCACTCCAGAAAGCATGGTTCTGTTCAAAGTTCTGTGAGTCGGACTGCCAATCAAAAGGCCCTATTAGGAACCAAAATTTACAAAGACGAAGCTTATGACAGATATGTCGTAAAAGAGTTTAAAGTTTATAGTAATCAAACATTTAAATCACCTAATACAAAAAAAAATGGCGGAGAAAAAGGCTAACAACACAGATAGATACCGCCGACACCAAATATTTGGTAAGTAGAGAGGCATGATGATGATGATGCTCTTGATAGGAGACCCGAGACAGCAACAAAGAATTGTGACTCACATTAGCATTCCCATATTCGCCCACTCCTTTACATCCCAACCCAGCCACAACTAACCTCCGTAATATTACTACCTAAAACAACCCTCATCAGCTCGCTTATAGTTTCAAATGCTCGACTATGTTTCCTACTCCGGACAAAAAACAAAAAAACAGAAAGCAAGTCATCTCGTACGTCAACTGCCTCCAAACCACAATACACACAACCCAATCTAAACAATTCAACCGACCAAAATAACATCATTTGATCACAAAAATGCAAATTGAAGAACTCCCATAAAAAAAGCAAAATCACCAAATTTGATTTAAGACAAATTACCTATCTTTGCTACTTTCCAGCAGCAGCGGCAGCAACGAAATACGGGCCACGTAACTTTAAGAACAAACTTTGGATTAAAACGCCCAACCTATATCGTCTGAGCTCCAACCTCAATCGCTAGCACAAAGGGGGTAAGGAAAAGCAACAGGAATTTACACTTCACCAGTCGCCGTAGATTGGAGCAAGTAAGTAGTGGGAGGCAAAGTTCAAGGCTATCTCCGATCAGGCGATATGGGAGGCAATTTCAATTCAGCTGCTCCTCGAGAAAGAGGGAATGGCGAAGGTGGCGGCTATCAAGGCCTTAATGGCCCAGGCTCGACGAACGCACTACAAAGTACCCGGTCGTATCGACCAGTACGGATAAGTTCAGATCGGAAGGAGGGGAGGGGAGCGGGGAGTCAAAAGATGAGCAGAAAGACAAGGGAAGAGGGAGAAGGACAAGGGGAGAGCGGCAGGGATTAAGGCCAGGGGAGGGAGATGATGCCGGAAAAGAAGAGGACCGATCGGAGCAGAGGAGAGAAACCCTCTATTTTTAACCCGGGCTTCCGGTCCTACCTCCAATCTCCATCGAGACGGTGGGTTTTGTTCTCAGATACCCAAACATAACCCGGTTTCAAGCTTCACCGCTCTCATCCCCGGTTCAGGCCCAATTCCTCAGGTCTTTTCCCACATTGTAGGAGCCGAAGCTCCATGGCTGCACCTGCCCTTCGGTTCGGGTACATGCGGCGTTGTAATTTGTAAGTCTATTTTTTAAGGGAAATTTAAATATTAATTTTAAAAAATATTTATTAAATTAATTTATTTTAGGAATTATTTTCTAATGTGATATTGCTTTTAACTTTTTGCCATGTAAGCTATTGGCGCGTAAGTAACTTTTTTAAAAAAAATTAAACTGAAAAGACGAAATCGTGTTGATTTTGTCCTTTTAAAAGACGAAACCTGTTTTGCTTAAGAGTTGCTTTGCTTTTGCAACAGAAAATTTATTTCAGTGGAGAGGATTTCCAGTTTGGTCCCATGGAGATAGCTTTGGTTGAAAGATGTCGGACCCAAGCCGGGGGGTGGCACGCATGATGTCCAACCACGTGGTGACCACCGTGAAATTGGTTTCTAGTGCGCGGTAGTTGGCTCGCAAGTTTATGGCGAAAGATGGCCATCAGGTTATCCGGACACCGCCAACTAGTCGAGCAACAATGAGCTAGACTCAAATGTACGGTGCACAAAGCCAGAGAGAAAGAGGATAGCAATCGAAAGAAGAGGAGGCTTCTGGAGCAGCGACTGCAAGAGGCGGACGTGAAGCCAAAGAGAAAGTTCCTCGGGGTGAGGCAGCGACCGTGGGATTTGTACGGTGTGGAGATCCAGGACCAGCATCTGCGGAAGTGTTTGTGGCTTGTGCGGAGAGCATGTACAACACTGCGGTGGTCAAGCTGCAGGGCCTCGCAGCCATCACCAACTTTCTGCCCTTGAGCATCAAGTCGGCGACAAAGTCACCAGAAAGTGATGTCCTTGACTTCCGTGTTGGGTTGCTGCTATGGCGGTCCAGATTACTGGTTGGTCCAAACAAGCCTTCTTCATCTTTATCGCTTTTGAGCTACAGTAGACTAGCAAAGACAAGTGCTACAACAGACTAGCAGAGCTCGATTTGTCGTCTCCTCTAGTGAGCATGCCACTTTCTAGGAGGGGAGTAGACAAGGGCTCGCTGATCATTGTTCTGATTTATAGCAGTGATAAAGTAGGCCAGCACCGCTCCTCTCCACATCAAAACCCTCAACGGCTTGCATGGGCTAGACGGGATCGTTGCCTGGATCTCAAACACCACCCCGTGCCCGGCATAGGCAAACGATATTAGGCCCAGAGAGTTGAACACTCGAAACACCGTGTTGGCCTCGCTAGTTGTCTTATATGAGTAACTCACGTCGGGAACCAGGCCACGACTCGTTGGTCATCTTGTACGAGTAGTTCCACCATGCATGCATGGTGCTGGGTGTTTGGGCCTCGCACCCACTCTTGCACGCCGCCGCCACCTTGCGATGGTCTCGTACCTGCAACTCCATGAGGCACGTCCCCAACAGGTTCGCCCTGCACCCCACCACGGGACACTGGCCCACTCCCTCGTGCGGGGTTAGTGTCATGGGAAGGTTGAACCTGTAAGAACCCTTATCGTAAACCGGTTTGAATTTATTTTGTTGAAATGCTTTTATGTGGTTTAATATTAATTCTGATTAGTTCTAGATAATTTTATAAATTTGGGTATTTTCTAAAGGTTTTAATCAAAAACCAATTTCACATTTTTGAGTTTTAAGTAGTTTTTAGTCAATTCTGAATTTTTAGGATTTTTTTGAATTTTTACTAATTTTCCAAAAATTAGGGTTTGGCGGACCCCGTGGTGGACCCCATCGATGAAATTAAGATTTTTAGATCAAAATGCCCCAGACATTAACTTAAGCTCATACAAAAAAAATTTAGAATTTTATCAGATTTAATTAGTGCTCAAATCTTCAAAATGCCTATTTTTAGCACAAAACTTTATTTACACCCCATTAGTTCATTAAGTGTACCCCAAGCCCTACTATAAAAGAAAAAGGCCGAGCCATTTCCATTTTGGGAATAGGTTGGGAGGAGGTGATTAAGGCCTATTTTCCCAATTAGGCCCGGATTAGAAAGGATTAAGGTATGTTCTTCCTTAATTAAGCTTAATCCAACATTTCCCCTTTGATTTGGTTCAATTTCAAGCATCAAAGTCACTTATTTACCCCCTCACTTCAAACCCTACTTATCAAAATTCATTTTTTATGTTTAACAAACCCTAGATCTAAGATTTCTTCAAGGTTTTCAATGTTAAATCGATTTTTAATAGAGTTTAACTTAGACACTATGTTTTTAGAAGGTTTCCAAGAAAGGTAAAGGTCAAATCCAAATCTAAACAAGTGATAAGGTAATGGGTCTTCAAAATCTCAGTTTTCTTATGTTAAAATCTCAATTTTTTATGGTTTATTTAGAATGGGTTTACTTGATTTAGTGCTCTAATGGTAGGTTTAGTAAATGCTAATCTTTCATCTTGATTTCTTAGGGTTTTATCTTAGAATGATATAAATTCATGTTCTAGAAGGTTTTATGAGTTTTTGTTAATATTTGGTACTATGGATGAAGATTTGAAGGTATTTTCATGGTGTTTCGGTTTGATTTTCGAAAATGAAGAAGAAGGTCAAAACTGCAGTATTGGCGTTAGAACGGCCTGCCAGTGCTTTAGAACGGCAACACTACATTTTTGACTGATTTCCAGTATAGCCGATCGAACTGCCATATAGGGCGTTCGAACGGCTATACGACAGTTTTTGCTATTTTTGAAACTTATGCACATTTTAATGTTTTACTTTATTTAATGATTCTAATGGTTATGAGAGGTATTAGATGATGAAATTAAGCTACTAAAGGTGTAGAATTGATTATGGAAGGATATGGAAAGTGTTTAAGTGTGGTCATGTGGCATCATATTATGTTGATAATTATGCATATTGATATTGAAGTACCTTAAACTTTTAAATGTTGGAATTCTTATGATTAGAATATGTTTCCAACAAGGATATTATGTGAAAAATGGTGAGATGTATTCTCTTATAATGAGAATGGTTTATAGGTATTGGATGTGATCATGTTATGACTTAATGTGTGGAAGAATTATGTTTGTGGGAGTGAATGTTTGATTTCACATAGATGGATTTAAGCTTTATGGTGGACTTTGTTTTGATTTCAGTTAAGAATCATTGTTTTAAATTTGTTCAAGCATGTGTATATTGTCTTATGAGTTTAAGTCAAGCATTGGTCATGCACTTAGAATATGCATGAATACACACGCATATGAGGAATCTACTATGAAATTATAGTTAATTATGATTTGATTATGATGCATGAGGGGACTGATTGGGAGGATGTTCCATGTGTTAGAACCCACATAGACTTTTGCTCACGGATGTATCATGATATCATGCATCATGTATTAGACTTCATAAATGAGGTTTTACTGATGTTTAATCAGAGTTAATCAATTGTATGTAATGGTTGAGATTACGTGCCAGATTAATCGCTTGTTGAATTAATCAGAACTTGGTTGGTCCAAAAGGACATATTTTTTTATTTAAGTCCGGTGTGGAACAGCCGAGGAGAAACCATTAGACACTTGCAGTATGGGACACATTATGTTGATGGATAGCTCTAAGGTTCATTACGTCAGTGCTTAGTTAAATTTGCTTCTATAGCATCACAAATACTCATGGTATGGGACGTGAGGACTAAAGTCGACATAGAGGTATTTTTACGTGCACACTCTGAGTCGGGTTGAGTCTAGTTAAATGGAGTTATGTAGGGAGGAGTTGTGTACTTGTCTTGTGGATTGAGATTATTATGATTATCTGGACCCTGAGAATCTAACTGGTTTTTTAGAGTGCACCTGCTTACCAGGTATTGTTGCTTGGGACTTCGGTCTTGACAAGCAGGGTTGCCCGTGTGTTTAAGCTTGATGGGCAGGAGTAGCTCAAAGGCTTTGGCCTTGAGGAGCAGGAGTTGCTCGAGGGCTTCTGTAAGGACCCTCATCTCTAAACCGGTTTTGGTTTTCTTTAATTGTCGGTTGTCGTGAGATTTACGTGTTTTCTGATCTATTCGGTGATTTTATGAATAAATAGTGTTTATGATGGTTTAAACCAAAATCAACTTTAAGATTAGTGGTTTTAAGTGATTTTAAAACAAATGTGAATTTTTGGGATTTTTTTGAATTTTTACTATTTTTTCGAAAATTAGGGTTTTGGCGGGACCCCTGTGGGCCCCACCGTTAAAATTTTGATTTTTGTGTCAAATGAACCTAGACATCTACTTAATGTCATGCAAAAAATTTTAAAATTTTTTTAGACTTAATTAGCTCTTAAATTTGCATAATACCCACTTTTAGCCTACTTTTCCTATTTATACCCCATAACTTACCCATGCATACCTCAACCCTTACTATATAAGGGCAAACCTGAGTCATTCCCATTTTTGGGAATAGGCTAAGGAGGGAGGTCTGGCCTAATCCCCAATTAGGCCTAGATTAGAAGATAATTAAGGTAAGCCTACTCTAATTAAGCACTAAACCCTAGTTTTCTTCTTAATCTCTTCCAAATCTCCTATTTTCCCCTTCTTTCAATTCATTTTTGGACATTAAAAACTATTTATTTATGTTTTAATACAAACCCTAGCTTTCAAATTTTGATTTTTATGTTTAACAAACCCTAGATCTAAGTTTTAATTAGGGATTTCTTTGGTAAATCAATTTTGAATGGAGTTTAATTTAAACTCAATATGTTTGTAAGGTTTTCAAGAAGGGTGACCCTCAAAACTGAGCTTAATCAAGTGCTAAGATAATAGATCTTCGAAATCTCAGTTTATCCATGGTAAAATTCTTGATTTTTGGCTTATTTTGAATGGAGTTACTTGATTTGGTGAGTTAATGACGATTAAAAAATTGAAATATTTAATCCCGATTTCTTAGGGTTTTGTATTATTATAATATAATTTGACATTCTGGAAGTCATGAAGAACTTTTGATGATTATTAGGGTGTTAGATGTGGATTTGAAGTATTATCAATGGTGTTTTGGTTTGGATTTGCGAAAGGAAGAAGATGACCAGTTCTGCCTTGTTGGCGTTCGAATGGCCCTTCTGGGCGTTCAAACTGCAACACTATCGGATCGACAAATTTTCAGTTCAACCGATTGAACGGCCTGCTGGGCGTTTGAACAGCCAAACTGTGAATTTCAAACTTTTACGTTTAACCGATCGAACGGCTTGAAGGGAGTTCGAACGGTTTGTGGCATGATGTTGGAATTGTCATCTTGAAATTATGAATGGTTGGTTCCTCATGGTTAAGCATATTTTCAGTAGAACTACAACCTATTATTAGACTAATTTGTCATGATAGAATGTGGTTAAGTGATGTGTGGATGTTGGTGAATGTCATGACTCAAGGATGTAATGAATGATCTTATATGTGTTTAGCCTTTGTGGTTGAGTTTTCATTGAGTTATGATTTCAATGAATTTTTCTCCTATGATTTCCGCTGGAATTCATGTTTAGATGGTAATCACATGTATAGTGTGGCAGTGAGTTTAATTTCAAGCATGTTGATATGCATTGTATGAAATGCTTCTACTAGTTACACACACATGTGGGGGTTAAATGGTGATGTTGAAGCTTAATATTGTGATTATGAATGATGCATTAGGGGCTGATGAGAGTACTTATCATGGATTAGGATTCATGTATGCTTTGCCCACATATGTACCATGCTGCATGCATCATAAAAATGGATTTCTAATTGAGGCTTCATCGAGGTTAATCGAATTTGACCGATTGGATGCAATGTGGTGAAATTGTGTGCCGGATTGATCAGTTGTGGATTAATCGAAAGTTGATTGGTCCGAAAGGACATGCTTTGATTTGAGTTCTTATGTAGAACGAGTGCACTCCCCGGGTTGAGTCAAATTAAATGGAATTATGTGGGGACGAGTTGTGTACTTGTCTTGCGGATTGTGAGAATGTTATTATGAGTGTCATCTGGACCCTGAGAATCCAGTGTACTATGCCGTATGCACCCTGCTACCACGTGTTCTAGGGTTCTCTGTGTAAGAACTCGGGTTCTTCCCTCCTCATGAGATGTCCCTGGGCGAACACCCCTGCTCTAGATTCTCTGTGTAAGAATGGGACATCCTTGGCCAGGATCGTCTAGGGCGAGCAGCATTAGGGATTGACAACCCCGATCTTTCTTAAATTCTTGTGTAGAATTTAAGACCATGACACGCCTTCTTGGCCTTGTCTATGTTCCCGTCTGTGTGACACCAAATTGTGATTACTCCTTGACGGAGGATGTTATGATATGATGCATGTGGGAATATGTATGTTAGATATACATCCATGCATGTTAAGTATGATATAATGCATGTGGGAATATGTATGTTAGAGATACATCCATGCAGGTTGATTATGATATGATGAATGATGGAATTTGTATGTTAAAGATACATTCATGTAGGTTGATTGTGATGTGATGCATGATGGATTATGTATGTTAGAGATGCATTTCATGCAGGATGTTATGATGAGAATGACAATTATGTGAATTATGCACTATGATGCAGTTTTAGGTGATGTGTATGTGTGATCAGAAAATGCTGCACCTTGCCAACCTTTGATCTGAATGATTATATTGCTATGCTATCATGTTTTTGATGTTGATAGTGATATTAAAAACCATTGCTAAGTTTGTTAAACTCACCCCTCTTTTTTGTGTTTTGCTTTGGGGCTGCGTGGTGCAACACGCAGACGGACATGATCTCCTCTTTGAGGAAAGGTCGGAGATGACTTGGATGTGATCGTGGAGATCATTGTGTGACTTAGTTCCTTTGATTTTATGCTTTATGTTTAGAACCTTTGTGTAGGGTTCTTTGTTTTGGATTTATGTCACATATTACAGTTATGTTTGCTTAAGACTTATTTTGAGCCAGTGTGGGATTTAGTTGACTAAGCATGTGGGTTTGAGATTAGTTGTTCACTTTGTGATAAACAACTCTCTTTCTTTCCTTTTATTTACTCTTCCTCAAAGGATTGTGCATACTCCGTAATTTTGTTAATCACCCGTGGTTAGGGTTAAGTCTTCCGCTAAATCATTTCTCAATTTCCCCTTCGTCGCCCTCGCGCGCTTGACCGGCCCTTGGAACGGGTTCGGCTCGGGTCGGGCATCGCCGGGGCGTGACAGCTTCAGCCTTAAGGAGCAAGAGTTGCTCGAAGGCTTCGGCCTTGAGGAGAAGGAGTTGCTCAAGGGCTTCGGCCTTGAGGAGTAGGAGTTGCTCGAAGGCTTCGGCCTTGAAGAGCAAGAGTTGCTCGAAGGCTTTAGCCTTGAGGAGCATGTTCATTCTCTCTGTGTGTGGACTTGCATGTTAGACTAGTGTGTGTGAGATACTTATATATGCACGATGAATGAGAATGTTAATGCATGATCTAAAATGTATGTTAGAAGTACATCTCATGCAAGTTTATATGATATTGATGCATGATCTGAAATGTATGTTAGAGATACATCTCATATAGGTTTATGTGATATGAATGCATGATTAGAAATGATGTGAATGAGACACTATCATGCAGGTTTATGTGATATGAATGCATGATCAGAAATGATGTGAATGAGACACTATTATGCAGGTTTATGTGACATGAATGCATGATCAGAAAGTGTGTGAATGAGACACTATTATGCAGGTTTATGTAGTATGAATACATGATCAGAAAGTGTGTAAATATGACACTATTATGCGGGTTTAGGTGATATGGTTGAATGATCAGAAAAGGGTGTAAAAGACACTTCTTATGTGATTTATGGGATTATCATGCTTAATTTGAGTAGATATGGACATATACCTATGTGGGATGCATGTTAGGTAATAACCTGAATATTTATGACTTGACTTGATAGGTATATCTTATGCAAGCTAATTCTTACGTTTACAATTTAAGCGGGGTCTTAGCTAGTAAAAGATCAGAAAGTAGTATAACATGTTGATTTTGGATATGAATAGCTACATTACCATGCTATCGTATTTTATGATTATTATCGTTATAATCAAACCATTACTGAGTTTTTATACTCACCCCATTTTCCTTGTTTTGTTTTGGGGCTGCATGGCGTGACGCGCAGATGGACAGGACCCTCTGTATGAGGAAAGGTCGGAGAGAGCTTAGGAGTAGTCGTGGAGGCTTCTAGTCTTGCTTGTCTCTTCATTTGTCTTGTTTTGATGTTAGAATCTTGTGGATTGATCATTGTTTTAGATTTGTGATATATTATGTCTTTAGTTTCATTCTAGACCTTGTTTGGAGCCAAGTGTGTAGCTATGAATTATTAGTATGTGGGTTTGAGATTATGTTTTAATTTTGAGTTTAACGCTTTTGGTTCTACCTATTTACTCTTGCTCAAAGTTGTGCATAAACTCCGTAAATTAGATGCTCATAGTTGGGGCACAAGTCTTCCCCTATTTTTCCTCAATCGTTTCAATCCGTCGCCCCCATGCATTGGTTCGGCCCTTGGACCGGGTTCGGCTTGGGTCGAGAGGTGCCGGGGCGTGACAGAACCCATCCACAAGGCTCACCAAGTAGGCCGACTTGTCATGCCCATCGTTGTGCAGGCTGAACTGCGCCAGCATGGCTGGGCCCCGACTGCCTGCTCCAAGAACTGACCTTCTTGTTGCAAGCGCTCCAGTTGCAGATATCTAGATGGGCGATGACTCGCCTCCTAAGTAGCTTGACCAGCTCCCTGACCTCCACATCCAAATCCATGGAGTCCAAGGGTAGGACGTCCAGCATGGTGGCAATAGATCGAGTGAGGTCCCAGAACTCGCCAACAACCTGGCCCGAGATGACAAGGGCCCAGACCCGGGCACCCTCCATGGCAATGACATCCTTGTACCCCACAATGATGTCCTTCACAAGTGATGAATTCATCGTTTGAAACAACGAAATTGCCTTCCTCTGGTGATTTCGTCATTTCGAACAACAAAATTGCCTTAAACAAGTGATTTCGTCATTTCAAACAACGAATTCACTTAATTTTTTTTAATCGATTTCGTCCTTCTAAAGGACGAAATTAACTTTAAGTTTATTTCATCATTTGGAAGGATGAAATCAATTCAAATGTAAAAAAAAGCCACGCATGTGCCAGTGGGAGACCCGCAGTAAAGACTCTCTAGTCAATACCCAAACCTTCGTGGTGATGTAGAAGCATATTTCAATCTCCACCATCCCAACTCTGGGAGAAAATGTCTTATAAGACATTACCAATATATCCATAGAAGCCTCAGATCCTTATGACCATTGACTCCCCCAAACATTTTAAACTTAGACTAAATTATTTCTATCCAGTCAAGTATCTACTTTAACCATTTGGATCTTCTTCACCTTGTGAGTCGGCCCACTAAATAGCTCATCCACTAAGCTATGACTCAGGGAACATCCCAAAAACACCCTCGGTTCATTAACCAAGGTAAAATTCTATGTCAAAGTCTCGTTCACTCCATGAACTGGTCCTAACCCTAAAGAGGGTATTTTAGTCATTATCTTGATTAGGTGTTCTCCCCTCAATCCAACGACAACCAAAATCTCTTGATTAGTCTTTATTAACCTTAAGTTACTGATATAACTTAAAACATCAATAATAAAAGCATACATCAATATAATCAACATGAATAACGTGCATTCACACCAATGCATAAATAATGAATAAGGGCCTGTTGCACTCATTTGCAAGGCTAGGGCTCAGCGAGTTCAAGCTCGAGAGTATAAACAACTCTAGCGCATCCTGTGAGTTACATATATGACACTCTAGCCGATCGATGCACTCAGTTACAGACACGTAAAATACGCTGCTTTAAACCTGAGAATTAGGGTTCTACCCCTAATTTCTCATGACACTGCAACCCGACAAGGTCTTCATGTCACTTATTAGTCATGCTCATTCCATTTGAAGTCATTTATAGGGTATTATAACTCTTGATTCACTAGGTCATCCGTTCCGACAGAAACGGAATATATTGCCCTTAAGGGCGTTAGGGTAATTTTACCACCTAGGGTATAATACCCTCCCTTGGGTCATTCTAGTCATTTTACTGTCCCTCTATTGATTTAAGTCATTGACCTCTCACAAGGCTCCACTCTCAGACCAACTCACGCTTTCATTCACATAAATGTGGGCAAGCCTACTCAAAGGGGTACTTATGTCATTTGGTTTAAGGCTTATGACATCTGACGGGTCCAAAATTGAACTCAAGTATACTACTTGCCTTCAAGGACTCTGTGTAATTTTCCTGGCATGTGACGGGGTTGTGAACCGCTTAAACCAACCCAGGTTTTGACTAACAGTTTACTATAAACCTTAAGGTAACCACTCACTAGGATTTTTCTTCACTAAGATATTTGGCCTATAAATAGGTTACCCATTAAAATCTCATTGAAAATTTTCTCAATTTTTAAATCAATTCATAGGCCCCTGAACTGGAGCCCCGAAGTCAGGTAAATGGTTTTCACATGATGATTTAACTACCAAGGGTAAAAAGGTCATTTTAGAGACTCTAGGGTTTTCCCCGGTCTTAAAACTTGGTTAGAATACTCCCACACTTCTTGGAGTCCTTGAGGATTTTTATAGAATATTTTTGACATTTTACCCTCCTAAACCGGACCAGGTTCAAAACCCATTTCCTTCTTTTTTTTAAAAAAAACCGACTTGGCACAAGTCGGTTTGGGTCGATGACCCGCAACGCGGGTCATCTTCCCTGCGTTCGGCCAGAGGCATATTCACCTATGGTAGCTCCGCCGTTTGCCTCCACTATCGGGCAGCGTGCTGGGGTCCACAAGATCGCCACCAAGTGGCGATTCCAATGGGCCTGGCCCCCGCCGCCACCCGGTGGCTAGCCGGGACCAAAGTCGCCCCTTTTTATCCTTTTTTCTTACTGCATGCGGCTGTAGAAGCCGCCGCCGCGGCCACGGCTGGTGCTGCCTGGGCCGGCACCGCTAAGGCTAGTGCAGCTTGGGCTGTCGCGACCAAGGCCAGCATGGTCATGGCCGGCGCGCCCAAGGGGGGTGCGGTTGCAGCTTTCTTTCCCTTTTTTTTTACGACTAGTGGCCTGCGCAACGGCAGGAAAATCCACCGCCGCTAAGGCCACCAGAGCTAGGGAAACTGCGGTCAAAGCTAGGGCCATCGCAGCTAGAGCCAAGGCCACTGCGCGGCTCTATCCGACCATTGTTCCGACGACCAAAAAATTCAAAATATTGTTTACGTACGTGAATAGTGTTTACAGAACATAAATTACTATAATTTTCATACAAATCAATTAACAAAATTCATAATAATCACAACCTGAAATCCTACCTCTGTGGCCAAGTTGACGTCGATCCACCGCCGTCGGAGCCTTGCCGGAGTTTTGCCGGAAAATTCCCTCTTTTCCTTCACCGTCTACCTGTTCCCCCCAAAAAGCCATAATTAATTCTTTTTATAGGCATGGGATTAGGGCTCCTAATCCCATGAGAAATTGGACCCCAAAAATATAATTTCGGAACAGTAAATAATCGGGCCCACAAAACAACTTAAAGAGCCCAGTTGCATGTTTAAATCGGGTAAATGGGCCCTATACGATATGTTCAACTTTGAACAGTCGTATCTCCCCCATCTAGACTCTAATTAGTGCGTTCATGGTGGCGTTTCGAAGCTCTTTCTATCTAATTTTCATCCATATATGATTTTGCTACCACTTCCAACTAATGATTAAGTTATTCCCACGAGAAGGTTAAGGGGTCCAACACTCTAATTTCCCGCGATTGACTTCGGAAATTTAAAAAATTCTTGGACGTTACACTAGGTGAGTGGCGGCTAGATGCAAAGTCTAGTCACCACCCACACCCTGCGGGCATCTCCACGAGGAAAATGACCAGCAAGCGGATCTGTGAATCCAACCTGATTTCGGGCTGAAATTGCTGACCTAGGCAGGGTTCATGTTAAAAAAACCCACTAAACCAGGTCAAGTTCAGTGGGTTTTAGATGAGGGAAAAAATCAAGAAAAACTATAAACTATCCCAAGGAACATGATGGGTAACTAGACCAAGTTTTAGGTTAGGGGAAAATCCAAGTAGTTATAAAATAACTATTTTACCCTTGTGGATGAATCATAGTGTAATATTCAATTACCTGACTTAGGGGCTCCGATTCAAGGACCTATGAGTGAAGCTAAAAATTAAGAAATATTCCAGTGATAAGTTTATGTATACCCTAATCATAGACTAATCTACGTAGTGGGAAAAAAATCTCAGTAAATAAGTAATTAATCATTTTGCCCTTAGGGTTACTAGTGAACTATTAAGTGAACCAGGGTCGGTTCAAGGGGTTAATAACCCCATGAAATGCCAAAAAAATTACCACAATTCCTTTACATTGGGAAGTACATTGGATCCTAATTTTGGACCCATTTAATGTTCAGAAAGCTTTGAACGAAATGATTAAAATACCCCTGAGCGGATTGCCCACATTTATGTGAATAGAAATGCAAAACAATTTGAGAGTAGAGCCTGTAGAGAGATCAATGACTTAAAATCAATAAAATGACAATAAGATAACCAGAATGACTAAAAGGAGAGATATCATACCTTAAGTGATAGAATTACCCTAACGCCCTTAGGGTAGTCTACTCTGTTTTCATTGAAATTCATACCCTAGCCCAAGGAGACTTAGTGCACCCTATGTATATTAAGTAGGGCCTTTAACTGGAAGGGGTGCCACCAGTAGGTGATACAAAGACCTTTACAGGTCACAATGTCACGATAAATAAGGGAAAGAACCATAATTCTCAAGGTTTATGGCAACATATCTCACATGTCTGTCATGCAGTACATCGATATGCTAAGGTACTATATACATAAATTGTATTATGCATATGAATTATTTATATTCATGGGCTTGAATTTGTCTAGTCATAGCTCTGCAAATGAGTGCAATGGGCCTCTGTTTATGACTAATGAGCTTGAATTATGTTGGTGTTGTCTATTAAGACTTGTGCAAGCCCATGTTATTTATGTTTACTTACTCTGATACATGTTTTTGATGTTAATTTGTTAGTATAGTATTACTAAGCTGAGATTAATAAAGATTAATCAAAAGAGATTAATTGATTTTGAATTGGGGGAAGAACATATGATTAAGATAAATACCCTCAATAGGGTTTGGGGCCGGTTCATGGAGTGAACAAGGACTTGACATAGAAACTTACATCGGTTAATGAACTACATATAGTCATGGGAGTTTACCCTAATCTCATGGGGACTATTATGGTTTGGGATGTTCTATGAGTCATAGCTCATTGGACGAGCTATTTATAAGGATGATTTATAATGTAAAAAGAACCCAAATGGTCAGGTAAATATATAACTAGATATAATTAATCTAGTCTAAGTTTCGAATGTTTGGGGGAGTCAGTAGTCATAAATACTTTAAGCTTCTATAGGTTATATTATTTATATATTTGAAGACATTTTCCCCAGAGTTGGGAAGGTGGAGATTGTGATACTTATACACTTTTTTCACTACCATGATGATTTGGGTATTGTCCAACGAGGTCTTTACGGCAGGTTCTTCTAGGTTTTCACAGGACCATATAGTGCATATAAAATATGGAGAATCATAGAAAACTTGTGTTTCTTGCAAATCTGTGTCCTCGAATACAGTTGGGATCCACTTCTCCAAATTTGTGGCAGCCTATTGAGAACCCTAAGGATTTGGATCAAGTTGTTGTTAAGCAATCTTCTCTAATGTTAGAGTTGGGTATTTGGGGATTTTTCAAAAATCGAGTTATATATGAGTAAACACATATTTATATTATGTTAAACCTAGAGTTAGGTAGGAACAATAAAAGATAGCTAGAATCATGTGTCATTCTAGTTAACATATGATGTATCTGCCTTTATAAGGGATTAGAGAGGGGTATTAATTATTGAACAAGGGTTGTGAGATAATTAATAGCATTGATTGCTATTAATTGTTAATTAGAACAAGTAAAACAATTAAAGGACTTTCATAAAGTACAGGTTATTTGAAATAATCAAGTATTGCATGTTTGATGCTACATGTTTCTTTAGATATTGCAGTTTATAGGCAGAATTACGTTTGAATTCAATCTTGTTGACATTGGAGATGTCTAATGAGTATGTATGCAACTGAAATTAGGTGATGTTAGCTCAACTCTGGAAACTCTTCTCCTAAGGGTGGAGAGGTTCTGTTGTTGTTTGGTTTGGTTGGTTGGAAGTTCTTTAGGCGGGGAATAGTAAGACCATGATAGATGAACATGATATGTAGTTTATTGTTTCTGTAAATTAAGTAAGTGCATCTTTAATATGAGAGCCAACTTAGTTATTTATTGTCATACTGATGACAAACTTGTACTTAGATAGATGAACTATTTTTTACAAATCTTTGAGAGTTGTAATAATATCATATGATTTGATATTCGTATTTGTAAACCCCAATTATCATAACCTAGATATTTAATCGAATGGTTTGTTTTGTACTTATGAAAAAAAAATCTCATGGCATATTGTTCATGATTTTTAAAATGACTTTTAAACATCCGGGTCGTGATAGATGTTTTGGGTCTTAGGACTCTATGGGTAGTTATTTAGTATAGAGCCTAAAAGTTATAAACTTTATGGGTAATTATTTGGTATAAAGCCTAAAAGCCATAAATTTTGGATACATGCGACACTTAGCATTAGCACACAAGATATAGTGTATCATAGGAGCCATGAATGTGGGAGTAAGTCGTTAAGTATCACAACTATGTGAAAGAATGATTTGTCTGATTTTAAATAATTTATCAAATTATGTAAATGAACGATTTAACTAATTTTGTGAATGAATGATTTATCAAATTATGAAGAAATAAAATATTTTTTTTATATTAATTTATCTAATTTTATGGTTTATAAAGTAGTACTAACTATTATGTATAACTATATTTAGATCCGATCTTATAAGAGTAATATTGAAGATATTATCTAATAAGTATGTAGGCAATTAACACTACAATAATATTAACATAGTTTACTTAATAATAAATTATTATTTTATTTTATATAGAGCACACAATGAAACTTTGAAGTGAGGTGTCAAAAGATTGTTACAACTCTTACACACAAAAAATACTCTTGGGTTTGGGGCGCTTAGGGCTCAGGGCATTACAA
Source organism: Saururus chinensis (assembly GCA_035235625.1). Classification (NCBI taxonomy): domain Eukaryota; kingdom Viridiplantae; phylum Streptophyta; class Magnoliopsida; order Piperales; family Saururaceae; genus Saururus; species Saururus chinensis. The sequence goes on from CP141145.1 coordinate 35,055,918, forward strand.
CACACTTTGAAGAATGAGTTTCTAACTATAGTTTTAAAATGCACGAGCTTAGAAGCGTGAAGGAGGACATGGGCATAGTGTTGGTGAGGAGGAGGCTAAGGGAGCTTCGGGTGGCAATTCGGTGGATTATGGCAGTTGTTTGGTGGACTCCAGTGCAGACTCTTGCGGTGGTTCAATGGATTCCCACAACATTCGGATGAACTTCAGCAACAGTTCATCGGACTCAAGAAGTGATCTTACTACAATCTAGCTCTTTGATGACGGTCCTACAAGCTCCGACAGTAGTTTGCCAAAGTTCAGAGGCAGTTTGGAGGACTTCAACTGTGGTCCTAGACTTTGGTGTTGATCAAGCACACATTATGACAGTTTGATGGACTCTAGTGTTGGCGCAATAGTCTAGAGGTCTCCAAACTCTAGCAGTGGTCCCGAACTCCGATGGCAGTCCCCAAACCTGACGGAGGTTTGGTGGACTCTAGCGGGTATCCAACGAATTTTCTGATGGTGATGCAAGGATGGTCTAATGGCAATATGGTGCACTCTAGCAACAATCTAATGACAATTTGGCAAACTTCAATGACGGTTCAACTGACTTCGTCCATGGTTTAACAAAATCTGGTGGCAATGCAATATACTCCAACGATATGTTGGAAGGAGACGGCGAGAGAAGAAGCCACCGAAGGAGAAAGAGAGAGATGAGAAGTGAGAGGATGAGATGAGAGGAGGTCTTGCATTTCCAATTCCGAAGGGGGAAGTTGTAACTAGAAATGCATAGTTTGATCATTTTTTAGTTATAAGCTTTCATTTTAAAGTCGGTAGCTTTATTACCAATAACACATTGGCTGACGATGTATTTTGAAATAGGAGTGCGAAACCCATAACCATTAATGCTATAATATGAAATACATGCTCCAAATCTTGAACAAATATTAGGAATCCGTGAATTGAGTTTAATAGAATCCAAAATACTAAAGGAATCAACTCAAATAGTCGTTTTTCTTGGAGGAGCACTTTGGATGGTTGAGGTGTTTGACAAAAAAGTGATTTTATGGATGCTGATACATTTGTACCACTTGATGTCCTACAGAAATTTGCACCAAGATGTGATTAGACAAAAAAATAAAAATCACGTGATAATTAGAATACCCCCTTTTTTTATCTAATCAAAACCTGATGTAAAGTTTTCTTAGACATAAAGAAGTGTAAGAAAATCATTATTCTAATTTTATTGATGTATTGCACATTCAAATATCCAAGGCAAAAAGGAAAAAAAAATTATGCATCTCACATCAACAAGTTTAATTTGGTTTTTGAAAATAACTTAATTAACACTATCCATTGTTACTAGAAATAGGAAAAAAATCGTAAAGGAACCTACTGCAGCCATGGTGACGAAGAAAGACTGATATTCCCACAACAAAAAATATCCACAAAAATTCACGATTAGACATCACATGTAAGCCCTACAAAAATCACATAGGTTCATTTATCTAGACCAATCAAAACTAATGTTTAAATTTTTTATGTAAAAATATAATTTTCTTTCAGTAGTTAACATCCCCAAGAATACATTGCGTTAGTCATTTCACCCCAGGATAATGATTTTCTTACTCCATTTACCTCCAACAAAACTTTATACCAATGTCTCGATTTGAAAGTGAAAAATAAAACCTCCTATTATAAGGTGAGTCCCCTCTTCCATGTCTAATCAAAACTTAGTGTAAAATTTAATTATACAATAAGTAGAGTTAAGTTACCATTATTCCTTCCTACCCATAGTTTTGTAAGCAGCCAAAAAATAAAAGTTGATTAGAATTGTTTAGTATAAGGTCGGGTGACTTAGATATAACTTTTTATTCAAATCTGAACTATTAATACGGGACAGGAGAGAGTATATCTCCATGTCCCTCATTTATGACCCCATTTGTATTTTTTAAATAATTTAATTCATCTTGAAAAACCAAAATGGAGTATTAGCGATGCGTCCTTTAGAAAAGATCAACAAAACCTCTAGTCAGCTGAAGCAATTTTTGAAGACGTATCAATATTCGCAAGGGAGCTCATCAAGTGCGAGCCACTTCTTTTAAAAAGAACTTAGTAATACATTAACCGAAGAGACATCTATAATTGATGATTGTATAATTTAGCTGGAAGAACCAGAGTTCATCCAACCCTTCAGCTAATGCACCTTGCCACATCTTCCTATCGTTTCAGAATAAAAAAACAAAAAAAACAATCACCACATGAAAATCCAAGGCAAATTTTCTAACCCATGCAGAGCCATCCCCTCTTCGTTGATCGTGCTATTTCCATTGGTGGTAGTTCAAACATCACTGTCGTCTACATCTCACTAAGCGATCACTGGTTCACACCAATTTAATGGGTGTTTACAATTATACCGATAATTAGTTGCACTATATCAGGTTATCACATGCTAAAAAAACAAAGCACAAGTGATTAATTAAACTCACATAATCAAATTGCATTTGGCAACTCTTCCATAAAATTATGTTTCCACTTCAAGCTGGTTTAAAAGTTAAGTTTCACAAAAAGAACTGCGCATGAGTTTACTGAACACAATATTTGACAAACTTCTCGGAAGCTAAATGCCTTGTGTACCAAGCGGTGAAATGCTTCCAAACACAAATTTATGAACTCCAAATACGATTGAAGTGAACTCGGAATACTTTGACTTGGAATTCAGAGTCCAGTGGCAGCTCCGGGCAATACGAAACAAGTAAAATCGAGACACAGGAGGGCACAAAATTTCCAAAACAACCAAAATTCATCAACATTTGCCTAACATTCAATGTCAACTAACCCCCTCTGTCCCATAGCTACATTTAGAAAAATAAAAAATAATAGTTTTTATTAAATGGTAAAACCCAGGAAATAAGCTTACAATACTCTTATACTCTTTGTTTAAGTACCAACTATTTAAATTGAACACAAAACAGAGCTATTAATATGGAACAATTTTTTTACAAATAGAGCTATTAATGTGGGACTGAGGGATCCAATGAACGCACGCGCTGACATGTTTTGGTGGCTTAGGATATATCAAACAGGTCATCGGAGTGTTACCAACTGTTTGGATCACATCAAAAGCAAGCCATTGGGGCGATGGAAACAGTGGTTATGCACAACTTGCGACAGAACCAAATCAACAGCTCAATACGAACAACCTTTATTAATAACCCATGACTGAATAAAGCCCAAATACCGTTAATGGCGACCATAAACGCATGCATATAATTATTTCCAGGATAACGAGTTTCAATGAAAAAATGGATGAATTTGGCTAAATTACTGCTAAGCTGACTGATATGAAAGTCGCTCGAAAGAAAATGACACAACTGCATGAACAAGCTACTCTAAGCCAATTAGCCAAGGCTGTGATGAAGTGTCACAAGATGTAAATAGCTTACTGGTAAATAGTAATATTAACTTAAAAAGCCGATTACCCTAAATATGAAAGCAGGGAAAAGAACCTGATATAGGCATACAACATAAGATGTTGAACAGTCGATTAATCGTAGATTTGCGCAGTATAGAGATAGTAGACGAGAGAAACACTACCTCAAACAAAGCAACAAGCAAGTATTGAACTTAATTTCCGGAACCCTAGAGTAGAGAGCAGGGACCAGAAGACATAGTTAGGGTTCAGAAACAGCAGAGAAGAGAAAGGTGGAGCTGGTTCAATTGATGTCGGCATCGTCGAAGTCGTCCTCGAAGGCATTAAAGAAGTCGATATCTGCGGGTTTATGGTCGATGATGCTCTCGGCGGCGAAGACGTCGACGGGGTCGGCGTCGTCGACGTCCATGCCGACCGCCACGCCCTGGTCGTCGTACTCCTGGTACATGTAGGTCGGGCTTGGAGACGGCCTCATCGCGAGAGCAGCGCCGTTCCCCTCTTTCTCGCGCTCAGCTTCTTCGCTCACCCCCGCCTGCCAGACTCCGCTGTAGCGATCTCGAGACAGGAGGACGCCAGGGGGGAGGACTGCCGGACTGGGCCGTCTATCAGCTTGGGCGACGGGATTCTTTCATCTGATGGGCCGTTCAAACGTCAAACGTAAGCCCATAAGGCCCATCTGACTGCAGATTTACATTTACTGCGGCTCTAGCCTTTTTGGAGGAACATCATTACGTATTATTCGTTGCTCCTCGACGTCGGCAAACAGAGAGAGCGACCTTTTTTGTCTCATTGGGAAGTATATGCTCTCGTGAACACTTTCCCTTCAAATGGAGAAAGTATCCAGTGGAACCCACTTGGGCCACTTACACGCTACGAACAGGAACAAAGTATCCCAGCACTGCAGCCACAGAGCATCAAGAGCTACGAGGCCAAAGTTTCTCTGCACTCCGCAGGGAATCCTAGGAGTTTTGTCATCGGCATTTCATCATGCACCCCTCAGGCAAGACAGGAGGGTGGTACATGCAAAGCCTCCAAGGCGCTTCACATCACTCAGACGAGACGAGTGACTCCATGATCAATCTCCGCAGCTGAAACAGCGCCAAGTTCTTCTCGCCACAGCCTGACAGCCTCATTACCGCGGTTCCCCACATGCCTCGTCGGCGTCGAATGGGACTCGAGATAGCGGGGGCACCTTTCTGTCGTTCCCCATGTAATTTTCATCTGGCGGGCCCGTGGGTCTTCATTAAGTTCACAGGATCAATCATGCATATAGATCACGGGCAATGTTCCCTCATGTCGCTTTGTTGACAACTAACCCATATACAGTATGATTTTATCTTTCACGATTTAATTGAGACTTTAACTACGGCCAGGGGGGATTCAATAGGACTGATGGGTGCTACTCTTTTCCTTTAATAAATGTGTGCGTTAAATCTGGTAGCGCATTAAAAATACACTGCTATATAATGGACAGGCAACGCATGTAATGCATGGGATTCACAAGACCTGTATATTAGTTAATGAAAATTTCTTTATCACACACGGGCCAGGTCACATCGCCAAACAATGAGGCTTCGGTATTATTGGGCAACTCATCATCCCTAAGCCTCTCCCCAGCAGTTGCGAGGAATTTCTGCTCTCGACTCTTCTGTCTTTACTAGTCTCTCGCAAGTTTCTTTCCATCTTTTTGCATCTGTCAGTCAGAACAGGCAAATGGGTGGTGTTCTTGGAAAGCGTTACGCCCACCGTTACAAGAAGTCGAGCGATCTGAAGCAGAGGATGAGGCTACTCGAGGACGAGCTTATAGAGCTGAGACGCAAAAGTGAGAAGGAGAATTGGGTGCACGAGCAGGAGACGAGCTTGTTCATGGCGAAAGAAGCCAAGTGGAAACGAGAGAGGAAGAGGTGGAAGAAGGAGGTGAAGCGGCTTAAAAAGTCTTTGGAAGAGAAAGAAGAAATGATTCAGAGGCTAGGGGAAAGAGGAGGAAAAGATGCAGTCGTGGTTATTGATAGGAAGGAGGATAAGGAGTGGCAGTTGCTCGGTGCTTCGGCGCTGGTTGAACACATGAGGGTGGAGCAAGCGCTCCGGGAGGAGACTGTGGAGAAGTGGAAGCAGCTCTACTTTGCCATGAAGACCGAGCTGGACGATCTTATCCTTCGAACTCATCACGGTAATATGCTCATTTTACATGCTGCTGCTACTGTTACCGTTTACCGTTTACTTCTCATTATATTAAGTTTTAATTTGCTGTTTACACGCTGTGTACTTCTCATTTTAATTATATTATGCTTTGTATGGACACATTGGGGCACGGAAGGACATAAATAAATACTTTTGACACTTAAATTTTATTTCAATTTAAATTGTTACTTATGTAACATGTTAAAACTATTCTAATATATTACATATATATTATATAGTACTTATGTAACATTTTAAAAAGGGTCATAACATGCTTACATAGCTTCTAGATCCATATTTTTAAGTTATTAAAAAATTATATAATATGTTAAAATTATCATGCCGTATTGCATAAGTAGTAAATTTATATTTTAAAGTTGTTAAGTACCTATGTAGCCTTATAGAACTGTCCTAACATGCTATATAAAAATTAAATTTTATGTTATTTTTTAATTATTAGTAATAATATTTAAGAGAATGTTGGGTAATATTAATGGACATGGATGTCTCTGGATAAGAATAAGGGTATGTTTGTATCTATAAATCACCATTAAGGCATGGTCGGTGTTTGTATCTATGTCCAACCTGGTCACAAAAAATTCTCTGGTCTATATAAAAATAAATGTGGGTAATTGGACTAGAGACAATATCCATGAGTACCACTACTCATTATAGTAAGTTTTAAACCTCATGTACTTTTTTTTTGTAGCTGACCAAATATGCCGATTACTTATATGCTCCCTTTGTCTTAAATTAATAGCTCTATTTTGTCAACAATGTCTGTCTTATATTATAACTTTATTTTATTTAATTCACGTAATTGAGTACTTAAAAAAATATCATGAGCTCATTTTTCTTTTTTTTAAATGTGGGTATTATTATTCAATAAAAACTAATATTTTTTCAAATAAAGTAGGATTATACTTAGTTTGAGAATGGTTCAAAACATTAAAATGGCTGTGACTGTGTTGAATGCCGATATTTCTCTTCCCCAATTAAGTGGGTTGTAGTGATAATGATGATGTTGATGAGGATGGTTTTGTTCCCTACCATGTCTTTGGTACAATGGGAGTCAAATTAATTTACTTGTTACCATGTTTGTAATAGTATCACCTGCACTTCTAACAGGGATAATGGTCCAAATTTTTGAAGAAAAAAAACCCTAAAGAAAGTTAATATTCTTACTCTATTTTTTTATATTAAAATTATATTCTACCTTTTGATTGGTTTGAAGAAAGTGGATCTCTAGTAACAGAGAGATCCATTTCCCTCAATCCAATCAAAAGGTGTAATAATTTTTAAAGTAAAAAAAGTGTAGTAACATCATTGTTTGAAGAGAAAATGATAGTGTTCTACACTCAATGAATCTATGGAACAAAAACATTTCCCAAAAAAAAAAACTGAAATTTCATTCCGAGAGAAAGGGAGCAGTAACGACTTGATTATTTTGCAGGGGAGAGTCAGAGGCTCTTGTGGGGGGCTAATGAGGTGGAAGTAATGGAAATGTTGCAGAAAGAGTTGAAATTAAAAGAGGAGACGGTGGAAGCACTGCGAGCGCGAGTGGTTGGACTGGAGAAGGAAGTGACACAGAGGGAGCGGCAGGTGGATATGATGAGGCAGAGCCTACGAATACTAAGCAACACCGAACAGGGCCAGATTCCTTCGCGTAAATCTCTCTCTCGAAGATTGCGTTCGCGGAAAAACCAAGGAAAGAAGTAGTGAATCGGCACCTCAACACTCATACGGAATGTAAATCAAGTTAAAACGACCAATGGCATAGAGTAATAACATGAACTAATCAATTATTCATTGCGATTAGTCTCGTGTTTATGTCCCTGTGAGCACGTTATACACTCCAAGCAGAAATAATAAGATCTTGCCGTGTCTAAGCACAGAGCTTCAGAGAACATACCTTCATTCAGTCTCCATTGCAGTTGGGATCATAAAATGTGCACTTTCTATCTAGGACCTTTTTATGGCACTCTATCCTCTATCAGCGGGCTTGCCGTGCGTTGGCTGTGTTGATATTTTACGCTTTTTAAGGTAAGAAGATATGGAGAAGTGTATGAAGCCTCTCTAGAAGCTGTTGGGATATTTTATAGAAAATCCCTTATGTCTAACATTGTATTTCAACAAAATAAACGTAATAAATATATCACCAAACAACCAAGTAGAATAGATAAAGAAACACAAAATTTTAACGTAGAAAAACCCCTCAAATCAAGGGTAAAAAAACCAGAGGGTGAATCAGCCCAATCAAACAATTCACTATGTTAAGGTTTAATACAACCAATTCCTTTTATAGAGACGATGAGAATCTCCCAATTCGGTGTTGCTCGTAAGCACAAATTCTCTTTCTCCGTTGCCCTTCTCTTTCTCTGTTCATGCACACAGAAAAAAGAAAAATTTTCTCCACTCTGATTTACGCACAAAACAAAAACTGGCTCTGGCCTTGGTTTCGTTTTTGTGCATACAGGAAAAATTATGTTTCATGCGTCAACTCTTCACCTCGAGTTCATTTAATATATAGTCTTCAATTTTTCCACAGTGTTATACATCAACACGGAACCAGAAGCGCATCTTCACACATTCCTGAAATGTTCACAAGCCGGATCAATAACGTGGGTGGGGCCCATCATGGGGTGGACCCCAAACCACAACAATCTCCCCCTCCAGCCCATGAGGGAGCCTCACCCCGACACAGAGACTTAGTGTGAGTCTACGTCAGCCATCTCAATGCAAAGATCATGTTTGTCTCTTGAAACTGTCTTCGTCATCATGTCTGACGAATTTTTGTCTGTGTGATCTTTCTCAAGAGACATATCACCCCAAACCACAACAATCTCCCCCTCCAGCCCATGAGGGAGACTCACCATGACACAGAGACTTAGTGTAAGTCCATGCCGGCCATCTCAATGCAAAGATCATGTTTGTCTCTTGAAATTGTCTTCGTCATCATGTCTAACGAATTTATGTCTGTGTGAACTTTCTCAAGAGACATATCACCATTCTCCAACACATCCCTGATCCAATGATATCTTATATCAATGTGTTTTGTCCTACTGTGGTAAGTGACATTCTTGCTCAGGTCAAGTACACTCTGATTATCACAAAGAAGCACATACCTCTTCTGAGTCAGCCCCAACTCACTTAGGAACCTCTTCAACCACAACAGCTCCTTGCTAGCCTCTGTCGATGCAATATACTCTGCCTCTATTGTAGATAGAGCAACACACTTTTGCAGTCTTGATTACCATGAGATAGTTCCCCCTGCAAAAGTAAATAGGTAGCCTGAAGTAGACTTCCTTCCATCAAGTTTTCCTGCCCAATCTACATCTGTAAAGCCTTCCAATATTAGTTTTGAACCACCAAAGCATAAACATAGCTTAGTAGATCCTCTCAAGTACCTTATAATCCACTTCACTGCTGCCCAATGTTCTTTACCTGGATTGGCAAGAAACCTGCTCACAACACCAACTGCATAAGCAATATCTGGCCTAGTACACACCATAGCATACATAAGACTGCCCACTACAGATGCATAAGGAACCTTTTTCATTTTCTCAATCTCCATTCCACTTAAGTCACTCTTCTTCAGTTTGAATTGACTCCCAAGTGGAACACTAACTGGCTTAGCATCCTTCATGTTGAACTTTGCAAGTACCTTCTCAATATACTTTTCCTGTGACACCCATAGCTTCCTAGCTTTCTTGTCATGCTGAATAGACATACCCAAGATTTACATTGCTGGACTCAAATCCTTCATAGCAAAAGATTTGTTCAAATTCTCTTCAGATTTGCAATCTTGGCACTGTCCTTCCCTACAATCGACATGTCATCAACATAAAACAGTAAAATTATAAAGTCATTCTCACCAAACTGTTTGATGAAAACACAATGATCAAAAACAGATTTCTTGTAGCCAATTCTTTCCATGAAAGACTCAAATTTCTTGTACCATTGCCTAGGAGCTTGTTTAAGGCCATACAAGCTCTTCTTCAATTTGCACACCATCTGTTTGTTTCCCTTTACTACAAACCTTTCAGGCTGCTCCATGTAGATTGTTTCATCCAAATCACCATGAAGAAATGCAGTCTTTACATCTAATTGTTCAACCTCCAAGTCCATACTTGCAGCTAATACCAAAGCAACTCTAATTGAAGACATTTTCACTACCGGAGCAAAGATTTCATCAAAATCAATGCCTTTCTTCTGGCCAAAGCCCTTCACTACCAACCTTGCCTTATACCTTGGTTGTGAATTGTTCTCTTCATACTTAATCCGGTAGACCCACTTATTCTTCAATGCTCTCCTCCCCTTGGGAAGATCAACCAACTCATAGGTGTGGTTGTCATGCAGAGACTTCATCTCTTCTTTCATGACTTTCATCCACTTCTCCTTCTCACTATAAGCTTTTGCTTCACTAAAATTTTTTGGTTCTCAACTTTTAGTGATTGTCACATATTTTGATTATGGGTATTTGGTAGAGGGAACTCTTTCTTGAGTGGACCTTCTCATATTTGTTGGCTCCCCCTGCTCAGAAACCTCTTGTTCCTGCTCAACACTATCATCATAAAAAATAATCATCATTAGTCTCATGAATAATATCATCCTCACCCCTATTATCACTAGGCAAAGATGTTGGTTCTTCAATCTCTAACTCTTCATCCCGAGTCACCTCATTTCCCTGAATTGAGGTTGATGGTTCATTTACTCTTGCAAGGCTTTGCTGAATTTTCTTCTGAATGACTTCATCTTTTCCAAGATCTTTAACTATTTGATCATCTCTGAAAATAACATCTCTGCTGTGAATCACTTTTCTATTCTTTAAATCCCACAGTTTGTATCCAAATTTGTTATTTTCATAACTCAGAAATATACACTCTATAGACTTCTGATCTAACTTAGCCCTATGTTCTTTAGGCACATATGCAAATGCCTTGCACCCAAATACTCTCAAGTGAGAGTAGTTCACTTCTCTTCCACTCCAGACTCTCTCTCGCATGTCACTTTCCAAAGCATATGCGGGAGACCTGTTGATCAAGTAGCAAGCTGTATCCATTGCCTTACCCCAGAAGCTCTTAGGCAACTTTGCTGAAGATAGCATACTTTTGATTTTCTCTAAGATTGTTCTGTTCATCCTCTCAGCTACTCCATTGTGTTAAGGAGTATAAAGAACTATCTTCTCATGCCTAATCCCATGCTTACTACAATACCCATCAAATTCTGTAGAACAGTACTCACCACCATTGTCATTTCTAAGGCATTTTTGTTGCTTACCAGTTTCTCTCTCAACCATGACATGAAAGTTCTTGAAGATGTCAAACACTTCACTTTTATTCTTCATGCCATAAGCCCATACCTTTCTAGAAGCATCATCAATAAAAGTAACATAATAACTAAAACCACCAAGAAATCTTACCTCCATAGGACCACACACATCTGAATGTACCAACTCAAGAACTTCAGATTTCCTTGTACTTGTACCAGCAAAAGATGTCTTGTGTTGCTTGCCCATCAAACAATGATCATGAGGGCTGATTGAAGTACCCTTGACCTTGGAAAGCAGATTTTGCTTCTTCAGAACCTCTAGCCCCTTCTCACTCATGTGACCCAATCGACGATGCCACAAGTCAATAGTAAACTCATCTAAGGAGACATTAACCTCCCCTTGAACTAGACTAGTTTCGATCTTGTATAGGCTCCAACACTTTTTTCCCTTAGCCACAATTAGAGAACCTTTTACCAATTTATACACTTCCTGAGAGAAGTGTGACCCAAAGCCTTCATCATTAAGTACACCTGTAGACAACAAATTCATTCTGAGATCTGGAATATGCCTAACATTCTTCATCCATAACCTGTAACCTGTGTTAGTCACAATATGCACATCACCCTGACCAATAACCTTCGAGGTACCACTGTTGTCCATCTTTACTAACCCCAAATCTGCTGATTGGTAGGTAGAAAAGAGATCCTGGTTAGGAGTAGCATGGAATGATGCACCTGAGTCAACTACCCAACTAGCATCACAACTGGCTGCTAAGCATTCATTCTCACAATCAACCATAATTACCAAGTCATCCTGAATAACATTGGTATCTTGTCCACCCTTTTCATTATTATCTTTCTTTTTTTATCTTTCTTGAGTTTCCAACAATCCTTCTTAATATGACCTATCTTGTCACAATAGTAGCACTTTAACTTCTTCCTAGACTTGGATTTACTTCTATTATTGTCTCTTTTAAAACTGTCCTTGGTTTTTGATCTGCCCTTATTTTCCTCTGATACTAAGGCTTCAGACCCATAAGCTGGCTTCAAAAATTTTCTTCTTAGTTCTTCATTCAACAGACTGCTTGTCACTATAGTCATTGTTAACTTCCCATCTGGAGCTGAATTATTTAAGGAAATAACCAATGTCTCTCAACTGTCTGGCAAAGAACTAAGAAGTAGAATAACTTGTCACTCATCATCTAAAGTCATCTTCATTCTAGCAAGTTGGCTGATTATACTCTTAATTTTATTCAGGTATTCCCCAATACTGCCTCCATCCTTAAACTTCAAATTGACTAATTTCTTTATCAGAAAAATTTTGTTACTTGCAATATTTATTTCATACACTTTAGTAAGCTTATCTCAAATTGCCTTTGCAGACAATTCATCAGCAACATGATAGTACACAACTTCATCCACCCACTGTCTCAAACAAGCCATAACCTTTCGATCTAATTTAGTCTCATCTTTCTCAGTTATCTCTGTAGGTTTTACACCTGTAATAGGGTCATACAAATCCTTAGAATAAAGGAGATCTATAATTTTTTCTTTCAATAATTCCAATTGTTTCCATTAAGAGAAACCATCTTTATATATTTATCTTCTGCCATTGTTGAAATACAAAATGACCTTGCTCCGATACCACTTGTTGGGATGTTCTATAAAAAATCCCTTATGTCCAACGTTGTATTTCAACAAAATAAACACAATAAATATATCACCAAATAACTAAGCAGAATAGATAAAGAGACACAAAATTTTAATGTGAAAAATCCCCTCAAATCAAGGATAAAAAACCAAAAAGTGAATCAGCCCAATTAAGCAATCCACTATGATAAAGTTTAATACAACCAATTCCTTTTATAAATCAATTCTTTATCATAAAGATAAACTAAAATACAGAGTATGAAAAACTTGAGAAGTCGTCGAGTCTTCTATTTTTCTCCCCTTGTACAAAAACTGCACCCTTAAACTCTGAAAAAATTGATCCAAAAAAAAATTGGAATGAAGACGATGAAAATCTCCCAATCCAGTGTTGCTCGTAAACACAAATTCTCTTTCTCCGTCGCCCTTCTCTTTTTCTGTTCACGCACAAAAAAAAAAAAAATCTCCACTCTAATTTACGCACAAAACAAAAACTAGCTCTGACCTGCACATACAGGAAAAATTCTGTTTCATGCGTCAACTCTTCGCCTCGGGTTCGTTTAATATATAGTCTTCAATTTTTCTACAGTCTTATACATCAACTCGGAACCGGAAGAGCGTCTTCACACGTTCTTGAAATGTTCACAAGCCGGATCAATAACGTGAGTGGGGCCCATCATGGGGTGGACCCCAAACCACAACAGAAACAACTTCAGTCACGGTCAGATATAAGTATAACAGACTCTGTTACGATTACATTAATTTTGTCGATGGGAAGTTAACGACTCTACATTACCATACATATTAATTGACGTAGACATGACTAAGATATAGAATGTTTTATCACATTTGACTTCCTGAATATGTAAACATACTCGATGGGCATACCACATATGCATGTATCAATTGAAATCTTCCTTAATCATCTGTCCAGGACAATTTTATAACATGTTAAAAACACATTTATTTGTTTCAAATTTCGAAACCTTTTTTTTATTGGACAAATTTAGAATTTCATTAAATGGATATATAATAGAGGATAACATATAAGATGTGTGATAACATTTGATGGCTTTAGTAAAATTACACTGAATGGACGTATTTACATGTATAGAGTAACTGTAAAATCCTATTGCATGAGTTATCAAAAGTAACAATTTTAACGATGTGTCCATGTTCCAATTTCCATCTCTTAAAAGCAGGATGGATACTGGAAGCTTAGAGTGCAGTGCGCTTAGCTGATCATATCCCCTTCATCGGAGTATGCACTATCAACAGGATTGTAGTTCGACCTCACACTCTGTGATGCACAGAAACTTGGGTTAGCATCTCCAACAAAAGTTGTGGAAATCTCTTTACAACACAATTAGCTAGATGTCTTTTCAGCTGTTAAATGGATGATAGGTAGTATGAGCTTAGAACATTCAATTCTACATACACTCCTCAACAGAGATATTAAAGCACTGGAAATCAAAAGAATGTGGAAATATTTTTTTAGTGGATTATACAGCCATCAACAGTCATAAATCCATTTTACTGGATTAAACCATCCAACCAAAGCAAATCAATGACTGAGTTGGATGAAATTACTTTTAGATAAAAAAACAGAAGTATTTAAGAGAAGGCACCTCTAGAAGTGTGATATAGTAGAAATCCTCCATATGCTGCATAAGTGCACTCCCATCTCGGATTGAACGGAATAGATCAATCTCTGCCTGCAATATCTTTTCAACGAGTTGCTTCTCTCCTTTCATCTATAAATAACATGCCAAAGGATCAATATAAACATATAGGTTACGTGTGTTCTAATAACCTTCCGCAACAGTGTCTCGGATACATACAAACTCACTGACTAGAAGATCCGGTGTGTACTCCCCTATTACATCACCTTGGTAACCATCTTCCGAAAGCTCCATATTAACCTTATTATCATAGCATAGATATAATTTCAGTATATATTTTTCAAAGAAACAACGAACCAAAACAAATTTGTACAGAGTGCTTATAAGAAATCCTTCTATTTGGCAATAACCAAGCATGAGATCAGCTAATAATGTAGCACTAAACCATTTGGCCAAGTGACAATAAAAATGCACTATAAGTAAATGGTGCAATTATTGTGCCTCATCAATATTTTGTTTGCTTATCTCCCATAAATGTATGATACAATGTCAAATAGGCATGTAGTAGGCTATATTTAAAGCTTGCTCCCTCTTACATTTTCTCCCAGAAACCCACCCAACCCAAACAGGGACATCAGGGAGTTGGCTCCGCCTGACATTTCCTAGCAATTACCCAACCACCCATCCAAACAGCCATCTGCAGAGCAGACCAAATGCCTTTAGCAATGTCCATGGTCGACTATCACCAATTGCTGCTCTAGCAACAGTATCTGATATTCATCACATTTTAAAATGATGTGAGGTGATCATGGGACCATTGAACAAAACAGGAGGGCACTACAACGGTGTGGTCAGACTCAAAGTTCACACCTACCCTTCAATGGACTAGGCTGTAACTGACATGAATTGTTTATGTATCATAATCAGTAATCTTGTAATAAAACCAATTAGAACATCTACATACATGTTCCTGGTTGGCATTTAGCAGGCTATAATTGGTTACAACTTATAATCCAAGCGTCTATGGAAATATATATTGGCTGATAACTCCAAGCTTATTATTTAACTTAAAAAATAAATCTATACTTAATTACCAGGATGTTTCCATGCCACTTTTCTTGTATTTATAAACATTAATACCTAGATGTTTCACTTAATATCAATGAAATCCATAGCTTAATACAATTATAATTATTACCAGTTCACAGAAATATTAAAATTATTTGTCAACGATAAAATATATGTCAGATTTATCATTGACATATAATCAGGACATAGAAAATACAACCAAAATTGCTATCTACAAGAATAAGCGATAATAGACAATAAAACATCATTAACATCAAAAGGAACACGGCTATGAAGTTTAAATAAAATAATTCACCTACCAATGCATTCCTTATATCTCCAGCAGCAAGATAAACGGGCTGAGCCACATGGCAATAGCCCATTAACCGTGGGACAGTAGGGATTATATCTCTGTGATTGACGATTCTCCAGCTATCTTTGACTTTCTGCAGAAATTACAATGCTTAAGTGGGCAGAATTATAGCTTAGTGTATTCAAATGGTCAGTGGACATAATTCAAATAATGTCATTGCTACCTTGTTGTAAGTTTCTGCAAATCGCTTATTCCCAACTCTGGGGGAACCAAAATTGTACATTGTAACAGAAATCACACCATTCCTAATAGAAATTATAACAGTGTCAAAGTCGACAAGAAATGAAGTCTCCTATGACTGGACCAATGTACTCAATGAGAGAATTTCACTATCATCAATGGTAGTCATGCTTAAATTGAAAATGAAATGAAAAACTTCTTTGGGGGCTAGGCGTCCGATATAAAGATTGCATTTCATGTTGACCAAGTCTTATGGAGCATGAGCTATCTTAATTTAATTTTAGGAAGTCCAAGAATCCGGTTGATCATGTATGGCTGGAAAATGTCTTCTTCTAACTATACTTAAGTTATATAAAATTTTAAAAACTGACTACCTAAAGGAATTCGTCCTATAATGTAAACATTACATATATTTTAAAACATCCACCAGACAACAGTAGAAGACACATATATCCTGTGATATTTAAGTGATTATAAATATAATATTAACGATGGTACAATACAGTGACCTAGCAAAAAGTACGACACTTCATACTTCAAAAAGTGATAGCAATAGAAAACGATAGCTCACTTTGCCATTTGACTTGAACACAGTTCAAGAGCAAGAAGGGTAGCTAATGCACCACCAAGGCTGTGGCCAGTCACAAAGACATGCCACCTGGGAACAGCATCTGGAGTTTCATCCCTGCCAAAAGAACATACTCTTCCATAAATTTGTCCTATATTTCAGTTCGGAAGATGGAAAAGATTAACATATAAGGTTGACATATCCAGGGAGGACAAAGCTCAGCAATGACCATAATTAATAAATAAAATCAATGTAGTTTTTGAGGTAGAAATGCTGAGAAATAGTATCACATGAGGTCGGGCCCATTCAACATGTCATAGGTCTTGAAACACCTGTCACCTTTGTTAGATTATAAAAGAAATATAAAAGATTTCTCCTTCCTAACAGCTCGAGCTTTTGGGAAACTTGGTTATCTTACATGGTATCAAAGCTCCGGGTTACAAGAAGTCATGGGTTCTTGGCATTTATACCCCATTTATGTTCCACATGCCACGCTTGGTGGACGCTTGCACGTGAGGGGGGTTGTTAGATTATAAAAGAAATATAAAAGATTTCTCCTTCGTAACAACTTGAGTTTTTGGGAAACTTGGTTATCTTAAAACCTTTTCTGTCTCCTTCCAAACAAGCGTCTACCAAACTAAGAATTGAAAAATAATTTCTGTTTTTTTTGGAGATTACAGTATAGGTGAAGATTCAAGGTTTCCACGTTCAAAGAAAAAACTCAAGCCAGCACTTTGGCCAGGAAACTTTAAGCATAAGGAAATATATACGCGTTTGATTTCTTCAGGCTAAAACCAAGAAATTTAAGATAATTGCTTGTTTTATGAACACGGTCAATAAAGGCCATGCTGCATGTACTGAAAAATGAATTAGTAAAAAGTATGAAGTTGCAATAATTCTTAGATATGAATATCCTACATATATTATATGGTTATATGAAGTCTCAGTTCCATTGAAAGGGCTAATAATTGGCCACACTAGATGGAAGAGTTTCATGCATAGGACCAGCTCAGCTCAACAGCCATCATTATCAGCTGCCCATTATCAACCTCTTCCACCTCCAACTTGTTATAAACCAAGTTCCCTCAAAAGATTGAGTTGTTAAGGAATGGCCCAACAATGTACATCAAGCCCAAATGAATGCATAGAGACAAATTATCCAACACCCCCTCTGCACGGGCAAGCATGATTTTAAATTGTTACATATGCTTGCACGTGCATGGAAAATGAAAATGTAGGGGCAAGCATTGATATCGGGAACTCCTGGCTTTGATACCATGTTAGAAACCGAGTTGCATCAAAAGCTTGAGCTTTAGGAAAGGCACAACAATGTATATCAACCTTAGACCAACCCAAACAGATGCAGAGAGACAAATTATCCAACACACCTTAACGTTGTAGAATCCTCTACAAAATGTTACATGAAAATTCCCTGACAATAGCGTTAAAAAAAGGCATGATGCGAGCCTTGAAGCACGACCTCTAAAATGGCGAGGCTTTGAAAAAAAAGCCCCAAGGCGTGAGGTAAAAGCTTCACATTCATTTATATTTTAATATTTATATTGGTAAAATAAATAAATAAATAAATGTAAACAAGTATACACTTGTATCATAAAAGTAACTAAGATGGAAAAAAACAAGTCTTTAACAATACAAAAATATGATCATATAAGTGAAAGAGAGGGAAAATCAAACGAAAAGGTGAAAAAGAAGGAAATAAAAAAAGCAAAAAATCGGCACCTCATGGATGGAGCATTATTATGAGGAGCACCTCAAGCATGAGACATATGTCTTACACTGCCTTAGACTCATGCAGCATATGCGTTTTCTATGTGACACCTCATACATTCTTGGGCATTTTTGGGGCAAGACACCCTGAGGTGCGCCTCAAAACAGTTGTATTCAGCAGTATGTCACTGTTAACAATTGGAACTATTCTCTCATGCCTCTCTCTTTTCGTAGGTTTTCCTACACACATAAAATGGAACAAAAAATTTGAAGAGGATGACTTACATGAAGCCAATGGAGCATCTGATGAGAGACATAATTCTGTTCCTCACCGAATCATATGCATGCAAGAATCCAGAATGGACCTGGCACATGAAGCATCAATTCCATCAAATTATATAATTTATGACCAAGGAAAAAGACACACTCAAACGACATACATGCTAGACTTACCTGTACTTCTTCTTTAAAATCGCCACCTAGTCTCTCTGGGTTTAGCCTACAAATCAATTTTTTTATATCATAAAGAGGATTTTAGTCCTGAGGCCTAACATATTACTAAATTTGAGGGTATCTTACCCAGCAGGAGCTAGCATCAAATCAGTTCGCAAATCTTTCCACCTTGCCTAACAAAGAAATCAAATTTGATCAAAGAAAGGATTTCAAGATAATACCTAATTATGTCAACAGGTGAAGTCCATAATTGCACATTTACTCTCAGTCCATTTATACCTGTTCTGTTCCTCTAAAAGCAACAATTAATCTTCTCCGCAGAGGATCACGCCAAAGAGCAACCTGAAACTCAGACATCAGAATTTTTGCACAAGAAGAATCTCAGTTTCTGTATCATGACAAATTTTTAGAAGATTTTTAACTTGCCTGAGTATCAGTGGAGGCATTATCAAGAAAACATATCTTCTCAAACTCTGATTTGATGAAACTTGGACGACCTAGAGATGTGGCCAGCATTGCCCAAGCTTCCATTGCACTCTCTGCCGTTGAGAATAATGCTCTCATTTCTTCAGCTTTTCCAGTATCTAGTACTGGTCCTCCAACAGCAATTTGTCCCTTGCCATTAATCACATCATCTGTAACGTAGCCAATTCCAGCCATGGTTTTATTCTTCTCACTTTCAACTTGACTTGACAAATTTGATTCTTTCTCTTTTTCAGAAAAAAAAGCTGAAAGGATCATCAATGCTCCTAAAATCATGTCTGTCTGTCTTAGCAGATCCATAGAAGCCTTCCTGATATCTACTAGTGAAGATTGAACTCCTTTTGGTGTTAGTTTCTGACCACTTGTTAGGCCCTCTTCTTTCTTAATTTCAGGAGTTGCAAGGCCAGATTCAACATATGCTGCCTCTGCAATCTTCCATGATTGTACACCCAGTTTCTTCAGTAGCTCAACTCCATCCCACTTAATTTTCTCTGGAACAGGTAAACCCAGCTTCTGGACTATAGTTTGATTTATAGCATCAGAAAAACTTTTCCAGAATAATTCATCTGAATCATTTGAGCTGTTTGCAGTCTTCTCCAGTAGTGAAGAACTCTCATTATTAACTTGCGGTCCTGCTAAGCTGGATTCCCCTTCACTATTGTCAATTACAGAGCCCTTTCCAGTATTACCCTTCTGCTGAGAAGGAGTTGAAGACTCCTCCGGGCTTTTCTTGCCGCTAAGTTCAGAAGAAGGTTGACCGTTAAGTAGACCAGCATAATTCAAGGATCTAAGTTGCACAAATGCAAACTCCACAAACTGACGAGCTTGTACACTTTCAGAGCCGAGAAGCATTTTCAGAGCAGATCCAAATTTGTTATTCATCAGAAATTCTGGCACAAATGGCAGCCTCCACTGTTGTTTTTCCTTGTCAAGTTCCCCAAAATTTTTGTATCTGATCTGATAATCCCAAATATGCAATTAAGATGCAAGGCTGTGGTAAATAAATAAGTGTTGCATAATGATGATTGGAATATTAGATATTTTTTCTCAACAACTACCCTATTAAAACATTAGATGTAGAATTATTGGGAAAAAGAAGGCTGCATTAGTAGGGGCATTCATATAAGGTGTTGCTACTCTTCCACAGATGAAGAAGTGAACTTTCAATAACCACAAACAAGTTATCTAGATTATCTGTAAGATACAAGATAAAGAATGGCAATATCACTTAAACTCGAATTATAATTTCTTGCAACATAATCTAGAGGCATGTAACATCAAGCCTAAGGAAGTTCTGCTCTCCATATATATAAGTCCTACAGAACATCAAGCCTATAAATCAACATTCTCCTACTGACTTGTTAAGAGAGCATTTGGCAACTTCTTAAAATGACAAGATTTATAGACTAGGAGAGTAAGTGTACAACTGACATGCATAACAAAACAAAACATAAGTATTTATCAATGATAAAAGTTTCAGTTTTTTCAGTTTAACTACATCTTCTACTCATACCAATATTTCCAGGACAACGCGATTTTCAAAATTTATTTGAAAGAAAATACCTCTAACTGTAGCTTTCCGCCACCACCAATTCCCTCCAATTCCACCAGAACCTCATGCAGGTTTCCTGACAAAACAAATTGCATGCAAGGAGCAGCATTCACGGCCAGATTTACCCACTAGCAAATTTGTCTAAAAAAACTATACGCATAATGGCCATGTAGTAATTTGCATATATCAGCTATTTTTTATATTCGCAAGAACCCAGCTCAGAATAGAATTAGCCATTAATGCATAAAAATTAAAAGATAGCATGAGAACAATTAAAACTAGTGAGAAAGATGTCAATACTGAGAGTAATGAAACACATTACCCATTATTATAGCTGTTATGTTAAAGAACTGGTTATATAAAGGATAAATGGTTCTGAAAGGGAATAGACTGCACACCGTCACATAGTAGATCCAGATCAACTGTAGTGTAACCCATGCGCTTAGGTGGAGCTACAAGGTTGGCGTCCCAAGCTGCAACCTATTGAATTGCAGAAATTACTCAATTAGATGAGAAGGAACACTGTTTTTTGAGCTTGATCCAACTTTTGGGCGGACAATTACCTGCAAACTCTTTGTTGGGGGATTCTTAATATTAAAGGAAAATTCTTCATTCCAAACTGGTTCTTTGGTCCTACAACAACAAATATTTATTTTTCATACGAAATTCCAATTGGTATTGATCTTGGCATTACCATAAGTTTGACAGAGCCAGAAATCTATCCAAATGTGAAGCCTTCAAGTAATTACAAAAGAAATTATAAAAAAAAAGTTCATTCAGGCATCAGCAAGTACACTGGTGACTTACGCCCACTTGACGTTGCTTTTTGCAACTTGACCATCAAATTGCATCACAACATACGGATCACTTGTTCCCTGGGCATAATATAATTCAATAAAAAGTTCAGAGTCCAACAGCTGAGTCAGCCATAAAAACAACAAGCATCAGCACATCACCTTTAAACACCACATTCGTATAGATGGATAGAGCTTTAGTTTAACTCATGAAAAGACATGTACAGTACAAACGTAAGACATACTCCCTCCGTACTATATTAATAGCTCCATTTGGAAAAATAGTGGTTTTTATTGAATGGTGAAACTCACATCTAAGAGAAAGGGAAATATGGTTATTAAGCTCTTTTTTAATTATCCAATCACTTAAGTTGAACAAAATGGAGCTATTACTATGGAACAAACTTTTTTTCTAAATGATGGAGGGAGACAAAATTAATACTCCCTCTGTCCGACATTAATAGCTCCATTTAGTTTTTTAAAATGAACTAGTTTTAGTTCATTTTGAAAAATCAAATGGAGCCATTAATATAGAACGGAGGGAGTATCAGAAATCCAGTAATTCATACGGGAGTGAATCTCACTCGAATCATTTTCTCCAAGACAAGTAAAAAGGTTAGAGAAAGAGAGACCCTACCCAGGGATCCATGATAGGAAGATCCAAACCTTTTTTCACCTTTACAAACAGCTGACCGTCGTACACCTCACGTAGAAAGAAACTGATCAACAATAAAACTAAGATGCCAAAATCATCAAAACGGAAAAGGTCAAAATCCTAACATCTATATCTGAATGAGCATATCGGAATGTCCTACTCGGAAAGATAAACCGTTAGGCAATCCGCAGCATCCACTTCGCGAGCTCCCACCTTTTCCTGTCAAACATAACAACAAATCCATTTGAAGTTCAAACATGATGCAACAACGAGCTGAAAAGGACCACAAAAATCTCATAAATGGTAAAAACAAAAAGTTGCACCGGCGGGCTCGAGTAAGCTTCAAAAGCGAATCCAGCTAAAACGACGGCGAGATTGAGGTCGAACGTTGGCGGCTCATCGCTTTTTCCGGCAGACTCTTGAGCGATCTGCGGGTTCGTCTGGCATAGACAACAAATGGAATTCGAACTCCGCCAGCCTTGCGTGCGTCGAAGAAACCCGACGTTTATGCTACTACGCCTGGAAGCTAACCGGCCGGAGAAGGAAGCGAAGAAGAGCTTCCGGAGGACGAGGAGCGAAGCCGGCGAAGAAGAGGAAACGGTGCGGGTGGAGCCGAGCGGGTGGTGGCAGCTGCTGAGAGCAGCCATGTTGTCAGGAGAGCTTCAAAATTTTGATTGTTTTTGAAGTGAGACTGCAACGAGGAACAGGGAGGGAAGTGGGGCTTCGAGTGTTCGAGAAGTTCAGAAGATAGAAATCGACACGCCGCCAATGGACATCCGCGGATCGAGGATTCCGGAGGCTGTCGGTTGTGTTTTCCCGCGCGGAGACGAAGTGTCGACCGTCTATACTAGGCCCAGGCCCGTCGAATATTACCACCCAGTATTCCGGCATTGCAAATAAAAAAATAAATAGTAATGTGCGGAACCGCGCTGATCCATCGGTTGCTAGGCCCAGGCCCATTACTGGACGGGTTAAAATTCACTATATTCGGACCCCCCCTAAACAAAGAAAAAAATATTTTTTCTGTTACTTCTTTCTCTCTATATCCCTTATCCATGTTCTTTTAACTTCAGTACTGGCCCGGTGACGGCTAGCCAGATCCGACCATGGGAAAGAAGGCCAACGGTCGTTGTTGGCCACTGGTAGCTGTGCCCAACAGCGGCTGGTGGCTAGGGCCGGTGGTAGCAAATATAGGCCGCCGGCTTTGGTGCCAGCATTGAAAAAGATGAAGGAAGTGAGGAAAAAAGAGAAGTGAGAAAGAATGGATATGGGGTAAAAATAGGAGATGCGGGAGATTTTAATAAAAATTGGTGAGGTAAAAAAGAAACGGGGGACAAAAGAAAAAAAGTGGGATTTGAATAACCACAATCTAAGGATAATAGTGTTAAAGCAAATTTAACAATCGACTCCAAACTCCCATGGATCGAGGATTCTCAATTACAGAGGTAACAATCAGCCATGTATTTTTGCATGATGTTATGGAGCAGTAAAGCATAATACTTAGTGCTTGTGACAACAAAGACAAAGTGCGGACCATCAATATTTGGTGGTGATCAGCTGGGTGGGCACTCCCACCTAGCATGGTGGGAGTACCCAATCAATCAGACACATTAGCGAGACGCGTCTAGCTTATTAATTGGGAGTGCTCAATCATAGCTAGACATGTCTCCTAATGCACCCGGCTCTAGAGCCAAATGTGTCCAACTCTAATTGGGCACTCCCACCATGCTGGGTGGGAATGCCCATTTAGCTAATTCGAATTCATCAATATTAGGGTCATACTCTTCAAATACTAATGAAAAAAATGCATAAAACTCCATTGATCTATCTGATGCTAGGCCATACCATAAACTATTTAAAAGTTCAACTTGACTTAGCTCATATTCGAGATTGAACTTGAAGTTAGTTAAGTCAATCTCAATTATACATTTGTTCAGCTCGACTTAGCTCAATTCGAAGCTCAAGAAAAACTTACACTCACTTTGTATATAATATATATCACACTCTACATCTTGATTTCATATCTTTCAAGTTTCAACTCCTTCCAACATATATATTATTTTCACTTTTCATATATATACTACTATTTCAATCTTTTTGTAATAAATAGGTAATATGTCTCCTAAGAATTAGGACCATTTTTGTTACTTTTGTAAATTCAAAGTAATTAGAATGTATACATAATACTTCATCCGTCTTATATTAATAAGCCAGATCGTCTCCCTCCCCCTTCCCAAACTCCATCCCCGTCTTCGGCCGGCGTGGCGCCTGCTCGCCAGACGCATTTTCATCTTGATCTTCCTCCCTCTCCCCAAACTCCATCCCGGTCTTCCACAGATCGTCTCCCTCCCTCTTTCCAAACTCCATCCCGGTCTTCGGCAGGTGCCTGCTCGCCCAGACTGCAACTCACCCGGCGGGGATTGTGGGGCTCTCCTCAGGAGCGTGGAGGAATCCCAGGAACACGCAGAGCTCACTTCTCACTCCAATTTCGCTGAACCCATCGAGGCCATCCTCAGCCTCGTCTGCTCCACCTGCGGCAAGCCTTGTCGATCAAAAACTGTAAAGTTTTTTTTTGGAAATTTTCTTCTTTTTAGTTTTGATATTGATTTTTTTTCCAGTTTTTAGCTTCTCAGTGTCTGCTTTGGATCCTGATTTGTAGATTTTTGTTTGTAGATCTTTTTTTTCGGAAATAAGTCTGCATTTCTTGTTGTAATTTTGCCTAGGAAACCAATTTGCACACCAAAAGAACTGGGCATGCTGATTTCGTGGATAAGACCTTGGAGGCGTCTAAGCCTATCGAGTTAGAAGCTCCCAAAGCGTCTGCCGAGTCTGAATAGGGTGTTCAAAGCGGAGACAGTGAGCCGAACCAAGGTGAGGGTTCTCTTCATATTTTTTTTGTTATACGATTTTTGCATGAATTGAACAGGTTGGTTTCATTGGCACTGAATTTTGTTTTTTAACATGTTAATTGGCTTAAATTTCCCCCCCCTAGTCTCTAGGTGTGACGCTGTCTTACAAGGCATTGGTTTCTGTTATGGGGCCAGGAAGAGTGCTTATTTTCACTTCTAAATTTTGATAGACTATTTCTAGATTTTATTTACCTAAATTTTGGTACAAGGATAATGTGAAAAGAGTTCATGATGCAGTTGTTAAGCATATCACTGCCTACAATGTAGCAGAATAGCAATTATATGCCTTTGTGATGATGTGTTTTTTGTTGATGCTGAAAGTATTAGCTTGTGTTTTCAGTTAAACGTGGTCAATTTGAATATTTCCAAAACGACATAACTCTTAAGAATAATGGCAAGAATCAAATTAGTTTACTTGGTAATGCGGGTAGTTAGAGTAGACAACCTAATGTTATAGGGTATTTGTGTTGAGTTGAACATAAAATATGTCCGTCCCAAAAAGGCACGCCCCAAGCATGCCACGGGCACTAATGAGCCACATGTTTCATGTACTACTGTCCCATGTCAGTGCTTTAAGGGAAGTCAACTTTATCTAGGAATTGTGCTCTGCTTTGATAAACATCAACAATTCGATGGAAACAACTCAAAAGAATGGGTGCACGGAGGAAATTCCCTTGTAAGTACATGAAATTATCTTGTTCTTCTGTTTTTGTGGAATTTGTCAGTCTCTATAATTTTTTTAACACTGTTTCATCTTTTGTGAATTTTGCAGTCTTGACTTTGTGAAAAACATTTGCGCTTTGATCAGCAATTTGGGCATGTGTGCTAGTAGTGTGGGATTGATGTCCATGTGCATTAAGATATTGTCGATACTGCTGCATTGGTGTGTTGTTTGTGTTTTATCTTGTATGACTAAAGCATTTTTTCCATCAGCCGATTATTATGGTTCTTATGTTTTCATTTAAGTTTTCTTATTCCAATTACTTCTAGGTGTTCTATAGATGATTTTTTTATTGTCTCTTGTATCTGCAAATGCAGTTCACCTCTTTACTTGGTTGAGGTAGCTCAGAGAACTAATATCTTGGATTTAGGCACTGGTGGCTCCTCAGGGTATGTATATATTCTCCTATGTTTAATACTTACTTTACATGTAATTATCCTTGAGCCGAAACAAGTGTGTGAAATGCTCTTGTTCGACATGGCACTTTAGCTATATAACTTATAATTTTTTCCATGTGATGCCTGGCACTTTTGTTGTGTTTGATTTCCTCAAAATTGGGAGTGTATCAAACTTAAGACTCGACATGTTACTTGTCCGGTGAAGTCAGTAATATACCTTCTACATGTGTTCATCAGCCCAATGTAGATTTAAGTTAAGAGATTGGTTTAGTACATAACCTTTTTTGTATTATCTTCGAGGCTGCATTTATTTTCTTTTATAAGCATGCTATGCAGATTAAAAGGACTAATGAGTTCCAGGAGTGCTCTGTACATGGTGGGGCTGAGATGAACTAGGGAGGACTGGGCTTGGAGAAAAAAAGAAACAGAAGTGCTCTGTACATGGTGGGTATTGAAGAAGAGGTTGAATGAAATAGAAGAACATCAAGCTATAAATTGCAGGGAGGAGAGAGTGATAGAGAGATGGTGCAAGATGAGGGAGAGCGAGGGAAATTCCATGTTAAAAATGAAAGAAAAGAGGAGATACTTGCTGGAGAAGGAAAAGGAGGACCCGTGAAGACAGCAGGAGAAAGAGTGGGCTAAGCCAATTGAGGGGAATAGGCCACCTCACATTCTCCCCTTCTTTTTTGAAAGATTCATTTTTATAGTTTAAATTTTTATTATTTATCATCTCATCCTTATAAATTTGAACATGAAATTTTTTCAGTACTTTATTAAAATATTTATTGTTATTGTAAGTTTATTTTTAGTTATGGTTGTAAGTTATGAAAATAATGTTACGTGAGGCGGATGGGTGGTAATGTTATTTAAATTTATTTTTAATTTAATGGATGTGTGTTATTGGATATGTGATCTCAGGGTAAATATTTTAAAGTATCTATTTTTTATTAATGTGGCATTACATAATTTTATTTAAGAATAATATAAAGGTTTAAAGGTGTTACAATATCGATATAGTACATGCTAATACAATTGATATATATATATATCGATTTTTATGTAAGGTGTATCACCGGCCATATCATATCATATCGTATCATATTATATCGGTCTTAACCGATATAGGTAAGTAAGATTGATAGGCACTTGTATAGGCCAGTATGTATTTTTATGGGCCCATTAAGCCATAAAAAGATTGTTTAAGGAGTATAAGGCTAAGGCCCCTTGTACGTCTATAATCAATTTAGTGAAATAAAAAAAAAATTTAAGGTGATCTTAAAGCATTCGATAGGGCCCAAAGTCGAATACATCGGGTTGGGCATATTATTTATGTTGCACACTAACCGCGTACAATACCTAAACCAAGGTTATATTTGTAATTTTTTCATAAGTTCAACGATTCCAAAAAATACACAAATTCCATACCCAAATATGATTCTATCAAAATAATTCCATTTAAAGGGTATATTTATCAATTTACCTAAAGTTTTAAAGAATCTAACCTTAAACACAATTCGCTATCAAACATGATTCCATATTAAAAATTTCATACCCAAACGAAATTCCGATTCTATACTGAATCGACAGAATTAATTTCAAAAAATTCCGATTCACTACCGAATTAATTCCGTACCCAAACGACCCCTTAAACTCAAAGTTAAAATTTTAATTTCAAGTTAAACAACCTAAAATTCGACTCAGCTCTAAGGGGATTTACATAAATCTATATCCATCTCTATATCCATAGTGCTCTTAAAAAAAACGAGAAACACTTTTTTTGCCCTGGAAGGATTTACCACACAAACAAGGCACTTTGGCATCTTTTTACACTTAATTGAGAACTTCAAAATAAAACTCATTCCTATTATTCTAGAGAGAATTTTCTAAACATAACCCAAATCCCATGGTAAAAAGTCATTAGCTGCTATTTAGACAACGAATTAGCCCCTTGATTTCGTAGATTCTGACATGATTTCTCATTCTTTTGTTAAAATCATATTTGAATACAAAAAATTCAACCGAAAGAAAAAATTCCTTTCCATTCAACTAGATTGTGTCGAACTTGCAGTTCTCCTGGCAAATTCCATCAATTCAGCAGAGTAGCCGCCTTTGTTAACTTTTTTGATTGATCCGCACCCACGGTATACTTATAAGTTATAGCATTCCATTCCATCTCATTCTATCAGATCGAGACATTTGATTACCAACCACAATTCCAATTCGGCTCAATTCTGCTTGAATTAATTTCATTAAATCTACATTCTATTTTTTCTCGATGTGGATACCAAACAACCACTAAACCTTATGTTTGGCGGCAGTTTTAGGTTGAACTTTGTTACATTAGTATATATGAATAGACATACCCTTACATTTAATGGGAGGAATGTATGGTGACTTGGTCAATCGATGCCCTTAATGATCCATGACTCCCATGCAAACGATTCGTACATTGGTAGGGTAACAACGTAGAGGTGCATAGCATGCATTATTAAACAATGACCTTTTAAAGTCTATACATAACTGGTAATTTTTGTGTCCCTGGTCGATCTTTTAATTTGTACATCACATACGAACGATCAAACATTAAATCCTATCTCTAATATACTTCATGGATGAAAATAGACTTCATTCCTAGCATGCAACAATTATTGGCTTGTCTTACAGTTTAAACAATGAGAAAATCGCCTCAAAGCTTCAACTCCTCAATACTGATCCACAAATTAATTTCGTAGTTTGTAAATTTTAAACTGTCACATATGCATCTGATCTCCTTGTCTTGTCATACTGACTGACGCGAGATGAACGGTCCAACTCCGTTTTGTTTAACTAGTCAGACTTTGTTATAACTGAAAAAAAGTTTAACTAGTCATCGTTCAAGTAGCTATTTCCTGTTCTTTTTCCCCAAAGCATATATGTTATATAGTAGGGAAAAATTAATATATTTTCGGTTACATATTAAAAATAATACTTACTTTGTCTCATATTAATAACTTTATTTAATTTTTAAAACTAAATCTACTAATGTAGGACGGAGAGAGTATGTTCAATGCAATGCAATCTTCAAAAAAGGATTTGAACTCAATTTAAATTCGCTTACCTCATGAGTAATGTGGCTTGCGCAATTTGGGCATACACACATCTATGTATGCTGGATGTATATAAATTGACTTGTATAGTTTACGGAGATGATGGAGACGCTAGTTTATAAACTGCAGTGTACATAGAAATTCTTTATTGTTTTCTGGACCCAATTGTTTCCCTCACCTCCAATAGATTGACAGGAAGGACACATCTAACCTGACCCGGCTCTAATGACGATAGCCTTGTGACCAAATACCCTCTATGTGCAATTGCCCTCTTATGTATGTATCATGCTCGAAGCCTTATATGGGCTGGTCACAAAGTTGGCAAAGGGAAACATTTTCAGGAACCTACGTGTTTCAACCGGGAAGCTTTGAGCATAGCAACTTAAAGTACTTGATATCACAAAAATAAAATAAAAAATACATCATTCTCAAGAGAGGGTGGAACCCTAAGTCCTAAGCTTATTATTTTTCTGGGAGTATAGGTCCCACCAGCTAGCTCTAGCTACCATCACTCCGAGGTTTCTAATTTCTTCCATATAAAAGGCCAGGCACAAATTCACAAGCGAACGTTCAATTCGCGGTCAAGGGAATTAAGGGGAGGGTAAAAGACAGTCTCATATCGGAAATTTTCCTTGTTACAATTTAAGTTCAATTCTAATGATAAAAGTATCATTTGAATCCATTATTTATAACTTAGAAGCTTGTATTAAGCTGAAAAACATAAAACTTGGAAGGTTGGTGCCCAACGACGGCATTATAAACCAACAATTCAACAAAAATTTGGCGTACTTTAGATATTTATGCAATAAAATGGACTCAATAGGCCAACGCAACTAATCTGCTGAAACTTGCCTAAATTTTGAATGAACGATAAATCTACATCTACACTTTACACTAATAATAATATATATCAAAGTTTTTAGGAGAGGACAATAGTGATAACTATGAGGATCATGGACACTGAGGGTTCTTCCCCGGGCCTCCATAGTAAAAGTAGGAGCCCCAGTTCTCGTTGTAGGAGTTCTGGATGTTGTAGCAGTTGCTGTTTTCTGCTTCGATTGCGAGGGATGTCGCTGAGATGAGGCTGTTGTCGGAGTCCACAATCTCAAGGTTACGGAAGTAGCTGGATTTTCCAAACCCAGCCTCCGCAAAGTGGCCGGAGCCCATCTGGGTGGCTGTGTGCTCACCGTTGGATCGTGTGTTCACAATCTCCCCGCCCCACTCTACCATAGTCGCATGGTCCGATAGGTGGGTGAAGATCTCCGCCGGCCAGTACCCCACCAGTGTTTCACCCCCCAAGCTTACCCACCAGTTGCCCAACTTGGGGTCCTGCCATAATCATGTAAAGTCAGGGTCTTATGTTATACTGTATGTATGGTGTAAAAATTAAGGCTGATCAAAGGAGATCTAATTCATGGGTGCAAGGTAAAAATGGGTGTGCACGGGCACTGGTTACCTTCCATATGAGAATGGTGATATCAAATTGGTTGCCGGAGAAGGAAGAAACGGGAGATATTGCAGCTCCTATTGCTATCTTGCTGTTTGTCTGCACAAATCCTGAGCATAGCAGGTTATAGCACCCTGTTGCTCGATATGCATCGCTCTGAAGAACCAAAGCACGAGAGAATCAATTGACTAGATTATAGTTACACTAATACTCAGCAAAGAAAATCGCTTACAATATTAAATTGTGAATGAGGATTGAGAATCTGACCGTCCAGTATGTGAACAACCTCGGCTTGCTGTCTCCATAAAGCTCAGGGCTGACCTGACTAGAAAAATTCATGCTTCAGACATGTTTAATTTTATACATATGGAGAATTAAACATGCATTATTCTTAATTATATTATATAAGCAATATTTTGATGTTTGCAGATCATAATTGGGAATAAGATAACCTGCCAACCAGCTTCAATACTGTTGAGGTCGGAGCCTTCGAAAGATCCAGATAGGACCCATATCTGGGACAGGCTGAACTCGTTCATCAGTTGGATCGATGGGTCCCACACGTTTATCGTAGCCTTGGCCCCGTATATTTCTGAAGACGATTCCATGAATGCAATCGCATGCTGTGGAAATAATTAGCACGAAAAAAGAGTTCAGAAGTCATACTATGCTAATCTGATCAGCGTCAGCCGTATGTATGCTGTTTTAACTATCTTTCCATAGCATGGTATGTAAGAATCCTGTCCTAATTACTAATTAGCCAACGTTACTTTAACCGGAAGAAAAAACCCAAAATTTTCTTAGTTATCTGCTATTTCATTAGTGAGTGTGAATCATAGGATTCATATCACACAAAATGACTCTTAAACTAGTAGAACTTTATGAACGTTGCAGTGCAGTGAAGAAGGAGCAAGTCAGTAGCTGATCGAAGCAACCTGGACGACAGAAGGAAACAAGATCGACCCTTCTTTTCTCTACGTACGGTATTATGATACCAGGTTATCACAGGGATAAAGCTTTAGATTGAAAATGAGAACAAACACAGCGCAATGATATATGATCGTAATTTTCTCAGTAACGATAAAGTACTAAACCGAAGGAAAGAAAATGGGAGACATCATAGCATACCTCATGGTCACTGTCACTAACAACGTCTGGCGGTTCACTAGACTTAGCGAGAGGATTTCTCCTTGTTTGCTTTTTCCCGAAGTGGTACAAGGATTTGGCTCTTAGAACATCATCCACCGAGCTTCTGCGTATTGGAATAGTGCCTTTGGGGCAGTGCCCACTTTCATGCCATGTTTGCCATGCCCTTGTTGCATTTCTACCGGTGGAATGGTTCTTCAACTCATGTCTTGGTCGCACTGCTGGTTCGGCCTATGCATAGTACACCATATAGCACGTCAAAAGGGCAAAAACCATGACAGAAGATGGTCAGTGAAGCAAAATCTTAGTATTTTTGCTTTACCTGGATTTTGTGATTCTTCAGGAGAGGGTGGTCTAAAGCTGGTTGTCTCTGTCTGTGGACGCAATCGATAATATCTCCATCTGGGCTCTGCTCAAAGAACCAAAATCAATAAAACCAACTGAATACTTTCTGAAAGGTAACAACAAAAATGAACACAGCATTGTTTACCAAAAACAACAAAAAAACGCAAGCATTACTTGTATGGTTCTGACGGGGGGCTTATTGATTCTGTTCAAGTGTCTTTGTATCCTTGCAAAACGAAGAGTCGAGACTTTCTGATGATAAGTGTAGTTTAAAGCCGACGTTGTTGTTGATAGATGGAAGCAGAGAAGCACAGAGGCAAGGAAAACCTTCCTTAGACTAGAAGGAGACATTGAAGAGCGACAGCCTAACTCTTCTCTTCTATTTCTTGCAACCTCCATTTATTTCAGTGCCACGGTGAGCTGCGTCTCTACCTCCAACCTTATGTCAATATCAAATATCATAAACAAATCAGTGCCTTTCTTAACATTAACATTTGATGTGTGAATAAAAATGACATACAGATGCTGCTCTTTTCTCTATACAGTTGCTTTCCTTCATTGTTCCATCCCCCTTCCATTACTATGATCATTTGTGTCTCACCGAAATCAATGGCTTCGACACAGTTATAAAAACTCCAACCTACCCATATCTCAACTCGTTAATGCCACCTTAAATTGGCATCTGCCAGCCCAGAATATGCTTTCAATTCAATTTCAATGGCAGGCTTCCTTCACAGATATTCATTAAGTCTCCCACAGGAGGGCAATCATTGCAAGCTCGTGTGGGATGGGAGATGGAGAAAAAACGTAGGCTTCCTGGGTTCCCAGTTCCCACTGACCTGGTCCTATAGGACCCACTACATTATTAATTTCTTTGCTCACAAATTGGTGAATGGTGATCAATGTTCGAAAGTACTTAGCAAGCTGGACACAGCTGCAAAGCAGCGAAAAATGATACAAAAAGCAATGACTGGAGGACTTGAGAAGATCTACTAGCAATAATATTAGTAGTTGTTGAGTAGTCTTATGGTAAGTGTCAAATCTCTATCATGGTCTTCCATACAATTTATAACTGCTAGCTTCTAAATTCTGAACGCATGGATGGTTGGAATCAGGGCTTCCATAGTTTCATAGTAGTTTTGTCTGGTGTGGAGGACTGCATATGTTATTATTTCTGGATGTTGAGTAATGAAGGGGAACAAAGGGAGGTAGCTTCTATACTAGTTTTTGAAGATCGGGTTTGAACTTTGAAGGCAGGACTGCGAAACCCTAAACAGCTCTCTTCTCCATGACATGAGAAAAAACAAATATAGAAGACTTGGAGATAATAGTGACTGGCAGTATTTTTATGGTAGGTGAAGGTCGCATCCTCGAACTGCGGTTTTAGCCTTCTATAGGTTTTACAAGGTAAGGTCAGTAAATGGCAAAGTACGTACTACACTCGAGACCAACCGTCTTTCATAAATATTAAGCTACACATGGAAGTAGCTGATATTTAAGATCAGATACTAATGTTAGCATGTGCGCCATCCATATTATTGATGAATGACTCCCATACAGAACTTACATTATGTTGGCCTTGGCCTCATAATTATGAGGAAAAATTCTTAATGCCGAAGCTGCATTTATGCTGCGAAAATCTCTCTAAAATAAGAAGGCTAATATACAGTAATGAAAACAAAAATTTTAATATATTACGTTGTAGTTTTTTAATTGCAGATCGTTTTTTTAAATCCCTTGTTTATGTATGTTAGATCATTAATTTCTTTCTGTTTCCTCATGGACTCCTGTTTAAGTTCTAGTATTTAATTTCTAAAAGTTTTATCGAGCTAACATATATAATTATTAAAAAGCAAAATACAATGTAATATTAGACAAGGTAAAAGATCATATAGTTGATTCCTGCTTCAAAGAAAGATAAACTAGATTAATGAAAACTGGAGGATTTACATAATAACTAGGCTACATATATAACTTAGTTACAAAACACATACCTCCGGCCACTGACTTTGGTCACTTTGCTAGTTGCTAAATCTCCCTTCCAAAGAGTTCTAATGGTGAGATTTTCTCTTCCTTATGCCAAGCCTTCATTATATAGACGTGCGTTTTCTCCCTGTACCGCTCAAAAGTGGAAAGTAAGCTCACCCACGGAAAGTACCTTATAAATTAAGAAAAAAATCTCTCGCCTTCATATCTCTTTTTGGAGAACGATTCCTTTTGGAAGAATACTGGCGTGTTAGTACATAATGTGCCTACTAAATTGTGATCACGGACCAGCCGCACAATTTTGGAACTTTGGTTGATCGATCTAACGATTTTCATATTCCACTTTCAATGCAATAAAACAAACATAGAAAGTTGGTCCTTTTATTATTTTGTGAGACCCACATTTTTATGTCTAATCAAAACCTAGTGCATTTATATCAAGTTCTGGTTGGACATGAAAAAGTTTATTAGTCTCACTGAAAATAGGGCGATCCACATTTCAATCAAAAGTTACTGTAAAGTTTTACTAAACACAAAGTAGAAGAAGAAAATTATTATTCTTCCCTTATGTCCTCTGCATAAATTGTATTATTAAAAATGCACCCACAATTTATTTTAATTTTTGAAGGGAGAGGTTCAAATTGAGATTAGGCAAGTGAATCTTCAACCCTGGTTGAACAAACACGGTTGGCCTGTACACCTTCTGTACGAGCTTGGGTGGGTATACTTTGCTTGTGACTAGGGGTGTTAACGAGCCGAGCTGAGCCGAGTATTAGGCTGTTTCGGCTCGAGCTCGAACTGCTAAAGCTCGGCTCGAGCTTGGCTCGAAGCTCGAATAAATACGAACCTTTCAACTCGAGCTCGGCTCGATTTAGAAATCCAAAGTTTGGCTCGAGCTCGAGCTCGAACTTGGATAAGTGAATCATAAGCCTTGGCTCGAACTGGGCTCGAATTAAAAAAATAAAAATAATCTATATATAAATATAAAGTATATAAAGTATCACATATATTAATATACTTTTAGTATTAAATATTAATTAATATACTTCAACAAGTATTACTATACCGTGAATATTTGATTATAGTCACTATGAAAGAAGAAAATTATGATAAATAAGTTTTAGTTATATATGCTAAAAAAATGCAACATTATTATTTTTCTCTCTTTATCTACATATAATCACTAAAAAAGATGTAAAAAATAAAAAAATTATTTAGGCAACATTGTTATCTACTTTTTTGTGTTTTATTTTCTTTACATGCTTATAAATCACTAATAAAAAAGTTATTTTATAATTTTAGTGTGCCTCTAAAAAATTCTGAAGTACATGTAAAAAGATATACATTTTGTAAGATGAGGATGGTCCCAATGTCATGCTTCAACTTTTAAAAGAATATCTAATCATTCTTTTCTAAACTAAGGTTGGTCCACAAATGTCATGCTTCTTTTAGAATTATTTTTGAGTATATTAGTGTGATATCATGTTGACCATTTGTCATATACTTATAGCTTCATTTGGTTTTTCAATTGAACTAATTTTAGTTCATCTTCAAGAATCAAATAGCCCTATTAATTTGGGAGAAAATGAGTATATTAGTGTTTTTGTCTCCAATATTTTTATTTTTATAAAATATATATCATATATAAAAATTATATATCCATTATAATTTAACAAGGATATATATCATGAAATTTTTTTATATGAGTTTAGATTCTCATACGTCAGTATGAGCAAAGACATCATAGGCCATCAAATCGAGATCCAAATGCGCAAAAAGACATAAACTAATCTACCTACCGAGTTATGTGTGTTCTTATATCGTAATATGATGATGCATGACATCTATACTCACATAGTCATGAGTGAGCCTTAACTCATATAAATGGATCTTATATATCAATACGATACATAGTATTAGTATATAAATATGTAATTATATGTCGTTTTATATATTCCATTCATCTTAGATTAATAACTCAATTAAATTTTTTAAAATGAACTAATCAAATAGAGTTATTAATCTAAGAATGGAGGGAGTATGTTATACATATGTATTTAAATTAATAATTATGTTTATATAAAATATGTATATATATATATTATTTATATATAATTTTAAAATTATATTCGAGTTCGAGCTCGAGCTCGAGCTCGAGGTCGGGTTAAGTAGCATCGAGTTAAAGTTTTATTTGAGCTGAGCCGAGTCAAGCAGGGGTCGGCTCAAACTCAGCTCGAACTTATTCGAGCTCAAATCGAGTTCGAGTTGAGCCTGATTCGAGTCGAGTTTGACTTGAGCCGAGCCTAACCGAGCCGAGTTTGCTCACAATCTAGCTCGGCTTATTTACAACCCTACTTGTGACAAATCACTCCAGCGTTCAAAAAGTTTTGCATCACTTTACTTAAGAAGAAGAGGCCCAGTGACCAGCCCAAACCAATAAGCATAAGGCGGCCTTGGTTGAACATAAGAGGCCCAATCCGAAGCCACAAAATATAACCCAATAAATGACGGAAGGTGAGATAGGGTCCCCTTTAAGGCCCTTCGTCAGAAAAGCCCAAAACCGACAAAGCGGCCCAAACCCACGAATTCACGGGTACACCGGATAACCCGCCGATTCAAGTGTCATCGTCTCCGACGAACCCCGACCCGGTGCAGGAATTTGTACCTGCTGCTCTGCTAGATCTTTCAGTTATAATCTCCAAAATACAGCCAAATTTGACACATACTGAGCTCATCACATCATCAAATTCCTTCTTTTTTTGCTGTATCTCCTTCTCTACCTCCTAATCCGACCCGAAGCTATCTGGATAAGCTTGTCTTCAATTCCAACCAATTCTGCTTTTCGAAATCTCTTATTCTCATCCAGTTCTTCCTTCTAGAGTCACTTTTTTTATCGTCAAACCTGGCGATCCGAATACATGGAGGAATCCCCCAGGCTGGGCCCCGAGGGTCTGATCAAGAAGGTGGAATTTGTACGCATCATCATCCAGTGCCTGTACTCCCTCGGCTACAAGAAGACCGCCGCGCTTCTGGAATCTGAGTCCGGAATCTCCGCGGCAGCCCCCGAGCTGCGGCTTTTGCAGACCCAGATTCTCGACGCTCGATGGAACGACTGCGTCCAGACCCTGAACGGGATCGAGGACATGGTTGACGAGGTCCGGGCCTCCGCCACCTTCCTCGTCTTCCGCCAGCTCTTTTTGGAGGTGCTGAGCTTGGGTGACGAGGCGTCGGCGCTGAGAGTCCTGCAGAAGCGGATTTCGCCGTTGCAGGTTGACAGGGATGGGGTCCACAAACTCGCCAGCGATTTGGTTTCGTCGGGCGAGGCTGGGGCAGGATCCATCTGTGAGTTGAGGAGGAACCTTCTGGCGGAGCTAGAGGGGCTGCTTCCACCGACAATTCGGGTGCCGGTGAGGAGGCTGGAGCATTTGGTCGAAACGGCAGTAATCGTGCAGAGAAATAATTGCATTTATCACAACTCCTCCGATGGGATTTCGCTGTATGAGAACCATTGTTGTGGGCGCGATCAACTTCCGACCGAGACCCTGCAGGTTGGTGTGGTGCCTCATTTGCAGTAGCCATTTAGGAGAGTAGAAGAACTTCGATATCACTTTTTCGGTTGCAGTAGTTAAGTAGTTTCTGTTTTGTTTTGCCACCATGAGTTTATGTTAAGAACTTTGAAATTAGAGAATTCTATTAACGAATTGCGTCACTGATGCCCATTATTAAATTATAATCCAATAATGAAGTCACTAAGCTTGATAAGATGATTGTGGGGGCAAAATACCTTTATTTGTGTGTAGGTTGTGAGCTTGATATTGCAAGGTTGAAGGTTAAGAAGAATATGACGAGTTCAAAATTTGCAAACATATTTACAGATAAATGATGATTCCATTGGGCGACCTGAGCTAGTTCAGTGGTGTACCAGTTATTTGGGGGCTTCAATTTTGTTCACATGACTAGGAAAGGGCTCAGTTTTTTAATGACAGGACTTTTTTTCGTACTCTGTTTCTAATAATTATCTTTCTTTCTGCAGATATTGGCAGAACACGAGAATGAAGTTTGGTTTGTGCAGTTTTCATATAACGGGAAATACCTTGCTTCTTCTTCGAGGGATTTCACGGCCATTATCTGGACGGTATTGTTTTGGATACAGGCTATCTTAATGAATATTTCAAACTGCAGTTCAGCAACTAGTTAGTGTGTCAGAAAACTACACTTTTCGTGTCACAACATCCAAGGGCTTAGATTTTCAACTGTTGGATGATGAAGTTTCTATTTTTTTTTTGTAGAATGAATTGTATTGGAGGCAGAATTGTACTTGGATTAGAAGGCCGAAACATATGCAGTCTCATTACTAACAATTAGAAAGAATTCAACCTAAATGTATTTAATGTATTTTTGCCTAAACTTGTTTACCATTGGCTTTCAAGTTTATTGTGTCCCTTCATTTTATTTGTTCAGGTGTAGTACTTATCTGCACCTGTATGATACAAGGGGCTCCTATTATATCACTTAAAATAGCACCTGAATAGCCCCAAACATGCCTTACTTGCTAAGACCTTGACACGCATTGTACACATTAAAAAAAACCTCCTCTCTATGGATACGATTTCTTTTTCGTGCCCACTTATTTTTGCTGTTTCCCTCAGGACTCAGGAGTGTGGTCTGAGTGGGCAGCTCCAGTCTGTTAAACAGTAGAACCATGGCAAATTAAGAGGTGTTTCAACTCTCTCAGACGTGGAATTGAAACACTTTACAGTCTAGCCTCCTAACAGTCTATTTTTCATGTATTTTTTTCAGGTAGCGGAAGAAGGTATAGTGTCACTGAGGCACACTCTTCGTGGTCACCAGAGCGCCATCTCATACGTTGCTTGGAGCCCGGATGACACAATGGTGCTTACCTGTGGCAACTCTGAAGTCCTCAAGCTTTGGGATGTTGAGTCTGGTACATGCAAACATACATTTGGAAACCAGAGCACTATTATCAATTCTTGTGCCTGGTTTCCTGACTCAAAGCGACTCGTTTGTAGCAGTTCTAATCCAGAGAAGTGCATCTACACGTGGGACCTTGAAGGCAACACTCTGGATGCATGGAAGGGTGTGAGAATGCCCAAGGTCTCGGACTTGTCTGTCACACCAGATGGGGAGCACCTGATTAGCATATGTTCGGAAAAGGACATCAGGGTATTTCATTTCGGTACGAAGTCAGAATGGATCATCTCAGAGGACTACCCAATTACTTCACTTTCTGTCTCAAGGGATGGCCGTTTTTTAATCATTAACCTTAGCAGCCAAGAAATTCATATGTGGGACGTTGAGGGAAAATGGGCAACCCCATTAAAATACTCCGGGCATGTGCAGGGAAAGTTTGTGATACGATCGTGCTTTGGTGGATTTGATTATGCCTTCATTGCTAGTGGCAGTGAGAACTCACAGGTATGACTGTTCTTTGAGGCTTGAATTTCTGACTCCATATGACAGTTAGAAATTATATATCAACATTGAGAAGTTAAAAAATAATGAGAAAATTTGACATTTATCCATCTCTATGCCATATTTGTTGCATTTGCCATGACTAGTGTCCAGTTTTTATAACTATGGTAGCGTTTTTAGTTTCTTGTAATGTTTGTTTTACTGAAGCAAGGACTTCATCTCTCAAACTCCTAAAGTGATGTGCCTACCGATCTTCTGAACCGTATATGTTTTCAGATTTGAAACAGTTTGTGCTTCTTTTACTGTAGCTATTTAAGAACGGAAAATAAACTTTCCCATGGTGGGCAGTACGAGATCTCATCATTGATGACTAGATGCAAGCGAACTTTTGTCCCTAATGTTTTTATGTTATGCTTATCCAAATATTGTGACTTGTGATGTGGCAAAAAAAATAAAAAACAATTGACTTGTGAGAAGCAGTGTTCAAGCGGTCAATTGTCACACACATAGATTTCAACCAGACTGGTCCTAAATACAATAATATAGATTTCAACCATACTATTGTGACTTGTGATCGTAGCTCTTCATATGTCATGTCTGATTTATTTTACGGTGCAATCTTCCTATTTTGAAACACAAACTAACTCCATTTAGCATGTTATGTTAATTTTGCTGGCAGATCTATATTTGGCATCGAGAGAGTGGAAAGCTACTAGAGGTTCTGAAAGGCCATACAATGACTGTAAACTGTGTGAGCTGGAATCCCAGAAAACCCCAAATGTTGGCATCGGCAAGCGACGATCACACCATTCGGATATGGGGTTCATGCAAAAGCAAGCTTTCAAAGGTCAATAATGTGGGAGCATTGTAGGATATCTTGCTTGCGTTTGTGAATAATGAACTTAATGAACACAAAAATGTTCTAGGCCAGTGCATAACGCTTTGTTGTTAAGATAACATTTTCCCCTCCCCATTGTGCTTGGGATGCATTGGACTTCTACTTCTCATGATACAATGATATGTATGCACTCCAAACTGTGCGCCTTGCGAATTAGAAAATTATGTTTTACTCTTCTTGATATGTACTCGATGATGTAGAAAATATTGTATAAAATGCATAAAGTGTATGCAAGGAAAATATTGGATAATATTTAGAGTTTTTTCTATATTACCTGGCTCGATATATAAATATTTTATATTTATTAAATTTTAACACTTATATTGATATGACCTGGACTTGGTATAGGACAAATATATGTAGCCATACTTAGTTCTTATCTCATTACCAGTGGTGAATTATTGATGATGGTTTATCGAAAGCAAATCATCGGTGACAACTTGTCAAAGGGTGGTAGAGGTAGTAAAACCCTTATTTTTTTTATCTGTAAAAATTTTTTTAGTAAAAAAAAATCATGATTTCTCGGTGCTAGTGACCCATACTTCAATATAATGGACAAAGTGACTTATAATATAATGTAGTTCATATTGCACAAATGATAACACAATTTGTCAATAATACGTATTATTGATAATATGATAAACTTCATATCACATATGTATAGTGTTAATGATAATATAATATGTGAGTTCTTTGAACCAATGACTCATAATATGATATGTTTTATATTGTATATACGAAAGTACGATATGTCAATAAAACGTGTTATTGATAATACGATATACTTCATATCACTTATATGATAATATGATATGCCAATAAAATGTGTTATTGATAATATAATATGCTTCATATTGCATATACGATAACATGATATGTCAACAAAACGTGTTATTGATAATACGATATGCTCCATATTGCATATATAATAATATGATATATTAACAATATGTGCTATTGATAATACGATATGCTTCATATTGCATATACAATAATATGATATGTTGACAATACGTGTTATTGATAATATGATATGCTCCATAGTGCATATACAAAAATACAACATGTCAACAATACGTGTTATTGATGATATGATATGCTCCATATCGCATATACAATAACACAATATTCACCATATCGTGTTAACGATAATGCGATGTGTTCTTTAAGCTGATAACCCATAATACAATATCCTTTATATCGTATATGTGATAACACGATATTCGTTGTATCGTGTTAGATAATAATATGATATGTGTTCTTTGAGCTGACAAACCATACTAATATATGTTTTGTATTGCATATACAATAACACGATATTTGTCATATTGTGTTAACGATAACATGATATATGTTATTTGAGTCAGTGACCCATAATATGATATATTTCATATCACATATATAAACACAATATTCACTATATAGTATTAACAATAACACA
Organism: Saururus chinensis; assembly: GCA_035235625.1. Lineage (NCBI taxonomy): Eukaryota > Viridiplantae > Streptophyta > Magnoliopsida > Piperales > Saururaceae > Saururus > Saururus chinensis. The sequence goes on from CP141145.1 coordinate 35,097,715, forward strand.
ATATATGTATTCTTTGAGCCAACGACCCATAATACGATATAATTCATATTGCATATACGATAACATGATATGTTAATAATACATATTATTGATAATATGATATGCTCCATATCGTATATAAGATAACACAATATGTATTTTTTTTGTGTATTTGAAAACACAACATTCACGACAATTGCCAATATTTGTTATTGGTACAAGTGTTCGTCAAGTCAAGGATGAAAGCTTCTAAGATCGTGTACTTGCTTACATAAGATGTTCTACACAATAAAACTTGCATACATAAAACCATATTAGAAACTGTCTTGGCTATTCTACGGTGTTCTTCCTTAATATTTACATCATTCTCCATTCTTATATAACCTTATTCTTCTCGGATAGTCCACCAAGATTCATTTTTGGAGTTGTAGGTGTCATCCTGATTTCCTTTGTGGTTAAAACATTTTAGACACAAATCATAAAAGAGCGATCGCCGATGAAGTGAAAAAGACCGACAATCACCAGATAGAAAATTGGAATTTGTTGTTGATGAGAATCGCTTGGAGAAAATCTCAAATCGCCACTGAGCCACAATCTCCTCTTTATTTATGTGTCGTTGCGACTGGTTTATACGATTTTAAACCCTAACCCTTACTATAGGGGTATTTTAGTCCAATTTTTAAAATATTATATGAAGCCAGGTTCTATGGAGGTTTTTTTATAAAACCAAGAAATATGAAACATTTGTATCTTAGGCGAGGTAATATAAAAAAAACTCTAATATTTAAAGATAATATGTAGGAGGTACGATGAACATGGGTGCATAAAGAGGTAAGACAACAGAATACAAGATTGCACCCATATAATGTACGAAGGGATAAAAATAATTGTGCAGTGTGGAGAAATTTAATTAATTATAAATTAATGAGTTCTAAAAAGATGAGTTTTTTTAATAAACCACATTAGCCCTTCCTCCGTAAAAGTTTGGTGGCCCAAATATTTCATAAGGCCAAATTAGGCTCTTATATACCCATAAATTTCCTTCTCGAGCCCATGTAGGATTATCCACCTTCCTTTCTTCCACTACTTAATATTTCTCATTTATTTTTACTAATGAGCTTGGGTTCAATCCCATAAACCCACTAAAGTCTATAGCCATATAAACTAATAGGCTCACAACTTAGAAATATTTTTATGTTAGGGACTTTTGGCCTCCAACGATTCTAACATGTGTAAGCCTTAAAGTTGATGTTGGTGTGCTTGGCAGCGGTGTTGTTGTATCTGGTAAAATTTCCTTCATGTATTTCATCCAATGTTCTGACCCGGCCATCGACCTGGATTGATTGTCAGGCTGGGTAACCCGGTTTAACCATCTATACTCATAGTTGACCCGTTGATGACATCATGATCAAAATAACTCATCTCTTATATAATTTTAATAATTTATATATAATTGAGTATCATATGTGCGAAACAAAAGATAGTATAGATGGTAAAATTGTGTGATGTGTTTGGGCATTTGAAGGGTTTAAATCCCTCTAAGAACCAAGTTTTAGTTGTGTTTTTAAGATTTGACGGTGAAAAGGGCGATGCAACCTACCTGCCCCCGAGATATGTACGTTGTGAGATCAAAATTTGATGACCCAGGCTCACGCTGACACGGTTGAACCAGTTTCACTCAAATGGGATTGAAGAAATTATGTTAGTTTTTAATTATTTTTATGTATTTATATATTAAATAGTATATTTTATAATTTAAAAAATAAAATTCATGTTATTTGCAACATATAATTATATACGTCGCAAATAATTAGAGTATTTGCAACGTTTAGGAATATACATCTCAAATAACCTTGAGTATTTGCAACGCTTAAACATACACATCACATATACTTCGATTTTTTATTTTAGATATATTTTTATTTAAATCAAATAATATATTATTTAATATATAAATATGTTACATAAAATAAAGGAAAAAATTTAATTTAATTTCATTAGTCCAAATTTTGTGTGTCCAGGCTTTGTGAGCCGTTGGATAGACATCTAACGGTGCAAGGTAGCATGCAATCTCTCTGCCCCTTGAGTTATGTGCACTGTCGAATCAAAATTTGACATCCCTTAGTGTTATGCCCCAACTTTTTAAATTAATATAAAGGTCAGAGCGTCGGCAACTCATAGTAAAAAATGGGCCAAGACCAACCGTGCACAGAAGAGTAATTATTCATTGATTTGGGTAAATACAAAAAAAAACTTTACAAAATAAGGCCTATTGTGCCTCTAGAAAATCAAAGTCGCGCACATACAAAATTAATACATAATAAAAGAACGTGATAAAACATAGATCCTTTGAAGTCTATGAGCAATCCTCGAGAATATTATCTTCGTCGTCCAAACCTGCGGCGTCTAAGGGTGGGTGAGTATAATTATACTCAGTAAATAGAATTAAATTCTATTATCATGCTAAAATATAAAGCATAAATAAAGATGCATAAAATATTCTCATGATACAACGTCGAATGAAACTAATATTATCGACTAACAGAATCCAACACATTTCTTAGATAAAAAGTAGACAAATATAGTTCTTCGTAGAATCCGGTAAATTTGGATAATTCATTCATAGCCATAATCCGATAAATAAATCAAAATTGGATAAATCATCGTTAACAGAATGTCGCCGATACCCAAGCGACATACACCCGTGCTCGTGGGGCAACGAGATCAGAATGAAGAGGAATTTCCCACAATATCCAATTTCATGGGTGCGCCATATGCCATAATCGGCGGTACCTAGGAGTCATAACTCCAATAGCTTTTGGGTTTTATACCAAATAGCTACCCTTCAAAACCGATCGTAGTTTTTGGGCTTTATATCAAATAACTACCCTTGAAATCTGGTCAAATCGTTCGTAAACAATATTATCATTAAAGCTCGTGTCATGATAAATTCCATCATAAAGGTGTACGATACGCTATTATCTTAGCGTTCGCCCAACCCCTAATAAATATCGTCTATTTTTAAAATCATATTTATTATAAATAAATTATAAAATATAACGCCTAGTCGTAGCACAGAAGTAGAGCTTAAAACCACCTACCCTCGTTAGGCCTACATTTGCAGTCGGCTTAAAAATGGTGGGTGGCACCTCCCCTTGCGCTGAGATAGTTTCCTCATCCAGCTCGGGTGAGGTGGGCAAAACCTCCCCTTGCGTTAGGACAGTCTTTTTGCTCGGCTTGGGTGCGGCGGACAAAGCCTCCTCTTGCCTCGGGACGTTTCTACCTTTTAGAGGGGTTGTCTTAAAAAATGGACCCTCTCATGATGTCGGGCACCCTCGATTTAGGTAGATTCGATTTTTGAACGTATAGAAATGGTTAAGAAACACACATTTAAAGTATAAAAATGGCGTGTCAAGAAGCAAAAGAGGAGGAGCATTGGGTAGGGGCGAGTTGGGCACCCCTCCCCTTCCCTATAAATAGGCAAAATGAGCCATTGGATGCGCGCCATGTAGCACGCATCCAACAGCCGACAAATTGTGGGTGAATCACGGCTAGCCTGTGGCTAACCGCCACACTAGCCTGCAGTTAGCGCAGCTAGCCACGCAGGCTAGGCCTGCCGCAAGCGGTAGGTCTTCCTGCCGCATTGCGGCAAGCCTACCTGCCGCATTTGCAGCAGGATGAGAGTTGACACAACGTCAGCTCTCCAACTGACGCCCGCGTCAGCTCCTGCTAATATCACATTTTCTTAATTATTTTTTTTTAAAACGAAAAATAATTTTAAATCAGGTATAACTTTTTACCCCGAGCTCGGAATTGTGCGTTCTTAGTACCATTGGACTCGTATTGATGAGCCCTTCGAAATAAGACTACACAAGGGCATGCTTTCTCGCAAACTTAAGGTGGGTCCCGCCTATGACATGCTTCCCAATGCCATAGCCTATTAACCCTGTGTCCGTTTAACACGATCTTAGGCTCAATATGTTCGTCTCGCCAAGCCTTTTAAAATGTCTTTAGGCTTTTCTAAACGAATCCAGCTCAAGACAGTCAAATTTTAAGAAAAACCATTAATGGGCCTTAAAACCTGTTAATGGGCCTTAAAACCCATTAATGGGCCCAAACGCCCAAATTTCAAAACATAGAAAATTCTAAGGTGTTACACTTAGTGTCGGGGCACACGCTAACGTGCATGACCCTGTTCTCATGCAAATGGGACTATGTATTTTTTTTTTTGAGATATGATGGCACAAAGGAGCATGCAACCTTTTGCTTGCCCCTAGTTATGTATACTATCACATCAAAATTCGATTGTCCAAACTCATGCTAACGTGCGTGAGCCAAGTCTCACTTAAATGAGATTGAAGAATAAGTTAAATTTTTTTCATAATTATTTATTATATATTTATGAATGAAATTATATATTTTTTAATTTAGATAACAAAATTCATGTTTTTTCTAAGTACAATTATATACATCGTAAATAATTAGAGTGTTTGCGATGTATATTCCTAAACATCACAAATAAGGTTATTTGTGATGTTTAGGAATATATGTCGTGAATAACCTTGAATATTTGTGATGTATAACACTAAATGTCGTAAATAACCTATGTTATTTGCGAAATTTAAATATATACATTGCAAACTTAGATTTTCTCTTTTATATATTTTATTTTATTTAAATTAAATAATATATTATTTAATATATAAATACATGATATATAATCATGAGAGAAAATTAAATTAATTTTATTAGTCCCGTTTTGTGAGTCAGGGCTTTGAGAACCATCAAACTAATATCTGACGGTGGAATGTGGCATGTAACTTCCCTGCCCCCTAAGTTATGTGCATCGTCGGATCGAAATCTGACATTCCACGGGGCCAGGGCACACACTGAAGCGCATGACCTCATTCTCATGCAAATAAGACTAAATAAATTAACTTAATTTTTTTGTGATCCGACAATGCGCACAAGGGGCATGCAACTTGCCTGCCCTAGAATCGAAATTTTTTTTTGTATGTCGTTGAATCGAAATTTGACTACCGATAGAGCAAAGGCTTACATTGATGCGTATGAGGCAAGTCTTACACAAATGAGACTAAAGAAATTAATTTATTATTTGAAATTATTTATTTTATATTTATATATTTAAAGAATATATTTTATAATTTAAATAACATAAAATAAATAAAATATATATTATTTATGATGTATAGATCTATACATCAAAAAATAACATATATTATAAATTTAATATATTAAATAAATTAAATATAGTTATGTATTTATATATCAAATAATATAATTTGTAATCTAAATAGCATGAATTAAATAAACTTAAATAATGTTTAACATATATAACCATACATTGCAAATAACGTATATTATTTGTAATATATAGCCATAAATGTTACAAATAACCTATGTTATTTGCAATGTTTGCATATATATGTCGTAAAAAGATTTTTTTGTCGGGGGCATGAATAGTAAGCATCACAAATTAATACTAATATTAATATCAACACTTATATAAAAGTATCGCTAAAAGTTTATATTTTTAACAATTATCATTAAATGTTGTTAGTGACTTTTAACACACTTTTATGTATCGCCAATAAAAACTTTGCTAAAAGTCTTTTTTATTATAGTAAAGTTAGAGAAGTTATCATTGATGTTTGTACCAATGCACTTTCAGGATGTAAAATATACATGCTTATTTGTTGGATTGGTTAATGCTCATCACAGTTTAAAATTAATGTTGATAGTTACATGCTCCCTCAGTCTCATATTAATTATCTTTATTTGAAAAAAATTGTCCCACGTTAATTATCATATTTTGTGTTATCTTTCTCATAGTAATAAGTGGACGGAGTAAAAAAGTTAATAGAAGGAGTATAAAGGCTTCCTTAATAACACATTTTTTAAATATATACATTAAGAATTAAAATGGGAAATAGGGAGTTGGGCTACACAAATTATTGCCCCAACTTACCGCATGAGTGGGCGTTGTGTGCGCCTAAGAGGATTGGTGGGGGATAAGGCCCTCCTACTCGGGTCCTAGCTCCTAAGGACTCAGACACTCAGACTTTTATACATGCAGGTATGTAGGATAAGAAAATTAAAAATTATGCTAAATCCAGACGTTCATAACGCTTTAGCTTTATTACATCTAATATAAACGAGAGTTCCTTCAAAGAGTTTACAAAGGCTCAACTCTAGAAACTCTAGACACAGACATCATGTCCGACATATCCATCTCGCACTTCAGTCGCTACATAAGCAAACAAATAACCAATACAAAAAATCAGAGAGATATATCAGAACCTCTCCTACTTTTCTTTCCCAACAAACTTAAGTTAAAAAAGAGAAACTACTAGCTAGACACTAGGAGAGACGGGACATGTCGTCATTGCAGTGTTCCTTCATTTGCAACTGGTGTTGCTACCGCAATGGCTGTTGTTATCGTTCACTCCTAGAGTGTTTTTCACACTATCCACAGCACCTTGGGCCATGTTCTTCACATTCTCCCCAGTCTGCAAAAGAAAATGATACAACAGGCATTTAATGGTTAGTGATTGGTTTGTCCATGTAATTTTTTTACAGTTTGTGGAGATATAAATGGTTCATTGGGGAGAAAACCTGCTGGAAGAAACCGGCAGCAGAATCCTTGTTCTGCTGTGCAGATTCTTTGGCAGATTGGGCAGCACCGGAGACCTTGTCAGCAGCAGAATGGGCAGTGCTCCTTGCTGAGTCAATCGCATGGTCAGTCCTGGCCTGAGATCCCCCAACCACCCCAAAGATAACAGTAAGAAAACCATAAACCCGAATCTCAAAGTTGCATGTGATAAACACAAAAGAAGGCTAATTTCAAACTAGTTATCACCTTGGCCTGGCCACGGGTTTGCCCGCCCTGGAAGATCTGCTGGGAATCGGCCATTTTTTTCCTGTTAAAAAAGAAGTCCCTGAAGTCCTTTTTTGGAGTTATGGAAGCTCGATGAATTGGTTCTCGTGGATGGGATTAGCTCTTTCGTGTTTATATAGCTTGCGTGAGTTGATATGAGGGCAGTACGTGGTTTCTGATTCATGAAAAGAGGAGCGAATAATGCTGCTTTTGACGTGGGAACGCACAAGACCCAATTCTTATGTTTAAAACTCTAGGAATGTATGGCCACGGGCCACAGCTGCATGAACATCTTCCATAAAATTAGGGTCTGAAATTCAACTCGAATGACCGTTGCCCTCTTTGATTAGGTCTTAACTAAATGGGTTTAAGAGTTGTGATGTGGAGATCAGAACTTCAGGTTGTTCAACTTTACCCGGCAAAGAACACACCTCCTTTGTACGACCTCAATCTTTCTCCTTCACAGGAAAGAGCACATGGATCACATAGGTTGATTAATAGGGTCTCAATAAGCCGGACTCCCTGAACAATGTCGAATTTGTTTTTTAAGCGTTAGGGTTTAAAAAAGAATCAGCATTTGGTTCTTCTTGCCAATGAAGCGAGAAACTAAAACTCCTGTTACACCGTCATCAGGTTCCACCCAAATTTAAGGTAAATATAGAGTACACTAGCTAGACACTTGCAGGAAAAGGAAAAAAACTCTTCTATGTACCGTCAATTTACAATTAGCTACATGAGAGTTACATGCACATTCACAATGGTCCGAATGATCCTACCCTTGGAATAAGTATAGGATGCTAGAAGAACGAAAATCTTTTGATAATAAGGCTCAGCTTAAACTATAAAGATATAACACTAAAAATCAGCTAGCATCTCTATAATTTTTGTTCTTTTTCCAACCTGCTGTAATTATAATATTTGTGTCTATCTCAACAAAAAAAATCCGACAGTAAACAATAACATTGAAAATTAGCTAGCATTCACTTTGTTTAACTTTCTATTTCATGATACAGTTGAGACAACTTCACAGAATAAAACATGTCACATCTCCATGATTTCCAGACTAATGTAGATATGTATCAGGGTCATAAATGGTCTTCCGTTAGTTACACATTAATAGCTCTAATTAGCAAAAAAATGTGTTCCTCTTTATTTTGTTTAATTTAAGTGGTTGGGTACTTAAAAAGAGTATCATAAGCTTATATAGTTTCTCTTCTCTTATATATGAGTTCATTCAATAAAAACCCCAAAATTTTTAAATGTAACTATTAATATTGAACGGATGGAATATATTCATCTACAAAATGTTTCATCCCTATTTATCAACTTCATCTTTTAGGAGAAATAATCGACTGACATAGTATGAGAGCCAAGTTGTGGGTTCACGCATGGGGCACTTTTCCCTTTTGTGTATGTGTGCCCCAATGTGTGTGTGTACACTGCCTAGTGCGATACCTGCATTTGCGTCGAGAGTTAGTGTGTTAATGTAAGACACTATCCTTTCTTTAAAAACTTAACCTTTTAGAGTAGTTAATTAAATTGTGTTCCGTACAGATTGTCCATGGAAGGGGTTATATGAATAGCGGGTCCAGTGCTCGAGCTTTTTTTAGTAGTGAATAAGAAGGCCCAAGCAACCATTGTAAATATGTTTATTCTTAATGCAATTGATTTAAGATTAATCGTCTCTAGTTAATAAATTAGTTTATTTAAAAAATTAAATAAAATTATTAATATAGGATAGAGGGAGTATTTTATTATTGCATAGAACATAACAACTGGTTTCTGATCACGGTATGATAAAATGTCGTCGGGTTTTGCCTGTCCAACTTTTAAGTCCATGATGCAGCTCCATCATGTTAGTAAAGTTGTTAATGAATAATAAGTGTATAAATGAATTTTGATGATTACGATCAACTGATGCACATTTCTGTTGTAAATAAAACCAAGGCAATATATAATTCTATTTCCTCTGTCCCACATTAATTGCTTAATTTAGCAAAAAAATTATTCTATATTAATAATTTTATTTTATTTAGTTTAAATGGTTAGATACTTAAAAAAGAGTAATATTCAATAAAAAATATTATTTTTCTAATATAACTGTCAATACGGAACGGATGAAGTATCATGTGAAGCAGGAGAATGCCACATATGAGAATCGGTAAGCAAAGCGCAAAATGAGATATTTTTTTATATCAATTGAATGAAAGGAGTAAATTAAAGACATTGACTCACTTCTAAAAGATAGAATGTTGAAGAAAGGTCGGTCACACTTTTTCAGAGAATGTTGGACCAAAGTTCGAAAGACTTTCTTAGATGTGATCAGCCTTGGTGGAGATAGGTTACGCTGACCATTCAACGTGAGCCAAAATAGGTATCTTGAATCAAACAGCAGATAATCAACATACACAGAAAAGTTGAAAGAAGCGGTAGGTTTGAAAGATGAAAAGGAATAGGAGGTCAAGGCACAGGTCATTTGCATTGTTTCCTTAAGTGCTAATTACCGTGAACATGACAAAGTTTAATTATGGTCAATGTTCAAGCTTCAAGGGTCTGCCTACCTCAAAAAGACGGTCCAAAAGTATGACACTCACTGCTTACTTCCTCCATCTTGCTGACTTAGTTCATTCCATCGTTTCTCCTCTTTCCGGCAAACTAATATTTTTTTATTAAAAAAAATCTTATAACGAGATGGTGAAACATGTTGATAACAAAAAGATACTGAAAATGAGAGAACGCTTAACCTTTACCTGAATGCAGTCTTTGAATGGCCTCTAAAAGATAATTATATCTATCCGTCATTTTTCATCTTTTGTGGCTCTTGTTGGTCACATAGTTGGAGTTTATCTTTATTTTTTTTATCTTTTGTTTTCTTATTCCTTGTAGGAAAATGCTATATATGCTTGTGCCATGTGTTCGCGCAGCTTGCTCATCAAAACAACCCGGCGGCGATTGCCACAATGTAGGACTCATCCAACCAAAAGGTCGAGCAAACGGGACCATAAGAGTACATAATATTACTCTTTTTTGTGCTCTCATGTCTTATATTCTCTCGGTCTTATATTAATAATTATATATAAACAAATAGTAATTTTTATTGAATGATAAAACTTTTATCTATAAAAAAAAATAAGCTTATGATATTTTTTTAGTACCCAATTACTTAAATTCAACTAAATGGAGCTATTAATATAAAATAATTTTTTTTGTTAAATAAAATTATTAATTTAAGAAAAAAAGCATTAACTTAACACACGTGTGAAAAATGTCAAAAAAGAGAAGCCGGTCAATGATTTTCTTGAGTCCTCTTGAGTTGATCAACTATTGTGGTAGACTCGGTTGGCTTGCGTGAAGAAGAAAAAGCACCACCGCCCCATAACCAGAATTCACGACCAAAACACATTAGCAGCCAATCAAACTTCACTGCTTTTGGAGTACTATGGTCTTGTGGTTAACAATATTTTGATTTCAATGGACAAAATCATGTACTTGAAAGTTTGATTATGCATGTTCCGCATCTATATATGTAATTATATACAGATAGAAAATTATTACTATTGTTTGCCTGCCTCTTATCACTTTTTTACTTGTTTTTTTAAAGAAGGACCTGTTACTGAAAATGTGCGAGTTTAAGTTTGCAGTTTCCATTATGGACACCCAATTCGAAGGGTCGCCCCAACATGAGGGCAAGCCCTATGGATCCCTTTTATGTGTTTGAGATAGAAGCCTTTTTCCGCACTCTTTTTAATAATGAGCACAGCCTAAAAAATAATAGGAGTCGTTATTAATAACAGGATCAATAAAGCACATGCTAATCGTATATTAGCATAAATATTATTTATACTAATATATATAAATATTATTTACACTAATATAAGCTAACATGTATATCATTAATCTAAAATATCGACAACTCCTACCCATATCTTACGACGGGCTCATTGTTAGAGGAGCCTGAAAAACTGTTTTATCTGAAATAGGGTCTATCCATGAATAATATGTGACGGCTCCTACGGCCTTATTTTTTGTGATACAGTAATACCTTTCACCCACACATATTTTACGCGACAGAGAGGTTCAACCCTAGGACCTCTCTCTCAACTCTACCTCTGTAAGAGGTGGAAAATGTTTTATTCACCACACTCCTAACTAGAGAACGTGTAGAGGGGGAACATGGGAACCTGTTACATCCGGTTCTTAAGTTTTCCTCACACCTCGCGTTATAGACGTGGAAACCTCTTATAGTTGGTTAGGAAAACATGGTAAAGCTAGCAGCCTTGTCAGGCTAGACTCCGTAAGAGATCAACAGTGTAACTTGGGCCGGATCGGTGGCTCCTCCAACAGAGTGGGTTTTCCACTTCATCCTCCAACCTAGGTGGATAGGATACAACTTAATTGTATAAACTTTCTTACCAAAGGCTACCAAAAAAATTAAGTAGGCTGCAGGTCAAAGGCTATTTCGCAGGCCGGTGAATTGGTAAAATAATTAGTATTATTGTTAAAGCTTGTCATTGATGGAAATATTAACTTAAGACTAAATATTCATTTAGCACAAAATAAATTGACATTTCTACTCCTATAAATATTACTGCATAATGTGGGGCCATGGTGGACCCCCATGATCTGATGGCTTCCACCTAAAAACACGCATTGGACATGTATTCAAGGGCAAGATGTTTCTCATTTTTCATTATTCTTATCTTGTCAAGCCAAATTGTACAAGCGATTAAAACAGGGAGGACGCAGTGGAGGACTCATCCGCCGCGCCACTCTGGTCACATTTTGATTGCAGCAGGACTAAAAAAAGTTCTATAGAACTTGGCAGTTCACTTACATTGAAAGTAAGCCGCAATTAAGCGGTTTTATACTTCCAAATCTACAAGCAGTCTCAGTAATTGCATCAGGCCAAGCACAATAAGTACTCTACAATATTAAGAGCACAATTAAGTGGTATTTTCTGCGTCTGGATAGAGGGAAGCCATCTGACTTCAAAGGAAGCTTTTGCTGCTTGCCCACATATTAACATCATCCATATTCCACAGGCCATTCCATAGCAGTAGTTCCTCCTCGCTTGAGGCCTCTAGTAGTGGTATTTCCCCATTATACAAGGGTGACAAATATGGGTCCAGGCTAGTATGGTTCACGAGAAAAGTTTCCGGAGTAGATTGTGAGAAAGTGACTCTGTAGTCAGCCTCACCCAGTTGGAAGGCATCCAATGCTGTCTCAATGTGAGGTTCTTGCTGTTGCTGTAGCAATTTCCTCTGTCCTTGTTGACGCAGAACTCTTGACTTCGCCTTATCCCCGGCTTTGGAGGTTTTTCCAGTTTTCTTGAAATGAGTTCTCCAATAATTCTTGATTTCATTGTCAGTTCTCCCAGGCAAGCTTCGTGCTATTGTCGACCACCTGCACATCACATTGTGGAATATATCAAGTATTCATTCCAAAAGAACTTGTACTTGCTCCTTTTACATGTGCTAATTTTTCACTTACCTGTTTCCCCATTTAGCATGTAGCTCCACAATGACGCTCTTCTCCTCAGGAGTTATTTGCCCTTTCTTGAGGTCTGGCCTTAGGTAGTTAACCCATCTCAACCGACAACTTTTGCCATTCCTCTTAAGTCCTGACCAAGCAGTTGGGCACCGACTTGTCAACTTAGTGACAACTTACAACAAGTTTCTACCTTCAGTTGCAGTAAAATAATATTGCATGATAGTAAAAAAGATCGAAGAATAAACAATACATTACAGTGAGGAGGAAGAAAATATTACTCGTAGAGCTTATTCACTTGTCATGTGTAACCTAACCTGCAAGCGTGGCCACGGAATTCCATCTCCCCTCCCCATGCAAGTTAACATGCTCAATGAGCAACTTATCTTCTTCAGCAGTCCATGGCCCCTTTCTCCAGCCCTCCCCAACAATTTCCCACCCCGAGGCTCCAGCCATCACTGCTGGTGTAAGCAAAACTTCCCACAAGCGCTCTACCAAGACTAGACTTGTGACTTATCTCACAAGTTGTCTGCCTCTTTGCACGACACAAACTCGCCATGTATGCAGTACTTCAAGGTGAAGATATATATAGCCTTGCTCAGTCTGTCAACTTCATGTCTCAACCAACTCATTTCCGTTCCATTTTCTGTAAAGTGGACCAAGTAATGTCTGTTTACACATGTAGAGAAGCTTATATTATACTAAGTGCCGTGTGCCTCACAGATACAGCGAAAGGTCTCAATTTTTGGGGAACACTTGGGTGCTAGTCTGGGAAGATTCATGCATGCCGTGGCCTAAAGCAACAAGCCAGTACTGTTCTGTACCGGCCGGGCGTGATAAAGTGGTGGATTTAGCTTAGATTCTTTGAGCTTAAACTAATCAGAGGCTTGAGCCCAGGGCCACGTACCCAAGCGGCTTATGTGTAGGCACTAGAGGGAGGGGTGTCTTTTCTTGAAGTATTGGCTTTGCTAATCATCATACTTCCATAAGATCAGAATCGCATTTCAGTAATGCACAGCAAAGAAATGAAACACGCTGAGAAAGGAAGCTCGGTTGCTGATGTTTAAGTCACGGAAAGCGGCTTATAGGCCAATCTCATCGCAGCACTTGGAGATATTAACGCGTAGATAATCCATTATAATAGTTTATGTGCATTATATAATGTGTGAGGGAAGCTTGTGGAATGCTATTTCGGGTTACGAAGAGGATTAAAATATATATGAAGTGGGTTTATGATCTTAGTGAGTCATGCTGGGACAAGTGGCTTCTGAGATTTTCTTCTCTTTGGGTTACTATGCATTATTGAGCAATGGCCATTGATAGCTTGAAACACACAGCGTGGTCCCCCTCCCTTCTTAGGAGGAATACTTGTGATTTGATTTTAAGTGCCTTTTTTTCTCTGCCTTTAAAAGAATGTCCTACTTGATGCCGAGGCCTAGTGTCCATCTTTTGAGTCCAAGTGACATGTGATGGTCTCAGCTCAAAAGATCTACAACAGTAAGAGACCTGTAGAAATGAAATTACAGAACGGAACTCCGTAACAGTATTGCAGTTTGCTAGCTAATTAAGATTTTGGACACTTGTACTGTGGAACTCCAAGCAGATTTTCTGGAAGCTTCACACGTTGCATTCGAGAGCTAGCACACCCATTTAATTTTGTTTATAAGGAGGTCCACTGAGCAGGCAACACGTTAATTGGTTTCCTTTATGGTGGATCAGTCTTCGATTTCCTTGGAGGAATGAACGAACGATGCCGTGTAGTATCAGGGTGTAATCAAAGCTTTTTAATATGAAATGAATCAAATCCAGTCTGTCGGACACACAGACAGGATTGGGCTTCGATTACGATCCAGGTTACGTATGCATGCCAAACATGTTACGATCGAGTTACATACCATTGACACAAATCATTATAGAATGGATCAGACATATTATCTATGTGATGTTGTTTGTCACACGTCGCACTATATGTTCTCGTTGAGGCCATTCCAAATTGTATTTGGCAAATGGGCTCGTGCTAGCTTTTGGCCAAACTCCCATGAAAGAAATCAATACTCAAGGGTTATCCATAGATCTTGATCACACGTTCATTGAAAATAGATCTTAAGTACTGATTCTACTTGCCAACAAATAAGTACATGAAATAAACGTTGCGCTCGTTTGCCCAAAAAAAATAAAAATGGAAATAAATATTGCAGTCACGAATTGACAAAACCAAGTGTTCATCTTACCCCCACAAAGCCCCCATGCAAGCGTTTTGCATACGTCCCCTCCGAACCAACCAGCCAAGATCCAAAACTAGTCGCGTGAAAGTTTTCAGACAGAAGACATCAGAGACAACTGAAGAAATTCGATCAATTTTCTTCAGACGATGAGAAGGCACTATTGGCAATATCTCTGGCTCTCCTCGCCCTATCAAGCCTTCCTCCGGTTCTGTCGAAAGATAAAAATGTGCGCATCGAAGAGAACTCGAGGCCATGAACTTGTTCTACTCTTCTAGAGCTTCGGCTTCTCCCAAAAGCATTTACCGAGAGCGCATTTAAGAGGACTGAGGTCCTTTGAAATGACATTTTACATTATTAATGTGACCTTAAGTGACAAAGTATGAATACAACAATAACGGGGTTAGGGATGACATAAAAAATTAAAAAATATGAAATATATATATAAAAGTACAGAGTTATAATAAAAATAAAAAAATATGCAAAATGTAACTTAAATGATTATGTAACCTAAAATATTAAAAAGAGGATATCTTCTTCTTTGAAAATAATACATTAAAAAATAACAGCTCCAATTATTATAAATTTAGTGGCTAAAAAATATTATTAGAGTGCTCATCACTAGCCAATCAAAGCCAAAATATTATGAAACTAGAAAAAAAATTATCAAAGGGTTGTATGAAAAGTATAGGTATATATAATACATAATTTAAACGCGAATTATGCATATTAAATGCAAAGTACGAGAATAAAACATTTATATGCATTTTTTAAAATGTAAATTATACAATATTTTTTTTAGTAGGATGAAAAAAAAGTGAAATATGTGTATAAAATACCTATTATACCCATTTTTTTGTTACTTAGATGTGACCTAAAAACATGTCTTTAAAACCCGAAGTAGTACCCCAAAGGTGCCTCGTAAAACACTTTGCATCTCTTTGTCATCGTGACCTTCAACTTATTGTATACAGAAATAAATTTGGTATTGCGGTAATATGAATCCTTTTGATGAATTCAGAGATGGATTATCGTAAACTGAACATGGATCTTTAAAGAGAGAAAATCGTAAGAATATGAAGTGACCCTATTTACGCATCCTCAACTCCATTTTCCTTTTATGTTGGGTTAGGTCACATAATATAATGGTGTCAATAGGCTTTGAGAAGGGGGGTTTTCTACCTCCTGATAGAGCAGAAGGAACATGGCGCATGGATGGTCGATATTGAGGATTGCCCCTAATGCATGCAAGTGCCATTACCTTTGCCAGAACTATTTCTTGTGCACGTGATCTGCTCATCTGGGTCACGAAGCCTACAGTCTAGTACATCCTTAAGCAATATATCAAGATGACTTCAAGGAAATGACCACATCTCCTGGATGCTTCCCTATTAATACTTCCAAGACCAACATGCCGAAGCTATACACATCTCATTTCACAGTCACTTTCATTGTATAAGCCAACTCTGCACGTAGAAGTGTAATTAGGGATGCCACTCGGGTCGGGTAAATGGTAAACCCGACCCGTCCCGACCCTAATGGGTCGGGTTTAGTTTTTAAAATTAACCTTAATGGGTTGGGTCGGGTTTTAGTGATCCAACCCGACCCGACCCGACCCGAATATAAATATAAAATTTATATATTTTATATATTTTTTAATATTATTTTAAAAAAAAATAAAAATATATAAAAATTATTTTTTTAATTTATTCGGGTCAAATGGGTCGGGTTCGGGTTTGGCAAAACCCGACCCGGTGGCATCACTAAGTGTAATCAGTTCAACCTCCTATATTCAGTAGACTAATAATACGCATAAAAAAGAAAAAGCATACTAGTAGCACCTGTAGAAAGCGTTATTTAATTGTTTTACCTGGAGCAATGTAGCAATATGTTCCGGCCAGGTTGCTCAGCTCAGCTGAATCATGGGCTAAGAAGCTTGGCGGTGCCAAAGTCGGAGATGGTGGCCTCTAGGTCAAAGTTCAGTAGAATGTTATTACTCAATATGTGATGCAGGAGCTTGAATTGGAAATGAATCTCTAGAAACAGATATTCAATCTTCACTAATAAGAAATAAAATTACAAAAAGAATAATAAAGAAATAAGCTGAGATTTAGCCTCCCACTAAATAAGCAGTTTCATCTCATAAACAGAGAGCATAGGGAACAAACCCTCATTTGGAACAACCAAATACAAATGAACTATCATCAATCAACAACTAACTATTTATAACTGGAGTTTTATTTATATCAACCGGAAGCTCTGTGAAGTTTGATTGACGGAAAGGAATTTGAAATAACATTGTTTGAATCACTGGTTCGAATTTACTAAGCAAATGGCATGAGGAAGATGACGATTAACGATTTTAACGACCATTACTTTTATACCCAAATGTCTCAAGTGCTCCTCACTAATTCTCAGAAATTACCTGCTATACCAACATTATTCAATCGACCCATTAGTGATTGTCAAAATTACCCCTGCCTATATTATAAGTCTTTCGCAGGTGTTCGATGAAGTACTTGAACCACAATTGAGTTTCTAAACCACATCAACTACCTTCTACCAACTCCTGCATCATACTCTCCTTCTCATGAAAAGTTCAACCTCAAGCATGAATGTTCAAGAATCAATAGTAACCAAACCGCCATCATGAAAGAGAGACAAAACTGATTAATGCCAAAGATTAAATATGAATAGTTGTAATCAGCTGGAGGATGTTCTTCAAACCACAATACAATACTCAGATGAACTAAAAACTATAATTCTTTGTAAGATCAAGCAGATTTGTCAATTGGAAATATACTGAAATTTCATTTATGCTCCAGTGGACTTCTGAATTAATTCCTAGGGTATGTTTAGTTCTAATATACTGAAATTTTATTTCTACTTGCATAAAGATTGCAACATATTCAATTTCCAAATATTCAGATTTAATTGTACCAATGTTGATTGCGGCCATATACAAATCTTATCAAACACTTTATTGCTTGGAAGTAACACCTGAAAATTCCACTTGTTCATTTGAATTTTCAATACATACTTCAATCCTAATTTCTGTCTAGAAATTTTCTAAACATCTTTCATACTTCTCTTGACCATTTTGGAATTTGTTATATTTTTTTTAATTGAATAGCTTCTCCTGCATACCTACATACCCTCCTTCCCAGCAAAAGCTCGACCACGAGCATGAAATCAAGTAATCACAGTAAGGTCAATAGCAACTAGAACTAAAGGATCTTCATCATGAAATGAAGATAAGTTTTTTATGTTAAAAATATTGAAAATATTCATGCCCGGTGGCAAAACAACTCGATAGGCATTAGAACCAATTTTCTTACTAATATGACAAGGACCAAATTTCTTGGTTTTCAATTTACCATAGTGTCCAATAGGTAGGTGATCCTTACTTAAATGGACCATGACAAGATCTCCTTTAGCAAATTGAACATCTTTGTGTCTTTAATCAACAAAAGACTTATATTTCTCAACAAAATTGCAGCAATTTTTGCTTAACAACGACATGTAATTCAGTAAATTGAGAAATGGTGTGAACAGCTGTAATGGATTCTCCACTTTTACGAGGATGAATTGCAATGCCCAAAGACTGATGGGGTAAAAAGCCATATCCTATTTGAAAAGGAGCTAATCCAGCCTGTTCATAGAAGAGTTATAAGAAACTTTTGTTTGACAGAGAAATGTATCCCATTTCTTAGGTGTTTCTCTATAGAGACATCTTAGCAAACAACCAAGACTCCTATTATTCACCTCTGTTTGGCCATCGGTTTGCATATGACAAGAACTGCTATATTGTAAAGTTGTGCTTAACCTGCTCCATATTGTTTTCCAGAAGTGGCTGAGAAATATGCTATCTCGATCTGAAGTTATGGTGAGAGGAACTCCATGTAATCTTATTATTTCTTTGAAAAACAATCCTGCCACATGAATAGCATCAACATTTTTCTTACAAGGTATGAAATGTGCATGTTTAGAAAATCTGTCAGCCACCACATATATAGAATTGAAGCCCTTTGTGTTCTAGGTAAGCCAAGCACAAAATCCATGCTCAAATCATCCCATGGCCTGTTAAGTATAGGTAATGGTGTGTACAACCCTGCATTTGTAGCTCCCCCTTTATACTGATGATAGATAAAACATTGTTGAACACACTTTTGGACATCTCTAGACATTTGAGGCCAAAAATATCTAACTTTAACTAAAGCTAAAGTTTTGTCTCGACCTACATGACTTGATAATCCTCCTGCATGAAGCTCTTTAATCAACCTCATTCTCAAAGAACTGGCAGTAATACATAGCACATTGGATTTATATAGGTAACCATCAGTCAACACAAATTCTCCTTGTGGTTTTTGAGTCTGATTGCATAAATGTCAAACTTCCTGAAATGTTTTATCAGTCTGATATAAATGCTTGATTTCTTCAAACCCTAAACAAGAGGTTGTTAATGAATAAACAATAGTAGCTCTTCTACTCAATGCATCTGCAGCTCTATTACTCTTGCTGGATTTATGTTTTATCACAAGGGTGTAGTCTTGTAATTTGCCCACCCACCTGGCATGCAATCTGTCTAGCTTGGTCAGATTGTGTAAATGCCTTAATGAATCATGACCAGTATTCAAATAAACTCTTTGTATATGAGATTATATCTCCAATGTTTGAGAGTTTGTACCAATGCATATAATTCCAGTTTATACGTAGACCATTTTTTCCTATTTTTAGAAAGTTTTTGACTGAAATAAGCTATAGGCTCACCTTCCTGTGATAAAAATGCTCCAATTCCCTGTATTGATACATCACAATCTACCTCAAAGACTTTAGTAAAATCTGGTAAAGCTAGGGTTGGAGCTAATGTAAGCTTGGTCTTTAAGAGTTCAAAACTCTTTTATTGTCTAGCCTGCCATCTAAACCTTCCTTTTTAAGACACTCTATAAGAGGTGCTGCCAGGGAGCTAAAACCCTGTATGAATCTCCTATAAAAGGAAGCCAGACCAAGGAAACTTCAAAGTTCAGTTGTAGATTTAGGTACTGGCCAGTCAAGCATAGTTTTGACTTTAGTTTGATCCACTTTTAAACCTTCCTTACTAACAACATATCCCAAAAATATAAGCTGCTCTTCCCTAAAAATATTTTTCTTTAGGTTAATGCATAAACTGTTTTGTTGTAACAATTGAAAAACCTTAGTTAAATGCTGCAAATGTTGCTCTTCAGTTTTATTATATATCAAAATATCATCGAAATAAATGACCACACTCTGACCTAATAAAGGCTGCGATACTTGTGTCATCATTAGTTAACCCAAATGGCATTACAAGCTATTCATAAAACCCTTCATTTGTTTTAAAAACAGTCTTCCACTCATCACCCAATTGCATTCTGATTTGGTGATACCCTTATCTAAGATCCACCTTCAAAAACACCTTGCCCCAACTAACATGTCTATGATGTCTTCTAGTCTAGGTATAGAAAACCTAAACTTCACTGTGATTTTATTAATACCCCTTGAGTCCACACACATCCTCCATGTACCATCCTTCTTAGGTACTAATAAGGCAGGAACAACTACTAGAGTTAGGTTCTCCCTAATTAAACCCTTTTCTAATAAGTCCTGTAATGTAGCTCTGCATGTTCAGTAGAGCTCATTTGGTAATGGGGTAGATGAGGTAAAGTAGCCCTTGGTATGAGATCAATTCTACGTTGTATGTCTCTCATAGGAGGTAGGGACAATGACATTTCATCATTAACCAAGTCAGCAAATCGTTGGAGCAACCAATGGTATAGGGTTTTGGGTGTGGACTAGTCTTTAATTTTAACTTGTCCACCATTATTTTAGCAACCAAATTCTCAGTGCACCCACCATCAACAATTACCTTGCAATTTGAGTTTTTAATAGTTCCAACAGTAACAAACAAATTGTACCTCTGACTTGTATTTATTTGTCTTGGAGTGAACAAAATTTTCCTTATTATCAGTTCTAATTCACCAATATTTTTCATATCCTACATGTCATCACCATAAACCTCCTCTTGTTCCTCTTTAGTTTCATCATTGTCAGTTTCTTCATCTTCTGCTACTTGAAAAGAAGTCTTGGCTTTAGATTTGGAACTTGAAAATCCTGTCCTTAAAGGGCATTTTGAAGAATAGTGGTCTGGTTGTTTGCACTTTTAGCAAGTGTTAGGTTTCGGTTTAGCATATACATTCTTTTTGTTAGCAAGAATAGAAAATGTGGTTTTCTCCACTTTAGAAACCTCTTTCTTATTAGCTTTTAAATCAATATATGTTGTCTCCCTATTTTTGTACTGATTTGAATTCAATCCTTCAACAAATATCTTTGTAAATGGAGGTTTTTTATACTTGTTTTGTTCAATTAAGGCTTAATTACGCAAAGCAGCTTGTATGGCCTCTATCACTATACCGATGGGCTTAGAAGCTAATTGAATTTGCAATTCATATTTAAGACCACCAACATACCTCTGAATCTTTTGTGCTTCAAATTCCTGTAAGTCATTACGAGCTGACAATCTTTAAAACTTTTCTATCTATTCTGACATAGTTCCAAGGTTCTGTTTACAATTTTGATATTGTTGAAACAAAGATTGTTCAAAATCTATAAGAAGAAACATATCTTTTAATATTTTTTTCATGTGAGACCAAGATTGAATAGGATGCATCCCCTTGTTAATTCGATCTTGTTGCACTTGGTTCCACCAAGCAGATGCACCACTTTTTAATTTACAAGCAACCACTCTACACTTCATGTCATTAGGTACTTCTAAGCAGAAAAGATAATTTTCTACCTCTAGTATCTAGTCCAAAAACTATTCGATATGCATCTATCCATTAAAACAATTCAATTCTACTTTTGGTTTAAATTGAGGTATGAAACTTTAATAACTTGTGCCAGTATAAAAGTACTTTGGATGTACTTAGTTGATAGTTAGTTGTTGATTGATGATTCTTTATTTGTATTTGGTTGTTCCAAATGAGGGTTTGTTCCCTGTGCTTTGTTTCTGAGCTAAAGCTGCTTATTTAGCAAGAGGCTAAATCTCAGCTTGTTTCTTTGTTATTCTTTTTGTAATTTTGTTTATGATTAGTGAAGATTGAAGATATGTTTCTGAAGATTCATTTCCAATTCGAGCTCCTGTATAAAATTGGTATTAGAGCAAGTTTTTCCTGGCTTCAGTGGCAGCAAACGATCAGAATGAAGTATCAAGAGATCCTTCCATGGTTGACATGATGAATTAGCAGTGACAGTTTTAACAGTCACTTCAATTCGTGGTGAATAAGTAGAAATGATGAATCAAAACCTGAGTACGTTTCTAAATACTTATGCGAACTCAAATCAGTTTACTATGAGGAATGAGATTTTAGATCCTAGAAAAGCGGGGCGACCTCAATCTCGATTTCAGAGAGCTCCAACACTGCAACAAGAACCTAATATATATTCTTGTGGTGTGAATGAACTTCAAAAACCTAATCCAATAATGAATCAAGGTGCAAATCATTTCTTACCTCGATCCAAATCTATAGTTGAAATCACAATATTTACTGGTCACATGTGTATTGAACAATTCCTAGACTAGTTAGCTAAAGTATAGAATTATTTATACTATATGGAGGTTCCTGATGATATGAAATGTAGAGTTGTAGCCTATAAAGTAAAAAAAAAAAGCATCAACTTGGTGGTCATGAATTCCGCAAGATAGAATTAGTAATTACAAACATTCAATTCAGTCTTGGCCACACATAAAGAAACTATTGAAAAATAATATTCTGCCTGTTGATTATGAACAGTTACATTTTAGACCATATTTGAACTATCGACAAAATTTTAATATCATATCTGAATATGAGGAAGAGTTTCATAGGTTTACTGTTAAAAATGGACTGAAAGAGATTGAAGTCCAAAGGGTACAAGGGTTTACAGGAAAATCTGTCCAAGCTGAAACATTGAATCCTACAATAAAGATCAATAATCCAAAAATTGTGTTAGAAATAAAAGACTTGTATATTTCTCCACATAGTGCGAATTCAAATTCAAAAAGTGAAATTAAAGAAGAAATGGAATAGTAGAAAAATAAAGTTCAAGAACATGGAATTGGTCAAGAAATATCTTCAAATTCAAATTTGTTAGTATATCAGTCAGTAGAAGATGTCTCATCAGCTAACATTTTGAAAACTGTCAATGATTACAATTTAGTTGACGTTTACAAATTGGGTAGTGAGAATTCAACTGAAAAATCATTCAAATGAGAGAAATTAGTGGAAGAACATTTTACAATTTCTATTGATGTTGACAATGGCAGAACTATAAAAGCTGACCTAGATAATTTAATTTTGTTGCTCAATCAAGGTCAGGATGCTTGGCAAGTGATACTCTATCCTATAATGTCTATGCATCATCAAGGAATTTTTGTCTCAGTTTTAAACTTTTGATTTGATGAACCTTGGATTATACCTTGGAAAGTTATGTTACACATATCACCAAAACCACCTTGGTTTGAAATGTTTACAGGAATAATTTACAACTATCGCTTGTTTGAAGAAAGTGTGTCAAAAAATTTAGCTGATTGTTGGAGGCAAGAAATACTTTCAAATGAGGTCCATGCAGCTAACTTTGAATTGCAACCAGTGCATTCAAGATGTTCGACAATATGCCTAAGAGATTCAAATTTTGTTAATTCATTAGGAAGTGAAAGAATTAGAAATATATTTGATATCTCAAATTGTTGATGAAATATATTTTAATTTCTCAGAGTTAATGGCATCTCATTCAGTTTATGGTAATAACTCAGTTCTTGAATTGAATGTACAAGCTGAGTAGACATTTGAACATTGGAAGTTAAAGAAACATGGAGCAGTTAACTTCCTTTCAAAAGTTGTGGAGTATAAAGATGAAAGCATGATCATTGAGTATTTTCCTTCAACATCTTTAGGAAAATATGAGGTAAAATACTTATACATGCTAAAATTCTATAAAGATAATGCATTAGTTCAGAATTAGAAAGGAGGAGGATTACAACCAGACTTATCTTTTTACTGCTATGAATTTTCTGTTAAGATGTTACTAGAGTCAAGGGCATTTGATTTGAAGAACATTGAATTTGGTTTAATATTTGTAGATTTTGAGTCCAAGTTTGTTAAGTTTGTGGCACAACATATCCATGCAGCAGAGTTTATTATAGACATTTTAAACTTGGATAAATCTAGTGAAGTACCTATTAGTTTGAAGTATGAACTTATGCTTTTGGTTGGATACAAATATTTCCTGAGTTAGAACAGTGAATTTGTAATCAACATACGTAAGACATGTTGATATAACTGATATTGATCAGCTAGTTGGACTGACAGAAGTGGAGAAATTTTTGGTTCTTTATATGCTACATGAACTTCCTGAACAGAAAATAAAAATGAAAATGTTGAATGAATCAACAAGACAAGCTATGCAGTTAATGAAGATGGAACAGAAGATTGTTTTATTGATGCTAAAGATGAGTTGAAGGAAATTCAAGAGGTTGAAAATTTTAATCTAAAACAAAAGACTTTTTTTGTTGAGATCATAGGAATAAATAGACTCAAAGAGGAAAATGCTATGACAGTTTTTCAGTTTTTGAAGCTGAAAATTTAGATTTCTTCATTCAAAGAAAATTTGCACAGAAAGTACCCGTGTTGGCATGAACCTCAGAAGAATTATGGAAGACAATTTATCTGAAATAACTCAAAAATTGACTAAGACTGCATAGAAACTGTTGTACTACAAAATGAACTTGGAATGGCAAATGTGAAAAGTTTGAAAGGACAGAAGAATTGCATTGTGCATGTGAAAAGTTTTATATCTTCATCAGTTGGGCCAAACACGCATTTAGCTAAAACCAAGATTAACTCTGGTAGCTGTTCAGTTCAAAATTTGTTAACAGATTCCAAAATGGCCAAGAGAAGTATGAACGATGTTTTGAAAATTTCTGGACAGAATTTAGGATTGAAAGCAGTCATTTTAATTTCTGTGAAAGAATTAGAAATCCATAAATTTAAGTGGAATCCTCAGATTTGAATGCATGACAACATTTTTGTGGCGATTTGTAAAAGGTATCAAATTAAATTAATACAGGCAGGCTTGACGACTTGGACCAATAAATATGTTCTTTTGCAAACTGAATTTGCTGCATTCCTTATGCAAGTAGAAATGAATTCTTCTCTTCAGGAATTCAGTATAATAGTATTACGAACATGCTGGGAAAATATTTCGAAATTGATTAACTATTTTTTACTGTAGTAAAACTTTCTTTGATCACAGTGAACCAAATCACTCTTACCTTGGATGGTATTTGGTTCTTACATAAACATTACTGGTATTTACTTAAAGCAGTTCTCATAACTCTAAAATTTAGAATCCAGACAGGAAACCAGTTCATTGACTCTTTGCAAATGAGAATTTTTCTCTGAGTTTTTGTTTTAGAAATAATTTTAGTTGACAAACTTGCTTGGTCTTACAAAGAATTATAATTGTTAGTTCATCTGAGTAATGTACCGATTCCAAAATGGTCAAGAGAAGTATGAAAGATGTTTTAAAAATTTCTAGATAGAAATTAGGATTGTAGGGTGTCATGTCAATTTCTTTTGAGGTATTGAAAATCCAAAGATCTGTTTCTGGAAATTGTTTCAAATCCTGTTTCATCAACGAGCTCCTGCATCAATATGTCCCGATGAATAATTGGCACCCTGCATTCATGATGCAGGTACAGAGCTTGAGCCACGCCCTTTATGACCTTCATTCTCTTGGCCCAATCCAATTCCACTGCACCTTCCAAATCGCTAAGCATGGCGTTTAAGCTCCCCCTCTCCTTGTATTTGTAAATATGAAAACAACACCGAGTGTGGGAATTAAGAAAACACATAAAGCTTAACGATGCTTTTGTGCCTAATTTCTGTTAGTGCTCTAATCTCATTCTTAAAGGTTGTGGTTTCATGAGTTCCCTCACTTGTTCCATCAATTGGTTGAAATTTTTTCACAGCTACTACACAACCATTTGACACTCTACACGATAAAGCCTACCGGCTGATAATGTGCCGGTGCAGTAGTTTTCACCAAAGTCTCATTGCTAGCTTTGATTATGTCTTCGAAAACCATCCTCCCATCAAAGTTCCACACTGAGAAAAGATTTTTGGTGTCATCATCATCTGCATCTGTCACTTCGTTTTTGGCTCTCTACTTGAAAACGGAGTAAATTTTGCCGATTACTAGTATAATGAATAGAAATCCCCCTGGGGCAAGGAAGACGAACAGAACAACGTCCATGTAACCTTTCTTTACGATGTCCCGATCGATCTTCCCAGAATGTACTGCGTCATTGTGGCAGATGAATCCGAATACTGAGTCATTGAATCGATAAACAATATGAGACAAATTCGTCAGTACTAAGAACCTTCCATTGTAGTAAAACGGGTGGTGCCAGACTCATAAACTGGCATAAAAGTGACTCACGCTTAGAAAAAAACTACATTATCGTAGAAAGAGAAGATGAAGTCCAGTCATCACATCTGGATAGTGGGATGAAAGGTAGAACTTACTTTGTGGTGCCTGTTCATTTGTACCAGAATAGGTACTAGCAGGTGGTGGGACTGACTGGAGAGCCCGCCTGGTCAGTATAACCTGTGAATAAATTGCATGACCTGGCCTGGCTAGAGACGGCTACAAGCACCACGAACGCCAATGCGAGGAAGAAAAATTGCACATTGCTTGTCATGGTTAGTTGGAACTTGGAAGAAAACAAGTTCAATGAACGAGAAAAATTGCACATTGCTTGTCATGGTTAGTTGGAACTTGGAAGAAAACAAGTTCCACTTCCATGGTAGAAGGCGATAAGCCTGTGCACACACTAAGAAAATGTTTGTCTCGGAGATTTCCATCAGATATTGGATGAAACATTTTCATAAGAGATACACATACATATGAATGACCATAAAAAATCGTCCATAACCAAATACAAATAATTACCCCACAACTATACTTCGGAAGGTGAAACCATAGCCAAGAGCCAGAGTACAAACATTAAATTGTGAAATTTACTAGCATGGGAGCTTTACAAACCACTGGGCACCACCAGCTCCACCCCTTCCAGAACCTGGAATAATATTCTACTAAAAATATTTTCAGAATCTGGTTGCTGGGTACATATGATTAAACGTAGCAGAGAAGAAAATAGAACTTTTTGAATCATTAGCTAACAAACCACTAATATGGAAAAATAGATCAAGAGCTTCCTTTGGACCATAAGAAGAACCAATGGAGGCCCGAGAGAATAGAAGTACATCATTAGCTAAAAGTAAATGAGATATGCAAGGGGCATGCCGATGTATAGGAATGGTAATTCTCCCATTAAGTTGAAAGTCAGTCAAAATTTAAGAGAGAGATTGCATCACTAATACAAATAATAAGGGGAAAATAAGAGATCTCTATTTCAAGCCACAAGAACTATTAAAGTACCCATAATTACATCCATCGATAAGCACGCTAGAAGAATATGTAAAGATACACTCTTTTATCTAATGAATCCAAGTAAGAAGACAATCAATATTAGAAAGAGCAATAAAGATAAAGTCCCACCCAACTTTATCTTAAAGTCCACTTTAACACAAAATTTCTTGGTATGTTTTTTTTTTATGATAATTATGAAGAAGCTCATGGATCAATAAAAGATTATAAGTTATGAGTCTGCCTTTCAAGAAAGCTGCATGACCATTACCAATAAATGAACACTACAACAAAAAGGATTTTTAACGACACATTTATGCATCGCTAATAGTTCCCTAAGTGTCGCTAATAACTATTAGCGATGTATATAAAACGTCGTTATAAGCGTCGCAAAAAGCGTCGTCGCTATTGCCTATTAGCGATGCATAATACAAAATATCACTAATAGTGCCTATTAGTGATGCATAATACAAAATGTCGCTAATAGTGCCTATTAGCAATGTATATTTATGTGTCACTATTAGTAAAATTATGTCACTAATAGTGTCACTAATGATTAGTTATTAGCGACATTATTATATACGTCGCTAATAAAAAAACTATTTAAAAAAATTAAAATTAACTTATTAACAACGTTTTTCTATACATCGCTAATAGAATAGATTTAAAAAAAATTACTTATTTAATACGCTGCTAATAATTCGACGTAATAAATAAGCTTTAACGACACATATAGACAAAAAAAATTAAAAAATTCCCTGGTGGGCCCAGTGGCCCACCAGGGAAGGGAGAGGGAGCCGAAAGACGGCAAGGTGCTAGAATTTGGCCCCCGAGAGGCAGTGAAAGGGGGAGGCAATGAAAGGGGGGAGAGGGGTAGGATGTCGGGACATAGCGGGGAACCGGATTCCGGGGAGTCCCTCCTTAGGAGGAGGCAAATGAGGAGGGGGTGGGTGCCGGAATCCGGTGGGGAACCAGATTTCGGTGGCCGAAGCCCCTCCTTCGATAGCGGAAGTGAAATAGGGAGGGGGGATGAAGGGAGAGGGGGAGGAGGGAGGGGATGATGGGGAGATGGGGGGGGGGGGGGAGGGGGGAGGAAAGGGTAAGGTGCCGGAATTCGACGCCCCTACTCCGGCCGCGGCAAATGAGGGGGGGGAATGGAAATAAGGGGAGGGGAGGAAGGGATGGGGGAGGGAGGAGGGGGTGGGGTGCCGGAATCCGGTGGGCAAACCCAGACACTGGCAGCGGGGGTAGGGCAAGGAGAAGGGAAGGGGGACCGGGGGGAATGGAAATAAGGGGAGGAGAGGAGGGTGGAGGCGGCACGGCGGTTGTAGGGCAAGGGCAAGGGAAGGGGGACCGGGGAGAGGGGGAGGGGAAGGGGGACCGGGGAGAGGGGGGAGGAGAAGGGTGGAGGCGGAGCTGTCCGGTGGTGGCCAAGCCCGGATAGTGGCGGTAGGGGTAGGGAGGAGGGCAGAGCCAAGATGTTGGCTGTTGGTGGGGCGGAGGTGGGGTGGAGACGCGGCGAAAGCAGAGTGGAGGTATGGCGAAATTTTTGGCGCATGGGTGAACAAATTTTTCAGCGCGCGGATAACCTTTAGTGACGCTTCAGTTAAAGCATCGCTAAAAGAATGTCTATTGCGACATTTAAGCATAAACGTCGCAATAGTATTTATTATTTATGACATTTAGATGTAAGCGTCACAAATAATTTTCATCTCTAGAGGGGAGGGGGGAGGGGAAGGGAGGAGGGCAGAGGCAGAGTTGACGCAGCGGTGGCTGAGCCCGTACAACGGCGGTGGGGGTAGGGCAAGGGGAAGGGAGGAGGGCAAAGCCGGGACGGCAGCAGTCGGTGCAACGAAGGCAGGGTGGAGGCGTGACGAAGGCGGAGTGGAGGTACAACGGCTGTGAAATGAAGGGGTGGCGGTTGGGGAGGGTATTAAATACCGCGTGGTTTTTCACTTATTTGCGACGCCTACTACTCAGCGTCACCCATATTATTTTTTAAAAATTAAAATATTCATCTCTCCTCTCCTCTCTCCCTCTCTTCTCTCTTTCCTCTCTCTTCTCTCTTTCTCTACCCTCTCTCCTCTCTCACTACCATGTATCCCCTCTCTCACTCCTCTCTCTACCCTCTCTTCTCTCCCTCTCTCTCTCCTCTATCTCTCCCTCTCCTCTCTCCTCTCTTTCCCTTTCCCTTTCCCTTTCCCTTTCCTCTATCTCTCTCCCTCTCCTCTCTCCTCTATCTCCTCTCTCTCCGAAGGAAGAACACTACCAAATCTGTTAGCAATAATCTTCATAATAATCTTGTAAATCAAATTATAAAAGAGATAGGCCAAAACTTATCAAAGGAGGTAACACCTATTTCCTTGAGGATAAGGGTTAAGAAAGTATTATTAAGAGATTGCAACATAGTACGTGAATTGAAGAAGTGTAATATTGCTTGACAGAAATTTTCTGCCACAATATCCCAAAATTGCAAAAAAATTCCTTGGGAAAACCATCAGGACCACGAGATTTGTTGGCTGGGGAAGAAAGCACAATTTGATAGATTTCATCAGAAGATATGGGTTGAATAAGCATACTAATCTGATCGTCACTCAAACACTTTTTAATGTGGAAAGTATTACTGCAAGAAGGAGTAAACAAGGATTGGTAAAACTTAGTAGCCTCCTTAGCAATAGTATCAGGCGTGTCTAATTTATGCCCCAAGATTCTTCCACACAATAAATAGAATTGCGACTTGTATTATGAGAAGCAACTATGTATGGAAAAACAATGTGTATCGATCCCCTTCCACAAGCCATTTATCTCTAGATTTCTATCTAAAGTAAGATTATTCTCTGCATAATTCCTGGTTATAAGTGGCTAGAACCTTGGCTTCCTCCATAATAAGAGCATTATTAAATGGTGCCAACTGAAGCTCTGACTTAGCACTAACAACCTTATTCTGAATCTGCCCACAACAGTCCTTGAACCAGTACTGTTTGATGTTATGTTTTAGGAATTTAAGTTTATGAACCAAAATGAAGAGAAGATTACCAATTATCTCAAAAGACCATGAGGAATAAACAAGATTATGAAATCCCGGCATGCTCATCCAATAATTGAAGAGTCTGAAAAGGCTTCGTTCACTATGGCAAGCTGTGTAATATCAAGCAAAAGAGGACAGTGATCGGAAACTTGTGGGAGAAGGCAATGAACCATCCCTCCTGGAAATCTATTAATCCATGATGAATTACAAAAACTCTCTCAATCTTAGAAAAAATCCTCCTGGAACCGGTGCTCTTATTTGTCCAAGTGATTAAAGAATCACAATTAATTTCTATCAATCCAGCATGATGAACACTAGAATTAACCTCAGCTAAATACGAAGACGGCATAGAAATACCCCTAATTTTCTCTCCTGGATGGAAAATGGAATTGGAGTCTCTAATTAGAATACAAGGGGACACAATAATAGAGGCTTGACGACCAATCCAATTCCAAAGAATCCTTCGATCATGCAAGAAATTGCTAACATAGAGAAAAGTACATTCAAAAGAGAAATTATCAGAAAGTATAATAATCAGACAATTAATAAATTGATCTCCTTTCTCCTTCCTCTACTTTGCAAATAGAAACAAAGAAGCATCATAACCAACTCAAATTCTTCCAGAAGGAGAAAACATATAATTATCCAAGAAAGATCAGCGTGAATTAATAGAAAATTGAATTTATTTGGACTTCCCTTTCTTAACTCTAGTCTCATTTAGACCCAAGATGCCCAATGACTTGTCAGAATTAAGTTGTGAACTGAAACAACTTTGTTTAAGTGATTCAATCCACGGGTGTCCCAAGAAACAAGACTCATCAAAGAAGTAAAGAATTTTGGCCTTTACCAAGACCAGATCTGAACTATCTTATTAGTGGCTTTTTTCTTGTCCTTTCTGGTCTTCTTACTACTTACCTCCACAAGCTCTTCATCCTGATAAATAGTTAGAATAGGGGATGCAAGAGGATCATCTTTTTTAACATTCAATAAAGAGATATGATCATGAGAGGAATCATGAGATTGAAGTCCAATAATTTTTAAAGCATCATCATGAAGGATTGGTGAAAGATCCACATAGAGCTCACCACCAATAATAGAATGGATATCAAAAGTCTGATTTAAGTCAAGATTAATAACGTCATTCACCTATTTATCACGAGGCACTGAAGAGGAAGCAACATGAGGAGAGCAAAATCCCTCAGACTAAAAATTCTGAATAACTCCATCTGGATGCTTATATTGAAGGTCTTCATATAAAACTATATCTCTAGAAAGAATTTGATTATTATCATCATTGGGAAAAGCTTGAGTAAGGGACAGAGGTACCTTCGCCTGTAGAATATGTGTGCCACGACCAGCAGAATTACCTTGACTTTGGGAGGCTACTTCATTAGAAGAGCTAGGTTGACAGATTTGAGGACCCTCAAATGTAGGAAATGAACCCTTGGGCAAATTTTGTAGGGACTCTTGATTAGTAACCTGGGCCGCAGTGAAAAACTTAGTTGAATGATCAAAGCACTTGCATTTTGTGCATATGCTTGGCTTCCATTCACATGTGACTTCCTAAGAGAAATCGGTATTGTCCTTCCACAAAATATGAACTTTCTCACGTAAGTTGCATGATGCATCAATTTCAACACAAATACGTGCAAACAAGAGCCTCTTTTTGTGCTTAGTAAGTTGGTCCATATAGAGAGGAGTCCCTATGGAATTTGCAATATGACCTAAGTTCTCAGCACTCCAATATTGGATCACGCGTCGATTTGGTATTTGTAGACCATTGCTTGAGGATCAGAAGACGACCAACAATAGGCCATAACGAACCAAGAAACTTGTAACAATCCTCTTCATTCTCGAATTTAAATAAAAACAATCCATCACATAAAGAAATACTATTGAAGGGCTTACTAGTTTTCCATATCCGTTCCATAGACGCCTTGAGTCCCATATAATAAGGCTTGTGCCCTGATAGATAACCACTCAAAGTATTTTCCAGTGAAGGCCTTCTGCTTGAACCTCTTCCTCGTCAAGTTCAATCTCAAGAGAGTTATAGGTCTCAGGATAATTCGGCAAAAATTGATCTAATCTGGCAGAGTGCGATTGGAAAAGGCTTTTCTATGAAGGTGAAATAGCAGTTACTCCCACCACAAAAAAGAGTAGCATAGAGAAAATAGATCTAAAGGAGGGAATGATCACTTGAATACCCCCCAGAGAGGGTGACTACCACCCAGCCGGCGGCCACCCAAGAGGCCTGATGGTGATGAAGAATTTGCCAAACCCTAGTCACCAAGGATCACCAGGAAACATTTCGAGCGATCCTTCTTCTACCATGAACTCTTCCAAAGCCTTGTTGAAAACCGCACTCGGTACAATTATTTTGATGAAGTTACAGGGGTGGCATGGACAACACGACCAGGAGCTAGAAGAAGACGACCTAGAAGACGAGCCACAATAGGGCGAGATGAGGGGTTATTTCGGGTTCGGTTTGTTTCATTTATAAAAAATTTGGGGAAAATTTTGAAGAGGAAAAAGAAGGGAGGAGAAGAGGAACAACTACAAATTAAGAAGAGAAGTATAAAAAAAAGAATTAGTTTTGAATGTAAAAACTTAATAATAATTTTTTAAAATTATAAAATATATTTTATTTGTTTTATATTAATAATTATATTTAAAAAATAATAATTTTTATTAAATAGTAAAACCCACATCAAAGAGAACAAAAAATAAACTTATAATACTTTTTTTAAGTACTCAATCACTTAAATTTAATAAAATAAAGTTATTAATATAAAATAATTTTTTTTCAAATGGGGTTATTAATTTAAGGTGGGAGTATAATTTTTTCTTACCTAAACTATAAAAAAATTTGACTTGTCTAAAATGTAAAAAATCTGAAAATTACCTCCCTGACATGTAAAAAAATAAAAAAATGCCTAAAATTTATTTTTTGGGAAATTTTCAAAAATATGAAAAAAAGAATTGATGAAGTTTTGAAATGAATTTCAATTTAGGTCCATTTTGCTGAAAATTTGCACAATTTTTGTAAATTTTGTTATAATGGGTGACTAGAGGTTGGGCGGAATAGGGACATGAAGGCTGTTGTCATGCTTCGAAAGGGAGGTGGGAGATGCAATATATTGGCTCATTGGGATTGGTGTTGGAGCAGATGAGGCTTTGGGTAGGAGCACACCGAAGGCCAAGTTTGGAGGGCCATGGTGGGGTAGTAGGGGCTAGTAGTGGAAAGTAGCCATTGAAAGAAGAAGAGTGTAATTGAGGGAGGGAGAAGGTTGAGAAACCGTAGTTAAGCAGTAAGTGGAGGGCCAATGGATTCACATCCAATAGTCCTCATTTCTCATTTAACTAGGGCACACAAAAAACTATTGGGAGCATAGGCTCATTGTAACATTCTCTTATACTCCCTCCATCCCACATTAATAGCTCTATTTTATTTTTCAAAATTAATTAAATTAATTTGGTACAAAGGGAGTATATTTTTTTCAACAACACCCCCACACTCTTCATTATCATCTATCACGTCATGTTAGCCAAGTGACTTGGTGGACATGGAGGCCTAGTAGCCACGTCGACCCCGGTAGCCATAGCATCTCGACGACTATGGTAGCTACTAGTTGGAAGCGATTTTAGTGCTCAACTCTGTCAATGAGCTCATAGTAAGAAATGAATAAGAGCCTTTTATCTATGAGATTTACAATGCACATGCTAGCACATATTAACGCAGTGTTAATGATGCTAATATATTTTAGTGTGTGATGTTGATATCAAATATCAAAGGTTCTTCTGTATTTTTTTATATTGGGCTCATTGTCGTAGTAGAACATGAAAAACTCCTTCCTAGTAGTCACGCTGACAGACACTAGGGTTGGGTAGGTAAAATAAGGAAGAAAGAAGTAAAGGAAGAGACATGAGTTGAAGAGAAGTCGGGGTGATTGAAAAGAGAATTTTTAAAATAAAATATAAAAAATAATAATTTTGTAGCTGTTGAAAAGACTTATCACCAGCATCTGCACTTTGAAAGCAATCAGCAGGCCAACCGAATGAAGCAGGAGAGAGAGTTAGAGGAGAAGGACTTACCAAGGAGAGCAATTGCCTTGCATTATTGCATACTCATGCCCCCTCTTATGTAGCCCTTGAAGCTGGCCCACGACTCCACGAGCATCCAGTGGAGTCCATATGCCAACACAAAGGGTCTGCTTAGAGACACCACTTAGGTTGAGTTCTTTGGGTATTCCCTAATAGATAAGGTTTAATTTAAATCGTACGGTAAATAGATGAGGTTTGTGTTTAAAATTCTTATCAAATACCAGATCAGGTGACCTGACCCAAACTCAGTAAGGTATACCCTTATTTTGTAGATAGGTAGGTTATAATCAATGTTCCTAGTCAACTCGAAATTATGTGGAATTTGTATTTTCTAGATTTTTATGTAAAAAATCTTAAGCAATAAGATATAATATGTGTTACTAACATAAGCACATTATATACAATGATATTTATTTTTAATATAATAAAAAAATTATGTCGTCATGAACTTAAAACCTGAATTGATTCAATCTAATCTGGTATGATTGAAATCCCGACCCAACCCAACCTAAACTAAAACGGGTTTAAATAGAGTATAAGTTGAGGTTTTCTAAATGGTAATGGGTTTAAGTTTATTAAAACCTCACCCAAACCAAACTCAGTGGCCACATTAATTTTGCTCTTAGTTCCATCGAGGTTTTAGCATGTCCTATGGCTGAGCACCACGCTAAGCCAATTAATTAGATTTATTTGCTCTCAGCTTTAAGGGACTATATTTATTGTTTCTTTTTCTAAGTTTGTATTTGTCAAAGCACCACTATTTTCTTAATGGATTGTGATATAGACAAATCTTACTTAAGAGACTTACCCAACTGGATTTTGGCTAGATAAAACATATATGGTCCCTACACAAAGCTCTCTTTAAACTTACATATGTTGTCTAAACGAAAATATAGTTGGGAGAATTTGTTAAGTAAATATCACTTGAGCCTCATTTACGTGAGTTTGGGCATAATGTCAAATTTAATACGATGGTGCACCTAACTCATGGGGCATATTTGTTTTTACCTCCTTTGAAGTTAAATTTCAATCTAACGGACCATCAAGGCTCACCACATCATGTACTCAGGCTCACTATCGTGGGGCTTATATAAACTTTTGAGGATTTATTAAAATCGCCCTTAGGATACAACATATTACGCAAAATATATCTTATTCTTACGTAATCAGTAATTATAACGACCGTCCATTTTTAAATAATATTTAGTATGCATAATTAGTATGTAATAGTGCATAACGGCCGTTAACGAGAATTAGCTAAAATTTTGTATATAAAAAAATGTCGGAGTAAGTGCACAGCCAAAAATTAACAAAAGTTTATACCATAAACATAATGTACATACCAAAGTTTACTGTATATAGAGTCAGTAGTTATACAAAATAATCATCCAGGCATATTGTGCCTTTACATATCAGTCATATATTTTTACATTGACATAACAAACCTACAACTATTTAAAAGATATCATTTATCCATGGTTGCATCACTTGCAAAGTCTGGAGGGGCGTGAGTATATTTATACTCAGTAGGATTATTTAAAATCTAAAAAAATGCTAAACAAAATATTTTTAAAATCAATTTTAAAAAAATTTACAAATTCGATGATATCCACAAGCCGCGATACCCAACAGCCTACCTCCGTGCTCATGGGACAACGGAGGTCACTAAGGGAAGGAGTTTCCCCATGATGCTCCACCTTGTGCGCACCACTAGCCGATTATTTCCTCGGCGGGCATCAAAATAGTGTACAAACCACAACACTACATGGTGCATACAAAATCAATTCACATCGATATACGTAGCAAAATTGTCAAATAATTCAAGAGAAAATCCATTCATCAGTTAAAACAAGTATCATACTCATATTTGAATCAAATACTTCAAGAAAGATTGACTCAAATCAGTAAAGCAGTTATTTAGAGTTTAAAACACCCTACCTTAACCTTGGGTAAAGGATGCGTAAATATAGAGGTCTCAGATGATGAAAATAACTCTACCACAGCGTTCAGCATGATCACTTTAGTGGAGAACGCCTTTTGAATGAGTAGAATCGGACTTGAAATGACCAGAAATAGTATAAATAGGATGTGGAGAAAACGAGAAGGAAGATAAGGCTTTCACGATCTTATAGAGGTCGGTTTAAGAAAATAACCCTTCCATTGTGAAGAATACCCTCGATTTAGTAGGAAACGGTTTTTGAACGGGTTAAAACGGACATAAAATGGCTCCGGGGTGAAGAAAACTAGAAAGGGATGAAGAATTGGGGGTGAAAACCAATTTCCCCCCCCCCCCCCCCCCGGCGCCTATTTATAGGCAACAGCACCGCCCAGAGGGCTGTGTCGCGCTTCCATTAATGGTGGTGCCGCCAAAAATGGTGGCGTGAATGCGCATCAGCACGTTCATCACACGACCGAATGCGCGTCTGCGCGTTAGTTTCGTGCTGCACGTGCGCGCAAATTTTTATTTTTTTAACTTCAAAAACTTAAAACTTGCGTAACTATTTACCCCAATTTCCGTTTTGCGTGTTCTTAGTGCTATTGGACTCGTATTAACGAGCCCTACGAACCACGATACTTATTAATACATTTACCCATATTTTACAAGTGAGTCCGTTAATTATGTCACGCTTCTCGAGGTCATATTTTCACTCCCAACCTCCAATTTACACAATTTTGACTCGTTATGTTCGTTTCTTTGAGCTCTACCAAAGTATTATAAAGTATTACCACATAAAAATTCTTAAACTAATAAAAAAATATTAAAAGCTTTAAAACTATATTTATTAAAGACTAACATTTTTACCGTGAATTTTTGAGTCATTAGAGTAATACACAAAATAACCCTATGTCATGCAAATCTACACACATGTGGGTATGTGGCATGGATTGTCTAAAATACCCCTTCCCATTTTAACTTTACCAACCCTCTCATTTCTAATAGCTCCAACTTCAACTCCATCACTGGCTCCACCACCTCCTCACCATTAATTGTCACCTCTAATACCAACTTCGTCATCTTTGCCACCGACTCCGCTTCATCCAACTTCATCTTTACTTCCTCCTCCACTATCGTATTCTCCTTTTCCCCTCTTTTACCACCACCTCCTCCTCTCTATCCTCCTCCCCTTCCTCCTCCTCAATCACCTCCTCTTCCTCCTTCTTAGAATCTAACAAGACTGGTCACAAACTAGCTAGTAAAGCTATTAAAAATTATTTTTTTTCACTACAAGCTCAAAACTGAAAAAAATGAACCTATAAACATATTAAACTACTCAAAATCAAGAGTGAGTTTTATCTTTACTTGATTCTAGGCTTTTTCTAATGCTAAGCTAAACCTTGTATTGGCAGTTGATAATCGATAGTCGACAATCAAATTTATTGCA
The DNA here is from genome assembly GCA_035235625.1 of Saururus chinensis. NCBI lineage: Eukaryota > Viridiplantae > Streptophyta > Magnoliopsida > Piperales > Saururaceae > Saururus > Saururus chinensis. Next base: position 35,135,299 of record CP141145.1, read on the forward strand.
ATAACGGAAATATAAGACAACATTATGAGTGTCAATATCTTCCTAGGTATTTATAATTAACTATTTTAACAAACTAAATAAATAAAATAAGTAATTTTTAAACATGCGATCGTCGACTATCTTAGCTATCTCGATTGTCAATTATCAATTGTCAAATATCTCGACTATCAACTGTCTTAACATCCAGTGTTGGAGACCACCTTCTTTTCCAGTACTAGTAGTGGGAATCTTCTTGTCGAGCACTGACAATTTTTCACTTATGCATGACAGTCGCCGGTTGGGATATTTGATAGTTGTGTTTCTAAAATTTACTTTATTTTTATTTTATCTATTTAGTTTATTTAGATAATTATTTATAAATACTCAATAAGATGTTGTCACTCATAATGTTGTCTTATATCTCCTTTATTGTAATAATCTAATTGTCAACTATTGACTACAGTATGAGGTTTTACATAGCATTAGAAAAAGCTCAAAATTAAATAAAAATAAAACTCAATTTTAGTTTTGAGTAGTTTCACATGTTTGTGGGTTCATTTTTTAAAATTTGAGTTTGTAAAGGGAACAAAATGAATTCTTAATAACTCTGTTGGCTAGTTTGTGACTAGTTTTGTTAGATTTCTAAAGGGAAGAAGTGGAGGAAATCAAAGAGGAAAAGGAAGATAAGGAGGAGAAGGTGGTGGTGGGGAAAAAGCGGGGAAGAAGAGAAGGTGATAGTGGAGAAGGAGGTGTAGACGAAGTTGGATGAAGTGGAGCTGGTGGCAAAAATGACGAAGTTGGCTACAAAAGTGGCAAATGATGGCCAAGGTGGTAGAGTCAGTGACAAAGCTGAAATTGGAACTAGAACTGTTTAGACATGAGAAGCGGTCTACTTGTGAAGTTATAAAATAGAAAATGAGAATGAGATATTTTATATAATTTATAGTACATGTGTAGAAGTTTATATGTATAAAGGGTTATTTTGTTTATTACTTGAGAATATAATATATTTTGTGTAATACATTATATCTTAAGGCTATTTTAGTAAAATCCTATAAATTTTATTTATATAATTTTTAAAAAAAATAATATTTATACAATAAAAACTTATATTTTAGGTTTTAATTAAATAAAATAAATAATCGTAAGTAAACTTTATTTAACGCCTATATATTTTATCCAAGTGTAAATTTTTGGTGTGTAATGTCTCTATCCTTGCGGAAAGAATCCACGAATGAAATAACATTGAACCCGGAAACAAGACATCCGAAAAAGATAAAAAATTTGGTATTTTGAGCTAGGACAAATATAGCAGCCTAAATAGTGCAAGACAGAATCTCGACATCTTGGGAGGTCTGTCTTTTTACTCCTGCCAACTCCCGATAGAATTGAAGTCAGATAGCATGGGCAGCTTTTTTACATGTTCCCTTCAATAATGAACTAACACAGGGACGTAAAGAGCACGGGAGAGTCCATTATGTATGACATTGATGATGCATATATTAATAATAGTACTTTATTAATATGAGACCCGTTTGTATGAGCCTCGGCTCATATAAATTTACGTGAGTCTGGGCTTTATGGATCGTCGAATTTATATCCGATGGCTCATAATACTCATAGATTATATTTATTGGTTAAACCTATAAATATTATAGGCCGCCGGATGTAAATCCGACGGCCCATAAAATCCAGGCTCACGTAAATTTATATGAACCCGGGCTCATAAAAACTTTTTCCTATTAATATTAATATGTGTTAACATATATATTATTAATTTTATATATTAAAATTTTCTATATAATTTTAAGTTGGGACTTATTATTAAAGTAGAATATAAAAAATTCTTCACAAAAATAGGGATACCACTGAGATGGGTAATATTAAAACCCAACTCAACAGGTTTTTAAATTCAATATGAATATACAGGTCAGGTTTAAATTTTATATTTTAAAATTTAATACAAATAGCTATTCGAGTCGAGTTCTAGTTTTAAGTAATTAAACTAGACCCGACTAGATCGATTAAGGTTTAAATATAATTTTTTAAAATATTTTGATAAAATCTATCCCAAACCATTTGGGTTTAGGTTTCCAAAAAGTTGTTCGAATCGGATTTAAGTTTTTTTTTTTAAAATAATACTCCCTTCATCCTATATTAATTACTCCATATCTAAATTTTATTATTTTTATTAAGATCTGCAATCAAATCTCTCTTATGCGTCTGACACAAACAATTTTCTCCTTAAATGCTACGGCCCTATGCATTTAACGAGAGCGGCAAAAAATTTGGCCAGGGAGGAGGGGGAGTTTGGGCCGACACAAAAGGGACTCAGGTGGTAAAAAAAGCAGAGCTTGCTCTCCCTTCTCAAACCAAAAACTCACCTTCTTCTTGCTCCTCTTTCTCATTCCTTCCAAAGTTGAAAGTCCTCAATTTTCTTTCTTTAATCCGATGCTTATTGTTGTCAACTTTACTACCTGTTTTTAACTAGTGGGGATAACTTCACAATTCTCAGAGAAAGAATGCGTGGATTTCCATGCAATGCAGCATGGGTGTGGGTTTCTCCTTTTCCCCGAATAGATGTTGGGACTCGGAGGAGGAAAACCTACTTGAAGCCTAAACTATTCCTGGGAAGGAGTAAAGCAACACGCTCTGAGTTGACATGGTTACCAAACTTAAAACTTGACGTCAGCTAATGAAGATGGCCCGTCTGCTAATTCCGGTAGTTTGCGTTGAGCACATGGGTAACAACTTGTTCCTTGACCACAGTGTGAAAGTGTTGGACATTTGCAACTCGATCTCCTCCAAAATTGAGAAGCTCTGGCAGCAGTGCCTCCTGATCCATTTCATCCTCCATCTCCTCCAACTGTTCGGGTCCCACACCTCGGAGAATATCCATTGCACCCTTGGGGAATGGGGGGATCTTGACTAGGGCGTTAGAGGAAGGGACGACTATCAGGGCAGCCACTTGCAACTATCATCAGCCACCCGCAATAACTATCGGGGCAGTGCTCAGTTATGATAGTGCTGCTAGTGTCATCTTTGTTGCATGGTTTTGGGAAGTGATAGACTAGACCATCCTTAGGGTAGTAGAAACAGAGACATGGCTTGGTGCTATCGAGGAGAATATACCAAGGGAGTTTGGGTTTTGGAAGGCAAAGTTTGGAGGAGAAGATAATATTCTAATCCGGGCAGACAGTGCTGTACTGGATGTAAACTGTGAGGGAGAGGCACGGGAGGAAGAGGTGAGATATGGGATTGAGGGGAGGTTGGGCTAGGAGGAGAGGGCAGAAGAGGTGGATTGGGAAGAAGAAGAAGCTGGTTTGCGTTGAGTCGAGGCACATTTGGACAACTATGTGAATCTACCTCTGCTAAAAAGTGAAAAGCATTGAAGAATTATCTACCATGTTAAATTGAGCTAAATATAGCAATTAATACATAACATCGTTTTTTTATATTGAAGTTAGTATTATATTTGGGTTTAGCAAAAGCCCACCCACCTATACCAACCCCGTTGAATTGTGGAATATTGGCCCGAAGTAGCTCTACTGCCAGTATCCGGGGAATGCCACTGACCAGGCACTGCCGACTACTCATTGACCGCATACGTATCTTCTCTAAACCGACCGAATGACTGCAAAATTGTGCATATCGACGGAAGCCCACCCCCGAAAAAAGGCAAAACAATCAAAAGTCGATCGAATGCAACACGGAACTGTGGGTGAGTGGAAAAACTGTGTGGTGCCCAATTGCAGGGGAGCAGTGAGACAGACAATGCACCATGGACGGACGATTGCACGGCGCCTTTTGGACGCATTCATCCACACTCGTAATGGTCTTTAAAGGCAGCTTAATAATCTAGGCTCAATATTGATATTTTATAAATCTTAATGGCTGCTTATCTTGGCATTCACTGCTCTCAATTTCACAGTGGCAAGCGTTACGTCCACAATCACAATGATGGCGAGAGCTTTCCAAGTTGGAATACATACGTAGATAATATGGTAAAACTTCGACTAGAAAATGGGAGTCCAAAGAGGAAAGTCAATATTTAAAAATGATAAAAGCGGTGATTGAAAATTAATTTCATATATTACATAATAATATAACTCATAAAGAAAATGACTTTAATTTTTAAAAATAATTGTCAAATAGGCACTAAATAACGACACTGAAAAAAAAAAGAATAGATAAGAGAGGTGCAGTGTTTACGACACATAGTTGGGTGTATACATGTAATGTGTATATAGTGTACATGAGTGTCGGCTTGCAATATTGAGAACATACATACATGTGTTATATATATGTAACATGGTAAGAGATGTGTCACGAGTTGTGTACCTTGTTGACAGACCGTTGCCTTGTAAGTGGTAAAAATCAATTATGTTGGTAGGATCACCAAGACATATGAAGTCTTGAATTTAAACCCACTTTATTAATTATTTTTATAAAATTATAGTTTGATTTGCCAATATGCTTACACACCCCTTGTTAAATTTAACAAAAAAAAGAAAAAAATATTGCATCCCCAATGTCCACCACTCGTCAACAGTTGCATAGGGTTCATGATCCTAAATTAAACTTTTATTAAGAAAAATAATATTTTTATTTCACTTTTCCTTTATTAACCTTATTTATAGACTGAAACCTTTCATCTATTACAAATCTCACATGGGCTTAGTACGAAATTGGAAATTTTGTCCCTTCTATTTTTCTCATTTCTTTATCCTTAACTCAAAAGTAACCATTTTAAATTAATAATAATTCAACACTTCCTCTCATTCGCTTTTATAAGTAGGGAAATAATTTTAATGTTCCATTTTGATAATAAATCTAACGTAAATGAATATATAGAAATTATTTATTTATAAAATTAAGGATATATATATATATATATATATATATATATATATATATATATATATATATATATATATATATATATATATATATATATATATATATATATATATATATATATATATATATATATATATATATATATATATATATATATATATATATATATATATGGTAACATATATTAATATTAGTAATATTAATATTAATATACTCTAATATATATGTTATCGATCTCGAATATTAAAAGATCTAAGATGCATTATTTAGACGGGGTAACATGAAAACTTACATGTAGTGGACACGTCATTACCATGAAGCCCGAATACATTAAATCGAGATTGAGGGACAAGAGTGGGGCCCACAAAGTGGAGGTTCACAATTATCCTATGCGAGAAATTTTTCGGTGTACGTCGCATATGCTGACCGTATATTTTACCATTTACAAAAACGATTTTTCAGCATTTATAACCATTTACTGCCGTGATGTCGCTTAAGAGCCATGCATGGTGAAATACACGACCACGGGGGTGTGCGACGCACACTCAATAATTTCTCCGGTCGCAGGAGATCATTGATTCCCCGCTCCATGCCAAAGTTAACGCTTCTTATATCACGCCTTTCTGTTCTGTTAACTGATGATTCTGATTTATGAAGTGTTTCAGTTCGGCTGCTTGACACCGCTCAAGCTCCCGTCCTCCGGACGATAGCAACTGATTCATCTCCCAGTGTATGTAAATTGAATATAGACGCCTCAGACGGTACAAAGAGCAAGCCAAAAGTGGCATTCTGGGTTCAGTCTGCAGTCTTCACTGAAGAGTGGGACAGAGACACGGATTTTCTTCTCTACCATTCAATCCCGTGCTCCATCTGCCGGGAGAAAATTTTCGATTTCTGTTTAATCTGCAAATTCGAGATTTTTAGTGCATTGGACCAAGTGGGCTGATTGGATATTCTCGGTTTCTTCGCTTGATCCTGTTTGTCTGTTTCTTCTTTTACACAGAAAGAGAGGAAGGAAAGAACCCAGAAAGAGAGCTTCTTCCTTTTCCCTCCCATAACTATAACAAAATCTCTTTTTCTGCTTACAATGTTATCTCAGTAAGCAACTCTCTCTCTCTCTCTCTCTTCTTGTGCAACCTATCACTAGCTTCAGTTGAATGACCTTCAGAGCAATCGGTTTTGCATTCTCTCTCATACGCTCAAGTCTACTTCAGCGCCTTCATTTTTAATTAAACTAGATTATGGGATATACCTTCCGAAATTTCTCAGACCCTATTATAGCCGATTTTCAGATCCTGCCTCTGTCAGAGCAGGTTGTTATTTCAACTCATTTGGTGCTGGTCATAGTCTCCTTCTGCTTCATTTCGGCTCGCCTAATTTTATATTGCAGCAGCCGGCTTCTAGCATACAAAGAGAGCAGTGGGAGTTCGGTGCCGGTAGTCGGCCTCGCTAACCTCCCCCCTCCCATAACTGAGATAAGTAACAGATTCAAACTCTCGCTTTTCTGCTGCTTCTATGTCCTGTTTTTGCAAATATCCGTTTTGGGGTTTGAGGTTTATAAAGGGCGTTGGTTGTTAGTCTACTTACCCTCAGTTCAATGCTTAGCCTGGCTAGTTATGAGCTTCTGCGTGTTAGAATGCAAACACGAAGCGTCAGAGAAGTTCCCATTTTTTCTTAGGCTCTGGTGGTCTTTGTCATTCATTTACTGCATATGCACTTTGTATGTTGATGGCAGAGAACTTGTTTACAATGGAAGTATAAACTCCCACGTACTGGCAAACTTTGCTGCCACCCCAGCGCTTGTATTTCTCTGCTTTGCGGCATTCAATGGGCTTACTGGTGTACGAGTGTGTATAAATCCTAATCTCGAAGAGCCACTGCTTGAAGAAGAAGCAGGTTGTCTGAATGTAAGCCCTTACAGTGAAGCTGGCCTCTTTAGCTTGGCCACTCTCTCCTGGTTGAATCCATTGCTGTCAATTGGTGCAAAGAGGCCACTGGAGCTTAAGGACATTCCCCTTCTAGCACCAAAAGATCGGTCCAAGGCATGTTACAAGATTTTGAACTCGAACTGGGAGAAGCTGAAGGTTGAAAAACCAAATGAGCATCCATCCCTTTCTCTGTCCATTTTGAGGTCGTTTTGGAAAGAAGCCACCTGCAATGCTCTATTTGCTGGGCTGAACACTCTTTTCTCATACGTGGGTCCCTTTTTGATTAGTTACTTCGTAGATTATTTGAGCGGAAACAGGGCTTTTCCTCATGAAGGATTTATCTTGGCTTTGGTTTTTTTCGTTGCCAAGCTATTGGAGACATTAACAGCTCGGCAGTGGTACCTGGGAGTTGATCTCTTGGGTATGCATGTGAGAGGAGCTTTAACTGCAATGGTGTATCAAAAAGGACTTAGGCTTTCCAGCACAGCCAGACAGAGTCATACCAGTGGTGAAATTGTAAACTACATGGCAGTTGATGTGCAGAGGGTGGGTGATTATTCATGGTATCTGCATGATATATGGATGCTTCCACTGCAAATCATTCTTGCTTTAGCTATTTTGTATAAAAATGTTGGCATTGCCTCCATAGCTACATTGATTGCCACCATAGTTTCTATTCTTGTTACTGTTCCTCTTGCGAAGATGCAAGAGGACTACCAGGAAAAGCTTATGGCTGCAAAAGATGCCCGCATGAGGAAGACCTCAGAATGCCTGAGAAATATGAGAATTCTTAAACTGCAGGCCTGGGAAGATCGCTATCGTCTCCAATTAGAGGAAATAAGGAATGTGGAATTCAAATGGCTGAAATATGCCCTATACTCTCAAGCTTTCATCACATTTTTCTTCTGGGGATCCCCAATATTTGTCGCAGTCATCACTTTTGCCACTTCAATATTATTAGGTGGCCAACTCACAGCTGGAGAAGTTCTTTCTGCATTAGCCACTTTTCGGATCCTCCAAGAGCCTCTAAGGAACTTCCCAGACCTTGTCTCCATGATGGCCCAAACTAAGGTTTCTTTGGATCGAATATCAGGATTCCTCAGAGAGGAAGAGTTGCAAGAACATGCAACAGTTGTTCTTCCATATGGGTTAACCAATACTGCCATTGAGATCAGAGATGGGGAATTTTCGTGGGACCCATCTTCCCCGCAGCCAACACTATCAAAAATTCAATTGAAAGTGGAGAGGGGTATGCGTGTGGCTGTTTGCGGCGTTGTTGGTTCAGGAAAATCGAGCTTCCTTTCTTGTATTCTTGGGGAGATACCCAAAACTTCCGGTGAGGTATGTTGATAACCACTGATGTAGACTTGATTATGGACTGTCTGTTTGCTTCTTTAATTACTTGTTAATGTTAATGTTTGTCACTTTCTTTTTTATGGCCTGACTCATTAGGTAAGGATAAGTGGTTCTGCAGCCTATGTATCTCAGTCAGCCTGGATTCAGTCTGGCAAAATAGAGGAAAATATTCTTTTTGGCAGTCCAATGGATAAACTAAGGTACAAGAATGTTATTCAGGCTTGCTCACTGAACAAGGATTTAAAACTCTTTTCACATGGGGACCAGACTATCATTGGAGATAGAGGCATAAATCTCAGTGGTGGCCAGAAGCAAAGAATGCAACTTGCGAGGGCACTTTATCAGGATGCAGATATATACTTGCTGGATGATCCATTTAGTGCAGTTGATGCGCATACTGGAGCAGAGTTATTTAAGGTTGTGATCTTATACCTTTTTGGAGGTCTTATGTTAATTATTTAGTATTTACCGTATAATAAATTGAATAGGTTGCTGCAGGAATATATATTAACAGCATTGGCCACCAAGACCGTGATTTATGTGACTCATCAAGTTGATTTTTTACCAGCTGCCGACATGATCTTGGTAAGAACTCTTTTATCTTTTCCAGAATTTCTTGTCTTCTTGTGGAGCATGTTTTTGGATAACAAGGATCTTTACTCTACAATACACTGTGCAATTGGCATAAACGTTGATCTGCAGTTGATAATGTGCCTTCTATAATTTTCTTTTTCTTGACATATGACTAGTAAGTGTAGCAAGAACTTTCCATCTTGGTCTCATTGCAAGGCTACCATGCATGGGCAATATTTTGGTGCGAGTCTTAGCTCAAAAATCACCTTTGGGGAGTGCATCTTACCGTAATGGTTGCAATGGAGTGGGATTGAGCTTGCTAGAGATGATGTGGAACCTATTTTGGAGTTACTATGCTGATGTGACTGGATGAAAATGTACCTATTTTCTAATGACTTGAACTTCAGGTTCTGCTGAATGACAATTTTCAAGTGGCCTGTGTACCTATTTTCTAAAAGGAAGCCGATATTCCTACTCCACTTTCTCTACACCAAAACCTTACTCCAGCAAATGATTGGATAGCGAATGGTGGGTCTCAATTTTGGTGTAGAGAAAGTGGATTAGGAATATCATTTTCCTTTCTAAACATTTGTATTGTATGCCATTTTCTCTAATAACTCAAATCTTTTGACCAAACATTGGGGATTCTAATTGTGGAACATATCTTACCATATTTAATGCTAATTTTCCTGTTTGGATGATAATAAATCATGCCATATTTTATCCATTTGTATGATATATAAGATACCTTCAGATATGTAAAGAAACTTTCGATATGATGCAAGATCCTCAGATATGTAAAGGTATCTACAGGGATCTTGTACCTTCATTTTGATTCTCATAGGAGTCAAATATGGTCTAGAATCTATGTTTTCTGGGATAAGTCATATGTTGATGAAGAAGATACCATCAGATATCACCTTTATGTTTTCCTTCTAAAAATTATCTTCACCAATTGAGGGGCATGCTACACATCTAACTCAAACTAGATCTTCTTTACAATATTTGTTCAACCACATTGTCTTTTTCATACAGGTCCTCAAGGAGGGTCGTATTTTACAGTCAGGAAAGTATGAAGATCTTTTGCAAGTTGGGACAGACTTCAATGCTCTCGTTTCAGCGCACCATGAAGCAATTGAAGCTATGGATATCTGTGAAGGTTCTTCAGAAGATCTGTCAGATGATAATAATATGACTGGAAGCATTGAAACAGCAACTAATAACACTGATAATAAACCGAAAGAAGTGACTGGATATGACTCTTTGGACAAAAAAGCAATTAAGGAAAAGAAGAAGATGAAGTGTTCAAAGAAGCAGCTAGTTCAGGAAGAGGAGAGAGAGAGAGGAAGAGTGAGCTTGAAGGTTTATTTATCTTATATGGGTGCAGCATATAAAGGGTTATTAATACCATTGATCATTGTTGCCCAGACTGCCTTCCAAGTTCTACAAATAGCTGGTAACTGGTGGATGGCTTGGGCAAATCCACAAACCAAAGGAGGGACAGCAAGGACAAGTAATATGGTGCTTCTCATTGTTTACATGTCCCTCGCATTTGGAAGTTCATTTTTTGTGTTTGTTAGAGCTGTGCTTGTGGCCACCTTTGGTATAGCTGCAGCACAAAAGCTGTTCTTAAAAATGCTTAGATGTGTTTTTCGGGCACCCATGTCTTTCTTTGACTCTACTCCAGCTGGGAGGATCTTGAACCGTGTAATTCCTCATTCACCAAAATTACATTTTTTATTTTTTATCTTGAAATAACACCTCAAAAAGATGATTTATGCATTTCTTTGTTTTTATGAGTGAGCAGGTCTCTGTTGATCAAAGTGTTGTAGACCTTGATATTCCCTTCAGACTTGGCGGATTTGCATCATCTACTATTCAGCTTCTTGGTATAGTTGGCGTAATGACACAAGTTACGTGGCAAGTTTTGCTTTTGGTTATTCCAATGGCCATTGCCTGCTTATGGATGCAGGTAATAACTCTTATATATGGTGGAAAAAGTAATTTTACTTTTTATCTAAAAACTATATTTATAGCAATTCTAAATCTCATAAATGCAGAAATACTACATGGCCTCTTCAAGGGAGCTTGTCCGTATACTCGGCATTCAGAAGTCTCCAATCATCCATCTCTTTGGAGAGTCAATTGCTGGAGCAGCTACAATTAGAGGGTTTGGTCAAGAGAAAAGATTTATGAAGAAAAATTTATACTTTCTTGATTGCTATGCACGGCCATTTTTTTGTAGCATTGCAGCCATTGAATGGCTCTGTTTGCGCATGGAACTATTATCAACTTTTGTTTTTGCTTTCTGCATGGGATTTCTTGTCAGCTTTCCACCTGGAACTATTGATCCAAGTAAGTGCTTATTTCTCTTCTTCTTGTTGTTAATGTCATGTACTTCCTCCCTGGGTAGAGAATCAGTAGTACTTATCTTAAGGTGTTTTGATGATTGATTACATTATGGCGTTATAATTGACTCTGACAAGATGAACTGAACTTTTAACTCCCTGTAATGAAAGCAACCTGATAGATGACAACCTAGATTGGTTGGGCACTTGCACGCTCAACTTTTTTCTTCAACAATGTTGTAAAATGTTTTGACTAGATCACTTGTCTTTTTATCTGATTGGAAGAAAATTATAGAAAGAATTGTGTCTCATATATTTTACAATTATTAGACAGAACAGCTTAAGCAATCGTCCTGCCAAAATTTTTGTTTAATTAAAACCTTTTACTTTTTATAGGTATGGCTGGTCTTGCTGTAACTTATGGTCTTAATTTGAATGCTCGCTTGTCGAAGTGGATATTGAACTTCTGTAAAATTGAAAATAAAATAATCTCTGTTGAAAGGATTTACCAAAATTGCCGAATAGAAAGTGAAGCTGCAACTATTATTGAGAATTGTCACCCCCCACCTTTGTGGCCAGAGAGTGGAAAAATTGAACTGGTTGATCTGAAGGTCAGCTCTTCATACCCTCTTTTGTTGTTCTTGTTGGCATTGCTCTATAAATTGTCATTTACCGAAAACTCTAAATAAAATTTATTCTTATATAATAGTGATCACTAATATGAATTGATTTTGAAAAGCACTAATATTCTGCATTTATAATTGAAATGACCCTTTCTTTGTTCTGACCCCAAAAGGTTCGTTATAAGGAGAATCTTCCTGTTGTTCTGCATAGAATAAACTGCACATTTCCTGGTGGAAAGAAGATTGGGATTGTGGGTCGCACTGGAAGTGGTAAATCTACTTTGATCCAAGCTTTATTTCGCCTTGTTGAACCTGCGGGAGGTAAGATTATCATAGACAACATTGATATATCAACAATTGGCCTTCATGATCTTCGTTCCCGTCTCAGTATCATCCCACAAGATCCTACTTTGTTTGAGGGGACCATAAGAGGCAACCTTGATCCCCTGGAAGAGCACTCTGATCTAGAAGTTTGGCAGGTAGATAACCAACTTCCATATACTTTTTTGCACTTTTTAAATATATTCTGATTTTGTTGCAAATTTGAATTTGTCCTAGGCATTAAATAAATGTCAGCTTGGAGAGACAATCTTCCAAAAAGAGCAAAAACTTGATGCTCCAGGTCATTATGTTTGGCATATGGTGCTTATGAATCTACATTTCTATTTTTGTTCTTTCATGCACAAACTTAAAACTTCTTTGGAAAGTACAGTATTAGAGAATGGAGAAAATTGGAGTGTTGGACAGCAGCAGCTTCTTTCATTAGGGCGGGCTTTACTTAAACAGGCTCGTATATTGGTTCTTGATGAGGCAACAGCCTCAGTTGACACAGCAACAGATAATTTAATTCAAAAAATAATCAGAACGGAATTTAGGAACTGTACAGTCTGCACAATTGCTCATCGTATTCCAACTGTGATTGACAGCGATCTGGTTCTGGTCCTCAGTGATGGTGAGATGTCTTTTATTCTTTTTATCTCTATATACAGAAGCACATAGAACGTTTTGCAAACTTAAAATGCACTTTCATATTCCACCTGTGGTTGACAGTGATCAGGTTCCGGTCCTCAGTGATGATGAATATTTATTCTTTTCATCTCTATATACAGAAGTGCATAGGACATTTTGAACACTTAAAAATGCACTTTCAGAACTATTGTTAGAACTCAAACATGACAGGCATTTCCTCTATGTCAGCCACCTAATTTTCATACTTTTCTTGTATGTTGGGAAAAAATCTCTTTCAGGGAGAATCGCAGAGTTTGATAGTCCTTCAAAGCTGCTGGATAACAAGTCCTCCATGTTCATGAAGTTGGTGTCAGAGTATTCCACAAGATCGAGCGGCATTTCAGATATTTAAAAATTAAAGTTATAGCATGTACTTTTCAGGAGGTGCAGCACATAACAAGGAGAAGGTTGGCCTTTCTGCACCTATATTTAACAAATGAGAATTGTTCATCACAACAAAATAGAGTATGAGTTGCGGCATCTAACCTGCTCATTTTAATTTTTTGCCCACCTAACTTCGAGGTATGGCCATGACTTTCTCCGTAACATATGTTATGCAGAGGGGTGGACTTTGGGAAGCCTCATGATATCAAATGTATAAAATATGTAGGACTCAGAATTTAATCTGTTGTTACGAATGCAAACAATTCGATCTTAATGTTGCTGAAACCAATGTCTATTTGAGTTCTAAGTTAATAAAGGCAAATTGTTTTCCAAATCCATGCACGTAAAGATCTATGTAGGTAGCAAATGATGACCCAATGAGCAAAAGGTTTCAAGAGAAACAGTTTAATCCAAGATATCTCCTAGGGAGGATAACGATTTGTTTTCTCTTTTGAACATTTTTTGCAATGGGTACTTCTAGGGTTAGAAGCGGGCTGGGCTTTGGTGGGTTAGAGGTAGGCCCGAGCCGGGCCCTAAAAAAAATATTAAAGAAAAATAGCCTAACCTAACCCTAACGTCCTTATTAAAAAGCTAGCCCAACTTAGCCAGATATTCGGGCTCGGGTTGGGCCATGGCCTTTTTACATAATAATATTTATTATTTTTTTATTAAATTTTTTTTTATCATATTTATTATTAATCAATAGGTATATTACCCAATTGTAATTGATATATGAAGTAAACACAACAAAAGTTGAAAAAAATAGATAAGACAATTTAATTTTATTTCACGAATAAAAACAACCTCATAATTCCCTCCATATACACTCTTTAATCCTTTAAGTGATGGAAAATCCTTGCAATTCCACTCCTAGTATTCTGCTTGCGCATCATTAAAGTAAGCCTAAAACCAGTTAAAAAAATGACTCATAAGTTACCACATATGATAATTATAAATAAGTATGAATATAATTTTTGAACAAGAACAAATTAAAAAATAAAAATAAGAAAATGATAAATTAAATAACAAAACAGAGAGGTAGACAAGTCAAAATTATATAATAGAGATAAAACAGAACAAACATAAGAACAAATTAGATTATAGGATAAAGACCAATAGATATTAAAGAATAGAGATAATAATAGGGGTGTAAATTAAAAAGGAGATAGAGATATTAAACAACAGAGACAGGAACAGAATAAAAACATATGCAACACATACTAGTACAAGTTAAAAAACAAATTTGAGACAACAAAAAATGAAATAACAGAAGTCAAATAAGTCGAAATTACATATAATTAAAAATTAGATCATAGAATAAAGACAAGTAAAAATTAACTAGATCAACCAAATGAAGAATAGAAACAAGTAAAGATAAATGAGATTATAGAATAAAGACAAGTAAAAGTTAATTAGATCAACCAAATGAAGAATAGAAATAAGTAATGATCAACAAAGTAAAGATAAAAATAAATTAGATTATATAACATATCAACCAAATAAAGAACAAAATAGTGAAAAAAAACTTATTTTTTTGGTTGATAACTGATATATTCAAAGTCTATTGGCAAGAGGCGAGAGGGCCGGTGTTACTGGAGAGACGAGAGGGCCAGTGAGCAAAGACAGGAGAAGGCGATCTAGAGCCTAGAGAGAGAACTAGAGACTGGAGTGAGAGGGCCGGCAAGCAAAGACAAGAGAGGGCAATCTAGAGCACGGAGAATGAACTAGAGAATGGAAGACTGAAGCAGTGAGATCTGGGGTTAAAGAGGAGAAGATTAAAGAGATGCGAGAGGGCCGACGAGCAAAGATAGGAGAGGGCAATTTGAAGCCTAGAGAGCGAATTGGAGACGGAAAAGTGGAAGACTGAAGCAGTAAATGGCGGCAAAATCTAGAGTTAGCCGGTTAGGGTTAAAGATAAGGAGACGGAAGAACGACGAGGCAAAACGATGAATGATTGTAAATGCAAAGAAAAGAACAGATCGAAATTGTAAATTATAACAAGTTTTATTTTTGCAGGCTGGGCCGAGTGTTTTCCTTTTTTCCTTTTTTTTAAGTTTTCAAATGTAAGGGGCCCAGCCTATTTTAAATAATTTTTAGCCTAAGGGTCCGTTTGATTGGTCTAATTCAGACCTGAACTGAATAAGTTACCGAAAGCCCACTTTAAAGTCGGCTTTTCAGTGCATATGTTTAGGACTGATTCAGCGACTGATTCAGTCTTTAAATCAGATCTACGTTCATAAAATAGAGTTGGCAGTCAGATCCGTTTCATCCCCTTACTGCCTCTGAAAACCCAAAACCCGACCCCGATGTCTTACCTCGTCCCATCTCCTCTCCCGATCCCAGCTGCAGCCGCAGCTCACTCCTCCGACCCTGGCCTCTCCTTCCCATCGGCCTCCACTCCTCTCATCCGCTTTCCCTCTTCTTCATCAAACTCGTCCCTCTCCTCTCAGTGTCTTTCTCCTCTCACTGTCTTCATCGATACCAACCCCTCGCTTCTCCTCGGGAACACCAGAAGAAGCATCCCAGCATTAGTAGCAACAGCTGAAGTTGCTGAAACGGTAAACCAGCCTCCTCTCGTCTCTGGATTCGTCCTCTTTGCATTTTGAGACTAGACAACCCGACTCCGTTCCCGCTCTCTCTATCTGTACGTCCCCATTTTCTCCTGCTTGGATTTCCTGGTCTATTGAAGAAATTTTGGATGAAGAGCGTTACAGGAACAAGGTAACTTTTTTTAAGCTAAAAATTGCCCAAAGCCCTGCTTCTTCATCATCACAATCTTCTTCTATCCCTGATGTGTGTTTCTACTGTGATTTCGTTTTCTCAGATTCTGTGTTGTTTTGTGTTTCAAGTAATATAAATATATTAATAAGCTGCTGCCAGAAGTGCATTCATATTCAGAGAACACAATCACTTATGGTCCTTTCTATGTTGATTCAGGTGAACCTGATCCAGAGCTTCAAATTGTATGCCGTCAACTATCTCCATTTATTCCCCACAATTATCGTGAGAGCAGCACACTGTTGCAGTGTTTATGTTCACTGTATGCAATGTCCTTCAATCCACTAGTTAATTTGTTATCATTTACCAAAATTGTTTGTATTTTGTTAAGAAACTTTGCTTTCTGCCAATTTTTCAGCTTGTCAATCTGGGTTCCAGTTCTGCAGATGTTACTTTACTTTTCACTTGGGTGTGAGTAAATACCATAACCCTTGGTTTTTATTAGGATTAAATTTCATAACAGAAGTATCTCTCATAATCTTTAACCGGCATTTTTTCTTGAAACATACAGAACTCTGTTGGTGGGAGTTCTGAACTTTCTGGTGATCATTTCAACTCAAAATTCCTGTTAGTATGTACTCTTGCAGTTTGAATTTTATCTTATCTTTGAGCAGCTGATACTTATCAGCAATGCTCTCTTTGCTTTCAAGAGTATGTCCTCCTTTTGTGAATTTTTGTATTATGCTAATTTAAAATGAATGATAGGACAAAGGATTGTGTTCAAGGAGTACAGCTGCATCACAAGTAAGATTTTACTACCCATATATGTCCCACACCTGATTTTGATAATTATAGATACTCAAAAACTTAATGTTAATCTTTGAACCTGAGATGATTATCTGCAGACTACAAATGGGCATTTCCCAGTAACATTTGCCATTGGAGCACAAGAGACTCGTGATGTTCATGTCTTTGAATGTCCTTGTTTCTCAATATCTGGAGATTCTCAGGATTTTTCTGCAAGGGAAATGTGGCATGAAGTTAAAGAGGTTGGACTTTCAATTACACAAATAATGCAATTTGTTGTTTTTTGTTTCCCACGTTTCCACAGCCAGATATACATATATGGAGAGAATGAGGATTTTTACTTAAAAAACCAAGGATAAGTTGCTTATTACGAGTTTCATAATGGATCACGAACTCTCAATACCTATAATTTTGTAGGTGGATTCTATGCATGATAGTGAAAATTATATCCCAGCAGTAGATCACACTAGCCCAATCATTTAAAATTTACACCTCAACTTGCATTAATAGTAATAGGCTTCCTATCTAGGAATTCCTTATAAAACCACCTTTAACAATGTTCTGAGAGTAATTCTATGTTTGTTATGTTCATGCCTCCCATATGTTCACTACATGTGTGGGTCCCATGTCTTCATTGTTGTGTGCTTGTGGCTGGGAGAGGGAGGTGGCATATTTCTTAATGTGGTGGTTTGGTACCATTAGCATTTATTATTTGTTGAATTCCAATTTGTCAGGGTTTTAGGGAAAGCTAAAATGTCTTAAGATATAATGCAGGTACCGTGTTACTCTCTTCAATGAACTCTACTTTCTCAATGCTGGGGGGACCATATGGACTGGTATGGTAGAGGCATTGTACTTTAAATTTCATTGAGCTGGCTTGACCTCATAATACCTGATTTTGATCCTAACTTTTAGACAAGAACCCCAACTACTCAACACTAAACTAAAGCACATACATTTGGTGCAGCCATATATTGATCCATATGCAGAAAGGACACTCCATTAAACCTCTGTTTATGTAAAAATATTGAGAACAATTCATCAAGCGACCAAACCCCAACTATTTTGGAAGGATCTAATTATTGAAACTTGAAAAAGAAGTCATCTCTTCACTAATTTGTTTGTCACAAAGCTGTGATTTATATGCTCCTGCAATAACCTGATCCATTTGATGAATGTGACACACATCATATCTGTGCTTTCATTATTTGGCTTGAATCCTGAGATTTTGGAAAATTGATAATCTTCAACTGCCGAATTAAGTTTACTATACTTTTGCAGATGGAGCTCCACCAATGCAGAATCTAGTAACCATTGAAGGAAAAGGGTTTTCCCTTAATAATTGCAAGGTAGATTATCCAAAAGCAAACAGTACTAGATTTCACAGTGATACTACAATTACCATCCTGGATAAAATTTCAAGTGCCCTTGAGTAAATGCAAACTTCATTGTCATCACAATATGTTCACGGGACATCTTTACTTCAAGAAGGAGAAGAGAACAACGGCCAGTTTCTGTATCTTGAAGGAATTGAATATTGAATGTTGAACACTTAAATAGTAGTCAAATATTTAATAAAATAAATAATGAAAGTAATTTTTTATTTATAGGAGTGTCAAGCAGTGTGGATGTGACTTAATAAAATAGTTAATTTAAACTTTTTTATACATATGATCTTTAATGTAATAAAGTTTATTAGTACAAATTAAAAATAGTTTTATTTTAAATTTTAAAAAAATTGAATGTATTCAGATTCAGATTCAATTTAAGATTCAGATTCAGATTTAAATCTGATTCAGATTTAAATTCAGTGTGAAATTCAGATGGTAGGCTTTTCAGATTTTTCAGTTGGCTTTTCAGATTCAGAATTAGACGAAACAAATAGACCCTAAGCCAAAATATTTACGGGCTGGCCCATATTTTCAGCTCGAGGTGTTACGGGCTGGCCCATATTTGCAGCCCTAGGTACTACCCATTTGAGACCCCCATTTTACCCTCCTTCCGCTACAAGAGAGGAATATCATTTTCTGGTTTGAGTGCTTCCTCGCTTCTGTTATCTTTTTACTCATTAATGCCTGCCATTGTCTTCATTTAGTCCTCCACTTTACAGTTTAGTCTTAGCCTTCTAATATTTCATATTGTCTCATAAAAACTTGGAACGTTTTGTGTTAATTTGATAGAAGAAATTGTAAAAATTGTGAAAATTTTGGACCAAGGGTCCATTTGTTTGGTCTAAGGGTCCATTTGTTACGTCTAATTTAGACCTAAATCTGAATAAGTTACTCAAAAGTCACTTTTAAATGGCTTTTCAATGCATTTGTTTATGACTGAATTCAGTCACTGAATCTACGTTAAAAACTTCAGAGGGATCGTCAGATGCATTTCATCCACTTATTGCCTTTGAAAACCTTAAACGCGACCCCAATCGTCTCTCCTCTCCCGATCGCAGCCAACAATCTGAAAAGCCAACTGAAAATTCTGAAAAGCCCACAATCTGAATTTCATACTGAATTTGAATCTAAGTTTGATCTGAATCTGAATTTAAATCTGAAACTAAATCTGAATCTAAATAAGTTTAATTTTTAAAATTGTAAAAATAAATAATTTTTAATTTATACTAAAAAACTTTATTGTAATAATAAATAATTTTCTAATTTGACTAATAAATTTTATATTTTTTACTCCTTTTGTTAATATATTTGTTGATCTAATTGTAAATATATAATGTATTTAAAGATGTGTGATTAGGGGTGCAAACAGATAAATAAGGACAAGGGTTGGCCGCAGTCGTCTATTTACATATTAGTACTTTCAAACTAATATTTTTATTATATTTTATTTTTACCCCATCCACCGTCCAATTCATTGTCCATGCTATTATACCCTAATTATTATAGTAACCTTCCTAAAACTATTATTACCTTCTTACATATGATCTGATTAACTATTTTAAAAGTTGTTGAATCAGAACCTCTGACTTGCCTTGTGAAATTCAAAGCTCCAACCTATATATTCAGTTCAAATTTTAAGGAAAATATTTGCACCCCTGATTTTGAGAGTTATGAGAAGGTTAGGTAGAAACTTTAAGAAAAATATTTGCACCCTAATTTTAAGAGTTGTAAGAAGGTCCTCTATAATCCCTTCCAGATTGGCAAACCGATCACTACATAAAAAGAAATTTGGCCAGTGAAGAAGCTATTTGCAATGCTTGTGCATATAGTACATTTGAAGGCATCTCGAGAAGAGATGCATCAGTAACCAAAAAAATGCATAGTGGCTTATTGACGTACAAGTGTTAAATATGAAACATGGAAAACTTTAATTCATCGAATGATAATCTTTCCAGTATATGAGAACTAGAAAGCATCTAAATTCACCTCCAAAAAAATGTTAGGTCTATCCCTATCCACACAAACATTATAGCCCTCCCATTCCCGAGCTTTTGCTTCAAAAGGATGAGAATAAGTCCAATAGTTGAACGGAGAGAATAGTGGGGACCATCTTCTTGTTCCATCACCAAATGAAGCAATCTTATCCAAATAATATGCAGTCGGAAGCATCCCTCTGTGGGTGCTGAGGTGTTGGGTTTTGTTGATGCTGACTGCTTGTGACCACAGACTTGCAGCTAGTGTCTGTGGTCGCTACGGGCACCTGTATAAAGAGATTCTTTTATGGTTATGATGTGAATATTAAAAAATGTCAGGCAACAAATTTAATATGACGCACGAAATGCAGAAACCCAAGTAGAATGCATAAAATAACCAAATTTGTAGAACATGTTTCAGGAATACTGACACTTATGCAATTGTAGCTTCATATATCCATTCTCATACACTAAATGCGAGACTCTGCAAGCGGTCATTTTCTTCCATCAAAAGCTTGTTCATGGCAGTTATCTTCGTGTTCACTGTTTGCAGACGAGAGGCATCTTTTCTTTGCTTTTCTCGACATCTGCAGGGAAAACAGCCAATTTAGCAAAATTCACACAAAGACAGTGCTTAGAGAAACAGAAGTGAGTGGAACTAATTTTATGACAATTTGCAAATATGACAATTGGCATACAAACAATTTTGACCAGATCAAG
Source organism: Saururus chinensis (assembly GCA_035235625.1). Classification (NCBI taxonomy): domain Eukaryota; kingdom Viridiplantae; phylum Streptophyta; class Magnoliopsida; order Piperales; family Saururaceae; genus Saururus; species Saururus chinensis. The sequence continues at coordinate 35,155,967 of CP141145.1, forward strand.
TAGCAATTGATAGACCACAGATGAGCATGTTCCTTATTCTAAAGACCCTCCTGGCAACAATTAGCTGAATATCATTTTCAAAACACTAGCAAGTAGAATGCAAATTAATTCAGAATGTACGTTAGATTACAATGTTTATCAGTTTATCACTGAAAGCTAAATAGCTACACACTAAAAACATTTTAGCACCCATCTTGGCTCGTTTTCCTACGACACAAACGAAAAAAATGTAGAAAACTTAATGATATTAGAGGGCAAGAGGACTACACTCATTCAGATTTCACGTATTGAATCGGACAGAAGGAAGCTCATACCATTTCACATTATTCTTCTCTTCAAAAAAGAAATTTCTTCAAAGATTGATAAGAATACTTAAAAACTCAATTTACACCGATACCTTTCTATTCCTTTTACTAGATAAGATATATGCAAGGAACAATGCATATTTAAACACCAACAGCTGGTAAGCATGAATAATCATCTTCAGGTTAGAGACTCAGAATTGGTGCTTAAACAAATGATAATCATTCAGCAGCAAACAAAAAATCAGGACTTCCTTATCACATAAAGCTGAAATTGACACTAGTGCAAAGAAAAACAACATTTTCATTCAACAATTTCAGCTAATTTAACAGGTAAAAATCACAAAAATGTGTAATCAAGCAGATCAAACAAATACAAAAAGTCGTGTACATAGCGACAAACATACTGATTACAAATCCATAGTGCATGCTTACTCGAACTGTCAACAGCCCAGAATATAACCAGTAAGGCAACACAATTCGGGTAAAAAAACAAAGAGAGAAATGCACATAAAAACACCCACTACAGGTCAAAAAAGAAAGAAAAAATCTTTACAAAAAATAGAACAAAATGTTTACCTCCCTCTGGTACCAATCCTGATGAGGGAGAGCTTAGTCAGCGATGGCTGCTCAACAGCGATTCAAATTTCAGTCACAACCCAGAAACTGAAACTGCTGCAATAACCGAAAAAAGAAAAGAAATAAAACCACAAATACCAACTAAAAGTGGAAAAGGAAAGATACCCGGTTCAAAGTCTTCGCTGCTTTTAAATTGGGGAAGATCAGTGGAGAGCGTCCAGAGGTCGAGATCCCGAGGATGGTGCTGGAAGGGGCGTGTAGGAGCGCGCGCACGAAAGGGGAGGAAGGACAGGAGGGTGCAAATTGGAGGCGGATTTTCTAGTGATAGAACAGCAGAGATGAGGAATGAAGGATTTGGAGCACTAGACAACGATGGTGAGATTAATTTTGGGGGACAGTAAAAACAGTGGGAGAAGAGGGACGAGGGAGATGAAGAGAGGGAAAGGGAAGGAGTGGAGGCCGAAGGGAAGCAGAGGCCAAGGTCGGAGGAGAGACGGTCGGGGTCGCGAAACTGGCTGCGATCGGGAGAGGAGAGACGGTCGGGGTGCGTTTAAGGTTTTCAGAGGATGAAATGCATCGGACGATCCCTCCGAAGTTTTTAACGTACATCTGATTTTACAACTGATTCAGTGACTGAATTCAGTCCTAAACAATGCACTGAAAAGCCATTTAAAAGTGACTTTTGAGTAATTTATTCAAATTTAGGTCTGAATTAGACGTAACAAATAGACCCCAAGTTGAAAAAAAGGCTGAACAATGAACCATCGATGGAGAGGTCATTGCTTCCGGAGTACCCCCAGGAGTCACTCCAACTCACACACTCCACTTACACTAGCGCGTACACCATCGATCCTAACTATAATAAACTAGTGTCCCACTTACAAGTTCGAAGACCTCAGTAAAGTGGGAATAAATCCCACTTGGTACTCTCGGAGTACCTGTTAATTTCTTCTTTGAAAGGGACAAGATAAGGTAACTTCTCCGTATTGGTCCCAAAAGGAATGTTCTTGATTTCGGACAGGAGGAATTGAAATTAGAAAGAAAAAAAAAAAAAGTTTAGGGAAAAGGGATAAAGGGCCTTTGGAGTTCCACCAAGAATTTTGGCACTGGACGGAGGTTTATCGAGTCCACCGCCAAGGCGTGGTCGAAATCCACCCGAACATAAGCAACCTCTATGAAAGAAACTCACAATAAAAAAACCAATTTATCAGTGTTTTTTTCTCATAAAAAAGTTATGCCTTTTTATAAACTTTACACAAGTGTCTTAACTTGAAATAAAAGCACCAGGTGGGAGACTCCTTAATATAAAAAATTCAAATCAAATCAAAACTATATCTAAAATCTTAATTTCATTAGATTTGTAATCTTCTAAATAAGTAATTTTCAAATAAAAGACCTTCAAAATAGAACTCTTAATTACACTGAAATTCTAAATAAGCATAAATAAGTCTGTCTTTGGCATATGCGGTCCACTTTGACTCCGCATCAGTTCTACAAGTTCATGCTCAGTGGAAGATTCCAGCGGGTATAAAACAGCTGTGAGAAAATAAATGTTTGCAATTTTCACCTCGAAGGGCTTGCAATTCGGTTTGAGAAGGCAATACAAATCATTTGAGGGAAAGTAGCGAAGTTTTACAAAAGAAGAATCATACACAAAGAGGAAAACATCAAGTAGCCAATTCGAAGATAATGAAAAGAGCAAATCAGAGGCATACTCCCAATTTAGGCCTCCAACTCCCTTCATTTTATTAACATCTAACTTCTTTAAAAAAACAATACTGTAAACGAGTCTATTTCTATATGTCAACAAATGAAATTTTGAAAGGCCAAAACTGAGTGACTTTAATAAGAACAAATTACTTGTATTCACTTTGAAATTTTGAATGGCCCCAATATGGACAAAAATTGCATGAAAATCAAGCATATTTCTTCTTTTAGTGGTGTGGGCCGCTGCTTTATGTGAGAAAACTCTCTACGTAGATAGTATGAATGCGACTGTTCTCTTCCTGGTCAAAAAGTTCGGCATCCAACATAGTAGTTGCAAATACGAGAACTCACAGGATTCTTGTTTGGCTCCGTATTGAAATAAGTGTTCCATTTGTAAAAATATCTCATTTGCTTAGCTGTTAACTACTTTTTTCTCTGTTTTAGCCATTTGTATATAAGTATTTTTTCTTAAAATATCTTTTATTTTTTTGTTTTGGAAAAGCGATTATGAGCCTAGCATCATGTGTGTCATTATGAGCTCGGGTTTTAAGAGCCGTTGTATCGAAATTTGATGGCCCACGAACCCATGAAAATTGTTTTTGTGTTAATAAAGAAAAATTAATTCTAAAAGCTTTTGAGTGATATGAGGTAATTTAAATATTTAATTTTTTTAAAATAGGGCACATATTTTAAGGATGAAGGGTGTTTTTTTTTATTGTAAAGAGAGCTCACGGGACTTTAACTGTGACTTCGTTACATAAAGAGTGACTAGTAGGTTTGGGGATTGTAGGTGTGAGGCACACCTTACTTTCAAAAGAAACGAATTCTCTCTCCTAAAAACTGGATTTGAGCACTCGCTAACCCATTTTACATTGCATTTATAACTATTAGTATTATTCTCCCTGCTAAATACACTCTTATACTCATCAGTCATCACCCCTAGAAATTGCAAGATCGAGAAGAGCCCATTAGTTTTAAACAACGTACCTTATGATGTGCCTTGTACCTAGGGATACTAGTGGGTCGGGTTTAGGTCAAGTTCAGCCAAACCAAAGCTCCATACTGTTTAAAAAACATAAACTCAAATCAAACTCGAATAATTATTCAGGTTATATTTAAAAACTCAAACACAACCTATCAAATTTTATTAAAATATAAAAAAATATAAAATTATTTTTATAACTTTATCTAAGTTGAGTTGAGTTATATCACCTAAATTTAAACCTAATCCGAGTTGAATTTAAAAACCGAGTGGATCATCCTTACCCTTATATGTCATTCCTAATACATATTTAGCACACTTTATAACATGAATGGTACAGGATCTGTCAGAGATTGCGAGGCCAATATGCTAAACCGGTACACATAGACGTTATTTCTTTTCTTTTTCTTTTTTTAATTTTGTTAGATTAAAATGAGTGGTACATCTAACAATGTATGCAATCTGCTTGTGAGTGCTAATGGCAAGAAAAATTATCGAGCGCGAAATTATACTTATTAGACGTTTTTTAATAGAAATATTTAGACTTAATGTAATTGCAACAGAGCGCATTCTTTAGTAATTTCCCCACAAGAAGTTGTTTGCATTAATTAAACTGAAACAGTTATTCCTCTTTGTGTTCATTGACAAGAAGCACACTGTGAATCAACTCCAAAAATGAAATGTCATAAACCATTCCGTAGAAGAAGAATCCACTCTCGAGGATGAGGTTGGTCTGGTCATCACTAACAATATCCACTATGAACTCGTAATAACCAGCATTAGATTTTGCTTGAGCGATCTATTTTTCCATTGCACCAATGAAATGGAACTCTAACAAAGATCTGAACCAGTGGGTCTATTCAATGTACTGCTCATCTGATAACCACAAAATTTTCGGAAAAATATACAATTCCCGGGAACCATATGTTAATCAACTTGTTCTCCTTCTAGCAGGATTAAGCAGAGACCGAGCAGCTCACCCAGCTTTACCCCAATACTGCTGCTTCATTGTCCTGTCCTCATAACCACTACGCCAAGACAACATCCTTCTTCTTTTACTTCTCTTCTTCCCCTTTCCAGGGGTGTGCAACGTGGGTATCTGAGAAATCCATCCCAAAGGTAATAATGCGGCCAGGAACTGCAAGAGTACACCCACAGGCAAATTTGAGTAATCCCCTAGAGAGATCCCAAGTACAGAAGCCAAACCAACGCCCAGCAGACCACCGACTATTGAAGCTAGACAAAGTGCTGATGCCAAGAAAGCAACCAGAGATCCTTCACTGCCAGGAGGACTCAAATTTGCAAATAGAACAGAAAAAGGTAAAAGTTTAAACTGAGCAGCAGCCTCTGCTAGGGCCGACAAGCACAGGACGTAAGCCTCGTTTGATATCCCCATTTTGGTATTTAACTGTGTTACTAAGAACCAATCAGATAAGATTGAGAATGCATAAGTTATCTGAACCCCACGGATAAGCTTCCTCATTGGAACATTCTTCCAATACTTGTTGTAGAAGACTGTTGCACATAGAACCATCAGTTGTCCAAAAACTTTAGACATCCCAATAATGGAAGGATTGATCTTCAGGTATTGTGTTTGGTAGCAAAAGGTGGTTCCTGATAAGATTGGAACTATGGCTATAGAGGCAACAACCCAGGTCAGAGGACGAAAAACACTCTCTTCATTAATGGCAGCCAATAGGCTTGAGTACTGCTTACTCAAGTTATCCGTTATTGATTTTCGGACAAGATGGTAACCTGTTGCTGGAGATAGATTGAGTGAAGTCTCCTTAGTAGTTAAGCAAATTGCGAGTTGTAGAGAAAGCAGGACGGAGAAGATGAAAAACATGAACTTTGGCTGGGTTAGTTGTAGGAAAAGCCCCCCGGACAAGTTGCCCAAGATCCCTCCCACGACTAGAGCCATAAATGCATAGGATTGAAGTTCGCCCATCTTGTTTCTTTTGCTAGATTCAGCAACAAGAGCATCACTCGCAACTTCCGTCATGGACGCTCCAAAATTGCTAAGCAAAATGCAAGCCATTTGAGCAAGAAAAGTTCGATTGACAGGAACTAAAGCCAGTGTTCCCCACGACAAGAGCTGCACAAATGCTGCAATATAATGCATATTAGCAAAAAGAAAGTCCATGTTTGACAAAACTTAATTTCTTGGTTACGTCTGAAGCTCACTCAGATGGACATCTGATACGAAAATGAACTCCCATTACATGTTCACATGAATGGAAGTCAAGAATTTAATGCTGCTGTAGGAACTTGGCTGAGAGTGAGACGTTACTGAAAAATTCTTTTCTCCAGTTATCTCCACAAATGAACAAATGGCAAAAACCATGATCGGATAAATCCAATCAAGTAATCAGAATGTAGCGAAAATAGTACAATAATCAGAATCCAATACTAATGTGATAAAGACAAAACAGAACATCATTGCGCAAACTAAAAGCAAATTTAACCCACCTCCAAAAGATATGTAAGGAAGCCTCTGAGCTTCACCAAAACAAATAGCGTCCGAGAGAACTCCATAAAGAGGTTTGGCCACCATGGGCAGGTTCGCCGAGAACTGTACAAGCTGCAACGTCGAAGGATTCAAATTGAGGCCCTGCGCCATGTGGAAGTTAAGCGCCAACCATGGAAAACATCTAAATCCTTGCAACCAATACCCAAAACCGCATAAGAACAGCATCTTCTTGTCAGCAACTTGGGCGAGCGAACTAACGCTGCCGTTGCCATGGTCCTTGTGGGGCAGGTCAGGAAGATGATTCTGCTTATGGCCCGGGTTTATGAGTGGTTTGAGAAAAGGGGTCTTCGTTTTCATCCATATTCTTCCGTTGGATGATGAGATTTCTGGGTTGTTACAAGAGCTGGAGATGAAGCAGGTGAACAAGGGCAATGGTGGTCTAAGTCTCTCTGTTGCAGAGAACGAGATAGAAGGGGGTCTGGGCTTTGGAGGGGAGTTAAGAAGCAAAGTCATGACCTTTCAGTTTCCTAATCAGGACAGAGGATGGCCAAAATTGGAATGTGTCCTGCAAGTCCAGTTCCAAAGTAACAAATTGCAGATCAAAGCGAGGCGAACGGAGAACATGTGAAGCGAGGGGGACAATGAGATCTTCAAGAAACAGAGAGCAATCGAGAATTGCATGTTTTGGCCGGATTCGACTGAAAGGGATGGGAAACTATTGCAGTGCTGTCGAATTAAGCAACGGCCAAAACTCAGTTTGAGTCACGGAGCATGACACAAGCGACGGGAAGAAGAAAGTGAGAGGAGGGATCTGGAAGACAAGAACTAGGACCCTGTTGAGGAGGGAAGAATGTGATCATGGAAACAATTTCATGTTTTTTAACGTATTCTGGAAGAACTGTACATGTTTATATTTATACTAGGAGTCCAGGGAGGGGAGGAGGGGATTCTTACTTTCTTACTGGGAGGAGGAGTCCCGGTTTGGGAAGTCTTCCCATCTAAAGAGGGATTCATGCCGAGGAGGAGTTCTAGAACGCATAAATATCCCATCTTTTAGACTTTTCCTCGTCTCAAATATCTAAGAGTTAAATATCTAAGAGTTAAATTAGAGGTAATTTAAGTATTATATAATTAACTTATTAATAGGTATAGATTTGCAAGAAGCCCATTTATATAAGCCGATCTCCTGAGGTAGGGTATGTTGGGGCTATTGGATGGAAGAGTTTTTTTCATATTCGCCTCCTCCTCTGACAAGCCTAGCGTGAGATATTTATGGGCATTTATATTAGAATATATTATTATAATTAATATTTATATTAATATGCATTAATATATATGTTGTTGATATCGTAGATAGATGATTTTGGTCACAGAAACATGCCACCAATGCTGCTTGTTTTTAAATGGAGTACCATTAGTCTTGTTTTTAATGGATACCAGCTGGGTAGGACTCACCAGCTTGCCTAGTTCTTGCTTTAGAGTCTTCCTTCTTTCATAGGCTTTAAATGTGTAACACGAGCCGAGTAAGTTAGAGCTTTAGGTTAATCGTATTTGAGTTTGAGCTGAGTTCGAACCGAGTTGAATTTAAGTCGGTTTAGCTGATAATCATGACTTGTTAGCACCCTTAACTACGAATGTCCACTTGGTTTCAACTTCTCTATGAATAAAAAAATCAAGATTTAACTCGTTTGTTGGGTTAAATTTTTATCACCCTACGTCGCATTCTTTGGTGAGTCGTAAGGGTGGTTTATGTATAAAATAAAAAGATAAAGATAAACTAAATTAACCAATCATAGGGTGTAGGGTTATATAATTAGTTGTCACGTATTGAGAGAAAAAAAAATTGTAAGTTGCAATATATTTTATGGACTATTTAGATGAGCCTCGGCTCATGTTAACCCAAAGATCATTGGTCAAATCAAAATCTTATATGGACATTTCATAAAGAGAAAATTGATTTAACTACCCCCTTTACCGGTGGATTTCAATCCAAATCTAACAACGTAGGACATGGGCTCGCACTCCTAAACTTATATAAAATTTTATATTTTAATAAAATTAAATAAATTTTAAAATATTTTTTATTCCCTCTAACAAAAAGTATGTTGGTCATATACCAAGAAGAGAGAGATATTCGTTAAGACGAGTCAGGGCTCGTGTGCATTAGCTTGAGCCTAGGCATCGTAGATCGTTAAAATTTAATTCAGTGACACACAACTGAGGGAGCATATATATTGAATTCACCACTTGACCCTTTGAGCCATTCATGTTAGTGCGTGTGAGCCCGAGCTCTTACTAACTCTCTCTCTCTCCCCCCCTCTCTCTCTATATATATATATATATATATATATATATATATATATATATATATATATATATATATATATATATATATATATATATATATATATATATATCCAGATCAGGGGGCATGAACCTTTTTTGCCCCTATCACCCTTAAATCTCGTAGCCAACATGCACCTTACACATGTTAACGAGGTTTATATATATAGTGAGCTACTATACTCATGAGCCAAGTGAGCCGCACAAATTCTAGCCGCCATTCCCATATGAGGACTAAAATTAGAGAATTAGGGTGTTCCAATTAACCATCATAAAAAATCAGGAGATTGAGATTTATATATATAGGACCTCGTATATATGGGCCTCGGCTCACATGTAATCGCATGAACCTAGGGCCTTAGTGTCACACCCGAGGTTTTTCCACACATTTACTTTAAAATTTTACTAAAATTTTATTTTCAAAATACAGATGTAAATCAAATAAATTAACAAAATTCAAAACGTGTAAAAAAAACTTTCATAAATTAAATCATCCTAAAACAAACAAACATTCTGGCGTGACCTAAAATAAAAGTGTACGATTAAAACCTACCATGGCCATGGGTTTTTAAAAACAAAAAAACTTCCCAGGCATCTCTGAGTACAAGTTCTTTCACAGTCTGAAAATAAATTATACATATATGCACAAGTCGAGTAGATAATATAATATTCTCACCTTAATCAATACATGAGATTGTAGCACCAAACTCCACATAACTTCACTACGATTTCACTGCGCTCAAAGTCGAGGAAGAATTGTCCACCACAGGGAATAGTCCAGTCTCAAACAGCTATCAATCGACCCGCAAAAGCCTCCGGACGAAGGGGCTAAAAAGATGGGGTGAGTATTTTCATACTCAGTAGGAAAATACCCAGTAGGGAAAAAGTCAATGAACTTCGTAAGTTCACACATAGATGCATCATTCATGCAATCAAACATAAAGCAAGTACATGCAGCATAAATACGTATCTGACACACATGCAGTCATACTAGCTAAACTTATACTTACTCTTACGCTCACACTTATGCTTACACTTACACTCTGAACCAAATTCTCACAAATTTACTTGTACAATTGAATGCTTACACTTACAACATATACATACTCGTACGAACTTACTTGTACGACCTTACTCATATAATCTTACTCTTATACATAAATGTACTCTTAGATCTTCCTTAGAAGCTTACACTTACTCTAGATCTTACACGTACAACTTACTCAGAATCTGAAATATACAACTTACTCTTACTATCGTACACATATTACCGACAACTGAAGCTCATTACAATTAATAAGCTCCAGTGTCAGAAAGGAATAAAATGCCACTGGGGCATCACCTTAACCTTTGGGGAGCAACTAAACACCATGAACTTTTCCGAAGGCAAGGCACACCTATGCTCATGGGGCACAAGATCAAACAGGTAAGAGCAGATCCATGATACTATTTACTTGAGTGCGCAAATGCCCACTCTCTGGGGCCATACAGTGCCAACTAGGGGCGGAAAATATATGGTGCCACTCTTGGGTAGGAATCTTATAGTGTCATTCTTGGGCAGAACATATAGTGTCATCTGTAGGCAGAAAACATACAGAGCCCCCAAAAGGATGGAAACTTACAGCGCTCTCAACAAAGCATCAAAAATCTGGGCCGAAATACAGCACCAAAACTAAATTCCGGAGGAAAACACCATGGCTAGACCAGAAATGATGCTCAGTCGATTACTTATTGACTGGCACAAAATGGAACTTAGTCCGTCGAAACCCTCAGTCTCAAGCTCACCACGTTATCAAATTAGGGTTACTTATCATTCAAGTTTATATTAGGTAACTTATGCATGTACTATTATGCTCGGAATGACTCCCGTCTTACATTCTTCAGCCAACAAGGCTAGAAATACGCCCGTTCAGAAGTTCCAATCCACATAGGTATCATTCTTTACTTAACTCATTCTCCATTCTTACACTTACAACCTTACCTATCTTTGTATAGCCTTACTTAAACTCGAATTCCATACTGATAACCTTACCATCATACACTTACGGCCTTACAACTTACACCACTTACACCATCCGCCTTAAAACTGAATCTTCTTACTCGAACTCCTCAAATGAAACCCTTATACCTAAGTCCCTTCATCAAACCCTTACTAATTCCTCACAAATTATTCTTTCATTATAATTCATATTACGTACATTATGTATGTACAATTATGTCGTTACCTCTTACTAACTCACAATCCCCCAAGATGTTTAGAACCTTAAGTCTTCTAAATCCCTACATTGCTTATGTCTTCTACTCAATGCTCCGACGTACCACTCGACTCAATCCAAACTAATTCTTCAATCTCATCAAATCTAACCTTCACTTGTCAATCTTACGTCTTTCCTCGCCTAACATACAATCATAGTTTCCACATCGTAGCCCATGAAGTACTCCTTCACCAAACTTACAATCAAACACTTCTACACGTGCCCATCAATCACATACCACCAACCCACAACAAAGATCACACGCTCTGGTCACATACACCCGATTCATAGCAACTTACTACGTGCCCTTAGTCTTCACTAACATATGCACAAATCACATACATACAACATGCTTATATATAATAGCATAATCATACAGAACATTAAATTATAACTCTTAGCATGCTACTACACAATCAAAGCATGCTATAATGAAATTACAAGTTCAAGGTCCCCTACCTCGTAATCCACAAGAGTTTGATGGAGAGCAAATGACAGTGGCTGCGTCGATAGCGAAATAGGCAGCCAAAAGCATCGCACTGAGAGAGTTGTTGTGTCCCGAGGATTTTCAAAGATGCTGGAATTAATCTCGATAAAGTTAGATTAATTTCACTCGAAGTCAAAGGTTTGGACGCACTAAGGCGGCCGGACACAAGGTCGTGCCACTAGAAATGGCAAAAACAACCACAGAATGGAGGCTAACTGATTGGAGGTCGGCCAACGGTTTAAAACACGTCGTTGGTCACAAAACATTAAAATGGACAGTGGACCACATCCCACAGCAGCAATTCTACATCATTGAAGCCTCACAAGGTGGCGGAGGGCTTTAACGGTCATATTGCCTAGTGGTGGAGACGTTTCCTAAACATACGTTGAGGCACTAAGGCCTGGTGTAAGAGGCCGACAAAGGCGGCACCATGTCTAAACGCTACCCTCAACCAACTCATTGTATGGACAATCGTGCATTAAGCACGACTGACAGTGGAGGGTATGGCCATGACATCGGTCGAGCCTTCGATGGACTGAGTCTAACAACTGACAATTTTACTACCCCTTGGAAGAATCAGAATTTGAGGACTCTTTCCTTGCAACTTCTGGGTCGTGTGTAACAGAAATTGGGGGTGCAAAGGTAAATTCGGGCCAGAAGTATTGGCCATAGTCATCACTGGTCCCGAGGTAGAGTCCATATTGGTCAGATCTGCAGCCCAAGTTCGCGCAACGTCATGTGGGACACCAGGTTGGCCTTAGGCTGGGGTGGGTCACATGACAGCGGTCAACGACGTACCCCGAAGTTTAGGGGCGTCTGATGTGTGCAAAAGACATGTAAAGGAGGCCAGGAACGGCAGCCCCTTGCTATTAATGGGTCAAGCTGACATCTACAACAGAGTAGCCAAGCAAAGAATTGAAGAAACCCGATTTAGTTAGGGCAACAGTGTGTCGAGTTGGGGTGGCAAACAAGCATCGCTGGGCCATGAATGGCCAAGACAGGGGTTGGGGCTAGACTTGGGAGAAGACGGGACTCGACAGTCACCGGATAGCGACAAGTCAAGTGGATGTTGGCCCAATATCGTCCAACATCTGATTGCGGAGGATGGATGTGGCCCACGAAAAATTGCAACTTTACTCTAATGTGGGTCGGTCAATTGAACGAGTTGGGACAATCGATGCAAGAAGCTAGACCTCGGCACCTCACTGTCGTCAGCTCAAGGCTGCAAACCCAAGGCCGAATAGTGGGCAGTGGCTAGCGGTGAAAACTAATGACAAAAATCCTCAGACAAGGGAAAAATTCTATCCGGTTCGGCATCAGGCAGAGGGAAGCGATGGCTAGGGCGGCAGCCGGGGCGACAGCCTTGCCATCGCTGGAATGGGGGAAGGCCAAAGGCTGGTCAATGGTGATCGGCCACCGGCGGCCACAACACATAGAGAACAGAAACATAACGCAAATGGGAAATTGTTCTATCCGGACCGAAAAGTAGGAGGAGGGGTCACGGTCTGGGGAGGTGGCGGTTCGGGCCACGGGGTGGTGGCCTTATCATCGCTGGGCCGGAAGAGAGCCAGAGGTTGACAGTGGCGACTGGCGACCAGTAGCATAGCCGCAAATTGAAATGAATAGAAAATTGGAAAAAAAACAGAGGTAGAATCGTTTTTACCTCACGGCAGCGAAGGGCGGGGAGGCCGGGACGGCGGTGGCCAGAGGTCACCATGGCCGGGGCAGAGCTGTGGCGGCGGGGTGGCACCCATGCAGGCGGAGGCGGCAGCGGCGAATCCAGCAAAAGCTTGTTCATAGACTGAAATGGGGCGGAAGCAAAAGAGTGTCGACAGATGGCGGTGGCTGGAGGTTGCTCTTGCCGGGGCGGAAACTATGGCGGCGAGCTGGTGGCCATGTAGCCTGCGGCGATTCGGGGCAAAAATCAAGATTTGGCGTTTGTCGTGCTAAAACGGAAACAGGGCGACGGTGGCCGGTGGGGCCAGGCAAGGGGGCGGCGGCGGCGTCGCCAGGTCAAGGCCAGCCGGGTAGAAGCCGGCGGCGGCGCCCCCAGCCTCACACAGTGAAGGGGCCCTTCACTGTTCACTGAGCCAGTCGGGCATGCCTTAGCGCGCCCGATCCGCTTTATTTTTTTTCACTTCTCTTTCTTCCTTTCTGCTTCTATTCTCACACGTCCTATCCAATTTACGCGCCAAAAATTTTTGTGATGCATTGAGGCCCCTGACCAACGAGTAAACACCACTCTCAACTCTTACGATTGTGAATATTACAAATACGGATACGCCGAAGCGTAAAATTTATTTATCAAAAATACGACCAAAAATTGCATAATATTACAGAAATTATAGAAAAATACAAAAAAATTACAGACAAATTAGGGATATTACACTTAGGACTGTTAGATTTAAATATGACGACCCACTGTGGGCCATCAAATTTGGATCCAACGGCCCTAAGGGCCTGAGCTCACACAATTTCGCGTGAGCCCATACTCTTATAAACTATTGCTATATATATAAGAGTCCAAGCTCACACGTGATTGCTTGAGCTCAAGCGCTGCTAGCTATCTGATTTAGGGATGCAATTTTCATCCTCCCTGCTCACCGTGAGCTGAGCATAAGGAACGCATGTGAAGCATTCATGTTTAAGATCGATGGTTAGCACACGTTAGCACAAAGCATGTGTGCCGTCAATCTTGAAAATGAACACTTCAATTGCGTTCTTTACACTCAGCTCATTGTTAGAGCGGAGAATGAAAAACGCTTCTTGGATTTAGATTGGCAGTTCACGTTACTTAGGGCTTAAATGCCCCTTGAGTAACATGGGTCATCATATATAAATACGACAACCAAAGTTACCTAGGCTCACGCAGTCGCGCGCAAACCTGGGTGCTTCTAAACGGGTGTGTGTGTGTCACGCTTCAAGGTTTTTAAACTCATTTTTATAAATAAAACGTCAAAAACAATTTTTTTGTCAACCATTTTTCGAACATATGTGTACTAAATCATAGTACACATTTGAATATCTTAATATGCACAAATACAAACAGATTGACACTCATGTGCCTAAAATCATCTACCTTAAAATAAGAAGACATTAAACATGTCAAGTTACCTAGTAACATTGTCCTTACCGCACATCTAAGGTCTTAAAGTTACTTTAATCCTACAAAGAACTTTCATCACATGGATGCTCAGTATACAAGTATACCCAATAGGATAGCTAAACAAGTGTTATGTAATAATAATGTACATAATTATACTACATCATCACATAATCAACAATTGCTATAGCAACATCATCATCATCACACATAACATTCACCAATGCATTTTACATGATTTTACAATTAAAATGTCCCACTCAGAAGTCTCCGACTTCATAAGTGTAATGTCCTTGATTTTTTTACAATTTTATCTGATTTTATGTGATATTTTGCTATTTTTTGTGGGAATGTGATGCTTTAGCATATTTATCTTTTGGTATTTGACCTTAGTATTTATACCTGTAGAGTTGAGTATGGGACTTAGTCACAACCATTGGACTTCGATGTGTCACAAATGTTTTCAAAATGAATTTTGGATATATGACACATAATAGGAGGTTGGCATATGATGAGGACATAAAAGGGAAAAAAATAAAAATCTAGAAGAGGTCGTGGCTGAATGCATTCTGGAACATCTCGAACGTCTAGTTGGGTGGAGAAGAAACTCGAGAGCTATTCCGAACGTGCCTCCTCCATTGTAGGATTTTGCCACTTCTTAATGAAATCCACTTCATCTTGACAACATGAGTCCAATGGTACTGGCTAGGGCAGCCGTTGTGCCCTCCTTCCTCCACCACGAGCTCCTGGTGTTTTCCCTCAGTTTTTACTATATTTTATTGGAGTTGGGCCATTGGAGAGCTTTTTGCCACCGGTTGTAGCTGCTCTCCACTAGACTTAGTTCATCTAGCTGCCAAGACTATAGAGGCATGTGCCAAAGCCGCCGCCACCCTCTCCTTGCTCCTCCTCAAACTATCAATATTTTTTCTCATTTTTTACTATGTTAGCTTGAGTTTGGCTGTTGGATGACTATGTCATCTTCTCCGTGGCTGTTTTCAATTGGCAACCACCCCTCCATCCCATGTTTGGCCGAAACCTCCCTCCCCACGCCATCCTATCCCTGTCGTCTCAGCCATCTTTGGCCATGTCTCTAAGCCCCGCACCACTCCTTTCCCTTCCGCCCAAACCAAATGATCCCATATGTGTGGGTCTTGGGTTGTCGTCGTTGTTGGCCTGCAGGGTTGGCTAGCCGCCAAGGGTTTCGCCTTGGCCTGGCGATGATGGAAGGGCTGTCTCAACCTAGCACCACCACCACCCAATTTGGTTCTGCCTTATAGATACTTCAATGAGTTCAGACGTTGACTCCCTTCTACACAATGTACATCAAATGGCCTCCAACTAGATTTGGTTTGGTTGACCTTGACCAAGTGATAATGGGGGTTGCCTCTATCAGCCTTGGCACGGAAATAGACTCATGGCACTTGCTTCGCCTCTGCTCGACTCCAAGACACCCCCTCACCCTTTGTCATGCAACATGCACAACCACCCACACTAATTATTTTGGTTGTGGGTGGTGACTGGTGATGTCGCCACTTTGGTAAGCCACCACCCACACTAATTATTTTGGTTGTGGGTGGTGACTGGTGATGTCATTCCTTTGATCTACACAATGTACATCAAATGGCCTCCTTGGTTAGGTTTGAAACCTTATTAGGGATTGTCATACAGTAAGATTGCTACATAATTGTTTGATAAGAATTAAAGTGTATACTTTTTGGACTTGTAATTTTGATTTAGATTATGGACTGTTTATGGGACTTGTGCTCAAGGATGGAGCCAAGGCACCTCAATTGCCAAAAAATATCAGTCTTAGGGTGCAATTTGTTACAAGGATATTTACTCACAAAGGTACATACATCCAAACACAATTCATCACAGCAACATAGATATCTATAATTTATAGATTAAATAACATGCTATTATTTCTTATAATAATAGCCTAACTTTCATAATATTTTTTGCTAAAAATATCAAAAGTTGACTTAATTTTGGTGTACTCATTGACGTGTTGACGAGTCACTTATGACCATCGGTACCTCATCATCATGTCGACAAGTTACCGATGACCATCGACAATTCCTCAACGCATCAACCCTGCCAACAATGGAATGACAAGGCAACTATTCTCATCGATGCCTCATTGATATATTGATATCACAATCAGTGACCCACCTATAAGACATCCATGTATCGATACTCATAACCTAAAACTAGCATTGTTGTCGATGAGTCGATGGACTCATTGACGTGTCGGCTAAGTCACCAATGACCATTGATAACTTATTGACACTTTGAAACCTTGTCAACAATGGAATGACAAAGTAAACATTCTCATCAACACCTCATTGGCAACTCAACCTCACTGCTAGTGACCCATTGGTGGCACACCGATGTGTCAGTACTCATCGATATCAAGATTGTCATCTCTAGCATTGGCGACAACATGGACCTGTCGATAGACATAACTTTCATATAATGATAAATGATGATCCTTACTATCAATTAATTATTAAACATGGGGAAAACATGATATCATAACACAATTATGACAAACTCTCATAAATTATCCTTTATATGCTTTCATGTCATATACGTAATTAAAATATATCTCATATAATTACTTTAAAACCAAAGTATGGAATTAAGATTTGCAATCCCACATAAATCATGCTTTCTAAACATCACCATGACATGAATTCCCAAATAATCTCATTTTCATGCTTTCATATATAATGATTTAATAATTCAAATCATACATGCATATTCTATAAATCACAGTAAAAGGTTAGTAATATGAACTATTTCGTGGTGTTAAAATCCTCTATTATTCATGATGCCAACTAATCCTTAAAGAAATGTACTATATCCCTTGATTTCTCTTAATTTGGAGAGCCCTGGATTATTTTCTTTTTCATTTAGAGAGGTTTTTGTAAAGAAAAAAAGAGTTTAATGGCCTTAAAAATCACTTATAAAGAAAATGGGATGAAATTCTAGCTTAAAACCGTCAATTTAGGTAGTTTTTGAGCCAAAATAATAAAACTGCTCTAACCATCGTCAAGGTAATCGATGCGAAAATTATCTACCGAAAGTAACTTTTAATTGCACCAAGTCCCAACTTTGGATAGACATAATTTCCTCATACGAACTCCAATTAATATGCTCTTGGTAGCATTACAAACTCTAATTAATGCCTTCTTGGTAACATTACGAACTCCAATTAATGTGTTCTTGGCAGCATTATGTAGAAAATTTTATAATCTTAAAAATCACCAAATGTCATATCGGTAGCTGTTTACAAGTCATGACTGCACCTCAAGTCCAACTTTAGATAATTATAATTCCTTCATCCAAACTCCAATTTATGCATTCTTAAATGCATTTCAAAGCTATGTCTGTTTAGTTTCTATCTTTAACGTTTCACACTTAAATTCAACCCACAAAATAAGTTATTATACTTAAACTAATCAAAGGTCAAATTCAATATTTTTCACATATACACCTAAAACTTCCTTGATATTTTATCTTTCATAACTTCTTACGAACTCCAATTAATGAATTCTTGGTGGAGTTACAAAAATAGTTCTATCTAATTTATAACCCAAAAATTGTAGATAGAAAATCATCATGTGGAACAAGTTATAATCTTTAGAATCACCAAGGTTCAGATTAGCAAGCGTTGTAAGTCATAACTCTACCTCAAGTCCAACTTTATACAATCATAACTTCTTCATTTAAACTCCAATTTATGTAATCTTAGATGAATTTCAAAGTTATGTATGTTTAGTTTCTATCTTTAAAGTTTTATACTTAAATTCAACTAAAGAAAAAGTTATTATACTTAGAATGATCAAATGTCAAATTCACTATTTTTTACATGTACACCCAAAACTTTTTCGATATTTTATCTATCATAACTTCCTTATTTGAGCTTTAATTTATGCGCTCTTAATAGCTCTATGAAGCGCTTTATGTCTACTATTAAATATTAAAGTTTCATATCCAAACTCATTGTATAAAAGAAGTTATTATATTAAAAAAACTTAATGGTTAAATATCTACATGGTCAAGTATAAGAAATTTAAAAAATTTTAAAGTGTTACATTGTGTGTATATGTATGCATGATGCATACGTATATGTGGTGATGTGTGTATGTACATATGTGTACATAATTATTAGAAATTTACCAAGTCCAACCTCAAGTTAAATTTAAAGCTCTATTAAGGCTATTGTTTTTCAAGTCGCCAACCCAATTTAAATATGTTTGAGCTTTGATTAACTTTGAGTTCAGACTTGAGCTGAGATAAATCAAACTGATTCAATTTGATGGCTTGTCGACACCATTACTTTCCATATCTATTTGGTGGTTTTAATTGAGCAACAAAAAACTATATGCTTTTTAGGTGGATTAGTTATGATTCAATCGTTTGCAAGCTGGTGATGTTCATAACAAGTGGCCACCACCTTCTTTGAGTAGCAAGTGGCCAGCACCTTCCTTGAGTAGCAGGACAGACATATATAGAAGAAGAGGCTACCAACCTTGTAGAAGTGAGATGCTGACCTGGGTTCTCTTTTGCACGCTTGGGATGAATATCGACATTGGTTTATAACTTTAATTACTTCCTTCATCTTAAAATAAGTATCTCATTTCATAATTCAATTTGTCTTAAAATAAGTATCTTATTTGCTTAATTGTCAATTACATTTTCCTCTCTTATTCGGTTTTTATGTATATGTTTTTTTAAGATACCTTTTAATTAACTTTTTCTATGTATTAATAAAAAAAATAACTATAAAAAATTTTAAGTGATATAAAATAGCTTAAATATTTGACTTTTTTAAAATGCTTATTTCAAAATAGAGGGAGTATAAGATAAAGGAGCCTAATTATACCATTATCAGCCATTTTGACTTCATATTTTCATTGATGGACAACATTAACGCCCAGATCAGCAATTTTGACGGAATCTCTTTATCAGCCTTCCTCATCTCCCTACTATTAGATAGATGACATATCTTTGGTGGAGAGTTAAGAGGTAATGGGGGAGTACCACCCTCCCATGGAAAGTATTTTCTATATTCTTTAATTATCATGAGACCAGTATACGCTAACATGTACTAGTTTATATCTTAAATATCAATAACTCTTAAATACTGTAGGCTCATAGAAAGTAAGGAGCATAAAAATTACTTTGTCCTCATAAGTGATGACTACTTACAAGAAAGAAGAGTTTTTAATGCTCTATTTAATAATGAGCCGAATATAAAAAATACTCAAGAGCATTTTATTTATAAGATCGACAATACATATATTAGGGCATATTAACACTAACGTGTATGCTATCTATCTAAAAAAAAAAACATTTTTATGCTCCCTATTCGTTGTAAGTCGAGCATAAGAAACACTATGAGACATTCATTTTCAAGATCTACAGTGCATGTACTAACGCTTATTAATATAAATATTATTTATACTAACACATGCTAATATATACACCATTGATCTAAAGAATTAAACACCTTAAAAACTTTTTTTATACTCAGTTCACTTTCATACCGCAACATAAAAACAACTTCCCTAAAATAGGCGCTCCAGCCTCAGACGGCATAACCATGCCAGGCTTTTGATTCAGACGGCATAACCATGCTAGGCTTTTGATTGGAGAACATGTCTTTCTGACATCTCTGTTACGCACCTCACAAAATCAAACGATCCAGGGTGGCAGTATGGCTGTTATGCTACAGTATACAGAAATGATAGAATCACTGAAAAATGTCTAATCTCTGGGTTTGTCAGCAATACAGGGCTGCTTCGGCATAAGCAACGCGGCAACGCCTTGCAGGAATATTAAAAAAAAAAATTCTGAGAGCCCATGACTTGGTGGGGGCTGTATCAGTGAACGAAATCCTTCCGTGAAATTTCAGAAATTGTATATTGGTTCTAAGAAATGGATTGGCATTCAAAACCCGGAAGTTTCATTCATATTACATTACCAGGAAGAACTTCTCCGCACTCTGCAACAGTGGAGACTAGTTGATCAGTAAGTCATTGCTAGTACTTTGTGAGAGAAGCATTGAATCTGACGGTTTGTGACCAGCAGCCGCTCGTATTCGGGGACATTAAGTATAACTTGAACAAATCTAAGCATTGTTGTAAATTAATAAACAAAATTTTTGTGTAACAGAACCTCTTAAACAGAAATCTTGGACTTGAACCAGGAAAAAAATTTGAACCTTTATAGAAATTCATTGTATTTAACTTTTAAACCCGATATAAAAAATTCCTAAACCTGGGCAAGATAGCAAATAGAAAAGAGTGCCTGGACCATACCAAAGTTTACAGACAACGCCTTCCCGGCCTGTGGAGTAAATAACATGTTGTATGTACACTATAACTAGCAACTAAGGATGACGATTGAACTTTTTTCTAAATCATTATATATTGCCCTTAAAGAGCAGAAGCTTCCCCAGAATATAATCTGAGGCTGAACCCGCTTTCCCTCACGACAATATAACTAGTTATTTAGCTGGTGCAAGGAGGCAAATAATCCATAACAGTCAAGAACTCAATGCTACACTACTTAAAATCTATACCTTGACATTGCCAAATTTAAAATAATCACATGAATGCGAGTACATATTGAATGCAAAATGGGGATAGGAAAGGGTATACATCTGTTAATACAATATGTAGAGGCAGCAGAAGGCCTCACCCCTTGTTTTGTATGATCCTTACCTCGTCTAGAAGTCTCATCACTGTGGGGCTTCCTTGATAACCATCATCCTCTAAGCAGCCAATCTAGTTGTCTTATCTTTGAAATATTTCATGTACAGAAAACCAAGAAGGACAATTTTACAAAATAATTATGCATGATCTTCAAATATACTGACTGTCTTGGAGAAAAAACCAGAAAGGTTTCATTTTTGAGATCACTGCAATGCCTTTTGAACCCATCAAATGCTATAAATTTAGGAGGCCAAATCAAACTTCTCGTCCAGAAGCAGTGAGACTTCTACCAATGAAGATACCATGAAATTCGGATGTAGGTCAGAAGCGGAAAAGTCAGCTGCACTGTATCTTCCCGTTTCATCAAGCAAGCATGTAAATGCCCCTGCTCGTTTGCCACAAGCTACCTGCACATGTAATAACGAATCTAAAACTTCTTATCCAAATTATTCCTTGTATCAATACAAAAAAAATAGAAACAAATTAGTTAAATGACATTTTATTTTGATTCTAATTGGACATTAAGCATTATGCACCCGATCAACGTGGGATATTATAGATGTAACAGTACCAAATGCAGAACAAAGTATGTCTAAAAGGTTAATCAGATACACGACAAAACCTACAATTTCACCTGTATTCTAGGATGGGCAACCTTCACAATCTCATACCTAGTACTCATCTAAATGTAAAAGTTTGACAACTCTGAGAATCACCAAACACCTTTATAAAAGTTAATTTTTAACACAATCCTACCACTAGCCTCTTTAATGCTACTCCCCACTTTGCTTCCAATTCTAAGTAGTTCAATCACAATGACTCCTTTATATCATCAATGACAAAAGAACATTAACAAATTCAAAGGCCGACTCACAAAACCAACTGAAAAGGGATGAACAATATGAGCCTGCATGAAATTTTGAGCAAGCCTTAATACCAAGGTGGAAGACCAAAATGTGACCCTGAATTGCGTATTATACTAGCCCAACTGGCATTGGCGCACTGTTGTACAATGATTGTGACAAATATAGTTTCCATCACTCTACAAGTGGATTATTGCAATTAAAAAGGGGATCAGACGATTTTGATATTGTGCACGGTGAATAACATTGTGTTGACACACTTACATCATCTTTGAGGCTATCACCAATCATTATGACTTCATTTGGGTGAACATCCCAAGTTGAACATATGTGGAGCAATGGAGCTGGATCTGGTTTACAAGGACGAAACTCCCGGCCAAGAGCTGGTTTGAACTCCAGCTATGAGATGAAAACAAATGCGAATAATATAATGAGAAAAGATTATTAAATGGTAGGATGTTAAAATTCTGGAACTAGTTGAAAATCACTTTAACCAAGAAAAGGGATGCATCAGCCATAATGTAGGACATAATATGTTTCATTTTTTCTTAAAAAATAGCATAAGCATATTTACCCCGAACTGTTGATGGAACATGTCAACTGCTGCCTTGACATTTCGAGTAATTAGGCCCCTTCTGTGGAAAGTAGTCAGGGAGAAATTAAATAAAGCAGCAAAAATAACTGCAGCATAAGCTTTATAGTGTCAGATTTATTTTAAAGAAAACATTTGAGATATGATGTTACGGTGAGATGGACAAGGGGATGGAAAAAATGAAAATTATAATGAATTCCTAGTTTGATGGATCATAACTGAATGGTTGGGACAAAGGCACTGACAGATGAACTACAAATGACCTGTGCAAACTGGATGTTTTGTGGCTTTCGCCAGTGATTTCAGCTAAGTAATATGAGTTCACTGATTCCTTGTGCAGTGCCCACTCCTAGTCTAGATAATCTGCCAGCTAGAAAAGAAACTCGTTATGCATGAACATTGATGGTCACAAAACAGCAACATTCATGTTTCCTGGAAAAGGCATTAGTTATTCCCTATCTGTATTTACTTGCAGTACATACATACCACACTTCACCATGTATATTAAAAACGAATTCAATAACAGATACTAGTACTTTTCAGCACATGAGTCACTGAAACATAGCTTCTTATGGAACACAATCACTATACCGCTATGTCATACTTAGATCTGCATATTACCTAAAGAAAAATAACCCATATTAATGTAATAATTTACCTTATTTTCCTAGAATCAAGAAATTCGCATAGTTCAGTTGCACCTGTCCATAAATGCCTTCATGTCAAGACTTTACTTACCAGAAAAACAAAACCATCTTTAATGACCTCTTAAATGTTTCTCTAATGGTTTAGGAGATTTAAAAGTATTTCCCTCCATCCAATGTCTTGGAGGATGAAGAAATAAATAGCAAGTACAACTCGTGAAATTATGCACGACATATCACATAAATATAGATGCGATTTTAGACTATCAAATGAGGCAAATTCGTCACAGTAAATAGCCCAAAGGATGGTAACCAAAGATCATAATCGAAAATTTTATCCGGGTAATAAGGAAACCACTAAGACTAGAAGGTACTCTATTCTACAAACTACGGTTGGTCAGTTGCCAGGTGTTCAATCACAAAAATTCTTATAAAGAAAAGAAATGAAAGAGTCCCTAGAATCAGACATTCTGTCACTGTTACAAAGAATCACCATTTCAACGAAACAACAAAGTAAACAAAATGGATCTAGACATAAATCTTAAAATTTTGAGAAAGGAATAGCTACTAATCCTCGTAAGCCTCATAAAAACCATAACCCCTCATCCCCAACCAGAAAGTTCAAAAAGCATACGGCCAGAAGTCCTCAAAAAAGGTCCATAATAAGCACCAAATAGCTAATATTCCACTCAAACAAAGTCATACCATCCAAAACTACAATCCAAACATAAACCAATCTTCAATTATTGTTAAATAACCATTGTTTCCCAGTAGATTAAGCTGTTGGGGAACGGGCCATTATATTGTACTCGTACATCTCAACACGTATTGACCCAAAACCAAAAATCCAACATATCTACAAACCAAAAGAGAAACAGGGACCTGGCATGATCTGGAGGCGCTCGAGTCCTCGGCGCTCAAACTCAGCAATGGTCTCGTAGGCCCTCCGCTGCCTGGGGGGGCTCCAGGTCTCGATGTGGTGCAGTATGTCAATGCCGGTGGGATTCTTTGCCCTCAGGACTCTGTACTCTTCCTCCCCCAATACCTCTCTGTACATTGCCGCGAAATCGATGACGGGGACCGTGAGTGTCCCGTCCATGTCGAACACCACCCCTCTCAGTCTAGCCTTCCCACCCATCGCGACACTGCAAATGCTTCGGCCTCGGCTTCCTCTTCTGCTAAAAAGGTTGGTGAAAATGGTTGGACGGAAATGGGCGACGGAGAGGCGACCCCACGCGAGCATGTTCCGCCCAGCGACGAGCCGATGTCGTCCCCTCTTTTAAGTGGCAGCGCTTTCACAATCTTACCGGCTCTGCCATCACCGTTGGTGGTTAGTTTTATCGGCTGTTACGACCATGGTCCACGATGAGCTTCAAATCAACGGCTGTAATTATCCGTTGATAATGAGCCCCGATAAATTAATTGTTGACTGTTTGTTAGGATTATTAAGTGAATTGCTTTATGCATTAGATACCTAAATATGAACGAAAAAATTTATATGACCCCGGGCTCATATAAATTTATGTGAGCCCGAGCTCTATAGGCCGTCGGATTTAAATCCAATGACCTATAATACTCATGAGTTTAACTAATGAGTATAACTTATGAGTATTATGAGTCGCCGGATGTAAATCCGATGGCCCATAGAGCCCGGGCTCACGTAAGTTTATATGAGCACGGGCTCATATAAATGGGTCTCAAATATGAAAGCTAGTTCCAGTAAAGTAAAGTAAAGTAAAATAAAGTAAGGAAAAAATTTATATGAGCCCAGTGAGCTCGGGATCTAAGGCCATCGGATTTATATCTGGTGGCCCATAATATTTATGGGTTTAAATGCCCCGTAAGTATTATGGGCCGTTTGATGTAAATTTAACGGCCCATAAAGCCCAAGCTCACGTAGGCCTAAGTTTGAGATTCTTAATTCTAATACACCAAAAGAGATTTTGTCATATAAATATAAATAAAAAGGCAAACTTTTTATAGGTTTTAAGAGATAAAAAAACCTTAATAAAGCATGAAATAGAATATCAAGAACAGAACCACTTGAAGGGCTTTATTTCGTCCTTCATAGCAACTCTCTAACTATGGACTTTAGAGAAAAACCCAAAAAAGAAGAGTAAAAGTGTAAAATATGATATTCTCTTCTGCTAATATATTATGGTTAGTTGGGTATAAAGATAAGTTGATTAAAACGGTTAATTGGATAAAAGAGTTATTTGGGCTTAAGTTATTTAAACGTTATGGGCTTTAAATTACTTAAGAAGAGAGACTCGAATCTAGGCTTGGTTGGCTAAAGAAGAGGCTGCAAAGGGATTTTGTGTTGTGCCCGTGATCATGAAAATTTGGCATGGTGGTCAATACTTTTCACCTAAATTTATTAGGCCCATCCAATAGATATTAAGAAAAGGGGTTATGAAAAGAATACAAAATCTCGAGGTGGTTAATTGACCACCCACCTTTGAATGTGGATCTGCTACTGACCTGTTTATCATATATACAAAATTATACATATATATACTAATTAGTCTTTAGTTGTTTGATTTTAAAAGAGATTGACTTATGATTTTTTACAATAATTTTCATGTTACTACAGTGATTTACTCAATTAAAGATATTATTTAAATCCTAAATATTTATTGAATTAATTTAACTACTTATAATTATTCATTATAGTTGTTACAAGCGGCTACTTGGAAGATAATTTGTTATTTTTAGTATTTTATATTTAATTATATTTTTTAATTAAAAAATATATTTATAATTTATATTTTATATTCTCTTAAACTCACTTCGCTTCAATGTTTTCCATTTGATTGTTTTGTCTAATTTTGTTAGTCTCATTACGTCACAATTCATCTTTAATTATCATGCTAAAATTTAATTAGCTACATAAACACTTTGTACAAAATATTTTTACAACTCTCAGGTAATTTAGATTCTATTTTGATAACTCAAACACATGAGTCTTTTTTGTTTTTAATAACTAAACTTATAAAGTATTTGTTTATGCAAAGAAATGATGGGTGGGTTTGAAGTAAGATTGTTGAGTCAGCTCTATTCTACTTAGGGTTAAACTCAAGTTAATTTAAATTAAAGCTTGAACTTGAGCTAATAGAACCAAATTATTCTTTGGCCTATCTCAAACTGGCTTGGTTTGAATGTTTGCTCACTTATCTTTAAATAAGTGACATAGGTGGTTTATTTTGAGATTTGGTATATATTAGTTGAAAACATGATTATGTTACAAATCATATTTGTTTATGATATTACAAAATTTAGAATGATTTAGTTATTGAAATAGGTTGGAATTAATAAGTTTTGAATGATCAAACAGGTTTAAGTAAAACTTTGAACAAGTTTAAGTAATTTTTTTTTAAAATATGGAAGGACTCCTTTAAAAAAATTTAGATAATAGATGTCATCGTATAGTTAAATGGGGTTGACCCAACCCATCTACTATTCTAGGTCAGGGTCATGGTTAGATTTTAAAATATTATTTTAAAGAGACACTAATAAATTATGTGCATCACTAGAAGTGGTCACATTCTTGCCTCCAATATACTTTTGAAGACACTTGACTATAAGAAGACAAGTGTTATTATTTTCAAATTTGGATTCTTCTAAAATAAACCGTACATTGACGTCTTGGAGCTAGACTCATATAATAAAAATTAATTATTAAAAAATAAATAATTTTATTATATATATGCCCAATATACATATCTATTAGCATTTCATGTTTAATTATTATAATTTATTTATAATAACTATAAATAACAGACTTTAATAATATCTAATTAAGTGAATAAAAATATTTATTTTAACTTTTTTAAACATATTTAAAAAATATAATAAATAAAAATTATTCAATTAACTGACCAATTATTAATAAAAATAACACTTATAAAAGTACTTACCATTTATTTAATAAAATAATTATAGATAAAAAAATTTAAAAATAATTATAATAATAGAATAAATTATACCAAAACCACATCATTCGACTTAGCAGCCCCAATGAGAGCAAACCATGAATACCATTTCCAAGAAAACGCAATCAGGATTTTGTATCCACTTTCTCAATATATACTTTCAATGACAAATGTATCTAATTTTACATCACTAATGATCTAAAGTACAACACCAGATCTCTTTTTGGGTTGCTGGGCTTTTGGTATGTGGAACACTCTCACAAGAAGAATACAGAAGAACCATACAACAAAACACCAACCTCTTAGCATCTTTCATCGCCCACCCAGTTATTCTTTTCCTTGGGC
Organism: Saururus chinensis; assembly: GCA_035235625.1. Classification (NCBI taxonomy): domain Eukaryota; kingdom Viridiplantae; phylum Streptophyta; class Magnoliopsida; order Piperales; family Saururaceae; genus Saururus; species Saururus chinensis. The sequence goes on from CP141145.1 coordinate 35,183,296, forward strand.
CCTGTTGGCCCCTCTTCTCCATAGAGCTCCACTGGGAATTTGTCAATCAGGTTTTCCACGGTGAACCTGACCATCACAGGTAGAATGCTAATCAATTTTTCCAATTCTGATCTTGAATTGTACACAATCGTTGGGCCCCACTCCCTCATATACTGCAGCCAACATGGCTCTGCAACTTTTCCTTCTCCAAGATACTCTGCTGCAACAATCTGATATTTCACACTAGAATCTACAAAAAATTCACTCCTAGCAGCATCATTTCTGATGCCTATGCTGAGCTTCTGGGAGCCTTGAAGGTAAATCCCAGGGTGTGGGAAACTTGCATGACCACTTTTTGAAGAATAAACAACGGCCTTATTACCATTAATATATTCCAAATCGCAAGCATCGACCCACTCGCCTCCACTGTGTTGCGAGAAGTAAATACTCAGCAACTCGCCATTAAAATTGCTTATTCTAAGTGTGAAATGCTCCCAATCACCCACATGCTCTCCGATTTTGCTAAATGGGAAGTTGGCCATTCCAACCTTGAGTGTGGCAGGGCCATTGAAGGGGCAGAAGACCCACATGGCGATATCAGTGAAGGTCCCACCAAGAGCAGGTTTTACATGAACATATAGCTCTGCACTTGGTATATTCCCACGTTTGACAAACTCATCTGGATCATCAACAGGCAAGTCTATCCAATATTTTCCATCATTTTCGCCACCAATAGGTAGGATTGAACCCTTTGAATCAATAGCCTCGCCTTCAATCCCGCCCTTTCGGCATAACAAAGCACCATTCTTAAAAAACCAGGAAACAGATGAGGGCATATAAATTTCATCTGGATGGAAGAAAACAGTCGGCCCATAGTGTTTAATCAGTGCATGAATCTGGTCCAAATTTGGCATGGCTTCGAGGGTCGGGTCAAAATTTTTCAAGCAGACAATGCTAGATTCTTCCTCAGAGCTCCATAAATTACTACAGAGAAACGTCCCAAGGGAGACACCTTTACCCCACATACCCCTGTCACAAGGTCTAGTGCTCCAAACACGAAAAGGAAACTTCAGTAATACAGAATCCGTACTAAGTAACAGATCATAAGGCTCACAAGTAGCCGTTAAATCTACTCGGACACATCTTACTTCATCAAGTTCAGGTTTCTTGCGATCATTGGTAACCAAACAGCCCATAGCTCTATAACCCTCAGGTGGATTTGGCAGCCAGAAATAACCACATCCACCATGAAAATCCTCAGCATAGTCATCTGAACTCCAAATCAGCGTGTAATCGACAGGTTTCTCAAGTGCTGGAATGTTGATTCCTTTATTGTTCTCTTTAGCAACAAGAATAAACCCATGAAGAGGTTTGGTGCTAAGTTGGCAGTAGTGGCCAAGACTATGATATCCATTAGGAATTCCCACAGGTCTATAAAAGGAAGCACCCTTCGATTTCCCCTTCAAATTACTGCAAGTCCAAACATGCTCAAACTTGGTGACTTGAATAACTTCTAATTCTCCTATACAAATATTTCCCTTGGCAAAACTCCCACCTGTAGACATGATTAGGTACAAGTATTAAAAATAGAGAATATTCGGATGAAAATGAGCCCAGGTGTATAAAGTAAAACAATGCAATCTAAAAACCATCATAGCTCCTTTCATCTTGAAGATGGAAAAGCATGCATCTGAATTGGCATCTGCGCAAGTTTCATACCCAATTGACTTGTAAAATGTAAAAGTAGACATTTGCATAGAAATGCACGTGAACCCTACATCAACAGGCAGCAAATACACAATACCTGTTGCCTTTATCTGATGCTCGGATGCCAGATACCAAACCAGATTATATTTACAAACAAGAACAGAGCAATTAGAACAGGCTACTAACCCCCATAATGATCAGACAGGCCCTCAAGTTAATTAGCAAAAGTTGACTTATTTCTTATTTCTTCTAATATCAATGAATCAAAATATTTAGCATTTGTAAAAACTTAAAAAAAAAAACTCAAAATTAATTTTCAAACTTTAACACCTATTCCTCTAATTTGTAATCTTTTTTATTAAACTCTAATTTATTCATTACAACTAAAAATAAGGAACCAAACAGTTAAAAAACAAGAAATCCATGTTTACTCGACTACCATACGTTAATTAGACAAGGCAAAACGAAACACGAAAGTCTTAAAATCCTGCCATAATCGAGCGAGTAAGTCTCATAACACACAGCCATGATTCTCACCCAAAAAAAGAAAACAGAAAAGAGCCCGAATTACCTTCAGGCCAACGTGGAATTGGGTCCGGCAAACAGAATGGCTCCGGCTCCGGCTCCGGCTCCGGCTCCGGCGAGACGATCTCGTACACCCTGTTCCAACGAAAGCACCGGCACCCAAACATCTTCAACCGATCCTCGTCTCTGGACGGAGCCAAAAAAATATATCAAAAACCTCCAAAAGCCATCAACACGGGCGCGTTTTCCCAATCATTGAATCAGCATACGCAATTTCCCAGCCCCATCAGAGAAGCATATCCTCTCATTATTGCGTTGACCACCTGCCCCCCGCCCGAAAACTGAAAGAACCCACAAGAGAACGATAGAAAAGAACCGAACTTTGTATGCCAAAATAGGGATGGAATGGAACGCAGGTTCAGGAGGGGAGGGAACTTTGTATGGTGGGTGATATGGATTTGAGGGAGGACTTTCCATTTTTCTGAACGGGACTTCGGTTAGGACATTGAAGATGGAAGGTGGGGAAGGCAGGCCCAGTCCATCAACACGGATCTCGCCAACCGAAATACTCGCCTACTTTATTTTCTCGGAATCTTCCTTTTTCGCTGTTTGTTTTTAGTATTCGCCAGCTGTGTCCCGACCCACACCTTTATTGGAGCTGGGACCCACCACCTAATCGATTTCTTATGCATCGTGCGGAGAAACGTCGTGGCCAACGTCGCGTGGGGAGTTTTCTCGTCGGACTACAACTGGCCATCCAATCAAGGACGGAAGGTGAGCGGGCCCCACGTCGGCAGCAGCGTTCGGTATGTCTGCGGGTGGCGTGATGCTTGGACGCTTGAACGGTGGGGAAAGCCAAGCCAGCGCGACCTGAAATGATTACTAAATTGGATGAATATCTCAAGTTTAAAAGGCGCATAATGTGGCTTGTCTTCATGTGAAGACGTAATTAGGCCGTTTTGTCTGGTTGCTTGCTTTGACGCGAAAGCGAACCGGAAGTCACCAAGAACTCGCCGGTCTTCAGGACACACGTGTGGATTAACTTATTTAAGCTAATGTGTTACGACTCACGTATGATCGTGAACTATATTGGGGTTTTAGGCGTTAATTATAAAAAAATTATTAATTTAATATTAATTTAATATTTTATATTTAGATAAAATTGCCCGTGACGCGCCGCTTTTCTCCCCTTTTCTTCTATGAAATCACATAGATTTGTTTGATTAAAAAATTAAAGATTTTTAAATTCAATCCTCTCTTTTGCACGCTAAAAAGCTCCTAATATCTATTTTATCTACGAGTCCTTATAAATTTTTATTAGTGAAAATAATAAATATTTACTCACGTTGTTATATATAAAGAGAGTAATTTACTCTATTTGTACATGTAACGCCCAAGATTTTCATCACATTTTCTTAAAGTTTACGGATTTTTTTATAAATAATGACTATAAATTACGGAAAATGATGAAATACAAAACCTGTAAAAATATTTTATAATTTAAAACATCACACATCTTTTTTTTCCATCCAAAACTTTCCTTACGATTAAACATCGTATGAACAAATTAAATATCTTCAGACACTACTCGAAAACAAACGTATGAATAAATTACCATGATCATGGATTTTAAATACAAATCTCTCCCAGATATCCCTAAGTACAAGTCTCATAAACAATCCACACTCTAATCCAAATTACAACTCCAGAAGGTATAAATACTTAAATTTCATTTCACCCAATACATCAAATTGTGGCACAAAAATAATACTTGCATTGAGTAAAATATATATGAGTTAAAGGGAATCAAACAACTGCAGAAATAAGCACCTATCTCTTGGAGCTCCATGTCACAAACCTGCGAAAGCCTCCTGAACAACGGGCTAAAAAAATAACTGTAAGGACCCTCATCTTTGAACCGGTTTTGGTTTTCTTTAATTATGGGTTATCGTGAGATTTACGCGTTTTCTGATCTTATTCGGTGATTTCGTGAAATAAATAGTGTTTGTGATTGTTTTAACCAAAATTAACTTCAACATTAGTGGTTTTAAGTGATTTTAAACCAAATGTGAATTTTTGAGATTTTTTGGAATTTTTACTATTTTCCAAAAAAAAAATTAGGGTTTTGGCGGGACCCCTGTAGGCCCCACCGTCGAAAATTTTATTTTTGAGTCAAATGAACCTAGACATATACTTAAGGTCCCACAAAAATTTTCAGAATTTTATTAGGCTTAAACTGTGCTTAAATTTGCAAAATACCCACTTTTAGCCTACTTTTCATATTTACACCCCAAAACTTACCTATGCCTACCCCAACCCTTACTATAAAAGGGCAAACCAGAGCCATTTCCATTTTTGAGAATAGGCTAAGGAAGGAGGGCTGGCCTAATCCCCACTTAGGCCCGAATTAGAAGCCGATTAAGGTAAGCTTACTCTAATTAAGCACTAATCATTGACTTTTCTCTTAATTTCTTCCAAATCTACAATTTTCTCCTTGATTCAATCCGTTTTTAACCATCAAAAGCTACTGATTTGTGTTTTACTACAAACCCTAACATTCAAAATTTGATTTTTACTACCAACAAGCCCTAGATCTAAGGTTTAATTAGGGATTTCTTGGGTAAATCGATTTCTATTAGAGTTTAATTCAAACTCATTGTGTTTTCAAGGATTTCAAGAAGGGTGACTCTTCAATCCGAGCTTAATCAAGTGCTGAGGTAATGGGTCTTCGAAATCTCTGTTTATCCATGGTAAAACTCTTTATTTTTGGCTTATTTCGAAATGGTTTGCTTGATTTAGTGTGTTAATGGTAAGATTAGAAAATAGAATTATTTAATCCCGATTTCTTAGGGTTTTGCATTATTATGGTATGGTTTGATATTCTGGAAGTCAAGGAGGACTTTTGATGATGATTAGGGTGTTAGATGTGGATTTGAAGTGTTATCTATGGTGTTTCGGTTTGATTTTGCGAAAGGAAGAAGATGATTGTTCTGCCGTGTTGGCGATCGATCGGCCTTGCAGGGCGATCGAGGCGATCGATCGGATGAACTGAAAATTTCAAAATTTTGCGTGTAACCGATCGAATGACCTGAAGGGCGATCGATCGGCTACACAGGAAATTGTGTGTTGTGTGTATGATGTCTATTTTGATGATTCCACTTTAGCTTGCCAATTTTATATGAATGTGGAGTGTTTTAAGCTATGTTAGGCTACTGAAAATGCATGCTATTGAGTTTATGGAGTTGAGATATGTGCTTAGAGATGGTGGAATGACATGTTTTGTGGCATGATGTTGGAATCGTTATCTTGAAATTATGAATGGTTGTTTCCCTTTGGTTAAGCATATATTTTCAGTAGGACTACAATCATTGTTGGACTGATTTGTCATGATAAATTGTGATTAATGGTGTGTGAATGTTGGTGAATGCCATGACTCAATGATGAAATGAGTGATGTTATAGGTGTTTAGCCCTTGTGGTTGAGTTTTGAATCTAGCTGTGATTTCAACGATTCTTCTACTATGATTTCAGCTGGAATTCATGTTTAGATAGAAATTCACATGTGTAGTGTGGTAGTGAGTTGATTTTCAAGCATGTTGTTAAGCATTATGTGAAAGGCTTCTACTAGTTACACACACATGTGGGGGGTTAAATGATGATGTTGAAGCTTAATATTGTGATTATGAATGATGCATTAGGGGCTGGTGAGAGCACTTATCATGATTAGGATTCATGTATGCTTTGCCCACGCATGTACCATGCTGCATGCATCATGAAAATGGATTTCCAAGTGAGGCTTCATCGTGATTAATCGAATTTGACCGATTGGATGCAATGTGATGGAATTGTGTGCCGGATTGATCGGTCGTGGATTAATCGCAAGTTGATTGGTCTGAAAGGACATATTTTGATTTGAAGTTCCTGTGTGGGACGATTTGAAGTTCCTGTGTAGAACGATTTGAAGTTCCTGTGTGGAACGAGTGCACTCCCCGGGTTGAGTCTTGTTTAATGGAATGATGTGGGGACGAGTTGTGTACTTGTCTTGCGGATATGTGAGAATGTTATTATGTGTGTCATCTGGACCCTGAGAATCCAGTGTGGTATGCCATGTGCACCCCGCTACCACGTGTTCTAGGGTTCTCTGTATGAGAACTCGGGCTCTTCCCTCCGCAGGAGATGTCCCTGGGCGAACACCCCTGCTCTAGATTCTCTGTGTGAGAATGAGACATCCTTGGTCAGGATTGTCCAGGGCGAGCAGTATTAGGGATTGACAACCCCGATCTTTCTTGAATTATTGTGTAGAATTTTGGACCATGACACGCCTTCGTGGCCTTGTCTATGCTCCCGTCTGTGTGACGTTAATGTGTGATTACTCCTTGATGGAGGTTGATTGTGATGACATTATGCATGTGGGAATATGTATGTTAGAGATACATCCTTGCATGTTGATTTTGATGTTATGCATGTGGAATATATATGTTAGAGATACATCAATGCAGATTGTGATGATGTTATGCATGTGGAATATGTATGTTAGAGATACATCCATGTATGTTGATTTTGATGTTATGCATGTGGAATATGTATGTTAGAGATACATCCATGTATGTTGATTTTGATGTTATGCATGTGGAATATGTATGTTAGAGATACATCCATGCAGATTGTGATGATGTTATGCATGTGGAACATGTATGTTAGAGATACATCTATGCATGTTGATTTTGATGATAAAATGCATGTGGGAATATGTATGTTAGAGATACATCCATGCGGGATTGGTTATGATGTGAATGCATGTGGGAATATGTATGCTAGAGATACATCCATGCAGGTTGAATTATGCATTATGATGCAGTGTTAGGTGATATGAATGTGTGATCAGAAAGTGATGCACCATGTAAATCTTTGATCTGAATGATCTCATTGCTAAGCTATCGTATTTTCTACGTTGACAGTGATATTAAAAACCATTGCTGAGTGTTAAAACTCACCCCTCTTTTGTGTTTTGATTTGGGGCTGCGTGGTGCGACACGCAGACGAACAGGATTGCCTCTTTGAGGAAAGGTCAGAGGTAGCTTGGGTGTGATGATGGAGATCGTTGAGTGACTTACCTGCGTTTATTTCATGCTTTATGTTCGAACCTTTGTGTAGGGTTCTTGTTTTGGATTTATGTCATATACTACAGTTGTGATGATTATGACTATTTTGAGCCGGTGTGGGCTTTACTTAACTAAGTTTGTGGGTTTGAGATTGTTGTTTACTTTGTGATAAGCAACACCTTTTTCTTCCCTTTTATTTACTCTTGCTCAAAGGATTGTGCGCACTCCGTGTTGCTGTTAATCGCCCGTGGTTAGGGTTAAGTCTTCCGCTAGATCATTTTCTCAATGTTCCCTTCGTCGCCCCCGCGCGCTTGACCGGCCCTTGGACCGGGTTCGGCTCGGGTCGGGCATCGCCGGGGCGTGACAATAACATATTGAGTATTTTCATACTTAGTAGGAAAATACCCAGTAGGGGAGTTCTAAACGGTGAACTCAATAAGTCCATACATAGATGCGTTCATGCAACTCAAACATGAAGTAGACAACATATAATAAGCATATACATATGTGTATAATTAAGCATAACACACCATCAAACCAAACTTACACAAACACCCTTAATCAGGGTCTTACAAACTTACTCGTATAATCGGATACTTACTCATATAACTTATACATACTTGTACGACCTTACTCGTACAATCTTAAACTTACTCATACGACCTTACTCATACGATCTTACTCATAAACATACGATGTCTTACTCAGAATCATACTCTTACAGTCATACTCATACTCATACTCTTACAATCATGCTCACAAACATACACTTACTAAAAAATATACGTACTCACTCATATAGTCATACACATACTATCAACCATTAAAGTTCATTACAATTAATAAGCTCCAAGAAATAGAAAAGAATGCTACTGGGGCATCACCTTAACCTCCGGGGAGTGAATAGACGTCATGGATTTTTTCAAAGGCAAGACACACCAATGCTCATGGGGCACAGGATCAAACATGTAAGAGCAATTCCATGATACTACTTACCTGAGTGCACAAACATAAACACCCACACATAAGAGGTCATATAATTGCCCGCCATTATGGGTCTTATAGTGCCAGTGCCACCCTTGGGTAGAAATCATACAGTGCCACTCTTGGGTAGAATCATACAATGCCACTCTTGGGCAATAATCATACAATGCTCTCAATAGAGCATCAAACGTCTTGACTTATACAACACATAGACCAAATCGAAAATATACATTGCTCTCAACAGAGCATCAGACGTCTAGTGCTCTATACAGCACATAGACAACATCACGCAGGGTAAACATCATGGCAAGACATGAGAAATGCTCAGCTGACTCATTATCGACTAGCTCAAACACAGAACTTAATTTGTTGAACCTTCAGGTCTCAAACTCACAACACTATCATTAGCTTTGCTTATAATTCAAGTTTGAATTAAGTAAATTATGTGGTACAATTATGCCACAGATTCTCAAATGTACAATGTTCCACTGAACAAACCAAAGCTGAGCCCAATTCGAAACCCTAGTTTGCCAGGGCAGTAGACTTCACTTACCTCATCCATATCATGATCATAACTCACCGTACATCAAATCCTTATATAAGCATACAGTCTTTGCCATCCACCTTATGACCAAAATATCTTACTTGGCATCATCAAACTGAGCTCCTCATAGTAGATCCCCATTATTACCCTCTTACTTAATACCTCACTTATTATGCTTACTTTTTAATTCACAATATGTACGTTATGCTTGTCCAATTATGCACGCTCTTACTGTTTAATAAACCCTCATAAGGCTCTAAGCCTAAGTCCTCTTACTTACCGAACCCCTGACATACACTTCAAACCAAACCAATCCGCTCCACTCCTCGCCTGTCACACTTACATCTGTTGTCTTCTGTCACAAGCTTACACATACACATCCAACTCCATACCAAACCCTCTGTACTGATCATCGCCCAAACTTCTGCCCACATACATAGTCCACAACGTAACTTACCAACATACTCGTCAGTCATCACTAGCACATACATAATATACATGTAGCATACTAACATATTTTCTAGCCATCACTACTGCATACACATTCCACATACATAAACATGCTTACAACTCACATACATATCATATGTATCTCAACATGCTTACAACTCACATTCATTCTCTTACATCATGCAAACGGATCATGATTTAATATCCAAAACATGGAATCATACAATCCTAGCATGTTGTTACTCATTCCAAGCATGCTATCATGAAATTACGAGTTCAAAGCTCCCCTACCTCATAATCATGACACTTGATGGCGAGCATATATACAATGGTGGCGGTGGCGGAGTTGGCGGCCAAACGCTTTGCCAAGTTGAGAGAGTTGCTATCCCGAGGGTTTAGGAAACGCCGGAAGCACTCATGGCCAAATGGGGTGTCAGAAGTCAATGTGGCAAAATCCACGATCCACAACGGCACACTATGGGTGGCCGAGAGAAAGGTCATGCCAACGAGTGGCAGGTGCGACTGAAGGTCCAAGATACACACTACAATTCGACTGGCGGTTGAAAAATACTCAACCGGTCACAAGACATCCAAATCGACTGTGGACAACACCCAACGACGTCGATTTCAAGTTTACAAGGGCCCACATAAGGGCGGAGGGTGTGGGTGACGCTTGAGGATAGAGGAAAGTGGGTGGAGGAGCTCTAATGGACAAATCCTGACGATGGCAAAGCCATCAGACGGTCAGGCGGTTTGGCAAAAGTGACACCCTAACCCTAATTCGCACACGCGGCTACATGCATGCACGGCTAAAGGCCACTCAAGGGGAGATGGGTTGGATAGTGGAAGTCCAAAGCCCACAAAAGGGTAGCAAGACTAAGGCCGAAGTGGTGGTCAATTGAAGTGGTGACATCGCCGATCACCCACAACCAAAACAATTCGTGTGGGCAGCTATGCATCTAGCACGGTTGAGGGCAGAGGGGTAGGAGCATGACAGACTAAAGCTGACAAGGTCGTCGCTGCTAAGGCCAATAGAGATAGAATTGAGCTAGATGGGGCTAGCCCTCACCGTCATTGGGCTGGGCAAAGCCTATAGTGGCCAGATGGCTCACAAATCATCGGGAATGGTGGCCAGATGCACCTAGAGGCATATGTCTGGCTCGGGCGAAAGGAAAGAGCAGAAGGGAGGTGGAGGAGCTAAAATCGGGCCGGGAGGGCTGGCCCTTACCTTCACCAGGCTAGGGCAAAACCCACAGTGACCAAGCGGCCCTCTTTAGCCAACAACAGTGGCAGTAACTCAAAATCAAATAGGGGCAGGAGACTGTAAGGTGGGAGGAAGGCGGATCAGAGAGGGTTGGCCAAGGTGAACAAGCGGCCAGATTGGGAAGGCGACGGCGATCCAGCCTTCACTGGTCACGACGAGTTGGACATATGCCTGCCAAAGTCTATCCGGTGCATAGTAGCAGTGAATTGACATCGCCCAACCGAAATATGGAAGGGATTTGGTCCTGAGCAAAGGAGAGACAGAGGGGGAGGAGGAGGAATTGGGCTAGGTGGGGCATCCCCTCAACTTGGCTGGACCAAGGTGGAGCCGAAAGGAGGTTCGGCCGGTTGTGGCTCACCACCGTCGGACACTATTTAATCAAAATAGTGAACTAGCGGCAAACAGGGGAGGAGATGGTAGGAGGGGATGGGCTGTGGGAGGCTAAAGTGGGTGGAGCTGGGTGGGACTGTCCCTGGCTGTCGCCAGGTCGGGGTGGAGCCCACGGTAGCCATCCGGCCATTGCCGGTCATCACCGGCGGCGGTATATCCAAAACTCAAAGGGGAGAGGAGCTTACCAGGAAAAACAAAGCATCAGAGGGGGAAAGAGGAGAGGGCGACAGAGAGGCCAAGTGGGGCCGGGAGAGGTGGCCCATCTCCGTCCAAAGGCGGAGCCATCAGTTGTCGGCTCACAACAACGGTGGAAACAGAACTCATGGAGAGGGAGAGACTAACCGGGGGAAGAGGAAGAAGCTGGCCAGGGGCAGACATGGCTGGCTAGGGTGGCGTCCTTGCCATCGCCTGGCCAGACGAAGGCCAGCTACCACTGGTAGTGCCAGATTCGGCCTCACACAGAGAAGAGGGTGGAAGAGAGATCGGGCTTTCTCATTGCTTCCTAAACAGGATCGGGCTCGCCCGATCTTGATTATTATTATTATTTTTCATTTTTTTCCACTTACTCTCTCTTATCTTGTCTCTTATTTTATCTCTCGTTTTTGCATCGAAAGTGCACGTCGAGGCCCACAGCCTACGACTGAATCCCATACCCGACTGTACGAGTACATATACTGAGGCCAAATACGCAGAAGTGTCACATTTTCTCTCAAAAAATGATCAGAAAAATAGCAGATAAATTATAGAAAATTGTAGAAAAATCAAAGATATTACAATATATAACAAAGAGAGCAAATATTTACTATTTTTATTAGGAGGGACAACGAGTTGTGAATGATGATCTCAAGGGCAGTGAAGCTCTAAATCTTGTTGAAGTTGAGGTTGACGAGGAGGGGATAGAAGCTGGCTGTGGCAAGGGTAGTGAGACCATTGTCGACAAAGTCCTAGGAGGCAATGATGATTGTAGGGTTGCGTCAGGGAGGAGGTGCTTGCTAAGGATAAGGGGGCGGCAAAGGTAGAGGTGAGTAGCTTGTGGTAGAGGTAGGAGGGAGCAGTGAAGGTGGCACTAGAACTGCCATGGATGGAGAACAAGATGGAGGAGAAGGAGGTGGAGGTGGAGCCAGTGACAAAGATGATGGAGGAGTGCTCAGCAAAAGACTGGTAGAAGCAATCTGGATGAAGGAAGAAAAAGATGAGATGGAAGAAAGAGATCGGGAGATACATGGGAAGAAAAAGATCGAGAAAGATAGAGAAAGAAGAAGGAAATAATAAGAGGGTAAATTTCTCCCAAAATTTAACAATTTAAATTTTATAGATAGTTTAAAGAATTATCGTACCTTCCGTTAGAAAAAGTTTGACCATCAGAGCACATGTCAATTTTTTCTAGCTTTTTTTTGGCAATAATGAGACAGTAACCCAGGTTTTGTATATATATTAATTTGACATTTTTATTAGCCTATGTGGTTAGCTGACAATATATAAACTATAATTATAGATGTCAAATATTTTCAAAAAAGTAAAAAAAATATCAAATATATATATATATATATATATATATATATATATATATATAAAAGAGAAGTTATAAATGACGTACCAACTTGGGGCATTTTCACATTGAAAATGGTATCCCCATTTAAATGGTTGAAGTCCAACCATAGTGCCCTTTATGGCAGCTTTTACAACAAAAGTCCAAACCTTGGGGCAATGCTGCAAATAATAGTAATTGCTTAAAAAGTTAATTATGATTTATTTTTTGGTAATACAATTGAGATTAAATACTCATTTCGTCTTATATTAATAGTTACATTTAAAATAATAATAATTTTTAGTGAACAATGAAACCTAATTTTATGAAAAGAGAAAATAAGCTTAAAATTACTGCTTTTTAAGTACTAAATTACTTAAATTGAACAAACTAGAGTTATTAATTTAGAATAAATTTTATTGTCAAATGGAGCTATTAATTTAAGGAGATAGTATAATACAATACCATAGTTTTACTAATGTGAATGGATAAAATGAAAATGGTCGTGGGTTGGTTGTTCATTTGAACTTGTATGCATGTGGGAAGAGTTTTTTGTGCTCCACGTATTATGACAATGAGCCCAGTCTAAGAAGTGCATGAGACCTTTGATATTTGAGATCAATAGTGTACATGCTAGCGCATATTAGTGCTAGTGCCATTAACGCTAATGAGCTAAGGTGTGCGTTATACCTTCAATTTCATAGATGAATAGTTCACATACATTCCTCACAATGAGCCGAGTGTAAAGCATTGAAAATGCTTTCATTCATGTATGATAGACAAGAAAAATAAAAAAGAATGAATAAGGGGTGAATAAGGAATAAACTTTAGAGATTCTAATTTGAGGACATCACTTAGCGAGCCAGCGAACTAATTAAGAACAAATGAGTAGGGCCATCGAGCAGTTCCCAAATTAATCAGTTGTCATCGGGAGTAAATATACAAATAGAACTAGATGATGTCCACTGATTTAGAGTGATGTAGAATCAACGTGGGTAATTTCCAACCAAGGGAAGGGCAGTAGGGCATGGATAAAGAATGGAAAATACATGGTTCTAGTCCCGTCTCCAAAGGCCGGATCGATTCATGTCAAACGGACAAGGTAATTGTCGAACACCATTGAATTTAACATGGATGGGTACAAATAGGGTTGTTAATGAGAAGGCAGCTCCACGAGCTGAGCATGTTTGACATTTGACTCAGCTCAAAGAGGTTCAGATTGTGTTCGGCTCAAACTCAAACTTAAACAAGCTAATCTCAAAGACGCATCAGATTAAATTAACATAACTTAAAACTTGATCAAGTCGACTCGAAGATCAACTCTAACTTAATTTAGTTTGTTATAAATGACTTCTTATATATTATATCCATATTATATGAATTTCTTAATTTTTATTTTTCATATACTCAAAATATTCTATGTTATTTTATAAAAATATATATAATATATATACATTAATATATGGCATATAATATGTTATATAATACCCATATTAAGATATTACATTTCAAGAAAATAGAAATCCTACTATTAATAAAAGTGAGAATGTAGGTACAATAATTTTTTATTCCTATTCTACCCTTAGTCATCTATATAATATTATTTAATTTTTAAATACTACCCTTAATCATCTTAATCTTAATAAATATAAATATGTAATTATGCTTCTACTATAAACATTCTTAATTCAACCAATCATATTGGTTTAAAATTGGAGATCTAAGTAAACCATATCTAAATTTTACCTACTATTATATTCAATGAACCAAGTCTAAATTTTTACTAATTAAATTAATTTTTTTATATCTTTTTTCATGAGCAGTGTGTGTGCAATTTTGCACTTCTATTAGTAACATTTAATTACTATCTGGCTTGGCTCTTTAGCATCCTGGATTAATATTATTTCAACCTTGGATTTTTGAAGTGAGGCTTGCAACAATAATATTGTAGATTCATTATTGTTATAATCTTTTCATTTTTATAATATTGATGTGATTCTCTAAATTAATATAATTTTTATGGGAAAATTTATAGTGATTAACTTTATGGAATTTATTGAACTGATTGATTAGTTACTCATATTATTAACGTCTACTTTCTTCTTAAGGAATTGGCATGAGCAATGCCTTACTCTAAGGCTTTCTAGGTTGGACTAGATGACCAACTTGAGATAATTATGAGAAATTCATATATTTATTTAAAAATACTAATTTAAAGTTTAAGTACATGAAAGAAATATAATATAGGTTGTAAATGGGATTCGAGCCCAATTCAAACGAAAGTTTGATCTTTTGTACTATGTTTGAGCTCAAGCTTAAGTTTAGTTTCGTGTTTTATGCTTGAGCTTGTGGCGTCCATCATATATTTAATCTATGCCATAACATGCATATTTAATATTTATGCTCGGCATGTGTTACATCACACGTAAACCCGAACATGACGGCCAACCTTCTGAATAGAATACAACACATAAAACCTTTAATACATGGAGTTGATGCACGACTAATATTACATATTACAATAAAATGGAAACTAGTTCAACAACACTGTATGTAGAGCAGTTATATTACAAAATATAGGCCTATCAAGCCTTTTATGACAGTCATAATATTACAAAATATTGATAAAAATTGAAACTCTGTAGATAGGTCCTCCGTAGACACCTCCGGATTGGTTTTACTACCTGCAGAGTCTGGGGGTGGGTGAGTATTTATATACTCAGTAGGTGGAATTAAAATCTAATGTACTGCTACATAAAAGACACTAACATTTTTTATTTGCTAAACATAACAAATTATGACGTTCCTCCGATGCTCATGGGGCATCAGGAAGCTCATAAGGCAGGAGTTTCCCCATGATACTCCAGACCTATGTACGTACGTCAGATACCGATAATTTTCTCGATAGGTATCCAGAATAAGATAGTTCTCAGTGTAACCCTAGAACTATCTAGAAAATACAAAATTTGGATAAAAAAATTTAATCTACACAGAGCATTTCTTCTGAAAACATAAGCAAGGAAGTATGATGACATAAAAACACTCAATAACACATTAATTATATGAGCAGAGCAGAGACTAGAGTTTAAGACCCCCTACCTTAGAATTGGGGTGTAAAATTCATGACTGTAAAGAGCTTGTATGGAAAATTCGGCCCTATCAAAGCGTCCGACACTTTCAATTTAGTTAGAAATGTCTTTTGAAAGGGTCGAATCGGACTTAAAATGGCTCAGAATAGAGGGTCAGAAGTTTTGACTATGGTTGAAGTGAATAGTAAAAATGAATTGGAATGATTTATATAGATGAGGCGGACCGCGCGAGGGTCAAAAGTTTTGACTGTGGTCGAAGTGAATAGTAAAAATGAATTGGAATGATTTATATAGATGAGGCGGACAGTGTGACGTGTGTCCACCACGCATCGCACGGTGGCACCACTCACCACGCAATAACGGGGAACCCGGCATGTGGGTCCCGCGTGGACCCGCGGCTAGTGCATGGCCTGCATCGCGGGCCACGCGAATTAGTGCGCCGCGTGGGTACACCATGCAGTGCAAACCTGCAGTGCGGGTCGGGGGTCCGCCGCGTGGGTGAACCATGCGACGTTGCACGGTCAAACGTCAGCTGACGCAATTCTTGCATCTGCCGACAATAAAATATTAATTTTTTTTCAAAACTTTAAATCGCTCTAACTTTTTACCTATATATCTGAATTATACGTTCTTGGTACCGATGGACTCGTATCGACGAACCCTTCGAAACAAGACCACTCTAGAATTGGTTTTACCGTAGTTTCATCGTAGGCCATCTTATGATGCGTGTTCCCATGATTGCTACATACGGTCACCACCTCTGATTCAAACGCTTCAAAAACCTTTATGTTCAGTTTGTAGAGTTCTACAACATCCCTTTAGGTCCAACATTCAAAATAATATTATATTAATATATAAAAATTCTAATAGTAGAAACGTACCTAATATCAGGGTTATCACAATCTTCCCACCTTAAAAAAATTTCGTCCTCGAAATTGAACTTGTTAATCATCAAATAGCTCTGGATATTTCATTACCATATCACTTTCTAATTCCCATGTGGCTTCTTCTGAAGAATGGTGCTGCCATAATACTTTGACTAATGGAATCCTTTTTGTCCTCAAGATTTGTTCTTTTCGATCCAAAATTTTGATAGGTTTTTCTTCAAATGTCAAATCAGGTTCCAGGGTGATCATTGTCTAATCTAGAACATGAGAAGGATCTTGTACATACTTGCGAAGCATGGATACATGAAATACATTATGTACCCTATCTAGCTGAGGGGGCAATGCCAATCTGTACGCTTTTGGCCCTATTTTATCAAGAATTTCAAATGGTCCTACAAATCGAGGACTTAGTTTACCTTTCATACCAAATTTCATGACTCATCGAGTTGGGGATACCTTTAATAGCACATGATCATCTATACAAAAGTCGAGGTCTTTACTTTGCTGATCGGCGTAGCTCTTTTGGCGACTATGGGTTGTCTCTAATCGACTCCGTATGAGTTTTACCTTATCCACACATTGTTGTAAGAGTTCTGATTTTACCAATTTTCTTTCTCTAACTTCATTCCAATAAGTTGGGGATCGACAGGGTCGTCCCTAAAAAGCTTCATATGGTGTCATACCAATAATGGAATGATAACCATTATTATAAGAAAATTCAATTAATGAAAAATGTTTATCCAAGTTACCTTTCCAATCTATGGCACATGCCTGCAACATGTCTTCTAATGTCTGAATAGTTCGTTCAGACTGACCATCAGTTTGTGGATGAAATGTTGTACTAAATCTGAGACTTGTTCCCAATTCTTCTTGAAGTCTCAGCCAAAAGTGTGAAGTGAACCAACTGTCTCGATCTGAACTGATCGATGAGGGTACACCATGCCGACTCACAATTTCTTTTATATACATTTTAGCCAAAACATTCAATGTCTGAGATTTCTTTAAAGGGAGAAAATGAGCACTCTTAGTAAATCTATCCACTATGACCCAAATAGAGTCATGACCAGCTGATGTCTTGGGTAGGCCTAAAACAAAATCCATGGAAATATGTTCCCATTTCTATTTTGGAATTTCAATTGGCTGAAGAGTACCTGATGGTTTATGACACTTTGCTTTGACCTGCTGACAAGTTAAGCATTTAGAGACAAATTCTCCGATGTCCCTCTTCATTCCTTTCCCCCCCAAACTTCTTTTTGAGGTCTCGGTACATTTTTGTTCCTCCTGGGTGAATAGTGTATTGAGACGGGTGAGCTTCATGCAACAATTCTTGTTTTAATTTAGGTACTGCAGGAACTACTAATCATTCTTTAAATCTTATTCCATCATTACGACGTCTATTAAAGTCAAGCTTATTTAAGAAAGTTTATACTTCTACATCCTCTTTTTGCGCCTCCAAAATGCGCTCAATTAATTCCGATTTTATTTGCAGATTAGCTATGAATCCTTTCTTGTTTCCTAATTGTAATTGAGGTTATACCTCTATTACCTCTTCCATCAGTTTCCATTCTTTTATCATCATATGAGCTGTCATCCCTATGGCCTTCCTACTCAAGGCATCGGCCACTACATTGGCTTTTCCTGGGTAATATTGAATAGAAAAATCATAATCATTCAAATATTCAATCCACTGTCTTTGCCTTAAATTTAAATCCCTTTGAGAGAAAATGTACTTCAAACTCTGATGATCTATAAATACTTTAAATTTTTCTCCATATAGATAATGTCTCCAAAGTTTTAAGGCAAAAACCACTGTTGTTAATTCAAGGTCATGAATGGAGTAATTACCTTCGTGCTTCTTTAATTGTCTTGAAGCATAGGCTATTACTTTCTCATTTTGCATCAAAACGCATCGAAGACCCATTCTTGAGGCATCACTATAAATCACAAACCCTCCACTACCAGTTGGTAAGGATAAAACTGGGGTGGTGGTTAATTTTTATTTCAATTCTTGAAATGCCTTCTCACATTCCTCATTCTATAAAAATTTCACTCCTTTTCTGGTTAGCTTTGTTAAAGGTAAAGCTATGCTTGAGAAGCCTTGTATAAACCTTCGATAGTAACCAGCAAGTCCTAAGAAACTTCTAATTTTTGTGACAGTTTTGGGTCTTTCCCATTTCAAAACTGCTTCGATTTTGGCAGGATCTACTAATATTCCTTGGTTAGAAATGACATGACCCAAAAACACAACTTTGTCCAACCAAAACTCACACTTGCTTAATTTAGCATATAAGTGATGGTCTCTCAGAGTTTGAAGAACTATTTGTAAGTGTGCTTGATGTTCTACAGGAGTGGAAGAATAGATTAATATGTCATCAACAAAAATAATCACGAATTTATCCAAATAGGGTAGGAAAACACAGTTCATAAGATCCATAAATGCTGCAAGAGCATTTGTCAATCCGAATGGCATCACTAAAAATTCATAGTGTCCATATCGGATACGAAATGCTGTTTTTGGAATGTCTTCATCTCGTATTCTCAATTGGTGATATCTAGATCTTAAATCTATTTTTGAGAATACTTTTGCTTCTTGTAATTGGTCAAACAAATCATTTATCCGGGGTAAAGGATATGTATTCTTGATAGTTATCGAGTTAAGCATTCTATAGTCTATGCATAATTTTAAAGATCCATCCTTCTTCCTAACAAAAAGGACTGGAGCTCCCCAAGGTGAGACACTCGGTCTAATGAATCCTTTATTTAATAATTCCTGCAATTGATTTTTTAATTCTTTTAGTTCTGCAGGAGTCATTCTATAGGGTGCCTTAGAGATAGGTTTTATATCTCGTATTAAATCAATATTAAAATCTCTCTCTCTTTGGTGGTACCCTAGGAAGATCATCAGGGAATATATCTTGAAAATCCCTTATAACTTCAATGTCCTCTATCTTGGGAGATGTTGATTCCTTCAAAATTATACTTGCAAGATACGCTTGACATCCTCTAGATATCAAGTGTTGTGCCTTCACAGCAGAAATGATGCATGCTCCTAAAGGTTCTCTGTTTCCATGAAAGGTATATTTTTCCTCTCCTTGATTATTAAATATCACTTTCTATTTCTTATAGTCTACTAATGCTTCATTATCAACTAACCAATCCATTCCTAAGATGACATCGTAGTCGGTCATATTTGAGAGTATCAAGTTAGCCTTCTATGTTTGGTTTTCGAAGGTCATGTACACATCTTGCATAAAGTTTTGAGCTATAAAAGTTTTTCCTACAGGAGTTGACACTTCTAGGATGTATCCTAGTTCTATAACTGGATAATCCGTGCTTAAAAGCAAAGTCACAGGATATGAAAGAATGTGTCGATCTTGGATCTATTAAAACTTTAGCAACTTTATCCAAAATTAGAAGTGTACCTTGTATAACTCTGCAGAAGTTTGAGCTTCTTTTGCAGTAATAGCATACACTCACCCTCCTTGATCTTCTTTTTGGGGCATTCCTTGATCTTGTGCCCAGGGTCTCCACATGCGAAGCAACGTCTTTCAATAAGGTAACAAATCCCTGCCGGATGAAAACGGTTGCATTTGGGGCACTTTTCTAACTTCTTCTCCTTTTAGTTTTGGGGCGGTGGTCTAGAGGTTCTTTATAATTTTTTATTATTGAATTGGTTAGGGCTGCCATTTTTCTTGTCCAATCTTCTATCCTGCTCCCTTGTCCACAATCTTTTTTCTCAGCTAGGAATTCATAATATTCTTGCTCCAGCAGTGAAGCCAATTCCACAGCTTTAGCCAATGTAGTTGGTTGAAATCCTACTATTCGACTACGAAGCCCATTATTCAAACCTTTAACAAATTTTTGAGCTCTTTTTAACTTAGTGGAGCAGATTTCAGGTGCAAAACATTGTAGTTGCACAAATTTGTTTTCATTATGAAAGACGGTCATATTACCTTGTTGCAGATCCAAAAATTCATTTTCTTTCTTCTCCTGAACATGGGGAGGAAAATATTTGTCATACAATATAGTCCTAAATTCTTTCCACTTAATATTTCCTCTATTTATGAAGAAGTTACGTTCAACTGAGGGCCACCAGAAAGCCACCTCTCCTGTCATAGCGAAAGTGGCTACATCTACTTTCCTATCTTCACGGACTTTCAATGCTTTAAAAATTCTTTCAACTTCAAACATCAACTTCTCAGCAGCTTCTAGTCCATTTTCTCCAGAAAATTCAGGAGCAATTTTCTTAAACTGCTCAAGCAAATTATCCCTTTCACTATGACTGCTTTTAGTCAGTTCTCTAGAGTTATTTAAGTGGGTAGGGCTAGGTTGTAATCCTTGAGTCTGTAAATGTTGAGTTAATCATTGAATCATCAAGTCAAGAAAATTATCCATGTGATTTTCAGGTGCTGCCGCATTCTGAGCAGCATTCTCGGCTTGAGCAGAATTGTCAGACAATTGTACTTCTTTATCAGAAGACATTTCGAGCTAGCAAATTGTGATAACCTTAAATTCACAAGAAATTTGTTGTAAACTAAAAGTGTATATATATATATATATATATATATATATATATATATATATATATATATATATATATATATATATATATATAACAAGTTTCATATTTACATTATACAAAAGAAGTGTATGAAATACACTTGTCAAACCAAAAGACTCTATTTACATCAAAAAGTGTAGCGACTACACTTGACAACTGTAAACCACACTAAGCACAACCATACATTTGACAACTGTAACTCAAAACAAGCACAACCACACACATTTAGATGTTTAAGGAAAAAATTTCCTATATGGGCATTGGAAGAAGTAGTGTCCGTCCTTCTCATAGATAGGGCATAGTTTTGGTAATGGTTATGTGTACCATGGGCACTAACAGAAGTAATGCCCTCTCTGCTCACACAGTACACAGATTTTAGGCAGTTGATCTATGTACCATACTATGTCTTTTCCCCTATCTCCCCACCGCGCACTCTCCGCTTCTGCCATTTCTTCTGCTTCAGGAGGCAAGAGGTTCAAATAGAGGTCTCTCATAGGGTTATGTATCCCTTCCCCCCTAATAATATTTTCCCTCACTGCTTCCTCTTCTGGGACTATCCCTTCTTCGCCCACATTTTCTATTATCTCCCCCTCCTCTGTCTCTAGAACATTACTTATCATGTCGTTCCAATAATACTGGTCATCCATTGGATCTACCTCCAATGGTTCCTCTTCTACCTGATTCTCTTCCAATGGTTCCTTTTCTATTGGATCCTCCTCCACCGGGTCTTCCTCCACTGGATCCTCCGCCGACGGGTCTTTCTCCACTGGATCCTCCTCTAACGGGTCCTCCTCTAATGGATCCTCTTCCGACAGGTTTTCCTCCATGGGTTCATCGTCTACTGAGTTTTCTTCCTCACTGTCCTCAATCTCGATAGTTGAGTCAGAAATGCTTATCACAATATCTACCTCATCCATCGAGAGAGGAGTGTCAGGAATATTAACTATCTCCTGGACTTCATTGCTATTCTAGGGAAGGGCAGTAGTAATTTCTAAATTGGTTGAGGAGTCTGCCATAGTGTGCTTCTTTTTGGCTTTTCTTGGTGGTAGATTCCGGGCTGACATATGATATAAAGAGCCCGAAATAAGTTTCATTTTCGATTTTCCCATTAACTGAATTACCATTCAAAACACAAAATATTTTAAAACACAAAATAAAATATATCATTGCATCAAGCAAACATTGAATATAATTACTACGGTATTCTATATATATATATAGAGAGAGAGAGAGAGTTTGCTATGACTGCTCTACAACTAGTGGAGTCAAGTGCTCCGATACCAAGTGTGGCATTTGTCATATATTAATTTATGCCATAACATGCATATTTAATATTTACGCTCGACACGTGTTACATCACCCGTAAACCCGAATGTGCGACCGACCTTCTGAATAGAATACAACACATAAAACCTTTAATACATGGAGTTGATGCACGACTAATATTACATATTACAAAAAAACAGAAACTAGTCCAACAATACCGTATGTAGAGTAGTTATATTACAAAATATAGGTCTATCAAGCCTTTTATAACAACCATAATATTACAAATATTGATAACAATTGAAACTATGTAGACAGTTCCTTCATAGACACCTCCGGATTGGTTTTACTACCTGCAGAGTCTAGGGGTGGGTGAGTATTTTTATACTCAGTAGGTAGAATTAAAATCTAATGTACTGCTGCATAAAAGACACTAATAATTTTTATTTTGCTAAACAAAACAGATTAAGAAATAATTTCAGAAAACATTGGTTCGTCCAAAGACGATAAATTTAGAGTTGTGATACCGAACGACATTCTTCTGATGCTCATGGGGCATCAGGAAGCTCATAAGGCAAGGAGTTTCCCCATGACACTCCAGACCTATGTATGTGCGTCAAATGCCAATAATTTTCTCAGTAGGTATTTAGAATAATATAGTTCTCGGTGTAACCCTAGAACTATTCAGAAAATACAAAATTCGGATAAAATAAAATTTAATCTACATAGAGCATTTCTTCTGAAAACATAAGCAAGGAAGCATGACGACATAAAAATACTCCATAACACATTAATTATATGAGCAGAGCATAGACTACAGTTTAAGACCCCCTACCTTAGAATTGGGGTGTAAAATTCGTGACTGTAAAGAGCTTGTATGAAAATTTTGGCCCCATCACAACGTCTAGCACCTTCGATTTAGTTAGAAACGCCTTTTGAATAGGTCGAATCGGACTTAAAACAGCTCAGAACGGAGGGTCTGAAGTTTTGATTGTGGTAGAAGTAAATAGTAAAAATGAATTTGAATGATTTATATTGATGGGGCGGACTGCATGACGCGCGACGCGTGACCACCACGCATCGTGCAATGGCACCGCGCGGTTACCGCACAGTTTCGTGTGGTAACGCGGACCACTACCAGTGCATGGCCCGCATTGTGGGCCATGCTAATCCGCGCGCCATGGACCCGCGCATGGGTTACAGGCTCGCCGCGCGGGCGTACCGCATGACGTCGCGCGGTCAAACGTCAGCTGACGCAATTCTTGCATCAGCCGAATTCTTGCGTTAGCCGATAAAAAAATAATATTTTTTTTCAAAACTTTAAATTACTCTAACTGTTTACTTATACATCGGAATTATACGTTTTTGGTACTAATGGACTCGTATCGACGAGCTCTTCAAAACAAGACCACTCAATGATAAGTTTTACAGTAATTTTATCATGGGCCCGCTTATGATGCGCGCTCTCACAATTGCTACATACGGTCACCACCTCTAATTCAAATGCTTCAAAAACCTTTATGCTCGGTTTTTAGAATTCTACAACATCGTTTTAGGTCTAATATTTAAAATAATATTTTATTAATATATAAAAATTTTAATAGTAAAAACATACCTAATATCAAGGTTGTCACAGAGCTAAGCCCAAATTAGGAGTTTAGGTGTTTAATTTAGCTAGAATCGAGTTTTTAGAGATAAAGTTCAAGTAAAAAAATTAAAAAATTCAATTTGACTTGGCTCGTTAGCATTAATGACGATATAAATGGCGACAAAGAGGCGGCTTTTATAATTTGAAGAAATCTAGCGTGCCTACAAACCTGAATTGTAGTTACAGATGGGCTTGTGTGTTGTAGTTCTCATTAGCCGTTAGATATATTAAATCGGGTAAGAAAGATGGGGATTGAGAAGCAAGAGATGCTACTTCTCACACGTCCTATACCAAATTGAACGTGATTTTGACAGCGATATTTCTCGTCTCTCTCTCACTTGTTTTTTTCTCTTCTCTATCTCGTGTGGTGGTGGGGATCCTGATTTAGATGTATGACCGTCAGTGTTGAATTGAATGGTTCCAACTTCCAAACACCGCACTCCCACGTTATTCAAACAAAGCCATCTCTAGAGTCTAGACTATGAGTTATATGAAAGAGTAGTTTCGAATAGACGGACTGAGCGAGAGGGACGACACATCTATATATATCTGTCAGTCGTTCCAATAGAAGAACCCGATTCCGTTAATTAATAATATGAAGAGCTACACATTTGGAACATTCTTGATATATGCTTTGATTTGGGTGTGCAGCTGAAACGAGATAATCAAAGTTAGAAAAAAATGATGCAATTTAGAAGACCTACTTTCAAGGGCCAATCTGGCCATGGCTTGCTAGATAGGACAGGTCCTACAAGTCGAGCATGTGGCACCTTGGGGAGGGAGAATTTCTATTTATATAAAAAAAATCCTACTTTTAAGAAAAATATAATAAAATAAATAAACTTTATTTAACCTTTGTGCAATGTTTAATGTTATTACACTAAAATATATTGAGTCTTTACCGGTTTTAGTAATGTTTTATGTTATTATAAATATTTTATTTTTAAGTGATGCAGTATTTTAAATTAAAATAGTTTGATGCTTAAACTATCGGCCATGAACCCTTTATACATGTGCGTCACAAACATGTAATTATATATTTAAACAGATTAAATGTTAAAATGCCAAATTTAGTACTTCAGGAATTTCAATAAAATGTACTAACACTATTGTCAAAATGTTTTACTGATATGCTAAAACGTTTTCATAGTATTGCTAAAATATTTTAGCAATATTGCAAAAATATTTTATTAATAGTACCAAAACATGGCAATAATGCCAAAATATTTTGGCAATACTACGAAAACGATTTTCCAATATTGCTAAAATAATATAGCGTTGTAAACACCTAAAATATACTGAGTCTTCACTGATTTTAGCAATGTTTCATGCTACTATAAATGTTTTATTTTTAAGAGATGTAGTATTTTAAATTAAAGCTACTATAAATGTTTTATTTTTAAGAGATGTAGTATTTTAAATTAAAATATTTTGGTACTTGAACTATTGGTCATGAAACCTTTATACACATGCGCCACAAACGTGTAATTATATGTTTAAAGAGATTAAATGCTAAAATGTCATGTTACTTTAAAGGATATTAGTTCCCCTATCAAAATTCAATGAATTTAATACTTTAGAAATTTCGCTAAAATGTACTGGTACTATTGTCAAAACGTTTTAGCACTTGCCAAAATATTTTGGTAATATTGCCAAAATAATATAACATTGTAAACACCTAAAATATAGTGAGTCTTCACCAGTTTTAATAATGTTTCATGTTATTATAAATATTTTATTTTTAAGAGATGTAGTATTTTCAATTAAAATTTTTTGGTACCTAAACTATCGGCAATAAACCTTCTATACACGTGCTCCAAAAATGTGTAATTACATATTCAAAGAGATTAAGGGGTTTTTGGGTGCAGAATTCATTCGCTAGTGAATTGGAATTTTCAGGAATTAATTCATTCAATTCAATATAGAAATAAAATTTGGTTTGGGTATGAAATTTTTTAGATTGAATCATGTTTGGATAGCGAAATGTGTTTAAGGTCAGAATCTTTAGAATTTTTAGGAAAATTGACAAACATACCCTTTGATTGAAATTGTTTTAAGATACAATCATGTTTGGGTAAGAAATTTGTGTATTTATTTGGAATCGTTGAATTTATGAAAAAAATACTAATATAACCTTGGTTTAGACATTGTTCGTGGTTAGTGTGCACATCCAACAATATGTCCGGTCCAATGTATTCAGCTTTGGCCATATAGAACAGTTTACAATTACGCTAAAAAAGTTTTTTTTATTTAAAATTGATTGTAGAAGTGCAATAGGCCTTATGCTCCTCCTTAAACATTCTTTTATGGCTTGATGGGTCCATGGAAGGTCGTATCGGCCAATACTAGTGCGTATCAACCATATGTACCCGTATTGGCTAAGACCAATACTATTGCCAAAACGTTTATCAATAGTGCCAAAATATTTTGGTAACACTGCGAAAACATTTTGGCAATATTGAGAAAATAAGACAATGTTGTAAAGACCTAAAATATACTAAGTCTTCACCAATTTTAGCACTATTTCATGATATTATAGATATTTTATTTTTAAGAGATGTACTATTTTAAGTTGAAATTGTTTGGTACTTATACTATCGGCTATGAACTATTTACAAACTACCCTTATAACTCACCTCCATTACTTACTTAACTGTACAACCCCAATGCTATAAATACATATTCGTTTTCATAAGAAGGGGCTTTTGGCTTTCAAGTCTACGAAACTTCCAAAAAGAAATCCAAAAGTCCATCACACATCAAAAGATGTCTGAAATCCTAAAAAACCTTTGACCTTCATAAAGTTGAAGAAGTTCAAAGAATTGGAAGAAAAACAGAAGCTCTCAAAAAGGAAGAATAACTTCTGTAAGGGAGCTCTCATCTTCAAGAAGAATTTTTCTTGTTTTTTTTCTTTTCTTTTTTAAACTTAAAAGTTGTAGCCACTGGCAATTCTCTTTTCTTATTTTAATAAATTCCAAGTTGTCTTCTTTATTTTGTCATCTAATCGAAGGGTTTCAAAAATTAATTAATTACCACTCCTCACTCTAAATTGTAAAAAGTAGTTTTGATTAATTAAGAGAAGGTCATCCCACATTAAAAATGTTCTTTTCTATCTCATGTAAATAAGGATAATCCGATCCGTTTTCTTGACTTCTGCGTAGGGAACTACCGAAAACCACCAATAGTAAACACCTGAAATGTACTGAATCTTTAACGTTTTTAGTAATGTTTCATGTTACTATAAATGCTATTTTTAAGAAATGTAATATTTTAAGTTAAAATTATTTGGTACTTGAATTATCGGCCATGAACCCTCTATATTGTGCCACAAATGATCAATTATATGTTCAAAGAGATTAAATGTTAAAATGTCATATTATCTAAAAAGATATCAGCTCCCCTATCAATTTTTAATGAATTTAATACTTCAGGTATTTCGCTAAAATATTTTAGCAATGTTGGTAAAATATTTTGGCAGTATTAGGCACTATTGCCAAACCATTTTGGTAAGGGGACATACATGTTAGACCTTTGCACTTATGTGGACTAATTAATCTACACACATGTGTGTCACCGTCGTTTGTGCGGTTTGCATATGCTACTAGCCGGGCCAAGGCCAACAAGATAATATTTTTGGGGACTAATTATTTTGGTTTTCTCTTAACCCAAAATGGGTCTAGTTTTCACTTATTCTTAGTGGGCGGACAGTTTGTTTGAATGGGACAATGAATACTTGATAGGATTTTTTTTGTGTTCTATAAAACATTGAAAAATTATTTTTTTTGCATTATGCATAATTGTATTTTCCATGTGTCTTTGTGAGAGTAACTACAAATTTTGTGGTTTGTTGCATGCACTGTGTAGTCGTGGTTTGTGTGGTAAATCGAATTATCCTAGTCGACAGGCATTCAATAGATCTTAAGCACCATAAGGGAGGGCGTAATTCTATTTTAAGGATAGACAATGTTTGATTCAATCTTTCATTTATGTAAGTTTTCTTAATTGCAATTACATCACGATACAAACTGTTGTGATTTTCTTATTTCAAAGCTGAGACAATCTTCTATTCGTTTGAATAGAAATAGCTACAAAGTGTACCAATGTGACTCTCGTCATAATATTCACTCATGTTATTGCTCTGGTTCAAGTTAACCATGGGGAAAAGCTAAAAAAATTAGTGGTGCAGGTTTTAAGAGATGACAACAAAAAATGTTTTAACCACTTTAAATTTGGTTTGATTCTTTCATAAAGATATAAGTGCAATTAAAATTTGTGGAGTTATACATTTGTGTATCAATAAGATCTTTTTTCATACTAAAGAGAAAAAAGATGATAAACAGGTTGTTGTTGCATTCGATGCATAAAAAAAGTATATAGTCCAATGAAAAGTGCAAAAGCGTTGGAGGAATATCTAGATAAGAAGTATAAAATAGAAGATGCAAACACAAAAAATTCATTATACGCAAATTCATAAACTTTAAGATGACAAATTCTAAGACTACAATAAAGCAAGTCAAGAACTCCACGTAATCTTACATAATATATATGCAAAAGGTTTGACTTGAGTGAATCCTTTCAAGTGGCTTTTCTTATTAAAAAATTACTACGATCTTGAAAGTATTTCAAGAACTATTTAAGTAGAAGTGCAAGGAAATAAACATAGGGGAAAAAATTTAAAGAATGTAAAAAACATTAGATATTCACATATATATGTGGAAAAGAGCTTCTTCTTGACCTACCACTAGCGATGCCGCCGGGTCGGGTTCGGGTTGGATTTTGTCAAACCCGAACCCAATACCACATAACAAACCTGTGACCCGAACCCATCCCGGTCCGACTCGAACCCGACCCATTTGACCAGAATAGAATAAAAAAATATTATTTTAATTTTTTTTAAAAAATAATATTAAAAAATATATATATTTTATTTATATTTATATTCAGGTCGGGTTGGATCACCTAAAACCCGAACCTGACCCGAATAAGCTATTTGGGTTACTTTTAAAAACCAAACTCAACCTATTAGGATTAGGTCGGGTCAGGTTTACCATTTACCAAACCTGACCCGAGTGGCATCCCTACCTACAAATTGAAAGTTATCACAAAACTATTTAAAGAAAATGAAATACGAGGTTGGAAAGTCAAATAAATAATAAGTAAACACGTTGTAAAAACACAGTTATAGTCTGTAGAATAGAATAGTAGGCATAAAAAGTTACAACCCATTTAAAGAAGAAAAGTTGCAATTGATCCAGAAGAAAGTAAAAAACAACAGAGAAAGAAGAAGGAAAAAGATGTTGAACTTACAAAACCATACTTCAAATCGGTTTTAATTGTGTAGGACCAATTAAAAGTAGCAAACCCATGGAAACATTATTAAATGAAAGTGAAGCAACAACCTTATCCAACCGCCACCTTCATTCATTGTGAACACAAGCAGCCAACAGTCCTCAAGATATAGCATTGCTCGTTGCCATACTTGTCATACCGGTGTTGGACTGCAACAGATACAAAAGTTGGATTTTCCGCCGCCCGGCCGCCATCGTTTGCATCATTTGCATGTGTGCGAGGAAGATCGACGTCAAAACAAAACAACCACGATCCATGCCGCCGGCCGCCGTAAAGGATGAAAATCACAGGCTACTGTTCGTTGTGACCCTCGTCGTGGGTGTGTGTCAGGACTCTTTTATAGCCGCTTTTGCGAGCACCGCGTCGACATCCTCGTAGGAAATAACCCTGACGGCCCCCTTACGTTGCCACCATTAACACTTTTATTATTGTTTCCACTAGAGCCTATTATTCTTGTCAACATAGAGTTTTCCTTTGCAGTCACCATCTCCACCCCAGTTTGTCTTTCTGGCGAAAGTGTTAGAGCTGTGGCCTCCTCGAGATCTGCCACCGGGTTTATGCCGCTCCGAGGTTGAGCAAGAGTATTGTTTCATCCCATTTTTGCGTATCTTTTATAAAAGAAAAATGTTTTTCTAACCAAATTGTATGACCACATTGTTCGTCACCTAACCTTGGTCATTTAGTCAGGCAAAACAAGTCCTTTATCAAACTAATTTAGCATGAACCACAAACTCTCCCTCCCCAGGTCACGTATAGTGTTATTTTATTATTTATAACCAGTCACACAACCGAGCAAAATCGAAATTGTTTTCAGTCCTGAATACTATGTAGGATGTGACTTACTACCTCTTCAGCTGATAAATGGGAATAACAAATATATGTCATTACTTTTTTATTCTTAATTAACTAATATTATTATCAAAGTGTAAGGGTATAACTAAGTCCAAACAGAAATTTTCGGCCGTCATTTTACTTATTATGTAGTAAAGATTAAATAGGACATTTATTTTGGGACTAAGGGAGTACACAA
Source organism: Saururus chinensis (assembly GCA_035235625.1). NCBI lineage: Eukaryota > Viridiplantae > Streptophyta > Magnoliopsida > Piperales > Saururaceae > Saururus > Saururus chinensis. Next base: position 35,213,598 of record CP141145.1, read on the forward strand.
CACATGTATTATTAAAATATGTACATATATAATTACTATGGCCTAAATTTTTTTAATTGAAATTTATAATATCATTGAGTTTAAGACATTATTTTTAATAACTATTATCAGATTCCATTTAGAATTTTTACATAAGATAGAAAACCAACAGGTGCATTGTGGCAGTGCATAAACATTGCATTGCGGCATTGCATAAAGAAGGGATCAAAACAGGGGAGGGAAATTGGGGAGGGAGGAAGGAAATTGGGGCAAACTCACCACTGTTGTCTAAAAGATGGAAGTCTATATTGAAATGCCCATAAAGATGCCTTCTTTGAGAACTACAATATAGAGTCGACATACAAAATGCCCAGAAAGAAGATCAGTTGCAACTACGATGAAAGAATAGAAAAGGTTGGAATCGAGGGAAGGGAAGGGTGTAGAAGATGGTGAGGAGCAACAATCTGAATGTGTCTACCGAGCTTCCTCCGATTCTCCCTCCTCCTCTTCCTCTCTAGCCTCCTCTATTTCTCCTCAGTTGCCCCTATTGACCCAGGAGATGGCCCTCCACCTCCTTCGCCAGCTCTCCCTCGATAACCCCGACCCCTCCTCCTCCCTCGCTAGCCTCCTCTGCTTCGCCTTCATCTCTGATTGGAATCACAAGCTTCTAAAAAAACTATTTTACACTAGAGTATATAACAAATTTTGCATACTCACTTTAAGTGTGATCATTTGCAAAGCATCAAATGCAAAAATAATTGAGAGAATGAGGCAAAAAACTTAAAAATATTACATGGTAAATTATTTATCTATATATATAATATTGTATAATTACTTATCATTTCATAGATATTAATCATTCGTTAAATATCACGTATTATTTAAAAAATATTAATTAATCAATGTATATATTTATTATTATATCCTATATATGGTATATAGTTCTACAAAATACACACACATATATATATATATAATAATTTAATTTAAAAAAATAAAAAATTTTAATTTTTTTTTAAAAATACCACCAACAATGTGTTTGGAACTCATTGAAAATAAGCATGATAAATTCTTGAAAAAATTATTACTGACATGAGCTATTTTTTATTTTAACAATACAAAATTTTAAATACCATTTGCAACGAGTTTAAAAATTTGTTGGAAAAGAATCCTACTTGTCTCAAACTAGCTAACTTGTTGCAAAAGGTGTACATTTATTGTTAAAAATTTCTTAAATTCTATCAAATAAATAGTCAGGTTTTTTTACCTTTTTGTCTTTCAAATAAAATAAAATGGTTCCCATATGGGACACATTTTGAATTTCATTGCAAAAATCGATACTATTTACCACAAAACTACTCATTCATCTCAAATAATCAAATGGTATTTGTGACGATTTAAACTTGTTGCGAATACTCTCTTATTTTTTCAAAGTTCATCCTTTTGCGATGAATTTCAAAATTCTTCCTAAAATGTACCTTTTAGGGACAAATATTCATTTGTGGCAAAACATTTGGTTGTAGTGCTTTTGCGTTGACTATTTAAAGTTGTCACAAAAATATTTTGAAAAAATAAAAGATTATTACTATGAAAATATTAATGAGAAATTATTTGAGATGAAACTGGAATTTTATAGCTAAAAACCTACACTGTTTGTGACAAAATAAATATTTGTTGCAAAAACCTCCACGTTTTGCAATGACATCTCATTTGTCACAAAAAGTGGGTTATATTTGTAACAAATTGAAAAATAAGTCGCTAAAAAACTAAGTTTTAGTGATAAAAATTTGTCGCAAACAAACACACATTTTGTAAGTTATAGAGTTTTTGCAACTAAGTTCTTAAAATATCCCAAAAGGTATATTAGGGACAAATTCTTGTTTGTTATAAAAAAAATTATTTCAAAAGGGTCATTTTGTTGTAGTGGGCCCCTGAAGGTTGGCATCTAAAGCCACTGAAGCCCGGGAATGTCCTCTATTAACAAGATCCAACAAAGTGAATCTACTATCTTGGAAGACAACTAAGATAAAAAAAATTCCAGTTTGATAGTCCATAACAGGTCCAATCTTCATAAGAAGCCAGGTACGGGCATATCAAACGCAAGACTCCATTGCCGGGTGACAAATGTTCTTGCAACTGTAAAAGATCATAACAAAATTGGATTCACACACACCCTTCTTCGCCAACCCCCCCAGTCACACCCCGCCCTTCAAACCCAGATCAGACATTTCAAGTTCAAACCGTTGCTGAGAAGAAGCAGGCAGGGAAGATGATGGCAGCGACAAGGAGCAAGCCTTAGCTCCAACAAAGCAGACTGCCGTCTCCCCATTGTTGCATGCCTTGAAGTTGTATAGAAGCAGCCACTGCCAGATAGACAGTTCTAAACAATGAAGATGACTGACCGGAGGAAGGAGAAAAGGGATAGTATAGGAAATTGAGGAAAGAAAAAGAAAACATTAACGGTGTTATGTGGTGGTTTTGATAATACATATGGATTATGTACAATTTAACAATAATTTGTAGAGGTCAATTGCAATTTCCCCTAATAAAACCAAATTATGATGGGATTTTAGGAGTGGCTTCATTGATACGAGCACAATTTATGATCACGCTCCAAACTATTTTCCAATCATGTGACATTGCAAGTACCCTACATTCCTTGTGTCTCGCATCGTACCCTGGCTTGTCACTTACAAAGAGTCGTGACACACCCAGCAGCCCAGGAATTTGAATCAAATGGCTCCCTTGTGAGTGTACTGTAAATGTAACTGCTGCCAGTGCCACCAGCAGCTAGCTCTCGTGAAATACATCAGCGTACTTGCATGTTCCAGCCCAGCTCCCCTCTCCTGCCACAGTGCCACTCCCCGTGATGAAGAGCCCCTTCAATCTTCACGGATTTCATCTTCTCTACGTCAAATGCTCTCCACAAACACACTGTGAGGACAAATCCTTCAAATACCCTCCCCTGGAGTCCAATGTTGCCTCACAATTCAATTTGCACCTCCTACTACCCATGGAGCCCATAATCTTCTTCTCCTTTATTGGAGTCTTCGGCCTGTTGTTCAGTCCCCACCTGGCCCACAACCTTCAAACTTACATTGTCCAAGTCCACCCTGAGATGGCTGGCCCAGACCCAGACGCCAAGCTTCAACTCCACCTCACTCTCCTCTTCCAAACCGTCCAGCCCGAATCTGAGGAAGCAGTGGACCCGTCTACCCGTCTCGTTTACTCTTACCATTCGGCCATCGATGGCTTTTCTGCCCGCCTGTCCGACCGAGAAGCGGACATTCTGAAGCGGACCCAGGGCGTGATCGCCGTCCGACCCGACACCCTCTTCCAGCTGCAAACGACTTACTCCTACAAGTTCTTGGGCCTGGGCCCCCAGAGTGGAGGAGCATGGGCCCAGGCCAACTACGGGCAAGGGTCCATCGTCGGGGTCCTGGACACTGGAGTCTGGCCCGAAAGCCCAAGTTTCAATGACCTGCACATGCCACCCGTGCCTAGGCATTGGCGAGGCACGTGCCAGCCCGGCCAGAAGTTCAAACCCTCTCTCTGCAACCGCAAGCTCATCGGCGCCCGCTTCTACACCCGCGGCCACCGCGCCTCCTCCTCCTCCACTGCCGCCAACGAGTTCATATCCGCCCGCGACGCTCATGGCCACGGGACCCACACCTCCTCAACGGCCGCCGGTGCGGTGGTCCCTGGTGCAAGCGTGCTCGGTAACGCTGCCGGGGAGGCCAGGGGGGTGGCGCCTGGGGCCCATGTTGCCGTCTATAAGGTCTGCTGGTACGACGGCTGCTACAGCTCCGACGTCCTTGCGGGGATCGATGACGCTATCCGGGATGGCGTCGACGTTCTCTCCCTCTCCCTGGGCGGCTTCCCACTCCCCTTCTATGACGACAACATTGCCATCGGCGGATTCAGGGCGGCGGAGAGGGGCATCTCGGTGATATGTGCGGCAGGAAACAATGGGCCGGTGGCCGGCTCGGTGGCGAATGAGGCGCCGTGGGTCACCACGGTCGGGGCCAGCACTCTGGACCGGAGGTTCCCGGCATTGGTCCGGCTGGGTGACGGACAGGTCCTGTACGGCGAGTCCATGTATCCAGGAAACCGTCCGGGAAGAGTCGGAACGGAGCTGGACGTGGTGTACGAATCCGGGAGCAGCAATGGAGGGGATCTGTGCTTTGAGGACTCGCTGTCGAGGGCACGGGTGGAGGGAAAGATGGTGGTCTGCGACCGAGGAACCACGGGGAGGGCGACCAAGGGTGAGGTGGTGAAGGAGGCGGGCGCCGCCGCCATGATCCTCGCCAACGCGGAGATCAACCAGGAAGACGACTCGGCGGACGTCCACGTCCTGCCCGCAACTCAGATCGGCTACGCCGATTCCCTCCGCCTCAAGAGATACATCAACTCGACGAGGAGGCCGAGAGCGAGGATCGAGTTCGGGGGGACGGTGGTCGGGCGATCCCGGGCGCCTGAGGTGGCAATTTTCTCGGCGAGGGGGCCTAGCATGACGAACCCGACCATTCTGAAGCCCGACATCGTGGCTCCGGGCGTGAACATCGTGGCCGCCTGGCCGGAGAATTTGGGACCCTCCGGGCTGCCGGAAGACGGGAGGAGGGTAAGTTTCACCGTCTTGTCTGGGACCTCCATGGCCTGCCCACACGTGAGCGGCGCCGCTGCCCTCGTCCGCGCCGCCCACCCGAGCTGGAGTCCCGCGGCGATCCGGTCCGCGATAATGACGACCGCGGACGTAGTAGACCATTCGGGCAGGCCGATCATGGACGGGGGCAAACCGGCCAAGGTCTTCGACGTGGGGGCCGGCCATTTGAACCCGGTCCGGGCAATCGAACCCGGTTTGGTTTACGACATTAAGCCGGACGAATACGTGACCCACCTATGCACTCTCGGGTACAAGGATGCGGACGTCTTCGCCATTACCAGCCGGAATGCGAGCTGCAAACAGCTCCTGTCAAAGTACAAGGATTTCAGCCTGAATTACCCATCAATTTCTGTCGTTTTCAAGCAGGGGAAGACGATTCAGATGTTGAGGAGGAGGGTGACGAACGTTGGCCGGCCCAACTCTACCTATACGGTGCAGGTAGCTGAACCGGCGGGGGTGAAGGTGAGGGTAAAGCCGACGAGCTTGACATTCAATAGGTTGTACCAGAGCAGGGTGTATTCCGTCTGGTTCATCTCCAGGAATAGGGAAGCAGCAGATGCGCATGCTGAAGGGCATTTGACATGGGTGCGTGATGGTTGCAGGGTTAGGAGTCCGCTTTCAGTTACCTGGGCAGGGTAGGAACTCACTATAGCCGGTGAGTGGAGCTCTTTTTGGAATCTGCAGAAAGTAGCTAAGATTGTTAGTTTTAGCTCCAGAAGCAGAAGCTTCTTTAATTGTTTAGATAAAATGGATCTGGTTCTTGCAAACCAAGATTCTTATAATTGTTTTAAGCCCATTGTGGATTTGTGGTCATTGTACCTTGACCAAATCACCTTTCTCAGGTGCAATAAATATAATTATTGTTTCTCCATCTTCTTTATCCGTATTTTTGTCTTCCTGTGATATCTTTTCTCTCGTCTAGTGAACGACAATGAAATATCTGTTTTTCCACTTTCATTGATGTAGCCACCCCTTGAAGCCATTTTTTGTTTTTGAGATTAGTGAGTATGATGTCAAATTCTAATTCAACACAGACAGGTGAGCAGAGTCCAGAAGGATGCAAGGGAACTGTTAATCTACATGGGATTCTTGAAAAATTTTGAAGTTAATAAATTGAGACGAGGGCGTCAATCAAACTCGAGGGGAAGAAAGAACAAAAGTGAGGAAATTCACGTATGCAGGGCATCACTTCTTGATGAACTCCAATCCATTTGCATCCGAGTACCTCTCCATGAACCTCATGAACCTGTCCCACTCTCTTGGGCTCCTCATTATGTACTTGGCTTCAATCTTGGCAGGTTTTCCGTTGACAAACTTGGCACTAACATCAACTGACTGGAGTACACCTTCCTCATCAATCATGTAAAAGCCTGTAATGTCACCAAGCTCACCAGTAGAGTCAAATACGGAAGGCTGTTCAAACACAAACGTTGCCATACCATTTGTGCCGTCCCTGGATTTTGTTAGTCTCACATCAGGTACGGTCAGCTCATCAGTTCCTTGGATAAACTGAATTGTTGGCTTGACCATCATTGTTATTGCTCTCGGTTGAGAGCTCACTCCCAGCAGAGTCCCATGTGGGCGTGGAAGCTGCAAAGGTTGGCCACGGAATATGGAACGTGCACTCCGACAAGAAGACATCCAATGGCAAGATACAGATCCTGCAGATGATCGGTAGATCAAGTGAGGCCTCTTGAGCAGGAATTTTCTTAAAAATCTAGAGGGTAAAGACGATCATAGTAGGGAATATATGACTTAGATGCTTGTCTTAAAAAAAAAAAAGCAAAAGAGGAATGCTATTGAAATTAAAAAGAAACCAAAAGTTTTATTTGCATGTAGAACTGTTTGTGTGTTGAATTTTACATTTGATAATTTGAAGAATACGCTGGCTCTGAAGGATGATGAACAACAGTTTCATGATTCATAACCAAACCGGAATATAATCTGTGTGTTCAACGCTCTAATAGCCCACAAAGATACATAAAAAGCTGAGCTGAACACAGGATGAAGGTTAAATATGACGAAAACGCAAGGTGCACAGCTAGTGATCTATCCAGTTGCCTTTTAGATCCATTAGTTAAGAATTTTTCTTAAAAGAAAAATGAAGACTAACAAGGGCATACACATTGGAACGGATGCAATTTTGCTTAAATTTTTTAAATGCCGCCCAACCGTTACCACTTAACATATACTGTAATGATTATTTACATGAATGTAAATCGAGGATGGCCGGTAGTCGACAAGATGAACATGATAGCTCATTCATGAAAACTACTCCGACAGAAAATAAAGAGCATGCAATGTTCTCTAAATTCAAGCTTTTCAACAATACAAGCACTTGGTCTTTGAGTCAAAATAGGAAAAAACAGTTTGGTTCATCAGCCAAGACGTAAATCAGAAGGGGTTGTGGCATTAAGCAAATTTAAATTACTTTTGGTCCTTGATAGTTGCTCAGCTGCTTATTAGACACTGAAAAATGCAAATGACCGTGACAAACATCACCTCATCAGTTGTTATCTTCATTAACTGTCATGTTCTAGATTAAATACCTTCAGTGTCAGAATGGCAAGGCATTTCCTGCTGTGCCTTGTCTTCGAGGATCAAAACAACTAAGATTTATCTCTTACGGGAAAAGATTTCCATAGATTTTCTTTTTATGAAAATTTCCGTCAAGCTTGGTAGAAATTCAATGTGTAGAGAACCCATCATATGTTTTACTTGAATTTAAGATAGAAGGTAAATTCTGCCCACCACAAATCAAGATGCTAGAGTTCTCCTGAACTAAACCGGGATAAACAGATAGTTCTGTGAACAACTTTTAAAGCACCTGCCTAAGACGAGAGGAGATTTACATACCTGCAAGAGTGCGGTGCTGGTAAGAAGAATACGAGACAAGAGAGGAGAATGCTTGACAATGCATCGCTGCCATTGCAGAAGCAAACGCCCTTTGCAAGAGAGGATGGGAGAGGCAGAAAAAGAAATGGTCAGGGAAGGAGAGGAGTGGAGTGGTGCAGTGCAGTGTGGTCTAAGCACAGCCATTCGCTGCCGTTGGCGGCTTTGGACGAAATGAAACGAGAGCCACACAATGCTTTTACCTGCATACTTTCACACTAGTGACTTGCTTCTGTACTTATGTACTTAGAAAGAAAGAAATTACTAGCTTCTGTACAGTTTTAACTCATTGTCCATGGGGCCACAACCCAGAACCTGCGGCTTGCAAAAATCAATCAGCCATGGAGATGGAGAGGATTTTCATCTAGATACAAAGGCCGCCGATAGAAACTGCATTCTCCCATGGGGCTGACCAAAGTGGGAAGTGGGGCCCGCGTGTCAGATTTGCAGATTTTGTTGTGTGACATGTTCATTTGGGCGACACCAAATTTTTTTAGAGTAATACTATTCTAACGTGAAGATTCTTACGTCAGGGCCCCATTTTATCACTTTTATATTATTGATAGGCCCCACACATTAATTATATGAAAGTGATAAAGTTTTCTTTTTTTTTAAATTTATGCCTATGCCTAACAATTAAAATTATTTTTTTTATTTTAAATTAATAGCTCTATTTAATAAAAAAATTTGTTCTATATTAATAACTTCATTTTGATTAGGTACTTAAAAAAATCATACGCTTATTTAAGATGTGGGTTTCATCATTCAATAAAAATTATTATTTTTTCAATTCTCCTACTATTACTATTATTGGATGGAGGGAGTAAGTTGCTTTGAGTTGGACAGGGCCATTAATTCTGAGGAAGATTGTGAGCTATCTATATCCATATTTATACCACTTTAATCTATATCTAAAACTAAATCGATATTTATGGTACTTTAAAAAGTAAAAAAGGGGACAAAGATTTTGTCCAAAAAGTTCTACATTATCCCTGTTTTTAGATATAAAAAAACCTGCTTTTACTAAAGCGTTTAGTTAGGAAATCCCAGTCTAGTTTACTTACATAGCCCCTGCATTTAGTTACAGAATCCCAAAGTGTATTTATGTTTGCAATATAGTAAGGAACGTCCTATTTGCTACCACTAACAATAGAGTCGCAAAGTAGTCCTTTAGCAGTAATGGAGTCAACAAACTCTTTAAAACAAAAACAGTCCCAAAGTACATGGATTTGAGAAAGTCTTATTTACATACCACTAACCACATAGTTCTAAATTAGGTGTTCTTTGTACGTAGTTACCTTTTCAATATGCTTTCTCTCTCTCTTTTCATTGATGCGCATCGAAGACCCGCTCCCCTACCAATCCCAACCCCTAACCCCCAAAGGTCGACTCGAGCCTAGGACTTTTCCCTCGACAGGGGAGGTCATATCCAGCACACCAGTGGCTGAATTGGCTCAATATGCTTTCTCTTGTTTATCATCATTGAGGCTACTTTTGTGTTCTCCATTATTTCGTTGTTTGATATGAACCTCAATAACTTTCCAACTCATTATTCTCAACATTCTCATCTCTACACACACTCCTCTTATCTCTACAAGTTTTTTTCTGTTAGCCCAAAACTTAGCTTCATATAACTGCGCAAGCCTAACTACTATTCTTTAATAATTTCCTAGCAATATTGCAAATAAGTCCTGAAGTCAACCATTTGAAAGGGTTATATCCTCAGTAAAAGAAGAGAGCTTTATGCAGGAAATTTCAACTGTGCAAGTTGGGTGCTGAACCATTTAAATTTATCATGTTGTCTACATAAGGTTTTTCCTAATAAAGACTCAATAAACACCCAGTGAACTCATGGAGGGTTTATATTAACTAATAAAAATATGAAAAAACTAACATGAGCCACTACACATTTAAAATATGTGACGAGGCTTATCAATGTGGTTGGATTGAGATCCAACGACGCCCTTTATTTAAGGGGTAGGCAGGTTATAAAACCCCACTTGCACAATCACATGATCATGCGGCCCTTATCGCACACCCGTTAATATGTTGCAATTGACTGTTGCTTTCTTATCGGTTTATTCTTATTGACCTCTCCTTCTTTTAGCAAAAAAAAAATTATTGTTCACTCTCTTATTCATCTAACTAACTTATTAATGACCTATTTGTTAAGCACACACATCTTGACTAATTTGTTAAAATAGTGTATAAGGACATCCCATAATTTGCTAATACAATAACAGGTCGTCATTTATTTCAAAACATCCTAGTACATTGGAGAGAGGCATGCCGAATGAAGGAAATAACCTCCACAACTTGAATTTGAAATATGAACCATTATGAAACTTGGCACTAAAATTTGATTGCTTGTGATTTGCAAACTTTCCAATTTCAAATATAGTTAGAATTCATGTTTAATTTGAACAATATGATTTTAATGTGAAATGAAGACAACATACAATTAAATGTTTATGTCTTTGTTTTGTATATTTTATATTTGAGGACGTCTAGCCAAACTTGCATCTCAGTACAACAAAATTGGGTATTATCGATGCTTATATAAGCGTCGTAATCATATGCGTCGCTAAAAATTAATAATAACGACATATAAAAGAACGTCGCAAAAAAAAGCTCTATTAGTGACGCATAATATTAAGCGTCGCTAATGGCAGTCTATTAGCGATGTATAAATCTAAGCGTCTCTAATACTTAAATTTTTAGTGACGCTTTCATCTATGTGTCGCTAATACTTACATTATTAACGATGCTTTTATAAGCATCACTAAAAGATATATATTAATTTTTAAAAAAAATTAAAACTTTTAACGACGCATTTTTACAAATGTCGCTGCTAGTTTCAACAATAGCGACATTTGTAAATATGCATCGCTAATAATTATTAATTTTAAATAAAAAATTAAAAATGAAGAACTAATTGCGACGCATAGAATTATGTGTTGCTATTACCCTTAGTAGTAGCGACACATGGTAACATGCATTACTACTACCTAATTTTTAAACACAAAATTTAATGAAAGATAGAGGGGGAGGGAGGGGAAGAGAAGGAAGGGAGAGAGAGAGGAGAGGGAGAGGAGAGAGAGGGGGGAGAGAGAGAGAGGAGAGGGAGAGATCCAAAGGGGAGAGAGAGAGAGAGGAGAAGGATAGATCTTGTCACTCCCCGGCAATGCCCGACCCGAGCCGAACCCGGTCCAGGGGCCAGTCAAGCGCGTGGGGGCGACGAAGTAAAAATTGAGAAATGCTCTAGCAGAAGACTTAACCCTAACCACGGGCGATTAACAGAAACACGGAGTACGCACAATCCTTTGAGCAAGAGTAAACAAAAGGGAAGGAAAATGTGTTGCTTATCACAAAGTAAACAACAATCTCAAACCCACAAGCTTAGTTAAGTAAAGCCCACACCGGCTCAAAATAAGTCATAAGCATCACAACGGTAAAATGAGACATAAATCCAAAACAAGAACCCTACACAAAGGTCCTGAACAACATCATAACTAAGGAAAATAAACCACACAAAGAACTCCACGATCATATCCAAGCCACCTCCGACCTTTCCTCGAAGAGGCGATCCTGTCCGTCTGCATGTCGCACCACGCAGCCCCAAATCAAAACACTAAAGAGGGGTGAGTTTAACAAACTCAGCAAGGGTTTTAATATCACTAACAACATCAACAAAATACGATAGCATAGCAATATAATCATTCAAATCAACAAATTACATGGTGCATCATTTTCCGATCACACATACATATCACCTAACACTGCATCATAGTGCATAATCAACCTGCATGGATGTATCTCTAACATTCATATTCTACATGCATAACATCAACATCAACCTGCATGGATGTATCTCTAACATACATATTTCAACATGCATAACATCAACATCAACCTGCATGGATGTATCTCTAACATACATATTCTCACATGTATAACATCAACATCAACCTGCATGGATGTATCTCTAACATACATATTCCACATGCATAACATCAACATCAACCTGCATGGATGTATCTCTAACATACATATTCCACATGCATAACATCAACATCACCCTACATGGATGTATCTCTAACATACATATTCCAACATGCACAACATCAACATCAACCTGCATGGATGTATCTCTAACATACATATTCCCACATGCATAACATCAACATCAACCTCCATCAAGGAGTAATCACACATTAACGTCACACAGATGGGAGCATAGACAAGGCCACGAAGGCGTGTCATGGTCCAAAATTCTACACAAGAATTCAAGAAAGATTGGGGTTGTCAATCCCTAATACTACTCGCCCTGGACGATCCTGGCCAAGGATGTCCCATTCTCACACAGAGAATCTAGAGCAGGGGTGTTCGCCCAGGGATATCTCCTGCGAAGGGAAAAGCCCGAGTTCTCACACAGAGAACCCTAGAACACATGGTAGCGGGGTGCACACGGCATACCACACTGGATTCTCAGGGTCCAGATGACACACATAATAACATTCTCACAATCCGCAAGACAAGTACACAACTCGTCCCCACATCATTCCATTTAATTAGACTTAACCCGGGGAGTGCACTCGTTCCACACAGGAACTTCAAATCGTTCCACACAGGAACTTCAAAACAAAATATGTCCTTTCGGACCAATCAACTTGCAATTAATCTACGACCGATCAATCCGGCACACAATTCCATCACATTGCATCCAATCGGTCAAATTCGATTAATCACGATGAAGCCTCAATTGGAAATCCATTTTCATGATGCATGCAGCATGGTACATACGTGGGCAAAGCATACATGAATCATAATCCATGATAAGTGCTCTCATCAGCCTCTAATGCATCATTCATAATCACAATATCAAGCTTCAACATCATTATTTAACCCCACATGTGTGTGTATCTAGTAGAAGCATTTCACATAATGCATGCCAACATGCTCAAAATTAAACTCACTACCACACTACACATGTGAATTTCCGTCTAAACATGAATTCCAGCGGAAATCATAGAAGAAGAATCGTTGAAATCATATCTAAATTCAAAACTCAACCACAAAGGCTAAACACATATAACATCACTCATTTCATCATTGAGTCATGGCATTCACCAACATCCACACACCACTAACCACAATCTATCATGACAAATCAGTCCAACAATGATTGTAGTCCTACTGAAAATATGCTTAACCAAAGGGAAACAACCATTCATAATTTCAAGATAACGATTCCAACATCATGCCACAAAACATAAGTCATTCCACCATCTCTAAGCATATATCTCAACTCCATAAACTTAATAGCATGCATTTCCAGTAGCCTAACATAGCTTAAAACACTCCACATTCATATAAAATTGGCAAGCTAAAGTGGAATCATCAAAATAGACATCATATGCACAACATACAATTTCCTGTGTAGCCGATCGATCGCCCTTCAGGCCGTTCGATCGGTTACACGCAAAATTTTAAAATTTACAATTCATCCGATCGATCGCCCTGCAGGGCCGATCGATCGCTAACACGGCAGAATAGTCATCTTCTTCCTTTCGCAAATCCAAACTGAAACACCATAGATAACACTTCAAATCCACATCTAACACCCTAATCATCATCAAAAGTCCTCCTTGACTTCCAGAATATCAAACCAAACCATAATAATGCAAAACCCTAAGAAATCAGGATTAAATAATTCCATTTTCTAATCTTACCATCAACACACCAAATCAAGCAAACCATTTCGAAATAAGCCAAAAATGAAGAGTTTTACCATGGATAAATAGAAATTTCGAAGACCCATTACCTCAGCACTTGATTAAGCTCGGATTGAAGAGTCACCCTTCTTGAAATCCTTGAAAACACAATGAGTTTGAATTAAACTCTAATAGAAATCGATTTACCCAAGAAATCCCTAATTAAATCTTAGATCTAGGGCTTGTTGGTAGTAAAAATCAAATTTTGAATGTTAGGGTTTGTAGTAAAACACAAATAAGTAGCTTTTGATGGTCAAAAACAAATTGAATCAAGGGGAAAATGGTAGATTTGGAAGAAATTAAGAAGAAAGCCATGGATTAGTGCTTAATTAGAGTAAGCTTACTTTAATCGGCTTCTAATTTGGGCCTAAGTGGGGATTAGGCCAGCCCTCCTTCCTTAGCCTATTCCCAAAAATGGAAATGGCTCAGGTTTGCCCTTTTATAGTAAGGGTTGGGGTATGCATAGGTAAGTTTTGGGGTGTAAATATAAAAAGTGGGCTAAAAGTGGTTATTTTGTAAATTTAAGCACAAATTAAGCCTAATAAAATTCTAAAAAAATTTTGTGTGACCTTAAGTATATGTCTAGGTTCATTTGACCCAAAAATAAAATTTTTGATGGTGGGGCCCACAGGGGTCCCGCCAAAACCCTAATTTTTGGGAAAATAGTGAAAATTCCAAAAAATCCCAAAAATTCACATTTGGTCTAAAATCACTTAAAACCACTAATGTTGAAGTTAATTTTAGTTAAAACTATCACAAACACTATTTATTTTATGAAATCACCGAATAAAATCAGAAAATACGTTAATCTCACGATAACCCATAATTAAAGAAAATCAAAACCCGGTTTAAAGATGAGGGTCCTTACAGATCTAGAGGGGAGAGAGAGATGAGAGGGAGAGATCTAGAGGGGAAAGAGAGAGGAGAGGGAGACAGACAGAGGGGAGAGAGAGACAGAGGGGAGAGAGAGATGAGAGGGAGGAGAGAGATAGAGGCAGTACAACAAAAAAGACTATTAGTGATGCTTATAAGTGTCGCTAATGACTATTAGCAACACTTATAAACCGTCGCTACTTACGTCACTATTGATCATTAGCAACGCTTATGGAAAGTGTCGCTAATAGTGCACATTTGTGACAGTTATACATACATCGCTACTAATTTTAGTATTAGCGGCACATCCGAAAGCGTCGCTAATAGTATAATTATTAGCGACGTATAATAATAAAGCGTCGCTAATCCTTACTTATTAGTGACACTTTCCTATACGTCGCTAATATAAAAATTTATGTAAAAAAATATATTATAACTTATTAGCAATGCTTTATAAGCATCGCTAAAAAATTTAATTTTTTTTAAAAACCTTGTTAATAAAAAAAATTTAAAAATATTTTTATGTATTAGCAACGCTTTGTAAAATTTTAAAAAAATAAAAAAGTCTTTAACGACGCTTATAGCAGCATTGCTACTAGCTTTAGAAAAAAAACTAGCACTGGAATCCGGCGAAAGTACCGAATCTAGCGCCAGTGGGAGGTTGGGGCATGGGGGGGTGTGGTGACCGGGGAGACAAGATGGAGACTCTAGGAGAGGGAGGGGGTGGGGTGGGTGAGATGGGGACCCTTGGTAGTAACGACGCATAGTAACATGTGTCACTACTACCTATGTTTTAAATAAAAAATTAAATGAAAAATAAAGGGGGGAGGAGAGAGGAGAGGGAGGAGAGAGGGGGGACAAAGGGAGGGAGGAGAGAGAGAAGGGAGAGAGAGGGTGGAGAGAGAAGGGAGGAGAGAGGGAGAGAGAGGGTAGAGAGAGAAGGGAGAGAGAGAGGGTAGAGAGAGAAGGGAGAGAAGGGAGAGAGTGGGGGAGAGAGAGGAGAGGGAGGAGGGGAGAGAAAAAAATTATTTTAAAAAATATATAAAAAAAGTAGTGGTGACGCATAGTACTATGCATCGCTACTAGATGAGGGCAGTAGCGACGCATATACATATGTGTCGCTACTACCTAAGGGGAGTAGCGACACATATACCTATGCGTCACTATTGCTTAAGGGTAGTAACGACACATGTACCTGTGCGTCGCTATTACCCTAGGTAGTAGTGATGCATAGTAATATGCGACACAACTACCTTTGTTTTAAATAAAAAATTAAATGAAAAATAGAGGGGGGAGGAGAGAAGAGAGGGGGAGAGAGGGAGGAGAGAGGAAGGGAGATAGAGGGGAGAGAGGGAGGGAGAGAGAGAAAGAGAAGGGAGAGAGGGAGAGAGAGAGAGGGAGAGGGAGAGAGAGAGAGAGAAAGAAGGGAGAGAGAGAGAGGAGAGAGAAGGGAGAGAGAGAAGGTAGAGAGAGGGGAGAGGGAGGAGAGAGAGGGGAGGAAGGAGAGAGAGAGGAGGGAGGATAGAGAGAGGGGAGGAAGGAGAGAGAGAGAGGGGAGGGTGTAGAGAGAGAGGGGAGGCAGAGAGAGGAGAGAGAGAGAGGAGGGAGGAGAGAGAGGGGGGAGGAAGGAGAGAGAGAGAGAGAGGGGAGGGAGGAGAACTAGGGAATATATTAGTATTGATAGGGTACCAACGTGGCATGCATATCACCAATCAAGATTTAAAATACCACCATGTTTCGTATTAAATAGGTTATTTTTAACGAGTTAACTGAAAAACGTGTGAACAAGTCAATTTTTTATTGGTGATTGGCACAACTACGTTGGTACCCTATCCATACCTAATATTTTCTCAAGAATGAGAGGGATGATAGAGAGGAGGGTGAGAGGGAGAGAGAGGAGGGTGGAGAGAGAGAAGGTGAGAGGAGAGAGAGGAGAAAAAATATAAAAAAAATTATTTATAGCGACGCTTATGAATAAGCATTGCTAAAGACGCATATAAGTAGCGATGTATACATATGTCGCTACTGAAAAGCTAATAGCGATTCTTTTTTTATATATAAAAAAAATTTGCTTGCGTGGGGAAATTTCGCGTCGGGCAAATTTTTGCCCACGCCTTATATCTACCCCCCCACCCCCCCGGTATTTACCCCCGCCGCCCAGCACTTTGCTGCCCCACTGTCCGACTTCTGACTGCCGCACTGCTTGTCCTCTTCTCCCTCCTCCGTTGACCGCCCACCATGCGCCGCCCCTCCTCGCCTGGGCCCCTGCCACCCTGCTCTCCTCCTCCACCCTTCCCCTCCCCGGTTGCTCCCCTTCCCACCCCCAGCTGCCCCCTTCCCCTCTACCTCCTTCTCACCCCAGCTCCCCCTTTTCCCTCCCGCCCCCTTCTCCCCAGCTCCCCCTCCCTCCCGCTCCCCTCCTCTCTCCTCGGCTCCCCCTATTTCCCGCTCCCACCCTTTCTAAGCCAAATTCCGGCAACCCAGCCGAAATCCGGCTCCCTCCCTTCTGCTCCCCCTTCTCTCCGGTTCCCCTCCCTCCCCCTGCTCCTCCTCCTCTCTCCCCGACTCCCCCCTCTCTCCCGCTCCAGCCCTTTCTAAGGCCGGATTACGGAGGCCCCAACGAAATCCGGCCCCCTCCCTCCACCCCTCTCACTCCCCGGCTCCCCCTCCTCCCACTCCCCTCCTCTCTCCCGCTCCCGCTCTTTCTTAGCATGGTTCCGGCAGCCTAGCCGGAATCTAGCCCCCCTCCTCTCTCCCCGGCTCCCCACTCTCTCCCGCTCCCACCCTTTCTTAGCTAGATTCTAGCAACCCAGCCAGATTCCAGCCTCCCTCCCTCCCGCTCCCCTCTTACGTCCCCGGCTCCCACCCTTTCTAAGGCCGGAATCTGGCCCCCCTCCCTCCCACTCCCCCTCCCTCTCCCTAGCTCCCCACCCCTTCTCCCCAGCTCCCCCCTCTCTCCCCAGCTCCCACTCCCGCCCTTTCTATCACGCCTCGGCGATACCCGACCGGAGCCGAACCCGGTCCAGGGGCCGGTCAAGCGCGCGGGGGCGACGAAGTGAAATTGAGAAATGATCTAGCGGAAGACTTAACCCTAACCACGGGTGATTAACAGAATTATGGAGTACGCACAATCCTTTAAGCAAGAGTAAATAAAAGAGAAAGAAAAGAGTTGCTTATCACAAAGTAAACAACAATCTCAAACCCACAAGCTTAGTTAACTAAAGCCCACACCGGCTCAAAGTAAGTCATAAGCATCACAACTGTAAAATGTAACATAAATCCAAGACAAAAACCCTACACAAAGGTTCTAAACATGAGCATGAAACAAAAGAAGGTAAGTCACACAACGATCTCCAAGATCACATCCAAGCCATCTCCAACCTTTCCTCAAAGAGGAGATCCTGTCCGTCTGCGTGTCGCACCACACAGCCCCAAAACAAAACACAAGAAAGAGGGGTGAGTTTAACAAACTCAGCAATGGTTTTTAATATCACTATCAACATCGAAAATACGATAGCATAGCAATATAATCATTCAGATCAAAGATTTACATGGTGCATCATTTTCTGATCATGCATGTACATCACCTCAACATGCATTATAGTGTATAATCCACGTAGTGTCATTCTCATCATAACATCTTGCATGAAATCTATCTCTAACATACATATTCAATCATACTTCATATCATAATCAACCTGCATGAATGTATCTCTAACATACATATTCCCTCATGTATCACACATAACACTGCATGAAATGTATCTCTAACATACATATCCAATCATGCATCATATCATAACAACATGCATGAATGTATGTCTAACATACATATTCCCTCATGCATCACGTCATAATTAACCTGCATGAAATGTATCTCTAACATACATATTCCATCATGCATCACATTCTCATTCATCATGCATGTATAAGTGTCACACACACACACACTAGTCCAACATGCAAGTCCATACACATAGAGAATAAACTTGCTCTTCAAGACCGATGCCCTCAAGCAAACACTTATCGAAAAGACATGCTCCTCAAGGCCAACGCCTACGAGCAACTCCTGCTCCTCAAGGCCGACGCCTTCGAGCAACTCCTACTCCTCAAGGCCAACGCCTTCGAGCAACCCCTGCTCCTCAAAGCCAACGCCTTCGAGCAACTCCTGCCCATCAAGTCTAAACTCCCAGGCAACCCTGCTTGTCAAGACTAAAATCCCAAGCAACAACACCTAGCAAGCCGGTGCACTAGGACAAACCAGTTGGATTCTCAGGGTCCAGCGAATCATAACTAATCTCAATCCACAAGACAAGTACATAACTCATCCCTACTTAACTCCGTTCAACTAGACTCAACCCAGGGAGTGCACTCGTTCTACACAGGAACTCAAATCAAAACATGTCCTTTCGGACCAATCAACTTACGATTAATCCATGACCGATCAATCCGGCACACAATTTTACCACATTGCATCCAATCAGTCAAATTCGATTAACCTCGATGAAGCCTCAATTGGAAACCCATTTTCATGATGCATGCAGCATGGTATATACATGGGTAAGGTATACATGAATCCTAATCCATGATAAGTGCTCTCATCAGCCCCTAATGCATCATTCATAATCACAATATCAAGCTTCAACCTCATCATTTAACCCCCACATGTGTGTGTATAACTAGTAGAAGCATTTCACACAATGCATGTCAACATGCTTGAAATCAAACTCACTACCACACTACACATGTGAATTCCTATCTAAACATGAATTCCAGCAGAAATCATAGGAGAGGAACGTTAAAATCATAACTCAAATCAAAACTCAACCACAAAGGTTAAACACATATAAGATCATTTCATTTCATCATTGAGTCATGACATTCACCAACATCCACTCATCACTAACTACATTCTATCATGACAAATCAGTCTATCAATAGGTGGTCGTTCTACTGAAAATATGCTTAATCCAAGGGAATCAACCATTCATAATTTCAAGATAATAATTCCAACACCATGCCACAAAACATAAGTCATTCCACAAATCTCTAAGCATATATCTCAACTCCATAATCTCAATAGCATGCATTTTCAGTAGCATAATATAGCTTAAAACACTCCACATTCATATGAAATTGGCAAGCTAAAGTGGAATCATCGAAATAAACATCATATGCACAACATACAATTTACTGTGTAGCCGTTCGAACGCCCTTCAGGCCGTTCGATCGGTTAAACGTAAAAATTTGAAATTCACAATTTGGCAGTTCGAACGGCTAGCATGTCATTCAATTGGCTGAACTAGAAAACTATCATTTCGACAGTGTTGCCGTTCGAACGCCCAAAAGGGCCGTTCGAATGCCAACAAGGCAAAACTGGTCATCTTCTTCCTTTCACAAATCCAAACCGAAACACCATTGATAACACTTCAAATCCACATCTAACACCCTAATTATCATCAAAAGTCCTTCTTGACTTCCAGAACATTAAACCATATCATAATAATGCAAAGCCCTAAGAAATCGGGAGTAAATAACTCCATTTTTTAATCTTACCATTAACACACCAAATTAAGCAACCCATTTCGAAATAAGCCAAAAATGAAGAGTTTTACCATGGATAAACAAAGATTTTGAAGACTCATTACCTTAGCACTTGATTAAGCTCGGATTGGAGAGTCACCCTTCTTGAAATCCTTGAAAACACAATGAGTTTGAATTAAACTCTAATAGAAATCGATTTACCCAAGAAATCCCTAATTAAATCTTAGATCTAGGGCTTGTTGGTAGTAAAAATCGAATTTTGAATGCTAGGGTTTGTAGTAAAACACAAATAAGTAGCTTTTGATGGTCAAAAACAAATTGAATCAAGGGGAAATGGTAGATTTGGAAGAAATTAAGAAGAAAGCCATGGATTAGTGCTTAATTAGAGTAAGCTTACTTTAATCGGCTTCTAATTTGGGCCTAAGTGGGGATTAGGCCAGCCCTCCCTCCTTAGCCTATTCCCAAAAATGAAAAAGGATCAGGTCTGCCCTTTTATAGTAAGGGTTGGGGTATGCATAGGTAAGTTATGGAGTGTAAATAGGAAAAGTAGGCTAAAAATGGGTATTTTATAAATTTAAGCACTAATTAAGCCTAATAAAATTCTAAAAATTTTTGTATAACCTTAGGTAGATATCTAGGTTCATTTGACACAAAAATAAAATTTTCGACAGTAGGGCCCACAGGGGTCCTGCCAAAACCCTAATTTTCGAAAAAATAGTAAAAATTTAGAAAAATCCCAAAAATTCACATTTGTTTTAAAATCACTAATCTTAAAGTTGATTTTGATTGAAACCATCATAAACACTATTTATTCATAAAATCGCCGAATAAATCAGAAAACGCGTAAGTCTCACGATAACCAATAATTAAAGGAAACCAAAAACCGGTTTAAAGATCAGGGATCTTACACTTTCTAAGGCCGGATTCTGGCGACCCTACCGAAATCCGGCCCCTCTCCCTCCAGCCCCTCTCCTCTCCCCGAGATCGCCATCGGGTCAATTTTTTTAAAAAGTTTTAAGGCTTGTAGCGACGCTTTTAAAAGTGTTGCTACAAGCCTTTTAATTTTTAAAAAAAAATTTCTTCTGAGCAACGCTTTGAATTTTATTTTTTAAAAAATATTTTTTCATCATAGCGATGCTAGAAAAGCGTCGCTAATAAGATATTTTTATTTTTTAAAATTATTTTTTTGCCTTAGTGACGTATGAATAACATCATTAATAATTAATTATTAGTGACATAAAAATTAAGCATCACTAATAATTTATTAGCGACGTAATTATTTTATTAGCAACGTATATCTATACTGTTAATAGTACCTATTAGCGACATTTTTATTTATATGTAGTTAATAAGTACTAACGATGATACTTTTTTCAACGTTTATAGGAACATTATTTATGCGTAACTAATAGGCCTTTTTGTTGTAGTGTCTCCTTGGTCATCAAATCATGGTCATGACGACGAGGGAGTTGCAGCTTTAGCTATTTTTTTCCTTTATATTTTTGACGTGGTAAAGTGTATGTCAATGAAGTGTATAATTGTACTGTTGTGATGGAACATTAGACAACATTCATCTTGCAGAGAAGACTTATCAGTCGATGAAGTGTATGTCAATGAAGTGTATAGGTATCAAAATAAGACTTCAAATATAATCTTAGAGTGATCTTCTAGTGGGGTTTATAGTACCATTATAATGTGGTGTTTGACTTACATAGAAGACTTATCAGTCGAGATTCAAAGCACCATCTTCAATCTGTCTAAATGAAGAAATGGAAAAAATAAATCATGAAAACATAGCCATGCCATCAAAACAAAATATACTACAAGTAGCAGCAACAGTTTTTATTTTTTATTTTTTTCACTATAACGAAGGACTGATTTTAGAAAACAAATATACTCTCAAACCTTAATGGCTTAAGATCAAAAGGCTTGGATCAATTGTCAATAGACTAAATCATGAACGAGCAATCGTCAATTTTCTAGTAGTAATTCAAACATAATTATCTCTGGCAAAGAGTTGGAAATTTTCCATAACGTTAAGCTAATTAAACGGGCCAAAATTGGGGAAAACATCATTATGGCATGTTACATGTTAATGGCACCATTTACACTTAATTCGTATGTGTTTAATCATTACGTTTTGTGTTGTCATTTCCACACTCCACTATCCAAAATTCTCTCCATAAGGGTGCTTACAGACATATATTGTCGGGTTGTCTGTCTATATCTGTGTATTTATATAAGGCAAACATTTGTTTATCTGCGGTAAATACAGACAAAAACATGGTCCAACTATTTTTGTTAACCCTAATAGGCGGTTCTCTTGGCCAACATGCTGAATAACTACTGGACATTGAGAATTAATTTTTTTTAGTATATGTCTGTGTGTGCCCTTGTTCATGGGGATCGGGGCGGACACAAATTAAAAGGTATGCTTAATTGCTTATAGCATACAGACACCACTGAACTGTTTTTGTTTGTGAACACCCTTATTCTCCTTATCATTATCTAGGGAGGGACTATGGAAAATTATTAGGTACATTTATACATATATAAAAATCAAGTTCACACCACGTGAAACAACACAAGATCCGAAATATTAAAAAAAAAAAAGTATACGGGTCCATCACCCCATCGGTAATGAGGACGATTTTCATGTGTTCTTTGTTTACCTAATCATTTCTCGGGGACCATAGAGGCACTGAGCCAACCAATTGATGTATGAAGTCCCCACTAGATATACATCAAACTTATTGACCCCTTATTATACTGGACGGTCCACAAATAGCAAAGCCCCCGCAGTGTTGCCAAATTCAATTTCCAGTGGAACTGCTGAACAATGACAGATTGAGGGAGACACTTTATCTTTCCTAGTTTTTCTCAGTTGTTAATGAATAAGGTGATTAGATATTGATGTACTAGAACTGTTACAGATGCACTTTGATTGGCCTGGACGCTTTATCAGAGATCTTAGACAGATATCATAGTACGAAAACCAAAAGCAGTCAAGAAATAGATATGGCTTTGAGTGATAAAGGCTCACATTTCTGGTGGATTGCATATCAAATACTTCCAGTTTATGCCTTGAACACGCGCAGGCTTGGCTTGTGCCCAATTAGTGGAGGTGACATTTGACAACACCACCTCCTTTCAGCACTATTTTGTGGATTGACACTCCATATTATTCACATCGAGAGTGAAGAAATTCGTGGCACACTATGCGACAATTAGCAGGGATTATTATACGATTTTCCAGTCAATAATATGACAGTAACTACAACTTAGGACAAATATTATGTAAGATGCTTCGTCATCTAGTAAGAGCCGGAAGTATTTTGAATGTTGTCCACTTAGAATGAGTTTAGCGTAAAAACTTATAATATAACGGCTTAGCGTATGCTAGTATCATCATGTATGAAGGGCTCTAATGCATTCTTTAAATTGCGAAAGCATTAAAATGCTTCCCTTCATTAAGACGCCTGCCTATTGCCATTTGTCAGGGTCAGTAAACTAAACCAACTCTCAACTTCTTATCACTGTTTAGTGGCAAACCCATTTCACAAAACAACAATTAGGGAGGGATCTCCTGCCACTTACCAGTGTTGGATGAATGATTAGACTAAAGACAAAAGGCATACCATGTTAAAACAAGGCTGACCCAGGAGATTGTTTGTGCAGCTTTGTCCTCGTACAGTGCACTTAACAGGTGGACTTAAACAAATTTTCTAGTCTTGATTGCATATCATTTCCGCCCTGTTACCGTAGCTCAAATCCAAGCCTTTATCCTTGTCAAGCCTAGCAATGATCAATCTTTGCCATAATTTGCTCCATATCAGACTGAAAAAAAGCAAAATCTTATTGGATTATCGGTTGGTCTCACTGTCAGTCTGATCATCACGGCAAATTATACCGAGGCTAGTCAGCGTTAGGTAAGCAAAGCAGCGCCATTAACTTGTCAGGTAGGCCATCTGGAATCTGATGTCCAAGTGTCATATCCACACCAAAAGTATCAAAAGAAGGGATATCTATGGTTACTGCTAGCATAGTGCAACAAAGGACTTGATATAATAGGCTGGGTATGAGATGGAAATTAGGCTCATGTGTCCTTCTGTTTTAGCTTGACCCTTCTTCTCTGCCAATCGGAGCTGAGATGCTTAACCTCTAAGTAGACAGGTATTTATCAAAACTCTCTATCTCCTTGCTTAATGGATAAAATTGAAAGGCATCAATATGTTATTCTACTTACATGCTTCTGGTTGAAATATTTAATCACCTTTACAGATTCATGGTATTTTTGAAAATCAACTTAAAATCTTGAATCTCCAGTACAAAATGGTGTTGGATCTTCTTAGTTCTTACGGGGCCGCTGCTTTATTAGTGTTTGGCCAGGAGCCATATCAGCTTTGAACCCATTCGCCTCGTATAGGTATGAAGCCCGATCCTGACTGGAAGAAGAAGAAGAAAAATAAGACGGAGGAGGAGGAGAAGGAAGGGGAAGGATGAGGGAGTGATGCTTAAGCCTCTAGGCAAGTCTCAAACTTGGCTTTCGATTGCATAATATATATGATTCAGTTGTGCTTTACGATGTGTTTCCAGTTCCTTGGTTTTGATCTTGTCAAACCCAGTTTGTATTCTTGATAAAGGAAGGTTTGTTCTATGTTTTTTCAGCCCGTTGCCAATTGAAACTACATTTTGTTTGAATGCACCATCATATCTAAAGCTGATCTACATATATAAACTGATGTTTGCCAATTTAGCAAAGAAAATAGATGAACCAAATATTATCTCTTCTACTTGTATGTGGGGGATATATATGTTCTTCCGGCTACTCGTCATAAACATTTTTTTGTTTTAATGTTCTTTCAGTCCCTTGCCAATTAAAGCTCCAGTTTATATGAATGCACACCTGGCTAGAACTTACCGTTATATACAAACATACAGTTTTGTTGTTGACAGAGTCAGCAAAAATATACATTAGCCAAAACCGAACGTTGTTTTCCTTAGTTATGCGTTAAGGAATGCGATTCTAAGTTCTCCACTTCCA
Source organism: Saururus chinensis (assembly GCA_035235625.1). Taxonomy (NCBI): domain Eukaryota; kingdom Viridiplantae; phylum Streptophyta; class Magnoliopsida; order Piperales; family Saururaceae; genus Saururus; species Saururus chinensis. Next base: position 35,238,367 of record CP141145.1, read on the forward strand.
GACCTTCTTCCTCTTCTGATGGAAGCAGCGTATGACATTGTTATTTCACCGTATGAATGATCTTTTAGATGAATGTGCATGCATATTGTTGGGCACAATTTTCATTAACAGTACGAAATTGCCGGCCTGCGGATTTTTAACAATCTAGTTATATCTATCTGCCAATGCACGAAGGTCTTGAACAGACATCAAATACAAGTTTAGACGCACTGATAGACCTACAAATGGCCATGAACCACGCAGCATCTCTAGATTAGAAGGTGGGATTATGGTTTGTGAGTTGCAAACGAATTCAGCTTTACATATTATAATCGCAATGGGGACGGATATACCAAATAAGCGCAGACAGAAAAGGATAAGGATGCTGAACCAATAATCCATCTTTACGGAATTCTATTCTTTATTTCTCTTTATTTTTTTTTAGTCTGTTGTCCAAAGACCTCTCGAGAGACCCTGACAAAAATTATCTGACAATGAACTGTGATAAGCTGCAATCTCGTGTTAATTAGTGGAGTGTACAATGACAAAGATGTAGTTCGCCGGACATTTATTGCATAATTTAATCGCCAGCTTTCTACCACATGATAGTGGTCCACTTCGTCACTAATCAGCTTTATTCAAGTCAAAGCCATCTAATCACCAACTTAACTGTAACCTGAAATAGTCCTACATACAATGGCAATACACATTGGTCTTTGGGCTTTCTAAAGCAAAAAGGATTTTGACATAACTTCTTTTAGCACTCAAATAATTCATGCAACTGACCCATCTTAGCTACATTGGGGCACTAAACTATTTGGTTTAATTAGGTGGTATCTAAGCAGATTAGGAAGCTAACAAGTAACTATCATGTTACTGTAGCCTTCAATAAAAAAGGAATTAATACAGGGTGGTTCGATTAACCTAACACTCAGTTGGAAGACAAGGTGGTGTAATGCAACATAACTCCTCCATGGGTGCACTCGACACAGACTTTGTACGGAATGTCGGGCTGGCCAACTGGCCGGATCAGGTATCACCTTTGTGACGTAAAAAGGCTCGCGCCTTGCCGCTATCGCTGATGGAAATAAATAAGTAGAGATGAAGTGAAGAACACGTTTTATTGCAGCTGGGAAACTTGGAAGCCGCAGAAATTAGTGGCTTCCAGCTTCCTCAAGGAGTGACCCACCGTCTCATCTAAAGATTCGCACCATGGACAAAGCCAATGTTCTCTCGGTCTAGTGTCGTATATTAATAGCTATATTTAATTTTTTTAAAATGTACAGGCCGGTTTGGATAGAAAAGGAAAATTACTTAAATTAACGTTTCTGCCATAACCTTCGTCAAGAGCAGGTGTAATTTCAAAAGCTAATTTAAATTGATTTGACATTTTATACAATAAAATGACTTAAAGTTATTTTACTTTAAAAAATTAATATGATACCTAAACGGGACCTAAGATGAAAAGGAGTAGGAAATTGTCAACTCTTGGTGGGATTAACGCAAAACTGAAGTCCAAATTTGTTAAACCTTACCTCCATTGGACCTCAATCTAGCTGACCAGCCCTTTTGTGCTAGTTAAATACCTCCCTATTTAGGAAGTTGGGGGAGGGGTGTGGTGGAGGGAAGCACTTTTTATGTTCCCTAAAAAGCCGAGCGTAAGGAACGCCCTGGAGCCGTCAATTTTCAAAATTGACAGCGCACATGATAGTGTACAATAGCGCAAATAATACATGCACTACCATGTGCACCATCAATTTTGAAAATCGACAACTCTCAAGCATTTCTTACACTCGGTTCACGCTTAGCGTAAAACATAAAAAACACTTCCGTGGTAAAGGGGGTGGGGGCAAATCCTTGCGGTGTTGTTGGCCTGTAAGGCGCGTCAGTTCTTATAAATCTTACTTGAATCAACTTAATAATGTTTATTTGTAGCATACGCTAAAGCCATTGGGCTTGGGCCACATGTGCACCAGGAATATACCCAACGCACACAGCCTTTTATTTTTTCCTTTTTGTATAGGGGGAAAGTTTTTTATGTTCCCTTTTGATAATAAATATAACTTACTTATATATAGGAACCATTCTTCCACAAAATCGACAACACACATGTTAACATCAATATCATTAATACTAACATGTAAGCTATCAATTTTAATGCCTAACGGTCCTGTGCGTAACTTACACTGAACTTATTATAGAGAGCATGAAAAACTCTTCCTTGCATACTAAAATTAGGCATATTTTAAAAAAAAACATTGATCACTTCACGGCATGGAGGTAAGAATTTTGACGCTGGATCGTAATAACGACAGCCTTATACGACTCCGTGGAGAAGGATATTTTCAAACTGGAGACCTAGCAAACCCAGCATGCACGGTTTGTGATCACTGCAGAGAAACTCCGTTGAGCCGAATTATCTGGCCCCCGCTCATATGCAGCCATAAATTGTGATTTTCAACCCTAGTACGGTAGTACCTGAGAAATGTTCAAACGATAAAAATGTTCCGTCTGCACCCCTACTTGTTGCACATTCCTTGTTCACAGACCAAAAAAGTAACAACAAAAAACATTCATTTTAATTTTTGGGCCGCAAATGATTCCACTGCATAATATGGAAAAATATTAGTTACTTGGATAAATTATCATAGTAGACTAACATATACTCCAGTTAATTGGACAAAATCATTCTTCATATTAGCATTAGAGCAAGAAAGTAATCTGATCCGAACCAGCCCAACAGGTATTTAGTCACAGACTCAGAGATATGAACAAAATCAGTTGTCAAGCTCAAAGATGTTGATCCGTTCTTAAGCCCTCCCGGTCCCCCAGTGTACTTAACAGCTAGTAGTTCTTCCTCATATGCATCCAAATTGCAAAATGGATCCATGAAAATCATTGACTCTGTAACTACGAATTTTCCTCAGTAGTGGTAAAAAAGAAGTGGCACATTCCAGGCTAATCTCAATAGATCCAACTTCTGGCACTAGCATAGACACCAGTTCTCAGATTAATTACAAGTCTAAAAAAAAAACATCATCTTCTTCAGCCATCAGTTTCAATGAAAGTATCAATGATCATAAATACAAGTATATACAGATAATATGTTTGATACACATCAAAACAGCTACAAACCTCTAATATATATATTAAAAATTATTAAAATTAATAAGATATTATCATATTAAAGGCATAATAAATAAAAAAAGTTATAAGTAAACATACAACACCAATGTTAGTAACATATATTGACTGGGAGAGAGGTTGAGTATGTAATTCTTAAATAAAGACGAGTTAATGTTATGAATAAACTCAAATGTGGGCTAACTTTTTGTGTAGTGCATCAGAATCATCAGAATTGTGTATTAAAAAATATGGGCCACGCAAACTATTACTCCCTCCGTCTTATATTAAGTGCTCTAAAATTAATTCATTTTGGAACTAAGTAAGATACTTAATATGAGTAAAAGAAATATTACAGAAAAACCCCTAAGTTAGATGTGTAAGTAAATGCATAATTGTGGAGCACTACATTTAGAAAAAAAAATGTAAATTATATGGACCCACCTCTATTGATCTAATGTAATTTAAAAAAAAAATTAATATAACAAAAATATTATTATCTTTAAACTTTCGAAGAAGTTGGGTTTCAAAAGTGTTATTTTTTAGAAAAAATATTTTTAATAAAATAAGGAATTAGTTCAGTATCGATACATATTGATTGTATCAATACGATATAGCCAATACATATCGATTTTTCCTGTGGGAGGTTTACTACCCTGTACCGTATCGATCATCACCAATATAGGGACATATTAGTTTATACACACCCATGTTGACCGATACGACCTTCCATGCTCATCATTTACTATCCATCCACGATTTGCAAGTACACGGTAACCAATAAAATGTTGACAGCATATGCAGCCATTTAATAGTTGAAAATAACTCATTTATACAGCATAGGCCATATCCAGGTTCTTGAACTGACGTGCCAATCAGTCCAGGCATTTCAAGAATATTTACACATTCCTGAAGATATTAAATAACTTATATAAACATTCCTATTCAAGAACCTTATATTACATAGCCATTACCTACATTCTCTTGTGATGTTTTTTTCCTCTTTATTTGTCATCAAATTAATCAATGGGCAGAGCTTTGGAAAGAATTAATGAAACAAATGCTAAATCAATATGAATGCAAAAGAATACTAAATCAATATGAATGCACCCACACAATCTGCATCTCAAATCTACTTGCTCGCAGCTGTTAGAATAATTGCTTTAAATAAAAATAACTGCATCACAAAATCTAATTATATACCAGTTGCAATGAGAACTATTTGAGGAAGGCACAAGTAAATGCAAAGAAGCGACTTAACCAAAGACTAAACTACATAGAAATCACAGCATAATGAAGAAAATCATAATTTTCCACTACCTCATTTACTTAATTCTTGGCATTTAGTTTGTCTAGTAGAATCTGGTTTAACAGCTTTGGGTTTGCTTTTCCTTTAGATTCCTTCATTACCTGAAAAGAGATGATAGTATATATATTTAGTAAAAGATGAAGCGGGAAAAAAACTCATCCTTAAGCAGTGAATGAAGGTCCTCAGGTTTCACTTCTAACTTTACAAAACCTAAGATTACCTGGCCTGCAAAAAAGCCCTGTAACTTAGTTTTGCCTCCACGGTATTGTTCAAGTTGCTTTGGATTATCTGCAAGTACTTTGTCTACCATTTTTTCTATTACAGCAGGATCCCCTATCTGCAGTTAAAAATTTATATTCAATGACTACTTTGTTACCTATCTGAATTGCAATGTACATCAAAATAAGTAATCTGACTTGCCTGCACCAAATCTTTTTCTTCTATCAATCCTTTCACACTTCCTCCCTTGGCTATGAGTTCAAACAGTATCTGATAGGGTTACCCAAGGACAGCGGCTTAGAGTATATACTATACCATGCTATAGCATATATCTTGTGCATGAATGCTAAAGAAAGACAATAAGAGCAAACTGGTAAAATCATTGTAGACACCACATTACTTGATAAGCTCAGATATGTAAGATAACAAGGCAAAAGGAACAACAGTGGTGTAATTTTAATGGAGTCACAGGTAAGTAAAAAGGGGAAATAGAGTGAACAGGGAGAGCTTGAGAGAGAAAGGGGAGAAACTGGATGCATTGCAAGGAGAAGAGAGAGAGACTCGAAAACTAAGAGATATATCTATTCGACTGAAAAACCAATGTACTGGTCTCATGGGGCAGTAAACCCTTTCATAGTTTTACACTTAACCCAGTTACAACTCTAAATTCAAAACGGAAAATCAACATTAAACAGGGCTTACACTAAACTAGGAAGCTTAAGATTAATAAATTAGGAAACCTAAAATCAATTCCAGTTAAAATAAGCTTAAAACAAGTAACTCTAACCATAAGATGGGCTAGTCAAATCCTATGGCAGAAAAGCTGACCATAACAAACAGATTGGATATCCTAAGTGTGAAGAAGGCTCATTCTACAAAATTACAGTTGATTACAAATACTCCTTCCGTTCAATATTAATAGTCCTATTTGGTTTTCCAAAATGAACTAAAAAAGTTAACTTTGAAAAGCTAAATAGGACTATTAATGTGGGATTGAGGGAGTACTAAGCAAAGAGTAAAGTACCTCCTTTCCAATCTTCCCACTAATTGTTCCATTCTTTATAAAACCAATGAGCTCAGCTAGCTCATGAGATGTAAGTTTAATATCACGTATTGCAAGCTTTTCATTTTTCAGATATGCAGAAATATCACCCATAATCCAATTTGCAGCCATCTTCACATCAGCTCCCTTTCCAATAGCTGCATCAAAAAAGTCTGCAACCTGATCAATTTAGCAAAATGTCACGATTTGCCATATCTTTTTTTTGTGTGTGTGAGGAAAAGCAATCGTAATCATCAATAACTTCTTTAAATATTGAAAATCAAAGTTCTGCATAGAAAACTTACATTTAAATCATTTGTAAGAAAGAGGACATCTTGCATGCTGAGGCCCATATTCTCGTATCGTCTTCGCTTCATCTCCGGAAGCTCTGGTAAAGAAGAGCAAATGCTATTGACATATTCATTGGTCAGAATCACTTCTGGAAGGTCAGGTTCTGGGAAATATCGGTAATCAGCAAGTCCTTCCTTTTTCCGCATAGTGATGGTTTTCTAGATATGAGCCGAAGACTAATGAGGTAATCAATGAGGAAGAAAATGTACAAATGGAATTAAGCACTTGGAAGAAGGTGCAATGAACCTGTGATCCTTCCTCCCACAATCGAGTTTCTTGTACAATTTCACTACTTAAGCCTTGATCATGAAGATGAACCTGCCTTGAGATTTCAAAATCAATTGCTCTATGCATTGCAGAAAATGAATTCATGTTCTTTATCTCTACCTGAAAATAAAAACAATAATTTCGTAACCACAAAGCCTCATTTTCTTTTATTTTTTTACTATTATTACTTGCTAGTTGGAGTGAACCTTTGTCCCAAATTTCAACTGTCCAATTGGTCGAACTGAAACATTCACATCACAACGAAGTGAACCTTCTTGCATATTGCCATTACTTATTCCCAAATATCTAACCAACCTCTGTATCTCAGCTGCATATTCAGCAGCTTCAAGCCCAGTCCTCATGTCAGGTTCAGAGACAACTTCAAGCAAAGGAACCCCAGCTCTGTTCAAATCCACCTGCAGAAAAGTTGTACCAACGTCCACTAATTTTTTACTGAACTTACCTTCTAAGCAAAATCATAAGCACTAGGAGAGATATGACAGAGATCTTGTAAGCCTTTATTCAAATAAAATCTAAATACCTGAGAATAGCTCCCACTGTCTGAATGGAGCAATTTCCCAGCATCCTCTTCCATGTGAACTCTGGTAACACCAAACCTCCTGTGACCCCCACCAAACTCAACTGGAAGATCCAGGTCAATGTAACCCCCAATAGCGACTGGAATATCAAACTGGGAAATCTGGTAGCCCTTGGGGAGATCAGGATAAAAGTATTGCTTCCTATCAAATTTGGATCTTAATGACAATTTGCAATTGAGAGCAAGACCTAACTTCACAGCAAATTCTATAACCTTAGAATTTAAAACTGGTAAAGCACCCGGGAGTCCCATGCAAATGGGACACACACTAGAATTAGGATGGGACCCATAGGAGTAAGGGCAGCTACAGAAGGCCTTGGTCAGGGTAGAGAGCTGCACATGCGTTTCGATACCAATGATTGCTTCATATTCCGATGGACCTCTTTTACGTGAATAATTAATGTCTGTGCTTTTCTCCTCATCTGCTTTGGTCTGTGCTTCTGAGGCTTTCATGGTACAGAAAAATGCTTCCTTTTTCCTAAATATAGTAATTGACGGACGCAGGAGGCAGGGGATAGTTCTGAACCCTCTGAAGCAGATGGAAGCCATTCTCAGTCTTAGTTAAATGTTCAATTGGAAAAAAGTTATGTACCTGGACAGTTTTAAAGCATGTCAATATCAGAATTCAGTACTTATGCAAAGAAAATATATACAAGAAAAAGAAAATGACGAACATACGTCTAGTTTGACACTAATGGACCACTGTTAGACATGAGTTACCATGAACTCTCAATGAAAAGTGCTCCCCAAAATCAAAAGCTGCAACTTGCAGCTGTCTATAGAAGTTTTATAACAGCAGAATGTGACACGAAAATTTCAAGAGCTGTTCACGCATGAAAATCCTATTTCTGTGCCATGCCAAGCCACAAAAGCCGGCAAAGCAATGTCAAGCATCTCGTCGCTTGAATTTATGCAGGCAGCAATGCTGTCAATGCGGGGTCTTTTACAGGTTAATACATCAAGCAATTGCCAGGCAAGTTTCGAACTAGAGGATAAGCTACCTAAGCATGAGGGCAATCAAACGACACGAAACAAAGAAATACGTGAAGAAGATCAAGACTAACGCTAAATGTAAAGCCGAGTTGAACAAGAATGAAAGAGGATAAACAGTGAAAAACCGGGTAGGAACAATTGGCTACAGCAACGGCTTGGGACGTCTAAGTCTTATCGTCTTCAGAGTTTAGACGGCGTGGCCGTGCGTGGTTAGTACCTCCCACCCATAACCAACCCGTGATGGATTAAAAATATTAACACCGAAACCCGACTCCAACCCGACCCGACAAAGGTTTCAGTACCAAAAAAACGAAGGAAGAACAGAGAAAAAAATGAGAGAACTCAGAGAAGGACTTGTTCAGCTTACCCGATTAATCAAAGAGCAGCTCTAGGACTTCACAATTTACGAGCTTTGCTGCCAACTTCATATATTGCAGAAGTTCCAGGCTTCGAAAGCAACTCAATCCTTCCCTTCTCATGCTCAGGTCGCCCAACATTGAAACGTTCTGCTCTGAAGTCGCAGAAAGAGGTCGGCAGAAGAGCCATTCAATATTTCAATCATGAATAATAACAAAAAATACTAATTTTTCATGGTTGTTTTCACCCATAAATAAGATACGAGGGGCAGACGCAGAGTAAAATGTGCGGAGATGTTTTTCAAACGTAAAAAATAAATATTTGCTACTGTTGGCCGCTTCTGGTGGATTCCGAGGATGGGATGCAGGCAGCTCGCCGTACACGGATGCTTTCTCCCTCATGTTTCTGTAATTCTGTTTCATCCTCGTTATAATCAACTCGGTGACGGCCATGGTCAGTAATAAGTCCGTTCCATCTTTGTTATAATCAATTTTTCCTTCTTTTGTTTCCTTCATGAACTCTAATGGAAGAGGGGGAGAAGTACCTGGAGACTGGAGATGCAATCGGGGAAGAACAACAACACGTTTGCCCTAATGGGGAGAACGGCAGAGGTCCAGAGATAGCATCGGGGTAGAGGAGCTCTCGTCTGCTCTAATGGGGAAGGCTCGTTTGCTCCATTAGAAATGTAAGAGACGACGGCGGAAATGAAGGATCGTCGACAGGGGAGAAGAATCCGAGAAGCGGAAGGGGGAGGCGGAGGCGGGCGATGAAGCGTCAACACGAGTGCGACGGAGAGAGAGGGGGGGGGAGAGCGACTGAGGCGGCGAGGAAGACGAAAGGTCGAACCAACTCGAGTCGGTTCGGCTCAGGTAAAAACTAAAACCCGATTTTGTCTTGCTCCGTCGACCGCTTCGGTAAAAATCAGAGTACTCTACTCATTTTAAACATGAAGCCGACCCAGAACCCGAACCTTATCTACTGAGGTCGGGTCGGATCGGTTTATTCCGAAAACCCGGTCCGAGCGGTAAACGGGAGTCGGCGTTTCTGGCAACAAAAAGGCTTTCAGGTCAAACAAAGCCTCCTCCGGTCTCTCTTTTTGGGGGCAATCTCTACAACGCCCATGGCGCACGATAGCGAACTGCCGTGCGATGGGGAGGGGGTATGCATGGTCTGCAAGGCGAAGGTGCCGGAGGAGGAGCGACTGCTGTGCGGCACGTGCGGCAGCCCTTGGCACGCCGCCTGCCTCGCCCGTCCCCCCGACACCATCGCCGCCGCCCTCAGCTGGCATTGCCCCGACTGCTCCCCTGCGGATGGTGATCGCCCTCCGCCTCCGTCAGCCGCGGGGATGAGCGAGGATGGCGGTGTGCTGATGGCTGCGGTGCGGGCGATCGAGGCTGACGACGCGCTGACTGATGCCGAGAAGGCGCGGAGGCGACAGGAGCTACTCAGCGGTGCTAAGGAGAGTGCAGCGACCGGTGAGGAGGACGAGGAGAAGGACGGCAAAGGCGGTGTTTTGGGGGTTTTAGATGAGGGTTTGAGTTGCTGCTTCTGCATGGAGCTGTTGGATCGCCCTGTCTCGATCCCATGTGGTCACAATTTCTGCTTGAAGTGCTTCCAGAGATGGATTGGCCAGGGGAAGCGCAATTGTGTAAAGTGTCGTTCACAAATCCCTTCCAAGACATGCAGTCAGCCTAGGATCAACTCAACACTTGTGACTGTCATTCGAATGGCCTCTGAAACCTCAAAGTCAGCGTCTTTAAACATGTCCACAAAGGCCTACCGCATCATTCATAATCAAAATAGACCTGACAAGGCTTTCACTACAGAACGAGCCAAGAAGGCTGGGAAGGCGAATGCAAGTAGTGGAAAGATATTTGTGACGGTCCCGGCTGATCATTTTGGCCCAATTTTAGCAGAGAACGACCCAGAAAGGCACTTGGGTGTGCTGGTAGGGGAGACGTGGGAGGACCGAATGGAGTGCAGACAATGGGGGGCTCATCTACCCCATGTTGCAGGGATTGCCGGACAGTCGGATTACGGAGCCCAGTCAGTGGCACTTTCTGGTGGATATGAAGATGATGAGGATCATGGCGAGTGGTTTCTCTATACTGGAAGCGGCGGGCGAGATTTGAGTGGAAACAGGCGGACAAACAAGGAGCAGTCGTTTGATCAGAAGTTCGACAAGCTTAATGAAGCTTTGAGAGTGAGTTGCAAGAAAGGTTATCCAGTTCGTGTTGTGAGGTCCCACAAAGAGAAACGTTCCTCATATGCTCCTGAATCCGGAGTCCGTTATGATGGAGTTTACAGGATTGAGAAATGCTGGCGCAAAGTTGGAGTGCAGGGTTTTAAGGTCTGTCGCTATTTGTTTGTCCGGTGTGATAATGAACCAGCTCCATGGACAAGTGACGAACATGGAGATCGCCCTAGGCCTTTGCCCGTCATTGAGGAGCTGAAGAAGGCATCTGATGTTACTGAGAGGAAGGAACCACCAGCTTGGGATTATGATGAACATGGTTGGCGATGGATGAGGCCTCCCCCGCCAAGTAGGAAAGCCCGGAATATTGCAAATCTTGAGGACAGAAAAAATGCTAGTAAGGCTTTGAAGCAACCACATACCTCCATGAATGAGAGGCTTCTTAAAGAATTCAGTTGCCAGATATGTGGGAATGTGCTCAATATTCCAGTGACGACTCCATGTGCTCATAATTTTTGTAAGCCATGTTTAGATGGGGCGTTTGCTGGTCAGTCGTTTGTGCGAGAGCGGAGTCGGGAGGGAGGGAGGACCCTTCGTCAACAGAGAAATATAATGAGGTGCCCTTGCTGCACCACGGATATCTCTGAGTTTCTTCAAAATGCTCAGATCAACACTGATCTGAAGGGTGTAATTGAGTCACTTCAAAATCAAATCAAGGAAGAGGCTGAAGGAAAAGGCGAGGTGGTGAATGAGAGCTTTGACGAGATGAATGAAGCTTCTGAAAGAGAAGATGAATGAAGCCTTGAAAAGCTCCCTGAAGCAACTGATGTGGAGGTATCTGTCTGAAGCTGATACAAGAGGAAAAGTCCGACACTGAGAAGTATAAAGGGAGGAAAGGTACGAAAAAGGCCAAAAATACTAGGGAATCTGAGGATGTGTTGGAAGGAGATGGTTCGCCATGAAGTCCACTTCATGTGTCGCCCGGAGGTGATGATTTAGATATGACTGGAAGGAGACCAACTATTTGGGTCAGGTTTGTTTTCTGTGGCTCATTGACCATTAGGAAATTGGCCAGAAAATTTGCAGATTGATCATGTTTGTGGGATTTAAATGTAATTGCCATATTAGAAAATTATCGTCTTGATATTTAAAATTTTCAGAGTCAGAAAAAGGAAAATTGAAAGGCCAATTTGGTCTGGCACTAGAGGAGGAACATAACAGAAAGTCTTCTCTCAGCAAACTTTTGGTTGCAGGTGTTTGAACCAAGTCCTCCTAAAAGATCAAGTTTTACGGACCAACAATGAATGTCAGCCAAACCAAACCAAAGTAAGATTCCTTACACGAACAAGCGTAATTTAATAAATAACCATAGATGATTCTACATGAATATGCAGAGATGGGGGTGTTAAGCCAACCGGGGACCTCCTGCTGATGCCATGTTAGAACCAAATCCTAAAAGCTCAAGCTATTAGGGGACAGACCAATATTGGATATAAGTCAAACTGAACCAAATTAAACGAAACCAAACTAACAATAAGAGGGAAAGTATGCTGTGACACACTTTTTATTTACTCCCTCTGTCTTATATTAATAGCTTCATTTCGAAAAAAAAATTTATCCCATAGTAATAGCTCCATTTGGCTCAATTTTAGTGTCTGGGTATTTCAATGTGTCTCAGATGCTATTTTCCATTCTCTTAGCAATAAATCTCACCATTCAATATAAATTATTATTTTTCCAAATAGAATTATTAAGATGGGATGGAGAGAGTATTGGGCAATGCAAAGGAAATTAGAAAGAGGAAGCTTAAAGTGGGAAACTCATAAATATTGGAGATAATTCATTTAAAAATTTCCTATAACTAATAGGGGGGTAGTGCAAAATTTTAAAAAAAAAGGGAAGAAAAGAAAGTCTCGTTTAAAAGCCAAACCATCAATAACTAGTTAAGACTACATGTCATTGTCTTTATTTTTCAATTTTTGCAATCAGTTTAACCAAACAAAAGATCTAATATAAAAAATAAAAGAAATAATTTCACTCCTCTTTTCGATGTTTTCCCTCACGTCTATCTATTTACCAAACAAAAGAAGTAACTTCAGTTCACTTAACCACAAAACAAAGACTCAAAAATTTTCTTTTGGCAGGGTCTTTGTTGAAGATCCTCACTGCTAAATTGCAACCCTGATATGTGATGAAATATGTAAATTTTTCTGTACAATTTTGTGTCTCTTTCTAGCATTGCACTAAAAAATCAAGTTACTCTCTTTAACAATTTCGCACATTTTTTATAGGGATAGTGACCCATTAAACCCTCCCAACAGAGTTTTGGTTAGGGGGAAAATGTGGGCCTCGCACAAAATGCACTTGGGCCCACATGTGATGTCTAACCAAAAGTTTGTTAGGAGGGTTTGCTGGGTGATTGCCATTTTCCTTTCTATAGTCATCCAAAAGTAAGAAAGACTGCAAGGGTACATTTGTATCTCCCTATAACCTTGTATGATTAATTTGAAAACCTTCAAGTGAAATAAAAAAGAGAGTACTTCAAGGTGGGGCAGGGATGATAACCGAGGAGATAGTGCCACATGGTAAAAGCCATGGATATTTACTCACCAGACTTTGGTTAGTTTCTAGAATAAGGGTCATTGCGATACGTCATAATGGCCTCAAAATCTGAAAGCGGCTCTGGCTCTTCGTATCATTTGTTGAGTTTGAATCGCCTCTAAATGGCCAATGCAATCACATATTTGTTACTTAAAACACGGGAGAGAGAGAAACCGATTTTAGCTTAGTATATGTAACATCATAAAGACTAAAGCTAGATAGGGCTACCACAGCTTTTGCATCTGAACATAAAAACGAAAAAGAACTTGCATATTCTAAAGTTTTCTTGAGAAATATCGTACATATAGTTTACATAAAAGTCACAAAGCAGGAGCAGCTTGAGCAATTGCATAAAAAACCCCGTGCATCGTCATTGACGTTGCAGTCTTAAATCTTACATAATCGTTCCAATAGGAAAAAGAGAAGACAAAATACTAGGCCATTTGTCATACAGATCCCAAAACCAATAAAGCATCCGGTGGCCTTCACAAATCACAAGTAAATGTAGGCTGCTTTTTGCCAGCCATCAAATTTCATCTGCGAGAATAATACACATCCAAAATGACAACCGCCGTCCCACCAAAGTGCATTAACATATAAAGTAAACAAAGGTATTGAAAATTCCATATAATTAGGCCATTCGTCATAGAGATCACAAGTAATTATAGGCTACATTTGCCATAAAAGCCACCATATTTCATCTGTGCAAATAATACACATCCCAAATGACGACAGCCCTCCCACCAAAGTTCATTTACATATAAAGTAGAGGCATTGAAAATTCCATAAAATTGCAACTTCCCAGCACCTGATAGGTAGGTAAAATATCTTGAACTTTCTATTTCAAAATAGGGCGGTGAAAGAAAAATTACATGAGATGTCCTCAACGGTCCTCTTGAGAAAAGAATCAGTTTGGTAGCTTTTAATAAAATTAGCCACCATTGTTTATCCGATGTCAAAATATGTAGTATACCAGAATCTGCACTAAGCAAATAAAAAATAACGAAACCAGATTTACTGAGATGAGCCCAAAATGAAGGCACGGATTTCAGCCCAACTAGAAACTGTGTAAAGAATGCCAGTTAAGCCTCTCCAAGGACTTCCTTCAACAAACTCCTTTTGTTTCTTCACCACACCAGAGAGTAGCGGAACAAATGAGACTCCAAAGTGGCTTCCTACCCGTCTTAGGCTTGAGCTTGACCCAATGACAATGCCCACATCTGCTTCAAGCAGACAAAGCAAGTCACCCACTGAGTCCCCAATATAGACAGATAAATGCTTCCCAGAGGCATCGCATTTGTTTAATATCTCCCTGAAAGCTTGAAGTTTATCCAATGGAGATTCTACCTTGTTAGCAATCTCCCCAGTGGAAACACATTCTTCGTAAACAAATTCGTTTGAATGTATGTTCAGAACATCTAAACCATCTGCTCATCATAAAGGCATGGCTTTTGTTACATACCGCATGACTATGTCAGACCGTGTGTTATGTGAGAGAGAGAAAGTGTGTGTGTGTGTGTGTGTGAGAGAGAGAGAGATGGGCTGCATGACAACTAAGACATTAATCAATTTTTTTAGCAGCCATAGTAGAGAATGCATTCCGTTTCTTTTCAATTATTATTCATGAGATGCAAGGCTAGAATGCAAAGGTTCCTATACAAAGACCTAACAAGCGGTCATTTATCTACTAAAATAGTGTGATATGGGTTTTAAGCAGCTCCATGGAGAACTCTCAAGCTCAATTGCAATGTACTAAAAATTATAGGTGGATAACCTCAGCTGCTTCTCATCTTATAACAAGAAAACTTTGGTATATAAAGTTAATACTGATTCGATTTGAATCTAATGTCATGCAACTGTTGGATATTTTCAATATATTTACTCTCTTAGGTGCTGAAGAAGTAATTGATCCAATATGTATCGACTAACAGGGAACATGATGTTGTAGCCTGTTGGCTACAAGGGGTTGTATAAAAGGGAAAGGGGGGAGAGAGAGAGAGAGAGAGACTAATTAACTAGCATAATTTCTGAATTCTCCAATCATGCTTGAACAGTTCGTACTAGAACAATTTATAGACTTCAAGCCTATCCCTAAATAGAATTAACCCTAAGTAGGAAATAAAAGACAACTAGGATACTACTTCATTATATTTTACGAAACTAGGAAAGCTTTAAAAGACTCCTAATAAGACTCCAAAAGATCTGGACGGGAGCAATTAGATGGAATGGGCCCATTTGATATAATAGTTGACCTACCAAATTTGAGGTGTATTTAATGTAGAACCTGATGAAGAGAACTACGAGATAAAGACAAAAAAATATGAGCGGCATCTTTTAACATTGCGAGCCCACAAATAAATTGTTTTCTCCAATATCTGTTTTTGTACCATTCATTACATTTCCTTGTGCTTCAGAACTAGTTAAAGAAAAAATATAGCCACAACCAATTTGTCCAAGGCCTATACTATCTATGCTCTCCATTTATTGTGAGACAAGAAAGTGACAGACTTCTATTAATTCCATAGTGACATACTGATCCTAGATTTAGCAATATTGTGATGATTGTGATTTGTCAAATATCCTAGAACAAATCATATAAAATACTAGTGAATTTGATTTTATAAGAAATCACCTGAGGAAAAAGCTGATCTAATGAGATCCCCACACCAGCAATAAGAGAGTATGTGAACATCAGCATTCAATTCTTCCCTTCTTTTAACAACCTGCTGGAAAAAACCTAAGCAGCCATCTTGAATTATAAGGCGCTCCCCTGCACGCTTTATATCTTCCAAATTTATGCCTTTAAGTACTTCTGAATCAATAACACGAGAATTTGCTCGTTTCTCAAAGTCAGAAAGCTGCTCAAGTGCTTTGCACAGACCGTCATAGTTAAATGCTTCTCCTGAAAAGACAAAGCTCAAATGAAGGGATGAAAGTTTTTAAGCTACATATCTTTGAACTTTGGAAAAGTTCTCTTGATGGACAGTCTAGTTCTTTTAGTTACCTTCTTGAGGGGTAAGAATGCCTTCAATGCATTGTTCATATTCATCAGTGTACTGATTTGAGAGAATGGCCCAGGAGTTCTTTAGGTCCGTGGATGACTTCCTTGCAATTAGATCTTCAGGTCCAACTTGTTCAGCCTTAGAGGCAGTTAATAATGCAATCTCTGCTAAGATGGCGGAGGAATCAACAACAGTGCACGTCAAATCAAAGTCTGAAAAAATCACAAAACGATTCTGTGTTGGATCATGAACTCTTGAGAATGGTACAACAGCTTGTTGAAGAACTGGCTGGGAAGCAAACAAGTTAACTTCGAGTTTGATAGCTTGCTGGTAAAGTCTTTCAATGACTTCCAGTTCTTCTCCTGTCAAAGATATGCTTAGTTTGTCAAGCAAGTCTTCAATCTGCATAGCTGATGCCTGTTGACATAAAAATGGTAAATTTCACATATCTAAATTTTAGCTACTAAAATTATTTATCTAAAATCTAATCAAAGCATCAGCAAGCTGACAGCTATGTACATGAGCAACACCTGAAAATCTTCAGAGGAATAGTTGTCAATCCACTTCTTGTAAGGGTGGCTACTTTCAGCAGGATCTATAAACCCCTGTAGCTCCTTAGCTAAAAAGGCATAGAGCCTCATGCATGGAGTCATGGCACCAACCGTGTAAGCAGCAATTTTCGTCTTTTCAAAAGGAGTTGCAATTTTCACTGGACCTTTTCCTCCTTCAATCTTCCCCAAAGCAGTTGCAAGGAGAAAATCTGTGTATTTAACTGTTGCAGAATTGGGAGTAGTCTCCTTTGCAAGGTCAACACCCCATTCCTGCATAACTGATTGCATTCAATAACCAACAAGTTTCCCTTAACAATGTAAGACGACAACATCATTATAATGCTGCTTGCAAACTATTTAGGGACCAAAATAGGCCAGTCTCTACATGCCTCACTGATACAATCTCGGCAATTTTAAGAGAGAAATAAGAAAAGCGAAGAGAATTAGGGCCAGGGTTTCGAATATCTGCCTCCCATGAAACAAGCTGAATAACTTAACACCAGATGATGATTATACTACTCAAGAGAGTTCAAATAGATACACTTGCATACTAAAATCAACCTCCTTCCCTATAACGAATCATAAATAACCCTGCAGAATTTAATATAATGTAAGCAACCCTGACAACAATTTATTTATAATTATTCTCTTCCTTTTCCAATACTCTTCGACACATTGTTTTCTCTACTTCCAGCTCAATAGGCGTAAAATGCATAGATTATATTTCAGGGCTACAAATAGATACTAACATAATATTTAATAAATGCTTTTCAGTGAGCGAAAATGATTGTTGGCTGCAAATAGACAAAAACAGGGAAAATTATAACGAAAAGATAATGAAACAACACACAGATGAATCTGGTGTCTTGCAGGTTCATTGTCATAACATTTTGTACCCCAAACCATCTTTTCCTAGGAAACCAGGTGGTCTTTGTATTAGGATACAGCCAAGCCAGCAAAAAACCATAGGAGCACAAAGTGAGGCTATTTCACCAAAAGTAACTGTCTGATGCCATGAACTCCCCGGCACAAGAAGCCATGTTGGCAAGATCCCTTCCACAATGAGGGTAGAATGGAAACTATCTTTGGAAAGGAGGAAAACATCAGAAAAAATTCATGGCGAGATTTGCAGTTTCAGTCCCAGCTTCAACCATATAAATAATAACAAAATCAATCTTCTTACATTCCTTAAGTGGTGATACAGTCTCAAATTCATATTGCAGATTAAGTATGATGGTAAGCGACAGAGAAATCAGTACAGTGGTTTCAGGGTCATACATCATCGAATTTCAAAAGTTGAATGAAAATTATAGTAGCATGTGCTTGAAAATAATCAGATATTAAAAGAAGGGTAAATTGTTTGCTTTATGGTTCTGGAGGAAAATTGCTAGACAAGAGAATAAGGAAAACCAAAACAAAGTATAAGAAGAAAGCTGCCACACAAGTTTAGACAAACAATAAAAGAATTCCTCCTACACCCAACCAATATGAATAATGAACTTTTTTTTCTTAGAACTACATGACCACAAAAATATCACATTCCCATTTATGAAATGCAGCTATAATCATCACTCCTCACATGCACTGCACTGTTAAATTTAAATATTCAAATGGCGAGAAAAGTGATATTCTTGATCATTAAGTAATGATCAGCGAACACCATTTTTATTGTCCATATTCAGTTATTTACACGACATAATACATGCATTGAGTTAATATGCCGTACCAAGGCTTACAACACAAAACCCAATCGAAAGTGACGCCCCTAACTTTCCAAAAATAGGAAGCAAACTATTGTTGGCTATTGTTACACAGTTGCACACGTCATATATAAGACCAAATGAATCGGAGAACGCAAAAGGACGATACGCATCTCCAAAATAGACCCTGTTCAAATATGTTTCTTACTTTTATAACAGCTTCACGCTAGGTTTTTCAATTAAACAATATACTATTTATGAAGGTCTTCCTGAGTATCAATGATAAGCGAATATGAATACGGATTATATACAGACAGAAGGTGCCAAAATCAGAAAAAATAAAATAAAAAAGGAATCCGCTAATCTAACCTGAACAACAGAATCGTGCATTTTGAGCTCCTCGACAACAGCTTTACGCAATTCGCACAAGACGGCCTTAGCATCGTCATCATCCGCCCATTCCTCCGCCATCTCATACCTGAGAATCCAATGAAATCGCCAACATCAAGTGAACAACTGAAAACCAAGCAAATTTCTAGGATCCGAACACCAAGAATTGAAGGAAAAAAAAACAATTCGAACTCACGCTCGGGAGAAAGCTTTGAGGAAATGCACGTCCTGAGCTACGTAATGCCGGAACGTCTCCAGCTCCAAATTACCAGCCGCCAAGCAGACGACGAAGGGAGTGAAGAAGGCGAAGACCGAATCGTTCCGGAACTTGATCCAGAACCGAGACGCCATGCCTTCCTCGGTCGCGACCACTCCCATCATGGGAGGAGGAGAAACCGAGGAAATCCCGAGGTTCGAACGGCCGGATGCGCAATCCCCGCCTACCTCTGAATCAGAAGAAGAGAAGAAACACCGATCCGCAGCACGTCCAGAATAAAACCTGAACGACGAAGTATGCGGTGGGCGGCGCCAACTGCGGACGTGGATCCGGCTGATGATCGACAGGGAGGGCTTGGCGATGGGTGAGAAGATGCTGACCAGAGTATTATAGTTAGGGAGAATGGTGGAGACGATGCGCATCAAGGGGAAAAGAGAGAGAGAGAGAGAGAGAGAAGAGCAAGCGAAAAGGTTGCAGGTCGCGGACTTGCAGGCGGCAGCTGATTAGAAACGGGAGCGGGAGCAAGTGGGGAAGACGACCGGGAGTCCTGTGACTCCTGTCACCTGTGACCGGTCTGAACCGGTTTCCACGGGCTCGGGTTGTGGTTTGGTTCAACACGGATTTTGTGTGAGTCAACGGCTGAAACCGGGATTAGTGATTAATAATGTATCTTCGTATATCCGTTATTAATAGCTTCATTTAAAATAAAAAATAATACTTTCTCTTTCCTAAATTAATATCTTCATTTAGCAAAATAGTTTGTTCTCTAATAATAGTTCTATTTTGTTAAATTTAAATGAATAGGTATTTAAAAAAATATCATAATCTTATTTTTTCTTATGTAGGTTGCATTATTCAATAAAAATTATTATTTTTCTAAATGTAACTATTAATATAGGACGGATGAGTAGTTTTTATTTAAGGAAGCTAATAACCCTACTCCAAATCTTAGACACCATCCCTACACCGTACCAATCACAAATTACCACATCAGATCTTAGTATAAAAAAGACACGTCAATATATTTATATTTTGGGATAAAAAAGTCTCCCTCCTCTTCTTCCCCAGCTTCCGTTCCGCTTACTGTTCTTCTTCCCCAACCACCCAACTCTTTCCCTGCTCTCTACAGAGTTTCTTTGTGCGATCTCTCCTCTTCCACGATCCAGGCCGCTCCGAATGGCCACAACTTTCTAGGAGTCTAGCTGTGTGCGCAGTCCCCACAGACCGAGTCCTCGACAGTTGCTGCCTAGCGGGTCAGCATCCGGACGCAGTTGAGCTGGAAGCCACGCTCGCAACTACCGCAAAAGACGGTAGCACCCCTTAACTAGGGGCAGCTGGTGCCGGACTCACTAGGGTCCAGGTAGTAGGACTTTGCGGACGAATAAACTTTCCAAGTATATCGCCGTTGTCCATCGTTGCTAATGTACTCTATAAGAATAGATGTGTTGGCTCATCAGAGTGTATGCAGGGCCTCGCATTTCGGTGATGCCAAACCTTCTCGGCTTTTCAGGACGATCTTCGTCCTTGCGGAAGCTTTTCCATTGGTACGCTGACATGCTTCTCGCCTTGCCTCCCTTCTCCTCCTTGACCCCCGCTCTTCTGACCTTGGATGTCGGATCCTCCCCTCCCTCCAAAATGGATCAACCCAAATTACTTCACACAAAAAATTATAGGAATGGAGCAGGTTGTCTTGTCCCGGAAGCAGAGAACATGTTTTGTCTCGGTGGGGAGAGAGGAGCAGGTCGGTGGATTCGGAATGAGGGAGGAGGCAGAGTGGATTCCAAATCGGAAGGAAGGGAGGGTTAAGCGGTGGTGTTGTTGATGAAGAGTTCCCAAATAATTGATACTTCTCTTCTGCTTCTGGTTGAAAAACTTCTCTGTGTTGGTAAAGATTAATCTTCTTGTTGTTCTTCTGGAGGAGATGGAGAAAATGATCCCAATGAAATTTTCTATGGAAGGGTTGAAGCTTCAGAAGCCTTGAATGACCTGGTCGACTTAAAGAAGGTGGCTGGCAAATTGGGTTTGAGAAGATGGGACCGGCAGACCCCGCTCATGAGAAGCATCGAGATGCAGGAGGGCAGGCAAGCTCCCAATTTCACTGTAGGAGGCGGGACTGGGAAAGGCTGGGTTTCCTTTGTATTTTTGTTAGCGCGCCAAAAATATGAGGGGGGAGTGCCACATAAGTGGTGTAAGGAGGGGTGTAAAGATGCGGAGTAGAAATATCATTTTCCTTTATTTAATGGTGAAACAACGTCTAAGAGAAGAATAAATAAGCTATGTTAAGAATTGCGTGGTCAATAACACGGAAAAAAATTATGAACTAATTATTACTTTATTCGTTATGCACTCTTGTCCAAGCATAGACACATCATTTGTATGGAGAAGCATCACCATAGGTCATTTCTTGTGTGGGTGCGCTGTGAAGTCCTTTATGGTCTCCTAATCTTCACTACGTAAGATCTGCATGTGAAACACAGTATGGAGATCAAGGTAGTTGATCGGCACTATAGCAACCTCCTCCTTGTCCTTTTGCATCTTAGTGCGCTCTTCATCATCTATCAAATGTCAGATACTCTCTAGTAGTTCTTGATTAATTGGATCATGAATATCCGATATAGTGGCTGAGTTGGAACTTGGAAGCAACATTTGAGGACTCAGGGTCCGGGTAGACTTTGCATAAAATTTATCTGGGTTAATTATAATGATAATGTATGTGGCAGGGACAGCTGCCAACTGAACTTCATCTTCTAACATTGCTTCTCCCTCTTCCTTTGCCAGTTGAGTCGGCTTTCCAAGATTCTTGGCTAGGAAGCTGCTAAATGCCTTTGGATGAACCTTGCCTAACACCTTCTTGGTTGGATCCTCCTTGGCAGCCCTTGCCTTCCCTTCAGTCTCCTTGGCTACCTTCTTGGCTTGATCCTCCCCCTTGGATGCATGAGTCAGTAAATTAGCCATTGTGTACCTTGTCCTCTTAGGCACAGGTGGTAATAGAGATGTGATGGGGCTAATATCTGAAGCTTTTAGTTTTTTTATCATACGTCTTGTTACACGTACTATGAAGAAAACAGGGCGCTCAAAGTTGGCTCCTCAAGAAAAAGAAGGGTCCCAAGGTTGAACGGACCGTAATCACCAGATTCCTCAAGAAAATTAATAAGGAAATGGTGTAAGCCCGGGAGGAAGAAATGATATAATCCCAAGAGGAGGTATTGGTGCATGCCCAGGAGGAAGTTAATAGTAAATGATAGTCAAATAAAGTGTGTTATTAATGACACTATTCCAATTATAGTATTGAATCTAATGTATTAATACAAATGGTCGTGTTATCGATCACATGGCTACTACCAAGTCATTTTTATATAAAACGATATTGTATATTTGCATGTTACTGATGACATGACAATCTATAAGTCGTCTTGAAACTAACACGGTAATACAAAAGGCCATGTTATTGATCACACGATAATACAAAAGGTTGTATCATTGAATATATACTTATGCAAAATGAAATGCCCTTCGATAGATTGATGAACATATTTTATTTACTCTTTGTGAGTAAATTGATGAACAACTTCACTTTATTTGGAAGCTCGATTGTTAACCCTAACCGACGTCTCTCTTCCAATTGTTGGCAGAGAGGTTGCTGCATGACGTTTCTTAAATTGAAGGGCTTCATGCGGCTACTCGGTCTTCTAATGAGATAATCCTTCAAATGGAGGTTGTATTTGTTTGATTAACCCTGTAACCACCTCGAGAGCATTTTTAACTCTCTACATAGCAACTAGCACATTGTTGGTGCTCCAACCCCATTCCCCATACAAAATGACATTCTCGAATATGATGTCAACGATCCCAGTCATTACATCTACTGGCATGACAAAGCTTTTACTGAAGTCTTTACCGGATTGAGATTGTCCTTACATCTGACCATAATGTGCTTGAACAAGAACCATTTTCCTCTATAACATAGAATGTGTAGCCGTCTTCTTCGCCTTCTAGGCCGGCCTTTGGCCATCGATCAAGTGGACCTCTTCGACAATTAGAGTTATTAATTTGCATAACCACTTTTGAATCTACCTTGAGCCGCATGAATATCTCCTTGTACCACTTCTTCATTTTGTGACGAGCCAACAACTTCTCCCTCGATTTTTCATCAGTCGAGGCAAGTTAGCAGCCTTCTCCACATCCATCAGCAATTGGGTAAACCCAGACCACCTTTTGCAACTCGATCTACATAGAGGAGAACTTGGAGCCTATATAAAAGTATGCTAACAAAATACACCTATGTGGGCAAAACAATCCCATTAATAATGATCATATATTATGTATGTCATGTCATAGATAACACGTTTATTAAACTAATTATGTCATTAATTACACAAAATACTTGCATCATATAATTGAAGATACACGATATAGTAATTTATCATTTTATTGATAACACGGTATCCTAACTAGCATGTGATCAATAACATGAAAATCAAAATAGTGTGTTATTTAAGCCATGTTTAGGGCTATCAATGGGTAACCATTTACCCACCTCACCCAATCTAAAATTTGTTGGCGGGTAATTGATAAATGGGTAACGGGCAAAATAAGTGGGTAATTTTACCCACCCATTTATTATGCAGGTAGGGCATGGGTAGCCCCTTATCCATACCCGTTACCCGTATCATATATAAAGACACAATTGTATATACTACTCAAGGAGAATATCTTATATATAAAATATTTTATACTTTTATTAGAATATTTTGTATTTTCAATGCAATACATTAGATGAAGAAAATGGAGGAGAACGTAGTCAATCTTCGGTGTCTTCTCATGTTTTGCTTGTTGATTAAAGTAAGGTTTGTGTATTCAATATTACTCATATTTTTATTGGATTGAATTTATGACACATTAGACAAGCTTTTAAAAAATACAAATTATTTATGATAATTTATTTTGTATTGTTTATCATTATTTTTTTATTTATTGATCGATTTGTCGTTTACCCGTTACCCGCCTATTTGCCCGATGGGGTAATGGGTAATGAGTAATGAGTAGGGTATAGGTAACGAATGAAAAAATGAGTAATGGGTAGGGTATGGGTAAAATATTTGGAAATGGGTATGGATGTGGGTAAAGCCTTACCCGACCCATACCTTACACATTGACACCCTTAACTATGTTAATTACACTAATATTATGCTATTAATAAGATGATATACCTAAAATGTTCATATGCTGTCGTGTTATCAATTCTATGTTATATAAGTAATCGTGTTATTGCTAATATGAAATTTACCTATAGCACAAATAAAGCCCCAATGAGAATACTAGTTGTAGCAAAGTGCTAATCTTCTCTGTTCTTAATGTTTCGATAGGCTAATGATATGCCTGAATATAATATATTATGCTCAGCTTCAGCCCAATTGTACTTCCTCACAATTGTCAGGTCATCTATAAAGTCACACAAAGATGAAGCCCCACTTAATGGCCAAAACTCATTTCCTGGCTGAAACTTTGAAAATTGTATGTTGGAGACAACAAAAACCGGACCTCCCATAACATTTTTGCTTTTTAGTTATCAATTTTTGGAAATCACTGGTTAGATGAGTCAAAATCAGACCTCTTATTGTGCTTTCGCTTCTCACTAGTCGGACTTTAGAAATCATTTGTCGAATGAATCATTTGTAGGTAAATGCGACAATTTGAAAAACCTTAAACCCTAATATAGTGGTATTTTGGTGTAATTTTTTTATAATATCATATAAGTCTAAATTTAATAATATTTTTGTTTAAAAATAAAAAATTATAAAATATTAGCTTTAGCCAGGTAATATGAAAAAAAACTAATTTTAAAATTAATATTTAAATATTGAAGTTATTTAAACATGAATACCTTAACGCACATGTAATCATCGAGAAGGTTAGAATACCGGTCTAAGGCAGGTATCTTGCAAGCATTGCACAGAGACGTACGATAGCCCGATAATTGAAACATTCTTTTCAGCTGAAAAGCAGATATCAAGAAAGTCAATTCATTCAACTAAAAGATAAAAACCTCGTCACTGTCCCTGCTTACTTTCTTCCTCCCTGCATAAGTTAGCGCAGACACATATTTGTCAACACCGGGTCTCGGGGCACACAGACTTGGCCCATGCTTTAAGCAAGGCTGAACATGCGAAATAACGAAGAAAAAGCTCTCTCTTTCGTGTTCGAAACA
Source organism: Saururus chinensis (assembly GCA_035235625.1). NCBI lineage: Eukaryota > Viridiplantae > Streptophyta > Magnoliopsida > Piperales > Saururaceae > Saururus > Saururus chinensis. The sequence continues at coordinate 35,263,468 of CP141145.1, forward strand.
TGGTCTCCAATATCCCACGCCATATAGTTTTATAATATGATTTCTTGCCTTAGGAATGTATGCTTTGCTTAAATTTATATTTGATAGCCTATTAACTCATGAGATATTTAAATATGTGAGTTTAATAGGCCGTCAGATATAAATTTGATGGCCCAATGAGCGTGAGCGCACACTAGTATGTGTGAGCTCGGGCTCATATTATTATTTTTTAATTCTATTAATATTTTATGAAGGAGGCTTAAGAATTGTGGACTTCTCTCCAAGCTCAGATCAGCTGTTTTTTTTTTCACTACTTTTCGCGTTTCGGACGGCATTCAGTACCAAATGGGGCCATTCCTTGCGAGGTAGGATGCAATGAATTGATAGCCGTCACATCTTACAATGGCCAGGGCCAAAGAAGGAGATCCGTCGGCATAACCAAAAGAAATGCCTTTAAGGTTTGTTGAGGGTAATCGACTTATGAGTTATGGCTCCAGCGTGCATGCCGTTTTCATCCACTTGGTTACAGCTTAGAATCAACGAGCCAACTGTTTCAACTTTCAACAACCATTTCCCAAGTCTTAAATACTCATCCTTACAAATTTAGCTAATGATCCTAAATTGTCATTTGTAATTTAGAGCTAATCAAATATGGAAGAGAAAACGAGAAATGCAGGCAGCATTGCAGCTCCTCTTCTGTTCATCCGAGAATTCAGTAAATTAAAATGTAAAATTGATATCTTCCTTCTAGGAGCTGATTGGCGTATGAATCTTTCAGAACAAAGACCAAGAACTTGAACAGATGTTTAAATCTTGTGCAAGTAAACCTGAAGGCGAACACTAGGGGGTAGTTTTCACATGTTAAAAAAAAAGTAATGTCATTTTCTATAATTTAACTCTCATTTGTTGAAATAAAAAAATCTTACCAGAGTTTTCGAAAAAAACGTCTGTCAAAGAAAAATTTTAAATATTAAGGCCAGTCAAGGCAGGAGATGGTAATTTTACGCATTTTTTATTGTTATTTTTCTAAATATAACTATTAATATTGTTTAAGTAAAAAAAATAGGTACTTCACGTTTTTTTCCCACCCGTACTTAGCGCTTAAACTTTAAAATACATATTACACCCTTACTTTGTTACACAACCCTTTAATAGTTTTTTCTTCCAATTTCATAATTTTTTAGCTCTAATTAGCTAATGAACACTCTATTTAATGGTATTTTTTAGCCGCTAACTTTATTAAAATTTATGATAATAGGGTTATTATTTTTCAATGCACTATTTTTGAAGAAGAAGACATCTTATTTTAGTATTTTAGGTTACATAATCTTTGAGTTACATTTTGTAAATATTTTTATTATTTCTTCGTATTTTTACATTTTCCTCATATTTTTATTTTTTAACGTTTTTCCGTACGTCTCCCCGGCCACTTAAAATATTGGAAGGTGGGAGTAACACTTTAATTCGCGACAAGCATTGTTGCATGCCGTGCGGCATTCCCCAGAGTATCAAACTACCACCCAATCGCCCACTGTATGAGATGCAAACATAACGGGCCTCGTAAAACACCAATTTCAAGTCGAAATCATTAAATCTTGACTGGATGAAAAGTGATAATGTGCATCATCAACAAATTTCAGCTTCCAATTGACAAAAGTTGCTAAAAGCTTATTACATGCACTATTACCATAGGGAATACATGCACTCTATAACATGGCAGACTTCATACCCGTATAAATCTAAGAAACACCGACAAGAATTCATGGTTTTCTTACCCACTAGAACACAAAATAAAACACGCACGCATGCATGCTTGCACAAGCTTCCCAAACCTAAGTTGCAGAACACGTGAAACTTAAGTCTAAACAATTGCAGGACTATAATAATTAAACACTTGTGAAATTTGGACACTTTTTGGCTATCATGTGGCCAGTGGACGAGATGAGGAAGATATGGCGTGACTAGGTGCGAGAATCCAAGGCCAGGATGGTGCTAAGGTTCATGGGTTTCATGTACTCAGTGTTCCCTCTCAGGATTTGCCGAACGATGTACCGGTTTGCTCTCTCTGAAGGGTGGAAGGCGTCCCAGAAGGCATAGATGTCTCTGTTGGGGCAGAGGTTGGACAATACGGTGCACAGCCCTATCCCATTGTAGCGCCCCTGGCCGCAGCAAGCTATCTTGGATGTCACAAAGCCTGTTCAATATCATCGCCACCAATCGTTAAGCTTCATAAGATGATGGTCCAGATGGTCAGAAGCAAGGAAAATGACAAGTATCAGTACCATAAGCTTGGGGGTCGCTGATGAAGTCTCTAGTCATCCTTCGGGTGTTGGCGGCGATGAAGACATCAGCTCCAATCTCGCTGTTGAGCTCACTGAGCATCTGCTCCAGCTGGGGGTTGAAGAGGGAGGCGGCCCTCATCAACTCCGTCGCGCATTCGCCTGCGCGGCTCCTCATGGCCAGCTCCGCGGGGACACAGCCGAGGGGCCCCGTCCCGGTCACAAGGATCCGCCTTGCCCCCAGCTCGTAGAGATTCTGCACCATCAAAGATCAATTGCAGTGGGTTTTATTCTTTAACAATTACTGATCAAATGTTTACGTAATCATGATACCATGTTTTGTTTTTCATGATTTTTAGTTTATTAGGGGTCTGAACCTGGGAGCTATCAGTAATTACCACGGAGTAGAAATTTAACAGTGAGATGTTTGTGCTACTTTTATCTTCCAAAAGATGTTAGGCCAAGCCTTTTAATGCCTCGTAAATGTGATGGGTCCCACATATAGACAGCCAAGTTTTTAATTGCTATGTCAGGGGATGGGCTTTGTCTCCAATGGTTTATGAATCATTTTCTGCATCATAAATAGCAGAAGTTTGGTGGAACCGCATGAGGAAGAAGCCTCGGGGGTCTCCTTCATTTAACATGTTTTGTGTCGTTTTCTTTTCCATTCAATTCTCTGTTGTATAATGAATCAAGATTTAAAGCATTGATTAGAAGTCAAAAAGTCATAAATGTGTAGAATAAGAAATAGGGGCGGCCAAGTGGGCCGTCTCGGAAAGCAGAGTGGATACGTTGGCCTGACAACAATTTACAGAGAAGGAGGATTAGGCTTAATTCTTGTCACGCCACGCACTTGTTGTCAGCCTAACGATGAAATGTTTTTGATAGGTGCGCCAAGGCAGAGGTTGATGAAGTAGAAGCTAAACACGAAGCTTCGCAATATTGGTGTGGATGAAACCGTTGGAACCTAGCAAATCGAAGGGCCTTGTTTTCTATGAATATGTACGAAAATCAGCACTAATATATCAGTCGTAAGTCATGATCACTATGATGTTTCGACTAGTAACTCTAGATTCGGACGTCAGGTTTTAGCTTTAGATTGGTACAGAGGGAAGTTAATTAGCTTCTCCGACGTGCATGAGTTAAACAAAACATTGCATGCATGAAGACAGCATAGACATATATGTGACTCCCGTCAAGAGAAAGAAGCAAGTACCACTAAGATTTTCCTGTATTCGGAGATGAGATACCGGACGTAGTCAGGGAGCGCGAACTGGCGAGACCTGGCTGAATAAGGAACCAAGTAATAGTTGTTAACAAAGTCATTGCCACCGACGGTGATAAGAACGAGCGCCTGGTTCACCAGTCTCTGAGTCTGCTCTGGGCCAATGAGGCGGCTAACTCTCACTTGGTACTGCTGGAAGTACTCCAACTGCTTGTACATCCTGATGATGTTCAGCTGACAGCAAGAGAGCAAGCAAAATTAGTCATAATATGGAATATAGTGAAAGCTCTCCCAGTACATTTCTTAACTTTCATGATTTGTGATGATATAGTTTAGCTTACAAATTGGATTCCAGTGTCGTTAAGAATTCCAATCCCTGCAGACGCGAAGTTGGCTCCGACAAGTAGTCTTTCACCTGTGAGCTGAGGGCTTAAGTATGGCAACGTGGACTCCGCTCCCATAGCTTCACCTGAAAGGCGCCATTGCATTTCTGTTAGTCTGCATACTCATTTGACAATGTACAATCCTAGAGGTAGCTAGCTACGGAGGACTAATATTTGAAGGAATAAGTAGAAACATGACTGAACTGATCAGGTCCGGGATGTTGAGGCCATTGGAGAAACGGCCCGTGGGGCGATGGGTGGGGAAGTCTATGCCATAAGGTGGCGAGTCTGCACGAGCTGTCGTTGCCAAGAAGTCGTTGTTGCCATTGTCGACGAGAGAATCACCGAACACAAAGAATGCCCGGCCCTGAGCCTCCGTTTTTGCGACCAAAGTCGCCAGAGTGAGCATAGAGGCGAGGAGAAAGAGAGGAGTCTCCATGGATGACTGGTGGTAAGCTAAGCTGATGGTATGAGTACTACCACCAAGCTTAAGAGAGAGTCAACGGCAGCTACCACTCAAGCTTTCACTCTTCACTGACCTTTGGCACACGTCTGGTGGAGGCTAGGCTGTTAGGCTTATATAATAGTCACTATGTGACCAAATTTTCGTACGTCTACCCAGAAAAAACTTACTGGGTTCTCTACCACTGACACATTAATGGCCCCTGTCTAACACTATAACAGTGCAATGGACCACGGAGGTACCAATTGCATGAAACCACACCTTGCACGATGTTTTCTTTTTGGACTTTTGTTACCATGGTCGAAAACGTAAAATTTGAAAAGCCATTTATGCTTCCATATGTGACTGGACCTTATCAACTATGCATTTGTCAGCCGTCTCAGATTTGGGCAAGTGGATCTCCTCAATATAGCATGCTAATGTGGGGCATAACACCCTTTGCCAAAGCCAAAAACAGTTCATTTTTCATTGCATAGTTTGCAGCTTTATGTCAAACTTATCGATTGTATTAAGTACAAACCTTCCACTCCTACCATAGAAGAACAGTGAGGCATGTTGGCGGTTGAGCTGTGTTGGGCAATGTAAATGATGCAACTGCTCTTCTAACCAGCAATATTTGTACAGGGAGTCTTCACCAAGTCCCATAAGGTCATCCCTGTAGCGACCATCTCAGTAATCCCCCTTCCTGGTTCCTGTACGTATTGAAGAGGCTGACAGCTAGGAGGGTTCGAAAAAAGTTTTCTTTCCCATGTGAAGCACATAAATATTGGTAGGGTCAGGGTTAAGGCTCTAACCGGAGTAGCTGAATCCACCTCCACTTCCCCACCGAGACAACCACCTCTCCCTTGACTTGTAAAATGGTTAATGAATCCTTTGCAACATCAACTACCCCCACTGCAAGCACTTTACTCCTATGGCTCATCTCCAGCCAACCACTGTTTGTTTGTATGGTTCTTCTTTGGTATCAAAAGCCAATACCAACCACTCTCAGTACTCCTCCCAATCAAACTCCACCCCCCGCAATTACACAACTGAAAGTTTTCGGCTATTAAATTCTTTAGAGTACCTCCGAAATAAAACTTCTGCCTACCAAGTTCCTTCTTTTTAACTCCCGCGGCTTCCTGACTGGTCATTGTGCTAGTTCCATTCTAAACTGACAAGCAGTTAAAAAGTACACTCTCCAGTTGCACTTGTTACTGCATCTCTCGCTGCTCAGGGTGTTACATGCAGCATCAGAAGTGCGCTGGTCAATAATTGGTTCTGTTTGTAGCTCATGAGCTCCACTCATGCATTCCATTGTGATCAGTCCTTATGAAGAAATTGATGTTGATCAGCGGTCATAAGCTGAAGCACTTCCAGCTGTAAAATGTTCATTTGTTTTGTCCTAACAATAAGTGGCAGTGAGGATCAATTACAGTTTTATCACTAATTGGTTTCCCAATAATTGTGATAACAATTAATATTTCTTGTCATTTTGCAGCAGGACGAAAAGGGCACATGCTTGTTTGTTGTGTAAACATAGGACACTAAACCTCATGTCTTGCCTAAACTGACCACCAATCCCAATCAATTGCTATACGACCTTTTCTTTCCAATTAATTTTGGTTCTTTGGATCACGAAGCATATGTCGCAATAATATTTCCAACTTATAGACCTGATTTGGATGGAGATTCGCTGCAACAAGTCCGACAAGATGTGACTTTTATGATTTAGCTTTATGATAAGTCTACTTGTTTATGATGTAAATTTGGGTATCAGACAAGGACCTAGCATGGGTCTCACTCGTTTGAATATGGCATTACTTACGTAGCCAAGATTTTGGATGATTAATGTCTGATAAGCTCGAAATAATTGGTATAGCTTTATAGAAATTCCATATCGCTATCAGAAATTTAATAATACAAATGTGAAAGGGTATTATTCACTGACCACTACAATTAAAGCCAAATTGCACTGACCATTTTAAGTAGGCTTTTCTTTGGTATTCCGTTAGGTTAGCTGCAGATATTTTCCCTCGTGCAACTATCTGTGCCACCTATTTTTTTTTTATTACAGCCACCTAAAAATGTTGGCACCTTAAATGAGATTGAAGTAATTCATATTCCCGTATGTCCCTCAGAAAGAAGTTTGTAAGTCATGCAGTAATGAGTCAAAATCACCAATCTCTGCCCCATGGATATATTGATACGTATCACCTCGTGTAAATGTCGAATTTTGACCTACTACCATTTGGTCACCCTCCTTTTTTTTATTTTTATAGGTAAGACCTGAGAGTCTCATGCACTGTCCATGTTGATACGTATCAATTCGTGAATATATAAAGCCTGCAACAATGTTTTGAGTTGAACCACACTAATTTATTGGATATTATTACTTACAAAAAAGAACGCTCCAACTGCGACTTTAACAATGTCTCCTTGTCTCGATTACTCACTTCTCCATTAAAAGATTATAAAAATTCTTATACCTGTTGTACTCCTCAAAAAATATGAATATATTTCACATGTTCACTCTACGCCTTCCTTCTTCCTCTATATTAGTTCCGGAGTACGTCGCCGGCGTGGTGCAGTGCCAATCAAATTATTGGATCCATCAACAATGGGACTCTAGTTATGGCCACGACAGACTAATTAACGTGGAGGAAGGGTAGAAGGAGGAGGGAAGATGTGGAGATCTTGGTTGCCGCCTTGCCGGCGTAGGCATCGTTGCCGGCACTTTCATCCGAGGAGAAAGATATAGAGAATATACATATATAAACATAAACATAGAGAGAATAAAGAGAGATACATGGGAGAAGAAGGCAATAAAAAATAAAAATTATTTATATCAAGAGATACTCTCTTTGTCCTAAATTAATAACTCTATTTGAAAAAAATATTTATTTTATATTAATAGTTTTATTTTATTAAATTTAAATAGTTAAATACTTAAATAAAGTATTATAAATTTATGTAAATATTATTATTTAATAAAATAATTATTTTTTAAAATATAATTATTAATATAAAATAGGGAGAGTATAAGTAATTAATGTGTGCCCGTGGGAGTGAGGATAGGGTATAGCGTACTTTAATAAGATATCATTACTTACAAAAAAAAAACAAGGGAAACTCTACTGCAGACCACATGGTTTCAAATTTCAAGCTCGAGCTATGTATACTAATTTGGAGCTTTTGCTCAGTCTTGCTCCATGAATCTGCTATGTGTGTATGATCCAGCACTATGGAAAGCATGGCCCATTTTCTATGTTCGTCAGCCCACGGCCCACTGAACTCCCAAAATTAAACTAAAATGAATTTCAAGCCTTCAACTTTCCATAAATTAACCATAAAAAATAAAAAAAACTCTTCATAAGTACGAAGGCCCCAAAGGGCCAAGGAAACTACCCGGCCAACCATACAATTGTGTTCGTTACAGACACTTTAGGCTGCGAGAAACCACAGAAGAAACAAAACATTCTTAATTTTATAAGATATGTCAACATTAAGCAAATGAAGCCTTCATCATTTGGGCAGTGAGAGAAATTGAGTTTGAATATTGCGCCATTTTCTACATTGCACACTTAATCACCTGGATCACTTCATCATTTCTTTTCGCTGAACTCTCATTTAGGTGGAGTGATGAAGTATTCAACCCTGCAGAGCTTAGTCAATTTGTGCTTAAACTCTTTGCTTCCGTACATCATGGTATTGCTCCACTAGCTATATGCACATGTGCTATCAACTGGGTAAGAGCTGCTGTTTATATCAAGCAATAGCCACAACCACAGCCACAACTACATTGCTGGGAGTTTGTAACATTTGCTCTTCATTTCCTCTTTCTTTTAACATAAAGAGTGAATGTTGAGGTGAGTTATAAAATACAAGAAATTATAAACTCGCTAAAGCTGACACGCTGGCTAGACAACTTCGATAAAATAATACTTTATTATTAAAGATTAGTGACAGGACTGCTGAGGGTGGGCGTGAGCCCCAGGGGTTGGTGAAAGAGAGAAATATCCTTCTTTTCTAATTTTTTCACACATGCACATGAAATTTAAATAATCATGAGCAATTAAATTATTCAAGGAGCAATCACTTATAAGAAATTGAATCAAAGAGGGTCAATGCACTAACCTTTAGGGTTAATTTGCCCCATGACGCCAAGATCCTTCACATTGATTCCCAGGAGCAATTAAATGGCAATTTAATTAAAAGCGAAGGAGATTACCTTGTTGATTATATAAAAAGCCCTCTATCCTTTTAGCAATGGTTGTAGATCTCTTATATCAATGCACAAAAGCCCTATTTTGAATCCAACCTACAATATACTTAGTGACATGTTTCTCAATGTAAGATCTAAGTGAGAGGGAGCAAAGAGGAGGAGAAGGGAAGGGGCAACTGGCCCATTTTCTTTCTCCTTGCTAATTAAAGCTAGAGAGAGAGGGGGGGATAAGAGGGAGAAGAGATTAGGGCTCTTCTAGCTCTTCCTCCTTTCTTACTCCTTTTATACTCCTTCTCTTGAGTAGGCTTAAGTCATTGGCCTACTACTAATGTCTACATGGAATAATCTTGAAGGTCTATTACAATAGATGTAGGATTGGGCTCTCCGAACCCATGGAAGCTTGAGCCCCTGTGCACGACCATGCATGCAATAAGGTTGATATCTCGCTAACTATGGGTCCAACCATAGACACATATTCTAGGGTGGGGCCCCACAAGGTGAATATGCACACCTTAGTCACATGCCTAGTGTGCATGTGTGTATGATTTGAGTCCCATAAGAATGTATGTCAAGATTATTCCTGTAGGGTCGGCGCAACCTTTCCCACTATCTTTGTACCCTGTGGTCTATATGGACTCATTGAAACCGAAAATAAGGAAGACTATATAGGCCCGAACCTAGACCGTGGTCAACAATTATAATAAAAGTACCATTTGTAGGTTGTAAATTGGGCGTATCTTACTTCATCAAATTGTATGAGGCCTATTAGTCTTGGGTAAGTATGTTTGAATAAACCACCCACCCTCTTAAGTAACAATGTATAATGCAGTATCAGTTGCATTTATACTTTTTCCTTATTAGTACCTATTACCTAACAACTTAAGGAGTGTTAAGTAGAATTATAATATAATGTTATAATAACTTATTACCTAACAACGTAAGCCATTGAGAAATAATAGACCTTAAGCTATTACGAAACAACTGGTATTTAACCAGGCGTAAATGATGATTAGCCACATCAAAGATAACACAAGAAATAGTGAAATTCAGTGGAGTAGATAATAGTGCTCAACATGCATATATTGATCCTGTTTGGCATGGCTCATTAGTCACTTAATTTACAAGGTTTCTAAGATCTTTTTGTAGGAAAAAATGCTCATCAATTAAATGGCCTATTGCTAAACTTTCCTTTTTCTTTTTTAAGCTTTTAGGTTTTGTAAAAATTAAAATAAAGGGCAATGATCACTTCTAATTTGAGAGGTTACAATAAGCGTTATCAAACGCCAACTATATGTGCCACTTATCTTTTGTCGTTACATTTTATATTGAACTATGTTATTTCTCCCCAACATATGCTTAATACCCCAAAAAAGAAAAATAAGTAGTATTTTTATTGCTCAGCCCCCTATATGTCACCTACTATTTTGTTACTGGCCACCCCAACATCTTCTTATCTCGTGCATTTCCTTCCCCTTCTTTTTTAGTGTTGGGTGTCGGTGGCCAACAACCAATTGGTCGACATTTTCTTTTTGTTGTCTTTTTCTGTTGCCAATACTCAACCACCACCAGAGTTGGGGTTAAGGCTGTAATGCCCGAGATTTTTATACATTTTCCTTAAAATTCAAAAAAAAAATTTTGCATTTAAAAACTATAAATCGAAGGAAAAATGACAAAATCAAAACCTGTATAAACAGTTTATAATTTAAAACATCATACAGTTAAACATCGTATTGTCAAATTAAATATCCTCAGGCGCTACTCGAAAACAAACGTACGACTAAATTACCATGATCATGGATTTTTAAAATACAAACAACTCCCAGGCGTCCCCAAGTACAAGTCCCATAAACAGTCTAGTATTTGATCCAAATTAAAAGTCTAGAAGATACAAACAATTAAATCTCATCTCACCTAATACATCAGATCGTGGCACCAAATATACTCTCATTGAGTCAAATATACCTGAGTCGAGGGGGAAACAATCCACCGCAAAAACGAGCATCCATCTTCAGGAGCTCACCAACACATACCTGCAAAAGCCTCCCGAACCATGGGGCTAAAAATAGTAGGGTGAGTATTTTCATACTCAGTAGGAAAATACCCAGTAGGGGAAATCCCAAATGGTGAACTCAATAAGTTCATAAATACATGCGTCATGCAACTCAACATGAAGCAGATAACATATAACAATCGTATACATATGCATATAATCACGCATAGCACACTATCCAACAAAACTTACACAAACACCCTTAATCAGGGTCTAACAAATGTACTCATATCACCGTACGCTAACTCATACAACTTACACGTACTTGTACGATCTTACTCGTACAATCTTACACTTACTCGTACAGTCATATGCTTACTGTCTTGCTCAAAACCCTACTCTTACAGTCTTGCTCAAACATACACATACAGTCTTACTTGTATCATCTTACAGTTGTACTCATACTCCTCTTACTCTTACAGTTGTATACATACTATCAACCATTGAAGCTCATTACAACTAATAAGCTCCAACGTCGAAAAGAAAAAGAATGTCACTGGGGCATCACCTTAACCTCCGGGGAGTGACTAGACGTCATAGACTTTTCCGAAGGTAAGGCACACCTATGCTCATGGGGCACAGGATCAAACAGGTAAGAGTAGATCTATGATACTACTTACCTGAGCGCGCAAACATACACCCACATAAAGGGTCATACAATTGCCCATACATAAGGGGTCATATAGTGCCATAGAATTGCCCACCATTATGGGTCTTATAGTGCTAGTGCCACTCTTGGGCAGAAATCTTACAATGCCTCTTGGGCGAAATCATACAATGCCACTATTGGGCATGAACATACAGTGCCACTCTTGGGCAGAATCATACAACGCTCTCAATAGAGCATCAAACGTCCGGGCTTAATACAACACGCAGACCAAATCGAAAACATACCTAAAGTTGCTCTCAACAGAGCATCAGACGTCTGGTGCTCTATATAGCACACAAACAACATCCTGCAGGATAGACACCATGGCAAGACATAAGAAATGCTCAGCCGACTCATTATTGGCTAACTCAAACACGGAACTTAATCCGTCGAACCCTCAGGTCTCAAACTCACAACGCTATCATTAGCTTTCTTTTAATTCAAGTTTGAATTATGTAAATTATGTGGTACAATTATGTCACACAAACTCATAGTCCTCGACTGATCAAATTGAAGCTGAGCCCGATCGAAACCCTAGTTCGTCAGGGCAGCAGACTTCACTTAACCTGTCTATATCGTGATCAAACTCACTGTACATCAAATCCTTACATACTCATACAGTCTCCGCCATCCACATTCCGACCAAAACATCTTACTCGGCAGAATCAAACTGAGCTCCTCACATTAGATCTCTGTTATCATCCTCTTACTTAATATCTCACTTATTATACTTACTTTTCACTTCATAATTTGTACATTATGCTTGTACAATTATACACGCTCTTACTGTCTAATAAACCCTCATAAGGCTCCAAGCCTAAGTCTACTTACTTACCGAACCTCTGACGTACACTCCAAACCGAACCAAACCAATCTGCTCCACTCCTTGCCTGTCAAACTTACATCCGCCATCATTGTCACATGCTTACACATCCAAATTCGTACCAAACCCTTACCACTTTTACCATCCATCGCCCATACCTCTGCCCACACAATCCACATACGTAACTTACTCACAATTGCTAGTCGTCACTAGCACATACATAATACGCATCCATAGCGTATTAACCTAATCGCTAGCCAACACTAGCACATACATATTCCACATCCATAAATATACGTACAACTCATACATATCAATCAAACTTACAGCTCATATGCATGTCATATATATCTAAACATACCATATAATCATGTTTATATGCACATCATGTAATTCCTAGCATGCTACTACTCATTCAAGCATGCTATCATGAAATTATGAGTTCAAAGCTCCCCTACCTCGTAATCATGACATTTGATGGTGAGCACATGATGATGGTGGCGTCGATGGCAGAGTTGGCCGTCAAAACCATTGCCTAGCTGAGAGAGCTGCTGTCCCGAGGGTGTAAGAAATGCCAGAAGCACTCATGGCCAAACAGGGGTGACACTGATCAAGGCAAAAAAATCTGCGATCCACTGCGGCCGGGAGGAAGGTCGTGCCAACAAGTGGCAGGTGCGACCGAATGTCCAGGTGTACAGTAAAATTTGACCAGTGGTTGAACCATACTCAACCGGTTACAAAACATCGAAATCGGCCCTGGACAGCACCCAACGGCGTCAATTTTGTGTTTACCAGGGCCCACATAAGGGCGGAGGGTGTGGGCGACACTCAAGGACGGAGGAGAGGTGATGGAGGACTCTGATGTCAACTCCAGATGATGGCAGAGCTATCTGACGGTTGGGCGGCGCCAAAGCGGCACCAATACCCTAACCCGCACGCGTGGCTACTTGCACATGCGGCCGAAGGGAGTGGGAGAGGGCTAGACGGTGTCAGCCCAAGACTCAGAAGGGCAGTAGGGCCATGCCCAAGGGTGGTGACCAACGAAGATGGCCTTTGCCGTTGTCATGCCGAGGTTGGCCGACTAGAGGCCAATCGGTGTCCGGTGAGGGTAGAACTGTGGCGCTCTGAATGGCGCGGTTAAACACATATCATCGGCAGAGGGGAAACCTGCCTCATGCCGAAGAAGAGGGGCGGTGCCGCACTGGGGCGGCCAACCATCTCCAGACTGAGACTTGCCAAACTACAAGGTCAAGAGGTGTTCGTCATCCAGCGATGCTTGGTGGCCCAAAACGGGTGAAAAACCCTAGGGGCACAAGGGGTGAAGGGACTGACTAGGGAAAATCGGTAAGGGCGGAGCGGCCAAGGGGGCGGTGGAGATGGCTGGGGGTAGGCCTTGCGATCGCTAGCCCGTGGCTGGCCAGATGGAGGTCGGGCCAGGTAGGGCCATCCCTGGCCGTTGCCAGACTGGGGCGCAGCCCACGGCAACCGTCCGACCAGTGCTAGCTATCACTATTGGCGGTACATCAAAAACACAGGGAATGTCCGGACTGAGCAGAGGAAAAACGGAGGGCGAGGAGGAATCAGTCCGGGTGTAGTGGCCCACTGCCTTCGCCGGACCAAGGCGGTTTGGACTGATCCCTGCCGAGGCGTCCAACGGCGGCCAAAGCCGACCGGCGAGTTGGATCAAAGGGGGTGGAAAACAGGGCACTGGAGAGGAAAAGAGGGCTGGGGTGGCGGAGGAGGACCACTGGGGCCGGGATAGGTGGTCCCTCGTCGTCGTCGGCCCAAAGCGGGGCCATGGCCGGCAGGTTGAGCCTTGCCGGCCCACGGCGGCGGCAGTACGCAAAACACAGTGAGAGAGGGAGAGAGAGCTCACCGAGGAAATCCAAGTGGGGAGCCGGAGGGAATGGCCAGGGCGGCGGCCCTGCTGTCGCCGGCCTGTGGTTGGCCGGACGGAGGCCAGGTGGAGCCCACCAGCCACCGCCAGTGCTGCCACAGCACAAAACAGAGAGTGAGCAGAGAGAGACCGGAGAAAACAGGGGCGAGACGGGGCGGACGGCGGAGCGGCCGTGGGGCCGGGACGGTGGGCCCCCTGCTGTCGCACAGCCGGGGCAGAGCCAGTAGCGGTTGGGACAAAGAGAAGCCGGAGAGGGGGCGGGTGTGCATTGTTCCAGAATTTTCTGGATCGGGCTCGGCTGAGCCCAAGCCTGATCTTCTCTTCTTCTTTTTTTTTCCTTTCTTTCACTTATCTCTTCTACAGTCTCATACTCTCTCAAATATTTGTGCTGGAACGCGTGTCAAGGCCCGCGACCTACGATGAACTCTATACCCGACTCTACATGTATGAATACCGAGGCCAATTACGCTGAAGCGTCACATTTTCTAGCCGAAAATGATAAAAAAAAATAACAAAAAATCGTACTAAAAATCCGGGACATTACAAAGGCGACCACAGCTTGGGCTAGATTTAGTTGCGCCTAGTTGGCTAAGCTTTGGCCACTATGACAGGCTCGGCCTATTGCAAACATGACATGTGCCTAGTATGGCCAGACTCGACCAAATGTAAGTCAGACTTGGCCAGATTTGGAATGTTCCTAGTTTGGCCTTACATCTAGCCGATGTTGGTGTGGTCGTCTTTCTTTTAGCTGGAGAAAAATAAGGAAGAAAAGAAGGAGGAGATAGTGGGGCAACTTCTAGAGATGAAGATGATGCTACAAGAGATTGATCCACTATTGCCTTCATTGGAGTTGAGAATGCAAGGGTACACAAGCATATTCTGGGGGTAGTTGAATAATATTAATTTAATTAAAATATTGCTAAATATAAAGGGGTACGTATGAGTTATTTCTTAAATTTTATTTAAGTGTACAAACAAGAATATACAAGGTGTGTCTTAATGTACTTAGTTCACAATTTGCACAAAAATACAACTCTAGAAAGAAACAACGAGTTGGTTGTGATTGGCTGCAACTTTTTTGTAGGTTAGGTTCCATCGCTATGAAGAAATGTTATGGTCTCCATTGGGAATCTTTCGTGCATGCATATATGCACACATCCTGTGCGGATATTCAGGGATCTTCATCACAAAGTCCACATTTGAAGTCTTAGTTTGTTAGTTTGTTATTGACCAGTTAGTTGTTACTGACTAAACTGATTGTAAGGGATCATATCCCATAATATACTCACCTGTGATACTGTATATATTGCCTACATGAAATAGAAAAGGTACGATAGTCACAATTCTTGCATGGTATCCGAGCCCTGATCCTGCACCTCTGTCTAGCAGCTTCCTCCCATCAACCCACCACTTTGTTCTTCACATGGCTTCTTCAACCACCAGCACTCTTGCTTCCTTCTACGATCATGTCGTCAAATCCATTTCCCAAGAGATTTCTACCAAATTGGCTCCCACAAACTATTATGTTTGGACATGCAAGTCCTCCCTGTCCTATGATGCCACTGTTTGCTTGGACTGGTTGAAGGCACACTCCCTCAGCCCTTAGGTCCTGATTCTGATCCCAGTGTGAAAGCTTTGCTACGCTTGGATCAACTAGTTCTTGCATGGCTTGCCTCCACAGTGTCTTAGGAAATTTTTCCTCAAGTCATCCATTGTGAAACTTCAGCCACATTCTGGAGCACTATGAAGACACTTTATGGTACACTTTCTAGTGGGCGAGTTCAAGACATCAAGAATGAACTTCATGCTCTCTCCAAAGATAAGATGATAATGGCTGATTACTTAAATGAGGCTAGTGCTTTGGCACATCAACTTGCCATGTCTGGAAAGCCTCTTGATGATGATGACATTATTCACTGCATTACTCAAGGACTTGGTTTTGAGTATGATGCATCCATCATTGCAATTCAACTTTGTACAAACTACCCTACCTTCGATGATGTTGCTGCCATGCTGATGGACTTTGACCGGCGTATATGTTGCCAAGCTTCTTCTCCTATCACGGCCCTTGTCTCCACTCATGGAGCAGGTAAATCTTCTCTTCCCTCTCGATGTGGAGGGGGGTGTAATCCTTCTCGTGGAGGGAGCCAACACACACCTCCTCGTGGTTGTTGTGAAAGTACTCGTGGGCGAGGCTCCTCTTCTTCTCGTCGTGGCTGCTCATGGGTTACCCCGATTAATGGTGATTACAACAGTGTCTACTCCTATCGTTGTGGCTATCCTAACCACAAGGCCGACGTATGCCAAGCCCCGAATGATAGTCCTAATGATCAAGCTCAATCCTTTGCCGCCCTCCACCTCAATGATCAAGCAGTCGACGATGCTTGGTACCCTGATACAGGTACCACTCATCAAATGACTCTTGAAAAATCATCTCTCACATGTATTACCCCCTATCATAGTCATGACTATGTTTTGTTGGTGATGGCAATTCACTACCTATCTCTCATACCGGCCTTGTGCCATTATCTCCTACTGCTCTTGTAGAAAATGTTCATTTAGTCCCAACGCTTACCAAAAATCTTCTAAGTGTTTCTAAATTTACCACAGACAACTCTTGTTATTTTCAAATTTTTTCATGGGGATTTAATGTCAAGGTGTAAAAGGACAAGACTCTCATGATTGGGTCTAGATCAGGTGGCCTTTATCAAGTTGAGTCCTCTTCAACTCCATTTATCAGGCCAATAAAGTCAATGGCGACATCTGGCATGCACGACTCGGCCATCTATCGTCCAAAGTCATGCAATCTTTATCTTATACTCTTCAATTGTCTAGCAATCTCAATAAACATGTATGCCATAGTCGCAAACTTGGGAAAATGTCTAAGCTTCCTTTTCAACGAACTACCTATTCAAATATTTGTTTTGCCAATTTACATTTTAATATGTGGGGTCCTTCTCTTGTTCCTTCCCTTGATAGTTACTATTTTTATCTCCTCATCATCGATGGATGCTCACGATACACATGGTTTTTTCCCTAACGAAAATTTGATGTCCCTTCTATTTTTATAGAATTTCTCACCCTTATCACTCATTAATATGGGGCAGTAGTCAAAACCATTCAACAGATGGCGGGGGTGAGTATGTGAATCATAAGTTTATTACTCATCTCAACACACTTGGCATTATTTATCTCCTTTCGTGTCCTGGCACCCCTGAACAAATGGCCTCATAGAGAGAAAACAACGATTTATTGTAGATATTGGACTAGCTCTTTTAGCTCACAGTAGCTTGCCCAAACAATTTTGGCAATTTGCTTTCTCCACTATCACCTATCTTCTTAATCATTTACCTCAACCTCCCTCGAAGGAAAAACAGCCTATGACTTACTTTTTGGTGCTTCTCCATCTTATGATCACTTCCGAATTTTTGGATGTGCTTATTTTCCATGTCTTCAGCCATTTGGGAGAAGAAAATTGGATTTTAGATCAGCCCTTTTCCTAGGCTACTTACCCCACCACAAAGGGTATCGTTGCCTTGATAACTCCTCTGACCGCCTATATCTTTCATGTCATGTCACCTTCGACGAGTCCAATTTCCCTTCCACTATCACCGTCCCAGCTATTCCTTCTTCCTCTTCCCCTCACCCTCGTCTATCCTCCCTGAGTCACAGTCTAAAAGAATTCAACTTGGACATCCCTTCTCCACCCACTCTCCCTGACTATGCTTGTTGGGGTATTACTTATGTGCATCGCCCATTTTTCGGCCATGCCTCCAGCACTGTCCCTCCTCCCGCTCCAGGAACTCTTTCCCTTAGCCATGCCATTGTCGCCGCTCCTCTCCCTGCTTTGGGGCCCTCTTCCTCTGGCCATGCATCTAGCATTGCTCTGCCACCATCACTCCAATAGCTCATTTCTTCTAGCCGGGCCGCACGCCTTGCTCATCCTCCAGCCTTGGTCCTTGCTGCTCCATCGCCTTCCCTTGCTGTGCATGAGGACCATTCTCCATCTCCTTGTCCTGCGTTGCCTAGGAGCTTGCATCCTCCTACCTTCCCCCTAATGCCACCATACTACATTCGTGACCAAGTCCTCCCTCCTGCCTATTGTCTCCCATTGAACGACTCCAACTTTGCCCAAAGTTCCAACCTTGGTTCACCAGCTGCCTCTACCACTCCTAGGACCAGTCTTCCAGCCCAATCTGGTCCCCATCATCCTATGATGACACGCGCGATGGTACTCGGTAGCCAAAGTCCCTTTTGTCTACACAACGTCCATTACCATCTGCCCTGCTTGCCGCCTTGCCTCATCTGCCACCAGAGCCTTCCTCCTTTCGTCAAGCCTCTCGTGATCCACTTTGGGTTGCTGCCACAACTGAAGAAATCCAAGCCCTCTAGCCCAATCATACCTGGACCCTGGTACCACATAGGTCATCTATGAATGTAATCGGATCCAAGTGGGTGTTCCAAATAAAAACTCAATATGATGGCTCAATTGATTGATATAAAGCCCGTCTAGTTGCAAAGGGATGCAATCAGCAAGCATGTCTTAACTTTGAAGAAACATTCAGCCTAGTTGTCAAAGCCACCACCATTCGGCTCATCCTTGCACTCACCACCACCTTCAATTAGCCCTTAAGGCATCTTGATGTGAAGAATGCTTTTCTTCAAGGTGACTTACAGGAAAAAGTCTACCTCCAACAACCTCCAGGTTTTCTTCATGCTCAATTTCTCAATATGTTTGCAAGCTGCATAAAGCTCTTTATGGACTCAAACAAGCTCCCAAGGTGTGGTACACAAAATTCACCACATATCTTACCCATATTGGCTCCTCCAGTTGTCTGTTTGATACTTACTTGTTCACCTGGCAGCAAAATCAGCATGTTATCTTCTTACTTATATATGTAGATGATATTAACTTAACGGGCAATTCTACTTCAACCCTACAGTGGTTCCTTCTCTAGCTCACAATTGCATTTGAAATGAAAGATCTTGGTCCACTCACCTTCTTTCTTGGAATGCATGTTATTCGCACTCAGTCCTCTTACTATTTTATCTCAAGCTCAATATGCAGTCCAATTATTGGATCATTTCAGCTTGTCTAGTGTAAAACCCTCCAAGAGTCCAATGATTGCCAATCTTCACCTCTCCTTGCAGGCTCTCCTTTGCATTGAGCCGTCCGGATGTTGCTGGAAGAAAAATGCATCATGTGTTCTTTTTTTAACCTGCAATACTTAACATTGAGCCATCCGGATGTTGCCTATGCCGTTAATCATGTGTGCCAATTCATCCATGTTCCCAGTGTTGCTCACCTTGAAGCTGTCAAGCGGATATTCATGTATGTCAAAGGGACTCTCACACTTGGTCTTTGTTTCTACAAGTCTTCTTGTCTCTCTCTTCATACCTACACGGACTCTGATTGGGCTGGAGGCCCTGATAGCCAGTGTTCCACTAATGGGTATGCTGTTTATGTTGGTCCTAATTTAATTTAGGATGAGAAGTCTGCCACCCCGCACTTTATCCGGCCCACCCTACTTTTATAACCGTTGGTAGATATCCACCGGCCCCATATACACAGACAGTGGATATCTACCGACTGTGTTATGGGGGTGGGTTGGATAAAGTGGGGGGTGGGAGACTTCTCATCCTTTAATTTATTGGGGTGCTAAGAAACAAACAACGATGTCCCGTTCCAGCTTAGAGGTTGAATATCGGGTAGTTGCTTCTACTGCAGCTGAAATCTTATGGCTTCCACATCTTCTTTGCCATCTTCAAATCCCTATTCCTCATCCTCCCCTCCTTCTATGTGATAGCACGAGTACCATTCATATGACTTGCAATCCAGTATTCCATGAGAGAATGAAACACATTGACATTGATGTTCACTTTGTAAGAGACCATGTGCCCAATGGTTCTCTCCAGCTTCTTCACATTCTAGGTGTTCACCAGGTGGCTGGTATTTTCACTAAATCTCTATCTTCTCTATGTTTCATCTCTCTTCGATCCAAGCTCAACTTGCATTCTACTAAAGCTTGAGGGGGGCTATGCAAATATTTAGGGATCTTCGTCACCAAGTCCACAATTGAAGTCTTAGTTTGTTATTGACTAGTTTGTTATTGACCAGTTAGTTGTTACTAACTAAACCGATTGTAAGGGATCATATCCCATAATATACTCACTTGTAATACTATATATATTGCCTACATGAAATAGAAAAGGTACGATAATCACAATTCTCACACATCCAACATTGCAAACATTGCCCAAATATAGCCGATATGGCTTAAAGTGCCACGAATTAGTGCACAAACACAACCATGTTCTAGGAAGTTGTTCTGTTGCGCTGCATCAAATACCCCATTTTTACGGAGAAAGAACAGTAAGCCGCTATCTTCTACAGTGTCTTTCCCTTCAAGTTCCATCGGTTCCGCCTACCATGTGGGGGCTTCTCCTTCAGTCATTTGTTAATTGGGAAAAGTTGGGTGGCGACAGTACACTGTGAATATTAAATCCTGCTCATAGATCACATGGGTGCTTATCTGAAGAACTCTTTTAAGACTACATATAATCATCCGGCCTCTGTTCTTTTGCAGGATGGCAGTATAAAGATTTCACTCAAATGCGAAGCTTCTGCAGACAGCTAAAATGATTCCATCAGCTAAAAGATATTCTCACATCCAAGTAACCATTTACAAAGAGCAATCACCTTGTTTTCCATTTGATCGCATTGACATAGCAAGGTTTTTTTTTAGTTGTTGTTGGGAATTCACTCTTTGATATTTCTTTCCCACAGACGTTTGGGTGTTTTCTCATGCTTCGCTAATCACTCCATAATAAAATTGAATGCATTTATAAAGCAATATATAAAATACATTTGGAGCCCAACAAGTTGACAAACAAGAACATAGGAGACGACTAAAGTTAACAACCACGAAAGTGCGAGTGTTGCAAAAAAAAATTGTATTTGAGTTTGTTTATCAAGTGTAATTGATATATTGGTTGGCCAATTGTTCATGTTACGTAATCACCCATCTCCATGACAGCCCTGAAGATTTTAACAAAACAATGAAGTTCTACATTGTTTGTTTTTGTTTTTCATTTTCGCTATCCTAAATCCCAATACAAGGTAACAAAATAAACGTAATATGTTTCAAGTGCCAATCCATGAATGTATTTACTTTCCATGATAATGACTTCCACTAGTCTCACAGCTTTCAATCTCTTTAGATTGCAAAATAAGCTTCCCTGCCCAGGTCATACTATAGGCTTGAACAATCAAAATGGAAATGAGTGCCTTGTACGCTTAACACTGTTTGAAAGATAAAAAGGAGCGAGCAAGCTTCGCCGGGTCCCCATATAATTTCATCAGGGGCCAGTAAAAGCGAAATGACATTCACCGTAGAAAAGCTCGATCGAAATAGTTGATTTTCCAGATGAAAACTCCATTTCCATTCGAAAATTTCACTATGAAGCCATTTTACCTTTATGACATATCAATAATAGTTAAATAGGAGGTTAGTATACTCACTCCCATGAGATTGCGTACGTAGCATGAAATAGTACTATAGATAATGGAGGGAATGTGGACAAGCTTCGCTGTTTATGTCTGTGCTAGAGCTGAGTCCAAGCCGTTGGTTGGTATGTCCAATCATGCTAATAAACTAAAAGGAGGAGGATAAACCACATTTTTCAGGCAACTTCTCTTTCTTCAATTGGATTAAATACCCTTAAGCTTGTCTTTTCTATCTAAATCACGGCAGCTTGTCTCAGATATGCCTCTACATAGAACGGTTTCTTTCTCTGTTTAAAAAACCCCATGGCTGTTTTTTCTCTATTTGCTATGAATACTTCTTTCGCTTGTCTCTGCGTGTGAGTTTATGTTCCTATTCCCTAAAGGAAACATGATCGACCACGTACCATGTTTTTCTTTTTTAAAAAATGATAGTAGTTCTTGATGCGAGATAATTAAGTTTCTTAATAATTCGAGAGTTAAGGAAGGATAAATCTTATTTATTTCTTTTATATTCTAACATCTTCTCTTACATGCAAGCATCTATCAAGCGCGACACATAAAACACAATTGGATATAGATGTCTTAAATGAAACTTTAACCCAGGACCTCCCTTCACCTAGTGCTTTGATATTACATAAAATAACCAAGTTTTCAAAAAACTCAAGCCAAGGAGAAATTTTATTTATTTATTTTATATTTAATGGTTAAAAGTTATATATATACAAGAGTTATTGTTATGAGGCATATGAATAGTTCATGAAATTCACTAATTTAATAGGTGCAGCCATTTTGATTCCCAAAAGTTTGAGTATTATATGTATCACCGGTGAGTGGAAAATTGGCAAGCCTTTGTCATGGCCGCGAAACAATTTCCAACATGCATAATCAGTCCCTTCATGGTGTAAACTTAAAGAAAGATTAGGATTGTTCAATGGAGTTAAGCATGATTAGCGGCAAGCTCTGCGTTTTGCATTATGATGGCTCCCATTTGACTACAATATTAAGCTTCTATCATGAAGTTAATGCTGACAAAGTTTTCAATATATAATAATAGCTGCAAGTAGGTAGGATGAATTGATCACGGGCCATGATCCACCTAGATGTGATTGATATTTGTTATTTTTATAATAACTTGTATTAAGTATGGTCACCATCGTCTTACCCTAAATCAATTCCTCTTCAGTATTTTTACGCATTTTTTTCATAAAGCGGTTTCATGAGCTAAATAAAATCTTTTAAGCAGTTTTGATGGATTCATGTCCCAGAAAAATAGAAGAAATCGTATCAAGTCTGACTGATTTTGTTTGTCCAGTAATCTCTATTTCCCATTTGGAGGTGGCTAGCTTCATTTAAGGGACATTTTACCATTGGAAACAGCTGCTTAGAATAAAAATGGCATTTTGCTGTACGCCAGAGAAGTTTGGGACAAAAAAGTCCGGAGGTATTAACAGGTTGCCAGTGTGGCTGTACTGAGAGGGAGAGAGGGAAGGCCAGCTCAGAACCAAACTGGCTAAAAGGACAGGCTGAATAGGCCATGAGCAGCGAATAACTTACACACAGGACAGTGTTTCATATTAGATTTTAGGCATTGTGCACTTAAATTTTTTACTTATGCTGATAGAAACTTTCCACCGGCCTTGAACATATACTCTTAAAATTTAAATAGCTGCCCAACAAATAAGCAGGAGCGGGTGACATTTACTCCTCTTATTGTGGGTAGAGTGATTGAATATTATAAATCATAATTAACTTCAATAATTTGAAATCAGCGATATGGATCTTATGTTTTTATTTTAATCTGTTTTGTGATAGTATAATTATATATTTTCTTATTAACTTTATGTAAGTTTTATTAGTTCTCCATCTCTCTCTTTTAGCATCATTTTAACATTTCTTTATAATTTTTTTACTACATATTAATTAAAAATATTTTATAAATATTTTACACTTAGTTTTTTCATTGATGTGTTGATGGTATTAATCTATTATAGGTTAATGGATAATGTACTAATATAAAAGTCAATCGTTTTCTAACAGCTTAAGCTTCTAGGAGAAGTAGTTAACTAACATAAAAAAATTATCGATATGAAAAAACATACCATTTTCTTGTAAAAATTATATAAAAAGTCGAATTATGAATCCATGTATGGAAAGGAAGAGTTAGCCCCTTCCCTCTCTCTTAAATTTGAGGATCTGATCTAAAAAACCAGCCTTGATGCCAAAAGTCTAAAAATCCATAAAATTAAACTTAAAGAAATGAGAAAATTGTGAGAATCAATGTAACTCACTCTAGGTCTATCTTCACATCTTTACTATGATATTATACCCAATAACTTAAGTTGAGAAAAGGATTATCAATGTACTCAATATTTTATTACAATAAAATCTACCAATCTGACTAGTTTGTCTCATATAAAATTTCTTTAGTGAAAAGATTATTAACCGTTTATATCCTTCTAAATGTCTGAACTTAAAATTTAGGAAGAGTTTTTTATGCTTCATTCTAATAATGAGCCCAGTATAAAAAATACATAGAAACTCATCATCCACGAGTTCAATAACGTATACATTAACATATATTAGTGTAAGTACCATTATGCTATGAATCTTAAGGATCCTTACACTGAGCTCATTATCAAAGCGAAATATTAAAAACACTTCCCAAATTCCAGGCTTCGTCTATGTAGTGGTCATGATTTATTTATGAAAGCTAATTAGACGATAACCGAATGAGAGGGGGAAAACTGTAACTTTTAGAAATTTAAGGGGAGAAAAGTGAATTCGTCTCAAGTAAAAAGGTGCCCAGCGTAATTAACCCAAAAAATATACGGTTTGCAACAGTCGACAGTCAGGGGTCTCAAAGAAATAACGAAACACTTAACTGCCCCTGTAGCTTGGCGGTGGGACACACACCTTCCTTTTTGTCCGATTCCTTGTTTTTATATGACTCCTCCATTAGTACTAAATTACGCACACGCCCTCCACGACGCCCCCTGACTGGTGAGCGTTGAGTCTCCGCCGCACTACCATAGTCCACCTTAAAATAGCGGCAGCAGCGGATACGACATGGCCTGAAATATTTCCACAAAAACCCCTTAAAATCTGACAACTATAATATTGCCACTTTCACTGGATGGCAGTCAACTTACTGCACTTCAAGGTTAGTGGTGATTTTGTAAATAATAAATAAGATAGGGCTAATTGTATAGTTACGAATTTAACCCAGTCGGGCAATCAGTAGCTGCTTCGCTCACTCGCTGCAGCAGATCCATATTCCAAACCAGAAGAACTTTTTTTCTTCTATTCCGTTTCGTTTGTTCTCCCGACCAGATCGGAATCCCGTCGAGTTCGCCGCCGTTCCCTCCGAAAATGGAGGAAGCCCTGGAAATGGCGCGCGCCAAGGACGCCAAGGAGCGGATGGCCGGCGTGGAGCGCCTCCACCACGTCCTCGAGTCCTCCCGGAAGAGCCTCTCCTCCGCCGAGACCTCCTCCCTCGTCGAGTGCTGCCTGGATCTCCTCGGAGACAGCAACTTCAGGGTCTCCGAGGGCGCCCTCCAGTCCCTGGCCTCCGCCGCCGTCCTCGCTGCCGACGCCCTCAAGCTGCATTTCAACTCCCTCCTCCCCGCCGCCGTCGAGCGGCTCGGCGACTCCAAGCAGCCCGTCCGCGACGCTGCCCGCAGGCTGCTCGTCACGCTCATGGAGGTACAGTAAAATGTGGATGACTCCGAAATTTGCAGCGGACGATCCGCTGAGTTTGGCTGGTTTCCTTTGCTTGCATTGGTTGTTTTTCTGATGGATTTTTATTTTTTTATTTTTTTACTGTGTTAATGTTCTTGGTCTTAATCAAATGCGAAATTCTCTGCTGGTTGCTTTTTTCTCTTTCTTCCTTTCTCGTGTCGTGCGTTTGTAGTTGAAGAATTTGAAAACTGTGTGTTTTAGAGTTTTTTTATGTACAAATGTGTTTTGGAGGTTGATTTCGGAGTATCAGATAGTATATTATTATTGCAATTTATACCTCATCTTCTCGTTGGTAATTCGCCCACTGATTTGGTAAGCTGTACTTTTTGCTAAAAAGGTAAGCTGTACTTCTTTCATATTTGTAGAAATGCTCTCTCTCTCCCTTCTCTCTCACAGCTTTACTCACTACTAAGAGACCATGTTAAAATGGTAATTTGCTGCTTCACTTTTGTTGATCGGGTACGTCTATTTATATCTAAACCATGAGAGAGTAATTCCATCAACTCAAAGATTAGCTAGCTAGCTATCTAGGAAGGGCTATTAAAACTGATTTGAACAGAGACATGGCGTTTATTTACCCTGTAGGCATTGTCGTTCCAAGTTAGAAGTTAGTATGTTTTAATTTTTATGCTTCATATGCGCTCATAATTATGATCCTATAAATATTTTGTATTTGAATTTTCTGTTCCTGAAAACTTGGCCGTTGGGTCTTCTTCAACCCCTTCGCTTATTATACACTGAGAAATTTAAGTTTTTTCGGGTATTTAGATTTCTTCGCCCACAATTATTGTTGAAAGAGCTGGGAGTTATGCATGGAAACACAAGAGTTGGAGAGTGCGGGAGGAGTTTGCTCGAACTGTGACATCAGCTGTCAGTCTCTTTGCATCGACTGAGCTTCCACTTCACCGGGTTTTACTTCCTCCGGTATGTCTTGTTACTGTCTCTCTCTCTCTCTCTACACACACACATTGACAGTTACACACCCTCACATACCCATATAGAGAGTGAGAATGATGCAGAATAAGGATATACTTAGGATTATTTATTAAGTACTAGGTTAATATTGTCTTTACTTGTTCGGGCATTTATGTCTTTAGATATGTTTAGGCTTTACTACATAAAGGCCTTCAAAGCAGTTGCAATTTTTAGTTTTATGCTTGCAAAAAGATTATTTCTTCCCCAGTACTCAAAGTTCCTGCCTCAAGCAAGAAAATTGAGTTCTGGGAAGATATGATCTTTACTCAATCCAAAATCTAAAAACTGCAACTGCTTTGAAGGCCTTTATATAGTAAAGCCTAAACATAAATCTAAAGGCTTAAATGCCCAAACAAGTAAAGACAATATTAACCTACTAATTATAATGAA
Organism: Saururus chinensis; assembly: GCA_035235625.1. Lineage (NCBI taxonomy): Eukaryota > Viridiplantae > Streptophyta > Magnoliopsida > Piperales > Saururaceae > Saururus > Saururus chinensis. The sequence goes on from CP141145.1 coordinate 35,290,030, forward strand.
GAGACTTAAATAACCCTAAGTGTATCCTTATTCTGCATCAGAGAGCATTAATAAACCCTTTAAAATTGTTATATTATTGAGTAAAGTGGGAACATATTTCAGTGGTTACAGTCTTTTATAATTATGCATTTATGTTTTTGTTTATTTGATCTTTAATGTCGAAGCTATGTTGCCAGGTTTTAGAAGTTTTAAATGATCCAAATCATGCTGTCAGGGATGCTGCTATCTCTTGCATAGAGGTTAGCCACGATAAGTAACATTTTAGAAACTGGTGTATTTAAGTGTTTTCCAGATAACTTTGTTGTTTTTCTTTATATAGTTGGTTTGTACGAATTTTCCCATAATGAAGGATGATGTGATGAGGAACACCCAAGATTCAATTTTGAGTAAAATAAGATGTGATGAGGAAGACAAAAGATTCAATTTTGAGTAAAATAAGCTTAGATCACCTTTATTTTTAATATTCATCATATTTTTACATGTCTAGTAATTTTATGTTGCCAGATTGTTTTGGTGCTCATCCAGATTTTATGTACCAATATATCTGATCATAGCTTCAGCTATCACTGGACTAAAATCTCAAGTGCTTTTAAATTGGCTTCAAACTTAGGCATCTGGGCATCAGTAGCCTCTTATTCTTGAATATATTCTATCCTGTTGGAAAATGTTGCCATGTCTTGTCTATATAAATTCTCTTTTGTACTTGGTCAATTTGATTAATTTCCTCTGCTTTAGGAAATGTATGCTCAAGTTGGAGATCAGTTTCGTGAAGAATTGCAAAATTATCATCTTCCTACATTTTTGGTTAGAATTTTTATTTTATCCCTTTTCCACTTAAAGGTGTATTAGCTAGGTAATAGCACTTTTATTTATTCTTGACCTGTGTTACTGGTTATGTAGATGAAAGAAATAGATATGAGGTTGGAGAAGATTGAAACAAAGGTTCGCTCTTCTGAAGGACACATGAACAACTTGGTTGCTGTAGATACGAAGCCTGCTAGTTTGTCTTTGCATAATCGTAAAAAAAGTAGTCCAAAATCTATGAAAGCTGTACGTGAGACATCTCTTTCTGTTGGTAAGAGCTGTACTCTTTTCTTTGCCTCTCATCTGCTCTACTGCATCCTACAATGTTGCATTCATGATGTTATATCTGTCATGTCAGTAACTTTTACTCAAATTTCCTATAATACTGTAACTTTGAATATAAACAATTAACTATGAGAGAAAAAGAAAAAGAAATACTTGTTATTAATCTTGATTCTCATGTCGACTTTCCCCTTTAATGAGCTGATTTTTTGCATAAAAGAACTAAACAGCTCCAATTTTTTCAGCCACTTCTTGTAAAAAGAAATAAGGTCAAGTGCTTGATGTTTCATGCATAGTGCACTTCAAGTGGGAGTTGTGCATGCTTCATGGTTGTACCGAATGTGATTGTATTAGATAAATTATATTAGTTTTTATGTTCGTACATGTATGTTTTTTATCTGAATATTGATATATTCGGACGGATCAGTGTTATTTAGCCCTTATGCTGCCCACTTTCACCCTTAATCTTCTTGATGGTAAGATAGGCAATAATGACAAAGGAATTCTTGAACCCTAGTATATTGTCCCTTTTTGGTTTGGTTTGTATTACTTTTTTCAGTCAGCTGGATGGGGAAACATACACTTATATTATATCATTTACAGAATCAAGTGCTGCTTAGTTAATCCTATTATGGAAAACAAATGGAATTAATTTAGAGAATGGTGAGGTCTGTAGCTGCAAGATATTTGTCCTTACATTGTTTTCTTATTTGGTTGTTTGCCCTATATTCTTCCATTTTTCTGACTTGCTATTGTAGTCATCTAGTGGATATAAGATGATATTTTTTTCTTTACTTCAATGAACATTATTTCCTTTTTTCACGTTTATAAATATGCAATAAATTCTCTTGTTGGACATAATTCCTGACTATTATTATCTGATGGAATCAGGGGACAATGATATTATAGAAAAACCTGTTGACCCTGTCAAAGTGTACTCTGAGAAGGACTTAATCAGGGAAATCGAAAAGATTGCTACAACTCTTGTACCTGAAAAAGATTGGTCGGTCAGAATAGCTGCAATGCAGAGGTTTGAAGGCCTTGTGTTTGGAGGTGCATATCAAATTATATATAGCTGTACTTTTATTTTAGTACCTGGTTAATATTGGCTTCGTTTTATTGTAATATCTCTAGGTGCGTTGATACTAAAATCAGATATACTATTGTTCGGATTGTACCATTTCCATTTCTATTTCCTAAATTTAGGCTTTTTAGAATGCCAGCAATTATGTGATGGTCTCTAGATTTTTAAGCGGCTAAATAATCATGACTGCATTTTTGTATAGCTTTTTCGCAGGCAGACCTTTACAATATTTCAGTATTTTGTTACTTTTCTTTTTTTTAAAAAAAAAAAATCTCTGCTTAAAGTAGGCACCTATCTTACGTAAATGTAACGTGCTTATAAATTAGTGGAAAATATAGGCTGAAAAAAATTAGGAAGCATGGGACAGATATCAAATTACATTCTTGAACTAATATTAATTTAGGATTATCTTTTTTTAAGCCGAAAATTTTGACTATTCTTGTTAGGTGCTCTTGATTATCCATCTTTTCCAAGTCTTCTGAAGCAACTTGTTGGTCCCCTGATCTCTCAGCTGTCTGATCGGCGATCTAGCATTGTGAAGCAGGTTTGTCTGTGAGTGCTTTAGTAATTCTTGTATGAAGTTGTGGTAAGCAGTATTGTCAAGCTTCTCAATGCCAGATGTGAGACTTATGAGTTATGATGCAAGGGATTTGATTGCATATTGCTGGTATTATGATTCTATTTTAGGTAAATGTTGAACAATCTATGATACTTGATACCTCTAGGTACAGAGGGCTACTACATTTGCTCAGCAACTTCAACTAAATTGGTGTCTTTCGTATGAAAGATATTAACTGAGAAAATGCATATAAAGTATATGAGATATAAGGGGAGAAGAAAGAAGTCCAATGGAAAAAAGTAATTGAATCATATGAAGGGAATAATGGTTGTGGAATGTTGTTCTCACTCATGGTATTGTGCAATAAGAACGCAATGCAGTTCACTAGTGCGTTAAACATTTATATTATGATTTTTTCTATACAAAGTTGTCTCTGGTTCATAGATAATTACATCATAGAACCCTAAGTAGGATGATTTTAAAGTTTACTATAATATAGTAAAGAGCAAGAGCTTTCCTATATAATTGGACATGGTATAGATGAAAAACTGTTGCAATGTTTTTATTTAGGCAGTTTGTGGAACAATTTAGAATTGATTTTGAGAGCATGCAATAGGGTGCAAAAAGTATTATGTAGGAGTTGCTCTTGAGTCACGAGGGTGGCATTTATGAGGGCACATTAAGGATATTGTGGAGGCACACATGAATTTTAGTAATCATGGGTCTGCATCGAGGATCAACATATCCATATATTGTGTATCATCAATTAATTGATGAAGTATGCATGTCTAGGAGACAGTCATATGATGCGTACTTTTTGGACATTCTGTAACACTAATAGACATGTTTCGATAAGGATTCATTAAGAATTTGGGGTTCCCTCGTGTAAGCATTTAAGTCTAATGTTATAAATTTTAAAATCTAGTAACGAGAACTCAATAACAATGCGACTAAAGATGACCATTTATTAAATGAAAGTGAGAAGAGTTACCTAGACATGATTTATTTTGGTTTACCTCAATTATTGATGCAAATGAGGTGATAGATAATGTATATCCGTTGAACAAATAAAAGTTCCTTTTAGCTTTGAACATGGACTCAGGTAAAGTCAAGTTTGGGATGTACCTTTGAAGTAGGGTTGTAACCTTGGATTGTGGCTAATGTCGGGCTGGTCTGGAACTGGTATAAGGGTGCTGGGTGGCAGGGTCATGCTAAATTGCGACGTGATGGGGATTCCGGGATTATGGATAAGGACAAAACAGTTAACCTGATTCAACTAGTGAAAGGTTGATGGATTTGGGCAGTGGCGAACAAGATAAAAAACTGTTCTTTTGGACCTTAAACATCATGCAGATGGCAATTATCCTAAGATTTTATGTATTTAGATAAGGTCCTTCTCTGATAGGGAAGAATGGGTTCTTAGGTTTTCACAAAAGTGGGTGGTGATGCTAAGGAAGATTGGTTGTCAGCTGAAAATGTATAGCTAGAAGAAAGAAAGAAGGATACAAGGAAAAAGAACAGTGAGAAGGAAGCGGAAGGAAGTGATGAAGAAGGAAGAAGAAAGGGTAAAGCCGTAGAGGGGATCAGATTAGAGAGAGAAGCTGAAAAAGAAATAGGAGGAAAGAAGAGAAGACACAGGAGGTAAGGAAGTTGGTGATGGAAGAGGATCTTACTTAAAAATAACTTTTCTTATTCATCAAAATCGCCCCCTTTTGTTGGCCACTTATATGTTTTAATAAAGAGAACAAGAACTTTGGGACTCTGAAAGTCTAAACCTAATTAATCCTTAGTATGGCCTAATGAATTTCATCGTCTAAAACACTCCTTCTAAACAAAAGATATTTCTGTGACAATATAAAACTCCAATATTGTCACGCCAATAGATGGGGATGTCACCTATATGACCTGCCTGACCGAAATAGAGAACAGTTTATTGTGCTTTGTGATTGGTATAACTGTAACAACATGTGGGGAAATTTTTATAGTGCAATAGTGTGACATACAGTGTTGCATGGTTGAGTGTTTGGCAACTAAGAAAGTTCATGTGGATAGGATGAATGTGACAAAGGCAAGAATATTGTGATGAAGACAGGGAAATTTTTAAATATCATAATGGGCAACGAATTTCATCTTGTTTGAGATATTGATAAGATCTCCATGTTTCGATATGATGAGACAGATCCTCAAGGACAGGATCTTGGCTGAGATCCTGATCCTCTCCAATATCTCTAATCATGTAATTAATTTAACTTTCATTAACTTAGAATCAGCATTTTTATATTTGCAAATAATTATATTTTATCTCATATGTACATGATATATGTGCATATATAAATTATACATAAAATGCAGTAGATACAATTAAAAACAATTCGTGTTAATATTAACAAGGAAGTTATCTATTAACAATTGATAAAAAAAAGTTACCGAAAATTTTTTTCATGACCAATTACCATGACCAATAGACATGTGGAGGGGGAAATCTTGGGAACCGTTGGATTTGGTTCCCAAGTTTCTCATTCACTACTTCCTTGGTGATGTGGCAGCCTCCTATTGTTGGTCACCAAGTTTTTGTCATGAAAATTGGTCATGCTAGACAGGTCCGCATTTTTTTGGGCCCTATAAGGGCCATCCGGGGTAGGGCCAAGTTAATTTGAAATAGGATTTGCTAGGATGGTGGGGCACCAGCTTTGGGCCCATTCTGACATGTGGGCTCCTTCTATCTAAGCCTGTGAGGGTTTTATCATTAAATATAGCCTGAAAATTACATGCTGCAATCAGTGGGTCCCACATGTCAAAGTAGACCAAACTTCATAGGATCTCAACCCCCTAATTTTCACCAAATCTACTCTTAACACCTTCCCACATTGTGATGCCCATTTTTTGTCAACAGGTCAACAGTTACATTACATGTTAACTAGAACAGGAAATGTAGCCTTTTGAATATAAGGATAAGGATATGTAAGATGTGCATATTTTGCAAGTACAATATAATATATATTTGATTTTTTTTAATTTATGAGGGGCGTTCGAGTCCTTAGGACCCAACTGGAAGGCCCTGTATCTCGCCTCCGATCTCCTCGGGCACATACAAGGCAGACACATCATACGCACAGTGTAAATCAAGATATAATCCTGTGTAGTCAACGGAGTGGGGGTTTGAACTCAGGTCCTCCACTTCCTTAGGCGTGGTCCAGGCTATCCCACCAACACCCGTTGGTCATATATAGTTGATAGTATTTTGAAGTGCTAAATATGTTTGCATGCATAATTTCCTGAAATAATGTCATATGGAGATTGTGGAAATGATTCCTGAGCCCATTTAGATCTCACCTAGACCTCACACTCACCAAGATTTGAGATGGCAGACCTTGTTTGGGATAGTTTAAAATTAGCTTTAATTGGTGATAAACTGAGAGGAAGTTGGTTAATATGGATTAATCATGTGTCGAAAAATAATACCTGTGCAGAGATGTGCAAGGTGACATGTAGAGGCCTCTAAATTTAAAACAGGAAGGCATGGATCAAGTGGGCTAGTAGTGAGAAAAGATTTGAGGATGGGGGGCTTAATTACGAAAGTGATAGAGTGCAATGTCCGAGCTGAATATAGATTGTTGACCTTGTAATAAGGATTAAGTATGATGATGCTAGGTTAGAAATATCAGTACTCTCTCTCTCTCACTCTAAATTCTCTCGATCAAAACCAAAACTTTGCAGACAGCCATACAAAATTATTGGAGGAAACTTTTAACCTAAATAATGTCCATATATGTTACTGGCATGCTGAGGTTACTGTGATGGAGCAGATATTTATTTTTTTGTTGTAATATCCTGGAGACCTTCAAGCTGTTGGCTTTTACCTTTTTTAGCACGTGTTCTTTATTAAATTGAAGCAATTTTTTTGTTTGTTTGCTTTCTATTAAATGCAAACAGTTAATTCAAGATAGTCATAGATGCACTTATATCTGGCTTCTTGAACTGTGTTGCATACACATGCAAATAGTTTTTTACATTATACATAATTTTTAATACATCAAATAATTGATTTTTTGTTGAGAATATATGTGTGTGCCATGTGAGTGGTGATGGGCACATGTATATTTACATGGTAAGTTTTTATTTCTGATTGTTCTTATTTGACTTTTATGTTTCTCCTAGGCCTGCCATCTGTTAAGTTTCTTATCCAAAGAACTTCTCGGGGATTTTGAAGCATGTGCAGAGATGTTCATTCCGGTAAGTTATAGTATCTGTTCAACGTTGTTTATTTGTCATAAGTCAGTTCTTTCTCATTTTACACTTAACTACAGGTTCTCTTCAAGTTGGTTGTGATAACAGTACTTGTAATTGCAGAGTCTTCTGATAACTGCATAAAAACGGTATGAAATACTTAGGCACTTAATTTTGAATCACTTAGTTAATTATTTTTTAAGTATTGTAATTTTTGTCCTTTGTTGAATATGATATGGATATTTCAGATGCTACGTAACTGCAAAGTATCTCGTGTACTTCCTCGTATTGCGGAGTGTGCCAAAAATGACCGTAATGCAGTACTGCGTGCCAGGTATGTGAGAGCAAACAAACTAAACATTTTGGTTACATTGGCTTTCTGTCTCACACGTACACTTTGTCTCTCCTCATCCTCAAACATTATATTATGTGGTCCTTTTCCTTTGTTTTTTCTGGCATGACTGTTACCTTTGTTGACAGGTGCTGTGAGTACGCAGTTCTTGTACTGGAGTACTGGGCTGATGCACCTGAGATACAGCGATCAGCAGATCTCTATGAAGATCTTATAAAGTGTTGTGTAGCAGATGCAATGAGCGAGGTATAGTTTTTTTTTTTGTGTGTGTAGACCTTTTGGCTTTATTCACTTCTAAGAGTTGAGTTTTAAGTGCCTGAATTCTAAGGACATGTTTTCCAGATTTGGTTTTTCTGTTTGCTCCTCAATCTAGATTTTTGGGCATTTTGTAACAATCTATTAGCTAGAAAGCAATGACAAATGTAAATGTTGACTTAATGCTCTGTCCAATTTAAATATGGGTATTTTGTTTGTTGCATTACGCATATCAGTAGATGTTTACTCCGCACTCCTTCATTTGCTGGTTTTCCCTAATTTCTTGACCTAGCACCAATGATTCATCATGCATTCGCTTTTGGTCAAACTCTGGGTGATCTGTGGAAATCAAATTCTATTTTTGAGTCGGTAAGCAAGTGCATCCTCTAATTCCAGTGTTATTGTCTATCTTAGCATTGCAATTTGGTTCCAAGTCACCTTCTTTCTTGTCGCTGATCTTTTACTTATCCAGATGACAGTTAACTCGTTTTCTTTTTCAGTTCTTTGCAGAAAGAAGCTTTTTGTTAGTGGGTTCTCTGATTCTAGATGTTCTTATAGAAGTTTGTCGAGCTTTCTTTATCTTGTTTGAAAAATAGCTAATAATTACAAGTAATTAACCGTTAAATGCATAATATGATCAAGTAACTGATTTTTCATCTTTGACTTGATTAGTGGTCATTTTTCTAAGCTTCCCTGTGTGGTTTATTGGTGCAAATAATGTTTCACTTGCTTCCTGGATTCTTGAAATTGTACAGGTGCGATCAACAGCAAGAACTTGCTATAGAATGTTTACTAAAACGTGGCCAGAGCGTTCAAAACGCCTATTTCTATCATTTGATCCTTCCATACAAAGGGTGTGTTCATTTCTTTATACTTGAGAAATACCTTTTTCTTGCTTTCTTTTACTGTCAGACTTTATCTTACCAGCATTCTTAACAGTTAATAAATGAAGAAGAAGGTGGTCTACACAGGAGATATGCTTCCCCTTCACTTCGTGAGAGAGGTACTCATATACCACGTAATCAGTCTCTTATGCCTTCAAATATACATGGATATGGAACATCAGCAATTGTCGCCATGGACAAGAATTCTAGTCTACAATCTGGAAATTCTGTCTCATCAGGAAGTCTTCTTCTAAAAAATACAAAACCAATAGTGAAAAGTACAGATAGAAGCCTTGAAAGTGTATTAAATGCCAGCAAACAGAAAGTTACAGCTATTGAAAGCATGCTGAAGGGCCTAAACATGTCTGAGAAGCTCAATTTATCATTGAGCCGGTCAACTAGTCTGGATCTAGGTATTTGATGATTTCAACCTTAAGTCTTTAACACTCTATTCTGGACATCTGTTTAAGCAGATCAATTATCTTTTTGTTGCCTTAGTGCAGGAGTTGACCCTCCATCATCTCGTGATCCACCTTTTCCTCTTGCTGTTCCTGCTACAGATCATTTGGCATTACAGTCTTCAGTATATTCTGATTCTTCTCCTTCTAGCTTTGCTAGGAGAAATGCTCGCGGGAATGGGGGTTCTACATTTTCTGATTTTAGCAAGAGCTTTCAGTCTTCCAAGGATGATGGATATCTCAGTACTAGAAGAACTTCTGAGAGGTTCCATGATGGAAATCCCACTGAAGAGAACATGGATACTAGGTCGACTAGACGGGTGGCCCACATGTATATGGATAGGCAACTACTGGAGACGTATAAAGATGCAAGTAATAGAGATTCACATAGCAATTATATTCCTAATTTTCAGAGACCACTTTTGAGGAAAAATATACCTGGGAGAACTGCTACGGGGGGTAGGAATAGTTTTGATGATGGCCATTTCCTTCCCAGCGAATTGCCTAGCCATATGGATGGTCCTGCTTCTCTCAGTGATGCTCTCACCGAAGGGTTGAGTTCTAGTTCTGATTGGTTTGTGAGGGTTTCTGCATTTAATTATTTGCGGAATCTATTGCAACAAGGTCCAAAAGGTGTCCAAGAAGTCATCATGAATTTTGAAAAGGTCATGAAGCTATTTTTTCAACACTTGGATGATCCTCATCATAAAGTTGCTCAAGCTGCTCTGTCAACACTTGCTGAGTTGATTCCTATTTGCAGAAAGCCTTTTGAAAGTTTTATTGAAAGGATTTTACCCCACATATTTTCACGGTTAATTGATCCAAAAGAGCTGGTTCGGCAGCATAGTTCATCCACACTAGATATTGTTAGTAAGACCTATGGTATAGATTCCCTTCTAGCTGCCTTGCTCCGTTCGTTGGACGAACAAAGGTCACCAAAAGCAAAATTAGCTGTCATTGAATTTTCCATCAATTCATTTAACAAACATGCAGTGAACTCTGAAGGTTCTGCTAACTATGGCTTGCTAAAGTTATGGCTTTCTAAACTAACACCACTTGTCCACGATAAAAACACAAAATTGAAAGAGGCAGCCATTGCGTGCATTATATCAGTTTACTCCCATTTTGACTCAGTATCTGTGCTAAACTATATTCTTAGCTTGTCTGTTGAAGAACAAAATTCTTTGAGGCGAGCACTTAAGCAGAAAACTCCTCGTATAGAGGTAGAACTCGTGAACTTTCTTCAGAGCAAGAAAGAGCGCCAACGGTCTAAATCCCTCTATGATCAGGCGGACATGATTGGGACTTCTTCTGAGGAAGGGTATATGAGCTTTTCAAAAAGGAGCCACTTTCTTGGCAGATATTCTGCTGGATCCGTTGATAGTGATGGTGGCAAGAAGTGGACCAGCATGCAGGAATCAACATTAATTAGTGGGCCCATTGGTCAGGCCGCTTCTGATGAGACACAGGACTACATGTACCAAAACATTGGGGCTGGTTCTAATACTGAGGTTGTTGGTTTGAAAAGTAATGATAAATATAATATTGATAGTGTTGACCATAATGTGGATTCTTGGACCACTACCCTCCATGAAGATGTTGATCATGGCATAGAAGATAGTAGTTCTATCCCAGTGGCACATGAGGATATGAATGGCCTCGTAAACTCTGATATTGGAAGTGAAAGTTATGTGAGTGCAGAGAATGATCAGATGAAGCTTTTGGCAGTCAAAACAAGATTTATGTCAGAGTCTGGGCCTAGCATTTCTCAACTTCTTCACCAAGTGAGTTCTCAGCATTATGTTTTCAGAAAACATATTCCATAAATATGTGGACTTTGCAAGCATGATTTTATTTTCCAGTGAATCAATTTAGAAACCTCTGTATTCATGATGTATGTCTATTCACTCCCCAGATATGCAATGGGATTAGTGACAACTCGACAATAGAAAGACGTGGAGCTCTTCAGGAACTAGTTAAGGCTTCTGTGGTAAATGATATTTCTCTCTGGACCAAGGTATGAGCTTTAAATAGAGAGGCCTCGCCTTTGTTTTCTACTACCTGTCTGAATAACGGTAAAATAAATGAATTAGATTTGTATATCTGATGGATACTCTTGCCTTCTACCTGCCGATGTAAGAAAATGCCTCAATAAATCATGTTATAAGTGTTAGAAACATATTGTTAGTATGTTCCCTGTCAGCGTAATCTTTTGTGTTCAATGGTTGTCTAATCTTATGTTGTACCATAGTGGGAGAGGCCAAGATTTTCGGTTCAACACTTTAACTTTGAATGATGGCAGCATTCTTCTTTACATCCCCCTTGTGTTAGTGTTCTGATGCAGATGCCTATTTGATTCTGCGTGTTTACATTATATACACCTCTTGTGTCAGTCCATCTGTATTCCTATTAGCTTGAGCATTTGGAATCAAACGTTAATGTAGCGATAAGCATTTACATTGGCAGCATGGAGTACTTCTGCTTAAATGTAAATGGCTTTTTCATTCATAAATTCAGATTTTGTTGGTAGGTAAAGATGAAGCAACATAGTTTTCAAAAATCTTTTTGGGTTTATGATTCTGTTTATCTTGTTTGTGCAGTACTTCAACCAAATTTTAACAGCTGTCTTGGAGGTGCTAGACGATCCTGAGTCTTCCATCAGGGAGGTTGCTTTATCTCTGATACTTGAGATGCTTAACAATCAGGTCATTTGGAACTTTCTCTGCAATTTCTTATTCCTGTTCTCAGCAGTCGTAGCTCCTAGGTACTTCAATTAAAAAACTCATGAAGTCTTGCTCTTGCCACCTTCAGAAGCATGACATGGAAGAATCAGTTGAAGTAATCATGGAGAAACTTCTCCATGCTTCCAAGGATATAGTTCCCAAGGTTCGATATTAGATAATTTTTGTGGACGATTCTTTGCTGTCTCAAACTATATTACAATCCATAAATTTTTGTATTTAGGTTTCTAATGAGGCAGATCGGTGCTTAAATTTTTTGTTATCTCAGTACGACCCATACAGATGTCTTACAGTATGTAAATCTGACATTCTCTTGGTCTTAAATTTGTGAAAGTAGTCTATAATAATTTTCTTTGGCATCTTTACTGATTTTTTTTTTTTGAAGGTTGTTGTACCACAACTGGTTAGTGAAGATGAAAAAACTCTCGTGACTTGTATTAACTGTCTGACAAAGGTATCGGTTTTAGTATTTTCATTTTTCATTGTAAAAAACTAATTACATGTTCTGGCTTCTCATGGTTTCAGTCATAATAGCTGTTGTTTTTTGTTTTTTGCCAATATGTGATAATTAAATCGTGCCACACAATGGGTTTATACTTTGTGTATCCCAAAGTTATTTCTATATGCCTGGTGCAGTGCTTAAACATATTGGCTTTGCTGACTGAATTCAAGACCTCTTCCACCTTCCTGTCTATCTTTGAGGGCCTCATAAGCCATCAATGCTGCACTTTCATGCAAAGTAGGATTAGATTGTATGCAAAGTGATGAAGGTTTAGATATCAAATCTATTAGTCTTTTTCCTCTCTACAATCACCTTCATGCAAAGTGATTGTAAGCATCGTAACCTGTGGATTATGACAAGCAAGTCACATTTTATTGAACACTAGGCCACCAGTTTTGTTGATCTCACTTTTTTTAGCAAAAGCATCCAGAACTTTCATTTACTTCGAAGAATCTTTATTGTACTACAAGAATATTAGTGCCAGCTTTAATTTCTATTGTGTTTTTTTAAGTGCTCATAAATTTTTCTTTCTCAATTTCTCAGCTTGTAGGGCGCCTTTCACAGGAGGAACTAATGTCTCAGTTGCCTTCATTTCTGCCTTCTCTGTTTGAAGCTTTTGGGAATCAGAGTGCTGACGTCCGAAAGGTTAAATTTTCTGTATTTTATGTAATGCCTGGCATCATTATGTTTATTAGAGAAGTTTTATATTGCGTATGTCCTCTGTATGATAGAGTATTATTTAAGTTATTGAAGTATCTGAATATGGACTTGCAATGTTCTTTTTTTGGACTTGTGTAATTAAGAGTAATGTTAGTTCTCAGGTGTTCTGCAGCTAATTTGTTGTTTTGGTTGGAGAACGGTATGATGAGTTTGTGCATATTTTCTTAATCTGTTCTGCTAATCTATGCCTAACCCTGTTTATATTCTGGCCTTGTGTAACAGACGGTTGTATTCTGCTTGGTAGACATCTATATCATGCTTGGGAAAGCTTTCCTTCCACATCTAGAAGGGCTTAATAGCACACAGCTGCGGCTGGTGACCATCTACGCCAACCGAATATCACAGGCTAGATCAGGTACCCGCATAGATGCTGACCTTGGTTAAAACGGAGATTGACTTGGTTTATTTATAAACACACGCTTCTTGAGTAGTCCTCGGTTGTTGTCCATTTGTATATTTGTGTGAAGATCCCTCCGTCATGAGTTGGTGTATGGGGTTTGGTTTTGAGTGGTATGGTATTTGGTTTTGATATTTGCCTGTAAAAAAAAGTGTAAATTTGCATTATTGAAAAGGTGTTCCTCCAATAATATTTCTATTTGCTGGAGCATCAGCAATGTTGTCCTTGAAGTCCAGTCTTTTGGGGCCCTGAACTTCTGAAATGTCAACTAGTATTCCCATTAGGTCGTTCTTATCGAAAACACCATTATGAATTTTTCTAACCGTCACAGGCGGCCTCAGCTGTAGGCATGAGCATGTAGCATGTTCACATGGTCTTCGTTTATTTACATCCATTATTCTGACAAATTACCCAGGGAGATGGCGACCATAATACCCAAGGTGCGAGAGCTTAATGAGCAAGCTTGACTTCAACTTAATGCATCATCCTACGTTTGCCTCTCTTTGCCCGTCAATGGCTCTTGGCTTTATGCGCTATTCACAACATCTCTGGTTTACCTTTGTCCAATCCCCATCTTTACCGGTTCTATTTACTCTCAGCCTGCTCTCACTCTTCTTTGAACTCTCCAACTTCATCTAAGGGGCTATTTAGCAACCCTTTTAAAAGTAAAGGAAAAACAACAAAATGTCTTTTCCTTTCAACTCTCTTCGTAAGGAGCATGGAGAAGAAAGATAATTTTCCTTATGATGTGATATTCTGCACTCAAAGGTCTTTTTTTTTTCTTTCAAAAGGGTTGCCAAAGAGCCCTTAAATTTAACTTCATGATTTGTCTAGCAGGTATTTATTTTTTCAGGTATTGAACACAACACGTGGTCAAATTTTTAATTTTTGTGTAGAAATTAAATTTTTTTACAATAAGTTGGAACAACTATTAGAAGTTAATATGTAGGAATGATTTTGAAAGTATTTCTATTAGAAATAATAATATTGTAGTATGGAATGGAGGGAGTTTTTTTAGCCGAGGTACGTTTTGAATAGACTAGAGATCTATCTCCGCTCCTTGCCGGTCCTAATAAAATTGTTAAGCTTCTTATGACGTCACTATCTATAAGTTTTTTGTCATCCTCAGTGCTTGATGAACCTTGAATATGATATGGAGAAATTTACTTATAAAATCAAAAGCCTACAAAAAAAACTTCTTCTGTCCTATTTTAAAGAGCTTCATTTAGTTTTAAAAAATGAACTAATTAAAGTTTATTTTAAAAGACCGAACAGAGTTATTAATTTAAGACAAAGGGATTATTACTTAATTGGTTCAAAATGGAGTATTCAGACTGATGCACCTTATGCATCTGGTCGATTCAATACACGATTCTTTGTCAAAACTATAGCCTGATTTGTGGCTTCAATCCTAAGTCTAGTAAGCGCTTCAATCTTCATTTCATCTCACCTCGTTTGCATTCCACCTGCTTTTGAATGTTGAATGATGATTCCATTCCTCAATCGCTCAAGGTTCTCTTGTCTAACAGAGAAAGTGTTCACACACTGGCCAAATGCTCCAAGGCATACCTTTGTGCTTTGTACTGGGTGGTTGTATGAGAAGCATTTTCCATGCTCCTGCCCACCATGAGCTGAGCATAAGGAATACATGTAAAATTTCTATTTTTGAGATCAACGGCGCACATGCTAGTGCATGTTAGCATAATTACTTACGCTAATTATGCTAATGTGCATTAGCATGTGTATCTTTAATCTCAATAATAAACATTTCATGTGCATTCCTTACGTTCAGCTTATTGTCAAAGCATAACATAAAAACTTTGGTTGTAAGCTGGCTAAGACATGAGATATACATTTTTTTTAAATTTCTTTTCTATCCATATAATTTAGTTTGGCTTGCAATTTGGAAGCAAATATTTTATTTGAGTTTCTTTCAAAATTTTGCTTTGAATAAGTATTCCTAACCTTCCTCCCAACAAAATCAACGCTAAAAATGCTGCCCGTGTTGTATGTACAAAGGTTGATTGACTTCTTACATATCAAAATAAAAAAAATTACAAGAAAGGATAGTGAGCAAAGGCTTACAACCTTTCCTAGGCTACTCATCTTCTTCAAGGATGATTTTTTTCTAAAATTTCACATAATTCACTACATTAAAGTCTTCCACTACTTAAAAGGTCTAAAATTTTAAAGTCAGGTTAGTACATGTGCAGCATCTGGGGGCATGCATGCTGCCAGCATCGCAGGCAATCAGGCCCTTGTTTCATATGCGCTATTTAAATCTTAATCTCACAGCTCACAATGCGTCTTGCAGAAGCACTATCTAATTTACATATTATAAAGTTTTAGAGAGAGTTTTTTCCCCAACATCCATAGTGCAAACAACGTTAAAAGCGTTTAGATAGCTGTCATTTCATTTAGGGGCTGTTTGTATATGAAATTTATGTAAGATTTCAGCGATTTCACCCCAACTTTGTCTCAAATTATCATAATCCTGTTAATGTGTTGTTTGATTCCGCCCGAAAGTTGATTTCAAGCTGTTTTGAGCCAGAATTGGCTGGAATAACTGAATAACCTCATGAGGTGATTCTGTCGATTCTGGCTCTAGCCCCATTTCGAGATTACATATTTCGTTATTTTTTCAATGGTATACATTTTATATCGATTTTGAGCCTCAAAAAGCATGTCATATAAGTGAGGTATATTTTAAAAGTTTAAAATAACTTACCGTTGTAAGACCTTGTTTGATAGAGTTCAAATTTAAGAGTATAATTGAACTAAAAACATGCATATCGAAGTTCAAAAGAAAGAACTATATTAATTTAAAGTTTTAAAATTAGGTTTAACGTAACATCCAAATTTATTCTAAATTTTTTTATTACTAATCATAATTCACATTTGGTGGTAAATTTTTTAAATTAGCGGTTTGGGTGATGAATTTTTTAGAAATAGAAGTAGAATTTTTTAGAATTAATTCTAAAAATTCAATGCAACATGTGAATTACGGTTAGTAATAAAATTTTATAGAATAAATTTAGATGTTGCATCAAATTTAACTTTAAAGCTTTAAATTAATATAATTCTCCCTCCCGAATTCGAATCTGTACGTTTTTGGTACTATTATACTCTTAAATTTAAGCTCTATTAAACAAGATACCACAATAATAGGTAATTTTAAACTTTTAAAGGAGGTCAAACTTATATAGCATATTTCTCGAGGTTCAAATCGAGATAGGAGATAACTATTAAAAAATAACAAAATTTATAATTTCAAAACGGGGGCTGGGGGTGGAATCGACAAAATCACTTCACGAAGATTCGGCAATTCCGGCTCAAAATAGTTTAGAATTAACACAAATATAATTCTAATAATTCGGACTGAAATTGGGGCCAAATCAATGTAATCTCACAAAAATTTAATACACAAATAACCCTTTAAAATATTTTAATTATATTTAAAACAGTCCTAACACCCAGACAGCCCCGTTAAGCTTTGAAAAATATTTCGCTGGGTTTTTCTGGCCGAGGACAAGAGTTAGAAATCTGGAGTATGCGGACTCCAGAGTCCAGAGTAGAAATCTGGCGTATGTGTTCATGCCTACTGAGGTTCTTCCTTATGCGGATACTTATCTATCTTTCTTACTTTTGTGTTTGGTTTTAGTGCAGTTGTCAGGACAGTTCTTGAATAGGATTAACTAAGGAGCACTATAATTTTATGAACTAGTGAATACAATCATGAAGGCCACATTCGTCTGGACCTCTACTAGCTAATTTGTGATGCTTTTTGCTGCAGGTACCACATGCGCTACTATCCTCACTCGTGCAATATTTGCAGAAGGGTGCAATCAGTTGCAGCTGGGATGAATGCCATGGATCTGAGGCGTGGTATTATGATGGCAGTTGATGCAGTGATCACCAACCTAAAAAGTAGGGCACGGATGATTAGTACATCAGAGGAGATAGCACAGGTTTACATCTTAATTCTTTTACTTTGGGGTTATAATTTTTGTGCTCATTTTATGTCTTTTGTTTTTCTTTCGTGTCATTGTAATTGAACTTTTACCAGGTTGGGACCATCTCGGCAAATGGAGAAAGTGAGATTGGTGAGTTGATAGCAAAAGCTATGGAAAAAGTTGGCTAGAAAGGAGTCATCACCATTGCAGTAAGTTCTTCTCCATCTTTGATATTGCATTCTTTCAAGGACGCTTTTATTCTTTTTATTTTTAAATTGTGATCGTTGTAATTTGTGTAAATACTTTATATCATAACACGAAAGAACGTGGCTATTTGAACCCTATTTTTTTTCTTGTGTCCCCAATTACTTTTTTACCCCATTATTTTTTATTAAAATCTCTAGCGCCTCCTATTTTTACCTAGTTTCCTTCTTCTTATTTTCTTTCTTCCTCTTCCCTCCTCTTCTCCGGCGCCAACATCTTCTTCTTCCGCCCCGACATCTTTTTTCTTGCCACAGTGGCTGGCCGTAGGACACAGGTCTCGTCCTGCGGCCGCACATACTGGCTACAATTGCTCATAGGCTGCAGCTGCGCATGCTAGCTACGGTCGGCCAAATCTGGGTGGCCGTGACTAGCAGCCGCGTGCTAATCGCGGCCGGCGACTGCACGCTAGCTGCCGCTGCGTGTTGGCCGCGACCGCGCGTGGCCACGCGCTGGCCACGCAAGCCGTAGCCATGTATTAGCCGCGATTGCGCATAGATTGCAGCTGGCCATATCTGGCTAGCTGCGACCTGTGCTGGTCACGGCAGCCGCGGCCAGCCAAATCTGGCTGGCCTCGACCAGCCGTCGCGCGCTGATCATGACCGGATCTGGCCATCCGCCACTGGAGTTGGTGCCGACGGCCATTGGCACCAGAGGAGAAGAGATGGGGGAGTATGGGTAAAAGGGATGGGGGAGATAGGGGGAAATAAGTAAAAAAAATGCAATTTTTTCTTTGTTTGGGGGATACAAAGAAAAAATGAGGTTCAAATAGCCACGTTCAGCATGAAATGTCTAATACATATTCTTAATTTGGGGCATATTTCTAATCGAAACAAAGAAAGATACTTTGAAGTCATTTCAAGGGCCTATTTGGGAGGCAATTTCTGTGAGTGGAAAGTGATTTGTTTTCGTTGAAAATCGCTTTCTGAGCTGAAACCTATATGGAAGGGTCATTTAATGTTAAAATGATTTTCCTAACAAAAGTCAACTTTTGGGTCAATTCAAACCGAATTGACCCAAAATCTAATTTCTTCAAGAACTCACCTCCTTGAAGAAAGGTGAGTTCTTTAAGAAAGTCATTTCTAGTTTGAAAAAGTATGAAAAGACATTTTACCCATTAGTCAAAGATGTTTTACCTATTATGTTGAAAGGTATTTTAGCCATTTTTACATGTAAATCAAAAGTGAGCTAAAATCAATTTTCTTTTTGAAATCATCTAATAAAAACCCTATCCAAACGTCATGTACTTTTTCTTCTTTTTGTCAAAAATTAATTCTCTTACAAATTGATTGTCTTTCTACTTCAAATTGCCTCCCAAATGCCTTCCAAGACTTCACTTCGGAAGAGAAAACAAGATCTTTAATTTTTCTTTGGTTGTCGTTAACTTACCTTTTGAAGCATTTCAGGATGGAAAAACTCTTTACAATGAACTGGAAGTTGCTGAAGGAATGGAATTGGAAAGAGGCTACATTTCTCCCTATTTCATCACTAGCCAGAAGACACAAAAATGTGTGCGTATTTACAATTCCCTTATGAGTTTTTTGTTTTACCTGGTTTTGGAGCTTTGGATTATGTCAAATTAGATTTCTAATTGATGCTTGAGGTTTCCACAACTTTTGTTCTCAAAATCTGGTGGAAATATTTCTAACATCCATCACAGATGCTCTATGACAGGAACTTGATGACCCTCTGATTCTTATTCATGAGAAGAAAATTTATAGCATCAATGCAGTGGTTAAAGTATTAGAGTTGGCTTTGGAGGTAACCTTTATTTCCAGATTCCTTCATATTAAGTGGGCTTCTAATGTCTAACTTGAATATACTGCCTTTTTCAAAGACGAAGGCCTTTAGTGATTGTTGCTGAGGATGTTGAGAGTGATGCACTGGCAACACTAATTCTCAATAAACTCCGTGCAGGGATTAAGGTGCCTCATCTGTTGTTCTTAATACAAATTTTCAATTATTAAACTAATTACTTATTGCTCTACTATAACTTGTTCGATATGTTTTGTTTTGATAGGTTTGTTGCATTAAAGCATCTGGGTTTGGAGAAAATAGTAAGGCCAGTTTGCAGGATCTTGCAACACTGACTGGCGGTTATGTAAGCTTTATTGCTTTTTAATTTCCTCAAAGTGTTCCTCTATGCATTTTTATATGTTTTCATGTCCACCTTCTTTGTAGGTCATAACAGAAGAACTTGGCATGAACTTAGATAATGTTGAGTTGAATATGCTAGGCACATGCAAGAAGGTAAGTTCTCTCTCATTTTTTGACTTTCCTGCAGGATTAGAATTATTTAAAGGAAGTTGGGCCGCTGTCATTATTTAATCTGTTCTGTAACCCATCATTTATGTTCCTGCAGGCAACAATATCCAAAGATGACACTGTCATTCTTGACGGGGCAGGTAACGAGAAAGCCATTGAAGAAAGATGTGAACACGTGTGCATCCGTCATTTGGGTCTCCAATCAGTAAAGACTGATCTGCACATTAATTTATAGATTTGTCTAATCTTTTTGGCAGTTGAGATCAACAATGGAAAACAGCACTTCAGAATTTGATAAAGAGAAGTTTCAGGAACGTTTAGCTAAACTTTCTGGAGGTGTTGCTATTTTCAAGGTTTTCCTCAGTCCTCAACATGTTATTTGTGGCAGGATTAACTGTTGATCGTTCATCAGAATATAAATACCTGGAATTGCTTATGTATGTAGATTGGTGGAGCTAGTGAAGCAGAGGTGGGAGAAAAGAAGGACAGGGTTACTGATGCTTTAAACGCAACCAAGGCAGCTGTTGAAGAGGGTATTGTACCTGGTGGTGGTGTTGCTCTTCTTTATGCATCAAAAGAGCTCGATAAGCTGCATACTGCTTACTTCGACCAGAAGATTGGAGTCCAAATTATTCAAAATGCCCTTAAGGTTTTTTGTTTGCCCCTTCTGTGTTTACAATCTATGGTTTCCATGTCTAAGAATGCTTGCCCCCTGCAGACGCCAGTGCATGTCATTGCTACAAACTCTGGGGTTGAAGGAGCTGTTGTAGTTGGTAAGCTCCGTGATCTCGGATATGATGCTGCCAAAGGTATTGCTGTTTTTCTTAAGAATCAGTAGTGCTTTTGTTGTGGTTGCTTTAAAATGATTCATCCAAATCATATTAGCCTTGGATTTGCATGGTCAGGTGAGTACGTCGACATGATCAAGGCTGGCATCATTGACCCGTTGAAAGTCATTCGAACCCCATTGGTGGATGCAGCTAGGTATTTTTTTTCCATTCAAGATATTGTTATGACAAAATTTCTTGTTATATTGAAGAGAAACTTGGACACAAGTCACACAAGATAATCGAATTAGATGAATATCGTGTACATATATCATCATCGTAAGGCAGTATTTGATTGACCATGAGTCAATGTTTTTGCAGCGTCTCGTCACTGATGACCACCAATGATGAAGCCGTAGTTGTAGAACTACCCAAGGATGAGAAGAATAATTCATCCACGGCTGGTGCTGGCATGGATGATTATTAGACTCCTCACTTCCGCGAGGGATACAAGTTTGGTTGCTTATTTGTCAACTGAACAATTAAATTGGTCTCTCTTCAGCCCTTTTTTCTTTTTAATTATCTTGTTATGTACCCAAAAAAATCTATTGTTATTATTTTTGGGAGATGGACAGTTATGGTCCGTCCTAAATCAATTGTACGTAATTGCGGCCAATGCATGCAACATGAAAGAGACGCTTCATTAGGAATTTTTGCTTTCAGTGCTGAATTTGTGATTTCTGCAACGGTAGATCAGGCATTTCTTAGTTTCTTGAATGGCTATCCAAATTTGATACACGGGCTCATCCTTTATTTCATACTCCAGACATCGTTCATCTTTGACATTATGATTTTTAGTTGGAAATCAAGTCAAGAACATTCTAAACATGTCATTATTGTGGCGATTAGAGACGAGTCTGGTTTAGATTTGAAGAAAATGGGATGCGTAAGAAGAACAGGTAGCAGGCGAACATCAACTTGCTTCTCTGGCCGCCACCATCTGCAGAAATTCATCCGCGGCCAAGATGGAGGCGCCCCTACTCTCTGCCGAGACTCCCGCCTCCAACTCCCGCCTCAGCGCCGCCGCCCTCATCCTCATCTCCTCCCCTCTCTCCCCGCCAAACACCTCCCTCACCGCCTCCGCTATCATCTCCGCCGACACCACCTGGTCCACCCCTCTGGCTAGCTCTCTGCACACGCCCACCTCCTCCTCCAGCAGCTTCGAGTTGTAGAACTGCTCCGAAGCCAGCGGCCACCCCAATATGGGCACCCCCCAGCTCAGGCTCTCCAGCAGCGAGTTCCACCCGCAGTGGCTCAGGAAAGCCCCCGTCGACGCGTGCGCCAGTATCTCCACCTGCGGTGCCCATTTCCCCACCAGGAGACCCTGTCCCCTCTTCGCCACCCGCCCCTCGAAACCTTCTGGCAGCCACTCGGATTGGATGTCCGATACGGTCGCGTCGTACCCGATTGGCGCCCGGATCACCCAGATGAACGGCCAGCCGCTCGCTTCCAGCCCCCGGGCCAGCTCCGCCATCTGGGCCGTCGAGAGGCTGCTCTGCGACCCGAAGCAGACATAGAGCACCGACCGCGCCGAGTGCTGGTCCAGCCACTCGGTGCAGGCCTGCGGGGAGACACCAGGCTGCTTCCCAATAGTGAGGGCGGGCGGGGAGAACATCCCCAGGGGGCCCACGGCCCAGACCGGCTGCCCGGTCGCCCGCTTCCAGTGGTCCAAGCTCTGTCCCTCTATAGTGACAGCCGTGTTGAAGAGGCAAGCATCAGATCCACGGCAGAGCTCCGCCTGCCGACGGACGAACTTGGAAGACGAGTCGTCGCCAGTGGCGTTCTTCATGTTGTTGGAGAGCTGAGACCTTCGAACAGATACTCCGGGGAGGTCCGGTAGGAGGAGGATCCCGTCTTCGTCGCCGACTTCGGCGTCTACGAGATCGCGGGTGCGGTGGGGGAGGTGGGTCCAGATGGAGTTGTAGATGGACATGGCGTAGGGACCGGAGGTGTAGAGGACGGCATGGAGGGCGCCGTGGGCGCTGGCGACGTCGAGGGACCAGGCGAGGAACATGTCGGAGACGACGCAGGAGGCGGGCGGCTGGAGTTGCGCGAGCAGTGAGTCGAACGCGGGGCGCAGGAGAGACTCGGAGGAGTGGTAGAGCAGGGAGATCTCGGCACGGGAGAGGGCATCGGTGTTCTCGGCGGAGGATGGGAGCGGCGTACCGGAGGGGTGTTGGTAGGGGAGCTCGGCGAGGTGGAGAGAGGGGGGGAGGAGGGTGTGGGCGGGTGAGGCCCGGAGGAGGAGGATGTTGGAGGGGGTGGAGGCGAGGATGAGGGGGAGGTCGGGGGCGCGGGAGTGGAGGAGGCGGGCGAAGTGGAGGAAGGGGGTAAGGTGGCCCTGGGCCATGAACGGGAACAGCACCACCGACCCCCTCGTCTTCTTCATCGCGCCGCCTTCTTCCGCCTCCATTTCGGCCTGGATCGGTGGTTTGATTTGCGAGGAACTCCTGCCGCAAGCGTTTCGCCGTGCGCGCGCTCAGGTAACGCTTCTCTCAGTCAGGCGGTCTGGCTGTCGTCCGGGGACTCTGGTGGATGCCGGGGGAATAGTGGGCTTTGCTTTAACCCAAGCCCAAAGCGCTTGAGTTGTAAATTAGGGGGGAAAGCTTAAATTATTTATATAAAAAATGCTTAAATTGCATGCCTGCAGCTTTTTGTAGGTAAATAATTGAATTGGTGGAAAATTTTAATTTACTTATGTCAAAAATTAAAATATAAGTTTTTTAGTATTTTAGTGTAATTGGTCCAGGTGAAGTTTGAGACGAGTTTTGGCAAACTTTAGCTCATTATTATTTTAATTTAAAATTTCTACTTAATTATTAAAAAAATAAATAATATTTTATTATTAATAAAAAAATTTTAATTTATTTTTAAAATAAAAAAAATTATAATCTTTGTAGGCAAGCCGAATAACTTAAAAGACAAACCTGATCTGAATAATTATCTAAGATTAAGTTAAAAAGGTCTTTAACATGTTATATTTAACGGAAGTGACATCCCTAGTAATCGGGCTCCATGGCTATAATTTTATGACCGTTAGATAGGGATTTTAACATGATAAAAAACCTTCCTAAACTGCAACTTACTATAGCTGTGAGAAATGGGTTGTCACGTCAGATAATGGTATCTGACGTGATGGCTTGTTTCTTGCAAATCAGACTAACCTTTTTCATGATTCGTATCTATATGAAATGATCATCTTATGATAATGTACTATGTTATGTTAAGTTCTATCGTGCTAGAATTGATGCTAATAGAAACTTATCATATAATCCGGTCTAGAGTTTTGGTAATGACTTTGGGCTTGGAAGTGTCCGAGCATTAGGGATTATCAAATTTTGATCAATAGCAGATGATATTACATAGGAAGCACGTAGACACCTGCCCCCTCTATTACAATATGCCATTAAATTTTGATATGATAACTTATAATGTTTAGGCTTAAGCCTAAGTTCATGTTAATTTTTTTTAAAATATATTTATTTTAACTAAAAATATATATAGATATTATATGGGTATATTTTAAGATCAGATAATTTTTGTTTTCTAATTGTCTTATTTGTGGTTGATTTATAGAAATTTAAAGAGTTTAACCCTTTAGCCTTACAAGTTAGATAACTCTCTTAATAAGTTGAATTTAAGGCTGTGACTTGTATTGTTAGAAAATAGATAGAAAGAGTTTCGAAATGTCACTAAGAATGCGTAAATCAGAGTTCGTATGAGTGAGATATGACCAGTCAAAGTTACATTAAATGCACATACCCGATTACATGATTTAGACTTAAAATTTAACATTTTACTTAGCCTTTTGAGTCCATTAAAATGAGTTACGAGTGGTAATTTATGGGCTAATATGGGTGGCCCAAGGTTTATTTAGTAGTCCAAACACTAAGAGGATTAGGAATCCTAATCTCCTCTCTCTATAAAAAGGTCATAAGAGCCTTAATTAGAGAGTTTTGGAGTTTTTTATATTCATCTAAGAATTTGCAGTGTTTTAGTGTAATGTCCAGGAAATTTTAGGTATTTTTCTAGAATTTTTCCTGATTTTTTCCTATTTTTTTAGATTTTTTTAAGAATTTACAGAATTTAGGGTATGTAGAACAGTTTTTGGGCTATGCAGAGAGATCTGCAGAACCCATTGCAGGCCTAATTAAGTGGTGGACGGACCACTTAATTTGGGAGAGTTTAAACCACTTAGGATTCCCTATCCTACTTGATTTAATCCTTACCCAATTAGCCCTAATCCCTTCTGAATATATTTGGGTACTTCTCTAATAATAACCCTAATTGTGCCTTAGAGAGACTAGAGAAGAGGGTGATTAAAGGTGGAGCTCCGGTGATTGTGGATCGACGGCAAACTGGCAATAGAGGTAGGTTCGCTGTCTTAATTTCGAGTCGAGATTAATGACTGTTTATTAAATGATTAAAGTATAGATTAGATGATTATGAAAATTTGCATATAGTAGTGTAATTTGATAAATAGAATGCAGAGATTATTGTAGTGCAGATATTACTGTTCAATAAACTCTAGAACAGTATATCGGTGTTGTTTCAAGGGATCTGTTGCCGGTTGACCACTTGCCAGCTGGCCCTTCTTCCTCAAGTGGCCGGATCTTTACTTCTGACCCAAACTTTGGACACCGGAAGGGAATCGTACGCAAAAGAAAAAAAAAGGGGGGAGGCTTTCCGGTGGCTTTGCTTTGTTCCGGTTAGAGCGGCTTGATAGTCATTAGCTGACGAGAAGAAGTGGGATGAAGAGGCCGTCTTCCACCACCGGCAGTAGTAGCCTAATGCCTCTTGGTATATGCAGAACGGGTGGCGAAATCCCAGGAGGATAGCGGAATTTTTTGTAATCGGTTGTCGATTAGAAATTATGTCACGGCTGAGTAGTGAAAATTCAATTAACCGCCTTAGAATTTCACTTGACCGGCGACTGATGACCGTAGGATTGAGATCACCTCGGTCGGCCTTGCTTGCCGGGTGGATCTCTGTCTTCCGAAGGGGTTTGGGGTAGCCGTTGGATGGCGGAGGAGGAGACGCCGGTTGTGTAGGCTGGGGGTGGCGTTCTGTGTCGTTGCTCTGTCGTCCAACGAAGCCCCGCCGTATTATGGCCGAACGCCGCCGGCAAGCTCTGTTGAAGCTTTCATTTGGAGGGAACGCGTCTGGAGGTTGAAGACGACCTCAGGCCGGGTTGGCCTGAGGTCATCAACCTAGACCGGCCCGAACCGGGCCACTGGGCTGGGCCAGTGGGCCGGGTTCCAGGGCCTAAACCCAAAAAAAAAAGAGGAGAAATTTGCATTAGAGTAAATTAAGTTAAATTGAATCAAACGTGTTCTTGGCAGAGGTGCCAATTTGGTTTATTGAATCGTAGAAAGAATATAATGTATCCTACCTAGTACATATATGTGCAGTATGGTACATATGAATTATTTTTGAAATTTAAGTAGAATTCAACCATTCTTTTGGCCCGAGCCCTATGCAAACAGTGAAGCGGGGCTTCTTAGTGATTGTTGAGCTTGAAACACAAATAGTTTGTGGCTAAATTATTTATGAGTTGTTAGACTTTATTAATTTATTTTATGTGTATAGTTGCATCTTAAGAATTAATGCATAGAAATTAATACAAAATAATTATTAAGGGTAGAAGGCTTTGGATTGGGGGTTGACACCTAATCAAGATAAAGACTAAATTACCTTTAGAGGAGTTGAAAACCCGTTTATAAATTAAATGGGGGTTCTAACCTGACATTTGACTTGGTTGAAGAACCAAGGATGGTTTTTTTTTTTTTTTTTTTGGGGGGGGGGGGGGGGACCTTAACCCTGTTGAATGAGGCTATTGGGGTTAGGGTTGACCTATGACTCTAAGCTCTATTGATGAGCCATTTGATTTGACCGTGTAGTTGCACCTCCCCATTAGAGGGAGTTGTATGTGAGTCGGGCTCACACTGGTCTATTGAGGATCACATAGTGTACACGCATTTAGGGTCTCTGACATCCTGCTTGGTTGGCATCTCTGACCACTTCTGTTCAAGTGTAGTTGTGGGTCATGCCCTTCCACTCCGGTCAGGTCCTTATGGGCTAGGTTGGGAGATGACACTTCCTGGTGGATTACAGGGTCATGGTGGATTCCAGGGTTTTATTGTGGATTATCCTTAAGGGGTGGTCTATGGTGGGTATCATTTGTCACTTAGGATGACATCTGATGTATTTATTTGTCTATGAAGTTAGGTGGATTATTGGTTTTCCTAAGAGGGAAAAACTAAAGAGAAATTATAATGAGAACTATTTTGATAATTGGTTCAAGTGGAAACCTAACAGTTTTGCATAAAATGTAATAACATTTTGCATTCATATTATTCAGCTTCCTACTGGGTATTAGTATACTTAGCGACCTGGTTTTGCAGGATCTTCTGGTGAGGACTAGCGAGATCGGGATTGGACTATCAGATTGAGGACCTTAGCTCTAGTAGGATTTAGTTTCATTATTTTAATACATTTTAAATGGTTGTAATAATGGCATGAGAGCCAACTTTGATTAGTTGCTTATTTCCAGACAGATGTAAGGGGTGCACTTATATGGATGGTTCATTTATTTGTGGATTTTTGGTTACTCTTATGATAGAATATGATTTGCTATCAGTATTTACGAACCCCAACAATTATGACCTGGATACTTAGTCGGTTGAATTGATTTGATTTAAAAAAAATTATCGTGATTTATCGATGGTTCTGTATTAAAAAGGGTTTTAAAAATCCGGGTCATGAAACTTAGCCTCCCTCAAGGTGAGTAACTTGATTATTTTCATGCTTAATTACAATTTTTATATATTCTTCTTTCAAAACCCCCATTTTTTTTTAGTTCATGAATCTTAAATTTAATGAAAAATTATTATTTTGTTGAATTGAGTTCCTTTAATTTAGAAAAATTTAAGGAGTTTCTCTTTCCTAGAGGTATATGGTTTTTGTTTAATTAAGTTTTACTTATATTAACATCATGTTTATAGGTAAAATCATGTTCTTGATTATTAGATATGACTTGAATTATTTTTAGTCTCTATTTTGGATTCACAACTATATTTTGGATATCTTTACTTTGTATTTTGCACTCAATTTTTTTAAGAGTAGATTATCATATCTATATCGTTTTTTTAATTTTTTAGAATAATATATATATTTATTATATTTTTTAGAATACATGCTATACAGTAAAATAGTTCTATGTTTCCGTGTTTAGAAGTGTGTTAGGGATGAAACAATATGATTTTTGGGTTTTTTTTTATGATAGATTAATATACATGTTATGAGCTTCTTATAAAAATTTGAAGTACGATAAGTTAATGGCATAGTCGTAAATTTGTAAGTTAGTTGTTCTAGCAGAACTGCATACTCATTAATTAATTAATTAATTAAAATATATTTTGTACTTATTTTTATATGATATTTTTTTATATTGTAATTAATACTATGATGTAGGCTTCTACAAACTTTCACGTTGATTGGAGTTCATTTGCTATTTTTTCTAAAATATACAAATTATATATTGTGATTGTGCTAAAACACCTACTTAAGCTAATTAAGAATAAATGAGATATTGTATTGTTTATTGTGCTACTTTAGTATTTTTAGTATGTTTTACTTTATTAAGGATACGCATGAAAAATCTAAGATTAACTTAACAAATCTATGTTTCATGTATGTCTTAGTACATATGATCTTATCTACTAAATTATGCCTTATATAAGATAATATGATTACTTAAGGTTGTACATGTTGTCATATTCATGCTAAATTACATCATACAAATAATTTATAAACTATAGATTAATCGTGGTTAGTTGAGGTTTTTATGATTGTTAGATTAGTCAAATTGAAGGTTTTTCAAAATTGTTTAACGTCCAAAAGGGTGGGATTTTACGTCCAATGAATGAGGTTTTTACGTTCGAAATGATGAGTTTATTCCTCCTCCAGACTAAGATGATTGAATATTTATTTATTGAGACTTATGAAGTTTGCTCGAGGTTGGTCATGACCATTATACACCAATGTGACTAGGAATTTTTGGTATTTTCTAGTATTTGGGATGTCGGGTGATAGGTAAGAGGCAACCGGTGACAAGTGTGACATATATGGTGGGGGCATATAAATGAGATCTTAAAAAAATACTTATGTAAAAAACATTTAAAATTTGAAAATATATACATTAAATATAATAAAAATCACTTGGATATAATAGAATTTTTAAGCATTTTTTTTATATATTCCCTTCTTTTAATCCACTAGCATAATTCCAAGACTCATTATTATTAAATTTACTATTTTGCGATGCCTAAAAAATAATTTTACGCTAAATAAGCACAACAAACTTTGAAGCTATCAATTAAAACTGCATGTCTCATACCACGGGTGTTTGATGAATTTCTTCTTGATAGTTCCACGACCTTATAAGACATGTCACCCAGTATAACTATATTTATTATCTTACATGCTACACCCCCCTAACTCAAGACAAAAATAGGTCTAATCTCACATTATTTTTTAGCTCATGTATTTGTAGACATAATTTTATTGTTGCTCCGATACCAACTGTCGTGCCCTGGGATTTTCAGAAGCTTATATAAAAGTTTCAATAAAAATATCAGTTTCCCCAAGTCCGCGACTAGAGCTACTCATGAAAAGCATGTTATAAAATAACATTTACCCATGAATATACCATATGTGTACAAATACACAAACTGAAAAATAATAAAATTTCTTACTAGGATTTAAGTATGGTTGAAATTTTTTGAAATCATCTTGAAAACTCTTGGGTAGGCCCTTTTACCTATACATTAAGCTTCATCAAGTCCTGCAATGCATGGAGGGTGGTGAGCTGCTTAAAATACTCAATAGGAGAATTTAACTATGAAGCATAAAGTAACATATGATAATTTTAAAAATATGTTATATAAATAATACTTTACATAGAAAAATAAGGTATGCCTCTCACCATGAATCACCCTTAGAGTTTCTTCCTACATATCGAAGATGATTCTAATGTTTGCAAGCTCTCATTACTTGCTACAATTGACGAAGACACCTAATCCATCTTATGAACTTTGATGCGGGTACAAAGCAGTAGCCTCTTACTCCTCCATGGATCATCGTAAAAATACCTTATGCTTGTGGAGAGAAGAGATACTCATGTTCACGAGGCACTGGGATCATGGGAATAGAGAGTCTTCTTATGATACTGTCTACCTTAGTATGCGTAGCTTTCTCAGCAGTTCCCGCCCTTGTTAGAGGCTAACCAAACCAGATTATTATTGTGCCCTCATTTAATCCATAGAGCTCTATTGGAACACCCAAAAATAGCTCCGAATAACCAAAACAATTTTGAGTTCCCATACTCATTTTTAAAGAGCTTTTTTTTATTTAAAACATATCATCGCAATGTTTATATTTTCAAAAACCTTAGTTTTGCCTCTACAAGCCATGTGAAGGTTACTAGCAATGACTACGAGTATAGGGTTGGTCGCTTGTCCAACGAGACAATTACCTTTTTCTTCATCTTGTTTAAGTAACTTGATCACGATGCTTGTATGTATTTTCAAAAATAATTTGAGAGACATCCTTCTACAAGGAATCATCTTCCAAAACCGTTTTTCAAACCTACTTTAGTCATTCTTAATCAAAATAGTAGTGAAGCTAGATTTTCTCTATCTCACATATTACCACATGTACAATTCATAATCAAATAGAAAGGATAAACTATTCGATAAAACGAATATACGAAGCAATGATAAAATCACAATATATAAATCATATAATAGAACATATAGTATATGATATATATCCTATTCTAACGGATAACCATTTGGTAAATCACATATGTGCGAAAATCATAAAATAACTTGAAATTAAATCTAACACTTAGCATGCTAGATTGATACTTATATTAAGTTCAACAGACACCAAAGTAAATATTTATGCCATAAGATAGGATAAAAAACCTTACCTCGCTCTCCATGCGAGTTTGAAGACAATGAATCGAACTCCATAAACTTGGGCGTTCAATTTTTTGGGCTCTAGAGTTCTTTGATTGGGGAAATAATCCCAACACGACATCCAACACACTCAATTTAGGTAGAAACACCTCTCGAACAACTCAATTTAGTCTTAAAACGACTCATAATTTGGTAAAAGAAGTTTGAATATGGGGTTAAGGGATCTCTCATAAGGTTTCTTTACTTTAAAGTAATCAAATCTCAAAAATAATATCTTTACTGCATAGAATGCCATCTATTTAGTTAAAAACACATTTTAAATGAGCTAAATCGGACTCAGAATGACCAAAAAAAGAGAAAATGAAGTCTCATTAAGAAAAACTTGAAAACTAGTATTTACAGACCGCACTATGTTGCTGTTTTTGGTGCCACACCCATGGCTTCATGGGTGCATGTTGCGTCGTGGTGGCCACACATGTCTGCCCCCATGATGCGCGGTTCTACCAAGCATCATGTGCTCCCATCACACGTTGCGCGGCTATGTCACGCGCCCCCTTTTTTTATATATCATTTCTATCTTCAAATATTCGTAACTTTCTACCCCAAACTTGGATTTGCGAGTTATTGGTACTGTTAAGCTCGTATTGACGAGCCGTATAAAACTAGACCACTTAAAGTGTTTATCCTACTCTTTTTAAGTTAGTTCTACTTATAAAACACACTTTTGGAGGTTGTAACTTTTGACCCCAAACTCTAATTTGAGCGGTTTAAGACTCATTATGCTCATTTTTTAGAGCTCTATTACAACCTTAAAAATCTCACTAAATAAGTACCTTTAAATAATTTAAAATTATTAAAAAAATTAAAATTAAATTTATTAGAAGCATAAAATCGTACTAAAATTTTGCAGTCATTATAGTATATGCTATCGATCTCAAATACTAAGGTCTTTCATGTATTATTTACACTCAGCTTATTTTTGAGATGGGAATATGAAAAATTCTTTCGTATTCGTGTATAGTAAAAAAAATTGATATTTCTACTCTAATTTTTTAGTAAAAATTTATTTTAAAATTTAATTAAGAGAAATTTATTTAAATAATATTTAACAATAAATAATTACCAAAATTACATACTTTGGGGAATATTTCCCAAAATGATGTTGGTTTTGGCCACATAGGCGCTAGCCAATCGCTAGCACCTATGTAAATTTTTTTTAAAATTTCGTCCTTATAAAGGACTAAATGAGAGGACTCTTGTGATTTCATCCTTCACAATATAATGCTGATTTGTCTTTTGAAAAAAGGACAAATCAATATTGTATTGTTTCGTCTTTCACAAAGACTAAATCAATACAATGCATTGATTTTATCATTGTAAAAGATGAAATTAATACATTTACTAATTTTATCCTTATAAAGACGAAATTTGAAAAGAAATTCTAAAAAAAGCCAACAGGCACTCTCGCACTTGGCTGACGCCTATGTGGCAAAAATCGACACTACAATACTAATATTTATTATTGTAGTTCGTTTTGGCCACATAGGCACTAGCCAATCGCTAGCACCTATATAGTTTTTTTTTAAATTTCATTCGTATAAAGGACGAAATGCGAGGACTCTTTTAATTTCATCCTTCACAATACAATACTAATTTGTCTTTTAAAAAAAGGACAAATCAATATTGTATTGTTTCGTCTTTCACAAAGACTAAATCAATACAATGCATTGATTTTATCATTGTGAAAGATGAAATTAGTACATTTACTAATTTTATCCTTATAAAGATGAAATTTAAAAAGAAATTCTAAAATAAGCCAGCAGGCACTACCGCGTTTTGGCCACTTAGGTGCTAGCCAATGGCTAGCACCTACATAGTTTTTTTTTTTAAATTTCATCCTTTATCATCCTTATAAAGGATGAAATAAGAGGACTCTTTTAATTTCATCCTTTTACAATACAATACTGATTTATTTTTTAAAAAAAGAACAAATCAATTTTGTATTATTTCGTCTTTCACAAAGACTAAAATGCATTGATTTTATTATTGTGAAAGATGAAATTAATACATTTACTAATTTTATCTTTATAAAGACGAAATTTGAAAAAAAATTCTTAAAAAATGGGCAGGCACTCCCTCGCTTAGCTAATGCCTATGTGGCCAGAATTAACACTATAATAATAATAATAATTATTATTATATATTATCTAAAATACATAATTTTAATAATTATTTTTTTAATATTATTTAAATAATTTTTTTAATTAAATAGAGAAAGGTGAGGGGCCTTACAAGAAATTTACTTTTCTCAGGCCATAGACTCAGTAGTGTTTTAAAATAAAAAAAGTAAAATAAAAACATATTATTTTGCATCTTATAATTAACGGCGGGGATTTAAGCGCGATAAGACAATGCTTTGAAATTTCGAGTCTCAGACAGCCCGGCAACTACCAGTCGATCACCGTGAGATGTGAACTGCACAGCCAATTGGCGGAGCGGCTTCCCCAACTTCCGCCGGCTTCTTCAGCCCTTTCAAAGCGGGGCTTTGCTCCGTCACCGGTACCGGTCCCGGTCCCGGTCCCTGTCTCTGCTTGCCTCGACATTCATTTGAGAAGCATTTCTGGCCGTTTCTTCGTTGCACGCCTGGTAGAATTTTTAACCCGTTTCTTTCTGTATCTCAATCACTTTTTTTTTTCTCGCAATCTTTCTTCTTTTTGTTGTTCATCACAATGGCTACACAAATCAGGTTCGAGTCTGGTTGTAGGATTTTTCGATTTTATGTGTCTCATGTTTCTAAAAGTTTAGTAAAGTGATGGTTCTTTTATGAATGCAAAGTTCTGGCAAGTACAATTTGACTTATGCTCTTTCTGGTCATTGACATTTGCCCATTCGAAATGACTGCGGCTGGAAGTTGATGTTGATCAAGGAACTGCTGCATTGGAACAGCCGCCGCCATGCACTTGCGGCAGTTGAATTTGTATGATATACATGATGGATATGCTGAATCACATGTGTTTTTCTTGCTCTGTATGCCCTAGTAGTGTGCATCTTATTTGCTTTGACTAGTTGAATGCATGTCTAGTTCAGGTGTCTTAATATGCGCGTTGGCTGGTGACATAAATGTTTACCATTTGAGTGATTATGCAAAGTATTATTTGCATCATTTTTATTTTTGTGAATTGTAATATATGAAGCACATATTATAGCTCTCTTAAACTCATGTGCACACAGTGTGTGCGAGAGATTAACTATGTGAAGAGAAGAAAGAAATATGTATCTAAACTTCTGGAAGAATGCTATTCAGATTCGTAGTACAATATTGTTTTCAAATTTTTAGCAGAATGAAGAAAGTAAAGTCAAGAGATTCTGAAGCAGATTTTGCAAGAAGGCTCAAGCTAGGTTCTTCTGTTCTCCGTGAAGGAAATAATGCTCCTCTCTGTAAACATCTTCTCTTTTCTCATAATTTTCTTTTGTATTCAAGTGACTAAAACTTTCATTTATTTTTCAAGATATACCTGTATCAACCTCTTTTAAAAAGCCCTTCATGCTCTCCCTTCACATGTTAGTGCTGATGCAGACGGTGAGCCGAAAACTTCAGAATATAAAAATTATATGCAATTACGAGAACAAATTGGCCAAAAAATTTCTCGTTTACCACACAAACAAGGCAAGCTTTTGAGGGAGTTTGAAAGTGATTTCAATAGGGACAGAAATGATTCATCGTCCAGATTAATTCATATTGGTAATTTCTGAAACTTAGACTTTAATTTTGCTTCCTGTTGGACCCTGTAATTTATTAATAGCTATCTTCTTTAGCTTGCAAATACTTGTCTATCTCCTTGTAAATGCTTTACCTAATGCAGAAATTAAAGATGCAAGGCAGAAGAGTTTACTAACCAATTTGTCCAAGCCAGTGGGGGAATTGGCCCCAATTGATCTAAGATCGCCTCTTTTACATGTTGGGTCTTCAAGGAGAGGTTATCACTGCACCTAGTAATTTCAAATTCCTTTTCGTTTTCCCAATCTAAGGTCAATCTGTTACTTGCTGCTAAGTACTAAAGTATTTACTTTTCCTTGAATAAAATTTCACGTTAAATATTCCTCATAGTTAATTTTACTCAGAGAAGCAGTAAATCCCCAAAATGTAGGTTTTATGGTAATTATGTCTGAGAAAGTTACACAAGACTCCCCATATTTGCTATTTTAAACTCAGTGCAAGAGCTCAATTTTGTTTTTATGAATAGTAATTGCACGCGACACTGCAAATGAAAAATAAATAAGACGTTATGTAATGCTAGTGGCCTTGCCCATTAGGTTGCCGCAAATGGTAGTAGTATCGCTCTTTTTCTTTTATCAATCACTATAAGCTCCTTGACGGGCTCAATGTTGCTGATGCCAATGCCCCTTCTTTTTTGCTCAGCATGATGTTCATTTTTGTTGGTTGTTAATATAAGCAGACTTTTCCATAGCTCACTGCTAGATCCAGCAGTGTTTCTTACAGTGCAGCTTTTTTATTGACACTTATTTACTACAATTTATTTAACATTGTTCAGGATTAAATGGGGTTGGACATAGAAATACATTTCCTGGATCGTCGAAGCTGACTGAGGAGGGGACCACGGTTGGCACGAAGTCACCCCTTTTATTTGGTGGATTTCCGAGGATGCGTGCGGACTGCACTGGTAGTTTCAAATGATTTTCCATATTCATCTTTCCAACGTGTAATCCTAAATGTCTGTCATGTAGTTTAAAAATCATAGAAGTTATAGATATTAATAACTTTTTGCTAAAAATGATAAAGTACTCCATGCTGCTGTAATCACATATTGTCTCCTACATTCAACTGCACAAATTTGAGCATGTTAAACCTGCAGCTGCTTGCTTAATACCGATCACTGGAAGCATTGCACCATCATTTTATTGTATAGGCAGAGTGACAGTTCAAACTCATTGATCTTTTTAAGTAATATATTCTTTTGATAAGGTCCTGGTCAGTTATTGATAATAGAAAAAGAGAAGTATTACCTTAGTTTTCTGGCCAGCTTCCAAGAACAGATTAAAAAGAAGTTTCTCTCCATTCTAATTTTACATTTTGCTTCATAATAAAAAATCTGTAAAAACCTCAAATTTAAGACAGCTTCACCTCAGACATTCCAAAAGAATGAGATGAACACAATCGTAGATAAGAGCAGGCAAAATAGAACAAGAAAAGAAAATTTGAAACTTTAATTTGAGCATGAAATATTGGGACAAATGTACTGTGCAAAGAAACTATAATTTAATACTTTACAGTGCTGAAATATTACTAATTATTATCAATTTGCAGAGGAATGCAAGAGTGAGAACATTTTTTCCAGAAAAAGGTACAAACTACTTCAATTAGCGGCAAAGACCTTGTCAATTGATATCGATAATTTTTTGTCAAAAAGGTCAGTAACATATAAACACAAGACCACACATTATCTAATAGATTTATGCTTTGACAAGCAATTCATTTCAGGACTGATTTAATTTCAGAGTTCCTACAGCGGCAAGGCATTGATAATATTGGAAACATTGTATGTTGTTCCCTTTCTGTGTCAACAGATGTGAACCTTTAGGTTTTCAGCATCTAGTTTATTTGAATGTTATTTCTTGTCATAGAAGTTGTTGACGTTTTCATTTGCCAACTTCCTTCTTCTATTTGGAACCAACTTTGGTTGTTTTGCAGAGTGGTTTGTGCTCAACACGCAGGGAGATGAATTTAAATACCAAAATTCGCTCATATGAAACTCCATTATTGGACTACTGTTTCGAGGAGAGGCCTTGGACATCAGAGACAAACCATGTAGAACATACTGCCACACACATTGGACAAACTACTTGGCCTGAAATGGGTTCTTTATCTTTTTTCACCAAGCAAGATAAAAGTAGGGTTGAACATCATAAAAGAAGGCGCCTAAATTTTTCACCGAACACTAGAAACACTGGCTACTTTTTACAGAGTGATGCTGACAATATGGAACTCAGTACAGAATCCTCACGTGATAGATATTGTTCATCAGATATCCAACCCTTGCAATTCAATAGTTCTGATTACAACAGCTCAAGTTTATGCTGGCAGCCTCAGGAGGATTCTTATAGTGCAGCTAAGAACTCAATGTCCAGTGACCTGGATAGATTGTATGATTGGTATCAACCTGAGCATTCAAGGGAAAAATCGACTCCCCAGTTGCTCTGCTGTCATGACAAGAATAAAGAAAATTCTGACTTGTCTCTCAGACCATTTAACATGGAGATGAACTTCCGGTCAAGTTCAACTTTTCTGGAAAACAACCAACAATGGAATCACAACAAACAAGTCGAGGAAAAGGATTTTGGCTCTCATTCAGTCATTCCTTTCTGCTGTTACTCAAACATCAATGTATCACGACCAAATTTAATAGATCATGTCCCTTTCCTGGCTGCTGAAAGGAAGCTGCTTGAAGATGCAGAGGGAGCTGTAAGAGGCAACGTATTTGATTATTTACCACTAGTAACCACCGTTACTGACTACTGCCCTGCTGTCACTGAAAATTACCAAATGAACAGTTTCTTATGTTCTAACATGCCTCGGATTAGTTTGATTCATGAGACTTGCGGCCATGATCTTCATCTATATCCGGAGTCATTTGTGTCCAAGGGACATGATAGTGAAGTAGGACAAATGAGCTCACTCCCAGGTGAATCAATGAGTGCAAACTCCGTACTCCCCTTTCCATGCCATCTTTCATATGGTGAAAAGAGAGTGAATGCTATCAATCCTTTTCTATATCCTGGGTACGAATGTAATGTTCATGACAATAAATACAACCAAGCGATTCATCCAACTTCTGAGATGTTTGATGTTTGCAAGCTATCCTCCTTCAGCCTCAGTATTTCACCCTTTAAGGAAAGAATCATCAGAAAATTTGTGACTGATGCATCAAGCCTATATGGATCCGAAGACAGAATAATTCCAAAGCAGTAGAGAATCCTGCTGGTTGGTATGGAACGAGGATATTCTAGATTTGAATTGCAGGAAATAGGTGGTAAACCAGAACAGTGGGATGACAAGGTTAAAAACTACTACTGCTCGGTACTTCTCTGCACATCTTACTTTCTGCTTTATTGGCAATATCCTTGTATGGTACATTCTTGTGAATATTTGGAGCCTGCAAGTGTGTTCTCTTTTGAAGGGGATACGTTGTGTAGACCATAGTATGCGCAATTTTTTTTCTGTAAAGGAGATTAATGCTGTATGCATTGCGGAATTTTCTGATTCTCCTTATTTTCTCTTTTGCAATAGAATGGACGCAATATAATTGTCTGCGTGTGGACTGAATGGGAGATGATAAAACTGAATGTACCATGGGACTCGCATTCACGCTGTGTTTGGTCTGTTATGGGGACTGAGTGTTGTATGTCTACTGCCAAATTTCAGCATTTTCATTCCAAATGCTCCACCTGGTTATAGTATCATACAGAAAATCCCGACTCATGACTCGCAGGCCACAGTTGAAAACCTTCAGGGATGGGGCCTATGATCAACGGGGCCCATATGATTTGGGAATCAACTAATGTGCTGGGGTCCATGCATACATCAAAGTCATCAGTCATTCCAATCAGGCAGCGAAGTTCAATAATCATTCCCAAAATTTCACATCTTTCTCTCGTCCACACAACTAAATGCCTAAAAAATCTACCTTAAGGGGGCACTTTGGTACCTTCAGGCACAGCAGAGATGGCGTTATCCATAGCGGAAGGATATGGTGCCTTCGTGGCAGTACCCTACTGGCCAAACCACTTGTGTTGAAGCTCTGTTGTATTATTTCCTCGGGTTTTCCTCGTTCATTCGTTACCCAAAACCAACTGTGTGTACACCACAAGCCTTCATCTCTTGGCACTTGGAAGCAGAGAAGACGAGAGCTGAGACCCATAGACATGGCCACCTCCAACATGGCTTCTGCAGCCTCCAGCTTCGTCTTCACCACAAACGTGCCCGCCACCAACTCATCTTCTCGTACCTCTATCTGCTTTACCAAGAACAACCGCTCCAGTTTCAGGCGGTTCTCTGTCCGTGCCGAGGAAGCTGCACCTCCGGCCGAAGCCCCTGTGAAGGAGGCACCCCCTGCTGCCAAGCCGCCACCAATTGGACCCAAGAGGGGCGCCAAGGTTTGCTCCTACTAGCAATCAGTCTTATTTTGTTTTGTCTTCCTTCAAAGATGGTTAACAATGGTCTGGATGGTTTTTACTTTCCACTAATTGTAGGTGAAGATTCTTAGGAGAGAATCGTATTGGTACAATGGCATCGGCTCCGTTGTTGCTGTTGATCAGGTTCTTTCTTCCACCTTGCATCTCTTAGCCACCTTGTCTAATGGTTAGGATTAGGATCTGTAGGAAAGTGGAGTAGGCTTAGCATTGGTCTTTTTACCGTGGTCTTATCGTTGTAGCAAGTATGTGAATTGTGTGATCAAACATGTCTTCAGGATCCTATCACTCGCTACCCAGTTGTGGTTCGGTTCAACAAGGTCAACTACGCCGGAGTCTCGACAAACAACTACGCATTGGATGAGATTCAGGAAGTGAAATGAGTGGCCCTTCTTTGCCTTTGCTTTCCTTTTGCAGTGGCTAGACATA
This sequence comes from Saururus chinensis, assembly GCA_035235625.1. NCBI lineage: Eukaryota > Viridiplantae > Streptophyta > Magnoliopsida > Piperales > Saururaceae > Saururus > Saururus chinensis. The sequence goes on from CP141145.1 coordinate 35,329,221, forward strand.
GCATTCAACATATTGCGACTTTGTAATATACGCCTCTATTCTCTGTAATCTCTTCACTATCCCAAGCCATTCTAATTTCCAAGCACGCTTCCCTGGCGGATTGAATTTGCATTACATCGTTGTAGTCACATGTTCTGGTAGACCTCTGCATAAGCATAACATGGAAAAACTCTGAACGCCTAAGTTCTATCATTAGAATATGGTACCAAATTGACTGAGAGCTTGACGCAAACGCATGGCTGTGATTTCTGTTACATAATATTCCCTTCATCTTGTTTAATAGTCTCATCTAAAAAGAAGGGAAAAAGTTTAGGTAGCCCCCTGAGTAACATGCTATCCTCATATATATATATATATATATATATATATATATATATATATATATATATATATATATATATATATATATATATATATATATATATATTCAAATTGATCAATTAATATAGGACGGAGTGTGTATTGGAGTTAGATGCAGGCACAAAGCAAACAGCTTGCTGCTGGAGTCCTCCTAAACGTAGCACTGGCATAGTATTACCCAATTGTCATAGCTAAGATGATGCTTTGAGTATGTTCTGCAACTAGAATGTTGCTAATTAAAGAAAAATGTTCCAGAGACGTTAAGTTTGATACATGATGGGCATCGTCATACCATTGCAACCCTGAGTTAAAAATTAGGCCCACAAATTAATGATCTATGAATGATGAAGAAATTTCATCGCGTATAAAACTTATCATCATGTAGCATGATTCCTAATTAAATTTAACTTCATTAAATGAAGTAATGTCTTGTGCAATGTAAGTTGCTACCCAGGCTATGAAGCTCTCGCCAAGTTCACGAGGGGTAAAGGGTGATTCGGGTTGTTGTTGGACGTACTGATCGTCCAACGTGACAAGATGTCCACTTACCAGATTTGTGGGTATCCATACGTCTGTTTGTTCTACTCAGGTAGAACTTGAAAAAACAAATTATCAATATCTTCGTGATTAATCTGAAGTTTTAAGGATTGGCGGTTTTCCAACACTACATACAGTACACCACACCCACCTCGGGACAGGCACCTTGCTAATCGCTGAAGTCCAGATTCTCCAGAATCTTCACAATAACAAAGGCACCGAATTTGCAACAACCAATTTATCAAGAAGCTTTGCACTGATTGTGTAACAAATAAGTATGGTGAAACTATTAAAATGTCTTTAGATATAGCATTTATTGCCCATTATGCACTTTCCCAAAATATTTTTCAGTCATTTTCCTAACTCCCGATTGCCTAAGGATTGGCAAAAAAGAAAAATACAAGTGATGCTATACATTTGTTATAAAATGATCTGGTGGCAAAAGTCGAAGAGTCTACAAAGGAAGCACCACAAGAGGAAGACGGTTCATTGAAAGGAATCCGAACTGATCAAATGCATTTTATCAGAGTGAACTTGAAAAAAGAGGAAAAAAACATAGTTTCTGACGAAGAGAAGTACATTTTCCAAAATGGTTCATTTTCAGTGTCCTGAAGGACCCCCTCATTGTATTAACTGAGATTCCTCTAACACTGCTTCCACAGTAACTTGGCTCCAGACAAGAGTGACTGCAAACCTTTCAGACCACTTCTCTCTTTCTATATTGATAGCTACCTTCAAAGCTTCTGCTCTTTAAAATTCAATAGTTCTCAAGTATTTTGAATTTCCCGTTTCCAACCATTCCATTAAGAGCTGCCGTATCATGCCTATTATTTGGAAAAGTTTTTGTACTGCTGCAACCACTCAAATGAGATGTAACAGGCAACAAAATAATAAGTCATATGCAAATGTAGCACCACATTTGAAAAAACCAAAAAGGTCTACATATGCACTTTAAGAAGAAAGAACAACTAACAATAATAAATGTATTACAAGGACAAAATCAGCATGTTGTAACCTCAAATAAACCATGTAACACAATGAACGGTCAAAAAGCACACAGCAAGCATGTGAAATGCCAAAAATCTTCTTATAATTGAAATGAAAATAACCTGTTTAAAATTGTTCTATTAACTTTCCACTTCATAGGACTCTTCCATCCATGCCATCAAGAAGGCCTGACCACATTCCTTTTACAGGCGGTAACTGTGCTACAAATGCACTCCAAGGAGGGTAACCTACCCCACTTCCACGAACTCGACCATCCATGCGTAAGGAAAGATACCTTTAAACAAAAGCCAAGTTAATTATCATATGATACCAAAAGTTTTAAAGAATGCAAATTTATATACACCTACACTGGCGCCTCCACAGATACTTTGGCCATTTTCTTCTGTTCATCTAACCACCTGCTAACAGAATATGGTAAGAGACTCAAAGCCAGGAAATGAAATCCAAACAAAGGCAGGGGCAAAGATACTCGTCTTTAGTCTTTTATACAATAAAAGTTTATTACCACCTTAAGCCCGCTTCGAAATAAAATTTTACATAGAATAGAGGCTAAAAGATAGCTACTCAGCAAGTTTCATATAACTTACTTGGTCCACTCAACAGTATAAACAGGAAGTAGTTGCCAAAGTCTTCTGTTTCCCTCAACAAGAGCCGCCTCCTCTTCTCCCTCTTCAAAATCAAATGTAGGCACCTCTCCATCAGTGACAAAAGGTACAATCAACACCCCTCGTTCCAGAAGACCTTGTGTGAATGGCTTGCTAAGTTTAAATGACTCCGAGATGAAAGAAGCGGGACCAGCAACAATGACAAGGCGCGCAGCTCCTTGCAGTGCACTGACAGGGATAATCCTCTTCTCATCCAAACGGAGCTTAAGATTCGAGAGGCTCTCTTCTCTTGAGAGCCTAGCCAATTGCACATTTTTAGCATTTTGCTCTCTGAAATACAAAAATGCAAAGATGGAGACTGCTCCCAAGTCAATACCAAGACTTTTCAAAATCTCGGGGACTGCATCACCTCTGGATGAATTGGTTAGAGCTCCGATCAACTGAGTAAGAGAGATAAGCCCTCCAAGGCCACCACTTGCAATAAATGCAAGATAAAAGAACATACGAACTGAACGAAAAGGGGAGAGAACTTCGCTCCTTATCCTGGCTGCAGAACTGAAAGGAAAAAGCGAAGTCATCTAAGAAAAAAGAAACTCACACCAGGGAATCTTCATGATTAATCATTGATAACTTCGGAGCATTAGCGATCAACTTCTAATGAGATCATTTGTTAGATTGCCCTGTTACACCTAGAATTCCGGTGCCCCTCAAGACCCCTTGAATTCTCAGCTGATTCCCCAAGCAAGTTCATAAACTGGTTGTTGAACGCATGAAAAGGTATGAATTCTCAAGTGTCAGAACGGATTCAAGGGTTCAGCATCTCAGCATTGTGAGAAACTGCCAGCATTGACTCATAGTGTTCTACTATCATCTTCACTTAAACCAAAATCTGAATTCAGACCAGCATAGCCACCACGTTTATGTTTAAAAGATTGGAAATAAATGTGGTGTTATTAACAAACTTTCTCGATCATAACAGCTTTCAATCCATGCATGCCTATCGTCGAATTGCTTATACAGTGCACTTGAGAAGTAAAGCTCTGTCACTATCATATTTCAGTGTCGACAAATAGATTAGTCTTCTCACCCTTCAACCATTCACAGCTCATCGATAAACATATCTCCACTTCTTTTCCCGGAGTTAAAAACAAAAAACAAAAGAAATGCAAGACTTCGTTCTGCATCCAATGAAAAATTTAGAAATGTTTATAAAGGGAGCACTGACAGGAAAATTCGGAAATGAGGTTTCGTACCTGATTTCAGTGGAAGTGGAAGGCTTATCTGATGCAGAACATCTGGCTCTAAAACCCAGTTTCCCGCCCGGGACTCGGAAGAGAGATGAGACGCTTCCATGACAGCAAGAAGAAGTCCTTCTGATACACAGACAACCCGGGACCGAAGCAGCTGCCTTGTGGCGAAAACCGGGGCAGACGACGAAGTAAGAGAAGTAGAGCGCAGTAGAAGCCATGATTGCTTCACCAAGCCTGGCGGTTCCGACACCAGGCAGCTAGCAAGTAGTCGGCGGGCTCGTAGTTTTCGTATGGCTGGAGAAAGGTCGCTGACCTGCGCCGGTGCGGCGCCGCTCGATTGGGTGGCGATCACGGTGCCACGCATGCCGAAAGTGCGGAGGGGTCGGAGTGGCCAATGGGTATGCGTACACAAGGCGCAGGGGACTTTGGAGCAGGAAACCGGGGACCACTTTCGGAGCCGGGTACTCTTTCGGAGCTCCGAGTCCGGTGTCCGGATCCTCACTCGAAAATATCATAATGCAGATCATGTCAGCGCTGACTCCTTTCTTCAGACCGAACCTGACTTTTTTTTTAATTATAAAACTAAAATAGCTATTTTTAATCTTAATATAAGCTGGAAGGACAAAAATTAGGTGCAACACTTCACTAAAAATGATCTCGTGAATTAGAAATTAAAATGTGGTTATTCAAACCTCAATTTTTTCTGTGTCCCCCGTTTCTTCTCTACTCCAATTTCTTTTATTAAATTTTTTTACTTATCTCTTATACTTTAAAAAAATAAATTTATCCAACTTCTCCCCTTCTTTTTTTTTTCCTTCGGTGAAGTTTTGGTTGTCAGTGTTAGTGCCACTAGGGTTAGATCTATGCCGGATTGGCCGTGCGCTGGCTTGTGTCGCCAATTCGACAGATTGGCCACAACCATATTTTATAGGCCACAACTAGATCACAACATGTGGTGGCTGTGGGTGGTGTGGCCAGATTTGGCTGCATTGAGCTAGTCGTGCATGGTACGGCTAAATGTGGCCGCAGACTATGCTGGCCGTGCGGCTAATCTGCCAATGTGCAGGTCGGATTCGAGGTATTAGAATAGTCACCAGAGCTTATATCGCCATCATTAGAAGAAAAAAAGAGAGAAATTTAATAAAATAGGAGAAATATGAGAAAAATGAAGAGAAAAATAAAGAGGAATGAAATAAAAAAAAATTATTTTTTTACTTTGTTTTGGGGGACATTTGGAAAAAAATAGAGTTTGAATAACTATGTTCTAGAAATTATTACTCTAAATAATGAGATAAACTAAAGGGACAAAAGAATTTCGATTTTATTAGAAAATAATGAGAAGAATTAAAAGGGACGCATCAAGCCTATTCAGCTAACCGATTTAAGCCCAATTGCTAGCATCAAAATTCCAGCCTTTTACTTGCCTAAACGGCACCACAAAGCTTATTTTCCTTGTAGTTTGCAAAACTACATTTCACAAATCTCAGGCACTTTAGGGCATTCACGTTAGCGGTCTATTCCTTGGATTTGCTAAAGACTCGGGAAACGTTTAATTCTATTGGCTATAGTAGTACAAATTTCATTAACTTATCTATTCCTTGGATTTTCTAAAGACTCGGGAAACGTTTCATTTTATTGGCTATAACTAGTACAAATTTCATTAACTTATCTTGCAATCATACGTTACTTATTTGGATTATCTGATCAGTTCTTTTCGTTGGAAGGTTGCATCAGCCTCAGCTTCACCATGAGAATGGTCCACTGTTTCCAGCTTTTCTCATCTTTAGGCCACACACATATGAGCAGCGATTAACAGAGACCATTGATATATGGAATCCCTAATATCTGGCTCCACTGTATGATGCGATTCCATATAACCCTTGATCTCATTAGCCGTTGGTAAGAATCTGAAAATTCAAGAAATTCACTTCCCAATGCTCTTTCAATTTTTATGCTTCCTGCCCCAATGGGTGGAACCCTTGTGGGACCACAAATTTGTATGGTCAGTGCCTACCGGACACTCCCAAAGTTTACATTCTCAGAATAGATTTTGGCATTTCAATAAATTTGCAGCCGCTAGTATCAAAATCGGCTCAAGGCAATGTCATATTTACTTCCTCAAAAAGATAATCCTTCTGCAATCTACCCACAAGTATACACACCAGTGACCCATCTGCCATACAGAATGCATTACATAAAGAATGAAAAGCAATCAGGTAGTACCGTATAAACAATTTAAACCATACATACGCCTGTCCCTTCTGCTTACATAATAGAACACCTTCCGGTATCTTCACTGCTTCTGCTTGTGGCAACCGGTTCATTTGGGTTTGGCGCATGATTAATTGTGAAGTCAGTGGGGTTTAATCCATACTAGAACGTGGCAAGAATAAACACATTGTTAGGAACAAAATTGAGATCAGTGTGGTTAAAAGAATCACCAATACTATTAACAAAAAGGGCTTTGAAATGTGAACCAATTAATTAAACGATCCTATACAAGAAAAAATAAGGCCTCTGTGCGATTGTAAACTAGTTTTTTCCTATTAACTTTATACAAGTCTACACTTTCAATCAGCTAGTATAAGTTTAACTAGCATATTCAGAAAAAAGATAGCAAAAAATTGAGTAAATTATTCAAATAGACTCCGTCATTTGATTTCCAAGAACAGATTAAAAAGAAGTTTCTCTCCATTCTAATTTTACATTTTGCTTCGAAATAAGAAATCCGTAAAAACCTCAAATTCAAGACAACTTCACCTCAGACATTCCAAAAGAATGAGATGTACACAATCGTAGATAAGAGCAGCAGGCAAAATAGAGCAAGAAAAGAAAATTTGAAACTTTGGAGGAAAAAGTAGAGTACTAACAGTAGATAGCTCTTGGAATGTTCATAACTATGACTTAAAAAACAGCAGAACTACATATGTAGAGAAGGATTTTTATGTTGATTGCAGAGCAGAGACATTTAGCTTCTTTGAATAAAAAGTTTAAATATACTAAGACTGGGTTTGCTGAACCCTTGCCAAATTTAAATCTGTTTAAAGTTTTAATCTAAAGGTTAAGAGATTTAGTTTTAATAAAATCAAAAGAAAATAAAGGTAACCAGAGATCAGCAGCTAGAATTATAATAAAAAAGCGCATTTTCCCAACAATTTGGAGTCGGCAACATGGATCTTATGCCTCCACTATGGCCATCTTGTGCCAACTCTTTCTTCGGAGCTTCCTTATTACTTCTATCCAAGTCCTCTTAGGTCTCTTCTCCCTATTTTGACCACTTCCACATACATCCCCCCAAACCTTCTTTCCGGGGCATTGCTTATTCTCCTTTGGATATTTCCATACAAATGCAACTTCCGCTCCCTAAGCTTTTCCCTTAAAGTGCTACTCCTGAGTTCTCATAAATATACTTATTTATAATCTTATCTCACCTAGTTATCCCACACATCCACCTTAACATCCACATTTAGCTACATTTAGTTTATCTATATAGCTTTTCAAAGGCCAACACTCTACTACTCCATAGAGCATTGCAAAACTATTTATTGTCCTCTAGAATATGTTTTTGAGCCTAGTTGGGACACACCTATCGCACAACACTCTTGACATGGCTCTCCACTTAGCCCACCTTGCATTTATCCTATGTACCCCATCTCTATCTATATCTCCCTCTTTGCGGATAATGGAGCCTAAATAGTGGAATTGCTCACATCTTGGCACTTCTTGGCCATCTATTCAGCTATGGGTCCACCAATAGTTGTACCTTCACTTAAGATAAACTCCATATGCTCAGTTTTAATCAAGTTATTCTAAAACCCTTAAATTCGAATGCTTCCTTCCACATTTTTAGCTAATTATTTAACCTTACTTTAATCTCATCAACCAAAACTATGCCATCCACAAAGCATGCACCAAGGTACCTTATCTTAGATACAAGCAGTTCGCTCATCGATAACTAATGCAAAATGGGCTTAAGGTTTATCTTTGATGTAGACCTACTATAACCGGGAACTCTGTAGTTCTCCCCCAATTGTTCTTACACTTGTTGTTATCCCATCATATATATTCTTTATAATGTCTATGAATCCTCTGATAACTCCTTTCCTCTTGAAGATGATCCAAATAAGCTCTCTAGTCATATAAAGGATAATATCCAACATATTTAGATCTTTAAACTACAACAGAAATATTTCTTTTACTAATTAAAAAATTCATAACCTAATATCAATTAATCTCAGTAGACCCTATTTAGTTATTTACATATCAGGTAATTCTATTACAAAAGATCAGTCCGTTGTACTTCAAATTCTAGCAAAACTCCAACTGAAGTAATCAACTTAAGACTTTCATTTAGTACAATTATAGTCGTACACGTGATAGATATTGATTTTCACCAAAGACAAATAATTCATGCGGAAAGATTCTTCTCCTATCTTAGCATTTATATATTGAACTGCATGCAATTTAGCTCATGTTGTTCAGAATCTTGCAAAGAATAGCCAACAATTGGCAAATGGAAGGTAGATCAAGATTCTACTTTATTTTATACATGCAAACAGGTTCTGAAGTCAGGTGTTAGGATAAGGAAAGGCTTACTAATAAGAACACATAAGGAAAGGCCTACTAATACGAACACATCAGACGGAAGTGATATATATTGCAAACAAATTAACTGTAATGTGAACTAACAAAGAAATTAGATGATGCAAGCAATTCATTTTTCTTTTATCTGTAGTGCTTTATGAGAGATTTGCTTAAAAAAGACTACAATACCTTTTCTCTCATACGAATACTCCAAGCATCTTGAATTCCTTTTGTGTCCACAGATGTTGACGATGAGGCCTGACCTCCTTGATGATTAAGGAGTGGCTGCCTCACCCCACCCCTAGTGACCCAATAATCATCATCACTGTCATAATCTACCTTTCTGGTCGAGACTATGGTGCGCAAAATAATTGCCAAAAGTAAGGACAGTGCCTACACACAAAATAAAAGGGGCATTACATGAAGTGCTCAATGCGAATACAGCATTTTCTTTTGGAATACGACAGAGCAGCGCAATCTGGAGTTCCTACTCTTATACCCAAAAAACATAAAATAAGATAGCCTAGCAAGTATAAAAAAAGAAGAAGGACAAGAAGCATAACTTATAAAATTCTATATATACATGACAATGCAACAAGGTATTAAGATTGCCAGGAATTGCCATTTAAGAAACAAAGACTTAATTTGCTACTGAAGAAGAGTAAAAAATCAGGCTCAGAAGTGGACAAGTGCAGATAATGAAGCCGAAGCCACTCTGTATAAATCATTGCAAGTTAGGACTAGCTACCATGCTAACAGTTTAGCATGCAAAAGATACATGCACACAGCGTGATAAACATTTGCAATTTTACCTGAATTACAACCACAGCAACCCCAATCCACTTAAATATGTCAACGTTGTCCCGAATGAATGCTCGGAGCCTATCAAGCTCTCCAGTAGGGTCATAAGGAAGATCCTGCCAGGTAAGCATATGAAGGCATATCATAATAATTCAATTAACAAAAATGCAGCAAAAATCCCCGACCCGTTGATTATACTAAACCGTAAAACCAAGCTCTTTGAATGGAAACAAAAAGATGTCAAGTACTCCCTCCATCCTATATTAATAGCTACATTTAGAAAAATACTGGTTTTTATTGAATGGTAAAACCCACTTCTAAGAGTGGGTAAAATAAGCTCATGATATTCATTTTTAAGTACCCAACTACTTAAATTGAACAAAAACGCAAAGGTAAGCTTACCTCTTCCCAGTGCTTGTCGATGAACAAAAACGCAACAGAAGCAGCCTCGAACATAATGAGTATCATTATAAGCAGAGTATACTGCGGTTGTTTCTAAAGTTAAGATAAACATTGGTAACATCAACTAGCCGAAAGGGGCAACGATAAATAAAGAAAACACTACCATTAATCCGAACTGAAAAAGGCATTAAATAAAACTGAAAAAAAAGCACTAAATAGGACTGAAAAGTATCATTAAATAGAACTGAAAAAAAGTATTAAACAGAACTGAAAAAATCATAATTCACTCTCATAATACGATAAAGAAGTCCTTGTGAATAGTAAAAGATCAGGATACGAAACAAAGGCAACAACCGTTGATGGTTTCGGCAGCAATGTGTCCAATACAAGTCACCATACACAACAGAACCCCAACACCCATGAAAGCATAGATAAACCTGTCCATATCGAATTCGCAATCATCAGCACAAATCAGATATATTAAAGAAACACCCACATGCGTAAACACTGAAAAACAGTAAAAAATGCGCAATAGCAGGTAAATTTGGAAGAAAAAATCCCAGTTGCCAAATAGGGGAAAAGAACAAAAGAGAGTTCACACCATGCAAATCAAATAACAATAGAAGCCTTACCAGGGAGCAGGAAAACTGCGGAGTTTAAAACCAATTTTGTCTTCCAACCCAGAAACCATTTGAACACCAACTTCAATCGGGCCAATGCCATCGTTAATGCCGACCGCGTCTGCAGGGAGAAAGACAGAATCAGGAAAAAGGGGGCCCGAGTCCTGAGGCGGAGGAGCCGCGGGAGGGAGCCTGGAGTGCTTGCTCCATTGATTGAGCATCCACGCCGAGTAGACGACGATGGACACCCCCACGAAAAACTGAAGAAAATTAAGGAATTTCAGGTGGAACGCGAGGTAGCCCCGGCAGCATGATCGAGCGCCCCGACGACTCATCCTTGCCTTGCCTGCTTCCAATACCTCAGCAGAAGCAACAATTATACCCCGGCAAAAAAAGGTCCGATCAGAACAAGACCACAACGGAAAATTCCGCCGGGCAGAGAGGGCAAAGATGACAAAAGCAAGCAAAGCTTCCGGTCTGGGAAGTGAGAACTGGAATGCCGAAGAGAATCGGACAAGGACGGGCGACGAGGCCGGTTCACGGCAGCGGTGATTTTACTGGATTGCCCTTACCGTGGGAGGACGACGATTATCACGTTTTTGGCCAGCGGCCGGCCCCGGGGTGGACCGGGTGGTGCGATTATGAAGCTGATTAGGGGAAAAAATCAACTAATTCAAACGAGATTGAGCTAATCAGTATCGAGATAAGGCATGGGCATGGCGCGCAGCGAGGGGAGCTAGATATGTGTGTGCAATTTGGAACATTCTGGGATTGATGGGGCCCAGTCCAGAGCATCTGTTTCATGTGAGCTGCAGCAGTTGTCGGGTCGCATTCTGAGCCCACAGAAATACATCATTAATTAATTTGTGCAAGGATAGGGATGTCTATTAATTGCATGGATTTATGGCCTTTTTGCCTAATATGGAAAGCTAAGGAATTAAGCTGCATCATCACATGCAAAACACTTAAATGAAAGGAAGAGCTTTATAAGAAATAAATAAGTAACTAAAAGGAAGAGCAATTTGAAACTAGGACTTTATTTGTCCGAACAGAAGACAGCCAATAAATGGTACGCCCTCTGTCCAATTATATTAAAAAAAACCTATTACTTAAAAAAGATAACATAAAACAAAAAACTATTAGATAAGTTTATTTTTTAAATCCAAATAATTAATATAGAGCATATGGGGTATATATTAGAACTTTTGCAAAGAACACCTGCTATTCAAGATGCTCAACTTCTACTTTGTACTTTTTTGACACTTTGGACAAGTGGTAGACTGGTAGTGTGTAGGAAAATGTACTGCCGACTGGGGTCGTCACAATGATAAAGAAGTTGAAACCAATTAACTTTGTCAGGGAACCATATTCTATGTTGCCTTCGGATAATGCGTTCAGTGTAAAAATTACACGAGAGTGGATTAAGATCAATAGCGTACAGGTAGTATTTATTAGTATCACTTGCGTTAATATCTACTAACGTACGTATGCGGCATCAATCTAACAAATCAAGGGCTTTCATATGTTTTTTAAGCTGGGCAAAAGCTTTAAAAATGTGTCCCCTCGTCGGTTGGAGCTTAGTAGTGTCAGGATATTTAAGACTGGCAAAAAAAAAAAAAAAGCATGTTATGCTACAGTGCTCAATCTTCTCTGAATGATATTGAAAGTTGCACCGAGGCACTCTATGTTTTCTTTACAAACCTTCTGCTCCAATCCTGAATGCTGATAATAAAAATTCATAGATCTATCATTTCGAGAAATTTTTGCGTGTGTGTTCGTGTTGGCGATGTATTTTTACGACCTATCATCGTATTTCACTGTTAGTGCCTCAATATCTCTCACACCTATGCTAATGGGTCGTTTAGTGGTGATGAAATACAATGCCAACTTGGTGTGGGACGCACACTCGAAATTTTCTCCACCATCACGGCCCTCAAGATTTGGAATAATCTCAAGTTGGTTCTATCAAATGGCTTGGTTTTAGGTTTTAAACACAACCCTAGTGTATTAATGATACAATTATTAAAAGGGAACTTGGAGGGACTCAGTTCTTGAGGAAAAACTCACCTTTTTGACAATGAGCTGAGCATAAGCACCGCGTAATAGTTATTTATATTTTAAATCGATGATGCGTACACTAATGTACATTAATATTATCTGCATAATTTTTATTTTTTTTGGCATTTGCTTCCCTTGTGTGTCGTCACAAAACATAAGGAGCATCATTCAACAGCGTGATCCGTTCACCATTCAATCTCTAATAAATCTTCAATAAAAAAACAAAAAACTATTGTAATCTCTTTCTCACAAAGGAAGAAGTGGCCTAATTTCATTTCCAGCTATAGGCGTTATTACTTCTAACGATGGTTGCATACTTCTTAATATTGACCACATATATGCCGAAGCAGCGGAACAATAATCAGTACCCGAATTTAGGCGTCTACATAATGAAGGGCAAATGTATAGCTGCACTAGAGCGTCCTCAATCGAAAATAAGTTCCCGTCATTGAAGTAAAATCTGCACTATTTTAAAAATTGGCCCCGCCCGGCCAGTCGAACCCGGTTTGACCACACCCAATCCTTTTACTGGTCCAATTTAAATTTTACCTTACTGAACCGAATTTATGTTTAGTTAAATTGGGAAAACCGGACCCCGCCACCAATCTGATTGATGGCCGGGTTAATTTTAAAACACTTCAAAGAAGTTAATCATGACTGATGAGACAGACTGGGAACCGGTAGTAGTTTCAAGGCAGCACAATTGACTCAGTATTAACTACGTTATGTATTGGTTTGGTTGTACCTACAAAATTGAGCACATTAGAGCAGTGTAATTGTTAATCATCAACGCAATTAGTGTCGGTTTATTAGAATACTAAATTTAATCTCCCACTTCAACAACTTCACTTGCTAGCGCACTTGTTCTTCCTCAACCGTTCCATTTCCAAATCCCCTACATTGAGGCCCGGAGCCACCCCTTGTCTCAGGTGGTCACCCAGGGAAACAAAGACAACACAGATTCTTTTCTTCTACCACATTCCTTTGCATTCAAGTTGTTCTCAGGATGTTTCTTTCAGCACTGCGTTCTCTTTCCCTTTTTGCCTTCTTATTTGCAGCCATCCATGTGACAGACACCCAAGCAGATGGTTCCACCATGGAGCTGTACATGCACGACATTCTTGGAGGCAGCAACCCCACGGCCCGGCCCATAACCGGTTTGCTGGGCAGCATCTACAATGGTCAAATACCCTTCGCCAGGCCCATGGGCTTCAACCTGCCCAAAGGTGGAGTGGCCATCCCTAACGCCAATGGCGCCATCCCCACCTTTAATGGCAACACCGGTATCCCGCTGGGCAGTGGCTTGGCCGGGACAACATTCACTCAAACTACCACTACCACTACCACCTCTCAGACCATCCAGACACAATTAGGCCCGGATGGGTTGGGTTTGGGCTTCGGCACCATTACAGTCATTGATGACATTTTGACAATGGGGCCCGACCTCGGGTCCCAGGCGGTCGGACGGGCCCAGGGAGTGTACGTGGCTAGCTCCATGGACGGGACCACGCAGATGATGGCATTCACGGCTATGATCGAAGGGGCCGAGTATGGGGACACATTGAGCTTCTTTGGTGTGTACAAGATTGGGAGTGGCATGTCCCACGTATCGGTCACAGGGGGCACGGGCAAGTTCAAGAATGCCAGCGGATTTGCCGAGGTCAGGCCCCTCTTTGCGTCCGGTCAGCATGTCACTGATGGGGCCGAGACTCTGCTTAGGATTACTGTTCATCTTACTTATTAATTAATTATACCCATGGATTATGATGATTGAAAATTTGTGTTTTTCTTTTGTTCGTGCTTCTTTTGTAACAATGCAAAATTGTAATTTGTGAGCTCAAGTTGTAATGGAAAAAAAACCTGCAATGAAATTGGCTATTTGAAGTTGAATGGTGATCAATGATGGCTTCACAAGCTCAGCCCAATCAAAGTATTGGGCATTGGGCTTTTCCAATGTGATTGCGGGCTTTCTCTGATCATTACAAAATAAAACGATTTCAGCAGTCATAAAACCGCAGCAAAAAAACCGAATAAACCGTAAAATCATTACTATAGCCTTTAGCGGCGATTTATAGTTTGCCGCTAATAAATGACCACAAAAACACTTTAGTGGGGAATTTAGTGACACTATCAGTCACCACGTTCAAAATTTTAGAGGCGGCTTTGTGAATGCTACTATAGTTTCTCAAAGAGAATGAGTCTACATGCACCTCAATAATTCCCTCCGCACCCTAATAACCTTATAAACTTTTTTATGAATTTATAAATAAAATGGGGTACTAAAAAAATTAGTGGGGTGTATATAAACTCATTCATAAAAAAATAGTTTTACAATAAACGGCGATTTATTAGACCACAGCTAAAAATACTTGTAACGATTAAAAAGTTGTCACTGTGAAATATAAAACTTGAATCCAAACTTGTATTAATAGCTTAATTTGTAAAAAAAATTGTTTCATATTAATAACTTAATTTTGCTTAATTTAAGTAGTGGGTATTTAAAGTGCGTCTATCCCCCCTCTTGAAATGCTTAGGGCCCCCTAATAAAGAAAAATGACTAACATTTTTTAAGTACTAAGTAATTTTTCTCTTACTCACCCCAACACCTCATCCCTTCTTCTCTTGCCCCATTTCAACACTAGTGGATGATTGCTAATGCCAACCTTTTTTTTGCCAACACCCAACTGCTGCCAAAGTTGGGACTAGGCCACCATCAGCGGTTAGAGCCGGGCTGGCCCCTTAGTGGGCCTAGGCACTGCCTGCATAGCCACACCTAGGGGTGCTCATGGACATCTATAGTATAGATTTTTGTCTTAGTCTGCATTCGTTTTTATATAGCTTAAATAATTTTTTGTGTTTGGGGTAAACACGTATGAAGTTTTTTATCTACCTTAATAGGGAGCTATAGTCATGAACATACCCTTTATCATGTCAGTCACCTTTACCCAACACTCCAATAAATATTAATAATTACTAAATATTAAAGAAAAAAATAGAATTCAGTACCTATGTACCATATTAGGATAATTTAGTACTACATTGGTACTTAACAACTTAAAAACATAAATTTAGTACTTATGCAGCATGTTAGGATAACTTGAAAACTTAGAATAAATATTGGACAACTTGAAAATTTAGATCAAAAACCTATGTAGCATGTTAAGATTATATTAACATGCTACAAAGGTACTTGACAGCTTAAAAACATAAATCTAGTACCTATATAATATGTTAGGATAGATTTAACATGCTACATAACTACTAAATAGTTTAAATTGAGATAAAATTTAGGTGTTGAAGTATTTATCTATGTATGTATGTCTGTTTATGTTAATAGAGGATGAACTTGGCTAAAATATAATACACTAAGGCGGACACAGGCAAAGGGTATGCAAATGACGGACAAACACAGACAATCCTATGTCCGTGTTCATTTTTGTCTATGAGCACCCCTAGTCATGCCAATGACTAGATCTGGTCGTTGGCACAACCTACAACTGAAGGTTGTGGTCACACGTAGCAAGGTCGTTGCTGCTACCAATAGGGCCAACCCTGCCATGGCTAGCAGGGCCACAACAGCGGCCTAGCTTCTGGCTGTGGGTAGTCACTGAGGCTAGTAGGGTTGCAGCCCTACTGTAGGTCGTGGATTAATGGAGTTGCAAGCTGCAACCTGTTGCAGTTAGGCAACAACATTATGTAGTTTAGGTAACAACCATGCTTTAGGCCACGGCTAGCTGGGTCATAGCTATAGATCTATAGCAGTTTGTAGCCAGGGTTGCTGGCCATAGTTGTGGTTGGTTGTTGCCACTATCGCTCTTGCTCGTCGTCACCGAAGTTGGAGAAGATGAGGAAGATACATTTTTTATTAGGTAAGGGGTGGGAGGTTAAACATGAGTATTTTTGTAACGTTTTTAGGGGCGTACACATAATGGGGGGTCTGAGCATTTCATAGGGGGATATATAGATGCGTTCGTATTTAAAAAAGGTTTCATAAGCTTATTTTCTCCTCTTAGATGTGAGTTTTATCATTTAATAAAAATTATTATTATTTTAAATATAATTATTAATATTAGATAGAGAGACTATGTATTATTAGAGGCTGCACATGTTGCAATCTAAAGATTTAAAGTTTTATTATCATATGTAAATTGAGCTTGAAGTTTAGTAATTTTACTCAATTCATAAATAAGTCTAAAAATAACATTTTAAAGGTCGTAAGAGTAATTTAGAACTTCTATAGACAAAATCTTAATCTCCTTTCTTACTTTAATAATAATATAATAAATACGCACAGATATAGATATAGATTTTTGAGATAATTTTCACGGGATAACCTCGGCTAAATCCAAATTGAAGATGCATGCCTACTAAAGTAGGAGAAATCTAGCCAACGTTAGTCCTCTAGCCGTCAGATTATAGCCCAGATCATAACCAGGGTTAGGGTCCGACAGTCAGCATCGTAATCTCTAAGAAGTGATCAGCGTTGTAGGTGAGGATAAAACTCCCAAATAAATTGGATTGAGATATGTATTACCCATACAAGAGGAGCCTCACAAGTTACATCTCCATCAAGATAAGACCCCAAGTCCAAATTGGTTTATCCATTAAAAAAAATCCAAAGTGGACTCTGCACGATCAGCCTTATGTAGATACGACGACTCGAGTCACGTACAACAGTGAGTCGTTCTTAGTTTGGTACACTGAGGATAAGCCAGCCTTCACCGGTGGTAGAAAAAAAAAAAAAAAGAGACTAGTAGCAGTCTGGCACATCAGTAAATCTAGGCGGCCCACACTCCCACCCAATTTTGTCTACAGCATGATTTTGACCCCTCGTCTTGTAGAACAGGATAAAGCTTATTCGTCTTCTTCTTCTTATGTTAAAACAAGATAAAACTTTTTTAATACAACAGGATAAAGATAAAACTTTTTTAATACAATAGGATAACTTTTCATAGTTGGTTTTCTAAAGTCTTCTAGGGAGTATCTCTCATGTTGCAACCCCATAAAGCATAAACTTCACATATGAACACATTCGAATTTTTCTTTAGTAGGCAAATTCTAAAGTTGTAACCAAAAGGAATAAGGTCACTCCCCCTAGTCTCATAGCTAGCATGAATCAATCTGTTGGCCGACACACTGGAGAATTTCCCATTGGAAGTAGGTACTTGTTAGACCCTTAGTTGACTGGATAGATTTACGTCCAAGAGTTTGTCAACATGAACATGTTCTGGATTGTCCTTGTCGATTGGGATGGGACGAATCTTATTAACCACATCAGTCGGCCAGATCTCCAGCAATCTATAAACAGTCAAACACTCCATGATAATGAGTCAGTGTTGATTGGATCTTTTAGCTCATGATTCATATTTTGACTATTATGCTTCATACCATCTTCTTGAGCTAGCAAGAAAATCGGCAAACCAGTGCTGATCATCGATAGTAGTCAGCTGAATGTTGTGTCTAATGTGCCAAACTATGCCTTCATGAATTTTCTTTTCGGTTCCCAACAAGCATCAACATCTTCCATGTGGGAGAGGCTGCATGTCTAGGTTTTGAGTATAAAAATTCTTCATTCTTGAAGTATTTTTGCTTAATCATTCTACACCAAAGGGATTTATGACCTTACATTCCCATGCTTTCTTACACAACAATGCTTTATTCAATTTGAAGTTTAGATTTTTTTCATATTACCTAGCATAAGATGCAAATATATTATATTTTTTGGTTTTGTAAAAAATATTCCATAGAACCTAAATTTATATAAAATTTTAAAAAATTAGACTAAATGCCCTTGCAATAGGACTTAGGGTTCAAAATCATGTAAACTAGTTGTGATGATGCATAAGAAAATATTTGATCGGAGCTTAGTAGTGATTTGTGATTTTCGTTGGGTGATTCCCATAAGTAGCAAATTTTGATTTTTGTTTAGTAATTGTCGACCTCTGTCACTTCATAGGTGATCGCACTTAATTCTCTAATTTTTGTCTAGAAATTTATAACCACGTAAACTATTTATCCCTACAAAGGAGAGGATGACACCTGCAACTCCAAAAAGGAATCATGGGGGACTAGCCATGGAGAACAAGATTATAATAAATGGAGAGGGATGTGGATGCTAAGGAAGGACGCAATAGAATGGCCACAATGGACTCCTACTGTAACACCCCGACTTGCAAAACTCGACCCAAATTGGGGGTTAGTTCGAAAAACAGAATCAAAGTGTCTTAGATGATTGGAAAAATTAAAAACTAGACTGACCAGGAGCGGCGGACTCTGAATGCGAGAGTCATAATGTTCTCTTACGCACTATGGAGCTTTAGTGTTCCATTGCGCATAGTTTAGAATAAACCTAAATTTATAACTTATTTGGATTAGGCCAATGTTAATGTACCGTTGGTTGCTACGTACATATTGGATACCATCTTTGACGTTATTCTAATACAATCGGATGCGAATGTAGTTCTGCCTAACGACTAATACATGCATCAAACATCACAAAATCATATATAATAAAATGTGTATACTTTATATCCAAATAATTCATTTGGAGTTATACGAAAATGTCATAAATCATCGAAGTCAACAAAAGTCAATAAATCAATAGAGATACATCCCACTCTATCACAGAGTAGATCCAAACAAAACATCTTTACATATCTCGCTCTATCATTGAGCTGAGACCGAACACACACCACATGTCTCACTCTTCCCCAGAGTGAGATTGAACACAAAGAAGCCATATAAACACACAGATCTTAGCATAACATACATCCTAATTAACACATGTAGTTCTATAATTAAAATAGGTGGTAAGAAACGCTTACTCCCCTGATATCCCACGAGGTAGCGACAATCAGGGTTGCTTGCTCCTTCTAGGTGTCTTCCCCTTTAGATTTGGAGATAGCAGACAAAGCCTTCTCTAGCTTTAGCACGTTTCCCGCCTTGCACCGAAAGACGACTGACAAAACTTACCCATAACTCGGGACTCTTTACACTTTCTATGCCTGTAAGTAGGGACAGAACCTCCCCTACATGGAGACATTTTTTTCGTATGCGTCCGTGGATGTAGGACATATCTTCCCCTTACCCGGAGACACTTTTTCCCCTACACGTCCATGGATAACGGATATAACTTACCCTTACCTGAAGACACTTTTTCCCTTACACATCCATGGACGACAGACAAAATTTCCCCTTACCCATAGACATTTTCCTCTCTATGCCTCCATGGATGACGAACAAAACTTCCCCTAACCCGGAGACACTTTTTCCCCTATATGTTAGTGGACGATGGACAAAACTTCCCCTTACCCGGAGATAATTTTCCCTCTACTCACTCGAAGGTGACATACATAGTCTCCTCTTGCCCTGGGGCATTTCTTCTTTATAGAGTTACTAACTCGAGGATTAGACTGTTTCATTGCGTAGAACATCCTCGAATTAGCTAAGAACACCTTTTGAATGAAAGAAAACAGACTCAGAACGACTCTAGAAACTCTCCCGAAGTTTGAACGGAAATGAGTATTTATAGGAGATTTGTGTGAGCGTATGAAGGAAAAGAAAAGACTCTTGCAGATGCACACGCCACATGGCTCTTTCTGATTGGACTGCATGCACCAATGTGTGCACATCACACGTGGCAGAGCCGCTCGTCTGCAATATGGATAGGATGACTCGGCTGATGTCATCAATTTCATCATTTCTTCAATATTTAATTTATTTTAATCGAAATACAATTCCAACTTCAAAATACGATAGCTTCTTATCTCGAAGTTAGAATCGTGCGTTCTTGGTATCAATGAACTCATATCGATGAGACTTTCAATACTAGACCCCACATGGGTAGGTTATCTCACTCTTTCAAAGTGGGTCCCGCCCATGTAGCACAATTCCCGAGGTCATAACTTTCGCTCCTAACCTCTGTTTCACTCGTAATTTGGTTTGTTATACTCTTTATTTTGAGCTCTAATCAAATACATGAATTCTATCTCTTGAAACCCCTTAAAATTTATCTAAAATTATATAATCACCCCTAACCCTTTTGGGTTAAGTGTAATAAGAACACAGGGTGTCACACCTACCCTACTATGTAAAGAGGGACTCTAGTATAGTTTTTTGTATACAAGTTTTATTATGTAGAACATCTTATGTAAGAATGTATACAATCTTAAAGGCTTTCATCCTTGGCTTGGTGAACACTTGTATCAATAAATGCCGTGAATGTCATATTTTTTAATACATGCAAAGAACACATATCGTGTTATCATACATGTGATATAGAGTATATCGTATTATCAATAATATGTATTGTTAACATATCGTGTTATCATATATACGACTCGTATATACAATATGAAACATATCGTATATATGATGTCATATTATGGGTCGCTGCTTAAAGAATACATATTGTGCTATCATTGACACTATATGATGAATATTGTGTTATAGTATATGTGATATGGGGCATATCGTATTATGGGCCATTGACTCAAAGAACACATATTGTGTTATTGTATATGCGATATGAAGCATATCTTATTAGGGTTGCCGGCTAAAAGAACACATATGTTGTTATCATTAACACAATATGGTGAATATCATATTATTGTATATACAATATGGAGCATATCATATTTTCAATAACACGTATTGTTGACATATCGTGGTACATATATGCGATATGGAGTACATCATATTATGAATAGCTAGCTCAAATAATACATATCATGTTATCGTTAACACTATATGGTGAATATTGTGTTATTGTATTTGCAATATGGAGCATATCATATTATTGGTCACTGACTCAAAGAACACATATCATGTTGTGATATGGAGCATGTCGTATTATTAATAACATGTATTGTTCACATGTCATGTTATTGTATATACAATATAGAGCATATCATATTATAGGTCATTGGCTCAAAGAATACAGTGTGTTATTGTTAACACAATAGGACACACTGTATAATTAATAAAACATATTATTGACATATCGTTGATGCAATATGAGCCACATCATATTATGAGTCACTTTGTCCATTATGCTGAAGGATAGCTTGTTGGTGCAAATGGAAGGACATTTTTTTCACCAGGAAAGCTTTTGTGGATGAAAAAAATAAAGAAAAGAGGGTTTTACAGCCTCCACCACCCGTCGATGAGTCGCCACTAGTGATCTATCTCCAATGAGTCGACATCGGTAATTCTCTACCAATGATACCTTCCCACTAGAATGACATCCCCCACCCCCTTCTATTATTCATTAATGAGATAAGAACTTGGGTACGAGTTCATTTATGACCTAAGGGAATGTTTGTCCTATAACAAGTCATATGGGATTTAAGTATTAAAATTCAGATAATATAAAATATTTATATCTTGGGCTAGGTAATATGAAAAAATCTCTTTAAAGTTTAAAACCCTCCCATGCATTATTTTGATATGATTAGTTGTTTTCCCTAAAAAAAAAGTCTCAAAATAACTAGTCCTGTTTTTGTTTTTTTACAGATGTAGGGAATGTACAAACTGACATTAGATGTAGAGGTTTAACTATGAGTGCTGTGTTAATTAGAACACACCTCCATGCTTATGTAGAAAATTACTTGTCCATGAGGCTAATTTTGCTTGAACTAAACTGATAATTTCCACAAAATCTTGTTTCCTAGGAACACTTGTTAGTATTTGTACCCCTGAATATTTACCTAATGTCATCTTTTCACAAACTTTATTAACCCTTCACAAAATTTTCCTAAATTTTTTACCCACAAGCCTACTAAAAGTAATTAGTGATTTATTTAAGTTTATATCATGTCCTGTAATACCATAAAAATTACTCAAGATTCTCTAAATATTTCTGCACTCCTTAGTTTTTTTTATATATCATATGCACTCCCTAGTTCTATCCTTCTAAATAATACTTTCTAAATAGAGCTATTAATATAGGATGGAAGGAATAATAAATCATCAGCATATAAAAGATGTGAGATTGGAAGTGCATAGGGACTTTAATTCCATGAATTTAATGCATATTACTTATGCAGCATTCAAAGCCAATGCAAGTGCTTGTTGGGTGAGCAAAAAAGATAGGAGATAATGCATCACCTTGTCTCAACTCTCGGCTTAGGAACAATTGTACCGGTGGGTTGGCCATTAACCACAACTGGTATGTCACAATTTTAGGACAAAACATGACTTCCGAAATCTATTTTTTTAGTAAACATTATGCTTTTTTAACACTTGCTCAGGAAAATCCCATTCAATTCTTTGATAAGCTCTCTTAAAGTCTCAATTTTGATTGCAAGGTTTTCACTACGATTGCAAGGTATTTCATGTTTTTTTTTTTTTGAAATTGGCAAATATCTACAATGTTGTTTTTATAGCATATACTCCCCCCGTCCCATATTTATAGCTTCATTTTGATTTTTTGAAATGAACTAAAATGAGAGGGATTATTAAGTATAAAACTTACTTCTAATGGTATCATCAAAGTAGTTGATCTTTTAGCTAAATGACTACCAAGATACTTTATACATTCATATTGTTCCAAATACCCCTTAAGAAGGAAAAGAAAGAAAATGGTATTTTCCCATGTGAAGGACTGAGAGACCTCGCTCACTTGCAGCGTCTATGGGAGTTTCACTTCCCTATCATCTTCCATGCCCCATGCCTGCATGTGATGATGAGCGAAGATCTTATCAGTCTCTTGACAACACTTAAACCGACCAGCTTCCTCCTTTGGCTTTCACAATCTTTACGAATGTGCATATCCAATGTATGTGGCTTCTCTAACGCGTACAAGAAACATTTTACACAACCTTGTTCAAGACCCCGGCCCAACGCGTCCTGATTAATGCTAAACAGCTTATAATTCTCGGTAACACATGCTTCCAAGTCCAAGCTTATAACTTAAGATTACCCGCATCCTTGATTAATGCCTAACAGTTGAACAGAGGCCTGGCATTCTACATCGTCTGCGTCCTCTTCTGTAAGCCGACCCTAACTGCATTTGACAAAGTCCAACCATTACAACTTCTAATAGTACTGGCGATGCTGTGAAGTTGCACCTTCGATAGGAAATGGTTATGGGGATTGTCGTTGATAATATCATTGCTGTGAGATGATGGTGGACGATTTTGTAGATGAATGCGACCTCTATCCGAAAGAAGGAAGACAACTTGAAAGCCACCTTTGCCTATGTTGATGGTGAAGCAGACGTGTAACGCCCGAGATTTTTCATCCCTTTTTCTTAAAACTCATAGAATTTTTTTTTCTTTCCATAAATCGGAGTCAAAACTATAAAATCAAAACCTGTTTATAATTTAAAACATCATATGGTTAAACATCGTACGACCAAAGCAAATATCATCAGGCGCTACTCGAAAACACACGTACGAATAAATTTCTGCTATGATCATAGACTTTTATATACAAATCACTCCCGGGCATCCCTGAGTACAAGTCCCCTAACAGTCCACTAACTGATCCAAATGAAAGTCCAGATAAACATCATGATGTCTCATCTCACCCAATACAGGAGATCGTGGCACAAATAAACTCGCAGAGAGTCAAGCTGATACCTGAGTCAACGGGAATCAATCCACCGCTGAAACGAGCGTCCATCTCCAGGAGCTCTCCGCACAACCTGCAAAACCTCCCGTACAACGGGGCTAAAAATAGTAGGGTGAGTATTTTCATACTCAGTAGGAAAATACCCAGTAGGGGAAATCCCAAACGGTGAACTCCATAAGTTCATAAATCCATGCGTCATGCAACTCAAACATGAAGCAGTCAACATAACATAATCAAATCGTGCACGTACACATACGATCATACCAAAGGCACCATCGTGCCACAAACATATCGAAGGCACCATCGTGCCAATATCATACTGTCCAATCAACTTACACAAACACCCTTATCCAGGGTCATACAACTTACTCGTACCACCGTATGCATACTCATACAACATACACATACTTGTACGATCTTACTCGTACAATCGTATGCTCACTCATATAGCTTACCCATACATGTACGACCTTACTCGTACAATCAGACTCGTACGACCTCACTCGTACAGTCTGCACAAAAACATACTTACTGTCTTACTCAGAACCATATTCTCACAATCGTACCCATACTCTTACAGTCGTGCTCATACTCATACGCTTACAGTCTTACTCATACTCATACGCTTACAGTCTTACTCATACTCATACGCTTACAGTCTTACTCATACTCATACGCTTACAGTCTTACTCATACTCATACACTTACAGTCCTGCTCATACACATACAGTCGTACTCACACTCATACAGTCGTACTCATAATCGTACACATATCAACGACCACTGAAGCTCATTACAACTAATAAGCTCCAGCATCGAAATGGAAAAGAATGCCACTGGGGAAACACCTTAACCTCCGAGGAGTGACTAGACGCCATGAACTTTTCCGAAGGTAAGGCACACCAATGCTCATGGGGCACTGGATCAAACAGGTAAGAGTAGATCCATGATACTACTTACCTGAGCGCGCAAACATAAACACCCACACATAAGGGGTCATACAGTTGCCCACCATAATGAGTCTTATAGTGCCATAGAATCGCCCACCATAATGGGTCTTATAGTGCCAGAGAATTGCCCACCATAATGGGTCTTATAGTGCCATTGCCACTCTTGGGCAGAAAACATACAGTGCCACTTGGGCAGAAACGTACAGTGCCACTCTTGGGCGGAAACATACAACGCTCTCAACAGAGCATCAAACGTCTGGGCTTACACAGCACACAGACCAAATCAGAAACATACGTCGCTCTCAGCAGAGCATCAGACGTCTGGGCTTCATACAGCACGCAAACAACTCAGAAACGTACATCGCTCTCAACATAGCATCAAACATCTGGGCTTATACAGCACGCAGACCAAATCAAAATGACGTCGCTCTCAGCAGAGCATCAGACGTCCGGTGCTCTACATAGCACACAGACAACATCCCGCAGGATAAACACCATGGCAAGACATGATAAACGCTCGGCCAACTCATCAGCGGCCAGCTCAAACACGGAACTTAATCCGTCGAACCCTCAGGTCTCAAACTCACAACGCTATCATTAGCTGTGCTTATAATTCCAGTTTGAATTAAATATATTATGCGGTACAATTATGCCACACAAACTCACAGTCCTCGACTGGTCAAACCGAAGCTGAGCCCGATCCGAAACCCAAGTTCGTTAAGGCAGCATACTTCACTTACCCGTCCACATCATGGACAAAACTCATCGTACACCAAACCCTTACAGTCTTACACTTCGCCATCCATCTTATGGCCAAAACCTCTTACATTGACATCCTCAAATAACGCTCCTCAGAGCCAACCCAGTTGTCGCCCTCTTACTTATATCTCACTTATTATACTTACTTTTCACTTCATAATATGTACGTTATGCTTGTACAATTATGAACGCTCTTACTGTTTGACAATCGCCCAACATACAATCCAACTCAAACTGATCCATTCTAATCCTTGCCCGTCATACTCATATCCTCTGCCATACGCTTACACAACTGTATCCAAATCCAGACAAAGTCTCTATTATCTCTTACTGTCCATCGCCCATACTTCTGCCCACTCAGTCATCATACATACGTATGTCTCACACATACGTATAACATACACATACGGCCATACATACCTAACTTACAAACATGCATGCTAGCCATCACTAGCGCATGCATACACACGTCAAACGTGCACGCTAGCCATCACTAGCATATGCATACATTCACACATACATCAAACATGCACGCTAGCCATCACTAGCACATGCATACATCAAACGTACACGCTAGTCATCTCTAGCACGTGCACACACACATTCATACATACTTCAAACATGCACGCTAGCCATCACTAGCACGTGCATAACCCATACATAGCATACTGACATATTTGCTAGCCATCGCCAGCGCATACATAATCCACATCCATAAAACATGCATACATCTCATGCATATCAATCATACCATACAATCATGCTTACACGCACATCATGCAATCGAATCGTTACTTAACGTCCAAGCATGGAATCATACAATCCTAGCATGCTGCTACTCATTCAAAGCATGCTTCATGAAATTACGAGTTCAAAGCTCCCCTACCTCGTAATCATGACGTTTGATGGCGAGCACACGATGGTGGCGGCGTCGGCGGTGGAGTTGGCGGTCAAAACCGTTGCCTGGCTGAGAGAGCTGCTGTCCCGAGGATTTCAAGATGCGCCGGAACTATCACGGCCAAACAGAGTGTCAGAACTCAAAGCGGTAAAACCCGCGATCCACGGCGGCACACTAGGGCGGCCGGGAGAAATATCAAGCCCACGAATGTGGCGGTGCGACCAGATGTCGAGGGTGTATACTCTAAAGATCGGCCGGTGGCTAAAACGTGCTCAGCCGGCCACAAAGACATCGAAATCGGCCGTGGACAGCACCCAACGGCAACGATTTCGGTCAACAAAGGCCCACATACGGGCGGAGAGCATGGGGCAACGCTCGAGAACCAAAGGAGAGGTGGAGGACAGCTCTAGTGGTCAACTCCACTCAGTGGCAAAGCCAACTGATGGTTAGGCGGGACGAATGCGGCGCCTAAACCCAAAAGTACACACGTGGCTACATGCGCACGCGGCCCAAAGGGCGGGGGAGATGGCTGAAATGAGGCGACTCAAGGCCCACAAAAGACAACAGGGCTAAGGCCCTTAGCTGTGGCCAATCTAAGCGGCAACATCGCCGATCGCCACCCACAACCAAAACCCATGGTGCGGGCAGCTGTGCATCTCGCACGGTAGAGAGCAAGGGGAGGGTTCACGGTCGAGCAAAGGCCACGAGGCCGTCACTGGCCAAGGCCTGAGCAGGTGAACTCGTCCACCTTCTGTCAAGGTAAGACATACAATCTCTTGCCCGAGGTCGTCCGGTACCGACGGCGTAAAATGGGCAAGAAGAGTCAACGGCACACATGCCAGTAAGGCGGACTAGCTGCAGCTACGGGCCGCAAGGCTGAACAAGACCCAGAGGGTGGCCCACTGGTGTCACCGGGCTGGGGCGGAGCTGAACTACGGTCCGCTAAATCAAATCCGGCGTCCGACTGATAACGTCAGTCACAACGTCCAAAACGGACGTAGGCCAAAAATAGGGGACGACCGGGGAGAACCCATAAGGGCGGAGCGGCCAAGGTGGCGGCGGCTGAATCGGGCATGGAGGTGTAGTCCACTGCCTTCGCCGGAGCAAGGCGGGGCTGGGGGAAGGCCGAATCGGCCGCAGATCACCGCCGGCGGCCACTGTTTGCCCACACAGTCCGTCGGTGGAACAGTGCACAGAGGGAGGAAGAGGGTGGGGCAGCGGTGCCGAGGCCCACCGGGCCGGGAGGAGGGGCTCCTCGCCGTCGCCGGCCCAGGGCGGAGCTGTGGCCGACCGGTCGGGCCGTGTCGGCCCGTGGCGGCGGCGGAACGGCGCTGTACAGTGGGGGTGAAAACTGGGGCAGCAGAGAGAGGGAGCAGGACGGCGGAGCTGGGGCCGTCCGGGGCTGGGGGGAGTGGCCTCCCACCGTCGCCGGCCCATGGCGGAGCCGTGGGCGGCCAGCCGGCCCTCGCCGGCCTACGGCGGCGGCGGAATCCAAAATACACAGTGAAGAGGCTAACCGGAAAAGTCGGGGCGGCGCGGCCGTGGGCGGCCGGGGCAGTGGCCCCTCGGCGTCGCACCGCCGGGGCGGAGCCTGTGCCGATGTCCAGCGGCTTGTCGGCGGCCGGCGGCGGCCGGGCACAGTGAAAAGGCGAAATGGGGGGGGGGGCGGCGGTACTGTTCATCACGCAGGAGGTTCTGGATCGGGCGATCCCAATCCCGATCCGAACTTTCCTGTTTTATTTATTTTTTTTCTTTTTCTTTTTCCAAACGTACGCTCAACGCGCGTTAACCCACTGGTTACGCGTCGAACCTCCAAAATTCGCGCCATAAGCGCGCAGCGAGGCCTGTGGCCTGCGACTAAGCCCCACACCCGACTCTACGGGTATAAATACGGGGAAAAGACACAAATACCCATATGCTGAAACGTCACATTTTCCTGCCGAAAATGACCAGAAAAATGGCAGAAAAATCCCAGAAAATCGTAGAAAAATCAGGGACCTTACAAGACGTGAATGTGGCACTATGAAGATTGTCAGCTCCAACACTAATGTGTCGCCTGCATCTCCTTGTGGTATATCTCTCGACCTTACCTGTTGGCACAGGATGGTTGACGCTGAAGTTAGGGCTGGGAATCGGGTCGGGTTGACCTTGACCTGCACTAAAATTAGGTCGGGTAATTACCCGACCCTATTTTTAAATCGGGTTAAAAATCTAAACCCTAATCCTATTTGAGTCGGGTTTGGTTGGGTATGCGGGTAACCCTTTTTTTTTCCTCAATTTTTTTATTAGACTCGTATTTTATACATTCTCTTTGCAACATTAGTTTGTAATATTTGGTTCTTTTGCTTAATTGTG
Organism: Saururus chinensis; assembly: GCA_035235625.1. Lineage (NCBI taxonomy): Eukaryota > Viridiplantae > Streptophyta > Magnoliopsida > Piperales > Saururaceae > Saururus > Saururus chinensis. Next base: position 35,357,982 of record CP141145.1, read on the forward strand.
CTTGTCACATTTTTATAGTAGCCAATAGCCATCAACGAAGACACAAAAGAATAATAAAAAAGAAATAAAATATCTAAAAATTAATCACACCTTGAAGATATCATCCTTTATTATCCCAAAATAGATGGTTGTCACAAAGTAAAATATATGTGATTACTATGCTCCAAATGTCTTATTTATGCCCAAATATGTGTTTATAAAACCTCTAGTTCAATATAGTATGCACTAAATAAATGTCATAATAATAGTATAAATAAGTCTAATTGACCAACACCATAATAATCTTAAAAAAATTACTAATTAAATATCAAATAAAATAAAATCTAAGAGCAAAAAAATTCTAAGAAAATTTCTTTCTAATCGTCTCCACTTTTGGCCTTGACATTATTAACTAGATCTTTAGTCTCTTCCAGCGTCTCCATATAGTCCACTACAATGTAAGACAAAAAATAAGTAACTAGAATAAAATATAGATTATATAACAATATAAAAAATAATAATTAAAAAAGAACATATACCTCCTACATCAAAAAGCCAGTCTCGAGTTGTAACTAATGCTTCAATACTTTCAAGTTTAAGAGAACTCCGGTATTGATCTAAAATTCTTCCTCCAACACTAAATGTTACCTCTGAAGCAACAATTGATATAGGGATAGCCAAAATATCGCGAGCCATGCAAGAGAGATCAGGATAACAATATTGTTAAGATTGCCAATAATTGAGGATGTGTAAAGGCTGAGTGAGAGCCCATTTTTACTCTTGAAGATACATCTATAAATGTGATAATTGACATGGAGATCTTGCACTTCAATAGTTTTGAAAGTCCTATAAAGAACATAGTGCATTATAAAAAAATTTCCAATAAATAAATAAAATATTATAATAAGAGTATTCTAACTTACTAGTAGATCATCTTCATTGTCTTCATCCAATTAAAACTCTCAGATAGCAATTGGTTGACATGTGTTATTTGATGATTGATCATTTTGTGTTAGCACATTGGTAGTAATGTGAGAATACTCCTTAAATAGATCTTTCATTGCGAGGCGGACTTTTGAAACTTCATCTTCCCAATTAGGAGGATACAACTTTTTATAATAAAACTCAACAAACTCAAGCTTGTATTGTAGATCTAGGACCACAACTATGGCCAAAATTGGACTGTAACTTTGCCAATATTTGTCAAAATTTTCTTGCATCTTCTTAGCCACCTCATGTAAAGAATCATCATTTAGAAAAGTTTTCTTCAACTTCATTTGAATTTTCTAAACCCCATGAAAATAAAGATTAGATGTTGGATACTTTGTTCCCGAAAATATATTTGTGACATCATAGAAAGTCTTAAAGTACTTGGATATTTCATCAATTTGATTCCACTCATGTAATGTTGGACAATCCATATAAGATGTATCCCACATCCCCAAACTACAAAATATTTTTTTGTATTGTAAACAACTTTCAAGCATTAAATAAGTGAAGTTCCACCTTGTAGGAACATCTTGAGAAATGCCCTACTTATATGTCATCCCTACTCAATATACTCCAAGAATTTATTTTTTCGAGCTTGTGAACTTTTAATATATTTAACACTTTCTCGTACCTTCTCCAAAGCACCTTTTAACAATTTCAGCCCATCCTGCATAATAAGGATTATGATATGTGCACAACACCTAATATGGAAAAACTTACCTTTGCCCATCAGAGAATTGCTCATTGAAAGTTGGTTCTTGAGGTTTTGCACAAACACATTATTTGCATATGCATTATCCAATGTGATGGAAAATATTTTTTCTCAATTCTCCATTCATTCAAAAGTGAAAATACTTTCTCTGCAATAGCTACACCAGTGTGTGGTGATGACATGGAGCTGAAATTGAGAATTTTTTTTTGCAACACCCAATTTTGATCTATGTAATGAGTTGTGAGACAAATATAGCCATATGTTGCGATTGAGGACCACAAGTGAGATGTCAAACATATCTTACCAGGAGTTGACACTAATTTGCTATATATTTCTCCTTTCGCCTTTTTGTGCAACTTAATAATATCACCCTTTGTAGTTTTTCAGCAAATATTTTTTGCATTTGGGTTTAGGTAACTAACAAGGTCCCTTATCTCCTCATATTCCACAAAACTAAATGGCAATTCATGTTTAATAATAGCAGCTACAATTTTTCCTCAAAATATATCTTGATCTAATTATATAGGCTAGACTTTCAAAATCTTAGTCTCATTTCCTTGCGTAATCATTTGACCCACATCTTTATTCTTCTTCTTCAAACAAGTAGTTGCATGATGCTTCAAATTCGAGCGTCCATATCTCCTTGAATCATCTGGGTATGTTGTTGAGCATTTACACATAACCACCTTTTCTCCTTTTCATTAGTCTTCCTATCAAAGTGCTCCAAAAAATCAGATGTGCACTTTGATTTCTTATCCTTTTCCGCTCATACAGTTGAACTAGAAAGTTTCACGGCTAAAAAAAAGTAAAAATATATATTTTGAACCAATATTTTAGTTGCACTGCATGATATTCATACACTAGACAAAATATTTGTTTCTAGCATTTTCTTCATAAAATCTCGTGCTTTGTGGATATTTAATTTCTTGTAGAGGGTATGCTATACTTAAGTATTTGTCGTAACATATTAGTATAATTTTAACATCCTCATATACAATTAAAAAAGAAGCCTATCATAACACATTATTAAACAATGCCTCTTATTGGTTACACTTATATAAGTACATAGAGGCAACGAAAATAACTAAAGTTACAAAACATGACAAATAAAATATAAGATCCTGACGTCATTTCCTCTCTACTTTTGCATGAACTTGAAGTGGAAACATGTAGACAAAATGACAATGATGAATGAACTAACGAAGTGGTGCAACAACTTTTATCATGCATGTATTCAAGTGAAACGCAAGTCATAATTCACGACTGAGCAACATTACAACTTACAACAACTTAGCGAGGGGGAGGACAACAACTCAGCAAGGGGGAGGAGATTCAAGAGAAAAAACTCAAAATTGATAAGAATGTAATACAACAAAAGCCATCATGACAAAGCAAGTAATTAAATCATAAAGAGAACAACGTAACAACAATCATCATTCAGGTTTCACCATCCAGCAAGGCCATAACGGGGAAGAGAAGAATTTCAGCGTCTCATATTTTGAATGACTTACCACTTACCAGTTAGTTAATAGTTACCAGTTAGTTATTGTGTGGAAAATCATGCTTATGGGAATGAGCGTTCAATTCTACATTGAGGGATTCTAAGTTTTATGGTGGATTTTATCTTGATTTTAGTTTGAGTTCATTATTTCAAATGTGTTAGGCATGCATAAGTTGCCTTGTGAATTTATATCAAAACATTGATTATATGCTTAGGATATGCATGAACACACATGTATAGGAAATCTACTATGACATTGTAGTTAATTATGATGCATGAGAGGACTGATTAGGACCACGTTCCATGTGTTGGAATTCACGTAGGTCTTGCTCATGGATGTATCATGTTAGCATGCATCATGGATTGCTATTCATGGATAAAATTTTACTGATGTTTAACCGGAATTAATCGATTGTATGCAATGGTTGAGATTGCATGCCGGATTAATTGCTCGGTGAATTAATCAAAACTTGGTTGGTCCGAAAGGACATGTTTTCGATTTAAGTTTTTGTGTGGAACGTGTATACTCCCCGGGTTGAGTTTAGAGAGATGGAATCATGTGGGGACGAGTTGTGTACTTGTCTCGCGGATTTGAGATTATTATTATGAGTGTCATCTAGACCCTGAGAATCCAAAGTGGTATGCCGTTATGGTTACGGTTATCCTCCGTCCTCGGCCTCTTAGGCTGTTGCTGCTGCCCTCTCTTCCGCATATAGGCATCCGAGTCCCGCTCCGCAACAACGGTCGTCTCAAGCACCTCAGCAAGGGTCTTGTGCCTGAAGGGCACAACTCGGCCTTTGATAAAATGCTTTAGACCATCCTCGAACTTACGTGCCTGCTCATACTCATCATTGAAGAAGCAAGGAGCAAAGTGCTCAAGCTCCACAAATCGGGTCTCATAAGCCAAGACTGTCATCGAACCTTGCTGAAGGTTGAGAAACTCCCTCTTCTTCTCCTCCCGGACATGAAGAGGGAAGTACTTGTCATTAAAGGCACATAAGAACTCCTCCCATGGGATGTCCAAGAGGCCATGGAATCTCTGACTCTCCATCGACAACCACCACCTCTGAGCCTTGCCCTCGAACGTGAAAACTACAAGTCAAGTCTTCTCCTCATCAGGGCAACGTCGAGCACTGAAAATTTTCTCTATGTGAAGCCTCCAATTATCCGCCTCCGAAGCATCCAACCCACCCTTAAAGCTAGGAGGGTTAAGCTTCTTGAATCCCTCGAATGAGAGAGACTCAGAACTGCTACCACTCACGTGCTTAGCCTGGACCACTTGTGTCAACCCCTCATTGGCAGTCAACACATCGTCCACCCTCGGGTCTCTAGCACCGCGATGGTTATTAGCGCCTATATGGTTAAAGCCAACCATCTACACAACAACCAGACATTAATCGTACAACCTAATAACCTGAAGCCAAACAACTAAACAATCAGAAGACACACAAACAAGCAAGCAAGTAAGACTTGTCACTCAAACCTTATTTACTCTTGGACAAAGAGGCGCTCCGATACCAAAAACTTTGTCATGCCCCAACACTACCTGACCCAGTCCAAGGGCTGAACTAATGCACGGGGGCGGCAGATTGAAATGATTGAGAAAAATAGCGGAAGACTTGTGCCCCAACTACGAGTAATCTAATTTAAGGAGTCTACGCACTACTTTGAGCAAGAGTAAATAGGTAGAACTAAAAGAGTTAAACTTTAATTAAAACATAATCTCAAACCCACATACTAATAATTCATAGCCACACACTTGGCTCCAAAACAAGTTTCAAAGAAACTGAAAACATAGTATCTCACAAATCTAAGATAAGAATCATCCACAAGGTTTTAACATCAAAATAAGATAAACGAAGAGACATGCAAAACTAAGAGCCTCCACGACTACTCCCAAGCTCTCTCCGACCTTTCCTCATATAGAGGATTTTGTCCGTTTGCGTGTCACGCCACACAGCTGTGACGACCCGACCCGAGCCGGGCCCACATAATCGCTAATAGGAAATTTTTTCTTTTTCCTTGAGCCAGGAATCATCGTCTGAGTGCGAGAGGTACAACGTTCGTCTACGCACTACGGAGCTTTAAGGCTTCCTCGTACGTAGACTTAGGTTGTAACGAACATATACACACGACGAAGCTTCATAGTTCGTCGCGTGTAAAACAAAATAAAACATATTATTATAATGATTTGGATCGGGCCAACGTTGCCTTGCCGTTGGTTGCCTACATACGTATTGGATATTATCCCAATACGATCGGATCCGAACGTAGTTCTGCCTAATGGCTACTACATACTACAAACATCACAAAATCATACGTATAAAATACATATTTCCGAATATTTAATCGGAGTATACAAACACTCATCATATATCGGAGTCAAGCGGAAGTTAATAAATTATCGGAATCGTACATCTCACTCTACCATAGAGCGGGATCGAAATCTCATACACGTATCTCGCTCTATCACTGAGCCGAGACCGAGAACACAAATTACACGTCTCACTCTACCCTAGAGCGAGACCACACACGTCATATAAGTATACATCATGGCATCTAGGCACATAGCATAGTATATAGGCACATAGCATGGTATATAGGCACATAGCATGATATATAGGCACATAGCATGGCATATAGGTACATAGCATAGTATATAGGCACATAGCATGACATATAGGCACATAACATAGTATATAGGCACATAGCATGACATATAGGCATATAGCATAGTATATAGGCACATAGCATGGCATATAGGCACATAGCATGGCATATATGTACATAGCATAGTATATAGGCACATAGCATAGTATATAGACACATAGCATGACATATAGGCACCTAGCATGGCATATAGGTACATGGCATAGTATATAGGTACATGGCATAGTATATAGGTACATGGCATAGTATATAGGCACATAGCATAGTATATAGGCACATAGCATGGCATATGGGCACCTAGCATGGCATATAGGTACATAGCATAGTATATAGGAACATAGCATAGTATATAGACACATAGCATGGCATATAGGCACCTAGCATGACATATAGGTACATGGCATAGTATATAGGTACATGGCATAGTATATAGGCACATAGCATAGTATATAGGCACATAGCATAGTATATAGGCACATAGCATGACATATAGATATATAGCATATAGGTATAGTAGCGGGATACAGAGTTGCTTACTGCCCTTATGTCTCGTAGAGTAGCGGTATACGGAGTTGCTCACACGAGCATCCTCCCCTTCAGATCCGAAGATATTAGACGGAGCTTCCTCTAGCCTCCATACGTTCCTTGTCTTGTACCGAAAGACTACGTATATATGTTCTCCTTGCCAGAGACTCTTCTCGTTTCCTGTGCCCGCGTGTGGCGGACAGAACCTCCCCTAGTCTGGATTACTTCTCTTAATGTAGCTTGGCAACTTCGGACAGAATCCCGTCTTGCTCCGGGCCCATATTTCTTGTTCGTTGCTCGAGGATGACGGGTGGAGCCTCTCCTTGTCTCGGGGTATTTCCTCCTTATACGGTTTCCGAATCAAAGAACGGACCTCTCCATCGCGTAGAACATACTTGATTTAGTCAAGAACGCCTCTTGGACTGACTAAATCGGAGTTGGGATGGCCAGAAACAGAGAAAACAAAGTTCGTCGGTGCATAAGATAATGGGTAGTACCTCTTCTTGTCTTGGGATGTTTCCTCATCATACGGTCTCCAACTCGAAGAACGGACAGCTCCATTGCGTAGAACATACTCGATTTAGTAGGAAACGGGTCTTGAACGGCCTTAATCGGCCTCAGAACGGTCAGAAACGGAGGAAATGAAAATCTGACTGAAAACAGGAAGAATGGGGGTTTTATAGACCCCCAGCGCGCCGAAACCGCGGCGCCGCGCCGCTATTTCTGGCGGCGGCGCCCGCCGAATTCGCACGCGGGTCACGCCCGCGCGTTACGCGGGTCGCGACCGCGCGCGATCCCGTGGCCCGCGCGGAACCGCGGCGCCCGCGGTAACGCGGGCGCACGTTGCGCCGCGCCGGCTCACGCTGCGGCGCGCGCCAGTCGCGCGCCGCGCGCGGGCTTAACTCAATTTTCTATTTTTCTTTTTTATTTTTATACTTAAAATTACAAACGCGCGCATCTTTCTATCCCGGAATTGGATTCGCGCGTTCTAGGTACCGTTGGACTCGTATCGACGAGCCCTTTGATACCAACCCACTTAAAGTAGCAAAACACACTATTTCCAAATGGGTCCCACCTATATTGCACGTTTCTCAAATATCATAATTTCCGGTCCCGACCTCTGTTTCGCGCGTTCTTCGAATCATTATGCTCGTAATGCCAAGCTCTACCTGGCTACGGGTATTTCATCTAATGAAAACCCTTAATATTAATCTTAAATTACCAAATTACCCTTAACCCTCCCGGGTTAAGCGTAACCGAAAAATGGGTCGTTACACAGCCCCAAAACAAAACAAGAAAGTGGGGTGGGTATAAATACTCAATAATGGTTTTGAATATAACTATAATCACTAGAAAACACAACGACATGGTGATGAAGCAAATCAAATCTATAATTAACATGCTATACCACTTTCTGATCTTACACTCATATCACGTAAACCTGCATAATAGTGTCTTAAACACACCATTTCTGATTATGTATTCATATCACATAGACCTGCATAATTGTGTCTCAACACACCATTTCTGATCATACATTCATATCACATAAACTTGCATAATAGTGCCTCATTCACATCATTTCTGATCATACATTCATATTACATAAACCTGCATAATAGTGTCTCAAACACACCATTTTTGATCATGCATTCATATCACATCAAATTCATTCACCCTGCACGACAACCGTGTCAAACACATGATACACAATCATGCATAGCATTCATAATAGACATGTATCAATACAAATGGTGAATGCCTTCATCAAAGAGTAAACACAAGCATTGCCACACAGGTAGGACACAGTTATGGCTAGAATGGCAAGACACGGTCAAATTTCCACATAGGAAATGTAAAAGAGTCGGGGTTGTCAATCCCTAAAGCTGCTCGCCCTGGATGATCCTGGCCAAAGATGTCCTATTCTCACACAGAGAATCTAGAGCAGGGGTGTTCGCCCAGGGACATTTCGGGGAGAGCCCGAATTCCCACATAGGGAACCCTAGAACACGTGGTAGCGGGTGCACACAGCATACCACACTGGATTCTCAGGGTCCAGATGACACTCAAAATAATAATCTCAAATCCGCAAGACATGTACACAACTCGTCCCCACATAATTCTATTTATCTAGACTCAACCCGGGGAGTATACACATTCCACACAGGAACTTAAATTGAAAACATGTCATTTCGGACCAACCAAGTTTTGATTAATTTACCGAGTGATTAATCTGGCACACAATCCCAAGCATTGCATACAATCGGTTAACTCCAGTTAAACATCGGTAAAACTTCGTCAATGAATAATGATTCATGATGCATGTTAGCATGATACATGCGTGAGCAAGACCTACGTGAGTTCCAACACATGAAACGTGGTCCTAATCAGTCCCCTCATGTATCATAATCACCTCATAATTAACTACAATGTTATAGTAAATTCCCCATACGTGTGTGTTCATGCATATCTAAGCATAGAATCAATGCTTTGATATAAATTATAAGGCAATTTATGCATGCTTAACCCATTCAAATAATGAATTCTAATTGAAATCACAAGCAAAATCCACCACAAAGCTTAAATCTATCCATGTGAAATTGAACATTCTCATCCACAACCATGATTTTCCCACACATTAAGCTACAACATGAGCACATCCATTAACCATAAATCATACTCATTATAGAAGAACTCATCCCACCATTTTTTTCTCATAACATCCCTCCTGGAAATATATTCTAATTATAAGAATTGCCAACACACACAAATTCAAGGTACTTCAATATCAATATGCATAACTATCAATATAATATCATGCCACAAGACTATACTTAAACACATTCCATAAATTTTCTATCATCAATTCTACACCTCTAGTAGCCTAATATCATCAAATAATACTTCTCATAACCATTAGAATCATCAAATGAAGTAAACTATTGAAATGTGCATAAGTTTCAAAAATAGCAAAAACTGTCGTGTAGCCGTTCGAACGCCCTATAGGGCCGTTCGATCGGCTATACTGAAAATCAGTCAAAAATATAGTGTTACCATTTTAATGCACTGGTAGGCCATTCTAACGCCAACACAATAGTTTTAACCTTCTTCTTCATTTCAAATTTCAAAACCGAAACACCATGAAAATACCTTCAAATCTTCATCCATGGTACCACACATTATCAAAAACTTATGAAACCTTCCAGAACACTAATCTATACCATTCTAAAACAAAGCCCTAAGAAATTGGATCAAGAAATTAATATTTACTAATCCCACCATTAAAGAACTAAATCAAACAAATCTATTCCAAATAAACCATAAAAATCGAGATTTTACCATAAGAACACTAAGATTTTAAGACCCATTACCTTGTCACTTGTTTAGATTCGGATTTGACCTTCACCCTTCTTGAAAACCTTCCAAAAACATAGTGTCTAAGTTAAACTCCATTAAAAATCGATTTAACATTGAAAACTTTGAAGAAATTTTAGATCTAGGGTTTGTTAAGCATTAAAAAATGAATTTTGATAAGTAGGGTTGAAGTAAGGGAGTAAATAAGTGACTTTGATGTTTGAAATTGAATTAAATCAAAGGGGAAATGTTAGATTAAGAAAGGATTAAGAGAAAATCTAAAGTTTAAGCTTAATTAAGGAATAACATACTTTAATCTTCTCTAATTCGGGCCTAATTGGGGAGCTAAGCCCTAATCACCTCCTCTTAACTTATTTCCAAAATGGAAATGGCTCTGCCCTTTCCCTTTTATAGTAGGGTTTTGGGGTGCACTTAATGAACTAATGGGGTGTAAGTAGAATTTTAGGCTAAAAATGGGTATTTTACAAATTCGAGCACTAATTAAATCTGAGAAAATTCTTAAAATTTTTGTATGAGTTTAAGTTGATGTTTGGGGAATTTTGGTCTAAAAATTTTAATTTCGTCGGTGGGGCCCATAGGGGGGTCCCGCCAAACCCTAATTTTTGGAAAATTAGTGAAAAAATCAGAAAAATTTTAAAAATTTAGAATTGACTAAAAACTACTTAAAACTCATAAATATAAAATTATTTTTGCTTAAAACATTTAGAAATCCCATTTATCTTAGAAAACCACAAAATTTAGATCACAAAACGCATAAACTACACATTAACCGATAAATAACATTAAAATAAACAGGTTCAAAAATGAGAGTCCATACAGTAATAGTTACAATAATAAGTAGGAAATGATCGTATAAATATTATTTAAGTCATACATGCAAAAATAGTGTTAAAGAGCTACTAACTATAACTTATAAACCTAAACATGCTTCTAAACTTATCGTATAATCATATCATGTTAAAAAGTCTAACTTGTATAACATGAGACATCTATCTATTCATGTACATATATACTCTTACTTACAAGCATAATCATTATATATTTTATACTCCTATATGGATATAAGAGACTCATGTTAATTGACTTAAAATTATCATAAATGCACAATTAAGGAATAAAATAAGATTATTTACCACTTTCCCTAACTATATGTAATTATATATATAGGTGATTCTTGTTGGAAGGCAACAGACAAGTTGTTCCCAAACTGTTGTGCCTTAAAATAGACGTGAGCCATAATCTTTTCACATGTCATTGTGATGACGACTATCTCTAATGAAAGAGTCATCATGTTCGTGTCCACCAATTGCCCCAAAGAACATTGGGCTCCGATACTAATGTTGTATCCTAATGGGGGATGCAAAGGTATCGTTATAAGGAATGGGGAGGAGAAGAGAAGAGACAAGGGAGTGGAGTAATTCATTCACTGACTTTCATTAGGGCATAACCCTTGCACTTAAATAGGAACACTAATGGGCTTCTAAGCCATTAACTTTATTAAAGATAAATACTAGTAATTAATTACCCAAGATGCCCTAGCATTTATTAATCTTACCCATAAACCTGGATGGACAACAACCCTAATCTACTAAAATGCATAGCTCATTTGGTTTTTCTAAATAAACTAATTTTTATTTTATTTAGAAAAACCAAATGGAGCTATTAGTGTAGAATAGAGAAAATATTAAATATTTAACAAGGACATTTAGGGGCTGATAGAGAATTTAAAAGAATTGAAATGTGAATCCCAACAAAAATAAATCCACGTAATATTAAAGCATTGTTTGGAAACATCTTACACAATCTTTGTTTAAGACCCCCGGCTCAATGCGTCTTGATTAATGCTTAACAACTTATAATTCTCGGTAACACAAGCTTCCAAGTCCAAGCTGATAACTTAAGAATACCCGTCTCCTTGATTAATGATTAAATGTGGATGAGAGGTGGAACGGCCCCTTGATTATGCCCATATTATTTCTTTGACCAGAACATCACTGTACATAGATGCAGAGATGACAGTCCAGCTAAATTTTCGTGACAGTGGCTTGATTCCTAGCCCAATTCTAATTAAGTTATAATAATTTCTTACAGGTCTCATTATTGACCCATGATGATTGAGAATTAGAAGTTGGCCAACGCTGGAATATTTTTCTTTAACGTGATTGATCAATGTCTTCGCCTCCATCACTTGTACATTCGGTTATAATTAATTAGTGACCAGATTGTTATATCAGGCTGATGCATGATGTAACACCTAGACCCGAACTATGGGTTATTTGGAAGTTATAGTATATTAAATAAGTAGAAAAATTAAAATCGAACTAACCAGAAGCTGCAGACTCTAAATGCAAGAATCATAACATTTTTCATACACTACAAAGTTTTAATGTTCCATTGTGCGTAGATCATAATAAACTTAATTTTATGACTAATTTGGATCGGGCCAACGTTGTTTTGCCATTAGTTGCCTATGTACGTATTGGATATTATCTACGATATTATTCTAATACAATTGGATCCGAACATAGTTTTGCTTAATAGCTAATACATTAATCAGATATCAGAAAATCATATACAATATAATACATATACTTTATATCTGAATAATTTTTTTAAAATCAAACGAAAATCTTATAAATCATCGGAGTCAAACGGAAGCTAATAAATCAGTGAAATACACATCTCACACAGGTGAGTAGAATACTAACAAAACCACACATCCTACTTTATCATATAGCGGAGCAAAACACACAACAGAGCATGTTGAATCATATCAAATCCTATAAGATAATATTAGATTTCATTCGACCATACTGATCATATTAGATCAGATCAGAGTATATTAAATCACAATAGAGATTTTAGTGTAATTCGGATCACCACAGAATATATCAAAGTAGATCGAATAAGAACATATTAGCATATATCATGTTATAACAAATTATATTATTTAATTAGTATATTACTAATTAAGATGTTCATTTATATAAATCATATTAAATTTGAAGGTCAGAAAAATATACTCCCCTGTAGTTCCAAATGTGGCAAGGTTCGGAGTTGCTCATTTCCTCAGGGTGTCTTCCCTTTCATGTCTAGAGATGGCGGGCAAAACCTCCTCTAACTCCGGAATACTTTTCTCTTTCTGTGCCCGTAAGCTACGGACAAAACCACCCCTTGACCTGGGATACTTTTCTCACAACACGCCCGTAGGCTACGGATAGAATCTCCCCTTACCTAGAGATACTTCTTGTTTTTCGCGCCTGTAGGCGACAGACAAAATCTCCCCTTACCCAGAGATAGTTCTTGTTTTTCATGCCCGTAGGTGGCAGACAGAACCTCCCCTTACTCGAAGACACTTCACCCTTCTCGTGCCCGTAGGAAGAGGACAGAACCTCCTCTTACCCAGAGATACTTTACCCTTCACACGCCCATAGGCGGCAGACAAAACTTCCCCTTTCTAAGAGATACTTTACCCTTCCCACGCCCGTAGGCAACGGACAAAACTTCCCCTTTCCCCGGGATACTTTACCCTTCCTATACCCATGGGCTGTGGACAAAACCTCCCCTTGCCCTAAGACACTTTACCCTTCACACGTCCGCAGGCGGTAGACAGAACCTCCCCTTTCATAGAGATATTTTACCCTTTTTGCACCCATAGGTGGCAGACAGAACCTCCCCTTTCCTAAAGACACTTTACCATTCTCATGCTCGTAGGTGGTGATAAGTATGAAATATATATCTATTTTATATGTCTTTTTACCTTATTTGCTAGTATAAATTAGGTTAATTTAGTGTTAGTTATAATTTATTTAGATTAAGATAGTTATTAATATTTTAGTTTAATTATTAATTAATTTTGTAGTTATTAGTAGTTTAGATATGTATTTAAATCAAGTTGGAATTTTAATTATATTCTACATGTCTAAAGGATGATATTTTATATTTTGTAGGTAAAGTGCATTTATTGAGGTACTTGGACGATGTTTGAAATGATTAAAAATAGTCTTGACATGCTTTAAAGTGATTTGGACAACTTTTTAGAGTTATAAACAAGTTAGAAATTAATATGGACATGAAGAAAAACTTAATGAACAGAATATGGACTGTCCAGAAAAATTATCCAGATTGTAGAAACACTGTAGCCGTTCGAACATGGTCACTTACCGTTCGATTGGGATAACGTGATTTTGAAGCAAAACTTGGTTCAAGCGTTCTAACAGGCATGCAGGGAGTTCGAACGGCATAACATGCAATTTCCTAGTTTTAGCCAATTTCCAATCCTTTTCATATTGGACTTCTTCCTACGGATCTTATACATATAAAAAGACATATTTGGCTTAAAACCAGAGGATTCCAATAGATTTTATGAAGAGAAAAAGGAAGAAGAAAATGGAAGAGAACTCAAACCTTTCAATGGAGATTCAAGTGCTTTCTTTTACAATGGAAGACTAGACTTTTCTTTTACTTAGGAGTTGATGAAGTTATAGATAAGTTTCAGTTTTTTTCTTTTTAATTTAGATCTCAGTTGTGAATGATGACAATTGTATGATATAGATTTCCTTTTTAATAGAAGAGCTTTTAATGTTTATTCAAGTCTATGTTGATTTATTGTCTTGTAGATGATGGATTGATATGGTTTTGATATTTGCATCAATTCTAATTTCTGTGATTTAGATGAGATGGTTATACAATAGTTTTAATGTTCATATAATTAATGACTTAGATGAGTTATACTAAGATTAGACGGGTCATGCCTATAACTAGTTTAGTGTAGATGATCCGTGCTATTGTTGAAGATAGTTCATGCCATGGAATTTAATTAATGATTCTTTCTGAAGTAATTCTAGCTTGTAGCTGAGAATACTTGTTCATATTCACACTAGATTTAGATTAAAAGTTAAGGAATTGTGATGGTTCTATAGTGGATTCAATTTTTTAAGTAAATTCCATCATATTAATCTTTTATTTTTAAACTAGTTGATTCTTTTATTTTGCTTAGTTTAAGTTTAAGTTCTTTCTACTTTTTATTCATCAAATTCCGCTTTAGATTTAGTAATAATTCATCCGTCCCTGAGGTTCGACAACCCTTAAATACTTATTTAAGTACAATTACCTTGTACACTTGCAAAGAGTTTAATTATAAACGATCAGGTGGCGGACAAAACATCTCCTTTCCTGGAGACACTTTACCATTTCCACGCCCGTAGGTGGCGGACAAAACCGCCCCTTGCCCGAAGACACTTTACCCTTCTCGTACATGTAGGTGGTGGATAAAACCTCCCCTTACCCCGGGGCGTTTCCCCCATATAGGGTCACCAACTCGAGGAATAGATTCTTTCATTGCGTAGAACACCCTCGAATTAGCTAAGAATGCTTTTTGAATGAAGAAAAACTAACTTAGAACGACTCCACAAACTCTTCCAGAAGAATGAACGGAAATGAGAATTTATAAGAAAAGGTGTGTGAGCGTACAATGGAAAGGAAAAGGTGCACGCACCTGCTCACACCACGTGGCACATTCTGAGTGGACCAACCATCTAGTCGACGCAAGCTGACACACTTGGTGCGCGCTTCGCTGCTGCACATTGTGCAAATTCGCGCGTGTGACAGGCGTTCCACTGCATGTCACACGGCCGCGGTTTCATGTTGCGGGTCGCGCAGCCTAGCTTGGCTTTGGCTCAGCTTTGGCTCTGCTGATGTCAGTTATTTTGTCTTTATTTGAATATTTTATTATTATTTCATTCAAATACAATTCCAACTTCAAAATACGATAACTTTTTATCCCAAAGTCAGATTTGCACGATCTTAGTACCGATGGACTCGTATCGATGAGCCCTTCAAAACTAGACCCCACATAGGTAGGTTATCTCACACTTTTAAAATAGGTCCTGGCCATGTGGCACACTTCTTGAGGTCCTAACTTTCGTTCCCGACCTCTGTTTTGCGTGTTCTTTGATTCGTTGTGCTTGTTACTTCAAGCTCTAACTAAATATGAGAATTTTATCCTTTAAACTTGTTGAAATTTAACTAAAATTATATAATTACCCTTAACTCTCATAGGTTAAGTGTAATCGAAATACGGGGTGCCACACATGATGAATGTATCGTTGTGAATTGTGATGACCAACCCTAACAAGAGCATTAATACTTTGCATGGTTCATCAGTTTACCAACTAGATTGATTATGTACAACAACATTGATGCTTAGATAGACTTGTTCAAGGTTTGCACCACTTACCAACTCATGGGAAAATTCAAATAAAATTTTCCTGCGAGTTTGAATAAGAAGTTCAGGCACATAGTAAAAGCCTTAAACCATCTCTATCTTCACTCGTATTTTAAAACAAGAGGATCCTCTCCCAATCACAACAACCACAAACCTATTACACTTGAAATGTAAGGTATTCAATCTACATCCATCTTGGACGAGCTTTTCTGTATTAGGAGGCTGAATAATTAGGTCCCATTCCCAGCTGAACTCTCCCATTTATGTTAACTAAGCAATAATACATATGTATTACATGTGTAAATATAGATTAAATAAAATGATAAAATAAATTAAAATACAATTTATTTTGAACGAAGGTATCCTTGCATGCTAGAGTTATAATACATGTTTTCATAATTATAATGATCATAAATTGTACACATATAATTATAAGGTATGTATTGACCCAAATATATTTATAGTAGGCAACTGTGCGTCCGAATATCATATGATAAGTATTGTCATAAGCCAATGAAGGCGATGATGTTGAAGGACTTTGTGTTGTAGAGCATATTATTCATTTTAATAACTAGTTTGACAGTAAATCTTATTTGATAGAGCTCATCGGGATTTTTTCAAAAGCGTAAAAAATGTGTGAAACTAGACATGTGTTAATTATAGGAAAATTTAAAATAATATTTTTGAGAACAATATTGTATGCATGAGACCTACAAAAAGTTTGAAAAAACACGGTCATATTGGATCTCATTTGAAAGAGTCTGTTGAGTGCTTTCCAACGATACAAAGAATGTATGAATCCAAGTTCGCAACCACAAGATATAATTTTACAAATTTAAAATTAATATAACATAAAAAGTATGACTCATGTCATATTAGTAATCAATATCATATAGATATTTGGCAGTCATGCAAAAGAATTTTAGTAAATAGTTTTGCCAAAATATCCTCCAATATAGCAAGTCAAAATTACATTAAATGGCATATAGATATAAAACATAACTAAAGTAGAAATTAAGGATACACAATATGAGTAAAATAGTAAAAAAAATAAAAGTTCTATCACACCCATCTTCCTTTAGATGATGCATTACACATATAAGTACATATTAATTAAATAAGAAAAATAGAAATTTAAAAACGAAGTATGTATCAAATAAAGGTCTCTCTTGCATGTTATAGTTACAATACATATTTTCAAGATCATAATAATAAAAAATCAACCATCCATAATTGTATACTAACACATCTATGCTCATATTAGGCAACAATGGTCATATATTTAGCCATTTAGAGGGTGTTAACGAGTTGAGTATCGTCGAGCTTTAGAGTGTTCAAGTTTGAGCTTAAAACTTCAACTTTGACCTCGAGTCGAACTCAAATCAAGTTCAAGTCAAGTTTGAGCTAAGTCGAGTTACTATGCTTTGTGATCATTGTTTAGCTTAATAATTTGTGACCTAAGGTATTTAGAGAAAAATCATTAAAACAAACATGATTAGTAAGTAATTTAATGTGTTAGATTAGAAAATCAAATGAACTAGTCTTTATTGATTTTGTTTTTCTAATTTAGACTACTAATACATAACGGAGGGAGTAAAGTTTCATAAAAAATGCTTCTAAATCTTATGAGAAATATCATATAATTCCTGTAACAAAAAACCTCATGAATTATACATAAAAAAAGTAAAAATGATATATTTTATGGAAATAGTTAAAACTTGAGACATGAAATCTATATATAATGTGTAATATATACATGTGAATATTTGAAAAAAATAGTGTTCTTAATGTGAGTTTAAGTTTTTATCGAGCTTTGAGCCGAGCTGAATCGAACACATGTATGCTTGAGCTTAGCTTGACCAACTTCGAGTTTGAACGTGAATTGAGCCGAGCCGAACTTGAGTCGAGTCAAACTTTCAAGCTAACTTTAACATCCCTATATTTAGGTTGTAAGTTGGTGAAAATAATGATGTAAAAGGATTTTGCCATGTGGAGCGAGTTATTCATATTTATAATCAATTTGGTGGGGGGTTCATTTGATAAATTTTGTTGGGAATTTTTCAGTGAAGTAAAAATGTGTAGACCTAAATATGTTTAATATAAAAAAATAAAAAATAAAAATTTATTATCGAGAAGCATATTTATACTTGGGATAAAAAAAGCTTTAAAAAATACTCATTTGGGATCTCATTTGATATAGGTCATTGAGAGCTTTCCTACGCTATTAAAGGTGCAAATCCAAGTTCGTGAGTACAAGATATAAACTTACAACGTTAAAATTAATATTACCTAAAAAATTTGGTCAATGTTGGATCAAACAATAAGTATGAGGTGTGCATCTAGCAGCAACCTAAAATAATTTAAATAAATAATTTTATTTAAATACCCTTAAATGACATATCAATTCAAGTTTTTATTAAAAGTAATTGTTGAAAATATTAGAGCAATACGAGAAATTTAAGAAAAAATTATAATCACCCAACTTGCTTTATATGGTAGTACGATGAATATATATATGATATTAACTGTTAAGAATAGCATAGAGGAGGAGCATCCGTATGTGAGCAAATGAGAGACATCGACTTGACGTTTGTTGTAATCCTATCCTTTCCTCCAGTCTCTCTGCAATATGAAAGAAGGGAGAATCTGCCTAGAATCGCAATCAGCATCTGGTAGGCCTAACCCATCAACACCGCCAATTGACTAGTTGCACATGGAGGGCAAACGGTACAGTGTGTGGATTCGAGTGGTGGGTCTCACACGCAAGTCCACTATCACCCTAGTTTAAACTATACATATCTCTAAGCTTTGAATAAATAAAAAATGGCGTTTAGTTTAAAATTATCACTGCCTGCCTCCGTCTGTCTCCAATTTCAGTCTTAACATTGGGGACATATGTAGGTGTTAATAATTAGCTTGAAAATTTTGCAGCAGGAGTCGTGAGAGTTTGGCCTAAGTCGATTTCCTCTCAACTGCTGATCCGCCCTAATCACATGCTTGAAGCTGGTGGCTGTCCCATCTGTTCCTTATCTCTCTCTCCTCTTCCAGCTTAACAGTAGGGGGTGATTGACTTCGAGAGACTCTAGCAGGAGCAAGCTAGGTAAGATGAAGCTAAAAAAGACGCTTGGCATGTGCTGGCAAAGAAAGGCATGATGCAAATGAAGAAAGAGAGATGGACGGAAGTGGAAAGGAGGAGGAAGTGGGCATGCTGTAGATGTAAATCAGCAATGAGCAAGAATTGACCAACATATCTTTAGTCACGGGCCCCAAGTTGATAGCTAGCACTAAGTTCACTTTCAATGTGATTCACCACTTTTTGTTCACCGGCTCCTTCGCTCATGACCACTGAAAAATAAAACCTTTTAAAGAAAAAGCTTAAAACATATCAACGATCAAGAAACCCATGCTTTGTATGCATGTATGGTAAGTTGTAAAAGAAGCAGCGGTTTATTTTTTTGGGCAATGAAGGGAATTGATGCAAGGAAAGCCGTAAGCAAGCACTTTGCAGTGGTGTAATTTTGCACGACCAGTCGACGCGATTGCTTGTGTCCCTCTCGGAGTGTCTCTTCTCCCTTTTCCCTTTCGGGTCTCGAATCAGTAAATGGAAATTCTCGTCGACAGTCCTAACTTGCAAGCAAGCTACATCGCACACCAACTCTAGACGGCATCTCACCAGCTTCTAACTCAAGCTGACCGAGAGGAGTACTGTACCAGACTAAAGCTGAATTGTTAAATGTACAGGCCATTGATTTGTAAGAGCAAACCTCCCTGATCAAGAACTTTCATCACATTATACGTCACACATATTTAAACCGTTTGAGATGGAGGATCAGAACCTCCCACGCTTATCACCCTATGTTAATCACTACTGCTTAATTTAACAAGTACTCCCTTGTCTTAAATTAATAGCTTCATTTGACAAAAAAAATATATTTTATATTAATAATTTTATTCAGTAGTTGTGTATTTAAAAAAAATATATTATAAACTTATTTTTATTCGGGTTTCATGTTTTAATAAAAATTAATATTAATTTAAATATAATTATTAATATAAAACAAAAAGAGCATATATTTATTTATAAAATGTAACGCTGGTAGGGCCAATTATAAAAAGGAAACTTTTTTTAGTAAAGTAGGGAGCTTTGTAACAGTCAGGGAGATAAAAGAGGAGTTTAAAACGGTTATTCAACCTTTTGGGACTGCCACAAAGAGACGAGAGGGATGCCACCAAAAGGGAGTGGAGAAATTGAGAAGTGGACACGAACTTTGTAGTTTCTTTTGTCATCTCTCGTGGTAGGTCACGAGATTGCTGCGACATATTTCCCCGCTTCGAAGTTGGAAGCATTGCCAAGTCACCGTCATTTGGCTTGATTATACCGACGTGCGTGAACCAACTTGATCAAGTGCCTCAAAGCAAAAATTATTTACTTTCGGAGCTTTTTTAGGAGTTACTCCAAGGAGTCTTCAATTTTGAGGATTAAGATTATATATGCTTAAGTGAATATTAGTGTACTAATATGCACTAGTGTATGTACCGTTAATCTTATTAATACTTTTAAAATACCAAATTATTTCTTAATTCATAGGAACATACAGTTGAGTTGCCCCGTTTTCTTAAATATTAAAGTCAACTACAAGTCAACATGGTTCACCTAGCCTCATTAATCAAGAGTAAATATTATACCCCATTCGTCTCAAATTAATAGCTTTATTTGACAAAAAAATTTATTCAATATTAATCGCTTTATTTTATTTTATTTAAGTGATTGGATACTTTAAAAAAAGTATCATAAGGTTATTTTTTTCTTCTCGTATACATGGGTTTCACCATTTGATAAAACCCATAATTTTAATCTCATGGCCCACAATACTCATAGGGCATACAAGTTTTAATTACCCGCCTGCCCCTCAACTGATACAAGCTCTCATATTACGATCAAATGACTTATGTAA
Source organism: Saururus chinensis (assembly GCA_035235625.1). NCBI lineage: Eukaryota > Viridiplantae > Streptophyta > Magnoliopsida > Piperales > Saururaceae > Saururus > Saururus chinensis. The sequence goes on from CP141145.1 coordinate 35,378,915, forward strand.
CACCAAGTATATTTTTTTTAATATGCAACCCAATGTATGTAACTTTTATACTATATAAATATATAAAATATTATCATATATATACTTCTTGGCTCGCATAATTGTACTTGAGTTATTAAATATAGTGTTGAATATTCGACAAGGACACTTAGGGGCTGATAGCGAACTGAACAGAATTAAAATGTAGACACCAACAAAATTAAATTCTAACGGAATATTGAAAGTTTAGAATTAATTTCATCGGCGATGACTCAGTATTCTCAACTCTGTCACACTAGTCCAATACTAAAAGAGTAGAGATGGTTAACTTTGTGTATACATAGATAGAGACATTGCACCAGATGACTTATTAAACTCTGTAGGGGTCCAAATGAAGTTAAAAAGTAATAATAATGTATAAATTAAAATATGATAGCAAGTGTTGAAAGGATATAGTGTTGTGTTAATAGTAAAGAAAAATCATAATTTCTCAACTATGTCACAGCATGTGATGGGATTGTGGGCCGTAGCCCCTGAGTTCGTCCCTGACCCACATCCAGGATCCACCAGTCACAATGTATGATTCAAACTATACGAATATATGGAACACATCTTATTTTTTAATTATTATATCCGGCATGTCACATGATAGAGCCGATTTGACACTTGGAAATGAAACGATTTAGGTGGGGTTGGCCACCTCATCGAGCATGGTCAACTTGATCATGTGGCCGAAGCTGATCCGGTGGATCCTTGTTAGGATTCACACGTAAATGTACGGATAATCGAATTTAATATTTTTTATATTTTATTATAAAAACTTAAATAAAATTATTAATATAAATAAATAGGATATATTTTCTTACTTGGTTAAAGAGTTATATATTCATAATTTTATTTTATTAAAATTTATTAAATTTAAGTAGATAACACTTAAAAAAATGGGTCTAGATGAGTTGAGTGGGCACTTTCACCGTGGGAGTAGTGCCTACCCAGCTCATTCGAATCCAAAATTTTATTTATAAGTTTATTTTTTTTGTAAATTTTTTTAAAGAATAAAATTTATTATTTTTTAAAATATAATTATTAAAAATTATTTAAATATATTTTTTAAAAATAAAAGTATAGTATTTTAAAATTAATTTTAAAAATTTATCACCTAATAAAAATTATAGTTAATAATAAAAAAATTTAGAATAAAATTAGATATCACGTCACCTATTTTTAAAACTATAAATTAATATAATTTTTTATATAAAATTTAAAAACATACGTTTTTGGTATTCTAATTTTTTAAATTTAAACATCTCACGTGGGTAAGTAATTTTAAAATTTTAATATAGGATAATTTTTAATATAGGGCTTACTTACAAGACACATTTCTGGATGTTTAAATTAATATAAAAAATAATAATTTAAAAATAATAAAATTTTTAATTACGAACTAAGAGGCTTGGAGACTTGGAATTTTAATTAGAATTAAGATAAAATTACTAAAATTTTATTTAAAATTTTATCCCCAAATAACCTCTAAAATGTAGAATAGATGGAGTATAACAAATGGGTTAGTCTTAATCGGAGTTGGTTGTGATGATTAATTAGTATAAAAAAAATAGATGTGAACTCTCTGTCACTTCTTGAAGCAAATGCAATTTATCGTCGACGTGTGTGTCGAGTCTCCAGCTTGCCATTCCAACGTGTCAAAATGACGTCACGGATGACCAATTCTGGCGACACAGTCACTTGACTTCCAAAATGGATGACCGAGAAATCGAGCATCTCGCGAGCCATGGCTACCGCGTCCTGTCTGAGTCGGAGTGTTTGCAGCCTTTTCTAAGTCAGGTTAAAGAGCAAAGCAATAAATCAATCCAGACAGGTTAAAGAAATGGATGGGAACTCGGAAAGCAAAGCAAGTGGAGGGGTGAGAAGCCGGTGAGAGAAAGGAGAGACGGAGGAGGTAGAAAGAGCTGAAAGCACGCTTGCCGGCCATTAGAGCTTCAGCTCGGAGCTCTCGTCCGTTCGATTCAGGGGAGAATCTCAGCGAATGATTTGATTTTTGACGCCATTGTTGTAAAAGGTGATGGTTCACGCCAAATTGGGCCGCGGTTTGTTTGTTTTTTTTTTTTTAAAAGGAACAGTCCCCCTCCCCCCCACAGAAACCAGAAAAAGGATTGCTTATGTGTCTGAACTTCTCTGAATGAAAAGAAAAGACAAAGGGGGAAAAAGGGTACCTTTCCATGGATGAGCTTGTCCGGTAGATAAGCTCTGATGCAGAAGTCTGTGGAGTTATCGGCATTTAATTGCCTCTGAAGTACAGAGAGTTTGGAGCAGGGCGGGTTTCCGGTTTCCGCTTCGTTTGGAGGAACCCAAGTGTCACGGGTTCTGATTGGCGGGGTTACTGACAATGGTGAAGCTCAACGAGCCATCTGGACGTCCGCCACTGCTTGAGGTGCGTTGCCTGTAGTCTGATGTCTTGCTGTTTATACTTATGACTATATCTTCTAGATGTTTGTGGAGGAAGTGATTGGGCAATGGGGCCAATTTCTAGTGTAACAGGTCGTATGCTGGGTTTCTTTTGAAATGTTAAGAAATGGGTTATGATTTAGATTTGATTCTAGGGATGGTAGTGTCGCTAGGGACTACTTGTTATCACCTATTGGCTATTGGTATTGAATTTTGAGTGGAGATTAATCTTTGTATGTTGTTCATCTCTATCAGCTGGTGAGCCTGTCGCCGGTTTTGGAGTCGAGGAAAGCTTATGCTTTGAGGTTAGCGTTAATGGCATGCTTGCTGATTTGTGGCGCTCATGGGCTAAATATGGAAGGCCAATATTTGTTGGACCTGAAGAGCACTTTTAGAGACGAGTTTAATCACCTTAGTAGCTGGGATGGGCGTGACGAGACTCCCTGCAACTGGAAGGGCGTGAACTGCACGATCGGGTATGATCCAGTGGTCTCATCTCTTCAACTCAGTTCCTTGAACCTCTCAGGGACTCTCTCCCCCAGTATTGGCAAATTATTCTTCTTAACTTCCCTTGACTTGTCTTTTAACTCGTTTTCGGGAGAGATAACCAGGGAGATAGGAAACTGTTCAAGGTTAGAGGTTCTTAACCTCAATAACAATGGTTTCGTAGGAGAAATCCCTGTTGAGTTGGGCAATCTATCTTGCCTTAGAACGCTCAATATCTGTAACAACAGACTATCTGGTCCTCTACCATTGGAGATTGGGAATCTGTCAGCGCTTGAGGAATTGGTAGCCTACAGTAACAATCTCACGGGCCCATTTCCACGGACACTTGGCAAGCTGAAAAGTCTGAAAAGATTTCGTGCGGGGCAAAATTTAATTTCTGGGAGTATACCTGTTGAGATTGGTGAGTGTGAAAGCTTGGAACTGCTGGGTCTAGCTCAGAACCAATTAAGTGGTCAAATACCTAAAGAGCTGGGAATGCTTGGGAATTTGACAGATCTGATTCTTTGGGATAACGAGCTCTCGGGACCTATTCCCAAGGAGCTTGGGAACTGTACAAATCTTCGCATTCTTGCTTTATATGAGAACAAATTAGTGGGAGAAATACCCAAGGAAATTGGGAATCTGATGTATTTGAAGAAGTTATATGTCTACAGAAATGAATTAAATGGAACAATCCCAAAGCAGATTGGAAACCTTACTTCTGCAGCAGAGATTGATTTCTCAGAAAACTTTTTAACAGGGGAAATACCAATAGAATTTACTAATATAAAGGCTTTAAGCTTGCTGTACCTTTTCCAGAATCTGCTTACTGGTGTAATCCCTGTTGAACTCTCTAATCTGAAGAAATTGACTAAGCTTGATCTTTCGATCAATTACTTGACAGGTCCCATCCCTGTTGAGTTACAATATTTGACTGAACTTCTCCAGTTACAGCTCTTCGATAACTCACTTAGTGGCACTATTCCTCAAGGTCTAGGTGTGTACAGTCGCCTTTGGGTTGTTGATTTTTCTGAAAACAATCTCACTGGTCAGATACCAAGTCATCTCTGCAGGCATTCGAATCTGATTCTGTTGAATCTGTGGTCAAACAAGCTGACAGGAAACATCCCAAGTGGTGTAACTCATTGCAAATCATTGGTCCAGCTTCGCCTTGGTGGGAACAGCCTTACAGGCAGCCTTCCTTCAGGACTATGCAAGTTGGTCAATTTGTCTGCCATCGAGTTGGACCAGAACAAGTTCAGTGGTCCCATCCCCCATGAGATTGGCAACTGCAGAGCTTTACAGAGGCTTCACCTCTCCAACAACTATTTTTCATCTGCGTTGCCAAGAGAGATTGGTAATTTAGCTCGGTTGGTCAGCTTCAACATATCTTCCAATAAGCTTACTGGTGAGATTCCTCTGGAAATTTTTAGTTGCAAAATGCTCCAAAGACTTGACCTCAGTCATAATGAGTTTGTGGGGACTTTACCTGAGGAACTTGGATCTCTTGCACAGTTGGAACTGTTTAAGCTATCTGATAATAGGCTGACGGGTCCTTTACCTTCTGTCTTAGGGAAGCTTTCCCGTTTAACTGCGTTGCAAATGGGGGGTAACAATTTTTCTGGCCGTATACCACCAGAGTTGGGTGGTCTCTTAAGCTTACAGATTGCGATGAACCTAAGTTACAACAATCTGACTGGTGAAATACCACCAGAGCTTGGAGGCCTTGTGTTACTTGAATATTTGCTGCTTAACAATAACCATTTGGCTGGGAAAATTCCTTCTTCATTTGCAAAATTATCTAGTTTGCTTGGGTTCAATGTCTCATTCAATGATCTTGATGGGCCCTTACCTTCCATCCCCCTATTTGAAAACATGACTATAAGCAGCTTCATAGAGAACAAGGGGCTCTGTGGCAAACCCCTTGATGCCTGTTCTGCCTCCTCATCTCAGACTCCACATTCAGCACAAGAGACAAATACCCCTTTGGGTAAAATTATAGCAATAGTTGCCGCTGCAGTGAGTGCAGTATCTCTTGTTCTCATTGTGATCATTGTAGTCTTCATTAGACGACCAGTAGAAGTGGTTGCTCCTTTGCATGATAAGCACTTAGCCTCCCCAGCATCAGATGCCTATCTTTCCCCGAAGGGAGGATTTACTTTACAAGATTTGGTTGAGGCTACAAATAATTTTGATGAAAGTTTTGTTATTGGAAGGGGAGCTTGTGGCACAGTTTATAGGGCTGCTATGGAATCTGGACAACTAATAGCTGTTAAGAGACTTTCGTCTCAGAGAGAAGGGAACAATGTTGATAGCAGCTTCCGAGCAGAAATTTTGACCCTTGGAAAAATTAGACATCGGAATATTGTGAAACTCTATGGTTACTGCTATCACCAAGGCTCAAATCTTCTGCTGTATGAATATATGTCAAGGGGAAGTTTGGGTGAACTTCTTCATGGTTCTTCATCTACCTTGGACTGGGAAACCCGGTACACGATTGCACTTGGGGCAGCTGAGGGGCTTTCTTACTTGCATCATGACTGTAAGCCCCGGATTATTCATAGAGACATAAAGTCCAACAACATTCTTCTTGATGAAAATTTTGAAGCACATGTTGGTGATTTTGGTTTAGCAAAAGTGATTGACATGCCCTATTCAAAGTCCATGTCTGCCGTGGCAGGGTCATATGGGTATATTGCTCCTGGTAAGTGTTACACTGTCATTGCACCTTGAATGTCTTTTTAATGATTTTATGAAAAAATTCTATTTTTAATTGCCATCTTTGTCAGCTTCGTAGCATTTTGGAAGAAATTTATTAAAAAGTTGCTTTGTGGTGACGCATGAGAGAGGATGACAGTTTTTGTAGAATTCATAAAGTAATATGTTTCTTGTGTTGCATAATGCACATGTTCATGTTTTTAGCATTTGATGGCCACTACTGTGACTGTTTCATCATTTGATTAAACCTATACATACATATTGGGTTTCCTGTTTATATATCTTTTACAGTGGAATATCTTTATTCGTTCCCTAATAGTTTATCTTAGCTAAAAATACAGTTGTGATAGAGTTAGTAATCTGATTAAGGTGCGAAGTGTACAAAGTGAGCTTGTTCCTTACATGTCACTGGTCTTCAAGTATTGGGCTATTAAAGAAATGCTGCGTGTGTATCTAATCCTGTCAACCAAAAGTGTTATATTTGCACTTGTTCTGTGGTGAATAATGTGCACTTATGATTTAAGGCATAATAGTGATGTTATGAACCGTTGTTTTAAGTCTGTTTACTTTTTTAGATTCTTTCCTCCCTGTAGGGGTAAAGGGTCCTGTTCAATTCTAAGTTTCCTGAGTATCCGGTTGCTTGTTTATGTTTGTCAGAATATGCTTACACCATGAAAGTGACGGAAAAATGTGACATCTATAGCTATGGAGTGGTCCTGCTTGAGTTGCTGACCGGCAGAACACCTGTACAACCTCTAGACCAAGGTGGTGACCTTGTCACTTGGGTGAGAGCTTACATTCAGAAGCATTCTATGATTCCGGCAATATTTGATTCTCGATTAGATACTGACAATAAGAGTACTCTCGAACACATGCTCATAGTCCTTAAAATTGCTTTAATATGTACAACTATGTCACCATTCGACCGACCACCAATGCGGCATGTTGTGTGCATGCTTATTGAGTCTAAAGAGAAAGGAGATCACCTTTCTGACTCATCTCCTAGGGTTGATGTCCGTTTGAAGGAGGATTCTTCATAAAAAGTACCTCTGATTTGTTTTATCTCGATTTTTTAGGTGCCCATTTTTTCCTTGTGATATATGTATGATAGTTATATGATAAAATGATGTGGAAGTTTCTGACAGAAATCAGCTTCATGTATGGATATACTAACGGCTCTGTTTGGGCATGTGCACTGTTAACGTGTTCTAAATTTCTAATAGGAAGTGTTGCCTGTCCAAGGCACATGCCTCATGAATTGAGAGTACAATTTTCTACTTATCTTATACTTCGTCAATATTTCTTTTACTTGCATCCAAAGTAGTGGATTCCACGATAGTGCTCTTTTGGCTTCTCCTTGCTTCAGTTACTGTATAATATCTTCGGTTCCAAAAATTAGATGGAACCCATCAATATGGGGCCTGTGTTTTCTGACTTGGACTTATCTAGCCTGACCAACTATGGGAGGCTGCCACATCAACTAAGAAGTGGTGAAAGAGAAACTTGAAAGCCGGATCCAATAGGTTCCTAGTTCCCTCCTTCACGTCTGCTGGTCATGCATTATGGTCACGGTGGGCGGTCAGGAAAACATTTTTCTTCATAGTGATTAGTTCGATGGGCATCATCTTGAATTATTTGTCTGCATTATGTTCTAGTGTTGGATACCCGTGATATTTTTAGATTTTCCAAGTGATCGCTGTTCAAAAGATATATAATAGCGACCATGGAGGCGATAATATCTCCTTGTGAGAGCGAATTGAGTGTGTATCTATTCTTTTGGGGTATTATGGATGTCACCTTATTTCCTTGATTCCGTACTGATCACTTTCTTAGATAAACATGTCTGGCTTGGCTGAGTTTCGGCGGAGATCGCAAAGCATCGACGTGATGTATAATTTAACTTTGGAGATCTCTTGGTCTACTCTGGATGACATGTTTTATAACGAGCTGATCGTGTGATCCCTGTTTAATGGCACACTGCAGATTGCACTTAGAGTGGCAGTCACCGGGTCTCAAGCGTTGTATGGATCATATCCGGAAAGAGAAGTGGTTACCAAAACTGTACCCTCTGCAAACAAATGTGCTCATATACCCTCTCACTTCTTGGGCAAGATATTGCAGGCCAATTAAAGAATTTTTTTGCCCACCTCGACCAATATACAAATATTTCACATTCTTTGGTTTAGAAAAAAATCTTCCACAAAATTAGGGCTACACGAAATTTTATAAAATTTGGACAAAATGCCCCTAGCAGGGGTTTAGGGTTAAAAATTTTGTAACCAGCCGGCAAAGGCTTGCAAAAGCAGAGGCAATCAAAGCTTTGCTGCAATTTTTTATTTTCGACTAGCCATATTCTAAATATGGCAAAATTGTCTTCGAGAATATCTTAGAAGCAACGTTGGATGTTATTCAAAAATTTATGAGTTAAACATCTAGTATAGGCCATTTTCTAATTAATGTTCTCAAGTCTAACAATACAGATATGAAAACAGATGTTTGGACAAGCAACTATATCGCCGTTCTCACATTGACAAGTTTGCAATGATTAATATTGATTGTTTTTTACTTTATCAATATATTTTAGCCTTTTCTTGAAAAGTTGCATTCACTTTCCTACAGTTGTATTATATATAGGTATATTATAATCAGCTGAGGCAACTGGACGAAGTCTAATAGACCTTTACTGACACCTTGGTTAGAAGATGGATTCTTAGCCATTTTGAGCTAAGTAATGTAACTTTATACACATCATTTTTGCCACGACTGCAAAATATTGATCAAACTACTGATGTACTCTGTATAACAATATTTAAGTGTTCACAGTTTACAAATATTTAAGCCGACATGAGCAACATTTATTGTCTGTATTTGGATGGGAAAATTTTAGTGACTGTATTTTTAGTATTGATAGCATGGCAGTTTGTTCGTTTATAATGAGAGCAAAAGAAAACAAGGAGTTTAAGTAAGAGGAATTGACCACAGTAGACTCTTACTTTGGTCAAATAACCGAAATGTGAGTAAGTTTTTACTATTTATCAAAGTAGACTTGCTCACGTGGGAACTTGTAAGTGTGTGAAGACTTTTGACTAAATTACTATCTCCTTCATCATATGACAACTCGATGGAAAAAATCATCTACAACAATCGCTTAGTCAAGGAAAATGTCTTCTTCTCCGGTGCGACTTCGTCTTACGGTGGTTTTATTTCCAGTAAGGCTTCCTACCTGGGTTGGTTCATCTTCTTAAAGCTATTTTTGTTTGCCCAGTTATTTCCTTCTTCACGACTTTTTCCTAGCACGTCTCAATGTCCAACACTGTATATTCCTTTGACGAAAAAGATTGATTTATGTTATTTGGGATAATGAGAAATGTGTTTCCAAATGAAAAATGGTATTTTGGGTTGGATATATATTGGTCATTATGTAGTTTCTGCTAGTAAAATTTCTGGGTAACTGGAAAACTGAAAACGGGAAACTGGAAATTTGGAAGATGGGATAACTGAAAATTTGGAAAAGTAGAAAACTGAATTGTTGATATGATATGAGAAGAGCATGGAAAGGGAGACACAAAGTTTGTTGTGTGTTTGGGACGTACATTGGGAAAGAGATAAGTCCCTTCAACAAAGAAAAAAAAGACAAGAACTCCTTGAAATATGATACATCTTTAGAGAAAAATATATTTTTGTGGATATGAAAGGTGTACAAGGATAATTTTTTGTTAATATTATGTTTTTGCATGAGGTTATCATGTTTCTGTTTAGGTTTCTAGTAGACTTTTCTAGTTTTCAATTTGCCAATTGCCTAGCTTGCCGTTTTCCAGTTGCTCATTTTCAGTTTTCCAGTTCCCAACTTTTTTTTTGACAGTTACCAATTTTCCAATTCGGATGTATACTAGGTTCAGGTTGCATCCCATTATTGTTAGTATGGTTTTCTCTAAATTTTCCTAGCTTGTCATTTTCCAGTTGTCTATTTTCAGTTTTTCAATTCCTAGCTTTCCGTTTTCTAGTTGCTAGTTTTCCACTTCGGATGCATACTAGGTCAAGGTTGCATCCCATTATGTTAGTATGGTTTTCTCTAAATTGCTCATTTGTGTGATAGAAAATAGAAAATAACAAGAACTAAAGCATAAATAGAACTTAATTTTTTGAATTAATCTTTGTCATAAAACTCGGTTTAATGTTTTTGAATTGTGTTCAAATGGATATTGTCTTCGGATTAAGTTGTATTAAAAATACTAATACAACAAATTTAGTTCTTGTTCTTTTCCATTTTCTATTACGACCAAACTAGGAGTCTCGCAACATATAGCAGTAAAATTTACTTTAGGTTTTAAAATTTGTAACTTGTAAATAACCAGTTATCTAGTTTTATAGTTAACTAGTAAATTTACTCATTAGGTTAAGGACCATATATTCAACTCAATTTATTTCCTGATAAGTCTTTTTTTTCATACAAAAAACTATGAACTGTCAACTAAATAACTCTCAATAGGATAACTATGAAGTGGATAAGTGTTAATTAAATCTTGTGAAGCTGAGGTACATAGTAATGTGTTTGCAGATACTTCTTGTGCATGATGTAAGAGTGCATTAGATAAATAGATTACATTTAAATATGAACATGGTGAACTACCAGATTTAGAGCAATGGGCAATTCTTTTCTCTGGGTCTTCACATCTTCCAGCTCCAAAGACCTATTAGTTTATTTCCCTTCCACCATGTAGATTGGTTTAGGTTATTTCAGATAATAAAAAAGGTGTTATCCGATGAAAATGTTATTTTTGATTAGTTATATTTTGGACATTACGTAGTTTTTGCTAGTAAGATTTTCTGGGTAGTTGGAAAATTAGAAATAGGAACATTGGAACACTGGATCATTGAAATACTGGAAAAGTAGAGAATTGGATTACTGATATGATATGAGAAGAGTATGGAAAGAGACACAAAAGGTTTGTTGTGTGTTTGGGATGTCCATTGGGATGAAAGTGGTAGGAAATATAATTTTGACAATGCAGAAATAAAACTAATTTAATTACCTTTCAAGTTTTTCATTTCAGTTTTTCAGGATTTACGTTTTCTAGTTTTTTAGTTTTCTAGTTTTTTTATTTTCCAGTTTAACACTATGTCAGTTTGACAGTATGTTAGTTTTCCAATTTTTCCTTTAGCACATGGATTATTCTAATCGATGCAGGTATATATATAGGGTTCCTCCTATTTTTCTTCTTATGTTGTGAACTATGATTTTTCCTCTCACCATTCCCAAAATTACTCATTTGTGCCAAAATATGAGATAATTCTTTTAGAAAAAAAATAAATATGTGAGTAAATAAGACAATAGTAATTTAACAATAATTCCTCGATTATCGTTGCTTAGGTTCCCTACTGCATCTCTAAAATTTGACATATCACTACCAAATTTAGATCTATTGTCATCCCACTTCCTAATCAAACTGCATCATGCCCACCCTTCATCAATCTTCAAAACATGGCATCCTTGATTTATTAGGCTCGCTTCTCCTATTTCGGAAGGGCATTGTCATCCTCTGAAAAAAAAGGATTCAATAGCTCTATTAATTATGACTCCAATTAAGTGATACGAAAAGAAAACATATAATGAGTGACTAAGTCATCCTATTATGCACAACATATGAATTCATATCATAAAAGTTTTTTTTATCAATAACTAGTAAGCTATTAACTTCCTTAGCCAACACACGTCCTCACCTATGAAGTCAAAAGCATAGCAGTGTGACAAATACCACATGTATAAGCACCACAAACCACACAATCATCACAATTAAAATTTGACATTCTCATATATGGAACACAACCAAAATCCAATGATCATTGTTAACATGGAGTGTGAAGTGATGAGCTCAAAATTCTAAAAATGGTGTTCCATTCACACTAAACAAGCTCTTCAATGATTTTAGAACTGTTAGCTTGCCATGTTCATGTTTAAATGTAACCTATTTATCCAATGCACCCTTGTTGTCATGCATAAGTAGTATTTGCATACGCATTACTATGTACCTCAGCTTCACAAAATTCAATTGACACTAATCTACTTCATAGTTATTATAAGGACCCTCATCTCTAGACCGGTTTTGGTTTTCTTTAATTATCGGTTATCGTGAGGTTAACGTATTTTCTGATTTATTCGGTGGTTTCATAAATAAATAGTGTTTATGATAGTTTTAACCAAAATCAACTTTAAGATTAGTGGTTTTAAGTGATTTTGAATCAAATGTTAATTTTTGGGATTTTTTTGAATTTTTATTATTTTTCCAAAAATTAAGGTTTTGGCGGGACCCCTGTGGGCCCCACCGTTGAAATTTTGGTTTTGTGTCAAATGAACCCAGATATCTACTTAAGGTCATACAAAAAATTTTAGAATTTTCTTAGACTTAATTAGTGCTCAAATTTATAAAATACCCATTTTTAGCCTATTTTTTCTATTTACACCCCAGAATTTACCCATACACACCCCAACCCTTACTATAAAAGGCCAAACCTAAGCATCCCATTTTGGGAATAGGATGAGGAGGAGAGGTCAGGCCTAATCCTCAATTAGGCTAGAAATAGAAGGTGTTTAAGGTAAGCCTATCCTAATTTAGCACTAAATCCTAGCTTTCTTCTTAATCTCTTCTAATTCATTTTTGGACATCAAAACTACTGATTTGTATTTTTACTACAAACCCTAACTCTCAATATCTGAATTTTATGTTCAACAAGCCCTAGATCTAAGTTTTTAATTAGGGTTTTCTTTGGTAAACAATTTTAATGGAGTTTAATTCAAACTCTATGTCTTTGTAAGGTTTTCAAGAAGGGTGACCATCAAATCCAAGTCTAATCAAGGGATAAGATAATGGACTTTCGAAATTTCAGTGTCTATGGTAAAACTCTTGATTTTGTGGTTTATTTTAAATGGAGTTACTTGATTTGGTGTGCTAATGGCATAATTAGAAAATGATAATCTTTAATCCTGATTTCATAGTGTTTTATCTTGTTATGATGTGGTTTAACATTCTGGAAGTCATGGAGGACTTTTGATGGTATTTAGGTTGTTAGATGTTGATTTGAAGTGTTATCAATGGAGTTTCGGTTTGAAATTGCGAAAGAAAGAAGGTCGAATTTGCCTTGTTGGCATTTGAACGGCAACACTGCAGTTTTGACATTTTTCTAGTTCAGCCGATCGAATGGCCTGCTAGGAGTTCAAATGACCAAACTATAAATTTGAATTTTTCCCATTTAGCTGATTGAACGGCCTGCAGGGCATTCGAACGGCTACACAGCAGAATTCTATGTTATTCACATGATGCTTATTTCAATGATTCCACTTTAACTTGCCAATTTTATATGAATGTGGAGTATTTTAAGCTATATTATGCTACTGAAAAGGCATGTTATTGAGGTTATGAAGTTGGGATATATGATTAGAGATTTTTGGAATGACTTATGGTTTGTGGCATGATGTTGAAATTGTCATCTTGAAATTGTGAATGGTTGACTCTCTATGGTTAAGCATATTTTCAGTAGGACTACAACCTATTAATGGATTGACTTGACATGATAGAATGTGGTTAGTTGATGTATGGATGTTGGTGAATGTCATGACTCAAGGATGAAATGAATGATCTTATATGTGTTTTGCCTTTGTGGTTAAGTTTTGATTTGAGTTATGTTTTCAATTATTCTTCTCCTATGATTTCCGTTGGAATTCATGTTTAGATGGAAATTCACATATGTAGTGTGGTAATGAGTTTAATTTCAAGTATGTTGAAATGCATTGAGTGAAGTACTTCTACTAGGTACACACACATGTGGGGGTTTAAATGATGAAGTTGAAGCTTGATATTATGATTATGAATGATGCATTAGGGACTGATGAGAGCACTTATCATAGATTAGGATTTATGTATGCCTTGCCCACATATGTACCATGTTGCATGCATCATGAAAATGGATTTCCAATTGAGGCTTCATCGAGGTTAATCGAATTTGACCAATTGGATGCAATGTGGTAGAAATGTATGCCAAATTGATCGATCGTGGATTAATTGAAAGTTGATTGGTTCAAAAGGACATGTTTTGATTTGAGTTCCTATGTGGAACGAGTGCACTCCCTGGGTTGAGTCTAGTTAAATGAAATTATGTGGGGACGAGTTGTGTACTTGTCTTACAGATTGTGAGAATGTTATTATGAATGTCATCTGGACCCTGAGAATCCAGTGTGGTATGCCGTGTGCACCCGCTACCACGTGTTCTAGGGTTCCCTATGTGGGAATTCGGGCTCTCCCCTCTGCAGGAGATGTCCCTGGGCGAACACCCCTGCTCTAGATTCTCTGTGTGAGAATGGGACATCCTTGGCTAAGATCGTCTAGAGCGAGCAGCTTTAGGGATTGACAACCCCGATCTTTCTTGAATTCTTGTGTAGAATTTTGGACTATGACACGCCTTCGTGGCCTTGTTTATGTCCTGACTGTGTGACACCAAATTGTGATTACTCCTTGATGGAGGATGTTATGATATGATGCATGATGGAATATGTATGTTAGAGATACATTTATGCAGGATGTTATGATGTAATGCATGATGGAATATGTATGTTAGAGATAAATTAATGCAGGATGTTATGATATGATGCATGATGGAATATGTATGTTAGAGATACATTCATGCAAGATGTTATGATGTGATGCATGATGAAATATATATGTTAGAGATACATTCATGCAGGTTGTTATGATATGATGCATAATGGAATATGTATGTTAGAGATACATTCATACATGTTGATTTTGATATGATGCATGATGAAATATGTATGTTAGAGATATATTTCATGCAGGGTGTTATAATGAGAATGACATTATGTGGATTATGCACTATGATGCAGTTTTAGGTGATGTGTATGTGTGATCAGAAAATGATGCACCTTGCCAATCTTTGATCTGAATGATTATATTGCTATGCTATCATATTTTCGATGTTGATAGTGATATTAAAAACCATTGTTGAGTTTGATAAACTTACCCCTCTTTCTTGTGTTTTGTTTTGGGGCTGCGTGGTGTGACACACAGACGAACAGGATCTCCTCTTTGAGGAAAGGTCGGAGATGACTTGGATGTGATCGTGGAGATCTTTGTGTGACTTATTTTCCTTAGTTTTATGCTTTTTATTTAGAACCTTTGTGTAGGGTTCTCTGTTGGATTATGCTACTTTATACAGTTGTGTTTGCTTAAGACTTATTTTGAGCCAGTGTGGGCTATAGTTAACTAAGCATGTGGGTTTGAGATTAGTTGTTTACTTTGTAATAAGCAACACTCTTTCTTTCCTTCTTATTTACTCTTGCTCAAAGGATTGTGCATACTCCGTAATTCTGTTAAATCGCCTGTGGTTAGGGTTAAGTCTTCTGCTAAATCGTTTCTCAATTTCCCTTCATCGCCCCCGCGCGCTTGACCGGCCCTTGGACCAGGTTTAGCTCGGGTTGGGCATCGCTGAGGTGTGACAATTATCCTATTGATAATTATTTAGTTGACAGTTCACAGTTTTTTGTATAAAAAAAAGACTTATCAGAAAATAAATTGAGTGGAATGTATGGTCTTTAACCCAACGAGTAAATTTACTAGTTAACTATAAAACTAGATAATTGGTCATTTGCAAGTTACAAATTTTAAAACCTAAAGTAAATGTTGTTGTTTCATGTTGTGAGACTCCTAGTTTGGTTGTATAACCAAAATGTGGGGAGGTTTTAAAGATTTACCTAACTTAACTTATCCATGTGAGAATTGAATCTTATATTCACTTGTTGTTAGTGGGGTACTCACATTGGGCTCAATGGATGTTTTTGTGAATTAGGGTCGGTGATTAGATTGGTTATTTTTTGTGATAGCATATGACTCTTGTTTCATATCTTATAGATGCAATATTTCTAAAAAATTGGAAAACTATAAAACTGGATATTTATAAAACTGAATAACTATAAAACTGAAAAATTGGATAATTGAAAACTAGATAATTTTGGAAACAATATATGAACAAAAACCCTAAAAAGGCCTAAATTAGCTTCACAACATAGGAAAAAAATGGAAGGAACCCTATATATATATGTCTTCATTGACTAGAATAATCCATGTGTTAAAGGGAAAACAGGAAAATTGACATACTGGTAAACTGGAAAATCAAAAAACTGGAAAACTAAAAAACTAGAAAACTAGAAAACATAAATCCTAAAAAATTGAAGACCCAGAGAAAAAAAGCAAAGGAGATGAAGCAAACTGGGAAAACAAAAATATGAGGAAGAAGAACCTACCCAGGAGGAGGAAAAATCACTGCGAGATGAAGTCTTACGGGAGAAGAAGAAGAAATCTTTTTCCTGGGCTAAGCCATCGATCTGTCATGTTTTTCCCGTTAGTCAGAGAAAATTCATGAAGAAGGAAACAACTGGGCCAATAAAAGTAGCTCGAAAGATTAACTAACTTAGGTAGGAAGCCTTACTGGAAATAAAATCATAGCAGGATGAAGTCGTTTTGGAGAAGAAAACACTTTCTTGGACTGAGTGACTGTTGTAGATGATTTTTCTCATCGGGTTGTCATATGATGAAGGAGAGGGTAGTTTAGTCAAAAGCCTTCACACACTTGCAAGTTCCCACGTGAGCAAGTCTACTTTCGTAAATAGTAAAAACTTGCTCACATTTTGGTTATTTGACCAAAGTACGAGTCTACTTTGATCAATTCCTCTTTAAATAATACACAATGTGATCGATCACTTTGTTGATGCTTGCTTTCTCTTCAACGCAATTTAGCTCGGCTATAATCAATTGAAAAATCTACCATTCTGGTTAGGGATAAGCAAAGTTTCAATAGAGCACATTTAATCAAATAAATTTCAATGGACACTTTTAAGTTACTCAAAGCATATTGACATTCCTTAGACCTTGACATTATTAGACATTATGTAGGAAGAGTTTTTCATGCTCCCTCTGACAATGAGTCAAGCGTAAGGAACACATGTGAGCCCTTAATATTTGAGATAGCATATACATTAGTGCATATTAGCATCAATATTACTGGTGTTAATATGTACTAGTATGTGCACCGTATGTGCATCGTTGATTTCATGGATAAAGGGTTCCTATTTGTTCCTTACACTGAGCTCATTGTCAAAGTGGAACATTAAAAATGATTCCTTATCATTAAAGATTCTTTACTTCGTTTTCAAATCAGGTGAAAACATCTTGTTTGAACCCTGGGCAGTTCCACCCAAAACGAATTATTACATCTTAAAGTAATTTTTTTAAAATTGCATCCTTAATAAAAACAAGCATGATGATGCTCAACACTTAAAATTTATGAAAGGTCTTTTCTAGTTTTTCCAAATGCCTTCTTTTAGCTTTGAATGAAGTTCCCTCCCTCTCTCTCTATGTATCCTCCTCTTCCTTGTCTTCGTTAAGATCATCTAGTCTAATCTCATAAAATCATTGAAACCCTTTGGTCTTCCTTGTCTTTATTAAGATCATCTAGTCTAATCTAATAAAATCATTAAAACCCTTTGGTTCGTAAACAACCTCTTGACAGTAAGTTACTAGATATATTACAAAATTAAAAAAAAATATAAGATAAAATAACTATGTTGATTGCAATTGGGCAAGTGGAGATAACATCATACTACACCAAGGTGGAGAATGAGTCCAAGTACTGTTTGTTTGTTTCGTCTTAAAAGCCTATCATCTAACATTATGAATTTGAATCTAAATATATTCAATTTTTAAATTTTTTAAAATATAAAATTTTTGTTTATACTAAAAAACTTTATTGTAACAAAGATAATATGTATAAAAAAAGTTAAAATTAACTCTTTTCCGGAGTTGCATCTATATTACTGGGGTGTTTGCAGTCAATGCCCACCATAGACAAAAAATTATTACTATTGCCTTTTTCATTGAACATTTGGCGAAAGAGTATTACAAGAAAAGTGGCGCATCATTACCTTGAGGATAATAATTCTCTAAATAAGGATGGTTTGGTTCCCAAAAGTGAAGTCGCATAAGCAAATTGCTTTCTTCAATTGAGTTAACCTTCGCTAGTTATCAGCGGCACATAGACCATCGGGCAATTGTAAATTTAATAGAAAAAGTTGTCTCCGGCAAGCACCCTCATAAGCAAGGACAGACCAGCTCTATTCACCAAAATCAAATCAAAAAAGCATTTCACCGAGTACTTTGTTTTCGCTGCTTGATTATTGAAGGCATTGTCCCTGTCCATAAGCACCAAATTATGCAGCAAATTTACTACATCCAACGCTAGCATATTACACAAGGGGTTGGGGGGAACCTAAGAACCCACCTGTCCTCGAGATGCCCATCTCTAAGGCTATTTAGGGGCTATTTGGGTACTAAATTTTTGTCAAATTTCGTCTCAATTCTGGCTCGAATTATTAGAATCATGTTTGTGTGTAGGATGTGGGGTGAAATTAAAATTTTTGTACAGAAGTTGATTCAGTGATTCCGTTGATTCAGTGGATTCCGGCTCCCAATTCCTGCTTTAAAAATTATAGATTATGTTATTTTTCAACAGCTACTTCTCATATAAATTTGAGCCTCGAAAAATATGTCATAATAGGTGGGGCTCACTTTAAAAGTTCAAAATTACATACCCTTGTAGGATCTTGTTTGATAGAACTCAAATTTATAAACGTAATAGTACCAAGAACGTGTATATTTAAGTTCGGAAGAAAGAGTTATATTAGTTTAAGTTTAAAATTGGGTTTGACGCAATATCTATATTTAATCTAAAAAATTCTGTTACCAAACGTAATTCAAATTCGACAGTAAATTTTTAGATTTAATTCCAAAAAATTTTACTTCAGTTTCCAAAAAAAAATTCAATGCCCAATCTACACCCCATTGTTTACGGACTCTAATTATAGTTACGAACCTAATTAGCGATCACGCAGAAAGCAAATTTCTCACATAATTTTATGCATGAATGCCTAATAAAAAATGAAAAATTAATATTACTGCTCAGCAAATTAGTCAAAGATAAAAGATCAAGTATTCAGACTTCGCGCTGCTCAAATGTAATCATTCATATCTCACAAAGAACTCAACGTTGGCAAACCAATTCTTCCTGGTACTGCCAAAATAACATATCTTCAGCTGCTGAATTTACTTGTCTCAGGAGGTTCCTGAACCTCCCGAGATCACTTTTAACGAGAGCTCCCCTTGAGTTCAAATGAATCCCAACCGTCGGGTAATTTAAGAACAGTTAGCACTGCAATATAGGAAAACACAAGAAGTATCCAGCATTTGGAACTAGAAGCATCTTGGAAATGGCTAAGGCAGCTCTTCATCAGCTCATAGATAAAAACCACGAGTCACCACTTATTTTAACTTCAGAGTTTACGAAATCATTATAAATCCAAATAAAAACTTTTGAAGGCACAATGAGTGCATACATGAAAGGACTAAAATGCCGGTACAAAATACAAGTTCAGCGCTTTCAAGAAAACATGCAAGTCGTAGGGTTGTGAATGAAAACTCGGAGGTTGTAGCTCTAATGCCATATTAAAAGCCAAATCTCATAAAAGCTTAAGCTGTAAGGGTAAACAAGTCCAACGTCACCTCTGTCAGAAAGTAAACGGTGAAAAAACACAGGTGGTCTTTATCCTTACAAAGGCACAATAAAACCAATTTTGGAATCATACAAACATTATCCCATAACAAGAAAAACGTTAAAATAAAATTGCAGGACAGCATCATATTGCCCTGCAACATGATCATGCTTCTTCTTGCTCAGAATTTATTTGATAGCAGTGTTCGTAGATTTTTTTTGGGCCCTTCTCCCACTAGTTCGCAGACGATCTTCAGCCATCCGCACTGCCGAAGCCACTGCATGCAACCTGCCAGTGTCGTCACTAGTTAGGGAAGGTGGCAGCGCTAGGGCGAACCATAGGAGGGAGACGACGCGGTTCACTTCTTTCGAAGGTTCCTTTGGCGAAGGTTCAATGCGTGTCTCTCCACTCATCCGAGGACTCCGTGAGTGATGTCGTGTGGGTGCAGTGCCAGCTCTGTGCCCTGTGCTACCACCAATCGGATTGTGTCTTCGATCCGTCTGATTCAGCCACCTTCGCCAGAGTCACATGCAGCTCCTCTGTGTGGGCGCCTCTAGATCACCCGTTGTACCTCTGGCCGGTGCTGGAGCCCCATCACCTTCCCCTTCTCTTCTTTACGTTCAGGTTTGAGCACCAGGGTGGACCTCACCAGCCTCGGCGTCTTGTAGTAGCTATATCTGTTAAAAAAAATTATTCAATATTAATAGTTTAATTTAATTTAATTTAATTTAAATAATTAAGTACTTAAAAGAGCATTATAAGCTGTTACCTTTTTCATAGAGGTAAATTTTACTATTTAAAAAAACTACTACTTGTTTCAAATATGTAGCTATTAATATAAAACAGATGAAGGATTAAATTTATACCTAATATTTTATTTTTATGCATAAAATAAATATTTAGAAGTAGAAAGTTAATATGCATAGACTTTTACGTGCCATCGGCTCACCTGCCTAAGGCATGTGGCCGATCAAAATTGCACGACAATGATGAGTATGGTAGACGTGCTCGAGCTATACTAAAGGGTCACTATTTAAAATATCTATAATCTTTTATTATTATCAATTTCACCAATCAAATTTTATTCAAAGAAACATAGTCTTGTTAATATGCGCTAGGCTTATATAGGCACTCAATCTCGATTGCATGGCCCATGAAATTCAGGGGGCACATGTAAGTTTTTATCACCTACCTACTCCCTTACTCGACGAGAGTTTTGTATCATCATCTAACATCTTACAATGCGGTGAATACATATTTTTTAATATACAATCCAAATATGTTCTTGTTTTTTTGGCCCTTGGTTAGAACACTTTATGATTTTGCCCTCAAATGTACTAACACTTTAGTACCTCTTCTGTCTCAAAATAAGTGTCTTTTTTTAATATAAATTTATTATAATTTATTTTAAAAAATTAAATATGACTCTTATTATAAGGAGAGCATACCATTTTAGATATATTAACCTTCACCTACATTAATAGGTCTATTTGAATTTATTTTAAAATTAAAAAGAACTATTAATGTGGGACAAAGGAAGTATCATTTTGAGATACATAATATTTTAAAAGAAAATACAAATGTGACATAGAGACAACTTCACACAGGCTGAAAGTAAAAGGCACGCGTAAAATTGGTCCAATAGATCACATAATCTTTAGGCAAAAATGCCCCTTCTCTCCAACCTTTTTTTATTCAGCTCTCCCACCTCTTGCATCTCTCCTTCAGCCAGCTCCACTTCCTCCTGAAGTCCACCTCCCTCGGCGGTGTAACCATTTCATTTGCTTTGTAATGATACGAAGTCCTGAAGATTGTGGCATCTTCGGTACCAAGTGGCAATTGATTGCACTGATTTCTTGCAGTCACGATGTGAAGCTACAGAAGTATTCACGGAGAATACTGTCCCTAAGCAAGAAAGTGAAGCTTTGTGATGCTGCTGCAAAAAAACTCCTAGCTCCTTCTGATTTTAGCCTTTAGCTTCATGATCGACTCGGTTCATTGCAATTCCCAACCCAAAATACGATAGGATAGGAAAGAAAAGAAATATAGAGTAAAGAAACAGTCTTTTCTTTATGCTATAATGTCCAAAATATTATCATCGATCCCTTACAAAGGGCAGGAGGTAATAACACATGAAAATGAAGAACCCTTCTCCACAGGGACTCGTTTTACTGACGACGACCAACTAAAAGATTTGGAACAACTTAAGAACATGGCCTAGTTTCAGTCACCCCAGTTGACCTTGGCGCCCGCACATTGTCAGAAAAGGCTAATGAAGTACAGAAACGGGGTCAGGTGAGCATCAGCTCTGAGTGAGGTTGGCAGGCGGGTGTGGCTCGGTGTTCATGGTTGGGGGCAGTGAGTGATGCAACAAAAACCGGAGTTGGAGGATGGAACGAGGCCACCGGTTGCTGTAAACATGTGATGGAGCCAATGAAAACCACAACCAGAACCCCAGCGGCCCAACCTTTGGACGATTGCTTCGCTTCGTCTTCAATCTATCTTCTTTGACAGCTCCTTTCAGTCCTCGGGTTGGCCTTCCATCGCTGGGGAAACGAGATCTTAGCAGCAAAGTGTGTTTCACCTTTACAAGTGCCATTTTCAGTATTCATCACCATGATAAACTCTAAACAAAAGGCCAATGCTATCTGTCGATTGTATAAATGCTCATCAAAAGGCTCAAGAGCAAAGTTCAATTATACTTAATTGCAGGCGATTCATAGGAGAAACATGGTTGACGGTTTAACAAAATAGAATACTATTGATCACTCTCACGTCTGAAAAATCATCTAGTGAGCACTTTGCATGTTCATTTCTAATTCATACTAACCCTCCTCCCCTTGTGGCGTTCACATCTTTTCCTCCCAGGCACAGGAGATAACATACAAATAGATCCATCCGGACCATCCTTCAAAGGAACACCACAAACGGATCCTTGTTCTCCTATTGCAAACTCCTTCTTGGATAAAAGCGATCCAGACATCAAGCCCCCAATCCTCATTCCTTTGTGTTCAGTGCATCTATTTCTTCCATCAACAGGTCTATTTTGGCAGGTAGATCCATTGCTCAAGTTAACTCCACATATAGGGTAATCCATCCCCAAACTATCTAAAAAAACTGACCCATTCGACCTACAACTCCGCAATCCCTTGTGTTCAGTACAACTTTTTCCTCCCGCAACAGGCTTAAGTTCACATATAGAACCATCTCGTAAGTACTCTCCGCATATAATTGTATCCTTTTCAGTTAAACAGCCTTTCTCAATATGTAAAAGTGAGCCGAACCACCACTATGCATTCCTCTTTGTCCGGTGCATCTTTCTCTTCCATCAACAGGTCTGCTTATACAGACAGAACCTTCGCTTCTGGACACTGCACATGTAGGAGAATCCAAATCTCCTGTTGTAATCAATTTCTGCACTTCATCTAGCAAAATCTTTCCACTATGTTTACCATCTTCTTTTTTTATTTCAACCGATGGATATGTATTAGTAATTTCATTACTTATAAATGCTCCATCTATGCCATGTTCATCCTCAGAAGGCCATTGCCCTCCAACAGATTTAGTCTTTCTTAAGCTAAGTTTCAGTTTGATGAGTTGAGGCATTGACATGGTAGAAGTCACCCTCCTTCCTTTGTGCATTTCACATCTTTTCCTCCCACGAACAGGGGACACCAAACAGATGGAACCATCTTCTAAACTCACACCACAAACACAAAATTCATTGCCTGCAAATTTACCTAATATTAAATTTGTAGTCTCCTTGTTTTGACCCGTACCTGAAACCATCTCACAAGTCACATTAGCCTGATCAGTAAAAGAGCTCCCTGAGGCTAATTGGGGCCTTGATTTGCTATACTTAAGTACAGAGGGAAACATAGTAGAAATCACCCTCCTTCCTTTGTGCATTTCACATCTTTTCCTCCCACGAACAGGGGACACCAAACAGATGGAACCATCTTCTAAACTCACACCACAAACACAAAATTCATTGCCTGCAAATTTACCCAATATTGAATTTGTAGTCTCCTTATTTTGACCCATACCTGAAACCACCTTAGATGTCACATTAGCCTGATCAGTAAAAGAGCTCCCTGAGGCTAACTGGGGCCTCAATTTGCTATACTTAAGTACAGAGGGAATCAACTTAAATTTCCTGTCATTTGAAGAAAGTTGAGCCTTTTCACGAGGAACTTCTAATGGCACACAACCATCAATCTTAATTCCCACTCTCTTCCTGCCAAAGATATGTGGCTTCCAATCAGGAATGATATCAAGGATATTAAACAAGTGGGATTGGCGAGAAATAATTTTGTCAAGCACTAAGAGAATATCCTCTCTGCGGCGGTCCCCATTTCCACCTTTGTTCCAGGCATAATCAAAAATTGAGAGCAGCTGAGATTCAGTTTTTTCAGCTTTGCTTTTGCTATCCATCTATAAAATTGAAGAGCAATGTGTAAATAAACATTGAACTGCAAATACATGAAAAAACTCCAAAAAAGAGCCCAATGTTAAAGTACTAAATGTTCATCAAGCAGGAAAAATACACCGACATAGGTGTCTATAAAATTTAACACTGAAATCACCCAGTTGTATGGGAGTTTACTTTTCGTAAATATTTTTCATTACCCTAAACAGACTACTCTCTCAATATAGTTAGTTGTTTTTTTTTAAAGGTGATAACATCTCCTCAAAACTGATACGTGCCAACAGAACTCAATATATACTGCTATTGAGTTCTAATGCTTGTAGAGGAATATAGAATGCTTGAAGACCAAATTAGGGAATGTTTTATCATAGAATATATTTGACATATTGTCTTCTAAAAAAGAAGAATTTAAAATAAAAGTCTTTCTCTAAGTTGGTTTCTGCAGAGCTCAAGCTTATATCCTTTTGGAATGTGTTGAGCGCTCTTATACTGGATTAACTTGTGTTGATAAAAAGGTCTCATTAATCATTTCTGCTTTTAACCGGCTTAAAAGACATGTATTTTCACTTCAAGAAAATAATGATACAAGTTGATTATTCTCTTCCACCACGAAGAAGTACCCATGTTTCACAATTAAAACTCTATCTTTATCATTCATAGAAGAAGAGAGAACATGTCCTTACCTGTGCCCATCTGTATGCAATGGAGAAGCCTCTGGAAAATACGTCTTTAAACAATCCTGGACCTCTTTGACAACAATGGCTTTGGTTCTCATGCAATGGATGAATTGAGTTTCGATGCTCCAGATGAGAACCAGCGCGGCCATAATGCTGGAGTCTTGTTCGAACATTGTCAGCTTGGCCAAGGTAGACCACAATGACATGACGAGATTCAATGCGTCGGACTCCATGATCCAGATCAGAGTAAGATGCTACTATCCCAAGCTCATAAAGTCCAGGGCTTGAAATGCTTTTGGGGAGATTGTGCGTTCTATATCTTTCAACACCATCCTTTCCCGAATCGTAGTCTTCCCAGTCAAATGGTCCAATTAGAATCTGGAACCACATTGAAAAAGATTAATCAGGATATTATAATCAAGGTGAATTGACACCAGAAAAAGGCAGTCAAAATGCATTTCCTGGTCTTTTTCTGCCCTGTAGTTTGCTTTCTCACTGGTTTTATAATGCCGTATCAAAGAAAAGCAGAAATGCCAAATAGCAAGCATCACAACCTTTTGGGAATACATTGCGTTATGGTGTAAGCAAAATAGACATACAGGAAAAGATAGATCCTGATAGCAGATCTTTGTGGTGACTGATTTCATTGCAAAGCATTAGTGGTGATTCAAATAAATCCATTAACATGTGGTAAATAAAAGAACAGGAGTATTTGATATCTGATCCTTGTGATGCAAAAGCTAACATAAAGGTACAATTAACCAACATTGCTAACAAAATTCAAGGTCATTGATATATACAAGACAGTTTTTAATGGTCAAAAGCAGAGCAGATATATTCCCATAAGGAAATATTCAAAAGTTATTTCTTTTGGTATCATTGGATAATTTCTCCTTCGAATGGCATCATCTAATAACAGTAGAAGTTTTTAATTTCCTTCATGGTCTAACAAATAAAACATCCCCTCTACATTTTATTATTAAAATGGCTTATCCAAATATTAAGCCTAAACTCACGGTGCTAAAAAAATTTAATTAGCAACTCTACTGCTGCTACCGGTAAGCTCGATTCCACGCAAGGACGATTGTAAGATCTTTGCCAAAAAGTACAGACCACGAACATAGTTCAAAACTAAAATTTCCAGCTTCTCACACTACTGGAAGTCAATAAAACCGATGCCTAGTAATTCAGACGCACAAAAGAAAATGGTTTAAATGGCAAATACATCTGGAAGAAACACAGACAAAATCATTATGGTTTAAAGATTGCATCAAAGGCTAGCATAAAGGTACAATTAACCAACATCGCAAACAAAATTCAAGTTCATTGATATAAACAAGACAGTTTTTAATGGTCAAAAGAAGAGCCGATATATTTCCCCAAGAAAATATTCAAAAGTTACTCCTTTTGGTATTATTGGGCAATTTCTCCTTCAAATGGCATGATGTAATAACGGTAGAAGTTTTTAATTTACTTCAAGGTTTAACAAATCAAACATCCCCTCTGCATTTTATTATTAAAATGCCTAATCCAAATATTAGGGCTAAAATGCCTAATCCAAATATTACGGCTTAACTCACAGTGCTAAAAAAAATTAACTAGCAACTTTATATCTGGAAGAAACACAGGCCAAATCATTATGGTTTGAAAGATTGCATCAAAAGCTAGCATAAAGGTACAATTAACCAACATCGCTAACAAAATTCAAGGTAAGCAGAGCAGATACATTTCCGCAAGGAAATATTCAAAAGTTACTCCTTTTGGTATTATTGGGCAATTTCTCCTCCGAATGGCATCATGTAGTATAACAGTAGAAGCTTTTAATTTCCTTCATGGTTTGACAAATAAAACAACCCCTCCGCATTTTATTATTATTATTAAAATGCCTTATCCAAATGCTAGGCCTAAATTCACAGTGCTATAAAAAAATTAGCTAGCAACTCTAATGCCGCTACCGCCTACCAGTAAAGCTAGATTCCACGAACAAAGTTCAAAACTGAAATTTCCAACTTCTAACTCAACTGGAATCCGATATATAACGACGCCTCTTAATTCAGACGCACGAAACAAAAGGGCTCAAATGACAAATACATCTGGAAGATACATAGGCAAAAACACCAAGGTTTGAAAGATTACTTCAACGCCAAAATTGAAGGAGAAACACGACGAAATACAGAGAAAAGAGGAGGTTGAGCGGTACTGACCTTCCATGAAGAGAAAACGGAGTCGTGATTCGTGTACTTGCAGGCCTCCCTCTTCTCCCCCATTTCCCATTCGAACTCTACGATCCAAAACACGCCTCTCCGGCTTCTCGAGTTACCTTGCTTTTCTTTTCCTTCCCGGCAAGTAATACGGGCTGGCCCACGAGCCCGGCCCGGAAATTGGCGGCCTTGGGCCTTAAAATTTTAGTTGCGGGCCGGGCTTCAAAATTAAAAACCCGTATCCGAGCCGGGGGAGGGCCTGGCTGGAGAAAAAAACAATATAAAAGCTCGGCCCAGCCCGTAAAAATTAGGGCCCATTACATATCCACGTCGTAATCCAATTGTCCAACCCATTCTCAGGATTCTCAACTTCACACTTAAAGGGTTTGTTTGAGAACTAAGAAGAAACCCTAAAATCTATGTTCCGCCGCTCTCCATTCTCCCATAGTCCAATGTTCTCCCCCTGCCACTTCCAGACTTTCACATTCCCAAACTCTCAAATCGCTCCCCCATCTCAAATCGCTAGGTGATACTCCCTCTTATCAAATAGCACGATTGTAGCTCACCTTCAAACAAACAAGACCCGCTGGTGTTAGAGTGTTAGCTTCTTCCGGTTTGCTCAAGTCCAGGCCTTGCGCTGATGTATCAGCACTCAAAATATGAGGTAATTAATTAGTTTTATATTCCATGGGTAGTTATGATAGTATTTAAAGTATAAAAATGATTTGAGAATGAGAAATGAGTCCAAGAGGATGAGTTGCAGTTAGAGAAGAGGGTGGTGAATAACTAAGAATGAAGTGATGCCGGGAGCTTGAGATTTTACCAAATCGTGTAATTTTGGATTTTCTTAATGCTATTCATGATTTGTGTTTGGTATATTGCTAAGTGATGTGAAATATTTGAGTAAAATCATGGTTTGGGTCAATTATTTCTACTTTGAAGAAATATTTTCAAGGAGTTTATATATAATGATGATTTTTCTAGAATGAATGGGAGTATTTGTCTACGATTCTTATCATTGGAGGAGTTATCGACACATTAGTGATTGCACCGGTGGAAGGAGGAAGATGAACAATGCTCATGCATGCGTGTGTAGTAAGCATGTTATTTTTTGTCATCAACAATGTTAACGATGCATTGATGAGGTATCGGTGAGAATAAAAAAATAATGATATTCCACTGTCAGTAAGGTTAGACGTGTTGGTGAACTCATTGATGGACATCAATGAAGGTGTCGACCTGTTTGTGAAGTCACTGATAGAGTCTGATATCTCTACTAGCAAAGTTAGATGTATCGGTGAACTCACTAATGGTCATTGGTGAAGGTGACAACTCATTTGTAAAGTCACTAATAAACTCTAACGTCTCTGTGGGTAAGGTTCGAAGTGTCGGTGAACACATCGATAGTTATCGGTGAGAAAACCAACCCACCCTGAGGTTACCAATGGAACCTCATAACCATTGTGGTAGGGTTTGACATGTCGATGAACTCACCGATGGTCATCCGTGGGATAACCTGTCACGCCCCGGCGATGCCCGACCCGAGCTGAACCTGGTCCAAGGGCTAGTCAAGTGCGCGGGGGCGATGAAGTGAAATTGAGAAACGATCTAGCAGAAGACTTAACCCTAACCACGGGCGATTAACAGAATTACGGAGTACGCACAATCCTTTGAGTAAGAGTAAATAAAAGGGAAGAAAGAGTGTTGCTTATCACAAAGTAAACAACTAATCTCAAACCCACATGCTTAGTTAACTAAAGCCCACACTGGCTCAAATTAGTCTTAAGCAACATAACTGTAAAATGTGACATAAATCCAAAACAAAGAACCCTACACAAATGTTCTAAGCATAAGCATAAAACCAAAGAAGATAAGTCATACAACGATCTCCATGATCACATCCAAGACATCCTCGACCTTTCCTCAAAGAGGAGATCCTGTCCGTCTGCGTGTCGCACCACGCAGCCCAAATCAAAACACAAGAAAGAGGGGTGAGTTTAACAAACTCAGCAATGGTTTTTAATATCACTATCAACATCGAAAATACGATAGCATAACAATAAGATTGTTCAGATCAAAGATTTACATGGTGCATCATTTTCTGATCACGCATACACATCACCTAAAACTGCATCATAATGCATAATCCACATAATTTCATTCTCATCATAATACCTTACATGAAATGTATCTCTAACATACATATTCCATCATGCGTCACATCAAATTCAACCTGCATGGATGTATCTCTAGCATACATATTCTCACATACATCACATCATACTCAACCTGCATGGATGTATTTCTAACATACATATTCCCACATGCATCACATCATACTCAACCTGCATAGATGTATCTCTAACATACATATTCCACATGCATCATATCATAATCAAACTGCATGAATGTATCTCTAACATACATATTCCACATGCATTATATCAAAATCAACCTGCATGAATGTATCTTTAACATACATATTCCATTATGCATCATATCATAACATCATCCATCAAGGAGTAATCACAAATTTGGTGTCACACAGACGGGACATAGACAAGGCCACGAAGGCGTGTCATGGTCCAAAATTCTACACAAGAATTCAAGAAAGATCGGGGTTGTCAATCCCTAATGACTGCTCGCCCTGGACGATCCTGGCCAAGGATGTCCTATTCTCACACAGAGAATCTAGAGCAGGGGTGTTCGCCCAGGGACATCTCCTGCGGAGGGAAGAGCCCGAGTTCTCACACAGAGAACCCTAGAACACGTGGTAGCGGGGTGCACACGGCATACCACATTGGATTCTCAGGGTCCAGATAACACTCATAATAACATTCTCCCAATCCGCAAGACAAGTACACAACTCGTCCCCACATAATTCCATTTAATTAGACTCAACCCGAAGAGTGCACTCGTTCCACACAGGAACTCAAATCAAAATATGTCCTTTCGGACCAATCAACTTGCGATTAATCCACGACCGATCAATCTGGCACACAATTTCATCACATTGCATCCAATCGGTCAAATTCGATTAACCACGATGAAGCCTCAATTGGAAATCCATTTTCATGATGCATGATGCATGGTACATACGTGGGCAAAGCATATATGAATCCTAATCCATGATAAGTGCTCTCACCAGCCCATAATGCATCATTCATAATCACAATATCAAGCTTCAACATCATCATTTAACCCCCACATGTGTGTGTAACTAGTAGAAGCATTTCACACAATGCATGTCAACATGCTTGAAATTAAACTCACTACCACACTACACATGTGAATTACCATCTAAACATGAATTCCAGCAAAAATCATAGGAGAAAAATCATTGAAATCATAACTCAAATGAAAACTCAACCACAAAGGCTAAACACATATAAGGTTATTTATTTCATCCTTGAGTCATGACATTCACCAACATCTACACATCAACTAACCACATTCTATCATGACAAATCAGTCTAATAATCGGTTGTAGTTCTACTAAAAATATGCTTAATCCAAAGGAAACCAATCATTCATAATTTTCAAGATGACAATTCCAACATCATGCCACAAAACATAAGTCCTTTCACAAATCTCTAAGCATATATCTCAACTCGATAAACTCAATAGCATGCATTTCCAGTAGCATAATATAGCTTAAAACACTCCACATTCATATGAAATTGGCAAGCTAAAGTGGAATCATCGAAATAAACATCATATGCACAACATACAATTTACTGTGTAGCCGTTCGAACGCCCTTCAGGCCGTTCGATTGGTTAAACGCAAAAATTTGAAATTCACAGTTTGGCAGTTCGAACGCTTAGCAGGCCGTTCGATCGGCTGAATTGGAAAACTGTCATTCAGACAGTGTTGCCGTTCAAACGCCCATAAGGGTCGTTCGAACGCCAACAAGGCAGAACTGGTCATCTTCTTCCTTTCGCAAATCCAAACCGAAACATTATTGATAATACTTCAAATCCACATCTAACACCCTAATCATCATTAAAAGTCCTTCTTGACTTCCAGAATGTTAAACCATATCATAATAATGCAAAACCCTAAGAAATCGAGATTAAATATTTCCATTTTCTAATCATGTCATTAGCACTCCAAATCAAGTAATCTCCATTCGAAATAAGCCAAAAATTAAGAATTTTACCATGGATAAACTGAGATTTCGAAGACCCATTACCTCAGCACTTGATTAAGCTCGAATTGGAGAGTCACCCTTCTTGAAAACCTTCCAAAAACATTGAGTTTGGATTAAACTCCATTACAAATTGATTTACTAAAGAAATCCCTAATTAAATCTTAGATATAGGGCTTGTTGGTTGTAAAAATCGAATTTTGAAAGTTAAGGTTTGTAGTAAAACACAAATCAGTAGTTTTTGATGTCCAAAAATGAATTGAAACAAGGGAAAAATAGTAGATTTGGAAGAGATTAAGGAGAAAGCTAGGGTTTAGTGCTTAATTAGAATAGGCTTACCTTAATCGTCTTCTAATCCGGGCCTAATTGGGGATTAGGCCAGACCTCCCTCCTTAGCCTATTCCCCAAAATAGAAATGGCTCAGGTTTGCCCTTTTATAGTAAGGGTTGGGGTATGCATGGGTAAGTTATGAGGTGTAAATAAGAAAAGTAGGCTAAAAATAGGTATTTTGTAAATTTAAGCACTAATTAAGCCTAATAAAATTTTGAAAATTTTTGTATGGGCTTAAGTAGACATCTAGGTTCATTTGACCCAAAAATTGAAATTTCAACGGTGGGGCCCACAGGGGTCCCGCCAAAACCCTAATTTTTTAAAAAATAGTAAAAATTCAAAAAAATCCCAAAAAATCACATTTGCTTTAAAATCACTTAAAACCACTAATATTAAAGTTGATTTTGGTTAAAACCATCATAAAGACCACTTATTTCATGAAATTACCGAATAAATCAGAAAATGCATTCATCTCACGATAACTGATAATTAAAGAAAACAAAAAACCGGTTTAGAGATGAGGGTCTTTACATAGCCAATATGTCAGTAGGTTGCCGATAAAACATGTGATTTATGGATTTTATTGTTATTATAGCTAAGGTATGTTATAGTAATTGTAATTGATATTGCAATATTTTTTTATATATTTATGTGATGTAGATAAACAATCAATTATGCACATATTACTCAAGGTTAGTAAACCCCAATGCATGTGATTGTGATAAATGTGTACCCAAATACTATGCATAAGGTATAAAAGGCCGCATGAACCATTGTGTATGGGCTCCAAAGTAAGTCGTTAGCTATATAGATAGAAAGGGTTTTATATGAAATAGGACCTTACGGCTCTCTAAGGATAGAAGTTATGTAGAACTGCTTCCCTGGCCCATAAATGATGTTTGATTGGACTAGAGCATTAAAAGATGATTGGTCCCACACTATGCAACACAAGAGGTCCTAGATGAGGTAGACTTCATAAAACCGGGGTCGTAATGTGATAGCCTAATATCTAGTAGAGTGGAGCTCCTAGATGAAGTCACAGTGTCTAGAGAACTTGTGAGAAGGGTTTTGCTTGTGAATGAAATGATTAATATGAAAGGTATGTACTCTTTTAATCATGATGAATCATATAGTTTTCTAACAAGAATTGCTTTGTATGTTGATCAATTTTTTATGTTTCTTTAAGATTGCATCCCATTGAGTATTCTTGTATACTCGACGTCTATTGTGGTACAAGTGTTCGGGTCAAGATTAGAAGGTAATGGGAAGGTTGTAGCTGTAGTATAGTTCTACCTTACTATTATAAAATTTCTTAAGGTAGGTTTGATTAGGCACGTGAGTGTGTCATTTTACTTTCATTGGTTTAGACATTATTAACAGATAATAATGAACTTGTGGATCGTGTAAATATTTTAATATATTAGTTATATAATTTTTTATTAAAAATATTAGTATCACATCAAAAGATTGTGAATGTTGATGATCCTCATACCCCTAACCACTATTTCAATGATTTACCTCATATAATTTATCGTTGCCTCTAATAAGAAGGAAGGACGGGGATTTATATTATTTTCTTTTAAAAGGAAAGAATATATATATATATATATATATATATATATATATATATATATATATATATATATATTTATATATATATAAACACACACAAATTTTATGTAAAAATTAGGGGTGTCACAAATCCTTAATCAGGTATCCTTGTTCACCACAAGAAAAATATCAGCCCTCATAGAAATAACAAACTTATGATCGATGAAATCAATTGCATTTGGAACACTTTTCTAAAGTTTTTTTCTATTGAGATTGTGTCTGTAGTTCAAAACATTCCTTGAACTTTTAGTTAATATTTAGACTATTGAACCTATGTTTTATCTTCCTTTCTTTAGCAACCGCTGCTTTGTATTTGATCCTTATGTTAAACCAAAAACTCTTGATAATCTTGTTCCAACATAGAAGCCAATTCCACTATTTTGGCAAAGGTAGTAGGTTTAGGCTGGAATCCTTGTGCTTGTAGATGTCGAGTTATTTTTAGCATCATAAAGTGTAACGCCTGAGATTTTTCATCCCTTTTTCTTAAAACTCATAGAATTTTTTTTTTCTTTCCCTAAATCGGAGTCAAAACGATAAAATCAAAACCTGTATAAATAGTTTATAATTTTAAACATCATACGGTTAAACATCATACTGTCAAATCAAATATCCTCAGGCGCTACTCGAAAACACACGTACGAATAAATTTGCTATGATCATAGACTTTTAAATACAAATCACTCTCCCAGGCATCCCTGAGTACAAGTCCCATAACAGTCCACAGACTCATCCAAATGAAAGTCCAGAATAAACATCTAACTTCTCATCTCACCCAATACAGGAGATCGTGGCACAAACAAACTCGTAATGAGTCAAGTAGATACCTGAGTCAACGGGAATCAATCCACTGCTGAAACGAGCATCCATCTCCAGGAGCTCTCCACACAACCTGTAAAACCTCCCGTACAACGGGGCTAAAAAGAAGTAGGGTGAGTATTTTCATACTCAGTAGGAAAATACCCAGTAAGGGAAAACCCAAACGGTGAACTCCAAGTTCATAATCACATGCGTCATGCAACTCAAACATGAAGCAGTCAACATAATATAATCATATCGTGCACATACACATACAATCATATCAAAGGCACCATCGTGCCACAAACATACCGAAGGCACCATCGTGCCAAAATCATAATATCCAATCAACTTACACAAACACCCTTATCCAGGGTCATACAAACTTACACAAATACCCTTATCCAGGGTCATACAAACTTACTCCAATACCCTTATCCAGGGTCATACAACTTACTCATACCACCGTACGCATACTCATACAACATACGCATACTTGTACGACCTTACTCGTACAATCGTATGCTCACTCATACAGCTTACCCATACATGTACGACCTTACTCGTACAATCAGACTCGTACGACCTCACTCGTACAGTCTGCACAAAATCATACTTACTGTCTTACTCAGAAACATATTCTCACAATCGTACTCATACTCTTACAGTCGTGCTCATACTCATACGCTTACAGTCTTACTC
The DNA here is from genome assembly GCA_035235625.1 of Saururus chinensis. NCBI lineage: Eukaryota > Viridiplantae > Streptophyta > Magnoliopsida > Piperales > Saururaceae > Saururus > Saururus chinensis. Next base: position 35,413,066 of record CP141145.1, read on the forward strand.
ATACACATACAGTCATACTCACACTCATAATCGTACACATATCAACAACCACTGAAGCTCATTACAACTAATAGGCTCCAGCGTCGAAAGGGAAAAGAATGCCACTGGGGCAACACCTTAACCTCCGGGGAGTGACTAGACATCATGGACTTTTCCGAAGGTAAGGCACACCAATGCTCATGGGGCACTGGATCAAACAGGTAAGAGTAGATCCATGATACTACTTACCTAAGCGCGCAAATATAAACACCCACACATAAGGGGTCATACAGTTGCCCACCATAATGGGTCTTATAGTGCCAGAGAATCGCCCACCATAATGGGTCTTATAGTGCCAGAGAATTGCCCACCATAATGGGTCTTATAGTGCCATTGCCACTCTTGGGCAGAAAACATACAGTGTCACTCTTGGGCGGAAACATACAGTGCCACTCTTGGGCAGAATCATACAACGCTCTCAACAGAGCATCAAACGTCTGGGCTTACACAGCACACAGACCAAATCAGAAATATACGTCGCTCTCAGCAGAGCATCAGACGTCTGGGCTTCATACAGCACACAGACAAAGTCAGAAACGTACATCGCTCTCAACAGAGCATCAAACGTCTGGGCTTATACAGCACGCAGACAAAATCAGAAACGACGTCGCTCTCAGCAGAGCATCAGACGTCCGGTGCCCTATACAGCACACAGACAACAACCCGCAGGATAAACACCATGGCAAGACATGATAAATGCTCGGCCGACTCATTAGCGGCCAGCTCAAACATGGAACTTAATCCGTCGAACCCTCATGCCTCAAACTCACAACGCTATCATTAGCTGTGCTTATAATTCAAGTTTGAATTAAGTATATTATGCGGTACAATTATGCCACACAAACTCACAGTCCTCGACTGGTCAAACTGAAGCTGAGCCCGATCCGAAACCCAAGTTCGTCGGGACGGAGACTTCACTTACCCGTCCACATCATGGACAAAACTCATCGTACAACCAACCCTTACAATCTTACACACTTCGCCATCCATCTTATGGCCAAATCAGCTTACACTGACATCCTCAAATAACGCTCCTCAGAGCCAACCCAGTTGTCGCCCTCTTACTTATATCTCACTTATTATTATACTTACTTTTCACTTCATAATCTGTATGTTATGCTTGTACAATTATGAACACTCTTACTGTCTGACAAATGCCCAACACACAATCCACCCCAAACTGATCCATTTTAATCCTTGCCCGTCATACTCATATCCTTTGTCATACGCTTACACAACCGTATCCAAATCCAGACAAAGTCTCTGTTACCTCTTACTGTCCATCGCCCATACCTCTGCCCACATATACTTACACATAACCATATCATAGGCAAAAAGCCATCATACATACGTATGTCTCACACATACGTATAACATACTCATACAATCATACATATGTAACTTACAAACATGCACGCTAGCCATCACTAGCACATGCATACATACATCAAGCATACACGCTAGTCATCACTAGCACATGCACAGACATTCATACATACTCCAAACATGCATGCTAGCCATCACTAGCACATGCATACATTCATCAAGCATACACGCTAGCCATCACTAGCACATGCACAGACATTCATACATACTCCAAACATGCATGCTAGCCATCACTAGCACATGCATACATTCATACATACTTGAAACATGCACGCTAGCCATCACTAGCACATGCATAATCCATACATACTCCAAACATGCACGCTAGCCATCACTAGCACATGCATAACACATACGTAGCATACTGACATATTTGCTAGCCCTCGCCAGCGCATACATAATCCACATCTATAAAACATGCATACGTCTCATGCATATCAATCATACCATACAATCATGCTTACACGCACATCATGCAATCGGATCGTTACTTAACATCCAAGCATGGAATCATACAATCCTAGCATGCTGCTACTCATTCAAAGCATGCTTCATGAAATTACGAGTTCAAAGCTCCCCTACCTCGTAATCATGACGTTCGATGGCGAGCACACGACGGTGGCGGCGTTGGCAGTCAAAACCGTTGCCTGGCTGAGAGAGCTGCTGTCCCGAGGATTTTAGGAAGCGCCGGAACTATCACGGCCAAACAGAGTGTCAGAACTCAATGCGGTAAAACCCGCGATCCACGGCGGCACACTAGGGCGGCCGGGAGAAATATTGTGCCAACATAAGTGGCGGTGCGACCATAGGTCGATGGTGTACACACTAAAGATCGGTCGGTGGCTAAAATGTGCACAACTGGCCACAAGACGTCGAAATCGGCCGTGGACAGCACCCAACGGCAACGATTCCGATCAACAAAGGCCCACATATGGGCGGAGAGGGTGGGGCAACACTCGAGAACAAAGGAGAGGTGGAGGACGGCTCTAGTGGTCAACTCCACTCGGTGGCAAAGCCAACCGATGGTTAGGCGGCATGAATGCGGCGCCTAAACCCAGAAGTACACGCGTGGCTACATGCGCATGCGGCCCAAAGGGCGGGGGAGAGGGCTGAAATGAGGTGACTCAAGGCCCACAAAAGCCAACAGGGCTAAGGCCCTTAGATGTGGCCAATCTAAGCGGCGACATCGCCGATCGCCACCCACAACCAATACCCATGGTGCGGGTGGCTGTGCATCTCGCACAGTATAGGGCAATGACAAGCGGCCCATTCCGGGCGGAGTGTATAATTCGGCCAAGTGGGGCTGACCCTCACTATCGCCGAGCCGGAGCAGAGCCCATAGTGGTCAAGTCACCCTCACCCGCCAACGATGGCGGTGCCAACTCACAGGAGAATCCACCCACTGTACGGCGTAAATCGGACTGGGCGGAGCGGCCAAGATGGCAGTGGAGCTGGCTGGGGGTCGGCCTTGAGGTCACTGGACCGCGGCTGGCCGGACGGAGGCCGAGCAGAGCCGTCTTCTGCCAAAGGCAGCAATTTCCGGCGCCGGTAGTCCCAAACACACAGGGGCCAAAAACAGGGGACTGGATGGAAGTGTCTGGCCGAAGGGAAGATGGAGGACAGAGGCGAAATCGGCTAGGGAGGGGTGCCTCAATCACTTCGCCGGACCAAGGCCGGGCCGAACGGAGCACAGCCGGCCGTGGCTCGCCGCCGGCGGCCCCAATTCGTCCAAACACAGCTCCGGCAAAAACAGAGCAGAGAGGGGGAATTGGGATGGGGCGGCGGAGTGGGGCCCACCGGGCCGGGAGGAGTGGCCTCCCGCCGTCGCCGGCCCATGGCGGAGCCATGGCCAGCCGGTCGGGCCTTGGCAGCCCACGGCGGCGGTGGTGGAACACAAGACAGTGAGAGAGGGAGAAGAAACTCACCGGAGGAAAACGAACTCAGGGGCCGGCGGGACTGGCCAGGGCGGCGGCCCTGTCGTCGCCGGCCTGAGACTGGCCGGACGGAGGCCGGGCGAAGCCCACCGGCCACCGCCGGCGCCGTCCAAGCACGATCAGAGAGAGAGCAGAGACGGACCGGGAAAACAGGGGAGAGGCGGGCGGAGCGGCCGTGGGGCCGGGACGGCGGCTCCCCTGCCATCGCACGGCCGGGGTGGAGCCGGTGCGGCGGCCCACTGGCTCACCGGCGGCCGGCGGCGGCCGGGCACAATGAACAGGCGAAAAAGGGGGGGGCAGCGGTACTGTTCATTCAGCCGAACCAGTGGATCGGGATTGTGATCCCGATCCCTCTTTTTTATTTTATTTTCTTTTATTTTTCCAAACGTATCCCCAACGCGCGTTAACCCACTGGTTACGCGTCGAACCTCCAAAATTTGCGCCGTAAGCGCGCAGCGAGGCCCGTGGCCCGCAACTAAGCCCCACACCTGACTCTACGGGTATAAATACAGGGAAAATATACAAATACACATACGCTGAAATGTCACATTGTCTTGCTGAAAATGACCAGAAAAATGGCAAAAAAATCCCAAAAAATCGTAGAAAAATCAGGGACCTTACATAAAGTCAAAGAAGTTTTTCCCCTGATACTACTAATTCCTGAGCTAAAGAAATTCAATAGGTGTTGAGTCATTTGACTGTTGTACATTTTTACCATTGTCAAAAGTCATCTCTAGCATGCTAATAGATTATAACAATCTTAAAGTCACTTTTTGGTAAACAAAAAATTGTTTTTTTTAAACATCTTTATACATGTATATACTTACAATTTTGTCTTTTTCTTATGGCTAGATGTGTGTTCAACCCCCCCCCCCCCCCCCCATCTATTGAGAGTGTAACCTTAGGTTCTGATACCAACTAAGACACCCCTCCAACAACATCCCAAGTTCATGGAATTAACACATTCAAAATAAAGTAATATTATGTGCCAAGGATCATTGTGCATAGAGCTGGTAATTATACGAATTTTTATCTCAAGGTGTCTTATGTTTTTAAATATGAGTTAACACAAATAGTTACATAGTTTTTCTTGCAGCAAAATACATATAAATCACTTAGAAAGATTTTTTTCTTTCACCTCTGTCTTTGCTACACCACCTACAAAATCTGGTGGTGGGTGAGTATATTTATAATCATAAGTTGTGCTAAAGTTTATAAGCATGCTAATAAAAAATCTTTATAAAACAATCATAAACTTAATATAATCATAAACTTTGCAAAGAATCACTCAAAAATAAATCATCTGACCGATAACAAATCAATCTTTTCACATGAGCTTTTGAAAAATAAATCATTAGATAACATATCAATCTAGAAGTCTATGTATTTAACGGCCTACTCTTGCACACATGGGGGCACAAAAGTTAAAAAGATAAGAGTGTTCCCTTGATGCTCCACACCTGTGTGTGCTAGAGCCAATTTTGGTATGTACCTAAAATATAATGATAATTCATAGTTTGTTAACCAAAGAACTACCCAAAAAGTGCAAGTACCCAAAACATATCGTAACACAATCAAATCATTTCACATACAAAATTTCTTTCCAAAAAAACATATCTAATAAGCATAATTTAGCAAAATATTACAAAATAACCAAAGTCCCTTGGCATAGCATAGGTTTAGAATTTAAACCCCCCCTACTTTAACCTTGGATTCTGAGTTTCTTGACTTTAGAGCTCTCTAACTAAGTAAATAACCCCACCATGGCATTCGGCACATTCGATTTAGGTAAGAATGCCTCTTAACGACTCAAATCAGACTCAGAATGGCTTAGAAACAGAGAAATGAAGTTTGAAGAATATAAGAAAGAAAACTGAAAAAAATGAGACCTTCTGCGTTCTTTATAGCCACTTGAGGCGGTTTTGTGCACAACCACCACGAGTCGCGCATAGCAGGCCTCAGGCCTCATGGGAAGTTCAAAATGTCTGTGGCCAAGTCCGGCGCACGTAATGCTCACACCACACGCCTAGTGCGGGCTATTGTCGTGTATTGCCATTCGCATTTGCCGTGCTAATGCCATATTTTTTTTTATAAAAAAATCAAAATATCTAAACGCTCATAACTTCCTTTTCCTAACTTGGATTCAAGCATTCTGGGTATCGTTGAGCTAGTATCAATGAGCCCTATGAAACTAGATCACACGGGTAGGTTATCCCATACTTTTTAAGTAGGTCTCGTCTATGTGATATCGAGGTCATAACTTACGACCCTGATGTCCGATTCAAGCAGTTCAAGACATGTTACACTAATTTCATAGCTCTATCATATCCTTAAGAAAACCCACTGAATAACTACCTATAAATAATTAAAATTTACCAAAAACTCTAATATTAGCTTCATTAAATGCGAGAAATCGTACTAAAAATTTAGGGTCATTAAATCTATATTCCAAACCTCTGTTCTCACCTTTGTTTGTCACAGGGTAGCGAAGTGGACTATCCGTGACACATGATGGGGTGCACATATATGTGAAAGTATTGTATACTAGGTGTGTATTCATTGCAGGAATTGCCCATAGTGTTGCACACCATGTATGTAGGTGTTGTAGGGAAGACCCGCAATGTTATGCAACATGTGTGCGCAACATTGCGCAAAATGCACACTTAGTATCAGTGTTTTAAAAACCGGACCAGACTGGCCGGGTTCAATTGGACCATTATAAAAAATGGGCCGGTTTACTGTATATTCTGGGCGAATTAAACCCGGCCAGGTCACACTGACTCGGGTGGTTAAACCGGGTACCCGGTGGTCCGGTTTGGGTTCTAAAAAAAGGGGGAACGAGGTAAGAACCCAGCCAGTTCTAAAGGTTGGAGGAGAGGGATGGGAATAGGGAACAGGGAATGGGGCACCATCACGATCAGGTCAAGGCGGGGCTGCTTGGGAGGAGAAGAATGGGAAGTGAGAACTGGAACGGGGTAAGAACGTAGAACTGATGGAGGATGGAAGCTGACGCCCATGACCAACAACAGCAAGAAGCAATAGCACAAGAAGGGCACGCCTACCTCACTTCTTTAGAGACCCGCTGCAGCCTATGGCGGCTCTGTCATTCTGCGATGGCAAAGAGGAGGATGAGGAGTAGAAAACTAAGAGGAAGAGAAGAAGCTCAACCTCGTGCTAAAGAAGGCCTCATCCCCACCTGAGGCTCACCACCTTCACACAACCGCCTGGTGGTTGTTGCCCTAGATTCGTTCGACTGCGAGGTGTGGTCGCCATGGAAATGGGAAAAAGAAAAAATGTATAGCAGGGTTAATGAAGTGCAGTTTTTAGTTTTATACTAACTGGGTCAACCGGGTTGACCCCTTAGTTGAACCTGGCTTAACCGGCCCGGCCACCCATCCGGGTCAGCCTCCGGCTGAGTTTTAAAACACTGCTTAGTTACAATACTTTCATATATATGTGCACCCTAGTACATATCACGAATAGTCTGCTTCGCTTCCCGTGACACGCCGTCCCTACTTCCTATTGGTCATCCCAAAAATCCCCTCTTGTTGGTGACTATGTACTCGACCACGCCCGTTGGCCACTGGAATCCACTGAAAAGGAGGAAAAAATGAAATCTTTTGAAGTAAGTGATTCAATACTCAATTTAGATGACAATATTGTACAATGAAGTATTGGTTTTTGATCTAAGGATTGAATCTCATACAATGGGGTGATTTATTTATCATGTTATAACAGGTATAAAATTCGCATTGCTTCTTATTATATATTTCTCAAATAATAAGTTTGTCAAGTTTGTGTTCAATCAATGATGTTTATATTGAATGGTATAGGTGTTTATAATTTATACTATTGTATGACGTAGGTTGAGTAGAATGATATGTGCAGAATTTGTGTGGAATACATTTTTGGGAGGGAGAACAAGGGATGTGTTTTTGTAATGCAAATCCGGGCCAACTAGGCTTACCCTTTGGTTGACCCGGGTTAACCCGGCCTGGTCACCAATCTAGGGTGGTGAATGGGCCATTTACAAAAATACTGGTTGGATTGGACTCTATGTTTCCCGCCTTCACCTACTCAACCAGTCGGACCCGCCTATCTCCGTCCTCCTCCCTCCTAATCTCTACCTGTTGAAGATCGCAGCGTTCCCCGTCAGAGCCAATTTTCCCACCTTCCCCTGCTCAACCCACCGGCCCCGTCCCTCTTCCCCCTCCATCATGGTCTCACTGGGCGCTTCTCGTGATATGCCCCGCCCTTTTCCCCCCTCCCTCCTAATCTACCCCACCCCTCTCCCTCTCCCACCTGGTCAACAGATTAGCGTTTTGCTTGCTCGGATGCCAAAACTAGTCCACAAGCAGAAAGGACAACAAAGGGAGTGGAGAGGAGCAAGAAATGGATAGCAGCAATGACAACTTCCCAACCCACGAGTGGATTACCCCTCGGTCCAAAATCGACTCCCTTTTCCAGTCCCACACCAAGAAGGTCCTCCCTCTTTTTTTTTTTGAACTTCAGTTCATTTTCCAGGCATTGTTTGGTTGATCTTTCACTCTTCTGTTCTGTAACATAGATTTGTTTGCTCGATTTCAGTGGCACCCATGTTTTAAATTTCCGTATATTATGTAATATTTAAGATTACTTTGGCTCGGGGGTTGTGTTCTTTGTTGTAGTCTACTAAGAATGAGATGGACCCTTTTGAGATCTACATTTATTGAGGTCATTTCTTTGGTGGATTTGAATTATAAATTATAGTAATGAGAATTATTAGTCACCGGTTTTGTAGAATTTGCTAAATTGCAAAATATGATCTTAATATATATATATATATATATATATATATATATATATATATATCTTAGTTTCCATATCTAACACTGGTTATCTCCACTCTACAGACATTTAAGTAAAAATTGTTAATAAAAACTTCTAATAGACAATAATAATTTTTATTTAAATAATTTTTGTTAAATATGGTAGATTGAATTTTACTTGATGCTTTAATGCATGACCAATATTGCATTGAACATGTTCATCTATGTGGTTTAAATAATCTACAATTGTGCTGCTGGGAATACAGAAGACTGAATTTATAAGATGTCTCAATGCATGGGGCTTACCCATATTGCATCAATAATGTCATTTTTTTTAGTTTAAGATACATAGGATTCTACGGTTCACACTCATTCTCTTGTTGCCATAACTAATAAGCTTTCTCCGCTAAAGTGGGTGGTGGGGTTGGGCTGAAACTCCTGTTAGGCTCCAAGAGTAAATCGTTTGTGCAAGCATTACGAGATCAAGAAAGGTCTGTGCAGCTGCCGCTCTATAGCCTTTATGAATAAATATTAAAGTCAGCTGAATTTTGAAAAGATGAGAAGTCCACCCCCTCTCTTAGTCACCCACCCCATTAACATAATCTCTAGATATCTAGCGTTGTATATATGTGGGGTGAGCTAGCTAAAAAAGGGGGTGACAAGACTCTTCATCCCATTTGAAAGTTCACATGATAAATGAAGTGGATCTGTGTAAAGCTAATAACAATAATAGATTGAGATCAAGCCCTTTCTACTTCTAATTAGAACATTTCACTTCTTTGGAAGTCATTGCAAATAATTCTTGTATGGCCTTTTTACTCCTAGTGATCATAAGAGGGTAAGGGTCTATTGGATTAGTAAAAATAGGGAGAAAGAGAAAGATAATTTGGGTGATCAAAGTGAAACTAGGAGATTCCTTACACCAATATTAATATAGAAAATTAAAGTTTCAATCGACCAATATTGGTAGTAGTGGTGAAGTTAGCTTTGGTGGTGTGGGTGGTAACGATAGCAATTGTGGTGGTAGCAATGATAGTTGTAAGGGCATTGGTGGTGATAGTAGTAGTAGTGGTGGTGATAACAATGGTTGTGGCAGTGACAGTGGTGGTAGCGGTAGCGACGGTGGTAGTGACAGTAGTAGTGGCAGTGACAGTAGTGGTAGTAGAAGTGGCGACGATGACAGTGGTAATGATGACGATGGCAGTAGTGGTGGCGACGATAGTAATTATGGTTGTAGTGGTAGTGACGGTAGTGCCCATGGTGGTGGTAGCACTAACGGTGTTGGAAGCAAAGGTGATGGTGGCAGTGTTAATAGTGGTGGCAGCAATGGTTAGAGTGATAGTGATAATAATGAACACGATAGTAGCAGTAAAAGTGGTAACAGTAGTAGTGGTGGTAGCAGCAGTAATGACGACGGTGATAATAGTGATAATAATGGCAATGACACTAGTGACAACAATAATAATTACAGTAGTGGTAGCATTGATTGCGGCAATAAAGAATACTATAAATATTAAAAATATAAGGGATTGAAAATTTTTATCATAAAATTTATGCGTTGCAAGGTAAAAAAAAATTGAGCTAATTTTTTACTACTTTTCTCTTAATTTTTACATTACTTTCTTTTTCCCTATTATATTAAACAGTAAAAATTAAGAGATTTTTTTAAAAATTATTTCATTTTTCCACTTTCTATTATTCCAAACATACCCTAAAGCACTTTCAACTTCCCCGATATCAGAAGGGTATTTTTATCCAATAACGGGTCTAGTTAACATGACCTCGTAATCATGGGTCATAGTCATGAACTAGCTACGAACCAATTGAAGGATCCTAAAGAGAGAAGATAAAGATACAGCCTTTTGACATTTCTTTGCTTGCAAGTCGAGAAATGCACCTATTTCTGCAGTGGAAGGTTTTAAAGCGGCCAAGAATAGAGAACAAGGTGGCCATTGATGGGCATGGGCAGCGAAGAAGATTCCGCATTTCTCTTCTCCAAGCTCAATGACCACCTCTTCCCCAGCACGACCGCCCGCGAAAATGACCGTGTCACCATCGAAGGATCCAACCAGGGGCCGTCCATGTCCATGTACCGAAGCCATGGAGACCGTTGCTCTTGCATTAATATTTGCATCAATAGCAGTGTCCAAGGCGTGAACAACTCCATCGTAATAGACGGTCAGGTGAGGACCAGGGATCCTGGAGTCCACCTAACTTTCTCATCGCCCCGTTCTAGATGTCTGCTCCGGAGGCAGGATATGAGGAAGACGAGAAAGAAAAGAGCTAACCGCCCTGAATTACCTATTGCAACTGAACACTGGGTTCTATACGTCTGTCTGATTTGCATTTTCTTCCTGGCTTTTCTTCTCATTTTTTGATTCATGAGCGCTGCCATGAGATTTGGTCCAATCTTCTGATTTAGCATGTACTGTTAACTTATCAATTGAACACAGATGCTTGATTTTAACAAAAACAATCATTACAAACGCACTTATATCGCCGGCAGCGGCACAAAATCATAATGAAGCAGTACATAATAGTTGTAGCTGGCACACCTTCCGCCAGGCAAACATCCCTTCAAGCTAGCTAGACACAGACTAGATGGCCACGCTGTGGAGGACCACCGTCTCGACAGTGAGGCCCGGCCCGAACCCAAAGAGCACGCCCCACTCCAGGCCCTCCCCTGTGGTCTGGGCATTGTCTTCCTTGGATTTCTTCCTCATCTCGTCCAGGATGAAGAGCACGCACGCGCTCGACATGTTACCATATTCGCTCAGCACGTGCCGGGTGGCCCGCATCTTTTCCGGCTTCAGCCCCAGCTTTGCTTCCACCTGGTCCAGAATGGCCGGCCCGCCAGGGTGGGCTATCCAGAAGAGGGAGTTCCAGTCGGAGATGCCCAGTGGCTCGAAGGCCTCCACCAGGCTCTTCTCTACGTTCTTGGAGATGAGGCCGGGAACATCCTTGAGGAGGTGGAAGGTGAGGCCCACCTCCCGGAGGTGGCCGTCGATGGCCCCGTCGCTGTCCGGGAGGATGGTCTGCGCCGCCGAGACCAGCTCGAAGAGTGGCGCCTCAACGCCCTGGATAGGGTCTGCGCCCACGATGATAGCGGCGGCGCCGTCGCCGAAGAGGGCCTGGCCAACAAGGCTGTCTAGGTGGGTGTCGGAGGGGCCGCGGAAGGTGACGGCGGTGATCTCGGAGCAGACGACGAGGACACGGGCGCCGGCGTTGTTCTCGGCGAGATCCTTGGCTAGACGGAGGACGGTGCCTCCGGCGAAGCAGCCCTGCTGGTACATCATGAGGCGCTTGACGGAGGGGCGGAGGCCGAGGAGCTTGGTGAGCTGGTAGTCGGCTCCGGGCATGTCGACGCCGGAGGTGGTGCAGAAGACGAGGTGGGTAATCTTGGACTTGGGCTGGCCCCACTCCTTGATGGCCTTGACGGCCGCCTCCTTGCCGAGCTTGGGAACCTCCACCACCACCATGTCCTGGCGAGCGTCGAGGGAGGGGGCCATGTAGGCGCAGATGCTGGGGTTCTCCTTGAGTATCTCCTCGTTCAGGTGCATGTACCTCTTCTTTATCATCGACTTCTCGCCTGTCATGCATAAATCGAACGCGCGCCTTAGAAACTTTTTTTTAACTCCAATTCGTGACTCATCATTTGCACATGAAAATGGATGCGTAAGCTCTTCGTTTTACTGTTATCTCCACTAGCTAATCGCTATACCACACTACTTGACATCATAACACAAACAACAATTCCGTCACTCTCTTGATCAAGTTAACTGATTTGACCGACTTTCAGTAGAAATAACTGCCAAAACGACTCCATGATCCACGGTCTTTACTGGAGTGAAGGTTGAAGCCTAGAGTGCTGCTCCTTCAAACATGCATTAAGGGTCTTTGATTTTGCTTCTAAATAAAACTGAATAAGACTGCTGTCAAGGTAGTTGATATTTGGATGACATATTGTACCAGTGAATCCATTAACAAAGAATTTAACAGAAGTCCGTCAGAGACAAATAAGCAAATCAGAGAGCATAGCGCGGTTGGTATGGAATATTCAAGGCATATCATACAAAAAAATGTCCAGTCCTACTCTAAGAACCTGCTGAAAAATAATGAGTTCTAACATTCAAAGACACAACAAAAATTAGGAAACTCGACGTAGACGTCCCTTCCTATCCAGTCTGTATATCATATGAGAGAGAGAGAGAGAGAGAGACTAACACATGCGCTTGAACTTCTCCTTGAGCTCAGTTTTGTGCTCGCTGTTTGTGATCCGAAAGTAGTAGTCGGGGTAGGTGCTCTGGTCTACGCAGTTGGGGGGAGTGGCCGTGCCAATGGCCAACACCGTCGCGGGGCCCTCCGCCCTCTGAGCCTTACGAATGCTCTCCACATTCACCATCTTCACTCTCTCTAGGGCCTCAACTGCACGTGTTGGTTGGTCGGAGAGGACTACTGCCACCTTCCGTGCCGGAGAGTTGGTGAATGTGTTGACGGAGAGGGAAGGCCGGCCATGCCGATTCTTATAGGGACCAAAGGCAAAGGGGTAGATGGATGTCACGTGCTTTGACCAACCTTATTTTCGGACACCATCCTCCCTCCCAACTACTACGACCCCATGGCTCGCATGTGCGTCTTCCCTCGCTGCATCCGTCTCGTCTCCCTCTCGGTCCCTCCTCTTTCACCTTGGATTCAATCAATCATGTCACTGAAATGGTAAGTCTATACGGCTATATACCGGCATAAATTGGAGCATTTTTGTTCACGCAGGAATCGTTTTTACTACTCCAGTCAGACAATGAGTCCTGTTTCAAGATTGACGGGGTACTTGCGTACATTAACTCAAACGATATTTATACTAATATACACTAATATATGGCCGTCAATCTCAAATATTTAAAGGTTTGCATATATTTCTTATACTAAGTTCATTAAACTCTTCCCTTGGTGCATCTGCCAGGATATCCTTCACTAGGTGGGAGCCTTCCATCGAGGATTGACGGTGCATGCGGTACCTTACATTAACACATATTTACTAGTGCATCACTTGGGCTAACTTAAGCTAGCGTGCTTGCCATCCATTCTTATTTTCTAAGAGGACTATTAAGTTTGTGAAAGCTTTGACTTTCTCGACTTCAATGCGTTGCATGATTGCATCATAAAGAGAGTAATTGGTATTTGGTGCCATCGAACTAATTCTTAACTTTGAATTGGTAGTTGTTGTTTTGAGTCTAAGCTAGTTATCTACTATGAAATGCAATTTAAAATTTTGTAATAGTTGAAATTTTGTTACTAATAATTAAAATTTGGTCTTTTTCTTTTCCCCCAAAAAATATTGAATAAGTATTCAGAGTTCTTAGAGTGCCAAGTAGAATGTGCTCTAGTTGTAACTACGTTGTCGGTCTTTAGAATTGACAATGTACATGTTAACGGTCGTTAACCAACATGTGTACAAGTACAATCAATCCACTCAGGTAAAGTAGGAGCACATCCCACTCAATACTCTACTATGTACTCTCAGTACGAATAAATTTTCTGAAAATAGGCTGCTCAGCCTCTGTTCCTAAAGAAAAGCTTTTTATTTTTCACTAGATTTCATGACTGGTAGACATGAGGAGGGAGCTAGGAAACATGAGAACGGTTAGATCCAGTTCTCAAATTTCTCTCACCACTTCTTAGTGATGTGACAGTTTTATTGTTAGTCGCCTATCTCGGTAAAACTGGTAGACAAGTTTGTACCCAAATTGTTTAGATATACTAATATACATTTAATGCAGATCTGCCGTATTAAAGGGTGGGCTATCTTATAAGGGCCGGGGGAGGGATGACAAAGTGGGCATCCTCAGTATTTATGTCCATTGAAGGTTATCCACGTCCGGTTTAATAAATTTATTATACAGTATTAAAAGGGCTTACAACGTGTCCCTGGACTCAATTGCCGGTGTCCCAATTTGTGGGTCCATCATAAAGAAAAGCTGTGGGACTAGGAGGATGAATCCTTGGGACCCACTCATTATGACTATTTAGACTTCAACCCCGAGTTCAGTCGGTTAAATTTTTTTGAGGTCTGGTTCCACGAGGGGATCTTTTAATTTCAGTTAGTCTCGTATCTATATGGATTTAGTTTAAAAGAGCATGGTCTTATACGAGATGCCCTAAGCCGCTCTTCGGACAATGTTACTTAAATAATAAATACCTTTTAAGTAACATGAAGTGTAGGATATAAATTTGACGGCCTAAAGAGCATCCAGCTCTTTTAAACGAGGCTCTGTCTATATTGCTACTTTAAGAGTCAAAGTTAGAGAATGTAATATTAATTGTTAATTTGAAGGCACGATTTAGAAATTGCTAAGAAGTGGGACGGCCACTAAATTTATGGGCCCTGATATTTTGTGCGCTTCTTCAGACTTGCTTGGTGTCACCCTTTACCAATGGAAGAACCCACATCTACAAACTCAAGCTTAGGAAAGACTTGGGCTTCCATGGCCTTTTACCTTATATTAATGGGCAATATTTGTGAATATTAGTTTTCGAAACATTTCCTCTTTAAGTTTAGAAACGGTTTTCTATAAATTCGTCAAGAAGTATTGTAATCCTTAGACAGTTCCCACTTTGAAAACAAGTGTCTTTCCTTCTTTCTTTTTTTTGCGAACTTGAAAACAAGTTTCTAGTAGTTATAATTTTGAACGCTTTAGATGTCTATGTCTTCTACAAGTCCCCCATCCACCCCTCCGACGTATTTAATGAACCATCCGACGGCCTTCAATGTGATGGTGTAGCGTTGGGTAGGTTACCTATATTACTGAACCAATTTATGGCAGGACACTGCTAAATGTGCCCCAAATTAAAAATTCCCTTCATTTAGAGGTTTATGATCCGTTTCCCTAATTAACTTTCTCAAACATTACCCAAATTTCAGAACAAAATTTACCCCACCTTATTACTCCTTCTCTAACGTTAGGCGCTTTGACTCCCCTTTCCTACCAAGCACCTTGACCCCTAACTCTGCCCAGCGGAGCACCATCTATTTAGAATGAAAAGAACTTTCATTGGAGGAAGACAATGGGACTACCATGGCCGCTCCTCTACGGTTGCTGGTGGACTCCTCCTTGGCCGATTGCAACCAAAGGGTGGCCGGATCGAGCCTCTATGATCATTCATAAAGAGACCAATGTGGTTTATGTACGTAGTGGCATGGCTCAATCCTTCCACCCAATTACTGCAATATGCCATGGATGCTATGGTCGCAGCCACTACGATGTTTGTTGTGGTTGTCGGAGGCCTCATAGCTGATCATGACCAATAGATGGACAGATTGGGTGTGGTAGCAAGGCTTGATCTGGTCACATATACCCATACTTGTCCATGGAGGCCTCCATTGTCGGAGTCCTAGCTCATAGCTGATTGTGGCCATTTAAGTGGTTGGATCGGGCTCGACCCCCATGCACAAAGAGGCCTCTATGCTTCATCTCCCTCATGAAGACAATGGCAACAATGTGACTGTCATTGTTTCAACAGTCTGTCATAGTCAATGGTGGCCGACGATATCCTCCAGGGCTCATGACGACCATTAGTTGGTTGGATGAGTGCTCCCCTAAGTGGGACAGGTGGGGGAGGCCGATTTAGAATGAACAAGGTGAGGTGAGTCCCGGATGGTAAAGGGAAGGTAGGAGTTTAATATTTTTTAAGTTTATACATTGTCTCTAGTCCAAAAAACCTAGTAAGGACTACAAGATATTACCTCTTTATACATAGGGAATTCGAATTGTGTATTATAAATTACTAAGTAATCAACCACACAAATAAAGAAGAACACAGGAGAAACCTGGTTAGGCTCAGTTGAATGGGGAAGAAATCAGTAAAACAGATGAAAGGCAGGAAACATTTTGTCGAACAGTTTGAGTAATTTTTTAGAACGAAATGGCAGTTTCGTCAATTACTGATGCGAGGTTAAGATGGCTGTTGAAATGCTATGTGGGGACATGGATATTTTGGTCTTTTGACTTTAACTAAATAAGTCGTTAATTCCGTTAGTCGTCTTCCTCAATAGATTTCCAGCAGAACAGTTTTTTAAACATGAGCTTATATTGAAATGATTAAGGAAATTTGTCTCCGTTACTCATTAGTTAACTCTGTGAGTATAAATTAGAGAAAATAGTCTGGAGAAGAAAATTTTTGAATTTCAAATTTTAACTAATTGCTTGAGAGGAGGAGCTCCATCGCTTCCGAAAGAAACAGATTTGGGAGAGATATGTCATGCAACTGTTCATACTGTCCTAGCTCGTGGTTGAAGCGAAGTCGCTCCCAAGCTCTGGAATTCGTTCAGTTTCTAAGAGCTAAGTGACACTCTTCTTATTACTGTAGTTGTTTTGAGTTTTACAAAATCTCAATTCAGAAAGTAATTGAAATACTGGAATTCTATTGATATGTTAGATGTAAGCATTTCTGCCGTTGGGGATAGTTTGTAACAGAATTCAGCTGCTATTTTCTCACTTGTTTCGAATATGTAATTGATTTCCGAATCTATTGGAAATTTGTTGAACTTTGAAAATTAAAATTGTGTTCATTCGGAAATTGTCCTTTGAATTGGATTTTCGATTGCATCAAAACCCAACTTGGGGAAAACTATGCAACAAATACAAGGTCAATCAAGCAATGCACTAGAACTAGAATTTTATATAATTGAACATTACCAATTCTAGAACTCCCTTCTCGACTCTTCAAGGGCTATTAAAGTCCTTCTTAATACTTGCAAACCTCGTCTAGTTCTTCTCTTTTAGTACACTATTCTCCTCTTTTATTTTAATCAATGTTCAACTTGACCTTGCTCCATCTTCATCTCCAATCTAAAACAACATGTTAAACTTTGCATATGATGATACCTTGAGATTGTGTACTTCCTTCAATTCACAACTCACATCTTTAATTTACAGAGTAACCATTAATCAACTACTCACCTATCTTTTTATAAAAACTCAAAAGATATTAATAAATTTCTCACACAAAAATAAGTCTTTGTACACCTTCAATATCTAAAAAATTAATCTTCTACCATTAAATTTGTCATCCCTTTCTTGTTGAAGTCCTCTTTAAAGACAAGGGGATGATGAACGATCAATTTAGGTGTATGTTTTAGTTGGAAACAAACTTTGTTTAAAAGTCCTAATTTTGGAAAATTTTGTAACATTTGATCAATCATTATGTAGGGTCGATGAATTGATACTACCATACTCCTAAATCATTCATCGATCACCTACCAACTAATTGCTATACATTGTCCAATCAATCGTTACACATAATGGAAAAAATTGTACAACCTATTTACATGTTCTATCCTGAGCAATCGCTTATGAATGATTATGCATACTTATGGGATTTTTCATGAAAAATGATATTCCTACTCCACATTCTCTACACCAAAAGCCTACTTACCCTTAGATTGGATTGAGAAAAGTGAATATATATGTTGTCATTTGTGTAATGACTCAAAAATTCACGGTAAAAATTTTAGTCTTTAATAAAGATAATTTTAGAGCTTTTAATATTTCTTTTATTAGTTAAAGATTTTTATGTGGTAATAGTTTATAATATTATGGTAGAGCTTGAAGAAACGAGCGTAACGAGTCAAAAACCGTGTAAATCAAAGGTTGGGAGTGAAAATTATGACCTCGAGAAGCGTAACTTAACTAAAGGGACTCACTTGTAAAATATGGGTAAATGTATGAATAAGTATCGTGGTTTCGTAGGGGATAGTGATATTCCCACAACAAAAGTACCCACAAAAACTCACACAAGAGTTTTGATTGGCTTTCATAAATGGGCTCCACAATAAACTCACATGGGCTTACTCATCTTGACCAATCAAAAGTCTTGTGTGAGCTTTTGTTGTGTACTTTTGATGTGAAAATATCATTTTCCTTTCGTAGGGCTCGTCAATACGAGTCCAACAACACCAAGAATGCGTAAAACAGAGATCGAGGTAAATAGTTAGAATACGAGTCCAATGACATGGAGTACCGTTGTCGATAATCTCAGATCGGGATAGTCGATTTACTTCTCAATTTTGGAATGGACTCCAGGAAGAATTATGTACTAATCTAAGGTTTAGTACAGCCTTCCACCCACAAACAGATGGCCAGTCTGAGAGGACCATTCAAACTTTGGAGGATATGTTATGAGCTTGTGCTATGGATTGGAAGGACAATTGGAATGAGTATCTGCCACTAATTGAGTTTCACCAACCCGAGGGGTGATGAGGTTCGGAATCAAAGGAAAATTAAGTCCTTGTTACATAGGACCCTTTGAGATCTTGGATAAAGTAGGGCCAATAGCTTATAGACTAGCCTTGCCCCCTCACCTCGCCAGCATTCATAATGTGTTTCATATATCTATGCTCCGAAAATATGTACAAGACCCTTCTCATGTCCTCGACTAATCAATTGTTACTCTTGAACCCGATCTATCCTTTTAAGAGAAGCCAATTAGAATTTTGGATCGTAAGGAACAAATCCTTCGAACAAAGAGGATCCCATTGGTTAAGGTACTGTGGCAACACCACTCATCTGAAGAAGCAACATGGGAACTAGAAAGTGAAATACAGAAGAAATATCCAGAACTTTATGAGGATTGAAAAGATCAATTTCGAGGACGAAATTTTCCAAGGGGGTAAGATTGTAATGACTCAAAAATTTATGGTAAAAATTTTAGTCTTTAATAAAGACGATTTTAGAGCTTTTAATATTTTTTTATTAGTTAAATATTTTTATGTTATAATACTTTATAATATTATGGTAGAGCTCGAAGAAACAAGCGTAACGAGTTAAAAACCGTGTAAATCAGAGGTCGGGAGTAAAAATTATGACCTCAAGAAGCGTGACTTAACTTAAGGGACTCACTTATAAAATATGAGTAAATGTATTAATAAGTGTCGTGGCTTCATAGGGCTTGTCAAAACTAGTCCAATGGCACCAAGAATGCGCAAAACAGAGATCGGGGTAAATAGTTAGAATAGTTTAAAGTTTTAAAAAAAATTAAAAAATTGAAAAACAGCGCGTAACAGACGCGCTGACACGGTTTGTTGCTGGCACTACCATTTTTGGTGGCACGACACCGCCCAATCGCCGTATAAATAGGGGGAGGGGGTGAAATTGATTTTCACCCCCAAATTTCTACCCCCTTCTTGTTTTTCCTATAAGTGAGTCATATTATGTCCGTTTTAACCCGTTTAAAATCTATTTCCTACTAAATCGAGGGTATTCTTCACAATGGAAGAGCTATTTTCTTAAACCTACCTCTCTAAGATTGAGAAAATCTTATCTTCCTCCTCGTTTTCTTCACATCCTATTTATACTGTTTCTGGTCGTTTCAAGTCCGATTCTACTCGTTTAAAGGGTGTTCTCCACTAAAGTGATCGTGCTGAACGCTATGGTAGGGTTATTTTTATCATCTAAAGCCTATATATTTACGCATCTTTTACCCAAGGTTATGGTAGGGTGTTTTAAAGTCTAAATAACTACTTTTCTGATCATAGTCAGTTTCTCTTGAAGTGTTTAATTTACATATAAGTATAACGTTGGTTGGATTTTTACTACATATATTGATATGAATTGATTTGTACGCACCACGTAGTGTAGTGTTGTCATGACCCGGATTTTTAAAAGCATTTTTTTATAGCATGAACAGTAAGTAGCGAATTTTTTTTTCTTTAAATACAAAACAAACCATTCGATTAAATATCCAGGTCATGATAACTAGGGTTCACAAATACGAATATCAAATCATACGATATTATTAATGTCTGAAAATTCATAAAGACCAGCTCATCCATCTAAGTACAAGTCCATCATCCATCTGAAAATAAATAATAAGTTGACTCTCATGCTTAAGATACACTTACGTACCGGAGATACAGAAACACGGAAACCTCTTGTGCATGCCTGCCTTGGTCTCACTTGTCGTCGCCTGAAGGATCTGCAACAAAGCAAACCAAACAACAACCACAACCACAATGGAGCATCTCTGCCTACAGGAGAAGAGCTTCCAAAGGACAAAAGGTTTTATTAATATTTTTTGGATTAGGCCAACATCACCCGATGTTAGTTGCCTACGTACTCATCAGACAACATCTCCAATGTTTCCAACAAGATCGGATCCAGATGTAGTTCTGCCTAGAAACTACTCTATCCTACGAAGCATAGCATCCCATATGCAATGCTTAGATATTTTTAACCTACATTTTAGTAAGTCCTTTAACTGTTCTACTTGTCTAATTAACAAGCAATATCAAACAATGTTATTACTTATCTCACAACTCTTGTTCAATAATTAATACTATAAATCCACAACTTAGAGATACTCGCCCCTCGAGAAATCTCCAAACAAAGGACTCCAACCTTGGAGTAGGCTGCTTAATAGCAGCTTGACCCAAATCCCCGGGGCTCTCAATAGCCTGCTACGAATCTGGGGAAGAGGATCCCAACTGTGCTCATGGACACAGATTGGCAAGAAACACAAGTCTTCCATGATGCTCATGTAACTCTGCTTTTCATACGTATTAAATAGTCCTGTGAAGACCTGCGGGAGACCCGGGGTAAAGACCCTCTGGTCAATACCTAAACCGTCGTGGCGATGAAGATGCATATTGCAATCTCCACCTTCCCAACGCTGGGAGGAAATGTCTTATAAGACATTGCTAATGTATCTATAGAAGCCTGAGGTCCTTATGACCATTGACTCCCCCAAACATCTGAAACTTAGACTAGATTATTTTCATCCAGTCAAGTAACCACTCAACCTTGTGGGTCCTCTTCACCTTGTGAATCGGCCCACTAAATAGTTCATCTACTGAGTTATGACTCAGAGAACATCCCAAAATCACCCTCAGTTCATTAACCAAGGTCAAATTCTATGTCAGGGCCCCATTCACTCCATGAACTGGTCCTAACCCTAAAGAGGGTATTTTAGTCATTATCTTTATTAGGTGTTCTCCCCTCAAACCAACAACAACCAATGTCTCTTGATTAATCTTAAGTTACTGATATAACTTAAAACATCAATATCAAAAGCATGCATCAACATAAATAATCATGTAATCAAACAAACATATAAATAATAAACGGAGGCCCATTGCATTCATTCGCAAGGCCAGGGCTCAGAGACTTCAAGCCCGATAAGTAAATTAACATATTCCACAAGTGTCGTATATAATGCCCTAGTGGATTTATGCGCTGTATTACAGACACGTGCAATACACTGCCCTAAACCCTGAGAATTAGGGTTTTCCATTGGTTTCCCATGACACTGTGACCTGTCAAGGTCTTCGTGTCACCTACCGGTCACACCCCTTCCTTTTGAAGTTATTTATAGGGTACCTTAACTCTTGATTCACTAGGTCATCTGTTTCATCAGAAACAGAACATATTACCCCTAAGGGCATTAGGGTAATTTTACCACCTAAGATATGATACCCTCTCTTAGGTTATTCTAGTCATTTTATTGCCCCTCTATTAATTTAAGTCATTGACCTTTCACAAGGCTCCACTCTCAGACCGACTCACGCTTCTATTAACACGAATGTGGGCAGTCCACTCTAGGGGGTATTTATGTCATTTAGTTTAAGGCCTTAATAACATCTAATGGGTCCAAAATTAGGCTCAAAGGCACTACTTGACTTCATGGACCCTGTGTAATTTTTCTGGTATGTGACGGGGTCGTGAACCCCTTGAACTGACCCAGGTTGTCTTAAAGGTTTATGATTAAACCTAGGGGCAAAAAGGTCAATTATCCACTCACTGGGATTTTTACTCACCAAATGGTTTGTCCTATAATTAGTTTACCCATTAAACTCTCATTGAGAATTTTCTAATTTTTAGATCCACTCATAGGCCCATGAACCAGAGCCTTGAACTCGGGTAAGTTAATATTATACGATAATTAACTAGTAGGGGTAAAAAGGCCATTTCATAGTATCTGGGATTTTCCCATGAGCTAAAACTTGGTCAGAATAATCCTAAACCTCTCCGGATACATGAGTATTTTTCTAGAATTTATTTGACACTTTTAGCTCCCTGAATCGGACCCGGTTCACTCCCTTCTCTCTCTTTTTTTTTTAAACCGACTCGGACCGGGTCGGTTTGGGTCGATGACCCGCAATGCAGGTCATCTTCTCCACGTCCGGCCAGAGGCGTTTTGGCCTCTGGCGGCGCCGCCCCCTACCACGGTGGAGGGGTGGTGGCTCACTGGTTTTCCGACAGCCGGCACACGGCGGAACCGATGGCGTCGGTCATGCCGCCGTCCGGTGGCCGGACGGTGGCCAAAGCTGCCACTTTCCCCTTCTACTACTTTTTTTTAAAAAAAATTGACGGCAAAGCCGCCGCGGCCGAGGCCAGTGCGGCCCAGGCCGGCGCGTCTGGGGCAATCATGGCCTGGAACAACGCGGTCGGGACTGGCGCAGCCACAGCCAACGCAGCCTCAGCCAGCGCCGTTAGCGCCGACAATCCTTTTTTTTATACTGTGACGACCCGGCAGCAGCCAATCTGCCGCCGCCAAGGCCGCCGGATCCAAAGCCACTGCAACTAGGACCAACACGCCCCTCCCTCAATTGGTCCAGCCACCAGCTGTCGGCTGGTGGCCGGTCGGTGACTGACCGGCAGTAGCAATTTCAATGCAGTTATGTGAACAGTGCTTGCAGAAATCACTATTTACATAATTAACAAAAACGATTTTATATTTTAATAATGAAATATTTTTAATCTTGATATAAAATCCTACCTCGAAGGCAGCGTTGCCGTCGATCCACCATCGCTAACACTTCGCCGGAGTCTCGCCGGAAAACTCCTTCATCTCCTCCACCGTCAAAAGCTCTTCAAAACTCCCCATTCTCTGCTCTCATCGGGCAAAAAGACCCCTAAATTGTACCTTAAGAAGGCCTTTTATAGGCATGAGATTAGGGCTCCTAATCCCATGAGGAATTAGACCTTAAAAACCCAATTTTGGAACAGTAATTTATCGGGCCCACATCGCAACTTAAACGGATAGTTCGCGCGTTCAATTCTGGTAAACGGGTCCTGCACGATATGTTCAACTTCAGACGGTCGTTTCTCCCTCATCCGGACTCCGATTCACGTGTTCTTGGTGGCGTTTCAAAGCTCTTTCTGTCTATTTTCCATGCATATATATATATATCAGCTACCATATCCAAGCATGGCTTAATTTATTCCAACGGAAATGTCAAGGGGTCTAGCACCCTAATTTCCACGTGTACGACTTCAAGAATTTAGAAAATTCCCAGACGTTACAAGTGTCGTACACTATTTTGATGCCCGCCGAGAAAATAATCAGCTAGTGGCGCACACAGGGTGGAGCATCATGGGGAAACTCCTTCTCTTAGTGGCCTCCGTTGTCCCATGAGAGCGGAGGTAGGCCGTTGGGTATCGTAGCTTGTGGATATGGTCGAATTTGTGAATTTGTTTTAATTGATTTTAAAAAATATTTTGTTTAGAATTTTTTTAGATTTTAAATAATCCTACTGAGTATAAATATACTCACGCCCCTCCAGATTTTGTAGGTGATGCAACAATGGGAGAAGTGAACGAAGAAAATATCTTTTAAATAGTTGGTGTTTGTTATGTCAATGTAAAAATATATGACTGATATGTAAAGGCACGATGTGCCAGAATAATTATTTTTGGTATAACTACTAGCTCTATGTACAATAAACTTTGGTATGTACATCATGTTTATGTTATAAACTTTTGTTAATATATTTTAAAATTTTTGGCTGTGCACTTACTCCGACATATTCTATACAAAATTTTGGTTGTTTCTCATTAACAGCCGTTATGCATGATTACATACTAATTATGCATATTAAATATTATTTTATATTATTTAAAAATGGGCTGCCGTTACAATTTGTGACTCATTTTTTTGGTCTAATCATAGGTTGGAGTAGGCTCTTGGTATAGAGAAAGCAAAGTAGGAATATCTATCTTCTTCACACACTTTAACTAGTCAATTTGAATCTTCCACCTTGAAACCTTAAAGCATTATTTGTTCCAATTTTTCAAAATTAAGATGTCACGTCCCCAATTTTTTCAACCCTTTTTGTAAGAAAAATATTTGTTTTCACTTAAAAATTTATAAAGAACTCTCCTTTACATTATGCAGTGAGCAAAATCATATTATGCATTCATAAAAATATTAAAATATGAAATTTAGGACATGAGAACCATCTTTTCAAATGAACACTTATTGTGATATCATAATAAATAATTATCTAAATATCTAAAGTATTAAAATATTCACATGTCCCACAACTAAGTACTTGCCTGCTCAAATGTACAAGTTAATAAAAAGATAAATGACACTCTATTGTGCCTAAATCAAAACAATAGGGGAAATAAATATGCAAACTAAAGGTAGGCTCCACTCTACAACTATGACCTTTCCATTACCTCTAAAGTCTTCACATTTGGGAACTACAAAGGATGTTGAATATGCATGCTTACTCAATGGAAGTGCAATACAAAGAAAACAAATAATTTGATAAACATATTGATAGCTAATTTGTGGTCAAAGTCAATACAAATGACATAGAGAACAAAATTCACACATATCTTTTGATATCAAAGTATACTTACAACATAAAACTCCACATTAGGGTTTTCTAAACATGATATCCTCATCTAAGAGTTCCTACTCGATTAGATATTGGACTATCATGAATCGACCTCAGGTTATGCCTGAAGCTTGCTTCACCTCATCCATGACATTAAATAAGTGTTCAGGAACCCTAGTGCCAAGAACTCGATTGTCATGATCATTGAAACCTCTTGTATTACATTGTGCAGGACTAATTATCTTTTATGCTCTAATCCATTCAAACATGACTCCCAGGTTTAGGAAGCAGTTCTATATAACTCTTATCCTTAGAGAGCTAGAAAACCATAATTTTATTTCGTATCATACCCTTGTGTTCTTCATGTCTAAATGACTCAATTGAGGAGCCAATAAGAATGCCAAATGTAATAGTGCGGGGTGACCAAATTATTTCATTACACGATTTCATGCATATTCATTAAGGTTTACTCACCCTTAGTATGTGCTTATCCATCATTCCATACACATCACAAAATCCTAAAAAATCATGCAATTTTATGTAATTGCTATATAGCTTATTACTAGCTATAAATCATAATTGAAATCCAAAATGTGAGGCACTATCGGTAACTTTACCAACAAGTCTACTAAATCATCGATGACCATTAGTAGTTCCAACAACATGTCAAATTATCACTTACAGTGGGTTGGTTGGGTAAGCCCACCTCACCAATAGGTCGGTATGATCATCAATAATTAACAGTAGATCCATCGATGTATCAAATACTCACCTACAGTAGGTTGGCTGGGTAAGCCCACCTCATTGACACCTCACCCACGCATCGGCTTCACTACCAATGACCAATCAACATGTGTGATACTATATGCATGTAAGAATATTGTTTGTCCTCTTCTTTTTGCTAATGCAGAACTTACCACTGATAAAAAAATTAAGAACATAAATTCCTTTCTCATTCCAAACATTTCTCTTTGAATAAAACCCAATAAAAATTATCTCAAAATATGATATTATGCCATTTGAGACACAACATTAACATATTTGTAATCCGAAATCACCATGAAAGTACCTCAAAACATAGTATACTTCAAAAGAAATAAATTCACGAGTTTATGGGCATCAAGAACTTGAAGAAAATTAGAAACTTGAGTATTTTTCTTAAAATCAAGTGTAGATTGCAATCTGACTTGTTACGATGTGAAGTTTTCTTCATTCTATACATGTCTTCCTCCCGATTAGCACCCTAACACTAGTCTCCTATAGCTAGGACTCCTATGGGATTCCCTTCTCTATAGATAACTACTTGACTCATTACCAATTAAGTAAATATTTTAAGACTCAATTACACATGTATAATAATAAAACAATGTAATTTTATTCAATGAAATATAGTAAGTACTTTATATGTATCTTATATGTAAGATCCTTAATATTGAACTGACTTTAATTCATTTGGTTTAATTACTTTTATGTGGTTTAAGCCGTTTCTGATCAGTTTTGATAATTTTTAGAAATAAAAGTAATTTTCAAAGGTTTTAAATAAAAATAACTTCAAATTTATGAGTTTTAAATGATTCTAAACCATTCCTCAATTTTTAGAATTTTTGGATATTTTAAAAAAATTAGGGTTTGATGGGACCCCCTGTAGGCCCCTTGGTCGAATTTGAGGTTTTTTGTCCAAAATGTCTAAGAAATTAAATGAAGTTATTACAAAAAAAAATAGAATTTTTTTTAGCCCTAATTAGAGGTTAAATTACTAAATTTCCTAATTCTAGTTAAAAACTCTATTCTCACCCCAAATTTTAATTAGGTATAGCCCAACCTTACCTATAAAAGGAAAGGGGCTGAGCCATTTCCAAATTGGGAATAGGATGTGCAAGGGTGTTTAGAGCTTAATCCCCAATTTGGCCCAAAGATGAAGTGATTAGAGATATGTTCTTCCCTAATTCATGCTTAATCATTGGGGTTTTCTTAATCCTTTCTTAAATCTATCTTCCTCCATTGATTCAATATAATTTCAAAGCATTAAATCACTATTTTTCTTCCCTATTTCAAATCCTAACCTTCAAATTTTCATTTTTATGTCTCCTAAGCTCTAGATCTAGGATTTATTTTTTGATTTTCAAGTCTAAATCGAGTTTAGAAGTGCATTAAGAAGAAAATCATGCTTTTAGAAGGTTTCAGAAGTGATTGGAGGATTAATCCGACTCAATCAAGTGGAGAGGTAATTGGTTTTCAAATCTCAGCCTTGTTATGGTGAAAATTTTGATTTTTATGAGTTTTACGTGAATGAGTTTTATTTAGTATGGCTTTAATGGTAGATTTGTGAAAGTTAATCTCTTGCCTTGATTGATGAAGGTTTTACCTTGGAAGGGGTTCAATTAGATTTCTAGAATGTTTGATTGAATTTTGATAGTGTATGAGGCCTGGGATGAAGGTTTGATAGTTCAATAATAGTGTTTCGGTTTTGAATTTCTAAAGGAAGAAGACTCGAACTGTGTGTTGGCAATTGATCGGGCCAACAGGCCAATTGATCGGCCACATAGTAGTTTTGCCCTTTTTAATTTTTCATGCTTATTTCAGTGTTTTCTTCTTAATTGATGCATCCAATGTTTATGGAGAGTATCTTATACTGGAATTAAGCAACTGGAATGATGTAGAATTAGTGATGGAGATTTATGATTTATGATTAAGTATTTATTATATGAAATTATATATTGATAGTTATACATGTTAACATTGAATTATCTTGAACCTATGGATGATGAAATTTTTATAATTGGAGCATGTTTCCAGCAGGGATATTACATAGTAAATGATAAAATATGTCAACATATATTGAGAATGGATTGTGGGTGAATGATGTTATTATGTTATAGCTTTATGTGTAGACTAATCATGCTTGTAGGAGTTAAACATTTGATTTCACATAAACATATTTATGTTTTATGGTGGATTTGATCCTAGATTTCAGTTGGTAATCATGATTTGAATGTATTTAAGCATGCGTGTATTGCCTTATGAGCCTCGATCAAAGCATGGTTATGTGCTTAGGAAATGCATGAACACACACGTGTGAGGAATTTACTATGAAATTATGGTTATTTATTATTCGATTATGATGCACGTGGGGATTGATGGGAGCACATTCAATGAGCTAAAACTCATGTAGATCTTGCTCACGGATGTATCATGATCTCATGTATCATGAAATGGACTTTATGAATGGGGTTTTACCAATGCTTAGTTGTGATTGATCAATTGCAAGCAATTAATGTGAGATTGTGTGCCAGATTAATCGATTGTTGACTTAATCGGAACTTGGAAGTCTGAAAGGACATGATTTCGATTTGAGTTCTTGTGTGAAACATGAATACTCCTCGGGTTGAGTCAATTTGAATTGTTAATGCGGTTCAGATTTATTTATTGAGACAATCAAACTTGGACCCTAAGAATCTAGTGTAGTATGCCTTTGTGCACTGGCTACTACGTGTTCTAAGTTTCCCCTGTGCAAATCGGACTCTCCCTGCCGTTGAGATGTCCAAAGTGAATACACTACTCTAGTTAATTCAGATGTTCGTGTTCCGAACTGTCCAGAGTGAGTGTACCTGCTCTAGTTAATTTAGACTTCCTGTGTAGATTGTTCAAAGTTAGCAGAGAGGCTGACTACCCCTACACCTTAGTTTTTTGTATGGAATTCGAACCATATCTAGAGTGGACAATGCCTTAGGTTTCTAGATAAGAAATTGGACTACATCTAGAGCGGGTGATATGATTGTATTTTTTATATGATTGTATTCCTCTCCATGATGGAGACATTCACCATTTGATGATAATGCATGTGTATAATATAATATCATGCCCAAATTACATAGGTTGTGTAGGGATATTCAAGATTATGTGACACACGTAGATGCGATTTATTATGCATGATCTTGATGTAGTGTGGTTTAGACACTTGTCGTGCACGTGAATAACTATGGAATGTATGAGATTTATATGAATGTATGATCTGAATTATGTGTTAGATACACTTTATCATGTAGTTGATGTGATATGAATACACGATCTGAATCATGTAATTGAGACTATTATACAAGTTTATGTGATATGAATGCATGGTCTAAATGGTGTGGATGAGATACTATTATGTAGGTTTATGTGTTTTGGTCGTATGATCAAAAAGTGTGTGAAAGACACTTCTCATGCGGTTTATGGTGATATTATGTTTGATTTAATTAGACGAAGATCATTACTTATGCAGGATGAATGATAAGTTATGATAGGATTATTCATTGCTTGACTTCGATAGGTGTGTTATATGCATGCTAGTTATATGTTTTTGGATAATTAGGGGTTAGTAAGGGAATGATTAGAAAAATGTATATCATGTCAATTATGAATCTGAATTGCTATATTGTCATGTCGTGATGGTTTTCTGATTATTATTGATGTATTCAAAACCTTACTGAGTTTTACTCACCCTACTTTATGTGTTTTTATTTCGGGGTTGTATGGTGCGATATGTAGTCAGGCAGGACCCTCTGTTTGAGGAATGGCCGGGGAGAGTATTAGATTAGGCATGGATGCCCTTAGCCATTATTATGTTTTTCTAATTACTCTGTTATGATGATAAAATATCTTGTATGGTAGTTCTAATTTTCAGACTTGTGTTTATATTATGTTTTAGATCTATTTGGGACCTTGTTTTGAATCATGTGTGTTGGCTTAGGATTCTAAGTATGTGGGTATAAGATTTGCGGACTAATTTTGAATTAAAACTCTTTTTTGTTCTACTTATTTACTCTTCCTCAAAGATAATATGGTGCGTAACTCCGCTAATCAATTACCCGTAAGAGGGGCTAAGTCTTATATTAGCTTTTAATAACTTTCAATTATGTTGCCCCCGTGGGCTTTACCAACCCTTGGACTGGGTTTGGCTAGGGTCGGCAGTATTGGGGCGTGACACTATATGTCCCAACAAGTAAGCCGGTTCTAGCACCAAATTAAAATTGTTGCAAGGAAAAGAACAAAGATGGGGTAGGAGAATTTTGTTTTGTTTTTTTGTTTTAAATTAAATAGTATAAATGGGGTAAGGCTGAGAAATTCTACAAAGTTGGGGTGGGGAAGTAGGAGTTTCGAAGGCTACAAATAGAAGTGTTCTTTATAGTATGTGGACCCGCTAATTTAAGTGTCTTTTGATTATTTGTGGACCCCCTAATTCAAGGGTCGCTCTAGGCCATTGTATTATATAGTTTTAAGTTAAAAAAAAATTAAAAAAATGGACACCCTTAGAGAATCATTCATGGGCCGGGCCACTAGGAGGGCTACTTTAGCTGTGAATTGACGAGGGAGGCGGGTAGCTTGGGAGTATACACCATGATGATTATGTTTCGATAATTCATGGTTACAAAATGGCATACATGGAAGGAGCGACCCAAGTTACATGTGGTAGGTATGAGAAGACTTTAGCACTTCCAGCTTCTAGTCCGAATATACTGTGGCACGGTAAAAGCGGAAGGGAAGCGTTTTTAATGTTCATTTTGACAATAAACCATGCATTAATATATGCGCCATCTATCACAAACTTTAAGCGGCTATGCGTTTCTTATACTGAACTTATTGTCAAATGTAAAAAAACTCTCACAAGCAGAAAAAGGAAAGCATAGTTGAACACCATCGTGTTGACAAAACCCATGACAAGTCCAATTGTCATTGACGAGTTTTGGATCTGTCCGAAATCAGTGATTGATTTGTCCTTGAGTGATGAACGAGCTGCTATGACGGGGATTTCAATTTCAAGTTGCTCTCTTGTAATTAAAGATCCATTTGCAACTTGAGTGCTTTATGTGGTAAGGTTGGTCAGTGGTCACGTATGATGCATAACTCAATTTAGTACTCACTCCGTCCTATATATATATAGAGTGTTTTATTTTAAAAAATAATTTTTATATTAAGTGTCCAATTTCTCGTATTCTAATGAGGTAAAAAACTTTTAAAATACTTCTTACCATAAGTAAAAGGAGCATGAGAATCTAAGCTAATTAGAATAATAAAAATTTAAGTAGAATTTTGTCTTTTCATAGCCTTACTCTTTTCCTTCTTTAAAATTTATATATTTTAGAAATAAAACACTTAATTTAGGAGAGAGGGACTAGTAAATTAAGTTGATATTGATCGGACTTCGGTGCAGATTGCTTCAATCTGATTCTATCTACATTTGAAAATTATTGTGTTTGTTCACATTAGATCAACTTCGTTCAGCTAATCAGCCTTGCTTGTACGTTGTGCTGTGAATACACTCCAAAGAAGTAGACTCTATCAATTTTGATTACATATTTGGAAGTTAAATAATTTAAATCCTATACTTAAATTAATAACTCTATTTAGTAAAAAGTCATGTTCCATGTTAATAGCTCTATTTGATTAAATTTAAGTAGTTGAATC
The DNA here is from genome assembly GCA_035235625.1 of Saururus chinensis. Classification (NCBI taxonomy): domain Eukaryota; kingdom Viridiplantae; phylum Streptophyta; class Magnoliopsida; order Piperales; family Saururaceae; genus Saururus; species Saururus chinensis. The sequence continues at coordinate 35,444,298 of CP141145.1, forward strand.
TTTAAAAAAAAGTATTATAAGTTTATTTTCTCTTTTCTTAGATGTAATTTTTACTATTTAATAAAAAATATATTTTTTAAATATAACTATTAATATAGGACAGAGGGGACCCTCAATCTTCCACATCTTGAGTGATGAGTCAAATTTTATTGTTTTAAATTCCTCACCCTCACCTACACACCCACCCACAATAATCACATAGACACCAACCATGCCCACCTACTTACGGTCTACCTAAATTCATGGAAAGTGGCTCTTTAATTCTAGCCCAACCTCGGGTTTTCGAGCCTTGTTTGAGTTTGAGATGACATTTCAAAATTCGATTTGGAGCAAATCCAAGTCGATTCAGCTCATTATTGGCTCTATTAATACCCCTAGCAATTAAGGATGGGAGACACGTGACCCATGGGAATAGAGGTGGCAAAGTTAAGCCCAGCCCATTCGTGACTGGGCCTAGCCCGGTCTGGCTCCACAAAATGGTCAGGCAGGGCATTTCAGTCCTTAGGCCCACACTAAACTTAGTGCCCGCCAACAACTCTAAAGAGCTGTTGGAGGGCCAATCAACTGGCAACAGTGTCAGTTTGTTTTTTGAGTCATTGGGGGGCCATTTGTTTTTTGAGTCATTGGGGGGCCAATTGATCGGCCTTATAAAAAAATTTCTAAACTCCCACTCCCAATGAGCCATTTTTTTATACTTGGGGGTTTATTTATGTAAAGTCCCTGATTTTTTTATGATTTTTTAAAAAAAATTATTATTTTTTTGGTTATTTTTGGCGGAAAAATATGATGCTTTAACGTATCTATATTTATATATTGTACCTCATATTTATACTCGTAGAGTTAGGTGTGGGGCTTAGTCACAGGCTGCGAGCCTCGCTGCACACTTACAGCATGAATTTTGGAGGTACAAAGTGTAACTGAGAGGTTCACGTGTATTACGGACATAGAAATAAAAAATAAAGAGATTATATATATATATATATATATATATATATATATATATATATATATATATATATATATATATGTATATATATATATATATATATAAATCCATCCATCGGATTCCAGTAAGTTTTCGACCCATAAAAGTTTTTACATCCAGTGACTTTTTTGAGAACCCGCATGAGATTCCGGTCGCTCCGTTCTCCCTCCTCCATCATCGGATTCCTCCGGTTCTTGTCAGGATCCTCTTTGCCTCACCGCCATGAGTTGGTAGGTACCAGATATGACCGCCGTTATGGCCTTTTCGCTCCTCTATGAGGTACCGAACTTTTCTTCAGTTTTTCTCTCATTCAAATCCCCTTTTTTGAGCCATGGGGGTGCGATTTTGATGTCATTTGCGGCCGCCCTCAACTAGACTTATGTTTAGTTGGCCGCTAGGAACCCATAGGCGCTGGCTAGAGCCACTACCATGCTTTTTTTGCTCCACTGTGAGCTACTAGCACTTTAGTCAGATTTTGGTCACATTTTCCTATCACTGTCCGTGGTTTTTTTTTTGAGATGCTGGTGTGTTTCCGGTCATTGTCCAGCCACTGGATGGACTCCGTCTAGCCTACCTTGACCTAGTGTCGATAGGGATTGTCGTTTCCGACCCCACTTCGCCTTATTGACTTGCTTTGCCCGATTAGACTCTTTGGGTGCGTCTCGGGTCATTGCTGTTGGTGAGCCGTGAGCTATTTGGTCATCGTGGGCTCTGCCCCGGCTCGGTGACAGTGAGGGTTTGCCCCACTTGGCCCGATTATAGCTCCGCTTGGAGTGGGCCGCTTGCCTTTGCCCTATACCATGCGAGATGCACAACTGCCTGCACCAAATGTGTTGGTTGTGGGTGACGATGGGTGATGTTGCCGCTTCGATCGGCCACCACCTCTTAGCCATAGCTCAGTTGCCCTTTTGTGGGCCTTGGGCCGCTACCGTCCGACCCATCTCCCCCTATAGTGGCACTTTTTGGCCGCATGTGCATGTGGCTATGCATGTGCTTTTGGGTTTAGGCGTCATATTCACGTCTCCTGACCATCGGTTGGCTTTGCCACCGAGTGAGCTTTGCCACTGAGTGAAGTTGACACATAGCCCTCCTCCACTTCTCCTTTGTCCTTGAACGTTGCCCCACGGTCTCTACCCATATGTGGGCCCTTGTTGACGCAAAATCGTTGCCGTTGGGTGTTGTCCACGGCTGATTTTGACATCTTGCGGCTGATCAAGTACGTCTTAGCCACTGGCTGATCTTCAGTGAGTACACCCTCGACATCTGGTCGCACCGCCGCTTATGTTGGCTCGACCTTTCTCCCAGCATCCCTAGTGTGTTGCCGTGGATCGCGGATTTTGCTGCATTGACTTCTGACACCTCGTTTGGCTGTGATTGTTTCTGGCACTTCCTAAAATCCTCGAGACAACAGCTCTCTCAGCCAGGCAACGGTTTTGATCACCAATTTCGCCACTAACACCGCCACTGTCATGTGCTCGCCATCAAACATCATGATTACAAGGCAAGGGAGCTTTGAACTTGTAATTTTATGATAGCATGTTTTGAATGAGTAGCAGCATGCTAGGACTATGTGATTGATTGCTATGGATGTTAGCTTATGATCCTTTTGCATGATGTAAGGGGATGAATAATGCCATGTTAAAATAAATATGACATGCATGTTGGATAAGTATGTTGGATGTACGTATGTGGTAGTGATGGCTAGCGTGTTTGTTGGTAAGCTTCATATGTGTATGTATGTGCTAGTGATAATTAGCGTGTATGTTTGAAGTACGTATGGATCATGCATGTGCTAGTGATGGCTAGCGTGCATGTTTGAAATATGTATAAATATGTATGTATGCGCTAGCGATGGCTAGTGAGCATGTTTGTAAACTACGTATATATGACAATAGGTGTATGCTATATGTATGTGTAATAGACATATGTATGTATAATCACTATTTGCCTATGCTATGGATATGTGTATGTGTATGTGGACAGAGGTATGGCTATGGATGGTATGAAGTGACCATGTTTGGTATGGATTTGGATATGGATGTATAAGCGTATGACGAATGACAGAGGATATGAGTATGACAGGTAAGGATTAGAATGGATTGGTTTAGGTTGGATTGTATGTTTAGGGAATTGTCTGACTGTAAGAGTGTGCATAATTGTACAAACATAACGTACAAATTATGAAGTAAAAAGTAAGCATAATAAGTGAGATTTAAGTAAAAGTATGATAACTGGGGTTGGCTCTAAGGAGCTCAATCTAAAGACTTCCGAGTAAGATGTTTTGGCCATAAGGTAGATGGCGGAAATTGTAAGACTGTAAGGATTTTGTTGTACGGTGTGTTATGTCATAAGATGGACGAGTTAAGTAAAGTTTGCTGCCTTGACGAACTAGGGTTTCGGATCAGGCTCAACTTCAGTTTGATCAGTGGAGCACGGTATGCTTAAGTGCTTGTGTGGCATAATTGTACCGCATAATTTACTTAATTCAAACTTGAATTATAACCACAACCAATGATGGCGTTGTGAGTTTGAGACCTGAGGGCTTCGACGGATTAAGTTCCGTGTTTGAGCTAGCCGATAATGAGTCGGTCGAGCATTTCTCATGTCTTGCCATGGTGTTTATCCTGTGGGATGTTGTTTGTGTGTTGTATAGAGCACTAGAGATCTGATGCTCTGTTGAGAGCGATGTATGTTTTTGATTTGGTCTGTGTACTGTATAAGCCCAAATGTTTGATGCTCTGTTGAGAGCGTTGTATGATTTCTGCCCAAGAGTAACATTGTATGATTCTACCCAAGAGTGGCCTTGTATGATTCCGCCCAAGAATGACACTGTATATTTTTGCTCAAGTGGCACTATATGTATTCTGCCCAAGTGGCATTATATGTATTCTGCCCAAGAGTGGCACTGGCACTATAAGACCCATTATGGTGGGCAATTCTATTATGGTGGGCAACTGTATGACCCATTATAGTGGGTAATTCTATGGCACTATAAGACTCATTATGGTGGGCAATTCTATGGCACTATATGACCCATTATGGTGGGCAACTGTATGACCCATTATGGTGGGCAACTATATAACCCCTTATGTGTGGGTGTTTATGTTTGCACACTCAGGTAAGTAGTATCATGGATCTACTCTTACTTGTTTGATCCTGTGCCCCATGAGCATAGGTGTGCCTTACCTTCGAAAATGTCCATGACATCTAGTCACTCCCCAGAGGTTAAGGCGATGCCCCAGTGACATTCTTTTTTGTTTCAACGCTAGAGCTTATTAGTTGTAATGAGCTTCAGTGGTTGATAGTATGAGTACGATTGTATGAGTTTGTGTATGACTATAAGAGTATGAGTATGAGCACGACTATAAGAATTTGAGTTTGTATACGATTGTAAGAGTATGAGTATGAGTAAGACTGTAAAAGTATGAGTACGATTGTAAGAGTATGTTTCTGAGTAAGACAGTAAGTGTATGATTTTGAGTAAGACTGTACGAGTAAGGTTGTATGAGTAAGTATATAATTGTACAAGTAAGGTCATACAAGTATGTGTAAGTTATATGAGTAAGCATATGATTGTACGAGTAAGGTCGTACAAGTATGCGTATATTGTATGAGTATGAATATGATGGTACGAGTAAGTTTGTAAGACCCTGGATAAGGGTGTTTGTGTAAGTTTGATTCGATGGTATGATGTTAGCATGATGATATGCGTGTTTGTATGCATATGAGTATGATTATGATATGTCTGTTTGCTTCATGTTTGAGTTGCATGAACGCATCTATGTATGGATTTAGTGAGTCCACTGTTTAGAACTCCCCTACTGGGTATTTTCCTACTGAGTATGAAAATACTCATTACCCTACTTTTTAGCCCCGTTGTTCGGGAAGCTTTTGCAGGTTGTCACGGAGAGCTCCTGGAGATGGATGCTCATTTCAGCAGTTGATTGATTCCCGTTGACTCAAGTATATATTTGACTTATGACAAGTTTTATTTGTGCCACGACTGTTGTATTGGGTGAGATAAGAATTCAAGTGTTTATATATTCTGGACTTTCAGTTGGATTAGACTGTGGACTATTATGGGACTTGCACTCAGGGATGCCTGGGAGAGATTTGTATTTAAAGTCTATAATCATAGCAATTTATCCGTACGGTTGTTTTCGAGTAGCGCCCGTGGATATTTGGTTTGGTCATACGATATTTGATCGAATGTGTAAAAAATTGTATGGAAAAATCGACGTTTTATGTTTTAAATTATAAAACTGTTTTCACAGGTTTCATACTCGTCATTTTCCCGATTTATAGCAGTTATATTGCAAAAAAATTCCATAAATTTTGAGGAAAATATAAGAAAAATCGTGAGCATTATAATTTCATCATTTAACAAGGACATAAACTCCTTTATAAATTGGAGGGAGGGTGAGGGAATTTTTTACTCCCCACTCTATTCAATCTCTAAAGTCTTTAATTAATCAAGTAATTAAAGGCTTCAGGCTTGATCAATTTCTCACTATTCAGGCTCTCTCCTCTATTCTTCAAGAATACATCTTCAACTCTTCAAGTTCTTCTTTTCGAAATTCTCTCATCCAATTCTCTAAACTCGAGTCTTCAATGGGCAATTCTCTACACAAATTTGAGGTGATTTTTTTATAATATGATTATTTTATTTTTAATCTTTAATTTGTTTACACTTACTTTCTTTGTAATTGTATCTTAATCTTTCTTTTTTCTAGATTAATGACTCGCTATTTTCACTCTCATTCCATGAATGAGTCCAATACTCCAGAAAGTAAAATGCCCATCAAATAAGGGAATCTAATTCATCATGATTATGAGTCTGACATTTCATTCTCAACAAATAAAGAGCCAGAGCAACCAATGGAACTAGAAGTGGTGACAATCGGTAGTTGTGGTTTTGGGCGATAGGTAATTATACCAAGTGCACCAAAGAAGCACCAATACCCAAATAAACTCAGGCATATGTTACAATGAGCTATTTGCAACCACTCCAAAACACATCTTAGTATCTCCACTAGCAACACTAGTCATATTTCAAGGCACATTGACATGTGTATTGTGAAGGCCAAAAATTTAGATCTAATGTAAACACAGTTAGCTAGCATGACTAGCTCGATGGCTAGTTTGAGCACTTTCACATACACTAAAAGTACAAATTAGAGGCAGCTAGTGAAATACATTTTGCAAGCTGAACAATCATTCACTTGCATATGAAAAAAAAATTGAAAGGTATGCGAACAATGCCATCAACCCATGTGTCCACAATGTTTCACATAATACAACCAAGTCATATTGTATTAAACTCTTCAACGAATACAATGGTAAGCTCATTCAAACTCTTTTTACGATTCCAAGTAAAATATCTATTACTTTAGATATATGGACTAGTAACCAAAATTTAGTACATTGATCATGATTAGGTTTTAAATAAAAGAATTATTACTAATAATTTATTTGAATCTCCTCAAACGGGAGTTGTAATTTGTAGGTCTATAATGGCAGCTTTACATGACTATATACCAGTAATAAAATTCTTTCTATTTGTAATATCTCTAATTTTTTATAATTTACTATGATTTTTTTCATTTTTTGTGGGAAAATATGATGTTTTGTCGTATTAGTTTTTGTGTATTTGACTCTGTTATTTATACCCATAGAGTCAGTTATGGGACTTAGTCGCAGCTGTTGTGCTTCGACATGTCACATATATTTTTGATGTGTAAATAGGAGGTTGCCGTATGATGGGGACATAAAAGGGAAAAAAAGAGTAGAAATGTGGATTGGGTCATGGCTGAAAGCCACCACGATTCCAGACCTTCCATCGTCTCTCTGTTGACAAATTTTGCCACTTCTTACCAGAATCCACTTTGCATTGTTGGCATGATTCCATTGATACTGGCTAGGGCTGCCACTATGCCCTCCTTACTCCCCCACGAGCTACCAATATTTTCTTCCAGTTTTCACCGTGTTTCATAGGTCTTGGGCTGTCAGAGAGCTTTTTGCCACCAGTTGCCACCGCTCTCCAATGGACTAAGCTTTGTCCAATCGCCCGGGCCGTAGAGGCCACCCTCTCCTTGCTCCTCCTCGAGCTACCAGTATTTTTTTCTTATTTTTTTTCACTGTACCACTTTTTTGAGCAGTCAATGTGTTGCTGGTCATAGTTCGGCCTCCCGACCACCTCCTTCCAGTAGTCCATGGGTTTGCAAAGGTATGGCTATTACCCCAGCCCAACCCGCAGCCTCTATACTCTTGCTACCCGCAGCACTAGACCGCCTTGTTGGTACATCCTCTCCCTCTTTTTGTTCTATGTAAGAGGTGGCATTGGCATTGGTTAGTGGCCTTTGGCTGGCCTTTGTTGGGCCAGCCATGGCATAGTCGCCTACCTGGCCCGGCCACCACAAATGCAATGACACCAGCCAGCTGTCTCCATCACCTACATGCCTTTCTTGTGCATTTTTTGGGTACTTCCCCGGTTATTTTGTCTTTGTTTGCAATGCAAACTAGTCTATTGGAGGGCCATTTTTGTTGCAGTTATAAGCCATTCATAGTTGGTTGACCTTGGCACAGTGAGGACCAACCCCGCCAACTTTTGGGCAACCCTAGCTCTTCCCTTTTGCCCGTTATGTGTTGACTACACTACACAAAGCACTGCTTTTGCCCTTTTACCATCATACCATCGTTGGACACTGATTGGCTTCTAGTTGGCCTACCTTGGCACAATGACGACAAGGGTAGTTTTTGATCATCCACCACCTTATGGCCCTAGCTCTATCGCCCTTTTGTGGGCCTTGAGCCACCTCTATCCAATCCTCTTCCCCTCCCCTTTGGCCATGTGTGCATGTGGTTGTGCGTGCGATTTAGGGTATAAGTATAATTTTTTAGCTGCTTGACCATCATATGGCTCTGCAATCATTTGGATTGACTACCAGAGACCTCTTCCACCTCTCCTATATCCTTGAGCGTCGTCCACTCCCTCCTTCCTTATGTTGGTCATAGTTGACATGAAATCACTATCGTTGGGTACTATCCACGGCTGATTCCAGTGTCTTGAGGTCGACCAAGTACTTCTCAGCAATTGGCTTACTTTCAGTTATACCATCTCGATTTGTGGTCGCATTTGGCATTTTTGTTGGCACGACCCTTCCCCTGGCCACCCTTAGTGCATTGACGTGGATTGCAGATTTTGCCGCATTATTTTTTGTCATCCTCGTCTTCCCGTGAGTATTTTCGGTGCTTCTAAAACCTTGGAATAATAGCTTTCTTAGCTAGACGATACTTTTGGAAGCCAACTCCACTACTGAAGCCGCCACTATTGTGTCCTCCTAATCAAACATTAAGGATTACAAGGTAGGAAAATTTTAAACTTGTAATTTTATTATAGTATGCTTTAAACTTATAATTTTATAATAGTTTTTCGGATTTTAAACAATAAACAAAATTTTACATTTTTTAAGCCAAAATTCAGTTTTTCCATTGACAGATTTACTTCACAATCTTTTTAAACGGTTCTAACAATATGCCACCAACCGATGAAGAAAACAAACAATTTACACCCCCAAACCTAATTGAAGGATTTTGGGAAATTACCCAACAAACAGGTCCGACAGAATTATGACAGTCTTTTGATGTTGTTCCTCATAACAATTGCATGTTCCTTAATTGTAGTTTACTTACTAACAAACTCTAATTAACAACTTTAATAACAATGCCGCGAAAAGCTTCTTCCGCCAAAGACAAGGACGGCACAGGAACAACCACATCCCCGGAAAGTAGACAGCAACGTGGTCTTACCTCCTTCATCTAATCCGGTCCCCACAACCCCAAATTGACCCTGACGCAATTTTAATTACACTGTAATCCAATAATAATAAAGTAGTTTAAAAGTGAGATTAATCAAATAATTAAGAAGGACATGTAATTAGATGGATAAAATCATTAAGAAAGGCCGACCGGTCACCACCAGTCGTTCTTTCTCTGCCTTTCCGCTCCACTTGCCCGCATATCTCCCACCGAACCCCGATCTCCCAACAACCACTTTTCCCCTCCCAATGGACTCCGGCTCCGTCATCCGACCGGTTTCGACGGACTGGAGCTGTCTGGGCTCCGACCTGACCGAGCTTATCCTCTCCTGCCTGCCCGTCCGCTCCATCGTCCGGGCCGGCGCCGTCTGCAAGCTCTGGCGCTCGGTCGTCACCCAGCCCTCCTTCGCCGCTCGGGTCTCCGCTTCCAAGAAGCCATGGTTCTTCATCTGCGGCCAGAACAACGTCGTCTTCCGCATGAACCAGGCCTTCGGCTTCGACCCGGAGGCGGACGAGTGGGTACGCATCCCCCCGGCCCTCTTCCACGCACCCACCCAGGAGGAGTCCTTCTCCGGCTCCGGCGGGTTCTTTTTCACCATCACCTCCCGCTTCAGCTACGCCCCCGTTCTCACGGGCTCCTGGCGCCAGACCCCGCCCTTCCGCTTCTCCCGCTGCAACCCGCTCGTCGGTGTCTTCGGGGGTGATGGTGCCGAGTTCAAGTTCATAGTGGTGGGCGGGGTCCGGTTCATCAAGGGCCTGGTCGACATTGAGGACCGGCTCGCGGTGGAGATCTACGATCTGGCGTCGGACTCCTGGGAGCTCGCGCCGCCGCTTCCTGCTGACTTCCGCCAGGGGAACTCCTCCCAGTGGCTCTCCTCCGCCCTCTTCCGGGACAAGTTCTTCGTCTTCGGCATCTTCTCGGGCATTGTCTCCGCCTTCGACCTGGGGGCCCATGAATGGAGCCTAGTCCTCATCCTCCGACCCCCTGAAGTCCTCTTCTCCTTCCTTCTCCCCTGTCGGGCTCACCTCGTGCTGGCCGGCCTCTGCAACGCCCCCCGCGGGCCCAGTTTCAACCTCTGGAAGGTCGACGACCGGACCATGGAGTTCAGCCAGATCGCTGTCATGCCCCAGGAGCTGCTCCACTGCCTCTTCGAAGGCGACGAGGACGAGAAATTTGCCAGCCTCAAGTGCGTAGGGTTGGGTGACTTGGTGTACGTCTTCAACGAGGCGCCCCACCGGACATACCCAGCCTGCGTCTGCGAGATTGGGCCGGACGGGCAGTGCTGGTGGCGAAAGATACCGGAGTTGCCTCACCCAGTGAACCGGTTTCACAAAGTGGTCAGTTTTTGCTCCACGGTGCCCCTGGACTCTGTCCTCCCCAACGTAGAAGGCAATTTGTTCATTTGATGGGTTTTTTCTTTATTTTCTTCTGGTTTGTACTAAAAAACTTGTTATTTTCGCACTTTGTCAAACTTGTGAGGTGAAGTCTTACGAGGATTATTATCATCGAATCAAACAAGTTAGTTCTGTCTTTAACACAAGTCAATTACGTCTGGAAGATTGAATTCACCATTTTTAACGAGGCATTTGCCTCGGATATGATGATTAACCCCATATGCAGCGAATTATAAGTATGTATATTCTTATATAAATAAAAATAGATAAAAATCTAATATAAGATTTAGTCTAAAAATCGTTTTAAATAATTTTATAGAAAATGGATATATTCTTTAGTAAAAACAAAATTGAACTCATTTTAGTTAATAGAAAATTAAATAAATAAATAAAAAACTAAATTAAATAGATTTATCCTAAAAATATTATCTTGTTTACCCAACTCGACCTGACTGGTCGTATAAATTAAACCGAGTTGGCTGGATGGCAATAATGCGCGCATGTAGGTTAGCTCACCTAGGTGCATTAGTTTAACATCTCTCTCACTCACAAAAGTAGGTTGACCCAAGGGCCTAACTTGAAAGGCCAAACTAATGCCTTATATATATTATCACCTTCTTCTAAGTGATGTAAGACTATTCACTTCTTCAACCAATTCACATATGTGATTCTCATTTAATACAAAGTGGGCTTGAGCTCTCTACAATATGGGCTTGACCCACATAAATATTATGGACTTAGCACATGTAAATATTATACCCACCTTAAAGATATAAGCTTAACCCATTAAATGTAATGCCCATTTCTAACAATCCCTTACATGACTGAGAATTGACTGGATAATTATGTAAAATAATGCAGATAAACTGTGAAAGCAATATTGAGAAGATCATGCATGGGGATAGGTAACTTTTGACTTTAAACATTCCCTTGTAAAAACTATCGGGTCTATTAGCTAATCAATGAACATGATGTTTTGAACTGTTTAGTGGTTTGTGTAAACCAAGACAATAGAATTCACACAATCAATTCTTAGACACAATGTGGTTCTCATTATTGTATTCATTACGGCCCTTAATAAACCTGGTTTTCATGAGAAGTCTAGAAGATTTAGCCTTAAAATCCTCATAAAAGCGACCCTTTCACACTCATATATGTGATTCTTATTAAGAGTATCCTGTAATACCCCACTCGAATTAATTCAAGCTATGAGAACTATTAAAAACTAAGCTTATCCCAATTCACTCTGCAGGCATCACTATCTCATCATAAGAATATGAACGAGATTTTATTTCAATAGTGATTCCCTTTGAATCCCCCATAATTCGGTTATCCCTTTGAACCTAGATCTTGGGATCTCCAACCAACTAGGTTGGGTTGCCATTATGGTTACTTTTAATATATATGCTTCAAGCTCATTCCCCTTGATAAACTGTTCACTTGTTCTTTGGTTAATCCCTTAGTAAGCGGATCCGCAATATTTTTTTTGACCTAACATATTCAATAGAAATTATTCCACTAGAGAGTAATTATTTTATGGTATTGTGTCTTCGACGTATATGTTAAGACTTACTATTATACAAGTTACTTTGTGCTCTTTCTATAGCCGATTGACTATCACAATAAATGCATATAGGTGGCAGAGGTTTCCCCTACATTGGAATATCCTCTAAAAAATTACGAAGTCATTCAGCCTCTTCGCCTACTCTATTAAGCGCAATGAATTTAAATTCTATTGTGGATCTAGTTATGCACATTTGTTTAGAAGATTTCCAAGACACTCCTGCACCTCCTGGAGTAAAGACATATCCACTTGTGGATTTTTAGTCTTTTGTATCAGATATCCAGTTTTCATCACAGTAACCCTCTAGTACTACTGGATACCTAGTATAATGCAACTCATAGTTCAATGTATATCTTAGATATCTAAGAACCTTGACTATAACCTTCTAGTGGTCTGCCACTGGGTTGCTATTAAATCTACTCAGTTTACCCACTTAGTATGTTATGTCTAGTATCATACAATTTATGATGTAATTGAGACTTCTAATAATTTAAGAATATTGAAGTTGTGATATGCTCTTACCTATGTTTTTGCTTAATTGCAATGTCATATCCACAGGTGTTCTCGTTGAACGATTATCATTTCTATTAAATTTATGTAGGATTTTTTCAATATAATGAGATTGAGATAATGCATATCCATCAGATGTTTTAATGATTTTCATCCCTAATATGACATCTGCAACACCTATATATTTCATGTCAAATTATTTGTTCAACATCCACTTTGTAACTTTAATAATATCATAATTGCTATTAATAATGAGCAAATCATCCACATATAGGCATACAAGAACATAACCATCATGTTTGTCTTTTACATAAACACATTTATTACGTTCATTAATTTTGAATCCATTTGACATCATCATTTTGTCAAAATTTTTATATCATTGCTTAGGTACATGTTTAAGCCCATAAAGAGATTTAACAAGTTTGCACACTTTGTTTTCTTAGCCCTGTACAACAAACCCTTCAGGTTGTTGCATATATATTTTCTCATTCAAGTCACCATTCAAGAATGCAGTCTTCACATCCATTTGATATATTTCAAAATTATTTAAAGTACCAATAGCGATTAACATCCTAATTGATGTTATCCTTGTGACTGTTTAATATGTATCAAAATAATCTTGACCTTCTTTTTACTTGTATCCTTTAATAACAAATCTAGCTTTATATTTGTTAATTGATTCACCAGTCTTCATCTTCCTCTTAAATATTCATTTATATCTAAGAGGTTTATTCCCTAGTAGTACATCCACCAACTCCCAAGTATGATTTTGTATAATAGATTCAATTTTACTATTTACTACCTCCTTCCAATATTGTGCTTCAGGAGAGAACATGACTTCCTTAAAACTTTGAGGCTCATTTTCTAATAAATAAGTTAGAAAGTCTGGACTAAAGAATTTTGATGTTCTAGCATATTTGCTGCATCTAGGTTCATCATCCTCTCCCTCTTGGTCTTCACTATTGTCCTGTTCAGCATCCAAAGTTTTTTAAAGATAACTTTTATGTAGAATTTCATGGAAAAAATATGTTCAAAAAATGAAGCATTCCTATATTCAATCACAGTATTGACATTTATATCAGGAATATCCGATTTATGAACAAGAAAGCAATATGCACTACTATTATTAGCATAATCAATGAATACATAATTAATGGTCTTTGGTCCAATTTTAATCCTCTAGGGATTAGGGACCACTATTTTCACCAAACACCCCCACACTTTTAAGAATTTGTAAGAAGGCTTTCGACCTTTCCATAGTTCATTTAGTGTCTACAAGGTTTTTTTTATAAGGTATTTTGTTAAGAATATAATTTGCTGAAAATAAAACTTCCCCCTACATATTCTGGGATAACCCAGAACTTATTAACATGACATTCATCATTTCTTTTAAAGCTCCATTTTTCCGTTCAGTAATTCCATTTTGCTGAGGTGAATAGGGTGTCGTAGTTTAGTGTATTATACCATATTGTGAACAGAAATCACCAAAAGGTGATTCATATTCCTTACCTCTATCAATTCTTAAAACTTTAATTTTCTTACTAAATTGATTTTCAACCTTTGTTTTATATAATATAAACATGTTAATAGCCTCATCTTTACTTCTCAGCAAGTAAACATAACAATAACGAGTGCAATTGTCGATAAATGTAATAAAATACTTTTTACCTCCTCTTGTTTGAACAAGTTTTAAGTCACAGACATCGTTGTGAATTAACTCAAGAGGTTCAATACATCTTTCAATACTTTACAAAAATTTCCTTGATAATTTTGATTCTACATAAGTTTCGCATTTATAATTAGAGTCAATATTAAACTTAGGCAGATATTCCATATTAATCAATCTTTGTAAGACATCATAATTTACATGTCCTAATCTACCATACTACACATCACATGATTCAATCATATACAATGAAGAAGCATTCACATTCTTAATAAGATAAATAAGTACAATAGTGAGTACATTGAGTTTGAAAAGCCCCTTATTTAGATACTCTTTGCCCACATACATCCCATCCTTAGTTAAGACAAATTTATCTAACTCAAAAACCAACTTGAACCCATGCTTGCTCAGCAATGATCCGGACACTAAATTCTTTCAAATTTTTGGCACATACAACACATTGTTGAGGGTGAGCTCTTTGCCTAAAGTCATCTTGAGCACACCCTTTCCAATTCCTTCAACCTTTGCAGTAGAAGAATTGCTCATAAATAGTTATTCACCATTCTCCACGGGTTGATAAATGGAGAATATCTTCCTATTAGAGCAAACATGATGAGTAGCCCTGGTATCCACCCACCATTCTTTAGCGTTCATGACCATGTTCACTTCCAAAATTATATTAGAAAGGTTGATGTCATTCACATTGGTGAAGAGATTTCCACTTCAGTCATGTGGGCTTGTGCATTCTTCTTCTTGGAATCATCTTGTTTCTTCCGTTTGCGACAATCCTTAGCCTTGTGGCCTATCTTGTCACACACATAGCACTTGCCCTTGAACTTGGCTTTGTTGGAAACATTTTTTGACTATCCAGCAGGATGTTTTATCTTATTATTGTTAAAGATATTACTTTTATACCCTTGTTCCATAACATTAACTTTGGCTTCCATGCCATGACCCCCGATTTTCTTTTCAAAAGCACGGTAGTCCTCTTCAATCCTTAACCTCACAATCAAATCTTCCATATTCATCTCCTTTCTATTATGCTTTAAGTAGTTCTTAAAATCCTTTTAGGAAAGTGGTAATTTTTCTATTATAGCTACCAGCTGGAAGGACTCACTTAAAGTCATGCCTTCTGCATGAATATCATGCAGGATAACTTGGAGTTCTTGAACTTGACTGATCACAGTTTTAGAGTCCACTATTTTGAAGTCCAGAAATTTCCTTACCATGAATTTCTTCATTCCAACATCTTTAGTCTTGTACTTCTTGTCTAATGACTCCCACAGTGCCTTAGCACTTTTTATTGAATTGCACACATTATATAATGTGTTGTTCAACCTGTTAAGGATGTAATTACAGTATAAGAAATCCTCATGTTTTCATGTATCTATTGCCGTAACAACCGTTTTGTCTTCCCGTTTCTCCTTAGTGAGAACAGGTACTTCCTCTTGAAGGAATTGGGTTAGGTTCAGTGTAGTAACATAGAACAATATTTTCTATTGCCATTGTTTGAAATCTGCACCAATAAACTTTTTTGGTTTTTCTCTTTTAATTTGAAGAGGAGCATTTACGGGAGTGGGAATAAGTACCCAAGTCAAGTTGGTATCATCAACAACCATTTATGTTCCAATGAACATAATATTATCTCAATAAAAAAAGATATCAATTTTTTTTAAATTTCACACAACCCAGTAAAGTTTGAGAAATTACAAATAACCCAGTAAAGTTCAAAAATTTACACCTAGCCAAGTGCCAGAAATTACATATAGTACTATAAAGTTGAAAAAATTACACAGTAGAATTTCAAAAATTATAGAACGTAGTGGAATTCAAGAATTACATATAGCACACTAATTGATTAAAAATTTACAAACAGAATAGTAATATTTCAAAAATTTCACAAAGGAGTATATTTTCAAAAAAATTGTACATAGAACAGTAAACTTTGAGAATTTTACATCCAGAAGAGTAAAGTTTCCAAATTTTATGCATAGAACATGAATATTTCAAAATTTTTGCATAGAATAGTAAATTTTTGAAATAAAATTCACACAAAATAGTAACTTGCAGGAAATTTACATGTAGAATAGTAATTTTTCAAAAAATTACACTCAGAATAGTAAAATTTGAGGAATTTACACCCAGAATAGTAAAATTTTAGAAATTTAAGCACAAAACAGTAAAAATTTAGAAATTTTTGCACAAAACTATTAGATTTTGAAAATTGACGTACATAACTGTTAAAATTCGAAAAAAAACTTAGATGAATAGTAAATTTTTAGAATTCACATAATAAAACTTATAAATTTACAATTCTACATGCAAAATAATAAAGTACAAAAATATTTGTAGGATTTTGTCTTAAAATTGTTATTTTCGTACCTTTGCAAAGTTTGCGATGAGAAGTCTTACTAAAATGATTATGATCGAATCAAGCAAGTCGCTCTGTCTTTAAGATAAAATTAGCCCTCCTAAACGGTGTTTAGGACTCTTGGGCATTTGCCTCTAAGGATAAGATGATGAACCACGTACTATTGGAGCACTTCCAACACAATACATGTAGCGGACCACAATATATATATTTTATAGAAATAGAAACAGACGAAAATCCAATGTAGGATTAGTACAAAAATCGTTTTCAATGATTTTATAGGAAATCTCATTGAAGACACCCTTTCCTGTTCAAACGGATGTGTCCATCCGTTAGTAGACACATTCTTTTGTAAAAAAAAAAACTAGGCTGGTTAATAAAAAACTAAACCAAATAAATAAAAAACTAAACCAAATAAATTTGTCGTCAAAATATTATCTTGTTGACCCAACGTAACCGGCCGTGCGTGCAAACCGAACCAAACTGAGCAGCCAGATGGCAGCGCACGAATGTGGGTTAGCTTACGTAGGTATATTCGTCCCCCCCATAAAAGTGGGTTGGCTTAAGGGCCTAACTTAAAAGGCCTAACTAATGTTTTATATACCAACATCATCATATTTTTCTAGGTAATATAGGACTATTTACTTCTTTAACTAATTTACATATGTAATTCTATTTAAACAAAAAGTGGGTTTGGGCTCTCTATTATATGTGCTTGACCCACTTAAATAATATGGGCTTAACCCACAAAAATATTATGAGCTTAACCCATGTAAATATTATACCCACCTTGAAGATATGAGCTTAACCTATTAAATGTAATGCCTATTTCTAACAAAACAAAAAAAAAACATTTCTAACAAAACAAAAAAAAACAAAAATTTTCTTCCAGCTTGTTTGTGTTGTAAATAAGTAATGCTAGGTGCCAGCGTTGGCTGTGACATAGTTCCAATTTGTGAGCTACTTCCATTTAAATCCTTGATGAATGAGATTGAGCATCACAGAAGGAACTCTTCAAAACCTGGCCATTCTTTTTCATCCGGATTATCTTACTTTAGATGAGAATTTTGTACGAGTGGCATTCTCCGGTTCTGGCCTTGTCTGACTAAATCACACAAATGTCAGCAATCTGGCGAGCACTCATGCGGCCAGTAGAAGTTGCGTACTGAACTGAACACAAAATCTGGCTTCTTACACCAGGAAGTAGGGACTAGAATCTTGGGAGATGGAAGAGCTTTCCCCACGAATCATTTAGATTCCCCTGCAATTGTTCTGTAATTATTAGGCATATCGGACATTTGCGTGCAGTAGCTCTCGTTCGACTTTTGGGATAACATACAGAGATTCCCTTCATCCTGTGGAACTGCTTAAAGCATTTTGCAGGCCGCTGAGATTCTGCATTTGCATGAAAACTACGGCAAAAGGTGATGAGGCTGTCCACCAATTGTTTCCATATTCGCATTTCAGTGGTATACGACTCTGCATAATTGCGTATTCGAGTCACTGGAAGAGATGATTTCTCGTGCAATCCAGTTTGTTCATGAGATGAATTAGAGGGAGAAGCTAAGATATATCAGTCCTCCTTTTTGCCCCATTCGTCCAGGGAAATTCCGGCTTATTGTTGACATACAAACATGTAATGGCCATGACATCTTATGACAAAAACAAATGATTATCGACACGGAACAGATTTAGAATTGTTAGTAAGCAGGCTGACTTACCGCAACAAGCTTTAAACTAGGGCTGGCAGAAGCGCCACTACCTCTTGTTAGAACATAAAAGAAATCAATTAAATTACCTATTCTTAACGGCTTTTAAAAAACTTGGTTGTCTTAATTAATATCAGAACTCCCGGTTAAAGGAGGTCCTAATTCTCCTAATTATGTTCCCTGTGCCGTATTTAATTGACACTTACATATGAAGTGGGGTGTTAGAATATAAAAATATAAAATTTCCTTCCTTAATGGCTCAAGCTTATGGGAAACTTCGTTATATTACTACATGCTATTTCAAAAATATTTGAGACATGTCTTACCACTAGTACCCGAATTGGAAGACCCTATTTATTCATCCAAGCATCAGGGCATTCATGACAAAAACGTGTGATTAATGCTACCCAGATAGGAACTAACATCGAGTTCAAGGAAAATACAAAGGTTCTCCTTTTTGGGTAGTAGGTACCAGAAATGTTGGCACTTAGCCTTCTTACTCTGCCCATAGAAACAAGATACTTATCAGCCAAAAGGGATATGATGAGAAAGATACTCCCTCCTTCTTACATTAATAGCTCCATATAGTAAAATTAAAATTAGTTTATTTTGAAAAACTAGGCTATTAACATGGGACAGAGGGGGTATATTATTTGCCTTTGAAAGGAAAATGTGCATGAATATAATTATAAAAGTTAAAAGGTTAACCAAAGCATGAATCCAATAGTGCACAATGTAGCAAGAGTGTGGGTGAAAATTTAAAATTTTATTGTACAGGAATCTCGTTTGTCTTCATTTCTACTCTGGAGTGTATTTAACCTATCTGAAATATCACAAGTACTCCCTCCATCCCAAATTAATAGCACTATTTGACAAAAAAAATTATTCTATATTAATAGAGCTCTATTTTGTTTAATTTAAGTAGTTAAATACATAAAAAAAGTATCATAAGTTTATTTTTCCTTTTCTTATATGTGGGTTTCACCTTTTAATAAAAATTATTCCCCCCCCCCCCCCTCCTAAGTTTATAGTTCCATTTGGCAAAAAAGTTTGGTCTATATTATTAACATCATTTTGTTCAATTAAAATAATTAGGTACTTAAAAGGAATATTATAAACTTATTTTCCTTCTTTTATAAGTGGATTTTACTATTTAATAAAAATTATTATTTTTTTAAATGTGGCTATCAATATAGAATAAAGGGAATACTATTTTCCAGCTATTACTATCAGGCAGAGAGAGTATAACTAATGAATCAGATCTCACCACAGCTAAAAACAGATTTGCCACAGCCATGAAATCCTCATACTTCCCCCTAGTACAAGAATCAATATATAGTCTGTCTATATTCACAATTTCGCACTATTTTTTTTGGCCATCGCACTCTTGCGCTGAAGCAAGATGCAGGCAAACGAGGCAGCAAAACAAAAATATTAGAGGAAAGTTTGGTCTAATGTCAAATAATACACGTCTCTAACAAAAACAATTCCAATTCTTATAAAGTCACGGAGTATACACAAGGGATTGAATCTCTGAAGAACTTAGGATAAAAAGGCAAACAAAAATCCTCACATATATAAGTCTCAAAGAAAACTACAAGGCATAGCAACTGATTTTGTCAATATAACTCGCAGTCCTCTTTGAAATTAAAATGACTCATGAATATAAAAAATTGTAAATCCAATTCATTCACAAATTGTAAAAAGCAATGTCAGCAGCTATTGCTACTGTCATAACTATTTCCAAAAATGACAAATGAATTAGAGAGAAATTGTGAACAAACACTCGTAGCTATAACTCACTTGGCTTGTGCATCATAAAGAGCCATCCACAGGCGTCTTATTTTGGGAAGAAAAAGAACCAAAGATTTACAAACAGGCATATAAATGTAAAACAGGCTAAGAAATGGCCATTTTTTTTAAGTACATACAAAGAAACGTAAATTTTTTCATAAAGATGCAAAAAAGCTTGAAAGGATCAGAAAACTAGTGAATATATGAAGAGGCTACTCTTTGGTCTGAACCGCATCCAACACTACATTTTCTCCACACCAAATCTAATACTCCATCGGTCTTAAATTAAGAGCTCCATTTAGGAAAAAAATATATTTCATATTAATAGCTTTATTTTGTTAAATTTAAGTAGTTAAAAACTTAAAAACGAGTATTATAAGCTTATTTCTTCTTTTTTTAGATGTAGGTTTCAGCACCATAACAATTTTTATTTTCTTTCTTCTAATTATATTGGCATTTGAGAAGAAAGAAAATAACATCAAGAAAGTAATACACATCATAATTTAAAAGCTATGTTGCTAACAATATAAGTACTCCCTCCATCCTACATTAATAATTATATTTAAAAAAATAATAATTTTTATTAAATAGTGAAACCCATTAAAAGAAGAGAATATAAGATCATGGTACTCTTTTTAAAGTACCCAACTATTCAAATTGAATAAAATAAAACTATTAATATAAAACAAATTTTTTTGTTAAATAGAGCTATAAGAAGGAGGGAATATTAATCAAACGTATTTAACTAATAAAAAAGTAGCCCTATTTAATTTTATTTACCAAAATTCATGTCTAATTTGGAAAAGTTTAAGTTCCTCCGAAGTATGAGTCGAACTTGAGCTCGACTTCGAGCGAAGCACAACGAAAGAATAGTTATTCTCACACCCCATGTTTTCATCCCTACACCCCGAAAAGCCACTGAGCACGCGGATAAGTTGACTCTCATCCGGGGGTCTTCACCCCGGCAACCGTCTACCACGCTGGGAATTACGCAGGCAGTCGACGGCGACCACGCGGATAAGTTGACGCCCTCTTCGCCTTCAGGTTTCTTTTTCCTTTTAAGAAAAATTAGTTGGTATCAAACAAATTTGTGTAAATTATTCAGCTTATTGCGCGAATAAGTTTTTCTCTTCGCTGATTTTCATATTCACCATTTAGATACAGAAAAGTCCAAAATGACAAATGATCGTAAAACAAAAAGATAAGCAACGATTGATTGTACAAGTATATTCGCAGAAGCCTAAAATCTGAAACAGCATAATGTAGACACCCTTATACAGTATTACTGAATCATACAGATATACAAATGCAAGCTTATTTACCCAGAGTTAATGAGTTCGCTATGGAGTTGCCGTTGGCCCAGTTGTTGCCGGCGGCCTCAATGTAGTAGCCTACCCAGTTGTTGTCGTTCGATAGTGGAAATTTGAACGGGGAAGATGAGGAAGGTTGGTGGTCGCCGGACATGAAGTTGACGAAGCGGTCAGACGGACCTTACAGACGAAGATGATGAAGCAGGCAGAAAAGTTGTTGTCGTTCGATGGAGGAGAAGAAGGTTGCAGGTCGCCGGAGATGCAGAGGCATGAGAGGTGCTAGCTTCGGTGATCGTGGAGTCCGGCGATGGATTCCGGCCTAGTTCGGTGGTAAATAAGTCGCACATAGTAGGATATAGAAAAGGATAAGCAATTTTTCACCCCATGTTTTACTTAGCCCACCCTGTTATGTATATCAGCCCACCCTGTTAGACGACCATGTATATCTGGGCAGATTCCAGGGGTTTTTAAAATAGCTATAGCGAGGCGGCATCGTTCTCATCGGCACAAACCCCCAATTTCCATCGCCAATAAACCATTTCAAACGGGAATAAGCCGGAAAAACGGTGATGTCACGGTCGACCTCCATCTTCTCCGAGACGGTAGCGGAGGATCCTAACTCAGATCGAGATATCGCGCGATACGCTACCGCCGCCTGAGAAAATTCACTTCCAACGCCACGCCCTTGCTGCAAATCTGCTCTTCCAAGTTTCATCCCATGTGAGCTAACTTTCCTTCTTTTTCTGCTTTCTTTCCTTCCCTTTTATCGAATTTCAGTTGCGAGATACACTCGTGACAAAATGCGCAAGAAAACTAATTTATTTTGACTTCGAAAATCATATATATGGCTAGTGATTCTAAATTCTGGTATAAACCATTGGATGAAGATGAGTGGGGACGGACATGCATTTGGGTTCTTGGTGAATGGCAAAGCGTCAGGAATTGGCAGTGAATTTTACTTTATTTGATTATTAGCTTGGAACTTGCGGAAATGTCTGAGCACATTTGAAATGGGACGTTGGGTTT
Organism: Saururus chinensis; assembly: GCA_035235625.1. Lineage (NCBI taxonomy): Eukaryota > Viridiplantae > Streptophyta > Magnoliopsida > Piperales > Saururaceae > Saururus > Saururus chinensis. The sequence goes on from CP141145.1 coordinate 35,466,448, forward strand.
CACTTGGTTGTCAAATTCTGGAGTTCTGATTTAGTGATTTGGTTTATGGTGGCTAAAGGTAGATGGTAGATGTTTGTTTCGGTAGGTTATGTGCGATTCAATTAAAACAAGTAGTACATTATACAGGAACAATGGATATTAGCTGTGGTGATCTCATGGGCACAAATTATACCAAGTGATTTACTTAATGGGGTGAGATTTAGGCTCTTGAAACATCGAACCAAAATTTAGTTGAAGCAGCATTTTGGTGTGGCTTTGGGCGAAATGTGAAGAATATTTGCTTATTAGGCTGAGTTCAACAATTTTAACTGTTTTGCTTCAAAAACTTAGGCCTACTCCTTCCTCATAAACTAAAAATTGATTTATTTTCAATTATTAGTATTAGCTTCTGGGCGACTTTGATCCAGTATTCAAGCTGCTCCATCAAAGCTGAAGACAACCCTAGCCAGAGCCTGGAGATCCATATTCTTCAATGGCGCTTCTACCCCTCATTTCTCTTCTGATTCTCCTTCCTCTTACCCTCCTTCTCCTCCTCGCCCTCATCGTTCGGCCCTGTCAAGTGACAGTGCCGATCAAAGGCCGTCATGTGTTCATCTCAGGTGGCTCCAGTGGCATCGGTCTTGCCATCGCTTACTGTGCTGCTGCCGAGGGCTGCCGTGTGTCCATTCTTGCCCGTAGTTCTGAGAAGTTGGAGGAGGCCCGTGACTCCATCCGCCTCTCCACTGGTGTCGACATTTCTGTCATCAGCATTGATGTCCGGGACTTTGAGGCCACCCAGCAAGCCCTGGACAGGGCTGGCCCTGTTGATATACTTATCTGCAACCAGGGGGTATTCATGCCACAAGAGCTGGAGGCGCAAAGCATGGACGATGTGAAGTTTACGATTGATGTCAACTTGGTAGGCACATTTCACTTGATCAAGGCAGCACTACCAGCGATGAAGAGGAGGCCTGATCATCGCCCAGCTTCCATTGTTCTCATGTCGTCACAGGCGGGTCAGGTACATCTGCACTAGTCCTCCTCCACTTATGCAACTCGTACTGTGATTTTGTTTTAGTAGATATCAATTCTTTAGTTTTTTGTTATCCTTGGTCCCATTGAGTTTAATCTTGTGTGGTGAAAAAAACTTGAATGAATATTAATTTTTTAATAGTTTTCTCTTTACTAACATTCGAGGCAGAGTCAGCTGTTGTATTTTCTTCATTGGCTGTTCGTTATTCTAATGAATTGTAGATTACATCTGTAAAATAAAAATATGGTTCTTTAAGGACACGAAAATTCTGTTTTTTATTCTATTAATAATATATGTATATGATTATCCTCTTAACAATTTTCTTTGCTTTTTTAGGTGGGTATTTATGGTTATACAGCTTATTCAGCAAGTAAATTTGGACTACGTGGCTTAGCAGAAGCACTACAACAGGAAGTTATTGCAGATGATATACATTTAACTATGGTGTTCCCTCGAGATACAGAAACCCCAGGTTTAGCGGAAGGTCTGTACATTATTCACTCTGCTGTTGTTGGTAGGATATGAACATGATGTGCTCTCAAACGTTAAAGTTTAAATCCGATTGCTTATATTTACTAACTACTGGTGAATAATTGCCTCCTGGAATGGCATCTGCTATTTATGTAGTATTTAGGTTTCTTAACTTACCTAGCAACATGCTCATTTATAGAGAACAAAAGAAAACCAGAGCTCACCAAAATCATAGCATCATCTTCTGGTGTAATAAAAGCCGAAGAAGTTGCAAAAAAGACACTAGATGGCATAAAGTCAGGAACCTTTGTTGTCACGTGCAATTTTGATGGAGCAATGCTTGCTATAGCTACAGCTGGTTTAACACCTCAGACTTCTTACATGATGGCATTTGTTGAAGTCATGATTGCTGGCCTTATGCGTTTAGTGGGGTTATTTTTCCAGTGGAGTTGGTACGGAACCATAGAAAGTTGGCATGGCAGAAAGACCAGTAAGTAATCATGTTTAAGAATTTCAGTTTATATCATATTCGTTTGAATTAAAAAGGTCAGTCTATGGTGCTTGTAGGTAGCATTTTTTGGATGTTGGGTATCAATAGTAAATTTGGTAAATCTGCCATGATAAATCACAAGGTCATTTCTTTTTTTCTTTGGAAAATTTATGAATTTGTTCAAATAGGTATCTTGTCTGCATAATCTGAATGGTTGAACTGTTATGTCACAAGTAGAGGGCCCACCTGTTGCTTAGTAGGCCCACATGAGCCCATTAATTAGAGGTTATTTAGTTGTTAGTTGGGAATTAGTTATCATTTCCATTCAATAAATTTTAATGGGCTTAAATATTGTTAGTAGCCCTTTAATTATCTATTTAAGTCTAGGGATGTGCCCTAATCATTGTCATGAATGAAATATGATCCTCCATTAATTCTCCTCCTTCACCCTCCCCCAGTCCTCCACCCCTTCCCATGCCGAGATGCCGCTGTGAACCACCAAGATGAACATTTGTTATTTGACCATCAAAATGCTTCCAATTATTCAGCTAGGATTGCTGAGCTTATGAAAATTGAAGAAAAATATTCATGTTATGAGAATGGACTTCCAAAATCTCTTGATATAGATTAGATCATGAAGTCACTTAATCATCATAATCATCTTCAGCAACTTATCCCAATTTTATGAGGTCAGCAACATCCCTCATGTGGCTTTATTACAGACCGCTCAGTTAATTATTGTTTTTGTCTTCCAATTTTCTTAATTACATTTATCATTTCAGTCAGATGAATCTGGTCTATGTAACCTATCTTTTTTTGGTACAATATGTAGCATTTCTTCTTATGACGCACCAAATCTATTAACATTTCTTGTTTTCCTTCCAATTCAACTGGGATTCCCTCTTTTTTACCTCATTGTCCTTTATGTTATTGATGCATCTATTTCTTGATTTTCAACTGCATAAAGAGGTGCAACATTCTACAGCCAAAATTTCTTTGTAGTTGTACTTGAACAAGAATGTTCAGTCTGCTCAAAACCTCCATTTTTTAGGGGTTTATTAATATAAATTCCATGTTATGAACTCTCTGAATGTTGTATCCTTCTGGCATATTACTAATGTTATGCTGAATTTAATGTCTTTGCACTATTATTTATATCCAACTAAGATATTATTGCTCCATTTTATTAACTGAAATATATTCTTTTTTCTTTAACAGAAGAGTAGTCTGTGACTTGAGTAAACTTCTCTTCCTGCCTCTAAGGGGCAGCGGGTCAAGGCAGGGTCAAGAGTGCCAGAGCAGGCTGGAGGCCGAGTGGGGGGCAGTGGTGGCTTCTGGGCAGGAGCAGGGTGGAGGCCAGGGAGGGCGCGAAGGCCTGAGTGGGGGCCTAGGTAGAGCATGGTGAAGGCCGAAGGGGGGTGTTGCAGACTAGTTACTCTTTCTTAAATAAAATGAGACTCCATTTTATTGTTCTGTTGTTAGATGTAATGAAGCGCATGAGACATGTTAATTTTGTTCGAATAAGCTTTTCGGCTAGTTTCCACTTGTACTTGTGCCAATGTCGCCAGAAGTTGCAAGTAAGCAAGTTACTAAAAAAACAGTAATCCTTTATAGTGTCTTTGAAACGAATTCTACCTTCTTACACTTGAAAGTGGGAAGGAAATTTCCTAGATATTGGAAGATAGAAGAATAGAAGAGATTCTCCACCCGTCATTTAAGTTCCCTTGCAATCATTCTGTACTGATTACACGTATCTGACATTTGCAGGCAGTAACCCACACCTAATTTTGCTTAGTTTACATGTTGGAAGCATTTTCCAGGGTTACGGAGATTCTGCATGCGCTTGAAAAAGTTAAAAGGTGATGAGGCAGAGGCAATTTGTTTCAATTTAGTAGTACATAACTATGGGGCTCAGGATGCAACTTGTCTTATCAACCATGATTGAGTCGCTCTAGAGCATATTTACGTGTAATCCTTCAGATTATTTATAAAAGATTGCACGTGGAGACCGATACAGCCTAATCAAAGGGTTTGCCCATTAGAATAGAAGAGCAATGTTACATTACATGCCCCCAAAAGGGTACCTTTACATAGTGCATGCCTAATTTATTTTGCCGTCTCACAAACTCTATTTGCCACCAGAAAGTCGAGAATAGTCAGCAACTCCGCGGAAATAATGCTCTATTAGTACCCGGAATTTAACATTCCCTGCTTATTCATTGAATAAAATTATCAAAGTCCATGAGCAACTTATACAATATACAACTCTTCCCTGGTCTTCTCCGAAAAACAGTTGTTCCACCATTAGCTTCAACTCTCTCGTCCTCATAAGTTATACCTAGAATACAATCGGCAAAGTGGGCATCTCCAATCCAGCTAATGCTAACAGGCCTAACAAATCAAATGACAAATAACTTATGGAGTTTCTCTCTTACGGTCTCAGTTTTTTTTTCAAAAGAAAACAATTTACTGCAAGAACTCTCTGGGGTCCGTTACAAATCCAGTCAATGCAGATGCTGCAGCAGTATAGGGAGAAGCTAGATATATTTGTCCTTCTTTATGCCCCATTCGCCCAGGGAAGTTCCGGTTTGTTGTGGACACACAAACCTGTAGTGGCCATGGTATATTATGAAAAAAGCAAATGATTATCAACAAGCAACAGATTAGAATGATCTACTAAAAAGGCTGAGTAGCATTAATAAGCAGGCTGACTTACCTGAGGTTCATTCATACGGGCATAAGTATCTCGGGGGCCACCTAAACAAGCTCCACAACTAGGACTTGCAGGAGTGTCACAACCTGCTTCTTCAAATATTTGGGAGCATGTCTTACCATCAGCACCTGGAACTGGGAGACTGTATACATCCATCCAAACCTGAGGGGGGACACAAAGCATCTGTAATTAATCCTCCCAGATCGAAACTAACCTCGAGCTTGAGGAAAACCAAAAAGAGATAAAATAAATAGTTTTGGGATAAAATCAATAACCTTTTGGGTAGCTGGAACGAGAAATGTTGGCACTTTCACCTTCTTACCCTGCCCACAGAAACAAGACATTTATCAGCTATAAAAAAAAATGATGAGAACGATATGTTATTGGCCTTTGAAAGAAAACATCCCAAAATATAACCATTAGAGATTACCCAGTGCATGCATCCATGCATGCACCGTGTTACGAGCTTGAATTACTTCCAAGTCTTAATTTCTAATCTGCAACGTATTTGGTCCTTCTGATCTGTAATTCTTGAAATTAATAAAGTTAGTAGAAGAATCAGATCTCACCGCAGCTAAAAACAGCTTTGCTGCAGCCATGAAATCCTCAGTCTTTCCCCCAGTACAAGAACCAATATATACTCTGTCTATTTTCACATCTTTGCACTCTCTTGCTAAGGCACGATTATCAGGAGAATGAGGCTGCAAAATAAAAATATTAGAGGAAAGACTGTCTCATGTCAAACAATATACTTGTCTAATATTAACACTTTGTCTAATATTAACATTTCCATTACTCGACAATGTCATGGTATATACAAAGGGATTGAGTCTCAAAAGAGCTTGGGATAAAAGAAGAGAACAATATCCACACACCTTTGCCACCAATGGTTCCAACTTGGACACATCAAATGTATAATCATGAAGAAACCTAAAAAACGTAGAAACTTATTATCTCAATATATTTTGCTGTCTTCTTTGAAACTGATATGAGCCATGAAAGAAAAACTACAAATCCAATTTATTCACATATTGTAGGAATGAAAGCAGCAGCTACTATTACCCTCATAGCTATTTTTTTAAAATGACAATTAAAGCAAAAAGGAATTGGGAACAAAAACTCATATAACTCCCCACTCACTTCGATTGTGCATCGCTATACAAAGGTTCATAATTCAGAGTCGTCTTATCCTGAAAAAAAAATCACAAATTACAAACTGACTAAAAAAGTTCAGAATATGCTAAAAATTTACGATCTGTAGGAAGTATATAAAAAACATGTCAATATTCATATAGATGTAAGAAAATTAGAAGAATAAAAAAATTAGTGAACATACATACTAAAAAGCTACACCTTACCACAAATCAATTTGAGTCTTGAACCTCATGCAACACGGGATACAACAATAGGCTTAGATGATGTTAAGTATTGCATCTAAACCTTAGATAATGTTAAGCATTGCATCTAAACCTTAGATGATGTTATAAGGATAAGAAATAAGTAAGCCTATTAAGAAAATAATTCAGTTTGCCAAAATTCAGAAAACTTTGATAACACATAATGTTAAGACAAGACAGGTGAACAAAAATAAAAACCTATTTTATGGTTTGAAAAAGAGAAATAAAATTGGTTATAGCCTTTTAAATTTTACAGTAAATATAAACTAGCAGCGTTTGCATTCAGCTAATAATATGCCTTATTGTTGAATAGCCAAAGACATCACTTTAATGAACATACACGTGATACAGCAACCACAAAGACAAATCCAAAATAAGAGTAGAGAGATATTTAACATACCGCAAGGTACTTGAACGTAGTTTGGTCGGCAGGGACAACACCATTCTTTCCTCCAGCTTCTACTACCATGTTGCACAGTGTCATCCTCTCTTCCATCTAAAATATGGGTAAAACAGTTATGTCTGACAATTAAGACTAAACTAGCAATCAAGCAGCACTCGCCAAATTGCCCAATTAACAGAAATTTCATTTACACAATCCTTACACTCAAGCTCTCAACTGTAGAGCCAACGAATTCCATGGATCTATATGTTGCGCCTGCCACAGTTATCTCCCCAATGATCTGTAAGCAAAAACATAGCCTTCGTTAGATACAAAGCCCAAGATGGTTACAAGGACCACTTAAGGTATTCAAATATAGTAAGACAGATGTAATAAATAGCCAAAAAATGCTTACTTGCAAAATCAAATCTTTTGCAAGCAAATAACTAGGCATTTCACCATCCAATATAAACCTCAGAGTTGGCGGAACCTGCCAAGAAATAAGATCATTGCTCCAGTGGAAATAAAACATAAGGAAATAATAAATATAAGTTCAGGGAATAATAAGACCATGCAGACTCTGTTAAACTTAATGATTTCATTCCCCTTGACTACCGGGTAGCCATTTTTCAATCTTCATGAAGCATTGTAGACTTTTCATAAATATTTTTCAATCCCGGTAAAACATTGCAATATTTTAAGAACCAATCACATCAAAACCCATAAATTGTTTACGTCTGTTAATTAAAACTAGTATATTTTCCTCTATCAGAATGGTCATGTGCACTGCTCTCATTATTTTCTGGAAGGTCAAACAAATACAAGAGCCATGAACACTAACAGAAAGATGCGACAGGCTTGTAGCCTATTATCATACATATGGATCTTCCATCCTAAAAGTAGAGCTTAAAACATGTGTTTGTTTAGCAGCAGGCAAAACACAACAATTACACCTTACCAATCTTATATTGGTGGCTAGGCCAAAACAATTAAGAAAGTCCTTCACATTAGCAAGCAACTTGAAGCACATGCTAAACAGTTTCTCCTACTTTACCATGCTAGTACTTTACCCGTCCCAAGCCCGGGTAAAGCAGGAGATTGCATCAGGTTGATAGCCGGCTATCAAAAATTGATCAAATCCTGATGGAATTTACACCACATATCATACTAGTACTTGTGGTGAAACAAATTTCAACCACACAAAGCGGCTCCAAAAATGAATGTAAGGTTTGCCTCTTCATCATTAGCTAAGTTATTGCTCAAAGCATAGACAACCCAACGATCTAATTAGATAGCAAAGAAAGATGAAGCCTTCAAACCTTGAGCAAAAGCTTCCCAGCTCCCATAACAAAACCTGCATCAGTATTTCCAATTCCAGTAGCAAACTGGCCGAATGCTCCAGCATTGCAAGTATGAGAATCCGTGCCAAGCAGAACCTAATAGCAATGGGAAAAAATTTCAGTTAAGAAGACTAATACAACACAGATAATGGAAGACGCCAATGTCTACACATATTCACCTCGCTGGGTCTACAATGGCCTTCCTGGGCAAGTGCAACATGGCATACACCTTTATAATCAGGGTTAGCCTGAAACGATAAAGTATTGAATTACCAACAACGTAAATTTATAAGTTACACAAGCCAAGAAAATTTTCAGTCACATAAAGATAAAATTCCACTTCGTTTTTTTTTTTTTTTGAGATAAAATAATAATGCAAATGGAATGACAACTTAACCCATGTTTCCAAATAAAAATCAATATAAACATAAATACCGTACCCTGAAATTACCAAGGTTTTTTATGTCATAAAAGTATTTGATATTCTGCTCATTGCAGAAATCTCTCAAAATATCCACATTGCGGTTTGCACGCTCATCGTTGGTGAAAATATAGTGATCAGGAATTATGACGATCTTTTCACGATCCCAAACCTGTAATAAATAATGAGAAGTTGTAAGATCCAAGAACTTAAGAGTAGTCTCAGAGATGCATTCACGCACAAAATTACTCACGAGAAACAGCTTGTAAAATGATTGCATCACCTCCATCAATTTTAATTCTAACGACCTTTAGAGTGATTCCTAGTAGAAAAATACACTCTTAGTATATGCGAGTTACTGTGTAATCATGTCCTTTTCTGATTGATAACCATACAGTCCAAAACAATCTCCACGGAATTATGACCAAGTTAAAATATTTCTTTAAAGCAAAAAAAAAAAGATAAAGAAGAAGAAGAAGCCAATTTTGCTCTTTTTCCTCAGATATGGCATACCTTAGCATTTTCACCGAATTCTCTCTTGAATATCCCAATCGTCCCAGGACCGCAGACATCGTGAGTCATCAACACATCCACGTTGACCCAGACATTCTCCCCCGGCTCCAACTGGGACCTCTCCGACGCCTTCGACAGAATCTTCTCCGTCATAGTCATGGCATGTTTTACCTGATAATTGTGTCAAAGAGCATGCCGTCCATCCTCTCTATCAGAAATCAGAACTAGTAAAATCTAACCAGAGGAAAATCCAAAGGAATAGACATGAAATGAACTCACCGAACCAGTGGTTGAGGGAGGTCGCTGCGTCTGCTGCGGAGCCATCACCGCAGAAATCAACTTCGAACATCTTCTCCTACAAGGCTGAGTCGGGGCCGACGTCACAGAAGAAGAGAGAAAGCTCTTGTCTTTCTGCAGCTAAATCATGCCGGCAAATCATGTTAGCTGATGTCTTTCCTCTCGTTCAGATTATTTTAAAACAATAAGAAGAAGAAGAAGAAGAAGGGGAGGAGTGGGCGACCTTCGAGAGGAAGGGCGAGGTTGATGCGATTGCAGAGGAAGCCATGAGAAGGGGACTGCTGTGACTGCGGAGGGTGAGGAGGGAAGAGGCGGCGCGACACTGCCAAGAGGCCCGGCGTCAACAATCCTAACCCAAAAAAAAGGGGGCCGAGGAGGCCTGTTCACCCATTCGTTCCGGTTCAGTGATTTTTCATAATACTCCTCCACCCGGGAATCGAGCAATTACTACTTCCACAAAGGCAGGCCATTAGCCACAGCTGCTGTCGTTCAGCTCACCGGAACCAGAGCTCCGAAAATAAGGGATCAATAAAATAATAGATCAATTCTGCTGTTTTCTTTTAAAAGAGCAAAATAAAAATGATCCTGGCGACTGATTGATTGCACCAGCCGGGAATCGAACCCGGGTCTGTACCGTGGCAGGGTACTATTCTACCATTAGACCACTGGTGCTTTATTGAATATTTTTACTGAAAAAATGATAATTGGATTTTATGATGTTTCAACTTTCAAGCCTAACTAACTAAGGTCGTCTTAATAATTACACTCACTAAAATTTAGTTAGAATGCTGGACCCCAATAATGTCGTATTTCCTAAAACTAAAACTACTATTTTTTTTTTTACTAACTATCCTCTATTCACCCCGTGCTAGCCTAAGCGATTGAAATAGCAAGAAAATGTCACCTCGCTCTCATTTGGCCTCTATTTTAAATTAAGAGATAATTTTTATATCTTGCTCTAATGTCGAATCTGGAGTCCAAATAATCAATTTTAGATGAATGGAAGTAAAAATTTATAAGGCAAAGAAGTAAAAAAGCTTTTTTTATCTTAAATTCTATATAATGCTAATGTTTATATAAGTGGCGTCATCCCCATCCAGGACGGTGGAAGCAAATATAGTGTTACGAGGCTCGCTTGATGCAATTTACTGTAGATCCTTTTTTGGGCATGTGGCGGTGAAGCGTTGTAAATTAGGATCCGTGGGCCCGCATCGGCAACAAACATAGAAATTAGAATGTTGGGCCTTCGACAACGTGTCTCGCGGGAGTCCAAGGCCTCCTCCATGGCAAAACTGGTGGCCAACGAGCAGAATGCACGGATTAGTTGTCGCGACCTGCCGCCTTTCCCACCACCGGATTCTTCGCCCCCCACTGATTCTGCTCTTGCTCTTACCTGACTAGTGTCTCTCATCAAAGCTAATTTTGCAACGCTTACTTTTTGGTTTCTGGACGGCCCTGCCGAGGAGATCGAGGGCGGCTGCCGATGGACTCCGCCGCCGCTGCGTCGTCCTCGTCATCGCATCTTCTCTGCTGTGGGATCCAGCCCCTCCGCTGCAATTCAGTGACGTCTGAAGGGCGTCTTGGCTCCAACAGTGGGGGGAGAAGGCGCGGACTTCCCGCCGCAGTTGGCCGGCGTGGGAGGCGCGGCGTATTCGCGGTCGCCGCTGACCCCAAGCCGGCGGCGGGCACTCCCAGAGGCGTCACGCCGAAGCCTGTGAATGGGGTTAATGGTGTCTCCACGGTGATTTTCCTATCTCTTGATCCCAAGTTTGAGAACAAATCGAAGAGTGTCCTGAAATCGTAGGGTAACTATTCAAACGTTCTCGTGACTTTTAATGATTTTTCTGGTTTTGTTGTGCGCCGGGTGACAAATGTAGAGGTTTGGCAATGTTTCTGAAGAGATAAGGAAGGTCAGGGCGCAGATGGAGGAAGACGAGCAGTTGTCCATACTCATGAGAGGCCTCCGAGGTCAGAATTTGTCGGATTCCCAGTTCGCTGATGACAACATTCAGCTCCGTCTTGTTGAGGTTTGTAATTTTCCCGGTTTATACAATCAATGCAAATGCCCCTAAGCAAATAAAACTTCAATCGCATAGGCTGCCGGCTCTGAAGTCTAAAGAGGTCATGAACTCCCATATTTCTTTTCCTGTAATGTTAAACAAGTTATTAATGTCCATTTCGGGTGCTGCACTATCACTCTGTCAGGTGGATAGAAGTAGTGATGGGTTGCCACTGGTATATGATCCTGATATCATCTCCCCTTACTGGCTAAAACGCCCTCGGGCGGTTGCTACCCGGATTGTCCAGCTACTGTCAGTTGCCGGAGGTTTTCTTTCCCGTATTGCTTGGGATATCATAAACAACAAAATCAAAGAGGTGCACAATCTGCAGTCATTTTGCTACCGTGTTTAATCTATGGATCTTTGTTGTTTAACAACAGAATGTTTCGGTCATTGAAATTTTTTTAAATTCTGTGATGATTTTTTCTCTTACAAGTTACAAGTAAGGTGCCCCTGCAATTAGTTAAATCTTTTGCCGGGTATTGATTTTGAATTGTGACAGAAGTATCATGCTATCAGCAATAGCGTTCTTTTTTCAAAATTTAGTGAATAATGCCATCTCTCTTGCCAATTTGCGTCCTAAATTAGAGAAACTAGATGAATAAGGATTATATTTTTCTATTTCCTTTCGTATATACTGAGACAGTAGACAGCCAGTGTAATAGAACAATTCAATGAACTGATCGTGGTTGGATAGCATATACTTGATTTTGTTTTGTACAATGTGATCAGACTTTGTTATTCACCTGTGATGTGTTACACAACAATTTCAGCCCTCATATGTTGTTGTTGCTTGTCTTTTTGCTCTGTTGCTTACCAGTTCTTCATCCCCCTAGAATGAAGTTGCGCGTGCCATTGAAATACGGGAGATTGTAACTTCCTTGGGTCCTGCGTATATTAAGCTTGGGCAAGCATTGAGTATTCGCCCGGATATATTGTCTCCTGCAGCAATGACAGAGTTGCAAAAGCTTTGTGACAAGGTAAGCCGTTCAATCCATTAAGTTTCATATGAAATAATGGTCATTAAAGCTTTTATCTATCGGTTCAGTTTTCATCTGATTTAATTATGCTTGATGATTTTGAAGGTTCCTTCTTTTCCAGATGATGTAGCTATGGCTCTTCTCGAAGAAGAGCTTGGTCAGCCTTGGCAGGGCATCTATTCTGAATTATCTCCATCACCAATTGCTGCCGGTATTTTCTTAATCACCTGCCACTATTATGAGTATTACTTATCATTTGGTTATTTGAGGGTAAATAATTTGTTACCACCTTTCCATTTTGCAGCATCACTGGGTCAAGTATATAAAGGCAAGCTAAAGGAAAATGGGGATGTAGTGGCTGTGAAAGTTCAGCGCCCATTTGTGCTAGAGACAGTAACAATTGATTTGTTTATTATCCGTAATCTAGGGTTGTTTCTGCGGAGGTTCCCTCAGGTTAAGAACAATAACAATACTGATTGCTAAAATGAAAGCTGGTTTCTCTCCAGGAAACTTGATATATTTCAAGTTTATTAAATTCCTTTTTGTTTCAAATTGCAGATATCTGTTGATGTTGTTGGATTGGTAGATGAGTGGGCTGCCCGCTTTTTTGAGGAACTTGATTATATTAACGAGGGGGAAAATGGAATGCGTTTTGCTGAAATGATGAGAAAGGATCTTCCACAGGTGCTTTTTTATTCATTTCTTAGCTAAGACGTGAAATTTATTCTCTCTTAATTTCAGTAGGTGCTTTAGATAAATGCTTATTCTCTCTTAAAAAGTCTGAGATTTATCTTGTTGTTTCTGTGAGATAGAGGGATGGTTGTCCAAGATTCTAACAGACATGTGTTCACAAAGTTTGCATAGTGTAACTGCTGTCAGACAACTGCTGTATTTTACTTTTATCTGCTTTGTGCGTTTTTTCTTTTCTGAAGCTTTTGAAGTCCGCAGGTTGTAATTCCAAAGACTTATCACAAGTACACATCAAGAAGGGTCCTTACAACTCAGTGGATAGATGGAGAGAAACTATCACAAAGTACCGAAAGTGATGTTGGAGAGCTGGTTAATGTTGGTGTCATATGCTACCTAAAGCAGGTTAGAAATTTGTTTATTTAGCTTAGTTTACATTAATATTTTAATTCACTTCATAGATATCTATGATCTGATTTAAATGCTTATCTTTTTTAAATCTATTGATAGAAAGAACTAACATAATGCCTGCTAACATTTTCTCCCTTTCTCTGTCATGGTTCTGTAGCTGCTTGATACTGGCTTTTTCCATGCTGATCCACATCCAGGCAATATGATTCGAACCCCAGATGGGAAACTGGCAATACTTGATTTTGGTAAATGTCTTATAGAAGCAACATTTACTTGCTTTTTGTTGTTTATACTCTGTATATACCACGGAATTGATATTGATTGAATTCTTGATTCCAGCAGTTTTTGAGTTTTAGCTTCATATCATTTTTATATGTTCGTAAAATCTAAGGTGCACTTCTGATAGGTGGGCTGGGTTTCCAGAAAAGGTCAATTTACTGGAGAGGTTGAAACGAGCCTGCCCTGGCTAAAACTTGAAACCTTTAATTGACTCGTATTTAAAGCCCAAACCTTTAACCAGACTTGCTATAATTATGAATAATGTTACAAATTGTATTGGAAAAGGTTTTTTTTATAATTATATCATCTAGCATCTTTTGTGACTTGCTTTCATTTCAAGTAGAATGGTCTTAGGATTTCCAGCTTTGTGGTGGAATATGACCATGTCCATATTTCTCTTTCAACCATCATCTCACGAAGTTAACTACAAATAATTAACTCCTTAGTGGGTGGTGTGGGATGGGCATCCATCGCAAAAAACTTGCTTCCATGTTCCCAAGTGGATTTTGTATTGTAATTTTTATTACGTGGTGAGTCTGCTGGTGATATAAATTCCATGTCACTAACAATGATGATATCTTCTAACATGTAGTAATTAAAATTTCCCCGCTGCAGGTCTTGTGACAAAATTAACCGATGATCAGAAGTATGGGATGATTGAAGCAATAGCTCATCTCATTCATAGAGATTATGATGCCATTGTCAAGGATTTTGTGAAGCTTGATTTCATTCCAGAGGGTGTTAATTTGAGTCCAATATTACCTGTCCTGGCAAAAGTATTTGATCAAGCATTGGAAGGAGGAGGTGCAAAAAATATTAATTTTCAAGAGTTGGCTGCAGATTTGGCTCAGATAACATTTGATTATCCATTCAGAATTCCCCCTTATTTTGCTCTAATTATCAGAGCCATCGGTGTGTTAGAAGGTATAGCTTTGGTGGGAAACCCTGACTTTGCCATTGTTGATGAAGCATATCCATACATTGCTCAGGTAAAAATGTCTTGTTTCAGACAGTATTTTGTACATAATGCACATTTCTATCAGTGTAAATACAAATATTTGTGACTTTCAGAGACTCCTGACAGATGAGTCTCCACGATTGAGGAGTGCTCTTCGGTACACTATATATGGGAAAACAGGGGTGTTTGATGCGGAAAGATTCATAGATGTGATGCAAGCTTTTGAGAATTTCATATCTGCAGCAAAAAGTGGAGGTGGTGAGAATATGAATGGAAATATGGCTGAACTTGGCCGTTTACAGAGCCAGATGAGTTCTTTCCTTCCAGGATTTTCATCAGAGTCAGAACAACCCATTAAAACAAGAGCTGCGTTGGCTTTTATACTGTCTGATAAAGGAAATTTCTTTCGAGAATTTATTTTGGATGAGGTACAGTTTACGGACTTATAGTACTATGAACATTCTTCAGATAACTATGAGCATGAGAATTAGTTTTAATTTCTACATATTTTTTACTGTTGTTTGTGGCAGATTGTCAAAGGGATTGATGCTCTCTCAAGAGAGCAGCTGGCACAGATAGCTGCAGTCATAGGCATTGGAAATGCAGCCCCTGTCTTCAGCATGGTTCCTACCCTTGGACTTATCAAACCAAGAACCCTTTTACCAACAGTGACAGAGGAAGATAAAATTGTAATTAACAATGTCCAGAAAGTTGTTGAATTTCTTACTGCTGGAAACTCGAAGCGTAGATTTTCAGACCAGGTATGCTAGAAATGTCAGACCATGGCCTTTAAAAGCTTTGTAGACTTTCATTTTTTTGTGTATTTTATAAATTAAAATTGCTTGTTAAGGACATTATAGTTGGCAAGGAGATGCTTAAGATAAACTGAGGATGTGATGGCTCTAGTGTGGCTAACATATTGATATAAGGTGTATGATGACGTGATGTTGACGATGATGATAGGTTGTGATGTTTAAATTTGCAGGAGGTTGATGTCCTCGAAGTAGTCCAAGAGCTACTTCCAGTGTTGCCAGGCATATCAGCAAAACTGTTGCCCGAGGTGCTTAGCCGTTTATCTTCAAGAGTTATGGCACGTTTCATACGAGATACCCTTTTGTAATTTACACTATAAGAAACTTTTGTATTAGTAGGTCAATTGGACCTCTAACAGAGATCAGGCCAGTGTATATAAAACTTTGAAACAATTACATACCGCCTTGTACTATGTAAAGGCAAATCACCATTTGTTTCATCTCATCATTGTATCTGAACTCTATTGAATATAAATATGTTCTAACCCCATTAAGAATATACTTAAATGGATGTGTATTTTCACACCTTGTTTTATTTTTCTACATTCCAGTCACCTACTTTATACACCTCCCTTTCACAGAGATGATTATTGCCGTGTTAGTGGGCTTGGTGCTGCTTGGAGGATGTATTGTCTATGTTTGTGTATTTTTTGTTGTTAGATTTGTATATGGCTTCACGCAGCCATCTCAGAAGTGGGCTCCTTGTATATGCCTCCGGTTTCGTGGTAGGAGGAGCGCCTTTGGGGCCTCTTTGTGCTAAAAAAAAAGGGTGCATATTGGCTATTGCAGAGCCCAGACGTGACGGGCAATAAGTTGACAAGATCCCTCTTACGGATAAAGTAACGCAGGGCCGTGGTCAAGCTTGCTGAAGTAAAATAAAAATCGTTGTTGGAAGAATGGCCAAAAAGTTTGGGAAGCGATTCTCTGGATGAGAAAATGTGACCACACCTCGCTATGGACCTACGTAAATGGGAGGCAAAAGAAGACCATAAAAAAGAATGAGGACTATACTGATTCAGGCATTGTGTGTGGGCTCCTTTCCCATGACTTGAAAAAATTAAAATCTCCACCATTAAAATTTATAAGTCCATCCCCAAACCAACTTTTCATTTAATTTGTAGGTTAGCTACTCATCAAACAATTATTTTCAACCAAAGGCAGGGGAATAACAGTAAAATTTTACATAACGTCGTCAATTTGATATTAATTTGATATAACTTTAAGAGGTGAGTTTTTAATTAAATAATATTTATAATAAATTTTGTATTTTCAGATAACGACCAGCTACGTAAGTTTTTTTTTTGTTAATACTTAAATTACCCTTCTCTTTTTAATTTCCTCCCTCTGTGTTATATGTTTGTGGAGGAAGCACGCTCCTCTTCAGCTCCTGGTTTCAGCTTCTGGATCCAGTCGAGTTTCAACCATTGAGGCAGTTCTCAAGTGCCTCTCCCACTGCACTCCCTCCCCTGTCTCTGTGTACACTCCAAACACCACTTCTTACACCACTGTGTATCAATCTGCATTCCAAAACTTCAGGATCACCGAGTCCTCTGCCCTAAAACCTCTGCTGATCATTCAACCCTCCCGTACAAAGCAAGTCCAAGCATTTGTCATCTGTTGCAAGGAGCATGACATCCAACCGAGGGTCAGGAGTGGTGGGCATGACTATGAAGGCCTCTCTTATTCTTCTAATGAGCCATTTGTGATGCTCAACCTGGCCAAGTTCAGGTCGAGCATTCCAAAACTTCAGGATCACCGAGTCCTCTGCCCTAAAACCTCTACTGATCATTCAACCCTCCCGTACAAGGCAAGTCCAAGCATCTGTCATATGTTGCAAGGAGCATGACATCCAGCTGTGGGTCAAGAGTGGTGGGCATGACTATGAAGGCCTCTCTTATTCTTCTAATGAGCAATTTGTGATGATCGACCTGGCCAAGTTCAGGTCAATCAGTGTAGATGTACAAGCTAACACAACACGGGTCCAAGCAGGTGCAACACTAAGATTGCTGAGAGTAGTGCGACCCGCGGGTTTCCTGCAGGGTGGTGCCCCACTGTCGGCGTCGGCGACCACTTCTCCGGTGGTGGGATCAGCAACTTGATGAGGAAATATGGGCTGGCTGCAGACTATATTGTAGATGCCTCCATTGTTGACTCAGATGGAAAAGTTATTGACAAGAGATCCATGGGGGAAGACCTGTTTTGGGCCATTAGAGGAGGTGGGGCTGCCAGCTTTGGCGTGGTGTTGTCATGGAAGATCAGGTCAGGGCCCCTTGCCAAACACTTAGAGGAAATTTTAAATGATACTCACATTTTTATATGTATAGTGATGCTAATACAATTAATTTACTATTAATGTTGTGATGGAAGATCAGGTTAGTCTATGTGCCCCCTACACTGACCCTCTCCGGCATCGATCGGACCTTGGAACAAGGTGCAACTACGCTTGTGAGTAAATGGCAAAATGTTGCAACAGAATTGGATGAAAAGTTGTACCTTATGGTTATCTTGCAAGCAGTGAATTTAGGAGCAAATAGAACTGTGCAAGCTTCATTTGACGCTCTATTTCAAGGAACAGCTGATGACCTTTTGCCACTGATGGAAGAAGCTTTTCCTGAACTGGGTCTAAAGAAGCTTCATTTGATTTCCTACACTTGAATTCAATATCCAATGTAAATGATGATGGGAATAATTTGAATGAAAAAAATTTAGACTTGAAAGGTTCCCTTGAAGATGTGAGAGTTGAAGAAACGGTTACCTAATCCATGACATATAGGCCTCAAGCACCCTCCTAGTAATTTGAATAAAAAGAAGTTCAATGACTTCTACTGTAGATTGAAAGAAGAATCACGTGCTTTGGCACTTTACCATCTGGAGGAGCTTAAGGTCAATAATCGATTAACATCAATATTGGTGTATCAATATTGGTGTGATATCTTAATATTTTGTTACTCTGAAAATGGTAAAAATGATCCAAATTAGAGAAAAAAGGTTGTTGCAGCTCTGTCTGGGAAAGATGAGGAAGTGACAGCCATGAATGAGGAAATACAGCTTAATACTACAGTTAAGTATTATTTTTGAATCTATATAAATGGTCCAATGTTGAACCTTATTATTTTTATCCTTTTTTCAGTTTTCTTATAAGAAATTATAGCAAGAAAATGTGGTTTCGGGAAAGGTTCACCCAGTCGAGCTTCCTTTAGGAGCAGGTGATGTTAATAAGTTGCTTGAACTTGTACAAAATCCCGACTTACAAGTGCTTAAGTTTGAATATCACCTGAAAAAACAAATTGCATTGGTATGCTCACTGTCTTTCTTTGACTTATTTGAAACATGTCTCACTATTTATTTATATTTCCTCTTTAGTTGTAAGCCATGTTGTACTCAAAGATCTATCACAGCCAAAGTAGGAAAATGATTCTGCTTGTATGGGAATATTTGTAGTTTCTATTCTCCATGATTCATATCATGCGTTAAACTAAGGAATCACATAAAAAGGTAAAAGAATTCTTTGTAGCTGTAGCTAATTAAATTGGGATGAGTGAGGGGATTTGTCTAGGTAATTTGTACAACCACATGTTATCCATTGAGAGCTACCACTGCTGATCTATCAAAATTTATATCCCCATGCGGAGGGGTACAATTGACTAGAGCCTACACTTATTTCTCCCTTCAAAATCTGCATTTGGCTGTGAGGCTAGGTCTTGTTGGCTGCAAAAAATCGTAAAGTTGTTCATGTGTGTGGATAAGTGGACTATGGCTTTTGGGTTGTTTGGTATTACGATGATGGAAATATTAATGTTATTTTTGCATGGATGAGTTAACTTTTCTGTCATGCAAAAGTGGTGGTGGAAGTTTTGAACTAGAAGATCAATTTTCTGGCATTATGATTTTGTATAACACGTTGAGCGGCATATATTTGAGCTATGAGCGGGTTCTATAGAAGCAGTTATTAGATGAACTTTACATAAAAAAATGGCGGCTTCAATGAGTGGTCGCAAACATTGGTTTTGCTGAAAATTTGCCTGGTTGTTGGCATGGAAGGCCATATCGGCCGATACGCACCCGTATCGGCCGATACGTACCTGTATCGGCTGAGACTGATACGGTACGGGGGGCGATACGCCCCCCACACGTATCACTGATGCGTATAGGTCGTATCAGCCGTACCATATCGATACACTATTTAAAAATTAATTATTTTATTTAAAAAATTATTTGTTAATTAAAAAAATTAATTTTTTTGAAAAAAAAAATTTTAATTTTTTTAAAAAAAATTTCCTTAAAAACAAAAACACAATTCAAACCCAACTTTTTTAAAAATTTAAGTTTTTATTATATTAAAAATAATATTTTTAAAGTTATATGAGATCAATATAGGTAGGTTTATGCAATTTATATAATTATTTTTTTACATATAGTGTTCCACAAATATATATTTATTTAAACATGTAATTTAGACTCATATTAAGTATATTATTTATTTTTAAAATAAACTAATTTTAAAGTATTTAATATGGGAAAGAATGACCAATATTAATATGGGACAGAGAGCGTAATAGTATATGGTTCTAAATGAACTAATTTTAGAATACACATGTCGGTTGATATGGTATTATATGGTCTTATTATGCTATAAAAGAAGTATTATAATGATATATTATTAGTTATAATATTTTTTATGTTTATAAAAGGGTTTATGTCTGTTTCAGCGCGTACCAAGTGTATCATCGGCGCGTACCCGTATCCATGATCATCGATACTCTCATGTGTATCGATATGGCCTTCCATGGCTGTTGGTCAAAACTTATATAGTTCTTATATCCCAATAAAAGAGAGTAGGATCTTTACATCTATATTTTATGATGTCCGATTGATGTTTTTTCTGTTGTTATTTTTTCTTATGCATAACTAAAAATTAGAAGATACTCTAATTTATGTTATTCGTGGCTAGGAATGGACTAATTTATGCACTTTGTTAATTTTGTGATCAGGCAAAGGACAATTTGCAATATTCAATGGGGCTTTTTGAGCATGCGGATTTGGTACTGCATATCTTGAGTTTGGCATCTATAGACGAGCAAATTAGTTTTATTGATTCATAGTTTAAAATGGCTTTGGCTTGTTCCCTTGATTTGCAACATGGTTCAATGATTTGGAAACAATCATTGCAGAAGAATATTAATACCCAAATCTTAATGAATCCTCAAAGTGCAATTTTCAATAGTTTTGATGTTTATTCAACATTTGTTGTTGTTGAAATTTCATGGTAGCCTTAATTTTCTCTTATGTTTTATTCAGTGTCTTGCAAGTTTTAAATCATTTTTTAGCGCCTAAGTATGCAAAATGCAATTTCAATGGAGAATAATAGGATATTTAAAATTGATAGAAGAAAGTTCTCGTCTTTTTTATTATTACTATACATGCAATTTTCTTTGCTTCTCTCCACACATTGAGGTTCTTGAGTGGGTTTTCTCATCTGGTCTATTATGTGCATTTCATGAATGCAAGGAGATATCTTTTCACCTCATATTTTTTTTATTCATGAAAGCATTATTCAATCCCTGCAAATACTTTTTATTTTCTTTATTTTCATCATTGTTTGCATGTATTACCATATATCAAATGAAGAAAATTAAAATTTTTAGAAACGCTTTTTAATATTCATTTTTCCGCCACAGCACTATCATGTTGTCCAATGAAAATATGTTATTAAATATTTAAAATTCTATAACATTTAATATGGTTCATGCCTTACACCTTTATTATAATTTAGACAATAGAATTGAATCAGAGTTTTCAAATTTTGCTCTTTAATGAGTTTTTTTTGCCTTTTTTTGAAACAATGCTATCATGTTGTCCTAAGAAAATACATTATTAAATATTTAAAATTCTATAACATTTATTATGGTCCATGCCTTACACTTTTATGGTAACTTAGACAATATAATTCAATTAGAGTTTTATATTTTGCTTTTTAATGAGTTTTTTTTTGCTTTTTTCCGCAACAACACTATCGTGCTGTCCTAGTTTGCATTTCATTTTTATGTTACGAATCAGTAATTGGTGGAAGTATCCATTGCTCGCAGGATCAGTTTTTTTTACAATCTTTCTTGCTATTTTTATGTCATTGGTAGATTGTGTTGTTTACAACTACGTACAAGGTTATTAAACGATTCAGGTATCTATCAAAGTCAACAAATTTTGTTGACAGAAGCCTGAAATATAGAAGCTCAGAAGTGGCTGGTAGAGATTTTTGTTGTTATGTTGTAAATTTTTTATTTTTATTTTTATCAAGAATAATTAAAAATAATAAAATTCCATGCCTTTCAAATCTTAAAGAATGTCCATCCATGCATCTTACGAGTTGTCTTTTGAAGTTCTATAGAAAATGTGCACACTTGTGTCACGCCCTGGCGATGCCCGACCCGAGCCGAACCCGGTCCAGGGGCCGATCAAATGCGCGGGGGCGACGAAGTAAAAATTAAGAAATGATCTAGCGGAAGACTTAATCCCTAACCACGGGCGATTAACAGAAACACAGAGTGCGCACAATCCTTTGAGCAAGAGTAAATAAAAAGGGAGAAAATGTGTTGCTTATCACAAAGTAAAAAACAATCTCAAACCCACAAACTTAGTTAAGTAAAGCCCACACCGGCACAAAATAAGTCATAAGCATCACAACTGCAAAATATGACATAAATCCAAACAAGAACCCTACACAAAGGTTCGAACATAAAGCATGAAACAAACGCAGGTAAGTCACGCAACGATCTCTATTATCACACCCAAGCTACCTCTGACCTTTCCTCAAAGAGGCAATCCTGTCCGTCTGCGTGTCGCACCACGCAGCCCCAAATCAAAACACAAAAGAGGGGTGAGTTTTAACACTCAACAATGGTTTTAATATCACTATCAACATAGAAAATACAATAGCTTAGCAATGAGATCATTCAGATCAAAGATTTACATGGTGCATCACTTTCTGATCACACATTCAAATCACCTAACACTGCATCATAATGCATAATATCATCACAACCTGCATGGATGTATCTCTAACATACATATTCCCACATGCATTCACATCATAACCAATCCCGCATGGATGTATCTCTAACATACATATTCCACATGCATAATATCAAAATCAGCATGCATGGATGTATCTCTAACATACATATTCCACATGCATAACATCAAAATCAACATGCATAGATGTATCTCTAACATACATATTTCGCATGCATAACATCAACATCAACAAGCATGGATGTATCTCTAACATACATATTCCACATGCATAATATCAAAATCAGCATGCATGGATGTATCTCTAACATACATATTCCCACATGCATTATATCATCACAAACAACCTCCATCAAGGGGTAATCACACACTAATGTCACACAGACGTGAGCATAGACAAGGCCATGAAGGTGTGTCATGATCCAAAATTCTATACAAGAATTAAAGAAAGATCGGGGTTGTCAATCCCTAATACTGCTCGCCCTGGACAATCCTGGCTAAGGATGTCCCATTCTCACACAGAGAATCTAGAGCAGGGGTGTTCGCCCAGGGACATCTCCTGCGGAGGGAAGAGCCCGAGTTCTCACACAGAAAACCCTAGAACACGTGGTAGCGGGGTGCACGCGGCATACCACACTAGATTCTCAGGGTCCAGATGACACACATAATAATATTCTCACATATTCGCAAGACAAGTACACAATTCGTCCTCACATCCTTCCATTTAACAAGACTCAACCCGAGGAGTGCACTCGTTCCACACAGGAACTTCAAATCGTTCTACACAGGAACTTCAAATCAAAATATGTCCTTTCGGACCAATCAACTTGCGATTAATCCACGACCGATCAATCCGGCACATAATTCCATCACATTGCATCTAATCGGTCAAATTCGATTAATCACGATGAAGCCTCATTTGGAAATTCATTTTCATGATGCATGCAGCATGGTACATACGTGGGTAAAGCATACATGAATCCTAATCCATGATAAGTGCTCTCATCAGCCCCTAATGCATCATTCATAATCACAATATTAAGCTTCAACATCATCATTTAACCCCCGCATGTGTGTGTGTAACTAGTAGAAGCATTTCACATAATGCATATCAACATGCTTGAAAATCAACTCACTACCACACTACGCATGTGAATTTCTATCTAAACATGAATTCCAGCGGAAATCATAGTAGAAGAATTGTTGAAATCATAGCTAAATTCAAAACTCAACCACAAAGGCTAAACACCTATAACATCACTCATTTCATCATTGAGTCATGACAATCACCAACATCCACACACCACTAACCACCATCTATCATGACAAATAAGTCCAACAATGATTGTAGTCCTACTAAAAATATGCTTAACCAAAGGGAAACAACCATTCATAATTTCAAGATAACGATTCCAACATCATGCCACAAAACATAAGTCATTCCACCATCTCTAAGCATATATCTCAACTCCATAAACTTAATAGCATGCATTTCCAATAGCCTAATATAGCTTAAAACACTCCACATTCATATAAAATTGGCAAGCTAAAGTGGAATCATCAAAATAGACATCATATGCACAACATGCAATTTTCTGTGTAGCCGATCAATCGCCCTTCAGGCCGTTCGATCGGTTACACGCAAAAAATTAAAATTTATAGTTCAGCCGATCAATCGCCCTGTAGGGCCGATCGATCGCCAACACGGCAGAACAGTCATCTTCTTCCTTTCGCAAAATCAAACCGAAACACCATAGATAACACTTCAAATCCACATCTAACACCCTAATCATCATCAAAAGTCCTCCTTGACTTCTAGAATATCAAACCAAACCATAATAATGCAAAACCCTAAGAAATTGGGATTAAATAATTCTATTTTCTAATCTTACCATTAACACACTAAATCAAGCAAACCATTTCGAAATAAGCCAAAAATGGAGAGTTTTACCATGGACAAACAGAGATTTTGAAGACCCATTACCTCAGCACTTTCTTAAGCTCGGATTAAAGAGTCACCCTTCTTGAAATCCTTGAAAACACAATGAGTTTGAATTAAACTCTAATAGAAATTGATTTACCCAAGAAATCCCTAATTAAATCTTAGATCTAGGGCTTGTTGGTAGTAAAAATCGAATTTTGAATGTTAGGGTTTATAGTAAAACACAAATTAGTAGCTTTTGAGGGTCAAAAACGAATTGAATCAAGGGGAAAATGGTAGATTTGGAAGAAATAAAGAGAAAAGCCAAGGATTAGTGCTTAATTAAAGTAAGCTTACCTTAATCGGCTTCTAATTTGGGCCTAAGTGGCGATTAGGCCAACCCTCCTTCCTTAGCCTATTCCCAAAAATGGAAATGGCTTTGGTTTGCCCATTTATAGTAAGGGTTGGGGTATGCATAGGTAAGTTTTGGGGTATAAATATGAAAAGTAGGCTAAAAGTGGGTATTTTGCAAATTTAAACACTGATTAAGCCTAATAAAATTTTGAAAATTTTTGTATGACCTTAAGTATATGTCTAGGTTCATTTGACACAAAAATAAAATTTTCGACGGTGGGGCCCACAGGGGTCCCGCCAAAACCCTAATTTTTGGGAAAATAGTAAAAATTCTGAAAAATCCCAAAAATTCACATTTGGTTTAAAATCACTTAAAACCACTAACGTTGAAGTTAATTTTGGTTTAAACCATCACAAACTCTATTTATTTTACGAAATCACCGAATAAGATCAGAAAACGCGTTAATCTCACGATAACCCATAATTAAAGAAAACCAAAACTGGTTTAAATATGAGGGTCCTTACACATTGTCGATAGAGAAACACGACACACTGTTGTATAAATTAACGTGTTGTTTAGATGCACTTTAATGCCTAAATCAAAACAACTTTAATGTCACATGTGAACATTTGAAGTCACTTTATTTCTCAACTCTTTAAAGTTGTGTTAAACATTTTCTTTTTCCTATCCAAACAAATGTCTGTATCATCTAAAGTAACTATTGTCTACGTGTGGATCCTTATTATGTTCTTTTACGTTCAAACTAAACCATTTAGGAAGCAACTGAAGAAAGAAAAAAAATATGTCGTTCACCTATAGCGCTGGTCCTATGAATGATGGTTACGTACATGGTGCCAACATAACTAATTTCTTCCATATGAATGCCCCATGAATCATAGGAACATGTGTTCATCTCCTTCACGGCGTAGTATAGTAAAGTTTCTCAATGAAGCTCTATTTTATAATGTTTAGAACAGGAAGATGAGTGCAAAATCAAAACAATCACCTTAAATAAACATTCTGGGGGTATAAATAAGTTGATTACATTTGCAAGCTTCGAAACATGAACAATTACAATTATTCTCAATTTGTACACCACGTAAACCCAAATATTGTACAATGACTCTTAACACATGTTTATAGTTATTCTTTGAAAATAATATTTTAGATACAGGTAGGGTTGTACAATTTTTTTTCGAAAACAAATAAAAGGATGAACAATGTGCTACCGACCTTTCATCCGCCAATCATCTTATTGCCCAACTCTTTTCGGTACACCTGAATCAGCCCACTGTTGTCATTCATTTGCAGCTTCTCATCCAACATATTTTAAATTGATTTGCATCAAGAAGCTGCATAAGTTCATCTGCATCTTCCCGTTCAACTCCAAGCTCTTCCACCACTTCAGTAAGCTCCTCAAGGCTTATCTTGCCATCTCCATTTTTGTCAAGAAGTTGAAATACTTGATTTCATCGATCTATCTCGATTCCTCTTTGATGATTTCCAAAAGGTAAATCTCTGAGATGTAGGGCTGCAAGTTTAGCCGCCGCCATCATGATAGCCTTGGGCCGTTTTACCTAGAGTTTTAGAAGCTTTGATATGGCTCTTCAACATTTTATAGAATAGAATTTTGACATCAAGAAAACTGAACAACAATCTATACATACAATTAATGTCAAAACAAAACAAACAGTTAAATTATTTGAAATATATGCAATGCTAAACACAATGTACATCTATCTCGTCCTAACACCTAGTATAAGCATCATTTTGTGCTTCTAGGTCCATCACTTAAAAGTAGCTATGTTGAATTGATTTGTACTAGCAGGAATGCACACGCATAACACATGTAAATACATATTAGATAAGAAAAAATAAATAAAAACACTTCCCATTAATCAAAAATATTAAATAAATAAATACATATTAACATGTGTAAATACATATTAGTAGCATGATCATGCTCCCCTTTGAAATCTTTTAGAAATTTCAGGGCAGCATGATCATGCTGCTATGAATTTCAATCATGCTACCCATTTTTAAAATCAACTGAAAAATGAATATGCTGCCCATTTTTTAAATCAACTGGAAAATGGAGAGCAGCATGATCATGCTGCCCCTTTCAAATCTATTAGAAATTTTAAGGCAACTTGATCATACTGCCATGAATTTCGATAATGTTGCACCTTTGAAATCAACTGGAAAATGAACATACTGCCCATTTTTTAAATCAATTGAAAAATGGAGAGCAACATATTATGATGCCCCTTTGAAATCTATTAGAAATTTCAACTTTTGAAATAAATTGAAAAATAAAGGGCAGCATGTTCATGTTGTCTATTTTTTAAATCACTAGAGAGCAGAATGATCATATTGCCCCTTTGAAATCTATTAGAAATTTCAAGGCAGCATGATCATGCTGCCCTACATTTCCAGTGGATTTTAAGAAAGTGAAAGATGAGTTGATACTTTGTTAAAGCCATCCTTGAGATAACAAGGGATAGAGGCCATTGGACCTACTTTTTAGTAACAATCAACCAATGTTAGTGAAATTTATTTTAATTTTTTCAAACAGGTACTTTTAAGGTGTGCCTCAGGGCATGGCATATGAAATGCCTTATAAGGTATTATCCAGAAGCACTTCAAGAAATACAGCTATGTCACTCAACCTATTTTAGGTGGATACCTCATATGCAAGGTACACCTCAAGGCGATTATGTGGTCCTCCCTCTCTTGTACATTTATTTATAGTTCTATAGTCCTCCATATATTTGTCATTTACCACAGCTAACAAATGTTACTGGGTATTATAAAGATTTACAAATATAAGGCTTTTTGCTTATCCCTCACCACTTTGGAGGTGAAATGTTTCACAAGCTTCATCTCACCTTTTTTAACAATCTTGAAAAATCAAAAAACATAAACAAATTTAAAAATAACGTTTGACCTTATAACTCAAAGAGAATGTCTCCAGACCAATAATTCTAATTGGTTCTCTTTTATCATTAGAGTCAAAACTTGAACTTTCAACGTATAAAATTTTCATGCTAGACTCCAAATCCTTTAACATGCCTAACCTAATAAGTAAAGAAGACCTCTCCTGGGCAGCAAGAGAAGCATACGTGAATAAATGATAATGTAAATTTTTTATAACACAAGGAAAATAGGCCAATCGTTACCACATAACATGTCAACTCTTCATGACAAGGGTCTGTGCAGTTGTGGTTCACAAAGCTATATCCAGGAGAGATTGTTTCATTAGATTCAATAAAAAAGGTTTAAGTTAGTTTAAGCTCTTATTAAGAGAATTCAATCATTAAAAAAAATCCAACCTGTAGCTTCTCAACCAATATTTCATCAGGCTTCTTAATAATTTCATCTGGAGCTATATCCATCAAATGAACCAAGAAATCACCCTACATGCAGCAAATAAAGTTGAGATACACATGATGGAGCAACTTCCCAAAGAAACAACTTTATCAATCAAAGAAAAAAAACTATTTGACAACAAAGAAATTGAGCAACAGATGGATATATGAGATATGCCTGATCAAGAAGAAGATAACGCTTGAGTGACCTCAATTTTCCCATGAGATCATACTGTACAAATTAATGGTATCTCAAAAACATACGTAAATCACCTTCTTCTGAAAAAATGAGCAAAACAAGATATTGAATGAAAACAAAAAATACACTGCACCTTTTTCTTTAATATGGCTCAATAGCTCCCCACTTGCAAAGTCATAAGCAGCCTTAATATGCTCAAGATACAAATGGTTTGACCCAAAGCGCATCAAGTTTGACTTTTCTAACACAGGAACTTATTCCATGGAAAGCATTTAATGTGATAAAAAAATTGCACCGGAAACCAAACAAATAAAAAATGAAATAAAACCAATTAAAAGAATATCAAAACCTGAATGCTACGCCCACATTCTCTCATGGCGTTTAAATATTTTCCAGTAATCAAAATTGTTTGAGTCATATTTGACAGGAAGCTAGGGATGCTATTCTTAAGGCTATAACGATGTTGCCAATACTTTGCATCATAATCCTCCATAAGACTCTCCTGTAAAAAAGCATAATCAGATATTTTTAGTTAAATTCCCATCAAATATTTTTTAAAGGTTAAATACCAGTAAATTTTATTTAGTGCAAATTTTCAACATATTCTCAAACACCTTCTGCAATAATTTGTTCTCAACAATGAAAAATTCTTATTTTCAGTAATCAACTTCATCAACAATCACTATCTATTAAAAAATGATGCAAATAAAACAGATCAATAACAACAGGAAAAAAATAAGTGAAGTGAAGCACAGGGAAAAAATGTTAAACGAATTGAGATTATCAAAAACAAGAAAGCCCTAAGTGGACATGATAGAAAAATTTTAAGAGAAATCTCGATAAAGTTGGACCAAAAAGCTGTGGATAGAAGAAGAATAGAAAATTTTAAAAATCGATTTATAGCAAACATTAACCTAAAATGGAAGAAAAGTAAAAAAAATATGTGTAACATACTTGAAATAATAGTTTGAAGATAAAATTCGCCAGTGAAGAGAAAGTTGTCGAACAACTGAAGACAGAATAGCCTTAGGACTAAAGAGAGTTGCCGGAATTGCCGGAGGATGGAGAAGACGATCGCCGGAAGAAGGAGAAAATCACCGGAGCAAGAAAAAATTTTGGGTGATCTGACAGAGGATGGAGAAGATGATCGCCAAAAGGAGGAGAAATTTGCCCGAGCAAATCAGCCACATTAGAAAAAAAATTTGGGTGACCTGATTTAACATCGACGGACAAGTAGAAAAATAAAATATACAAAGGTGGGTATTTTTATCTATTTACACAATTACCTCCATTAATAATGTTTTATGTTAGGTAAAATTATTGATTGAGGTTTCTGTAATTAATAAGTTTTCTTTGTCTCTATATGTTAATGGCCCGGGGACAATTTTTCCATGCACAACAGTCACTAACACTATCTTAGCAGTCGAAGCAGACTTGGTAGTTGCCGTTGGTCATGGACTCAGAGGCGTGCAAATTTCGGAGTTAAATCAATAAATAAAGCACGTCTGATTAAGCCTCTCCACAAATTTGAACCTCTTGATGTATACATGCCTAAATTCTGTTGATGAAGTAATGAAGTTGCACTACAATTTTTTTTTTGCTAAACAACGAATCTACATGAAAACCCATAACTAATTAAGGGAACAAAACCTACAAATGCAAAAACACTTATTTTTGACAGAGACTTAAATCACTCTTAAACTATAGTCATCATTAAAATATTTTGTGTATCCTATTTAAAAGAAATTATATCTATAAAACATGAAAAATAATTGAAATCACTTGATACATAAAAGAAGATAAAAAGTCATCCTTGCTTCAGACGTCGCATCTCTAAAATTTTCCGGTGCGAGTTGGAGTGCAACTCGTTGGAGAAAGTGGGACTACTGGCGGGCCGGTACTCGGGCACGAGCCGCCCCGATTTGTAACGCACTCCGCAAGCGTTGCAGAGCGTCTTGGGCCCAGATGGGCCGGCGCGCCACTGCGGCGTCTTGTCGGCCCAGCAGTGCTGGCACCTCCTCCGTCCTGGCTCCGCTCGCGGGCGTCCCATACTGGCCTCACGCAGCAAGCCCGACAGCCGTGAAGCTCCCCGCCTTCGCCTGGGCCGCTTGCTCCTCGCTCTCGCCGGCACCCGAAAGCCGCAGTGGCTCGAATTCTCCTCCAGCATAGAGCCGGGGCCACTGCTTTCCGAGGTGGGCTTTAAGGAGGAGATATCAATGGCCTCAAGTGTTTGGAAAGCGTCCTCGTTCGGTATCCATTCCACCTCTCCTTCAAAGCAGTGCTGAATACATATTGCCATGTACATGTTCTCAAATTCACAATCACGTTATAACTAAAACATGTCAGAGCAAACTGAAAGGCCCCACTTACAGCCACAGGTGGTAGAGAATGAAGAAGAGCGTCGAGACTGATTTGAAGCTCGTATGGAACTGGGTTTCTGCTGCAGACTTCCAGAGGGGTGTCGAGGAGACTATCAAACAAGCAGGCGTTGAGATTGTCCATGTAGAGGGAGAAGTTTATATGTACTGAAAGAGAAAGAAAGGATAATGGTGGTGAGGAAAAAGATGGCTCAACAAAAGCTTCGAATCAGAAAGAAATCCAACATGAGAATGGATTTTGCTTATTCTGAAGGATTATAAACGCATTTGGCAGACATGGAAGCTCTGCCACTACTCTGAGTTTGATGTGAAGGGCCGGTTGGTGGGGTGAGAACGAGGACGAAGAGGGTTGATATAGAAGGAGGTCTGAATTTACGGAAACGCCATTCATACGCGTTCTCCAATCTTTTAGTGCACCAATTAAGCAAGGGCTTAATTAGGATAAGAAAGGTCGAAGTGATACTTCGGACTTCGGGATTTTATCCCGAGAAAAGTCTAACAGCATTAAGATGAGACATTATCCGACGATCCACGTTAGAAGCATGATTAGTTGGCCCTGTTAATTACGCATGAGGAGAGCGTAGGTGAGAGCGACGACATCGTAGCGGGCCGTGATTGGCGTCAGTTTAAGAGATGTGATGTTGACATTTTGCTTCCAGCGCAACGAGGGTAAATCCGGGAAATGATTCCAGTCCAATTAGCTCAATGATGTATACGTCACTCTTCCAATTAAAAGAAGGCACGTGTATTTTTTCTTAATACTTTGTTATTAGAAAGTATCTAAGTAAACCCTATACTACGTGTTTGTTCATCTTTAAATACATAATTTAAATTTTATATTTTATCTTACCTAATTTTAAACATGCATAAATTCATCAAATATGTTATTTATTTATATAGTATATATACTATGTAATGCATACAATGGTTCTACGAGATAATTTTTCCTCCATGACACGATTTACAATTTGGCTAAGCTTGGACTTCGCGCCAGCCCATTTTGTATCTTGGATAAGGTTGTAAGTTCTTACTTTTTAGGGCTAGTTGAACTCTACTAGGCTTATAAAAGAGTGGGTAAAGGCTTTAAATTTTTTAGCTCAAAAGTAACTTGGCTTAAAAAATCTAGGTTTGTATAATTTAATATCTCAATTTTTTTTAGGTTTTAAAATTAAATATGCAAAAAATAAGGTGTTTGACCAATTGGCGTTCTTAGTAGAATAACTTCTTCCCTAAATAGAATTTATAGTTAAACTGATAATGTTAGAAAGTAGACAGAAAAAACTTCAAATGTCACCATGAATGTTCGAATCGGAGTCCAGACGAGGAAGATACGACAGTTTAAAGTTAAACATATCATATAGGACCTATTTACCCGATTTAAATATGTAATTGAGTCATTTAAGTCATTTTGTAGGCCTGATTAATTAAAGTTCCAAAATTAATTTTTAGAGGCTCAATTAGGTTACCTAATTGAGGAGGATTAGTCCAACTTCTAGGGGGATTAGGAGCTTTTGGGTTAAAGAAAGGAGAGGAGGTGGACAGTGAGGCTCTCACGATGGTGGATCGAAAACAAATCAACAATGAAGGTAGGATCATTGTCTTAGTTTTTGAGTCGTGGTTAGTAAATATAATATTGAATAAATTGAGATATAAATCGTGCTATTAGCGAGTTTTGCCATTCACATAGTATAGTTTCTGCATATTTCTGCAATTACTATTATCGTAATTACGAGAATAGTAATTCTGCAATTGTGGTTTTGTAATTTTTTTTCTAGATGCACTAGATGACTGCTAGCTGGCCAGTAACCTTCCTGCCAGAAACCAGGTCACTAGACGAAAGCAACTGGGGGACTCGCCAATGGCAGGTCTTGCCGCCGCCGTGTGGGTCACTATTACAAAAAATGAACAGAGGCACTGGCCGCACCGGCTTTGCCGCATAGTTTAAAAAAAATAAAAGGTGACATTTTGGCCACCAAACTCTGCCCATAGTTCACAAGCACGGAAGGAGAAAGATGTCTCCGAAAAGAGGATGTCTTATCCGTCAGCTCCGAGTACTGGAGTAAGGAATGTCCCCAAGTTAAGGAATGCTACATCTGCCTACTTTGAATGCGATTTTGCCCTCCATATCTGCATCTGAAGAAACGAATAACTCTAAATGCAGCCACTTCCAATGTCTTTTATAGGTAAGTATACATGATCTTCTATATGAGAATATATTTACATCCTTAGTAGTTAACTTAGGATGTTAAATTATTTATATGCTTACACATCTTAATTAATGATAATAATGGACTAATTAAGAAGTATGAATTGATATGACTTAATATGTTTTGATTTGAATTACTTTGTTATGTTTTATCTAATATGATCTGAAGTGTCATGCTATGCTTTGATTCTTTGTGTTATGATTTGCTATGTTTTGATGTAACCTGTTATGTTCCGTTTCGCTCTAGGGTAGAGTGAGACGTGTGGTGTGTTATGTTTGGTCTTGGCTCAAGATAGAGCAAGATGTTTGAATGTGCTTGATCCCTCTCTGTGGTAAAGCGAGATGTGCGATTTCGTTGATTTATTAAGTTTCGCTTAACTCCAATAAATCACAAATTTTAGTATGATGTTGATTAAATATATGTATATACATATTTTAATATATATAATTTTGTACTCTTGATGTATGTAATAGCCATTAGGTAGAACTATGTTTAAATCCGATCGTATTGAAATAATATCCAATATGTACCTAGGCAACCAACGGCAAAGCAACGTTGGCCCGATCCAAATTAATTATAATGATAAGTTTTATTCTTATTTACACACGACTAACTATGAAGCTGCATTGTGTATATATGATCGTTACAACTTGAGTCTACATATAAGGAAGCCTTGAAGCTCTGTAGTGCGTAGATGAACATTGTACCTCTCGCACACAAATGATGATTCATGGCTTAATGAAAGAAAAAAAATTATTAGATATTTTATGGACCCAGCTCAGGTGGGTTGTTAGATTATCTGAGAGCAAACAGAACCATATCTAATGTTAGATAATTACTATAATGCCCTTAGGTACATTATGACTAGTTTTCATAAAAATTTAATAAGTTAACCTAAGGAGGGTTAGGCACGAGAGCTCGAATAATTCTAATATCATTATTAAATTTGGTTATTGATATTATAATCTACTTAGACATGTGTGGTTTTGATTGTTTTTGTTGTTTATTATTTTAGTATTTGCTATTAATGTTGTGATGATAACTTATCACTAGCTTTAGATTATTGAAAGATTAATTGATGGGGTGGATAGCTTTGGATTGGGAGAGAAAACCTAATCAAGATAAAGACTAAAATGCTTCAAAGGGTCTAGGACTAGTTCATAGAGTGAACAATGCCTTTGACCTGACGATTGCCTTGGTTGATGAACTGACAATAGTTTCGAGTTTTAAACCCTAGTTTAGAAGGGATTAATAGGGTTTGGGATAGTCATTCAAAATCTTGGCTTATTGATATCGCGCCTCGGGATTTTTGGAAGCATATAATTTTTTTTTTTCATAAAGATATCAGATACCCAGGCCGGTGACTGGAGCCGCTCGCCTTATGCGATAATATAATAATAATTTTCCCTAGGAACCACGGTTTGTGTACAAACACACAAGAGAAAATTAATGAGAGTTCTTACGCGTTCGGTGAGGTTGAAATCACATTGATAAAACTCGAAGTAGGCCCTTCTACCTACACACAAGCTTCATCGAGTCTTGCGAAGTCTGGGGGTGGTGAGTATTTTAAAATACTCAGTAGGGGAGTTTATATGATCATGCATAAATAAACACATGGCAGTTTCACAGCACATATCATATATAATATTTTTCAATGAAAATAAGGTGTGCCTCTCACACAAAACCACCCCTAGAGCTTCTTACTACGTATCGAAGATGCTACTAGTGTAAGAACCCTCATCTTTGAACCGGTTTTGGTTTACTTTAATTATGGGTTATCGTGAGATTTACGCGTTTTCTGATCTTATTCGGTGATTTTGTAAATAAATAGTGTTTATGATAGTTTTAGCCAAAATTAACTTCAACATTAGTGGTTTTAAGTGATTTTAAACCAAATGTGAATTTTTAAGATTTTTTGGAATTTTCACTATTTTTCCAAAAATTAGGGTTTTGGCGGGACCCCTGTGGGACCCACCGTCGAAAATTTTATTTTTCTGTCAAATGAACCTAGACATATACTTAAGGTCCCACAAAAATTTTCAGAATTTTATTAGGCTTAAATTGTGCTTAAATTTTCAAAATACCCACTTTTAGCCTACTTTTAATATTTATACCCCAAAACTTACCTATGCCTACCTCAACCCTTACTATAAAAGGGTAAACTAGAGTCATTTCCATTTTTGGGAATAGGCTAAGGAAGGAGGGCTGGCCTAATCCCCACTTAGGCCCGAATTAGAAGCCGATTAAGGTAAGCTTGCTCTAATTAAGCACTAATCCATGGCTTTTCTCTTAATTTCTTCCAAATCTACCATTTTCCCCTTGATTCAATTCGTTTTTGACCATCAAAAGCTACTGATTTGTGTTTTACTACAAACCCTAACATTAAAAATTTGATTTTTACTACCAACAAGCCCTAGATCTAAGGTTTGATTAGGGATTTCTTGGGTAAATCGATTTCTATTAGAGTTTAATTCAAACTCATTGTGTTTTCAAGGATTTCAAGAAGGGTGATTCTTCAATCCGAGCTTAATCAAGTGCTGAGGTAATGGGTCTTCGAAATCTCTGTTTATCCATGGTAAAACTCTTCATTTTTGGCTTATTTCGAAATGGTTTACTTGATTTAGTGTGTTAATGGTAAGATTAGAAAATAGAATTATTTAATCCCGATTTCTTAGGGTTTTGCATTATTATGGTTTGGTTTGATATTCTGGAAGTCAAGGAGGACTTTTGATGATGATTAGGGTGTTAGATGTGGATTTGAAGTGTTATCTATGGTGTTTCGGTTTGATTTTGCGAAAGGAAGAAGATGATTATTCTGCCGTATTGGCGATCGATTGGCCTCGCAGGGCGATCGATCGGTTGAACTGTAAATTTCAAATTTTTGCGTGTAACCGATCGAACGGCCAGAAGGGCGATCGATCGGCTACACAGGAAATTATGTGTTGTGCATATGATGTCTATTTTGATGATTCCACTTTAGCTTGCCAATTTTATATGAATGTGGAGTGTTTTAAGCTATGTTAGGCTACTGGAAATGTATGCTATTGAGTTTATGGAGTTGAGATATATGCTTAGAGATGGTGGAATGACATGCTTTGTGGCATGATGTTGGAATCGTTATCTTGAAATTATGAATGGTTGTTTCCCTTTGGTTAAGCATATATTTTCAGTAGGACTACAATCATTGTTGGACTGATTTGTCATGATAGATTGTGGTTAGTGGTGTGTGGATGTTGGTGAATGCCATGACTCAATGATGAAATGAGTGATGTTATAGTGTTTAGCCTTTGTGGTTGAGTTTTGAATCTAGCTATGATTTCAACGATTCTTCTACTATGATTTCCGCTGGAATTCATGTTTAGATAGAAATTCACATGTGTAGTGTGGTAGTGAGTTGATTTTCAAGCATGTTGATATGCATTATGTGAAAGGCTTCTACTAGTTACACACACATGTGGGGGTTAAATGATGATGTTGAAGCTTAATATTGTGATTATGAATGATGTATTAGGGGCTGGTGAGAGCACTTATCATGATTAGGATTCATGTATGCTTTGCCCACGCATGTACCATGCTGCACGCATCATGAAAATGGATTTCCAAGTGAGGCTTCATCGTGATTAATCGAATTTGACCGATTGGATGCAATGTGATGAAATTGTGTGCTGGGTTTATCGGTCGTGGATTAATCGCAAGTTGATTGGTTCGAAAGGACATAGTTTGATTTGAAGTTTCTGTGTGGAACGATTTGAAGTCCCTGTGTGGAACGATTTGAAGTTCCTGTGTGGAATGAGTGCACTCCCCGGGTTGAGCCTTGTTTAATGGAATGATGTGGGGACGAGTTGTGTACTTGTCTTGCGGATATGTGAGAATATTATTATGTGTGTCATCTGGACCCTGAGAATCCAGTGTGGTATGCCGTGTGCACCCCGCTTCCACGTGTTTTAGGGTTCTCTGTGTGAGAACTCGGGCTCTTCCCTCCGTAGGAGATGTCCCTGGGCGAACACCCCTGCTCTAGATTCTCTGTGTGAGAATGGGACATCCTTGGCTAGGATCGTCCAGGGCGAGCAGTATTAGGGATTGACAACCCCGATCTTTCTTGAAATCTTGTGTAGAATTTTGTACCATGACACGCCTTCGTGGCCTTGTCTATGCTCCCGTCTGTGTGACGTTAACGTGTGATTACTCCTTAATGGAGGTGGATTGTGATGACATTATGCATGTGGGAATATGTATGTTAGAGATACATCCATGCATGTTGATTTTGATGTTATGCATGTGGAATATGTATGTTAGAGATACATCCATGCATGTTGATTTTGATGTTATGCATGTGGAATATGTATGTTAGAGATACATCCATGCATGTTGACTTTGATGATAAAATGCATGTAGAAATATGTATGTTAGAGATACATCCATGCAGGTTGTGATGATATTATGCATGTGGGAATATGTAAGTTAGAGATACATCCATGCGGGATTGGTAAGAAGTGCATGCATGTGGGAATATGTATGCTAGAGATACATCCATGCAGGTTGAATTATGCATTATGATGCAGTGTTAGGTGATATGAATGTGTGATCAGAAAGTGATGCACCATGTAAATCTTTGATCTGAACGATCTCATTTCTAAGCTATCGTATTTTCTACGTTGACAGTGATATTAAAACCATTGCTGAGTGTTAAAACTCACCCCTCTTTTGTGTTTTGATTTAGGGCTGCGTGGTGCGACACACAGACGGACAGGATTGCCTCTTTGAGGAAAGGTCAGAGGTAGCTTGGGTGTGATGATGGAGATCGTTGAGTGACTTACCTGCGTTTGTTTCATGCTTTATGTTCGAACCTTTGTGTAGGGTTCTTGTTTTGGATTTATGTCATATACTACAGTTGTGATGATTATGACTTATTTTGAGCCGGTGTGGGCTTTACTTAACTAAGTTTGTGGGTTTGAGATTGTTGTTTACTTTGTGATAAGCAACACCTTTTTCTTCCCTTTTATTTACTCTTGCTCAAAGGATTGTGCGCACTCCGTGTTGCTGTTAATCGCCCGTGGTTAGGGTTAAGTCTTCCGCTAGATCATTTCTAAATTTTCACTTCGTCGCCCCCGCGCGTTTGACCGGCCCCTGGACCGGGTTCGGCTCGGGTCGGGCATCGCCGGGGCGTGACAACTAGGGTTTGCAAGCTCTCACGGCTCGCTACAAATGTCCCAGACATATATATTAATAGGAATTGGTTGCGGGTTAACAAAGCAGCGACCTCTTACTTCTCCACAGATCATCTCAAAATATTTTGTGCTTGTGGATAGAAGAGCCACCCGTACTCATGGGGCGCTGGGATCTAGAGAGTAGAGAGTCTTCTCATGATACTCTCTACCCTATCGCGCGTAGCTTTGATAGTTGCCCTTCGTTAGGGGCGAATTGGGGGTCTTGCCCTTCGTTAGGGGTGAATTGGGGGTATTGCCCTTCGTTAGGTGCTCACCAGGCTAAAATAGGTACTGTGCATCTGATTCCGAACCAGATTAATTGTGCCCTCATCTAGTCAATAGATCTCTATTGGGGCGCCCAGCAATAGCTCCGGACATCCAAAATACTCATGAGTCCCAGACTCATAGTCTTGAGTCTCAAACTCATAATCATGAGTCCCAAACTCAATCCAAATATCCTAGAGTTCCCAAACTCCAAAATGTTGTTGTTTTCTTTGAAAACATTCTATCCAATGTTTATCCTTTTCAAAATCCTAGCTCCCCCTCTGCAAGACATGTGAGTGTCACTATCAACGACTACAAAGGCAAGGTTGGTCGCTCATTCTAATAAGATAGTTACCCCTTCTTTGTCTCGCCCTAGTGACTCGATCACCATGTTTATACGTCTTTTCAAAAATAATCTTGAGTATCCTCCTTTCAACAAGGACGAGTCCTATAAAACCGTCTTTCAAACATACTATATTCATTCGCAATGAAAACAGTGGCGAAGCTAGTTTGTCACTATCTCACACGCTCCACCGTGTATAATTTATATCAAAATCCACGGATAAACATTCGATCAAACTATTATATATAAGGCAATTATAATGCATATAGTATAAAACATATCCGCTTCTAGCGGCAAATCATTCGACTAATCAAATATACATAATAACATTATAATTATACGATATATAAATCATATTCTATCTCAATGATTAACCATTCAATAGATCGGATATATGTGCAGAAATCATAAATCATAACGTGAAAATAATCTCTAACGCATAGCATGCGAGAGTCATATAAATAATAAGTTAAAAATACAACAAAATATTATAATCATGCCATAAGAAAGGATAAAAGCCCTTACCTCGTTTTTCGTGTGAGTTCGAAACCGATAAATAAGACACTACGAAATTGGATGTCCACTTCTAGGGTTCTAGAGGTCTCCAACCAAGAAAATAACCCCGCCATGATGTCCGGCACACTTAATTTAGGTAAGAACGTCTCTTCAATGGAAGAAAACGGACTCTGAATGACTCTAAAAACTCTTTTTTCATGCCCATAGGCTACGGACATAATCTCCCCTTGCCCCGATGCGTTTTCCTCATATAGGAATGAATGCTTTTATTACGTAGAACACCCTCGATTTAGCTAAGAACACTTTTTAAACGGATGGAAACAGACTTAAAATGAGTGAGAAACGAAGAAAAGAAGTTTCGGAATGAATTTTAAAATGGGAAAGAACGGGCTTATATAGAGAGGGGAGAGTGACGTGCATCTGACGTGTGTCAAACACGTGTCACACATAAGACACACGTTTGACACGCAACTGATGTGCATCAGACATGTGTCAGTCTTTGGATGCACCTCACCTGATGTGCGTCATAATTTTGACACGCACTTCTAACGCACGTCAGATTTCTGACGCGTTATTGTTATTGTTATTTTTATTTTATTTTCATTTTCATTTTTCAGAATTTGAAAATACAATATCTTTTTACATCGAAGTTGGAATTGCGCGTTCTTAGTACCGATGGACTCATATCAATGAGCCTTTTGAAACTAGACCACAAATGGGTAGGTTATCTCGCACTTTTAAAGTGGGTCCCGCCCATGTTGCACATTTCCCGAGGTTATAACTTTTGCTCTCGACCTCCGTTTCATGCGTTCTTAGGTTCATTATGCTCGTCTCACTGAGCTCTATCAACCCATATAAAAACTCTTCAAATATCTATCTCTAAATAATTAAAAACTCATAAAATAGTTTTATTAGAGGCAAGAAATCATACAAAAAATTCACAGTCGTTACAATTGTTGAGCAAGATAGGATTAAAAATGGTTTCTTAAGTTTTAGCTCTATTTAGTAGTTGCTGATTTGACAATGTAGTTGCACCTCCCCGTTGGAGGGAGCTCTGCTTGAGCCGGGCTCACCATCGATATATTGAGAATCATTTGGTGTATATGTATTTGGATTAGCTAACATCCTATTTGGTTGGCTTTTTCTACCACTTATGTTCAAGTGTAGTTGTGGGTCATACCCTTCTACTTCAGTTAAGTCCTTTATGGGCTAGGATGGGTGATGGTACTTCCTGGTGGATTCCAGGGTTTTCGTTATGGATTTACCTTTGAGTGTGGTATATGGTGAGTGTATCATTTGTCACTTAGGTTGATATATGATGAGTATGCCTGTCATTGGGATTAGACGGGGATATTAATTATCGAATAATGGTTTAGAAGATAATTAATAACATTATTTGATATTGCTTGTTTAATTAGAACAAGTGGAGCAATTAAAGAACTTGCATAAAATGTAGGTTGCTTTAAAATACTTAAGCATTGCATGTGCGATGCTATGCTTCTTAGTATAGTGTAATCTTAGGCAAAACTATGTCTTGATCCTATCTTGTTCGAAACATTGGAGATACTATCTAATGAGTACGTACGCAATCAACATCGGATGATGTTGGCCTGATTCAAAAAATATTAATTAATACTTTTGTTCTTTTGAAATGCTCCTCCAAGGGGAGGAGATGTTTTGTTGCCCGTTTGGTCTTGTTTGCTTGCAGGTTCTTTAGATGAGACATTGCAAGATCGGGACATTGGTGGGCGCTTAAGGACGACGTTGCATTAGTGGGATCTAGTTTTTTACTTCTGCAATCTTGTAAGTAATTGTAATTACTAGCATGAGAGCCAACTTTACTTGATTGTTTATTTTTG
The DNA here is from genome assembly GCA_035235625.1 of Saururus chinensis. Classification (NCBI taxonomy): domain Eukaryota; kingdom Viridiplantae; phylum Streptophyta; class Magnoliopsida; order Piperales; family Saururaceae; genus Saururus; species Saururus chinensis. The sequence continues at coordinate 35,507,317 of CP141145.1, forward strand.
GACATATGACAGATTTGTACTTAGATGGCTAACCTGATGTTTATTGGCTTTTGACATATGTAATAATATCATATGTTTTAATATTCGTATTTGTGAACCTCAGTTGTCACAACTTGGATATTTTAGTTGATTGATTTGATTTAAAGAAAAAAAATTATGATTTATCACGTGTCCTTTATTTAAAAAAGGTTTTAAAAATTCGGGTAGTGACAATCATATAGGGCCGGGTTGGGACCGAGGGTAAAAAAACCCATAAACCCAGTAAAACCCATATAGTATACTTATAACAAAATCAGGGTATATATAGAACAAATTCTCTCCTTGAACCCTAATCTCATTCATGTCATTTATTTCTATCTCTCAAACCCCAATATCATTCCATCAGCTCCTTTTTCCTCTCACGTCACCGCCACTATTCTTCCTCACTCACCATTGTTGTTGGCCTCCTATGCTCCAGTCACCCAGCAAACCATCCTCCTTTGCTCCAATTGCCCTTGTGGCCAAGTCTCCTTTGCTCTAGTTGCCTAGACAACCTCTACTCCAGTCTTCTAGGCAGCCAGGTCTCTTTTTCTCCAATTGCCCCGGCGGCCATGTCTCCTCTACTCTAGTTGCCCCAGCGGCTAGGTCTCCTTTGCTCCAGTCACCTTGGCAATCATGTCTCCTATGCTCCAATCGCGATGGCGGCCGAGTCCTCGTCTGCTCCAACTACCCCATTGGCGGCCTCCTCTGTTCTAGTACCTTGGCGACCTAGCCTCTTTTTTTCCAGTCATCCCAATGGCCCAACCTCCTCTGCTCCAATCGCCATGTTGGCCTGGTCTCCTATGTTCCAGTTGCCTTGGAGGCCGACCCCTCATTAAAGATTTGCTCTTCTCTTAAGTTATTCTTTCTTTATATGTTGTCTTGGATCTCCAAGGTTGTCCTAATTTTTTGTTCATCATATATGCTTCTATTATAAAACCTATTTATGTAGTTTGTTGTTTAGCTCTCTAATATGTATAAAAAATTGTTAATTTGTTGGCCTGAATGATTCCTATATTGCTTAATAATTTTTGGCTATTTGTCTAAAAAACTTCTTGTTAATTTGTTGTCACGCTTCTTATTAGTTTGTTATCACCGACTCCTTATCATGTTTATATCCTTTTTTTATTACACATAAAGCACTTCCTATAGGGCCGGCATAACCAGCTCCGCCCTGGCCACCAAGATAGCTCCGCCCTCTGTAGATTTTCCTCCCCGGTTAGCCCTTTCCCTCTCTGTTTTGAGTTTGAGCCACCGTCGTGGGTTGGAAAGGGCTGGCCGGCCGTCGGGAGCTTCGCCCTAGCCTGGCGACGGTCATACCTGGCCTAGCCTCCCCTGGTTTGGTCTCCATGACTTCCTGCCCGTTCACCCTATTTTTTGCCGCCTTACTATTTTGATTAAACAGTGACCGCCGATGACGAGCCACCACCGACTAAACCTCCGTATGGTCCCGCCTTGGTCCAGCGAAGTTAGTGGAACACCCCTCCCTGCCCAATTCTGCCTCCGCCCTTCTTCTTTCCTCCGGCTAGATGCTTGCATCCTCCCTTGTTTCTGTCTGTGACGGAATTTGAGGTTGCACCTACAAGAGCCAGCATCTAGCTCGCATCCATCGGCCAGCCTAGGGTTGGTGACAATAGGCCTATCCCCCCAGCCAACTCCAACACCCCCCACAACCGCTTTGCCCTAGCTGGTTTCCCCCGGTCGATCCCTCTCCCTTGTTTTTGGTTTGATGAGAATTGTGGCCACACCAGTGGAAGCAAGCCTCCGGCGAGCTTATGGCCGGCTAGCCTCAGCCTGGCGGCACTGGTGTAGCCGCCTCCACCCAGCTCCACCCTGCTTCGCCACCTTCCCTCCCCATACCTATTTTTCCCTCCAGTCAGCCCCTATTTTCGGTCTATTTGTTATGGACATTGTGAGTACCATCACCAGCTAGATGCCAAACCTAGCCAAGTGGACCTTCGTCTGGCTCTGCCCCGACCCAGTAGCGGCGGTGGACCACTGTACCTAGTTCCATTCCGCAATACCTGGCTTGGTCCAGCCACCTTCACTGGAATGAGTCGTTTTTCCCTTGGCTGGACCCCATTTTCCAATGCATGTAGCATACACCGGTCAGAGAAGGACTGTTCTGCTGCGATCGTGGGCCATGTTTGGTTAGCCTTGTCATAGTGATGGCCCACCTAGGCCGGTTAGACCTCATCTACCCCTAGCTCCTCTTTGTGGCTTGTAAGCCCAAACTAGTTCCGCCTCACTGACATGTCTATTGTTAACCCCTCTTGCCCATTTTACTCCGTCGGTACCGGATGGCCTCTGGCAAGATTTTGTATGACCTATCTTGACCCAATGTGGATGAGTTCGAGTACATAGGCCTTGGCCAGTGACAGCCTCATGGCTTTTGCTCGACATTGAACCTTTTCCCCGTCCTCTATCATGCAAGATGCACAACCACCCGCACCATTAATTTTGGTTGTGGGTTGTGATCGGCGATGTTGCCACTTTGATTGGCCACCACTAAGGCCTTAGCCCTGTTGGCCCGTTATGAGCCTTGGACTGCCTCTATCTAGCCTCTCCCCCTCCCATTTGGCCACGTGTGCATGTAGCCACACGTGCAGTTTAAGGTTTAGGTGTTGCCTGACAGTCGGATGGCTCTGTTATCATTTGGATTCAACCACCAGAATTCACCACCTCTCCTCTGTCTTTTAGTGTCGCCCCACACCCTCCGCCCTTATGTGGGTCCTTGTGAACACGAAATTGACACCTTTGGGTGTTGTCCACGGCCGATTTTGACGTCTTGTGATCGATTGAGTATTGTTCAACTGCCAGTTGAATTTTAGTATGTACGTCTGGACCTTCAGTGGCACCTGCCACTCATTGGCACGATCTTTCTCTCGATTACCCTTGGTGTGCCACTGTGGATCGTGGATTTTTCACATTGACATGTGTCACGCCCCGGCGATGCCCGACCCGAGCCGAACCCGGTCCAAGGGCCGGTCAAGCGCACGGGGGCGACGAAGTGAAATTGAGAAACGATTCTAGCGGAAGACTTAATCCCTAACCACGGGCGATTAACAGCAACACGGAGTGCGCACAATCCTTTGAGCAAGAGTAAATAAAAGGGGAAAAAAAGGTGTTGCTTAACACAAAGTAAACAACAATCTCAAACCCACAAGCTTAGTTTTAAGTAAAGCCCTCACCGGCTCAAAATAAGTCATAAGCAAACATAACTGTAACATGTGACATAAATCCACAACAAAGAACCCTACACAAAGGTTCGAACATAAAGCATGAAAGAAACGATGATAAGTCACGCAACGATCTCCATCATCACACCCAAGCTACCTCTGACCTTTCCTCAAAAAGGCAATCCTGTCCGTCTGCGTGTCGCACCACGCAGCCCCAAATCAAAACACAAAAGAGGGGTCAGTTTTAACACTCAGCAATGGTTTTAATATCACTGTCAACGTAGAAAATACGATAGCTTAGAAATGAGATCGTTTCAGATCAAAAATTTACATGGTGCATCACTTTCTGATCACACATTCATATCACTTAACACTGCATAAAAATGCATAATTCAACCTGCATGGATGTATCTCTAGCATACATATTCCCACATGCATTCACATCATAACCAATCCCGCATGGATGTATCTCTAACATACATATTCCACATGCATAACATCAACATCAACATGCATGGATGTATCTCTAACATACATATTCCCACATGCATTTTATCCTCAAAATCAACATGCATGGATGTATCTCTAACATACATAATCCACATGCATAACATCAAAATCAGCATGCATGGATGTATCTCTAACATACATAATCCACATGCATAGCATCAAAATCAGCATGCATGGATGTATCTCTAACATACATAATCCACATGCATAGCATCATCACAATCAACCTCCATCAAGGAGTAATCACACATTAATGTCACACAGACGGGAGCATAGACAAGGCCACGAAGGCGTGTCATGGTACAAAATTCTACACAAGAATTCAAGAAAGATCGGGGTTGTCAATCCCTAATACTGCTCGCCCTGGACGATCCTGGCCAAGGATGTCCCATTCTCACACAGAGAATCTAGAGCAGGGGTGTTCGCCCAGGGACATCTCCTGCGGAGGGAAGAGCCCGAGTTCTCACACAGAGAACCCTAGAACACGTGGTAGCGGGGTGCACACGGCATACCACACTGGATTCTCAGGGTCCAGATGACACACATAATAATATTCTCACATATCCGCAAGACAAGTACACAACTCGTCCCCACATCATTCCATTAAACAAGGCTCAACCCGGGGAGTGCACTCGTTCCACACAGGAACTTCAAATCGTTCCACACAGGAACTTCAAATCGTTCCACACAGGAACTTCAAATCAAAATATGTCCTTTCGGACCAACCAACTTGCGATTAATCCATGACCGATAAACCCGGCACACAATTCCATCCCATTGCATCCAACCGGTCAAATTCGATTAATCACGATGAAGCCTCAATTGGAAATCCATTTTCATGATGCGTGCAGCATGGTACATGCGTAGGCAAAGCATACATGAATCCTAATCATGATAAGTGCTCTCACCAGCCCCTAATGCATCATTCATAATCACGATATTAAGCTTCAACATCATCATTTCACCCCCACATGTGTGTGTGTGTAACTAGTAGAAGCCTTTCACATGATGCATATTAACATGCTTGAAAATCAACTCACCACCACACTACACATGTGAATTTCTACCTAAACATGAATTCCAGCGGAAATCATAGTAGAAGAATCGTTGAAATCTTAGCTAGATTCAAAACTCAACCACAAAGGCTAAACACCTATAACATCACTCATTTCATCATTGAGTCATGGTATTCACCAACATTTACACACCATTAATCACAATTTATCATGGCAAATCTGTCCAACAATGATTGTAGTCCTACTGAAATATGCTTAACCAAAGGGAAACAACTATTCATAATTTCAAAATAACGATTCCAACATCATGCCACAAAAGATAAGTCATTCCACCATCACTAAGCATATATCTCAACTCCATAAACTCAATAGCATGCATTTCCAGTAGCCTAACATAGCTTAAAACACTCCACATTCATATAAAATTGGCAAGCCAAAGTGAAATCATCAAAATAGGCATCATACACACAACATACAATTTCCTGTGTAGCCGATCGATCGCCCTTCAGGCCGTTCGATCGGTTACACGCAAAATTTTCAAATTTTCAGTTCAGCCGATCGATCGCAATGCAAGGCCGATCGATCGCCAACACGGCAGAACAGTCATCTTCTTCCTTTCGCAAAATCAAACCGAGACACCATAGATAACACTTCAAATCGACATCTAGCACCCTAATCATCATCAAAAGTCCTCCTTGACTTCCAGAATATCAAACCAAACCATAATAATGCAAAACCCTAAGAAATCAGGATTAAATAATTCCATTTTCTAATCTTACCATTAACACACTAAATCAAGCAAACCATTTCGAAATAAGCCAAAAATGAAGAGTTTTACCATGGATAAACAGAGATTTCGAAGACCCATTACCTCAGCACTTGATTAAGCTCGGATTGAAGAGTCACCCTTCTTGAAATCCTTGAAAACACAATGAGTTTGAATCAAACACCAATAGAAATCGATTTACTTAAGAAATCCCTAATTAAATCTTAGATCTAGGGCTTGTTGGTAGTAAAAATCGAATTTTGAAAGTTAGGGTTTGTAGTAAAACACAAATCAGTAGCTTTTGATGGTCAAAAACGAATTGAATCAAGGGGAAAATGGTAGATTTAGAAGAAATTAAGAGAAAAACCATGGATTAGTGCTTAATTAGAGCAAGCTTACCTTAATCGGGTTCTAATTCGGGCCTAAGTGGGGATTAGGCCAGACCTCCTTCCTTAGCCTATTCCCAAAAATGGAAATGGCTCAGGTTTGCCCTTTTATAGTAAGGGTTGGGGTAGGCAAAGGTAAGTTTTGGGGTGTAAATATGAAAAGTAGGCTAAAAGTGGTTATTTTGCAAATTTAAGCACGAATTAAGCCTAATAAAATTCTAAAAATTTTTGTGTGACCTTAAGTATATGTCTAGGGTCATTTGACACAAAAATAAAATTTTCGACCGTGGGGCCCACAGGGGTCCCGCCAAAACCCTAATTTTTGGGAAAATAGTGAAAATTCCGAAAAATCTCAAAAATTCACATTTGGTTTAAAATCACTTAAAACCTCTAATATTGAAGTTAATTTTGGTTAAAACCATCACAAACTCTATTTATTTACAAAATCACCGAATAAGATCAGAAAACACGTAAATCTCACAATAACCCATAATTAAATAAAAATCAAAACCGGTTTAAAGATGAGGGTCCTTACAACATGTGTCACCCCTATTTGGCCGCAAGTAGTTCCGGCGCTTCCTAAAACCTCGGGACAGTAACTCTCTCAACTTAACAATGGTTTTGACCGTCAACTCCGCCACCGACACCGCCACCATCGTATGCTCGCCATCAAATGTCATGATTACGAGGTAGGAGAGCTTTGAACTCATAATTTTATGATAGCATGCTTTGAATGATAGCAGCATGCTAGGATTGTAAGATTCCATGTTTTGGATATTAAATCATGATCTGTTTGCATGATGTAAGATAATGAATTATGCCACATTGAGATACATATGAAATGTATGTATGTTTTATGGATGTGGAATAAGTATGCGCTAGTGATGGCTAGCGAATATGTTAGTATGTTACGTATGTGTATTATGGACATGCTAGTGAAGGCTAACGATTGTGGGTTAGTTATGTATGTGGGTTGTGTGTGGGCAGAAGTTCAGGCAACGAACGATAATAGATGACAGATGGTTGGTATGAAGTTGGATGTAGTTTTGGATGTGTAAGCATATGACGAAAGATGGCAAACATAAGTTTGACAAGCGAGGATTTGAGCGGATTGGTTTGGTTTGGTTTGGAGCGACGTCAGGGGTTCAGTAAGTAAGAGGACTTAGGCTTGGAGCCTTATGGAGGTTTATTAGACAGTAAGAGCGTGCATAATTGTACAAACATAATGTATAAATTATGAAGTGAAAAGTAAGCATAATAAGTAAGGTATTAAGTAAGAGGGTGATAACGGGGATCTACTGTGAGGAGCTCAGTTTGATGACATATGTGTAAGATGTCTTGGCCATAAGGTGGATGGCGGAGACTGTATGTTTATGTAAGGATTTAATGTATGGTGAGTTGATCATGATATGGTCGGGTTAAGTGAAGTCTACTACCCTGCCGAACTAGGGTTTGAATACGGCTCAACTTCGGTTTGATCAGTCAAGCACTGTGAGCTGTGTGGCATAATTGTACTGCATAATATATTTAATTCAAACTTAAATTATGAGAAAGCTAATAATAATGTTGTGAGTTTGAAACCTGAGGGATCGACGGATTAAGTTTAGTGTTTGAGCTAGCCAATAATCAGTTGGCTATGCATTTCTCATGTCTTGCCATGGTATTTATCCTGTGGGATGTTGTATGTCTGCAGGATGTTGTCTGTTTATCCTATGTGTTGAGAGCAACTATATGTATGTGTTCAATTTGGTCTATATGTTGTATTAAGCCCAGACATTTGATGCTCTGTTGAGAGCGTTGTATGATTTCGGCCTAAGAATGACATTGTATGATTCTGCCCAAGAGGCATTATATGATTTCTGCCCAAGAGTGACACTAGCACTATAAAACCCATAATGGTGGGCAATTGTATGTCACTATAAGACCCCTTATGTGTGGGTGTATGTTTGCGCGCTCAGGTAAGTAGTTTCAGGGATCTACTCTTACTTGTTTGATCATGTGCCCCATGAGCATAGTTGTGTCTTGCCTTTGAAAAAATCCATGGGTCTAGTCACTCCTCAGAGGTTAAGGTGATGCCCCAGTGGCATTCTTTACTTTTTTGACGCTGGAGCTTATTAGTTATAATGAGCTTCAATGGTCGATAGTACGAGTACGATTATAAGTGTATGTTTAAGTAAGACAGTAAGTGTATGATTGTACAAGCAAGGTCATACAAGTACGTGTAAGTTGTATGAGTATGAGTATGAGATTGAGCACAACTATAAGATGATGTTTTTGAGTAAGAACATAAGTGTAAGTGTATGATTCTGAGCATGACTGTAAGTATATGATTCTGAGAAGGATTGTAAGTGTAAGATTGTACGAGTAAGGTCGTACAAGTATGTATAAGGTATTGAGTATGCATACGATGGTAAGGGTAAGTTTGTAAGACCTTAATTAAAGGTATTTGTATGATTTTGGTTTTATGGTGTGCTATGCATTATTATATGCATATGTATATGATTATATTATGTTGTATGCTTCATGTTTGAGTTGCATGAACGCATGTATTTTATGAACTTATTGAGTTCACTGTTTAGGATCCCCCTACTGGGTATTTTTCTACTGAGTATGAAAATACTCATTACCCTACTTTTTTTAGCCTCATTGTTCAGGAGGCTTTTGCAGGTTGTGTTGGAGAGCTCTTGGAGATGGATGCTTGATTCTGTAGTGGATTGTTTCCCCTTTTGATTCAAATATATTTAACTCAATGAGAGTATATTTTGTGCCACGATCTGATGTATTGGGTGAGATAAGATTTAAAGTATATATATTCTGGACTTTTAATTTGGATCAGATAATGGACTGTTCATGGGACTTGTACTTAAGGATGCTTAGGAATTATTTGTATTTAAAAATCCATGATCCGAGTAGCTCTTGATGATATTTTCTTTGGTCGTATGATGTTTGACCGAATAAGAATAAATTTGGATGGGAAAATTGATGTTTAGTATTTTAAATTATAAACTGCTTTCACAGGTTTTGATTTTATCATTTTTCTCCAATTTATAGCCGTTATATTACAAAAACAATTCATGAATTTTAAGAAAATGTGATAAAAAATCTCGGGCGTTACACATGCACTAGTGTATGCATTGTCTATTTAAAATATCAATGCTTCTTGGGCATTCTTTATGTTGGGCTCATAGAAAGTGGGGAGCATAGAAAACTCTTCCCCTAGCATGATAGAACATGGTAAATCCACAACATATCATGCCTATTATATGGTGAGTCACACAACATAATAAGACCATATGATAGACTTACAACATTAAGGACTCATAGCCTACAATATGAGTCCTTAATGCAATATAAGGCCCAAGTTGTGAGTGGGCCTACAACATGGTGAGACGTGCAGGGCCCATAATATTTGAGGTAGGGGTTATATATATATGTGTGTGTGTGTGTGTGTGTGTGTGTGTGTGTGTGTGTGTGTGTGTGTGTGTGTGTGTGTGTGTGTGTGTGTGTGTGTGTGTGTGTGTGTGTGTGTGTGTGTGTGTGTGTGTGTGTGTGTGTGTGTGTGTGTGTTTGTGTGTGTGTGTGTGGGTTTTAATAATTTAATAGGTATATAAATTTTTAATTTTGAAATAGGGGTATGTTATATGGAGAAATTTAACATACGTTGCAGCTACAGGCATGCTAGTGAGTTGTAGTTCCCTCAGCCATAAGATCATGGTACAGGGGCCTAAGTGAATAAGCCCGGGTCATTTTATGGCTATGAGCCATTTGAGTGGAGGTTGCCTCAGCCCCAAAGTTCCCAACTAGATGAGAATTGAGGTAGGCTTAAAAGGCATAATTTTTGCCTCAATCTTCCTATATAAAATTGTAAAAGTTAATTCCTGCAAAATAACCGTCTTATAAATTATAGTTACCATTTTATGATCCCCTTTAGAAGAAAAAGGCCTAACTTATATATCAGTTGAATTAGTGATGATACATGTTGCCCTTCTGGAGGTGTGGCTTGATGGCTACCTAGTTGGGAGGGATTTGAAAAGTTCTAATATGGTTGCTCTAGGCTCACAATGCACCATATGTGTGCTCTATTTTTGAAGAAAAGAGCTCGCCATAATTTATTTCCTCATAGAAATAGGCATTACAGAGGAGATATCTATCTAGGAGAGAAGAATGACAATGGATAGATTGAGCCCTTCAGAGTCTACCCCAACACTGTAATTCTTAATTAGGTGAAACTTCAGATGGGCCCAATACTTTCTGCCTCAATCTTTAGATGAGAAGCCCTCACCAGTTTATAAGTTGAATCATCATCCATGATACATGTTGTTTGGATATTGAATTTTTGGAAGATTCAGTCGTAGAAATTGCGTAAAATTAAAAATTCTCCGTTTCAAGCCTGAATCAGCTCTCAATTCAGTTTCCTAGTCCCTATTTTGAAAATTACATATTTTATTCTTTTTCAGCAGTTATCTCTTATATCGATTTGAGCCTTGAAAAATATATCATATAGGTAGGGCATACTTTAAATGTTTAAAATTACCTATCTTTATGGGATCTTATTGGATATAGCTCGAATTTAGAAGCGTAATGGTACTAAAAATGTGCATATCCAAATTCGAAAGAAAATTATATTAATTTAAAATTTTAAAATTAGGTTTGATGTCACATCTCAATTTATTCTAATAATTTCTATTACCAAACGTAATTCACATTCAGCGGTAAAGTTTTAGAATTAATTCACTACCAAATTAATTTAGCACCCAAACAACCCCTAATACTAATAATTATATTTAATTTTTTAAAATAAATTAAAATTAATTTATTTTAAAAAATAAATATAACTATAAATTTAAAACCTAAGGGAAAACAAGCCATCTACCGGTTTCCAATAGAACGCGTTTTAGATGGAAAATCTGAGAACCCATGACTGTTATAAACACAAGTCATCGCCATTCCATTTTGTCCATGCTCTACCACCACTAAAACTAAAGATGATAAAGAAACCAACAATAACAAATCAATTATAAACAACGTGTACATCCATATTGGTAGGGTTCCCACCACCGTGAGGACCCCAACCTCTCCACGAACATGAAAAGTAGGCATAAAACCATGTGGAACCACGTAGCCGTCACTCACTCTGATTCGTTTCAGAGCCATATAATGTCAATATAATAGATTATGAGGGCAGCCAATAAAATTTGCAGGGATGCTCATGAGAAGGCGAAGCTGCCGACTGGGAAGGTTTTTCACATGGCTTCCATCTGTTAACTCCATTTTAAAAAATGAACCAGGCCATGTGTGGTTCATGTGAAAACAGAGGCAAGGAATGGCGGTTGGTGCCTGCAGGAGCCATGATTGCATATGGGTCGCCTCATCTCCCTTATTAGCCATGATTTGTTTCACCCCCTGCTTCCTATTCTTTTGTTTTTCTTTTCTGTCTCGCTTTCTTTTGTTTCTGTCTTTTTTCTTTCCCCAACTTGATTTGTTTCGTTTCTGTTTCAGGTACTAACATAACATGAAAAGATTCTTTTGCTTCTAATAGGTTTCTAAATGAGCCAACCCAGATAGCTAATCATGCATTTTAATATGTCCACCTCTTGATAGATTAAGTTCTTAGGTGACACATTCATGTTCCGTGCCTACAGAGAGAGAGAGGATTGAGTTGAAATTTAAAAATGGTTAGATTCACTTTAAGCATGATGAGACTATTATGCATATGGGGTGCTTGATGGGGGCCCCTCTAAAGACAACAACAGTGTGACTTCTAAGGCATTTGCAACTTTTAGGCAATGATTTGCTTCACATAAATTTGCGTAAGAAAGAAAAGATGGATTTTCCAATCAAAAGTCGAGCTTTTAATAGAACATGCATGACACAAGTCTTCCAGATGCGATATTTTTAACCTTTTTACCTCACAGATCTCTTGGTAGTTGACTCTGGTTCTATTACTGTAACAAACGCTGAGCACGGGCACATATTAACTTTTCCCAGTACAAATTTTAACGCATAGATGGATGGGCTTCAACGAAAGTACTGGACAAACAAGTCTTACAGCGTCGACTTTCCTAAAGTCACATATAATTATCGTATCTGCTCAGAGCGGCAAATCTTCTCAGGAGTGCCTTTCAGCTAACTCTAATTTATCTGCTGCCACTAGGATCATTCCACTGTTTCTACTCAGTAAGATGAAATTTCTAGATAGGAATTTCTTGGCTTTGCTTGCCGAGATAGGCAAAACACATTACTGTTTATCTGAGTCAATGTCGGGAGGGTGGTTTCTGGCCTTTCTGTTGGTAACCGAAGCGTTTCATATGTCTGTCTATGGCTTCTAGTCATGAACAGCTGTTGCAGAACCCGAGACCTCACGAGCTTCCAAATCATTATTCCATTTTTTAAGACTAATCTCATCTTCTCGTCACCCTCATATAGCCAAAGCTTCTCAGTTCCCCCACCTGCGATCCTATCACATTCAGGCTAAAATGGCTGAACACTAGTCCAAGGAGAAGGAGCAGAACAGGGGACAACAAGGAACCACAAGGGAAATGAAGACCCATTTGCTTCTTTTCCTTGTCTCTTCAATTGCTATCACCAGTGTACTTGGACAAGGATCACCGACTCCCTCCAGCAATGGAGGCAGTGAAGAAGTGGATTCCCTGTTGTCAATCAAAGCCAGCCTCGTCGACCCATTGGATCGGCTAAAAGACTGGAAGGCTCCACCTGCAAACGGTGGCAATTCCCACTGCAACTGGACCGGAGTGAGTTGCGACCCCGCCAGCATGGTCCAGGGTCTAGACCTCTCCAACATGAATCTCAGCGGCCGGGTCTCGCCAGAGATACAGAAGCTACGTAGCCTCGCCACCCTCAACATCTGCTGCAACGCATTCGAATCCTCTCTGCCCAAGTCCCTGGCCGGCCTCGCCTCGCTCCGAATACTCGACCTCAGCCTAAACTCCTTCGTCGGACCCTTCCCCGCCGGCCTCGACCGGTCTCCGGGACTGGTGAGCGTCAATGGGTCGGGCAACAACTTCTCTGGCTTTCTGCCGGAGGACATTGGCAATGCCACCTCCCTGGAGAGTCTGGACTTTCGGGGCAGCTTCTTCCAAGGTAGGATCCCTGTGTCGTACAAGAATTTACAGAGGCTCAAATTTCTGGGTCTCTCTGGAAACAATCTGACAGGAAGAATCCCCGGAGAGCTGGGCCAGCTCGCTTCTCTTGAGAAGATTATAATCGGTTACAACGAGTTTGTAGGCAGCATTCCTGCCGAGTTTGGGAACTTGACCAATCTCCAGTACTTGGACGTGGCCTTCGGCAATCTTGACGGTAAGATCCCGGCCGAGCTTGGGAGGTTGAAATCTCTGACCACCGTCTTCCTCTACAAGAACAACCTTGAAGGCGAGATACCCTCTTCGATTGGTAACATAACTTCCCTGCAACAGTTGGATCTTTCTGATAACCTGTTGTCGGGCCCCATACCAGCCGAGCTCGCCCAGCTCAAGGATCTGCAGCTGCTGAACCTGATGTGCAATCGGTTGACCGGCCATGTCCCACCCGGGCTCGGCGAATTGACCAGTCTTGAGGTGCTCGAGCTGTGGAACAACTCGTTGGCAGGCCCTCTGCCGGCCAACCTCGGCCGCAACTCTCCCCTGCAGTGGCTGGATGTCTCTTCCAATTCATTCACCGGAGAGATCCCAGATGGGTTGTGCACCGCCGGCAATCTCATCAAGCTCATCCTCTTCAACAATCGCTTCTCCGGCAGCATCCCCAAGAGCCTCTCGTCTTGCTCGTCACTGGTCAGGGTCCGGATTCACGAGAATCTGATCTCCGGTCCCATCCCTATTGGCTTCGGCAACTTGGCTAAGCTCCAGAGGTTGGAGCTAGCTTCCAACAGCCTTTCCGGCGATGTCCCAGACGATTTGGCCCTCTCTTCCTCCCTCACCTTCATTGACGTATCCCACAACCTCCTCCAATCCACCCTCCCGTACAACATTCTCACCATACCCAATCTCCAGAGCTTCGCAGCCTCGGGCAACAGTTTGTCCGGGAACATCCCAGACCAGTTTCAAGACTGCCCATTTCTGGCAGAGCTGGATCTGTCGAGCAACCGGTTCTCTGGGAGCATCCCGGCGAGTCTCGCCGCCTGTGAGAAGCTGGTGAATCTGAATCTACGTGACAATCAATTTACTGGAGAAATACCTCTTGCTATTGCAACCATGCCCTCTTTAGCCATCCTGGACTTGTCCAGGAACAACCTGACCGGCCGGCTGCCGCCCAATTTCGGCTCCTCCCCTGCCCTGGAGCTACTGAACGTGTCCAACAATCAGCTGACCGGACCAGTGCCGGCCAATGGCATGCTGAGGACCATCAACCCAGCCGACCTCGCCGGCAACCCGGGCCTGTGTGGGGGCGTCCTCCCCCCATGTTCTTCCGGCTTCTCACCTTCGTCATCATCCTCAGGCCTCAAGAAATCCCACCTGAAGCACATCATAGCAGGGTGGGTCATCGGTATTTCTGTCGTGCTTGCCGCGGGAGTGGCCCTTCTGGGCGGGAAGCGCGTGTACCAGGGATGGCAAACTAATGGTGGCTGTTGCGATAACCGATTCGGGTCCGACTCGGGCGAGTGGCCGTGGCGACTCACTGCTTTCCAGCGGCTCAACTTCACCAGCGGGGACATCCTGGCCGCCATTAAAGAATCGAACGTGATCGGCATGGGGGCCACCGGGGTCGTGTACCGGGCCGAAGTGCAGCGGCCGCACTCGGTGGTAGCGGTGAAGAAGCTCTGGAGGTCCAACGCCGGTGCCGCCGTGAATGGGATCACCATGGAGGGGAACGACCTCGCCGGAGAGGTTAACCTTCTGGGCAAGCTCCGGCACAGGAACATAGTGAGGCTGCTGGGCCACCTCCACAACGAAACGGAGACGATGATCATCTACGAGTACATGCCCAATGGGAGCCTCGGGGAGGCCCTGCATGGGAAGCCGGTGGGCAAGGTCCTCGTCGACTGGGTCTCTCGCTACAACATTGCTGTCGGGGTGGCTCAGGGCCTGGCCTACCTCCACCATGATTGCTCCCCTCCTGTCATCCACAGGGATGTCAAGTCCAATAACATCCTGCTGGACGTGAACTTTGAGGCCAGAATTGCCGACTTCGGCCTGGCCAGGTTCATGCTAAGGAAGAACGAGACTGTATCCATGGTTGCTGGGTCCTACGGCTACATTGCACCAGGTAAACAATCAATTTTAACGTCCATTTCTTGTTGATTGTATTTTGAACAAAATTATTGAATTATATTTTGCTTAATCTCAACTCTGAAATGAAGCTTGAAGATGATTGATTAATGTGTTTAAATTGTGATGCAGAATATGGCTATACACTGAAGGTGGATCAGAAGAGCGACATCTACAGTTATGGAGTGGTGCTCATGGAGCTGCTAACGGGGAAGCGGCCCGTGGACCCGGAGTTTGGCGAGAGTGTGGACCTGGCGGAGTGGGTCCGGTCCAAGATGCGAGATAACAAGGGTGCGGAGGCGCTGGACCCGGCTCTTGGGGCCAACTGCAAACACATACAGGAAGAGATGCTGTTGGTGCTTCGGGTTGCACTCCTGTGCACAGCCAAGTCGCCAAAGGATAGGCCTTCCATGAGAGATGTTCTCACCATGTTGGGCGAGGCTAAGCCCAGAAGAAAAAGCAGTAGCAGCAATTCCACCCACGTTGAAAACAAAGACAAACCTGTCTTCAGTACTTCCCCTGTTCAAGATCTTCTTTAACAAAACTGACTTTTACCTCAATGGTTCTGTCTTTCTTTTTTTCTTTTGTACCTATTTCCCTTTTTACTCATTTCTACAATTATTTTACATTGTGTTGTAGGCATTGTGTATGGGATTCTGGGTTCGCACTAAGCGCCTGTGTAGAGTGTTTTCTTTCCATGTTTTTTGAGCACTATTAGAACCAAGAAGAGCCATTTTTAATAAGGGATTATCAAGTTCTTAGTTTTGTGAGAGCCCATTTTTGCCAGAGTATAATGATGGGGCTTGTTTGAATAGAAGATTCAGGGGATAATTATAGAGAATAATCCCCCAAACCTATTGTTTAATCAATTTGAGAATGTTTCTGAAACATCACTTTAGAATGTCTCAATGAGCCTGTATGTTAATCCTTAACCTTTGGATAGAATTTGACAAAGCTCCAAACTTTTTCTGCCCGAACGGCGTTGCATTACTCTGATCCCATATATCTTGACTCCAGCAAGGCAAGATACTAACACAAACTCTCCCCACAAAATTAACAATCTTCTTGGGAACATCTAGTTGCCAAATGGCTTTACATAACTGTTACTTTTATGAATCATTTGAGCTGCTAGCCTGGCTGTTTGAACTAGAAATCTTCAGTGCTATATAATGAGAATAATTCCAGCGATAAGTTCAGCTTCAAATTTTATGCGTGCAGGGGAGCAGAGCCCTCCCTGGCTGCACAGCAAAACCAGCAGCATAGCTGACAAAATCATCCAGAGCGCGAACAGAAGAACCCTTGACGCCTTTCTCCTCCGCAACCGCGGCCTCCATTGTCATCTTCACTCTCAAAGCATTCCTCCTCATCTGCTCCCCCTTCTCCGATCCACCGCCCATCACCATGTCTATCACCCTCGCCACATGACCGCTCTCCACCATCGAGCAGTTCCCGTTGGCCACCTCGACGCTCACCCCCAGCTCCTCCTCCATCATCCTTGAGTTGTAGTACTGCTCCGCTGACAGGGGCCACCCGATCATCGGTACCCCTCGCGTCAGGCTCTCCACCACCGAGTTCCAGCCGCAGTGCGTCAAGAAGGCCCCCGTCGACTTGTGGGACAGGATCTCTATCTGGGGGGCCCATTTCCTGACCAGAACGCCCCTGGGCACCCTCTCATCATTGATTATCCGCTCCTCAAATCCCTCCGGCAGCCACTCTGACCTAAAGTCTTCTTCTCCGTCGAATTCGAGAGGAGGCCTCACCACCCATATGAATGGCCTGCGGCTGGCCTCCAGCCCGGCAGCCAAGTCCATCATCTGTGCAGCTGACAGCGTGCTCATTGACCCGAAACACACATAGAGAACTGAACATGGGTGTTGGTGGTTCAGCCATTCCATGCAGTGGTCAGATCTGTCGGGACAAGTTCCTCCTCGAACGCCACTAGATGGAATGTTGGTAGTGATGGGGCCTATTGCCCAGGCCGGCCGATTCATTTTTCTCGTGAAATAGAGCAACCCAATCTGGTCCAGCTCCTCCACTGTGTTGATCAGCAGCCCGTCCGAGCGGAGGCAGAGCCGGAGTTGCGGCTGGAGGATCCGGGTCCACGGGTTCCCTTCCTTGGACTCAGTTAAATATTTGGGCAAACGATTCCGACAAACAGGCCTGGCCTCGGGGAAGTCGGGCAGACTGAACTCCTCCTCGTCGTCCTCGTGGCAGCAGTGAACAAGGCTGAGCCACAGCGAGAAGTAGACTGCGATTGGGTAGGCTCCGCAGGCCACGAACACGGAGTGGAAGGCGCTGAGCTTTCTGGCCACCTCGACAGTCCACCCGAGGAACATGTCCGAGATGACGCAGACGGTGGTGTTTGCTTCACGGGTCATCATACCCGACAAGAGGGACTCGAAGGCAGGCTGGAGGGTCTGGGTGGCCTGGAAGAAGGTCATGAAGAGACGCTGGGGAAGGACGTCGGTGCTTTCGGTGTCGGGGGGGAGGCCGTGGTCGGAGCTGGAGAAGGGGAGGGTGGCGATGCTGATGGAGGACGAGACGGGGAGGGAGGCGGAGAGCTTGCTGGCGTTGAGAGGGGTGGTGACGAGGGTGATGTCCGAGTCCGAGCATGTCCGCTGCTCGAGCCGGCTGGCTAGTGCTAGGAATGGGATGAGATGGCCCTGGGCCAGGTAGGGGAATAGGACGAAGTGTTGCCTCGGGCTCATGATGGCCTATGTAGTACACAACACCACTTTGTTCTACTTTCTGATTATTCAAAGCAGGAGGGGAGGAATCGGAGTCGGAGGGAGGTTTGAAGCAGCTCGTAGCAAATGATCGACTGCTTTCCCTGATCGATTCCAGCACAAACAAACAGAACAGAAGCAAGTTCAATAACAAAGTGCCGAAATAAATTAATTTCACAAGAAGAAGAAAAACAACTGATCAGAATCCGTGAGGAAGCTCCGAACCCACGAAGCAAAATACAGTGCAGTGAGCCGTATCCCCCAAATAAGAATTTTCGGGAAACCACGATCTCAATAGGAAAAGCTATTTGTCTACCTTATCCTTCTTCTAAAATGACTAATATATCCTACACAAAAACCAAGAGTAACTACTCGACATATTGCCTCAACGAGGTGAATCCCTTGCTGCTGAGTAAGCTGCATCAATTTGCCCTCTTTTTTGAAACAGTGCTCGTCCACAAGCTTGCGAAGAGAATAGTCTAACATTATAAAGCACCAGAAAAAATAAAGGCATAGAGATAGAGGACATGAAATTAATAAAGTTGTTAAGGTGTAACAGAATCATTAGAAGCAACATATAAAAAGAGATCAGCCACATTAAAAGTTTTAGAAATATTGGAGTGAGAAGGTAGATCCACCACATAGGCATTATTGTTAATCTCATGAAGAATCATGTAGGGACCCAATTGCGGATGAAGCAACTTCTTATAGTGTCCTGCAATTAGCCTTTCTTTCAGCAGATAAACCATGATGATATCACCTGCGTCAAATAGTTGTTCTTGTCTAGATTGGTTAGTGTATATAAAGAGAATGTCTAAATGGTCTTTAAAGAAGTAGTATGGTCACCTTTAGAAACAAATTGGACTAAAAAATTAGAAATTCGTAAATGATTATAACCATCGTCAAATTAGAAATGAGTCATGTAAGTAGTTAGGTTAATGGTGGAGTTAAAAGTCAACCTCAGCTTGACAGAGAAATAAATCCCACTGTTTTGGTTGATGCCAAGAAATACATCACAAGATATTGCCCAATGAACGGTTGACCACCTTAGTTTACCAATGAGTTTGGAGATGACAAGGAGAGCTGAAGTGTACTTTGGTATCTAATCGCCTAGAGGTAATGGTTTTGGGAAGGCCATGTAAGCACACAATTGTCTTAACGAAGAGGTGCTCCACTTTGAAGGTATCAATTGTTTTCTTGTAGACCATAAATTAAGTGGGACATTTTTAAAAATTTGTGGACGACTACATATATGGAATTAGTATCCCGTTGAGTTTTAGGAAGCCCGAGTATGAATTCATTGATAAGTCTTCCCGGGGACCTTTAGGGGTTGGTAAGGGAATATAAAGACCAACTTTCTTAGACTTACTTTAGATTGATGACATATATAACATTGTTTGACCACTTTGTGTACCATTTTGAGCAGTCTTGCCAAAAAAAAAAATTCAACTACTAGCCAAAAGGTTTTGGCTCTGCCAAAATGACCTGCTAACCCTCTCGTATGAGCCTATGAAATGAGCTAATTGCGAAGAGAACAATTGGGTATACGCAGACAAATTACCCTTAAAAAGATAATCATGATGAATGTTAAAGTCAATATGATTGTCTTTAATGCCACTCATAGGTACCCAATTATGAATAAAATCTGAGTGATTATGATAGAGCTCCTTAAAATCAAATCCCAGAAGTCCAATCTTTGAAGTAGCGATCAATACAACCTTACGGCTTAAAGCATTAGCTACCTTGTTAGTTTGGCATATTCCTGAATGTCTTCTATCCAACAAGCATGCATTCGGTTCATCTTAGTTTGACTTTGTACAAACTTTAAAGCTCATGATCAATGTGCAATATGAATTCTCGATGAAGCAAATAATGCCACCAATAACGAACTTTGAACAATAGCATTAAACTCAAAGGTGTAAACTTGCCATTGCTTCCTTGATGCACATCATTTAGTTTTCACTGAAGTACGTCATTGGACGCCCCTCCTAGATAAAACATCACCTATTCCAAGACAAGATGCATTAGTTTCAATTTCAAATTTTTTATTGATATCAGGTAGAGCCAAAATAGGAGATTAGATCAATTTATGCTTGAGTAAATCAAAACTATTTTTCACTTGGTCAGTCCAACAAAACTTGTTTTTCTTGAGACATCTAATCAAAGGTGCAGCAATAGCACTAAAATTTAGAATGAATATCCGATAAAATGTAGCCAATCTATGAAAGCTCTTGATCTCATTCACAGTTTTTCGGAGTACCCAATCTTAAATGGCATTAATTTTAGCTTCATCAATACTTGTACCATCAGCTCTCACAATGTAACTAAGAAATTGCAGCTTAGTGAGAAAACAACATTTCTTAATGTTGACAAATAAAGAATGAAGTTGTAGTAGTGTGAATACCTCTCTCTCAAATGTTGCATATGTTAAACTTCATCAAGGCTATATACCAACATATCATTAAAACGCACTACCGCACATATTCCTACAAGTGATTTAAACACTTGAGCCGATAATCTCATGAAAGTGTTTTGTGCATTTGAGAGGCCAATGAGCCACTCATACAAACCCTTCTTACTTTTAATAGATATTTTTTTATTCATCCCTGAGTTTGATCCTAATTTAATGGTATTCACTTCTTAAATTCATTTTTGAATATATGCATATATTCCCTCCCCCATGAAATGCTCAAAGCCCCCCATTACTTGTACACCTATAAAACAATTACAAAAATACTCATGTACACCCCCACCCTTCAACCCCAGAAAAAAAAAATATTTCTCATCTTCTCAACTTCAGCGGCAATGGCAAGGGTAGCGACAATAACAAGAGTGACGGTGGCAATGGCCACCTACAACCAACAGCCGTGCAAGCAGCCATAGCCATAGCCTACTACAAATCTGAGATGGTGGCCCTACTAGCCACGACCTGCAGTAGGACCGTGACCTACAGTAGGGTTGTGGCCCTTCTGGCAGTGGCTAGAAGCAGGGTTGGCCGTATTGGTCATTGTGCAACCCTGCTGAACCGCAACCTGAACTGATGCAGGGCGTCCACATGCAGTAAGGTCATGGTTGCAGCCCTCCTAAACACAGCTAGAAGCAGGGCTAGCCCTGTTGGTTGTAGCCTTTAATTGTAGGCCACAACAGCATCCAGCTTTGGCCACTGGCGTGGCTATGCAGGCAGCCCTGGCATTAGCTTGTCGGCTGGGCCAGATATATCACCGTTGGCGGCCTGGTCCCAATTTGGCGGTAGTTTGGTGTTTGGGAAAAAATTAAAAAAAGGTTGTCGCAACAATGCTTGAAATGGGGCAAGAGAACAACAGATGGGGTATTGGGGTGACAAAGAGCAAAATTGTGTGTGTATGCGGGCCGGGGGGGGATATGGGGGTACTGAGCAGTTAAAAAATGAGTCATTTTTCTTTATTGAAGGACTCTGAGTATTTCTTAGGGGAGAAATAGACATGTTTTATTTGAATAGATCTTATAACCAACTAGCATTTCTAACATAATATCCAAACAAGGTATTGGAAATCTAGAATTTGACATAGCACCAAACTTTTTTCTCCCAACCAGCTTTGTATTACTACAAGAAAAAGGGCTTTAGCGATGGTCTAACACTGAAATTGAAAGGGGTCATGACCATCACTAAAGCTTCTAGTGACAATGTTATGTCCGTTGAAGAAGGATCCGTTGTTGTTAGCTTTAGTGACGATCGTGATCACGTTCAGCGACAATCATAGACCATCGCTGAAACCATTGTTATGGCCAAAGGTTTTCAGCTACAATCATACTTGTTTTTAGTGACAGTCATGACCGTCGCTAAAGAATTTTTCATTAAAAAAAACAAAATTTGCTTGGTTCATGATAAAAACTTCAATATAACATTCATAATTTGTCAACCTTCAGTGCAAGATGAGCAAAACACTTATGATTTTCCAAATATGCTTCATAGAGTCAACATTTGTGACACCCCATGTTTTAAGGATAAAATTGTTTCTTTTTATTTAACTAAAACTTCATTTTTATAAATTACTATCAAGCCACCAACACATCGATAGGTTATCAATGATATATTGCAATGTTAATGTTGGTAGGCATCGGGGTATCAATTGTCTACTAATGATAATTGCATGCATCAATTATCTAAAAAAATGAGGTAATGTTGTAGTTATGAAAATCCTAAGTAGTTATCCTGAAATAAATAGAATGAAATCTTTAATTGGAGGGGGGAAGGGAGTCTTGGAGGAGTCCTAGCTCTTAGAGACTAGTGTCCTGGTTCAAATTCGAAGGAAGACTCATGTGGGAGGAAGAAAAATTCATGTCAATAGTGGTTGGATTGCAACCTCATTTTTAATTTTAAGAAATATAATCAAATTTCTTATTTTTTTCAAGTTCTTAATGATCATGCACTCATGTTTATGTTTTTCCTTAAGCTGAGCTTTGCATAACAATACTTTATTGGTGAATTTGGATTAAGACAATTCAATGCCTGATCTGTGCCTCAATTGGTCTATAACTTGTTGTGGAATGGAAGTTGATATTACTACTCCATTTTCTGTACACCAAAAGCCTGCTCCAACCTCTAATTAGATAGAGAAGGTGACTCACACGTGATAAGTCCAAGTCCAATCAAAGGTAGAGTAGGCTTTTAGTGTAGAAAAAATAGAGTAGAAATATCACTTTCCTTTTTGAATGATTTCTAGTGGTTTAGATACAAGAAAATTTTGTTTGGAAAGGAAGGAGAGTCTATAATCATATTTTTCTCGATCATTTGTAGGTGACTACACCGATTAAAGGAAGAAAATTAATAGTGTCTCGTGCATGCATGTAGTACCATGCATGTTGACTCGATATCGCTAGTGAGGCCAATGCTTCATTGAGGCGTTGGTGAGGTGGGCTTACCCATACAACCCACTATTAGTGAGGGTTCGACACATCAGTAAATCTATCACTCCTCATTGGCAATCTGGCTGACTAGTCGATAAGGTGGATTTATCCTGCTATTCCACTGTCGACAAGGGTTCAACACATTGGCGGATCTACTGATGGTCATTGTGATATGATCTTCCTATCGATGAGGTTTTGATGGTACCTCAAGGATTTTAAATATGTATTATAGCAAGGAATAAACTATATAACAATTACATAATTTTTGAGGATTTTGGTGATGAGTATGGAATGTTGAATAAGCATGTACTAAGTAAGGGTTAGTAAACACTAATACATGTATATAAAACCATATAATGGGATGATTTGTTTACCCCAAACTGATGCATTTGGCACAAAAGGTTCAAGATTCCTAATGCATCTAGACATATTAGTCTTAGATATGAGTATGTGAGGCAATTGATACAAGACGGTTTCATTACACTTGTCTATGTGAAGTTAAGTAAAAACTTGGCAGATCCTCTTACTAAAGCTCTTCTGTGGGATGTAGTGAGAATGACAACTTTGGATATGAGGTTGAAACCCTCGTTGAGTTTAGTCAACAATGACAGTAACCCAACCAAGCCTTAGTTTACTACTAGTGTAAAGTTAAATGTGTAAGAACAAATTGTTGTTTTGACTAATATACTAGCACAAGAGCTCCATGTATGTGTTTGCTAGTTGTGTGAAATCCTTTAAAGAATTTGTTGTGAATGACACCTGTGAAGGTTAAGTTTTAAGTTCTTAATAAAGTTCAAGTAATATGTCAAAGTGACATTGGCATAGAAGAACTTCACCTATAAGGACATAGTAGTGGTGCTGCTTCTTATGGAAAGAAATTGTTTATTTCCTAGTGTCTTCCTAGAACCATGTGGTGTCTAAGTGACAACACATGGCCAAATAAGTATTCAGCATGTGATTGCATTCTTCTTATGGAGGCTTGATATTTTACTGTGTATGGACTTAGCGGCTTTGTATCTAGAGTAGGTAGGTTCAATACTAACAGTATACCACGAGCTTTTACTTCACTTTTATAATTCTTATACTAATTTGAGGTTTAATTCAAAAAAAAAAAACTTTTTGTATTCAGTGAAGTGTGTGAATTTGTTAGCTTGTTTTGTATCTATTTGTTATGATTAAAAGTGGGGGAATGTTGAGATTTTATTATAAAAGCTTTATAGAGATCGATTGGTGTGTGAACCAATTAATTGCTCGGTCCCATCGATTGGTTTATTTATCGATTGATTAATAACTCTCAAGAAATTAAGATTTGCATGTTTTACATATGACTCTTTTTCTATCATCGATGGATCATCAGTGAACCATACGTTAAGTGATTTTTCTAAAGCGATCGGTTACTATATGTGGGCGATTGATCCCTGCACATACCCTTTTATATTTTAATGGCAAAAAATATCTATTTTTGAATGGTTTTGATGTCTCTTCATTTTGGGTGATTTTTTTATATATTCCGTACATAAATATACAAAGAATATATGTTTTACAATAAGAGTTTTATGTGTTTTCTCAAAATTTAAACCTCTCAATATTTTTAAAAAAGCTTTGCAGAGAGAACTAGAGAATTCTTCACTTTTTTTAGCGCAAATCTTGTAAGACTTTGATTATCCTAGTGGAAAGTTTGCATTAGAACTCTACAATAATTAGTTTTACTAAATAGGATAAATATTTTTTTAAGAAAAGTTGTACTCTATTACTATCAATTTTATATTGTTTTAACATAAAAAATTTAACACATCATTGCCTCCGCCTCCTCCACTAGGCAGCCAGCAACACCACCAAGGCCACTGTCACGGGGTAGCGAAGCGGACTATCTGTGACACGTGCTAGGCCGCACACACATATGGAAGTGTTATATACTAGGTGTATATACATTGCGGGAACTGCCCATAGTGTTGCACATCATGTATGCAGGCGTTGCGGGGAAGGCCTGCAATATATGTTGTGCAATATGTGTGTGCAATGTTGAGCAGAAAACCCACAACAATGTGCACATATAGTTGGTTATATTGGGACACAGGGCCGACTAGCACACATTTAAATTCTTAAGATGTCCCCTCCCCCCTAAATAGTGTTGGAGAGTCCTTGGGAGTGGTATCGGGCCATTTGACAAACTTTGGATGAACCATGCCCGTACAACTACTTTGGCTGCCACTCCAGCAAAATAGGACAAATCTCTTATATTATATAGGGGGGACATGGTGAGCTGAAATAACAAAGTTATTGGTATGATGTCTAGCCTTGCAACCGGCTGTCTCAGATGACAATGAAGGCTTGTTGTGTTGCTAACTATCATGTCAGGAGCCCCGTCCGCTGGGGAATAGGGCTCTCCGACCTATCGGGTGGCCATCCGACCTTATGGCCGTGTTGGATACAAAACCCTTGCATGCACTGGCTGAGATGGATTGTTTGGATATTCAAGTTGCCTAAGTTGGATTCATGCATCGCAAGGAGGTGTCCCCCTCTGACCAACTCGCTTGGGAAATGTCTCAGCATGTTCACAAGTTCGCTTTGGGACAGGTTCGTTGCTTGGTTTTGTGGGCTAGATGCTTTGTCGAATGGCACAAGGTCATGGCCTTGACAAAGAATAACTTACTCACTTAGCTATTTGGCCTTGCGAGTGCCACACGGTAGGCATTCCCTGGCCACCCCCATGACACCGCGGAGGATGGACTCTAGTTTGGAGAGGGAGATATTTCCATCGCTGAGGATGGACTCCAGTTTGTCAAATTAGTTGAACACCTTACAGAGGTCATCAGTCATGGACGCGGTGGGCGAAAGAGGGACATGGGTTGATCATAGGAATTTTGGACATACTAAAGGTGCTGGAAGAGGAGTTTGGTGTCGTAGATTTTGGCCTTTTGATCCGACAAAAGAAGCTTTGGCCCATTAGGTATGTAAAATGGATTATGGAGGAGTTGAGAGTGGCAAGGAGGGAGCAAAACACAACCACGATTTCTATCACAAACTTGAAACCAGTGCTAATCATGACCGCAATTAACTAATGTCATTGGAGGCTGGCTTGACTTCACTCTCTTATGCTAGAGTGGCTTAACGGTGCCTAGAGAGAGAGAGAAGAGGATGAGAGTGTTGTCGTCAATACCCTCGTCGCCATCATCATCAATACTGTGGGAGTGGAAGAAGTAGGTTTTTGAGGGAAAGAGCGGAGGAGGGCTAAGGTCTTGGCAGAAACATAAAAAAATGATGGGGATAGTTTGGGTACTAAAGTACAAAAATGGGATAATTCCTGCTCAAACCTAGCTAACATCCATATTTACTAATAGGTTTATAGTAAAATTATATTATATATAATAGTATAATTTTATTATTATCCACTTGTAATAATAGTAAAATATAGATAATCAATAAATCTTAACAAGAGACTGAGTTGTATAGCTTTTCATTTATTATAGCTTAGGTCTTTTATAATGAATATCGATGCACAAACTTCTTTTTTATATATTTTTGGAGAAAAAAAATTACATTATAATTGGTATGGAGTTCTAAATAAGTATTTGGATTGACTTATTAGTCACGACTAACTTTACAAGGAAATTTATCGCAAGCAAATAATAGAAAAATTATATTATTATATACAATATAATTTTACTGGGTAAATTAATTAAACTCTTTATCCTTATTGGGATGAACTCCTAACAAAAATAACTTTTTTTAATTTTATTTGGGAGAAAGGAATTTAGTGGGGTATAAATCTTTGAGGAAGTATACAAAATTTGAAGATTACTCCTCATTAAAACCTTGCCAGATTATCGGCTAATCTTTTACACTTTCCCCTTGAGAAACAAAAAGGAAAGAACGAAAGAAAGAAAAAGAAAAGACAGCAAAACATAGGCTTTCCCCAGTTTTTTGTTTCAAACTCTTAATGCATTAGAACTCCGTCTCTGAGTGATTGTGACAATTTAGAGGTGGAGAATTTGCCTGCTTACTCACGAAATAAATTTCTTCAGATTTTTTGCATTTTTCAGCACTGAATCATCAAGCCCAACTCTATCCAAGAAACAGTGTGCAACAAGAAATTTTGACTGATGTCCGGATTTGATTTCGGTGGACATGCCGTTTCTGCTACGTTTTCAATTTCACAGCTCCAGAACCACAACTGCAGTGGACGAACAGGTATCATGCAAGTCAGTGATCAGGTTATCTTACAACGCAGTAAGCATAATAGATGGCAGTAAATGGCTAATCATGGGAGCAACACTTACATTCAGAATCGGTGGTGACCCAGTTCCCGATTCTCACGTATTCGTCCGACTTTGGGCTAAGGCAAGATTCCTTGATGCTGCATTCATCTGAATGCTGCCTTGCCAGAGTTCGTTGGCTTGCCAAAGAGGACGCTGTCGACAGAGGAGAAAATGCGGAGGATGAAGTTGAGCAGCTGCCCACATCCCATCTGAAGCTGATCTTGCTGGAGCAGGGGCTCATTTCGCCAAATGGGGCCTTGTGGGCTCCTTTGTGACGAAAGTACAACACCTTAACACAGGAAACGTTCGGTTAATGAAACACAACTCAACATTTTCCTGCTAAACGACTAAATAAGAGATCATTAGACACAAATCAGAAGTTCAGAGACGTGTGTCTCTACCTTCCATCGCTTGTTTCCTGCTTTATCAGTCTTAGCAGCTGCAGCCCATCGCAGCAGCTCCTTCATTCGAGAAATCGCTCTCTTCTTCCTCGAGTTAACTGAAGCATCACTGCTATAGTCGGCGCCAGGTGGGGCGGACGATGAGACGCCACACAATGGTAGGACCTTGCTTCCTACATGAACAGGCTCTGCCTCATGGCCCATGCCGACTTGTGGTTTCGCTATCTGTGACTGTAACCAATCTTTCTTCACGTAAAGATTTTTAAGGTTCTTCAGGTTAATGGAGCTGTAAAAACAGGTCCTGCTATTTGTCCGAGTCAGTAAGACGGTGATCGAATCACTGCACCCAACATCCACCTTCCTGCACTCAAGCTCCTCCTGATCCTCCTCTCTATGTTCTTCAACTGTCAAGTAGAAAAAATGTCAGAATTGAGAAGAAGAACAAAAGACAGGGAATCAACTGACTTACATGTTAGCATCCTTTTGCTAGTGGGAGGAGTTTCTGCGAGCTGCTCTTTTGGCAGTCTGAAAAGCCATTGTAGGATCTGACATGGGCCGTTAAAAGAACAGATACTGAGCAGCGATTCATAAGATGGCAATGGTGTATTCAAATCTAATTCCAGTCCAAACACTGTTAGGAAGCTCACCTGCATGCTGGTTCTGGGCAATGAGCTGTCTGTTTATAGAATTGAAGTCTACGGTAGTCAAAGGTCACATGCAGATTAAGATCAGTTTGTCAGCTAGATTCCTTGTCTCATTTGACCGGCCTCAGATTTGAAGGGACAAACAGAAATGAAGAGACAACCAGGCTTTGAGAGAGGCTAAGATGGCCTTGCAAAGGCAGCTAGTCACTCTCATGTGGGAGGTAAAGATTCTGTAGTAGATGGTTTAAACTGTGGTTTATATAAGGAAATGGGACAAGTAGACAGGTGATATAAAAGATTGGTTGCGTTGGCCTGCTTAGGCACCATGTGTGGAGAGAGAGACTGTAACATATAAAAGGCAGATGTATAACCGAATGAAACATTTTCTCTCTCTTTGGGGTGTGAGATCGACATGGGCCAATAAAAAATTGATGGCTTGAGCTGGCTCCATGTGTGGGGGCCGTGAGCCCACATGGGGTCTAGATCTGAGAAAGTTGAATATGTGTGAAGTTACTTGATCTCCTCTGTACTTTTAGTCCTTAGTCGTCGAGGTTCCGGTCATCTCCCTGAGTTGAACTCTTTTGGGGAATAGACAAGGTGACGCGTCTAGTTTTCCTCCACTCCAGGCTGCTTTGTCAAAATGAGGGAGGGATGATCTAGAGGATATACACTTTTTTCTTGTTTTGGTAAACTCTAGAGGAGATATACTTCACAAAAGAGGATAGCAAATGGGACAATTTTTTTTGGGTAACAAGCCAATGGGACATTTTTTTCTGGGTAACAAGCAAATGGGACACTTGCATGGAGGAATGAATGACTGCCAAGTCCGGGGAGGGGTGTCTTAAAGATGATTTGTAATTAGCTGGTGAACATTCACCACCTGGTGAAGGTTTGTCAGCCATGGATTACCTAAATTAACGGCGTACATGTTAACGTATAAGTTTTATATAAAATTTAATTTTTGTGATAATTTTATGCCTATAGATTTTGAGTGAATGACGGCGGGCAAAACTTCGCCAGCCGCCACGCTGTTGAAAGTTCACCGAGCACGAGTCCTTAAATTTTGTTCTTTTGAGCATGAGTACTCGTATGTAAGAAAGGAGATATGTCAAGTTTTGATAGAGGCCAAAGCATTCTAAGCCGTGCATGTGGTGAAACGAAGAAAGCCTCGGATCTAGCAGAGAAGGGTGCCTTTTACGAGAAATTATATGGTATTCTTGGACTGCCACATTGAAATAACTCCGGCAAAATGCTAACACACCACCCAATGACTGAATAATTGTTTTGCCTGTTACAGACTTCGAATAGCATTTGAGATGAGGTGGAAAGCATCCTATAAAGAAAATACTTCCCTGTGTAGAGAATTGCCATAGTAGCTGCAATCAGTGCTTAAGAGGGTTGCGGAAAGCTTATACATCTAGGTGAACGATTGGCATAATATGAAGTTTTTGAGTGAAAGCATTCATCAGTTACCAAAACAAATTAAAAAAACAAGCGTTCATCGATAAACAGAAGTTGAAGACCAATCTCAGATCAAAATATGTCAATCAAAATGTTGCACTGGTTGGATTTCTCCATGTTGATGGGGCAGTTTATTTTAGCAACAATTGAATTAACCCCCTGATCATAAATTTGAGGCAAGGTTCTGATGTTATACAAGCTCACAAGTTGGATGATGCGGCATCAACATGTACGCTGTTATAAGTTACTTGAGTTGGCCTACACACGTCGATGAGTCCAAATCGGATGAGGTTTTTGTGGGTTAATGCCATCACTTGTGACAGAAAGAACTCCGGAATCTTCCTTCACGGGCAGTTCTTCTTTGTTATTTATTTGTTTGCTTTTTAAGAGTAAAGAGAGAAGGCCTTTTTATCAAAGGGTAATGAGGGTTGAGAAGCTTGTAACCTAGTTTTCACATAGTAGTGGAAGGATTTTCTCCCAGTGTAGACACAAACATCTAGCTAAATTATGTAAATCTTTGTGTCTTTTGCTTTGTTTGTTTTCATATTGTAGTTTATATTTGCATTTTTCTTTAGGGTGTGTTGTTATCGAATTTTTATGAAGTGGTAGTGGAGGCGGGAACAAGGCATTTTTTTTTTTTGGCAATAGCATCAAAGAGATTTAATAAATTTAAAGTTGAAAATCTGGATGAAAATAGTAACTTTGATTTATGATAGAAAAGGGTTAGGGATACGCCGCTATAACAAGGTTTGTTAAAAGCATTGTATGGAAAACGAAGAAGTCAAAAAACATCAACAATGACAATTGAGAGGATTGGAGATAAAAGCAGTAAGTACAATTTATTTTTATCTTGCATATGATTGTTTTGAATCTAAAAGCTTTGAATCTTCAATCTTTATCCGGTCTTCAAGGGTCATATGTTCACTTTATCTCCTTATACAACCTTAATAAATCTAAGTTACAAAGTGAATTATCCTTTTATGCATACTAACACTTTTGCCTTGAGAAATTCCAAAATATACATACATTCCTCTACATGAAGGAATCTCTTAGCCTTCATCTTCGTGCCTCTCATAGTTCAAAGAAACAAAACCAATATTAATAAAAAGTAAAGGCAACTCAGTTTACCAAATCTTGATCTCTGTTGTTATATTGTAACGTCCCATCTAGCTGTTATATTCATTACATACACAGAGTCAAGGGAATTCATCAAGGCATCCAAGCCTTCATCCCACTAAAATTTCTACCTATAAACTTTATATCAGCTATGCGGGAATTTGTTCACATTTATTGCGACTTCCGAGTTGACGAGAGTTTGCCAATTTCCTAAACCATAAAAGGGCTTCTACCCTAAAATACGTGCCCGTTTCAAAGCATGTACGCACCCTTAAAATACATGCCCAGATGGAAGCCACCAGATTATATAGGCTCCACCGTAATCTGACGCTCTCCCTGGGAAAGGGCACGTGTTTTAGGGCAAAGGTTTCTCAGTTTTCTTTCCCAAATCTTTTGAAAATAGAAAAGGATGATAGACTCGTTTCCTTGTCTCCAATTGATTGTCTGATACTCTGAGATACAACTAAATGAATCCAAGCATCTCCCTTGATAACCGGCTACAGAGCATATACTTTAAAGAAAAAAATATTTAAATACACATGTTTCCAAAAGCCGGCCTATGTCCCTTCACCAATAACAATGAACACACGTCTGATACAAATTTAATCAACTATAAATGCATAGGAGATTCAAGCCCTTACCAGCAGAGCGTACCAAAATGGCATCTGCCAAAGTTAACAGGAACATGATGATTTTAAATTTGGCCTTCATGTTGATTTTCATTTTCATCATTTCCATAGCTGATGGAAGCAGATTGTTTGGAGGTACGGAACTACAATCTACTAATATAGCATCATTTTTTTATGCAGCTTGTTCTTATTTATGAATCTATTGCAAGACTAACCAAACAAATGTGTTATTCTCAAATTCTTTTACAGTTGAATTTGCAAAGAAGCACACACCACAGTGTGAGTCAGTCTTTGGGGTGCGGTCGGGTGATACATGCTTTGGCGTGACCCAGCTGTTCAACATGTCCACCGAATTCTTCAATGCGCTGAATCCAAACCTTGAATGTGATAAGCTCTTTGTGGGGCAATGGCTATGCGTTGCTGGAAGAGCCTGAAGTTTGTTACGTATACCTCTTATTATGAACAATCAAGAGCTGCGTATATGCAAAAATAAAGAGAGATTTAGCAAACACCTCTCGGATGTGTGATAAATAACTTATGTTGCAAGGCTATGCTACAGCTAAGTGACGCTTTTTCTTTTACAGCTACTTGAAGCTATTTAATATATATAAGTAAAAAATTTAGTAATACAAGTATATGTTATCTCCTTTTCTTTTTTCTTTATAAAGTGAAACACCAAAAGTTAGTAAAGAAGTTGGTAATGGAGTTGCTAACTTGTATCTAACTGACCATTAGTTTACAATGTCTCTTATCCATCTAAAAAACCTTTCAATTAGAAGGTAACATATTACAATATTTTTTGCCCAGGTGGTTGCGGATTCGATTATCTAGAACATTTTTTACCATGGTCAAGACTTCACTTTCCATGTGCAGAGGGTTTATAACTCATTTATTGGATTGATAAATAAATGTGTCCCGTAACACAAACAGATATCTCAGCCAGTTTTACGTAAACATTCTTCATGGGGTCAGTTGTTTCTCTTTTACTTACCCTCTATCACTTTGACATACCTGGCAAAATAAGTAAGCTTTAACATAGGCCAAAGATGGCGAGAACATCCCTGTCATCCCCAAAACTCCTCCATTAGTCCCTGTTAATAAAAACACAAATGTTAACACAGACCACAAGCAGAAACCGTGTGACCAAATGCTTTAAGACATACCTGCGAAATGAATGGTTCAGCATCTGTGCACCTGAGGGAGTGCACAGAATGCCGCAAAAGAGATATGGTTTGATCACCTAGAAACACATCCCCAATATCATCAAGTACGCGGACCTGGATATAAGGATCTTTTGGAGGAAGTTTATCCTAGTAACAAATTAATTGAAATAGTAAGAAGTTTCAACTATGCAATTATATCCTTCAAATAAACCACTCAAAAGCACATAATACTAAGTACATGAGGAGACTATCCCCATAAACAATTTAAGAGGATATGTGCCTAAAAAAATTCAAGAACTATAAACTTGTTAAGTGGTCAGCTTTACATCCCACAATTAAACTTTTCAACTAATGCTTATGACGGGCTCCACATCCCTCCTCCCTCTGTTTGCTTAGTAAAAATATGAAACATAAATGGCAAGCTACACAAATCGATATTTTTCCTTTTCATATCAAGAATACAAGTTGATGGCAATTATTTGTGCCGAAGGCATTTTTAATGTGCCTCTTGTAAATCTAACCGAGAATGTGTGTCTCACTATCTTTCTTTCTCTCCTTCTGTGTGTGTGTGTATGTTATAGAGAGAGAGAGAGACCACAGTCAAATCAATATCCATTTCTAACATGTATGCCTCAAGAGCTGAAGAATGATTGCTGAAATAGTCTTCTTCAGAGTGATTTAGCTTTTCTTGAATTCCTTGGGGAAGAACAGGACCAACATTCCACCTAAAGCTGCGAATAATTTCAGCACGATTGTACCTGCAAAACGACATTTTTGCCAAAAAGACAAGAAACAACCAGAATTATGATAAGCACCCGAAGGTTGACTTAGAATCGTTCATGAAGCATATAATTATGCATGCTCTCCATTAACAATAGATGAAGCAAAGCAAATGCCGGATGGATCTGCTTACACATAAGCCATAATGCAGCGCTTATTGCGAATCAAGGATAGATGGTGGACAACAGCACCAAAATGATCTGCATTTTGAGCTGTTTGTATATCAAGACCTTCATCCTGAATTTTTCTATTGAGACGTGACAAAATATAGTATAGTCAGTGGAAACCAAAGGTTGCAATTTCAAATAAATTTATTTAGGAAAACACCAACAAAATCATAAAAATATATGCTCTTCCAAACAGCATCTTGGGAATAGTTTCTATAATCTATCAGTGAATGTTTCTATAGATGCAAAATCATTTAAATGCACTAGATCTGATCTGATGTTTGAGACAAACAAATGGAAAAACATGCAAAAATTCTATAGTGGTGTACAGGAACAGACCTATGAGCAAAAAGTTAGAAAAGCTTTTTTAATTACATGTTCCTGAAACAGATGGCAGAAAGAAAATCTACATGATGAAGCATGTTCATGTTTCAAATGATATATTTACCGTACCAGACACAGAACATGATATTTGTGTTTATGTTCCTTATATATAGTGCACAATTTGGACTTATAGCCAAAATCAATACAATTTGAATTTATCACAGTTCCTCTCCAGTATAATTTTCATGAAAGGGGGGCCACCATGAGGCCTCAAAAAGGACAAAAGGAGGAACCTTTGGAACGTAAGCCCATAAATTTACCTAATTTGCATGTAGAACCCAAAATTTTAAACCCCCTCCATAATAAGAACTTTGCAATCAGATGACTAAGTCAAAATGTGCTAAAAATAGAAACATTAACAAATAAAATCTTCAAGAGTTACCTCATTAACGACTGAAGCTGAAGATGGTGTTCATTGCATTCTTTGATTACTTGATCCAAGATATCAGTCTACATTAAGTACACAAGGTAATGTCAAATTTTTCAAAAGCAGACACATGATAGATAATTTAATTATCTCGGGAGATTAGCTATCATAATGTAAATAGAAAGAGAAAAACTCAATCAGTCAATTATCCTCATGCTTTGCTTTACTTGAGGTTAAATGTAAATGTCAATTGAGAATGAGAAATATATGTAAAATACTTTCCAACTGCTATAATTTGGTTTTGTTTAAACTAAGCGGTGGCTAACTACAGCAATTGTCTCGACTGCCTAGGATGACAAAATAGATGGATCCATGGAAACAGCATGCTATGCACACCCTAGAAACCCTCACCATCTCATTCAAATATATCTAACAAGAATAACATGTGGATATGAGATTGAACACATATAACATAATCTATACGACAAGTTCTTTCCTGGTGAGATTCCAGTTATGCTTCATCCAGTAGTGCAACATCAAAGAGACAATGCAGTCTCACTATATAATATATATGTTATGAACATCGTCTACTGGTTCAATAAATGTTACACACCACTGACTTACTGCTCAGAAAGAGACATAAATTTCATGTGCTTAGAAAAAAAATACTACTTCAGCAACAACCGTACATTGAAAGCATTAAGGTGGCCACTCTCAGCAGCGGCTAGTTCTCCCAGAAGTTGAGCTGCCTTTTTTCCGTACATAAT
Source organism: Saururus chinensis (assembly GCA_035235625.1). Classification (NCBI taxonomy): domain Eukaryota; kingdom Viridiplantae; phylum Streptophyta; class Magnoliopsida; order Piperales; family Saururaceae; genus Saururus; species Saururus chinensis. The sequence continues at coordinate 35,542,164 of CP141145.1, forward strand.
AACTCAACTACACATTGAAGAGGCGAGGAATTAGCAAGATATTTACAGACATGTACTCACATATGCCACATAGAAATAACAGACGTATGCATACAACAAAGGGCAGAGTACACTAGTGGACTGACAAACAGGGCAAAAAATAACTAAAATACTGGGAAAATGCAAAATTACTTGCATGAAGTGACATTTACGAGGAGAAAAAAAGCTATAAGGTTATGAAGGCTTTTAAAATACTCCCTCTGTCTTATATTAATGGCTACATTTAGAAAAACAGTAGTTTTTATTAAATGGTGAAACCCACATATAAAGAGTAGGAAAAAATAAGTTTACAATACTCTTTTTTACGTACCGAACCACTTAAATTTAACAAAATGAAGCTATTAATATGGAACAAACTTTTTTGCCAAATGAAGCTATTAATTTGGGATGGAGGGAGTATTAAACAAATATGTACTCCCTCAGTCCCACATTAAGCTACATTTAGTTTTTCAAAATGAACTAAAATTCACCTTTTGTATCTACGAATTTGAAACCTTATGAAGTAGTATTGTTTTTCTTGAAGCAGCTAGAACAAGGATCATAATATTGCCTCAACCAATTCCAACATTTTAACTCAATTGCTCGTGCCCGTAAAAATAGGATTTAATGAAATACACCAAAAATAGATTGATGAAAACAAACGATACTTCCTGTAGTCTTCGGTAAGACGGCAATGTAAGAATCAACTCAAAGAAACATCTGCATTGACCTAAACAATGTCAGATGTGGCGAGAAAGTTAAAACCAGATAATTACCGGAGAGAAAATTAAAAGGGTCCATTAATTCTATTTTAAATAAAAGAAAGCGACGCACAACAATTGCAGAGTAAAACTAGATTAGATGAAACTTTGACCACTGTGAGAATAGCCCTGCCAAACCTTCTTAAAAGCTCCATTCTCACATGTTTGACCCCCCCTCGAATTCACCTTCTACAGATGCAGAAATGCAATTGGCCGAGAAAAGCATTGCGTTGATTTGTCCCGCAGAGAGGACCAAGCATGGGTAATTCGAGAGAGAGGGAAGGGAAGAGACCTGAAAGAGGGGGCGGCGCAGCGGCAGATCGCGGTAGGCGGGTTCATAGGAGGAAGAGTGACATCAAGTAGTAAATCTGCTGTCGGAGGGAAACGGATGGCGGGGTCCAAAGCAAACCTCCAAATTTCGCCTGAAAAATGTTTAAGTTACGTTGAGAAAGATACGTGAAAAAGTTACTTCATCATCTCACATCAATGGTTTTAAGAGGATGAAGTGTCGCTTTTTAACATCAAAATAGTATGACCCATTTCGCCTCTTCTCTCATTTGCGCGACCAATCTCTGAAAAGTGAAAACCCGTGCTCGATGCGTATTTTCTGGTGAAAAACGTCAGATCATAGTGTCGAGTCTGTTGACTCATATGATCTGATGGCTACCACTTGAAGACACGATCTAGACATGTTTTTAAGGACACGGTGTTTTTTTTTATGAAGTGAAATTTATTAAATAAATATGAATAAGAAATTAATTAACACATCGGACCTACCGCAGTTTCATCTAAGCATGGACACACGAAGTAAACTACTTCGAGAAACATAGGTAAACTACTTCCAGCTCTTTTTAAAATATTACAAAATTAGATTATAAAACATAAATTTGTTTGAATTAACCTCTTAATGAAGTTATCAACTTTACCTTGACTCTCACAAAAACCGAAAAGTTCACTTTTTTACTGAACATAATTATGTACTAATTACATACAAATTAAAGACTTATGAAAAAAGTATACATTTTAGTCCTTGAACAAACAATCAAGAATAGAGAAACAATGTGTGCCTTCTCAACCCACCCGCCCTAAATTCATCACCAATTTAACTTTTTTTATATTTATTTTTATCAAACTTAAATTTTATATTAAAAATTAATTATAAAAATGAATTTTCCCTGAAACATTTTTATATTCATCACACTTAGAGTTTAGAAAAAAAAACCAAGAGAAAATTTGATTTACAACTAACGATGTGACCCTCGTAACATAAGACGAAGTATTTGAATAGATCATTGCTTCCAATTGTTGGTGACTAGATTAACAGTGAAGCAACTGTCTCTAATCGTGCTAAGCATTACGCCAACAAAAGAGAGAAAAGATGCCCTAGGCATACGGTCAAAAGAGATGAAGAGAAATTGGTCTCCGTCTATCTTGTAATTGGGAAGCCAGGACCATCTATGAACTAATCATTTACACTCAAAGAAACTGTCTATTATATAGAAATGAGGGATTCAAGAATAGAGCACTACACAACGGCACTGAAGAACTCAGGCAAGCAAAAGAGGTAAGAAAATTTAAAAAGTGAAATTTATCGGCCCCTATGATAGAAAAAATTATTCAATAAAACTGTTATATAGAATATATAATAAATATGTGTTGTGAATAAGTGATACGTTTGAAAATTTTATATATATTTATAATTAAATAAATTAAATCTTAAATTTCGGATTACGTGGTATAGCCGTTCCACTGGATACTCCCTCCTGCGGCGGAGCCCGTGCCCGATTTCTATAATCAGAGCCCGATAAGAGAACGTTCGTATTGTTTAGACGGGCTCAGGGCCCGTTTGTCAGCCCTAACTGTACACCCAGGTTTCCAATCACCCTAGTGCCGTCCATCCCGCCCTGTCGCCAACCCTCACAACCGTCCCCGGGCTTCCATCTCGACTTTCCTCGTCGTCGCAGTTTCTTCACGACTGAACGATGGAGGATTCTTTGGCTGGCGACGGCGAGGACGTGGAGCGGAAGCCGAAGCACAAGGGGAAGCACGACAAGCCCAAACCCTGGGACGATCCCAGCATTGATCACTGGAAGATAGTTCCATTCGATCCTGCCGATAACCCGGGAGGCTTGCTCGAAGTTAGTTCGTTCTCCACACTCTTTCCTCAGTACAGAGGTGCTAGCCTAGTCGTTTTTTTTCGAGTTCAAATCAATCGATTTCAGCTGTTATATTGAATGCTCTATCGATAGTCCTTTTGTCAGCGTAGAAATGGCTATGAGGATTGATTCGTATCTTTTGGTTATGCTTTTCTTCTCATTCAGAGAAATATTTGCAAGAGGTTTGGCCTTCCGTGAAAAGTGCTTTGAAAGAAGTTGGTATTGCTTGTGAGCTGAATTTGGTGAGACTTACGAGCCTTTCATGAAGAGCTTCACTTTCTGGAAAATGGCGCAGACAATCAATCAAAAATAATTGAATTGTCATTTATAAGCTGTTTGTGCATCATTTTATGCGTTGGCTTGCTTATCTTGTTGTATAGGTTGAGGGATCCATGACTGTGTCAACAACTCGTAAAACGGTGGATCCATATATTATACTCAAAGCTAGGGACCTCATAAAGCTTTTATCTAGAAGCGTTCCTGCTCCTCAGGTACTTTATCTAATATCTCAATATCTTCTGAATCATTGCCACATGCTTCATGTACTTGTTTCACTATGTTTGGTGTGGAGTAGTTATTGAAGTATATTCCATAGCAGTGGTTTGAAACGCATGTGGCAAGGCCATCTCCTCCTCCATTCCTTTAAAAATAGTAACAATAGCAGAACAGAAAAGGAAGAAAAAGAAGGTGGTTTATAAGCCTTACTTTACATTTTCTTTGTAAATAAATAAAAAAAGTCATACAGGCCTTTTTATAAGAAAATTACTCCACAAAAGTTTGAACCTCATTGCCTTAAGGCACACTTCAGGCTCTAACAGCATTTCTTTGAATGTTTGCAATTGCAATGTCTTTGGCACGTTTGCCTTTTCAAACATTTTCTTGAGGTCATAGGTGGAGGAAGTTTTGGCGTGAAATTGTAATTGTACACCTCGAAGTTGGTAGTATTCAAAACAAGGAGCTTTCTCAGATCTAATAATCATTACTATATCAACATGCCAACCCGATGCATCAAGACCATCTTAGATAAATAAACAGTAACCTTACTTCAATGTGCTGTTCATAGTTCCTTCTCACTCTTCAGGGATCTCTCTTCAAGTTGCATGCAAATATCTATAATTTTCTTGTTCTAATACTTCTCAATTCATCCAAAAAATTGTAATGTAAACAGAAAATCCTTCCCTCCTGGATTGGACATTTGCCATGTCTCTATAACTGGCTTATTTATCTTAAAGTGTGGACCAGTGCAGAAGCATATTAATGAGGGAAAAATTGATTATTGTAAATAATATATAGCAATGCTCACCATCGTATTGTTATTAAATGGAGAGTTGACATGAAGATAATTTTTTTAACATAGAATGATAGGTTGCCCTTTTCTGGCGAGTTATGGTCAACACTAAGAGACACAATCTAGTTGCTATTTACTTTGAGAAAACCATTTGGAAGGCATTTGAGTAGTTTATGATTACATAAAGTGGCTCTTGTTACTCTGTGTGTGTGAGTGTGTGTGCGCCCGCGCATGCGCACATGTGTACATTTATGGGTGGGCGTGGGCAGGTGGATGGTCAAGCAATGTGATTACTTTGTTCATTGTGCTATCATTTGCAGTCTCAAGTATTAACAAAATATTGCATTGAGATCGTGGTATTAATCAAAATGGAATTCTATACATCTAATGTTTTATATGCTTACCATGTTTTAGGCAATTAAGATATTACAGGACTACATGGAGTGTGACATCATAAAGATTGGTAATCTCATTCGCAACAAGGTATATAATTTTGTTGCTTATTCTACCAATGCCTAGGCTATTCTACTGTTTGTTTATAACAGGAGTGTGTTGCCTTTGCTAAGATGTTTTTATTTGGTTGCTGCAATTAGATAGGAATCTCTGTATTTTATACATCTTGCGGTAGTTAATTGCATGTTATCTGGTCGTTTTTATTACTTTTAGCAAGTGTCATCCACATAATTTAAAAGTAATATTGTCCCTTGTAAATCTAATATGATCTAAGATGCTAGTAAGTATGCAAAAGTTGAACATTGTCTCAACTGTGCACTGAAATAAAACGTGTCAAATATATCTGATGATGATCTATTTCTTGTCATATCATAATCATAATCAAGTAGTGCCTTTTCCTAGCAAATTTCTTGTCATATAACTGCTATAAACATTTACATAGCCCATGATTGAATAGGATGGCAGAATAAGATCTATGGCACGCAAGTTAACTGCGAAATGATGATTATGATGTTTTTCAGTAGATTTAATAAGTGGTTAACATGAATTGTCATTTAACTTTATTTTATTATTTTACGTAGTCATTGTCATATTCTACAGGAACGATTTGTAAAAAGGAGGCAGCATATTATTGGTCCCAATTCATCAACCCTTAAGGTATGAGCGGCAAGAGTAAACAATGCAGCTTAGTGTGTTTTTTTTAAAAGGCTTATGACTGCGTATTTTGGGCATTGGTTATGTATGTCAGCTTAACATGAAATTCTCATTCTGAATTTAGGCTATTGAGATCCTTACTGGTTGCTATGTGTTAGTTCAGGTTTGTGATCTTGACCTTTATCTCTTGGGTAAATTCATTTGTGTTTTCTTCTAAGCTTTGAGTTGATTACACTAAAAAAGAGAGAGCGAAAGAGTGAATAAAATTATATACAAGAGAACAAGATGTAATGAAGTAGAGGGTCACAGTGAGAAGCACTAGTAATTCCGTCAGAAGGCTAGAAGGCCACATAGCATAATAGGATGCACAGAAAAAAGAATAAGAATATTTGGGAAGGTTCAAGGAAAAAGGTCACATAACAAAGATTATTAGTCATTCCCTTGCCCTCGTCCGTACATCATTCATCCCACTTTGCATAAGCTTAATAAATATCCTCAGATTAGATCACCTTAAATGTTAATTTGAGAAGACCTTGTAAGTACCAAGAAGGTCAAGGAGCAGGATGGGTTCTCTGTACCAGATTGTCTTATTAGTATGAGAATTAGGACCAGGATTAATGTAAACCCTCCCAACCAGAATTAGAAAATAAAAAGCACTTTTGAATAATCTGAAACTCTGGGTTCTGAAGATGCTTAGTGGGCCATTATGTTACTCTCACTGGGAGCTGAAGAGAAAAAGCCGAACCACTGGATTTTCTTTTCTTTTCTTAACCCATCAAAAGGCCCATGTAAATGGCTAGAAGTGAATTAGTTGTTATACAACTGAAGAATCGTAGCCCAAATTTCTCATCAATCTACGTTTTAAATGGCAGGGAAATACAGTTGCTGTTATGGGTTCTCATCGAGGTCTTAAACAGGTGCGGAAGATTGTGGAAGATTGCATAACAAATGTACAGCATCCTGTTTTCCATATTAAGGTATGTATTTTGGTAATTTTGTCCCAGATAAATACTTGCTAATATGCTGGAAGCTTTCTCCATGAATATTATTATCTTACAAAATGAGCTACCTTTTGTTCCATTTGTAGACACTTCTGATGAAACGGGAACTTGCAAAAAATCCTGAACTCGCCAATGAAAGCTGGGATAGATTTCTTCCGAAGTTCAAGAAGTATGCATAATTTGAAACTTTTATTTTGAGATTGCAAATTGTATAAGTGGATTTTTTCCTTATATGCTTTGTTTCCATGGTTTCATTAGCCTAATCTAGGTCATGGAGGTCATGATTGACTGCTTTTTGCCATGCTGGTCAGTAAATAATGCAATGATGAGAATAATAAGAAATGAAATGATGAAAATTAAAACTGTATCATATTTACCTCATGCTTAATGCTGTAATTCTTATTCACATCAACTCTGTGGTTACTACGTAACTAATCAATCCTCATTGCATGATTATTTTTTGTTCTAATTACTAGCCTGATATGCGAATAATTAATCTTTGTCTTCCATTTTCACTGGTGGAAGCAAGTGACTAAATGGTTTCGACAAGTGAAGTATGGACAGTGAGTAGACCCTTTGATGGGTTTGATGAGTATTGAAATTTGGCTTGAACACTGCTTGAGAGCATGATAGAAGCATGTAAATGTAGGTCATTGATAACACTTAAGATGGTTCTTATTTTTGTGATGTTTATATATTGCTTTCAGGAAAAATGTTAAGCAAAAGAAAGTTAAAAGTAAGGAGAAGAAACCATACACACCGTTCCCTCCTCCTCAGCAACCAAGCAAGGTCAGATGAATTAGGAAAGAAAATGTTCAAGAATGCAATGTTATATTCATCAAGGCTTTTTGTCTGATAAAATTGGATTTAGTTTTTCCCAAGTTTTCTTTGCTGGACAAACTATTTTACTAGTCAGTAGTCATCCTGATGAAAGCGTTGTATTGCTACCTAACATAGTTTTGTTTTAATTGTCTGCCAAGATGGTTCTAATATGATAAATTAGCATGTGTCTTCATTCTTTTGCTTTAGTGAATATTAATTTTGCCTGAAAATTAAGGTTTTGCTAAAATTGGTGAACACCAGAAAATGAAAAGGAGCTTTTAGTTTTCTCTTTTGAGTAAACATAAGAACCCAACTGATTATTAAAGAGTGGGTAATTTGTTTTCAGATTGATCTCCAATTGGAGAGTGGTGAATACTTCTTGAGCGACAAAAAGAAGTTGGCGAAGAAGTGGCAGGAGAAGCAGGAGAAGCAGGCTGAGAAAGCTGCTGAGAACAAGCAAAAAAGAAACGCAACATTTGTTCCTCCTCAGGTTTTTTCCGAAAAAGCTTCCATATAAATACGTAATAGTCTCAGAACATTTTGAGATCACTTGTTTTTTTCCTTTGATGTAGGAACCGCCAAAGCAAGTGGTGACAAAGTTTGCAACAGATGAGAAGACTGAAGTAGTTGCCTTAGCGAAATCTCTAAAGGTAATTTGTGGCAAATATATTTAGAGTATGAAATTTTAATTTTATTTTTGCACTTGATTGCCTTGGAGCATCTTTGACCCTATTGCTCATTGAATAAAAGTATATAGATGATATTATAAAAGATTTGAGAATTTTTGGAAAGTGGTTAATCATGTCGATACTTTCTTGAGTTTCTTGCATCTGTCACCATATATTTGTCTCTTTTTTGTATTGTCTAATATCTCCTATGCTATATGTTTTTAAAAGGTTTGCTTTTTAATCATTTTCAATTAACAGTGTCAATAATATGCCTTGCATTTCACTTTATTATGTGTTTAATCTCTGTGATAAATTGTACTTCTTTTTTGGTTTTAAACTTCTAGTTTAAAAATGCTTTCATTCTTTTTATTTTTGTTACTTTGTGTTTCTATATGAAATAAGTTATCTGGTCGCTGGTCATTTATATTTCTCTTGTGTTATCATATGAGTTATTTTTGTGGTACAAGTTAGTAAGAAAATGCGAAAGAGGTTTTTTCCTTGGATCCTGCTAAAAAAAGTTGTTTAATAGATGAATGCTGCATTGTCTTTCGGCATATTTAAACTTTTTACCTCAGTAGGATTGCAGGCGCTCCTTCCCTCCCCCTCTGTATGCTGTTGTATCTGAAATTAATACTCCCTCGTCCTATATAGATAGCTCCATTTAGTTTTATAAAATAAACTAATATTAGTTCATTTTGAAAAACTAAAAGGAGCTAATACTGTAGGACAGATAGGGAGTATAAAATTAGTGTGTGAAGATCATCACTAAATGACCTTGCTCTGTGCTAATGTGCCACAGAAAAGTTTTACCTAACGCAGTCTTGGAGTCTCAATTTTATATGTTCTTTTGATTGAATTTTCCAGAAAAAATCTATGGAGTTGGTGAAGCAGAAAACTGATGAGAATATCAGAGCCGAATCCTTTATCGCTGGACAAGGAAAACCTACAAAGAAGAAACGCATGCATTGAACTTAGTCCCTCCTGACATGGTGTAATATTACTGTTCTTATTTGAGGTAGTGCCTTGGAGTTTCAGTTTTATATGTTCTTTTGATTGAATTTTCCAGAAAAAATCTATGGAGTTGGCAAAGCAGAAAACTGATGAGAATATCAGAGCAGAATCCTTCATCGTTGGGCAAGGAAAACCTACAAAGAAGAAACACAAGCATTGTACTTAAGTCTCTCTGACATGGTGTAATACTAGTGTTCTGTTATTTGAGTTGGGGATCAATGCTGAAATTTGATATGCTGAAATGCCAATAAAATTTTGATATTGAGTTGGCAGTGTCAATTTGGCTTCATGCCAGGTTCATTCTAATGATGGGCGATATAGACTTTCAGTGCAAGCTGGGACTGCTTATATAGAGTATTTTGCTTTCCCTTCAATTTCGTGTTGTGTTCAGTATGAAATGTTGGTGCTGCCAGTTCTTGATTTCCATTCGAGATTGTTTTGCTAGTCTGTAAAGTAGTTGGAGTAGTAGACAGTGCAGTTGCTGATTAGGAGAGTTTTGTTATCAATTTTAGTGTCAGTTGGATGTTACTTGATCCTTCCATGTAAACTTTTACTTCATAGTATGTTGGGACGGAAAACTTGATCCATGATATCTGGTTTATAATCACTTACTATTTATGCGTTTGGGTAGAAAATAATAGTACTGTATAACCAAATTGAGTTGAGACGCAAGGATACCAAATCTTACGAAAGTTCGAAAATTTCTTTTACTACGTAGCTCAGAGGTACTCACAACAGCAATAGCCATCTGAATAAATAATGCTACGACTTCCACAAAAAAGTTAGAGGATCACATTATTAGTAAACTCACACAACAAAGAGAAGTAGAAATCCTTCATAGGGGAAGTAGATAGAATATAAAATTGAAGTCCATCCTGATGCGGAAAACAAAACAGAAATATGAAGTCCTCGTTAGCCAATCAATAATAGCTTAGGTTACTCTCCCCAGTCTCCTTTCCAATTTCATTTCTTTACAATTAATAATCTTTGTCTAAATATTGTTAAAAAAAACATCTTTGCCTTAAGAAAGATACACAAATGAAATTCAAAGCGTCTCAGGAACTATTGACATGTAAGATAACGTTGTCATATTACATGCATGTATCTATTCCCATAAAAAAGGTAGGTGGAAATTGGTAAAGCCAAAAAAAAAAAGTGAACAACGGAATCTCTCGTCAACGAGCCACTAATGCAATTATCTTCCTTGCACAGTGTCAAGTGTCCTTGAAATAGAGGAGATTAGATGGCTCCCTCAGGGTGGGTATTTGATCTAATCAATCCCGAAACAGTAATTACTAAGACATAGGGATAACGAAGTGCCTCGCGATAATACAGAACTTCTTCCGGACTTTTTTTCACGAGCCTCTTTAATGTCGAAATTTGTCTTATTCAACATTGAGTCATGAATAGGTTTTCGTCGTACTCCCTCCATCTAGCTTACATTTGATAAAAAAAATTATTCTATATTAATAAATTTATTTTTTTAAATTTAAATAGTTAGATAAAAGGAGTATCTTAAGGTTATTTTTCGTTATATTTGATCTAGGTTTTATCATTGAATAAAGACCACTGATTTTTTAAATGACATTATCAATATTTGACAACAGCTACCGTCACAGTTGAGATGGCCGAGTTGGTCTAAGGCGCCAGATTAAGGTTCTGGTCCGAAAGGGCGTGGGTTCAAATCCCACTCTCAACATAATAAGTTTTTTGTTTTTGACATTGCGAACCCCGTGTTTCTAACTTTCAACGCAGCAAGTCAGTTTGCGTGGCAACCGTCTGATCAATTAGCTCAAAATGTGGTCGGGATCACTTCCCTCTAATTAATTGACTTGTTTTGGTGGGCACAACGTCTATTGACTAAAGATAAAAATCATCAACATCATTACTTTTTATATATCTAGGAATCTAAATGGGCCTGGCCAGCCTGCACCCGTTGTAGTGGGCTGGGCTTGGGCCTAGCTCACTGTTCTAGCAGGCCCGGGCCACACCCACACACCGGGGACTGGGCCTGGATCTAGGACCATGGGCCATAAGGCCTGGAACCCCGGGCTGCAAGCCGGCCCACATGCCGGCATTTGCTGAGCCTGTGAGCCACCGTTAATGCGGCCGCGGCCAATAGCTAACGGGTTGCGACCATCTGGCTGTGTCCGAATTTCTGGTCGTAGTCTAGTTGCCAGGTTGTCTGGTCGCACCGGCAACAATGTCAACAATGTCGTTCTTGTCGACCGTCAGAGAGAAAAGAGCATAAAGGCCCTCCGTGCAGAAGAGGAAGAGACAGGGGGATAGAGGATCCCTTATCGCACCCCCCTAGATGGAGAGGAGTCAAGTGGATGCCCATTGAAGAGCACTGAGAAGCTGACAATAGAAAAGCAGTTGATTAGAAGCTAACAGTAGAAAAGTAGCTCATTAGAAGCTCCACCCAGTGGTTGGAAAAGCTTAGTTTGCTCAATACGACAAATATATTAAGCCACATGACTTAGTCATATGCCTTAGACATGTCAAGGTTGAGGGCCATAGACTCATTTTGTCGGGCGACCTCCTCCTCAAGGAGTGAATAGTCTCGAAGGCCACTAGAACATTATCCATATTTAGCCTACTTGGGACAAAAATACTATACACCTCAGATATGACCAGTGGGAGTAGAGACTTAAGACGATTAGTAAGGACTTTGGCCAAGATCTTCTAAAGCACATTACAAAGGCTGATTAGTCTAAAATCCACTAGAGTCCTTGGGCCCTTACACTTGGGGATGCGGGAAATCAGAGTGCAGTTCATCTTTGGGTGAATGAACAATAACATTCCTAAATGGTCTTGCAAATACTTTTCCGCAGGGTGCTCAAGTAGTGCTGATGATAGAAGAAAAAAAGATATTTTCACATAAAAAATTCATACATAAGTTTTGATTAATTTAGATAAGTAAACTTATTGTGAAATTTATCTGAGGCCTATTTATCAAATCCAATCAAAACTTTTGTGTAAATTTTTATAAGTATTTTCTTATCATGGAAATATCACTAGGTGGTTGACAACTACTATTCTATTGGATGAGAATTGGGCCACTTTGACGTATATTATCCCTTAATGTGGAGGGTCACGTGTACATCCTTCTCTACTAAATTAATAGGTTCGGTTGGCATAACTGGACGATTCTGGTAGAGTTGGTTGGTGTAAAGTTGGGACCTACATTGGAAGATCAGGATTACGTTTGATCCTAACACTAATGCTGATTTGTCTCTGATGGACCACGTGAGGTAGCCCTAACTTTGGTTCAGATGGAGCCAAGGTTCATCTAGTCACATCAATTAGCCACAAATAAAATCTTCTAGAAAAATCAACCAACCTGCGTGACTATTGATCTAGTTTTATAACATGAAGGCTTTTGTCATCTTTCTCTCTTCTTTTCCCCGTCATCATCATTTGAGTGAGAAGTAACTGATTCTAATAATGAAAGTGACTGTCTTTCGTAACATTAAAGTGTTATTGGTCCTCAAATGACGAAAATTAAGTAGACCAACTTTGTTCACTTGCGTAAATCATGTCACCTTTTATCATTAGCCCTTTCTTTACACGAAACTAACCCTTGTTTTGATGGAAATTAAGTTTACGTGAATCATCTAATCTTCTTGCGTAATCAACCTTGTTCCTAATTATATGTCCCCCTCCCAAAACAAAAGGCCAAACTTTATTAGTTTTCAACATCCAATCAGCAACCGCCATTCAATCAATATGTTTAGTAAAAATAATTAAAAAATAACCAGAGTTGTAACTCCTACCATCAAATTGTAGCCTGGAACTGTAACTCTGGTTAAACATCTTCAAATAATTAATTAATTTTGAAGGGAAATAAACACACCCAAACACATGAGTTACAGGATTAAACAAGTTATGAATTGAACAATATTTAGTGATGCTTTTCCCGTAAAAAAATTCTTAAATATTCACCAATTCCTTCTAGAAAGCCAAGACCTTGGAAGTCAACGACGCACAACTATGCCATCTGGCAGTCCGGACCATCCGTGGGCAGCAGGAACTGGCCGTCCCTAATCGCGCGTGTGGCGAAACTCAGCACGGGACGACGGTGCGGCAACGTGCGAAGCGACCAAGTTTTAGTGCCGAATCCACATTTTTGTGAGTTTTTTATAATGAGAACCTGGAATACGTGTTTCGTACGTGCTCAGGGTTGAGGACCGTCAGCTTATTGCGGGCCCCAAATGATCTGACGGATTCACCGTTGATCACGTGCTACCACTTAATATTTAAGTATGGAGTTTTTTTAGCAATAACTTTTTTGTACCTAAAAAAATGTGAATGACATTTATTAAATTAAGATACAAATTGAATGACACGTGTAAAATGACTCGCCAAATGCCACGTCAGCATATCACCCCACGTAAGAATGGGCCAACGGAGGCCATGAGACTCATGTGAGACCCAACTTCGCCTCTTTCTCTCTCTCTCTGGCGCCCGTGGCCGCTGCGTGGGCTGGCAAAAGGCTCAACGAATCTGCAGTCAGAAGCGGGACAGGGGAGGAGGAAGAGAAGGAAGCCGACAAAAGGGACGAATAAACCCTCTGGAAGCTCGTCGACTTGTCACCCTTCAGCCCCGCCGATCCTGGAATCCCGAGCCGGAGCATGTAATGCGTGATCATTCTCATTCGTGCTGTGTGTGGATTTAGCTTTTTTTCCCGTCCAAAAAATGTCACATTTTGCGATGTTGTTGTATATGATTATCCCCTCTGCAATTACTTTGGTGTTTCCGATTTTCACTGCTGTTGTCGATTGTGGTTGTTCATTTTGTCACAATGGTGACAGTCGCTTGCTTCCATTGTGCATGAGCAATTTCCGCTTCTGAGTTTTCGCCGCTTTGGCGTCGGCTTCGTGTGGAAAGATGCGAGGTTCTGAATGTGCGAGTTTGTTGCCTTTTGTTTTGGTTTTTATTTCAGGGGAGATGAGGCGCTTCGTTTGAGGTTGTTGTCAATTTTGGACGAGTTTCTGCTCGCGAGTTGAAACGTTCGATATAGTTGATGCTGACATCTCTTAATTATATATAATTAAATTCTAGGATGAGAATCTAAGAACCGGAGTTTTAGGAAGTTCTGGGTTTGAGGCTCCTGATTAGATTCATCTGGTGTTGATAAATGACCCTTATTCTATCATAGTGCATTTAATTTGGAGCAAAAGCTTTATTTAGGAAATAATTTCTGGGAGGAGTACTTAGGGAATATGATGTGACTGACATGCTAGTATGCTATTACTACTCCACCAATGGAAGAAGTTGCGGAGACCAATGAAGATCAAGGTTCGGCATCTTCCGTGAGGTCACCTAGCCCGGCAGATTTAGCTAGAGTTGCTAGTGATTTATCACAGAGGTTTGCAACAACGGCCTCCAAGATTGTCGCAGGACACCAGCGGAGTAATAGTTTTCAGAGATGGAGACGCCAAATGCAGAGGGCATGGAAATGGGGCCCATCCAATCGGGAACAGAATCCCAAGGTGTCTTTCAATCCTGAGTTGATGGCCAATCAGAAGCGTCAATGGTACAAGCTTCATTCGCGCATGTCGGTACGCTACCTTTTTTCACCTACTTTAATAAACATAGTTGTCAATTTTACTTTTATTTTTATTGATCTTAAGTTGAAGTAAATATATATTTGAAATTGTTGTTTCAAACTGTGATAAATAGAAGTCATCTTAATGTTTTGGTCTTCAGGTAAGGTAATGTTGTAATTTATGTTCATTCCTTAGTTGTTATGACCTTAAATTTTTGATAGGAATTTTTTTGTAAAACCTAGAATTATGGCTACTAGGCCAGACAGCCACCAGGAGCATGTACAGGCTGCTAGGCCAGCCTGCCGGGCCAGCTGTATGGACTAAAAATCTAAAATTTTGGTTGACACTGCAATAGCATGATTACAACAGAATTATCATCAATAATTTTTATGCTGAAGAAAGCAAAATTTGGGAATAAGCAGTCTGTAGATGACAATTTTTTTATTTACTTCAGCTTAGCAGATTCAGTTTCATTGAAAAATTGCACGTTAACAGCTCTTCTGGGTTGATAACCAAAGTAGTGGCTTTGATGTTTATGCTTTTTCTAATGTATTTATGGAATTTTTTGTTTGATAGGATCCACTAAGTAACTTATGGTCAATGGTACTTGTTCTAACATTCCACCATCCGTATTGTACTGCTAAGAAGTTAAATGATATAGTTAAATTTATTCGACGAGTAAATGAGTATACAATTTTATTTGGCCATTTTCTAAATGGAACCTAATAGAATTTTACTGGAATATATATGGTTAATTATATATATTGCACCATAAATTTTCTTTCCTTAGTTTGGACAAGTCGGCCAACAGCGTTGGGCATGGCTACTACTTATTGGTTAGGAATATTATGCTGCTTTCACAATTTTGGAGAGCATGGGATGTATTAACTTCAAGTTCTCACAATCCAACAAGGCAACAACTAAGGTAGGATTTTTTCAACGTGTACATGCAAAGCTTCATCACAAAGCCGGTGAATATTTGCTGAATTGAAGCCGCGCAAATAGTTTGCCGCTTAATTGAGCAATTTGGCAAATTTTTGTATATTCAATGTTTTTTTTACTAATATTCAAAAAATTCATAGTAAAAAAACTTGCTTTCTCTCTCTGCCCTGTGCCTATGGACCAATCAAATCATAAAACGAAGTATATTCCTCATAAAGGCCGACTCTAGAGTCCTCTACTCAGTCCTCTCTTGCCTCTTCTTCCGGCTATTGATGAGGCTGCGACCTGCAATCAAAGTCTCATACCTCTTCTCCACTCCTAATAAGGGTCGACGCAGGAGTCCTCTCCTCAATCCTCTCTCACCTCTTGTTCTGGCTATGGGCGACCTACAAATCTACAATCAGAGTCTCTCCTCGGTTCTTACTTTTCAGACCTCTCACCTCTCCTCCAAGGGTCCACCACATTCCTCAGCTACACCGCAAGGGTATAAATTCAACATGGGGTTCAGGGACTTGCTTTGCTCTACGATTCTTTGTTTGGGGTTCTGTGTTTGGGTTTGGGGATTACTCTGTTTGGACTTTGCTTCACCTATGGCTTCCATTTTCACCGCAGTTAATGGTCTAGTATTTTAGTTTAAACTCAATTTTTTTGTCGCAACATTGATCTCTTTAGATATATGATAGCTTTTGGAGTTGGTAGGAGATGAATGTGTTATATTTTTTGTTGCTTGGTTTAGCTTTTAGGATTAGCTGTGTTTAAAAAAACATGAGATTATGAATTCTTATGAAAGAGGAACGGATAATGGTTAACCAATTAACAAGCCAAATAATAGTGGATGGAACATATATGGAATAACCTGTACCGTTTAGCTAATAGGACAGTTATGGATAAGGATTTTGGAAACGGCTTCGGTAATGGAATAAGTTATACTGTCACCGTATCGTTCTATTGGGCAGCCCCACTTATGGTATATGAATTGATTGTGGGGAGTCATTATGACTTATTGCAAGGTGGGAGACAGTTATAATATGTTGTTGTGCAGAAGGATGATTGTGATAATTCTTGTATTTTTATAAATGCTTCTAATGGCATAGTTGGCCTACCATTCAATTATTCTGTTAATTCATAGCAAGCCATCCCTCAAATAATAGACAATTCTATCCCTTACCCAAAATTTCTTCCCTTTTTAAAAATATACAATAGAACTGACTCTATAAGATTTCCGCTGGATTGTATCACCTTTATTGAATAGTGTCTTACATCATGTTTTTTCTCCCGCAGGACCATAAGCAGCATAAGGAGCCTATGTCATTGTTTGAACAGTTTTTCGTTGTAGGTCTTCATTCAAGCGCTAACGTAGACGCTATTGAGGAAGTTTTTGCTAGAAGAAAAAGATGGGAATCAGAGATGGAAAAATCCGAACTATTAGATCTTAGAAACCTTCAATATCGTGGTCCTCCACCTCCTACATTGGAGCCACAGGTTGGTTAATTGTTTTACATTTTATTTAACATGTCTATTTGCATGGAATTGTTTATATTAATAGAAAGATTTATGAGGTAGCTGTTGCTTCTGTGTGTGTATTGATGTGTACATTCATGTTCTTTTATATAATATAAAGCAAACTGTTGGTTCATACATGGTTATTTGGTATATGTTTTGGACATATACTGAAACTAAATTTAAGATTTTTTTTCAAAATGGTTGATAACAGTAGAAAGCTTTTTGGTGTGGGCTTTTGTTATGAAAAAGGATGTACACAATTTAAGACCTTTTAAGCTGTGATGGTGCTATGTTCAGCACATCTGAGTTTAAATCATGACACGTAATCATAATGATAACCAAAAAGTGCCTTTTCCCAACATTTTGAGGTTAGTAACATGGACATTATGCCCTCACTCTAGCCTGTTTTGTGCTAACTATTTTGTAAGAGATAGCATAGTCATATCCTTCCTTGTTAACTCTATCCATGTCCTCTTAGGTCTCCCTCTCTTCCTTTTGGTAGTTGTTAACTCCATTCATGTCCTCTTAGGTCTCCCTCTCTTCCATTTGGTATCTTCCACTTTCATCCCCTCCAACCATCTTACCGGGGCCTCCTTTGGTTAATTATCATAATCATAATCAAGTAGTGCCTTTACCCAACAATATGGGATTGGTGGCATGGATCTTATGCCTCCATTTTAGCCTGTTTTCTGCCAACTCTTTCGTAAGAGATAGTATAGCCATTTGTCTACTATACTAAGTTAAAATTATGACATCTAAAAAAGAAAATTGTGTACTATACTGATTTTGTCATTTGGTGTACTATTTTATGGTTAATATCTCCTTTGTCAAAATCTTGAAGATTATTATGATATTTCTCTTTGGAATGATGTAACATTCGTTAATTTGTTTATGCAGATTCTCTTCAAATATCCTCCTAGAAAAAGGCTAGCCATGCGTGTTTCAGACATTCCTTCCTTTTGTTTTCCTGGGGGAGTGAAGGTTGATTGCACATAGTCTTCCATTCTTGTGCCTAATCTAGGATAACATGACTCTATTACATCTTATTGGTTATTAATTAGTTTACAATGTCTGATGTTTTGAATGTAATGCAGGCTCGTGTAATGGAGAGGACACCTTCAATGAGTGATCTTAATGAAGTTATTTATGGACAGGTATTTCGAGCACATTTCCATGTGCTTCTTTCTCATTGAAACTATTCCATGAAACAATAAAGCTTGCATTTGGATGCTAAAGAATGATGTTGTATAGAAAATAAAGCTATGTTATCTAGTTACATTATTGAATAAACAAAGATTTTGAATTCTGTGTATATATCTGTAATTTTATGCAGATCTGCATCACGTTTCACATTGCTGTGTATACATCTGCATATATGATCATATTTATTCCTACATTAAGCTAAAGTATGTCCCGCCTTCGCTATTTTACAAGTATGTTGCTCTACTTTGTGAGGACTCTACAGATTTTAATCTAATCTCGTATATGAATCTAATGGCATAATATATATCTAAACTGATTTTAAAAGTGCCTGGAATCATCTTAAATTTATTGTATTTGAGAAGCATCATATTGCCGGATGCCAAGAAAAAGAATCCCTTTAGTTGTTAACTTCTTTGCATGATATGTGTGTATTATGTGTCATCTGTCAGGGCATGGTGGAGATTTTTTTTTCTCCTGATGGAACTACCTTTTTTACTGCAATCTTGATTTTTAACAACTTTTTAACTATTTTAAAAGAGGCCCGCTTATGAGAGCCTGGGAGCCTAGGCTCTTAGGGCCGCCGTATCTAAATCTGATGGCCCACGTTACTCAGGGGGTTAACATGGTTCACCCTTTAGAGAATATTACTAGGAAGATGCCAATTTTTTTTTGCTTCATCTTTTAATGCTATGTATGATCTTCTGGCATCATTAAACAAAATAAGTCATCATCACATTAAGACAGTAATCTGTATTTATTTTCTCCTTATACAATATTCAAAGTAGCTCCCCACCCCCTTTTGACCACTTTTAGAAGGTTTGATTCTTTAATTCTTTGTGTTGTGGCATCTAATTTGTTGATTTTTTTGGTGTCTTTGGTCTTTTTTCTTGCTTCTGTCCTATATTTCTTCTTGGTGCATTGTGGTCTCATGCTGTCATACATCACTTGTTTTAGATCGATCGATATAAAAATAAATGTTACTGTGTTGTGTATATATATATATATATATATATGTATATTTTAGATATATATGTATATTTTATATATATATGTACATTTTATATATATATATATATTTTTTTTTTTTTTTTTTTTTTTTTGGGGGGGGGGGGGGGAATGGGGAGAGATGAATGGGTTGGCCTGTGGGAATCTGGAGAGTTTTCAAGTTTTCCCATCTAATGTGTTTTTTTTCTTTTTGGTGATGATTTACAATCTTGTAGACTTTTTTGAGAATTCTGTTTTGAATTGTTTGTCAATGCTAGCGCATGAGTATAGATCGAAATTTGCGTTATGTTGAGAGATATAATTGCAGTTCTCTCTTTTGAAGGAAAAAAGTCCCCTGTAGCACTTTGGCCGTTTCTGTTATCCTCACTTCTTTCACTTTAATGTATTTTGCATATTTTTAGCCATTGGAAGACGTTGGAATTGATTACAATCTTTTGCTATTCAAGTCAAGTTTCTCAATCTAACTAGGAAATTAGTTAAAATGTTTCGTCTTTGTTGAACTAGCACATTTGCATTCAAACATTAAAAAATTAAATATTTACTCACATCTTTCACATTTTATTTTGCTATATCTCAAGCTTAATGAACATGTCTCATTAATATGTAGTTTATTATCTTTTGTTGGTTGCCCGGAAAGATTCTATAAACTACTGCATGAGATCGTAACGTGCTTATGTGATATGCTCTGCAGGAGCATCTGAGCAGAGACGATTTAGCATTTATTTTCTCCCTCAAGGTTAGTTTCACCGTTCCAATTTTTATTGGCATTGTCCAGTAATGCATCTTTTTCAATTGATTAAGTATTGAATTTCTTCAACTAATATCTTGGATAACATCAAAATATGTCAGGACTGTTGTTTAAGTCAATTTTATGTGTATGAGTGAGCCATTTGGCGATTTGGTTGACATAGATTTGATAAACTATTAGTGGTGTGAGTAATGTAATGGCTGAATGTTGAGAGTTGCTGCTTAATTTCTCTTCTAACTTACCTGGTGCTTGATAATTCAGTTAATCTAGGTTTTAGATGTCCTACTACGTGTTATAATATGCAATCAACAAAATTTTTTCCTCTGACTATTGAATTGCTTTTCATGGTTGCTATCAGGTGGCGAACAATGCAACCTTGTATGGTGTTTGCTTGCACGTTCAAGAAATTGTTCAAAGATTACCTGGTATATTGGGTGGGGTTTCACCTCTATGCCATTCTGCTGGAAGTAGCAGCCAGTTTTTGGTGGCTGCACCTCGTTGTTATTGCATACTCACCCGGGTACCTTTTTTTGAGCTGCACTATGAAATGCTAAACAGGTAATGTAGGCTTAGGTATTTAAAAGATTTTGCCTAGCTGTGACCTCTGTCAGTGTGTTAATAAAATGTTTATATTTTAGTCCCGTAGGAGAAGTGTTTAACTAAAAATGCCTTTTGTCAGATTATACTTGCTGTATTTGTCTGTATTTTGTTAATAATTACAGGAAAAATTTTATTGGCTTGTTAATTTAAATAAAAACTAAAAATATATCTCTTTAAAATATTAACAATGTGCTTGCATGGATACAGCATAATAGCACAAGAGCGCCTGGAGCGGATAATGCAATTTGTTAGCGAGATGACACTCACAGATTCTGTTCCACCAGGGGTTACAATGCCTGAAGATATAGATGCAAATTCAAATAATTCCAACATTGATGATGCTGCTAACTGGATGTCTTCTGCAATACCGGTTGAGAGTGTGCTAAGTATTCCTGTGTCAGAAGCAAACCGCATGGCAGACAATGGCCGCCTGGTTGTTTCATCTAGGACACTCGAGCCTCTATCTCCTGAAAGTGCTTCTACAAGTGAAGCTTCAGAATATAGCCAAACTAAGGATCTGGAAAAGGATCAGAAGAGAAACCTATTTTATATTGATGATTATGCTTCTGAGACTACTTCTGGGTCTCGTTCTGATAGTTTTGAGAGGTTGAACGGAAACTTGGAAATTGGCCTAACTTCACCGGAGGTTGGAAAGCATCATTATGTCAGCCATTCATTGGAGAGAGTTGAAAGTTCAGAGTCCTTGCTGAGGTAGAATTAGTTTTTTGATTGTCATATTACTTGTCTTTATCAAATTTTTTTTGAGGCTGGCCCATTTTAACTCAATCTCCCCGGTTCAGCTTAAATATGCAAAAATAACTGTACATAAAACAGATTTGGATGTGTTTGAAAGCTTTTGTTTATATAATACATTCCCTAGGAACTTTATTATGCTATTTTCAGGTACATATGGTGACTTGGATTTTCCGCAATTGGTTAGTTAACTAATGGCTTTTTGGTTTGGTCAGTTCAGTGAGAAGTGCTGGGTCAGATGACTATGAGGCTGATGAAATTATCTCCAAGTTTTCAGCTAATGAAGTGATGGAATGGGCTAAGGTGTTGCACTTTTTTCCTATTAGTCTATTATAGTTTATGTGCATTTTTATAAATGTTTGGTGTTGGCAACATTTATCATACTCAATCACTCCACAATATAAACAGCCATTTTGGTGTTCCAAGTATCATTTTCCAATTATGGACCTATAAAGATATACTTCCTCCGTCCTATATTAGTATCTCCATTTAATTTTTCAAAATGAACTAAAATTAGTTCATTTTGAAAAACCAAATGGAGCTATTAATTTAGGTCAGAGGGAGTATGTGGTGGATTTTATTGCGATAGGGT
This sequence comes from Saururus chinensis, assembly GCA_035235625.1. Lineage (NCBI taxonomy): Eukaryota > Viridiplantae > Streptophyta > Magnoliopsida > Piperales > Saururaceae > Saururus > Saururus chinensis. The sequence goes on from CP141145.1 coordinate 35,563,894, forward strand.
GTATATAGCCTTTTTTTCTCAAATTCAATAGTTTTTCATCTGTTTATTTTCTTGCTTTTTTTAATTGTATTCCCTCTTTAGGCCTTCTTTACTAGGTCTTATTGTTTTACCTTGCACTTCCTTTTCTCTGTTTCTTTATATTTTGCTCCTGTTATAATTTGTATTGTTTTGTGTGCTTTTCATTCAATAATATTTGGTTGTCAAAAAATAAATGTGATAGGGTTTGCAAAGTTTTGTGGCTTTAATAATATATATGGCAAGCTGGCAAAGGGGTTTTGCTGGAATGCATTAGGCAACTTTATAGTTCTTTTCCTTTTATTTTCTAAGAAGTTAAATAGAAATTAAAGATGCATTGTTATTTTTTAGAAGAAATTCAAGTATATAGTGAGATTCTATTGGCTAGCTACAGGAATGTGCATAAGGCTTCTATTATGGCTATGGCTAGCGGAATGGGGACAAACTCATACCTGAGAGTCTGCCTCATGATGGCCTGGCTGTGCTGTGCAACCAGCAGCCTACTCGCCTTGCTTTTCACCCAATTGTCACACACCAACAAGTAGGGAAAAAAGGCTATGCCCCAAAAATTTTATTCCAGCAACCAATGCTCAAAAAGATGAAGAACAAGACACTCTACCTTGCCCTTAAACCTTTGATACAAGCTTGCACTCGAACAAGATAGCACCCTTGCTAAATCAGGACCTGCCCAACTCACCCACATCTCTCAACCCTCTTTAGAACTGATTACAATGAAGTTTGGTTTCCCTCTCAACCAGCCATCCTACCCCTTATGTAGAGGGGAGGGTCCAGGGAATGTTTAGTACCACTAGAACTCCGTTGTCCCTTTACAAATTTGTCATACTAGTATCCATCCCAATACAACTAGGAAACTTGTACATAGTCCAACCCGCCCAATACGTAATTGACAAAGTACGAGTACAACAATAGAACGGCCAAGGTGAGGTATGGAGAAAAACGACAAAAAACGAAAAATACGGGGAAAGATTGTGAAAAGTACGGAGAAATAATAATAATAAAATAAATATAAAAAATAAATAAAATATAAAAACTAAATTTCTTTTAGACTAGAAGTATTTATAAAATTATGTAGCCCAAAATAAACGGGAAAAATGTGTATTATATGAAAGAATACATATTAAATAAGAAGTATGTGTATTAAACTAGTAAAAGTGTATTATTAAAAAAATGCGATTATTATAGTGAATATTATGGTTAGAGGAAAAAATGCTATGTACATGTATAAAATGGGAATAAAACTCGTACTTTGTCACTTAGCCCAAGACATCTATCCGGAATTCTAACCTAACTAGGAATCAACTTGCTTCCTCCTTTAAGAGTCTTGCCTTCATCGAATAGTCTTCGGGGGTCTTACTCTGGATCAAAGTCCTCAACACACTTGCCTCATCAAAGTTTGCCCTACATCCACCACACTTGCCTCATCAAAGTTTGCCCTACATCCACCTTTCACATGGAGTTCGAGTTCCACTAGTATTTGACCGTCTTGAGCAGTCACTCGCATGCAACCGCTATCACCATATTTCCTACTTGCACTAGGCCCCCAAGCACACTCCTAATCGTGTTAGGACACTTGCTGATGACTTAGCAACCCGCCAAGCCTTTCACCTTGTGCACATCAGCCATCCGTCTTGAGCAATGCCCGCTGCCTATGTGTCTGGGAGTGGCTGCATGTGCCCATGAGTCCAGCCTTGCATCTGATTTCTACCCCAAGTAGGAGTCTCCACTTCCATCCGAATGCATAGGACTCCCTCTATGCTGATGGCGCCCAGCCCGCCATCAAGTCCCACTCAAAGACTTCTGCAAATTTGTCACCAATGCTGCTGACATGCATACTGGCCCAAAGTGTGTATGCCTTGGCTATCCGCACGCCAAAGCTGAGGGGCTGCCTAGCCCCTTTGCCTATCAAGTGGCTAAGGGTCTAATAGCTAGCTAGCCAGAAATTGTGATGTTATTTATCACATTATCCAGAGTTAGAGATTTGAATCCCTCTATTTCCTTTCAGGTTTTCACAATAAAGGGGCCAACCTTACTATCTATAACTATATGTATTAGATCGGGATTTTATGCTTGTTTTAACAGTTTGATGTTTTAACAGGAACATAAAAACGATCTTTTACAAATAATTTGCAGCTATCATAGTCTTCCTCTGCCTCCACGAGGATCAGAAACAATATTTTGTCCTTTAGAGCATTTGCAGCCAATTAAGTACAGCCGACCAGGACTTTCTGCTCTGGGCTTGAGTGATTTTACTGGACAATGTGGTTCTTTGGAAATGTCTGAGGTTAGTATGGTTAATACAGATGAATTTCAGTGCTTTTATTAGTCAAACAATCTCTTTTAGATGTGCCTACATCTATTGCTTAATATTATTTTTTCACAAGATGAAGGCAAAGTTGGCTGCTGCGGAGGAAGCTTTTGCATTATCAATATGGACTACTGCAACTGTTTGTCGTGCTCTTTCTCTTGAATCTGTAATATTCTATGGTTCTTTATTATTTTGGCCAGAGTTCCAGAGGTCATTAGTCTTATTATAAGCTACAACATTATTGTGCTAAATGAAAATTTCAGGTTCTGGCATTATTTGCAGCAGCATTACTGGAAAAACAAGTGGTGATTATATGCTCAAATTTGGTAAATTTCTCTGTTCTTATACCCTGTGTACAACTTATTTTTTATTCTGTGTACTTCATCTGAATCATTTTCTTTTTCCTTCTATTGATTAACTCCATTACAGGGGATCCTATCAGCTACTGTCTTATCAGTTATACCAATGATTCGTCCATTTGAATGGCAGAGTCTGTTGCTTCCTGTAAGTTTGATGCTTTTGGAGTGGGAAGTAATTTAGTCTTGAACATGTTCAAACAGTGAGAGGTAGCTAAGCTTGAATGGGCTTGAGGCGCCTAATTTGGCTCAACAACCTGAATCAGATTTTTTTAATCTAATTTCAGAGCTTGATATGCTACAAAAAAGTTTTGGTTTGCCATCCCTTGTTATTATATTCTGTATGAACTTAAGTAAACTGCTTACGTTTATTAGCCTCGACACATTTTAATAGAGAATATGTATGTGGATTTTATATATTAACAAGCTGGAAAATTCGATAAATTATGAGGTTGATTTGTTCTGTAATTACTCTTTTTATCTGTGTGTTTACAGCCTAAGCTAAGGCAAAGCTTAGTTCATCCTAGTTGAGTGGGCATAGGAAAGTGAGCTATTGTGGAATCTTGAAGATGTAGGATGAGAGCTTTAACTTTCTGAATGCCATTATTTTGTGCTTTGCAACCAAATTTTGACCCCCGAAATGTTTTGCTATGTGTGAGGCTCACACAAAGCTTATTTGGAGATAGTATGAAGTTTAAAGTGAGAGCACCAGAGTAATTTTAGATCTGTATTTTACAGCAAAATGGAGTTTTATCTGACTGGCTGCTCTTATGGCTTCTTCTTTCTTTTCATAATAGCAATTTTATTGACATGAATGTTTTTCAGGTTTTACCAAGAAAGATGATTGATTTTCTTGATGCTCCAGTTCCGTTTATTGTGAGTTTGGTGCTCTTTTACAACTCTCTTCAGTTCCTTCTACTTTGTACTCCTGGATTGGTTCTCAATTAGCTGCATGTTTATGGTCCATTTTGAACCTATTTTAATGCATTTCGACCTTAAACATTATGAAATTCTAGTAAATTTTGTTCATCAAAAGCATGAGTTTTTGTTTTTACATAACGTTTATAATGTTACTCCTTGAGCTCTAATTTTTTCCAGTTTCAATTGCATATTATGTTAATGGCAAGTTGGTTTTGTAGGTAGGCATACAGCACAAACCATCTGATTTGAGACTGAAAGTGTCTAATCTGATTCGCATCAATGTAAACAAAGATGAGGTTTGTGAGCTTGCATAAGCTTCAATGAACTTTTTTCTTCTTTTCTTTTTGTTGATGGTACCATATTCCAACTGAAATGTCCAGGTTGGTGTTACTTTTGGCTTTTGTAGAACTGTCATCTTTTAGAAAAATATGATTAAAACAGAAATCAATACAAGATTGAAGGAAGAGAGGGTATTTGAAGAGAAAATGGTGGGATTGAAGAAGATAGTTAGTACTACGTTGCAAGTTTTCTTTATTTATCCATAGCAGTTAAAATAGATGAAAAAGAATTATTAATATTTGTAAGAATGTCTTGAACGATTTGAAATCTGAACTAATTAAACATAGTCTGTTGGTTTTAGCCCCTTTTAACATTATTTATTGCACTAAAAATTTTAGGGTATAGTGTATCACAATTGTGTCCAACACAGTGAATTGTATTTCCAAGAGTATAGTTCTCTTATGTGCTCCTTGGGATATCTTCTATTTGGTCTCTATGTAAACTCTCTTAGTGCATTTTGCTGAAAAGAATTTTTTCTGGATCACATGAACTTATAGAAGGTAGATAAAAGTAGTGATAGAAATGGTGAAAATGCTAGAAAGATGGGCCTTGTCTTATCCGAGTTGGTGTAAATGATAACACTTTGAAGTAAGAGCTATAATTATTTGTTATTAAATCTATATTGTTATACTTGACAAATTTTCATTGGTATCACTCTTTCTCTGGAGAGTGCAATTTTTCCATTTTTCAAATTTGCAAATAATTATCACCATGAAAGTATTCATGTCTTGCTTCAAAACTAATAGAAACTGAGATGCAAGTATTTTCTTTTAATTTACCTGCTGAATTTCGCTTAGCTAATGCATTTGATTGATGCCAGATACCAATTGTAAGCCAACCTACATTTTGTCAACAGCAATCTACTTGTGAACGTTTTTTTCATGTATGTAGCATTTAGATGATGTATCATTTAAAAATTAACATGTATATATGTTCAATCAGGTAAAAATGCCATCACTTCCTCAACTTCCTCGACAAAGAGAGCTTGTTGCTCAATTAGGGCCAATTCATGCAAGACTTTCCTGTGAAAACTATATTGCCAAAAGGCATCCTGTCTATAAGTGCAGTGAGGTTCAGGTGCGTCAAAACTTTAATGCCTGCTGCTGGTAGTTAGATTTTTGTATTTTTTAAAGGTATGGTGTGTTTGTGGGTGTTAGAGATAGTGCTTATTGCTTTTCGAGAACTGTCTTCAGAAGATGCAAGTGTTTGCTTGTGTCTAGGCCACAATATCTTTTCAGAACAAATTTTATAGGTCGTCTAGTATTTTCTGGTCAATGGTCATGCAAATTTGTTATAATGCATTATCAATCATCCCTAACAATGAATTTATGGTATACTTGTGGCATTATGTGAACATTACGTCTGCTCATTGCTTGGGCTGAATATTTACTCTTGAAATTGTAAAAAATAGATGATCTATGCTGTTTATGTTGCAGGCAGAAGCTGCTGGGCATTTCTTATCTGTCATGAGATCCTACTTGGAGTCACTTTGTTCAGAGTTGCGTACTCATACTATAACCAGTGTTCAATCAAATAATGACAAGGTTGGCAAAGAATTAGTTCTAACAGTTGGTATACATGTGCATAAGATAGAGAGTTCAAAGCAAAAAGGAGATATGGAAAACTGGTTGCGAGCAGGGAGTGGTTGTGCGGCATATTTGCTTTCGGGCTCTACTTAACAACAGCGTGTTATGTTTAGAAAGCACTACTGGAAAGAGCACTCAGTTCCTTCTAACAACTGATAAAATAAGTCTTATTTTTTGTCCATCAAATAATAATCCTTCTAGGATATTGCTTTACAGGTTTCTTCTCTACATTGGCTTTTATCATTCACTGAATATATGCTTGTGGTGGGGGAAACTCTGGATTTATAAATTGTAACAATACTTTAGACATAGCAATAAAGCAAGATGCTAGAATAGTTCGTACCCTAACAAGGTTGCGTATCTTCGGAAGATTGGCAATGTTATTGTCATTCTTTATATCACTAGGCTGTTAATAAGAAATTATCTTGCAGTATTACCCGTTCCACTTTCTTGGTTCATTTGTTATCTGTTCATCTCATCAGGTATCATTGCTTCTTAAAGACAGCTTCGTTGATTCATTTCCTAGTAGAGACAAACCTTTTATAAAGGTATTACATCCTCTTAGTCAATTTTTATTGTATTACTGTATTTATTGTGCTAAAAAAGGGTTCTGTCTACTGTTTTGTTCTAGAAGGAACAATTTTTTAGCACAAGTTTCGAGGTATTCTAACCCGTTCAATTTCATGATATAGTTTCTTTCCTTATCTAGCTTGATTATGTCCTGTTCATATTTGATTAACATGTGGTCATTATATGTTTTTGCAGCTTTTTGTAGAGACACAACTATTCTCTGTACTGTCTGATTCCCGCCTGTCCAGCTATGAGCATGAATAGTTCCTTAACTTAGAAATCTATTTAAGTTTCTTCAGTAACTTCAGCGTCATTGTCTTGAAGCATAAGTCTTCATTATTTAAGAAAATGGCTGCAAAAGAAAAAGAAATAATTTGGATGCAAATCAAGAATCATCTTGTGAAACAGTTAGCTTCTATGGAGCCCTGACAAGAGACCCTCTATGCTGGAAAAGTGGAAAGGTCAATTTTGTCACAAAATAATGCGGGTTACTAGCATTCTGGCCCCACAATATTCTTCATGACTGATTTTAAAGTCTCAAGAGTCAAGACTATCTTAATTTAGAGTCCTGCACCCCTTATGTTATACTAGTGTATCTGTAATACCAATACATTTAACACAGTACAGGGGTGGCATATTTTGGAAAGAAAAGAGGAAGAGAAAAGTATGAGAGGTCACTCAAGGAATATGCTCTTTCAAACTCGGATGGAGAAAGCCTGGCGTGAACCGCATGTACATGGAAATAACTGGATAGAATTTTGATCTCCGGATGACACTGCTCGGGAGAAATAGAGGAGATCAACGACACGGAGGTAAATGAGTTATACTATTTGTACATTCTTTGTAACAATCAATATATTAAGAAGACCTTTCTGTGGTGTACTTGATCATGTATGGTTGAATTTTGTCACAGGACACTTGGAATACTGATCTTTCTAATTTTTAAAATCTTAAAATATATGTTTGAGATTAAATTGCTTGTTGAGGTGTATTAGGCCCTTGTATTAACAAAAAAAGACTTACCTGCCATATTGTCATGAAGGATACTGAGCCAGGTAAGCTTCACTTTTTATGCAGCGACTGGTTTGCTTGGAACCAAGGCCCAACAAATGCTTGATGCCGTACATCCTTGGCATATGGTCGTTGGTATGGCTGATCGCTGTTCAGGTTATTTTAATGACCCCTGCGTGTGTGGATTCGGTTAGAAAAGCGTAACAAGTTTGGTAAATTAAAATAAGCAGATATCAAATTGATTCTTGAGGGGAAAAGTCATGAGAGATGAATAATTTTGTTAATTATTCTAAAACAGAATTGATTGCCAAAAAAATTCAATTGCCTGAAATTAAATCCTGAATCAGTTAAGGGTAACCAAAAAGGTAAACATAAAAACAATGGTTGGATAACCTGAATCACTCCGCCAAATAAAAATCAATTGGATATCTCAACCCCGAACGACAGCGTAAGTTGTAGACTATGCATTGTGCTGTCGCCTGTTGATCGGTTTCTACACTACTTTGATTTTAGCTTGGGCGGCCCAAACTGATCATGGTGCACTGAAGAATTTAGTTGGCTCTGCAACTCATGGATCTAGAAAAAAAATTACGGTACGAAGGTCTGTTAGGCTTACCTGATCGAAACTAAGGAGAATGGGTAGAGCCAACCAGAGTTTTACTTCAACGTAGAGACGAGAGAGAGAGAGACTTAATGATATATCACTGAGCTGGTATGGTCCCTTGTGAACTCAAGCCAAACTCTCCAAGAGCCAACTAATAACATTTTACGATATAGGAACAATCATTGTTATTAGAGCAAGGAGTGTGAGTGTGGAGGACCTGACGAGAAGGGGAAGGGCAACCGGCCTTTTAAATTACGGTATCCGGGTAAGTCGATATATAGCTATAGCTGTGTGACCAACGAAGTGGAGTTCAAACTCAAAACCTCAGCTTCATGAAGCGTGTCATGGCCATCCCACCACCAATACTCCGTTGGTTAATGTAGGAACAATTATCAAAGGGAGATAGAAGTTCTAGTGCGAGATACAACAATGAAGGCTAATTAAGGGTACTTTGCATTATGTACTGCGCACATGTTGTGCCTGCCTATCAATTTTGTCTGAATAAACTCGCTAAACAAATTATATTGATGTTAGAGCTTCCAAACATGAGGGCAGTGACCAACGGGCAAGGTTGCGACCAAACCATATCGTAAGCTACCAATTGGCCCAAGGAGACTAGTGTCTTATTTTGGTAGTGGGCCATGCATACTTGTGTGACTATGCCATGTGTCTGAAACGAGGTACCATTGAGATGAAGCTGCTATAAATGGCACTGATAAGATTGTGAGGCTCCTTGCTTTTCAGGAAAGAGGGTCCTTCAAATGCCTTCCCGATCTTATTCGACATCAGTTGTTGTTGTTGGATATATAGTAATCAAATTATTATAACAGGCTCAAGTCAGGATGTTATCTTTCACCAGAATTTATTCAAAGTTTTAGATTATACTCTATCCGTCACATATTAATAGTTATATTTGAAAAAATAATATTTTTTATTGAATGGTAAAACTCACATTAAAGTGAAGAAAAATTATTAAAAAAATAATTACCCAAATCGCATAGAGAGAAAAATATTTTCTAAAGTGGTGTCCGTTTTGGCCATGTAGGCGCCAGCCAAGCACTGGCGCCCGCATGATATTTTTTTATATTTTTACCAATTTTATCCTTTTGAAGGACAAAATCAGTTTTAAGTTAATTTCAATTTCATCCTTCTGAATGATGAAATCCGATTTTAGCATTTTAAGTATATTTCATTCTTGCGAAGGACGAAATCAACTTAAAACTGATTTCATCCTTGAAATCAACTTATGAGTTGATTTGGTCTCCTTCAGAATGATGAAATTCGCAACCTATATATGCCCCCGCTCCTTTCCCGGCCATTCTTCGTTCCTCCCATAGTTCGGTGCCAGTTCATCGCGATCCGCCATCCGCCGACCTCCGTCATTCATATCCGCCCTCTAGATATGTCGTCCACCACCAAATGTCGCCTAGATCCGCCTCCACCTTGTACATATCCGTTGTCAGCCGAGATCCACTTCAATTTTGCCCAAATCTGCCACAAATTTGCCCAAATCCACCCAGATCCGCTGCAATTTTGCCAGGTATAAGCTTTTTTCTCTACATTTTACTACTTGTCCCTATAATTTGATTACTTGTCCGCTACAATTTTTATTATTTCCATCTCTTTCAATGGATGCCCTATTCTGTTTCTGTATTCCTTTTAACTATCCGGATTGATCATGTATTGAGTTTCTCTGTTGTGCTAAGATTTGAATTCTGTTATGTACGTTTTATTGATTTGGATTAGTATCTCACAACTGTTGAGCTTCTTAATTAATTTTTTCTACTTGCTCATAATATGCCATGGCTATTGTGTATAACGAATATGTTGTTGTTGGTCCAATATTTTGTTCATTACACTAAGGGAAAAAAATGTTAAATTCATTATTTTGCTGCTTTACTTCCATCTTGTTGGATCTAATAGTTTATTTTATCTGTTTGAAATATTTTGATTCGTTTCTTAAATGTAAATGTAGTTATTGTCGTTCTTGAAGTTTTTTAATTAATATTCTTTCTTGTTTAGGTGAGATTTTTTTAAAAAATTCACTGTGATTTAAATTCGCATATTCCATCGAATATTAATTTTACCTTCTTTAAGGGTCTGAAAGTGTTAGTTTACTGTTACCGGCTGGCTGATTTGACTGGTTGTCTTAATTTTTCACTCAAGGCATGCATTAGCACTATGAATTTCAGTGTTAAGGGAGTGGAATTGTGCTATATTTTTTGTTGTTTGAGTAGAATTGCTTGGTTAAGCTTGAGTGCACTGAACATTTTAGATACCTCCGAGAGTGGCCCATTGATGAGTGTATTTCGCCATACATCTAGTGAGCATTATTTAGACACTTTATTCATATGCAATACATTCATCTCGATAGGCCTTTGCTCACAGCTCTTGTCGAGAGATAGAGGAGGGAGACACAGACATTTCACCTACCTTATGGGGAGATGTCCATAACTCTTATGGATATGGTAGTTCTTCTAAGACTTCACATCAATGGACAGACAGTTACAAGCACGACAGGAGGAGAAGATTTAGATTTATTTAATCATACTCCTTGGTAGAGCATCTTCTCCTTCAGTGATGCGTGGTAGACGAATGAGCCTTAGATGACTATTAGGTGAGTTTCATGCTCTCCCAGTAGATGCCACTGGGATAGTGATCGAGTAGCATGCACGCACATTTTTGTTACATTTACTTGGGCTACGATATTTGTGGATAGCACGAGTAACCATGTTCATATTGCCTATCTCTCCCTCCTGGCAGATTTTGACATAGCGGGCACTTACGCATGAGGCAATGCCACCCTTGCATTCTTATATCGAGAGTTAGGGAAAGCTTTTCAGACTATGACCTCGAGGATTGCAGGCTGTCTGACCCTTCTTCAGGTAAATGAATTCGTTGAAGTTAACATTTTTTACACGTACAATTACTTTGCGTTTTTAATAACTTTTATAATATTTTGTGACACAACTATGGTTATAGGAGCATTTACATGTCAAACGACTAACTATTGAGATGGGTCACATAGTCGAGGGTGCTCCATTAGGAGCTAGGTAGGGTATTTTTTTACACTTATATTTTTAGCATAGTTTTATTTGGATGTGCTGAATTTATGTTTAAAATTTGACTCCTTAAGGTGGAATGTTCGGAGGAGAAAAATAGAAAATCCATAAGGAGTCCTTCATTTGTATAGAGGAGAGTTAAACCGCCAGTGGCATTCTCAGGTAATTTTATTTTATTATCACATTTAATATAATGATTATAAGTTATGTAAGGTCATTAAAAACTAATTATGCTTATAAATTGTGTAGGTCATTTGGCAGCCATACTCGCTTGAGGCGTTGGCTGAGTTACCTCCTCTTTGTACAGCAGGAAGAGATGTGTGACTCTCTCAAACTCCGCTCATCTGTTTTGAGATTGTCGAGTTGTACGTGCTTGATCGTGTGATGCTCCAATTTAACTTGGAGCAAGAGGCCCTTCCTCGTACAGTAGAATTTGTCCATTGGATCACTCAACAAGGCCTCCATATTACCAACTAGACTCTACATCTTGCAGCATATATCGCTCGATGGGATAATAGGAGAGCCACTATTATCTCAGGGGAGATGGTTACAACATCGTGAGATGCTCGTAGCCCATATATGCAATAGTATTTACCCATTATGCGTAGCTATATTTTACCATGCGATGATGTAGAGGACATGACATATCAGCCTAGGGGTGCGTCTGAGCAGCATATGTGATGTTATACAAGGATTGAGGTTGCTTCTGATTTTAAGTTATCTAAAAAAAATTTAAGAAGATTTTGTCCAAAAGGATGAAATCAACTTTTAAGTTGATTTCATTCTTCGTAAGGACAAAGTCAATTTTAAGTTGATTTCGTTCGTTGCAAGGACAAAATCCACTTAAACATCGAAACCTTTAGTCAGAAAGATGAAGTGTAGAGATCTCGTCCTTCAGAAGTACGAAATCAACTTAACACTAATTTCATCCTTCAAAAGGACAAAATTAGTAGAAATATAAAAAAATACCACGTAGGCGCCAACACTTGATTTCGACAGAGGCCTTAAGTCCTCGTCAAATGCTGCATATTGTGACGGTGACCACCTCCCACCAGGAGTTTTCCAGAAGTTTTTAAGTTTCGTGGTGGGGAGTATCCCCCAACAAATAAAACTGCATTATATGGAGAATAAAAGTCCCTGTCAATGTTTGCATATTGTGGCGGTGACCTCTCCCCGCCAGAAACCATCCAGAAGTTTAAAAAAATTATGAAGGTTTCTTGGTGAGGGATACCATCCATCAAATAAAACTTATTTACATAGAGACTATAATTCTCCGCCAAATTCTACATATTTTGGCGGTGACTACCATTCGCTTGAAATCATTTAAAAGTTTTCCAAATAAGCAGCAATGCAAAGGGGAAAGGGAAAAAATCATAGAAAATGAGCCACAAGCGATAGGGAAGAAGAAAAATGGTCGAGGAAGAAAAGCCACAAGCAACGGGGGAGATAGAAGAGCTCAATGTTACGGGGTAGCGAAGCGGACTATCCGTGACACATGCTGGGGCGCACACACGTGGGAAAGTGTTGTATACTAGGTGTGCATGCATTGTGGGAACTGCCCATAGTATTCCATATCATGTGTGCAGGTGTTGTGGGGAAGGCCCACAACGTTGTGCAACATGTGCAACATTGTGCAGAATGCATGCAACGATGCACACACATAGTTGGCTATGTTGGGACACATGGCCGACTAGCACATATTTGAATACTTAAGATATCCCCTTCCCCCTCTATAGTGTTAGAGTGTCCTTGGGAGTGATTTCGGGCTATTTGGCAAAGTTTTGTTTGACCATGCCCGTACAACCACTTTTGCTGCCACTCTAACAGAATGGAGAAAATCTTTTATACTATATAGGGGGGACATAGTGAGTTGAAATAACAAAGCTATTGGTATGATACCTATCCTTGCAACCGGCTGTCTCAGATGGCAACGAAGGCTTATTGCCTTGCTAACCATCATGCCAGGAGCCCCATCCGCTGGGGGATGGGGCTCTCCGACCCGTCGGGTGGCCGTCCGGCCTTATGACCCTGTTGGATACAAAGACCCTGGCATGCACTTGGCTGAGATGGATTGTCCGGATGTCCAGGTTGCCTAAGTTTGATCCGTACATAGCAAGGGGTGTCCCCCTCCGGCTAGCTTGCTTGAGAAATGTCCTGGCATGTTCGCACGTCCGCCTTGGGATGGGTTCGTTGCTTGGCTTCATAGGCTGGATGCTTAGTCGAATGACACGAGGCCATGACCTTGACGAAGAATGACTTACTCGCTTGGTTGTTTGGCCTTGCGAGTGCCGCACGGTGGGCGTCCCCGTGACATCACACTGGAAAGGGAAGATTAGGAATGAGGCATTGAAAGAGTAGAAATAAAATTAAAATGAATAGTGAGAGATAGGGGGTATTTAGTAATTTTTTTAAGGTGTGTAAAATATGGGAGGGCTTAAGTAAAACTTAGGGGGGGGGGGATCTGCGTGGTTTTTTAAAAAAAAATTATGATTTCGTCCTTTAGAAGGATGAAATTAATACTGTATACTGAAATCATTACTTCTCTCTCTTCCCTCTCTTCACTCTCTCTCTCATCTCTCTCTTCACTCTCTATCCTCTCACTCTCTCTCTCCTCACTCTCTCCACTCTCTCTCCTCTTTCTCTCCCTTCTCTATCTTTCTCCACTCTATCTCCTCTTTCTCTCTCCTCTTTCTCTCCCTTCTCTATCTTTCTCCACTCTCTCTCCTCTCTCTCACCTCTTTCTCTCTCTATTCACTCTCTCTCTCTCTCTCTTCTCTCCTCACTCTCTCTCTCTCTCCACCCTCTCTCTCTTCACTCATCTTTCTCTCTCTCCTCTTTAAGAGAAGAATAGAGAGAGAAAGAGGAGAGAGAGTGAGTGGGGAGAGAGAAAGAGGAGAGAGAGGGAGTGAATAGAGAGAGAAAGAGGAGAGAAGAGAGAGAGTGAAGAGAGAGAAATACTGATTTCGTCATTTTAAATGACAAAATCATAAAAAAAGTCATGCAGGCACTAACTACTTGGCTGGTGCCTGCGTGGCAAAAAATAATACCACTTTAAAAAATATTTTTTAAAATAATCTAAATTAATAAATAATTTTTTTAAAATTATTATTTAAATAAATTTCTCTAAAATTAAAATAGGAAAAAGTTTATGTGAGCCCGGGCTCATATACACCTATGTGAGCCCGGGCTCTATGGACCTTCAGATTTACATCAGGCGACCTATAATACTCATGGATATTTAAACTCATAAGTATTATGGGCTATCAGATGTAAATCCGACGACCCATAGAGCCCGGGCTCACGTAGGTGTATCTGAGCCCGGGCTCATAAAAACGGGTCTCATAAAAATAGTAAACTTTTGTTTAAACTTAGGTCGGAGTTACGTTTTAAAAATAGGTGAACTTTGTATGCACGTTGGTTTTGACGTATGTAGAGAGATACGTGATGAACTTTGATTTGGCCTGTAGTAAAAAAATAATATAATAGGCAAAAAAGAACTTCGTTTTAACGTGTAAAAGATAGCCGGAAGACGATAGGACAATGGGAAGGGAAAGACTTTTTTGGCTTCTAGTGGGAAAAGATGAAATATGATGGTAGAACTTCATTTTCACTCAGTAAAAGTGGAAGACGATGGGAACATTGAGAAGGGAAGACCAGCGTGGCAGCATGAGTGGTTACTGGTTAGATGTTGGAATTGGATGCATCCAAATCTCGGTAAGCTCGGGTCTATTAATCACGATTCACGATGGCGAGAATCGGGCAGCGTCCAGTTTTTAGAGTCCTTCCGGTTCAGCTCGGGTCAGAGGTTTTAATCAACATCATGAAATGATGATTATAGATCTCTCCCTAACACTGATAAAACCGATTTCAGGGTGAGCTGACCTAAACGTTTCCCTACATATATGTTTGCGTGTGCATTCGATCATGTGCTCTTCCCTTTGGTCAGTCGATCGGGGCTCAAATAGTCAATGCAGAGGCGAATCTATGTTCCATTTCTTTCCCACGTTCTCCTTAGATTTATCCTTGGTTGTTGCCTGCTCATAATTAACTCCACCTTCTACACATTCGCACAAAATAAATTAAGAGGGATTTCTTTAAGAACGAATTCTACATAAAATGGCACGATTCTTTCAAAGCACAAATATACAACAATAAGAGCGTCAACAAAGAGATAAGCCATTATGTATGTAGACAAGAATAGATGACATTAAATTCCTGGTATGGTGATGTATCATGTATGGACGAATTCACTGCTGTAGAAAGGATACAGATGCTAATGTATTAATACAGTGAGTTGTTCCCTATTTATTGTATAAGAATGAAATATTTATACAAGATTATGGTTATCAGGTTATCGGTGTCTTGGCTTGGCTAATAGAAGGCAAGAGTCTGACATAAGATCATGCGTGATCATAAAGGCATGAACTTGTCTTGAATTGCTCAAACCCTTTGATAAAAACTTGGGACTTGTAAGGGAAAATAATTACATCTTGCAACATGTTGAAGCTTAAATGTCATGCACCAAAAGACAACCAAATCCTTCTAATTTACACACTTAGGAACAAAATGCATGCCCAAAAGTGTCGAGTTCAACGCTACGCAGATGATGAGATGAATTTGCTCATATTAAATGATCAAATATAACATCAGTCAGTAGTAGCATGAATTTTCTCTATCCAACATTGACCTTAATTTATTTGCCTAGATTCTGGGTCAATCTTATCACTAAATCTCAGCACTTGCTGAACAAGTGCCATTGTGCATTAACCTAAGTAACAATCATACATAAAATAAAACTAATGGAAAATATTATGGTTCAATTTAAATAAGCATGATCTTCACCCTGCATGAGTTGCATATCTTTATCTTGGAATTCTTAATCATAATAAGAATTTAGTGGTTGAGAGAAAGGCCATCTAATTCAAATAGGGACTCGACGTCGAGCATATATAACATGAACAACGCAAGCAGGGCTGGATTAATAAGCTTAGGTGACTGCCTAAAGGCATGCCCATCCACAAAGAAATATCTATGTTTATATAAAAATAAATGGAAAGAATCTTTAGGCCCTCCCTTTTCTCTTTTACTACAGATTTTCTATATTTAAGGTCTCACCTTATAGAACAAAAAAGGAAAGGCCTCACCTTACTATTCTTTGTTCAATGCATGCTCCCAGCCTCCCTTCAAGATAAGCATCTCCAACTATGATTAGATTATAACAAAATTTATACCACTTATACCCAAATAAAGAAATCTATAACTAAGAGTTGGATGATGATTGATGAACCTAGCTAAAATCTTTCTAACCTCCATGTTTAGCGCACTAGCCATTTATATAAAATCATTCTTCATTTTCTTCTCTTTTTTATCTTATTAGTAACACTTAAATAAGTAATTTTAAACTTAAATTTATTTTAAATAAAATTATTAGCTCTATATTAACAATTAATTAATTATATATATTTTTATATAAAATTTTAAAAAAACTATTTCATTTGAACTTTTCATGTAAGCCACTTGGGAGTTAAGGTGCATGCATGTGCAGCTTTGGTTCCTGATTTTATGTTTTGTCGTGGACTATTTAGTGGCTTTTGCATATTCTTTTCGGTACAAGGCTTTTGCAAATTAATGATGCTTTTGCAGTTCTACCTTCGAACCGGTGAACTATGGCACCGCGGAAATAACGTTAGCCTAGTTTTCTTAAGAACGTGGCTAAACTCTTTTCTCTTCTTGTTTTTTTCTCTCCTTTCTCCTTCTCAGTCACACTATTGGTAGCCGCAACCAAACCAGTGGAGGAGCCATGGCTCGACCAAGTCAGGTCAGACCCCGTGACTGCCTGCTAGCCACAGCTCGACTAGGTCAAACTAAGTTTGGCCAAAGGTTATCTTGACTTGGCCACTGCTCCGGCCTGGCTGGCCACCTCGACCGGGCTAGATCTAGCATGTCTAGAACTATGTCTTGGCTGGCCCATGCCCATGCCCATGCCCAAGCCGCCCCTGTGTCGGAGTTGGAGAAAAAGGTTTTTTTTTTCCGGGAGGGTCCGGGAGGGAGGGACTGATGAGAGAAGATAGATGGAGTCCCGGAGTAAAAAAATTGATATTTTCTCCTTTGTTTAGGGATAGAGGAGTTACTGAGGTGCAAATTAAATAGTTACAATTTTTTTTCTTGGCGTCTAGCCTAAATAAACTATATGACCATAGCTTCTTAGCTATGCTATATAGAGCTCCAAACATGATATATAAAGGCAACTCGCCATCTCTATGGCCCTATGTTACATGGCCACATAGTTGTCCCAAAAACTTTCTGTTTTACAAGCTCTTAAGGCATAAACATGTACCTAGATTTCAAATTAAACCTGCTCTATTGGAAATAATTAGCCCAAGGGAAGTATTTTTCCTTCCTACTCTTTATTGACAATGAGCCCAACATGAGCTATACACGAGAGTTATTTATCCACGACAGTGTATACACTAGTGTTTGTTATTGTTAATATAACTGATGATAACATTTACACCGTCGATCTTAAATATTAACAGCTCTTCATGTATAATTTACACTGGGTTCATTTCGAGAGAGGAGCATACAAAATTCTTCCTAGCCCAAGCTAACTAAATACCCTCAATTTAGCCAAATAGTTCTGAGTAAATTATAGTTTTCATTAAAAGGTGTCACGCGACTTTAAACTGTCCTTTATCTTTGGTTATAAAATGCGAGGTAGGCCCTCAATCTTTAAATCACTATCAAATGTTTGATTAAAAAACTTTTGGCTTCAGCCCGCATCAAGAGAGGCAATTTTCTAAGCACAGTAGAGAATCATGAAGATTCCATCATATCTATTAAACAAAATCAAATTCATGATTGAAGCCCACATCTCCCTTCGCATGCTCTTCATTTGAACTTTACAGTTGTTTTCCTTCAATGATTCCTTAAACCCTAAACCCTTTTGAGATCGTACAGAACCGAATTCTCTGCACACTCTTTTTTGGGAAAGCTCCAAGTTGCTGCAGCGCCATCAGCTTGAGTGACTGGTGAGCTCAACCAATGAACTTCCCACAGACTTAAATGTGTCCTAACCCCAAATTAAAAAAAAATTAAAGCTTCTCTAGTACCCATAATGCAAAAGTTGGTGTGACAAGTTCATGAGCCAAGGCATTACTAAATAAAGTGATTAACTTTCCTGATCACAAGCTCAACTTTTTCATTATATTATTACGGAACTATCCCATCAAGAATCCCATACGTGGGTGGCATAGTCAAAACTCAAAAGGCCACCAACCTGGAGAAAAGTCACTGGGGCCTTCGAAATTTTAAGTTATCATAATCTGGCCTACTTTAGTGTTCTATATGCATACCTTTTATGCACAAATTATTCAACTAAAAAGCTTTCTGAAATAATAATTTATTCAACCAAAGCAGCATTTTTTCAGATAGTTACTGTTGTAACTAGACTGAGTAGTCTAGAGAACAGAGCCATATTGTTCAGCCCAGAGAGTTCTACATGATCAGGCTGGAGTGCAGTTGGATCTGCCACCCCAATGCTCTGGGTCCTGCAAGATATGATAATTGAGATAATAATGCAGATAGACATCGCCAACGTCGTTGCATGGAGATAAACACATGCTCCTTCCACTTCTAGTATGCTGGAGTCGGAGGCAATTTGCCCCACTGGGACTGCATGGAAAGCAGCGCAAGTCCCACATGCATGTGCCCCCAGGAGGGTCCGACCCCCCCGTGCATGCAGCCACCGGCGTGGGGCTCCCACCATCCCCGAGACAGCGAAATCAGACTTACAATGCGCAGTATCAATTAGGCCAATTCCGATTACCAAGATTCAAGACCGGGGACAAAGTATTAACTTCCGTTTGATTTTCCAACACTTGAGTACGGATGATGTTAGGGATGTAAGAAACAGTGTTAGGACCACGGTGGCGGTTCTTAGTGTTATATAGAGACCAAAACCCACATTTCTTTGGTCATGTTGATGTAACAGGAACTCTTGCGCACATTTGTTTGGGCTATGAGTTGGAACTTTCAGCACGAGGATGCTGACCAGACTGGAGTTTTGATCCCCTAGTGTTAGGGATGTAAGGGACATGGTTTGGACCACGGATTTGGTGTTAGAGACCACAAACCCACACTTGTTGGCCTTGGCCGTCCATGTCACTAGCCTCTAGGGTTTGACAAACAGCCAATTGGTTTTTTCGTATAGTAATTATAATTGGGAGTCCTTGTGAGGGATGATACCTGGCGAGGGATGGGCGAGTGGACCATTGCAGTCCACATCCTTGTGTGTAGGGGCCCAGGGTACTGCTCAATGTGCACACCTACTCACGTGGTAACAATGCTTCTCATCCTAGTCAGCCCGGTCCAGTGCCAAATGGCACCACCCAGAGGAGATATTTCTCGGTCGCACTCCCTCTTCCCTAATGTTCCTGGAAATCGGACGAGGATGTGTGTCATCATGCTGACATAAACGTCTCTGCCTAATTTTAGGATAATTATTTTCTCGACCACTTACCATAACTAAATTGTAGGACTAGTGAATATGTAGAGGGGGAACTTGGAACCCTTTTGATCAAATCTCAAGCTTCACCCTGATCACTTCTTACTTATATGGCAGCTTCTTATTGTTGGTCACCAAATCTAGTAAGCACTCTAATTTTACAATATGTCATAAAAAATTTGAATCACAGTATGTATTGCATGGTATTTGATATTTTTTCTTAATTTAATTACCGGGGGAATTATGATCATGTGCTAATTTTACACACACATGCATGTAACAGAATAATTACCCAGCCACCCATCATTGCTAGCTGCAATGCTAGGCTGGAGATTCAGGAGGCATTCATTGTATTCATATCCACAAGATAATATGAAGCGCATCGATCTGTTGCATATGATTTTTCATCATATGTGTTTTCATAGATGAATGAATAGATTCTATCCACTGTCAGAACTCAGGCCCCTGTTTATTTTCCCTACCGTCCAGCTATGAAAAAGTCAGGCAAGAGGTACTAGGAGAGAATGTGAGCGTGGGGGCATTCAAGTATGATCAAGACCTCCTCCTGGACCTCCTCCCCCTCCCCTCCTCCCTCACAGTATGGCAATGACAATGACTCCTTTGGCCCCCCAAAAATCTTGTGATGCCAGATTTTTTTTCACAACAACAAAAAAAAAAAAATCATTAAATTAAATGTTCTTCTTTTCTCCTTTGATCTACATTTAATTCTTTGTGAGTCTAGTGCTCTTGTGGCGTTTGTTTTTATTTTTTGGGCTAGAGTGACTAGTGGACTTGTTGATTAATAAATGTATCACAACCAACACAAAGAAGGGAAAAGAACAGAAGGCGGCCCGGCTTATCATTGGACAGGGACCCTCCCCATAGTCCAGTACCAGTTCCCCTTCACATGATGCACCTCTATTTCCCTTCCCATCAAATCTCCCCTCCTCCCTATAAAACCCCCCCTTCACGTCCCCTGTTCACAACACCCAACTTCGCCATTGCCATCTTAAAACCTTCACAAGCAAACCCATCTCTCTCTTACAGTGCTAGCTTACTAGAAGTTGGGAGCATCATGGCATTCTTGCCAAGTGAAGATCAGCAGCAGGGCCTGCTTGCAGGGACGAGCCTCTGTGTGTGGGTAAATGGGCCGCTGATAGTTGGCGCAGGCCCATCGGGCCTTGCAGTGGGGGCCTGCCTCAAGGAGCAGGGCGTCCCCTTCGTCATCCTGGAGCGGGCCGACTGCATCGCCTCCCTGTGGCAGAAGTGCACCTACGACCGGCTGAAGCTCCACCTCCCCAAGCACCTCTGCCAGCTCCCCTTCATGCCCTTCCCCGAGGACTTCCCCGAGTACCCCACCAAGCTCCAGTTCATCCAGTACCTCGAGTCCTACGCCGCCCACTTCCAGCTCAACCCGCGCTTCAACGAGTGCGTCCGCTCCGCCCGCTTCGACCAGACCTGCGGCCTCTGGCGCGTCTGCACCGCCGCGGGCGTCGAGTACATCTGCCGCTGGCTGGTCGTAGCCACCGGCGAGAACGCGGAGATGGTCTTGCCCGAGTTCGAGGGGCTTGACCGGTTCGGTGGCCGGGTGGCCCACTCCAGGGAGTACAAGTCCGGGGAGGACTACCGGGGGAAGAGGGTGCTCGTAGTCGGCTGTGGCAATTCCGGCATGGAGATCTCCCTGGACCTCTGCAACCACAATGCCTTCCCCACCATGGTCGTCCGAAGCCCGGTCAGTACCCATCCAAATTTTCCATTTCCTTTTTTGCTATGGTTGGCGCTTTCATGATCATCTTTATGGTCATTAGCTGACATGCGTCATTCTTGATTGACAGGTTCATGTGTTGCCAAGACAGGTTTTTGGCAAATCGACGTTTGAGATGGCTGTTTTTCTGTTGAAGTGGCTTCCTCTGTGGCTGGTGGACAAGCTCCTACTGATCCTGGCGTGGTTGGTGCTTGGGAAATTGGAGAAGTACGGCCTGAGGCGCCCTGCAATGGGCCCTCTGCAGCTGAAGAACTCTGTCGGCAAGACCCCTGTTCTGGACATTGGCACCATGGAGAAGATCAGATCAGGGGGCATCAAGGTAGTCCCAGAGATCAAACGGTTCTACCCTGGGAAAGCTGAGCTCGATAATTGCGAGGTTCTGGACATCGACGCTGTCGTTTTGGCCACTGGCTACCGCAGTAACGTCCCTTCATGGCTGCAGGTAAACATACGTTCTCTGTTTCTGCATCTTACCAAACAAATACCCACAAATAGTATAGGATTAGTGGGTCTATGTGTAATTAGTTAACCTTGTTATTGGGGAAGGTGGGGTTGATTTGATTAATGTTAAAAAAGGTTTGAAGACTGAAAGAGATTAAAAGGAAGTTAGATTGAACTGACAGTCTGATAGGCTGGCATAAGGACGCTTCGAAGAGACAGGGGACTTCCTTTTCTCACATGGTTTCTTGTAAAGACTGCGGTACCACGTTACATGGGGAATGGGCCATCATTTTCTTGATGTGGAACC
Organism: Saururus chinensis; assembly: GCA_035235625.1. Lineage (NCBI taxonomy): Eukaryota > Viridiplantae > Streptophyta > Magnoliopsida > Piperales > Saururaceae > Saururus > Saururus chinensis. The sequence continues at coordinate 35,585,700 of CP141145.1, forward strand.
TTACTAGTTAAAAGAGAACATGAGTGGGGTTTGATTGGTGCACTTTTCTCTTTCTTTTGTGGGAAGAATTGAGAAATAATCAGATGATTGGTCAGGCTTTAAAGTAATATTTCTTGCTGTTTATCTGCAGGAGAAGGAATTCTTTTGCGATAATGGGTTTCCAAAGCAGCCATTCCCAAATGGTTGGAAGGGCAAGGCTGGACTTTATGCAGTTGGGTTCACAAGGAGGGGGCTCTCAGGTGCATCTGCAGATGCAGTAAGAATAGCACAAGATATTGGCACGGTATGGAAACAGGAAACCAGACAGACAAAACACTTCTTTGCCTGTCAGAGGCGCTGCATCTCAAAGCAGTCCTGAGTCTTTTTCTCTTTCCTACTTGCTTTGTTTTTAAGCTACTGTAAATGGTGATTTCAAATGACTTGAGAGTGTAAATTAGTGTTAATAGACAAGTAAACCAGCCCTCTCCTGGTAGCCCAAGTTTTGACAGAGGAATGGGCTATTCTCAGTACAGAGGTAGAAGCTAGGAAAGGAGGACTTTTTCTTTATCTTGTGTTGTAACTCTTCTGTCTGTGTCTGTTTACCTTTGTACACCAAGCAGGATTTGTACGTAAGGATAAAGAAGAAAGTTCATTTTGAACTCATTGCACCGCCCTTGTTATCTTAAAAACAATTTTTTTTACCTCTCTTTCGTTCTGAACGTTAATAAACGGGTATTTGGAACTTTTAGAGAGGTCGCGAGGCAACTCAGTGGCAATTTTGGGTGTTGAAAGACGTTGCGTTAGTCTCTTCTCCTACTTCATTCTTACCTTTTTTTTCTTCTTTTTTACCCTTTTTTCCTTCTTTTTTTGGAATAATTTTTTATGCTTTCACTCTCACAATGAGCCCTCTATAAGCAATGAGCCTAATATAAACAATGCATGTATAGAAATCTTTAATATTTGAGATTGATGACATATACATTAATATATATTATTAGTATTAATGCTAATGTGTGCTAGTGTGTGCACCATCAATCACATGGATGAATGACTCTTATATACTCCTTATGCAATATTCATTGTCATAGTAAAACATTCAAAGTGCTTCCCTCCTTAGATCTCCCACCCTTAATCGTACTCTTCTATGTCAATTTCTACTTGTCCTCCTCGTCCTGGTTGTTCTCTCTCCTTTACAATTTGTTATCAAACCTTCTCCACTCTTTGTGTAACCATCCTCACCTACACCCTTCAACAACTTGTCTTTCCTAGTAATCATATTCTTCTCCCGCTTCTTCCTAGTTTTGGTGTTTGTATGCCCCATCCTCCTCCTAAGCCAATGAGAATTGAAGTAAAAGTGATAACTTTCTGGCGCTAGAGGTCCATTAGTGGTTTGGGTATCCCGATCTATAGGGTTTTGAGTAGAGGTCCTTTCTTAGGCTCCATGGGCATGCCCCCCTCTATGACACTTGTGGTTCCTCATCTTCATTGTGAAAGGTATGCACCTCACATGGTGTTTGTCTCTAGGAGTTTTCTTCGAGTCCAACTCTAGGATCACTTGGCCACTTGTTAGTTCATGGAGGAGCTTATTGGTTGCTATTCAACACCTAATCGAATATACGGAGATATATTGTAAAATTTGATAATTTTCTAAATTCTCTATACTTGGTCACGTAGAAATAAGTGAATTTGACCTTTCAGGTCTTTATGGTATAATAACTTCATTTATACATAGAATTTATATGTAAAACTTTATTATTAAATAGTAAACATAAATAGCTTTATAGAGCTACCTAGGGTGAACAAATCGAAGCTAAGATGAATAAGTTATGATAGATGCAACATTAAGTAAGTTTTAAGGTATTTATAAAAAATAATGAATTTGACCTTTGGTCATTCTAAGGATAATAACTTATTCTATAGTTTAAATTTAAGTGTGAAATTTTAAAATAAAAACTAAACATACATAGCTTCGAAACACATCTAAAAATATATAAATCAGAGTTTAGATAAAAAAGTTATTATTGTCTAAAGTTGGACTTGAGGTGTTATTGTCACTTGCAGAAGCCTGCAAATCTGACCTTTTGTCATTCTTAAGATAATAACTTTTTCTATAAAATGAGTTTTGATATGAAATTTTTGGATTATAAAATATACAAAAATATCTTCATAATGTCACCAATAATGCATTAATTAGAGTTTGTATAATGAAGTTATGAATGTCCAAAGTTAGGACTTGGTGCAATTAGTAGTTACTATCGGTGGGTTCATAGACGTGTCGATGACCTGCCGATGGTTTGAGCTATTTTACGGCTTCACTCAAAAACCACCTAGATTGATGATTTTAAACTAGAATTTTATCTTCTTTGCCTTATAAGCGATTTTTAAGGCCTTTAGTTTCCATTTCTTTTAAAAAATCCCTCCAAATGAAGAAGAAAAAGATTAAGGGTTTTTCAAATCAAGAGAAATCAAATGATGAATATAATTATGTGGAGATTATCTGCATCACGCTTAAGGAAGGATTTTTATGTCGTGAAATAGGTCGAATTGCTAATCTTGTACTATGATTTAACATTGAATATGTATGTATAATTTAAATTATAAAATTTATTAGATATGAAGGCATAAAAATATGATTTTTTGTAAATTCATGTCAGACAAAGTTAAGGAATCATGATTTCATGTTGGATTGTAAACCTTTATTCCATATTTTGGTATTGAAATGATTGTATGAGATATGTTTTGATTACTTGCATAATATAAAATTATATAAAGAATAATTATGAGATTTTGTTATGATTATGTTTAGATAATATGATATTCTCATGTTTAATGATTAATTGATATTGAGAATCATCATTTGTCATTATAGGAAGGTTATATATAGGAATAATTATGATATGTCATCATATAGAGTAATTTTAGGAAGGGACAATTTCTGTTATTTCTTCCCGACTATCATCATATTCATCGACACATTGATGACATCATCGATGTCATAGAGGACATGACACTACTAATATTATTGAACATCAGCACATCAGTGTGTTATTAGCGGATCACCAGTAGTGAGGTCGATGCATCAATGAAGATAATTGTCCTTATCTTCCCATTGTCGGTGAGTGTTCAACACCTCAAAGAGTTACTAATGGTCATCGATGACTTGGTTGACACATCTTGGTCGACACATCGATAAGTCTGGTGAAAGTAAGCTAATTTTGGGTATTTTTAATAAGAATTATTATGAATGTTACGTTATTATTATAAGTAGGGTTGCGTCTCGGGTCAGGTTAAGTTAGGTTTTGCAGGACCCAACCCGACCCGAGATAGGAACCGAGTTCCTTGGACCCGACCCAAGATAAGAACCGAATATTTTTGGACCCGACTTGACCTGAAATAAAACCCAAAAACCCAAGAACCGAAATAGGAACCGAGATTGTATCTTGGGTCTGGTCAGTTCTAATAATTTAATCTAATTTGACATTGTATTAAATTTGTTTTATCTATTAAAAATTATAAAAATTCATATAAAGAAGGTTAAATAAGATTTTATAAGTTAATTAGGAACTTGGGTAGATTTGGGGTCAGTTCTTTGGTTTTCACATGTTAAACCCGACCCAACCCAAGATTTACCCGGGTATTTATTTCTTGGACTCGACCCAACCCAACCGGGGTGAATCTCATATCGGTTCCATCCGGATCGGTTAGGGTTCGGATTTTAGATGCAACCCTAATTATAAGAAGTAATAATATATTATTTGATACATGAATTGTAATTATATGTGATGAATTATCATTGGGTGTATGCACCTTTGTGTGTGAATATCATTGTAATGGATCATATCTTAAAACTAATGATGTCTTTTGGCATATAAGGTTAGAAGAACTCTTATTGCCTTGGCTACTCAAGCGAATCTTTAGCCACATTGACGAAAATGGTTTGGTCTAACATTTTGGCTAAGATTTTCTTATGCTCTAAGAATAGGAGTTATGTAAAATTGTTTCTATGATTCGAGAGTTATGTTCGAATAGACTAGAGCATTAAAAGATAATTCGTTCTATACAGCGTAATATAGGAAGTTTTGATGATCATAGAAGTTGGAATCATAACACTAAGGTTTATGAACCCTGATGAGTCTTTACTTTATTACGTGGATGTGGTAAGACAAACTTTATAATACTAAGGTCGTAATATGATGACCCAATATGTAGTAGTAGAACTTTTAGATGAGGTCATAGTGTCGTATAAAACCTTATGACTTATACTTATGGAGCAAAAGACTCCTAAGTAAGGTCATATTATAATTATGAAATCATGTGAAATGAAATTGTGAATATTATACTTATTGATCAACTTATGTGTTGTGGTGTTTATGATGTTATGTCTATTCTACTTATGTATGATGATGATATATTTTGTTAAAGATGATGGATAATAATTTGTGATTATGTAGTATAATCATATGCATGGTTATTACATAGTACTTATTTAACCATCATATTGGGTATATTTATATACTTAAATTCGTATGATGTAGGTTTCTTGTTGGGTTAAAATACATTTAGGACTTTTGATGTGCGACAACGACAATATTTATTAAGCTACTTAGAATGTTTAATATTTTTTACTTAAAGATAAATAACTTTAGGTACATGAGTACCAATTTGTTTGAATATATTAAAATATCTAGACATGTACTTTGGGAAGACATTGTATAATTTAACTTAAATTATTAATGTACTTATGATGTAGTACATATATATTCAAAAAATTATTAGTTCATACCTAAGGATAAGTTGTCAAATGATTAAAAAAAATTTTAAATTTATTTTTATTATTTTATTTATAAAAATAAATTTAAAAATTTTAAGACATGACATATATGCTTTGAGAACTGCACTATCGCATAGAGAGTGGTGGTGAATTGCATGACAATTTTTATCTTTATTATTTTTCTCTAAAGGTTATTGTTAAATGTGTGTGTTCTATGTTTTGGTTTGTCTCTGTCCTAACGTTTGTGGTTGGTATGGTTGATTTGGATTTATCATTTGTGGCTCCCTGCAACTTTTACGACGTAGTGGGCACTTATGTAAATAATTTTTTCAAAATGATCATGTACTTTCCTTAAAAAAAGTAGAAAACTATTATACATATGAAAAAATAGTTGCATGCAATTATTTCCTAATGGCTTCTTAAAAAGATAAAACGAAGATGGGACTCTCAGATGATTTTCCACCACACAAAAAGCAAGTATTCGAACCTTTGGTCCCACTTACATTTCATGTCTGGGGTCTACATTAGAAAGGAGATCTGAAAGTCACTTCAGATAGATCCTCATCAACCTCCACTCCAGTTGTTGTGCCAGTTGTATATTCAGGTCTCCATTATTTCATGAGATAAAATAAAAGGTAAATTTTAGACATAAATCCTGCAAACTTTGAGTCTATTCAGGGACAGATCATGCAAAATTTGGAGTAATAACACCGAAACTTTTTGGATTCTGTTTGATTTCTATCCATCCACATATTCAGAAAAGTACTATAAAGGTAATTAGGAATATTTTAAGTTCCTTTTTCTTTCTTTACTTACTTTTCAGACGTCCTAATTACATTACATTACTTTCGTTGTATATTTGTGTACTCATGTTTGCTTTTCACAAGCACATCAACATACTTTTTGTGAAAAAATTAAAAAGGCCATACAGGAAGGTGGGATTATGGGAAACTTAAAAGTTAACCACTTCAAAAAATGATCCCTTCTGCCAAAAAAAATAACTTCTTTTAAGTTAATCACTTCAAGACTAATGGGTTTTCAAATCCATTCCGACAGATTATAGTACCCTTGGATCGGATTTATCATATCGGTAAAAACTATCACTATTAAAAAGGTCATAATCAATGGTTGTAGTAACATATGAAAATCTAATCATATTTAATGTCTCAAATTGAGTGTGATTCTAGCTGGTGGGACGATATGTTCTGAAAGAAAGGAAGATATTTAGATGCGCCTATATGCAATAAGCTAAAAATGAGCCCCTGGGCATGTGGCAAAAAAAACCGGCTCTAGCCTGTTACCTCTATCCGTTGGCTACTACCTCTTTCTATGACCACGCGCCACTATACAATAGGGAGAGTTCATTGTAAAGAGGCTCATCGAAAAATCTCCCCTTCCGAAGCTTACTGTGCTGATAAATGGGCTGCCAACCACGATTGCAGGAAAACAGAAGGGTGCCACATGGGGAATGGGCGAATGTCTATGATCACACTTCTCAATCGACAACAGTTGCCATCGCGGCCCGCCCATGCCTTGTCCTAAGCCCCATTGTACACATGTATACAGGACGACGCTGTTTCCGTACTCTAGCATCCGCCCCACCCCCCCCATCTGGAGGCTCAGCAATTGTGCTTGTTCATGTGTCAAGTGGAGGATTGCCAGGCACTGGCCCATGACTTCTTCTTTGTGGCTTAGCTGAAGCCACCCATCAACACCACATATTTTTCTGCCTCGTTCTCAAAGGATTGGGAGGATTGGACATATCCTTTCCATGATGCAGCCAAAATTTGTTTGTGGTTAATAAGGATATGCTAACATGGGTGCGAACTGTAGGGTGTGCTAGCTGAAGTATGAAGGAATGAGACATGGGATATATGGGTGTTGTAAAACTTAATTAAATCTCGAAAGATGCATCTATCTTATCCAGATAGCAACCTCTCTCTCTCTCTCTGTCACTCTCAAAATAGAAACGAAACCCACCCAGCGGTCATCCAGATAAATGTACGTCAATACCGAGTACTGCATATTGGCATGCAAAGCCAACTAGTCACAGGCTTGTTCAATGCGTCCCTCACCTTGTCTCTCTCATTGTCATAAATTTCCGGCAACCTAGTGTTAGTATAACACAACAAACTTGTGGCTGAGCTCGAAGTTTGAATGATTCAGACGGTGAATTTTATCAGAAAATATTCACATAGATGATATATATTGAATGAGTATTGATTGCCACAAACAATCTGCATTCAATTTAAACTTTAAACCTGCCAGATAGCGGCCGGATCCATTATCCATTCGTCTCTGGTACGTAGAACTCAGAAACTTAGCAGAAAGCTAGCTGAACAAGAATCTCATTCAGCGGTGGAAACCGCAGTACGTACTAATTACCTCATGCATATATACTTGTTCGCTTCCATCGCAATCACGTCTTCGTTGGGGTGTTTCTGAACGCCGACGGTAAACAGTTGAGACATGTCGGCCAGCCGCGGTCACGGTCAAAGAAACATATAGCAGAGCTCCAAATTAACGTTCGAACTTGCTACAAATGCCACTGCAAGTACGTATCAGCCATATTTGACTTTGCTTGGCAACCATCACCTGCAGTTCAAAGTTGACCTCCACAAGTTGATGGTGGGACACACAGCACGCATGCATGCATGAGACATATTTTGTCCAGAAAAATTAAGAAGGGATTACCAAGGAGAAGTAATTGGTTGTAGCCAGAAGTCCAAGCTGAACCACTACTGCCAAAGAACAAGTTGGTGGAGCCAGCGACGAGTTTATACTCCCTTGAGATTGAGACTGCAAGTAGACAACTCTTTGAGAGTCCTGTGCCTGTAAGCTGCTCAGGCATTTATGATCATGCAGCAGATAGCTTCTAAGGAATACGCTTTAGAATGATGTCCATTTCTTCTCCTTGTTATAATTAGTACAGTACCTACTCAATTGTGTTCCACTAATACTAGAACAGTTTTCCCTATTGATGTAGGGTCGTAAAAGATCTGATTTATGGTTGAGAGAGGAATTGGTGGGGTGAGGGAGACGAGTTTCTTTGTGATGAATGGACTCATGATGGGCCATGGCTGAGCCACATGGTAGCCAGGCGCATGTGACTGGCATGTGTAGTTTACAGGATTGCCGGGCAGCGAGAGAGGAGGAGGAAGGTGAAACTTTAAATGCCCAGAGGGCGACGCCTGCCGCTGAGGGACCATGCCCGTTCATTGGATTTTACTATAGTGTCCACTCTTGGTTTCTGACGGTGGGGGCCGTAACTGTGGGTCCACCACAGATGATAATTAGACCCGGGATAGACAGGTTAACTTAAATTTCATTTCACCTCAATCACAGGTGCGAGGTCCACTAAGAGCTGTTTGGAAAAAAAAATTCACGGATGTATCACGAGAATTTATTCTTTTTAAAGAACAAATTTCATAGAGAATAAAGTTAATACCATATTTAAACAAACCAATAAAGCAAGGCCTCTTTACCCCTTATTTATGGCCGGCACCACCTGCCCAGCCAAAAAAGCCAAAATATGCCTTTATACTTATTTTCTTTATTGCAGCTTCCTGGGGTATTTTACACCAGTCATATTCACACATTCTTTGTCTCATTTAATTTGTGTCATTATGCTTAATTAAATTAGTGGTGACATGGGCACCTTATCTTGTACTTTTGCCCAACTATATCGCAATTGATTGTCGCATTATATACTTCATTGTAAGTTCAACCCTATCGCAATTTTGAAACTATATACTATCACATTTTTAACATTATCTATCGCAATGTAGACCCATCACATATTAGTATCCTATACCTTAACAATTTAGATGTAATATAGTACTATTAGAATTTAGGCTTCATATGCTATTTGAATATCTACGATCATAATTTTAACACTAATGTCATTTCAATTTGACATCATATATCATTTCAATTTAGTTACCATATTGCAATCTACCCATCACAATTTAGACCCTATTGCATAATAGAGACCAATACCATTACAATTTAGATACTATATACCAAAATAATTTAGACATCATATATTATTTGAGTCTACCATCACAATATAGGTTTTATTACAATCTAGATACCTATACCATCATAATTTAAACATCGTACACTAACGCAATTTAGACACCATGTCCTATTGCAATCTACTAATTGTAATATCAACCTACCTGTCATTATTTAGAACTTGTCACAATTTAGACAACGACGTGTACAGAGAAAAGAGGGAAAGCAACACAAGGAGGAGGAGGCACACAAACGAGGAAGTGGCATGAGTAGAGGAGGTGACAAGGGTGGAGGAGAAGGCATCGGGGGGAGCAAATGCAGAAGGAGAGAGAAGAGGGAGCAGTCAGTGACTCCTAGAGGAGGTCAAGATAGCGTGCAAAGGAGGAGGTAGTGATGCAGCACAAATGAGGTGATGATGTGCATAGGAGGAGGCAGAACAATTAGAGGAGAAGGCATCGGATGGTGAAAGGAGAGGAGGAGAGGGAGGAAGAGGAGTGAGAAAAGGGGGGTAGAAGTGCAGGGAAGAGGATGCAGATCGAAGACCTATAAAAAAAATTAGTATTTCCTTGGTTAGTTCATTTCAGTTTCTTTTAGGGCAAATTTTATAATGGGACAAGAGAGAATAAAGATATAAAAAATGAACATAGCTAAAAGAGAGAAAACAAGGGAATGCAATTGCATGCCCATTAATCCAAATCGGGTTTGCACATGTGAGCTGATTTTAAAAGGTGATAGGCATACCTATGCGGCATAGTGAATAGCCATTACACACAAAGAACCATCAATCAAAACATCATAACATGTCATTTCCCTCTTACTCTGTAGAAACAATTTCTACCCTCTCCCATCTGATGCATGCAATGTCTCCAGCTCCCATTCCCTTGGCTACTATCTCCCCTTTGGCGCCTATCTCCCCCACCCTCCCTCTTCGTCTCAGCTCTCAATAGAGGACCCCTATCCGCTAGTAAGCAAGAAGGATGGTGTCTAGAAAACATGTTATGTAACACCCCAAAAATTTAGAAGAATTTTCTTTCGTTAGTTAATTTCAAAAGAAGAATAAACCTTGTTACATTATAGAACTATGATAAAAGCTTAGATTTGATCCCTTAACCATTAGGGATAGGGGGCAATAATTTTCTTAATTTAGGTTGATAGTATGTGTCACACCTCATAAGCCATATTAATAAAGGACATCTAATAAATTATGAGAAATTTTTATTTTATCTCAAATACAGAATAAATTACTCAATTAAATATCTACATCATGATAACTGAGGTTCAAAAATATGACTATCAAAATATATAATATTACTACAAGTGTCAAAAATCTATAAATTGTAGGTTAACCTTCTAAGTACAATCATGTCATCCATCTAAAAATAAATAACTAAATAAACTTGGCTCTCGTGTCATTAATTATAATTATTTACAAAATTATAAAAGTAAAAAATTAAATCTCACTAGAGCAATCTCGTCCTCAATCGCTTACCAATGTCCTAGCTTGCTAGTCCTTATCTAAAGAGCCTGCAACCATCAAGACTAAACAACAACGAAACATCTCCTCTTTTTGAAAGAAAGTTTTCAAAAGAATAAAAGTATGAATTAATATTTTTGGACCAGACCAATATCATTAAATATTAATTGTCTACATACTCATTAAATAACATATACAATGTTACTTCCAATAAGATTGGACTAGACGTAATTATGTCTAGAAACTACAATATCTCAAAAAGTATAACACCAAATATGCAATGCTTAAGAGTTTTAGAAAAACATACATTTTATGTGTCCTTTAGTTGTTCCACGAGTTCTAATTAAATAATTATTAACAAGTAATTTTATTAATTATCTCGTAAACCTTTGTTCAATAATTAATAACCTTGTACAATCCTAAAGATAGACTCATCAAATTTCAACCTAAGTGACAAATAATACAACTTTTATAGACCATCATCGAAAGGGAACCATCCATAATGAGGCTTTGGAATCAATCATAAAGTACCATGACCCAACCTAACACCTAAACATTTTTTTGGAGCTGAAGAGTATGACCCACAATTGCTCTAAATGGGTGGAAGAAGTGAACTAAGTAGGATGTCAGCTACTCTAAATGGGTGTAAATTAAATGATCCTAAATAAATCGGTTGTGAGCAAAGGATCAAGCAGAACACCCTATAACAGGGAAGTGCAACAACACGTCCAAATCAATAGCTCCTCAATAGAGCTGAGACTCAGAAAACTATCACAAACCTTATCAGTGCTTGTCAAATAAGTAAGAGTCAAAATAATCATCTCAAACTTTTTTAATCTCTCTGAGACTAGGGTTAAGACTCGAAACTGTAATCGATTCATTAACCATAGCAAATTGCAAGGTTAAGGGCCTTATTTATTCCATGAACTAGTACTAGACCCCCTCTAAAGGTATTTTAATCTTTATCTTGATTAGGTATTCTTGCTCAATCTGAAGCTATCTAGCCCCATTGATTAATATTTCATTAATCTCAGCATAATGATAAATTACTATTACAACATCAATAATAAGTATTAAAACAATAAAAACATAATTAATACCCACCCACACAGATCTAAATGGATCATAATACCAAGTTCCAAACTAAATTATGACATTAGAAAGACTTACAATCTTGTGCCCTAACTCTTCTCGGTTTAGAAACTTCTATTTTTATGAAAATGGATTGCAATGACCCTAACATTATTATAGTAATTTTCCCACATAGTATACAATCATCTCCTTTCTTGGGTTTCCAGTCCTTGACCACTCAAGAAGTTTCAATCTCAAATTGTGATTCAAGGTGGGATTAATTAAATTAATTCTATTTGACGAATCTAGATACTAGTGCACATAACTTTCCTGTCGCAAATTTTAGTAATAAATTTATAAAAAATAGAGGGAAAAAATAAGAGAAATAAAAATCTCTTATTCTTCAATATCTTAGAAAATAACATAGAAGTTCAACTACTTTTGGCTTCCGTGAGAGAGCCAAGCTTTTATACAAATCCTAATGGCATAATTGTAAATAAAAAAATCCAATATCTAACTACATTATGACTAATCATTCAAAGTTGAGGAAAACTAGAACATCCTTAAATAATCAACATAATATAGAATGAAGACTCCTAGGAAAGCAAAACACATAAAAGTTATCAATTTGGAACAAAAGCCTTATCCAAAAAGAATTTCAGAATTGTATCGCTATTTAAATGATCGATCGTGAGATAGATAGATCAATCGCCAACTTAGCTTCATTTTACACTAATCTGTAAATAGTGTCAATCGATCGTTACAGTAGACTGATAGATCGTTCCATGGATCAATCACTTATATATGCAATTTGATTTTAACAAAAAAATTCCAGCGGAGGCTATCGATCGCCCTTGGATCCCGATCGATCTCTCAATGGAACTTGGCATATCTTCTTCTTTCAATCCCATTGCTCCTTGTGCTTCAAACCAAGCTTATTTGCAACATCAATTCCAAGATAATTTGCATGTTTCTTTAAGTTATGAACCTCCTTATCTATGAGTCACTTACAACCTTCATCAAATGGCTCATGATTTCATTCACGTGAATGTTGTCGGTCCGCTCATAGGGGTATTTTTATCATTATGTTTAAGGTCTTCCTAAATTTCAATGGGTTCAAATTGATCTCTAGAGTACTCATTAATGTCTTGAATCTGTGGCAATTTTCTAAACATTTTATGAGGTTATAAACCCCTTTAATTAACCTTAGCTCCCTCAGCGGTTCGCCCTTAATTGTAGGGGTAAAATAGTCAATTATCTACTTACTATTATTTTTACAACCATATGACTAAGTCCCAATTTAGAGTAAACACTCACCTATTCCTAAAAAAATTGCTAATTTTTAACTCTGCTCATAAGCCCTTAAACAAGAGGTTGAGTCGGGTAATTAAATATTATTTTATTGTTCAACTATAAGGGTAAAATAATCATTTCACAGCCTTCGAGATTTTTACAAAGTCTAAACTTAGTCAAAAACTTATCACTCCCTCCAAGTCGTTCCATAATTTTTTAAATATTTTTAGTCAATTACACCCTCTAAACCAGACTTGGCTCGGTACCACTATTTCTCTTTCTCTTATTTTTTTGAACCGTTTCCGATTGACCATTGAACCAGACCCGGTTCACAAGTCATCTTCTTCATTTTGCTTGGAACAAAAAACCCAGAAACATACCACCCACCCAAGTGCTCTATTCCTAGATGGTTGTCCAAGGTCACCGAAGGACATAACTGTGCAAGGCCACTCTTGAGAACCCACTCTTGCCACTAGAGACAATGAAGGGGTATGTTCCACCATCAACAATGGCCCCATCAATTAAACCATAGGCAACCCTCCCTATTTGCATTGAGTTTTAGCTAATTTCAAAATTGAAAATTTCTCATTTGAAACAACCCTAAAGGAAACTAAAAGCATAATCACCTATTTATTGTAATTTTTAATCATAATTTACCAAATTCTTAAAGGCAAGCATCTTGTAACAACTGATAAGTGCAATTGATGTAAGTATACAAAGACTCACACTAGCACTATACTTATGAGAGCAAATATTAAATATTGACAAGTTCATGATGATATCAGTTCACCGAACAAGCAAACCAAACATAATTCAATAAAATTAAGTCATTGTTATGTAACTAAATAAGAATATATATACACACATCATCACCTCTAAGAACTTCAGTCTTCACGCTCGCTCTTCCCCGCCTTTGTCACAAACTCATTGGCCACACTTTTGCTCTGATTGCCAAAAAAAATCATCTTCTCCGACGGCTCATCTCCTCCTATAAGGAATATCACGTCCTGACTCCAAACTAGCTAGAGGACGTAACAATTCCTAACTCAACCCTGAATTAGATCGGAATTACATAGTTGAGTCATCATTTTGCTTAAAAATAACCAAGAGAATAATGTAAAAAAAATTTACTTTTATCGTAACTATGATTAAACATCCGCCTACTAGAGTTATTGTTACACCCCAAATTTTTGACCCAACTAACTTTGCTTATCAATTTGATATTGTTTTAGCCTCAATTTTCTACAAACCTTTTGAGATCATTTATAGGGCTCAAAGAGTCAGATTGTAACGAGCCTAGGAACGCAAATTTTGGACACCGAGATTGTGGACTACGACCTCGTTAAGCATGTTATGGGCGGGACTCATATTATTTTTGTAAGAAAACCTACACTTGTGTGGTCTTGTTTCGAAGGGCTTGTCAATACGAGTCCAACGGTACTAAGACCATGCAATTCCAAGCTCAGAGTAAAAAGTTATGTCCAATTAAAGTTTTAATAAAAAATAATAATATATATTTATTATTTCTTGCGTCAGCCGGTGCTGATGCCCTGATGTTGGAGTTGATGCCATTGCGTCATCTCCCCTATTGCATTGCGACAGATTTACTTGCCGCAATGCGGAAGGTCGGCAGGCCAAAGCCTAGCCTATATGCCGCAGCAGGCCCTTCCTTGGCTAGCCTTGCGACTAGCCTATACACCGCTAGCCTGAACAACACAGGCTAGCCTATTTTTGGTCAGTGGTTGGATGTGGCATGCATCCAATGGTGGTGTTCCCCTATTTAAGGAGGGGAGGGGGGGTGCTCAACTCGCCCCTACCTCTTTTTATTCCCTTTTTCTTTGTGTTACGTTGTTTATAAACTTTAAATGTTTGTTACTTCACCGTCCTTCACCCATTTTTACCCATTAAAAAACCTAACTTACCTAATTCGAGGGTGCCCGACATCGGTTCATTTTTTGAGATAACCCCTCTAAAAGGTGAAAATGACCTAAGGCAAGATGAGGCCTTGTCTGCCACCCTCGGACCGGGAATGAAGACTATCCCAACGCTAGGGGAGGTTCTGTCCGCTTCACCCTAGCTGGACGAGGAGACTATCATGATGCTAGGGGAGGTTCTGCCCACCTCACCCAAACTGGACGAGGAAACTATCTCTGCACAAGGGGAGGTGCCGCCCACCGCTTTTAAGCCAACCACAAACATAGGCTTAACAAGGGTAGGTGGTTTTAAATCTTATTTTCGTGTTAAGGTTGAGTTCCTTATTTTACTAAAAACTACTTTTAAATGGTTTAGAATATCGTTAGGGTATGGACAAAGGTCCGCCCTTACGAGATTATTTTAGTACCAATTATTTAAATATTATTTGATTATTTCGTTTAATTTAAAATTTAAAAATTTGAAGGGTAGTTCTTCGGCACACAACCCTAAGAACTATTGGACTTTATTACTCCTAGATAGTGCCTAATGAGGCTTTTAGTGCGCTCAAGAGTTGGGGTATCATGGGAAAGCCCCTTTTCTTCTAATCCTGTTGCCCCTTGAGTACGGGTGCATGTCGTTTTAGTATCGACGACATTCTGTGAATAAAAAGAATTTGTTTTAAGCCATGCAATTGTTTTTATTTTAAATTCTAAGTTATGAATTTGTTGTACGATTTATCTTACCTCTGCATGTTAATAGAATTTAATGCTACCTACTAGGTATAAAGTTTTATACTCACCCACCCCCAGATATTACAGGTGTAGATACTAGTTTGGGGCTCGTTCCATGGAAAAAGGGCTAATACGCCAGATTTTGTCTAATTAGATTTCTGTATGCATTGTGTCACGCCCCGGCGATGCCCGACCCGAGCCGAACCCGGTCCAGGGGCCGGTCAAGCGCGCGGGGGCGATGAAGTGAAAATTGAGAAATGTTCTAGCGGAAGACTTAACCCTAACCACGGGCAATTAACAGCAACACGGAGTGCGCACAATCCTTTGAGCAAGAGTAAATAAAAGGGAAGAAAAAGGTGTTGCTAATCACAAAGTAAACAACAATCTCAAACCCACAAACTTAGTTAAGTAAAGCCCACACCGGCTCAAAATAAGTCATAATCATCACAACTGTAGTATATGACAAATCCAAAACAAGAACCATACACAAAGGTTCGAACATAAAGCATGAAAGAAACGATGATAAGTCACCCAATGATCTCCATCATCACACCCAAGCTACCTCTGACCTTTCCTCAAAGAGGCAATCCTATCCGTCTGCGTGTCGCACCACGCAGCCCCAAATCAAAACACAAAAGAGGGGTGAGTTTTAAACTCAGCAATGGTTTTTAATATCACTGTCAACGTAGAAAATACGATAGCTTAGAAATGAGAACGTTCAGATCAAAGATTTACATGGTGCATCACTTTCTGATCACACATTCATATCACCTAACACTGCATCATAAAGCATAATTCAACCTGCATGGATGTATCTCTAGCATACATATTCCCACATGCATTCACATCATAACCAATCCCGCATGGATGTATCTCTAACATACATATTCCCACATGCATAATATCATCACAACCTGCATGGATGTATCTCTAACATACATATTCCCACATGCATAATAGTATCACAACCTGCATTGATGTATCTTTAACATACATATTCCACATGCATAATATCAAAATCAACATGCATGGATGTATCTCTAACATACATACTCCACATGCATAACATCAAAATCAACATGCATGGATGTATCTCTAACATACATATTCCCACATGCATAATGTCATCATAATCCACCTCCATCAAGGAGTAATCACACGTTAACGTCACACAGACGGGAGCATAGACAAGGCCACGAAGGCGTGTCATGGTACAAAATTCTACACAAGAATTCAAGAAAGATCGGGGTTGTCAATCCCTAATATTGCTCGCCCTGGACGATCCTGGCCAAGGATGTCCCATTCTCACACAGAGAATCTAGAGCAGGGGTGTTTGCCCAGGGACATCTCCTGCGGAGGGAAGAGCCCGAGTTCTCACACAGAGAACCCTAGAACACGTGGTAGCGGGGTGCACACGGCATACCACACTGGATTCTCAGGGTCCAGATGACACACATAATAACATTCTCACATATCCGCAAGACAAGTACACAACTCGTCCCCACATCATTCCATTAAGCAAGACTCAACCCGGGGAGTGCACTCGTTCCACACAGGAACTTTAAATCGTTCCACACAGGAACTTCAAATCGTTCCACACAGGAACTTCAAATCAAAATATGTCCTTTCGGACCAATCAACTTGCGATTAATCCACGACCGATAAACCCGGCACACAATTCCATCACATTGCATCCAATCAGTCAAATTCGATTAATCACGCTAAGGCCTCACTTGGAAATCCATTTTCATGATGTGTGCAGCATGGTACATGCGTGGGCAAAGCATACATGAATCCTAATCATGATAAGTGCTCTCACCAGCCCCTAATGCATCATTCATAATCACGATATTAAGCTTCAACATCATCATTTAACCCCCACATGTGTGTGTGTGTAACTAGTAGAAGCCTTTCACATAATGCATATTAACATGCTTGAAAATCAACTTACTACCACACTACACATGTGAATTTCTACCTAAACATGAATTCCAGCGAAAATCATAGTAGAAGAATCGTTGAAATCATAGTTAAATTCAAAACTCAACCACAAAGGCTAAACACCTATAACATCACTCATTTCATCATTGAGTCACAATTAATCACAATTTACCAACATTCACACCATTAATCACAATTTATCATGACAAATCAGTCCAACAATGATTGTAGTCCTACTGAAAATATATGCTTAACCAAAGGGAAACAACCATTCATAATATCAAGATAACGATTCCAACACCATGCCACAAAACATAAGTCATCCCACCATCTCTAAGCATATGTCTCAACTCTATAAACTCAATAGCATGCATTTCCAGTAGCCTAACATAGCTTAAAACACTCCACATTCATATAAAATTGGCAAGCTAAAGTGGAATCATCAACATAGGCATCATACACACAACATACAGTTTTCTGTGTAGCCGATCGATCGCCCTTCAGGCCGTTCGATCGGTTACATGCAAAAATTTAAAATTTTCAGTTCAGCCGATCGATCGCCCTGCAAGGCCGATCGATCGCCAACACGGCAGAACAATCATCTTCTTCCTTTCACAAAATCAAACCGAAACACCATAGATAACACTTCAAATCCACATCTAACACCCTAATCATCATCAAAAGTCCTCCTTGACTTCCAGAATATCAAACCAAACCATAATAATGCAAAACCCTAAGAAATCGGGATTAAATAATTCCATTTTCTAATCTTACCATTAACACACTAAATCAAGCAAACCATTTCGAAATAAGCCAAAAATGAAGAGTTTTACCATGGATAAACAGAGATTTCGAAGACCCATTACCTCAGCACTTGATTAAGTTCGGATTGAAGAGTCACCCTTCTTGAAATCCTTGAAAACACAATGAGTTTGAATTAAACTCTAATAGAAATCGATTTACCCAAGAAATCCCTAATTAAACCTTAGATCTAGGGCTTGTTGGTAGTAAAAATCAAATTTTGAATGTTAGGGTTTGTAGTAAAAAAAAATCAGTAGCTTTTGATGGTCAAAAACGGATTGAATCAAGGGGAAAATGATAGATTTGGAAGAAATTAAGAGAGAAGCCATGGAGTAGTGCTTAATTAGAGTAAGCTTACCTTAATCGGCTTCTAATTCGGGCCTAAGTGGGGATTAGGCCAGCCTTCCTTCCTTAGCCTATTCCCAAAAATGAAAATGGCTCAGGTTTGCCCTTTTATAGTAAGGGTTGGGGTAGACATAGGTAAGTTTTGGGGTGTAAATATGAAAAGTAGGCTAAAAGTGGGTATTTTGCAAATTTAAGCATAATTTAAGCCTAATAAAATTCTGAAAATTTTTGTGGGACCTTAAGTATATGTCTAGGTTCATTTGACAGAAAAATAAAATTTTCGACGGTGGGGCCCACAGGGGTCCCGCCAAAACCCTAATTTTTGGGAAAATAGTAAAAATTCCGAAAAATCTCAAAAATTCACATTTGGTTTAAAATCACTCAAAAACACTAATATTGAAGTTAATTTTGGTTAAAACTATCACAAACACTATTTATTTACGAAATCACCGAATAAGATCAAAAAACGAGTAAATCTCACGATAACCCATAATTAAAGAAAACCAAAACCGGTTCAAAGATAAGGGTCCTTACATCCTCCCCCTCTTAGGAATTTTGGTCCCCCAAAATTCGCTAGAGGTCAGCGACAAAGAGATGAGGATACTTCTTTCTGATCTCGTCCTCCGTTTCCCACGTGGCTTCCTCGACTCCATGATTCCTCCACAACACCTTCACGAGTGGGATTGCCTTTTGCCGAAGTACCTTCTCCTTATGGTCTAGAATCTGAATAGGTACCTCCTCGTAGGAAAGATTCTCCTAGAGCTCCAACGGCTCAAAATCCAAGACATGAGTAGGATCTGGCTCATACTTTCGAAGAAGTGAGACGTGGAAAACATTATGGATATCGGCCAGTCGGGGTGGAAGTGCAACCCAATAAGCTGTGGCGCCAATCCGCTCCAAGATCTTGAATGGACCAATAAAACGAGGTGACAACTTCCCCCGTTGTCCAAATCGAACAACACCACGAGTCGGAGAGATCTTAAGGAAAACATGATCACCAACACCAAACTCCAACTCCCGCCATCGCCTATCGGCATAACTCTTCTGACGGCTCTGAGCTGCCTGCAACCTCTCCCGGATAAGGCGTATCTTCTCCACTGACTGCTGAATAAGGTCTGGGCCAGTGAGAAGGTGATCTCCAACCTCACTCCAACACAACGGTGATCGGCAAGGACGCCCATAAAGTGCCTCAAAAGGTGCCATCCGGATGCTCGCTTGGTAGCTATTATTATAAGAATACTCAACTAGCGGAAAATGTTGCTCCCAACTTCCTTTCCACTCAAGGATACAAGCCCGAAGCATGTCCTCAAGCGTCTGAATGGTCCTTTCGGACTATCCGTCCGTCTGAGGATGGTAAGCGGAGCTAAGATGTAAAGATGTGCCCAAAGCACCCTGAAAGCTCTGCCAAAACCTCGAAGTGAACCGCGGGTCACGATCAAAGATGATAGATACTGGAATCCCGTGTAACCACACGATCTCCCTCAAATATAGAGCAGCCAAGACATCCAAAGGAGTAGTCATTCTAATCGCGAGGAAATGAGCGGACTTAGTAAGTCGATCAACAATCACCCAAACCGCATCATTACCACTCGGCGACCATGGCAGTCCGGAGACGAAATCCATAGTGACGTGTTCCCACTTCCACTCCGAAATCGGAAGTGGTTGTAGTAAACCGCCTGGATGCCGATGCTCTGCCTTGACTTGCTGACATACAAGGCATTTGGACACGTAGACCGCAATGTCCTTTTTCATCCCATTCCACCAAAATGTCCTCTTCACGTCGTGGTACATCTTCGTTCCTCCAGGATGGATAGAGAACTTAGAATGGTGTGCCTCCGATAGGATACGCTCTCTCAGCTCAACGATGTTCGGCACACACCAACGACCCTTATACCTCAAACTTCCATCGGACCTTTCCTCAAAACCCAACACTGCCTTCTCCCTTAGCTTAGCCTTAAGAGCTAGGATCTCTTCATCACTTTTCTGAGCTGCGACCACGTCATCCACCACACTAGAGCTAATAGAGAGATTAGCAAACCAGCTCCGTGTGTCCTCCAAAGTCAACTCTGGCCTTAGCTCAATGGCATCCTCATAAAGAAGCCACTCACGAACTCGCATGCAAGCAACCGTAGTGGCTGATTTCCGACTCAAAGCATCCGCCACCACGTTCGCCTTGCCCGGATGATACGATATTGTGAAGTCATAGTCCTTCAAGAATTCAAGCCACCTCCTTTGCCTCAAATTAAGATCTCGTTGAGTGAACAAGTACTTCAAGCTCTTGTGATCAGTGAATACCTCAAACTTCTCACCATAGAGATAGTGCCGCCAAATCTTCAATGCAAAAACTACGGCCGCTAACTCCAAATCATGAGTGGGGTAATTCCGCTCGTGCACTCTAAGCTGACGAGATGCATAAGCCACCACTCTCCCATGCTGCATGAGTACACAACCCAAGCCGCGAAGAGAAGCATCACTATAGACCACGAATCCGCCACTCCCGGAAGGCAAAGTTAGAACTGGAGCTGAAGTTAGCCTCTTCTTCAACTCTTGGAAACTCTCTTCACAAGCTGAGTTCCACTCGAACTTCTCATTCTTCCTTGTCAACTTAGTCATAGGGCTCGCAAGGCTAGAAAAACCCTCTATGAAACAGCGATAGTACCCGGCAAGTCCTAGGAAGCTATGGACCTCCGATGCACTCTTCGGTTGCTCCCAATTCAACACGGCTTCAACTTTCGAGGGATCAACCGCCACACCGTCTCTCGATATAACATGACCAAGGAAATGCACTTTCTTGAGCCAAAATTCACACTTGTCAAACTTCGCAAAGAGCATATGCTCCCGCAAAGTTCGCAAGACAATCCTCAAATGTGCTTCATGCTCTTCCTCATTGGCCGAATAGATCAGAATATCATCCACGAATATAATCACAAACCGATCAAGATAAGGCCGAAAGACTCGGTTCATCAAGTCCATAAATGAGGCAGGTGCATTAGTAAGACCAAAAGGCATAACTAAGAACTCATAATGCCCATATCGGGTACAGAAAGCCGTCTTAGCAACATCATCAGGACGGATCCGAAGTTGGTGATAACCCGGTCTCAAATCGATCTTAGAGAAAACCTATGCCTGTTGCAACTGATCAAACAAATCGTCAATTCTAGGCAAAGGGTACTTGTTCTTGATGGTTACCTGATTAAGCATTCGGTAGTCGATACACAACCGTAGAAAACCATCCTTCTTCCGAACAAATAAGACCGGCGCACCCCAAGGAGATACACTCGGCCTAATATACCCCTTATCCATAAGATCCTGCAGCTGAGCCTTAAGCTCTTTAAGTTCAGCTGGAGCCATACGATAGGGAGCCTTAGAGATAGGAGTAGTGCCTGGAATAAGGTCAATGCAAAACTCTATCTCCCTCTCCGGTGGTAAACTCGCCAAGTCACTAGGGAAGACATCGGGAAATTCTGCCACAACACGAACGGAATCCGAAGAAGGTAACTCCATGTTCAACCCCGTAACACTAGCAAGGAAAGCTTCGCATCCACTATCGATCCACTTCTTGGCTTTGAAGGAAGAGACCAAGAATTTGCCATTAGAACGCTTCACCCCTTGAAAGATAAAAGGCTTAGCTCCTGGCAACTCAAACTTCACACACCTCCTGCGACAGTCTACATGCACATGGAACTTGAACATCATATCCATGCCTAGGATCACATTAAAGTCAATCATCGGCAATATAATAAGATCCATATGTAGCACATGTCCACCGATCTCCATAGGAATCATCTCAACATACTTTTCCGCTCGAAGAGAGGATGAAGGTGTAGAAACACGCAAAGGAACATGCAACAACTTATAACAAGCATCCAACTCATGAGCAAAAAGAGGAGACACAAAAGAATGAGAGGAACCGGTATCAAATAACACTCTAGCATAGTGGGAGGCAATGAGAATCATACCTTCCACCATGCCCGAAGAGTTAGCCGCCTCCTGCACTGAAATAGCAAAGACTCTCCCATCATGAGCCGGCTTCTTCCCCTTGCCATCGGGCTGCCCGGTAGGTGCTCTCGCCGGTGGTACACCCGGCTGTCTGGGACCGGTATTAGGTGTCATCGGTGCACGTCTCTGAGCACGACCAGCCCTCTGCGGACACTCATTGGCATAGTGCCCCTTCTGCCGACAATCATAGCAAGTCACACTAGCACGGCGGTCCTGAGGATCCTGCTGCACATGCTGGGTGTTATGCCTCACATGACGGGTATCTCGCCGCTTAAAGTCTCGGCGGTTATGGCTATCCTCCGCACTCGACCTCTTAGGCTGCTGCTGCTGCCCTCTCCTCCGGATATACTCATCAGAATCACGCTCCACAGCGATGGCCGTCTCAAGTACCTCAGCAAGGGTCTTGTGCCTGAATGGCACGACTCGGCCTTTGATAAAAGGCTTAAGACCATCCTCAAACTTACGTGCTCGCTCATACTCATCGCTGAAGAAGCGAGGAGCAAAGCGCTCAAGCTCCACGAAACGAGTCTCATAAGCCAAGACCGTCATAGAACCCTGCTGCAGACTGAGAAACTGCTTCTTCTCCTCTCGGACATGAAGAGGGAAGTACTTGTCGTTAAAGGCTGACAAGAACTCCTCCCATGGAATGTCCTCTCGGCCATGGAACCTCTGACGCTCCATCGATAACCACCACCTCTGAGCTTCGCCCTCGAACATGAAGACTGCAAGTCTAGTCTTCTCCTCGTCCGAGCATCGTGGGGCCAGGCCCCGCGCGACGCGGGGCGCGTCCACGGGATGCAGGCGCAGTGAGCGTCCGTGCGCTTCACACGCGCGGCCAGCGTGTCACACGCTGCACAGGCGTGCAACGCGTGGCGCGAGCGTGTCCGGGGGCGTCTCGTACGCCCTCGGCTCTTCCCCTATAAATTGAATTCCCGTTCTATTTTCGGGGGAGTTTCTGGACTCGTTTGGAGTCCGTTTTCTTCCGTTCTTGAGGCGTTCCTAGCTAATTCGAGGGTGATCTACACAATGGCATGGTCTATTCCTCGAGTTGGTGCTCCTATAAGGAAGGAACGACCCGGGGCAAGAGGAGGCTCTGTCCACCGCCCTCCTGCCCCGAGAGTGAGAGAGAGAGAGGGCCCGGTGAGAGAGGAGGCTCCGTCCTCCGTTACTGGGCCAGATCAAGGGAAGTGGCCCGATGTAGGGGAGGCTATGTTCTCCACTGAAGGGCCACGCCGTGCGAAGGACACCCCGAGTAGGGGAGGTTCTGTCCGTCGCCCACGGGCGCAGAAAATGATGTCTCCGGGAAAGGGGAGAGTGGGTTGGGTCATCTTCGGTGCAAGGCGACGAACGTATGGAGGCTAGGGGAGGCTCTGCCCGCTGTCTCCGGATCTGAAGGGGAGGACGCCCAGAACGGGCATCCCGAATACCTCTACCTCGTGTGACATCAGGGGAGTTTCTGGACTCGTTCGGAGTCCGTTTTCTTCCGTTCTTGAGGCGTTCTTAGCTAATTCGAGGGTGATCTACGCAATGGCATGGTCTATTCCTCGAGTTGGCGCTCTTATAAGGGAGGAACGACCCGAGGCAAGAGGAGGCTCTGTCCGCCGCCCTCCTGCCCCGAGAGTGAGAGAGAGAGAGAGGGCCCGATGAGAGAGGAGGCTCCGTCCTCCGTTACCGGGCCAGATCAAGGGAAGTGGCCCGATGTAGGGGAGGCTCCATTCTCCACCGAAGGGCCACGCCGTGCGAAGGACACCCCGAGTAGGGGAGGTTCTATCCGTCGCCCACGGGTGTAGAAAACGATGTCTCCGGGAAAGGGGAGAGTGGGTTGGGTCATCTTCGGTGCAAGGCGACGAACGTATGGAGGCTAGGGGAGGCTCTGCCCGCTGTCTCCGGATCTGAAGGGGAGGACGCCTAGAACGGGCATCCCGAATACCGCTACCTCGTGTGACATCAGGGGAGTAAGGGTCTCTTACCTTCTATTTAATTATAGAATGACATGTGCGAGTTATGTTGTGTGTCGTCTCACTCTGGGTTAGAGAGAGACGGGCTGTGTGTGTGTTTATATATTTCTATGCATATAAGCATGATGTGTGCCGTCTCCCTCTGGGTTAGAGAGAGACGGGTTGTGCGTGTGTTTATCTTATGTTATGCTATGAGTATATGCATGATGTGTGTTGTCTCGCTCTGGGTTAGAGAGAGACGTGTTGTGTATGTGTTGGGTCTCGGCTCAGTGATAGAGCGAGACCTGTGATTGTGTTCTGTCTCACTCTATGATAGAGCAAGACGTGTGATGTGTGTGGTCTCGGCTCAGTGATGGAGCGAGACGTGTGATGTGTGGTCTCGACTCAGTGATGAAGCGAGACATGTGATGTGTGGTCTTGCTCTAGGATAGAGTGATGAATGTTGTGATGGTCTTGCTCTGGGGTAGAGTGAGGCATGTTGTGGTGGTTGTGTAGTGCTCGTCTCTATGATAGAGCGAGATGTGTGTTGCCGATGTTTTATCGGGTTTTTGTATTGGTTGTGTAGTGCTCGTCTCTATGATAGAGCGAGATGTGTGTTGCCGATGTTTTATCAGGTTTTCGTATTGGTTGTGTAGTGCTCGTCTCTATGATAGAGCGAGATGTGTGTTGCCGATGTTTTATTAGGTTTTCGTATTGGTTATGTGGTGCTCGTCTCTATGATTGAGCGAGACGTGTGTTGCCGGTGCTTTCGTATACCTCCGATTAAATATTCAGAGATACGTATTTTATATGTATGTGTTTTTGGTGTGCGGGTTGTATGTAGTAGCCAATAGGCAGAACTACATTCGGATCCGATCGTATCGGAGTAACATCATGGATGTTAGCCGATATGTACGTAGGCAACCAACGGCAATGCAACGTTGGCCCGGTCCGAATTAGTTATATAATTAGGCCAGTTCTTGCCTACACGCAACGTAGCGCTAAAGTTCCGTAGCACGTAGAGGAACAAGAAGACTCTCGCACTCAGAGTGTGCTGCTTTTGGTTCATGGTTTGGTTTTCATGGGTTTCATCGATTTCGGGACCCCTGGCCCGGGTCCATTTGCGGGTCGGGGTGTCACAGTATAAACTCGGTAAGGCTTTGAAAAAGTTGCATTTACACCATAAGAGATGAGTTCATTCAAAGCAAAGTCTTTACACAAAAACCTGTGCAAATAAGTCTTAGCATTTCCATCACAAGAGTCTTACATGACAATCTAATGTAAATGAATATCAAAAGTCATCACTAGATAATAAAATAGCACAACCATTCAAAATCAATCTTGTTGCCTATTGCCTATTACCTATCACCCCAAATACCAGAAATCCCTAGTCACACCGGCATATAAAGTCCATGACCAGCCTGGAGCAAACTCCAAAAGTTTTAATAAATAAATAGTCTCAATCATCTCAGCCCGGGGGAGGAATAACCTCTCATTTTAAACGTAAAACACTGCCAATTAGACGTAAAATCCCACCCTTTTGGATGTAAAACCAATTTGATAAACCTCTAATGCGATAAATCCATCAACCATAGGAACCTCAACTAACCATTATTAATTTATAGTTTATAAATTGTTTCGTGATATAATGAATTATAAACATGACTACATGTGCAACCTAAAGTAATCACATTATCTTATATATGACATAATTTAGTTGATAATAACATATTTACTAAGACATGCATGAAACATAGATTTTGATAAATTAACCTTAGATATATTCATGCATATACTTAATAAAGTTAAATATATTAAAAGTACTAAAGTAAGACAATTAACAATACAATATCTCATTTATTCTCATACTAACTTAAGTAGATGTTTAGCGTAATCACAACATGTAACTTATATATTTTTGGAAAAATAACAAATAAGCTCTAAACAACATGAAAAATTGTAGACACCGACCATGCTTTGACAATAACTCACAAGACACTACACACATGCTTTTTCTAACATCTAATCATAGATATAAACTGGAATCATGAGTAAAAACTATCGGAAACCATCATTCAAATCATGAATTTAAGTTAACAAATCTAACATGTTTAACCAACATCATGTAATTCCGCAGAATACCCAATTATCACTCATACATTCCAACATCACTAGCATACCCTTACAGTAGCTTATTCTAACTCAAATAAACCCACATGAACATGAGGAATAATATTTGGGAGTAGAAACATCAAAATAAATAAAAGAATTAAAATGACCAAAATATGTTGTACTGTCAATCGATCAGCCTATAAGCTCGATCGATCGCCATAACGGTAGGTCTGGTTAGTCTTCTCCATTTTGAAAACCAAACTGAGGCACCATCAATCGAACTTAAAACCTCCAAAGCTCTAAACTTTATAAAAATCTAATTAAAACTTCTAGAATGCTAAATCTGCTCATTTTCAATCAAGGCTCTAAGAAATGAATACAAAAGATTAAGTTTTTACTAATCTACCATTAGAACACTAAACATGAAATCCATTGTGGAAAACGCATCAAAACAAAGATTTGGAAACACAACAAGATTAAGGCTTAAACCCATTACCTTTCACCACTCTTTGGGTCGGAATAACTCCTTAATCTCCTCCAAAACCTATCCAAAAATATGATTTTCATTAATATTTCTCAAATCTAATTTTGGAACACTAAAAACCTTAAAAAACAAGTAGATCTAGGGTTCTAGAGACCCAAAAATAAAATTTTAAAAATTAGGTTTTGAAATAGAAACCTAAATCAGTAGTTTTTGAGTGAAAACCGAGATTGAATTGAAGTAAATGAAGAGATTTGAAAGATTTAGGCAAAACCCTAATAGATTAAGGGGAAAAAATTAAGAAAAACAAACCTTAGTCTCTTTATTTTTAGGCAAATGGGAGATTAGGCCTCTTGATCCCTAGCTCATCCCTTTTCCTAAATGGGAAAGAGGCAGCCTCTTTCCTTAAATAGTAAGAAAGAGATTAGACCTAATCAAATATGGGGGTACAAATAGAATTCATAACTAAAAATTGGTAATTTGGCTATTTAAACTGTAATTAATATTAAAAAAATTATAAAATAATTTTTTAATGTCTTAATTTAATGTTAGAGATGTTTTGGATTAAAAATCTCAAATTTGGTTGTGGGGCCCACAGGAGGTCCTGCCAAAGCCTAATTTATGAAAATTTTTGAGAAAATTCTAAGAATTTCTAAAAATTCACAAATGACTTAAATTCACTTAAAACTCATAAATATGAAGATAATTTTGTTTAAATCCTTTAGTAACTACTTTAATTTTTTTAAAATCATCAAAACTGATCAGAAATGGCTTAAACCACATAATGTCAATTAAATAATAAATAAAAATGGAAGTAAACCTATTTACGATAAGAGTTCTTACAGGTTTGTTCTACCCTTTGCACAACGAAGCACTAAAGCTCCATAGTGCGTAGATAAATGTTATGGCTCTCGCACACACAGTGTGTCGCTCCTGATTGGTCTCATTTTAATTTTTTTGTTTAATTTAATAAACTCGAATTTTATTTTTCGAATAACCCCCGATCTGGGTCAATTTTTGGGTTGAGGAGTTACAATTAGAGTATGATCATATTGAAGTATGAATGCTTGCACACATGCGACATTGACTATGTATGAACTATGTTCCACATATTTTAGCTTATTTATAAACATGATCATGTAGGTTTATATTTACTTATGCTTACATGATCTCATTTGCCACATATGAACCATGTTTCATGTATGATAGGACTGATTAGTATATGACTACTTATGCTTGCATGTGCCTAGCATTATTCATGTATGTATCATATTGTATACATCATAAAAATAATTTGTTACGCCATGATTAACTGTGTTTAACTATGATTAGTTATTGTGTGTCGTAATTTTCAAAAATAGTTTAGCCTATCCGTCGCCCTTGTGGCCGATCAATTGACCATGAACAAAAATGATTCTAAGCTTATTTTTAAGATGGATTTTTATCACTTCATATTTCTCACATGACACCATTAGAGTATGTTCATGCTAAACTATGAGTGCTTGCACACATGCGACATTGATTATGTATGAATTATATTCTATATGTTTTAGCTTATTTATAAACATGACCATGCATGCTTATGTTTACTTATGCTTATATGATCTCATTTGCCACATATGAACCATGTTTCATGTATGATAGGACTGATTAGTGTATGACTACTTATGCTTGTATGTGCCTAGCATTCTTCATATATGTATCATATTGTATGCATCATGAAAATAATTTGTTACGCCATGATTAGTTATTGTGTGTCGTAGTTTTTAAGATTAGTCATATTGGAGACTTGAATGAAACAGTTTTACGTCCATTGGATGGGATTCTACGTCCAAAAGGACGAGGTTTTACGTCTGAAAGGGCAAATTTCCTCCTCGTGTGAGAAGAATAGAATGTTATAATGAGAAAACTATCTAGACTTTTGGAATGAGAATCTAGGCTAGTTTATCTGTGTACATCGGCTAACCAGGTTCACTTCCAGTTAGGATTTTTTAAACTAGGTAGGTCTTCCTTCTTAAGATTTCTAGGGTGATCAGGTTGCTTAGGCATATGCCAGGGTGAGCAGAATCAATATCGTCATGTATCGGGATTTCTTTATCGAGAGACATTCATTATGTTATTTACACATGTTTGTGTATGAATTATAATGCTCATTTACATAGGTTTTATGTGGGGGTAATGATGCTTATGTTTACATAGGTTATGTATAGATTATGACACTTGATCCTGTAGGATGTGTATGTATTGTGATATTTATCATGCAAGATGTGTATAGATTATGATACTTAAATGCATAGGTTGTGATGTGGATTATAAAATATAATTGAGACATGATGCACAAATGTTACTTATGGATATGTGATATGTGAATGAGATATTTTCATAGGTTGTGTGAGATAATTGATATGTTTTTGTGTTGTTAAGACTGGTTTGCATGAGGCTTTAGTGATGTTTCTTGTGGATTATGTTTTGGTGTTACAACGAGCTTTATGTTTTCAAACCCTTAATGAGCTAAGCTCACCTTGTTTCTATTGTTTTTGTTTGAGGGCTATATGGTTATCCCATGCATGTGCTCAGGGTGAGTTATTTTATGAGTATGGAGACGATTAGGTGCACATGGAGTGGGGATAATCTTCATTTGTGATGGGATATATTTATGCTTAATTTTAATGTGACTTGTAATACTTTATATATTATGAGAGAGCCTTGTTAATGACTCAGACATGTTTGTTGCCCTTGTTACTTATTATGTTAATTTTGAGACTTATATGGGTATGCGAATGATTAAGAGCCTATAAATTTTCATCCATCTTTCTCTCTCTCTCTCTCATGTTATTATTCCCATCATTTTCAAGTGTGTGTGTGTGTGTGTGTGTGTGTGTGTGTGTGTGTGTGTGTGTGTGTGTGTGATGTACATATGTGTGTTTCTGCATGTTAAATACTCTTTTGAGTCTTCAAGTATGCATTATCTTTTCAATGTGATCTTAAGCAACAAACAAATATTACTTTGACTTAAATTACACATC
This sequence comes from Saururus chinensis, assembly GCA_035235625.1. Taxonomy (NCBI): domain Eukaryota; kingdom Viridiplantae; phylum Streptophyta; class Magnoliopsida; order Piperales; family Saururaceae; genus Saururus; species Saururus chinensis. Next base: position 35,615,592 of record CP141145.1, read on the forward strand.
ACTTGACATTATTTAAATCACCGAAATAAGTTAGCAAGATACATATGACTCAATATGTACTTACATATATATGTATGTTCAAAAAATGAGTGGTTCACACCTATCTTGATGGATATTTTGATAAAAAAAATTATGAACTTGCACTTTGATATTTTTTGAAAATGTGTTTTGGAAATCTTGGGGTATGACTAAGGGTGCTAACGAGTCGAGACGAACCGAGTTTTTAGGTTTTTTAACTCGAGCTCGATTTCTGAAAGCTCGGTTCGAGCTCAGCTCAAGCTCAATCAAACAGCTCGATGTCTGGCTCAAGCTCTGTTCGGCTAAGAAACTCAAAACTCGACTTTAGCTCGAGCTCGAAAATATACTATAGAAACTCAAACCTATGTTCGAATTGAGCTCGAATCCCATTTTCAACCCAAACTATTTTTTTCTATAAAAATCCATATTAATTTAGAGAATCACTCCAACATTACAATATATATATATATATATATATATATATATATATATATATATATATATATATATATATATATATATATATATATATATATATATATATATATATATATAACAAACATAATTGTATTCTATTAAATTTGTAAATATTATTTCAAAATCTATGGTTAGAATAAGAGTCAATAAATACCCTACAAAAAAAATTCATTTGTCACCAAAAATTTAACTAATGTTATTCAAATGTCTTGTATAATAAATAATATTAAATAATAATGATTACGAAAATAACATAGAGAAAAATATTTACCAATATGGTGTTCCTTTTTTCTGGTGCTTGCCTGCCTTTTTTTAAATTTTTTTATAATTTCATTCTTATAGAGGGAAAATTCAATATAATGTACTGATTTTGTCATTTAAAGGACGAAATCAATATAATGTACTGATTTTGTCCTTTTAAAAGATGAAATCTGTGAAATGTACTGATTTCGTCATTTAGAAGGATGAAATCAATAATGAAATAATTTTGTCCTCTCTTCTCTTTCTCCTCTCTCCTCTCTCTCTCTTCACACACTCTCTCTCTTCACTCTCTCCTCTCTCTCTCTCTCTTCACACACACTCTCTCTCCTCTCCTCTCTCTCTCTTTACGCACTCTCTCTCCTCTTTCACTCTCTTCACACACTCTCTCTATTCACTCTCTCCTCTATATTTCTAATCAATTTAGCTCTTCTCTTTCTTTTGCCTATCTCTCTTATTCTCTCTCTTTACTCTCTCTCTCTCTCTCTCAACACTTTCTCTTCTCTTTGTCCACTCTTCTTTCTCTCTCTCTCTCTCCCTATCTCTCTCTCATATGCGTAACATGAGCCCTAGCTCTGAAAAAGTGGGGAGAAAGTAGAAAACTTTAAATTAATTTTTTCTTATTTATATATTATATATTAAAATATTAAATTTAAAATAAAATATAATGTAATTATGAATGACAAAATTAATATTTTTTAAAAAAAATTCATGATTTTGTCCTTTATAAGAGAGGGGAGAGAGAAGATAAAGAGAATAGAAATAAAGAGGAGAGAGAGAGAGAAGTGAGATAATCGAAAGAGAGAGAAGTGAGAGTGAATAGAGAGGGGAGAGAGAGAAGAGAGAGAGGGGAGAGGAGAGAGAAGATAGAAGATAGAAGAGAGGAGATAGAAAAAATCAGTTTATTATTAATTTTGTCATTTGGAAGGACAAAGTTAGTATATTGTATTAATTTAAGTGTACTCATGTCGTCCTTCTAAAGGATGAAATTATGAAAAAAAACAAAAAAGAACTACACATGTGTTAGCGCCTAGTCAGAGAAAAGGAACACCATATTGGTAAATATTTTTCTCTCCATTATTTTGATAGTTATATAAAGTTTATCATATAATAAGCCAAAAAAAACTGAATTAGTCACCAAAGTTATGACAACTCTTATTCACATATTTCATATCTAATTATTCTAGTGACTATAAAAATGTTCATGATAAGAGAATTATTTTGACCTCAACAATAACATATTTCATGATGTGTGGATTGCGTGTAAAAAAAATCAATATAATTGAAATTCAATAGTAAAATCTAGACTTGGTTCACTGAATATATTTATAGGCAAAATCTAGGTATAGTTCACTAAATCTCTAATTCTAAACTAATATGATTGGTTGAATTAAGAATGTTTATTTGCAAGTAGAATTACATATTTATATTTGTTAGGATTAGAATGATTAAATGTAATATTTATATTTATATCATACCTACATTCTCAATTTTATTAGTAGTAGGATTTATATTTGTTTAAAATATAATAGTATAATATAGGTATTATATATCATATTATATAGTATATCATATATCATATATTAATGTATATATAGTATATATATTTTATAAAATAATATAAAATATTATGGGTACATCAAAGGTAAAAATTAAGAAATTTATATAATATGAGTATAATATGTAAAAAGTGATATATAACAAATCAAGTCGAGTTCAAGCCAAGCTTCGAGTTGATTTCGAGTCGAACCGATCAGGTATTGAGTCGAGTCAATTCGAATTGGCCTATGTTCGAGATTGACTCATTTTCTTTTGAGTTCGAACCGAGCTCGAGCTCGAGTTCGAGCCAAGCTTCGAGTTGATTTCGAGTCGAACCGATCAGGTATTGAGTCGAGTCAATTCGAATTGGCCTATGTTCGAGATTGACTCATTTTCTTTCGAGTTCGAACCGAGCTTGAGTCGAGCTCACTTCGAGCCGAGCCAAATTCAAGTCGAACCGAGCCGAGCCTGTTCAGCTTGATGAGTTAGCTCGGCTCATTAGCAGCCTTAGGTATGACAACTTGGTATCAATGAAAAAAATTAATTCGTCTACATCCCTAAGATCTTGATTTATTACTAATGTTGAATAGAGTGGATGAATATAGGTAAAAGTAGTAACTTATTTAGTTCTTATACTTATGATATGCAAATTGGGATTACACCAAATGCCTCCAATTGAGTAAGGCATCCTGCAACGGAACAAAATAAGGCTGGAGAGCCATTGACCACCAATGTTGCTGCTTCTGCTACCCCGATTTTGGCTAGAGGAGTACCAGCAATTAATCAAAGGGGGTAGTCCTAAAGCTTTAGTATTGTGAGCCACCACAACATTTGAACATATAATGACTCATGCAGAAATGATGAACATATTCCAAGGAATGACAAAAGTAATGTAAGCACAAACACAACTACAAAGAGCAAACACAAATTTTTCGTTATAGGACTAAGGAGAACGAATATTATGAAAATTTAAGTTCGGCTACTCTTGAGAAGGTTTGACATCCTGGTTCACGTATTGAGATTTGAGCTTGAGCTTAAGCTCAAATCTCAATATGTGAACCAGGATGCCAAACCTTTCAAGCTCGAAATCTAGCTTTTGATATTTACTTCAAGGTGAGCTCAAGAGCTTTAGGTCGAGCTTGAATGATTTGAGTTCAATCCAAGAAAGCCTAATACTGAGCTTAGCTTGGCTTGTTAATACCCTTAATTATGCATGTTCATATTTATTTATTATTGATGGTCTTGATAAACTCTTGGTATATTTTATCAAATGAGACCCCCACATAAGTATGTTTATATTTGGATTCACATAATTTTTATATTGTTGAAAAACTATTAGCTAGCTCTATCAAATGAGACTCATAGCTAAACTAGTTGTAAATATGAAGTGCATGTTTTATGATGTGAAGTCCTTCGACATCGTTGTCCTATCCAAACTTTGACCTAATATACTGCCGTGGGATTTAATTTGTAGTTGCCTATTACAAATATATTTATATTAGTAAAGTATAAAAATTTATTTGTCATCCTTAGTGTTTTATATAGTAGTATAATTTATTTAAATATTTTTTTATCAATCTATATTTATACAGGTAAAAATATTTGCATTCTTACTAGTAATAATATAGGAGTATTATTGTAGCCAAGTTAAAAAAACAACTAACACTGACAACAACAAACCCCAGCGTCCAAATACTAGAGGCCCATGGGCCTGGGCTTGCCAAACGAGGGTTTTTCACCCAGCCCAGCTGCCATTGGATCAGGCATCTCTCGCTCACGAGAGCCCAGCAGCGCACACTCGACTCGAGGTCTCAGTGGATCGCCAATCCCTTTGTCCTCGTCGGTCTTCCCCTCCCCAATTCGTAGAGCTTCAAGGCTCTGCCACCCCCTGCATTTCAATTGCGTCGGAGGAAGGAGAAGAAGCAGGAGAAGGAGAATGATGCAGGCTTACCGGAGATGTTTGGGGAGCCAGACTCTCGGCTCCCCGTCTGCCCTTTCCCAATTTAAATCCGCTTATCACTTGTCCGGTAATTTCCCATTTTGTCTTCTATATTTTTTCAGTGATGATAATCTGTTTTGTTTTATTTTCATGTTATTTGTTTGTATTCGCATTTGTTGCTGCCTTAGTATTAATTCTCATTTCACAGATAATGGGGTTGATCACCCTCGCCATGGATCAACCATCGCCTCCAGGGGTTCGGGGCATATTGTACGCAAAGGTACAGGCGGGAGATCATCTGTCAGGTGCATAATCCGCTGTTTTTATTTTTTATTTTGCTATTGTGCTATTTGTTCAAGGCCGTTTACCCTGCTCTGTTTCTAGCTGAAGAGTCCTTATCGGAATGAACCACGAATGGGCTTTGGTCGTTTCAGCAATGCAGAGCTATCTTATTCATAAGACACAATTAGAATGCGATTTGGTTCGTCAATTTTGACGGTGGATTTTTTTTTTATCGTTTGGCAGTGGAATTGTTGCGACTGTGTTTGGTGCTACGGGTTTTCTCGGTCGCTATGTTGTCAGTGAACTTGGTGAGTTTGGCAGATATCATCAACTCGCTTTTCTTCTCCCTTCCGATTCTTCATGTGTCATCTCAATGTGATCACACTGGTGAAACATATTATGTATACATGAGTACACTTCATTATGGTGAAATGAAATTCTGATAATTCACAATGTTTGTGTCTGTTTTCCCTTCTATTTCAGCTAAAATGGGATCTCAAGTTCTGGTTCCTTTTCGTGGTTCTGATGATTCACCCCGGCATCTTAAATTGATGGGTGATCTGGGGCAGGTAGATTTTTTGTACATGATTTTTAATTTGTAACAGGGTACCTTGTTTTGCCTTAGGCAGCCCCCCGCCCTCCCCCAAGGGCTTATGTGGTAGACCAGCTTTTGTAACATTGAAACCACATTTTGTGACTTATTGACTTGATGTCTTTCCCGGAAAAAAAAATGATATTCTCGTTTTTGTTTAATATGTGTTCTAATTTCAGATAGTTCCAATGAAATACAATCCTAGAGATGAAAATTCAGTCAAGGCAGTTGTGGCAAAGGCAAATGTTGTCATTAATCTCATTGGTGAGTTTTTTTTTCTCGATTTTTTCAAAATTTGTATTATGTCCTTTGCCTGCTTGTGATAGACTCTCATTGCTGGCAGGAAGGGAGTACGAGACACGGAACTATGGCTTTGAGGAGGTGCATCATGCAATGGCTGAACAGTTGGCCGTGGTTAGTTACTGAATATCCATTGTTTTCACACCATGTGCTGGTCCTTGCTGTCAAACTGGAAGAAACAGACAAGAATGGGATAAGGGAAAGTCCATGTCAATGAAGAAGTGACATGCTTGAAGTTTGAAAGCTTGCTGAACTAAATATATTATAGGGTAAAAGTGTGCCATGACCATGGTTATCAACTGCTTATGCATTAAACTGCGTCTGTTTAACACAATAATGTTCTGCTTTTTAAGGCAGATTTCCGGAAGAAATTAAGATAATAGAAAGTCTGGATCAATGAAGAGGGTAGTATTTTTGTGTTACGTTCTTGAATGAATATATGACAGCATACAAATAGGGTATGGCCTGATCAAACAATATGCATCTAAAGTAAGACGTATATGCCCAAACGCAAATAGATCAAACATATTTGACTTGTAATAACATCCATCTGACTTCAGAAATGGAGCTAATGTGTTTGATTATATGGGTATTGTGCCCATCAGTTTATTTACAGTTTAGCAAATATATTTGGAAATATTAGAAAATGCTACTTACTTTTCTTCTGTGCAAGTATTTCAGCTTTCAAGAGAACATGGTGGCATCATGAGGTTTGTACAAGTTTCTTGCTTGGGTGCGTCATCTTCTTCTCCATCACGAATGCTAAGAGCCAAAGCAGCTGCAGAAGAAGCTATTTCAAGAGAATTTCCTGAGGTTAAATCTAATTTCAAGAATGGAATTAAACTACAATTTCTTCTCCTTTTTCTTCTAAATAAGAAAAAATAATTTGTAGCAATGAACTCACTAAATATCAAAATGAATTACATTGAAGATTGGTAGAGTGGAACTTATATTATTGATTAGATGATTGACAATGATCGATAGCATCACAAATGCTATAGGACATTAAACAACAGCCTCTTTGACAAATTTTAACTTTGTAAGACCTTTGATGAAGTAAATATCAATATAATTATGCTTGGTTCAATGGTAAAGGCACTGTGGAAATATGATTTAAGGTTATTATCGTGGTTCCACTGAACTGTTTCTTACTCTGATTTATGGAAATTGTGGATTCAGAACATAGATCATTCTGGAGTTATTGATAAGGGATATTCATCTCTTTTTTTATCTCAAAATTCCTAAAACCACTGAGCAGGTGGTATGACTAGGGCACTTGTAAACATATGTTAGTTGTAAATTTCTTAAGCCTTCTTTGATATGAGGGTTATAGATCTCTTGATAGGACTTAGCCTACTCTTTGATAAGTATTGTGTTCTTTTCATAACTGAATTCATCTTTTAGTCAAAGCTTTCCGAGAAGAATAAGTTGAAACAGTTTTTTCTTTTGTATTTTGATTGTGCCAGATATAATGAACTTGCGATTCATTAACAGGCTACAATTATGAAACCTGCTGTGATGATTGGTACAGAAGATCGGATATTAAATCAATGGGCGCACTTCGCAAAGAAATGGAATTTTCTTCCACTCATAGGATATGGATCGACCAAGTAAGTGTTGAGTTCCAATGAAGTTCTTTTAGTCTTCTTATAGTAATTGAGAACATATATTTGTCAAAATGCTGGTATAGACATGCCAAGAGAAAGCATGGAATTTTGAGTGGGATATTGTTCTCAGAATCCAACCAGTATATGTTATCGATGTTGCTGCCGCCATCATTGCCTCATTGAAGGATGACGGAACCAGCAGGGGAAAGATTTATGAACTTGGTGGACCGGAGGTCTTTACCATCCATGAACTGGTATGTATGCTTAATTGCATTTTCAATGTAGTCATTAAGGAGAGAAAATTTGTCGTTAGCTATGAGTGAGAAGTTCTTGCTAATTTAATACTACAGGCAGATCTGATGTATGAAACAATCCGAGAATGGCCTCGTTACGTGAAGGTTCCTTTCCCCATTGCAAGGGTAATTTATATTTTATTAAGTAAATTTAATGTGCAGTTAATAACTGTTGATATGTTTTATACATGGTCAAATCTTAATTTTTATCTTCCATAGAAGTTGTTGCTTATGATTTTAAGAATTTTTGTCGATGTTGACTTCAAGTGCATGACAGTAACAATAGCTAAATTTCAAAATTGTCCTGTATATGGAGCTTTGGCTTTTAAATTGACTCTTGGTGATGCATCATCTAGAAAACTAAACTGATATAACTGTGAAGATCAATGAAATTATAAAATAAGTGAAAAAACTTTAAAGGCAGCTGTTATTGTATCTGTGAAGTTATATGATATGCTTCATATCCTTAATTGATTAGGATTAGTCATAGGCTTATTTGCTTATTATTGCTTTTGCTTTTGTTTATGTTATTATAGGCCATTGGATTATATTAGAATGGTTTAGATTACTTGATTAGGTAATTGGGCGCACTAGTGGCTTAACTATGTAATCAGTTTATGCCTAATGGAGAACGTGATTAGCCCTAATTTTCTCACCTCCCCTTCTCCCATCGTCCTCCCTCTCTGCATGGGTACTGGCCTTGTGCACAGCAGTGCACAACCTTATATTGAGATCTGGCAAGGTATATTTAATTGGAAATAGCTTATATCAAGGAAAGTTAACGATGAGGTTTCTTATTAGCTCAAAATTAACCAACTTTAAAACCATTATAACCAGCCATAAAACCACCTTAACACTTCAAACCATTGGATCCAACTTGATATAAGGATACTACCTTGTCATTTATATTTTTTGGAAACAGTGTGGGCAAGAATTGAATATATAAATGCCTGCAGTATTTGAACTCCATGTTCACGAATTTATAAATGATCGTGCAGATGCTTGCATCTCCTCGGGAGTTTCTGCTAAACAAAGTTCCATTTCCTCTGCCTGTTCCTGGTATTTTCAACGTGGACCAGATAGATGCCCTCACTGTGGATACAGTAGTGTCTGAAAATGGTTTGTGTTGAAATTTAAAATTTTAATCATTTATATCCTTTTACTGCCAGTCATGATGATGTTGTTTTATAATCCTTGTTTTGCAGCCTTAACATTTAATGATCTTGGGATAGTGCCCCATAAATTGAAGGGCTATCCCATTGAATTCCTGATTTCTTATCGGAAAGGTGGACCTGCATTTGGTTCCACAGTCAGCGAAAGAGTAACCGGAACTGAATTTTAGTGTTTGTGTTTTAGCTGTTTAAGCTGGGCACTCGGCCTGCCTACCTGTGATGCGTGCTTCCATTAGACTTTCAGAGACTGTAAATTTCAGACAGCCATCTTCGCACTTTCTGGAGTGCCTTAAATAAGAGAAAGGTGTAAACCTTTAGACATTTTTGAAAGTTAATCTAGAATTTGACATTTTTATTGAGTTCCAAAGTTGACGGTACAGGATATTGGTCGTGTTCCATTAGCTGGATATTAAAAAATTGGATGATTGTCTCGGAGGTGAAGTTCTTTTGTAATTTTGGGCGCTTTGATGTATGGTACCTTTACAGGAATTGAGGGATCGCATTTTACCTTTCGTGGTCTCTTGTAGATGAAACTAAGTCAATAATTTTTTTTTACTAGTTCCATAATTTAGTATATTACAATTTGAGGTGCTAAATTTGGAGCCTGATGCAGAGGATGAGTGTAAGCAATGAGTAATGCAAATTCTAAATTTAATAAACTGAAATAAACTTTCAACTGAATTTAAAGGAGAAGATATGGTTTAAAAATTCGAATCTATCATTGATTTTGAATCTACAAGATCTTACATACATATGTTGAATCCACAATATGAAGAGCTCCCAAATACATTACATGAAGAGCTGTCTCAAATCCATGAGATGTTACACTGAACAGAGCTAAGAAGAAACAGGACTGAAGTACACAAGGCTGAAACAAAATCAATCCACTGCTTGATTATGAAACTAAGGCGCAGTTTGGGAGGCGTTTTGGAGGGAAAATTGTTTTTACTCAATTGTAATATGTGGAGGGAAAAACAATAGAGAAAGCGCTTTTCCTCAACGACGGCGCCTCCCAAACAGCGCCAAACTAGCCATTTAAACTCTATTCCTCATAGGCTTCGCTCGTTGGGCTTCATGGTCTTCATAGTCTGGGTGTGGCTCGGGCTTCATTCCATGGGTTGGGCATAATGTTTAACTCTGGTTTACTATAACTTGTATTGCATCAGAGGCTGTAGGCTGGATACTATTTGAGGACGTACCCAGGGAACGTTTGAGCTGTGAGGGTCCATAGAGAGGGAAAAGGATGAGCTGAATGACCAATTTTGTTGTATGAATTGGAGGGTGAAAAAACGAAATTCCCAAAAACAAGATAGTCAGTTATTCAATGTAAAAGTATGATTCCAACTGAGTCTTTATTGGGTTAATTGGGGGGAAATAGAATCATTCAATGGAAAACCCGATGTTTTAAAGACAGTTGAGTACCAACGTCTAATTAGAACTTTGCGTGGTCATATTACTATTATTGCCGTATTCAAAGCATTCATAGTTTATACCTATTTTTTGCCTGTCATAGTTTAAACCGATCTCCCTCCTGGGTTAGATGGTCGGTTCCATTTTAAAGTGGAAAAAGAGCAAAAAAGGGGAAAGGAAGCTGTCTCCCTTTTCCAACTCAAAAGCTTCTCTGCGCAATCATCCTCACGCTTTGCTAATCTGTATCCTATCTTTTCTACAAGCGGAAGTGTTACAGATCTATTCATCCCCATGCCTTTTGTTATTCTTCGAGCTTTAATAATCTACAAATTGTGGCATTGCTTATTAGCCTCCAAATTTACAAGTGCAATTTTGATATCTTTTCAGAGAAAAAGTGCTCCGGGGCTTTAAGAAAACGCACAGGTACCTAATAGCTTATTGTGAGCTTTCTTTCTTATAAGTGGTAAGAAGAGTATAATTTTTTCAATTTTATTTTATTTTCTCTCTTAAAGTTTCTTTGCAAAATAATTAAGAGGTAATAAACACTTCTCAGTTGGGAGGTTAAACAGTTGGACAGAGGTTAAACAGTTGGACATCTAAATGCACAGTAAACACAAGCCATATGAGACAAAAAGTGATTATAATGGTGATGCCACACATAGGGATCTAGTCATGGACATATGTTGTTTGACGTTCAGGCCATATCTGAGGTGTTTATGGCTGTATTCGGTCGAATTTTTTTGTCTGCCGATTTTCAGATACGACCATGGATAAATACCATCTGGCCTTTTATTAGAGGTCTGATTAACTTTTAAATATAATGTACATTGTTATATAATGGATACTTTTTATTTCTCTATAACTATTATTAAACATTGTTTTTTTATATTTTAATATTTAATAATTTAAATATAATTATGTTAATGTTATATTTGAGTTCTTCTCAAATGTAATTATTATATTTTTTTTATTCTACATTAATAATTTTATTTGACTTTTTAAAATGAACTATAAATAAAAAATATGATAAATATAAACTTAAACTATTATTAGATGTTAAGTTACTTAATTCATAGATCCTTACCCCCTATTTAGTCAAAATCGCCACTCCCTCTTTCGTTTTCTCCAACACTTCAATAATTATCTAATTACCTAAAAACTTATGTTCATAGACAATGACAGTGTATACCAAAAAATAGGTTTTATTTACAAATAAAATACAGATGAACAAATTCTTAAAGGACATATTCATAAACAAACTTTATCAATTATTTGGCAAAAACCAGCCCTAGCCACACACAATCTTAAAGTTGTTTCATTATCACCGGTTAGGTGGAAAAAGTGTTTCATGGGTGCTAGGTCCACGTTCTGTCGTTCCAACACATATAAGACTAATCAGTGCTCTTTCTTTTCATATCCAAATCCAAATAGGCGGGAAGAGGGAAAGGCCAGCCTCCTGGGTTAAGGAAACAAACAGCAGCAGAGCTTCCCACCTAACCCAGTGGGCCCTCTGCTCGACAATCAACCAGGACGAGAACAAAACCCAGTAGGCCCCGCTTTCTTCCAAATGGCGTCAATGATCCCCATCAGTCTCCGGAGTTAGCGGAAAAAGCAGAGTGTCACCGAACCCAATTTCCTTCTTATATTACCCGGAATGAGATCAGATGAAGATAATTTGGATTAGGTAAGTAAATCATCATCAGACCGCCCAGCCCAAGTGCCCAAGTTACTGCACTACGCGCATTCCCGCCTGTCGGGCAACGGGCCGAAAACGAAACGCCCGCCACATCTAACCGTCCACGCCCGGCTTTTGTCTCCCTCGCGCTTCACCTTCAAGTTGTTGACGTCACGTCGCCGAGAAAGAGACAGAGAGATAATTGAGGGAGAACGTGCAGTGCGCGCTGGACTCGGAGACGCGGTCGTCCCTCTGCAGCTCCTCCCCGGCACACCTGACACCTGCTCCCCCTGAGTGGCCAAGTCGTACGCATGACCCTGGCCTGACCGCCAGTCGGCGCTCTGGCCCCCACCTTCTATGCGAATCCCCTCCGTTGGATCTCCAACCTGACGTTCTCAGGAAATCTAATAACAAAATCACGGAAGCCAGTGCACAGCACATGTCGAATAACCAATCGACGGAGCAGCTGGCAGCAGATTTGCCCCTCCCCCGTGAATCGTCCGATGCTCGGGGATTTTGCTCCTCCTCCTCCCCACGTCCAACGCTCTCGCTTCCCTCTTCCCGATCTGCCCCTGATTGACTACTCACCCGCCGTCTTGATTTCGAGGTTGCTTGTGAATTTGCGTTACCTCCTCTTGTCTTAAACCTGCTTTTTTAATTAATTAATGTGCATTTTACGCCCTAAATCTAAGGAACCTCTCGTATTATCTACGGAAAAAGGGTTGTATCCTTGTATTTTTCCGGGAATATCTCCTCCGATTCTACTTGTAGAAATTTAACTTATCGAGCTCGAGCTGATGAGTCAGTGAGAGGGAAAACGAGAACATTACAAGAAAAGCGCAGATTGACGGCGCCGAAAACGCGTTTTCGCCGGTGGCGGGGTCGGTGCGACTGGGCGGGCATTCAAGTGCGATTTTTTCCCCATTTCTTCTGTTCTTTGCCGGGAGGCACGGGAGCTTTCGTTGATTTGAGGGTGGTAGGGGACTTGTTTTGCAAATAGGGCCGGCTCCGGGGGACATTTCCGGAATGCGCTAATCGAGCTCTAATTGCGACTGTATTTTGTTTCAGATTCTCCGTAGCGTGGGTTGCTTTGTTTGCAGCAAAGCCGGGATCTTCTGGTCTTGGGAGCGGCCGGTCTTTGGCGGTCGGGGTTGGTGCAGGGTTCTTGCCGTGGCCTCTGCAGTTCTTCCTGCCGAGCGCTCAGAGGCCATCCGAAAGGGAAAAACTTCAGCGAACTGAATCGAAAAAGGAAGCAAAACAGGGAAGCGGATTGAACGGCGGAATGCCCTAGCTAGTGACATAATTTCGAAGAGATCTTTGGACATTTGTGTAACTTTCATTTTGTCTCCATTCTCCATTTTGCTTCCGCCGGGTAAAAACAATGGTGGATTTGAGCGGCGAGGATTGGTTGTGTTGAATTGTTGACTGCGCTGGGACATTGCCTTAAACCTTTCGGGACGAGGAGAGGTTTGGATTTGGGGCTTCAGATCGTTTCTCGTTTGAAACTTTAATCCGATCGAGCTCCAAAATGGTACAGTGTTCTGATTTTGAAAATCATTGGTGATCAAATTTGTTTCTATTTCGTGTTCAGTGGTTCATCTATCTTGCGAGGCAAGATTTGGGATCCTCTATCAAGCTGGATGAATAGTTTGTCCGAGAAAAATGACATCTGGTCAAATTGAGTTATAATTGTAATTGCATATTGCTATATGTTTCTTCAGTTGTTTGGTATCTTTTTTTGGTCGATTCGTTGATGCTGGTCATGTAGCTCCAGATCTAGTAGTTATTAGATGTCTGTGATTGTTTTCTCTGTAAGTGTCGAACTCGGTATCAAGGCTTTAGTCTTGGTCTGCATCTTTCTTTGGAGCTTATAGATGCAACAAAACGAGGACCCACCTAGATAATGTGTTAAGTTCACATGATTTTTGCTAAGCAGTTGTCTACATCCTTTAAAGACCACAATTCTGGAGAAATTTGTTATTTGTAAGATATTATACGTTGTAAATATAACAGATGGCTTGCTCGCAATGATGTGTCCGCCAATGCAGTAATAGGAATAATCATGATATTTCATGCATTCGAGAGCTTTGCATAAATTTCTAAATGGTGTATTTTTGACCTCCCTAGAAATGTGTTGTTGATCTCTATTTTTTGTTTATTTCTGGAGCTGCCTCTTTTGAATCCTTTCTGTATTTGCTCGTATTATGTCACTTCACGTTGTTTTTACTCAAATATGTGAAAACATTTTTTCTTATAGTTTGGCTGTAAGTCGTTAGATTGTCTGTGACTGTATTTACTGTTGTTATTGCAGGCCGCTCCAATGAATGTATTGGTGGGATCTCAAGTTTGGGTGGAGGATCCTGATATTGCATGGATTGATGGAGAAGTATTGGAGGTCAAAGGAGAAGATCTGTGTGTCAGTTGTTCTAATGGGAAGATGGTATATGTCTTGTTGTCACTGTTTATATATTGGTTTAGATTTAAAATTTTGCTAGTTTCAGCGCTCTTCCTTTTTCCTCAATGGATGCGTACTTTATGCATTTTTTTCGCTTGTCTACTTTAAACTAGGAATAATAACATGTTTGATATTATTATGGCGCCTTTCTATGTCCAGGTTGAAGCCAAAGTGTCTAATGTTTATCCCAAAGATGCTGAAGCACCACCATGCGGGGTCGATGACATGACAAAGTTGGCATATTTGCATGAACCTGGTGTTCTACAAAATTTGAGATCTAGATATGATATAAATGAAATTTATGTGAGTATTCTGGTTAATCTCATTAAGTGATGGCATTAGATTTTAATCGCTTATTCACACATCAAATTTAGGAGATGTCTGAAATTTAAATGGGAATAAAATCTTGAAGGACATGGCACACCTTCTTGACAATATCCCGTTTGTGAAACTATTAAATTTTGATTGGATGACTCTTGCTTTAGTCTCTGGTCTTGCAGAAAGGTCTGCACGCTGATGCAGAGGTGATCTGATGTGCCTTAATGGTAGTCAGTATGCTATGGTTTTGGGCCATTCATGTATTTTTATATGAGTACCAATCTGTCAGTATTCATGTATGCATGTAATTTGAAAGAAGTGAAGTGTATGTACATGCAAAGTCTTATAAAAACCCTGGGGAAATTGCTTGACATTTAAACGCATTTGGCATTGCTCGTTGGCAGCTCAAACTGCAAGTGCTAACATGGCGATTATGCTAAGAAGTGGCTTACAGGCTTTTAGAGTGCTTCCTTTACAAGCCAAAAATAGTTTTTAGAAGAAAAAAGTGTTAAGAGAATGGTATACTTTTAATATTTTGATAATTTTCTGGCTGTTCAATCTGCAAAGGCTGCAGCAGGATTTGAAAGCTTTTCTCAAGTTGTGCAGTTTTCCTTGCTTTCTGAGTAGTCTGCATGAGTGGCCTTTGCTGAAGCCATGAGCTGCTTGTGCATTTAAGTGTTAGCATAGCTAATTGTTGTGAGGCCTGTAATTTAGAAAAGCTGTTACTGAATGGTACTAAAGGCAATCTTCATTTCCTCAATACATCTTTTCCCAACTTTATATCTGCTCTATGGATTCCCGTCTTAGCTGCTTTCTCATTAATATTGTGCATCTTCAAGTCTCGTATTGTTACTTAGTTGACACTATTGATGCGTAATGATGAGATGCAGGTATATCTATTTGTGCATGCATCCATCCATCCATCCATTTATCCATCTACCCATTTGATTTATCTATCTTTGCCTTGGTGGTTGTGATACTAATGTGGCTGAATGGTGCTTCAGACATATACCGGAAATATACTCATTGCAGTGAACCCTTTCAGAAGACTACCTCATTTATATGATATCCACATGATGGAACAATATAAAGGAGCAGCCTTTGGTGAGCTAAGCCCTCATCCATTTGCTGTTGCAGATGCAGCTTATAGGTAATATTTTGTAATCCTGTAGGAAACATCTCAAACATTATATATTTCGTAATCAATTTAAGAAAGATATGGGGCATTTTATTGATGGCAGACTTATGATCAATGAGGGTGTGAGCCAGTCGATTCTTGTAAGTGGGGAAAGTGGAGCAGGTAAAACGGAAAGCACAAAAATGCTT
The DNA here is from genome assembly GCA_035235625.1 of Saururus chinensis. NCBI lineage: Eukaryota > Viridiplantae > Streptophyta > Magnoliopsida > Piperales > Saururaceae > Saururus > Saururus chinensis. The sequence continues at coordinate 35,631,253 of CP141145.1, forward strand.
ATGCGTTATCTTGCTTACATGGGAGGGCGAGCAGCAGTGGAAGGACGTACAGTGGAGCAGCAAGTACTTGAGGTTTGTTGCTTGTTATGTCAAGTTGTTGCTGATTAGTCTTTTTTGAAGTTTGCAGCAATCTGTGTGGCAAGTCCAACTTCTGATCTTGTAATTCTGTTGTTTGTAGTCAAATCCTGTTCTGGAAGCATTTGGGAATGCTAAAACTGTCAGGAATAATAATTCAAGGTGCTGTGATTCCTTCATTATTTTGTGTGAAAATATCATATTCGGGGGTTTTTATATCTGTTTTTTGGCTGAAAAAATTTCTCATGCCTATGCAGTCGGTTCGGCAAATTTGTGGAGATTCAGTTTGACCAAAAGGGAAGAATTTCAGGAGCTGCCATCAGAACTTACTTGCTGGAAAGATCTCGTGTTTGTCAAGTGTCTGATCCTGAGAGAAATTATCATTGTTTCTACATGCTTTGTGCCGCACCTCCTGAGGTATGGGCAACTACGTTGCTTGAAATTTCTAACTTTTCATGAGTTTATTTCTCAATGCAATTTTTTTAATTACAAATAAATTAACTACATGTCTACATCTAAGGATTGAGTTTGTTTATAACTCATTCTTTTTTTAAAAGACAAATGAATGAAAATTTTAGTAAATTTGAAATGTACTAGGAGCCTTATATGATTGTTACATATGTCAGGATATTGAGAATTACAAATTGGGAAATCCACGAACATTTCATTATCTAAATCAGTCAAACTGCTATGAGCTTGATAGTGTTAATGACGCGGAGGAGTACCAGGCAACTAGGAGGGCAATGGAGGTTGTTGGAATCAGTCGTGAGGAGCAGGTTCTGTCTTTGCCAAATTGCTAGAGCATTGATGCGAAATAGTACCTCTGTTCATGATTTTTTTTTTACCTTCTAGAAATTGTTTATATATATATATATATTCAATTCATGTCGTCAAATTGTCCAGGATGCAATATTTCAAGTTGTCGCTGCTATTCTTCATTTGGGGAATATTGAGTTTGTAAAGGGGAAGGAAATGGATTCTTCAGAGCCAAAAGATGAAAAATCTCGATTCCATCTTAAAACAGCAGCTGAGCTTTTCATGTGCGCATATTTACATGCTTTATGTATCCGTTCATACTTTATATGAACTGGCAAAGTGAAAATATTTAAGATTATTTTATGAACTCTTTAATCAGGTGTGACATAAAAGCTCTGGAAGACTCTTTGTGCAAACGCATTATTGTAACTCGGGATGAAAGCATTACAAAGAGTCTTGATCCAGAAGCCGCTGCTCTCAGTAGAGATGCTCTTGCAAAAATAGTGTATTCACGGCTATTTGATTGGTAAGATATGCTTCATCTCCAAATATACCATATTTATGTACTGAGATATATATGTTATTTTTATATTTTGGCCTTGTATCCTTCTCATTTGGTTTTTATATCAATGGTCCATTTGCTTTCCTCATACCAGGCTTGTGAACAAAATTAATAGTTCAATTGGACAAGATCCAGGTTCAAAAGTCTTGATAGGAGTTCTTGATATTTACGGCTTTGAAAGTTTCAAGACAAACAGGTGCTTAACTGGTATGCTTTTTGTGTTTATGATATGTGTGGGCCAAGTACTTGCCTCAAAGTGCATGAATTTGTATGCATTCTTTTGAGGGGAGGATGCAGTAACATAGGGCCTTGTGAAGTAACTGTTGTTATTTGTTTCCTCCGTATAAGGTTGTAATATCTGGACATTTTATGTTTTATATATAATTATTAGTAATGTTGTGAAGAAGAGCAGTTGTTCTGACTTTTAAAACTATTGTCATGGCCCTACATCTGGGTGTCCAGAATGCAAATATTAGACCTGTATTTTATTCTAGTAGGACAGCATGAGCAGGCTCAAATGGGCTTTGCACAGTAGCACAAACACAATAAAACAAGGAGTTGAGGACCACTCTGTCTACGGGCCATTGGACTGAGTCCTTCTCAATCGGAGAAAGACAGTGATCAATGATCTTTTAAAGAGAGAATTAACATCATTGGCAAATGGAAGAAAGCAAAGTTATCACCCTCATGATCTAATTCAGTCAAAACGACAAATTTTATTAGTACCTCTGTACACTACTCTAAAAGATTTTGCGTGGAAAACTCTGCTCCTATTCAATGATGGGATGATTGGAAGATAGCACCTTTGCTAACGCAATGGCTATGTTTAGTGAGCTATTGGAGAAGCATGTATTGGCAGTGAATTAATTTATTTGGAAAATAAGAATCCTTAACTCCAAGTTGGTTTTGCTGAAAGCTTGTAATTGTACGGTTAGATGTAGTAAAATTTCATATAATTTGGCAAGTTGAAATATGCTATGTAGTGGTTTGTATGAGTGTGACTGTACATGTGATTTAATATATCTGCAAACAGGTTAGCCCTAATGGACACAATGTTTTTGTTATTTTGTGTGCAAATTTACATTCTTGGTATGTAGCCAATGATCAGTGGCAATTTTCTGTTAATAAAGCTTATTTTGATAATTGTTGCTTATCAGTATTTTAGTTTAAACACCTGATCGATGATCTTGATCTTGTGCAGCTTTGAGCAATTCTGCATTAACCTGACAAATGAGAAACTTCAACAACATTTCAATCAGGTCCCTTGGCTGAAATTTTGGTCATGCTTTTCTTAAGTTGCCTGTGTGTGGACCTGTTGAGGATATATGACCACTAACGTTTCTTGTGCCCCATGGAACAGCATGTTTTCAAAATGGAACAAGAGGAGTATACAAAAGAAGAAATTGATTGGAGTTATATTGAATTCATTGATAATCAAGATATTTTGGATCTTATAGAAAAGGTTTGTCTTTTAATTGTTTGAAATTTTGATTTTGCAGGTACCTTAATATAAGCAAAATTGGGCCATCTTATTAACGTAAAATGTTTTAAGAACTATTCTTTGTTAGCCACTTCTTAAAGCTTAAGCTTTTGGGAAAGGTGCAACTCTATATTTATAATATGAGCTGCCAAAACAAACCAAACTAACGGTTCCCTCCACAGTGCAAGCATGACTAAATAATGTGAAAACAGGTGCATGGCAATATGCAGATGCAGGGGTCATGAAGCAAAGGAGCCTCCTTACTCTGATACCATATTAGTTGATCGCTTCCTCTAAAATTTAATCTGTTATGGATTAGGACCAATAATGTATATGAACAGAAAAAGCCAAAAGTGGCATATACTAAAAAATATGAAACTAAGATTTTTTTTAACCCTTCAGTAGATGCTGAGGGGCTGGGCATCCTATTATTTGCGAATTCTGATTTCTTACCAATTTGCTATTGTTCTTGATGACTGCAGAAGCCCGGTGGGATCATTGCTCTTTTAGATGAGGCTTGGTATCTATTCTATTTTTCCCTTGTATCTTGTTTTTTTCCTTCTAAATCTTGTGGTGTCTTCTTAAAAGGCTCTCTTATGTATTTCTTCTTGTAGCATGTTTCCCCGGTCAACACATGAGACATTTGCACAGAAGCTGTACCAGACATTTAAGAATCATAAACGGTTTAGCAAGCCAAAATTAGCTCGCACGGACTTCACTATCTGCCATTATGCCGGTGATGTATGTAATTTCTCTGTGCGCTTTGTATTTGTAGCTTTATAAGTTTATGCTGTCATCTAAAAAATATTTCTAGTCATGGATTTGCAGTGTCTTGTGTAACTTTTTAAGGCTTCCTATGTGCAACTGTAGCTTGTCATTTTTAGTGGACTAGAGAATTCTAGCATAGCAAGGAGAGTATTTTATATTCAATTGCATGCGTAGAGGATATATAAACTGGCCACTTTATTTTGCAGGTCACCTATCAGACGGATCTTTTTCTAGACAAGAACAAAGATTATGTTGTTGCTGAGCATCAAGCACTTTTGAGTGCTTCTAAATGCTCCTTTGTGTCTAGTCTCTTTCCTCCACTAGAGGATTCTGCCAAAGCTACCAAGTTTTCATCAATTGGAGCACGGTTTAAGGTAATTACCTTATTGACTAGTGTTCTTTGTTCGTTGTTCACTATTGGATATGATTTTTACCTTGTATATAATAAATTGCTGGTTAATCATTTGCAGCAACAACTGCAAGCTTTGCTAGAAACTTTGAGCTCCACTGAGCCACACTATATTCGTTGTGTGAAACCAAATAACCTACTGAAGCCAGCAATTTTTGAGAATCATAATGTCCTACAACAGCTTCGGTGTGGGGTGAGAATGCAGCTGTGCTTCTTTTCACATTTATTTTGTCATAACAAGGTTTGACATTGGTTTCAGTAATTAGCTTCATGCGTACCTTTTTTTATGTAGGGTGTCATGGAGGCAATAAGGATAAGTTGTGCTGGATATCCTACAAGGCGAACTTTTGTTGAATTTATAGATCGTTTTAGTATTTTAGTTCCGCAAGTTATGGATGGAAGGTATTTGAGATTACTGTCAACATTTCAGGGAACTGTTCGATGACTACATTATGATGAATTATAATGTTGTTCTTTTCTTTGCAGCTATGATGAAATTACTGCAGCTAAGATGTTGCTTGAGAAGGTGGATCTTCAGGGCTATCAGGTAAACTGATTTTGTATGAACTTGAGATGTCTCAGGCTGCTAAATTGATCTCATTTACTAAGCAAGAAAATGTTTTTTTAGAATATATCACATGGGTGTTGTAGCATTCCAAAATAAGTTCTTTAAATTGATGTGAACTTTGTTGGTATGTTTGCAGATAGGGAAGACAAAGGTGTTTCTTAGGGCAGGCCAGATGGCAGAATTAGATGCTCGAAGGAGTGATGTTTTGGGGAGATCAGCTGCTATTATCCAGAGGAAAGTTCGCTCCCACTTGTCTCGGAAGACATTTACCTCACTCCGGCGATCTGCTATACTGATTCAAGCTATGTGCAGAGGTACTTCTCATTTTCATCTTTACCTATATATACATATATATACACACACACACATATATACTGCCATGCATTTGGAAAAACCATTGTATAGATACAAATAATCAATATTATTACTGGCTCTTTCTGTAGGAGAGCTTGCACGTCAAGTTTATTCAAACATGAGGAGAGAAGCTGCTTGTCTGAAGATCCAAACTTATATGCGAATGCATTTTGAAAGGAAATTTTATAAACAATTGCTTTTTTCATCTGTCACCATACAATCTGGTATGCGTGGGATGGTTGCTAGAAGGGAACTCATTAACAAGCGTCGAACGAGAGCTGTGCTTATTATACAAGTAATTATTAATAATTGGAGTAGATTTTATTTTGTTGTAATCTTTCCTTATCTTGTTGGGTTTTGACTTTTTATCTAATCTTTGTTTTGTCCAAAGTTTTCACTTTTTGTCTGTAATGATTCTTGATGCAAGACTCGATGCCACCAATACTTGGCTCGCTTGCATTTCATTAGGATGAAGAAGGCTGCTATTGCTACTCAATGTGCATGGAGAGGCAGGGTAGCCAGAAAAGAGCTGCGAAAACTTAAGATGGTAAGCATTTGTTTTGTTTTGTTTTTTCTTCACCATAAAATTGTATATTATACATGGTTTAGACTTTCAAATGTGTGTTTGCAGGCAGCAAGGGAGACTGGAGCTCTCCAAGCTGCAAAGAATAAATTGGAAAAACAAGTTGAAGAACTTACTTGGCGACTGCAGCTGGAAAAGAGAATGAGGGTACTTTTATATATGTTTATTTATTTTAGAAGAAGTTGAACTTTGTCAGATATTGTGATTAATTTTGTTGTAAGGACTGTTTAGTTAAGCATAAATGTTTATTGGTTTAGGTTTTAAAAGTGAGAGTATTTTCATTTTGTTAGCATGATTTTTACTAGCACTTCTTTCAACTGATTTGTAGTGTTCTATAAACTTAGATTGCTTGGGCATGCCAGAATTTGATGTAATATAATTTGATTCACAGTTTTTCTGCTGCCTCTTCATGTTCTTTAGTAAAATACTGTTGCAAATGTTTGAAGTTTTAAATATATGGTCTTTGGGTGGATTTAATGCATTATCTTTTGGTAAAACTTAGATTGCTTGGGCATGCCAGAATTTGATGTAATATAATTTGATTCACAGTTTTTCTGCTGCCTCTTCATGTTCTTTAGTAAAATACTGTTGCAAATGTTTTGAAGTTTTAAATCATTTGCTTTGGTCCTGCCACAGGCTGATGTAGAGGAGGCTAAGAATCTGGAAAATGCAAAACTTCAGTCTGCATTACAAGAGATGCAGCTTCAGTTCAAAGAAACTAAAGGATTGCTTATTAAGGAACGTGATGATGCAAAGATGGCTCTAGAGGTAACTCCTGCCATACAAGAGATCCCAGTTATTGATACTGCAATGGTGGAGCAACTTACAATTGAAAATGAAAAACTTAAGGTGAGTTTTGTATGATTTTTTTTTTGTTTCTGATTAAATTGGTGGCGTGGCTGTGATAATTGGCTTTATAAAAGCAATGTAACTCGTATTTAATGGTGTGATGGTCATCTATTTTGAATACTTTATAGGCTATGGTAAGCTCGCTCGAGAAGAAGATTGATGAAACTGAGAAGAAGTATGAAGTGACACACAGAATCAGTGAAGAAAGGCTGAAGCAAGCTGAAGAAGCTGAGACAAAAATTATTCAGTTGAAGACAGCAATGCAAAGGTTGTTAATGATCATTCTTAGCCATTAGGTGGAAATCCACTGTTAGATTATAATTAGGATATATACTGTGTGCCTTGAGCATAATATGACTGGACTGTCTAATTTCTGCTTTGCTATTTAATGCACTTTCTTTTCAGACTCGAGGAAAAACTGTTTGACATGGAGAATGAGGATAAAATCCTCCGGCAGCAAGTTCTGAATTCTCCAGTGAAGCCCATTATGGAACATTTGGCAGCGGCAATGACAAAGGTATAGGTTAAATTATTCATTTGAAGAAAATATATCTATCCCCGGGTCAAAGTACTGTATACGTGGGGACTACTTGTACATGTTCTTATTGCTTGCTTCATGTCCTTTCTTTTTTATTGCCCCTCCCAACTCCCTTCTCCCTCTTTATCTTGCTGAGCTTGTTACTTTAATATCTGCAGAACGTGGAGAATGGATATCATGAGACTGATCAGCCTAAAGCTAAAAATGTATGTCTAACTACTAAATTATCCCACTCTCTTCTAAGCCATATTTTCTACATTTTTGAAGCATTTGTTCTGCAGGAACCACTGTCTGCTAGCAAAAACGATTCAGAATCTGAAAATAAACCTAGGAAATCTCATATGGAGAAACAACATGTAAGTTGTTTGTCCCTATATACATGAACGGTGTATATCATGCAGACATTTTCAATCGTTTGCTTTGGATTAGCCTACGTCAAGTGTTGTTAATGTGGAGATCTATTTTTAGGAGAGTGTTGATGCACTTATCAAATGTGTGATGGAAAATATCGGATTCAGTCAAGGAAAGCCTGTTGCAGCCATCACAATATACAAGTGCCTGCTTCACTGGAAGTCTTTCGAAGCTGAAAGAACTAGTGTTTTTGACCGTTTGATCCAAATGATTGGTTCTGCGATTGAGGTAGTTGAGTGTTAATTTGTTAATCAATTTCCATTATGTTATAAATTAAGGAATAGTTTCTAATTGCAGGTTCTTTTTCTTAATGCAGAATCAGGAAAACAGCGATCATATGGCTTACTGGCTGTCAAATACATCTACTTTGCTTTTCTTGCTACAGCGAAGCTTGAAATCAGGTGGTGGAGTTGGAGCAACGCCTCGCAAGAAACCTCCGCCTCCAACATCGTTATTTGGGCGCATGACTCAAGTATGGCCCTTTGCCCTTTTGTTTACTATAGCTAGTGTTGCTTAAGTGATATGGACTTGTTTCTTGCTATCAGATGAGTTTATTGACGTTCCCTTGATGTATACATTTTTATATTATCTTTTCAAGAAAGCATTTATGAAAAAAAGGGATGAAGAGGAATTGTTGATGAGAACATCCATTTTTTGGTTGTGTTTCTTGAACGATGGAGCCTTGGGTCAGATAGACTCACATGATAGAATATATGTTACTTCTTTTGGTAGGGTTTCCGGTCCTCCCCATCTTCTGCAAACCTTGGGGGGCTTGATGTTGTCCGCCAGGTCGAAGCAAAATATCCAGCCTTGCTTTTTAAACAGCAGCTTACAGCATATGTTGAAAAGATATATGGAATTATTCGTGACAATTTGAAGAAGGAATTGCAGACATTTCTGACATACTGTATCCAGGTATTGTCAAGGCCATCATCTAAATATCTCCCTGCCCCTCTCGATTTAATAATTACGCGATCATCAAAGGTGATGCAATGAAATTTTGAACTGCACATGTGACTAGAAATACATGATGTATAATTTTTTTCAGATTTGAAGTTCGCACTATGAGGTGTTTTTTTGGGGAGGTATGTTGTGAGGATAACAGCCTGGAAAGGGTCCTAACTCATCCCAACAAAAGATTGGATCTCAAATCCGAAGCATTAATTGATAATTCAACTTGAAAGGATTTTGGTGGCAGTTGATATGGAAATTTTGTGTTCTAGATGAGGCCTTGTGTCAGCATTCATGTTCAACAAATAGGAGTTTTGTTATGAACCACCCTCGGAAGGGTTATATTAGGATAGTCTTTAGATTCTTAATTGCTTTGGAATTTATTTTCCTAATTTAACTAGGGTAGTTTATTTTTAGTAGATTCCTAATTAGACTGTGTTTAGTATTTGTTTAGGCCTATATATATTGTCTATGCAGTCAGTCTGGAAGGAGAAATAAGATTGACTTTAATTTGAAATCAGGACTTACTCCTGGAGAAATCAAGATAACTGAACTAAGGTAAAAATTTCTGCATGGATAACTTAAGAATTCAAGAAAGAGGGATTTGGTCAAAGAAGTAGAGTTGAGATGCAAGAAAAGCAAGACTGCAAAGAGAGTGTGATGGGAAAAATGTATACTGTGATGAGTATTTTTTTTTTAGTAGGAAATAGTTAGTATGAGTCTGCACGCAGACTGGTTTTCTGCCCACAGGCCTGTACAGCGCTGTTTGGACTGTCATTCAATGGTTAGCAAAAAGAGGGGTGGCTGATAGTTAAAAAATCCAGTTTATCCCCTGATTTAAATGTGCCCTGCCATATGAATTGTATGGCTTAAAAGTGGCGCAGGACGAGACATGTTGGTATTAGGGATCATGTATAACTCTCAAACCTCTTTTTTAAGTTTGTTTCTTGTTTGCTGTAACTTATTTGCTGTAAAATAATGAGTTTGTTCCCCAAAATATGAAATGTGGCAGGAAAATTGATCTATGAGCTTAAACCATGTTAAATTAGAGGCTTATATTTCCAGCTTTACATCTATGCCAAAACTTTTGGCCCTTGAGAATTTTTGTATTAGGGGAAATTTATGCATGGGAGCATTTTGTACGAGAATATGATCTTGACCTATCTACTAAACTTTTGAACAGTTTATATCTGAGTTGATAGCTACGATTATTGTTGCTTGCTTCTGAATTACAGGCACCAAGAACTACAAAAGCAAGCATGCTTAGATCATCCGGTCGATCGTTTGGCAATAATGCAGCAAGTAGCCACTGGCAGAGTATTATTGACAGCCTGAACTCGTGCCTAAGAACCTTGCAGGAGAACTATGTAAGAAACAGAAGAATATGTGCATGCATGTGTGTTGTGTGTGTTTTTGGGGAGACTGCTGTTAGGTTTAGAAAATCACCCTTTTTGACAGTGATGGTTCTCTTCTAAAAGACAAAAGCTAGCACCCCTACTTATGGTGTTATTTCACCGGCTATCTGTATGAAAGTCAGTTTTGATCAGACAGGCATATATAATTTGTCTCCTGATAGCAATTAGCTGCTACCAGCGTTGCCTTCCCTTTTGTTCCTCACCTCTTTTTTGGCATAAAACGTCAATACTATATTATTATTATTATTATACATAATAATTATTATAATTTTTTACTTCTTAATACCAAATGAATATCATCTCCATGTGATCCTAAGAAATGCTCATCATTGTTCTTCTTTCAGGTTCTTCCAGTTCTTGTTCAGAAAATCTTCACTCAGGTCTTCTCATATATCAACATGCAACTCTTTAATAGGTAAAACAGCTCTCTTAGGTTTGCAAATGCTGTTATGATCCTGTCTAAAGTAATAATGACAGCACCGAATCTTTCTTGCTCTGCAGTCTTCTCTTGCGTCGTGAGTGTTGTAGCTTTACAAATGGTGAATATGTCAAAGCTGGTTTAGCTGAGTTGGAATTATGGTGTGCCCAAGCAAAGGAGGAGGTACTTCCTCTTCTTTGTTATATTAGCAAAAAAGAAAAGAGGTCTATTATTTGGGATACCCCGTTAATTGCTTTAAAAACTTTATCTGTAGTATGCTGGCATGTCGTGGGATGAACTTAAACACATACGACAAGCTGTTGGTTTTTTGGTATGTAATGCAATATGTATCTGCTTTCAATTCAGCTTGTGTACAAGAAGTTTTTGACGCTGGTACCTTAAATTACATATGTGAATTGGTGCTTATTCATGCAATTCGACATTTATCTTTTTAACAGGTTATACACCAGAAATCGAGAATATCCTATGATGAAATTACAAATGACCTCTGTCCGGTACTCTCTCTCTCACACACTCAAATTTTACTAGTGGATAGGCCATATTTTATAAGTGCAAAGTGCAAACTTAACAGCTTGTAATCCTCACACTGTAAACAAGGAGGGAATTTCATAGTCATATAAATAGAGCACAGAATATGAAACTATATCTCTAGTTGGGCCTCCTTTACCTCGTTTTCTTATAAAAGAAATAATTTTATTGCTGAAATATAAATGACTACATAATTACATCAAGAATGAGTACATCTCAGATCAAGGTTAAGTTTAATGTCCTCTTTGCAAGTGTCCCAAAAGATTCCTTCAGCAACATGTTCTTGGAACAGTGCATGGTAAAAAAGGCAAATCTTCCTTAAGTGTAAACCGGTGTGATCTTTTCATACGAGGGGTGATTAAAATTTCCGTCTTCCTGTCCTATCATGGTGCCAGCCCTTCCTGTCATAAATGCACGATTTGGTTGATTAATTCAGTGCTTTATACAATCGGTTTGAGTTTTATTTGTCTGTTCTTATCAGCTATTGGCGCCTATCCTTTTGATACTCCCATTCTTTGCATTATATTGTTTCTTCATAGTACATACATGTGATTAGTTCTGTATATTTGATTGTGTGTACAGATATTGAGTGCACAGCAACTGTATAGAATATGTACACAGTATTGGGATGATAACTACGGTACTCAAAGTGTATCTACAAGTGTAAGTACTCTCTCTCTCCCCTTAAATACACAAGTCATGCATTCTTACCAACATGTCAGATGTTTTCAGCAAACCAAAGCAACAATGAGTTCTTTTCTATCATTGCTTGTGTTTTGGGAGGAAAAATATTGTGGCCGGGCCTTCTGTCAGTTATTGTTTTGTATTGGGTACTTCATAATTCTACAGATGTCGACTGAGCTGCCCGCTGGGCATTGTGTATGTGTGCACCCTAGTATCTGAGCCTTGTCTTATAGGACCACATGATTGGCTTGGGCAAAAACCCAAATTGAAGTGCGGACAATGTGATTGACCATGTTTTGGTTGTATTACCAAGGGTATCTGTAATAATTTGTGTGCGTTAAATTGTCTTTTGGCTCTTTTGTACTGACATTTAGATGGTTAGGTGCCGATTTTTATCTTCACTTCAATGGCATGCTTTTTCTTTTTTTTAGAGAAAAACTAGTGTATTGCAGATGATGATAATGAGTCTAATTAATGTCTTCTCCTTCCAGGTGATTTCTAATATGAGGATTCTAATGACGGAGGATTCAAACAATGCTGCTACAAACTCCTTTTTACTGGATGACAATTCTTGGTGAGAAGCAAAAAACATTATTGCTTGGCTAGTTGTGGATGTGCCATAGCTAATTGTTGTTGAATCTCTTAATGCAGCATTCCGTTTTCTGTTGATGATCTATCAAATTCTTTGCAAGAGAAGGACTTCACTGATGTAAAGCCTGCAGAGGAGCTTCTCGAGAATCCAGCCTTCGAGTTTTTGCATGAGTGAGGTTGTGTAGCAAAGATGAAGATTCCATTCTGTTAGTCCCATTCCCATCCCAGCAATTCGATAGATGACGTCCAGGCCTTGATGTAAATCCACCCATTTTTCAAATGTAAAATTATTCTTTTTCTTTTTAATTTTTTTTTCATTTAGATGTGCCAAATATCCTTAGGAGTAGCCTGAATGATGGGCAACGGAGATGGCTTTTGTCATGCCACTCGGTCCCAGTTTTCTTTGGTTTTTATTATTGTTTTTTTTGTGAGTTGTAAGGGCAGCATTCTTTTATAGCTTCAAAAGGTCTAAATTCAGTTATATAAGTGGTCAAGAGGGAGGTGCATTGTCTTCCCCGTGTCATTGTTGTAAAGACAACAGGATACATGAACATTATCAATTTATAGAAAATTCAATTTTGGATTGAGTGGATTGAAAATCGCAAAAGAACGCAAGTGTTATTCATTTTAGGTAGTTGGCATGGCATTATGATATTGTATATTGATGCAATTGTGAAATATGCTTAATGTTGCTGATGTATTGCAAACATCGTGCTTCCTTTATCTTCAACAAGACAGTACTACCGTGTAAGCTTTGACAAGCATGGCGGCTCAGAATTATTTTATTGTCTTATCTTCAGTAATTTCTATATATTTATTACCAAAGGGAGTATAAACTTGAAGCTTATTATTGGAAGCTGATATCCCTACTCCGAATCTTCTATACCATCCCTACACCGTTGAAGTGTCGCCAATCACAATTTACCACGTGACACCTTACTATGCAAAAAGACACGTTGCAGGATTTTGAATTTTAGATTTGGACTCGGGGAATGGGCAATTGATTCAGCAGCATCAACAACCTCTCTTCTCCACTCTCCCCTGGCTCGAGGCGATTTCTCCATGACCTTCGTGCCACGTTCAGACTTGATGGAGATGATGAAGTTTCCTGTGATGAAGTCGGAAGGAGCCATGGTGAGGCCATGCAAACCGACGCCCTTAGAAATAGACCAGCTCCCGGTCCTTCGGCGCAAGGTTCAAACACTACATGTCTTTAGGCATGGCGACGCCAACACTGCGGAGATGATAAAGTTGGGCCTGAGTAAGGCGCTTGTGCACTATTACCCTCTGGCCGGCCGCCTCTTTGAGGACGACGGTGGCCTCCTCTAGGTGGACTGCACTGGGGAAGGGGTCTGGTTCGTGCAAGCCTCTACCGACTATAGACTCGACGCCCTCCAATACCTCGATGGCCACCCTACAGACACACACTTTGAGCTCCTCGCAGGCCCTCCTCCAGCCAGTACATGCTCTGCTACTGCGGTCATTGCTGCAGCATCAGGTGACAAGGATGTTGATAACGATCAGAATGCGTTTGATGATCATGATCCCCTTGTGCTAATACAGGTGAAGTTTGAATAAAATTTTTTATCTAATAAACACATGCATATGAATCGATCGAATTCTTAAACATATGCATTATGTGGGAAAATAAAAAGCAGGTGATGAGCTTTGCATGCAACGGCTTCAAGGTGGGGGTTGAATTCTCCCATTGCGTCTACGACGGCTTAGGCACCGCCCAGTTTCTAAATGCGGTGGCGAGTTGGCTCGGGGTGTAAGGACCCTAATCTTTGAACAGGTTTTGGTTTTCTTTAATTATGGGTTATCGTGAGATTTACCCGTTTTCTGATCTTATTCGGTGATTTCGTAAATAAATAGTATTTGTAATAGTTTTAACCAAAATTAACTTCAACATTAGGGGTTTTAAGTAATTTTAAACCAAATGTGAATTTTTGGGATTTTTTGGAATTTTCACTATTTTCCCCAAAAATTAGGGTTTTGGCGGGACCCCTGTGGGCCCCACCGTCAAAAATTTTATTTTTGGGTCAAATGAACCTAGACATATACTTAAGGTCCCACAAAAATTTTCAGAATTTTATTAGGCTTAAATTGTGCTTAAATTTGCAAAATACCCACTTTTAGCCTACTTTTCATATTTACACCCCAAAACTTACCTATGCCTACCCCAACCCTTACTATAAAAAGGTAAATCAGGGCCATTTCCATTTTTGGGAATAGGCTAAGGAAGGAGGGCTGGCCTAATCCCCACTTAGGCCCGAATTAGAAGCCGATTATGGTAAGTTTGCTCTAATTAAGCACTAATCCATGACTTTTCTCTTAATTTCTTCCAAATCTACCATTTTCCCCTTGATTCAATTTGTTTTTGACCATCAAAAGCTACTGATTTGTGTTTTACTACAAACCCTAACATTCAAAATTCGATTTTTACTACCAACAAGCCCTAGATCTAAGGTTTAATTAGGGATTTCTTGGGTAAATTGATTTCTATTAGAGTTTAATTCAAACTCATTGTGTTTTCAAGGATTTCAAGAAGGGTGACTCTTCAATCCGAGCTTAATCAAGTGCTGAGGTAATGGGTCTTCGAAATCTCTGTTTATCCATGGTAAAACTCTTCATTTTTGGCTTATTTCGAAATGGTTTGCTTGATTTAGTGTGTTAATGGTAAGATTAGAAAATAGAATTATTTAATCCTAATTTCTTAGGGTTTTGCATTATTATGGTTTGGTTTGATATTCTGGAAGTCAAGGAGGACTTTTGATGATGATTAGGGTGTTAGATGTGGATTTGAAGTGTTATCTATGGTGTTTCGGTTTGATTTTGCGAAAGGAAGAAGATGACTGTTCTGCCGTGTTGGCGATCGATTGGCCTTGCAGGGCGATCGATCGGCTGAACTGTAAATTTCAAATTTTTACGTGTAACCGATCGAACGGCCTGAAGGGCGATCGATCGGATACACAGGAAATTGTGTGTTGTGCATATGATGTCTATTTTGATGATTCCACTTTAGCTTGCCAATTTTATATGAACGTGGAGTGTTTTAAGCTATGTTAGGCTACTGGAAATACATGCTATTGAGTTTATAGAGTTGAGACATATGCTTAGAGATGGTGGGATGACTTATGTTTTGTGGCATGATATTGGAATTGTTATCTTGAAATTATGAACGGTTGTTTCCCTTTGGATAAGCATATATTTTCAGTAGGACTACAATCATTGTTGGACTGATTTGTCATGATAGATTGTGGTTAGTGGTGTGTGGATGTTGGTGAATGCCATGACTCAATGATGAAATGAGTGATGTTATGTGTTTAGCCTTTGTGGTTGAGTTTTGAATCTAGTTATGATTTCAACGATTCTTCTACTATGATTTCCACTGGAATTCATGTTTAGATAGAAATTCACATGTGTAGTGTGGTAGTGAGTTGATTTTTAAGCATGTTGATATGTATTATGTGAAAGGCTTCTACTAGTTACACACACATGTGGGGGTTAAATGATGATGTTGAAACTTAATATTGTGATTATGAATGATGCATTAGGGGCTGGTGAGAGCACTTATCATGATTAGGATTCATGTATGCTTTGCCCACGCATGTACCATGCTGCACGCATCATGAAAAATGGATTTCCAAGTGAGGCTTCATCGTGATTAATCGAATTTGACCGATTGGATGCAATGTGATGAAATTGTGTGCCGGGTTTATCGGTCGTGGATTAATCAAAAGTTGATTGGTCCGGAAGGACATAGTTTGATTTGAAGTTCCTGTGTGGAACGATTTGAAGTCCCTGTGTGGAACGATTTGAAGTTCCTGTGTGGAATGAGTGCACTCCCCGGGTTGAGTCTTGTTTAATGGAATGATGTGGGGACGAGTTGTGTACTTGTCTTGCGGATATGTGAGAATATTATTATGTGTGTCATATGGACCCTGAGAATCCAGTGTGGTATGCCATGTGCACCCCGCTACCACGTGTTCTAGGGTTCTCTGTGTGAGAACTCGGGCTCTTCCCTACGCAGGAGATGTCCCTGGGCGAACACCCCTGCTCTAGATTCTCTGTGTGAGAATGGGACATCCTTGGCCAGGATCGTCCAGGGCGAGCAGTATTAGGGATTGACAACCCCGATCTTTCTTGAATTCTTGTGTAGAATTTTGGACCATGACACGCCTTCGTGGCCTTGTCTATGCTCCCGTCTGTGTGACGTTAACGTGTGATTACTCCTTAATGGAGGTGGATTGTGATGACATTATGCATGTGGGAATATGTATGTTAGAGATACATCCATGCATGTTGATTTTGATGTTATGCATGTGGAATATGTATGTTAGAGATACATCCATGCATGTTGACTTTGATGATAAAATGCATGTGGAAATATGTATGTTAGAGATACATCTATGCAGGTTGTGATGATATTATGCATGTGGGATATGTATGTTAGAGATACATCCATGCAGGTTGTGATGATATTATGCTTGTGGGAATATGTATGTTAGAGATACATCAATGCAGGTTGTGATGATATTATGGATTATGATGCAGTGTTAGGTGATATGAATGTGTGATCAGAAAGTGATGCACCATGTAAATCTTTGATCTGAACGATCTCATTTCTAAGCTATCGTATTTTCTACGTTGACAGTGATATTAAAACCATTGCTGAGTGTTAAAACTCACCCCTCTTTTGTGTTTTGATTTGGGGCTGCGTGGTGCGACACGCAGACGGACAGGATTGCCTCTTTGAGGAAAGGTCAGAGGTAGCTTGGGTGTGATGATGGAGATCGTTGAGTGACTTACCTGCGTTTGTTTCATGCTTTATGTTCGAACCTTTGTGTAGGGTTCTTGTTTTGAATTTATGTCATATACTACAGTTGTGATGATTATGACTTATTTTGAGCCGGTGTGGGCTTTACTTAACTAAGTTTGTGGGTTTGAGATTGTTGTTTACTTTGTGATAAGCAACACCTTTTTCTTCCCTTTTATTTACTCTTGCTCAAAGGATTGTGCGCACTCCGTGTTGCTGTTAATCACCCGTGGTTAGGGTTAAGTCTTCCGCTAGATCATTTCTAAATTTTCACTTCGTCGCCCCCGCGCGTTTGACCAGCCCCTGGACCGGGTTCGGCTCGGGTCGGGCATCGCCGGGGGGTGACACGGGGCCTCCCACTCCCTTCCCTTTCCCCCGCGTGGGCTAGGGACGCCCTCGTTGTGGGAGTGCTTCCCACTGCTCAAAAGGTTGCATCTGCAATGGCTTAGGCGCTGCCCAGTTTTTGAATGCGGTGGCCGAGTTGGCTCGGAGCCTCCCACTCCCTTCCCTTTCCCTTGCGTGGGCCAGGGACGCCCTTGTTGTGGGAGTGCTTCCCACTGCTCAGAAGGCTGCACAACAAGTAGAGAGCCCGCTCTTGCCACCGCCACCAGAGACGGTGGAGAGTAGCTTATGCCACCACCAGCTGGAGTGGGCCACGGTCGATGTTTCTTCGGATCAAGTCGCCCAACTCAAGAGGAAATTCTTCGGCTAGACGGGCTGGACATGCTCCGCCTTCGAGGCCATTACCGCCTCCATATGCCGGAGTTGAACGCGGGCCATAAATTCAGACTCTCAAGTGGAGATGAGACTCGTCTTCTTAACGAATGCCCAGCCGATGGTGGTCCCGCCCCTCCCCAGGGGATTCTACAGCAACTGCTTCTTCCACATGAACGTCACAGCTTTGGTGGGGCGACTCCTAGAGGGATCTGTGAGAAAGACTAGGCTGGCGAACGAGGCTTTTGCCAACGGCCGGTGGATGGCGCTACCGACGGCAGAAGGGCGACGAATTGGAGAAGTCGGGAGACAGGAGACGGCATGGAGTGAGGGGACCCTGCTGATGAGAAGACTTGATTTTGCGGTAGACGATGGGACTCGGGAGGGCGGGCTTCCCTCCTATTTTCATTTACGCGCTAAAACTTAAAAGCGAGTACCATGTAAGCGGTGTAAGGAGAGATGTATAGATGCGGAGTAGAAATATCGTTTTCCCTTATTATTATGCCAAAATGAGGATTGGATGACGAAGAATTTCGAAGAAAATCATCATTTGGAAAGCTCAATATGGTCCTCACAGTGTAAATTTGCTTAGATGAGACTACTTTGGTAAAGAAGAGTTTCCTATTATTATGATTGCAGCGTAAGAAATGCACAAGGACTTTATTTTTATGATTGATGGTGCATACGCTATGTCGTGACTTAAATTTTTATAACCCTTTTAAAATAGCACACGTAGTAAGCTATATTTTTTTCTAATGTAAAATAAATGATTCGATTAAATATTAAAGTCATAATAATTGAGATTTATAAGTAAGAATATCAACACATGATATTATAACATGTTTCAAAAATTTATAAAGAGCATGTTATCCATCTAAGTACATGCTTGTCATTAATATGAAAATAAATAATCAAGTTGGCTCTGGTATCAAAGATACAATTACTTACTATAATTGCATAAACAAAGAACTGCATCCTATGATCATTTGTCCTAGTCCTACTAGTCCCTGCCTAAAGAACCTACAACCAAGCAACCATAAAACTTTTCTACCCATAGGAGACGGGTTTTCAAATGAACAAAAAAATTAATTAATATTTTTTAGATCGAACCAACACGGTTAAATGTTAGTTGCTTATATACTCATTAGATAACATCTCTAACATTATTCCAATATGGCGGGATCTAAACATAATTCTGCCTAACTTATACCATCTCATGAAGTATAAACATAATATATGCAATGCTTATGTGTGTTCAACCAACCTACATTTTAAGCAAGTCTTTTAATTATTTCACTTCTTTTAATTAACAATCAATAACAAATAATATCATTAATTATTTCATAACTTTTATTTAATAATTAGTAATTGCATCTAATCCTTTCGACGGACAAACACATCATATGTCAACTAACACGTGATACTAACTACTCTTTATTATTTTGACCTAACTTTAAGTTTAACAAATTATAACTCTCAATGAAGGTCAATACACTACAATTACATTGTAAAGAAATAAAAATATTATATAAATATATATCAACCTTGAAATGACTAGATTTTCTAAGAAATCTCTAAATACTCAACTCCAACATTGGAGTAAGATTGCGTAAATAACAACTTGACCCAAATTTCAAGGGCCTCAAGACCTTGCCTCGAATCTACATATATAAATCCCAATTGTAATCATGGATACAAATTGACAAAAAATACAAGTTTTCTATGATGCTCATGTAATTCTACTTTTCATACGTACTATGGTCCTATGAAAACCTACAGTAAACCCATAGTAAAGACTTTTCTAGGCCAATACCCAAACTGTCATGGTTGTGAAGAAAATGTACAAATATCACAATCTCCACCTTCCCAATCTTTGGGAGAAATGTCTTCAATGACGATCAATCATGTAACCCATAAAAGCCTAAGGTCTATATGACTCTTAACTCCTCAATACTTGAAACTTAAACTTGATTAATTTTATCAGGTTAAATATTCGTCTAAACCATTGGGTTATTTTCACATTGTGAATCGGCCCAATAAACAACTCATTGAGTGAGCTGTGACTTAGAAATCATCCTAAATCCTATTAGTTTTTATGAGATTAGGATAAACTCTCATAACTATCATTATCCAAATTAAGTTTCTATGTCAGGGCCATGTTCACTCTATGAATTGATATCAAACCTTATTGAAAGTAATTTATTCTTTATCTTGATTAGGTATTCTTCCCTCAATTTAAAACCAACCAATCTATCTTAATTAACCTTTATTAATATAAATTATTAATTACATCAACATAAAGAACATGCATCAGAGTAAGTAAATATAAATAACATGATCTCACAAACATCTATTAGTAATAAACATAGGTCGACTGGACTCATTTGAAAGGGCTAGGGTTAGACAAATGCAAGCTCATAAATGTAAATAACTCTTATGCATCATGCAAGTTGCGCATATATTACCCTAGTAGATCGATACACTATGTTGCAAATATATGTAAAACATTGTCTTAAACCCCAAGAATGAGGGTTATTCCCCTTATTTCTAGTAACATTATAACTTGTAAAAATATTTGTGTCATCTACTAGTTAAACCTTTTCTATTTGAAGACATTTACTATAATTATAGGGTGTCCTTACTTTCTTGTGGTTAGGGTATCTATTTTATTAAAAATAAGGTAGACTGCCTTTAAAGGCGTTGAGGTAATCCTCCTATATAGGATACTGATTCTAACGTGCGCTAATATATGAGCTGTCAATCTTATAGATGAAGGACCCTTATGTATTCCTTACGTTGGGTTCATAGTAAGCAGGGAGCGTTAAAAATACTTCCTTTTGACATATAATAAACTATAAACATTATGTAATTTCTCTTAATTTTTTCATATTATTTTGTTTGTTTGTTTATTTTTTTTTAACGGTGGATCATCAAACAGAATGGGGGCACAATAATAGAAGAGTTTTCTATACTTTTTTTGACAATAAACCTAACATAAACTATATATAGGAGTTATTAATCCATAAAAGTAACGACATATTCACTATCACATTTTACCATCATATCACTTACACTAACATAACCCTGTCAATCTTAAATTTCTAACAGCTCCCAACATCTTTAGGGCGGTGTGCCCTTACCAGGACCTCAGTGATTTTGTCGCGGTCTTCCATCTTTCAAAGGAATATTTAAGCTTTATCATTGTCCCATCCTAGCTAAGCAAAACGCGGGCGGTTAAGTGCCAAACAAAACAACGCGGACGACCGACGTCGACATGCTGGCCATCCATGTCAAGGAAATCGTTGAGTCCCACCGCGACACTAGAGTTGCCCCAAGCTTTCCGTCAGTGTGGGTCCCCTCTAATTTCCACCTCGCAATTGACAGCATACACAGAAAGGGGACCTGTACGCATCAGACTGGTAGAGATCGAGTAACAAACAAACAAACAAACAGTCGCATGATGTAAGAAATCTAAGACAAATAACAAATTGGTCTTTGGTCGTCGTACTTGGTGATTGATAATCGAATGAATAAATGATTAGTTTAGTGTCGCCAGGCGGGCCGGTTCGGTATCGGTTAGGACTTGGGAGTTTAACGAGGAGGGATTGGATTCCTGGGACGAAGCCGCCGTCTTCTCAGGGATGTCGCGCTTCCCACGCGCCACTCCCCCCGCCCCCACCCAAAAACCGAACCGTCCCCATCCGCCACTCCCGCCCCCTTCTCTATTCCGCATGCCCCCCTTGAAACTCCCCCCCAACCCGCTTTTCCTTTTTTAGGCTTCTCGGAGTTGCCTCTCCCAATCTCCTCCCCCCCTCTCGGCTTTGTTCAAATTTCACCTTCTCTTCATTGATGGCCGGCAGTGACATGCGATACAGGTAGGCTGGTACCCTTCTTTCGACTCTTACTCTATCTCGGTATCTCCTCTCCCCCGCGACATTTTTTTGTTTGTTTTTTGAATGGTTCCTGTTTGAAGAACATTGCGATCAGAACGAGCTCGATTTGCCTTTTGTGTCGCGTCCCCTGCGCGTTGTGTAGTTCAATTGCAGAGGGTCGTGATTGTTCCGGTTCGGGGTGGTGGGTTTTCTTTTGGATCACGCAGCTCCGATGCTGCCTCGTTTGGGGGAATTGAAAACGCCCGCAAACTCCGTTGCGTAAATTATGAGAAATCTATCTTCTGATTGCGGAGCTGCTGCCTCATTTGTCTTGAGAAGGGGGGATGGAGAGGGTGGTGCAAGGTCCGGGCGACCCGAAATTTGCCTATGTTCCCCCATTGAATGCTCACGAGTTGTATAATGGTGTCGCCGGCCGGGCGCCTGACCAACCTTCAGCAAGTCACAAGTTTCTGCGAGAGCGTCCTGCTGTTCTCTTTCCCGGCGATGGGTGTTTCGGAGGAAACTATGCGCGCAACGTTTCGGTGCAGACAGGGGAGGAATTCTCTGCAGAGTTCCTTCAGGATCGTGCCCCTACCAGGAGTCATGATGTGGATTGGGATCACTGGAAGAGAGGACCTCTGCCCTCGGACCATTTGGTTCGAATGGCCAGTGAAGATTTGTCGAATTTTGGGCGCGGGCGCAGGGGAATAGGGTCCGATTCTGATCATGGTGATTCCCCTGCTGCCCCTGGGGACAAAGGGCCTTCGGGCAGGGCGGACAATAAGTCCTTGCCAGGAAAATTCAGTGATTCTCTAAAGGACAGTGATTGGAAAGCGCCCAATAGTTTGTTTGAAGGAGCAAATAGCGATCATGGGTTTCCCATCAGTGGATCTGGTACGAATAAATTGAAGCTACTCTGCAGTTTTGCGGGAATGGTCCTGCCTCGGCCTAGTGATGGAAAACTCAGATATGTGGGTGGTGAAACACGGATGATTACCATTAGAAAGGACTGCTCGTTCGGTGAATTCATGCAGAAGACTCTGGCCATCTATAAACAACCCCATCAGATAAAGTACCAGCTCCCTGGGGAAGATTTTGATGCACTGATATCTGTATCATCTGATGAGGATCTTCATAATATGATAGAGGAATATTATGGACTTGAGAAAGCTGAGGGATCTCGAAAACTAAGGATATTTCTTATATCGTTTGTTGAATCTGACGCTTTTGATGTGAGGGATGGAGAAAACAATCCTGAGTTTCATTACGTGGTGGCTGTTAATGGGATGCTAGATCCTAGCCCAAGAAATAATTCAAGTGGCTACAGAGATTCGCCTACTTCTTTGCCACCTCTGGGCATTAACAGTTCTAATGAAGTATTGTCTCAAACTAGATCCCAATTTTATTTAAATGGCAGGTCCTCCCCTAGACACTCGCCTCCTTTTTCCCCTGTGCTTGGCAATGGGAGAGATTGTCGAAGTGGGCAAAAATATTCATATGAAGATCAATTCTGCCTGCGTGGTGCCAATAACGAAGGTAATCCTCCTTACACAGAGCAGACTCCAGAGAACCGTTATCTTCTTGGTGCCAACTACCACCAGCATGGGGAGTCCGGGAAGAGTCAATCTAACAAGTGCATGGATGCAGAATCACTGACACATCCTCAAAGGGTCCATTTTCACAACCGGAAACCTAGCAGAGAGCTAGCTCCTTCAGTTCTTGCCCATGTTGAAAGCGACATAGATAGATGTTCCTTACTAAGACAGCCATTGCTTAGAGATAGGGCTTTTCACTCTGACAAGGGTCAAAGGCAGCCGGAAGACGCAACAAGTCTGTTAGCATCTAATGATTCAAATGCCTCCCATCATGGAATGCCTCATGTGCTTTCAGATTCACAGCTGCAGGAGCATTCTGGGAGGTCGATGTTTGGATTGTTAGAAGAAACTTTACACCAGTTCGCCTATCCTGGGCCCCCGTCAGCTCCCCAGATGAGTGAAAAGTTTAGGCCTGAAGGGACAACAGAAGATGTGGAGGATATGCAACTTGAGGAATTTAAATTTCAAAATAAGCTATCAAACTTTTCACAAGGGTCGGAATTTACAGGAGGTGAGGAAAATATTTGCCAGAATGTGTATGATGATAAAACCGAAAGAGAACATTTACGCCAAATTGGTTTGCCGGAATTTAAATCACAGAACCATTTTGATAAACCCATTTTGAGTTTTGAAACGTTGATTCAGCCTGATGAGGTAGGTAAACATCATGAACATGAGATTGACAGAGTTTCATCTACTTATTGTCGGAGTGAAGCATCTTGCATTGACTCCCAACTAGTAGGTATATATGGGTCTGATGTTTCTTCACAAAAGGTAGAGGCCTCAGAAAGTGTGGTTTCTGTCCCTCTTGTAAGTCTGGATGCTTATCCAAATATGCTTGAAAATGCTGATCTGGGCATTCAGTCCAATAGGGTGCCAGTTGTTCTTTCAGAAATGACTGAAAGAACTGTAAAAAGTCAGCATAATGGTATTGCAGGGACTATGAGTTGTCGGACAGAGAATTCAGCCAGCAATCTCACTGAATCGCTGCCATCTATTCCGTCTACACATACTTTGGCACTGGACCTTGTAAACCATATGGGCTTCACACAGTCTGGCTTTTGCAGTGACTTGATGTTTAATATGTCTCCTGGATTGCTTTCTGTTACACCCGAAAAAACATGGGACAATGTAGCTGCTGGTATTGAAAGTTTTTTAGATTTGGAACCACCTGTTAAAATTGCTGAAAAGAGCCTGGACTTAAACTTTTATGATGGTAAATTTAATTTGCCAACTGTCTTTCACAATGAAGTAGGAAATAAAACTTCGAGTGGGAAAGATTCTCCACTTGATCAGGACCATGTAAGATTTCTGTCACCTGAGGCTGAATTGGTGGGCCAATATGGCTATTCTTGTGATGTATCAAATGTAAATGATGGTGCCTCAATTCAAGAAGGATCTAAAAATGAAACTTCTGAAAAACTTCATTTGGAATCTCTGGTTGTTGTTGAAGATGTAACTGATAATATCCCTTCTGGGGTTCAACATATGGCACAAGCTACTCCTTACGTGCATTACGAGACAGTTGATGATGTGCAAAATTTGGACATCTCTTCACCAAAAGTCACTGATTCAGTGAATTCTATCCCAGAATCTGAGCTTGAGGTTATTTTTTTCTTTTCTTTTGTTGTTTTTGTAGGATAGCTGTGTTTTTTGGCTGTGTGCATGATTGTGATAAACTTACTGTATTCTGGTGGACTTTCTTTGTACTGTAGGACGCTAAAAATGAAGACATGGATATGGATCAATCAATTAGTGATGCTGCATTGGCTGAAATGGAAGCTGGGATTTATGGATTGCAGGTAGAATATTTATTGTGTTGTTTTGGCTATATTTGATGGAAGTTTATTAATGTAGATGTTCCTCTTTCTGGTTTGTTATGTTGTAATTTGTTCCTTAATCTCCAAACCATGTCTTATTGGTATCAGGCAGAGTGTTCACAACAGTTCAAATACAATTATTGCAATGAACTTTATAAATCAATTGGAATAGAATGTTCTATTATGTTAATGACTTAATATTTTGGGTCAATGGACAGATCATAAGGAATTCTGATCTAGAGGAATTACGGGAATTAGGATCTGGTACATTTGGAACTGTTTATCATGGAAAGTGGCGGGGAACAGATGTTGCCATTAAAAGGATAAAAAAAAGTTGCTTTGCTGGTCGGTCATCAGAGCAGGAGCGCTTGGTCAGTCCACTGCAATATTATCCATTAGATATATTCCTCTTATCATGCTTTTCTTGTTGTGCAGCATTCAACTTAGTGGAATATTGAGTCAAGAAGTTTACACATGGGTCTAATTAATTTTAAATGTTCTACTACATTGCAGACAAAAGACTTCTGGAGGGAGGCACAAATACTCTCTAAGCTTCATCATCCTAATGTTGTAGCTTTCTATGGGGTGGTGCCAGATGGGGCTGGAGGAACGTTGGCAACTGTAACAGAATTCATGGTAAATGGGTCCCTTAGGCATGTCTTACTAAGAAAAGATAGGTGAGGTGGACATGACTTTTGTTCTTCATTTTCTTAATTGTGGCATATATTAGAGGAACATATTTTAAAACTACTTTCCACAGGACTCTTGACCAGCGTAAAAGGCTTATAATTGCAATGGATGCAGCATTTGGGATGGAATATCTACATTCAAAGAACATTGTCCATTTTGATCTGAAATGTGACAATTTGCTTGTCAATATGAGGGATGCTCAAAGACCCATATGCAAGGTTTGTCTTCAACAAAACAAGCTTACAAAAGATATTTTATCGTTGAATGGCATTATTGAAATTAGATTACATGGTGGCCATGAGAAGCTTCATATATATATTTTTTTAAAAGAAAAAACATTTAACCTATAAGAGTAGCCCTAACAGAACCTAAAATTGATTTTTTCCTGTCTAGAAGGAGAAGTGGTATGGTTTCATGTGATTGTAAGTTCATTCCTGGGAGGATTGACACAACTTGTTTGTTTTTTGATGTGGAGATTAAAGGATGGAAAAGGGGAGGTGCAAAAACAGGAGAACCTGGAACCAAGTAGTGGATTTTAAAATGAGAGAATATAATGTTGTTTACAAAGAGGCGACTAAATTCATTTGGAACTTTGAATCAGAGCATACAATGATGTGGAACAACATGGTGAAGGTTATACAAGAAGTAAGAAAGAAGTGCTGGTCAATCTAGGGGAATACTGATATTGCTTATTTACAGAACATAAAAAAGCTTTGAAACAGATGGAAAAAAGAAAAGAAGTGGGCCCTTTTTTCACATAATGAAAATTTATATTAAACCCAAGCATGAAGACTACAAGATAAGCAAGAAAATGAGCTCTCCTCAGAAAAGCAGGCACAAAGAAAACAAAAGGGAACAAGAACCAAGAGGCTCAAACACAAATGGAACACCCTTTACTGGTGACTCTAAGAGAGAGTGGAAGCTGGACAGAGAATTAATCCCTCCAAAAATCTCTAGAAATGAGCGGTGTAGCTGGATTTGATCTCTTAAATCAAATGCATTCATAATATGATGGGCTTGTTTATTGATGGCGGAGGCAACTGCCAATGGATCCTTCCTCGTATCTTCAATTCTTCAAAGTAGTAGCCTTGTTGGTATCCCTATTTAAATATGGAAGTACATGAGCGATTGTGCTTTTGTATGGCTAAATTATTAAAGTTAAGGTACCTAATGAATGGAGGATTGTGCGTGGTACCTCTAAATAAGAACAAAGGTTAGGTACAAAGTTGTGAGAATTATAGAAATATTAAGGAATGAGTCTTACAATAAAATTTTAGCACAAAGTTACGAAAACAAGATTAAGAAATGTGACAAAAACATCTTAAAACGGAGTTGGCGGCTTTATGCTTGAAAGATCACTATGTGAAACATTTTTTTTAACTTAGGCAATTGATGGAGTAGCTTAGAGAGAAGAAGTTGAATCTTAATATGGTTTCTATTTAATGCTTTCCTCTTTAGCTCCAATTTCTATTTATGGTTTCTGATATAGATTACCAAGGGATATTATTTGGGAGGTGCTAGTCAGCAAATGTATAAAGGGTTATGCGGATCTTATTAAAGATATGTATGAAGGTTCTGTGACTGGTATGAGGACTATTGGTGGAGAGACTTCAAATTTTCAACTAAGCTATAAGCCCATATCTCTTTGCGTTAATAATTGTTGAACCAACAAGTCATATCCAATTGCTTCCGTGGTGCATGCTTGTTGATGACAACAGTATTAGCAGATCTGTTTACTGAAGAAACTAATAAGAAAATTGGAGCTATGGAGGGAAGCTTTAAGAGTGTAAAGTTTTAAAGATTGGTAGGATTAGCAGAACTAAAACTGATTATATGAAATGCACTTTTAATAATAGTTGAAAATGAATTTTATATGAAATTAGATAAAAAAATAAAGTACCTTAGCGTGATTGATATGAATATCTTGGTTATTAATCATTGCAAACGGAGAAATAGATGATGTTGCTCGTCGGTATAGTTGGGTGATTGAAGTGGAGAACAACTTTAGGGGTATTTTGTGATAAGTGCATACCTTTTGTTTTTTTGCTAGGAAGATACATGCATTACTTTTAAGCTAAAATAGAGATTATAAGACAGCAGTGTGACCTGCAATGTTATATAGTGCATAGATACTGGGCAACAAAGGCCATATGATAAGATGAATGTCGTAGACGTTACATTGTATACCTGTAATGTGTAGAAGGCAAATGCTCTGGTCCTTTAGGCCAGCTTTGTAGAAGGCTGTATACCTGTACATGTAGGAACTGGGATTTTTTTAGCAAAGGAATAATGTTAGTAGACCTGGATTGTATTGAAGATGATGAAGTCTAACAGTCTTTGTTACGTGGCAGAGTATAGCTTTATGGTGTGATTCAGAGTTGATTACTGTGATCATTGAAAAATTTCTAGATTGTACTATATTAGACTTGCATGTCACACACGTAGTTGGTAGAAACCTGTAGAAGAAAGAGAGGGAGGCTTAAGAGAACACGGCAGGAGGTGAAAACAACATTTGAAGGCGTATAAGCTGAATGTGTGAATGGTTTGTTATGGAGCATAATCCATGTAGCAAATGGGATAGAGAGGTGTTGAGATTCTGGTTGTTGTAGAAGTGGAGTGGTATGGTGATAGTAGTGTTTTTCAAATTATGATGATCTAATTTACAATATATTGAACGTATATGATACGACAAACCTTACAATTTGTCTTCACAGGTTGGTGATTTTGGATTATCAAGAATAAAGCGCAACACCTTGGTTTCAGGTGGGGTAAGGGGAACCCTTCCATGGATGGCTCCAGAATTACTTAATGGGAGCAGCACCCATGTTTCTGAGAAGGTTGTCTTCTTGGTTGTGTGAGTTATTTAGTCAATACTGTTGATTATTAATTTAACTCTTTTTTTTAACAGGTTGATGTTTTCTCATTTGGCATTGCAATGTGGGAGATTCTGACAGGAGAGGAGCCCTACGCAAATTTACATTGTGGTGCAATTATTGGTATATTTTTTCAACCTATTATTAACAACTGAAATTTACTGCACGTCTAGCCTTTGTTTAGGTAGAACGAGGGTTCTCTCATACCTAAATGTATAATTTTGTTTTTTCAGTGTAGCAATTGTAGATCGTACCTTTTGGGGATGGGGTGGTGGGTGTGGCATGTGTTAAATTAACATCTTAAAATGCATGTTTTTCAAACAGGGGGGATCGTGAACAACACTCTGAGGCCATCGATTCCTGATCGTTGTGATCCTGAATGGAGAAAGCTAATGGAGGAGTGCTGGTCACCAGACCCTGCAGCTCGGCCATCATTTACTGAGATCACAAGTAGGCTACGCACGATGTCAATGACACTGCAGAATAAGGGGCAGTCTCCAGTATCCAACAAATGAAGCCTGAAAAGAGTAAAGTTTGCACATACGTTGTAAAGCTGATGTCCTTTTACAAGTTGGGAAGCATGTAGCTCTCGAGAAGATATTTTTGCTTGACCAGAAATGAGGAACAAAAAAAAAAGTTGCTTAATTTGGTGAAGGGTAGTATCCGTTTGGAGATCATAGTTTTTTTCTTTTTTCTTTTGCTAATTCGTTTGGAGATCGTAGTTGTGAATAAGTTTTGTTATGTGCTTTAGTTTTTGCCCTTCACTTAAGTTATAATAAATTTATTTGTTTAATTCTTTGAAATGAAACTACATCTGTAAATGGCAATTACCAAGTGCGTCACTTTTGGTTGTACAATTCTATATTCTTTTTTTTTTTTATGGAAGTATATAACAATTTCTCTTTATGCACTGAGCTTGACAAAGCTATAGTTTTGACAAAATCCATGTCGTTGAAGGAAAAAGATAATGGGTTGTACGACTGCAACCATAATGTGACCCAAAGAAAACAAGGTAAGAAATTTCTGAATGACAAATGTTTGTAGAAATTTAAAAAATCTTTACAGGAAAGAAGGAAAATAGCATGTAAAGGCCTATTGCCCTCCATTTTCTACCTATGATAATGATGCATTTTCGTGTCAAATTGCAACGACAACTATTGATTCGCGCACTTCACTTGCAAGAGTAAAATTTCTGCACTGCCTTATATTCCATGTAGTAAAGAAAAAAGAAAAGAAGGGTTTCCATGTGGCTTTGCTGTTGTGCAGCAAATAGTTTTTAGTTTTGAGGATCTAGTTTTGCAATTTGATTACCACCAAATTGGAAAAAATTATTCAGTACCGTAAGCACAGAAGCCGTTGATTTTGAGGATTGGCAACGTATACATTAGAGCACTTGTGCTAAAGAACATTAACATATGCATGTAAAGTGGTCATAAATCTTACGTGGCACTCTGACAGTTCCAAATAAATTTTCCCTAATTAGAACACCCATCACTGGAATTAAAGCGTAGTTTGATGATTCGATAACTATGCTTCCAACTCCCTGGTGTAAACTACACATGAGAGCCTTCACACTGACGCTATGTGTTAATAACGTAACGAATGAAAGGCTCCGTGTGTGAATTATTCTAGGATCATTGTAAGTAGAGAGTATAAAAAACGCTTTTCATTATGTCGTAGTTTTCGTTCAAAAGAAAGTACACAAACAGAGCAAATTATGATCCAAGGCCATGTACACCAGATTGACGGGCGTCTCCATCCGTATCGGCCCAGGAATCAAACAATTTGCCATCAAATTGGGCTGCCAAACCCGGCCCATATATTCAACGAGGCTGGGCTTTCAGCAGCTCGGCCCCATTTCTTCACGAGCTCCTCGTACTCCGCCTTCTCGAGTTCACGTGCACCCCCTCCATTCTTCTTCCAGAACCGGGTCGCCTTCACTAGCTCCATCTCAGCTGCCCTCACTATAGATTCAACCTCAAAATCCAATTCTGAATCCCATTCAAAACCCAGTTCCAAATTCAAGTTCATTATCTCGTCCTCTTTCTTGCATGATACTTCCAAATCTGATTTGCCGCAGTGTCTCTCTTCCAGCATTCTCAAAAACTCGTCTTCTACCTCACCAGCTTCCGATTCTTCGTAGATACCAGCAACGTATTTGCATGGGATCTCTTTCTCCTTGTCCATATCTTCTGATGTCACCGAGTTGTTGGATGGAGGCCTCCAGGATTGAGCTCTAACTAATCCCCTATCCATTGTAATGAAGTCTTCTTCTTCCTGATTTTCTTCGTCGAAATTGCAGTGGTACTCAGTGGATGAGTTCTCTATGGTGATGAAGTTGAGATCAGAATCTAGAGATGAAACTCTCCGGTTGGACCCAGTTAGTGTCCTACTTGTGGCGAGTTTCTTCACGTCAGGAAAACAAGGAAAACATTTGCTCTTGCTCTCTTTGTTTCCTGCATTGCAAACTTGTTCACTTTAATAAAAAAAGTTGAACATGTTTGCCTTGCTTTTCTATTATCTTTTCTCATGTAGGTTTATGAGTAAAGCAGACTAGCAAACAAGTTGATAGAATACGAAGATGGGAGGGACACTCACGGATCGAAGGGCATCGACTGGACTGCGGTTCAAGTGGTTCCGGCTCCATGATTATGAAATAGAAGCTCACAGTCAATCTGCCGCCGGTGGCCTTCCCACAGAGGTCAAAACTCATAGTCTTCCCACTGAACTTGGAATCAGATCCCAGATCGCCAAAATCCAGTGAAAAAGTGCCTAAGTCACTCTCCCTTGCCCCCACCAAAGCCACCCATACAGTAAAACTCTTCAATACGAACGGGCTGATTTTACAGTAATGTAGGAATATCTCGTCCAGTGTAGCCACCCCCTCACACACATGCATTGGCAATGTTTGCTCACCTTCCCATCCTGTGGTTTTCCATCCAACTGCTACAGCCTTCCCTTCCATGCACATTGGCAGGTCCTTGATCTGATGGACCTGCAAACATACCAATCCTCCAAATTGGGGCTGTTTTGAGTGGATCGGGACCCTGAATCCTTTCCACTTCCGGAAGCACAGCACTGGTTTCTGCTTGCACGGTGAAGTCTTAGCATTCTTGGGAGCTATGCTAGAGCAGCCGTTCATGGACGCTTTTTTCAAACAACCTCCAGTATTGAGATCTGAGGATGAAGGAAAACTTGCTCTTCCAAGTGCTTATGGGGTGTTCTTATCGAAATTTTCAAAGGGTTGTTATGAGACTGGTGATCATGAATGGACGTGGTTATTGATCTCCATGCGTGAGTTGTAAAGAGTGAGACAATAGTAATATATGTCTGATTGAAGAAAAGATCAGTGTGGACATGAAGCAATTCTCATAATTTAATCAACAAAGAATGTAAGGAAAGCTTAAGATATCAATTGACGACAGGATGGCGTGCTAAAGGTGAGGCAGATACACACTAGTTTACAGGTTTTGTTTAAAAACATAATTATCACACTGGTTTGGTGCCCAGGTTTCAGTGAGTGGGGAAACGCGCGCTGATCAATTCTAACATGAGGTGACGATGATGACGACAATAAAGAATGGGTCTATATGGCAAAAGAATGGGCATATATCCCAATAATCTTTTTAGTACCCTGCTTTACTTATAAATTTATGAGGGGGCTGATGGGGTTATTGTGGTACTAATTAAGGGGTTTACGAGTAAAATGGGGTATTGAGGGCATTATTAGGTATTTTATTTTATTTAAGTGGTTAGGTACTTACAAAAAGTATCATAAGCTTATTTTCCTTTCTAAGTGGATTTTATTATTTAATAAAAATAATTATTTTTTTAACTGTAACTATTAATATTAAAAAGAGAGAGTAATTATCATTTTATTAATAATAAAGAAAGAAAGAACACCACATAATAGAGTTAAGAAACTACAAATAAGTGTATATAGTACAAATTCTGATTTAAAAAAATTATTGAGTATTATTTAATTATTCTTTGTGACAAGGATTAAAATGTGGAATAGAAATATTGTGAAGATCAATAGAATATAGTTTGTAGGGCCAGCTTAATGCTCTTGCAATTGGTCTTAAGGATAAAGTATAGATTTTTCGGTCAGTAGGGTAGTCTTAAATCATGATCTTACAATTCCAAATCAGTATCTTTATCACTTTAGTTATGTATTGGTTCCTATCTTATAGGTGTTGGATATTGTGCATATAGGGTAAAATTATACTAAATAAATGAACTGGATTGATTACTATTTGGAAAAATTATTTAAATAATAATTAAAAAAATAATTATCATTTTAGACCACTTTGAGATGATGTTCCTTTTTGTTATGCAGGCGCCAGCTAAGCAGTTGGCGCCTATGTAACTTTCTTTTAGATGATTTCATCCTTCTAAAAGACAAAATCGGTTCTCTAGTTTACCACACTTAACCCGATTTCGTCCTTTAGAAGGACGAAATCAACTTAAGATGATTTCATCCTTCTAAACGACGAAATCACCACACTTGACTATTTCAGCTATTGGTTGCACAAAACACATTTTGTCCTTTTAAAAGAAGAAATCAACTTAAGTTGATTTGTCCTTAAAAGGACGAAATCGTCGTCTTCTTTAACCCACTTCCTCTTCTCCCCTCCAAATCGTTCCTTTTTTCTTTTTGTTGTGCACGATCCACCCCACTGTCGCCGTACGATCTGCCCAACTTGTCACACCCCGGCGATGCCCGACCCAAGCTGAACCCGGTCTAAGGGCCGGTCAAGTACGCGGGGGCGACGAAGGAGAAATTGAGAAACGATTTAGCAGAAGACTTAACCCTATACACGGGCGATTAACAAAACTACGGAGTACGTACAATCCCTTGAGCAAGAGTAAATAAAGAAGGAAAGAAAATAGAGTTGTTTAACACAAAGTAAACAACTAATCTCAAACCCACATACTTAGTCAAATATAGCCCACATTGGCTCAAAATAAGACTTAAGCAAACATAACTGTAATATGTGACATAAATCCAAAACAAAGAACCCTACACAAAGGTTCTAACACATAAACATAAAACCAAAGAAGATAAGTCACAAAACGATCTCCATGATCACATCTAAGCCATCTCCGACCTTTCCCTCAAAAAGGAGATCCTATCCGTCTGCGTGTCGCACCACGCAGCCCCAAATCAAAACACAAGAAAGAGGGGTGAGTTTAACAAACTTAGCAATGGTTTTTAATATCACTATCAACATCAAAAACACGATACCATGACAATATAATCATTCAGATCAAAGATTTGCAAGGTGTATCATTTTCTGATCTCACATACACATCACCTAAAATTGCATCATAGTGCATAATTCACATAATGTCATTGACCTCATAACATCCTGCATGAATGTATATCTAACATACATAATCCATCATGCATCATATCGTAATCAACCTACATGAATGTACCTCTAACATACATGTTCTATCATGCATCATATTAAGATCAACCTGCATGGATGTATCTCTAACATACATATTCTCACATGCAGTATATCAAAATCAACCTCCATCAAGGAGTAATCACAACTTTGGTGTCACATAGATGGGACATAGACAAGGCCATGAAGGCGTGTCATAGTCCAAAATTCTATACAAGAATTCAAGAAAGATCGGGGTTGTCAATCCCTAATGACTGCTCACCCTGGATGATCCTGGCCAAAGATGTCTCATTCTCACACAGAGAATCTAGAGCAGGGATGTTCGCCCAGGGACAACTCCTGCGGAGGGAAGAGCCCGAGTTCTCACATAGAGAACCCTAGAACACGTGGTAGCGGGGTGCACACGAAATACCTAAGGGTGTTAACGAGCCAAGTCGAACCGAGTTTTGAAGTTTTTAAACTTGAGCTCGATTTTGAAAGCTCAGTTCGAGCTCGATTGAAAAGCTCGAAGCTTAGCTCGAGCTCGGTTCGATTAAGGAGTTCGAAACTTGATTCAAGCTCGAGCTCGAAAATACATCATTGTAGCTCGAACCTATGTTCGAATTGAGCTCGAATCCCAATTACAACCCAAATTATTTTTTTCTATAAAAAACCATATTAATTTAAAAAATCACATCAATATTACAAAAATAAAAAAAATTATAACAACTATAATTCTATTCTATTAAAGTTATAAATATATGCATACATATATATATATATATATACACACACACACAGACGCATATACGTATGTGTGTGTGAGAGAGAAATAATCAATTAGTGATCTAGTAGTTGCTAAGAGAAGTATAACGGTACGCACATAAGTAAAAAAGACCAATATGATTAGTTAAATTAAGAATATGCAAGTAAAATTACATATTTATATTTATTAAGATTAGAATAATTAAAGGTAGTATTTAAAATTTTAATAATATATATTAGAGAAATTTACTTAAATAATAATTTTTAATAATTTGCTTTTTGCCACGTAGGCACCAGCCAAGCAGCTGGCACTTGCATGGCTTTTTTTAATTTTTTTTATTTCATCCTTCTCAGTACTCCCCTCCCCTCACACTCTCTTTCCTCTCTCTCTCTCCTCACACTCTCTCCTCTCTCTCTCTCTTTACTCTCTCTCTCTTCACTCTCTCTCCTCTCTCTCTCTTTACTCTCTCTCTCCTCTCTCCCTCTTCACTCTCTATCCTCTCTCTTTCCTCTTTCTTTCTACAATCTCTCTCTTCTATCTCTCCACTCTCTCTCTCTTCTCTCCTCTTTCTCTCTTTATTCACTGTCTCCTATCTCTCACTCCACTCTCTCTCCTCTTTCTCTCTCTATTCATTCTCTTAAAGAGGAGAGAGAGAAGGGAAAGAGGAGAGAGAGTGGAGAGAGTGAATAGAGAGAAAGAGGAGAGAGAGGAGATAGGAGAGGAGAGAGAGAAAGAGTGGAAAGAGAGAGTAGAGAGAGAAGATAGAGGAGAGAGAAGAGAGAGAGAGAGTGGAGAGAGAGAGTGAAGAGAGAGAGAGAGAGGAGGGGAGGGGAGAGAGGGAAATACTGATTTCTTCAGTACACAATATTGATTTCGTCCTTCTAAAGGACGAAATAAAAAAAAAGCCACGCAGGCGCCAACTAGCTGGCGCCTGCATAGCAAAAAGTAACACCACTTTGGGAAATATTTCCCAAAGTGATCTAAAATGGTAAATATTTTTTAAAAAATATTATTTAAATAAATTTC
Source organism: Saururus chinensis (assembly GCA_035235625.1). Taxonomy (NCBI): domain Eukaryota; kingdom Viridiplantae; phylum Streptophyta; class Magnoliopsida; order Piperales; family Saururaceae; genus Saururus; species Saururus chinensis. Next base: position 35,666,782 of record CP141145.1, read on the forward strand.
CCTATATATTATATAGATGAATAGGGTATAATAGAAATAAAATAATTTTTTATACCTACATTATCAATTTTATTAGTAGTAGGATTTATATTGATTTTAAATTTAATAACATAATATGGATATTATATACAATAATATATAATATATTCATACTATATATTAATGTATAGAGAAATTTATTTAAATAATAATTTTTTAAAAAACATTTACCGATTTAGATCACTTTTTCCAAAGTGGTGTTACTTTTTTCCACGCAGGCGCTAGCCAAGCCTGCGTGGCTTTTTTTGAATTTTTTTTTGATTTCGTCCTTTAGAATGACAAAATCAATACTGTGTATAAGTACTTCCCTCTCTCCCCTCCCCTCCTCTCTCTCTCTCTCTTCACTCTCTCTCCCCCCTCTTCTCTCCTCTTTCTCTCTCCTCTTTCCTTTTTCTCTCTCCTCTTTAAGACAATGAATAGAGAGAGAAAGAGGAGAGAGAGTGGAGTGAGAGAGTGAAGAGAGAGAAAGAAGAGAGAGATAGTGATTAAAGAGAGAAAGAGGAAAGAAGAGAGAGTGGAGAGATAGAAGAGAGAGAGTGTAGAAAGAAAGAGGAGAGAGAGTGAGAGGAGAGAGAGAGGAGAGAGAGTGAAGAGAGAGAGAGGAGGGGAGGGGAGAGAGGGAAGTACTGAAATCAGTACACAGTATTGATTTTGTCCTTCTAAAGGATAAAATAATTTTTTTTAAAAAAATTACACAGGCACTAGCTGCTTCGCTGGTGCCTGCGTGGCAAAAAGTAACACCATTTTTTAGAAATATTTCTCAAAGTAGTCTAAGTTGGTAACTATTTTAAAAAAAATTATTATTTAAATAAAGTTTGCTAATGTATATATAGTATATATTAGTACAAAATAATATAGAATATTATAGGTACATGAAAGGTGAAAGGTAAAAAAATTATATAATATAGGTATAATATATTAATATATAACAAGTAATATATAACAAATCGAGTCGAGTTCGAGCCGAGCTTCGAGTCGATCTCGAGTCGAACCGATCAGGTGTTGAGTCGAGTCGATTTGAGCTGGACCATGTTCGAACTCGACTCGTTTACTTTCGAGTTCGGACCGAGCTCGAGTCAAGCTCTATTCGAACCGAGCCAACTTCGAGTCAAACCGAGCTGAGCCAATTCAGCTCGATGAGCTGGCTCGGCTCGTTAGCAGCCTTAGGCATACCACACTGGATTCTCAGGGTCCAGATGACACTCATAATAACATTCTCACAATTCGCAAGACAAGTACACAACTCGTCCCCACATAATTCCATTCAATTAGACTCAACCCGGGGAGTGCACTCGTTCCACACAGGAACTCAAATCAAAATATGTCCTTTCGGACCAATCAACTTGCGATTAATCCTCGACCGATCAATCCGGCACATAATTTCATCACATTGCATCTAAATCGGTCAAATTCGATTAACCACGATGAAGCCTCAATTGGAAATCTATTTTCATGATGCATGCTGCATGGTACATACGTAGGCAAAGCATACATGAATCCTAATCCATGATAAGTGCTCTCACCAGCCCCTAATGCATCATTCATAATCATCACAATATCAAGCTTCAACATCATCATTTAACCCCCCACACGTGTGTGTGTAACTAGTAGAAGCATTTCACACATTGCATACCAACATGCTTGAAATTAAACTCACTACCACACTACACATGTGAATTATGATCTAACATGAATTCCAGCGGAAATCATAGGAGAAAAATCATTGAAATCATAACTCAAATGAAAACTTAACCACAAAGGCTAAACACATATAAGATCATTCATTTCATCATTGAGTCATGACATTCACCAACATTCACACATCAACTAACCACATTCTATCATGACAAATCAATCCAATAATAGGTTATAGTTCTACTAAAAATATGCTTAACAATGAGGAACCCATCATTCATAATTTCAAGATGGCTATCCAACATCATGCCACAAAACATAAGTCATCCCACAAATCTCTAAGCATATAACTCAACTCCATAACTTTAATAACATGCTTTTCCAGTAGCATAACATAGCTTAAAACACTCCACATTCATATGAAATTGGCAAGCTAAAGTGGAATCATCGAAATAAACATCATGCATTAGCACACCAATCTGCCGTGTAGCCGTTCGAACGCCTTTCAGGCCGTTCGAACGCCTTTTAGGTCGTTCGATCGGTTAAACGTAAAAATTTGAAATTCACAGTTTAGCCGTTCGAACGCCTAGTAGGCCATTCGATTGGTTGAACTGAAAATCTGTCGCTCCGACAGTGTTGCCGTTCGAAAGCCCAGGAGGGCTGTTCGAACGCCAACAAGGCAGAACTGGTCATCTTCTTCCTTTCACAAATCCAAACCGAAACACCAATGATAACACTTCAAATCCACATCTAACACCCTAATCATCATCAAAAGTCCTTCATGACTTCCAGAACATCAAACCATATCATAATAATGCAAAACCCTAAGAAATTGGGATTAAATAATTCCATTTTCTAATCTTACCATTAACACACCAAATCAAGCCAAAAATCAAGAATGTTACCATGGATAAACTGAGATTTTGAAGACCCATTACCTTAGCACTTGATTAAGCTCAGTTTTGAGAGTCACCCTTCTTGAAAACCTTCCAAAAACATTGAGTTTGGATTAAACTCCATTACAAATCGATTTACCAAAGAAATCCCTAATTAAATCTTAGATCTAAGGCTTGTTGGTTGTAAAAATCGAATTTTGAACACTAGGGTTTGTAGTAAAACACAAATAAGTAGCTTTTGAGGTCTAAAAACGAATTGAAACATAGGAAAAATAGTAGATTTGAAAGAGATTAGGAAGAAAGCTAGGGTTTAGTGCTTGATTAGAGTAGGCTTACCTTAATCGGCTTCTAATCCGGGCCTAAGTGGGGATTAGGCCAGACCTCCTTCCATAGCCTATTCCCAAAAATAGAAATGGCTCAGGTTTGCCCTTTTATAGTAAGGGTTGGGGTATGCATGGGTAAGTTTTGGGGTGTAAATATATGCTAAAAGTAGGTATTTTGTAAATTTAAGCATTAATTAAGCCTAATAAAATTCTAAATTTTTTTTTATGACCTTAAGTAGATGTTTAGGTTCATTTGACTTAAAAATCAAATTTTTGACGGTGGGGCCCACAGGGGTCCCGCCAAAACCATAATTTTTGGAAAAATAGTAAAAATTTAGAAAAATTCTAGAAAATCACATTTGATTTAAAATCACTTAAAACCACTACTCTTAAAGTTGATTTTGGTTAAAACCATCTTAAATACTATTTATTCACAAAATCATCGACTAGATCAGAAAATGCGTAAATCTCACGATAACTAATAATTAAATAAAACCAAAACCGGTTTAGAGATGAGGGTCTTTACATCCTCCCCCTCTTAGGAATTTTGGTCCCCCAAAATTTGCTAGAGGTTAGCGGCAAAAAGATGAGGGTACTTCTTTTTGATCTCATCCTCCGTTTCCCACGTGGCTTCCTCGACTCCATGATTCCTCCACAACACCTTTACGAGTGGGATTGCCTTTTGCCGAAGTACCTTCTCCTTACGGTCAAGAATCTGGGTAGGTACCTCCTTGTAGGAAAGATTCTCTCGGAGCTCCAACGGATCGAAATCCAAGACATAAGTAGGATCCGACTCATACTTCCGAAGAAGTTAGACGTGGAATACATTATGGATATCGGCCAGTCGGGGTGGAAGTGCAACCCGATAAGTTGTGGCGCCAATCCGCTCCAAGATCTCGAATGGACCAATAAAACGAGGTGACAACTTCCCCCGTTGTCCAAATCAAACAACACCATGAGTCGGAGCGATCTTAAGGAAAATATGGTCACCAACACCAAACTCCAACTCCCGCCGTCTCCTTCGGCATAACTCTTTTGACGACTCTGAGCTGCCTGTAACCTCTCCCGGATGAGGCATATCTTCTCCACTGACTGCTGGATAAGATCTGGGTCAGTGAGAAGGTGATCTCCAACCTCACTCCAACACAAAGGTGATCGGCAAGGACGCCCATAGAGCGCCTCGAAAGGTGCCATCCAGATGCTCCCTTGGTAGCTATTGTTATAAGAAAACTCAACCAGCAGCAAATGTTACTCCCAACTCCCTTTCCACTCAAGGATACAAGCCCGAAGCATGTCCTCAAGCGTCTGAATGGTCCTTTCGGACTGTTCGTCCGTCTGAGGGTGGTAGGCGGAGCTAAGATGTAGAGATGTGCCCAAAGCACCCTGAAAGCTCTGCCAAAACCTCGAAGTGAACCATGGGTCACGGTCGGAGACGATAGATACTGGAATACCGTGTAACCGCACGATCTCCCTCAAATACAAAGAAGCCAAAGCATCCAAAGGAGTAGTCATTCTGATCGCGAGGAAATGAGCGGACTTAGTAAGTCAGTCAACAATCACCCAAACCGCATCATTACCACTCGGTGACCGTGGCAATCCAGAAACGAAATCCATAGTGACGTGCTCCCACTTCCACTCCGAAATCGGAAGTGGTTGTAGTAAACCGCCTGGATGCCGGTGCTCTGCCTTGACTTGCTGACACGCAAGGCATTTGGACACGTAAACCGCAATGTCCTTCTTCATCCCATTCCACCAAAATGTCCTCTTCACGTCGTGGTACATCTTCGTTCCTCTAGGATGGATAGAGAACTTAGAATGGTGTGCCTCCGATAGGATACGCTCTCTCAACTCAACAAAGTTCGGCACACACCAATGACCCTTATACATCAAACTCCCATCGGACTTTTCCTCGAAGCCCAACACCGCCTTCTCCCTTAGCTTAGCCTTAAGAGCTAGAATCTCTTCATCATTTTTCTGAGCTTCGACCACATCATCCACCATACTAGAGCTAATAGAATGATTAGCAAACCAGCTCCGTGTGTCCCCCAAAGTCAACTCTGGCCTTAGCTCAATGGCATCCTCATAAAGGAGCCACTCACGAACTCGCATGCAAGCAATCGTAGTGGCTGATTTCCGACTCAAAGCATGAGCCACCACGTTCGCTTTGTTGGGATGATACGATATCGTGAAGTCATAATCCTTCAAGAATTCAAGCCACCTCCTTTGCCTCAAATTAAGATCTCGCTGAGTTTTGTTGCCCCGCCGCTGCCAGAATTAGCTTCCATCGGTCTCTCTAGGTAATTTTTCAGTACTATATTTTTTGCATTTTTAAAAAAATTTAATAACATGTCAATCTTTTAAACCCGGTACTGTTTATGGTTTTGCACTTGTTTATCGATTTGGATTTATTAGATATAATTGATTTTTCCTTGAAAACAAAAAACCCTCTTAATTATGGGGCTGAGGAGTTGAATGGAGCTTGTTGTTTGCGTTGGAGGCCGTCTTAATTGGGGAAAATTTTAATTCTTTGTCAGGGTTCACATTACTGATTAGTTTGGGTTTGTAAACTCATAACAAAATAATGATGAAATCTTTTTCAGTAACGTGTTAAAGGTTGAGCAAACTGAGCATGAGATTTTGATTAGTGAATAGGGCATTTGGGATTTAAATTGTGTATATACGTTGATTGTGCATTTGTCCATGAAAATGTAGGAAATTTGATGGAAAAGTTGATTGTGCATGAAAATGTAAATGTACCAAAAAGTGAATTGCATGCCTTATAATGTGATTTCACAACCATTTCATCTTAAATAAACGATCTTAACTCGTCAGCCTCTTAACTCATCATCTCCTCTTCCAATTCCAAGAAAAAATGAAAAAAATCAATTAAATCTAAAAAAGTAGTTCTTCATAATTTGTTGCAAGAAACAAACAAGATATATGAGAAGCATAATCATAAAGTCAAAATTGAATAATCCAAGTTAACCATTATTTAATTACGAGATCATGAACCATATCATGGATCTTAATGGAGTTTTGTTTTTATATAGAGTTATTGTTAGTAATAGTTTAATATTTTTATAAGTAGGGTAGATGTAATCTTTGAAGAAGTTTAATATTTTTTGACTTATTTTGTACATACATTTAGGTTGCTGTGAAACGATTATTTATCTGCTTATGTAGTTTATTTTGATTCAGACTTTTGGTCTATGTGGTTTAATTTAATATTAATTTAATTTATTATTTATGAATTAAGTGAATAGAGATTGCAGAAGAAATGATTAGTTTTTACTTAACTATGACAGACACACAAAAGGATTATTAATTAAGAAACTGTTTACATATGATGAATTTGAAATGCAAGTAGCAAGCAAGGTTGGATGGGATCGAAGAAGATGGAAAATTACTATCAAATGTAATATTCCGTCATATAGATCAAGAATGACACTAATATGCATAAATGATGATGCATCAATGGGTTTTATATTTCACCACTTACGTCACGTAATTTTGTTAGAGTTATTTCTCGAAAAAGAGGCCTGAGTGCCTAGTGAAAGGCGAAGTAGTTTAAATAAGAGCTCGCATAGGAGCTCACATAGGAGCTCGGATAGAAATGTGAACAATGAAAGACATATGCAAATGTCGGTGGATGATGAAGAAGAAGGAAATTTATCTATTATAGTAGTTTCAAGTGAACGTCATAGGTCGTTTGCCCCTATTTACGATGGAAGTGGACCTAATTGGAGGTAAGGTTTATTAAGTTGTGAATACATTTTCAATCTTATAATAATTAATGAAATATGTTTAGCTAAATTTTTAATTTTGTGTGTAATATGAAAGGTCCACAACACTTGCACATGAGCCATTTAGCTTTCAAATGTCTCAAGGCAGTGCATGGTATGGAACTCAAAGTTCGATGAACATTCACTACCCCTATACGTATGTTGGTCATACTGATGCTGGACCATCCAATCAAAGGTGAAATATATATTCATAAATGAATATAACTTTTTTAGGCTTATAAAATTTAATATATATGCGATGTTTATATGTAGGGGGCATATGGCCACGATGAAGATATTGATGAAAATGAGGTTAATGAAGGTGAAGATAATATTGACAAAGAAAGTAGATAAGATTCTGACATGAATGAAGAAGGGGTCAAAGGTGAAGAAATCACTTAACAGATGGTTGACAGCGATGTGGATGATGCAGTAGACAATGCTATTGTTGCAAATGATATGAATGTGGATGATGAAGAGTTGTCATACTATGAAGTATAGCCACTCTATGCACACATCACAGGTGAGGAAATAAATGTGAATTCTATAATGGATATGGACCAACAAAACAAAGATAAGTTATATGTTGGCTGCATCTTTGAGAATAAAGAAGCATTTGTTACAGCCATGCAGGAGTATATAAATGGAGAAAGATGGTAAAGGAGGATATAAATGCGGGAGGTGTAAACAAAGTGGGCACAATAGTAAATCATGTAGAAACCCTCCTTTTGATTGGTAAACATGTAATGACCCTAATTTCTAACACGATTTTCTTACATATTTTGTTATTTATAATTTTCCTAAGTTTTGGTTAGAGCTCGTAGAGACGAGCGTAACAAGTCTTAAAACGCAAAGATCGGAGGTCGGGAACAAAAGTCACGACCTCGGGAAACGTGTTCGACTGGCGGGACCCACTTTCAAAATTTAGGTGGAACGGTTCTTAAATAGTCTAGTATCATAGGGCTCGTGAATACGAACTCAACGGTACCAAGAATGCGCAAATCGGAGTTCGGGAAAGGAAGTTACGATTTTTGGAATTTTTTGGAATTAAAAATTATAAAATAATATATAATTTTCGGCGCGGCGCGACTTGGCGTGGCGCGGCGCGGCGCGGTGCAGTGCAACGCGCGGCATGTGCCACGCGGCACGCGCCGAACGCGCGCGTTGCGCGCGTCGAACACGCGACGAACCGCGCGTTCGTCACGCGCGAACACGGTTTCGCCGGCTCCAGTGGGCGCCGGCCGGTTTTCCTGGCGGCGCCGGTGGGCGCCCGCTTGTTCCGGCGGCGGCGCCCACTGGAATATTCCCCTCCCCCACCTATTTATACCCTTTCCGGCCACTTCTTCACCCACATCCGATTTTCAGCCCCTTTCACTGTTTTCACTATTCCCGACCCGTTTTAAGTCCGATTTTCAAGTTTCAAGACCCGTTTCCTACTAATTCAAGGGTTCTCTACGCACCGGAAGTGTTATTTTCCTGAGACAACCCCTCTAAGACCTCAAAAAACGTGCCCCTTTCCCTAATCTTCCATTTTCATCTTTTTACTGTTTCTGGGCCATTCCTAAACCTTTTTAACCCGTTCCAAAGCCCTACCCTACTAAATCAAGGGCGTTCTACGCGTTGGAGTGGTTATTCTGCCAAAATTCTTGCTCGAAGGCTGATATATTAAGGCGGGACTCTCTTTACGCTACGAGGAGATTTTGCACGTGTTATAGGTAGGTAGTTTTAAATTCTAATCGTATGCCGAGATTTTGACTCGCTAAAGTTTTACTAAAAGTTTTCTGTTACTTTATGAAAATAAAAGCTCCGACTTCAAAATCATCTCCTCCTTTCAAAAATTTCTCCGAGTTTTGGGCAATCGTGCCGTCTGGATAGTTCTCGATTCTTCGGAGCTAAGAATTATTATGATTTTGGATACCGCCAAATTTGGCATCTGGCGCACACAGGATTGGGATGTCATGGGTAAATCCCTTCCTTTCAGTCTCGCGTCGCCCCATGGGCGCGGGTGTAAGTCGTCTGGTATCGCGACGTTCTGTGATCGTGTTTTCAGGTTTTCTGAATGATTTCCAAAAAAAAAAAAAAATGGCATGTGCACGAAGCATATTCTTAGAACTTAATTCAACCTACTGAGTATAAATTTACTCACCTACCCTCAGACTCTGCAGGTGTTTCACTCGATTCTGAAGGAGTCGACGAAGGGTTTCCTTAAATTACAAGTTTTGTACTACTGTTTTTGTACTTATGTAAATTATTGTATTGACCAATGTACAAAGGCACGTGATGCCTAATTTTGACAATCTTTGTATAATACAAAGTATGTTGTAATTACTGTTTTAGTACACGGTGATCCTTGGCAATTGTAATTAAATTTTGTTACGTTTTTTTAAAAAAAAATTGTTTTCTTTTATTCGAAAATACGAGGGACGTCACAAAACATATAATCAATCTCTTTATTTATTCTCTATTTTAGGTATGAGCATATGTTCCTTACGATTAATGATATGATCTTAATTTTCTGTAGATCATATGGATCATGGAGGGCCTTGTTACGGGCCAGGCCCGATTAATGTTTCTTTACTCGGACAACAAGAGTCATATAGGTCGGCTACTATTTGGAGAGGCAAGGTATGATAACTTTTTTAAAATGAAAATGAGGCTAATGAAGGTGAAGATAATATTGACGAAGCAAGTGGAGAAGATTCTGACATGAATGAAGAATGGGTTAGAGGTGAAGAAAGCACTCAATAGATGGTTGACGATGATGGGGATGATATAGTAGACAATGCTATTGTTGCAAATCATATGAATGTAGATGATGAAGAGCTATCATACTATGAAGTGGAGCCACTCTATATACACATCACAGATGAAGAGATAAAAGTGGCAGTTAATTCTATAATGGATATGGACTAACAAAACTAAGATAAGTTATATGTTGGCTGCATCTTTGAGAATAAAAAAATATTTGTTACAGCCTTGCAGGAGTATATAAATGGAGAAAGATGGTAGAGGAGGATAATGATAGAGGAGGATATAAATGTAGAAGGTGTAAACAAAGTGGGCACAATAATAAATCATGTAGAAACCCTCCTTTTGATTGGTAAACATATAATCAATCTCTTTATTTATTCTCTAATTTAGGTATGAGCATATGTTCTTTACAATTAATGATATGATCTTAATTTTCCGCATATCATATGGATAATGCAGAGCCTTGTTATGGGCCAGGCCCGATTAATGCTTCTTTACTTGTACAACAGGAGTCACATAGGTCGAATGCTATTTGGAGAGGAGAGGTATGATAACTTTTTTAAATTTTATTTTATTTTTTTTGGACAATATAGTACACTAGGTTATAATTTTAAAATTTATTATAGGACCCCGGGTGCCTTGAGTGCCCCGAACATTTTAAATATCTCCGCCATTGGCCCGTAGATGAGCGTATGTTACCCTATATCAAGCGAGCAAGATTTGGGCATTTCATTCATCTACAGTACATCTGTCTCAATCGGCCTTTATTGACAGCTCTCATTGAGAGATGGAGGAGGGAGATACATACGTTTTATTTGTCCTTTGGAGAGATGTCCATCACTCTCATGAATGTGCAGTTCTATTAGGACTTCGCATCGATAGACATCCGGTGACAGGCACGACAGGAAGAGTTCATGTGGATATATTAGTTAGACTCCTTGGTAGAGCTCCTCCTACTACAATGATGTGTAGTAGCTGAGTGAGCCTATGATGCTCTTGCAGGAATTTCGAGAGTTCCCAGCCAATGTTACGAAGATAGTTATCGAGCAGCATGCACGAGCCTATCTGTTACATTTACTTGGAGCCACGATATTTGCAGATACCACGAGCAGCCATGTACATATGGCCTATCTCTCCCTCCTTGCGGACTTCGACATGGCGGGTACTTATTCATGAGGCAATGCTACTCTTGCATTTTTATACCGAGAGTTAAGGAAAGCATGTCAGGCCATGACCTTGGGAATTGCAAGTTGTCTGACCCTTCTTCAAGTAAATGAATGCATAACTTTAAATATTATTTTAGGTTAATAATTGTTATCATATTTTCTGACATAGCTATGGTCGTGGGAGCATTTACACTTCAGACGACCAAGTGTTGAGATGACTCACTTAGTTGAGGGTGCTCCATTAGGAGCGAGGTAGGCTGTATTTATGTTTAACACTTAATTTTTTTAACAACTTTTTATGTATATATACTGAACTCATTTTTAAAATTAAACTCCTTAAGGTGGAATGTTCAGAAAAAGAGAGCCAAAAATCCACAAGGAGTCCTCCAATTGTATAGAGGGGAGTTAGACCACTAACGGCCATATCAAGTAATTTTATTGTCATGTTGAACTTTTTTTGTAATTATTATAAAAATTTTTGTCATTATTTAAACTAAATTATCTTTATATATTGTATAGGTTATTTGACAGTCATACTCACCGAAAGTGTTGGCTGCGTTACCTCCTCTATGTACTAATGGTCGAGAGGTGTGGCTATCTCATACTCCCCCAATATGTTACGATATTGTAAAGATGTATATACAGGATTGGGTAATGCTCTAGTTTAACCTGGAGCAAGGGGTCCCACCGTCTACCGTCAAGTTTGTCCATCACATTACTTGACAGGGCCGCCATATTACTGATTGGACTTTACAACATGTGTCATATATCGCTCGATGGGAGATAGGAGAGCCACTGTTATTAGAGGAGAGATGACTACGACATCGCAAGATGTGCATAGCGCATATATGCAGTGGTATTTATTGATCACACGGTGATATATTTTATCACGCGATGATATAGAGGAGATGACATATCAGCCTAGGGGAGCATCTGAGGCAGCTTTGGTAATTAAGGCACATATTATTTTCTTATTTCTTATTAATTATTTATCTAATTTTTAATTAATTTATTTTATAACTTCATCTAGTTCGACGTACGTATGCCCATTTAATTGATGCAATTAACACCTATACTTAGGGCGAGGACTTTTTAACATCATATTAGTCGATACTTAGGGAGCATGATAATGTCCTTCGTAGCTTGCCACTGCTTCAGTCGGTGCTTACAGATGTTCATAGAGATTATCTTGTCGACGAGGCCACTTAGACACAGCTGATACACTCTTCATTCCCTGATATTTCATCTCCATCAGCAACACATATCTCTCATCTAGGTTTATCATTTCCGATCACTGCACATGTAGCTCAACCAGCTCTAATTTATATTATAGACGACATCAACCATCTCGTGTTGAACCATCTATTACTTATGTTGAGTTGGAGCCGAGGCCGGAGTTGGAGCTGGACCCAGAGCCACATCCTCGGAGCCACAACTAGAGCTAGAGGTAGATCATGAGGAGGAACTCGTACAGCAACATCGAGGCCGAGGTCAGACATAGGAGATTGTGACATTAACTTTTTTATATATTTATTTTAAACTAAATAAAATAAACATATATTTGATGTAATATATTTGATAAACATTTCTATTTTATGTTTGTCTATGATGTCAATAATTTTAATGTTATATTTGTTATGCATGGAATGGGTGGAATGAATGTAATTGAGTACGTACTGAATGAATGAACTGGGACAAGTTCTAAAGTTAGTTTAAAATAGATTTTTTAAAAAAATTAATTTAATTTCGTTCTTTAGAATGACGAAATCAGTACATGATTAATTTCATCCTTCAAAAGGACGAAATCGGCTTCGATTAAAAAGCAAATGGCCAAAATAGCTAAGTGTAGTGATTTCGTCGTTTAGAAGGATGAAATCGCCTTAAGTTAATTTTTGTCATTCTAAAGGACGAAATCGGGTTAAGTGTGGTAAAACGTGGAACCGATTTCGTCCTTTAAAAGGACGAAATCAACTTAAACCGATTTCGTCCTTCTAAAAGACGAAATTATCTAAAAAAAATTTAAAAAAATCATGCAGATGTCAGTTGCTTGGCTAGTGCCTGCGTGGCAAAAAGGAACACCACTAAAATAGTAATTATTTTTTTGTACTTATTATTTAAATAATATTCCCTTACTATTTTATATGGGTTGGATATTGTGTATGTATGATAAAATTATACTAAATAAGGGTTTTAATCTTGTATTTTGTAGATTGGCTCGTATCTTGTAGTGTTTAGGCATTGTCTATTCAATATAAGATCATAATAAATACACAAATAAGGTTTCTAATTTTCTCTGAGCTTGATTGGCTATAAAAGTTGAATATTGTGTACGTAAGAGAAAATCATAGCAAATAAGGATTTTAATCTTGTTTGATGGATTGTGTAGTTTTTGGGGTGATTTTGAAATAATTATAAAAAATCATTAATAATTCCTTCTTGCTTTATATAGTAGTATCATAATATATTATATGTTCCCGTCCTTCCCCTTCTCTCTGGAGGCGTGAATATATCATATTGTTTCCATATGTTTATTGGCTCCTCGCTTTGCCTGGCATAATCGAAAACTATTTGGTGTTCGATACGCTTGTAATGTGTTGTCAAGCACACCGAAATTCAGCTAATTCATGCACGGCCACGCCCATATGCAAGCCTAAACTAAACTATTTAGATACCTTAAGGCCTCGTCAACAATTTTCCACCATGCATGTACCCTTGCCCGCCAATTCAAAGGACATACTTTACCTACTCATGAGCCAGCTCCAATAAGCAATTTTCTTTTCTTTTCTGTTTTCCAGTTACGAACAGACTCTCTGTCCCAATTAAAAGCTTTATTTATTATAAAATAATCATATAGAATTATTAATGTGGGAGCTTTATTTATTATAAAATAATCATATAGAATTATTAATGTGGGACGGAGGGAGTATAGGTAGCGCAAGGAACTTTGATCATATCCGCCATATCAATCTCTCCCATGCCCTCCCAAAACATAATCAAACAGATGGCCTACCTAAATATAATTCTTGCTTAACGATGACAGCATCTGCGAGGCATTAGCTCCAATTCCCAACTGCAACAAGTTGTGAAAAACTGAAAATAGGGCAGAGAAGATAACTCATTGCCCATGGATATTAGACTAGAACAAGAGACGGCAGATGCTACATCTCTGGAGTTTCTTAGTGGGCATGCGTGTTCCACCCAAAAAAAAATATATCATATAATTTCTCAAGCCAAAAACATGGCTTATAAGTGTATGTACAGCTTTTTGGCACAAAACTCAAACAATTACTTCAGTTAACGAGAATAAACCGCTCTTTACGGCCCACCACTTTGATCATCATAGTCTCAGACAATCCATCCTTAAGGTCATCCGGCAAATATGCTGTTGTAATCCTTGCTGAACAGTGAAAAGCATCTCATAAAGGAGTCAAAATGCAAGGAGAGTTGCCAAGGATCACATGCAGCGGAACTCTCATGAATATGAAACTACTACTGTAAAAAGGAGATGATACATCTCTGGCAACTCATAAGCATAACGGATATTTATCTTAGTGATGGACATTTGACCAAAAGGATATTCCTTACCTTCATAAGCCATATATACACGTGAGAGTGATAGTATGTTACGGACACAGCTCTCTGAAAGTAAGCTGAAAGTAGTATTTCAATAAACCAAAGAAAAAAGTGTTTTCTTCATTGCCTGCCACTTTGATCATCAGATATTGTCTCTTCCGAAGATGCATCACTATCTATTACTGTAGGGTCATCCAGCTTTTGAGCATTCGGAGACATCCAATTCAAATCAACCGTATTTCCATGACTATCAGTTCCCATAAGAGGCTTTTGAGGAGTAAATTCCCCGTTTGTGGAGAGGCTCAATCTAGTTTCCATCCATGAAAAGTTCGGAGAATTAGATACATGAGCCACAGATGATGGTCTTTCAGAAACTCTCAAGCAGCCCTTTTTGCTACTTTTATTGCTCTGTTTTATATGGACTTGTCTGATATCATTTAAGATGTCTGGGTTTTCTAAATTAAAGAAACTCAACGCAGGAACAACCTCAGAATCATTTGGTGGCACAGCCAATTGCATTGATCTTGAGGAAACAGGACCAACTTCTTTAAGCCAATGCGGAAGATTACCCTCAGCCTGCAAGCTACTTACCACCCGTTCACCAGAAGGTACAGAAGCTTCAGTCAGATTTCCTCTGCTCCTTCCACAACCATATAGTGTAAACCGGTCTACCTGTTTTTCCTGTAGATTTAATGACCCAAAATCAACTACGGGCTGTCTAATGTTGGAATGCGAGAAAGATCTCTGACCTTTAGCTTTTCTCTGCCATTTTGATTCCATGCTATGAATTTGTAAGTCTTTGTTTGTCATGTTTGGTCGTGGATATGTTTCAAAAGTTTGGAATGGATGCCCATTTCTGATTGCTTCCTGCTGATTTATATGCATGATAGGTCTGTCTTTCTGACTATATACATCTCCAAGAGAGAGGCGAGTTTCTGTTGTTGAACTCTGAAGACTTGATGAAGAGCCAATATGAGAGCTGTAGCTAAACATATAATCTGGATGAGTAAACACCCGTGGAGTGCACATGGCATCATTCAAAAGTTTCAATTGTTCCAGATCCCACTGAGCAGCCAAGTCTTCAGCAACTCTCCATTTTGAAAAGTGCAATTTTGGATCACGCAAGATAATATCCCAGTTGCCTCTGCCATGCCTTCTGACACCAATCCAGAGGTAATCTAACTCTTCTTCTGTCCAAATATAGCCAAGTGGCCTGACGGAATTCACTGAAGAGCCGTATTGATCTCCTTTTAGCATCCTCACTCTGCTTAAGATATTGTCAACTACCTGCCTGTGTTTGAGCATTGTTGGATTCCCAGTCGAGGCAGAAAGATGGCCACCATTTCTAAAGCTATTATTAGAGGTCTCATTCACATATGAGGGGCATTTCATGCCTCCACCAGGAATATCTGGGCAAGCAGAGAATCTAGCAAAATTTTGTTTGGACCGACTATTACCCAAGGTCAGCTGATGCATAAATTTGCCTTCTGGATAATCAAAAGAATATAATGATGGAATCTCACTTTTACATGTTAACGCAGCCACTTCATCTACAAAACCTCCTGAGTAGTTCTGCAAATTCAGTGCAGATGTTCATTCACCAGGAATTCATATAGAAGCAGCTCATGTGAATTTTTAAAAAAATACGCACAAAAGCGCATAATAAAATGTTGTTTAATAATTATTGGTATGAAAGCTGAAGCAAATCAGTCAATAATCAATGCTAATTGGTAAAAAAATATTTTACCCGCTGACAAGGATCCTGAACTGATATGTTGACCGAGAACATAGGAGAAGCCTGTTCAGATCTCCCTGTCCTTTTGATGATATTGTCATGCACAGAAGTAGTACAATACGAACTGGTTGCTTTAGGAATGCCTAAGATAACAGTAAATTAAATAACTGAAAACTAAAAACCCACTATGTTATTGCAGAATTTAAAACGAAATAGGGCAAGCCACATTTCCTCAGAAAAAAAATTTACCTGTAGATATAGCCGTCACATTCAGATTCATAGCACAAGGTGGTGCAACAGATAACTCTAGATGGGCACCATCCACTGAAATATCAGTGACTTGAATACAACCTTCAGATGACTTCATGACATTGTCATTCATGGTTGGTAAAGTTTCTCCACTAGAATCAGCAATCTTTGCTGAGACAGGCTTAGCCTCCCCAGTGGTAGACACTGAAAAGATATGTCCATATCTACCATTAGAAAATGATATCTCAGTTCTGAGAGATTCATCCTTGTGAAGATTATCAACGTGATTTTGCTCCAATAAACAAAGGCTCTGGCCTCGATGGTCTTCTCCGGGATAGTCTAGTAGTTTTTCTCCAACACTGTTTATATAACAAGGAAAATGTCACTAGTAAAAAAAGGAAAAGATATAATACCATAAAGCATGATGAAGAAAACTAAATGAATTTACATCTTAGTCTCAGGAGCACCTCCAGCAGAAGCGGATTCTCTTCTTTCTTCTCCTGATTGCAAGATCTGCTCATCATTTAAAATAAAAGTGAACAGTTACTTATAAAACCACATTTGTGAATATCAGTTCTCATTATGGAAATAGATGAAAGAAAAAAATGATGATGTCAATATCTACTAAACTGAATCTGGTCATGCAACTCGGTTTGTTCACACCATGCAATATAAATGTGAAATTGAGAAAAAAGCAATCAGAAATGACACATCTTTACTATACATTACAGCTAAAGAAGCTTTGTCATACAAAACACTCATAATCAACAACCAGTTTCCATTTCTCCAATAAAAACTTTTGGCCATTAGCAAGTCTTCAAAATCTTGCCAGTTGCTACACAAATTAAGTACATGTTGAAACTCAAAATTTGCAAAGTTTGATGATTCAGAAGGCAAGATATTTCCTCCAAACTGCTTGCTTGCATTGCAGAGCCAGCATGAACTCCCCGATCATGTAGCCTGGGGATATTCGGTGCAATTGCTCTGATAAGTGACCCATCAAGAATGATCCTGCTATAAGCTTTGCCACTCACTCGTTATTCAACAATAGCCGCCTTATATTAATAGCTGAAAGTTCATGGAAAAATAATTAAGAATGCCCTACTCAGAATTGAATTGAACTTAGGGCTTCTTGCCAAAGAAATCCATATTCAATCCTCCCAAAGCCACATGGGCAGTGAGCCTTTACTAAAACACATGCACTTGTTCACATACTCAAGATTGAAATCAAGAATATGTAGTCCATTCATATGCATATACTGAGATAAGAAGGCAATGGAACTGATAGGCATAAAATATGTGTCAATTATATTTAAGACAACAAAATCAAACGATTTGTTTGATATAAATATAGCCATGAAAAAATTGGAAAAATTGTGCTTTAGAGACCAGAACAAGAAGAATATCCTCAGATGCGTTTCAAAAAGTCAATCAACACGAGTCAAAAAGGAATTACCTTCTCTTGTTGTCCAATAAGTGAAGGCTTCATCCCTTGATGTTCCTTGGAATCAACTACATCTGTTGATTGGAGTCCTAAAGTCCGCTTTGATACCTCTTTCATATCCACATGCTTTTTCCTCTTCGTCCTTCGGCTGAAAGTGATTAACGAATTCCTAAATTTCTCAGGTGGTTTATCACCATTAACTGCACCAGACTTCATACTACGAAACAAACCATCTTCTGAATGAAATTTACTAGATAATTTGGAACTTTTACATTCAGAAATGCAATTTCCTTCAACCGATGAGCCCCAAACTAAATCTGATTTCTTACTGATAGCCACATCTGATTGAAGAGAATCAACTTTTCCCTCAAATGAAGTACTCTCACCAGGGGTCATCCGTGAAAATGTTTTTTCAGAATAAAAAATGATAGGTCGCATCTCAGATTCCTTAATACATTCCTCTGATTCATATTTTGACTCTTGGACTTGTTTCTGCTGGATATGTCCTGAATCCAGGTTCACATCAGGACTGGAGGCAGCCAATTTCCCCATAGGATTATCCTTCAGAAAAATAATGAGACAAATGAGGATTTTAGTATGCAGTAACCAATGGGAAGGTCCAACTGATAAACAATAACTACGCGTATACTGTCACTGGTATTAGGAAACTACTCAACATTACAGAAATTTAAGCGTACATTAAAGGTGAAGAACTACCAAATCCTATTCTTAACTTTCCTTGTAAGAGTCATATCTTACATTATCATTTTTCCTCTGCTTCTTGTACAAATGCTCATTTCTTGATTCATTAGCCTGACTTAGTTCTGTCAAACAGCTAGTCTTCAAGAACTCAGGTGAATAAGCGCCAGAAAATCCTTGAGAAAGTTCAATACGAGAAGTACATCTCTTTCGCTTGTATGTTAAGACCACTTTGCTGCTCATCATCTACAGATGCAATCGTCCTTTCTTTTTTCCAATTACAAGCAACTTAAAGCCCAAAATCTACAAAAAAACAACAATAAATAAATAAATAAAGGGGGGAGAATCCCTATATTTTCTAGCCTACTCCTACCTCCTTTATGTTAGTACATGCAACCGAAGAACCTACAGTTCAATAATGTTATAGAAGAAAAAACAGTTATAAAAGGGCATCTACATTCCAGGATTCCACAGAAATCGTGAAAAAAGGACAGTCAAACAAATTGAATTTTGATTCAATTAGTATTGGTTAGCTACATATAACGCAACAATAACTAAGTTGTAGCACAAGGATGTCACTACTTCAAAGAATGGTTGAACTTCCACAGCCCTTATAAACTGTCGTGCAGCTAATCCAAAAGAAAAGAAACGCAGTAGCAAATTAGAAAAAAAAAGGATAACAATGTGATTCGCTCCAAAAAAATTCTCATAATTTCTGCAGCATTCAAAACGACAAAGAGCAAATGCAGCTCGCACAAACCCGTGCAAGAGATTCTAATTTCTGGTTCCCAGAAAAGCATTCATCCTTAAACAAGGAAAACACAAATACTCAAACTCATGCTAAAAACAATTTTGTAATTGTACCCATGGAGCAAAATAACCCAACAAGAATGCAGCTCTAACAAATAAAAAAACTTGACATAAACAATCATGCACTTCACAAGACAAGCTGTATAATGGCAAAAAGGATAGGGAACAAACACAGGAGGCAATACCTGAATGCTTGCAGGATTATCAAAACCTAATCTTTCTGAAAACAGATTGAATGAGACAAGTTCATGAACCGAAATACATCTGTAATGGATGAATCGAGAGTGAAAAGGGTGTGTATTGGAGGCTTGAAAGAGGCGGGGAGAGGTGGAAGAAGACGAGAAGAGATACCCCCTCGCCTCTCGTCCACTTTGGCCTTATTCGCAGAGAATGAAAAAAAATGGGAGTTGTGAAGTTACGGGAATGAGCTTACGTTAGGTCGCGTATAATCAATGTGGAGGGAGCTTCTGGTAATTACGGCCACTCATTATTACGAGGAGCGGAGCCTGCAGCCTGGGCATTTGAGCCTCGAAATGGCGGACGGGATTTTGGACAGACGGTTCTGCCCCTGCTTCGCCGCCTCTTTTCCAGGGATGTGCGTGCCGGAGCCGGCAGAGCATCTCGTGAAGGAAGAGGTTAACGGCAGCGGCTGGGAAAATCGAACCTTCCCCACTTAACCCGACCCAACTACAGGGTTAAAGTTTAGATTTAGATCTATTTTAAATTTAGAGTCAGGTCGAGTTGAACCTGTATAACCTGACCAAATTAATTTTTACCCAATTACAAATAATAAAGAGCTCTATTATTATAATATTAATTTATTATATTTATTTATATTATTATTATAGTATTTGTTTAATATATATTATATTAAACTAGAGGTGCTTAAACATAAATTTAGGTATGAATAAAATGTTTAAAGCATAGGTGTGATCACATATATTTTGCTTTGTAGTAGACATCTATTTTGGGATAACAGAGGATGAGATCTTCAAAGTGTAGTTAATTTATATATAGTTTAATTTTTTTATATTATTCTTTTAGGTGTAATAAATGGAATGAAAAGATGTCATATTTTATGATATTCATTAGTCATCATCTTTCGTTCAGAAGTGTACATCACACACTAAATTTAGCTCTGTGTTAAAAGGTTTGACAGTTATAATAAGGAGCATGTTAGGATTTAGGAACATATAACCAGATAGGTAGATAATAAAGCTCGATGAGGAAAAAATTTTGGAGGAGAAAAATTATAATTAAGTGTTACTGGTTGCAAAGGAGGGTAGGGTTATGAGCAACCATAGAGAAGTAGTTATTAGAATTTTAAAATTAAGATTTGCTAAAAACGCATAATCCTCTATGGCCATCAAATAAATAATGTTTAATCTATTTTGCATTGGTATGCAAGTTATTGAAAGCTAGGTGGGATGATCATAAGTAAACAAATGTTGGAGGAGAATAGAGGAAATGAAACAGTATACCTCTAAAGTCTTCTTTAATGGCTACTACAAAAAAATATCTGCAACAAATTAGCCAATGAACCAAATATTACAAATTAATATTGTAACATATTTAATTTTATTTGTGTTTTCCCTTTGCAAAAAGAATGTATATAATATGAGTCTAACAAAAAAAATTGAGGAAAAAAAAAGGTTACCCACATGCCTGACCCAACCCAACTCAAGTAGGGTTAGAGTTTGGATTTTCAACAACCTGACCCGATTTCAATAAGGGTCAAGGCCAACCTGATCTGATTCTAAGCCCTAGATAGAGGTCGCAGTTACGTACGCTTCGTTGATGGTTCAGGTTGACAAAAATCTATCACTCTTTTAGTTAGATTTTGGTATGCTCTTTCCTTGCATTTTAACGAGTGTGTGTAGGGATATTAAAGTAAGTTAGAAGGTTTGACTCTACTCAATTATACTTGCATTCGAGCTCGAATTTAAATTTAGTCAAACCAAGTTCAAGCATACTCTCTTAGAATCAAAGTTTGATGAAAATTTAAATTTATATTAAATATTTTTTTAAAATATACATGTACATATATTACACATTATATATATATATATATATATATATATATATATATATATATATTATCTTTCCTAAGTTTTAACTCTTTTTATAAAGTATTTTATTTTTTATTTTTTACGTATAACTACATGAGGTTTTTTATTAGAAGAATTATATAATATGTCTTATGAGATTTAGAACTACTTTTTATAAAACTTTACTCCATGCATCATATATTAATAGTCTAACTTAGAAAATCAAATCAACAAAGACTAGTTCATTTGATTTTCTAATATAGCACGTTAGACCACTTACTACATGTAAGTACTGTCTTTTTTTAGAAAACCAGGTTCGGGTCAGGGCAAACCCAAAACCCATCTTCTTATGAGAGGCACAAGGGAGGGAATTCTTCATCCACCCCCAGCTCTAATTTTAGTTACAGGGGGTTAGTTAATTAAAATTTAAAAATAAAATATTAGTATTTTAAAATTTCCAGTTAGTAATTGTCCATGTCATATTTATAATCCAGTGT
Organism: Saururus chinensis; assembly: GCA_035235625.1. Classification (NCBI taxonomy): domain Eukaryota; kingdom Viridiplantae; phylum Streptophyta; class Magnoliopsida; order Piperales; family Saururaceae; genus Saururus; species Saururus chinensis. Next base: position 35,688,429 of record CP141145.1, read on the forward strand.
TATTACATTAAGATTTAAAATACAATATTTTAAATACCGCGTTAGTGGTTAAACAATTGATTCTTATATTTGAAATATAGCGTTAGTTAAAAATCATAGGATTGTGACTTAAGAAGATTTTGCTAGAAACTTATAACATATAAGTGAGATTTTACAACACCACCTCTAGAGGTGGTATTGTAAAATGACAGAAGCACAGGAAAAGAGAGGTCAACACGCACTAGAAAATGGAGGCCGGCACTTACTAGAGGTTGATACCAATACGGTACGGGGGGCGATACGCCCCCCACAAGTATCTTCGATACGTACTGTTGTATCAGGCATACGACAAATACGTATCGATACTCTATCAATTCAACCTCTTTGAATGACTATGTTTTTATTATATCAAAAATATTTTTTTAAAAATTATATGAGATCAATATAAGTGGGTCTATATAGTTTACATAATTTTTTTAAAATATAGTGCTCCACTATTATGCATTTACTTAAACATCTACCGTATGAGTTTCTCAATAATATTCATATGACTCATTAAATATCTTATTTGATTTTAAAATAAATTAATGTTAGAATACTTAATATAAGGCAGAGGGAATAATAGTTTGCAAAGGACAGAGGGAGTAAAGTGTATGGTTCTAAAATAAAATAATTTTAGAACACTCATATCAGTTTATACAACCTTCTAAAATGAAGTATTATAATGATATATCATTAGTTATAATATTTTTTTATGTATATCAAAGGTTTATGACCATTTTGGCATGTACCAAGTGTATCATCGGCACGTACTCGTATCCATGATAGTCAATACTATCATTCATATCAATACTGCCTTCCATGGCTTAGAGGAGGCTGTCATTTTTATGCAACAATTGGAGCTTAGCGGAGGCCACCATCCTTGCCAAAGAAACCATCGTGACCAGGTAACATCTCCTCTCACCCTCCAACCGCCACTGACTTCCATTCTCTTTTTTGATTTTTTTCCTCTGCATACCCTATTGCCTACTCAGCTCATGGCCGCCTCTCGCAATTTTTCAAATTATGGAATAGTCAAAATTTAAAATTATAGATAAACAAATTTTAGGAGTTAATTATTTTGAAATCAACAGCTCAAATCCCAAGATTCTAGTAATCTAAGATTTTGGTATCCAAATATTTTAAAATTTGGCAGTTCAAATCCAAGAATTTGGATTATATTCTAAAATCTCATATTTTAAACCCAGTATTTAAAATTTTAATTGACTAACCCCTTGTTAGAGACGGGTGAAACTCTCCTCTCCTAGCAGATTTCTCCCCTCTCCACTTTCTTCCCACACACACACCCCCCTCGTAGCACGCCTCTATCTTCTCTCACCTCTCTACTTGCGCCAGACCCACCTCTCCCTCTCTTTCTTGCCCCATCATTGTCCCTCTTCCTCATATTCAGGCGGGCAGTGGCTTGAGGAGGATTCCAGTGGCCAACAAAGGCTTTGGGGGTGAAGATTTAACGGCGAAGGGTTGGACTGTAGAGGGAAGACAAGAAAGGTAGGCTTTTTGTTGAACTATGGTGTTCCTTTCCCTGATTTGGATTAACCCTCTCTTCCCAAATTCGGAATTACTATTCATAGCATATTTTTAGGCAAGAAAAATGCCCAAAAGCACGTCTTATCTTCCTCTATTTTAGCCAATTAAAATCTATAATTCTCAGCTACTGATTAGAGCTTTGATTTGAAATTTTTATGTTAGGTTTTAGAGATGAGCATTAGCTTTTGGACGTTAGGCTTTGGAGTAGGCTAAGATGAGGACCTCACGTATAACATAGCTTGTTTTCATAGCATGAATCATTATGTTTGCCTTGTGGTGATATATACATGTGAAATTAATTTGAGTATGCATGCTTTGTTACAAATTATTTAACACATGTTCTATTGAGAATTATTTTATTTCATATCCCACTCAATTTGTTTAGTGTACATCTTACTCAAAATTCCCTTATTTGTGTTTTCATGGTTGTGTGATTATTCATATATGCAAAAACATTAATATGTTAATGTAGAGAATCTGGTGCCTTCCTTTAATTACTCATGATTCTTGTTTTAATAATACACCATGTGAATTGTATACATTTTAGGTTCTTGCTTTTCTTTTGGGGATGGGTTGAGGGTGGTGATAGATTCTATTAACGGTTTAATGGTTTGCTCATGCTCCAAATACGTCCAACAAGAGGTGTGGTTGGGTGGGAATTTTGATGAAGGTTTCCTTCCCAATCTATCTTGTTTGTGGTGGGTTGATTGGACAAATGCTACTAATGATTTGTTATCCTTCCCATGTTTTATTTCCTGGTTCAATGGTTATTCTTGCATACTATATTTCCAACGTTATGTGGTAAGTACATATGGGTCAACTTGTGAGTTGTGAGGAAATGATTGAATGCAGAATAAATTTCTTAAGTTACATACATGCTATTATAGGTTTGTTGTGAAAGTTTCTTTATGATTATGATATGTAAGACTCCACTATTGGCGTTGTAATATAAGTTTGTTTATTACCTTGCTGGCACAGGAACATATGGGGAAAATTTTATTTAAGTGGGTTGGTATTGTGAGTACGTTTTTGAGTGATCCCAAGTACTTTCTTTTGCATAAGATCAACTTCTTATCAAGTATTAAGAGACAAGAAAATTGATCAATCGAACAAGCTTTACTTTAATACTTGATATGTGGTTGATTTCAATAGTACTATGCTCAAATCTCATTTCTCTGTCAAATTTATAAGTATGAGATTTTGCTGAGATTATGGAACCTGCTAAGGTTAAAAAGTGAAGGAAATTGATAGCATATACATGAATTGGATTAGGAATATTCATTTGGATCTTTTATTGACCGGTTATGTGGTGATATTATGATGAATTTTATGGTTGTGACATATTGTTTGATCTCTTTAAGGGCATGTGAGAGGAACTTTATGCATAAATGGTAGATCATAGATTAAGAACCAACCTAAGAGTGAGAGGTTGACAAGGGGAGTTAGGGTTAGGGAGTAGTGTCTTAACTTCAGAAGCAAGATAATAATTTTACCCAGGTGCCACGTAGGGATGAGGGTGGATCCCTACCTTTGGCAATTTCCTCTCGGTTTTCACAAGTCATATCGAGTGCACACGGATGACCACCCACAACGCAACTCATGGATCACATAATGTGACGACCCGACCCGAGCCGGGCCCACAAAATCGCTAATAGGAAATTTTCTCTTTCCTTGAGCCAGGAATCATCGTCTGAGTGCGAGAGGTACAACGTTCGTCTACGCACTACGGAGCTTTAAGGCTTCTTCGTACGTAGATTTAGGTTGTAACGAACACGTACACACGACGAAGTTTCATAGTTCATCGCTTGTAAAACAAAATAAAACATATTATTATAATGATTTGGATCGGGCCAACGTTGCCTTGCCGTTGGTTGCCTACGTACGTATTAGATATTATCCCAATACGATCGGATCCGAACGTAGTTCTGCCTAATGGCTACTACATACTACAAACATCACAAAATCATACGTATAAAATACATATCTCCGAATATTTAATCGGAGTATACAAACACTCATCATATATCGGAGTCAAGCGGAAGTTAATAAATTAACGGAATCGTACATCTCGCTCTACCATAGAGCGGGATACGTATCTCGCTCTATCACTGAGCCGAGATCGAGAACACAAATTACATGTCTCGCTCTACCCTAGAGCGAGACCACACACGTCATATAAGTATATATCATGGCATCTAGGTATATAGCATGGCATCTAGGTACATAGCATGACATATAGGTACATAGCATGGCATATAGGCACATAGCATGGCATATAGGTACATAGCATAGTAAATAGGCACATAGCATGGCATATAGGTACATAGCACGGCATATAGGTACATAGCATAATATATAGGCACATAGCATGACATATAGGTACATAACATAGTATATAGGCACATAGCATGGCATATAGGCACATGGCATGGCATATAGGCACATAGCATGGCATATAGGTATATAGCATGGCATATGGGCACATAACATCGTATATAGGCACATAGCATGGCATATAGGCACATAGCATGGCATATAGGTACATAGCATGGCATATAGGTACATAGCATGGCATATAGGTACATAGCATAGTATATAGGCACATAGCATGGCATATAGGCACATAGCATGGCATATAGGCACATAGCATGGCATATAGGCACATAGCATGACATATAGGCACATAGCATAGTATATAGGCACATAGCATGACATAGCATAGCATATAGGTACATAGCATGGCATATAGGCACATAGTATGGCATATAGGCATATAGCATGGCACATACGCCGTTCTATAAAAACGGGAGATCAGAAAAGCTTACTGCCCTCATGTCTCGTATAGTAGTGGTATATGGAGTTGCTCACACGAGCATCCTCTTTGTCAGATCCGAAGATATTTAGACGGAGCTGCCTCTAGCCTCCATATGTTCCTCGTTTTGTACCGAAAGACTACGTATAAATATTTTCCTTCCCGGAGGCTCTTCTCATTTTCTGTACCCGTGAGCGGCGGACAGAACCTCCCCTAGTCTGGATTACTTCTCTTGATGTAGCTTGGCAACTCCGGACAGAATCCCGTCTTGGTTCGGGCCCATTTTTCTTGTTCATTGCTCGAGGATCACGGGTGGAGCCTCTCCTTGTCTCGGGGTATTTCCTCCTTATACGGTTGCCGAATCAAAGAACGGACCTCTCCATCGTGTAGAACATACTTGATTTAGTCAAGAACGCCTCTTGGACTGACTAAATCGGAGTTGGGATGACCAAAAACAGAGAAAACGAAGTTCGTCGGTGCATGAAGATAACGGGCAGGACCTCCTCTTGTCTTGGGACATTTCCTCATCATACGGTCTTCAACTCAAAGAACGGACAGCTCCATTGCGTAGAGCATACTCGATTTAGTAGGAAACGGGTCTTGAACGGCCTTAATCGGCCTCAGAACGGTCAGAAACGGAGGAAATGAAAATCTGGGTGAAGAATGGAGAGAAATGGGGGTTTAAATAGCCCCCGAGCTGCCGAAACCGCGGCGCCGCGCCGCCAAAACCGGCGGCGCCGCTGTTTCGGCAGCGGCGCCCGCCGAAAACGCGCGCGGGTCGCGCCCGCGCGTTACGCGGGTCACGACCGAGCGCGAACCCGCGGCCCGCGCGGAACCGCGGCGCCCGCGGTAACGCGGGCGAGCGTCACGCCGCGCCACGCTGGCTCGCGCTGCGGCGCGCGCCAGCCGCACGCCGCGCGCCGGCTAACCCATTTTCCATATTTCTTTTTTATTTTTATACTTAAAATTACAAACGCGCGCATCTTTCTACCCCGGAATCGGATTTGCGCGTTCTAGGTACCGTTGGACTCGTATCGACAAGCCCTTTGATACCAACCCACTTAAAGTAGCAAACCACACTATTTCCAAGTGGGTCCCGCCTATAAAGCACGTTTCTCAAATATCGTAATTTCCGGTCCCGACCTCTGTTTCGCGCGTTCTTCGAATCGTTACACTCATTATGCCAAGCTCTACCTGGCTACGGGTATTTTATCTAATGAAAACTCTTAATATTAATCTTAAATTACCGAATTACCCTTAACCCTCCCGGGTTAAGCGTAACCGAAAAACGGGTCGTTACACATAACTAGTTCTCTAGGTGATATAAGGAATGAGTTGTGTGTGCACCATGAGATATGATGCATATGGTGATTATGTAAAAGTATGACATGATGAATAATCAAGTGAATGTTATGTTAAATTATCATGCATATATGATGTTTATGTTTAGATATATCATGTTAAGCTTGAATATTGAATCATTGTCATTGTAGATCAATGATTGCTAAATTACAAGACATGTTCTATTTGAGGTATAATCATAGAGCTTTTAGCTCACGGGTGAAATGTCCGTTCCACCAAGCATATTTTTATGTGCAGGTTTATTTGCTAATTTGGATACGTAGAAATGTCAAGAAAGGATAGAGTTTCTGTTCGCAGGGATAATCATGGAATTAGGAGTAGTTTCAAGTATTTTTCTTATGAGGAGATCAAGTAGTTAAATTTTAATTGCAAATGAACACTCCTTGGGTGAAACTCAATTTATTTTGATTCAATAAAAGCTTCGTAAGAAGGTTATTCAAGTTTTAGGTTCAATTCTTTATCCCTTGCAAAATATTTTATTGTCTTGTCACAGCTTGAGTTTAGGTACATTTCGATGGTGTTGATGGTCTTTGGACTCTACTCAAAGCTCGGGTCATGACACTTGTGTTCCTTTTAGTGATTTTTCTCAAAATATCTCTAGGTTAGGTATAACTACTCGACTCATTTTGAACTCGATTTGAGCTCGACCTGAGCTCAAAATTGAAGTTTCAAATTCAAACTTGAACAGTCTAAAGTTTGATGATGCTCAACTCGTTAACACCCCTAAGTGTATACATTACTAAAAGTAGGGCCGAGAAAATTTAACCCTACAAGGATACCTAAACCCAACCCGACCCTATTAAAAGTAGGGTCAAAGTTAGGGCTTTAAAATTTTACTAGTTTTAAAAGTAGGGTAGGATCAGAATTTAAAGAAAATAGTCATTGTTTGCATAAAAATGTTATGAGGGTAAGTTTGAATAAGTCAAGTCCTTAAAAATGACTGATTCAAAGTAGAATAAATTAAAACTAGCTCAAATATAAAAGAAGTCAAACAAAAGTAAATTGAAGGCTAAGTAGGACTCTCATGGGTCCCACATCAAATTAGAAAAATAAAAAAATACAAAGACTAAGTAAGACCCTCACGACCCTTACATCGAATTAGACAAAGTTAATTTCAAAGGCTAAGTGAAACTTCAATAGGACCCACATCCAATTAGCTAACACAATTACAAAGGCTAAGTGATACCTGAATAGGTCCTACATCAAATTAGTTAAACCAAATTACAAAAACTAAGTAAGACCCCCACGGGCCCCACATTAAATTAGTTAAACCAAATTACAAAGGTTAAGCGACATCATCATGGTTTCCACATCAAATTACAACAACTAAATGAGACCTTCATAGGACCCACATCAACTTTCAAGAATAATTACCCACAACTCCTCATACCACCCTAGTTCCAATATAATTATCTCACTACCCTTAAAACCACCATTGAACTACCTACTATCATCACTCATCCACTCCTTCCACCACTAATGTAACATTTACTACATTCTAAAGACTATAAATACCCCCTATTTGTAAAAAGGTAGTTGGCCTTCAAGTCCCCCGCCCCCTACAAAAAAAACCCTAAAACTCTATAAAGTCTCCACAAAATTCAAAAAGTTCTTCAAAAAAATTCAAATCTTTTTCCAAAGTCCAAAAAGCATTCATCTTCAAAGTCTTCACCAAATCAAAATGTTTGAAGACTTTGAAGAAGTTTAAATATCAAAGAAAAGTACTTCTAAAAGCAAGAGGAGAAGATGAATTTTATTTGAAGACAAAAGAAGATGTTTCATTAATTAAGAGGAGAAAAGACTTTTGACCTTCAAGTTTAAATAGCCTTAACAAAATCCAAAACTCTCCATTTCAAAGAAACAACAAAAGCAAAACATTCCACGAAAAAGAGAAGAAAATTCTATTCACCAAGTCTTCCAAAGATCTATTTTTCAAAGAATCCTTTCAATTCCAAGGACTTTGCAAAAAAATTTCTTCCAATCCTAGTAAGTACTTGCAAGAAGTTTGAAGATAAGAAAAGTTGCACAACGCAAAAAAAAAAAAAAAATTGTTGAAGCTTGAAGACATGGAAATGAATGATCCTTACATGTGATATTTTTTTTATTTTTTTTTGTATTCTTTTATTTTAAGACTTATAGTCATCTTTTAACAATTTTAATATTCTTATTCTTTCTCTACTTACGTCAAATTTGTTTTATTTTTTGTTATTTAAAGAAAATTAGTTAATGACCACTACTTTATCCCAAATTTTAAGTAGTAGTGATTGACAAATAAATGGTCATCTTTTCTATAAAAAAGAGGTTAATTTGTCTCTTGTAAGAAAGGACTATCCAATTTCTTTCCTTGTCTTATGCATTGGGAACTATGAAAATCCCCTTATAGCAAAGTATTGGTAAAATTATAAGATATTGTATTATACTCCCTCTATTTTGCAAAAAATATCCAATTTTAAAAATATATCCTATAACAAATATTCAATTTGACCTTTTGGAATTGTTTATTTTGGAATTGATAAAAAAACAAGCCATATGTCACAACTCATAGCTCTTTAACTACAGACCAAACCAAAGCTTAACCATGAATCACGTATCTTAAATACTCCCTCTATCCCACATTAGAAGCTCTAATAGGTTTTTTAAAATTAATAGTTTTATTTTAGTTTATTTGAATAATTAAATATAATTATTAGTGCAAGATGAAGAGAGCATAAATTTTTTCACTTACTATTGGACATGAGTAAAAGATATTGGGTATATTATTAGAAAAAAATGCAATTGGGCCTACTTGTAGATAAATAGGGTTGTGTGTTATGAATTATGAATGAGCATATAATATACAAGTGGTGTGAATGTTAATATAGAATGTGATCTAACTAATGAGACACAAGTTATAGAATAGATATGTGATGCATATTTAAATTAATTATTATGGGAAGAATGCATTTGGTGTTATTATAAGTTTATGCTTCATTTTAAAACCCCTACCGATCTAAGTTCACCCCTCTTTTGTTTATGATTTTATTTTAGGGATGTTTATTGTATCATGCAGGTGCTCTAGATAATCTTTATATCGAGCTTGAGGATGAGTATGTGTTATAAGAGGGAGGCTAGATGCTTAGGTTGTTTTAGACTTATGTTATGTGTTATGTTGTTCTTAGACTTGACCTTATTTCATACTTTAATATCATGTGATGACTTTAAACATAATGTAGCCTTAGGGCTTATAATTTTTTGTTCTATATGTTGTTGTGGGTGTTAATGAACTACGTGATACTTAATCTTTATCTCGTTTACCTTCTGTTATTTATTTTTATACAAAGGGCACATATTATATGCTTTCATAAGAATAACCCAGGATGAAGTAGTCTTCAATTTCATCGCATCGTGTCTCACCTTCTTTGATCAGGTTTAGTTCAAGGGAAAACTTTATCTGTCGCTTTTGAATTCAAAAGGAGAATTTGTCCCAATATAAGGAGAGGCTTTGTCTATTTCTTCTAAGCCTGTAAGGAGATTTTGTCCCTACGCAAGGGGAAGTTCCGCTCGCTATTCTTGAACTAGGAACAAGATAAGGCTCCGACTTCTAGCCATGACTTAGGTCAAATTTAAGAACGAAGTGTAGGTGGCTTTAAACTCTAATTATGTGCTATAACTATATGTGTCGTATAATTTTATAATTATTTCATAAAAGATTATTTTAAAAAAGGGTATTATTAGGAGTCGAACAAATGCTAAAATAATAGCTTCACGTACACCTCTAAGAGGAATTTTATTGTGATATGGACTTTAATATTATTATTATTTGAATAACATTATGAACAATTTTGATCGGATTTAACATGTAATTATTTGGTATAAAACCCAAAAATTATTATTGGTTTTGAAGGGTAGCTATTGGTATAAAGCCCAAAAGTTATCGAAGTTATAACTCCTAGGTACCTCTTATTAAGGCATATGACACGCCCCTAAAATGATATATCATGAGAATATCTCTTTCATTCTGATCATGTTGCCCTACAAGTATGGGTGTATGTTGCTTCGGTATCCACAACATTATGTGAATGACGATTTATCTGATTTTGAATTATTTATCGGATTCTATGAATGATAATTTATCCGACTATTTATAAAAGAAAACATTTGTCTTTCCATTTAAGTTGGAAAGATATTTTGAGTTATGTTAAGTCGACTTTCGATTACTAATTATATGAATTACTAAAAGAAAATTACATATTTATTTATATTTTATGTTATAAATGTTAATAGAATTTAATCATATCTATTAAATATAATTATAGTCACCCACCCCTAAACATTACAGGTATGAATAAAGAAGATAATATTAATGAAGATAGCTTATAGAACTAAAAAAATCTATGTTTTAGAATTACTTTGTCAAGTTTGATATGTATTAATTATGTGTATTTGCGCTGCTTTGATTTGGTTAGGGCATGCCACGCCCTCGTATATAATGTAAGATTTTGTAAATATGTACATTAATGAAAAGTTAATCTTCTACATAATTGATCTTGGCTCATTCTCTTTTTGAATTGATGACACTCTGACTTCTGTGTTACTTAAAAAGTAAGGGCGCTACACTACCAAAATCCCCCTATGGCCAAGTGTTGGAAAAATTATAAGATATTATTTTATACTCTCTCTATTTTGCAAAAAAAAAGTCTAATTTTAAAAATATATCCTATAATAAATATTCAATTTGACCTTTTTGAGGAATATTGATAAAAAAATTTTAAAATTAATTGTCATATGTCACAACTCATAGCTCTTTAACTCCTGACCAAACCAAAGCTTAACCTTGAATCATGTATCTTAAATACTCCCTTTGTCCCACATTAAAAACTCTAATTGGTTTTTAAAACTAATATTTCAATTTTATTTATTTTTTAAAAAAATTTATTTGTGTGAGACGAATATAATATAATTTTTTTCACTAACTATTAGATAGGAGTAAAAGATATTGAGTCTATTAATAAAAAAATGTCATTGGGTAGAGTTCTAGATTGGCGGATCTGACCTCCCACCCTAGTATGTTAGGGTCAAGTAAGGTAGGAGTAGCAAATTACCCACAAGTGAGTGACATATAATCCTTTAGGGAAGGCAATTTTATACTCCCTTTGTCCTACATTTAGAAAAAAATTGTACTCCCTCTATCCCATATTAATCGGTTCATTTAAAAATATAATAATTTTTATTTAATGGTAAATCTCACATTTAAGAAAAAGAAAAATAAACTTATCTCCTCTTTTTTAAGTACCCAACTACTTAAATTAAACAAAATAAACATATTAAGTTATTAATATGGAACAATTTTTTTGGTAAAATGAAGCTGTTTATTTAGGGGACAGAGGGAGTAGTTTTTATTAAATGAAAAAACTCACTTCTAAATGAAAGGAAAATAAACTTAAGATACTCTTTTTTAAGTACTTAACTACTTAAATTAAATAAAATAGAGTTATTAATATGCAACAAACTTTTTTGCAAAATAGAGCTTTTATTTAACACAGAGGGAGTATCATTTAATATGTACACTTCACAAAAATGGAGGTGATAATTTATTCATATATATCAGTATAAATAACATGCTTAGTGCAACCCTAGCAAGTGTAGTCTGTAATTAACATGATTTTACAGTGATAGATCATCTAAATTACGGTTTCCTGTCATTGTGATGCGAAAATAAAACGCACAACAAATTTTTAGTATGAATTTGGCGTTGGCAAGATCCAATCCAATAGTAGTGTTCACGTCATGTATTGCCATTTGTCGTAAATCAATTTATTCATCATCTTGGCACAACATATTTAACTTAACAATCATTCAGACATTATCAAACAATGACTTTTATCCGACAGCTTTAATTCAACCTATAAACCATCATCGATCCCCAATACAATGGAATCCAATGGAAGTATGAATAAAGAGCAGCTTATTCAGATATTGCTGAAACAATGCAATTATAACGAGTTGTTGCCTGTATAATGAATGGCTTTGAGAACGTAACTTCACACTTTCACAGTCTTGATGAAATCTCTAGCTGCTGATGGGCACTTGCCACTTTAAGCTGCCTCCTAAGGATCTTCCCCGAAGGGGACCTCGGGATGTATTCTACAAATGCCACCTTCCGTATCTTCTTATACGGAGCAACCTGATAGAAGAAAACTAATTCATTATGCTATCAAATTATCTCAGCAACAGCATTCCGATTGGAGGAAGATGATGCAAAACAGTCCAAGCTTGGATCACTCTATTGACCCAAGTCCTCATGTCTTTAGATTAACTTAATTAAGTAGATTAGTAGGGATATCACTTGGGTTAGGTATATGGTAAAACTCGACCCGACACGACCTTCTTGGGTCGGGTTTGGGTTTACAACCCAATACCTATTCGGTTAGGTTTGAGTTTCAGGTGATCCAACTCCACTTGTCTTAATTAAACTTATAAATATAATTTTTTTAAAAATTTTCTTATATTTTAATAAAACCTTAATAGATCGGGTTTGGATTTCCAAATTAACCCCAGTTATTGTTGGATTTGAGTTTATTATTTTTTAAATAATATTAAGTTCATATTTAGCAAACCTGGTGGCTCATTCCTATAGATTTGTATTGAATTTTTTTAATTCCAAGTGGTTTGATTTAAGACTTAATTAAAAGTATGTCACTAATGTGCCTGAGAATAAGGGATGTCCAAATCCACCTTTCTGGTTTCCCTATAATCTATTAACCTATACAAGTTTAATGAAAAAAACGCATTATGTAGAAGATTATATGATAAATCCATACGCATGCGAAAAATAAGCGACCAACTTCGCGTAGTCGATTGAATGCACTGAATAATCTACTTACTGAAGGCTTGGCTCAGCTCAACTACTTGAGACTTTGAGTTTAGGGAATTTGGTTTCAATAATGTACTACGTAATTTGTATCTAGAGAAATTTGAAAAGCAATGTATTAGGGGCACGGTCATATCCCATGTCTACACAATGTAGGCAAAAACGAAAAAAAAAAGTCCAGCTAGCTGACCTTTTCTGCTACAAAATTAATGACGTCTTCCTCCTTTAGTTTACTGTCGTTCTTTCTCACAACACAAGCCATGGGGATTTCTCCAGCCTCCACATCCGAATATCTGAAGATTTAGCAGACAGATGACAGTAAAAAAAATATAATATCTATAAGTGGGATTCCATCTATAGCAAATATAAAAGTAAATTAGTTTTATTCCCTATCTGTAGAATTGCATAAGCATAAATAGCATCGAGTTCCAAAAGATTCAGGGGGTAGCGGAAATTGAACATAAATAGAATGGAGAACGGAATTAGAGACGAGTAAGAGGAAATTTTTGCCAAAAACATTGCTTCGCAACATACTTACGGGATCACGGCTGCATCCCTGATCTCAGGGTGCGTGGAGAGGGTCTCCTCCAGCTCAGCTGGAGCAACCTGAATCGCCAAGAGAAAGCTCAAGTAAATTAAGACAGCTTCAAGCAAGAGATATACAAAGTACAAACCCTGTTCAAGAGAGGGATAGAGGGAACCTGGTAGGCTTTGTACTTGATGAGCTCCTTGATCCTGTCCACCACATAAACAAGTCCAGACGAATCAATGAAGCAGAGGTCACCAGTGTGAAGCCACCCTTCCTTGTCAATGGCCAGGGAGGTTGCTTCTGGTTTGTTGAAATAGCCTGGACGGAGTCACGGGATTAAAACCAGAATCAACACATGCTATGTAGATGGAAAGGAGATTGTAGGAGTACTTCAAGGGGCTCAAGCGGGTGGGACACCAACCATGCATTACTGGAGGGCCCCTAACGAGAAGTTCTCCACATTTGCGTGGAGGAAGAGCTTTTCTGGTGTGCATGTCCACAATTTGGGCTTCAATGCATGGGATTAGCCTCCCAATTGATACATGAAATCTCCCTTTAATCCCGTCGCAAAGGGTTATCGGCCCGTTTGTCTCCGTTAGTCCATAGCACTGCCGTTAATTGATACGGGAACCAATAGCTATTAGACCGATCAGTACGACAATACCCCATTTGTACAAAAAAAAAAGAACGACAAACGGAGAAGCCAGACTATTACTATATGTTAACCTACTGCATTAAATATGCTCTAGGAACGAAGTGTCAGGCAAACAAATTTTTTTTTATCTTAAAATTATAACAAGTGTAAGGGGATCTAGGAAAGCCCCTAACCCCCGAGATCGTTCCTGCGAGATCGGGGCTGAGCCCGGGGGCAACAGTTCCGGCACCGGAGAAGAGGGAAGAATGTAAGTGAGTACGGTAATTGAGGGGTACGAGTGAGAGAAAGTGGGGAGTGCAAAAATCTTCAATTTTTGGGAATGTTGAAAAACTGGAGTAAAGAATACAAAGCGTTCTTAGTACAATTAGTACACTTGGGCGTTGAAATTGATTGGAGACGTAATGATGGTCGCCGGACATATGTAATTATTAATTGGCTATCAAGCCGTACGGTTTAAACGATCCAAAGCATAAGCAATGGTCCATAGTCCATACCTGCGAAAGGGTGACATGAGGATAGCACAAGGGGAAGCGCTCCATGTAGTCCCTGGCCAGCGGAGCCCCCGAGCAGATTACCTCCCTCAGGCTGCTCAGATCGTAGCCCTTCCCCACTCCGGCCGCCCTCACCAGCTGCACCACCATCGGCGGCACCGCCGGTAGCCGTGTCACCCCGTGCTCCTCCACCGCCGCCAGCGCCTCCTCCATCGAGTACCTGGGGTTGGGCAGCACCACTACCGTCGCGCCCACTGCCATGGCCCCGCACACGAACACCGAGAGCCCGAACATGTGGAAGAGGGGCAACACGCAGAGGTACACCTCCTCCCGCCCCTCCCCCTCCCTCCACCACACATGCTTCAGCAGGCACCCCATGCTTATCAGGTTCCGGTGGGTGCACACCACAGCCTTGCTCTTCCCTGTCGTCCCCGATGAGTACATCAGCGCTGCCGTGTCCCCTTGCGCCACCCCCACCGCCAGCTCCTCCTCCTCCTCGTAGTAGCACTTTTGATCTTGGTGCTTCTTGTTGTGGACCACTTCATGCATTTCTTGTAGTAAGTCATCCACAAGGACGAGAGGAGTGGGAAGGAGTCCGTCGAGCTTGGACCGTAGCTCGGGGGTGGTGAGGAGGAGGACGGGGTGAGAATCCTGGATCTGCATCTGCAGCTCGAGGCGGGTGTTCATGGGATTGGCTGTGCTGAAGACTGCCCCGGAGGCCATGATCCCGAGGACGAGCAGAGGGAAGTAAACGGAGTTGGAGGCCACGAGGAGGACCACGTCGCCCTTCTTGACCCCGAAGCGATGGCCGAGCGAGCGGGCGACAAGCGCGACAATGGTTCGGGCGTCGGCGTAGGAGAGGGAGTTGCGAGTCTTGGCGTCGACGAAGGCGGGCTTGAGAAGGAGGCTCGGCTCGGTGAGGAGGTGGGCGGGGAGGAGGAAGGAGGGGAGGGAGAGAGAGGGTAGCTGAGGCAGCCGGGGGTGGTCCCATTTGGGGTAGTAGATGCCTGTGGCCTGGCAGAAGCCGCCCTCCTCTAATAATACGTCGTCCATCCAACTCTTAAGCGTCTACGAATACGATAAGCCGACTCCACTAGTCTATCCCTTCCTATCTCGGCCTTCGATCAGCTAGACTGTTATATTAACAGGGGATAGAGCTGCGAACGGAGCTCTGTTTATTTAATGGGAGAGTTAAAGAGAGTCATAAATGAGGCTGGTAGCGAGGTAGGAGGTAGGCCAATTGCACCGCTATATTCTTCTTCTTAATTTGATAGAATATTGCAGAAACGTTGAGCAGAAGCCAGACGCTTTTAATTGGAAGGGGTGGGAGGAACGGGCAATATTTTGAAGCCAATGGTTTTGAGTTAATGGGAGCCATCGACATTCAGTAAAGACGTTGCACAGGTTGGTTGGGGCAGCAATGAGCCCCCCATTCGAGGAAAGACTGAGCCTTGGTTGTTAGACATGGTTCGCAAGGGGGAAAAGAAGGAGATGGCGCTCAGAGCTTTCATTGAAGTAAGCAGGACTGGAACTACGTATATATAACTTCTCGTCCTCAAGTTTTTTTGTTACAAACTACGTAAGCATCGCCTAAAGAAGAGTAGTCGAGGATCTACCGAGGTGGAGAGGACATTGTCGATCTGGCAACCCCAGCCTCTAAGATTTTAACTAAGTTGGATATAGTCTCAGATTAGGCGCCTTAAAATTAAAAACGTCCGAACAAGAACAAAATATTAGGTATGATAACGTGATATATCTGTTAGAAATGAGTCAAAACGTCAAATCACTACTTTGTAATTTTTATAACTTATTTAGGTAGCTTGTTTATGTAATGACCTCATGTATCCTATATAGTTTTTTTATTTGCAATCAACAAAGCCCCAAGCCGCCATTGCTTTTCTTAGTTTGTATTTTTTTTAATGTAATGAGCTTTTCTCACAAAAATCCTTTGATTGAAAATTATACACTTTATATTGCATTTTTTCTCTATCATATTTTTAACAAAATAGCGGTGGGCAAATATAAAACCCTTTAGATTTCTTAAAATCACTGTAGCCTCATATTCAAATTCTTCATCAAAGAAGCTTATGTTACTGATATTTAATGAGGAAAGCTACGATTTTTAGAGTATACATATAAGAACTGTTTTCATATTTAATGATCTATGGAAGTATGTTGAAGAAGGCTACAAAAAAATTACAAAATGGAAAAGACCTAACCACTTAGGATGAAGAGAAGAAGAAGGCATATAAAGAGAATAAAAAACAAGATGCAAAAGCCTTATTTTATATACAACAAGTGATGAGTAAAATAATTTTTCTAAGAATCATAGTTTTCACAAAATCTAAAGAAGCATGAAAAATTTTAAAGAATGAATTTGAAGGGACTGAAAAGGTAATTGCTATCGAGCTTCAAACTTTATGGAGGGATTTTGATAATTTAGCAATGAAAAATAGTGAGAATGTTCAAATTTTTAATTCTAGAGTTGCTATCATTGTTAATCAAATTAGAAGTTATGGAGATAGTATTTTGGATAAGAAGATTGTGCAAAAAATGTTGAGAAGTATGCCTGCCAAATTTGAGCATGCTGTGACTGCTATTAAAGAAGCAAGATATTTATCACAATTGAGCATGCATAAGTTGATGAGTTCTATTGAAATTCATGAAGTAAGAATGAAGAAGTTTACTCATTTCTCCATGGAGCAATCTTTTCAATCTAAATTCATTTTCAAGGAGAAAAATAAAGATGGATGAAAGAATAGTTTTCAAAATAATTCTTTTTAAGGTAGAGGAAAGAGAAACTAAGGAAATGGAAGAGGTTATGGAAAATAGAATGCAAATAGAAGAGGTAAATATGAGAAGTAAAACAATAGTCGTTTCATTTGTTAGAAAACAAATCATGTTGCAATGATTGCTATTTTATATGCAAGCACCACACTCATGTTCTAAAGGATTATAAATTTCAAAACAAGGACTAAGCACATTTCACCGAAAAAAATAAAGATATACAAAGTCATTTGTTCTACTCTTGCATGAACACACAATAAGAAAGAAATGATGTTTGGTACATGGATAGTGATTATAGTAATCACATGACAGGCAACTAGGAAGGCTTTGTGAAGCTTAAACAAAATAACAACTCTCAAGTAAAGCTAGGAAATAGAAAAATGCAAAAAGTTGAGGGCAAAGAAATCCTAGCCATCTAAATAAAGAAAGGTGAGTCTAAACTCATTCATGATATTCTTTATGTTCCCGGTTTAACACAAAATTTGCTTAGTATCGGGCAACTTATGCAAAGAGGCTATAAAGTTCATTTTGACAAAGATGAATATATTATAATTGATAAAAGTATAGGGCAAATGATAGAAAAGGTTAAAATGACCCCAAACAAGGTATTTTCATTAGTTATGTCTATTTGTATAAACTATGAAACGAAGGTTATTCATGATGACTCTTTATTATGACACTTGAGGTTTTGACATTTGAAATATATGAATCTCACTTTGTTAAATTAAAAGAACATGGTCTTTGGACTTTCCATAATCAATCAAGAAGAAAATATTTGTAAGGAGTGCATATATGGAAAACAACATAGACTACTATTTTCAGAGTCAACTTAATCAAAAGAACCACTTGAGCTTGTTCATGCCAACATATGTAGACCAATAAGCACATCATCATTCAACAAGAAATGATCTTTTCTACTCTTTGTAAATGATTTTATAAAAATAATGTGGGTTAATCTTATAGATGTCAAATCTGTAAGGACCCTCATCTTTGAACCGGTTTTAGTTTTCTTTAATTATTGGTTATCGTGAGATCTACGTGTTTTCTGATCTTATTCGGTGATTTCGTAAATAAATAGAGTTTGTGATGGTTTTAACCAAAATTAATTTCAATATTAGTGGTTTTAAGTGACTTTAGACCAAATGTGAATTTTTGAGATTTTTTAGAATTTTTACTATTTTCCCAAAAATTAAGGTTTTAGCGGGACCCCTGTGGGCCCCACCGTCAAAAATTTTTATTTTTATGTCAAATGAACCTAGACATATACTTAAGGTCACACAAAAATTTTTAGAATTTTATTAGGCTTAATTTGTGCTTAAATTTGCAAAATACCCACTTTTAGCCTATTTTTATATTTACACCCCAAAACTTACCCATGCATACCCAAACCCTTAATATAAAAGGGCAAACCAGAGCCATTTCCATTTTTGGGAATAGGCTAAGGAAGGAGGCTGGCCTAATCCCCACTTAGGCCCGAATTAGAAGCCGATTAAGGTAAGCTTACTCTAATTAAGCACTAATTCATGTCTTTCTTCTTAATTTCTTCCAAATCTACCATTTTTCCCTTGATTCAATTCATTTTTGACCATCAAAAGCTACTGATTTGTGTTTTACTACAAACTCTAACATTCAAAATTCAATTTTTACTACCAACAAGCCCTAGATCTAAGATTTAATTAGGGATTTCTTGGGTGAATCGATTTCTATTAGAGTTTAATTCAAACTCATTGTGTTTTCAAGGATTTCAAGAAGGGTGACTCTTCAATCCGAGCTTAATCAAGTGCTGAGGTAATGGGTCTTCAAAATCTCTATTTGTCCATAGTAAAACTCTTTATTTTTGGCTTATTTCGAAATGGTTTGCTTGATTTGGTGTGTTAATGATAAGATTAGAAAATGGAATTATTTAATCCCGATTTCTTAGGGTTTTGCATTATTATGGTTTGGTTTGATGTTCTGGAAGTCAAAAAGGACTTTTGATGATGATTAGGGTGTTAGATGTGGATTTGAAGTGTTATCAATGGTGTTTCGGTTTGGATTTGCGAAAGGAAGAAGATGACTGTTCTGCCGTGTTGGCGATCGATCGGCAGGGGTTCAATCGGCAACACTGTCGGGATGACACTTTTCCAGTTCAGCCGATCGAACTGCCTAAAGGGCAATCGATCGGCTACACAGTAAATTGCATGTTGTGCATATGATGTTTATTTTGATGGTTCCACTTTAGCTTACCAATTTTATATGAATGTGGAGTGTTTTAAGCTATGTTAGGCTACTGAAAATGCATGTTATTAAGTTTATGGAGTTGAGATATATGCTTAGAGATGGTGGAATGACTTATATTTTGTGGCATAATTTTGGAATCGTCATCTTGAAATTATGAATGGTTGGTATCTCATTGTTAAGCATATTTTCAGTAGAACTATAATCTATTATTATACTGATTTGTCATGATAGATTGTGGATTAGTTGTGTGTGGATGTTGGTGAATGTCATGACTCAATGATGAAATGAGTGATGTTATATGTGTTTAGCCTTCGTGGTTGAGTTTTGAATTGAGATATGATTTCAACGATTCTTCTCCTATGATTTCCGCTGGAATTCAGGTTTAGATGAAAATTCACATGTGTAGTGTGGTAGTGAGTTTAATCTCAAGCATGTTGGCATGCATTATATGAAATGCTTCTACTAAGCACACACACATGTGGGGTTAAATGGTGATGTTGAAGCTTGATATTGTGATTATGAATGATGCATTAGGGGCTGATGAGAGCACTCATCATGGATTAGGATTCATGTATGCTTTGCCCACATATGTACCATGCTGCATGCATCATGAAAATGAATTTCCAATTGAGGCTTCATCGTGATTAATCAAATTTGACCGATTGGATGCAATGTGATAAAATTGTGTGCCGGATTGATCGGTCGTGGGTTAATCGCAAGTTGATTGGTCCGAAAGGACGTATTTTGATTTCAGTTCCTGTGTGGAACGAGTGCACTCCCCAGGTTGAGTCTTGTTAAATGGAATGATGTGGGGACGAGTTGTGTACTTGTCTTGCGGATTGTGAGAGTGTTATTATGAGTGTCATCTGGACCCTGAGAATCCAGTGTGGTATGCCGTGTGCACCCCGCTACCACGTGTTCAAGGATTCTCTGTGTGAGAACTCGGGTTCTTCCCTCCGCAGGAGATGTCCCTGGGCGAACACCCCTGCTCTAGATTCTCTGTGTGAGAATGGGACATCCTTGGCCAGGATCGTCCAGGGCGAGCAGTATTAGGGATTGACAACCCCGATCTTTCTTGAATTCTTGTGTAGAATTTTGGACCATGACACGCCTTCGTGGCCTTGTCCATGCTCCCGTCTGTGTGACATTAATGTGTGATTACTTCTTGATGGAGGTTAATTTTGATGTTATTGTCACGACCCGGATTTTTAAAAACCCTTTTTAATACAGAACCATCGATAAATCACGATAATTTTTTTTTAAAAAAAAAATCAAACCAATTCAGTCGACTAAGTATCCAGGTCATAATCATTGGGGTTCGTAAATACGGATAGCAAATCATATAATATCATATAAGAGTAACCAAAAATCCACAAATAAATGAACCATCCATCTAAGTGCAACCCTTACATCTGTCTGGAAATAAGCAACTAATCAAAGTTGGCTCTCACGCCATTATTACAATCATTCAAAATGTACTGAAATAATGGAACTAAATCCTACTAGAGCTAAGTCGTCCTCAATCTGAAAGTCCAGTCCCAATCTTGCTAGTCCTCACCAGAAGATCCTGCAAAACCAGGTCGCTGAGTATACTAATACCCAGTAGGAAGCTGAATAATATGAATGCAAAATGTTATTACATGTTATGCAAAACTGTTAGGTTTCCACTTGAACCAATTATCAAATCTGTCCTGATTATAATTTCCCTTTAGTCTCTCCCTCTTGGGAAAAACCAATAATCCACCTAACTTCATAGACAAAAACATACATCAGATGTCATCCTAAGTGACAAATGATACCCACCATAGACCACCCCTTAAGGATGATCCACTGTGAAACCCTGGAATCCACCAGGAAGTGCCATCTCCCAACCTAGCCCATAAGGACCTGACCGGAGTGGAAGGGCATGGCCCACAACTGCACCTAAACAGAAGTGGTCAGAGACGCCAACCAAGCAGGATGTCAGCAACCCTAGATGCGTGTATACTATGTGATCCTCAATAGACCAGTGTGAGCCCGGCTCACATACAACTCCCTCCAATGGGGAGGTGCAACTACACGGTCAAATCAAATGGCTCATCAATAGAGCTAACTCAAAGGTCAACCCTAACCTCAATAGCCTCATCAGGCTGGGTTAAGGTTCCCCCCCCCCCAAAAACCATCCTTGGTTCATCAACCAAGTCAAAAGCCAGGTCAGAACCCCCATTCAATTCATAAACGGGTTTTCGACCACTCTAAGGGTAATTTAGTCTTTATCTTGATTAGGTGTCAACCCCCAATCCAAAGCCTTCTACCCTTAACCATTATTCTGTATTAATTTCTATGCATTAGTTCTCAAGATGCAACTATACACATGGAACAATTTAATAAAGTCTAACAACTCATAAATAATTTAGCCATAACTATTTGTGTTTCTGGCTCAACAATCATTAAAAAGCCCAGCTTCATTGTCTGCATAGGGCAAGAGCTGACAAAACGGTTGAATTCCACTTAATTTTCAATAACAGTTCCTATGTACCATACTGCACATATATGTACTAGATAGGATACGTTATATATATATATATGTGTATATATATATTTCTACGATTCAATAAGCCCAACGGGCACCTTTGCCCAGACATGTTGACATAATTTGCTCTCTTTTTTTTTTTTTTTTGGGTTTGGGCCCTGAAACCCGGCCCACTGGGCCCAGCCCAGTGGCCCGGTTCGGGCCGGGTCAGAAAAGCTGACCTCAGGCCGGGTCGGCCTGAGGTCGTCTTCAACCTCCAGACGCCCAGTGCCTCTGGGATTTCTTCCCCTTCTGAGGCGCGCGACGGCGGTGTCCGGCACGAACACGGCGGGGCTTCGTCAGACGACGGCGAAACGACACGGAACGCCACCCCCAGCCTACACGACCGGCGTCTCCTCCTCCGCCATCCAACAGCTATCCCGACCCTTTCGGAAGACTGAG
This sequence comes from Saururus chinensis, assembly GCA_035235625.1. Classification (NCBI taxonomy): domain Eukaryota; kingdom Viridiplantae; phylum Streptophyta; class Magnoliopsida; order Piperales; family Saururaceae; genus Saururus; species Saururus chinensis. The sequence continues at coordinate 35,710,654 of CP141145.1, forward strand.
ATCCACCCGGCGAAGCAAGGCCGACTGGGGTGGTCTCAATCCTCTGGTCATCAGTCGCCGGTCAAGTGAGATTCTAAGACGGTTAATCGAATTTTTGCTGCTCAGACGCAACAAAATTTTCGATCGACAGCCGATTACTAACAATTCCGCAGTCCTCCGGGGATTCCGCCGTCCGTTTTGCATATGCCAAGAGACATCATGTCGCTACTGCTGGTGGCAGAAGGTGGCCTCTTCATCCCACATCGTCTCGCCAGTTAACGACGGTGAAGCTGCTCTTGTAAGGACCCTCATCTTTAAACCAGTTTTGGTTTTCTTTAATTATGGGTTATCGTGAGATTTACGTGTTTTCTGATCTTATTCGGTGATTTTGTAAATAAATAGAGTTTGTGATGGTTTTAACCAAAATTTACTTCAATATTAGTGGTTTTAAGTGATTTTAAACCAAATGTGAATTTTTGAGATTTTTCAGAATTTTCACTATTTTCCCAAAAATTAGGGTTTTGGCGGGACCCCTGGGGCCCCACGGTCGAAAATTTTATTTTTGTGTCAAATGAACCTAGACATATACTTAAGGTCACACAAAAATTTTCAAAATTTTATTAGGCTTAATTCGTGCTTAAATTTGCAAAATAACCACTTTTAGCCTACTTTTCATATGTACACCCCAAAACTTACCTATGCCTACCCCAACCCTTACTATAAAAGGGCAAACCAGAGCCATTTCCATTTTTGGGAATAGGCTAAGGAAGGAGGTATGGCCTAATCCCCACTTAGGCCCGAATTAGAAGCCGATTAAGGTAAGCTTGCTCTAATTAAGCACTAATCCATGGCTTTTCTCTTAATTTCTTCTAAATCTACCATTTTCCCCTTGATTCAATTCGTTTTTGACCATCAAAAGCTACTGATTTGCGTTTTACTACAAACCCTAACTTTCAAAATTCGATTTTTACTACCAACAAGCCCTAGATCTAAGATTTAATTAAGGATTTCTTAAGTAAATCGATTTCTATTGGTGTTTGATTCAAACTCATTGTGTTTTCAAGGATTTCAAGAAGGGTGACTCTTCAATCCGAGCTTAATCAAGTGCTAAGGTAATGGGTCTTCGAAATCTCTGTTTATCCATGGTAAAACTCTTCATTTTTGGCTTATTTCGAAATGGTTTGCTTGATTTAGTGTGTTAATGGTAAGATTAGAAAATGAAATTATTTAATCCCGATTTCTTAGGGTTTTGCATTATTATGGTTTGGTTTGATATTCTGGAAGTCAAGGAGGACTTTTGATGATGATTAGGGTGTTAGATGTGGATTTGAAGTGCTATCTATGATGTTTCGGTTTGGATTTGCGAAAGGAAGAAGATGACTGTTTACGCCGTGTTGGGGATCGATCGGCCTTGCAGGGCGATCGATCGGCTGAACTGAAAATTTCAAAATTTTGCGTGTAACCGATCGAACGGCCTGAAGGGCGATCGATCGGCTACACAGGAAATTGTATGTTGTGTGTATGATGCCTATTTTGATGATTCCACTTTAGCTTGCCAATTTTATATGAATGTGGAGTGTTTTAAGCTATGTTAGGCTACTGGAAATGCATGCTATTGAGTTTATGGAGTTGAGATATATGCTTAGTGATGGTGGAATGACTTATGTTTTGTGGCATGATGTTGGAATCGTTATTTTGAAATTATGAATAGTTGTTTCCCTTTGGTTAAGCATATTTCCGTAGGACTACAATCATTGTTGGACAGATTTGTCATGATAAATTGTGATTAATGGTGTGTGAATGTTGGTGAATACCATGACTCAATGATGAAATGAGTGATGTTATAGGTGTTTAGCCTTTGTGGTTGAGTTTTGAATCTAGCTAAGATTTCAACGATTCTTCTACTATGATTTCCGCTGGAATTCATGTTTAGGTAGAAATTCACATGTGTAGTGTGGTAGTGAGTTGATTTTCAAGCATGTTAATATGCATCATGTGAAAGGCTTCTACTAGTTACACACACACATGTGGGGGTTAAATGATGATGTTGAAGCTTAATATCGTGATTATGAATGATGCATTAGGGGCTGGTGAGAGCACTTATCATGATTAGGGTTCATGTATGCTTTGCCCACGCATGTACCATGCTGCACGCATCATGAAAATGGATTTCCAATTGAGGCTTCATCGTGATTAATCGAATTTGACCGATTGGATGCAATGTGATGGAATTGCGTGCCGGGTTTATCGGTCGTGGATTAATCGCAAGTTGATTGGTCCGAAAGGACATATTTTGATTTGAAATTCCTGTGTTGAACGATTTGAAATTCCTGTGTGGAACGATTTGGAGTTCCTGTGTGGAACGAGTGCACTCCCCGGGTTGAGTCTTGTTTAATGGAATGATGTGGGGACGAGTTGTGTACTTGTCTTGCGGATATGTGAGAATATCATTATGTGTGTCATCTGGACCCCGAGAATCCGGTGTGGTATGCCGTGTGCACCCCGCTACCACGTGTTCTAGGGTTCTCTGTGTGAGAACTCGGGCTCTTCCCTCCGCAGGAGATGTCCCTGGGCGAACACCCCTGCTCTAGATTCTCTGTGTGAGAATGGGACATCCTTGGCCAGGATCGTCCAGGGCGAGCAGTATTAGGGATTGACAACCCGATCTTTCTTGAATTCTTGTGTAGAATTTTGGACCATGACACGCCTTCGTGGCCTTGTCTATGCTCCCGTTTGTGTGACGTCAATGTGTGATTACTCCTTGATGGAGGTTGATTGTGATAACATTATGCATGTGGGAATATGTATGTTAGAGATACATCCATGCATGTTGATGTTGATGTTATGCATGTGGAATATGTATGTTAGAGATACATCCATGCATGTTGATGTTGATGTTATGCATGTGGAATATGTATGTTAGAGATACATCCATGCATGTTGATTTTGATGTTATGCATGTGGAATATGTATGTTAGAGATACATCCATGCATGTTGATGTTGATGTTATGCATGTGGAATATGTATGTTAGAGATACATCCATGCGGGATTGGTTATGATGTGAATGCATGTGGGAATATGTATGCTAGAGATACATCCATGCAGGTTGAACTATGCATTTTTATGCAGTGTTAAGTGATATGAATGTGTGATCAGAAAGTGATACACCATGTAAATTTTTGATCTGAAACGATCTCATTTCTAAGCTATCGTATTTTCTACGTTGACAGTGATATTAAAACCATTGCTGAGTGTTAAAACTCACCCCTCTTTTGTGTTTTGATTTGGGCTGCGTGGTGCGACACGCAGACGGACAGGATTGCCTTTTTGAGGAAAGGTCAGAGGTAGCTTGGGTGTGATGATGGAGATCGTTGCGTGACTTTCTTTCATTTTGTTTCATGTTTTATGTTAGAACCTATGTGTAGGGTTCTTTGTTGTGGATTTATGTCACATGTTACTGTTATGTTTGCTTATGACTTATTTTGAGCCGGTGTGGGCTTTACTTAAAACTAAGCTCGTGGGTTTGAGATTGTTGTTTACTTTGTGTTAAGCAACACCTTTTCTTCCCCTTTTATTTACTCTTACTCAAAGGATTGTGCGCACTCCGTGTTGCTGTTAATCGCCCGTGGTTAGGGATTAAGTCTTCCGCTAGAATCGTTTCTCAATTTCACTTCGTCGCCCCCGCACGCTATGACCGGCCCTTGGACCGGGTTCGGCTCGGGTCGGGCATGGCCGGGGCGTGACAGCTCTGGCCCGAACAGAGCAGAGCCACCGGAAAGTCCCCGTTTTTTTTTTTTTGCATGCAACTCCCTTCCGGCGACCAAAAATTTGGGTCGGAAGTGAAGATCCGACTACTTAAGGAAGAAAGACCGCCGGCCGGTGGTCGGCTGGCCGGTAGTCGGCCGGCAACCGATCCCTTGAAACAACACCGATATATTGTTTGTTGTTTTTTTTTAAAAAAAAAAACAGTAATCTCTGTGTTCTAAACAGTGTTCTCTGCATTACAGTAATATCTGCATTTTAGTTATCGAATTATACTACTATTTGCATATTTTCATAATCATCTTATCTATACTTTAATTATTTAACAAACAGTCATTAATCTCGACTCTAAACTAAGACAGCGATCCTACCTCAAACGCCAATTTGTCGTCGATCCACAACCGCCGGAGCTCCACCTTCAATCACCTTCTTCTCTAATTTTTTTAGGCAAAATTAGAGTTAAAATTAGGAGAACATCTAAATTTATAGAGAGGGGATTAGGGTTTAATTGGGTAAGGATTAAACCAAGTAGGATAGGGAATCCTAAGTGGTTTAAACCCTCCCAAATTAAGTGGTCCGTCCACCACTTAATTGGGCCTGCAATGGGCTCTGCAGATCTTTCTGCACAGCCCAAAAACTATTCTGCATACCCCAAATCCTGTAAATTCCTAAAAAAATCCAAAACAATAGGGAAAAATTCTAGAAAAATACCTAAAATTTCCTGGACATTACAGTTATGCATGTGGAATATGTATGTTAGAGATATATCCATGCAGGTTGTGATGATATAATGCATATGGGAATATGTATGTTAGAGATACATCCATGCAGGTTGTGATGATATAATGCATGTGGGAATATGTATGTTAGAGATACATCCATGCAAGTTGTGATGATATTATGCATGTGGGAATATGTATGTTAGAGATACATCCATGCGGGATTGGTTATGATGTGAATGCATGTGGGAATATGTATGTTAGAGATATATCCATGCAGATTGTGATGATATTATGCATGTGGGAATATGTATGTTAGAGATACATCCATGCAGATTGTGATGATATTATGCATGTGGGAATATGTATGTTAGAGATACATCCATGCAGGTTGATTATGCACTGTGATGCAGTTTTAAGTGATGTGAATATATGATCAGAAAATGATGCACCTTGTAAATCGTTGATTTGAAAAATTATATCGCTATGCTATCGTATTTTCGATGTTGTTAGTGATATTAAAACCATTGTTGAGTTTGTTAAACTCACCCCTCTTTTGTGTTTTGATTTGGGGCTGCGTGGTGCGACACGCAGTCGGACAGGATCTCCTCTTTGAGGAAAGGTCGGAAGTGGCTTGGATATGATCATGGAGATCGTTGTGTGACTTACCTTCTTTTGTTTCATGCTTTATGTTAGAACCTTTGTGTAGGGTTCTTTATTTTGGATTTATGTCACATGTTACAGTTATGTTTGCTTAAGTCTTATTTTGAGCCGGTGTGGGCTTTACTTAAATTAAGCTTGTGGGTTTGAGATTGTTGTTTACTTTGTGATAAGCAACACCTTTTCTTCCCTTTTTATTTACTCTTGCTCAAAGGATTGTGCGTACTCCGTGTTTCTGTTAATCGCCCGTGGTTAGGGTTAAGTCTTCAGCTAGATCGTTTCTCAATCTTCACTTCGTCGCCCCCGCGTGCTTGACCGGCCCTTGGACCGGGTTCGGCTCGGGTCGGGCATCGCCGGGGCGTGACAAAATCAAATGCATTTTTTATATTTGTGCAATTCAAAACAGTTGTAGAAAATCAAAATGAAAAGAAATTGAAAGCTTTAAGGACTGATCATGGTGGTGAATTTATATCTAGAGAATTTTGAATTTTTTTCAAAGAACGTGACATCAAGAGAAACATAACAACTAGCTGCACACCTCAACAAAATGGTGTAGAAAAAAGAAGAAATATAACCATTATGGAGATGGAAAAAAGCATGATCAAAGGGAAGAATCTTCCAAACAATTTTTGGGTGGAAGCCGTTAATACGACCACCCTACATCCTTAATAAATCTTCAACAAAGGTAGCTCGAAACATGACATCATATGACGCATGATACAAAAGAAAACCACAAGTAAGATATTTTAACTTTTTTGGATGTATTGCTTATGCTCATATTCCTACACACAAGAGAAACAAGTTTGATGAGAAAGGAGAAAATGTATCTTCATTAGATATAATGAAGAATCCAAGGCTTATATGTTTTTTAATTTTAAAACAAAGGAATTGGTAATTTCTATAGATGTACTATTTGATGAAGAAGGCTCATAGAACTTTAAATAAAACAATGGTGGATCTTCAAAAGTGTAAGTAGAAGATAAATAAAGAAGAGGCTTCATCAAGTCATCAAACATCAAGTGGTTCACAATCACAAGATCATAAAACTCCTCCTACACATCATGACTAAAGGCAAGATTAAACATATAACAAATTAATCCAAATAATGTGGACAATGATTCACTTCGAAGAAAGACATGCTCACTTCAAGAAATTTATGATGAATGTGATGTTGTTTTTTTTCTTATAATTCAACAAAATTTGAAGATGCTTCAAGACAACAAGTTTGGATATAAGCAATAGATAGTAAGATAAATATAATTGAGAAAAATAAGACATGGGAGTTAGTTGAAACTTCAAGACAAAGAAGTTTGACTTGAAATTGGTGTACAAAACAAAATTCAATAAACATGACTCAATTCAAAAACACAAAGCAAGGCTAGTTGCAAAAGGGTACAACAACCTAACATTGACTTCAATGAAAACTATGCTCCCATTGTAAGAATGAAAACTATAAAAATTATTTTTGTACTTGCCGCTCAATTAAAATTACAAGTACATCAATTTGATGTCAAATCAGTCTTTTCAAATGGAGAGCTTGAAGAAGAGGTCTATGTTGAACAACCACAAGGATATAAACTCAAAGGCAATGAAGAAAAAGTCTACAAACTCCACAAAGCCTTTTATGGACTCAAACAAGCTCCAAGAGCATAGAATAGCAAGATTGACATGTATTTTAAACAAATTAGATTCCAAAGAAGCCCAAATAAGCAATCTCTCTATCCAAAGAAAGAAGGTATGCATGATTTTATTATAGTTTACCTTTATGCATTGATGATCTGATTTACACTAGCAATAATCTAAGGATAATAAAAAAAATCAAGTACACTATGAAAAAAGAATATGAGATGACTGATTTAAAACTCCTGACATATTTTTTGGGGATTCAAGTGAAAAAAAAGATGGTGAAATATTCTTATCTCAAGAAAAGTATGTTGATGATTTGTTGAAAAAGTTTAATTTGACTAATTGCAAAGAAATGGTTACTCCTATGGCTATGAGTGTGAAGTTGTCAAAAATGATGGATGCAAATTGGTGGATGAATACTCTTATAAAAGTCTTGTTGATTCATTAATATACTTGACAAGTACAAGACCCGATATTGTGTATAATGTGAGCATTGTTGCTAGGTACATGAGCAAGCCAAGTAATATCATCTTGAGGCTGCAAAGAGAATTTTAAGGTATGTGAAATGAACAAAGAATTTTGGGTTGAAATATAAATGTGAAAAAGAGAATAAATTGATTGATTATTCAGATAGTGATTGGGCCAGTAGTATTGATGATAGAAGAAGCACTACCAATTACATTTTTATATTGGGAAGCAAGGTAATATCATGGTCATCAAAGAAGCAAGACATCATTGTTTTCTCCTTCGTCGAAGCCGAGTACATTTGTCATGCCCAAAAATATTGGTTTGTTGTAAGATGAATTAATTTATGAAAACTATTTTCACACATTTTAAATTTTGATGGTTCTTTTGATTCACATCTGGATTTTGAAACAAATTTTAGTAAAATTTTAAGGAAAATATATGGAAAACCTTGAGCGTGACAACATTTCATCTTCAAGTGCATCATGTGAAGCGGTTTGGTTAAGGAGAATTCTCAAAGATATCAAGTGTGAGCAAGCATATCCAACAACAATTTTTTGTAACAACATGTTGGCCATTGCAATAACTAAAAATCCAATATTTCATGAAAGGACAAAATACATTAAGTTGAGACATCATTATATAAGAGAACTAGTGGAGAAAGATGAAGTTGAGTTGAAGTTTATCAAGACCAACCGATGTGTTCACCAAAAGGTAACAATTGAGAAGTTTATAAATTTTAGACACCTTATAAAGTTACAAATTAAGAAGGGGTGTTAAAAGTGAGTCAAAGCGTCCAATGGCTACATTGTAATTTTCATGACTGTTTTGGGTAGTTTCTTTATATAATGACCTCTTGTATCCCGTATAGTTTTTTTGTTGCAATGAACAAAGCCCTAGGCCACCATTGCTTTTCTCAGTTCATTGTCCATCTTCTCACAAAAAACCTATGATTTATTCTATTGAAAACTATACACTTTGCACTCCATTTCTTTTTTATCTCATCATCTCCAACAATATCTGGGTGTTTCCTAACATGTGACCTATTTTTATAGAGTCATTAGAAAAAGCATGAATGAGTTACATTATGATTGGTGATAGGTACCATGTAAGCATGCGATATAGGTACCTTACCCATACTTAATATTTTCATTGAGCTCTCCAACTAATTAATTATTGAGAAAATATTAAGTAACTTGTGTGAAAAAATATTGCTAATCACGTACAAAAAGTTTAAATTATGGGCTCATAACTTATTGTATGCATTCATCGCTCATAGGTGATGACCTATGAGCACTATTTTCTTGTACTTGTAATGTATATTTTGTCCTTTTTGCATAGTGAAGATGTATGACCAATTAGATGATCCCATGTTCAATTAAAATAAAAAATAAATAAATAAACAAAATTAATCCCATGTGGAATTTGTATCTCCCTCTATTTGGAGAAATTTTTGGGTGTACACTGCAAACCAAGTTGGGGGTGTATTGTTATAATGCCTCATTCTTTTTATTAACTGAAGGAGCTAGGGGTAATTATAAAATTTTAAATAAGCTCTTGGGGGTTTTAAATGATGAAATCCTTGTATATAGTAGAACTTGAAGTAACGAGCATAACCAATTAAAAAATGCATGAAATGAAAGTTAGGAGTAAAAGTTACGACCTCAGGAAGTATGCCATATGGAGGATACCTAATTGAAAAGTACAAATGACTTACCCATGTGTGGTCTAGTTTTGAAGGGCTCGTCAATATGAATCCATCAGTACCAAAAACGCGCGATTCCAACTTCTAGGTAAGAAGATATGGTGTTTTGAAGTTAAGATAATACTTGAATAAAATAATAATAAAAATAAGAAAAGGCAAAATTGTTTGCATCATAGATAACACCAGCGGCTCGAGCCACGCTACACAAGTTGTGGCGTGGGGCACATGCAAACACAAGCTATCAGCACAACACGCGGTAGCATCGCACGCTCATGTGCTACATGCAGGGACACAAATCATTGTGCCTATCGTGTCAACTCATCATGGGTGTGTGATGTGTGTTGCATGCACGTGCATGCATCACTCCATTCACTCGCAAGTTTTTCTTCAATAAATGGGGAACCTGTGTGTAACGCCCGAGATTTTTCATCCCTTTTTCTCAAAACTCATAGAAATTTTTTTTTTCTTTCCATAAATCGGAGTCAAAACGATAAAATCAAAACTTGTATAAACATTTTATAATTTAAAACATCATACGGTTAAACATCGTACGGCCAAAGCAAATATCCTCAGGCGCTACTCGAAAACAACCGTACGAATAAATTTGCTATGATCATAGACTTTTAAATACAAATCACTCCCAGACATCCCTGAGTACAAGTCCCATAACAGTCCACTGACTGATCCAAATGAAAGTCCAGAATAAACATCTTGTGTTCTCATCTCACCCAATACAGGAGATCGTGGCACAAAATACTCGCAGAGAGTCAAGCAGATACCTGAGTCAACGGGAATCAATCCACCGCTGAAACGAGCGTCCATCTCCAGGAGCTCTCCGCACAACCTGCAAAACCTCCCGTACAACGGGCTAAAAGTAGGGTGAGTATTTTCATACTCAGTAGGAAAATACCCAGTAGGGGAAATCCCAAACGGTGAACTCCATAAGTTCAGAAATCATGCGTCATGCAACACAAACATGAAGCAGTCAACATAATAATCATAACATGCTCAAACACATACGATCATACCAAAGGCACCATTGTGCCACAGACATATCGAAGGCACCATCGTGCCAACATCATACTGTCCAATCAACTTACACAAACACCCTTATCCAGGGTCATACAACTTACTCGTACCACCGTACGCATACTCATGCAGCATACACATACTTGTACGACCTTACTCGTACCACCGTACGCATACTCATGCAGCATACGCATACTTGTACGACCTTACTCGTACAATCGTATGCTCACTCATACAGCTTACACATACATGTACGACCTTACTTGTACAATCAGACTCGTACGAACTCACTCGTACAGTCTGCACAAAATCATACTTACTGTCTTACTCAGAAACATATTCTCACAATCGTACTCATACTCTTACAGTCGTGCTCATACTCATACGCTTACAGTCCTTCTCATACATGCTCTTACAGTCCTGCTCATACATGCTCTTACAGTCCTGCTCATACACATACTGTCGTACTCACACTCATACAGTCGAACTCGTACTCATAATCGTACACATATCAATGACCACTGAAGCTCATTACAACTAATAAACTCCAGCGTCGAAAAGGAAAAGAATGCCACTGGGGCAACACCTTAACCTCCGGGGAGTGACTAGACGCCATGGACTTTTCCAAGGTAAGGCACACCAATGCTCATGGGGCACTGGATCAAACAGGTAAGAGTAGATCCATGATACTACTTACCTGAGCGCGCAAACATAAACACCCACACATAAGGGGTCATACAGTTGCCCACCATAATGGGTCTTATAGTGCCAGAGAATTGCCCACCATAATGGGTCTTATAGTGCCAGAGAATCGCCCACCATAATGGGTCTTATAGTGCCATTGCCACTCTTGGGCAAAAAACATACAGTGCCACTTGGGCAGAAACGTACAGTGCCACTCTTGGGCGAAAACATACAACGCTCTCAACAGAGCATCAAACGTCTGGGCTTACACAGCACACAGACCAAATCAGAAACATACGTCGCTCTCAGCAGAGCATCAGACGTCTGGGCTTCATACAGCACGCAGACAAACTCAGAAACGTACATCGCTCTCAACATAGCATCAAACGTCTGGGCTTATACAACACGCAGACCAAATCAGAAACATATGTCGCTCTCAGCAGAGCATCAGACGTCCGGTGCTCTACATAGCACACAGACAACATCCCGCAGGATAAACACCATGGCAAGACATGATAAACGCTCGGCCAACTCATCAGCGGCCAGCTCAAACACAGAACTTAATCCGTCGAACCCTCAGGTCTCAAACTCACAACGCTATCATTAGCTGTGCTTATAATTCCAGTTTGAATTAAGTATATTATGCGGTACAATTATGCCACACAAACTCACAGTCCTCGACTGGTCAAACTAAAGCTGAGCCCGATCAGAAACCCAAGTTCGTCAGGGCAACAGACTTCACTTACCCATCCACATCATGGACAAAACTCATCGTACACCAAACCCTTACAGTCTTACATACTTCGCCATCCATCTTATGGCCAAATCAGCTTACACTGACATCCTCAAATAACGCTCCTCAGAGCCAACCCAGTTGTCGCCCTCTTACTTATATCTCACTTATTATACTTATTTTTCACTTCATAATCTGTACGTTATGCTTGTACAATTATGAACACTCTTACTGTCTGACAATCGCCCAACATACAATCCAACCCAAACCGATCCATTCTAATCCTTGCCCGTCATACTCATATCCTCTGTCATACGCTTACACAACTGTATCCAAATCCAGACAAAGCTTCTGTCACCTCTTACTGTCCATCGCCCATACCTCTGCCCACAAACACATACGCACATCCAAAGCATAGGCAAAATGCCATCATACATACGTATGTCTCACACATACGTATAACATACACATACGGTCATACATACATAACTTACAAACATGCACGCTAGCCATCACTAGGACATGCATACATTCATACATACGTCAAACATGCACGCTAGCCATCACTAGCACATGCATACATCAAACATACTTCAAACATGCACGCTAGCCATCACTAGCACATGCATACATCAAACGTACACGCTAGTCATCTCTAGCACGTGCACACACACATTCATAGCATACTGACATATTTGTTAGCCATCGCCAGCGCATACATAATCCACATCCATAAAACATGCATACATCTCATGCATATCAATCATACCATACAATCATGCTTACACGCACATCATGCAATCGGATCGTTACTTAACATCCAAGCATGGAATCATACAATCCTAGCATGCTACTACTCATTCAAAGCATGCTTCATGAATTTACGAGTTCAAAGCTCCCCTACCTCGTAATCATGACGTTCGATGGCGAGCACACGATGGTGGCGGCGTCGGCGGCGGAGTTGGCGGTCAAAACCGTTGCCTGGATGAGAGAGCTGCTGTCCCGAGGATTTTAGGAAGCGCCGGAACTATCACGGCCAAACAGGATGTCAGAAATCAATGCGGTAAAACCCGCAATCCACGGCGGCACACTAGGGCGGCCGGGAGAAATGTAGTGCCAACCTATGTGGCGGTGCGATCAGAAGTCAAGGGTGTACACTCTGAAGATCGGCCGGTGGCTAAAACGTGCTTAGCCGGCCACAAAGACGTCGAAATCGGCCGTGGACAGCACCCAACGGCGACGATTTCGGTCAACAAAGGCCCACATAAGGGCGGAGAGCGTGGGGCAACGCTCGAGAATCAAAGGAGAGGTGGAGGACGGCTCTGTGTCAACTCCATTCGGTGGCAAAGCCAACCGATGGTTAGGCGGCACGAATGCGGCGCCTAAACCCAGAAGTACACGCGTGGCTACATGCGCACGCGGCCCAAAGGGCGGGGGAAGAGGGCTGAACGGAGACGACTCAAGGCCCACAAAAGTCAACAGGGCTAAGGCCCTTAGCTATGGCCAATCTAAGCGGCAACATCGCCGATCGCCACCCACAACCAATACTCATGGTGCGGGCGGCTGTGCATCTCGCACGATAGAGAGCAAAGGGAGGGTTCAAGGTCGAGCAAAGGCTATGAGGCCATCACTGGCCAAGGCCTGAGCAGGTGAACTCGTCCACCTTCTGTCAAGGTAAGACATATAAATTCTTGCCCAAGGCCGTTCGGTACCAACGGCGTAAAATGGGCAAGAAGGGTCAACGGCACACATGCCGGTAAGGCAGACTAGCTGCGGCTACGGGCCGCAAGGCTGAACAAGACCCAGAGGGGTGGCCCATTGGCATCACCGGGCTGGGGCGGAGCCGAACTAAGGTCCACCAAAACAAATCCGGCGTCCGACTGATAACGTCAGTCACCACGTCCAAAACGGACGCAGACCAAAAATAAGGGACGACCGGGGAAAACCTATAAAGGCGGAGCGGCCATGGGGGCGGCGGCTGAATCGGGCATGGAGGTGTAGTCCACTGCCTTCGCCGGAGCAAGGCGAGGCTGGGGGAAGGCCGAATCGGCCATGAAACACCGCCGGCAGTCACTGTTTGCCCAAACAGTCCGTCGGTGGAATAGTGCACAGAGGGGGAAAGAGGATGGGGCGGCGGTGCCGAGGCTCATCGGGCCGGGAGGAGTGGCTCCTCGCTGTCGCCGGCCCAGGGCGGAGCTGTGGCCGGCCGATCGGGCCGAGCTGGCCCGTGGCAGCGGCGGAACGGCGATACACAGTGGGGGCGGAAAAACAGGGCAATGGGGAATCGAAGCGGGACGGCGGAGCAGAGGCCGTCCGGGGCCGGGGGGAGTGTCCTCCCGCCGTCGCCGGCCCATGGCGGAGCCGTGGGCGGCCGGCCGGCCCTCGCCAGTCCACGGCGGCGGCGGAATCAAAATACACAGTCAGAGGGAGGCTAACCGGAAAAGTGGGGGCGGAGCGGCCGTGGGGCCGGGACGGCAGCTCCCCTGCCGTCGCACGGCCAGGGCGGAGCCGGTGCGGCGGTCCAGCGGCCTGCCGGCGGCCGGCGGCGGCCAGGCACAGGGAAAAGGCAGAAGGGGGTGGGGGCGCACTGTTCATCCAATTCCTGGATCGGGCCGAGCCCGATGTTTTATTTTGTGCACTTCTTTTTCTTTTTCCACGTACGTCCCCAACGCGCGTTAACCCACTAGTTACGCGTTAAACCTCCAAAATTCGCGCCGTAAGCACGCAGCGAGGCTCGTGGCCCGCGACTAAGCCCCACACCCGACTCTACGAGTATAAATATGGGGAAAAGACACAAATACCCATACGCTAAAACGTCACATTTTCCTGCCAAAAATGACCAGAAAATGGCAGAAAAACCCCAGAAAATCGTAGAAAAATCAGGGACCTTACACTGTGTGATTTTTTGGAGGAGTTTTCTGGATCGTTCTGAGTCTGTTTTTACTCGTTCAAGAGGTATTCTTAGCCAATTCGAGTGTGTCCTACACAATGAAAATGTCCATTCCCTAAATTGGAAACTTTAGAGAAGGGAAACGGCTTGGGGCATGAGGAGGCTTTGTCTGATGCCCTCAGAGAGAGAGAAGTGGCCTGTAGCAAAAGGAGGCTCTAGGCCGCATCAAGAGAAGTGGTCGGACTAAAAGGAGGCAATGTCCTTCACAAACGGGCCACGTAGTGAAATGAATATTGCCCACGTCTCATCCATCTTCGGGCAAGTTACAACAAAAGAAATTCAATAAGAGGAAAAGGCCATGAGACTGATTGGGTCAATGACTATCAAACATCTACTTAAGATTTAAGAGTTTTTCATGTTCTTCATTGACAATAAGCCTAGCTTGAGCTACACATGGTAACTTTTCATCCACGAGATCAATGACATATATGTTAACATACCTTAACACTATCAATGTTAGTGATATTTACATTAATGTGTGCTAGTATGTGTGTTATCAATTTTAAATATCAAGGGCTTCCATGGGCAACTTACACAAGGCTCATTATGAGTGAAGAACATAAAAAACTCTTCCTCAAAACTTCTCCCCACAAGATAGAGTTTAGAGGTGTTCCTTTCTTTCAAATTTTTTTACGGAGTACTATGCATCCCCCGTGGTGCACAACACTTACAATTGGCAAAAAACACTGGGATGGGGGACAACAGAAGACGCGAACTGAATAGGCTTGGGCCTTTGGGATAAATTATCATTTTGGAAGCCCCGATAAGAATGAGAACTCTCGTTGCTACTTATCAGGGATATATTATGTAAGGACTCTCATTTCTAAACCGGTTTTCGTTTCTTTTTAATTATCGGTTATTGCATGGTTAACTCATTTTCTTATTAATTCGGTGGTTTCGTAAATAAATGGTATTTATGATGGTTTTAATCAAAATCAACTTTACAATTAGTGGTTTTAAGTGATTCGAGTCAAATATAAATTTTTGGGATTTTCTGAATTTTTAAAAATTACGGTTTGGCGGGACCCCCTGTGGGCCCCACCGTCAAAATTTAGGTTTTTGTGTCAAATTAACCCAGACATCAACACAAGCCCTTACAAAAATTTTCATAATTTTTTCAGGTTTTATTAGTGCTCAAATAACTAAATTACCCATTTTTAGCCTATTTTCTATTCATACTCCACAATTTACCCATACACACCCCAAAACTTACTATAAAAGGCAAGACCTGAGTCATTTCTATTTTGGGAATAGGCTGAGAAGGAGAGGTTAGACCCGGTTTGGAAGGTGTTTAAGGTAAGTCTCTTCTAATTAAGTATCAAATCCTAGCTTTTCTCTTAATCCCTTTTAGACCTACCATTTCCCCTTTGTTTTGATTCGTTTTTAAACATCAAAACTACTTATTTGCATCTTTACTTCAAACCCTAACTCTAAAAATCCAATTTTTATATTCAACAAGCCCTAGATCTAAGTTTTTAATTAGGGTTTTCTATGTTAAATCGGTTTTAATGGAGTTTAATTCAAACTTTATGTCTTTGCAAGGTTTTCAAGAAGGGTGACCATCAAATCCAAGCCTAATCAAGGGATAAGGTAATGGACTTTCGAAATTTCAGTCTTCCTATTGTAAAACTCTTGATTTTGTGGTTTATTTTGAATGGATTTACTTGATTTAGTGTTTTAATGGCATGATTAGTAAATGGTCATCTTTAATCCCTATTTCATAGGGTTTCATCTTGTTATGATGTAGATTAGCTTTCTGGAAGTTATGGTGGAATTTTATTGGTATTTAGGTTGTTAGATGGAGATTTTAAGGTTTATCAATGAAGTTTCGGTTTGAAAATTTGAAATGAAGAAGAAGGTTGATTCTACCTTGTTAGCATTCGAACGGCACTCTTGAGCGTTCAAACGGCAATACTGTAAATTCAAAATTTTCTTGTTTAGCAGATCAAACGGCCCTCCTGGGGGTTCGAACGACTACACAGTAGATTTTTTGTATTAGGTGCATGATGTTTATTTCGTTTAATCTACTTTAATATGCCAATTTCATATGAATGTGGAGTATTTTGAGCTATAGTATGCTACTAGAAAGGCATACCATTGAGGTTATGAAGTTGAGGTATATATTTAGAGTTATGTCAAATGACTTATGGTTGAAGGTATGATGTTGGTATTACCATCTTGAAGTTATGAATGGTTGATTCTCTATGGTTAAGTATATTTTTAATAGAGCTACAGCCTACTAACGGACTGATATGTCATGTTAGGATGTGGTTAATTGATGTGTGAATGTTAGTGAACGTCATTGCTTAAAGATAAAAGTGAATGATCTTATATGTGTTTAGTTTGTGGTTGAGCTTTAATTTGAGTTATGATTTCAATGATTCTTCTCCTATGATTTTCGCTGGAATTCATGATTAGATGTTAATTCACATGTGTAGTGTGGTAGTGAGTTAATTTTAAGCATGTTGATATGCATTGAGTGAAGTGTTTCTACTAGGTACACACACATATGGGGTTTAATGATGATGTGGAAGCATGATATTATAATTATGAATGATACATTAGGGGCTGATGAGAGCACTTATCATGAATTAAGATTCATGTATGCTTTGCCCACATATGTACCATGTTGCATGCATCATGAAAATGGATTTTCAATTGAGGCTTTAACGAGGTTAATCGAATTTGATCGATTGGATGCAATGTGGTGAAATTGTGTGCCGGATTGATCAGTCGTGGCTTAATCGAAACTTGATTGGTCCAAAAGGACATGTTTTGATTTGAGTTCCTGTGTGGAACGAGTGCACTCCATGGGTTGAGTCTAGAGAAATTGAATTATGTGGGGACGAGTTGTGTACTTGTCTTGCAGATTTGAGATTATTATTATGAGTATCATCTGGACCCTGAGAATCCAGTGTGGTATGCCATGTGCACCTGCTACCACGTATTCTAGGGTTCCCTGTGTAGGAATTTGGGCTCTCCCCTCCGCAGGCGATGTCCCTGGGCGAACACCCCTGCTCTAGATTCTCTGTGTGAGAATGGGACATTCTTGGCCAGGATCATCTAGGGCGAGCAGCTTTAGGGATTGACAACCCCGAACTTCTTAAATTCTTGTGTAGAATTTTGGACCATGACACGCCTTCGTGGCCTTGTCTGTGTTCCCGTCTGTGTGACACTAAATTGTGATTACTCCTTGATGGAGGTTGATATGATGTGATGCATGATTTGATATGTATGTTAAAGATACATTTCATGCAAGTTGATGTGATGCATGATTGGATATGTATGTTAGAGATACATTTCATGCAGGTTGATATGATGTGATGCATGGTTGGATATGTATGTTAGAGATACATTTCATACAGGTTGATATGATGTGATGCATGATTTGATATGTATGTTAGAGATACATTTCATGCAGGTTGACATGATCTGATGCATGATTAGATATGTATATTAGAGATACATTTCATGCAGGTTGATATGATGTGATGCATGATTAGATATGTATGTTAGAGATGCATTTCATGCAGGTTGATATGATGTAATACATGGTTGGATATGTATGTTAGAGATACATTTCATGCAGGTTGATATGATGCTGAGGCATGATTTGATATGTATGCTAGAAATACATTTCATGCAGGTTAATATGATATGATGCATGGTTGGATATATATGTTAGAGATACATTTCATGCAGGTTGATATGATGTTGAGACATGATTTGATATGTATGTTAGAGATACATTTCATGCAGGTTGATATGATGTGAATGACACTATGTGGATTATACACTATGATGCAGGTTTAGGTGATGTGTATGTGTGATCAGGAAATGTTACATCTTGTCAATATTTGATTTGAATGATTATATTGTTATGCTGTCGTGTTGCCGATGCTATTAGTATATTAGAAAACCATTGCTGAGTTTGTTTAAACTCACCCCTCTTTATTGTGTTTTGCTTTGGGGCTGCGTGGCACGACACGCAGACGGACAGGATCTCCTCTTTGAGGAAAGGTCGGAGACGACTTGGATGTGATCATGGAGACTCTTATGTGACTTATTTTCCTTGGCTTATGCTTTATATTTAGAACCTTTGTGTATGGTTCTCTGTTGAATTTATGTTACTTTATTCAGTTATGTTGTCTAAGATCTATTTTATAGTCAGAGTGGGTTATGGTTGACTAAGCATGTGGGTTTGAGACTAGTTATTTATTTTGAGTTGAGCAATTCTCTTTCTTTTCTACTTATTTACTCTTGCTCAAAGTGGTGTGCATACTCCGTATTTCTGTTAGGTTACCCGTATTTAGGGTTAAGTCTTCCGCTAAACAGTATCTCAATTTCCCTCGTCGCCCCCGTGCACTTGACCGGCCCCTGGACCGGGTTTGGCTCGGGTCGGGCAGCACCGGGGCATGACATATTATCCCATTATAAAGTCCAATGCAATTATCATGTCAGCTAGAGAATTCACCTTAGGCTATAAATATTGTTTAGAAGGAGGAGTCAAATGATGAAAGGGAAATAATATTTATATTTTATTTTCACTGCACCATAGGCTTTACACCACTTTTGATTAGATAGGAAAGGTAGGTCCTACCTCACATGATATTTACTTTCTCCAATCCAATTATAAGTAATGTAAGGTCTATGAGTGTAGGAAAGTGGGTGTAGGAATATCACTATCCGTTATGAAGGCATACAAATATCATCATATTATAGAGAGATTCATTTGCATGAGCCCTAACGCACATGTATCAGAGTGAGCTTAAGTTTTTTGAGCTGTTGGATTTTGATCTAACAACGTATATAATTTGGGGGGCAGGCAAATTTGAATTACTGCCCACCACCTTGTATCGTCAGATCAAGGTCCAACAGTTCAACGCGAGAGCCAGCTTGAGCCCAGGCTCATAGTTTTTCTTATTTTAGAAGGTCTTCAAGTTAATACAACCAGTAGGGTATTGGTGGAATATCCATGACAAATATGAAAAGTAGGTCTTGTATGTGCTTGAGAATATTGGTGGCCAATTACATTACTTTAGGGGGCCGGTTGCACCACTTTTTTTAGTTGGGTCCCAAGAACATGACACCCCTCGTTATCAATTGAAAAAAATACATGGCCCAAATGTAAGAAAAGTAATTAATGGAAATTAATTTATTAATTAGTTGACAACTGAGTTTGATTGTGTTTAGCAAAAAATAATACTCCATCATCCCAAATTAATAGCTCCATTTCACAAAAAAGTTTGTTCTATAGCTTTATTTTGTTCAATTGAAGTAGTTGGGTATTTAAAAAAGAGATATGAGTTTTACCATTCAATAAATAAATATTACTATTTTTTTAAATATAGCTATTTATATGGGACAGAGTAATAATAATTCTACTTAGTAAAAATAATGTATTTTACCTTTTATGATGTCAAAGTATTTTTCTACTCATTGTATTATTAATTAATTGAGACAAAAAAACTTTTTAAAATATAATTATTTATATTTGCATTATTGCATGGACTACTTCTTGGGCACTTTTGAATGATTGAATCATTTTATTAGTATGACCAAGTTAATTGGAAGAATCCTCCAACATGAAAATAGGAGTTGTCGTTGATCACTAGCTAAAGAAAGTCACTAGGGAAGGGGGGTTGCCAAACCATATACAGAAAGGATGTTGGGCACTAACTTGAGAAATTGAATACTCCATTTGTCCTAAATTAATAGCTCTATTTGACAAAAAACTTATTTCATATTAATAGCTCCATTTTGTTAAATTTAAGTATTTAAGTACTTAAAAAATAATATCATAAGCTTATTTTTTCTTGTCTTATATGTGTGTATCACCATTCAATAAAAATTACTATTATTTTAAATGTAGCTATTAATATGGGACAAAGGGGGTACTATTCAAGTGCATGAACATGGACATGCGCCCATCATAGCATGGATTTGGTAGCATGTGTTTATGATGCATGACTCTTTTAAACAACCAAAATGTAAAATTTCATTTTCATTAGAACATTTCTATTTAGGGTTGTCCTTGGTTAAATAGTCAGTGGACAAGGCTTATTCGTATTTGTGTCCAATAACAATTTGACTATCAGTGTTTTGTCCACAGACGAAGCATCTTATCCGGCAGACACAGCCATTATCCGCGAACAAAGCCTCTTTAGCAAGTGGATAAGGGCTAAGTTGGTTAGAGAGAATAAGAGAAGCGTTAACGACTATAACTAAGTAGGGAAGGTGGGGTGTGTATCTTTGGATTAAATAACTTAGTATTACTAATGAACTTTCCTTGCATATACTCTCACACATTCATTTTGAATAATTAAATGGAACTATTGGTGTAAGACTGAGAAGTATTTAATAATTAACTTTAACAAAAAAAACTCAAATATAGCATTAACACAATTATATTTAAATTATTAAAAACTTAAGTATAAGAAAATGATGCTTAAGAGTAGCCATGGAAAAACAAAAAAAAATTATTCTTTTATGTAAAAATATAAATTACATTCAAAATTAGCCGGACTCAAACAAATAGCTAGACAAGGTCTTTGTCTGTTATCGTGTTCAAAAATTGATGGATAAAAAATTTCGGCTAGATGTAGCCATGAATACCTCGGACATGGCTTGGACGTCTACAACCAGCCCTACTTCCTTCTATTCCTTTAAAATCCTACATAATTACCCCCAACATATAAAATTTTCATGTATTTTCACACTACTCAATTACCCCATTTCTTCCTCATTAAATCTCCCAAAGAGCTATTATCCCTAGTTTTAATAAGAGGGCAATTGCTTTTATCTCCAAATTTAATTACTCTCCGTTTTACCATATAGAAAGAGTCACTTCACCAATTATTTTGCCAAGCTCTCTCCTTGTCATTTTTTTTTGCATTTTTTTTCGGGTACAATCTCTTTTTTAGGTATATTTTCTGTTTAGACAACCATGATGAGCAACCCTTATCTTGCACAGAAGGGTATGTTATTTTCCTTTCTTAAGGCCCTTCTCCTAAAATAACATATATCTTTCTCTCTTGGATGCATTCTCCTCATTCTTTTCTTCTTTTGTTTTCTTCTAAATGTTCCCTATTCAATATTAATACTCTAATTAGGACAAAAAAAAATTTCTTCTATTTTATATTAATAATTATATAAAAAAAATAATCATTTTTTATTAAATATTAGGACTCACATGTAGCTAGAGAATGCAAAATAGCTTCTAATTTTTTTTAAGAACCCAACTACTTACATTGAACCAAATGAAATTATTAATTTGGGATAGAGGGAGTATTTAAAGAAGTCAATTAATTAATAAGTTTTACTCCATTTACCAATTAATATGGTAAAATTATATTAAAAATTATATTAAATAAGTATTAAAATAGGAAGTTGATATTCCTACTTCACTTTCTTTTTACCATAGGCCTTGCACTATTTATGATTTGATGGGAAAAAATAAATATCATATTATTAGGTCACAAGTAGGACCTACTTTTCCTATCCAATCAAAGGTGGTATAAAGTCTATGGTGTAGAGAAAATAGAGTATGAATATCATGGTTATACATGACTAAATGCACCAAGGGTGAGAGAATTATTGCGCAAAGGTGGTGCTTCTAAACTAAATGTCTCTCTAACCTTGCAAACCTTGTAAATGTGAGAAATATGCTGAAAATACTCTTCCGTCTTAAATTAATACTTAAATTTGAAAAAAAAAAAGTTTGTTTTATATCAATAGATCTATATTATTCATTTTAAGTGGTTGGGTGCTTAAAAACGAGTATCATAACTTTATTTTTCCTTTTCTTAGAAGTAAGTTTCACTATTTAATAAATATTATTATTTTTAAAATATAACTATTAATATAAAATAGAGAAAATATAAACTTTAACCATATTTTTTTATTGCCATGAAACTTTAACCACATGCATATATACTCACTCCTTCTTATATTAATATTTTTAAAAAAAATTATATGGCTCAATACTAGTAGTTGAGTACTTTAAAAAGCCACTTAAGAACTATTTTTAATTTTTAAACCATAACTCTCACTAATATATTTTTATTTTTATTTTTAAAAGAGATATTAATATGGATAAGAGGAAGTAATAATCTGCGTTGAATGACTTTGCAGGGATCTTCTTTTGGAGGGACTTGGCTCAAGAAGATGATTCATAGACTTTATCTTCTTTTGGAGACTTGGAGTTGGTTGAATGACGTCCATTAGAAGGCTGGCACATTAATGATGCCCTGCCGCATTCTATCACCTGCACAAACTAATTATTCCAGAAATTTTAAAAAAAAAAATTGGCCCTCTTCTATCCCATTAATGTTGCCAAAAAAAACACTTGGGCCGTCTGCTGGGACTTTTATGTCTAAGAACCTGAAGCAATTTTTTTAATGATTGGCAAACCTAAACATTTTTTTTTCATTTTTTATAGATAATATAATTTTAGCACTACTTAGCTGGCCAGACAGCTGGGTTCCGTTATGTGCCATATGCACTAATGTGGATGTATAAGTGATAGCTCAATTGCACTTTATAAAATATTTCCTTCGTCCTAATTATATTTAAAAAAATAATAATTTTTATTAAAAGGTAAAACCTATTTTTATAAAAAAATAAATAAATCACTTAAATTTAATAAAATAAATTTATTAATATAAAATTATTTTTTTAAAATAGAACAATTAATTTAAAACTTAGGGAGTGTGTTATTTATACTCTAATTGTATATATTATAAGTTTCAAATAACTTATGTTGTTAGATAGGAAAAAATAAATCTCATATTCGATAGGATCTATTTTTTTTCTTATTCAATCAAAAATAGTGTAAGACTTATAGTATGAAAAAAATAGAATATATAATATAAAAAATAAAATATGAATATCATTTTCCCATCTGAATTCGGCCGAATCAGCAGCTACCACACCGGCGCAATTACTAATTCAAGATCGAGATGACCACCGATTAGTTAGTTAGCAGGAAATTAAATTGTGTCCCCCAGCCCATCCGGCGCAATTACTAACTCGAGATCGAGATGACCACCGATTAGTTAGTTAGCAGGAAATTAAAATGTGTCCCCGCAGCCCATCTAAAGAAATTGAACCAGCCGCTAGCTTACATGTCATTAAGGCAGCCCGTTTAAAGAAATGAACTGGGCTTGAAAACTGAAACGGGCCAACCGGTTGGCCCGTTTATTCGGCATGTACGCGGTATCCTCTCTAAAATCGTGGCACTCAAAGATCGTGAGTGTCTCGGCCCCGTTCGGACGGCGAGAGACTGAAGCCCCGGCCGAGTCCAAGACAGAGCCATGTTGGGGAGCAAGCTTCCTGTCAATCACCTACAGAGATCAACCTCCACCGCGTACTTCAGTATTCGAAGGTGATAATTTCAGTTCGCAGTTCGTTTTCTTCTATAAAAATTGTATATATATATATATATATATATATATATATATATATATATATATATATATATATATATATATATATATATATATATATATATATATATATATATATATATTTTTTATGTTTTGCTTCCGGCTCACCGGCGACGCGAATGCTTGTCTCAAATGCAGCTTGTCCAGTGTTGCTGAGGCCACTGGCGGCGGCAAGTCCGTGGTTCGCAAGGCAGTGAAAGCCGTTTTAATTTGCCTCACTGGGGGGCTTGCTTTAAGTGCCATTGACGATTTGGCGATCTATCATGGCTGTACTAGGTAACACCAGTCTACCTTGTATTTATTTATTTATTTTGTATCGGTCAGTCTACTTTGTATTTTTTTTATCTGTGATTTCGTGGGTTATTAATTAAAAACATTTTCTGGCACCTGGGTCAGTGGACATCTTTGCTTATTGTTACCCTATAGGGCGACATCCGACAGACCTGTGAAGTCGTTGATCATTTCATTGGTCATGTCATTTTTCCCCGAAAAACGAAATTCTGGATATACCATTTTTTTTTAACTTAATCAAGCTTAAGATCTTCGGTGATTATGAGGATTACTTAATTTGTAAACCAATAAAATCGACTATAGCTTACTTATCTAATTTAGATGTAACAGCGATTAATCAAGATTAATGTAATTATGGTCTTTAATGATCATGGATTCTCTTCATTTGGTGCATATATATGAGTGTGTATGGAAAAAGTTAACTTGCGCATGTGAAGACTGAATTTCTGCACTTGCATACATCATGTGTCATTGGATTTAAATCCACCTGCCTCCCTGAATTAGATGGGCCACGCAACTTAAATCAAACAGCTCCCGGGCTTAGTCCCAAAATGTTAGTTCACGGATTAATGGAACTCTATATAAATTTTTTGTGTCAAAGATAGGGAATACATCAAATTAGTGTTCTCCAATTCGGCATTGTAAGGTCTTTCTTTATTAGGTTGAAAATAATGTCTTTTCATTTCCTCTCTGGCTCTCTCCTTTTGTCAAAGTTTTTTATGGTGGTTAACTTTTTGTAATACATTGTGAATTTTCATTTTATAGGTGAAGATAAAATCACCAGTTATCATTATCTCTTGCTGTTTTCTTTTTTCCTTCTTTCTCAGTAAGGCACTAGAAAAAGCTACTCACAATCAGGAAGTTGTACAAGCTTTGGGTGAGCCTATTGTGCGAGGTCCATGGTACAATGCCTCATTGGCGGTAGCTCACAGGAGGCATTCTGTGTCTTGCACCTTTCCAGTGTCTGGGCCCCAAGGCACCGGTATGTTCCAATTGAAGGCAATTCGTCAAGGTTAGTGATAGACTTAAATTTATTATTAATAGTTTTCAGCCTCTTGCTGCTAATTAATGAATCTATTTTTTTTTTCTGCTTTGCATTAAGTAGTCAGCCACATCTACTGGAAACATATTTTAGAGGCTTACATGGAGTAGCATAGCTGAGACTTTGGTTGCATTTGGCATCACTTTTACAAGCAGCCTTTCCAGCTTATAGCTAGTGCTGGAGCTGCGTTTTCCGGAAAAAATGTGTTTAATGCACAAGTGATTTATTGATCAAAGAGACTTTTTTACTGTTTCTGTAAATTAGGATAAGACCATAGGTCAAATGGCTGGAAAGGCCAAATTAATAAATATGGCTGTTGTGTAGTTTTAAGGTCAATGATTTTAGCATCTAGTTTTGTTTGCATCCAATGTCCCTGCCTGTTTAGTGACCTTCCAGAGACCAATGTCTTTCCAAAAGGAGATTTATCTAGAAGACAAAAATGCCACTCATATCTTAAGTCACCAGACTCTATTCCTCTTGTGACTCACTTTAATGGACAAATGTGACAAAGATGGGTACGAATTTAATTAGTAATAGCAAGTTGTCCACCATCAAATAACGCATAGGATGAGGTGCCACAACTATAAAGTTGAAAACCTGTTGCATTACCGGGATAAAATGCATAAAAGCAATCTGCATTTGATGGAGCAGGTTAAGAAATTCATGAGCATCTATATTTTTTTGTCACTCCTGGAAAGGAATGTGCACCATTTCTCTTTTAACCTATTATGTTTTAAGCAATGGTTGACTTCTCTACTCTACTCCCTATTTTTGTCTTGACATCATACCCAATGTAATAATTGTAGGCTTCTTCAATAATGAAACTTCTGCTACTATTCCACGGTCAATAGAATTTTTTAACAATAATGATAAATTAAGGAATGATAAGTTTTTTTTTTGTCCCTGAAATGACATATTATACGAGATTTCATCGTGCTTTTTCACCTTGAAGCTAAGCCTCACAATAGGGTTGTATACCACAACTTTTTCAGAATATTAATCATCCCCTTGTTCTTTAAGCCAGTTTTCAAAAGGAATCTCCATCTTGTACCACCAAAGACTCCAAACACCAATTGGTTTGTGAGAAATAGCGTATTGGAGGTAGTTGCCATGACTGACTAAAAAGTATTGCAGCTACGATTGTTTTAGTATTTGCCATAGGTTTTAATACCTTGTTCTTGCAAAGTAAGTGTTCTGAATATGTTATACGTGGCTTTTTAGTAGTTGATACTTATGTCACGAAAGCGAGATTAGGGTGACTAAAAAAGGTGACAGCAGCTTTTTGAGATATATGTAGATGTTTTGTGATATTTTTGCTCCCCACCTGTCCTGTGACATCTCTTTTCTCATGATTTTTGTGAAAGAAGGAAAGGAGGGTACCAGAGAGCATTAACCTAGATGTAGGGGCAGGAATTAATTTTTTTTTAAAAGATTAATGTATGTGGAACCGCAAGTAGGGCCTTACTTAATAGATTAGACACTGAGATATTGGAGGTTTTAGTAGGTCTTTTCGTCGCATCTTAATTCAAAATATTTGCTTCCCTTGTTTTCTCTTTTGTGCATATAGTTTCTTGTTTTGATGTGTTTTTTTTTTGTGTTATGTGCTTCTTCTTTTTTTCTTGTAATGTGCCTTTTTTTTATTTCCAGGGAAAGGTAAAAAAAAGGAGCCACCTAGTGTGAGAATGTTGGGATATTTGTTTATTTCTCTATCTAGCTTAGCAAGGAAAGTGATTAACATCCTTTCTAATCAGTTGTTTCTGTTCCTAGATAATGGATGGTTTTCTGTTTTACGTCCACAAGCTTGGAATATCCTAATTATGGAAGCTCTTCTCCATGTTCCTGAGAATGAAGAGGAGAAACAAACATTCAGAATCACTCTCTTGGATGATCCTCGTCCTTCTCCCTCTACAGAAGGCAAAAATTGTATACCGCAAGATCCCGGGACAGCTGTGAGAACTTGATGTTCTTTTTTCAACTTTTTGGTAATTACTAAATTGTTCTATATTAATGATGGGAATATAATTTTTTCTTTTAAATGCTGTAATGCGTTAGCAAGCATAATTCTAGGGTCCAAGCCCAATAATGGTCAGTACCGTTAATAAAATGCAATAACATGCTTTTATGCCATCATGCATCTGTTGTATTCTTTGCACTGAGGTTGAAAAAATAAACAATTTCTGAAGTTATCAAGTGTTAATTTGATCTTGCATCAAACAATAATTCAATATGAAAAACATCAACAATAGTGAATTACTTATTCTAATTTTGTATGTATGATAAGAGTCTACTTAGAGCATCTCCAACGGATTTGGCGTATGCTGTGGCACTCCAATTGGTGTGCACCATTTCCTACGTGGAAACTGCGCCTCTCACTGGGATTTCAAATTTGCAGTCCCATGTTGAGAGCCTTTTGTTTTTTTTAAATCATATTTTAATCATTATTTCCGAAGGTTTTGCCCCTTTTGTATTTGACGATCATGTTTGGAGTTTACTTATTGTCAAACTGCTCTGCTACTTAGGTAAATAGAGATATCAATTTGAGCTACTTAAGCATCTTAAATTGTTTAATTTAACATTTTCCATTGGAGATGTTCTTAGCCCGCACTTGAGTGCATACCCTTCTAGCACTCGATTGTTGGTGGGCTCACTTCTGTCAGACCTCCATTTAAGTGGGGTATGGGATGGGGGGGAGGGGTAAGGTTGAGAAATTAGTGCTCAATTTGACGAGTGAGACAAGAACAAAATTTTAACACCAAATTGATTGGAAGCCGTTTTCTTTTCTTTTTTTTGATAAAAAGGCCAGAAGCCAGAACATAGCAAATAAGCCCAAGCAACTGAAATAGAGAATCCCAAAAACCAGAGAAGGGAGGGAAATTAGGACCCCATCCCATCCACTGCGAGGGCCATAGTTAGGAAGTCCAGGATCTCCCTCCTCCAAATACACCTATCATGCAAGAACCGGGTCTGTCCTGCCAGGTTGTGAGCCACCCATTTCCTCCCCTATGCAGGTGTGCAAAAGAGACCCCCTCGAAACCTTCCAGGAGGGTGAAAGCATTGGAGATGATCGGGGCAAGGTTTGCACAATCCACCCTTCGGTTGGTGAAGCTCTCCACAGCTGCCAAGGAGTCCCATTCAAACACCGCACACCTAAAGTCCAACTGCGCGACTAGGAAGATCGCATGATAAGCAGTCATAGACTCCACTTCCAAT
The DNA here is from genome assembly GCA_035235625.1 of Saururus chinensis. Taxonomy (NCBI): domain Eukaryota; kingdom Viridiplantae; phylum Streptophyta; class Magnoliopsida; order Piperales; family Saururaceae; genus Saururus; species Saururus chinensis. The sequence goes on from CP141145.1 coordinate 35,738,957, forward strand.
GCAGAGCCCATGCCATGCCCTAGGTTGCACAGGTGCCTTTGCTGTATTGGTGAAGGTGGCCCCATCGAAGTTAAATTTCACGACACCATGGGACTAGCGCCATGTAGTCATGCGCCATCTTTGGAATGCTCAGCACATCCATTTAAATTAGACTAGATGCCATTTGAAAAAAAAGTAAGTCCCGCGAATGAGAATGAACCCAAATTTTGTAAATCCCCGTTATCAAAGGGTATTTTTAAGCCTTATTAGGTACCACATTTTATACCAGTGTTTTAAAAACCGGGACCAGACTGGCCGGTTCGACCGAGTTTAACCGGACCCGGTATAAAAAACGGGCCGGTTCAACTGGATTTCCGGGTCGGTTTAACCCGGCCGGGTCAACATGACCCGGCCGGTTAAACCGGTTACCCGGTGTTCCGGTCCGATTCGGTTTTTTTAAACAAAAGAAAAAAAACACAGATCGTGAATTCACGATCGAGATTCTGTGAGCTTGGAGAGCTGAGCGATTTGGGGCGACGCCGAATCTGTGAGCGGGGATCTCCTCCGGCGATTCTCTCCACGTTCCGGCAATCTACTCCGGTGATTCCCTCTGCACGTTCCGTCGCCGACCATTGCCTGAAAGCAGGGAGGAGCTTGGGCGACGGCGGCTGGCGATTTTCTCCGGCAAAAATCCCTCCTCTCTTATTCCCTCGCCGCCATCTATTCTTCTACCTAAATCGCTAACTCCTCCCCGTCCACTTCGGAGGCACCGCGGGTAAGTCCAGCGCTGCAAAGCCTTCTCCCCATAGGCCATTTTATCAGAGGCGTTCTGTGTTCATTTCTAATTTACACATGTTTTTCCTACTGTAGATCGTATTGGTGGAAGAAGCCCTCGTCGAGTTGCATCGAAAGGTACGATTTTTACCCCAAATGCCTCCATTTCGGCTTTGATTTTGATGTTCTTTCTAGTTTCCGAGTATGAATGATTTTTTGTGCTTTTGTTGTGTTTGTTGTTGTTGGGTGAATTCATTTCCGTTTTGATATATTCAGTTGAACATATAACATCTTGCGTAGTGCATATGCAATATTATTGATTGGCCACTGAATCTTCTTGATTTTCTTCCTGTTGTTGGCTGAAATATAATTATATATTTTACACACTTGGGCGAGGGCAGAACAACTTGGAAGAAAATGGGTTTCTAGGTAAAGCCTTAAAGTATGTCCTCGCTTGAATTTTGATATTGAAAGGTTTTTATTTATTTGAATTGCATCTTTCATCTGTTCTGAGGTCTCAAAAATCCCTACCTGCATGTTTAATTTATAGGCGTAGATAGGTTGTAGTATGAACCTTTGGATGCATCTTCTTTCTTGTACTTTCTTTTTACCAAATACAACTGTCTCTTTTCTTTTGAAGTTTGTTTAACTAAGCTTCCGTTTTAAATGTTTTTCAGGTGGCTTTAGTCAGCTTAGCTTTGAAAAATGAAAGTTTAATCGTTCCTGGATATACGCATCTACAAAGGTCTCAACCTGTTCTACTGCAGCATCTTCTCTTAGCATATGTTGACCAGGTCTTTGATTTTCTTAAAACTGATGAAAGTTCCTGTTTATTTTATAATTTTGTTGACAAATAATAAGCATATCTTGAAATTTCAAAGATGAGTCTGTGTTTGTATGCTAGAGCCAAAAAGCTAACTCTGGGAACGTGATGCAGGTCGTTTTCTAGACTGCAAACATAGGTTGAACTTCTCCCCTCTAGGAGCTTGTGCTTTGGCTGGAACTGGCCTTCCCATTGATAGGTTCATGACTGCTGAAGTTTTGGGATTTACAGCACCGTATACCAATATTATTTAGAAGTATTGGATCTAATAGCGTAAGCTGCTAGTAGAACTGTAGAAGTATGAACAATTCTTATAACCACTAATATACATTTTCAGACCCTGTACAATCTGCACAGGGACACAGATTCAAGGGCATATAGTGGGAGTATTCCTCTCCTTGAAATTGAACCTTGAACTCTTGTACCTGCTGCTTTAATACTATAGTAAAAAATACTGGATCCCAGCCACTTAATCTGATGAGGAATAGACTAGAAATGGAATTAGAAAATTTTTACTTTTTTTAAGCCAAGAAAAAATGCGATCCATCTGTAAAGTTAATCGTGTGCATATAATATGTTTGGTTATTATGATTTACATGGATTTCTAATGATAGTGTGGAGATTGAAGGATTGTCTTGAGTTTATTGGTTTCATAATTATTTTTTTATTTCGAAATGTTGTAATTAGTTTGTGCCAAAAGGGAAATGTGAAATGGTAACTTATTAAAATAGGTTGGAATGAATAATATCATGAATGGTCAAATAGGTTCAAGTAAGATTTTGAACAGGTTTTACAGGTAATTTTTTGCAAACTTTTGTAGGTGATGACATCATCCCCCGGGTCAACCCAGCCCGGCCACTAATCCGGGTCGGGGACCGGGCCGGGTTTTAAAACATTGTTTTATACCTCTTGGGATTTTAAATGTAATATCAATGTAATCTCAAACTCTGAATTCGAAGGTGGGATTGAAATGATGCGATGAAAGAGGCCAAATTTATAGGCATTTTGATTCCCTTTGGTCTTACACTCTACCAATATTGTAAGGTGCACATCTACAAAATCTCGTGTAGTAAAAGTAGCCTCTACTCGAGCTTAGGCTGTGGGCTTTTGTGTGTTAATGTTGTCACTGGAAACATTGATGGAAATAGAGGCTGGCCCTGAGTCGCCCAAGGCAGAATGGGCAATGGGAGCTTTTGGAAGCGCGAGCCCTCTGTTTTGAAGGCATTCATAGGTGTTGCGCGAAGAGGAAGAAGGGGGCGAGCTGTTTGATGGAGATCTGATGGTTTGCATCCCTAATGCGTACCGCCTAGCGTCCGCTGCTGCATAAGCTTGGGAGACTGTATGTTAATATTGTGAGGTAGTTTTTCAAAACTTGCGGACTCCTATGCTAATGTGGTGAGATAGCTTTTAGAAGTTCGTCAGGCTTGGCGGACTCTTATTCTAATATGGTTGAGGTATTATTAGAAGTTAGTGGATGCAGTTTCTTTCTTCCTGCTAGAGTCAAGGATTCACCTTTTCCTCAATTCAGTTTACCTTTTTTTTAATAATTTTATATTTGAGGAATGATTAACAAAGACAAAATATTTGTCTACTACCCACTAAGACTTGATACGTTTTTTTAACCTAATAAGGGGAAGCATTTTTAATATTTTACTATAACAATGAGCCCATCGTAAGGAACGCATGAAAACCCTTGATATTTGAGATCGACGGTATATATATTAGTGCACATTAGCATAAGTATCACTGAAGTTAATGTATGCTAGTGTGTGCATCATCAATCTTATGGATAGAGAGCTCCTATGTGTTCTTTTCGTTGGGTTCATTTCTAGAATGGAGTATGAAAAACTCTTCCCTAATAAGGATAGTAATTGGGCACCACTAACAAAAACAAGAATATACCCTAAACTAATAACTAATACTTCACCCCACTAACACCATCATGGGGGAGTGGGGCCATCACTACACCATTGGCTACTACCGGTGGAGCTACCACCAAAGCATTGTCACTCGCTTGTTGCATTGCCAAAGTTTTGCAATCAGTCGGAGCACATTAACCAATGCATCTAATCAGTGGCACAACGACCAAATGTTGAAATATGCGATTTGAAATACAAGATTTAAGTGGGAGTTTTTGGAATTTAGGATTTTTATAATTTTTAAAATAAAAATTTATTTAAATAATAATTTTAAAAAAATTATTTACCAAATCGGACCACTTTGGGAAATATTTCCCAAAGTAATGTTACTTTTTGCCACGTAGGCACTAGCCAAACAGCTGGTACCTGCATAGCTTTTTGAAAAAAAAAATTTATGATTTCGTCGTCCTTTTAAAGGACGAAATCACTACAATGACTGATTTCGTCCTATCAAATGACGAAATCAATACTTCCCTCTATTTACTCTCTCTCCCCTCTTCTCTCCTATCCTCTCTCTCTCTCTCTCTTCACTCTCTCTTCTCTCTCTCTTCACTCTCTCTCCTCTCTATCTTCTCTCTCTCTCCTCTTTATCTTCTCTCTCTCTCTCCTCTTTATCTCTCTCTCCTCTTTGAGAGAATGAATATAGAGAGAAAGAGGAGAGAGAGAGAAAGAAGAGAGAGAGTGGAGTGAGAGAGGAGAGAGAATGGAAAAAGATAGAGAAGGGAGAGAAGAGAGGAGAGAGAGTGAAGAGAGAGAGAGTAAAGAGAGAGAGAGAGAAAGAGAGAGTGAAGAGTGAGAGAATGAAGAGAGAGAGAGAGAGGAGAGGAGAGGAGAGGAGAGGAGAGGGGAGGGGAGAGAGTGTAAATAAAGAGAAGTACTGATTTTGTCCTTTGGAAGAACGAAATCAGTCATTGTAGTGATTTTGGACGAAATCAGTACGTCTTCTAAAGGACGAAAATATAAAAAAAAATTTAAAAAAAAACCACGCGAGCATCAACTGCTTGGCTAGCGCTTGTGTGGCAAAAAATAACACCATTTTGAAAATTATTTCCCAAAGTGGTCCGATTTGGTAAATAATTTTTTTAAAATATTATTTAAATAAATTTCCCTTTTTAAAATTTTGAAACATGACAATTTAAATTTTGAATTTTGAGATTTTGATGGGAATTTTTGAAGCATGATAAAATTACACTTTGTTGAGTTGCACAACGAAATTATAATATTTGAATCGCACGGTGTATTATATTATACTCCTTTCATCCAAAAATGAGTGTCCTATTTAATTTTTTAAAATAAACTAAAATTAATTTATTTTAAAAAAACAAAAAAATACACCTATTTTGAGACATAGAGAGTAGAGTATAATTATTTATATATAATTAATATAGTATAAATTTATAAGCAAGCTAACACCGTAGTCACTCTTAGAGATTTTGGAAAATATTATTGAATTACACAATAAAATTTTACTATTAATCACAATAAAATTATACTTTGATTAATGGATGAAATATAATTTTCCTACCGCCGGCAACCTCTAGTGGCCGATAAGAGAGCTATAGTGGCGTCGCTCGACCAACTGCAAAAACTTTGGCGCCTCAGACCTGCTGTCGCACGGAACTTCTGGTGGTGTTGACAAAGGTGGAGGACAAGAGGAAAGAAAAGTAGCATAAGGGATAATTTTATCATATGTTAATGTTTTGTACATGGAGGATGACATAGGATTTTATGGTGAACAGAAGAACTTCATTAGATCCTATCGGCCAATGAATACTGTTCAAGAGTAATTGTTCAAGAAGGGTGACAATTAGGACTTAAGTTCAACTTCCGCCCTCGGATTTGCCTAAGAAGGGGCTGGGGGAGGGTTAACGAGCAATAAAATAGGCAGACGATTTCCTAAGGGTATAACAAAATCGCTCGGTAAAACTCGTCGCGCATTAGCGCCGTTGATTTGTGTTGCCACCATATCTAAACACAGTGGCGATGCATACAATTAATGCAAGATTTTCTAAGGACACAAATATTATTTTATTTAATGAGAACACATAATTCTAGCCCATCAGTGGGTGGGTGCCTACATCTAATGGAGAGGCCTTGTATATAGGTGAACTGAATTTTCCAGGGTCGCTACATTGCGGACCTCCTTTTGATACCCATACGGTTCCCAAGTTTTGTGACTCGCTTCGAATTTAAAAGGGCTACGACATGCGTACTCCTTTCTTACAAAGATTATCTTTTCCGTCGTCAATTTATAGATTCCCAGCTTTTACAAAAATTGTGTATGAAGAATACTGAATTTCATTTGCGACCACTATAAACAAGACATGCCATATACACAATGTACAATTGCAGTTAAATGATATAGGAGGATGGATCACCTAAGTTCTGTATACACTGAACGAGAATTAATTGAAAGTACAACTTTGTATTTTATTGACCATTGAAAACTCACGTACATCACATTATATACAATTTTGCAAACTATATTCTAGATGAATCACCTAAATAACCTTCACAAATAGTAAAGCCAAGGCCAAAGGTTTACAAGTACTAGGAATTTGTATTGATTAACAGCGGAATCAATCTCACCTGTACGGGCAAGAAACAGTTAAAGAGTACATAATGAAGAACTGACAAAAGGCAAAACCTCCATTTCTGTTAGCAGTATCAGTATTCTCTTGACACTTTCTTTTCTTGCCCCTTAAATTTCTCAGCAATGTTAGGATTGTACACTGGATTCACGATGAGTTGTGCATTTATGGCAATTTGACCTACTAAACCCTAAAACTTTACAAAGCTCAACTTGAAAAGCAAAATGAATAATATACATACAAAATAAATTATATAGACAGCAACCGGGTAGATCCTCACCTAGATTTGCCATCCCTGTTCAAGCCCTCCCAGCTAATTTCCTGTGCACATTCACCGCATATGGTGCTAGACCCAGATTTTGTGCCCTGACTTCTAAGAGTCAGCAAGTGCGCAAGATTTGTACACTTCCTCTGAACTGTACGGTTCCTCATACTATGCTTGGTCAGTCTCAAACTGCTATCAATTGCAGGTGGCGGCACATTTGCCACAGGCTTCTGCTCAGGAAACTCCTCCAATGAGGTTCTTTGTACTTCTTCCCATTCCATTGAGCGTCTAAATACTTCCCAGGCCAAGTCTTGCTCCTCCTTTGATAGCTTCTCGTCCTCGTTTTCTTGTAGTAGGGTTTCATGTTCATGGTAATTTGCAATCCATCTGAAGAAGCAACAAAGAAAATACACTACAATATTATCCAAAATTAATATATATGTCACATTCTAGTAATATGAAATACTTCTCAATTGAAATCACGAACAAAATGGTTAGATTCTCCTATGAACTTCTCCAAACCGAAAAATAAATATCAAGTTCTTAAGCTACTAGGAGTGAGAATTTTGAGGACATACCGCGGACAATGTCTGCTAATTAAGGTTTCCATGAATTTGTCAGAACAGTTGCCTGGAGAAAGAGGTAAGCATTTTTTCAACGACGAAGAACCCCCAAATACCGAGCTCACATCTTGAACGGATTTCTGCTCAAAAGCTGTGTCAGAATACTCATCATCTCCAAAATCAAAGAGATGAAGCATCTCCTCTTTGGAGATAGTTCGATGGATTTGTTGTCTATCCACAACCCTTGCAGCAAGGCCTTCCTTTGTCACCTGTCATGCAGCCCTTAAAAGAATTAAAATCTCCAGTTGGTGCAATTCCAGAGTTATAATCAATTGTCTGCCCATAAATTTTTCTTTTGTATATAAACTGGATCTCCAGGATATCCTTACCTGACGTTTATATATTTTCTCTTCCATTGTCCCATGTGCCATTAAACGATATGCATAAACTGGTTTACTTTGGCCATATCTGGTGACAATTACAGAAAAGTAAACTTCGTATATAAGCATTTGTTGAGATTTATATATTCTTTTAATCATATGCAAAGGATCAGGTCATGCCTCCAAACTCGGTATATGGCCTGAAGATCATAAGTAGGATTCCATGAACCATCAACAAGGATAACACGGTTAGCAGCATGCAGATTAATGCCCAAGGATCCAGCTCGAGTTGATATCAACGTACACTTCACCCTCATATTGTTAGGTTCGTTAAACCTCTCAACAATCTTTTGCCTTACAGAACCTTCAGTACTCCCATCAAGCCTACATCAGAACCTATAACAGTCAGTCAATATTTACAATGAGTTTAGGGGGAGGTTAGATTTTCTATTTTGGACTCACCACTATCCAAAATTTGAAACTTAAAATACTACATTCACAAAACTGTAATATGTGTCGAGATCCATACAACAATAAAAACATTGCTGCTTAATTTAGCCCTCTCAAACCCATAAATGTCATGTCTTTCATCATGATCAGATACTTATCCCAATATGGCAACACAATTTCAGGTCTAGGATTCTGCTCTGTTACTGACATATCAAAACAAAGCCAAAAACCTCGCATATGATATAGAGGCTGTGTTTGGCAGGGCTTTACTAATCAGCTTATAGGGCTTTTAGGCTCCAGGAAATCCGCTTCAGCAAAAACTGTGTTTAGTAAAGATGTATATGGAGGGGCTTCCAAGAGAAGTGGAAGCTAAAACAATAAAAAAGCCTAAGCCAATTGGATCACCTTCGGCTTAAACTTAAACTATGTTTAGCAAAGATGTGTATGGAGGGGGCTTCCAAGAGAAGTGGAAGCTAAAACAATCCAAAAGCCTAACCCGATTGGACCTCCATCTAGCTTAAGCTTCAGCTTTGACTTCTGTGGAAGCACAACCAACACAATCTTAATGTTGCCATAGTTAAGTTGTAAAGTCGTGCCAGAGATTTAACTGTTTGGAAAAGATGCACAAGAAATAAATATTGGCTATTACCAACCTATACCAATCCTTCCCTTGCTTCCAAAACTTTCCTTCTCTTCCCTTTTGCGGTAATTTTGACAAAAAGAACTCGATGAGATCCAAAGTTGTCAGGCTCTGGCTAAAGACTAGAGCTTTGTCGCCCACATCAGCACTCATGGTAAGAATGTCCAGCAATAAGACCATTTTACCACTGTATTCTACCTCCTTATATATTTTTGTTTGAAGAAGATCCTTCCACCAGTCAAATTGCTGAAAGAAAGGAATTTACAAGCAATCAGACCATCTCAACAAGTATAATAAAACAATTTCCAAAACAATTAAACTGGGGTGATATCAAGCGTCAGGATATGGAAGTTAACATTAAACATAAACATGTAAAGATGCAAAGCACGCTTCAAAATGCAGTGGCTTGAAATTTGAGAAACCTCGTCAAACAATCCACTGTCACTCCTTTTGTACGCCAAATCGTTTTTGCTCTTCAGTTTCTCTATAAGAAGAAAGATGAAAGCCACTATTATAGTCTCCAAATGGCTCTAATATTAACTGAATCGGAAGAAATATAAAATACACGAATGCAATAAGGAGGCAAAACATAATTTAGTTGCAACAGCACCCAGTTAAAGATATAGTACACTTCCATTACATTTACATAATATATCCTAAATTGGATCCATTTTGGATGTAATGTAATTACATTGACATATAAAGGACCTACATACTGTTCATGAAGTAGTGCTCAGAAACAATCTTTATGCAAGCTCTGCATAACAAGTTAGTAAGGAGAGTTTTTATTAAGATATATTAAGTGGAATTCATTGTAAATTTAATACACTCAATATGAGGATTTTTTATTGTCAACAATCGAGGCTATCTTCTTGTTACGACAATTAGTTGAGAAGTATAAGGATAGGAGACAAAACCTCTATATGACCTTTATTAATTTGGAAAAAGCTTATGATAGAATGCCTCGAGAGCTCATTAGAGTGTCTTGAAGAAGAAGGGAGTTATAAGAGGTTACATCAATGTTATTAAGGATATCTACACTAGGGTAGTGACCAGTGTATGAATAATTAGGGGAAAAACTAAAAAGTTCCCGATCATTGTAGGTCTACATCAAGGGTCAGCCTTACGCCCTTATCTTTTTGCTCTAGTTATGAATAAACTAACTGCACATATACAAGATATGATACCTTGGTGTCTACTTTTTGCAGATCTAGTTTTACTCGATAAAATTATAGCATGGTTAAATGCAATATTAAAACTATGGAGGGAAACTCTAGAATCAAAAGGTTTTAAAATAAGTAGGACAAAGACGGAGTATATGAAATTTAACGTTAAAGAATAGTAGAACTATAAGTAAAATTTTCATCGAAATAGATGGACAAAAAGTGCCAAGATGTGAATAATTCCGATATTTGGGCTCTATTATCCACAAAGGGAGATATTACTAGTGATATGGTACATAGGATTAATGAAAGGCAAGAAAATTGAGGGCGACATCAGGAATTTTGTGTGATAAACAAGTCTCAAATAGGCTTAAAGGTAAGTTCTATAAAACTACAATTAGATCTGTAATACATCATAGAATAGAATATTGAGCACCAAAGAAAAATTATATAGATAAACTAAAAGTAGCTGAAATGATAATGTTAGGGTAGATGTGTGAAATAACTAGAAAAGATAAAATTAGAAATAGGCATATGCATAAAAATTTAGGGGTATCACCTTTAAGAGAGAAGCTTAGATAGTGTAGGTTGTGTTGGTATAAATATGTATAAAAAAGACGAATAGATGGCCCCGATAACAAGGTTGGAAGGGTTTTACGTAAATGATAACAAAAGATGAAAGGGAGACCTAAAAGAACTTTGATGGAATTAGTAAGGAAGGACATAACTATGATCTCTTACAAAAGAGTTAACACAAAACAGGCTAGAAAGGAGGTGTAAGATCCATGTTGCCGACCCTAAATTATTGAAAAAATGTGCTACTTGATTATAATCATGATTATAATTATGAATATGAGGTTCCTCCTGTTACTGAGGATATCACATATATAGAAACACCCAGAGAAGATACCGCTAGAAAGTTGGAATTTGGAGAGAAGTATCAAAGTCTTTTTGAGTCTTACGGTTTTAGTAGAGCTACTGATATATGAAATGCTAAATTAGCACTAAGGCCATGGAAAAAGAATCATAAGTTAAAATAGGCGGAGAACAAATACATAAGTGTGACCAAATAAAATATGCTGGCTCATGATAGATGTTAAGGATGGGTGGTTGAAGTGGCAAGCAGCTTCATATGCACTTTGTGACAAATGAATCCCTATTCCTCCATTCCATATTATGTTTCCTATTTGCTTTTTAAAATGAATTAAAATTAGTTCATTTTAAAAAAGCGAACAGGACACTTAATATGGGGCAGGGAGTATTATATTTTATACGCTAGTGAGACCTGCAATATCATATGGACCAAGATACTGGGGAACAAAGAAAAGTCATATAGATGAGTGTCTAGAATGATATTGTTCTGATGGATGAGGGGCAAAGATAGATGTTAGGGATGGGTGATTGAAGTGGAGAGCAGCTTCAGATGCACTTTGTCACATATACATCCTAATAAATTAAATATTAAATTATATACGCTAGTGAGACCTGCAATATTGTATGACCAAGATATTGGGGAAAAAGTCATATAGATGAGGGTCTAGAATGACATTGTTCTGATGGATGACCGGTAAAACACTTAAGGATTATAAGATACAAAGCAATATTAGGGAAAACTTAGGAGAACGGAATGAAATATTTGAGAAATATCTGAAATATATCAATATCTGTCCCTTAACTAATAAAAGACATGGGATTAGATACCTTCCTCTATATCGCAGATATATCAGTAATGGGGGTACTAGGGTGTGGCCATGGCAGCTGTGGTGGTAGTGGTTATGACATGGCAGCACGAATAATGGTTGTGATAGTCGTCATGGTATTGCAGCAAACAAAAACATGTTGGCACTAGAAAGCTTTATGGGTTGGATAATAGATGGATGATTAAATAGTAGATGGCCAATATTTTATCTTTGTAGCAGTTTTACAAGAACATCAATCAGTTTTTAGCTTTTATTTCTCAAAGTTCTGTTATAGGAATTCAACAGTAGATAATATAAAGATTATTGGAGTTGTATCTTTGTAGCAGTTTTACATGAACAACGATTAGTTTTCTGCTTTTATTTCTCAAATTTCTGTTTCACGGATTCAACAATAGATAATATAAAGATCATTTGAGATTAGTATTAGTTTCCAAACTTCAAAATATGCTTAGACTATCAAGATATATATGGAAAATCAATTTTTGGTCACCAATAATATTTTCCCCCATGTCATTGGTATATTGCTGATATATCTTCGGTATATCCTTTATCAAGGTCATCAATATATCTCCCATATCTGATATTGAAAACTACGATTAGGAATAACCCTCATTAATAATACTTGAGAGAAAGCCAACAGAAATGGCACGACCATGTTAAAGAAGACCGCAAACAATGCCTATAAGGAGATGTGATCAATAGCTTGTAGAGGTTATAAGAAGAAAAAGAGGATGAAAATCATGGTTAGGAATGGCTCGATGTGGAAATGGTTAACATTAGGATGAATTCTGGACCAAAATCCGTCTGCAGACACATACAAATGGGAAGTGTTGTTGGTGGTGAACATACTTGGAAGATTTAATTATTTAGATCTTGATTACCACACTACCTAAATAAAAAAAACTGCAAATTGCCATTTTAAATTAAACAGGGCTGTAAAAAAGTTTTGATAAATAAAAGGCAGACCATGTTAATCAAGGAAGAGAAAAAATTTCCTATAACAGCACATTAGAAAAAGAAAAAAATGATATATTTCATAAATGCTATCACTTTCCTTCAAATTAAGTATACGCATTCATGTTAATATGACAAATATAATGATGTCAAGGAAAAGTTTCCTTTACCTTGGAATTTAAAAGATTGCTTTGTATCTGATAAAATATTTAAAAAGGCAACTCCTGCCTATATATATATATATATATATATGAGGACATGTACTATTGATAAGATCGTTCATTATTTGAGGAATGGCTTAAGTGGGGGGTTTTCTACCAAACTGTCGTCTCTTCTTCTTTTCCTGCTCCTCCTAATTTTCTTTTATATTCTACATACTTCATTACATTCCCAACCTCTAAATTTATTTGTGTTATACAGAAACAGCCTTCTTTTAGCCCATAAGTTTTCTTCAAAATCTCTCCAAATAGACTTACCACCACAAGTTTCACCCCATACCTCAGTTCCCCTTCTCTTCCTTTAATCTTTACTTGGTCCTGATTAGCAGATCAAGGTGCCATATAGATTTGACCTAGCAATCACATGCTTTACCACAAGAGAAAATCCAACAACTACTTAATTTGCATGCAACAGTTACCTGGGCAAAAAAATGACATCTTCCAGAAAAAGTAGGCACCAAGAGGCACAAACAATTAGACTAGTTAAACAATTACGAATATAAAGAAAATACCTCCATTCAGTGTATTACGTTCTGCATTATCATCACTAAAACTGTCATCAACAAGAAAATTCTCAACAGCATCTTCACGTCTAAGACTGTCCTTGTGTTCCTTGGCTAGTTGCAAGAGCCCAGGATGATTCCATATCTACTATTAGCAAACAAGCAGTAATAACATCAGCTCCAACCAAATTTTTTTTTTGTAAATCCATTCCTAGGAAATAATACCTGAGCCAATGCCTGGTATCCAGCAAAAAAACTATTCCTCCTCATTGCTTTTTCACTTATTTTTGTAAAGCCGTGGACATCTAAAAATCTTTTGTATAACTTCCTTTGCAAAGGTGAAAGTTTCACAGTTATAACAAAAACAGTTTTAGGAGGCAGGTCTTTCTTCACCACGTTCATATCCATTCTCTGGACAAAACCTTTTAATTGCTCATAAAGGATATGAGATCTTTGGTTCATTATCTTAACATCTTCAGAAGTAGAATTAGTATGTTGTCCATGTTCGATAGGGTTTTGAAACCTGCATATAGAATAATTAAAACAGAATATGTAAGGACACATTTAAAACTGTAAATAAGCAGAAGATTGAACGGCAATTAGAAATCCTACCTGTTCCTAAATTCATGGCTGCTGCCAAGAAATCCTTCTCTAACAAAATCAACCATCTGCACCACAATTTAAATCTTTGGCACATGAATAGTCAATATAAATCTTGATAACTTAATAATAGCATTTTGTGTACTGAAATAATCCATGAGATGACTGATGCTTAGCAGCTAATACAGGGCCAGCTAAACCTGTTGGTATAGATTATCAATCTGTTTCCTAAATACCATCAGTTTATGCTTTAGTGGGTCAACTGATTATCTCAGACATTATTAGACAGGAGGTTCCCAGAGATCCAATAAAGGCAATATTTACCATTATAAGCCATTGCATGTGTTAGTCTTGTTGATATACTGTTAGTCACTTAGTCTGCACCATCTCTTTTTACTTTCAGGAGCAAAGGAATGTTGATCTTTATTGTTATTCAGTTGTCCATCAACTTAAGCTTTTACAGAGACCAGTGGTTATCAAACAACTCCAACATACTTAGCGAGACTTGAGAACAGTCAATTTTACATGCATTACCAACTCAGAAACTAGCATGCATTCCCCAATATGCATGCATATTGGAAGATTTATATGCATTGCCATGAATACACTCCAAAAGTTACCATAGCTAAGCATCCAGGTTGGCAATGTGGGCCTACATTTACATAACCGGTGGCCTCAAGCTGTTAAGGAATAATAATGTATATGAAGTTCAGATTGACCCGAACAGCCTGATGCTTGCACATGCACGGAAGAACAGAGGCAGGGGCAAGGATCAAAACTGGGACCTCTCGGCTTTGACACCATGTTAGAAACCACGTTGCCTTAAAAGCTCAAACTGTTAAGGAATGAACCAACAATGTATATGAAGATAAGATCGGCCCAAACAAACAAACAGATGCAGATAGACAGATTATCCAACAGACTCCACATCCCATGTGTCACAATAATATGAATAATGATAACATTATTAACCAGGAGACTGCATAACAGAATTGAAAGACTCACACAGTAGTATTCCATCAAGTTGTTCTGCAAAGGTGATCCAGTCAATGCAATTCGTCGTTGGCATCTTACTTGCTTCAATGCTTGGGTGATGTCAGCCCTTGTGTTTTTTATCATATGGGCTTCATCACAAACTAGGATGTCAGGTCCATTCTGAACCAGTTAAAAAATAACAGGCAACTGTAAGGCAGAGAAAACGCATCTTTAAAACAACAAAAAAAAATATTCACAGGAACAACAAAAACATTTGCATCTGAAACAAACACATGAGCTGTTAGAGTTATATACTCCCAAAGATATTAGCTGCAATAACTTCCAAGGTAAACATGGTTATATTCCACAAATGAGCTAGGAGCTAAACATCTCCCTCCCTCCCATCCCCCTCTCCACACAATACACACCCCATTACATATGCATGTATGTAACAACATTATAAGCTTACACCTATCCCACTGGACGTTCTAATATACCATGATTTGAAACATAATTGACCTTTGCTGCATGAAACTGACCTGTTGTGTGTGGCAATTGTAGCTCAAGTACAACTGGAGAAATTTCTTGCTTGTTTGTATTAATTTTAAATTCACAAACCACCAACACACTTGTAAGTAATTCTCAAGTCTGCTCTTATCCCAAGTCCCAACCAATTATATATAACACGGGTTACTCTTGCTGAGTGCATAGACAAGTCCAAGGTACATGTATGGGGATATTTTGTGTGTATGACAGCTGTCAATATGTACACATTAAATATGTTTTCTTACATAATATGCTTCAACAGAATCGGAAAGAGACCTTTGTCCCTCTTTCATCCAATTTTCCCCTTCAAAACCCTTGTAAACCCTAGGGTTTTCCATCAAATTATTTCAAAATCCCAAGTTAAATAACATTCATAGATTGGATGATAAATGAGTATATTTGTGGGGTGGCAGTTTTATGGGAGAAGCTTAGGGAGTGTAGGTTGCGTTGATAGGGCATACTCAGAGAAGATCAAAGGACGCACTGTTAAGAAGGATGGAAGGGATGCAACTAGAAGACGCCAAAAGAGGGAGTAGCAGACCGAATAGAACTTGGAAGGAGTTTATAAAATAGTATTTATCTACACTATCCTTACAAAAAGGTTGCCAGAAAACAGGCTGGAGTGGAGGCATAAGATCCATGTGACCAACCTCAATTTGTTGGAAAAGGCACTAATTAATTATGATTAAATTAAATAACATTTATCTATGACATATACAAATAAATTTTCATTTTCCGCTCACAATTTGACAACCTTAACGTGTACAAGCGCTATTCTTTTAGAATTCAATGTAATAGAAACCTCATGAGAAAAAATGCAAAGACAAGAACCAACTCACATGCACACGCACACATATGAATAAAAATAAAATAAGATATGTACCTGGAGAGCATTACAAATCTCTAAAGCCACATTCTTATCCTTCACATGCTTCCCAAGGGATAAGTTTCGGAAAGCAGCATAACCAATCAATAAGACACCACCTTTAGTTTTCCATTTTGCAAGTAACTCTGCCCTTCTCTCCCTGAACAATAGTCATCGCACCACTATTCACATATTCCATAGAAGTTGTTACAAAAAAAAATAACAATCCGCAATCGGTATATGACTAATCTATAAATAGATAAAGGGAAGTTATAATAAATTAACTTCTAACAAGGAGAAGCAATATATAAACCTTGAAACATCCTCAAGCATATATACGCGTAGCTGCTTTAATTCCACTGGTCTCCACTTTAAAAACTCTTGTCGCCAATTGTGAAGTACATTAACAGGTGTGACTATAAGGGTAGTTTTTAATCCTAAATCAACACTTCTCATAGCAGTATACAAGAAGGCTATAACCTGCAGAAAGAATTAGTGTTAGTTTTACGTATGAATTATAGAAGGTTCTTAATATAAAATATGGGTTTCAAATGTTATGGGAAGGAAATTTCCAAAGCTCTTGGGGAGAGATCTGGCGGCTGTTGCTAGCAGAATAGTGATGGTAGAAAACGCATTGAAGCCTTAACAAATTGGGGAAGACAGCCTTGTTAGCCTAACTTCCAAGGTTAGGGCCTGAACGAGAACTAAACAAGTCTGAAACACGATGTACGCATGGACCCTAGTGGATCTATGTTGACCCCTTAAAGGTTCGATGGCTAGGACATAATGCACATGCGCGTCAAGCTGAAACCGGGCTGGTCCGGAGTGAGGCAGTGGCCGTAGCCTGCCAGCCAATTTTTGAGCCCTGGCCTGGTCTTGGTCCTATGCTAGCTTTAAAAATTCGGCCCTAGCCCGATTCTAAGCTGCCTTGGGCTGGGCCGCATGCTTTTTTTCTTTTTTATAATTTTTATAAAAAAAAATTGAATAAAAAATGTATAATCTTTGAGTGGGATCTCACTAGTTTACCCCATTAGATGCAAGATAATATGCCTTTAACCTTTAGGTGGGGTCGATCACATGTCACAACTAATCAAAATGACTTGTAAATTTAAAATCTCCTAAATTTCCTTAAAATATGCAACCTCCTCCCTTTCTCCTTGCCTTTTGGCCTATCTATCTAAAATTGTAAAAAAAATCATTTCAATAGTTGAAAACAGGCCGAATTGGCTTATGGGCCCTATTTAAGGCGGGCTACAAATTTTAAGGCCCGGCACTAAGATTGGGCCCAAACAATTTCGACCCTAACTTGTATTTTTAAGGGCGAGTAGAGCTGGGCCAGCGGGATGGCCCTTAAAAGTTTCACCCCTACATGACGTGTGTGGATGTGTGAAACACACTCGTTGCTGATGCGGTGCATCATGCGTTGCAAAAGCATGACTTGAGTAGCTACATGGGAAAGTGTCCTCAAGCACAAAGCTGATGCCAGCATGATATGCTGACACAACGTTGAGTCAGCACGAATATCAGTAATGACATCAATAGCTAAAACATTGAAACAAAAAAGAATTAGAATAAGAATCCTAAAATTATCTTATGCAGCAAAAATGATGTTTTTCTATAAAATAATGCCTTTTTCAGAACACTTAAAACCAAATTGCACCAAGAATCATAAGTTAAAGTTAGACTTGTGATATGGCCCAGTTGAAGGTTGCATTTTGCAGTAATAATTAATAAAAAAAGTAAGGGGATTGGTAAATTTAAGTCCTAATGTATTAATGATTTGAAAACAAAATTATGAGAAATGTCGTTATATGTAAACAGGTTTGTGGATGAAGCAGTTTTTGAAAAGCTGAGAAACGGAAGACAGGAGCCCTTTTTTCATAATGGGGAAACAAGAAACTGAAATCTTGTAATTATGCTGTGGGAATAATGCCAAGAATTACGAAAATAATAAGTATAGAATATACCTAACAAATTAGTTATGTAACCTTTCTTTGAAGATGCCAAATACCTTGATTACGTTAAGGATCATCATGGAAATAAAGTGTGTATTTTGTCCCTGTGGTGTAGTATGCAAAGGGTGCGCGAGTTCTCTGTATTTTTTTTAACATGTTTATATGTTGTTCATATTCTTGTTATATCCTAAATTTTGGATTCTAAAGGTACAAGAATGTCAATTCTTCTCTTTTATGATATTAAAGCATGTAAATTTACCGGCTACCTTTACTTGGTTGGCACTAAGATTTCATGAATTTCTGGATCTAATTTTTAATAATGGAAATGATTCAAGGCTGTATTAGCCCCGGTTTCTGTTGGGCTGGGTTGAACTATTTCAAGGACTATAAATTCTGGAATGGATGAAGAAACCATGATACCAATAATGAACACAATGAACAATATATTATGAATGATTTCAAAATAACTCCTGTTTTGGATGGAACCTGAGTCGTAGTTTGAACTTTAGTTCGTATTCCACATGATTATTTACCTTAGCACTGTATGATTGGTGCCTTGAGTGTGAGACTCTGGTTTTTTATCTACTCGAGTTACATACTATAAAGATTAAACATTAAAGATCCTATACCCATATGTCGGACCAGGGTCACTTGGAACAGGTTAGCACCTTGAACTTTTGACATGCACTTTTTTTATCTCATTGCAACACGAGGTTTTGGAGTGTAGTCCTGGCATTTAGCAGTGAGCTTGTAAAGAAATATAGTCAATGTTAAAATTGGTAAAATGATTGATTTAATTGATAATTTTTTTTCCTTGGCCCAATGAATGATCAAAAGGATAATGATTTTCACTGATTCTTATGCATGTGATGCCTTGCTTATGATTATTAGATTCTATCCATCCCTTGCTAAGTATGTGTATTCTCCTTTTACAGGGTACGGATTAGTAGGTATTGATTATGAAGTGTATCTATGTGATTTCATTTGGAGTTAGTTGTTCTCTAAACAATTTTGGAGATAGATTATTAGGAGTTTCATTAGTATGTAGCACTGTATCTACAGGAGCATGCGCCGGGCACATCGCATATTGTTGGATGGCAATCCAACGGCATGCACAAATCAGGGATGCAGGCGTGTTTGAATCACCCCCCGGATTTACCCATGTCACCGAATGCCATCTGACAGTACACAACATGGCCGGTGCATGCGCACATAGATGTGCTGGCCACATCTTGACTTCTTAGTATTAGTAGATATAATTACGTTAAATGAGTTGTTGAAATCTTAAGATGGATCTTGTAGGCTGAATATTTAACCAAGACATTATGAGACAGTTTGTACATTTATGATTTTGTGGTTTTGTTTTGATTAATTTGTTTAATTGTAATTTAATAAGCTCTTAGTGACGTGCATGATATGGTACGTTGAACTCTTTTTTTCTTTTTTGCTTTTGGCAATATGGTATGTTGAACACACAAACAAAGAATCTGACCTATTTTTCTAACCCTCCAGAATCAATATGTGACTCATGCCTTAGGTATGATTAACATAATTAGAAGACTTAGATGTGACATATACAATGTTTTAACTTGTGCTGGAAATCGTGAAGCTGAAAAGACTTGGCTAAATCGTTTGTCAGATTAGTGTCGCTTAACAAACTTTGTTTTTGTTTTGATAAACTGTGAGTTGCTAACAGACTCTGTGTAGATAATCAAATTTATTTTGCTTGCATCTTAAAAAACACTTTTGCTTACTTCGACTTCTTTTGCAAATCTATGTTCCCAAATCATCATTTAATTTTTGAAAAACACGGACTAATCTAGTTTAACAATTTGAAATGAATTTTAAATGTGCAATCGTATCATATTAATACAAAGTGATATTCAGATTTTTTTAAATTATTGCACATTAAAATGCCTAAAATTCTCATTTATCAACTTTACACATTCTGATCAACGTCTAAGTAATATACATTTAAAAACATAGCCTCCAGTTCTTATATAGACATCAAAGATGCAATCAAGATCAACCATAAACATCACGCAACACATACCCTATATTTCACACAATGAAGCCTTTCTACCTCAATCCTCATATATATGTCTTATAACCCCATTTAATCCACTATCATGTATCTATCTGTTAAAGAATAGCACTTCTTCCTCCTCTACAAATCATGCACAAAACTGAGAACCTAACAATTATTCTCTCTGGTAGCATTGCCACTGGGTCAGGTTTTCCAAACCCCTGACCCGGTACCCTCAAGTCTAAACCTAGACCTAGACCAGACCTGGCCAAACCCAACCCAGAAAGAACCTGGACCCACCCAATTAAATATAAAAAATTCATTTTTTGTAAAATTATCAAAAAAAACTCAATCGTTAAAGGAACATATAATATTTTAAATGGTAATTTGGTCTTAATAATTATTAACTCTCACCCACCATGAAAATTTTAAGAGTTATCCTCATAAAATTAGGAAAATATAAAGGTTTTATTATTATGAAGTAAACTGGGTCCATTCAGGTTGGGTTAATTGGTCTGTTCCGTCGAAACCCGGAACCAACCTGACCTGGTTATCCGGGTCAAAATCCCAAACCAGACCCAGACCATTAGGGCCGGGCCAGGTCAGGTAGAAACCCAACCCAGGTGGCATCCCTAATCTCTACCCCTCCCTCCTCACTACTCTCTCCCTCATTTTCTGGAGGTAAGGGAGAGCTTCTAGGAGGGTTGCCATGTACCCGACACATTAAAATCGTAGATGTTTTTGACAAATAGCCCTTAATTGTGCAGTGTTTTTCACTGTTGGAATAAATTGCATTTTTCACCATTAAATGCTTTGGATTTAGAAAAAGGTCTATCAATACAATTTGTAGAAAGTAACTCAATATGCTTTCGAATGCAACAAACAGCATAGAAATCTGAATTCCTCTAAACCACTACTAAACATAGCCCACAACACATTTTGGTCCCTCAACAAACGAAAAAATCTTGATTCATCTATCACACTTCTGCCCAAAGGGTTGTAAGAGCCCGTACTACACAGTCAATTTAAACAAAACTAGATCTAAATGCAGTGAGATTCTAAAATCTAAACAAAATTTACCATCAAATTGAAACTAATAATAGCCAGCAGAAAAAATTTTAAAAAAAAGGAATTCAGTTCACAGTAGAAATCATAAAAATGAAAGATGCAAAATTAACAAAAAAAAGCATCAAAATTACAAAATAGCACTGAACCTGAAATGTTTTCCCAAGACCCATGGTGTGAGCAAGAATGCAGCCAAGACCTTTGTCACCGGACCTGACTTTCCGAATAGATTGTATAATGTTTTCCCACATAAATCGTATCCCTGAAATCTGCAATTAAAAAAATAACATACTGTAAATGCCATCCATGCTTCCTCTCTGTCCACAGTGCAGACTGTGAACTAGCATCATGATGAAGTGGTGAAGTTCATGCAAACTACTCATTCATAATTCAGAATGTAGGTACATTTTTTTCATGTACATCCTCATCACCTGGAACTCAACTACACAAGTTTTGAAATAAAATAAAAAATAACACAGATATATAGCATCTACATCTCATGTTTATCGTTGTAGAAACACTATCCACACAAGAGTTAGACAAATTTGTGTAATTCATGAGTTCATGCACCCTTTCAAACATAAAAAAATTATAAATGAACTGAAAGGAAAAAAAGTAGGAACTTGAAAATAACTAAGATGATGATCACCTGAAAAAAGATCCTCATATGATCTCTTAAATAATTCTTGAAAATCCATCAACACGCGATGAAACAAAATTTTGATAACTCTCTCTCTCACAGACACACTCTCTCAAAAAACCTAAATAGAATGAAATTCGTTCCTTCCCTTCTAAATGCATAGAAGTTTACGAGGGTAGCTAAGTAAACTGAGAAATCGTATGCCCTTCCTAAAAAAAATTATGAAATGGTCCCACTGGTGATGGGTAGACACACTTCTTCAGTGACAATTAAGTTTGACAAAATTTCTGATGCATAAGCAAACCTCATGCTGTGTGGAACAGAAAGCACGTGTAATCTCACTAAATTTCACTTAGAAACAACATTACTCAAGGATTTCAGAATGTTCAGCCCAGTTAAGAAGTCCTCCCTTCAAAAAACTAAGCAAAGATGTAATAAAGTAGAAATGACCCAATATCAAGTACTTGATCCAAGTTTCTAGCTCTTGACTTTTTTTTGTTCTTAACATAATATATAGCCTAGTGAAGCAACAATTCTTCGATATTTAAACCACAATCCCTGATATACAAAGTTATTTTCAGTCATTTTAAATAACGAAAGTCACAAAAAATTCCAAAGAAAAAAGAAATTGAGGCATGATATAGATATATACATAATTATCAAAATATCATTACATCAGAATCAGTCATAGTGAACATGTTACTGCATCTCAAGCACGCACCTGGATGTATGTAAACCCATACCACAAGAGGACACGATACTGAGCTTTTTCTAGAGAGAGGTGTTAGAAGAAAATTAGGGGAATTAGTTAATAACCTGATGTGGTTTCAGCTTGCCTGATATACTGGGAGGAATCCTTACTGGCTCTTCATTTTCCTCTCTGACAACATTCACTATAAAGCCTTCAGTCACATCACCAAGCATTTGAACACTGGCACTTTCTGAGATCCTTCCGTTGCCAGTCATTGCATTCTGAGTCCATGATTTTCCTTGCAGTGACTTGAGATGCTCTTGGCGAGCCTAACAAGATTAAGTTGTTAGTAAGCATAAATGCCAAAAAACAGGAAGTTTTCAATTCCGGTGAGCAATAAAGAAACCTTTTCCATTGCAATTTTCCGCTTCGTCTCTTCCCCAAGCTCTGCATCATCAAGAATCCTCCTGATTTTACGCTTTCGCTTCTTCTTTTTGCTTAACCAGGGAAAACAAACATAAAACAGATTCAAATCAGATACAAAGTTCTCGCACCCTACCGTAAAATAAAATTTCTCAGTCAAGAGTTAACCAATACACGTCTGCTGAAAGAAAAATATAATTAGAAGTTACTATTTTAAAAATGTGCTGCAATATAAATATATAAGCTCATCAGGCAAATGCTTCACACTTTTTTAATTTTCATAAACTTCAACAAACTTTATAAGTACCTGATATGAACATCAATTTCAGTATCAGAAGGATCGGAATCATTTTCAGAACTAGAAGACCCCTGATGTCCATTTCTTAGAGCTTCATCACATTCACAAATAAGTTCATGCAACAGATGTGGAGAACAACAACAGCAGATCCATCCACTAGCTTGAAATTCTGATAAACGATCTTCACCAAAATTTCTTTTTATGCATGATGTGCAGAATAACACCTTACACAGCTTACAGCTAATTAGATCATCACACCTTCCACACCATCCACAATAACATTCAGCACAACCAGGATCCTGTAACCACCAAGCTGTATCAACGATGTAACTCAATGAAATAAAAGAGCAGCAACAGCAATTATTTGTAAATGCGTACAAATAAAATAAGAAATAATGCATACCTTTTGTTGCAACTTCTCATCCATCTTAAACTTGCAATTCTCACACACAACAACGTCCAAAAGTGGATGACGTCTGACATCAGAAGTTCGCAACATTTTGAAGCAGGCAGTGCAGTGAAGATTCTTAGAATTTTCTTCCCTGGGCAAACAAGAAGCTCCTGAGCTTGGTGACAGAAAAGCATCAGCATCTATCACATTGATCACTTCCCTAACTTCCTGTAAGGATTGTGCAGCCCGGTCAGTCCTACCTGCTGGTAATTCATCCAGAACTTGCACTTCGTCATCACTATCTAAAATGACAGTTCGACTTCTTTTCTTGTCATTTCCAACATCGTCAGGATCATGCAGCCATTTTGACTCATCAATTACAGTCACAACGTTACCATTTGTCACTATTTCTTCGTTGATCCTGTTTAGTGCTCCCAATGTCTCATCTATCTCACCCTTCAAATTGTCAACTAATTCAACTTTATCCTCAATATGAGGAAGACCTTTTCCCGCCTCAAATATTTTTGAAGGAACAGAATCGCCCAATTTAATGTCAAGGATGCATTCAACTGCTGATAATTCTTTTTCAACGGGTTCCTGATTTAAGATACAGAATATATATAGTTCATCAGAAGCACATTTCACATTCAATCTGCTTGAACTTGCAAGTAGACAAGGTATCTGCAAAATCAGATACCTAACTAGGAATGAGAAAGAATTATAAAATTTCCTCTCGGTACTCACTTGGGTCACCCTTATCTCACAATTAAGTACAAATTTCGTTTTCTAAACCCTGTAATTAGGCATACAATGATAATGATGACTAACATCACCAATGCCAATTTATTAGAGAATGCAGAAGAGAACCGAAGTCTCTCTTCGGTTCATTTAGGGTACCCTTATCTCACAATTAAGTACAAAATTCGTTTTCTAAACCCTGTAATTAGGCATACAATGGCAATGATAACTAACATCACCAATGCCAATTTATTAGAGAATGCAGACGAGAACCGAAGTCTCTCTTTGGTGCATTTAGGGTACCCTTATCTCACAATTAAGTACAAAATTCGTTTTCTAAACCCTGTAATTAGGCATACAATGACAATGATGAATAACATCACCAATGCAAATTTATTAG
The DNA here is from genome assembly GCA_035235625.1 of Saururus chinensis. NCBI lineage: Eukaryota > Viridiplantae > Streptophyta > Magnoliopsida > Piperales > Saururaceae > Saururus > Saururus chinensis. The sequence continues at coordinate 35,763,492 of CP141145.1, forward strand.
ATAATGCAGAAGAGAACCAAAGTCTCTCTCTACAGCACCCAAGATATAAGGGACGAAGAAATTAGGTTTAAAAAGTTGACACAGGAAATCAAGAATCCAAATACAAATAAAAGAAATTCAGACAAATATCAATATCAATTCCTCTACTTCATAGAGGATCTCAATCTCCATCATATTACAGACTAAAAAAAAAAACCTCCCACTTCTCAACTGCAACAGAAAACATAGGACATGTACAACTTTAGAATACATCATTTAAATTTCTTTTACAATTGGTTACCAATTCGTGACTATGGTTTAAACCTGTTGTATATGAGTCCCTTATTGAAAATATATTTATAAAACCGATCTCTCAAGTTGTTGCAGTTTTGCATATTAGTCCTATTGGTATGCCATAAACAGAACTTTTAAAATAACCAATGCAATATGTTCATTAAATTCATGGGCTTAAACAACAAAAAAGCAATGTTAAATTATTCTAAAAATAAATAAAATGTTTGTCCAACACATAATTAAACTTTTCATATGTTTCACACTAAGGATGCTCATCCTTTTATGATACTCCCTCCATCCCATAAAAATACTGTGTAACTCAGAAAAACATTTTTTCCGTCTCAAGGTTATTGTTATGATACATCCCACAAAATCACGGTTCCACGTGATCGATCAAAACTTTCACTACAAGACAAATTCTCTTACTTTCAATCATGTAACTGTCATTTTTTTAGTTTCATACATGTCAAAATTTGTATAAGAAGCTTGTTAGAAGCTCCCATATCGTGTTTGGGAATATATTGGATTATTTTTATGAATGGGACTTTTTAAGAATAAGACAAGTAATGACCCACATTTCAATTGAAGTTGCAGCTTTCATATAACCATATTTTAAGAAAATTTCTCCTTATATTTAAAAGAGAAATTCTAACTGTCCAATGTTTCAGGTATTTTATACTTCTCCATGAGTACTTTGTATGACCAAGGTAGAAATCTTTTGACCAGGATCTCTAATAACAGACTAATCAAGTATAACAGATCTCATAATTTGCATTTGGCCAGGGTTATTATCTAATACAATCCTCTGCATAAATAATAAGGGAATACACATTCCTACTCCATAAAAGATTTAGACATACAAAAGATATGAGGGTGTATTGTCTTTTCACCTTAACAAAATAACCAAAGAAAGTTCAAACACTCAACCCAACCTCAACCAAGCTACTGGCAAGTAGCCGCACATGAATATCATAACATAAAACAGTGGTTATTAAAGAGAAAAGGAAGAGGCATGGAAAAGTCAATACTTGATTATGTCTCTGCCTGCATCGCCTTCGCTTCAACTGAAGTTGCAGCTTTTCTGTAACCTTCAGATCATCTTCTTCTTTAACCTATTAAATAATGAAAGCCAGCATTTAAAGTGTTATCTTCCACCAACGTTTCTAGGAAATATAGATTTGAGATGGCACAAATTTTATTAAAATAATCTTCACTCACTTTGCATGAAAACTCATTTATTTTCTTCATTGCATACAACAAGTAACCGCAGCATAAGGATTATACCAATAAGAGAAAGTCGAACTTATAGTACACATATTATCATTATATAGACTAAAAAAATTGAAGAGTTTTACCTTCTTAAAATTTCTCTTCTGTTCTTCTGACAGGTCAATTTCTCTTTCATTTTCAACAGCAGCAGCATAAAAAGGATCACCAGGGTCGCTTTCAATGTCAGCTATCTCCTCTACCTGTGGAAGTATCATTGACACATCCAAAGTATCGCAAGAAGAAATCACAAATCCAAAGTTTCACAAGCAGAATATCCAACAAAGGCACTTTATATATAAGGTTAAAAGAAAATGAGATTAAGCAACAGATTCCAACTTTAAATCGCTTAAACAATATACAATATTCAATTTTAGTGGTGCTGACTAAACAGGTCCTTACAAATTACTGATAGAATCATCAAAGGCTAGGGTTTTTGGAGAGAAGAAAGAGCTTCCCTTGCATTCAATTAATGAAGAAGAATGCTAGCTATTACAGGACTCGACCAGCCTCTAAGTAGGCTTCGGGTTGCCAATTAAAGGAAAAGATACTACTGCCCTCACTTAAGTGAAAGGCTGACCAATCATATAACATGAATAACCATGAAAGAGTAATCTACCCCTTATACATAGAACTATGTTACTAAAAGACAACCAAAAATACAGAGATATGAGCAAAAATACTCCTCTAACAATTACTTTTCAAAAAATCTGTATAACAAAAAGTAAGATGGTAATATATAAAATAGCCTAAAAAAATCAACCACTGAAGTTTGTAAATGTATTTAACTCAGGAATATCAGAATATGCACAAAATGTTTCAGACTTCCTCAGTCTCAGGCTCACTACCTCATCAACTCCAGGCAATTTGAGCCCCAAGTTCGCAGCTTGGAGAGGGGTACTAGCCAAGTAAACAGAAGACCAGTGTTTGCTACCAAATGAAGTGCTCCCGTCAGAAGCCGTATGAGATTGGATAAGTTCATTGAACGTACTCCAATCCTTCTCCGAATTTCCAGAACCTTCTTCATAACATTCAGGGGACAGTTTTCGGCAAAGATAGCCACTAGCTCCTTCTTCCAGCAATCTACCATGCTTCCTGACTCCAAGACAAATAAGCATGATATTAGCAATTTAGCATTAACAAAATAATGCAGGCTGGATTCTCAATATTGATAAAAACTGATTTTAGCAGTGTCTAAATATACCGAGGAATTTCATTCAAACAAAAGGCATATTATCACCTTTAAAAGATGTTCTAGAATTTAATTATGTTCTCCTTGCTTAGATAAGTTACAATCTGTAGAGATTTATCCCCCTTAACAAGATAATGAAACTCGCCAAAAGTTAGAATCTAGAGACCTATTACAACAACAAACTTATGTTAAATGCAAATTGTGTTAAATCTCATTAAATCATCTTCCCTAGGATTACACTCTACTAAAGTAGATTAATTGACCTTAAAAAATTTAATATAACCAGATTGACAATCCCTAAATTAACTAGACATAGGAGACATCCACAGGTCTAAACTATAAAACACTGGCATCTCCTAAAAGAACATAGACTAAATCCTATTGCCATTCCCAAAAACAAAAAAATAAAAAGAGGAACCAAAATTTTACCTTTTAACAGGTCTACATGATTGAAGATATTTTTCGGCATTTTTAATTGATTCAAACACTTCATCAGTAATCTGAGTCCCAACCCAGTGCACCCTATTCTTCCATGCATCTGTACAGCAGCCATTAGGTGCTTGGCTCTCAATATATTTGTAAAGACTTGGCAAATCAATACTAGCACCATCAAGTTGTTCCTGCAGCAAAAGGCACAGGCATGTGAAACAAGGAGACAATAATACAATTTTGAAAAAAAAAATTGAAAAGAAAAAGACATGTTGCAACCACATTTATAACAATTCAACCTAAAATAAATATATTGTAGAAAGTAAGTTAATATAATATGAATAAATTCCAGAAAAAGAATAGATGAAAACAAATGAAGTTGCAGACCAGCAAGAGTGCATTTTTTGCTTCCAATTTATCCAGAACTGCTTCCCATTCTTCTCTAAATGTTTCCATTTCAGTTAACACAGCCGCTTCCAACTACATGCAAAAAGCAACAAAGCATCGTGAATCATGACACAAAGGTGTGAGGGACATAAACCAAAAGTAACAACAAAGGGAAAAAGTGTTTATTAATTACTTCATCTCCAATAAGACTTTGAGCCAACTCTTGCCTAACTTCATTCTCCACTCGTGCAATTGACTCCTTCTCAAGCGATTCTTGGGCCTCTGCTGCCTAAAAATTAGAATGAGCAAAACAAAAGGGAAAATGGCAAAGAAGATTTCACTGCTTGACTTCAAATAGATTTTGAAGGCCGAAAAACTAGTACCTTACTCTCATTTTCCAGAAATTCTGCTATTAATTCCTCAACCTCTGCATCAGTCAAAGGAACCTAAGAAGAACAAAAGTACAAATTTCAAATAATATAGCAGCAAAAAACACATTTACCATTTGCTAACATACAAAATAATCCAATTCCTATGTTTCTACTAAAAGCTATATATTAGCTCTGAATTCAAGCCTGAAAACAGAATGAAATAAGTAAATCCTGAGCTACAATTTGGAAGCAATCTATTAGAAGGACATAAATAATACTTGAAATGTGTGAGCTGACATAGGAAAAGTGCAACATTTAATAGAGCAAAAAATCGTTAAATCGCAACTAAGAGTCACACTATACTCCTTCACAAAGAAAACTAATACATAACGTCTCAGGACAATTTTATATTAAATCCTCTGCACTGCTAAACTATAAATCACGAATTTATGACCCAACAAACTAGAAAAATTTTCTGTGTCAGAAACCAATATAATCCAACAAACAAAGATAAACTCACCGCCAATCATCTCCAATGGAAGATTCACAGAAAAGTACATTAAATGAATAATATAAATGGATGTCATTTATATAATTAATTACTGCATCAGCCCTCCAAATCAAACTCAATTAAAACAACTACTTTTCAATCCCCTCAGGGACTCTAATTTCATAGAACTTATGACTGCCACATTTAATCAGGATTATATAATGCGGGTCAGACTGATTTTATTAAAGAAACAAGTTTCAAGTACCAAGGAAGATAGCCTGCAACATTCAGCCAGTGGATAGATTACTTTAAACAAAACTAAACCACTTAAACCAGTATACAACTCAATAGATAACACTTTTCCTATATAAATGGACAAACAAAAACCATTAAAGGCCAAGCAATGCAAACCATCTTAAACTAGTTGTCAAACAGCCCGATCTGATTCAGATAATCCAAATAAATAACCAGATAGTCAAGAAAAAAAACTCAGTTAACCTCAAAACTTGACTCTTTATTGCTCTCATATGTTGATGAATCTTCATCATCTTCAGTGTCAGAATCGTCAATTAACAACTCATTGCACTCGCTTTCACCTTCTTCCATCTCATTTTCGTCCTCCGGGCTACGCTCTTGCTGTTCTTCAACACCCACTTGTTGTCTATTTAAATCCTTCTGTTGATACTCACCTTCCTTATTCTGATTTTCTGTATCCTCAATTTCTTTATTTTGGTTAACTACAGTCTCGGTTGCTTGTTCCTCTGTCTCAGTCATATCTAAAGGGTTATTAACTAGGTTACCTACAAAGACATATTAAGTGATGTAAGTTTCAGACAACAATTAGTCATGTCGTAAACAGTAACAACATTACAAGAATCTGATGCTCTGGTTAACGTTTGAGATTCACCACTTTACATTAGTCCAGTTTATATGCATATAAGTGCTCCCTTCGTCCCGTATTAATAGCTCCATTTGGGGAAAAAAATTTGTTCCCCCATTTGGCTCAATTTAAGTTGCTAGGTATTTAAAGAAAGAGTTTTGCAAGCTATTTTCCACCCTCTTAGCTGCAGTTTCCACCATTGAATAAAAATCACTATTTTCCAAATGAAGTTAATTAATATGGGACGGAGGGAGCATTTGTGAACCTAAATTCTAAATCACAAAACCAAGTACAAAACAACCTTCAATAAAACTCGGCCGGGTGAAAGCGTCGAAAATAATACGGATATTAGAAATGAAAATCATTTAAAAAAACAGCAACACGAGAATATGTACGCAACACTACCACACAAAATTTGCAGAAGAAATGCAAAATAGACTGGATATAAAGAGATAATAGGAAACTGAGCCACCTCACTGTGCCAAATGAAAACAATTCCAAACAGACCCAATTTGAGGCGTCACGCACCGCTAACATGCTGAAACGCAGACGACGGCATGAAGGCGATAACAAGGAAAAAGGAAACAGCACTGCGATTAACCCATTCAAATATGAATAGCAGTCCAGTCACCGAACATGTACCAACATGTTGAAGCCCGACTAGTTCCCGTTTCCCACCAGAAAATGTGCGCTCAAAACTTTCACATGCAGCTGAACTGCAAACAAGCAAGTGCACATTAAATACAGTAAGGAATTTACCGTCCGATTTCGAGGGTTCGGGCATGGAAGACGAGCAAATCGGCGACCGTAATCGGTAACGGCCGCAGGGTCGGCCCGCGACGAAGAAAGAGGCGCTGTCCCTGAAGAGTTAAAAAGACTAAAAGAGGGACCTGGGTGAAAGGTATGCATATTTATGGATCGAGGGCTGGTGGGGGAAATTTTTAGCAGATTTGGAGGACTTTCCTGCTATTTCGAAATAAGAGTCGGTTGTTTACGTAAATTTGAAAAAAAATAATACTCTTTACGTCTTAAATTAATAACTTTATTTAGTAAACAAAATTATTTTATATTAGTAATTTTAATTTATTAAATATAAGTAATTTAATACTTACACAATAATATTTTTTCTCTTAAATTATTATTAAAAAAAATATTTTAATAATAATTAAAAAAACTTATTAATTTAGATCATAATTTTAAAAATAGTATTATTTTTTACCATGCAGGCACCAACGCCTATTAATAGTTTTTTTTAAAAAAAATTTATATAATTTTATCTTTTAAAGGTTTAAATTATTTTCGTCATTCTAAATGATGAAATCAATTTAACAGTTTATAAGACTTAACCCAATTTCATCGTTTAGAATGACGAAATTAACTTAAACCTGATTTTGTCATTCTAAATGATAAAATCGCCGTCTTTAACCAATTTGGCCGTTAGATGGCCAACTTCAAAATTTCAAACAATTCACACACATTATAATATCATTGTACTTCGGATTAACATGACAAAGCGACCACTTCTCTTGTTTCAAGTACAACCATCGGTGCAAGGTCAATTATGTAAATGCAATAAGCAGTGGTAGTAATCTTCAGCGGCTCATCAGATTCTTCTTCCTCCATGATCTTGTCTTCCATCGACTTGCGCTTTATGTACTTTTTCACAATTTCTTACTGATAATGCCTCATATCTCGCTTGAAAACCCTACATACTTCTAGGAAACTAGTTCCTCTATCTCATCGGTTAAGACCATTTTTCTATCGACTTGCATCCTTTTCTTATTTGATTCTTGTTGCTAATTGATTGTATTGGCTTTCTACCCCCTCTCAAAAAATACAGCTCGGGTAATTTTACGTCCTCGCTTTTTTTTTCATTGATTAAGCTAGATAATTGAGCTTGGTAAATGCACATGTGGTTAGGTACAATTGACAGTAGCCTTGTGTGTTTGAGGCATTAGTGCATGTGATGTTTTGTCCTAGAGCTTCATTATGCCTTTTTCAAAATCTTTCAAATCCCTTAGTTTTATAGATGCAAAATGTCAACTAGTTTGAACAATTTTTCAGAAGAACTTGTTGCATTTAAAATCATAGAGAAAGAAGGGCTGCTATACCTGTATTTAAAGTAAGAGAACACGAAATGCTAAGCAAATCATCATTTGAAAATTGGCTTTTGTCAAGCTGCACTGTTGCCTGTAGTACACATGCTGTTTTTTAATAAGCGTGGTGACAAAATCACCTTCAACGATGAAATGTTCGAGTTCAACACATTTATAAAATAATGAATCATAATTTGAACGACGAAATTACCTTAAACAACTGAGTCACCTTAATTTGTCCCTAAGAGGTGGTAGATAATTCGTCCCATCTACACATCCCCTTCATTTCACTTTTAGGATTCTTCCGAAAATTCTACCCTCGACTCCAAGTTCAACTCCTCTTCCCTCCCCACCCTCCACCTCTCTTTCAACTAGGACCACGCTACTTCGCTGTTGACACCGACTGTGGCTTATGCATCTACAATTGCGATCCCTTCTACGAGATCTTCAGTTGGGATTTTGACCACAGCTCTGGAGCCCCCAGAGGGGGCATTAACATCGTTAAGATGTTCTTTCACTACAACATCCTTGCTCTTGTCAGCCCAACGACGTCAGCAAGATCATGCAGACGTCTATCCCCCATAGCAACGACAACTCCCTACACAACAAAAATAGGAAATCAACTTAACATGATTTTGTCAGCGATTTCATCGTTTAGAATGAAGGTGATCTCATCATTCTAAAATACGAAGTTGGGTTAAGTAATATAACCGTTAAAACAATGACGAAATCAACTTAAACCTAATTTTGTCTTTCTAAATGACAAGATCATCTAAAAAAACACGCAGGTGCCAGTTGCTTGGCTGGCGTTTGTGTGGTAAAAAGGAACACCGCTTTAAGAAATATTTCCCAAAAATGATCCAAATTGGTAAATAAGTTTTAAATTATTAATTAAATAATTTTTTTTTATTAGTTAATAAAAATTATTATTTTTAAGAAAATTATTTAAATAATAATTACTAAATTAAACTACTTTAGGAAATATTTCTCAAAGTGGTGTTATTTTTTGTCATGCATGCGCCAACTAAGCCGCTCACACCCAAAGGATGAAATCATATAAAAAAACGTTAAGTGAATTTGCTAAGGTGGTTTTATTGTTTCGAACAATGAATTCACCATGTGACGCTTCCCATCCTACCTGAACTCATGCACTTTTTGGATTAAAATTTAACCACCTATAGAGTCCAGACCTATGTTAGCGTAGGCGATTCACCAAAACTTATACAAATACGGAACTAAATTTAAAAAAGTGGTAATTCTATTTTTAGCTTGTTTATGTGATAATTTGCATAATTTTAGTGCCAAAAGGATGTTGTTATAATTTCCACAATTTATTTGAGAATAATTTTGATAGTATTACATTTTACCATTTGGCCATTGTTTCGTATGTACTCCAAAGTTCCCCATGGTGACTCAATCATATTAACTGGACTGCTCGGCCTCAAGGTCACATCTAATTCCATGTACCTACTGAATTGTTGTGTGTGACTTGTGAATTGAGTGACACTGCCAACATATTTCGAGCAGCCAGCCTACGATGAGGTAGAGTAAATGGTACTTGTTAACAAGGCCCACATGAATTATGGGCACTTATGGGTGAAACTGGACCTAAACGTGAATATGGATCACAATCAGCACATTCAAGCCCAACTGGAGCAAGGAACACATTTCGGGAGACTGTGGGCCTGGACCGCTTGGTCGTCTCAGGTTTCAACTCTCCGCCTCCTAAACAGCCAACCCCAACCAGCTGAGCTCCTAGCCATGTCTATGAGGCTAGCCCTATCAGACATAAAGCTTTTAATCATAATCTAAATTATAAGGTGGAAAGATAGGAAGCCGGGTTGAATTAAGCTCAGAAACAGTTCTAGTGGGCCTTGTTTCTCATAACGTTGCGACAATTTCAAAAGCCCAAATGGATGGACGACGAAGCCCCTCTCCGAATTGGGTTTGCAGGGCCTAGTGGGATGAGAAGTCTCCCACCAATTGTTTTAGCCAGCCCACCCATCCTGACACAGTCTCTTTACACGACACAGTGATAGATATTTATCATTCGTGTCATCTTTCTCCACGGAAAATGGACACTTTCAGATCCGCTGTGAAGTATTTATGCATGAGGACTTTCACAATAACCACCTAGCGTGCCATAAAAACTTGCGCAAACTGTTTATAAGCATACTGAGGTGTACAAGTATTAAGAGCAGGCTGGGCTGCTACGAGAACACTAAAGTGCGAGTACATCCGCGGGGAATGGAACAAAACCTACACCACCACGATAATCATGTGACTTGCCATTGTAATTATAATAATATGAAAATAGCTGACAGATGCCTGGGCTGGGCCTATGGCAAGGCAGAATAGGTCTGCCCCCTATAAATCCAATCCTATGGCACTCAGCACATATGCGTCAAGGGCATGGCATATAAACGGGGTCCACATAATATTTTGCACCACCTTATCTCCAAGAACCCAAAGATAATACTCATCGTGTCTACCATTTATGCATGCTAAGTTAGTTTTTCCACACCAAATTAAGTATCGACTTGCCTATACGTTTTCTTACACGCAATTAACGTTTCAATCTACCACATTTCGCACGCATAACACATTAACAGACATACATAGGTTTAATAGCACAGAATATGTTGCACACCTACATAAAATACTTGAGGATAAGGCAGATTCGGTTTACACAAATAGGACTCCATGGGTCCCTCCCGCTCAAAGAATGGTGGCCTTATACTCGAGGATGAGATCAAATTGATCACTATATGAGCAAGGAGCCAAGGAGGAAGGAAATGAAACTAATTAAGAAATCACATGTTCATCTTTAATTGGCCTTGGACTATTGCGCAACCGTATGAAGGCCAACCTCGAACCTAAGTACAACATGAGAAAACTGTAACTCAAACCTGATTTAGCATATTTGGCCCCAATAAAATAAAAAAATATTTTTTTAAAAATTAATATATAAATTAAATTTTATATTTATAATTATATTCTAATTGGGTCGAGTTGGATTACTTAAAATCCGATCCGACCTTAAACAACTATTCAAGTCAATTTTTAAAAACTAAATTCAACTCATTAAAGTCAAATTAGATCAGGTTAAATATATTATTTACCTAACCTAAGTGGCATCCCTAGCCCCATCGAACTTACACAACGTTGATGTCCAGTGAGGACTTTTTCAATGGCTTGAAAATCTAGTTTTCCAATGGCAATGGTCGGCAAAAACTCTAACTGGACAAATACGGGGAAAGAGGATCTGCAAACGGAGGATCAATTGCAAAATTGGCCACGCTAGAAGAAGTCGAACACAAAATATGTCTGAATGAATCGTCTCCGTATGTGTCCACTCTTCTGACATTGCATCTGACTTGGCTGACTACTCCCTAAACTTAGCACTTAATCTTGCCAAGTATTCTTTGAAGGGAATAGTAACCCAATTTGATGCCATTAGAGGTTCTTTGTTGTATAGTTTTAAAACTTCCTTTTTGCTAAAAACTCCTCGACTCAATTCGGTTCCTCTGTAAATTAAGTCAACCTCCTGCTAACTCCAATAAACATGACTCCCACTCCTTGAGTCAATTCCTCGAATCTCTTCTACCTCCGCCAATTCCATTTTCTTCTGATTCTCAATACACCAGTTTTTCGTATACACTTATTCTATTTATACCTTATAAAAGGAGTTAATAATTAATTCATGATAATTATTACCTCTTTATTGAAACTAATAAATTGTTTCTCGATACACCAGTTTTTCGTATACACTTATTCTTGTTAATAGCTCACTAACAACAATGAAAATTCATTCTCATACCGGTCATTTAATCTATTCATTAATTAGAATAATATTTTAAGAAACAATTTATTTCAACATCTTCTTGCATTTTAGCATGTTGGCATGGTACATGATAACATTCACATAACAACTATATCTCAAAGTTAAATTTATAATTAGATCTATGTTATAATCCAAATACCTACACTGTGAAGAACAAACTATAATGAGCAACCTATTTATATTTAGTCTATGATAATGATATATGTTAGAGATTTTTTATACTTAAAGACAAAATATATCATATAATTTAACTAAAATTTGTTTGGTATAAATGTACAAATTGCCCATAAATGAAAACTTAAATCCTACATTCTAAGTCTACTCAGCAACATGGCCTTTGGAGTCGAATCTGTCTACATTAACAACAGGTCAACTACCTCTCAATTGAAACTCTTTTCATCATAAGTCCAGCTTCCATCATATATATTTTATTCATTCACATGTCAGGCCTTCTATTTATACAAGTTTCACAATTCGAAACAAGCAGTAAAGTACTTTGGAGGATAAGGCAATAGGACTGCATCAACATCCAACACCGACTTCTTCTCTACATTTGCACTCCATAAATCGTCATGTTTATTAGTGGAGAATGTGCAAGTGAGAAAGCAACGTTTATAAATGGAGAAAACGTGTTTCATTTCACCAGATTGGAATGTATCTCCTTGTCGAAGTAACAGATTTAGATCATGCGCAGGGTTGTTCGCATCAGATTAAGACCACTTAATGTGTTGTCGGTGCCAAGCAATTGGATTCATCCATACGCTATTTTAGCACATTGGTCAAGCAAAGGAGAGTGTGATGTGATGGAAAATGGTGTTGGCAGCCTTCCTAAGGGCGGCGGGGCCGGTGCATGGTCTGATTTCCTCGTTATCAAATAGATTCACAGTATTTCTTTGATGTTACGGCATGACTGGTATTGCGAGTAGTCTCGGATCAGACTAATCCCTTTTTCCTGGAAGACTTATGTAGAGAAGTTAACTCCAGTGGACGAGGGGAAGCATTTTAGTGTTTTTTCATGGCACTTCTCCATTAGTTCAAAGGGTTGACACGGCTCTTATATTTGAATGGTTTTCCGACCAGGCAACGCAGAGGGGCTGCGAAATGAAGGGGCCAAAGTAATGCTCGATTATCAGTTCAAATTTGTGGACTAGCTACAGAAAGGAAGATGCGATCAGTTTGAGAAACACCGAATTGAGGAGGGTTATTTGCCCATACAAACAACAGTACTGCAGCTGTTAGCTAGTTAGTCGCAACTTCGCAGATATATTCAAATATTACTACCTGTTTCCGATGATCAGCAAATGAGCATTATTGCCGCCCCCCTATACCAAGTGAAGATTCCTCAGCATTTCTTCCTTAGAGGCCCACCCTTGCTGCTCTGTCTGGCTACAGGGCTCATTAAACACACATGCTTTGTCCTGCCTTTAGCAAATTTGCTGCACTTGTATATATAAAAAAAATTGCTACACACTAATTTTGAACGGCCCACAATGCGATGCCAATCAAGGCAGAAAAGGAAGCACCGCATGCTCAATGAAACGACAAATGTAGAGGAAGAAAACGAACCACATGGAAAATGCATCAGTAGACCGGCGCCCATACGTGGGCTTCACCCCTGCCATGTACATTGGCTGCCCCTTTTCGCCCAACTCAATGCTCTAGCTCCTTCTCTCTCTCTTACTTTCTTTTCTACTGTGCTGCGAGCTGACTAACAGAGAAATTTCACTATTCTCCATGAGCCTGTTGGGGAGATATTTAGACATATTCTACTATTCTACATTAGTATCATTGATTGATTTGAAAGATATTTAGGTGTGACCACCCCCACCTGAGTCTAGGTGGGCATCATTGCAGGTGTAGTAAGTTACTTGTAAAGGATGATCGGCAGGTGGGCTTATTCTTAAAATCTTCTCTTATAATTATTTTTTACGTTCTCTACTGATACTTAGCATAGAGCCGCACTTAGTATATGCGCCATTGATTTACTGGATTGACGTCTCTTATACCTTTCCTTGCGTAGGCTCACTATCAGTAAAGACTACTAGCTTGTTCACATGGACATAAAAATAGCTGAATCCTGGCGAGGGGAAACATCTCTAAAGAAAAGACCAAGACCTAGATTATCATTAATTTATGGCTAATTATGCTGCATGTATCAAGATTATTCCGCTACCTGCTTTCTTTTGGTTTCTGCTTTTCGTTTATGATAAGGTACTTTCATCTGCAGATTAACCTCCACCCAAGTTGTATGTGCAAAAGGTTGTGGGACGAGGTGCCGACGTGAGCGTACGTCACAGAGGAAGAACCATGGGAGAAGACTAAACTCGCCGGTTTCTTATATTCTTATGGGCACCTAGTTTATTGGGAACCGAGGGTCACTTTGTTGCTTTTTGTTCTTTATCGTTTTTATACGAGTAGTCTATATGATAAAGATACCAGTTAGGGTGGGATTGGGATGAGACACAGGAGTTTGCCTCATCCACCTTTTTATCCTGGCTCGGCCACTAGGCACTAACTAGCGAACTCGTTGTAGTGGGCATGCAATCGCATATTCTGGAAGTCATATAAAAGATGAATTATATTCTAGAACAATACATTATCTTAATCCTAGTACAGCTGCAGATTAAAATAATGGATGTTTGCGGTTTGCCGACCTAAAAGCCATCAGCTGCAACGCGTTAATGAAAGCTAATTAATCAGTTGTGGCCATGGGTCGACCTTCTTGGTTCAGTGCCCTCTCTGGACAACGCAACGCTAGGACTTGCAACTTCCAAGTGTCAAAGAAGTTGGCCAAGCAATATCTGGCCCAGTGCTAGACGCGAGCAATGACGTTGGGGCATTAGTGGAGGCCCCAGCGCTTGTAAATAGCAAACGTGGTCGACCACTACCAACGAGAAACAGCATGCCCAACATGTCAACTAGCCTCTGCCCCAGATGAAAAGAAAAAGTGTTCTGCCATGTCCAATCTAGTTCGGAAAATGTTTTCCTGACTGGCCAGGGTTTCATAACCAGAGATCCACTGTCCATGCCAATGGTACATACGGCTCTTAGCTTGGTACATGATGGACTAAGATCTATGTCCGTTCCTCTCGCCCGGGCCTCCCTGCAGTGCAGCCGTGAACGTTGTATAGCTCATGATCTGATCATTCCAACCTTTGGAACATGGTACCACAATGACTGTCGGTCTCATGACTATCACTAAAAGTTGTCTCCCATCCCATGCAACTAGTATTGAAATGACACAACAAGGGCCAACTTTGGCCAACTTGCGGCGAAAGGCAGTGGAGTGAAAGGTGACACTGGACCCTGGATGAGGTGGGGTAGTTATGGAAGTGGACGGGACAAGCACTGAGAAACCTGTCTCTTTGTTGACTCTTGATCACCCTTAAGACGTTGGGCAGCTCAAGTTGAACAGGGTTGTTTCTTCTTCCCAATTACAGTCAAACACAGAGTATGCAAGTAATTGGTTCCGCTTTGGTCCTAAACATTGAATCCTACCTATATCTCTAATGATATATTAGTAAATGGACCCTCCCCTTCATTAATCTTAGGATGGCACCTCACCATGGATGACGTGTGACTCAATTATCAATGGGTGATGTGTAATTCAATTATCAAACTGGTCACACTTTTAGTGCTAATAGCGATAGAATAACCAACAACTGCCATTGCTACGTTAAAGAAGGACAAAAAGGAGCAACGGCGTACCGATAATTAAGAGCGCGCGGTACGTTTGGAAACAGCTTTACGCGTCCTTTGGATCATTACAGAGACAAAGCCGGCTTCGAATGAAAGTGGATATGCGACACATTTCTACCAATGGAGCTTTTTATGGTAAAAAACCTAAAATTTGTTTCACATAATTTCATTTTGTATAATTTAAGTGGGTGGGTACTTTAAAAATATATTATAAGCTTATTTTTTCTTATCTTATATATGGGTTTTACCATTTAATATAAATTATTATTATTTTTAAATATAACTATTAATATTGGATAAAGGGAGCACTTAAAAGTAATCCACATAGGTATAATGTGTATAAATATAAATAATATATATATATATATATATATATATATATATATTAAACAAAGGGTTTTTTTACATGTAATTATATATATTTACAATATATACTTTTAGGATCATAATGCTTATAAACTATACATACGAACTCTATATTGATCTAAATACACCTGTAGTACACAAATGAGAGATCAAATCTTATTATCTAAGTATTATGTCATAGGTTGGTAAATACAATAGACTCTGTGTTGTACAATATGTTATTCACATTCGAGATCATTTTGGTGGCGACAGTGTGTCATTTAATATTATCGACAAATGTGTTGATTGTGCTGAACACAAAAAATTTAAGAAAACATGGTCAAGTAATATTTCATTTATAGAACTTATTAAGAGCTTTCTAATGAAATTGGAACACACAAATATGAGTTTAGGAGTGTAAAATATAATATCATAAAGTTAAAATTAACATAACCTAAAAAACATGGTCTATGTCATATTGATTATAGTATTATATTGATATGTGGCAAAATATATAAAAGTATTTAAATAAATAATTTTACTAAAATATCCTTAAATCATATACTAATTTAAATTTATATTATAAAAATTTAATAAAATAAGAATAAAGGATAAAATAATAGGTAAAATAATCTTATAATAAAATTTCTATAGTCCCCTAAAATTTTGTATATAACATAAGCAAGAATGTACACATATAAGCACGTAAATATAAATTAAATTAAATTAAATTAAAAATAAAATATGTATGTCTTTTGTATGTTATGGTTACAATACATACTTTTGGGATTATAATAATTATAATATAATATAATATATATATATATATATATATATATAATTTTTATATTAACTCAAATATACTCACAGTAGACATAATAAAGTTGAATGATTTTATATTGTATAACATGTTATTTATATTTAAGATCAATTTGGCAGTAATTTCATTTAATAGAACTTTTTTGGAGCTTTTCAATGACATTAAAAATACGCAAATATGAATATAATTTATAAATAAAAAATAAATAAATTATTATAAAAATATGTTGTATAAGTGAGACCTACATAAAAGTTTAAATAAATATAATTATGTGTGATGCCATTTGATAGAGCACATTGAGAGCATTCTAATGATAATAAGAACATACAAATTTGAATTAAAAATATAAATTATAACATTACAAAGATGAAAAATATAAATTATAACATTACAAAGATGAAATTGATGTGACATCAATCCTTAATATTATGTCATAAGCAAAATATTTAAAAGAATCTATATAAATAATTTTACCAAAATACTATTATATTACATATTAATCCAAACTTATATTAAAGAATACATAAATATAAAATATAAATAAAATTAAAGGTAAAAACATTAAAAAAATTTAGAAATAAAAATTCTATAATCATACAATTTAATTTATATAATGACATAAATTAATTTTATATAATAATATGAAATATGATAATGATATGATTATCGCTCTCTTTCTTCCCCAACTCCCGTGTCACAATAAAAATTCTATGATAATATAATTTAATTAATATAATGATATGAATTAATTTATATAATAATACAAAATATGATTATGATATGATTATCGCTCTCTCTTTCTTCCCCAACTCCCGTGTCGCTATTGCTGAAAGAGTTAAAATTGGGAGATGACTTCTTGCTGGGAAACTCAGCACCCTGCTGATAACCAGGCACAAGATTCCGTTCCCAGCAACGCCCCTCGCAGGTCCCAGACAATAGGACAAGTAACCGACAAATTTGTCTCCGCAATATATTCGTCCATCTTTTTTGTCCCCCCCCCCCTCCGAGCCCTTTCAAGGAAATAACACATGATATAAAGGGAGATCAGTAATTTCATATGTAGCTATTATTTTTATAACACGGACCCACCTCACAGCCTCGACCTCAACGTAACGAGTACGTTTACACACACGTCCCTATTTTTAGAGGGAGCTGCATGGGGTCTGAACAAAATTACGAAAACAAAGTACCGAATTTACAAAAATGGACACAGTTTCCCGGCCATCCTCTCATACTTGCTTCTCTAGGCTCTCCGAGCTCACAAAAGTCCCATGCAAACCGTACGGGACTCTGGACGGCAGCCTAACGGCGGCTTCCTGCTTCATGCTCGTGGCGTTCACGATCACGAGCTCCGATTCTCCCAAGTCCTCGTCGTGGACGAGGCTCATCACGTAGCCCTCGTCCTCGTCGCGGCCCGAGCAGGGCACGAATGTGGGCTCGCCACCGAACCGGGCACTTCCGTAGATGAATTTCTGGACTGAGCCAGTCTCTAGGTCCACCTTGGCTAAACCGGAGCACTTGGGCCACGGCTCTGCGATGGCCAGATAGACGAACCGGCTCTTCAGCCCAAGCAGCGTCCTGTTCACCTGTCCGGCCTCGAGGTTCAGCCCGGGCACGAGCTCCCGCCGGGTCGACTCCCCAGTGGTGAGATTGAGCCGGATCTCAGACAGGACGCTCTGCAGCGGATCATCCGAGTCGTTGAACACGGAGTCCGGAGGGGTCATGCATGACCCGATTACCACCACGATGTCCTCCCCGTCGCCGGAGCGCTCCTCCCACGCGTTCCAAAGGTGGAAGCAGAAGCACTCCGGGACTGGGACCCACTTCATGCTAGAACCGGTGGGGTCGTTCTTGTGCAGGACCCCAAACCGGGAGGTCTTGTTCCGGTCGAACACCACGGGTGATCCGCCCCGGACCATCTCGGAGAGGCGGAAGACGATCTGGTGGTCAGGGATGATGACCGAGTTCTGGGTGATGGCAAAGTCGTGGATCATGGTGGGCTGGGCCAGGGGGATGGCGACGTCGCCGGACTTATTACCGCACGTGTCGAATTTGAAGCACTTGAGGTGCGGCTGCTTCACCACGTCATAGCTGAGCGCGAAGAGCTCGCCGGTGACGGGGTCCACCTTCGGGTGAGCAATCATCGGGCACCGCAGCTGCGATCCGAAATCGAACCGGCCAACCGTCTCCAAGTCCCCGCCGCGGGTGACACGCACATGATAAGGGAGGTCGTCCTCGGACATGGCTAGGAGGCGGCCTCGGAAGTAGACCAGGCCCGCGTTGGCCACCCCGATCCCGCCCGAGGAGTCGACCAGCCCGGCGCAGGCCCGAGCATAGAAGAGCGCGAGACGCGCAATACCAGAGTGGCCGTGCAGCTCGCCGATGGGCTTGGGGAAGAAGGGCCGCCCCAGGCGCTCCTCGTGGGCCAGCCGGTTGGTACGGGTGAAGCGGCAGCTGTAGCTGGGGGAGCCATCGCCGCCCTGCAGGGTGACGGCATGGATCATACCGTCGCCGTCGAAGAGGTGGTGCCCGCCCGCTGGGGCGTACAATGGGTTAGCGCCGTTACGGACGTAAACGCCTTTAAGGGCGTCGGGCACCCGGCCCACAACTTGCAGTCCATGATGAACAGGGCACTCGGGGACCGGAGCGAAATTGCCAGCAATCTGAATGGCGGGGTCCACAGTTCTGGGAAGGGGGTGATTCTTCTCCAGCTTGTCAACGATCAAGTGCTCCACCGCGTCGAGAGCAGAGACAGCCAGCCTCTGCAATGGGTTGAGCTCCGGCACATGTGAGGGAGTAATAGTAGTGTGTCGAGGCCGCAGGGGAGACTTGGGAGGGGAATTCTCGACGTGGAGAGGAGGCAGTCGCTTCACAACATCTTTGGACGTGCTTTTGTCGGCAGGTCTGACGAGGATTTTGCATTTGGGCAGTTGCCGTTGTGAAGAAGCCAGGCAAGTAGGCGAAGGCTTGCATGGAGGATTACCAACGAGATGAACGGACATGCTGGGAGGCCGGTGGGGTAGGAGGAGGAGGAGGAGGCAGATCGGAGAGAGAGATGAGGAATACAGTACAGTGGGTGGGGAAGCCGCTTCTTTGGAGGGAGTGGGAGTGGAGTGGATGAGTATATAAGGACGAGAGGGGAGGGGGAGGGGACTCAGGTGGGGGAAGAGAATTCACACGTGTCTCGGGGGAGGGGAGGGGGGTGGGAGGTGGGAACAGGTTATCAGGGTGGTCACGCGGGGGCGCATGGGGTGGGGGTGGCAAGCTGGGACACGATTGGGCCCGGAGTGGGCCAGGTCGGCCCGACCACCCCCCTGAGTACACAACAGTCGGTCCTCCCCACGTGACAAAGTTGACCCGTGGTCCATCTCGGGCCCATAGGTTCGCCGCTTTTTGGCTGGGCCTCTTTACACGTGTGCAGTCAAGGCCCACCTTACAAGTGGCACCTCTTCCTATCTCTGGCGGCATGCAAAACCCCTCTCCGTCTAATTAAACAAAACACGCAATTAATGTCGCATTATGGTTTAAGGAACTTGTTTAGGTTTCGACCACTCCAAAGTCAGTCCACTAACCACCCCACCCCAAAGCCCACTAATGATCCAAGACTTGCGCAGGTCAGCACATGATCGATAAGTTCCACTGAATGGAAGCCTGAAGAAGGTGGGGGGCGTTTCATCCGTTCTTTCGGTCTAAACGGGCCGACTGGGTCCAAGTTGAAAAGCTTCTCATCGTGTGATGCCGGTGCCACTAGCCACCGTTGCTGCCAACCTAACATTTTTATTTCAGTTGAGGGAATGAAAAGATCCAAAAGAGCAGTCCCAGTCGGCTCATCCTCTTTTGGCCACCTTTTTGAACTTAATTTGGTTCCTCATGTGGACGGGGGTCGGCCCATGGTCAAAACAACCCCGTTTCCCCCACCCAATTATTGAGTTTACACCTCAGCTTGTTAATTGAGATTTATTTCCCTTTTTTGTATGATGAGTCCACACCGCCCCATGAGTATGATTTCCTAAAAATGCCACTCCCAACATGGAATATGCAGATTTGCAGCACTCCTTAATTTGTGAACCACGTTTAGCATGACCAGATATTTCATGACCAGGTCTCGGGTGACTAATAATGAAAAGTTCTCATATATATCATTAATAAGTGGTAATAGAAACTTAGGAAAATAATTAAAAGGTGAAAAGCTCTTATATCATTTATTAATAAATGGTAAGAGAAACTTAGGAACATAATTCAAAGGTTAATTCCTACGTTTCTCCCCCTTTACACATGTCCATTGACTTCAATCATGCTCAGTGGTTAAGAAAACAAAGTTTTTAATTCATTGGGCTTGTGCTCTAGGGACAGGTATCCTCCAAATGGGATATGTCTTTCTTCTCCATAATTTGTTGCATCTTGGACATTAGAGTCTAACTTCACCAAACTGCTACACTGTAACACGCATTGCGCACTCATGGTCATGGATGGAAGCAAATGTGGATAATTGGTTTCACACACAATTGTCCACTAGTTGCGTGTGAATCAACACACACACACACACTACTTTATTAGGTTTTTAAGCCGTGGACGCGATTGTGTAGAATATGTTCTTAAGTTGATCGAATGCCAACCTATCAAGTGATCCAGTAAACACGGTAGAAAGACTCCAATCAGAATTCTCCGAGGAAGGTTGGCTGGTGACAACTGGAACAACGTCAATATACATGATACAACATCGGTCTTTGATCACGCACAAATTGTGGCACATTTTACATACTCCACTTTTCCGTGTTTGAGATGCAAGTGGGGGGGAAAGGGGAGCTAGCCTCGCCTCACCTCACCTCACCTGGTTGCTTGATCACCATCAGGCATGCATCAGGGCTTAGGTTGACGAACCTGCAGGGACTGCATTGCCGCTGGTTGTCCGGGCAGCTTGGACCACCATTGCTCTCACGTCCCAATCCTACGCAGACCATCGTCAACTGCCGTCAGCTAACAGGTTATCATCATGGCCTTCGTCACTCAAAGACTCTCGCTTGGCATTTTTGCTTTCTTTATTCCCTGGCCTTCAACAAACTCCGCACGCAAAACTCTCTCCTCAGTTTGCCACTCCAGAGTCCAGTCTCCCCTCAGCCTTCTGCCCGTTCCCACCACTAAACAAGTTCAAGAAACGGCGCAGGTGCGTCCCCTTGGAGGACTTACTGGCCTACTTATTCACACGTTTCACGTAAGTAATATTGACTGATGACCAGCAGCCATTCTCCCCCTGGAGGTCTCCAATTATTCCACCACGCGATGAAGCGGGTAAACGACAGCAGCAAGATTTCATTGCGTCAACCAACTTGTGGATTTAGAGACTCCCGTGGATCCATTTCTTTATTTGGAGTGGTCTGGCACCTGCCTCCCCTGCTTTCACTTTTCCTTCTTTGACTGCACATCAATTTCCTTCATTTGGTACGAGAAGGAAGAAAAGAAGCGGTTGGCAGCCTCGCAAACCTTCAGAGGCTCGAAGGAATTGATGAAATGTCATGCTGATCTTGGCGCACACGCATGGCATCAAGAAAGCTTTACTGGGCGTTGATTTCTGACAGTCTGATTCTTATCTTAAAAGTTTGATGGGTATCCTGATCCTTGTAGCATACTAACATTTTACAAATCGAGTCTATATACTTTTCAAGCAAGCTTTGAGTTCCACGTCACTGGCGCCCTTTTTGTCATTGGAATTTGGAATAGGAATTTCTTACCTACTACAGGGTCTTAGTCTCAGTGATTTTAAAATTAAATTTTTTGCCGGTTTAGATTCAAGAGTCGTGAAGTAGTGGTCCAAAATTTAGACTCTTAGATTGAAAGATTTAGAATTAACAAGTACTCAAACTCTCTCCCTCATTTCTACACTATATATATTAAAAGTAAAATGGGGGACGGGAAAAAAAAATTGTGACTTATTTCCCATATATATAAAATACTGAATTAAAAGTAAAATGGGGGGCCTGAAAATTTTTGTTTTAAGTTATTTGCCCATATATATTATTAACAATATTAGTTAATAATTAAGGATAAAAAAGTAATTTATAGTAAATAATAATATTAGTAAATAATTTAAAAAATATAATAAATTACATGTATATAATTTTACTTACTTTCAAGTCCTACTCAGCATCCAAAGTTCTACTACATTAAAAATACTATTAATAAAGATTGAGAGGTTGAGAATCATAGGTTTTATGGGTTTCATCAAACAAACTAATATTGAGTATTATTAAAGCAAAAAGGGGCGGTGATGTTTGTCAAAGAATGCCTAAATTATTCCTAATATATTAAAATTCCAAACCCTAATACGTTAAGTTTTTTATAATTTTGCAAAAATATGTGTTTGAAAAATATGTGTGAATGGCCATCTCTTGTTGTGTATCCCATGAAATGAGAGGAGGTCGATCATACTTTCTATTGATGGGGTAATTGAGGTAGGATTCTTATTCTTGGTAGTTGCCTTCAATTGCCTATAGCCAATGGTAGATTGTTACACGTCAACCAAATCTTAGCAAATATGCAAATCTTTGAGTTCATTGGGGCAAAACATAGATTCTTAATAAAATATACAAATCTTCAAATCTTAACAAAAATAAATATGCTTAGTAAAAGATTTAAATCTCATTAGTTGATATAAAGTAAAGTTAATAAAAATTTAGTAGCATAATTGGACTTCTAATAAATATGACTAATATAGAGTTGTTAGAATTGTTGTATGTGTCAAAATATCAAGATCCTCTAAGTGGCAGTTATATGTCTAAATTAAGGAGGACCGGGGATGGTAGATAATTTCTTTATAGTTAGAATTTGACTTGAATGCACTATGAGTGAATGAGGTTGTTGGACAAGCTCAAGACATGTATGATTTCCGACCAATGAGAGAAACAAAGGTAATGAAAAATTGGGCATAATGAGAATGATACCAATGAAAATGTTAACATAATCTCACAACATTACACCCTGATGTCTTGACCATATATGTGGCCTCATGCCTTGGCCATATCTCACAGTGAGCTACTTAAGATTGCAAGCTAATTATCATGATTTCATTACAAAGAAATCTATTAGATTTGATTATGAATTACAAGTGTAGGCAGCCCTTCTCATGTCAAAATGTTATAATGCACATTCACATCATATCATGTGCGTCAGTTGGTAAACAAGATAACACTTTATTCCTTTTTATAGGATTTATTGGTGAGAAAGAGAGAATAAGTATGAACAATAAAGATAGTGATAAGCTTCATATAAAATGTTTTGCCATCAACCAATTGAAAAGATTTTGTGTCATCGGAGTGTTAGTCACCACATTTGGTGTGGAAGACACCAAAATATACAAAGTACTTTAAAATTTCTATTATCGATAATTGTAGGATATTAATATTTATGTTGTAATATAATAGTTGACTCCAAGTCCAATAGTTAACAATGAGTTATTACATGTAGAGTGATTTGTGTTTAATATTGTAGAATTATGTTGTAAACAAAATGTAGATTGTCATTCTAACATTGGAAAAAATGAAAAAAAAATAAAAAAATCTAAGCATTTCTATTGTGTTCACTCATTACTTAATAAGAAAATATTTTTTATTTAAAAAAAATTATAAATAGTACTCCCCCATCCCATATTAATAGCTACATCTATAGTAAATTTTATTTAATGGCGAAAGCCCATATCTAAGAGAAGGAAAAATAAACTTATGTACTCGTTTTCAAGTACCCAACTACTAATCTCAGTTATGTAAACCCTTGTGTGTTTATGTGTTGTTTTTATGTGTTTTTCAAACATATTTTTAGTGTCCTCCATTTTGTATGGGAGATTATCTCTCACACTATTTTGTTCTCTCTTGAGACTTCTTTTCGTGTGTTTAATTTCTAGTGCTTGCATTCAATAGAGTCCTTGTATTTTTATAAAAGGATTAGGATTGTCTTTGGGGTGTAAATAGGGTATTTATATATTATGGATTTTATACGAAGATTGAATAATTTTTTTATAAAAAAAAATAACGACCAATTAAAAGAGC
The DNA here is from genome assembly GCA_035235625.1 of Saururus chinensis. NCBI lineage: Eukaryota > Viridiplantae > Streptophyta > Magnoliopsida > Piperales > Saururaceae > Saururus > Saururus chinensis. The sequence goes on from CP141145.1 coordinate 35,787,623, forward strand.
CTAATAACTTCTCTAACACAAAATGACCAATAATCGTTCAAAAAAGATTTTTCAATAACATATTTATTATGTGCATTAAAGTATTCCTAGTACACGTATCTTAGGTCAATGCCATTATCATTATGTGAGGGAGGGAGGGAAGGAAGAGTACTTGATCCTTTGATCTCACTTGTCCTTGCCTAATTAGCAAATTATTGCTTGTCTTTATCACAAATCACAATGATGATAATGGATTGATCATTGTTTTCTCTAAACATAAAATTGTGTCAAGGTTTTGCACATTTTTCTTTTTGAGATTGAGATTATTGTGGAAAGTAGTAATTTGTGCCACATTAGAATGCATGTTCAACAAATATCACACTAAATTTAGTAACTTGATTATGTAACTTTTGGCACAGGATAAGTGAAGCGGCTTTCCGCCTACTTTCCGCTAATGGGACATATTAGTAGCCACTCGAAGGCGTAACCATTTTTGGGTTGAAGTGGTTGCCAAACGATATCTAAAAAATGGATTGTAACGCATGTCATAATTAGTATGTAGGTCCAACAACTATAGTGATGCATTAAAGAAGTGGTCCCTTCAAATAGACCGCTTTACTTCATGAAAGTCATTGATAGACAACAATGTACATAGAAATCTAAGGAGAGGAAACTACAGTGCTATATTAAAGAAGGAGGCACTCCAAATAGATTGAGACCTAATGTGTAAACAACATTGATAGACAATATGTATATAGAAGCGTAGTAGAAGATTTCAAATTATTACTCTCTCTGTCCCATATTAATAGGGATTTTTCAAAATGAACTAAATTTAATTCATTTTGAAAAACAAAATAGAACTATTAATGTCGAATGGAGGGATTTGTTTTACTAATTATTATGTCTATTTTTGTTAACAAATAGAGAACTATGTATGTACCCTTATTACATAATATTTATTTCCAAATTATAAATAACGACTTGGATTCTACATAGATTCTAAAATCCATAACATTAACTTGGATAATTGTAACAGTATTTTGTATGAACTCCGGCTATATAATGCTTGTTTCCAATTTATAAATAATGGCTTGGGTTCTACATAGATTCCAATATCCGGAATATTAAGTTGGATGACCATAATTCAAACTGTTATAAAATGAAACTAAACAAACCAATCTCAAATCCAATCAAAATAGCAAAGTTAGGATTTTAAACTTTGAATTGATGAAACGTTCATGACCCCATGATGATATTTTTTGGTTAGGTAACTTTATAAAGAAAATAAATTTTATTTATGTATAAATGTCATAAGAAATCTAGTGATATAAATTTTTTTGTTAAAAATTCATGAAAATTCACAAATATGACTCCTTCCTTCGCTACAACAAGATCTCACCATTTCTCTTTTTTTCACATTTAATTGTCCTTTATCCTAAATCCGGACTAGACTATTACTTCACCCAGTTCGTAAATAATAAAGTAGTGCCTTGTAAGTTAAGTTGCAATATTAATGGTTGTGTTGAAAGCCTTCCAAGGTCTTCTTTCTTTTGAGGTTTTTGTTTGTGTAAAACATGCAAAATGCTGTTTTGGGGGGAAATGGATACCTAGTCATTATTTTTCTTATTGATCATTAATAGATTGACATTGCTCTCTTAATAAAATTCGTCAAAATTCTTTTATAGTAAAAAGGGTGAGCAGTATTGATAGGATGCAAAAGTACCATATGATTTTGAATTTTTTTTAGGTCTAACACATTTTTCTATGAAAAACCCAAAGTACCCTTCTCTTCTTACTCGTTCCTTGAACCCACCTTCTCTAATGACGTGCCACCAAAACCTACCAACACCTCTACCATTCCTCCTATGCTACCCTACTATTGATGTCATCATGACCACTACTAGCAACGTTGTCGTCAAGACCTTAGCCGCCAGCAAGCCATCATAACCTTAGTTTCTGCCATTCATGTCTCTACCTTTGTTGCCACCTATGCCACTACCTTTACTTCACCCTCCCTCCTCCCGATTCCCCACCTACTCATCATAGCTATTATTGTGGCCACCACCTCTACCTCGTATGCCACCATAGTATAGATTTTTTGTGCAAAATATATAGTAAATGCATATTGTTGCACATTGTAATATGGTGTTGGGGGCAATTACTTTGGTAGTGTCCCCGCCATCCCTCCACCATTATTATTGCCATCACCATTGTCAAGCCCAATTGGTAGGTAGAATATCAATTTATTATGTGAGTCTACACAACAAATACGACTCACATTATAGTAATATTGTTGGAGTTCACCACCTCCCCTAGCTACATAGCAACTAGATTTGGATGCTAGCATACTATGATAGTAAGATCTAGCCATGGCCACGGTTACGGTTGCAGGCTGACTGCGACAATGGTTGTGGGCTGCATATTGGTTGTAGCCATGGCTGGTGAATGCGGCCTTACTGATCAACCATATATGCCTAGAGGAGCTCTAGCCATGGCTAGGAGCAATGTTTTAAAACCCGGCCCTAACCCCGACCTAGATTAGTGGCTAGGCTGGGTCGACCTGGGTGATGATGTCATTATCAAATTTTTTTTGCAAGAGTTTCCCTGTAACACTAATTTTTTTTTGTTAAACCTGTTTCAAAATTTTATTTAAACCTATTTAACCATTCAAAATATTGATTGTTCCAACCATATCTAAACCTACACTTCTTATTTAAACTCATACTTTTATCATAATTAAACACATAAACAAACATTCACAGTTTCAAATCATAAAAAAGATCTACTTTTCACTTCTATAAATAAAATCCAGTTGTCTTAGTTTAAATGGAGCTTATTTTGACCATGTAGGGGACCAAATATTTAGTGTCAAAGATAAGATACGTGGGACAGACGCCATGTTCCTGAACCAAGTAGTGTTCTAACCTCCATTATCATGTATAAGATTATACACTGTGAACATCCAATGGTTTATGAATCATTCAAAACTTACGTTTTCCTTAATTGACTGATCATGATCCCCCCACACCGCACACCCCATGCCCCATGTTATTTGTTATTTACTATCCAAATCAATACAACAAACTGCGCTCAACTCCCCAACGAACCAAAAGCCCTAAAACAATCAAGACATAAGTAAATTAATCAATTGAAACAAGTACACTTTTTGTAAATTGTAGTCTCCTTGCTGGAGTGGTCGCTGCACTTGAGTCCTCTGCTCAGGTTCTACAAAACCCTCCTCACAGAGTGCTGGCAGAGGCGATTGGGGGAGATTGAGGAAGGGAGAGGGTATTTTAAGAGGGAATCAGTCAATCATCACAAAAAGTGTCATATCTGGCGTTACCAGCTACTCTAGATGACAAAAAACAGAAAAAAAATGAAGCAGAGGCTCAGTTCAGAAAGCAGGGACTTCAGTTCGGAACTTCAGATCCAAGCAACAAATTTTGGCAGAAGAAGTCGAAACAGGGAAAGGAACCAAATTTTGGCAAAAGAAGAAGCGGAAAATGAAATACCTGCTTTTCGGTAGTAGAAACATCAGGAAAGAAAACGCCGGGAAAGAAGCAGAGATGATGCTCCTTTTGGAAAAGAAAACATTGACGACAGGAGATCAAAGTTAGGGTTTTGACTCCGGACCCTTCTCGGAAACTTTTGTCGGGGAAGGAGCCAACGCTATGGAAGCCGGAGATGGATTGTAGCCAGAGAGGAAACCGCTGCCCAAATTGCCTAAATTTCCCCACCGACCGTGACTGTGAGATTCAATCAGCGCCGGAGAAGATGAGATCACCGGACGACCGGAGAAGATGAGATTGCCTGTATCAATGGCGGCGGTGCCCCAACTTTCCACAGGCCGCCAAGCTCCAGATCGCCAATCACCACTGTGCATAAATCAAAATGGAACTATGAAAGATGAACAATGCCCGAGGCCGATGCTTAGACTCGATGAATTTTTTTTTTGAAAAAAAAATGGACCGGAACGTCGGGTTTGCGGTTTAACCGACTGGGTCACGCTGACCCAGTTGGGTTAACCCAATCCTGATTTTCACTCGAACCGGCTTGTTTTTAATACCGGGTCCGGTTAAACCCGGTTGGACCGGCCGATCCTGTCCAATTTTTTAAACACGGCTAGGAGTGCTCATGAATAGAAACAAACTGTAATATCTAGGAAAATTTAGGTATTTTTTAAGAAATTTTTTTAATTTTTCCTATTTTTTTTAATTTTTAAGGAATTTATAAAATTTAGGAATATATAATAATTTTTGGGTTGTGCAGAAAGATTTGCTTGGCCTATTGTAGGCCCAATTAAGTGGTGAATGAACCACTTATTTTTGGGAGGGTCTAAACCACCTAGGATTCCATATTCTACTTGGTTTAACCCTTACCCAATTAAGTCCTAATCCCCTCTCTATATATTTGGGTTTTCCTCTAATTATAGCCTTAATTGTGACCTAGAAAAATTAGAGAAGAAAAAGGTGGTCAAAGGAGGTGCTCCGGCGATTATGGATTGACAACAAACCGGCGTATGAGGTAGGCTCATTATCTTAGTTCGAGTCAAGATTAATGGTTGTTCCATTAAATAATTGAATTATAGATCACATAATTAGTGAAATCTACATGCTATTTTTTAATTAAAATAAATAGTAATTTCTGCAATAGTTTTGTAATTCTGTAAAAGTTGCATAGATCACTATTCCCATAATTACGAGGAATAGTGAATTTACAGAAGGAAAGAAATTTTTTTTGTCATCGGCCTGCCTCTGGCTAACTGGTCTTGCTTCACCAAGTGGTCAAATATTTTCTTCTGACCCAAATCTTGGTCACTGGAAGGGAAACAATAGAAAAAAAAGGGAAACTTTTCCGGTTGCTATGTTCAATTCTGGCCAGAGCGGCTCGACGGTGGTCGGTACCCAGTGAGAGGAGGAGAGATGAGGGTACTGACCATATCCAGTCTCTGGCTGTTGTTTGCCATCGGCCACAACGGACTGATGCTCTCAGTATGGGCAGAACAAGCGGTAGAATCCTGTGAGAGGGTTGGCGAAATTTCAGCAATCGATTGTCGACTAGGAAATTATGATGCAACTGAGCAGCGAAAATTAGATTAATCACCTCAAAACAATCCCCAGATAACAACTAGTGATCAGACGATTAAGATCACCCCGGTCGGCCTTGCATCGCCGGGTGGATCTCTGCCTCCATAGGTTCGGCGTAGCTGTTGGACATCAGAGGGGGAGGGGCTAGTCACGTGGACCTTGGGTGGAGTGTCTTGTTGCTTCTCCGTCATCCTATGAAGCTTTGTCGTGTTTTGGCCGGACGCTGCCATTGAGCGTTGCTGAAGCTCTCAAAAGAAAAAAGATAAAAAATACGCAGTGCATCTAGAGGTGGAGGACGACCTTAGGCCAGGTTGACCAGGGCCTGAGGTCATCAACCCGTGACCCAACTTGAAACCGGGCCACTCGGTTGGGCTCAGTGGGCCGGGTTTCATGGCCATGGAAAAAAATTTAAAATTAAAATTAAAGTAAACTAGATTTAATTAAACCAAACTTATTCTATGCAGAGGTGCCAATTTGGTATATTAAATCACAATAAGGGATATATCGTATCATGTATAGTGCATATATGTGCAGTATGGTACATATGAACTTTTTTAAAATTTAATCAAAATTCAACCGTTCTTTTGGCTCGAGCCCTGTAATAACCTCGACTTTTCAGTGGTTATTTATTTGCTTCTTGGGAAATTAATTATTTGTCTTAAGCTTCCATATTATTTTTTTCTCGATTATTATGTGTTAGCATTGTGCGTAGCCTCGGTCATGGGTAGAAAAGGTTTGTACGTTTTCAAGAGTTAAACGCGTAAGTTAAGGTTGCGGAGCTTAATTTAAAAACTCGCTCCTTAAATTAAGGCTCTTAGATTAAAAGTAAAGTTGTTTGGTTAAGGCGTGTTCTTGGGGGAAGTTCCGCATGCGTCGGGAGTTTCCACGCTTGAAGAAGAAGTGGAGATGTGTGAGGTAGAGGTGCACGATGAAAAAAAAGAAAAAAAAAGGAATAAAATAGAGTGCAAAACACAGATCACGTTTTGCATTCTGCACAGTACTTCCGCCGGCAAAAGGGAGTGAGCTTCTTCTCCCCCCCCCACTTCGTACTTCCGCCGGCAAAAGGGAGTGAGCTTCTTCTCCCCCCCCCACTTCTTTTCACCAGAACTCTGCCACCGCCCTCGCCTTCACTGGACTTCGACCGTCCGGTCACTGTGGCACGGGTCGTGCCGTCTTTGGCCACCGTCGTTTCTCCCCTGCACAGCGATTCACCGGCGGAAATTAGGAAAGCTCTATTTTTGGGTGAAACGCTGCTGGAGCTGAGGTGAGCTGCCAAAATTTGCCGGAATAGCCGCATAACCACCACGAACCGGGAGGTACTACCCCCTTTCTCCAATTTTACTCCAGTCGGCCTTCCTCTAGAAATTTCATCGCAGATAGTTTTGGGGGAATCCCTTCACTCTGGGCTGAACCACTCTGTGGCCGACGGAGTTGTCGCCGTGAGCTATTTTCGACTGGTGACTACTCAGCCGACCCTTTGGGCAACTATGGACCCGCCATGCACCTGGAGTTTCCACTCCGATCCATCTTTTCCTCACTGATTTACTCTGTTTTTGGCTGAACCGACACTGTAGTCGGCGGGATTGGCCACTGTGAGCTGTTTTCCGGCCGGCGACCACCCTACCAATCCACGGGGTTACGGTTGGGATGTCATGCAATCGGATTTTTCAATCCGATCAACGGCTCCTCGCAGGCCTACCCTATTTTTGGGCCAAACCACTTCTGGGACCGGCGAAAGTTGCCATTTTGATCCATTTTCTACCGGTCCCGACGCCATCTTTCCCACCTCAAATTCTGATTTATCTCCTTGGATGTTTTGTTTTCCTCTTAAATTTTATTTAGCAATCTCTGCATGTTCATCTGTTAGAATAATTCACTGGGAGTTGCCCAGCGACTATTCCACCTTGCCAACAGCTAGAGACCGCCACCATGACAATGCTTTACCCACATTATTGAACTGACCTAAGCTCTTTTTGGGGCGTGCAGGCATCTAAATCACCGGTGTGGGGGTTGTGAGAGACGTTCTTAACCGCGAGCACTAATGGGAGACTTGCACTGCAGCTTCCACCCAAGGCCTTCTCTTATAGCGTAAGGGTGCGTGGGTTGCTGGGTACGCACCAACGGGGCCTTCGTGGTACACCCTGACATCAATTTTGGCCCGGTCGATGAGGTAGGAGACTTTGAACCTTAGAAATTTACTCTAGCGTGCTTTTATGATAGGATGCATGCTAGGACTAAGATGTCTAATTGCATGATGCTTAGATGAATTTTAATGCGGAGGATGTTAAGTGCAGAGATTAATTTTAATGGCCATATGTGTGTATTTTAAAATTATCTGTGTATTAATTAGTAGATTAGTCGTAGGCTCACATGATGACTTATACTCGAATTGGATAGTTAGATGAGTAGAAGACTTGGTAATTAATTATATTTCCCGTTAATTGCATGAGTGGTCGTTATGCTTATGTAAGAATTATGTATTCATGCTATGAAGGCTATAAAGCATGTTGTAAGATGCATGTGTAGCGTATAGTTCAGAACTATGAGTAAGTTATACATGTGCAGATGATGTACGTATGCTTGATAAGTGACGATTAGTTCTGATTGATTCGAATTTCTAAAAAGTGACAAAGACTTCAAGGTTTAGTAAATAGGCAGATTAGGGTCGAAGCTTAGACTTAAGCTACAAGTAAAGGTACAATCATATTGGTATCTGCATAATGTATAAACTATAAACTGCAACATAATTAGAGTATGTAGTTGATAATAAGAGGGAGTCTTTAGCTAGATTGACGGATTAAATTCTGTTTGGTTGATGACTGACGGACGGTCAGTTTTACCTATAAAATTAACGTGGTTCATACCTTGGAGGTAAGGTTTGCGTAAGTTAGGATTTTTGATGCTCTGTTGAGAGCACCGTGAGTTGTCCGCCAAAGAGTGGTATCGTAAGTTTTTCACCCAAGAGTGGCATAGTAAGTTTTCTGCCCAAGAGTAGCTTTGTAAGTTTTCCTGCCTTAATTGGCATTTTTAGGCCCTTGCTGGCCCTGTATGGCCCCAGAGAGTGGGCATTTGCGCGCTCAGGTAAGTAGTATCATGGATCTACTCTTACCTGTTTGATCCCGTGCCCCATGAGCACCGGTGTACTTTGCCTTCGGAATCTTTTTAATGCGTAGGTTTCTCCCTGAAGGTCAAGGTGACGCCCTAGTGACATTCTTTCCTTTCGACAGTAGAGCTAATTGAGATTTAATTAGTTCTAGTCGTCGAGTGTAAGTGCAATATAATAAACGTAAGATTGTATTTGTAAGTAGTATGTATGTGGAAATGAGAGTTTGCTAGGTTGTGTCTGGTTATACGTAAGGTGAAAAGAAAAATTTGTAAGTTTGGAAAGCTCAGAGGAATTGTAGTACTCTGATGGAGATTGTATTTGTCTTCTCCTGGTTCTTGGTTTGCTACTGTCTTGCAGAGCAGCTTTGGCGTGAACTTTTATGGTTCACTGATTTTGTTTCTCCTACTGGGTATGAAAATACTCATGTTCTCTTTGTCTTTAATCCTCAGGCACTCCAGGGACTTCTGTGGGACCTAGTTCGAGAGCTGCGTAGCATTTGATGATACACTTTTTGGAGAGCAGGTCGATTTTTGACTTTATTGTTCATTATTAAATTATGCCACGATCTATTGTAAATAGATTTTGAAGTACATGTATTAAGTGAGGTGAGCGCTTTTACATGTATAATTTTGGACTTGTACACGGACTGTACTATTACTTTCAACTGTTATGGAACTTGTACCCAGCTATGCCTGGGAAAACACATTGAAAGCCCATGGCCATGACAAATTTTATCTTTTGATCGTTATTCACGCCGGGGAATGAATGATCTACGAGCTTTGAATGTTTTATTGTTGTTATATCTCTGTTTTGAATTGAAAAGAACGTGTTGAGATGGATTTATTATAAATGAATGAGAATTATAAAAATGTTTTTCACATGTTTCATATTTTCGTCAATTTTCACCAATTTACAGCCGTTATATTGCAGAATTTTTATTTAAATTTTATGAAATTTATTTTGAAAACCCCGGGCGTGACAAGCCCTATCAAGGGAATTAAGTTGGGCTTCTTAGTGATTTTTGAGCCTAAACACAAATAATAATATGGCCAAAATATTTATGAGTTGTTAGACTTTATTAATTTGTTTTATGTGTATAGTTGCATCTTGTGAATCAATGTATAGAAATTAATAAAGAATAATTGTTAAGGGTAAAGGGCTTTAGATTGGGGGTTGACACCGAATCAAGATAAAGACTAAATTACCCTTAGAAGGGCCAAAAACCTGTTAATGAATTAAATGGGGGTTTTGACTTGACAACCAACTTGGTTGATGAACGAAGGATGGTTTTTGGGAGGAAGGCCTTAACCCAGTCTGATGAGGCTAATGGGGTTAGGGTTGACCTATTAGTCTAAGCTTTATTGATGAGTAATTTGATTTGACCGTGTAGTTGCATCTCCCTGTTGGAGGGAGCTCGGAGTGAGCCAGGCTCACACTGATCTATTGAGGATCATTTAGTGTACATGCATTTAGGGTTACTGACATCCTGCTTAGTTGGCGTCTCTTACTACTTTTGTTTAGGTGCAATTGTGGGCGTGCCCTTCCACTCCAGCAAGTCCTTAGGGGCTAGGTTGGGAGATGACATTTCCTGGTGGATTCCAGGGTTACATCATGGATTATCCTTAGTGGGTGGTCTATGGTGAGTATATTATTTATCACTTAGGTTGACATCTGATGTGTTTGCTTGTCTATAAAGTTATGTGGGTCATTGGTTTTTCTAAGAAGGGAAAACTGATGGGGAATTATAATGAGAATTGATTTGATAATTGGTTTAAGTGGAGACCTAAGAGATTTGCATAAAATGTAATAACATTTTGCATTTATATTATTCAGCTTTCTTTATAGTGACTTGGTTTTGCAGGATCTTCTGGTAAGGATTAGTTGGATCAGGACCGAACTATCAGATTGAGGACGACTTAGCTCTAGTAGGATTTAATTCTATTATTTCAGTACATTTTAAATGGTTGTAATAATGATGTGATAGCCAACTATGATTAGTTGTTTATTTTCAGACAAATGTAAGGGTTGCACTTAGATGGATGGTTTATTTATTTGTGGATTTTTGGATACTCTTATGATATAATATGATTTGCTATTCGTATTTATGAACCCCAACGATTATGACCTGGATATTTAGTCGGTTGATTTTATTTGATTTTAAAAAAAATTATCATGATTTATCGATTGTCCTTTATTAAAAAGAGTTTTAAAAACCCGAGTTGTGACACAAACATAGACTCATATGGTATATGCATACTCCCTCATCCATGTTGGAATGTTTCTTGTCCCTTCCATATTATTTTTTATCCACATTCTCCACTACGAACATCAACATACAAAAATACAACTCTCACGGTCCAATAGAAAATGTAGCTTGTTAAGCCAAGTCCTAACATGCTACATAGATAGTGGATTCTTATTTTTTTTTACCATTTATCCTTGTCTAGAACATGGTTCATAGCCATGAATCCTTTTTTTTTTGCTAGGATCTCTATTATCATTTAGAAGGGGTGGACACAAACATCCACGGATACGAGCATTTGTATGTCTGCAACTGCATCCACCTAATATGGTGGACAAAAAAGGTTTGTGTCTTCATCGGTGTTTGCCTCAAACATAAATTAATATCAGCCCTCTTTAAATATGGATGCAAATGCGAATGAAGAAATGAACTATGGACATCCATGAGTGTAGGTTTCGGCACACATGAATTACATCGCATCAAGCATGTCAATTACTTCACATATAAATACTAACCATTAGATTAATAACCATGCACAATAAAAATAATCTATTACTTGATCAAACACAATTATATTATAAACACTATACTTCATATGCAATTGAAGTAAACAATCAAATCACATAAGCACACAAATATTTTTTTCATGGAAAACCCAATCCAGAAAAATCACATAAATTTTTTTTCCAGCAACTTGACCACAGATTCAGTGCTTATACACAAGGACTTTACTAAATTCCTAGAAAGAAATAATATAATGTTACAACACTCAATTAAGAGTTTTTTTAAGGAACTTTGGAGCAATATTGATTTAGAGCTCTATCTAATAAAACAACACTCAAAGGGAGTTCTTTTTACTTTCTTCTTTTTAGAACTAACATTGGAACTTATATTTATATATACCTATGCCAGTTGTATGAGTTTCAGTTGAAATAGAATTATATCAAATCAAATATTTTTAGTTTCTTAAGAGTAGAACTTGCGCTTACATTCAAGTTCGAACATTCTCATACCTTTAGTGGCACCTTCTACTTAGGGGTTGTTTGGATAAAGATTCATAGGAAAAGATTCATGAAATATTTAAGCGGAAATCTTCTTAATCGTGCTTGGGTGTATAAATTAATTAAAGAATCAAATTATCCACTAATCAATAATTTAAAGTTGGTTAGTGCTTAATTTAAATTACCCACCTAATCCCAATAATCAAAGGCGGTAATCAGTAATTTTTTTGTGACAAGTTTGCCCTTAATGGGAAGTACTACTCATCTTAATTATGTTTGGCCATCTCCCAAAACCCCAGCCTCTGTCACTTTTGGAGCTTCCCATCCCATTATGTTATGTCAGCTCTTTCAGGTAAAAATATTTTCTATTTCTCCGGTGCATGCCTATTTCATCTTTTTCGCTATCCTCTCTCTCAAACTCTCACCAACGAGTATTTTTTTTATGCGAACCAGTGCCCCAATGGCTAGTAGTAGCATTGCCAATGTCTATGGCAGTGTTTCTCGAGTTGTGGAAGTGGTGTCGAAGCCATGGTAGCACTGCCTATATCATCTCGCGACCATGGCAGTGTTGCTTGTGGCATCTCATGGCTATGGCAACTCTGCCATGGCCATGCACATTTTTTTTTGTGATGTCATGCCATGACGACCATGACAACACTGCCAGTGGACATGGCACTGGTAACATTGTCAGAGCAAAGATATCGCTACCAAAGTAATGACAACACTGGCAAGCAACTCTTTTGGCCATGGTAGTACTATCGGGCAGTGCTTATGGGGATGTGGTAGCTCTCGCTACCATGGCAAGGCCATGTAAGTGGATCTTTCCCTGTGAGTTTACCAAACATGGTTTATATTTAAATCTCTTATAAATTAAATTTATGGAATATGCAATACTAAACAAAAAAATGATTTATCAATGAATTTAACTAATTAGATTAAGGTAAATCATGGTTTGCTACACCCAATAATCTGTATCCAAACAACTCCTTAGAAAATGAATGATAATAAGAAGTTGTTATTAATCACATACTTGATCTCCAAGTTTTGTTGATTTCTTGACTGCAGGTTGAATATTCGACTACTACAAGTTAAACATTTGAGTTCAAGTCAAAACTTCAAGTTGAAACTCGAATTCTTTAACTCAATTCTTATTTCTTTTTTAATAGATGTCAACCAACCAATAGTAAATATTGTAACTTGAATCTATGGTTGAATTAAAGATCACATGCATCTTTTTCCAAATCCACATATAGTTAAAATATGTTGATTCTTCACTTTGAATTTATTTTTTAAAAACTTCAACTCTTCAAGACTTATCTTTCAATCTTTGAATAACCTTAATTTTCTTATTGTAGATGAACTTGTTACATCATTTGAAATTTATTTATAGAGCCTTTGTCATGGAATTACACAATTATAAGTTTTTTACTTTATAGTGAGCACCCCTAGCCATGGTTGCTATTTAATTGAGCTTCGGTGAACTCAAGCCTTGGTTGTTGGCCAAAGGAACTTCGGCAGGGCTTGCTGCAGCTTGACCGAGACCAAATCGAGATGGCCATAGCCAAAACTGACGACAAGATGTTCAGTAGCGACAAGCCCTTGGCCTAAGAGTACCCTAACCACTTGCCCGAGTTTGCCTCCATACGGCATTTGATTGCCTTTTCCTTGGTCCCACTATGCCAAACTCACGCTCATGTAACTTCAACAAGGGCATTTTTTTGTAACTGAAATTAAGGGTATTGTAAGTTCTATAAAAAAAGAGTTATTAATGGGCAAGAAGAAGTCAATGAATCCCATTGAAAATTACTCGTGGTTGGAAGAACCTATTGAGAAAAGCCCTTTTAAATTAAAAGCTAAGAATTAAGCCAACCCACCAAGTGTTGTGTTCGTTGGACTTCTCTCAGTTGAGGAAGAGGTCCCAAGTTTGAATTTCCATCCTGTGGCCAAGTGGTGTAAGTTGTAACAATGAAAAAAACATAAGATTAAAGATCTTATAGCTCATGTCTTTTATGAGTTGATAGCGTGCATCTTATTGAGAAGGCCATGCAACACCTCATTTTTTTCATTGTAAAAACATGTAAATTATTCTCCCCAAAAAAGAAAACAGTATCATTTACAATATATAAGGGAACAGTGTTTGCATGTCCGGATTTAAAACTTAGAAAGAGACATGGGCCGTATATGATGCTGGAAGACTGTTCCAACTTGGGCTCATCGATGGACATTCAAGGGCCCAAGAACATACATTAGCCCGTGGCCCATGCTACGCGTTCGACATCAAACATTTGCCTCTTAATTTCGTGTATTGTTCAGGTACTTCAAATTTTTTAAAGATTGTGGAGGCCCAAAACTTGAAATGCAGAAACAATTTTTTTTTTAAATTGAAATAAAAAAGTTACCATACAAAATTGTGAGATAAAAAGAAATCTCCCAAACAGCCCTCCAAGTATCATGTACCGAGACAATACTTCAAAACAAATTGTACGCTTAAGGGGCCAATCTCTTTTATGAGTTGTTGCTAAAATAAGGTACTAGACTGCATATATTGAGATGTATGATTACTAGTTGCATCAATGAAACAACGAAAGTGAACCTTGATTGACAGCATACGGACTCCCACGGTCTGATAGATCATGCTTTTGATAAATTGGGCTGAAGAAACAGAATCCTGGGCCGAGTGGTATGGTTGGTTGGTAAGAAAAGCTTGAGGTATAGATTCATCCAATTTCATGTCAGCTCGTTACAGGCTTGCAGTGCACATCCCATGGCTCATCTACGACATTGTCATTCCGATTTACGATTATTAAATGACTATTTCATATTCTCCTACAATGTTCTACACATTTCCCTCTAGAACATTTTTCACTTCTCTTTTCTAAATTATTTATGTAATTTCTCTAGATTATTCATGTAATTTCTCTTCTCTAGATTATTTCATTTATTTCTCTAGATTTACTTCTAGATGATTTATTTGTAACCTATAAATTGTAACTTTTTTTTCAAGTGAATTCCCTAAAGTTTTCATTCATGGTATCAAGCTAGGAATTAAGCTAACGCTCTTTACCTTGTCGATCTAGCCAGCCGACCTCTGCTGTGCCCCTCTCCACCACCTGCCTCACCTTCCCCTTCTCTAAACATGTTTTTTTCGTGATAGCCTCTCCCAACCCGCCGGTTGCTGTCTCCCAACCCGTCAGTTGTTGTCTCCCAGTCTACCACCAGGACCTTTGGTTCACTAGCCTCATCCTCTCCTGCCACCTCTTCCGCCGATGGCACTCTCACCTTCCCCCCCTCTAGTCACTGCTCCTTGTCTCCAATGTCGCCCTCCTTTCCCTGGATCTGTCAGCCTTCGTCCTTGTTGACTACCTACCCTGGACTCGTCGCCCTTCTCTTCTCCGACTAGCCACCTCCCTCGCTGCTGCCCTTCCCCAGAAAAAAAAGCACTCCCCTTTTCCTGTCTAACTCTACATGTTTCTCTCTCCGAACCCTTTCTCCCTTCTTCTCTTCTTGTTTCATAGCACCACTGAACTCCCTCTGCTGTGCCTGGCCGTCACCCCCCCTCCCTCTTCCCTCCATCCCTGCCTCAACTTCCGCTCCTTCCTTTCTCATCTTTTCTCCATTTCTATCCTCACTATGCTACCATTCTACACCGTCGCACCTAACTGCCACCCCCCGGCTCTATCCTCCCCAGCTTCCCCCTGCACTTTCTTATGCCCATGCCCTTTCTTTTCCACAAAACAGTTTTTTTTACTCACCTCCTTTCCCACTGATGGTTGCTCCTTGTCTTTTTCATTGCCAGTGCCGCCCTCTCTTCCCTAGACTCATCGCCCCTCTTCTCTGACCTTGATTCTCCTCTCTAACTGGCCATCTCCTTCACCGCTGCCCTCCCCCCACAAACGTTCTCCCCTTTCCCACCGGCCTCTACCTCTCTTTTTCTCCCTATTTCACTATGTCGCCGCCCTCCCTATGCTCTCCTTGCGCCTGGCCGTCGCTCTCCTTGCTCTGCTTTTCTTCTTCTTCTTCTTCTTATCCATTGTCCACCATCTGCCTGGCCTAGGAAATAATCTGTACTCGCTGCCACCTCGTGCAAATCTGACTTTAGTGCCACTTCACCTTCGATTTCTCTTCTCTTAGAAATAGTACCTAAAAGCCCCAAGTTTTTGTCTTTTCCTCATTTGTCTCAGCCTTAATCAAGTACCCCATCTTTTCTTCCTTTAGTCATGTTGGTCTGGTTTCACTCAATCTTTTTGTCTAAATCTGGGGTTCATCCAACCGTAGTTTTGAACCAGTGATTTTGTTTGACACCGTCTTCAATCGTCTACTATTTTGACCAATCTTTTCGAACCAAATTTTTTTCTTTTCCTTCTCTCGTTGACAACTGTTTCTTCTACCTAAATGGATTCGCCTAACTCTCCCCCTGCCAAGGCTACCTCGGGCACCACTCTTCCCACTGCCTTGGATTTTTTAACCACGGTTCCAGTTTCAATTAAATTGTTTGTGTCAAATATAGCCTCCCTCATCACTGTTCACCTTGATGGTTCTAATTTCCTCGTTTGGCGTAAAACCACTAGCTCTGTCCTAGCCGCCTACCAACTTCTTCCCTATGTTGATGGTTCTCTACCCTGCCCCTCTCCTGCATCTACTTTTGCTTGCCCATCTTATTCTGACTGGATCCATACTGATCATCATCTTCTCATCTTTTTACATGCCACCATTGAACCAACACTCGTCTGTCACTTTCTTACATATGCCATCTATGCTACCCTGTGGAGCGCAATCGAGACTCGCAATCTCTCGGCCTCCCTGGCTGTGGTCATTTAATTGATGGGTGATCTTCATCGTTGCCGTCTCGGCTCAGGTGCGATGGTTGCTTATCTCGATCAGCTACGGCTCCTTGTCGATCAACTTGTTGCAGTAGGTGTTCTCGTTAGTCATCCAGATCTTCTTCACCAAACTCTGGTAGGCCTCCTGGCTGAATACTCTGTGTTTGCTGCTGGGATTTGGGACCACGGTGCCTTGGTTCCGGTCACTGAACTTTGGAACCTCCTTCTTGTAGAGGAGGCAACTCTCTCTCTCCAACAGTCAACCCACACCAAGCTGCTCCCCATTGCACAATTTTAGAATCTTACTTCTAAACAAATGGCTATTCATCTACCATGAGTTTGTCGGGGTGTATTAAATGACTATTCCATCTTTTCCTAGAATGTTCCACACATTTCCCCCCTAGAACATTTTTCACTTCTCTTCTCTAAATTATTCCTGTGATTTCTCTAGATTATTCCTGTAATTTCTCTTCTCTAGATTATTCCTGTGATTTCTTTAGATTTACTTCTAGATAATTTCTTTGTAACCTATAAATTGTAACTTCTTGTTCAAGTGAATTCATTAAAGTTTCTATTCAACGACCTTCTTAATTAACACCTCCAAAAGAGTCCACATTTCTCATTCCTACAGTGAACTTAATTCAAGTCTCAAGAGCTGAATGGTAGCTGATCAGCTGCCGATTTCAGCACTTCTTCTTCTTCTCTTTTTTAGCTTCTATCTCCTCTAGCTGCTCGACCTGCTTCAATACTTCCATTTCCCTGAACTCTGCTGGAAAACATCTTGGGCAAGATAGAGTTTTTTTTTAAAATTTTTCTATGGATAAATAGTCATGCACCGAATCCACTCCCATCTCTTTCCTTACACCTTACTTATGATTTACAAAGGTCCTTATAAGCCTCGCATTTCCCTCTCTTTACCCTATTAAGGGCACTTCTTGTACCCAAATAAGAAGGAAAGGGAGATGGTGATGCAGAAAATAGATTTCATTAGGATCAATTTACAAATGAGATTAAAACCATATTATTCCAAAAATAAACTACAAATAATGTGCTTTCATCCCAGAAAAGCATAGCTTTTGTTTTCACTAGTATTGCTTGAAGTTAGGCTTGCAACAAATTGGGTGTGGGGGGGTAGGACTTATCATGCTACTGTGCTATACTCCCTGAGCCCCATATTAGCTATCCACATAAAAAATATATTTTTGGATCTTTGATGTGGACTATTATTATCGGAAAGGGAGTATTACCATAGCTGTTTTCTATTTTTTCACTCATATCATTTTTATAGTTATCATATTATATTTTCTTCTTCCTATATTAATAGCTCCATTTTGAAAAAAAAATCTAATTCTAATAGTTCTACTGGGCTCAATTTTAAGGTGTGGATACTTAAAACAATATTTTAAAAGCTTATTTTTTATTATCTTAGTTGTGGATCTTACCATTGAATAAGAATAATCTTTTTACTAAATGGAGCTGTTAAAATGGGATGGAGGGAGTATGTTATTTCATACCGGCTCCGGCTTCCCTCACTCCAACCTGGACCACGTGGTACCAAGGGGGACTATAGCTACCCTAAATTTAAGAGCCAATTTGGAGTTGTGTCATCAGTGCTCGAATTGAACTCAAACCAATTTTGACTTGAACACGAATCGAGCTTGAATTAATTAAAGTCAAACCAGAATGACACATCTCAAATCGAACTAAATATGTTCAAACTCAACTTGAATAAGAATCAAATTTGAATTCGAATGTAATTTATAATCTATCATAGAAAACATATTTTGTATTGGATTCAAGCCTAGACCCAAGTTTCTTGTACAAAAGATTTGAGTTCAAGTTCGGGCTCAAATTATCTAATCAAGTTAAATTCTAATCGAAAGGTTTAAGCCTTGTCTGAACTCAAGCTAACTATTCAAAATTCTAAATCAAGCCAAACTAAGTCAATACTCGAGGCATATCTGCTTAACACCCTTACCCCATTCTCCCACATGGCGTCACTTAGTTAACCCTCTGTATGGAGTGGAAACTAGATAGAATAATAAGGAAAATGAGTAGTGAGTTCTGCTAAAAGGGGAATTTAGCTCAACCAGTAACTACCTACCTTTTTGCCTAAAAACATTCAGCAACTACCACGCACATGGTTGGTAAATGTAGGTGACAATTGAAAATTCTTACCAGTAAGCGCCATTGGGCTCATCAAGTATATGCATGTAGGTCCGGTCATGGACACAAATGGGCACATATAGAGGGTTGTCCATGTATGTCTGTTATTTGCATACCTCATGTATATGTTTGTCCGTGTCCACTATTGTCCATATTATGTTTTATCAAAGTCCGTCTATTTTAAACAAAACGTACACGAATGGACATAGAAAAATATTTTAATATCTAAATTTTATTTCAATTTATATTGTCAAGTATTTATATAGCATGTTAAAATTGTCCTAACATGCCACATAGGTATTAGATCTATATTTTTAAGCTTAGTACCTATGTAGCGTGTTAAACTGTCCTAACATGCTACATAAGTATTGGATCAATGTTTTCAAGTTGTCAACCTTATTTTAGTTGGGCTGGGTTGGGTATGCCGGTAACCCTTGTTTTTATCAATTATTTTTAAAATTTAATATTTCATATAGTATCTTTACACGGCTAAACATAATGGATATATTACAACATTTTAAATAGATGTAAAAAATTTTCTCTATTATTTTAGAAAGTGAGAGTTGAAGAGAGAGCATTACAACATTATGAGATACATGTCTAAAAATATAAAAATCTTATAAAAATTACTCATTAATTATAAAATAAAATAAAATTACAAGAGAATTTCTTTCTTATTTCTCTATTTTAAGTTATGATATTATTAAATAGTAGGGTCAAATCGAGTTGCATGAGTAAATCTTGACCCGACCGTATTTTAAAAAGAGTTTTTTCCATATTACCTGGCCTAAGATACAAATATTCCATATTCCCTAGTTTTGTAAAAAAACATTCCATAGATCCTGGGCTTACACGATATTTAGAAAAAAAATAGACCAAAATACCCTTTCAACAAGGTTTGAGTTAAAAATCGTGTAAACTAGTTGTGATGAAGCATAAACAAAGAGGAGATCGGAGCTCAGAGACAATTTGTGATTTCCGCCCGATAGTTTTTATCAACAACAAATTCTGATTTCTATTCGGCGATTGTCGGCCTCTCTAACTTCATCTGCGATCGTTCTTCTCTAATTTTTGTCTAAAAATTTATAACCACATAAACTATTTATCATTACAAAAGGAGATCAAGATGATACTGCAACTCAAAAAATGAATCTTGAGGGACTATCTAGGGAGAACATAGCTATATAAGAATGGAAAAGGATGTAAATGCTAATGAAGGACATTGTAGAATAGTTATGATAGCCTCCTACCCTATTGTGTGAAGAGGGACTCTAGTATGATTTTTTATATGTAAGTTTTACTATATAGAACATCTTATATAAGCATGTACACGATCTTAGAGGTTTTTATCTCTGACTTAATAAAAAATTATATAAATAACAAATACTAGTGAATATTATGTTACCAATAACACGCTATGGTTGCATATTGTGTTATCGATAATATGCTATGGTTGCATATCGTGTTATTAATAATACATTATATCGAATATCGTATTATTATATATGGAATATAGAGAAAAATAAATAACACATCTTGTTAGCATATTGTGGTATCGATAACATGTTATGGCGCATATCGTGTTATTGATAATACGTTGTGACGAATATCATATTATAGTATATGTGATCTAAAGAAAAATAAATAACATGTCTTGTTTAGCATATCGTGTTATCGATAACACGCTTTGGCGAATATCGTATATGCGATATAGAAGATATTATAACATATTGTATTATCAATAGCACACATTATTGGCATATCGTGCTATTAATAATACGTTATGGTGGCATATCGTGTTATTGATAATATGCTATGGTGACATATCGTGTTATCTATAATATGCTATGACGAATATCATGTTATCGTATATACGATATAGAGAATATCATATTATGGGTTATTGGCTCAAAGAATACATATCGTATTATAAAAAATACGTTTTATTGACTTCGAGTTATCATATATGTGATATGGATTAAGTGTTGGACATGTGCCATGCGGAGCATGAGATTTTTGGTCTGTTTAATGGGAGATATCTTCTTATTCTCGCATTCTCGAAAGTCTCGCGAGTCATGCAAAGTTGATGTACTCTACCTGATTTCATTCGGATTCGCTATACTCCCAACAATCTTTTCTTTTTACAGCATTCAATTCCTATTTTGTGCAAGTCTCTAGAGTCCTTCAATCCGTTCTAAACATAACTCAGTTTTTCAGATTGCCGAAATATTCTATTTGTTACAATTTAGCAAGTACTAAAGTAGCTTCCTATGATTCCCCATTTTTAACCAATTTTTGGATTGAAATTTGGAGGTGGCTCTGTTTTGGTTTGTTCTCTGGAACACAGGATTGAGAAAGAGAAATTTTTTACTTTCTATTGATTATCTTTAAGGGGGTGATTTATTTTTTGTATGTTGAGTGTTTTAATTTTGCTCATACAAATTTGTGTCATTGTTGGTAATTTTTACCAATAATGAGATAAGAACTTGGGTGTAGGTTTATGTTTGACCTAAGGGTATATTTGTCCTAAATTAAGTCATATGAGATTAAGTGTTAAAATCTAAGAAATATGAAATATTTGTATATTAAGCTAGATAATATAAAAAAAACTCCTTTAAAAATAGGTAAAATTTTAAAAACCTAACCTAATTAAATTAGGTTAAATGGTTGGGTATTAGAATCTGGTTGAATTTTCCCACCTGGACACACGATCAAGCCTGTTCAGTGTGGAAGGGGAATTCGTTCAAGCAATTAAATTAGACCGCATTCAAATGTTGTCGAGAGATTCCAATGCACGTTAGAATGTTAACGAAAGTCAAGAAAATAGAAGCCATACACTAACGAAATTGCCTTTTCGCTTTTTCATCAACACTTTTTTTTATAGACCGTACATTCAGCTAATGCACTTATTGCTAGCAAATATTTGGAGAGAAAGAAAAGTAAAAGGGACTCAATTAAGAGTGAATGAAAAATGCTGAACAGGGGAAGCAGTAAATCATAATTTTCATATAAGAATATATATGATAAAAAAGGTTTTGAGCAGGGGGCAATCAAAACAACCAATAAAGGAACAACGACGCTTCCGCACCTGCCTCATGGAAAGTGTTGAAAATAAAAGAGAAGCAGGCCGAGGTCGAGGATAAAAGACATAAGCAAGTAGTTTCTGTGTTGTTTTGATGAGTGTGTAAAAATTGTTTACACGGGTCTGTCCGAGTGCTTAGCACTGGGATCCCCTGCGGCAAGACAGAACACCTGCGCCGGAAGTGATGGAACCCACCATGGAGGATGACTTGGCTCCCAGGCTGGAGGCCCTTGCGTAGCTGGCTGAAGCTCCAGCTCCTGATGGGGTGAAATAGGCACCATTCAACAAAAGATCACCTTCAGACCTCCAGTTCCAGCCCTTCCACACCCTTGTGTCGGTCACCACCCTCTTGGTCACCTGCCAATCATGATTAACCCGCGTTGAAGTTATTGATGCCCAAAATTGGGTGATTACATAAGATTAGGTAACATGTTGTTGGTACCGGAAAATAGCACCAACAAAAGTATCGGAAAATAAAGAAAGTACCTCTTTGGCAAAAGGATTTGCAGGGGCAAGGTATCTGTTACCCTGGCTGTTTATCGTAGGTTCTGCACTCCCACCGATTGCATACATCTCCCAGTGAGTGTAATCATTGTTCACCACATGAAAATATCCATGCCTGCACCTGCATAATTTAAACGAAAATAATTCAATTGAAGAGAGTGCTCTGTCATTTAACAAATGTAAACTTAAGCATAGATGTGGGGAAAACACTAAGCAAACTACGAGCCGTACGTGAAAGAACAAACAGTAAAAACGTTCTCGTCAAGACCCACCGAAAGAAGTGAAGGAAAAGTCAGAAGCCAGGTAATCTTCATTTTTTTTCAGCTCCTTGTAGAAAATACATTAATACAAGTGGGTGTCGGTGGGACGAGCCAACGAATAATGGATGAGAACTCTCCCACCCCCTCTCTTAGCCACCCACCACTGTTAACACAGTCCATAAATATTTATACGTGGGGTGGGCTGGCCAAAGAGGGGGTGAAAGGCTCCTCATCCACGAACAATACCCTTCTGATATTTACCTCGGCATTCTCTGAATAAGACCTTCACCGAAATGGTTGAAAGCTATGGTCACTTGCATTGCCTTGTCTCTCGTGTAAGAGTCGCTGTGGCCTAGCAAAATGACCTATGACAGCAGTAATTTACCCAGAATAAATTATTGTTTTTGAACTAAGGTTTAAAATTCAACAAGTAAAATAGAATTGTGAGTTACACCAATGCTAAAGCACCACACACGAACTAAGAGAGGAAACTCGACATGGTCATAATTGAGAAGGTGGTCAGGAAAAAACAAACAGGGGAAATGGAGAAGACTTTCATACCTCGTTGTGGTGGGTAAAGTAATTGTTGGATATGGTGATGGCAGTGGATCCCATTACCGCATCAACTAGGCCATCTGCGCAACTGGAGAGAGAGTTATGATCAATCCACACATGACTCGAACCAAAGATGGAAATGGCATCTCCGTCGGCCATTGTCCTCCAGCCATAATGCGAGGGGGAGCTGCGGACCATTGCATTGCCAGTCGGTTTGCAGTCATGTATATGAAGCCCATGTATTATAATATTTGTCACAAACTGGATAGTGATACAGGCCCTATTGGCAATGTGAACGTTAACACCTCGGGCGTCAATGGTCTTGAAGCTGTTCATTATAAGCTCCTGCTTGAGGGTGATGACCATGTCACGCTTGAACACAATCCAGAGCGGCCTATCCTGGATGACTGCATGTCTAAGAGTCCCAGGCCGAGGGGTGACTGGGTCGTTGTCGCTTGGGTCAGTGACCACGTAGTAGCGTCCATCACGGCCTCCAATAGCATTGCGGCCAAAGCCAATCCCACAGTCGGCCAATCTTTTGCGATGGAGGTGCCACTGCGGATCACAACGCCAGCAATCATCAATTGGGTTGCCGGTGCCACATGATAGGAAGCCGAGGGACCTCCTAGCTGTACTGTTGTTTACAGTCCTGCAAAATTAAGAGAGATCAATATGAAATTATATATGGGGAAACTCTAGTAAGAAGGTTATAGCAAGTATGTTCGATCATCATAAAAACAACGGCTACTCACCCAACTCCATTAAGCAATATATTCTTATTAAGAAATAGCAATATATTCGAGCTGTAGAAAGGAAAACCTTCTGAGTAGCTAAAATTGGCCAAACTTAGTAGAAAGAAAATTTGAAAGTTCAAAACAATTGCACACAAATTTCACTTTACAAGTGAGATGGTTAATACGATGAACAATTAATACGTTCGGTAATTTGGTAGTTAAATGAGCGCTTTCATATGTAGTAAAATAAAATAAATAGTTTTCTTAATCCCATGTCTACAAGAAAGAAGTGTGAGGATGGAGATGTGCAGCAACGCATGTTAGGAACGTTTTTTTTTTAAATAAAAAAAAGCAATGCATGTTAGGTGGAGTGAAGGTAAAGTTTAAAACAACATCAACATGAAGCATGCAAAAATAGAAAGGACGGTGTGCTTCGTTAACAAATTTAAAACACTGAACAAAGGTCAGGTTTAATACTCGTGTAAGGATAGGCAAGAGCAGAGTAGCATTTAACTCAGCAGAATTGCGAAAACTGACACATTTAATCTGGAAATCGTACAACCGACAGAGAAAACCTAGACGGGCGCGGCGCTGAATTGGCGTCTTGGAGATAGGTCGAAATAATTGAAAACACCTTTACCGAAATAAAAATTGAAAACACGACGCCCAAGGAAAAGCTGTAAAAAGAGAATGAATGCCGGTTTACTTCATAACAAATTTAGAATAAAATAATTTATAAACTATGGTACAGGTAATAAGGTGGCATTTCCCAATTTAATGCCATGAAGCATTTGTCCACAAAAGATGGCTAAACAGAACAGAAAAGGGGTCCAAAACATTTGTCCAAAACTAGATCTCCCTTTAGAATGGGGGTGATCAAATTCCGGCACTCGCCAGCCTTTCATTGGAATCGTCCATCTTCCCGTCCCCAAAAGGGAAGGAAGTTCATATGAAAAAGAAACAACCGCAAACAGAAAGAGCAATGGAGTGCAAAACCAGCAAGAAGGCCGACTTACTCCTGCACCAACGACGCGACACTGTCCGGATCCTCCACTGCGTGTTGGGTGGAATCGAAGTGCGATCTGCACCCACCATTAAAGCAAAACAAAATTTGTCAATTAACAAAAACTTCATGATACGTATTAACAAAAGCTTGATGCGAGAGCAAATAAGCTGAATAGATCCCAGAAAACTACTGCTGACAGTTCGTACGGCCACCGCACCGCCATTCCACGGTGGAGTCCACACACTCCACGGAGGGGACGACGCTGCACGGCACACTGCTAGTACAGTACAATTTTGGAATTTTACCCAGAAAGCGACGTGGGATGAGTTAATTGGCTCATGGCTCACACATTGAGTCGGGGGCGGATCAGACATTTGCTGCCCTAACAGTAAATATTTCCGCGGCGCAGAGCCCAACGTAACCGATTAAACGGCTCAGATCGCCAGATCTCGATCTGGACGGCCCTGATGCCGGGAACTCTGCCTCCGGCATCGAATGTTAGCACGACGACCGCACGATTGCTTTCTAGGTATCTAACGACCCGGTTTTCACCGTTGGGGATCCACAGAGATCCTCTGCCTCCGGCTATACAGGGACTGGAAAGCCCAGAGGCTTTAGCAATGGCCATGGCGGCAGGGTTGAGGTCCAAGCCCAGGCTGTAATAAACAACTGACTCCATTTCCCGTAGATTTTTGCGTCGCTATTTGCTATCTCTATTGTAGTTCAAATTCTGCGTCTCAGGAAGTTGAGAGAGACTGACCTCCATTCACTGGGAGCTCCAGCTGCAGCATTCTCCACTGAAGCATTACGATCCGCCTCTGTGATTCTGAAAGGAGGCAAAGAGGAATGGAGAATGTTAGGATTCCGAAAAACGACTGTTCATTCCAATGTTCCCACCACATTACTAGATAAGATCGTATGAAGGAGAGAGGAGGGAAGAACTTCGGGCATTTACAGAGAAAATCATTTTCGGTTGGTACTGATGGAGAAGGAAATCGCAAGTTGATTTGCTTTCAGATTCTCCAGTACCACGGTTACAAGGACCAAGATACTGGGTTACGAGCAGAGCATACTTGAAACAAAGAAAAATCCACTGCTCGAGCAGCTTTTTTCATTTCGAAATCTCCCAACCCACAGCTAATTAAAGGGCAAAAATGAAATAGACAAACGAAGCATTTTTCTTCTCATTTTATGAAGGAGAAAGAATCCGAAACAGCAAATTCACTGAGCACCGAGATAATCCTCTTCTACTGCACTGAGCAGTAACCAGGAACCAGAACAAACAGAAAATTCCAGATTTCCATCTGCAACGCCTTCAATAATTCTTCGAAAACCCACTCCCCAACCACGAGCCCGAAACCAAGAAAAATCGAAAGCGAAAAAAACTGTAACGGGGACGAGTCACAGGCAATGTACCTCAAATCCGGCACCGCGCCGCTCCCATCGAAGCTCCGCGCTTCATATACCAGAAGGGGAAGCAGAACCAAAAGAGCAAAGCTCTTCAGGCAAGCCGCCATTGTTGCTGGATTGCTCCACTCTCCTCTCTTGAACCTCTCTCTGCACCGTCTCCCTCTGCTTCTCTCCCCGCCTCTGTCCCTCTCCACGCCCCCCTAGAGCTAGAGAGACAAAGAGAGAACAAGGAATGTAGGAAGCGCTGCAAAAAACAGTCAAAAAGTCCTGGCATTGATACCGCCATTTTATAGACCGTTCGCCCGTCTCGCTCCCTGAACCCAACCCAAGCTTGGGGTTAGTTTTTAACTCGGACCGACCCTCCCTTTTTTTCATTCCTCTAACCGCCACAACGGCATCGGCCCCGCCCATCCCGGGCTCCCGTGTGACCACCGACGTCGGATCCCGCCACGTGTGACTGTGTCGGCTGATCACGTGCGAGGGCTGCCCTACCGTGGTTCCCTCTCAAGTAACTTTGACGCTTTGTGTGAAGCTCCACCTCAAGTGGGCCCCGCCCTTACAGCCACCTCCAGCCGTCCGATCGATCCCTGACCTCTCCCATTTTAATCTCCAACTTGTCCCCCTTTTTCACTTTCCTGCCCTGCCCTCCTCCAGAATCATGCATAATAATAATTTATTATAATTGCTCCCATGCAGCAAGCCCACCGGCTTCCATCATCGCACGATCTCACGCGTGGTGGGGGCCGCGCTTTTATTTTTATTTTTTTGGCATTTCAATTAATAATATTACCGGGGCTTGATTTGTATTTTCCTTATTTTCAGGGTTTATCCGATTCCATGAATTTGCGGATTTGATTTTTGAAAGTGGAATCCGACCTGGAATCTGTTATGCCGCAATGGCCGGAAGGGAAGGTCCAGAGATCTCAACTTAGGATTCCTTTTGATCCACTCTATTTTGTTCCTGCGGTTGGTCGCCATTGTTTGCGTTCCAAAGTCCAAACCCAATTTAATTTGTGCAAATTGGACGCTGAGTTTCACTGTCATCAACCATTGTCCATAACTTAGGCTCAGCAAGCAAGTGGTAAAGACGTCTCTTTCTCGCAACCAAGACGAAATGTAGGCTGATGAGGTGATTTGCAAGTTTTAACTGCCCGCATTAGATTCTTGGTGCACAAGTAAATTTTTTGCAAATTTCCAGTCATATATATCTTCTATAGGTTTTTTTGCATAGTGCTGGTTACTTTTAGAGATACTTTTACTTGTTAGTTGGGCTGTTAAATTTATCCACTTTAAAAGAGTTCATTGCAGTAGTTGAACATGAAGATTCCAGTATTAATCTCCGTGTCCTAATTCTGCTATCATAATTTATTGATATTCAATCTCTCGTCTTTGAGCTATTTTCTGTGAGTATTATATACGCAACTACTCATAATTTTTGCCCTCTTGTGTTGTACGGTGTACTGATGGGAAGAGAAACGGGTTAACTTATATGGATTTTCCCGAACGCAGAACGTGACATCTGATGGATCATCCATCGTGTCCGGATCACCAACAGTGATCTTTTTGGCTAAGTTCTACTCCGTCCAATCAGATGGCGTCTTTTTAATATTTGTTTGCGCAAATATCTCCTTCTTGCCAGTGTTAACACCGACACTAAAACCCAAACCCGGGAAGCAATTTAACTTGGGCCGAGCCGTCGGCCAAACTCCAACCCACCCTTAATTTTTGCCGCGGACGCCGCTAAATTTAGGGAGAGAATTGAAGAGGCGCAGACGCTGGCACTAGGAATTAGGGAGATAGGCGGAATTTCGGGGCCCACAAGACCACCGACTAGAGGGTTCGGGGAGGAATGAGGGGAGTAAAAAAAAAAAAAACTTATATTTACTATCTTTTCATTATTTACAATTTCGTTCCCCTTTAACTTTTTATTTTAACTTTTATATTACCTTAAAACAGTCCATTAGAGAAGCGTGGGAATAAGCTGAGACAGCGTATTGGTTTGGCTTAACTAGTTTAATACTCTTTCTGTTATATACATTTAAAAAAAAATTATTAAATGGTAAATTTATATACAAGAAAAAAAAATTTATAATACTTTTTTTAAGTACTCAACTACTTAAATATAACAAAAGAAAGTTCTTAATGTGGGACAGTTTTTTTTTAAATAAAATTATTAATTTAGGATGGAGGAAGTAACTAAAAAGTAAATTCTCATAAGAAGCTTTAGTTCAATTAATATCACTTTTTTCAAATATATTTTCTTTGCCTTGTATTATTTATTTTTTTTAAATAAATAATTTTAATTTATTTTTAAAAAAATAAATAAAATTATTAATATAAGACAAAAATATATAAAATATTAAAGGCACTTAGTTTTTGTTTACTATAGTGCGTCCCCCTCTCCCTCTTGCTTCTCCAATATTAATGTGTCACCTCAATCCCAACTAGAATTCGGTCTATCTGCCCTTTGTTTCATTTCTCACAGGCAAGCTACTTATTATGCTCCATCGCTGCCTTTGCCCAATGGTAGAATTGAACATAGAAAGACTTACAAGTAAAGGGTCATAATAGTTTTTCCTACTTATCTTTTATTTACTCCCTCTAAATTAAAATAAAATTCTTTTTTTTTTATTTATCAAAGGAATTAGCTCATTTGAGCAAACCAAATAAGATTTTGAGATGGAGAGAGTATATTTTTCTAAAACTTAATTTTATGCACAACTTTAGTATAATAACAATACTTTTAAATTCATTGTTACAATTTATTTAATTTATTACAAGTTTAATATATATTTTAAAATATAAACATTAAGCAATCGATTTGAAATCTAAAAAAAATTAATAAAAAAATAGTATAGTTATAATACATTAAAAATTATAAATAAATGTTGGAGCAAACTCGGCTCGGCATGGGCTCCAAATTTGTTCCCTATATATATATATATATTTTGTAAATACACCCCGACCGTTGGCCCTTTTCTTTTCTTTCTCTCTTTTTAATCCGCCGCGCCTATCACCTTAGCTTCATTTATAAGTCCGGGGCGGCCGGACGTGGGCTCCCATTTTGGTTGGACAAAGCACGTGGTACGGCCCCTTCCTTAACTGAGAAGAAGAGGAAACACCCCCCTCTCTCCTTATAGCCGGTGGTAGAGGTTTCAGTCTTCGCTGCTCCAGAGCTTTTGATTGATTCCCGGATTCGCAGATTCTCCACTTGCCAGAAGAACGCATTGGCCCCTTCCGTGACATGGAATTCAGCGTCACGGCAAGTGGCGAACTCTAACTTGATCGGGATCTCGGGAACCCTACTAATTAACCTAATTCGCATCCCAGCTCGTGACCAATTGAGTGCCAAACTAGGGAGATCAATTAGTAAATTGCAGTAATTTGTCTTCGCTTGTCCCGTTCCCTTGTATAAGAGAATCACGTGGTGGTTGGTCGATTTTTGGTCCATTTTCCTTCTCTTCCTGTTGGATCAGTGGATAATAAACCAATTCTGACTCATGCTTGCCAAATTTAACGTTATAGAATAACTCAATTGGTTGGAAGCAACAAAAACTGGATACATAGTCCATGCCTCAAGTTGGCAACCAGAAACAGTTCGGGGCTTGTTGTACTTTGAATCACGGCCCGACAGGCAGGGCCCCGCCGGGCAGTCTATCCAGACCGGCCACCGCCGTATGGATCCCTTACTTATGTGCGAAATTCACGAGCCTCCGGGGCACAATATTCGCTGTCAATTGTTGTCCTCTTAAATTATATGTCCCCCTCTCATTCATCCCTTTCACATCCCACCCAATCCCTGCACTTCCAATCCATCTTTTGGGCCCCCCAACCCCCATTCATTTTTCATCGGCAAGAGATGTCACGAGTCCTTGTTTCCTCCTCCTTCTCCTTCCACTTTCTCTTTCTATACACTTCCTCTTTCTTCTCTCCAATACACGCCGTGACAGGCGCAGGACTGAAGCGGCTTTAGTACTTTTACCACCTTGTGATGCTTCATCCCCTATCTGTATAATATATATATAGTCCTATTAGTATGTATTAATTCGGTGCATTATTCACTAGCATATACAAAACAGGGCAGGCCGGTTTAAATCACCACACCCCTATTTTGTATGTGCTATAGGATCTCGATCCAGCTCGCGTTGGGCCCAGTACACACACCCCAAAATATGCTGAGCACATCTTTTATATATATATATATATATATATATATATATATATATATATATATATATATATATATTAGCCGTTTGAGCCGGCCACTGTTGAGTACAACAGATACGGACATAGCACCAAATATGTAGCATGCAACATAAGTAAGGTGTACAATGTACGTGACGAGTGCAGCTGCCATGAATAATGGGAAGGATGGTCTAATCGTATCCAGTTCAAACTATGCACGGGTCTTGTCTGAAGTCTGAAGAACTACACAATAATGTCCAATAACAACTTCCAGCTGGCCCCATTTACACAGCAAGCAATGTTAGAGTTTGCTCACTATTATTGCCTCCGCAAGGGCCCAGGTCACACTCTTGCCTCTAATTTTTCATGCCCGACACGGCTAGCTCCTCCTTGGACAATAATGCATATATGGTCCCTCCCCAGCCAGTTCTATCATCTACACCGGATCGAAAATGGCGTGTCTTGTTTCCTCATGCAATGGAGAAAGTAACAGAGAAAAGGAGTAGACGATCAATAATAACATGCAGGACACCCTTCTTGGTCGTCTAGAACCGATAGGTCCATTTGACTTTAACTAGAAGCAAATTTATGAATGTTGGACTCCAAAGAAGAGTGATTCCTCGCTGTTGGGGTGAACTTTAATCATATTGTTTGAGGAGGTAGTTTCTATGTCTTCATCAATCAATGGAAGTAAGTTTAGGAAGGTTCTTCGTGAAGGAAAGAGGAGAGTGGTAATAATTTTACCATGTGCCAGAATATAAAAGCTTCTCTTCTCTCGCCATGCTGTCTTTCGTTTGAGTTAACAGCATTTACCATACAACTCCAGTTGCTTGCCGTATTATTGGAATTGGAAACAAAAACAGAGGTGGGAAACCATGCATTTAAGTCTTCAATTCTAAGGATTGATGGTACTGATCAGCGTGCGGGTGCCCATCATTTATCTCACTGGGGTAGCGAAAGAGCCGGCTATCAGAAACAAAACAATCATTCGCATCATTCAAGGCCATTTTGCTGCATGGAATTGCAAAGTTCCCGGCCAATGTAATGATATATCTTGGCCTAAAAATGGAGGAAGCAGGCTGGACCCTGCATATAAGTACGATGTCAGTGTAGGCACTTGGGTTAATTTGTTTTTCTAGGGTAGTTAGAACTACCCAAAAAAGCTAGCAGACATCTTCATCATGTGGTCGATAATCTAATTCTTTATGCTGTATAGCATACAACACCAAAGACATTCAAGCTCGTATCCCTATTCGAGCATGTTGTCGATAATCTAAAACTGTATTATTAAACTCAAGTGCTAGATCTTCGAGACAGGAGAGCACACTGCTCTAGCCCCTTACTTTCTCAAATCTTTAATTTAAATAATTAAAAGATAAAACCGTTATCACATAGCATTTGTCTTGTCCATGCATCCACAACAAAGACCACGCACTTCTGGGTGCTTCAAGATATTCTCAAGGCTCTTTACTATCATCAATAATACGCGTATAATTAATCTCACATCATTATTATACACTTAATAATAATCTAAACCATATACAACTGTCTTTAATCTAGAAAACCCTCACAAAGTCCGCTTTATGTTAGCGAGGCTCTCGATAAGATCTACCAAGTTCCAGGTCCCATCTAATCCAAATCAAAGAACAAAATCTAACCCCCCAAAAAATTAAAGAAGAAAAAGGGCAAATGCCAACTTCCTTATCGGCATATCCACCAAGTCCTAAACTTGGGCTTTGAGATTAGGAGTCATGAACGTTGTCAGTTCGTTACCGTCATGTCATGTGGGCTGATCCTCAGCACGTTCAGCTAGTTCATGCCAGAACCCTTTTTCTGGCCAGACCCACCCCAGAAAAAGCTTAGTGATGTGCTGCCTGTAGTGGGCTACACTTCTTTTACAAAACAAAGCTGATGAAGCATGTTTGGCCTTTAGCACCACCCGGCCATGTGGTACGTAACTCGTCATGCTCCTATTAAAGCTACTTCCTTGACTCTCATAGAGTTAGTTAGCTGTGCAGTCAGATCCTGATGATGCTTTTGTGGAGACTAACGACATCAGTCCATCGAATATCATACTGACAGCTCTTTTCTTTGAATATTTTAGTAGTGGTTAATTAAAGGGAAGTAATTGCTAGTTTCTTTGTCTAATTACGTCAAAAGAAGTGGATGGCATCTGAAACCAGATTTTGACTAAGGCTACAGAGCGGTGCAACTAACTGCTTGAATTAGGTCAATTACTCGGCAGGTAGAAGTAGTTCCTGAATTTGTTAGCCTTCAGGCAACAACAATGGTTGACCTCCATCTGATTCCAAATTCAGCTCCTCTTGTAAAATCAACGCCGCGATTACCGCCAGTAGATGTTGAGTTTGGAATGTGAAAACTGGAAGATTTACGTGACTTTTTGGCACAAACAAACGCTGATATAAATGTTTGTTGTTGAATAGGCACGTTACCAAACTATTCATTCAAGGAACAAATTAATAGACATGCAAGAAGTTATGCACATCACTTGAACAGTTGAACATTGTTAAAATTTTGATAGTTCCACTTTCAAGAAAATGGCAGTGGGAGTTCTTAAGGTCTAGATTTCAGCCGTAAATTTTCATTGAAGTATCAAGGGACCTATTTGTTTTTAATACGCAGATTACCGCATTTGCTAGTGGGTACTTAATCGGCAAGGTTGTATGCTTTTCATAAAGAGAAATTAAGCAGGGTTTGATGGCTCTCTGGTTGTTCACCACAAAGATGAGAAAGTAAATATAACTTTCAAGGTCTCCTCTTTATCTAAAAGGAAGCTGAAAAGTGATACTTTCCACTGCAAGCGCCAATCACGCAAATTAACTGTCATCAGATTAATTAATTATCACCACCAAAAGTCATAGTCCACCAAAACCACCTGCTAGGGAAGGGGATTCTTCCCAGAGCTGACCAGTACTGGACTCTTCAAAACTGAGTCTACGTACTTTTCTTAATCCATATGATTATATAATGTCATTCAGCAACAATTAATAGGCTATATTTAAACAATTGTGATATTTAAAGAAATTTACAATTAAGAATTCATTAACTTCATTAACTGTTATCGGAAGGATAATATAGAATGGGACAATAAATATGAAATAAATATTTTATTTTCAAATAAGACTATTAAATTAAGATGGAGGGAGTATAATGGAATTACAAACATGTTTGCCCTCCCCCACATTAACTAGCAAACGAGGCGTACAAAGCCTAACCTGCTGGTCCTCCAATGGGTATCTAAATAATGAAGCCTTTACTAGTGACTTACCTACATGACAATTCTATATAGATTGATTAGACAGGCTATGATCGACCATTAGCTATCATGTACATGAACAAGATAGTGCTACCAACTTAGCACATGCACAGCAAGATACCTTAATTGTGGCATAGTCATCTCGTCCAACCTAGGTGAGTCCTGAGATGCAGACAATAACATTACTGAGTTAGGCATTAGGTCATCTCAACCTAGTAGGCAATAACATTACAATGTAAAATGCAATATATGTGCGTTTATCCTCATGTATGTATACCACTTATAAAAATAAATACGCACAATTACATGTGCTAATGTAGAAATTATTCATCGGTCCTAGACCACCATGTTAGGCCAATCGGCAATGTTTCTCGCAATAAACACACACTTAAAGTTTTTGTCTGACATTTTGAATGTGAGAAGCTCATATGTTTCTCGTATTTATAATGTCAGATAGGTGATAAATGATGTTTTGTTCAGGGATGAGTGAATTACTTCTTATGTGTTGAAATCCATGATTTGAGCCTATATAATAATCCTATTTAGTTTGGGTTAAGTAAATTTAGTCCACTTAAGGTCAAAGTCATAAGAGAGTAAATGAACATTGGTTATAGTGTTAAAATGGTTAATGTCATTCTTATCCTTTCCGAAATTGGATAAAGATAAACCTTGATGGGTTAAAAGATCCTATCTGAAGGGTCTTTCCCAAGATATTTTTTCGTTGTGTGCATTGGGCTCTTTTTGTATCCTTTTAGTGTCTGTGCATGTGTCTCCTTGGAGAATGGTTGCACCCTTTCAGAGTTTATTTAAACATGTCTTTTGCATGCACAGATGCACTCAGTAAATAGCTTATATTCTGCATCAGTTCAATCTGAGTCTAGAGATAAAAGACATAGTTCTTTTGTTGTGGCTTGATATTGGAGTGCTTCCAACAAGCAGTATCAGATTGTTTCATCGTGTGAGATAGATGTCCATCTATCCCGAAGCACCCATGGAGAGGACTTATTTGTCTTAAGAGGATAGCATCACTAGACTCAATCTCCTATTCCTTCTTCCGACTTCAATTATGTGTGCAAGTATTATGTGTAAAGGACTTCTCAAGGCAATTGTGATTTACAAAGGGGAATTCAGCAAACAATAAGCTTAATACAAATACTATGTTGTTTTTTCCTTTTCTTTATCTACTGTTCTTTGTCATTCTTTCTAGACTAATTGTTGTTTTTCGTGCAGTGATGGTGGCAAACAATAAAGGTACTAGTAATATTGTAACTCTAGCCATAGTCCCTCTGCATGTTTCCCACATCCAAGTGAACCATGGGGGCAACTAGAGAAGTTCAGCGGAACAAATTTCAAGTGTTGGTAGTAGAAGATGTTGTTTTATCTGACTATGCTCAACCTCTCTAAATTCCTGATTGAAATATGTCTTGTCCTCGAAAAGGATGAGACCGATAAGCAAAAAGTTGATGTTGTCAATGCTTGAAAGTATTCTGATTTTCTGTGTCGTAATTATGCTTTAAACAGACTGGATAACTTGTTGTATAATGTATATTGTATATTGAAAACTCCTAAAGATTTATAGGATTTAATAGAAAAGAAATACAAAACTGGGGATGTTGACACAAAGAAATTTGTAGTTGACAGTGTATGGATTTCACAATGGTAGATTCCAAGACTATAATTAGTCAAGTTCAATAACTCCAAGTCCTTCTCCACGAAATTCATGTTGATGGAATGATTCTTAGTGAAGCATTTCAAGTTGCAGCGATTGTGGAGAAACTGTCGCCATCATAAAAAGATTTCAAGAATTATTTAAAACACAAACGCAAGGAAATGGGATTAGAGTACTTAATAGTCCATTTGAAAATTGAGGACAACCACAAATCTCAAAAGAAGAGCTATAATGACGAAGCGAAAGCCAAGGTCAACATTGTTGATCAATTAGGCCAACATGTGAGTAGCAAAAAGTGAAAGCCATCTGGTCAACCTCCTAAATATGATCATAAGATATTAAATAGCAATGACAAACTAAAGTATAAGTTTAAGGGAAAGTGCTACATTTGTGACAAAAGTGACCATAAAACCAAAGTTTACTACAAATGCAAGACACAAGGAGATGTCCCAAAGAAGAAAGTTGTTGAAGCCAATATGGCTAAAGTTGAGACTCTTTTTGCAGACTTATTTGAATTATACCTATCTTTAGTTGTCTCAGAGGTCAACTTGGTGACCAATACTTGAGAGTGGTAGGTGGACACTGGGGCACATGCCATGTTTACTCCAATAAGAAGATGTTCACATCTTTCACAATTGTGAACAATGGAGAACAACTACTTATGAGGAATTCTGCTACTTCTAAAGTCAAAGGCAGAGGGAAGGTCATCTTGAAAATGACTTCGAGCAAGAATCTCACATTGAACAAAGTATTGTATGCCCTATAAATTCGCAAAAATTTGGTGTTTGGTTCATTGCTGATTAAGCACATATTCAAGATAGTCTTTAAGTTTGACAAATTTGTACTCACTAAGAATGAGGTGTATGTGAAGAAAGGGTACTTAAGCGAAGGCCTTTTTAGGCTGAATGCTTTGACTATTGTACTAGCTTTTGTAATAAATATGCACACTTGAGACATGTTAATTATGATTCTATACATATATTAGTTAACATGGAGTATCTACCCAAATTTAACATTGACATCAATTATAAATGTGAATTATGTGTGGAGTCCAAATTAACAAGGATGTTAGTTCCCAATGTGCAGAGGAGTGCTGAACCTCTAGAATTAATTCACATCGATTTATGTGATTTAAAATTCATGCAAATTAGAGGTATAACGCTAATTGATGATTGCACACACCATTGTTATGTGTACTTGCTAAATAGTAAGATGAGGTAATAAAAAATTTTAAACTTTTCACAAATGGGGTTGATAATAAACTTGGAAAGAAAATTAATATTTTACGGAGTGATAGAGGGGGAGAATATGAATCACATTTTGGTGACTTCTGTGCAAGTCATGATATTATACATCAAACAGTGGTATCCTATTCACCGCAGCAAAATTGAGTTATTAAGCGCAAAATATAGAACTTTAAAAGAATTAATGAATATCGTGTTAGTAAGTTCTAGATTACCACATGAGTACTTGTGGGGGGAAGCTGTGCTTTAGCAAATTTTATTCTTAACAAATTGACTCACAAGAAGACCAACAAGACTCCCTATGAATTGTGGAAATATCGTCAACCTTCTTATAAATTCTTAAAAGTGTGGGCGTTCTTGGCAAAAGTCGTGGTTCCTAATCCAAATAGAGTAAAGATAGGACCAAAAATCGTTGACTATGTATTCATTAGTTATGCACATAATAATAGCACATATCAATTTCTCATGCAAAAATAAAAAATTGTGGATATGCATGCCAATACCATTATTTAATCTAGAAACACTTCATTTTCTGAAGACACTTTTCCTGCAAATTGCAATCAAGGGGAAAGTTCCATTAAAAGAACTTATAACATTGTAAATAACAATGGCAATGGCCAAGAAGAAAATGATGATGAACCTAGACGTAGCAAACGTCCTAGAATGTCAAAATCCTTTGGTTAAATTTTTTTGGCATACCTATTAGAAAATGAGCCGCAAAATTTAAGGAAACCATGCCCACTCCTGAGGCACCTCTTTGGAAAGAGATTGTGAACAATAAAATTGACTCTACTTTTTATAATCATACGTGGGAGCTGGTAGATCTTCCACCAGGATATAAACCTCTAGGATATAAGCGGATGTTCAAGAGGAAGATGAAAGCTAAATGATCAATTGATAAATACAAAGCTAGGCAAAAGCAAGGAGATGACTACTTCGATACTTATTCGCCACTATCAAGAATAACATCTATTTGGATGTTGACTGTCATTGTCATGCTATATAACTTATACACCAAATGAATGTCAAGACAACATTCTTGAATGACGAATTTGAGGAGGAAATCTATGTGGAACTACCCGAAGGATTTGTAGTTCCAAGGCAAAAACACAAAGTGTGTAAGCTTGTGAAATCTCTTTATAGATTAAAGCAAACACCTAAGTAATGACATGAGAAGTTTGGCATAGTCATGTTGTCAAGTGGATTCAAAATTAATGAATGCAACAAGTGTGTCTATGTCAAAGAAAATGAGAAAAACTATGTGATAATATGTCTATATGTGGATGATATGCTTATACTTGGTAACAATAAAGATATCATTATAGTGACTAAGAAAATGTTAAATGATAAGTTTGACATGAAATATTTAGGTGTTGTAGATGTTATGCTTGACATGAAGGCTATGAGAATATTTGACAGCTATATTTTGTCTCAAAAACATTACATAGAGAAAACACTTGCTAAGTTTAGGAAGTATGATAACCGTCCTATACGAACAACTATCGATGTGAATTTTCATCTAAGCAAAAAATATAGGAAAGATCATATCTCAATTAGAGTATTTGTAAATAATGGGCAATTTCATGTACTTAATGAATTGTACAAGACCATACATAGCCTACTTAGTGAGCAAACTAAGTAGATTCAACAATAATCTATGGGTTAACTACTAAAAGGCAATAGTTGGAGTCCTTAAATATCTAAGGTACACTCTAAACTATGGGCTGCATTATACTTGATATCTAATAGTTTTAGAGGGATCTTAAAATCCACAAGTGGGTATGTCTTTGCCATTGGTGGTACAACAATGCGTTAGAAATTCTCCAAGCAAACATGTATAGCTAGATCTACAATAGAATTTTAACTCATTGCCCTAGATCTTGCAGACAAAGATGCAGAGTGGCTTTGTCATTTCTTAGAGGATATGTAAGGTCCCTGATTTTTCTACGATTTTCTGGGATTTTTCTGCCATTTTTCTGGTCATTTTCGGCAGGAAAATGTGACGTTTCAGCGTATGGGTATTTGTGTCTTTTCCCTGTATTTAGACCCGTAGAGTCGGGTGTGGGGCTTAGTCGCGGGCCACGGGCCTCGCTGCGCACTTACGGCGCAAATTTTGGAGGTTCGACGCGTAACCAGTGGGTTAACGCGCGTTGAGCGTACGTTTGGAATAAATAAATAAAAGAAAATAAAAAAGAGGGATCGGGATCGCGATCCCGATCCACTGGTTCGGCTGGATGAATAGTACTGCCACCCCCCATTTCCGCCTTATCCCTGTGCCCAGCCGCCGGTAGGCCACTGGACCGCCGCACCGGCTCCGCCCTAGCCGTGTGACGGCAGGGGAGCCGCCGTCCCGGCCCCCACGACCGCGCCGCCTCTTCCCCCGGTTTGCCCCTTTCACTGTGTTTTTTTTATTCCGCCGCCGCCGTGGGCCGGCGAGGGCCGGCCGGCCGCCCACGGCTTCGCCATGGGCTGGCGATAGCGGGAGGACACTCCCCTCGGCCTTGGACAGCCTCTGCTCTGCCGTCCCGCTCCGTTTCCTCTTTGCCCTGTTTTTCCGCCCCCACTGTGTATCGCCGTTCCGCCGCCGCCATGGGCTGGCTCGGCCCGACCGGCCGGCCATGGCTCCGCCCTGGGCCGGCGACGGCGAGGAGCCACTCTTCCCGGCCCGGTGGGCCTCCGTTCCGCCGCCCCATCCTCTTTCCCCCCTTTTTCACTGTTCCACCGACGGACTGTTTGGGCAAACAGTGGCTGCCGGCAGTGTTTCGTGGCCGATTCGGCCTTCCCCCAGCCTCGCCTTGCTCCGGCGAAGGCAGCGGACCACCCTACCCAGCCCAGTTCCATCCCCTCTGCCGTCCTCTGCTCCGCCCTTATGGGTTTTCCCCGGTCGTCCCCTATTTTTGGCCTACGTCCGTTTTGGACGTTGTGACTGATGTTATCAGTCGGACGCCGGATTTGATTTAGCGGACTTTAGTTCGGTTCCGCCCCAGCCCGGTGATGCCAATGGGCCACCCCTCTGGGCCTTGTTCAGCCTTGCGGCCCGTAGCTGAAGCTAGTCCGCCTTACCGGCATGTGTGGCGTTGACCCCTCTTGCCCATTTTACGCCGTCGGTACTGGACGGCCTCGGGCAAGAATTTGTATGTCTTACCTTGACAGAAGGTGAATGAGTTCACCTGCACAGGCCTTGGCTAGTGACAGCCTCGTGGCCTTTGCTCGACCTTGAACCCTCCCCTTGCTCTCTACCGTGCGAGATGCACAGCCGCCCGCACCATGGGTATTGGTTGTGGGTGGCGATCGGCGATGTCGCCGCTTAGATTGGCCATAGCTAGGGCCTTAGCCCTGTTGGCTTTTATGGGCCTTGAGTCGCCTCATTTCAGCCCTCTCCCCCGCCCTTTAGGCCGCGTGCGCATGTGGCCACGCGTGTACTTCTGGGTTTAGGTGCCGCATTCATGCCGCCTAACCATCGGTTGGCTTTGCCACCTAGTGGAGTTGACCACTAGAGCCGTCCTCCACCTCTCCTTTGTTCTCGAGCGTTGCCCCACGCTCTCCGCCCGTATGTGGGCCTTTGTTGACCGAAATCGTCGCCGTTGGGTGCTGTCCACGGCTGATTTCGACGTCTTGTGGCCGGCTGTGCACGTCTTAGCCACCGGCTGATCTTCAGAGTGTACACCCTTGACATCTAATCGCACTGCCACATATGTTGGCACGATATTTCTCCCGGCCGCCCTAGTGTGCCGCCGTGGATCGCGGGTTTTACCGCATTGATTTCTGACATTCTGTTTGGCCGTGATAGTTTCGGCGCATCCTAAAACCCTCGGGACAGCAGCTCTCTCAGCCAGGCAATGGTTTTGACCGCCAACTCCGCCGCCGACGCCACCACCGTCGTGTGCTCGCTATCGAACGTCATGATTACGAGGTAGGGGAGCTTTGAACTCGTAAATTCATGAAGCATGCTTTGAATGAGTAGCAGCGTGCTAGGATTGTATGGTTCCATGCTTGGATGTTAAGTAACGTTCCGATTGCATGATGTGCGTGTAAGCATGATTGTATGGTATGATTGATATGCATGAGATATATGCACGTTTTATGGATGTGGATTTTGTATGCGCTGGCGATGGCTAGCAAATATGTCAGTATGCTACGTATGTGTTATGCATGTGCTAGTGATGGCTAGCGTGCATGTTTGGAATGTGTATGAATTATGCATGTGCTAGTGATGGCTAGCGTGCATGTTTGGAGTATGTATGTATGCATGTGCTAGTGATGGCTAGCGTGCATGTTTGTAAGTTATGTATGTATGGCCTTATGTGTATGTTATACGTATGTGTGAGACATACGTATGTATGACGGCATTTTGCCTATGATTTGGATGTGTGTAAGTGTATGTGGGCAGAAGTATGAGCGATGGACAGTAAGAGGTGACAGAGGCTTTGTCTGGATTTGGATACAGTTGTGTAAGCGGATGGCAGAGGATATGAGTATGACGGGCAAAGATTAGAATGGATCGGTTCGGGTTGGATGGTATGGTGGGTAACTGTCAGACAGTAAGAGTGTTCATAATTGTACAAGCATAACGTACAGATTATGAAGTGAAAAGTAAGTATAACAAGTGAGATATAAGTAAGAGGGCGACAACTGGGTTGGCTCTGAGGAGCGTTATTTGAGGATGTCAGTGTAAGCTGATTTGGCCATAAGATGGATGGCGAAGTGCGTAAGACTGTAAGGGTTGGTTGTACGATGAGTTTGGTCCATGATGTGGACGGGTAAGTGAAGTCTGCTGCCCTGACGAACTTGGGTTTCGATCGGGCTTAGCTTCAGTTTGGCCAGTCGAGGACTGTGAGTTTGTGTGGCATAATTGTACGACATAATGTACTTAATTCAAACTTGAATTATAAGCACAACTAATGATAGCGTTGTGAGTTTGAGACCTGAGGGTTCGACGGATTAAGTTCCGTGTTTGAGCTGGCCGCTAATGAGTCGGTCGAGCATTTATCATGTCTTGCCATGGTGTTTATCCTGCTGGATGTTGTCTGTGTGCTGTATAGAGCACCAGACGTACGATGCTCACTGAGAGAGCGACGTTGTTTCTGATTTGGTCTGCGTGCTGTATAAGCCCAGACGTTTGATGCTCTGTTGAGAGTGATGTACGTTTCTGACTTTGTCAGCGTGCTGTATGAAGCCCAGATGTCTTATGATCTGCTGAGAGCGACGTATGTTTCTGATTTGGTCTGTGTGCTGTGTAAGACCAGACGTTTGATGCTCTGTTGAGAGCGTTGTATGTTTCCGCCCAAGAGTGGCACTGTACGTTTTTGCCCAAGTGGCACTGTATGTTTTCTGCCCAAAAGTGGCAATGGCACTATAAGACCCATTATGGTGGGCAATTCTCTGGCACTATAAGACCCATTATGGTGGTCGATTCTATGGCACTATAAGACCCATTATGGTGGGCAACTGTATGACCCCTTATGTGTGGGTGTTTATATTTGCGCGCTCAGGTAAGTAGTATCATGGATCTACTCTTACCTGTTTGATCCAGTGCCCCATGAGCATTGGTGTGCCTTACCTTCGGAAAAGTCCATGGCGTCTAGTCACTCCCCGGAGGTTAAGGTGTTGCCCCAGTGGCATTCTTTTCCTTTTCGACGCTGGAGCCTATTAGTTGTAATGAGCTTCAGTGGTCGTTGATATGTGTACGATTATGTGTATGAGTACGACTGTATGTGTGTGAGTACGACTGTATGTGTATGAGCAGGACTGTAAGAGTGTGTATGAGCAGGACTGTAAGAGTATGTATGAGCAGGACTGTAAGCGTATGAGTATGAGCACGCCTGTAAGAGTATGGGTACGATTGTGAGAATATGTTTCTGAGTAAGACAGTAAGTATGATTTTGTGCAGACTGTACGAGTGAGGTCGTATGAGTCTGATTGTACGAGTAAGGTCGTACATGTATGTGTAAGCATATGAGTGAGCATACGATTGTACGAGTAAGGCCGTACAAGTATGCATATGTTATATGAGTATGCGTACGATGGTACGAGTAAGTTGTATGACCCTGGATAAGGGTGTTTGTGTAAGTTGATTGGACAGTATGATGTTGGCACAATGGAGCCTTCGATATGTTTGTGGCACGATGGTGCCTTTGGTATGATTGTATGTGTATGTGCACGATTTGATTATGTTATGTTGACTGCTTCATGTTTGAGTTGCATGACGCATGTGGTTATGAACTTGTGAGTTCACCATTTGGGGTTTCCCCTACTGGGTATTTTCCTACTGAGTATGAAAATACTCACCCTACTACTTTTAGCCCCGTTGCACGGGAGGTTTTGCAGGTTGTGCGGAGAGCTCCTGGAGATGGACGCTCGTTTCAGCGGTGGATTGATTCCCGTTGACTCAGGTATCTACTTGACTCTCTGCGAGTTTATTTGTGCCACGATCTCCTGTATTGGGTGAGACGAGACATTATGATGTTTATTCTGGACTTTCATTTGGATGAGTCTGTGGACTGTTATGGGACTT
This sequence comes from Saururus chinensis, assembly GCA_035235625.1. Taxonomy (NCBI): domain Eukaryota; kingdom Viridiplantae; phylum Streptophyta; class Magnoliopsida; order Piperales; family Saururaceae; genus Saururus; species Saururus chinensis. The sequence goes on from CP141145.1 coordinate 35,830,464, forward strand.
GTACTCAGGGATGCCTGGGAGAGTGATTTGTATTTAAAAGTCTATGATCATAGCAAATTTATTCGTACGTGTGTTTTCGAGTAGCGCCTGAGGATATTTGATTTGGCAGTATGATGTTTAACCGTATGAGGTTTTAAATTATAAACAGGTTTTGATTTTATCGTTTTGACTCCGATTTATGGAAAGAAAAAAAAATTTCTATGAGTTTTGAGAAAAAGGGATGAAAAATCTCGGGCATTACAGGATATTCCAATGAGGGGAGAAACAAAATACTTTGTATAATAGTTAGTCTTAGACATATTTGTTGATGACACAACACCATTAAATACTTGCTTTCATATGAAATCATTTTTATCAAGTATATAAGGTTAAAATAGAATATTACGGATCTGTTTACTAAAGATTTGACCATAGAGAAAAGTAGAGGCTTCATCAAGGGGAATAAGTTTCAACCCAATTAGCTAAGAGCTAACATAATGGCGACCAAACCTATGAAATCTCAGGAACTATGTTCAAAGGGACAACCGAATTGTAGGGGCTCCCAAAGATCATTGAGGAGATTTCATCTCTAACACTACCCACTCCTATGATGAAAATAAAAAAGTGATACTTGCAGTGTTTAGGGTAAACTTTGATTTTACTGATTCTTATGACTCGATCTCTCAAGTAGAGTATAACAGGATGCTCTTCATAAGAATCACCTATATAGGTGCGAAGGGGGCAACTTCTATGTGGATTTCAAGGCTGAATCCGCTATAAATTTTATGAATTCTAGAATAGTTAAGGGCCAAAATGAACAGAAATGTGAGAAATTAACTTCGTATGAAAAAGATGTGTTAAGATTATTGTCTTGGTTTACACAAATAGTCGAGTAGTTTAAGACATCGTGTTCACTGATTGGCTAGTAAATTCGATAGTCTTTTATAATGGAAGGTTCATGGGTAAAAGCTACATATCCCCATGCATTGATTTTTTACTTACTCTTTGGTGTCTGCATTGTCATTTGCATTGTCTATTTAACCAAATTTCATTCATGTGGGGGATTGTTGGAAAATATGGTTTGAGCCCATATAATAATCCTTGTTAGTTTGAGTTAAGTGATTTTAGTCCACTTAAGGTCAAAATCGTAAGAGTGAATGAACATTGGTTGTATTGTTGGAATGGTTAATGTCATTCTTATCCTTCCAGAATTGGATAGAGATGAACCATGATGGGTCAAAGTATCCTATCTGAGGGTCTTTCCCAATATATCTTTTCATTGTATGTGCATGTGTCTCATTGGGCTTTATTGTGTCCTTTCGGTGTTGTGCATGTGTCTCCTTAGAGATTGGTCACACTCTTTCATAGACTATTTAAAAAGGTCTTTTACATTCACTCAATAGAGAGTTTTCCTTTTGTATCAATTGAGTTTGAGTCTAGAGATAAAAGATAGAGTTCTTTTGTTGTGGGTTACTATTGGAGTACTTCTAACAAGTAACATGAGATTGTTTCATCTTGGGAGACAGAAGTCATCTATCCCGAAGCACCTGTGGAGAGAACGTATCTGTCTTAAGGAAATATTGCTAGACTTGATCTCCTCTTACTTCTTTCAGCTTCAATTGTGTGTGCAGTTATTTTGTGCAAAGGACTACTCAAAGTAGTAGTGATTTACACAGGGGAATCCAGCGAACAACATCATGTACATGGGCTCCGTCAAATCAAAGTAGTAAAAAAGATGTGCTTATACTAGTAGAGGTCCAGGAAGAGCTTAGGGGTGGGGAACTCGTCCCCCACTCCCCATGGTTGGCAAGCTCCCTTACCACGCAAGAGTAGAGTCGACTTAGTTGTAGGTAATATAAGGAAGTCTAAGGAGAAATTATCCTATGGAACCGTTGACAAGGCAAGCGGTGCATAAGTCAATTTACTGTTTAACACATGTTAACATTTTTATAGTCCCTCCATCCTATATTAATAATTACATTTGGAAAAATAATATTTTTTATTAAATAGTAAATTTTACATCTAAGAGAAGAAAAAATGAGCTTATGATAATCTTTTTTAAGTACCCGAGTACTTAAATTTAACAAAATGGAGACATTAATATAAAATAAAACTTTTTTCTAAAAGAAACTATTAATTTAAAACTGAGGGAGCATGTACAAACATGAACAATAGCAGGTTTTGACTTTAGTTTACGTGCTAGAGAAAAATGGACTTATCACAACCACATGGTAGAACCATTTCACCGTATAGTTTCTCCTCATTTAAGGCAGAGAGAACATGCACGTGGAAGGGGGCTGACGAGAAACAAGGGCATAAACCATTGGATCATATGAGATGGCTTGCAGGCAGTGGTCACCTTGGGGGATAACCAGACAAGGCAAAGGATGAGTTCATTTTTGAGTAACATGTTCAGCCACCACGGTGGAGTGGGTTTACCTTGCGAGCTAGCTCAGCTTATATATCTCAAACTTGTTCCTTGGTCTTAATACCACCTCAAGTAGACCTTCTTATGCAGCTTTCTTGTCTCGGTTTCTTGAGCTTAAGCTGAGTTAATACCATCTCAAGCAGGGAAGCATTGTTTATGCTCCTTAGTAATAATATGTCCAGCGTAAAAAATATATGTGAACCCTTCATCTAAGAGATCGACAGTAAGTACACTAATGTGTACGCTATCGATCTCGAATATCAATGACTCCCATACACTTAGTGCATTATCAATTGGGAGCATTAAAAATTCTTCCCTTAAGTGGACTACTTTATGCACTTTTTGATTATTTTGTACGCTTAGGAACTAAAATTAAATTTCATGTGAAATAGGACGAAATCTATTCTGATTACGAAGCTCAGCTAATGCCAAACTGATCTAGCTATTCTGATGGTTTAAATGGGCCTCATTTTCATGTTCGCTTTATTAACTTGTGTTAACAACAGTACCAATACAACCATAATATATAGAAGTATATTACTTAATTATAAAATAAGTTAGTATGAGCCCGGGCTTCTCGAGACATGAATCTTGACCCGATGCTAACAATCGTCCCTGAGTTATGTGCCAGTGATTCAAATCTGCCTACCCCTTCAGTTAAGTCTACCGTTGGATTAAAATTCAATGGCCCACAATAAAGGCTCATACTAACGGGTGTGAGTTAGGGCTCATACAAAGGACTCTATTTATTTATATAATGACACCAAAATATAAAATTATCGCTAGTTGTTAACAGATGAATATGAATTGAATCCGCAGTATTATTGTGCAGTGCACATAATTGGTACCAGGAACCTACTATGTCTAATTGCTTCATACAAATAGGCAATCGACACTTCAGATAAGAGAGCATCGCCAGCCACTAGTGAGGAGGAGATGAGAGCTAGAATTGAGTGGTTATCCAAGCTTCCAGTCCCTGAACAGACCATTTCTATCAAGCATAGCTTAAGCAGTTTCACATGCCGTCATGTGCGCTTATGCCTCTTTCCATGTGCCTTAAATGCTTCTAACATGTTCATGCTCCCACATGGGCTCCACCTGTTTCCCTTTCCTGTTCTGTCATCTTGCCAATGATTCATCAGTTTTTACGAATGAACACGAACCAAAAATGGAAGACTATATTAGACATGCTCAATATTTTGGTGTTTATTGGTTAGTCCTATGTTAGCAATATTTGGCATTTTGCTGAAGATGTTGGTATGTCTTGGATAACTTTCCACCCAACGATTTTGTTCTCCCTACGACTGAGTCATTTGGGCGAAGATTGTGAATTTAGTCATACATCCGTAAATTCCAATGCCTGAACATGGTATTATATGGAACTGTGGAAGCGGAACTTTCAGACTTCACTATGCAGAATCCATTCACCATCATGTCACTGAAATAAATATCTGTCGACAAAAAATTTGAATTTACATGCCAAGATGAACTGCGCACCGGCTGCTTATGTGAAGAACATGATAAAATAAGTGCAAAGAAGATAAAATGAGTGCAAATTTGTATCACAGATTCATTAAAGGACACTACACATTGTGGACACAGTCGTTCTTTCGCTTGTGTCAAATTTATGGCACGGATTTGAGTATTATACTGTTTGGCAATTTAATATTTGGCATTGAAAATACTTGAGCAGTATTTTTAAAGGATGAGAATAAAGATATCACTCGGTCGGGTAAATGGTAAAACCCGATCCTAATGGGTTGGGTTTGTTTTTTTAAAATTGACCCGAATAGCTATTCGGGTCGGGTCAGGTTGGAGCGAATTCAGGTTTTAGGTGATCCAACCTGACCCGACCTGAATATTATTATAAATTTAAATTTAAATTTTTTATATATTTTTAATATTATTTTTTAAAAATAAAAAATTATTTTTAAAATTTTTTTATTCTATTTAAATGGGTCAGGTTTAGGTCGGGTTCAAGTTACAGTTTTCTTAAGTGGTATTTGGGCAACACTAGATGAAAAGTCTGTCACCCCTTACTTTATTTAGCCCACCCCCTTAAAATAGTCTACCGTTTGCATATATCGTGCAGGTGAATATCTACCGATTGTATAAAAGTGGGATGAGCTGAATAAAGTAGGAGATGACAAACTTCTCATCAATTTTTAAATTGTAAATTCAAATACGCATAATATAGTAATGGAAGCACTTTTAATGTGGCCCACTAACACTAAGCCTACTATAACGAACTCATAGGAACATATAATATTTCATATTAATGGCACACACATTAGCGTTAATATCATTGATGCTAACATGCACTAATGTATGCAGCATTAATCTTATGAATAAAGGGCTCTTTTCCACTCTTACACTGGCACGTTTTTAGTGTGGAACATGGCAAATGCTCATACAATCAACACTCTAGAGCACTAAAATTTTATTTTTTAATCATTATTTGTTGGAATTTATTTTGAATCGATATAACATACCCAATATTAACATGCACATAAAATGAATGAAATATTATGAAGGCACATAAAAATAATTATACTAACTTCCATTGCATGTAATAGTACTAAGTCCTTTGTGTCCATTCCACCCGATTAACATCTTTTTGGCTGGGGTCGACACCCATGGGACAAATCCCCCTATCCTAGTGTTTTTTAAGAGTTTTTTTCCATATTACCTGGTTGAAGAAGCCAATATTTCATATTATCTATTTTTTAAGTACAAATATCATAATATATATTTTAGGACAAAATTGCCCTTGGGTCTTAAATAAACTCAATCCTCGTACAGATCCTCATAAATGAACACTGGAACAATGCGGTGCCATTCCAGTAGAGATGATTGCTCGACAACAATTAGAAATTCGCCGGTGGGACCAGTGGCGCATCACTAGCAAATCACCAAAGACAGTAAAAGCCCTTTTTTTTAATGACGGACGCTATTCAGAGTGAAAAATGATTCATTTCAGCGATCCGATCACCATTTAACCATTATAATGGAGAGGATTGATATTTGCATATATTACAATGGAGAGGTAGACAATGAAGACGTGTATGTAGGTAGAAAGGCCAGTTAATGAATATTAATATGTTAATGAGGTTTGACAAGCTACGGGTTTAAGTCAAAGGAGGACTTGTTAATGATAATATGACTTTGAAATATTTGATATCATCTTTGCAATCATCCATTCTATATGAATTAAAAGATGACAAAGACATGTAATCTATGTTTTCCATTCATAAGAACACAAATAAAGAGATGTTAGCATTGTATACGAAGATGAAAGAGTCCAACAATAGTGACAAATCACCATCAGTGGAAACGAACTAGATTGTCAAAAAAGATAAATCAGTGGTGGTATTGGCTTACCCCAGCTTGAACTTCATATTGCAAATGGGAGTCAATGATACACATTCACTTGTGAAACAATGAAGTAACAATGAATTTAAGATTACATGATAGTGTACTTTATCTTGTACTCCAATACACGATATTTAACCTATCATGTTCAACAACAAGAATATCGTGTTCAACAAAAATATGATATTTATAATATTGTATAACTAATGATGTGAAATACAAAAATGATATGCCACAAATTCTTTTTAGCATAGATTCAATAACACGACTTGTATAAATATTGTGTCATTGATAACACAATAATATTTGTAAGCGTGTAACCGAATACATGATGTTGAGTTATATAACATATTGATTAACACGTTAATATCCATTGCAGATTGGGAGAACCTAGAGATGTCAACTCAACAAATCCATATCACACATTGTACATCAATCCAATGCCTACATAACCTATTCCATAAGTCAATCATATAGGATTTGAAGAAATGGTTTGTAACGCCCGCCCATTTTGGATAATATAATATTAATGATCCTGTCCGACGTGCGAAATTAGTACACACGAACCGGACTGACGGGTGTTAATCGTGAAACGATCGTATGCTCAATGTAGAATACGTCGGAGTAATTGCACAGCCAAGAAAATAAAAACATATTGACAAAAAGTTTATAACATAAGTTTAATATACATACCAAAATTTACTATACATGGAGCCAATAGTTATAAAAACATGATTATCCTGGCACATCATGTCTTTACACGTCGGTCACATATATAATTACATTATGTAGAAAACACACGACTACTTGAAAAACTTTTCTTCTTTCCCTTCCTCCATCGTCGCAACATCTGCAAGGGCTGGGGGTGCATGAGTATATTTATACTCAGTAGGTTTGTTTAAAAAATCTAAAAAAAATGCTAAGCAAAAACATCTTTTAGAATCAAATCAAACAAATTCACAAAATCAATCAAATCCACAAGCCGCGATACCCAACGGCCTACCTCCGCGCTCATGGGACAACGGAGGCCACTAAGGGAAGGAGTTTCCCCATGATGCTCCACCCTGTGCGCGCCACTAGCCGATCATTTTTCTCGGCGGACATCAAAACAGTGTACGAAACCACAACACTATGTGGTACGTACAAAATCAATCGATATACATAGCAAAATTGTCACATAATTCAAGAAAAAATCCATTCATTAGTTAAAACAAGTATCATACTTATACTTGAATCAAATACTTCAAGAAAGATGGACTCAAATCAGCAAAGCAGTTATTTAGAGTTTAAAACACCCTACCTTAGCCTTGAATATAAAATTCATCAATATAAAGACTCCAGAAGATGAAAATAACCCTACCACAGTGTTCATCACGTTCGCTTTAGTAGAGAATGCCTTTTGAACGGGCAGAATAGGGCTTGAAATGACTCAGAAACAGCAAAAAGGGGAAAGAGGAAGATTATGGAGGAGGCACGTTTTTCGAGGTCTTAGAGGGGTCTCCTTGAGAAAATAACACTTCCGGTGCGTAGAGCACCTTTGAATTAGTAGGAAACGGGTCTTGGAACGTGAAAATCGGACTTAAAATGGGTCAGAAATGAAGAAAACAGTGAGAGGGGAATTCTGCAGAAAAACTGGCCGGAGTGGGTTTAAATAGGGGAGGAGGAGGCGTTTTCCGGCGGGCGCCGCCGTCGGAACCGGTGGGCGCCCACCGGCGCCGCCACAAAAATGGGCAGCACCCACTGGCGCTGCCACGCGCTATGGGCGCGCGTGACGAACGCGAGTTTGTCACGCGCACGGTGACGAATGCGCGTTCGTCACCGCGAACGCGCGCCTATCGCGCGTTTGTCGCGCGTGATGCACGCGTTTGGCACGCGCCGCGCGGCATACGCCGCGCCGCGCCGAGCCGCCGAAAATATTTTTTTATTATTTATTTTAATTTCTAAAAATTTCAAAAATCGTAACTTCCTATCCCGAACTCCGATTTGCGCGTTCTTGGTACCGTTGAGTTCGTATTCACGAGCCCTACGATACAAGACCACTTAAGAACCATTTTACCTAAATTTCAAAAGTGGGTCCCGCCAGTTGAACACGTTTCCCGAGGTCATAACTTTTGTTCCCGACCTCCGATTTACGCGTTTTATGACTTGTTACGCTCATCTCCACAAGCTCTACCATACTCTTCTAAAATATTATCTTGTAAAAATCTCTAAAATATTTAAAACTCCAAAATCAATTTTTACTAAAGACATAAAATTTTACCGAGAATTTAGAGTTGTTACATGGTTCCCACAATGGTTGCAATAAGGACTTCATTTGATAACTATGACCCCCCATACAACCCTAAAAATTATGGAGGACAAGAATTTGAAGAAATGTAGGGTGATGAGCAATGGAACGAGAATGACATAATTGACAAGGAAAGTATGAATGGCCATAAAGAATTTCAGACACAACAAGGTACCTAGTAATATTGACATTAAGGCCAAGGCATTGTGGGGGATAGTCGATGATCTCAACTTGCTAGAATCGAATATTAGTGAGGGTGAGGTAATGGCTAATAGTTTGAAAGTAAAGGACTACCATAATCTACTCCAATTGGGTGGACGCTTCCTAAGCCTGGTACATTTCAAGAGGGTTTTGATCAACCCTGCAATAAAGGTGAATTTCACATATCAAGTTGTGGATGAGAACAAGAATACATATTCCACAAAGTGGTCCAACCAATCTTGTATGTGGTACATAAGGGCTTCAAACATAGGAGATCATATGACTACGATAAGGTTAGTGCCCGACCATTTGTGTGGAAAGCAAAGGAAGTCAATTGACCATCCTTTAGCATCGCACCTTTAGATTGCGAGAAAATGTTATGGGTTGTTTAAAGATTCAAAAGACATTATACTGAAAAGCATAGTAACATATATTTAGAAGCAATGTGGTATAAGTGTGAACTACAAGATATGTTGGCATGCATAATGTTATCATATATGATATACGATATTGTATGGACATCATGTTCTCTAGAACATAACCTTAATGTAGTTCATGTTGTCGATAACACAATATGTTGATCTATGTATGTAATGTCCCTGATTTTTTTAACGATTTCTTATAATTTTTTTGCTATCTTCTGATCATTTTCGGCAAGAAAATGTGACACACGCTTACGGGGTATTTGGCCCTAGTATTTATACCCATGGTCTGGTGTGGGGCTCAGTTGTAGGCTGTGGGTTTAGACACGCGCTTACAGGGAGAAAAATTGAGAGAGAATGAGAGAGCAGAGGATAAGGGAAAGAAAAGAAAAAAAAAATGAAATCAAGCACTGGCACATTCTGGAACAAACGGGAAATGTCGGCCTCTATCTCTTCCACCCTCTTCTCTATGTGAGGACGAATCTAGTACCGCCAGTGGTGGTTGGCTTCCAGCCAGCCTCAAATAGGTGACGGCAAGGACGCCGCCTTGGCCAACCCCGTCAGCCCCCAACTAGCTTCTTCCTCCTCCCCCGGTTAGTCTCTCCCTCTCTATGAGTTCTATTTCCGCCATTGTCGTGAGCTATCAAGGGCTGGCCGGCTGCCCACGGCTCTGCCTCTGGCCGGCAATGACGATGGGCCACCTCTCCCGGCCCACTTGACCTCTCCATCGTCCTCTCCTCTTCCCCCTTTGATGCCATGTTTTTCCCGGTTAGCAGTTCTCCCCTGTGTTTTTGATATACCGCCACCGGTGATGGACGGCAATGGCCAGACGGCTGCCACCCCGGCCTGGAAACGGCCAGGGATGGCCCCACCCGGACCGGCTCCACCCACTTTAGCCTACCCGCAGCCCATCCCTTCCTACCATCTCCTCCCTGTTTGCCACCAATTCACTATTTTGATTAAATAGTAGCCGATGGTGGTGAGCCACGACCAGCCGGACCTCCTTTTGGCTCTGCCTTTGTTCGGCCAAGTTGAGGAGCCTCCCCACCTGGCCCAATTCCACCTCCGACCCCTCGGTCTCTCCTTTGCTTAGGACTAGACGCCCTCCCTGACTTTGGTTCTCACTGTTCTGGGTAATTGGAGGGTTACCACTACCATCTGTCGTTGTCCTCCATCGAACCTAGCTCCGACCGACCACTAGGGTCACAACGGAGCCGCTAGAGTTGATGGAACCCCTTGTTCTTCCCTGTGTCCCCCGTCCCCTTAATGTTTTGTGGCCATTTTTCTATTTTGGGGCATCGTAGCACCTTTAGACACCGGATGACCTTTAGACCACCTCATTTTGGCCAGTTTTAGCTTGAAATGGCTAGGTCATCACCTTGGGCCCGTTCGACCTCGTCTGACCCCAGCTCCTCCTTGTGGCCATAGCCCCAACTAGTTTCGCCTCACTGGCATGTTTGCTCATTGACCCCTCTTATCCATTTTATGCCCTCGGTACCGGACAGCCTCGAGCAAGAATCTATATGGCCTATCTTGACCAAAGGTGGACGAGTTCACCTATATAGGCCTTGGCCAGTGACGGCCTCACGGCCTTTGCTCGACCTTGAACCTTCTCCCTTCCCTATGTCATGTGAGTATGTACAACTGCCCGCACCATTTGTTTTGGTTGTGGGTGGCGATCAATAATGTCACCGTTTCGGTTAGCCACCACATCGTGGCCTTAGCTATGTTACCCTTGTGGGCCTAGAGCCACATCCAGATCCACTGACCGCCCATCTCCTCCTCGAGCAACCCTCTTTACCGCATGTGCATGTAGTTGTGCGTGCAGTTTAGGGTCTAGGCATCGTATTTGTGCTGCCTAACCATCAGGTAGCTCTGCCACCAAATGGAGTTGACATCAGAGTCCTCCTCCACCTCTCCTCTGTCCTTGAGCATCGTCCCACGCCCTCCGCCCTTATGTGGGCCCTTGTAAACGCAAAATCAATGCTATTGTGTGTTGTCCATGGTCTATTTCAAACTTGAATTATAGGCAAAGGTAATGATAGTGTTGTGAGTTTGAGACCTAAGGGTTCGATGGATTAAGTTCCTTGTTTGAGACAGCCGATAATGAGTCAGCTGAGCATTTCTCATATCTTGCCATGATGTTTATCCTGCTGGATGTTGTATGTGTGTTGTATAGAGCACCAAACGTTTGATGCTCTATTGAGAGTGATGTATATTTTTTATTTGGTATGTGTGTTGTATAAGCCCAGATATTTGATGCTCTTTTGAGAGCATTGTATGATTCCTGCCCAATAGTGGCATTGTATGATTCTGCCCAAGAGTGACACTATATGATTTCTGCCCAAGAGTGGCACTGGCACTATAAGACCCATAATGGTGGGCAATTGTATGACCCCTTATGTGGGTGTTTATGTTTCATGCTTAGGTAAGTAGTATCGTAGACCTGCTCTTACCTGTTTGATCTTGTGCCCCATGAGCATTGGTGTGCCTTGCCTTCGAAAAAGTCCATAGCGTCTAGTCACTCCCCAGAGGTTAAGGTGATGCCCCAGTGACATTCTTTTCCATTTCGACGCTGAAGCTTATTAGTTGTAATGAGCTTCAGTAGTCGATAGGATGTATATGAATATATGAGTGAGCATATGTGTTTCTGAGTAAGCATACGTTTATGAGTATGAGTATGACTGTAAGAGTATGAGTATGAGCAAGACTGTAAGAGTATGATTCTGAGCGAGACAATAAGTATATTTTTACAAGTAAGATTGTACGAGTAAGGTTGTACAATGATGTGTAAGATTGTATAAGTAAGTTCGTATAAGTACATGTAAGTTGTATGAGTTAACATACGATTGTGTGAGTAAGCTTGTAAGACCCTGATTAAGGGTGTTTGTGTAAGTTTGGTTTGATGGTGTGTTATGCATAATTATATGCATATGTATATGATTATTATATGTTGTCTGCTTCATGTTTGAGTTGTATGAAAGCATTTATGTATGGACTTACTGAGTTCACTGTTTAGAACTCCCCTACTGGGTATTTTTCTACTGAGTATGAAAATACTCATTACCCTATTTTTTAGCCCCATTATTTAGGAGGCTTTTACAGGTTTGTAATGGAGAGCTCCTGGAGATGGATACTCGTTTCTACGATGGATTGTTTCCCCTTTGACTCAGGTATATTTGACTCACTACAAGTATTATTTGTGCTACAATTTGATGTATTGGGTGAGATGAGAATTAAAGTGTTTTTACCTTCTGGACTTTTAATTTGGATCAAACAGTAGACTATTTGTGGGACTTATACTCAAGGATGCCTGAGAAAGATTTGTATTTAAAATCCATGATCATGGTAACTTATTCATACGTTTGTTTTCGAGTAGCGACTGAGGATATTTGGTTTCGCCGTATAATGTTTGATCTAATGAGATATTTTGGATGGGAAAATTGATGTGTAGAGTTTTAAATTATAAACTGTTTTCACGGGCTTTGTATTTCGTCATTTTCCCCCATTTTACAGTTGTTATATTGAACAAATTTTTCTTGAAATTTTAAGAAAATGTGATAAAAAAATCTCGGGCATTACAATGTATTATTAATAGTCTTATGTATACATATCATGTAATAGGAAACATGATTAAAAGGATTACACGTTACCAATTATATGATAAGAAAAGGACTTACAATGAATATTACAAATTTTTTTATTCACTATGTGTTACCAATTACAAGATAATTGTACTTCGTGTTTCCAATAACACGACTAGAGCACTAACTAACTTATCCCAATTTATGAAGAGTCAAACAATTTTCGGTGCAACAAACCAAAGCATCAAGCCAATTTCCGAAGACTCATGCCAATTTTCAATGTAGCAAACTAATTTCCAATGCAGAAAACCAAAGTGTTATGCCATTTTCCGATGCAGCCCTTACTTCACCACCGGTTCCATCTTGGCAAATATAAATCTACAGAAATTTCATCACATAGTCATTTGACATCCACCTCCTTCCCTCCTAACCTAAGGTGGGTGTCTAACAACGGCAGATGCTACTGGAGACAATCATGTCATTGATCCACGACTAGATCACGACAACTAAAGATATTTGGTGGGTGATGGGTGATTGTCGATGGACGGATTGGACATCATCCATCTCCATGATCATGGCCTCGTGAGGCTTCACGAAAAAATGTGGCATACATCGAGACATTGAAATAATGCCCGATTATGACTCGTTCGCCTTTAAGGCGAATGATAAGGTCGATGTATAAGCTCAATGGCGTGTATTGTGAAATGAATTTTCCAAATACACATTCAATTGCAAACAGAACATTGGTTAATTGAACAGTTAGCAAATTTGTACCCCTAGCAACATATTCTCTAGCAGCTAATTCTAGACCAGTTAATTCAAAGTGTAGTACGCTAAGGCCTTGCTTCAGCTTCAGCCTTAGCGTGCACCCTATTACTTGTCCGCAGCCTTCTCATCTACCTTGGAGGCAGATGATTCATAATCGGGTGTTATTTTAATATCCCAAATGTATATAAGCAATTTTTATGGCTCACGAGGTTGTGCTCCTTTGGATATATGGTGTACGATGTTCTACTTTCATTTTTGTATTTTGTAACTTTTGTACTTTTTTGGTCTACTTATGTATTTTTTTTCTTTTTATTGTTTAGACAATGTAAACTTCAACTCCCAATAATGAAAGAGAGAGTTTGTTTGCCTATAATTTTTTTTCTCTGCATATCTATAGGTAACACAATAAAAGAAATATAAGTTTTGTCCCTAACACGACCTAAGAACAATTTGTGTTTGATATTACACGACCTATCTTGAGTGTGTTAGGTTGATACCACGATCTGTAACATGCAATTACACTACCTAACTTGACTTTGATTTATTGGTGGCATGGCCTACCTAGTAGGTGTGTTGTTGATAACACGATCTATAACATGCAATTACATGACCTAACTTGACTTTATGTTATCAGTGACACGACCTACCTAGTGGTCGTGATCTGTTAGTTAATTACATGACCTATCTTGAACTCGTGTTATGGATGGCACAAACTACCTAGTGTGCATGTTTTCCAAAACACAACCTAATTAGTGTATGTTTTGTCATTAACACGACCTACTTTACTGTGTGTTATTCAAAACACAAACTATCTTGTGTGTGTTGTTGATAACATGATCGGCTGGTTACACAACCCATCTTGAGTGTGTGTTCCATTCAGTTAAAAGACATGTTAATTATTATATGATTAAAAAAATATGTTCCAATGAAAGAAAAACAAGAATTGTTTTGTTATGTAAGAGATGGGGAACACATTACTACAACTCCTCTGACGAAGCATCAAACTCATGATCAATTCGCCTATTAAGAATTGTCACACATATCTACAGCCTGACTAAGGTAGTGATATCTGATTGGGAAAATTTTGGTTGAAGGACTTCTGTTGCCAGCTTCGCAACATAGTACATTAAGAACACCCAGCAGTCTTCACTCGTCTCTTGATATGAACATTTTTTTAGATCTTCGCCAATGGCCACTTTGTCGTACCCTTTATCTGAAGGGGCTTCTCCATAGCTATGGCAACATTTTTTCTAACTTTGTTAACCTTGGCAAAGTGGTGATTGTGATCACCCTTTAGCAGATTATACCACCTGAACCTCTTTTCCCTACATCGGGTAATGATAAGAAGGAAATAGTCAATGACGTAGATTAGAATAAAGGCACTCTTGGTGTTTACATTAAGTTGCGTCATCAAGTTGTTGACAATTTTGGGACGCATTTCCACCTTGTCATGTTGTACCCCTAATTTGTAGTAGTGCTTGATGACAAATTTCCCGAAAAAGTAGTTTGGATAAATGCTAGGATATCTCATGTTTCGTTCATCCAGTAGCTAGAAGATGATGTCTATAACCTAATATCATCAACAAAATATTATTATGTTAGTGATAATATGACATACGATATGTCGTGTAAATACAAAAATGACATGCAAAACCATCATGTAAGTAATAACATGGCATACAATAGGTCGTGTAAATACAAACACGATACAAATATGCTAAGTACACGATAATTGGGTTTTTAACTTATTGTGTTATTGAAACCACGACAAGCGGCAATTTTGTGGTATCAATAAAGCAAACTCCGGTCTCGGCCGTCACAAAATTTCACATATCATGTTATTCAAAACACGATATATGAACTTGCGTGTGGTCGGTAACATAAAAAAACTATGAACTAATTATTACTTCATTCATTATGTACTCTTGACGAAGCACAGACACATAATATGTATGGAGAAGCGTCACCATAGGCCATTGCTTGGGTAGGTTGGCTATCCTTGATTGTCTCTTGATATTCTCCATGTAAGATATCCATGTGGAACACATATTGGAGGTCAAGGTAGTTGTGTGGTACCACTGTGACCTCTTTCTTGTCCTTTGCTTCTTCTCAGCATGCTTGTAAGGACCCTCATCTTTAAACCGGTTTTGGTTTTCTTTAATTATGGATTATCGTGAGATTTACGCGTTTTCTGATCTTATTCGGTGATTTCATAAATAAATAGTGTTTGTGATAGTTTTAATCAAAATTAACTTCAATATTAGTGGTTTTAAGTGATTTTAAACCAAATGTGAATTTTTTAGATTTTTCGGAATTTTTACTATTTTCCCAAAAATTAGGGTTTTGCGGGACCCCTGTAGAATTTACTTGTCGAAAATTTTATTTTTGTGTCAAATGAACCTAGACATATACTTAAGGTCCCACAAAAATTTTCAGAGTTTTACTAGGCTTAAATTGTGCTTAAATTTGCAAAATACCCACTTTTAGCCTACTTTTCATATTTACACCCCAAAACTTACCTATGCCTACCCCAACCCTTACTATAAAAGGGCAAACCTGAGCCATTTCCATTTTTGGGAATAGTCTAAGGAAGGAGGGCTGGCCTAATCCCCACTTAGGCCCGAATCAGAAGCCGATTAAGGTAAGCTTGCTCTAATTAAGCACTAATCCATGGCTTTTCTCTTAATTTCTTCCAAATCTACCATTTTCCCCTTGATTCAATTCGTTTTTGACCATCAAAAGTTACTGATTTGTGTTTTACTACAAACCCCAACATTCAAAATTCGATTTTTACTACCAACAAGCCCTAGATCTAAGGTTTAATTAGGGATTTCTTGGGTAAATCGATTTCTATTAGAGTTTAATTCAAACTCATTGTGTTTTCAAGGATTTTAAGAAGGGTGACTCTTCAATCCGAGCTTAATCAAGTGCTGAGGTAATGGGTCTTCGAAATCTCTGTTTATCCATGGTAAAACTCTTCATTTTTGGCTTATTTCGAAATGGTTTGCTTGATTTAGTGTGTTAATGGTAAGATTAGAAAATGGAATTATTTAATCCCGATTTCTTAGGGTTTTGCATTATTATGGTTTGGTTTGATATTCTGGAAGTCAAGGAGGACTTTTGATGATGATTAGGGTGTTAGATGTGGATTTGAAGTGTTATCTATGGTGTTTCGGTTTGGATTTGCGAAAGGAAGAAGATGATTGTTCTGCCGTGTTGGCGATCGATCGGCCTTGCAGGGCAATTGATCGGCTGAACTGAAAATTTCAAATTTTTGCGTGTAACCGATCGAACGGCCTGAAGGGCGATCGATCGGCTACACAGGAAATTGTGTGTTGTGTGTATGATGTCTATTTTGATGATTCCACTTTAGCTTGCCAATTTTATATGAATGTGGAGTGTTTTAAGCTATGTTAGGCTACTGGAAATGCATGCTATTGAGTTTATGGAGTTGAGATATATGCTTAGAGATGGTGGAATGACATGCTTTGTGGCATGATGTTGGAATCGTTATCTTCAAATTATGAATGGTTGTTTCCCTTTGGTTAAGCATATATTTTCAATAGGACTACAATCATTGTTGGACTGATTTGTCATGATAAATTGTAATTAATGGTGTGTGAATGTTGGTGAATGCCATGACTCAATGATGAAATGAGTGATGTTATATGCGTTTAGCCTTTGTGGTTGAGTTTTGAATTTAACTATGATTTCAACGATTCTTCTACTATGATTTCCACTGGAATTCATGTTTAGATAGAAATTCACATATGTAGTGTGGTAGTGAGTTGATTTTCAAGCATGTTGATATGCATTATGTGAAAGGCTTCTACTAGTTACACACACACATGTGGGGGTTAAATGATGATGTTGAAGCTTAATATCATGATTATGAATGATGCATTAGGGGCTGGTAAGAGCACTTATCATGATTAGGATTTATGTATGCTTTGCCCACGCATGTACCATGCTGCACGCATCATGAAAATGGATTTCCAATTGAGGCTTCATCGTGATTAATCGAATTTGACCGATTGGATGTAATGTGATGGAATTGTGTGCCGGGTTTATCGGTCGTAGATTAATCGCAAGTTGATTGGTCCGAAAGGACATATTTTGATTTGAAGTTCCTGTGTAGAACGATTTGAAGTTCCTGTGTGGAACGATTTGGAGTTCCTGTGTGGAACGAGTGCACTCCCCGGGTTGAGTCTTGTTTAATGGAATGATGTGGGGACGAGTTGTGTACTTGTCTTGCGGATATGTGAGAATATTATTATGTGTGTCATCTGGACCCTGAGAATCCAGTGTGGTATGCCGTGTGCACCCCGCTACCACGTGTTCTAGGGTTCTCTGTGTGAGAACTCGGGCTCTTCCCTCCGCAGGAGATGTCCCTGGGCGAACACCCCGGCTCTAGATTCTCTGTGTGAGAATGGGACATCCTTGGCCAGGATCGTCCAGGGCGAGCAGTATTAGGGATTGACAACCCCGATCTTTCTTGAATTCTTGTGTAGAATTTTGGACCATGACACGCCTTCGTGGCCTTGTCTATGCTCCTGTCTGTGTGACGTTAATGTGTGATTACTCCTTGATGGAGGTGGATTGTAATGATATTATGCATGTGGGAATATGTATGTTAGAGATACATCCATGCATGTTGATTTTGATGTTATGCATGTGGAATATGTATGTTAGAGATACATCCATGCATGTTGACTTTGATGATATTATGCATGTGGGAATATGTATGTTAGAGATACATCCATGCAGGTTGTGATGATATTATGCATATGGGAATATGTATGTTAGAGATACATCCATGCAGGTTGTGATGATATTATGCATGTGGGAATATGTATGTTAGAGATACATCCATGCATGTTGATTTTGATATTATGCATGTGGAATATGTATGTTAGAGATACATCCATGCATGTTGACTTTGATGATAAAATGCATGTGGAAATATGTATGTTAGAGATACATCCATGCAGATTGTGATGATATTATGCATGTGGGATATGTATGTTAGAGATACATCCATGCAGGTTGTGATGATATTATGCATGTGGGAATATGTATGTTAGAGATACATCCATGCGGGATTGGTACGTCATGTGAATGCATGTGGGAATATGTATGCTAGAGATACATCCATGCAGGTTGAATTATGCATTATGATGCAGTGTTAGGTGATATGAATGTGTGATCAGAAAGTGATGCACCATGTAAATCTTTGATCTGAACGATCTCATTTCTAAGCTATCGTATTTTCTACGTTGACAGTGATATTAAAAACCATTGCTGAGTGTTAAAACTCACCCCTCTTTTGTGTTTTGATTTGGGGCTGCGTGGTGCGACACGCAGACGGACAGGATTGCCTCTTTGAGGAAAGGTCAGAGGTAGCTTGGGTGTGATGATGGAGATCGTTGAGTGACTTATCATCGTTTCTTTCATGCTTTATGTTCGAACCTTTGTGTAGGGTTCTTGTTTTGGATTTATGTCATATACTACAGTTTTGATGATTATGACTTATTTTGAGCCGGTGTGGGCTTTACTTAACTAAGTTTGTGGGTTTGAGATTGTTGTTTACTTTGTGATAAGCAACACTTTTTTCTTCCCTTTTATTTACTCTTACTCAAAGGATTGTGCGCACTCCGTGTTGCTATTAATCGCCCGTGGTTAGGGTTAAGTCTTCCGCTAGATCATTTCTCAATTTTCACTCCGTCGCCCCCGCGCGCTTGACCAGCCCCTAGACTGGGTTCGGCTCGGGTCGGGCATCGCCGGGGCGTGACAATGCTCTTCAAGTCAATCATGTTTTTTATATTCTCTAGTAGCTTCTGATCAACTAGATAGGGAGTATCTGATATAGTGGCCGAGTTGGAAGCAACACTTGAGTACTCAGGGGCCAGGGTAGGAGACTTTGCAACAAATTCCCCTAGGGAAAAGATAATGTATGTGGTAGGGATGACTGCCAATGAAACTTCTTCCACTTGCCTTACCTCCCTCTCCTCCCTTGCTAGCCAAGTCGGCTTTCCAATCTTCTTGGCCAAGAAGCTGCTAATTGGCTTTGGACAAACCAGGAAGGCATTTTCTTGGGTGGCTCCTCCTTGGTTGGCTTTTCCTTGGTTGCCTCCACCTCGATTGTGTCCTTCTTGTCTACCTCTCCCTTGGCGCTGCATGCGCCAGTGGAATAGTTATTGTGTACTGATAGTTTATAATTAACCCTTTGCAAGTGTATAAGGTTATTGTACTAGGATAAGTATTTAAGGGTTGTCGAACCTCAGGGACGGATGAATTATTACTAAATCTAAAGAGGAATTTGCTGATTGAAAACTAAAACAAACTTAAACTTTAATTAAGTAAAGGAAAGAAATCAACTAGTTTAAAAATAAGAGATTAATATGATAAAAATTACTTAGGAAATCGAATCCACTATAGAACCATAACAATTCCTTAACTCTTAATCTAAATCTAGTGTGAATATGAACAAGTATTCTCAGCTACAAGCTAGAATTACTTTAAAAAGAATCATTAATTAAATTCTACGCCATGACCCGTCTAATCTTAGTATAACTCAT
The DNA here is from genome assembly GCA_035235625.1 of Saururus chinensis. NCBI lineage: Eukaryota > Viridiplantae > Streptophyta > Magnoliopsida > Piperales > Saururaceae > Saururus > Saururus chinensis. Next base: position 35,850,083 of record CP141145.1, read on the forward strand.
CCAAGTCATTAATTATCTGAATATTAAAACTATTGTATGACCATCTCATCTAAATCACAGAAATTAGAATCGATGCAAATATCAAAACCACATCAATTTATCATCTACAAGAAAATAAATCAACATAGATTTGAATAAACATGAAAAGCTCTTCCATTAAAAAGAAAATCCATATCATACAATTGTCATCATTCACAACTGAGATCTAAATTAAAAAGAAAAGAAACTGAAACTTATCTATAGCTTCATCAACTCCTAAGTAAAAGAAAAGTCTAGTCTTCCATTGTAGAAGAAAGTACTTGAATCTCCATTAAAAGCTTTGAGTTCTCTTCCATCTTCTTCTTCATTTTTTTCTTCATAAAATCTACTGGAATCCTCTATAGGCATAAGATCCGTAGGAAGAAGTCCAATATGAAAAGGATTAAAAATTGGCTAAAACTAGGAAACTGCATGTTATGTCGTTCGAATGCCCTGCATGCCCGTTCGAACGCTTGAACTATATTTTCTTAAATATCACGTTATCCTGATCGAACGGTAAGTGACCCCGTTCGAACGGCTGCAGTGTTTCTTCAATCCGGACAGTTTTTCTGGACAGTCCATGTAACGTCCCGGATTTTATTACGATTTTTCTGCTATTTTTATCTGATCATTTTCAGCGATATATTGTGACGCTTTGGCGTACTTGACCTCGGTATACGTACCCGTAGAGCCAGGTCTCGGGTCAGTCGTGGGCCACGGGCCTCGATGCGCGATTTTGGCACAAAAAATCGTTAAAGAGTGAAAATTGCAGAGGTTAATTGGGAGAAAAGAAAAAAAATGAACAGGATCGGGCTCGGGCTCGCCCGATCCCGTTCTGGAAGCAGCGAGAACCACCCCCCTTCTGGCCTTTCTCTGTCCCAGCCGCCGCCGGCCGTCGGTGGGCCGAAGGGCCACCGCCACTGGCTCTGCCCCGGCCATGCGACGGCAGGGGGGCCACCGTCCCGGCCCCGACGGCCGCGCCGCCTCCTCCCCCGGTGAGCCCTCTCCCTCTGTATTTTGATCTACCGCCGCCGGTGATAGCCGGCAGTGGCCGGACGGCCGCCGTGGGTTCCACCCCGGCCTGGCGACGGCCAGGGACGGCCATACCCGGCACGGCGCCACCTGGTTCGGCCTCCCCGTTCATTTCCGTCCGCCCCTTTTTCCCGGTTTGTTCTGTGTTTGGCGACTTGAGCCGCCGCCGTGGGCCGCCAAGGCCCGACCGGCCGGACACGGCTCCGCCCTAGGCCGGCGACGGCGGGAGGGCACCTCTCACGGCCCCAGTGGCCTCTACTCCGCCGCCCCACCCATTTCCGCCTCTGCTCTGTTTTTCGCCGAACGAACTGTGCCCCTCCGTTTTTGGCCTTGTAGCCGCCGGTGATGGCCGGCAGTGGCCCTCTGGCCACCGTGGGTTCCGCCCCGGCCTGGCGACAGCCAGGGACGGCCCCCAACCGGTCAGCTCCACCTCCACCTCCGCCCCTGTGCATTTTTCCTCCGGCCAGATGCCTTCACCTGTTCCGCCGACGTTTGGTTTTGGTGGAACAGAGGCCGGCAGTTGCGAGCCATGGACAATGGACCTGTATCTGGTTCTGCCCCGGCCAAACGACGGCCTAGCCGCCTCCTTGGCACCGCCCCGGCCCGATTTGGTCCGCCCCGCATCTCCCCTGTTTCTGTCTGTGACAGACTTTGGGGCTACGCCGGCGAGAGCCAGCCTTCGGCTCGCCTCATGCCGACCAGCCTTGGGATGACGACGGTAGGACCGCCCCTAGCCAGGTCTACCGCCCCCACAGCCGCTCCGCCTGGGCTGGTTTCCCCCGGTCGGTCCCTCTTCCCTGTTTTGGTTTGAAGGGAATTGTGGTCGCGCTGGTGGTGAGCTTATGGTCGGCCAGCCTCGGCCTAGCGGCACTGGTGTAGCCGCCTCCACCCAGCTTCGCCCGGTTACTAGGGCCCTGGCGTCACGGGCCAGAGCCGCCAGTAAACCCTATTCGTCGTTGTGCCCCTAGGGTTTTCCACCCGTTATGGGCCATCGAGCATCGTTGGATGTTGAACACCCTTGGACCACCTTAGTGTGGCGGGTCTCAGCCTGGGGATGGCTGGCTGCCCTAGTGTGGCACCGCCCCTCTTCTTTCGGCATGGGCCAGGTTCCCCTCTACCGATTGTGTCTGACCGCTCTATAGAGAGCGCCACGTGTTGCCCTTTGACCGTCTTACCCTCGCCGGACGCCGATTGGCCTCTAGTCGGCCTGCCTCGGCACGGCAACGGCAAAGGCCGTATTGCTGATCACCACCCTTGGGCATGGCCCTACCGCCCTTCTGAGTTTTGGGCCGACACCGTCTAGCCCCTCTCCTCTCCCTTTAGCCGCGTGTGCAAGTAGCCACGTGTGCGGGTTAGGGTATTGGTGCCGCTTTGGCGCCGCCCGACCGTCAGATGGCTCTGCCATCATCTGGAGTTGACATCGGAGTCCTCCATCAGTCTCCTCTATCCTTGAGTGTCGCCCTCCTCCCTTATGTGGGCCCTTGTGAACGTGAAATCGACGCCGTTGGGTGCTGTCCACGGCCGATTTTGACGTCTTGTGATCGGTTTGGTATTATTCAACCACCGGTCGAATTTTAGTGAGTACACCCTGCCTTTCGGTCGCACCTGCCACTCGTTGGCACGATCTTTCTCCCGGCCGCCCCTAGTGTGCCGCCGTGGATCGCGGATTTTGCCGCATTCATTTTGACACCCCTTTTGGCCGTGTGTAGTTCCGGCGCTTCCTAAACCTCGGGACAGCAGCTCTCTCAGCTAGGCAATGGTGTTGACCGCCGACTCCGCCACCGACGCCGCCACCGTCGTATGCTCGCCATCAAACGTCATGAGTACGAGGTAGGGGAGCTTGAACTCGTAAATTCATGACAGCATGCTTCCAATGAGTAGCAGCATGCTAGGCTTGCATGATTCCATGTTTTGGATATTAAATCATGACATGTATGCATGATGTAAGATAGTGAATTATGCCACTTTGAGATACATGTATGTATGTATGTTAGTTGTAAGTATGTTGTATGTATGTGTAAGATGTATGCACTAGTGATGGCTAGCGATGTCGAGTAAGTTACGTATGTGGACTTTGTGTGAGGGTAGATGTATGGGCGATGGACGATAAGAGGTGGCAAAGTGTTTGGTGAGGATTGGTATGTGTATGTGGATGTGTAAGCATATGACAGAAGACAACAGACGTAGGTTTGACAGGTAAGGAGTGGAGCAGATTGGTTCGGTTCGGTTTGGAGCGTATGTCAGGGGTTCTGTAAGTGGACTTAGGCTTGGAGCCTTATGAGGGTTTATTAGACAGTAAGAGAGTGCATAATGGTACAAGCATAACGTACAAATTATAAAGTAAAAAGTAAGAATAATAGGTGAGGTATTAAGTAAGAGGATGATAACGGGGATCTGCTGAGAGGAGCTCAGTTTGACGATGTAAGTAAGATGTCCGACCGTGAGGTGGATGTCCGAGGATGTATGCGTACATAAGGATTTGTGTACGGTGAGCTGTGTTGTGGTTGGATGGGTAAGTGAAGTCTGCCGCCCCGACGAACTAGGGTTCGGATCGGGCTCAGCTTCAGTTTGATCAGTCGAGGACTGAGTTTGTGTGGCATAATTGTACCGCATAATATACTTAATTCAAACTTGAATTATGAGAACGTTAATAATAGCGTTGTGAGTTTGAGACCTGAGGGTTCGACGGATTAAGTTCCGTGTTTGAGCTAGCCGATAATGAATCGGCTGAGCACTTCTTGTGTCTTGCCATGGTGGTTATCCTGCGGGATTTTTTGTCTGTGTGCTATATAGAGCACCGGACGTCTGATGCTCTGTTGAGAGCGATGTATGTTTGATTTGGTCTGTGTGCTGTATAAGCCCAGACGTTTGATGCTCTGTTGAGAGCGAAGTATGTTTTTGATTCGGTCTGTGTGCTGTACAAGCCCAGACGTTTGATGCTCTGTTGAGAGCGTTGTATATTTCCGCCCAAGAGTGGCACTGTACGTTCTGCCCAAGAGTGGCATTGTAAGATTTCTGCCCAAGAGTGGCACTGGCACTATAAGACCCATTATGGTGGGCAATTCTATGGCACTATAAGACCCCTTATGTGTGGGCAATTGTATGACCCCTTGTGTGGGTGTATGTTGCGCGCTCAGGTAAGTAGTATCATGGATCTACTCTTACCTGTTTGATCCAGTGCCCCATGAGCATTGGTGTACCTTACCTTCGGAAAAGTCCATGGCGTCTAGTCACTCCCCGGAGGTTAAGGTGATGCCCCAGTGGCATTCTTTTCCTTTTCGACATTGGAGCTTATTAGCTGTAATGAGCTTCAGTGGTCGATAGTATGTATACGACTGTATGACTGAGTTTGTACGTTTTGAGTAAGTGTATGATGATGTGTATGTGCACGACTGTAAGATTGAGAATATGCACGACTGTAAGAGAGTAAGTATGAGCAAGATTGTAAGAGTTTGAATATGAGTTTGACAGTAAGTGTAAGACCGTACGAGTAAGGTCGTACGAGTAAGTGTAAGATTGTACGAGTAAGGTCGTACAAGTATGCGTAAGGTTTGAGTATGCCTTTGATTGTACGAGTAAGTTTGTAAGACCCTGATTAAGGGTGTTTGTGCACGTCTGATATGATGGTGTGTTATGCATGCTTATATGCTTATGTGCATATTTATGTTATACGTTGTTTGCCTCATGTTGAATTGCATGACGCATGTTTTTGAACTTATTGAGTTCACCGTTTGGGATTTCCCCTACTGGGTATTTTCCTACTGAGTATGCAAATATTCACCCTACTTCTTTTAGCCCCGTTGTTCGGGAGGCTTTTGCAGGTTGTGTTGGAGAGCTCCTGGAGATGGACGCTCGTCTCTGCGATGGATTGTTTCCCCCTCGACTCAAGTATAGTTGGTGCCACGATTTGATGTATTTGATGAGAGTTAAGTGTATGTATTCTGGACTTTTAATTTGGATCAGAGTAGACTGTTTATGGGACTTGTACTCGGGGACACCTGGGAGTTATTTGTATTTAAAAATCCATGATCAAGGTAATTTAATCGTACGTATGTTTTCGAGTAGCGCCTGAGGATATTTGATTTGACGGTACGATGTTTAACCGTGTCATGTTTAAAACTATAAACTGTTTATACGGGTTTTGATTTTATCGTTTGACTCCGATTTATCGTATAAAAGAAAAAAAAATTTATGAGTTTTAAGAAAAAGGGATGAAAAATCTCGGGCGTTACAGTCCATATTCTGTTCATTAAGTTTTTCTTCATGTCCATATTAATTTTCAACTTGTTTATACCTCCGAAAAGTTGTCCAAATCACTTTAAAGCATGTCAAGACTATTTTTAATTATTTCAAACATCGTCCAAGTTCCTCGATAAGCGCACTTTACCTACAAAATATAAAATATCATACTTTAGACATGTAGAAAGTAATTAAAATCCCAACTTGATTCAAATGCATGCCTAAACTACTAATAACTATAAAATTATTAATAATTAAACTAAAATACTAATTTCTATCTTAATATAAATAAACTATAACTAACTCTTAATTAACCTAATTTATACTAGCAAATAAGGTTAAAAGGTATATAAAATAGATATATATTTCATGTTCATCATGTACCTCATCCTCCTATGTATGAGTGATAGTAGGGATGTGATGGGGCTAACATTTGAAGCTTTTCATTTCTTTATCTTCAACTTCATTTGCTTCGATGGCACTACTTTTGTCTGGGCTTGCACCACTTCCTCCTCCCAGACATGCACCACTTCTATAAGATCCCTTATCTTAAACCGGTTTTTGGTTTTCTTTAATTATCGGTTATCACGAGGTTAATGCATTTTCTAATTTATTCGGTGGTTTCGTAAATAAATAGTGTTTATGATAGTTTTAATCAAAATAAACTTTAAGATTAGTGGTTTAAAGTGATTTTAAAACAAATGTGAATTTTTGGGATTTTTTTAAATTTTTACTATTTTTCTGAAAATTAGGGTTTTGGCGGGACCCCTATGGGCCCCACCGTCAAAATTTTGGTTTTTGGGTCAAATGAACCCAAACATCTACTTAAGGTCATACAAAAATTTTTAAAATTTTCTTAGACTTATTAGTGCTTAAATTTGTAAAATACTCATTTTTAGCCTACTTTTCCTATTTACACCCCATAACTTACCCATACATACCCCAACCCTTACTATAAAAGGCCAAACCTGAGCCATTTCTATTTTTGGGAATAGGCTGAGGAGGAGAGGTCAGGCCTAATCCCCAATTAGGCCCGAATTAGGTGTTTAAGGTAAGTGTACTCTAATTAAGCACTAAATCCTAGTTTTCTTCTTAATCACTTCTAAATCTACCATTTCCCCTTTGTTTCAATTCATTTTTGGACATCAAAAACTACTGATTTATATTTTACTACAAACCCTAGCTTTCAAAATCCGATTTTTATGATCAACAAGCCCTAGATCTAAGTTTTAATTAGGGATTTCTTTGGTAAATCGATTTTTATGGAGTTTAATTCAAACTCTATGTTTTTGTAAGGTTTTCAAGACGGGTGACCCTCAAATCCGAGTCTAATCAAAGGATAAGGTAATGGACTTTCAAAATTTTAGTTTATCCACGGTAAAACTCTTGATTTTGTGGCTTATTTCGAATGGAGTTACTTGATTTGGTGTGTTAATGACATGATTAAAAAATGGTAATCTTTAATCCCGATTTCTTAGGGTTTTGCCTTATTATGATATGGTTTAACATTTTGGAAGTCATAAAGGACTTTTGATGATAATTAGGGTGTTAGATGATGATTTAAAGTGTTATCAATGGTGTTTCGGTTTGAAATTGTGAAAGGAAGAAGATGGTCAGTTTTGCCTTATTGGCGTTCGAATGGCCCTTCTAGGCATTCGAACGGCAACACTGTCGGATCGACAGTTTTCCAGTTCAGCCGATCGAACAGCCTGCTGGGCGTTCGAATGGCTAAACTGTGAATTTGAATTTTTCCCGTTTAGCAGATCGAACGGTCTGAAGGGCATTCAAATGGCTACACAGCAGAATTGTGTTCTAATGCATGATGTTTATTTCGATGATTCCACTTGAGCTTGCCAATTTCATATGAATATGGAGTGTTTTAAACTATATTATCCTATTAGAAAGGCATGCTATTGAGGTTATGAAGTTGAGATATATGATTAGAGATTTGTGGAATGACTTATGTTTTGTGGCATGATGTTGGAATTATCATCTTGAAATTATGAATGGTTGATTCCCTATGGTTAAGCATATTTTTAGCATAACTACAACCTATTATTGGACTGAATTGTCATGATAGAATGTGGTTAGTTGATGTGTGGATGTTGGTGAATGTCATGACTCAATGATGAAATGAATGATATTATATGTGTTTAACTTTGTGGTTGAGTTTTGATTTGAGTTTGATTTCAACGATTCTTCTCCTATGATTTCCGCTGGAATTCATGATTAGATGTTAATTCACATGTGTAGTGTGGTAGTGAGTTAATTGCAAGCATGTTGAAATGCATTGAGTGAAGTACTTCTACTAGGTACACACACACATGTGGGGGGCTAAATGATGATGTTTGACGCTTAATATTGTGATTATAAATGATGCATTAGGGGCTGATGAGAGCACTTTTCATGGATTAGGATTCATGTATGCCTTGCCCACGTATGTATCATGCTGCATACATCATAAAAATGGATTTCCAATTGAGGATTCATCGAGGTTAATCGAACTTAACTGATTGGATGCAATGTGGTGAAATTGTGTGCCGGATTGATCGGTCGTGGATTAATCGTAAGTTGATTGGTCCGAAAGGACATGTTTTGATTTGTGTTCCTGTGTGGAATGAGTGCACCCCCCGGGTTGAGTCTACTTAAATGGAGTTAAGTAGGGATGAGTTGTGTACTTGTCTTGCGGATTGAGATTATTTATGATTCGCTGGACCCTGAGAATCTAGTTTGTTTGTTCGAGTGCACCGGCTTGCTAGGTATTGTTGCTTGGGACTTTAGTCTTGACAAGCAGGGTTGCCCGGGAGTTTAGACTTGATGGGATGGCGTTGCTCGAAGGCGTTGGCTTTGAGGAGCAAGAGTTGCTCGAAGGCGTTAGCCTTGAGGAGTAGAAGTTGCTCGTAGGCGTTGGCCTTGAGGAGCATGTCTATTTGATAAGTGTTTGCTCGAGGGCTCCGGCCTTGAAGAACAGGTTTATTCTCTATGGGTATGGACTTGCATGTGTGACACTTATACATGCATGATGAATGAGAATGTTGATGCATGATGGAATATGTATGTTAGAGATACATTCATGCAGGTTATTATGATGTGATGTATGAGGGAATATATATGTTAGAGATACATTCATGCGGGTTGTTATGATGTGATGCATGAGGGAATATGTATGTTAGAGATACATTCATGCAGGTTGTTATGATGTGATGCATGATAGAATATGTATGTTAGAGATACATTCATGTAGGTTATTATGATGTGATGCATGATAAAATATATATGTTAGAGATACTTTCATGCAGGTTGTTATGATGTGAATGGCATTATGTGGATTATACACTATGATGCAGTTTTAGGTGATGTGTATGTGTGATCAGAAAATGATGCACCTTGCCAATCTTTGATCTGAATGATTATATTGCTATGCTGTCGTATTTTCGATGTTGATAGTGATATTAAAAACCATTGCTGAGTTTGTTAAACTCACCCCTCTTTCTTGTGTTTTGTTTTGGGGCTGCGTGGTGCGACACGCAGACGGACAAAATCTCCTCTTTGAGGAAAGGTCGGAGATAACTTGGATGTGATCGTGGAGATCGTTGTGTGACTTAATTTCCTTTGGTTTTATGCTTTATGTTTAGAACCTTTGTGTAGGGTTCTTTGTTTTGGATTTATGTCACATTTTACAGTTATGTTTGCTTAAGACTTATTTTAAGCCAGTGTGGGCTTTAGTTAACTAAGTATGTGGGTTTGAGATTTGTTGTTTACTTTGTGATAAGCAACACTCTTTCTTTCTTATTTACTCTTGCTCAAAGGATTGTGCGTACTCCGTAATTCTGTTAAATCGCCCGCGGTTAGGGTTAAGTCTTCCGCTAAATCATTTCTCAATTTCCCTTTGTCACCCCGCGCGCTTGACCGGCCCTTGGACCGGGTTTGGCTCGGGTCGGGCATCGCCAGGGCGTGACAACTTCCTCATTAATTTGCTTGAGGAATCTGATGATAGCAGTCCATTCAACCTTGGGACCCTTATTCTTCTTTGGAGAGCCAGCTTTGGGCTCCATTTTCTCTGCAAAATACATATAACAAGTCATATGAGTATATACATGAAAGTCAAACGAAGCGTGCTATTGATGATACAACTATTCCAAATGTAGTTTAATCTAAGACGATAATACAAACAATCATGTTATTGATCACACGACTACTATAAAATCATTTTGAACAAATTCAATATTATTTATTGGTGTGTTATCAATGATATGATGATTCCAAAGTCATTTTGAATCTAACACGAAAATACAAAATGTCATGTTACCGATCACACAATAACACACCTTTTCAAGTAGGTCGTATAATTGAAATAAGATGATAATACTTACAAAAAATGAAATTGTCATCTCCAGATTAACCCCATGGCCACCTTGAGTGCATTTTTAACTCTCTACAATGCAATTTGCACACTTTCGGTGCTCCAACTCTACTCTCCATATAAGGAGGCCTTTTCCAAAACGACGTCAACAATCCCAGTCATGACATCGAGTGGCATGACAAAGCTCTCAATGGCGTCTTTCCAGATTGAGAGTGTTCTGACATCTTACTACAATATGCTTAAACACAAACAATTTTTCTCTATATCAAAGAATATGCGGGCATCTTCTTCGCCTTCTGAGCCAACCATTAGCCCCCGATTAAGTGGGTCTCTTCGACAATTGGAGTTATTTAAAAAACCACTTCTGAATCTACCTTCAGCCACATGAGTATCTCCTTGTACTATTTCTTCTTCCTGTGATGAGCCAATAACTTTTTCCTCGACTTTTCATCAGTCTAGTCAAGTTTAGCGCCCTTCTCCACATCCATCAACAATTGGGTAAACCCAGGCCACCTCTTGCACCTCGGACTACATTGAGGAAAACTTAGAGTCCATATAGAAGTATGCTAAAAAAACCATACCTACGTTAGAAAAATAATTCTATTAATAGTGATCCTATATCATGATGTCGTGTCATGGATAACATGTTTATTAAACTAATCGTGTCATTTCTTACACAAAATACTCACATTATGCAATTGAAGATACACAATATAGTACTTTATCATGGTATCGAAAACATGCTAGCATAACTAGCGTGTGATCAATGACATGGAAATGAAATTAGTGTGTTATTTAAAACACACTAATTACACTAGCGTGTTATTGATAAGACGATATACCTAAAATGTTAATACACTATTGTGCTATCAATTCTACGCTAATATAAGTAATCGTGTTATTTATAATACAAAATTCACTTGCAGCATGAATGAAGCCCCAATGAGAACACCGGCTATGGCTGAGGATATGACACTACACAACATGTCATGAAAAACTTCCGCCTAGTTGTACCTCCCTACAACTACCAGGTCATTGAGGAAGTCATATAGAGATGGGGAGATGGATCTATTGCTCTTTGTGAATAATATGAAGGCCCCCATATGCACGATAGCCAAACATAATAAGTCTTTGTCGGAGACAACATGCATGTTTTCTACCAATTCCTTCAAAATTTTCTCAATAGGATTCTTCTCGAGTTGCTTCCTCACAAAGAACCCTTTGAAGGATTTCCCCGTGTCTTGGGAAACCTTCTTGCCGCCACTGTCTAGCTTCAACGTATTTCCTTTCACCCTCAAACTTGTGATCAGTGCAACTTCTTCCTCCGTGAGGGTTAGTATTTTGCCCCGGGTGTTGAACACCTCTTATGACACTCATCTATTAGAATGTCCAGGAGTGGTTTGGAAATAATAATTTGCTCGCAATTGTATACTCGGTAGAACCCAACTCCTTCAAAATTGCCTTGCATCCTAGCCTCAATTCAACTAGGTCTTTTGATAGTAGAAGTCCACCAGGGAAACTGTTAGTTCCCAAACCCAGTCTCCTCCACTAAATTCACTTCTTCTTCTTCTCTTCTTAGGCTTTCACTCATTCCGCCACTTGACTATATTCTTGTAGCCTTCATTTGTAAAAGATGTTTATATATACATATATATATAATCAACAATGGGTAATGACCAAAATCAAAGAGTTGTGTTGATTTACATTATGTAACTAGCGTATAAATACACGCTAAGTTCATATATCGTGTTATCAATCACATGATAGGATGTCTTCTCATACACAATAGCACAACTTTTCAATGTCTTCTATCGCATATTGTGTTATTAATAACACGATATGTATGCCACCCATACACAATAAGACAACTTTTCAATCTCATATATTGTAGTATTGATAACATGACTATGTTCTGTGTGTATGTAAGTAGTACATATCTTGTGCTCCATAACACAATATATAAACAATCATGTATACGAACATACAAAAAAACTAGAATTTGATGCCAATGAACCTTTCTGGATTAACCCCTTGATGGGCCGCTGATCGTCTCCAAAAATCACTTATTTATCGGGGGCATGTGAGTATACACTCGGGCCAAACCTCACTTTACGGTCAGAACTCGCTTCATGGTTATAATTAGATATGTCAAAAATTGGACCTCCCACTTCATTTTTGTTTTTCATTGGTTAAACTTTAGAAATTGCCAGTAGGATGGGTCTCTTCACAATTGGTTGTTCTGGGTAAATGCGACAATTTGATGAATTTACATGATATAAAACCTTAAGACATAGGTATTTCGGTCCGATTTTACTATAACATCGTGTAAGTCCGGATTCTGTAGCATTTTTACTTAGAAATTTGGGAATATAAATTATTGGCTTCTTCGGCAGGATAATATGAAAAAAAACTCTTTCTTTAAAGGAAGAGTATTGTTAAACAACGTGTTTAGGGAATGTTCAGATTATATGGGGCCCACATAATCTGACGGTTGTCATCTTACACACGTTGTGGACATGTACAGATTGGTCATGTACTCAAATCAGATCAAACTGTTGTTTTTTGTATATCAACGTGTATAAATGGATATGTTAAATGGGACTTGATTTCCAATCAAACGTCCTATGTGTTTTTAGTACAGAAAACTAGTCTTAATTATATAAAGTTTGATTTGTCTTGTAATATTAACAAATTAGCCCCCTACCTTAATAAAGTGAAGTTGGGACATCTGTTACCAAATCGGGCACCATATGTTTTTACCTTTTTTATTTAGTTGGGTGTAGCAACCCGACCTGAGCCGGGTTTACAAAATTACTAATAGAAAAAAAAATTCTTTGAGCCAGGAATCATCGTTTGTGTGTAAGAGGTATAACGTTTAACTACGTACTATGAAGCTTTAAAGCTTCCTCGTACGAAGATTTAAGTTGAAACGAATATATATACACAATGAAGCTTCATAGTTCATCGTGTGTAAAACAAAATTAAAACATATAATTATAATTAATTTGAATTGGGCCAACGGTGCCTTGCCGTTGATTGTCTACGTACGTATTAGATATTATTCCAACACAATCGGATCCGAACGTAGTTCTGCCTAACAGCTACTACATACATCAGATATCACAAAATTATATATGTTAAAATATGTATATACTGGTATTTACAAAAATTTGTCATATATCGGAGTCAAGCGGAAGTTAATAAGCCAAAAACGTACATCTTGCTCTACCACCGAGCGGGATCATAACCACACATACACGTCTCGCTCTATCATTGAGCTGAGACCGAAAACACAATTTACATGTCTCACTCTACCCTAGTGCGAGACCACACACATCATAGCATATAAGCGTACATCGTGACATATAAAGCACACATCATGACGTATAGGCACGCAACATAGCATATAGGCACATAACACAGCAAGCATATAGATCGTAGCATAACACACATCATAACTAGCACATGACATTCTATAATTAAAACAGAAGATCAGGAATGCATACTCCCTTCAAGTCTTGTACGGTATCGGTATCTACGGACAGAACCCCGTCTTGCTCCGGGTCTCTTTTTCTTGTTCGATGTTCGGGCAAGGGCCTCCCTTAGTCTCGGGGTATTTCCTCCTTATAAGATCGTCAGCTCAGAAAATACAACCCACCATCGCATAGAACACCTTCAATTTAGTCAAGAACGCCTCTTGAATCGACTAAATCAGAGTTAGGATGACCAGAAACAAAGAAAACAAAGTTGGTCGGTATGGGTAGAACCTCTCCTTATCTTGGGGTATTTCCTCTTCATACGATCACTAACTCAGAAAATGGAACCCTCCATTGAAAAGAACATACTTGATTTAGTTAAGAACGCCACTTGAATCGACTAAATCGGAGTTAGGATTGCCAGAAACAGAGAAAACAAAGTTGGTTGATGCTCGAAGGTAACGGGCAGAACCTTTTCTTGTCTTGGGGCGTTTTTGTCCTTATACGGACTCCAACTCGAAGAAAGGACCACTCCATTGAGTAGAGCACGCTCAATTTAGTAGGAAACGAGTCTTCAACGGCCTTAATCGGCCTCAGAACGGTCAGAAATAGGGGAGGAGAAGTTCTGGTCGAAAAACTGAATCAAAATAGGGTTTATATAGGCCCCGGCGCGCCGCAATTTCAAACCGCAGCGCCGCGGCTGTGGCGCACCGAAACGCGGAGGCGCACACCGTTTCCCGTGATGCATGCGTGGTGCATCGCCCGCGTGTAACGCACGACACAATCGCGCACACCGCGCGCCTGTCACGCGCGCATCACAATTTTCTCTCTTTTTTTTTAAAATACAAATTTTCAAACGCGCGTAACTTCCTACCCCGGATTCGGATTCGCGCGTTCTAGGTACCGTTGGACTCATATTGATGAGCCCTTTGATACTAACCCACTTAAAGTAATAAATCATATTTTTTTAAGTAGGTCCCACCTATATTACACGTTTCTCAAATATCATAACTTCCGGTTCCGACCTCCGTTTCGCCCGTTCTTTGATTCGTTATGCTCGTTTCTTCAAGCTCTACTCAAATACGGAGGTTTTTAACGGTTAAAACTATTTATAATTTATTAAAAAAATAAATAATTACCTCTAACCCCCTTGGTTAGATATAATTGAAAAGCGGGGTGTTACATTGGGTACCATATTTATATGTATGCAACATCTCTCTTTATCCGTGCAGGATTGAACAACAAAAATGAACTAAAATCAGTTTATTTAATTTTATAATCTTAACACGTATTACAAAATGGAGGGAGTACTACACATAAAAAATACTCTCTTGGTCCCACATTAATAACTTTATTTAATTTTTTAAAATAAATTAAATTCAATACATTCTAAAAAATTAAATAAAACGACAGAGGGAGAATGTAAGTATTCGTTGAGATAAGCCAACTATTTCACTCGGCCATGGCCATATCGTGCTACCTAAATAAGGTGGAGATGTTCAAAGATCTGTGACTTGGTTAGGGATCCACATGGACCACATCTAAGCCACTTATTTTTGCTCCCTTTCTGTCGCCAAAAATTTTCACTTCATTTCTGTACTGCCTAAGACAAAGAACTGGGCCAAGACCCACCCCAGCATACTAGCATAGGCCTATGAAGCCATTTTTCACAGGCCAAATTTCTAAGGCCTATGTTAACCAAAAAAAAAAAAATCTAAGTCCTACATCAATGGGCTGAACCTCAAGGGCCCTAGGCCCATCTGAGTGGGCTAAATCTCTGAGGCTTAACAGTTGGATTCAACAAGCCCATCTTTATAGTCCCACAAATTCTGATCCAACTACCAAAGATATTCTCTCCATCTTAAATTAATCTTTATTTAATAAAAAATTATTTTATATCATAGCATTATTTTATTCAATTTAAGTGGTTAAATACTTAAAAGAAGTATAATAATTTATTTTCCCTCTTTATGTGGGTTTAGCATTTAATAAAAATTATTATTTTTATAATAATAACTATTAATATAACAATAAGAGAGTAATCTTTTAAGTTTTTTATACGCATTATGTATAGTAGTTTAGTGGTTTTTTTTGCATATATAGGGAAGTATTTTTTATACTCCGCTCTAATTAGATCGACGTTTGTTAGCACACGCAATTATTGTTGGACCATGGTATGGGCTCAGGCCCTATTTGGTCCAACGTTATCACGGTCCAGATGAGCCGGTATAGGCTACGAAGTCCAAGGGTGGTGGAGGAGGTCGCACCGACCCCACATGTGCCTTCGTTATACTAATTCGATTGGGACTCATATACCTCACACACATACACTAGGCATGCGACTAGGTTGTACATTAACATGTTGTAGAGCCTAGTTGCATGAATTATGTGTCGAGGGTGGGACCCATAGTTAGCGAAGAGTCGACCCTATTGCGAGCTTGGTCGTGTGCAAGGGGTCTACACCTTTGTAGGCTCTGAGAGATAGAGCCGGTCCTGTTGTGTTTGAACCTCAAAAGAAACAAGCAAAAAAGCCCAATTAAGTTCAACCCACTTTAAGGCCGGCTTAAGATAGAAAACGAGGAGGTTATTTAAGGGAGAGAAAGAAATGAGGGCAACCCTAATTGTTGCCCCCCCCCTCTTTAGTGCAGCATGCTCTTCCTTTGGGAAAAGGTATTGGTCGCCCCTCTTCTCCCCTCTCTAAGGTCTCCTAAGTGGGCTGAATGGAAAGAGAAGATTCTCCTCCATTGTTAGGTCGATTTGGAGTTTGGTTAGGCTGCATCATTGTTGTGATTTCTTCAAGCCAAGTGTAGGTTTGTGAGGAATCAACACATAAGGTATTCTCCTCTTTCATTACTTGTTGTTTCTTGTAATTGGTATGTTAAGGCTGATCTATTCATTGATTAGATATAATTATTGTTAATTAATTAGAGATCTAGACATATTTTATTATAGATTAATCTAAAAATTAATTTTTGATTGGTGCACCACCCCCTTTTTACTGTACTTCGGCTAGGCTAACCACTCTACAATAATTTACTGTTTACACTCATATAAACTAGCATGTGTGTCATTAATCTCGAAAATATATATTTCACATATATTTTTTATGCTCGACTCAAGGTGAATAAAAAGTATAAAAATCACTTCTCATACATAGTAATTAATAGCATTCCTCACATTAATAATTCTATTTAATTTTTTAAAATAAATTAATTTTAATTTATTTTTAATAAAATAAATATAAACTATTAATATCTGAGAGGGATATACCAGTGGCACCATCTGATTTACTTATGTACCCGTCCCATAGATGATGGCATGGGGCCGCGTATTAGGGACTGTGCATGAGCCCCACCCTTAGCTGCATTAGAACTTTCTCACATAATTGTTACATGTTCGGAACATTATTGGTGAAAATATTCGGTGTATATCCCGTAGATAAAATATGTTGTTAGCTTTAGCAATTCATAATAAGCTTATAATATGAAATCAAACTGAGAACCTTTGATCCCTTTTAGAAAGTGGGAGTAACTAACGTAGCCTATCTCAAGATTGTTCAACTTTGATATAATAGGGAAGATCTCTCCTAACCTGTCCTGCTGGAATTTATGATATATAAAGAACTTTATATAATTAGGGATCTACAAGATCTTGGAGAGATTTGTCATCTTGGTCCTCTTGTCCTAAATTTATTTTCACAATCCTATTTTTCACCTTGAATTAGTCAAAGTAGGTAGAATTTCTTATATAAAATAATTTAAATATTCTCTACATCTCATATTAATAGTCATTTGGTTTTTAAAAATGAACCGGTTTTAATATCTTTTAAAAAACTAAATGGGACTATTAAAGTGAGATTGAGGAAATGCATACTAATATCAAACAATTACAAATCATAAAAATATAGTTACATTACTCATTAGAATGATCAAAAGTACTCACATTACAATAATATATCTAAAACACACACTCAGAAGAGGGACAGGTGGTGGTGTGTCCCACAACTTCAAACCAAATAATCCTCTTTAGATACATTATATTTTACGTCCTTTTTCCATAATTTCTTAAGTAGCAAAGCGAATTTGCCATTCTAGCAAAAAAACTCAATGATTCACAATGTCTTGTGTCTCAAGGAAGGCATTAGAGATTGAGATTTGGCAAAGAACTTAAGCGTTTCTCATCTTTTTTATCAAAAGTTCTTAAGCAAATATACTACTTCTTTGGATAAGTTTCCTTGATTCCTTCCACCCGACCCCCAATTTTTATCCTGAATTTTAAATAAAAAAATCTATACTCATCTTTCATATTTTCTTTCTAAAGTTCCAGGTCCCGGGCCAGGTTCTAAGCTTAAGCAACTAAGCAAATCCATTCTACACCGCACCATCTTGAGCGCATCAAACAAATAACCAGGTTTCACATCTATGCCTTAAGCATAATCTATTCATTGATTTCAAGTAGAAATACATAAAAACTACATATAACATCTCTTACAATTACATAATTATACAGAGAGAATTCGATAATGCTAACCACAACAAGTCCAAGGTCATGGCTGTCTCCAACTACAGAACTGGCGCTCGAAGCTGCCTTATTTACGATAGACATACTCAACATTAAAAGAAGCAGGAAGCAGATAATTATAGCAGGCCAGACACTCTCTAGTTGATAACCATGCAGCAGTCGTCTTTTCCGCTAACCATTTGAGGGTGGTAGGAGCCAGCATCAGCAGCTTTTTCATTTTCTCCTTCTTCACCTGTTTCTTCAAAAGCAGAAACAGCTTCCAGTACGTAGCCTTTCACCTCTTGAAACCTCTCTTTTGACAAAGAGACCACTGCTAGGAGCCTCCAAGCATTTTCTTCAGATGCTTCTTCATAATCCTTCTTCCTCTTCAACACCATGTGCCCACTTATCTCCCACACAGCTGGATTTACTTGAGTGTCTAACAGCTCCTGGCTCACTTCTCCTAGAGCTTGTTTCTCAGCGTAACACTGCTCATTTGTACATATTATAGATGGAAAAAAAATTAGTAGGTAGATCAAACTACAATGCCAGCTCATTTGTACATGTTATAGATGGAAAAAAGATTAGTAGTTAGATCAAACTACATCGCTAAAGAAATGAACACAGCCAGTATTTGACAAGTATAAGAAAGATTCACATGTTTCCAGCACAACCCATTACCTGTGGAAAGAGGAAAATTCGTTTGCCACAATCAGAAATGAGGACATTGTAGGGAATGTTATTGTTTTGAAGGCAAATGCAAGTGTTGGACACAGCGTCTGACAGATCTTGAAGAGAATTGCCACCTTCAAAAACAAAGCCTCTAACAGGATAATTCACCAGCTGATAGATCTTCACGCCACTTCCCTCCACATTAGTTAGGAGTCGGGTTGCAGCCCTTTCCACAGGAAATTGTACTGCCAAATAATATGCCTGTACTCACCAAAAAATTTAACAATTAAGTACACAACTAAATAGCATACTCCTTTAACAGAGACAAAAGTAACTGACCAGAGATTGATTACCTGGAAGTGAAGGTGATTGATGGTGGCAAACGCCCCCAAACTATTGTAACCCAACCTGAAATATGGGTTTCTTGCTTCAGCTGCCATGTGAAGTGCAAGTAAAAAACTCTCGTGATCAATCCTCTGAGGCAAGCATTCAAGGATTCTTGGAATTAATAGGACATGACCATATTCAATAGGGCTGACCTACAAAGTCAAGCAATGTAAAATCTAATTAGAAATTTTTTAACCTGAAATAGATAACCAAGGAACAAGAGGCCTTTGCTATTAGTACATTGATAGCAACAACATTTGCGGCGTCTTCTGGCTGAATGTGAGCACTTTGGAAGAATTGTGCCTCAAAGTCCTCACTCTCTTCAAACCTGAACAAGACTTCCTCCTGCCCAACTTTAGTAAAGTTGAACTTGTTTCCATCAAAAGGTTGGAGAACTCGATCAACCCGAAATTCAGTGGGACGTTTCTTAAGATGGCGACCTTCATTCAGCTGTGCAATGAAACCAGATTCACCTGGAATTACCTGCACGAAAAAGCAAAACTGTCACAGGAAGTAGCCAATTAAGATACATTATACTCCTGAAAATTAGTTTCAGTTGAAGACCTTGGTTTCACAGGCAGTGACATCATAGCGGAAAAGGCCTCGTGCCACACGGTCCTCCCACTGCAATTTTGAAACGCAAAAATTCACTATTTATAATCCAGTTAAGAAACAATTAACCTAAAGCGAATATAACTTTGTTGTTGACCTCTCCAAGGAGCAATGTGTCAAGGAAGAATGGTTGATTCCTTTTGATTTTTGATTCCAAATCCTTTGAACCCCTTTTGTTGAAAGTGTATAAAGGAAGTTTTGCCCCTGACAAAGTCATCAAATATTTATGAGAGATAAAAATATTTGACAAATAAATTATAATTTTATGGGCATGACACAAACGACCATTGAAAGTACAAGCAGCTTGGGAAGCAAGCAGATTTTAGATAGAAAGAAAATTCAGTATAAATTTCCATCATCTCAATAGCACTTGCCTCACACGGATCATGCCCTTGAATGTCGGCATCTGCCCCACAGAGCATGATAACAGCACCCAAGACGAAGTTAAGAAATTTCAAGGATAGAATTGATGGGGTCGAATCACTGACATGTTTTGAAGTGAAAGATACTAATCATATTCACCACTCTACGGAAAGAGCCATAAAAAATAATAATACTAATAGTAATCTTACTTTATACACCTTTCAGCATGAGTAATCTTAGTCTCTCAATTTCTAAGAAACTATCAAAAGGAAAACGGGATCAATAAAACAAAAGGTTATCTATTTGTGTTTACCAAGTTCACTCATTATGAAAGCTACATATGGCTCGATGACATATAGCGTTTTGAACAGTACAGAACTTTATTGCCAAACAGATGACATAGAGATAAACCTCGTTATACTTCCTGTCCAAAACACTAAAGAAAAAGTTTCACTAGATACGATTTCATGGTGTTAGCAGTAACCATAAGCCCTCATTTGATCCAGCCTCAAATTGACACTAAAACAGAACCATAATGCACGATCCAAACTAAAGCTAAGAACATCACCGATTATAACCTGAAGAAACCTATTTAATACAAAAAACTCCTAAATATAGCTCACCAATTACCAAAGGATAGAACAAGATCAGTTTAAGAAAGGTAGACCATTTGAGGATGGTGGATTTGTAGTCTAAATGGTCAAATATCAAACACTTGCAAGCATGAACGTCAAGAAGAAGAAAGGCAAGGGAAAACGACAGTAATACCTTGCAGAAGGCAGCACTTGCCAAGGCAATTACGGCCACACCCGCCCTTGTCCTCCTCGTCACTTCGGTAGTTGGACACCACGGTCGGAACCCTCTTGATGCTCAGCATGGCTGTAGCTCGTCTTATCTCAAGAGTCAATACAAATTCTCTCTACCAACAAGGAACCTAATCTAATCAAGCAAAAACCAATCTCTCAAAACCTCCACCCAACTCTTGCAGATCTATCTATTCCTGTGCAGCAAGAGAGGGGGAAGAGAAAGGGAGAGAGAAAGGAGAACCGCCTCCGGCTAGGAACAAGAGGTCAGAGGGGCTCCCGCCCTCGGAAGGCAAGGCTCCACGCCCACCGTGCGGCGAAGGGTTGCTTTCTGCTACACAACCCTTGCGTCGTACTGATCGGACATGAACAAGGGATCGGAACGCTCCGTGTATAGCCGTGATGTCTGCAACTCTTCAAACCTGGGTTTTATCCCCCCCCGTTAAATCCTTCTCCCGCCAACTAACCCTCCCTCCTCCTAGACCTTATCCAGGTTGCTACAGATGATCCAGGCTGAGTAAGAAGAAAGCCAGGGCCTTGCTCACCCTTGTTGAAGTAGCACTCCTCTTTCGCTCGCTCCCTCTTCTCTTCTCTCTGGCAACTCTGGCATTAGATGAGACTGCCAGTATATATAATAAGAAGGAAGCGACCAAATGGGTGGTGGGCGAGCCCTTGTACACTGTAAAATTGTGAGAGAAAAAAAAATGATCTTTTTCAGCGAACCAGGCCAAATAATTGCGAGGGAAGAAGAGGTGGACGAAACATGGGCACGGCGGGTTCCATCTTCCAAGCTCCATGGGGACCACGTATACTTACGGAGGATGGGTGATGTGTGGATGGCAAATAATGCACTAAATTATGCAAGTGGGCCGGAACGAAAGAGACAACAGGGATCTTTCTTCGTATCTTCCTCCCAGGCGGGCCAGGCCCCATCTCCACCTGCCCAGCTCTTTCCCTGTATTGTATGGCAAATCTCTCAGAGCCCAGATATCAAAACCTGATCTGTAGGTCGATGATCTATTTCCTGTGACAGACACTGTGTGAGAGGCTGCGAGCAAACATGACCGAGAGGCCCTGGTGGGTCGATGGTGATTACACAGACCAGGGAATTGAAAATAAATGGCTGGTGTAGCCAATCCAAATTCCGACCACGGTGGTTTTCAGCAGGAGGCATCACTGTCTTCCTTCCCTAACGTCACATGGCGTGGCCCTCCTTGAAGTGTTCCCGTGAGCCAAAGCCAACCGCCAATAAGCATGTTCACACTTCACCGGCATCACGTGGGTCGATCCTGAATATTCTTCCGGTCTGCCAGCGGCCACCTACTGGCTACTGCACATCATCGTCCGTTTCGTCACACGGCAGGCACCAACGATTTGCAGGGTTAAAAATCTTGGACTAATACACCACGTGATGAACTGATTAGCAGATAAATTAACGGGAATGATGATCCCATGCGGCATGTTTGGTGGGGAGATTATTAGTAGTTAGTGGCTTATACGAGGGGAAGCATTTTTAATTTTCTTTATTTATAGTAAGCCAAGTTTAGTGTAAAAAATACATAATAATCTTTAATGTTTGGAATTGATAACACACGTTAGCGCACGTTTTAACGTATGCACCGTCGATTTTTTAGATGAAGGTTCCTTACGCTTTTACTCTTTTGGAGGTGATGGTGAGAGAGCAGGAAGGCCTCATTGTCAATAAATAATTTAATTGATAAATAAGCCTTGATCCTAAATCCGCCAGTCAAACTTAAGCGACCTTTGATGACACCAAATTGACGTGTAAGCATAAGTGTACCAGTTATAGTAAAAAGATAGTGCGATACACTTAATAAATTTACTTTATAAACTCTTTTAAGTGGGTTTTGATTGGATAGAATATGTAAGTTTGATATAAAGTTCAGTAGTCATAAATGTGCTATCCAACCAAAACTCACTTGAACGGATTAGTTGGGTAAATTTGTCAGGTTAATATCATTTTCCTTACCAAAATTCACATACTATGCATTTTCCGTGTCTTTGAGGTCATCAATTGTTGATAAAATTTTATTAGATACGTAACTAATTATTATAAACTTTATATTTATTAAGTTTGTTTGGTCTATAAGTACGTTAAACCATGGAACATGTCACATTGCGTAAAGAATGCATGTAAGGCTTTAAGATTCACGTCACACACATTAGTACATATTAATATCAATTATATGTCTTTAATTTTATAGATAAAACTCTTTTATATATTTTTTATGCTGGGCTTATTGTTAAAATATTAAAAATATTTTTTTAACGTATAAGTGCTAAGGAGGTCCAAAAGAAATTTGGAAAAGTTGCTACTTCATACAACTTACAGTTTGATCGAAAGATGTCATCTTCAAAGAAATTTCCAATGAGACGATAAAGTTACAGTATATATGCACAATAGGACAAATTGGAGCCACCATGAGCTACCAAAAATACAAAGGAGCCGCCTCGTGTTCTCCAATATAACGAATTAAGTAATCACAGCTGGTGTATTATACCTTTTTCGTATCATTTGGTGTGCTGGTCTTCTTTGACCCACACAAAAAATAATCAATAAAAAATAATAATGACAAATAAATATGGTATAAAACGTCTTGAGATCCTATCGCACTTTTGTCGCTCTTTGTTTTTCACATTTTTCCGTCTACGATTTACTATTTGTATTTGCTTCTTCTCATAGTTTGGTCGAGCAAAAAAAAAAAAATTATATTAAATTAATTACACTATTTGACTAACAAATTTATTTTATATTAATAATTTTAATTTATTTAATTTAAGTAACTAAATACTTAAAAATGAATATAATAAGTTTACTTTTTCTTCTCTTGACTGTGGGATAGAGGGGTGTGGTATTTTCAAGTACATGATTATGAATTAGCTTAGTCTTTCTAAGTGAGGATCCTATTGTTCGGATATGGTTATTGTTAATAACCATGGGATTACTAGTAATCTCATCAATCTCACTAATGCCTATATCATATATATAAACACAGCTTTGTAAAATATAATTGATTTAAATAAGTTAAAAAATAAATAATTTAAATAAGTTAAAATATAATAATATAAATAAATTAAAATATAAATAATTAATATAAAATCATATAAATAGGTATGTTATACACCTTGCATTGGGATTGTAGTTCAATTGGTCAGAGCATCGCCCTTATAAGCCAAAAGTTGTGGGTTTGAGCCAGTCAGTTCTGTATTCAAATCCAAAACAGTGAATCCATCAATTTCTCTCTCCATTTTTTTGATACCAATGATGACCTTGATGCAAAGCAGTTAACTATAATGAATGTGCTAACTATGTAGATGACGCATAAAATAGACTAATTTGATATTACCCTTCAATTTGAATTAGCAAAAGTAATGTCCCCTTGCATCATATGGATTCAAAATTCATGATCTATATGAGAATGAGTCGAATTACTTATCCCTTCCTATTAGTGAACTATGTGTCTAGAGATTTTGAAAGATATTCCATTAGAAATATTCTTGCTATTACTTTGATCCATACCCTAAAAAGTAGATTCCAATCTAATAGCTCAGAATAAATTAAATATGTTGCTAACTGTATACTAAAGCACCAGAAGAAAAATCATTAGCTTATTAAATTATCTATCGAGCCCTAAACAAGATTCAAATAATACATGGAGTAACTCCCAATATAGCAATAAAATCAAGGCGTGTAGGTGGATCAACTCATCAAGTACTCATTGAAAAAGGATTTATGCAAGGAAAAACACTTGTCATTCATTGTTTATTATGGGCATCCTGAAAGCATTCGGGTCAAAATATGGCTTTCAAATTAAGTTCTAAACTAGTTGATGCTGCCAAAGGGAGTGCCGATGTGATAGGCAAAAAAGAAGAGACTCACTTAAAGACATAGATAAATAAATCTTTTGCACTAAAAGTCCATTTATTTTGATCGAAAGATAAAACAACAAGGTTACTTTTGGTTGTAAGTAAGCACAAAAAAATTGTATTTATTATTATTTTATTTATTTTGTTTCTATGAGAACCATGGATTGATTTGAATTTCAAATGAATTGAGATTCTGGAATTTACAAGCATTGGTTGACTGCCTCTTTCTCTTCTAGAAAATGATATTCCTACTCAACTTTTTCTACACTAAAATATTACTTAGGTCTTTGATTAGATAGAGAATAGTGAATCCCCTTATTGTTATATAGACAGCCTTTCTCTATCCTACCCCATTTTACATTATTTTTTTCTTGTTGGAGACTTGAGGGTGTTGTCAAGTTCTGGGTAAGTTGACAATAGGTATCCACTCTCAGATTATGGGTAACTTATCATATGGTAACTTATCATGTGTAAACACCTTGAGTTTAAAGGAAAACCATGTCCATAATTTATATTGGAAGAAAAAGAGAAGGAAGAACTGGTGTCATAGATAAGAAGGTGGTATTGGTGTCATAGATGGGGAGGCGATTTTAGTGTCGACACCTAAGATGACACAAGGAAAAAGAGGAAATAAAAGGAGGGTGAAAAGGGACAGTGTACGTAATAAAAACCATGGGAGTGTTAGGACCAAGTCTACTAATTTGGGGCCCACTTCCACAACCTCTTTATTAAGGGCCCATCTGGGAGGCTCCATAGGGTGGGGAATGTGCTTTCTCCACCAACTCTCCTCCTCAAAGAGAATTAGAGAGAAAATTAAATTTTATCTCTTGATGTAACATATTACACTAAGAGGGGAATTTATTTATCCTCTAAAGTATCTCCCAAACGGGTCCTAAATTTGGCATATGTCTCTTTAGAGTTTTTTAGTTAGTAATAATTTATTTTACAATGAGATTCTTAACTAGATTAGGGTTTAAAGGGCTTTTTGCATATAAATATGTAAGGAGTTTTCCTTATATTATTAACTATAGATAATTAACATTAAATTAACAAATTATTTTCAATCTCTCGCATTAAATCTATCAACATCTGACATCAACAACAGTTTTCTAGTTGGTACAAATACAACCTCCAGCTTGTGCGCAACCTCCGGCATGTGCCTAAGTGCCGTATAATAATAAAATAGTATTAATTCCTAAAGTCAGATCACTTGGGAAATGGGGAGTGTTTTTTATAATCCTTAGTAGTTAATCACGAAGAGTTGAGTATAGGAATCCTTCATCTACACTAGAGTATGTTAAAGGGCTCGCATATTATTTATAAAATTACTCATTAACATAATTATGAGACATCAAGGCAGTAAACAGTTATAAATACTAATAAATCGTATCTTAAATAATAAAATACACAGTCAGCAAAGTATACAACGCACACTTAAAAAATTTCTTTCTCGTATGGCTAAAAAACTACTTTCCCGTCAGTAAGCGCTAACAATGAGCACTTTGCTGCCGCTTTGCATTCTGGGCCCTAGCTTGACCACCAGGGAAAGTTGCCTTTGCAGGAAACTTCCTCGTGACCAGGTGACGTTTGCACTCCCTTCTAATCGGGCGAAAGCCGAAGATGTGACGTTTTGTACTATCTCACCAAAAGCATAGCCACAACGTGGGCCGGACATGCTTTTAGATACTGTATCCTTGTTGATTACATTTCCAGACACTGATTATATTTCGTCTGAGTGCTTTGATTTGACATGCTACTCGTAGCAGAACTCTCCGATTACCCGAAAGAGGACAAGTTACGTATATTCTTGCCATCTCTCAGTTTTGATAGAGATTAAATATCCTATAAAAAAAATCATCCCGATAGGCCATTTATGGCAGTTCCATCAGTTAATTCGATGAACCAACGGATTGCCCACGGTAAACCAGATTAACTGCTAAACGCCAGCAGATCTAAACTGGTAATCCTTGGTATGGACATGTGACTTGGGAGTCAGGGAAGGTTTTTTCTCCCATTTGTTACTAGCCTACCAAATGGGGACTACTTTTCATTCTTTTTAAGATGTGAACCAACTTCAAGAGAAAAAAAATTTCCAACATTTCTGCAGCATATTCATCTGTGGCTCCTTCCGTTTATGTATAAGAAACAGGCAGAAGATTGCGTGGCTAGGTCGGTGTTTTCTTCGAGCAGGGTGGAGTGGATAGGTCCCCCTCCCTCCTTTTTGTCAGAGGTTCTCCATATGGATTATTTGGGTGTGTTCTATCGTTGTCTGATTCTATATAGTCATATATGTTATGCTGTTTAACAGGGGGGAAAAACTCATTTTGAACATCTAATGAATATAATTAGGAAACGATGCATAAAATGTCTTTACCCTACTCTGCAATACTTGTGTGCGTTGTGCCACCCTCTTCGAGGGTGAAGGTGAAGATCGCACTAAATTTTGACATCCCTTTTTGTGACTGGAGTTTCACAGGCCCTTTTTCCATCCCCGTTGACGAGCTCTCATCTCCCAGATTTCAGATAACCTTTTTTGCGCTTGTAGAGCAGCTTCTGCTCTTTCTCTTGCCTCTTCACAAGTCTGCATCCCCGAATTACACTTATCTGCCTCCTTCAGGTACTGAGATGTCATTTTCTTGGCCTCTAGTAACCGCATGTCATCTTTTTTCTGTTTTTCCAGAGCTTCAATTTCTCTCAACTTCAGTTCTTCATCAAGGAGGTCAGTAAAATTACTTTCCGTTTCTTCATTGTTATCTTTATCATGTTTTGCGCAATCTGCATGGGAACATAGATACGGCATAGGACATTTCTTATGTGTCAAGAAGCAGCAAGACCAAAAGAAAACCGGATCAATATGCATGAGAAATAAAAGGACACATTTAAAACCCTCAGCAGCTTATTCATCTAGAAATTATGTAACCAGTGGTGTCAACTTAAAATTAGAAGGCTTTCATACAGAGTAAGAAAGGCCACTAAAATCATTAATTATTAAGAATGAGGAGCAAAATATATTCAAACTACAATTGTGCAGGAAAAACCACCACAAACTTGAGAATATAGGCTTAAATTTGCATTTCACTGACTCTGCTCAAATATACTAACAGAATATCACAGATTGATCTCATTGTATCCCTCATGAACCAAAATTTGTAACTTTATTAAATAAACATATGATTGGTGGAAGAAGAAAGGAGGAAGAGGATGAGGAAACTGACCTGCAAATGACACATTGGTTAAACCTGCAAAAAGAGGTTACAACAGCATCAAATGAACAAATGTATACCACATTTGAAATTTCACATATGAAGGCAAAAGATTCAGTGCACACAGAGCTCAACAAACAGCATTAATCATAGTAAAAAAAAGATAAGCACAATCATTAAGAAGTTAATTCATCCTCAGATACCATAGTTATGCAAGCATGGAAAAGATCACCTTTAAACTTTCTAAAAGGGTGACTTAGTCTAAGTAGGACAACATTTGCTTAACATTGGGGATCTAAATGATGGAAAAAGGAAATTTTATTTGCGTTTTCATATCATTGGATGTGACTGCCAAGAAAAGAAAATCTTAGTTGTTCTCCTAGTAAAGGTGTGCTGAAAGCCTAAAATGACCTCAGGTAAGCATCAAAATCTGGCCCTGTCATGAGGTGAAATTTGTCCACTGTTGTTATCACCCTGTCATGCAACTCATCTGCAGATCTTTTAACACACAATTGACCTCCGCGTTGCAGCAAAAGCCCCAACGCACACAATTAACCTCTGTGTTGCAGCTTCACCATGCAGATAGCATTTAAGTTCTCATGCAAATAACAAAAAACTGACTAGTTCACAATGAGCCTTAGCAGGTCTTTAACACAAGCAATCATATTCCTTTCCTCTTTATATTGATAAAGGCTTTAATTTTGCTAGTTACTTTATATTCTCAATCATCGCTGTTTTTTAATCACTTCATCTGCCAGCTATGTTTATACAAGCCTTTCATGGCAAACCAGGAAATAGTGAGCATTTGAGTCTCCAATCGTGTGCGCATGTCAATCTATGTGTTACTTGTCCGCCTCCAGGTCACAAAAACATGAGGTGTGTAGGCAAACTAACAATCATTACTATTACTCCTAGATTTAGCAAATTAAAACGTCCTCCGCAGGTAAAATTTCAAAAGTTTCTCATAAATTATACCTCCCCAGTTTTGGGCCTCCACAAGTTTACTACGAGATTGTACCATATAATCTTATCTTCCTACAAGTTAGCATAATTGATAAAATCAAACTGCTAATTGTCACAATGATGATAGGTTAAATTGAATCCCTATTTATTACAACCATATGCAATGAGCCAGGCCTGTAGAAAAACAATGTTTACAACCATAAGAGAAATACAGAATGCAAAAAGATATACTACAAAAGCAGAAAACTTCCACTCAAAGCAGCAGGCATATGTAAATCGTGTCCAATCCCGGTGCTGACCCTCCCGAGCCTTTTTGATGAATTCTCATAATAAGTACAATCTGATATCTAATAGCGAAAAAAGGTACAGTTTGATATCACATGATTAAGACTACGAATAAATTAGATGATCTGAAACAAATAATATAAACAGCAGATTCAACTTGAAAATTGCCACCTACAATAGAAATTGCAAAAACATAAACAAACAACCAGTAAATGGATAAGTACGTAAACTCTTTGGTTAGACAATTCATACGCAAAACGGCAAAGAAAATTTTAGACACTCAATTATCCGTAAAAGGCCAATTTCTAAGCTTCACTGTTACTCAAACACGAAATCCATATCTGATAACAAACAGAACCTAAATTTCATCCCAAGAACTCAATTTATTCTTAATCGTCAAGTTTAAACTTCTAAAAAAAATTACCTTCGGGCAACATGAGCAGCGGTTGGGACGCGCAGTCGCAGACGCAAGGAGGGCAGACGGAGGCGCGGCCGACGGCGGCCAGGCCCTCGGAGACGTGCCAGTAGAGCGGGGGCCCTACAATGTAAACAGCCAAGCTCAAGGCCAGAACCATCACCAGCGCCTTCACCAGGCCCGGACTACAAACAGATCGATCGCCAGCCATCCCCCAGACCAAAATCCAAAATAAGACCACAACCCCCCAAACCCAGAAACCAAAGTAGCAGACTCGACTCCCTCACACTCACCTCCCGCTCCACATAATGATTAATGAATGAGAGCGAGATGGTCATCGGTGACGGGTCCTTCTCAGGATTTTACCTCTCATTCGGCTTCTTCTTCCGGCATCAATCACATCATCCATTCATTCAGTATATTATACGGCGTATATGATATGCAGTATTTACCATCACCGACAAGGGGAGACGGTAGATGAGAACTGAGAAGAGAACCCAAGAGGAGGCGGGCTGTCGGTCTACTAATCTCTGCTGCTGGCGTCGGCTGTCTCGTCTGCACTAAACCGTGTGACGTAAAACTTCATTTTACCTCCTTACTGCCGTTTGCAGGTTAGGGAACCGGATACGGGAAGTTCCGGTCTTACTGCATCCGACGTTTTGGCTTTGTGGGGTGCTTCGTCCTCATTCTGGCTTGGCTTACAAGCCGTCTGTCTTATCGACTAATGCTAGTTGAACTGTTGAAGGGGGAAGGCAGAAAAAGCAAAGCTAGTATTTATTGCAATGGTTGGAGGGGTGCTTTCTTCAGTTGCCAACAGATGCCAACCATATAAAGCGCTTTGTTACTTTCTATTGCAGAAGGTTGAATGGCCATTTCATGTGGGTTCTACTCACTGCTGCCTGATTAAGAAGCATCTCATCAACTAATGTGGATCAGAACTTGAATCCTTCAGATTTGGACATTCCAACTACGAGCACAGAAACTTGACAAATAGAAAGACAGAGACTTGGAATAATACTCACGTGTGTACAAATATACCCCACAATTTTTCGAGTTAAAAAGCATTTAATTATCAGCAGAGACAAAACATGCTCATTTATGTGCCTCCTTGATTTTGTTCCTTTATATCTTGCAAGCCTTCTTTTTCTCACACTCTATATAGCCATGCTTTGGACCTGTACCACTTTGGCTTTTCCATCTCAAGCTAGGCAGGTAAGACACCATAATGGCACATATACACAGGAGATGTATGTAACAACTGGACAGCTAGGATATCTTGGCCAAGTTCATGGCTGTTCATCAATTGCCTCCGACAAGGAAGGTGGCGACATTGAGTTACTCCGTTTGCTGGCCAATGGTGTGTTCCTGCGGGATTGTCTTTTTGTTGCGACCCGAACGTCTTCCTGCTCCAGCTGATGTGAAGCAAGCAAATAATCGTTGTCGTCGTCGCCACCCTTGAATACAGGGTGCATGTATGCATTTTGTAGGTAACCTTTCAAGTTGAAGTTGGGGTCTTTAGCACGCTCCAGTGTATCTTTCATCATAGCCTCCTGGAATGGACCAAGGTAAGAATCGATTGGCAGTGAAGTCAACATAATCAGTGTAATAACAAATAGGAGAAAATGTGTCCATCCAGCCTTAGTCGTGCTGGTTGGATCTCTCCAGGTATGGAAACAAATGAAACCACTTGCTATTTGATACACTTGACATCCTTGGAATAGAACCAGAAAAATGTTGATGGATTAACCATTTTGGCTGAAGTCTACTTAGTCGTTTCGAATTTACGCCCTTTCAATCATATAATTCTGATTCATCCATGTCATTCATATTCGAACTACTCTGTCTACATGGCTCCCATGTCTTGCGCAGTGAAATTAGGACCATGACTGATATCACCATCCACCTTTAGACGACTCCAATATAAATGATATGCAAAATTTACAATGAACATGACACACCACTGGACTTAATCCTAAGCATCGCATCCACATCTTTCTTCCCTTGACTATCAATTACAGAACGGATTATGTATTTTCTTATTTAGAGGTCTCTTGATTGTCAATCTTCACATTTTTCACATCTGGTGGTCTTTTGATAACACTGTGTTCCGAATATTGAGCTTCGAACCTTTTTTTCTGTAAATCTGGATGACCAGTTACTTCGTCCTTACGATTTAGGAATATAAACGTACACTCTCTTCTAACTGGACATTTTTTAGTCACTTAATTGAGATATTGGATAAATGTCAACAAATAATAGTATGACTTGCTAAGGAGTAAAGAGAAAAAAGTATTTCTTTGTACCTGTAAGGGGTATTTAACAAAGGCTGTTTCATATCGGCTTTTGCAGATCCAATGGAACCATATGGTGAGCACAGGAAGAGCAACAAGCAGAGGGGTTGATTGGGAAGCTTCTTTAGTACCTAGCAATCCTAATAAGAGTAGCTCTGCAATAATCATAGCTGTGACAATTCGCCCATGAACATCTGGCCAGAATGCTGCAGCACTCTCGTATTCTTGGTTATAGACATTAATGATCTATATCACACAAGAACTCCAATTTAGATGATAAAGTTCTACCAATTTGAATGTAAAATGTATCACACTAGATCAACGATTGTAAGAAACATATACCTGGTGACGATAAACCACATAGGCCAAGGCAAAGAAGACTAAAATGAAAGGTAGCAGAATGGGAGTTACCACCATATGCACCAAACCGAGTAAGAAATATAACTGTATTTTTGGCTCATTTGAATGAAACTCAATACTGCCTGGATCCATAGCATCTTCTCTGTCCTTTTCAGTTTTTACCAAAAGAAGATTTTTCAGATGGTAGATTATGAGTGCTTTCAACCTAAGAATTTCACCAGCAGTTCCTGCCCAGCCATCTACCATAATATAAGTTATGAAGAAAGTTGCTTTCATTGGGATTGTAACACCAATGATTCTGGGAATACTGCACGTTACAAGCAAATACTCTGAATTAATCTCTATTCAGTGTAATTTATATACCTTCATAACAAGTTTTAGTGAAAGGTTGAAAATCCAACACTTGTGCCAAAGATTACAACAGTGAGTTGATCGGTGAATGAACATACTCATTTGCTGACTGGTGAAGAAACGCATCTAGCTGTTCAAAAGCAGCTCCTGCTATAATGTTAGCAAGAAATACATTTATAAGTTCAAAAATATAGAACTTCGAAGCAGATCTTCTCTGTAAAGAAGAGATAGAGATGAGCCCTTCAATTTTAGATATTAGCATCAAGATGCTTGGAAGAAAGATGAGAAAAATCTTTAGAACAATGCCAGGGAGGACACCTTGAATCAATGACTTTATAATCTTTCTGCAAGTAAAAAAAACTGTTAGCATGAAACTCAGAGTATCTTTAAGAATGTCTTTTCCGTCGCCATGGTGGCATATGCAGGAGAAAGAGAAGTAAATAAAATACTCACATCTCAATTACAGGTCTCAAGAACGGAACTCTCCTTTCAATTCCCTCAATATTTGCGAGGGATTGTACAAAAGCTATTGGTATCATGAAGAAAAATGTAAGAAAGAAGAATGCAACAGCCATTAAGAGTCTCCTTAGTGTGAGAGAAACAAATGGGATTGCCAGGTTATGCCAGTAAACATCTCGAGGTTCAGGGGCCCAGTCAGTCAACCATAATGTAGGATTCCTGGATTGCTGAGTCTGAGCACACACAGCAGCACCCCAACGAGTTTTAAAAGAAACAAATGCTACTGGCATGACAATCTTCTGGTTGTCCTTTATTCTCTTTCGCTCCAAAACCTCCTGAAAAGTAGAAGAGATCAGCTTCACTATGATAATCTTGAAGAATTGCAATTAAGGTCATTGAATTTGTTTTCGCTAATGGAGAATACAAAGTAATCCACTGCAAGGAAATTAATGAATTACTTACATCTTTTAATAGCTCATCAACTTTCAATGTATAGTAATCAATTGCATCAAATTTCTTCCCCCAGAGTCCTAAGAAACCAGTCTGCTTAACTAAAAACATTAATTATCAAGTCTGTGGTCGAAAAATGAAAAAAATTAATAGTTACATGCACAGATAACAGAAGAAAATAGAGTGTTAAAGTATGCATTAAGTAATGGGAAGAAGTTTTAAAGTGAAACCTTTGAAGTTGGTCTCTTTGTTGAATTTCTTGCATACTTAAGCTGATAATAATCGAGCCAGTTCTGTATATTTTTCCTTTTCTTGACTACTTTTGCAAGTTTGTTAGCATTGTAGACAACCTGCACTCACTTCAGTTAGCATAAACTACAAGTTAAATATCCTTCACACTGAAATAATCAATAATATTAAGTAATAAAATATAATAAACAGAAAACTGCCATAATTAGTAAAGTATGAGCATTCAACCTATTAGAATGAATGCCAATGTGTACTAGCAGAAACAAAATTTAATATCCTCAGGGCTAAGATAGTGAGATCTTTCAAACTAAACCAAATAATCTAGGACAGGTGCACACGAATGAATATTTGTCTCACTAACTTTTTAACTGAGATCAACAACTTACATTGTAAACCAGAAAAATCTTTATGGATTGTCAGAAAGATAGGTATGTAGCATTCAGAATAAATAAAAAAATAGCTGATACTGATATAGATAGAGAGATTTTAAATTGCACCAGAAATATGACCTGATAGGAGAGATAGTGATCAGGATGATTGACTAGAAAAAAATGTTCCACAAGTTCACCAACTGATTCATCAGGATCTGGTGGCACATTTCTGACAAGAACCTGCAGATATTCATTTATAAACATCTAAAACTCGCAAAAATACATGTGAAATGATATTTAAAAGAGCATATTTTCTTCGAAGCTGAAGGAAGAAAAGAACAAACAATAGGACAGTTGTATAATATTCATTAGTACCAAGTCTAAAAACTTCTTCAAAAGAGTTGAAAGAGAGAAATGGAGTTAACTTACAGTAAATTGATCAGGACGACGATTCTCTGAAGCAAGAAAATGCAACCTCATTGTTGCAATTCGCTCATACTCCTTCAGCAATATGTAGCATGTCCAAGCTATAAAAACATAAGCCATTACCAGATGCGTCCAAAACCTGTAGTATTGAAAAAGAAAAATTTCAGGCGTTCCATGAAAAATCAACAAATAAGCACGAGAAGACTGAAGCTTCATCTTTTGGAGAACAATCTCTCCTGAGACAAGTTTTTCAGACGACCGTAAAGAATTGATTTGACAGGTTGAACCCTCACCTTTCTGATCCGTTTGGGACATTTGAAATAGAAAGTTTGTCAATGCCACTGAACATAACGTTGGATTTCTCCAGACTTCCACTAGTCCAATTCACTGGCACCAGAATCGCAAAGGCAAGAAAGGTGATTGGAACAAAGATTTTGAGTCTGAAAAAAAATTTGACATAAAACGAACTTACATACTGCATTTTATGAAGAAAAGCGAACGAAGGAAGAAAATAACAATAAAGATGTTATTGCTGATTCCAGATAAGAACAAATGGGACAGTATCAACATATGTAAAAGATAAATTTGTACCCGCCTTAATTTTTTTAACAACAGAGGGAAATTATCTAACAGACTATTATAGTGAATTTTAGACACAGCATCCTTTGCCCCATTCACTAGCTGCTAGACCACTTTAACAATTAATCCAGATTACTTGAAAATTGGTTTTTTCTATCATAATAATTGAGATATTCACATTCAGCACTTGGAGAAAAATGAGATTTTAAGAGTTGGATTTTTATGGTGCTTGAACATTATGCAACTGTCTGATATTAAAAAATCACTGAAGTGAAAGCTCTTCCACAATCTTTATGGCTATTTAAGATATTTTTGAGGCATATAAACATATTTGTTATATAAAGCTAGAGTTTCCCAATCATGATTTTTTACACCGATACTGGAACACAATATTAATTTAATTCTCATTCTCTTAAGAAGTACATTGATAAATATTGCATTTTACCAAGACACTTATCAATGTTGTTAGAGACAACAAAGAACCAGAGAGTGCATAATTCAACAGTCCAAAATTTCAATGTTTTCATTCAGATTATTGAAGCATACCCGAGCAAATATATTCGTAGATAAACAACTGAGTCGAGCCCTGCATGATCAATCAACTCAAGCTCTGGCATTCTCAATGCTTCAGGCACCCAACTCAGGAACCTTACATATGACCTTAAGTTCAAATTGATGAACTTGCCAACAACAGCTCCGGAAAGGCCCGGACTGCTTCTTATGCCCTTTATGTACCATTTTGGAAAGTAGACCCTGTCATTTAGTGGTTGCAACCTCAGTATGGCAAATGCTAAGAGGAATGCAAGAGCAGTGATAATGTTGACAGCAGCTGAAAATCCTATATCGCCGAGTGTTGCCATCTACCGCTGCAATGGGATGCAAAAGGAACCGTTAAGAAAAAAATTAGGTAAATTTTCACTCACAACTTGAAGGCAAAACAGGACAGGAGAGTATGGTTAATTGAATAAATTAACATGACTATATTACCACTGTATTCATAAATTGAAGGGTTGAATTTATTCGGGAACTTTTGTTCTTAGCATGTTTCGTGTCTTATATCCCCTTTGTGTAAGGGAAACAAGAGTCAATATATCAGGTGTTCGGTTCACCAAAATTTTTTACCCAATAACGAATATCGCTGGCAAGACAGGCGCATAACACATTAAGAACAAAACGCATGAAAGACATCGCTGGTGACTGGTGAGGGTCTAAGGGGGCAGTATGAACATGGATGCCAGGAATGGTATTCGGCATGCACGAAGGCAAAAATTTCATTCAATATCAATAAACTGTCCATCATGTTCAGCATGATCTCATGAGAGTCCATCGATAACGTAACAGACAATCTACTTTCTTCGTCTTCCTTCCATTCTTCCTTTTCCAGCCTAAAATGCCCAGTAGTCTTAGCTATACTTTTGACGACTTAATTCGGGCAAATCATGGATGATAGACAAACAACAAAACAATAAAGAGAAACTCGTAACAACTAAGATATCTAAACACCACAGTGATCTCCTTTAAGCCATTCAGTATTAAATTAAGATCGGTCATCAGAAATTTCAGAACAAGGACAGTAAGGAAGTTCCGTGTGTGTGTGTGTGTGTGTGTGAGAGAGAGAGAGAGAGAGAGAGAGAGAGAGGAACATACTTCTAAGCGATGGCATGTGAAGCAGAACCAGTACTTGATGTAATCTAAATGCTAAATGTGATGAAACAGGAAGCACCCGGCTGAGCCGTCTGAGGACTGATCAGTCTAGACTCCAGACTGATCTAGAGGGAGGACACGGGAAGCAGAGAGATGAAGGACAAACCTGATCGGGGAAATGGACAGGAAAGGAGTCTTCCCTTTTATAAGACCCTACAGAAAAGGAAAGCCGGATTCGTAAAAGGAAGAAGGAAGAAAGCTTGAATCACACTGAAAGCAGAGCTGCAGAGATGGCGAGAAAGAGAAAAAGGCTGTCTTTGTTTGACATGCAGGAGTCAGGAGGTGACTAGGGAGGGACGTGCTGAGTCGTAACATGGCATTTGACAAGAATAGTTATTATCGGCGGGATGCGTACTTAAAAAACTGATTTGGTTGGCATTGGAGGCCGGCCGGTGCCCAACTGTCCTCATTTGATGTGTTGAATATTTTAACAAAGAAAAAGAAGCCCTTTGAGTAATGCATGTCGGATTTTGATCAGATTGTTTACTATACGTGCTTCCGTGTGAGATTTGGCCCACCAGTAATGTACATTTCGGATTTTTTAATCAGATTGTTTACGATGCCTGCTCACACTGATGAAGAAAAATATAAAAACATTAATACACGGTTGGTTTGGGCGTTGAAAGCTGTGTGGGGGATGGTTGGGGGTAAAACTAGTTAAGGGCTGGCCGGCTGGGTCAGGTTTGTTAGTTGTGCACGTCAATATAACGTGCAATCAAATAAACATGGAAATTTTTAACTGTTAAGATGATTTGAAACTTTAGAAACTGGTAGTTAGTCAGATCTCATGCATGTGTGGGAAGGAGCGTTTTCTATGCTCCGCGCTCACAGTGAGGAATGCATGAGAAGCAGTGGATTTCAAGATCGATGGCACACAAGGAGTGGATTTTAAGATCGACCGCACACACTAGCGCATGTTAAGCTAACATGGGCTAGTGTGTGCGCTGTTGATCTTGAAATTTGCCGCTTGCTAGGCGTTCCTTACACTTAGTTCACATTGAAGAGGGAACAGGAAAAACGCTTCCTTATGTGTGTTGCTTGATTTTTCATTTTTAGACTTTTGGATTGAACCCATCACGGATAAATTAGATTCACCTACCTAGGAGGGGTCAGGGATTTTATCGGGATGTGGTTAGGTCAGTTCTAATTTTGTTATACCCGAACCCTATGCTATTTTAAGAAATAGTAAATTTAAATCTGACTATAATTCTTATTTGGGTTGAATTTGGAAACTAAACTTAACCCGTTAAGGTCGGACATAGTAGGGTTTTATCAAAATATAAAAATAAAATAAAATTTATATTTATAACTTTAATCGTGATGTGTCAAATTGGATCACCTAAAACCCAAACCCAATTGGGTTAAATTTGAAAACCTAACTCCAACCTATTAGAGTCAGTTTGGTATTTACTACATATATAACCCAAGTGACATTCTTAGTAGTGTTTAAAACCCAGCCCAACACCCAGCCAGTTGAATCGCCTACCCGTTAATCGGGTCGGGCTGATTTAATAGTGTCAAGACAAAATATTCTAATGGAGAAAGGGCTAAAACTCTCATTATGAGAGTCCATAAGCAAGCCTAACCCAACAGGCTACACCAACTTTAATATACATTTTTATTTTATATATTCACTATCTACTTTATGTTGCCCATTGCTCTATAAAAGATATAACACTTACTCTCTAATGCCTGACGGCCTGACCAACAATGATTTTGTATAAGTATTTTACCTAACCTTATATTTAAGAACGTGGCTATTTAGACACCTTTTTTTTCCTTGTACCCCATTGCTTGTTTACCCCATTATTTTTTTATTAAAATTTCGCACATCCCTCATTTTTACGAAGGTCTCCTTCTTCTTACTTCACTTCTTCCCCTTCCTTTTTACCAAGGTCTCCTTCTTCTTACTTCACTTCTTCCCCTTCCTTTTTTCTTCTCCGGTGTCAGCATCAAGTCAGCAACCTTTTCTCATTGTAGCCACTAGTCGAGGTCACATACTAGCTGCAGTTGCATGTTGGTTGTGGCTACATGTTGGCTGCAGCTGGGCATTGGGCGTGGCCGTGCACAGGACGCAACTAGCAACCTCACAGAAGATGTGACCAATGGCCTCGCACTAGTCATAACGGCCATAGCCGGCTGGATTTGGCTGGCCACAGCACAAGCTAACCAATAGCTACTGGAGTTAGTACCAGAGGAAAAGGAGAAAAGGGTGAGGTTTATGTTTTGGGAAAAGTACGGGTAAAAGGGATGAGGGGGATAGGAGGAAAGAAGTAAAAAAGAAAAAAATACAAAATTTCTTTAGTTTAGGGGATACATGAAAAAATACAGGGTCTAAATAGCCATATTCTATATTTAATCTAAGAGAAGATTAGGTCAACCCGGGTTAACCCGCAGTTAAACCTAATTAACCCAACCCGGTGACCAATTCAAGTTAGTGGCTAAGCCAGTTTTTAACAATTGATTCCTAGGTAACGCGTTATTTGAGTTGTAGCAGAAAATATAATGATGACTTGAGAAAATTAGGTTCAAACTTGTATGTATTGACTGCATTCCTATCACAACTTTTCGTGGTGTGAACACTTAAAAGCTTTTAAGGCTTTATAGAGAGATTTATATTAGGTTTCGTATGTTATATTATTCTTCAATTGATACACTTCCATAGATGCGTGGGAAGAAGATTCTAAGAGATTTCAGAATGATCAAAGTTGCCCTTGTTCATCTAAGGTTCTTTTAATCTCAAGGACATTCTTATATTATTTGCGAACGTCAATTAACGGTTCGAAAATTTGTATAGAGTACTATATAAGTTCCATGTTAATTGCTCCATTTGGATCAATTTAAATGGTTGAATTAAAAAAGTATCTCACAAGTCTAATTTCTATTCTTTTAGGTGTGAGTCTAGCTGTTTGATAAAAAATTATACTATACTTCTAAATAAACCTATTAAGATAGGAAGTATAAACCACTATTCCGGTGGGCCCACACTGCTCACATCAGATCAGACTAGTTCCTTAAGATTTTCTCAACTTCCCATTAAGATGCGGCTGAGCTCTCTCTAGTAACCAAGACACTATGGCATGACCGCATAAGCACGATATTGAAAAATAAACGTTGGGTGGAAATCAGGAACTTGCGCTATCGGATTATCTGCGACTTCAGGCTCAACTGACCAACCACAAATATGCTGACAGGGAAACAAAAATTGGTTCTTCCATCCAAGCAAAAGCCAAGTCCATATATCCTTTTTTTGCAACATCAAAATGTAATACGCATTTCCAATTTCATCATTTACCTGTTACAACAAAAAAAAAATACTAACAGGAGTAGAGCTTCAAAACGTTTTTTATGTAAAGAATGCATGCCTTACTTATGAAGCATCCTCGCAGGTGAGTCGCTTTTGACACACTATGATGTAGCCTGAGCTTTCAAACGCTTCACTAACTGAGGGATAGGGTCCTTGACCTGCAAACATTGAGGAGATTATTTAATCGGGCCTATTTAGTCCTACATCATCTCTGAAAAACTTAAGCAGCCAACAAATGCAAATATTGATATATAAAACAAAGCCTATATTAGTGGATGTGGCTAGAATCATTGTGTGATGGTCTGGACCTCTACGGCTCTGCGACTCTGTCAAACATTAGTTCCGAGTTGGCATCAGTAACATGCTGTCTAAAGTAAGCAACTAAAAAATGCTTCATTCTTGCAAAAAGCCAATGGTCTTGCAGGTGGTCTAGCGGAAGGAGTCTACGGATTATCGTTATTTCTAATGCAATCAATCGCTGGATGCTATTAATCGATAGGCCATAATCTTCAGTTCGTTCTTTTTGTTTACTCGTGGATCTTATTCTTCCTAAATGCAATCGGACATTAAAAGCTAAGCAACCCCGAAGCAATGTCGTCTTAAAGTATCTATAATGGGAGATGTCAAATTGAGTCCTTGAAGATATTCAAGTAGTTTTATTTGAAATTTTTATTTATCTATATGACAATTTAACAACGTGTAAACTCTAACCATGAATGTCAAATATATTGAATATATATATATATATATATATATAATAAAAAAATAAGCACTCCATAAATGGCGTCCCAACTTAAGGTGTCATTTATATGTTAGAAATAACACCCCGGTTAGATTCCCTAAACCCCAAAGTAAAGGCGTCATTTCTTCTACATAGGATGCTATTTAGAAATAATATTTAACGTTAAGGCATTTTCAATGGGAGATGTCTAATTAATTGATTATGTGGCAATTTGACAACTTATAAATTCTAACAGTAGATATCAAATATAATTTTGAAAAAAGAAATATAAATAAAAAATAAAAAAAGGTATCTTAGACACCCTAAATGGCGCCAGCGCCGTATCCTCGGTTGGAAGAGCTCGGGCGCTATTATGGGTGGCTATTTCTGCCACTAGCGTCCTATGTTGGAGATGCCCTAGATCTATCAGCCGAACGGGGCAGGATAAGACCTCACCTAGCAGGAATTAATCGAACATAGGTCAAAGGGTGCTTACCATACTAGCTTTCCTAAAGTGTTTCTCTTGCGTGGAGAGACCGCCCATGGTGGTATTCTGAGCTACCATGCCCTGCACATTAGCCGCTGGCGCGACACTCTCTCTAGAAGCCACTGGCTGCTATATTACACAGAAGATCAATCCTTTTTGTTGGTTGAGAAAATTGACACACTAAAATTGAGTAGAAATTAAGCGAATCAAAACGCAACCAAATGCTATTTTGGAATGCCTGTGGAGAAGAATCATGAAAAAGTGCAACAATCTTATTGACCTGGGCCTTGCGGAATGGGGTGTTCCCAGGATTTTTGTCCTTGGCGCATGGAGTCTGATCGTTAATGGTCGTGTATTTCCCCAATGTACGAGTTATATCCGACCCAATAGAATGGAGGCCACCGCAGATGGATTCATCGTTTTCTTTGCTCCCTGGTTTTTAGGAAAAGAAGAAATAAATGTAGATGCTGTAGTCTTCCGACCCACTCTACCTTTAAGGGGAGTGAAAAAATTAGGAAAGATCTATCTGCATTAACATGCTCCGCATTGCATTGCTACATATGCAATGCGATGTGTTTCCTTTAGAAACTCAGACCTAATAGAATAAGACCTTAGATACCATGAAATGATGAAAGGAAAAGTAAGTCCCACAAACCAGGTGAAGGGCATTCTATCCGATTGGATCTTGTCATTGCATTGCCGTCAGTTTCCAGATCCTGGTCATAATACACGGAGCAAAATACCAAGTCAGCTAATTTGTTTTGCCAGATATATAATAATCCACTGTTCTAAAGTCAGTTTCAGTCGCCCCACAATTCAAGAGTCGTTACCATATCTAAAGTTCTCTTGACTTCTTCAAGTTTCCTGTCAGCTGCTTCAGAATGAATTACACGCTTACCTGAAACAATCCTCTAACTATTCAGTTTGGTAAATACAAAGAATTGCACTGTAGCAGTATGTACTTGTATTGTTGATCAGTCATTAAGAACCCAAACCAGCACTGACCAAGTTTTCCGTTGCTTTTGACCTCTAAAAATCCCTCCAACGTCATCTTATCGATCAATTTCCTTACAGAGTAGAGGCTAGTGTTTCCTTTCAGCTTCCTTTGCAGCTTCGTGACCGTCACATATTCTAAGGGAAGGGCATGATACAATGCCTGCAGTGGTAGTTGCATATAATCTCATAAATAATTACATGTATCGACCAGTGGGAAAACTGAAACAGGTGATTTTCTTCTTCCTGGAAATCAGTCACCTTCATGTACATGTGATCGTCTTCATCACTTTTAGAAGTTTTTTCTCTTTGCATTGTTTCAGCCACATCCATCTCTTCTTTAACGTCAGCCATCTCACAATCAGGCTTCTGAAATTAGCAATCTCGTCAATAAATTTGGAAAAGAATTACAAACTACTTGAGTCATAAGCAAGAGTAAGAAAGACTTAAATTTGCTACCTTCATCCTATCAATTAGGTACTTATCTTTAGCAACTACAGTCAAGAGCCCTTCTTTGATCAATTTTTCTACAATTTCTGAAATCAGAACATATAAAAAAAACCCATTAGATTCATTACATGACTCATGATAACATTATCATGGAAATGATTTTCACTTCTCCCAACAGTTATAATAGGAGAAGTAATTAACTACGTAAATCAATAATTGACCCCCTCTCCAAACATTGTGTGGACATAAGGATAAGGGCATATGTAAAAAGAGTGAATCAGGTGGAATGTTTTCCCTCTTGGAGTAGAGAATGAATAATCACGCAGACATTTCTGCACCTTTACCTTCAATTAACACCTGCATAATATATGGAAATAAGTACATAACTAGCTCTGCACAAGGGTAAACAGAACAAAAAAACAGAGAATTGGTATTGGAGAATATTGCTATGTTGTCATTATGATATCACAACTTGATAAACTAGGTAGCCCTGCTACCATGCCCCAATTGGGATAGAAACTACTAACTTCTTTTCAATATTGCAAGCACTAGCTCACGGCCTTCTTTTTATAATATGAATGAA
Source organism: Saururus chinensis (assembly GCA_035235625.1). NCBI lineage: Eukaryota > Viridiplantae > Streptophyta > Magnoliopsida > Piperales > Saururaceae > Saururus > Saururus chinensis. Next base: position 35,893,083 of record CP141145.1, read on the forward strand.
TGTCACAGGATGACAGAATAAAAGAATTACCGCAGAAATATCAGGGAAATTCGACAGAACATCGGCAAGATCTATGCAATCTGTGTGCCTGCTAGCAATCCATTCCCTCACTAAAGCCAAATTCTCTTCATCTTGCTCAGGGTCTTGTGTATCATCTGCAGGAGAATACAACTTGAAATTATAGCTTAAATATAGACACAATCATGAAGAAATTATGGTGAATGGATGTTCACTGAATTAAGTAATTTGTCTACTAATACTGTTGGTCCATTCAAAACAGCATATCTCAGTAAATTAACACGGACCTTCAGAGGCTGCACCATTATCTTTAGGTTGATCAAATTTTGCCTGCCAAAACTTTAGTAACCTTCCTCGCAACAACAAGAAGAAGAAAATGAATAAAGAAAGAAGGAAACATAAAACCTTACCTATAGGCATCACAATGTACTGATCTTCGTGAGTGAGTGGCTTCTGTAGAACATATCAAATTCCCGCTACGTTTAGTTTAATTTAAAACAACGGAACTAGAGTTGAATGGTGAAAAAACATTGCAAAATCGTAATTAACATTTTAGAGAAGATCTATAAATGAGTGTACTTTCTTTCTTTTTCCTTTTCTTCTTTGAACTATGGAGCAGTAAGGTTGGGGTCACAACGTACCACCCAAATAAGGTCAAAAGTAGTGATTTAGCATTCCTAGATGGAATTAACCCTTGCATGCTTTTTATTTAATAACATGCTGATTGATGCTCCTAATGTTTTTTTTCCTTTACCCGCCATGTTAATCGTCTTTACCTCGCTACCACTAGAGTCAGAATCATCTTCTTGTGCTGAATCCTCTCCTAAGCTCACGCCATCTTCCTCAATATCCTCATTCTCGTCCTCACAGGGATCAAGAACACTCTTGACCTGTAACAGTCGCTTTGTCAAGGAGTCAACAATATAAACCATAAAAAGATCATGACTTTTGTTAGAGGACTATTTGCTCGTAGCATTATTTTGTTGATTTATCTCTTCTATTTTTTTCAACAGTAAGGTCGGGAAGGAGAAACTAACAAATTAATGCAATGAGCAAATACTCCTCCAACAAATTTTACCTTGAGAGCTAATAAAATATGCTTGCTGTTTACATGCCCAACTTCCATTTTCAAGGGATTTTTCATCCAAGTACTAGTTGCTTCTTGTTCTAAGCAGCTTCTGAAGAAAGGAGGCTCATAATCCAATGGCTGCACACCCCATAGATAAAAATTATCAATTATTATTCAAGTAGTAATAGCGATGAATTGAAATCTGGCCAAATAATTACTTGTGACCATGGAACAAGCCTGGCAATAGGAAAAAAAAGTGTTATATAACCCCATAATTAACTATACTATCCATCACTATATATGTCCCATGCAGAAAATAAAGATAATAAAATGTACATATTTTCATCTTTGTACATTTGAACCAGGCCCTTTAACGTGGCCTCCTCTTCAATGAGTTCCCAATAGAAAGCACAAAGTGAAACCAGGCGTGTATAAGTTCGCTAACTGCAGTGATTTAGAAACTTTGCCATGACATGGATAAGAAAGAATAAAAAGTATAAGGGGGGGTGAGACCACACACCGTTACATCTTCATAGTAGAGCAGCTTCATCAAGATAGTACGCTGTAGGCAGCAAACGTTAAAAAAACATAGAAACGGAAAGGATAAGTCCTGCTAATTCAGTATTCTCCACTTACCTCATCTGGCATGCAGCCTAGAGTTTTCATCAGCTGAACCAGAGTACGAATCATTTTGCAAGCCGAACTCCTGAAAATTCAACATTTCAATAACTCAAGAAAAAAAAAAAAACGCCACCTAGAATTTATATATCTTTGTTATGTTCAAACCTCATGTGATTTGGAGTTATCTCCTTTGGTTTAGACTTGAATGAGCCTCCTTGCTTTTTGTTTCGAGTTATGTTCATGGACACCTCGTCAGTCTCTTTACTTGAGTAACTGAAAGAAACTGCCCAGGGATTTTGCTTCTGTTAGTTACTTTCATGCTATCAAACTGAAATAGATATTACTAGGACAAAACAAAAACCATACAAAAAAAATGTAATGCGTGAGTTAATATGAATATAATGACAGCTGGTACCCTTCAGAAATTTCATATAGCAAGGGAATTTGACATTTCAGTTGTGCTTAACATGATAACATGATTTGACTAATAATAACAAACTCAAATAACTGAGAACACTGTAGCAGGTAACCTGGACTTAGTTAGTATTAATATGTTTGAATTAAGTTTTTCCATACTTTACGTGTACTTATTACTACTGGAAGATTCTCATGCTTGTTCACGCCCAATGAACACTTTAAGAAGCCATGAAAACCCATTAGAGACAATATATGTGAATGTAGATGTGGCTCATTATCCTGAATAATTAATCTGCACATAGTTCCAAAGTTGTACTTACAGGCATACTCCTCGATCATCGGACCTTCTGCAGACTCACATATGCAAAACAAAAGTGTTTTTAAATACTTTTTCTGCAACGCATCATAGACACCTGAATAGACATACAAATAACAAGTAAGAACAAATAGAGTGATTAAGTAAGCTAGTTGTGTGGTCAATCTAACACAACTTCAAACAGATGGCTAAATAGATGCATACCACTTATTGTCTATCAGTAACAACATCTGCATTCCCAAATACAATGAAGAAAGTGTAGTTCAAGCTTACAGCCAGTCAGGCAAATAAAATGACAAAGAAAAGAAGCGGATTGAAGCTTCCATCACCAATATAGGCTCGGGTTCATGCATGGATATGTTCAACGGTCAATACACAGAAAAGTGTTATTCTACTCTGATATTTTAATTACAGAGGATCAAACCGATCAAATTCAAGAAATATTTCAATGGCCCTTGTTACAGTAATCTCGGATATGGGAACACATGGTGCCACTAATTCAACTGTCAGTGCTCACAAAAGTAACGCGAGCAAATAAATTGGAATATCCGTTCTAACTCTGCAAGGCATACATCAGAAAGACTTTGTCCACCAATTTCCAGTGAAATCATTTATCATTCAAAATTTCTTCACTTATAAACCTAAGATCTCCCGAAGTACCTTTTTCCATCCAGTCAATCAGCCTGCGTGATTCAGTATCCATTGGCATCAGCTTTTTTATTTTCATGTCTGTTAGGAAGACACAAATAATTCATAAATATTGTATAGCACTCAACTCTCTTATTTTCCTCAAAGACTTCAAGGTATTTTGACATCGATAAAAAAAAATTCAAAAAGATAAACTGACCAAGAGCTGGAACAGATTTGTCATTAAAATACTTTTCTGGGAAAAGGCCTCTGATATAGCTGATGTTGAAGATTGCGATCCGAAGCAGGTTCCTCGTCTGTCCATCACGATAGCATTACGAAACACAAACCAACCGTATCGTATCAGTTAATTATGCAGAAAACTGCCTCGTCTTAAACTCTCTGATATCGTTCATTACTCAGAATAGACATGGTCAAATGTCATACGGAAATTAAACAAACACTCTACATAATTGTGAACAGACGTGTTTTTGAATGCAAATATTTGTAGAGAATTCTTTGCAACTACGCAGAAGCGGTATCTCAACTTTCGTAGCAAAATAATAATAATAATAATTCAACTCAATGTAGCAGCGCTATCTCAAGGCCAACTCAAGCGTTTGCCGGAAAAAAAATGTTCAAAATCAAGCTTACAGAGGAGTTCAAAAAGAAAACGACTGAAGTTAAACTGAAAATTCACTGAGAAATTGACACTTGAGGCTACAGGCAAGATGAACTCGAAGTCGAAAATCCGTTCTCGACCGGTTCCTGACGAACTACAGAGTAAGTAATGAGAGAGACAATTACCAGAAGCAGGGAATCCTGCTCCGTGATTTCAGCTTCTTTCACCTTCTGAGCTGCAACCTAGCAGTAGCAGATGAACCAAATCAACAACACAATTCAAACGAGAAAAGAAACAGCTGCAAAATGCATGAATCAGAGTCCAGAATAGAGAAGACTGGATCGATTTTCCTCTTTCGCACCATTTTCGCTCTCCTCAGAATCGAAATTCGAAATGGAAGTCGGAGCTGGGGATTGCAGCACTCGAAGTTTGAAACGAAGATGCGAAAATTTGCGCTTGAAGTAACAAGGATGGCGGGATGGCTTTCCTTTTGAGTACTTGTTGGTTGGAGACGCGGAGGTGGACGAGAGTGGCAGTTGTAACTCTGGTTACGGAGCCGAGCCATGGTTAGCTGCGACCATGGTTACGGCACTTGAGTAGGTGGGTGTCACTTGAACGATCGGGTTTCGCCGTCGGCGCGCATGGCAAAAACCGTTATTTGGTTGGAGTATCCTGTCCGAATCATGCCATCATATCCCGATTTACGCGCGGAAGGTCCTTTTTATGCGCGCGTTTGAAATTTTACTTTGCAGGCGAGGGGCGTTTTTTATGTGTACAAATTAGACATCCCTTTATTAAGTTATTAACACGAACGAATGATCCCTTTATCTTAAATTAATAGTTTTATTTATTTTTTAAAATTAAATTAATTTTAATTTATTTAATATATATATATATATATATATATTAATATAAAATAGAGAATATTTTTCTAGCAATTTGACATAGTGAGAATGAAAATGCTAATATTACATTAAATATGTATGATAAACTAACATATCTATAAGGTGGTCAATATTTGTTAGATAATAGAAAAGTAGATAAATTTCATACTTTCTTTGTCTCATTTTAATAGTTATTAAAAAAATAATATTTTTTATTAAAAAAAAAGAAAATAAGCTTATGATACTATTTTTTAAGTATCTAACCGCTTAAATTGAATAAAATAGAGTTATCAATATAAAACAATTTTTTTGTCAAATAGAGGTATTAATTTAAGACATGAGATCCTTTACCAAATGGGAAAGCATCAAGCTTATATTAGCCTATATTTGTTAGAATATATATAAAAGAAATAAATATGATTTATTTTTCCTTAAGGCTCGAGCTTTTAAAATTTTTAGTAATCTTACATAGTATGAGAGTTCATGTTTAAGAGTTTAATACTCATCTAGAAGAGTATAACATTTAGAGACAATTATCCGTTGAAGATAAAAATTACAAATTCTAGCCTCAATGCATAAAAAATTATTTTTAAAAAGGAATAAACAAATCTAAGCATTAAATGCTATCCTCAAGCAATTAATTATTAAACCACACACAATACAAGGATTTAACATGAAAAACCCAAACTCAGGTAAAAGAACCACAATATCCTCAGTTAAAAGCTCAATCAATGCACTAGAAAATTTTAAAACTTACAAAACTCAAATACAACCAATGAACCTTAAGACATAACATAAACTCCTTTTGTTCAATCTTTTATTGTTGATGACCTTCAAGTTTTTCTTTCCTCATAGAACTCTTGAAGTTTTCCCTCTTCCTATCTTTGATCTCTGTCTTCTTCTTTTGGCAACTCAAGCAATAACTCCTTCCTTACTTGTTGATTTACCTTTTGAAAATTTTCAACTACTTCGAAGAACTTTGTTGACTCTTCTTTAAAATTTATGTGTAAAATATTCTTTTCTTAGTTGTGTATCAGCATCATGAATTGACCATTGGTATTCTCTTCAAACACTTTTGTAAATTCTAAAAGGAAACAATATGAAAAAGAGTCGCATTTCTTCTCCAATTTTTTCTAGTTTTTTCTCTATTTAATTTTGTCACTTCTTATGTTTTATGTAGGTCTCCAAAACGAGTAAGCACTTTAATTATAACAAAGAAAGAAATCCAATCCGAAAAGACTTTTTTATGGCAACTAAAACTTATAGTGATCGACTGTTTCAAACAACGATCGATCATTCACCTTTTTTTTTGAACACATGATTCCTCGAGCAATCGATCAACAAATTCTCGGCTTCATTTTACAAAAGATTGATTCATGTGCTGATCGATCTTTTCAAGGCGTGATTGATCGTTCATCGATTCAGTGCAATTGTTCATCAATAATCGATCAATTCAATTAGTACATGCTTCCAACGATCAATCGATGATACTATTTAATAATAATTTTGTCATTTTCACCATAAAAACTTCTGAAACATGTGAAATTACTTCTAAAACTTATCAAAGTGATTTTAGTATGAGAATCTGAATGGAAGAAGCTTCATAACTCATTAACGTCCTTTAGTCTTCAATCTTGATTTATGAGAACACATATGCTTCAATTTTTTAAGTCAATCAATTCCAAACTTTGACTCGACCACAATTATATCTAATAAGATTTTAAGACTAATTCTATACTCAAGGTTTTTAACATAATTTTGACAAAAATATTAACAAAAATTCTTAACGCATAACACATATGTTCTAACAATGGTATCAAAACTCTAGGTTCTAGGAGGTGGGTTTAAGTCTCTAATTGGAGATATTTATACCCCAATGCATGGGGGAGGGAGGGTTAAAATACATAAAATATATATAAGATTTCCCCTTTGTTAGTACTTGTTCTATCCTGAAATAAATATCCTATTTTGAAAAAATCAAATATTTAAGCTACCTAATATCACCAAAAACATTCTAGAATTACCCTTTTTTTACTAACACATAGAAAAAATTGATGAAGGGTATTTTAGAGAGCATATAAAAAACTGCATAAAAAGAAGAAATTGTTTGACAACTAAGCAAATAGGATGCTTATTTTAGAACAAATTAATTTTTCTAATAAGATGCTTATTTTTGAAACAATTTATTTTTTTCAAATAGGATGTTTATTTTAGAATGAAAGAAATATATAAAATAAATAAATAAAATTTCCTCTCTTAATTGCATGAGCCTCTTAACACAATTTGGAAAATTTGAAATGCCCGAAATTTAAAGATCTTTGCACATGAGGAGCCTAATGTTCCCAACTTTGTACCAACAGGATACAACCTCATCTCAGTCACCCATCATGGAGCTTGTCCCATGGCTCGAGACCAGATCTATATCAATTAGTGCCCCCCTATAGTGGAAGGGCCTAGGATGGCGCATTTTGTGCAATGTCCCCAAAAGGCTAACACTGGTGTTATCACCAACTATCATCTTGAACGTACACCCTGGTTGCATCTACCAATTTCATCGGGACTGCTTCATCTCTCGTGGATGAGACCCCTGCCAACCTTGAAAGCTTGAAAGTGTTACTTTTTTACTGCTTAGCACCTCCCATGTTCCCCCACTATATATTTTGCTATTGCCCACCTTAATGCCCCGCGTATTTTCTTCCCCTTCTTCTCTAGCATCGGTGCCATCAATTTTTTTTTTTTTTTGCCAATACATGACAACCACCAAAGGTAGGGAAAGCTGCCTGTGGAGGGGTTTGGCTGCACCATCTTGTGGCAGAGATGGGATGGGGGCGCGACCAACACTTTGTAGGTTGCGACCTAACTCAACAGGCCGTGACCACAACTTTGTGGGCTGCGGCAGCAACTCTTCAGGTTGTGGCCACATGTTGCAGGCCACAGCCACATTCTGCATGTCGCGACCAGCAAAGCTAGGCCAGTGGCCAACTATGGCAACTAGTTGTGGTTGTGGCCAGAGGGGCTGGTCACGTGCAGGCCATATCTAACTAAAAGAAAAAGAGGGGCCAATAGGAGTAAGGCCACCTACTGAAGTCGGAGAAAGAAGCTGAAGATGGATAATTTTTTACTTAAAAATATTAATGGGGCTAGGAGGAGTATGCACTACAGCACTGGAACTTTTTTAATTTTTTTTAGGTATACAAGCATTTGGGGGTTCTAAGCATACTCTTAGGGGGGAAATAACTGTAATGACCCTCATCTCTAAACCGGTTTTGGTTTTCTTTAATTGTCGGTTGTCGTGAGATTTACACGTTTTCTGATCTATTCGGTGAGTTCGTGAATAAATAGTATTTATGATGGTTTTAACCAAAATCAACTTTAAGATTAGTAGTTTTAGGTGATTTTAAAACAAATGTGAATTTTTGGGATTTTTCTGAATTTTTACTATTTTTCCAAAAATTAGGGTTTTGGCGGGACCCCTGTGGGCCCCACCAACGAAATTTTGATTTTTATGTCAAATGAACCTAGACATCTACTTAAGGTCATGCAAAAAAATTTAGAATTTTTTTAGGCTTAATTAGCGCTTAAATTTGCATAATACCCACTTTTAGCCTACTTTTCCTATTTATACCTCATATCTTACACATACATACCCCAACCCTTACTATAAAAGGGCAAACCTGAGCCATTTCCATTTTTGGGAATAGGCTAAGGAGGGAGGTCTGGCCTAATCCCCAATTAGGCCCGGATTAGAAGACGATTAAGGTAAGCCTACTCTAATTAAGCACTAAACTCTAGCTTTCTTCTTAATCTCTTCCAAATATACTATTTTCCCCTTATTTTAATTCATTTTTGGACATCAAAAACTACTGATTTGTGTTTTACTACAAACCCTAGCTTTCAAAATTCAATTTTTGTGTTTAACAAACCCTAGATCTAAGTTTTAATTATGGATTTCTTTGGTAAATTGATTTTTAATGGAGTTTAATTCAAACTCAATGTGTTTGTAAGGTTTTCAAGAAGGGTGACCCTCAAAACTGAGCTTAATCAAGTGCTAAGGTAATGGATCTTCGAAACTTTAGTTTATCCATGGGAAAATTCTTGATTTTTGGCTTATTTCGAATGGAGTTACTTTATTTGGTGTGTTAATGGCATGATTAGAAAATGAAAATATTTAATCCCGATTTCTTAGGGTTTTGCATTATTATGATATGGTTTAACATTCTGGAAGTCATGAAGGACTTTTGATGATGATTAGGGTGTTAGATGTGGATTTGAAGTGTTATCAATGGTGTTTCGGTTTGAATTTGCGAAAGGAAGAAAATGACCAGTTCTGCCTTGTTGGCGTTCGAATGGCCCTTCTGGGAGTTCGAACGGCAACACTGTTGGATCGACAGATTTTCAGTTCAACCGATCGAACGACCTTCTGGGAGTTCGAACGGCCAAACTGTAAATTTTAAATTTTCCTATTTAGCTGATCGAACGGCCTGAAGGGCGTTCGAACGGCTACACAGCGGAATTGTGTTCTAATGCATGATGTTTATTTTGATAATTCCACTTTAGCTTGCCAATTTCATATGAATGTGGAGTGTTTTAAGCTATGTTATGCTACTGGAAGGGCATGCTATTGAAGTTATGGAGTTGAGATATATGCTTAGAGGTTGTGGAATGACTTATGGTTTGTGGCATGATGTTGGAATTGTCATCTTGAAATTATGAATGGTTGGTTTCTCATGGTTAAGCATATTTTCAGTAGAACTACAACCTATTATTGGACTAATTTGTCATGATATAATGTGGTTAGTTGATGTGTGGATGTTGGTGAATGTCATGACTCAAGGATGAAATGAATGATCTTATATGTGTTTAGCCTTTGTGGTTGAGTTTTCATTTGAGTTATGATTTCAATGATTTTTCTCCTATGATTTCCGCTGGAATTCGTGTTTAGATGGTAATTCACATGTGTAGTGTGGTAGTGAGTTTAATTTCAAGCATGTTAACATGCATTGTGTGAAATGATTCTACTAGTTACACACACATATGTGGGGGTTAAATGGTGATGTTGAAGCTTGATATTGTGATTATGAATGATGCATTAGGGGCTAATGAGAGTACTTATCATGGATTAGGATTCATGTATGCTTTGCCCACGTATGTACCATGCTGCATGCATCATGAAAATGGATTTCCAATTGAGGCTTCATCGAGGTTAATCGAATTTGACCGATTAGATGCAATGTGGTGAAATTGTGTGCCGGATTGATCGGTAGTAGATTAATCGAAAAGTTGATTGGTCCGAAAGGACACGTTTTGATTTGAGTTCCTGTGTGGAACGAGTGTACTCCCCGGGTTGAGTCTAGTTGAATGGAATTATGTGGGGACGAGTTGTGTACTTGTCTTGCAGATTGTGAGAATGTTATTACGAGTGTCATCTGGACCCTGAGAATCCAGTGTGGTATGCCGTGTGCACCCCGCTACCACGTGTTCTAGGGTTCTCTGTGTGAGAACTCGGGCTCTTCCCTCTGCAGGAGATGTCCCTGGGCGAACACCCTGCTCTAGATTCTCTATGTGAGAATGGGACATCCTTGGCCAGGATCGTCCAGGGCGAGCAACATTAGGGATTGACAACCCCGATTTTTCTTTAATTCTTGTGTAGAATTTTGGATCATGACACGCCTTCGTGGCCTTGTCTATGCTCCCGTATGTGTGACATTAATGTGTGATTACTCCTTGATGGAGGTTGATTGTGATGATATAATGTATGTGGGAATATATATGTTAGAGATACATCCATGCAGGTTGATGTTGATGTTATGCATGTGAGAATATGTATGTTAGAGATACATCCATGCAGGTTGATGTTGATGTTATGCATGTGAGAATATGCATGTTAGAGATACATCAATGCAGTTTGATTTTGATATGATGCATGATGGGATATGTATGTTAGAGATACATTAATACATAGTTTATGATGAGAATAAAATTATGTGGATTATGCACTACGATGCAATTTTAGGTAATGTGTATGTGTGATCAGGAAATGATGCACCTTTCCAATCTTTGATCTGAATGATTATATTGTTATGCTATCGTATTTTTGATGTTGATAGTGATATTAAAAACCATTGCTGAGTTTGTTAAACTCACCCCTCTTGCTTGTGTTTTGTTTTGGGGCTGTGTGGGACGACACGAAGATAGACAGGATCTCCTCTTTGAGGAAAGGTTGGAGATGACTTCGATGTGATCATGGAGATCGTTATATGACTTAATTTCCTTCGGCTTTATGCTTTATGTTTAGAACCTTTGTGTAGGGTTCTTTATTTTGGATTTATGTCACATATTACAGTTATGTTTACTTAAGACTTATTTTGAGCCAATGTGGGCTTTAGTTAACTAAACATGTGGGTTTGAGATTTGTTGTTTACTTTGTGATAAACAACTCTCTTTCTTTCATTCTTATTTACTCTTGCTCAAAGGATTGTGCGCACTTTGTAATTCTGTTAATCGCCCGTGGTTAGGGTTAAGTCTTCCGCTAAATCATTTTTTAATTTCCCTTCGTCGCCACCGTGCGCTTGACCGGCTCTTGGACGGGGTTTGGCTCGGGTCGGGCATCACCGAGGCGTGACAATAACAGTGATCACCCCAATTAATACCATTGGCAGATGGCCTCTACCATCCGTCCCATTAACTTGTGCAAGTTTCATGAAGTGAACATTTCCCACATCCACCGGGAAGTAATTAAACTATATTGTTGATTAACTAACAAACTTTCCCTATACTTCAACCCCTGTGGTTGGCCGCCCCTACTTATTTCAGTTTTGTTGGCCAATGGGGTTGGCCTTACCCCTCTTGTGTCTTCTCTTTAGCTTAGCCTTGGCCCTCGGGGCTTCCCCCTTTAAAAAATTAATTTTGTTGTCTTATATTAATAATTTTATTTGGTAAAAAAAATTATCTCATATTAATAGTTCTATTTTGTTCAATTCAATTGGTTTAGATATTTTAAAAAATGAATGTGGCTATTTGAACCCTATTTTTTTCCCTGTGTCGCCCATTACTTTTTTACCCTATAATTTTTATTAAAATCTCTCACGTCCCCCATTTTTACCCAGTTTCCTTTCCTTCCTCATATTTTTCTTCTTCCTCTTCCCTCTTCTTCTTCGGCGCTGGCAACTTCTTCTCCGACACTGACATTTTTTTTACCACTGTTGCTAGTTGTGGCCTGCAGTGGCCGGCTGTAGGACGCGGGTCTCGTCCCGCGGCCGGTGACTGCGCCAGGCCGCGTGTGGCTTGCTTGCTGCAGCCGCGCAGGCCACGCACTAGCCGCGACCGTGCAGGCCACGAGCTGGCTGCGGCTACGACTGTGCGCGGCTGTGCAGGCCACGAGCTGGCCGCGACTGCGACTGTGCGCGGCCGTGCAGGCCACAACCACGGGCTGGTTGTGGCCTGTGCTAGTTGCGGCCGCTGCGGCCGACCAGTCCGGTAGCCAAGGCCAAATCTGGCTAGTCCGACTGCCATAGCCAGAGGCCTCTGGAGTCATCGGCCAGATCTGGTTGCGGGAGATATCGGCCAATGGCCAAGCCGGCAGCCATGGCTAGATCTGGCCATGGCCTCAAGTCGCTAGCTGCCGGAGGTGTGTTGTCGTTGTCGAAATTGCCGGAGGAAATGGGGGAAGAGAGAAGAAAAAAAAATGGAGGGGGAAACATGGGGAAGAAGGTACAAAAATGAGGGGAAAACAATGGGAGACAAAGCAAAAAAAAATTCACTTTTTTACACTTTTTAGGAGACACTGAAAAAAAATCGGGGTCTAAATAGTATTATTCTAAAAAAATATTATAATCTTATTTTCTATTATCTTATATGTATGTTTGACCATTTACTAAAAGAATGTGGTTATTTAAACTCTTTTTTTTTTCCTATATCCTCCAAAGAAAAGAAAAGATTATTTTGTTTACTCCATGCCCCTAATCTCCCCCTGCTCTTTTGTGCACCTCCTTCTTCTCTGACACCGGCCACAACTTTGATTTTGGCAACAGCTTCGACAATGCTCGTAACCTCGCTGTGGTGGTACGCACGAGATGGCAACTGTCAGCCACCAAATCTTGCCGCAGTAGGCCAGATCTGGTCAGGCTGTTGGCCACGGTCTGCCGGCAACTAGACGGCCAAATCTGGCACTACTGCGGCAAGCTAAATTTGGTCTGACTGTTGGCCGCATTTGGCCAACAGCTAGCCAGAATCTGGCAGGCCAACTGTGGCCAAATCTAAGTCGTGGCGATCTAGTCGCAGTCTAATTTGGCCACAATCTGATATGGCAGGCCACGGCCAGATCTAACTAGGAAAAGATGCACCAAATCATTTTTGTTTATAAAAAGATGCACCAATTCATTTTTGTTTTTTGACAGCACATAGATAAGGAACTGGTTTATTGTATTATGTTCGATGAAGGCAAGGAACTAGGAATCAAACTAGGAGATTATGGAGCTGGTTTTATCGTATTATGCTCCATGAAGGAAGAAACTGCATGCATATAGGAGTACATTGCAATTAAAGCCGTGCTTCTCCCTAGAACATGCATGCATATATAGTTGCTGTTTAATTATCAGTCATCTCTAAGAAGCTGAAGTGGCGCGCTTGAGCTTAGTAACTAACCCCAACTTTTCATCCACCACGAACTCGTCGTACCTCTTGAAGATGGCAGCCACGAGCAGAAAGGACGTCTCAACCACGTGGTCCTTGGCCGGACACTGCTTGTTGCCGACGGACGGAGTCCCCGTCTGCGGTCCGTTGGACCAGAACAGGTAGTTGAGCAGCTCCTTCCCCTTCTCCCCCATGAACCTCTCCGGCACGAACTCCTCCGCCCTCTCGAACACTTTTGGGTCTCTCATGGCCAGCGTCTGGTACCCACACAGCAGCTCTCCCTTTCTAATCTCAAAGGCCGAGTCGTGTGAGCTCAGTACAAAGTCTCGGCGAGCCCGGGCGTACTGGAGCTCCACGGGAGGGTGCATCCTCAGGGTCTCGTAGACTACAGACTTCACAAGCTCCATAGCTCGTACCGTCTGGAAGTTGAGAACCTGCTGGGCCTCATCCACCTTTTTCCTCACTTCTCTTATGAGCCTTCCCTTCAGCTCGGAGCTGGCGCTGCCAATGGTGGAGAGAAGCCTCGGGAGGAACACGGAGAACCCACCGAATGCGTTGAAGCCCAGCACGAAGATGAGGCTATGAATGGCCTCGCTTTTGGTAAGATTGTAGTCTTTCATGGCTCTGGAGACCATGTATTTTCCTTCGGATTCGACGAAGTCGTAGAGAGATTTATAAGCCCACTTGGTCAGGAAGGCGGGGAAGGGGAAGGAGTGGAGGAAGATCTCGACTAGAGGCTGGGGAATGACCCCAATCTTCTGGGTAGGGATGAGTTGCAGCGCCAGCCAAGCGTCGATCATGGCCGGTCCCCACCTCACCACTCTCGGCCTCGCCGCCGGGTCGGCCCGGATGATGCTCTTGATCAGGAAATTAAACAAACAATGCTGCAAGGGGGCCAAGAAGCCGCCCTTCCCGTGGCTTGACACCTTCTCTTCTATCGAGTCGAACATGGCGTCCGCCTCTTTCAGGAACTCTGCCTCCCAGAGGTTGGCGCTCTGACTCAGAGTGTCGATGACGAAGCTCTTGGAGGAGGCGTGGAGGGGCTCGGCAGTGTCGAGGTAGGGGATGACCCGGATGTTGCCGGTGAAGGAGAGGCTTGGCATGTAGTCCCCGACCAGCACGTCCTTCTTTTCGACAAGGGACAGGTCAAAGAGGTGAGTGAAAGACCTGACGTCGAGGACGACCACCATGTTAGGGTTGACGCCGACGAAGAAGGGGAATGCCGGAGGGATGTTGGCCCGGTACACCGTGCTGTTGTGCTTCTCCATGCGCTTCGAGAAGAAGGCGGCTGGGCCTTGGAACCAGAAGTAGTCCAGACGGTCCTTGAAGGGGCCGAGGATGGGGAGGCCATAGCTTCCGGGGATGGGGCAAATCGGTAGCTCTGGTACAGAGGAGGAAGACGAGGTCGAGTCGTCGGGCATCTCGTCGGTTGTCTGTTCAGGGTAATGGGCGGTCTATTTGAAAAATTATTGAATGGAACCGTTTTATGGGCCACATAATAAATAACACGTGGTATAAATATATCCACATAATAAATAACACGCGAGAAAATTAGGGCATGAATTTGAGTTTATGTGGTAGGTGTACCCTTTAAAAATTTGACAGAACGCGTCAATTTCCCAAAAAAAAAAAACAAGGAACTGTAATCCCTCGTGAATATTCACCTCAAGCTATAACAGCCTACCACATAGTCTAAAAGAAAAAAAAAAAAAAACGGTTCTCAAATGCAAAAGAAAACATCCTCAAATGCTAATGTACATCATCGTAAGATAGACAAACCGAAATGATTGGCTCTTAAGCCTTAGAGATGTCCCCGGTAAAGCTTAACCGCGGGATTATAATTTCAAAATTCCAAAAAATGCTTATAGCCTCTCACCACGTAAAAATAACTTATATTTTTTAATAACTCTGTACCCTCTTATAATTTTACTCATGTCACTTTAGTACCCTAAAATTTCTTAAAATTTTATTGTGGGTGGTACCTTTCGCTAAATAAAATTGATTTGGATAGAGGCTTTAAGTCCCCATCAAATTTTGTATATACTTCCCCCCCTCAGTTAGAAATTTCCCAAGTTTCGTGGTAGGGGGTACCCCTTAACAAATAAAACTGTATTATAAGGAAAACATTGGTCTCTGCCAATCTCTACATATTGTGGCGATGACCTCTCCCCTCCAGTAACCATCCAGAAATTTAAAAAATTTTCAGAGATTTCTTGACATGGGATATCATCCGTCAAATAAAACTTATTTAGACAAAAACCTTAGTTCCTTGTCAAATTTTACTTATTTTAGCGGTGACCACCTCCTACCAAAAATCATTCAGAAATTTTCCAAATGAGCAGCAAGGTGAGGGGAAGAGGGGAAAAAATCATGAAAGATGAGTCACAAGCAAAGGGGAAGAAGAAAAATTGTTGGGGAAGAGGAGCCAGAAGCGACAGGGGAAATGGAAGAGCTTAAGTCGGAGAAGAAAGAATGTAAATAGGGCAATAAAAGAGTAAAAATAGAGTTAAAAAGAATAGTGGGGGCGGGGGGTATTTAGTAATTTATTAAATTTTTTTGAGGTGTGTAATTAAGGTTGTAAATGAGTTGAGCTAGCTCTTGAGCAAACTCAGCTCGGTTAGGCTCGGCTTGAGTTAAACTCGATTCGAATTAGGTTCGACTCGAACTCGAATCGAGCTCAAATAAGTTCAAACTGAGTTTGAGCCGACCCTTGCTCGACTCGACTCTGCTCGAATAAAACTCGAACTCGATGCTACTTGACTCGACCTCAAGCTCAAACTCGAATATAATTTTAAAATTATATATAAATAATGTATATATATGCATATTTTATATAAACATAATTGTTAATTTAAATATATATTTATAACATACTCCCTCCATTCTTAGATTAATAGCTCTATTTGATTAGTTCATTTTGAAAATTTTAATTGAGTTATTAATCTAAGACGAATGGAATATATAAAACGACATATAATCACATATTATATACTAATACTATGTATTGTATTGATATATGAGACCTGTTTATATGAGTCAAGGCTCACTCATGACTATGTGAGTATAGATGTCATATATCATCATATTACGATATAAGAAGCATGACATTTGTGGACCAACCTTAGTTTAGAAAAGAATGATTAGATATTCTTTTAAAAGTTAAAGCATGACATTGGGACCATCCTCATCTTACAAAATGTATATCTTTTTACATGTACTTCAAAAAATTTTAGAGGCACACTAAGATTATAGAATAACTTTTTTATTAGTGATTTATAAGCATGTAAAGAAAAGAAAACACAAAAAAGTAGATGACAATGTTGCCTAAATAATTTTTTATTTTGTACATCTTTTTAGTGATTATATGTACATAAAGAGAGAAAAATAATAATGTTGCATTCTTTTTAGCTTATGTAACTAAAACTTATTTGTCATAGTTTTCTTCTTTCATAGTGACTATAATCAAATATTCACGGTGTAGTCATAATACTTGTTGAAGTATATTAATTAATATTTAATATTAAAAGCATATTAGTATATGTGATACTTTATATACTTTATATTTATATTTATATATAGATTATTTTTATTTTTTTAGTTTGAGCCAAAGCTTATGATTTACTTATTCAAGTTCGAGCTTGAGCCAAGCTTTGGATTTCTAAATCGAGCCGAGCTCAAGCTGAAAAGTTCAAGTTTATTCGAGCTTCGAGCCAAGCTTCAGCAGTTCGAGCTCGAGTCGAAAGAGCCTAATACTTGGCTCAGCTCAGCTCGTTAACACCCCTATGTGTAATGTATGGGGGGGCTTGAGTAATTTTTTTTGGGGGGGTGGGGAGAATAACCGCGTTCTTAGATAAATTTTGCGTGTTTAAAAGTGAGTAAATTAATGCATGAGTTTGGCCACATGGTAGAACACTTTCATTCCCTACCTTCTTAGTTTCATGGATGTGTCCACAGGTGGATCGAAACTTGATGAGGCGCATATATAATGGGTCAGGCAGATCTGGCGGTTGAGTAATATTAGCCGTGCGATTGAAATCTTGCATCACAACGCATATAAGCTGTGCGATTAAAATTGTGCATCCCAGCACATATTGGCCGCACGATCTTGATCACATGGTCAGGGCAAAAAATCCACATGCTCCTTTACTCGTGGATTGTAGGGATGCCACCAGGTCGGGTTTTGTCAAACCCGAACTCAATACCATTTAAAAAAGGGTAAACCCGAATCCGACCCGAACAACTATTCGGGTTGAATTTGGAAACCCAAACCCGACACGAATAGCTATTCGGGTTGAATTTGAAAACCTAAACCCGACACGAATAGTTATTCGGGTTAAATTTGGAAACCCAAACCTGATACGAATAGCTATTCGGGTTAAATTTAGAAACTCAAATCCGACCTATTAGGGTCGGGTTTTATTAAAATACAATAAAATTATAAAAAAATCATATTTATAACCTTATTCGGGTCAGGATTTGTTAAACCCGAACCCGATACTATTTAAGAAATAGTAAATCTGAATCTGACCCGAATAGTTATTTGGGTTGAATTTGAAAACCCAAACCTGATCTATTAGGGTTGGGTTGGGTCGGGTTTTACTATATATCCAACCCGAGTGGCATCCCTAGTGGATCGTGATCCGCCCGCTGAGAAGTGCCCGAGCAGCACCCCTTCTCAACTAGTCTATATAATAAAAATTAAAATTAAATATTTTAAATTTTCTTTTCTTTTTTATGTATGAAACTCTTAACTTACTTCTAGAATTTGTGGAGGTGGATGATATTTGTGGAAATGTCACTGTCGAAACGTAAGGGCTCGTGACAATTGCCTAATTGAGATAGATGCGAGTCAAATGCGCTAACTTGGATGGATGGCGTATAGGTTAAATACATGATAATTTACACTAGCACATATCCTACAATATCGTTGGACCAACCGTTGGTAAAGCTTTATTAACGCATTTGAGTTGATAGAGATGTGTGGTACTTTCATCTATCACATTAATTTTTAACAAATAAAAATTTGAAATGAAGTTAACATATACACATATTTTCGAAGGGGCCGTTTGCCAATTCAAAGTGCCTTTATTTGAATTTTTGGAGTTGAATTGATAAATCTTGATTGTTTGATTTCTCTCTCTGTCTTCTATTATTTAGAAATGGAGTCAAAATTTTCTTAAATTAATTCTGTTAATTCAGCACGAAAAACATAATTGAGTGATAATGGAATTTTTTAAGATAAATTTCAAAAAAACTTCCAACTTATTTCTCAAATGGCTAACTTTTTTATTTGTGTATTTTTTGTACCATTATGTTTGTATCAACAAGGCCCTTATCAAATAAGACCCCACATAGGCAGGTTATTTTAAATCTTTAAAGTGGTCCTTAGCCATATGATACATTTCTCAAAGCTCAATCAATATATGGCCTATGGGTAACAATTAAAAAATAATAGAATTTTTAATTCTAAAATAGGGGCTGTGAGCTAGAAGCACCTCACATGGTAATTCGGTGATTTTGTCAAAATTGTGTTGGAATTATCATTCTAACATAATTTTTATTTATGTACTATTTTCATACCCAAACACAATTCCACTAAATTGGGACAAAATGGTGGTAGAATCCTTAAAATATGACCAGAATTTAGCTAATGTTCTCTTTGGAAGATGAGAATGAACCTAAATTTGGCAATGTTGTCGTAATTTGGTACTTTGCACCCATGGTTCGTTGTCTCGACGAGATCTATGTCTCAAGACCTTTGCCAAGACGCGAGACTTCTTGGATCTCGATTTTGTTTCGATAAGCAAAAAAAATGAGATCTCGGAGAGAACTTGGTGAGATCATGTAAAACAATCTCTATCATTTAGGTGATCAAAACAAGTTTGTCCACACAAATATTTGACAATTTAAGTACATATTATAATTTATAAACATAAATATTAAATAATTTTAAATTCATGATATAACATAAATATATTACATAAAATAAGTAGAATATACAATATCTAATAATGATGTAGAATGAGAGTAAATATAATTAATGTTTATCAAGAAAACATACTGAGATACAAATCTAGACATTAGTAAATCTAATGAATGATTAAATAAATTTTTTATGATACATTAATGTCTCCTTTGACTCCCATCTCATTATGATCATTGCGATCTTGTCCACATTGTCACAATCTCAGCAATTTTGCATAGATCTCTGCAAGATCTCATAGATACATTGTAAAATTGTGTTTACACAGACTGAGTCTCGTCAAAGGACCCGAAACAGAGATCTCATTTAGATTGTAAACCATACTTAGAGACAACTAAGTGTAAACACAATTTTACAATGTCTCTGCGAGATCTCCTAGAGATCTATGCGAGATTGCCAAGATCGTGATGATCATAACGAGATGAGAGTCAAATAAGACATTAATATATCATTAATTTTTTTACTTAATCAAATTCTCATCTCATTAGATTTACTAATGTTTAGATTTTGTATATTAGTAGGTTTTCTTGATAAACATTAATCATGTTTACTCTCATTCTACATCATCATTAAATATTATATATTTTACTTATTTTTTATAATTTATATTATATAATAAAATTTTAATTATTTAATATTAAAATTTATATTTGTAAATGATAGCATGTACTTAGATTGTAAAATATATGTGTGGACAAACTTGTTTTGATTACCTAGACGATCGAGATTGTTACATGACCTATTCGAGATCTTACCGAGTTCTCTTCGAAATCTCGTCTCTTTGTCTTATCGAAATAAAACTAAGATCCGAAACAACTAACCATGATTGCACCCACCTATTTCTCCTTTTTTTAATTTTCATATTATTGAACAAAATTCAGATTCGCTAATTAACCTCATGAATTAAATTCTAATGAATCGCTAAAGATGGGCCTTAAAAGGGCCCAAAATACATGCAAAGCAAAGTTGTTGTTGGTGAGGTTTCACCCCCTATTGATCTCACTGTATTGATGGCGTACACGCCAACATACATGATATCATGTGCTTTTTGGCTAAGTTTCGCTAGCCTACTTCTCCAAGGACTCTTCACCAACTGATTTGAGTTTCCCAGCCAGCACCATTGGTTCACTATCTGAGACCCATCTGGACCAGCAATTTGACGTTCTGTGGTCAATACAACGCAATTCAGTTTGTTACATCACAGCGACATATTCCTTTCAGGTGAAAAGGTAATCTGTTGAATAATCTATATACAAAAATCTCTTAAAAGTAACAAAGAAATGCTTCGGCCTGAAGAATTTGAAGAATACAATTTCTACCAAGTTTAGGATATCAACACCATCTCGAGCTTCGACTCTTGAATGCTTATTTGTACATAATCTGATGTTCTGGCTTTTGAATAAGGGGAAAAGGCATTTAAGTGGGGCATTTCAGGAACATCAGAATTTAAAAATCCAATGAAATGGTAGATATTGCACGCTGATTTGTAGAGGCAAATAATGGGTTGTTTGTATACTAAATTTATGTAAGATTTTATTGATAATACCGCAATTTTGATTTGAATTATTGAAATTATATTTTTGTATAGAAGGTAAGTGGAATTAAAAATTCAATCCGAAAGTTTATTTTAAGACATTTCGAACTAGAATCGGTTAAATAACCAAATCACCTTACGAGGTAATTCCGTCAATTCTAACTCCCACCCCCCATTTTGAAGACTACAGATTTATTATTTTTTAACAGTTACCTCTAATATTGATTATTGAGCCTAAAAAAACATATCAATAAGTAGAGAATACTTTAAAATTACCTACCCTTGTGATCTTATTTAATAAAGCTTAAATTTAAAAATATAACAATACCAAAAATATACATAGAGAAAGAGAATTGTATTAGTATAAAGTTTTAAAATTGAGTTTGACGTGACATCTAAATTTCTTCTAAATTTTTTTATTACCAACCATAATTCACATTCATCAATAAATTTTTAAAATTAATTCTAAAAATTTCCACTTCCCTTTCCAAAAAATTTAACACCCAAACAACCCCCAAGTTAATCTTCACATGTAGAGACTAAGTAGAGGCACAAAAAAGGGCAACTCTGTCCACACTCTACATATGCAAAACTCATAAACAATGTTAATTGCTCCGGGACAAATTTGATTTCCAAATAATAGAATCAAAGAGACAAGTAAGGCCAATTTATTCATTGGATAAGAGATCATACATATGAAAGCCAGATACACGATAGAATCCTTTGCTGATCTGTACTTAACCATCAGATGAAAAATCATATAGTACAGAACGTGCCTACAATACTCCTCGGATTTGTGATAGCACAAATACCAAGGCAAGATAAAACCTGTTGAAAAGTAAAAGTATACAGTGTTTTAATCAAACACTTCGCCAAATGCTTTCAGAGCTCTTGCCCTCAATGCCCAAAACATGTGTTTTTTGTCAGCTTTGCTGCTATCTACTCCACTTGTATCCGTATCACATCATCCTAAGCCAACTGGGTTCCAATGGAAAACCTTAAATTGAAACTGTCAAAATTTTGCGTTGTGAAGAATAAAGCTTCTATTAGAAGTAGCCTGTTAACTTGGTCAACTTTTTCTTTGAAAGCCGATCGACTGAAACAAAACTGTCAATGCAGATTAACCTTTTGCTTGTGTGCTTCAATCTTTAAATATGGTGCAAAGGACTCAAAAGATAAATAGTAACACTGCATTGACCTTTTGCTTGTGTGCTTCAATCTTTAAATATGGTGCGGAGGACGCAAAAGATAAATAGTAACGCAACAAAGACGAATCCATTTGTTCAAGTTAGCAATGTAGTGGCATCAAAAGGACCCACCACTCCCTCGCGCAACAGACGCATTGCAGCACCTCGAGAAAACTTCCTTGCAAACAAAAAACAAGGCACAAATGTGCCATTACTCTGACACCATTCAGTCCGGTATTCGGTCTCATAGTACACATGGTTGATATCCTGCGTTATAAAAACCTTATATGAGAACTACTTTAACCTTTTCCACTTAAAGAACCCATGAAGAAAATAAGGATCAAATCCACATGGACACGTCTTGTATATTCAGTAGATAGTAAGCAAAATTGAACCAACAGATAATAGTTAAAACTCAGTGTATATGTTAGCATATCATACATACAATGTTAGTCTAGTTTCTTTTAACCTGTTCAATCATGAGGTATATTATCATGACCATAAAAAACGTCATATAACACTGAAGGAAAAAGAAAACAATACATTAGTATATAGTTTACACAATCATATTCAGGAAGGCGCCTTTTCTCAACAATTTGGGGGGCCAACAACATGGATCTTGCACCTCCACTCTAACCTGTATCAACTCTTTTGTAAGACATAATAGTCATATCCATCCATATTAGCTCCATCCATGTCCTGTTTGGTCTTTCCTGCTCTTCCTCTTTTGGCCTCTTCAACTTGCATCCGCTCAAACCTTCTCACTTGGCTCCTTTGTCTATGCTTATGCGAACACATCCTACTCTCCCCAAGTAAGTGTTACCCTTACCCCCAAGTCCTCTCTAATAATATTCATTTCTAATCTCAGTCTCTCCTAATATCCCAGACATCCACCTTAGCATCCTTAGTTCAATTACATTTGATTTATTTGTACAACTTTTCTTTGGAGTGCAGTACTCCGCTCCATAGATATTCCAAGCTTTACTATTGTCCTATAGAATTTTCCTTTAAGCCTAATCGGAAGATGCCTACCACATAACACTCCCAATGCAGCTCCCTCACTTTGCCCACCCCACATGTACCACATATATCTTTCATTCCTTGTGTGGATTATGGAGCCTAAATAGGGAAATTACTCACACATGGGCACCTTCGCCCATCGATCACAACCAAGGGTCCGCCTATTGTTCTAGCTTACCCAAAGGTTTAACTTCATACACTCCATTGTAATTCAACTTAATTTAATACATTTTGACGATAATATATAACCTACAAGATTGTATGTGCAGTCACTTAGATAATACAATCTACTTGCAGATCAAGGGAATCCACTCACCTTTATTTTTTTAATATGTTCACGATCCACGTCAGCATATTCAAATGTGATAGGATGCCAACGATTACCTTCCATTTTGTTCGCCGACTCATTCCATACTGTGTAAGTTAGTGTTCTTCGCTCAATTTCATCTTCAAGCTTGCTCATCTGCTTGTGTGTGTGTGGGGGTGGGGGGAAGGAAATTAGAGAAGAAATTAATATTAATTCAAGTAATATTGCTAGCTTTCTATAATAACTATCATTCTACCAGATTTTTGTCAGGAAGAATTGTTTATGCAGCTTACAAGCAAAAAGTGAAGACTGGGTCAGACCTAAAAATGAAACATATGACAGAACATGTAATCCTTACAGCAAGTAATGTCTGAATGCAGTGTTCATCTGGAATACAGTTGTGTTCCTTCTGTTTAACTTGTCCCTGCATTGCATAATTAGAAACACTAAGTGTTATCAACTCTTAGAACACGTAATCCAAAAAGTTTGACATAGGTAGCACTGTAAAATAGCCCAACAAAATGTAGTAATGTAAAATAAGGGCAAAGAAACAGATAAAAAACTTTTTTTCATGGCATAATACTACTACTTTGAGCTTAAAAACATGTCAGTATTGACACAGAACGGTATAGAGCAGAGCTCAAGAGACATGTTGTGCGCACACTTGTGCGCATGCATTGCAGGGACTGCTCACGTGCGCAAGCATTGTGGGAAATGCCTGCAATGTTGCACACTCATGGTTGGCTATGTTGAAACACTTAGTAAGCCATGGTGTTGTTCGGTCTTTTAACATGTCCCTTCCCTGCACCTCATGCTCACATATGTGCGCACCAACATATGTCATGAACTCCGCTCCATGCCGCACTGTGACAATATTCACAAGATCTGTCGACGAAAGCAAGCCTCTTCAGTGCAGTTTAGTATATGTTCAACTGGTGTAACTTATTTAAGTTGGATCTCTAATTTTGACACTAAAATTACCATAGAGTATGAATAAAAAAAGTTATCCTAAGGA
This sequence comes from Saururus chinensis, assembly GCA_035235625.1. NCBI lineage: Eukaryota > Viridiplantae > Streptophyta > Magnoliopsida > Piperales > Saururaceae > Saururus > Saururus chinensis. The sequence goes on from CP141145.1 coordinate 35,917,334, forward strand.
ATGGCACACATAGAGGTAAAGAATATAGTAACCAGCTTCATAACCTGAAGAAATTGATATCCTTACTAAATTTAATCAACAGAGATCGGAGAAAGGGAACTCACAGTAACATGCTTCCCATTAGGCTCCAAAGCTGGGCGCCGCTGCAGAATACATTTGCCACTAAGAAATAATTAATGCTGTCACAAAAGGACTTGGTCCTAATAGTTTCAAGATTAATATTACTGTGAATAAAAAATGTATGTACAAGCCCAAGAGTCATGTACCCATCAAAGGTGTGTTGGTTTGTACAACATATATACATGGTGTCATTCTAGAAACACCCAAACAAAATCAGGTGAACTGTGATGCAAATGCAGGACAACTAATAAATAAATTTTTTTTTACTGAGCTGATGAGCTGAGATGTCCTTGTGAGAAATGAAGAATATGATGAAACAACCCATGGGCCACACAGGTAAATTTGGCATGCTATTATTGAAGTAAAATATAACCAGGCTCAGTAAGTATTCTCGTAAGAGGTTTCAGCCTTAGGTTTAGATAATTTTTTTATCTAAACAGACAAATACTTATATACATCCCACATATATCACAACAAATGCAATTGTCAACTGAAACATTACATATATGCTCAGTGAAATTGATTGAAAAGCACTCTTGATATTTACCTTGCAATATTGCCTGAAAATTGGAAAGATAACATCATCGGCCACAACAACCTCCGCATGTTTTTTAACTAATGCCATCCACTAAAATTTCAGAATAAATTAAGTTACGAGAAAGATCATTTTAAAAGGAAGCAAAAACAAGATGAAGAGAGTAACTTTTTGGGAGGACTGAGAATAAGATTACGAGAAGAAAAGACCTGGGAACCTTTCCTCCATTTATCTTTTGGTATTACAGGCGACATCTTTGGATTGTAACGACCTTCCTTGGTGTCAAGAAAGCTAGAATACAAAAGAAAATGGTCAGCATTTCAGCATGTACAAATTTCGTGAGTGCTTAAAACACAAAGTTATTTCAAAGACTCCCTTCTCCTGATATTTTTGTATTATAGAAAATGCACCAAAAGTTCTCCATACGTACCTATCCACAAAACTTTTTGAAGAGGATATCACATAATTATATACATAGGTGAAGTTGAATAGAGGTACACAGCTGCAGCAGCCATTGGTATAATGATCATCAGACTTCAAAAATCATAACATTTCATATCATATAAGAATTATATCTTAGAAGACATAGCTGCATTTTTTTATAAAAAATAAAAGAAAACGAGATACTATTAATAGCAAAATCCCAGACTTTCACTGGTTGAGGATCTGATGACACAAAAAGAAGTTTTGATTTACAGTTTTATCACGTAAGTAGCAACTGTTTTCAGTCCTTGAGACAAATGTTTCCTGTTTAGATAAACAAGAAGTTCTAGTTGTGGTCAGTACTAATGGTGCACATGATGCTAGAGATTCCTACCACTACTCTAGCACTAATAATCTCACATTAGTATATCCAACAAATTCAGCTCAATTGTCTGAGCTTATCCTATTTTCTCTATAAAAAGATAAATCATTATCCGTATTTGTAGCATCATTCGTTTACATTGAACACACATAAAACATTCAATTGCACGGATCTTCTTAAACTGATGGCATAAAAAAGCCTCTGCATATGCGAAGTATACAAGGGAAGGTTACATGTTATGTGTTTAGCAGTGTTAATGCTTTGTAACTAGTGGTTGTTCATTGTTCATTCCCAAATAATTCTGAAAGTGAGACTCACCAACTCATCCCTTCAGTAAAATAACCAAAAAAGTGAAGTAAAATTGTGCCCAGTAATCAGAGGTATGCAGATGCAGCCAACTAATCAATTGAATTGTGATGACTAGTCCTTATTTTTTATTGAGACATAGTAACCAAAAAATCTTAGAATTTGCTAAGAATTTAGCTATAAAAGGCTCGGCCTCTCTTTATATTTTGTAGATCATTCAGATGGGCTGCTTTATGCATGTGCACCGAGAAGAAGTAGGTCAAACGCTTGTTAAAGATTAACTCATTTTCTCTCAACAGACTGTTCATTATATGCTTCCCATCTGCCTGGTTCACTGTATGGTTTTGCATCATATATGGGAAAGAAGTCCAACGCTCTCTTGTAATGACTGTCACAGTCATTAATCCACATCTATTATCTAGGGAAAGGACGACATTTGTAAAACTTGGGGAAATGTTTTTAATTTTTAATTATATTGCCACTTTAAACTTCCACCATCATTTTCCCCAACCTCATCTCCTGATTCAAACTCATATGCATGCACTTTGATGTCTAGTTCATTTATGTTCCACATTAAAATATCCAACCAAAGACAATAATTCTACCATTTTTTCCGCTAAATTTTTTTCTGTATTAATTGCTAGGTTCGCAACTGAGTCCAGGAGGAATTTCACTAGAAACCAAAAGTTTAAGAAGTACCTATCAGAAAGTAGAACAAAACGCTGGTTTGCAGGATCCCGAAGAGCAGCATCCAGCAATAGTTGCTCAGCTCGAATCATACTCGACTCTCCCCACGCAACCTTAACCAAAACGCAAAACCAAAAAACCAACCGCGTCAATAAATTATAGTTCTGAATATCACACGTAATTTTGAACACAACAAAGAAAATAAGGAGCATAGCACCATAACAAAACGGAATTCGAACAACCTGAACAGGCCGGCTGAGCTGACGATCGTAGAAGTAAGGGCACCTGGTGGTGGACTTATCGAACACAAATCCCGGCTCCGAATGTATGTAGATGGAAAATTGCCCCTCCTCCGCATTCTGACAATTTTCATGTCTCAACTTCATATGAAAACGAGAAAAAAAAATCCAATAAAACAGAAGTATGGAAGAGAGTCCCCACAAACCTGGAAAAAACCACTCCAAAGGAAATCGAGGGGAAGGTTTTTCCGGGCGAGGAAGAGAAAGGCGATCTTTGGAATCCCGACGAAGGGCTCGACGGGCTGCCGACCAAACTGGATGACCTTCTCGCCGACCGCCGACTGGAGCTTCGACTGGAAGTGGAACCGTAGCAGGGCCAAGACGCAGAGGCAGGCAGAAACAAAGATGACAATTTTAATACCCAACCAGAAGTGGCTGCGGACGGAGGAGGAGAGGAAATGCTTCTTCTTCGTCATGGCTTCGCCAAGGCGTGCGCAATGGATACTGCAGAATTCGGCATTTGAGATGGCGGTGGGCCGGGGGCGGTGGCGAGCCGTTATACAGTTCGCCTCCACTTCGCTTTCGCTTTTCCTTTTCGTGGACGGCTTTTCACACGGTGGGCAGCCGGCTCCCGTCACAACTCACACGACCTGGCGATTGCTTAGTGGCAGTGCAACTCGTTTACGCAAATGAAAATAAATGATAACTTATAAATTTTGATTGGTCTAGATTCCTAAATTTAGTGTGGAGCCCAATCAAAACTCTTAGTGTAAGTTTTTATGTGTAAATTTTGATGGGTGTTTTTTTATAGAATATCACTATCCAATTGAATTGTTAAGTAATAAAAAATGACACTGTTATTTGTTGTGGTAATTTTACAATAGGTTAAACTCTAACTATGAATATCAAATACAGTAAAGAGTCATATCTTTGAGAAATAATAATTAAAAAATAAAAAAGAATTAAATGGCATCTTCAAAATGGGACTTTAAATTTGAAGCCCAAGTCAGGGGTGCATATCCTAGGTTGGAGTTTAGGATTTCTATGTAGGACTTTAATTTAATCCACGACAACATTTGCATTGGAGATGCTCTAAATAATAAAAAAATTTACTTGCACTAATGTGTACTTGCGAAGTTAATGTGTACTTAGTGAAGATCGACGACTAAGTATAAAAGAAGAGTAACCATTAGAAACGCTTATACTTGTTCCCTAAACGTATGTTTATATACAAGTAAAAATTAATTTCATGTGGCCTATTTTTATTATCCACCAAAAACCCTCCACCTTAAGGTGTATATAGATTTGTTGTAAAGCTTTAGTATAATATTACTATTTTTCTTTACACAATTTAGTAGTTTTTAGTTCTTAACGTTGCATAAACTATTAGGGCTTTATGATTTTTATTTACATAGTTAGCCAAAAAAATGTATAGGATAATAACATTTAGGATTCAAATAAATATCTCGAATAAACAAGGCCCCAAGTTACATGACCTAATTTGTTTTATTCTTCATTTGCAAGGGCTATAATAAAATATTAAGTATGGATAAAATACCAACATGGAAGTGATTATTACTAATCAAAAATTGACTTATTTATATATTTTTTTAATTAATTTTTTAAAAATAACTTACTTAATATAAAATATAATAATATTTTAAATCCGTGGAGATAAATAGCTAGGCCACATTGATACCTTATTGGTACTTAATTTTTTTTTATAAAATTTTTTGTACTCTCTAATTTTTACATCTAGATTACAAAAATATGTGGGCACCCTTCTTTGTTGAAAATAAATAAAGTACCTTTTATTAAAATTTAAAAAATATTTTTATAATTACTTATCATCACCACAATATATAGACTAGACATGTGAAAGAGGGAACTTTAAGAACTATTAATACGGTTCCAATTTTCTCTCCCACTAGTTTTTCATGACGTGATAGATAGTCACCCAACTTTGTCAATTATCATGAAAACAAGCCCTATCAATTTTTGTTGGTAACCTACCCTCATTTCTAAGAGATATTTTACCAGTGACTGCCATCCAGTTCTTCCCCGAAGCTTCTCTTTTTAGCAAGCTGTCACCTTGTGTTAGGAAGGTCAACTGCCTCTACCCCTGTCAACCAAGGCTAACCTCCATTCTAGGGTATTCGCTAGCAGAAGATCCCGATCTAATCAATAATCTCCTTAATTAGTATTGTCTTTTCGCTGGTGACGAAAGGGAGCTTGAGAGTGGATGGGATTCATGGTCATTCCAGCACCGAAAGATATATTTCCTCCGTTTTATATTAATAATTTTATTTTATTTTTTTATTATTGTTATCTATCGTGAGTCTTACGGAAGTATTCTCTACGGTCTCAGCTACGCCACCATCCCATACCGCCAATCCCTATAGACTATTGTAAAGAGATGGTCTTTTGGGGCTGGAGAGTTAATTTCCTGACCGAACTAGGGCGTGAGGAGTCGCAGTCGTTCGGGAGGAGTAAGTCGCCGAAGATGTAGTAAGAGGAGGTGGTGGAATCGTTGTAGCTTCCATTGGAATCTCAGGAGGCAGTCATGCTTGCGGAGGAGGAGGAGGAGGAGGAGGAGGAGTCGTTGCAGCTTCCACTGGAATCTCAGGAGGAGGAGGAGCTCGACAAGACCAAGAGATATCAGACCTTGTCGACAGGGGTACTGTAACGCACCGACTCGGGTCAGGGGTCTAAAACCCATAACCAGGAGCGGTGTACTCTGAGTGAGAGAATCTTCTCGTTCCTCTACGTACTACGGAACTTTAGCGCTCCATTGCGCGTAGGCAAGAACTGACCTAATTATATATAACTAATTCGGACCAGGCCAACTTTGCATTGCCGTTGGTTGCCTACGTACATATCGGATAATATCCACAATGTTATTCCGATACGATCAGATCCGGACGTAGTTCTGCCTATTGGCTACTACATACAACTGGCATACTAAAAATATATATGTATAAAATATGTATTTCTAAATATTTAATCGGAGTTATACGAAAACCCGTAAAACACCGGCAATACATATCTTGCTCTATCATAGAGTGAGACGGAACACAATCATAGGTCTCGCTCTATCACTGAGCCAAGACCAAACACACACAACACGTCTTTCTCTAACCCAGAGCGAGACGGCACACATCATGCCATACATGCACAACCCGTATCTCTCTAACCCAGAGCGAGACGACACACATCATGACATATAAGCATAACATATCATAATATAAACACACGCTCAGCCCGTCTCTCTCTAACCTAGAGCGAGACGGCACATATAATGACAGATAAGCATAGCATACCATAACTAGCACATGTCGTTTTATAATTAAAATAGGAGGTAAGAAACCCTTACTCCCCTGATGTCTCACGAGGTAGCGGTATTCGAGATGCTCATTTTTGGGTGTCCTCCCCTTCAGATCTGGAGACAGCAGACAGAGCCTCCTCTAGCCTCCATACGTTCATCACCTTGCACCGAAAGACGACCCAACCAACTCTCCCATTTTTCGGAGACTTCTCGTTTTCTGCATACGTGGGCGGCGGATAGAACCTCCCCTACTCAGGGTGTTCCTCACACATCGTAGCCCTTCGGTAGAGAACGAAGCCTCCCCTACTTCAGGCCACTTCTCTTGATTTGGCCCGGTAACGGAGGATGAAGCCTCCTCTCTCACAGAGCCATTTCTCTCTCTCTCACTCTCAGTGCAGGAGGGTGGCGGACAGAGCCTCCTCTTGCCCCAATTCGTTCCTCCCTTTAGGAGTGCCAACTCAAGGAATGGGCTATGCCATTGTGTAGATCACCCTTAAATTAGTTAGGAACGCCTCAAGAACAGAAGAAAACGGACTCCGAACGAGTCCGAAAACTCTTCCAGAAAATGAAACGAAATCGACATTTATAGGGGAGAAGCCAAGGGCGTACCAAACGCCCCTAGAGCTGCACTGGCCTCGCGTCGCGCGCTTGTGTGGTGTGCTGGCAGCGTGCATGAACCACGCGACCGTGCTGCACGCTCGTAGGGCGCGGTCATGCCCTGCGTTACGCGGGGCCCGGCCCCACGCCGCATGGGCTCGACTCACAGCTCCCGCGCGTCGCGCGGGAGCCGGCTCGCAACGCGGGCCCCGTCTCGCGTACGCGCGGGATGATGCACGGACAACCGCATCGCACAGGTCAGCACGGCTGACGCCAGCCGCTGGCGTCACGATGACACCAGCTATTTTGTTTTACATGATTAAAATAATATTTTTTCATATTATTTTAATCTAAAAATATCTAAACTTCAACGCGCGATATCTTCTTACCCCGAAGTCGAAATCAAGCATTCTTTATACCGATGGACTCGTATCAATGAGCCCTTTGAAACAAGACCACACATGGATAGGTTATCCCACTCTTTTAGAGTGGGCCCTACCTATATAGCACGCTTCCCGATGCTATAGCTTTCACTCCCAGCCTCCATCTTGCGTGTTCTTCGATTCACACACTCAGTACTTCGAGCTCTACTCAACTATGGGGATTTCACCTAATAAAAACCCCTAATATTAATCTCAAATAATCGAATTACCTTTAACCTACCCTAGTTAAGTATAACCAGAAAATAGATCGTTTCATAGGCTGGAGCTGCTCGTTATAAAAGAGCTCATCCATATTCCCTAATAGCATCAAAAAGAAATATGCGTTCAAATATCTTGATAAATTGCAAAAAGAAATGTATAGAATGGTAGCCATGGCCAAATTTCTATCAGTGAGCATAGCCCCAGAGCCAAACTGAACTCTCAGCAGCCGCAAGCCGAGCTCTGTGGCCAGACATTGGCTGCAAGCAGAGCTCTATGGCCAAAAACTGGCCGCTAATGGAGCCCGATGCCAAAAATTAGCCACAATCTAAGCTCTGTGGCCAACAACTAGCTTGCGGCCAGTCGCAATCTGCTATGCGGCAAGAAAGAGGCTACGTGTAGAGCTCTATAGCAACCACGAGCAAATCTTTGCAACTTCCATGAGCGAAGCTCTGCAGCCAGTTTTTTGTCCATAGAGTAGTCGCTACTCGAGGCAAGTGAGCAGAGCTTGGCGCCCAAGAACCTAGCAATGGAGCTCTACTTTGGCCGCGAGTAGAGAGCTCTGTGGCCAACTAGAAGCTAGGCTCCTTGCCGGCGACTTGGCCCGCATCCTCATCGGCGATAGCCCCTGCACCACCTCCTCTTTCAGCACCGAGAAGAACCCAGCTTCTTCTCCATTCCCGAAAATACGATCCCCAAACGAAAAAGTGGGAGATTGACATGAAGCTACATAAAAGAGAGAACAAGAAGAGTGAGAAGATTTTAAGACGCGTTTTAAAGCATCTAACTATTTAGATTTAACCAAATGGAGTAATTAATATGGAACAAGAATTTTTTTTCTATTGAAGCTATTAAAACAAGACGGAGGGAGTATGATATTTGCAATACTTAAAATTTGAGCTGGAAGTTTCCTATGGGTGAGTACTGAGTAGGCTTTTTTGTTCCAATGCTTTATTTACTTCCATATTTTCTAATGTCTTTGCCCTAGGCGCGTTCAGTGTATTGTCCAGTTGTTCATTCGTATTTGCATCCATATTTATATAAGGTAAATATTTTCATATATGCAGTAGATATGAACATATACTAATTAATTTTGTCTGCCTTAATAAGCGTTTATAAAAATGGACAAATTGTTATCCATATCTGCATATGCCCATTTTTTTCCATTTTTTATAATAATAGAGACTAGTAAAAAAGGGATTAGTAGTTATGTCTATGTTAAGACTTATTCTAACATGGTACATAGTTGATACATAGTTGTTGGAAAATAGTAAAAGGTACAAGAGAAATAGATCTAGTACCTTTGTAGTAAGTTAGGACTTGGCCTTTACATATATAGCTATTGAACACTAAAAATTGAGGGTTTTAGTGTGTTTGTGTCTATCCATGTCTACGGCAGATAGACTTGGACAAAACATATTACAAGGTAGGGCAGATATGAATAAAAGGTATATATATAGCATACGAATATGGACAATCCTTTGTCCTCATCCATTGTTTACCATATACACCCTACTTTGCTCATGTAGTGACCTTCATAGTTGGCAAAATGTGGTATGCGATTTGCTTGATGTAGCTAAAATGGTAAAGTAAACTCTCGTTCTTCCTTTAGACCACACTTTCATATCGAGTTGATGAAAGGCTTGTCAACTCTCTTTTCCGTTGGACTTCATTTTATTTAGTAGTGTAATTTCTTACTTGCTTTCATTTTAGTTTTATTACACGTGGTAAGTGAAGAAGATAAATAGAAGTGCTATATTATTGGATATATATGTAGCAAAAAATGATTTAGATGTTACGGGAGAATTACATATCAAAGAATCAAAAGAAAAACCAATGAACAAATCAAATGCTACAAGAGGTTTTGAGACTTGTTTTAAAAAATAAAAAAGCTATATGAACCATTTTTTGATTATAAAAAGATTTTTATACTAGTTTTGAAATTAGCATTATTCGTTCCCACCTGTTTGCTTTTCTCTTTATGGCTCAAACCACCAATTGATAATGAATTGCTTTGTGCATGAGTACATGCATGAGAAGATGGTGCGAAAGGGCAGATACCTCGCCTAGGAAAAAGGTGGTGATAAAGAAAGGAGATGTAGCAAGGGAGGAAGGCGGGAGATTCATGTTTATACTCCACATAATATACTAATTCGGGCTTCAATTTGCACACTGCATGTTTATTACGTATTGAGCCTATAGGAAAGGGGCATGAAGCACACATGAGTCTATAAACATTTAGCTTTATTTTTTCTTTTTAGTATGTTTCCTAGATGCCTATATGCATGTGTTTTTTGTATGTTCAATTTCCTATTTTTTAATTTTTCTTTAGTATTTATACACAAATATATATGACATATTTAATTCTTTTTAGTATGTTCCCCTTGATCCCAAGAAAAGAGCATTTAGTGTGTAAGGTGCCCTTTAAAAATGTTGGGAGAGCAAGGGAGCTTCAAGCAAGGAAAAAATTTATTTTTTTGAAGCTTGCTAAAAAAGAGAGAGTTTATTAAATATTCTCATTTAAAAAATAAGGGTTATATTTAATGAGTAGAAGATTCTGTCTAGACCACTTTTTTTTGTCATAAAATAAGTATTATATTTTTTAAATAAATTAAAATTAATTTATTTTAAAAAATTAAATAGGACACTTATGCCAGGTAGAAGGAATATTATTTATATACTCATTTCATCTTAAATTAATAACTTCATTTGATAAAAAAATTTATTTTATATTTATAACTCCATTTTGTTCATTTTAAGTTGTTAGGTGTTTAAAAAAGAATATCATAAACTTATTTGCCTTTTTCTTATAAATATTTACCATTAAATAAAAATAATTATTTTTTCAAAAAAATTAAGTAATCTATTATTGGGGCCAATTCCATCAATTTATATGAAATTCTTTGAGTTCCCCTTGTGGTATTTGCATAATGATTTTTGGCACGTGTTGTATGTTGAGTTGGTATTGTTTGGCAACGATGGTGCGGAGAGTGACATTTTTATCTTGATTGCATTTTTTAGCTCATTACTGCGTCTTAAAATGTGCAGAACTCATCTACACATTTTCTCCACAAATAAATGCATGTTTGTTGGGGAAACATAGTCCTCAAGAGATTTTCTCCACAAATGACTCCACATTTTAAGGCACATTTATGGGACATTTACGAGAAATGGGAGAATTTGCGAAGCATTTGTGGGCCAAATCTACACTTATTTTCGCCATTTTTGAAGAAATTAAATAACACAGAAGCCCATAGGGACTCGAAGCTTATTAAACTTATATACTTACTAGTGGACTCGAAGCCCATATGGGATGGGCCTTCTCCTGTGGGCTTAGAAGGTCCCATCTACGACAGTGCGCCTTTGTTCAAAATAGGCGGGATTCCTGCTATTTCAAACAAAAGAGCGAAAGAAAAAAAAAGCAAAAACACGAAACGACCTCGAGGAACAAATCCAGACTCCATCCGTTCACTGTTTGCAGAGACGGATTCTTCGTCAGTCGCCGGCGGCTGAAAATGCTCAAATTCGAACTCGTTCGATCTCACTCGCAACCTCCATAACGGAAGAACAGTTTTTTTTGTTGGTTCTCTTGTGAGAAGTCAGGAATCGGCGCAGGAAGAACAATGGGCGAATGTGTCACTCCGAGTCACAATGCGGCAGCGAGGCAGAGGGCTCCCATGCCGCCCCTCCGCCTTCAGTCTCCCACCAGCCCCTTCTTCCTTGGCTCCAACGACGACCAGCTCGAGCGCGCTCAGGCAAGGGCCGCCCGCGCCGCTGCCTGCCGTCGAAAGTCCATTGCGGCTCCTCCGCTGTCTGACCAGCCTGATCTTCTGAACAAAGATCAGATCACCGAACTCTTCCAGAACTGTATCAAACTCGCCAGCGAAAATGTGGGTGTTCTACACGTTATGACTTACCCCATTGTTTCGAAATTAGGGTTGTTTGTGCTCGCTCTCGCTCACTTTCCTGAGTTGTAACGTGTTGCAGAAAATTAACCAGAAGAATACGTGGGAGCTTACCCTTATTGACCACTTAAGCGAGATCATTAAAGTTGAAGTGGAGGAAGATGCCGAGACTAATTTCCAGAAGGTGCATGGTTTATGCTTGTGTTTGTTTGAATTCGAGTGGGTTAATGGAATGTCTTGGTGTTTGACTGTTTCTCATCTGTCTTAGGCAAGTTGTACGCTAGAGGCTGGAGTTAGAATTTATTCACTGAGGGTGGATTCAGTGCATTCTGAAGCCTACAAAGTCCTTGGTGGAATCAATAGGGCTGGTCGGGAAGATGTTTCGGGTAATTGTTTCCTCTTAATAGCAAATGAAACTTATACCACTTATTACGAAGTCACGATGTTGTAGCACATTTTGCACGAAAAAAATAGAGATGCATTTGTGCTTTTTTATTTTGTAGTTTTTTTTGGACGAAACTTTCAGTCTTTGCTAGTGTCCATGCACGGCAGTAATACAATGTTTTGAAATTTAGCAATGTGCGTGTCTGCGGTGATTACCAAAATTAGTTAGCCCTTATAAGTAGATCATATGTCAACTACGATATTAAGCTGGGGGGTTATTTCTTTGATTCGACATGTCATTGTAGCTTACAAATAATTAATTAATACATCTTTTACTGTGTTAGTTACTTTGACTTCAACACAAGGCGTTAAATTGTCACCACTTAGGCACCTATTCTACTCACTTCTGTTTTTAATTCAAATTCTAGTTTCTATTGTTTAGATTCATACTAGGTAAGATTTTTATGTGAGTGTCCTCCCAGTGATAAGCATCTAAGCAGAATCTATCTTTATAGGTCCCATAGGGACAATGGGTTTGCACCCAAGTAACATTGGCAGATGGACTTTAATACATGAGCTCCACTAAAATTGGTCCTGTTCTAATCTATAATCTTTTTTATTTAAACCTCACTTAAATTTTCAATTATGATAATATTCTAAACTTAGTTTTCTTAGTTACTAACAACCACGTCACTTAGTAGCATAAACAATTAGAGAAGAGACTGGATTTTTTTAGGGATCCAGAGTAGAATTGGTCCAAATTCTGTGGTCTGCTTGATCTTTCCTCTTGTAAGTTGTTATCCTTGTGAGGCTTGCAAACAGAAATTCTGTATGGAGCTCTTTGCCAACTCTTACAGGAGGACAGTTCCTATATTTTTGTGTATTGGGTGGATTCTATGAATAAGGATTAGGTCAATAAAAACTTTGTATCAATTATACTAAAATGCATATCTTCGTTGGGCATTATGTATAAAATTTTATGCCTTGTTCATGTTAATTTTGTTTCAAAATTGATGCAAAGACAAAATTTTATGCTTTTATCTTGTGAATTTTATTTCAAAATTGGATCAAAGATAAACATTTTAGTTTATGGCTTATCATGACAGAAGTGGTTGACTCTAGAGATCAAGTAAATGATGAAAAAGAGGATGCCAAATCCAAGAAAGAGTTAGAGAAAAAGGTATATATGTAGCTTGTGAAAAGTCTAATGCACCAACTACTCAGCTAACAAGGTTTGATGCATGCAGATGTCACCATTGTCAACTTTAGAATCATCTTTTGAGGCTCTTAATGTGAAGAAGTTTGACGGTAATTCACATTGTTGATGGTTGTGGCATTGGCGCTTCACTCCATATTTTGTAATATGGTCCACTGATAAGGTTTCTTTTCTCTTTCTTAGTGGCCTTTGCCATAGATCCGTTATACCATCAAACTTCTGCACAATTTGACGAAGGTGGAGCCAAAGGTCTCCTCTTGAATAGTCTGGGTGTATATGGGGGTTGCCGGGTTCTCTTTGATTCTCTTGAAAGGCCAGGGAAGGGGTTGTCCTGTGCCGAGGAAACTGAAGCAGCAGAGGTGATAGATATATCTTTTGCGAAAGGTAATACATATTGACAGATATTTCTTATAAAGTGGTATTTTGATCTTTTTCTTATCTATGCTAAGACTTTTTTCTTTAACAGAATGTGTTGAGCAGATGATAACATACATGCCCGGAAAGTCAGATATTTCGCCAACTTTGAGAGATATAGTTTGTCGATTTAATGAAGACAATAGAAGGCCATCACATTTTTTATATGTGGATCAGAGAGCAGCCGGATCAGATAATTTCTATCAGGAGAATCAACCTGAGGTTGAAAATGGCGTTTTTGATAACTGCGAATCCTATAGCTTTGATCATGAAGACCCAGCAGATATGCTTGATGACTGCACAACTTCTGTTGATCAGGATTTTTCAAGCTCTTATGAACCTGGTCCAAATGAGAGTTGTGGAAATGCAAGGCCTCCTTAACCAAATGTATTTGTAACTTTATATGTTGAATCAACTTATTATCATGTTAATTAACTAGATTCAGTTACTTTTGTAGGATGGGAGAAGTTATGCTGAGTATGATGCGGACGGACAATTTGAAAATGTTGCTGATTTTTTGTATGTAGGCTTGGGTCTTAGTTCAAAACAAAATGCATGGGCTGGTCCTGATCATTGGAAGTATCGGAAAGCTAAAGGTTCATTACACATACGTCACAACAATTACATTTTTGGTTCAGTGTACAATTTTCTTGAACAAATTGTTCATCCAAGTGTAAATGATCTTTTGCAGGTACAGATCAGGTTTTACATTCTGAAAGTGAAAGTCAAATGCCCTCGAAGAAACAAAAGAACTTGAAGAAGCCATTAATAGACATTGATTTTGGACAGTCATTTGAAAAGGAAATGCACGATATCTTTGTACCACCAAAAAATAAAAAATCTTTATTGTTACCTGCAAACAGAGGTACATGCAATAATTTACTTCCTGAAGATTGCCATTATCAACCAGAGGATTTGGTGAAGCTTTTTCTTCTACCGGATGTGATGGTAAGGACTTCTACTGTGACAGAACTTATTGTGTTTACATCATCAACCTTTTTCTTGGTGATTTAGGACGCTGACATTGTTGAGCATTTCCTTTTGCAGTGCCTGCCAAAGAGCAAACGAAAATTCACTTGTAAGTAATGACACTTTTGTAACCCTATATTTAGTCTTAGTATTCCTCTTTTTAAATTTCTGTCAGTGGTAGAGGTTTAAAAATATGAGAAATGAACTATAGAAAGATAAAGGAAGATCATAACAGAAAATAACAATTTTGTGAATAAGTGAATTCACCTAGATTTATTATTGGAAGGAAAAATAGTTTTTTGCATATATTGGAAGGCAAAAGAATTTTTGTACTGTTATATACAAAAAGGAATACTTGTTATAAGCAGCAGCACCTTTACACAAAGGATCCCACCTAAGATGCAGTCCTTTACGGAAAAGGATCCCACCTACCAGTTCTGTTATTTATCAGCATATCTACCAGTTGTTTTCTTGTTGCGATGTTAACGTTATGAGTCTTATGACTTTTAAGCTGTGTAAATTATTTGGTTATTAGTAAGAAATTAAGTATTACATGTTGGAAATGAAAGTGTTCGAAAAGTTTGACCTGATTATCTTAGATTATGCTTAGCATTTTTTAATGTAAACCAAAATAGTTAATGGTGCACATGTAATCCTTTAATATCTGTTTAAGAATGTACGATGGCCCTAAAGGAAAAAAATGGATTCTGTCCTTAACAATTATTCAAAATTTTTGCTACGTGAATTTATAATTACTTGGCAAAGAGATCAAATGCAGATGAAAAGTTATTTATATCTTTTGTTTTACTGATATTTTGTCAGATACCATAACTAATACAACATCATTACTCAAACATGGAACCAATCAACTGTATACAGTGATGCATTTTTATGTCATAGAATACAAGCAGCCACAGAATTAAACTGAAAATTGGCACTGAGTATATAGGATTATTTATATCCTAAAGGCTTTTCACTTGTCAAATTTGACTAGTTTTGTTAAGGAAAAGGCAATTATAATCACATTGATTTTTCTGTGTTCATTATATTGCTATCTTTTCATTTCCTATGGAACTGAGTAGTTTTTCAAAATATTCTTGCAAATGATCTTTGCGTTTTTGTTTTTTGTTTTTGTCAGATGAAAAGGAAGATCACAGTTATACTTGTGATCCATTGGGATCATGGGACCATGAAAATGACGACTTTGATGATGGAAATTGTCATAGTGACATGGAAGAGTCTAGTACTCTTGTTTCTCAGCCACGGCAGGTTTGTATTGGTTTTAAAATTTTGAAGTATACACCCACTTTTAGTGTTCATACTCACGAATGCCTTAAGTGCTTAATAGTTAACTTTAAATTATCCTTTGTCATCTGTGATTGATGAAGATGAATAATCATTACAAGATTTGAGATTATTTACTTCATACTGATTATTTGTTTTTCTTAATCTTTAGGTAAACAAAATTGAAGTTCAGTATGACAAGTCATCTAAACAAGTTGATGTTCATGAACTTAAAGAAACATTATGGAGTTGCATGCAGGAGTCCATCCAAAAGATTGATATGGTAAAGTAAAATGGCTTTATGTTAATTTCAATCTATTAACTTCAATAGGCAATTTGTAGACTGTACCCAGTGGTTGGTTGATAAATATACGTCTTAGTTTTCTCCGCAAGACTTGAGCTGCTATGGCATTATTTGATGCAAATTTGTTGTAGGCATTAGTTGTGGTCAGTTTCAACTGTGTTCTTTTCCCTATTTCTGGCTGTTGGTAGGCAGCATAAGTATTTCTTGTGTGCCACGGGAGTGGGTTCAACTCCCTGCTGACACGAACTACTGCACAATGTATATAGATTGAATCCATCTAGCGTGACCGGTTTCCATGACCAAGGCCCCGTGACCAGCCCACATGGGGCTCCAAACATAGTATATAAGGGAGAACTGATTCATTATGTACCACATTCGGAGTCCTGTTCATGGAAAATTGGTCAGGAAAACAATTTTCATAGAGATTCATGTGCAACAAAAGTAAGGGATGATGATATGACGTAGTGATTTAAAAACGATGATTTGATGGAGTGAATTATCCATGAACGGGAAGATGCAAAATGAATCATATTATATCTATTTAACCCAATACTATCTGGGAGAAATATAATAATGTGTCTCAATTAACTTCTTGTCCAAATGAGATTTTTAATGATTTCATGTAGTGCTTGGAAGATTGTGCAAAATATATTATATTGTTCGTTTGCCACCCTAGTTACCAGTTTTCTATTTTATTTGTGTTAACTAATAGGGACATGAGAAGATGGTGTCATTTCATCAGCTGTTGGCCAAATTTCCGGTAGATTGCACGGCTGCTGCACTGACCGATATCTCCCCACATCTGTGCTTCATATGCCTATTGCATTTAGCTAATGAGCATAGCCTCACCATTCGTGACTGCTCCACATTGGACGAACTTCACATATACTTTCCTGGGCATAATGCACTGCCGGAAGGCTGATTCACAAGACATCTCACACATGATGGGTTGTTGTTTGTACAAGTGGAGCATAGAGGCACCTCTCGCAGCTTGTCTTGTTCTCCGGTTCCTCTGTGCTTTAAAAGATGCTTGGCTCTAATGGCGCCCCTTTGAGTTCAATTCTTTTGTTAGAAAGGTTCGGAAAAAAGTTGTAAACATTAATGCCTAGCTACCGATGTAAAATTTGTTCTCAGTTTCGGCCGTTATTATTCCTAATTTCTTTGCCATTTTTCGGCTGTAAAGCTTGAGGATATCTTTGTTTTGTCAGCAAACACAGGAAACCAAGTTGGTGGCTGCCGTATTGGACTCGTCTAGCTTGACCAAGCGCTCATTTGAAAAATATTTTCCTGACCACACTCCATGGCCAGAGAATACGTGAATGGGGGAACATGAGAACCTGTCGCATCTAGTTCCCAGTTTCTATCACATCTCTCCTTTGTTAACGTGATAGCCTCTTATTGTTAGTCACCATAGTAAGGAAGCCTGTTCAAGCCAGATGACTCCTATTCGAATCAATTGGAATGCTGGACTCCAGTAGTAGCTACTGTAAGACGTGTTGATCTTGGCAATGAAGGTGCCAATTTGTTCACGAAGCCGGGTATATTGTATTGAGAACCAAGTTCTGTTGATGTTGACGCTCGCAAATGGATATAAAAGGCGTTAAAGAAATGACGGGGTTTTGTTAATAGCACTATTCTGTGGCACCCCCTTGTTTTGTGTTCAGATAGGAGATAAAGATTAAGAGCGGAAACCTGTGAGGCAAAGATTCGGATAACGCTTAGAAGTGACGCTATGTTTTAGTGTAGTGGGGAAAAGCCAGGATCTGCACGCAGGATCCACGACAAAGGAATTCTTGGCCTCACACTCTTCTGGGATTTTCTCCTGTCTCGGACCGCATGTAGATAAGCAAAGGGGGATCTTTCGTTTGACTGCGGAAAAAACCGGCAGGCGAACATGCGGTGATCGAATATTTCTCGTCGTTACTGGTTCACAAAAAAAGTTGCCCTCCTCCCCTGCGTGGTAAAGCTGAGTGGCTCATATGTGGAGGCCCGTGCTATTTGATAAAAAACTTTCACACTTTATTCCGGTCCTTTTTATGTAATTGGAAAATAGTGATGCAATCCAATCCCTATGAACTGAATTTATTGGGTAAATAATGAGCTGGAACTGGATCAAGTTGAAATTTTTGCTAACCTCGCTGGGTGGTGCAAGCGCTAGTAGCATGCTGTTCTTCGGTCCGTTAAGGCAGAGACTGGACAGAAGAGCCGAGCACCGTTCGGCCACTGAGCTAATTTGGTTTGTTGCTGTCCCGTAGAAGACAGTGGTGAGAGGGACCACCAACGCACTGGTGCAAGTGGAAGTCGAGGTGCAGCCCCTGAAAGGGGAGGAGAAAGATCCCTCAGGCCCGGTGAGGGGAGCTTCCGGCCGTAAAACCGATGGGGTCCGCACTCCATGAAAAAGGGAGGAATATTCTCACCGACCTTATCCTGGACCATCCAACTTAATCCAGTCTTAGACATCTAATGTTTGCATGTTAATCCAATCCATCCCTTTCACAGTGGAAAAAGAGACGACCTGATCCTACTTTGTCGAGTGTCTATATATGTTAGGCTAACCACTCAAGTCACTTGTACAGCTACTAGCTCTCCCCCTCTTCCTCTTCTTTTCGTGTCTCTGTGACTAGCTAGTCATCATGGAGAAGTTTCAAGCATCTCAATGTGCCAAGATAATGCTCATTGCTCTCCTTCTCCTCATCACTCCCTTTTTATCGAGTTGGATGAGGCCTCCTTATCTCTATTTCCTCTTTAATCTCCTCATCATTGCATTAGGTGCGGAGTCTGGGATCCTGGCTGCCATTTCAAAGCCTCCGGAGGACAAGAAGCCCGCTGCACCTGTCTATCCTATAGGTAATGACACTGTGCCAAACAAAGCCTTCGACGGCGTCAGCAAGATTGCACCATCGGGTACTAATGAAGTGCCGATGACCGTGGCTGACAAAGCGGCAGTGGCGGAGAAAAACAAGCTTGGCGTTAAGCTGGTGCAGAAGTTGAATAAGTGCCCATCTACGCCCAGCTTGTTCTTCATTGGTGGGATCGAGGGAGACCAGGAATATGAAGAGAGTCAGGAGGAAGCGGAAGAAGAAGAGGAGCTCGGCAGGCAGGAGTTGTTTGCCAAGGCAGAGACGTTCATTGGGAACTTCTACAAGCAGTTGAAGATTCAGAGGGAGGAGTCGTGGAAGAGGATCCATGGCCTCTATCACAAAGCTTTCTGAAATCTGACTCGATTGGACCTGGTACCCTCGAGAGGTACAATGTCGGATAGAGATGCGGGGTGAGTTCACCTGCTAGCTCTTTGATGTTTTAGTAAGAGACAGGATGTGGTGGGTCTCACACCTATATCGATCAGATTATGGAAGATTGAAGTTCCATTTTCTTTCGGAGAACCGAAGTTCATGTTTATTATTCACGATGACTGCATATTATTTAAGGGGTAGTGTCATCCTAATGTATCTTTGAATGCAAATTTAGTACAACATGCTGATTGTTGTCATTTTTTATGTTTTGGTTCATGTGGTTTGTAAAGTTTATCGTCTGTGAAAAAGGTTCTCTTTTACACTTTCTTCCTACGTAGTACAATTCCGCCAGAAGGTTAAGCACCCGGAAAAGGTAAGGCCGTGGAAAAGGAAAATCCATGACTGGAGCCAAAACTTCTGTGTGTGTGAGAGAGAGAGAGAGAGATTGGATAAACATGAGATACCTTCTACGTTATAGATCGAAGTATGAGACAACATCATGTAGAAGAAAGGAACAAAATTCACTCTTCTTTTCATCATCTGGTTTGAGATGTTCTTTATTTCCTTTCCGTCAAAAAAACAAGCACGTCCCTTAATCGATGAATAGTTAGTTATCTGATATACTGTCCACAAAGGATTGATAATTGGAAAACGTTAGGAAAATGTTTTCCTACAGACTCCATAGACGATGACCAACGCCTGCGACCATGCTGCAAGGGATACCTAACATGGTACACAGAGACTAACACAGCCTCTCTATACTATGGTAGAGGCAAACACAGCTTTATCAACCATGTTCAGAACTTATGTGGCTTAGTTATGGGTTGGAGCCTCGTCATGTTAGACGTGTCCAAAGTGTTAACATGCGTTTTAACTATGTTGTGACAATAAATAACGTGATTGTCGGCTCATGTAAAGACAAATATTTAAAGAGAGGTAAATAAAGAATGCTGCTATTTCCCCCCCAACATATGCTAAGAGCCCCCCATACTTTTAACACCCCGTTAAAACTTTAAAAATTACTCCCACAAGCCCCTCTCTACCATAATAATATTTTAAAATAAGAAATTCCTCGTACTCAGGCCACAGCCGCCGCTGGCAATGGTGGCAACTGCAATGACAACTACGACAAGTCGACAACGACGCCCCCTCCTCTTCTCAGCCCATTCCCCTCATTCCATTTCTTCATTTATCTGTTCTCCAACTCAGCCAGCCCATGTAAGCTTACTGGGATGATGACGATCTGACCCTGGTTCGAGCCTGCACCGAGGGTCCCCAAGAGAGCCTGGTTGGGCTTCCAAAAATCGCAGGGTCTCCTCGTGTGTGGAAATCATACCTCCTCTAGCTTCTGCTCTCGCTAACTTCTGTTCTCTAGCTAACTTATGATCTTCTCCACACTCATTTGGCAGTTTTTCTTCTCGATTTGCAAAAGACCTTCTGTCATCTGAGGACTCGGGCGACCTACTTGTTTCATCGAGTTCGGATCTTGTGCTTGGAGAGCCCTTGCTCTATCCAACATTCTTTGATTTTATTTTGAATATTAGTTTCATGTTTTGGTTTGGATTTTGAGGGTTTTATGTTCTCTCTGGGGCAGGATTAATTGCAAATCGAGTTTTTCATATGAAAATTGTTGCTGATGTGAAAGTCTGCAGCTTGACCTTGTTCAAGGGCTCTTGGCCATGCACTTCCATCTCTGCATTTTTATGCTCATTTCGGCAATGATGACGTTCCCTTTCCTGTTTGTCTCCAAGCTTGACCTCACGGAGTTCTTTTCTATGAACTCCAGCAACTGTATCTTCAGTCAGAACTCTGCTCCTGGGAAGTATTTTAAGCTTTTCGCCTTTTATGCCTTCTCCATGCAAGGCGGATGTCAATGTACGATGACTAGATATTTGCTGCTAAAGAAAATAAAAAAAAGTCACTGGCCGACAATCGCCGGCGATCGATCACCGGCCGCCGATGCCCAAGAAGAAAGGGAAGGGAAGGGAAGGGAAGGACGTTGGGGTGTCCACTAAGCAAAATAGTGGGTGGTGCATGGGGGTCCTTAGCAATAAGAAAATACCACTTTTTGTTCTATTTTGGGGGGTAATGAGCATATGTTGGGGGGGAAATAGCATCGTTCGTAAATAAATTATAAAAAATCTACCTGTCCTTTGTATTATAGGTCATGTGAGACCTTTAGCCGCTGAGTAGGAGAAAGTGCTAGACAACTTCTAAGCCTTGGCATACGAATAACTAATTTGGGTTTAGGATTTATGGAAGATTTACATACGCTAATTTGTGAGTGTGACTTATAGAGGAGGTGTGACTCATTGAGTTTGAAAATATTTGTGGGATCCGGAGCGGAGCCTTATAGAGCTTCTCAGCTAATTTCTGGATGACCTCCAAGTAGCCAAATTCCACGGCAATGCATCATCACAGAGGGGCGGTCAAGCTGGCTACTCGCTGCTCCCTTCTCCGGTGGGGACGCTAGACCAAGCAGTGTTTTTAAAATTGATCTAGACGCTAACCCGGATTGGTGACTGCGTTTAGGGTTTTTCAGTTCAGCTAGGCATAAATCCGGTTTAATTGAACTGGAATTTAACCGGAAAATGACTTGGCCTGGAAAGCCGACCAGGAACCGGGTTTAACCGGCTAGACCGAGTCGGTTTTTAAAACAATGAGAGGCCAAGCCAACCACCCTTCTGCTCCCTTCTCCCTTTTCTTCTTCCCTCTTCCAGTCCCCTCGCCCCTTTCTTCTCTATTTCCACTTTCTTTCTCTCCTCCGTCTCCACCCTCTCGTCCTTTGACGATCCACAGTTTCCGCCTCCATCCTCATTTGTTCTCCTCCTTTCCTCCTTTCTTTGTTTAGTGCCTCATTGTCCTCCTTGTATAGCCCCAGTGATTCATTTATATCCATGGTTTCTGCTTATATGGCCACCCCTTGGCCCCTTTCCTCGCAATTCCCAACTTGTTACTCCATTCCTTGACAATGCTTGTCCCCTCTACTACTACCGTTCTCTTCCTTTGCTCACTGGTTGTGCCCTCTCTGCCCCCTTGCAAATGTGGTAGATGGCTTTGTACGTTCAACTCGTGCGATTGTTGGTGACGGCTCCAGCAAGAGTCAGCAGCTTTTGGTCTCTAGATTTTCTTTTTCTTTTTCTTGTTCTTGTTGCTCGCTTTGGGCACCCATGGCTTGCTAGATTGCCTTTCTCTCACCTCTTAATGAAGCACAGTGTAATTTTGCATTGCACCTATCATTGGTGCGTGTGCATGGTGGATTACTTATCTAGTTTGCCTTTTGTTTTTGGTTGTCTACTTCATTAGTCTCTCGTACACTGTCTTTGTTTAGTGTTCAAGGTTAGTGTCGAAAAAAATGAAAGGTTCAGGTAAAGATGTAGACAAGGGAAATGATAGGCACACTGTTGTAATGTTTTTTTGTCCACATCCTTTAGGTCTCCATCTCAGTGATAAGGCATGCCACTTGGTATTTCTGGATTCGACTTGACCCAAACCGAGCCGAATAGATTCTTTAATTTTAATTATATAGTAATTGGGCCATGTTTGGGTTTTAAATTATTACTGAAAGACCAAATTGGATCGGGTTTGGGTTTTACCTTATCCGACCATAACCTGACCCAAATAAGATGCACATTTTGTATAAGTAAGTTACAATTAATGTTTTTATTCTATTAAAAATTATGTATAATTTAAAGTTTTAAATTAAGTAGCATCTTTTTTCAACAATTTGAGGTCAATCGTATTAAATTTACGAAAAAAATTGAAGTTGCTCAAGTGAGATGTAAATAATATTAACAGATTCTAATATAGGATGAATTTGATGTTAAATAAAATGAAAAAATCATATTAGAAGAAACTAAAATCCAATTCAATTCGATCTGGTCTGATTATAAACCCATCCCAAAACTAGCAATGAGTTTTGAACCCTGCCCAAACCCGATCTACTGCCAACACTATAAGCACTGATCTCATTCACTCTGCTGGACCGAACCAGCGTCCAGAGAAGATCTAAAAACCCTAGTTTTTCCGCCCTTTTTTCGATATCTCCAAAGTTCAAACATTTTCTTCCCCTTATCTGGCCTTGACACATAACGCATTCGGTTGAGCTAACCCCCCTCGGTTTCATCGAGCCCCTTATAATCGAGTCACCAGCTGCTCGACAAAATACCGCTGATAAGAACGAGGTGGAGACTGGGTTCCACCTATTTCTAGTCTAGCTACGGAGAAATTAGCTCCAAGCTCCAGGATCTTACGCTCCGGGAAGGTGAGATTCGGCTGAAGATGTTTGCCTCTGATAAAGGCCTTGCTTTTGCTCGTTTTAATGATTTCTCATGCGTCATTTTAGTGTGCTTGGGTTGTACCAGTTGCTGCGATTTGTTTCATTCTCGTCGAGCAATGCTCTTTGACAGAATGTTGATTGATTTGCATTTAGGCGCTCTGGCTTGTGATAAGACCTCTGCGTAGATTGTGTTTATTAGCTGTTAATTTCGTTTTTTGGGATCTGTCCCAAGTTTTTGGCTTTTGAATTCGCCGCAAGTGGAAATGTGGTAAGTTTGGTCCTAGAACGCGTCCGTTTCCCGGGCATTTGTTATCTTTAGATTTCATCACGCTGCCTGCTTAGCTGCAAGGATGGATCGTACTTAGAGAAGCTATTACTTTTTTCTCTTCTTCCTTTTTCGTCAAGTCTTATGTTGAAATTGTCGTCCGTAAGAGTAATGCCGTTGTGGCAGTTGCTTGATTAGGTGTTTTTGCACATTGCTTCGGGTTTCAGCCTTTTCCTTTGGTCGGTCATGTTTCAAAATATCGATGTCCAAATTTGTGGTAAAAACTGTGATAATTTACTGTTATTATCTCAGTCATCTCAGAGTTGAGAACGGGCCTCTTCTTCTTCTTTTCTTTAATCAAAGCTTCTGTAGTATGGAAAGGTTTCCTCTTGCAGGGTATTTTAGAGATTGAGCAATGTACATTGTGAATCACTTTGGTCCTTCTGTTGTTTGTTTGCAGATTCTGTTTTCTGTTAGCTTTACTTTTCTACGTTTGGGAATGGCGTCAATGGCTGCTCCAGGACTACAAATGGCAGCAACAAGGCCATGCATCTCTTCTTCCCGCCAAATTTGCAAAGCAGGTTGGGTTGCTTTAGGTGATAAGAAAGCAGAGCTGCACACCAACCTTAAAAGCTCTTCTCATATTGCTTCCGTCAGACCTTTTGCTCGTAACATTAGTACCACTCAAACGAAATTTGGTTCTGTTGCGACAAGAGCACTTTCGGGTACCAGTGAAAAGGGAGCCACTTCAGGGTTGCCTATTGATCTTAAAGGTTGGTCACGTCACCTTTTAACAACATCTCTCTGGAATGGCTTTGGTTGTTTTGGATAATTAATAATTATATTCTGGTTTAACCGTGCATAATATTATTAGTTTAGTCTCTGATTATTTTGTTATCAGGGAAAAGAGCTTTTATTGCCGGGATAGCTGATGACAATGGATATGGCTGGGCAATTGCAAAATCTCTTGCTGCTGCTGGCGCAGAAATCCTTGTTGGCACATGGGTGCCGGTATGCATCATGATGGCTTTAAATCTTAGCTTTTCGTTTTCACAACTTTTGAGTGTTTCCCTAATGCTAAGAATTTTTCTTGTCAAGGCTTTGAACATTTTTGAAACAAGCTTGAGACGTGGGAAGTTTGACGAATCTCGTGTGTAGGAACCTATTTTGTTTCTCTCATTTGTTATTATCTTATCAAGATAAAAAATTCATATGTCTAGTAGCATTTGGCTGAACTTATGCTTTGGGCGTGACAGGTTACCAGATGGTTCTTTGATGGATATAGCGAAAGTATATGCTCTGGATGCAGTTTATGATAGTCCAGAAGATGTACCTGAAGATGTAATACCATCAATTTTATTTGTTCACTATATTCTTCTTGCACTCTGCTGTTGCTAATTGAGCACTATTTGCTATATTCTAAGTTGTTTGTGTCTGTTTTGATTCAGGTCAAAACAAACAAACGCTATGCAGGAGCATCAAATTGGACCGTAAAGGTATACTAATATACGTAAAAGTTATTCCAAACTTTGGTCACGATGTTTTTTACTGTACCTGTGTTTTCGGATGATGCTTCAGTTGCTGCGAAGGTTTTCTTTTAAGATTGTCTCTTAAGGATGGACTGGCTAAAAACGCCTTAGGGAAAACTGAATAAAGAAGAAAATCTGGTTATGTTTACCACATAAAGAAATTGCAAAGAAGCATACATCAATGCACTAGTGGGAGCAGCAGTTAATGATTTATGAGTAAGAACTAAGAATTTCTAGTCAGAGTTTCATATAGGTAAAGTTTATTTCGAACAAAACTGGCTACTAAGTGAAGTTTTATGGGAGCTATTTTTATCTCTGAATGTACTATGAAGAACTTTATAGTGACAGATGAGTGACTTGCATTGAAATGTTTTGATATATTTTTAAATTGTAGCTAATTGTAGTGTCCTTGGATAGATTAAGGTTATACGAAATTCGGACTAGGAAAGTCATTTTTAGGTTTGTTTTCTTTTTCCTTGTGATTGAAGCTTTGAAAAGTTAATTATCCATGATTAACCTTTCTTGCACCAACTTGTTATAAGTATCGTGATTATTGCCATGCTGGGCTTTTTCATGTAATGCCTTTGTGTAAATTTTAGCTAGTAGACATGTATCTGGCGACTGATATCTTACCTTAAAAGCTTTCTACTTTCTCAGGAAGTGGCTGAAACTGTAAAACAAGATTTTGGCTCTATTGACATCCTTGTGCATTCTCTTGCCAATGGTCCGGAGGTATTCTCACTTTCATTTCTTTCCGAGAAAATTTATATATAATTTCTTCTTCCTTATGCAATACTCTCACTCAAACAGGTCACCAAGCCACTGCTTGAGACATCAAGGAATGGATATCTTGCAGCGTTGTCAGCCTCCAGTTACTCATTCATTTCTTTGCTAAAGCATTTTGTTCCAATAATGAATCCAGGTATAGACTAATGCCACTTTTTTAACTGTTCCCATGTTTCACGTGACAAAATTTTTATTGTACGAACTGTACTGCAGGTGGTGCATCCATTTCCCTCACATACATTGCCTCTGAGAAGATCATTCCAGGGTAGGGTTTTAATTGCTTTTATTGGACTAATGTATGGGATTGGAACAAATTTTATTTTTCCTCCAACCAGATTTCTGTCTTATATTTAGGTATGGCGGAGGTATGAGTTCAGCCAAAGCAGCTTTAGAGAGTGACACCCGGGTAATTTTTCATTTTAAAAAAAATTATTGTGCTCATATTTTCATTTCCCCATGTGGCATACTTAATAATAAGTAATAACCTTTCTGGTCTTGTAGGTGCTATCTTTTGAGGCTGGAAGGCGTTATAAAGTTCGTGTTAATACCATATCAGCTGGTATACTTATCTGCTGTCTTTGTATATACTTCTAAAGTTCTACTGTATTGCGAAAGTTCTACTGTATTGCGAATACCATCTTTCAAGAATATTGTACAATGATATCTGCATTATATTTCCAGGTCCATTAAGAAGCCGTGCAGCAAAAGCTATTGGATTTATTGATACAATGATTGAGTACTCAACAGCCAATGCACCGATGCAGAAAGAGCTGTTGGCAGGTAAATCATCTCGTTGCCCTTTATAGGCTGCCTCTTGTCATTTATTCGTCCAACAACAAGAACATGGCTGTTATAATGTACAGCCGACTTGAATCAACTTTAATTGTTCCAATGCATCGAGAAATTATGTTTTGCTCAACAGATGAAGTTGGCAATGTTGCTGCATTCTTGGCATCACCGTTAGCTTCAGCAATCACAGGAACGGTTATATATGTGGACAACGGGTTACATGCCATGGGAGTAGGAGTGGACAGTCCAGTATTTGCAGAACTCAACATTCCAAAGTCTGAACAATAAGAATGTGAATATCAGTATGAATAACTGTCACGGGATTTCACTGGGATCTATATTTTGGGAGAGAACAATTTTCAGTATTCCTATCCTTGTTTTTCCTTGGAAGCATATTATAGATTTATTGCATGCGGAACTCAATTTTTCTCTGGGAGCGAAACATTTTGTGACTCGGCTTGCTGCTGTCTATTATCAAATTTACACACAAGAGTTTAAACTGTGTGAATGTATTAGTCAATGGAGGTTGAGTGCAATCAGAGTAAATTTAGTTTGCAAGAGAGCTCTGTTACTTTTAAACAGGACATTGTTTGGTTGCCGAGAACTAACACTGCGGCTTTCTACTTTTCACCTACAGATGTATGTGCTGGATATTTGTCTCATCATTTTCTTAAACAGCTAGCTTTGGAATTTTTTTCATCGATGTATCATGAAGAATCCCTCCAACCTTACCTTCTGATCCTTCTTTAAGGGAGTGTCTACTGTTCCATGTGCCAAAGAAGAAAGTGCCTACGTTCCATGTAGCAAAGAATAAAAATATGGGTTCTAATTCTGACGGTGACCTGACCCATTGGGGCTGTCCCTCTTTGTATTTCCTCAGCCCTCGAACGCAACGTTTAACGTTACCGGAGGACCACGTCGCAAAAGTTCAAATCCTAACGCAAAACAGCTTGCATATAACTAATGAAAGCCTCTGGGCCTATCTTACCCGGTTAAAATCTGTGGGGTTGCCTTCCCAGCGTGGTTATCACCGTTGTGTACGCGATACCCGGTTAAGATGTTTCTTTTTTGGCACAACCAGCACAGTACACTGTAAATGTACCCTGTATTCTGTAGCTTAATTATACTATAACATGCATGACGATTTGATACATTGCTAATTGCGACTACAGTTCAACGAAAGTCACTAAGATGAGCACAGAGGAGTAGACAACACCAGTATTTTGTGACCATCATTGATGTATGATTATCAAAATGTTGAGATTGCTTCAATGCCGTCCCATGTTCTAATTCTATGATGCTGTAATCACACGACGGAATCCGAAGTAAAAGAAAAAGGAGATTCATCATGCTCTATTTATTTAGGGTGTGACAAGATGCACGAGCGTTCAACAGGAAAGATGTTTCTTGGTTGGATGGCATGTACGGGATAGCTAAGGTTTAAAAAGAAAATGATGTTCATACTCTAATTTTTTTATATTATATTGTTTTTTATATTTAATTAATACATTATTTTTTAGAGAAAATTATTTAATTAATTATTTAAAAAAACTTATTTACTAATTTGGACCACTTTGGGAAATATTTTTTCTTTTTTGCCACACAAGCGCCAGCTAAGCAGTTGGTGCCTGCGTAATTTTTTTTATTAATTTTTTTAGTTAATTTCGTCATTTAGAAGGACGAAATTAGGTTTAAGCTGATTTCGTCTTTCTAAAGGACGAAATCAGGTCAAGTCTTTTAAAACGTCAACCCAATTTCATCATTCTAAAAGATGAAATCACCACACTTACGCAAATTCCACCGTTAGACTGAAGCTGATTTCTAAATGACGATGAATTTTTTTAAAAAAATTTGTATGAAGCTATGCATGGAGCTATCGTTGCTATGCGGGATAGACGTTTACATTATCTCGCTGACGTCGTTGGGCCGATGAGAGCGATGATGTTGTAGTGAAAGAGCATTTCGACGACGCTGATGTCCCCTCCAGGGGCATCAAAGTTGTGGTCAAAATCCCAGCGGAAGATCTCGCAGAAGCCACAGCAACGGCGAAGCCGTAGTCCTAATTGAAAGAGAAGTGGAGGAGGGTGGGGAGTGGTTGGTGCCGGCGGCTCGGAGTCGAATGGGATGAATTAAGCTGACTTCCACCTTGATGATTTCATAAATTGCCTTATGAAATCATCTTTTATGGTGATTTCATCATTTTGAACAATGAAATCACCACACTTACACCATTTCAAGCAGCATACAACATTTAAGCATTAAAATACAACTCTCTTGTCAGAGTTAGAGTAATATGCAAGGAGAAAAAAATCAGAAGATTACCATGCGTGAGAGATTCTCTAGATTTGTTTCCAATATTGTTCCAAAATCCCTTGCCCCATAGCATACAACATTGCATTTAAAGCGCATTTAAGCAGCATACAACACTAAATAACATACAATATTGCATTTAAAGTGCATTTAAAGCAGCATACAGAATTAAATAGCATACAACATTAAAAATAAAACAACATGCAACATTAAACATAATATAAAACAACATATAACATAGTGCAAGCAGCATACTGTTGACGTATGTGCAACTTTGACGTAATTGAAAACATTGGCAATTTCGTAATTGGCACAAAACTATCATAGTATTTACTATTCCAAATTTACACAAAATTCCTTGCCCCCTCTAGGATTCTCTCGAAAATTCTACCCCCGACACCGAGTCTGACTCCTCTTTCCTCCTCACCCTCCTCCACCTCTCCTTCAACCAGGACCACGATTGCTTCATAGCCGGTACCAACCGTGGCTTCCGCATCTACTCCTGCGACTCTTTCAGCGAGATCTTATATCGGGATTCGACCACATCTCTGGTGTCCCCAGAGGGAGCATCGGCGTCGTCAAGATGCTCTTTCGCTACAACATCATCTCTCATCGGCCTGACGACACAAGCGAGATCATGAAGACGTCTATCCCGCATAGCAACGACAGCGCCATGCACAACTTCATACAATTTTTTTTAAAAATTCATTGTCGTTTAGAAATCGGCTTTAGTCTAACTGTGGAATTTGCGTAAGTGTGGCAATTTCGTTGTTTAAAGGACAAAATCAAGTTAACGTTTTAAAAGACTTGACCCGATTTCGTCATTTAGAAGGACGAAATCAACTTAAACCTGATTTCGTCCTTCTAAACGATGAAATCAACTAAGAAATTTTTTTTTAAAAAAAATACACAGGTATTAGCTACTTGGTTGGCGCCTTCGTGGCAAAAAGGAACACCATTTTTGGAGAATATTTCCCAAACTGGTCCAAATTGGTAAATAAGTTTTTTTATTAATTAAATTATTTTCCCTATTTTCTATATTCAATTAAAAGTGATGTAAGACTTATAAGTGTAGAGAAAGTAGTATAAGAATATACCTATCCAATTTAAAATGATCTCTACTCTTCTTTAAATTTGTGAACCCACACATCAACAACTCTGAGTGAGCCCGTATGCTCATCCTGTAACAAAACAGACATCGGTGTAGCATTACTCATTCCGATAGAAGATCACTCATTCATCAAAAGGCTTATTTGGTGTTGAGAAAAATAACTTAAAATGGAAGAGAGTTAAGTTTTAAAAGTAAATTTGCACAATGATGTAATTAAATTCTAAAAAAAAACTAAAATGATACCCAATCAAGCCCTAAAATCATTTTATTTTTAGTTGACTTGTTTAGTGGAACAAGCACAAGACAAGATTGTTCCTCACCATTTCTGCCAGCTACTTGGTTAGCTAAGTATGGTCTTTGTTAGACCCCTAACTTGTTGGATGCTGAAAGGGGGTGGTAACCCCCTTACTTGGCAGCGGACAACCAAGTTTGCTTAGGCGATGAACAACCTATGTAGCCCTTTGGGCATGGACGGATATTGAAACAACGCGGGAGGTGTTTTGGACGAGCTACTCGCCTTGAGGAGCAGGTTGAGTATGAGTCCTTGCGCGGGAGGGACTCTAGCAGCGAAGCTGGGCGTTACTTGGACTTAGGGGAGGATTCCTAAGGCAAACAAGATTCACTTAGCAGGATTCCCATTTACAACCCAAATTATAAAAATCATAATTCTATTCTATTAAAGTTGTAAATATTACTTCAAAATTTATGGTTAAAATAAGAGTCAATAAATTACCCTACAAAAAAATTTCATTGGTCACAAAAAATTTAATTAATATTATTCAAATATCTCATATAATAGATATAATTATATAAAAAATATTTTAAAAAATAATTACCTAAATAACATAGAGAGAGAAAAAGAATATTTACAAATATGGTGTTCCTTTTTGCCACGCAGGTGCTAGGTAAGCACTAGTGCTTGCGTAGTTTTTTTTTCAAAATTTTTTATAATGTCATTTTTTTAATGGACAAAATCAATATAATGTACTGAACTCATCTTCTAAATTTCATCAATTTAAAAGATGAATGTACTCATTTCATCATTTGGAAGGATGAAATCAATGATGAAATAATTTTGTCCTCTCTTCTCTCTCCTCTCTCCTCTATGATTTCCTCTCTCTTTCCTCTCTTTCCTCTTTCTCTCTCTCCACACACTCTCTCTCCTCTATTCTCTCTCTCTCTCTCTCGGTTATCTCTCTCCTCTTTCCCTTTCGGTTATCTCTCTCCTCTTTCTCACTCTTCTGTCTCTCTCTTCACACACTCTTTCTATTCATTCTCTCCTCTTTATATCTCTATTAAATCTCTCTCTCCTCTCTTATTTCTCTTTCTCTCTCCCTGTCTCTCTCTCATGTGTGTGATGTGAGCCCTAGCTCTAAGAAGTGGGGAGAAAGTAGAAAGTTTTAATTTAATTTATTCTTACTTCTATTGTATATATATATATATATATTAAAATATTAAACTTTAAATAAAATATAATGTATTTGTGAATGACAAAATCAATATTTTTTTAAAATTTTCATGATTTCGTCCTTTAGAAGAGATGAGAGAGAAGAGAATGAGAATAGAAAGAGAAGAGAGATAATCAAAAGAGAAAGGAGAGAGAGAGAGTGAATAGAGAGAGGAGAGAGAGGGGAGAGAGAGAATAGAGAGAGGAGAGAGAGAAGAGAGGGAGGAGAGAAGTCAGTACATTGTATTGATTTAAGCATACTTATTTCGTCCTTCTAAAAGATGAAATTATGAAAAAAAATTTAAAAAAACCACGCAGGTGTCAACGCCTAATCGGTGAAAAGGAGTACCATATTGAAAAATATTTTATCTCTATGTTATTTTGATAGTTATTTTTTAATATTATTTATATAAATTTTCCCATATAATAAGCTACAAAAAACTGAACTAGTCACCAAAGCACTCTTATTCACATATTTCATATCTAATTACTCTAATGACTACAAAAATGTTCATGATGAGAGAAATATTTGGATCTCAACAATAACACATTTCATGGTGTGTGGATTCCCTGCAAAATGAAAAATCAATATAATTGGAACTCAACAACAAAATCTAGACTTGGCTCACTCGATATATTTGTATGAAAAATCTAGATATAGTTTACTAAATCTCTAATTCTAAACTAATATGATTGGTTAAATTAAGAATGTTTATTATGCAAGTAGAATTACATATTTATATTTGTTAGGATTAGAATGATTAAAGGTAGTATTTAAAAATTAAATAATATTATATAGATGAATAAGGGTAGAATAAGAATAAAATAATTTATCATACCTATATTCTCAATTTTATTAATAGTAGGATTTATATTTGTTTGAAATATAATATCATAATATGTGTATTATATACCATATTATATAGTATATTATAAACCATATATTAATGTATATGTAGTATATATATATATTACAAAATAATATGGGTATATATGAAAGGTGAAAGTTAAAAAATTTATGTAATATGGGTATTATATACTATATTATATAGCATATATTAATGTGTATATAATATATATATTTTATAAAATAATATAAAATATTATGGGTACATGAAAGGTGAAAGTTAAGAAATTTATATAATATGGGTATAATATGTAGGAACTGATATATTACAAATCGAGTCGAGTTCGAGCCAAGCTTCGAGTTGATTTTGAGTCGAACCGATCAGGTGTCCAATCGAGTCGATTCGAGCTGGCCCCTATTCGAGATCAGCTCGTTTACTTTTGAGTTCCAACCGAGCTCAAGTCAAGCTGACTTCGAGCCGAGCCAAATTTGAGCCAAACTTATTCAGCTCGACGAGCTAGCTTAGCTTGTTAGCAGCCTTACTGATAGCTTAGTGGATTTCAAACAAACTCCTGTTGAGCTAGCGAAAACGAATGGGGAAGCGAAGTCATCCAACAAAGAGGGCAACAAGGGTGGCAACGGTGGCAAAGCGAAGGGCAATAAGCAGTCTAGCCGGCTCAAGAAGGGTGGTAGCTGTTTTATATGTGATGGGCAGCACCATGCCAAAGTTTGTCCAAAGCGGGAAAGGTTGAATGCACTTGTCGCTAAAGAGGAGAAAGAGGAATATGAGCACGAGGAGGTAGCCCAGATGAGTCCCTTGCAGCGAATGGGATATGTTCGGTTGTTGGAGTCCCGTCTTGAGGGGTCAACTTCGGGTCATTGAGGATTTAAAGGAAGGAGGGAGCGGATTCCCCAAGCATTGGCTAATTGAAGTAGCTAAGGGACAGATTGATGGAGAGGTTCGCAGGATGATGGGTAGCGGGTGTTGCTCAAACTTAGCCAAAGGATAATTTAGGCTAGGATGGTGCCTTGGTCGTGGTGTGATGGGAAGTGTTGGCTACTTGTTGACGGGTTTAGTGAGGCAGATGGCTTAAGAGCTTTAATCGGTGCACTTGGGAAGTCAGGGGCTTCAACGAGGGCATCGAAGAATCAAGTGGGGGAGGCCTGTTAGACCCCTAACTTGTTGGATGCTGAAAGGGGGTGGCTACCCCCTTACTTGGCATGGGAGAACCAAGTTTGCTTAGGCAACAGACATCCTAGGCAGCCCCTTGGGGACAAATAGATGCTGGAACAACGCGGGAGGTGTTCCGGACGAGCTACTCGCCTTGCAGAGCAGGCTAAGTAGGAGTCCTTGCACGGGCGGGACTTTAGCAGCGAAGCTGAGCGTTACTTGGACTTAGGGGAGGACCCCTAAGGCGGACATGGTTCACTTATGCAAGATTGCTGTTGTAACGACCTGACCCAAGCTAGGCCCACAATATCACTAATAGAAAATTTGATCTTTCCTCAAGCCAGGAATCATTGTCTGTGTGCGAGAGGTACAACATTCATCTACACACTACGAAGCTTAAAGGCTTCCCCATACATAGACTTAGGTTGTAATAGACACATACACACAACAAAGCTTCATAGTTCATCGCATGTAAAATAAAATAAAACATATATTTATAATTAATTTGGATCAGGCCAACATTGTCTTGCCGTTGGTTGCCTACATACGTATTGGATATTATTCCAATATGATCGGATCCAAATGTAGTTCTGCCTAACAGCTATTACATACATCAAGAAACACAAAATTATATATGTTAAAATATGTATATACTGATATTCAATCAAAATCATACTGAAACTTGTTATCTATCGGAGTTAATAAGTCAATGAAATCGTACATCTCTCTCTACCACAGAGTGGGATCAAAACCACATACACATCTCGCTCTATCACTGAGCTATAGGGGCCGAACACACACACACACCACACGTCTTGCTCTACCCTAAAGCAAGACGGAACATAAACATGTCACATCAAAGCATAGCAGATTAGAGCACAAAGGATCATGGAATAACATACATCCTAATTTAGCACATGCAGCTCTATAATTTAAACGGGATGTCAGAATTACTTACTCCCCTCATGTTTCGTAAAGTAATGGTATTAGGATCCAAAGGCAGAAGACGAAGCTTCCTCTAGCCTCCATACGTTTCTCGTCTTGCACTGAAAGACTACGTATAAACGTTCTCCTTGCCGGAGACTCTTCTCGTTTTCCGCTCTAGTGGGCGGCAGACAGAACCTCCCCTACTCGCAGATATCCCTCACACATTGTGGCTCTTCAGTGGAAGATAGAGCCTCCCTTACTCTGGATTGCTTCTCTTGTTGTGGCCAGGTAACTTCGGACAGAACCCTATCTTGCTCTTGGCCCATTTTTCATACTCTGGTGCTCGAGGATGACGGGCATTGCCTTTTACTTGTCTCAGGGCATTTCCTCCTTATATGATCACTAACTCAGAGAACTGACCCCTCCATTGCATAGAGCACAATCGATTTACTCAAGAACGACTCTTGAATGGACTAAATCAGAGCTAAGATGCTCTGAAACAGAGAAAAAGATGATTGTCGGTGCTCGAGGATAACATGCAGGACCTCTCCTTCTCTTAGGGTGTTTCCTCTTCATACAATTGCCAACTCAAAGAACGGACCCTTCCATTGCATAGAGCACATTTTATTTAGTTAAGAATGCCTCTTGGATGGACTAAATCGGAGCTAGGATGCTCAGAAACAAAGAAAACGAAATTTGTTTGTGCTTGAGGACAACGGGCAGGACCTCTCCTTCTTTTGGGGTGTTTCCTCCTTATACAGTCTCCAACTTGAAGAAAGGATCACTCCATTGCATAGAGCACACTTGATTTACTTAAGAATGCCTCTTGGACGGCCTTAATTAGACTCAGAACGGTCAAAAATGGGGGAGAAGAAGATTCAACCGAAAACAGAACGGAATGGGGTATTTATAGACCCTGGCATGCCGAAACTACATGCTGCGCTGCCAATTTTTGCGGTGCTGCGGTAACATGCAGGTCGCGCCCATGCACGGAATTGCGGTGCCCACCGTGCCACTTTTCCAAGGTGCCCGCGGTAATGCGGGCGTGCATCGCACCATGCCGGCTCACGTTGTGGTTCGCACTGCGCGCCGACTTATTCTTTTATTTTTATTTTTTTTCTTCTATCTTCAAACACACGTATCTCCCTACCCCGGATTTGGATTTGGATTCGCGCATTCTTTGTACCGTTGGACTCGTATCGATGAGCCCTTCGATTCTAACTCAATTAAAGCAAAATATCGTGCTCTTTCCAAGTGGGTCCTGCCTATTTTCTACGCTTCTTGAAGGTCGTAACTTTCGGTCCTGACCTCCATTTTGCGCGTTCTTTGAATCGTTATGCTTGTTATTTTGAGCTCTACTCATATACAGAGGTTTCAAAAGTTGAAACCCTCTAAGACTCATTGAAATGTTTTCTAATTACCTCTAACCCTGTAGGCTAAACGTGACTAGAAAAGCGGGGTGTTACAGCTGCACTCCTTGCATGAGTAGGAGTCAATGCAGCAAGTTCCTCGGACAGATAGGACTCACACAGGCAGGCTGGCTATGCTCTTAGGTTGGGTAGGAGTTGGAGTAGTTGGTTGCCTTGGATGGACGGACTCTAGAAGGTAACATACACTAGACTTCTAGCGGAAGACGAACGCCCTTGCAGGTTTCCTGATTTGGGCTAGGGGGCGGATTGCTTGTTAGGCTGAGAGTTGGTAAGGGTGAGAACTCTTTTAAGGGTGGGTTTTGTACTCCTAGTAGCATAAGGACGTCCAGTTTAAGGCTAAGTCTATATAAGGGGGTGATTAGGGCGGCTATGGCTTAGGGGTGATGGATTTGTTCCTGCAGAGTGAACCAGGTTGCTGAGAGAGGGAGAAAACTCAAACTTGGTGGATCAGCCTTGCCCTCTCCCTGCTTTGTATATTTCGACAGACATAAATATAGCTTTGGTGGAAACCATTGCACTAGGACAAACTTGTGGTTGTTGTGGTTGTTTGTTACTGTTTGCTTGTGTTTCCCTTACGGATATGAGTGAGAAGGGAAGAAAGTAGCTATTGGTTGCTCGATACAACCAGGCCATTATGAGGGCGAATCAACGAACGCTAATTTGTCCCGATGACAGTCTCCATGGTGCAATGTAGGATTTTCATGCTCCACTTTTGAGATTGTGAATTTAGTGTAAGGAAGTATAAAAGACGTGCATAAAACAATCAATAGCTCAAATAATAGCACACGTTAGTATCAGGGGTCATAATGTTAATATACGCTCGATTTCAAAGATCAATGAACTACTATGATGCGTAGCATAGAAAATTCTTCCCCATTCTGACACATTGGTATGCTTCCTTCACTTACAGGGGGTTAGTCAATCAAGATTTTAAAAATCAGGATTTAGAATATGAAATTTTAGAATATAAGCCAAATTATTGGATTTGAGCTGTCAAATTCTTAAATAATTGGATGCCCAAATCTGGTATTGCTAGAATCCCTGAATTTAAATTATTGGATTTCACAATAATTAACTCCTAAAAAAATTAACCTACATATTTCAAATGTGACTAAATACATAATTTACTAGAATTAAGTAACTTCATACATGTCATTAAAATATCAACTAAAAGTATTAATATTATAAAAATAACTTTTTTAATAAAAAGTTGCATACAATAATACTTAAGACCACTAATTTTTTAAAACACAATTTATAAGCCCATAGACATAAACATTGCATCGATCCACATTTTTGCAGCTATTCCATCTCTCCATGCATTAGCCGTTGTCCTTTGTTCCACTTGAGATGTCATATCACCATTTGAATTTGAATCTTCATTAGAATCTAATGGGACATTTCGTGGTGCTTCTTCCTCTTCATTATCAGAATCAAATACATCTTCAATATTTTCCATGTGAAGGTAATTATGCAATCCACAACAAGCAAAAACTATCTTTACTTGAGTTTCATATGGAAATGAAGGTGAATGATCTTTAAAAAATTTGAAATGTGATTTTAAGCCCCCAAAAATCCTCTCAATAACATTCCTCAAAGATGCATGTCGATGATTAAATGCTTCATTTGAATTGTGCGGATGACTTCTAGCTTGTGTACTATACTCGCTGAGATGATAACGAGTTGCACGACATGGTGCTAAAAAATTATGTCTATTTGGATAGCCACAATCTACCAAATAAAACTTCCCTGTTCAAAAGAAATTGCAGTTAATTATCACTTTGAAATATAAAATACAATGGACTAAAAAACTCAGGGGCTAGTGCTAATCACGCATATTATGCAAGTTAACAAAAAAAATGCCAATCACTTCTAATCACAAGATAACCACAAAAATGCCAATCACTACTCAAGAACAAAAAAATTAGGACATAAATTATGCACACCAATACAAATTTTAGAAGCAAATTATGCATAAGTAAACTCTAAGCCCTGAATTTAAACTACCAAATCTCATAGGATACAATGAAAAAAATTTATAAATTT
Organism: Saururus chinensis; assembly: GCA_035235625.1. Classification (NCBI taxonomy): domain Eukaryota; kingdom Viridiplantae; phylum Streptophyta; class Magnoliopsida; order Piperales; family Saururaceae; genus Saururus; species Saururus chinensis. The sequence continues at coordinate 35,955,235 of CP141145.1, forward strand.
GAAAAGGCAGAGATTTCAGTGGTCAAGCATGAAGTAAATCACTGCAGAAATTAATTTCAAACGTCTCTGGCGAGGCAGAGATTTCAGTGGTCGATTTTTAGGGAATTGGTTGAGTTTTATTTTGAAAAGGGACTAGATTTCTAAGCATGCAAAAGGATAATCCAAAAAGCATGACCTGATTTTTTATGCTTGTAATTTCTCCCACTTTTTTTGATTCCTGAACTGAGAATCACCGAAAATCATAGAATATGCAACCATAGAAAAATCAGATCAAAATCAGTGGGAAAAACCAGATCAGTACGCTTGCAGTATCCAACTATTTTCTAATCTGGTTTTTACCAGTAAGATGCTCCCTCAACGATTCAAACGATTTACAGTACTTTCCACAGACACCACATTGACGCTGGTGAACCGAGTGGCTAGACACTTGAACGTGTTCCACGAAATGATCTTTTTTGTTGTATAGCTTGAAACACACTGGGCATTTGTTCCTATCAAAAGCGTCATGCCCAAAAAGGAATATTGTCTCAGAGGAAACTGTATAACGCTTGCAATGTTAAGAATCGGGGAAGATAAAGACAAAACAACTTGACCCTACTGCTTAATCACGGGTTTCTGAAAATCTGATTTTGAGATCTCTGCCATTACACCACACCATGCTGCCTAATTACTGGTAAAATCTGGTTTTTACCAGTAAGATGCAGATCAGAAAGCCATAAAAAAACTAGATCAGAAAGCTAAAACAAAACACATCGAAAAGCAAAAAATTGCAAGCGTCGCGATAAAAAATCCTTGATCAAATAAGCAGAGGAAAAAAACAAGGACGATTTTTTTAGACAGTGTGCATGGGGAGAACAACAGATCAAAACGCAGAAAATTGTAAAGACGGTTCAGAGCGAGATGCGGCCATGAGCGGAGTGTATGTAGAGGAAACATTACAAAAAAGGAGAAAGGAAGACAAAGGGGGTGTCGGAGGGTCAGAAGAGAAGAGAATACCTTCCACGATTATTTTTCCACCAACACTGATGATATCCAGTCACCGCCGTGGCCTCTCCTTTTTAGACGGTGTCAGACGGTGAGAATGGCAGTCGGTGAGGACAAGGAGATGGATTGGGGATCCAGTTGCTACTGCGGCCTCTCCTTTTCAGATGGTGAGAACGACTGTCGGTGAGGACAAGGAGATCGACTTGGATTAGCTCTAATCGGCGGAGAGTACAGCGGCCTCACAACGAAAATAGGGGGAGAATGACGAGGATTATCTCCGATGAGAACATTTGCTGCCAGATAGGGTGAGAACGGTTGCTGCCAAACATATGCGTCAACCTCTTTTTTTCACCCGATGCACTGGTTAATAAGGTAACCCGTCCGTCATTTTACAATACCACCATTGTGAGGTGGTGTTGTAAAATCTCACTTATACGTTATTAGTTCTCTCCTTAAATCTTGTCAAGTTAAAATATTTTATTTTTAGACTAATGCTATATTTAAAATATAAGAATTAAATATTTTACCACTATTATTATATTTAAAATATTAATTTTAATTTTTTATATATTAATACTGAATTTTAAATATGACATAAACAATTCACAACGATTGATAGAAGATTTTGAAATATTAATATTTTACTTTCAAATCGTAATTGACTAACCCCTGTTAAGCTTTCAGTTTAAAAGTAAGTACGAATATTTTCTTTCTTCATCCCTTGAGACTGTGTGGGCAAATAGGAGCCTACAAACTCCCCTCTCTCTCCTTCCCGCCTTCGCTCTAGGAGCCCAACCCCCGCGTCTGTCAGCGCAAATGGCGGCGCCCGCTCCGACCCGCCCGTTCTGCTGCTCATTTATCGATCCCTCCCGCACTCCGCCGCCCTTCCTGGCGTCCCTTTCCACTCGCCAGCTGAGCTGCAGAGCTCCGCCCCCGCAGAATGCGGGGCGAGTCGCCGCACGTCCTGTTGGTTTCCTCCTTTATTTCCCTGCGTTTGGGGTTCGTGGACAAGCTGTTTCTGATCGGAAATGGGGGTGCTCAGCTTCGCCGCAAAAGGATTCCGGGAGGGTGGCGCAGAGAGGACTGGTTGAGAGGAAGAAGGAAGCCGTCGACCCCGTTGGATTCCTTGCCGAGCTTGGCATCTACAATAAGGCCTTTGCTCAGTTCCTCCGGGAGAGGTAATGGATTACATGGAAAAATAAAGAGTTCCCGTGAGTTAACAACTTCAAAGTGAACTTTTCTGCTGTTTTTTTCAGATATAAAGCCATGAAGGACCTCAAAAACCAGATATATACTCGCTTCGCGGATCTGAGTGAAATGTCTTCAGGGTAGGGAAAGTTTTCCTTGCTCCTCCCTGCAACTGCTTTTCGCAATTTTTTCATTTAAAATGTCATTCGTATGAGACGTTGTTGGGCGTGTGTTATCTAGTTACGAGTTGATGGGCATGCATCGTAATTGGCAACATCGTGTAGATTTCATGGAGTGGGCTCCAGGTATTTTGATGTGATAGAATTCATCCTTCAAATTATTTTTCCGTTCTGGTTTTTGCTCTAAAACTTTGTCAGATTATCAAACTGTTCGACTTTATTGATGTTAATAAAGGTGCTCGCTATTGCTCTATTATCGGTGACTTTAATGACTGGTCTCCAACTGAAAACTGTGCAAAAGAAGGGCATTTTGGTCGTGATGATTATGGTTACTGGTTTGTCATTCTTGAAGATAAGCTTCAAGAAGGGGAAGAACCAGATGAATATTATTTTCAGGAGTATAATTATATGGACGATTACGATAAAGGTGACAGTGGTGTTCACGTTGATCAAATAGTAAAGAGAATGGAAGATGAGTATTGGGAACCAGGAGAGGACCGGTTTGTCAAGTCGCGTTTTGGGGTAGCGGCCAAGTTGTATGAAGAAATGTTTGGTCCTAACGGACCCCAAACTGAAGAAGAACTAGGTGATCTTCCAGATGCAGAAACACGATATAAGGCATGGAAAGAAATCCACAAAGATGATCCTCCTGGTAATTTACCACCTTTTGATGTGATTGATAATGGAAAAAAATATGACATACACGGTGTCGTAATTGATCCCGTTTGGCGGGAAAAGTTTCGGAAAAAGAAATCTCCTTTGGCTTATTGGTTAGAAATGAGGAAAGGGAGAAAGGCCTGGTTAAAGAAGTACCATCCATCTATTCCTCATGGCTGTAAATACAGGATCTATTTTAACACTCCTGATGGACCCTTGGAGCGGATTCCTGCTTGGGCCACATATGTGCTTCCTGGTATATATATTTCTTTTCACTTGTGTATAATCTTTACTTTATCATTTCTTCCATACTGATGTTTCCTTTTCCTGTTAAAGTATTCTTTCTGTGATTTCAGGTTCTGATGGAAACCAGTTCTATGCTGTTCATTGGGAGCCACCTCCAGAATCTGTTTATAAGTGGAAAAACAAGCGTCCAGATGTGCCAAAATCACTTCGTATATATGAGTGCCATATCGGAATAAGTGGGTCAGAGGCAAAAATTTCTTCATTTGATGAATTCAGATTGAAGGTAATTCAGATCGCCATTTCAAATTGAGACTGAAGGTGCTATGTGCCACATATATTTCTTTTTGATATCACAACTATTCTTGTGTAGGTTCTTCCACATGTAAAGAAAGCTGGATATAACGTAATTCAATTGATGGGAATTGTTGAGCACAGGGATTACTCGTCTGTTGGATATAAAGTGAGATATTAAATTATATATTATTTTCACATTGTTATTAATACGTTTTCTGATGTTGATTTATGGCATATATCTAATACATAAACAGCTATTGCATTCTTTTGTCCCAGTTTTTGAGCGTGGTAAAATGTTGTTGACAAGTATGATAAATTCATCATTTTTACCAGGGCTTTGTGTGTGTCACCGACTTAGAATTTCAAGCCTCTCTACAGTATATCCACTTACCAATTTTTTTTATAAAGTTTAATGGTTGCCTTTGATTATTGTGCAGGTCACAAACTTATTTGCTGTTAGCAGTCGATTTGGCACCCCTGAGGACTTCAAGCATTTGGTTGATGAAGCGCATGGTCCCTAAATACTTTTCCATTATCTACTTGTTCTTTAAGTAGCTGAAAGAATTAGGATTGTAGTTCAAAAATCAAAATTAGGTCTTTCTATTGAACTTCATTCACAAAGTATAATTCCCTTCATTTAGTGGCTTGTATAGTTAACGACTTTTTGCTGCGCCATGGGCATACTATTTTACTTTACATTCCTGTTTTTTCATTTTATAAGCAGGTGTTGGGCTATTGGTTTTCCTGGATATTGTCCATTCCTATTCTGCAGCAGATGAAATGGTTGGTTTATCACTGTTTGATGGATCTAATGACTGCTATTTCCATACTGGTAAGAGACATGTTTGACGGATGATGATGATGTATTTCCTGAGATGAAAAATATGATTAAAGATGTTTGGTCAAATTATATGAGGCATTTAAATACTTAAGAAAAAGAAATGACCAAGAACCTTCTAGATAGCATGTCCTGTTGAATTTTCAGTATTTGAAGATAATTTTGATAAACTCTTCTACTTCAGTGTTTGATTAATTATTTCTGATCATATATTTAAGTTCCTTATTGCCTCTTGAAACATATGAATACTTCCTAAATTATATGCGCATCTACTAAATCTTATTTTTTATAATGTTTTGTTATTATATATCTTTCAATGGTTTCTGCTTGTTTGATCCTCAAATTTTTACTGTGTAATTGATTATTGGTAAAAACTGATTCACGTATATGAAAAAATTAAGACAAATTAAATCAGAGGAAGCTGCATGTCAGTAAGGAGGATGTTTTTTCATGTCAACTACAGATTGCTCCGATGGGCTGATCCATAATCTTTTCCTTTTTGTAGAGCACAGTTTTTTAATTAACTGATCTTTAGGGATGCCAAGTCGCTGGAAACATACAAGACCAAAAAAGGGTCTAGGGCATTTAGCATCCATTTCTCAATGCTAACTCGGAAACAATTGTAGTTAGACCCAGCAGATTGGTTCTTCGGTATCCATGGAACCACCAAATATTGGAAACTCTGTTATATTGTCTAGAGTAGTCAACAATTTCAAGGAAAAGCAAATGGAAGCGACATTTTCAGGGAGGGTAAATTAAAAACATTGATGCGATAAGAATAATTATATTACAGTGATAAATAAGATAAGTATAATTTGGCATACAAAAACATTAAAATTAAAGATATAAGTAACTACATTTAAACAGTATTCTCTGATTACCCTTTTGCCCTTTATTATTGTATTGAAACTTGTGTTTTGATGGGTAGTCATATTGCCTTGAATAGGTAAAAGAGGGCATCACAAATATTGGGATACTAGGATTGTATCGATACAACTGATATGTATCGATACATGGACATTTCATTCCAAAAAAAAATATTTGCTTTTGGAGAGACTTGAACCCAACACTTTATAGAACATTAAACACTCCTCTAACCAAGTGCGCCACCAACTTTTACATGATAAGTCTTGTTTTTTTAATTTAGCAAATATTCTTTCCGTCTCAAATAAGTGTTCCATTTGCTTTTACAAAATGAGCTAATTTTAGAACCAAATGGGACACTTATTTTGGGTCAGTGGGAGTGCTATATTGAAGGCCTTTTTCTAAAATAAATAAGAAGATTTTTTTTAATATATATTTGTGACGTACTACTTTTAAATATGAGTCTATTTATATTAGCATGCACACACACATGCGCCCATGTATGAGTGTCGGATGCTTTCGGTCGTGTAATTTGCGTTCCTGCCTCTTGATACACGCACACCATCAAATCTTGATCCAATGGCATGCAACCCAACTCATATTAACCTTTTCCTTTAAATATATAACTTTACTTTGTCACCCATTTACATGACAACTATTGTTGTACAAATTTGCATCCCTTAACTAAACAAATTGCTCTACAAAATTTTGTTAAGAGTACCTATAGGAGGATAATACAATTATTTTAAAAGGATCAAAGTGTTTATGAAGATTACGTATGCTAAGTAAACTTATATTAAACATGCTTCAAATGCTCATGTATACTACTAAAATCATTTTTTTTTGGCATACACTCAATAGCTATGAGGATTACTATTGGAACAAATTCATCCACTTTCTAGTTTGGACCTATCAAAATTCTTTTTATTAATGCAAATCTTGTATTGTAGCTGTGAAATGGTTAATTATTGATTCTTAATGACTATGTTCACTTACAACTTTTTCTAATTATACTATTTATATAAATATTATAATGATATTTATTAAGTTTCATTGACTTTTAATATATTTTAAAGGTTTTGCGCTCGTTTCGGCGCGTACCAAGCATATCATCGGCGCATACCAAGTATATCATCGGCGCATACCCAGATCCATGGTTATCGATATTGTCATCAATACCAATACGGCCTTCCATGAATGGAAGCAACTTTTGCAAGTAGAGTAAATAAAAAACATTGATGTTATAAGACTAATTATACTATATTGATATACTCCCTCTGTCCCATATTAAGTGTCCTATTTTGTTTTTTAAAGTGAACTGAAATAAAAGATATAAGTAGCTACATATAAACATTATTCTCTAATGACCCTTTTTCCCTTTGTTATGAAACTTGTGTTTTGATGTGCAGTCATATTGTCTTGAATAGGTAAAAGAGGGCATCACAAATATTGGGGTACTAGAATGTACAAGTATGGGGATCTTGATGTCCTACATTATCTTTTGTCTAACTTGAAATGGTACCATGCATTTCTGCCCTCTATAATTATGTACTCGGATTAATACGGTTATGATCACATTTAATTGAAATGGTTGTCATTGAGTTGCGCATGGACTAATTCTTGAACAGGTGGGTCGAGGAGTATCTTATTGATGGTTTCCAGTTCCATTCACTCCCATCCATGATGTATACGCACAATGGTTTTGCCTCCTTCACTGGTGACCTGGAAGAGTAAGTAATTTCAAAATACTTTTTTTTTACAATGCTATAGAAAAGTTCATTATGTTATTTAATGGAATTTGATGCTTTGATTTCATATATGGATGGTGGCAATTTTTTACATTTTTTATGAGAAAAGTAATGTATGTATTGTTAGCACAAATGCAAGGGACATGCGTTACTGGATTTTAACATAATATTCTGATTCTAAGTTTCTTTCATCTGATTGCTTTCTTGAACAGCAGTTTGAGAAAATATCTTTTGTTTCTGTGTTATTTTTATTTAAACATCTAAAAAAAAGAGAGGAACAAATCGCTGTGAGCATATATGCAGTTCTGTGATTTTGTTTGGCTCAAATGACAGTTTTTTCTTGGGCTTACTATAGCTATTTGCATTCAAGGTTTGATTTCTTATTCTTCCAATTTACCTATACAAGTTAACAAATTTCTTAGTTTTTTTTTAATAATAAATTGTAGGTACAGTAATCAGTATGTTGACAAGGATGCTTTGATATATCTTTGCTTAGCCAATGAGATGCTACACGAGCTTCATCCAAATATTGTAACTGTTGCAGAAGACGTAAGTTCTCTTTATTCCTCAATTACCTCTCCTTTCTGGCCTTACAAGTCATTGAACCACTCTTACATTGTGAAAAGCTAGCCTTTGATTGCCTGTTGTGTTGAATTGTTGCAGATTTTAGCTGTCATATCAACTCTCTTGTTTTTTTACTATTTATGGATCTTGACCGTGCACATAAAGCTGTATTTGACCATGCGGTTTTACTTTTTTGTGTGACCATAGTAGAAGATGTTGCTATTTAGACAAACTTTGGAATATTGCTCATATAGATTTCTACTTCTGATATATTGCACTTTCTTTGAGGTTTTTTTCCCTTCCTATTCTGGAATTAATGGCCAGAGTAGTTCGATAGCTAATTTAACCTTCTTCTGCTGTCCAGAAATCTTAGTAATACAGTTAATCTTATGCAGGCATCGCTATATCCTGGACTTTGTGAACCAACTTCTCAGGGCGGGTTAGGATTTGATTATTATATTAATTTTTCTCCATCAGAGATGTGGTCTTGGTTCCTCCAGAATGTACCTGATGATGAGTGGAGTATGGACAAGGTTGGTCGAGTTTTGTTAAAAAATGGTTGTAGATCTTAAAGAAATTTTGTGTTTATAGCAAAGGATTCGAAAGTTTAAATATCTCCATTTCATATTGCACATCATCGTGCTCCTTGTCACTTAAATTCCATTTTCTGTTGGCCGTTTCAAATTGAAATAGTTGGAAATTTTACTGGGATGCATCTTACAATCATGGATTATGATTATGTGATTCTATTGGCATGCTGAAAGTCTGTCCTGTTTGACCTTTTGGGTGACTACCTAGCTTGTTGCATGGCTTTAGGGGTACTCCAAACCCAAATTATATTCATGTGTGTTAGAGTATATTTCTCTTCAAAAGACTAGTACTGTGGTCTTAAACAAATATTTGATGAACAAATATACTCCCCCGTCCCAGATTAATGTTCCATTTGGCAAAAAAGTTTGTTCCATAACCATTTTGTTCAATTTAAGTAGTCGAGTACTTAAAAAAGAGTATCATAAGCTTAATTTTCCTTCTTTTATATGTAGGTTTCACCATTCAATAAAAATCACTATTTTTCCAAATGTAGCTATTAATATTGGGTGGAGGGAGTACTCTTTATCAATGTGTAATGACTCTGGTGCACAGTTGCTGTATAAGTGGTTTTAGCTGTTAGATAAAATATGTCATTTTGTTATATACTACTTCCTGATTATAATGAACATTATTGGCCAGAAGCTGTGTTGTTAATTTACTAATGCTGTTGTTCTTAATGTATCCTACAGCCTTGTGCCATTCATTGTTGAATTTGATGTCTGATTGCTCTATAACTTGATGCAGATTGTCAGCACACTAACAAGCACCAAACATAATTTAGATAAGATGCTGACATATGCTGAGAACCACAACCAGGTAATTATTTTTGTCTTTTGCATTCTCTCTGTTAATTTACCTAAACGAAATAGCCAATTTATTTTGAGGTGTTGATTCATTACATTATGTTGTCTAGTTATTGTTCTTTGGAGCTATGTGGCATTGTTATCTTAATGCAAGTTTTGTTTTCTTAGCTTGGTTACCATTTAATATTTTTTGATACACAATCTTGGTGATTTATGTGACAGACTATCTCTGGGGGAAGATCGTTTGCAGAAATACTGTTTGGCGAATCAGGAAAAGTTGATTCCAGTGCAGATGATTGGATACTTAGAGGAATTTCATTGTATAAAGTACAGTAATTCAGAACATTTTAACCATAATTTGATGGAATACATTTTCATTTCTAGGAATGTTTGTAATTGGTTAGGGTCATCTAAGTTGATTCTATATTAATTGAACACCATCATCATCATCACCACCACCGCCACCACCACCATCTATCCTAATATTTGGGTGTCAGTTGTCAAGTAGGGTCAGCCTTCTTGGTAACCCTCCGAAAATATGTGATTAGTGTTCCAAAGTAAAAACAAAAAAGAAGAAAGAAATGCACTGGGTGCAGATAATAACTTTAATTATAATTTATGATAGACCCCAAATACTTGCTATTGTAGGGAAGATTATAATGTGTTCAACTAAAATGTATCTATAAACTTTTGAAGTCCCAACTTCAGATGTTGCAAGGTCAGTGACTCTTTCTATGGCCCACATTGTTACATCCCAATTGGGGATTTGGTTCTCCACTTAGGGTCCTTGCATTATCTATGGGGACTGAAGGCATGAGTGGAGCAGAGAGTGAGATTGGCCGCCTAAGTTGTGATGCTGGCTTGCCTTACTGTGCAAATCTTAATTTGCTTACAGATAAAATATATTTTAATTATCTGATATATGTCTTGATTCCAGATGATCAGATTGATGACCTTCACAATTAGTGGGCGAGCTTATCTTAACTTCATGGGTAATGAATTTGGTCACCCAAATGTGAGTTTCTCCCTCAAAGAGTGTATTTTGTAAATTCCTCATATATAGCTTTTACATACCTATCTTTTGTTTCAGAAAATTGAATTCCCAATGTCTAGCAACGAATTCTCCTTTTCTCTAGCCAACCGCAGATGGAATTTGTTGATGGGTGAAGGAATCTATAATGATCTTTTTGCCTTCGACAAGGTGGTAGTTAATATTGTTACTCTATAGTGCATTGTTAAATAATTTTTGTTTGGTAATTTAATTGTCTAAATAATGGGCTTGACTTATTCCCTATTTAGTAGTTTGCGCCTTTTTCTTCATATATGTGTAAATTGCACATACTAATGAGTTATGATTATATTTAAATCTTGCCCTATTATACAATTTTGGTTTAAAAGATCTGGCCTTATGCAAAAAATTTGATCATGCTTTGACAGCATGAAAGAGAAAGAAGGATAGGAGAAAGGAAGGACCAAATTTAGCAAGTTTATATCTCTTCATGGAGGCTAAAAGTTTTATCACAACAATAAAAGTTTATTCTTATTCATATTTTCATGCAATCTATTTCTATTTTTTCTTTGTATTATTGGATTCCTCATGGAGTGGAGTCTGTCATCTCTTGTACTGCCAGTGAGTTGGTTGAGTCCTTCACTTTTTGAGCTGTACTGTTTTGAGTAAATTTCATATTTTGTGGGCAATACAATTTGGAAAGGACCACAAGCTTGACACTTAACTAGAATTGGTTTCTTCATTGATGTCCTTTTATATATATCTTTTCAATTGACAGCAAAAATAATATATTTTTTAATTGGTAGCTTTTCCTTTTACAGGACATGATGAATTTAGATGTGAACCAGAGAATACTTTCAAGACGGACCCCCAAAGTTCACCACATCAGTGACTCTGGCATGGTATGATGTCAAACAGTAGTGGTTTATTTCAAAATATTTTTGTGAAGTGAACCAATCACAAAGGAAAGATCATAATCGATTTATAAATATATGCCAACTCCAAGTTTTGAAGTTTTGCAGGTTATTTCTTACTTAAGAGGTCCCTTACTGTTTGTATTCAATTTCCACCCTGAAACTTTTTATAAGGGATATCGCATTGGTGTAGAAGAAGCTGGAGAGTATCAAGTAACTTCTTCATCATTAAGCTTAATGACTTTTGTGTCACATATAGGTTTTCGATAGTGTCAAATTCCAACACTGCATATTTGTGTCCGAACTTCTAAGACAGGAGTGTTTCATATGTTAACATTGACATAAATTTTTTGCTAATTAATATTGGTAGAGAAGCTCTAAAAGATGAGACAAACCAAATTCAATCAGTGATTCCGTACTACGTATACAAATCCAACAAGGCTAAGGTTGGCAGTTCTTGTGGCCAGTCTTAGAGCATATTTACTCATGTTCTGATTTAACTCTGGCATTTAGTTTTTCCTCAAGATGTCCTACCTTTTGTTTCATTGCTCAAGTCTAGCATGACACTTGCTAATTTTGTTTTACAGCTTTTAAACAATGCATTCAGATAACATTTTTTTTTTGGTGAGGGGGAAGGGTGCGGGAATGGGCCCCGGTGTGGTAAGGGTTGATTGTGTTTATTTACGAGCACTTATTGCTCTTCCTATAAGGATAAAGCATGGCTGACATTCGTAGGCAAAAAGACAAATAAGTGCTTCATTTGAAATGATGGAATTTGATAGTGTCTTCTGTTTCTTTTGGCTTTAAACCTCACATACTAAGAAATTGTTAAACTTTCAACATACTAAATAGAGTTTCCTGTTCCCAGATAATCCTGAACAGCGATGAGGTCAAGTATGGAGGACTTGGTGTCCTCAGTGCTGATCAATATGTTCGAAGGACGACGCTTGGAAGGTACGTTTTCTTTACTTAGGACCTGTCAATTACATGCAGCTACAAAAATGGAGAAAAAGCAGCTCACATATTTAAATGATCGTGGTTCTCATGGCGAACCCTTTACTATTAGGCTGAAAATATTGCAGGGTTGATAGCCTTAAGTGTTACTTGGAGGTGTCACTGCCCAGTAGAAGCGCTCAGGTATAGTACTAATTCATGACAGCTTCTGGTTGTAAAATTTATGAAAACTGTGGTTTATCCGTATTTTTCAATCATTTTAACTTTGCTTGATTCATCAGAAGAGCAACTTTAATTACATGGTCGCAGGTCTATAAGCTATCTCGCATCTTGAGAATATGAACACAACCACTTCGAGAGTCTGCGGATGAAATGGTAGTAAGTAATGGCTCTAGACATTGAGGTTTCAATCACGGTTTAGTCATCTCATCTGCACGGAAAAGATTTCAAGTTCAGATTACTTCGTACACGGCTTACCTAATAGTTGTGTGTAGATTTTGCCACCAGAGCCTACAAGTTTCCATCCTTGATGTTACCAGCTACGAAAGTGTATATGAATCTCTTCTACATCCAGGCAACCACTCACAAACAGCTTGATTCCAAAAGGTTTGGGGAAGTCAGTTATATCATTGCTTGCATTGATGATGTACTACACACAATGGCTTGCATGTAGGAAGTAATACATGCATGCTTATAAATGGCATTAGAAGAAGTTAGGGTTTCCAAGGAGCTGAACTGAATTGAGTTTGGACGGCTCAGGCTCAGCTGTATTTAAGGTCAAGCCGAGCCAAATAGAGCTGAGCTCATCTCAACTTTACTTGGAACTTTTTAATTTTATAGACTATAGTCGATTTATGAAAACCAAAAGCAATATGGAAAAAAATATTTACAGCAAAATTTGTACAAGATGGGAAAAAGTCAAGCCTATTGCAACTAGAGCTGAGATATTCATGCCTCGAGCTCAAACTCATTGGCCAATTCAAGTTGTAAGATGAAGCTGGGTTGAACAAGCTCAGCTCACCAACACCTTTGAAAATGGTGCTTGAGGGTTGTTGCTTACCAATTGGTGTTAATTAGTTATATGTGTCTTAAATATAAGAGTTAAATATTCGTTTAATCCACTTAGTGGATCACTAGATTATTTTTAAAATTAGTATTTTAACAAGTAAGAATTAAGAGTTTTAGCTTTGATTGCAAGAATTTATTTATGAAGCAGAAATAAAAAAAATTAATTATGCACATTCATGATCAATTTATCATTAATCAAACTATAAAGTATGTAAAAACACATAAGATTTTTACGTAAAATACCCTATATAGGATAAAAAATTACGATAACTACTTTTAGCCTAAAATTAATGCATTAATAATACATTATATGACACAAGGAAATTACTAAACCTTTTATGAAGATTAAAACATAACTTCTTTTTGTTTAAATCTCATTATTCTTTTATTGATGGCCTTTAATTCTTCTCTTCTAAGTTTTGAAGTTTTCTTCTTTATTGCTTTATTTTCGTCTTCTTTTAGCCTCCACAATCAAGCTCCTCTTAATTTGATTCTAGTTTTGAGTTTTCTACAATTTCCTATTGTAGAATTTGGTTGATACTCTCCTTAGGTTTGTGTGTATAAAACTCTTTGTGTCTCTTCTCAATCAATCATCATTAATATCATTCACTCAAATTTATTGATGATTTTGAGGGAAAACAAAACAAAATGACTTATCTTTTCTTTAACAAATTTTAGGGTTTTTTTTTTCAATTTTATGTTTACCTAGTTATTATATGGTTTATTAAATTAGTTTATATATTAGATTTCAACTAGGAATGAATTGCGTCTTGAAATTCTTAAATTATGTAAGTTTATAAATAACGATCGATTTCTTACATGTGTCAATCCAATGAGAATCTCTCAACCAAAATTTACATAGTCTTATTCAAAGGGCGGCGATCGATTGACGGACATTGAATTTTTTACTTTACCTTAATCACTTGGATTAATTATTCATAATTAAAAGTAAGAGATTTGTATAAGTGAGTGAATTTTTTTTATATTATCGACTTTATTTTTCAAGTTAATTAATTTTAAATTTAACTTGACTACAACATCTAGTTATACTCTTAAGATTAAAATAAACATAAAATTTAGACATTATTTTGATAATTAAATTAACCAATTACATCACATGTCATATTTTCTGAAGAAATCTACAATCTAGGCCTGCTAGTTACTAGCAAGTCATCTAAGACATTTTTTTGTCCACAATAACTCAGTTATGATTGTTTGCCAAACATGGATTTTGCAATGAAGTATCATCTTCATTAACATGACAGAAGATGCACTTGAATGGGATTGGCATAGTTCATCACTTTGCATTTTGTGCTTTCAGAAAAAAAAGTTAGTGAGTTAGTTTATCAGTTGGAGTAACGAACAAGCTCGGCTTATGAGCAAATATAAAAAACCATACAAGGTGCCTAGCCGATATAAACTGCTTATGAATTTCCTGTGTGATTGTGGTACAGGAGTTCATAATAGGGCGGGGCGGAGCAAATATACAGCACTGTCCCATTCCATAGGGATAACATATTGATGACGATGCTGATACTTGTAGATCCAGTCTAAAGTTTATTTTCCATAATATTGTCGACTCGGATCTAGAACTCACTAGACTATCCGTTGTAGTCTGTATAAATTATACTATTCTTAATTAGAACGTTTAAAAGCTACTATCTGACATTATAACAGGGCCAACAAATTGAACATAAGTCAGGAAAGCATTATGGACATGAATGACAAAGGGTCGGATGGCATAAGTGTGTTTGAACAAAACACGGGGTCTCCATTTCGCTCTCAGTAGGCAAGAACAGATCCATCTGAATGATTGTCCAAGGGGATTGAAGAGCTTGAGGAAAAAAGCCAAAGATGTGCTCCAGGAGGTCCTCAGAAAGCTGGGGGATTACTTTTCTGTTTTCTTTGGATATTCCCTGGGTCCAAATATGGTTGATCCGATCCTTATGTTTGTACTGCCCTTTTCAATCTGCAGAAACCCTTCAGATAGTCATAATCCTTGTCACTGGTATTAATTCTGTTATCTTTACGAATAGCTTATTTAAAACATCTCACAATGTGATATCTAATTTATCTGATTTTTGTATGAAAGTGAATTGCACTAAATATCTTCATTTATTAAATTTCTGCTATTTGATCTTCATCTATTAAATTTCCACGATTATTTTATTTACAATGTGCATTAAATAAAAAATCCGAGCAAAAATTCTGGTAATGTCACTTACTGCTTGCTCAAAGTCGCCAGACATGCCCATCGACAGTTCACATTGCTCTTCTGCTATCCCAAGTGCCTTGCATACCTCAGTCCGGCAATTTGACAAAGTCTGTTTCTCTTCAATGCATGAGTTAATGAACTCGTTGAGCCACATAAAGAAAAATAATTATTATGTTCTAACTTCTAATCAACTACCTTGAAATTTTCTGGTGTTGATGTATAATCCAGCATGCCAATGGTCATTAAACCCGAGAACACAAGATTGGGACAACCTAAGTGAACATGCTTCGCCAATTCCACGCAACCAGAAGGCTCAACGCCCGATTTTGCTGCAATAAATGAAATCAGCCTTGCATGCTGAAAAGGATTCATTTTCCATAATACGTTCCACAGAAGGAAGTCACATTTTATTATAAGTAAACATATTAACATGCGTTTAGATTGATCAACTCATAAAGTGAAGTGGTAAATAGTAACACTGAATTTAGATAAAACAGGCAACACGGTAAAAAGGATATCAAAAGTGGATCATTAAAAGATTGCTAATAGAAAAGGGAATACCAGAAAAAAAACCCTGAAAAGTTGAAAAAGAAAAACTCGGATTTTTTTGCCACTATAATGCGAGGACGCTGTTTAATTAATACTCACAAGGCTCTCCACTAGTATTGACTTGAACCAGGACTTTGAGGGGCCTTCTGCCAATGTTCAAAACCATGCGATCAAGTTGATTTGCGATCTGTGCGAAGCAACAACTTTAGAAACAATTATTCTCAGCTCCCAAACTACAACTTTTAGAATAATTAATATGGGCAGCAGGAACAATATATAATTAACTTTCGGTTGATTCAACAAAAGTTACTTGACTCGGATCACAACAAACATTTGAATGATCTTCGTGCATATCACAGCTAGGCATTTTCTTAGATTCTTGTAAATCTCCTTCTGGAGAGGAGCTTTATACTATAGTGAAATCTAAGAAATTTCTTCTGGCTGAGAGGACAATAAGGTTCAGTTTATGAATCCAATTCCTCATCTACTATAGCGAGAAACTATGTACTGAATTTTCCATGGAAGATTGAAAAGTACTCTTGAAATTCACCTTCTCATCGTCCACACTCTCGACCATGTCCAGATTCGGAACCGCAGCTGCGAGTAATACACAGTGGCAGTCACATGGTCATATCTCTCAATATGGAAAAACTAACTGCCTTTTTTTTTAAGAAAGAAAACATTAATCTTCAAGAAATAAACATGCCACAAAAAAACAGAACGAAAAAAGATACAGATGAGGAAGTACAGAGAAGGGCTTTCACTTTGTTGCTCTGCAAATGCCCGATGAAATGCCATTCGATCTCCGCTGGAAGCTGCAATCGAGTATTCAACGAAATTGGAACTCTCTTACATCAAATAGAGAATTAAAAGTAATCACAAAAAAACTAATCTAACATTCACGACGCTGTCTGCTAGACCCGCCACTGTCCGATATTGAGTTTTAGCAATTGAAAAAAAGGCTAATTGAGGAAATTGGCTAATCGAGGATGAAATAAGCTGAGGTGGGTAAAGAAGGGAGGGGGAAACCAGACCTGGGGGGCTTTATCGACGAACTCCTGAACGTAGTTCTCGCCGAAGCAGCGGTGGCCAGCGTCGTACACCTGCTGGATGAGGGAGACTGGCTTGGTCTTGCTGACGGCCACAACGCGGATGTGATCGGACGGACGCCCAGACCTCTCGGCCGCTTGATGGACCCGCTGCATCACCGTGCGGAGGGCCGTCGCCGCTGCGCCTTCCATGGCGGGAGCCGCCATTTTCTCAGGCGCAGGATTTCTCTCGGGGAATATCGCTCCCAGAGCAGCGCCTCTGACGTTGCCGATTCGGCTTTTCCGCCCCGTCGCCAGAAGGTCCCAGGCCCGGAACACGTCTCGGCGCATTTGGTGGTTGGGGGCCCATCAACAGTGAGACTGTGGCTACTGAAGCCCGGACCTAAATCTTAACCACGTGTGGTGCGGAAGGGGACTGCGCGGCAATCGTGTGTGTGGATCCTAGCAGGCCTGGCCCACCTCTGGGCTTGGAAGGATTTTGCGCCAGTTGGGCCACTGCCGGATGGGTTCAATGTTCCACGGGCCAGGAATCATGAGCTCACGGTTACCGAAGATTTGATCACTAGGTTGGCGTTGGGTCTCTTATAGGGACCCAACAAACTCCTACTTCCTATCAAAATAAATAAATATATATAGTATTTATTTATAATATTTTAATTTATTCTAAAAAATATTTAAATAAGTTTTGAAGTATAGAAAGAACAAGAAAGAGAAGTAAAAAAATATTTAATTTCTCTTAAAGATAGTTTTATTTAATAAAAAACTTTGTTTTATATTAATTTTTTTATTTTGTTTAATTTAAGTGATTAGTTACTTAAAAAAATATCATAAGCTTATTTATCTTTCTCGTAAAATATAAACTTTCTTCTTTAATAATTTTTTTTAAATAGAACAATTAATATAAGATAGAAGGCGTACAAAAAAGAAGATTGATCTAAAAAATAATTTATTTTAAATATCAAAACTTAAGAACAATTTATTTGAATTATAAAAAACATCAAAATATCTTGTAGAGATTGTAAAAAGATTAAAAAAATTTATTAAAAACTTCAAAATTTAAAAATAACATGCCCAGAACATAAATTTTGTAAAATATTGATAAAAATTTAAAATTTACAAAAATATACCAAAAAAACCTATTTTACCAAAATTTAAAAAATTTCATGAAAATTTTAAAAAATTTGTTTCTATGGTTATGATAACATGTATTATTGTGAATGAATCAAAGATCATAGAAAATAGATTTCTTATATCTACTGTCTATTGTATTCTATAAAGTAAATAGCGTACCTAGTTCCATTTCGAATTGACGAATCTTCGTAGGATAGGTTTCTCTCCCTTGCCCTTTCTTTCTGACGATTTTCTTTTAAGATGGATCAGCCACCGTCATAGTTTTCTTCATTGGGCGAAGAGAGGACCGTCTCCTCTATTTTATCTTCACGTAACCGCTTCCATCTATCGGTTACAACGTTTATATTAAGAGCCAATCGTAAACAAGATAGATAAACTTATTATTATCTATTAATTATCATACGGGACCACATACAGGACCAATAAAATTGTTTATATTCTCCCACTTGGTCCAAATGATAATTAATCATGATAGTATAACAAGACAACATAAGGTGTACATAATTTATTTATTCACATTGATTACATAATACTATCATTAAACGAATCAATAATATGAGTCATGATAGTTCTATGTCCTTAAATGACATGGTCCCTTCCATGTACTACAATATTAAAAATCTGCTCAATATAGTGTTCAAAAGAGGAAATCATAAGAGTCTACATTATGTCTCTACTAATAGAGACTAATCTTGTCACAAATATATATTCATTCACATCGATGCACATAATAACTAAGACAGGAGAATTAAAAACACTTTATTGATATCAAAATGTAATAGAGCATCATCATCATAAATAAAGCATAATCCATCACAAAATAAATGTTTACAATCATGGATTATTTTCAAGACTCATTCTATTGACATGTTCAATAAAGGTTTTTGGAGGTAATCCTTTTGTTAATAGATTTACAATCATAAGGTTAGTACTAATTTGCTCTATAAACACTTTTTGTTTCTGCACTTCTTCTTTAACAATAAGAAACTTTAATTCCATGTGCTTTGCTCCTTTAGAGTACTTGTCATTCTTTGAGAAGATAATTGCTGTAGAGTTATCACAATAAATTTTCACCGGTCTATAAATGGTGTCAATAATTCCAAGCCCTGAAATAAAATTCCGCAACCATAAAGCATGAAGTGTGGCTTCATAGCATGCCACAAATTCAGCCTCCATAGTAGATGAAGCTATGATAGATTCCTTTTCACTTTTTTATGATATGGCTCCTCCTGCAAGCATGAATAAGTGGCCAAATGTGGACTTTTTATCATCAACACATCCAGCAAAATCAGAATCTGAGTAACCAATGACCTCAAGATTTTTAGACCTTCTATATATGAACATGTGGACTTTTGTTCCATGCAAGTATCTCATGACTTTCTTTGCAGCTTTCCAATGATCAAATTCTGGATCCTTTTGATATCTTCTTAGCATACTAGTGGCAAAACTAATATCTGGCCTTGTATAGGTTTGTGCATACATTAAACTTCCAACTGAAGACAAATAAGGAATTCCCTCCATTCTTTTCCTTTCTCATTCATTCTTTGGACATTGTCTATATAGGCTTTTTGAAACAAATCCAACAATCCACGTGAACGATCTCGAAATATTTCTATTCCAATCATGTATTTTGCCTCATCCATATCTTTCATTTTAAAATTTTGAAAGAGAAATTCTTTGGTTTTATACAATAATCCAAGGTCATTGCTTGCAATTAATATATCATCAACATACAAAATAAAAAATATGAACTTATCCTACTGACCTTTAGATAAATACATCAATTAACGATGTTTTCTTTAAATCCAAAGGAGGTAATGGTATAATTAAACTTAAGGTACCATTGTCGGGAAGCTTGCTTAAGTCCATAAATTGATTTATTAAGTTTGCAAGCTAAATGCTCTTTGCCTTCAATGAAAAATCCTTCAGGTTGATCCATATAGACTTCTATTCAAGAAAGTTGTTTTCACATCTATTTGATGGAGCTCTAAGTCATAATGAGCAACCAATGCTAAGATAATTATGAGTGAGTCCTTTTTGGATACTGGAGAAAATGTCTCTTTATAATCAAAGCCTTCTTTTTGAGTAAAACCTTTAACCACAAGTCTGGCTTTATATTATTCTATATTACCCTTTAAGTCACATTTGGTCTTAAAGATCCATTTGCAACCCACTTTCTTATATCCTTTGGGCAATACAACGAGTTCCCAGACTTCATTTTGGGCCATTGAGTTTAACTCTTCATTCGTGGCTTTAATCTATTTTTCAGAATTAATACTTTCTATGGCTTGTGAAAATGAAACTGGATCTTTAGATGTCCCAATATCATAATCAAATTCTTGTAGATAAACCATGTAATCATTAGAAATAGCTGGTTTTTTGATCATTTCAAATCTTCTTAAGGCTATTTGTGGTTCGTCTATTACTTGCTCATTGATGATAATCTCATTATGAAATGTTGAAATATTATCTTGTTGTTCCATTTCATCATGTTGTTCAACTATTGAAGGACCAACAAGTTGTGGTTCATTAGATTGATATTCTTGATTGATAGGATAAACATAAATCATAGAAACAACAATTTGTTTAGAAATTATGGGTAATGGGACATGCACCTTAACTTCTTTAATTACCACATTTTGAGTTGTAGCACTCCCACTGATTTCACAATTTTCCAAGATCCTTGCATTACCAATTTTAACAATTCTTGTACTATGATTAGGACAGTAAAACCTATACCCTTTGGATTTTTCAGGGTAACCTATAAAGTAACCAATGATTGTCCTTGAATTTAATTTCTTTTCATATGGATTATAAATTCTCACTTCTGTTGGACAACTCCAAACATGTAGGCGTCTTAAACTGGGTTTTTTTCTAGTCCATAACTCAAAA
The DNA here is from genome assembly GCA_035235625.1 of Saururus chinensis. Taxonomy (NCBI): domain Eukaryota; kingdom Viridiplantae; phylum Streptophyta; class Magnoliopsida; order Piperales; family Saururaceae; genus Saururus; species Saururus chinensis. Next base: position 35,975,972 of record CP141145.1, read on the forward strand.
GGAGTTTTTGGAACTGCCTTATTAGGAACCCTGTTTAACAAATAAACAACAGTTTTTAGTGCATGCATCCACATAGATGAGGGTAAAGTGGAATTACTTATCATACTTCTAACTATATCCATAAGAGTAAGATTTCGCCTTTTAGCCACACCATTCTGCTGAGGCATTCTAGGCATAATGTATTGAGCACATATGCCTTTGCTTTCAAGAAGTTTAGCAAATGAACCTGGGTGTTGTTCTGCTTCATCATATCTTCCAAAGTATTCACCACCTCTATCAGACCTTATGATTTTCACCTTTTTGTCTAATTGTCTTTCAACCTCAGTAATGTATACCTCAACGACATTTACTGCTTGAGATTTATTATTTAACAAATAGACATAACCATAACGTGAAAAATCATCTATAAAGGTGATAAAGTACTTTTTTCTACCAAAAGATAGAACATCAAAAGGCCCACAAATATCTGTATGGACTATCTCAAGAGGCTCCTTACTTCTTGTAGCACCATTCTTTGTGTGCTTGGTTTGTTTTCCTTTAATGCACTACAATGAATTGCAGTATTAGCGATGCATATAAGCGTCACTAATAGTACCATAAGCGTCGCTAATGCGTATTAGCGATGCATAATAAACGTCACTAAATATGTCGATAAAAGTACAGTTGTTACTGCTTATTAGCGATGCTTATGGTAAGCGTCGCTAAAATATTATTATTAGTGAAGCATATTAAGCGTCGCTAATATGTTACTATTAGTGACACTTAGTGATAAGCGTCGCTAATAGTTATTTATTAGCGACGCTTACTCTACGTCGCTAATGATAAACAAATTTAAATAAATAATAAATAAAATAATAAAAATAAATTTCTAAAAAAATAAAAAAAATTATTTTTCTATTAGCGTCGCTAATATGAAATAAAAAAATCCATTAGCGACGCTTTTATAAATGTCGCTAATAGAATAAAGTTTTTTAAAAAAATTCAAAATGCCGTTGATATTATAATAATAAAAAAATTAAATTCAATAGCGACGCTTTTAAAGCGTCTCTAATACATTTTAAAATATTAAAAAATATTATATGTGTCGCTAAAGATTAATTTTTTTTATAAAATCGGGGAGGGGGGAGCAGACGGTGGGGGGAGAGGGGGGGGTCAAGGGGAGCAAGGGGAAGGGAGGGGGAGAGGGAGGTCCGGGAGCGGGGGAGAGGGAGGTCCGGGAGCAGGGGTAGAGGGGGGTTTGGGAGGGGTGGCAAGGAGAGGGGTGCGGGAGCAAGGGAAGGAGAGGGAGGAGGGGGAGTGGGAGGGCGGCACCGCCATCCTCCGCCCCCCACTCCCTTCTCCTCAGCTCCGCCCCTCCTCTGAAAATCAGAGGAGGGGGGATTGGATTAGGGGAAGGGAGGGAAAGAGAAGGGGGATTGGATCGGGGGAAGGGGGAAGGAGAGGGGGACCGGAGTAGGGGGGGGAGCGGGAGGGCGCTGCCGCCGTCCTCTGGCCGCCCACCCCCTCTCCCCGGCTCCACCCCCTCCTCTGAAAAACAGAGGAGGGGGGGACTGGATCTGTGGGAAGCAGCAGGGGGGAGCGGGAGGGCGCCGCCGCCATCCTCTGGCCCCCTCTCCCCGGCTTTGCCGCCTCCTCCCTCCCTCCTCTAAAAATCAGAGGAGGGGGCGGCAAGGAGGGAAGGCGGAGCAAAGGGAGAGGGGAGACCGGAGCACGGGGAGGGGGGCAGAGAATGGGGAGGGGGGGGGCGGAGAACGGGGAGGGGCTACCAGAGGACGGTGCCGCGCCGCCGGCCTCAGGTCCCCTTGGTGGGGAGAAGCAGAAACCAGAGGGAGGACGAGGGAAGAGGCACTAGAGGGGATGGGGCAGGGAAAAAGGCGGGGCATCGGCGGGGGAGCGCCGGTGGCCGATGGCGGAGGTGTAGGCGGGGCGGCGATGGCGGGGGGCGGTGGTGTGACGCCCCAACCCATAAACCGACCCAGGCCGGGGGTCTGAACATGATGAACACCAAACCCAGAACCAAGAGCAGCACACTCTGAGTGCGAGAGTCTTCTCGTTCCTCTACGTGCTACGGAACTTTAGCACTCCGTTGCGTGTAGGCAAGAACTGGCCTAATTATATAATTAATTCAGACCGGGCCAACGTTGCATTGCCATTGGTTGCCTACGTACATATCGGACAACATCCACGATGTTACTCCGATACGATCGGATCCGGACGTAGTTCTGCCTATTGGCTACTACCATGGAAGGCAGTATCGATATGCATGAGAGTATCGATGATCATGGATACGGGTACGCACCGATGATATGCTTGGTACGCGCCGAAACGGGCATAAACCCTTTTATAAACATAAAAAATGTTATAACTAATAATATATCATTATAATATTTCTTTTAGAGCATAATAAAACCATATAATACCATATCAACCGATATGGGTATTCTAAAATTAATTCATTTAGAACCATATACTATTATGCTCTCCGTCCCATATTAATATTGGTCATTCTTTCCTGTATTAAATACTTTAAAATTAGTTAATTTTAAAAATAAATAATATGCTTTAATATGAGTCTAAATTACATGTTTAAATAAATATATATTTGTGGAGCACTATATGTAAAAAAAATAATTATGTAAATTATATGGACCTACCCGTATTGATCTCATATAATTTTAAAAATATTATTTTTAATATAATTAAAACTTAAACTTTTAAAGAATTGGGGTTTGAATTGTATTTGTATTTTTAAGAAAAAAAAATTTTAAATTTTTTTAATTAAAAAATGATTTTTTTAATTTAAAAAATAATTTTTAAATATAGTATCGATACGTATCGGCCGTATCGATACGGTACGGCCGATACGTATCGGCATTTCCTATGGGGGCGTATCGCCCCCCGTACCGTACCGGTATCGACCGATACGGATAAGTATCGGCCGATACGCACCCGTATCGGCCGATACAGCCTTCCATGGCTACTACATACAATCGGCATACCAAAAACACATACGTATACCCGAATATTTAATCGGGGTTATACGAAAACCCGTAAAACACCGACAACACACATCTCGCTCTATCATAGAAACGAGCACCACACAACCAATATGAAAACCCGATAAATCACCGGCAACACACATCTCGCTCTATCATAGAGACAAGCACCACATGACCACCACAACATGCCTCACTCTATCCCAGAGCAAGACCATCACAACGTTCCTCACTCTATCCTAGAGCAAGACTATCACATTCACATGTCTTGCTCCATCACTGAGCCGAGAACGAACACACACCACACGTCTCGCTATATCACTTAGCCGAGACCACACACATCACACATCTTGCTCTATCATAGAGTGAGACGGAACACAATCATAGGTCTCGCTCTATCACTGAGCCGAGACCGAACACACACACAACACGTCTCCCTCTAACCCAGAGCGAGACGGCACACATCATGTCATATAAGCAATGCATAACATACCATCATATAAACACACGCACATCCCGTCTCTCTTTAACCCAGAGTGAGACGGCACACATTATGACATCTAAGCACATATCATGGCATATAAGCACATATCATGACATATAAGCATAGCAAGCATAATATAAACACACGCACAACCCGTCTCTCTCTAACCTAGAGCGAGACGGCACACATGCATCATGGCATAAAAACATAGCATAACACACATCATAACTAGCACATGTCATTCTATAATTAAATAGAAGGTAAGAAACCCTTACTCCCCTGATGTTACATGAGGTAGCGGTATTCGGGAAGCTCGTTTCTGGGCGTCCTCCCCCTCAGATCCAGAGATAGCGGATAGAGCCTCCTCTAGCCTCCATACGTTCATTGTCTTGCTCTGAAAGATGAACCGACCAACTCCCCCCTTTCCCGGAGACTTCTCGTTTTTTGCGCCCGTGGGCGGCGGACAGAACCTCCCCTACTCGGGGTGTTCCTCACACATCGTGGCCCTTCGGTGGAGAACAAAGCCTCCCCTACTTCAGGCCACTTCTCTTGATTTGGCCCGGTAATGGAGGACGAAGCCTCCTCTCTCTCCAGGCCATCTCTCTCTCTTTCTCTCTTGGGGTAGGAGGGTGGTGGATAGCCTCCTCTTGCCCTGGGTCGTTCCTCCCTTATAGGAGCTATTGCGTAGATCACCCTCGAATTCGCTAGGAACGCCTCAAGAACGACTCAAATTAGACTTAAAATGAGTGAGAAATGAAGAACAGAAGTTTCTGAACGTGGGAGAGAAATGGGAAAACGTGGGAGAGAATTCTCCTTCCCCTTTTGGATGTCGTAGTGCTATTTATAGAAAAGCTGGATAGGCATGAGGCTGACACGTGTCAAGCTTATCCGCTTGCATCATCAATCCTATCTGCTTCGTCAACAATCCTATCCGCTTGCATCATCAATCCTATCCGCTTCGTCAGCAATCCTATCTACTGTGTCGTCGATCCTATCCATTGCGTCATCGATCCTATCCAGAATGATATTATTTTATTCAAATAATATCCTGACCTCAAAGCGCGATAACTTCCAACCTTGACGTTGGAATTGCATGCTCTTGATACCGATGGACTCGTGTCGACGAGCCCTTCGAAACAAGACCACACATGGGTAGGTTATCCCGCACTTTTGTGTAGGTCCCGCCCATGCGGCACACTTCCCGGGGCCGTAGCTTTCGCTCCCGACCTCCGTTTCAAGCGTTCTTTGATTCGTCATGCTCGTTACTCTGAGCTCTACTCAACTACGGGGATTTCACCTTATGAAACCCCCCAACACTAGTCTCAAATTACTAAATTACCCTTAACCCACCCGGGTTAAGTGTAATCGGAAAATGGGTCGTTACAGGTGGGGCACTGGATGGTAGAGCACATGAGTGCAAGGGATCGGGGGGCATTGTTATAAGCGTGGTGAAATTTTGCCCGCGATCGAAATTTCCCCGTGCGGGTAAAATTTCGCCCGAGTTAATATTTTTTTTTAAAAAAATTTATTCTATAGCAACATATATAATCTATGTGGCGATTAATGAACTTTGTAGTGGCGTATCTTTAATGTACTTCGCAATATAATCATCTTTATAGCGGCTTATAACCATATACGCCAATAAAATATCAAATTTATAGCGACATATACTTATACGTCGTTAATACGTCTTTCTCTCCTCTCTCCCCTCCCTCTCCTATCTCTCTCCTCTCTCTCTCCTCTCCCTCTCCCTCTCCTCTCCCTCTTTCTCTCTCCCCTCTCCCTCTCTCTCCTCTCTCTCTACACAATATCTCTCCTCTTTCTCTCCCCTCTCCCTCTCTCTCCTCTCTCTCCCTTCTCTCTCCCCTCTCTCCTCTCTCTCTCCTCTCTCTCCCCTCTCTCCTCTCTCTTCCCTCCCCTCCCTCTCTCTCCCCTCTCTCCTCTCTCTCCCTTCTCACCTCTCTCTCTTCCCTCCCCTCTCTCTTCCTTCCCCTCTCCTCTCTCCCTCTTCCCTCCCCTCCCTCTCTCTCTTCCCTCCCCTCTCTCTACTATCTACCTACACACTATCTTGCCTCTAATTTCAAAATTTAAATATTTTTTATTCTTTTAAATTTATTTTTAAAATTTAAAAAATAATTAAATAAAAATACTAATAGCGACGTATAAAGCTATACGTTGCTATTAGTACACTTATTAGCGACACATATAACTATACGACGCTATTAGTATTTTATTTTAATTATTTTTTTATTTTAAAAATAAAAAAAATTAATAAAAAATAAAAAAAAAAAAAAAAATTCATCTCACCCTCCCTCTCGCCCCTCCCCTATCCCTTATCCCCTATCCCCTCTGTCTTCCCTCCCCTCCCCTCTCTCTCTTCCCTATCCTCTCTCCTCCCTCTCCCTCTCCCTCTCCCTCTCCCTCTCCCTCTCCCTCTCTTTCTCTTCCCTCTCCTCTCTCCCCTCTCTCTTCCCTCCCCTCTCCTTTCTCTCTCTTCCCTCTCCTCTCCTCTCTCTCTCTTCCCTCCCCTCTCCTCTCCTCTCTCTCTCTCTCTCTTCCCTATCCTCTCTCCTCCCTCTCCCTCTCCTCTCTCCCCTCTCTCTTCCCTCCCCTCTCCTCTCTCCCCTCTCTCTTCCCTCCCCTCTCCTCTCTCTCTCTTCCCTCCCCTCTCCTCTCTCTCTCTTCCCTCCCCTCTCTCCTATCTACCTACACACTATCTCTCCTCTAATTTCAAATTTCAAATTTTTAATATTTTTATTCTTTTAAATTAATTTTTAAAATTTAAAACATAATTAAATAAAAATACTAATAGCGGCTTATAAATCTATACGTCGCTATTAGTACAATTATTAGCAACATATATATCTATATGTCGCTAATACATATGCTAATACATCACTATTACTATTTTATTTTAATTATTTTAAAAAATAAAAAAAATTAATAAATTTTTTTTAAAATCAAAATAAAATTCCTCTCACCCTCCCTCTCTTCCCTCCCCTATCCCCTCTCTCTTCTCTTCCCTATCCTCTCTCTCTTCGCTATCCTCTCTCCTCTCTCTTCCCTCCCCTCCCTCTCTCTTCCCTGCTCTCTCTCTCTCTTCCCTCCCCTCCCTCTCTCTTCCCTCCTCTCCCCTCCCCCTCCCTTTGTCTTCCCTCCCCTCTATCTCTCTCTTCCCTCTCCTCTCTCTCCTATCTACCTACACACTATCTCTCCTCTAATTTCAAAATTTTAATATTTTTTATTCTTTAAAATTAATTTTTAAAATAAAAAAATAATTAAAAAATACTAATAGCGATGTATATATCTATACGTCGCTAATATATCGGTATTACTATTTTAATTATTTTTAAAAATAAAAAAATTAATATAAAATTTAAAAAATTTAAATAAATTTTTAATAAAAATAGATATTAGTGATGCATGTGACTATGCGTCGCTAGTACCAAGGGTAATAGCGACATATTTTACCATGCGTCGCTACTACTATTAGGTAGTAGCGACAGATAGCATATGCGTAGCTATTAGTTCTTATTTTTTTATTTTTTTAAAATTGAAAATTATTAGCAACACTTATTTTTAAATGTTGCTATTATTGAAACTAGTAGTGACGTTTGTAAAAATATATTGTTAATAGCTTTAATTTTTTTTAAAAAAATTCAAATATATATCTTGTAGTGATGTTTATAAGAGCACCGCTAATAATGTAAGTATTAGCGATACATAAATTAAAGCGTCGCTAAAAGGTTACTTATTAGCAACGTTTGTTTTATGTGTCGCTAATAAACTACCATTAGTGACACTTACTATTATGAGTCGCTAATATTGATATTTTTTGCGACAGTTTATTATATGTCGTTATTATAGCCTTTTAGAGACACATAGTATTGTGATGCTTATATAAGCGTTACTAATACCCAATTTTGTTGTAGTGATACAATCCACACACACACACACCAAGATCAGTAAAATCAAGATTATGAAGAATCTCATCTTTTATTAATCTTTCTATTCTTTCTCGGGAAATATGTCCCAATCTTCTATGTCACAAGTTTGAGGAATTTTCATTAATAAAGCTACATTTAACACCAACATAAATATGCAGGGAAAGCAGTGAAGCAGAAAAATAATCATCAAGATTAAATTTATATAATCCATCACATAAAATACCAGAACCAACACGTGAAGCATTCTTAAATAGGCCAAAACACTTATTTCCAAATTTAAACGTGTATCCATCGACATCAAGTCTCATTAATGAAACTAGATTTCTAGAAACTGAAGGTACATAAAGAGTTTCAAATAAATCTAAGTGATATCCACTATCTAGGAATAGCCTATATGTCCCAATTGCTTCAATGAGAACTTTATCCCGATTGCCCATGAACAAAAAGTTTTCCTTTAGGTTTGTGGTTCGGGTCGTAAGGAATCCCTGCAAAGTGTTGGAAACATGAGTGGTAACTCATGAATCTACCCACCAAGTATTGGAAGGAACTTCAGTAAGGTTAGATTTAAAAACATAAATTGGATTAATACCTTTCTTTTGGAACCATTTTTTTCTTTTCTGGCAATCTTTCTGAAGGTGGCCAAATTTTTTACAAAAGTAGCATTTCAAACCCCTTTCCTTCTAGTGATTGTTCTTTATGGGCAACATCATTCATTTTAGGAGCCTTCCCCTTAGTGCTTTTAAATTTCCTTTGCTTGCCTTTAGCCTCATGAGAAACCATGTGGATTGAGTTTTGTTTCAGTGCTTTAAGCCTCGACTCCTCTTGCACAAGCATATTGGCCAATTCATTTACATTCCATTTATCTTTCATGGTATTGTAATTAATTTGAAATGACCCATACTGAGGTAGCAAGGAATTAAAAATAAATTGGACAAGAAAGAACTCATCCACTGACATTCCCAAATTCTTAAGCTGTGTTGCCAAATTCGTCATCTCTAGAACGTGCTCATGCATACCACGAGAACCATCATACTTCATCGTGGTCAGCTTAGTCATAAGAGTCCCTGCAGGGGACTTATCTGCTGACTTAAAACATTCTTCAACCTTTTTGAGAAATTCTTTGGCATTATCAGTTGGAGGCAATGCAGTCTTAATGTTATTTGCATAAACATAAGACTTAACCTGTTGGACCATTCCCATGCATTAAATAATGCCTTATCTTCAATGCTGCTGATTTCAGTAAGTGTAGCAAGTTTTTCAGTTCTAAGAGCTACATCAAGGTCCAAAACACCAATTTTGAATTGGACTTGCTCTTTCTAGTCTGAAAAATTAAGGCCATGAAGCATAGGAATGGAAGAAGCATGTGAATGCAAAGAAATAGGAATCGATGCTGCAATTAAATAATAATGCTCAATACATTAGTGCTATGAGTATGACATAATAAAACACATGAAAAATACATACACAATGAATAACATAACTTTGATCTACCTTTGGGAATAATCTAATGTTATGTTATTCAACTATTATGGTGTTCCCTATCAACTTAAGAATAATTAGCCAAGTACACATATTAAGTCGGTTCACTACCTTTGGGTTAGTATTCCAACCTAATGAAGAGCATTTTCAAATTATTCTTTCACAATTCAATGATTAATAGAAAAGTAGTGCACCTTTGGGTCAACCATAATATCCTAGTAATTAAAGAATTAAAATTTGCTAAATTATTATATCTCTAACATTAGGGAAATTATGCTAGGATATCAAAATATGCTTATTTTCTAATTACATTCAAGTTGGGCCACTTTGGGGACTATCCAACTATATCTTAATATTAGAAAAGTAAGTCATTAGAATAATTTGCATAACATCATAAGTGAACATTTACATGTGCATAAATAAACATTTAAGACATAAATTTATTTATCTTAATGCGTAAGCAGAAGCAAAATAAATAATAATAATAAATAAATCAAACATAGAGAACAACCCCTTTCATTTATTTATTTATTCATATATTTAAACTTGAGTGCATAAAATCATTAATTGCACATGAATAAAGCAAAATATAAACATGTGTATCAAGATTTATAATAATAAATAAATCATGTAAACACATAAATAATTTCATATGCATGAAGCTAATAATGAAATAAAATAAAATTATAACACGTTGATCATTGTTAATGGGTACAGTAACCCATTTGACAGAGATATAAAGCTATCTTACATACATGGGCATTAACGCATTTGTTTGTCTTCACTCAAAACTCCATATACTAAATTCACCCGTACAACACTCAACATTCTAGAATCCCATTAAAAGATTCAACTCGTCTGTGACTTGATGAATGGCCATTAAAGCACTCTGAAATTCTCATGGGCTAGTTGCTATCTAAAATATTATATTAGACCTCACATGGCATCACTTTAACTACATTATTTACTCATTACCCAGAGGTCAACTTCACTAACCCGTAACCTGTAAACTCATTTCATCCTCTTCATCGGGCAGAACTCACAGAAGTTATAGTTACGCAATGAATTAGAGAACAAAACTTCAGTTCTCAGTCCTTAGGGCACTATTGCACATCAAGTTTCAGAAATCATTCTACCAGATCAACATGAAAAATGGGTACGTTCAATTTCTATTGATTCATTCACAACATACTACTTCTACAAATCATCCAAAAATGACATAAAATTCATAAAAAATTAAACTTTTTCATGCTACAAATTAGAAACCATTATCTTCATTAAGATTTTGGAACTCGGCTCCAATACCAACTGATAGTTGTATTACCATGAATGAATCATAGATCATACAAAAATAGATTTCCTATATCTACTGTCTATTGTCTATTGTATTCTATAAAGTAAATAGCGTACCTAGTTCCATTTCGAATTGACGAATCTTTGTAGGATATGTTTCTCTCTTTTGCCTTTTCTTTCTGACGATTTTCTTTTAAGATGGATCAGCCACCATCGTAGTTTTCTTTATTGGGCGGAGAGATGACCGTCTCCTCTATTTTATCTTCACGTAACCGCTTCCATCAAGCGGTTACAATGTTTACATTAAGAACCAATCGTAAACAAGATATATAAGCTTATTATTATCTATTAATTATCATGTGGGACCACATACGGGACCAATAAAATTGTTTACCAGTTATACCATATGTCTCCATGCAATTATCTCCTTACCCCTTAACTTCTTATCTAGTGTGTTCCCTGCCTTGTCCTCTGGCCCTCACCCCACCTCTCTTATCCTGGTCTTGTCTCCCCCTTACCCGCCTCACCCTCACCTAAATGTTAGGTAAGAGCAATGAGATAGCCCTTCTTTTTACCCATGACCTCTTATTTATAACATTTTAGTTTAAAAGATGGGAGCAACCCCTTCTTGACCGCGTAAGGCTAAGGGTATAAGGCCAAGGTTAAAGTAGCATACGGCTAGGATAAAATATCTTGCAAGAGCTGTGCTGGAGAAGGGGTAGGCATGGGGTAATGAAATGTTAAAAAATATAGTTGAAATAGATGAATGCGTGAGAGAATTTAATAAATCTAACTCAGGTATTTAAGAAAGGGGGTAAGGAGTAGTTTATTGTAGTGTCTTAAAAATTGGACTGGCTGGGCTAAACAAACTGAGTTCGATCAGCACTCGGGTCATATACCAGTCAAACCTTAAGTTCTACCTAGTTGAACCAAATTTATGCTTTGTTGAAGTTGAACCAGGAAAGTCTGATACCACGTCAATTTTAAAAATGCTGGTTTATTAAGGTTTATATGGTACTGAGAAGCGTTTTTCGTGCTTCCTTCAGTGAGCCAAGCTTAAGGAAAACATATGGAGCTTTCATTTTCAAGATTGCTTGGGTGCAAATGCTAAGCACAAATGCTAGTGCATGCCATTGATCTTGAAAATAAATATTTTATATATATTCTTTAAACTCAGCTTATTTTCAATTTTCAATTTTCAAAGTAGAACATCAAAAATACATTTATAGCATTATGACATTGTAAAAAAAAATCTAATCTAATCAGACAAAAAAATTGGCTTATGTTTGGGCTTTAGGGCCCGTTCCATAACGCCGACACTTTGGTGGTTTTAGGCTGAATGGCCCAACTCATTCAGACCTAAACCCGGGTTTAACATGTTCAAGTTCAGATATAGCAAACGCCTCTCGAGTCTCGACCATGTTTGGAAGAACCTAATGAAAACAATGGACCCAGGTCCCATCCTATGTATGGACGTGTTAAGCCCGGTTGATGTCATTGAGATTAAAACCACCAAACTGTCTAGTCGTATATTGAGGCTTACAAGGGGGCCGCAAAACCAAAAACTAAGCCACTTGACGGATTCAACCTTATAGTATAACCACATTTTGGCCCTAATACAAGGTGGGCCACATAAGCTGGGACAGTTTCTCTCCTCGTCGCTAAAATTTTTTGGATTGGAAAGAGAACAAACTTTTTTTACAATTCAACGGTTCGGCATGCAGTAGGCTCATGTGCCTATCTTCCTCGTAAACAACCTTCGGAGAGGACGTTTCGTACCAATTGGTGTGCCAGAGACTTGTACGAACAGCTCAACCTAAGTTAACGTGGTCTATGGAAAGTCAGATTGTGTTTGGCAGGTCCTGAAAATTAGAAAATGAGAAACCATAGCAGCCAGAACTCAGAAGCTAGCCCATGTGAAGCTTGATGGCTTGTTAGGCATGCAAGGAGGGAATTTTCTTCCGCCAATCACAAAACTGAACCTGGGCTTGCTCTTGATCTGGGTCATTAGTCTTCCCCCTGATTGGGATCTTTGAGTCCACATATTTCTGCGGTTCTTTCACACATGGTCATATTACACACTAAAAGAATTTACCCATAAGTCTTTTTAACTGAGTTTTAATTGTATAGAATATGTAGGTCTCACATAAAACTCACTTTAGCAACTGCTTTTTAAGTTCGTTCACACAGGACGCGGAAACGTCACAAGTCAAACAATGGTGTCAAAGTCGACGATCAGAACTATAGAGACTAGCCTATCAATTCGAATGGCCCATATTAATATAGCATTTGACAAACCAAGTAGGACTTAAATTAACCTTCTAGTTTCCACTAGGGGAGTTACAGATTGCCTGAATAGGAGGGTACTTTTACCTGATTAGGAAAATCATGGCATAAAAATGAGTTGGGCACACGGTCTCTGACGAAAAAAGGCTTGATAGCGACGTTTAATTAATTCATAAACGACCCTAATTTAAATTGCATATATAATCATGTTCTGCTCTATAGCTTGCTGCTCTACTTAGGTGGAAAGCCATGTTTTCGTCACCCTAATTGCCAACTAGACTGCGATCAAAAGAAGAACCTTCTCTTACCTCTTTCACTATTTCTTTACCATTTGACTGATCCTTTAATGCATACGCGTTTCAGAGCCTGACAGAGTTCTGCATCTTCCCCTAACAAGGCCAAAATTCGGCTCACACAGAACCCGGCGCAGACTTTGTTTCGTCTTCACCCATAATTTATACTGTACATACATATGTTCATGTTCATGCAGACAGTTGATTTGTCAGAGTATGAAATGTTAGGCATCATCATCTAAGTCAAACCCATGCATTATTCTTCCGTCTTCTCTAATTATAATAATCAGTTGGCAACCGATCCGGACACCTTAATGAAATCATGCATTTCATGAATTATGAGCACCTGCAGTCTTGTGTTGATAATGATAAATTAGTTCCTTACGCATCCTCTAAGAGTTAAACAAACAATCGCATTGTCCATTGACCTGACGAACTTTCTTTGGTCATAACACATGGGCCGAGCTTACTGATAATGTGTGAAACCAATTGGCCATGATTTTGACATGAAAAATATAAATTTATAGTAATATTATTTCTGTCTTTGTTTTTTTCGAAAGATATCATTTCTGACTTCAATCCTAGCTAGCTACATATACAATTGTCTTCATTAGATCAAATGAATGCATACGCTGATTTATGTGCTTAACATGGATACCACGAGGTATAATTTAGACCTCTCCTATACATACTTTCATCGTTGAACCAACCTCTCAATATTTCCTATAAATTCCATGCTATCCCAGCCAACCACTGAAGCTATCTCTTAACTCTCTCGGTTTCTTCATCTCACCAGACATGAAGCCCGCCAAGGCTTTCTTCTTCCTTGCACTGACCTTGGCCATAGTCATAGCTGGTGCTGCCGCAACTATTACTGAAGAAGTTGAAGAAACAGTTGCAGTCTCGTTGGAACCCCACGTGACTTCGGAAGAATCCGATGTGGAGCAGCCTATCTCGATGGAAGGGGTTCGCCGTATCCTTTCCCATACGAGATCCAACGCAAAAACTTGCGATAAGAACCCTAAAATTTGCCATGCCAAGGGAAGCCCGGGGCACCACTGTTGCAAGAAAAAATGTGTAAACCTAAGCACAGACAAACTCAACTGTGGGCTGTGTGGGAAGAAGTGCAGGTACGGTGAGATGTGCTGCAAGGGGCGCTGCGTCAACATATTATTTGATAAGAAGCACTGTGGGAGTTGCAACAATAAGTGCAAGAAGGGGCATTACTGCGTCTATGGACTCTGCAACTATGCCTAAGCAATGAAGAGCATGTCTGCACAGGTCATTCTTTTGTTGTAAATCCTTAGAAAGGAGCTCCATAAATATTGTGAATTTTAAAATTCCAAAATGAGGAATAAAGGCTATTTATATATTTCTTTTTTATATTTTTTTGGAAGAACTTGTTCTTTTTATTTTTGGTAAATTTTTTTTTTGGAACTTCACTTGGAAGAATTTGTATAGTAGTTTTTAGAACATGGATACGGGAAAGGGAAGCGTCATGGCATTTAGCTCTATTCAAATTAATTATAGCTCCTCTTGGTGTTATAGTTAGTATAAGTGATGCTTGGATCAAAATAAAAATTGATGGAGCAAATGTTTTTTCAAAGAGTCCCGTTTATATATACGTGCATGGTGTACGGACACTTTAAGTTAAAATCGTGCGACTCATGTTATTCACGGGGTAGGTAGGTTTAGTTCTGCCTGCCTGCCTCGTTACACATGCTAGATCTTAGTATGATAGTGCATGATGCGTCATGCGATTCAAGTATAACTCTACACGTATTGACTTTTTCCTTTCTTAAATTCATACATAATAAAAAAACTTAGAGAATATTAAGATCAACATGAAGCATAATTCTAGACTAAGTTAGGGTCTCACTACTAATCTATGGTATTCCATTTTCCTATTTCGTTATTACTGCCGAGAATGCTTTTTTTTTATTCGGAGTTGCCCAAGTCAACTAGATCAAAAAATATTACTCTCTTTATCTTATATTAATTGTTACAGAAAAATAGTGGTTTTTATTGAATGGTAAAACTTGCATGTATGAGAAGGGAAAATAAGCTTATGATATTTTTTTAAAGTACCTAATCATTTAAATTGAACAAAATAGAGCTATTAATATGAAACATTTTTTTTCTTTCTAAATAGAGCTATAAATTTTAGACCGAGGGAGTATAAACTTCCGCGTCACTTAATTCACTTGTAACCTAGTCACTCCACATGCAAACACATTAGCAATTGTCACAAATTTCAAAATCGAGTTTTGGTTTGGTCCAGGTTTGCAAAAAATTAGATAAATACGGAAATAGTTCCAATGTCCATCTAATAAGCAGTTACATAGTTTTTATTCTTCTTTTATATATAATGTAAGTTTTTAAAGCTAAACAATAAAAATATTCATCAAAGTTTGTTGAAATTAAGCAAATCACAAAATTAGGAGAATATTCAAAAGATTATTTGTTTGGGCACTAATTCAACTATATTAACCAATCAAAATTTGGAGAATTTTGTCACGATGATCAGCCACTTTCTTTTCTAATACTCCATCAGTCTTATATTAATAACTTCATTTAGTTTTTTAAAATGAAATAAAACTAATTTATTTTGAAAAACTAAATAGAGCTATTAATTTAGGACGGAAATAGTATATTTTACTTTAAAGTAAGTGTATATCTTAATTTTGAAGTTTTACACTATTTAAACTTCCAAAATTTTACTTGAAAAAAGTCACAATTTCAATGTTTACATTACTTGAATTGCTTTAGGTTAATGAAATACCAAGGGTGGGCTGGGGGATAAGTGAATTTCCTAAGGCTAATGCAATAAAATACCAAGGGCAGGCCGGGGGAGCAAGTTCTATAGATTCAAAGGATATTTTTTTATGTCCTCTGCATTCTAAATACTATTATAAGCTGTTTTTTGTTAACAAATTGTTATTGGTCAAATACATGGTTCCTATATGGAATTTTTTTAGGTGGGGAGATGCGTTGAACATAGTATTCTTTTGAGAATGGTGTGCACATAAAATTGGCTCTTCCTAGGTTTGACATTATTTTTTATGGTTAAGCATTCCCACGTTGACTTGAGAGAAAGTTTTGTGAAGGCTGTTAGAAACTGTGTTACCTAAAAACCTAGATTTGTTAAGGATTGTTGAAAAAAGGACACTAAGCCCAATTAATAAATTATAATTCCAAACTATTAAATTATCCAACACTCCTATGCATGAATGAGGGAACAAACACAAACACAAAAGCTGATTTTCTCACCCAAGACCACTTTGCTTTAACTCTACGAGAGATACAATGTTGCCTTGGAACTCCAACAATTAAGGAATGACCCGAAAAAAACATATCTAATTAATATTATTCAAATTTGGAGAAATCTAGCCCACACTACAACTATAGGCAAGCTAGTGAGAGTTCCCCCTACCTCCAAAACATAACTAGGGGCCTAAGTGAATGTCGTATTAGAAATTTCATGTTGAACAATCTAAATTTGATGAAGAACACACAAAGAATGACTTCAAATCGTGTAGAGTAGAATTTTTCTTATGGAAATATTTGCCCTCTTTTGTAAAACAAATTGTTGTGGTATTCTCAAGCAAATTCTCCCCCTAGCATAATCAATCTTATAGGATCCGCATTTAGCAAAAGTGAAGAATCCTCTTGTTCTCTCCTTGAGACTTTTGTGAAAATGTTGGCAAGTTTAGATTTTTAGGAAACACACAAAAAACATACACATTGCATATTTATGTATAAAATATGTAGAAAAGTCACCCTAAGCGAAGAGACATCGAAACTTTTTGAAAATAGACATTTCTCGTCGTTAAAATATGAAATAGTATGTGCAACGATTGATCATCCACATATAGCAATCAATCACTCCTAAAAAAAACACTCACAATTATTCGACTGATCATTCGCCCCACTTATAGCTATCGATCATTTTTGGAAAAGTAAATCACTGTCCTTTTATCGATTGATCAAAAATAAACTAATCGGTCGACATAAAAAAAAAGTATACGTAAAACTTTCCCGTGAATTATTAATTGATTGAACTCGGTGATATATCAATTCACACACCGATCAATCACTCTAAAGCTTTTATCATAAAAATTCAACTATCCCCCACTTTTTATTGTAAAAAATAAATATTAAACAAGCCAACATTTCCATTGACACTTCACTAAATACAAAAAGTTTTTTTTTCAAATTGAACCCAAATTAATACAAAATTTACAAAGTTAAGCAAACATTTGTGGTATATAGCTGGTATTGAACTACCTACTCTAGATACAAAGTCGGTAACTCCATACCCAAAAAAATATCAACCCTCTATGAGAAGAACATAAACTCATACTTAACACTTATTTGGCTATGTGCTATCCTTTAGGAAATAAACCATTTCTTTCCATAAGAAGCGACACTACTTCTATGTCCCTATAGGTGAAGTTCTCCCATGTCTTTGTCACTTTGTCATATTACTTGAATATAATTAAGAGCTTAAAAGCTCAACCTTCACAAGTGACATTCACAATGAATTCCTTAAAGAAGTTCACACAACATGATAGATATAGCGGCATTGGATTAGCCACAACTTGATGTCCAACAACAAGTTTATAATCCATTCAGCTTCTTTGCCCATCATAACTAAGGCAATGAACTTAGATTCCATAGTTAAATGAGAGATAACAGTTTGTTTCTTAGAAGCCCAAGATATGCTCTACCTCCTAGGGTAAAAACTCATCCCAAGGTGGATTTGTTATCCCTAACGCTAGTCATCTAATTAGCATCTATATATCCTTCAAGGACAATCAAATAATCCCCATAATAAAGTTTATAATCCTCAGTATGTTTGAGATAACCAAAGATTCTTTCAATTACCTTATAATGCTTGCCTTTAGGATTGTTTGTGTACCTACTCAATTTATAAATATCATATGCAATATTTGGCCTAGTGCAATGCATGACACACATCACATTACCAATGACTAGAAAGCTCTAGTTGGGCAATTGATCTTCTAGTATTTGCATTTAGGGTAAGACTATTATCACATGGGGTAAGAAAATCTTTAAATCCAAGATGATTAAATTTTGTAAGAATTTTGTGAATGTAATGTGACTGATCCAAAACATAACCCCACTATGCCTTGTCACCTTGGTACCTAGGATTGTATCAACTTCACTCAAACACTTCATCTTAAAGTTAGAAGTCAAATACTCCTTAGTTTTAGTCGCTCCCACTATGTTGATACTCATAATCAATACATCATCCACATATAAGTATACAACCATGAAATAGGCTTTATTAGACTTAGTCTAAATGCACTCGTCAATGTAATTATGCTTAAATCTACTTAATAGAATGACAATCAAACTTCTCATGTCATATAAGAACTTCACAAGTTTGAATACTTATTTTCTCTTGACCTAGAAGCACAAAACCTTCCGGTTGGTTCATGTAGATCTCTTCAACGGGATTTCTATTTAAAAATATAGTTTTAACATCCATTTGATGTATGCATAGTTTAAAAATAGATGCTAATATAAACAATATTCCAATAAAAGTGAGATGCGCTACATGAGCATAAGTGTCGAAATAATTAATTCATTCTTCCTACCCGAAACCTTCAACTACTAATATAGCTTTGAAGGTACAAGTCGTGCAATTGGGATTGTATTTCTTCTTAAATACTTATTTACACCCAATTGACTTAAAGTCATGAGGTAAATCAGCTAAGACCCATGTATTATTGGACATTATGAAGTCCATCTCATCTTCAATAGTTTCCTTCCAAAAAGAAGAATCTTGAAAAGTCATTGCCTTTTTATAGGTCCTAGAATCATCCTCCACATTGAGAACAATCGGTATTTTGTTGAAAATATGTTCCCTTTCAGCTTCTGCAAGAAATAGAATATGATATGAAGATATAAAATTTGGATGAAGAGTCTTTTCCAATCTAGGTTTTGTTCTCCTTCTCAATCTAAATGAAGGTTTAGGAACCACCTCGATTTCAGTATAGTTATCTACTTCAATCCTATGTGGATCTTGAATTTGTGGGTCTTGTCGTTTAGAATCCACAATAAAAGTTGTTTTCAAAAATTCAACATCTCTATATTTAACAATTATATATATTTGACTCCATATCAAGTAATCTGAATGACTTACTATGTTTAGTATATCCCATAAATACATATTTAATGATTTTAGGACCCAACTTGGTCCTTTTAGGATCAAGGGCCTTATAGTAAGCCACACACCCCCACAACTTTCAAGTATGCTAAATTTGGCTTCCGTCTCTTCCATAATTCATATGGATTTTGAGGTGGTTTCCTAATTGAAATCCGATTCAACACATGACATACAATCAATAAAGCTTCATGCCATAAGTTCAAAGGTACATATGTATGCAAAATAATAGAATTCACCATCTCAACCAATGTACGATTTTTCCTCTTGGCTAAACCATTTTGTTGAAGTGTATAAGGTATAGTCACCTCATGAATAATTCTATTTTATTCACAATACCTTGAAAAATCCTTTAAAAGATATTCGCCAGCTCTATCGAAGCAAAGAGCTTTAATTTTCTTTTCAACTTGGCTTTCAACTTCAAATTTGCAAACTTTGAAAATATTGAAATCTTAATCTTTTGTTCACAAAAGGTAAACATAAGTAAACCTTGAAAAATCATAGATAAAAGTAATAAAATATTTTTTACCATTACATAAATATCTCATGCGCTCAAACACCCCATTTTGGGACAACATAAATTTATCTAATTCAAGTACAATTTTGAAGCTTTTCTTACATAAAATGTCTATTGAGACAAAATTCTTTCTCATGTTGCGAACATGAAACACATTAGTCAATGTGAGTTTTTTTTTGGGATATGAAGTTGAGTTCAATAACTGTTGTGCCAATGACTTGTGCTCAATTTTGGTACCCCATTTGAACCTCTTGCCTAACGGTCACTTCAATGTAATGTTTTTGAAATGATTTATTGTTTCACACATGGACTGTAGCATATTAGTCAAGCCACCAACTCTCATTGTAATATGCCATATTTACCTTTGTAATCATAGCCACAAAATTCTCACTTTCTTCGACATTGTTTGTGGTGTTAGTGCTAGAATTAGTCTTCATCTCTTTCTACTTGTAGACGTAATGCCCATTTTCACCACAAACAACACAAGTTGCTTGTTGAGATTTTCTCATTTGAAAATTCTTCTGGAATTTCCTCTTGTTGGGGTTAGAATTACGGGCTTCCACATAGTTGGCCATTAAATCATAGAAAGACTTCCTTTTTTTGTCTCTCAACCGGGATTCTTCTTCAATATGAAGATTTTGTTGAATTTAATTGCCCTTGAGTAGAATTCTCCGATTTGTACAAGAGCTTTTTCTAAAATTCTTTTCATGAAGATGGAAATTTTGCTATAATTGCTCATACCTAAAAACTTTGGGGTTTTTTTATTTGGCACTCAACTAGTTGATAATTTGCTCAAAATCATAACATTGATTAAGTATAGGCTTGTTGTCAACGATCTGATATTCAAAATACTTACAAATCAAGTATTTATTCATACATTGCTCTTCCATTTTATATTTGAATTCAAACACAAACTAAATTTCTTTCATTGCCTTCTTTTTTGTGTAAGTATTGAAAAGACAATCCAACAACATGCATGTTGAGAATATGTGTAATGTCATGTTTTCTAATTATGTCTAACTTGAGGGGTTAAGGGTAATTATATAATTTTATATAAATTTTATGGGGATTCAAGAGATGAAATCTTGTATGTGGGTAGAGTTAAAAGTAACGAGAGTAACGAATCGAAGAACACATAAAATAGAGGCCGCGAGAAACGTTACAACCTCGAGAAGTATGCTATAATAGGTGGGACCCACTTAAAAAGTATGGGATAACCTACTCATGTGGGTCTAGTTATGAATAATTTGTCAATATGAGTCCATTGGTACCAAGAATGCGCAGTTTCGACTTTGGGGTAAGAAGATATCACGTTTTGAAGTTGGGATAATATTTGAATTAAAATAATAATTTAAATTGAAAAAGTGTCAAAATTGCTGGTGTCATTGATTATGCCTGTGGTTGGAGAGTTTTGGTGCGGGGCTTGCAAGAATGCGGGTTGTATGCATGCAGCATGCAGGTGCGCATATCACGAGCGTGCTTGCAATGTTGCCTCCTCACAGATGTGTGACACGTGTTGTGGCGTGTGCATGCATCACTCTGTTTGCTTGAGGGGTTTTTATTTATAAATAGGAAACATGTGTGATTTTCTAGAAGAATTTTCTTGCCCATTTTGAGTCCGATTTTGACCGTTTAAGAGGTACTCTTAGCAAATTCAAGGGTGTTCTACGCAATGGAAGCATTTACTCATCTAGTTGGCAACTCTAGAGAGGGGAAACAACTTGGGGTATGAGGAGGATTTGTCTGACACCCTCAGGTTGAAAGAGAAACATATATTATAAGGACCCTCATATTTAAACCGGTTTTGGTTTTCTTTAATTATGGGTTATCGTGAGATTTACGCGTTTTCTGATCTTATTCGGTGATTTCGTAAATAAATAGTGTTTGCGATAGTTTTAATCAAAATTAACTTCAACATTAGTAGTTTTAAGTGATTTTAAACCAAATGTGAATTTTTGAGATTTTTTAGAATTTTCACTATTTTCCCAAAAATTAGGGTTTTGGCGGGACCCCTGTGGACCCCACCTCGAAAAATTTATTTTTCTGTCAAATGAACCTAGACATATACTTAAGGTCCCACAAAAATTTTTAGAATTTTATTAGGCTTAAATTGTGCTTAAATTTGTAAAATACCCACTTTTAGCCTACTTTTCATATTTACACCCCAAAACTTACCTATGCCTACCCCAACCCTTACTATAAAAGGGCAAACCAGAGCCATTTCCATTTTTGGGAATAGGCTAAGGAAGGAGGGCTGACCTAATCCCCACTTAGGCCCGAATTAGAAGCCGATTAAGGTAAGCTTGCTCTAATTAAGCACTAATCCATGACTCTTCTCTTTATTTCTTCCAAATCTATCATTTTCCCCTTTGATTCAATTCGTTTTTGACCATCAAAAGCTACTGATTTGTGTTTTACTACAAACCCTAATATTCAAAATTCGATTTTTACTACCAACAAGCCCTAGATCTATGGTTTAATTAGGGATTTCTTGGGTAAATCAATTTCTATTAGAGTTTAATTCAAACTCATTGTGTTTTCAAGGATTTCAAGAAGGGTGACTCTTCAATCCGAGCTTAATCAAGTGCTGAGGTAATGGGTCTTCGAAATCTCTGTTTATCCATGGTAAAACTCTTCATTTTTGGCTTATTTCTAAATGGTTTGCTTGATTTAGTGTGTTAATGGTAAGATTAGAAAATGGAATTATTTAAAACTCACCCCTCTTTTGTGTTTTGATTTGGGGCTGCGTGGTGCGACACGCAGACGGACAGGATTGCCTCTTTGAGGAAAGGTCAGAGGTAGCTTGGGTGTGATGATGGAGATCGTTGCGTGACTTACCTTCATTTATTTCATGCTTTATGTTCGAACGTTTGTGTAGGGTTCTTGTTTGGATTTATGTCATATTTTGCAGTTGTGATGCTTATGACTTATTTTGAGCCGGTGTGGGCTTTACTTAACTAAGCTTGTGGGTTTGAGATTGTTGTTTACTTTGTGATAAGCAACACATTTTCTCCCTTTTTATTTACTCTTGCTCAAAGGATTGTACGCACTCCGTGTTTCTGTTAATCGCCCGTGGTTAGGGATTAAGTCTTCCACTAGATTATTTTCTCAATTTTCACTTCGTCGCCCCCGTGCGCTTGACCGGCCCCTGGACTGGGTTCGGCTCGGGTCGGGCATCGCCGGGGCGTGACATATATAGCTCAGAGTAAGGGGAGGCTCCATTTGCCACCTACAGGTGCAAAATATGAGAAGTGTCTTTGGGTAAGGGAAGATTTTATCCACCACCTACAATAATAGAAAGTGAGAAGTGTCCCCAGGTAAGGGGAGGTTCTGTTTGCCGCCTATAGGTACAAAAAGTGAGAAGTGTATTAGGGTAAGGGGAGGTTCTATTTGCCGTCTATGGACCCGGGAAGTGAGAAGCGTCCCCAGGTAAGGGGAGGTTTTGTCTATTATCTATGGGCGCAAAATGTGAGAAGTGTATCTGGGTAAGGGGATGTTCTATCTATGCCTATGGGCGCGGAAAGTGAGGAGCATTCCCGGGTAAGGGGAGGCTTTGTCTGCCATCTAAGGGCATGAAAAGTGAGAAGTGTCTCCGGGTAATGAGAGGTTCTGCCTGCTGCATACGAACGTGCAAAGTATACTACGTCTATGGGAAAAAAAGAGGTTTTGTCAGTCACCTTAGGGTGTAAAGAGAGAGAAAAGCCCTAGGAAAGGGAAGTGTCTACTTGTTGCCTTTAGGCACAATGAGAGAGAAACGTTCCAGAGCAAAAGGAGGCTATGCCCACTGTCTTTGAACTGAAGGGGAAAATGCTCTGAAGGAAGGAGAAACTCCAAACACTACTACTTTTAGAACTATAAGGGAGTATCTGATTTTCTTATTTAATATATGATTATATGAATGCATGTGTTAATTAAGATATATGTTATGCTTTGTTTCAATGTGTTCTGATATGCTCTAATCTAATATGATTTGATAAGCTTTGATATGCTCTGTTTTGATTTGATATGATATAATCTGATATAATATGATTGGATGAGATTTGCTATGATACAATAAGCTCTTATGTGTTTTGCTCCGCTCTATGATAAAGCGAGATGTTTGTTTCTGTTGATTTGTTAGCTTCTGTTCGACTTTAATGATTTTTGTCTGATTTATGTTTGACTCTGAGTAAATATTCAATTATATATATTTTGACGTATATAATTTTGGACTAGCCTGAAGCATGTCTTATCCAGTAGGCAGAACTATGTTTGGATCAGTTCGTATTTGAATAACTTCGTTGATGTTATCCAATACGTACAAAGGTAACTAATGACATGATAGTGTTGGCTTGATCCAAATTAGTAATAAATTATAGTTTTGTTATGACCTACATGCGATGGAGTGTTAAAGCTCCATAGTGCATAGATGAACTTTATTGCTCTCACACACAAATATCGTTGCTCTTGGTTTGATTTTAAAATTTATAACCCTGATGTTGTGTTCTGAATGCCCAGTTTGGGTTGTTTCTTGGGCCGGGGAATTACAATATGACCCCAACAAATAATTTTATCTTCCTCCCGCTTCTTCCTTCCTCAATTGTCTTCTCTGAATCTTCACTTGTGGGGGCTGAGATAGGCTTCATATTTGGATGAAGAATGTAAAAAATTTTCAACACAATAAGAAGGAATTTCATCTTGTCAACCCAATGAGTATAATTTGAACCATCAAAGTGGTCCAATTTTACCAAATCTTGGTTCATGATATTCAGTGAAGTAAACTCGGTGTCCAACATAGATGCCATGATATTTTCTTAAGATTGTTAGAAACTTCACAGTGAACAATCAAAATTTGATAAAGAATACACAAAGAACGGCTTCGAATCATGTATAATACAACTTTCCTTCAGGAAACATTTGCCTCCTTTGGTAAACCAAATTGTTGTGGGGTTCTCAACCAAATTCTCGTCCCAATATAATTAGAGTCACAGGATCTGCATTCAACAAAAGTGAAGAATCCCCTTTTTCTTTCCTTGGGGTTTTTGTGAAAATGTTGGCAAGATTATATTTTTAGGAAACACACAAAAAACAATATAAAAAATATACATACACTATATATTTATGTATAAATTACATAGAAGAGTCACCCCAAACAAAGAGACATCAAAACCCTTCAAAAATAGATGTTTCTGGCTATTAAAATATGAAATGGTATGTACAATGATAGATTGCCCACATATAGTGATCGATCACTTTTGAAAAACACACACAGTTCTCTGAATGAACAATTGAACACTTATAGTGATCAATTGCTTTGAAAAATGAATCATAGTTCTTTTATCAATTTATCAAAAATAAAATGATCGATCAACAAAAGAAAAATAAGTATACGTAAAACTTTCCTCTGAGTTATCGATCAATTAATTAACAAATCGATCAATTGAACTGGGCGATACATCAATTCACTTTTACAAAAGCGATTGGTTGCTATATGTTTGTGATAAAGGGAGTATATATTTGTGATGACATATGTTTCAAGGCAAAAAATGCCATTTTTAAACCTTGTATATATGAATTATTTTTTTGTACATGGTGATCCTTGGAAATGGTTATTTAAATCAACCTTCATGTTATTATGTTTTATATTATTTAAAAAAATATATAGAATATGTGCTACTGAACCAACCCAATATAGTGTCAGTTTAATTTGAATTATTGGAACCGACCCAACCCAAGATAGTATCTCAATTCCCATTTCACTTCTTAAGTTTTTTTGGTTCCTATCTCGTGTCGTGTCGTGTCAAGTCCAAGAAATTATGTTCCTATCTTAGGTATGGTCCAAGGAACTCAGTTCCTATCTTGGGTTGGGTCCTATAAAACACGACCTAAGCCGACCCGAGATGCACCCCTACCTATGCCCTAGCATGGGAGAAATTGTCCAATTTAACATTCCACAAGCCAGTTGGAACATACATCCATTTATTGTTCAACATGTTTTAACAATTCAAATGTGTCTAAGCATGAGTTATTTTATGGATTTACATGTCAAATAATGAATGGATGTATGCACAACCACATGGTAGAATGGTTCTACTAGATATTTTCCCCTAGCACATGCCTTGTGAGTTCATTGTGGCGTGCATCAATGTGCCTTCTTGGCGAGAGCAATCATAATATTATCATTCCCAATTATATTGGGGAGGTATATTAAATAAGAGAATTGAAGAACCCAATAAATGATTCTTGAGAGGAGATGACCCATTTATACATCATTATCTTAAAGGCCTAAGGTTGCATAAAATTTAAGAGTATAAATCTATGAGGTCCTCAAATTTTGATCCCCACTTGAATTCAAATCCTTTGGTGAAGTTGCACACTTTCATTTGCAATTGCTAGTAAAGTTTCACCCTCTATTGATGTCCCAGGATCCGTGGTGTACATAGGAGTGTATGAAGTTCATGATCAAAATGTTGTAGACCGATGTCTACACAAGCCAAATTAGAGAGAAAGATGGAAGAAGAAGAAGAGGAACTGAGAGAACAAATTAAAATTACTCTAACTTTTGCATTTGATTTTTGAATGGTTAAACTTCTCTGAATTATAGAATATATACAGAAAATCTAGAGTTATTCTAATGGGACAGGGAAACCATCCTTAATCCAATTCTAACTATAAGAAGTCTAACTATGAATTAATTTAGGAATCAAAACTAAAATAAGAATATAAATCTAATTTAGGATCACAATATTCCATCACTGCTTCCACATCAACTTTTCCTCAAGGTGACTACTTTTCCAAGTCTTGAAACATAAGATGAATGTCATTAACTAGCATAGCCAAATTGGTATCAAATTTGGCTACTATTCCAGTTGGGCCATCAACAATATACATATTGAGAGACTTACATAAATGTCTAGAAATATATGTCTCATAAAAAATATAGCGTAATCCCTTTTTTTTGGGGTGGGGGGGGGGCAGGTTGTATAAGCTTCTTGATTAAAATAGCTGGAGGTGAGGAGGTAGCAGTAGGTGATAGGCAGTTGAATTAGAGGATGAATAAGAGAATGAAATACTCCCTTGTTGTGCTAAATTTTCCTCACATACTCAAACCATACTCATTGTTTCTGTCAAGGAGGTCTGAGGAAAAGTTTGCAATTCAACTTTAATATTAGGTTGAAGACCTACTTCAAAGACACCGATAAGGGCATGCTCTGGCCATCCTTGGACATGGTTAACTAAGCGCTCGAACTCATCCTTATAGTCATGGGCTGATCCCCGTTGTCGAACCTAAGGCAATAAGCTATTAAAATTTTGATAGGATTTTGGCCAAAGCGGAGAAGAATAGCATGCTTGAACTCATTCCACGTAGCTTCCGGTTGTTAAAAAATGGTTCACTAAACTAATAGCACAACCCTCCATATGGAAATAAGCTAATTTACATTCTTCATGCGCTAGAGTGCTATGAAAGTGAAAGAAACGTTGAGCCCTGGAAACCTATTTATCTGGGTCATCACTTTTAAAGACCGAAAATGTACGTATGCTAATCAGGTAAGCGTGAATACTGGGATCCTGATCTCAGGGAGTGCAACCATAAGGGTAGTCAGCACAACCGTGAGGGTGACCTTCACGTACCCGATAATTAAATTCATCATGGAAGTCCTTGCCAAAGTCATAATAATCCCCCGAACGGTCATATCCATGCATGGGCATCAAGATAAGGGCCATGTGCATGATAAGTCAAGCAGGGGAATGGACCGGGAGGCACATGAGAGGGCTGCGGTGGATTCTCGTGTAGAAGAAGTTGCAAAGTCCTTAGAAGAACTTGATGCGAGAGAGGGGGACCCGTTAACCTGGTTCCCACACACCCAAATAAAATGGGGGCTTCACTCTGGTTACCTTCTAGAAGAGGGAAATGACGTAGAGGAGAAAGAGTCACTTAGAAAGAAATGGAGGCCTAGGTAGAGCAATTTATGGCAGCAAAGAAGATCCAGCCAGAAAGGGAGGCATGGAATCAATGAGTGCAAAGGATGACCAAAGTGGCAGTGGCGGTCTGGAGCGAATGGAAGCAGAAGAAGGGCCTCGAGCAGAGTGGAGGAAAGCATTAGCTACGAACTACCAGAGTAAAATCTATTGGCAGGACAAAGCTGCTTTTGGGAGAAGCCACTTGTCATCAATAGAGGGGGAGAACTCGAATCCAGAGGAGAAGGGCCAATTGCAAGACGACCAATAAGAGTTTGTGAAAGTGGCGATCAAAAGGTTCTAAGAAACGATTGAAAATTCAAAGTGGCTATTGATTTGCTAATGGAACGAATCAGACTGTTGGCTAAGGGATGCCAATGAGCACTTAACACCGGTAAGCTCCTAACCTGTCTCTTCTATTCCTATCTCTAGTTGAGTAAGATGTGAGTGAAGCCATGCGAGAGAGTAATCCGAGACAAATACATCTCAAAGCGGTGACGAGTCTAAGGTGAAGGAGGATTGCTCAGCTGTTGTGTTTGGGCTCTTCCATGTGGCCCTTTCATGCTTTCAATTGGGAAGGTGGAAGGGCACATGAGACCCTCAACTACCAATATTGTAGACCAACACAAACCAAACTAAAGAGAAAGAGAGACGTAGAAAAATTGGGAGAATAAATTAAAATTAATCTAGCTTCTAAATATGATTTCTAAAATTATAAAATATACAAAAAAATCTAAACTAATTTTACTGGGACAAGGAAACCATCCTTAATCTACTTCTAACTAAATAAAAAATCTAACAATTAATTAATTTAAGAATTAAATTTAAAATAAAATTTTAATCCAATTTAGGGTCATAACACAAAAATCACTGTTTAGGTACGTTTATGTGATCCGGGCCATCTACATGACTGATCACTAGCAAATTTGAACTCTCAATGTTTGAATTCTCTCGGTATGACTTTCCTCTCAGTGCGCTGATCCTTTCGTACAGTTGCCCTACAGTTCCTACAACGCAGAAAAAAAGAGTTGCATAAAGTTTTTAAAGTCAACCTTTTGCTACATGGAATGGTAGGCGACGTACGTCCTCCTCCAACTAGTGAATAAAATGTTTGCATGTATAATAACTAGTTGACCTGTTAGAAACGACAGCTTTTCTTGGTTTTCATTTTCAACAAAAGGTCTTAGCAAACTCAATATCACCATTAATCATAAGAAAACGTTGTTTGGAGTCAGATAGAGTGGAAAAAGCTTTTCATGCTCTTCTCTCACAATGAGCTTAGTATATATTATATATAGGAACTATTGATATTTAAAATGGGGTACACGCTAGAGCACATTAACATTAATATCATTGACGTTAATGTATATTAATATTTATGTCATTAATCTCATAGATGAACAGATCCTATGCATAGTTTAACTAGACTCATTGTCTAGCTAGAGAGACAAGAGTACTCTAGACAAAGTTTGATCGGATATTTTTTCAAGTATGAGTACAGCACAAATATAAATGAAAATTCCGCATGCAATATGACTGATTTCCAGTTATCCACTTCCACAATGATCTGTAACATACTAAATAACTTTTTAAATTATTTAAACTGTCCCATATTAAGCATCTTGAAACAAAATTAGTTCAAATAGGGTACTTATTGTAGAGAGAGAGAGCATTGATATCATTGCCTTTTGACAACCAAATTGTTGTTTGAACGGAGAATTTCAACTCATCTCATCATGTTTAACAGAACATGAGGAATGAGGACCCGTTCTCAATTCTGCCCGACTCCGTACTAAAATTATATGAGAGCGTAATTGACTCATCTGATGGATAAGGAGTCAAAAGTAGTGAACAGTCAGGTAAACATTCAATGCATCCACATACGGAAAAAAGATGATATGACTATGTCGTGTATATTGATCGATCCACCTATGTGTTTAACTGATCAACAGGTAAATAGAATCAAATGTATGTACACATGTATAATGCCACAAACAAGAGAAGATAATGTATGTAAGTAAAGCACTTAACGTGTATGGTAGGGAAATTCGCTAGTGCGGTCTCACCTTACTCTCACTTGTTTCAGGTTTTGCGACCCAGCCTCTTCAAAGAACAACCTAACTTTTCACAGCCAATTGGCACTTATAGTATAAAAACAAACCATATATCATACAATTCCTAACTGGATTGACTAGAACTCGCCGTAGATTTGGCGTTTTGGATCACACTCGTCAAAGTCCTTCTCTACGCTCAACTACTCCGTCTATAAAGCTCAATCCCTTAGTTCCTCCTCCCGTCACAGTGCACGTGCATCTCTATCAGCTGGTTTCAACAGCTTTTGCCCTTCACCATTCCTCTTCTGATTTTTCATAGCCATGAAGCTCCTCAACACTTCTTTCTTCCTGGCAATGACCTTGGGCTTGGTCATGGCTCATGTGGCTGCTATAAAGAAAGAGGAAGAAGTACCCTATGCTGATCAAACCGGTATGGCCTTCCACAATTTCCCTTTGTCGCCCAAAGAGCGATCATTTTCTTTTAGAGGGATAGGTCCCTTCTTTCCCCAGATCGACCCAAGAGCTCTAACTTGCGACAATAACCCAAGGATCTGTCGAGCCAAGGGAAGCCCAGGGCCTGACTGTTGCAAGAAGAGATGTGTGAACATCATGACAGATTGGCTCAACTGTGGACTGTGCGGACAGAAGTGTAGATATGGCCAGGTGTGTTGCAAGGGTAAATGTGTTAGCATTCTATTTGACAACAAGAACTGTGGCAGTTGCAACAACAAGTGCAAGAAGGGGCATTTCTGTGCGTTTGGCCTCTGCAATTACGCTTAGGAAACTCACCATGCCTTACTCTTTTGCACACACAAAGGCTGTGCGTTTGGCATGAAGAAATATGCTCCATAGATTCATATCTTTATTATATAGCTAGAGACGACATCAAAACATGTAATCGTTTTATTTGTTAGCATTCAATTGTTTCAATTTAGGTTCATTTCTCAAATATGTGAGCCATGTTGAACAATCCACATGTTCAAAGTTTTAGCATGCATATTCTGGTTGATTGTAAACAAATGAAATTTATTCGATCATAATAATTTTTTTTTTTTGAATAATTTTCAATAGTCCACTAATGTGGGGTACCCATATTTCTCGGTTCCATTAATTATTATGAATACCCTTAATCTTACATTGCATGACTAATCTTTGTGGACTCGTATATGTGCCTCAAACATCGACCCCCAGAAAGAAGTTTGCTGTATATTCTTGGTAGACTAGTTGATTAATTTGAAAGAGTATGGAAACATACTAATGTAATGTGAAGTATGTACGGGACTTCGATTAATCTTGTACATGGTATGGTAATTAAATCCAGTGGGAGACGGGATGGCAGGACTATGTTGAGTGGTTTCATAATTGTAAGTACGTAGAGCTACACATTTCTACAGTTAGATACAAGTTTCAACAACAGTAATGCAACTTTGATTATTTACAAACTAGGTGGTTCTTCCGTAGTCGGTAATGCATGCTAAGACCTCAGTAAATCAGCCGGGATTTCTTGTATTTATTTGCAATCCTCTGTGATCGCCGGCTGGTGTTGCTTCACCATCCACTAAGCTGGTGAAGGAAGCATTTGTATATGGATGTGTCTAGCCTGACCATACTAAGTGTCTAGCTCATATAAGGCTCCAAACATGGGACATAGAGGGAAACTCGTCGTGTCGTCTATGTGCTATTGCCTTTTTAAATATCATATTGAGCCCTATGTAGACTGGTCACATAAATACTTTTATTTGTATAAGAACGTCATTATGCATTATTCTTTTGCACAGAGATGCTTATTAGAATGTTAGATACAAGTATTGGAGCCTTAAGGGTTCACATAATCAATAGAATTATGATTTTTAAGAGAAAGAAGAATTGTTCTATCCAATAGTAGTTATAAGGAAAAGAGTCGAGTAACCTCAAATAGGCTTAGGATGGCCACGTACGTATAAAAGACCTATATGTCCTAACTTAAGTAAAGGGCAGACCAATCGAATAAGATTACAAAAAGATACAAAACTACCATCTACGTAAGAATTGAATTACAATGCTAATTTAAACAAAATAAAGCTATGGGCAAATACTCTTTTAACAATAGTAAGACAAAATTCCTACTTGTCAGCTTTCAATTCATTTTATTTATTTCAAAACCAATGTGATTCTTGTGGATTATTAACTGCTCATATTCAATGTATTCAATATTAGATGATCCAAATTCTAGTACGTTTTTTTATTGGATCTTGCTGTTTTCTAATTACGATTTTTATAGTAAAACAATAAGAAGATTTATTTACCTAAAATACTTGTTACAGTATCTTTTTAAATGAAAGGACGGATGGAACTTCTTCCACCCAAATTATACAATAATCAACTCCTAATGCCTTTTTAATTGATATGTAAGATATTACATTACCATTCCTTTTACATGCAATATATTGCAATTGTTGAATTTCCTTTTGATACGAAGTGCGCGTCTTCAATTATGTCTTCAAAAGAAGAGAAGTTTTGTTCTTTCTTTTGTATAAAATAATATTTTAGACATGGACACATCTAGCATGAGCAACACCCATGACTATGCTATATGAGGCTCCTAATATGTGACATAGAGGCGAACACAACAAAATAACATGGTAAATAGTGGTTGTATTCGGCTATATTTATCTCTATGTACTATGTTAGGAGCCCCATATAGCATGGTCACATGTACTAGTCATGGAGCCGGTCTGGAAAATATTTTCGTTTGGAAACCTATGTATCTCTTTAACAATTATTTGAGGTCCTCGTGCTGCTCTGCATGTTTAGCATTCATAATTTTTTTTTGGGTAATAAATATTTGTAACTTTTCCTTTCTTCGTTACAATGACCATATTAGGCTTTCCTTCACAATCTTACACAATAATATTTATTCCCTTATGAAACTAATTAATCTTTCAAGATTGTTCTATGCCTATCTACTTTGAAAATACTTCTTGTTGGAGGTTTCCAAAAGGAAAATAATATTTTCACATTAAAAGTATACATAAAAACTCACACATCAGTTTTGATTGGTCTAAATAAATGAGTCCATATGAACTTGTATAGGCCCCACTTGTGAAGTCCAATCAAAACACTTTTGTGAGTTTTTGTAGGTGTTTTTGTTGTTGGAATATCATTATCCATTTGTTAAATTTTTCAACAATCTAAACCATGATCAATTAACAAACTTTCCAACATCTTTCTTGATATGATACCAATAGTACCTTTCTTTAACCAGAGCTTCAGTCTTGTCTCTGCCAAAATGCCTTGCTAAGCCATTGCCATGCAATTCATGAGTCAACTGTTGACGTAAGGAACCTATAGGAATGCAGAGATGATTTTCTTTGTATAAATATCCTTCTATCAAATAGAGGTCATTGAGGGGTGTTGATAGTTTCTTGCATTCCTCCCATGTTATTTTAAATTCTGGGTCTTTTGCATATAGATCTGGGAGACACTCAAAGCCAAAAACTTCAGTTTTTAGAGTTGTGAGAAGTGTAGTTCGCCTACTTAATGCATCTGCAGCCTTATTGAGTTTCCCAGACCTGTGGCGAATAACAAATGTGTAATCCTGAAGTATGGTCACCCACCGGGCATGTAGTCTATCAAGTTTTGATTGGTTTTGGAGATGTCTCAATGTGTCATGGTCAGTATGCAGAATAAACTCTTTGAAAACTAGATAATGACACCAATGTTTCAAAGACTAAACTAGGGCATAAAGCTCCAACTTATGTGTCGACCACTTCTGACGAGATTCAGTGAGCTTGGCACTATAAAATGCTACGGGTCTTCCTTCTTGGGAGAGCACAACGCCTATTCCCAGGTTCGAGGCATCACACTCAACCTTAAAGACCTTGTTGAAATTAGGAAGGGCAAGGATTGGTGCTGTAGTAAGCTTCTGTTTGAGCAAGTTAAAACTGTGGTTAGCTGCCTCTATCCATATGAACTTATTCCCTTTCAAACAGTCAGTAAGGGGGCTTGCAATCGAGCTAAAATTTCTAATGAATCTTTGATAGAAAGTCGCAAGGCCATGGAAGCTATGTACATTGCTAGCAGATTTGGGCACCGGCCATTCTTGGACTGCCTTTACTTTACTATCATCAACTTGAATTCCCTGGGCACTAACAATATATCCTAGGAAGAGTAGCTTAGAAACCATAAATGTACACTTCTTCAAATTGAGGAACAAAGTGTTCTGCTGTAATGCTTCAAAAACTTCTGTAAGATGCTGCAAGTGAGTTTCTTCATCATGGCTATGGATTAAGATGTCATCAAAATAGACAACAATGAACCTTCCAAGAAATGGTTTGAGTACTTGGGTCATGAGTCGCATAAAGGTGCTAGGGGTGTTAAATAGCCTGAATGGCATGACCAACCACTCGTACAGTCCTTCCTTCGTTTTAAAGTCTATTTTCCACTCATCCCCTTCTCTAATTCGGATTTGATGGTACTCACTACGAAGGTCAACCTTTGAAAATATCCGGGAACAACATATCTAACTTATCATCTAATCTTGGAATAGGAAAATGGTACTTAACTGTGATTTTATTGATTGCTCTGCTGTATACACACATTCGCCAGCTTCTGTCTTTTTTTGGGACCAATAAAGCTGGAACTGCACATGGACTGAGGCTCTCCCTGATCAACCCACGCTGGAAAAGGTCTTCTACCTGTTTTTGAAGCTCAACATGCTCTGTCGGACTCATCCGGTAATGCGGAAGGTGAGGTAAACTCGAGCCCGACACTAGGTCAATTCTGTGTTGGATGTTGCGCATGGGAGGCAGCTGCAGGGGTAGTTCTTCAGTAACAATGGACTGATATTGTGCTAACAACTTTTGCACAAGGTTTGACTGCTCAATCTCATTATTAGGAAGGAATAGTGTTTTCCCTTTTACTACTAAAATGTATATAGTCTTGACCTCTTCCATTTTTGCCTTGAGATTATGAGTGAGGAACACAAATTTATCTCTGTCAATTTTTGTGGCCTTCTGAGATTTTGCCCATTGAGTGTTGGGTGCCGCGAATGGTTTGTCTTGCCCACTTGGCTTAGTTTGAAACTTGCTACTGAGTTGGATTGCTTGACTTGAATATGGAGGATTAGGCTTAGGAATGTTAGCTGTAGAGCTTGGAGTATGAGGAAGCAATATGATTTTTACTCCATTATGGATGAACTCATAAGTATTTAGCTTCCAATCATGAATTATACGGGTATCAAACTGCCCAGGCCTTCCTAACAAAATGTGACAGGTAGTCATGTCGATCACATCACACAAGACTTCATTCTTATAAGTGTTTCCAATGGAGAAAGGAACTTGACATTGTTCCTTGACTGTTAGCTCGCCAACCTCTTTAATCCATCCCAATGAGTATGGTTTACGGTGTGGAATAGTTTCAAGTTGCAGGTTATCTACCACTAATTTGGTGATTATATTTTCAGTGCTACCTCCATCAACAATGATCTTGCATATCCTTTGTTTTACTGTCCCAGTAGTCATAAAAATTTTGTTCCTCTGGTTCTATTTAGGCTATCTTGGGGCATATAAAATCCTGCAGACAACCATAAGGAGTGGACTTTCATCACAACTGATTCCTTCATCCCCATGAATGTCTTCAGTCAATTGGACTTCTTCTGGTTCATCTTCGTCTATCCGTTCTTCAGAAGCTTGGGCAGTTACTACAGCTGTGGTAGGGCCCCCTTTCCTTGTCGGACACTGATTTGAAGTATGACCCGGTTGTCGACACCGATAACAAATAATAGGAACAGGCAAGGCATAGGGATTAGTCCTAGGGTTATTTGTTGAGAGGTTATTCTTGTGTTGAGGTTTCATCACTTCACTTTGACTAGTTTTTGAAGTTTGTCCATCCTCGGTTTGGGGCTTGATTCTTCCACTAGTAAATCCCTCATTAAAGGTTCTTGTAAAATTTGCATTCCTGCCTCCAATTTCTCCAAAATGGCCTCATGTCGGATTGCTGATTGGATTGCATCTGACAAAGAACAGAGAGGATGACTAGCTAACCTTTCCTGCAGATTAAATTTTAATCCACTAGTGAACCGAGCTATTTTCTGAGCTTCTGACTCGTCTAAATTATTTCTGGCAGATAACCTCTGAAAGTCTAATATATACTCTGAGACTGACTTGTTTCCTTGCTTTCATTCTTGATATTGTCTGAATAGAATCTGTTCAAAATCCGCAGGCAAAAATCTATCTCTAAGCATCTATTTCATCCTAGGCCAAGATCGGATAGGGTGTTTTCCTTGTTTCATTCTGGCTGTTTGGATCTGGCTCCACCAAGCAGCAGCTCCACTTTTCAATTTACAAATCACCAATTTCACTTTCATTTCATCAGGCACATCCATACATTCAAAATAGTTATCAACCTCAGTCATCCAGTCCAAAAAGTCTTTGACATTCATATGACCATTGAATACGTGCAGCTCCAATTTGGGTCTAAAATTACACTCACGTCTGTGTTCTGGTGGTGGATTTCCCATTTTGTCGTCACTAGACTCATCTTCTCGCAGTCGTTTAACATGAGGAGCTGACACAGCTTGATGGTTGAAGATTTGGCCACCCCATCGTTGTCTATCTTCCTGATTTTGCGGCCTCTAGAAGTTGGCATTCAATTGTTGAAGTTGCACGGTGATTTGTTGCAGTTGTTGTTGCATTTGTTTCTGAGATTGGGTTTGTACTTGGATGAGCTGTGTCAAGGCCTGTTGCAGCGATATTTCTCCAAGTGGATCATTGGTAGCCATGAGAATGCTCCAAACCTCACTCTGATACCAAAATGGTGAAGCACAAACCACCAGAACAAACCTTAATCTAATAAGGATTCAAATGAAGTCACCCAAACCAACAAATGACTTTAAACTGATGAGGATCACTCCAGAAATAAAGCCAACAACAGTTCAAAAAAATAAAACAAGTCAAGCTCGATCGAATTCAAAATCTAGTCCAGAAATTCCAAATTCGGATTACTGGTAGTTAAACAACTGCCATAGAAAACGAAGCCCAATCCAGAAACTTCAAGTTCTATTAGAGAGGATCAACTCACAGTTTACTGCAAATGACAAAAAAAAATACAGTAAAACATCCGCCCGAATCCACGAGCTGAAATACAAATAAACGTCCGCCCGAATCCACGAGCTGAAGAGGGCTCTAAGGAGCATTCAATCATCAAATTTTGACCTGCCCTCCTCTCCTTTTGCTCTCAAATTTTGACCATTTCTATGTGCACACCATGCAGTAATCTTGTGCGTTTCCAAATTATTCACTTTCGAATGCTAATTATTAGAGCAGCCGCAATTGGAAGAAAATAATGCCCAACTGCATCAAAAGCCAAAATATTTATTTCCAAACACATTAATTGAGCTGCTTATTGACCCATTTTTTGTGTTCCATCATATGCAAGGAGATCACGAAGTGCACTAGTCTAATGTTAAGATCCAACCTACCTATGCCAGTGAGGAACGTCAATTCTACCTATTCAAGGATTTTAAAAACTTGAATTATTTTTAACTAAGGCTGCGATCTAACCCTGCACAACCTTCAAAATACTACATATCTTGATGGAGTAATCTTGTTATATGAGCTGAATAATAAATTTCATGATGCTTATTAAAGTCCGCTTAATTTATGATTGAAGGCAAAACAGTAGGGAAATCTAAGTTGTCCATTGATCATGTACTTGTATTAGCCCAAAGTCGCTAATACTCATTTTATCTCAAATTAATAGATCTATTCGGCAAAAAAAATTATTTTTTAATAATAACTCTATTTGGTTAAATTTAAGTGATTGATTTGGTACTTAAAAAAGAGTATCATAAGTTCACTATTCAATAAAAATTACTATTTTTTAAATATAATTATCAACATAGACTAAATGGAGTATACGTATATAGCATCAATTTTGGGTGATCGACAAACCTTCACAAGCCATTATTCTAATGAAACCGCACTAGCTAATCAGCGATCGGAAAATCTCTTTACCTCCAGCTAAGGTCTCTTGCATTTTGCTTAATCAACCAGCAACTCTCTTTCTCGATGTGATTCGTTAAGTTTCAATACTATACTTACCGCTCTTTGGGCTAATATTTGTGCTCAAGCCCTTTGTGAATGGACAGTTATAGGCTTCTCAAACCTTTATAATAAGAGTTTTTTCCATATTACTTGGCTCGATATACAAATATTCTATATTCCCTGGATTTTAACACTTAATCCTATAACAAATATACCCTTAAGTCACAACTAAACCTATACCCAGCTCTTATCTCATTGGTGGTGAAAAATGACCGACGATGACACAAATTTGTATGAGCAAAATCAAAACACTAAGAATACAGAAAACAAAGCATCCACTTAAAGATGATCGATAAAAAGTAAAAAAATTCTCCTTCTCAATCATGTGTTCCAAAGAACAAACCAGAACAAAGCCACCTCCCAGTTTCAATCCAAAAACTAGTTCCTAGTTAAAAAAATGAAAATAACAAAATTTAAAATAGGGAATCAAAGGAAGCCACTTTAATGCTTGTTGAATTGCAATAAGTATAATGTTCCGACAATTTGAAAACTGAGTTGCGTTTAGAATGGATTGAATGACTTCGGAGACTTGCCACAAATAGGGATTGAACGCTACAAAAAGAAAAGAATTTTGGGAGTACAATGAATCCGAATGAAATCGGGTAGAGTACATCTACTTTGCATGACTTGCGTAGATTTCCGAGAATAGAGAACAAGAGGATGACTCCCAATAAACGGACAAAAGATCTCACGCTCCACATAGCCTGTGTCCAATGCTTAATCCATATCGCATATACGATAACTCGATATGTCAATAAACATATTTTTGATAATACTATATGTATTCTTTGAGCCAACAACCCATAATATGATATCCTCTATATTGCATATACTATAACACGATATTCGCCATAGTGTGTTATCGATAACACGATATGCCAACAATGCGTGCTATTGATAATACAATATGCTATGATATCCTCTATATTGCATATACGATAAAACAATATTCGCTAAAACGTGTTATCGATAACACGATATTTGTTATAGCGTATTATCAATAACATGAGATTCGCCATAGTGTGTTATCAATAACACGATATGCCAACAAGACGTGTTATTTATTTCCCTCTATGTCGCATATACTATAATATGATATTCTTCATAGCGTGTTATCGATAACACGATATTCGTCATAACGTGTTATTGATAATATGATATATAAATAATATGTGCTATTGATAATACAAGATGCTACAATATCCTCTATATCGCATATACACTAATACAATATTCGCCAAAGCGTGCTATCGATGACACAATATTTGCTATAGTGTATTATCAATAACATGAGATTCACTGTAGTGTGTTATCGATAACACGTTATGTCAATAAGACGTGTTATTTATTTTTCTCTATGTCTCATATACTATAATATGATATTTGTCATAGCGTGTTATCGATAACATGTATTGTTGGCATATCGTGTTATCGATAACATGCTATGACATATACGATAACATGTATACAATAATATGTGTTATCGATAATACAATACGATATGATATCCTCTATATCACATATACAATAATACGATATTCGCTAAAGTATGTTATTGATAATACTATATTTGACATAACATGTTATTTAGAACATGATATGCTAATAATACAAGTTAATGATAATATGATATATTATATATTCCATAATAGGATATTCGTCATAGCGATTTACTAATAACATGATATTCGTTATAGCGTATTATTGATAACATGATATTCACCAAAATTTGTCATTTATACAATTATTTATAAAGTTAGAGATAAAAACCTCTAAGGTCATGTACATGCTTACATAAGAGTCCATCTTTACACAATAGGGTAGGAGGCTATCATGGTTATTCTACAATGTCCTTCCTTAGCATATATATCCTTCTCTATTCTTATATAGTTATGTTCTCCTGAATAGTCTTTCAAGATTTTATTTTGAATTGCAGTGTTATCTTGATCTCCTTTTGTTAGGATAAATAGTTTATGTGGTTAGAAATTTTTGGACAAAAAAAAGAGAAGAGCGATCGCCGATAAAGTGAGGGAGGCTGACAATTGCCAAATATAAATTAAAATTTGTTGTTGATAAAAACCGCAAGGCAAAAATCACAAATTGTCACTGAGCTCTGATCTCCTCTTTGTTTATGCGTCGTCACAACTAGTTTACACGATTTTAAACCCTAACCTTGTTGAAAGGGTATTTTGGTCTAATTTTTTTTTCAAATATCTTGTAAACCCGGGTTCTATGGAATATTTTTTACAAAATCAAGGAATATGAAATATTTGTATCTTAGGCCAGGTAATATCACTACAACAAAAGAGATTAATAGCGACGTAATTATGTGTCGCTACTAATACTCAAACGTCGCTAATATCAATTACCGATGTATGTTTTACATTGCTACCAACGTCGCAAAAACCACAATCGCAACTGATAATTCGCGGAGAATAAAACCAATCGTCGCTAATGAGCTTTATTAGCGACGTATATTTTACGTCGCTACTAGACCTTTCTATGTCGCTATTAATGGATCATTAGCGACTCATATAAATCTGTCGCAAATATTTGTATTAACGACGTCTTTTTATCAATCGCTAATGGAGTAATAGCGTCGGATATAATTACGTCGCAAATACTGATAATATCGACGTAAATAGATATGTCGGTAATAATCGTTTGCAACGTATATCTATACGTCGCAATAAGTTTTTTGTTGCGACGTATAAATAGTACATTGCTATTATGCGGTTAATAACAACGTATGTATACGTCGTTATGAAATTCTATATGTCGTAAATTTTTATACAAATTCGTTTTAGGCTGTGGTATATATCGCTATTTTATAGAAGTGTAGCGACAAATTGTTGGTATACGTTGCTAATATGGTAGTTTTAGCAACGTATTATGTATACGTCACAAAAAAGAGTAATAAATTTTAAATAAATATTAATTACTTATTTAATTATTTTTTGAGACATTAGATTTGCGTCGATAAATTTAATTTAATATTAAAAATACAAAATAATATAAATCAACCGAAACTCCTGCCAATGTAGATTTCACCCATTACCCTTGTAGGCATGTACAGACTACTCCCACATGACCGGTAATAGTATAAATTTTTTTGCTTAATTTAAGGAAAAAAATTAATTTAAAAATTACTACTATATGGTAAGAATATTTGTTACATTGGAATTAATAACATCATGTGTTGAAACAACACCCCTAAAATGGTCACAAGTAATGCTTTTAGTTTGTGTACGAATGTAATGAACAGATTGCCAGATATCTCTTACATAGCTCTCCAATTTGAAAGCTTATTTCCCCTCTATGTACAAGAATCAGAAGTTGAAGTCGACGAAGTCCTTAACCCCTGGCCAGTGCATCTTGATTGCTAAAATGCTCCCATAGCCCATCAGATGCAAAAATCACAAAATGATACTGGAAAGTAAAAAAATTTCATAATATGAAAGGGAAAGTTAGTCTACAGAAGAAGGCAAGAGTTAAAAGAATTGAAATCGTTGTAGAGGACTAAAGGACTCCATTGAGACAAGAAGAGCAAATAAAGACAAAACAGTAGAAGATAGTATTGGATGTAGTCTGTCAATTTGGATACCTTCACAGGTGGTAGATTGCACACCGGGCAGCGAACACTTGTGCATCCAAACACCATTTCTTTACACTTGTTCTCTCTAAGGAAATGATGCTCCACCCATTCTGTTTTTTTGCAAAAGTGCTCTGGAGGAGGATGCGGCAACATTCTGTTATAATTTCACTGAAAGTACTTAATATATGAAATACCTAAACTACCCCTTTGTCATTTGATTAATCGCTGGCCTGCATCACCCTCCTATCCAAATATATATTCATAAGCTTTGCACATGAACATAACTAAAGAAAGGTGTTTATGCCCCCATCAAAATTTGAACTGAGGAACTCACACGTCCACGTTAAATAATAGCTATTATTTCTAAATAACTTAAACTGTTAAGAAACAAATTATCAATATAATTAGTGTATATTTCACACCTGCAACCATTCACCATTAACAAGATGGAGGACTCTTCTCTTGTCTATATATTGTGGCATTGTCTTAAATTACACAAATTCTACAATGGTAGGCCACAAAATTATGTTAGGAATGCTATATACAGGGAAGATTATAACCCACGTTACAACGCTTAATTTGCGGTAAGCTTCACTAGGATCAGAAAATTAGCGCACATGTGACTAAAAAGGCGACTAACAAGGGGGAAAGCCCCTGAATGGATGAATCTGGTGGCCGAGGGGAAAATCAGCGCACTAGATTCAGGTTGCATTAAAATGCAGCGTGAGGTAGTTTTTACGTATTAATTACTCCATTATTTGAATAAACTTTTGATTTGAGAAGTAATCGTTGTAATCTGCAATTACGGCAATATGTGGGATCCAAAAGGGCTCCACAGAGAAGACACATGATTTGATTCTGCCTCAGAAAGAGCAGATGCATCTGCTATGTATACATTAACTTTGGATGCATAACTACGATTAAGTAGTTCATTGGCAACTGGTAAATCTGTTTCACTTTGCTACCACTTCGATTATTTTTTAGGATAAATGATTTTATTTGGAAAAATGTTTAAATGGCGTTAACTTTCACACGCCAAAATTTTACTTTTACCATTTCAAAACCATTGATGAGTGAGGCATGATGTGTGGGGGGCTGACTCATCAATGGTTTTAAAATCGTAAAATAAAGTTTTGATGCATTTGGCCCCAAGTTTTAAAATAATAAAGTAAAATTTTAACATGTAAAAGTTAACATCAAAATAATACTATTCTTTCTTGGTGGATTAAAAGGCCAAGGCCCACCTAAATTATCAGCCAAAAAAGAGAAATTTTTAGATACAAATAAGGCACCAACTTAGCTAGCACCAATTAGAACATAGTAAATAATCCTGTTTAGTAATATATTATTTATTTGGACAAAGTCAACGGATGAAAATGTATGAGCGCGCCACTTTATAATTGGTGGTACCGTGTACCTATATCTCCTCGCTTAGAATAGACTAGCTAAAAAAAGAAGCGGAAAATGTTTTGGTCAACAAACATGGAGAAATCTACTCAGCCCTAAAGCTGCACCGCTCCCTAGACAGCTAGTTTGAATATTCAGATTTCAAATGAATTTTATACTTTGTGTGTGTGATCAAGATACAATAATTCC
Organism: Saururus chinensis; assembly: GCA_035235625.1. NCBI lineage: Eukaryota > Viridiplantae > Streptophyta > Magnoliopsida > Piperales > Saururaceae > Saururus > Saururus chinensis. The sequence goes on from CP141145.1 coordinate 36,018,727, forward strand.
ACAAAAGGTGTTGACGGCGAGAGAAAGCTTCCCTCTAATTGCATGGAAGAAGTTAGATGGTGAAGCTTACGGGGAAAAAAGTACGATGGGGACCCTTTTTTTGCCCCTGACATATATGCCATGACTTTTTTTTGGTAGATATGTCGTGACTTGATATAAGGACGCTGCTATATGTACCCCCAAAGTTAAACTCCTAAAAATAAAAAGTTCAAGGTGTGTTTTTTTCGCTCTAAGGATTTTACTCCCTTAGCTTTGAAATAAAAAGTTCTAACTTACTTCCTCCCTTGTGTCAGTACCCCATTTTGATAAAAATTAGAGTATTTTTTTTACTTTTTCAACCTCCAAGACGTGAATTTTGTTTCCACTTATTACCTCAACTTAAATTAGCCCCTTTCTTTTTTAACTCAGGCAAAGGTCACAACTTCGGTAGTAGCAGCAGGCCGTGGTTGAGCTCCGGTTGTGGCGAAATTCTAGTCACAACCACAGCTCCAGCCATGACCATGGCCGCAACTAGAGCTCTAGCTGCTGCTGAACTCTAGTCGTGTCAGTGATCCTAGCTGCAACCAAACTCTGGTCGTGGCCAAATCTATTGCCGTGATCGGAGCTTCTAGACACTCTTAGCCGAGACTGAACTTTGTGTTAGAAGTGGGCATTATAAATGAGTTAAGCCCATATTATTTAGATGGGCATATTGATGGTTATGTAGGTCAAGCCCATATTACTCAAGTGGGTCAAGCCCATTTGGTAGAAAAAGCCCAAGCCCACTTCATATTGAATGAGAATATCACATGAGAATTGGTTGAAGGAGTGAATAGTCCCACATCGCCTACGTGAAGGTGATAGTGTTGGTATATAAGGCTTTAGTTTGGCCTTTCATGTTAGGCCCTTGGGCCAACCCACTTTTGTGGGGGAGAGAGATGTTGGACCAATGCACCTACGTGGGCTAACCCACACGCGCGCCGCCGCCGTCCGGCTCGGTTCGGTTCGCACGCGGGTCGGGTCGGGTCGGGTCGGGTCGGGTTGGGTTGGGTCAACAAGATAATATTTTGGGACAAATTCATTTGGTAAGATTGTCTTCAACGGGATTTTCTATAAAACCATGAAAAACTCTGTTCTGTGTTAGCATACTCACTGTGGTTCGCTGCATATACCGTGTTGGAGGTGTTCCTACGGTATATGGTTGATCGTCTTAAGGACGTCCACGAGTCCTAAACACCAGTAGGGAGGGCGAATTCTGTCTTCTTGATTCGATCATAAACATTCCAAAGAACGTTTCTCATCATATATAAGGCAAAGGTACGAAGAAATAACAATCTTAAGACATAATTCTTATGTATTTTCGTATGTCACTGTTATGCATGCAGAATAGTATCCTTCACGTAAAAATTTGAACATTTTTTTCACTGTACACATATTTTTACTTCTATGCGAAAAATACAGTGGGAAAATTTTCTTTTCCATGCTATTAGTGCTGAAATCATACTATTCTGGACGTGCATGTTTGAAGCGTTACTGTTGTACGTATAAATTTTAAAATTTTTTCCTCTTGTGTGTGAAGTTTCCAAAATTTTGTACTGCTTTACCATTGAGTGCGTTAAATTTCTTATGCTTCCTGTCCATTCATTTTGAACTTTACTGTTTACGACTTTTTCAAGTTTTGTTTTACAAATTTCTCGAACGTCACCTGCTCAGAATTTTGACAGTTTACTATTCATTAAATCATATAGTTTATTGTTCATGAATTTTTTATATATTACTGTTATTTACGTAAAATTCATGTAAAGTTCTTGTTTGTGCATAGATTTCGAAATTCACTGCTTTGTCCATTGATTTTGAAATTCATCGTTTCTGTATATGTATTTCGAAATTTACCGCTCGCATAGATTTCGAAATTCACTGTTTCAGTATATGTATTTCGAAATACACTGTTTAGCATAGATTTCGAAATTCACTGATTTTTTAAGACTGAGTTAATCTTCTCGTTCTTTGGAACGTAAATGGCTGCTGAAGGTACCCACTTGGCATCGGTACTTGTTCCCACTCCGGTGATTGCTCCTCTTCCTATTAAAGGGGAAACCGTAAAAGTTCGGTGGTGCGGATTTCAAAAGATGGCAAAGTAAAATGCTGTTCTATCTCACCACACTGAACTTAGCCCGCTTCCTTCAAGAGGATGTACCCATTCTCACTGAGGAGAAAAGGGAGGACAAGACGGCTGTTGCGGCAGTAGATGCATGGAAACATGCAGATTTCTTATGCCGTAATTATATCCTTAATGGGTTGGACAACACATTGTATAATGTGTATAGTTCAATGAAAAGTGCTAAGGCACTGTGGGAGTCTTTAGACAAGAAGTACAAAACAGAGGATACTGGAACGAAGAAATTCGTGGTCGGCAAATTTTTGGACTTCAAAATGGTGGACTCTCAAACTGTGATCAGCCAAGTTCAAGAACTCCATGATCCCGCATGATATTCATGCAGAGGGAATGACTTTAAGTGAGTCTTTCCAGGTGGCAGCTCTAATTGAAAAATTACCACCTTCCTGGAAGGATTTCAAAAATTACTTAAAGCATAAACGAAAGGAGATGAACATGGAAGATCTGATTGTGCGATTAAGGATTGAAGAGGACAACCGGGCTTCTGAAAAGAACAACAAAGGCCATGGCCTAGAAGCCAAAGTAAATGTTGTGGAACAGGGGCATAAAGGCTCTAACTTCAACAACAAGAAGCGGAAGTATCCTGTTGGACAGTCAAACAGTGACTCCAACAAAGCCAAATTCAAGGGCAAGTGCTACGTGTGTGACAAGATAGGCCACAAGGCTAAGGATTGTCGGAAACGGAATAAACAAGATGATTCCAAGATGAAGAAGGCACAGGCCCACATGACTGAAGTGGAGAATCTCTCCACAAATGTGAATGACATCAACCTTTCTGCTGTTATTTCAGAAGTGAACATGGTTACCAACGCTCGTGAATGGTGGGTGGACACCGGGGCCACTCGTCATGTTTGCTCTAATAGGAAGATGTTCTCCACTTATCAGCCCGTGGAGAATGGTGAACAACTATTTATGGGTAACTCCTCTACTGCGAAGGTTGAAGGACTTGGCAAGGTGGTGCTGAAGATGACTTCAGGCAAAGAGCTCACACTCAACAATGTGTTGCATGTTCCTGAAATTCGAAAGAATTTAGTGTCTGGATCCTTGCTGAGCAAGAATGGCTTCAAGTTGGTTTTTGAGTCAGACAAATTTGTCTTGACCAAGGGTGGGATGTACGTGGGCAAAGGGTATTTAAATGAGGGGCTTTTTAAGCTCAATGTACTCACTATTGTACCTATTTCTGTTATTAAGAATGCAAATGCTTCTTCTTCGTATATGATTGAGTCATGTGATATGTGGCATGGTAGATTAGGTCATGTTAATTATGATGCTTTACGTAGATTGATTAATATGGAATATCTGCCTAAATTCAATATTGACTTTAATCATAAATGTCAAACTTGTGTAGAATCAAAATTAAGCAGGAAATCTTTCCAAAGTATTGCGCGTAGTACTGAACCTCTTGAGTTAATTCACAGTGATGTCTGTGACTTAAAATTTGTTCAAACAAGAGGAGGTAAAAAGTACTTTCTTACATTTATTTACGATTGCACTCGTTATTGTTATGTTTACTTGTTGAGAAGTAAAGATGAGGCCATTGACATGTTTATTTTATATAAAACAGAGGTTGAGAATCAACTTGGCAAGAAAATTAAAGTTCTACGAAGTGATAGAGGTGGGGAATATGAATCACCTTTTGGTGATTTCTGTTCACAACATGGTATAATACACCAAACAACGGCACCCTATTCCCCTCAGCAAAATGGAGTTGCTGAACGGAAAAATAGAACTTTAAAAGAAATGATAAATGCCATGTTAATCAGTTCTGGGTTACCCCAGAACATGTGGGGGGAAGCTTTGCTTTCAGCAAATTATATTCTCAACAAAATACCTCATAAGAAAACCTTGCAGACACCATATGAATTATGGAAAGGTCGAAAGCCTTCCTACAAATTCTTAAAAGTGTGGGGGTGTTTGGCAAAAGTGGCGGTCCCTAATCCCAAGAGGATTAAAATTGGACCAAAGATCATTGATTGTGTATTCATTGGTTATGCCAATAATAGCAGTGCATATCGCTTTCTTGTTCATAAATCGGATATTCCTGATGTAAATGTCAATACTGTGATTGAATCCAGGAATGCTTCGTTTTTTGAAAATATTTTTCCGTGGAATTCTACACAAACGGAAAGTTCTCTTCAAAGAACTTTGGATGTTGAAAAGGATAATAGTGAAGACCAAGAGGGAGACGATGATGCACCTAGACGTAGCAAACATGCTAGAACATCAAAATCCTTTGGTCCAGACTTTCTGACTTATTTGTTGGAAAATGAACCTCAAAGCTTTAAGGAAGCCATGTCATCTCCTGAAGCACAATATTGGAAGGAGGCAGTAAACAGTGAAATTGAATCCATTATGCAAAATCATACTTGGGAGTTGGTGGATCTACCGCCTGGGAGTAAACCTCTAGGATACAAGTGGATATTTAAGAGGAAGATGAAGGCTGATGGATCAATTGACAAATATAAAGCCAGACTTGTTATCAAAGGATACAAGCAAAAAGAAGGTCAAGATTATTTTGATACTTATTCACCTGTCACAAGGATAACTTCCATTAGGATGTTAATCGCTATTGCTGCTTTGTATAATCTTGAAATACATCAAATGGATGTGAAAACCGCATTCTTGAATGGTGACTTGAATGAGGAAATTTATATGCAACAACCTGAAGGGTTTGTTGTACCGGGTCAAGAAAACAAAGTGTGCAGACTTGTTAAATCTCTTTATGGACTTAAACAAGCACCTAAGCAATGGCATGAAAAATTTGACAAAATGATGATGTCAAATGGATTCAAAATCAATGAATGTGACAAATGTGTTTATGTGAAAGACAGACCTGATGGCTATGTCATTGTATGTCTTTATGTGGATGATATGCTAATTATTGGTAGCAATGATGATATTATTAAAGCTACTAAGAAGATGTTGAACAAACAGTTTGACATGAAGGATATGGGTGTTGCAGATGTCATACTAGGAATGAAAATTTCTAAAACATCTGATGAATATGTATTATCTCAATCTCATTACATTGAGAAAATATTAGAAAAATTTAATCAGAATGATAATCGTCCAGCAAGAACACTTGTGGATGTGACATTGCACTTAAGCAAAAACACGGGAGAGAGCATATCACAACTTCAATATTCACAAATTATTGGAAGTCTCAATTACATTATGAATTGTACGAGACCAGACATCGCATACTCAGTGAGTAAACTGAGTAGATTTAATAGCAACCCAGGGGCAGACCACTGGAAGGCTGTAGTCAGGGTTCTTAGATATCTAAGACATACCTTGAACTATGGGCTGCATTATACAAGGTATCCAGCAGTATTAGAAGGTTACTGTGATGCAAACTGGATATCTGATACAAAAGACTCAAAATCCACAAGTGGATATGTCTTTACACTTGGAGGTGCAGCAGTGTCTTGGAAATCCTCAAAACAAACGTGCATAGCAAGATCCACCATGGAATCTGAATTCATTGCACTTGATAAAGCAGGCGAAGAGGCTGAGTGGCTTCGTCATTTTTTAGAGGATATTCCAATGTGGGGGAAACTTGTGCCACCTATTTGCATACATTGTGATAGCCAATCGGCTATAGGAAGGGCACAGAGTAACTTGTATAATGGTAAGTCTCGACATATACGTTGGAGGCACAATACCATAAAACAATTGCTCTCTAGTGGAATAATTTCCATTGAGTATGTTAGGTCAAAAGAAAATATTGCGGATCCGCTTACTAAGGGTTTGACCAAAGAACAAGTGAGCAGTTCATCGAGGGGAATGGGCTTGAAGCCTATACATTAAGAATCACCATAATGGCAACCCAACCTTATTGACTGGAGATCCCAAGATCTAGGTTCAAAGGGACAACCGAATTGTGGGGGATTCAAGGGGAATTACTATTGAGATAAAATCTCATCCCCATTCCTATGATGAGATAGTGATGCCTGCAGAGTGAATCAGGATAAGCTTTGCTTTTAATGGTTCTTATAGCTTGAATTCATTCGAGTGGGGTATTGCAGGATACTCCTAATGAGAATCACCTATATGAGTGTGAAGGGGCCGCTTCTATGAGGATTTTAAGGCTAAATCTTCTAGAGCACTCATGAAAACCAGGTTTGTTCAGGGCCGAAATGAACACAATCATGAGAACCACAGTGTGTCTGAGAAGTGATTGTGTGAATTCTATTGTCTTGGTTTATACAAACGGCTGAACAGTTCAAGACATCACGTTCACTGATTAGCCAGTAGACCCGATAGTTTTCACAAGGGAAGGTTCAAAGCCAAAAGCTACCTCACCCCCATGCATGATCATTTCAATATTGCTTTCACGGTTTATCTTCATAGTTTTGCATAGTTATCCAGCTAATTCTCATTCATGTGGGGGATTGTTAGAAGTGGGCATTATAAATGAGTTAAGCCCATATTATTTAGATGGGCATATTGATGGTTATGTGGGTCAAGCCCATATTACTCAAGTGGGTCAAGCCCATTTGGTAGAAAAAGCCCAAGCCCACTTCATATTGAATGAGAATATCACATGGGAATTGGTTGAAGGAGTGAATAGTCCCACATCGCCTACGTGAAGGTGATGGTGTTGGTATATAAGGCTTTAGTTTGGCCTTTCATGTTAGGCCCTTGGGCCAACCCACTTTTGTGGGGGAGAGAGATGTTGGACCAATGCACCTACGTGGGCTAACCCACACGCGCGCGCCGCCGCCGCCGTCCGTCCGGCCGGCTCGGCTCGGTTCGCACGCGCGGCGGGTCGGGTTGGGTCAACAAGATAATATTTTGGGACAAATTCATTTGGTTCGGTTTTCTATTTGGTTCGGTTTTTCTCTTAACCAAAATGGGTCCGGTTTGCTTTCACTAAAGGAAGTGTCCGTTAATGGATGGACGCATCCGTTTGAACGGGTAAGATTGTCTTCAACGGGATTTTCTATAAAACCATGAAAAACTCTTTCTGCAAACAATCCGATTTGGGATTTTCATGTCCATTCCGTCATCTGTGTTCTGTGTTAGCATACTCACTGTGGTTCGCTGCATATACCGTGTTGGAGGTGTTCCTACGGTATATGGTTGATCGTCTTATCCTGGGAGGCAGACGTCCACGAGTCCTAAACACCAGTAGGGAGGGCGAATTCTGTCTTAAGGACAGAGCTGATTGCTTGATTCGATCATAAACATTCCAGTAACGTTTCTCATCATATATAAGGCAAAGGTACGAAGAAATAACAATTTGGTCATGACCAGATCTATGGCCACGGTCAGAGCATCTAGCCACGACCAAAGCTTCTGTTTGTAGGCTTTCAGCTGCAGCCAAGTTCTCTGCTTAAGTTGCAGTAGAAAGATGAGATCGCCTAGTCAGGGTAGGGGAGGTCGTCAGTAGATGATGCTAGCATCGACATCAGTCCGTGAGAAGAAGAAAGATGAGTGGGGTAAAATAGTGTAAAAATTAAAAATATTTTATCTGGGGTACTTAGGAAGAAATTTTTAAATTTGTATGAGGTATATAAGAAACGGGTATTGAGCAGATTAGTCAAGTGCTCAAGGACGTCCATGGTCCTAGTGCCTTGTTGTCTGTTCCTATCGACGACTTTTTTTATATAGTAGGCTGAACACATACTATAAATTTTGTCCCGTCTTATTATATAGTTGCATACGCATAAAAACCTTTGTATGTGTCCCCCGCTCTCTACCCAAATGCAGATTTGATCTTGTTTTTGGGTTCTAGGTCGATTTTGGTTTCATCTGTTGATTGAGGGGCTATTTAATTGGATACATATTCATGGGAAAGATTCATGAAAGATTAAGCAGAAATCTTATTGATCGCGTTTGGATGCACAAATTAATTAAAAAATTAAATTATCCACTAATTAATTATTTAAAGTTGATGAGTACTTAATTTATGATTACCCACCTAATCTCCTTAGGAGGAGATTACCCTAGTAATCAAAGGCGGTAATCCAATAATTCTTTTTTGATAAGTTTGCCCTTAATTGGACGCATTACTCATCTTCATTAAGTTTGGTCATCTCCCACAACCCCAGCTTCCATTGCTTTTGGACCTTCCCATCCTATTATGTTATATCAGCTCTTTGAGCTAAAAATATTTTATATTTCTCCCGGTGTATGCCTATCTCATCTAGTCCATTATCTCTCTCAGACTCTCACCAACGAGTATATTTTTACGTGAGGCAATGCCTCGATGGCCAGTGGTAGCATTATTAGTGTCTATGGTAACACTAACAGTGGTCGTAGTAATTATGTTGGTGTCTATGGTAGCGTTACTAGAGTCTTGGAAGCGTCGTCGGAGCCATGACAACGCTACCTGTGACATCTCATGGCCATGGCAACTCTGTCATGGGCATGCACATTTTTTTGTGATGTCATGTCATGACGACCATGATAGCACTTATAGTGGCGGTGACATTGGTAACACTGTCTACCAGGCAATGCATCCAAACAAAAACAAAAACATAATTCATCAATGAATTTAACTAATCAAATTAAAATAAATTATAATTTATTACACCCAATAATATGTATCTAATCAGCCCCTAAGTTTTTATGGCTATAGAGGAGGTGGTGATTCGGTTGACAAAAGCTTATAGGAATTACTATCTTTGAAGCTTGATACTTCTATCTCTCTGGTCTCTGTTTTAAACGATTTTTTTTTGAAGTTGGAATTCTAAGGGGTGCATCAGATTGCTTGTGTCAGTTGGTGGAGATGAAGGATGGTGGGTCACCTGGATAATTTGCAGACTGCTGCTGTCTTACACCCTGCCTTCTTGCCTGCGTGACGATTCTGGTGGAGTTGGCCTAGAGAATGTCATGGAGTTCACCTCGAAGATCCTCTGATTCAGATGATCTCTTGTAGATTCAAGAGGTCCCTCCTGACATGGACGGACTTTTTTCAGACGGACTTGGATAAAGGCTGACACAGATGTTGGCGGACATGGACGGACAATAATTAATAGACGGAGGCGATTAAACTTTTGTCCGCGTCTGCTTTTGTCCTTGAGCACCCCCAATACAGATAGACACGTTCAAATGAAATCTCTAACCTACTTCCTTCTGCTTCTCTTATATGGGCGATGGTGCCTGCCTTACTCTACCATCCAGGCCTCGAAAAGCATATGACATGGGGAGCACCAAATTAAGTTCTCATTAGCTAACAAAAAAAAACAAATATTCTTCATCATTTGATTTGCAGTTCTCATTCGTGATTATGACAAAACAAATATTTAGGCTGAAAAAGAGAAACAAGATTGTTTCATCATTTGATTTGCAGTTTTTCATGTTGGTACCAAAAAACAAAAAAAACTGTAGTGAGCAACCATCTTTATAAAACGTAGAATACTATCCTACGTTCATTTATTTAGAGCCAAGATTGTTTCCCTTTAGTAACTTTTTAGGTAAAGGTAAGAAAGATCAATGATTTTGCATTTAGCGTCAACCATTTGCTGCCAACTATTAACAGAACCAGTGGAACCCAATATCATACCGAGGGTCCAATCAATCCTCACAAACGTACTTAGTTCGTTGCTTGAACTAACAGAACTCTTGGGATGTCAGCGTCGTCTGCCGTTGAAGACGACCACTCCACTAAAAATTCTGGTCTCAATTGCCTTGGCAGAAAAGCTTACCGTGTTTCTATTTGGCATCTAATGAACTAATTAATTAATTTGCGGATATCCTTCTTTCATTGACTTTTCGTGCTTTCTGATTAACAAATAATAGATTTAAGGCTCTCCGCCGTCGTCATGTGAACACTAAGTACACAAAGACTTGGAGAATAAATTCGTACCCCCTGACACTTAAACGAGTCACCACAATAGGCAAACAATCAATTAACAAACTGAGCTGTTGCTCAGCAAAAAGCTTATGCGGATAATTGTAATCAGAATTTGTGGCATTGGTGGTCTTCATTACCCATCAACGTAGGAGTCCCATGCGGTATTGTACACCTTCAGGACCATATTTTACTACGAGTTTGCCAGTATTACTGTCGTCATTCTTTTTTTCGAAAATAAATATATGAATATAAGAAAAAACATACTGAATTCATGTTATTTGGAACTGAATGATTTTCTCAGAGAGACCCACCGACTTGTTAGATAAACGTTGTTCCCAAAAGCTTGAGCTAAATATTTAAAAGTATTCTATTAATATGTTTCTTTCATATTCCAATACTTCTCGCACATGCAAGCATTCGTCATGTAAGTGAACATAACACACTCACGTCTAGCTAGTGGCACTGGAACCGTTCTGATACCTGTTATTTCTACAGGCTACAACTCAAGTTATTAGAAAACAGACTATATATCTAGCTATTTTCTAATCTCCACACTCGAGTCATCTATGGCGATGGCCCTCAGCAGCTTATAACAAGAGGGAAATAAGTAGAGCGCATTAGACCTTCCCCTATTTTAGTGTTAACTTCAAGCAAGAAATTTCCAGACAAGAATATATATGAATCCTGTTGACCACCCATTAGTGCTAATTTGTCTAAAGTCTGGCCAACTTTCCTTCTCTAAAGTCAAATCTTATACCCAATCGTAGAAGCTTAGTCGGAATTTTAGACGTCAAAAAAAGAACTGATTATTAAAAGGGAGGTTTCATTCATCCGCAGAGAGAGAGAGAGGCTGCCTTCTGTGTAAGAGACATCGGCTTTGAATAACGAACCTATATCATTTCTAGAATACTCCGGAATTTCTTCCACTGATTGTGCTGCTCATCTCAAGATGAAAAAAGAAACAATTTTTTTTTTTCGCAGCTACTACTTATTTCAATATATTAACTACTAAAGCCTGATGATCTCAGGCTAAAAAAAAATTTATTGCTTTTTTTATAATAACAATAGTACAACAAATTTGTCCAACAAACCTTTTTTTATAACTGTGGCATGCATGGCAAATTTTAGTTGGACAAAGGATAATACCTTATTTTTCTTCGTCCAATCAAACCCCACCATGTCTCAATTAAAGGGTTTGTTGCCTTGGACGTCATGTATCGATTTTTATATATATGCACGCCTAGGAAAGCTTCGTTGTAGTATAATGGTACTTTAGCTGATGAAGAGTCACTGCTGCCCTACAACTAGGTTGGTTAATTTGAATAGAGAATGTCGATCGTAAGGGCAAACTGCATGTTCAATCAATTTCAATTATTTGGACCAAAGTTTGTTGTCAACTTCGTTATCCATCCGCTGCAAATTAACAAAAGGTTGAATGAAATGGACCCATCATAGGACTTCCAGCTCCGAGGTTTAAATCAATGCTCAAGAGCCTAACTCACTTTTCATGAGCTAACAGAACGCTTCAGTTCAACGGGCAGCCGTTGAATATGACCACTCCACTCAGAAACCCTGCTCTCTTATTTGTCTTTGCTTCCTGCCAACTTTGTCTCCTATAAAAACCATTCCTTCCTCTCTTCTCAACACCCATCTGCTTTCCCTTAGCTTAAATCCTACACGAGGACAACCATAGCTCAAGCATCCAACCAGCTTTCTCTTGATTTGCTTCATAAACTTCCCGGATATTCTCTTCGCTAATCGTTACTTCAAGGATGATAAAGACAAGTCTCTTCCTCGTTGCTATAATTGCCATGCACATTGTAGTTCATGGAGCAGAAACTTTTAGCGATGATGATTATGATGAGCTGAAACTGGCTCAAACGTCCTCTGAGGATGCTGAAGAGGCCTCTTCGAACCCTTCCTCCGCACCTCTTCCTTGGGCGAATCGGCGTCTAGCACAGAAGGCCAAGCTTACTTGCAACAAATATCCTCAGATCTGCCGCAACAAGGGAAGCCCCGGGCCCGACTGCTGCAAGAAGCAGTGCGTGAATGTAATGACTGATCGTCTCAACTGTGGGATGTGTGGCTACAAGTGCAAGAAAAATGAAGCCTGCTGTGGCGGGCGTTGCGTGAACTTGTTGAACGACGAGAGGAACTGCGGGAGCTGCAAGAAGAGGTGCCGCAAGGGTGACATTTGCGTTTATGGACTCTGCAACTATGCCTAGATTGACCTAAATTGTTAGGTTATTTGATTAGTTCATTCACATTATTTTCTATGCATGTATCCATGTACATTGATATTGGGCTATTGCCCTCCATTAGCTAGGCTTCAGGAACCATCACCTATGCTGATTAGCTAGATATATCCCTGTACCCCTTTATGTATTCCATTCATGTATTTTCAATTTGTTGTACTCCCATGGTTCTAAATTAATAGCTCCATTTGGCAAAAAAAAAAAAATTTATATTAAAAACTCCATTTTGTTAAATTTGAGTAGTTGAGTAGTTTAAAACACCATTTTCCCAAAATGTAACTATTAATATGGGAAAGAGATAGTAGAGTCATTATTGTTTTTGGGAATTTGTCCCTAACTCGTATATTTCGTCAATTTTTTATCATAAAACGTTAATGTTTTTGAGTTTGAGGTAGGTGCTTTATTTTAATGTTGATTATCGAACTCTGATTAATATTAATCACTTTTGTTTTGTTGCATGATCTATGTGCACACCATGCAGTAATCTTGTGCGTTTCCAAATTATTCACTTTCGAATGCTAATTATTAGAGCAGCCGCAATTGGAAGAAAATAATGCCCAACTGCATCAAAAGCCAAAATATTTATTTCCAAACACATTAATTGAGCTGCTTATTGACCCATTTTTTGTGTTCCATCATATGCAAGGAGATCACGAAGTGCACTAGTCTAATGTTAAGATCCAACCTACCTATGCCAGTGAGGAACGTCAATTCTACCTATTCAAGGATTTTAAAAACTTGAATTATTTTTAACTAAGGCTGCGATCTAACCCTGCACAACCTTCAAAATACTACATATCTTGATGGAGTAATCTTGTTATATGAGCTGAATAATAAATTTCATGATGCTTATTAAAGTCCGCTTAATTTATGATTGAAGGCAAAACAGTAGGGAAATCTAAGTTGTCCATTGATCATGTACTTGTATTAGCCCAAAGTCGCTAATATTCCTTCTATCTCAAATTAATAGCTCTATTTGGAAAAAAAATTATTTCATATTAATAACTCCATTTCGTTAAATTTAAGTAATTTGGTACTTAAAAAAGAGTATCATAAGTTCACTATTCAATAAAAATTACTATTTTTTAAATATAATTATCAACATAGACTAAATGGAGTATACGTATATAGCATCAATTTTGGGTGATCGACAAACCTTCACAAGCCATTATTCTAATGAAACCGCACTAGCTAATCAGCGATCGGAAAATCTCTTTACCTCCAGCTAAGGTCTCTTGCATTTTGCTTAATCAACCAGCAACTCTCTTTCTCGATGTGATTCGTTAAGTTTCAATACTATACTTACCGCTCTTTGGGCTAATATTTGTGCTCAAGCCCTTTGTGAATGGACAGTTATAGGCTTCTCAAACCTTTATAATAAGAGTTTTTTCCATATTACTTGGCTCGATATACAAATATTCTATATTCCCTGGATTTTAACACTTAATCCTATAACAAATATACCCTTAAGTCACAACTAAACCTATACCCAGCTCTTATCTCATTGGTGGTGAAAAATGACCGACGATGACACAAATTTGTATGAGCAAAATCAAAACACTAAGAATACAGAAAACAAAGCATCCACTTAAAGATGATCGATAAAAAGTAAAAAAATTCTCCTTCTCAATCATGTGTTCCAAAGAACAAACCAGAACAAAGCCACCTCCCAGTTTCAATCCAAAAACTAGTTCCTAGTTAAAAAAAATGAAAATAACAAAATTTAAAATAGGGAATCAAAGGAAGCCACTTTAATGCTTGTTGAATTGCAATAAGTATAATGTTCCGACAATTTGAAAACTGAGTTGCGTTTAGAATGGATTGAATGACTTCGGAGACTTGCCACAAATAGGGATTGAACGCTACAAAAAGAAAAGAATTTTGGGAGTACAATGAATCCGAATGAAATCGGGTAGAGTACATCTACTTTGCATGACTTGCGAGATTTCCGAGAATAGAGAACAAGAGGATGACTCCCAATAAACGGACAAAAGATCTCACGCTCCACATAGCCTGTGTCCAATGCTTAATCCATATCGCATATACGATAACTCGATATGTCAATAAACATATTTTTGATAATACTATATGTATTCTTTGAGCCAACAACCCATAATATGATATCCTCTATATTGCATATACTATAACACGATATTCGCCATAGTGTGTTATCGATAACACGATATGCCAACAATGCGTGCTATTGATAATACAATATGCTATGATATCCTCTATATTGCATATACGATAAAACAATATTCGCTAAAACGTGTTATCGATAACACGATATTTGTTATAGCGTATTATCAATAACATGAGATTCGCCATAGTGTGTTATCAATAACACGATATGCCAACAAGACGTGTTATTTATTTCCCTCTATGTCGCATATACTATAATATGATATTCTTCATAGCGTGTTATCGATAACACGATATTCGTCATAACGTGTTATTGATAATATGATATATAAATAATATGTGCTATTGATAATACAAGATGCTACAATATCCTCTATATCGCATATACACTAATACAATATTCGCCAAAGCGTGCTATCGATGACACAATATTTGCTATAGTGTATTATCAATAACATGAGATTCACTGTAGTGTGTTATCGATAACACGTTATGTCAATAAGACGTGTTATTTATTTTTCTCTATGTCTCATATACTATAATATGATATTTGTCATAGCGTGTTATCGATAACATGTATTGTTGGCATATCGTGTTATCGATAACATGCTATGACATATACGATAACATGTATACAATAATATGTGTTATCGATAATACAATACGATATGATATCCTCTATATCACATATACAATAATACGATATTCGCTAAAGTATGTTATTGATAATACTATATTTGACATAACATGTTATTTAGAACATGATATGCTAATAATACGAGTTAATGATAATATGATATATTATATATTCCATAATAGGATATTCGTCATAGCGATTTACTAATAACATGATATTCGTTATAGCGTATTATTGATAACATGATATTCACCAAAATTTGTCATTTATACAATTATTTATAAAGTTAGAGATAAAAACCTCTAAGGTCATGTACATGCTTACATAAGAGTCCATCTTTACACAATAGGGTAGGAGGCTATCATGGTTATTCTACAATGTCCTTCCTTAGCATATATATCCTTCTCTATTCTTATATAGTTATGTTCTCCTGAATAGTCTTTCAAGATTTTATTTTGAATTGCAGTGTTATCTTGATCTCCTTTTGTTAGGATAAATAGTTTATGTGGTTAGAAATTTTTGGACAAAAAAAAAAGAGAAGAAGCGATCGCCGATAAAGTGAGGGAGGCTGACAATTGCCAAATATAAATTAAAATTTGTTGTTGATAAAAACCGCAAGGCAAAAATCACAAATTGTCACTGAGCTCTGATCTCCTCTTTGTTTATGCGTCGTCACAACTAGTTTACACGATTTTAAACCCTAACCTTGTTGAAAGGGTATTTTGGTCTAATTTTTTTTAAATATCATGTAAACCCAGGTTCTATGGAATATTTTTTTACAAAACCAAGGAATATGAAATATTTGTATCTTAGGCCAGGTAATATCACTACAACAAAAGAGATTAATAGCGACGTAATTATGTGTCGCTACTAATACTCAAACGTCGCTAATATCAATTACCGATGTATGTTTTACATTGCTACCAACGTCGCAAAAACCACAATCGCAACTGATAATTCGCGGAGAATAAAACCAATCGTCGCTAATGAGCTTTATTAGCGACGTATATTTTACGTCGCTACTAGACCTTTCTATGTCGCTATTAATGGATCATTAGCGACTCATATAAATCTGTCGCAAATATTTGTATTAACGACGTCTTTTTATCAATCGCTAATGGAGTAATAGCGTCGGATATAATTACGTCGCAAATACTGATAATATCGACGTAAATAGATATGTCGGTAATAATCGTTTGCAACGTATATCTATACGTCGCAATAAGTTTTTTGTTGCGACGTATAAATAGTACATTGCTATTATGCGGTTAATAACAACGTATGTATACGTCGTTATGAAATTCTATATGTCGTAAATTTTTATACAAATTCGTTTTAGGCTGTGGTATATATCGCTATTTTATAGAAGTGTAGCGACAAATTGTTGGTATACGTTGCTAATATGGTAGTTTTAGCAACGTATTATGTATACGTCACAAAAAAGAGTAATAAATTTTAAATAAATATTAATTACTTATTTAATTATTTTTGAGACATTAGATTTGCGTCGATAAATTTAATTTAATATTAAAAATACAAAATAATATAAATCAACCGAAACTCCTGCCAATGTAGATTTCACCCATTACCCTTGTAGGCATGTACTGAGACTACTCCCACATGACCGGTAATAGTATAAATTTTTTGCTTAATTTAAGGAAAAAAATTAATTTAAAAATTACTACTATATGGTAAGAATATTTGTTACATTGGAATTAATAACATCATGTGTTGAAACAACACCCCTAAAATGGTCACAAGTAATGCTTTTAGTTTGTGTACGAATGTAATGAACAGATTGCCGAGATATCTCTTACATAGCTCTCCAATTTGAAAGCTTATTTCCCTCTATGTACAAGAATCGAAGTTGAAGTCGACGAAGTCCTTAACCCCTGGCCAGTGCATCTTGATTGCTAAAATGCTCCCATAGCCCATCGGATGCAAAAATCACAAAATGATCTTGGAAAGTAAAAAATTTCATAATATGAAAGGGAAAGTTAGTCTACGAGAAGAAGGCAAGAGTTAAAAGAATTGAAATCGTTGTAGAGGACTAAAGGACTCCATTGAGACAAGAAGAGCAAATAAAGACAAAACAGTAGAAGATAGTATTGGATGTAGTCTGTCAATTTGGATACCTTCACAGGTGGTAGATTGCACACCGGGCAGCGAACACTTGTGCATCCAAACACCATTTCTTTACACTTGTTCTCTCTAAGGAAATGATGCTCCACCCATTCTGTTTTTTGCAAAAGTGCTCTGGAGGAGGATGCGGCAACATTCTGTTATAATTTCACTGAAAGTACTTAATATATGAAATACCTAAACTACCCCTTTGTCATTTGATTAATCGCTGGCCTGCATCACCCTCCTATCCAAATATATATTCATAAGCTTTGCACATGAACATAACTAAAGAAAGGTGTTTATGCCCCCATCAAAATTTGAACTGAGGAACTCACACGTCCACGTTAAATAATAGCTATTATTTCTAAATAACTTAAACTGTTAAGAAACAAATTATCAATATAATTAGTGTATATTTCACACCTGCAACCATTCACCATTAACAAGATGGAGGACTCTTCTCTTGTCTATATATTGTGGCATTGTCTTAAATTACACAAATTCTACAATGGTAGGCCACAAAATTATGTTAGGAATGCTATATACAGGGAAGATTATAACCCACGTTACAACGCTTAATTTGCGGTAAGCTTCACTAGGATCAGAAAATTAGCGCACATGTGACTAAAAAGGCGACTAACAAGGGGAAAGCCCCTGAATGGATGAATCTGGTGGCCGAGGGAAAATCAGCGCACTAGATTCAGGTTGCATTAAAATGCAGCGTGAGGTAGTTTTTACGTATTAATTACTCCATTATTTGAATAAACTTTTGATTTGAGAAGTAATCGTTGTAATCTGCAATTACGGCAATATGTGGGATCCAAAAGGGCTCCACAGAGAAGACACATGATTTGATTCTGCCTCAGAAAGAGCAGATGCATCTGCTATGTATACATTAACTTTGGATGCATAACTACGATTAAGTAGTTCATTGGCAACTGGTAAATCTGTTTCACTTTGCTACCACTTCGATTATTTTTTAGGATAAATGATTTTATTTGGAAAAATGTTTAAATGGCGTTAACTTTCACACGCCAAAATTTTACTTTTACCATTTCAAAACCATTGATGAGTGAGGCCCGATGTAAGAGGGCGACTCATCAATAGTTTTAAAATCGTAAAATAAAGTTTTGATGCATTTGGCCCCAAGTTTTAAAATAATAAAGTAAAATTTTAACATGTAAAAGTTAACATCAAAATAATACTATTCTTTCTTGGTGGATTAAAAGGCCAAGGCCCACCTAAATTATCAGCCAAAAAAGAGAAATTTTTAGATACAAATAAGGCACCAACTTAGCTAGCACCAATTAGAACATAGTAAATAATCCTGTTTAGTAATATATTATTTATTTGGACAAAGTCAACGGATGAAAATGTATGAGCGCGCCACTTTATAATTGGTGGTACCGTGTACCTATATCTCCTCGCTAAGAATAGACTAGCTAAAAAAGGATGCCGAAAATGTTTTGGTCAACAAACATGGAGAAATCTACTCAGCCCTAAAGCTGCACCGCTCCCTAGACAGCTAGTTTGAATATTCAGATTTCAAATGAATTTTATACTTTGTGTGTGTGATCAAGATACAATAATTCCACAAAAGGTGTTGACGGCGAGAGAAAGCTTCCCTCTAATTGCATGGAAGAAGTTAGATGGTGAAGCTTACGGGGAAAAAAGTACGATGGGGACCCTTTTTTTGCCCCTGACATATATGCCATGACTTTTTTTTGGTAGATATGTCGTGACTTGATATAAGGACGCTGCTATATGTACCCCCAAAGTTAAACTCCTAAAAATAAAAAGTTCAAGGTGTGTTTTTTTCGCTCTAAGGATTTTACTCCCTTAGCTTTGAAATAAAAAAATTCTAACCTACTTCCTCCCTTTTGTTAGTACCCTATTTTGATAAAAATTAGAGTTTTTTTTTTTACTTTTTCAACTTTTAAGACCTGAATTTTTTTTTCACTTATTACCTCAACTTAAATTAACCCCCTCCCCTTTTAACTCTGGCAAAGGTCACAACTTCGGTAGTGGCAGCAGGCCGCGGTTGAGCTCCGGCTGTGGCCAAACTCTAGTCACAACCATAGCTCCAGCCATGACCATGGCCGCAACTAGAGCTCTAGCTGCTGCTGAACTCTAGTCGTGTCAGTGATCCTAGCTGCAACCAAACTCTGGTCGTGGCCAAATCTATTGCCGTGATCGGAGCTTCTAGACACTCTTAGCCGAGACTGAACTTTGTGTTAGAAGTGGGCATTATAAATGAGTTAAGCCCATATTATTTAGATGGGCATATTGATGGTTATGTAGGTCAAGCCCATATTACTCAAGTGGGTCAAGCCCATTTGGTAGAAAAAGCCCAAGCCCACTTCATATTGAATGAGAATATCACATGAGAATTGGTTGAAGGAGTGAATAGTCCCACATCGCCTACGTGAAGGTGATAGTGTTGGTATATAAGGCTTTAGTTTGGCCTTTCATGTTAGGCCCTTGGGCCAACCCACTTTGTGGGGGAGAGAGATGTTGGACCAATGCACCTACGTGGGCTAACCCACACGCGCGCCGCCGCCGTCCGGCTCGGTTCGGTTCGCACGCGGGTCGGGTCGGGTCGGGTCGGGTCGGGTTGGGTTGGGTCAACAAGATAATATTTTGGGACAAATTCATTTGGTAAGATTGTCTTCAACGGGATTTTCTATAAAACCATGAAAAACTCTGTTCTGTGTTAGCATACTCACTGTGGTTCGTTGCATATACCGTGTTGGAGGTGTTCCTACGGTATATGGTTGATCGTCTTAAGGACGTCCACGAGTCCTAAACACCAGTAGGGAGGGCGAATTCTGTCTTCTTGATTCGATCATAAACATTCCAGTAACGTTTCTCATCATATATAAGGCAAAGGTACGAAGAAATAACAATCTTAAGACATAATTCTTATGTATTTTCGTATGTCACTGTTATGCATGCAGAATAGTATCCTTCACGTAAAAATTTGAACATTTTTTCACTTTGTACACATATTTTTACTTCTATGCGAAAAATACAGTGGGAAAATTTTCTTTTCCATGCTATTAGTGCTGAAATCATACTATTCTGGACGTGCATGTTTGAAGCGTTCTTGTTATGCGTATAAATTTTAAAATTTTTTCCTCTTGTGTGTGAAGTTTCCAAAATTTTTGTCTTGCTTTACCATTGAGTGCGTTAAATTTCTTATGCTTCCTGTTCATTCATTTTGAACTTTCTTGTTTACGACTTTTTTCAGAAGTTCTTGTTTTACAAATTTCTCGAACGTCCTTTGTTCAGAATTTTGACAGTTTACTATTCATTAAATCATATAGTTTATTGTTCATGAATTTTTTATATATTACTGTTATTTACGTAAAATTCATGTAAAGTTACTGTTTTGTGCATAGATTTCGAAATTCACTGCTTTGTCCATTGATTTTGAAATTCAACATTACGTATATGTATTTCGAAATTCTTGTTGCATAGATTTCGAAATTCAACTGTTCTGTATATGTATTTCGAAATACACTGTTTAGCATAGATTTCGAAATTCACTGATTTTTTAAGACTGAGTTAATCTTCTGTTCTTTGGAACAGAAATGGCTGCTGAAGGTACCCACTTGGCATCGGTACTTGTTCCCACTCCGGTGACTGCTCCTCTTCCTATTAAAGGGGAAAAACCAGAAAAGTTCAGTGGTGCGGATTTCAAAAGATGGCAGCAGAAAATGCTGTTCTATCTCACCACACTGAACTTAGCCCGCTTCCTTCAAGAGGATGTACCCATTCTCACTGAGGAGAAAAGGAAGGACAAGGCAGTACATTGCGGCAGTAGATGCATGGAAACATGCAGATTTCTTATGCCGTAATTATATCCTTAATGGGTTGGACAACACATTGTATAATGTGTATAGTTCAATGAAAAGTGCTAAGGCACTGTGGGAGTCTTTAGACAAGAAGTACAAAACAGAGGATACTGGAACGAAGAAATTCGTGGTCGGCAAATTTTTGGACTTCAAAATGGTGGACTCTCAAACTGTGATCAGCCAAGTTCAAGAACTCCAAGTGATCTGCATGATATTCATGCAGAGGGAATGACTTTAAGTGAGTCTTTCCAGGTGGCAGCTCTAATTGAAAAATTACCACCTTCCTGGAAGGATTTCAAAAATTACTTAAAGCATAAACGAAAGGAGATGAACATGGAAGATCTGATTGTGCGATTAAGGATTGAAGAGGACAACCGGGCTTCTGAAAAGAACAACAAAGGCCATGGCCTAGAAGCCAAAGTAAATGTTGTGGAACAGGGGCATAAAGGCTCTAACTTCAACAACAAGAAGCGGAAGTATCATGTTGGACGGTCAAACGGTGACTCCAACAAAGCCAAATTCAAGGGCAAGTGCTACGTGTGTGACAAGATAGGCCACAAGGCTAAGGATTGTCGGAAACGGAATAAACAAGATGATTCCAAGATGAAGAAGGCACAGGCCCACATGTCTGAAGTGGAGAATCTCTCCACAAATGTGAATGACATCAACCTTTCTGCTGTTATTTCAGAAGTGAACATGGTTACCAACGCTCGTGAATGGTGGGTGGACACCGGGGCCACTCGTCATGTTTGCTCTAATAGGAAGATGTTCTCCACTTATCAGCCCGTGGAGAATGGTGAACAACTATTTATGGGTAACTCCTCTACTGCGAAGGTTGAAGGACTTGGCAAGGTGGTGCTGAAGATGACTTCAGGCAAAGAGCTCACACTCAACAATGTGTTGCATGTTCCTGAAATTCGAAAGAATTTAGTGTCTGGATCCTTGCTGAGCAAGAATGGCTTCAAGTTGGTTTTTGAGTCAGACAAATTTGTCTTGACCAAGGGTGGGATGTACGTGGGCAAAGGGTATTTAAATGAGGGGCTTTTTAAGCTCAATGTACTCACTATTGTACCTATTTCTGTTATTAAGAATGCAAATGCTTCTTCTTCGTATATGATTGAGTCATGTGATATGTGGCATGGTAGATTAGGTCATGTTAATTATGATGCTTTACGTAGATTGATTAATATGGAATATCTGCCTAAATTCAATATTGACTTTAATCATAAATGTCAAACTTGTGTAGAATCAAAATTAAGCAGGAAATCTTTCCAAAGTATTGCGCGTAATCTTGAACCTCTTGAGTTAATTCACGGTGATGTACGTGACTTAAAATTTGTTCAAACAAGAGGAGGTAAAAAGTACTTTCTTACATTTATTTACGATTGCACTCGTTATTGTTATGTTTACTTGTTGAGAAGTAAAGATGAGGCCATTGACATGTTTATTTTATATAAAACAGAGGTTGAGAATCAACTTGGCAAGAAAATTAAAGTTCTACGAAGTGATAGAGGTGGGGAATATGAATCACCTTTTGGTGATTTCTGTTCACAACATGGTATAATACACCAAACAACGGCACCCTATTCCCCTCAGCAAAATGGAGTTGCTGAACGGAAAAATAGAACTTTAAAAGAAATGATGAATGCCATGTTAATCAGTTAAGGTTACCCCAGAACATGTGGGGGGAAGCTTTGCTTTCAGCAAATTATATTCTCAACAAAATACCTCATAAGAAAACCTTGCAGACACCATATGAATTATGGAAAGGTCGAAAGCCTTCCTACAAATTCTTAAAAGTGTGGGGGTGTTTGGCAAAAGTGGCGGTCCCTAATCCCAAGAGGATTAAAATTGGACCAAAGATCATTGATTGTGTATTCATTGGTTATGCCAATAATAGCAGTGCATATCGCTTTCTTGTTCATAAATCGGATATTCCTGATGTAAATGTCAATACTTGTGATTGAATCCAGGAATGCTTCGTTTTTGAAAATATTTTTCCGTGGAATTCTACACAAACGGAAAGTTCTCTTCAAAGAACTTTGGATGTTGAAAAGGATAATAGTGAAGACCAAGAGGGAGACGATGATGCACCTAGACGTAGCAAACATGCTAGAACATCAAAATCCTTTGGTCCAGACTTTCTGACTTATTTGTTGGAAAATGAACCTCAAAGCTTTAAGGAAGCCATGTCATCTCCTGAAGCACAATATTGGAAGGAGGCAGTAAACAGTGAAATTGAATCCATTATGCAAAATCATACTTGGGAGTTGGTGGATCTACCGCCTGGGAGTAAACCTCTAGGATACAAGTGGATATTTAAGAGGAAGATGAAGGCTGATGGATCAATTGACAAATATAAAGCCAGACTTGTTATCAAAGGATACAAGCAAAAAGAAGGTCAAGATTATTTTGATACTTATTCACTGTCACAAGGATAACTTCCATTAGGATGTTAATCGCTATTGCTGCTTTGTATAATCTTGAAATACATCAAATGGATGTGAAAACCGCATTCTTGAATGGTGACTTGAATGAGGAAATTTATATGCAACAACCTGAAGGGTTTGTTGTACCGGGTCAAGAAAACAAAGTGTGCAGACTTGTTAAATCTCTTTATGGACTTAAACAAGCACCTAAGCAATGGCATGAAAAATTTGACAAAATGATGATGTCAAATGGATTCAAAATCAATGAATGTGACAAATGTGTTTATGTGAAAGACAGACCTGATGGCTATGTCATTGTATGTCTTTATGTGGATGATATGCTAATTATTGGTAGCAATGATGATATTATTAAAGCTACTAAGAAGATGTTGAACAAACAGTTTGACATGAAGGATATGGGTGTTGCAGATGTCATACTAGGAATGAAAATTTCTAAAACATCTGATGAATATGTATTATCTCAATCTCATTACATTGAGAAAATATTAGAAAAATTTAATCAGAATGATAATCGTCCAGCAAGAACACCTGTGGATGTGACATTGCACTTAAGCAAAAACACGGGAGAGAGCATATCACAACTTCAATATTCACAAATTATTGGAAGTCTCAATTACATTATGAATTGTACGAGACCAGACATCGCATACTCAGTGAGTAAACTGAGTAGATTTAATAGCAACCCAGGGGCAGACCACTGGAAGGCTGTAGTCAGGGTTCTTAGATATCTAAGACATACCTTGAACTATGGGCTGCATTATACAAGGTATCCAGCAGTATTAGAAGGTTACTGTGATGCAAACTGGATATCTGATACAAAAGACTCAAAATCCACAAGTGGATATGTCTTTACACTTGGAGGTGCAGCAGTGTCTTGGAAATCCTCAAAACAAACGTGCATAGCAAGATCCACCATGGAATCTGAATTCATTGCACTTGATAAAGCAGGCGAAGAGGCTGAGTGGCTTCGTCATTTTTTAGAGGATATTCCAATGTGGGGGAAACTTGTGCCACCTATTTGCATACATTGTGATAGCCAATCGGCTATAGGAAGGGCACAGAGTAACTTGTATAATGGTAAGTCTCGACATATACGTTGGAGGCACAATACCATAAAACAATTGCTCTCTAGTGGAATAATTTCCATTGAGTATGTTAGGTCAAAAGAAAATATTGCGGATCCGCTTACTAAGGGTTTGACCAAAGAACAAGTGAAGCAGTTCATCGAGGGGAATGGGCTTGAAGCCTATACATTAAGAATCACCATAATGGCAACCCAACCTTATTGATTTGGAGATCCCAAGATCTAGGTTCAAAGGGACAACCGAATTGTGGGGGATTCAAGGGGAATTACTATTGAGATAAAATCTCATCCCCATTCCTATGATGAGATAGTGATGCCTGCAGAGTGAATCAGGATAAGCTTTGCTTTTAATGGTTCTTATA
This sequence comes from Saururus chinensis, assembly GCA_035235625.1. NCBI lineage: Eukaryota > Viridiplantae > Streptophyta > Magnoliopsida > Piperales > Saururaceae > Saururus > Saururus chinensis. The sequence continues at coordinate 36,043,597 of CP141145.1, forward strand.
GCTTGAATTCATTCGAGTGGGGTATTGCAGGATACTCCTAATGAGAATCACCTATATGAGTGTGAAGGGGCCGCTTCTATGAGGATTTTAAGGCTAAATCTTCTAGAGCACTCATGAAAACCAGGTTTGTTCAGGGCCGAAATGAACACAATCATGAGAACCATAGTGTGTCTGAGAAGTGATTGTGTGAATTCTATTGTCTTGGTTTATACAAACGGCTGAACAGTTCAAGACATCACGTTCACTGATTAGCCAGTAGACCCGATAGTTTTCACAAGGGAAGGTTCAAAGCCAAAAGCTACCTCACCCCCATGCATGATCATTTCAATATTGCTTTCACGGTTTATCTTCATAGTTTTGCATAGTTATCCAGCTAATTCTCATTCATGTGGGGGATTGTTAGAAGTGGGCATTATAAATGAGTTAAGCCCATATTATTTAGATGGGCATATTGATGGTTATGTGGGTCAAGCCCATATTACTCAAGTGGGTCAAGCCCATTTGGTAGAAAAAGCCCAAGCCCACTTCATATTGAATGAGAATATCACATGGGAATTGGTTGAAGGAGTGAATAGTCCCACATCGCCTACGTGAAGGTGATGGTGTTGGTATATAAGGCTTTAGTTTGGCCTTTCATGTTAGGCCCTTGGGCCAACCCACTTTTGTGGGGGAGAGAGATGTTGGACCAATGCACCTACGTGGGCTAACCCACACGCGCGCGCCGCCGCCGCCGTCCGTCCGGCCGGCTCGGCTCGGTTCGCACGCGCGGCGGGTCGGGTTGGGTCAACAAGATAATATTTTGGGACAAATTCATTTGGTTCGGTTTTCTATTTGGTTCGGTTTTTCTCTTAACCAAAATGGGTCCGGTTTGCTTTCACTAAAGGAAGTGTCCGTTAATGGATGGACGCATCCGTTTGAACGGGTAAGATTGTCTTCAACGGGATTTTCTATAAAACCATGAAAAACTCTTTCTGCAAACAATCCGATTTGGGATTTTCATGTCCATTCCGTCATCTGTGTTCTGTGTTAGCATACTCACTGTGGTTCGCTGCATATACCGTGTTGGAGGTGTTCCTACGGTATATGGTTGATCGTCTTATCCTGGGAGGCAGACGTCCACGAGTCCTAAACACCAGTAGGGAGGGCGAATTCTGTCTTAAGGACAGAGCTGATTGCTTGATTCGATCATAAACATTCCAGTAACGTTTCTCATCATATATAAGGCAAAGGTACGAAGAAATAACAATTTGGTCATGACCAGATCTATGGCCACGGTCAGAGCATCTAGCCACGACCAAAGCTTCTGTTTGTAGGCTTTCAGCTGCAGCCAAGTTCTCTGCTTAAGTTGCAGTAGAAAGATGAGATCGCCTAGTCAGGGTAGGGGAGGTCGTCAGTAGATGATGCTAGCATCGACATCAGTCCGTGAGAAGAAGAAAGATGAGTGGGGTAAAATAGTGTAAAAATTAAAAATATTTTATCTGGGGTACTTAGGAAGAAATTTTTAAATTTGTATGAGGTATATAAGAAACGGGTATTGAGCAGATTAGTCAAGTGCTCAAGGACGTCCATGGTCCTAGTGCCTTGTTGTCTGTTCCTATCGACGACTTTTTTTATATAGTAGGCTGAACACATACTATAAATTTTGTCCCGTCTTATTATATAGTTGCATACGCATAAAAACCTTTGTATGTGTCCCCCGCTCTCTACCCAAATACGGATTTGATATTGTTTTTGGGTTCTAGGTCGATTTTGGTTTCGTTTCTTGATTGGGGGGCCGTTTATATACAGATTCATGGGGAAAATTCATGAAAGATTAAGCAGAAATCTTCTTAATTGCACTTGGATGCACAAATTAATTAAAAAATTAAATTATCCACTAATTAATTATTTAAAGTTGATGAGTACTTAATTTATGATTACCCACCTAATCTCCTTAGGAGGAGATTACCCTAGTAATCAAAGGCGGTAATCCAATAATTCTTTTTTGATAAGTTTGCCCTTAATTGGACGCATTACTCATCTTCATTAAGTTTGGTCATCTCCCACAACCCCAGCTTCCATTGCTTTTGGACCTTCCCATCCTATTATGTTATATCAGCTCTTTGAGCTAAAAATATTTTATATTTCTCCAGTGTATGCCTATCTCATCTAGTCCATTATCTCTCTCAGACTCTCACCAACGAGTATATTTTTACGTGAGGCAATGCCTCGATGGCCAGTGGTAGCATTATTAGTGTCTATGGTAACACTAACAGTGGTCGTAGTAATTATGTTGGTGTCTATGGTAGCGTTACTAGAGTCTTGGAAGCGTCGTCGGAGCCATGACAACGCTACCTGTGACATCTCATGGCCATGGCAACTCTGTCATGGGCATGCACATTTTTTTGTGATGTCATGTCATGACGACCATGATAGCACTTATAGTGGCGGTGACATTGGTAACACTGTCTACCAGGCAATGCATCCAAACAAAAACAAAAACATAATTCATCAATGAATTTAACTAATCAAATTAAAATAAATTATAATTTATTACACCCAATAATATGTATCTAATCAGCCCCTAAGTTTTTATGGCTATAGAGGAGGTGGTGATTCGGTTGACAAAAGCTTATAGGAATTACTATCTTTGAAGCTTGATACTTCTATCTCTCTGGTCTCTGTTTTAAACGATTTTTTTTTGAAGTTGGAATTCTAAGGGGTGCATCAGATTGCTTGTGTCAGTTGGTGGAGATGAAGGATGGTGGGTCACCTGGATAATTTGCAGACTGCTGCTGTCTTACACCCTGCCTTCTTGCCTGCGTGACGATTCTGGTGGAGTTGGCCTAGAGAATGTCATGGAGTTCACCTCGAAGATCCTCTGATTCAGATGATCTCTTGTAGATTCAAGAGGTCCCTCCTGACATGGACGGACTTTTTTCAGACGGACTTGGATAAATGCTGAGACAGATGTTGGCGGACATGGACGGACAATAATTAATAGACGGAGGCGATTAAACTTTTGTCCGCGTCTGCTTTTGTCCTTGAGCACCCCCAATACAGATAGACACGTTCAAATAAAATTTCTAACCTACTTCTTTCTGCTTCTCTTATGTGGGCGATGGTGACTGCCCTTACTCTACCATCCAGGCCTCGAAAAGCATATGACATGGGGAGCACCAATATTAAGTTCTCATTAACTAACAAAAAAACAAACATTCTTCATTATTTGATTTGCAGTTCTCATTCGTGATTATGACAATACAAATATTTAGGCTGAAAAAGAGAAACAAGATTGTTTCTTCATTTGATTTGCAGTTTTTCATGTTGGTACCAAAAATAAAACTTTCGTGAGCAACCATTTTTATAAAACGTAGAATACTATCCTACGTTCATTTATTTAGAGCCAAGATTGTTTCCCTTTTTTAACTTTTTAGGTAATTAAAGCTAAGAAAGATCAATGATTTTGCATTTAGCGTCAACCATTTGCTGCCAACTATTAACAGAACCAGTGGAACCCAATATCATACCGAGGGTCCAATCAATCCTCACAAACGTACTTAGTTCGTTGCTTGAACTAACAGAACTCTTGGGATGTCAGCGTCGTCTGCCGTTGAAGACGACCACTCCACTAAAAATTCTGGTCTCAATTGCCTTGGCAGAAAAGCTTGCCGTGTTTCTATTTGGCATCTTATGAGCTAATTAGTTAATTTGCGGATATCCTTCTTTAATTGACTTTTCGTGCTTTCTGATTAACAAATAATAGATTTAAGGCTCTCCGCCGTCGTCATGTGAACACTAAGTACACAAGGACTTGGAGAATAAAGTCGTACCCCTGACACTTAAACGAGTCACCACAATAGGCAAACAATCAATTAACAAACTGAGCTGTTGCTCAGCAAAAAGCTTATGCGGATAATTGTAATCAGAATTTGTGGCATTGGTGGTCTTCATTACCCATCAACGTAGGAGTCCCATGCGGTATTGCACACCTTCAGGACCATATTTTACTACGAGAGTTTGCCAGTATTACTGTCGTCATTATTTTTTTCGAAAATAAATGTATGAATATAAGAAAAAACATACTGAATTCATGTTATTTGGAACTGAATGATTTTCTCAGAGAGACCCACCGACTTGTTAGATAAACGTTGTTCCCAAAAGCTTGAGCTAAATATTTAAAAGTATTCTATTAATATGTTTCTTTCATATTCCAATACTTCTCGCACATGCAAGCATTCGTCATGTAAGTGAACATAACACACTCACGTCTAGCTAGTGGCACTGGAACCGTTCTGATACCTGTTATTTCTACAGGCTACAACTCAAGTTATTAGAAAACAGACTATATATCTAGCTATTTTCTAATCTCCACACTCGAGTCATCTATGGCGATGGCCCTCAGCAGCTTATAACAAGAGGGAAATAAGTAGAGCGCATTAGACCTTCCCCTATTTTAGTGTTAACTTCAAGCAAGAAATTTCCAGACAAGAATATATATGAATCCTGTTGACCACCCATTAGTGCTAATTTGTCTAAAGTCTGGCCAACTTTCCTTCTCTAAAGTCAAATCTTATACCCAATCGTAGAAGCTTAGTCGGAATTTTAGACGTCAAAAAAGAACTGATTATTAAAAGGGAGGTTTCATTCATCCGCAGAGAGAGAGAGAGGCTGCCTTCTGTGTAAGAGACATCGGCTTTGAATAACGAACCTATATCATTTCTAGAATACTCCGGAATTTCTTCCACTGATTGTGCTGCTCATCTCAAGATGAAAAAAGAAACAATTTTTTTTTTTCGCAGCTACTACTTATTTCAATATATTAACTACTAAAGCCTGATGATCTCAGGCTAAAAAAAAATTTATTGCTTTTTTTATAATAACAATAGTACAACAAATTTGTCCAACAAACCTTTTTTTATAACTGTGGCATGCATGGCAAATTTTAGTTGGACAAAGGATAATACCTTATTTTTCTTCGTCCAATCAAACCCCACCATGTCTCAATTAAAGGGTTTGTTGCCTTGGACGTCATGTATCGATTTTTATATATATGCACGCCTAGGAAAGCTTCGTTGTAGTATAATGGTACTTTAGCTGATGAAGAGTCACTGCTGCCCTACAACTAGGTTGGTTAATTTGAATAGAGAATGTCGATCGTAAGGGCAAACTGCATGTTCAATCAATTTCAATTATTTGGACCAAAGTTTGTTGTCAACTTCGTTATCCATCCGCTGCAAATTAACAAAAGGTTGAATGAAATGGACCCATCATAGGACTTCCAGCTCCGAGGTTTAAATCAATGCTCAAGAGCCTAACTCACTTTTCATGAGCTAACAGAACGCTTCAGTTCAACGGGCAGCCGTTGAATATGACCACTCCACTCAGAAACCCTGCTCTCTTATTTGTCTTTGCTTCCTGCCAACTTTGTCTCCTATAAAAACCATTCCTTCCTCTCTTCTCAACACCCATCTGCTTTCCCTTAGCTTAAATCCTACACGAGGACAACCATAGCTCAAGCATCCAACCAGCTTTCTCTTGATTTGCTTCATAAACTTCCCGGATATTCTCTTCGCTAATCGTTACTTCAAGGATGATAAAGACAAGTCTCTTCCTCGTTGCTATAATTGCCATGCACATTGTAGTTCATGGAGCAGAAACTTTTAGCGATGATGATTATGATGAGCTGAAACTGGCTCAAACGTCCTCTGAGGATGCTGAAGAGGCCTCTTCGAACCCTTCCTCCGCACCTCTTCCTTGGGCGAATCGGCGTCTAGCACAGAAGGCCAAGCTTACTTGCAACAAATATCCTCAGATCTGCCGCAACAAGGGAAGCCCCGGGCCCGACTGCTGCAAGAAGCAGTGCGTGAATGTAATGACTGATCGTCTCAACTGTGGGATGTGTGGCTACAAGTGCAAGAAAAATGAAGCCTGCTGTGGCGGGCGTTGCGTGAACTTGTTGAACGACGAGAGGAACTGCGGGAGCTGCAAGAAGAGGTGCCGCAAGGGTGACATTTGCGTTTATGGACTCTGCAACTATGCCTAGATTGACCTAAATTGTTAGGTTATTTGATTAGTTCATTCACATTATTTTCTATGCATGTATCCATGTACATTGATATTGGGCTATTGCCCTCCATTAGCTAGGCTTCAGGAACCATCACCTATGCTGATTAGCTAGATATATCCCTGTACCCCTTTATGTATTCCATTCATGTATTTTCAATTTGTTGTACTCCCATGGTTCTAAATTAATAGCTCCATTTGGCAAAAAAAAAAAAATTTATATTAAAAACTCCATTTTGTTAAATTTGAGTAGTTGAGTAGTTTAAAACACCATTTTCCCAAAATGTAACTATTAATATGGGAAAGAGATAGTAGAGTCATTATTGTTTTTGGGAATTTGTCCCTAACTCGTATATTTCGTCAATTTTTTATCATAAAACGTTAATGTTTTTGAGTTTGAGGTAGGTGCTTTATTTTAATGTTGATTATCGAACTCTGATTAATATTAATCACTTTTGTTTTGTTGCATGATCTATGTGCACACCATGCAGTAATCTTGTGCGTTTCCAAATTATTCACTTTCGAATGCTAATTATTAGAGCAGCCGCAATTGGAAGAAAATAATGCCCAACTGCATCAAAAGCCAAAATATTTATTTCCAAACACATTAATTGAGCTGCTTATTGACCCATTTTTTGTGTTCCATCATATGCAAGGAGATCACGAAGTGCACTAGTCTAATGTTAAGATCCAACCTACCTATGCCAGTGAGGAACGTCAATTCTACCTATTCAAGGATTTTAAAAACTTGAATTATTTTTAACTAAGGCTGCGATCTAACCCTGCACAACCTTCAAAATACTACATATCTTGATGGAGTAATCTTGTTATATGAGCTGAATAATAAATTTCATGATGCTTATTAAAGTCCGCTTAATTTATGATTGAAGGCAAAACAGTAGGGAAATCTAAGTTGTCCATTGATCATGTACTTGTATTAGCCCAAAGTCGCTAATATTCCTTCTATCTCAAATTAATAGCTCTATTTGGAAAAAATTATTTCATATTAATAACTCCATTTCGTTAAATTTAAGTAATTTGGTACTTAAAAAAGAGTATCATAAGTTCACTATTCAATAAAAATTACTATTTTTTAAATATAATTATCAACATAGACTAAATGGAGTATACGTATATAGCATCAATTTTGGGTGATCGACAAACCTTCACAAGCCATTATTCTAATGAAACCGCACTAGCTAATCAGCGATCGGAAAATCTCTTTACCTCCAGCTAAGGTCTCTTGCATTTTGCTTAATCAACCAGCAACTCTCTTTCTCGATGTGATTCGTTAAGTTTCAATACTATACTTACCGCTCTTTGGGCTAATATTTGTGCTCAAGCCCTTTGTGAATGGACAGTTATAGGCTTCTCAAACCTTTATAATAAGAGTTTTTCCATATTACTTGGCTCGATATACAAATATTCTATATTCCCTGGATTTTAACACTTAATCCTATAACAAATATACCCTTAAGTCACAACTAAACCTATACCCAGCTCTTATCTCATTGGTGGTGAAAAATGACCGACGATGACACAAATTTGTATGAGCAAAATCAAAACACTAAGAATACAGAAAACAAAGCATCCACTTAAAGATGATCGATAAAAAGTAAAAAAATTCTCCTTCTCAATCATGTGTTCCAAAGAACAAACCAGAACAAAGCCACCTCCCAGTTTCAATCCAAAAACTAGTTCCTAGTTAAAAAAAATGAAAATAACAAAATTTAAAATAGGGAATCAAAGGAAGCCACTTTAATGCTTGTTGAATTGCAATAAGTATAATGTTCCGACAATTTGAAAACTGAGTTGCGTTTAGAATGGATTGAATGACTTCGGAGACTTGCCACAAATAGGGATTGAACGCTACAAAAAGAAAAGAATTTTGGGAGTACAATGAATCCGAATGAAATCGGGTAGAGTACATCTACTTTGCATGACTTGCGAGATTTCCGAGAATAGAGAACAAGAGGATGACTCCCAATAAACGGACAAAAGATCTCACGCTCCACATAGCCTGTGTCCAATGCTTAATCCATATCGCATATACGATAACTCGATATGTCAATAAACATATTTTTGATAATACTATATGTATTCTTTGAGCCAACAACCCATAATATGATATCCTCTATATTGCATATACTATAACACGATATTCGCCATAGTGTGTTATCGATAACACGATATGCCAACAATGCGTGCTATTGATAATACAATATGCTATGATATCCTCTATATTGCATATACGATAAAACAATATTCGCTAAAACGTGTTATCGATAACACGATATTTGTTATAGCGTATTATCAATAACATGAGATTCGCCATAGTGTGTTATCAATAACACGATATGCCAACAAGACGTGTTATTTATTTCCCTCTATGTCGCATATACTATAATATGATATTCTTCATAGCGTGTTATCGATAACACGATATTCGTCATAACGTGTTATTGATAATATGATATATAAATAATATGTGCTATTGATAATACAAGATGCTACAATATCCTCTATATCGCATATACACTAATACAATATTCGCCAAAGCGTGCTATCGATGACACAATATTTGCTATAGTGTATTATCAATAACATGAGATTCACTGTAGTGTGTTATCGATAACACGTTATGTCAATAAGACGTGTTATTTATTTTTCTCTATGTCTCATATACTATAATATGATATTTGTCATAGCGTGTTATCGATAACATGTATTGTTGGCATATCGTGTTATCGATAACATGCTATGACATATACGATAACATGTATACAATAATATGTGTTATCGATAATACAATACGATATGATATCCTCTATATCACATATACAATAATACGATATTCGCTAAAGTATGTTATTGATAATACTATATTTGACATAACATGTTATTTAGAACATGATATGCTAATAATACAAGTTAATGATAATATGATATATTATATATTCCATAATAGGATATTCGTCATAGCGATTTACTAATAACATGATATTCGTTATAGCGTATTATTGATAACATGATATTCACCAAAATTTGTCATTTATACAATTATTTATAAAGTTAGAGATAAAAACCTCTAAGGTCATGTACATGCTTACATAAGAGTCCATCTTTACACAATAGGGTAGGAGGCTATCATGGTTATTCTACAATGTCCTTCCTTAGCATATATATCCTTCTCTATTCTTATATAGTTATGTTCTCCTGAATAGTCTTTCAAGATTTTATTTTGAATTGCAGTGTTATCTTGATCTCCTTTTGTTAGGATAAATAGTTTATGTGGTTAGAAATTTTTGGACAAAAAAAAGAGAAGAGCGATCGCCGATAAAGTGAGGGAGGCTGACAATTGCCAAATATAAATTAAAATTTGTTGTTGATAAAAACCGCAAGGCAAAAATCACAAATTGTCACTGAGCTCTGATCTCCTCTTTGTTTATGCGTCGTCACAACTAGTTTACACGATTTTAAACCCTAACCTTGTTGAAAGGGTATTTTGGTCTAATTTTTTTTTCAAATATCTTGTAAACCCGGGTTCTATGGAATATTTTTTACAAAATCAAGGAATATGAAATATTTGTATCTTAGGCCAGGTAATATCACTACAACAAAAGAGATTAATAGCGACGTAATTATGTGTCGCTACTAATACTCAAACGTCGCTAATATCAATTACCGATGTATGTTTTACATTGCTACCAACGTCGCAAAAACCACAATCGCAACTGATAATTCGCGGAGAATAAAACCAATCGTCGCTAATGAGCTTTATTAGCGACGTATATTTTACGTCGCTACTAGACCTTTCTATGTCGCTATTAATGGATCATTAGCGACTCATATAAATCTGTCGCAAATATTTGTATTAACGACGTCTTTTTATCAATCGCTAATGGAGTAATAGCGTCGGATATAATTACGTCGCAAATACTGATAATATCGACGTAAATAGATATGTCGGTAATAATCGTTTGCAACGTATATCTATACGTCGCAATAAGTTTTTTGTTGCGACGTATAAATAGTACATTGCTATTATGCGGTTAATAACAACGTATGTATACGTCGTTATGAAATTCTATATGTCGTAAATTTTTATACAAATTCGTTTTAGGCTGTGGTATATATCGCTATTTTATAGAAGTGTAGCGACAAATTGTTGGTATACGTTGCTAATATGGTAGTTTTAGCAACGTATTATGTATACGTCACAAAAAAGAGTAATAAATTTTAAATAAATATTAATTACTTATTTAATTATTTTTTGAGACATTAGATTTGCGTCGATAAATTTAATTTAATATTAAAAATACAAAATAATATAAATCAACCGAAACTCCTGCCAATGTAGATTTCACCCATTACCCTTGTAGGCATGTCTGAGACTACTCCCACATGACCGGTAATAGTATAAATTTTTTTGCTTAATTTAAGGAAAAAAATTAATTTAAAAATTACTACTATATGGTAAGAATATTTGTTACATTGGAATTAATAACATCATGTGTTGAAACAACACCCCTAAAATGGTCACAAGTAATGCTTTTAGTTTGTGTACGAATGTAATGAACAGATTGCCAGATATCTCTTACATAGCTCTCCAATTTGAAAGCTTATTTCCCCTCTATGTACAAGAATCAGAAGTTGAAGTCGACGAAGTCCTTAACCCCTGGCCAGTGCATCTTGATTGCTAAAATGCTCCCATAGCCCATCAGATGCAAAAATCACAAAATGATACTGGAAAGTAAAAAAATTTCATAATATGAAAGGGAAAGTTAGTCTACAGAAGAAGGCAAGAGTTAAAAGAATTGAAATCGTTGTAGAGGACTAAAGGACTCCATTGAGACAAGAAGAGCAAATAAAGACAAAACAGTAGAAGATAGTATTGGATGTAGTCTGTCAATTTGGATACCTTCACAGGTGGTAGATTGCACACCGGGCAGCGAACACTTGTGCATCCAAACACCATTTCTTTACACTTGTTCTCTCTAAGGAAATGATGCTCCACCCATTCTGTTTTTTTGCAAAAGTGCTCTGGAGGAGGATGCGGCAACATTCTGTTATAATTTCACTGAAAGTACTTAATATATGAAATACCTAAACTACCCCTTTGTCATTTGATTAATCGCTGGCCTGCATCACCCTCCTATCCAAATATATATTCATAAGCTTTGCACATGAACATAACTAAAGAAAGGTGTTTATGCCCCCATCAAAATTTGAACTGAGGAACTCACACGTCCACGTTAAATAATAGCTATTATTTCTAAATAACTTAAACTGTTAAGAAACAAATTATCAATATAATTAGTGTATATTTCACACCTGCAACCATTCACCATTAACAAGATGGAGGACTCTTCTCTTGTCTATATATTGTGGCATTGTCTTAAATTACACAAATTCTACAATGGTAGGCCACAAAATTATGTTAGGAATGCTATATACAGGGAAGATTATAACCCACGTTACAACGCTTAATTTGCGGTAAGCTTCACTAGGATCAGAAAATTAGCGCACATGTGACTAAAAAGGCGACTAACAAGGGGGAAAGCCCCTGAATGGATGAATCTGGTGGCCGAGGGGAAAATCAGCGCACTAGATTCAGGTTGCATTAAAATGCAGCGTGAGGTAGTTTTTACGTATTAATTACTCCATTATTTGAATAAACTTTTGATTTGAGAAGTAATCGTTGTAATCTGCAATTACGGCAATATGTGGGATCCAAAAGGGCTCCACAGAGAAGACACATGATTTGATTCTGCCTCAGAAAGAGCAGATGCATCTGCTATGTATACATTAACTTTGGATGCATAACTACGATTAAGTAGTTCATTGGCAACTGGTAAATCTGTTTCACTTTGCTACCACTTCGATTGGTTTTTTAGGATAAATGATTTTATTTAGAAAAATCCTTATATGACGTTAACTTTTACACGTCAAAACTTTACTTTACCATTTCAAAACCATTAATGAGTGGGGCCCGATGTAAGAGGGCGACTCATCAATGGTTTTGAAATGGCAAAATAAAGTTTTGATACATTAGGCCCCACTCGTCAATTGTTTTAAAATAATAAAATAAAGTTTTAACTTGTGAAAGTTAACATCAAAATAATACTATTCTTTCTTGGTGGATTAAAAGGCCAAGGCCCACCTAAATTATCAGCCAAAAAAGAGAAATTTTTAGATACAAATAAGGCACCAACTTAGCTAGCACCAATTAGAACATAGTAAATAATCCTGTTTAGTAATATATTATTTATTTGGACAAAGTCAACGGATGAAAATGTATGAGCGCGCCACTTTATAATTGGTGGTACCGTGTACCTATATCTCCTCGCTTAGAATAGACTAGCTAAAAAAAGAAGCGGAAAATGTTTTGGTCAACAAACATGGAGAAATCTACTCAGCCCTAAAGCTGCACCGCTCCCTAGACAGCTAGTTTGAATATTCAGATTTCAAATGAATTTTATACTTTGTGTGTGTGATCAAGATACAATAATTCCACAAAAGGTGTTGACGGCGAGAGAAAGCTTCCCTCTAATTGCATGGAAGAAGTTAGATGGTGAAGCTTACGGGGAAAAAAGTACGATGGGGACCCTTTTTTTGCCCCTGACATATATGCCATGACTTTTTTTTGGTAGATATGTCGTGACTTGATATAAGGACGCTGCTATATGTACCCCCAAAGTTCAAGGTGTGTTTTTTTCGCTCTAAGGATTTTACTCCCTTAGCTTTGAAATAAAAAGTTCTAACTTACTTCCTCCCTTGTGTCAGTACCCCATTTTGATAAAAATTAGAGTATTTTTTTTACTTTTTCAACCTCCAAGACGTGAATTTTGTTTCCACTTATTACCTCAACTTAAATTAGCCCCTTTCTTTTTTAACTCAGGCAAAGGTCACAACTTCGGTAGTAGCAGCAGGCCGTGGTTGAGCTCCGGTTGTGGCGAAATTCTAGTCACAACCACAGCTCCAGCCATGACCATGGCCGCAACTAGAGCTCTAGCTGCTGCTGAACTCTAGTCGTGTCAGTGATCCTAGCTGCAACCAAACTCTGGTCGTGGCCAAATCTATTGCCGTGATCGGAGCTTCTAGACACTCTTAGCCGAGACTGAACTTTGTGTTAGAAGTGGGCATTATAAATGAGTTAAGCCCATATTATTTAGATGGGCATATTGATGGTTATGTAGGTCAAGCCCATATTACTCAAGTGGGTCAAGCCCATTTGGTAGAAAAAGCCCAAGCCCACTTCATATTGAATGAGAATATCACATGAGAATTGGTTGAAGGAGTGAATAGTCCCACATCGCCTACGTGAAGGTGATAGTGTTGGTATATAAGGCTTTAGTTTGGCCTTTCATGTTAGGCCCTTGGGCCAACCCACTTTTGTGGGGGAGAGAGATGTTGGACCAATGCACCTACGTGGGCTAACCCACACGCGCGCGCCGCTGCCGTCCGGCTCGGTTCGGTTCGCACGCGGGTCGGGTCGGGTCGGGTCGGGTCGGGTTGGGTTGGGTCAACAAGATAATATTTTGGGACAAATTCATTTGGTAAGATTGTCTTCAACGGGATTTTCTATAAAACCATGAAAAACTCTGTTCTGTGTTAGCATACTCACTGTGGTTCGCTGCATATACCGTGTTGGAGGTGTTCCTACGGTATATGGTTGATCGTCTTAAGGACGTCCACGAGTCCTAAACACCAGTAGGGAGGGCGAATTCTGTCTTCTTGATTCGATCATAAACATTCCAGTAACGTTTCTCATCATATATAAGGCAAAGGTACGAAGAAATAACAATCTTAAGACATAATTCTTATGTATTTTCGTATGTCACTGTTATGCATGCAGAATAGTATCCTTCACGTAAAAATTTGAACATTTTTTTCACTGTACACATATTTTTACTTCTATGCGAAAAATACAGTGGGAAAATTTTCTTTTCCATGCTATTAGTGCTGAAATCATACTATTCTGGACGTGCATGTTTGAAGCGTTACTGTTGTACGTATAAATTTTAAAATTTTTTCCTCTTGTGTGTGAAGTTTCCAAAATTTTGTACTGCTTTACCATTGAGTGCGTTAAATTTCTTATGCTTCCTGTTCATTCATTTTGAACTTTACTGTTTACGACTTTTTCAGAAGTTTACTGTTTTACAAATTTCTGGAACGTCACTGTTCAGAATTTTGACAGTTTACTATTCATTAAATCATATAGTTTATTGTTCATGAATTTTTTATATATTACTGTTATTTACGTAAAATTCATGTAAAGTTACTGTTTTGTGCATAGATTTCGAAATTCACTGCTTTGTCCATTGATTTTGAAATTCACTGTTCTGTATATGTATTTCGAAATTTACTGTTCTGCATAGATTTCGAAATTCACTGTTCTGTATATGTATTTCGAAATACACTGTTTAGCATAGATTTCGAAATTCACTGATTTTTTAAGACTGAGTTAATCTTCTGTTCTTTGGAACAGAAATGGCTGCTGAAGGTACCCACTTGGCATCGGTACTTGTTCCCACTCCGGTGACTGCTCCTCTTCCTATTAAAGGGGAAAAACCAGAAAAGTTCAGTGGTGCGGATTTCAAAAGATGGCAGCAGAAAATGCTGTTCTATCTCACCACACTGAACTTAGCCCGCTTCCTTCAAGAGGATGTACCCATTCTCACTGAGGAGAAAAGGGAGGACAAGGCAGTACATTGCGGCAGTAGATGCATGGAAACATGCAGATTTCTTATGCCGTAATTATATCCTTAATGGGTTGGACAACACATTGTATAATGTGTATAGTTCAATGAAAAGTGCTAAGGCACTGTGGGAGTCTTTAGACAAGAAGTACAAAACAGAGGATACTGGAACGAAGAAATTCGTGGTCGGCAAATTTTTGGACTTCAAAATGGTGGACTCTCAAACTGTGATCAGCCAAGTTCAAGAACTCCAAGTGATCCTGCATGATATTCATGCAGAGGGAATGACTTTAAGTGAGTCTTTCCAGGTGGCAGCTCTAATTGAAAAATTACCACCTTCCTGGAAGGATTTCAAAAATTACTTAAAGCATAAACGAAAGGAGATGAACATGGAAGATCTGATTGTGCGATTAAGGATTGAAGAGGACAACCGGGCTTCTGAAAAGAACAACAAAGGCCATGGCCTAGAAGCCAAAGTAAATGTTGTGGAACAGGGGCATAAAGGCTCTAACTTCAACAACAAGAAGCGGAAGTATCCTGTTGGACAGTCAAACAGTGACTCCAACAAAGCCAAATTCAAGGGCAAGTGCTACGTGTGTGACAAGATAGGCCACAAGGCTAAGGATTGTCGGAAACGGAATAAACAAGATGATTCCAAGATGAAGAAGGCACAGGCCCACATGACTGAAGTGGAGAATCTCTCCACAAATGTGAATGACATCAACCTTTCTGCTGTTATTTCAGAAGTGAACATGGTTACCAACGCTCGTGAATGGTGGGTGGACACCGGGGCCACTCGTCATGTTTGCTCTAATAGGAAGATGTTCTCCACTTATCAGCCCGTGGAGAATGGTGAACAACTATTTATGGGTAACTCCTCTACTGCGAAGGTTGAAGGACTTGGCAAGGTGGTGCTGAAGATGACTTCAGGCAAAGAGCTCACACTCAACAATGTGTTGCATGTTCCTGAAATTCGAAAGAATTTAGTGTCTGGATCCTTGCTGAGCAAGAATGGCTTCAAGTTGGTTTTTGAGTCAGACAAATTTGTCTTGACCAAGGGTGGGATGTACGTGGGCAAAGGGTATTTAAATGAGGGGCTTTTTAAGCTCAATGTACTCACTATTGTACCTATTTCTGTTATTAAGAATGCAAATGCTTCTTCTTCGTATATGATTGAGTCATGTGATATGTGGCATGGTAGATTAGGTCATGTTAATTATGATGCTTTACGTAGATTGATTAATATGGAATATCTGCCTAAATTCAATATTGACTTTAATCATAAATGTCAAACTTGTGTAGAATCAAAATTAAGCAGGAAATCTTTCCAAAGTATTGCGCGTAGTACTGAACCTCTTGAGTTAATTCACAGTGATGTCTGTGACTTAAAATTTGTTCAAACAAGAGGAGGTAAAAAGTACTTTCTTACATTTATTTACGATTGCACTCGTTATTGTTATGTTTACTTGTTGAGAAGTAAAGATGAGGCCATTGACATGTTTATTTTATATAAAACAGAGGTTGAGAATCAACTTGGCAAGAAAATTAAAGTTCTACGAAGTGATAGAGGTGGGGAATATGAATCACCTTTTGGTGATTTCTGTTCACAACATGGTATAATACACCAAACAACGGCACCCTATTCCCCTCAGCAAAATGGAGTTGCTGAACGGAAAAATAGAACTTTAAAAGAAATGATGAATGCCATGTTAATCAGTTCTGGGTTACCCCAGAACATGTGGGGGGAAGCTTTGCTTTCAGCAAATTATATTCTCAACAAAATACCTCATAAGAAAACCTTGCAGACACCATATGAATTATGGAAAGGTCGAAAGCCTTCCTACAAATTCTTAAAAGTGTGGGGGTGTTTGGCAAAAGTGGCGGTCCCTAATCCCAAGAGGATTAAAATTGGACCAAAGATCATTGATTGTGTATTCATTGGTTATGCCAATAATAGCAGTGCATATCGCTTTCTTGTTCATAAATCGGATATTCCTGATGTAAATGTCAATACTGTGATTGAATCCAGGAATGCTTCGTTTTTGAAAATATTTTTCCGTGGAATTCTACACAAACGGAAAGTTCTCTTCAAAGAACTTTGGATGTTGAAAAGGATAATAGTGAAGACCAAGAGGGAGACGATGATGCACCTAGACGTAGCAAACATGCTAGAACATCAAAATCCTTTGGTCCAGACTTTCTGACTTATTTGTTGGAAAATGAACCTCAAAGCTTTAAGGAAGCCATGTCATCTCTGAAGCACAATATTGGAAGGAGGCAAGAAATGTGAAATTGAATCCATTATGCAAAATCATACTTGGGAGTTGGTGGATCTACCGCACGGGAGTAAACCTCTAGGATACAAGTGGATATTTAAGAGGAAGATGAAGGCTGATGGATCAATTGACAAATATAAAGCCAGACTTGTTATCAAAGGATACAAGCAAAAAGAAGGTCAAGATTATTTTGATACTTATTCACCTGTCACAAGGATAACTTCCATTAGGATGTTAATCGCTATTGCTGCTTTGTATAATCTTGAAATACATCAAATGGATGTGAAAACCGCATTCTTGAATGGTGACTTGAATGAGGAAATTTATATGCAACAACCTGAAGGGTTTGTTGTACCGGGTCAAGAAAACAAAGTGTGCAGACTTGTTAAATCTCTTTATGGACTTAAACAAGCACCTAAGCAATGGCATGAAAAATTTGACAAAATGATGATGTCAAATGGATTCAAAATCAATGAATGTGACAAATGTGTTTATGTGAAAGACAGACCTGATGGCTATGTCATTGTATGTCTTTATGTGGATGATATGCTAATTATTGGTAGCAATGATGATATTATTAAAGCTACTAAGAAGATGTTGAACAAACAGTTTGACATGAAGGATATGGGTGTTGCAGATGTCATACTAGGAATGAAAATTTCTAAAACATCTGATGAATATGTATTATCTCAATCTCATTACATTGAGAAAATATTAGAAAAATTTAATCAGAATGATAATCGTCCAGCAAGAACACCTGTGGATGTGACATTGCACTTAAGCAAAAACACGGGAGAGAGCATATCACAACTTCAATATTCACAAATTATTGGAAGTCTCAATTACATTATGAATTGTACGAGACCAGACATCGCATACTCAGTGAGTAAACTGAGTAGATTTAATAGCAACCCAGGGGCAGACCACTGGAAGGCTGTAGTCAGGGTTCTTAGATATCTAAGACATACCTTGAACTATGGGCTGCATTATACAAGGTATCCAGCAGTATTAGAAGGTTACTGTGATGCAAACTGGATATCTGATACAAAAGACTCAAAATCCACAAGTGGATATGTCTTTACACTTGGAGGTGCAGCAGTGTCTTGGAAATCCTCAAAACAAACGTGCATAGCAAGATCCACCATGGAATCTGAATTCATTGCACTTGATAAAGCAGGCGAAGAGGCTGAGTGGCTTCGTCATTTTTTAGAGGATATTCCAATGTGGGGGAAACTTGTGCCACCTATTTGCATACATTGTGATAGCCAATCGGCTATAGGAAGGGCACAGAGTAACTTGTATAATGGTAAGTCTCGACATATACGTTGGAGGCACAATACCATAAAACAATTGCTCTCTAGTGGAATAATTTCCATTGAGTATGTTAGGTCAAAAGAAAATATTGCGGATCCGCTTACTAAGGGTTTGACCAAAGAACAAGTGAGCAGTTCATCGAGGGGAATGGGCTTGAAGCCTATACATTAAGAATCACCATAATGGCAACCCAACCTTATTGACTGGAGATCCCAAGATCTAGGTTCAAAGGGACAACCGAATTGTGGGGGATTCAAGGGGAATTACTATTGAGATAAAATCTCATCCCCATTCCTATGATGAGATAGTGATGCCTGCAGAGTGAATCAGGATAAGCTTTGCTTTTAATGGTTCTTATAGCTTGAATTCATTCGAGTGGGGTATTGCAGGATACTCCTAATGAGAATCACCTATATGAGTGTGAAGGGGCCGCTTCTATGAGGATTTTAAGGCTAAATCTTCTAGAGCACTCATGAAAACCAGGTTTGTTCAGGGCCGAAATGAACACAATCATGAGAACCATAGTGTGTCTGAGAAGTGATTGTGTGAATTCTATTGTCTTGGTTTATACAAACGGCTGAACAGTTCAAGACATCACGTTCACTGATTAGCCAGTAGACCCGATAGTTTTCACAAGGGAAGGTTCAAAGCCAAAAGCTACCTCACCCCCATGCATGATCATTTCAATATTGCTTTCACGGTTTATCTTCATAGTTTTGCATAGTTATCCAGCTAATTCTCATTCATGTGGGGGATTGTTAGAAGTGGGCATTATAAATGAGTTAAGCCCATATTATTTAGATGGGCATATTGATGGTTATGTGGGTCAAGCCCATATTACTCAAGTGGGTCAAGCCCATTTGGTAGAAAAAGCCCAAGCCCACTTCATATTGAATGAGAATATCACATGGGAATTGGTTGAAGGAGTGAATAGTCCCACATCGCCTACGTGAAGGTGATGGTGTTGGTATATAAGGCTTTAGTTTGGCCTTTCATGTTAGGCCCTTGGGCCAACCCACTTTGTGGGGGAGAGAGATGTTGGACCAATGCACCTACGTGGGCTAACCCACACGCGCGCGCCGCCGCCGCCGTCCGTCCGGCCGGCTCGGCTCGGGTCGCACGCGCGGCGGGTCGGGTTGGGTCAACAAGATAATATTTTGGGACAAATTCATTTGGTTCGGTTTTCTATTTGGTTCGGTTTTTCTCTTAACCAAAATGGGTCCGGTTTGCTTTCACTAAAGGAAGTGTCCGTTAATGGATGGACGCATCCGTTTGAACGGGTAAGATTGTCTTCAACGGGATTTTCTATAAAACCATGAAAAACTCTTTCTGCAAACAATCCGATTTGGGATTTTCATGTCCATTCCGTCATCTGTGTTCTGTGTTAGCATACTCACTGTGGTTCGCTGCATATACCGTGTTGGAGGTGTTCCTACGGTATATGGTTGATCGTCTTATCCTGGGAGGCAGACGTCCACGAGTCCTAAACACCCGGTAGGGAGGGCGAATTCTGTCTTAAGGACAGAGCTGATTGCTTGATTCGATCATAAACATTCCAGTAACGTTTCTCATCATATATAAGGCAAAGGTACGAAGAAATAACAATTTGGTCATGACCAGATCTATGGCCACGGTCAGAGCATCTAGCCACGACCAAAGCTTCTGTTTGTAGGCTTTCAGCTGCAGCCAAGTTCTCTGCTTAAGTTGCAGTAGAAAGATGAGATCGCCTAGTCAGGGTAGGGGAGGTCGTCAGTAGATGATGCTAGCATCGACATCAGTCCGTGAGAAGAAGAAAGATGAGTGGGGTAAAATAGTGTAAAAATTAAAAATATTTTATCTGGGGTACTTAGGAAGAAATTTTTAAATTTGTATGAGGTATATAAGAAACGGGTATTGAGCAGATTAGTCAAGTGCTCAAGGACGTCCATGGTCCTAGTGCCTTGTTGTCTGTTCCTATCGACGACTTTTTTTATATAGTAGGCTGAACACATACTATAAATTTTGTCCCGTCTTATTATATAGTTGCATACGCATAAAAACCTTTGTATGTGTCCCCCGCTCTCTACCCAAATACGGATTTGATATTGTTTTTGGGTTCTAGGTCGATTTTGGTTTCGTTTCTTGATTGGGGGGCCGTTTATATACAGATTCATGGGGAAAATTCATGAAAGATTAAGCAGAAATCTTCTTAATTGCACTTGGATGCACAAATTAATTAAAAAATTAAATTATCCACTAATTAATTATTTAAAGTTGATGAGTACTTAATTTATGATTACCCACCTAATCTCCTTAGGAGGAGATTACCCTAGTAATCAAAGGCGGTAATCCAATAATTCTTTTTTGATAAGTTTGCCCTTAATTGGACGCATTACTCATCTTCATTAAGTTTGGTCATCTCCCACAACCCCAGCTTCCATTGCTTTTGGACCTTCCCATCCTATTATGTTATATCAGCTCTTTGAGCTAAAAATATTTTATATTTCTCCAGTGTATGCCTATCTCATCTAGTCCATTATCTCTCTCAGACTCTCACCAACGAGTATATTTTTACGTGAGGCAATGCCTCGATGGCCGATGGTAGCATTATTAGTGTCTATGGTAACACTAACAGTGGTCGTAGTAATTATGTTGGTGTCTATGGTAGCGTTACTAGAGTCTTGGAAGCGTCGTCGGAGCCATGACAACGCTACCTGTGACATCTCATGGCCATGGCAACTCTGTCATGGGCATGCACATTTTTTTGTGATGTCATGTCATGACGACCATGATAGCACTTATAGTGGCGGTGACATTGGTAACACTGTCTACCAGGCAATGCATCCAAACAAAAACAAAAACATAATTCATCAATGAATTTAACTAATCAAATTAAAATAAATTATAATTTATTACACCCAATAATATGTATCTAATCAGCCCCTAAGTTTTTATGGCTATAGAGGAGGTGGTGATTCGGTTGACAAAAGCTTATAGGAATTACTATCTTTGAAGCTTGATACTTCTATCTCTCTGGTCTCTGTTTTAAACGATTTTTTTTTGAAGTTGGAATTCTAAGGGGTGCATCAGATTGCTTGTGTCAGTTGGTGGAGATGAAGGATGGTGGGTCACCTGGATAATTTGCAGACTGCTGCTGTCTTACACCCTGCCTTCTTGCCTGCGTGACGATTCTGGTGGAGTTGGCCTAGAGAATGTCATGGAGTTCACCTCGAAGATCCTCTGATTCAGATGATCTCTTGTAGATTCAAGAGGTCCCTCCTGACATGGACGGACTTTTTTCAGACGGACTTGGATAAATGCTGAGACAGATGTTGGCGGACATGGACGGACAATAATTAATAGACGGAGGCGATTAAACTTTTGTCCGCGTCTGCTTTTGTCCTTGAGCACCCCCAATACAGATAGACACGTTCAAATAAAATTTCTAACCTACTTCTTTCTGCTTCTCTTATGTGGGCGATGGTGACTGCCCTTACTCTACCATCCAGGCCTCGAAAAGCATATGACATGGGGAGCACCAATATTAAGTTCTCATTAACTAACAAAAAAACAAACATTCTTCATTATTTGATTTGCAGTTCTCATTCGTGATTATGACAATACAAATATTTAGGCTGAAAAAGAGAAACAAGATTGTTTCTTCATTTGATTTGCAGTTTTTCATGTTGGTACAAAAAAATAAAACTTTCGTGAGCAACCATTTTTATAAAACGTAGAATACTATCCTACGTTCATTTATTTAGAGCCAAGATTGTTTCCCTTTTTTAACTTTTTAGGTAATTAAAGCTAAGAAAGATCAATGATTTTGCATTTAGCGTCAACCATTTGCTGCCAACTATTAACAGAACCAGTGGAACCCAATATCATACCGAGGGTCCAATCAATCCTCACAAACGTACTTAGTTCGTTGCTTGAACTAACAGAACTCTTGGGATGTCAGCGTCGTCTGCCGTTGAAGACGACCACTCCACTAAAAATTCTGGTCTCAATTGCCTTGGCAGAAAAGCTTGCCGTGTTTCTATTTGGCATCTTATGAGCTAATTAGTTAATTTGCGGATATCCTTCTTTAATTGACTTTTCGTGCTTTCTGATTAACAAATAATAGATTTAAGGCTCTCCGCCGTCGTCATGTGAACACTAAGTACACAAGGACTTGGAGAATAAAGTCGTACCCCCTGACACTTAAACGAGTCACCACAATAGGCAAACAATCAATTAACAAACTGAGCTGTTGCTCAGCAAAAAGCTTATGCGGATAATTGTAATCAGAATTTGTGGCATTGGTGGTCTTCATTACCCATCAACGTAGGAGTCCCATGCGGTATTGCACACCTTCAGGACCATATTTTACTACGAGAGTTTGCCAGTATTACTGTCGTCATTATTTTTTTCGAAAATAAATGTATGAATATAAGAAAAAACATACTGAATTCATGTTATTTGGAACTGAATGATTTTCTCAGAGAGACCCACCGACTTGTTAGATAAACGTTGTTCCCAAAAGCTTGAGCTAAATATTTAAAAGTATTCTATTAATATGTTTCTTTCATATTCCAATACTTCTCGCACATGCAAGCATTCGTCATGTAAGTGAACATAACACACTCACGTCTAGCTAGTGGCACTGGAACCGTTCTGATACCTGTTATTTCTACAGGCTACAACTCAAGTTATTAGAAAACAGACTATATATCTAGCTATTTTCTAATCTCCACACTCGAGTCATCTATGGCGATGGCCCTCAGCAGCTTATAACAAGAGGGAAATAAGTAGAGCGCATTAGACCTTCCCCTATTTTAGTGTTAACTTCAAGCAAGAAATTTCCAGACAAGAATATATATGAATCCTGTTGACCACCCATTAGTGCTAATTTGTCTAAAGTCTGGCCAACTTTCCTTCTCTAAAGTCAAATCTTAAACCAAATCGTAGAAGCTTAGTCGGAATTTTAGACGTCAAAAAAAAACTGATTATTAAAAGAGAGGTTTCATTCGTCTGCAGAGAGAGAGAGGCTGCCTTCTAAGAGACATCGGCTTTGAATAACGAACCTATATCATTTCTAGAATACTCCGGAATTTCTTCCACTGATTGTGCTGCTCATCTCAAGATGAAAAAAGAAACAATTTTTTTTTTTCGCAGCTACTACTTATTTCAATATATTAACTACTAAAGCCTGATGATCTCAGGCTAAAAAAAAATTTATTGCTTTTTTTATAATAACAATAGTACAACAAATTTGTCCAACAAACCTTTTTTTATAACTGTGGCATGCATGGCAAATTTTAGTTGGACAAAGGATAATACCTTATTTTTCTTCGTCCAATCAAACCCCACCATGTCTCAATTAAAGGGTTTGTTGCCTTGGACGTCATGTATCGATTTTTATATATATGCACGCCTAGGAAAGCTTCGTTGTAGTATAATGGTACTTTAGCTGATGAAGAGTCACTGCTGCCCTACAACTAGGTTGGTTAATTTGAATAGAGAATGTCGATCGTAAGGGCAAACTGCATGTTCAATCAATTTCAATTATTTGGACCAAAGTTTGTTGTCAACTTCGTTATCCATCCGCTGCAAATTAACAAAAGGTTGAATGAAATGGACCCATCATAGGACTTCCAGCTCCGAGGTTTAAATCAATGCTCAAGAGCCTAACTCACTTTTCATGAGCTAACAGAACGCTTCAGTTCAACGGGCAGCCGTTGAATATGACCACTCCACTCAGAAACCCTGCTCTCTTATTTGTCTTTGCTTCCTGCCAACTTTGTCTCCTATAAAAACCATTCCTTCCTCTCTTCTCAACACCCATCTGCTTTCCCTTAGCTTAAATCCTACACGAGGACAACCATAGCTCAAGCATCCAACCAGCTTTCTCTTGATTTGCTTCATAAACTTCCCGGATATTCTCTTCGCTAATCGTTACTTCAAGGATGATAAAGACAAGTCTCTTCCTCGTTGCTATAATTGCCATGCACATTGTAGTTCATGGAGCAGAAACTTTTAGCGATGATGATTATGATGAGCTGAAACTGGCTCAAACGTCCTCTGAGGATGCTGAAGAGGCCTCTTCGAACCCTTCCTCCGCACCTCTTCCTTGGGCGAATCGGCGTCTAGCACAGAAGGCCAAGCTTACTTGCAACAAATATCCTCAGATCTGCCGCAACAAGGGAAGCCCCGGGCCCGACTGCTGCAAGAAGCAGTGCGTGAATGTAATGACTGATCGTCTCAACTGTGGGATGTGTGGCTACAAGTGCAAGAAAAATGAAGCCTGCTGTGGCGGGCGTTGCGTGAACTTGTTGAACGACGAGAGGAACTGCGGGAGCTGCAAGAAGAGGTGCCGCAAGGGTGACATTTGCGTTTATGGACTCTGCAACTATGCCTAGATTGACCTAAATTGTTAGGTTATTTGATTAGTTCATTCACATTATTTTCTATGCATGTATCCATGTACATTGATATTGGGCTATTGCCCTCCATTAGCTAGGCTTCAGGAACCATCACCTATGCTGATTAGCTAGATATATCCCTGTACCCCTTTATGTATTCCATTCATGTATTTTCAATTTGTTGTACTCCCATGGTTCTAAATTAATAGCTCCATTTGGCAAAAAAAAAAAAATTTATATTAAAAACTCCATTTTGTTAAATTTGAGTAGTTGAGTAGTTTAAAACACCATTTTCCCAAAATGTAACTATTAATATGGGAAAGAGATAGTAGAGTCATTATTGTTTTTGGGAATTTGTCCCTAACTCGTATATTTCGTCAATTTTTTATCATAAAACGTTAATGTTTTTGAGTTTGAGGTAGGTGCTTTATTTTAATGTTGATTATCGAACTCTGATTAATATTAATCACTTTTGTTTTGTTGCATGATCTATGTGCACACCATGCAGTAATCTTGTGCGTTTCCAAATTATTCACTTTCGAATGCTAATTATTAGAGCAGCCGCAATTGGAAGAAAATAATGCCCAACTGCATCAAAAGCCAAAATATTTATTTCCAAACACATTAATTGAGCTGCTTATTGACCCATTTTTTGTGTTCCATCATATGCAAGGAGATCACGAAGTGCACTAGTCTAATGTTAAGATCCAACCTACCTATGCCAGTGAGGAACGTCAATTCTACCTATTCAAGGATTTTAAAAACTTGAATTATTTTTAACTAAGGCTGCGATCTAACCCTGCACAACCTTCAAAATACTACATATCTTGATGGAGTAATCTTGTTATATGAGCTGAATAATAAATTTCATGATGCTTATTAAAGTCCGCTTAATTTATGATTGAAGGCAAAACAGTAGGGAAATCTAAGTTGTCCATTGATCATGTACTTGTATTAGCCCAAAGTCGCTAATATTCCTTCTATCTCAAATTAATAGCTCTATTTGGAAAAAAAATTATTTCATATTAATAACTCCATTTCGTTAAATTTAAGTAATTTGGTACTTAAAAAAGAGTATCATAAGTTCACTATTCAATAAAAATTACTATTTTTTAAATATAATTATCAACATAGACTAAATGGAGTATACGTATATAGCATCAATTTTGGGTGATCGACAAACCTTCACAAGCCATTATTCTAATGAAACCGCACTAGCTAATCAGCGATCGGAAAATCTCTTTACCTCCAGCTAAGGTCTCTTGCATTTTGCTTAATCAACCAGCAACTCTCTTTCTCGATGTGATTCGTTAAGTTTCAATACTATACTTACCGCTCTTTGGGCTAATATTTGTGCTCAAGCCCTTTGTGAATGGACAGTTATAGGCTTCTCAAACCTTTATAATAAGAGTTTTTCCATATTACTTGGCTCGATATACAAATATTCTATATTCCCTGGATTTTAACACTTAATCCTATAACAAATATACCCTTAAGTCACAACTAAACCTATACCCAGCTCTTATCTCATTGGTGGTGAAAAATGACCGACGATGACACAAATTTGTATGAGCAAAATCAAAACACTAAGAATACGAGAAAACAAAGCATCCACTTAAAGATGATCGATAAAAAGTAAAAAAATTCTCCTTCTCAATCATGTGTTCCAAAGAACAAACCAGAACAAAGCCACCTCCCGCTTTCAATCCAAAAACTAGTTCCTAGTTAAAAAAAATGAAAATAACAAAATTTAAAATAGGGAATCAAAGGAAGCCACTTTAATGCTTGTTGAATTGCAATAAGTATAATGTTCCGACAATTTGAAAACTGAGTTGCGTTTAGAATGGATTGAATGACTTCGGAGACTTGCCACAAATAGGGATTGAACGCTACAAAAAGAAAAGAATTTTGGGAGTACAATGAATCCGAATGAAATCGGGTAGAGTACATCTACTTTGCATGACTTGCGAGATTTCCGAGAATAGAGAACAAGAGGATGACTCCCAATAAACGGACAAAAGATCTCACGCTCCACATAGCCTGTGTCCAATGCTTAATCCATATCGCATATACGATAACTCGATATGTCAATAAACATATTTTTGATAATACTATATGTATTCTTTGAGCCAACAACCCATAATATGATATCCTCTATATTGCATATACTATAACACGATATTCGCCATAGTGTGTTATCGATAACACGATATGCCAACAATGCGTGCTATTGATAATACAATATGCTATGATATCCTCTATATTGCATATACGATAAAACAATATTCGCTAAAACGTGTTATCGATAACACGATATTTGTTATAGCGTATTATCAATAACATGAGATTCGCCATAGTGTGTTATCAATAACACGATATGCCAACAAGACGTGTTATTTATTTCCCTCTATGTCGCATATACTATAATATGATATTCTTCATAGCGTGTTATCGATAACACGATATTCGTCATAACGTGTTATTGATAATATGATATATAAATAATATGTGCTATTGATAATACAAGATGCTACAATATCCTCTATATCGCATATACACTAATACAATATTCGCCAAAGCGTGCTATCGATGACACAATATTTGCTATAGTGTATTATCAATAACATGAGATTCACTGTAGTGTGTTATCGATAACACGTTATGTCAATAAGACATGTTATTTATTTTTCTCTATGTCTCATATACTATAATATGATATTTGTCATAGCGTGTTATCGATAACATGTATTGTTGGCATATCGTGTTATCGATAACATGCTATGACATATACGATAACATGTATACAATAATATGTGTTATCGATAATACAATACGATATGATATCCTCTATATCACATATACAATAATACGATATTCGCTAAAGTATGTTATTGATAATACTATATTTGACATAACATGTTATTTAGAACATGATATGCTAATAATACGAGTTAATGATAATATGATATATTATATATTCCATAATAGGATATTCGTCATAGCGATTTACTAATAACATGATATTCGTTATAGCGTATTATTGATAACATGATATTCACCAAAATTTGTCATTTATACAATTATTTATAAAGTTAGAGATAAAAACCTCTAAGGTCATGTACATGCTTACATAAGAGTCCATCTTTACACAATAGGGTAGGAGGCTATCATGGTTATTCTACAATGTCCTTCCTTAGCATATATATCCTTCTCTATTCTTATATAGTTATGTTCTCCTGAATAGTCTTTCAAGATTTTATTTTGAATTGCAGTGTTATCTTGATCTCCTTTTGTTAGGATAAATAGTTTATGTGGTTAGAAATTTTTGGACAAAAAAAAAGAGAAGAAGCGATCGCCGATAAAGTGAGGGAGGCTGACAATTGCCAAATATAAATTAAAATTTGTTGTTGATAAAAACCGCAAGGCAAAAATCACAAATTGTCACTGAGCTCTGATCTCCTCTTTGTTTATGCGTCGTCACAACTAGTTTACACGATTTTAAACCCTAACCTTGTTGAAAGGGTATTTTGGTCTAATTTTTTTTCAAATATCTTGTAAACCCGGGTTCTATGGAATATTTTTTACAAAATCAAGGAATATGAAATATTTGTATCTTAGGCCAGGTAATATCACTACAACAAAAGAGATTAATAGCGACGTAATTATGTGTCGCTACTAATACTCAAACGTCGCTAATATCAATTACCGATGTATGTTTTACATTGCTACCAACGTCGCAAAAACCACAATCGCAACTGATAATTCGCGGAGAATAAAACCAATCGTCGCTAATGAGCTTTATTAGCGGCGTATATATTTTACGTCGCTACTAGACCTTTCTATGTCGCTATTAATGGATCATTAGCGACTCATATAAATCTGTCGCAAATATTTGTATTAACGACGTCTTTTTATCAATCGCTAATGGAGTAATAGCGTCGGATATAATTACGCCGCAAATACTGATAATATCGACGTAAATAGATATGTCGGTAATAATCGTTTGCAACGTATATCTATACGTCGCAATAAGTTTTTTGTTGCGACGTATAAATAGTACATTGCTATTATGCGGTTAATAACAACGTATGTATACGTCGTTATGAAATTCTATATGTCGTAAATTTTTATACAAATTCGTTTTAGGCTGTGGTATATATCGCTATTTTATAGAAGTGTAGCGACAAATTGTTGGTATACGTTGCTAATATGGTAGTTTTAGCAACGTATTATGTATACGTCACAAAAAAGAGTAATAAATTTTAAATAAATATTAATTACTTATTTAATTATTTTTGAGACATTAGATTTGCGTCGATAAATTTAATTTAATATTAAAAATACAAAATAATATAAATCAACCGAAACTCCTGCCAATGTAGATTTCACCCATTACCCTTGTAGGCATGTACAGACTACTCCCACATGACCGGTAATAGTATAAATTTTTTTGCTTAATTTAAGGAAAAAAATTAATTTAAAAATTACTACTATATGGTAAGAATATTTGTTACATTGGAATTAATAACATCATGTGTTGAAACAACACCCCTAAAATGGTCACAAGTAATGCTTTTAGTTTGTGTACGAATGTAATGAACAGATTGCCAGATATCTCTTACATAGCTCTCCAATTTGAAAGCTTATTTCCCCTCTATGTACAAGAATCAGAAGTTGAAGTCGACGAAGTCCTTAACCCCTGGCCAGTGCATCTTGATTGCTAAAATGCTCCCATAGCCCATCAGATGCAAAAATCACAAAATGATACTGGAAAGTAAAAAAAATTCATAATATGAAAGGGAAAGTTAGTCTACAGAAGAAGGCAAGAGTTAAAAGAATTGAAATCGTTGTAGAGGACTAAAGGACTCCATTGAGACAAGAAGAGCAAATAAAGACAAAACAGTAGAAGATAGTATTGGATGTAGTCTGTCAATTTGGATACCTTCACAGGTGGTAGATTGCACACCGGGCAGCGAACACTTGTGCATCCAAACACCATTTCTTTACACAAGCTGCTGATTGTGAGCCAAAAGTCAGAAAAAGAGCTAAACTGACTGTTGCCAAATGCAATACATACAAATCAAGTATAAGGAGAAGAGGAGTGGAGCCAGTAATATAACTCCGAAGTACTAACTAGCCCTGATAATCATGAATAAAGGCTTCAGATACATACATCGAGTGAGTGGTAATGACAGACCTAATAAAGATGCTATTACATTGGGTGGGCCATTTTTTACTTGACATTAACGATGGTGAAAGAAAGTGCAGGGGGGGCAAATCAGAAACTTCAAAATAGGTTTTCAAAACCAGTACACTAGCCAGCAAAACAAAATTGATAAGAGAATACGAACCTTCTCCGGGTTTTGCAGTTCTTTAAAAGCTTTGTTCAAATGGATAAACGCTTGGTGAGCTTGAGGGTGTGAACATTTATCTGGGTGCACAAGAAGAGACATCTTCCAGTACCATAAATAGACAATAGATTCTAAAATAAGAACCATGTTCGACAAGAATCATATGACAAAAATTTATAAATTGTACATGTTATTGTTTATAAAAAATATCCATTACATATGGATTGCGCACATTAATTCCTCACAATCCACATTTTTCTCGTATATAATTATGTTTTTCTCTAAGGGATAGATACTAATTTGTATAACCTTGTCCTTAGTCAAATTAGTAATTTAAAATCAGCAAATCTAAGCTTCCATCTAATCCATTTTTGTCATGAACTACAGCCTGACACTCAACCAACCCTCTAAATTCGACCCGCTGAGAGCTCTCTGTTTACTGCTTATAGATATGGAGGCAACACAATGTAAGAAAACATGCATATGATTTATAAATAACAACAGTTTCATACTTCAAATATAATAACGGCTTACTTGAATAAGAATAAGAAGCTTCAGATTCTGCAACCAGAAAAGTTACCTTTTCTTTATGTTATCAGTAGACGTGTTATGATTCATAAGGGCTGTCAGTCTCAGCTCCCATAATCCGGGACACCTGATTATTGTTATACAACCAAGTAGTCGATTAAAAAAGCTCTCAAGTAGACAAACCGTAATAAGCAAAAAAAAAGAGAAAAAAATTCCACCTTGGCCGCAGTTCATTTTGAAAAAACAAATAGGGCACTTAATATAGGACAAAGGGAGTATATAAAGGTGAGCATTTTAATCATATATAAAATATTTATGTCAGATAAATATGTAACCTCCTCAAATCGCTCTGCTTCATTGGCTGATGCAACTTCAGCAACCAAAGCGGGTGGAGGAGGACCGATAAATAAGTCATTTTCTACATCCAACTCAGCATCCCTGAGAAGCACATCAGGGGCAAAAATTCCAGTCGTTGTTAGATACAACATCAGCAGATGAAGTAGATAAACGACACATTCCCTTGAATAAATTGGTTTGCTAAAAGAAAGACACCATACCTCAACTCAGATTCGGCTTCAGTTAATTTTGCAGCTGCAGCAAGCAACTCACTAGATGGCATTTCTGGGCCAATAATCCTGCATGACCATGCAATAGCACTACTCACTATGATGAAAAATAGTCCAAGAATTAAAAAATAAAATCTATCTTTAATATTTGATACTAAATAAAGCAGTTGTCATTTCTTTATATTACTTTCTAACTCTTGTTTCAATATAACTTCCATGGATGCTAGACATATAAAATGAAGATAAATGCAACTCACCTCCTTCTACCAGAAGTAGATGGATTCTCAAGTGCATTAGGCTCAACCACCAGCTTTTCATGTGGCGCATCTATCCCTCCATTGTCATCCACATTCAGTGCTATTGATTTAGGCTCATTAGGAGAATTCTGGTGATTACTATTTGTTGTAGGTAAGTATATTAAGGGTCCAATTCGTTCTAATGTTGGCCGAGCCGCTGAAGGCAGTAAAAAGACACCATGACCACTTTCATTAAGACTTAACAATAAAAAAAGTTTCTTCAGGTATTTCAACAAATATTTGTCAGATATTCCCCTTGTATCGACAGCCTGCCCTTTATCAATCATCTGCAGAAGCTGCACAAGGAAAAAAACTTGAGTATGAAGATCATTATAACATTGTAAACACAAGCCAATATAAGGTACATCGAGATCATTTTAATTTCATGATGAAGTCCTCTTTGTTGTTCAAATCATATCAGACAAGTTCTTTAACTGGAACAAATTTCATCAACTTAAAAACTAAAGAAAAGGAAGTGTGACGATCTATTACAGAAAACTGACTAAATTCTTACATAGCTTTGTCAGCATAAAAAATGGTCTTTCTGGAATTAGTTTAGGTGCTGAACATACACATTGGTCAACTGCTGGCAAGAGCTAGTTGGAT
Source organism: Saururus chinensis (assembly GCA_035235625.1). Lineage (NCBI taxonomy): Eukaryota > Viridiplantae > Streptophyta > Magnoliopsida > Piperales > Saururaceae > Saururus > Saururus chinensis. Next base: position 36,075,664 of record CP141145.1, read on the forward strand.
GGTCATAATGTCTTCTCTTGTATCACCTGACTGATAGTGCAACATGAGTTATAGATCATGCTGTCTGTTGCATTGGAATCTTTTTTTGTGCTCTATAAAATATTAAAGTTTTAGAAGAAAATTTGTTTTGGACAATGTTATAGTATGAAAGCCAAGAGTGCGGGTGTGAAGTAGATGCTTGGTCTTTCCGCAGCTAAACTTTGGGATACAATATCTCAAGCTATTGGTCAGCCCTCTCTTAGTCTATTAGTAATTTGATTGTAATGGATGACTTGAGCCTATTAAAGGCTAGTCAACTCCTCACTTCTTTGCTAGCTATGACAGTTCTCTTCTATAGTATATGTAAATCTTCAATTGCCTTTTAGCCCTTATAAACGACTAATGTGTTTCAAATATATGATTTTTTGCATCTGTGACCCCTATGGTGGAAGACCTAAAACTAAAGATTCCTGAGAGCATGAAACAGTTTTATGATGCAAAGCTACAATTGCGGGTATTTGATTGGTTTTCAAATTTGCTTGATGTGTGATTACTATTTTAATCATCTGTTTTGAACTAAATCCTCTTTCTAACTATTATTAACTTTTGCATGAACTTGTTAGTTTTCAAATTTGCTGCATGAACTTGTTATATTCAATTATGTTATTACCTACTACATCTAAGCTCCTGCGTCCTCCCTGGGATGAATCTTTGGGCACTTCACCATCTCCATTTTATTCCAACACGACTATCTAATACTTCATTATCAATTAGGTTTTTCATGGATTTAGTATAAGTGTATACTCAAAGAAAATAGATTATTGGACACTCTAGTGTGCTGAAGTAAAACTTATAAAAGAGTTTACTGGACATAATATTTATACTAATATTAAGGAAAGAACTTGGCAATTCAGGTTTATTTTCTCTCTTATACTAATAATTATCCCCGCAATGTCGTGTTACAGCTTTACACAGATTTCCACAGGTTGAGAGGAGATATTTGAAGGAGTGCCCATGAATGTTCTTGTTCAAATACCAGGTCATGAGAGTGATTGTCCTCTCTTATAATAATACTCTGCTTCCCCCTGATTTGTTGATGCATTAACAGGGTATGTGCAACTTTTTACCTTGAATAAATGTAGTACTATCTTTTAATTCTACGTTAGTTAGGAAGAGGAACTAATAGGCCAAAAAAGTTCAAGGCCAGGAAGATTTGTGATATAGATCAGCATCAGTACACTGAAACAAAGACAATATATTGAGGGCCTATTTAGATTTGTTTAACTGACTATGGAAATATGGAAAGCTAAGTAATTTATGATTATCACCTGGAATCCCCCAATGCTCTGAACTTCTATCCTAGTTCTATCTAAAAGCTTTTTGTGTTCTCATTATGTAACCTTTGGAGAATGCACCAATTTAACATGAACAAACTATGATGACATGCATATGCAAAAGAGGATTTAGGGTGTGAGACTCAACGAGGAATAAAGTAAACCTGTTGTGTTGAATTGAAGAGAGAGCTTACAAACAAAATTTCACGTAATTGAGTGGGAACACAGTATAAAAAATAAATATGAACTGCAACAAATTCCCATTACATATTAACATATTAGAATCAAATAACTAAGAAAGAGCAAAAGAGAACACTGCAAGAGAAAACCTTACCACAATCATTTCTTGCTTTGTCATGAATGCCATCAAAATGTCCATACGACTTTGAAGATCAGAACGTTGACTCCTTTGCTCAGATAGTTGACTCCTTTGCTCAGATATTTGACTTTGTTATTCAGATATTTGACTTTGATGTAACTCACACAAAGCTTCTTGACGTCTAGCCTTTCTTGATATTTTGCAACCATCTCACGTGCTTGCGAGGCTGTTGTTTCTGCCATTTGAGCTCTTTGTGTTGCAGCCTCAAGTCGTGATGCCACGTCATGACTTGATGAGGGCAATGGGGCCACCTCACCCTTTTCAAGTCCACGGGCATAATGTTTTCGCTCCCCTATAAGCCTAAACGTTATCTGATCTGGCGTTTCTAGAGGAGTACCATCTTCACTCAAAGCTATTTTTTCCACTTCAGACCTCATCTGAACCTGCAAGTACATTCGTGCGATAAGAAGTCATTAGAGGAAAATAATTCTGAATTATAAGTATGTGCTTAATACATGCATCTCATAATACTACACATTTTAGGTCGTACGTGCATCGCCCTAGCCTCGTCGCTCACGAAGTCACCTTTCTTTCTTGAGTAGTGAGTTTTTTTTATAGAAGTCTATCATTGAAAGTTGTTCCTCTCTACTCTCATTTTCTTTTCGCTGTATCAATCAATGGGAGATTGATCGTTTATAATTAAACCCTTTGTAAGTGTACAAGGAAATTGTACTAGGATAAGTATTTAAGAGTTGTCGAACCTCAGAGACGGATGAATTATCACTAAATCTAAAGAGGAATTTGTTGATTACAAACTAAAAACAACTTAAACTTAGATTAAGCAAAAGAAAGGAATCAACTAGTTTAAAAACAAAAGATTAATATGATAGAAATTACTTAGGAAATTGAATCCACTATAGAACCATAACAATTTCTTAACTCTTAATCTAAATCTAGTGTGAATATGAGCAAGTATTCTCAGCTACAAGCTAGAATTACTTTAGATAGAATCATTAATTAAATTCCATGACATGAACTATCTTCGACAATAGCACGAATCATCTACACTAAACTAGCTATAAGCATGACCCGTCTAATCTTGGTATAACTCATCCAAGTCATTAATTATCTGAACATTAAAACTATTGTATGAACATCTCATCTAAATCACAGAAATTAGAATTGATGAAAATATCCAAACCACATCAATCTATCATCTACAAGATAATAAATCAACATAGATTTGAATAAATATTAAAAGCTCTTTCATTAAAAAGGGAATCCATATCATACAATTGTCATTATTCACAACTGAGATCTAAATTAAAAAGAAAAGAAATTGAAACTTTTCTATAGCTTCATCAACTCCTAAGTAAAAGAAAAATCTAGCCTTCCATTGTAGAAGAAAGCACTTGAATCTCCATTAAAAGCTTTGAGTTCTCTCCCATCTTCTTCTTCCTTTTTCTCTTCATAAAATCTATTAGAATCCTCTGGTTTCAAGCCAAATATGTCTTTTTATAGGCATAAGATCCGTAGGAAGAAGTCCAATATGAAAAGGATTAGAAATTGGCTAAAACTAGGAAACTGCACGTTATGCCGTTCGAACGCCTTGCATGCCCATTCGAACGCTTGAACTGTATTTTTGTCTTAATTCACGTTATCCCGATCGAAAGGTAAGTTACCCCGTTCGAACGGCTACATTATTTTTGCAATCTGGACAGTTTTTCTGGACAGTCCATATTCTGTTCATTAAGTTTTTCTTCATGTCCATATTAATTTCTAACTTGTTTATAACTCTGAAAAGTTGTTCAAATCACTTTAAAACGTGTCAAAGCTATTTTGAATCATTCCAAACATCGTCCAAGTACCTCGATAAGTGCACTTTACTTATAAAATATAAAATATTATATTTTAGACATGTACAATATAACTAAAATCCCAACTTTGTTTAAATACATATCTAAACTACTAATAACTATAAAATTATTAATAATTAAACTAAAATCCTAATATCTATCTTAATCTAAATAAACTATAACTAACTCTAAATTAACCTAATCTATACTAGCAAATAAGGTAAAAAGGCATATAAAATAGATATATATTTCATAGTTATCAGAGATGCAAAATATTAAATGCAACATATAAATGATAATTCAAACACATTACATAATATGTGACAAAAATTACCATCTCCTCCAAATAGCATACAAACGGTTTTGACCCCCCTATATGTTGGACTTTCAATGTGGTTCTACTTTTCTTACCCGCTTTACTTCTTTCCTGCATTGAATGCAAACATCAATATGAGTACATTTCCATATCATATTGGCAAATGATAAGATAAAAAAGTGCATATACATATGTAATAAATTCTATACCTCAAATATGCGAGAATCAAATCTATCACAGATTTTATCCCATTTCTCAGATGGAATGACATCGTAGGGATTAACTTTAGCTTCATAACAATTCTCAAATTTTTTGTAATGCAAGTGCATTTGATATCTAAAGTCTTTAAATCGCTCTGCAAAAATCAGATTCAATGCGTTTGTAATATGACATGGGTCTCCGTGGATCTCAAATTTATCCTATAAAATTGTGTAAACAATTAATGAAACAACATGCATGCTAACAAAATTAGGAAATAACAGGATAAATAAATTAAGTACAAGGAAATTTACCTTCAACTTATTATGTAGAACCTCTCTGCTAGGCCCGGGCACACATCTCTAATCTGAGATGAATTCACCGTTTTCGCTTAGTAGCAGATTATATCAGCATATGAGACCCGCCTCACGTGTCAATTCTCCACACCCAATCGTAAGTGGCCTCCATTTGTTACTGGGAATTTTGACTGTCACTTTCCCCTTTTTTCTTACCAAATCATGTAATGCTTTATTAACTGTTTTACCATGGGCCCTTTTATGAGAAGATCCTATAAAGACACACATCTAATATGTATCAGTAATTTAAATGGACAATAACATAATATACAAATATACATAGCACCTGCTTATATATATATATTATTCATATTCAAATTTGGTATTTTTAATGCCCTTGAGAAATCCTTGAAGAGTTCTATCAAATGAGACTAGCCAACATACTGGTTTTAAATATGAATAATGTGCTCCACGATACAAAGACCTTCAAGAATATTGTCTTCATCAATCTATAAGATTTGGATTAATAGTTACCTATTACAAGTGTTTATGGGTTAATATAGAACTTGTATGTATAACTAATAATCATTATGATCTAAGTGATAAAGTATGGGTACGAAAATTATGCGGCCAGGGGAGATGTATAGAAGAAAATGGAAAATTATGAAAAATACAAGAAAAATGTAAAAAGTACGAAGAAATAATAAAAATTTAAAATATATACAAAATATAACCCAAAAGATTATGTAACCTAAAATAATAAAAAAAATGTCTTCTTCCTTTAAAATAGTACATTTAAAAACAACAACATCATTGCCATAAATTTAAAAAAGTTATTGGCTAAAAAATATGATTAAAGTGCTTATTGGCTAATCAAAGTCAAAAGATTATGGAATTAGAAGAAAAAATTGTCAAAAGGATATGTAACAAAGTATGGGTATAATATGCATTTTAAACACAAAGTATAAGAAAAATGCAAAGTACGGAGAAAATGAGAAGTATGCATTAAAATATAAAAAAATATAGCATTTTTTGTGGTAGGATAAAAAAATACAAAGCATGCAAATGAAATGTGTATTATACCCATGTTTTGTCACTTACATTATGATCTTTAAAGTAATGTATTACAACTATAACGCTGGGAGATATTTATTTAATATATAATTTATTTTATTAATATATATTCACATATGTAATATGTGTGTAATTTAGCTAGCACATGTAAAAAGGCCAGTCTAACCTCACCAATCTTTTGACTAGTGCTCCCAGACCAGCAACATAGGCCTCCTCACATAGTACATAAGGGGCACTAATTTCTATGCATAATTGCCACTTTATGTACAATGTTCATAGCCAAATTAAGTGGGCCGCTCACGAAATTAGTCAGGGAAAATTGGCAAGGAAAATATTTTTCTTTGTAAAATGCAATCTTATTTGGTACCGTTGAACTTGACTTACAACATCTTGTTTGGGGAAGCGTTTTTAATGCTTCATCTTCTAGCGTAAGAAACGTCTGGGAGTCATTGGATTTCAAATAGCACACGTTAGCATAAGCATTTGCATAAAAAATGTGAAGCATTGAAAATGTTTCCCTTGTTTGGAACGTATGCAAATATGGGGCGGCAGTAGTAACACATTTCCTATTTGGAAAAGTATTTCGCCCAGACATCTAGTACTGGCTACTTTGGTTTATTAATTTTGACCAATATGGCCTACAATAGTATCTCTACAGTGGACTGTCAATAGTAGAATTTCTTTAGCGTTTCAGTTAATTGGCCAATATCTATGGAACTGATAAATGGTTAGCGGCTAAGTTTCCTTGAATGCTCTTCGACTCTTTCTATTAGGAAGGATGATTTTTTCTGTGGCAGCGGATGCATGTTATTATCCTCCATCAGTCGCTGGTAGAATGGAATAGTAGTCCAACGGCAGCTATTTCATCTCTATCTCCCAGAAAAAGAAGGTGCGCCTCTATTTGCTTTCAAACACGCCTTTGGGTGTAAAAACCTACTTAAATCTGAATACTCAACGGTCTACGTGATAATATAGCAGAAGTTAGGTAGATTCTCCCTGTAAATTCAAAGCACAAAGTGGAACCGGAAAACGAAGTATCCTTCATTTGAAGGCACTAATGATCAGGTGTCAATCATAGACAATGAACTGTTAGGCCTCACCCCCCTTGTCTTGTTGTCTTCTTGGTGGGGAGCCCAGACAAAAAAATCCGTCCAAATGTGGCCTTGCTCGGATCCTCGTTAGGCACGCCCGGAGAATAATGCATGATGCATGTCCAAGCCTTAACTAAGGTTGTAAATGAGCCAAGCTAGCTCGTGAGTGAATTCGGTTCAGTTAGGCTCAGCTCGAGTTAAAGTCGACTCAAATCAGGTTCGACTCAAACTCAATTCGAGCTCGAATCAGTTTGAGCCGAGTTTGAACCGACCCCTGCTCGACTCGGCTTGACTCGAATAAAACTCGAACTCAATGCTACTCGACTCGACCTCGAGCTCGAGCTCGAACTCGAATATAATTTTAAAATTATATATAAATAATGTATATATATATATATGCATATTTTATATAAACATAATTATTAATTTAAATACATATTTATAACATACTCCTTCAATTCTTAGATTAATAGCTTTATTTGATTCGTTCATTTTGAAAAATTTAATTAAGTTATTAATCTAAGACGAATAGAATATATAAAATGACATATAATCACATATTTATATACTAATACTATGTATTGTATTGATATAAGAAACCTATTTATATGAGTCAAGGTTCACTCATGACTATGTGAGTATAAATGTCATACATCATCATATTACGATATAAGAACACACATAACTCAGGAGATAAATTAGATTATGTCTTCTTACGCATTTGGATCTCGATTTTGCCTAAATAATTTTTTATTTTTTACATCTTTTTAGTGATTATATATACATAAAGAGAGAAAAATAATAATGTTGTATTTTTTTAGCATATGTAACTAAAACTTATTTGTCATAGTTTTCTTCTTTCATAGTGACTATAATCAAATATTCACGGTGTAGTCGTAATACTTGTTGAAGTATATTAATTAATATTTAATACTAAAAATATATTAGTATATGTGATACTTTATATATTTTATATTTATATATAGATTATTTTTATTTTTTTAGTTCGAGCCCAGTTCGAGCCAAGGCTTATGATTCACTTATTCAAGTTCGAGCTCGAGCTCGAGCCAAACTATAGATTTCTAAATCGAGCCGAGCTCGAGTTGAAAGGTTTGAGTTTATTCGATCTTTGAGCCGAGCCAAGCTCAAGCCGAAACAGCCTAATACTCGGCTCAGCTCGGCTCGTTAACACCCCTAGCCCTAACAGCTAACAGCCCCATCATCGAACTGTGTAAGACGATCCCCTTCCCAGGAGCCCTAAATGCAAACATGCAGCCTTGCTACGTCACTACTGGGACTTGCTTTACATAGCCAATTAGCTAGGGCAAATGGTGATCACTCTTTTTTTCTTATCAAAGTAAAAGGGGGAGGTACGAGTATTGGGCTCTAATTTAAATGCAGTTTTGACTCTCTGCGTAAGTTATGGGGATATTATAAGTGATACATGCCTTCCGATATTAAAGCTTCGTTCAATTTCCAAAAAGAAAACAATACAGCTAGCAAATATTATTCACGATTTTCATCCTTAGGGCTTAACGTTCCATGTTTTATCATCTTGATCAATAGATTTCGACTTACAATCAGCGGCCTAATATTTTGAAGTTGTTGTCTGTATTCTCAAATAGCATTCCAGGAGTCAAATGTACAATTAATAATGCTATTAAGCCTAACTTCTTCATTGCTTGAGCCACTAGAACTCTTCCGATCCTCAACTCCAGTTGTATATACATTAAATTAACCCTAAAATCCTGTACTTGTCAATTTGTCTCCGCAGAAATTCCTACCAATTTATGCCTATAAAACCTCATCCCCTTCCAACTATCTTGCCATCACATCCTCGGCTTTAGCCCTTTACAGGACAACCATCCTGACACATTAGACATCACTGTTGTCCCTCCTCTGCAATTGCAGCCCACATTAGCCTTTTTTTAATTATTGCCTAGCTAGTATGGAGAGGCCAAATCTCCTGCTCCTTTCTATAGCCATGCAACTAGTCATCGTCTACTTCGCAGAAGGATTTACTAATGAAGATGACGAACTACCACTTGCTCAAACACTCGAGTATGGTAGAAAAGCCCATCCAAGCCTGCCTGCAATGAATCTACCAGGCGAGAACCGACGCCTTGCAGAGAAGGTCAAGCTCACTTGCAACAAATATCCTCAGATATGCCGCCATAAGGGAAGCCCGGGACCCAAGTGCTGCCAAAAGCAGTGCGTGGATGTAATGACTGACCCTCTCAACTGTGGCATGTGTGGCTACAAGTGCAAGAGGAATGAGGCCTGTTGTGGCGGGCGCTGTGTGAACTTGCTAAATGACGAGAGGAACTGTGGGAGCTGCAACAAGAAGTGCAAGAAGGGCGACGTTTGCATTTATGGGCTCTGCAACTATGCCTAAATCTCTTTGGGAGAGTGTGGCTGTCAAGGATGCTTTCTTAGCTCATATTATTTACATTTACGATTTTCGTCCCTCTATCTATATAGGGTGCGTATGTTTTGGGGAGCTGTTATGAATGATTTTATGTAGCTATTTACGCACTTACATGTTAATTTCTTATTCTTGCATTAATATTATGTGAACTGTGATATAGTAAATAACAAAAATTTCATGTATGCCTTTCAGTTCATATTTGAACGGTTATGCTTGGTTCTGATTTTCTCTTCTGATTTCGCCACTAATCAGGAAGTTTTCCTGCTGATCACCTCACCACACATGCGTGATGTATGCGCACCACAGATAATTACGAAGTTTGATTGAATATATCATGAGTTCATGATATATATCTATTATTTTTTTTATCCATGTGCTGCAAAGACTATTTCCAACTTCCTAAATAATCGATGGCAGAAGACTAAAAGTTTAGTTTCGTATACAGCTTCTGCTTATATTAATTAATGAATTATTAGATGATTTATCTTCTTAAATTCATTTTTTTAACAAAATTCATAATTTCACACAATTCTTGTAGAAGTATATGTGACGATGTTCCTCAACTTTTTTTTCCATAGGGATAAAAAAAATATGTGATGCTAAATTAAACGAGATATATGTTCCTGTCAAGACAGATGTCATACATGAAGAGAGAAACTACAAGCGCTTGACAATGCCTTTTCTCTACCTTTAATGAAGATGTAAATGTAAGCAGACAATATGCATATTATAAAGTGACAATTGTGAAGATCTTACTGATTACATCTGCTCCTCTTTTCGATATTCTTCTTAAAATAAACTACTCATTCGGCCTGAAAGAGAATTCAAATCCGAGCTAATGAAGTTTCACCCGCCATTGATGGCTATGGATTGATGGTGCATACGGAAGCATACATAATTTGTGCATTGAGTATAATTTTCTAGGATCTATGTACACTTCTATATATTATCAACAGCGGGTGAAATTTCACCCACGACTCGGCTGGTTAATGGTGAAGCTTTGTTAATAAGAGTTGAGAGGTGCCATCGTAGTATCCACAAATCGCCCTACTAAATACCTTGACTTCTTGATGCGGATAAAATACTCATTGCCTGCACACACTAGGTGACTTGTCTACTTACATATGATAATTTAGCTAAAAGAGGTATTCTATTGGCAAATAAATATTTTTTTGTCATCATAATCTAGAAACTCAAGATCATACTTCCTTCCAATGTACTTTTTCAAAGGTAGTATGGTGACAAGTCATTCTTAAGTGCCGAATTATGAAATTAATTTTTAATTTTCATGATAAAATCCAATGGATTACTCAATTTGCCAAATTGTATAAGTTTGGAGGTATTGTGTTAAATTCTATTTATATATCCTTTATATGAGAAGAAAGAAATCATCGCATCTTTGATGGTAACCATAGAAGCCCTAACTGTCTATCTAAAGTTATAAATGCAAGTGTGTCATATCTTGGATAACTATGATTTGAAAGCGGAAATTTTGAAGGCCTATGGATAGATTAAGTCCTTAGTATTCTTTTTTCCCTTTCCTTCTTATTTTTGTCTACGGTTTGATTGTCTTTTTTTTTGGGGGATGGGATGATTGATTATGCTTTTGTACCCTCTCCTTCTTTTTGTTTAATACAAATTCTCATTTATAAAAAAAAAATTCATTGCAGCATGCCGTCAAATAGGGTGCAATTTACTGCCAAGCCTATGTGGCTTGAACTTGGAAAAATAATTTCGTGATTTTCATGACCACCACCGTAACCAGCCGACATGGGGCTCGGACATGAAACTGTCGAGTGACATAGAAAGTTCCACTGAGACCTTGTTAGTTAATTACCATGTCCGGAGCCCCATGGACTGGTCACAGGGCTCTGGTCATGGAAACCGTAGAGTGACATAGAAAGTTCCACTGAAACCTTGTTAATTAATTACTATTTATAACTACGACCCCAAGGATGCCATTGATCCCCATGTGTTTAGCTCTTGGTATAAGAGTCGGAAAGGATGTGGAATTTCATGTTGATGAGAAATGACGGCAAACCTAACATGACTCTTTTCGGCCATGGCCGGTGGCCATCCTGGTATATTCCTCTACACCCCTGCCCCAGCTCTAAGAAAGCGAAAGAAAATACTCGATCTATACCAGGAACTTGTTTTAAAACATACGGGTTGAATAGAATGAGTTGCTCAATGCTATATATGTTCGGCAGCCTGTAACTAGAAACAATCATAGATATTGATTTCTCCTCAAGATCAGCTAGCTTTGCCTCCTACTGACGCTCGGATGCCACCAGACATATTTTTAGATTTGAAGTATACAGGTTCTTGGGTCAATCTCCACACGTCAATGAGCTTGCAACTGACGCAAATTATTGCATTCTAATTTGGACTCGAAGTTATACTTCTAGAATTTTATATGCTCTCCAATTCAAAGTCACCCACGAAACCCATGTTAAAATCTCTAATTAAATGAGAGGGAGAGAATCTTGTTTATTTTGAACCTGCAACAAGCTTCGCTTTGCTTACATGTCCAGCTCCTCCCCTTCCATGCTGAAGTGGACCGTGCACCTCCTTAGTCCTCCCCAGCTTACCACTTCGCTCCATTATTCCTCGTCAACTCTCCCCCCTAGTCCATAACCTATGGGCCCATTAGGGGTTTTGAAAAAAAAAAATTTCAATAAAAGTAACTTTTCTAGGAAAATTATATTTCTAAGATAATAAATTTTCATAGAAATAAATATTTCCATAGTTAGGGGTTCATTTGAAAAATTTTCTTGAAAAACTTTATTACTATATATTTTCAAAAATAAACTAACTAAAAAATCACATTTATAAGAATAATATATTAAGGTTATTCGATACTTATTTTTTATTTGGTTAAGGGATCATTTTTAGTCAAGTCATTGGCATGATTGTGGGTAAAAAAAATAGTTTATAATATAATAATTTCAATTTTATTAAAAAAATATGATAAATGATAGTTTGCGTTTTTTTCTCATGTACCCTTTGTTTATTCACCTTTTTTTTTTGGCTAAATGTGTTTGATGACTAATTTATATTATCATCCCCTCCATATGAGTATATGTTTCTGTTTAAATAAATTAGCATTAAAGGAGGTTCTTATAATTATGATTTTTTTGAATTATGATGAACTGATTAGCTTGCAAACCTTTTATTTATGTCCTTTACACATTTTTTTAATGTGGTAACCTTTTTAGTCGATCATGGTTACAAGTAAAAAAACACAATTTATTGCCAAAAAAAATCTTGGACATAAATTTTTTAATTTTTAAAATAAAATTAATAAAAACATTTACATTAACTCAAATATACATTAATTATTATGCACATGCATCTATATTAAACGATCATTTAGCAATGATCCTATTATATTAAATATTTTGCGCAAAATATTCTATTAAAAAAAAATTAAGAACAATACAAATGGCTGCAAGTCCCATAATTCGTTCATTTCTTTCATAATACCAAACTTATTAAACAAACAAGAAATAAAAATAATTATTCAACTCGATTTTCTTTCTCAACTACAAAACAACTTAGGATATAATATCTTATAATTTATATTTTTTTAAATAAAACTTCTTTACTTGATAACTTCTTAAATATCATTGTAATTTCACATATTTGTAGCAAACTCATTACAAAAATAGGTCATCCTCACTATTCTATTTACGCATGATTGATAGTCTTTTAAATTTGGTGCCTCCAATGGAAGTTCTTCATCGTGTAATTCATCATGTAACGATAAAGACTTAAACATAAAACACCACAACAATAAATAAAGAAACACCCAAATGAACATACTCGCCGAACAAAAGCATTGGTTGATAGCATATCATCCCCATATGATACATTTATCTCCGATGATATCAAAGGCTTGGCATCCTGATATGATAAAAGTTCATCTACTAGATAAAACAAAGATTATCAGCTTTCAGTAAAGTGAACTATCCAACAAAATTCTGTACAATTAATGCAACACCAACAATCCCAATATCATAAATATAGTCATTATAATCATATTTGCGCGCTGACATATTGAGAGCGTCATGCATGTCAAAGAATCTCCAACTTTACATATTGCACAAATAAGTACCCGCAATTTAACTATTCCCTGCATACATTGTAGAGTAGCCACAACCTGTTTTCTGACAAAGTGACCACGGATCAAGGCCTGCAGTCTAATTATGCCTTTGAGTGCTTGAAATGCCCTGTGAGCTTGTTTCAGAATTTGCTCCACAATCAGACTGATGTTAGTGAAGGTAGAATGATCATTAACAACACATTAAAGGGAACATGTCCCAAATGTTTCAAATATCACATCAAATATTCAAAATTTGAAATTTACCACAAAGCCCTTAAAAGCCGCTTGTAATTTTATAGCAACTTGCTATTCTTTAAGTTTATCAAACTCATTCTGTCCCACAGGCAAGGGACCATCTGCTTCTTGATTAATATATGACAATTGTCCTCCATGTACTCTACTCTTTAGCTCCAATTTTCCACCATTTGTATCCACACCAACAGCTGTAGGTTGCAAAAGTGAAACAAGAATCCCCAGCTAACTCACTTTCTGGCCCATTCCCGAACACCCTGACATCTTTATCATTTTGCCAATTTCTACACGACGACATAAAGGACAAAGTAATACTTTCAAACACTGGTACTTAAATTAAAGCACATTCAAAGGCTCATTGCAAACTGAAAGCTGAAGCCTCTAATTGATCGCACCTTTTAGCTGGATCTTATCAAAAATAAAAAAATAAAACAAAGATTCATGAATGACTTTGTTTTCATCCCACCTTACTATTGTACACCAAAATTATGCCTTAAAGCACAAGATGCAATGATAATTTCACACCAAAAGTTATCTCTATATGCCTCAGATTACAAAGGACAAAAGTAACTCAAACAAAACAATTCCTGCATTCGCAACAATACATGAAAATCAAAGACTTCAATTTAAGATTCATGCAACACTGGCTCTGCATCTCCTGCACAATTAAACAGACAAGCCAAAAAAACTCATTCATATGAACTCGTAGATTTAAGTTTGAAATCCCAATTAATAAGATTTACAGTAATGATCCAAACTGCCTCAATGTTTCAAGCCATAAACCAGCTTACTAGAGTACCCCTTCCCTTCCCTGGCGCAGATCTTCTTCCCAAAAAGGACAGTTTTGATCCACTTCGCCAGAGATTTACCCATTTCAGGCAGACAGACACACTATCTCACCCCAGAAACCTTAACCTCTAATTAAGAAAAAAAAAACATCAATATTCCAAGCAAATGCCTTCTAAAATCAAATTTTAACTCACCCACAAATTCTACCAGCCAAATCATCATAAATAAAAAAATCCACAACATATAATATATAATTAAGTTCAAATTATCGGTATAGAACCACCCAACCGACACTCACCAGGACAATGCCGACACCTTTCCAGAAAGCAAACAAGACAATTCAAATCAGTGCAGAAAGGTCAGAAACTCTTGGAAATTCAACTGAAATCACAAATCTTTGTCATTCCTCTTCTCTTCTCTCATGAAGCTGAAGGAGAAGAGTAATGGGAGAGAGTGGGAAATAGAAAAGTGTCAGAAGCCGACAGAAAAAGGAAGCGGGTAAGGGCTGAAGTAGAGGAGCTCCTAGACCTTGTTGTTGAGTGTTCTCTAAAACGACGGCGACTAAGGGCTGAAGTAGAGGAGCTCCTAGCGTACTTTGGAGTCGAAGAAGATCAGGACGGAGCCCAACTGATGGCCGAAGGCGGCTGAAACCGAGAGGAACGAGATAAAGAAGACGAGAGGCGAAGCGGAGAAAGAAACCCGATAGTCAAGAAATTTTGTTTCCAGAGGGTGGGGGGGTCGGGAAATAAACGTGACTTTTCCGCCCTCATTTTTCAGGGTCGGAAATCACAAATTTTCCGTATTTTATATTTCTATAACCCCTAACCGCGTGCAATGTCAATTTCTAGGAAAACTTATTTTCCGATCATTTTTTTCCGGAACCCCTAATATAATTAGTGTATATTTTACACCTGCAACCATTCACCATTAACAAGATGGAGGACTCTTCTCTTGTATATATATTGTGGTATTGTTTTAAATTACACAAATTCTATAATGGTAGGCCACAAAATTATGTTAGGAATGTTATATACAGATAAGATTATAACCCACGTTACAACGCTTAATTTGCGGTGATCTTCACTAGGATCAGAAAATCAGCGCACATGTGACTAAAAAGGCGACTAACAAGGGGGAAAGCCCCTGAACGGCTGAATCTGGTGGCCGAGGGGAAAATCAGCACACTAGATTCAGATTACGTTAAACTGCAGCGTGAGGTAGTTTTTACGTATTAATTACTCCATTATTTGAATAAACTTTTGATTTGAGAAGTAATCGTTGTAGTCTGCAATTACGGCAATATGTGGGATCCAAAAGGGCTCCACATAGAAGACACATGATTTGATTCTGCCTTAGAAAGAGCAGATGCATCTACTGTGTGTACATTAACTTTGGATGCATAACTAGGATTAAGTAGTTCATTGGCAATTGGTAAATCTGTTTCACTTTGCTACCACTTCGATTGTTTATTAGGATAAATGATTTTTTTTGAAAAAATATTTAAATGGCGTTAACTTTCACACGCCAAAATTTTACTTTTACCATTTCCAAACCATTGATGAGTGAGGCCTGATGTATGGGGGGCTAACTCATCAATGGTTTTAAAATGGTAAAATAAAGTTTTGATGCATTAGGCACCAGGTTTTAAAATAATAAAGTAAAATTTTAACATGTGAAAGTTAACATCAAAATTATACTATTCTTTCTTAGCGGATTAAAAGGCCAAGGCCCACCTAAATTATCAGCCAAAAAAGAGAAATTTTTAGATACAAATAAGGCGCCAACTTAGCTAGCACCAATTAGAACATAGTAAATAATCCTGTTTAGTAATATATTATTTATTTGGACAAAGTCAACGGATGAAAATGTATGAGCGCGCCACTTTATAATTGGTGGTACCCTGTACCTATATTTTCTGCTTAGAATAGACTAGCTAAAAAAAGAAGCGGAAAATATTTTGGTCAACAAACATGGAGAAATCTACTCAGCCCTAAAGCTGAACCACTCCCTAGACAGCCAGTTTCAATATTCAGATTTCAAATGAACTTTCTACTTTGTGTGGGATCAAGTTACAATAATTCCACAAAAGGCGTTGACAGCGAGAGAAAACTTCCCTCTAATTGCATGGATGGAAGAAGTTAGATGGTTAAACTTAGGGGGGAAAAAGTACGATGGGGACCCTTTTTTTTGCCCCTGACATATGCCATGACATTTTTTGGTAGATATGTCATGACTTGATATAAGGACGCCGCTATAGTACCCCCAAGTTAAACTCCTAAAAATAAAAAGTTCAAGGTATGTTTTTTCGCTCTATTCTTAGCTTTCAAATAAAAAAATTCTAACCTACTTCCTCCCTTCTGTCAGTACCCCATTTTCATAAAAATTAGAGTATTTTTTTACTTTTTCAACCTCCAAGACCTGAATTTTGCTTCCACTTATTACCTCAACTTAAATTAACCCCCTTCTTTTTTAACTCTGGCAAAGGCCACAACTTCGGTAGTAGCAGTAGGCCGCGGTTGAGCTACGGCTATGGCCAAATTCTAGTCACAACCATGTGACCATGGCCGCAACTGGAGCTCTAGCCACAGCTGAACTCTAGTCGTGCCAGTGATCCTAGCTGCAACCAAACTCTAGTCGTAGCCAGATCTATAGCCGCGATCAGAGCTTCTAGACACTCTTAGCCATGACTGAACTTGGGTCACAACCAGATCTATGGCTACGGTCAGAGCATCTAGCCACAGCCAAATCTTCTGTTCGTAGGCTTCTAGCTGCAGCCAAGTTCTCTATTTTAGCTGTAGTAGAAAGATGAGATCGCCTAGTCAGGGTAGGGAAGGTCGCCGGTAGACGATGCTAGCATCGACATCCGTCCTTGAGAAGAAGAAAGATGAGTGGGATAAAATAGTGTAAAATTTAAAAAAAAATTATCTGGGGTACTTAGGAAGAAATTTTTAAAATTGTATGAGGCATATAAGAAAAGGGTATTGAGCGGGTTAGTCGAGTGCTCAAGGACGTCCATGGTCCTATTGCCTTGTTGTCTATTCCTATCCACGACTTTTTTTATATAGTAGGCTGAACACATACTATGTTTTTTGTCTCGTCTTATTATATAGTTGTGAACGCCTAAAAACCTTTATACATGTGACACCCTGACCTGAAAACCGACCCTCTCTCACTTAGAGGGAGACGGCACAAAACATGACATATAAGTAACACATATCATAATATAACACATGTACAGCCCGTCTCTCTCTAACCCAGAGCAAGACGGCATACCTCATAACTAGCAGATGTCATTTTATAATTAAATAGAAGGTAAGAAACTCTTACTCCCCTGATGTCTCACGAGGTAGTGGCATTCAAGATGCACGTTTCTGGGCATCTTCCCCTTCATATCCGGAGACAGCAGACAGAGCTTCCTCTAGCCTCCACACGTTCATCGCCTTATACCGAAAGACAACCCGACCCACTCTCCCCTTTCGCGGAGACTTCTCGTTTTCTGCACCCGTGGGCGGCAGACAAAACCTCCCCTACTCAGGGTGTTCCCTCTCACGTCGTGGCCCTTCAGTGGAGAACGGAGCTTCCCCCACATCGGGCCATTTCCCTTGATCTGGCCCGGTAACGAAGAACGGAGCCTCCTCTCTCACCGGGCCATCACTCTCTTACTCTCGGGGCAGGAGGACAGCAGACAGAGCCTCCTCTTGCCCCGGGTCGTTCCTCCCTTATAGGAGCACCAACTCGAGGAATTGACCATGTCATTGTGTAGATCACCCTCAAATTAGCTATGAACGCCTCAAGAACGGAAGAAAACGAGCTCCAAACAAGTCCGGAAACTCCTCCCGAAAATAACAAAAATTCGGTATTTATAGGGGAGGAGCCGAGAGCGTACGAGACGCCCTCGGGGACGCGCGCGCCACGTGTCGCGTGCCTGCATGGCGTGCGACATGCTGGCCATGTGCGTGAAGTGCGGGGCCGCGTGCTGCACTCGCGTCCCGCGGACGCGCCTTGCATCGCGCGGGGCCCAGCCCCGCACCGCGCAGGCCGACGCGCAGCTCCCGTGTGTCGCGCGGGTCACGGCGCGGGCCCGCGGGCCCCCCCGGCATATGGCACCGCGCCGCGCGTTCGGCGGCGCGGCTGACACCAGCTATTTTGTCCCATATGATTAAAATAATATATTTTCTATATTATTTTAATCCAAAAATATCTAAACTTCAACGCGCGATATCTTCTTACCCCGAAGTCGAAATCGCGCATTCTACGTACCGATGGACTCGTATTGATGAGCCCTTCAATACAAGATCACATATGGGTAGGTTATCCCGCTCTTTTCGAGTGGGCCCCGCCCATATAGCACACTTCCCGAGGCTATAGCTTTCGCTCCTGGCCTCCGTTTCGCGCGTTCTTCGATTTGTCACACTCGTTACTCCAAGCTCTACCCATATACAGGAGACCCCCAATACTTAATCATAAAATTACTGAATTACCCTTAACCCACCCGGGTTAAGCGTAATCGAAAAACGGGTCGTTACATCGTTCCCCCCTTAAATGAATTGCGTCTTCGCAATTCGCCCCAAGAAATCTCACCTCACCACACAATCCGATCTTAATCGGATAGCAAACACAAACAACATTCTGATATTTTAACTATCGAAAAAATAATTTTAGAAACACAATTCGAGAACCACTCGGATAACACTTTCAAAAGCACAACCCGATAGTTAAAAATTGGGTAACACTAACATAAACATTATCCGAGACTTCATACTCGGATAGAACAAAACCAAATCCGATAATTACGATCGGATTAAACACTCAAAATTAAAATTCAATAAGTTGAGATTAGATAAACCGTCACGACATAATCCGATGACACGTGACTGGATAAAACACTTGAATCACAATCTGATTTTTACATCAAAAATCAGATAAAGCACTACGCGGAGTCAAAAGACGTCAATTCCACAAGCTCGCACCCGAGCCAAAACCACAGAATCACACTCGAGCCAAAACTCGTAAAATCCACAAGCTCACACTCGAGCCAAAACCACAAGCTCACACCTGAGCCAAAACCCATAAAATTCACAAGCTCGCACTCGAGCCAAAACCACAGGCTCACACCTGAGCCAAAACCACAGGCTCACACCTGAGCCAAAACCACAAGCTCGCATCCGAGCTAAAACTCGTAAAATCCACAGACTCGCACCCGAGTCAAAATCACAAGCCACGACACCTGACGACCTACCCTCGGCGCTCATGGGGCAAACGAGGGCCACGTAGGGACAGAGCTTTCCCACGATGCTCTACCCTACGCACGCCACTTGCCGATTTCTTTTTCTCGGCGGGCATCATCACTCTATGATTATTTCATGTTCGAAAGCCCATGAAATAATCATCACAGTACAATTAATCACAAGCCGCGATACCCTACGGCCTACCCTCGGCGCTCATGGGGCAAACGAGGGCCACTTAGGGACAGAGCTTTCTCACTATGCTCTACCCTGCGCGTGCCACTTGCTGATTATTTTTCTCAGCGGGCATCTACAAGCCATGATACCCTACGGCCTACCCTCGGCCCTCATGGGGCAAATGAGGGCCACTTAGGGTGAGAGCTTTCCCACGATGCTCCACCCTATGCGCGCCACTTGCCGATTATTTTTCTTGGCGGGCATCCACATATACATCCACTACACCAAGTGGTACATACAACATATCACATCCCAACACAAGCCGCGATACCCAACGGCCTACCCTCGGCTCTCATGGGGCAAACAAGGGCCACTTAGGGACAGAGCTTTCCCACGATGCTCTACCCTGCGCGCGCCACTTGCCGATTATTTTTCTCGGCGGGCATCATCACTCTATGATTATTTCGGGTTCTTAAGCCCATGAAATAATCATCGCATACTTCAAAATATAGCAAAATCCATGCTAAATCACTGTACAAAAACTAAAATATTCAGTGGCTTGTACGAAGTTAAATCACATTACTGTATGAGACCAAAATATTAAGTGGCTCATACGAAATCAAAACACATCAACACTCACGTAACATTGTACGCTCCAAATCATTTTCAAAAAACATAATTTTCTTTCTGAAAATAGAGCCATAAATCTAGCTCGATCAAAACATCGTCATAACAACCATTCTACGTTCACATCCCAACTCAAGACACATACCAAGACAAAACAGACTTGAAATTAAAACTGTCTCAATATACGCATGGATTTACTGAAGGGATACTCATCTACGCCGCCTGTCCCATAACACGGGTGTTTGATAGTTTCCGCTTAGTAATTCTATTGGCCATTGAGACACTTTTATAATTTCAAATCATTTTTCAAAATGCATAAAGTTTGAAATTAACTTTTTAGAATAAACTACCAGCAGACTCAACTGTAGAGCGGTCGACCCACATTGCATGTCCCATACTACGAATGTTAGGCAGTTCCTCTTCAGGAATGCTACTGGCTTTCAAAATAACTTCGCCTTAAGTTAAGGCGAACTTTCAAAATATGAACATTTTTGAAGTTTTATTTCAAAACACTGGCAGAACTATCCTTAGAGCGATCCACTAACATTGCGTGTCCCATACCACGAGCATTTGGTGGTTCCTCATAGGGAGCTCTACCTTTTATCAACATAATTTTCTTGATAAATTCGCCTTAAGCGAATCTTTTGAAATACCTACGTTTTAAACTTCATCGGTAGAACAAATCCTAGAGCATTCCACCGCACATCCCCTACTGTGGGTGTTGGTGGTTTCTCATAGGTAGTCTAACCGTCTTTCGAAATAATTTGAAGTCTGCTCTAAAATTCCAAATCATTCAAAATCGAAGTTCAACATATGAACCATTCGAAATTGAAGTCACTTAAAACATTTTCAGAAAATCGTATAATGTGTTTAGAACACATATTTCCGATTGAATTTAATTCAAAATTGGAATTCGTATAAAACCTGATCAAGCTGACTCAGATAGAAATTTCACATCAAATACCTTGCAACACATGCAAGACAAAAATTTTAAATCATTTCTAATTTAAAATCAAAATCCATAAAATCAGAGTTCACATTAAATCCGATAAATCACTCGTAGGATAGAACATTCACAATCGGAATTCTTCATGATTCCGATATAAAGAATGAACAGTCACAATCGGAATTCTCTCTAATTCCGATATCACAGAAAGAACGACAAAATCACAATCACAGTTTTCTATCAACTCCGATACAACACTTGTCAAAATGAAACTTCAAATCGACTCGACCGTCACAAAATAGAACCTCAAATCAAACCAAACTTCCGAATAAAACTTTAGGTCATCAAGACCCTCTTGAATTTGAAGCAAATCAAAATATTATTGAAAATATTTTTCTCTCGCAGGCAGAGTAACGCTCTGAAACCATTTGTGACGCCCCGACCCGAAAACCGACCCGGGCCGAGGGTCCCGAACTCGATAAAAACCAAACCCAGAACCAATCGCAGCACACTCTGAGTGCGAGAGTCTTGTCGTTCCTCTACGTGCTACAGAACTTTAGCGCTCCGTTGCGCGTAAGCAAGAACTGGCCTAATTATATAACTAATTCGGACGGGCTAATGTTGCATTGTCGTTGGTTGCCTACGTACATATCGGATAACATCCATGATGTTACTCCGATACGATCGGATCCAGACGTAGTTTTGCCTATTGGCTACTACATACAACCGGCATACCAAAAACACATACGTCTAAAATATGTATCTCCGAATATTTAATCAGAGTTATACAAAAGCCCGATAAAACATCGGTAACACACATCTCGCTCTATCACAGAGATGAGCATCATAAGACCACCACAACATTCCTCACTCTATCCTAGAGCAAGACCACACATCACACGTCTCGCTCCATCACTGAGACGAGACCACACATCACACGTCTCGCTCCATCACTGAGACGAGACCACACATCACACGTCTCGCTCCATCTCTGAGCCGAGACCACAAACATCACACGTCTCGCTATATCACTTAGCCGAGACCACACACATCACACGTCTTGCTCTACCATAGAGTGAGATGGAACACAATCACAGGTCTCACTCTATCGCTGAGCCGAGACCAAACACACATCACACGTCTCGCTATATCACTTAGCCGAGACAACACACATCACACGTCTTGCTCTATCATAGAGTGAGACGCAACACAATCATAGGTCTCGCTCTATCACTGAGCCGAGACCAAACACACACACAACACGTCTCTCTCTAACCCAGAGTGAGACGACACACATCATGGCATATAAGCATAGCATATCATAAGATAAACACCCGCACAACCCATCTCTCTCTAACCCAGAGGGAGACGACACACATCATGCATATAAGCATAGCATAACAATATATAAACACACATGCAACCCATCTCTCTCTCACCCAGAGGGAGACGGTACAAAACATGACATATAAGCAACACATATCATAATATAACACACGCACAGCCCGTCTCTCTCTAACCTAGAGCGAGACGGCACACCTCATAACTAGCACATGTCATTCTATAATTAAATAGAAAGTAAGAAACCCTTACTCCCCTGATGTCTCATGAGGTAGCGGCATCCAAGATGCACGTTTCTGAGCGTCTTCCCCTTCAGATCCAGAGACAGCGGACAGAGCCTCCTCTAGCCTCCACACGTTCATCGCCTTACACCAAAAGACAACCCGACCCACTCTCCCCTTTCTCGGAGACTTCTCGATTTCTGCGCCCGTGGGCGGCGGATAGAACCTCCCCTACTCAGGGTGTTCCTTCTCACGTAGTGGCCCTTCGATGGAGAATGGAGCTTCCCCCACATCGGGCCACTACCCTTGATCTGGCCAGGTAATGGAGGACGGAGCCTCCTCTCTCACCGGGCCATCACTCTCTTACTCTCGGGGCAAGAGGACAGCAGACAGAGCCTCCTCTTGCCCCGGGTCGTTCCTCCCTTATAGGAGCACCAACTCGAGGAATTGACCATGCCATTGCGTAGATCACCTTCAAATTAGTTAGGAACGCCTCAAGAAAGGATGAAAACAGACTCCAAATGAATCCGGAAACTCCTCACAAAAATAAGAGAAATCCAGTATTTATAGGGGAGGAGCCGAGAGCGTACGAGACGCCCTCGGGGATGCGCGCGCCACGCGTCGCGCGCCTGCGATGTGCGTGAAGTGCACAGTAGCGCGCTGTACTCGCATCCCACAGACGCACCCCGTATCGCGCGGGGCCCGGCCCTACGCCGCGCGGGTCGACGCGCAGCTCCCGCGCGTCGCACGGGCCCCTCCGCCACGCGGTGCCACGCTGTGCGTCGGGCGGCGCGGCTGACGCCAGCCACTGGTGTCACGCTGATGCCAGCTATTTTGTCCCATATGATTAAAATAATATATTTTCTATATTATTTTAATCTAAAAATATCTAAATTTCAACGCGCGATATCTTCTTACCCCGAAGTCAGAATCGCGCGTTCTATGTACGATGGACTCGTATTGACGAGCCCTTTGAAACAAGATCACACATGGGTAGGTTATCCCGCTCTTTTTGAGTGGGCCCCGCCCATGCGGTACATTTCCCGAGGGTGTAGCTTTCGCTCTCAGCCTCCGTTTCTCGCGTTCTTCGATTCCTCACGCTTGTTACTCTGAGCTCTACCAATCTACAGGGGTTTCATCCCTTGAAACCCCCGACACTTAATCACAAAATTACTAAATTACCCTTAACCCACCCGGGTTAAGCGTAACCGAAAAATAGGTCGTTACAGTATGTATCCCCCACTATTTACCCAAATGCTGATTTGATCTTGTTTTTGGGTTCCAGGTCAATTTTGGTTTCGTCTCTTGATTGAGGGGCCGTTTAGATACAAATTCATGGGAAAGATTCATGAAAGATTAAGCGGAAATCTTCTTAATAGCGTTTGGATGCACAAATTAATTAAAAAATTAAATTATCCACTACTCAATTATTTAGAGTTGATTAGTGCTTAATTTAAGATTACCCACTTAATCAAAGGCGGTAATCCAATAATTTTTTTTGATAAGTTTGCCCTTAATTGGACGGATTACTCATCTTCATTATATTTAGCCATCTCCCAAAACCCCAGCCTTCATCGCTTTTGGTGCCTCCCATCCTATTATGTTATATAAGCTCTTCTAGCTAAAACTATTTACTATTTCTCCAGTGCATGCCTATCTCATCTCTTCTATTATCTCTCTCAGACTCTCACCACCGAGTATATTTTTATTGAGGCATATCATTGCCAATGTCTATGGTAATGCTACCAGTGGCCATAATAATTGTGCTAGTGTCTGTGGTAGCGTTACTAGAGTTGTGGAAGCACTGTCGGAGCCATGATAGTGTTGCCTGTGGCATCTCATGACCATGGCAGCGCTGCCTGTGGCATCATGTAGCCATGGCAGCTCTGCCATGGACATGCACTTTTTTTTGTGTTGTCATATCATGACGAATATGATAGCACTCTTAGGAGTGGTGGCACTAGTAACATTGTATTCTGGCCAGTGCGTCCAGGGATGTGGCAGCTCTCACTGCCATGGCAAGGCCATGCAAGTGGAGCTTTTCTTGTGAGTTTACCAAACATAATTCATATATAATTTTTTATAAATTAGATTTATAGAATATGTATTACCAAATAAAAATACAATTTATCAATAAATTTAACTAATTAAATTAAAGTAAATTATGATTTACTATACCAAATAATTTGTATCCAATTAGCCCCTTAGTTATTATCGCCACAGAGGAAGCGGTGATATCGGATGACAAAAGCTTATAAGAATTTCTATCTTTGAAGCTCGATACTTCTATTTCTCTCTTGTCTCTGTTTTAAACTATTTTTTTTTGCAATTGGAATTCTAAGGGGTGCATCATATTACTTGATTCAGTTGGTGGAGATGAAGGATGGTGGGTCACTTGGATAATTTGCAGACTGTTGTTGTCTTACATCCTGCCTTCTTGCCTGTGCGTGACAATTCTGGTAGAGTTGGCCCTAGAGCCGATCAATGTCCCTTCCCATGTCATGGAGTTCACCTCAAAGATCCTCTGATTCATATGATCTCTTGCAGATTCAATAGGTCCCTCCTGACATGGACGGACTTTCTCGGATTTGGATAAAGGCTGACACAGATGTTGGCGGACATGGACGGATAATAATTAATAGAAGTTGGCTATTCAAACCCCTATTTTTTCCCACTATCCCCCAAATGAAAGTAAAAAGTTTAAAATTTTTATTACTTTTATACCCCACTTTTCCCTCACTGACTTACTCATTTATCCCTCATTTACCTTTTCATGACTTATTCCTTTTTCCCCCACGTTTTCACCTCATGAGTTAACCTACGGAAATAAGTTTTTTACTTTCTCCTTCTCCTCAAGGCCGCTGACGAGCACTGTAGCCGCCGGCGAGCACTATAGCCGCTGGCCACTAGAGAGTATTATTTCTTGTGGCATACACTATAGCTCCGACGACGTTTTAAAAACTCCGGTGGTGGGTAAAAAAGCTCCCGCGACCCACTAGTTGAACCCTTTTTATAAGTTTTCTTCATTTGTTCATCAATGCCATCTTTACACTTCTAGAGACTGTCCTTACACTTTCAGAGACAAGTTAATCGGAATTTTTTTTCTGCGAGAACGTTTTCGGAGGCAAGCTTGTGTTAATTTTTTGGCTGGGGCTAGCCCCCGCCTGTTTTCAAAGAATGTTACGGGCACGAGGTGCCCCCGCCACTTCATGCTCAATTTGGCGGGGGGTACCCCCCGTCAACTCAAAGATAGTAACTTCTTCGAGTTACTGTCTTTTTTGTGGCAGGGGGCACCCCCCGCCTATTTTCAAAGAATGTTACGGGCACGGGTTGCCCCCTGCCACTTCATCTCAATTTGGCAGGGGGTACCCCCGTCAACTCGAAGACAGTAATTTCTTCGAGTTACTGTCTTCTTCATGGCGGGGGGCACCCCCCACCCATTTTCGAAGAATGTTACGGGCCCGTTCACCACCTGCCACTTCATGCTCAATTTGGTAGGGGGTACCCCCGCCACGAAGAAGACAGTAACTTGATTAAAGGGGGTTCTTTTGTGAAGTAGGTTGCAAGGGTTCCATTGTATGCACAATCAATAAACTTGATTAATGGGGGATCTTTTGTGAAGTAGGTTGCAAAGGTTCTTTTGTGAAACGCCAAACATAAAGTCCATTATACAAATAACCTGATCCATAATCTTCATCCTATTCAACTTAAATTTTCATTCCACTATTTTCACCATACAAATAAACTACAACACAACAATTAACTTGTCCATTGTTTTCACCATACAAATAAATTGGTCATATGTTCAACATAAATTTTCATTCCATTGTTTTCACCACACAAATAGACTACAACAGCACAACAATCAACCTGTCCACTGTTTTCACCATACAAATAAACTGGTCATAATTTTCATCCTGTTCAACATAAATTTTCATTCCACTGTTTTCACTATAGAACTAAACTATAGCAGCACAACAATTATCCAAAGTCCCTTATGCAAATAGAAATAGCGGCATAAAATGTCTCCGTACATGAAATTTAAATGTCATACAACTAAACTATAGCAGATCCTATCTTCGTTCTTGTTTATTTGAATTTGCTTCTGATTCATCATCGGTCACTCCATCTTTTGCTTCAGCTCGTCACCTCCTATTTGATGTTGTTGGGTGTGTCCTCAACATCTAGTGTATGGAGAATCAAAGCAAAGGTTAGCCTCAATATTATTAACAATATTATAGAATATAAAGAGAGTTACAACACTCAAAATAATCACAACATAAATCGTTCAGTAAGAATGAGATTTGGTCAAATGAGAGAATTATGAGGGTCACCATGAGTTCAATTAAGTGCATCTGTGATGGCAGTTACAAAATAAGATCAATGCTCAAGAACCTAACTCACTTTTCATGAGCTAACAGAACGCTTCAGTTCAACGGGCAGCCGTTGATTATGACCACTCCACTCGGAAACCCTGCTCTCTTATTTGTCTTTGCTTCCTTCCAACTTTGTCTCCTATAAAAACCATTCCTTCCTCACTTCTCACCACCCATCTGCTTTCCCTTAGCTTAAATCCTACACGAGGACAACCATAGCTCAAGCATCCAACCAGCTTTCTCTTGATTTGCTTCATAAACTTCCCGGATATTCTCTTTGCTAATCGTTACTTCAAGGATGATAAACACAAGTCTCTTCCTCGTTGCTATAATTGCCATGCACATTGTAGTTCATGGAGCAGAAACTTTTGGCGATGATGATTATGATGAGCTGAAACTGGCTCAAACGTCCTCTGAGGATGCTGAAGAGGCCTCTTCGAACCCTTCCTCCGCACCTCTTCCTTGGGCGAATCGGCGTCTAGCACAGAAGGCCAAGCTTACTTGCAACAAATATCCTCAGATCTGCCGCAACAAGGGAAGCCCCGGGCCCGACTGCTGCAAGAAGCAGTGCGTGAATGTAATGACTGATCGTCTCAACTGTGGGATGTGTGGCTACAAGTGCAAGAAAAATGAAGCCTGTTGTGGCGGGCGTTGCGTGAACTTGTTGAACGACGAGAGGAACTGCGGGAGCTGCAAGAAGAGGTGCAGCAAGGGTGACATTTGCGTTGATGGACTCTGCAACTATGCCTAGATTGACCTAAATTGTTAGGTTATTTGATTAGTTCATTCACATTATTTTCTATGCATGTATCCATGTACATTGATATTGGGCTATTGCCCTCCATTAGCTAGGCTTCAGGAAACATCACCTATGCTGATTAGCTAGATATATCACTGTACCCCTTTTTGTATTCCGTTCATGTATTTTCAATTTGTTGTACTCCCATGGTTCTAAATTAATAGCTCCATTTGGCCAAAAAAAAATATTTTATATTAATAACTCTATTTTGTTAAATTTGAGTAGTTGAGTACTTTAAAACATCATTTTTCCAAAATGTAACTATTAATATGGGAAAGAGAGAGTAGAGTCATTATTGTTTTTGGGAATTTGTCCCTAATTCGTATTTCATCAATTTTTTATCATAAAACGTTAATGTTTTTGAGTTTGAGGTAGGTGCTTCATTTTAATGCTGATTATCGAACTCTGATTAATATTAATCACTTTTGTTTTGTTGCATGATCTATGTGCACACCATGCAGTAATCTTGTACGTTTCCAAATTATTCACTTTCGAATGCTAATTAGAGCAGCCGCAATTGGATGAAAATAATGCCTAACAGCATCAAAAGCCAAAATATTTATTTCCAAACACATTAATTGAGCTGCTTATTGACCCATTTTTTGTGTTCCATCTTATGCAAGGAGATCACGAAGTGCACTAGTCTAAAGTTAAGATCCAACCTACCTATGCCAGTGAGGAACGTCAATTCTACCTATTCAAGGATTTTAAAAACTTGAATTATTTTTAACTAAGGCTGCGATCTAACCCTGCACAACCTTCAAAATACTACATACCTTGATGGAGTAATCTTGTTATATGAGCTGAATAATAAATTTCATGATGCTTAATAAAGTCCGCTTAATTTATGATTGAAGGCAAAACAGTAGGGAAATCTAAGTTGTCCATCGATCATGTACTTGTATTAGCCCAAAGTCGGTAATACTCTTTCTATCTCAAATTGATAGCTCTATTTGGAAAAAAATATATATTTCATATTAATAACTCTATTTCATTAAATTCAAGTGATTTGGTACTTAAAAAAGAGTATCATAAGTTCACCATTCAATAAAAATTACTATTTTTTAAATATAATTATCAATATAGACTAAATAGAGTATACGTATATACCATCAATTTTGGGTGATCAACAAACCTTCACAAGCCGTTATTCTAATGAAACTTCACTAGCTAATCAGCAGTCGGAAAATCTCTTTACCTCCAGCTAATGTCTCTTGCATTTTGCTTATTCAACTAGCAACTCTCTTTCTCGACGTGATTCGTTAAGTTTCAGTACTATACTTACTGCTCTTTGGGCTAATATTCGTGCTCAATCCCTTCATGAATGGACAGTAACAGGCTTCTCAAACCTTTATAATAAAAGTTTTTTCTATATTACCTGGCTCAATATACAAATATTCCATATTCCCTAGATTTTAGCACTTAATCTCATATGACCTAGTTTATGACAAATATACCCTTAAGTCACAACTAAACCTATACCCAGCTCTTATCTCATTAGTAGTGAAAAATGACCGACGATGACACAAATTTGTATGAGCAAAATCAAAACACTAAGAATACAGAAAACAAAGCATCCACTTAACGATGATCGATAGAAAGTAAAAAAAATCACCTTCTCAATCCTATGTTCCAAAGAACAAACCAGAACAAAGCCACCTCCCAGTTTTAATCCAAAAACTGGTTCCTAGTTAAAAAAAACGAAAATAACAAAATTTAAAATAGGGAATCAAAGGAAGCCACTTTAATGCTTGCTGAATTACAATAACCATAATGTTCCGGCAATTTGAAAACTGAGTTGCATTTAGAATGGATTGAATGACTTCAGAGACTTGCCAAAAATAGGGATTGAACGCTGCAAAAAGAAAAGAATTTTGGGAGTACAACGAATCCGAATGAAATCGGGTAAAGTACATCTACTTTGCATGACTTGCGAGACTTCCGAGAATGGAGAACGAGAGGATGACTCCTACTAAATGGACCAAAGATCTCACGCTCTACATAGCTTGTGTCCAACACTTAATCCATATCGCATATACGATAACTTGATATGTCAATAAAACATATTTTTGATAATACGATATGTATTCTTTTAGCCAACAACCCATAATATGATATCCTCTATATTGCATAGACGATAACACAATACTTACCATAGCATGTTATCGATAACACGATATGCCAACAATGTATGCTATTGATAATACAATATGCTATGATATCCTTTATATCGCATATATGATAATACAATATTCGCTAAAACGTGTTGTCGATAACACGATATTTGTTATAGCGTATTATCAATAACATGAGATTCGCCATAGCGTGTTATCAATAACACGATATGCCAATAAGACGTATTATTTATTTTCCTCTATGTCGCATATACTATAATATGATATTGTTCATAGTGTGTTATCGATAATACGATATTCGCTATAACATGTTATTGATAATACGATATGCAAACAATATGTGCTATTGATAATACAAGATGCTATGATATCTTCTTTATCGCATATATGATAATACGATATTCGCCAAAGCATATTATCGATAACACAATATTTGCTATAGTGTATTATCAATAACATGAGAATCACTATAGTGTGTCATCGATAACATGATATTTTGGCATAGCGTGTTATCGATAACACGATATGTCAACAAGACGTGTTATTTATTTTCCTCTATGTCTCATATACTATAATAGATATTTGTTATAACGTGTCATCGATAACACGATATTCGCCATAGCGTGTTATCGATAACACGTATTGTTGGCATATCGTGTTATAGATAACACGCTATGGCATATACGATAACACATATATAACAATATGTGTTATCGATAATACAATACGATATGATATCCTCTATATCGCATACACAATAATACGATATTCGCTAAAGTGTGTTATTGATAATATGATATTTGACATAACATGTTATTGATAACACGATATGCCAATAATACGAGTTAATGACAATACGATATATTACATATACCATAATAGGATATTCGTCATAGCGTGTTACTAATAATACAATATTCATCATAGCATATTATTGGCAACATGATATTCACCAAAATTTATTATTTATACAATTATTCGTAAAGTTAGAGATAAAAACCTCTAAGATCGTGTACATGCTTACATAAGAGTCCATCTTTGCACAATAGGGTAGGAGGCTATCATGGTTATTATACAATGTCCTTCCTTGGCATATACATCCTTCTCTATTCTTATATAGTTATGTTCTCCTGGATAGTCTTTCAAGATTTATTTTTGAGTTACAGTGTTATCTTGATCTCCTTTTGTAAGGATAAATAGTTTATGTGGTTAGAAATTTTTGGACAAAAAAAAAAAAGAGCGATCGCCGATGAAGTGAGGGAGGCCGACAATCGCCAAATATAAATTAAAATTTGTTGTTGATAAAAACTGTAAGGTAAAAATCACAAATCGTCACTGAGCTCTTATCTCCTCTTTGTTTATGCGTCGTCACAACTAGTTTACACAATTTTAAACCCTAACCTTGTTGAAAGGGTGTTTTAGTCTAATTTTTTTCTAAATATCTTGTAAACCCAGGTTCTATGGAATATTTTTAACAAAACTAGGGAATATGAAATATTTGTATCTTAGGCCAAGTAATATCAAAAAAACTCTTATAATAAAAATTTCCACCTGGCTCCAATTCTGCATAAATATCATGTGCCCATTGGGTTGGTGGGCCTCATTAGAGGCTCTTCAAATTTTCAATCAAGAGATGCTAGGGACAACATAAAAATCTGCCATTGTTTAATCCCTTTGGACATACGGTTACAATTGAGGGGGTTAGATGGAGGAGCCCGATGAAATGGATAAACATAAATATTTGTGAGATATAAATGTTGGTTCTTAGCTGAAATTGAAGTAAATATATTATATTATAAAGTAAATTAGTGTGCTATATAACTTTTAATTTATGACTACTGGATCATGTTTTATACTATTAATACTTATTTTACATTATTTGACCTATTATAATCACCGAAAAGCTAAAGATATTAGAATTATAATCCATATTTTTATGTTATATTAATTTTAATTTTATAATATTATATCTTTTACTTTCAAACTCATATTTACGTATTCTTAGTATTGTTAGAAAACTTTCAATAAACTCCAACAAATAAGATCCCATATGACTATGTTTTTTGGAACATTTTTGTAGGCGCCATGTGTAAGGACCTTCATCTCTAAACAGGTTTTTTGTTTTCTTTCATTATTGGTTATCGTGAGATTAACGTGTTTTCTAATTTATTTGGTGGTCTCGTAAATAAATAGTGTTTATAATAGTTTTAATCAAAATTAACTTTAATATTAGTGGTTTTAAGTGATTTTGAATCAAATGTGAATTTTTGGAATTTTTTAGAATTTTTACTATTTTTCCAAAAATTAAGGTCTTTGTGCGACCCATGTGGGCCCCACCGTCAAAATTTTAGTTTTTGTGTCAAATAAACTCAGATATCTACTTAAGGTTATACAAAAAATTTTAGAATTTTTGTAGACTTAATTAGTGCTCAAATTTGTAAAATACTCATTTTAGCCTACTTTTTCTATTTACACCCCATAACTTACCTATACACACCCCAAAGCCTACTATAAAAGGTCAAACCTGAGTCATTCCCATTTTAGGAATAGGCTAAGGAGGAGAAGTTAGGCCTAATCCCCAATTAGGCCCGGATTAGAAGGTATTTTAGGTAAGCCTATTCTAATTAAGCACTAAATCCTACCTTTCTTCTTAATCTCTTCTAAATCTACCATTTTCCCTTTGTTTCAATTCGTTTTTAAACACTAAAGCTACTTATTTGTATTTTTACTACAAACCCTAGCTCTCAAAATCCAATTTTTATGTTCAACAAGCCCTAGATCTAAGTTTTTAATTAGGGTTTTCTTTGGTAAATCGGTTTTAATGAAATTTAATTCAAACTTTATGTCTTTGTAAGGTTTTCAAAAAGGGTGACCATCAAATCCATGCCTAATCAAGGGATAAGGTAATGGACCTTCAAAATTTCAGTTTGTCTATGGTAAAACTCTTGATTTGTGGTTTATTTTAAATGGAGTTACTTGATTTAGTGTGCTAATGGCATGATTAAAAAATGGTAAATTTTAATCCCGGTTTCATAGGGTTTTATCTTGTTATGATGTGGTTTAGCATTCTGGAAGTCATAGTGGACTTTTGATGGCATTTAGGTTGTTAGATGTTGATTTAAAGTGTTATCAATGAAGTTTCGGTTTGAAATTGCGAAAGGAAGAAGATGGTCGGTTTTGCCTTGTTGGCGTTCGAACGGCCCTTCTTAGCGTTTGAACGACAACACTGTCGGAACGACATATTTTTAGTTCAGCCGATCGAACAGCCTGTTGGGGCATTCGAACGGCCAAACTATGAATTTGAAATTTTTGTGTTTAGCCGATCGAAAGGCCTGTTGGGCGTTCGAATGGCTAGACAACAGTCTTGTGATCCATTTGCATAATATTTGTTTTCATGATTCTACTTTAACTTGCCAATTTTATATGAATGTGGAGTATTTTAAGCTATATTATGCTACTGGAATGACATGCTATTGAGGTTATAAAGTTGAGATATATGATTAAAGATTTGTGGAATGACTTATGTTTTGTGGCATGATGTTGGAATTGTCATCTTGAAATTGTAAATGATTGACTCCCTATGGTTAAACATATTTTCAGTAGGACTACAACCTATTAATGGACTAATTTATTATGATAGAATGTGGTTAGTTGGTGTGTGGATGTTGGTGAATGTCATGGCTCAAGGATGAAATGAATGATCTTATATGTGTTTAGCCTTTGTGGTTGAGTTTTAATTTGAGTTATAATTTCAATAATTCTTCTTCTATTATTTTTGCTGGAATTCATGTTTAGATAGAAATTCACATGTGTAGTGTGGTAGTGAGTTAATGTAAGGTCCCTGATTTTTCTACGATTTTCTGGGATTTTTCTGCCATTTTTCTAGTCATTTTCGGCAGGAAAATGTGACGTTTCAGCGTATGGGTATTTGTGTCTTTTCCCCGTATTTATACCCGTAGAGTCGGGTGTAGGGCTTAGTCGCGGGCCACGGGCCTCGCTGCGCGCTTACGGCGCGAATTTTGGAGGTTCGACGCATAACCAGTGGGTTAACGCGCGTTGAGCGTACGTGTAAGACGATCCCCTTCCCAGGAGCCCTAAATGCAAACATGCAGCCTTGCTACGTCGCTACTGGGACTTGCTTTACATAGCCAATTAGCTAGGGCAAATGGTGATCACTCTTTTTTTCTTATCAAAGTAAAAGGGGGAGGTACGAGTATTGGGCTCTAATTTAAATGCAGTTTTGCCCCTCTGCGTAAGTTGTGGGGATATTATAAGTGATACATGCCTTCCGATATTAAAGCTTCGTTCAATTTCCAAAAAGAAAACAATACAGCTAGCAAATATTATTCAGGATTTTCATGCTTAGGGCTTAACGTTCCATGTTTTATCATCTTGATCAATAGATTTCGACTTACAATCAGCGGCCTAATATTTTGAAGTTGTAGTCTGTATTCTCGAATAGCATTCCAGGAGTCAAATTTACAATTAATAATGCTATTAAGCCTAACTTCTTCATTGCTTGAGCCACTAGAACTCTTCCGATCCTCAACTCCAGTTGTATATACATTAAATTAACCCTAAAATCCTGTACTTGTCAATTTGTCTCCGCAGAAATTCCTACCAATTTATGCCTATAAAACCTCATCCCCTTCCAACTATCTTGCCATCACATCCTCGGCTTTAGCCCTTTACAGGACAACCATCCTGACACATTAGACATCACTGTTGTCCCTCCTCTGCAATTGCAGCCCACATTAGCCTTTTTTTAATTATTGCCTAGCTAGTATGGAGAGGCCAAATCTCCTGCTCCTTTCTATAGCCATGCAACTAGTCATCGTCTACTTCGCAGAAGGATTTACTAATGAAGATGACGAACTACCACTTGCTCAAACACTCGAGTATGGTAGAAAAGCCCATCCAAGCCTGCCTGCAATGAATCTACCAGGCGAGAACCGACGCCTTGCAGAGAAGGTCAAGCTCACTTGCAACAAATATCCTCAGATATGCCGCCATAAGGGAAGCCCGGGACCCAAGTGCTGCCAAAAGCAGTGCGTGGATGTAATGACTGACCCTCTCAACTGTGGCATGTGTGGCTACAAGTGCAAGAGGAATGAGGCCTGTTGTGGCGGGCGCTGTGTGAACTTGCTAAATGACGAGAGGAACTGTGGGAGCTGCAACAAGAAGTGCAAGAAGGGCGACGTTTGCATTTATGGGCTCTGCAACTATGCCTAAATCTCTTTGGGAGAGTGTGGCTGTCAAGGATGCTTTCTTAGCTCATATTATTTACATTTACGATTTTCGTCCCTCTATCTATATAGGGTGCGTATGTTTTGGGGAGCTGTTATGAATGATTTTATGTAGCTATTTACGCACTTACATGTTAATTTCTTATTCTTGCATTAATATTATGTGAACTGTGATATAGTAAATAACAAAAATTTCATGTATGCCTTTCAGTTCATATTTGAACGGTTATGCTTGGTTCTGATTTTCTCTTCTGATTTCGCCACTAATCAGGAAGTTTTCCTGCTGATCACCTCACCACACATGCGTGATGTATGCGCACCACAGATAATTACGAAGTTTGATTGAATATATCATGAGTTCATGATATATATCTATTATTTTTTTTATCCATGTGCTGCAAAGACTATTTCCAACTTCCTAAATAATCGATGGCAGAAGACTAAAAGTTTAGTTTCGTATACAGCTTCTGCTTATATTAATTAATGAATTATTAGATGATTTATCTTCTTAAATTCATTTTTTTAACAAAATTCATAATTTCACACAATTCTTGTAGAAGTATATGTGACGATGTTCCTCAACTTTTTTTTCCATAGGGATAAAAAAAATATGTGATGCTAAATTAAACGAGATATATGTTCCTGTCAAGACAGATGTCATACATGAAGAGAGAAACTACAAGCGCTTGACAATGCCTTTTCTCTACCTTTAATGAAGATGTAAATGTAAGCAGACAATATGCATATTATAAAGTGACAATTGTGAAGATCTTACTGATTACATCTGCTCCTCTTTTCGATATTCTTCTTAAAATAAACTACTCATTCGGCCTGAAAGAGAATTCAAATCCGAGCTAATGAAGTTTCACCCGCCATTGATGGCCATGGATTGATGGTGCATACGGAAGCATACATAATTTGTGCATTGAGTATAATTTTCTAGGATCTATGTACACTTCTATATATTATCAACAGCGGGTGAAATTTCACCCACGACTCGGCTGGTTAATGGTGAAGCTTCATTAGTAGATATGAGTTGAGAGGTGCCATCGTAGTATCCACAAATCGCCTTGCTAAATACCTTGACTTCTTGATGCGGATAAAATACTCATTGCCTGCACACACTAGGTGACTTGTCTACTTAAATATGATAATTTAGCTAAAAGAAGTATTCTATTGGCAAATAAATATATTTTTTTGTCATCATAATCTAGAAACTCTTGATCATACTTCCTTCCAATGTACTTTTTCAAAGGTAGTATGGTGACATGTCATTCTTAAGTGCCGAATTATGAAATTAATTCTTAATTTTTATGATGAAATCCAATGGATTACTTAATTTGCCAATTTGTATAAGTTTAGAGGTATTGTGTTAAATTCTATTTATATATCCTTTATATGAGAAGAAAGAAATCGTTGCATCTTTGATGGTAACCATAGAAGCCCTAACGGTCTATACAATAATCAACTCCTAATACCTTTTTGATTGATATGTAACATATTACATTACCATTCCTTTTACATGCAATATATTGCAATTGTTGAATTCTCTTTTGATATGTAGTGCGCGCGTCTTCAATTATGTCTTCAAAAGAAGAGAAGTTTTGCTCTTTCTTTTATATAAAAACCATCACTAATACTAAGTCTTATTGCAAAATAATATTTTAGACATGGACGCATCTAGCATGACCAACACCCATGACTATGCTATATGAGGCTGGTAATATGTTATATAGAGGCGAACACAACAAAATAACATGGAAAATAGTGGTTGTATTATGCTACATTTATCTCTATGTACTATGTTAGGAGCCCCATATAGCATGGTCACATGTACTAGTCATGGAGCCGGTCTCGAAAGTATTTTAGTTTGGAAACTGACATATCTCTTTAACAATTTGATGTCCTCTTGCTGCTCTGCATGTTTAACATTCATAACTTTTTTTTGGGTAATGAATATTTGTAACTTTTCCTTTCTTCTTTACAAAGGCTATATTAGGCTTTCCTTCACAATCTTACACAATAACACTTATTCCCTTATGAAACTAATTAATCTTTCAAGATTGTTCCATCCCTATCAACTTTGAAAATACTTTTTGTTAGAGGTTTTTAAAAGGAAAAAGATATTTTAACATCAAAAGTATACATAAAAACTCATACATGAGTTTTAATTGGTCTAAATAAATGAGCCCATATGAACTTATTGTTAACGAGCCGAGCTGAGCCGAGTATTAGGTTGTTACGGCTCAAGCTCGAATTGTTGAAGCTCGGCTCGAAGCTCGAATAAACTCGAACCTTTCAGCTCGAGCTTGGCTCAAATTAAAAATCTCAAGCTTGGTTCGAGCTCGAGTCATAAGTCTTGGCTCGAACTGGGCTTGAACTAAGAAAATAAAAATAATTTATATATAAATATAAAGTATATGAAGTATCACATATACTAATATACTTTTAGTATTAAATATTAATAAATATACTTCAACAAGTATTACGACTACATCGTGAACATTTGATTATAATCACTATGAAAGAAGAAAACTATGACAAATAAGTTTTAGTTACATTTGCTTAAAAAATACAACATTATTATTTTTCTCTCTTTATGTACATATAATCACTAAAAAAGATGTAAAAAATAAAAAATTATTTAGGCAACATTGTCATCTACTTTTTTGTGTTTTCTTTTCTTTACATGCTTATAAATCACTAATGAAAAAGTTATTCTATAATGTTAGTGTGCCTCTAAAAAATTCTGAAGTATATGTAAAAAGATATACATCTTGTAAGATGAGGATGGTCCCAATGTCATGTTTTAACTTTTAAAAGAATATTTAATCATTCTTTTCTAAACTAAGGTTGGTCCGCAAATGTCATGCTTCTTTTAAAATTATTTTTAAGTATATTAGTGTGATATTATGTTGACCATCTGTCATATATTTATAGCTTCATTTGGTTTTTCAATTGAACTAATTTTAGTTCATCTCAAAGAATCAAATAGCCCTATTAATTTAGGACAAAAAGAATATATTAGTGTTTGCATCTCTAATATTTTTATTTTTATAAAATACATATCATATATAAACATTATATATCCGTTATAATTTAGCTAGGATATATATCATAAAATATTTTTATATGAGTTTAGACTTTTGTATGTCAGCATGAGCAAATGCATCATGGGCCATCAAATCAAGATCTAAATGTGCAAGAAGACATAAACGAATCTACCTCCTGAGTTATGTGTGTTCTTAGATCGTAATATGATGATGTATGACATCTATACTCACATAGTCGTGAGTGAACCTTGACTCATATAAACGAGTCTCATATATCAATATAATACATAGTATTTGTATATAAATATGTGATTATATGTCATTTTATATATTCTATTCACCTTAGATTAATAGTTCAATTAGAGTTTTCAAAATGAATTAATCAAATAGAGCTATTAATCTAAGAATGGATAGAGTATGTTATAAATATATATTTAAATTAACAATTATGTTTATACAAAATATGCATATATATGCATTATTTATTATATATATTATTTATATATAATTTTAAAATTATATTCGAGTTCGAGCTCGAGCTCGAGGTCGAGGTCGAGCCGAGTAGCATCGAGTTCAAGTTTTATTCGAGTCGAGCCGAGTCAAGCAGGGGTCTTCTCAAACTCAGTTCGAACTTATTTGAGCTTGAATCAAGCTCGAGTCGAGCCTGATTCGAGTCAAATTTAATTCGAGCCGAGCCTAGCCAAGCCAAGTTTGCTCATGTGCCAGCTCGGCTCATTTACAACCCTAAGTCTAATCAACGCACTTTTGTGAGTTTTTGTAGGTGTTTTTGTTGTCGGAATATCATTATCCATAAAATTTTTGACAATCTAAACCATGATCAATTAAAAAATAGAGATGTGGACTGTCTTAAGAGCCACTTTAATAGTGATCGGCTACTGGGCATAAAAAAGAGGGCATCTATAAGTAGAACCGCATGCTAGATTATAGCTTAATTTGTTAAGAAATGAAATATCAATATGTTTACTTTATATTATAAAATACCCCTCCTGTGCAAATATATATTCATAAGCTTTACACATGAACATAACTAAAGAAGTACAAATCTGGGGTATTTATGCCCCCATCAAAATTTGAACTGACAAGATGGAGGACTCTTCTCTTGTCCATATATTGTGGCATTGTCTTAAATTACACAAATTCTACAATGGTAGGCCACAAAATTATGTTAAGAATGTTATATACAGGGCAGATTATAACCCACGTTACAATGCTTAATTTGCAGTGAGGTTCACTAGGATCCAAAAATAAGCGCACATGTGACTTAAAAGGCGACTAACAAGGGGGAAAGCCCTTGAATGGCTGAATTTGATGGCCGAGGGGAAAATCAGCGCACAAGATTCAAATTGTGTTAAACTGCAGAGTGTGGTAGTTTTTGCATATTAATTACTCCATTATTTGAATAAACTTTTGATTTGAGAAGTAATCATTGCAGCCTGCAATTACGGCAATATGTGGGATTCAAAAGGGCTCCACAAAGAAGACACATGATTTGATTTCGCCTTAGAAAGAGCAGATGCATCTGCTGTGTATACATTTAACTTGGATGCATAACTAGGATTAAGTAGTTCCTTGGCAACTCGTAATTCTTTTTCACTTTTCTAGCACTTCAATTGTTTTCTAGGATAAATAGTTTTATTTAAAAAAATGCTTAAATGACGTTAACTTTCACACGCCAAAACTTTATTTTACCATTTTAAAACCATTGATGAGTGTGTTAAAATGGTAAAATAAAGTTTTGATGCATTAGGCCCCATTCATCAATGGTTTTAAATAATAAAATAAAATTTTACCATGTAAAAGTTAACATCGAAATAATACTATTCTTTGGTTTAGCTTAACATATTAAAAGGCCAAGGCCCACCTAAATTATCAGCCAAAAAAGAGAAATTTTTAGATACAAATAAGGCGCCAACTTAGCTAGCACCAATTAGAACATAGTAAATAATCCTGTTTAGTAATATATTATTTATTTGGACAAAGTCAACGGATGAAAATGTATTTGCGCGCCACTTTTTAGTTGGTGGTACCCTATACCTATATTTTCTCGCTTAGAATAGACTAGCTAAAAAAAGAAGCAGAAAATGTTTTGGTCAACAAACATGGAGAAATCTACTCAGCCCTGAAGCTGCACCGCTCCCTAGACAGCCAGTTTGAATACTCAGATTTCAAATGAACTTTCTACTTTGTGTGTGTGATCAAGTTACAATAATTCCACAAAAGGTGTTGACAGCGAGAGAAAACTTCCCTCTAATTGCATGGAAGAAGTTAGATGGTTAAACCTACGGGGAAAATAGTACGGGACCTTTTTTTGCCCCTCACATGTGCCATGACTTTTTTTTCTTTTGTAGATATGTCATGACTTGATACAAGGACGCTGCTATATGTACTCCCAAGTTAAATTCCTAAAAATAAAAAGTTCAAGATATGTTTTTTCACTCTAAGGATTTTACTCCCTTCTTAGCTTTGAAATAAAAAAATTTTAACCTACTTCCTCCCTTACCCCATTTTGATAAAAATTAGAGTTTTTCTTTTTTATATTTTCAACCTCCAAGGCCTAAATTTTGTTTCCACTTATTACTTCAACTTAAATTAACGAACAATGCTATATAGACCCCGGTTTTTTTCGGTGTCCCTCAAAAAGTGTAAAAAAGTTGTTTTTTTAAACTTTATTCCCCATGTTTCTCTCTTATTTTTGTTCTTCCTTCCCCTATGGTATAAAACTCCATTTTTCTTTCCTCTTTTCTTATTTTTTTTCTGGCAACTTGG
Organism: Saururus chinensis; assembly: GCA_035235625.1. Taxonomy (NCBI): domain Eukaryota; kingdom Viridiplantae; phylum Streptophyta; class Magnoliopsida; order Piperales; family Saururaceae; genus Saururus; species Saururus chinensis. The sequence goes on from CP141145.1 coordinate 36,116,634, forward strand.
ACTCTGGCGACACACCTCCAGCGGCCAATGACTTGAGGCCATGGCTAGATCTAGCTGTGGCCACCGGCCACACAAACAGTCAGCCGGAGGCTTCAGCAGCCAGATCTTGGCCACTGGCCGGTGGCTACAGAGGCCACGGCCAGATCTGGCCGTGGCCACAGGACTAGCTAGACGGCTCCAATGGCCAGATCTAGCCACTAGCCAGCCATGGCCGCCGGCTGCACAAGCAGCCGGAGGCCAACAGCTAGATCTAGTCATCGGCCGGCCACAGTCTGATCTGGCCGCATCGCCGACGACCAGTGTAGGCCGCGCTGCCGACGGCCAGCGCATGCTGTGCAGCGTAGCTAGATCTAGCTGCGCTGGTTGCGGCGCAGCCAGATCTAGTCGTGGCCTGCGAGATCTGGCCACAACCTGTGAGATTTGGTCGTGGCCAGTCTGCCAGCATCGGCTACAATAACTTTGCCGAAGAAGAAGAAGAAGAAGGGGGAATGGGGGAGAAGGGTAATTTTGTTTTGAAGTATAGGGGATCAGTGAGAGATTTTAATAAAAAAAATTAAAGTAAAGAAAAAATGAAGGATACAAAGAAAAAAGTGGGGTTTGAATAGCCTCATTCTAAATTAACCCCCTTCTTTTTTAACTCTGGCAATGCCCACAACTTTGGTAGTAGCAATAGGCCATGGTTGAGCTCTAATTTGGCGAAATTCTAGTCACAACCACAGCTCCGGCCGTGACCATGGCTGCAACTAGAGCTCTAGCCGCAGCTGAACTCTAGTCATGCCAGTGATCCTAGCTGCAACCAAACTCTGGTCATGATAGCCAAATCTATAGCCGCGATCAGAGCTTCTAGACACTCTTAGCCATGATTGAACTTTGGTCATGATGACCAGATCTATGGCCACAGTCAGAGCATCTAGCCATGACCAAAGCTTCAGTTTGTAGGCTTCCAGTTGTGGCCAAGTTCTCTGCTTTAGTTGCAGCAGAAAGATGAGATCGCCTAGTCAGGGTAGGGGAGGCCATCGGTAGACGATGCTAGCATTGACATTGGTCCCTGAGAAGAAGAAAGATGAGTGGGGTAAAATAGTGTAAAATTTTAAAATATTTTATATGGGGTACTTAGGAAGAAATTTTTTAAATTGTATGAGGTATATAAGAAACGGGTATTGAGCGAATTAGTTGAGTGCTCAAGGACGTCCATGGTCTATTACCCACCTAATCTCCTTAGGAAGAGATTACCCCAATAATCAAAGGCGGTAATCCAATAAATTTTTTTTATAAGTTTGCCCTTAATTGGACGGATTACTCATCTTCATTACATTTGACCATCTCCCAAAACCCTAGCCTTCATTGCTTTTGGAGCTTCTCATCCTATTATGTTATATCAGCTCTTCCAGTTAAAAATATTTTCTATTTCTCCAGTACATGTCTATCTCATCTATTTCATTATCTCTCTCAGACTCTCCCCAACTAGTATTTTTTTACGTGAGGCAATGCCTCAATGGCTAGTGGTAGCATTGCCAGTGTCTATGGTAACGCTACCAGTGGTCATAGTAATTGTGCTGGTGTATGTGGTAGCATTGCTAGAGTCTTGGAAGCGCTGCCGGAGCCATAACAGCGCTACATGTGGCATCTCATGACCATGGCAGTGTTGCCTGTGGCATCTCGTGGCCATGGCAGCTCTGCCATAGGCATGGCCAATTTTTTGCGATGTCATGTCATGATGACCATGACAACACTTCTAGCGGCGGTGGCACTGGTAACACTATTCGCTGGGCAGTGCGTCCGGGGATGTGGTAGCTCTCGCTATCATAGCAAGGCCATGCAAGTGGAGCTTTCCTTGTGAGTTTACCAGACATAATTCATATATAAATTTTTTATAAATTAAATTTATAGAATATATATTATCAAATAAAAATATGATTCATCATTGAATTTAATTAATTAGATTAAAATAAATCATGATTTATTACACCCAATAAATAATCTGTATCTAATTAGCCCCTAAGTTTTTATGGCTATGGAGGAGGTGGTAATATCGGTTGACAAAAGCTTATAAGAATTACTATCTTTGAAGCTTGATACTTCTATATTTCTCTTGTCTCTGTTTTAAACGAATTTTTTTGTAGTTGAATTCTAAGGGGTGCATCAGATTACTTGTGTTGGAGATGAAGGATGGTGGGTCACCTGGATAATTTGCAGACTGCTGCTGTCTTACACCTTGCCTTCTTGCCTATGCGTGACGATTCTGGTGGAGTTGGCCTAGAGAATGTCATGGAGTTCACCTCGAAGATCCTCTGATTCAGATGATCTCTTGTAGATTCAAGAGGTCCCTCCTGACATGGACGGACTTTTTTCAGACGGACTTGGATAAATGCTGAGACAGATGTTGGCGGACATGGACGGACAATAATTAATAGACGGAGGCGATTAAACTTTTGTCCGCGTCTGCTTTTGTCCTTGAGCACCCCCAATACAGATAGACACGTTCAAATAAAATTTCTAACCTACTTCTTTCTGCTTCTCTTATGTGGGCGATGGTGACTGCCCTTACTCTACCATCCAGGCCTCGAAAAGCATATGACATGGGGAGCACCAATATTAAGTTCTCATTAACTAACAAAAAAACAAACATTCTTCATTGTTTGATTTGCAGTTCTCATTCGTGATTATGACAATACAAATATTTAGGCTGAAAAAGAGAAACAAGATCGTTTCTTCATTTGATTTGCAGTTTTTCATGTTGGTACAAAAAAATAAAACTTTTGTGAGCAACGATCTTTATAAAACGTAGAATACTATCCTACTGTCATGGCCCTAGCCATCCATAGGTGTCGTGCGGCACTTGCAAGGCCAAATAGCCAAGCGAGTAAGCCCTTTCTTCGTCAAGGTCATAACCTTTTTCCATTCGACCAAGCGTCCAGCCCACAAAGCCAAGCAGTGAACCCGTCCCAAGGCGGACGTGCGAACGTGCCGGACCATCTCCCAAGCAAGCTGGCCGGAGAGGGACACTTCCTTGCGATGCACGGATCCAACTTAGGCATCTCGGTCATCCGAACAATCCGTCTCAGCCATGTGCATGCAAGGGCCTTTGTTACCAACACGGCCATAAGGCCGGACAGCCGCCCGACGAGTCGGAGAGCCCCATCCCACCAGCGGATGGGCTCCTGGCATGATAGCTAGCAAGGCAACATGTTTCGTTGCCATCCGGATCAGCCTGTTGCAAGGCTAGGCATCATACCAACAGCTTGTCCATGAAGCTCACCATGTCCATCCCTATATAGCATAAGAGAATTATGGTGTTTCTCCGGAGTGGCAACCAAAGTGGCCGTACGGGCATGGTATCTCCGAATTCCGGGAAACTACCCGAGAACACTCCCAAGGACCCTCAAACACTATATAGGTAGGTGGGGACATCTTTAGAATCCAAAACGGTGCTAGTTGGCTATGTGTCCCAACATAGCCAACTATGGGTGCGCATCGTTGCGGCATTTCTGCGCAACGTTGCGCACACATGTTGCGCAACGTTGCGGGCCTTCCCCGCAATGCCTGCACACATGATATGCAACACTAAGGGCAGTTCCCAAAATGAATGCACACCTCGTATACAACACATTCCCACATGTGTGCGCCCCAGCACGTGTCACGGGTAGTCCGCTCCGCTATCCCGTGACATTCTCCCCCACTTAACTTCATTGACGTCCTCGTCAACGTACAGCTCCAGGGGGTCTTGCTCTGTGTAACGACCCGTTTTTCGGTTACGCTTAACCCGGGAGGGTTAAGGGTAATTCGGTAATTTGAGATTAATGTTAAGGGTTTTCATTAGATGAAATACCCGTAGCCAGGTAGAGCTTGGCATAATGAGCGTAATGATTCGAAGAACGCGCGAAACAGAGGTCGGGACCGGAAATTACGATATTTGAGAAACGTGCAATATAAGTGGGACCCACTTGGAAATAGTGTGTTTTGCTACTTTAAGTGGGTTGGTATCGAAGGGCTCGTCGATACGAGTCCAACGGTACCTAGAACGCGCGAATCCGATTCCGGGGTAGAAAGATGCGCGCGTTTGTAATTTTAAGTATAAAAATAAAAAAGAAAAATGGAAATTGGGTTAGCCGGCGCGCGGCGCGCGGCTGGCGCGCGCCGCAGCGCGAGCCAGCGCTGCGCGGCGCGACGCGCGCCCGCGTTACCGCGGGCGCGTGGTTCCACGCGGGCCGCGGGTTCACGCGGTCGTGACCCGCATAACGCGCGGGCGCGAGCCATGCGCGTTTCGGTGGGCGCCGCTGCCGGAACAACGGCGGCGCCGGTTTTGGCGGCGCGGCGCCGCGGTTTCGGCGGCTCGGGGGCTATTTAAACCCCCATTTCTCTCCATTCTTCACCCAGATTTTCATTTCCTCCGTTCTTGACCGTTCTGAGGCCGATTAAGGCCGTTCAAGACCCGTTTCCTACTAAATCGAGTATGCTCTACGCAATGGAGCTGTCCGTTCTTTGAGTTGAAGACCGTATGATGAGGAAACGTCCCAAGACAAGAGGAGGTCCTGCCTGTTATCTTCATGCACCGACGAACTTCGTTTTCTCTGTTTCTGGTCATCCCAACTCCGATTTAGTCAGTCCAAGAGGCGTTCTTGACTAAATCAAGTATGTTCTACGCAATGGAGAGGTCCGTTCTTTGATTCGGCAACCGTATAAGGAGGAAATGCCCCGAGACAAGGAGAGGCTCCACCCGTCATCCTCGAGCAACAAACAAGAAATATGGGCCCGGAGCAAGACGGGATTTTGTCCGAAGTTGCCAAGCTACATCAAGAGAAGTAATCTAGACTAGGGGAGGTTCTGTCCACCACTCACGGGCACAGGAAATGAGAAGAGTCTCCGGTAAGGAGAACATTTATACGTAGTCTTTCTGTACAGGACGAGGAACATATGAAGGCTAGAGGAAGCTCCGTCTAATATCTTTGGATCTGAAGGGAAGGATGCTTGTGCGAGCAACTCCGTGTACCTCTACTATACGAGACATAAGGGCAGTAAGCAACTCTGTATCCCGCTACTATACCTATATGCTATATATCTATATGTCATGCTAGGTGCCTATATGCCATACTATGTGCCTATATACTATGCTATGTGCCTATATACTATGCTATGTGCCTATATACTATGTCATGTACCTATATACTATGCCATGTACCTATATGCCATGCTAGGTGCCTATATGCCATGCTATGTGCCTATATACTATGCTATGTGCCTATATACCATGCTATGTGCCTATATACTATGCTATGTACCTATATGCCATGCTAGGTGCCTATATGCCATGCTAGGTGCCTATATACTATGCTATGTGCCTATATACCTAGATGCCATAATATATACTTATATGACGTGTGTGGTCTCGCTCTAGGGTAGAGCGAGACATGTAATTTGTGTTCTCGGTCTCGGCTCAGTGATAGAGCGAGATACGTGTATGAGATTCCGATCCCGCTCTATGGTAGAGCGAGATGTACGATTCCGTTAATTTATTAACTTCCGCTCGACTCCGATATATGATGAGTGTTTGTATACTCCGATTAAATATTCGGAGATATGTATTTTATACGTATGATTTTGTGATGTTTGTAGTATGTAGTAGCCATTAGGCAGAACTACGTTCGGATCCGATCGTATTGGGATAATATCCAATACGTACGTAGGCAACCAACGGCAAGGCAACGTTGGCCCGATCCAAATCATTATAATAATATGTTTTATTTTACATGCGACGAACTATGAAGCTTCGTCGTGTGTATATGATCGTTACAACCTAAGTCTACGTACGAGGAAGCCTTAAAGCTCCGTAGTGCGTAGACGAACGTTGTACCTGTCGCACTCAGACGATGATTCCTGGCTCAAGGAAAAAGAAAAAATTTCCTATTGGCGATTTTGTGGGCCCGGCCCGGGTCGGGTCGTCACACTCTGCTTCCAACCCAGCACGTGTCACGGGTAGTCCGCTCCGTTACCTCGTGACATTCTCCCCCACTTAACTTTGTTGACGCCCTCGTCAACGATACGGCTCCTGGGGGTCTTGCTCTGTCTTCCAACCATGGCACAACATTGCGACGAAAGGTTAACTCTTTTCTTGCGACGCTGAGATCTGTGCACACCACAGCTGGGTTCATACCATAGATTGCATGCTTTGGAGACCGACTTCCACCCATAGGCCCTCGACTCGGCTAAACCATTGCATGACGAAGTTTCTGCTCAAAATCCTTTGCCCCAGCAGCAAAGGCAAAGTACTCTGCGAAAAGATTGCTTCGATAAGAAGGTGCGCCCAACTGTTCCACTTTAGTTGGTGCTGTACAATGACCTGGCAAAGGATACACCAAATGATGCCCAGCTCCCACTCGTGAAGCCGACCCTGCACTCGAGACGCTAGCAAGCTGCCTACACTTCAGACGATTTCTGCCTACACTTCAGCCAAACCTTGCAGCTCCCACCAATAGGACTACACCATGACGTCGGGCCTCAACACTCTTGTCTATCCCATTGACGTCTCCCAAGAGTCGAATGCTGCCCCCACTTATAACAAAGCTCAAGATAATAATGCAGTGACATCCTCGATGTGTCCCTTAACTTCTAGCTCTTTTCCGCTCAAAGTTCTTGGCCACCCGATTCAGTCGAATTTCCCCTTGCGATATGTTCCAGAGGCCTACTCCACCCTAGGAGTAGCAAATTAGCTCAAGCTTCGCGTGACCGGTGCGATCACCAAGCTACTACACCACACTTAATGCAGCGATCCATCAAGGTTTCCGCTCACGATCCCCTCCAGCGGTCTACTCCATCCTAGGAGCAGCGACGTTGTTCAAGCTTCGCGTGACCATTGTGATCACCAAGCCACTACACCACACTTGATGCAGCGATCCATCAAGGTTTCCGCTCACGATCCCCTCCAGCGGTCTACTCCATCCTAGGAGCAGCAATGTTGCTCAAGCTTCGCATAACACTTCATTACCAAACTTCTACACCGCTCAAGATGCAGCGACGCCCAAAGGCTTCCTCTCGCGATCCCCTCCAGAGGTCTCTACCTCAGCCTAGAGGCAGCAACTTTGCTCGAGCTTCGCATAACACTTTGTTACCAAACTTCTACATCGCTCAGGATGCAGCAATGCCCAAAGGCTTCCTCTCGCGACATCCTCCAGAGGACCTACCCCAGCCTAGGAGCAGCAAAGTTTGCCCAATGCGTATGTTGCCCGCCGGCGGATGAGGCCCACTGTGCATCGCTAGCTAGGAAGATACCTAAAAGCTAGCCATCCAAGATGTGTGCCGCCCTGCCAACCAATTTTGGCATACAGGGCCATGTTTCGCAACCCAGGGGTGAGAACACGTTCTGTTCAACCAACACCCCGATCAAACATGCTTCGGATGTGCCGTTTGCATGCTGACCCAAACATGGTGGGAATGACATCCACCAGAACTGTGCCGCCTTTTGCCGCATCAGCTCCCAACCAAACGCATGGCGATTTCTGCCTAATGTGCCAAAACATTGAGTGTCCAATCTCGGCTGCCCAATTGCATGCCAAGCGGCTCATGATTCTTTTCCTTTTTGTCCAAACTCCGGATGCACACTTGCATACCAAATGGTTCATGATAAACTTTTTTTTCTTTTTCTTTGTCCCATTTCGGATGCACACTTGCATACCGAACGGCGCATGATTCACTTTTCCAAACATCGGCTGCACACTTGCACGCCGAATGGGTCATCTCTTTACCCGTCTTCTTTTCTCTTTTCATAACATGGACCGGATAGTCTCCACTATGCTCGGGTCCCATAATTCACTGCTCATTGTCCCAAGAAGTCCCATTCCCAGGATCAACGTCTTTCCATGTGCCGAACTGCACTGCACCAAGTCCAACCGAGCTCTGCCCACTAATGAGTCCCATACCTCGCTAGCAAGAAGAACCCGACTGACCCCGGTGATACTCTGTCCACAACTTGGGCTACACGCCCCATCACAACAACACCCCAAATAGGGCTAATACCATTCTGTCCACAACCAGGCTGCATGTTCATCCACAACATGACCGCCCCACATAGGGCTCCATTCCAGCCCATCCTCACCTCGAGGAGTTCCATATTTGATCGGTATAGATAACTGGCTGCATACCCATAAACTCGGTTCGATATGCTCTTTCATCCGCAAGATCACCGGTTAGATAGGGTACAAACATTCACAAGGCTTCCTGCCGCTGATACGTCCCATACCGCACCGTTAGCAAGAGTTTGCCGCCATTCACAACATTTTCGGATCCCAAAACAACTCAGCATAGCTTCGGTAACCTTGTTGCACCAACGCCCAGGGAACAAGAACACTACTCCATGAGATCCTTGTAAACACTGCACCCGTGATACCAAGTACCGCTCGCACAATCCAAAACCAAGGGGAAACCCGATCAGCCATCATCCATACACATACGTTTCAGCTTACATAACCATCAGCGAACATTTCGCATGTTAGTCCATCTGCCCCGCACTGCCGAGGTCGAAGAACCTTGCATTCAGCTCTTTTTCATACTTTCCTCCAACGGTCGTCTTGGTCGCCCAACAAGACGAAACCTTGGCTCCGATACCAACTGTCACGGCCCTAGCCATCCATAGGTGCCGTGCGGCGCTCGCAAGGCCAAATAGCCAAGCGAGTAAGCCCTTTCTTCGTCAAGGTCATGGCCTTGTTCCATTCGACCAAGCGTCCAGCCCACAAAGCGAAGCAATGAACCCGTCCCAAGGCGGACGTGCGAACGTGCCGGACCATCTCCCAAGCGAGCTGGCCGGAGAGGGACACTTCCTTGCGATGCACGGATCCAACTTAGGCAACTCGGTCATCTGAACAATCCGTCTCAGCCATGTGCATGCAAGGGCCTTTGTTACCAACACGGCCATAAGGCCGGACGGCCACCCGACGAGTCGGAGAGCCCCATCCCACCAGCGGATGGGCTCCTGGCATGATAGCTAGCAAGGCAACATGTTTCGTTGCCATCCGGATCAGCCTGTTGCAAGGCTAGGCATCATACCAACAGCTTGTCCATGAAGCTCACCATGTCCCTCCCTATATAGCATAAGAGAATTATGGTGTTTCTCCGGAGTGGCAGCCAAAGTGGCCGTACAGGCATGGTATCTCCGAATTCCGCGAAACTACCCGAGAACACTCCCAAGGACCCTCAAACACTATATAGGTAGGTGGGGACATCTTTAGAATCCAAAACGGTGCTAGTTGGCTATGTGTCCCAACATAGCCAACTATGGGTGCGCATCGTTGCGGCATTTCTGCGCAACGTTGCGCACATATGTTGCACAACGTTGCGGGCCTTCCCCGCAATGCCTGCACACATGATATGCAACACTAAGGGCAGTTCCCAAAATGAATGCACACCTCGTATACAACACATTCTCACGTGTGTGCGCCCTAGCACGTGTCACGGGTAGTCTGCTCCGCTACCCCGTGACACTACGTTCATTTATTTAGAGCCAAGATTGTTTCCCATTTTTAACTTTTTAGGTAATTAAAGCTAAGAATGATCAATGATTTTGCATTTAGCGTCAACCATTTGCTGCCAACTATTAACAGAACCAGTGGAACCCAATATCATACCGAGGGTCCAATCAATCCTCACAAACGTACTTAGTTCGTTGCTTGAACTAACAGAACTCTTGGGATGTCAGCGTCGTCTGCCGTTGAAGACGACCACTCCACTAAAAATTCTGGTCTCAATTGCCTTGGCAGAAAAGCTTGCCGTGTTTCTATTTGGCATCTTAAGAGCTAATTAGTTAATTTGCAGATATCCTTCTTTAATTGACTTTTCGTGCTTTCTGATTAACAAATAATAGATTTAAGGCTCTCCGCCGTCGTCATGTGAACACTAAGTACACAAGGACTTGGAGAATAAATTCGTACCCCCCTGACACTTAAACGAGTCACCACAATAGGCAAACAATCAATTAACAAACTGAGCTGTTGCTCAGCAAAAAGCTTATGCGGATAATTGTAATCAGAATTTGTGGCATTGGTGGTCTTCATTACCCATCAACGTAGGAGTCCCATGCGGTATTGCACACCTTCAGGACCATATTTTACTACGAGAGTTTGCCAGTATTACTGTCGTCATTATTTTTTTCGAAAATAAATGTATGAATATAAGAAAAAACATACTGAATTCATGTTATTTGAAACTGAATGATTTTCTCAGAGAGACCCCCCGACTTGTTAGATAAACGTTGTTCCCAAAAGCTTGAGCTAAATATTTAAAAGTATTCTATTAATATGTTTCTTTCATATTCCAATACTTCTCGCACATGCAAGCATTCGTCATGTAAGTGAACATAACACACTCACGTCTAGCTAGTGGCACTGGAACCGTTCTGATACCTGTTATTTCTACAGGCTACAACTCAAGTTATTAGAAAACAGACTATATATCTAGCTATTTTCTAATCTCCACACTCGAGTCATCTATGGCGATGGCCCTCAGCAGCTTATAACACGAGGGAAATAAGTAGAGCGCATTAGACCTTCCCCTATTTTAGTGTTAACTTCAAGCAAGAAATTTCCAGACAAGAATATATATGAATCCTGTTGACCACCCATTAGTGCTAATTTGTCTAAAGTCTGGCCAACTTTCCTTCTCTAAAGTCAAATCTTATACCCAATCGTAGAAGCTTAGTCGGAATTTTAGACGTAAAAAAAGAACTGATTATTAAAAGGGAGGTTTCATTCATCTGCAGAGAGAGAGAGAGAGGCTGCCTTCTGTGTAAGAGACATCGGCTTTGAATAACGAACCTATATCATTTCTAGAATACTCCGGAATTTCTTCCACTGATTGTGCTGCTCATCTCAAGATGAAAAAAGAAACAAAATTTCTTTTTCGCAGCTACTACTTATTTCAATATATTAACTACTAAAGCCTGATGATCTCAGGCTAAAAAAAAAATTTATTGCTTTTTTTATAATAACAATAGTACAACAAACCTTTTTTTATAACTGTGGCATGCATGGCAAATTTTAGTTGGACAAAGGATAATACCTTATTTTTCTTCGTCCAATCAAACCCCACCATGTCTCAATTAAAGGGTTTGTTGCCTTGGACGTCATGTATCGATTTTTATATATATGCACGCCTAGGAAAGCTTCGTTGTAGTATAATGGTACTTTAGCTGATGAAAAGTCACTGCTGCCCTACAACTAGGTTGGTTAATTTGAATAGAGAATGTCGATCGTAAGGGCAAACTGCATGTTCAATCAATTTCAATTATTTGGACCAAAGTTTGTTGTCAACTTCGTTATCCATCCGCTGCAAATTAACAAAAGGTTGAATGAAATGGACCCATCATAGGACTTCCCGCTCCGAGGTTTAAATCAATGCTCAAGAGCCTAACTCACTTTTCTTGAGCTAACAGAACGCTTCAGTTCAACGGGCAGCCGTTGAATATGACCACTCCACTCAGAGACCTGCTCTCTTATTTGTCTTTGCTTCCTGCCAACTTTGTCTCCTATAAAAACCATTCCTTCCTCTCTTCTCACCACCATCTGCTTTCCCTTAGCTTAAATCCTACACGAGGACAACCATAGCTCAAGCATCCAACCAGCTTTCTCTTGATTTGCTTCATAAACTTCCCGGATATTCTCTTCGCTAATCGTTACTTCAAGGATGATAAAGACAAGTCTCTTCCTCGTTGCTATAATTGCCATGCACATTGTAGTTCATGGAGCAGAAACTTTTATCGATTATGATTATGATGAGCTGAAACTGGCTCAAACGTCTTCTGAGGATGCTGAAGAGGCCTCTTCGAACCCTTCCTCCGCACCTCTTCCTTGGGCGAATCGGCGTCTAGCACAGAAGGCCAAGCTTACTTGCAACAAATATCCTCAGATCTGCCGCAACAAGGGAAGCCCCGGGCCCGACTGCTGCAAGAAGCAGTGCGTGAATGTAATGACTGATCGTCTCAACTGTGGGATGTGTGGCTACAAGTGCAAGAAAAATGAAGCCTGTTGTGGCGGGCGTTGCTTGAACTTGTTGAACGACGAGAGGAACTGCGGGAGCTGCAAGAAGAGGTGCAGCAAGGGTGACATTTGCGTTTATGGACTCTGCAACTATGCCTAGATTGACCTAAATTGTTAGGTTATTTGATTAGTTCATTCACATTATTTTCTATGCATGTATCCATGTACATTGATATTGGGCTATTGCCCTCCATTAGCTAGGCTTCAGGAACCATCACCTATGCTAATTAGCTAGATATATCACTGTACCCCTTTATGTATTCCATTCGTGTATTTTCAATTTGTTATACTCCCATGGTTCTAAATTAATAGCTCCATTTGGTAAAAAATATATATTTTATATTAATAACTCCATTTTGTTAAATTTGAGTAGTTGAGTACTTTAAAACACCATTTTTCCAAAATGTAACTATTAACATGGGAAAGAGAGAGTAGTCATTATTGTTTTTGGGAATTTGTCCCTAATTCGTATATTTCATCAATTTTTTTATCATAAAACGTTAATGTTTTTGAGTTTGAGGTAGGTGCTTCATTTTAATGTTGATGATCAAACTCTGATTAATATTAATCACTTTTGTTTTGTTGCATGATCTATGTGCACACCATGCAGTAATCTTGTCCGTTTCCAAATTATTCACTTTCGAATGCTAATTAGAGCAGCCGCAATTGGAAGAAAATAATGCCTAACTGCATCAAAAGACAAAATATTTATTTCCGAACACATTAATTGAGCTGCTTATTGACCCATTTTTTGTGTTCCATCGTATGCAAGGAGATCACGAAGTGCACTAGTCTAATGTTAAGATCCAACCTACCTATGCCAGTGAGGAACGCCAATTCTACCTATTCAAGGATTTTAAAAACTTGAATTATTTTTAACTAAGGCTGCGATCTAACCCTGCACAACCTTCAAAATACTACATATCTTGATGGAGTAATCTTGTTATATGAGCTGAATAATAAATTTCATGATGCTTATTAAAGTTCGCTTAATTTATGATTGAAGGCAAAACAATAGGTTAATCTAAGTTGTCCATCGATCATGTACTTGTATTAGCCCAAAGTAGCTAATACTCCTTCTATCTCAAATTAATAGCTCTATTTGAAAAAAAAAATGTTTCATATTAATAACTCCATTTCGTTAAATTTAAGTGATTTGGTACTTAAAAAAGAGTATCATAAGTTCACTATTTAATAAAAACTACTATTTTTTATATATAATTATCAATATAGACTAAATAGAGTGTACGTATATACCATCAATTTTGGGTGATCAACAAACCTTCACAAGCCGTTAATCTAATGAAACTTCAAGCTAATCAGCGGTCGGAAAATCTCTTTACCTCCAGCTAATGTCTCCTGCATTTTGCTTAATCAACCAGCAACTCTCTTTCTCGACGTGATTCGTTAAGTTTTAGTACTATACTTACCGCTCTTTGGGCTAATATTTGTGCTCAATCCCTTTGTGAATGGACAGTTACATGCCTCTCAAACCTTTATAATAAGAGTTTTTTTATACAAATATTCCATATTCCCTAGATTTTAACACTCAATCCCATATGACCTAGTTTATGACAAATATACCCTTAAGTCACAACTAAACCTATACCTAGCTCTTATCTCATTAGCGGTGAAAAATGACCAACGATGACACAAATTTGTATGAGCAAAATCAAAACACTAAGAATACAGAAAACAAAGCATCCACTTAAAGATGATCGATGAAAAGTAAAAAAATCCTCCTTCTCAATCCTGTGTTCCGAAGAACAAACTAGAACAAAGCCACCTCCCAGTTTCAATCTAAAAACTAGTTCCTAGTTAAAAAAAATGAAAATAACAAAATTTAAAATAGGGAATCAAAGGAAGCCACTTTAATACTTGTTGAATTGCAAAAAGCATAATGTTCCGGCAATTTGAAAATTGATTTACATTTAGAATGGATTGAACGACTTCGGAGACTTGCCGCAAATAGGGATTGAACGCTGCAAAAAGAAATGAATTTTGGGAGTACAACGAATCTGAATGAAATCGGTTAGAGTACATCTACTCTGCATGACTCGCGAGACTTCCGAGAATGGAGAACGAGAAGTTGACTCCCACTGAACGGACCAAAGATCTCACACTCCATATAGGCTGTGTCCAACACTTAATCCATATCGCATATACGATAACTCGATATGTCAATAAAATATATTTTTGATAATACAATATGTATTCTTTGAGCCAACAACCCATAATATGATATCCTCTATATTGCATAGACGATAACACGATACTTACCATAGCATGTTATCGATAACACGATATGCCAACAATGTATGTTATTGATAATACAATATGCTATGATATCCTCTATATCGCATATATGATAATACAATATTCGCTAAAACGTGTTATCGATAACACGATATTTGTTATAGCGTATTATCAATAACATGAGATTCGCCATAGCGTGTTATCAATAACACGATATGCCAACAAGACGTATTATTTATTTTCCTCTATGTCTCATATACTATAATATAATATTCTTCATAGCGTGTTATCGATAATACGATATTTTCCATAATGTGTTATTGATAATACGATATGCAAACAATATGTGCTATTGATAATGCAAGATGCTACGATATCCTCTATATCGCATTTACGATAATACGATATTCGCCAAAGCATGTTATCGATAACACAATATTTACTATTGTGTATTATCAATAATATGATATTCACCGTGTCATCGATAACACGATATTTTGGCATAGCATGTTATCAATAACACGATATGTTAATAAGACGTGTTATTTAATTTCCACTATGTCTCATATACTATAATATGATATTCGTTGTAGCGTGTCATCGATAACACGATATTCACCATCGCGTGTTATCGATAACACGTATTGTTGGCATATCGTAATCGATAACATGCAATGGCATATACGATAACATGTATACAACAATATGTGTTATCAATAACACAATACGATATGATATTATCTATATCACATATACAATAATACGATATTCGCTAAAGCGTATTATTGATAATACGATATTTGACATAACATGTTATTGATAACACGATATGCTAATAATACGAGTTAATAATAATACGATATATTACATATACCATAATAGGATATTCGTCATAGCGTGTTACTAATAACACGATATTCGTCATAGCGTATTATTGATAACACGATATTCACCAAAATTTGTTATTTATACAATTATTCATAAAGTTAGAGATAAAAACCTCTAAGATCGTATACATACTTACATAAGAGTCCATCTTTGCACAACAGGATAAGAGGCTATCATGGTTATTCTACAATGTCCTTCCTTGGCATATACATCCTTCTCTATTCTTATATAGTTATGTTCTCCTGGATAGTCTTTCAAGATTTATTTTTGAGTTGCAGTGTTATCTTGATCTCCTTTTGTAAGGATAAATAGTTTATGTGGTTAAAAAATTTTGGATAAAAAAAAGAGAAGAGCGATCGCCGATGAAGTGAGGGAGGCCGACAATCACCAAATATAAATTAAAATTTCTTGTTGATATAAATTGCAAGGCAAAAATCATAAATCGTCACTTAGCTCTGATCTCCTCTTTGTTTATGCGTCGTCACAACTAGTTTACACAATTTTAAACCTTAACCTTGTTGAAAGGGTATTTTGGTCTAGTTTTTTTCCAAATATCTTGTAAACCCAGGTTCTATGGAATATTTTTAACAAAACTAGGGAATATGAAATATTTGTATCTTAGGCCAGGTAATATCGAAAAAACTCTTATAATAAAAAACTTCCACCTGGCTCCTATTCTGCATAAATATCATGTGCCCATTGGGTTGATGGGCCTCATTAGAGGCTCTTCAAAATTTCAATCAAGAGATGCTAGGGACAACATAAAAATTTGCCACTATCTAATCCCTTTGGACGTACGGTTACAATTGAGGGGGTTAGATGGAGGAGCCCCACGAAATGGATATACATAAATATTTGTGGGATATAAATGTTGGTTCTTAGCTGAAATTGAAGTAAATATATTATAATCTATTATAAAGTAAATTAGTGTGTTATAGAACTTTCAATTTATGACTATTGGATCATGTTTTATACCATTAATTTCTATTGTACATTATTTGACCTATCATAATCGCCCAAAAGCTAAAGATATTAGAATTCTAAGCTATATTTTTCATGCTATATTAATTTTAATTTTATAATATTATATTTTTCACTTTCAAATTCATATTTACGTGTTATTAGTATTGTCAGAAAACTTTCAATAAGCTCTAACAAATAAGATCCCATATGACTATGTTTTTTGGAACATTTTTTAAGGCCCCGTGTATATAGTACACTTCTCAATAATAATTTTTTAGATATTTATATATATTATTCATATTCAAATTTGGGTATTTTTAATGCCCTTGAGAAATCCTCGAAGAGCTATCAAATATGACTAGCCAACATACTGGTCTTAAATATGAATAATGTGCTCCATGATACAAAGTCCTTCAAGAATATTGTCTTCATCAACCTATAAGATTTGGATTAATAGTTACCTATTATAAGTGTTTATGGGTTAATATAGAACTTGTATGTATAACTAATAATCATTATGATCTAAGTGATAAAGTATGGGTACGAAATTAATGCGGCCAGGGGAGATTTATAGAAGAAAATGGAAAATAATGAAAAATACAAAAAAATGTAAAAAGTACAAAGAAATAATAAAAATTTAAAATATATACAAAATATAACCCAAAAGATTATGTAACCTAAAATAATAAAAATAAAATGTCTTCTTCCTTTAAAATAGTACATTTAAAAACAACAGCATCATTGCCGTAAATTTAAAAAAGTTATTGGCTAAAAAATATGATTAAAGTGCTTATTGGCTAATCAAAGTCAAAAGATTATGGAATTAGAAGAAAAAATTGTCAAAAGGATATGTAACAAAGTATGGGTATAATATGCATTTTAAACACAAAGTATAAGAAAAATGCAAAGTATAGGGAAAATGAGAAGTATGCATTAAAAAAATAAAAAAATATAGCATTTTTTGTGGTAGGATAAAAAAATACAAAGCATGCATATGAAATGTGTATTATACCCATGTTTTGTCACTTACATTATGATCTTTAAAGTAATGTATTACAACTATAACGCTGGGAGATATTTGTTTAATATATATTTTATTTTATTAATATATATTCACATATGTAACATGTGTGTAATTTTGCTAGTACATGTAAAAAGGCTAGTCTAACCTCACTAATCTTAAGTGTTCTAAAATTAATTTATTTTAAAATTAAATAAGATATTTAATGAGTCATATGAATATTATTGAGAAACTCATACGGTAGATGTTTAAGTAAATGCATAATTGTGGAGCAGTATATTTTTTAAAAAATTATGTAAACTATATAGACCCACTTATATTGATATCATATAATTTTTTTTAAAATATTTTTAATATAATAAAAACATAGTGATTAGAAGAGGTTGGATTGGAATTATATTTTTGTTTTTATTAAAAAAATTATTTTTTTTAAAATAAAAAAATATTTATTTTTTAAATATAAAAATATATTAAAATATTAGAGTATCGATACGTATTGGCCGTATCGATATCGTATGCCCGATACAGCCGGTACATATAGATAATATGTGTGGGGGGCATATCGCCCCCTATACTGTATTGGTATCGACCTCTAATGTATGTCGACCTTCATTTTCTAGTGCATGCTGGCCTCACTTTTCGAGTGCTTCTATCATTTTACAATACCACCTCTAGAGGTGGTGTTGTAAAATCTCACTTTTATGTTATAAGTTTCCAGCAAAATCCTCTCAAATCACAATCCTAAGATTTTTAACTAACGCTGTATTTCAAATACAAGAATCAATTGTTTAACTACTAATGCAATATTTAAATTATTATATTTTAAATCTTAATTTAATAACGCTGAATTGTAAATATGGCATAGACAATTCTAAAAGACTAACAGGAAATTTTAAAATACTAAAATTTATTTTCAAATCCTAATTGACTAACCCCCTGTTAGTCTATTAGTAATTTGATTGTAATGGATGACTTGAGCCTATTAAAGGCTAGTCAACTCCTCACTTCTTTGCTATCTATGACAGTTCTCTTCTATAGTATATGTAAATCTTCAATTGCCTTTTAGCCATTATAAATGACTAATGTGTTTCAAATATAGGATTTTTTGCATTAGTGACCCCTATGGTGGAAGACCTAAAACTAAAGATTCCTGAGAGCATGAAACAGTTTTATGATGCAAAGCTACAACTGCGGGTATTTGATTGCTTTTCAAATTTGCTTGATGTGTGATTACTATTTTAATCAGCTGTTTTGAACTAAATCCTCTTTCTAACTATTATTAACTTTTGCATGAACTTGTTAGTTTTCAAATTTGCTGCATGAACTTGTTATATTCAATTATGTTATTACCTACTACATCTAAGCTCTTGTGTCCTCCCTGGGATGAATCTTTGGGCACTTCTGTAATAACCCTAATTTCTCACACGATCTTCTTATATATTTTGTTATTTATAATTTTCTTAAGTTTTTGGTTAGAGCTCGTGGAGACGAGCATAACAAGTTTTAAAACGTAAAGATCGGAGGTCGGGAGCAAAAGTTACGACCTCAGGAAACGTGTTTGACCGGCGGGACCCACTTTCAAAATTTAGGTGGAACGGTTCTTAAATAGTCTAGTATCGTAGGGCTCGTGAATACGAACTCAACGGTACCAAGAACGCGCAAATCGGAGTTCGGGATAGGAAGTTACGATTTTTAGAATTTTTAAAATTTAAAAATTATAAAATAAAGTATTTTTCGGCGCAGCTCGGCGTGTGCCGCATGAAACAGTTTTATGATGCAAAGCTACAACTGCGGGTATTTGATTGCTTTTCAAATTTGCTTGATGTGTGATTACTATTTTAATCAGCTGTTTTGAACTAAATCCTCTTTCTAACTATTATTAACTTTTGCATGAACTTGTTAGTTTTCAAATTTGCTGCATGAACTTGTTATATTCAATTATGTTATTACCTACTACATCTAAGCTCTTGTGTCCTCCCTGGGATGAATCTTTGGGCACTTCTGTAATAACCCTAATTTCTCACACGATCTTCTTATATATTTTGTTATTTATAATTTTCTTAAGTTTTTGGTTAGAGCTCGTGGAGACGAGCATAACAAGTTTTAAAACGTAAAGATCGGAGGTCGGGAGCAAAAGTTACGACCTCGGGAAACGTGTTTGACCGGCGGGACCCACTTTCAAAATTTAGGTGGAACGGTTCTTAAATAGTCTAGTATCGTAGGGCTCGTGAATACGAACTCAACGGTACCAAGAACGCGCAAATCGGAGTTCGGGATAGGAAGTTACGATTTTTAGAATTTTTAAAATTTAAAAATTATAAAATAAAGTATTTTTCGGCGCGGCTCGGCGTGTGCCGCATGAAACAGTTTTATGATGCAAAGCTACAACTGCGGGTATTTGATTGCTTTTCAAATTTGCTTGATGTGTGATTACTATTTTAATCAGCTGTTTTGAACTAAATCCTCTTTCTAACTATTATTAACTTTTGCATGAACTTGTTAGTTTTCAAATTTGCTGCATGAACTTGTTATATTCAATTATGTTATTACCTACTACATCTAAGCTCTTGTGTCCTCCCTGGGATGAATCTTTGGGCACTTCTGTAATAACCCTAATTTCTCACACGATCTTCTTATATATTTTGTTATTTATAATTTTCTTAAGTTTTTGGTTAGAGCTCGTGGAGACGAGCATAACAAGTTTTAAAACGTAAAGATCGGAGGTCGGGAGCAAAAGTTACGACCTCGGGAAACGTGTTTGACCGGCGGGACCCACTTTCAAAATTTAGGTGGAACGGTTCTTAAATAGTCTAGTATCGTAGGGCTCGTGAATACGAACTCAACGGTACCAAGAACGCGCAAATCGGAGTTCGGGATAGGAAGTTACGATTTTTAGAATTTTTAAAATTTAAAAATTATAAAATAAAGTATTTTTCGGCGCGGCTCGGCGTGTGCCGCACGGCGCGCGCCGAACGCGCGACAAACTGCACGTTCGTCACCACGTGAACCTCATTTCGCCGGCGCCAGTGGGTGTCGGCCAGTTTTTCTGGCGGCGCCGGTGGGCGCCCACCTGTTCCGGCGGTGGCGCCCACCTGTTCCGGCGGTGGCGCCCACCTGTTCCGGCGGTGGCGCCCACCGGAATATTCCCCTCCCTCACCTATATATACCCTTTCCGGCTATATTTCTCACCCACATCCGATTTTCAACCCCTTCACTGTTTTCACCATTCCCGACCCATTTTAAGTCCGATTTTCACGTTTCAAGTCCCGTTTCCTACTAATTCAAGGGTGCTCTACGTACCGGAAGCGTTATTTTCCCGAGACGACCCCTCTAAGACCTCAAAAAATGTGCCCCTTCCCTAATCTTCCCTTTTCATCTTTTTAATGTTTCTAGGCCATTCCTAAACCTTTTTAACCCGTTTCAAAGCCCTACCTTACTTAATCAAGGGCATTCTACGCGTTGGAGTGGTTATTCTGCCGAAATTCTCGCTCGAAGGCTGATATATTAAGGTGAGACTCTCTTTACTCTACGAGGAGATTTCGCACGTATTATAGGTAGGTAGTTTTAAATTCTAATCGTATGCCGACATTTTGACTCACTAAAGTTTTACTAAAAAGTTTTCTGTTACTTTATGAAAACAAAAGCTCAGACTTCAAAAGCATCTCCTCTTTTCGAAAATTTCTTCGAGTTTTGGGCAATCGTGCCATCTGAATAATTCTCGGTTCTTCGGAGCTAAGAATTATTATGATTTTGGATACCGCCAAATTTGGCATCTGGCGTGCACAGGATTGCGATGTCATGGGTAAATCCCTTCCTTTCAGTCTCGCGTCGCACCATGGGCGCGGGTGTAAGTCGTCTGGTATCGTGACATTTTGTGATCGTGTTTTCAAGTTTTTCGGATGATTTCCAAAAGAAAAAAATGGCATGTGCACGAAGCATATTCTTATAACTTAATTCGACCTACTGAGTATGAAATTACTCACCTACCCTCAGACTCTGCAGGTGTTTCACTCGATTCTGAAGGAGTCGACGAAGGATTTCCTTAAATTATAGTTTTGTACTACTGTTTTTGTACTTATGTAAATTATTGTATTGACCAATGTACAAAGGCATGTGATGCCTAATTTTGACAATCTTTGTATAATACAAAGTATGTTGTAATTACTGTTTTAGTACACGGTGATCCTTGGCAATTGTAATAAAATTTTGTTACATTTTTCAAAAATTGTTTTCTTTTATTTGAGAATACGAGGGACGTTACAACTTCACCATCTCCATTTTATTCCAACACGACTATCTAATACTTCATTATCAATTAGGTTTTTCATGGATTTAGTATAAGTGTATACTCAAAGAAAATAAATTATTGGACACTCTAGTGTGCTGAAGTAAAACTTATAAAAGAGTTTACTGGACATAATATTTATACTAATATTAAGGAAAGAACTTGGCAATTTAGGTTTATTTTCTCTCTTATACTAATATTTATCCCCGCAATGTCGTGTTACAGCTTTACACAGATTTCCACAGGTTGAGAGGAGATATTTGAAGGAGTGCCCATGAATGTTCTTGTTCAAATACCAGGTCATGAGAGTGATTGTTCTCTCTTATAATAATACTCTGCTTCCCCCTGATTTGTTGATGCATTAACAGGGTATGTGCAACTTTTTACCTTGAATAAATGTAGTACTATCTTTTAATTCTACGTTGGTTAGGAAGAGGAACTAATAGGCCAAAAAAGTTCAAGGCCAGGAAGATTTGTGATATGGATCAACATCAACACACTGAAACAAAGGCAATATATTGAGGGCCTGTTTAGATTTGTTTAACTGATTGTGGAAATATGGACAGCTAAGTAATTTATGATTATCACCTGGAATCCCCCAATGCTCCGAACTTCTATCCTAGTTCTATCTAAAATCTTTTTGTGTTCTCATTATGTAACCTTTGGAGAATGCACCAATTTAACATGAACAAACTATGATGACATGCATATGCAAAAGAGGATTTAGGGTGTGAGACTCAGCGAGGAATAAAGTAAACCTATTGTGTTGAATTGAAGAGAGAGCTTACAAACAAAATTTCACGTAATTGAGTGGGAACACAGTATAAAAAATAAATATGAACTGCAACAAATTCCCATTACATATTAACATATTAGAATCAAATAACTAAGAAAGAGCAAAAGAGAACACTGCAAGAGAGAACCTTACCACAATCATTTCTTGCTTTGTTGCTCTGTCATGAATGCCATCAAAATGTCCATACGACTTTGAAGATCAGAAAGTTGACTCCTTTGCTCAGATAGTTGACTCCTTTGCTCAGATATTTGACTTTGGTGTTAAGATATTTGACTTTGTTGTAACTCACACAAAGCTTCTTGACGTCTAGCCTTTCTTGATATTTTGCAACCATCTCACATGCTTGCGAGGCTGTCGTTTCGGCCATTTGAGCTCTTTGTGTTGCAGCCTTAAGTTGTGATGCCACGTCATGACTTGATGAGGGCAATGGGGCCACCTCACCCTTTTCAAGTCCACGGGCATAATGTTTTCGCTCCCCTATAAGCCTAAACGTTATCTGATCCGGCGTTTCTAGAGGAGTACCATCTTCACTCAAAGCTATTTTTTCCACTTCAGACCTCATCTGAACCTGCAAGTACATTCGTGTGACAAGAAGTCATTAGAGGAAAATAATTTTGAATTATAAGTATGTGCTTAATACATGCATCTCATAATACTACACATTTTAGGTCTTACGTGCATCGCCCTAGCCTCGTCGCTCACGAAGTCACCTTTCTTTCTTGAGTAGTGAGTTTTTTTTATAGAAGTCTATCATTGAAAGTTGTTCCTCCCTACTCTCATTTTCTTTTTGCTATATCAGTCAATGGGAGATTGATCGTTTATAATTAAACCCTTTGTAAGTATACAAGGTAATTGTATTAGGATACGTATTTAAGGGTTGTCGAACCTTAGGGATGGATGAATTATCACTAAATTTAAAGAGGAATTTGCTTATTACAAACTAAAAATAACTTAAACTTAGATTAAGCAAAAGAAAGGAATCAACTAGTTTAAAAACAAAAGATTAATATGATAGAAATTACTTAGGAAATTGAATCCACTATAGAACCATAACAATTCCTTAACTCTTAATCTAAATCTAGTGTGAATATGAGCAAGTATTATCAGCTACAAGCTAGAATTACTTTAGATAGAATCATTAATTAAATTCCATGACATGAACTATCTTCGACAATAGCATGAATCATCTACACTAAACTAGTTATAGGTATGACCCGTCTAATCTTAGTATAACTCATCCAAGTCATTAATTATCTAAACATTAAAACTATTGTCTGAACATCTCAACTAAATCACAGAAATTAGAATCGATGAAAATATCCAAACCACATCAATCTATCATCTACAAGACAATAAATCAACATAGATTTGAATAAACATTAAAAGCTCTTTCATTAAAAAGGGAATCAATATCATACAATTGTCATCATTCACAACTAAGATCTAAATTAAAAAGAAAAGAAACTGAAACTTATCTATAGCTTCATCAACTCCTAAGTAAAAGAAAAGTTTAGCCTTCCATTGTAGAAGAAAGCACTTGAATCTCAATTAAAAGCTTTGAGTTCTCTCATATCTTCTTCTTTATTTTTCTCTTCATAAAATCTACTTGAATCCTCTGGTTTCAAGCCAAATATGTCTTTTTATAAGCATAAGATCCGTAGGAAGAAGTCCAATATGAAAAGGATTGGAACTTGGCTAAAACTAGGAAATTGCACGTTATGCCGTTCGAACGCCTTCCATGCCCGTTCAAATGCTTGAACTGTGTTTTTGTCTGAATTCACATTATCCCGATCGAATGGTAATTGATCCCATTCAAACGGCTACAGTGTTTCTGCAATCTGGATAGTTTTTCTAGACAGTCTATATTCTGTTCATTAAGTTTTTCTTCATGTCTATATTAAATTTTAACTTGTTTATAACTCCAAAAAGTTGTCCAAATCACTTTAAAGCGTGTCAAGGCTATTTTGAATCATTCCAAACATTGTCCAAGTACCTCGATAAGTGCACTTTACCTATAAAATATAAAATATCATATTTTAGATATGTACAATATAACTAAAATCCCAAATTTGTTCAAATACATATCTAAACTACTAATAACTATAAAATTATTAATAATTAAATTAAAATCCTAATATCTATCTTAATCTAAATAAACTATAACTAACTCTAAATTAACCTAATTTATACTAGCAAATAAGGTAAAAAGGCATATAAAATAGATATATATTTCATAGTTATCAGAGATGCAAAATGTTAAATGCAACATATAAATGATAATTCAAACACATTACATAATATATGACAAAAATTACCATCTCCTCCAAATAACATACAAACGGTTTTGACCCCCCTATATGTTGGACTTTCAATGCGGTTCTACTTTTCTTACCTGCTTTACTTCTTTCCTGCATTGAATGCAAACATCAATATGAGTACATTTTCATATCATATTGGCAAATGATAAGATAAAAAAGTGCATATACATATGTAATAAATTCTATACCTCAAATATGCGAGAATCAAATCTATCACATATTTTATCCCATTTCTCAGATGGAATGGCATCGTAGGGATTAGCTTTAGCTTCAGAACAATTCTCAAATTTTTTGTAATGCAAGTGCATTTGATATCTGAAGTCTTTAAATCTCTCTGCAAAAATCAGATTCAATGCATTTGTAATATAACATGGGTCTCCGTGGATCGCAAATTTATCCTATAAAATTGTGTAAACAATTAATGAAACAACATGCATGCTAACAAAATTAGGAAATAACAAGATAAACAAATTAAGTACAAGGAAATTTACCTTCAACTTATTATGTAGAACCTCTCTGCTAGGCCCTGGCACACATCTCTAATCTAAGATGAATTCACCGTTTTCACTTAGTAGCAAATTATATCGGCATATGAGACCCGCCTCATGTGTCAATTCTCCACACCCAGTCGTAAGTGGCCTCCATTTGTTACTGGGAATTTCGACTGTCACTTTCCCCTTTTTTCTTACCAAATCATGTAATGCTTTATTAACTGCTTTACCACGGGCCCTTTTATGAGAAGATCCTATAAAGACACACATCTAATATGTATCAGTAATTTAAATGGACAATAACATAATATACAAATACACATAGTACCTGCTTATATTTATATATATATTATTCATATTCAAATTTGGGTATTTTTAATGCCCTTGAGAAATCCTTGAAGAGTTCTATCAAATGAGATTAGCCAACATACTGGTTTTAAATATGAATAATGTGCTCCACTATACAAAGACCTTCAAGAATATTGTCTTCATCAATCTATAAGATTTGGATTAATAGTTACCTATTACAAGTGTTTATGGGTTAATATAGAACTTGTATGTATAACTAATAATCATTATGATCTAAGTGATAAAGTATGGGTACGAAAATAATGCGGCCAGGGGAGATGTATAGAAGAAAATGGAAAATAATGAAAAATACAAAAAAATGTAAAAAGTACAAAGAAATAATAAAAATTTAAAATATATACAAAATATAACCCAAAAGATTATGTAACCTAAAATAATAAAAATAAAATGTCTTCTTCCTTTAAAATAGTACATTTAAAAACAACAGCATCATTGCCATAAATTTAAAAAAGTTATTGGCTAAAAAATATGATTAAAGTGCTTATTGGCTAATCAAAGTCAAAAGATTATGGAATTAGAAGAAAAAATTGTCAAAAGGATATGTAACAAAGTATGGGTATAATATGCATTTTAAACACAAAGTATAAGAAAAATGCAAAGTACGGGGAAAATGAGAAGTGTGCATTAAAAAAATAAAAAAATATAGCATTTTTTGTGGTAGGATAAAAAATACAAAGCATGCAAATGAAATGTGTATTATACCCATGTTTTGTCACTTACATTATGATCTTTAAAGTAATGTATTACAACTATAACGCTGAGAGATATTTGTTTAATATATATTTTATTTTATTAATATATATTCACATATGTAATATGTGTGTAATTTTGCTAGTACATGTAAAAAGGCCAGCCTAACCTCACCAATCTTTTGACTAGTGCTCCCAGACCAGCAACATAGGCCTCCTCACATAGTACATAGGGGGCACTAATTTCTAAGCATAACTACCACTTTATGTATAATGTTCATAGCCTAATTAAGTGGGCCGCTCACGAAATTAGTCCGGGAAAATTGGCAAGGAAAATATTTTTCTTTGTAAAATGCAATCTTATTTGGTACCGTTGAACTTGACTTTAAACATCTTGTTTGGGGAAGTATTTCTAATGCTTCATCTTCTAGCGTAAGAAACGTCTGGGAGTCATTGGATTTCAAATAGCACACGTTAGCATAAGCATTTGCATAAAAAATGTGAAGCATTAAAAATGTTTCCCTTGTTTGGAACATATGCAAATATCGGGCGGCAGTAGTAACACATTTCCTATTTGGAAAAGTATTTCGCCCAGACATCTAGTACTGACTACTTTGGTTTATTAATTTTGACGAATATGGCCTACAATAATATCTCTACAGTGGACTGTCAATAGTAGAATTTTTTTAGCATTTCAGTTAATTGGCCAATATCTATGGAACTGATAAATGGTTAGCGGCTAAGTTTCCTTGAATGCTCTTCGACTCTTTCTATCCAAGTTAGGAAGGATGATTTTTTCTGTGGCAGCGGATGCATGTTATTATCCTCCATCAGTCGCTGGTAGAATGGAATAGTAGTCCAACGGCAGCTATTTCATCTCTATCTCCCAGAAAAAGAAGGTGCGCCTCTATTTGGGTGTAAAAACCTACTTAAATCTGAAGACTCAACGGACTAAGTGATAATATAGCAGAAGTTAGGTAGATTCTCCCTGTAAATTCAAAGCACAAAGTGGAACCGGAAAACGAAGAATCCTTTATTAATTTGAAGACACTAATGATCAGGTGTCAATCATAGACAACGAACTGGTAGGCCTCACCCCCCTTGTCTTGTTGTCTTCTTGGTGGGGAGCTCAGACAAAAAAATCCGTCCAAATGGGGCCTTTCCCGGATCCTCGTTAGGCGGGTCCGGAGAACCATGCATGATGCATGTCCAAGCCCTGACAGCCACCGGCCCCATCATCGAACTATGTAAGACGATCCCCTTCCCAGGAGCCCTAAATGCAAACATGCAGCCTTGCTACGTCGCTACTGGGACTTGCTTTACATAGCCAATTAGCTAGGGCAAATGGTGATCACTCTTTTTTTCTTATCAAAGTAAAAGGGGGAGGTACGAGTATTGGGCTCTAATTTAAATGCAGTTTTGACTCTCTGCGTAAGTTATGGGGATATTATAAGTGATACATGCCTTCCGATATTAAAGCTTCGTTCAATTTCCAAAAAGAAAACAATACAGCTAGCAAATATTATTCAGCATTTTCATCCTTAGGGCTTAACGTTCCATGTTTTATCATCTTGATCAATAGATTTCGACTTACAATCAGCGGCCTAATATTTTGAAGTTGTAGTCTGTATTCTCAAATAGCATTCCAGGAGTCAAATTTACAATTAATAATGCTATTAAGCCTAACTTCCTCATTGCTTGAGCCACTAGAACTCTTCCGATCCTCAACGCCAGTTGTATATACATTGAATTAACCCTAAAATCCTGTACTTGTCAATTTGTCTCCGCAGAAATTCCTACCAATTTATGCCTATAAAACCTCATCCCCTTCCAACTATCTTGCCATCACATCCTCGGCTTTAGCCCTTTACAGGACAACCATCCTGACACATTAGACATCACTGTTGTCCCTCCTCTGCAATTGCAGCCCACATTAGCCTTTTTTTAATTATTGCCTAGCTAGTATGGAGAGGCCAAATCTCCTTCTCCTTTCTATAGCCATGCAACTAGTCATCGTCTACTTCGCAGAAGGATTTACCAATGAAGATGACGAACTACCACTTGCTCAAACACTCGAGTATGGTAGAAAAGCCCATCCAAGCCTGCCTGCAATGAATCTACCAGGCGAGAACCGACGCCTTGCAGAGAAGGTCAAGCTCACTTGCAACAAATATCCTCAGATATGCCGCCATAAGGGAAGCCCGGGACCCAAGTGCTGCCAAAAGCAGTGCGTGGATGTAATGACTGACCCTCTCAACTGTGGAATGTGTGGCTACAAGTGCAAGAGGAATGAGGCCTGTTGTGGCGGGCGCTGTGTGAACTTGCTAAATGACGAGAGGAACTGTGGGAGCTGCAACAAGAAGTGCAAGAAGGGCGACGTTTGCATTTATGGGCTCTGCAACTATGCCTAAATCTCTTTGGGAGAGTGTGGCTGTCAAGGATGCTTTCTTAGCTCATATTATTTACATTTACGATTTTCGTCCCTGTATCTATGTAGGGTGCGTATGTTTTGGGGAGCTGTTATGAATGATTTTATGTAGCTATTTACGCACTTACATGTTAATTTCTTATTCTTGCATTAATATTATGTGAACTGTGATATAGTAAATAACAAAAATTTCATGTATGCCTTTCAGTTCATATTTGAACGGTTATGCTTGGTTCTGATTTTCTCTTCTGATTTCGCCACTAATCAGGAAGTTTTCCTGCTGATCACCTCACCACACATGCGTGATGTATGCGCACCACAGATAATTACGAAGTTTGATTGAATATATCATGAGTTCATGATATATATCTATTATTTTTTTTATCCATGTGCTGCAAAGACTATTTCCAACTTCCTAAATAGTCGATGGCAGAAGACTAAAAGTTTAGTTTCGGATACAGCTTCCGCTTATATTAATTAATGAATTATTAGATGATTTATCTTCTTAAATTCATTTTTTTAACAAAATTCATAATTTCACACAATTCTTGTAGAAGTATATGTGACGATGTTCCTCAACTTTTTTTTCCATAGGGATAAAAAAAGATAAGTGATGCTAAATTAAACGAGATATATGTTTCTGTCAAGACAGATGTCATACGTGAAGAGAGAAACTACAAGCGCTTGACAATGTCTTTTCTCTACCTTTAATGAAGATGTAAATGTAAGCAGACAATATGCATATTATAAAGTGACAATTGTGAAGATCTTACTGATTACATCTGCTCCTCTTTTCGATATTCTTCTTAAAATAAACTACTCATTCGGCCTGAAAGAGAATTCAAATCCGAGCTAATGAAGTTTCACCCGCCATTGATGGCCATGGATTGATGGTGCATACGGAAGCATACATAATTTGTGCATTGAGTATAATTTTCTAGGATCTATGTACACTTCTATATATTATCAACAGCGGGTGAAATTTCACCCACGACTCGGCTAGTTAATGGTGAAGCTTCGTTAGTAGATTTGAGTTGAGAGGTTCCCTCGTAGTATCTACCAATCGCCCCACTAAATACCTTGACTTCTTGTTGCGGATAAAATACTCATTGCCTGCACACACTAGGTGACTTGTCTACTTAAATATGATAATTTAGCTAAAAGAAGTATTCTATTGGCAAATAAATATTTTTTTGTCATCATAATCTAGAAACTCGAGATCATACTTCCTTCCAATGTACTTTTTCAAAGGTAGTATGGTGACAAGTCATTCTTAAGTGCCGAATTATGAAATTAATTCTTAATTTTCATGATAAAATCCAATGGATTACTCAATTTACCAATTTGTATAAGTTTGGCGGTATTGTGTTAAATTCTATTTATATATCCTTTATATGAGAAGAAAGAAATCGTCGCATCGTTGATGGTAACCATAGAAGCCCTAACTGTCTATCTAAAGTTATAAATGCAAGTGTGTCATATCTTGGATAACTATGATTTGAAAGCGGAAATTTTGAAGGCCTATGGATAGATTAAGTCCTTAGTATTTTTTTTCCCTTTCCTTCTTATTTTTGTCTACGGTTTGATTGTCTTTTTTCTTGGGGATGGGATGATTGATTATGCTTTTGTACCCTCTCCTTCTTTTTGTTTAATACAAAATCTCATTTATAAAAAAGAATTCATTGCAGCATGCCGTCAAATAGGGTGCAATTTACTGCCAGGCCTATGTGGCTTGAACTTGGAAAAATAATTTCGTGATTTTCATGACCACCACCGTGACCAGCCAACATGGGGCTCGGACATGAAACTGTCAAGTGACATAGAAAGTTCCACTGAGACCTTGTTAGTTAATTACCATGTCCGGAGCCCCATGGACTGGTCACGGGGCTCTGGTCATAGAAACCGTAGAGTGACATAGAAAGTTCCACTGAAACCTTGTTAATTAATTGCCATTGATCCCCATGTGTTTAGCTCTTGGTATAAGAGTCGGAAAGGATGTGGAATTTCATGTTGATGAGAAATGAAGGTAAACCTAACATGACTCTTTTCGGCCATGGCCGGTGGCCATCCTGGTATATTCCTCTACACCCCCGCCCCCGCTCTAAGAAAGCGAAAGAAAATGCTCGATCTATACCAGGAACTTGTTTTAAAATGTACGGGTTGACTAGAATGAGTTGCTCAATGCTATATATGTTCGGCAGCCTGTAACTAGAAACAATCATAGATGTTGATTTCTCCTCAAGATCAGCTAGCTTTGCCTCCTACTGACGCTCGGATCAAAGGCGGTAATCCAATAATTTTTTTTTGATAAGTTTGCCCTTAATTGGACGGATTACTCATCTTCATTATATTTAGCCATCTCCCAAAACCCTAGCCTTCATCGCTTTTGGTGCCTCCCATCCTATTATATTATATAAGCTCTTCCAGCTAAAACTATTTACTATTTCTCCAGTGCATGCCTATCTCATCTCTTCTATTATCTCTCTCAGACTCTCACCACCGAGTATATTTTTATTGAGGCATATAATTGTCAATGTCTATGGTAATGCTACCAGTGGTCATAATAATTGTGCTAGTGTCTGTGGTAGCGTTACTAGAGTTGTGGAAGCACTGTCGGAGCCATGATAGTGTTGCTTGTGGCATCTCATGACCATGGCAGCGCTGCCTGTGGCATCATGTAGCCATGGCAGCTCTGCCATGGGCATGCACTTTTTTTTGTGTTGTCATATCATGCCGACTATGATAGCACTCTTAGCAGTGGTGGCACTAGTAACATTGTATTCTGGCCAGTGCGTCCAGGGATGTGGCAGCTCTCACTACCATGGCAAGGCCATGCAAGTGGAGCTTTTCTTGTGAGTTTACCAAACATAATTCATATATAATTTTTTTATAAATTAGATTTATAGAATATGTATTACCAAATAAAAATAAAATTTATCAATAAATTTAACTAATCAAATTAAAGTAAATTATGATTTACTATACCAAATAATTTGTATCCAATTAGCCTATGAGTTATTATCGCCACGGAGGAAGCGGTGATATCGGTTGACAAAAGCTTATAAGAATTTCTATCTTTGAAGCTTGATACTTCTATTTCTCTCTTGTCTCTGTTTTAAACTATTTTTTTTGCAATTGGAATTCTATGGGGTGCATCAGATTACTTGATTCAGTTGGTGGAGATGAAGGATGGTGGGTCACTTGGATAATTTGCAAACTGTTGCCGTCTTACATCCTGCCTTGTTGCTTGTGCGTGACGATTCTGGTGGAGTTGGCCCTAGAGCTGATCAATGTCCCTTTCCATGTCATGGAGTTCACCTCGAAGATCCTCTGATTCAAATGATCTCTTGCAGATTCAAGAGGTCCCTCCTGACATGGACGGACTTTCTCGGATTTGGATAAAGGCTGACATAGATGTTGGCGGACATGGACGGATAATAATTAATAGAAGTTGGCTATTCAAACCCCTATTTTTTCCCACTATCCCGCAAATGAAAGTAAAAAGTTTAAACTTTTCATTACTTTTATACCCCACTTTTCCCTCACTGACTTACTCATTTATCTCTCATTTACCTTTTCATGACTTATTCCTTTTTCCCCCACGTTTTCACCTCATGAGTTAACCTAAGGAAATAAGGTTTTTACTTTCTCCTTCTCCTCAAGGCCGCTGACGAGCACTGTAGTCGCCGGCGAGCACTATAGCCGCTGGCCACTAAAGAGTATTATTTCTTGTGGCGTACACTGTAGCTTCGGCGACGTTTTAAAAACTCCGGTGGTGGGTAAAAAAGCTCCCGCGACCCACTAGTTGAACCCTTTTTATAAGTTTTCTTCATTTGTTCATCAATGCCGTCTTTACACTTCCAGAGACTGTCCTTACACTTTCAGAGACAAGTTAATCAGAATTTCTTTCTGCGAGAACGTTTTCAGAGGCAAGCTTGTGTTAATTTTTTGGCTGGGGCTAGCCCCCGCCTGTTTTCAAAGAATGTTATAGGCACGGGGTGCCCCTGCCACTTCATGCTCAATTTGGCGGGCCCCCCCCCCCCCGTCAACTCAAAGATAGTAACTTCTTCGAGTTACTATCTTTTTCGTGGCAGGGGGCACCCCCCGCCTATTTTCAAAGAATGTTACGGGCACAGGTTGTCCCCTGCCACTTCATCTCAATTTGGCGGGGGGTACCCCCGTCAACTCGAAGACAGTAATTTCTTCGAGTTACTGTCTTCTTCATGGCGGGGGGCACCCCCCACCCATTTTCGAAGAATGTTACGGGCCCGTTCACCACCGGCACTTCATGCTCAATTTGGTAGGGGGTACCCCCGCCACGAAGAAGACAGTAACTTGATTAATGGGGGTTCTTTTGTGAAGTAGGTTGTAAGGGTTCCATTGTATGCACAATCAATAAACTTGATTAATGGGGGATCTTTTGTGAAGTAGGTTGCAAAGGTTCTTTTGTGAAACGCCAAACATAAAGTCCATTATACAAATAACCTGGTCCATAATCTTCATCCTATTCAACTTAAATTTTCATTCCACTGTTTTCACCATACAAATAAACTACAACACAACAATTAACTTGTCCATTGTTTTCACCATACAAATAAACTGGTCATATGTTCAACATAAATTTTCATTCCATTGTTTTCACCACACAAATAGACTACAACAGCACAACAATCAACCTGTCCACTGTTTTCACCATACAAATAAACTGGTCATAATTTTCATCCTGTTCAACATAAATTTTCATTCCACTATTTTCACTATAGAACTAAAGTATAGCAGCACAACAATTATCCGAAGTCCCTTATACAAATAGAAATAGCGGCATAAAATGTCTCCGTACATGAAATTTAAATGTCATACAACTAAACTATAGCAGATCCTGTCTTCGTTCTTGTTTATTTGAATTTGCTTCTGATTCATCATCGGTCACTCCATCTTTTTACTTCAGCTCGTCGCCTCCTATTTGATGTTGTTGGGTGTGTCCTCAACATCTAGTGTATGGAGAATCAAAGCAAAGGTTAGCCTCAATATTATTAACAATATTATAGAATATAAAGAGAGTTACAACACTCAAAATAATCACAACATAAATCATTCAGTAAGAATGAGATTTGGTCAAATGAGAGAATTATGAGGGTCACCATGAGTTCAATTAAGTGCATCTGTGATGGCAGTTACAAAATAAGATGCAAAAGTACCTGAATTTTAATATGTTTCCATAGACACTCAAATAAATATTTCAAATACTTATAAGCCATTACCATGGTGAGCATAGCCTGCTGGAAGAGCATTCCAAATTGTTACATTGAATTTTGGTGCGACCATGAACTACTGAATTGAATCTTTGATGTTCCCACACTTGGAATACATGCCAATGAGAGCACTGCTGACAAATTTATCAAGTTCATATCCTGTTTTAACAATATAGGCATGGAGTACCTTCCATGTTATAATAGTGGTATGCTAAACTAGCAGAAAGAGTGAAGTGGTCTGCTTTAATTCTTTATTGAAGCATTTTCAATAATAACGTCAGCACAACTTCACTGCACCCATGTTTTGAATATTCTGGCATCAATGCAGTCCAGGAAACAACATCTCTCAAAGCCATAATGTTAAACAGTGCAAGTGCAGAACCCAAAGATCCACAATCAGCATACAGGAAAAAACAGAGAAGTTTGAACCGAAAGATTAAATATAAACCCAGACTTTACTAGGTAAGCATGAACTTGTGTACCTTCATTAATGGCTTTAAGATCAATACATCCCATAAGAACACTACTACAAGAAATAAAATCTAAATTTATACCTTACTTTCTGATAAAACAGAAATGCTTAAGAGCTTCTGCAGAAGTCTATTTAGACATAGCCTGAAATCACAATTGTCCCCGAAAGTAAGTGCAACTAGTCTATTTAGAGAGTCTCTTACACATGGATCTGCATTAAACCCAATAGAATGAATCAGAGCACCCAAGTGGTGGGTCTTAGAGGTTGCTGAAACACCAAGAATACATGATAAAATAATGCAGCCGTTTAACTTTGTAAAACTAGTAAAAGACATTCATGGCATCTTCCAAGAAACCGGAACTGGCATACCTGTTAATCAAGCTTGTCCAAGACATTATATTCTTGCCACCTGAGCAGAGCAACAAACTACAAGCAGTGTGAAGGGTGTTACAACCAGCATACATCCCAACAAGGGAATTCTCAACAGCTTTATCAGCATCAAATCCAAACTTAATCAATGAACTGCGGATTTGCGTTCCTTCTGTCAAGAACTATTCTCAGACAACTACACTGAGTAAATTAACAAAACAAGCACTAGTGGATTTGCTAAAAATGCTCATAAGCTGCCCCAAATTTTCCAAGCCTTGAAAGTGGACCAATCATTGTATTAAACAGAACAGTGTCCTTCAATACCGAACCGTCATATACTTTCACCAACTCATCAAAACTCAAGAAGCCCACTTCCAAGAACAACGTCCTCTCCATGACCAAGCTTGATTAGAACACAACGTGTTTGTAAACCCATGTGAAGTCATCCAAGGTCAATGCAACCTTAATATGAGTAGGGTAACGAAACTGACCTGATCGGGAACCACACCGCAAAAAAGCATCTGCCTAGAGAAACCAATAGAAACCGGAAAGGCAAAGCCCAGTGGTAAACGACATCCGGTTCAACAATAGGAAAAAAGGAAGAAGAAAATGCAGCTAGTTCAGGAAGATATAATTAGAGGCCGAGGGAGAAGGGGAAGGCCGTGGAGGAGAACCAGGATCCACCTGAGATGAAGTTTGCGGCAGTGAACTACTGAGCCTCTGAGGTGCTAGTGATGACCTTGTAGCCCTTCCATGTGACTCGATTGGCGGTGTTGGTGCCGGTGCCGGTGTTTTGGTACTCGGCGTAGTAGAGGGTGTCGAGGGTGAAGTTGCCGTTCCAGGGATACCACCCGGCAGGGTTGATGATGTTGCTGATCTGAGATTGCATGACGACGGTGCGGGAGTATTCCTTCCAGGGGCGGCCGTGGTAGGTGGGGAAGGACGAGATTACCGGGAGGAGCTCAGATGTGGTGCTGATGCGGCATTTTTGGATGACAATGCCGGTGTTCTAGTTGGGGTCGTCGCGGCCCTGGGCGGCAGGTGTGGATATCACAATCCTGGAAGACAGCGGCGGAGTTTCTAAGGATGAAGTCGACGGTGCCAACGATGAGGCATGAGCGGTAGAATTGACGGAGGGAGTGGACGTAGAGGGTGTCCTGGTAGGCTGGTGTTGTTAGCCACTAGCGGTGGGGCGGGAGAGGAGGAGGGGGAAGAGGGTCTAGTGGGAGGGTCGGGCTGGTCGAAAGGTTTGAGCTTTCTGCCCAGATTGGACTGTAGAAATGCCGATCGCCGGACACTTGTAAGGGCACTGGGATAAACCTGGGTGAGGCCATGAGAGGGATGAAGTGGGGTACACATGAGTTAAAAAAATATTCTAATTATTTTTAATAACAGGGGTATAGGTGAGAGACTATACAACTTATGTGTGGGGTGCCTAAGCAACGGGGGATATAGAAAAGCAACGGGGCGTAAATAGCCACGTTCTAATTAATAGACAGAGGCGATTAAACTTTTGTCCGCGTCTGCTTTTGTCCTTGAGCACCCCCAATACAGATAGACACGTTCAAATAAAATTTCTAACCTACTTCCTTCTGCTTCTCTGATGTGGGCGATGGTGCCTGCCCTTACTCTACCATCCAAGCCTCGAAAAGCATATGACAGGGGGAGCACCAATATTAAGTTCTCATAAACTAACAAAAAAACCAAACATTCTTCATTATTTGATTTGCAGTTCTCATTCGTGATTATGACAATACAAATATTTAGGCTGAAAAAGAGAAACAAGATTGTTACTTCATTTGATTTGCAGTTTTTCATGTTGGTACAAAAAAAAAAAAAAAAAACTGTAGTGAGCAACCATCTTTATAAAACGTAGAATACTATCCTACGTTCATTTATTTAGAGCCAAGATTGTTTCCCTTTTTTAACTTTTTAGGTAATTAAAGGTAAGAAAGATCAATGATTTTGCATTTAGCGTCAACCATTTGCTGCCAACTATTAACAGAACCAGTGGAACCCAATATCATACCGAGGGTCCAATCAATCCTCACAAACGTACTTAGTTCGTTGCTTGAACTAACAGAAATCTTGGGATGTCAGCGTCGTCTGCCGTTGAAGACGACCACTCCACTCAAAATTCTGGTCTCAATTGCCTTGGCAGAAAAGCTTGCTGTGTTTCTATTTGGCATCTTATGAGCTAATTAGTTAATTTGCGGATATCCTTCTTTAATTGACTTTTCGTGCTTTCTGATTAACAAATAATAGATTTAAGGCTCTCCGCCGTCGTCATGTGAACACTAAGAACACAAGGACTTGGAGAATAAATTCGTACCCCCCTGACACTTAAACGAGTCACCACAATAGGCAAACAATCAATTAACAAACTGAGCTGTTGCTCAGCAAAAAGCTTATGCGGATAATTGTAATCAGAATTTGTGGCATTGGTGGTCTTCATTACCCATCAACGTAGGAGTCCCATGCGGTATTGCACACCTTCAGGACAATATTTTACTACAAGTGTTTGCCAGTATTACTGTCGTCATTATTTTTTTCGAAAATAAATGTATGAATATAAGAAAAAACATACTGAATTCATGTTATTTGGAGCTGAATGATTTTCTCAGAGAGACCCACCGACTTGTTAGATAAACGTTGTTCCCAAAAGCTTGAGCTAAATATTTAAAAACATTTTATTAATATGTTTCTTTCATATTCCAACACTTCTCGCACATGCAAGCATTTGTCATGTAAGTGAACATAACACACTCACGTCTAGCTAGTGGGACTGGAGCCGTTCTGATACTGTTATTTCTACAGGCTAGCTACAACTCAAGTTATTAGAAAACAGACTATATATCTAGCTATTTTCTAATCTCCAGACTCCAGTCATCTATGGCGATGGCCATCAGCAGCTTACAACACGAGGGAAATAAGTAGAGCGCATTAGACCTTCCCCTATTTTAGTTTTAACTTCAAGCAAGAAATCTCCAGACAAGAATATATATGAATCCTGTTGACCACCCATTAGTGCTAATTTGTCTAAAGTCTGGCCAACTTTCCTTCTCTAAAGTCAAATCTTATACCCAATCGTAGAAGCTTAGTCGAAATTTTAGACGTCAAAAAAAGAACTGATTATTAAAAGGGAGGTTTCATTCATCTGCAGAGAGAGAGAGAGGCTGCCTTCTGTGTAAGAGGCATCGGCTTTGAATAACGAACCTATATCATTTCTAGAATACTCCGGAATTTCTTCCACTGATTGTGCTGCTCATCTCAAGATGAAAAAAGGAACAAAAAATAATTTTCGCAGCTACTACTTATTTCAATATATTAACTACTAAAGCCTGATGATCTCAGGCTAAAAAAAAACTTATTGCTTTTTCTATAATAACAATAGTACAACAAATTTGTCCAACAAACCTTTTTTTATAACTGTGGCATGCATGGCAAATTTTAGTTGGACAAAGGAAAATACCTTATTTTTCTTCTTCCAATCAAACCCCACCATGTCTCAATTAAAGGGTTTGTTGCCTTGGACGTCATGTATCGATTTTTATATATATGCACGCCTAGGAAAGCTTCGTTGTAGTATAATGGTACTTTAGCTGATGAAGAGTCATTGCTGCCCTACAACTAGGTTGGTTAATTTGAATAGAGAATGTCGATCGTAAGGGCAAACTGCATGTTCAATCAATTTCAATTATTTGGACCAAAGTTTGTTGTCAACTTCGTTATCCATCCGCTGCAAATTGACAAAAGGTTGAATGAAATGGACCCATCATAGGACTTCCAGCTCCAAGGTTTAAATCAATGCTCAAGAACCTAACTCACTTTTCTTGAGCTAACAGAACGCTTCAGTTCAACGGGCAGCCGTTGAATATGACCACTCCATTCGGAAACCCTGCTCTCTTATTTGTCTTTGCTTCCTGCCAACTTTGTCTCCTATAAAAACCATTCCTTCCTCACTTCTCACCACCCATCTGCTTTCCCTTAGCTTAAATCCTACACGAGGACAACCATAGCTCAAGCATCCAACCAGCTTTCTCTTGATTTGCTTCATAAACTTCCCGGATATTCTCTTTGCTAATCGTTACTTCAAGGATGATAAACACAAGTCTCTTCCTCGTTGCTATAATTGCCATGCACATTGTAGTTCATGGAGCAGAAACTTTTGGCGATGATGATTATGATGAGCTGAAACTGGCTCAAACGTCCTCTGAGGATGCTGAAGAGGCCTCTTCGAACCCTTCTCCCGCACCTCTTCCTTGGGCGAATCGGCGTCTAGCACAGAAGGCCAAGCTTACTTGCAACAAATATCCTCAGATCTGCCGCAACAAGGGAAGCCCCGGGCCCGACTGCTGCAAGAAGCAGTGCGTGAATGTAATGACTGATCGTCTCAACTGTGGGATGTGTGGCTACAAGTGCAAGAAAAATGAAGCCTGTTGTGGCGGGCGTTGCGTGAACTTGTTGAACGACGAGAGGAACTGCGGGAGCTGCAAGAAGAGGTGCAGCAAGGGTGATATTTGCGTTTATGGACTCTGCAACTATGCCTAGATTGACCTAAATTGTTAGGTTATTTGATTAGTTCATTCACATTATTTTCTATGCATGTATCCATGTACATTGATATTGGGCTATTGCCCTCCATTAGCTAGGCTTCAGGAAACATCACCTATGCTGATTAGCTAGATATATCACTGTACCCCTTTTTGTATTCCGTTCATGTATTTTCAATTTGTTGTACTCCCATGGTTCTAAATTAATAGCTCCATTTGGCCAAAAAAAATTATTTTATATTAATAACTCTATTTTGTTAAATTTGAGTAGTTGAGTACTTTAAAACATCATTTTTCCAAAATGTAACTATTAATATGGGAAAGAGAGAGTAGAGTCATTATTGTTTTTGGGAATTTGTCCCTAATTCGTATATTTCATCAATTTTTTATCATAAAACGTTAATGTTTTTGAGTTTGAGGTAGGTGCTTCATTTAAAGTTGATTATCGAACTCTGATTAATATTAATCACTTTTGTTTTGTTGCATGATCTATGTGCACACCATGCAGTAATCTTGTACGTTTCCAAATTATTCACTTTCGAATGCTAATTAGAGCAGCCGCAATTGGAAGATAATAATGCCTAACTGCATCAAAAGCCAAAATATTTATTTCCAAACACATTAATTGAGCTGCTTATTGACCCATTTTTTGTGTTCCATCATATGCAAGGAGATCACGAAGTGCACTAGTCTAAAGTTAAGATCCAACCTACCTATGCCAGTGAGGAACGTCAATTCTACCTATTCAAGGATTTTAAAAACTTGAATTATTTTTAACTAAGGCTGCGATCTAACCCTGCACAACCTTCAAAATACTACATACCTTGATGGAGTAATCTTGTTATATGAGCTGAATAATAAATTTCATGATGCTTATTAAAGTCCGCTTAATTTATGATTGAAGGCAAAACAGTAGGGAAATCTAAGTTGTCCATCGATCATGTACTTGTATTAGCCCAAAGTCGGTAATACTCCTTCTATCTCAAATTGATAGCTCTATTTGAAAAAAAATATATTTCATATTAATAACTCCATTTCATTAAATTTAAGTGATTTGGGACTTAAAAAAGAGTATCATAAGTTCACCATTTAATAAAAACTACTATTTTTTAAATATAATTATCAATATAGACTAAATAGAGTATATGTATATACCATCAATTTTGGGTGATCAACAAACCTTCACAAGCCGTTATTTTAATGAAACTTCACTAGCTAATTAGTAGTCAGAAAATCTCTTTACCTCCAGCTAATGTCTCTTGCATTTTGCTTAATCAACTAGCAACTCTCTTTCTCGACGTGATTCGTTAAGTTTCAGTACTATACTTACCGCTCTTTGGGCTAATATTCGTGCTCAATCCCTTCATGAATGGACAGTAACAAGCTTCTCAAACCTTTATAATAAAAGTTTTTTCTATATTACCTGGCTCAATATACAAATATTCCATATTCCCTAGATTTTAGCACTTAATCCCATATGACCTAGTTTATGACAAATATACCCTTAAGTCACAACTAAACCTATACCCAGCTCTTATCTCATTAGTGGTAAAAAATGACCGACGATGACACAAATTTGTATGAGCAAAATCAAAACACTAAGAATACAGAAAACAAAGTATCCACTTAACGATGATCAATAGAAAGTAAAAAAAATCTCCTTCTCAATCCTGTGTTCCAAAGAACAAACCAGAACAAAGCCACCTCCCAGTTTTAATCCAAAAACTGGTTCCTAGTTAAAAAAACGAAAATAACAAAATTTAAAATAGGGAATCAAAGGAAGCCACTTTAATGCTTGTTGAATTGCAATAACCATAATGTTCCAGCAATTTGAAAACTGAGTTGCGTTTAGAATGGATTGAATGACTTCAGAGACTTGCCAAAAATAGGGATTGAACGCTGCAAAAAGAAAAGAATTTTGGGAGTACAACGAATTCGAATGAAATCGGGTAGAGTACATCTACTTTGCTTGACTTGCGAGACTTCCGAGAATGGAGAACGAGAGGATGACTCCTACTAAATGGACCAAAGATCTCACGCTCCACATAGCCTGTGTCCAACACTTAATCCATATCGCATATACGATAACTTGATATGTCAATAAAACATATTTTTGATAATACGATATGTATTCTTTGAGCCAACAACCCATAATATGATATCCTCTATATTGCATATACGATAACACGATATTCGCCATAGCATGTTATTGATAATACGATATGCCAACAATGTGTGCTATTGATAATACAATATGCTATGATATCCTCTATATCGCATATACAATAATACAATATTCGCTAAAGCATGTTATCGATAACACAATATTTGTTATAACATATTATTAATAACATGAGATTGACCATAGTGTGTTATCAAAAACACGATATGCCAACAAGACGTGTTATTTATTTTTCTCTATGTCGCATATACTATAATATGATATTCTTCATAGCGTGTTATCGATAACATGATATTCGCTATAACGTGTTATTGATAATACGATATGCAAACAATATGTGCTATTGATAATACAAAATGTTATGATATCCTCTTTATCGCATATACGATAATACGATATTCACCAAAGCGTATTATCGATAACACAATATTTGCTATAGTGTATTATCAATAACATAAGATTCACTATAGTGTGTCATCGATAACACGATATTTTGGCATAGCGTGTTATCGATAACACGATATGTCAACAAGACGTATTATTTATTTTCCTCTATGTCTCATATATTATAATAGATATTCGTTATAACGTGTCATCGATAACACGATATTCGCCATAGCGTGTTATCGATAACACATATTGTTGGCATATCGTGTTATCGATAACATGCTATGGCATATACGATAACACATATATAACAATATGTGTTATCGATAATACAATACGATATGATATCCTCTATATCGCATATACAATAATACGATATTCGCTAAAGTGTGTTATTGATAATACAATATTTGACATAACATGTTATTGATAACACGATATGCCAATAATACGAGTTAATGATAATACGATATATTACATATACCATAATAGGATATTCGTCATAGCATGTTACTAATAATACGATATTCATCAGAGCATATTATTGATAACACGATATTCACCAAAATTTATTATTTATACAATTATTCATAAAGTTAGAGATAAAAACCTCTAAGATCGTGTACATGCTTACATAAGAGTCCATCTTTGCACAATAGGGTAGGAGGCTATCATGGTTATTCTACAATGTCCTTCCTTGGCATATACATCCTTCTCTATTCTTATATAGTTATGTTCTCCTGGATAGTCTTTCAAGATTTTTTTTTGAGTTACAGTGTTATCTTGATCTCCTTTTGTAAGGATAAATAGTTTATGTGGTTAGAAATTTTTGGACAAAAAAAAAAGAAGAGTGATCGCCGATGAAGTGAGGGAGGCCGACAATCGCCAAATATAAATTAAAATTTGTTGTTGATAAAAACTGTAAGGTGAAAATAACAAATCGTCACTGAGCTCTTATCACCTCTTTGTTTATGCGTCGTCACAACTAGTTTACACAATTCTAAACCCTAACCTTGTTGAAAGGGTATTTTAGTCTAATTTTTTTTTAAATATCTTGTAAACCCAAGTTCTATGGAATATTTTTAACAAAACTAGGGAATATGAAATATTTATATCTTAGGCTAAGTAATATCGAAAAAACTCTTATAATAAAAAACTTCCACCTGGCTCCAATTCTGCATAAATATCATGTGCCCATTGGGTTGGTGGGCCTCATTAGAGGCTCTTCAAATTTTCAATCAAGAGATGCTAGGGACAACATAAAAATCTACCATTGTTTAATCCCTTTGGACATATGGTTACAATTGAGGGGGTTAGATGGAGGAGCCTGACGAAATGGATAGACATAAATATTTGTGAGATATAAATGTTGGTTCCTAGCTGAAATTGAAGTAAATATATTATATTATAAAGTAAATTAGTGTGCTATATGACTTTTAATTTATGACTATTGGACCATGTTTTATACTATTAATTCTTATTTTACATTATTTGACCTATTATAATCACCGAAAAGCTAAAGATATTAGAATTATAATCCATATTTTTATGTTATATTAATTTTAATTTTATAATATTATATCTTTTACTTTCAAACTCATATTTACGTATTCTTAGTATTGTTAGAAAACTTTAAATAAACTCCAACAAATAAGATCCCATATGACTATGTTTTTTGGAACATTTTTGTAGGCCCCATGTGTAAGGACCCTCATCTGTAAACCGGTTTTTGGTTTTCTTTCATTATCGGTTATCGTGAGATTAACGCGTTTTCTGATTTATTTGGTGGTTTCGTAAATAAATAGTGTTTATGATAGTTTTAATTAAAATTAACTTTAAGATTAGTAGTTTTAGGTGATTTTGAATCAAATGTGAATTTTTAAAATTTTTACTATTTTTCCAAAAATTATGGTTTTTGCGGGACCGATGTGGGCCCCACCGTCAAAATTTTGGTTTTTGTGTCAAATAAACCCAGATATCTACTTAAGGTCATACAAAAATTTTTAGAATTTTTGTAGACTTAATTAGTGCTCAAATTTGTAAAATACTCATTGTTAGCCTACTTTTTCTATTTACACCCCATAACTTACCCATACACACCCCAAAGCCTACTATAAAAGGCCAAACCTGAGCTATTCCCATTTTAGGAATAGGCTGAGGAGGAGAGGTCAGGCCTAATCCCCAATCAGGCCCGGATTAGAAGGTGTTTGAGGTAAGCCTATTCTAATTAAGCACTAAATCCTAGCTTTCTTCTTAATATCTTCT
Source organism: Saururus chinensis (assembly GCA_035235625.1). Classification (NCBI taxonomy): domain Eukaryota; kingdom Viridiplantae; phylum Streptophyta; class Magnoliopsida; order Piperales; family Saururaceae; genus Saururus; species Saururus chinensis. Next base: position 36,160,638 of record CP141145.1, read on the forward strand.
AAATCTACCATTTCCCCTTTGTTTCGATTCGTTTTTAAACACTAAAGCTACTTATTTGTATTTTTACTACAAACCCTAGCTCTCAAAATCCGATTTTTATGTTCAACAAGCCCTAGATCTAAGTTTTTAATTAGGATTTTCTTTGGTAAATCAGTTTTAATGGAATTTAATTCAAACTTTATGTCTTTGTAAGGTTTTCAAAAAGGGTGACCATTAAATCCAAGCCTAATCAAGGGATAAGGTAATGGACCTTCAAAATTTCAGTTTGTCTATGGTAAAATTCTTGATTTGTGGTTTATTTTAAATGGAGTTACTTGATTTAGTGTGCTAATGACATGATTAGAAAATAGTAAATTTTAATCCCGGTTTCATAGGGTTTTATCTTGCTATGATGTGGTTTAGCATTTTGGAAGTCATGGTGGACTTTTGATGGCATTTAGGTTGTTAGATGTTGATTTAAAGTGTTATCAATGAAGTTTCGGTTTGAAATTGCGAAAGGAAGAAGATGGTCGGTTCTGCCTTGTTGGCGTTCGAACGGCCCTTCTTGGCTTTTGAACGACAACACTGTCGGAACGACATATTTTCAGTTCAGCTAATCGAACGGCCTGCTGGGGCATTCGAACGGCCAAACTATGAATTTGAAAATTTCATGTTTAGCCGATCGAAAGGCCTGCTGGGCGTTCGAACGGCTAGACAACAGTCTTGTGATCCATTTGCATGATATTTATTTTGATGATTCTACTTTAACTTGCCAATTTCATATAAATGTGGAGTATTTTAAGCTATATTATGCTACTGGAATGACATGCTATTGAGGTTATAAAGTTGAGATATATGATTAGAGATTTGTGGAATGACTTATGTTTTGTGGCATGATGTTGGAATTGTCATCTTGAAATTGTGAATGATTGACTCCCTATGGTTAAACATGTTTTCAGTAGGACTACAACCTATTAATGGACTGATTTGTCATGATAGAATGTGGTTAGTTGGTGTGTGGATGTTGGTGAATGTCATGGCTCAAGGATGAAATGAATGATCTTATATGTGTTTAGCCTTTGTGGTTGAGTTTTGATTTAAGTTATGATTTCAATGATTCTTCTTCTATGATTTTCGTTGGAATTCATGTTTAGATAGAAATTCACATGTGTAGTGTGGTAGTGAGTTAATTTCAAGCATGTTGAAATACATTGAGTGAAGTACTTCTACTATGTACACACACATGTGTGGGTTTAATGATGATGTTGAAGCTTGATATTATAATTATGAATGATGCACTAGGGGCTGATAAGAGCACTTATCATGGATTAGGATTCATATATGCCTTACCCACGTATGTACCATGCTGTATGCATCATGAAAATGGATTTCCAATCGAGGCTTCATCGAGGCTAATCGAATTTGACCGATTGGATGCAATGTGGTGAAATTATGTGCCGAATTGATCGGTCATAGATTAATAAAAAGTTGATTGGTCTGAAAGGACATGTTTTGATTTGAGTTCCTGTGTAGAACGAGTGTACTCCCCAGGTTGAGTCTAGAGAAATTGAATTATGTGGGGACAAGTTGTGTACTTGTCTTGCGGATTAATGTGAGATTGTTATTATGAGTGTCATTTGGACCCTGAGAATCCAGTGTGGTATGTCGTGTGCATCCGCTACCACGTGTTCTAGGGTTTCCTGTGTGGAAACTCGGGCTCTTTCCTCAGCAGGAGATGTCCCTGGGCGAACACCCCTGCTCTAGATTCTCTGTGTGAGAATGGGACATCCTCGGCCAGGATCGTCCAGGGCGAGCAATCTTTAGGGATTGACAACCCCGATCTTTCTTGAATTCTTGTGTAGAATTTTGGACCATAACACGCCTTCGTGGCCTTGTCTATGTTCCCGTCTGTGTGACACTAAATTGTGATTACTCCTTGATGGAGGTTGTTATGATATGATGCATGATGGAATATGTATGTTAGAGATATATTCATGTATGTTGATTTTGATATGATGCATGATGGAATATGTATGTTAGAGATACATTCATGCAAGTTGTTATGATGTGATGCATGAGGGAATATGTATGTTAGAGTATGTATGTTAGAGATACATTCATACAGGTTGATTATGATATGATGCATGATGGAATATGTATGTTAGAGGTACATTCATGCAGGTTGTGATGATGTGATGCATGATAGAATATGTATTTTAGAGATACATCCATGCAGATTGATTATGATATGATGCATAATGGAATATGTATGTTAGAGATACATTCATGCAGGTTGATTATGATATGATGCATGAAAGAATATGTATGTTAGAGATACATTTCATGCAGGGTGTTACGATGAGAATGACATTATGTGGATTATGCACTATGATGCAGTTTTAGGTGATGTGTATGTGTGATCAGAAAATGATGCACTTTGTCAATCATTGATCTGAATGATTATATTGTTATGCTATCGTGTTTTTGATGTTGATAGTGATATTAAAAATCATTGCTGAGTTTGTTAAACTCACCCATCTTTCTTGTGTTTTGTTTTGGGGCTACGTAGTACGACACGCAGACGAACAGGATCTCCTCTTTGAGGAAAGGTCGGAGATGACTTGGATGTGATCGTGGAGATCTTTGTGTGACTTATTTTCCTTAGTTTTATGTTTTTTGTTTAGAACCTTTGTGTAGGGTTCTTTGTTGGATTATGCTACTTTATACAGTTGTGTTTGCTTAATACTTATTTTGAGCCAATGTGGGCTATAGTTAACTAAGCATGTGAGTTTGAGATTAGTTGTTTACTTTGTGTTAGCAACTCTCTTTCTGTTCTTCTTATTTACTCTTGCTCAAAGTGGAATGTGCGTACTCCGTAATTTCTATTAAGTCGCCCATGGTTAGGGTTAAGTCTTCCGCTAAATCGTTTTTCAATTTCCCTTCGTCGCCCCTGCACGCTTGACCGACCCTTGGACCAGGTTCGGCTCGGGCGAGCATCGCCGGGGCGTGACACCATGTATATAGTACACTTCTCAATAATAATTTTTTATATATTTATATATATTATTCATATTCAAATTTGGGTATTTTGAATGCCCTTGAGAAATCCTCGAAGAGTTCTATCAAATGAGACTAGCCAGCATACTGGTCTTAGATATGAATAATGTGTTCCACAATACAAAGTCCTTCAAGGATATTGTCTTCATCAACCTATAAGATTTGGATAAATAGTTACCTATTACAAGTGTTTATGGGTTAATATAGAACTTGTATGTATAACTAATAATCGTTATGACCTAAGTGATAAAATATGGGTACGACAATAATGCGGCCAAGGGATATGTATAGAAGAAAATAGAAAATTATGAAAAATACAAGAAAAATGTAAAAATGTACGAAGAAATAATAAAAATTAAAAATATATACAAAATATAACCCAAAAGATTATGTAACCTAAAATAATAAAAATAAAATGTCTTCTTCCTTTAAAATAGTACATTTAAAAACAACAGCTTCATTGCCATAAATTTAAAAAAGTTATTGGCTAAAAAATATGATTAAAGTGCTATTGGCTAATCAAAGTCAAAAGACTATAGAATTAGAAGAAAAAATTGTCAAAAGGATATGTAACAATGTATGGGTATAATATGCATTTTAAACACAAAGTATAAGAAAAATGCAAAGTACCGGGAAAATGAGAAGTATGCATTAAAAAAATTAAAAAAATATAATATTTTTTGTTGTAGGATAAAAAATACAAAGCATGCATATGAAATGTGTATTATACTTAATGTTTTGTCACTTACATTATGATCTTTAAAGCAATGTATTACAACTATAACATATGTAATATGTACGTAATTTTGCTAGTATATGTAAAAAGGTCACTCTAAACTCACCGATCTTTTGACTAGTGCTCCCAGACCAGCCAACATAGGCCTCCTCACATAGTACATAGGGGGCACTAATTTCTATGAATGACTACTACTTTATGTACAATGTTCATAGCCTAATTAAGTGGGCTGCTCACGAAATTAGTCAGGGAAAATTGGCAAGGAAAATATTTTTCTTTGTAAAATGCATTCTTATTTGGTAACGTTGGACTTGACTTTCAACATCTTGTTTGGGGAAGCGTTTTTAATGCTTCGTCTTGGAGCGTAAAAAACGTATGGGAGTCCTTTCAAATAAATAGCACACGTTAGCGTAAGCATTTGCATAAAAAATGTGAAGCATTGAAAATGTTTCCCTTGTTTGGAACACATGCAAAAATGGGGCGGCCGTAGTAACACATTTTCTATTTGGAAAACTATTTCGCCCAGACATCTAGTACTGGCTACTTTGGTTTATTAATTTTGACGAATATGGCCTACAATAGTATCTCTACAGTGGATTGTCAATAGTAGAAATTCTTTAGCATTTCAGTTAATTGGCCAATATCTATGGAACTGATAAATGGTTAGCGGCTAAGTTTCCTTGAATGCTCTTCGACTCTTTCTATCCAAGATAGTAAGGATGATTTTTTCTGTGGCAGCGGATGCATGTTATTATCCTCCATCAGTCGCTGGTAGAATGGAATAGTAGTCCAACGGCAGCTATTTCATCTCTATCTCCCAGAAAAAGAAGGTGCGCCTCTATTTGCTTTCACACACGCCTTTGGGTGTAAAAACCTACTTAAATCTGAATACTCAACGGTCTACGTGATAATATAGCAGAAGTTAGGTAGATTCTCCCTGTAAATTCAAAGCACAAAGTGGAACCGGAAAACGAAGTATCCTTCATTTGAAGGCACTAATGATCAGGTGTCAATCATAGACAATGAACTGTTAGGCCTCACCCCCCTTGTCTTGTTGTCTTCTTGGTGGGGAGCCCAGACAAAAAAATCCGTCCAAATGTGGCCTTGCTCGGATCCTCATTAGGCAGGCCCAGAGAACAATGCATGATGCATGTCCAAGCCTTAACTAGGGTTGTAAATGAGCCGAGCTAGCTTGTGAGCGAATTCGGTTCAGTTAGGCTCAGCTCGAGTTAAAGTCGACTTAAATCAGGCTCGACTCAAACTCAATTCGAGCTCGAATCAGTTTGAGCCGAGTTTGAACCGACCCCTGCTCGACTCGGCTTGACTCGAATAAAACTCGAACTCAATGCTACTCGAGCTCGAGCTCGAACTCGAATATAATTTTAAAATTATATATAAATAATATATATATATATATGCATATTTTATATAAATATAATTATTAATTTAAATACATATTTATAACATACTCCTTCAATTCTTAGATTAATAGCTTTATTTGATTCGTTCATTTTGAAAATTTTAATTAAGTAATTAATCTAAGACGAATAGAATATATAAAATGACATATAATCACATATTTATATACTAATGCTATGTATTGTATTGATATATGAAACCTATTTATATGAGTCAAGGTTCACTCATGACTATGTGAGTATAAATGTCATACATCATCATATTACGATATAAGAACACACATAACTCAGGAGATAAATTAGATTATGTCTTCTTGTGCATTTGGATCTTGATCTTGCCTAAATAATTTTTTATTTTTTACATCTTTTTAGTGATTATATATACAAAAAAAGAGAAAAATAATAGTGTTGTATTTTTTTAGCATATGTAACTAAAACTTATTTGTCATAATTTTCTTCTTTCATAGTGATTATAATCAAATATTCACGGTGTAGTCGTAATACTTGTTGAAGTATATTAATTAATATTTAATACTAAAAATATATTAGTATATGTGATACTTTATATATTTTATATTTATATATAGATTATTTTTATTTTTTTAGTTCGAGCCCAGTTCGAGCCAAGGCTTATGATTCACTTATTCAAGTTCGAGCTCGAGCTCGAGCCAAACTATAGATTTCTAAATCGAGCCGAGCTCGAGTTGAAAGGTTTGAGTTTATTCGATCTTTGAGCCGAGCCAAGCTCGAGCCGAAACAGCCTAATACTCGGCTCAGCTCGGCTCGTTAACACCCCTAGCCCTAAGAGCTAACAGCCCCATCATCGAACTGTGTAAGACGATCCCCTTCCCAGGAGCCCTAAATGCAAACATGCAGCCTTGCTACGTCGCTACTGGGACTTGCTTTACATAGCCAATTAGCTAGGGCAAATGGTGATCACTCTTTTTTTCTTATCAAAGTAAAAGGGGGAGGTACGAGTATTGGGCTCTAATTTAAATGCAGTTTTGCCCCTCTGCGTAAGTTGTGGGGATATTATAAGTGATACATGCCTTCCGATATTAAAGCTTCGTTCAATTTCCAAAAAGAAAACAATACAGCTAGCAAATATTATTCAGGATTTTCATGCTTAGGGCTTAACGTTCCATGTTTTATCATCTTGATCAATAGATTTCGACTTACAATCAGCGGCCTAATATTTTGAAGTTGTAGTCTGTATTCTCGAATAGCATTCCAGGAGTCAAATTTACAATTAATAATGCTATTAAGCCTAACTTCTTCATTGCTTGAGCCACTAGAACTCTTCCGATCCTCAACTCCAGTTGTATATACATTAAATTAACCCTAAAATCCTGTACTTGTCAATTTGTCTCCGCAGAAATTCCTACCAATTTATGCCTATAAAACCTCATCCCCTTCCAACTATCTTGCCATCACATCCTCGGCTTTAGCCCTTTACAGGACAACCATCCTGACACATTAGACATCACTGTTGTCCCTCCTCTGCAATTGCAGCCCACATTAGCCTTTTTTTAATTATTGCCTAGCTAGTATGGAGAGGCCAAATCTCCTGCTCCTTTCTATAGCCATGCAACTAGTCATCGTCTACTTCGCAGAAGGATTTACTAATGAAGATGACGAACTACCACTTGCTCAAACACTCGAGTATGGTAGAAAAGCCCATCCAAGCCTGCCTGCAATGAATCTACCAGGCGAGAACCGACGCCTTGCAGAGAAGGTCAAGCTCACTTGCAACAAATATCCTCAGATATGCCGCCATAAGGGAAGCCCGGGACCCAAGTGCTGCCAAAAGCAGTGCGTGGATGTAATGACTGACCCTCTCAACTGTGGCATGTGTGGCTACAAGTGCAAGAGGAATGAGGCCTGTTGTGGCGGGCGCTGTGTGAACTTGCTAAATGACGAGAGGAACTGTGGGAGCTGCAACAAGAAGTGCAAGAAGGGCGACGTTTGCATTTATGGGCTCTGCAACTATGCCTAAATCTCTTTGGGAGAGTGTGGCTGTCAAGGATGCTTTCTTAGCTCATATTATTTACATTTACGATTTTCGTCCCTCTATCTATATAGGGTGCGTATGTTTTGGGGAGCTGTTATGAATGATTTTATGTAGCTATTTACGCACTTACATGTTAATTTCTTATTCTTGCATTAATATTATGTGAACTGTGATATAGTAAATAACAAAAATTTCATGTATGCCTTTCAGTTCATATTTGAACGGTTATGCTTGGTTCTGATTTTCTCTTCTGATTTCGCCACTAATCAGGAAGTTTTCCTGCTGATCACCTCACCACACATGCGTGATGTATGCGCACCACAGATAATTACGAAGTTTGATTGAATATATCATGAGTTCATGATATATATCTATTATTTTTTTTATCCATGTGCTGCAAAGACTATTTCCAACTGCCTAAATAATCGATGGCAGAAGACTAAAAGTTTAGTTTCTTATACAGCTTTTGCTAATATAAATTAATGAATTCTTAGATGATTTCTCTTCATAAATTCAATTTTTTAACAAAATTCATAATTTCACACAATTCTTGTAGAATTATATCTGACGATGTTCATCAACTTTTTTTCTTCCATAGGGATAAAAAAAGATAAGTGATGCTTAATTAAACGAGATATATGTTCCTATCAATACAGATGACATACGTGAAGAGATAAACTACAAGCGCTTGACAATGCCTTTTCTCTACTTTTAATGAAGATGTAAATGTAAGCAGACAATATGAATATTATAAAGTGACAATTGTGAAGATCTAACTGATTACATCTGCTCCTCTTTTCGATATTCTTCTTAAAATAAACTACTCATTCGGCCTGAAAGAGAATTCAAATCCGATCGAGTTAATGAAGTTTCACCCGCCATTGATGGTCATGGATTGATGGTGCATACGGAAGCACACATAATTTGTGCATTGAGTATAATTTTCCACGATCTATGTACACTTCTATATATTATCAACAGCGGGTGAAATTTCACCCACGACTCGGCTGGCTAATGGTGAAGCTTCGTTAGTAGATTTGAGTTGAGAGGTGCCATCATAGTATCCACAAATCGCCCTACTAAATACCTTAACTTCTTGATGCGGATAAAATACTCATTGCCTGCACACACTAGGTGACTTGTCTAGTTAAATATGATAATTTAGCTAAAAGAAGTATTCTATTGGCAAATAAATATTTTTTTTGTCATCATAATCTAGAAACTCGAGATCATACTTCCTTCCAATGTACTTTTTCAAAGGTAGTATGGTGACAAGTCATTCTTAAGTGCCGAATTACGAAATTAATTCTTAATTTTCATGATGAAATCCAATGGATTACTCAATTTGCCAATTTGTATAAGTTTGGAGGTATTGTGTTAAATTCTATTTATATATCCTTTATATGAGAAGAAAGAAATCGTCTCATCTTTGATGGTAACCATAGAAGCCCTAACTGTCTATCTAAAGTTATAAATGCAAGTGTGTCATATCTTGGATAACTATGATTTGAAAGCGGAAATTTTGAAGGCCTATGGATAGATTAAGTCCTTAGTATTCTTTTTTCCCTTTCCTTCTTATTTTTGTCTACGGTTTGATTGTCTTTTTTCTTGGGGATGAGATGATTGATTATGCTTTTGTACGCTGTCCTTCTTTTTGTTTAATACAAAATCTCATTTATAAAAAAAATTCATTGCAGCATGCCGTCAAATAGGGTGCAATTTACTGCCAGGCCTATGTGGCTTGAACTTGAAAAAATATTTTCATAATTTTCATGACCACCACCGTGACTAGCCCACATGGGGCTCGGACATGAAACTGTCGAGTGATATAGAAAGTTCCACTGAGACCTTGTTAGTTAATTACCATGTCCGGAGCCCCATGGACTGGTCACCAGGCTCTGGTTATAGAAACCGTAGAGTGACATAGAAAGTTCCACTGAAACCTTGTTAATTAATTACCATTTATAACTACGACCCCAAGGATGCCATTGATCCCCATGTGTTTAGCTCTTGGTATAAGAGTCGGAAAGGATGTGGAATTTCATGTTGATGAGAAATGAAGGCAAACCTAACATGACTCTTTTCGGCCATGGCCGGTGGCCATCCTGGTATATTCCTCTACACCCCTGCCCCCGCTCTAAAAAAGCGAAAGAAAATGCTCAATCTATATCAGGAACTTGTTTTAAAACGTACGGGTTGAATAGAATGAGTTGCTCAATGCTATATATGTTTGGCAGCCTGTAACTAGAAACAATCATAGATGTTCATTTCTCCTCAAGATCAGCTAGCTTTGCTTCCTACTGACGCTCGGATGCCACCGGACATATTTTTAGATTTGAAGTATACAGGCTCTTGGGTCAATCTCCACACGTCAATGAGCTTGCAACTGACGCAAATTATTGCATTCTAATTTGGACTCGAAGTTATACTTCTAGAATTTTATATGCTCTCCAACTCAAAGTCACCCACGAAACCCATATTAAAATCTCTAATTAAATGAGAGGGAGAGAGAGAGAATCTTGTTTATTTTGAACCTGCAACAAGCTTCGCTTTGCTTACATGTCCAGCTCCTCCCCTTCCATGCTGAAGTGGACCGTACACCTCCTTGAGTCCTCCCCAGCCTACAACTTCGCTCCATTATTCCTCGTCAACTCTCCCTGGCCTCCGTAGTCGAGAACCTATATAACCTAGATTCCCAAACCCCTCACCCCACATCACCACCCCAGCTGGTCAAACTAACAAGTGAAAGCTCCTGGTTCCCCTTCCCCTCTTCCCTTCTCTCCATCCTCCACGGCCATGAAGCTGGCGAACGTTTTCCTGCTCATGGCAGTAGCCATGACCGCCCTTATCATGGCCCACACCTCAACTGTGCAGGCCCAGAGTATTTCACATCGTCGTCGGGCCAGTCGCTTCCTCGCCGAGGCCAATCCTAGGGCCGTCTCCTGCCAGAGGAACCCTTCTATCTGCGACTCCGTTGGCACGAATCTTACGTGCTGCAAGAACAAGTGCGTTGACTTGATGACGGAGAAAAATCACTGTGGCACTTGCGGGGTCGAGTGCAAGTTCACGGAGGCCTGCTGCAGGGGGAAATGCGTCAACCTGTCCTACGACAAGAGGCACTGCGGGCGGTGCAACAACCGCTGCAAAACGGGGGATTTCTGCATATATGGCCTCTGCGAATACATTTAATGAAGAGGCTTGGGGAGTTTTTTCCTCAATTCATTCTTAATGAAATAAAGGCCACCATTATGTACGTTTTCCAATATTGGTGGGAGTCCAACCTGATAAGTTCTTGGTTTTAGCTACAATTACGGCTTTGTTACTTGTAATACTTTAAGACAATATACACAAACTCTTAAATATATACATAAGCTTATATACTGTCACTGCAAAGTCGGTGGCCTAATTGAACTCATCATTGTTGGATGGGACTAGCATTCAGTTTTATTAGTTCATATCTTTTATCAAATTGCTAAAGTAAATTTCTAATCAATTCCAGGGACTGATCGAATTTGAGAAAGAGTTTCCTAACCGAATTTCGGTGATAAAAATTAGAATGCCATTTCTAGGTGATCATTGTTATGTATTCATTGTTGGCGTTCCATAAAACCTTACGAAGTAGCCCTTGTTTTGTTTTTTCGCTGCTTCTAATTACTGGTAGCATGCCTAAATCAGTTTGAGTTTATATAAATAACGTGTAATCGTTTAGTAGGATAAAAATACAGCCAGCATTGTTAGCATCCATGATGCATGGGACCAGACTGGTTTGCCCTCTCTCTCTCGCTCTCTCCTTTTCAACATTGATTCTTTCTTTTCACGTTTTTTCTTTCTTTCCACGTTTGAAGCAAGAGGAAGAATCCAGACGGGAACGTAGCTAGTAGCAACCAATGTTTGCAGATTAAGTTAGCTTCCTGGTCCAACGTTCTCCTCGACGCCAGCTCTTATTCAGTTGCTAATCATGCAAGTTGGTTGATGTTGAAGCGAAGCTCAAGTCGTGGTCAGGAGATCTAATCACAGTACTTTTACAGAGTTTGAGGCAGATATACGTTACCAGTCTTTCGTTTATTTCCTCATGAGAACTACTATATAATTAAACAGGATTGAATGGTGTTACCAACTTACCACTTGCACCTACTGACAGCATGCAAGAGCCAAGATAAGCCGAGGTACAGAAATAATGTTTTCCTGACCATATTTGCATGATTATATTGAATGGACATGTGGAGGGGAGAAATATGGAAACTGTTAGATCCAGTTTCTCTCTCACTATTTATAGGTAATATGGCAATTTGGATCCACTAGGTGGGCACTCCTACCAATTGTGGTGAGAGTGCCGGCCATAGAGCCGAACCCTCCCATTGTTGTCATCGTGAACGTCATGAGTTTCCTCTAATCGGAAGGAACCAATAAGATAGTGGAGTAGTTTATAGACAGCAGAAACTATATATGACCCCAAAAGCTTCCTATCAAATTTCTATGGAACCCACGCGAGGATCTTCCCTTAAGCTATGCAGCCGGCGGGAATTAATGGTCCTTTAAATTATCATTGCCACTTAATATATAGTGTATGTGGCTCAGTCCATGAGTCATACTAAATTACGAACATAACCAGTAAAAGAGAGTTCACATGTATGAGTTAAGACGTAGTTAAAATTTTAATCCGACAGCTGGGTACATTGAGTAACGCATATCATCGAATCTTGATCTAACTGCTCGTAATGTCCCACCTCACATGAAATTTTATGAAACCTGAGAAGCGCCTTAGACCAAACACAAAAATGCAACTAATTCAAACACCTTTTCAAAATGGAAAAGACAAATATATCTATAATTATTTTGTCTTTAGATTCACACACTCTTCCTACTAAGGGAAGAAATATCTTAAAAGTTTTCTAGTTAGTAAATGTATGGGAAATGGGATAATTAATTTAGGTCAAGCTCTTTTTAAATGGGACCATTAATATGAAAAAAAGGGAGTTATTAAAAACAGAATGCGAGGATTGGAGTAAGCATCTCATAAGCCTCCTCTTCATCAGGGAGATAGCCCACTTTCTCTGCCAGGGCCCTCGTGAGATGAGATTTTTATGGGACCTACTCATGTTAGTTGTTGACTTCAAGGAAGGAATTTGACGCGGAAAGCTAGTCTAAAGTCTTTGTAAATGACAACCTTATTGTTATTTATGGGCTCTGTACACTTTAATTCTAGTTCACATGTCTGTGTTTGCCGCACCACCAATTATGCGCATCATCACGTGCCCTCTCTCCGTTCCACGACTCCGAATGGCGGTCTTCTCAAAGCATTGGGCACACAAGCGATGATCAAAATAATGCCATCTGGAACATTTGACATTCTATTTTCATTTTTGAATTGGACTTTAATAGCGGGATCAATAAGCAATCCTCTATAATTCTCCTTGATATGTGTTCTGTTAATTGTGAAAAGAATCTAATACTGCCAGAGCCGGTCGATCGCCGGCACAATCGACAGAAGTATTAGAGCACGAGATGGAAATCGAGAAGGACACCAAAATTGGTGCGGACGATCAATTCAGTTGGGTGACTATCATTGGGCTAGACTGATTGATTACTCTTAAGTATTAAGGAAACGTTTTTTTATGTTATGTTCTGATAATAGACCGAGCGTATGGAATGTATATGATGCATTCGGTTTTTAGATCGATTATGCATATATTAGTGCATGTTAATGTAAGTGACATCGATCTCGAAAATCAATACTTCACATGCATTCTTTATACTATGCTCATAATAAGTACGAACCATAGAAAAATGCTTACCAAGCATTGTAATCGTGCATCACTTTACAATGACAAATGACAATCGATTGTCAAGTGTGAGCAATTGATCAACTTTATACCACAAATGCAAGTTTGTTCGATTTAGACTCTTCATGATTAGCCAATTTGGAATTTTCTTCTTTAAATAAACTTATTTGATCTTGCACATCTTTTGGGGTATTTAAGGCTCCTTAGAACCCTAGGAGCAAATGTTGAAACTTAGTAAAAGCCTATGCTTTTCAGTTGAGATGATTTGAGGAGTGCTCAATACTTATAATTTTCTCATTTGTACTGTTGTCCTGATTAAATAGTGAATTTGTGTGTGAAGGGTGGATGTAAGTGCAAGCTAGCACACCTTAAAATCTTTTGCACTCTCTTGTTTTGTTCATATCTTATCGTAGTTCTAAGTTATTGCCCTCCTAACATTAATAACTAAAGACCAACCCAACCATAGTGGTCACATAGACATTAGAATGATGAACTAAGCAAAAAATAGTTTTGCATTTGCATGTGTTCTTCTATGTACAACCATAAAATTTCTTAGGTTGCCTTAGTAGGGGTCACATACCCAATTCAAGTAGAAAAATGTTTGTGTGACATTAACTTTCACACGTCATAGAAAACAATGACTTTTATTAAGCACGTGCCTTCTCTTCCTCGAGGTCCCTGAAATAACCACTGTCGCTTCCCCTAGGGACATGTCCAAACTTTTCATATGAGCATCAAATGCACCATGCTCCAATTTTTTGAGCTCAATTTCAAAGGAGTCTACTATGGTTGTGGCTTGCCTATGTTGTTGATTATAAACCCCTGAAAATAGTTTTGTAGCTCTAAGATTTGCCACATGTTGAAATACTTGAAAGTTGCTGCTTCAGTTTATCAGTTTTTCTTACACAAAAATAAGTGGGTTGTCTGCTTCTTATGCACTTGAAATACTTAATATTGATTCTTCAGTTTTGCAAATTTATTCGATTCATTTTTGACTAACATAATTGGGTCTTCTGCTTCTTGTAGATTTGAATATCTACATGCATAGATTTATTAGATACATTTGATGAAGATCTTGTTGGTGAAATTCTTCTCAACCTTTTGACTTGATTAATGGTAGAAAACTTCAATCTTCCAATTTAATGAACCTCGTATGGTGGCTGAAATGGATGATGATTACCTTGTTAAAATGATTGCTTTAAAACTTAAAATTTGTTGTAGGAGATGCACTACAATGGGTTGTGCTTCAAGGAGTGAATCACACTCCTAAAAATAGTTGCTCCCACCAAATCCATTTTGGTGTGTAATTAGGAACTTTGTAAATTTGTTCTCAATATACAATGAAACCTTCCATATTTGTCTTTGAATTACACTTTTGAAGACAAATATACTTTCTCCTTCGGAATAATAAGTCAATACCCTATCTTCTCTTCTTTTATGATTCTAGGACAAATCCCATTTCAAAGAGACGCATCCCTTCGTTCAAAACCAAAAAGAAAATTGAATTATTTAAAATAACCATTGGACCAATTGATCGGCTCGCAAGTAATTGTTCAAACGACTATAAACATGTCGCGTTGAAATTTAGATTGATTGATTGGCTTCTAGACCGATTGATAGATAAAACGACTATCGAAAATTTCTTCGATCCAACTGATCACCTCTCAAAATGATCAATCGATGTTATAAAATTTTGAATAAATTAACAACCCCTTGCCATTTTCAAAAATTTACAATTCCCCACCATTCTGAAAATGTAAAAATATGGCCAAAACTTATGCATAAATGAAGGTATTTTACAACTTGAACATCCACTTACTGAATACTTACCAAAGTTAACCGAAAAGCATAGTAGAACAACGTCCTTGAACTAGCTATCTTGATCAACCGGGTTTGTATCACAAACCAAGTCTTTAGTTCCTTTAGGATGCAATTTGTAGCAGACACTATCTTGATTTCATAAGCACTCTAAAGACAAGCGCCAATCTCATGGGAAGCGGTCTCATTTCCACACTTATATAGTTAGACTTTATCGGAGATGTCCTTGCAACTTTAACACCCCAACAACATGGTTGTACATCTATTAAGTGCACCAATCTCAATCTCTCCTTTATACATTGGAGGTACCAAATATTGTACCTAGTAATGGCTTAATATTTCTTTAAGTGCTTGTTGTTTTAACTTATGATGTACTTTACTCTTTGAACTTTAGAACTTGAATCTTTTCAAATGACAAGTTGAGTTTCCATCAAGATTGACAATATTTAAATAAGCTTCAATTCCATCACAACTAACATTTGTAACACCAAATTCCTTACAAGTCTTTTTCTGAAAGGATTCATCAAGTTTTGACTTGATCTTACATAGTCTACAATTATCACTTCAATGGAGAGTAACTCTCTGACATAACTATGTCTTAGTCCAATGTGCCTGAATTTTTTATTATACACCTTACCATACACCATTACTAGTGTGGACTCACTATCACAACGTATAGAAATGAGTGTCATTGTCTTAGACCAAACAAGAATTTCTAACAACAAATCCCTTAACTATTCAATTTCTTTATTGCTAGCATGTAATGCTACAAACTTAGATATCATAGTAGAATCCATTATAATTATTTGTTTCTTAGATACCCAAGAAATAGATCCTCCAGAGTGAATATCTATCCACTTATTGATGAATAATCATCATGGTCATTAATCTAACTAGCATTCGAGAATCCTTCTAATATGGTAGGATATCTACTATAGAAAATTTCATAGTTCATTGTTCCTCTTAAGTATTTCAATACTTTGTCCATAGCTTGTCAACGTAGATAACTAGGATTACTAGCATATCTACTTAACTTGCCAATTGCAAAAATAATATTATGTCTTGTACATGTCATAACATACATCAAATTACCAATTACTCTTGCATATTACAATTAAAAAATATATCTACATGTAATAGGATAAAGTCTCATATTTAAATCAAAAGGTATATACTTACAAGTGCACAATTAGAATGATCAAACTTCTCTAGTATTTTCTCTAAGTAATGACTTTGAAAAAGTAATGACCGTTATCTTGTTAAATGATTTGTATTCATAAGATAACATCAACAACACCCATATCTTTCATTTCAAATTTTGATAACAAAAAATATTTGGTATCAATTATGCTATCAATATTAGTTCCAAGAATTAACATGTCATCAACCTATAAGCAAATTATAATACATGTAAGGACCCTCATCTTTAAACCGGTTTTAGTTTTATTTAATTATTGGTTATCGTGAGATTTACGTGTTTTCTGATCTTATTCAGTGATTTCGTAAAATAAATAGTATTTGTGATGGTTTTAACTAAAATTAACTTCAATATTAGTGGTTTTAAGTGATTTTAGACCTAATGTGAATTTTTGGGATTTTTTAGAATTTTTACTATTTTTTCAAAAATTAGGGTTTTGGCGAGACCCCTGTGGGCCCCACCGTTGAAAATTTTATTTTTGGGTCAAATGAACCTAAACATATACTTAAGGTCATACAAAAATTTTTAGAATTTTATTAGGCTTAATTTGTGCTTAAATTTACAAAATACCCACTTTTAGCCTACTTTTCATATTTATACCCCAAAACTTACCTATGCATACCCCAACCCTTACTATAAAATGGCAAACTGAGCCATTTCCATTTTTGGGAATAGGCTAAGGAAGGAGGGCTGACCTAATCCCCACTTAGGCCCGAATTAGAAGCCGATTAAGGTAAGCTTACTCTAATTAAGCACTAATCCATGGCTTTCTTTTTAATTTCTTCCAAATCTACCATTTTCCCCTTGATTCAATTCGTTTTTGACCATCAAAAGCTACTAATTTGTGTTTTACTACAAACCCTAACATTCAAAATTTGATTTTTACTATCAACAAGCCCTAAATCTAAGGTTTAATTAGGGATTTCTTGGGTAAATCGATTTCTATTAGAGTTTAATTCAAACTCATTGTGTTTTCAAGGATTTTAAGAAGGGTGACTCTTCAATCCGAGCTTAATCAAGTGCTGAGGTAATGGGTCTTCGAAATCTCTGTTTATCCATGGTAAAACTCTTCATTTTTGGCTTATTTCGAAATGGTTTGCTTGATTTAGTGTATTAATGGTAAGATTAGAAAATGGAATTATTTAATCCTAATTTCTTAGGGTTTTGCATTATTATGGTTTGGTTTGATATTCTGGAAGTCAAGGAGGACTTTTGATGATGATTAGGGTGTTAGATGTGGATTTGAAGTGTTATCTATGGTGTTTCAGTTTGGATTTGCAAAAGGAAGAAGATGATTGTTCTGCCGTGTTGGCGATCGATCGGCCCTGCAGGGCGATCGATCGGCTGAACTGTAAATTTCAAATTTTTGCGTGTAACCGATCGAACAGCCTGAAGGGCGATCGATCGGCTACACAGGAAATTGTATGTTGTGCATATGATGTCTATTTTGATGATTCCACTTTAATTTGCCAATTTTATACGAATGTGGAGTGTTTTAAGCTATGTTAGGCTACTGGAAATGCATGCTATTGAGTTTATGGAGTTGAGATATATGCTTAGAGATGGTGGAATGACTTATGCTTTGTGGCATGATGTTGGAATCGTTATCTTGAAATTATGAATGGTTGTTTCCCTTTGGTTAAGCATATTTTTAGTAGGACTACAATCATTATTGGACTGATTTGTCATGATATATTGTAGTTAATGGTGTGTGAATGTTGGTGAATGCCATGACTCAATGATGAAATGAGTGATGTTATATGTGTTTAGCCTTTGTGGTTGAGTTTTGAATCTAGCTATGATTTCAACGATTCTTCTCCTATGATTTCCGTTGGAATTCATGTTTAGATGGAAATTCACATGTGTAGTGTGGTAGTGAGTTTAAATTTCAAGCATGATGGCATGTATTATGTGAAATGCTTCTACTAGATACACACACATGTGGGGTTAAATGATGATGTTGAAGCTTAATATTGTGGTTATGAATGATGCATTAGGGGCTAGTGAGAGCACTTATCATGGATTAGGATTCATGTATGCTTTGCCCACGCATGTACCATGCTGCACGCATCATAAAAATAGATTTCCAATTGAGGCTTCATCATGATTAATCGAATTTGACCGATTGGATGCAATGTGATGGAATTGTGTGTCGGGTTTATCGGTCGTGGATTAATCGCAAGTTGATTGGTTCGAAAGGACATATTTTGATTTGAAGTTCCTGTGTAGAATGATTTGAAGTTCCTGTGTGGAACGAGTGCACTCCCCGGGTTGAGTCTTGTTAAATGGAATGATGTGGGGACGAGTTGTGTAGTTGTCTTGCGGATTGTGAGAATGTTATTATGTGTGTCATCTGGACCCTGAGAATCCAGTGTGGTATGCTGTGTGCACCCCGCTACCACGTGTTCTAGGGTTCTTTGTGTGAGAACTCGGGCTTTTTCCTCCGCAGGAGATGTCCCTGGGCAAACACCCCTGCTCTAGATTCTCTGTGTGAGAATGGGACATCCTTGGCCAGGATCGTCCAGGGCGAGCAATATTAGGGATTGACAACCCCGATCTTTCTTGAATTCTTGTGTAGAATTTTGGACCATGACATGCCTTCGTGGCCTTGTCTATGCTCCCGTCTATGTGACGTTAATGTGTGATTACTCCTTGATGGAGGTTGATGTTGATGTTATGCATGTGGGAATATGTATGTTAGAGATACATCCATGCAGGTTGAAGTTGATGTTGTGCATGTTGGAATATGTATGTTAGAGATACATCCATGCAGGTTGATGTTGATGTTATGCATGTGGAATATGTATGTTAGACATACATCCATGCAGGTTGATGATTATGTTATGCATGTGGGAATATGTATGTTAGAGATACATCCATGCCGGTTGATGTTGATGTTATGCATGTGGAATATGTATATTAGAGATACATCCAGGCAGGTTGATGATTATGTTATGCATGTGGGAATATGTATGTTAGAGATACATCCATGCAGGTTGATGTTGATGTTATGCATGTTGGAATATGTATGTTAGAGATACATCCATGCAGGTTGATGTTGATATTATGCATGTGGAATATGTATGTTAGAGATACATCCATGCAGGTTGAATTGTGAAATAATGCATGTGGGAATATGTATATTTGAGATACATCCATGCAGTTTGATTTGATACTATGCATGTGGGAATATGTATGTTAGAGATACATCCATGCAGGCTGAATTATGCATTATGATGCAGTTTTTAAGTGATGTGAATATGTGATCAGAAAATGATGCACCATGTAATTCGTTGATTTGAATGATTATATCGCCATGCTATCGTATTTTCGATGTTGTTAGTGATATTAAAACCATTGCTGAGTTTGTTAAACTCACCCCTCTTTTTGTGTTTTGATTTGGGGCTGCGTGGTGCGACACGCAGACGGACAAGATTGCCTCTTTGAAGAAAGGTCAGAGATAGCTTGGGTGTGATGATGGAGATCGTTATGTGACTTACTTTCGTTTGTTTCATGCTTTATGTTAGAACCTTTGTGTAGGGTTCTTGTTTTGGATTTATGTCATATTTTACAGTTGTGATGCTTATGACTTATTTTGTGCCGGTGTGGGCTTTACTTAGCTAAGCTTGTGGGTTTGAGATTGTTGTTTACTTTGTGATAAGCAACACTTTTTCCTTCCCTTTTATTTACTCTTGCTCAAAGGATTGTGCGCACTCCGTGTTGCTGTTAATCGCCCGTGGTTAGGGTTAAGTCTTCCGCTAGAATCGTTTCTCAATTTTCACTTCATCGCCCCCGCGTGCTTGACCGGCCCCTGGACCGGGTTCGACTCGGGTCGGGCATCGCCGGGGCGTGACATTTTCCATCATGAAATTTACTATAGAGACACTTATCATATTCATGAATTTTAAATCTATTTTATATTACAACTTGGTCACATTTCTCATGCTATTCTTTTAGAGCATACTTGAGATTGTATAGGGATTTTGTAAGTTTACAAACTTTGTGTTCTTGTTCCTTTATTACAAAACTTTCCTCTTGTTTCATGTATATTTTCTCATCCAACTCACTATTAAGAAGAGTCATTTTCATATCCATTTGATGAATCTCAAAATTATGAATAGAGACTAAAGCTATTAATATCCTTATAGTAGATATTCTGGCTACCGAGGCATATGTATCAAAGTAATCAATACATTCCTTTTGGGTAAAACCCTTTGACACTAATCTATCCTTAAATTTAGGAAAATGATATTTTCACATAAAAAACACATAACAAAAAGTCACACACTTGCCTTGATTGGATTAGATACATGGGCCCAAGTGAACTTTATATGAGGCCCACTTATCCAATCCAATCAAAACACGTGTGAGTTTTTGTGGGTGTTTTTATTGTGGGAATATCACTATCCTTAAATTTATTAATGATTCTATCAATCTTCATTTTATTTTTGAAGATTCATTTGTATTTAATTACTTTTGAGCCAGGGGTAGTTCAACAAGTTTCAAAGTCTTATTACCCATTATGAAATCCATCTTTTTATTTATAGCCTCTTTCTCAAAACCTACATCTTGAGATTTTAAAGCTACTTCAAAAGTAAGAGGATATGAGTCAGTTGATAAGATAAATTTTGTTTCTTGAAAAATGTATTATCTTATTCCTTCAATCAAGTAGATCACAAAATCTAGACCAAAAATCTTTTTTCTTCATTCTTCTACTTATTTTATGTTCTACTTGATCATTTGTCTCATCTTGTTCTTTAGTGTATATAGGTTCATCATCTATTGAAATTGTCTTTGATAACTCACCTTTAACACTTGAGTCCACAATTCTTGAAATTGTAGTGAATCTATTTTTATAAAAGATATCATTTCTTGATTTAAGAATAATATTTATTTCAATAAAACTATTTTTTTTCAATAACTAAAAATCTATATGCTTTGATATATTGTGCATTGCCCAAGAAAATGAATTTAATGTCTTTATTGCCTAATTTTTTCTCTCTTAAGTTCGAGTATGTGTGCCGCCTAATTTTTTCATAGGGAATATTCTTCGAGTTCTTTTGAGGAACTCTATTTTGTATGTGACAAGCTATCAACGATGCTTCTCTCCTAAACCTATTGCTCAAACCTGAATACAATAACATGAAATTTATTATTTCAGTAAATGTCTCATTCTTTCTTTCAACCACTCCATTTTGTTGTAGAGTGTATAGATGTATGGTCTCATGGATTATACTAACTAATTCACAATAATTTGGAAAGTGATATTCACCTCCTCTATTTGAATGGAGACATTTTATTTTGGAACCATATAGATTTTTCTACCTTAGCTTTGAATGACTTGAATTTATCTAAAACATCATCTTTACCATTCAACAAGTAAACATAACAATATCTAGAGCAATCATCAATAAAAATGACAAATATTTATTTTTTACTTCTAGTAGGATTAGCATGCATGTTACATACATCACTATGTATTAAATCAAGTAAATAAGATGTCCTTTGAACATTTGGAAAATGTTTTGTAGTGATATTTAATTGCATTTATATTTATCATACTTATACTTATGAATTAAATTCAACTTGATCATTTTATTGATTTTTCTCGTATTCACATGTCCTAAACGACCATACCATAAAGAAAGAGAGTCAAGCATATAAGCATAAACATCCTTCTTATTAATATTAAACTTAAACATCCCTTCACATAAATAACATTTCCTATCAAAGGCTCCACCCTTAGACAACACAAACTTATTAGTTTCAAGAACCCGCTTAAACCCAAATTTATTCAAGAGTCCTCTTGATACAATATTTTTCCTAATCTCAGGCACATGATACACATTGGTAAGAGTCAATATTTTTTGGAAGTGAATTCAAGTTAACATTTCCTTTGCCTTTCACCAAAACCATAGAAGAGTTCCCTATGTAGAGGACAGTGCCATTCTACACATTTTCATATGTCACAAATGATGTATTGTCTTTGCACACACAAGTTAATCCACCAAGAAACATCATCATTGAGGTTATTAACCTCAAATATCACAACAACATACTTTTCTTGGGTATCTTGTGCAGATTTCTTCTTTGTCGTCATAGACTCTTGTTCCTTCCTCAAGCCTGAGGAAGGAGGCTAATTCCTCAAGGAAAGTTCCTCCTTTTTGTGCTGAAGACTTTTCTTAAAGTTTTTCTACAAAGAAGGTAGTTTCTCTATTATGGCAGTGCCAAAATAGATTTATCCATCTCCATTTTCTTAAGTTTGAATTGATTAGGTATATGTTGAAGCTCATGAAATTAGTCTATGACAAATTTACCATCTACTATTTTGAAATTAAGAAAATTGGCCAACTAAAAATTTCTTACTTGTTCCATCTTCCACAAAGTATTTTGCTTCAAGTTGGTCTCATAGTGCTTTAACAATTCGACACTTTAGTAAAGATCAAATAGGGCATTGGACATAGCATTGAGAATATGGCCCTTGCATAAATAGTCATCTTCAGCGCATATACATGCCTGTGCCACCGTTTTAGTGTCATCTTCAATGGGTGTTGGGGTATTAAGCACATAAGAGATCTTCAACATAGTGAGAAGGAATTGTAATTTCCTTTGCCAATGCAAAAAGTTTCTACCATCAAACTGATCAAGTTTGAAAAAACTTTTGGTCAGGTGATTGAGAGACTTCACTGCGGTGTTGTACTCCTCGCAGGATCAAGTCAAAATATTACTTTTAGATTGTTGGTAAAATTCCTCGCAACCTTGTGACTTGATTGATGATAGAAAACTTCAATCTTCCAATTTAATGAACCTCGTACGGTTGGTGAAATGGATGATGAATACCTTGTTGAAATAACTACTTCAAAACCTGAATTTTGTTGTAGGAGATGCACTACAATGGGTTGTGCTTCAAAGTATGAATCACTCTAAAAAATATTATTTGCCCCTACAAAATTCTTAATTGTGGTGTATAATTGGGATCTCCACAAATTTATTCTTATGATACAATGAAGCCTTCTATATTTGTCTGCAAATTATACTTTTGAAGACAAATCTACTTTCTCCTTTGGAACTATAGGTCAATACCTTGTCTTCTCTTCTTTATGACTTTGGGAAGAATCCCCTTTCAAAGAGATGCATCCCTTCTTTCAAAACCATAATGAAAACTGAATTATTTGAAATAACTGTTGGACTAATCGATCGCTTCGATGAGCAATCGATTGTTCAAATGACTATAAACATGCCATGTTGAATTTTAGATTGATCAACCAATTGATCAATAAAAGGACTCTAAAGTGATTTCCATTTCCCGATCGATTGGTTTTTGGATCAAATGATTGATAAAACGATTGTCAAAAATTTTCCTCTACCCAATTGATCCCCTCTCAGGCCGATCGATCGCTGTTATTAAAATTTGAAAACATTAACAAATCTTGTGTAACCTTAATTGAGTACATAAAAATGAACTTATGCTTGTAAGAAAAACAAATCTTTACACATAATCACAAAGCATAAATGCAAAGATCTTCCCTTCCTCCCCAAGACCCCAACAGTCGTCTTAACCAAACAAGCAATGAAGCTGATCTTTAGGCTAATGAGCTAGCTTCCCTAACTATTTCCCTTATCAACTAGAATAGGCTTTGTAATTGGCCAAAGGAGAGGCTCCCAATTCTTGGTTCTAGTATGGGAAGATTGCCTATACAGTTAGTCGAACTAACTGGGATGGGCTCAAAGACGACGTAGAAGGCGGAGCTACAAACTGGTGCAACGATGGAGTTCGACCTGCAACCTTAGACAAAGAGAAAGAGAGGCCTAGTAGAAGAGGTCAACCAAAATGGAGGGAAGGAGGCAAGGTGTTCTTTTGTCTCAAAGTTCTCAAAGAGTCTAGCTCTGATCGCTATATCTCCGCCATGGTGAAAAATGAAAACGAAACATTGCAGGAACTGTTACTACCCCGTTTCGAAACGATACGTGTGAAATGGGTGGAGTGCATCAATAAAAAGTATGGAATGTGTGCCACTGCTTTGTATTGTGTTGGTCTCTGTATTAGTGACCAATATGACCTTTCATTTATAATATAATATTTTCACTTATCTAATTAATAACTCTATTAGGGGAAAATTTATCTTATATTAATAGTTTCATTTGATTCACTTTAAATAAATGAGTATTTATAAAAAAAATTAAAAGTTTATTTTATTCTCTATTAGCTATATATTTCACCATTTAATAAAAATCACTATTTTAAAATAAAACTATTAATATAGGACATAGAAAATACAATACATTTTGGTTATTTTCTTTACCAAGTAACTTGCATTTAATATGGGACAAGAAAAGAATATTAAAAATAAAACTAAAGCAAAAAAAGGGCCAAATTAACAATTTTTATTTTTTAGGGGCATGCAGTTTTAAAGTAGTTTAAAAAAATGACCTAGCCCAATTAGTTAAACCCAGTTCAACCAGATTTGAAATTGTAATGTCCCTGATTTTTCTATAATTTTTATGACTTTTCTACTATTTTTTTCTCATTTTTCAATGGTCCTTTTAACGCTTCGGCATATTTGATTTGTTGTGTTTCACCTAGTATTCATATCCATAGTTTAGATGTGGAGCTTAGTCGTATGTTGTCAGCCTCAACGTGCTACAAAAGTTTTCATCTTGAAAAAGAAAGAAAAATGAAAGAAAATGGAGGGAAAATGAGGGATAAAGGAAAAGAGAAGGAGAAAAAAATTATTTAACATGGATCAAGTGCACAACTCACACTCGACCTGCATAGGTATGAAAATGGGTGGAGGCACTTCTGGGTGTTCCTAGTCACTGCCAATGTTGTCGGTTGGCCCTAGCCGACCTTGGCCTGTTGACGATAGGGCTGCAATCTTGTGTTGGCTTAACGCCTCCTTCCACCATTTTCGGGTGAGTAGCCTCCCCTCATTCTTTTTTATTTATCGTCATCTCTAATGGCCGACCACTGATAGCTCCGCCTTGGGCCATTGATGGTAGTAGGTCGTCACTCCAGGCCTAGCTTGACCTCCTCCGCCCTCCCCCACTCATTTTCTCTTCTATCAAGCCAGTTGACTCTCTTTTTTTAATCTCTTTTGTTGTTGGGTAGGTTGGGGAGCCACTGGATGCTGGCATTTGCCTGATGATGGATGACCTACCATCCTAGACCAGCTTTATCCTCCCCCTAGTTGATTTTGCTCTTCCAACTGTCTAACCCTTCCCCATGTTTTTTTTCTAGACTCCCTTCTATACGATGCCACAACTGCCTGACACTACCCATCTCAGGCGGACTTGGCTCTACTTGGCTACCATGATCATGATGGTGTCGGCTAAGTCATCGATACACCCTCCCTGCCTCTCCTCAACCCCAAAACAACCTCGTTCTATCCATGCTCAACCCTCGTCCTCCATTTTAATGTATGTTCTATTTGTCTCCCTTTTTAAATGGGGGTTATAGGCAGCAATTAAAGACGTCACTACATTCTGCTGGCCACCACCCCTAGACATGGTTTTGCCACCCCTCCCAGGCCTTGGGTCACCACCGTTTGACCTTTCTTCACCCTTCTCGGGCCACCCAAAAACCCCACCTTTCCTTTGGGATTGGCTAGGACAACACATATGTTGCTCGACAATCGATCTGCTCTGTTAGTGGCCAGATTCTGCTATCATTGGCCTGAGCTGCATCCGGACCCACTAAAAGACCACTCCCCCTCTTTGTTACCCCTTTGGCCACACATGTGATGATTGACCAAGGCCACCGCTAGTCAAATTTGGCCATTAAAGCCCTCCACATCTTCTCTTTCCTTTAGCACATACCCATGCCCTCCCCTCGTATGGACCATCGACAATGTAAAATTGCTGTCATTGGGTGTTGTTTGTTGCCGATTTCAGTGACTTGCAGTTAGTCAAGTGTTTGTTAGTTGTTGACCAACCTATAGTTTGTCCACCCCTATTGTGCGGTCACACCTACTACTTTTGGCATGACCTTGCTTCCAGCACCCTTGTGCGCCATTGGGAACCTCAAATTGTTTGCCCAAAGTGTAGTTAACCCTCGTCTTGTCATGAACACTTCTAGTATTTTTTAAATCCTCAGGACAACTACTTTCTTAACTAGGCGACACCTTTGGAAGCTGACTCCGCCACTAATGCTGCCACCGTTGTGTGCTCGCCATCGAACTTTTATAGATTACAAGGTAGGGGACTTTGAACTTGTAATTTCGTGATAGCATGCTTTAAACATTTAACAACATGCTTGGATTATGTAATTTAATGCTTTTAATGTTAAATAATGATATGATTGCCCGATGTAAGAGGTAAATATAATGATTTATGATATGTTTGTTTATGAATATGACATGAATGTAAGCTATGAATAGGTTTGATGTATGTGGATTATGTGTATGTTAGTAATGGTTAGTGAGTATGTTGGTAGGCTATCTGTTGAATTATGGGTATGTGATGCGTAAGTATGATGAATTTTGTGTGTGATACATATGTGTGATGAACATATGTATGTATAATGGTTATATGCTTGTGTGATGAATATGTGTACGTGTGTGGGGCAGATGTATGTGTGATGGATGGTAAGTGGTGGCAAGGGGTGTTGCATTGATTTTGATGTGGAGCTATATCAACATGACATATGTCGTAGGGGTTATAAGTGACAGACGATGGTTGATTTGGATTGAAGTGTATATTGGGGTTCAATAAGTAAGCAAACTTAGGGTTCGGAGCCTTTATGAGGGATTGTCACATAGTAAGAGTGCATTAACAAATAAATATTATGAATGGGAATGTAAAAATAGTGAAGTATTAGTAAGAGTTTGATGACTGGAGTTAGATTAGAGGAGTTTCGATTGGTGATTTCTGAGTAAGGTGTTTTGACCATAAGGATGATGGAGTGGAATGTATGAGTATGTGAAGAGAAAATTAAATAAATAAGTTAGCATGTATGATGAATTATGGTCATGAGAATGATGGGTTAAGTGAAATATATTGCCCTTATGAACTAGAGTTTCAGAACATACTCAACTTCCAAGTGGTTAGCAGAAAACTATAAAACTAAAGGATTTCTTAGTATAAATGTTCTTGCATAATTTACATAAATCAAACTTGAATCGTAAGCATAACTAATATGATAACTTTATGAGTTTGAGACCTTAGGGGTTGGACATTCAATCTCGTGTTTGTGCGAGTTGGTAATTAGTTAGTTGTCTATTTTTCATGTCTAGCCATGATGTTATCCTGTAGAATATTGTCTTGGTGTTGTACTTAAGCACATATGTTTGATGATCTGTTGAAAGCATTATATGTTCTTTCATTCTTATCTTGTTCATGTATTTAAGCCCATATCTTTGATGATCTATTAAAAGCACTGTAAGTTTCTGCCTTTAGTCGCCATTGTATGATTCCGCCCAAATGTGGCACTGTAATATTTTTGCCCAAAAGAGGCATTGTATCATTTTTGCTCTTAGTTAGCATTGTATGGCCCCTTGAGTGTAGGTGTAATATCCAGGAAATTTTAGGTATTTTTTTAAGAAATTTTCTTGATTTTCCCTATTTTTTTGATTTTTTGAGAAATTTACAAATTTGGGGTATGCAGAACAATTTTTTGATTGTGCAAAAAGATCTGCTTGGTCCATTGCAAGCCCAACTAAGTGGTGGATGGAACACTTAATTTAGGAGGGTCTAAACCACCTAGGATTCCTTATTCTACTTAGTTTAATCCTCACCCAATTAAGCCCTAATTCCCTCTATAAATATTTGGGTATTCCTCTAATTATAACCCTAATTGTGCCCTAGAAAAATTAGAGAAGAAGGTGGTGGTCAAAGGTAGCTTCACCGAGTGGTTGAATATTTTCTTTCGACCCAAACCTTGGTCACTGGAAGGGAAACAATAGAAAAAAAAAGGGAAACTTTTCCAGTCGCTTTGTTCCATTCTGGCCATAGTGGCTTGACGGTGGTCGGTACCCAGTGAGTTGAGGAGAGATGAGGGTATTGGCCATATCCAATCTCTCACTGCCATTCGCCACCAGCCACAACGAACTGATGTCTCTCAGTATGGGAAGAATGGGCGGCGGAATCTTGTGAGAGGGCCGACAAAATTTCAGCAAATGATCATTGATTAGGAAACTACAATACGACTGAGCAGTAGAAATTCGATTAATCACCTCAAAACAATCCCCGAATGGCAACTAGTGATCGGAGGATTAAGATCACCTCAGTCGGCCTTGCATCGCCAGGTGGATCTCTACCTCCCGTAGGTTCGGTGTAGCCGTTGGACATCTAAGGAGGAGGGGTCGGTCACGTGGACCTTGGGTGGAGTGTCATGTTGCTTCTCTGTCGTCCGACGAAGCTCTGCCGAGTTTCAGCCGGACACCGCCATCGAGCTTTGTTGGAGCTATCAAAAGAAAAAAAAATAAAAAAAGATGTAGTGCGTCTGGAGGTGGAAGACGACCTCAAGTTGGGTCGACCCAGGCCTGAGGTCATCAACCCATGACCCGGCCCAAAACCGGGCCACTAACCTCAGCTCAGTGGGCTAGGTTTCAAGGCCATGGAAAAAAAATAAAAATAAAAAAAAAGTAAATTAGATTAAATTAAACCAAACTTGTTCTGTGCAGAGGTATTAGTTTGATATATTGAATTGTAATAAGGGATATAACGTATCCTGCATAGTACATATATGTGTAGTATGGTACATATGAACTGTATTTGAAATTTGATTGGAATTCAACCGTTCTTTCGACCCAAGCCCTATCTAGGGAGTTAAGTTGGGCTTATTAGTGATTTTTTTGCCTAAACACACATAATAATATGGCCAAATTATTTATGATTTGTTAGACTTTATTAATTTATTTTATGTGTATAGTTGCATCTTGAGAATCAATGCATAGAAATTAAGAAAGAATAATTGTTAAGGGTAGAGGGCTTTGGATTGGGGGTTGACACTTAATCAAGATAAAGACTAAATTACCCTTAGAGGGGTCAAAAACCTATTTATGAATTGAATGGGGGTTTTGACTTGACAACTGACTTGGTTGATGAACCAAGGATGGTTTTTTTTGGTGGGGGGGCTAATGAGGCTAATGGGATTAGGGTTGACCTATGTGTAACGACCCGTTTTTCGGTTACGCTTAACCCGGGTGGGTTAAGGGTAATTTGGTAATTTTGTGATCAAATGTCGGAGGTTTTCAAGGGATAAAACCCCTGTAGATGGGTAGAGCTCGGAGTAACAAGCGTGATAAATCAAAGAACGCGCGAAACAGAGGTCGGGAGCGAAAGCTATGGCCTTGGGAAGCATGCCGCATGGGTGGGGCCCACTCAAAAAGAGCGGGATAACCTACCCATGTATAGTCTTGTATCGAATAGCTCGTCAATACGAGTCCATCGGTATGTAGAACGCGCGATTCCGACTTTGGGGTAAGAAGATATCGCGCGTTGAAGTTTAGGATAATTTTGGATTAAAATAATATAAAAAATATTATTTTAATCAAATAAGGACAAATTAGCTAGCGTCAGCGCTGACGCCAGCAGCCGCATCAGCGGCGCCGCGTGGCGGGGGGCCTGCGGGCCTGCACGGTGACCCGTATGTCATCCCACCGGAAGCGGGACAGGGCCTGCGTCGCGGACCAGCTCCCGCTCGATGCGCAAGAGCTGCGCTTCGGCCCGCGCGGTGCAGGGCCGGGCCCCGTGCGATGCGGGGCGTGTCCACTGGATGCGGGAGCAGTGCGCGGCCAATGCATCGCACGCCGTGCAGGTGCGCGATGCGTGGCACGCGAGTACCGGGGGGCATCTCATACGCCCTCGGCTCCTCCTCTATAAATACCGGATTCCCGTTATTTTTGGGGGAGTTTTTGGACTCATTTGGAGTCCGTTTTCTTTCGTTCTTGAGGCATTCCTAGCTGATTCGAGGGTGATCTACGCAATGACATAGTCTATTCCTCGAGTTGGCGCTCCTATAAGGAAGGAACGACCCGGGCAAGAGGAGGCTCTGTCCGCCGCCCTCCTGCGCCGAGAGTGAGAGAGAGATGGCCTGGTGAGAGAGGAGGCTTCATCCTCCATTACCGGGCCAAATCAAGGGAAGTGGCCCGATATAGGGGAGGCTCCGTTCTCCACCGAAGGGCCACGACGTGTGAAGGACACCCCAAGTAGGGGAGGTTCTGTCCGCCGCCCACGGGCGCAGAAAATAAGGCTTCCGGGAAAGGGGAGAGTTGGTCGGGTTGTCTTCGGTAGAAGCGGTAGAACGTATGGAGGCTAGAGGAGGCTCTGTCCATTGTCTCTGGATCTGAGGGGGAGGACGCCCAGAAACGAGCTTCCCAAATACCGCTACCCCGTGAGACATCAAGGGAGTAAGGGTTTCTTACCTTCTATTTAATTATGGAATGACATGTGTTAGTTGTGGTGTGTGCCGTCTCACTCTGGATTAGAGAGAGACGGGTTGTGCATGTGTTTATCTTATGATATGCTTTGCTTATATGCCATGATGTGTGTTGTCTCGCTTTGGGTTAGAGCGAGAGGGGTTGTGTGTGTGTTCGGTCTCGGCTCAGTGATAGAGCGAGACCTATGATTGTGTTTATATATTGTTATGCTATGCTTATATGCATGATGTGTGCCGTCTCCCTCTGGGTTAAAGAGAGACGGGTTGTGCGTGTGTTTATCTTATGATATGCTTTGCTTATATGCCATGATGTGTGCCGTCTCGCTCTGGGTTAGAGCGAGACGTGTTGTGTGTGTGTTCGGTCTCGGCTCAGTGATAGAGCGAGACCTATGATTGTGTTCCGTCTCACTCTATGATAGAGCAAGACGTGTGGTCTCGGCTAATTGATATAGCGAGACGTGTGATGTATGTGGTCTCGGCTCAGTGATAGAGCGAGACGTGTGAAGTGTGGTCTCAGCTCAGTGATGGAGCAAAACGTGTGATGTGTGGTCTTGCTCTAGGATAGAGTGAGGAATGTTGTGGTAGTCTTGTGATGCTCGTCTCTGTGATAGAGCGAGATGTGTGTTGCCAGTGTTTTATCGGGTTTTCATATTGGTTGTGTGGTGCTCGTCTCTATGATAGAGCGAGATGTGTGTTGCCGATGTTTTATCGGGCTTTTGTATAACTCCGATTAAATATTCAGAGATATATATTTTATACGTATGTGTTTTTGGTATGCCAGTTGTATGTAGTAGCCCATAGGCAGAACTACGTCCGGATCCGATCGTATCGGAGTAACATCGTGGATGTTAGCCGATATGTACGTAGGCAACCAACGGCAATGCAACGTTGGCCCGGTCCGAATTAGTTATATAATTAGGCCAGTTCTTGCCTACGCGCAACGGAGCGCTAAAGTTCCGTAACACGTAGAGGAACGTGAAGACTCTCGCACTCAGAGTGTGCTGCTCTTGGTTCTGGGTTTGGTTTTTATCGCTTTCGGACCCCCGGCCTGGGTTGGTTTTCGGGTCGGGGCGTCACACTATGAGTCTAAGCTCTATTGATGAGCAATTTGATTTGACTGTGTAGTTGCATATCCCCATTGGAGGGAGCTCTGAGTGAGCCAGGCTCACACTGATTTATTGAGGATCATTTAGTGTACACACATTTAGGGTCACAGACATCCTGCTTGGTTGGCGTCTCTCACCACTTCTATTCAGGTGGAGTTGTGGGTCATGCCCTTCCACTCCAGTCAGGTCCTTAGGGGCTAAGTTGGGAGATGGCACTTCCTGATGGATTCCAGGGTTATATCATGGATTATCGTTAGTGGGTGGTCTATGGTGAGTATATCATTTGTCACTTAAGTTGACATCTGATGTGTTTGTTTGTCTATGAAGTTATGTGAGTCATTAGTTTTCCTAAGAAGGGAAAACTGATGGGGAATTATAATGAGTATTGATTTGATAATTGGTTCAAGTGGAAACCTAAGAGATTTGCATAAAATGTAATAACATTTTGCATTCATATTATTCAGCTTTCCTACTGGGTATTAGTATACTCAGCGACCAAGTTCTGCAGGATCTTCTAGTGAGGATTAGCAGGATCGGGACTGAATTATCAAATTGAGGATGACTTAGCTCTAGTAGGATTTAGTTCCATTATTTCAGTACATTTTGAATGGTTGTAATAATGGCGTGAGAGACAACTATAATTAGTTGCTTATTTCCAGACAGATGTAAGGGTTGCACTTAGATGGATGATTTATTTATTTGTGGATTTTTAGATACTCTTATGATGTAATATGATTTGTTATTCGTATTTACGAACCCCAACAATTATGACCTAGATATTTAGTCGGCTGATTTGATTTGATTTAAAAAAAATATCGTGATTTATTGATTGTCCTTTATTGAAAAGAGTTTTAAAAATCCAAGTTGTAACCATGGGTGTTTGCATGCTCAAGTAAGTAGTCTCATAAATCTACTCTTACTTGTTTGATCATGTGCCCCATGACCATAGGTGTGCCTTGTAGTTGGAAAAGTTCATGACGTTTAGTGCTCCCGAGAGGCTAAGCCCAGATAGCATTCCTTTCCGTTGACACTCTAGTAGATTAAATGATAATGAGATCTAGTTGTGAATAATAAGTGTAAAATTCCGAGTAAGAGTAAGTTTGTAAGATTATGAGTAAGTTTGTAAATGTAAATTTCTTAGTAGGATTGTAAGAGTAATTGTGTAAGCTTATGAGTAAGACTGAATGTGTAACATTTCAAGTAAGACGTCTGAGCAAGATGGTACGCATAAGGATTTGGGTAAGTGAGTACGAGTAAGTGCAAAAATGTTCAGTAAGAAAATATGTGTATGAGCTTGGATTTGTTGTATGGTGAGATATGATTATTATGTATGCCTTTTTGCTTTTATGTTAAGTTGTATTTCATAAACATATCTATGTATGGATTAGAATTCTCCTACTATGTATGAAAATATTTATTTTCCCTCTTTTCAGCCTCGAACGTTTAGGAGGCATTTGCAGGTTTTTGATTAAGAGCTCATGGAGTTGGGCTATTGTCTCCAACGGTGGATCTATTTTTGTTGGCTCAGCTATAACCTTCATTCATTGTGAATCCTTACTATTTTGCCACGATATGATGTATTGATTGAGATGAGATGTTAATTATATATTAGATTAGACTTTATACTATCTGTGGGACTTGTACTTAGAGATATATGATTGTACTTAGAGATATATAAGATGTATTTATGTTTAAACCCACAGCGGCGGTGGAATCAAATCAAAACAAAGGGGCGGAAAAATAGGGGCAGAACCAAAATTGGAAGGGGGCGCCGGTGGGTCTGGCCAAAGACGGCGGCCTTTCCGTCACTGGCCCAAGGCCCTGTGGCCCACCGGTGGCTGGGCACAATGAACAGGCGGGGAGGGGGGGTGGTCGCACTGTTCACACATCCGGGATGTTCTGGATTAGGGTTGTCTGGATCGGGGTCGCCCGATCTAATCTTTTTCTTTTTATTTTTTTTCCAAACTTATCCTCAACGCGCGTTAACTCACTAGTTATGCGTCGAACCTCCAAAATTCACGCCGTAAGCGCGTAGTGAGGCCCGCGGCCTGCGACTAAGCCCCACACCCGACTCTATGCGTATAAATATGGAGGAAAATACAAAAATACAAATACGCTGTAGCATCACATTTTCCCGCCAAAAATGACCAGAAAAATAGCAAGAAAATCCCAAAACATCGTAGAAAAATCAGGGACCTTACATTCTTCCCTCCTTGGAAAAATTTCGTCCCCGAAATTTCACAATCGACTTACAACGTACAGCTGAATAGCAAATACCTCGGGGTATCTCTCTCTCATATCTACCTGAACCTCCGAAGTCGCCATCTCTGGAGTATGATATTCGCCACAATATCTTTGCCACAGAAATGACCTTTGTCATCCACAACTTACCTTGTCCATCAAAGGATCTGATTGAAATGATCGCAACTCAACTGGAGATCACTTCACCTCCAATTAGCATAACTCTTATATCAACTTTGAGCTGTCTAAAGCCCTTGCCTGGCTAATTTCAACCTATCTGCATAGTGCCAGATAATTCACAATTGAGCATCTACAGCTCACTTACCTCAGCCCAACATGTCGGCGAATCAGAATGTCCCTTAATACAAGACCTCCCAAGGGTCATCCCACACAAACAACATCAATGCATAATCATAGGAATACAACCTACCTCTTCACCGACACAACCATCATACCTCCAAGACCATACTCTTGGTCAACTAATCATCTTAATCACAAGTTCTGACAACTCATCCTTGAGTTCATTCCACTCTAACAGGTCATCCTGCACGATGCCCTAGAGGTAGAGTGCACGAAGCACTAACTCAATGAACTCCACCATTCTCTTCGGCGGAAAACACGGTAAGTCATCAGGGAACATGTCAGGAAAATCACTGGCAATGTCTAGCTCTTCTAGACTAATCCCTGAGACAACATCTCAAACAACCCACCAAAAGGCTCTACAACCTTTTAGTCGTGCATCGCCTGGCCTTAATGGTTCACCCAAAGCATGGGGCTGACCGCTATCAAACACCATGGATACGACATTCAAGCCTTCAGGGCACAGAAACATCACTTGTTTCTTATGATGGTCTACCACTACTCTTTGAGTGGTCAACCAATCAATAAAACCACACCGAACTCACACCCTCCTTCCTCAAAATCGTAACCACAACACTCACTAGTGTTGAAGTAGTTACCTCAAAGGCCGTCCACAATCTTGGAGGCTCAAAATCTCATCTTTTAAACCGCTCTTAACCATAAATATCCGGAAGGAGGTGAAAAGAGTCTCAAATTCCACCGCATACAAACTCTCTTGCCTCTAGCAAAAGGGATTTCAAATCCTTGCGACAACGAAGGTCACGGAACACACTCCATCTAGGTCACAAGCTGACCAATTAGGAAGAACACGTCTGACAGATTTTCACTAGTTAGACATAAGTGGCCATAACCACTCTCCGGTCATTCGGAGCTTACAAAACCTCAACGAGGTACTTCGTAACCTCAATTCAACACTAGCAACCTCTGGCTCTCTTAACAGCTGTTAAGGTGCTAGCCAACCTTTCAGAACTGAACACAATCAAAAGCAGCCAATGGCTCTTCTTAGCCACTAAACGTGCAATCCAACTGACCAAATCTCTCGGCGGCGGAGGCACTTCGGCTCGACACTGCCCAACGGCAGAAACAAATGGAATCAAGGGAAAACATTCACCTTCACCCGTTCCAAAACCAAATCCCAACTTACTCTTACATGCCACGACTCTGGACTTGCGACTGTTATGGACTTGTAGTCAGATGCCTAGGCTTCGATACCAACTGTAATGCCCGAGATTTTTCACACATTTTCCTTAAAATTCACAGAAATTTTTTGCAATATAACGTCTGTAAATCGGAGGAAAAATGACAAAATCAAAACCTAATAAAATAGTTTATAATTTAAAACACTAAACATCCATTTTCCATCTAAATATTTTCATCATACGGTCAAACATCATACGGCCAAAGCAAATATCATCAGGCGCTACTCGAAAACACATGTACGAATAAATTGCTATAATCATAGACTTTAAATACAAATCTTTCCCAGGCATCCTTGAGTGCAAGTCCCATAACAGTTCACCGACTAATCCAAATGAAAGTCCAGAATATAAACATCTAACTTCTCATCTCACCCAATACAGGAGATTGTGGCACAAAAATACTCGTAGTGAGTGAAGCATATACCTGAGTCAACGGGAATCAATCCACCGTTGAAATGAGCTTCCATCACCAGGAGCTCTTCGCACAACCCTGCAAAACCTCCTGTACAACGGGGCTAAAAAGTAGGGTGATGAGTATTTTCATACTTAGTAGGAAAATACCTAGTAGGAAGAATCCCAAACGGTGAACTCAAAAGTTCATAAATACATGCATTCATGCAACTCAAACATGAAGCATATAGGCATATCAATAACATGCTCATACGCATACAATCATACCAAATGCACCATCATGCCAAAGTCATACCAAATGCACCATCGTACCAAAATCATACCATCAAATTAAACTTACACAAGCACCCCTATCCAGGGTCTTACAAACTTACTCGTACCACTGTATGCTTACTCATACAACATACACATACTTGTACGACCTTACTCGTACAATCAGATGCTTACTCATATAGCTTACACATAATCACACTTACTGTCTTACTCAGAAACATACTCTCACAATTGTACTCATACACATACTCTTACAGTCATGCTCATACACATACTCTTATAGTCATGCTCATACACATACACTTACAGTCGTGCTCATACACATACTCTTACAGTCGTGCTCATACTATCGACCACTGAAGCTCATTACAACTAATAAGCTCCAACGTCGAATGGAAAAGAATGCCACTGGGGCAACACCTTAACCTCTGGGGAGTGACTAGACACCATGGACTTTTTCGAAGGTAAGGCACACCAATGCTCATGGGGCACTGGATCAAGCAGGTAAGAGTAGATCCATGATACTACTTATCTGAGCGCCCAAACATAAACACCCACACATAAGGGGTCATACAGTTGCCCACCATAATGGGTCTTATAGTGCCATAGAATCGCCCACCATAATGGGTCTTATAGTGTCATGCCACTCTTGGGTAGAAATTATACAGTGCCACTTGGGCAGAAACGTACAGTGCCACTCTTGGGCGGAATCATACAACGCTCTCAACAGAGCATCAAACATCTGGGCTTACACAGCACACAGACCAAATCGAAAACATACTTCGCTCTCAACAGAGCATCAGACATCTGGGCTTATATAGCATGCAGACAAAGTCAGAAACGTACATCGCTCTCAACAGAGCATCAAACGTCTGGGCTTATATAGCATGCAGACCAAATCAGAAACATATGTCGCTCTCAATAGGGCATCAGACGTCCGGTGCTCTATATAGCACACAGACAACATCCTGCAGGATAAACACCATGGCAAGACATGAGAAATGCTCAGCCGACTCATTATCGGCTAGCCCAAACACGGAACTTAATCCTTTGAACCCTCAAGTCTCAAACTCACAACGCTATCATTAGCTGTGCTTATAATTCAAGTTTGAATTAAGTACATTATGCGGTACAATTATGCCACACAAACTTAGAGTCCTCAACTGGTCAAACTGAAGCTGAGCCCGATCGAAACCCTAGTTTGTCAAGGCAGTAGACTTCACTTACCCATCCACATCATGGACAAAACTCATCGTACATCAAACCCTTACAGTCTTACATACTTCGCCATCCATCTTATGGCCAAATCATCTTACACTGACATCCTCAAATGAAGCTCCTTAGAGCCAACCCAGTTGTCGCCCTCTTACTTATATCTCACTTATTATGCTTACTTTTTACTTCATAATTTGTAGTTATGTTTGTACAATTATGCACACTCTTATTGTCTGACAATCGCCCAACATACAATCCAACCCAAACTGATCCATTCTAATCCTTGCCCATCATACTCTTATCCTGTCATTCATCATACGCTTACACATCCGTATCCAGATCCATACCAACCACTGATACTTCTTACCATCTATAGTTCATACCTCTGCCCACATACACTTACACATATCCATATCATAGGCAAAAAGCCATCATACATACGTATGTCTCACACATACATATAACATACACATACGGTCATACATACATAACTTACAAACATGCTCGCTAGCCATCACTAGTGCATATATACACATTTATACATACGTCA
This sequence comes from Saururus chinensis, assembly GCA_035235625.1. NCBI lineage: Eukaryota > Viridiplantae > Streptophyta > Magnoliopsida > Piperales > Saururaceae > Saururus > Saururus chinensis. The sequence goes on from CP141145.1 coordinate 36,198,370, forward strand.
AACATACACGCTAGCCATCACTAGCACATGCATAATCCATACATACTCCAAACATGCATGCTAGCCATCACTAGCACATGCATAATTCATACATACTCCAAACATGCACGCTAGCCATCACTGGCACATGCATAATTCATACATACTCCAAACATGCACGCTAGCCATCACTAGCACATGCATACATATGTCAAATATACATGCTAGTCATCACTAGCACATACTCAATCAACATACGAAACTTACCAACAAACACGCTAGTCATCACTAGCACATACTTACATCCAACATACTTACAACCAACATGCATGTCATATGCATATAATCATGCTTATATGTACATCATGCAATCGGATCATTACTTAACATCCAAAGCATGGAATTATACAATCCTAGCATGTTGCTACTCATTCAAAGCATGCTATCATGAAATTATGAGTTCAAAGCTCCCCTACCTCATAATCATGATGTTTGATGACGAGCACACGACGGTGGTAGCATCAGCGGCGGAGTTGGCGGTCAAAACTGTTGCCTGACTGAGAGAGCTACTGTCCCGAGGATTTTAGGAAGCGCCGAAACTATCACGGCCAAATAGGGTGTCAAAAGTCAATGCGGTAAAACCCGCGATCCACGGTGGCACACTAGGGCGGCCGGGAGAAAAGTCAAGCCAACCTAGGTAGCAGTGCGACTAGAAGTCGATGGTGTACTCACTGAAGGTTGGCCGGTGGCTAAGATGTACTCAGCCGGCTATAAGACGTCGAAATCGGTCATGGACAGCACCCAACGGCGATGATTTTGCATCAACATAGGCCCACATAAGGGCGGAGAGCATGGGGCAACGCTAGAGAAGAGGTGGAGGAGGGCTAAGTGTCAATTCCACTCGGTGGCAAAGCCAACCGATGGTCAGGCGGCGCGAATGCGGCGCCTAAACCCAGAAGCACACGTGTGGCCACATGCACACGAGGCCCAAAGGGGCGGGGGAGAGGGTTGAAAGGAGGCGACCCAAGGCCCACAAAAGAAACCAACAGGGCTAAGGCCCTAGCTGTGGCCAATCTAAGCGGCGACATCGCCGATCGCCACCCACAACCAATACCCATGGTGCGGGCAGCTGTGCATCTTGCACGGTAGAGAGCAGGGGGAGGGTTCAGGGTCGAGCAAAGGCCACGAGGCTATCAGTAGCCAAGGCCTGTGCAGGTGAACTCGTCCACCTTTAGTCAAGGTAAGTCATACAAATCCTTGCCAGAGGTCATCCGGTACTGACGACATAAAATGGGCAAGAGGGTCAACGGGCAAATATGCCGGTGAGCGGAACAGCTAGGGTTGTGAGCCAAAGGGAGGAGCACGGGTCACAGGCAATCAAACCGTGCGAGGTGGGACCATCTCCAGTCGTTACTAGACTAAGGCGGAATCCTCGGTGGCCATTCGGCCAATGCCGATGGCGTCAAAAGCCAAACACAGAGGGGCTGACCGGGGAAAACCCATAAGGGCGGAGCGGCCATGGGGACGGTCCTACCGTCGTCAGCCCAAGGCTGGTCGGCAAGAAGCAAGCCGAAGGCTGGCTCTCACCGGCGCAGCCCTGAAGTCCGTCAAAGCCAGAAACAGGGGCGAGGATGGGTCTGGCCAGAGAAAAGAGGGAGGATGGAGGCGGAACCGGGCATGGAGGTGTGGTCCACTGCCTTCACCGGAGCAAGGCGGGGCTGGATGGGGGTCGTGTCGGCCACGGATCACCGCCGGCGGCCACTGTTTACCCAAAACAGTGCACCGACAAAACAGGGCAGAGAGGGGGAAATGGGATGGGGCGGCGGAGCGGAGGCCCACTGGGCCGGGAGGAGTGTCCTCCCACCGTTGCCGGCCCACGGCAGCGGCAAAATCAAATCAAAACAGAGGGGCAGAAAAACAGGGGCAGAACCAAAATTGGAAGGGGACGCTGGCGGGGCTGGCCAGAGACGGCGGCCTTTCCATTGTTGGCCCAAAGCCGGTCAAACGGAGGCTGGCTGGAGCCTATCACCCACCTCCGGTGATGTTCCAGTCAAAAAAAGAGAGAGATGGCGTAAGTGAGGGCGAACCAAGGAAGAGGCGGTGCGGCCGTGGGCGGTGGCCCCCTTGGCGTCGCACCACCAGGGCGGAACTGGTGGCGGCGGCCTTGTGGCCCACCGGCGGCCGACGGCAGCTGGGCACAACGAACAGACAGGGAGGGGGGGCGGTCGCACTGTTCACACATCCAGGACGTTCTGGATCGGGGTCGCCCGATCCGATCTTTTTCTTTTTTTTCCAAACTTATCCTCAACGCGTGTTAACTCACTGGTTACGCGTCGAACCTCCAAAATTCACGTTGTAAGTGCACAGCGAGGCCCGTGGCCTGCGACTAAGCCCCCACACCCGACTCTATGGGTATAAATACGGAAGAAAATATAAAAATATAAATACACCGTAGCATCACATTTTCCCGCCGAAAATGATCAGAAAAATAGCAAAAAAATCCCAGAAAATCGTAGAAAAATCAGGGACCTTACAATAGTGTTGCACACTATGTATGCATATGTTACGGGGAAGTCCCGCAACGTTGCACAAAATGCAACCAACGTTGTACACACATAGTTGGCTATGTTGGGATACATGGTTAGCTAGTACATATTTGGATTCTTAAGATGTCCCCTCCCCCCTAAATTGTGTTGGAGAGTTTTGTGGAGTGTTTTGGGGCTGTTTAGTAAACTTTGGAGGAATAAAGCCCGTACAACCACTTTGGCTGTCACTTCAGCATAATGGAAAAAATTTCTTATGCTATATAGGGGGACATGGTGAACTTAAATGTTAAGCTATTAGTATGATGCCTAGCTTTTCAACTGGTCGTCTTTGATGACAAAGAAAACTTGTTATGTTACTATCTATTATGCTACGAGCCTTGTCCGTTGGGAGATGGGGCTCTTCGACCTACAGGGCAGTTGTCCGGCCTTATGATCTTGTTAGAAAGAAAGACCCTTGCATGCACTTGGTTGAGATGAAATGTTCGGATGTCCAAGTTATCTAAATTAGATATGTGCATCGCAAGGAAGTATCCCCTCCGACTAGTTCGCTAGGGAAATATCCCGACATGTTCCCATATCCACTTTGGATAGGTTCGTTGCTTGACCTTGTGGGCTAGACACTTAGTCGCATGGCACGAAGTCATGACCTTTAATGAGAAAGACTTAGTTGCTTAGCTATTTGGCATTGCGAGTGGTACATAGTAAATATTTCCCGTGGCGCATAGAGACATTAAGGGGTTGTTTGAGTGTTGAATTTTTTGGAAACAGAAGTAAAATTTTTTGTAATTAATTCTAAAATTTTACTGTTGAATTTGAATTACGTTTGGTAATATAATTTTTTAGAATAAATTTACATATCGCATTAAACCCAATTTTAAAACTTTAAACTAATATAACTCTCTTTCCCAAATTTGGATATACATGTTCTTGGTATTATTACGTTCCTAAATTCGAACTCTATTAAACAAAATCCTACAAGAGTATACAATTTTAAACTTTTAATGTGGACCCCACTTATATAATACATTATTTTAGGCTCAAATTAATATAAGAGGTAGATATTAAAAAATAATAAAATTTATAATTTTTAAAATAGAGGCTGAGAGTCAGACTGAGGAATTACCTCGTGAGGTGATTCAGTAATTTCGGTCGATTCTGGCTCAAAACTATTTGAAATAAACTTTTATAAAAAAATTTATTTTTACATAAAATTTATTATTGATTCCAATATTTCGAGCCGGAATTAAAAAGAATCTAACAAAAATTAAAAATTCGGTACTGGAATAACCCCTGAATGGCTTAAAAACCTTTATGTGAAGGTATATCGGACTTCCTAAGAACTAAAAGTTTGTTGGATTTGCCGCGGTGGGACTGCGATGTGAGAAGATCGTAACTTGTGGTGTTTCATTGTGAAGGTTTTAAAGGCAGGGTGCTATTTGTTAATTTAGCGACTGAATTTCCGATTGATGCCACCCGCTTTCGCCGGACCGGAGTCGTCTCCCGTCACCGGACTTCGGGGAGACCCAAGAGAAGAGAAGAGATGACCGTGGCGGGAAACTTTGGCTGTATCGAATTTAGAGCTCGCGACTACGTCGCTGAGCATGAGGCCGCCACTCTCCCTCGAGTCACGGCTGAATCACATCCTCTCGCCGCTTGCCCTTCTCCCCCTTCCACGCTCCAGGTTTATTTTCTTGTGAATTTTGCAGTCAGCTTGAGTCTCTTCTTCTGCTGCATTAACTCCTTCTCTGTGTTTTTTGAATGAAATTTGACTTGGATTCTGCTGTAGGCTGGTGTTAAAGATGATGAAGTTTCCAGTTTCGATGATCCTCTAAGGGCTTCCACTCGGGATTTTGAAGTTTTTAGCTCAAATGTTGAGGAATTTGACGAGCCTATTGTGAATCGGGCATCGAGTGAATCTGCTCAACTGTGGTCGAAAGAATGGGCGGCTTTCAAAAGGTCCTTGATGCAGAAATTTTCTGCCTCCCAGAGCGTCTCGAGCACATCGGTAAATTTTGGTTTTTCTCACTAGCTGATTGATCGTTGGACCTACCTTCTATTGGATGTTACAGTTGTTGTCGTCCCTTTATTACAATTACAAGAGCAAAATGATCTTCTGAATGTACGGATAACTGACTTTTCTGCTAATCATTTGGTTGGCAATGAGTTATAAAATATGATTATTTTATCATACAAATGTGGGGGATATTGATTTTTTTTTCTTTTGTAGTTATCTGATATCGGGATACGAAGTAGCAGAGGTATGATATCAGTTACTGCTACTGCTGCTACTATATGTTTAGGGGACATGTTGATGTTGGATTATTGTGAACATTAAGGTAATTATCTGTGATCCAGCAGCATCCGAGAAATCTTTGGCGAGTGTACATTTAGAGGAATTAGATGGCTCACAAGATATGGTCGTGGAGGATGCTAAAGCCATGTCAAAGCAAGAATATGTGTCACGAGTGAAAGAACTTAAAGAAGAAATTTTCCGTGGATGGAGTTCTGGCGATCACGTGACATCTTTGAAGTTATCTATAAAGGTAGCTACGATTCATTCATGTTACATACACTTGCATACAAATGTAACTACCTGTCCATATTATCTGAAAACATTTTTTTGGATTAATTTATTCTGTTCTGGTGCAGGTTGCGAGACTCTTGTCAGACACATCTGCTTTAAGAATTTATCCCACACTTTTTGTGTTAGTGACAGATGTATTGGACATGCTTGGTGAGTTGGTTTGGGAGAGGATCAAAAGAAAGGCAGAATATTCAGATGAAGGAGATGTACTCTGCCATTTGCCTGGTATATGTCTTTAGATATTTATTGTAGAATGCATAAAGTACACAAATATTATGGCCAATAACAAAATTGGTAACTTGCATCTCCAAGTAACATCTAGGATATTAAGAGTGATAAAATAAAGGCTTGGTTGTATTTGGGGTAATAGCACGTTTGAGCATTTCTGCTATCTCTTGGGAATTGCAGAATTGCTTTCTTTCTGCATGGTCACAGTGGCAGCCAAGTTGCTGGATACTTTATGTCTCAGTCTTGATGGCCCTCAAAAGTATTTGGTTTATATAGTTGATGATGCTTCTACATTCTCTGTAGATTTTTTGTATTAACTTCATGTTATGTACTTTCAAATGTTAAAGTGAAATGGTGTAATATTTTAGATCTTTATGCTACAGTGCATTTTCTTTTTATCTGCTGAAAGTTATTGTTAGTGTATCACAGTTAACCTCTTTTGGCATAACGGCAGAAAGCTTTGAACCCAATGATGTATGCAATGATGCCAAAGAAACTTGTTACAACTGGTTTAGCAAAATTGGTTCCATCCGCAAGCTTCTTCCACGAATGTTAAGTTTGCCCGATGCTTCCCTTTCATGTGAAATTTTGACATTCCTTTTCCCCCTTTTCTGTAGCAAATTATGTAATTTTTATTTTTCATGAAATGTATCAGATTTTAGTTCATAAGTGTTCCAACTTTCTTCCACTTACATTCAACTGAAGGTACTCTGATTCCATCTGATTTATTGTTATTTCAGTTATCTAGAGCTGTCCATTTTGCGTTGTTGGCATTTCCTGCAAGGCAGTCTTCTGGGTCCAATTCAGCGGTTGATGATGATGATGAGAGGATTAGCAGATCCTCTAGCATTTTCCTATTGCCATCTTTATATGGTCCACTGCATTCAGATGCTTCCATACTTTGATATGGGTATGATGCACCACATTTGTTCAGTTAGCTATATATAGTCCAGATTTAGCATTACTCAATGGATGATGATGTGAACCTTGTGAGTTATCACATATGAATATTGGAGCACATTGGTGTCACTGTCACTGGACCTTGTTTTCAGACTGATTTCATTGCTAAAATTAGGTTTTTGGTGATTAAAGTAATTTGCTTTATTGCAGGTTTGGTGTTGAAAGTGAAACAATAGTTTGACTTTGTGATATATGGTTGTGTTTTTTTTTAGAGCCATGTTGTCCTTGTTTTGACCTTAGAATATCGTGTTGTCTGGCTGTAATGGGCTACTGATATTGGTTTTAGGTGTTTTTACTTCCTCCATTAATGATATCACAAATATGCTGACACCAATTGCTACTGGAAAAACAAATAGTTATGGGACTTTTGAAGATATCAGGTTGTTATTCACTTTGGTTGAACCTCCCATTGGTTGGATAGTGAAATGCATACATAGGAGTTCTTCTCAGGTCAGTGCTCGACATGTATGGTGAATGTTTGCCTTATTTTCCTTTTACTTTTTTTTTAGAAAGGTGAATTCTTGTGTAATATATACTGAAGATATGCATTTACATTATAGTTTACATCGAAGTAAAACATGGAGCTTTTTTGGTTTTTTGCTAATGCTTCTTGCAATCTAATTGATCACAGGCTTTCAGTCTAATATGCTTACATTTAGGTATCTGGTCAAATTCTTCTACATTTTTTTATCTTTTCTCCTGCAAAGTTAAGTCAGCAATGAAAATTGAATAATTTATCCCAAGTGCTAGAGTAAAGACATAACTTAAGAATAGGTGTAGATGCCGTTCTTGTAGTTAGTTTCTCATTTATAATTTAAGGTTTAGTCAACACACACTTGTATAAATTCTAATGGCATGCTTGTTTCAGTCTCTGTGCTCTTGATAGTCCTAATATATTAGGTTTAATATATCAAGATTTTTTTGAATGGTAGAGATATCATGATCTGCAAAATCTAAAGATAGCAACTGAGCAAAATAAATCTAAAGATAGCGCAGTAATGTTGTGTGCTAGTGCAGCTGACTTGGCTAATTAAGCTGAGAAAAGCTCCTCGTTGTATTTTTCTTTTGCTAAAATGAACAACACGGTACAAAAGAGAACCAGACATATACCAAGTTTAAACACCATAAAAAAAATATTGTCTTTTCTTATGTTCTGTATTTTGTTTGAGCGATTGAAGTTTGAATGGTCTTTTGCCAAAAAATTCTCATTTCACGTTACTGATGTGACTATTGGTGAACCATCCGTGTTGTCTTTTTTTCCCCTAATCTATTTACTCATGTGACATATGGAGTACATTGAGTTTTTTTAATAAATTTTTTATTGTATGTGAATTCAGTTGGTATAGGCATATCCTAATTCTCCAACATAGAGTTCTGTTGCATGGATTTATGTGAGAAACTGGTCTAGCATTATGACAACAAAACTGAAAAATCCCTTGGGTCTTCCTCTTTTTCTTAGTTTTAACTGCTGATGAAAGTTTTTTTCTAATTATTCTATGTGTTTCTCTCTGCACAAAGAATAAAATAAACTACTGATTTCTTTGGTTGTTTTCTTTGATGCTGAAGGCCGATCAAATATCTGTGGAGCTAGGAATGAAGATAAATCCATCCCAGTCGACCAATAATACCCTGTGTCTTGCAATAGTTCTTCATCATCTACTAAAAGACCTTCCGGTTGGAATTATTAGCCTGAATGCCTTGAGGATTTTACAGCTTGTAGAGAACAGTGTAGATATTTCTCTTGATCAGGTATTAATGGCACTAACCTATACCATTTTGGAAATTACCATGCTATGACACTGTAGAGTCTCACATAAGAAGCAGTGTTTGATATTTTAGCATGCAGTATTTAAACTACAGGTTACTGGGACTTAGGCTTTGTGAAAGCATACCCTCGCTGGATGTGGTCATTGATATACTGGACAAAATCTGCAAGGTATCTCAATGTATTTTTTTCTGTATGCTTTCTTAGATTGGCCTTCAAAAATAGAAGATATAAGAAAAGAAGATGATTGATAAGAAGTAGAGAAGTTTTAGAGAAGAGACCAGGAGTGGAATTTGTTGAGTTGGAAGAAGGAGAATTATATGTTGATGATAGATGGAAAACAAGACCATAAATGAAGGAGATGAAGACACAAGGGTAGAGATTAGCCAAATTCAGTGATGATCCATTTAATTATATATGGGTCTAACAAAGAAGTCATAGGAAACTTATTGAGCGCTAGCCTTGAACCTATGTTGGTATAAGCACAACTCATACTTATTTTGGCAAATAAAGTAGGCCGAATGACACTCATTAGTACTTCTAACAGGTTCAAGAAACTTTGACACGAAAAAAATTCAAATGGCTATATTAAATTATATATGACGTACAAAACCTACTATCATCATCATCATCTTCATTACCTATCCTGACATCGGAGTTCAGCAGTGCACTAAGCTGAATATTGTATGTCTCCTAAAGAGCTTCACTCTTTAATCTGTGTCAATCTAATGTGCTGGTAAATAGCTATTTTCTCTTAAAGATGACTGCCAACAATGTCTGCAGGAAGTATATTAGGTAAAATTAAAATTTGACTAGTTCACACAAATCTCCTACTTACTCCCAAATATAGACCTTATTTGGTCATGATATTTGTGCTATAATAGGTTCTCAAAAAACGTTTTTCTTGCTGCATCTCTCATCATTTTATTTGCAGGTGATTACAGAATTTGATGACCTTAACAAATATTTGAAAGTTGCTGATGCTTACTTGGATATTGTCCTTCAGTGCCAGATGGTAAGTTTCTGTTCACGTTGTTGTTTATAGCCAAGGTGCTTCTGAATAAACGTAGTGTGTAGGTATATTGATATTGTTACTGTTATTATTGTTGTTTCACAAATGCTTTCTGAGCTATTTTACCCAATGAAGTATACCCATTGACAGGGTAACTACGTGACAATCATAATGGATGGAATTTCAGCACAAACATATCATAAGTTTGTAGGTGAAGATGAATCAGACAGTCTGCAATCCATTTTAATTAAGATTCTTGCTCACTTTACCAGTGTGGAAGATACATTAGCTCTTGTAAGTTTTCTTGATTCCTGGCAGCTTGAGTATCTAGCTTTACTTTAGCTGCTTTGCCTCAATGTCTATGGTTCTTCAAGAGGTTATTGCAGTCACATTTTTTTTTGTTTTATAGATCTCTCTCTCTCATGCACATGCTCATATTTACATGTTAAAAGTGTTAACTTGCTTTACTGGAGATGGAGCGGCTTAAGATTCATTTGATACTTTATTAACACTGCACTATGAGATTATTAGAGGAATAGTGCATCAATTTAAAGTATGCGAGAACTTTTTTATAGGACCATTTCGCAGAGATCCTAAATGTGATGCATGGAAGTTCCCGTAATGCAGTCAATATTTATATCCTCACAAAGGCAACAAGGTGATCTTGATAATTGTCGTGCTTAATTGACTACAGTATTTTCTTAAAGTAGGAAATTGATGCCAGGTCAAAGGTTTTTCTTCCTTGCATTAGCATTCACAGACTTATTGCTTCTGTTGTTGGACAGGAATGGCTATATTCGGGATCCTATGATAGCACAGTTCCTGCTTGAAATATCTAAGACATTACATGATGATATAGATTCCTTTAGCACAAAAAAAGATGATCGTCCTGCACATCTTATCTCTCGCTTTGTGTCGATGGTAGGTACTTATTCTAAGACCAAGCTGTTTTGGACAACAATCAGTAATTGATTTCTATATATGTATCCTTATAAATTTGTTTCAGGTTGATTTTGGAGCTGATTTCGAACACCAATTAACTTTCTTAGTCAACTGTCGGGCGGCTTTCAGCAGCTTTGACGAGATCAAGGTTTGCTTTTAACTATATCTAGTAGAAGTCACTCCAGAGACATAGAGTCTTATTACCATATACAAATTGAATTTAAGCCTTGCAATTTTACCCGGTCTATAAATAAGAGTCCGTAAATAATACTCCTTATGCATATTAGGGGTAATTTAGGACGTCTATGACAAAAATTTCTGCCCCCCTTCTTACTTTAATAATAGTGTAGATTATGAGGATATTTTTTCTTAGCTTATTGAGATAGGTTAAACTTCTGCTGACAGTGATTTTGGTTTGAGAGTTTGATTGCCAATTTCTTTTGGTCTCACACTGGTTTTAATTACCAGGGAAATATTGTACACTCATGCAATTATCTGGCTATTAAAGCTATCAGAGATGAGGATGAGCTTTTGGGATTTGTCAAATCCTGTATATCTTTTAATGAAATTACAATACCTTCCGTGTCTTCTATCATTTTGCAAGCCAATTTATATCTTGAAACTGCAGAGGTAATCTCTCTCTCTCTCTCTCTCTCACACACACACACACACCCCACATGCCTTGTTGGGAAAGTTACCAAATTCAACGTCAAGACATGCCAGAATACAGACCCAAATAATTTCTCTGGTATTACCCACAAGATTCATGTTTAAATGCCAAGATTTTCCCTGTTTTCTTCATTGTAGAATGCGATATAGAAAGTAGATTATCTTTTTCCTATTAATACAATTGGATAATATATATGTTATCCTATGTGGTGGATTTTTCTTTTTTCATGTCAAAAATAAGGTTTAAACTTCTCATATGTAACTTTTTTGCCTTGATGGCAATCTTGGAAATTTAGTCATGGGGATATAGGAAACCATCTATGGGAAGTTAAATGTCCTTAGTTTTGCTTTTGGTAACTTCCCTTTCATCAAGTGTGAACTATGTTATAGCAAACTAGCTGGCTGCTAACTATTGAATGACTGTCAGGTTGCCTTGCAAGGTGGCTTAATATCTCGCAGTGATACACTCATTGATTCAATATTGGGTGCTTTAGAAAACACACACCTTGATGATGGTTAGTACTTTTCGTTCTTGGTAGATATTTATGTGCCATACACAGTTCATTTCTAGTTTTGATTCCATTATGCTGATTGTTGTGATGGTTTTATATCAACTTACTGTTTTAGGCGCATAAATGTATTGCTGTTTTATCCTTTGGCTTATGAATCTATGAACATACTGCATTTTAATTTTGTGGCCTTCTTGTTTGTGTTAGATCATATTTTCTGAACTTTCTCTCTTTATTTCTTTATGTGCCAGGCTCTAGGATACAGGTGGATATAGGTTTTATTTCCTCTCTGCTATGCAAATTATGCAGCTTCCTCATCGTAGTTCCAGGTAATGTCAAATTAGATACTTGGATAGCTAGTACGAGTAGAACTTACAGCAACCTAAGAGTGAAAGGGTTATTAAATTTTAGGTAGTAGAATTTTTTGTTATCTTAAGACCATGTTTTCTCAAAATAGCGAAACTTGTGTAGCATTGGACAATGTTCTACTTTGCTTGGTTTCTATATTTCACATCTTTTATTCTATGGCTTTTGTGCAATTTGAAGATCACTTTGACAGAGGAATCATGTACACTCCGAAGAACCTATTGTCTCTAGTTCATCAGCAGCTGGGGTAAGCATTTGGCTTCAAGTTTCAGTGATGCACCTTTGTCTTCTCTTATTTTGTTTCGAGCACTCAATGGTTTAGGTTCTCCAGGAGTACACCAGAGTGGAAGCTTAGAACATTTTGTGCAATTCTATTTTTATCAGCTGCACTTTCTCAAAAGAAGCTCTCGTACCATGTAAAGAATAAACATGTATGTTTTCTATCTTGTATTCACTAGCTAATATCTTCTAGGGAAAGAAAAATTGTGCAAACGGGTGATTGCTTGTATGCATTTGATAAGTGCAGTGGTTGCAGTGACCAATTTTGGTAAGCTTGGCCAAAATTCAGATTTGGGTGTTATTATTAATTTAAACATGTTTTTGGAGGCAAAGTTTAGTAACAGCTTGTGATAGAACTGCTGAGCAAAACAAATCCATGTCACTGGCCCCAAACAATTGGGATATGGTGATAACAATGATGTTTGCTTTGGATGGGGATAGAACTATATGAATTTTAGCCTCACTCTTGCAGGACCCCCTTTTTGGAATTTTTATTTTTCATTCTTTGCTGACTTCTAATGCTTGAGTAACACCTTGTACAACTTCTGGATCCGTTTTCTGGTTGTCCCGGCCCATGTTCGTAAATTATTGGTTGATGTTTTACAGGTTCTTTCTAATGACCAGCTATTTTTTGGCGAACCAACATTCTTCCAAGCTCTCTTAACGCTTTCTTGCTCTATTCTGCCAAATCTAATTGATTGCGTTCAACAGGAGCCATCTGGAGTAAGTAAATTGCGCAAATGTTTGTTTATGCATGTATGATTGCTTGCTTAAACTTTGAAATGATTCTTCCAGGCTACACGTGGAGTGTTGGCTCTTCAAGCATGCAATTGTATTATGTCATCCTTCAGAGTATGTATTCGTCTTTAAGTTTGATGATCAAAAGCCAATGATTATTCATAATGTCAAAACATTTTGACTTAATATGATCTTCCTAATACTGTACATTCTGCAGGCAAGCTCTGAAATATCATTGATCTGCAATGAATTGATTGCAATTGCCAAGTCGTGCCTGCATACAAACAACCGCCACCTGAAGTCAACAGTCAAGTTGTTGGACAAACATTTATCAAATATAAAAGGGGATGCACCCATCATTACTGTCTCCACACTGACAAGAGAATCAGCTGCCTCGTTTCCTCTTCACTGATACGATAAAGTATCGACGGTTCCTGAACTAGTTTGAAGATCGATTTCATTAAAAGCTAGTCCGTCCTTGTGGAAGAGCCACAAATGGAATGAGCACATCTATCATCCAGCAGCGGCACATAAGAATGTCCACTATTACCAATTCGTTCTTTGGGCGAAAGGAGTAGATAGCATGCATTTTGAATATAAAAACTAAATTTCCATTCGTGTGCATTTTCTGGGACAGGATGCGTGTAGTCATGATTTTGCCCAATAAAGTTAATGGTTCACATTTATTTGGCCAAGATGGGATCGTTTATATTGCCCCATCAATAAATACACTAGGTGGCGTTGGCCACCTGAATTTTAAATGGTATAGTCTGATTCCCTACACATTACACAATTAGTACGTTTGGATCACTATGCAAGGTAGGTGCCGCTGCCTCACTACCGCTTTGTCTTCCTTACAAACTGATATATCCCATCACCTATTCGGAAAGCGAGATGCTTCTAACAGAGTTCAGCATTCTAGAAAAGTTTTGCTGATACCCACAACTTTCTTCACCCCTGCCCTCCCCATTGCTTCCCTCATCTCCGCAGCCTCTCCCCATCTCCCCACCCGGGCATAGAGATTTGACAACACCACGTACCTCCCACTGTGACATGGCTGCAGCTCCATCAACCTCCTTCCGACGTCTTCCCCCAGCTCGACTTCACCATGTGCCCTACAGGCACCCAGAAGTGCCCCCAACACCGAGGGGTCTGCCTCCTCTGGCAGTCTTCTCACAAACTCAGCGGCTTCCTGCACATGCCCAGACCTCCCCAACATATCCACCACGCACCCGTAGTGCTCCGTTGCGGGAACAATGCCGGACTCATCCTGCATCTTTTTGAACCACATCAGCCCCTCGTCTACCAGCCCCGCACGGGAACATGCCGTCAGCACGCCGACGTATGTGATATTGTTGGGCTGCAACCCTACCAGCCGCATTCGCACAAACACGTCCAATGCCTCTTGTTCACGCCCATTAGATGCCAAAGATGAAATCATGGCGTTCCAAATGCAAACTTCACGCCTCGGCGTTTCGGCGAACACGTTCCGAGCGCAGGGAAGATAGCTGTTTTTCCCATAGCAGTCGATCAGGGCAGTCCCGAGAAAATCTGTCAAATGAATGCCATTCCTGATTACATAACTATGAATCTGTTTTCCTTGATTTAGAGCAACGAATCCTCCATCTGAATTTGCGACACAAGAGAGAGCACTCACCAATGTCGCTTCGTTGGGTTTTTCCCTCTTCTCGATCATATCCTTGAACAAACAGATGGCTTCAGTGAAACGTTTATTCCTTCCAAATCCGTTGATCATACTCGTCCACGAAACCACGTCCCTTTCGGGCATTCGTGCGAAAACAGCAAGCGCAGACTCGGCCTCCCCGTTCTTGCAAAGCGCATCCAGCATCGAATTGAAGGAGACGACATCCGGGTCGGGGATTTCTTCGAACACTCGACGGGCGCTGGCAAGTTCCCCGTTTCCGCCGTAGAAGACGAGCAAGCATGTGCCCACAACTGGGTCAGACGAAAGCCCACGCGCGACGACTTGGGCGTGAAGAGACGTAGCGACGAAAGGGGAATAAGAGGAAGCAGCTTGAATGAGGGACGGGAAGGTGTACGCATTCGGAAGGACTTGAAACCACAGCATGCGATTGAATAGAGGAATGGCGCTTTCTGGGTTCTGAAGAGTGATATAGTATCTGATGAGCGAGTTGTGGAAGATGGCGGAGCTTGAGCTGGAACCCGGGGAGGAAGCTGCTAGGAGGCCGGTGGTGACGAGGACGGCGTGGACTTGGTTGACATGGCTCCCGGCTTTGCAGTGGCGCTGGAGGAGTTGCAGCAAGAAGCGAGGGGAAGAAGGCGACGCGAGCATCAATCTCAGGGAGTTTTCCCTCCAAAATACAAAACTTGTGGCATTGCTACGAGGACTATACAGGAAAATATAAAACCTTTGGGGGACCTAACTGATATTTTCGAAAATCATCGAATCGAAGGTAAATTAAAATAAAAGTAAATGTAAGGACAACTTTCCCAAAAAATTATAATAAACTCCTCATATTCTCTATTTTCCGTTCAACCCCCCAGGCCCGTTCGATAACTTGAATACCGCCTCCTTGAAATCCTTCCTGGTTCATTTCCGCGACTGCGACTCCTCCCTCCATCTCGTTTCCTAGGGTTTCTGCAATTCTGCTTCCGACTTTTGGGGCCACGGATGGATCTGGAGGTGGTGGGGCGGCACGCCCTTCTGTTCGACGACGATGCCGCCGCCGCTTTCGTCAACACCCCTGACGCTCTCGTCCAGTGGTTCTCCCTCCCCATCGACCGCTACGACGTCCGCCACCTCCTCCATGAGCCTCCCCCTCCCTCCTCCAAGAGGAGCCGCACCGCCCCCATCCTCGAGCCCGACGGTGCCTCCCGCGCCGACCTCGATCGCGAGAGGTTCCAGGACCTTCCGCCCGGCGATGCCGACCACCCAGTTCCAGGTTCGTTGCATCTGTTCCTTCTCTTTCTGATATCCTCGTCTATCCCTTCTTATTTTCTGAAGCTTCTGGGAGGTCGTCTATGTGATTGCTGGTCGTGTTGTGTGTGTAAAATCAGCTAGGGATCTGGGGTTGTAACAAATGCCAGGGTCACTTTTGTTGTCGATTTATATCCGTGTTTGCTGTTACAGGAATTAGTGTTTCTGTAAGCATCAATGCTTTATTAAGAGTATTTTAACCAGGAGTGAAGAAAGAGTGCTGTTTGTTTTCTTCTTCGGCTTGCATTTTAAGTGCAAACCGAATCTTTTAGGGAGGGGGTGGGTCGTGCGACGCTTTAATGCTCTTATGTGTGTTAGTATTAATACAGTATTTATATTGTGATGATACTGGGCCTTCCACAATTTTCCAAGTTTGCAGGATGGCTGCTTAGTTTACTCATTTGAAACTCACACAAGGACAAGTAAGATGCTTTTGACTTATCTTCTGCAAAGTTTTTCGTTTACACCTGATGGATTGTCTGTTGTCTTATATTGTTGCATCTGTTTAGAACAAATTATATTTCTGACGAACATTGTCTGAAATTTCTATCTTTTTTTCTGTTACGTTGAATCAGATGAAGAAGGGGCTTTGTCGGTTGGTGGCATGTATCAGGCTGTTGGGATTTCCTATGATAGCGCTGATGCTTCTGTTGATCATAGGACAACGGATCCTGGGTCTGGCGGATCCTCTTTCTGCCCACCTTTCCCGGTCCCTGAAAATCTCTTGAACAGCTTAGTAAGTAACCAGACATTTATTGGCTTAAGCTTGACAATTGTTTATTAATGGCATAAAATATTCTAATGTTGTTCACTGAGTTTTTGTGGTGCTCGTTCTCTGTCAGGGGAAAGGAAATTTGTGTTCAGAGTTTGTGTTTATATAATTTTTTTAAATACTTACATGTTATAGTTTCAGATGATCGAGCTGCGATGAGAGTCTGATCTATGGTTGTGATTTGCTCATGACCAATTAAAGATGGTGCAGGTGGGATTAGATAGGTTTTGCATCACTTGATGGAGAAAAAACATCTGCATGGCCTTTTTTAGTGACAAGTGATATGAACTGCTTTTGCTTCTCCGTAAAGTTTCCTACCTGTGGATGGTCTAGGCACCAGATTATAATGAGAATCTTCATCTCTTTGAGATAGGTTTAGTAACAATTTAAGGTGTTACATACTCTTCCAGCCTTCAGGTAAGTTTTTCTGTTGTTCAGGGATGTAGCCCTTATGATCTTATCTTCTTCTTTGTTGCAGCCACCAACAGAGAAATTGCACCAGATAATTGCTAGGACTGCTAAATTTGTTGGGGAACATGGTGGACAGTCCGAAATTGTATTGAGGGTTAAGCAAGGAGACAATCCAACGTTTGGATTTTTGATGCCTGACCATTTCCTTTATCCTTACTTTCGGTATCTTGTTGACAACCAAGAACTTTTGAAACCCAAGGCTGATATGGAGCCCGAGGAAGACAAAGGTGAAGGCGGGGCCTTATTATTACTTGGATCTGTATATGGGGAAGATGATGATTGCGAGGAGGATGAAGCAAAGCGTCAAGCAAAAGAAACTATAACTAGTAATTATGTTGGAACAGGTGATTTGGTCGCCCACATGTGTGCCACTGCTGAATCATATGCCTCTTTGGGAGTCTCTGCTGCCAGTGACAAGACATCTAGTAAGAAAGCTTCCTTGACAGTCAATAAAGTAGCTGTCAGAAAACGAGAACCTGATACCAGTGGTTCACTTGTTGTTACCTCCACGAAGCCACAAGTCTCCTCTATTCCAAGCATTCCTAACGATGTGTCATTAATTTTGGAGCCTCCATCCTCTCTGAAGCAAATGGTGGACCGTAGTGTAGAGTTTGTCATAAGAAATGGAAAAGAAGTTGAGGCAATTCTTATTGAGCAAAATAGAACAAATGGAAAATTTTCGTTCCTTCTTCCTACCAACCAGTATCATCCGTATTATCTTAAGGCTCTTCAAAAGGCTCAAGAGGTTTTGTGCCAATTCTTATCTTTGATCTATCTACATTGGTCTCGCCTATCTTTAGATTGTGTGCATTACTTTACAGATTGGCATGTGTTACTGAATTTGATTGTCCGTTGGGATGCTGTCAGTTTTCTGTTATTTGGTTATGTATGGGGGATCTGTTTAGAGTAGTAAAAATAAGAGACCATATACCATCATCAGCTGCAGCAACCATTCCTTATGCCAACTGCTTGGGTGTATGAAGTGATTCGTGGTTGAATATTAGAGATATGATTTATGATGTTTATTCAACCATGTTTTAATCTGAAACTAAAGGAATTAAATATATTTTCAGAGTAGTGGTTAGTTTGGTCCTTGTCCAATTGAGAAGTTAACCTCAAATTGGGTTTATGAAGTAAGTGAGAGTTCTACTTGTTTAACATCTAAATGGCATAAGTAAGGTGTAAACTATTCTTCATAAGACTTGTAGAGAACTTTTCTTTTTCTTTATGTTTATTTAGAAAGATAAATTAATGATGTAAAAAAGAAAAAGAATAGGAGTGAAGTGAGAGATCTGGAATATTTCTTCTAAAATTTTGAAGAAGCGGCTATTTCCCCCCAAAATTTATTCAAGCCCTCTCCATACTTTATGCACCCCAAAAAAATTTAATAAATTACTAAATACCCCGCCTCCCACTATTCTTTATAACTCTATTTTTTCTCTATTATTACCCTGTTCACAATCTTCCTCCTCCGGCGTAAGCTCTTCCATTTTCCCAATCGCTTGTGGCTCCTCTTTCCCGACTATTTTCCTTCTTCCCCCTCGCTTGTTACTCCTCTTCCACGATCTTTTTACATGTTTCCCCTTGCATTGCTTCTCTTATGGAATACTTCTTCATAGTTTTTAACGGGGGGTGGTCACCCCCAAAATATGAAAAAATTGATAAGGAACTAAGGTTTATGTTCAAATAAGTTTTATTTGGCCGATGATATCCCGCACCAAGAAACTTATGGAAGATTTTTAAACTTCTAGATGGTTTTTGGCGGGGAGAGGTCACTGTCACAATATGCAAATATTGACGGAGACCTTTGGGTTTTCCGTGTTCAATTTTGAATCCTGGTGGGTGGTGGACAGCGGTGGGAACAGAAATGATTAAACATAGAGCTATGTTTTAAGAAAAGTGGTTAGTTTGGTCTTTGTCTAGTTAAGAAGTTAACATCATGTTGGATTTATGGGTCTGTGGCTATGTTTTTTTTCCTAATACTGGTTGACGTGAAGACTTCGTTTTTTTTCTATCAAATTACGAGCATAAACAAGACTTGCACTTGTTTTAACATCTTAATTGTATAAGTAAGGTGATATAACATCTGTGTGCTTATTTGAATGAATAAACGAATGATGTAAAAAAAAAGAATAGGAGTGAGTTGAGCTCTTTAACAGTTTGTTAAATTTTTTTTTATTATTGGTGGGTGGTGAACAGCAGTGAGAACATGAATGATCAAACAGAGAGCCATATTTTCAGAGGAGTGGTTAGTTTGGTCCTTCTCTAATTAAGAACTTAACTCTATATCGGGGTTGTGGGTCAATGGATATTTTTCTAATCCCGGTTGACGTCAGGACATCATTTTCCTCCATCAAGTTATAGTGTAAACGAGTCAAATATTTGTTTCAAAATTTTGAATCCCGGTGTGTAGTGAACTGCGGGGAAAACATGAATGATCAAACAGAGCCATTCTTCTAAGCAATCTTTTGGTTCATTTTGAACAAAAGAAGATATAAAGTATTAGTTTAAGATACTCTGAACTTTTGGAAAGGAAGAAACATTTGCAGTTTAGAAAATGGTGGTTCTGTGAAATTATTATAGTTTTCTTTATGGTTCAGAATTAGGTATTAAGTTCTGTTTAATCGTTATAGTTTTATTTATGCTTCAGATTTAGGTATTAAGTTTAAGTAAGTTGCAAAGCAGATTTTACTACAGAACAACAGCTTCCCCTTTTTTTCTGTATGCAAATTTCTTTCTGACTGGACATGCTTATGCAGGCAAAACTTTCAGGGAGGGTTGTTCCTGCTCAGAATTGTTATTCACAGGAACTTGATAAGGAATCTGCCAGCCTGAAAAACCAATTTGAGGGGACGCTTGATACTGAAAGGAAGGAGAAGTTTAAGATGGTAATTGGTGGGTTCAAGAAGGATCCACAGGAACGAAGTGCCAAAACTGCTCCTCAGCAGTGCGGAATGAGTGCAGATGCAGCAGCTGCTATTGTAATGGCAGCAACGAGAGGCTTGAAAAATCCTGGATTAGATTTCGTCCCAAAGGTATCACATAATGAGTTTGTTAATGGTGGTGGAGATGGTGTATTTTCCAGTTTGAGCAACTTCTCTTTGCACCAGTCCATTCGCAAGTCTATCTCTAGTGATCAAGACCCTGCTTTCTCGTCCAAATCCACTGGACTTTCAGACAGTAATGGCAACAAAGACAGTAATGTCGTTTTTGCTAAGGCTATGGCTAAGACAGCAGCCCTCGCAGCTGCTGATGAAGCGGATTCAGCTGAAGCTGGCCTCACAAAAGAACAAAAGCAAAAGGCAGAAAGGTTGAAGCGTGCAAAAATGTTTGCCGCCATGATTAAGGGTGGGGCTCAATCTAGCAGTGACTTGCTAACCCGAGCTTTAGGTCCAGCACCAGATTCAGCTCTATCAGAACTCTCATTGAAGACTTCATCGGGCCACTCTGGGGGGTTATTATTGGATCATGCTGCCAGAGAAAGAGATGGTAGCTCAGCTCCTGTTGAGACCAAAAGGCTGGTTGTTAAGATGGACAATGAAAGAGGTTCTCACGACGATTCCAATGGTGAACAGCCATCAGGAAAGAGTAGGAGTTCAAGATCTAAAAGATATGAAGAAGAGGATATGGAAAGAGATAAGAAACACAAGAGGAAGCGGCATAGAGAATATTCATCTCACCATGAAAGGGACGATCATCATAAGCATAAGAAAAGTCACACGTCCTCCAGAAGGAGGGAATATAAAAGAAAACACAGGCATGGCAGCTCCTCTGACGATGAGCATTGCCATAGAAGCAGATCCCACAGGCAAAGATCCCATGTGGAAACAAAACCAAAACCAGATGCGGAGACCGAAGTTAAGGAATATTCATCAGATAATGTGAATGTTACGATGAGTAGCGAACATAATATGCATAGGGAGACAGGAGGTTCTCTGAGTGTCCTTGAGAAAGATTCAAACGTATCAGATGCTACAGGTATTCCAGACGATTTGAGAGCAAAGGTGCGTGCCATGTTGTTGGCAACTCTTTAACTCTTTCTAGTTGTTTGAGTGAGGCCTCTGCCATTGTAATTGTTTTCACGAGGAATCGAAGTTCTCTGGTTACAACCAATTGGAAAAAGAAAACAATTGGAACTGTAAAAATATGCTCTATATTTATCTTAATTTCCGTATGTCTTAGCAAGATTGGATTCGCGATTGGCATCTTTCATCTCAATCTCTAAGATCTTGAGAGTCGATATTAGTTCGTTATACCGATGGTGGGAAGAATGATCAACAAAAAACATTGTAATATGCCCCTTCAGGTCAATAAAGCTCCAACCAGGCGTCTTCTTCAGTCCTAAGTATCTCATTTGCATCCATGTGTCGGAGACTGCATCCCATTTATTGACAGAAGCGTAGCTGTGCGCCAATTGCACATAATTTCCAGCAGTCTCCGGCTTCAACGCCAAGATCTCCTCTGCAATTATTTCCCCAAGTTCTGCATTCTTATGGGTTCTGCAAGCGTTAAGAAGTATACCCAGAATGTCCACACTGGGCCTCGGTAACACCATCCCAGCCACCCTATGTGCCTCCGATAACCTTCCAGCTCGGCATAGGAGATCCACAACACAAGCTTGATGCTCCAAATTGGGGTTAATCCCAAATTCCGCAGTCATACTGTGGTACACGCTTAAACCTTCAGAAACTAGTCCTGAGTGACTACATGCTGAGAGGACGGACAGATATATAATGTGATTAGGCTTAATTCCAGTTTGCAGGAATTTGTAGTATAACTTGAGTGCAATCTCCCCCTTCCCATGATTTCCATATGCCGCAATGACTGCACTCCATGAGACCAAATCCGGACAAGAGAGTTGATTGAAACATCTTTCAGCAGTCTCCATCTCGCCACATTTAGAGTACATGTCGATCAGAGCGGTATCAACCAATACCGAGGATCTGAGTCCATTTCTGAGGATGAAGTTGTGTACCCACTTTCCCTGTTGGAGCAGTCCTAAGGAAGCACAAGCTTGGAGAAGGGAAACCACAGTTAAGGAATCCGGTCTCTGAGCTGATATTCTCATATCGTTGAGGAGCAAGAAAGCTTCATTCACATGGCCGTTCTGAGCATAACCGGCAATGATTGAATTCCAAGAAACCAAATCTCTGCATTTCATTGCATTGAACAGAAGCTCACACTGCTTCAGACGTCCACACTTAGCATACATGGTTATAAGGGAGTTGTGTGCAGCTATATCAAGTTCCATCCTTCTCCTGATCACGTAGCCGTGGATAGATGCGCCCATATTGAAGGAGACCAATTGAGCACAAGCCGCCAGAGCAGAAGCTATGGTTGCTGAGGAGGGAAACACACTCGAGCTCAGCATTTGACCAAAAACAACCAGTGCATGATCGGCATTATGGTTTTGGACGAGGCCCGAAATAGTGGCTGTCCAGGAAATCACATCCCTATCCTTGACCCGGCCAAATATCTCAAATGCTTGCTTCAACCCTCTGCACTTCATATACATTCCTACAAGTGCCGTCTGAACGTGTGCATCCGATTCATACCCTGAGGTTATGATCTGTGCGTGAACGCATTTGCCTAGTTCAGTGTCACTCTCGTCAGCAACTGCAGATACCAGGGAGGCGAAGGTCTGATGGTGTGGCTTAGTCTCTTCGAGCCTCATTCTGCTAAATAGTGTCACGCACTCGCCCAAGCATCCGTTCTGGGCATACCCAGAAACTAAAGAATTCCACGAAACGATATCCCACTCGCTCATTGTGTCGAAGAATTTCTGCGCAAGCTCCACCTGCCCGCATCGACCGTACACATTCAGTAGACAGTTTGCGACCTTGAGATCAGCATCGAACCCATACCGGACGACGCAGGCGTGCACGCATTGCAAATGACTCAGTTCCACAACCCCAGAGAGCAAGCTCAGAACGGTAACCGAATTAGGTTGAATTCCACTGTGCCGCATTTGGCTGTACATGGAGAAGGCACAACCCATGTCGCGGTTTTGGGAATAACAGCTGACAATAGCTGTCCAAGGAACGACATTCCGCTCGGGCATTTCGTCGAACACTTGGCGCGCAATGCCCGACGTCCCGCACCTGGCGTACATGTGAATAAGCGAAGAGGCGATGTAGACGTCGGAAGCATAGCCATGGACGAGAACCTGCTGGTGCAGGGAGAGGGCATGTGAGAGAATGCTGAGGGCTGCGCAGGCTTTGAGAAGAGTGGGGAAAGTGCGGGCGTCAGAGGTGATGCCATCGACGAGCATGGAAGAGTAAGAGAGAAGAAGTTGGCCATGGGCCCCGGCCGGGGAGAGGCGGTTCAAGAGGTGGTTCCATTGGGTAGCCAGGGTCGTTCGATCGTATCCACTTAATCTTCTACATCAATGAGCCGATTGTAGTCGCATTCTGCTCGACAAAGACTGCTTAATACTACGTTGATAGTTTGCTACTCCATTAAAATGGCCTCTCCCGTCTGGGCTAGCGTTTTAAAAACCAGTTTGCACGGCTTATACGCAGTCGCCCTGGAAAATTTTGGTCCCAACCACCGATCCATTGGCCGGGTCAATTTCAAATACATTTTTTTTGTCATTATTATTTTTTATGTTTTGGTACTCTTAAACCTTACATTCAAATCGTAAGTAAAGTACAGCAAGAGCCCTTTATGCACACAACAAACAGGGCGGCGGGAGGTCGACACATAGCAAGCAACAAACATATTTAAACATGAGTTCCGTTATCAGCGTGAGCCTGGGTGGTGTTGTTGGCCGTTAGATTTTGATCTAACGGGCATTACTCAGGGGTTGGTATGTTCGGCCCCTTTTGCATTGCTGGATCTGGCTGATGTTGTCTGAGCTCATGCTAACGTGTGGGAACGTAAACATATATATTAACTTTTTCTATTCGAACATTTTAATAAATATAAAAATAAATTACACATAGAACATGATCCCAAACCAAACTATTAGCAAAGAAGACAACAACAATAACAAAGATGAAGATAATCACACAAACCATAAACCATTATTCTTATAAGAGGTGTGATATTTTTTTTTCTTGTTAAAAGGGTGTCCAAGTACTTAGGACTTAACCAAGTAAAAGGGGCAGGTCAACCGCCCTCTCTATATCGTATCCCTATCCCACTTCCTCTCCCCTCGGGTATATACAACTTCTACACATATACATCAAACAAACATAGAGGAAGTTAGATTATAATTTATTTATGTGGCCAACGTAGTAGAGGTTCTAAATAAGGCGTGACAATGTTATTATAGTCATCCGTTTGGATTTACCAGGGGCTTGTGACCCTTATTATATAGAATTTGATTTTACCATATGATTGTGACCCATATGGAAAGATCAGTTGCATATATCAGATGACTAGTTAGAGTGGTCATGTTTTTCAATTCTTGATCGTAACTGCAACCATTGAAAAGTGACTCGTACTAGAGCTAGGGGATGGCACCACCAGCTCCACTTAAATTACATGATTCAGTGTACATATATGGGATTGCAACTGCTAAGGGGCCCCCAACAATGAAACGTGACGACGCCCTCTGACACCTTTTCCAACTTCATTTAAATGCATTGATTGGTGGTATGGTTTCCAGAGAAGAAGAGAAGACAGGAAATTTCGTCCATTGATGGGCCCCAGAGTGGTCAGCTCCCTCGCAAGCCCTCCGTCTACGGATGCTGACCACTTAAGAAGGATGAGATGTTTAAGTTTTGATAACTCAGCTAAACATAAACATTAGCAAGTCGACAAACCAGCTCCATAAACTATAATTATCTCAGCAGATTTCAACAAAAGATAGTTGAGTTTGAATATTGTGGAGAAGACGAGACTGGCGTACGGTCATTAAATTTATGGATGATGCATTCCATCATCTACCTGTCATTTGTTTAATGCATTCGGGCATGATCCATCTGTATCCTAGCCAATACGAATCTTACTTGATCGCAATAACAAGTATAGGCAAACATTTTCTGGTCCTATTTGACTGACTGGGGAGCTAGGCATGAAGCCATGAATCCGAGCAACTACCCAGAAATTGCTTCCATCTCTATGATATCTCTGCATAACCTGACCCTAACGACTCAGATGGCATGCGCTCACATGCCACCATTGCTAAACAACTATTGGGTCATCTAATTAGGTGGGTTAATGTCAAAATGTTGAGTTCACATTCTGACTATCTTAAAGCAAAAAGAAGGGATTCTACATCGGGACTTTAGGACCAGGGACCTTCCATGGTGGCATATCATATGAACATGTTACGTGCGGGCTTGGTAGGCTGGAGACCTTCTATGCTACGCCTTGACGGAGGCCGCATGCCTTCAACCCGTGCCGTCCCCCGAGTCTTATCCCTTCTCAAACACGGCAGTTCCGTGTCAAACTCTTCCTTCTTTTTCTAGCATACGTTTTCTAAGTCTCTTCTCCAACGTTTATCCACACGTGAAGGAAGACGGGTTTCTTGACTCGCTGCGTTAGATTCACTCGGAAAGGCGCGGTCATTATAAATTTCCAAATCGCTCAGTGTTTTGAAGTTTGTGCGGTTGCATTGAATGGACCAAACCAACGAAAGGACAAAGAATACACACGAAGCTTCTTCTTCTTCTTGTTTTCGTTTTGGCAAGACGAAGCTTCTTTGTATCTACATGCCTCATAGACGACGACGATTCAGCACTCTCGTTAATCGACCAAATCATTTTGATAAAAACAAAGAATGAAATCCACTGTACCCGTCTCAAAATACAAAAAATAACAATATTATGTATCACGTCAAGGTGTCTCTTATCCCCTCCTATTGACAATTTTAAGAACAAAAGAAAATAGAAGAGATGAAAGGAAGATTAACTGAATGATCTCATTTAATTCCCGGATAAGCTGGAACCGGTGATGGTTGCTGTTCACAGTATAGTTTGCTAGTGTTGGTCGTCGTGGTTGGTGGCGGTCTGTGGTTGTGCCCCTCCTCCACCAATGATGGAAGTGATCGCAGCGGCCAAAGCGGCCGTGAAGTTGGGGTCAGCGGTGATCGCCGCGGTCGCGGCACTGACCGAATCGGCAAATGACGGCTGTGGCGCCGCTGGAGGTGGCGGGTGGTGCGCAAACTGAGCGGGGTCGACGTTGGGCCGGGAGACGTGAAGTCCCGAGAACTTGGACTGGTTGTAGAGCGCTTGCCCGAATATCTGCGGCAATGGCGGGGCCGAAGGGGCGGCGAATCCCTGAGGGACACCGGCGAAGGGTACCGGGAACTGGGTCGGTGTCCTTTGGAACTGGAGCGGGTTGGGGTTGTTGGTAAGGTCCAGCGTGACAGTGGGAAAGGGCGCTGAAGCTGAAATGGTGGCCATGCTTGAAGAACACGGCAGCACTGTTCTGGCCAGGAAGTTGGTGTTCATGAGGCCTTCGGTGCTGGACATGGATCCGGAGAGCAGCATGGAGGCCGCGGCAGATGTGGTGGAGGCCATGGCGACGGCTGCCGGCGGCAGTGGGTGGTTGTGGTTGCCCTCGTAGGTGGTGATCAAGATCGAACGGTCTTCTGCACATCTTTGGACCTGATCATGTGTCATTAATTAAGTCAGCAAGCATGTTAGATTGAACGTGCACTAGTGTTTAATCGATATTAATCGTAATTGAAGTATGAAGGATGGTCTTCCTTACTTGTTTGCGAACTGGGCACCCAGAGGCCATGGTGCAACGGTAGTAAGCGCGCGGGCAGGGATTTCCTTTGGCCATTTTCTGTCCATATTTTCGCCACTGGCATCCGTCACTTATCTGAAGTATAAGAATGGGTTTCCAAGATTAATCAGTCATTTTTCAAATCTCAGACAATTGGGTATCAATATTGATTGTCTGATGGAATCAGATAAATAATTATCGTTTATCTTAAGTTACCATGGGAGCTTCAGATCGGGCTCGGACGGAGACACGAGCTTTCCTCATGGTGGCTTCGGCCGTCTGGTCATCGTTCTTGGCCGCGGCCAATCTGGGAGCTTTGGATAGATCAGGGCACTCTTCCCTGGCGTTTGTTCTTCCATCGCCACCTTCGGTCCTATCTTCGTGGTCGAAGGACACAATTTCAGTGCTAGCGCTTGTGTTGATGATGGCCCGTGGTCGATACTCCTTGCGTGGGGATGCAGACTCGGTTCGCGCTTCGGATGAGGACTGAGAAGGTTCCTGATCCGTTTCTGCGTTGGCAGCGGGACCCAGATCCATGAACTGCCTTGGAACGACCTTCTCTTTGTCCTCCATCTCTGCCGATGTGGTCTGATGAGGTTTCTGGTCCATCTCTGTGCTCTTCCGATTCTGCTGTTGCATGAACGCGAACAGCTGCATCTGTAACGCGTTGTAGTTGGTGCTCACCTGGTTAAGCATCTCTCTTAGCCTCCGATTCTCTTCGTTCATTCGATTGAGTTCCATTTGAAGAGAAGCTAGCTGAACCCAATTCACATGAATTCAACGAATCAACATGCCATGTACTACTGAAAACACAGTTTATATGGAAGACGAAATTCAGAAAATACATTCGTTATCTGTGTATTTTTGTGGTCATCTTACCTCGCTTTTGGCTTCTTTATCGTCTGCTGAGATTCCATCATCCACGCTCGACTGGTCGCTACCCGTATTAGTAGTAAGAAGGTTCAGACCCGTCTGTACATGTAAAAATTATCAGTTGTGAGTACTGGTTTAGCAATTAGACGCACAGGATCTATCTTACGATACCAAAAGAGGAATCGAACGAGCAGCCTACATTTACGTTACAATTCAGGGAAGCTGCTCTGCCGCCATCATCATCCGCAGAATCCTCCTTCTTGACACCGCCAAGGGGAGAGCGACCCCGGCTCCTGGAGAAGAAGTCCATCTCACCAACACGACCCGGATCGTCCTTGCGGTTGAGCAGTCCCACCTGGAAATCAATCCCAGGGAGGCGGCCGGCTGCGGAGTCCACCGGCTCGCGCTTGCGCTTGGCGAGGACGGAGTGGGGGTAGGAAGCGCCGAGGAAGTCGAGGCTGAGCCCCCCGCCTTTGTCCATGGAACAACTAGCTGGCGCACTAGGACAAACAAGACTACAGGAACAGAAGCAGAAGAAGATAACAAGAGGGGAGGAGGTGCGAATGAAGAGGAGCTGAAAGTCCCTTGCGAGTGCATATGGGAGGGCAATTAAAAGGGGCGTGGGGGAGGCGTTGTCTGTGACATAAGCGGGTGGGTCAGCGATCCAGCTGGCGGTGGGGAAGGCTACACGGCAGGAAGACGGCGGGGGCGGGGGCTGTGACTTGCGAGGGAGGACGAAAGCGGGACTTGGGCATACCGCTTCCTTCCAAGTAAGAGTCAAGCCGGTGGGGGTTGACGCGTTCTGTGAGGGGATCGGGAAGAAAAAGGGAAAGCTGGAAGGAATCCGATTGGTGCGCCGGGTTCCACGTGAGATAGCCCCAGTGGGTCAACGAACTTGACGGCACGCCTGCGGAAACCGGACTTTCCCGGGTGCCCTCTCCCTCGTGGCCGGGACCCGCTGCACTTAGCCTTTGAATTTGACGCCGGCGGGGCCCACTGACCAGCTTCTGCATGGACTAAATGGGCAGACGGTCAAGGACTGAATGGCTCCTCGTGGGGCAGCTTGGACTGCGCTTTTTTATTTTTCACGTTCATATTGTGGTGACTTACAAGTCCATGGTGGAAAGAAAAGAGGGATTAGTCAGATAAATTTGGCTTGATTTGATAGATGAAAAGCTAATTCACATACGAAAGTGATCGAAAGAGGATTGTTATTCATCATGGCTAGCTACTTTCTTGTGTGCAGTTCACGGACTACCCCACAGTTTGATGCATTGCCATTCATATATATATATATATATATATATATATATACATGGGCTTGTTTACGTCAATCAAGCACAGATGCTTGTCTTAATTCAGTTACAAAGCAAAATATGGGAAACATTTTTTATACTCCCACTTTAACGTGAGCCAAGTATAAAAAATATTTGAGAATCATCCAATTTTAAAATTGACGACACACAAGTTAACACACATTAACGTAATTAAGTATTATTTATATTAATATATATTAGCATGCACACCGTTAATTTTAAAATTATATACTTTTTAAATCTATTTTTTTACATTTGGTTTATTATCAAAATAGAATATATAAAACGCTTCCCAAAATATGTAGAGACGTTGAATAAGGACTACATCGACAGAGATAATTTTAAGTATGCGTTACACATCATACTGACGGTGTATTTCATTACTTAATAAACGACCTATCAGCATAATGTAAAATATCAAGGCACTGAGAGTTATACCACGCTGAAAGGCTATATTTTAAGTGATAAAATACACTACTAACATGGTATGTGATGTAAATCTAAAAAAATTTCGTTGAGAGAGAGATGTGTAAAGCGGTACGGTTGGAACGCCCCACTAGTCACCCATCGTTCGTTGTCGTAATTAAACGAGGCTTCAAAGTCAAAGCTAATACAGGAGGTGGGCCAGACCTATGTTTGTACATTTGACGGTAAATATCAGTCCCAATTGGCTGTTCATTTGTCACTCAAGCAGGGCCCACTGGCACAGATGTTTTGGAAGAAAGCCTACGACAAAAGGCACAATTAAAATGAACAATAGATAGTTTCCTACATTAACGAAAATGTGAGAGGCTAACACGTTCCATGCACGACTCCTTTGTCAAATGTAAGTGGCATCACTGCGTTTAAAAACTTGGAAAGTTGGTACTGCGGATGCCTCATTTTCCAGATTTCCAGTCAACAGTGCTTTGCTAGTCCCATGTTCCTTTTGTCTAAGTATTCTAGATTGATTTTACCGGTGCTTAACTCTTAATCGTTGAATTTATGTACCCCTTCTCGTACGGAATTTCGTGGTTTAAAATTCTATGAATTTCCGCTCATGCGTTTGTCTTCATCTTAGACCCGATTGTTTGGACTTATGATCACGCAATGCTACTTTTTTTTTTGGAAAAAAAGTAATATATACCGAGTTGTAGGTACTATATTATTTAAGTTTTATTTTCTAAAAAATATATTATTTATGTACAAACATATGAGAAAATAAATATTTTATAAGTCATACAAGAAAATATATTAATTTATGACAAACGAATATGATGTACAAACACGTAAAGAAAAAATAAATAAGGCTTTATAAGTCATATAAGAAAATACGTAAACTTATGACAAACGAGTCTGGCAACAAATCTTCGAACACTTCTCTAAGTGCCCTTAGAAAACTTCATATTAGCTTCCTAACTAAGCCCCACTATGTCCTGTAAAGTTTGATGGATGGTGAAGATTTTGGAATAAGTATAATAATAGACATAAAATATAACATATGACAAAATTTAAATAATATATATATATATATATATATATATATATATATATATATATATATATATATATATATATATATATATATATATATATCACTTTCTCATCCAAAATCTCCCTTAGAGGTTTTTTCTATATATGAAGATGCTATAAGGATTTACAAGCTATCACGGGTTTGTTACTAGTGTCAAATACCTACTCCAGCATTAGGAGCATCTTGTAGGTATTAAGCAATTGCCTCATACTCTTCAATCTATCATCTATAAATAGTTGTGTGCTTATGGAAAAAAGAACCACCTTGCTTATGGGCCTCGATATCAAGAGAATGAAAAGTCTTCCCTATAGCATTGTCTTCTTAGAGGTTTGTCCTTCATTAGGGGCCACTGCCCTTCATTAGAGGCTACTGTGAATCATAATTATGGACTTTTCAAATTACGAAGCTCTATTAGTATGTCTACCAAGTTAAAGTCATAAAATAAAAATAATCTTGAGTTCCCTTACTTGTAAACAAGTAATTTTTTCAAAAAAATATCTCAATCTTTATGTTGATTTATCAAAACATTGAACAACTTATGACATTGCTCCATCTAGCGCGTTGCAATTTAAGTGGGCTTGATGTTAGTGTCTCACTTACAAAATTTATTATTATTTTTTAACTTATTCAAAATTTTCAAATGAAGATAACTTTTGCTCCATAAGTCAATTTATGTGTTTTTGGTATCATTGGTATCATATCAATAAGTCTTACTAAACTA
Organism: Saururus chinensis; assembly: GCA_035235625.1. Taxonomy (NCBI): domain Eukaryota; kingdom Viridiplantae; phylum Streptophyta; class Magnoliopsida; order Piperales; family Saururaceae; genus Saururus; species Saururus chinensis. Next base: position 36,229,253 of record CP141145.1, read on the forward strand.
GATTATGAGTAGGTTATCTTAACTTTTCAAGTAGGCCTATCCATGTGATTACATGTTTTTCGAGGTCATAATTTTTATGCCTGGTCATTATTTTTCATGTTATTCCACTCATTACACTTATTTTTTCAAACCCTATTTACATGTTCAAGTTTTACTAAATAATTTTTATTAATCTCTTTTTAAATTAAAATATTATATTTAATCCCTTACCCGGGGTCTTATTTTTACTTTAGTATGTCTCTGGCGCTTTGCATGCCGCAAATCAAGATTTGATATTGTGTATGTATCATAAGGCAGATAAACAAATCAAACTAAATCTGACTACCCTACCTATTAGTAACATAGCCGCAAATCATGTGGCTTCCATTCATACCCATAGGCGTCATACCACTTCACTTCAACAGGTACCACAAGTCATGAAGCTGTAGATATTGTCAATGTCATACTACGGTACAATGGCCATTACCGACTCTTGTGATAGTGCATACTCCCTTTGTCCTATAGTTCCTTTATTTAATTTTTTAAAATAAAATAAAATAAATTTATTTTTAAAAATTAAATAAAATTATTAATATGAGATAGAAAAAGAATATATAATTCAAAGTTAACCTCTAATATATGGAAAGACGCCAGCTTCTTCATTGAGTTCAATGCTGAATATGATCAAATCATTGCGAAAATTAAGAGCCCCATGCAGGGTGATAACCTCGTACACAATTTCGAAATTCACGTTCAATTAATTTCCATTAGAATGAACATTTGTCTGGTTAGAAGAATGAAAACAAAAAGAATTTGATCACATTAATTTAACTAGTTGGGCATAATTATCCTTCTTGGGTCGTGCAAGGCTATCCACAGAACCGGAGTAGGGGTCTTGATCTTGAGGTGTGCTGAAGTCTTGAATACGACTACAAGATAGCGTAGGAGCTGGGCCACAACTACACAATGTGGATTTGGCCTTTTGTGGTGACTGCTAATCAACCACACGTAACCTCTGCCAGTACACGACATTATCTCACGTTGAATGCTGAATTAGCTTAAATTGTGGTTCAACTGGGCGTGGTGCAAATATTTTCTTGAGATTAGTCTATTTCATTTACCCATTAATGTCTTTTTCCTTTTAGATACTCGTTTACCCATTGTCAGCCACTCACAAAGGATAGACGTTAGTCTTCCACTAGGCCACATATACGTCAAAGTTATGTCTTTTATGTAGGAAGCATTTAACATAAGAAATGTACGAGAGCCTATCTAGAAAATAGACGGCACATACGCTAACTCATGTTCGCTTCAAGGTGCTATATGCACCGTCAATTCAAATATGCTCACCAAAGTGTCAAAATATATGTCTTTCGTAGAAGGTGTCAAAGTTCAAACTCAGGCTTTTACCCCTTGAAATGGAGGGCACTTGCATTCCCATTCTAGGACTAGCCTACAGATAGATAATTTTTTCTTCTTCAGGTGAAGAACTACAAACTCTTTACTTGCAGCAAACCGACAACATAATTTTTCGAGAAAGAAACAGGAGGGCCCTCCCAACTTCCTTCTTAGATCATGCATACAGTAGATGAAACGATGTGGTCAGACTTTAGGGTCGCTTTAACGATACATACATCAACTTGCACCAACAACGGATGCATATATGATCAAAACGCTTAGACTCATAATTGCATGGCACCTAAATATTCTAACCAAATGGACCTCTTTAAGTTTTGCTTCTAAAAAAAAAAAACGCATAATACATCAACAGTACTTGTGCTGTAGCTGGATTAAACTAGTAGCTAGTAAGCCATCAAGGCGCCAACTATCCTATACTTGTTTGATTTGGTTGCCATCCCTAATAAGGATCAGCGCAAGTGGGACACAGCATTGAATGAGATAGAAACATGGAGGAAAAATCCTGGCGTCTTGACTGAGATTTCTGTAGACAAAATCAGTCCTCGCCCTCGTGTTAAGGCTGTGGCCGCTGGCTGCCAACCCAGAAGGTAGGAAAATGGAGGAATACAAAACTCTCTCTCCCAAGGATCTGTCCAACCTCACCCCGTCGACCACCGGCCAAACGACGGTCAAAAATAAAGAAAAAGTGTAGACTTTTTGGGCCGGAGCGGTGCACGCCCTCGGGACCCCCAATCCTACTCCCATTCAAAGCATGCAAATTGGGTCTCCTGTCGCAGCATAAGTAGCGTTGGGTGCATGAAACATACGAAAGGATACTTTTCCTGTCCTCTTTCCTCGTAATTTCCACGCTCTCTGAATTTAATTTCTGTGTCCTATGTGCTTTCTCCGACAGGCTCAAATTTAAGAGTTAATCCTATTGAATATCTTGGCCTGCTGCAATGTTTATTATCTAAATTTTCGAGCATTTTGTAAGACAGAAGAAAGCTAGATTGGAATATATAAAGTCATTTGGCATCATTTCAAATCTTTGATTTCAATCCATCTCTGGTGGTCACCGGGCCTGCAGTCCAGGCATATGCTTTCCTACCACTGCCCGTTCACACAGTGCAGTACCGTATTTTTTAACTTCAAAAATGAAAAAATATATATATATTAAAAAATTTTATATTCAAAGTATTCCCTTTATTTTATATTAATAGTTATATTTAAAAAATAATATTTTTTATTAAATGATAAAACTCACCTCTAAAAGAAGAATGATAAAATTATGATACTTTTTTTAAGTACCCAAGTAACTTAATTAGTTAAATTGAACAAAATAAAGTTATTAATATGAAATAAATTTTTTATTAAATAGAGCTATTATTATGAAACATAGGGAGTATATCAAAAAAGGAAAGTAAAAAGATAGTCTTCAATACCCAAGTCATGCCGAAATAAAAGAATTTTTTTATAATATAAAAGCTCTTTTGAAAAAACTCATGCCATGATGTTCTACTATTCTCATTTCACATATGTGGTGCCTATGTTGCAACGGCGTATATAATAATAATAATAATAATAATAATAATAATAATAATAATAATAATAATAATAATAATAATAATAATAATAATAATAATAATAATAATAATATCTTTGATTTTTTACGATTTTATGTGATTTTCTTATCATTTTTCAGGAATCTATACTCATTAGGATCCCATTGGATAGAGCTCATGAAGAACTTTATAATAAAGTTAAAATTAATATAATGAAAAAAATAGAGCCTATGTTGTATCAACCATCATTATTAAGTTAACATGTTGCATACATCTACAAAAATTGAAGTAAAAACTAAAATACCCTCATACTCTTCTAACATAACAATTCAAACATATAATAAAGGGTATTATTTAAATTCACTCAATTTTTTTATATGGTAATATTATTATTATTATCATTGTAATAATAAAGATCAATTATTAAAATTTAATGAAGTTAAATAGAGGAGTCCTACGTATTGGAATATACTCAAACTTGGTGAACCTATCATTGAAGGGGTTTTTTTTAATGAAGGGGATCTTTACAACCCAATGTGTGTAAAACTTATCTTAAAACTCTATGGGCCCAAAACATAATTTTTATTGTTAGTTTAAGAGTGAGATAAATGTCATACCAAGAAAAGGGACTATATGCCCAAATGAACCCAAAAATTCATATTGATTTTCCTTAGAGCTCTTGCAAATATTGGGAGGGCTTACATCTACAAAATCATGTTTATTAAAAGAAACCATGAGGTCATGTTGAAGCAACCTTTTCCTTTTGTTGTTACTTTTTTCCATCTCAAATTAATAGTTCCATTTGGTAAAAAAGTTTATTCTATATTTAATAGCTTTATTTTGATCAATTCAAGTGATTTGGCATTGAAAAAAGAGTAATATAACCTTATTTTCCCTTCTAATTGATGTAGTTTTCACCATTCAATAAAAATTATTATTTTTTTAAATATAACTATTAATATAGAATAGAGGGAATATATAATATTAATAGTAGTAGATTAATAGCTGTAGTAATAAAAGATTGGTGGTCATTAGACGGTGTTGGTGACCACCATTCATTGCTAATGTGTTATCTCTTCATATAGATTCATGGTGAACTTTCTTATATTAATTTAGTCTCTTTCTGTTAAAATGAACCCGTAAACTCACCTATCTGCTTGATTCCAATTTCCACATCTTCTATGGTCACTCCTAGGAGCGCTAAAAATGTTTTTTTCCTTTCTTTTTTCTTTTCTTTTTTTGATATGATGTTGATTCTTTTTCTTATAATTACGCTAAGAAAGAATGCTTGCTCTTGTATGTAGTTTTTCTTCCTTCAATATAAAATAGCTGTATACAGTATAATTTTCTTTTCGCATGCCTGACAGAATGAGCTAAAATGTAATAAAAATTTCAAACTCATTAGTTTGTCAACTCATTAGATTCTTTAATTAACATTAACAGATTAAAGGTTAATGACGCGGCCATTGAATTAAGAAGCCAAATTGTTTGTGCCGACATCCCAAGAGAAGTGAAGAAGGCCACCCGTTTAGTGTAAACCAAGTGCTACATCATTCAACGGCCACCTAATACGCACAAGATTCACGTGCATATGAGTCTAGCTTCCATGAACGGAAAAAAGGGCATCTATCTAATGGAAGATTTTTAACCCACCATGCAGAAAGGCATCTCCATGCACACCTTTTTCAACTCAGCAGCATCACCATTTAGACCAACTGGTTCTGCTTTTTAGAGAGGTGAGACTACTGTGTGCTAATTGGCAACAAGAGTAACAGAGAATTGCCGTGATTAACTATCCTTCCAGTTCAAAAGTCGATACCCCGTAGCTGCTTCCCTCTTAAAACACCAGCAGATGCTAATATTCTTTATCTGACCTAATTTAACAAGGGAAGACGGCAAGATGGGACTTTCTCGTAAAGGATCGATATATAAAAAGGGAAGGCATATTGGTCAACAGAGTGGGGAGAGAGTGTAATCAACTCAATGGCAGAATTGGGTACTTAACACGTAACAGAAAGCACCGTCCCACTAGCTTAATCCTTAATAGTTTTCCTTTTTCTGAATGATGGTTCGATCCTGTTCGAGCATTATACCCTTCACTTGTCTTTTCCTTAAATCCAAACAACATGGATAAGTCTATCACTTGATCTCGAGTCGATAGATACTGATGCATAAGCATGCATGCAAGGTGATCTTCACCGGAATAGAGCTAAACATGCGTTGTACTCGACGACAAAAACAATCACTTCATGGGGGAAGACATTTTGGCATTGCGTGAGAGCCTGCACCAGGACTAGTAAAGATCCCTTGCAATGGGACCAATGATGATTGCCAAGTGGGTGTGGATTTGACAATACAAGGGGCTTGTTTCGCAGGGAAATGTTCACATCAGATAATTCTGAGCGAAGAGATAACCCGAACCATCTTCCTATTCCAAGTTGAGCTGCCTTCATTTACTACGGAAAAATACTTAAATGACGTAAAGGTTTATACGTGATAAACTATTTCACCCTCCAAATCACCATTGAGCCTACTTTTTTATACCCACTAATGAATGGTTTTGGACGAGGAAGAGTATGAAACCTATAGCTCGTGTAGCATATATTACTCTTTAATACGGACAACAAGGCAAGGAGTGAATAATGTACGTTAATGATGGCACTATATTTATGGTGTTTATCGATTTTCATGCTTGCAGAGAAACCATTGTTTCTATTTTCTCAGCTCTCAAATTGTGACTGCCTAATATCTATTCACCAGATTAACCGGAAGCGGTTGCATACCTTTACACGAGCATGCAAACAAAACGCTCTCTAAAATTTAGGAAAAAATTGTTGTAAAAATTATTTTTAAGATTTTATACCTAACCCAACCGAATCTCGCCCGGTCGGCTATGTTAATTGGGTTTTAATTAGCCCAAGGGCTTAACTTAAAAAGTTAAATTTATATTTTATATATTAATATTATTACTTTTTTCTAAGCGACATAAGACTATTTACTTCTTTAACGAATTTATATATGTAATTCTCATTTAATACAAAATAAGCTTGAACTTTCTATCATATAAACTTGACTTATATTAATAATACGAGTTTGACCCATATAAATATTATAAATTTAACTTATATAAATATTATACCCATTTTAATAAAATAAACATAACTTATTAATTATAATGCCCACATTTAACATCCGGGACATTTGAAGTAAGATTTAAGATAAATTGGATGGTCTCTGCCATGGAGCCAGATTAAACTGATTGAAATGTATGTAGTCGATTTAGTGGACGAAGATTCTATTTCAGCTGAAGCATTGTCGCTTGGAACAGCGGCTAAGCGGCGAGATGACAATAACTTTCCCTTTCGGGTTAGTCATATATTTGGCCTGTGTCTAGCATTCATATATATGAGCTGCCAATTCAAGCACTACATAGTCCAAAGATTATCAGTCCATATTAGATATGCACTTGCTATCACCCGTCAGCGACTTCCCCACAGGGTGCCATTGAAAAGCTCTCTTTTTTACTTCAAATAATCCTGTTCCTCATTCACTATGCGTCCAAATGTACCCTATAAAATGCACGCTAATGAATTGAGTGCAGGATCCTGTGCCGCATTCATAGATAAAGACTCAAATGGATTACACTGAAAGAATGGCGTCTGTTTGCATGTCTTTTTGGAGCAATTCTTAATTGTTCACTGCTTAGAGTACTAAGGCGGACACATAATTTTCCGTCTGCTGAAGTGTGTCATTTAATTAGTTTGTTAATTAAGTAACATTACGACCACTCGTGCACGGGAAATTCTGCCACACACTAGCCACGATGCATGGGTCCATGTAGAGGCCTCATGCCAAACGCTAGGCCCTGTTCCATCATGTGGCGAGCCTCCTACGAGGGTTCTTGCGTGCAAGTGACTACAACATTTTTATAAATTTATATACTCTCTCTGTCCCACTGTAATAGTTTAATTTTATTTTTCATCATTAGTAGTCTTCTACTCACTAAACCGGGATAATAATTTTCTTATATTAAAATATGTCAAACAAAACTTTATACATGATTGGATAGAGAAAAACAGACCTTCCGGGACATGTCTATTTTTTATCGGTGGCCAATCAATGCTGAAGGAGGAAAACTCTAGCATATTCACATTCCTTTGTTTTCGCATGAGGCCTATTTTTCTCTTTCTAATTGACAGATTTGTATAAAGTGTTTACAACTTTGCTTGTGCATAGCATTTCCCCTACCAACCCTTTTTAAGAAACCCATAAATCTCAAGTAGCATGCATGTCCACTTTACATGAGCTGTCACTCTTAGAAATCGATGGCATACGTGCCCTTTTGGTAAGAGCTGCCGATTTCCAAGATTAGCGGCTTCTGTAAAGTGGAACTAAATCCTACATTGCACACTAGGCATGATTTCTCCTTCTTAAGAGCTACACTAACAAATGAATGTCCATAACTCAAATATAGGTCAAAAACATTTAGAACGAACTAATTTTACCAACGCCTGCAAATTTAACCACTCTGTGCGTTTCATCAAATTTGAGTAAACTGAGCTAAAAGTTTGATAAAGAACACATATTACTATCCCAAGAGCCCTCTTGACTTAAAATGATAGTGCATTACACATGCTGATTAGCGCTTCAAGTGGGCCAAGCCTTGACAGGCCAGGGGTAAGCCCGGACCGGGCATTAAACATGAATGACATGATATGGGCCCAACCCCACCTTAACCAAAAAAGACAAAAAGCTGGCCCAAGCCAGGCCACGGGCTTTTGGGCCTTGGCATCATACGACAATTCAGAAGGCACCAATGTAGGGGCAGGGGTGATGAACGAGTGGGAATTAGGAAGGCCCTTGCTGCTAAAATTGCTACCCTTGGGCAAGGGACCAGCAACTAGGTTTTTAGCTGTCAAATTCACCACAGAATCAGCCCACATTCGCATCATTAGAAATCCCCTTTTTTTCTTATCCTCTTCAACAAAATCCTCTAATTCCAAAGCACCCCTAATAAGTACAACAGAAAGCCCAGACCTCTCCACCATCAAAGCAATACCAACCTCAATCTGAGGCTCCAGGGTGCATATTGCCTTGTTAGCATGTAGTATTGCGATTGAATCACATCATACATAAATCGAATTTCCTATCTACTGTATTTTCCAAAATAGGGCATACCCGGTTCCATGTCTGGCTGATGAAGCTTCTTAGGATAGGTTTCTTTCATTTGTTTTTTTCCTAATGACGATTCAAAGCATTCTTAAATAGGCTAAAACACCTATTCTCAAACTTAACAGTGTATTCATCAACATCAAGTCTCGATAAAGAAATTAAATTTCTAAAAATTGAAGAAACATAAAGAGTTTTAAATAAATCTAAATGATGTCCATTATCTAAGAATAGCCGATAAGTCTCAGTGACTTCAATGGGAACTTTGTTTCGATTTCCCACGAACATGAAGTTCTCATTTATGTTTGTGGTTCAGGTCATAAGGAATCCCTGTAAAATATTAAAAATATAAGTAGTAGCTCATAAATCTACCCACTAAGTATTAGAAGAAACTTCAATGAGGTTATATTCAAAAGCATAAATTGAATCAATATATTTCTTTTTGAACCATTTTTTTCTTTTTTAATAATCTTTCTGAAGGTAGCTAAATTTTCTACAGAAGTAGACTCCTTCTAGTGATTGTTATCTTTATAGGCAACATTATTTGTTTTAAGAGTCTTCCTTTTAGAGCTTTAGAATTTTTTTTTCTTGTCTTTAACCTCTTGAGAAACTATATGGATTGAGTTTTGTTCCAATGCCTTAAACTTTGCCTCTTCTTACACAAGCACATTGGCCAATTCATTTACAATATATTTATCTTTCATAGTATTGTAGTTCATTTGAAATGACTTATATTGAGGTGGTAAAGAATTTAAAACAAACTGGACAAGAAAGAACTGATCCATTAACATCCTTAATTACTTAAGTTGTGTTGCCAAATTTGTCATCTAAACAACGTGTTAATGCATACCACGAGAACTATTATACTTCATCATGGTTAGCTTAGTCATAAGAGTCCCTGCAAGGGACTTATCTGCAGGCTTAAAATGCTCTTCAACCTTTCTGAGAAATTCTTTGGCATTATTAGTTGGAGGGAGTGTAGTCTTAATGTTATTTGCAATTGTCATTCAAATAAACATAAGGCTTAACCTGTTGGACCTTTCCCATGCTTCAAATAATGTCTTATCTTTAGTGCTACTAGTTGCAATAAGTGCAACAAGTTTTTTTGTTCTAAGAGCTACATCAAGGTCTAAAACACTAAAGTTGAATTGGATTTACTCTTTCTAGTATGAAAAATTAAGGTAATAAAACATAACAATAGAGGAAACATGCGAATAAAAATAAATAAGAATTGATGTTGTAATTAAATAATAATGCTTAATACACATAGAAAATATATACACAACGAACAATAACTTTGATCTACCTTTGGGAATAATTTAATGTTATGCTATTCAACTGTTATGGTGTTCCCTATCACCTTGTAAAATATAATTAGCCAAGTGTACACATTATGTCAGTTTGCTACCTTTGGGTTGATATTCCAACCTAATGAAGAGCACTTTTAAATTATTCTTTCACAATTCAATAATTAATAGAAAAGTAATACACCTTTTGGTCAACCATAATATCCTAGTAATTAAAGAATTAAAATTTGTTAAATTATTCTATCACTAACATAAGAGAAATCATGCTAGAATATCATAATACACTTATTTTCTAAATACATTTTAATTGAGCCACTTTGGTGACTACCCAACTGTATCTTAATATAGAAAATTAAGTCATTAGAATAATTTTGTATAAGTGAACATTTACATGTGCATAAATAAATATTCAAAACTTAAATTTTATTTATAATCATTTTATAATGCGCAAACAAAAGCAAAATTTATAATAATAAATAAATTATGCAAGGACATTAGGAGACATATGAAACCATTAATATGTCATATATAAATAAATAAATATAATTATACATTAGCATGTAATATAAGGTAGGGATTATTATGGAGACATATGAGGCCATTTCACATGCATATGAGGCCAATATATGAAACTAGAATTATGGTGCGTTAACCCATTTTTATGGGCACATTAACCCATTTCAAATAGATTTTGAGTCTTTGATTTGGTTATTCTCTTTCCTTCAGAGTTAATTAGTTAATTGTTTATATATTCAGAGGTTTTAATTAGTTAATTGTTTATATATTCAGAGGTTCATTAAGAATACCCTTCAAAGTGTTCCATCAAATCACAAACAGTACCCCAGCAATTCACTTTGACAGCCTCTCAACAGGCTAGAAGCCCATCAAAATTCACATGACTTGTCGAATGGCCCATCGAAGCACTCTGAGATTGTAATGGGCTTGTTCCGTGCCTCAAATATTGTAATGGGTGGCGAGATCGAGGCTTAGCCTCATAATTTCCGACAAACAAAAGGGAGAGATTTCAACTGAGACACCCACACCGGACATAGATTTGGAGAGGAGAAGACGAGTTGTTAGGAGAATGCATCTGGAAATAGGTGAACTGTGCCCTGGTGGTAGAGATGGCTGATTGGGATAGAGAATGAGGACGAGAAGCAGAAGAAATTGGATGAGCACAAATAGGCTGGCGGGACCTAAGTGGATTTTTGGGCCTGACCCTGACCCTAATCAATACATGCCTGTAATTTAGTGGCTCGTCTTCCCAAGCCTATTATTTTATAGGCCAAGGTGGGCCAACGGACCGGCTCAGTAAACTTACAGCCCTAATGCTGATGCATCTTAGGCCGTTAGGCGTGCTAAAAATCTGCATGCACGTATATATATACATAAATAGTATGGCACTTGGCAGCCAGCAAATACACAGAGTTATACACTGGACACAGACTTGAAGACGGTAGTCACAGCACGCGTGCCCTAACACCCAGCTATCACACACTTGCCTACTGGACTCACTTTGAAGATGACACTCAACACCTAGCTATCTACACGCATGACCACTGGACGCACGAACTTGAAAGATGACACTTGAATATGGCACTCAGCGCCTAGCTATCATACAGCTATCCATTGTGCTGACTTGATAGCTGTCTCTAGTTCTCTACACACATATACTACACGCATATTTGAAGGGGTTCAGATGGGCTGATTCTGATTGGCGCCGATCTAAATAGGACCAAGAAGATGACTCTCAGAATGTAGCTATTCAGTGGATGTATTTTTTATACTTTGTTCTAAGTGTGAGCCGAGTATAAGGAATGTTTAGGAAGCATTCGATTTCAAGATCGATGCTGCGCACGTAATCGATGGAGTACACACTAGAGTGTGCACCGTCGATCTTGAAATTAGGCGCTTCTTAGGCATTCTTTACACTCGGCTCACTTTGAAGATGGAACATAAAAAACACTTCCAATTTTAAGATGGTAAGCAGCACCTATCTCAAAAGGAAAATAATATTTTTACATAAAAATATACATAAACAATTTACACTTAAGTTTTGATGGCTCTAAATAAGTAATCCTATGTGAACTTTATATGGGGCCTATGATAATGTCTAATCAAATTCTTGTGTAAGTTTGTATAGGTTTTTTGTCGTAAAAATATCACTATCCATCTCAAAAACTATATATACAATTGCTTTTCTAAGGGTGTGCACAACAGTGCTAGAAATTATTAAAAGTATGTGCATTTGCAATGGGATAGCTTTTTTGTATATATTAAATTAATTATTATTAACACACAAAGTACAAAAGGTGCCCTATGCCCTGATACACATAACACAAATGTCTGTGGGGGAGTCAAGATGACGCAAAATACAATGTAAGCACACGACAAACATATATAAGAGCGATACAAAGTAAAATACAAGGAAACATGACCACAAGTATCAGATGCATAAGTATGGACATCAAGCAATTAAGTAGAGCACCACCACCACCACATCGAAGCGGCTAGTACGTATATGTTATGCTTCACCCTAATTAACTTTTCTAGATTAGACTTCTTTTCTGTATTAAATATAAATTAGTATTATTTAAAATTATAATTATATTAGAATTAGTTTTCTTATACTAGTACGATTAATTTATGATTCTCCTATAAATTGTAGTGCACAACTATGTTTTGATCAATTAATGAAATTTAGAAATTAGTCTAATTAATTTTGCTCTTCCCTTCCTTTTTCTCTCTCCCTGTTCTTTTAATTTCCCCCGTGTAGACCTTGGTCTACATTACTAGTATTGGAGAGTACCTTCCTGCACACTACACTTGTACCCTCCCACCTTCCCTATTAACGTTCAACCTTCTCAACCATGGACCCGCCAGTGCTCCACGATGTTCCCATCTCCAAATCATACCCCGCTTGCCTTTACTCCTGCATGACCCAATTGAAAATATAGATGGGAGTAATGATTACCGACCTCTCCGATTTGAAGACTACTGTGGCTGCCAATCATTCACCCTAATTAGCTTTTCTATATTACTCTTCTTTCTTAGATTAAGTAGGATTTAATGTTTTTCTTAAATTACAATTAGATTAGGATTAGTTTCCTTATGCTAGTTGGACTAATTTATAATTCTCCTATAAATTATAGTGGATATCCAGATCAATCAATGAAATTAAAAATTAGTCTAGTTAGTTTTATTGTTCCCTTTCTTCTTCTTTTCCCATTTTTCTTTAATTTTCCCCGTGTAGACCTTGGTTTACAATAAGATTACAATGGATGTCTTCAATAGATGAGTATGATATACATGTTATTTTATTTATATTTATATTATTTTTAATCTTAATTAGAAGCTAATATAGTATAGATAGTCATAATTTCAAATTAATAATGATGTGAGACTTGTATGAATTTTTGAATTAAATTGACTGATTTTTGTATGTTTTTCTTGTAGAATTATACTAGGTTGGGTGTAGGGCAACCGATCAACCTTCCACCATCATGGACCAGCCAATGCTCCACGATGTTCCCGTCTCCAAATCATACCCCGCTCGCCTTCACTCCTGCATGACCCAATTGAAAATATAGATGGAAATAATGATTACCGACCTCTTCGATTTGAAGACTACTATGACCGCCAATCATTCACCCTAATTAGCTTTTCTATATTACTCTTCTTTCTTAGATTAAGTAGGATTTAATATTTTTCTTAAATTACAATTAGATTAGGATTAGTTTCCTTACACTAGTTGGACTAATTTACAATTCTCCTATAAATTATAGTGGACATCCGGATCAATCAATGAAATTAAAAAATTAGTCTAGTTAATTTTGTTGTTCCCTTTCTTCTTCTCTTCCCATTTCTCTTTAATTTTCCCCGTGTAGACCTTGGTCTGTATTAAGATTACAATGGATGTCTTCAATAGATGAGTATGATATACATGTTATTTTTTTTATTTATATTATTTTTAATCTTAATTAGAAGCTAATATAGTATAGATAGTTATAAATTAAAATTAATAATGATGTGAGACTTGTATGAATTTTTGAATTAAATTGACTGATTTTTGTATGTTTTTCATGTAGAATTATACTAGGTTGGGTGTAGGGCAACTGATCAACCTTCCACCAGGGTGATCGATCGGCCATGTGAGGTGATTGATTGGCTATTGAAAATTCGAATTTCAATAATTGTTTGGATCAATGGACCTTGTAAACAAGGGCAAAGTCAAGACTTTGGGTAGGGGGGGGGGCAAGCATATAATTGTTTTGTAAGAGAAATGATAATTGTAAAGAGAAAACATTGGCCTACAGTGAAGTTTCCCTCTCATAGGATAGTGAGGCATGCAATTAGCCTACGTTCTTCTGAGCTTCTTGATATTGACTAGTTAGAAATTGATGCAAAAGAAGAGGGAGTTGATCCAATTCCTCTCCTTGTTCCTCCACTTGTTCATCATTCATTTACTTGTTTCTCATTAACAAAGCCCAATGAAGCTCCTCTCTACGTTATAAAGACATCTAGTAATATTACTAACAAGGGTAGGTGAGATTGCATAAAAATTTCCACTAGAAGAAGACCAACACCCAAGTGATCTCCTCTCTTTTTGCTTAAGTCCATCAAACTACATTTGAGCCCTCGTTATAAGTCGGAAGTTCATTGAGAGATGGAAAGTCTCCAAAGATAGAAAGGTTAATAATATGAACAGTGAGAATATATAGGTTAATAATATGAACAGTGAGAATATATAGGCACGATGAATTGAATAAATACAATAACTATGTTTGGTGGTAGAGGATTTGTAGTGGGGGCAATCATCCATTGGCTCATTATGGAATTTTTGCCCAATGTTTATTCCATACAAGGTTTTTTGGCTCAAAATTAAAGGGTACAAATTGATAAAATATACTTGGTTTTTGAAAGTCAAGTGGGTAAATGCCCCCTTTGCCACCGCTCGATTAGGTAATACGTAGTTTCCCAATTTGGGTAATTTTTTACTTATTTTTGAAGTCAAACTCTTCTACCTACTTGAAGGCCAATATAAACACATGTTAGGAAACTAAGGAATTTTATGATTTTCATTAACTATGCAAGGCTAGAAATTACAAACTTAGAAACTTGACAAAACCATAAATGATTAGTAATTTCTTTTGCTTCTAATTTAGATTGAGTAGCATTTTTTTTTTTACTTTTAGTTTAGATCTTTGTGTGATGTATGACAATTATATAACATGAAATTCCTTCAATAAAATAAGTTAAGTTTATTAAATATTATATTAATTTTATTTATCTTGTATATGATAGATTTATGTGATATTGATATTTAAAATTAAATCTTATGTATGTGGTTTAAATGAGATGGTTATGCAACAAAATTTTTGCTTATGTGATCAGAGAATTAGATAAATGTGATCTCAAAATAAACATTTTACAAATATTTCTTACGCATTATCAAAGCAAAACATAAAAAACGTTCCCAAAATACTAATCATTAGGTGAAGAGCCTAAGAAGTATTGGGCTTAACTTAAAATAGAAGCACTCTGAGTATAGAGTTAAGAAAGAGGCAGGTCGATCTCGACGTGGCAGACTCAGCAGGTGAAACTGCAACAAGTGGTAAAAAGTGATATGCAATTGATACATGTGTAGGCATTGATGAGCAGAACTTTAGACCAGAATGCCCATAATAGTGTGCGAAAATAACAAAAATTGCCATTCCTATTATCAGATTCTCCCGGCGATGGTGGTGGTTCGTCTGTCCTTGTTCATTCCCCAAGAATCAAGCTTCGCCATGATAAGTTTTGGAAATTTGTTTTCTTGACACTCAACATGACCAGATTGCTGGACCATGGAGGGGAGAAACTTGAAAACCTTTAGATCAACAAGGAAACCTTTTTTACTTTGGATCAAATGGTAAGAAGGCTTGAGCATTTATCAACAAGCAACTGGTAAAAAAGAATGGCCAAATGTAGATATAGAAGTTTGACTCAACTATCAGCTGCAACTGACTACATTGCAAACTCGAGAAAAGGCGTATACATGGAAGTGGCGGGGAGTTTGGAGAGAAATTTCTGAAGGACAAAGGGAGAAGGACAATAAACAAAGTAAGGGCAAGAAGGAATGAAAGATTGTCCAGGAGGAACAAAAGGATTAGTATAATAAGATGTGAGGGGTGTAGGAACGTTGGGAGGAGTGGGTGAGGGTGGAGGGGGGTGAGAGGGAAAAAAGGGTAATGAGAGTGAAACAGGGAGGGCCTTAACATGACGCTCAACACTGGCTAGAAGATGACTGATGGCCGGTCAAATAAGACCGGTGATAGAGGAGGAAGGCGAAAACACAACCCAATATAGTCATTAACAACCAGAAAATAAACAGATGTAAAGAAGAAAATATGCTTTAGAAAAAACACAGATGTTCGAGATTGAGACCAAAAGAAACAATGAAAGGAAGATTGAGATAAACACTTTAACAGAGATACCAAGCAGAGATGGAAGGGATTCGCAATGGGAATTAGAAGAGTTAGACAGAGATGTGGAGTCGAAGACGTATTGAGGCTACTTTTGTCCTGGTCTCAGGCACCTTCCCCATGGAACCACAATTCGCCTCTGCCGGTTACAACCCAACTGAGTAGCGGGAAAGCTCTTTAATACAGAGACACACCGTCACCATCATAGAGCAAGATTATTTCCTCATACAAAATAGTTCGTGTACTGACGCCCGTTGTAATTCAATGGGATATGGTGTTATTTGAAGTTCCTGTTTTTTTCCCTAGAGTAACATCACTCGGAGATTGCCAACTTTAATTGGAACTCAGGGCGAGTTAGGCACTACACCTGTTGTACTGATCCACATGACCACTCTTCCTCCATAAAGTTGTAGATAAAATCCTCACATGCAGCCAATCCAGTATTAGGGACTGGATGCAAGATTAAAATTAAGACATAACCTAACTCTCCATTGAGTCATATCAACTTTCGAACAGTGTACAATCGGAATTAAATTGGCCCTCCTAATAGTGTACAATGTAGATTTAATTCCAGGAACATTTTTTATCCTTGAAGGAATAATTTTTATCCAAACATGGCCTTAGTCGGGCTGGTTTGGTTGGGAGAGGCCCAAGGGTCGAATCCCACTTGGGAAGTGTGCATGCATCTTATAAAAAAAATAAAAAAATATCTTCATACGCATCAACAAGTTACCAAAAGCAAATTCACAACCACCAAGCATTAATCTGCTTCTTTCAGACCTCTGTATGTATACTACCAAAATAGTCTCAGTTCACAACAGGAAGCATCCAGTCAAGAAATTCGACATCACAGCATTAGGATAAGGGCATACAATAATATGTACAAGCAGTTGACGAGTAAGCGGCCTACATGTAGGAGCTTGAGATAGCTTTGGTTATAATATTAATATGTGCAACGCAAATCCCCAACAGCGACTATGCTGCTTCTGCAAACCCAACCTGCTCATTGCCGAAATCAAACACTGTATGATAATAACCAAGGAAGGCATCGCCCAAGATCCTGCATTAGTTTTCAGGTGTACATCGTCATAAAACCTTCACCTCCAAAACCCAACAATTAATTATTTAAAAATATAATATACTAAAAGACAGAATCGAAGGCTTCATACGTAATGTCACTTACCAGAGAGGACCACGAGGAGGAGGCACATCCAAGGCCGTAAATCCACTAATGCATTGAGCAGCAGCTCCCTCGCCAACTTTAAGAACATACTGCAGACCACCACAGCACGTCATCCATAGAGAATTATATTGGTTGATAAGTTACCGAAGATCTTTATCATGTTATTGAAGTCAACCAGCAAGTTTTGCTCATCGAGACTTTCAAGTTTTAATGATGCTAGTTGTCATAAGAATATTGCCGCTACAGGCTAAAAATGGACTCAATTTCAACATATCTTCATCTTACTCCACCTATAAATAACAAAACATGCACCACCCACTCAAACCCCTCTGGAAACCCTCAACAATGACTTAGATAACTAGCGCATAAATCTTTCACAGGGTGATCCCTAAAAACCCACTACTCACAACTCACGCCCCTAACCACCATAGTTTGCAAATGCTAGCTCTTAACAAGCTCTGGTTGCAATTCAGATATATACACTGAGTTTTGCAAGTGATCTACTTTAAAAATTCACAAACCATCACCATAAATTTATTACCCAATAACAATGTTCTAAACTATAACTTTATGCACAACAACAAACCGAACTGCTTACACATTAGCAAAGATGTGCCTATTAATGGTTCTCATCTTCATTCTAAACTTTTCAATGTCACTTTCATGTAATGGATCTTCATTTACTAAAGCTGAATTGTCAACTTGAAACTAATTTACCCAATAACAATGTTCTCCAAGGAAGAAACGTACCAGAAATTATTTGCCTTGTTTAATTTTGCAGGTAACCCGAAAACCTAAACCTGTACCCAATTTCTACTAAACCACTTGCGTTCCATGCATTCACAGTCAGACAGTTCCAAGGAAATTTGGTCCACGAAGGTTCATAGGGTGGCTGTCTCAATCATATGATATACACAGTACTAGCCACTACATAATCAGTGTAGGGTCTTCTGCTCTTCTATGATGTCTTACCTCTCAAATAGAAATAACTTGCACATAAGGATCCTACCGAGTATAATGTGCGAAGGACACCAGAAGCATTGACATGAGAAAGAATGTAACTTAAAAGTGCATGCGTACCTCTTACCGAACAGCCAAAGTAGCAAATTATAATATGAAAAACATTCTTGTGCAACATGACTAGGTTTCTGTTTCATGAAACTTCTTTCATACAAACCTAACAATTGGCAGGTAGTCTAGCACCCTCTTTCTAAAAGGAACAAGAAAAGACAACACATGAGCAAAAGACTCAAGAGTGAACATCAAAGGTACTTTGTCTTGAAAGACGCATCTAAGGCAATACAATGATTGACCATCACCTTGCTGTCTACAAAAGGAAGAGAAATATAACAGCAGTTACTCCATCCAATTTAAATGCCAATCCCAGGCTGGGATAAGGCGTAAGATGATGACAACTTCCACCCATTTTAAATCATTTTTCAATCAAGACTACATCACTAACATACTTATTACGTTGAAACTACAATGAGATCTAATAGTTATATCCACATAGTAATTCTTACCTGCTCTGGAGCGAGGTCAAATGTTTTACCCCCAATAGTGAAAGAAACATTAGGCATAGAGACAAGGCTGCTGCATTCAACAGCTGATTCACCCATGGGACTTGGAAGACGATCACAAAGCTGCAATATACATAATGACATGGGTCAACATTAGACATTGAAAAACCAAAAAATGTGTCACTTGAATATAAAGTCACCACTGGAAGGATTATCCAGTGATTGGTTCAACCTCATTGATGTAATTCAGGATACGATCCTGTGTCTGATTCAGCCTAAGCTGATTTTGCATCCATACAACCGCCATTTCACAGGCAGAGCACATGGTATCAGCCACACCAGTAGATTTCTCCTCATTCTTGTTAACAACGCTCTCAATGCCAACACTGTGCATAGACAAGACAAAAATCACATGCTCAAACAAATATATGTTACTGAAATGATGATAAATGATCACTAGTATTAAACAAACAAGTCTGATCAACAGGATCAAAGAAGAGGGGAAACTGACCTGACGCTCTGGGTTCCATCAAAAGTGCACAAACCGATTTGTGAACATATTTTTTTTGGTGATGTCTATAGGATAGGAAAAGCAAGCTCTGGTTAGCAGATGTATTGATGGGGAAAGTTGCATTTAAATGCCTTGCATGTCCTACCTCAAGTATCAACAATTGCAGTATCATTTCTCCGTATTCTGCAACTACTGTTTTGCACTCTTGGCTAACAATCCCAGTAGCGCCAATGGCATGATTGATTTGAGCAATCACAGTCTGAAAACAATCATAAAAAACAACGGTAATGATAAAAAACATTTTGCAACAGAATATGACATAAAGCATTAAATAACATGATACCAAATCGAAAAATGAAAGTCTTCAAGACATACTGTTGGACCAGCAATCAAAGACGTTCCAGTGTCAGCAATTGCTGAGCAGCCATCATTGCAGAATCCTGAAAAAATATAATAAACGTTTAGAAAAAAACAGCATGAAATGTAATGAACACAAGAAAACTCTAAAAACCA
This sequence comes from Saururus chinensis, assembly GCA_035235625.1. Classification (NCBI taxonomy): domain Eukaryota; kingdom Viridiplantae; phylum Streptophyta; class Magnoliopsida; order Piperales; family Saururaceae; genus Saururus; species Saururus chinensis. The sequence continues at coordinate 36,248,859 of CP141145.1, forward strand.
CATAATGACAAGGGATATCAGCCTGACTTACCAGTTGTTTCACCACCAATGAGAACATCCCCCATATCAAACTGAACCAAAACAATCACAAACAAAAGTCAATCATCACAGAGAAATGAAGATGTGTACATCAGCTTTTACCTGATCATTATAGCATTAAATTGAGCTCACCTGCCAGTAACCTTTCTGTGTTATAGGAACATATGTGTGTTCACCCTTAAAATGATCAGGATCCACTCCACCAAAAACAATTTCCCCCCCTTCTTCGTCCTCCACATTTCGGTTAAACCAGAAAGAGAAAACAGGCTCTTTCACAAGACCTTGGTCGACCATGTTGTACCTGTCAAGATTTCAGAAGCTATATGGCATTGTTTTATTGAAAGAAGCTATTTTTACAATGTACCAATAGGCTCAATAAACACACAACACACCACACTGGAACAGCATTCCCAACTGAGATCTCTTTAAATCCAAGTCCTAAAATGCCATCAAATTTTGCCACCAAAAACGTCAAACTTGGTTCTCTGGTCGCTTCAATGAATTCCTGACATAAATTTCCAGTGAATATTCATACTATACAAAACACTACTTAACTTTTTTTTGGTGCTACATGCAAGTGCTATAACAAGTTAACTTGGGATAAGAGAAATCACCAACTCCTACCTGATCTTTCACAACAAGCTCACCAACTAGAACATTGTCTCGGCTAAAAAAACCAGATATAGCTCCCGTTCCATAATGGATTTCCGCAGGTTTTCCTATAACAAGGATTGGACTCTTAAACATGATCAGAACATGTTCCTAAAACAAAAATCAAGTAAAGTTTGCAGAAAAAAATTCTAGATATCTTTGTGCAAAAAAGATAAAGAGTAAGTGTCGACATACAGTCAATCATAACTGAGATGAAAGGGATAATTTGATAATTTCCAAACAACATCCAACTTAAAGGATTAGAACACAAAATGGAGCAGGCTGAGAGAAGCCCAAATAATGAACGTTTAGAAGTGTAACACAACCAAATAAAAAGAGCGCGTAAAAGAAAGAAATACAGAAAATTTGGTATTGATATCTCCAAGGAACAAAAATTCAACTAATTAAGCCAAAAGTTCAAATTTTGAAAGTAATACTTCACTTTCCAGATGTCGACACCCACCTCCCCAAAAACAATAAATAAAGAGACTAAAAAAGAATTAGTAACTAACTTATAATATGAATGCTGTTCAATCAAGTCAAGGTGAGTAACAAACCGATCTTCTTGTACGTGCTGGAGCCCTTGGACCTGTACTTAGAGTGGAAAAAGCATGCTACCTGCAAATTAACACAAGGCTCAAGTAATTTAACAGAGTACTACAGTTGGAAATCAATTCTCAAGTGCGTCATTTTACTAAAGCATAATAAAAGTTCTGATCTAACTCACCGACCAATAGCACTTGGAAGAAGGCACCCATAAATTGGAACTGCCAGTGTCAAAGATGACAGTGAACTTCTGAGGAGGGGTGCCTACTCCAATCTCTCCAAAATACTGTGCATCCAGATAATTCTTCAAAGATATAATATCAAGATCGGAATCTGCCAAATTCCCGCGGAGATTCTGAAGACCATATTTCCGAACCGCAGCTCTTAACTTCTCGCCTCCCTTCGAGGCGAGGTGCCCAGCAAGACGACTGTTTTCGTCCAGGTGCTTCTTCTTCAGCCTTATCCTGACCAACCCATCTGCAGAAACGGGGGCAAAGGAAGGAAGTAGAAGACACAACACAAACAAAGCCACCGCAACAACTTTGAACCTGGTTCCCATCGAGCCTGTTGATTGACAGAGCAGAACTGACCCTCAGACGCAGCAATTTTCAACTCATAAGTAGCCCGGACAAGTCTCTAAGAAGAGTTCTCTCACATTCATCGAATCACAAAAACCATCAAAGCTTATAAATTACAGCACAAAGTACATCGACAAACAGATACAGCATCCGTATAAATATGAAGCAACGCTCATAAGAAATACAGGTCCTCCTATCTTTATGGAAGGAAGGAGTACAGAAAACTCAAAGAAACTCAAAAGGCGATCAGAGCTACGCAGCGAAACTCTTGTCAAGTAGAAGCAACCAACTAACATAAGCCGCGCATAATAAAAGTAGACTCGATTAAAAAACACTCATAGAATTACATCGAAACAAGGCGCCACTAAAAACAAACTGGTTCTGGAGCTAATCAAAACCAGCGAATAAATTTTTTGTTGTTGTTTGGATAAAAGGGAATAAAATCAAACATCAGGCATAGCTCGAAGAACTCCAGACTCTAGATTAAGTACGGGAAACAGATGAAGCGACAAAGACCACCTACCTGTCAGAGGAATCGCCGTGACCAAATCGCCGGGAGGGAGGGATTTGGGGGCAGCGAAAAGTTCGGAGGAACACGATAGAGATGAACTCTCGAGCCTAAACTTCACTCCTCAGCTACCACCAGAAAGTCCTACTGAGGTCGCTTTTATCGACGTTTGGTTTGGACCGTCCGATGAAGTCCGCTTTGACAAACGGACGGACGAGGACGAGGACGAGGACGAGGACGAGGACTACTTGTAGCGTCGTTATGAGTCATGCCAGGGCAGGAAGAGACGGACGCTTCATTTGAGGACGACAGCAGACCGGCAAGGAAAATGATGACCTTCGGTGCCGTCTGCTCACCTCATGCTCGATGTGTTGGCCACATAGGGACCGCACATCCAGTCACGAGCGCCCGTCCCAGAGACGTGGGGCGAGCCACGTAACGGGAAATGCTTCGGAGTTAACGCCGTGACTGTTTGGCATATTGCGTATTTACGTGTCGCCCAAGGATATGCTTCGGAGTTCGGTATATAGTCTGGTATATATATGGCAACCCAAGTTGCCTACTTTGTCGTCTTTGATGATTTTTTATCTGTAAAGTACTTTGATGATTTTTTATCTCTCACCAGTACTTTACAGGCTAATGGTTTTACTCTAATTGCACCCGTAATCTACTCGCATTGATGGAAAGTTGGAAACATTATATATTTATATAGTGGGAAGTGCTTTTTATATTCATTCTCACAATAAGCCAGTTTAAGATATATATATTAGAGCAATTCATTCACAAAATCGATAGCACTTAGCATAAGTATCATTTAAATTAATGTACACTAACTTATATGCTATTAATATAAAATATTAACAATTCTTGTGTATATATCATTGAAGTATAGAAAACTCTTCCTTTGCCATGATAACGTATTTGACTTCACTTTTATTTTCTTAGTTTTTGATGTATTTATTTCACTTTATCCTTCATAAATAATATGTGTTAAATTTTAAGCTCTTGCAAAATCTGTGCCTTCTATTATTCTACGGCACATGGAGTAATTTTTATGTTTTATTTTTTAAAATTATTATGTATATTTTTTATATGAAAATGGATAGTAACAAAATGAAAATGGAGCCTCTGACCACCGTATGATGGCTAGGGATAGCAATTTGACGATCAGAAGCTATTAGCACAAAAGGCTGCAACTATAACTAAATTTTCCTTTTTATATTATGAGGCTAATTAAAAATTTTATTTATAATAATGATTAGCTGATTACGGTACTTTAATATAGCTCAAAAGGCAGTTAATTAAACAATACTAAGAAAATGATAAGGACACTTAAATTCCCTCAATCTCATAATGAGTATCTTACTTGAGTTTTTAAAAAAATTATTTTAATTTATTTTTAAAAAATTAAATAAGGCACTTATATTAAAAAATAATTACTTGTGAGTATCTATATTTCCTCTATTTTATATTAATTGTTCAATTTAAAATTTTAAAATAAATTAATTTTAATTTATTTTAAAAAATTAAATTAGACAATCACTGTGGGACAAGGAGAATATTGACGTATAAAGGGGAATATCGCGTTTGAGTGGAAACAAATTTCATTAAGCAGTTCACGACAAAAGTTGCATGGATACTTCCACTGCCTCTTATTGCACTATATCAATATATAGACACGCACAATACCACACCAATCAATCAAGTTTAAGAGTGGAACAGAGAGTCCCACACGAGATTAGAAAAAAAAAACCAAAATAATCAATTGACCGCCAAAGAAAGAACTGTGATATGATTACAAGTGACCCCTCAAGAAATTTGGAAGTGAGACAATTCAGCGGTCTCATCTTCTCGACCTTGAGGGTTGATTGGCAGTTCGAGCAACCGACGAAGCCCCATGGATGGCAAGGATGTAGAGTAACTGCGTCGCTGAGAGGATGATCATGAAAGCCTCCATTGTCCTCTGCACATGCAACCCACACCAAATTCTCATTAACCACTCGCGTCCTTATCTGTTAAAACTACTCGATTGAAAGTGAATAGAATAAAAGTGTTTTCATCCGTACCAGATGAGCGTTCCTGTTGCGCAGCTCAATCTCCTTACAAGCAAGACTGCACACTCAAGATAAAATGTCATGTCTACATTGCGGATGACAACCAAGTACAATATAGGAAAGACTGGCGTCAATGTAGACGCAGAAACATGCATGAGTTCTTTCTTCACTTACCCCATGGCTAGAAGAGTTAGAGTCCATGCAATTATGGCGGCCGAAGCTGCTGAAGGCAGGCTGTCGGAGTTCCACGATCGAACATGATTAATCCCGGCGATGGCTGCAGCGCCTCCCACTACAGACGCAATCAGTGCAAACATCACGAAGAAGCCGGTGGCCGCGTTCCCCATGGAGAAGTGGATGGGCGAAAAATTGGCTGGAAGTTGCAATTGGGGGCCTGCACAACGTAGATATACAAACAGTGGCTTTATTTTATATATTTTGAAGGAGTGAAATCATGCTACATGAGTTTTGGTTCGTGATAAACAGTTCCTTTTTTCTGGTCTGATCTAGCAGTGCTCCTAATAAAGAGGAAAGGACATTAATATCAAGCTGTTACTACATACCAATGATGAAACCATGATTTATTGCGTGATTGATGGCCCAGCCTCCAATTGAGGCCACTACTGCGCACATGCAGAAGTTAAGAAAGAGAAGGCCTGTTGCAAGGGCCTTGAATTGCTCGGCGGCCATGTCAGACAGCCCAGAACCAGTCCGCTGTTTCTCCTTTAGAATGAGTTAGTTGAGAGATATTTGGAGGGCCTGAAGATGTAGATACATAGGCCTGGCCGTCATCGTTTTTATAAGTGGAGCCATAGAAAGGGCATTGTTCCTTCCTTGCAGGGGCTTAGGTTGCGAGAGGCTGTAAAGGTCAGCCTCGAAGTTCAAGGCAAGGAGCTGGAGATCTTTATGGAGAACTGATTCTTTCTTCACCCTTTGGTTTTCTCCAAACACCGTTTGCTGCCTTCGTCTTTCTTTAATTCCTCTTCTTTCTAGTTAAAAATTTATATACCTGGATAGCTATGTAATGTACAGAAAGCAAAGTTTTTTGGACTTTCTTGTTACGTCATGTCCAAATGAATTAGAACTACGCCCAACGTACGGTAGGGAGTGCAAGGAACTGATTTACTTTCGTTCGGTTCGGTTCCACCTTGTAAAAACCTAAAACCGATTTTTTTTTTTTTTTAAAAAATCTCATTTCCCCTAACCCAGCCAGATCCCGCTAGTCAGCTAGCTTCTTCAACGCCATGGTGCCTCCATCTCTGCCTTTCATATGGGCAAGTGACTATCGAGGTTTCACTCACATAGTGACCATCCAGGTTTCACTCACATCCCGTCCATTGCCACCATTACCTAGCTAGTGGTGATGAAACAGGAGAGGAACCCCAACGGGCTTCCCTCCCTATCAGTCCCCAAGGCCATTTACATGTCCCCTCCCTATCAGGTATACGTATACGACATCCCATTGAAGGTGGATGGGATGCGGCAAACAACTAAAGGGGAGGCCGGGATGATGTTGTTGGTGAGCTCAGGCAATGGGGAAATCACGGATCTGAACAGGTTCTTGGTTCAGTTGTGGTTCTATATCGGTTTCGATGGAACCGATTCTTTACTCGTTTTTTATTTGCTTTTGAGATTTTAGGTCTGTTTGGATTGGTGAAAAGTGGGGGAAAGGAAATGAATCTTTTTAAAATCTCTCAATTTTCACTGTTTAGTTGAATGAGGAAAGAGAAACTAGAGTGGAAAGTGAAAGAAAATGGATGAACACTTAGCCCAAAATTTTTTCACCCATCAACCCATGGATTTTGGGAGAAAATTATTATACTAAACACTTATGTCTTACTGCTACTACCACCACTGCTATCGCTGCTGCCACTGTCACCGCTACCACTGCCACCGCCGCCACCACCACCAATGTCACCGCCGCCACCACCGCCGCCGCCATCTCTACCACCACCACCACCATTGCCGCCACCACCAACACTGCTGCCACTACCACCACTGCTGCCACCACCACCATTGCTGCCGCCGCTGCTGTTGCTGCCACCACCATCTCTGCCATCACCGCCACCACCACCGTCACCACAACCACCGCTGTCGCCACCACCGCCGCCACCACAACCACCACTACCGTCACTGCTACTACCACCACCGCTTCTACCACCACCACTATCACTGTCAATTTTCTCTAACATCATTTGTGTAACCAAACAGTGGAAAATATTTAGGAATCTTCTTTTTTCTCTTTCACCTGGATTCACTTTCTCTTTCTCTTTCCCTTTCTCCCGGTTTCCACCAATCCAAACAAACCCTTCAATTCCGGTTCATGCGGGAAATGGTCTAAACCAAACTAAGATGTAACCCTACTTAATGCTCTAAAAACTGGCATAAACCGAACGCGCCCTACCTAACGGCCCTAGCCTTAGGCTTCCTAGGGCTGTAAGTTCAACTTCCTTCAAAGTCAGACAAGTTGAAACTCACTTGAGCTTCCGCTCCGCTCGTACCACTTTGAAGTAATTAGACAATGAAACATCCCAAAGAAAAATAAAATAATATTTACACGGTCAGATAAAGTCTCCCGTACCCAAGTAGACTAAAAGAGAAATTCCTCCACTAACATAAAAATACTTTGGATTACAAAGTCTCTTTTCCTCCCTTAAAAAACCTCAGAAATACGTCCCAGTATAAAGTAAAGCCTTTACGAAGAAAACCCCCTTACAAAAAAATCTTTTTCTTTCCCTTCAAAAGAAAAAACCCTCTCATAAGAACCCTTGAGACTCTATGCGATATACATACATATATATATATATATATATATATAGAGAGAGAGAGAGAGAGAGAGAGAGAGAGAGAGAAAATTTAGATTTATTTGGATGTGTGAGCCCTCTTTATCATATAATTCAATTTTGCCTTTAAATCAATAGTTGAAATTATATTTTTTAATTTAGATTCATTGAGATCACAAAAAAGAGTGTGATCAATTGGTATTTAAATATTTACTTTGATGATGTGTGTCAACCTAATTTAGTGTGATTATAATATGTAAGACTCGTTTATTTAACCTCATTAATTTTGGGCCATTGATTTAAAATTAAAAATTTGACCGACCTTGATAAGTGGGTCCTGCTTATCAAAACGGATAAAAAAATCATATAGTCTTCACTTATGATTTACTACTAATTCCCCTAAGTCTTGTAGCCACCTTTGATGGTGATTCTACAAAAAAGAATCAACTTTACACAAGCTTCCGTGAGGTTGACCTTATGACAATGTTGTAAAACCTGGATTGGCTTGGCTTTTGAATAGGTTCAAATTGGCCTAGTCAAAAATCCAAGCCAAGTCATTCGGGTTACTAGGTGGAGTTGACCCAGACAATACACCCAAGCCTAGCCGGTTGAATTGGTGACTCAGACGAACGGGCCATTCTGGGTTGTTAAAAAAAAACAATTTCAACCAAAAGGGAGGAAGGCAACGCCGCAGCCCTTGACGAGGTTCAGCAACTGGTAGACCTCATCGATGTTATCAATGACAAGGTCGAGGCGGGGGTGGGTGTTGAGGTTGACAAGGAGGATGCTGAGGGAGCCTAGGTGATAGTCAGCATGGAGGTAGGAAATGGGAATGTCAACAATGTTAGAGAGTTCGCCAGACACAAGGAGGGTGCCGATCTTGGCAATGACGAAGTTGGTCATTGATCTTGTGCTGAGACCAAGGACCCAACCTAACATAGTTTACGGCCTTGTTGGGAGTAAGCTTTTGGAGGTCATCTTGGGTGAGGACGGTGGTGAACTGGGAATGGGCCTGATGTGGAGGTCATCTTCGATGAGGACGGGGATAGACTGAGTGAGGATGGAATGGGCCTAATGTGGGTAGGGGCATGTAGGACCCAAAGGGAGGAGGGTGGCTACTACAGGCAGAGGGTGCGGACCGGAGCTTGGCCATCGGGTTCCGTGAGCCACGCCAGGGAGATTGGAGAGGGAAGGGAAGGAGGAAGGGGGATAAAGAAATTTAAAGTGCGACTGAGGCTTTAGGGTTTGGGAAGGTGGGAGAGGGGGAGGGCGAGAGAGGGATACAATGACATCGTGACAAGGAAACATGAGATTAGGGAAAAAATTAATTATTTATTTACTCCTTGAGTTAGGGTTAAACACTAAAATAATATAAAAAAATAACAAGTTTTTTTAATAATGCTCACTAAATATTATTAAATAAAAAATATTGAGGAACTGTATGGGACGTATTGGTGGGGACAATACCCTTGTAACACGTGATGAGATCGATTTAAAGACTATCCCAGACTACATTATTGGTGTCTTATTTAACATTTGGCTCGCAGTCCGACCATGGATTAGTCCAAGCAGAAACTTACATTAATTGTTGAGTTTAGAGAAAATAGATGAGCGTTCGTGATTAATAGCCGGCAATAAAGTGCGACAAAAGATATACAAACACAAGGTGAACGCAAGAAAACTTAACAGTACTGGTTGAGATCAAAGCAAGTAGAATAGCATTTGTGATTAGTAGCAAGCAATAAAGTGTGACAAAAAATTTAAAACACAAGACGAACGCTAGGAAGTTAGCGGGGGTGGTTTGGACTAGCGTTTCTTCACCGAGTCGAGACCATGGAAGGCCGTATCGGCCGATACGAGTGCATATCGGCTGATACGTACCTATATTGGCCGACACCGATACGGTATGGGGGTGATACGCTAGCCGCACGTATCCACAATATGTGTCGGCCATACCATATCGATACGCTATTTAAAAAATAATTATTTTATTTTATAAAATATTTTTTAATTAAAAAATTTATTTTTAAAAAAAAATTTGGAAAAAAAATTTTAAAATTTTTTTCCTTAAAAAAAAAACACAATTCAAACCCAACTTCTTTAAAAGTTTAAGTTTTTGTTATATTAAGAATGATATTTTTAAAGTTATATGAGATCAATATGGGTAGGTTTATGCAATTTACATAATTATTTTTTTACATATAGTGCTCCACAAATATATATTTATTTAAATATATAACTTAGACTCATATTAAGCATATTATTTATTTTTAAAATAAACTAATTTTAAAGCACTGAGAAAGAATGAGCAAGAATTTATATGGGACAGAGAGCATAATAGTGTATAGTTATAAATAAACTAATTTTAGAATACTCGTATAGATTAATAAGGCATTATATGGTTTTATTATGCTCTAAAAGAAGTATTATAATAATATATTATTAATTATAATATTTTTTTATGTTTATAAAAAGGTTTATGCCCGTTTCGGTGCGTACTAAGCGTAACATCAGCGTGTACCCATGTCCATAGTCATCGATACTCTCATCCGTATCGATACGGCCTTCCATATGGTCGAGACTAACTGGACTCCGTGACCAGAGAGCCCTGTGACCTTACCATATACGACTTTGAATATGATACATTAAGACAACTCGCCATCTACGGCTCTGGTTAGGCAGCCCGTAACCAGAGCCCTGTGACCTTACCATGCCATCTAAGGCTATGGTCAGGGAGTTGATAGGAAAATATTTTTGTTTCTTGAGTATTTAATTAGAGGCTACCTTATCAAAATATTGAGGTTCATTTTACCATATGTACTTATCATTAAAGAAGTTAAATTATATAGTTAAATTCATTCGATAGGTAAATAAGACGATAATTTTATTCGACTGTTATTTAAAATAAAAGTAATGAAAAAAATTCTTGCATACCCGTTTATCTATTTCTCATTTGTCATATTTAAAAATTATAAATATATTATAACAATTAGTCTTAAGTAGTTTAATTTAAAAAGAGATTGGCTAATAATCTTTTACAATAATATTTATATCATGATTCAACACTGTGATTTACTCAATAAAAAATAATTTCAATCTCAAATATTTATTAAAGTAATTTAACAACTTACAACCGTTCATTATAATATTGCAAGTTGGTACATGGAAGATGATTTGCTCTTTCTAGCATTTCATATCTAACTATATTTTTTTATAAAAAAAATATCCATTTGCAATTTACATTTTACATTATCTTAAATGCACTTCACTTCGAAGTTTTCCATTTGGTTGCTTTATTTAATTTCTTTGGTCAGGGTTTATGTTTAATCATATGTGCTTAAATCTTAACTAGCTACATAGACACTTTGTGCAAAATATTTTTGCAGTTCTTAGGTTAGTTTAGATTCTATTTTGATAACAAACACATGAGTAGTTTTTTCTTTTTGATAATTAACTTATGGAGTGTTTGTTTGTGCAAGGAATTGATTAGTGGGTTTGAAATAGGATTGCTAGCTAACTCAATTTTACTCGAGGTTAGACTCAAATTAGCTCAAATCAAATTTCAGACTTGGGCTAAACTCTTGCTTGACCCATCCCGAACTGATTTGGTTTAAGTATTAGCTGACTTAACTTTAAATGAGTGGTGGAGGTGACTTTTTTTTAGATTTGATATATGTTGGTTGGAATCATGTTTGTATATATTAGATTAAAAATTTTGGAATGATGATTTACTTATTGAAGTAGGTTGGAATGAAATTTTCTTGAATAACCAAATAGATTTAAGTGAAAATTTGAACAAGTTTAAGTGACTTTTTTTTTCTAAAATATGGGGGGGGCTTTTAATTTTTTTTAGGTGATGATATCATCTTCCAGTCAACCCGGGTTGACCTAGCCCATCCACTAATCCAAATCAGGCTAGGCTTTAAAACATTGTTTCAAAGAAACACTAAGGGATGATGTGCATCACTATATGTAGTCTCATTCTTTCTTACAAGATACCTTAAAAGACATTTGGCTGTGAGAGGGCAATGATTATTCTTCTCACTTTTAGGATTCTTATGAAATAAGCAATGGAACATGTTTTGGAGTTGGACTCGTATAATAGGAACAAATTATTAAAAAATAAAAAAGTTTTATTAGGCATATGCCTAATATATGTTTCCACTCCTCATAATTTATTTGCAACAAGTATAAACACCGGTAGCAATGATGTTAATTTTTTACCTTAGTAATATCTGATTAAGTGAATAAAACATATTTATTTTAGTATTTTTAGCATATTTTAAAAAATATAATGGATAATGATTATCCAATTAACTAACCAATTATTAGTTGAAAGAACAATTATGGAAGTGCTTATACCATTTACTTAACGAAACTATTATGGATAAAGATTTGAGAAATTGATATCATAATGGAATGGGTTATACAATAAACTCTATCGTTCCATTGGCAGTCCTAGTTACTAGTTCATATGATATCACTACTGCACCCAGTAATAGATCTTCTTAATAAATTTGTCATAAGGCCGGACAACGGCCCCATGGGTTAAAGAGCCCCACCCCCCAACGGATGGGGCTCCTAGCATAATGGCTAATTGTGACAACCCAGATTTGAGGTAGGTCATACTATTGGAATTTTTATATATTATTACAGCATTATTTTGAATATGGAACCTAAATGAATGTTGTAGAACTCTAGAAACCGAACTTAAAGGTTTTTGAAACACTTGATTAGGAGGTAGTGGCTGTATATTGTGATCGTGGAAGCGCGCATCATAGGTGGGCCCACAATGAAACTACGGTAAAACCTATCCTTGAGTGGTCTTGTTTCAAAGGGCTCATCGATACAAGTTCATTGGTACCAAGAACGTACAATTCCGATATATAGGTAAAAAGTTAGAGCAATTTAAAGTTTTGGAAAAAAAAGAAAAAAATATAATATTTTAATGTGGGCTGACGCAAGCATTACGTCAGCCTCACGTTGACCACGCGATGCGCGATGTCGCGTGGTTTGACCGCGCAACGTGGCACCGCATGGTTCGCGAAGCGCGGCGGGCTCGCGGGTCCGCACCGCGCGGCGCGCAGATTTGCGTGGCCCGCGCTGCGGGCCACGCGTGCAGACCGCGGTACATACTACATGCGGAACCGCGTGTCGCGCGCCGCAGGCCCACGCGGACACCATGCAACATGCGCGGTTTCGCGCGTCGGTCCCGCGCGGTTCTGCTGTCAGCCGCGCAACACAGCCGCACGCCAATCCGTTCCCAATCTCTATATATACCCCATTGTTTTTACTTTACTATTCACTTCCACCTCTAGTAAAAACTTCTGACTCTCCATTCTAAACTATTTTAAGTCCGATTCAACCCGTTCAAAAGGCATTTCTAAGTAAATCGACTGTGCTAGACGCTGTGACGGGGCTAGATTTTCAGTACAAGCCTTCTACAGGCACGAATTTTCTACTCCAATTTTAAGGTAGGGAGCGTTAAACTCTAAATTTATGCTTTGCATGTATGCCGTATTTTTATGGACTGGTTTTGGTCAATCGTATGTCTTTCTTATGTTTCCAAAATAGAAATGCTTCACGGACAACACGTTTTATTTAATCAGAAATTATGACATGATATGTGTGTTTTCTGGAGAGTTCTAGGGTTATACCTAGAACAATGTTTTCTGGATACCTACCGAAGAAATTATCGGTATCTGGCGCGTGCATATAGGTATGGAGTATCATGGGAAAATTTCTGCCTTCTGAGCTTCTGTTTGCCCCATGAGCATCGGAGGAACGCCGTTTGGTATCACGGCTCTGGATTTATTGTCATCGGACAAATCAGTGTTTTCTGAATTTGGATTTGAATCGGTTATGCAAAAATTATTACGGTCTGTTATTTAGCATTAAATTAGATTTTAATTCCCCCTACTGAGTATAAAATACTCACCCAACCACAGACTCTGCAGGTAGTAAAACCAACCCAGAGGAGTCAACCGAAGAATTATTTGTTTAATCTCTTTTAAATATTTTGAATCTCTGTAATATTATGCTTTTTATGAAAGGCTCAGCTTGTATTTTGTAATTCTATAATATAACTGCTCTACATACCGTGTACTATGGACTAGGTCCTAATGTTCTACTACGTTATCTGTAATATTTTAGTTGTGTGTCAACTCCAGAAACTTTTATGTTTTATGTTAATTTTTTTTTATCCGCATGACGGACCGTCACGTTCGGTTTAACGTGCGATGTAACACGTGCCGAGCGAGATAATAATTACGCGAATTATGACGTATATTATTTTCTAACAGTCACCACACTTGGTATCAGAGCACTTCACTCCACTGCTCCTAGAGCGGTCAATTTTTTTATATATAGTATTATCATAATTATATTCGATGTTTTTCTATGTAATGATATATGTTTTTTTAAATCAGTTAATGGGAAAATAAAAAATGAGACTGATTTCGGGATCTTTATATCATATGTTAGCCCAAAAACCACCACCAAAGAAAAGCAAAAAGAGTCGCAGTATGGCAGAGTCTTCAACCACCTCAGAAATTACCACCACCCTTTCTCAGTATAGTGACTAGATCCAAGAGATAGTCAACATTCCCGACACACCTCTTTCGTTAGATGAAGTAGTAAATATTTCCGACACAACCATTGAAGTGGACACATCTGAAGAAGAGGACCATGAGGAAGAGGATCCTAAGGAGAAGAACCCTGAGGAGAAGGACCCTGAGGAGGAGGACCCTGAGGAAGAGGACCCTGTGGAGGAGGACCCTGTAGGGACAGACCCAATAGAAGAGGATCCATTGAAGGGCGATCCAATGGATGATGAATATTTTTGGAACAATATGACGTTAATGTTCTGGAGGAGGAGGAGATGATAGAGAATGTCGGCCAAGAGGAGATGAGGGTGGTCCCAGAGGAGGAAGCAGTGAGAGAAAATATCATTAGGGGGGAGGGAGTACATAACCCTATGTTAGATATCGATCTGAACCTCTTGCCTCCGGAAGCGGAGGAGATGACGGAAGCAGAAAATGCACGTTGGGGAGATAGGGGAAAGGGAATCGTATGGTACACAGATCAGTTACCAGAAATCTGTGTACTATGCGAACAGAGGGGGCACTACTTCTGTCAGTGCCCATGGTACACTGACCCACTGCCTGAACTATGCCCTATCTACGAGAAGGATGAACACTACTTCTTCTAGTGCCCTTATAAGAAATTTTTCCCTTGAACGTCTGGATGTGTGTGGTTGTGTTTTACCCTGGATGTGTGTGGTTGTGTTTTACCTTTCTTTTAACACTTTTGTTGCTTGATGTAAAATAGAGTCTTTTGGCTTTACACTTCTTATGTACGTTTGTTAGTACATGTAAATAGAGGCTTTTAGCCTTGCAAGTAGGTTGTACACACTTCTTTTGAACGATGTAATATGAGAATCATTATATATATACTTCTAGTTTACAATAAAATTGTTGTGAATTTAAGGTTATTACAATCTGTCCGAAATGTCTTCTGACAAAGAAGTACAACTGTTTGACAATTCTGCCCAAGCCAAAAATGCTGCTCAAGATGCAGCAGTACCGGAAAACCACATGGATAATTTCTTTGACCTGATGATTCAAAGGATGACTCAACATCTACAGACTCGGGGATTACAACCCAGCCCTAATCACAAAAGTAACTCTAGGGAACCTGCTAGTCTTAATGAGAAGGATAATTTACTTGAGCGCTTTAAGAAGATTGCTCCAGAATTTTCTGGAGTAGATGGACCAGAAGCTGCTGAAAAATGGACGTTCAAAGTCGAACGAATTTTTAAAGCCTTGAAAGTCCCAGAAGATAGGAAAGTGGATGTAGCCACTTTTGCTATGACAGGAGAAGCGGCTTTTTGGTGGCCATCAGCTGAAAGGAATTTCTTTCCAAATAGAGGAAATATCAAGTGGGAAGAATTCAGAGAAGTATTATACAACAAATATTTCCCGCCTCATGTTCAGGAAAAGAAGGAGAAAGAATTTTTAGATCTCCAACAAGGGAATATGACAGTTTTTCAATATGAAAATAAATTTGTTCAGTTACAACGCTTTGCTCCATAAATCTGTTCAACGAAGCTAAAGAAAGCCAGAAAATTTGTTAGAGGTTTGCATAATGGGCTTCGTAGTCGAATAGTTGGATTTCAACCTACTACTTTGGCTAAAGTTGTGGAATTAGTTTCACTACTAGAACAAGAATATCAAGAATTCTTAGCAGAGAAAAAGGATCGTGGACAAGGAAGCTGGATGGAAGACCGGAAGAGAAAATTCACAGCCCCTAAGCAGTATAATAACCAAAAATTTCCAAGAACCTCTGGACCACTGCCCCAAAATCAAAAAGAGAAAAAGTTAGAGAAATGCTCCAAATGCAACCAATTTCATCCATTAGGGATTTGCTACCTTGCTGAGAGACGATGCTTCGCATGTGGAGATCAAGGAATGCCCCAAGAAGAAGATCAAAGAAGAGATCAAACTGGAGCATAAACCAAAGGCTCAGGGGCGAGTGTTTGCCATTACCGCAGAAGAATCTCAAACTTCAGCAGGAGTTATACAAGGTACACTTCTAATTTTGGATAAAGTTGTTAAAGTTTTAATAGATCCAGGATCGACACATTCTTTCATATCCTGTGATTTTGCTTTAAGTACGGAGCATCCAGTTTTGGAATTAGGATATATCCTAGAAGTGTCAACTCCTGTAGGAAAAACTTTTATAGCTCAAAACTTCATACAAGATGTGTCCATAACCTTTGAGAACCAAAAATGGAAGGCTAACTTGATACTCTTAAGTATGAACGATTACGATGTCATCTTAGGAATGGATTGGTTAGCTGATAATGAAGCATTGGTGGATTGTAAGAAAAAGAAGGTGATATTCAATAATCAAGGAAATGAATATACCTTTCATGGAAATAGAGAACCTTCAGGAGTATACATTATTTCTGTTGTAAAGGCACAACACTTGATATCTAGAGGATGTCAAGCGTATCTGGCAAGTGTAATCTTGGAAGAATCATCATCTCCCAAGATAGAGGATATTGAAGTTATAAGGAACTTTCCAGATATATTTCCTGAAGATCTTCCAGGGGTACCACCAAAGAGAGAGATAGACTTTAATATTGATTTAATACCAGATACAGAACCTATCTCTAAAGCACCCTATAGAATGGCACCTGCAGAATTAAAAGAATTAAAGAATTAATTGCAGGAATTGCTAAATAAAGGATTCATTAGACCGAGTGTCTCAACTTGGGGAGCTCCAGTCCTTTTTGTCAGGAAAAAGGATGGATCGTTGAGACTGTGTATAGACTATAGAATGCTTAACTCGGTAACTATTAAAAACAAGTATCCTTTACCCAGAATAGATAATTTGTTTGACTAATTACAAGAAGCAAAAGTATTCTCAAAAATAAATTTAAGATCTAGATATCACCAGTTGAGAATACTGGATGAAGATATTCCAAAAATAGCATTTCGTACCCGTTATGGACACTATGAATTTTTGGTGATGCCATTTGGATTGACGAATGCTCCTGCAGCATTCATGGATCTTATGAACCGAGTTTTCCCACCTTATTTGGATAAATTCATGATTGTTTTTGTTGATGACATATTAGTCTATTCTTCTACTCCTGAAGAACACCAAACACACTTACAAATAGTTCTTCAAACTCTGAGAGACCATCAACTTTATGCCAAGTTAAATAAGTGTGAGTTTTGGTTGGACAAGGTTGTGTTCTTGGGTCGTCATTTCTAATAATGAAATATCAGTAGACCCTACTAAGATCGAAGCGGTCGTGAAGTGGGAAAGACCCAAAACCGTTATAGAAATTAGGAGTTTCTTAGGACTTGCTGGTTACTATCGAAGATTTATCCAAGACTTCTCAAAAATAGCTTTATCTTTAACAAAGTTAACCAGAAAAGGAGTGAGATTTTTATGGAATGAAGATTGTGAGAAGGCATTTCAGGAGTTAAAACAAAGATTAACCACCACCCCAGTTTTATCCTTACCTATTGGTAATGGAGGTTTTGTAATTTATAGTGATGCCTCAAGAATGGGTCTTGGATGTGTTTTGATGCAACATGAGAAGGTAATAGCCTATGCTTCAAGACAATTAAAGAAGCATGAAGGTAATTACCCCATTCATGATCTTGAATTGGTAGCAGTAGTTTTTGCCTTAAAACTCTGGAGACATTACTTGTATGGAGAGAAATTTGAAGTTTTTATAGATCATCAGAGTTTGAAATACATTTTCTCTCAAAGGGATTTAAATTTAAGGCAAAGACGGTGGATTGAATACTTAAATGATTATGATTTCTCTATTCAATATCACCTAGGAAAAACCAATGTAGTAGCTGATGCCTTGAGTAGAAAGACTTCAGGGATGGTAGCTCAACTATTGATAAAAGAATAGAAACTGATGGAAGAGGTAATTGACATACAACCCCAATTACAACCCGGAACTAAGAAGGTAATTGTAGCTAATCTGGAAATAAAATCTGAATTGGTTCAGCACATTTTGGAGGCGCAAAAAGAGGATGTAGAAGTACAAACCTTCTTAGGTAAGCCTGATTTTAATAGACATTCTAAGGATGAAATAAGATTTAAAGAACGACTAGTAGTCCCTACAGTACCTGAATTAAAACAAGAACTGCTGCAGGAAGCTCATAGGTCTCAATACACTATCCACCCAGGAGGAACAAAAATGTATCAGGACCTTAAAAAAAGTTTTTGGTGGAAAGGGATGAAAAAGGACATTGGAGAATGTCTCCAAACGCCTAACTTGTCAGCAAGTTAAAACAGAATATCAGAAACCCTCAGGTACTCTTCAACCTATTGAAATTCCTAAATGGAAGTGGGAACACATCTCTATGGATTTTGTTTCAGGCTTACCCAAGACATCAGCTAGTCATGAATCCATCTGGGTTATTGTGGATAGACTAACTAAGAGTGCTCGCTTTCTCCCTTTAAAGAAGTCTCAAACATTGAATGTTCTAGCCAAAATGTATATAAAGGAAATTGTGAGTCGGCATGGCATACCCATATCGATCATTTTAGATCGAGATAGCCGGTTCACTTCACACTTTTGGCAGAAACTCCAAGAAGAATTAGGTACTAATCTCAAATTTAGTACAACATTCCATCCGCAAACTGATGGTCAGTCTGAACGAACTATTTAGACACTATAAGACATGTTGCGGGCGTGTGCCATAGATTGGAAGGGTAAATGGGATGAATACTTACCATTAATTGAGTTTTCTGATAACAATAGTTATCATTCCAGTATTGGTATGGCACCATATGTGTAAGGTCCCTGATTTTTCTACGATTTTCTGGGATTTTTCTATCATTTTTCTGGTCATTTTCGGCAGGAAAATGTGACGTTTCAGCGTATGGGTATTTGTGTCTTTTCCCCGTATTTATACCCGTAGAGTCGGGTGTGGGGCTTAGTCGCGGGCCACGGGCCTCACTGCGCGCTTATGGCGCGAATTTTGGAGGTTCGACGCGTAACCAGTGGGTTAATGCGCGTTGAGCGTACGTTTGGAAAAAGAAAAAGAAAAAAAAATAAAACAGGAAAATTGGATCGGGATCGAGATCGCCCGATCCAGAACCTCCTCCGCGATGAACAGTACCGCCGCCCCCCCCATTCCGCCTTTTCCCTGTGCCCGGCCGCTGGACCGCCGCGCCGGCTCCACCCTGGCCGTGCGACGGCAGGGGAGCCGCCGTCCCGGCCCCACGGCCGCTCCGCCGTCCGCCCCTGCTTTTCCCGGTTAGCCGCCCTTTACTGTGTTATTGCGATTCCGCCGCCGCCGCGAGCCGGCGAGGGCCGGCCTGCCGCCCACGGCTCCGCCATGGGCCGGCGACGGCGGGAAGCCACTCCCCCCCGGCCCCGGATGGCCCCAGCTCCGCCGTCCCGCTCCCTCTCTCTGCTGCCCTATTTTCCGCCCCCACTGGTTCACGCCGTTTCGCCGCCGCCACGGGCCGGCTCGGCCCGACCGGCCGGCCACGGCTTCGCCCTGGGCCGGCGACGGCGAGGAGCCCCTCCTCCCGGCCCGGTGGTCCTCGGCACCGCCGCGCCCACCCTCTTTCCCCCTCTGTTCACTGTTCCGCCGACGGACTGTTTGGGCAAATAGTGGCCGCCGGCGGTGATCTGTGGCCAATTCGGCCTTCCCCCAGCCCCGCCTTGCTCCGGCAAAGGCAGTGGACTACACCTCCGTGCCCAATTCAGCCGCCGCCCCCATGGCCGCTCCGCCCTTACGGGTTTTCCCCGGTCGTCCCCTATTTTTGGCCTACGTCCGTTTTGGACGTGGTGACTGACGTTATCAGTCGGATGCCAGATTTGATTTAGCGGACTGTAGTTCGGCTCCGCCCCAGCCCGGTGATGCCAATGGGCCACCCCTCTGGGTCTTGTTCAGCCTTGCGGCCCGTAGCCGCAACTAGTCTGCCTTACCGGCATGTGTGCCGTTGACCCTTCTTGCCCATTTTACGCCGTCGGTACCGGATGGCCTCGGGCAAGAATTTGTATGTCTTACCTTGACAGAAGGTGGACGAGTTCACCTGCTCAGGCCTTGGCCAGTGACAGCCTCATAGCCTTTGCTCGACCGTGAACCCTCCCCCTGCTCTCTGTCGTACGAGATGCACAGCCGCTCGCACCATGGGTATTGGTTGTGGGTGGCGATCGGCGATGTCGCCACTTAGATTGGCCACCGCTAGGGCCTTAGCCTGGTTGGCTTTTGTGGGCCATGGGTTGCCTCCTTTCAGCCCTCTCCCCCGCCCTTTGGGCTGCGTGCGCATGTGGCCACACGTGTACTTCTGGGTTTAGGCGCCGCATTCGTGCCGCCTAACCATCGGATGGCTTTGCCACCGAATGGAGTTGACACAGAGCCGTCCTCCACCTCTCCTTTGATTCTCGAGCGTTGCCCCACGCTCTCCGCCCGTATGTGGGCCTTTGTTGACCGAAATCGTCGCCGTTGGGTGCTATCCACGGCCGATTTCGACGTCTTTGTGGCCGGCTGAGCACGTTTTAGCCACCGGCTGATCTTCAGTGTACACCATCGACTTCGGGTCGCACCGCCACATATGTTGGCTTGACATTTCTCCCGGCCGCCCTAGGGTGCCGCCGTGGATCGCGGGTTTTGCCGCATTGATTTCTGACACCCTGTTTGGCCGTGACCAGTTCCGGCGCATCCTAAAATCCTCGGGACAGCAGCTCTCTCAGCCAGGCAACGGTTTTGACCGCCAACTCCGCCGCCGACGCCGCCACCATCGGGTGCTCGCCATCGAACGTCATGATTACGAGGTAGGGGAGCTTTGAACTCATAAATTCATGAAGCATGCTTTGAATGAGTAGCAGCATGCTAGGATTGTATGATTCCATGCTTGGATGTTAAGTAATGATCCGATTGCATGATGTGCGTGTAAGCATGATTGTATGGCATGATTGATATGCATGAGATGTATGCATGTTTTATGGATGTGGACTATGTATGCGCTGGCGATGGCTAGCAAATATGTCAGTATGCTATGTACGTGTTATGCATGTGCTAGTGATGGCTAGCGTGCATGTTTGAAGTATGTATGAATGTGTGTGCACGTGCTAGAGATGACTAGCGTGTACGTTTGATGTATGCATGTGCTAGTGATGGCTAGCGTGCATGTTTGATGTATGTGTGAATGTATGCATGTGCTAGTGATGGCTAGCGTGCATGTTTGACGTGTTGATGCATGTGCTAGTGATGGCTAGCATGCATGTTTGTAAGTTATGTATGTATGGCCGTATGTGTATGTTATACGTATGTGTGAGACATACGTATGTATGATGGCATTTTGCCTATGCTTTGGATGTGTGTAAGTGTATGTGGGCAGAGGTATGGGCGATGGACAGTAAGAGGTGGCAGAAGCTCTGTCTGAATTTGGATGCAGTTGTGTAAGCGTATGGCAGAGGATATGAGTATGACGGGCAAGGATTAGAATGGATCAGTTTGAGGTGGATTGTATGTTGGGTGATTGTCAGACAGTAAGAGTGTTCATAATTGTACAAGCATAACGTACAGATTATGAAGTGAAAAGTAAGTATAATAATAAGTGAGACATAAGTAAGAGGGCGACAACTGGGTTGGCTCTAAGGAGCGTTATTTGAGGATGTCAATGTAAGAGGTTTTGGCCATAAGATGGATGGCGAAGTACGTAAGACTGTAAGGGTTTGGTGTACGATGAGTTTTGTCCATGATGTGGACGGGTAAGTGAAGTCTGCTGCCCTGACGAACTTGGGTTTCGGATCGGGCTCGGCCGGTTTGACCGGTCGAGAATTTGTGAGTTTGTGTGGCATAATTGTACCGCATAATATACTTAATTCAAACTGGAATTATAAGCACAGCTAATGATAGCGTTGTGAGTTTGAGACCTGAGGGTTCGACGGATTAAGTTCCGTGTTTGAGCTGGCCGCTGATGAGTTGGCCGAGCGTTTATCATGTCTTGCCATGGTGTTTATCCTGCGGGATGTTGTCTGTGTGCTATGTAGAGCACCGGACGTCTGATGCTCTGCTGTGAGCGACGTTGTTTCTGTTTTGGTCTGCGTGCTGTATAAGCCCAGACGTTTGATGCTCTGTTGAGAGCGATGTACGTTTCTAACTTTGTCTGCGTGCTGTATGAAGCCTAGATGTCTGATGCTCTGCTGAGAGCGATGTATGTTTCTGATTTGGTCTGTGTGCTGTGTAAGCCCAGACGTTTGATGCTCTGTTGAGAGCGTTGTATATTTTCGCCCAAGAGTGGCATCAGACGTTTACGCCCAAGTGGCACTGTATGTTTTCTGCCCAAGAGTGGCAATGGCACTATAAGACCCATTATGGTAGGCAATTCTCTGGCACTATAAGACCCATTATGGTGGGCAATTCTCTGGTACTATAAGACCCATTATGGTGGGCAATTCTCTGGCACTATAAGACCCATTATGGTGGGCAATTCTCTGGTACTATAAGACCCATTATGGTGGGCAATTCTCTGGCACTATAAGACCCATTATGGTGGGCGATTCTATGGCACTATAAGACCCATTATGGTGGGCAACTGTATGACCCCTTATGTGTGGGTGTTTATGTTTGCGCGCTCAGGTAAGTAGTATCATGGATCTACTCTTACCTGTTTGATCCAGTGCCCCATGAGCATTGGTGTGCCTTACCTTCGGAAAAGTCCATGGCGTCTAGTCACTCCCCGGAGGTTAAGGTGTTGCCCCAGTGGCATTCTTTTCCTTTTCGACGCTGGAGCTTATTAGTTGTAATGAGCTTCAGTGGTCGTTGATATGTGTACGATTATGAGTACGACTGTATGAGTGTGAGTACGACTGTATGTGTATGAGCAGGACTGTAAGTGTATGAGTATGAGCAAGACTGTAAGTGTATGAGTATGAGTAAGACTGTAAGCGTATGAGTATGAGTAAGACTGTAAGCGTATGTGTATGAGCACGACTGTAAGAGTATGAGTACGATTGTGAGAATATGGTTCTGAGTAAGACAGTAAGTATGATTTTGTGCAGACTGTACGAGTGAGGTCGTACGAGTCTGATTGTACGAGTAAGGTCGTACATGTATGTGTAAGCTGTATGAGTGAGCATACGATTGTACGAGTAAGGTCGTACAAGTATGCGTATGTTGTATGAGTATGCGTACGGTGGTACGAGTAAATTGTATGACCCTAGATAAGGGGGTTTGTGTAAGTTGATTGGATATTATGCTTTGGCACATTGGTGCCTTTGGTATGATTTTGGCACGATGGTGCCTTCGGTATGTCTGTGGCACGTTGGTGCATTTGGCATGTTTGTATGAATTTGAGCATGATATTGATATGCTTCTGCTTCATGTTTGAGTTGCATGATGCATGCATTTTTGAACTTGGAGTTCACCGTTTGGGATTTCCCCTACTAAGTATTTTCCTACTGAGTATTTTCCTACTGAGTATGAAAATACTCACCCTACTATTTTTAGCCCCGTTGTACGGGAGGTTTTGCAGGTTGTGCGGAGAGCTCCTGGTGATGGACGCTCGTTTCAGCGGTGGATTGATTCCCGTTGACTCAGGTATCAACTTGACTCTCTGCGAGTTCATTTGTGCCACGATCTCCTGTATTGAGTGAGATGAGACTTTAAGATGTTTTATTCTGGACTTTCAATTGGATTAGTCTGTGGACTGTTAGGGGACTTGTACTCAGGGATGCCCGGGAGTGATTTGTATTTAAAAGTCTATGATCATAGCAGAATTTATTCGTACGTGTGTTTTCGGGTAGCGCCTGAGGATATTTGATTTGACAGTACGATGTTTAACCGTATGATGTTTTAAATTATAAACAGGTTTTGATTTTATCGTTTTGACTCCAATTTATGGAAAAAAAAATTTCTATGAGTTTTAAGAAAAAGGGATGAAAAATCTCGGGCGTTACAATATGAGGCTCTTTATGGACGACCTTGTCGATCCCCAACTTGTTGGAATGAAGTTGGAGAAGGAAAATTAGTAAAATCAGAACTCTTACAACAATGTATGGTTAAAGTAAAGCTTATACGGAGTTGGTTAAAGACAGCCCAAAGTCGTCAAAAGAGCTACATTGATCAACGAAGAAAAGATCTCAACTTCTGTATAGGTGATCATGTGCTTCTAAAGGTATCACCAACTCGGGGAATTATGAGATTTGGTATGAAGGGAAAGCTAAGTCCTTGATTTGTAGGACCATTTGAAATTCTTGATAAAATAGGACCAGTACCTTACAAATTGGCATTACCCCCTCAGTTGGACAAGGTCCATATTGTGTTTCAAGTATCCATGCTTCGCAAGTATGTACAAGATCCTTCTCATGTTTTAGATCAGACAATGATCACCTTGGAACCTGATTTGACATTTGAAGAGAAACTTGTTAGAATATTGGATCGAAAAGAACAAATCTTGAGGACAAAAAGGATTCCATTAGTCAAAGTGTTATGGTAGCACCATTCTTCAGAAGAAGCCACATGGGAATTGGAAAGTAAAATGGTAAAGAAATATCCTGAGCTCTTTGATGAGTAGCAAGTTCAATTTCAAGGACGAAATTCTTATAAGGAGGGAAGAATGTGACAACCCAGATTTGAGGTAAGTCATACTATTGGAATTTTTATATATTATTAGAGCATTATTTTGAATATGGAACCTAAATGAATGTTGTAGAACTCTAGAAACCGAACTTAAAGGTTTTTGAAACACTTGATTTGGAGGTAGTGGCCGTATGTTGCGATCGTGGAAGCATGCATCATAGGTGGGCCCACGATGAAACTACGGTAAACCCTATCCTTGAGTGGTCTTGTTCCACATCTAGCCTGGTGGTTAGCCGAGGCAGCTGCAGGCGCAACCATGCTGTTTGGCATGGAGGAGGGAAGGCAGAGCCTTTGGGCTTTGAGAGGATGCAGAGTAGCCAACTGCCAGCAGAGGAGACTAGGTTTGTTGGATTCATTGTTGGGCGGAGAATTGAACAATCTTTGCCTCAGTTCTGGCTGTGGCGGCTACTGCCTCCACCGGATGTTCTGTTCGTGGATGGAGAAGGGCGACTGTGTGGTGCATTGACATCGGCCGGCGGCCACTCGACAGAAGCGAGACTAGGTCCATGAGGTTCGCTGCTTGGAGGTGATCCGACTAGACCTAGCCTTGTTCTTAGTCATGGTGGTTGTTGTGCTCATTGGCGGTCAGAAATTAGGTCGTCTCATTCAGTATCTTCAAATTGGCATCGCATCAACTGTCGGAGTAAGATTCGGTCATCTTCCTCCAGTGGAAGTCTTCTACCGATGGTTAGAGGGCCAGGCCGGCAGGCGTCTTTACGAGGAAGACGACCTGCAGGCGAGTCTGCCTGTCTGGTCTGTTCCGGGCTGGAACTGCAGACCCGACCTGATTTTTTTTAAAAAAAAAGTAAAATAAAGGAAGTGAAAATTATTCATTGACCTTGATTAGTGTGGGAGTATTCTGACAAAGTTTCAAACATGGAAAAAATTCCAGAGACTATAAAATGACCTTTTTACCCCTTATAGTTAATTATCATGCGATATTCACTAACTCGATTTAGGGGCTCCGGTTCAGGGGCCTATAAGTGGATTTAAAAATTAGAAAAATTTTCAATTAATGTGTACCCTAAATATAGACCAAACCATATAGTGAGAAAAATTACCAATGAGTGGACAAACAACCGCTTTGCCACTAGGGTTTAGGGTAAACTATTAGGCAAACCTGGGTCGGTTCAAGGGTCACGATCCTGTCTCACGCTAGAAAAATTACACCGAGTTCTTAAAGTCAATTAGTACCCTTGAGCCCAATTTTGGATATATTAGATGTTAGTAAGGCTTTGAACAAAATGACAAAAATACCCCTTCAAGTGAATAGTCAACATTCATGTGAATGGAAGCATGAGTCAGTTTGAGAGTGGTACACCCCCACACTTTTAACTATGTCAAATTTGGTTTCTGTCCCTTCCACAATTCATATGGAGTTTGAGGTGATTTCTTAAATGATATTTGGTTCAACACATGGCATGTAGTCAATAAAGTTTCACTATGCAAATTCAAAGGTACGTGTGCATGCAAAATCATGGAATTCATCATCTCAACCAACATATGATTTTTTCACTCCGCTAAACCATTTTGTTGAGGTGTATTAGGTGCAATCACCACATAAATAATTTTATTTTCTTCACAACCTTAAAAACTCATTTGGAAGATATTCGCCACCTCTATCGAAGAGAAGAACTTTAATTTTCTTCCCAACTTGGTTTTTAACTTTGGATTTGAAAACTTTGAAAATATTAAAAGCTTTATCTTTCGTTCTCAAAAGGTAAACATAAGTAAACCTTAGAAAATCATCAATAAAAGTAATGAAATACTTTTTATCGCCTCTAGTCAAAAGACCATTAAGTTCACAAATATCCGAATTGATCAAATCTAAAATCCTATGACTTTGTGAAGACATTGGAAAATGCCTTTTAGTCATTTTAGATTTTATGCAAATTTCACACTTGTGCTTTTGAAAACTTTGAAATAAAATCAAACCCAATTTTTACATATTTTGCAACTATCAAAAATTTATATGACCCAATATATCATGCCACAAATTACATGAGTCAACAACATAAGAAAATGCTAATTTATTAATTTCTTTATTGATACAAAGCTTAAACATTTTATTACATGAATATCCCTTACCCATAAACACTCAATTATGGGACAACACAAATTTGCCCGATTCAAGTACAACTTTAAAGCATTTCTTGTATAAAATGTCTGCTGAGACTAAATTTTTCCTCATGTAAAGTGCATGAAGCACATTAGTCAAAGCAAGTTTTTTTCTTGATGTGAAGTTGAGTTCAACAACTCCCTTACCAATGACTTGAGCTTGATTTTGGTTTCTGATTTGAACCTCTTGCCCACCGATCACTTCAGCGTAGTCTTTGTAAAAGGATTTATTATTGCAGACATGGATCGTAGCACCTGAGTCAAGCCACCAACCCTCATCAGAATTTACCACGTTTACATCGGTAATCATAGTCACAAATCGTCACTTTCATTGACATTGTTTGTGGTGTTAGTGTTGGAATTAGTCTTCCTCTCTTTGCACTCGCAGGCGTAATGCCCCTTTTCATCATAAACAAAGCAAGTTGCCTTCTCTTCTTGTTAGAGTTATTGGCATTGTTAGGATTTCCTCCTTTAAAATTATGCTAGAATTTCCTCTTGTTGGGGTTGGAATTATGGGACTCCACATAGTTGGTAGTTGGATTTTAGAAAGACTTCCATTTTTTGTCTCTTAACTTGGATTCTTCTTCAATATACAAATTTCGTTGAATTTGCTCTAGAGTAAAATTCTCCGATTTGCGCATAAGCTTTTTTTGAAATTCTTTCCGCAAAGGTGGAAGTTTTGCTATAATTATTCCTACATGAAAACTTTTGGGGATTTTTGTCTCGAGGGCACCCAATTGGTTGACATTTTGCCCCAAATCATAGCATTAATTAAGTATAAACATATTATCAACCATTTGGCATTCAAAATACTTACAAATTAAGTTTTTATTCATACCTTACTCTTCTACTTTATATTTGAATTCCAACAGAATCCAAATTTCTTTCGCTGTCTTCTTTTTTATGTAAGTATCGAAAAGATAATCCGACAGCATGTTGAGAATATGACCCCAACAAAGAAGTACTTCACCTTCCTCCTTCTTCCATTCCTCAATTGTCTTATTTTAATCTTCACTTGTGGGGGCTAGAATAGGCTTCATATTTGGATCAAGAATGTAAAAAATCTTCAACACCATAATAAGAAATATCATCGTTCGCCCAATGAGTATAATTTGAACCATCAAAACAATCCAATTTCACCAAATCTTGGTTCATAATCTTCAACGAAGTAAACTCGGTGTCCAACGTAGATGCCAAAATATTTCCTTAAGATTATTAGAAACTTCATATTGAACAATCTGAATTTCATGAAGAACACACAAAGAACGGCTTCAAATCACGTAGAGTACAACTTTCCTTTAGAAAATATTTTTCCACTTTGATAAACCAAATTGTTGTAGTGTTCTCAAGCAAATTCTCCTCCCAAGATAATAAGAGCCTTATAGGATTTGCACCAAACAAAAGTGAATAATCCCCTTGTTCTCTCCTTGAGGCTTTTGTAAAAATATTGACAAATTTTTTATTTTACGAAAACACAAAACTCTTACTAAAAACATACACACAAAGTATATTTATGTATAAAACATATAGAAAAGTCACCCCCAAATGAAGAGACATAAAAACCCTTCAAAAATAGACGTTTCTAGCCATTAAAACACGAAAGGGTATGTGCAATATTGATCGATCACAATGATCGATTGCTTTAGAAAAATATGAAAACAATTCACCGGTCAATCAATCGTTCAAGGAAACAATCGATCGATGGTGGAAAAGAATCATGCGTAAAAATACGTAAAACTTTCTAGAGAGTTATCGATCAGTTAATTGGATAGAGCGATCAATCGATTCACACACCGATCGATTGCTTGATGTTTTTATGATAAAAACTCAACAATTCTTATACTCAATCCTGATTTATGTATTCTTATGCTCAGGGAGGTTTAAATATACATAAACACCGTTATGTAACACTAATAAAATCATGACATTACGATTTTAAATACGTCTACAACATAAATAAGATATATTGTTGTTAATTTTAAAACTCGACAGAGAAGCAGGATTACTACAACCAACTGCGCCGCTTCTCAACAACTTATACATAAGCAATTGAACTTGAAGTAGAACATCTGAAGGTGGAAGCCAACGTCCCTTATTACATAGAACTGATCTGACAGACACATTCAACGGTGGAAAACGGTGACATTGAACTTGACCACAGCATTGGATCCGAGAAGATCAAGATAAACAGTCTCCAAGGTGGCATAACCTCTTGCATATCGGAATGCGCCAGTCCCAGAGACGATTGACACCTCCCTCTGCTTCAAGAGGATCCTATCTGCTCCTTGGATCTCTAGTGTGCTGCCGTTGAACTTCTCGTTTTGAAACACAGCTGAGAAGAGGAGGTGGAGGTCGTCGCTGCCCATGGCCGAGTTCGCATAGATGCCGTGGGTGTAAACCCGTGACTCTTAACCGGGCTGTTGTTTTTTTTTTTTTTCCTGCTTGAACCCGGTCCAAAACTTAGGACTCCTGGGTTTATTTTTTTCTGATGCATCGGGGGAGAGAAAACTTTCTCTTCCCCCAGCCCTAGCCGCTGCCTGAGAAGAGAATTCTTTCTCTCCCAGCCAGCAACTCTCCCTCATCTCTCCCTGCATCTCTCTCTCTCTCTCTCTCAACGCTTTTCCCTCTCTCAGTGCCCTCCTTCTCACAGCCCCTCTCCCCTCTCCACTTGTGCCCTAGCTTCCCTCTTCCTCTCCTCTGGCGGGCAGCACCACTTGAGGAGGATTCCGGTGGCCAGCGATGGTTGCGAGGGCGGTTTTGGACAACGAGAGGGCTGGGCTGCAAGGGGTAAGCAAGAAAGGTAAGCCTTTGGGTGAAATTTGTATCTTCTTCCCTGTTTTGGGTTAACCCATCTCTACTCCAATTTCGGAATTACTATTCACAGCAGTTTTTGAAGGAGTAAAAGTGCCCAAAATCATGTCTTTCCTTCCTCTATTTGATGCAATTATATGTTATTATTCTCAGCCTTCAATTAAAGCATATGAATTGGGTTTTTATAGTAGGTTTTAGAGGAGAAGAGTAAGCTTTGGAGTAAGCTTTGGAGTAGGCTTTATAGTAGGCTTAGGTGAGAACCCTCACCTATAACATTGCTTGTTCTCTAGCATGAACTATTAATTATTTGTGATTATATGTGCATGTGTAAAATGAATTCTTCATGCTAGGTTTGTTGTGAAATAATCATGATATGGGTGATGTATGCTTGCTTTATTTATGATATGTTATGTAGTAAATACAAGTATGATTATGTTTGAGATGCATGCTGAGTGGATTATGAGTTATTGTCTAACGTATGGAATACATTAACGTATGGAATATATCATCTAATGTTTGAGATATGAAAAGGTTGCGAATATATGCATGGCTCTATTGTGGGTTAGATGTTTTGATTCATCTATATGAATTGTGCTATATTGGAATTATGGTATGAAGTAAAGATGTATGTCGTGTAACAACAATCATATGCGTGGGTTGTGATTTAATTATAAGATGTTACAGGTTATACTCAAGAGAAAGGCAGGAGTGTTGACGTTGAGATAGATATGCATATATATAATTGCTATTGTCTGCAGGTTGTGATGAATTTGGGTCAAATACCAACTATGGTAAATAGTGCATACATATGTTATGACAGGTTGATGAATTAAATAGATACTATGGATGAATCATGAAAGTTGTCTTGGTTGAACTGTGTAGAATCTACTTTCTCTTCTTATGGGCATGTGAGAGTGCTACATTGCATAAATGGTAGAGCAGGAATTAAGAACCAACCTAAGAGAGAGGTTGGGAAAGGGGAGTTAAGGTCGGGGTGTAGGGCCTTAACTTCAGAAACAAGATAATAAGTTTACCCAGGTGCCACGTAGGGATGAGGGTGGACCCCAGCCTTTGGCAGTTCCCTCCCGGTTTTCACGGGTCATTACGTGTGCACGTGTATGACCACTCACGGCGTTCTCGCACCGACGCAACCCACGGATCACAGCTAAATTCTCTAGGTGGTATGGGGAATAGGCTGTGTATGTTTTATGTTTTACTAGGCATATGGTGATTATGCAAATCTTATACTACAATGAATAATTATGTGGATATTAAATTAAAATGATATTGCATATATGATGGTTAGGTATAGGTATACTATGCTGAATTTGAATCTAGATCTTTGGCATTATATGAATGGTGATTGCTAAATTATAAGACATGTTATGTTTGAGGTATTATCACAGAGCTTTGGCTCACGGGTGGAATGTCCGTTCCACCGGGCGTATTTTTGCGCGCAGGTTTGTTTGCAGATTTGGATGCGTAGGAACGTCAAGGAAGAGTAGAGCTTCCGTTCATGGGGTTGAGCATAGAACTTAGGAATAGTTTGATTTTAATGCTCATGAGTAGGTCAAGCATTTACTTTGTAGTTGCAGATGAACACCCTTGGGTGAAACTCCTTTGATTTGATTCAATAAAAGTTATTTATGTTTCAGATTTAAATTCTTTATCCCTTGTAGCATATGTTATTGTATTGTCACAGCTTGAGCTCAGGTGCACTCCGATGGTGTTGGCGGTCTGTGGACCCTTCTTAAGGCTCAGGTCGTGACAAAATGGTATCGGAGCTTAAGGGATTAAGAATGAAAAATAAATATGATAGCATAGTCCTAAAATTTTAGAAAAGGGGGTAAGGGGATTAATGACTAATATGTTAGAACAAAATTTAGGAACGTGTGGGACGATTAGAATGTTGATGTGTGATTTTTATGATGTGATGAATTTTGTGATGTGTTGAATTTATGTGAATTTTAGATAAGGTTACCTTGTTGTAGATTAGTGATGGCAGACGGCGGGAGACCTCACGGTACTAGGAATGCCACAATGAGCCATCAGATGGACCAGATGAGAGCCACAGTAGAAGGACTAGTGAATATAGTCCAGGCTCAAGTCCAACAGCAACAAGGGCAATCAAGCGCACAACCTGAAAGGCGGGGAGCAAATGACGCGACACCTACCATGGAGAAATTCAAGAAGTACAATCCTCCTAGCTTCAAGGGAGAGCCAAAGCCCTTGGAAGCAGACATGTGGCGACGTCAGATGGAGAAAATTTTCAGGGTCATGGGATGCACTGAGCAGCAGAAGACACAGTTTGCTACATTCATGCTGGAGGGGGAAGCTGAAGTCTGGTGGGACTCCACTAGGCAACTGAAGTTTGCAAATCAGGAAGACATCAGTTGGGAAGAATTTCTGGTTGAGTTCAATGAGAAATTTTTCTCTGAACTAGTGCGACATGACCTGAAGAAGCAATTTCTCAACCTCAGTCAGGGGAACATGACGGTGGCAGAGTATCAAGCAAAATTTCTGGAGCTGGAGCGGTTTGTCAACTCAAATTCTACAGCAGCAGAATGTGCAAGAGACTTCATGTGGGGTCTAAAGCCAGCTATCAGGGGGAAACTAGCAGGTGTGCTTCATCGGAACCTAGCTGATGCAGTTAATAGTGCTACTATGGTGGAGAAGGAAAATGCAGATTTCACCAAGAAGAGAGAACAAATCAAGAGGGGCAGAGATGATGATCAGCACAACACCAACACCAGGAACCAGTGGCAGAAGACCAATGACAACATGAAGAGTGGTGGCAACAACAATCAGCGAGGTGGTGGAAACAACAACAATTTCACAAGGACTAATCAGAGGAGTCAGCATGTTTGCCCAAAATGTCAGAAAAACCATGGGGAGAGACCTTGTTTGGCTGGTCAGAAAGTGTGTTACAAGTGTGGGAAGCCTGGTCACATTCAGAAATATTGTCCTAACAATGCAAATGAGACATCCAAGCAACCTCAGGCGCCAAGGAGGGATGCACCACAGAGGCCATTTCAGGGACAACAGAGGAATGTCGTGCAAGGTAGAGTTCATGCAATCACAGCAGAGGAAGCAGAAAATTCAAATGCAGTTATTGAAGGTATTCTTATTGTTGCTTCAAAAGAAGCAAAGGTTTTATTTGATTCTGGCTCCACTCATTCATTCATTTCTCCTAAGTTTGCTTTAGAGTTAGAAGTTAAACCAGAGATGCTTCCTAATCCAATGATTATTGCTACACCGTCTACTGGCTTGAGGGCAGATGAATTTCTTAGGAGTGTCCCTTTGGTTATTGGAGGTCAGGACTTGTCTATGGATTTGATAATTCTAGACATGACTGATTTTGATGTACTTTTTGGGATGGATATGATGACTAGGTTCCATGCTACCTTAGATTGTCGAAAGAAGCGGGTTACTTTCAATATTCCAGGTCTTGAATCTTTTCTATTTCAGGGGATGCGATGGGTTAGTAGTTCTTTTCTTATCTCTGCAATTAAGGCTAGAAAATTAATGCACAAGGGGTATCCTGCTTACTTAGCAAGTGTCGTGGTTGAAGGAGATTTTAATGTGACTATAGATGATATTCCAGTAGTTAAGGAGTATGCAGATGTGTTTCCTGATGACTTGCCGGGATTACCACCAACTAGAGAAATTGAGTTTAACATCGACTTACTGCCTAAGGCGACTTCGATTTCCAAAGCACCCTACAGAATGGCACCAGCTGAATTGAAGGAGCTCAAAACTCAATTGCATGAGTTGCTAGAGAGAGGTTTTATCAGGCCAAGCATCTCACCTTGGGGTGCTCCTGTCTTATTTGTGCGGAAGAAGGATGGTTCCTTAAGGTTGTGTATTGATTACCGACTGTTGAACCATATGACAATCAAGAACAGGTACCCATTACCAAGAATTGATGATCTATTTGATCAACTTTAGAATGCCAAAGTTTTTTCCAAGATTGATCTTAGGTCAGGCTACCATCAGTTGCGAATCAAAGAGGAGGATGTTCAGAAGACTGCCTTTCGTACAAGGTATGGGCATTATGAATTCCTTGTTATGCCATTTGGACTAACGAATGCTTTGGCTTCTTTTATGGACTTGATGAACAGGGTCTTCCGCCCATATCTGGATAGATTTGTTATTGTCTTCGTGGATGATATATTGATCTATTCTTCTAGCAAATCAAAGCACGAGGAACACCTTCGTATTGCATTGCAGACGCTAAGGGAGAACCAGTTGTATGCTAAATTTAACAAGTGTGAGTTCTAGCTAGATCAGGTGGTATTTCTGGGACATGTGATCTCCAAAGACGGAATAGCAGTGGATCCGCTGAAGGTTGAAGCAGTGCTCAAGTGGGAGAGACCAAAGAATGCTACAGAGATCAGAAGCTTCCTAGGACTAGCAGGATATTACAGGCGATTCATCTCAGGTTTCTCTACCATTGCATTCTCACACGGAAGAATGCCAAGCACGAATGGAGCGATGAATGTGAAGCTAGCTTCCAGGAGTTGAAGGAGAAATTGACGTCTGCACCAGTGTTGACCCTACCTAGCGGGACAGATGGATTTGTCATCTACAGCGATGCATCCAAGAAGGGGTTAGGTTGTGTACTTATGCAACATGGGAAGGTCGTAGCGTATGCATCTAGACAGTTGAAGATCCATGAACAAAATTACCCAACTCATGACTTGGAGCTTGCAGCAGTGGTGTTCGCATTGAAGATCTGGCGGCATTATCTTTATGGTGCTCAATTTGAAGTTTTTACTGACCATAAAAGTCTTAAATATTTGTTTTCTCAGAAAGATCTCAACATGCGGCAAAGGAGGTGGATCGAGTTCTTAAAGGACTACGATTTCACCATTGCGTACCACCCAGGGAAAGCAAATGTAGTAGCAGATGCACTCAGCCGAAAATCAGCCTATAATGCTACTTTGACAAGACTACATCAGTGGAAATTACTTGAGGAGGTTTCTGAATGCAAGCCAGAGTTATCAGTTGATGACACAAGGAAGCTGTTAGCCCATCTTTCCATTAATTCATCTTTGTCAGTTCGAGTAAAAGAATCTCAAAAGGAGGATGCTGAAATTAAAGAACTAATGGAGAAGATTGCACATAAGCCAGGCCCAGGATTTGAAGTCCGACCTGATGGAGTTCTGCAATTTAAGGGAAGGTTATGCGTGCCCAACAATGAAGAACTGAAGAAGGAGATATTATCTGAAGCTCATAACTCCAAATATTCTATTCATCCAGGGAGCACAAAGATGTATCAAGACCTAAAACGTGGCTTTTGGTGGAATGGAATGAAGAGAGATATTGCCTCCTTTGTCTCTAAATGCTTGGTATACCAACAAGTCAAAGTTGAACATAGAAGACCAGGAGGAATGCTACAACCATTACCGACACCAGAGTGGAAGTGGGAAAAAGTTGCTATGGATTTCGTCATGGGGTTGCCAAAGACACTGAAGGGAAATGATGTAGTTTGGGTAATTGTTGATAGACTCACCAAGTCAGCCCACTTCTTAGCTATTAAGACAAATGCCTCTCTAGATTCATTGGCCACTCTTTATGTCAAGGAAATTGTTCGACTGCATGGGGTACCGGTGTCGATTGTATCAGATCGGGACTCTAGATTCACATCAGGGTTTTGGCAAAGTTTTCAAAAGGCAATGGGCTCTTCAACTCATTTTAGTACCGCCTTCCACCCTCAGACTGATGGACAATCAGAACAAACCATCCAGACGTTAGAAGATATGCTTAGAGCATGTATCCTTGATTGGGGAGGTAATTGGGATAGTCATTTGCCATTAGTTGAGTTTGCATATAATAACAGCTATCAAGCTAGTATTGAGATGGCACCCTTCGAAGCTCTTTATGGTAGGCCATGTCGGTCACCATTATGTTGGGAAGAGGTGGGAGAACGACAGCTAATTGGCCCAGAGTTAGTGCAACAGTCATTGGAGATCGTTCAAACTATTCGCAAGAGGTTGCAGACAGCTCAGAGTTGATAGAGGAAGTATGCAGACAATCGACGTAGAGAGTTGGAGTTTGAGGTTGGGGATTCAGTCTTTCTGAAGATATCTCCAGCAAAGGGTGTGATGCGTTTTGGAATGAAGGGGAAGTTGTCTCCTCGTTTCATTGGTCCGTTTGAGATCTTAGAGCGTGTGGGCAGCGGCTTATCGTCTTGCACTGCCTCCTAAGCTTTCTAACATCCACAACGTGTTTCATGTGTCGATGTTAAGAAAGTACAACAGAGATCCTAGTCATGTGGTTAGTTATGAACCCCTAGAAGTGCAAGCAGACACATCATATGTTGAAGAACCGGTTCAGATTATAGAAAGGAAGGAGCACCGGCTGCGAAGAAAGAATCTCACCCTAGTGAAGGTTCTTTGGAAGAACCATGGGATTGAGGAAAGTACATGGGAGCGTGAGGATGCTATGAAGGAGAAGTACCCTCAACTCTTTGCAAGTGCAAGTTGAACTTCGAGGACGAAGTTCGTTTTTAAGGTGGGTAGATTGTAAACCCGTGACTCTTAACCGGGCTGTTGTTTTTTTTTTTTTCCTGCTTGAACCCGGTCCAAAACTTAGGACTCTTGGGTTTATTTTTTTCTGATGCATCGGGGGAGAGAAAACTTTCTCTTCCCCCAGCCCTAGCCGCTGCCTGAGAAGAGAATTCTTTCTCTCCCAGCCAGCAACTCTCCCTCATCTCTCCCTGCATCTCTCTCTCTCTCTCTCAACGCTTTTCCCTCTCTCAGCGCCCTCCTTCTCACAGCCCCTCTCCCCTCTCCACTTGTGCCCTAGCTTCCCTCTTCCTCTCCTCTGGCGGGCAGCACCACTTGAGGAGGATTCTGGTGGCCAGCGATGGTTGCGAGGGCGGTTTTGGACAACGAGAGGGCTGGGCTGCAAGGGGTAAGCAAGAAAGGTAAGCCTTTGGGTGAAATTTGTATCTTCTTCCCTGTTTTGGGTTAACCCATCTCTACTCCAATTTCGGAATTACTATTCACAGCAGTTTTTGAAGGAGTAAAAGT
This sequence comes from Saururus chinensis, assembly GCA_035235625.1. Taxonomy (NCBI): domain Eukaryota; kingdom Viridiplantae; phylum Streptophyta; class Magnoliopsida; order Piperales; family Saururaceae; genus Saururus; species Saururus chinensis. The sequence continues at coordinate 36,285,122 of CP141145.1, forward strand.
GCCCAAAATCATGTCTTTCCTTCCTCTATTTGATGCAATTATATGTTATTATTCTCAGCCTTCAATTAAAGCATATGAATTGGGTTTTTATATTAGGTTTTAGAGGAGAAGAGTAAGCTTTGGAGTAAGCTTTGGAGTAGGCTTTAGAGTAGGCTTAGGTGAGAACCCTCACCTATAACATTGCTTGTTCTCTAGCATGAACTATTAATTATTTGTGATTATATGTGCATGTGTAAAATGAATTCTTCATGCTAGGTTTGTTGTGAAATAATCATGATATGGGTGATGTATGCTTGCTTTATTTATGATATGTTATGTAGTAAATACAAGTATGATTATGTTTGAGATGCATGCTGAGTGGATTATGAGTTATTGTCTAATGTATGGAATACATTAACGTATGGAATATATCATCTAATGTTTGAGATATGAAAAGGTTGCGAATATATGCATGGCTCTATTGTGGGTTAGATGTTTTGATTCATCTATATGAATTGTGCTATATTGGAATTATGGTATGAAGTAAAGATGTATGTCGTGTAACAACAATCATATGCGTGGGTTGTGATTTAATTATAAGATGTTACAGGTTATACTCAAGAGAAAGGCAGGAGTGTTGACGTTGAGATAGATATGCATATATATAATTGCTATTGTCTGCAGGTTGTGATGAATTTGGGTCAAATACCAACTATGGTAAATAGTGCATACATATGTTATGACAGGTTGATGAATTAAATAGATACTATGGGTGAATCATGAAAGTTGTCTTGGTTGAACTGTGTAGAATCTACTTTCTCTTCTTATGGGCATGTGAGAGTGCTACATTGCATAAATGGTAGAGCAGGAATTAAGAACCAACCTAAGAGAGAGGTTGGGAAAGGGGAGTTAAGGTCGGGGTGTAGGGCCTTAACTTCAGAAACAAGATAATAAGTTTACCCAGGTGCCACGTAGGGATGAGGGTGGACCCCAGCCTTTGGCAGTTCCCTCCCGGTTTTCACGGGTCATTACGTGTGCACGCGTATGACCACTCACGACGTTCTCGCACCGACGCAACCCACGGATCACAGCTAAATTCTCTAGGTGGTATGGGGAATAGGCTGTGTATGTTTTATGTTTTACTAGGCATATGGTGATTATGCAAATCTTATACTACAATGAATAATTATGTGGATATTAAATTAAAATGATATTGCATATATGATGGTTAGGTATAGGTATACTATGCTGAATTTGAATCTAGATCTTTGGCATTGTATGAATGGTGATTGCTAAATTATAAGACATGTTATGTTTGAGGTATTATCACAGAGCTTTGGCTCACGGGTGGAATGTCCGTTCCACCGGGCGTATTTTTGCGCGCAGGTTTGTTTGCAGATTTGGATGCGTAGGAACGTCAAGGAAGAGTAGAGCTTCCGTTCATGGGGTTGAGCATAGAACTTAGGAATAGTTTGATTTTAATGCTCATGAGTAGGTCAAGCATTTACTTTGTAGTTGCAGATGAACACCCTTGGGTGAAACTCCTTTGATTTGATTCAATAAAAGTTATTTATGTTTCAGATTTAAATTCTTTATCCCTTGTAGCATATGTTATTGTATTGTCACAGCTTGAGCTCAGGTGCACTCTGATGGTGTTGGCAGTCTGTGGACCCTTCTCAAGGCTCAGGTCGTGACAGTGGGCCTCTCCGATCTTGGTCGAGTTCCTCTCGGGGCCCTCGGTGAGGTCGTCAGCCAGCACTATTATTGTACCATAATGGAGAACAGTGGACCTGGTGCCATTGAGTCCTGCCACATGAAAGGCCGTTACATTCTTACCTGTCTCCCAGTCTTGCATGTAAAAAACAATGTTCGTCTCCTTGATCTTCCCACGCCTGGCAGCATGAACCACACCAGGCATTGCTACGAGAAGCAGCAGACACAAGCTTACCCATCCTGTCAGGAGATTGTTGGAAGCCATGAGCCCTGTAAGATTAGCTTATTTCGCAGCTCATCATGTCCTCCAGGATCTCCTATTTATACTGATTTAATAGGCATTCAATCTACACTTCATAAAATGGAAATTTTTTCAGCTTTAACGTGACTAGTATGACACTTTTTAAGATTATTAAAATCCCATGCAATGCAGTCGACAATAGAACCAGCGAAAGAACAGTCAATTTGCAGCTACCAAACGGCCGGTGATAGAAAGATTCAAAAGTAAAAATAACTTGTGCTGCTGGAAACAAACTCATTAGATCATAATCCGTCCACAAAAAATTTAGCGCCTGCCTTCGACCATCTGATTCCTGACTAACTTTAGCATAAAAAAAGAAAAAAAAAGGTCTCATACATTACTAAAATATTTGATCATATAATAAGTCCAAGATCACGTTGTTCGCTACAAATATATGGTCAAGTGTCGCCCGAGCAAACTCGCTAACGTTAACACTACAACAAAAAGAGGCTTATGCAAGGTTCATATTTTGTCCGAAAAATATTTTTGTAACAAAATAAAATTTGTACACTTTTGTTGCAAGTAAGGAGTCTCAAAAAGTCATTGTGACAAATTTTTTTTTGTCGTAAATAGTATACACATTTGCGACGAATTTATTTGTTGCAAGAAAGTAATTATTATGTTGCAAACAAATATAATTTTGTGATAAAAAATTTAAAAATATATAATTACGTCACAAAAACATTAGCATTTGCAACAAAAATCTTTTGCCGTAAATAATTTTGATGTATTTGCAACAAGCTGCATATGTCGCCAAAGGTTTATTTGGATAATTTGTAAAGAGCATCAACAACGAACCAAATTCATCGCAAATGATATTAAAGCATTTGCGACAAATTGTATGTGTTGCAAAAGGTTTGACATGCGTATATTTTTATAAATTTTTGCAACAACCCGAATTTATCGCAAATGATTGTAATACATTTGCAACAAAATAAATTTTATTTGCGACAAGAAAAGTTTGTTGTAAAAGAGCTTTAAGTACAAATTTAAGTCGTCGCTAATTACAATAGCTATAACAAATTATTTTGGGTGGGTGTGGGGGTGCTGGGAGGGGGGATATTTAAAAATATACAAATTCAAGAAAATTGTATAAATTTATAATGCAAAAGATAAACTTAATGCCTTAATATAAAACTAAATATCATCCATTGTCTTACAAACCATAAATCTAATACATTTTGCAAACTAAAAAATGCAAAATAACCAAAATGAAACCATAATTGTATCACAAAAGAAATCAATCTTTTTCTTTCATCGCAAATTTTAATGATTCTTTTGAACTCCCCTATTCACCTGTAAATGTATAAGAATATAAAGTTAGCATGAAGTAGTAAAGAATTTATTCACTACCTTCTTAACTTGGTTATTTTCTAAGTTAATCTCAAATTTGGACTAAAAAAGTCAATTTATTTATGAAATATTAACACCTATAATTTAATTTGAAAGACAATAATGAATTAAACTTATAGCATATACTTATAACAATTAGGGACTTTATCTAGGTTTGGATCAAATAGAGAACTAAAAATGGAGCAGATTATGCAATCGATTGTATCCATACCTGAGAGATGGAGAGAAAGATGGACAGGATGACTTCAAGCATAGGGTTTCTCGCAGAAGAAGCAAAGCAACTCCACGCTACAAATTGGAGGTCGTTTTATGCACCAAAGTAAACAGATTCACACTGACATGTAAGAAAAAAACACAGCACCAAAGTAAACAGATCCACACTGACATGTCATGCAGCAAAAAAATAGCTTCATTTTCCTAGTCATTTTATGCACTACGAGCTTTCAATATTCAACATCAACTTGAGCAACTCTTAATAGACATTTGATCCATCAACCTTATTTACACTCATGTACAACACCATTTAAGATTTAAGAAGATCATAAGTCACAGAAATTCAAAAGAATAATAAGGGAACAACTATTAAATTCAACCAAATGAATAATTATAAAGAAACAACTATTAAATTCAACCAACATTCAAGGAAGTCAATAGAGTTTTTGGGAACAACCATTAGTAATCCTACAATAAAGTTCTTGAAAAAACTAAGTGAAAAGTGACCATACTTGTCTCACTACAAAAAAATTTGGTTTTAGCGATGTTTCCAAAGTGTTGCTAAAAGTATTTAAAACGTCGCTAAATGTTTTAGTGACGTTTTATACAATTGTCGCTAAAGGTTGCGTCGCTAAAAGAATTTGCGACGTTTGTGGCGACGTTTGCATAAAATGTCGCTATTATAATTAATAGCAACGTTTTATAAAACATCGCTAAAAATATTAGCGATGTTGTTCAATAACAATTGATGACATTTAGAAGCGTTGCTATATACGTATGGAAATCGTAAGAAGGTTTTAGCGACGTTTTAGACACGTCACTAAATATATTAATGATGTTTTGTAATGACAATTAGCGATGCTTAGAAGCATTGCTATATATGTATGGAAATCGCAAGAAGGATTTAGCGATGTTTTTGAAACGTCGCTAAATATATTAACGACATTTTTCAATAACAATTAGTGATGTTTAGAAGCGTTGCTATATACAGAGGGAAATCGTAAGAAGGATTTAGCGACACTTTAGAAACGTCGCTAAAAAAGAGTACCGAATACAAAAGAAACATTATTAGTGACGTGTCAAAAAGCATTATTAATTTTGTCATTATTATTTTCTTAAATAATTGTTGATTGTATTCATTGTGAGAACCTAATAGCATGATAAATGATGATAATTACATTTACTGTGACTAAAAAATAAATATTATTTATTTTTGTAATATATAACAAAATTAATGTAAACAAAAATCATTCCATTAAACCATTCATAAATTATAGTAACATAGAAGTAGCCCTTTAAAATGTCTTATAACAAAGTACCCTAAACCCTTTTACATTCATAAAAGTTGAATACAACTAAAAAAAAAAAGAGATTGCTTCCTAGGATGAAACAATTGGATGCCTTGCCTTCAAAAGAACATGCAAAATATAATTTATTAATATTATAGATTGATATTGTAAATAAATATAAAAAAATATAGGTGAAAGTGAAACCTTGATTTATATAAATGGCAAATAAGAACATATCATTCGTGATCGCATGACGCCTCTACTGCCTCTGTGGGACAATGCAAAACTTATAAATCCCTATTAAATTATCCTAAAAGAACTTTTAAAAAATTAATATAGGAATTAAAAAAATAAGTGTTTGTAAGTCTACCTGTGTCATCCTCCTCATAATTGCTTCTAATTTTGCATTTGTTTCAGCTAACTGAGTCTCCATAGCAGCATTATTGGCGGCCATTTGTGCACCCATATATGCTTCTTTTTCTGCAAGTCGAAGCTGAAATTGTTCCTCCATAGCGGCACTCTTTGCTGCCATTTCTGCCTCAATGGTAGCTATTTTTTCTACCATGACTTTCTCCATCTCTTCTCTCACATAAGCCAGTTGTGTAGATGACCCAACATTGGAGGATAATGATATGAAAAGTCATGATGGAGTAGGGCCTAATCCCATGCATCGAACACAACCATTTCTCTCTTCTCCCATAACCTGAGCAAATAAATCATTAGAAGACAAGGTATCTTCCGTCCCCTCAGAAAGCTTCTTCAACATTTCATCCATCCTTTGCCGCACATAGTCAAAGGGCAAAGAAAGCTTATAAGGTTACAAACAAGAATAAAAAAATAAAATATTTGAACAATAGATAGAGAAAATACACTACTCTTACTTTAATCAATTTTATGTACAGATAAGTCTTCCAAAGACCTTAATTGAGTAAAAAAAATCTCCATCCCAATCTATAAGTAAAGCCCATGTACGAAGTCTATATATTCCTGCACTCCTCACCTAGTGAATATCTAACAGGAAAGCATGGAGTTAATTTTCCCAACAACATGAGCTGGATCTCCGCAGTAGATAGACAGTATATCATTTTGACACGATTATTTTCTTTCTGTATAATCCAGTAGCTGAAAACACCTGCATAAAGAGAGCGCTAGAGACACATTTACCCAAAAACACATTTCTCGATGTGCATCACATCTAAATTATGTCTAAGTAAGTTATTTTTCCAATATGGCAACTCAAATAAAATGCTCTTCTTCTTCGAGTTAAACATTAGACCTTCATCCACACTCCTTGCCCTTTTCCTCCCTTTCTTCTTCCCAAAACTATGATTGTTATTTTGCACCTCGAATAACACATCCATCCAGTGAACTTGGAGCACCTCTAACCTCTACATTGCCATCAAAAGATTGTTTGTGTCTTCGGAATCTATGATTCAATGGCAAGAATCTTCGATGACCCATATAACAATGTTTCCTCCCATAAGTATCGACTGCATGTGTCTATATGGCATAAAGGACATGCCATCTTACCTTTTGTACTCCAACCCGACAATATTACATAACCAGGGAAGTCACTAATGGTCCAAAGCAAGGCTGCATGCATTCGAAATGTTTCTTTCTTAGACGCATCATAGGTATTTACCCCAAATTCCCATAACTCTTTCAGCTCATCAATCAAAGATTGTAAGAATATGTCAATGTCATTTCCAGGGCCAAATGAACCAAGAATAATCAATGATAGGGTCATATTGGACTGCTTCATACACAACCACCATGGAGGTAAGTTATATGGCATAAAGTATCACTGGCCATATGCTATATGTAATACTCATTGTCCCAAATAGATTGAAGCCATCGCTTGCGAATCAAAGTTGAACATTGCGACACTATGCTGCAAAGGTTGGATTGGTCAAGTCAAGATGTTTCCAAATTTCAGAATCAGCTGAATGTCGTAATATATCATCTTTGTTACGACCCTCATCATGCCTTCTCATATTATATGCAATTTTTGATGACATATATAACCTTTGTAAACGAGGAATGAGAGGAAAGTGATGTCAAATCTTAGCTGGTGTCTTTTTTTTTTTAGATTCTGAATGTGTGTCTTCTTCTTTCCATCTTGAGATGCCACATATGTCACATGATTGTTTGTCAACATTGCCTTTATAAGACAACATACAATCATTGGGACATGCATGGATTTTGTTGTAACTTAAACCTAAATCTGTTATGATTTTCTTACTTTGGTATAGGTTTTCTAAAAATGTAGCATTAGGAAATGTTTCTCTTAACAATACAAGCAACATATCAAATGATTTGTTACTCTATCCACTAAGGATTTTGATATGCCACATCTTAACAATGAAAGAAAGTATGGTTTGTGATTTGCAACCTGGGTACAACTCTTTCTTGGCATCTTGTGCCAATTTGTTGAATTTAGCATTCACATTATTTGTACCTTGAGGCAATCCATCAGAAGCATCATCTTGAACTGGGCCTCCAAATACATCTTCCAACATAGTTCTCATCTCATCACCTGTATCATCCACTTCAAATTCATTGTTCAAAGTATCATTTTGTGATAAATTTATCTAAAGTATATTTTCTCCATGAAAATACCACACTGTATAATTTTGTATAATCCCATTGCATATCAAATGCTCTTATATAATGTCCCTATCTTGATAATAGACATTACCACATTGAACGCAAGGACACTTGAACTTCCCATTAATAGGTATTTCTTGAGATGTAACAAAATTGAGAAATCCTTCTACCCCCAAAGCATACTCACTAGAAACCCTACTTTTGCTCATCCAACTCTTATCCATGATTATATATGCCAGATTTATAGATCACACCTAAAAATATTGATAATCCTATAATAACCTCTACATTACAAAAAATGTATTTGCATAAAAAAAATTTATGTGTGAACCCTCTACATTACAAAGAATGTATCTGCATAAAAGAATGTATCTACATGATAACACAATGACTAAAGCTGGATCACACAAAACATGTTATCCATTTAGAACTAATCCATATTCACTATCAGATCTTACTGTTATGATATTATGAGTTACTGCAGTCCAATAATGCCAAGAAGATTGTCATTATAATAATACTCCATAAAAAGGATTTCTTGTGGGGCATGCATTCAAGAATACACCAATGATTTGCCAACATGAGTAAATAAAAGCTAACTTTACAGGAAGCACTTTCCAAAAATGAAAAATCAATCAAAAAACACATATAGACTAGAAACACATGCAGTCATGCTTCAAAAAAAATTACATACAACAACAAGTGTTTTCTCAACCACCATATGATAGCCAAAGACCACAAAATAATAAAAAATGTGCACATTATCCATATCAAAGTAAATAAGTATTGAGATGGCCAAACGAACTTGTTATGACTTGAGCTGATCAAAGTAATTATTTTTTCTTAGATATATGATAATAGTAAATTGTGCATATACATTATGACAGAGTTGGCAAAGATGGGCTATTTAGTCACATGGAAATCACAGTTTCCTTTGTTCCTAATTTATTTGTATGTCTTCCTTCAATGGACTCATGGATAGACAATTGACACTCAACAAAGAAGGATGAAGCTGAGAGAGAACAACAACAAATGTCAAAAAAGGAAAAAGTATGGTGCTGATAATGTTTTTCAATTGAAGTTGTTTCTGTTGTTTGGATAATGTAACTCATGAGAGCAAGCTAATTGTTTTTCTTTTTTCTTCTTCAGAAACTGAATGACCAAATAGGAGATTTAAAAGATATTTGTCTACCATAGGTTGATGCTACTCTTGTATGTAGTTTACCATATTAATGGAGAATTGAATACCAATCTCTTCTTCAGGTGATCAAAGTAATATAATATCTGGGAGTGATGTTGAAAATGCAAAAAATGTCAGTGGGGAAGGAAAAAAAGTTGACAAAGAAAAGAAGAAGGTTTTGCTAAAGTCGGGTAGTGATATTGATTATGATGGTAAGAAAAGAACATAGAAGTTGTTAGGTGACTCCAAAGATGTTGAAAATCAGGAAAGAGTTGGCTAAACTGATGTTGGGGAAAAACGGGTTGAGTTGAAAAATATCGGTAATGACGAGTAAGAAGCAGGGCAATGTCAACAATCCATGGTAGCAGATGAAGGGATGCTCAAGGCTTAGCTTCTGAAAACAGCTAGAACCAAGGAGCCTACTTATTACTAATACATGAGGACTTCAAGGAAAAAAATATCTTTGTTCCAGTGGAGCAATTGCATTGATTTTTTGTTTTTAATATTATTTTTTTTGTTTTATAGTAACACAAAATCTAGCCTAAAGAACGCACAAGAATCATTAAGATTTAAAATTAACATAGTATATACTATTACATGATAGAACAATTGGTTGGGACACTAACATTCGTTAAGTTGTGTGTTGTTAATTTTTTAGATGAATGGTTCTTTTATATTTTATATGTTAATGGATGAATACCACCCCTGAAGAGGAGGAAGAAAACAGTGAATAGGGGTCTGCTACTCGCAAGAAATAGAGAGTCATTGGAACTAAAGAAGTATTGAAAACGTTCTAAATAAATCCAAGAAATAACCAAAGTGGCCCTAGTACTAATTATCTAATAATAAATTAGATTATAGATCGGTTTATTATGAGTTTGTAATCTTTCTTACATAAGAAAGTAAAAAAAATAGAGCCCAAAAAAAGTAGCAAACAACTCAAAATTGTGAAAAAAAGTATGAGAAGATTAAAAAAAAGGCATACTGAAGAAACTAGATTGAGCTGTACTGATATATCCAAAAAGGTCTATTTATTCAAAAAATGGAAAACTATCAGGAAAAATATTTCTGGTCAAATCTCAATCTAATTTTTGATATAACAATATCAAACACATGGAAACATTGAACGTTAATGCAAGCCATAATCAGCATGACAACTTTATCTTTGAAAGTAAAAATCATCAGGTCAAATTAATGAGGCGTGACTGCTGATTAGCATATAAAATAATCCCCCGTAATTAGCATTCAAGCATAGAGTAAACTTACAAAAAAAATCACCACAAATGCAGTAGCAATGCCACGACTCACGATGAAGAGCAAATGTTGCATGAATGAAAGACATAAGCGAAAGAGAAGACTTTTAGTCACACAATCAGAAGCCGCAAAACAGAGGAGAACAGAGTTGCTAACAATACCGTGTCTTTGGGATCACTTCGAACTCCAAGTGGATGTGCCCTTGAGCATCGTCAGAAAAACTTGAACTTTTACTAAATATGGAAGAAGGTGATCCGGTGGTGGTCAATTGGAAGAAGGCTACAACGGATTTGAGAATTAATTAAGGATGTGCAGAGGTCGGAAGAAGGCAGGGAATTTGGGTGAAGAAAACTGTTGATTGTGATCTGTACCTAAGTCGATTCCACAGGTGGGTGAAGATATGGTGCTTTGTTAAGCTTTGGCGGTCTAGGTCTAGGAATTCGATTGGTAAGAGGTCGAAAGAAGGCAGGGAATTAATTAAGGAGGTGCAGGTTAGAAAAAGGTAGGGAATTTGGGCGAAGAAAACTATTGATTGTGATCTGTACCGAAGTTGATTCCGCAAGTGGGTGAAGATACGGTGCTTTGTTAAGCTTTGACGGTCTAGGTCTAGGAATTTGATTGGAAAGAGGAGAAAAAATCCCATAGCTAAAGACCCACGATCCTTGGAAAATAGGGGCGCGCAAAGACAGGAAAACGCGGAAGTGAAGAAGTGTCGTGTATATGGGAGGAGCCGGCAATGTACCATCTGTCAAAACAATTCGAATATTTTCCACAGGGTGCCCTATCAATGAACCACTGCAAGAATTTCAACCACATTAATTTAAAAAAGAAGACCAAAAACAGCAGCAAACAACACTCTCGAATTTCTCCAGCAATAATACTCACAAATTTTCCTGCTTCTTTAAAACCTTTTTCCATAGCTGGGATGAAGTTAGATGGTATGGCTTGTCCAATAATCATCTTGTCAAATTCAAACTTGGTGACCAAATCAAGAGGTAATGGCTTAATATATCTTCACAAAATATAATTGAATAAGATTATTAAAACAATCTCACACATAAATAAAGGATACTTGTATATGTACATATATCAATAAAAAATGTGAATTCACTTGCATGTGCCACAATAAACAAAGATTATTGCCAGGAAAATCATGGCTAGGATTCAAAAGTGTGGTTCATGTTTACATAGAAACTTGTCCATTTTATAAGATAGAAAAAAAGATGTCAATCCCTACCCTCAAACCCTCCTGTATTGACCTTGACCTCAACTTTGCTTTTTATGTAAATAATTGAATTCTGCACGTTGGGTAATTGTCTCTCTAAAATTAGCATGAGGCTTTCCAACATCTACCTTAACCTAATACAATGGAAAATACATATATAATTAAACATTAAGGGCTGGAAACAACAATCAAAATACTCTCAAAGTGTAATCAGTATCAGAAGAAAAAGAAATTCATACTTTCTACTCTCTTTCAAGTCATTCAACATAAATGTCTAGGTGTTGCTCCCTGTTCCCAATATTCCAGCACAGACTACTTTTTCCAAGGAAAATTATGAACTCAAGCTACTAGCCTAAAAACATTTAATACACATAAGGAAAACCAAACTGAGAAATGTCGCCCATATTCTATGAAATCAAACCAAAAGTTTGGATATTCTTACGTTAGGATCTGCATGACTTTTGGTTCAGTCCTAGTGTCGGTGAAATAGGAGGAGAAAATGAGGCATGATCTTCAGTTTGACATTGTGGTTTTACAGTTTCTAGCTCCCTTTTGAAGTGCAGTGAAAATCAAACACAAATTGAAGACTTGAGGTTCCTCATAGCATAGAACAAGTTTGCTTTCGAAGACTAAAATATCTGTAATGGCTTTGAATAACTTTAGGTACCTTGAGTTAAGCTTTTTGGAGCTCTAAGCGACCATCCCTACATGGAATTTCGGAGATTGAAACTTTATGAAGTCTTTGATAATGAGAATTTTGTAGACTAGGTGTAATCAATTATGTTGGCAGAGGTTGAACTTTATATTAGTATGTAGATAGGGATAGTTTCCTGACAGACCATATGGCTTAAGACCCTAGTGTAAGTGATGATAAAAAGTTCTTTCTATATTGGAATTCTCAGGTTAATTTGAAGTTCAGGCAATAACTAAAACTCTAGGAAAAGTACAAAGTGTTGGTTCCGGCCATTGAGAAATCTAACATAGCAATAAAGGATAACAAGAAACTTAGTCATGTTCACACAAAAGGAAACTAGGCAATTGATCACCGCTCATGTAGAAAGAAATAGACCGGTAAATTTGAATCTTCTCAGTGATATATATTCTCTTATAGCCAAAGCCCACGAAGTTGATCCTCAACAATTAAACAAATTGCTTAAGAAAGTACAAACTGAGTACATGGGTAATGACAGTGATGATCTTCAAGTGATTGTAGAGTTATTTTCATAAACCTATGCGATGGCAGAGCATGATGTGGACCAGAAAAAATCATTTCTTGAATTGATGTCATCTGACAAAATTGAAGTAGATAAACCTAATTCAGACAGTAATAACTTACCTTAAAATGAGTTTCTCCTTTGGGAAATGAGGATATAGCCCTAGTTTCTCTCATAATCTCAGTCTTTCCCCATTTAGGAATGAGCTAGGGTTTTTTTCTTTTATAATAAGTGATTAATGGGCTAAATATTAAGTCATTTGGCGTGAAAATAGGTGAATAGGCCCTAGGTGACCCTTTAAGTACACTTTTGGCTCTAAAAAAAATTTAATTATACCCAAGCCCACTTAGATAAATTAATAGAAGGTTGGTGGCCAAAAAAGGGCAGTACACAATTCAATAAGGATGTGGGTCCTATAGTGGGGCCCACTTCTTTGTCAAGAAAATATAAAAATGCCTTTAAATAAGTAAAAAGTTTGTGGATAAAGCTTGGCATTAAAATTCTAAACTAAAATGAAATTAAACCTGAAAAAATTTATAACTAAGTAACCCATACCCAAAGAAAATCAAATCAAACTAAAACAAAAAAATTACAAAAATTAAAAAGGTCATAAATTAGAAGATCTTACATAATGTATAACCAAGACAGTCAAAACTAAATACTTGGGGCATAAAGAACTAAAAAACTCAAGATCTTCCATAGAGAAAGTTGATACACGAGGTGCAAGACCCTTCCATATGATAAGGTGAAAGTATAATTAAAATTTTGTCGAGAAACTTAAAGCTCAAGATCCCACATGGGCAGGTTGAGCTAAGTTGTTAAAGAAAACTTAAAGCTCAAGATCCCATAGGAGAGGGTGAGAGTACTAAATAAGACTTCATGGATATTTTGATTGTTAAAGAAAATACCCACAAAAATGTGTAATGAATGATTGGTTAAGAGCTGAGCCACAGATGCAATATGATTGTCTTGATTTGATATGATGACTTATGATTTATGTTCAATGTTCAAGGTTATGTTATGTTATGGGCATCTTGTCCTACGCCAAGTAGACAAGAAGAAATCTACTAACAAAGGATAAAGAGAATAAAAAATATTTATTTTAGCCTTTTTTAGCACATTTATAAAAATATAATAGATAATGGCTATTCGATTAACCTACTAATTATTAGTGGAAGGAATGGTTATGTAAGTACCTATACCATTTACTTAACAGAGCAATTATTAATAAACATTTGGGAAATTGATATGGTAATGGAATAGGTTATACAATAACTATATTGTTCCATTGCCAGCCATAGCTACCAACTCATATAATATAACTACTGCTCCCACTAATAGATATGCTTAATATATAAACTTGCCATAAGGCCGAACATATGCTTCGTGGGTCAGACAACCTCAACCCCCAATGGATGGGGTTCCTGACATGATGGCTAGTAACCCAACCATCCGTCCTTGTCATTCAAGACAACCTATTAAAAGGCTAGGCATCATATCAACAACTCATACATTTCAACTCACCAAATCCCCCTATATAGCATAAGAGATTTCTTATATTTTACTCGAGTGGAAACCAGAGTGGTTGTTCGGGCATGATCCCTCCAAAGTTTGCCAAACGACCCAAAAACACTCCATAAGACTCTCCAACACTATTTAGGAGAAGGGGACATCTTAAGACTCTAAATATATACTAGTTAACCAAGTGCCCTAACATGGCCAACTATGTGTGCACATCGTTGTGTGCATTATGCGCAACATTATAAACCTTCCCCACAATGCCTGCTTACATGGTATGCAATGTTATAGGCAGTTCCCGCAATGTAAGCACATTTAGTAAACAACACTTCCACACTAGTGTGCACCTCATCACCTATCATGGATAGTCAACTTCGCTACCCCTTGATAGGAGGCGAGGGCCAAAGGCTATTCATGGCTTACCTTGTCTTGCCCATAACTAGCGTGGCCTTCCACGACTTCGGCTATCACTACTATGCTCATGGGCTAGCAGCCGTGGCTAGTCCTACCATCCACTCACATCAGAGAAGTAGTTCCATTATAAACGGCCAAATCCTAATCTATATATTCTTGTTAGAAACTTCACGTTGAATAATCTGAATTTAATGAAGAACACATAAAGAATTGCTCCAAATTGCGCGGAGTACAACTTTTCTTAAGAAAATATTTGTCGTCTTTGATAAACCAAATTGTTGTTGTGTTCTTAAGCAAATTCTCCTCCCAAGATAATCAGAACCTTATAGGATTCGCATACAGCAAAAGTGAAGAATCCCATTGTTCTCTCCTTGAGGCTTTTATGAAAGAACGCGACTATTTGCCCCCCAGATTTTTCTCATGCCCCCCCATACTTTACACACCTCGAATTTTTTTAATAAATTACTAAATACCCCCGCCCTCATTATTTTTTTTAACTCTATTTTTGCTCTTTTATTGCCTCATTCACAATCTTCCCACTCCGGTGTGAGCTCTTCCATTTCTCCGTCACTTGTGGCTCTTCTTCCCAAACCAATTTCCTTCTTCCCCTCACTTGTGGCTCCTCTTTCACGATCTTTTTCCCTCTCCCCCTCACCTTGTTGTTCATATGAAAAACTTCTTGATGGTCTCTGGTGAGGGGTGGTCACCGCCAAAATATACAAAATTTAACAGTAAACTAGGGTTTTTGTCCAAATAAGTTTTATTTGGCAGATAATATCTCACGCCAAGAAACCTCCAAAGGTTTTTTAAATTTATGGATGGTTTTTAATTGGGAGAGGTTACCACCACAATATGCATACATTGATGGGGACCTTTGTTTCCCATGCAATGCAATTTTATTTGTCGGGGGTAACCCCTTGCCATGAAACTTCTAAGCAGTTTTTTAAACTTTTGGTAGGGGGTGGTCACCACCCCAATATGCAGAATTTGTCGGGGACCTAAGGCCTCCGTCCAAATCAATTTTATTTGGCGGAGGGTACCACCCACCAAAAAACCTCTAAAAGTTTAAGGGTGTTGGGGTGACATGAGTAAAATTACAGGGGGATGTGGGGGTACCGAGTTATTAAAAAATGTTAGTTATTTTTCTATAGTGGGGGGCCCTAAGTTTTTTTTTTTTGTGGGGAGGGGGGGGGGGGGGGGAATGCACCCATTCTTTATGAAAATGTTGGCAAGTTTTTATTTTGAGAAAACACAAAACTCTTACCAAAAACATACACACTATGTATATTTATGTATAAAACATGTAGAAAACTCACCCCCAAATGAAGAGACATCAAAACCCTTCAAGAATATACGTTTCTGTCTAATAAAACACAAAAGGGTATATGTTTAATAAAACACAAATGGGTATGTGGAGTGATCGATTGCGATCAATCACTTTAGAAAAATATGCGAAGACTTTACCGGTTGATTGTTCAAGGAAACTATTAATTAATCAATCGATTCACACACCGATTGATTCCTTGACGTTTTTATGATAAAAACTAAACAATGCTTATACTAAACCTTGATTTATGTATTCTTATGCGCTCAGGGAGGTTTAAATACACATAAACACCGTTATGTAACACTAATAAATTCATGACGTACATTACGATTTTCAATACGTTTACAGCATACATTAATTAGATATATTGTTGTTAATTTTAAAACTCGACAGAGAAGCAGGATTACTGCAACCAACTGCGCTAATCGTCAACAACTTATACATAAGCAATAGAACTCGAAGTAGAACATCTGAATGTGGAAGCCAACGTCCCTTATTACATAGAACTGATCTGACAGACACATTCAACGGTGGAAAACGGTGACATTGAACTTGACCACAGCATTGGATCCGAGAAGATCAAGATAAACAGTCTCCAAGGTGGCATAACCTCTTGCATATCGGAATGCGCCAGTCCCAGAGACGATTGACACCTCCCTCTGCTTCAAGAGGATCCTATCTGCTCCTTGGATCTCTAGTGTGCTGCCGTTGAACTTCTCGTTTTGAAACACAGCTGAGAAGAGGAGGTGGAGGTCGTCGCTGCCCATGGCCGCGTTCGCATAGATGCCGTGGGCCTCTCCGATCTTGGTCGAGTTCCTCTCGGGGCCCTCGGTGAGGTCGTCAGCCAGCACTATTATTGTACCATAATGGAGAACAGTGGACCTGGTGCCATTGAGTCCTGCCACATGAAAGGCCGTTACATTCTTACCTGTCTCCCAGTCTTGCATGTAAAAAACAATGTTCGTCTCCTTGATCTTCCCACGCCTGGCAGCATGAACCACACCAGGCATTGCTACGAGAAGCAGCAGACACAAGCTTACCCATCCTGTCAGGAGATTGTTGGAAGCCATGAGCCCTGTAAGATTAGCTTATTTCGCAGCTCATCATGTCCTCCAGGATCTCCTATTTATACTGATTTAATAGGCATTCAATCTACACTTCATAAAATGGAAATGTTTTCAGCTTTAACGTGACTAGTATGACACTTTTTAAGATTATTAAAATCCCATGCAATGCAGTCGACAATAGAACCAGCGACAAAACAGTCCATTTGCAGCTACCAAACGGTCGTTGATAGAAAGATTCAAAAGTAAAAATAACTTGTGCTGCTGGATACAAACTCATTAGATCATAATCCGTCCACAAAAAATTTAGCGCCTGCCTTCGACCATCTGATTCCTGACTAACTTTAGCATAAAAAAAAGAAAAAAAAAAAGGTCTCATACATTACTAAATAATTTGATCACATAATAAGTCCAAGATCACGTTGTTCTCTACATATGGTCAAGTGTCACCGGAGCAAACTTGCTAACATTAAGCAAAAACGCGAAGTATACACGTGAGACCTGATTGGCTCGCTTTCAACTTTTCAAGTATCCAAGTTTCGATATGTAGTAAAAAAATAACTAAACATATATAAAAATATATCCAAGTGTTTTGAACTAACTACTATGGCTGCTTTTTTTTTTCTTAAAACCTGCGGGTTAATCTTTTATTTTGTTTCATTTTATTGCTGCATACATAACTGCTGGCTGATCCTGGTAGAAAATAAAGGGTGATTAATTGTTTTTTTAGGAGTACAATTTTAATGTGAGGGATAAATTCATGACATGCCCATTTGAATTATTGTTTCATTCAATGCAATACTTGAATTCTACTTTCACACTTTCTCCCTGTTTATGAAAAAAATCATTAAAAAAGTATTTATAATTTACATGTGTTCCCTATATTTGTTCAAGCAAATACTCTCTCCGTCTTATATTAAGTTACATTTGAAAAAATAATAATTTTTATTAAATGATAAAACTTACTTCTCTCTTTTCTAAGTACCCAACCACTTAACTTTAACTGCGTTTACGGATATGTTATTCCACCTGTTCCATCCGTCAATACATGTTCCATCAACTGCGTTTACATTTACTTATATTCACACTTTAACTTTGATTCACTAAATTAACTTGATTACACAAATTAATGTTCTCTTCCCAAATTTATCAGGCAATATATCTCACAAACGTTTCAAGTGACAGATAAATTAACCATATTATAAAATTTTCAATAAGTTATTATTATAAATGCCCATTGTTACATAAAAAAACCTTCAAATACTATGCTTTGAGAATTAAAACTCGAACAAATACTATGCCCTGTTTATGGACGTGGAGATTTAGGTCTGAAGAGGGATCACCTATCATGGAGGCAACTGCCAACAAAGAGGGATTAAGGGGCTAGAGTGTAAGGGCTTAGGGTTCAATTTTTATGAAAGAATGCATGATACATGTTATTTTCACAATATAGCCAAATGGGTAATAGGTAACGGGATGGAAAACCTTTTTTCATACCCATTTCACTTGGGAAACGGTCAAGTAAAATTACTTGTTTCCTCACCCACTCGATAAATTTACCATCCCATTTAGCTTTTTAATTGTATGGTTTGGGTTAATGGCATAATGGGCTGGCCTACCTACAAGTGCAAATCTAATCTCATATTAATAGGGATGTCACTCGGGTTGGGTAAATAAGTTAGGTTTGAGTTCCTAAATTCGGGTTTGGTTTTGGTTTTAGGTGGACTATAAATATTGAATTTTTATATTTTAATTTGTGTTTTGATAATAACTTAATTTTTTATGAGTAATAGATTAAATCAAATAATTATTCAAAATTTTGTATTGGGTTTCTTTATATATATATATATATATATATATATATATATACACACACACACATATACATATAACAAGTGGGATCGGGTTAATTTGACATATTCAAGTTGGGTCAAGTTTGAATTACCATTTCTTAAATTGTAACAAGTGGCAAAAATCGACCAGGCGATATCACTAAATATTAGGTTTTACTTAAAATCGAATCCCCAAATTAAGGTTGAAATAGAAATTAACAAACATGCAGTTGATTAGATGAAACACTCAATTGACCGTATAGCTTACTCAAACGCTTCGTTCCAAGAAAACACGAAGAAGAGGTTACTTGAACCAAACATATACCATTTTCAAGATCATGATGTCTGAAAGACTTAATTTTTCAAAATTCTACAGAATCTAGATGATGGATCTGGAAACCAGAATGGTCAATTTTCAGCCAAATCTGCCTGGAATGTTATTCGTCATCGCTCAAGTTCGCTTGGAGCTCTTTATTACCAAAAAAGATTTTATTATTCTTTTCATTTGTATGGTACAGGGTGCTTGTTGAGGAAAACGTCACATTGGTATATATTAGCATCAATTTGTTGCTCCCAAATGTGAAACTGTTGATCACCTACTCCTCCGTGGTGATGCTGCCAAATCAGTTTGGTGTTTCTTTCATGACCTTTATGATATTAGAATGATAAATGTATGTAATCTCAACATAAAAAAATTTCACTTCATAACCAACAGCGGTCAATTTCCTTATAAAATTAACCCCTTACATTATTATTTGGTGCCTTTGGAAGATAAGATGTGCAGGCAAATTTGATAACAAGTACATGAGGCATCAATCTATTATATGGGAGGTTAATGATGTATTGAGGTTGATAGCGTGTGATGCTCCTCCTATATATGCATCCCCTTTCAGGGAAGGAATTGGATATTAGCAAGTATTTCAATCTGAATGTTACCATATTTATGTTGCCAAAGGTCATTCCCGTTAAATGGATAAAGCCTACTTTTGGTGTTCATAATCTATATTTTGATGGAGCTTCGAAAGGCAATACTAGTTTTTTAGGAGGTGGTGGATTATTCGCGATTCTAATGGGGACATTGTGCTCATGTTTCTCAAGTGTTGGCTTTTTTGGTTGCATGAATTTATTTTATCACCTGTTTCATTCTCCATATAATACCAGAAATTAAACAAATGGTGCAAAGATCTTATATATCTATTCTGCATATATTTAGAGAGGCTAATAATATGAGTGACTTTCTGTCAAACATGGCTTGTGAATTGTTTGTCTTTATCGTCTTTGATTGCTGAATACAATCATATTAAAGGATTATAAACATTTAATAAATCAGGGTTACATGATTTGAGGTATCAAACTTAAATTTAGAAATTGTATCTAATTTTATATATTAATTTGCTAGTAGGGGTGTGGCTAATCCCGTACCTCTGAGGATAATTTTTCTCTAACAAAAATGTATGTAACGCTAAACAATTATATCAAAATTGAGAAATAAATGTATCACATAATAATGGCAACAACTAACATGTAAATTTGTCAAATAAGATATTGTGTGTTTTTTATATATTCAGCATGTCTAGCTTCATTAAAGATATGCATATGACATACTAGGGAATGCACTTCATATGTGCATTTTAGGTAAGTTGAAAAAATTAGATAAGACATAACATGTCACACCAATGGAAGGCCATATTGATAAGGATGACAGTATCAATAACCATATATACGGGTACGTATCAATGATACAGTTGGTATGGGCTTAAATGGACGTGAACCCTTTTATATACATGAATAAATATTATAGTAAATAATATATCATTATAATACTTCTTTTAGAGCATAATAAGACCATGGAATGCCCTATCGGCTTATACAAATGTTCTAAAATTAGTTCATTTTAGAACTATACACTATCACTCCCTCTTTTCTATATTAAGTTGTAATACCCCATTTTTTTTATTATGACTAACCCAAGGGGTTAGAGTTAATTAGATAATTTTTAATAAGTTTTAAGAAGGGTTTTAAGAAATAAAATCTCTGTATATTAGTAGAGCTCGAAGAAACAAGCGTAACAAATTAAAAAATACGCGAAACAGAGGCCGGGAGCAAAAATTATAACCTCAGGAAACATGTAACTTGGGTGAAACTCACTTGAAAAGAGTGGCATAAATTGTTTTAAATGATCTAGTTTTATAGGGCTTGTTAATACGAGCTCAACGATACTAAGAACACGCGAATCTCAATTCGGAGTAGGAAGATATAGACGATTTAAGTTAGAAATGTTTTAAGAAAAGTGATGCACGCGCGTTTGCGTAATGCGCGGGCTCCATGAGCGTTACACGCGGGTGCGACCCACGTAAAGCACGAGTGTGACTCACGCCATGTGATTTGGTGGGCGCCGCCACCGAAACAGCATCACCGCCAAAATGGTGGCACAATGCCGCTTTTTCGGCGCGTTGGAGCTATTTAAAGGGCTTTGGGGGTGTTTTTCATACCATACTTCATTTTCTCTATTTTTGATTATTCTAAGTTCGATTTAGTCTGTCCAAAAAATGTTCTTAACTTGTCAATTTGATTTATTATTACGAACATAACAAATAAATGAGAAGTCTCTTTAAACTATATAACAATATGTGCACATTCTTAACTTACTTAGGTTTTAATCAATCAAAATGATATAAATTGACCAAAAGTGGCCGATTGATTCGTCATTTAGCACGCTTCATTCATTTTTTTGAACTTAGTAAATAAGTACATATTTATTTAAAATAATTAAATATACATTTGTGACGAGCTTTACTGTTTTGTTCTTAATCTAGTTAAGCGAATGAAATCATATAAATTAAGGAAGAACGGTTAAATTGTGGTATCACTTTATCAATTAGATTCATTATTACAAACGTAACAAATGAATGAGAGGTGTGTTTAAATTTTAAACAATATAACAATTTGTGCACATTATTAACTTACTTTGGGTAATCGATCAAAAAGATATAACTTGACCAAAATGGGTCTGATTGATTCGCCATTTAGTATGTTTAAACTTAGGAGATGAATATGTATTCATTTAAAATAATTAAGTATATATGTTTGTGACGAGCTTTGGTGTTTTATTCTAAATCTAGTTAAGTAAATGAATTTATATAAGTTAAGGAACAATGGTCAAATTGTGGAATCACTTTCTCAATTTAATTCATTATTACGAACATAATAAATGAATGGGAGGTCTCTTTAAAATTTAAATAATATAACGATATGCGCACATTCTTAACTTACTTCGGTTTTAATCGATCAAAAGGATATAACTAGACCTAAAGGGGTCTAATTTGTTCGTCGTTTAGAACATTTGATTTATTCATTTGAACTTTGCGAATGAGTACATATTCATTTGAAACATAGCGTGCTCTACGCAATGGAGGGGTCCATTCTTTGATTTGGCGACCGTATATGGGGGAAATCCCGAGGTAAGAAGAGGCTATGCCTGTTGCCCTCGAGCACCGAAGAAAGAGAAGTAGCCCTGAGCAAGAGGGGGTTCCATCCTCCATTGTTAGGCCACAATGAGAGAAGTGACCCAAATTAGGGGAGACTCTATCCTCCACCAAAAGGACACACAGTGAGAGAGGCATCCCTAGGTTAAGGGAAAGTTTTGTCTACAACTTATAAGCATGGAAAGAGGAAAGCGTCTCTGGGTAAGGAGATGTTTTCTTCGTCGCCTACACACACAGAAAGTGAGAAGCGTCTCTGGGAGAAATGAAAGAAATGTTTTGGAGCAAGAGAGGGGCTCTGTCTATTGTCTCCGAACTTGAAGGAGGGGATGCTTTGATGGAACGAACAACTCCGAACACCGCCACTTTTGGTATTTCAAAGGAGCAAGCATTTCTAGCCTTCTCTTTTAATATAAGTATAAGAATACGTAAGCATTTTAAGTAGTTAACTTAGGATGTTAAATGACTTATATACATGCACATCTTAATTAGTGATATTAATATACTAATTAAGATATATGATTTACCATGATCTAATGTATTCTGAAATGTTCTGATTCGATTTGCTTTGTTATGCTCTTTTTTTTATCCGATCTGATCTAAGGTGTTTTGATATGCTTTGATATGATATAATATGATAAGTTTTGATATACTCTGTTATGATTGATATGCTCCAATATGATATGATATGATCTAATATGATCGGAGATGAGATTTGATATGATCCAATATGCTCTATTGTGTTCTGATATGCTCTGTGCTAGAATAGCGAGTTGTGTAATTACGTTGATTTTGTTAGCTTCTGTTTAACTCCGATGATTATGATATATTCTGTCAGACTAATGATTTATGAAATTTCTGTCTAATTTTGATGATTTATGAGATTTTTATGGAACTCTGATGATTTATGAGATGTTTGTCTGACTTCGTTGATTTATGAGATTTTTGTCTGACTTCGATGATTTATGAGATTTTCATCTGACTTCGATTATTTATGAGATTTCAGTTTAACACCGAATAATGTACTTGATTATAAAAATATACATATTTTAACATATATGATTTTATAATGCCTGATGTATGTAATAGTCGTTAAGCAAAACTACATTCGGATTTGATTATATTGAAATAATATTGTAGATGATATCTAATATGTACGTAGGCAACCAACGTCAAGGCAACATTTGTCACACTTTGGCACCTGCCTGACCCGAGTCGAACCCGGTTCAAGGGATGGTCTGAGCGCACAAGGGCAACATATATAGTTGGTTTGTTCAATCATAGCAGAAGACTTTAACCCCTTAATCGGGTGAATTTCACATACAAAGTTACACACCTTCAAACCTTTGTGCAAGAGAAATAAGGAAAATAAAAGAGGACTTTAACTTTGAACTAGTTAATGAGTTTTATACCCACATACTTAAAATATTGAGCCGACACACATATCTCTAATTAGAAAGCCTGAAATAGATCTAAAAACATAAGATATATACGAGTCTGAAATAAGAACCACCATACATGATGTTTTATATTCATAACAATATAAATTAGAAAACATGACAAAGTCCAGAGGCATCCACGCCTAATCCCATGCTCTTCCCGACTGTTCCTAATACAGAGGATCCTGCTTAACTGCATATCACGCTATACAACCTCAAAACAAAATACAAAAAGAGTGGTGAGTAAAACTCAGTAAGGTTTTATATGTCGAAAGAGAGTAAACTCAAAATCATCACATATATTTCGCATAGAATTCATCGCATAAATCACATGCATTCATCATGATATATTAGCATAACATGTGCATGACTACTCATTACATACATGTACTCATAAGTTCATTAACATATCTCCTGCATACCATTTTGCATGGCATATCATAATGTCATCTCATTAATGATTCATTTGCAATGCATTCATTCTTCACTCATACCATTTCACATAATATATTACAATATCATCTCAATCATGATTCATCTCCAATGTATTCATTCATCCTACATACCATTTTACATAGTATATCACAATATCATCTCAATCATGATTCATCTCCAATATATTCATTCATCCTACATATCATTTTTCATAGTATATCACAATCATGATTCATCTCCAATATATTCATTCATCCTACATACCATTTTACATAGTATATCACAATATCATCTCATTCATGATTCCTACTCATCGCATGCATTCACCTTGCATAATAGTGTCTCAACACACTAATCCATAATCATGCATATCAAAACATATCCACATGAGTCACATAAACTCAATTATCCCTACACAACCTATGTAATCCTGGGCATAATAATATCTCATACGTGTGCATCATCAACAATGGTAAATGTCTCCATCATAGAGAGAAATACAATCATGCCACATAGGTTGGACGTAGTCTGATTTCCACAAAGGAAACCTAAGGTGTTTGGGATAGTCAGCCCCTCTGTCTGCTCACCCTGGATAGTCCTAGCCAAGAACGTCTAAATCCCACATAGGGAACCTAAAACAGAGTGTTCGCCCAAGACATCTCTGCGGTGGAAGAGTCTGAATTTGCACGTGGTAGCTGGTGCACAAAGGCGTACCACTTTGGATTCTCAGGGTCTAGATGACTATCTCAAGAAATCTCAGTCGCATGCGAGTCAACTCAACTCGTCTCCATTCAACTCAACTCATATCGACTCAACCCAGGGAGGATCCATGTTCCACGTAGGAACTCAAATCGAAATCATGTCCTTTCGGACCAACCAATTTTTGATGAGCCAACGATCGATTAATCCGGCATACAATCTCACATCATTGCATCCAATCGATCAACCACGACTAATCTTGATGAAGTCTCATTCGGAAATATGTTTTATGATGCATACAACAATATACATATGTGGGCAATACATACATAAATCCTAATTCATAATACATACTCCCATCAGCCTCTCATGCATCATTAATAATCATAGCATCAACCATTACCATAATCACCCCCGACATCTGTGTGTACATGGTAGAAATATTAAATTCTAAGCATATGGACATACCTCGTAAATAAACCATCAACATACCCTACGCATTCTCATTAACATTTAATCATAGTTCCTTACTGATATCATGAATGAAAACCATCATAAAACACAAAAATCAAATTAAGTGCAACCTCATGCTAGACCTATGTAAGCATATTCATACCACACTTAAAACTAGACATGGTACCATCATTCACTAATAATTTAATCATGATATGTGAAGACATAATTCCATTCCCAAGACAAGAGTTTATAACATGCTTAACCGATTAACATGAAATCCACTTAACACTTAAGCATTCATCATAGCCTCCAACATCTAATTCATACCCTTCCAATAACTTATCCTAACATGTATTGCTCATCATAATAATAGGAAATAATAATGAGTAAAAACATGAGAAAGAAGCAAAAGATACAAAAGTAATCAAACTGTAGTGTTGGAGTTCAAACACCCTACAGGGCCGTTCGATCGGCCTGTCTGGCTATTCAAATGCTTGGCTGTTGGATCGGCTGCCTAGCCGTTCGATCCCCATAACTAGAATTTCTTGTTCGCCTTCCCCATTTCGAAATTAAAACCGAAACTTTACATAAACAACTTAAACCTTCAAATCTCACTATCAATCATCATAATAATGAAATACATGCTTAAGAAATAGTACATCTAGCCATTTACAACTAAAAACACAAAGAAATTATAAGAAAAATTAAACTCCATCAAAACTCAAATATGAAATCACAGTCACTTTCAGAACAAAATCGCTTACATTTAACAATATTCTTGACTTGAAATCGCACCTCCAACACCTTCACCCAGCATAAGGTTTTTGTTAATACCTTCATAAATCCAATTTAAAATACCTAAATCTCTCAAAACTAGTAGATCTAGGGTTTATTTAATTAAAAAATAAAATACCCTTCATAAGGGTTTTAAATAGAGGTTCAAATCAGTAGCTTTTTGGGTAGAAATTGAGATTAAACCTTGTCAATTAGGAAAGTGACTGAGTCTTTATATTTATAGAAGGCTTTGGGGTAAACCTAATAAATATGTGGGGTATAAATAGAGTTTTACATTAAAAATAAAAAACTTCCTTATTTTAAGCATAAATTGATTTTAAAATATTTTGAAGTATTTAAATACTATCTTAAGAAGTTGGTAGGGTCATTTGGGACTTATAATCCCAATTTTACATGTGGGGCCCATAGTTGGCCCAACCCCCTAACTTTTATGGAAAAATAGTAAAAAAATTTAAAAAATCCAAAAAAAATCCTATTAGATTATATTAACATAAAAACCATCTTAGTAAAGAAAATTTGATCCAAAACCATTGTTAACCACTTTAATTTCGAAAATAAGTGAAAACCGATCAAAGTTAACATTAAACCACACAATAGCAATCAAATACAACTAATTAAACCATTGAGAGTTTAGAGATCTTACAACGTTGGCCTAATATAAATTAATTATACATACATGCTTTATTCTAGTTTACATACGGGGAAGCTTTTGAGTTTCATAGTACGTAGAGGAATGATACGACTCTTGCACACAGATGATGTTTCCTTTTTTACGGAAGACAATTTAAAATTCGAGATTTCTGAAGCCCAGCTCGGGTCAGGGTGTTACATAAGTGCTCTGAAATCAGTTTATTCTGGAACCAAATAAGATGTTTAATATGAGTCATAATTTGATGTTTAAGTAAATGGATACTTATGAAGCACTATATTTAGAAAAAAAAATTATGTAAATTATATGGACCCTCCCGTATTAATCTCATATAAATTTGAAATAAATAATAATATAAAAATATTATTATATTTAAACCTTTGAAGATGTTGGTTAAAATATCTTTGTTTTTTAG
This sequence comes from Saururus chinensis, assembly GCA_035235625.1. Taxonomy (NCBI): domain Eukaryota; kingdom Viridiplantae; phylum Streptophyta; class Magnoliopsida; order Piperales; family Saururaceae; genus Saururus; species Saururus chinensis. The sequence continues at coordinate 36,311,975 of CP141145.1, forward strand.
AAAAAAATATTGAAAAAATTTATTTTTTAAAAAATTAAAAATTAGTTTAAGTATTGATATGTATCGGCCATATTAATATGGTACAGCCGATACGTTTCAATTATGTGGGGTCGTAATGCCCCCATGCTTGTACCAGCTCAGCCGATACAGGTACATATCGGCCAATACAGGTACGTATTGACTGATATGCATCTATATCGGCCGATATAGCACCCCACCAAACCCCCCTTACCTGAACCGATCTAGGGTGGTCAAACATAGTGCGATGAAGCAAAAGACATACACCTTACTTAGTCATAATCAGGGGGGGAAATGACTAATTATTAAGTCTCACTTAGTCGTAATCATACCCACATCAACACATAAAGCAAGTAGTCATAAGCCCTAAGGTTGTATCAAGTCTAAAGCCAACACAGCCACAAGTCTAGCCCTCACAAGGCTATCCCAAGAATGAAACAAAGTCAAGTCTAACATCAACATAACACGTGACATAAGTCAAAAGCAACCTAAGCATTTAGCCCCCTCTCATGGCCACACCTATCTTCAAGCTCGACATATAATCTATCGGAGCACCTGTATGACACAAAATACAACCCCAAAACAAAACTACAAAACAAAGAAGGGCAAGCTTAGCTCAGTAATGGTTATAAAATAAAACATAAGCTCATGATAACACCACACATATTCTTCTCATAGAAATCAAATAAAACATGCATCACATATCCATTATCTACACATATGCATCAAGAGTTAAATCACATTCCATATTCACATTCACACCACTTGTGTATCATAGGCTCATTCATACTTCATAAAACACATGCACAACATGTGCAATCATTTAAGTTCATGGTTTATTCACATCCTACATGAATCAAGTATCAACATTCACGTTCACCCTGTATAATCAAGTATATTAAACCACATATTATCCTATATGTTAAAGTGTAATAATTTTGTATGCATCATTTGTAAACATAAACATCATTGTCCCTACACAACTTGTGTCAATGAACATTATAATCCTTACACATACATAAATAATATGATGAATGTCTCACAATAGAGAAAACAATCTTACTTATCATGACTGAAGCACAAATAGACCTACTCACCCTGAAAATCTTATAAGGAAGTCCGAATTCCTAAAAAGGAAAAACTGAAGCAGTTTTGGTAAATCCCTAATGGGAAAATTACCCCCACATACCGGTGCATACGGACAAACTAGCCTGGATTCTCAAGTCCAGAGAGACTCATCAATTTAACTCAATTGTAGTATTCCGGTCTTCTCACCCAGGGAGGTAACCCATTTTCCATTGAAGGTAAAACCCGTTCTAACAAGGAAATTATGCTATGTCATCCAATCGATTAATCACAGTTAAACACGAATAATCTTTACTTTACAAGTCATTCTCATGATGCATGCAATATAATACATACGTGAGCAATGTTTAATGGATGCAAATATAGTTAAATATACCCTAATAAGTCTTAAATTTATGAAACATGATCCATTTGTGACAAATAAAAATCATATAAGCATGGGTAAGAGATACATTCATTGATATGTTCTTAATTGAGCTAAAAATAATTAAAAAATGACTCGTTTATAATTAAATTGACATGTGCAAGCATTCATATCCTCTTATGATTTTAAGCTACTCGAGTCATGTAAAGAAGAAGAAATAACCAAAATACGGATTTAATTCAAGTAGAGCATCGTACTAAGCCTAAACAAGGATTGCCATCTTCATACTTAAAATGAAACACATCCAAAGAAGGTTCATATGCAATTAAAGTGACAAATGTAAGTATTCCTAGCTCATCATGGTCATAGCAAATTGGAATAATGAGAAAATAAAAAGAAATGGACAAAAATTCACTAAAAAGGCCATTTACCCAACTGTAATATGGTCATTCAAACAACCAGACTGCCTATTGGAATGGCCTATCAACTGATTTTAACAGTCGAAAAAGTTCACTTTTATGGTTCATCTTCTTCCTCTTGAAAACCGAACCAAAATTATTCCAAAATTCTATATAAATTCCCAAAATATCATAAAAATATCATATAATTAATACATAGAGTCCCGTTTATATGAGCCCGGGCTCCATGGGCCGTCGGATTTACATCCGATGGCCCATATTACTCATGAGTTTATAATACTCATAAAACCCATGAGTATTATGGGCCATCGGATGTAAATCCGACGGCCCATGGAGCCCGGGCTCACATAGGCATATATGAGCCCGAGCTCATATAAATTTTTTCCTAATACATAAGCCTAAAACATGATAGATCTATTATTTGTTATACTTAAACATACAAAAACAACAAGAAATCACATGTTTTTATAGAATCACCATGACCCATCAAGATGCTTGAAAAGCTTAAATAAACCCACAATCAAGGTATTGCAAGTAAGAAAAAACACTCAAGGTGAAAACCTCTTACCTCTATTTAGCTTGTGAATCCCTTAAATGAACTCAACCTTAAGATATCCTCTCTAAAAATTAGGGCTTGTAATTAGTCCTAATCAAAACCTAGCTAATAGACTAAAATCAACATGAGAATGATAGATTCAAGACTTCCTTAGGTTAAAAATGAAAATCACATAGATTAGGGTTATAAATCAGAATAAAAAAGATAATCTTGATAGAAAGAAACTAATAATATAAATATGACAAGTGGAGGATGAGATAATTAAGACAAAAGTCGAAAGGATTAAGGTGTGATTATGGAAAAATCTTACCTTAAGATGAGTTTCTCCTTTGGGAAATGAGGATAGAGCCCTAGCTTCTCTCATAATCTCAGCACTTCCTCATTTAAGAATGAGCTAGGATTTTTTCTTTTATAATAAGTGATTAATGAGCTAAAAATTAAATTATTGGGTTGGAAAATAGATGAATAAGTGCTAAGTGACCCTTTAAGTGCATATTTGGCTCTAAAAAAAATTAATTATACCCAAGCCCACTTAAATAAATTAATAGAAGGTTGGTGGCCGAAAAAGGGTAGTACACAATTCAATAAGGATGTGGGTCCTATAGTGGGGCCCGCTTCTTTGATCAAGAAAATATAAAAATGCCCTTAAATAAGTAAAAAATTTGTGGATCAAGCTTGACATTAAAATTATAAACTAAAATGAAGTTAAACCTGAAAACATTTATTACTAAAGTAACCCACTACCCAAAGAAAATCAAATCAAACTAAAACAAAAAAAACACACAAATTAAAAAAGTAATAAATTAGAAGATCTTATATAACATATAACTAAGACAATCAAAACTAATAGTTTGAGGCATAGAGAACTAAAGGCACTCAAGATCCCCTATAGAGAAAGTTGTGCACAAAGTCCAAGACCCCTCCATATGATAAGGTGAAAGCATAATTAAAATTTTGTCGAGAAACTTAAAGCTCAAGATCCCACATGGGTAGGTTGAGCCAAGTTGTTAAAGAAAACTTAAAGCTCAAGATCCCATAGGAAAGGGTGAGAGTATTAAATAAGACTTCATGAGTATTTTGATTGTTAAAGAAAACACTCACAAAAATGTGTAATGGATGATTATGTTAAGAGTTGAGCCCCGGGTGCAATATGATTGTCTTGATTTGATATGATGACTTGTGATTTATGTTAAAGGTTATGTTATAGGCATCTTATCCTATGCCAAGTAGATAAGAAGAAATCTAATAACAAAGGATAAAAAGAATAGCTCATTAAGTGAACAAAAATTATTTATTTTAGCCTTTTTTAGCACATTTACAAAAATATAATGGATAATGGTTATCCGATTAACCAACTGATTATTAGTGGAAGGAATGGTTATGCAAGTACCTATACCATTTACTTAATAGAACAATTATTGATAAAAATTTGGGAAATTCATATGGTAATGAAATAGGTTATACAATAACTATATCATTCCATTGGCAGGCAAAGCTACTAGCTCATATAATATCACTACTGCACCCACTAATAGATATTCTTAATAAACTTGCCATAAGGTCGTGCAGACGCCCCGTGGGTCAAAGAGCCTCAACCCCCAATGGATGGGGTTCCTGACATGATGGCTAGTAACCCAACAATCCATCTTTGTCATTCGAGACAGCCTGTTAAAAGGCTAGACATTATACCAACAACTCATATATTTTAGCTCACCAAGTCCCCCTATATAGAATAAGAAATTTCTTACATTATACTGGAGTAGAAACCATAGTGGTTATTCGGACATGGTCCCTTCAAAGTTTGTCAAACAGCCCAAAAATACTCCACAAGACTCTCCAACACTATTTAGGAGAAGGGGATATCTTAAAACTCTAAACATATGCTGGCTGACTAAGTGCCCTAACATAGCCAACTATGTGTGCACATCGTTGTGTACATTATGCACAATATTGTAGACCTTCCCCAAAATGCCTGCTTACATGGCATGCAATGTTGTGGGTAGTTCCCGCAATGTATGCACATTTAGTAAACAACACTTCCACACTTGTGTGCACCTCAGCACCTATTGCGGATAGTCCACTTTGCTACCCCGTGCCAGGAGGTGAGGGACAAAGGCTATTCAGGGCTTACCTTGTCTTGCCCATAACTAATGTGGCCTTCCATGACTTCGGCTATGGCTACTATGCTCATGGGCTAGCAGCCGGTGGCTAGTCCTGCCACCCACTCGCATCAAAGAAGTAGTTCCATTATACATGGCCAAATCCTTATCTATGTATTCTTGTTAGAAACTTCATGCTGAATAATCTGAATTTAATGAAGAACACATAAAGAATGGCTCCGAATCGCACAGAGTACAACTTTTCTTAAGGAAATATTTGTAGTCTTTGATAAACCAAATTATTGTTTTGTTCTTATGAAAATTCTCCTCCCAAGATAATTAGAACCTTATAGGATTTGGACACAGCAAAAGTGAAGAATCCCTTAGTTCTCTCCTTGAGGCCTTTATGAAAGAACACGGATATTTGCCTCCTTCAGCTCACCAAGTCCCCCTATATAGCATAAGAGATTTCTTTCATTTTATTGGAGTGGAAACTATAGTGGTTATTCAGGCATGGTCCGTCCAAAGTTTGTCAAATGGCCCAAAAGCACTCCACAAGACTCTCCAACACTACTTAGGAGAAGGGGACATCTTAAGACTCTAAACATATGCTAACTGACTATGTGCCCTAACATAGCCAACTATGTGTACACATCGTTGTGTACATTATGTGCAACATTGTAGACTTTCCCCACAATGCCTACTTAGATGGTATGCAATGTTGCGGGTAGTTCCCGCAATGTATGCACATTTAGTAAACAACACTTTCACACTTATGTGCACCTCAGCACGTGTCACGGATAGTCCACTTCGTTACCCCATGACAAGAGGTGAGCCCCCCCCCCCCCCCCCCCCCATACTTTATACACCCCAAAATTTTTTAATAAATTACTAAATACCCCCCCACCCCCACTATTCTTTTTTACCCTATTTTTGCTCTTTCATTGCCCCATTCACAATCTTCCTACTCCGGTGTGAGCTCTTTTATTTCCCCGTTGCTTGTGGCTTCTCTTCCCCAACCAATTTCCTTCTTCCCCCCGCTTGTGGCTCCTCTTTCATGATCTTTTCCCCTCTCCCCCTCACCTTAATGCTCATATGAAAAACATCTTAATGGTTTTTTAGGGGGGTGGTCACCGCTAAATTATGCAAAATTTAATGGTAAACTAAGGTTTCTGTCCAAATAAGTTTTATTTGACAAATGATATCCCACGCCAAGAAACCTCTAAAGGTTTTTTAATTTATGGATGGTTTCTAATGGGGAGAGGTTACCACCACAATATGCATACATTGATGAGGACTTTTGTTTCCCATACAATGCAGTTTTATTTGTTGGGGGTTACCCCCTGCCACGAAACTTCTATAAGTTTTTAAACTTATGGAAAACTTTTGGCAGGGGCTGTTCACCACCACAATATGCTGAATTTGTTGGGGACCTAAGGCCTCTGTCCAAATCAATTTATTTGGCGGAGGGTGCCACCCACCAAAAAACCTCTAAAAGTTTAAGGGTGCTGGGGTGACATGAGTAAAATTATAAGGGGGTGTGGGGGTTACTGAGTTATTAAAAAATGTCAGTTATTTTTCTATAGTCGGGGGCTCTAAGCATTTTTTTGGGGGAAATAGACGTGTTCTTTCTGAAAATATTGGAAAGTTTTATTTTGAGAAAACATAAAACTCTTACCAAAAAATATACACACTATGTATATTTATATATAAGACATGTAGAAAACTCACCCCTGAATGAAGACACATCAAAACCCTTCAAAAATATATGTTTCTATCTAATAAAACACAAGAGGGTATGTGGAGTAATTGATCGTGATCAATCACTTTAGAAAAATTTGAAAAGACTTTACTGGTCGATCGATCAAGGAAACTATTGATTGATCAATCGATTCATACACCGATTGACCGCTTGATATTTTTATGATAAAAACTCAACAATTCTTATACTCAATCCTGATGTATGTATTCTTATGTTTTTATGATAAAAACTCAACAATTCTTATACTCAATCCTGATTTATGTATTCTTATGCTCAGGGAGGTTTAAATACACATAAACACCGTTATGTAACACTAATAAAATCATGACATTACGATTTTCAATACGTTTACAACATACATTAATTAGATATATTGTAGTTAATTTTAAAACTCGACAGAGAAGCAGGATTACTACAACCAACTGCGCTGCTCATCAACAACTTATACATAAGCAATTGAACTTGAAGTAGAACATCTGAAGGTGGAAGCCAACGTCCCTTATTACATAGAACTGATCTGACAGACACATTCAACGGTGGAAAACGGTGACATTGAACTTGACCACAGCATTGGATCCGAGAAGATCAAGATAAACAGTCTCCAAGGTGGCATAACCTCTTGCATATCGGAATGCGCCAGTCCCAGAGACGATTGACACCTCCCTCTGCTTCAAGAGGATCCTATCTGCTCCTTGGATCTCTAGTGTGCTGCCGTTGAACTTCTCGTTTTGAAACACAGCTGAGAAGAGGAGGTGGAGGTCGTCGCTGCCCATGGCCGAGTTCGCATAGATGCCGTGGGCCTCTCCGATCTTGGTCGAGTTCCTCTCGGGGCCCTCGGTGAGGTCGTCAGCCAGCACTATTATTGTACCATAATGGAGAACAGTGGACCTGGTGCCATTGAGTCCTGCCACATGAAAGGCCGTTACATTCTTACCTGTCTCCCAGTCTTGCATGTAAAAAACAATGTTCGTCTCCTTGATCTTCCCACGCCTGGCAGCATGAACCACACCAGGCATTGCTACGAGAAGCAGCAGACACAAGCTTACCCATCCTGTCAGGAGATTGTTGGAAGCCATGAGCCCTGTAAGATTAGCTTATTTCGCAGCTCATCATGTCCTCCAGGATCTCCTATTTATACTGATTTAATAGGCATTCAATCTACACTTCATAAAATGGAAATTTTTTCAGCTTTAACGTGACTAGTATGACACTTTTTAAGATTATTAAAATCCCATGCAATGCAGTCGACAATAGAACCAGCGACAAAACAGTCCATTTGCAGCTACCAAACGGTCGTTGATAGAAAGATTCAAAAGTAAAAATAACTTGTGCTGCTGGATACAAACTCATTAGATCATAATCCGTCCACAAAAAATTTAGCGCCTGCCTTCGACCATCTGATTCCTGACTAACTTTAGCATAAAAAAAAGAAAAAAAAAAAGGTCTCATACATTACTAAATAATTTGATCACATAATAAGTCCAAGATCACGTTGTTCTCTACATATGGTCAAGTGTCACCGGAGCAAACTTGCTAACATTAAGCCAAAACGCGAAGTAAACACGTAAGATCTGATTGGCTCGCTTTCAACTTTTCAAGTATGCAAGTTTCGATATGTAGTAAAAAAATAACTAAGCATATATAAAAATATATCCAAGTGTTTTGAACTAACTACTATGGCTGCTTTTTTTTTTCTTAAAACCTGCGGGTTAATCTTTTATTTTGTTTCATTTTATTGCTGCATACATAACTGCTGGCTGATCCTGGTAGAAAATAAAGGGTGATTAATTGTTTTTTTAGGAGTACAATTTTAATGTGAGGGATAAATCATGACATGCCCATTTGAATTATTGTTTCATTCAATCCAATATTTGAATTCTACTTCCGCACTTTCTCCCTGTTTATGAAAAAATTCATTAAAAATGTATTTATAATATGCATGTGTTCCTTATATTTGTTCAAGCAAATACTCTCTCCGTCCTATATTAAGTTACATTTGAAAAAATAGTAGTTTTTATTTAATAGTAGTACTTACATCTAAGAGAAGGAAAAATAAGTATATGATACTCTTTTCTAAGTACCCAACTACTTAATTTTATGTGGAAGGGATAATCTTGCTGGTGATGATGTGATGTTGTAAGATAAAAATACTTTGATGGACTATATTGATGATGCCTTTAACAAAGAAGGTAGAAACTAAGTTCTGAGATAAATATTTCTAGTAGGCTTTTAGTTTAAATAAATGTTTTCATAAACTTGGGTTGTTAATAATGTTTAGTGATGTTATCTACCTCTATACTTGTTATTGTTATTGAATTTTAATTTTTATTATTAAAAACAAGTATATTAGTTATATATTTAACATAATGTGTATAAGTATCTCAATTATTCTTTGAAGCACACTGTACTTGGCTCGATTACAGCTATATGAACTGCCACATCACATAAACCGAGGTCAATGTTGGGGGCATGACAATTAGTCTGTAATTTTATCTAAAATATTGTTAAAGATAGAGAAAAAAATTTCTCTATGCTTTTCCTTCTATTTTGAAAGTTTACTTGTGTAATTCGCAAGAGAGGAAGGTCGTGTATGCTTGTAACTAGATTCATATAGCAAAGTGATTACCATCAATATTCCCCCTGCATTAGAATGTTGCCCTATGCAGGTCCAACATGCCGCCATGATGTCATAGAGGGCGTGTTGTCAAAATTGATGAGGTATAGGAACGCGATGAAGTTGCGAGGTTCTCACAACAAGTTGACACCTAATGCTTTAAATAGTTAATTTTGATAGTTATTTTTGCTCACTAAAACCCCAACTTGGGTTAGCCCAATGACCAAGTTGAGGTAATAAGTAAGAGGTAGATGTCGAAGGTGCAATGTTGCCCTTTGTGGCGATGAGAAGATAAACCAGCTACCTCGCCACGATACTACTCCACATGGGTGATTCCCGCCAAGAGAGCCAAGAAGATCGGAGGCTTACACACCCCCGAGATGCGAGGAAATGGTGAATAGGTGTTGGGAGGCATGTTTGAAGATTGACATCATTAAATTTCATGGGGGATGCGGCCCGAGGTGTTCCTAGAATAGGTTTCTAATGCAAAGGACATTCCCTATTTCAAGGAAGTCTCAGAGGATAAGAGTGTCCCCTTAGTGGGAACGCACTTTTGAGATTGAGCAGCCACATAGTGGCAACAACTTAAATCTACATGTGCATGCCAAGGCAAACTAAAGAATGTTGAAAAAGAAAAGTTTAAGAAACATATGAGGCCAAACTTTTGTAACACCCTAGAATTTTGTAAATTTCTAATACTTGACCACATGGATATATATGAGTTTGACCTTAGGTTTTCTTGGTATAACATCTTCTTTTGTAAGTAGAGTTTAAATATAAAATTATATTATTAAATAATAAATATAAAGAGCATTGTAGAGATACCAAGAATATGCAAATTAAAGCTCGGATGAGGAAGTTACGATACATGTAACATCATAGAAGTTTCGGAGTACATATAAAATATAGTGAATTCGACCTTTGAGCATTCTTAATAAAATAACTTATAATGTTGCTCAAATTTTAGTGTGAAATTTTAAGGAGAGAACAAGCGTACATAGCTTCCATACGCCTCTAAAATGTACAAATCGGAGATGAAGTTATGATTGCCTAAAGTTGAACCTGAGGTACTATAAATGACTTGCAAACATATACCGATCTGACCCTTGGATACTCTTAATAGTTAAACGTTTTCTACATATAGATTTTTAATCTGAAATTTTGAGCTATATATTGAGAGAAATATCTTTGTAACGCACCACGAACTCTTTAATCGAAGTTTGTATGAGGAAGTATTGACCATCTATGTCACGCCAGAGGTTTTTCCACACATTTACTTTAAAATTTTACTAAAATTTTATTTTTAAAACACATATGAAAATCAACTAAATTAACAAAATTCAAAATATGTGAAAACAACTTTCACAAATTAAATCATCTTAAAACAAACAAACAAACGTTCTCAGGCGTGACCTAAAACAAAAACGTACAATTAAATCCTACCATGGCCATGGGTTTTAAAAACAAAAACCTCCCAGGCATCTCTGAGTACAAGTTCTTTCACAGTTTGAAAATAAATCGTTCATACATACACAAGTCCAGTAGATAACATAATTTTCTCACCTTAGTCAATACATGAGATTGTAGCACCAAACTCCACATAACTTCATTGCAATTTTGCGGCGCTCAAAGTCGAGGAAGAATTGTCCACACAGGGAAAAGTCCAGTCGCAAACAGCTATCGATCGACCTGCAAAAGCCTCCAATCGAAGGGGCTAAAAAGATGGGGTGAGTATTTTCATACTCAGTAGGAGAAAAATGAATCAATGAACTATGCAAGTTCATATATAGATGCTTCCATGCAAACACACATGAAGCAAATAGAAAAAGAAGTATAAATATTGTCACGCATACAAATCATCGTAGAAACCGAACTTGCACTTACTCATAGCTCATGCTCTTACACTTACACTTTGAATCAGCCTTATCAGCTTACTTGTACAAACATACGCTAACACTTACAACATACACATACTCGTACGACCTTATTCGTACGGACTCACTTGTACGACCTTATTCGTACAATCTTACTCTTACATTTCCTTTAGAAGCTTACACTTACACTTACCGTCTGAATCAAAGTCTCACAAACTTACTCATACAACATACTCATACTAATAAACTTACTCTTACTGTCTTCCAAAGAAGCTCACACTTACTCTAAATCTTACACGTACAACGTACTCAGAATCAGAAACATACAACTTACTCTTACGATCGTACACATACTATCGACAACTGAAGCTCATTACAATTAATAAGCTCCAGTGTCGGAAAGGAATGGAATGCCACTGGGGCATCACCTTAACCTTCGGGGAGCAACTATACACTATGGACTTTTCTGAAGGCAAGGCACACTTATGCTCATGGGGCATAGGATCAAACAGGTAAGAGCAGATCCATGATACTACTTACCTGAGCGCGCAAATGCCCACTCTCTGGGGCCATACAGTGCCAACTAAGGGCGGAAAACATACAGTGCCACTCTTCGGCAGGAATCTTACAGTGCCACTCTTGGACAGAACATACAGTGCCATCGGTAGGCAGAAAACATACAAAGCCCACGAAGGGCAAAAACTTACAACGCTCTCAACAGAGCATCAAATGTCTGGGCCGAAAATACTGCACCAAGACTAAAACCCGCAGAAAAACACCATGGCTAGACCAGAAAAGACGCTTAGTCGATTACTTATCGACTAGCACAAAACGAAACTTATTCCGTCGAAACCCTCAGTCTCAACCTCACAACGTTATCAAATTAGGGTTACTTACCATTCAAGTTTATGTTATGTAACTTATGCACGTACAATTATGATCAGAACTACTTCTATCTTACAAATCTCTGCACAGTTTTACCTTAACTCGTAATCCATACTAATAATCTTACCATCATACATTTACAGCATTACATCTTACACCATCCACCCTAAAATTGAATCATCTTACCTAAACTCCTCAAATGAAACCCTTAGACTTACATCCCGATATCATACCCTTACTAATTCCTTACTCATTATTTTTCAATTACAATTCATATTGTGTACATTATGCATGTATAATTATGCCATTACCTCTTCTAACTCACAATCTCCTAAAAGCGCTCTGAATCTTGAGTCTTCAATTCCTTGCATCCCCCACGTCTCCTACTCGTCGCTCAAATGTGCCATCTAACTCCAACTGAACAAATTCTCCAATCTCATCAAATCCAGCATTTGTCTTTCAATCTTATCTTTCCTTGCCCAACATACAATCACGGTTTCCACGTTATAAGTTACAAAGTACCCCTTAGCCAAACTTACTATCAAATACTTCTACTCGTGCCCATCGATAGTATACTATTAATCCACAACAAAAATCACACACTCTGGTCACATACATAAGCTTCATAGCAACTTACTATGTGCCCTTAGTATTCACTAACATACGCACACAATACACATACATACAACATGCTTTTATAAATGGCATAATCATGCAAAACATTAAATTATTAACTCCTAGCATGCTACTACATAATCAAAATATGCTATAATGAAATTACGAGTTCAAGGTCCCCTACCTCGTAATCCACAGGAGTTTGATGGCGAGCAAACGTCGGTGGTGGTGTTGATAGCAGACTAGGTGGCCAAAAGCATCGCACTGAGAGAGTTGTTATGTCCCGAGGATTTTTCAGAGATGCTGGAATTAATCTCGATAAGGTTAGATTAATTACACTCAAAGTATAAGACTGCGAGCACTAGGGCGGGCAAATACAATGTCATGCCACTAGAAATGGCAAGAACGACCACAGAATAGGGGCTGACTGATTGGAGGCCGACCAACGGTTTAAAACACTTTGTTGGCAAAAAAACATGAAAATGGGTCGCAGGCCACACTCAACGGCAGCAATTCTGCATCATCAAAGCCTCACGAGGTACCGGAGGGCTTTAACGATCATATTGCCTAATGGTGGGGACGTTCCATAAACATATGTTGATGCTCTAAGGCTTGGTGTAGGTGGCCGACAAAGGCGGCGTTATTTCTAAATGCTACCCACAACCAATTCATCGTACAGACGATCGTGCATCAAGCACGGCTTACGGTGGAAAATATGGCACGACAGTGTTACTTCCCCTTAGGAGAATCTGAATTTGGGGACTCATTCTTGCAGGTTTTGGATCATGCGTAACAAAAGTGGGGTGCAAGGGTAGCATCGGGCCAAAAGTGTTGGCCCTTGCCATCACTGGGCCGGGGCAGAGCCCATTTTGGTCGAACCTGCAGCCCAAGTCTGCGCAGCGACATGCGGAACAAGTTGGCCCTAGGATGAGGGGTCGCTTTGACAACGGTCAGAGGCGTACCCCTAAGAAATGGGTGTTTCGTGTGTGCAGAAAACATGCAGAGGAGGCCGGAAGCAGCGGCCCTTTAATGATATTGGGTCATGCTGACATCTATAGCTATCCGCTAGCCAATGTCGGGCAGCATAATAGTCGGTCAAAGAATTGAAGAGACCCGATCTAATTGGGATGATAGTGTGCCGAGTTCGGGCGGCAGACACGCATCGTCGAGCCACGAATGGCCAGACGGGGGTTGGGGCTAGACTTGGGAGAAGACAGGACCTGGCAGTCGCCGGATAGCGACAAGTCAAGTGGATGTTGGCCCAATATCGTCCAACATCCGATTACGGAGGATGGATGCGGCCCACGAAAAATTGCAACTTTACTCTAATGCGGGTCGATCAATTGAACGAGTCGGGACAATCGATGCAAGAGGCTAGACCTCGGCACCTTGCCGTTATCAGCTCGAGGCAATAAACCCGAGGCCGAACAATGGGCTGCGGCTAGCAGTGAAAACTAATGACAAAAATCTTCGAACGAGGGAAAATTTCGTCCGGATCGGCATCGGGCAGAGGGAAGCGATGGCTAGGGCGGCAGCCGGGGGGAATAGTCTCGCCATCGCCGGATCAGGAAAAAGGCCAAAGGTCGGTCACCGTGGCTGGGCACCGGCAGCACAGTCGACGGCCGCAACACCCAGCAATAGAACGGAACATTGCCCGTCTGGATCTAAAAATGGCGGAAGAAGAGGTGGTTGACCGGGGAGACGGCGGTCCGGTTTGGGGGGTGGTGGTCTTGTCATTGCTAGGCCGGAAGAGAGCCAGCGGCCCAGTGGCGGCAGCCGGCAACCAGCGGCACAGCCGCAGTTCGTACTGAACAGAAAATCGAAAAAAAAAACAAAGATGAAACCGTTTTTTACCTCGCGATAGCAAACCAGGGGCGGAGGTGGCCGGAGGTTGCTCTGGCCGGGGCGGAGCCGTGGTGGTGGGCTGAAGGCCATGCAAATGGTGGCAGTGACAATCAGGCCAAAAATTGCAACCCGCAGACCAAAAAGGGGGGAAAGAAACAGAGCAGCGGCGGGCAGCGGGGAGGCCGGGATGGCAGTGGTCAGAGGTTGCTCTGACCGGGACGAAAATGTGGTGGCGGTTTGGTGGCCAAGCAGTCAACGGCGGCGGCGGATTTGGGAGGAGATTCTCAAAACTAGCCACCGGGCCGAAAACAAGAAAAAGAGAGAGTGGTGGCTGGGGTGGCGGTTGTCGGCGGGGCTAGGCCAGGGAAGGGGTGGCGGCGTCGCCAGGCCGTGGTCGGCCGGACGAAAGCTGGCGGCCACTGGCGGCGGTGCTTCCGGCCTCACCCAATGAAGCCCCCCATTGTTCACAAAATAGGGTCGGGCGTGCTGAGGCGTGCCCGATCCGTTTTATCTTTTTTTAAAAAAAATCCCTTTCGTTCTTTCTGCTTCCGTTCTCACACCTCCTGTCCGTTTTCGCGCTAAAAATTTCTATAATGCATCAAGGCCCATGACCTGTGATGAAACACCACTTCCGACTCTTACGGTAGCAAATAATACAAATACGGATATGTCGAAGCGTAAAATTTATTTATCGAAAATACGACCAAAAATTGTAGAACATTGCAGAAATTGCATAAATTAGCAAAAAAATCAGAAAAATTACAGAAAAAAATTAGGGATATTACAATCTAAAGTTGGGACCTAGTGCAACCAACCGTTATTGTAGGCCACATCATAGACATGTCAATGTGGGTGTCGATGGCTACAAGCAATTTTTTGGTTTTGATAAAAAAAAAACCACCTAGTTTGACGATTTTACACTAATATTTCATCCCTTTTACCTTTAATTAAGTTACTTTTAAGGCCCTCATACTCTATTTCCCATGGACTCTTCAAATTAAGAGGGAGCTACTCAAAGGCTCTCCAAATCAAGAAGAATTAAGAGAGAGATTAAATTTTTCGAGGGATTGGTTGGCAATGCATGTGAGGGAGGATTTTTATATCAAACGATAAGTTGGATTGTTAACCTTATTACTATGATTTAACTTGAAAAATGTATATATAATTTAAATTATAAAATTATTGAATATGAAAGCCTGAAAGTATGAATCTATGCGATGTTCTTGTTGTGATGATGATGAAGAATCATGATTTATATGTTAATTGAGTATTTAACTCCATAAAATCACTTTTTAGTATTATTAAAGGACATTATAAGTGCTGAATTTATCATGGTTATTAATTATTCATTAAACCGTATAAATCATGCTTCCCATTATTAATCAATAACCATGATAAAATCACTAAATTAATAAACCATAATATTTGAGGCATGCTTCATATCAATTCACACGTTCTTAAGAATCAGAATCCCATAAATTAATAATTAAAATGGGCCAAGATTAACTGTGTAAAGACAAATAACTTTTTGATTAATTTAAATAATTTTAAAATATTATGAAGGGCTTAACTTGCACCGACAAAAGTCCGCACAATATACATATGCAAAGCAAAAAAGAAAATTGACAAAAATACAGCCAAAAGCATATTTCTTCAAAGTTTTACAAGGTTTCTTCATTTAATCTCATTGTTGCATTCACACTTGCAACATCTATAGGTGGGTTAGTATATATTTATACTTAGTAGGTTGAATTAAATTCTACTTACATATTATAATAAATTATAATTAAGAATGCCTAATTCTTCCAATAGTTCATATAATTAATATTCGAAAGTCGACTTAAAATAAATCAAACTATCATTGTTGACTAACACAAAATCCGAACATAGTTCATTTACAAAAATTCGGATAAATCAATTATTTTCAGAATATGCTAAATTATTTATTCACATAATGTCATTGATACCGAAGCGATATATACTTGTACTCATAAGGAAATAGGATAAGAATAAAAGATATCTTCTTACAATATCCTAGTTTATGAGTGCATCAAATGTCACAATAGACATATATCCATAATTAATAGCTTTTAAGTTTTATACCAAATAACTAATCTTCAAGTCAAATTATTCGAAATATTAATCTAATAATATAATAATATTCAAAGTCTTGTATTGCGATTAAATCTCATTAAGAGGTATAACAAGACACTAGTATTTTAACATTTGTCTGGCCCCTAATGATATATTTTTTTAAATAAAAATATTTATTCATGGTACAAAAGAATTTAATAAACTATAAGGCTTAGTCGTAGCACGAAGTTAGAAGTGATGGCTACTTACCCTTGCTCTTTAGATTTTTCAAGAGTAGCAGCGAACAAAACATCCCCATCCAAAAAGGGACCTTCTCTCAAAGAGGTTTAAAGGCGGTAGGTAGAGTCTCCCCTTGCCCTCAGACGATTCTTCTTTTGGGCTTGAAGCATTAAGTAGAACCTCCCTTCACCCCGAGACTTTTTGCTCTTTTCAGCTGGAAGAAGGCAAACAAAATATCCTATTTCTCAGAGACTTTTCTCTCTTTGCAGACTAAAGGCAATAGACAAAACCTCCCCTTACACCAGGATTTTCCTCTCTTTGCAACCCAAAGGCAACGGGCATAATCTACCCTATACCTAGGATGATCTCTCCTTTTGGGCTCTGAAGCAACACAACTTTTTCCCCAATACATTTCTACCCTCTAGAAAGGTTATCTTAAGAAACGACCCTCTCACACCATTAAGAACCCTCGATTTAGCTAAGTTTGCTTTTCGAATGACATAAATTGGGTTAGAAATGGCTCTCGTATGGAGGAGAAAAAGTCTAGAGATGGGTAAAACCAAGAGGAAGAAAGGAAATGAGTACAAAAAGAGTGGGAAATGCATCCCCTTTTATAGGGCGAAGGACCGCCAACTACGGCACACATTTGCAACCTGAAGTGGTTGTGCACTGTCAACCATGCTGTTGATGCCTGCTGTTGTCGCTAGGCTCCCACATGCGGCAACTACTTATGTTTTTTTTAAAACAAAATATGTTTTTAAAACATTACCCTTTGAATTTTTAAAAACATATTTTGTTTAAAAAAAACGTAAGTAGATGCCGCATGTGGGGGCCTAGTGACATCAGCATGCATCAAATAGCATGGCTGGCCATGCACAACCACTTTGCGTTGCGGATGCACATCACATTTTGGTGATCATTTCCCCTATAAAAGGGGGTGGGTTTCCCACTTTTTTTGTACTCATTTGCTTTCCACCTCTTGGTTTTACCCATCTCTAAAATTTCTCTCCTCCATACGAGAGCCATTTCTAACCCAATTTATGTTGTTCAAAAGCAAACTTAGCTAAATCAAGGGTTCGCTATGGTCTAAGAGGGTCATTTCTTAAGATAACCTTTCTATAGGGTAGAAATGTATTGGGGCAAAAGTTATGTCACTTTAGAGCCCAGAAAAAGAGATCATCCTAGGTTGAGGGTAAGTTCTACTTGTTGCCTTTGGGCTACAAAGAGGGGAATATCCTAGTGTAAGGGGAGGTTCTGTCTATTGTCTTTAGTTTGCAAAAAGAGAAAAGTCTTAGAGAAATGGAAGGTTCTATCTGCCTTCTTCCAGCTGAAAAAAGAAAAAAAGTCCCACAATGAGGGGAGGTTCTGCTTACCGCTTCAAGCCCAAAAAAAGAATCATCTGAGGGCAAGGGGACACACATACTGCCTCTGAACCTCTTCTAGAATATGTCCCTTTTTGGAAGGGGATGTTTTATCTGCCGCTACTCTTGAAAAATCTGAATAGCAAGGGTAAGTGGTCATCACTTCTAATTTCGTGCTACGACTAGGCCTTATATGTTTCCGAAATTCTTCACGTACCATGAATAAATATTTTTATTTAAAAAATATATCATTAGGGGTCAGACAAACATTAAAATACTAGTGTCTTGTTATACCTCTTAATGATATTTTATCGTAATACAAGCCTTTGAATATTATTACATTATTAGAATAATATTTTGATAAATTTGATTTAAAGAGTAGTTATTTAGTTTAAAACTCAAAAGCTAGTAATTATAGACATCTGTCTATTGTGACATTTGATGCACTCATAAACTGGGATATTGTAGGAAGATCTATTTTATTCTGATCCAGTTTCCCTACGATTGCAATTATATATCGCTTTGGTAACGATGACATTATGTGAGCAAATAATTTAGTAGATTCTGTAAATGATTGATTTATCCAATTTTTTGTAAATGAACTAAGTTCATATTCTGTGTTTGTTAATAATGATATTTTGATTTATTTAAAGTTGACTTTTGAATATTAATTATATAAACTATTGGAAGAATGTATATTTTAAGGACTTTTGTCGGAGCACATTAAGCCCTTTGTAATATTTTAAAATTATTTAAATTAATCAAAAAGTTACTTTTTTGTACACAACTAATCATGGCCCATTTTAACTATTAATTTATAGGATTCTGATTCTTAATTTCATATAAAAAAGGTGGGTCATAACAATGATATTGCGTGAGGAATTCTTAAATTCAAATAATTCTAACATTTTTAATATTTGAAATACCTTCTAAATTTAGGAATGTCACATTATCTCAAAAGTAAATTAAAGGGTTATTTGGGTGTGGAATTTTGTACAAGTAGAAGTAGACTTTTTTGGAATTAACTCCAATAATTCACGGCCGAATAAGAATTATGATTTGTAATAGAATTTGTTTGGAATAAATTTTAATATCACGTCAAACCCATTTTTAAAACTTTAAATTAATATAACTTTGTCTCTCAAACTTGGATATGCATGTTCTTGGTATCGTTGCACTTATAAATTCGAGTCATATCAAAGAAGACCTCACATGGGTAAGTAATTTTGAACTTTTAAAGTAGGCCTTACCTATACGATACACTTCTCGAGACTCAAATAGATATAAGGGGTAATAATAAAAAATAACAAAATTTTTATCTGAAATAGTGGGCTAAGAGTCAGAATCACTTTGCAAGGTAATATGGTTATCCTTGTTAGAAACAACCTAAATTAACTTTCGGGTAGAATTAAAGCAAAATCAATAAAATATTACACAAATTTCATACCCAAACACCCACTAAAAAATAACCTAGAGTTGATAAAAAAAAACTAAGCCTCTTCCATGCGAAAACTCTAATTTATACAACTTCTACTGAGATACCAACTTCAAACAATACTAATTTACTAAGATTAAATAACAAACCAATTTCTCTTACCTTGTGATGAATCCTCAGCTCCGAAATAATCCCTTATGTGGTGATATGATATACAAGTTGAAGAAAGCCTTAAATTAATGGTACTCCAATGGTAAAATTCAATAGTTTAGGTTTCCAATAAATTTTTAATAGTAGTTTTTACAAAATCATAAAAATAATAGATATGGTTAAAGGAACGAGAGAGGGGAGAGAGAGTGACGCAAAGGAGAGAAGAGTGTCTTATGTTAGGCGACTTCTTAAGTCTAATAAAACTCTATCAAATCTCATCCAAAGCTGAGTTTCCCAATTAAAATAAATCATCTCTTGAATATCTCCAAAACTTGGCGTTGACGTCACATGATTGTTTGGTGGGTGGCCGGGCCAGCCGACTTGCCCAACGCGCCATTCACCTGATTAAGTTTTGCATACCCATTTACCCGCTTACCCGTACCAAAATTCAAAGATAAAAACACCTATACTAAAATTAAAAAAAGAGATGCTGGGTAGGGAAGGAAAATTTATGTATAAACATGTATTTGGTAGGTGAACTTGCTGAATATGATTATGCTGATAAGGAAGGACAAGAAGGTACAGTTACAAACTAATTCCGCATCTTGTACTTTAAACTTATTGGGCTAGCTAGCTTGCTGCAGGAATTTTTTTTTATTACATATATAAAGGTCTGTACAGAAGGTTCAGAAGTGGCGGACTGTAACATTAAACTTGATCACGGCATTGAGGGCCTCAAGATCAAGATAAACGGTCTCCAAAGTGGCATACCCTCTTGCAAGCCGGAACAAACCAGTCCCTGAGACGACCGACACCTCCCGCTGCTTCATGAGGATCCTGTTGGAACCTTGGATCTCCAGTGTGCTGCCGTTGTACTTCGCATTTGAAAACACTACCGAGAAGTGGAGGCTGAGGTCGTCACTTCCCATGGCCGCGTTGACATACACGCCGTGGGCTTCCCCAATCTTGGTGGAGTTCCTCTCGGGGCCTTCCGTAATGTCGTCGAACATCACCACTATGGTTCCATAATGAAGGATAGTTGAGCCAGTACCGTTGAGGCCTGCAACAGAGAAGGCTGTTGGCCTATTACCCGTCTCCCAGTCTTGCATGTAGAACACCATATGCGTCTCCTTCATTTTCTTCCCTCCAGCTGCCTCACTTCTATGGGGCACTGCTATGAGGAGCAGTAGGCAACAACATAACAATGCTGAGAATAAGGTGCTGGAAGCCATTAGCGATGTGAACTTTGCTATGTCGCTGAAAGGTTGCTGCTGTACTCAGTGCGCTAGGCTGCTAGTACGTAGTTCCAATTTATATATGATTATTCGAAGTCCTTGACAGCAACACCAGCTTCCTTTTTCATCTTTTAAATTAGCTGCGACTGTGGCTCTTTTAGTATTTAGTTGCTGATGATTTATGCGAATGGTTGTCATCTCTCACCTACCCAACATTTTTTGGTAAAATAAAATAAAATTAATAATTACTACAATTAAAAAAATGCATGTAGAACTTAACTCGACTAGAGAGCATAACCTTGTGATTAAAAATAAAAAGACTAAAGCATCACCGAGCTCGTATTTAGTTACCATTATGATGATGATGGTTATTATTATTATTATAGATAAAATATAATTATAAGCCTGTGCGGAAACTAGATCTTTGTGCACGGAGTTATACTACGTACAATTGATCAAACGTAAAAATTAAAATTGATCAAAAGTCCTACTTGTGTGTATTGCTTAATTTAAATAAACCATTTAAAATTTTATGAAGGAAATTTAAATTTTACACATAAATTTTTTTAGAAGTTCAGGGTTTTGGCTGCCATCTTTCTAGTTGTAGCGAGATTAAAGGGAGATCTTGCCGGTTGAAGGACAAAATTTTGTAATATCCATTTGAGGACATTTATAAATTTGTCTTTTAAACTTGGGTTCCATGGCCAGAGTTCAAGAGCATGGTGCATAGATGCTTAACATGGTATAAATCTACATAGCTAAGATCATGCTTTATAGTAATGTATCACGTTAGGCTTTTAAGTACCATGTTAAGACCCCTATGTACTATAACGGATTGTTCATGGAACCGGTCTGGAATGTAGATGTATCCTTCTTACGTAGAAATACAAATGAAAAAGACGCGTGTTACTTGGAAGTCTTACATATTCTTTTAAAAAAAAAAAAAGGGAAAACACTGCCCAGGGTGGAGCCAGGACTTCATGTAAGGAGGGAGCAAGGGACATATAAGTATGCTGCTAGAGAGGAGAGTTAAAGGGGGGAGGGGCAAAGTTTTTTTTGTTTTTTCTAACCCTTCATGTGGCTCCGCCCCTGACTGCCCATACACTAAAAAGGAAAACTGGTGTTTATTTAGTCCTAGCAAAGATGATAATTAATACACTTCTCAGTTAACTCTGTGGAGACCATGAGTTCAAATCAGTCACATGTGAGTGCCCAATAACAGCGCATACTAGTGTAACTAGAATTTCTTTCTGGTTTTCGGTACGCATCAAATTAAGACCCTCTTCAACGACGTCACAAGCACGGCTCAAACTTGGGACCTTTCCCTCAACATGAGAGGTCCTATCTAATACACCGGTGGCAAGTTTGGCAAAAGTAACAAGAAATCGAATGGTCTTGCTAAGGATATCCTCTTGTCTCGGCCCTTTATCTTGTTAGATGATTCTCATTTCTTTTGGTTTCCAAAATGTATTTGTTTATGTACCAAAAAAAGAATGTACTTGCTCTATTTTCTAAAAAAAAAAGAAAAAAAAAGTAAGCCCAGAGTTAAAAAAGTTGCTTAGTTAAACAAATGGAACTATTAATGTAATGTAGGGCAGAGGAAATAAGTTTTTAACAAAGAAAGAAACAAATAAGTTCATGCTGTGGGTACGCAGCATTTCTAGAAGCCTGTGAATTCATGCTATATGCCGGCTGCTATGATGGAACACCAACCGAGCAACGTGGGCAGATTTAAACCGAGCTCTTCGATATTCCGGTTTAACGTTCACCTCGTATGTTCTCGTCTCTGTTCTATTTCGCCAACCACCCAACGCAAATCAGCTGACGATGCTGACCATTTTGTAGAAGTAGACTGGAGAGAAATCAAAGTTTACCAGAAATTTTGCTAGACATGAAAAGCATCGCTTGTTGGAGGATAGTGTTAGATATCATTAAAACTCCCTTGTTTGCATGGGGAGTGATATGCAAAATCCAACCAGTAGAAGTCCAATCTATGAACTAGAAAGATTGGATATCTGGCATTTCCGTTATTAGTACTTAGTATACCTTTGTTTGAAAGATGTTGATTACTTTTGTTACTAGGTAAGTGAGATTTCTTAATCTCGAATATTGGTGGTTTGAATTCGCAAATAAATTTCGGATTTACGATCTAGATCTATCACCTAGTTGTATTAAGATAATTAGATATATATGTCGTCTGTCTGGATGCCTATGCTTAAATACATAGGGTGTGACTTTTTGTTAGTCTACTCAAAATATATTCTTACACAAGCGACGATTTAAGAAGGATAGTGATATTTTTATACCATTTTTTTTATACTCATACATTTTATATATATCACTTATAATTTAATAAAAAAAAGTGAATATCATATTGTTAGGTAGGACTTATTAGCCATATTTAATTAAAAAACGTAGCTATTCAGACCCCATTATTTTTCTAGTGTCCCCCAAAACAAAGTGAATTTTTTTTTTTACTTCATTCCCCTCTCATTTTGCTCATGCTTCCTCCGCTCCACTAAATCCCCATTTTTTCTTTTGGCGAAGGCGATAGTGATAGCGATGGAGATGGCGATAGCGACGACAATATAGACTCCAGCGACCACTCTGGTGCCTGCGCAACTAGCCTGGAGCCCGGAATCCAACTTGTGCACCGGCGAACTGGCCACACGGCCTGTGCAGATCCGGCGGACTGGCCGCACTGCCCACGGCCAGATCTGGCCGCGCGTGGTGCGGCCTGTGCTGGCCATGGGCGGCCCAGCCAGATCTGCCCGGGCTTGTTGCGGCTAGTCCGCCGGATCTTGTTGCACGCAGGATTGGCGATGCAGGCCAGCGCATGGCCAATCCGGTGCGGTTCTGACTCCGGTGGCGCCAGCACCGATACCAGCGACCAAAGTTTCACCGGAGAAGAAGATGAAGGGGGAAGGGTGAAGAGTGGGGTAATTTTTTTTTTTAAGCATGGGGGATAAGTGAGAGATTTTAATAAAGAAAGTTGGGGTAGAGAAAAAATGGGGGACACAAGGAAAAAGTGGGGTTTGAAGAGCCACGTTCTTAATTAAAAGTGGTGTAAAGCATATGGTGTGTAGAAAAAATAGAGTATTAATATCATTTTCCATTTAAGAAGTGGACGAGTCACTATGACATCAAGCAAGGATCTTCCCCATAAGACAAATATTATTTTGATTGGTAAATCAAAATTGTATTAGCTCAAAGAAAGGTACACAATTAATACAATAGCAAAGAACCCCTCCCTAACCCTGAGCTAAAACTACCCACAACACAAATAAACTCCCCCAAGAATAAGAGAGAAAAACAAGGGGAAAAGGACAATGAGAAGCAAAAGAAGATTTATTCTTTCTACGACCTTCCTTTTTATTGTTGATTTTTTCCTAACTTAGATGAATTTTCCTCTGTAAATTATAGTGCTTACTTATCCTTGTTTAATATGTGCATATCATCATATATTCACGCATTCATAATATATGAAAAACTATATCATTATATAACGTATATATAGTAATACATATTATAATGATTAATTAAGCGCTCTCACAATCGACCGATCGATTAAAGAATCATGCACATTAAACACAGTGACCAATTGATCGTTGTTTAGAATGATCAATCATTATAAGAATATTTTACTTAATTTAAGACATTCCAATTTTTATTTTATTTTTTATTCAAGTACAAGTTTTAAACTGACTTATTAAATTATATAAGGATTATGAAATCATGAAATTAAATAGAGAAAACCTCATAGGAGTAAAGAGAAGAACATTTTACACTTTTATTTATTATTTTTCAAAGGAGAATTTACTTAAGCTTTATATTAAAGATCCATGGTGAATTGAAGAAGACAATTCATAATCGAATGAACTAATACATAGAATATTCAAAGAAGAGTTTCAGAATGTCTTCAATAGAAGATTGAATATTTATTTAAGGCCAAAGTCAAGACAATAAGAGGTTTTTATTGAAGACTAGAAGAATATATAGATAAGGCAATAAGAAAAAAGTTTCAAGTGCTTCGAAAAGACTTGAAATCCAACCATACTAATCTAAACAGGACAAGCTTGTATAAGAATCTAAATAAGGTTTGTAGTTTTCTTGTGTCCATATGAAAGCCTGATTTCTAGTACATTAATTTGGTTCCTTTAAAATTTCTATATAAATTACTGTATTTATGTGTAGATTGTTTGATGGTTAATTGATTGATAATTTGATAGTAAAATTTTGAGAAAACTTTAAGCTTTAATCGTTTTTGCTTAATAAAAAATTATGTGTAAAAAGGTTAGAACTCTTAATTATTACTTGTTGAAAGCATTAGTTTTAAGAGTAATCTAGTGATCTGCTAGGTCGATAAGATGGATATTAAAGTCTTAATTGGTTTCTCATCCTAATCATTTAAAATTTTAATTTTGTGCTACTTGATATCAATCAAAATTGTCATTATTTTGCTTAAGATCCTTGCTTAAATTTTTATAGTTTATTCTTGTGGTAGATTTCTGGTGCTAGGGTTTAAATTTTGAATTGTGCTTAAGTTTTGATTGTTTTTCTTTTATAAATATCAAATTGAAACTTCCTAAATTGTGTGCCCTATGTTGGTAGTTGTTTCTCTGATAAATTTTCTTGACATTAGTGCTTATGTAATTTATGTTAATTAAATTCAATGGCCGGATTGAATAATTCAATGAATGAATATTAGGACTTTGGAAATCTAATAAATAGACCTCTTTTATTTGATAGGCAAAATTTCTCATATTGAAAGAATAGGATGAGAACATTGATATAGACGCTTTATAAGAATGCATCAAAAGTGGTTGTTAAATGGTAGAGTCTTCTAACAACAAAAGATAAGGATGAAAACTCAATTCTAAAAGATTAAATTGATTGGGATGAGAATGAGATTAAATTTTCTAATTAATAGTAAAACCCTTAGTGTTTTATTCAATGATGTGAAAAAATTACAATATAGGTTTACCTTTCATTGTGTATCTACCAAAGTAGTTTGTCTACTTTGGGAAAAATTGATGAAACATAAGGAGTGAACTAAGGCAGTGAAGGTGTCTAGGCTTCAAATGTTGACTTTAAAGTTTGAAAACATAATAGTGAGTGAAAAAGAAATACTTTTTGAATATTATACTTAAATTTTAGACATTGTCAACATGTGTGATCGACTAGGAGAACCTATTTTTGAATATCTTATTATGAGAAATTTTTTAAGGTTTTTATTCTCAAAATTTAAAATTAAGCTGACTTCTATTAATAAATTAAAGAATATTAATACCTTAGACATAGAAGGTTGGTTGGGAACATTAGAACATTTGAGATATAAGAAGAATCGTATGAGAATAAAAATGAGATGATTGACAAGTTTAGGAGAAAATAGAATGCCCTAATGTGTGCTAACATGTGTGCCGCTAAAGCACACATTATCCTTTAAAGTGGCATGTTGGACCTGTGTAGGGCCAGCCACCAACTGATGCAGTGCAAGATTAATGAGATGAGCGTCAATCATTTGACAAATTTGGCTAGAGGCACACACAACCTTCATCTCTCATGAATTTTAATTATAAATCTATAAAAAATAGAGGGAAAACAAATGAGAAAGAAATAACCTCTTCTTTTTTTCTGAAATTACATAACTTATATCATTTATCAAATAACCAAGTATTTATATAACTCCTAGTAGCATAACTGTAAATAAAATAGTCTAATTTCTAACTACCTCATGACTAACTAATCAAAATTAAGAAAAAATAATAAAAAATCCCTAAACAATCAAAAAAATACTAAATAAGACTCATAAGAAAGCAAAATACCGAGAAGAAAATAAATTGGAATCAAATCCTAATGCAAATAAAAATTTAAACTTCACTACAAGAAAATAGGGTATTAGTGATGCTCTAAAGCGTCGCTAAAGATTATTTGTGATGCATATTTACCGTCACAATAAGCGTCGCAAATAGTCCAGTCGCTACTACTTACTAACGACAAAAAACAAAAACCGTCACTAATAGTACTTTTAGCGACGCTTCGGTAAATCGTCGCTAATATATGTTTATTAGCGACGTTTGAGATACTGTCGCTACAATGTTATACATTCGCGACTGTTTAGATATTTGTTACTAATGAAAAGTATTTGCGACGATGTGTAACCGTCGCTTTGAGGAAAGCGTCGGTAAAAGTATAATTTAGTTGCGACGCTTTACAAAGTGTCGCAAATGATAGTTTTTCGCAACGCTTTTAAATGTGTCGTTAATAAAAGCGTCGCTAATACCTAGGTTTGTTGTAGTGCTTGTATCATTGTAGCATTAATCGATTGCTAACTTTCTGCTTCATTTTATACTAAACATTTTTACATTTTGATTGACCGCTTTAAGAGACTGATTGATCGCTAGCCCGATCAATTGCCAAAAAAAAATTTTAATTTGTCTTTATGCAAGCCCAACGCTCTATATATCTTCATATTAACTGATCTATATCACATTTTACAACTACTTTTTAGCCATGATCTCCAATTTGCCCTCTGTCTTCCTTTTTTGGTTTTCTCGTGTTTGGTAGTAGGTGCAATAAGTTGAAGAGTTTAAGGAAAAATGATTCCCTGCATATTAATTCCACTACAGTCAGGCGTAGTGGGGTATAAAACTGAGCCTTTGAAACAATGAAACGGGAAGACTCCTCCATATAATGGCCCACTTGCAGTCCCACTTGGTCCCGATGTCATGGAGCTTGCAATCAATCAGTGGGTTTGCAAATAATCCCCTATGCAAGCAGCCAAGCACTTAGAGGGGATCATCTTCCTCCAAAACAAATTGAGAAGAAGTTGAAACAAAGCAGGCCACATAAATTGCCTGTTTCCAACACTAATATTCTTCAATTTCTAGTAGATCTAATTGCTCTAATTAAATTTGGGTATAAAGTTGAAAACAAAGATTCAATAAAAAACCTACTTTCCGGCTAGCTCATGAGTATAAAGTCAAATATCACGTAAAAGAAAAGACAAAGCAGCTCTTAATTTTGATCGCAATCACTCTCAGCTAGGCATTTTAAATATGACTATATTCTAATCATACATTAATTAGCTCATAGTCTAGTCGTTTTTACTCCACGGCCGGATTTCGCCGCCGATGTATTGTTGGAGTTGAAGTCGCTAGAGCTGTTGTCGAAAGAAAAGAGGGTGACATTCAATATAATGGGAGAAGTATGAGCAAAATAAGAGGGGAATATAGGGGAATGAAGTTAAAAAAATTAATTTTTTTAGGGAATATTGGAAAAAATAGGGTCAAAATAAAACTATTTTTTAATTAATACTAACTAATTAAACTCCAATCCCACGAACAAAAACATTTCTAAAGTTCTGTACTTTTCTTTATGAGGAAATTCTAGTTTTGTACGTTGCCCTTGACAAAAACGCTCAATGTGCCTAAATGGTTATATTATTATGATTTAAATGTTCAAGGAAAAAAGTTTATGGCCTTAACTAACGAGAAATTTTAGGTGTTCGTTGCATGCCATGTTGGCCGTACCACTCACTGGCCAAATGATCTATTAGTATAGTGTATGAGATACGTAGCTCTGACCGGTTATAGGCTATCGCATGCTGATAGTATTGTAATACACCACCAATACGGTGTGCCACGCACCAAATTACCAACACATATAAATGCTAACCTGACACCAGTGCTTCATATATATTGGATAATATATATTTGGATGGACTAACGAAGTCCTGGTAGAAAGATGTGATCTTCAGATGATTGATGATTACTCTTTTTTCTTTTTCTCTTTTACTTCACTTGCCACGGATAGAAATGAAAATCCATCTTCGGTGAGTTATGTCGGAAGAATATATTGAGGAATAACTTGAAAGCAAGGGAGTGAGTCGCTCTAGCCTCTAGGGATTATATTCCCCTGATCTTGGGACGTAAAGCATGCATATACTCGCGCTCTTTGCTGGTGCAAAACAACACTTCCTAATAGTAATACAGTGCAAAATATGAGTAGACTATGACGATAAAAATTGTCGATTTCTTCATATTATATACAAATGTCAATATTGTCAGCCACTTGACTGATACATAAGTTGCTTGTATCTGTGTACAAATACAGGAACAAAAGAATAGAACAGAAAAATACATGGGAGATTTGATACAGCCAGGAGCCACGGTCACGTAGACGTGGTAGTCGGTATCGGAGTTGCATTGGAGACGTTGGGATCATTGCTGGGTAAGAGGTGGCTTGTGTTGATGGCGGTGAAGACCAGTAACACAATGGAAACAATGACCGAGAGCGCCGACAGGGCGAGCATCAGTCCGTGGGCAGCGCCGCCTTGCACCTCCTGCGCGTACTCTGTGGAAGCCAGCGCAAGGCTCGTCAGTGGGAAGGAATACGGCCACCATGCCACATGAAACTTCCGCATCGACTTCCTGAACAGGTTTGGCCTTGCGATCTGTTTTGACACACCAGAAAGAAAAAGTAAGCTTTCTCTGAACAAGTGAAGAGAATGAATCTGGTTTGGACACTAACACTACAACTTGCTACAACTAAAAACAGAAGAGGAAGACACGAGCAAAAGTCATTGTTCTGTGTGATTTGTCCGCTCAGTGCATGCAGAGGGGTTTTTAGTCCCGTCACTGACTCACTATGCATGCCTTTGGCTTATGCGCCGAACGCGTACGTCACGAGGCCCAAAAAAACTCAGGGCCAGGGCCGCCAGGCAGCACGCTCGATTTATCCAACGGCTTGCGATGGATCAGCGCATATTTTACATAATTTTCTATGTGTCGCATAGGATTATGTAGAGTATCTTGGAGCCCACAAGATATAGATCAAGATAGTGACTCGCAAGTAGGAACTCGCGAAAGTCAAGTCTGCTGCTGGCCAGCAGAAACACTTTCTGACAACAGGGCCTCCCATGCGAGTACAAGTTCCGTGGAGCATTTGTTCATCGTCACCGTAGGTGAGCCATTTACCAGTGAAGCGAAGAGGAAGAGCGAGAGGAAGAAGAGCATCGTGGAGGACTTGTCGAAGCTTCCGGAGATGGAGTCCCAGGCCAAGCTGGCCATGCTTGGGGCAGCAAAGAAGAGGAAGAAGACTGGCCGCAGCATGGCCGGGGCCCTCTCACTCTCGGAGAATCTCTGGTAGAGCGTGACGAAGAGGATTAGGTAATGGGCGAAGCCGAAGGAAAAGTGGCACATGGTGTCGGTGTGTTCACACGTGTTGACTCTATAGAAAATTTAAAAGTCATGAAAAAAATAAAAAATTATTTAAAAATAAAAAGTTATATTTTATATTTATTAAAATAAAAATTTAGAATTAATTTAATCGGTGACGAAGGGGTATGTGTGAGGCTATTTATTGGTATCTCTTTGATAAGAATGGTCACTATGAGGCTATATATATGCCTAGTCCTTTCATTTACTTATTAATCTTAAGGTTTCTTATTTATTCTTGATAAAAAGAGTGAAGAAAACTTGGTATTATTCATATTATTGGATCCTTTTGTATCAATATATGGTGAAGGAACAAGGTACGCCTTTTATTTTTAGATATATATTATGTTATTTGCCTTATGTTTTATCTCTAAGTGATGATCCTGCAACTAAATTTACATCTAACATGTGGTATCAGTAACTTATGATTAATGAAGATTAATCAAGAGACATAGGTTGTTGTTGGTTTGGAAGGAGAACATTTAATTAAGATAATGACTAAAATACCATCTTTAGGGTTGAGACCAGTTTATAGAGTGAACGGGCCCTCACATAGAATTTGACCTTAGTTAATGAACCGAGGGTGATTTTGGGATGTTCTCTGAGTCATAGCTCAGTGGATGAGCTATTTAGTGGGCCGATTTATAAGGTGAAGAGGACCCACATAGTTGAGAGGTTACTTGACTAAGTTTCAGATGTTTGGTAGAGTCAATAGTCATAAGGACCTAAGGCTTCTATAGATATATTAGTAATGTTTTATGAGACATTTTCTCCCAAAGTTGGGATGCTAAAGATTACAACATGCTTCTTCATCCCCACGACGGTTTGGGTATTGACCAGAGAGTCTTTACTATACGAGTCTCCCTCAGGTCTTCCCAAGACTAGATAGTACGTATGAAAAGCGGAGTTATATGAGCATCATAGAAGGCTTGTGCTTCTTGCCAATCTGTGTCCATGAGCACAGTTAGGATCCTCTTCACCAGATTCGTGGCAGACTATTGAGAGCCCTGGGGATTTGGGTCAAGCTGCTGTTAAGCAGTCCACTCCAAGGTTGGAGTACTTTCTTTAGGGATTTCTCGAGGAGCAAGTCATCTCTGAGTTACAGATTTGATAGTATTAATTATCGAATAAGGGATGTGAGATAATTAATAACATTGTTTGATATTGCTTGTTAATTAGACAAGTGGAACGGTTAAAGGACTTACTAAAATGTAAGTTAAAAATATCTAAGCATTGTATGTGTGATGTTATGCTTCTTATGATATAGTAGTTTCTAGGCAGAACTACGTCTAGATCCGATCTTGTTGGAAACATTGGAGATGTTGTCTAATGAGTACGTAGGTAACTAACATCGAGTGATGTTGGCCCAATCCAAAAAATATTAATATAATCTTTTGCCTTTTTGGAAGCTCTTCTCTTGAAGGCGGAGATGCTCCGTTGTGGTTGTGGTTGTGGTTGTGGTTGTTGTTTGGTTTGCTTTATTGCAGATTCTCCAAGTAATGAAAAGTGAGACCAAGGCAAGCGAGCATAAGAGGTTTTCGTATTTCTGCAACTCCAGTATGTAAGTGTACCATAAGCGTGAGAGTCAACTTGTTATTTATTTTCAAATGAGTAACATACTTGTACTTAGATGGATGAGCTAGTCTTTATGAATTTTCAGACGTTAAATAATATCATTTGATTTGATATTTGTATTTATGAACCCCAGTTATCGTGACCTGAATATTTAATCGAAGGGTTTGTTTTGTATTTTAAGAAAAAAAAATTATCGCTACTTACCATTTGTGCTATTTAAAAATACTTTTAAAAATTCGGGTCGTGACAATATGCCTCTAAAAAGATAAATAGTTTATAAATTGAGGTTGTTATGTTTTAGCTTTTAAAAGAATATTTTAATTATTCTTTTGTAAATCAAAGCTAGTCCCTTTAGTGTCTTATTTCCTTTAGAATAGTTCTAAGGTATCGTAGTGTGATATCATGTTGACTTTTTGTCCTATATTAATAGCTCTATTTAGTTTTTCAAATGAACTATTTTTAATTCACCTTGAAAAACTAAATAAAATCATTAAATCGATACATGAGGAGTATATTAATATTTGTATCTTCAAAATTTTTAAATTTATAAAATGTATATCATACGTAGAAATTATACATCAATTACAATTTAATGAGGATAATATATTATATGTTACATGTTATTGCTACATTTGTGTAATTATATATCTTATATATAGCTATATATACATAATTATTAATTTAAATATATATATTTATAGAGCTATAAATATATATTTAAATTAATAATTATATCTATATAATATATACATATTCATGTATTATTTATTATATATTATTTATATATAATTTTAAAATTATATTTAAATTCGAGCTTGAGTCGAATATGAATTGAGTTTGAGTTTATTCGAGTCGAGCTGAGTAAAGTAGGGGCATGCTTGAACTCAATTCGAGTCCACTCAAGTTCAAATCAAGTTAGAGCCAAACCCAATTTTAGTATAGCACAGTTTGAGCTGAGTCGAGTTCTGTTTGATAAGCTGACTCGGCTCATTAACCCCTAATTACTTATAAAAAAATAATATTTTTATAAAAAAATATACAATGAAAACTCTTACCTTGAGTTTTGATTTGATTACATAAATAAACTCATGTGAACTTGGTGTAAGACTTGCTTATTAAGTCTAATTAAAACTCATGGGTAAAATTTTATAAATATTTTTGTTGTGGGTAGTACAAAAATATTCACAAAAATTTACATAAAAATTTTAATTAGACTTTAAAAATAAGCCTCACATTGTTTATATGACTGACTTACATAGATTAATTAAAAGTATGTATAAATTTTTAATATAAAAATATCGTTTTCCTTTCTGATCCCCTAGTCGGCGTCGTTATTCGATAGCGAGCAATACGACCGGCACATGCTAACACTTGAGACTTAAAAGCATCTAAACTTTTTTTAATATAAATATGAGGAATTGACCAAAGTAGACTCCTACTTTGGTCAATTAACCAAAACGTGAGCAAGTTTCTACTTTTTACCAAAGTAGACTTGCTCATGTGAGAACTTCTGCACATGGGAGTATTTTTGACTAAAATACCCTCCCCAAATGTATACTTCTCCTCGGTGATTGGTGTCTCTTTGTCTCCCTCTCCAACGCTGCTTCCGGGAGAGCGGTTGTTCGTTTCCCTCTCCATCGCCGCTTCCGGGAGAGCGGTTGTTTAGGGTTCCCTCTCCACTGCTGCTTACGGGAGAACAGCTGTTCATCTCCCTCTCCGCATCCAGTTCCCGAAGAGTAGCTGGTCATCTCACTGCCCGATTTGTCATTTCCGACTTCATCTCTCCCCCTCAATGCCCTCACCTTGGCCTCGCTCTCGCCTGCACTGCCTTAGCTCGCCCTCGCCCTGAATGCCCTTATCTCGCCCTCATCTGAATGTATTGTTTTAATTTAAACAAAATTAATATATTTTCTGTTGAGAGTCATTGGATCTTGCCTCCAAGTCCCATACATGATTCATATGTTTTCTTGTCGCCAGTACACTCATATGTTTTTTCCCGATTCATTATTCCACGAATTGCACAATTTTCATGCTTTCAGCTATTTGGTTTGTGCCCGTAGTTCCCATATGATTGTGACTGTCACATAATAATAAAAATGTAGTTTTTTTTAGAATAAAATATTTTTACAAATTGCTTGTTGTGATTAGTACGTATGAGAAATATTAATATAAAACTGTGAACTGAATAACTACAAAACTGGAAAACTATAAAACCTGGAAAACTATAACACTGGAAAATCATAAAACTGGAAAATTGAATAATAAAAAGGTAGTTTTTTGTTGAGAATAAAACATTTTTACAAATTGCTTGTTGTGATTAGTATGTATGAGAAATATTAATATGAAACTGTGAACTAAATAACTACAACACTGTGAACTGAATAACTACAAAACTGGAAAACTATAAACCTAGAAAATTATAACACTGGATAATCATAAAACTGGAAAACTGGATAATAAAAAGGTAGTTTTTTGTTGAGAATAAAACATTTTTACAAATTGCTTATTGTGATTAGGACGTATGAGCAATATTAATATGACACTGTGAACTGAATAGCTACAAAACTGTGAACTGAATAACTACAAAACTGAAAAACTATAAAACTGAAAAATTGGAAATTGACAGGAAATTTACTGGTCATTTGCCGTAAAATAGGTGGAAAAGTATGAAATTGAATAACTGGAAACATATAAAACTAGAAAACTATAAACCTGGAAAACTATAGCTTTGGAAAATCAATAAAGTGGAAAACTGGATAAGAAAGAGCTTCATTAGTGAGCTTCATTAGGATAAGAAAGTATGTATCTTCCCATGTGATTGATTTTTAATTTAACATGTTTGTATAGGAAATGTCAAAGGCTACATAAAAGAAAATCAATCAGAAAGGGGAAACTGCTGAAGAAACTATATGAAGAGGATGACAACGCCCTTCCGGAGATAGAGAACTAAGCATAGATGCAGTCTAACTTTGGAGCTCTAGGAAGCCTAGACATGAGCTGAGCTCAGCTATCATGCAATCTATGTGGGTGATCACAGTAGGTGGGGCACGTCTCAAATGAGGATCTTCCTCATGGACGATAGCCGATTGGTCTATGACAATTTCTCTTAGCGTATCATAAAATTATGCTGCACTGATAGGAATTGGTATAGGCCATCTCGCTGACGTCAGTGAGGAAGATCCTCAGTTGAGACGTGCCCCACCTACTGTGATCACCCACATAGATTGCATGATAGCTGAGCTAAGCTCATGTCTAGGATTCCTGGAGCTCCAAAGTTAGACTGCATCTATGCTTAGTTCTCTATCTCCGGAAGGGCGTTGTCATCCTCTTCATATAGTTTCTTCAGCAGTTTCGCCTTTCTGATCGATTTTCTTTTATGTAGCCTTTGACATTTCCTATACAAACATGTTAAATTACAAATCAATCACATGGGAAGATACATACTTTCTTATCCTAATGAAGCTCACTAATGAAGCTCTTTCTTATCCAGTTTTCCACTTTATTGATTTTCCAAAGCTATAGTTTTCCAGGTTTATAGTTTTCCAGTTTTATATGTTTCCAGTTATTCAATTTCATACTTTTCCACCTATTTTACGGCAAATGACTTGAGTAGAATAATGAAATTTATCGTCGATGTAAACAGAATTGAATGTGTTTGAACTATCTTCATTGTCATAAAACTCAGTTCAATGTTTTTGAATTATGTTCAGATGGTTGTCTTATATTATATGAAAAATACTATTACAAGAAAATCAAGTCTTCGTCGTTTCCATTTTCTATCACACGAATGTGCAAATTTTCTATCTATAGACCTAGCTGGAAACTGGAAATCTAGCAACTTCAACATTGACAACAAGGTACACGCGAAAACTGGAAACGGGAAAACTGTCAACTGTAACACCGGCAATAGAGTAACGACCAGCTAGTAACATGAAAACTGTCAACTGGAACACTAAAAACTGGGAAACTGTCAAACTGAAAACAAGCAATCTACTGGAAACCTGAACAGAAACCTGATAACCACAAAAAAAATGTAATATAAACAAAAAATTG
Source organism: Saururus chinensis (assembly GCA_035235625.1). Classification (NCBI taxonomy): domain Eukaryota; kingdom Viridiplantae; phylum Streptophyta; class Magnoliopsida; order Piperales; family Saururaceae; genus Saururus; species Saururus chinensis. Next base: position 36,347,452 of record CP141145.1, read on the forward strand.
TCTTTAGACACCTTTCATATCCACAAAAATACATTTCGCTCTAAACATGTAACACATTTCAAAGGCTTATTGTTTTTTCTTCTCTACTGGAGCTGGTCTCTGTCCTGTATGATTTCTAACTGCCTGAGGTTCGCATATATCTATTCTAGTACTCTGTTCATTGTCTTCGTGCTCATGATGCCTAACTGGGAACTAACAAGTTGCCCTATTATGGCCAAACCCCTTACATCTACTACACTTCATTGTTCTCTTTTCTTCTCCGTGTGAGAGTATTCGCTTCTTCTTTGGTCGCTCGGCCGGAATCCTTGAATGCGGAGGCTTCAATTGAATTGCACTGATATAATCCGGTGTTTCCCATTGACCTTTATGTAGAACAGGGTATATGCCACATTTGTAAACCTCCTTATATATATCAGCCCTATAAAATGGTGAACAATATGCATGATAATCAATGTGTCTTTTTTAGCATGCAGCCAATGCATGTTCACATGGTAGACCCATAGCCTGGAATTTCCCACAGGTGCATGTCCTACCTTCCAAATCAACTTTATCATCACAAGAATACAACTTCGTATAAAACTCATGTGCACTGATTGGATAGCATGCAAGTGCACGTGCTTCCTTAGCCATTGCCTCAATCTCATTTTCTGCCCACAAGGTTAATTTACTAGTCCACTTCCCTGCACATATGATACGTTGATACCACATATCTTGCATCTTTAAGCTTATACCCTCTAATATGGCTAAAATTGAATATTCTTGATGCTCTTTAATCATGGAGTTAAAACTCTCGCACCCATTAGATGTCACAACATTATACCTCTTCCCGAGAAAGTGTGCATTTTCCCATTTAGCTACATCTACATCCACTAACCACTTGTGCGCATCTGGATTAATTCGTTGTATGATGATCATTTGTTCTTCAAACACCTGTGGCCGATTTGTCTTTGCTGCAATGTAGAAGTGGGGGGAGAGGCCTGGATCTTTGAATTTTGCATGCATATTAGACCACACATGATAAGCACAATATCCATATACACAATCCAGAAATACTTTTTGAACCTGTGAAATGATTGAACGGTTTCTGTCAGATATGATAACCAGCCCTTCAATGTGGCCCAAGACATGCTTTAGATGTTTAAGGACCCACTCCCATGAGTCATTGTTTTCCGATTCTCCTATCCCCAACGCAATGGGGTACAAGTGATTGTCACCATCCAAAGTTAATGCCACAAATAAGATTCCCCTATACCGTCCTTTTAAATGTGTGTCATCTATGGCAATTACCTTACGCATGTGCCTCTTGAAATTCTCAACGCACAAACCATACAATACAAAACACCTTTGAAAAGATTTGTCTCTAATGTCGTACTGGATATTTGTGGTAGTCCCTAGATTCATCCTTTCCAATTGGTGTAGATATGCTGGAAGGTCCGCATAAGACTCATCAAACGTTCCCCTCAACTTCTCCACAGCCGCCTCTTTAGCCTTCCAAGCCTTACGATAACTTATGGAAACTCCATACTTGACATTAATATCTTTTTTTATATCATCTGGTGTGTGAGACCCATGTCCCTCCATACGACTGTATATAGCATCAACGATAATCCCACTTTTTGCTTGACAATGATCTTCACCAAGTAATGCCTTCGAACATGTATGTACTGAATTCATTTCCTTCACTTTGAACATGAAACATCCACTAATTCTCGAGGCATGTAGTCTCCATGGGCAATTCTCAACAACACATCTGATTGTATACCTTGATTTATTTAAATATATAACCTTAAACTGAAACTTGGTGTACATGGCTATGTTGTGAAAGTGAAGTTGAAGTGTGGCTTTGTCCTTGAACTGTTGACCAATTTCTATTGATTAGCAATCGTAGAAGGCCTTCCCTAATTGAACACCAAAGTCATTATTTACATAGGGACCCTCCCCACTAATGTCCATTTTGTACACCAAACTTGGGGGTTCTTCAACAAGTATCAATCTCTTATTCTTCCTAAAAATTATAAATGCAAATTATTAAACTAGAAACTACCAAAAGTAAACCATGCCATAAACCATGCCAAATATGAATAACCACCACACATTGAAACACTGCCAAAAGAAAAAGTTCCAAACTAAAAAACTGCCAAACTGAAAAACTGCCAAAACGGTATAACTGCCAAGCGGAAAAACTGCCACACTGTATAACTGCCAAGCGGAAAAACTGCCACACTATATACTGCCAATATGAAAAACTGCCACACTGTAAAACTGCAAAACTTATAAACTTCCAAAATAAAAAACAAACATACCTTCTTTCAACTGGAGCTAGAACTGATATTTTTTTACTATTTATGTTTTCCACATCTTTGTCAACAGGCGGTTGCTGACTACAGTTGCTTCCATTTGATCTACACAAAATATTTTGTATTAATAGTCTCGTACATATACATACTTAATACAAACTTACATATCTAGATTCACAGTATTGACTGTACCTTTGATCATTACAAGGCCGATCTTCGAGTGTTAGAGCACTCATATCATGGTCTTCTGCACCCTCATTCTTCTCGCCAAAACCATCATCTTCATATGCTGATGGTGAAACATAATAAGGATCTTGCCCAAATTGAAAATAATCTATATTCGTGTTTGGGACATATACATTAATGCTTGATCGATATTGAATTCTTCCTTTACACTTGCAATGTCATCGAGTGTTGCTTTTGACTCAATATCAATTCGGGATGTTTGAGTTTTCTTCATCCTACTCTCCTCCTCCAAATGAAATAGCTCATCAACTTGAAGTTTATCTTCATCACAACTGAGATTGACAGTTGTGTTGTATGGTACATTAGAAAATGTTCCCTTCTCCTCCCACATGGATCCACTTCTTCCTATAGTCACCTCCCACTTTGCCCGTTTGCTTATCATCTCCTCGTGCCATTGTGGCACTTTGACACTAATATTCCCTTCAGTAATATTATCTTTGCGGACTTTAGTTATCATCAATGGTATTCCATTCGACCTCAGTTTATTCTCTCAAAGGAAGCAATATAGAGTTCCATTGTCATTTATTTGAGAAGGTAGAAGGTCAATAGGCACTGCAATAGGATATATGAAACTTAACTTTAAAAAGTACTCTTTCTTTGGCCATTGACATACTTCGTACAACATATCCAAGAGAGCAACATAAGTCACCATGCATAGAACTTCAATTAGTTTTGATTCTGCATTGTCACAATTATATTTCCTACAACTTGCATCCCATTGTCCATCCCAAACACACAACAAACTTTGTGTATCCCTTTCCATGCTCTTCTCGTATCATATCAGCAATCCAGTTGTCTACTTTTCCAGTTTCGTAGTTATCCAATCTTCTGCCCTTTTCAATTTCCCATTGTCAGTTTCTGGATAGCTAGAAATCTGTTTATCATAAAATACGTAATGACCAATATATAACCAAACCAAAATACCATTTTTTATCTACTAACACATTTCTCATTATCCCAAATCACATCAATGAATCTTCCGCACGGAATGACTATATGGAGCTGTACGTTGAGACATGCTAGAGAAATGTCGTGAAGAAGGAAACAAATGCCCAAACAAAAGTAGGTCGAAAGATCAACCAACCCTTTCTGGAGATAAAACCACCTCAGGATGAAGTCATTTTCCTGGACTGAGCGAACGATGTTGTGTTTTCCTATCGGGTTGTCATACGATGGAGACGCTCATGTGGGAACTCGCAAATATATATATGGTGTTTTTTTTACTGCACTTACCCTTTTCTTCATCATATGACATGTATAAGTGCAAAAACTACATGAGTTATATTACGTCTACATTACGTTCAGATAAAGGTGTACGAAGACAAATTGGCTTTCCAGGTGTTCCATGTGTACTGTGTACATGACAGTCTTGCAGTTCACAGCTCACAGTTTTCATGTCTGATGTTTCCAGTTTCCAATTTTCCAGTTAACAGTTTTACAATTCCAAGCGGAAAGTACTCTAGATCGAAGCGGACAGTATTCCTGTTACCAGTATTCTCCTCCTGAACAATAGCATAAAGCGTTATTTGTATTTTTTATACACCATAAATAACCTTTTGTCGACAACAGTATCCACCTGAACACACCATAAAAGAACAATAACTACATGTGTTGTTCGTATTTGTAATACACCATAAACTAACCATATGTAGACAACAATATCCATTTTGAATACACCATAAAAGAACAATAACTGAATGTGTTGCAAATATTTTAAATACACCATAAAAGAACAATATCTTCGCAGGGTTTGTGCTTCAACATTTGGAAGAGGCTATGCTTGCTTGTATGTCTCCGGAAGGCCGTTGTCATACTCTGAAAAAGGGTTCATCCGCTGCATTAGTAAAGCCCTCAATTAAATGTTAAGGGAGGAAAATAATTCATGATAAATGACTAAATTCATATCGTAACCCTTTTTTGTCCATAACTGGTACGCAAGTAACTTCCTTAGCCGGGGCACATCTTCACCAGTGAAGTCAAAAGCATATCGGTGTGGCAAATACCACATGTATAAATATATAAGAACCCCACAGTCATCACAGTTAACCTGTTTGGGGTGACCTACTACCTCCACAATATCCATTGTCCACCATCTGGCGCACTCTAACCATCCAAACTTATAGAGGATTAGAGGTATAAGGACCTGTAGCTTGCCCACCTCTGTGGCATATTTTTCCAAATCTTGTCCTGAGTAAAGAGGGTCAAAAATCTGAATATCACCTTCCCATATATGAAGCACCACCAAAATCCAATGATTGTTGTTGACATTGAGTGAGAAGCAATGATATAAAAATTTAGAAAATGATTTTCCTTTGACACTCAACAAGTTCTTCAAAGAGTCTGGGATTGATGTCCACATCTTGGCCCATTCCTCTAACTCTGACAGCGTGTCATGTGCATCTTTGAATACCATCCACTTATCTAGTGCACCCTTGCAGTCACGCACAAGCAATCTCTGCAAACACATAGTAAATTAACTTTCATCCTCACAGTTATCAACTATCAGATTGGCAGTTATCCACTAGCCTATTGACAATTATCCACTATCCGATTGACAGTTATCCAATATCCTATTGATAGTTATACATTTCACAATTCAGAGTTCAGTGTATTAAAAAAAATGATGACTTACCAGGAAATGAACTGAGTGGAATGCTTGGTCCCTCACCCATCGAGGCCCATTGTTGCGCATGAGTGTCACATAGGCATCAATGTGCTATATAGAAACAATAACAGAATAGATTAATACATATTCCTTCCTTAGCCTTTACGAATGTTTATTAAAACGACATAAATCAATATACATACTTCATTTCCTAGCCATCTCTGAGGGTTTGTAAAACTCTTCAATAATGCTGGGGTTATAAGAATGCCCCCAAGTTCTGCATATCTGCTTATTACAAATACCAACACTCAAATCAAATACAATGCCAAGTAAATAGTATTAAAAATAAAACATTTCTGTTTGGAATAATAACAAATGAACTCACTTCTTAGCACCCTTCTCTAAAAACTTATTTAACTTGTCCTCCTCTATTGCCCCAAATGAAACTGGGTTAGTAAAATCCAATCGGGCAGCCTCGCTTAGCATGAGCAATTTATTGCTCTTCACCTTCTTCATGGTAGAGGTATCAACCTTTAGGGGTTCAGGCCACATATCAATATCCTTCTCAATGGCCTTTCTTTTTTTGCCCTTTTTTGTGGGTCTGTGTAGGGGGGTTTTCGATATTTACTCTTAGCCCTCACCCTTCCCACTGGTGCCATTTCCAATTTATGCTGACTCAAAGGCTTATTGTCTCCTTCTTCGTCCTACATAAAAAGATAAGAAAAAGTATTACTTCTTGTTATATGCAGCTACTTTCAATTAACAGTAATTATATGTACCTCAACAGCAACAATAGTCCCCACGACACCCTCCTCCTCATCCTTTACATCCTCGCCCTTCACCTCCTCATTTTCCTTATCAGGCTCCTCCTCATCCTCCTTTGCATCCTCTCTATTCTCCTCCTTCTCAACCTCCTTTGCCTCCTCCCCCTTATCCTTATCACCCTCCTCCTCATCGTCATTTGCATCCTCCCTACTCTCCTCCTTCCCAGCCTCCTTTGCATCCTCTCCCTCCCCCTTCTCCTTCTCACCCTCCTCCTCATCCACATTTGCATCCTGACCCTTCTCCTCCTCCTTTGCATCCTGACCCTTCTCCTCCATCTCCTCCTCATCCTCCTAATCTTCTTCGTCCTTATCCACCTCCATACCTTCTCCTTTGGCTTTAGCCTCCATCTTCTCTTTACCATCAACCTCCTTCTCCTCCCCCTCATCCTCATCCTCCTCATCCTCATCCTTCTGTCACGACCCGAATTTTTAAATAGCATGAACGGTAAGTAGCGAGATAATTTTTTTTCTTAAATACAAAACAAACTCTTCGATTAAATATCCAAGTTATGATAACTGGGGTTCACAAATATGAATATCAAATCATATGATATTATTTAACGTCTGAAAATTCATAAAGACCAACTCATCCGTCTAAGTACAAGTCTGTCACCCGTCTGAAAATAAATAATAAGTTGACTCTCACGCTTAAGGTACACTTACGTACCAGAGTTACAAAAATGCGAAAACCTCTTGTGCACGCCTGCCTTGGTCTCACTTTTCGTCGCCTGGAGAATTTGCAACAAAGCAAACCAAACAACAATGACAACCACAATGGAGCATCTCTGCCCACAGGAGAAGAGCTTCCAAAGGACAAAAGGTTTTATTAATATTTTTTGGATCGGGCCAACATCACCCGATGTTAGTTGCCTACGTACTCATCAGACAACATCTCCAATGTTTCCAACAAGATCGGATCCAGACATAATTCTGCCTAGAAACTACTCTATCCTAAGAAGCATAGCATCACACATGCAATGCTTAAGTATTTTTAACCTACATTTTAGTCAGTCCTTTAATCATTCCACTTGTCTAATTAACAAGCAATACCAAACAATGTTATTAATTATCTCACAACTCTTGTTCAACAATTAATACTACCAAATCTGTAACTCAAAGATAACTCGCCCCTCGAGAAATCTCCAAACAAAGGACTCCAACCTTGGAGTCAACTGCTTAACAACAGCTTGACCCAAATCCCCAGGGCTCTCAATAGCCTGCCACGAATCTGGGGAAGAGGATCCCAACTGTGCTCATGGACACAGATTGGCAAGAAACACAAGCCTTCCATGATGCTCATGTAACTCTGCTTTTTATACGTACTAAATAGTCCTGGGAAGACCTGTGGGAGACCCGCAGTAAAGACCCTCTGGTCAATACCTAAACCATCGTGGTGATGAAGAAGCATATCGCAATCTCCAACATCCCAACTCTGGGAGAAAATGTCTCACAAGACATTACTAATATATCCATAGAAGTGTCAAGTCCTTATGACCATTGACTCCCCCAAACATCTAAAACTTAGTCAAGTAACCTCTCAACCATGTGGGTCCCCTTTACCTTGTGAATCGGCCCACTAAATAGCTCATCCACTGAGCTATGACTCAGAGAACATCCCAAAATCACCCTCGGTTCATTAACCAAAGTCAAATTCTATGTCAGGGCCACGTTCACTCCATGAACTGGTCCCAACCCTAAAGAGGGTATTTTAGTCATTATCTTGATTAGATGTTCTCCTTCCAAACCAATAGCAACCTATGTCTCTTGATTAATCTTCATCAATCCTAAGTTACTGATATAAATCAATGCATTAATATCAAAAGCATGCATCAGCATAAATAATCATGCAATCATACAAGTGTATAAATAATAAATGGAGGCCCATTGCATTCATTTGCAGGGCTAGGGCTCAGAGAATTCTAGCCCGATATGTAAATTAACATATTCCACAAGTGACGTATAAATCACTCTAGTCGATTAGTGCACTCAATTGCAGACACATGAAATATGTTGCTTTAAACCTAAAAATTAGGGTTCTACACCTTATTTCTCAAGACACTGCGACCCGACAAGGTCTTCGTGTCACTTACTAGTCATGCTCCTTTGAAGTCATTTATAGGGTACCCTAACTCTTGATTCATTAAGTCATCCGTTTTGACAGAAACAGAATATATTGCCCCTAAGGGCATTAGGGTAATTTTACCACTTAAGGTATGATACCCTCCCTTAGGTCATTCTAGTCATTTTAAACCTAAAAATTAGGGTTCTACACCTTATTTCTCAAGACACTGCGACCCGACAAGGTCTTCGTGTCACTTACTAGTCATGCTCCTTTGAAGTCATTTATAGGGTACCCTAACTCTTGATTCATTAAGTCATCCGTTTTGACAGAAACAGAATATATTGCCCCTAAGGGCATTAGGGTAATTTTACCACTTAAGGTATGATACCCTCCCTTAGGTCATTCTAGTCATTTTACCGCCCCTCTATTGATTTAAGTCATTGACCTCTCACAAGGCTCCACTCTCAAACCGACTCACGCTTCCATTCACACGAATGTGGGCGGGTCCACTCAAAGGGGTAGTTATGTCATTCGGTTTAAGGCTTTAATGACATCCAATGGGTCCAAAATTAAGCTCAAGGGTACTACTTGACTTCATGGACCCTGTGTAGTTTTCCTGGTGTGCGATGGGGTCGTGAACCCCTTGAACCAACCCAGGTTAACTTAACGGTTTACGATTAAACCTAGGGACAAAATAATCAATTACCCCCCTCATTGGGATTTTTTTCTCACAAAAGGGTTTGGTATATAATTAGATTACCCATTAAACTCTCACTGAGAATTTTCCCAATTTTTAAACCAATTCATAGGCCCCTGAACCGGAGCCCCAAAGTCGAGTAAACGGTTTTCACATGATGATTTAACTACTAGGGGTAAAAAGGTCATTTTAGAGACTCTGGGATTTTTCCCGAGCCTGAAACTCAGTCACAATAATCCCACACCTCTCCTGGTCCACGAGTAATTTTCTAAGATTTTTTTTTGACATATTTATCCCCTTGAACCGGACCCAGTTCAACCCTTTATTTATTTATTCTTTTTTTTTAACTGGACCGGACCAGGGGTTTAATCCCCCGGTTCAAGGATCGTCTTCTACCTTGTGCCTGCTCAAAACAGAGTAGACGAGGCTCTGTTCCTAGTTTTGTTAGTTAAATCTTTAACCCAAACAAAAATAGCTTACATCTCACATAAATTTAGTGCTACTAATCGTTGAGCATTCAAATAAAATAAACACCTATTCCTTACAACTTCCAACACCACACAGTAGGTATTTTATGAGCTTGAGAAAACTTAGGTCGTAGCACAGTGTATTCAATTTAAACATGTTGCATAAACATTAAATGGAATAGGAAACATGTCCCTAACCCTTTATCATAAGTTAAGCATAAAACACATGATTTAAACCCTATATATGCAACATACCTTAATTACGAGCACTAATCACACATACCCTTGTGGAGCCAAATTCCGATCACCTTTCTGAAACCTTGAACGTCACTGGTCTTGTGGCTAGACTGGATGCATGAATTGCGTAGGGAACATGATGGGTCCCTGATTTTCAATAATCCATCATATGCAGCCTTAAGCTTGCCAACGTCTATCTCCCCTCCTTGGAGTGCAACGGATTGTGGCCGGAAAAACTATTCTAGATTTTATTCATGGGTCGCCTTCTCACTGTACGCCGAGGTTGAGAAGACAGTAAGGGGAAGAGGGATCATGCCCCTAGATGCTATGGGGAATGACTACCATGGCGACTATCCTCCATGCCATCGGCCGTTGTTGTTGACCGGTCCCAACCTAAAAAAAACTCCTCTTCTATTAGCCCTAATTCGCCTTTTATAAGCATGGGATTAGAGCTCCTACTCCCATGAGAAATTAGGCCTCAAAAACCCAATTTTGGAATAGTAATTGATCGGGCCCATATAGTGACTTAAATGGATAATTCGCATGTTTAATTCAGGTAAACGGGTCCTACACGATATGTTCAACTTCAGACGGTCGTATCTCCCTCATCCGAACTCCGATTCACGCGTTCTTGGTGGCGTTTCAAAACTCTTTCTGTCTACTTTCCATCCATATATACTTTAGCCACCACTTCCAACTTATGATTAATTTATTCCCATGGAAAGATCAAGGGGTCCCATACCTTAATTTCCCGTTGTACAACTTCGGGAATTTAGAAAATTCCCGGACATTATACCTTCTCGTCCTCATCCTCCTCTTCCTTCTCCTCCTCCTCTTCATCATCCTCCCCCTCCTCCTCAGCCTCTGCCTCATCATCATCCTCTTCATCCACCACCTTTTTCACCTCTCCATCCATCTCTTTAACCACATTCTACATAAAAATAGCGAAGAAAAATTAGAACTATTTTACAGTTTTATAGTTTTACAGTACTATAGTGTTACACTGTACTTATTTCATCAACATGCGGCAAATCGCAATCCATTTGACAAGAAACTTTTTCTTCAACAACAGGAACCTACAAACACATCATTCCAGCTCAGGAACCTACAAACACATCATTCCAGCTCATTTTAATTCAAATATAAAAATTGACAAATTTGTAATGAAAACATAAATCCTATAGTCTTTTTACCTTTTCTTTAGATGCCTTGCTCATAACCTCTGACTCCAATTTATCTACTTTATTTTCAATCATTCGTAAGGAATACAATATATCTTGCAATGTGGCATGCAAACCCTCATCCCCCACCCTATGTTTCCCCTTTCTATCCTCCTTCCAATTGGAAGTCTCCCCAGCCACTCTGCATTTCAATATAAAATTCTCATCTACATCTTCATCTAAAGATTGAACGACCTCTTTGGAATTTCGTTCTTGCGTAGAGTCATCATCGGAGGTAGACTTCACATCAACATCCTCACCATCATAAGCTATTTAAAGACTGACAAATTATGTAAATGTTAATCTCTCATTCGTCAAGAAGGTCTTCAAACTTGCAGCTTCATGAATAAGTGTCTTTGACTCTTTGTCCTCCGCATGTATAGTTATAGCCTTCAAAACCATTACCTACATATCAATACATATCGCAAGGTAAATGTATCATGTATGTGTATAGCATAAATCATTCTACACGAATGAAAAGTTAGTATATACCTTCCCAGTAAATACCACATCCTCAAGATAATCGAATTTGGGCTTCTTGTAAAATGCCCAGCTACATATCAAAGGAAAAGTACTCCTCGTTTTGCTTGCACAACAACCCCCCAACAACGGAATCCTCTCCATTGCCCACACCTAAAACATAACTCTCCATTAGTTAATTACTAAAATGTTTTAAGAAATTCATTAAATAAGTAAAACTTACCATTACAACATGCACAAAACCATAGACATTGTAATTTACATTGCCTATAGACCTCGCAGCTTGCTCTAAACCCTGCAAGGTGTCCTAGTAGCAAAGGTTTCCCCAAGGATACTCATCAAAACCATCCAGGTCATTTACATGCTACAAGTATCTCGTATTCACCTTATTGTTCCACCCTCTACCCACCAATAAACATTCTAATACAAGAACTACCGCCAACTTTACGGCATCCTTGTCATTTTCATATACTATAATCTTCTGGAACAACTCCTCCTTCCTTATTAATGACTTTGACCTCCCAAATATTTGTAGTAAGAGGCTGTCTTTCTTCAAGAATTTGGGCACTAATGAGAGAGGAGGGGTAGAGTCAGCAAATTTTAGGCCACTAACCATACAAAATTCCTTTGGGAAAAGCTTTATGCTCGTCCTCTCATTCACTTCAAATAGGTAATCCCCCTATGCCTCTTAAGGAGATGGTGAAAGGCCTGGCAGGGAACATGTTTCTCGTAACCTCACATTTCATAAACTTACCAAAACATGTCCTATTAAACAACTTCTTCTGCACTTTGTGCCTATCAAAGTGGTCTTTTAATTTACTAATATAATAATAACTTGACTTGCATTGGGGGTCCCCTTCATAAAACTTATTCGGCAGATTCCCCTTTTTCATTGTTTTTCCTGCAGATTTAGACATATTTCCTATACAAATATGTTAGATTAAAAATCAATGAAAAGGGAATATAAACAAAGTGTATAATCAAGATATTAATAAAGAGAATGTTCAAATAAAATAAAGAGAATGTTTTGTATTTATGATAAATGATCCAGTGTTATAGTTTTCTAGTTTTCCAGTTTTATAGTTTTCTAGTATTACAATTTTCCAGTTTTATAGTTTTCGGCATACTTAGACATATTTCCAATACAAATATGTTAGATGAAAAGGGACTATAAACATATTGTATAATCAATATATTAATAATGGGAAAGTTCAAATAAAATAAAGAGAATTATTCTATTTATGATAAATGATCCAGTTTTATAGTTTTCCAGTTTTATAGTTTTTCAATTTTATAGTTTTCCAGTTTTATAGATTTCTAGTGTTATAGTTTTCCAGTTTTATAGTTTTCGGCAGACTTAGATATATTTCCTATACAAATATGTTAGATGAAAAGGGAATATAAGCATATTGTATAATTAAGATATTAATAAAGACAATGTTCAAATAAAATAAAAAAGAATATTTTTTATTTATTATTCAATGATCCAATTTTATAGTTTGCCAGTGTTATAGTTTTCCAAGTTTATAGTTTTCCAATTATTGTGTTTCATATTTTTCCACTTATCCACATATTTATGTCAAATAACCAAAAAATTTAATTTAAATTTCATTTAATTTCAGTTCTATTTGATTTTATTTAACCACGTATATTTAATTAAAATTTACATTTTTTCAGTTTTGTAGTTATTCAGTTTGCAGTTTCATAGTTACATGTAACAGAATTTCTTCACAGCGGTCAATTTGAGATTAATTGATGCTTACTCATAACAAAAATACAAAATTTAATCATTACGAACTAATCACAACAAGCAATTTGTAACTAGTTTTGTTGGAGGAAATTTGTTAACCACTTACGTATGGGAAATACAAGCAAAATCTAATGAATAAAATTAGAAAAAATAGCAAATTTATAAGAAAATCATACCTTCGGATGAGGGCGAGGCCGAGATATTGCACTGCAGGCGTGAGAGATGCCGAGACAAGGGCAGTAAGGGCGAGGGGAAGATGGCGGAGTCCGGGATGAGGGCAGTGAGAGCGGTGATGGTGACCGCAAAATAGCCGACGGTGAGATTAGGGGCAGTAAGGTTACTGAAGGTGAGGGCGAATAACGGCTTCGAAAGGGAATGCGGCCAAGAAGATTAAACTCTTCAGCGAAGGCGAAAAGAACGGAAAGATAAAGTCGAAAATGACAAATATGATACTCTCCGGGAGGTGATGGTGGTGACGGAGATGAATAATTGCAACCGACAGAAAGGAGACATAACCGAGCGGAAGTAGACACCAAGAAGTGGAAAAAATATATATTTGGGGAAGGTATTTTAGTTTAAAATGCTCCCACGTGTATAAATTTTCATGTGAACAAATCTACTTTGGTAAAAAAATAAAAACGTAACTCACATTTCGGTTAATTAACTACTTTAATCAATTCCTCTATAAAGATTTATAAATTATCCACTGGGTGTGAAAAAAAAAAACCTATAAGTCGTCAAAGCGATCACCATGGCCATCGTTGTTGAGTTATTTTCCTGAGCTACAAAGCTAAGAGGAAAATAGAACACGTCAAATCCTTGTGAGCTGTGACCCAGCGACTATCTCTCCTTTCACAGGCCTAAGAAGTCCACACTGCACTTGATGCGGCTCTCTCAGAATCACCATTTCACCAACCTTGCAGCTTCCTTGTTGGTAAATGGGATGGAAGGGTACGGAAGCGGCAATAAAGTCTCATGGGTGTAACAAGCTATAGTTTGCAAGAATTTCGCGTCACCTGGAACAGGAAAGCAACGTAATGGGGGACCTATGTCTATGTGGATACAGTGAACGTGCTCGTACTTTGTTGCATTCCTAGTTGCCCGACTTGAAAAGGGTCCACTCGTGCTTCGCCGAGTTGGAAACTTGGACTTGGTGCCCTTGCTACTGTAGCCCATTGTACTTTCCACTTCACGTTGTCTCACCTCGAACTCCAAGTGGGTGAGCGGCCTGCGCCCCCTATTTGCACACGATGCATTCTTTGTGTCTGTGCCATGATGTTCGAACTCGGAAAAGTATTCTTTGTGTCTCTGCCAGGATGTTCGAACTCGGAAAACTATTGGGTAGCATATTGATATTGTTCAATACGTACGGCTAGCTATTTTATAGTTGGAGAACCGACTTCTTCAACTTTGGTAGAATTTGTTTGGTAAGACCAGTGGATATCGTGGATCATGTGAAGTGGGTGGCCATGGCACTTTGTTCATATGGTTAAGCGGGTTTGCTAAAAATTAGGACCTAATGTAGAATTTGTAGTTGTGGATAAACCTAATTCCAGTTAGATTCTTTCTCCTTTTCTTCTTCCCAGTGGAGTGGATAGGATGGTGTGGAGGAATTCATCAAGGGTGGCACAGCGGAAGCTTCAAAGTTGAGCCCGGCCTTGTGGATGTGCAAAGATATCACCTTTGTGTCTCTCTCAATCAAATTATATGCATATACACATAAACACAAATAAGCAATAGTAAATCTAAATTACTTTGAATTAATATAAATTAAATTAGTAAGTATAAAAGAATACTGACTTTAGGGGCTAAGCCCCAAAGACGTGGCTAATCACCCTGCACGACCTCTTTGTTATATCAAGTATAATAATAGGGGATTAGAATTACCTTTTGTGATGAATCCTTCTCTTCTAAGTTAAGAGAGAAAGCCCTCCTTCTTCTTGCTAATTTGCTGGGAATTATTAGCTTAGGATAGGGTGATCACCACGCACCAAAGGAGAGAAAAATTTTCAGTCTTCACTTGTTCTCATTGAAGAGGAAGTGACAAAAAATTTTCTCTGCACTTTTTGTATGGGAGAGAAGAACAAAAGCCAAAAGCTTTTTTGTTTTTCGTCATAGGAGAGAAAACGAAGCCAGCCCAAATTTCTGTTTTTCTGTCATGTTCACATAATGAACATATGGTTTTGTTTTATAACTACCTTAACCCACGTAGTTATCCTATTTCAATTAGTATTGGGCCCACAAAATTCCCTCCTATTCACGTATCTCTCAAACCGGAACCATCTTCCCGGTTTAAGTGGGTACGACGCCCACTACACAACATCCCCCACTTGGGTGAAGTGCCCACGACCAGACAGCAACTTGTGCACCTAGTTCTGTCTTAGTCTAACCTGTAGGCAAAAATGTCCATACTGAACTCCACAGGAGCTGGCGCCCTAGCCCTGTCGAAGTCCTATACTATGAACATGACGTACAAAGTGATCCGTTGTTAAAGCCTTAGTTAACGGATCTGCCAACATCTCAGAAGTAGGAAGATGATTTACTACCAACTTTCCTTTCTGTAGCATGTTAAACACAAAGTAGTAATTTATTTTAATGTGTTTACCTCTTGCGCTGATTTCTCCATTTTTAAGTGTCGACACAGTAGCCAGATTATCACAAAACATCTGGACAGGAGAATCAACCCAGCTCTCTAGCCTAAGTCTGGCTAGAAAGTCTTTAATCCACACTGCTTCTAAAGCTGCTAAACTGCATGCATAAAATTCAGCTTCCATGGTTGACTTTGCTATGCTCTTTTGTTTTTTACTAGCCCAAGCTATAGCACCACCTCCAAACATGAAGACATAATCAGCAATGGATTTCCTGTCATCTGGGTCCCCAGCATAGTCTGAATCACTATACCCAGCCAATGACAGTTCCTCAGCCTGATAGGTGAGTTTCATACCTTTGGTTCCCAAGAGGTACCTAAAAACTCACTTCACTGCTTGCCAATGAGCCATACCTGGGTTTGCCTGGTATCTACTCAAGAGCCCTACAACATAGCTCAAATCAGGTCGAGTACAGGTCATGGCATACATTAAGCTGCCAATAGCCTGTGCATAAGGCACTGACTCCATTTTGAGTCTATCCTCGTTAGAGGATAGTGCCTAACTTTTAGATAAAGTTGTACCCTTATAGATAGGAGACTCTATTGCTTTCCAACCAATCACACTGAAGCGTTTCAAGATGCTTTCTATGTATGATTCTTGAGATATACTAAGCAACCTTACTTTTTTATCTCTGTCAATCTTCATACCGAGTATGTAAGAGGCCTCACCCATGTCTTTCATTTCAAACTGGGTCTTGAGGTACTCCTTTAGACTGACTATTAAGCTCAAGTCATTTCTCATCAAAAGGATATCATCTACATAGAGAGAAACATAAATCTACTTTCATCCTTAAAGGAGTAGACACAATGATCACATTCATTTGCTATGAACCCATACTCACTAATCACTTTGTGAAAAGTGAAGTACCATAGCCTAGGAGACTATTTAAGGCCATATAAAGACTTTATGAGTTTGCACACCTTGTGTTCCTCTCCAGGAATAACAAAACCCTCAGGTTGTTCCATGTAAATCTCCTCCTCTAAATCACCATTTAGGAAGGCAGTCTTTACATCCATTTGGTGCAACTCTAAATCTAATTGTGCCACTATAGCCAACAAACACCTAATAGATGTAAATCTAGTCACAGGTGAATAGGTTTCCTTAAAGTCAATTCCCCTGACTTGGTTGAAACCTTTAGCTACTAGTCTTGCTTTATATTTATCTATAGACCCATTTGCCTTAAGCTTTTTCTTGAAAATCCACTTATAGCCAATAGGCTTTCTTTCACTAGGCAAGTCAACAACTTCCCAGACTTGGTTTTTCATAATGGAATTCATTTCCTCTTGAATAGCTGATTGTCATTCCTTGGAATCTGGACTATCCATTGCCTGCTCATAGGTTAAGGGATCATCAGATAAAGGTTCATCTATTGTTACTTCATCTTCTCCTAACATGGCATAGAAGTCCCGCAACAAGGTCGAGGGTCTTCTATCTCTCACCTCCCTTACTTCAGATATTCCCCTAGGTTCAGATCCTATAACCACCTCTGTAGAAGTAGTAGTGTTTTGCTCTTTCTCTACTTCAAATAGTTCTACTCTTTTACTAGGAATAGTCCTTAAACTCATCAGAGGTGTATTCTCCACCTCTGTCCGTTCTTAGGACTTTAATTAACCGACCTAATTGAGTCTCTACTTCAGCCTTGAATTCTTTGAATTTCTCAAAGGCTTCAGACTTTCGCTTTAGGAGGTATATATAACCAAATCTAGAGTAATCATCTATGAATGTAATAAAATACACCATCCCTCTATGGGTTTGTACATTCATAGGCCCACATATGTCTGAGTGAACGACCTCTAAAAGGTCTGCGGCACGCTTACCCTTTGGGAAGGGCTGCCTACTCATTTTGCCTGCCAAGCAGTCTTCACACACACGCATATCCCTAGACAACTTAGGGAGGAGTCCAATGTTGGACATTCTGTGTAATTTATTAACATGCACATGACAAAGCCTCAAGTGCCACATCAAAGAATCAACATCAGACAAACACACCACATAATCACACTTAGTTATTGCATTAATTGAAGAGTTATCTGCTACATCTAACTTAAATAAACCATCAACAAAAGAAGCAGTAAATAAAATTTTATTGTTCTTGCCAACTGTTACCTTTGACCCCTTAAACCTAGTCTCAAACCCCTTGCTAGTGAGGAGGGGAATTGAGATAAGATTCCTTCTGATGGTAGGGGCAAAGAGGACACCTGTCAGCACCAAGTTCATCCCCTGAGGAAGAGGGATCTTGTAGGTGCCTGTAGCAGTCACATCACAATATGTGTTGTTCCCCATGTAGATCTTGTGCTGCCCTGGAGACATATCAGTCATCCTGTCACCCCTAGTCATAGCCACATGCTTAGTGGCTGCAGAATCCAGCCACCAACTCTTCTCATTAGAGTCAGCAATCATAACTTCTGAGATCATGCAAATGATATCTTTCCCTTTTTGATTTGCCTTGCTTCCAGCTCCCTGATCCCCATTAGGGCAGTTATTTTTAAAATGACCCATCTGGCCACATTTAAAACAAGCCCCTTTGGGTTTGTTGTCATTGTTGCCATTTCCACCACCTTGGGGTTTCTTGCCCTTTCTCTTGAAGTTTTTCTTCCTCTAACCTTGACCACCACCTCCTCCACCTTTCTTAGAGTCACCATGTTGGGTAAGGTTGGCAGATGCACTCAGAGCACTCACATGGTTCCTCCTCTCCTGCTCTAAGCCAAGCTTGGCAGTGAGATCTTCCAATGTGAGTTTCTTATCAGAGATGTTTAATGCAACAACCACACTCTCCCAAGACCTAGGGAGGCTATTCAGAATAGTTGAAACTTGGATCCCCTCATTTATGGGGTTCCCAAGAATCTCCAGATCACTTGTAATAATGGACATGGCATTAATGTGCTCAAGCACATTATCTCCTTCCCTCATGCGACTGTTCTGATAACGGGTCTGCAACATCCTAATATGTGCCTCTGTGTGCTCTCCATACCGCCTAGCTACTGCCTCCATCATTTCCTTGGCAATCTTATGCTTTTCAAAAAGCATTTTAATGTTTGGCTCCATGAATGTAAGAAGGGTAGTCCTTGCTTTGGCATCTTCCTCCTTAAACTTTTCATAAGCTCTCTTCTGAGCCTGAGTGGAGGAATCTGTAAGCGGGTCTGCACACTGGTCCAAAACATGGGCCAGATTATTTAGGAAAAGAATATGTCTGATCCTCCTCTTCTAGGTGAGGTAGTTGGTGGAGTTGAGCTTTCCAGTTTTGCTTAGCTCACTAGCAACCATACGGGACGCCATGGAATAAACAAAAATTGTCTACAAAGGTAAACAAGGGAATAAATAGGCAAATAAATAATACTGCTAACTTATTTAGATGGATATAAAAGGAGTAGGACTCTATCTAATCTCAGCAGCAAGCAAGTTCACTCCCAAGAATAATCTTGGTGTGTGTGGGTGAAAATAGAGTGAATTATTATTTTACCCTTATACAGGGTTATTTATAACAATAATCCACTCAATTAGACAAATAAGTAATGTATGAGTGCTTACTATGCTAAACAAGCAATGAAAGGGAGTGAACTTTATAAATAAAGATAATATACACTTCTGTCCAGAAAACAAAAGTATGATTTGTGTGAAGTTACTAAACTACCCTTGGGCTAGTTAAGTACAATCAATCACATACAACAATTATGCACTTTATATCATGCATCAATTACTTCACATAAGAGATTATGCATGTAATCACCTCTAAATAGAATATAAAATAAGCCTCAATAATATAATTCAGCAAGGTGAATTTCCTAAATGCCCTTGAAATCAAGTTTTACAAAAACAAGTCTCTTTTAGGGCAAAATATATTTATAGAATAAATCTATAATCCAAATTCACCAAAACAATGATAATTTCAGCCAATTAGGGTCCTAAAGAACCCAGTAAAAATACTGAAAAAATTTAATTCGAATTCGGGCGAATTTGGTCTAAATTGACAAAAATACCCCTGTTCTTGATGGTAGCGTTTGGCACGCTTCCTGAAATCCAAATAATCTCAAATTTGGTAGAGGCCTAATTTAGACAGTAAATAAAAATCCTATTTAGACAGAATTTCAATTACTATCTTTATAAGAGAGATATAGTAATCCCTAGCCCTAGCCTTATTAGGGATGGCAAGGGGCAAAAATGCAATTTTCAGCACCCAATCCACGAACCAGGGCTCCGATACCACTATTGGGTGGCACAGCAGAAGCTTCAAGGTTGAGCCCGGCCTTGTGGATGTGCAAAAATATCACCTTTGTGTCCCTCTCAATCAAATTACATGCATATACACATAAATACAAATAAGCAATAGTAAATCCAAATTACTTTGAATTAATATAAATTAAAGTAAGGATAAAATACTACTGACCTTTAGGAGCTGAGCCCCAAAGACATGGCTAATCACCCTGCACGACCTCTTTGTTATATCAAGTATAATAATAGGGGATTAGAATTACCTCTTGTAATGAATCCTTCTCTTCTAAGTTAAGAGAGAAAACCCTCCTTCTTCTTGCTAATTTGCTGGGAATTATTAGCTTAGGATAGGGTGATCACCACGTACCAAAGGAGAGAAAAATTTTCAGTCTTCACTTGTTCTCATTGAAGAGGAAGTGACAAAATTTTTTCTCTGCACTTTTTGTATGGGAGAGAAGAACAAAAGCCAAAAGCTTTTTTGTTTTTCGTCATGGGAGAGAAAACGAAGCCAGCCCAAATTTCTGTTTTTCTGTCATGTTCACATAATGAACAGATGGTTTTGTTTTATAACTACCTTAGCCCACGTAGTTATCCTATTTTAATTAATATTGGGCCCACAAAATTTCCTCATATTCACGTATCTCTCAAACCGGAACCATCTTCCCAGTTTAAGTGGGTACGACACCCACTACACAACAATCAACACGAAAGCTAATAAGGAAGTCGGTCATGCGGAGGAATTCATCAACACGAAAGCTAATAAGGAAGTTGGTCATTCTCTTAGTGGCTTCTACAATGTAAAGACTGAAAAGTAGATAAGATGAGAATGATGACCAAGAAAAATATCATAAAGCGAAGAAAGTTACATGTTCCAATAACAAACTGTGGCCATACTCATGCGTTGCAATTGCTTTATTAATCTACACTAGAACAGGGAAATCAGGGACGATGTACATACACGCAAGCAACCCAAAACATATTCAACTCTGTATTTGTAAGTAATACAATTTGTAATAGAATTAAATGCAGCATCAAAGCCATTAAGAAAAAATATAGACAAACTACAGAGGTGAATACTCTATTATTACACTAATAGTTTAAACGTGGGTAGATGCTTAAGGCACAAAAATTCACTTCTCATGTGTGAGACATAATGTGGCGCAGCTAATGCGATAACGATAGTTAATTAAGATGTGGCTTAGAATAATTTTATAGCGTAAGTGGCTATAGAATTTAGTCAAGATTATGATGCTAGAATTAAAAAAGAAAAAAAAATCAGTCAAGGGAAGGTATATGAAATGAATTGGTATCTTCAAATTATAAATGAGTATGCTTAGTAGCATAACCATATCTCACATTTGCTTCCATGTCTCGCATTTTCCGAGTATGAAATTTTGTGGCCTACAACGTCCAAACCGATTGATCTCTATCTATTCTCAATCGGTAGGAAAGAGACAGATGAAAGCACAACTTTCGTGCTTTCCTAAATTTCTTCCTTCTTGAGAGTTTGGAAGTTTCTGACGATGTTTGAAAATTCTTGCTTACTGGCGTCAGCAAGTAGAAATGTTGGAATCAAGAAGACAAAAATTGATGCAGCCAAATGCTGCACTTGTTGGAGCGAACATGATCACATCAAAAACAAATTAAGCCATGCATCATGATCTTCCTAATGTAATTCGTACTCAATTGCAAGTAGCCAAAGCTCTTGGACAAAGAAAACGATTGAGCAATATGTGTCTACAAAAATTCTGACACGCGTATATTGTTTATGCCTATATCAATGCCTATATTGTTCACATGGGAGTGCTTCACAGCGGATCCCAAGCCCAATCCATGTCACATGCGGCTCAGAATTTATTAGCTCATCTGAGCTCAATTCAATCTGACTCTTGTTCAATTTCAACTTGTCCACCATCTATACTGTTGCATCGATCGCCTACTTAATTTGAAGTCAACCCTTCTGGTTCAGCAGCACAATTTCCTGCATTACCTATTTAGTTGGGCATGTAAAACGTTATTATATGAGTATCAAATTAAGTGACCATGTAGATTACATGTGTATATATATGCCCAAGCAACCTAGAAGGTCAACTACATGACCATATATATATATATATATATATATATATATATATATATATATATATATATATATATATATATATATATACTTTAGGTAGTATCAAGTCAACTTAACAAATTATATTTCACGTTGATTTGTTAGAGGGTCCATATTAGTGGGCCACCATCAAATGGGGGTATGGGACCGAGAAAGATGAGTGGTAAATTATAAGAGAACAAAATCAATATATGTAAGGTTAATTTTGATGAGTGGATCCCGCTCTTCATAGCACGTCAAAGTTTCAACCCTAAACCAATAGCTTAAATTTATCATGGTTAAAAATATAAGCCTCACGTATTGGAATGACCTCAAATTTGGTAGACTTTCATATTCAAATGAGATATTTAAATCATAATTGATTACACACATATCTCATAACTTTAAAGACCCAAATTAAAAAATGTATTCTCAATCGTTGATTTAATGGTGTGATGAGAGTGTTATGATGAAGCAGACCTATACTTCCAAATGGACCCAAAATTTATAGCCCCTAATTTTTTACACTTCTCATTTTATTTCTCTTAGTCCAACCCTCAACAAATATTAGTAAGATATATATTTAAAAATCAACATGATATACTCTTATATCAAGCTGACTTGAGCTTACATTTTTCATATGTGTGTGCACGAGTGTGTGAATGTGCGTGTAAAAAGGTAACCTTAGTTTACCCTCATCTTTCCTTTGTCTGGGTGAATGATTCATGACCGATTGACTCTCATCCAACAATTGGCTTCCTAACCCTAAGCTCATCCATCTTCCCCCTTTCCATCTCCTCTCCCCTCCCTCTTTCTTTCCTTATTTTTGGCAGTCATCGATGAGAGCATAACAATGGAGCTAGAGAGGAATGGAGCCAACCTCAACAACCCTTTAACCCTAGGTTCACCCATCTTCCCTCTTTCTATTTCCTCTCCCCTCCCTCCTAATGCACTAAAATAATGTTCAATTAGAAACTTTGAAATCTTAAAGTACAATCCTATTTTGTGTTAATTCATTAGTTATATATGTTATTTATGTTTTAAATAGGTTAGTTAGACTTTAATTGTATTTGCATGTCCAAATAAGCTTCAACAGGATCCAAGTAAAAGAAGAAGTAAAGCCCAACTACCTAAAGCTATTTAAAAGTCAATAATGGACTCCTAATGAACTAAACATATATGGAATAGTTGAACATAACCTTTGTGGACCCATTGGATTTCAGATTTTCATCAAGATAACTAAATTCGGGAAAAAACTGATTTGGATAGATTGACACAGTCTTAGTATTTCGACTATATCTTTCTATGTATAATTTGGATTTATACGATTCTAATAGAACTGGAAAGAAAACTTCCGTGGATACAATCTCTATTTCAGAAATAAATTCATAATTTTGAAGCTATGAGTCAAATACAACATGAAAATAGACATCTAGTAAATTAACCCGAGGCCAACACATGGAGAATTTTTTCATTTGTTGTGATTGATACATATAAGAAAAGACAATTAGGCTGATTAGATAACTAAATGAAGACTCAAAGATACTTATTTGTTAAATAAATTATTAATTAATTTAAAATCTAATCATCGTCAAAGAAGCAACCAATCAAACAATCAATCAAGAGATATGATTAGACTTTTTCCTTTGAAGCAACCCATTCTACTCTTATAAATAAAGGGGTGGAGACGATAGAGATATCATCTCATCCTCTTTGGAAATCTATTATCCTAATTTTCTTCTCTTCTTTTGTATTTTTAGTTTTAGTTTTATTGTAATGATTTTTTAAGCTCTCAAGCTAAGGCTAGAGGTGATTTGTAACAATCTAATAAAGTTCTATTTATGTTTCATCAATGGTTTCAAGTAAGTATTGATTATTTAAAGTGATGCTCATTTAATATTGTTCTTTTTATTTTTTTGTGATTTGGATACATAAGATGCTTGAAGGCTCTCCTTCTTTATCTTTTGTGATTTTGATACATAAAACTCTTAAAGAAATAATTGTTTCTATCATTCATTTATCTAAAGTATTTTATATCTTTGTTTTTATTTTTAATGTTCATATCTTCACATTAGATAGAATCTTCATTCAATTCTAGCTAAGATAACATGACACATGAAGAATATCATTAGATGTTACAATGATCCTTAATGTCTTTGTAATGACCGCAAATTTTTGGTATGATTTCATGCCTCTAATAAAACTATTTTATGAGTTTTTAATTATTTTAAATTATTTAAAGGTAGATATTTAGAGAGTTTTTATATGGGTTGATAGAGCTCGGTGAGACGAGTGTAACAAACCTAAGAACATACGAAACGGAGGTCGGGAGCAAAAGCTTTGACCTCGGGAAATGTGCCACATGGGCCAGACCCACTTTGAAAGTGAGAGATAACCTACCCATGTTGGGTTTAGTTTTGAAGGGCTCATCAATACAAGTCCATTGGTATGAAGACCGTGCAATTTCAACTTTGGGATAAGAAGTTATCGCGTTTTGAAGTTGGAATTCTATTTAAATTATAAAATATTAAAGAAAAGATGGAATAGTTGACATCATCGGCTCCGAGCCGAGTTGGAGAGAAAGTCGTGCGAGCTGTTGCACGGAACCGTGTATGCGCGATGCTCGGCAGAACACACGGCAGCACCGAGCGTGTCAGGAGACGATGACCATCTTTTTGGTCCAATCAATTTGTGCCACATGGCGCGAGCTTGTGTGTGCGTACTTGGCTTTTGTCGTATGCTCGCACATCCTTCTCCTATAAATTCTAAATTCTGTTCATTCTTTCGGATAAGTTTTTGGAGTCATTCTAAGTCTGTTTTCTTCAGTTCAAAAAGTGTTCTTAGCTAAATCGAGAGTGCTCTATGCAATAGAAGCGTCCATTCCTCGAGTTAGTGAACCTATATGGGGGAAACGTCCTGGGGTAAGGGGAGGTTCTATCCACAGCCTACGGGCATGGGAAGTGTAAAGTGTGTCCTGACAATGGGAGGTTCTGTCTGCTGCCTACAGGTGCGGGAAGGGTAAATGTCTCTTGATAAGGGGAGATTCTATCCATCGCTATGGGCATGGAAAGAGAAAAGCATTCCAAGTCAAGGGGTGGTTTTGTCCGTAGCCTATGGGCATGGAAATAGAGTTTCTGGAGTCATTCAAAGTCCGTTTTCTTCAATTAAAGAGGCGTTCTTACCTAAATCGAGTGTGCCGGATGTCTTGGAGGGGTTATTTTCTTGGTTGGAGACCTCCAAAACCCTAGAAGTGGATATCCAATTTTGTGGTATCCGATTTATCTATTTCGAACTCGCGCGAAGAGCGAGGTAGGGGCTTTAATCCTTTCTTAAGGAATGGTTATAAACTTTGGTTGTGTTTTAAACTTATTATTTATATGACTCTCACATGTTATGCATTAGAGAGTACTTTCAAGTTAAGATTTATGATTTCTGCATATATATTTAATCTGTTAAATGGTTAATCATTGAGATATAATATGATTTATATATCATACGCTATTATGAATATTTGATTAGTCGAATGATTTGCTGCTGGAAGCGGATATGTTTTATATACTGCATATTTTACAATTGCCCCATATATGATAGTTTAATCGAATGATTATCCGTGGATTTTGATATAAATTATACACGTTGAAGCGTGGGAGATAGAGATAAACTAGCTTCACCACTGTTTTTATTGCGAATGAATAGAATATGTTTGAAAGACAATTTTAGAGAACTCATCCTTGTTGAAAGAATGATTCTCAAGATTATTTTTGAAAAGACGTATAAGCATGGTAATCGAGTCAATGAAGCGGGACAAAGAAGGGGTAACTGTCTCATTGGAATGAGCAACCAACTTTGTCTTTGTAGTCACTGATAGTGACGCTCCTATGGCTTTGTAATAACTCTATTTTTTTGATATTTTATAAATTTTATTATTTTCCTAAGTCTAACTATACTCGTTGAGACAAGCGTACTAAGTCAAAAAATACAGAAATTTGAGACCGGGAACAAAAGTTATGGCATCTAGAAATGTGCTCTAAACCGGCGGGACTCACTTCTTAAATGTGGGTAAACTAGTCCATAAGTAGTCTAGTTTCGTAGGGCTCATGAATACAAGCTCAGCGGTACCTAGAATGCGCAAAACAGAGTTCAGGATAGGATGTTACGTTTATTTAAAAATTTAAAAAAATAATAATAATATAAAAATTCGGCTTGGTGCAGAGCGGCGTGTGGAGCACGAACGCGCGTGTCACACTCGTGATGAATGCGTGCGTGACAAACATGCATTCATCACGCGCGCCCGCAGTTTCGGCAGCGGCGGCGCCCGCAGGAAAACGTCTCCTCCCCTATAAATACCTCTTCTCCGGCCATTCTTTACCCACAACCAAATTTCTTACCTTCTCACTGTTTTCACCATTCCCGACCCGTTTTAAGTCCAAATTTCACAAACCAAGACCCGTTTTCTACTAAATGAGGGTTCTTTATGCATTGGAAGTGTTATTTTCCCAATGTGACTTCTCTAAAATCCAGAAAACCCTACCACATCCCAAATCCTCCCCTTTCTCCTTTTTATTGTTTTTGGACCGTTTCAAACCCTTTTCAACCCGTTCAAAAGCCGTACCCTACCAAATCGAGGCTACACATTGGGACCATTATTCTGCCAAATTTCCCGCTCAAAGGAAGGATCTTCTTTATATTCTACGAGGAGATTTCTTATACTCCACATGCGTTATAGGTAGGTGGCTTTAAATTCTAATCGTATGTCAAGATTTTGATTCGCCAGAGCTTTACAAAAGATTTTTCTGAAAGAAAATTCTATCTTTAAAAGCTTCTCCTCCTTTCAAAAAATTCTCTGAGTTTTGGGTAATCGTACCCTTTGGATAGTCCTTGGTTTCTTGAAACTAAGGATTATTATGATGATTCTGAATATTGCCAAATTTGGCTTCCGGCACACACAAAACTGGGATATCATGGGAAATTCTCTTTCCTTCCATCTCCCGTTGCCCCATGAGCATGGGTGTTAAGTCGTTTGGTATCGCGACATTCTGTGACGATGTTTTCATATTTTGAAAGAAAGATGACACGATATTTCTACGTGCATATTTTTAGAACTTAACTCAGCCTACTGAGTATATATTTACTCACCCAACCTCAGATTCTACAGGTGTGTGATTTGAATACAAAGAAGTCGACAAAGAGCTTTTATTTGTAAAATTACAGTTTTTGTACTTTTCTTGTATTTTTGTAAATTTTGTACTGACTAATGTATAAAGTCATGTTATACCTAATTTTGGAAATCTTTGTATAATACAAAGTACGTCGTAATTACTCTTTTGGTACACAGTGACCCTTGGCAATTGTAAAATTCGTTATGTTTTATGAATATGAGGGGTGTTACAGGCTTGTAGAGGCGGAGCTAGGGTTTTCAAAATGATAAACATTAGGATAGAATATTTTAAAAGAAAATAGCTCTTTTTGGAGTATGGGAACTCTATGATATTTTGATTGATTTTGGGACTGAAGAGTGTTTTGGTTGTCCAGAGCTATTGTTGGGCACCCTAATAAAGCTTCGTTGACTAGTTAAGGGTACAAATAATCCGGTTTGGAATCAGATGCAAGGTACCTATTTTAGCCTAGTGAGCCCCTAACGAAGGGTAAGACCCCTAATTAGCCCCTAACGAATGGCAAGACCCCGAATTAGCCCCTAATGAAGGGCAAAACCCCTGATTAGCCCCTAAGGAAGGGTACATATCAAGGATACACACGCTAGGGTAGAGAGTATCATGGGAAGACTCTCTACTCTCTAGACCCCATCACCCCATGAGCACGGGTGGCTCTTCTATCCACAAGCACAAAATGTTTGAGATGATCTGTGGAGGAGTAAGATGTTTTGTGCCTGCACAAATTCTTATTAATATATATATATATATATATATATATATATGTTTCGGATATTTGTAGCGAGCCGTGAGAGATTTCAAACCCTAGTAGAATCTTCCATACGTAGGAAGAAGCTCTAGGGGTGGTTTTGGGTGAGAGGCACACCCCATTTTCATGAAAAATAGTTTATGTGCTGTGAAACTACCATGTGTTTATTCATGTCTGTTAGTATAAACTCCCATATTGAGTATTTTAAAATACTCACTACTCCTCAGAATTTGCAAGACTCGACGAAGCTTAATGCGTGGGTAGAAGGACCTACTCCGAGTTTTATTGATGTAATTTCGAAGATTTCAACCTCACCGAAACGAGTAAGAACTCTCCTTATTGTTTTTCTCTTGTGTGTTTGTACACAGATCGAGTTTTATTATTTTGATAATCTGGATGCAAGGCTACCTCACTCGGTGGCGAGAAGCCATGTCGATATACATCTGCTCCACAGCCCCATTCAATGTGGTGTCACAATATTCCTTGTACATGTTATGGTATTCAGTCCTGCTCTGGTACCTCAACCAAATGCCATAATTCTTTATCTTTGTGGGATACCTTTCAAATATCTATTTAGTTCATAGAAGAAAGTTAGATACTAAATCAGTATATTCTTTTAAAAGATGCAATCTGTAAACACTTGCATAACTTGATCTAAGTGAAAACAAAATCAACATAAACGTTGATCCATCAAAAAACATGAGCATACAACCTTGTGGATATGTCAAGGTAAACTGGAAAAATCGATGGAAGTTATTTTTTAAATTTTTTTATGATTTAAACAAGTTATTTTTTAATTTTTACATTTTGGGCAGATTATTTTTTAGGCTTCCTACTCCTTCCTATGCTTTTCCTCCCCCTCCTCTTTCATCTTCTTCTTTTTACACCTCGAAACTTTGCCAAAATTTTTAGGAAACATGCTCTAACCGGCGGGACCCACTTCTTAAATGTGGGTAAACTAGTCCATAAGTAGTCTAATTTCATAGGGCCGTGAATACGAGCTCAACGGTACCTAGAATGTGTAAAACGAAGTTTGGGATAGGATGTTACATTTAATTAATTTTTTTTAAAAATATATAATAATAATATAAAAATCAGGCTTGGCGGCTTGGCGCAGCATGTGGCACATGAACGCAATCGTCATGCTAGTGACGAATACACATGTGACAAATGCGTGTTCGTCACGCGCGCCCACGGTTTCGACGGAGGCAGCGCCCGCTGGAAAACGCCTCCTCCTCCCCTATAAATACCTCTTCTCCAGTCATTCTTTACCCACAACCAAATTTCTTACCTGCTCACTGTACCTATTTTAGCCTAGTGAGCCCCTAACGAAGGGCAAGACCCCTGATTAGCCCCTAACGAAGGGCAAGACCCCTGATTAGCCCCATATGAAGGGCAAGACCCCTTATTAGCCCCTAAGGAAGGGCACATATCAAGGCTACACGCGCTAGGGTAGAGAGTATCATGGGACGACGTTCTACTCTCTAGATCACATCACCCCATGAGCACGGGTGGCTTTTGGCTTTCAAGTCTATGGAACCTCTAAAAGAGAAATCCAAAAGTTCATCACACACCAAGTTCCTTAAAATCCTTAACCTTCAAAAAGTCGAAGAAGATCGAGGAATTTGAAGACAAGCAGAAGCACTCAAGAAGGAAGAAGAACCTGTGCAAGGGGAGCTCCCATCTTTAAGAAGAATTTTCATTGTTTTCTTTTTTTCTTTTCTTTTTTTTAAACTTAAAAGTTGTAGTCGCTTCTCCTGGGAATTCTCTTTTCTTATTTTAATAAAATTTCAGTTGTTTCTTCCATTTTGCCAATTAATCGAAGGGTTTTAAAAATTAATTAATCACTACTACTTGCTCTAAAGTATAAAGAATAGTCTTAATTAATCAAGAGAAGGTCGTCCCACATAAAAAAAAAAATGGATCAAATGATCCTTCCTTGCAAGAGATAGAGAAAAACTTTTTTTTTATATCGGACGACCTTCTCTTGAATAATCAAGACTACTCTTTATACTTTAAAGTGAGTAGTGGTAATTATTCAATTTTTAAAACCCTTCGATTAGTTGGTAAAAATAAAAGAAACAACATGAATTTTATTAAAATAAGAAAAGAGAATTGCCAGGAGAAGTGACTATAAGTTTTAAGTTTAAAAAAGAAAAGAAAACAAGAAGAAAACAAGAAAAATTCTTCTTGAAGATGAGAGCTCCCCTTGCATAGGTACTTCTTCCTTCTTAAGTACTTCTGTTTGTCTTCCAATTCCTCGATCTTCTTCAACTTTTTGAGGGTCAAGGCTTTTTAGAAACTTGGTGTGTGATGGACTTCTGGATTTCTCTTTTTGAGGTTCCATAGAGTTGAAAGCCAAAAGCCCCTTCTTATGGAAACGAAGGGGTATTTATAGGATGGGAGTTGCACAATTAAGCAAAATAGTGTGGTGAGTTAGAAAGGTAATTTGTGAGAAGTGGAGAGTGGATTAGTGGGAGATGGAAAACGGGTTAGTGGGAGTGTTGGTGAAAACCACTTGATTAGTGGAGGAAGTGGGAAGTGTGAGAGAAGACCTGGCATTATACTTTTGACTTGGTCATCTCCACTTTTACACATTATCATTTTTTTTTATTATTATATTTCTTTATTTCATTTTTATTTTTATAGTAGGGGATCACGAGTATCAGGGCTTTGATTTAATCTTCACATTTCTTATGTGGGGCCCATGAAATTTTCCATACAACCTTTTTTTTTCTTTGAACTTTGAGTTTTTTGGAATTTAACTTTTTTTTTGTATTTTCAATCATTTTGGTCTTTCATGACTGAACACATTTCTTTTTTTTTAACAAAATAATAGTGTGGGACCCACGAGTCTTACCTAGCCTTTTCATTTTATTGTGACTTATGGGGTCTCACATAGCCCTTTGCAATTTTTTTATGTGGCCATATGAGGCTTACAGAGCCTCCCTCAGCTATTTAACTTTGAATGTAAAGAGGCCCCATAATGTCTTCTCATAATAAAATTTTTGTAAGAAGCCTTAGTCCATTCCTACGTGTGTAGGATTAGATTTTGCTTTCTTACTTTTTTTTCTTTGGACTTTGTCCATTTGAAAATTTAGTCTCACTCAGAACTCGTCAAGCTCCGAAATCTTGGCTTTTGAATTTTGATAATTTTTTTTCTTTTGGACTTTATCTGAATTTGAGACTTTGTCCATTTAGTTCAGAGCTAGTCAAGCTCTAAACTCTTGCCTTTGAATTTTAATTTTTTTTAAAACACATTACCATGTGTGTAACTTTAGAATTTATTTTATTTTCATTCTTTTTCTTTTTGGATTTTTGCCAACTTTGGAGACTTTGTCTGTTTTGAAAATTTAGAGTTATATAGAACTAGTCAAGTTCCGAGATCTTTGCAATTAAATTTTAATTTGATTTTTTTAATTAATTTTTTTATGTTAATAGATAGCCCCTCTGAGGGGTGACAGTGGAATGACATTATAAATGGAATTGTCACCCGTTGGAAAAAAATTGTCAGAACTATGCCTGGTTTTCCATTAACTACTTCTTCTGGGTTGCCTGCAATTCAAATTGCTTCATATGGAACTCATTTAAATTTTGATGGGAATTCCAAAGTTATAATGGATAAAGCTGTGGAGATAATAACGAGAGTACGTAGAGATGTTACTGAAGTTCATCCAAGGGACGACCCCTTCCAAGTTTTATCCTTTCTGAAGTTCATCAAAGGGACTAGCCCCTTCCAAGTTTTATCCTTGCACAAGGATATCTCTTCTGTACAAAAGATTTAAACAATAGGCGTATTATTTTTTTGGAATATATTAAGGAAGAGTTGATTAGAGAAGGAATTCTGCACTGATAGATTTCCTCCTCATCGTTTCATTCATTTTTTTCTTATAATCTTCCCACATGAGAGGACTTTTTTTTGTTTATAAAGTTCGCACATGCCCTAAAATCTTCCAATCCAAACTCATAGGTACTTTAGCTAGTCAACATTGTAGCAAACTTTTCCTTTCCTTCGTTCTTCATTCTTCGGTGATTTTAACTTCTATCGTTAGTAGGACTTGGGCTTGTACCCGTATTTCACATTTGTTAAACCGAGATAGGATAAAATCCACGTAGATATGATAAAATCTTAACCGAACAAATTTTTATAAGATTAGATTTAATCCCAGCAACTCGTCGCGACTCGATAGCATCGTGGTTGTGGACACTACTATGCTTCTTCATTTGATAACTACGAATATAATCCCAGGAATACTACGACTCGATAGCATCGAGATTGTGGACACAACTCTGCTTCTTCATTTGATAACTACGAATAGAATCGCAGGAATACACTATTATTAAAGCACTCAATCAACCTTCTGGTTCTGGCTTTTCTTCACTAGGACGGGCAGAGAAAAAAAAATTGATTCTTCCTAAAGCGTCCTTTCCTTATTCTTCCAACATTTATCTGTGAGAACATTCTTCCTCCATTCATTGCTCTGTGAGAGTTTTGACATTCTTCCTCCATTCACTCTGCGTTTTTTCTTTGTTCGAGTGTTTACTACTCGCTTCACTTGTCTCTGCATGACGAGCAACTTCACTTTATTCTTCAATCTATTTCTTTGCCGTTGTCGCCCTTTGTTTCTTTTCTTTAGATTCTCCAGATCCTGCGCCAAGGCTATACTTCGAGCATGCCTCTCAGCATGAGTTTCTTACTCATCCTCGATTTCACCATCACTAATAAGCATTAGCTTTAGCCTCCCTTCATCCAGAAATTTCTTTGAACGAGCATGTGTCTTTGAGTTAAGGTGTGTCTTTAAAGTCTCCTCGCTCAGACAAACAATTCGTGCGTAAAGCCTGCACTTGAAAACTGACTTGCATTTCAAGACGTATTCATCCAGTTCAGGCTGAGCAGCATCTTTTTCCGTGATAAATTTGGTACTACTAGACAATTTAGCCTCTTTCCTCTTGTTACGGCTCATAGAAGTGGGTAATTTGTCTATGTAACATTGCTTGCCTTCTTCAGTACTCTCATATTTTTATTCGAATTGAATCGAAAATTCAATTTCTTAATTTACCTGAGGACAGGGCCGGCTTAATACATTTCGGGGCCTAAGGCGAATTTTCCCACCAAGGCCAATATTGCTTAAAGTTATAAGTAATTCAAACATGTAAAAATTATAAGACTATTAATTTTGGGTAATGATACTAACCTGGCCCTTTTGTTGTGTCGCCATAGCATTGTCATCACTTGGGTTTTTTCACGATCCTGCCTCTAGGTTAGTATCAACTTCCTTTTTTTTTTCTTTTCTATGTCCGAAAGGGGAAGGTAGAATATGCATTTTATCAAGCCCAGTTATGTTCAAAAATTAATCTCACTAATAGTGGTAGATACATAGCTAATTTGAATTTGATTTACCCTCCCAACCTCCACATTAAGTTGTACACCATGTATGAAGTGAGTACAATGTGTAAGAAACATATTCTTTATTGCCAAAAAGAGAAAGTACAACTTCCATGGGTTTCTTTTGATTTTCTGCATGAGGAAAAAAGGTAGTTAAACATGATTACTTGAGCATAATTAAAAAAATAAAGAGCCTCAAAACTAATTTATGGAGTGTACCTAAGTCTGGCCCAATTATTGGCTTTGGGAGCAGATTGATGTTTAAAACAAAGTTTTAAAATTAATATTTTCTCAATTGTCTCAAATTATTAGTTTTATTTAATTTTTTAAAATGTACTAATTTGATATGGATTTGTAAATAAAATCATAAGCATGAGAAGTCTTAGAAGATCATAAGCCAATACCAGGTATCAACATTCTCAGATCATTAGGATTACTTAGTCCAAATTCAGTGAAAAATGAGGTGCTAAAGTTTGAAACAATAACACAGGCCTATAAAATGTTTACCTATTGAGATGAATGGCAAAGGGGTGTACAGGAAGAGGAACGGATAAGAAAGTTGATCCATAGAAAATAGAAACAAAAATTTGAGTAAAAAAATATAAAAAAGTTGAGTGACTTTTGGCCAGCAAAGAACTACCACAATGACAGAAAATATATCTTTGTTATCACTCTTTTGTGGGCTATTTTTGTTCTAAATTACATAAAAAATGCAAAGGGCCTTCATTAAGTGGTGAGGCCTTAGGCAGCCGCCTAAGCTGCCTAAGGGTTGAGCCAGCCCTGCCTGAGGAATCACAGTGAACCTCATTCCATGAGCTGTCCTCACTCTCGTATCCGGAGCCCAGGGACGGAGAATCCAAATCGGCATCTCCTTTGTCGGGGGCAGTCACTTCTTCCACCTCTTCTTCACCTGGGTGTTCCGGCCCGAGCTCCAATTGGGAAGTATCAAAAAAACCGGGGTCAAAGGAGGAAGAAGACGAATCAGAGTCGTTGCTCCGATCGCCGTGCTCGACATTGTAGAAGAGCCTCTTTATCATCCTCTCACCCTTTGAGAATCACGTCGGGGAAGGAA
The DNA here is from genome assembly GCA_035235625.1 of Saururus chinensis. NCBI lineage: Eukaryota > Viridiplantae > Streptophyta > Magnoliopsida > Piperales > Saururaceae > Saururus > Saururus chinensis. The sequence goes on from CP141145.1 coordinate 36,381,669, forward strand.
CGAAGGCGGAGGTGGCGAGGGAAGATCGTCGGCCGGCTGTGGTCTAGATGGAGGAGGAGACGACCTAGAAAAGAGAACCGACGGGGTGGGAATCGAACGGCGGAAGAGGTGGTGGTCGGGAGAGCGGCGGCCGGTAGCAGACAGAGGTGACTGGAGGTGAGGTGAACGGAGATGGAGAAGAGACTGGCAGTATGGGAATTGAAGAAAAAGAAGATAGGGGTTGGGGGGGTTTTTAAGCAACGGTTGTGATTCAGCAGTGGCAATCAACGGCTAGGATTTTATTTTATTTTTATCAAGCTGATCTAGGCTCTTCAGCCGGTGCCACCGCCACTAGAAATTATTTTTTATTTTTTCAATGAAGGCTAATATTTTTTTTTACAAATTGAAGATTATTTTGGGATTGGAGTAAGTATTTCTCTGTCTGCAGGGGCAAACTTTCGGCCGGTTTATAGACGTGTAATATACAAACATCTAAGGACTTAAAATTTAACTTTATAACTTACATAATGATATAAAAAATTATACATAAAATTTGTTGCAGGTCTGATTCTCTTTTTGAGAGGTTTGAGAATCCTAAAGTTTTTTTTTGTCGTTTTGCAAGTCTTATTTGGATTAAGGACTTTGACTACCATCAAAAAAAGAATTTAGAAAGAGTGATACAATATAATTATGTCTCCTTTGTGACTAAGAACTTTAGATTTGCTCATTTTTTATTTTTATTTTATTTTTTAAAAGAGAGATACAAGTTTTATAATGTCTCTAAGAAGATTAAGAATTTTAGATTTACTTTCTTTGATTTTAATTTTTTTCTAAAAAAAAATTTGTCAAAAAGGATACAGTCTAATTATGTCTCCTTTGTGATTGAAAACTGTAGACTTGTTTACTTTTGATTTTTTTATTATTATTTTTTAAAAGAGAGATGCAAGTCTCATAATATCTATTTCTAAGAAGATTGAGAATTTTAAATTTGCTCTCTTTGATTTTAATTTTGATTTTTTTAAAAAAATATTTTGTTAAAAGGGATGCAGTATAATTATGTCTCTTTTGGGATTAAGAACTTTAGACTTGCTTACTTTTAATTTTTTTTTCGTTTTTCAAAAGAGACATGCAAGTCTCATTATGTCTCTTTCTAAGAGAATTGAGAACTTTAGGCTCTCTCTCTTTGATTTTGATTTAGTTTTTTTTTAAATTTTGTCAAAAGAGATGTAGTCTAATTATGTCTCATTCGGGATTGGGAACTTCAGACTTGCTTACTTTTAATTTTTTTTATCATTTTTCAAAAGAGAGATACAAGTCTCATTATATCTCTTTTTGAGAGAATTGAGAACTTTAAGCTTACTCTTTTTGATTTTGATTGATTTTTTTTTGTTTAGTTTTATCAAAAGGGACATTGTCTAATTATGTCTCATTCGGGATTGAAAACTTTAGACTTGCTTACATTTAATTTTTTTTTTGTTTTTCAAAAAAGAGATGCAAGTCTCATTATGTCTCTTTCTGAGAAAATTGAGAACTTTAGGTTTGCTCTCTTTAACAGTCTAATTATGTTTCCTTCGGGATTGAGAACTTTAGATTTGCTTACTTTTGATTTTTTTTTCGTTTTTCAAAAGACAGATGCAAGTCTCATTATGTCTCTTTCTGAGAAAATTAAGAACTTTAAAGGCTTGCTCCTTTTGATTTTGATTGATTTTTTTTGTTTATTTTTGTCAAAAGGGATGCAGTCTAATTATGTCTCCTTCGAGATTGAGAACTTTAGACTTGCCTACTTTTTTTTTTTCCTTTTTCAAATGAGAGATGCAAGTCTCATTATGTCTCTTTCTGAGAGAATTGAGAACTTTAGGCTTCATCTCTTTGATTTTGATTGATTTTTTTATTTTGTTAAAAAGGATGCAGTCTAATTATATCTCATTCGGGATTTAGAAATTTAGACTTACTTATTTTTAATTTTTATTTTATTTTTTAAAAGAGAAATACAAGTCTCATTATGTCTATTTCTAAGAGACTTTGAGAACTTTAGGCTTGCTCTCTTTGATTTAAATTGATTTTTTTTTATTTAATTTTGTCAAAAAGGATGTAGTCTAATTATGTCTCCTTTGGGATTGAGAACTTTAGACTTGCTTATTTTTTATTTATTTTTTTATTTTTCAAAAGAGAGATGCAAGTCTCATTATGTCTCTTTCTAAGAGAATTGAGAACTTTAAGCTTGCTCTCTTTTACATTCTAATTATGTCTCATTCGGGATTGAGAACTTTAAACTTTTTTATTTTTGATTTTTTTTATTTTTAAAGAGAGATGCAAGTCTCATTATATCTCTTTCTGATAGAATTAAGAACTTTAGGCTTGCTCTCTTTGATTTTGATTGATTTTTTTTAATTTTGTTAAAAAGGATGCAGTCTAATTACGTCTCCTTCGGGATTGAGAACTTTAGACTTGTTTACTTTTAATTTTTTTTGTTTTTCAAAAGAGAGATGAAAGTCTCATTATGTCTCTTTGTGAGAAAATTGAAAACTTTAGGCTTGCTCTATTTGATTTTGATTGAGTTTTTTTTTTAATTTTGTCAAAAGGGATGCAGTCTAATTATGTCTTATTCGGGATTAAAAACTTTAGACTTGCATACTTTTAATTTTTTTTTCGTTTTTCAAAAAGAGAGATGCAAGTCTCATTATGTCTTTTTCTGAGAGAATTAAGAACTTTAGTCTTGCTCTCTTTAATTTTGATTGATTTTTTTTGTTTAATTTTGTCAAAAGGGATGCAGTCTAATTATGTCTCCTTTGGGATTGAGAACTTCAAACCTGCTTACTTTTTATTTTTTTATCATTTTTTAAAAGAGAGATGCAAGTCTCATTATGTCTCTTTTTGAGAAAATTGAGAACTTTAGGCTTGCTCTCTTTGATTTTGATTGATTTTTTTGTTTAATAGATTTATGGTGGAGAGAAGATTTTAATAATGATAGCATTAATAAGTCTTCATAACTTGGGGAAAAGAAACACCCAACTCTTGAGGAGGGTATGATGCAAGGCAATCCTAAAATGCTACCTTCTCCTAACGAGTCTGATTCTTCAATGGAGTTCGCCCCAAGAAGGAGAAAGAATTTTAAAAAATCAAGTCCAATGACTAATAGTACTTGGGAAAAATTGCCTTTAAGTGATAAAATTAAGAATTGGAGCTCAAGTTCTCCCAAAACCTTGAAAACAACCCAAAGGTGGAGACATAAGGAGAAGGAGCCTCATGTTGCAATTGTAAATATGGTGGGCTCAAAAAGTGAAGAAGAGCAAACTATGAAAGCAACTCAATACTACATAAGAAGCAAAAAGAAAAATTATTTGAAAGATGAGGGTGAAGAGACTTCATCGGGGTCTCCTAAATTCATTTTTGCAACAAATAAATTCCCTTCAATCACTCATGGAGAAGAAGATGATGACGATGAGGAGGTTCAAGCGGAGGATAGTTCTACTTCTTCCAACACTAATCCCGTAACTTTATCTTCTTTGGAATCAAGAAGAGTTGGAGTGCACATGGCAACTAGAGAACAAGATGACATAGAGATAGGGCAAGTCCCTACTCATTTTATTAAATTTATGGCAGATTAAGAGAAGCAAATAGAAAAATTAAAAGCCATGATTGGAGCATTAGCCACAAGAACTCAAAGTCAAGAACAAGTCACTTCTAATCGTCAAGGTGACTTCCATGAAGTTAATTCTCATGAAAATGAAGGAATGGATAAGGGAAGTCCTCAAGCACTTGTATCAAGAAAAGAGATGCAAGAAGCTCTTCAACACATCCAAGAAGAATCTAAGTAGAGAAAAGTGGGAGTAAATTCTCCTTACCCAGCTTGGATGGATAAAATACCTTTCCCACCTAAATTCAAGCAACCAAACTTACAAACCTATAATAGTCAAGCTTCTCCAAAACAACATCTTTGCCACTTTAAGGCTTTAACTGAAAACCTTATTGGCAATGATGTTGTACTTATTAGATTATTTGTTAGTACTTTGAAGGGAACTGCATTTGACTATTATATGACTTTGCCAAAAGAATCGGTACAAACATGGGTAGACTTGGAAGCTAAATCCTTGAGTCATTTCTTTGATGAAGAAGCCACCACTTCTATGGCCCAACTTTATTCAACAAAGCATAGGCCAAAAGAGACAATACGTGACTTCATAAAAAGATGGAGGGCTCTTACATTAAAGTATCCAGATGGAACAACTCAAAAGAACTTTACCGAAGTATGTCGTTTGAATCTTCGTGTCAAGATTCAATCAAAGATGGGATTTATAAAGCCAGAGACTTTTAACGATCTCATGAAAAGTGCTATTGAGGCAGAGTATTTAGTGTATGAATGTGAAGCTGAAAATTGTGGAGAAAAGAAAGAGTATGTTAAGCCCACTAAGAAGAAAGAAGTATTTTCTGTTCAAATTTCTGAAGCAACATCTCAAGAGAAGAAAGACAAGATGACTGAAGTAAAGAAGAGAACATTAAAAGAAATGAATAGAGAATATTCTTTTGATGTAAATGAAACTGAAAACCTCTTTCACAAGTTAATGAAGGAGGGGAAGATGAAGGAGGGTTAGAAGTTAATAGACAAAAATTAAAATTGCAAAAATAAGGCCAAAGGCACTATCAAGGTACACGTTTGATCCCAAAAAAATTTTGGTAGTAACGTGGGTAGTGCCTCCGGTCAAAAAAAAAATTACAGAATTTAAGTACTAAAAGTAAATGACATAAAGTAAATGACTGAATTTAAAGAGTTAGTGTGCAAGAATAAAAGTTAGAGAATTAGTAAAGTTAGAGTGAGTTTTTTGTAACGGATTCTTGTCACATGTTGTAATCCCCGGCAACGGCGCCAATTTGTGTTACGTCCAAACTAAGACTATGAAGGAGTCTAGTTCAGATTTTTTTTTTTTACTTGTCAACTATAGTAAACAAGGTCGATCCACAGGGAAAGCCTTGTGTGACACAGAAAACTATTACGAAGAGAATAGAATAGAGAAGAAAAGTAAAATAGATAATAAGAGACAATTCAAAGAGAAAGTGCTAAGGCATCAAAAATCCACTTGTAATAAATCTCTAATGTATACTTTATTCAAATGATAACTCAATTAAGATCAAATGAAAATTTGTCTCAATCGGAAAATTTATCTTTTAAAGAACTTTGAAATAGAACAATAGTAATTGATTGTTTACTACGTGAAAGTATTAAGTATATAACCATAGGGAATTATAAGCATTCAGCGTGCCTTTCGTCAATGTTGAATCAAATAATTATATAGATTATAAACTCCTTAAATATAAAACATTAATTTAAAATGATAAAGAACTTACTTGAATCAAAGTATCTATTAAACATCAAGTACAAGCTTCATTCCTAGCCTTAGCTTTAGAGCTTTAGAAAGCCATTACAATAAAACTAAAAACAAAAATACAAAATAAGAGAAGGAAATAGGAGAAGAGAGCTCCAAAGAGGAGAGAATGCCCCATCTATCACGTCCACCCCTCTATTTATAGGAAAAGAAAGGGTTGCTTAAAAGGGGAAAATCAAATCATATCTCCAGATTTCATCCTGATTGATTGCCTGATTGCACCCCTATATCTTCAGAATTTGGAATATCTTCCTGAAATAACACTTGTAGCCACAGAAGTCTTCTTTCCATTTCCACTAGAATCGTATCAATCCGAATTATACATAAAAAGATATGATCAAAATACTAAGGTTGTGTCAATCTATCCAAATTAACTTCTTTCATAATTTAGTTCTATTCATACAAATCTCAAATCAAATGGGTCCACAAGGTTGTGTTCGACCATTCCATGCATGTTAGACCATTATGAGCCCATTCTTGACTTTTAAATAGCTTTGGGTAGTTGGGCTTAACTTCCTCTTCCAGTTTTATCTTGTTGGAGCTTGTTTAAACATGTAAACTCAATTAAGGTCCAGCTAACTTATTCAAAACATAAATAGCCCAAATCAGCAATGAATTAACACAAAATAGGATTGCAAATAGAAATTTGAAAACATTTTATTAAACATTATTTCAGTGCATCAATCATGCGTAAAGAAGTTATACTAAGCACATGCTTAGAGTTTAAAGTCCCCTACCTTAACCCTTGGTTACAATTTCGTAACCGTAAAAGCCCTGAATAAAGAAATTGACCCCACCACAGTGTCCAGGATGTCAAATTCAGTAGGAAACGCCTTTTGAATCACTTGATTCAGACTTAAAATGGTTAAGAACGGAGGAAAAACGGGTTAAGAAGTGGAAAATGGAAAATTAGAAAAAAAAAGGGGGTCGGGCGCACTATTTAAAGGCGTGCGCCCGTGGGGCCCACGCGTGCTACTCGCGGACGCAACACATGCGCAACTCACATCGCGTGTAACGCCGGGCCCCATCGCGCCGTTCAGCGCAACGACGCGCATTGTTGCTGGCCCGGCCCCGCACTATGCGGACCCGCCACATGGGCCCGGGTCCATGCGGCGCTGCCACCACGGCGCCGGCTGATGCAGCTGATGCCGGCCGCATGCGTCAGCTTGCGTCAGCCAAAATTTTATAATATATTTTTTTAAAAACACATAAACTTTAAATGCACGTATCTTGGTCACCCGGACTCCGATTCACGCGTTCTTTATACCGTTGGGCTCGTATTGATGAGCCCTATAAAACTAGACCCCACATGGGTAGGTTATCCCACACTTCAATGTGGGTCCCACCCATATGGCACATTTCTCGAGGCTGTAACTTTCGGCCCCGATGTTCGAATCAAGCACTTCCAAAGCCATTACACTCACTTTTCCGCACTCTACCATACTCTAATAAGATTAAACATGTAACAACTATAACTAATTAAAATAATGTTACCAACTCCAAAATTAACGTATTAGAAAACATACTAGAAATTCAGGGTTGTTACATTCTACCCCCCTTAAGAAAATTTTGTCCTCGAAATTATACCTTTCCGTCCTTAAAAAGCTCTGGAAATTTCTGTAGCATTTCACTTTCTAATTCCCATGTCGCTTCCTCAGAGGAGTGGTGTTGCCATAACACCTTTACCAATGGAATTCTCTTTGTCCGAAGAATTTGTTCCCTATGGTCCAGAATGTTGATCGGTTTCTCTTCAAAAGACAAATCAAGTTCTAGAGTCAAAATGGACTGATCGAGAACATGAGAAAGGTCTCACATATACCTTCTGAGCATGGATACATAGAACACACTATGGACGTTTTTGAGCTGAGGAGGTAGGGCCAACCTGTAAGCTACTAGTCCCACTTTATCCAATATTTCAAACGGTCCTATAAAACGAGGACTCAATTTACCTTTAATTCCAAACCTCATAACTCCTTTGGTTGGCAAGACTTTTAAAAATACTTGATCGCCCACACTAAAGCTGAGATCTTTCCTTCTTCGATCAGCATAGTTCTTCTAACGACTCTGGGCTATCATCAACCGCTTTCTGATGAGTTTCACATTGTCAGCACACTGCTGCACAATTTTTGACTTTAATAATTTTCGCTCTCCCACTTCGTTCCAACTAGTCGGGGATCGACATGGTCGGCCATAGAGAGCTTCATATGGTGCCATACCTATACTGGAGTGATGACTATTATTATAGGCAAACTCAATTAATGGTAGATACTCATCCCAGTTGCCCTTCCAATCCAAGACACAAACCCGCAACATATCCTCCAAAGTTTGTATGGTTCTCTCTGATTGTCCATCTATTTGAGGGTGGAAAGTTGTACTAAATCATAAATTAGTACCCATCTCTTCCTGGAATCCTTTCCAAAATTGAGAGGTAAAACAACTGTCCCGATCTGAGATTATAGACAATGGCACACCGTGCCGACTCACAATTTCTTTTACATACATCCTTGCCAAAACATTTAAAGATTGAGTCTTTCTTAGAGGCAAGAAATGTGCACTTTTAGTGAGTCGATCTACTATCACCCAAATAACCTCATGACCTTGTGATGTCCTAGGCAACCTTGAAACAAAATCCATGGATATATGATCCCACTTCCACTCTAGAATTTCAATCGACTGCAAGGTACCAGAGGGTTTTTGATGTTCAACTTTAACCTGTTGGCATATTAAACACCTGGAGACATATTCTCCTATGTCTCTTTCCATCCCATTCCACCAAAAATTCCTTTTTAGGTCCTGATACATCTTCGTTCGACCGGGGTGGATGGTGTACTGAGATTTATGTGCTTCATATAGCAGATCTTGCCTTAAATCGGGTATTGCCGGAACCACTAGTCTTTCTCGAAATCTTATACCTCCATCAGAGCCCTTGCTGAAGTCAGGTCGTTTCAGTAAAACCTGTGTTTCTTCATCTTTTTCCTGCGCCTCAAGGATGCGCTCGACTAGTTTGGATTTCACCTTCAAGTTGGCCACAAGGGAACTCTTGTTTCCCAACTGCAACCTAGGTTGAAATTCTATCACTTCCTCCATCAGTTTCCATCTTTGGGCTAGTAAATGAGCGGCCCTCCCTGCAGCTTTACGACTCAATGCATCCGCCACCACATTAGCTTTTCCAGGGTGGTAATGGATCGAAAAATCATAATCTTTTATATACTCTATCCAATGTCTCTACCTCATATTAAGCTCGCGTTGAGAGAATATATACTTCAGGCTTTGATGATCTGTAAAGACTTCAAAATTTTCTCCATATAAGTAATGTCTCCAAATTTTTAAGGCAAAAACTACCGCTGCCAACTCGAGGTCGTGAGTGGAGTAATTACTTTCATGTCTCTTTAACTGCCTTGAAGCATAAGCAATTACTTTCTCATTCTGCATTAGTACGCATCCAAGTCCTGTACCAGAAGCATCACTATACACTACATATCCTCCACTACTGGATGGTAAGGATAAGACTGGAGCGGTAGTTAACTTCCTTTTTAATTCTTGAAAGCCTTTTTCGCATTCCTCATTCCATATAAACTTCACCTCTTTTCTAGTTAACTTGATTAAGGGCAAAGCTATGCTTGAGAATCCCTGAATGAATCTTCGATAATAGCCGGTGAGACCTAGGAAACTTCTTATCTCCAAAACTGTCTTAGGTCTCTCCCACTTCATCACAGCCTCAATCTTGATTGGATCCACTGATACTCCATCCTTAGAAATAATATGACCCAGGAAAACAATCTGTTCTAACCAGAACTCACATTTACTCAATTTAGCATAGAGTTGATGATCCCTTAGGGCTTGTAGTACAATCTACAAATGTTCTCTATGCTCTTTTGGACTACAAGAATAAATCAAAATATCATCAACAAAAACGATTACAAATTTATCCAAATGTGCATGAAAGACACAATTCATAAGATCCATAAAAACTGCAGGAGCATTTGTTAATCCAAATGGCATCACTAAAAATTCGTAGTGGCCATAACGGGTACGGAAAGCTGTTTTTGAAATGTCCTCGTCCCGTAATCTTAACTGATGATACCCCGATCTCAAATCTATTTTTGAGAATACTCTAGCTTGTTGCAGTTGGTCCAACAAGTCATCAATTCGGGGTAAGGGATACTTATTCTTTACAGTTACTGAATTGAGCATCCTATAATCTATGCATAGTCTTAAAGACCCGTCTTTCTTTCTTACAAATAAGACTAGAGGTCCCCACGGTGAGACACTGGGTCTAATGAATCCTTTATCGAGTAACTCCTATAATTGACTCTTTAATTCCTTTAGTTTTGCAGGAGCCATCCGATAGGGTGCCTTAAAGATAGGACTTGTCCTTGGTATTAAGTCTATGTTAAAATCTATCTCTCTTCTCGATGGCACCCCTGGGAGATCATCAGGAACACATCTGGAAAGCCTTTTATCACATCAATACTTTCTAAACAAGGAGTCAAAGGCTCTTCGGAAATCACGGTGGCAAGATACGCGTGACATCCTTTAGAGATTAGATGTTGAGCCTTAATAGCAGAAATGATAGATGCCCCTGTATGTTCCTTATTTCCATAAAAGGTACAAATTCTTTCTCCATTCTTAAAGAACATAACCCTTTTTCTCTTACAATCTATCATCGCTTCATTCACTGCTAACCAGTCCATTCCTAGGATGACATCAAAGTCAGTCATACCTAAAAGTATAAGGTTGACCTCCCATTTTTGGTTTCCTAAGGACACCGACACATCTTGCAGAAACTCCTAAGCTAGGACAGTCTTTCCCATAGGAGTTGACACTTCTAATATATATCCTAGTTTCATAATCGAACGACCAGTACTTCAGGCAAAATCACAGGATATAAAAGAATGTGTCGATCCTGGATCTATTAAAACTTTAGCAATCTTGTCTAAGATTAGAAGTGTACCTTGAATAACGTCTGCTGAAGTTTGAGCTTCTTCAGCGGTAATAGCATAGATCCGACCCTGAGCCTTAGGCTTCGACTCCATTTTGATTTCCTCCAGCTTCTGCTTCTTTGGACATTCTTTAATCTTATGTCCCAGCTCGCCACAAGAGAAACATCGTACCTCATACCCTTGGCTCTTCATCCTAGGACAATTATTAATTCGATGTCCCAACTCACCGCAGCCAAAGCACCGTCCTTCATTATAAAAATAGCTTCCTGCAGGATGAAACTGATCACACTTAGAGCACCTTTCAAATTTCTTCCCCCTCTGAACTTGTGCTTGTGCACCAAAAGGCTTCTGAAAAGTGCGGTTGTTGCTCTGGACTTTCCTCTTTCTTTCATCAGTTTTAGAACTACTGTTCTGACCGTGGTCCTTACATCCTGCCAAGAATTCTTGATATTCTGTTTCTAATAAAGAGGCTAGCTCCACTGCCTTGGCGAAAGTAGTAGGTTGGAAACCCACTATTCTACCACGAAGTCCATTGTTCAGCCCTCTTACGAACATCCTGGCTTTCCTTAGCTCTGTAGGGCAAATATCGGGAGCAAAACGCTGTAGTTGTACGAATTTATTTTCGTACTGAACAACCGTCATATTTCCCTGTTGCAAGTCTAAAAATTCCTTTTCTTTCTTTTCTTGAATGTGGAGAGGGAAATATTTGTCAAAAAGAACCTCTCTAAACTCATCCCACTTGATGTTATCCTTGTCAGAGAAAAAGTTTCGCTCTGCAGATGGCCACCAAAAAGCCGCTTCTGTAAGGACCCTCATCTCTAAACCGGTTTTTGGTTTTCTTTAATTATGGGTTATTGTGAGATTTACGCATTTTCTGATCTTATTCGGTAATTTCGTAAAATAAATAGTGTTTGTGATGGTTTTAACCAAAATTAACTTCAATATTAGTGGTTTTAAGTGGTTTTAAACCAAATGTGAATTTTTGGGATTTTTTAGAATTTTCAATATTTTCCCAAAAATTAGGGTTTTGGCGGGACCCCTTGGGCCCCACCATCGAAAATTTTATTTTTGGGTCAAGTGAACCTAGACATATACTTAAGATCACACAAAAATTTTTAGAATTTTATTAGGCTTAATCAGTGCTTAAATTTGCAAAATAACCACTTTTAGCCTACTTTTCCTATTTACACCCCAAAACTTACCTATGCATACCCCAACCCTTACTATAAAAGGGCAAACCAGAGCCATTTCCATTTTTGGGAATAGGCTAAGGAAGGAGGGCTGGCCTAATCCCCACTTAGGCCCGAATTAGAAGCCGATTAAGGTAAGCTTACTCTAATTAAGCACTAATCCTTGACTTTCTCCTTAATCTCTTCCAAATCTACCATTTTCCCCTTGATTCAATTCGTTTTTGACCATCAAAAGCTACTGATTTGTGTTTTACTACAAACCATAATATTCAAAATTCGATTTTTACTACCAACAAGCCCTAGATCTAAGATTTAATTAGGGATTTCTTGGGTAAATTGATTTCTACTAGAGTTTAATTCAAACTCTTTATGTTTTCAAGGATTTCAAGAAGGGTGACTCTTCAATCCGAGCTTAATCAAGTGCTGAGGTAATGGGTCTTCAAAATCTCTGTTTATCCATGGTAAAACTCTTCATTTTTGGCTTATTTAGAAATGGTTTGCTTGATTTGGTGTGTTAATGGTAAGATTAGAAAATAGAATTATTTAATCCCAATTTCTTAGGGTTTTGCATTATTATGGTATGGTTTGATGTTCTCGAAGTCAAGAAGGACTTTTAATGATGATTAGGGTGTTAGATGTGGATTTGAAGTATTATCAATGGTGTTTCGGTTTGGATTTGCGAAAGGAAGAAGATGACTGTTCTGCCATGTTGGCGATCGATTAGCCCTGTAGGGCGTTCGATCGGCAACACTGCCAGAACGATACTTTTCCAATTCAGCCGATCGTATGGCCTGCTAGGCGATTGAACGACCGAACTGTAAATTTCAAAATTTCACGTTTAACCGATCGAACGGCCTGAAGGGCGATCGATCGGCTACACAGTAAATTGTATGTTGTGCATATGATGTCTATTTTGATGATTCCACTTTAGCTTGCCAATTTTATATGAATGTGGAGTGTTTTAAGCTATGTTCGGCTATTGGAAATGCATGCTATTAAGTTTATGGAGTTGAGATATATGCTTAGAGATGGTGGAATGACTTATGTTTTGTGGCATGATGTTGGAATCGTCATCTTTAAATTATGAATGGTTGGGTTCTCATTGTTAAGCATATTTTCAGTAGAACTAGAATCTATTATTGGACTGATTTGTCATGATAGATTGTGGTTAGTCGTGTGTGAATGTTGGTGAATGTCATGACTCAATGATGAAATGGGTGATGTTATATGTGTTTAGCCTTTGTGGTTGAGTTTTGAATTGAGATATGATTTCAACGATTCTTCTCCTATGATTTCCGCTAGGATTCATGTTTAGATGGAAATTCATATGTGTAGTGCAGTAGTGAGTTTAATTTCAAGCATGTTGGCATGCATTATGTGAAATGCTTCTACTAGATACACACACACATGTGGGGTTAAATGATGATGTTGAAGCTTGATATTGTGATTATGAATGATGCATTAGGGGCGGATGAGAGCACTTATCATGGATTAGGATTCATGTATGCTTTGCCCACGTATGTACCATGCTGCATGCATCATGAAAATGAATTTCCAATTGAGGCTTCATCGTGATTAATTGAATTTGACCGATTGGATGCAATGTGATGGAATTGTGTGCCGGATTGATCGGTCGTGGATTAATCGCAAGTTGATTGGTTCGAAAGGACATATTTTGATTTGAGTTCCTGTGTGGAACGAGTGCACTCCCCGGGTTGAGTCTTGTTAAATGGAATGACATGTGGGGACGAGTTGTGTACTTGTCTTGCGGATTGTGAGAATGTTATTATGTGTGTCATCTGGACCCTGAGAATCCAATGTGGTATGCCGTGTGCACCCCGCTACCACGTGTTCTAGGGTTCTCTGTGTGAGAACTCGGGCTCTTCCCTCTGCAGGAGATGTCCCTGGGCGAACACCCCTACTCTAGATTCTCTGTGTGAGAATGGGACATCCTTGGCCAAGATCGTCCAGGGCGAGCAGTATTAGGGATTGACAACCCCGATCTTTCTTTAATTCTTGGGTAGAATTTTGGACCATGACACGCCTTCATGGCCTTGTCCATGCTCCCGTCTGTGTGACATTAATGTGTGATTACTCCTTGATGGAGGTTGATTTTGATGTTATGCATGTGGAATATGTATGTTAGAGATACATCCATGCAGGTTGATTGTGATGATATAGTGCATGTGGGAATATGTATGTTAGAGATACATCCATGCAGGTTGTGATGATATTATGCATGTGGGAATATGTATGTTAGAGATACATCTATGCAGGATTGGTTATGATGTGAATGCATATGGGAATATGTATGTTAGAGATATATCCATGTAGATTGTGATGATATTATGCATGTGGGAATATGTATGTTAGAGATACATCCATGCAGGTTGATTATGCATTGTGATGCAGTCTTAAGTTATGTGAATATATGATCAGAAAATGATGCACCTTGTAAATCGTTGATTTGAAAGATTATATCACTATGCTATCGTATTTTCGATGTTGTTAGTGATATTAAAACCATTGCTGGGTTTGTTAAACTCACCCCTCTTTGTGTGTTTTGATTTGGGGCTGCGTGGTGCGACACGCAAACGGACAGCATCTCCTCTTTGAGGACAGGTCGGAGGTGGCTTAGATATGATCATGGAGATCGTTGTGTGACTTACCTTCTTTTATTTCATACTTTATGTTAGAACCTTTGTGTAGGGTTCTTATTTTTGGATTTATGTCATATTTTACAGTTGTGATGCTTATGACTTATTTTGAGCCGTGTGGGCTTTACTTAACTAAGCTTGTGGGTTTGAGATTGTTGTTTACTTTGTGATAAGCAACACCTTTTCCTTCCCTTTTATTTACTCTTGCTCAAACGATTGTGCGTACTCTATGTTTCTGTTAATCACCCGTGGTTAGGGTTAAGTCTTCCGCTAGAATCGTTTCTCAATCTTCACTTCGTCGCCCCCGCGCGCTTGACCGGCCCTTGGACCGGGTTCGGCTCGGGTCGGGCATCACCAGGGCGTGACAGCTTCTCCTGTCATTGAGAAAGTGGCCACGTCCAACTTCCTAGATTCTGGAACTTTCATGGCCTTGAAAATCCTTTCCACCTCGAATACCCATTTCTCGGCTGCCTCTGGACCGTCCTCTCTGGTAAATGTAGGAGCAATTTTCTTGAACTGCTCAAGCAAATTATCTTTCTCATGTCTGCTACTTTCAGCCGAATCAACTGTGTTACTTAAAGGATTTAGGCTAGGCTGAAATCCTTGATTCTGTAGGTGTTGTGTCATTCTCTGCATCATTAGATCGAAGAAATTTTCCATCTGATTTTCTGGTGCTACAACACCATGAGGTACTGCTTCAACTTGGGTACAATCATCAGACAACTGCACTTCTTTACCACTATCGAAAGTCATCTCGAGGGAGCCAATAGATTGTAACGACCTTGATTTCATACAAGTTATTTAAAACACACCAAGTTTATTTATGAACATAGTCAGAAACACTCATATGTTTACATTTTACAAAACAAAAGTGTGTCAGGACACACTTTGATCAAACATTTACAAAACAACTCAAACTACTTCATTTTACAAACAAGCCAAACCACACCGTTAAAAGCCAACACACACACTTTCAGAGATTTTTAGAAACCGATCAAGGGAAGATCTTCCTTGTCGGGCACTCGAAGAAGAAGTGCCCTCTTATTCCGCAGAAGATACATATTTCAGGAAGATGCTCTCTGTACCATGACAGCCCTTTACCCTCGCGCTGATCCACAGCTTCCACCCTCTCTTCTTCCTCATTCTCTTCAGGAAGGGGTAATTTGTTTAGGTTAAAATTTCTCACAACCACCTCCTCCTGGTGTAAGGTCCCTGATTTTTCTACGATTTTCTGGGATTTTTCTGCCATTTTTCTGGTCATTTTCGGCAGGAAAATGTGACGTTTCAGCGTATGGGTATTTGTGTCTTTTCCCCATATTTATACCCGTAGAGTCGGGTGTGGGGCTTAGTCGCAGGCCACGGGCCTCGCTGCGCGCTTACGGCGCGAATTTTGGAGGTTCGGCGCGTAACTAGTGAGTTAACGCGCATTGGGGACGTAGATGTAAAAATTAAAAAGTTTAACTATACATATCTTCCTCCCCGTCGGTTTTCACAGAACCGACTTCCAGAAAATCTTTTTGACGTCCAGTGAGTTTTTGAGAAAACCCGAGGGCATATCCGGTCGCTCCGTTCTCCCTCCTCCGTCGTCGGATTCCGTTGATTCTTGTCAGGATCCGCTTTGCCTCACCGCCACGAGTCCGTAGGTACCAGCCATGACCGCCGCCACGGCCTCTTCGCTCATCCACGAGGTACCGAACCTTTTTTCAGGTTTTTCTCTCCTTCAATCCCGTTTTTGCACTATGGGTGTACGATTTTGACATCGTTTGCGGCCGCTCTCAACTAGACTTATGTTTAGTTGGCCGCTAGGAACCCATAGACACTGGCTGGAGCCGCCGCCATGCTTTTTTCGCTCCGTGGTGAGCTACCGATCTTTGGTCGGGTTTTTGTTACTATTCACATCTCACTGTCCGTGGGATGTTTTGGACGCCGGTGTGTTTTCGGTCGTCGTCCGGCCATCGGATGGACTCTATCCAGCCTACCTCGACCCAGTGTCGGTAGGGGGTTGCCGTTTCCGACCCCGCCTCGCCCCTATTGCCTTGCTCCGCCCGATTAGACGCTTTGGGTGCGTCTCGGGTCGTTGCCATTGGCGAGTTATGGGCCATTTGGCCGTCGTGGGCTTCTGCCCCGGCTCGGCGACAGTGAGGGTCAGCCCCACTTGGCCTAATTATATTACCGCTCGGAATGGGCCGCTTGTCATGGCCTTATACCGTGCGAGATGCATAGCCGCCCGCACCATGGGTATTGGTTGTGGGTGGCGATCGGCGATGTCGCCGCTTTGATTGGCCACAGCTAAGGGCCTTAGCCCTGTTGGCTTTTGTGGGCCTTGGGTCGCCCCCTTTCAGCCCTCTCCCCCGCCCTTTGGGCCGCGTGTGCATGTGGCCACGCGTGTACTTCTGGGTTTAGGCGCCGCATTTGTGCCGCCTAACCATCGGTTGGCTTTGCCACCGAGTGGAGTTGACCACTAGAGCCGTCCTCCACCACCTCTCCTTTGATTCTCGAGCGTTGCCCCACGCTCTCCGCCCTTATGTGGGCCTTTGTTGACCGAAATCGTCGCCGTTGGGTGCTGTCCACGGCCAATTTCGACGTCTTGTGGCCGGCTGAGCACGTTTTAGCCACCGGCTGATCTTCAGTGTACACCATCGACTTCGGGTCGCACCGCCACATATGTTGGCTTGACTTTTCTCCCGGCCGCCCTAGTGTGCCGCCGTGGATCGCGGATTTTTACCGCATTGATATCTGACACTCTGTTTGGCCGTGATAGTTCCGGCGCATTTTGAAATCCTCGGGACAGCAGCTCTCTCAGCCAGGCAACGGTTTGACCGCCAACTCCGCCGCCGACGCCGCCACCGTCGGGTGCTCGCCATCGAACGTCATGATTACGAGGTAGGGGAGTTTTGAACTCGTAAATTCATGAAGCATGCTTTGAATGAGTAGCAGCATGCTAGGATTGTATGATTCCATGCTTGGATGTTAAGTAACGATCCGATTGCATGAGGTGCGTGTAAGCATGATTGTATGGTATGATTGATATGCATGAGATGTATGCATGTTTTATGGATGTGGATTATGTATGCGCTGGCGATGGCTAGCAAATATGTCAGTATGCTATGTATGGGTTATGCATGTGCTAGTGATGGCTAGCGTGCATGTTTGAAGTATGTATGAATGTGTGTGTGCACGTGCTAGAGATGACTAGCGTGTACGTTTGATGTATGCATGTGCTAGTGATGGCTAGCATGCATGTTTGACGTGTGGATGCATATGCTAGTGATGGCTAGCGTGCACGTTTGACGTGTGTATGCATGTGCTAGTGATGGCTAGCATGCATGTTTGTAAGTTATGTATGTATGACCGTATGTGTATGTTGTACGTATGTGTGAGACATACGTATGTATGATGGCTTTTGCCTATGTTTTGGATGTGCGTATGTGTTTGTGGGCAGAGATATGGGCGATGGACAGTAAGAGGTGACAGAAGCTCTGTCTGAATTTGGATGCGGTTGTGTAAGCGTATGACAAAGGATAAGAGTATGACGGGCAAGGATTAGAATGGATCAGTTTGAGGTGGATTGTATGTTGGGCGATTGTCAGACAGTAAGAGTGTTCATAATTGTACAAGCATAACGTACAGATTATGAAGTGAAAAATAAGTATAATAAGTGAGATATAAGTAAGAGGGCGACAACTGGGTTGGCTCTGAGGAGCGATATTTGAGGATGTCAGTGTAAGAGGTTTTGGCCATAAGATGGATGGCGAAGTACGTAAGACTGTAAGGGTTTGTTGTACGACGAGTTTTGTCCATGTTGTGGACGGGTAAGTGAAGTCTGCTGCCCTGACGAACTTGGGTTTCGGAGCGGGCTCAGCTTCGGTGTGACCAGTCGAGGACTGTGAGTTTGTGTGGCATAATTGTACCGCATAATATACTTAATTCAAACTTGAATTATAAGCACAGCTAATGATAGCGTTGTGAGTTTGAGACCTGAGGGTTCGACGGATTAAGTTCCGTGTTTGAGCTGGCCGCTGATGAGTTGGCCGAGCGTTTATCATGTCTTGCCATGGTGTTTATCCTGCGGGATGTTGTCTGTGTGCTATGTAGAGCACCGGACGTCTGATGCTCTGCTGAGAGCGAAGTTGTTTCTGATTTGGTCTGCGTGCTGTATAAGCCCAGACGTTTGATGCTCTGTTGAGAGCGATGTATGTTTCTGACTTTGTCTGCGTGCTGTATGAAGCCCAGACGTCTGATGCTCTGCTGAGAGCGATGTACGTTTCTGATTTGGTCTGTGTGCTGTGTAAGCCCAGACGTTTGATGCTCTGTTGAGAGCGTAGTATGTTTCCGCCCAAGAGTGGCACTGTACGTTTCTGCCCAAGTGGCACTGTATGTTTTCTGCCCAAGAGTGGCAATGGCACTATAAGACCCATTATGGTGGGCGATTCTCTGGCACTATAAGACCCATTATGGTGGGCAATTCTATGGCACTATAAGACCCATTATGGTGGGCGATTCTCTGGCACTATAAGACCCATTATGGTGGGCAATTCTATGGCACTATAAGACCCATTATGGTGGGCAATTCTCTGGCACTATAAGACCCATTATGGTGGGCAACTGTATGACCCCTTATGTGTGGGTGTTTATGTTTGCGCGCTCAGGTAAGTAGTATCATGGATCTACTCTTACCTGTTTGATCCAGTGCCCCATGAGCATTGGTGTGCCTTACCTTCGGAAAAGTCCATGGCGTATAGTCACTCCCCGGAGGTTAAGGTGTTGCCCCAGTGACATTCTTCTCCATTTCGACGCTGGAGCTTATTAGTTGTAATGAGCTTCAGTGGTCGTTGATATGTGTACGATTATGAGTACGACTGTATGAGTGTGAGTACGACTGTATGTGTATGAGCAGGACTGTAAGTGTATGAGTATGAGCAGGACTGTAAGTGTATGAGTATGAGTAAGACTGTAAGCGTATGAGTATGAGTAAGACTGTAAGCGTATGAGTATGAGTAAGACTGTAAGCGTATGAGTATGAGCACGACCGTAAGAGTATGAGTACGATTGTGAGAATATGTTTCGAGTAAGACAAGAAGTATGATTTTGTGTAGACTGTACGAGTGAGGTCGTACGAGTCTGATTGTACGAGTAAGGTCGTACATGTATGGGTAAGCTGCATGAGTGAGCATACGATTGTACGAGTAAGATCGTACAAGTATGCGTATGTTGTATGAGTTTGCGTACGGTGGTACGAGTAAATTGTATGACCCTGGATAAGGGTGTTTGTGTAAGTTGTTTGGATAGTATGATTTTGGCACGATGGTGCCTTTGGTATGATTTTGGCACGATGGTGCCTTCGGTATGATTCTGGCACGATGATGCCTTGATATGATTTTGGCACGGTGGTGCATTTGGTATGTCTTTGGCACGATAGTGCATTTAGTATGATCGTATGCGTATGTGCACGATATGATTATATTATGTTGACTGCTTCATGTTTGAGTTGCATGATGCATGCATTTTTGAACTTGGAGTTCACCGTTTGGGATTTCCCCTACTGGGTATTTTCCTACTGAGTATGAAAATACTCACCCTACTATTTTTTAGCCCCGTTGTACGGGAGGTTTTGCAGGTTATGCGGAGAGCTCCTGGTGATGGACGCTCGTTTCAACGGTGGATTGATTCCCGTTGACTCAGGTATCTGCTTGACTCTCTGCGAGTTTATTTGTGCCACGATCTCCTGTATTGGGTGAGATGAGAACATAAGATGTTTATTCTGGACTTTTGTTTGGATCAGTTAGTGGACTGTTAGGGGACTTGTACTCAGGGATGCCCGGGAGTGATTTGTATTTAAAAGTCTATGATCATAGCAGAATTTATTCGTACGTGTGTTTTTGAGTAGCGCCTGATGATATTTGCTTTGGCCGTACGATGATTGACCGTATGTGGATGTTTAATGTTTTAAATTATAAACTGTTTTATCAGGTTTTGGTTTCGTCATTTTTCCTCCGATTTACAGACGTTATATTGCAAAAATTTTCCGTGAATTTTAAGGAAAATGTGTGAAAAATCTCGGGCGTTACAGTTGGTATCGGAGCCCAGGCAATCTGACTTAAGTCCATAACAGTCGCAAGTCCAGAGTCGTGGCATGTAAGAGTAAGCTGAGATTTGGTTTTGGAATGGGTCAAGGTGAATGTTTTCCCTTGATTCCGTTTGTTTCTGCCGTTGGGCAGAGTTGAGCCGAAGTGCCTCCGCCGGTGAGAGATTTGGTCGGTTGGATTGCACGTTTAGTGGCTAAGGAGAGCCATTGGCTGCTTTTGGTTGTGTTGAGTTTCTGAAAGGTTGGCTAGCACCTTTAACGGCTGTTAAGTGAGCCAGAAGCTGCTAGTGTTTGAT
Source organism: Saururus chinensis (assembly GCA_035235625.1). NCBI lineage: Eukaryota > Viridiplantae > Streptophyta > Magnoliopsida > Piperales > Saururaceae > Saururus > Saururus chinensis. The sequence goes on from CP141145.1 coordinate 36,402,200, forward strand.
TTGAGAGTACGAAGCACCTCGTTGAGGTTTTGTAAGCTCCGAATGACCGGAGAGTGGTTATGGCCACCTACGTTCTGACTAGTGAAAATCTGTCGGACGTATTTTCCTCCTAATTGGTCAGCTGGTGACCTTGATGGAGGGTGTTTTTGTGACCTTCGTTGTCGGAAGGTTTTGAAATCCCTTTTTGCTAGAGGCAAGGGAGTTTGTATGCGGTGGAAGTTTGAGATTCTTTGCACCTCCTTCCGGAAATTCATGGTTAAGAGCGGTTGAAAGGATGAGATTTTGAGCCTCCAAGATTGTGGATGGCCTTTGAGGTAACTACTTTGACACTGGTAAGTGTGGTGGTTACGATTTTGAGGAAGGAGGGTGTGAGTTCGGTGTGGTTTTGATGATTGGTTGACCGCTCAGAGAGTAGTGGTAAACCGTCACAAGAGAACAAGTGATGTTTGTGTGCCCTGAAGGTTCGAATGTCGTGTCCAGGGTGTTTGTTAACGGTCAGCCCTATGCTTTGGGTGAACCGTTAAGGCCAGGTGATGCACGACTAAAAGTCTGCAGAGCCTTTTGGTGAGTTGTTTGAGAAGAAGTCTCAGGGATTTTGTCTGAAAGGGCTAGACATTGTCTGTGATTTTTCGGACATGTTCCCTGATGACTTACCGTGTTTTCCGCCGAAGAGAATGGTGGAGTTTGTTGAGTTAGTGCTTCATGCACTCTACCTCTAGGGCATCGTGCGGGATGACCTGCTAGAGCGGAATGAACTCAAGGATGAGTTGTTAGAACTTGTGGTTAAGATGATTGTTTGACCAAGAGTATGGTCTTGGGGGTACGTTGGATTTGTGTCGGTGATGAAGTAGGTTGTATTCCTACGTTTATGCATCGACGTTGTGTTTAACTGAGCGACTTTTGAGGATAAGTTTCTTGCTCAGGTTGGATGACCCTTGGGAGGTCTTGTATGAAAATACACTTTGATTTGCCGGCATGTTGGGCTGAAGTAAGTGAGCTGTAGATGCTCAAATGTGAATTGTCTGGCTCTGTGCAGACATGTTGAAGTTAGCCAAGCAAGGGCTTCAGACAGCTTAAAGCTGATAAGTGAGTTATGCTAATTGGAGGCGAAGTGATCTCCAGTTTGAGTTGCGAGCACTTCAGTCAGATCCTTTGATGGATAAGGTAAGTTGTGGATGACAAAGGTCATTCATGTGGCGAAGTTTTTGTGGCAAATATCATACTCCCGAGTTGGTGACTTGGGATGTTCCGGCGGACATGAGAGAGATACCCCGAGGTTTGCTGTTTCAGCTGTACGTTGTAAGTTGATCGTGAAATTTCGGGGACGAAATTTTTCCAAGGAGGGAAGAATGTAAGGTCCCTGATTTTTCTACGATTTTCTGGGATTTTTTGCCATTTTTCTGGTCATTTTCGGCAGGAAAATGTGACGTTTCAGCGTATGGGTATTTGTGTCTTTTCCCCATATTTATACCCGTAGAGTCGGGTGTGGGGCTTAGTCGCAGGCCACGGGCCTCGCTGCGCGCTTACGGCGCGAATTTTGGAAGTTCGGCGCGTAACTAGTGAGTTAACGCGCATTGGGGACGTAGATGTAAAAATTAAAAAGTTTAACTATACATATCTTCCTCCCCGTCGGTTTTCACAGAACCGACTTCCAGAAAATCTTTTTGACGTCCAGTGAGTTTTTGAGAAAACCCGAGGGCATATCCGGTCGCTCCGTTCTCCCTCCTCCGTCGTCGGATTCCGTTGATTCTTGTCAGGATCCGCTTTGCCTCACCGCCACGAGTCCGTAGGTACCAGCCATGACCGCCGCCACGGCCTCTTCGCTCATCCACGAGGTACCGAACCTTTTTTCGGGTTTTTCTCTCCTTCAATCCCGTTTTTGCACTATGGGTGTACGATTTTGACATCGTTTGCGGCCGCTCTCAACTAGACTTATGTTTAGTTGGCCGCTAGGAACCCATAGACACTGGCTGGAGCCGCCGCCATGCTTTTTTCGCTCCGTGGTGAGCTACCGATCTTTTGGTCGGGTTTTTGTTACTATTCACATCTCACTGTCCGTGGGATGTTTTGGACGCCGGTGTGTTTTCGGTCGTCGTCCGGCCATCGGATGGACTCTATCCAGCCTACCTCGACCCAGTGTCGGTAGGGGGTTGCCGTTTCCGACCCCGCCTAGCCCCTATTGCCTTGCTCCGCCCGATTAGACGCTTTGGGTGCGTCTCGGGTCGTTGCCATTGGCGAGTTATGGGCCATTTGGCCGTCGTGGGCTTCTGCCCCGGCTCGGCGACAGTGAGGGTCAGCCCCACTTGGCCTAATTATATTACCGCTCGGAATGGGCCGCTTGTCATGGCCTTATACCGTGCGAGATGCATAGCCGCCCGCACCATGGGTATTGGTTGTGGGTGGCGATCGGCGATGTCGCCGCTTTGATTGGCCACAGCTAAGGGCCTTAGCCCTGTTGGCTTTTGTGGGCCTTGGGTCGCCCCCTTTCAGCCCTCTCCCCCGCCCTTTGGGCCGCGTGTGCATGTGGCCACGCGTGTACTTCAGGTCTAGGCGCCGCATTTGTGCCGCCTAACCATCGGTTGGCTTTGCCACCGAGTGGAGTTGACCACTAGAGCCGTCCTCCACCACCTCTCCTTTGATTCTCGAGCGTTGCCCCACGCTCTCCGCCCTTATGTGGGCCTTTGTTGACCGAAATCGTCGCCGTTGGGTGCTGTCCACGGCCGATTTCGACGTCTTTGTGGCCGGCTGAGCACGTTTTAGCCACCGGCTGATCTTCAGTGTACACCATCGACTTCGGGTCGCACCGCCACATATGTTGGCTTGACTTTTCTCCCGGCCGCCCTAGTGTGCCGCCGTGGATCGCGGATTTTTACCGCATTGATATCTGACACTCTGTTTGGCCGTGATAGTTCCGGCGCATTTTGAAATCCTCGGGACAGCAGCTCTCTCAGCCAGGCAACGGTTTGACCGCCAACTCCGCCGCCGACGCCGCCACCGTCGGGTGCTCGCCATCGAACGTCATGATTACGAGGTAGGGGAGTTTTGAACTCGTAAATTCATGAAGCATGCTTTGAATGAGTAGCAGCATGCTAGGATTGTATGATTCCATGCTTGGATGTTAAGTAACGATCCGATTGCATGAGGTGCGTGTAAGCATGATTGTATGGTATGATTGATATGCATGAGATGTATGCATGTTTTATGGATGTGGATTATGTATGCGCTGGCGATGGCTAGCAAATATGTCAGTATGCTATGTATGGGTTATGCATGTGCTAGTGATGGCTAGCGTGCATGTTTGAAGTATGTATGAATGTGTGTGTGCACGTGCTAGAGATGACTAGCGTGTACGTTTGATGTATGCATGTGCTAGTGATGGCTAGCATGCATGTTTGACGTGTGGATGCATATGCTAGTGATGGCTAGCGTGCACGTTTGACGTGTGTATGCATGTGCTAGTGATGGCTAGCATGCATGTTTGTAAGTTATGTATGTATGACCGTATGTGTATGTTGTACGTATGTGTGAGACATACGTATGTATGATGGCTTTTGCCTATGTTTTGGATGTGCGTATGTGTTTGTGGGCAGAGATATGGGCGATGGACAAGTAAGAGGTGACAAGCTCTGTCTGAATTTGGATGCGGTTGTGTAAGCGTATGACAAAGGATAAGAGTATGACGGGCAAGGATTAGAATGGATCAGTTTGAGGTGGATTGTATGTTGGGCGATTGTCAGACAGTAAGAGTGTTCATAATTGTACAAGCATAACGTACAGATTATGAAGTGAAAAATAAGTATAATAAGTGAGATATAAGTAAGAGGGCGAATAACTGGGTTGGCTCTGAGGAGCGATATTTGAGGATGTCAGTGTAAGAGGTTTTGGCCATAAGATGGATGGCGAAGTACGTAAGACTGTAAGGGTTTGTTGTACGACGAGTTTTGTCCATGTTGTGGACGGGTAAGTGAAGTCTGCTGCCCTGACGAACTTGGGTTTCGGAGCGGGCTCAGCTTCGGTGTGACCAGTCGAGGACTGTGAGTTTGTGTGGCATAATTGTACCGCATAATATACTTAATTCAAACTTGAATTATAAGCACAGCTAATGATAGCGTTGTGAGTTTGAGACCTGAGGGTTCGACGGATTAAGTTCCGTGTTTGAGCTGGCCGCTGATGAGTTGGCCGAGCGTTTATCATGTCTTGCCATGGTGATTAACCCGCGGGATGTTGTCTCGTGTGCTATGTAGAGCACCGGACGTCCGATACTCGCTGAGAGCGAAGTTGTTTCGATTTGGTCTCGCGTGCCGTATAAGCCCGTACGTTTGATGCTACGTTGAGAGCGATGTATGTTTCGACTTTGTCCGCGTGGCCGTATGAAGCCCAGACGTCCGACACTCGCTGAGAGCGATGTACGTTTCTGATTTGGTCCGTGTGCCGTGTAAGCCCGTACGTTTGATGCTCTGTTGAGAGCGTAGTATGTTTCCGCCCAAGAGTGGCACCGTACGTTTACGCCCAAGTGGCACCGTATGTTTTCTCGCCCAAGAGTGGCAATGGCACTATAAGACCCATTATGGTGGGCGATTCTTCGGCACTATAAGACCCATTATGGTGGGCAATTCTATGGCACTATAAGACCCATTATGGTGGGCGATTCTCTGGCACTATAAGACCCATTATGGTGGGCAATTCTATGGCACTATAAGACCCATTATGGTGGGCAATTCTCCGGCACTATAAGACCCATTATGGTGGGCAACTGTATGACCCCTTATGTGTGGGTGTTTATGTTTGCGCGCTCAGGTAAGTAGTATCATGGATCTACTCTTACCTGTTTGATCCAGTGCCCCATGAGCATTGGTGTGCCTTACCTTCGGAAAAGTCCATGGCGTATAGTCACTCCCCGGAGGTTAAGGTGTTGCCCCAGTGACATTCTTCTCCATTTCGACGCTGGAGCTTATTAGTTGTAATGAGCTTCAGTGGTCGTTGATATGTGTACGATTATGAGTACGACTGTATGAGTGTGAGTACGACTGTATGTGTATGAGCAGGACTGTAAGTGTATGAGTATGAGCAGGATTGTAAGTGTATGAGTATGAGTAAGACTGTAAGCGTATGAGTATGAGTAAGACTGTAAGCGTATGAGTATGAGTAAGACTGTAAGCGTATGAGTATGAGCACGACTGTAAGAGTATGAGTACGATTGTGAGAATATGTTTCTGAGTAAGACAGTAAGTATGATTTTGTGTAGACTGTACGAGTGAGGTCGTACGAGTCTGATTGTACGAGTAAGGTCGTACATGTATGGGTAAGCTGCATGAGTGAGCATACGATTGTACGAGTAAGATCGTACAAGTATGCGTATGTTGTATGAGTTTGCGTACGGTGGTACGAGTAAATTGTATGACCCTGGATAAGGGTGTTTGTGTAAGTTGTTTGGATAGTATGATTTTGGCACGATGGTGCCTTTGGTATGATTTTGGCACGATGGTGCCTTCGGTATGATTCTGGCACGATGATGTCTTGATATGATTTTGGCACGGTGGTGCATTTGGTATGTCTTTGGCACGATAGTGCATTTAGTATGATCGTATGCGTATGTGCACGATATGATTATATTATGTTGATTGCTTCATGTTTGAGTTGCATGATGCATGCATTTTTGAACTTGGAGTTCACCGTTTGGGATTTCCCCTACTGGGTATTTTCCTACTGAGTATGAAAATACTCACCCTACTATTTTTTAGCCCCGTTGTACGGGAGGTTTTGCAGGTTATGCGGAGAGCTCCTGGTGATGGACGCTCGTTTCAACGGTGGATTGATTCCCGTTGACTCAGGTATCTGCTTGACTCTCTGCGAGTTTATTTGTGCCACGATCTCCTGTATTGGGTGAGATGAGAACATAAGATGTTTATTCTGGACTTTTGTTTGGATCAGTTAGTGGACTGTTAGGGGACTTGTACTCAGGGATGCCCGGGAGTGATTTGTATTTAAAAGTCTATGATCATAGCAGAATTTATTCGTACGTGTGTTTTCGAGTAGCGCCTGATGATATTTGCTTTGGCCGTACGATGATTGACCGTATGTGGATGTTTAATGTTTTAAATTATAAACTGTTTTATCAGGTTTTGGTTTCGTCATTTTTCCTCCGATTTACAGACGTTATATTGCAAAAATTTTCCGTGAATTTTAAGGAAAATGTGTGAAAAATCTCGGGCGTTACACCTGGAAGTTCTAATTCCCCTCCTCCTCATAAGGTTCTTCTTCAAAAGGTTCTTCCTCCAAGGGTTCTTCTTCTTCTAGGTCCTCCTTGGTTGAGTCTCCCCGATTGGGGTCCTCCTCGTCATTCTCCATCATGATTGGGGATTCCAAAATATTTATCACCTCCTGTACGTCATCACTGTGTGAAGGGGAAGAAGGTTCTTCTTCGAATGGTTCTTCCTCAAAGGGTTCTTCTTCTTCTGGGTCCTCCTTGGCTAAGTCTCCCCAGTAGGGGTCCTCCTCGTCATTCTCCATCATGATTGGGGATTCCGGAATATTTATCACCTCCTGCACGTCATCACTGTGTGAGGGGGGATAAGGTGTGGTCATGGTTTGAGAATCGCCCAAGGTTCCTTCAGTGATTGATTCCTTTTACGTCCCTCCTTTACTCCCCTCTCTTCTGGTCGGCAAGGGCAATTTTCTTGCTATGGAATCGTACAGTGACCCTGAAATATGTTTCATCTTTGATTTCCTCATCACTACTAATGATTGAAAACAAATCATCAAAACATTAGCCAGATATCGGAAATGAATTTAGTAAATATGTATATGACTGATTAAAACTCCTTCTCCACAACCCTAAGTCCTTGGGCTCTAATACCAATTGTGACGGCCGCTTTTTATATATATATTAATTATTATTAATATATCATCACCATGTTTGACACGCTCATCCAACACATGCGCATCCGAACACGACGGCCGTCAGTGCGGATCACAGTCATATATGCTTTATATTAAAAAAGAGCATATCACGGAGTCATGGCACAGCAAAAATAATATACATGTGCTTAAAAACATATTTCACACAACCATAGACTTAGATTCGTGGAGTTGACATTTTACAGGCCTTACAAGTCTTTGGGCATATCGTGCCCTAAGTCTGCAGTCATATAGATATTACATATTTTTCAAAATCAGCGAGCAAATAAAATATTTGGAACGCTACTCTTCCTTCACCTTCGCCCTCGCTGCATTGCCTGCAGAATCTAGGGGTGGGTGAGTATTTTAAAATACTCAGCAGGTTAATTTAAAATCTAATAGAGGTGCTAAGCAGAAATCCCTTTGAAAACCCTACGCATTTTCTTTAAAAACCTCTACCACGATAACTTATGCAAAAAACAACCGGTTCCAAATCAACACAAAACCACAAGCCGCGACACCCTACAGCCTACCCTCGGCTTTCGTGGGGCAAACGAGGGCCACTTAGGGACAGGGCTTTCCCACGATGCCCTACCCTGTGCGCGCCACTTGCCGATTATTTTTCTCGGTGGGCATCATCACTCTATGATTATTCCGGGTTCTTAAGCCCAGGAAATAATCATCACATCGTTCAAAATATAGCAATATTCATGCTAAAATAGTTCATCACATAACATGTCTCACATAAATCAATCACATACGCTTAATCATGTTAAATCATGCGTAAAGAAGTTATACTAAGTACACGCTTAGAGTTTAAAGTCCCCTACCTTAACCCTTAGTTACAATTTCGTAACCGTAGAAGCCCTGAATAAAGAAACTGACCCCACCACAGTGTCCAGGACGTCGAATTCAGTAGGAAACGCCTTTTGAATCACTTGATTCGGACTTAAAATGGTTAAGAACAGAAGAAAAATGGGTTTAGAAGTGGAAATGGAAAATTAGGAAAAAAAACGGGGTCGAGCGCACTATTTAAAGGCACGTGCCCGTGGGGCCCGCGCACGCCATGTCACGCATGCTCCTTGCGGTCATGACATGTGTGCAACTCACATCATGCGTAACGTCGGGCCCCATCATGCCGTTTGACACGGTGACGCGCGTCGCGTTCGCGAAGCACATCGTCGCGGGCCCGGCCCCATGCAACACGGACCCGCCACGCGGGCCAGCAGCGCACTGCACGCCCGGCCTGCAGTCCCACGAGCCCGGGCCCATGCGGCGCCGGCTGACGCCGGCCGCATGCGTCAACCAAAATTTTATCATATTTTTTATTTATTATTTTTTAAAAACACATAAACTTTAAATGCACGTATCTTGGTCACCTGGACTCCGATTCACACGTTCTTTATATCGTTGGGCTCGTATTGATGAGCCCTACAAAACTAGACCCCACATGGGTAGGTTATCCCATACTTCAATGTGGGTCCCACCCATGTGGCACATTTCTTGAGGTCGTAACTTTCAGCCCCGGTGTCCGAATCAAGCGCTTCCAAAGCCATTACACTCACTTTTCCGCACTCTACCATACTTTAATAAGATTAAACATGTAACAACTATAACTAATTAAAATAATGCTACCAACTCCAAAATTAACGTATTAGAAAACGTACTAGAAATTCAGGGTCGTTACAGTTGACTTGAGAAGAAAAGAAAGTTTCTCCAAATTTAATTTCAGTCCAATTTGGGGCTTTTGAGCTAATCCAACTAAGAGTTCCTCAAGAAGAAGAGAACGTGCAGTTCAAATATGCAGAAGTTTTCTTAAAAGATTACGAGTCACTTATCCCTCTTCAAATCTCATATGACACTTTCATGTGGGTACAACCAGATCTTTTAAAGGATGAAAAGTGGGAGATTGTAAAGAAAAAATCTCGTACATCCAAAGTGTATGATATTACCAGAATGGGAGCATTCCTTCTCCTACCAAAATTACGTGGTGTAACTAAGCCAAAAAAATAAGAGCAAAAAGAAAAAGAAGATAATGAGGAAAAATGAGGTTTTGCCAATAGAATTGCTTAAACAAGAGCTAAGAGTTCTATGTACTTTGGCAGAGTTTATGCCACCGAAATCTTAGAAAAAGGAGGAGAGGTTAAATGACATGATAGTCCCAATTCTCGAAAAAAAAAAGCGATTAAAGAATTTTGGGGATGCAAGTGTCATCAAAATCTGAGACTCAGAAAGTGAAGATAACCATTCAGAAGTTGAAGATAATCTGGTCATTGTGTTGGATTATGAGTCGAATGACTCAATTTAAATCCAACAAAATGTTTTATGCCAAGAGTTGGACATTAAAGTAAATAACAATGAACCATGGTCAACTTTTGAATATGGAGAATACTTCCTACCAAATAGATGGAGGGCTTGGCCAGAAGATGAAGAGAGAACCATCCTTTGGGAGAACACTGTAATGATCCGTCTTCCGATTATGCTTAACTCAGGGGGGTTAATTTGGTAATTTAATATCAATGTTAGGGGTTTCATTAGGTAAAATCCCCGTATCCAGGTAGAGCTCGTAGTAACGAGTGTAACGAATCAAAGAACACGCAAAACAGAGGTTGGGAACGAAAGTTATGACCTTGGGAAGCGTGCCACATGGGCAGGACCCACTTTAAAAGTACAAGATAGCCTACCCATGTGGGGTCTAGTTTTGAAGGGCTTGTTGATACGAGTCCATTTATACCAAGATCGTGCAATTCCGACTTCGGGATAAAAAGTTATCGCATTTTGAAGTTGGAATTGTATTTGAATGAAATAATAATAAAATATTTAAGAAAAGACAAAATAAATGACATCAACAGGCCAAGCCGAGCCGTCGCACCGTGGAAATGGCGCGCGATCGTGGCTGTCCTTGCGCGTCGTGCACAGCGTGTTAACGCGCATGTAGCGCGTTAAGCGCGAGTCACGTGCACATTATGCGCGCCGACTTGAATTTCAAACCAATTATGATGCATCACATGGCGCGCATTTCCCATTCCGCCGTACGCTCGCACCCCATTTTCCTATAAATACTCATTTTTGTTCATTCTTCTGGAGGAGTTTCGGGAGTCATTCTGCGTCCATTTTTTTCCGTTCAAAATGCGTTCTTAGCTAAATCAAGGGTGTTCTACGCAATGGAAGTATTAATTTTTCGAGTTAGCAACCCCATATAAGGGAAACGCCCTGGGCTAAGGGGAGGTTATGTCCACTGCTTACGGGCGCGGAAAGGGTAATGTATCTTCGGGTAAGGGAAAATTCTCCCACGTTTTCTCATATTTTGTTCTCCATTTCTTACTCATTTTAAGTCCAATTCGAGTTGTTTAAGAGGTATTCCTAGCTAATTCGAGGGTGATCAACGCAATGGAAGCGTCAATTCCTTGAGTTATCAATGCTATATAAGGGAAACATCCCAGGGATAAGGGGAAGTTCTGTCTGCTGCCTACAGGCACGATGAGGGTAAAGTATTTTCGAGTAAGGGAAGGTTCTGTCAGCCGCCTATGGGCAGAGGAAGGATTAAGTGTTCCGAAGTTAGAGGAGGTTCTGGCCACCATCTCCAAGTCCAAAAAGGGCAAACACCCTAAGGAAACGAGCAACTCCGAACATCGCCACTTCCGGAATTTGAGGGGAGTATGCTTTTCTGACATTCTAGTTTAATATGGTTTATATGCATGCAGATCTTAATTAGTAATATACTAATTAAGATATATTATTTGCTATGATGTGATACATGCTGATTTGTTTCTATTTAATCTACTTTGATTTATTTTGTTGTGACTTGACATACTCCGATCTGATATGACCAGTATGGTCGGATAAAATCTGATATGAGTTGATAGGATCTAATATGCCAACATGCTCTGTAGTGTGTTCTGCTCCGCTCTATGATAGAGTGGGACGGGTGTTTTGTTAGTGTTCTTCTCACCTATGTGAACTATGTATTTCACTATTTTATTAGCTTCCGTTTAACTCCAATGATTTATAAGATTTTCGTCGGATTTCGAATGAATTATTCGGATATAAAGTATCCGCATTTTATCGTATATAATTTTCTGATGTCTGGTGAATGTATTAGCCATTAGGCAGAACTACGTTCGAATCCAATCATATTGGAATAACGTCAAAGATGGAATCCAATATCTACGTAGGCAACCAGCGACAAAATAACGTTGGCCTGATCCAAATTATTATAAAATTAGTTTTTTTTTCTAATCTATGCATAACGGAACGTTAAAGCTCCGCAGTGCGCAAATGAACGTTACGACTCTCGCACTCATAGTTTGCAGCTCCTGGTAAGTTAGTTTTAATTTTTCCGCTTATTTTATACACTCCAATTTTGTCTTCTGATCTAACCCCTAGTTTGGGTCGGGGCGTTACAAACAGAGACACAGAAAATAAACCTTGGCCGATGTTTGAAAACCAAAATGAGAAACTTTTACCTAATGGATGGAGGGCTTGGCTAGAAGATGAAGAAAGAGCCATCCTTTGGGAGAACACAGACACAGAAATTAAAGTAGATAAACCTTGGTCAATATTTGAAAACCAAAATGATAAATTTTTACCAAATGCATGGAGAGCATGGCCAGAAGATGAAGAGAGAACTATCATTTGGGAGAACAAAGACACAAAAACCAAAATAGATAACACTAGGGAAGAAAAAGTAAAAGAAAAAGAGGACGACCCACAAAGAAAAAAGATTAAGCGCGAAGTAGAAAGAATTGAGGGACTGCCACAATCAAAAGAAGGCAACCCTCTAACTCAATCTCTTGTAAATCAAGAAAATGACAAGATGATTATCTCAATTGAAGAAGATGAAGAAATAATTCATGAGTGCCACATGGTTTTAGTCAAAGACTCAAAGCTAGAAGTGGACTTAGTTGAGTCATCTAACCAAATAGAGTTTATGACAAGAGACTTCGCCCTTCTTGGATTGGGTTATTTTAAAAAAAAAATTAGAAATCTCACCAGAAGAAGAAAAAAAGTGCTTGAAAGCCAAAACTCTAGACGTGGTAACAGAGATACCCTCTTGCTTGCCTCAACCTCCCATAGTGACTTCTTTTACGGGAAAAGATTCGTTATCAAGAAGAAATACTAGATCGAGGTCTAGAGGGGCTAAGTCTTACTTTAAATCTTCTAGAAACCAAGTCATGACCTCCAAAACTCAAGTCAAGGTACCTAATGTTCAACCTCAAATTTTAAAAGATTACGAAGAATATTGGGTTAAGCATATGAGACGAAAGGGGTACAAAATAAGACTCCCCAAAGTCTCTCCATGGGCAAGTGATGAAAAAATTGTTCCTAGTAGATGGGGAGGTGATGATGAATCAATGATTACTCCTTTGAGGAAAAAAGACAAGGACAATGAGGAAACATTCATGTGTAACATGATTTCTCTTTATCATAAGTTTGCTCTATCAATCAAGGAGGAATACTTGGTTAAAGACTTTTGCAACATAACCAAGTTAGCGAATGAAGAAGTTGTTGGTGAAACTTATGATGATTCTGCATCTGATTCCGAGGGAAGCATGGAGCAAATTTACAATACTAAAAAAATCAAATCCTTGAACAAGGTCAGGGCGAGATTATTACAAAGATTATTTTGACTATTGGAAAGAAAAAGAAAAAAAATAAAACAACAAAAAGTTGTCCGGTTTCAAGAGTCAGTTAAAAGAAATTCACCTCTTCTAGATATAAGTGAGCCTCTAAATTATGACTTGATCGCTCAACTAGCAAATGCGCCTACCCGATTGACCATGATGACTTGCTTCGATTGTCTCCAAAGATTAGGAAGACGGTTGTCAATGTGCTAATGAAAGCTAAAAAATATGCACCTCATGTCAATCGCATTGAAATCAAAGGAGATAAATAATTATGTGAAAAGTGTCATGAAGTTAAGCTTAAAAATCTTCAAACATCAATCGCATTCTCAAAAGATGATATGCTACTTGGAGACATGAAACATACAAGGCCATTATATCATATAGGGTATATTGGTCATGTGGAACTGCGTCAAATTCAAATAGACCCAGGTTCTGGAATCAATATTCTCCTAATTCTTACCTTAGAATACTTAGGGATCTCTATGAAAAAGCTTACTCCTACAATGACAAGTATTTAGACTACTTAAAATATAAATTCTCTATTAAATCACTTTAAATTTAGATTTTCCATGAAAGCAATATTCATTGTTATTTACATAAAAATAACATAATTCACAAGTTCATGACTAAGAGAACTTGAAGAAAATCAAAGACAAAACATTTTTCATTATAAATCAAGTAGAGATTGCAATCCAACCTCATTGACATTTCTTTTTCTTCTTTGGTACATTTTCTTTGAGTTGGCTCCTGACTAATCCTGCCTGTGCACCCTGTCTCTCTTTGACTTTTTATTTTCCTAAGAGTTCTTTATGACATAGATAAAATGAGTAGGCTTCATAAACATAACTTTCATGTCAAAGAGGATACCTTTTATGATTTATTCTTAAGGAGCAGGTGACTCCTATATGTGTAGTCACGGTAATAACACTTACTAAAAATAAGAAAATAACTATTTCTTTTTGTTTGAGTCGAGCCAGGCCTGTAATTTCCGGCCTGAGCCTGCTATTTTGCGGGCTGGGCCAACCTTTAGCCCTAGGCGACTGTGAATCTGGTGGGGCAAAAACTCTTATAAGAGCTCGTTAGGGTTTGCGCGTCGTCGACGATTGGGTGTAGGGCATGTGCAGAGGCGGCGAGCAATGGGCATCTACAGATTATTTTCTTGTTGCCTTTTGTTTTCCGATTTAAATTTGATGCTGCGTTTTCTGATGTTGGATTTTTGTGGAGTAATCTTATCGTGAATCTCGCTTTTCTGATGTTTTGCAATCTAATTTGCAATGTGTTGTACTGTCTGGGTGCAGTTTCATCAGTACCAGGTATTTGGTCGATCGCTCCCCTCGCCGTCGGATGAGCATCCGAAGATTTACCGGATGAAGTTATGAGCGACCAATGAAGTCCGGGCCAAGCCCAAGTTCTGGTATTTCATATCTTTCGATCCTGATTGTCATTTGTACTTGTATCTCTTTTAGGATTTTATTTTTCTGGGAAATGTATCTCTTTTTCATAATTGCTATCGATTAATCTCAAAATCATTTTAGGTATTTTCTAAGGAAGCTGAAGAAGGTTTAGAAAAGTAATGGGCAAGTCCTTGCCATCAACGAGGTGAGGCCTTTGATTCCCCTCTTCTTTTCTTTTGTCATAATCCGTTTAAGTTTTTTATAGGCTTGTTGGTAGTAAGATGTTAAACTATCATGCTTGTTTGCATCAAGTGGTTTTATACGTGAGTGAAGTTTCGCATAGCTTAATTTTGACTGGTTCTATTTCTAGAATCTTATAATGCTCAATGTATGAGAATTAAAAAAATAAAATAAAATATTGCACTTAACATGTTGCTTAAAATATTATTATAGTTTCCCATTTACTAGGGAATGCATTTTTTGTGAATCACATGCCAAGTAATTTTTTTTTGCAAAATTTCATTAATTTCGGTAAATTGGGCCAGCACAAAAATTCATTTTGAAAATTTGCCTATATTTTCTGAATTTTCTTGCTGAAATTTCGCAAAAAATACATTTTGGGCAGGCTACTTTTTGAGTTCTTTATGTTTTATGCAGGTTAAATTTTATTTTTTATGATTTAGGCAGAATATTTTTAAGATTTTTTACTACTTAAACAAGTTATTTTTTAATTTTTACATTTTGGGTAGATTTTTTTTTGGGCTTTCTCCTCCTTCGTATGCTTTTCCTCCCCCTCCTCTTTTGTCTTCCTCTTTTTAGGCATCTAAACTTTCCCCAAATTTTCTTGAAACAAAATAAGCCTAACCCACAATAAACACCTACCAAAATGAAGCAAAATAGCGACTTTACTACTATGATCTTATGGCGAGATGGTAATTTTCAGACTTCCAATTGTGTTTTGTTTTGTTCACTTCAACATTAATGATTTTTTTGTTGATTAGGTATGTACTTTAAAGGGGTAATTGTATACGAGTTAAAGTATGTACCCCGGATTTGAATTCGTGCGTTTTTTGTATCGTTGGACTAGTATTGACAATTTTTTTGATACCAACCCATTTAAAGTAATATCATGCTTTTTACAAGTGGGTTTTACCTATTTTTTATGTTTCTCGATGTCATAAATTTTTGTCCTGACCTCTATTTTGTCGGTTCTTTGAATCATTATACTCGTTTTTTTTGAGCTTTACTCATATACGGAAGTTTCAACCTTTAAAATTTTCTAAGACTTATTAAAAGGTGATCTAATTACTTCTAACTTTTTTGGTTAAACATAATTAGAAAAACGGAGTGTTACAATTTGAGATAACAAAATTAAATTTAGAAATGGGTGTAATGCCAATTGTATATAATTTTATATATTAATTTATTAATAGGGGTGTGCCTAATCCCCTACCTCTGAGGGTAATTTTTCTCTAACAAAAATGTATGTAACGCTAAACAATTATATCAAACTTGAGAAATAAATGTATTACATAATAATGGCCACAACTAACATGTAAATTTGCTAAATAAGATATTGTGTTATTTTTAGATATTCAACATGTCCAGCTTCATTAAAGATATGCATATAACATACTAGGGAATGCACTTTATATATACATCTTAGGTAGGGTGAAAAAATTAGATAAGACATAGCATTTCACACCAATAGAAGGTCATATTGATAAGGAGGACAGTATCAATAACCATAGATATGGGTACATATCAATGGTACGGTTGGTATGTGTTGAAATGGATGTGAACCTTTTTATATATATAAATAAATATTATAATAAATAATATATCATTATAATACTTCTTTTAGTGCATAATAAGATCACAGAACACCCTATCGACTAATACAAGTGTTCTAAAATTAATTTATTTTAGAATTATACACTATTACTCCCTCTTTTCTATATTAAGTTGTAATATATTTTTTTGTTTATGACTAACCCGAGGGGTTATGAGTAATTAGATAATTTTTAATAAGTTTTAAGAAGGGTTTTAAAGATAAAATTTTTGTATATTAGTAGAGATTGAAGAAACGAGTGTAATAAATTAAAGAACACTTGAAACAGAGGTCGAGAGAACAATTTACGACCTCAGGAAGAACCTAATTTAGGTAGAACTCACTTAAAAAGAGCGGCATAAATTACTTAAAGTAATCTAGTTTCATATAGCTCGTCAATACGAGCTCAACGATACTAAAAATACATAAATTTCAATTCGGAGTAGGAAGATACAAACAATTGAAGTTAGAAATATTTTAAAAAAAAACATGCGCGACCGTTCTTTATACAGAGAATCTCGGTTAATTTCATGTCACGTCATACAGCCCCAAAATAAAACATAAAAAAAATAAGTGAGTAAAACTCAGTAAGGTTTTATATGTCGAGAGAGAATAAACTCAAAATCATCATATATTTCGCATAGAATTTATTCTATAAATCGCATGCATTCATCTTGATATATTAGCATAATTTTTGCATGACTACTCATCATATATATGTACTTATGAGTTCATCAATATATCTCTTGCATACTATTTTGCATAACATATCACAATATCATCTCATTTATGATTCATTTTCAATACATTCATTCATCACACACACAATATCATCTCAATCATTATTCATCTCAAATGCATTCATTCATCCTACATACCATTTCACATAGTATATCATAATATCATCTCATTTATAATTCCTACTCATCATATACATTTACCCTGTATAATAGTGTCTTAATACACTAATCCATAATTATGCATATTAAAACTTATCCACATGAGTTACATAAACTCAATTATCCATACACTACCTATGTAATCTTGTGCATAATATTATCTCATACAAATGAATAATAAAAAATGGTAAACGTCTCCATCATAGAGAGAAATACAATTATGCCACATAGGTTGGACATAGTCTGATTTTCACGAAGAAAATTTAAGGTGTTTGGGGTAGTCAGTCCCTTTGTCTGCCTACCTTAGATAGTCCTAACCAAGAACCTCTGAATCCCACACAGGGAACCTATAGCAGTGTGTTCACCCAGGACACCTTTGCGATAGAAGAGTTTGAATTCTCACATGATAGGCAGTGCACGAAGGCATATTACTCTAGATTCTTAGGGTCTAGATGATTATCTTAAGAAATCTCAAACTGCATGCGAGTCAACTTAACTCATCTCTATTTAACTTAACTTAACTTCAACTTAGATTGACTCAACACGGTGAGGATCTATGTTCCACATAAGAACACAAATTAAAATCATGTTTTTTCGGATTAACCAATTTTTGATGAGCCAACAATCGATTAATCTGGCGTGCAATCTCACATTATTACATCTAATCAATCAACCACGACTAAACTCGATAGTCTTATTCAAAAATTAATTTTACGATGCATACAATATGGTACATACGTAGGCAATATATAAAAAAATCTTAATTTATGATACATGCTCCCATCAGTACCTCATGCATCATTTATAATTATAATATCAATCATTATCGTAATTACCCCCCACATGTGTATGTACATGGTAGAAACATTAAATTCTAAGTATATGGACATGCCTCGTAAATAACCCATAAACATACCACATAGATTCTCATTAACATTTAATCATAGTTTTTTACTAATATTATGAGTAAAAACGATCGGAGAACACAAAAATTAAATCAAGTGCAATCTCATGTTAGACCTATGTAAGTATATTTATACCACATTTAAAACTAGACATGGTACCATTATTCACTAAAAATTTAATCATAATATGTTAAGACATAATTTTATTCTCAAGATAATAGTTTATAACATGTTTAACCGATTAACATAAAATCTATTTAACACTTAAACATTCATCATAGCCTATAATATCTAATTCATACCCTTCAGTAGCTGATCCTAGCATGTATTGCTCATCATAATAATAAGAAATAATAATTAAGAGTAAAAACATGAAAAAGAAATAAAATACACAAAAGTAATCAAACTGTAGTGTTGGCATTTGAATGCCCTATATGGTTATTCGAATGGTCTGTCTAGCCGTTCGAATGCCTGGCTGTGCAATCGGCTGACTAACCGTTTGATTGCCATAACTAGAATTTCTGGTTCACCTTCCCTATTTTGAAATTAAAACCGAAACTTCACATAAACTATTTAAACCTGCAAATTTCACACCTAATCATCATAATAATGAAATTCATAGTTAGAAAATAATAGATCTAGCCATTACAATTAAAAACACAAAGAAATCATAAGAAAGATTAAACTTCATCAAAACTCAAATATGAAATCACAGTCACTTTTAGGATAAAATTACCTACATTTAGGGCCCATTTAGGAGGCGATTTCTGCCCTTAGAAATCGCTTTGTTGAGGGCGGAAATCGCTTTCTCGGCGAAAAATCATTTTGAAGGATAATTTAAGGTAAATTTGCTTTTCCTAGCAAAAATCGCATTCTCGTTTGAAAAGGTGTGAAAAGACATTTTGCTTATTAGTTAAATCTATTTTACCCATCATGTTGAAGGGCATTTTTGTTATTTTTACATAAAAATTAAAAATGAGCTTAAATTTGATGTCTTTTTCAAATCATCTTAAAAAATCATAATCAAACGTATCATACTTTTGCTTTTTTTGTCAAAAATAAATTTTTTTACAGAGTCATTTTCTTTCTACTTCAAATTGTTTACTAAACGCCCCCTTAACAAGATTGTTAACATAAAATTGCACATCCAACACCTTCAAATCCTACCCAATGTAGGGTTTTTGTTAAACTTTCATAAATTCGATTTAGAATACGTAAATATCTCAAAACTAGTAAATTTAGGGTTTATTGAGTTAAAAAATAAAATACACTTCATAAGTGTTTTCAATAGAGGTTCAGTAACTTTTTGAGTAAAAATTGAGATTAAACCTTGTAAATTGAAAAAGTGGCTAAGTCTTTATATTTACATAAGACTTTTGGGTAAACCTAATAAATATGTTAGGTATAAATAGATATTTACATGAAAAATAGAAAACTTCCTTATTTTAAGCTTAAATTGATTTCTAAATACTTTGAAATATTTACATATTATCTTAAGAAGTTGTTAGGGTCATTTGATATTTATAATTCAAATTTTATATGTGGGGCCTACGGTGGGCCCACCCCTTTCTTTTATGGTAAAATCGTCAAAAAAAGATTTATAAAATAAAAAAAATTCCTATTGGATTATATTAATATAAAAACCATCTTAGTAAAGAAAATTTGATCCAAAATCATTGTTAATCGCTTTAATTTCAAAAATAAGTTAAAATTGATCAAAGTTAATATTAAACCACACAATAGCGATCAAATAGAATTAATTAAATCGGTTAGTATTTAGAAATTTTACATTGTTGGCCTAACTTAAATTAATTATATATACATGCTTTATTCCAGTCTATGTACGGACAATCTTTTAAGCTTCATAGATGAATAATATGACACACACAAATGATGTTTGTTTGAGGAAGAAAATTTAAAATTTGATATTTCTGGACCCCAGCTCGGGTTAGGGTGTTACGTAAGTGTTATGAAATCAGTTTATTTTGGAACCAAATAAGATGTTTAATATGAGTCACAATTTAATGTTTAAGTAAATGCATACTTATGAAGCATTATATTTAGAAAAAAATATGTAAATTGTATAGAGCCACCTCTATTGATTTCATATAAAATTTAAATAAATAATAATATAAAACATTATTATATTTAAACCTTTGAAGAAGTTGGTTTAAAATGTCTTTATTTTTAAAAAAAATATTAAAAAAATTTATTTTTAAAAATAAAATATAATAAATTAGTTAAGTATTAATATGTATTGGCCATATCAATACGGTATAGTTGATATATATCGATTTTTATGTGGGGTCATAATGACTCCATGCCGTTACCAGTCTTAGCAGATATAGGTACATAGCGGCCAATACAGGTATGTATTGACTGATATGCATTCGTATTGGTCGATACAGCCTTCCATGGTCACACCCCGCCAATCCCCTTTATTTGAACCTAGTCTAGGGTGGTCAAACATAGTGCGACGTAGGAGAAGACATACACCTCGCATAGTCATAATCAGGGGAGAAAATGACTAATTATTAAGTTTTACTTAGTTATAATCACAACCACATCAACACATAAAGGAAGTTGTCATAAGCCATAAGTTTAACCCTCACAAGGCTATTCAAAGCATGAAGTAAAGTCAAAGTTTAACATCAACATAATACATGATATAAGTCTAAAACAGCCCAAATATTTAGCTCTCTTATGGTCATACCCATCTTCAAGCTCGACATATAATCTATCGGAGCACTTGTATGACACAAAATAAAACCTCAAAATAAAACCTCAAAATAATACTACAAAACAAAGAAGAGCGAACTTAGCTCAATAATGGTTATAAAAAAATCATAAGCTCATGATAACACCATATATATTTTTTTCATAGAAATCAAATAAAATGTGCTTCACATATCTATATCCACACATATGCATCAAGAGTTAAATCACATTTTATATTCACATTCACACCACTTGTATATCATAGGTTCATGCACAACATATACAATCATTTAAGTTCATAGTAAATTCACATCTTACATAAATCAAATATCAGCATTCATGTTCACCCTGCGTAATCAAGTATATTAATTCACATATCATCATATATATTCAAGTGTAATAATTTTATATGCATCTTGTGTAAATATAATTATTATTGTTCTTACATAACCTGTGTCAATGAGTATTATAATTTTTATACTTACATAAATAATATGGTGAATATCTCATAATAGAGAAAATAATTTTGCTTATCCAGACTAAAGCACAAGTAGACCTACTCACCTTGAAAATCTTAAAAGAAAGTTTAAATTCCTAAAAAAAAAAAATTGAAGTAGTTTAAGTAAATCCGTAATGGGGAAACTACCCCCAAGTAAGTCAATGCAAGCGAACAAATTAGCCTGGATTCTCAGGTCCAAATAGACTCATCAATTTAACTCAATTATAGTATTCCTAGCCAAGAACCTTTAAATCCCACACAGGGTACTAGAGCAGTGTGTTCGCCCAAGACACCTCTGCGGTAGAAGAGTTTGAATTCCCACATGGTAGCCGGTGCACGAAGGCGTACTACTCTGGATTCTTAGGGTCTAGATGAATATCTCAAGAAATCTCAAACTGCATGTGAGTTAATTCAACTCATCTCCATTCAACTTAACATCAACTCAAATTGACTCAACCCAGGGAGGATCCATGTTTCACACATGAACTCAAATCAAAATCATGTCCTTTCGGACTAACCAATTTTTGATGAGCTAACAATCAGTTAATCTGGTGTGCAATCTCACATCATTACATCTAATCGATCAACCACAACTAATCTTAATTAAGTCTTTTTCGGAAATCTGTTTTATGATGCATAAAATATGGTATATATGTGGGGGGTACATACATAAATCTTAATTCATGATACATGCTCCCATCAGCCCCTCGTGCATCATTTATAATCAAACTATAGTATTGGCATTCAAATGCCCTACAAGGCCGTTTGATTGGCTTGTCTGGCCGTTTGAATGCCTTGTTGTTCAATCGGCTGCCTAGTCTTTAGATCGCCATAACTAGAATTTTTAGTTCGCCTTCCCCATTTCAAAACCAAAATCAAAACTTCACATAAACAACTTAAACCTTCAAATCTCACTCCCAATCTTCATAATAATGAAATTCATGCTTAGGAAACAATAGATCTAGCTATTTACAACTAAAACCACAAAGAAACCATAAGAAAGATTAAATTCCATCAAAACTCAAATATGAAACCACAATCACTTTTAGGACGAAATCACTTACATTTAACAAGATTCTTTACTTGAAATCGCACCTCCAACACCTAAAAATCCCACCAAACATAGGGTTTTTGTTAATATATTCATAAATCCAATTTAAAATGCCTAAATCTCTCAAAACTAGTAGATCTAGGGTTTATTGAGTTAAAAAATGAAATACCCTTCATAAGGGTTTTAAATAGATGTTCAAATCAGTAGCTTTTTGGGTAGAAATTGAGATTAAACCTTGTCAATTGGGAAAGTGGCTGAGCCTTTATATTTATAGAAGGCTTTAGGGTAAACCTAATAAATATGTGGGGTATAAATAGAGTTTTACATTAAAAATAAAAAACTTTCTTCTTTTAAGCTTAAATTGATTTCTAAATATTTTGAAATATTTAAATACTATCGTATGAAGTTGTTAGGGTCATTTGGGACTTATAATCCAAATTTTGCACGTAGGGCCCCGCCCCCTAACTTTTATGGTAATTTTTTTTAAATGCAATAAAATTCCTATTGGATTATATTAACATAAAAACCATCTTAGTAAAGAAAATTTGATCCAAAACCATTGTTAACCACTTTAATTTCGAAAATAAGTCAAAACCGATCAAATACAACTAATTAAACTAGTTAGAGTTTAGAGATCTTACAATGTTGGCCCAATCTAAATTAATTATATATATATGTTTTATTGTAGTCTATGTAAGGGGAAGCTTTTAAGCTTCGAAGTACATAGAGGAATGATACAACTCTTGCACACAAATGATGTTTCCTTGTTTAAGGAAGAAAATTTTAAATTCGAGATTTATGGACCCCGGCTCGGGTTGGGGTGTTACATAAGTGCTCTGAAATTTGTTTATTCTAGAACCAAATAAGATGCTTAATATGAGTCACAATTTGATGTTTAAGTAAATGCATACTTACGAAGCACTATATTTAGAAAAAAAATGTAAATTATATGGACCCACCCGTATTGATCTCATATAAAATTTAAATAAATAATAATATAAAAATATTACTATATTTAAACCTTTGAAGAAGTTGGTTTAAAATGTCTTTGTTTTTTAGAAAAAATATTAAATTTTTTTTATCTTTTTTTAAAATAAAAAATAAAAAATTATTTAAGTATTTATATGTATCAGCTATATCAATACGATACAGCTCATACATATCAATTTTTATGTAGGGTCGTAATGCCCCCATGCTTGTACCAGTCTTAGCTGATCGATACAGGTATGTATCAGCCAATATAGGTACGTATTGACTGATACGCATTTGTATTTTCTCATACAACCTTCCATGATCACACCCCACCAAACCCCCCTTACTTGAACCCGGTCTAGGGTGGTCAAACACAATGCAACAAAGCAGAAGACATACACCTCACTTAGTCATAATCAGGGGGGAAAGGACTAATTATTAAGTCTCACTTAGTCATAATCACACCCACATCAACACATAAAGCAAGTAGTCATAAGCCCTAAGGCTGCATTAAGTCTAAAGCCAACACAGCCACAAGTCTAGCCCTCACAAGGCTATCCAAAGCATGAAACAAAGTCAAGTCTAACATCAACATAACACATGACATAAGTCTAAAACAACCTAAGTATTTAGCATGGTCATACCCATCTTCAAGCTCGACATATAATATATCGGAGTACCTGTATGACACAAAATACAACCCCAACACAAAACTACAAAATAAAGAAGGGCGAGCTTAGCTCATTAATTGTTATAAAATAAAACATAAGCTCATGATAATACCACACATATTCTTTTCATAGAAATCAAATAAAACATGCATCACATATCTATATCTACACATATGCATCAAGAGTTAAATCACATTACATATTCACATTCATACTACTTGTGTATCATAGGCTCATTCACACTTCATAAAACATATGCAAAACATGTGCAATCATTTAAGTTCACGGTTTATTCACATCCTACATGAATAAAGTATCAACATTCACGTTTACCCTGCATAATCAAGTATATTAAACTACATATCATCCTGTATGTTCAAGTATAATCATTCTGTATACATCCTGTGTAAACATAAGCATAAGCATAATTGTCCCAACACAACCTGTGTTAATAAGCATTACAATCCTTACACATACATAAATAATATGGTGAGTATCTCTTAATAGAGAAAACAATCCTACTTATCTAGACTGAAATACAAGTAAACCTACTCACCCTAAAAATCTTAAAAAGAAGTCTAAATTCCTAAAAAAGAAAATTAAAGTAGTTTGGGTAAATCCCTAACGGGGAAATTACCCACAAGTAAGCCGGTGCATGCTGACAAACCAGCCTAGATTTTTAGGTCCAAATAGAGTACTAATCAATTTAACTCAATTATAGTATTTCACTCTTCTCACACGGGGAGGTAACCCGTCCTCCATGGAAGGTAAAACCCGTCCTAATGGGGAAATTATGCTATGTCATCCAATCGATTAATCACAGTTAAACACGAATAATCTTTACTTTATAAGTCATTCTCATGATGCATGCAATGTGGTACATACGTGATCAATATTTAATAGATAAAAGTATAAGTTATTATACCCTAATAAGTCTTAAATTTATGAAATATGATCTATTTGTCACAAATAAAAATCGTATAAGCACATCCAAAGAAGGTTCATATGCAATTAAAGTGACAAATGTAAGTATTCCTAGCTCATCATGGTCATAGCAAATTGGAATCATGAGAAAATAAAAAGAAATACACAAAAATTCACTAAAAAAGCCATTTACCCAACTGCAATAGGGTCATTCAAACAACTAGACTGCCTATTGGAACGACCTATCAAACGACTTGAATAGTAGAGAAAGTTCATTTTTATGGTTCATCTTCTTCCTCTTGAAAACTAAACCAAAATTATTCCAAAATTCTATAAATTTTTAAAATATTATATAATCAATACATAAGTCTAAAACATGATGGATCTAATACACTTAGATAAATTAATAGAAGGTTGGCGGCTAAAAAAGGGCAGTACGCAATATAATAAGGATGTGAATCCTATAGTGGGGCCCGCTTTTTTGATCAAGAAAATATAAAAATGCCCTTAAATAAGTAAAAAATTTGTAGATCAAGCTTGACATTAAAATTCTAAACTAAAATGAAATTAAACCTGAAAAAATTTATAACTAAAGTAACCCATTACCCAAAGAAAATTAAATCAAACTAAAATAAAAATAATTACACAAATTAAAAAAGTAATAAATTAGAAGATCTTACATAACGTATAACCAAGACAATTAAAACTAAATGTTTAGGGCATAGAGAACTAAAGGATCTTAAGATCCCCCATAGAGAAGGTTGAGGCACGAGGTTCAAGACCCCTCCATATGATAAGGTGAAAGTATAATTAAAATTTTGTTGAAAAACTTTAAGCTAAAGATCTCACATGGGCAAGTTGAGCTAAGTTGTTAAAGAAAACTTAAAGCACAAGATCCCATAGGAGAGGGTGAGAGTACTAAATAAGACTTCATGAGTATTTTGATTGTTAAAGAAAACACTCACAAAAATGTGTAATGGATGATTATGTTAAGAGCTGAGCCTCGAGTGCAATATGATTGTCTTGATTTGATATGATGACTTATGATTTATGTTCAATGTTCAAGGTTGTGTTATGTTATGGGCATCTTATTCTACGCCATGTACACAAGGATAAATCTAATAACAAATGATAAAGAGAATAACTGATTAAGTGAATAAAAAATATTTATTTTAGCCTTTTTTAGCACATTTATAAAAATATAATAGATAATGGTTATCCGATTAACCAATTGATTATTAGTGGAAGGAATGGTTATGTAAGTAACTATACCATTTACTTAACAAAATAATTATTGATAAAAATTAAAGAAATTAATATGGTAATGAAATAGGTTATACAATAACTATATCGTTCTATTGGCAACCATAGCTACCAAGCTCATATAATATCACTACTGCACCCACTAATAGATATTATTAATAAACTTTCCATAAGGCTTAACAGACGCCCCATGGGTCAGAGAGCCTCAACCCCCAATGGATGGGGCTCCTAACATGATGGCTAGTAACCCAACAATCCATCCTTATCATTCGAGACAACCTGTTAAAAGGCTAGGCATCATACCAACAACTTATATATTTTAGCTCACCAAAAGTCCCTCTATATAGCCTAAGAGATTTCGCATTTTACTGAAGTGGAAACTAAAGTGGTTGTTTAGGCATGGTCCCTCCAAAGTTTGTCGAACAGCTCAAAAGTACTCCACAAGACTCTCTAACACTATTTAGGAGAAGGGGACATCTTAAGATTTTAAATATATGATAGCTGACCAAGTGCCCTAATATAGCCAACTATGTGTGCACATTGTTGTGTATATTATGCTCAACATTGTAGACCTTCCCCACAATGCCTGCTTACATGGTATGCAATGTTGCGGGTAGTTCCCGCAATGTATGCACATTTAATAAACAACACTTCCACACTTGTGTGCACCTAATCACGTGTCACGAATAGTTCACTTTGCTACCTCGTGACAAGGGGCGAGGGCCAAAGGCTATTCATGGCTTACCTTGTCTTGCCCATAACTAATGTGGCCTTCCACGACTTCGGCTATTGCTACTATGCTCATGGGCTAACAGCCGGTGGCTAGTCCTGCCACCCACTCGCGTCAGAGAAGTAGTTCCATTATAAATGGCCAAATCCTGATCTATATATTCTTGTTAAAAACTTCATGCTGAATAATCTGAATTTAATGAAGAACACATAAATTCCTTGTGGCTAGGCATAAGAGAAGTCGCTTGTGGCTCCTCTTCCCCAACCAATTTCCTTCTTCCCTCATATGAAAAACTTCTTCATGATTTCCAACGGGCGGTGGTCACTGCCAAAACATGCAAAATTTTATGGTAAATTAAGGTTTATGTCTAAATAAGTTTTATTTGGCATATGATATCCTACGCCAAAAAACCTCCAAAGGTTTTTAAAATTTATGGATGGTTTCTGACGAGGAGAGGTTACCGCCACAATATGCATACATTGATGGGGGCCTTTGTTTCCTGTGCAATGCAGTTTTATTTGGCGGGGGTTACCCCCCGCCATAAAATTTTTAGAAGTTTTTTAAACTTATGAAAACTTTTGGCAATAGGTGGTCACCACCACAATATATAAAATTTGTCGGGGACCTAAGGTCTCCATCCAAATCAATTTTATTTGGCGGAGGCTACCACCCACTAAAAGAACTCTAAAAGTTTAAAGGTGTTGGAGGAAGGGGGGGCATGAGTAAAATTAAAGGGGGTGTATGTGTGTGTGTGTGGGGGGGGGGGGGGTTGAGTTATTAAAAAATGTGAGTTATTTTTCTATAGTGGAACATATGAAGGTGGAAGACAACGTCCCTTATTACATAAGCAATTGAACTTGAAGTAGAACATCTGAAGGTGGAAGACAACGTCCCTTATTACATAAGCAATTGAACTTGAAGTAGAACATCTGAAGGTGGAAGACAACGTCCCTTATTACATAGATGATCTGACAGACACATTCAACGGTGGAAAACGGTGACATTGAACTTGACCACAGCATTGGATCCGAGAAGATCAAGATAAACAGTCTCCAAGGTGGCATAACCTCTTGCATATCGGAATGCACCGGTCCCAGAGACGATTGACACCTCCCTCTGCTTCAAGAGGATCCTATCTGCTCCTTGGATCTCTAGTGTGCTGCCGTTGAACTTCTCGTTTTGAAACACAGCTGAGAAGAGGAGGTGGAGGTCGTCGCTGCCCATGGCCGAGTTCGCAAAGATGCCGTGGGCCTCTCCGATCTTGGTCGAGTTCCTCTCGGGGCCCTCGGTGAGGTCGTCAGCCAGCACTATTATTGTACCATAATGGAGAACACTGGACCTGGTGCCATTGAGTCCTGCCACATGAAAGGCCGTTACATTCTTTCCTGTCTCCCAGTCTTGCATGTAAAACACAATGTTCGTCTCCTTGATCTTCCCACGCCTAGCTGCATGGACCACACCAGGCATTTCTACGAGAAGCAGCAGACACAAGCTTACCCATCCTGCCAGGTGATTGTTGGAAGCCATGAGCCCTGTAAGATTAGCTTATTTCGCAGCTCATCATGTCCGCCAGGATCTCCTATTTATACTGATTTAGTAGGCATTCAATCTACACTTCATGAAATGGAAACTTTTTCAGCTTTAACGTGACTAGTATGACACTTTTTAAGATTATTAAAATCCCATGCAATGCAGACGGCAATAGAACCAGCGAAAAAACAGTCAATTTGCAGCTACCAAACGGTCGGTGATAAAAAGATTCAGAAGTAAAAATAACTTGTGCTGCTGGAAACAAACTCATTAGATCATAATCCGTCCATAAAAAATTTAGCGCCTGCCTTCGACCATCTGATTCCTGACTAACTTTAGCATAAAAAAAGAAAAAAAAATGTCTCATACATTACTAAAATATTTGATCATATAATAAGTCCAAGATCACGTTGTTCTCTACATTTGGTCAAGTGTCACCGGAGCAAACTTGCTAACATTAAGCCAAAGCGCGAAGTAAACACGTGAGATCTGATTGGCTCGCTTTCAACTTTTCAAGTATCCAAGTTTCGATATGTAGTAGAAAAATAACTAAACATATATAAAAATATATCCAAGTGTTTTGAACTAACTACTATGGCTGCTTTTTATTTTTCTGAAAACCTGCGTGCTAATCTTTTATTTTGTTTCATTTTATTGCTACATACACAACTGCTGGCTGATCCTGGTAGAAAATAAAGGGTGATTAATTGTTTTTTTAGGAGTACAATTTTAATTTGTGGGATGAATTCATGACATGCCCGTTTGAATTATTGTTTCATTCAATCCAATACTTGAATTCTACTTTCGCACTTTCTCCCTGTTTATAAAAAAATTCATTAAAAATGTATTTATAATATACATGTGTTCCTTATATTTGTTCAAGCAAATACTCTCTCCATCCTATATTAAGTTACATTTGAAAAAATAGTAGTTATTATTAAATAGTAAAACTTACATATAAGAGAAAGAATAATAAGCATATGATACTCTTTTCTAAGTAAAGAAGAATAAGCATATGATACTCTTTTCTAAGTACCCAACTACTTAATTTTATGTGGAAGGGATAATCTTGTTGGTGATGATGTGATGTTGCAAGATGAAAATACTTTGATGGACTATATTGATGATGTCTTTAACGAAGAAGGTAGAAACTAAGTTCTAAGATAAATATTTCTAGTAGGCGTTTAGTTTACATAAGTGTTTTCATAAGACTTGGGTTGTTAATAATGTTTAGTGATGTTATCTACCTCTATACTTATTATTGTTATTGAATTTTAATTTTTATTATTAAAAACAAGTATATTAGTTATATATTTGACATAATGTGTATAAGTATCTCATTTATTCTTTGAAGCACACTCTACTTGGCTTGATCAGAGCTATCTGAACTGCCACATTACAGAAACCGAGGTCAATGTTGGGGGCATGACAATTAGTCTATAATTTTATCTAAAATATTGTTAAAGAAAGAGAAAAAATTTTCTTTATGCTTTTCCCTCTATTTTGACAGTTTATTTGTGTAATTCGCAAGAGAGGAAGGGCGTGTATGCTTGTAATTGGATTCATATAGTGAAGTGATTCTCATCAATATTCCCCCTGCATTAGAATGCTGCCCTATGTAAGTCCAACATGTCGCCATGAGGACATGTTGTCAAAAGTGATGAGGTATAGGATTGCGATGAAGTTGCGAGGTTCTCACAACAAGTTGACACCTAATGCTTTAAAGAGTTAATCCTCTCTAATACTGTTCTGGAGTCCTCCCGATGAAGATGATCAACCATACTAATTGATGTTCTACTTCAACTCATTTGTCACAAATGCCCCTTCATGTTCCAACTATTTACCCGTTAAACTAACACTAACACATTTGAAACGTTAGTGATTACCCACAATACCCCCATGTGAAAGATTTGCGGCCAATGTTTGATCAAATGCTCCAACCAATTTCAACACCTTGACCATATTGTGTATGCTACTGCATCAGAGCATCCCGCCCAAATAAAGCTCGACCTCGAGCTAAGCCAAAAGAGGATCATGATAGTCAAAGATGTCAGAAACATTAAATGTTTTGGAAATAGTAAAAGGAGGTAAATCAATGACATATGCATTATCATTGATTTTCTGTAACACCTAAAATGGACCATACTTCTTGGGAGTCAATTTGGAACAAACACCAGTCTTTCGTCAAATGTACCATAACCATATCACCCTCTACAAAAGTCTTGGCATGACGATGGAGATCAGCAAAAGATTTATAACTTTGACTAGAACGCTGCAAATTTTGATAAACCTGCTGATGAATAGACTGAAGCATAGACAAAGTAGTGATAGCTTGAACATTTTCACCAGTCAGTTTGGGATGAGTAAGCAAATCCAAAGTATGTTGAGGTAATTGTCCATAAACAATTTCAAAGGGGCTATAACCTGTTGATCTATTGGTAGCAGAATTATAGGCAAATTCTACCTATGCAAGATAAAGATCCCACTGCTTAGGATTATCACTGGACAAACTACGCAATAATGTTCCTAATGACCTATTCACGACTTCAGTTTGCCCATCTATTTGGGGATGACAAGTAGAACTAAATTGAAGCTATGTATCCAATCTCTTCCACAATGTTCTCCAAAAATGACTGAGAAATTGTCAGTCCTGATCAGACGTAATGGTACGTGGGACTCCATGACGCTTCACAATTTCTTTAAAGAACAAAAGGGCAACATTAGCATATGTAGTTTTGTTACATGGAATGAAGTGAGCAATTTTAGAAAATCTGTCAACCACTTCAAAAATTGAATCTACTCCTCGCTGTGTTTTAGGTAAACCCAATAAGAAATCCATGGAAATGTCTGTCCAAGGTGACTGTGGTCTACTTGTGTCCCTTAGATTTTTGGCAAATCAAACAACTAGCAACAAATTGAGTAACATCTCTCTAAATTTTGGGCCAATAATATTTTGTAGCAATTAGTTTGAAAGTTCGATCCCTGCCCAAATGACCACCTAAACCACCACTGTGAAGCTCTTGAATTAATTTTTCTCTCAAAGAACATCTTGGAATACATAGTGCATTCCTATATAGATATCCTTCATAGATACTAAACTCTGTTTTGAATTGTAACCCTGATAAACATTGTTGCCAAATATCTTTGAAATCTAAATCAACTGAATACAATTGTGGTAAAGTTTCAAATCCAAAAATAGAAGTTTGTAATGTCGATAATAAGATTGATCTCCTGCTAAGGGCATCAGCCACCTTATTGATGGTACCAGATTTATGTTTGATTATAAAGGTATAATCTTGGAGATCACTGAACCATCTAGCATGCATTCAGGTCACTTTTTGCTATGAATGTAAAAACCTCAAATATTGATGGTCAATATGTAAAATAAACTCCCTATGAAGAAGATATTGCAACCAATGTTTGAAAGTCGGGACAACAACAAACAACTTTAAGGTGTAAGCTAACCACTTCCTTCGAGCATCACTGAGTTTTGCACTCTAGCATGCCACAAGTTTGCCTTCCTGAATGAGGACAACACCAATACCAATACAAGAAGCATTGGTTTCAACTTCAAACACCTTGTCAAAGTTTGGTAAAACCAAAATTGGAGCTAACACTAGTTTACTCTTCAATAGTTGAAAGCTTTTATCACCTGCATCAGACCAAACAACTGATTTTTCTTTAAACACTCATTTATAGGGGCGGCAATCATACTAAAATTTCTTATAAATCTTCTATAAAATGTAGCTAGTCCCAAAAAATTTCTTAACTCAGTCACTATTTTAGGAACTGACCAATCAACTATAGCTTGAACCTTGGTCTGATCAACATGTATTCCATGGGAATTAACTACATAGCCTAAGAAAAGTAACTCATCAGTCATGAAATTGCATTTTTTAAGGTTTATGAACAAACTATTTTTTTGCAAAGCTAACAAAACTTGTTTTAAATGATGGAAATGATCTACTTCACTCTTATTATAGATGAGAATATCAACAAAGTAAACAACTACATATTTGCCAAGGAAGGGTTTCAAAACTTGGATCATCAACCTCATAAAGGTACTTGGGGCATTGGACAAGCCAAAGTGCATGACCATCCACTCGTACAATCCCTCCTTCGTCTTAAATGCAGTTTTCCATTCATCTCCACTTCTGATTCGTATATGATGATAGCCACTCTTGAGATCTATTTTAGAAAACATCTTGACTCCTTCAAGCATGTCTAACATATCATCTAACCGAGGGATTGGAAAGTTGTATTTAATTGTAATCTTATTTATAGCCCTGCTGTCTATGCACATTCTCTAGCTGCCATCTTTTTTAGGGACTAAAAGAGCTGGCACTGCACAAGGGCTAAGACTTTCTCTAATCAGTCCCCTCTTTAGCAAATCTTCCACTTGTTCTTGCAGGATTTGATGTTCTCTTGGTGTCATCCTATAGTGAGGTAAATTCGGTAAACTAGATCCAGGTATAAGATTTATACAATGTTGTATATCTCTAGAAGGAGGAAGTTCATCAGGTAACTCATCAGGCATAATATGTGCAAACTCTTTCAACAACTGTTGCAATTTACTGGGTACAATACTTACTAAATCTTCAACCCCTTTATACACTAAAGCAATCACAGTAATAGCTTTATGTAGATCACATTTCAGGTTATGAGTTAATAAGAAAGTCTTTTTTACCTCTAGGAAAATTGGAATTGTTGGGGTTACCATTTCAGGTAACAGTTATACTGTGATTCCTTTGAATTGAAATGAATAAGTGTTATCTTTTCCTTGATGTACTGAATCAACCTCATATTGCCAAGGCCTTCCCAAGAGTATATGACATGCATTCATGTCAATCACATCACACATAATATCTACCTTATAAGTTTTACCAATTGAAAATGGTACTTTGCATCTCTTGGTAATTTTTGATTCACCCACCTCTTTGATCCAACCAACTGAGTATGGGTTAGGATGTTTTCCAATCTTCAACTATAACTTGTCAACTACACTTTGTGCAATTATATTTTTAGTATTGCCACTGTCAATAATCACACCGCAAACTCTTTCTTTAACTATTCCTTTTGTTTTGAATAGACTGTGTTTATGATTATTTGTTGACTGCTTGTTCGAATACAATATCCTTCTGATTACTAAAGACATTGGATGACTGTCACAATCAAGTCCACTATCACCAACAACTTCCTCTACAATGATATCATTATCCTATTCTAAACTGTCAGAAAATTCCTTTATATCCTGTTGAATAGATTGACTAGCAGTCAAATGTGCAGCTTGTCTTTGAGGACATACATTTGATTTGTGGTCAGGTTGATCACACCTATAACACTTAATAGGAGGTGGTGGAGCATATGGATTAGGCTTAATTGCATTAAAACCAGTTCCACTCTTTGGTACAGATTTTTCATTTTCTGTTCTAACAGGCTTTCCAGAAATAAAATCAGTAGACATAGATTTGCACTTTTGTTGAGGAGCTATCACACTATAAAATTTTGGATTAACAAAATTTCTGGCATTTTGCTTTTCCATATGTCATTCTAATTTGTTAGCTATATGAATAGCTTCATGTAATGAATAAATTGACTGAGAAGCAAATCTATCCTGGACATTGTATTTTAAACCATGGAAAAATATGGAAACTAATTGTGCCTCTGACTCCTATAAATCATTCCTGGCTTATAGTCCCAAAAATTCAGAAACATAATCTTTGATAGATCTGTTACCTTGTTTACAACTCTGATATTGTTGAAAAAGCATTTGATCATAATCTGCATGTAAAAATCTAGCCTTAAGTAATTGCTTCATTCTATTCCAAGATCGAATTGGTCTTTTTCCCTACCTAGTTCTGCTTAATTGCAATTGATCCCACCATGCAGAAGCTCCACTTCTCAATTTATGAGCTACTAATTTCACTTTCTTAGCTTCTTCAATCTCCATATAATCGAAAAAAAATTCCACTTCATAAATCCAATCTAAAAAATCTTCTATATGCATGTAACCATCGAAGGAAGGTAAATCCATTTTCCTTTTATAGTTCTGTGAATTTGAATACTCACCTCTTCGATATGTTCTTCCAATAATGTCAACTTCTTCATCACTGGATTCATCCTCTTCATACAATGGTATTCCAACATTTTGAAATCTTCTATTCACTCTCCGAGCAACATTAGGATTTATTGTATTCATACCAGCTTGGAAAGGAGTTTGATGTCTACCAATACCAGGTATATTTTGTGGTCAAACAGGAGGAGCACATGGCCTGTCAGAAGTTTTCACAAATGACGGATGAAATGGATCTGGAGCTGAAGTTACTGTAAATTGAGCTTGGTTTTGATTAGTCATAAGCTGTTGTAACATCTGCTCAATTCGATCCATTCTCTAATTTCACTCTCGCACATCTACAGGTCCACTAGAGTTTTCATTGTTCGCCATGACAGATTGACGAACTAGGCTTTGATACCAAACTGAAGCATACTTATATCGAATTAACCAATCAAAACATAACCAATATTTTCTTCCCAAATCAAATAATTAAACAAATATATGTTCAGCTAATCGAAACAACTTGACACAATTTTTCTAGTAAGGAATCAAGTCCAGAAAACAGAGTTGGCATTCATCTTTTTGTTTTCTTTACATTTCCTAAACAAAATGAAAATTCAAACATATCAGAAGAAAACAACACGTTCTAGGAATCCACCTGGTTGCTTGAATCCACAAGCTAACAGCAATCTTCATTGAATCCACAACGACTTATTCTCAAATCCATGAGAATCAATCCACCGAGCTTCAGCTTCAGTAGTTTTGGAATATTCAAATTTTGGCAAAAGATCCCTTCCTTCATTCTGACAAACTATTTATACTAAACAACTTTTTACACCTTCAATTCGATTGTTCCGGATCATTTTCAAAATGTCCCGCCTTTATTTCAGCTTCCTCTCTAATACTGTTCTGGAGTCCTCCCGACGAAGATGATCAACCATACTAACTGTTGTTCTACTTCAACTCATTTGTCACAAATGCCCCTTCATGTTCCAACTATTTACCCGTTAAACTAACACTAACACATTTGAAACGTTAGTGATTACCCACAATACCCCTCATGTGAAAGATTTGCGGCCAATCTTTGATCAAATGCTCCAACCAATTTCAACGCCTTGACCATATTGTGTATGCTATTGCATCAAGCGTCCCCTTGGTGGCGATGCACTTCCGAGATTGAGCAGTCACATGGTGGCAGCAACTTAAATCCACATGTGCATGCTAATACAAACTAAAGATTGTTGAATAAGATAAGTTTAAGAAACATATGAGGCCAAACTTTTGTAACACCCCATGATTTTGTAAATTTCTAATACTTGACCACATGGATATATATGAGTTTGACCTTAGGTCTTCTTGGTATAACATCTTCTTTTGTAAGTAGAGTTTAAATATAAAAATATATTATTAAATAATAAATATAAAGAGCATTGTAGAGATACCAAGAATATGAAAATTAAAGCTCGGATGAGGAAGTTACGATACATGTAACATCATAGAAGTTTCAGAGTACATATAAAAAATAGTGAATTCGACCATTAAGCATTCTTAATAAAATAACTTATAATGTTGCTCAAATTTTAGTGTGAAACTTTAAGGACATAAACAAGCATACATAGCTTCCATACGCCTCTAAAATGTACAAATCGGAGATGAAGGAGTTATGATTGTCTATAAATGACTGGGCAAACATATACTGATCTGACCCTTGCATACTCTTAATAGTTAAACCTTTTCTAAATATAGATTTCTAATTTGAAATTTTGATCTATATATTGAGATAAATATCTTTGTAATGCACCAAGAACTCTTTAATTGAAGTTTGTATGAGGAAGTATTGACCATCTTAAGTTGGGACCTAGTGCAACCAACCGTTATTGTAGGCCACATCATAGACATGTCAATGTGGGTGTCGATGGCGGCAAGCAATTTTGTGGTTTTACTAAAAAACCACACAGTTTGACAATTTTACACCAGTATTTCATCCCTTTTACCTTTTAAGTTACTTTTAAGGCCCTCATACTCTATTTCCCATGGACTCTCCAAATTAAGAGGGAGCTATTCAAAGGCTCTCCAAATCAAGAATAATTAAGAGAGAGATTAAATTTTTGGAGGGATTGGTTGGCAATGCGTGTGAGGGAGGATTTTTATTTTAAAGAATAGATTGGATTGTTAACCTTATTACTATGATTTAATTTGAAAAACGTATATATAATTTGAATTATAAAATTATTGAATATGAAAGCCTGAAAGTATGAATCTATGTGATGTTCTTGTTGTGATGATGATGAAGAATCATGAGTTTTATGTTAATTGAGTATTTAACTCCATAAAATCACTTTTTAATATTATTAAAGGACATTATAAGTGCTGATTTTATCATGGTTATTAATTATTCATTAAACCATATAAATCATGCTTCCCATCGTTAATCAATAACCATGATAAAATCACTAAATTAGTAAACCATAATATTTGAGGCATGCTTCATATAAATTCACACGTTCATAAGAATCAGAATCCCATAAATTCATAATTAAAATGGGCCAAGATTAACCGTGTACATACAAGTAACTTTTTTATTAATTTAAATAATTTTAAAATATTATGAAGGGCTTAACTTGCACCAACAAAAGTCCGCACAATATACATATGCAAAGCAAAAAAGAAAATTGACAAAAATAGAGCCAAAAGCATATTTCTTCGAAGTTTTACAAGGTTTCTTCATTTAATCTCATTGCTGCATTCACACCTACAACATCTAGAGGTGGGTGAGTATATATTCATACTTAGTAGGTTAAATTAAATTTTGCTTACATATTATAACAAATTGTAATTAAGAATTCCTAATTCTTCCAATAGTTCATATAATTAATATTCAAAAGTTGACTTGAAATAAATCAAACTATCATTGTTGACTAACACAAATCCGAACATAGTTCATTTACAAAAATTCAGATAAATCAATCATTTACAGAATCTGCTAAATTATTTGTTCACATAATGTCATTGATACCGAAGCAATATATACTTATACTCATAGGGAAATGGGATCAAAATAAAAGGGATCTTCCTACAATATCCCAGTTTATAAGTGCATCAAATGTCACAATTGACATATATCCATAATTAATAGTTTTTAAGCTTTATACCAAATAACTAATCTTCAAATCAAATCATTCGAAATATTAGTCTAATAATATATAATGATATTCAAAGTCTTGTATTGCGATTAAATCTCATTAAGAGGTATAAAAAGACACTAGTATTTTAACGTTTGTTTAGCCCCTAATGATATATTTTTTTAAATAAAAATATTTATTCATGGTACAAAAGAATTTCATAAACTATAAGGCTTAGTCGTAGCACGAAGTAGAAGTGATGGTCACTTACCCTTCCTCTTCAAATTTTTTAAGAGTAGCGGTGGACAAAACATCCCCATCCAAAAAGGGACCTTCTCTCAAAGAGGTTTAGAGGCGGTAGGTAGAGTCTCCCCTTGCCCTCAAACGATTATTCTTTTGGGCTTGAAGCATTAAGCAGAACCTCCCTTCACCCCGAGACTTTTTGCTCTTTTCAGTTGGAAGAAGGCAAACAAAATATCCTATTTCTCCGAGACTTTTCTCTCTTTGCAAACTAAAGGCAATAGACAAAACCTCCCCTTACACCGGGATTTTGCTCTCTTTGCAACCCAAAGGCAACGGGTAGAACCTACCCTATACCAAGGATGATCTCTCCTTTTGGGCTCTAAAGTGACATAATTTTTGCCCCAATACAATGCTACCCTCTAGAAAGGTTATCTTAAAAAACAACATTCTCACACCATTAAGAACCCTTGATTTAGTTAAGTTTGCTTTTTTAAAGACATAAATTGAGTTAGAAATGGCTCTCATATGGAGGAGAAAAAGTCTAGAGATGGGTAATACCAAGAGGAGGAAAGGAAATGAGTACAAAAAGAGTGGGAAACTCATCCCCTTTTATAGGGTGAAGGACCGCATACTACGGCACACATTTGCAACCCGAAGTGGTTGTGCATGGTCAGCCATGTTGTTGATGTCGGCTAATGTTGCTAGGCTCCCACATGTGGAAACTACTTATGTTTTTTTTAAACAAAATATGTTTTTAAAACATTATCCTTTGAATTTTTAAAAACACATTTTTTAAAAAAAAACGTAAGTAGTTGCCGCATGTGGGGGCCTAGTGACATCAGCATGCATCAGATAGCATGGCAGCCATGTTGTGCATGGCCAATAGCATGGCCGGCCATGCACAACCACTTTGCGCTGCAGATGTGCGTAGCATTTTGGTGATCATTTCCCCTATAAAAGGGGGTGGGTTTCCCACTCTTTTTGTACTCATTTGCTTTCCTCCTCTTGGTTTTGCCCATCTCTAGAATTTCTCTCCTCCATACGAGAGCCATTTCTAACCCAATTTATGTCATTCAAAAAGCAAACTTAGCTAAATCAAGGGTTCTCTGTAGTGTGAGAGGGTCATTTCTTAAAATAACCTTTCTATAGGGTAGAAACGTATTGGGGCAAAAGTTATGTCACTTCAGAGCCCAGAAGAAGAGATCATCCTAGGTTAAGGGTAAGTTCAACCCATTGCCTTTGGGCTAAAAAGAGAAGAAAATCCTAGTGTAAGGGGAGGTTCTATCTAATGTCTTTAGTTTGCAAAGAGAGAAAAGTCTCGGAGAAATGGAAGGTTCTATTTACCTTCTTCCAACTGAAAAAAGAATTGTATGAGGGCAAGGGGAGACACTTATTGCCTCTGAACCTCTTCTAGAGTATGTCCCTTTTTGGAAGGGGATGTTTTGTATGCCGCTACTCTTGAAAAATCTAAATAGCAAGGGTAAGTGGTCATCACTTCTAATTTCGTGCTACGACTAGGCCTTATATGTTTCCAAAATTCTTTACGTACTATGGATAAATATTTTTTTAAAAAAATATATCATTAGGGGTAAGACAAACATTAAAATACTGGTGTCTTGTTATACTTCTTAATGATATTTTATAATAATACAAGCCTTTGAATATTATTACATTATGAGAATAATATTTTGAATAATTTGATTTAAAGAGTAGTTATTTAGTTAAAAGCTCAAAAGCCATTAATTATAGACATCTGTCTATTGTGACATTTGATGCACTCATAAACTAGGATATTGTAGGAAGATCCATTTTATTTTGATCCTGTTTCCCTACGACTACAAGTATATATCGCTTTGGTATCAATGACATTATGTGAGCAAATAATTTAGCAGATTCTATAAATGATTGATTTATCCAATTTTTTGTAAATGAACTAAGTTCATATTTTGTGTTGGTTAATAATGATATTTTGATTTATCTAAAGTCTACTTTGGAATATTAATTATATAAACTATTGGACGAATGTATATTTTGCGAACTTTTGTCGGAGCACATTAAGCCCTTTGTAATATTTTAAAATTATTTAAATTAATAAAAAATTTACTTTTTTGTACACAGCTAATCATGGCCCATTTTAACTATTAATTTATGGGATTTTGATTCTTAATTTCATATAATATAGTTGGGTCATAACAGTGATATTGCATGAGGAATTCTTAAATTCAAATAATTCTAACATTTTTAACATTTGAAATACCTTCTAAATTTAGGAATGTCGCATTATCTAAAAAGTAAATTAAAGGGTTATTTGGGTGTGAAATTTTTTGCAAGTAGAAGTAAACTTTTTTGGAATTAACTCTAATAATTCACAGCCGAATAAGAATTACGATTGGTAATAGAAGTTTTTTGGAATAAATTTTGATATCAAGTCAAACCCATTTTTAAAATTGTAAATTAATAAAACTTTGTCTCCCATACTTGGATATGCATGTTCTTAGTACTGTTCCACTTATAAATTTGAGTCATATTAAACAAGACCTCACATAGGTAGGTAATTTTGAGCTTTTAAAGTAGGCCTTACCTATACGATACGCTCCTCGAGACTCAAATCGATATGAGGGGTAATAATAAAAAATAACAAAATTTTTGTCTGAAATAGTGAGCTGAGTTAGAATCACCTTGCAAGGTAATATGGTGATCCTTGTTAGAAACAACCTGAATTAACTTTCGGGTAGAATTAAAGCAAAATCGATAAAATATTACACAAGTTTCATACCCAAACACCCACTAAAAATAACCTAGAGTTGATAAAAAAAATTAAGCCTCTTCCATGCGAAAACTCTAAGTTATACAACTTCTACTTGGATACTAACTTCAAACAATACTAATTCTTACCTTGTGATGAATCCTCAGCTCTGAAATAATCCCTTATGTGGCGATATGATATACAAGTTGAAGAAAGCCTTAAATTAATGGTACTCCAATGGTAAAATTCAATAGTTTAGGTTTCTAATAATTTTTCAATAGTAGTTTTTACAAAATCATAAAAATAATAGATATGGTTAAAGGAACGAGAGAGGGGAGAGAGAGTGACGCAAAGGAGAGAAGAGTGTCTTATGTTAGGCGACTTCTTAAGTCTAATAGAACTCTATCAAATCTCATCCAAAGCTGAGTTTCCCAATTAGAATAAATCATCTCTTGAATATCTCCAAAACTTGGCGTTGATGTCACATGATTGTTTGGTGGGTGGCCAGGCCAGCTGACCTACCCAGCGCGCCATTCACCTGACTAAGTTTTGCATACCTATTTACCCACTTACCCGTACCAAAATTTAAAGATAAAAACTCCTATACTAAAATTAAAAATAGAGATGTTGGGTAGGAAAGGAAAATTTATGTATAAACATGTATTTGGTAGGTGAACTTGTTGAATATGATTATGTTGAAAAGGAAGGACAAGAAGGTAGGGCTGGGAATCGGGTCGGGTCGGGTCAAATCGGGTCGGGTTGGCCTTGACCCTCATTAAAATCGGGTCAGGTCATGACCCGACCCTATTTTTAAATCGGGTCGAAAATCCAAACCCTAACCCTACTTGAGTCGGGTCGGGTCGGGTATGCGGGTAACCCTACTTTTTTTTACAATTTTTTTGTTAGTCTTGTATTATATACCTTCTCTCTTTGCAAAGGACAAACACAAATGAAATTAAATACATTACAACATTAATTTGAAATGTTTAGTTCTTTGGCTAATTTGTGGATATATTTTTTGTAGTAGCCATCAACGAAGACCTTAGAGGTATAATTTTGCATTTCATCTATTCTAAGAGAATAATAACAAAATAGACATTCAATGTTTATTTACTCATGATCCGCGTACTTGGCTTTCGATATTCAGCATGTCTTAATTTCAAAATTTCAGTAACTACTTCTATATGGTTGCTCATAATCTTACCCTCCTTTGCAACAAGTGACACTTAATTACAATTTTTCTCCTCTAAAAATTGTCCCTCATCAAGCTCTATTATCCACCTATCTGGATACATGTTCCTAGCCTGTTCCCTATTATGAATGTCAGACATTCAACAGATAGCTAAATTTAGTGTGTGATGTGTCCTTTTGAAGAAGAGAGGCTGAGTAATGAATACAACAAAATATGACATATTTCTATTCTATTCACTACACCTAAAAAAATAACAGAAAAAAAATTAAACTATATATAAATTAACCACACTTTGAAGATACTATCGTTTGTTATCCCAAAATGGATATCTACTACAAAGCAAAATATATGTGATCACACGTATACTCCAAACAACTAATTCATGCTCAAATTTATGTTTAAGCACCTCTAGTTCAACATAGTATACACTAAACAAACACTATAATAATAATATAAACAAGTCCAATAAACAAACACTATAATAATAAAGTTTTTTATTATTTGTAGTCGGGTAAAAGTCGGGTTGGTCGGATTATACGAGTCAGGTATGACCTGACCCTAAATTTAAAACGGGTCAAGAACCTAAACCCTGACCCTACTTGTAGTTAGGTTGGGTTGGGTGCAAGGTTAAAAGGGTGGGATTCGGGTCAGGTAAATAGGTCGAGTTGGATTTTCCCAACCTTACAAGAAGGTACAGTTACAAACTAATTCGGCATTTTGTACTTTAAACTTATTGGGCTAACTACCTTGTTGCAGGATTTTTTTTTATTACATAGATAAAGGTCTGTACAGAAGGCTCAGAAGTGGCGGACGGTAACATTAAACTTGATCACGACATTGAGGGCCTGAAGATCAAGATAAACGGTCTTCAAAGTGGCATACCCTCTTGCAAGCCGGAACAAACCAGTCCCTGAGACGACCGACACCTCTCGCTGCTTCATGAGGAACCTGTTGGAACCTTGGATCTCCAGTGTACTGCCGTTGTACTTCGCATTTGAAAACACTACCGAGAAGTGGAGGTTGAGGTCGTCACTTCCCATGGCCGCGTTGGCATACACGCCGTGGGCTTCCCCAATCTTGGTGGAGTTCCTCTCGGGGCCTTCCGTAAGGTCGTCGAACATCACCACTATGGTTCCATAATGAAGGATAGTTGAGCCAGTACCGTTGAGGCCTGCAACAGAGAAGGCTGTTGGCCGATTACCCGTCTCCCAGTCTTGCATGTAGAACACTATATGCGTCTCCTTCATTTTCTTCCCTCCAGCTGCCTCACTTCCATGGGGTACTGCTACGAGGAGCAGTAGGCAACAACATAACAATGTTGAGAATAAGGTGCTGGAAGCCATTAGCGATGTGAATTTTGCAATATATGTCGCGGAAAGGTTGCTGCTGTACTCAATGCGCTAGGTTGCTAGTAGTTCCTATTTATATATGATTATTCGAAGTCCTTGAGAGTAACACCAGCTTCCTTTTTCATCTTTTAAATTAGCTGCGATTGTGGCTCTTTTAGTATTTAGTTGCAGATGATTTATGCGAATGGTTGTCATCTCTCACCTACCCAACCTTTTTGGTAAAATAAAATAAAATTAGTTATTATTACAATTAAAAAATGCATGTAGAACCTAACTCGACTAAAGCATAACCGTGTGATTAAAAATAAAAAGACTAAAGCATCACCGAGCTCATATTTAGTTACCATTATGATGATGAAGGTTATTATTATTATTATTATTATTATTATTATAGATAAAATATAATTATAAGCCTGTGCGGAAACTAGATCTTTGTGCACGGAGTTATACTACGTACAATTGATCAAACGTAAAAATTAAAATTGATCAAAAGTCCTACTTGTATGAATTGCTTAATTTAAATAAACCATTTAAAATTTTATGAAGGAAATTTAAATTTTACACATAAATTTTTTTAGAAGTTCCGGGTTTTGGCTGCCATCTTTCTAGTTATAGCGAGATCAAAGGGAGATCTTGCCGGTTGAAGGACAAAATTTTGTAACATCCATTTGAGGACATTTATAAATTTGTCTTTTAAACTTGGGTTCCATGGCCAGAGTTCAAGAGCATGGTGCATAGATGCTTAACATGGTATAAATCTACATAGCTAAGATCATGCTTTATAGTTATGTATCACGTTAGGCTTTTAAGTACCATGTTAAGACCCCTATGTACTATAACGGATTGTTCATGGAACCG
Organism: Saururus chinensis; assembly: GCA_035235625.1. NCBI lineage: Eukaryota > Viridiplantae > Streptophyta > Magnoliopsida > Piperales > Saururaceae > Saururus > Saururus chinensis. The sequence goes on from CP141145.1 coordinate 36,445,676, forward strand.
GTCTAGAACGTAGATGTATCCTTATTACGTAGAAATACAAATGAAAAAGACGTGTGTTACTTGGAAGTCTTACATATTCTTTAAAAAAAAACAAGGAAAACACCGCCCACAGGGGCGGAGCCGGGACTTCATGTGAGGAGGGGCAAGGGACATATAAGTATGCTCCTAGAGATCGAGGAGAGTTAAAGTGGGGAGGGGCAAAGTTTTTTTTTTTTTTTTCTAACCCTTCATGTGGCTCCGCCCCTGACTGCCCATACGCTAAAAAGGAAAACTGGTGTTTATTTAGTCCTAGCAAAGATGATAATTAATACACACTTCTCAGTTAACTCTGTGGAGGCCATAAGTTCAAATCAGTCACATGTGAGTGCCCAATAACAGCGCATACTAGTGTAACTAGAATTTCTTTTTGGTTTTTGGTACGCATCAAATTAAGACCTTCTTCAACGACGTCACAAGCAAGACTCAAACTTGGGACCTTTCCCTCAACATGAGAGGTTCTATCAAATACACCGGTGGCAAGTTTGGCAAGAGTAACAAGAAATCGAATGGTCTTGCTAAAGATATCCTCTTGTCTCGGCCCTTTATCTTGTTAGATGATTCTTATTTTTTTTGGTTTCGAAAATGTATTTGTTCATGTACCAAAAAAAGAATGTACTTGCTCTATTTTCTAAAAATAAAAGTAAAAAAATAAAATAAGCCCAGAGTTAAAAAAGTTGCTTAGTTCAACAAATGGAACTATTAATGTAATGTAGGGCAGAGGAAATAAGTCTTTAACAAAGAAAGAAACAAATAAGTTCGTGCTGTGGGTACGCAGCATTTCTAGAAGCCTGTGAATTCATGCTATATGCCGGCTGCTATGATGGAACACCAACCGAGCAACGTGGGCAGATTTAAACCGAGCTCCATTCCATATTCCGGTTTAACGTTCACCTCGTATGTTCTGGTAGGTGTCCAAAATCTGCTCTGTCTGTTCTATTTCGCCAACCACCCAACGCAAATCAGCTGACCATGCTGACCATTTTGTAGAAGTAGACTGGAGTGAAATCAAAGTTTACCAGAAATTTAGCTAGGCATGAAAAGCATCGCTTGTTGGAGGATAGTGTTAGATACCATTAAAACTCCCTTGTGTGCATGAGGAGTGATATGCAAAATCCAACCAGTAGAAGTCCAATCTTTGAACTAGAAAGATTGGATATCTGGCATTTCCGTTATTGGTATTTAGTATACCTTTGATTGAAAGATGTTGATTACTTCTGTTACTTGGTAAGTGAGATTTCTTAATCTCGAATATTGGTGGTTTGAATTCGCAAATAAATTTCGGAGTTACGATCTAGATCTATCACCTAGTTGTATTAAGATAATTAGATATATATGTCGTCTGTCTGGATGCCTATGCTTAAATACGTAGGGTGTGACTTTTTGTTTGTCCACTCAAAATATATTCTTACACAAGCGACGCTTTAAGAAGGGTAGTTATATTTTTATACCATTTTTTTATACACATATACTTTATATAACCACTTATGATTTGATAAAAAAAAGTAAATCTCATATTGTCAAGTAGGACCTACTTGCCCTATTTAATTAAAGGTGGTGTAAAGCTTGTGGTGTAGAAAATATAGAGTATTAATATCATTTTCCATTTAAGGAGTGAACAAGCAACTATGAGAACAAGCAAGGATCTTCCCCATAAGACAAATATTATTTTGATTGGTAAATAAAAGTTGTATTAGCTCAAAGAAAGGTACACAATTAATACAATAGGAAAGAATCCCTCCCTAACCCTGAGCTAAAACTACCCACAACACAAATAAACTCCCCCAAGAATAAGAGAGAAAAACAAGGGGAAAATGAAAATGAGAAGCAAAAGAAGATTTATTCTTTCTACTACCTCCCTTTTTATTCTTGATTTTTTCCTTAGATGAAGTTTCCTATGTAAATTATAGTGCTTACTTATCTTTGTATAATATGTGCATATCATCATCTATTCACGCATTCATAATATATGAAAAACCATGTCATTATATTACGTATAAATAGTATAAACTTAATTAATAACATGCTTGAATTTCCCAAAACCAACAAAGCATCAAAGACTTCACTAATGTCTAGAGTGTCAGTGACCATCGACATCCCCTTGACGTGTCGAACCCTTATCAACAATGGATGAGTTGTGCGAGCCCATCACACTAAAGCCACCACTGATGCATCAACCACACTTCTTGTTAGGGCTACCAATGGTACCCGTTCTTCCATTCTATCATCCGTACCATACCGCTAAGAAGTTAAATAGTATGATTACATTTCTTCGGTGGGCAAACAAGAAGATAATTTTATCCAACAATTATCTAAATGAAAAGTAACAGAAAAAATTATTCCATACTCGTATGTCATATTTAAAAATTGTAAATATATTACACCCATTAGTATTAAATGGTTTAATTTCAAAATAGATTGGTTTGTGGTCTTTTACAATATTTTTCTAGTCATGATTCACGCTTGTGATTTACTCGACAGAAGATTGTAAGAACATATGAGACATATGTCTAGTTTATGAGTTAATTTTTTTTGTTAAAATTAAGTCAAGAAACCATATATATATAATGTCTTAAAGTCTTATTTGAAGTTGTTTTAGTCAAATCTGATTTGGAATTAACATACTTAAAAAATAGGAGCATGCGTATTCTTCTTTATCAAGATGAAAAACTAAAGAATGTGAAAGATTTTAAAACTTATCTAAATCACATTGGCATGCATAAATCACTTAAAAAATATTTAAAAGTCATTACAGAAGTTTCAAAAGATTTTAAGGTAAACAAAAATATATTAAAAAATAGGCAAAATGATTGATTGTTGCAACATGTGAAAAGACAAAATGATCAATTGTTTGTTGATTTAACACTATACAAAATAAAGCCAGGAGATCAATTAAGTGCTCTCACAATCGACCGATCGATTAAAGAATTATGCACATTAAACACAATGACCAATTGATCACTGTTTAGAATGATCAATTGTTATATGAACAGTTTACTTAATTTAAGACATTCTGAATTCTATTTTATTTCTTATTTAAGTATAAGTTTTAAACTAACTTATTGAGTTATATAAGGGTTATAAAATTACAAAATTAAAGAGAGAAAAACCTATAGGAGGAAAGAGAAAAATATTTTACACTTTTATTTATTATTTTTTAAAGAAAAATTCACTTAAGCTTTTATGAAAGATCCATGGTGAATTAAAGAAGACAATTGATAACTAAATGAGCTAATATACAAAATATTCAAAAAAGAGTTGCAGCATATCTTCAATGAAAGATTGAAGATTTTTTAAAGTCAAAGTCAAGACAACAAAATGTACTTATTAAATACTATCAAAATATATAGATAAGGCAATGAGGAGAAAGTTTCAAATGTCTGGAGAAAACTTTAAATCCAACAACAATGATCTAAACAAGACGAGCTCTTTTGTCCATATAAAAGTCAGATTTTTATTACATTAATTTGGTTTCTTTGGAACTGAAATAATTTTTTACCCTAGTTGGGGTTTTCCATGTGAATTATTATATTTATATAGATTGCTTGATGGTTAGTTAATTGATAATTTGATAATGAAATTTCAAGAAAACTTTAAGCTTTAATCGTTTTCTCTTAATAAAAAAATTGTGTAAAAAAGTTAGAACTCTTAATTATTACTTAGTGAAAGTACTAGTTTTAAAAATAATCTATTAATCTGCTAGGTCGATTAGATGACTATTAAACTCTTAATTAGTAGCTAAGGTTAATCATTAAAAATTTTAATTTTGTGCTACTTGATATTAATTAAAATTTTCATTATTTTGCTTAAGAACCTTGCTTAAATTTTCTTAATTTATTCTTGTGGTAGATTTCTTGTGCTAGGGTTTAGATTCTGAATTTTGCTTAAGTTTTGATTGTTTTTCTTTCATGAATATCAAATTGAAACTTCCTAAATTGTGTGCCCTATGGTGGTAGTTGTTTCTCTCATCAATTTTCTTGACTTTAGTGCTTATGGTAATTTATGTTAATTAAATTCAATGGCTAGATTGAATAATTCAATGAGTGAATATGAGGACTTTGGAAACCTAATAAATAGACTTATTTTGTTTGATGGGTAAAATTTCTCATACTAAAAAAATAGGATTTGAATATTTATACAAACACTTTATAAGCATGCATCAAAAGTGGTTGTTAAATTAATGGTAGAGTCCTCTAATGACAGATAAGGATGAAAACTCAATTCTATAAGATGAAATTGATTGGAATGAGATTAGACTTTCTAATTAATAGTAAAGCCCTTAGTGCTTTATTCAATAATGTAAAAAAATTACAATATGGGTTTATCTTTAAGTGTGTATCTACCAACGTAGTTTGTCTACTTTGGGAAAAATTGATGAAACATAAAGAGTGAACTAAGGCAGTGAAGATGTCTAGGCTTCAAATGTTGACTTTAAAATTTAAAAATATAATAGTGAGTGAAGAATAAATAATTTTTGAATATTATATTTAAATTTTATACATTGTCAACATGTATGATCAACTAAGAGAACATATTTTTAAATATCTTATTATGTAAAAAAATTTAAGGTTTTTATCCTCAAAATTTAAAATTAATGTAGCTTATATTACTAAATTAAAGAAAATTGATACCTTAGACATAGAAGGTTGTTTGGGAACCTTAAAAATATTTGAAATATAAGAAGAATCGTATGAGAATAAAAATGAGATGATTGACAAGTTTAAGAGAAAATAGAATTCCCTAATGTGTGCTAACATGTGTGCTGCTAAAGCACACATTATCCCTTAAAGTGGAATGTTGGACCTATGTAGGACCACCAACTGATGTAGTGCAAGATTAATAAGATGAGTGTCATTTGACGAATCCAGCTAGAAGCACACACAACCTTCCTCTCTTGTGAATTTTAATTGTAAATCTATAAAAAATAGAGGGAAAACAAATGAGAAAGAAATAACATTTTTTTCTTCAAAAATTATATAACTTATATCATTTATCGAAAAACCAAGTATTTATATAACTCCTAGTAGCATAACTGGAAATAAAATAGTCTAATCTCTAACTACCTCATAACTAACTAATCAAAATTAAGAAAAAATAGTAAAAAAATCCCTAAATAATCAAAATAATACGAAATAAGACTCATAAGAAAGCAAAATACCAAAAAGAAAAAAAATTGGAATCAAATCCTAATACAAATAAAAATTCAAACTTGTATCATTGTAGCATCAATTGATCGCTAACTTTCTGCTTTATTTTATACTAAACGTATTTACATATTGATTGACTGTTTTAAGAGACTGATCGATCCAATCGATTGCCAAAGAAAAACAATTTATTTGTTTTTATGCAATCCCAATGCTCTATATATCTTCATATTAACTGATCTATATCACATTTTATAACTATTTTTTGGCCACGATCTCCAATGTGCCCTCTGTCTTCCTTTTTGGTTTTTCTCGTGTTTGGTAGTAGGTGCAATAAGTTAAGAGTTTAAGGAAAAATGATTCCCTGCATATTAATTCCACAACCGTCAGGCGTAGTGGGGTATAAAACTGAACCTTTGAAACAATGAAACGGGAAGACTCCTCCATATAATGGCCCACTTGCAGGCCCACTTGGTCCCGATGTCATGGGGCTTGCAATCAATCAGTGGGTTTGCAAATAATCCCCTATGCAAGCAGCCAAGCACTTAGAAGGGATCATCATCCTCCAGAACAAATTGAGAAGAAGTTGAAACAAAGCAGACCACATCAATTGCCTGTTTCCAACACTAATATTCTTCAATTTCTAGTAGATCTAATTGCACTAATTAAATTTGGGTATAAAGTTGAAAACAAAGATTCAATAAAAAACCTACTTTCGGGATAGCTCAGGAGTCTAAAGTCAAATATTACGTAAAAGAAAAGACAAAGCAGCTCTTAATTTTGATCGCAATCACTCTCAGCTAGGCATTTTAAATATGACTATATTCTAATCATACATTAATTAGCTCATAGTCTAATCATTTTTACTCGTGCTAATTTAATTAGGAACTGGTTATTCAAACCTAGTTGTTTTCAGTATCCAACATTTTTTCTTTACCCCAACTTCTCTTATTAAAATCTCTCGCTTATTTCTTATATTTAAAAATAACAAAAAGTATTTACCTTATTTCTCTCTTCTTCTTTGACTAGAATTTGGTCGCAAGTGTCTATACCAACTAGCATCAACGCAACTAACGACTAAGCAGGTTATAACCGGATCTGGCTGCGATAGGCTAGATTTAGTCGTGTGCCCGCCAGATCTAGTCACGTGCAGGCCAGATCATGCATGTCACGTGCCAAATCTCGCCTGTGCGATCAAATCTAACATGGGCGGTCATATCCAATGACGCGCAAGGCTGGCCTACCTAGGCTAGATCCGGCTTATGTGGCTATATCTGGCCGCCACAAGCTAGATCTGGCCTCCACGGTCAGATCTCGCTACCGGAGCTATCATTGGCATTGAAGTTGCTGAAGCTATTGCCAAAAGAAAGAGGGTGGGGTTCAATGTAACGGAAAAAAAATGAGCAAAATAAAGAGAGAATATAGGGGAATGGAGTTAATATATATATATATATATATTTTTTAGGGGATACAGGAAAAAATAGAGTCAAAATAAAATTATTTTTTAATTAATATTAATTAATTAAACTCCAAAAACATTTCTAAAGTTCGGTACTTTTCTTTATGAGGAAAATTTAGTTCTGTACGTTGCCCTTGACAAAAACGCCCAATGTGTTTAAATGGTTATATTATTATAATTTAAATGTTTAAGGAAAAAAGTTTATGGCCTTGAATAACGATAAATTTTAAGTGTTCGTTGCATGACATGTTGGCCGTACCACTCACTGGCCAAATGATCTATTAGTATAGTGTATGAGATACATAGCTCTGACGGTTATAGGCTATACCATGCTGATGGGTATTATAATACACCACCACTACGGTGTGCCACGCACCAAATTACCAACGCGTATAAATGCTAACCTGACACCAATGCTTCATATATATTGGATAATATATATTTGGATGGACTAACGAAGTCCTGGTAGAAAGATGTGATCTTCAGATGATTGATGATTACTCTTTTTTCTTTTTCTCTTTTACTTCACTTGATTGCCACGGATAGAAATGAATATCGATCTTCTGTGAGTTATGTCGGAAGAATATATTGAGGAATAACTTGAAAGCAAGGGAGAGAGTCGCTCCAGCCTCTACGGATTATATTCCCCTGATCTTGGGACGCAAAGCATGCATATATGCGCGCTCTTTGCTGGTGCAAAACAACACTTCCTAATAGTATTACAGTGCAAAATATGAGCAGACTATGACGATAAAAATTGTCGATTTCTTCATATTATATACAAATGTCAATATTGTCAGCCACTTGACTGATACATAAGTTGCATGTATCTGTGTACAAATACAAGAACAAAAGAATAGAACAGAAAAATACATGGGAGATTTGATACAGCCAGGAGCCACGGTCACGTAGACGTGGTAGTCGGTATCGGAGTTGCATTGGAGATGATGGGATCATTGCTGGGTAAGAGGTGGCTTGTGTTGATGGCGGTGAAGACCAGTAACACAATGGAGACAATGACCGAGAGCGCCGACAGGGCGAGCATCAGTCCGTGGGCAGCGCCACCTTGCACCTCCTGCGCGTACTCTGTGGAAGCCAGCGCCAGGCTCGTCAGTGGGAAGGAATACGCCCACCATGCCACATGAAACTTCCGCATCGACTTCCTGAACAGGTTTGGCCTTGCCATCTGTTTTGACACACCAGAGTGAAAAGGTAAGCTTTCTCTGAACAAGTGAAGAGAATGAATTTGGTTTGGACACTAACACTACAACTTGCTACAACTGAAAACAGAAGAGGAAGACACGAGCAATAAGTCATTGTTCGGTGTGATTTGTCCACTCAGTGCATGCAGAGGGGTTTTTAGTCCCGTCACTGACTCACTATGCATGCCCTTGGCTTATTCGCCGAACGCATACGTCACGCGGCCCAAAAAAAGTCAGGGCCAGGGCCGCCAGGCAGCCCGCTCGATTTATCCAACGGCTTGCGATGGATCAGCGCATATTTTACATAATTTTCTATGTATCGCATACGATTATGTAGATTATCTTGGAGCCCACAAGATTTAGATCAAGATAGTGACTTGCAAGTAGGAACTCGCGAAAGTCAAGTCTGCTGCTTGCCAGCAGAAACACTTTCTGACAACAGCGGCTCCTATGTGAGAACAGGTTCCGTGGAGCAATTGTTCATCGTCACCGTAGGTGAGCCATTTACCAGTGAAGCGAAGAGGAAGAGCGAGAGGAAGAAGAGCATCTTGGAGGACTTGTCGAAGCTTCCGGAGATGGAGTCCCAGGCCAAGCTGGCCATGCTTGGGGCAGCGAAGAAGAGGAAGAAGACTGGCCGCAGCATGGCCGGGAGCCTCTCACTCCCAGAGAATCTCTGGTAGAGCGTGACGAAGAGGACTAGGTAATGGGCGAAGCCGAGGGAGAAGAGGCACATGGCACACTCCTTCCACCCCAACTCCGCCGCCGCCCGAGCCCCCACCAGGTTCCCGATCACCGAGAGCTGGCTGGTGGGGTTTGCCACGGTCGAGAGGAAGCGCTTCCCCTTTATGAACCATTGGCCGTAGATTTTGACGTCCAGAGCCAGGACGGGGGCGGAGAAAATGATCCAGAGGATGAAGTAGTAGGGATGGTTGGGGGAGAAGAAGGGGGAGGACTGGAGGAGGAGGAGCCAGGAGATCCAAGGGGCGAAGAGATAGTTGACCCCAACGTGGTGGCAGAACTCAGCCTTGACGGCGGAAAAGTGGCGGAGGCACTTGACGAGGTAGAGAAGCGAGAGACAAATGAGAGTGAGAAAGGCGAGGGACCAGAGGAGGATGAAGGCCGACTGGGGCAGCAGGCGGAGGAGGCGGCGGATGGCGTGGGGGTCCTGGGTCGGCTCGCTCAGGGTTTTCCAGAGCAGCGCCTGGCCGCAAAGGGAGAGGCTTATTCTGAAGTACCCTGCATGGAAGCGAGTCAGGATGGGCCTGGCTGAGGCCTTTGAACATGAAGCTGAAGGGGCACCGTTAGTATCAGTAGTAGCAGCAGCACTGCTGCCTGGGATGTCAATGACGACGAGTTGAGTTTGGTTTTCTTCTAACCCAACAGACGGACTTGGTTTATTGTTGTCGTCCTCCATGGGGAAATGATGGATAGAACTGACTGGGAAGGAGAGGGGACGGGCCTCTTTCTTCTTGGCTGTGGATGGAAATGGAGTGCGTTTGCATGGCTTTTATAGACAAGAGGAGTGAGGACGCGAGACAGGAACATGAGGAACATACGGGGGTGGAGATCCGGAGTTGGTGGCCGTTCATGGGCGTGGCCCATTGGGTGCTGCAAATTGAGGCGGCTCGCCCTTTTTGGACCCTTTCCTGGAAGGTTTTGCAGTGAATCCAGCGGGGTGAGGATGCAAAAATTGAGAGGTGGCGTGAGAGACCGACCACTCCCTCGCTGAGTACTATGTAAGGCAAAAGGATCCGGTTCTGCCTGTACAGTAATAAGTTCCACTCATTTTTGCCCAAGCATTTTGTATGTTGTGTACTGACAGCTAGCCTAATGAACGCTTGACAGCTCTTGAAAATTAACGTCAATTGTAAATATCAACGGGCTAAGCTCAATGTCAGTAAAAAAGCATTAGAAAATACTTCCTATTTTTACATAACATTACCAGTTGGCCTAGGATTGCACAACTTAAGTTGGTCAAAATAGGAGCCAGGTAGGTATTAACATCACATTTTGATTATATATGCCCACATTCTCATGTTGGAAGTCCTTGACTCTTTGATTATGAAATTCTTTTCCTGCTTCATGCAGCCCACTAATTGAAGTAACAGGCCCTTTGGACTTTTTTTTGGGGGGCGGACTTCCCAGGGCAAATTGAATGCGTTGCTGCGCAAGCAGATCTTAAGCAGACAACTTTATAATTTTTAAAAGGGCCTTTACATTTTACACTTTTCACGTTTTTTAAAAAGAATTAAGTAATTTTGTGGCCTACGATTTAGGCTGGCAAGCAAAAGACCTAAGATTTACTTTAGAACTTTGTTTGAATCTTCTAGATCAATATGGCCGGACGACGTTGGTCACACCTAGACTGGAGGGCTTCAAAGGGATTTACTTCCCTGTTTTTTAATCTGATTGCTTCATGTTAGATGTCGTGCTTATGGTTTTTTTGTTAATTGTTTAAGTGACGTTGAAAAAGATATGCGAAAAAGCTATTTCATAACCATTGGTCTCACTCATCAATAGTTTTGGGAAGGTAAAAGTAACTTTTTAACGTATTTTTCTGTGTTATAATATCATTAGTCCTTCTTTTTTTTTTGTAAACGACCTATGTTTTAGTGTTCAATATGGATATAAAAAAATAAAAAAGTAGTATTCTACATGACGTGTATGAGACCATTGTGTTTAATGCTCGGGGCAACCGGGCCCATTGGGCAAGACCTTTTCCCTCTAGCTAGCCGCAATAAAAAACTTTATGGTCCCCCTGCCTACACTAAAGAAGAAACGTGCCCAATCCAAACTCCTCAGGCATCTTTATAGTATTTTTTATTATTTTATCTCCGCGTTGATATCTTCTAATATGCACTTGGCACGCATGTCTAAGTATATGCCTTAAATTAAATAGTGATTATGAGTGTTAATGAGCTAAATATTAGGCTTGATTGACTGCTCAAGTTCAACTCAAATTTTGAATAAGCATTAGCTTGAGTTTGGATTAAATAAGAATTTTATATCTCGATTCGAGCTTGAGCTTGAATTGCAATAACTCTTGGGAACATAAGCTTAAACTAGATTAAAATTATATAAAAAAGTAAAATATATTTACATCTAAATTATATAATTATTTTATATAATAATTAATTTATATATTAAATAATAATAAATACACTTTAATAAATATTACAACTACACTTTGAATAATTAATTATAATTACTATAAAAGAAAAAAATATAATAAATGAGTTTTAATTACCAATACTCCAAAATAGTAATATTACCATTTCCCTCTTTTTATATGCATACAATCTCTCAAAAAGTTACATAAAATATAAACTTTATGGGATACTTCTTGATACCTTTTTACTTTTTTCATGCTTATAAATAATTTAATAAGATATAAAAAATAGAAACCGACACAAAAAATAATATTTTTACCCTTAATATGCCTCTAAAAAGATAAATAATTTGTAAGTTAAATTTATCATGTTTTAGCTTTTAAAATAATATTTTAATTACTTTTTTGTTAATCAAAGTTGGTCATATTAGCGTGTTCCTTCCTTCAGAAGAGTTCTAAAATATTGTAGTGTAATATCACATTGATTTTTCGTCCTATAATAATATCTTTATGCAGTTTTGCAAATGAACTATTTTTAATTTACCTTAAAAAATTAAATAAAATTATTAAAGTGATATATGAGGAGTATATTAATATTTGTATCTTCAAAACTTTTAAATTTATAAAATATATATTATACATATAAATTATATATTAATTACAATTTAATAAAGATAATATATTATATGTTACATGTTATTGTTACATATGCGTAATTATATATCTTATATATAACTATATATAAATAATTATTAATTTAAATATATATTTATAGTACTATAAATATATATATAAATTAATAATTATATTTATATAATATATATATATATATATTTATATATTATTTATTATATATTATTTATATATAAATTTAAAATTATATTCGAATTCGAGCTTAAGTTGAATATAAATTGAGTTTGAGTTTTATTCGAATCGAGCTGAATAAATTATGGGCATACTTGAACTCAATTCGAGTCTACTCAAGCTCAAATTAAGCTGGAGCCAAATTTAATTTTAGTAGAGCTCAATTTGAGTTGAGTTAAGTCCTGTTTGATAAGCTGGCTGACTCATTCACCTCCAATTACTTAAAAATAATAATATTTTTATATAATAAATATACAATTAAAACTCTTACCTAAGTTTTAATTTAATTATATAACTAATAAGTATAATTTTATAAATATTTTCGTTATGGGTAGTACAAAAATATTCACAAAAAATTACATAATTTTTTTATTAGACTTTAAAATTAAGCCTCACATTGTTAATATGACAGATTTACATAGATTAATTAAAACTATGTACAAATTTTTAATATAAAAATATCGTTTTCCTTTCTGATCCCCCTGCCGGCGTCGTTCTTCGATACTGAGCAATACGACAGGCACATTCTGACACAAGACTTAAAAGTATCTGAACTTTTTTTAATATAAAAATTTATAAGCCGTCCACTGGGTGAAAAAAAACAAATCTATAAGTCGTCAAAGCGATCACCATGGCCATCGTTGTCGAGTTATTTTCCTAAGCGACAAAGCTGAGAGGTAAAAAGAACACGTCAAATCCTTGTGAGCTGTGACCCAGCGGCTATCTCTCCTTTCAAAGGACTGAGAAGTCCACACTGCACTTGATGCGGCTCTCTCAGATTCACCATTTCAACAACCTTGTAGCTTCCTTGGTGGTATAAGATGGGATGGAAGGGTACGGAAGCGGCAAGAAAGTCTCATGGGTGTAACTAGCTATAGTTTGCAAGAATTTCGTGTCATCTGGAACAGGAAAGCAACGTAATGGGGGACCTATGTTTATGTGGATACAATGAACGTGCTCGTACTTTGTTGCATTCCTAGTTGCCCAACTTGAAAAGGGTCCACTCGTGCCTCGACAAGTTGGAAACTTGGACTTGGTGCCCTCGCTACTGTAGCCCATTGTGCTTTCCACTTCACGTTGTCTCACCTCGAACTCCAAGTGGGTGAGGGCGTGCGCCCCATATTTGCACACGGTGCATTCTTTTTGTTTCTGCCATGATGTTCGAACTCGGAAAACTATTCTTTGTGTCTCTGCCATGATGTTCGAACTCGGAAAACTATTGGGTTACATATTGATATTGTTCAATACGTACGGCTAGCTATTTTTTAGCTGGAGAACCGACTTCTTCAACTTCGGTAGAATTTGTTTGGTGAGACCAGTGGATATCGTGGATCATGTGAAGTGGGTGGCCATGGCACTTTGGTTTGCTAAAAATTAGGACCTGATGTAGAATTTGCAGTTGTGGATGAACCTAACTCGGGTCAGATACTTTCTCCTTTTCTTCTTCCCAATGGGGTGGCTCGGATGGTGCGGAGGAATTCAACAGCACGGAATCTAACGAGGAAGTTGGTCATTATCTCAGTGGCTTCTGCAGTGTAAAGATTGAAAAGGAGATAAGATGAGAATGATAACCAAGAAAAATATCATAAAGTGAAAAAAGTCACATGTTCCAATAACAAACTGTGACCATACTCATGCATTGCAATTGCTTTATTAATCTACACTGGAACAGGAAAATCAGGCACGATGTATATACACGCGAGCAACCTAGAACGTATTCAACTCTGTATATGTAAGTAATACAATTTGTAATAGAATTAAATATAGCATCAAAGCCATTAAGAGAAAATATAGACAAACTACAGAGGTGAATACTCTATTAGTACACTAACAATTTAAACGTGGGTACATGCTTAAGGCACAAAGATTCACTTCTCATGTGTGAGACATAATGTGGCGCAGCTAATGAGATAACGATGGTTAATTAAGATGTGGCTTAGAATAATTTTACAGTGTAAGTGGCTATATAATTTAGTCAAGATTATGATGCTAGAATTAAAAAAGAAAAGAAATTTAATCAAGGGAAGGTATATGAAATGAATTGGTATCTTCAAATTATAAATGAGTATGCTTAGTAGCAGAACCATATCTCACATTTGCTTCCATGTCTCGCATTTTCCAAGTATGAAATTTTGTGGCCTGCAACGTCCAAACCGATTGGTCTTATCTATTCTCAATCGGTAGGAAACAGACAGATGAAAGCACAACTTTCGTGCTTTCCTAACTTTCTTCCTTCTTGGGAGTTTGGAAGTTTCTGACCATGTTTGGAAATTCTTGCTTACTGGCGTCAGCAAGTCGAAATATTGTAATCAAGAAGACAAAAATTGATGCAGCCAAATGCTGCTCTTGTTGGAGCGAACATGATCACATCAAAAAATATTTTAAGCCATGCATCATGATCTTTCTAATGTAATTCGTACTCAATTGCAATCAGCCAAAGCTCTTGGGCAACGAAAACGATTGAGCAATATGTGACTACAAAAATTCTGACAGCGTATATTGTTTATGCCTATATCAATGCCTATATTGTTCACATGGGAGTGATTCACACCGGATCCAAGCCCAATCCATGTCACATGCGGCTCCGAATTTATTAGCTCATCTGAGCTCATTCAATCTGACTCTTGTTCAATTTCAACTTGTCCACCATCTATACTGTTGCATCGATCGCCTACTAAATTTGAAGTCAACCGTTGCAGTTGTGGTTGACCTTTTGAGTTCAGCAGCACAATTTCCTGCATTACCTATTTAGCTGGGCATGTAAAACGTTATTATATAAGTATCACATGTATCAAATTAAGTGACCATGTAGATTACATGTATATATATGCCCAAGCAACCCAGAAGGTCAACTTAACAAGCTATATATGACCATATATATATGACCATATATATGGTCAACTTAACAAGCTATATATATATATATATATATATATATATATATATATATATATATATATATATATATATATATATATATATATATATATATATATATATACACACACACACACTTCAGGTAGTATGTCAACTTAACAAGCTATATCTCATGTTGATTTATTAGAGGGTCTATATTGGTGGGCCACCATCAAATGGGGGTATGGGACCGAGGAAGATGAGTGGTAAATCATAAGAAAACGAGATTAATATATTTAAGGTTAATTTTGATGAATGGAACCCACTCTTCATAGCAGGTCAAAGTTTCAACCCTAAACCAATAGCTTAAATTTAACACGGTTAAAAATATAAGCCTCACATATTGGAATGACCCTAAAAACCTTCATATTCAAATAAGATACTTAAATCGTAATTAGTTACACATCTATCTTATAACTCTAAGGACCCAAATTAAAAAATGTATTATTAACCGTTGATTTAATGGTGCAATGAGAGTGTCATGATAAAGGGGACCTATACTTTCAAATGGACCCAAAATTTATAGGCCCTAATTTTTTACAATGCTCTTTTTATTTCTCTTAGTCCCACCCTCAAAAAATATTAGTAAGATCTATATTTTGGAAATCAACATGATATACTCTTTTATCAAGTTGACTTGACCTTACATTTTTCATATATGTGCGCATGCATGTGCATGTAAAAAGGTAACCTCAGTTTACCCTGAGTTGTCTCCCTAACCCTAAGTTCATCCATCTTCCCCCTCCCTCTTTCTTTCCTTATTTTCGGTGGTCATCGACGAGGGCCTAGCGACGGAGCTAGAGAGGAATGGAGCCGACGTCAACAACCCCCTAACCCTACCATCTTTCCTCTTTCCATTTCCTCTCCGCTCCCTCTTGATGCACTAAAATAATGTTCAATTAGATACTTTAAAATCTTAAATTACAATCCTATTTTGTGTTAATTTATTAATTATATGTGTTATTTATATTTTTAATAAGTTAGTTAGACCTTAGTTGTGTTTACATGTCCAAAATAGGCTTCAATATGATCGAAGTAAAAGAGGAAGTAAAGCCCAACTACCCAAAATTATTTAAAAATAAAAAATGTGCTCCTAATGATCTAAATATACATGGAATGGTCGAACACAACCTTGTGGACCTGTTATATTTCAAATTTGTATTAAGAAAACTAAATTCAGGAAGAAGCTGATTTGGATAGATTGACACTATATCTTTCTATATATAATTTGGATTGATACGATTCTGGTGGCATTAGAAAAAAAACTTTTGTGGCTACAATTTTTTAAATTCAGAATTTTGAAGGTATATGGGTCCAATCCGGCATACAAATGGACAGCTAGTAAACTAATTTGAGGCCAACACATAGAGAATCTTTTCATTTGTTGTAATTGATGTACATAAGGAAAGACAATGAGGCCGATTGGATAACTAAAGGAAGACTCAAAGATATACTTATTTATTAAATTAATAATTAATTTATTTGATTAATTTAGAATACAATAATTATCAAAGAAGCAATCAATTAAGATGTAATCAAGAGATATGATTGAACTTTCCCCTTTAAAGCAACACCTTCTACTCGTATAAATAGAGGGGTAGACATGATAGAGATATTATCCCCTCCTCTTTAAAGCTCTCTTCTTCTATTTTTCTTTTCTTCTTTTGTATTTTATTTTTAGTTTTATTGTAATGGCTTTCTAAGCTTTCAAGCTAATATTATAGCTAATTTGTAACAATCTAATAGAGTTTTATTCATGTTTCATCAATGGTTTCAAATAAGTATTGATTATTTGAAGTGATGCTCATTTAATATTGTTCTTCTTCTTGTTTCTTTATTATTTGGATACATAAGATACTTGAAGGTCATCCTTTTTTATCTTTTGTAATTTTGATACATAGCACTATTAAAGAAACAATTGTTTTTATCTTTCATCTATCTAAAATATTTTTTATCTTTGTTTTTACTTTTAATATTCATATCTTCCAGTTAGATATAATCTTTATTCGATTGTAACTGAGATAACATGACACATAAAGAACATCATTAGATGTTACAATGATCCTTAATGTCTTAATATTTTCTCTTCTTGATTTTTTAACTCTTTATTGTCTCAATACTCTTTTACTCTCTCTTTCTTAATTTATTTTTCTTTTATTTTTTTCTAACTATTTTCTTTGTTTCAAAAGGCTTTCCTTATGGATCAACCTTGTCTACTACAATTGGCAAGTAAAATAAATTTGAATTTGACTTTGTCATAGTCTTGTTTCAGACATAACAATACCTCCCTCTTTCTTTCCTAATTTTTGGCGGTCATCGATAAGGGCCTAGCAACAGAGCTAGAGAGGCAAGAAGCAGACCTCAATGACATAGTTTAGAGCGTAAAGTGCCTCTTTGCTCTCCCAACCTCATCTGCCATGTCCTCTTCCCTCTTTCCATTTCATCCCCCTCCATTACTTTTCCTTTCCCTATTTTCTAATTTTTTTATTTTTTTTCTATTACCCTTTTGCTGCATTTGGGCATTACTATATGTTCGGAGAGACTAAAATTGATTGCCTACCTATTGACATGCTTGCCCATATATCGGTTGTTGGTTTTTTACCATTTTTTGAAAATTCTCATGCATTTTTCTTATTTGGTTTCAAGAATTGTATTTTACCCCATTGCTCAATTGCAAATTTTTGTTTGTTTACTTTGTTTCAATTATTTTTCATTGTTAACCATTTTGGGCTGTTGTCTTTTTTGCACCCCATGTTGCTTAATTAATTTATGAGACTAAATGAAGTTTGGATTTTGGGCTTCAAGAAACTTGCCACTTCCAACCCCTCTTTTTTTTCCTGCATTTTACTCGGTTGACTATTGGACTTCAATTCTTTTGATTGATTCTCAAACTTTTGATCTCTTCTAAGCCTTTTTGGTGTCCATTTAAAATAGAAACACTAGTTGGAAGCTTAACCTTTAGCGACTTTGACATCTCACCAGAGCTTCACCTCTTCTGTCATGCTATTGAATCACCACAGTTGAGGGGAGGGCCAAAGTAGCAAAAAGTGAGTCCTTTCTCTTCTCTCTCTTGATTTTCGGCTTAAGAATGAGTTTCATATTTTGCTTTCTTCACATACCACACTTGAGGGCAAGTTATTTTACCTTTTTCTATAGTTGAGGCTAGATCTATAATAATTTGAGATATTTTCTTCTTTGTACGGTTCTAATGTTCATAAAATAGAGTTTGGCAAGAACTTGTATGTTGATATTTTCTTCTCTATTTGGTTTTGTTGTTCATAAAATAGAGTTCCTACATGGACCTAATATGTTGTGCTTTTTGTATTTTTGTATGCATGGTGTTTGAATATTTATATGCTATTGTACTTACTTTGTGTCCTTACTCCGTGGAGGATGTGCACTTTTTTTTTACTAATATGTCATAATATTGTTTCAAAATTGTTGTGACTTCTTCTTTTCTAAGATTGCCTTATGTTGTGAGCATTATAGTTATTGAATGATATATTATTTATTTTGTTAAGTGTGTAAATAAAAATTTTGATACCCCTCATCTTTCTTACGGTGGTTGTTTGTTGATTTATTGAAGTTATGCATTGTTTAAGAAGTTTTTTCCTTGTCCTTGAACAATTGGTGTATCCTTCATAGCAGTTGGTGTATTCCTCCAAAGTGTGATATAAGATGGCAAGGAAACTAAGTAGGTTTTTTTTAATCCCTAAGGTTACCCAATTCTTGTTTATTTTATGAGATTCCTAAGTACTTGAAATTATTTAAGCTGGACTTATAAATGTCATTGCAAGACATCAATGAGAATGCTAAAACGTTATAGCAATATCGTTAAAATATTTTAGCATTATTGTAGATGTTTAATATTATTTTAATTATCTGCTTCATTTTAAAGGAATCATAAGTTGAAATGATTACTTAATTGAAGTTATTTAAACTGCACTCATAAATTTTGATGTTGTAAGACTTTAACATTTAGACCATTTTAACATTATTCTTGAAGTTTGATTCACCAAATTTGTTAATTATCAGATTCATTACAAAATAATCCTAAGCTAAAATGATTACTTACTTGAATTTTTTTAGATTGCAATCATAAATTTAAAATTGTAAGACTTTATCATTAATGCTAACACATTTTAGCAACAATGCTTATATGCTTTATTATAAGAGAATCCTAAGATAAAATGATTACTTGAAATTATTTAAGTTTCCCTCATAATTTTGAAGTTGTAAGACGTTAACAATACTACTAATACGTTTTAGCATTAATGCCAAAATATTTTAGTATTAATGCCAAAACATTACCGTTTAAGCATTATTCTTGAAGTTTGATCCACCAACTTTGTTAATTATCTGATTTATTATAAAATAATCACAAGCTAAAATGATTACTTACTTCAATTTTTTTTGGCTGAACTCATAAATTTGAAGTTGTAAGACTTTAGCATTATTGCTAAAATATTTTAGCATTATTCCTGTTATACCATTTTCTTATCCGTATATATTTATTGATGCAGATAAATATGAATTGAAGAAGAGGGATCGTGAACCTTTCGCAAGTCCTAGCAAGAAGTAGAGAATCTCTCTGATAGTCCCTTACACCTCAAAGGGATTTTCTAAGTTAATACAAATTGTCTAAGCCTCCTCATAGATCCAAAGCCTAATTGGGGCGTCACCTTTTTAAAGGCTTCTATACACCATCACCATTATATGTCAGACATCATTATTTGAAGTTATTTTATGGTATTGGTTAGAGACCAAACCTGGTATTACAATAAAGGGCTAGATAGTGAACTACAATGTGTAGGATGTGGCCATGATAATAGGGCTGAGACAAATTGGCATGGGCCAGGATAGTGGGGAGCATGGTGCTTTTTGTAAGTGCCATTTTCTGGACAAGGTGAGTAGGGGAGAGATTGAGAAGAAGTTGGACTACTTTTCCAACAAGATCGACACTGACTCTAGAAGTTGGACACTTGTTCAAAAAGATTGACTCAGTGGAGGACTATGTAAGGATGATCATCATTTACATTTTTTCATGTCTTCTATTTCTACAAGCCAACAAAGTGGACAAGAATGAGTTAGTGGATCTGTTGAACCACTTGACCGGCCTCCACAAGTATGACCGGGAGCAAGCTGTTTATGACTACTTAGTTGTCTCAGCCTCCTAATGCCATGCAAAGCTGATGTTGAAGGAGTCTGGCAAGTATGAGGTTTGGAGCTCTTTAATTGGAGCTACATTTTGTTCTCCAGGTATATTCTACTTCATTAATAAATGTCTTTACTTGATTGTATGGGAACTACATCATATTACTTAGTTTGCCTTATGTTTTAGGTTGGGGTCTTTGAGCACTTCAAGATGCTTGTCTCAATTGTGCCAAACAAATTTCCCAATTTATGCAAGTAGCTAGTTTTTGGCTTACTTTAGGATGAGAAAAGGGAAAACACCATAGGTTAGTGAGTAATTATTCTTCCCACTTGTTCAAGTATTTGTGAATTGGAGAGGTAATTTTTATAACCTAATATTCTTCAAGTATTTAACATATCTTTAAGTTATATGTTTGCAAGCTAAAATTTATTTCCCATATGTTGACTTCAAGTTGTGCCAATGATGGCTCTTATACCAAATGAGTAATATCTCATCTAAGGGTTGTAAGAAGTTTTGAGGAAAAAGAAGGTGGCAGTGGATGACATGGATGAGAGTGGGGGAGGACTATGTATCTTTAGGTCCTCCATAGAGACTATGGCCTCTGCGCTTGGAGTTGAGTAGGCGGCCATGAAGGGATTGGAGGATGGGGGTTAGCCTATAGGCCAGTCGCATGGTGTCATAGACACCAATTCAAAAAATATTAAAAAATTTCATAACATGGCCGAGCATTTGGTGGAGAAGCCACAGAAGAGGAGCAAGACCCCCCCTAATAACCACAGAGGATGAGGAGGAAGGTGGTGAAGAGGATGATGGAGAAGATAGAGAGGAGGATAGAAATGAGGAAGAGTATGAGGGAAATGAGGAGGAGGAGGAGAGAGAGGATGAAGGAGATGAGGACTAAGGATGCCACTCGGGTTGGGTATTTGGTAAAACCCAACCCAAATAGTGATTTGGGTCATGTTTGGTTTTTTAAACTCAACCTAAATAGCTATTCGGGTTAGGTTCGGGTTTTAGGTGATCCAACACGAATAAAGTTATAAATAATTTTTTATTCTTTATATGTAGTTTAATAATATTTTTTAAAAATTAAAACATTTTTGTTTTATAAATGGGTCAAACGGGTCAGGTTGGGTTCGAGTTACCATTTCTTAAATAGTATCGGTTTGGGTTTGAAAAAACTTGACCTGATGGCATCCCTAAGGAGGAGGAGGGAGAGGATGAGGGTGAGGAGAATGGAGAGGAGCATAGGGAGGAGAGAAAGTAGGATAAGGAGTGAGAGGAGTAGGGGAGGAAAGAAAGAAAGATAAGGAGGGAGAGAATAAGGAGGGAGAGAATGATGAGGAGGTAGAGTAGGATGAGGTTGTTGATGAAGTGGAAAAACCATCAAAGAGGCCTATAAGGATGAAGTTTAGGTATAAGAAGTATGGTACACCATTCACGCAAGAGAAGAAGAGGAAGAGGACGGACAAGAAACCATTGACTATGAAGGATGAGGCCACAATGATATTGGTTTCTTCCCAAGCCTCACACAAATACTTTGTCTAGTTGTCCACCATCCTCACTCGGCCACTGAGGATCTAGTTTTGAAGTCCTCTCTCTCATTAGTGATACCTCGTGTTTTGATTACTTCAAAGGATAAAATTCTTGTATCTTGTTAGATCTTAAAGTAACGAGCGCAACAAATCGAAAAATACATAAAACAGAGGTCATGAACGAAAGTTATGATATCGAGAAGTGTGCAACATGGGCAGGACTCACTTTAAAAAGCATGAGATAACCTACCCATGTGGGGTCTAATTTCAAAGGGCTTATCTATATGAGTCTATTGTTACCAATAATGTGTGATTCCAACTTTAGGATAAGAAGTTATTATGTTTTGAAGTTTGAATCATATTTGAATATGGTCAAAGTTGCAGCAAGACCTTGTCACCCTCATTGCCAAACTCTTACCAAACATAGATGATTTCGTCCTCTTTGGCGTAGTTTGCTACTCATGGGGGCAGGTTGTAGTTCAAGACAACTACACCCCCAACATGAATTGGATTTCATGGCATGTGTCCCCTCCTAATAGAGAAGTAACATGTTACACCTTCTTTGACCACTCAACACGGCAATGACTCTACATCGACCTCAAGCTACCTAAAGATGTATACTTCATTTGTTCCCACTATGGGTGGGTGGCCACCTATCATTTAAAAAGGGAAATGCAACTGATTAACCCTATTTCAATGGACACCATTAATTTGCCTCCATTTCAAGATATATTCCCTTCGGTTATAAATGCCCAGATATGGTCTTCTAGTCTAATAGTAAGTTCTATGACCTTGCTTCATGTTGACAACAGCCTCGCCTATGCCAAGTCTGAGAAAGACAAGATCTAAACATTTAATGATCGAGACATATGACTCGATAAGATCACATATCACAACAATTGACTCTATGCATTCTATCTAGGAGATGATAGTGTGTTGATAGAATGCAACGATATGTTGGCATAGGACTGGGAAGATGAAGGAGGTGGGAATTTCCCAGAATTTTAATCTAATGTTTGACAATGTACACAACTGCACATTTATGGTGGGGGTGGGCTTAATCTTACTAGTTGTGACCTTCTATCACAATAGTTGTGGCTATAACCAATATTGGAAAATAATGAAGGTGGTAGGCTTGACAAGGATGTGACATGGCAATTGGTTGTGCAATTTTCTTGACCAAAGCAACTTCTTTTTTCCTTATAAGCCATGACAATTGTCTCTATGAAAAGAACTGCATCAAGTTCTATCTCCCTCGTTTTGGGCAAAGACTTGTGGTACATAACATGAATGATGACAGAAATAGTCATAAGGGTTGGGGAGATACCTCCTAGGGATCCACTCCGGTTAGTGCCAAATATGTGGCAGCAATTATGTTTTTAGTTATATATTATATCCACTGTGTATTTCTTTTTGTAATAAAATTGTAATTGGTTATAAGATATGTGTCAAGCATGAGCTTAAACTAGAATTCAAAGAGCTAAGATGATCAACAACAAGACCCACCCTCATAGATGTATCTCAAACCGGATCACCATTGGCCACAAGAGGAAGAGGGTGATGAGAATTTAATGGAAAGAGCAACAACTACAAGTAGTGATCGTACAGGTTGGTCGGTTTCAAGACAATTTTTTAACCTAAGACTATCACACTTTCCTCTTCTCACTATAAATCCCTTAACAAGTGGCAAACTAACACTATCATTCAGGACATTGTGTTCTTTTTGTCCATTTCACTGTAAGATATGTCCGTAGCACTTGAAATATTAACATTTTCACAAATTTTACACTATGAGACAACATATCATCAAATTTTTCCTAAAGTACTTGATCATTAGACTCTTTCACCTCTCTTAAAATTGTATTTACATGTTTCAAAGCAATTTTAGTTGCTTTCTCAGTTAGTGTAGCCTTTGATGTCAAGTCTCTAAAAGCATGACATAATTCATTATTATACCTTACTAGATCAACATTTGAGTTTGCCTCAATTAGAGAACCATGACAATTAATAACGCTACCAGATTTTGATTCCTCAGTCTATCTTTGTAGGGTGTATTGTAATGGAAACTCTAGTATACTAAAATAATCAATCACCCTAAATGCATTACAACATAAGACCTACAAAGTTGAACATCTTACAACTATAATCAAATGCATTGTTTGAAGGGTCATACTTGATTATATATCTGCAATGTAATCTATCCATCTCAATTGTGCACTTCTTCTCCACACCATCATCAACATCCTCTGTGACAATACATTTCAAAACCACTTAGGTATTCCCTTCCAATCATCTTAAAGATTATTGGAGTGAATGTGATTGTTTCATACTTCAAAATACAAGAACTTATAGTCATAGTTAGCACACAATATTTCATCTTAAATTCAACACTCACTTCTTTTCAATGCTTATTAGCAAGAAGCCTCTCATAATTAGGGCTGTAAATGTAAGGACCCTCATCTTTAAACCGGTTTTGGTTTTCTTTAATTATTGATTATCGTGAGATTTACGTGTTTTCTGATCTTATTCGATGATTTTGTAAATAAATAGAGTTTGTGATGGTTTTAACCAAAATTAACTTCAATATTAGTGGTTTTAAGTGATTTTAAACCAAATGTGAATTTTTGAGATTTTTCGGAATTTTCACTATTTTCCCAAAAATTAGGGTTTTGGCGGGACCCCTGTGGGCCCCACGGTCAAAAATTTTATTTTTATGTCAAATGACCCTAGACATATACTTAAGGTCACACAAAAATTTTCAGAATTTTATTAGGCTTAAATTGTGCTTAAATTTGCAAAATACCCACTTTTAGCCTACTTTTCATATTTACACCCCAAAACTTACCTTTGCCTACCCCAACCCTTACTATAAAAGGGCAAACCTGAGCCATTTCCATTTTTGGGAATAGGCTAAGGAAGGAGGTCTGGCCTAATCCCCACTTAGGCCCGAATTAGAAGCCGATTAAGGTAAGCTTGCTCTAATTAAGCACTAATCCATGGCTTTTCTCTTAATTTCTTCTAAATCTACCATTTTCCCCTTGATTCAATTCGTTTTTGACCATCAAAAGCTACTGATTTGTGTTTTACTACAAACCCTAACTTTCAAAATTCGATTTTTACTACCAACAAGCCCTAGATCTAAGATTCAATTAAGGATTTCTTAAGTAAATCGATTTCTATTGGTGTTTGATTCAAACTCATTGTGTTTTCAAGGATTTCAAGAAGGGTGACTCTTCAATCCGAGCTTAATCAAGTGCTGAGGTAATGGGTCTTCGAAATCTCTGTTTATCCATGGTAAAACTCTTCATTTTTGGCTTATTTCGAAATGGTTTGCTTGATTTAGTGTGTTAATGGTAAGATTAGAAAATGGAATTATTTAATCCCGATTTCTTAGGGTTTTGCATTATTATGGTTTGGTTTGATATTCTGGAAGTCAAGGAGGACTTTTGATGATGATTAGGGTGCTAGATGTGGATTTGAAGTGTTATCTATGGTGTCTCGGTTTGATTTTGCGAAAGGAAGAAGATGACTGTTCTGCCGTGTTAGCGATCGATCGGCCTTGCAGGCGATCGATCGGCTGAACTGAAAATTTCAAAATTTTGCGTGTAACCGATCGAACGGCCTGAAGGGCGATCGATCGGCTACACAGGAAATTGTATGTTGTGTGTATAATGCCTATTTTGATGATTCCACTTTGGCTTGCCAATTTTATATGAATGTGGAGTGTTTTAAGCTATGTTAGGCTACTGCAAATGCATGCTATTGAGTTTATGGAGTTGAGATATATGCTTAGTGATGGTGGAATGACTTATATTTTGTGGCATGATGTTGGAATCGTTATTTTGAAATTATGAATAGTTGTTTCCCTTTGGTTGAGCATATTTCAGTAGGACTACAATCATTGTTGGACAGATTTGTCATGATAAATTGTGATTAATGGTGTGTGAATGTTGGTGAATGCCATGACTCAATGATGAAATGAGTGATGTTATAGGTGTTTAGCCTTTGTGGTTGAGTTTTGAATTTAACGATGATTTCAACGATTCTTCTACTATGATTTCCGCTGGAATTCATGTTTAGGTAGAAATTCACATGTGTAGTGTGGTGGTGAGTTGATTTTCAAGCATGTTAATATGCATCATGTGAAAGGCTTCTACTAGTTACACACACACATGTGGGGGTTAAATGATGATGTTGAAGCTTAATATCGTGATTATGAATGATGCATTAGGGGCTGGTGAGAGCACTTATCATGATTAGGATTCATGTATGCTTTGCCCACGCATGTACCATGCTGCACGCATCATGAAAATGGATTTCCAATTGAGGCTTCATCGTGATTAATCGAATTTGACCGATTGGATGCAATATGATGGAATTGCGTGCCGGGTTTATCGGTCGTGGATTAATCGCAAGTTGATTGGTCCGAAAGGACATATTTTGATTTGAAGTTCGTGTGTGGAACGATTTGGAGTTCTGTGTGGAACGAGTGCACTCCCGGGTTGAGTCTTGTTTAATGGAATGATGTGGGGACGAGTTGTGTACTTGTCTTGCGGATACGTGAGAATATCATTATGTGTGTCATCCGGACCACGAGAATCCGGTGTGGTATGCCGTGTGCACCCCGCTACCACGTGTTCTAGGGTTCTCTGTGTGAGAACTCGGGCTCTTCCCTCCGCGGGAGATGTCCCTGGGCGAACACCCCTGCTCTAGATTCTCTGTGTGAGAATGGGACATCCTTGGCCAGGATTGTCCAGGGCAAGCAGTATTAGGGATTGACAACCCCGATCTTTCTTGAATTCTTGTGTAGAATTTTGTACCATGACACGCCTTCGTGGCCTTGTCTATGCTCCCGTCTGTGTGACGTCAATGTGTGATTACTCCTTGATGGAGGTTGATTGTGATAACATTATGCATGTGGGAATATGTATGTTAGAGATACATCCATGCATGTTGATATTGATGTTATGCATGTGGAATATGTATGTTAGAGATACATCCATGCATGTTGATATTGATGTTATGCATGTGGAATATGTATGTTAGAGATACATCCATGCATGTTGATTTTGATGTTATGCATGTGGAATATGTATGTTAGAGATACATCCATGCATGTTGATGTTGATGTTATTCATGTGGAATATGTATGTTAGAGATACATCCATGCGGGATTGGTTATGATGTGAATGCATGTGGGAATATGTATGCTAGAGATACATCCATGCAGGTTGAATTATGCATTTTTATGCAGTGTTAAGTGATATGAATGTGTGATCAGAAAGTGATGCACCGTGTAAATCTTTGATCTGAAACGATCTCATTTCTAAGCTATCGTATTTTCTACGTTGACAGTGATATTAAAACCATTGCTGAGTGTTAAAACTCACCCCTCTTTTGTGTTTTGATTTGGGGCTGCGTGGTGCGACACGCAGACGGACAGGATTGCCTTTTTGAGGAAAGGTCAGAGGTAGCTTGGGTGTGATGATGGAGATCGTTGCGTGACTTATCATCGTTTCTTTCATGCTTTATGTTCGAACCTTTGTGTAGGGTTCTTGTTGTGGTTTTATGTCACATGTTACAGTTATGTTTGCTTATGACTTATTTTGAGCCGGTGTGGGCTTTACTTAACTAAGTTTGTGGGTTTGAGATTGTTGTTTACTTCGTGTTAAGCAACACCCTTTTCTTTCCCTTTTATTTACTCTTGCTCAAAGGATTGTGCGCACTCCGTGTTGCTGTTAATCGCCCGTGGTTAGGGATTAAGTCTTCCGCTAGAATCGTTTCTCAATTTCACTTCGTCGCCCCCGCGCGCTTGACCGGCCCTTGGACCGGGTTCGGCTCGGGTCGGGCATCGTCGGGGCGTGACAGTAAATAAGCCGAGCTAGCTCGTGAGCAAACTCGGCTCGGTTAGGCTCGGCTCGAGTTAAACTTGACTCGAACTCGATTCGAGCATGAATAAGTTTGAGCCGACCCCTGCTCGACTCAGCTCGGCTGAAATAAAACTTGAACTCGATGCTACTCGACTCGACCTCGAGCTCGAGCTCAAACTTAAATATAATTTTAAAATTATATATAAATAATGTATATATATGCATATTTTATATAAACATAATTATTAATTTAAATACATATTTATAACATACTCCCTCCATTCTTAGATTAATAGCTCTATTTGATTAGTTCATTTTGAAAAATTAAATTGAGTTATTAATCTAAGACGAATGGAATATATAAAACGATATATAATCACATATTTATATACTAATACTATATATTGTATTGATATATGAGACCCGTTTATATGAGTCAAGGCTCATTCACAACTATGTGAGTATAGATGTCATATATCATCATATTACGATATAAGAACACACATAACTCGGGAGGTAGATTAGTTTATGTCTTCTTGCACATTTGGATCTCGATCTTGCCTAAATAATTTTTTTATTTTTTACATCTTTTTTAGTAATTATATGTACATAAAGAGAGAAAAATAATAATATTACATTTTTTAGCATATGTAACTAAAACTTATTTGTCATACTTTTCTTCTTTTATAGTGACTATAATCAAATATTCACGATGTAGTCGTAATACTTGTTGAAGTATATTAATTAATATTTAATGCAAAAAATATATTAGTATATGTGATACTTCATATACTTTATATTTATATATAGATTATTGTTATTTTTTTAGTTCGAGCCCAGTTCGAGCAAAGGCTTATGATTCATTTATTCAAGTTCGAGCTCAAGCCAAACTTTGGATTTCTAAATTGAGCCGAGCTTGAGCTAAAAAATTCGAGTTTATTCGAGCTTCGAGTCGAGCTTCAGCAATTCGAGCTCGAGCCGAAACAGCCTAATACTCGACTAAGCTCGGCTCGTTAACACCCCTATTGAAGATGAACTAAAATTAGTTCAATTGAAAAACCAAATGAAGCTATAAGTATATGACATATGGTCAACATGATATCACACTAATATACTTAAAAATAATTCTAAAAGAAGCATGACATTTGTGGACCAACCTTAGTTTAGAGAAAGAATGATTAGATATTCTTTTAAAAGTTGAAGCATGGCATGGGGATCATCCTCATCTTACAAAATGTATATTTTTTTACATGTACTTCAGAATTTTTTAGAGGCACACTAAGATTATAGAATAACTTTTTTATTAGTGATTTATAAGCATGTAAAGAAAAAAAAACACAAAAAAGTAGATGACAATGTTGCATAAATAATTTTTTATTTTGTACATCTTTTTTAGTGATTATATGTACATAAAGAGAGAAAAATAATAATGTTACATTTTTTTAGCATATGTAACTAAAACTTATTTCTCATAGTTTTCTTCTTTCATAGTAACTATAATCAAATGTTCACGGTGTAGTTGTAATACTTGTTGAAGCATATTTATTAATATTTAATACTAAAAGTATATTAATATATGTGATACTTCATATACTTTACATTTATATATAGATTATTTTTATTTTTTTAGTTTGAGCCCAGTTTGAGCCAAGGCTTATGATTTACTTATTCAAGTTCGAGCTCGAGCCAAGCTTTGGATTTCTAATTCGAGTCGAGCTCGAGCTTAAAGGTTTGAGTTTATTCGAGCTTCGACAGTTCGAGCTTGAGCCGAAACAGCCTAATACTCGGCTCAGCTTGGCTCGTTAACACCCCTATTCATAATTCTAAAAAACTCTACAAATTATGCTCATATTTCAAGTATCCTCTTAAAACACTATTCATGTTTTTCACTCCTTTGAGTAGATTTTATGCCACCTATGAATATATTTCGCCCATAAACCATTTCCCACCTTTCTTTTTTCTTGGAATAGCCTTCTAATCATTCCTTTCCATGAATGTTATACTTATTAAGCATATTTTCCCATCTTGAAGAATTTTTCCTTATCCTCATAATCATATATGCATATGCTGACGTCTTATGCAATTGGTTTCTTATCATCAATAAGCAAATTAAACAAGTTGCTAAGGTACTTGCAAACATTTCAATAGATATGTCATATACATATATGATGATGTGTTTACGACAAAACTGAAGCTATTGCATTTGTCTTTGCCTTAACCTAATGAGTTAAAATTGTCTCTAGTCTTTTACCACCCATGTTGTCAATGAATGTCTTGAGTAGCCACTCAAGACTTTGAACTATTTTATAAAATAATAAACTAAAACCATAGATAATGGTCATTTTGTTATGATTTAGACTAACAAAAAGACTAAATGGGCAATTATATGTATTCATCCTATATGTAGTGTCAAAACACAACATTCCCAAAATAATGATATTTTAATTAGAAGTGGATCTGCCAAAGAAAAGTTTGTTATATCACCCTTCCGAACAGAATTGCTTGTATGCTCGTGTCTCTCTTTCAAATACTTTATCAAGGCTATTGCATCCCTCATTTCAATTGCTTTTTAACTCTAGGCATGTAAATAATTATTATAGTCCTCATGAAGAAAACCAAAGTTTTCAAAACCCTTTACTTGCTTAGCCATATATTCAATTGCTTCCCTTGGGCGCATACCTTAACAATTTGCTATGTCTAGTACGACAATTTGGATAATAGACATTCTCCTTTGTGATCTTAATCTATGAATATAGTCTTGGTTCATGACCTCGTGGTTATGTTTTCCTTCAAAAATTCAAATACACCATGTACTTTTTTGTTTGCAAAATAATAACCAAATGGGCTTCACATCCAACTTTTGTTTATGGGCAAGAAATATGTGAATTTATCTGCTGCTTATCCATTTTACACTTACCTCATTTGGAGCAACAAAAAATTTTGTATGTCCTTTCACCTTTTATATTTGTGTGGGAGGTGTGGGAGATGGATTGGCAAACGTTAAACCCCACCTTTTTGGCATACATATTGTAAAATTCATATGCATCATTTTATAAGGGAAATAGCATGCAAACTTTTGGCACCCAAGTTTCCCTTGTTTTTCCTCCTTCAAGAACACGATTTTCTTGGGTCTATATTTTCCATTTCAAGAGTATAGTGTTGAAAAAATCTTATTTGATGGCTATCCTCTATGTCAAAAGAAAACTAATTTTAATTGAATTAAAATACATGTTATTTAAAATTAAAATAATTAAAGTGTGCATGGAGGCCTTCAAACATCACGAAAGAAATTGTATACCAAATAAAATTAATTAATCATTGATAATGACAACATGAATATTCCTCGCAAATCATGATATAATAATTTAACCCCCAGAGTATAACATGAACCTAGCTTAGACATATTATCTAACATATGACTCCACACAATATAGTATGAACCTAACTTAAAAGAGAAATGATAGTATGATAATATCAATAATGAAGCAAACTTGGTCATTTCATAATTTGAACATTACAAACAATAACGAAGCTAACTTGGTCCTTTCATTGGAAAAAATGTAAGACATGAAGTGGAAAAGGATAAATTAATTACAAAAAAATCAATAAAAAATATTTAAAACTAACTTTCATAAAATTCACCAATCCAAAGGGCAAAAGTGATTCACATTATGCATTTGATTAGTTGAAGTTAAAACTGAACAACTCTAAGACATATAACGACAAAGTACATTTAAAATCATGTCCAAAAATTTGAAGAAAATTAAAAAAAGTGAAAAAAGACTAATCAACTTATATTGGCATCAAAATAGACAAAATACATGAAGGTATAAACATAGACTTCCCCTCCTCTATTGCATGGACAAACTCAAGAAAAACCTTAAAAAACAATTCCCAATTGCTTTTTCACATATTCAAATCTTCTTCAATACAAACTGTTCGTAGAATGGCCATTAAATCGCTCATATGTTTATCACATTTTGCACATCAATTTACATCGATCAATAATAAAAATATAAAAAGTATGTCATTTCTAATATATGTTAGTTCACAATCCCACCATATACAATAAAAAATCAAACTCGTGTTGTACAAGGTTGTATAGTGGTCAGATTAACCAATACTGTTTGGAAATTCAGCTCTAAACTAGTATTGTTGTTAACTTTTCTAATAAATTAATTGATTAATTTAGAAACAACCAGTAGAGGAACTATATATATGAATTTCATAGTGATTTGGGGCTTCAAACAAAGAGTTCTTTTCTCTAATCAATAACCATAAATCTTACCAACTAGGTGTTGTATGAAGTAGGAAGGTGAAAGGCTTACAATAATCCTTGTTTGTTTGTATGAACTTTTAATAACACAGATAGATGGCTTTGTGGGCAATTGCAGAATTTTGGCTTGTTAGGGACTTTCCAAAACGGGGAAATAGAAAACATAGTAGATAAATAGAGGAGCATTCAACCATACAGAAAACAATGCTACGGAGTTTTATAGAAGGAAGGTCAACCCATCGCAAGCTCTTATTCCTAATTTTATTCCAATAACTCATACCACCTTCGCTCTATTCCCAACATTCGGGGTGATTCTACTCTAAAGTTAGGAAACTTTAAGGCCTCGAGGTGTGTTGTGAGGGATATCCACAGGGAATTGTAAGAACCTTTCTAGATCTATGGAATCCGGACAAACAAAGAGGCGGGATTGGTTGATTGTGGCTGCTTTGATCACTGCAAAATGCATTAGGAGAAAAGGGGTGGGTGGAGAGCTGTGAATTGTAGTGGGTATGAAGGGATGTCTGTCGTGTGGTGGCAAACGGGAGGAGTGTTTGTGTGGCAAAGAGTGACGCCTGTCGAGAACCGAGGAGGGAAAGATGGATCGGGGCAAGTGGGGAGAAAATGGGCTTTTCAGGAAACGCGGTGGGTTGATCGTTTCCGTCTGCTTAGGAGGGCTCCCCAATTTGGTGGCTAACTCTGCGGGAGGCAGCATTTTTGAATTCGGTTACTTTTTTTTGTGCACTTAAACACCTAATTAGCAAGGTAATTTCTCAATTCTATTTTGTTGCTCAGTAAAAACACAATGTTCTTACTTGGTGTTGAATGGTGCTTATGAAAGAAGTGATGGCAGTGGAGCTCTGCATGCGCTGTGTTATGCATGTGGATTGCGCTAATTCTATTTTAGAGATTAACTATCCTTACTTATGTTTTTGGCGTTTTTCCCATCTTGTTTGTGCAAGCAAAAAAACAAAAAACAAATTTTCTATCTCCTCTTAGTGGGTTTAATGTATCTATGTGGCCAAAAAGTGAAGATTGGCAAATCATAATAAAAAAAAAAAAAAGGAAAGAATGGTACATATACTTGGCCTGAGGTGTGTTACCAAGGGGGTACATAAACCAACAGCCTTAAGATGTTTCAATTTACAACATTGAAACAAGCTATGAGCCGGAGAAAAGTAAAGCCGGTGAAGCCATTTTAGAGACCGCAGTCAAGCCCAACTAATCGACTCACTAAATACCAATTTTGGGTTGAGCGCGCGAGCCCATTGGACACAGCACCTATGTACAACGCACGCAAAGCCCTCGCAATCAATGGTTGGGCTCACCAGGAGTGCGGGCAAGAGGCCCACGGCCCACAGGCCCAGGTGGGGAAAGTCAAGGATCAAAGCTGCAAAGTCAACAAATTCAGACCGACGAATTTCGAATCTCTCTCCCGCCCTTGGACACCATCCTTTTCTTCTCTCCCATGCGATGTGCTCCTTCTCTTCACATCTTCTAGCTCCTTCCTGAATTCAGAGCTTCTGCTATCCTTAATCCTGGCTGCGAAGCCAGTAGTGAATTCAGAGCATTTTGGGAATTGGGATTAGTGATTGATTGCTGCTTTTGCAATAATCTTGTGCTAATCAGTCATGCCTTCGGGTGCCAGGAAGAGGAAAGCGGCCAAGAGGAAGAAGGAGACTGCAGCTATTAGCGTTGATGCCCCATTTGGCTCCCATGACCCAGGCACCCACCTCCTTCTCAGCTCTTAGTTTCTTCTCATTTATACTGTTTTTCAAATCTTAAATTTGTTCGGTTCTGTTGTTTCTTACTTTAGTAAGTCTCGGAAGGGATGAGGACGATCTCATCGGCCATGATGAACGGGACTGCGGAAATGGGAATCCCACACCTCCTTCGTCGCGGGCCGGGCAACTCGCCCAGGATGAGAAAGATTTGTCAGTCGAAATAGATGCGACTCTGGATGTCCGCGTCGAGCGTGCTCAATCTCTTGGTGAAGAAGCTGATGATGGCACAATGTCCGGGACTGATTCTGAGGACCATTCTCTGTATGTCAATTTTCCTATGGAGAGAACTTCGGAGGTGGGTTTGACTCCCGACTCGAAATCTGATGCCAGTCTGATAACTCAAGGGCTCGCGCCTCAGAAGACTGGTGCCCCTAAGCATGAATACACCGTGAATTCTTTATTGAAGAAAGATGATGAAAATGGTGTCCCTTCGGTTGAGAAGGTCAAGGATAATCAAACTGAAGACATCGGTCTCTCTGTGAATCATGATGGTGCGATCAATCAGGTTTTCGTTCACCAATCCTTTATTTAACTCAATTATGTTCATTATTCTTATGAGCTTTTCACTTATGTAAGGAATTTATGGATTCACAGAAGGTTTTGACTCCTTTATCAGTGAGAGAAACATCATGGAAGAGCTGTTGTGGACTGTTTGAACTTGTATGTGGATTCCACAAGTAAATCTGGTAAGAAAACTTATCTTAGAGTACCTCTCTTCATGTAGAACCGCATACATATAGGATGTAGCCAGTTATGTACACCATCTGAAAAGGTAGCATAGACACGTTTCAAGCTGTTGGATTTTCCTTGATCCAGAAAGTGTCCTCTTAGTAGTGTTGTTTCTCATGAACCATGTAATTAGTTGAGGCTCTAATCCAAATGGACGCATTATTGATGCTTCGATTTGTAGAAAGGTAACTGATGTGAAACAGGATCAACTGACAATTTGAGTAAAAAATGTTGATTTTGTAGCAATCATTTTGATCCTAATTGGTTTGCACTATCTTCTATACGACAATTCATTTTTTGAACAACAGAATCGGTTCAAACTTCAAACTCATGCCTGTCTTATAAGCAATCTTTTTTTGTTCTCTTCAAGCATGCATTGCTTAGAAAAGTGATTTCTTTCAGATTTCAGTTGCTTCAGCTATTTTTTCAAATTTATTCATTCACTCGGTCCACTTTTGATGTAGTAAGTCTTTGCAACAACACAAACAGCTTTTATTTATTTCGTTCAGCATTTTTGTTGTGATAATCCACAATGTTGCATGTAATTACCCGCTATAATCTGCTTGGAATACCTTTACGATAATCTTAACAATATATTGGTTGCTCCAAAGTGTTATAAAAAGTGAAATATTTTTTTTGCCAAATCTAGCATTCGTGGTTTTCCAATTTCTTGTTTTTATTCCATTTACATTTGTGAAAATAAGAAAATTACTGACAAATGAGAGTGACCAGTACATGTCTTAGGTGGTTGGTTGAGCCAATTACACATTGCAGACTTCATAATCTTTTTACAAGCTGGGTTATATCCATTTCATTAGTCATTCAGTTGGCAGGTAGAAGGTTGAGCTGCATCATCAAGTTTAATCAGTTGTATTGGGCTATTCTATGTGCCTCTTAGAAGATGCTCTGCAGCTATCTGTTAAATTATTGAATCTTCAGCTTCTTCGAGATTAAGTGTCTTCCTTCCTCTTCTTTGCCCGTTCATATTACTATGCAGGGCAACTACAATCTATTTAATTAGGAGATTGTAAGATGAAGACAGAAAAAGTATGAGAATGCAGTAATTATAGTCTTTTTGTCCCATATTAATTGTCCTATATCAAGTTATCCTTCTCATAGTAATTACTGGATGGAGTAAAGAGGGGATTTATGTATAGCATAACTGCAAAAGCTGCAATTTGATCTCGATAAACTTCATTTAATGCAATTTTTAATGTAGTTGAGTTACCCTATGACTAACATTATTCCTCAGGTTATTTTATTATGGTTGGTAAAGAACTTTGCAAAATCTCTTACTATTTTTTATGGTGAAAATTTATAAAAAGAAATTAATATATCTTTTTTCTGTTTTACATTCTCAGGGACCACAAACGTTTAGACTCTTTCCCACGTTTTTGGCCTATAATTTTTTTAATTTAGATATATGCCAGCTATTATTCTTTTTTTAAAAGACAATGAAGGTAGTGAAAAAAATCTATGGGAAAAACATGGAGAAACTAGTGAAGTTACAGATGATTAGATATCAAATTTGAGTAAGGGAGATAGTCCTTTAAGAGTTTAAGATATAAACAACCATTTCTTCTATGAAGTGTACTTCCTCTCATGTTGAGTAATACTGTTGCACATTATCTTCTTCCAAGAAATTGCAGCAAGGGATCACACCACACAAAATGTTTGTCATACTGTTCCTTGTCTGGATTTATCAAGAGCTTCAAGTTAGGCAAACTCGAGATTACCAAAGAACCTGAATAGCAGAGTTGAAATTCCATAGCTAGAGAGGGCTCAAGGCAAGCATTAACTGACTTATCAGTTTGATCTCTCGATAATGTACTCCCTTCTCATGTTAGTTGTCTGGATAAGAAAGCCAAAATGAACTAATTTTACATGGCTGTCAAGTCCTAGTGTTCAACTCAAAAGTCATTGGGTTCTTTTACTAGTTGGGAAACCATATCCATATATGCCATCTTCAATCTCTCGAAACTGTTGTATCTCACAATCCTTTTGTCCAAGAGACCTGATTTGAAATATAAGTTTTCCAGGTCCGAGATCCTTTTTATTACAATCAACAACCGCTCCCCACCCCCCCAATTTCTTCCCTGTAGTTTAGCCAAAAGCAAATGGACCAATAAAACAATGTTTACTCAGATACCCGTGTAAGACCCGATGATGTTGCAGGGCATTCTAAGTATTGGCTGAATTTAGGCTCCAAAAAGGGTAAAATAGAACATGCTTGCCCCTGAATTATTTATAAATAAAATCATTATATAATTAGAACCTATGTTGCTTGTAATTCTAATAAATGTAAGAATGGACAGAACTTATTGTTTTCCTACTCATTTGCCTATGCAACTTTCCCACAACTATTCTTTAACAGAAACTCATTTGTGCTTTTTTTAAGCTGAAGGCATGCCCCATGTTTATTGCATTGATATAAAGAATTTATTTCTATATGTTTTGCATTCTAACTGCCTAGAGAAATATCTTGGCTGATAGTGTAATTGAGTTCATTGAGATAATAATGGGTATGTTTTTTCTATTGAAACTTGGGGTGCCTTTCTCTTAGTAGTTGTTGATCCACACTGAACATTACTTTTGGAGTTAGTCCATTAAGGTGAAACTGTGGGCAACACTTATAAATCGAAGTGGCAAACAAACGGGTATAATACATGTTTTATATGCGTACTTTGCCTTTTTTTCATCCTATCATAAAAAATGCCATATTATTCACATTTTTTTAACAACGCTTACTAAATGTTTTATTCCCGTACTTTGTCTTTTGATAGTTTTTCTTCTAGTTTTATAATATTTTGGCTTTGACTGGCTAGTAAGCTCTCTAATGATATGTTTCAGCCACCAACATTATCTAAATTTATGATAATGTAGTTGTTATTTTTCAATGTACTTTTTTAAAGGAAGAAGACATCTCATTTTTAGTATTTTGGGTTACATAATCTTTTGAGTTACATTTTGTAGATATTTTTTATTTTTATTATTTCTCCATATTTTTACATTTTTTCTGTATTTTCCATTTTTTGTTGGTTTTTTTCTGTATGTCTCCCCTAGTCGTAATATTACCGTACCTGAACCTTTTCACTTAGTTATAAACAACTAATTAATAAACTTTGGCATTGGCAGGTCCCGAACGGAGACATATCTTGAAACCATCAGTGAAGCTGTGTCAGAGAAAAAGTTCTAGAGTTTTAGAATTAGATTATGTTATAGAAACGGTTGTTGAATTCTTTTACTCCATGTAATGAAATTCATAGATGAGTGAAGAGTTTTGAATCGAAATTTGGGATAGCATCCGTTCTGTTCATCATTGAGATGGTGATTGACTATTTTAAATTTTCTGTCATATTATATTTTAATGTCTTAACTTTTCTTCTCGATAATGCTTTTTCCTTTTTCTATCTTTCTTCTATTTCATATTAAGTGCCTTATTAAATTTTTTAAAATAAACTATTTTATTTTAAAAAATTAAAAAAATTCTTAACATAAGAAGGAGATAATACTTTTTGCGTGAGAAGTCTTTTCTCTTAAAGGCCCATTTCGCCTGCGACGGTTATTTTAGCTTAAGGCTATGAACAGCAAATTAATCTTCTTATTACAAGACGGTTATTTTCTTCTCTATAATGCTTTTCTTCTCCCTGCTGAAGGGTTTTCAGGTTTTTTCTTCATGTCAGTGAGTGTCGTCTGATTCTCAGTAACATACTCGGTGATATTATGACTGACTTTTCGGTTTTAAAATTACAAAGTTTAGCCAGTTACAGTACAGCTCAGGTTCATCTGGGCAGCCACTCAACTTCAGCGTCCCGTTGGATTTTGGACGGGTCCAGCCCGACTCGACATGACAGTGGGCCACTTAAGCACATGGTAGGATACGTGACTGGCAACCATTGGATTAGCTGAAGTAAATATGACCGGCATTGTCATATGAATCGTTTCCCTCACCTAACCGGCCAACCCTTTTAGCTAGTGCCGTTGTTTTCATGTTTTAAATGTACCAGTTTGGAGGTTGCCATGTGACATTGGTGATTGGAGAGCAAGAACACGGGATATAACAACAGGTTCGTATCTCTGTTTCTCCTGAGCTG
Organism: Saururus chinensis; assembly: GCA_035235625.1. NCBI lineage: Eukaryota > Viridiplantae > Streptophyta > Magnoliopsida > Piperales > Saururaceae > Saururus > Saururus chinensis. The sequence continues at coordinate 36,483,843 of CP141145.1, forward strand.
CGCTTGGTCTTATTAGCTTGACGCAGTACTTCAGGGGCAAGCTAAGTAAGAAACGAAGAATAAAGCATCAGCCAAGCACAATCACCCAATCTCAATTATAGGAGTCAATCATCCTAAAAGCGCAGCCGTCTAATCTTCAATTAGGTGAAAAAAATGGGGATAAGGTGGCTGATGCGATGAGTAAAGTTGGGCCTTTCGCATGCAGGGTGGGCCGTCCGCAAGTAAAATACTGAAAACCCAGAAGCATTTTTCTTTTTTCGGGCTGGAAACCGAAAACCAAAAGCATATTGGGAATCGGGATAAAAGTATACCTCTTATGGTAGCTAGCCCACCCCTTTTAAAATAGTAGTAGATATTTATAAATAAATAAGGTATGTGGCCAAAACATGAGGTGGCAAATTGCTCATCTTTAATAATCATATACGGAATTAAAGAAACTTGCAACATTGAGCATGATCTCACCCAACTTGACCGGAATTAAAGAAACTTGTAACATTGAGTATGATCTCACCCAACTTGACTCTAATTAATCGGGTTTAAATTTTTAAATTTAATTTAAACTATTCAAATTAAGTTTAGATTTTAAGTGATCTAACTCAATTCAACCTAATTAAAGTTATAAATTAATTTATTTATATTTTAATAAAAACCTGATGTAACTTTAATAGATTCGAGTTTAAATTTTAAAATTTAACTCAAATAGTTATTTGAGTTAGATTTAAATTTATTTTTTCTTAAATAATATCGGGTTATATAAATGACATGAGTCGGTAAGTATGGGCCCGTAGGAAGAGGACTGCCGACAGGACATGGGGAGTATGATTGGTAAGTTGCGTTTTGCTCGTGCGGAAATGAAATGGAATTGAGTTGGACTGCCCATCTCGTCTACAGTCTCAGTGTGCGGCTCCTCCAGTATCCATATTGACCTCGTCGACCTCAGTTGCCCTCATTGACGTGCAAGCCAACAAAATCTTGAAGAGACGTGAACAGAAAGCAGTCATCAGATATTTGAGGGGCTATGGGTTTCTCTTTAATGGAGCAGGATCATTGCGAGAGGGCATGTGCTGCATGTAGACAACTGGATGCCAGCCTAGCAGACGACCACCCACCCGATAAGGAGCGTTCAATCGTGACTTCCATTTTAAGGGCCTTAATAATGGAGGAAAATACAGCAAACCAAAGAAATTTTAATCCTTCCATTTATAGATGAATAGCTAATGTCCATTTCATGTGATGTGGCAAGGGCGTTCAACCTCTTCATGAGTCCTTGTGGAAGAAGAAATTTTGGGTTTTAACTTGATTACAGGGGAAGGGATGACTGACAAACAATTGTGATATGCTGCTACCTCATGCATGCCAGCATCAATGAACCAAAATGCAGGACGACACGCAATCTGGCTATAGATGGTTTTAATTAGTCAATAAGACTTTAGCAAGAAAATAGAGAGAGAAGTTAGTCAATAATAACACATAGAAAGTATTAGCTTCGTATAAATTATAGAACTTTCAATATGTTAACAAGAATGTAGCTTAATATGCTCTTGCAGAATGGCAAATACATTGTACAGTCTATGCTCTTGCAGAAAACATTTATTTCAAGGCCTACCTCGTAACTTCGTGTTTGAATAGACAACATCCCCGTAGCAAGGATAACGTGGATCAGAAAACACCACATGTTAGGCGTGCCTACGAGGGCAACGACTTGATGACACCAACATTTCTATTCTTTTTGTACGGACATTTCAGTTATTAAGCTAAGATTAGCTGCGTCCGAACTTGGAATTTAACGAAATGAAAATCGTCATTAGGCTTTTTTACTGATGTGGATTTTTGTTGCGAATGATAATTTGTACCGTGTCCTTCTGATTATAGAGGATAAGCTCGTTTACTTATTGTAAATGGCAAGGTTGAGAGGTTAATCACGAAGCCTAGCAATTTTTGTTTTTTGGCAAACGCAGACAAGCCACGGCTGACTCGTATTTCCGTCATTATCAAATAAAAAAGCTCTCTTGTATGATCTATCTGTCAAACTTCGATCAGACGACAAGATTCCATATAAAGCACGTGCCAAGATACGACGTCATTACGCATTATCCGCAGTTTGAAGCATTAGTTTTGAGCGCAGACCAAAATTAACGAAGCAGTGGGCCGGGAAGGAGGGAAGGAAGACTTGATCATCAGAGCTCTGGCATCCCCTTCAGGATTTTTGACAAGAAGGGGCTCCTGCTTCTGGTAAGTTGGTTGGTCAGGTGGCGAGGCTTTTGCTGTCGGCTGCAAGCAGACGGGGCGAATTGATGATTTCCTCCGGTTGGCCTTTCTCTTATTCAGCTCTGAGCGATGCGGTGGGAGTCGCTGGTAGTCTCCCTTTCCTTTCCAATTCAATTTCTGTGCCTTGGGGTTCTCTTTACATGGTTTTTGAAGGGTATCCATGAGAGGGAAACTTGAATTTCGTCAGGACTAATGCAGGGGAGTGAGTTTTAAGTCAGAAATTGTTGAACGTTTTTGTTCTTCATATTTTCTGTTCAAATTTAGGACGAGAAAAGACAATATAACCGAGGAAACTTGAGTTGTTTTTGTTGGTGGGTCTGCTGATATATACTGGTTTATAAATTGGAACAAAAAAAAATAGTATGATCGTCAGATTTTGAATATTTTTAGGTGCTGCAAGCAAACATATTTTGTTTTCGCTCTATCAAAACCAAATGAACGAGTTTCTTTTACTGAAAATTGAAGTTCAAGCTTTGATGCCTGAATCACTGAAAGAAGGATCAAATTTGCAGCATTCTTAATTCATAGTTGTTTGACATTGGAGAGAAGAAACTCACCTTTTCTCTATACTTCTCTTTCTCTTGCTGCTTCTCTTATTAGTATCTCCTATCCTTAATAACATATTTTTCTTCATGAGTTTTAATCTTGATCATAAATGCCAACAATTTTCTGTGTTTGTATGCAGGAAACCTCTTTGCCTTTGTGTTATTCATTTCACCAATGTAAGCTTCAATTTGTTTTTGTCACTTCATTCTGTCCGGCCTAAGTCTCCATCGTCTGATCAATCCTGTGGAAAATTCCATCTTTCAGACCCACTTTTAGGAGAATCATCAGGAATCAATCAACAGAGCAGTTCTCTGGGATGCCCTATATATACGCTCTTCTCAACTGCTTGATATGCTTTTGGTATGGCCTGCCACTTGTATCGCCTGGCATTATCTTGGTGGCGACTGTCAATTCAATTGGAGCTGTCTTCCAATTCACCTACATCTTAATATTTATCATATTTGCAGATAACGCAAAAAAGGTGCACATAGTTCTCAAGTCTCAGAAGTCTAAAGAAAACTGTAGCCTGTAGGGCAAATGGGCAATTATGCTTTATCGATGTCTTTGTTCTATATGTGTTAAATATAAAGATGTGTTGGTTTTTCAAAAGAAATTTTAATATGTTTAGTGTCTATTAATTTCCTGTTACCAATTGCAGCTGAAGATGTCGGGATTGTTGTTAGCAATTCTCAGCATATTTGGCTTCATGGTATTTGTGAGCTTGAAGTGTTTTGATCCTCCGATGCGGCAAATGTTTGTTGGGTATTTGAGTGTTGCTTCACTCATATGTATGTTTGCATCTCCACTGTTTATTATTGTGAGTTCCCTTCAAATTCTCTCCTGCTGTGCTTCTTGATTCTAGAGTATCTGAGAACAAATTTACTTGCGAGAGCAGTCAAAACTTTCTGACTTGTGTTTTTTCTGTTCCCTACAGAACCTAGTGATCAGAACAAAAAGCGTTGAGTTCATGCCATTCTACCTTTCCCTGTCAACCTTTTTGATGAGCCTTTCATTCTTTGGTTATGGAATGCTGAAGCATGACGCTTTCATCTATGTGAGCATCTCTTGAATTCTTTATATAACCTGATATAAAAGTCGAAGTGCAGTAAATGCCCCAAATATTAGATCTTTCTTTCTTTTTGTCTTTTCACCGATGAGAAGTTCCTTTTTTTATGTGTAGGTCCCCAATGGAATTGGTTCTTTCCTTGGACTAATACAGTTGGTATTATATGCCTACTACAGCAAACCATCAAGGCCTAGCTCGAGACAACCTTTGCTAGGCTCATGAGGTTTTTATAAAATTTAATTGCTTGTTGATGAAAATGTAAAGCTATGTCAGATTCTTTTGTTGCAACTATATTCTTTCTTTCGTTGAATAAATCATAATATTCCAAGTGTGAGGTTTGGAATGTCTTCAGCTATGGTTTGTACTTTTGTTGTATGTGATAGAAAATGTTGAATGAAGCCCCTACAGAGTTCTTCCATGGATATAGTGTCTGTTCATTATCGTAGCTTCTTTTTGACATCAAGCATATCATCTCTTAGAATTAAAAATTGCTGTTAGAACTTCTGATTTTCATGATATCTTATAGAAATTCCCTCATAAATATTGAAAAGAAATAAAAATGAGGGTTGAAGGCTAGAACATCTAAGACTTTAAACCATGGGATTTTCTACATTTGAACAGACAGTTTCAAAGTTTAAAATGCTTGTTTGCATTTTGGGCATCAGGAAATAAGGTCTACTTGTTGTTTCTAACTGCAGATGGAAAAGGGACTTTCAGCATCAGTGAAATAGGGTCAATAAGAAACAAATGAATACTATGATCTTCATTAGCTTGCGTAATTGCAGCACCAGTGCCTCTAGTGATGGTTAGGAGAAATTTCGTGAATTGTTTTTGACGGGTATGAAGCCGCCAGCCAATCTCTTGATGGCTGAGATATTCTTCTATAGTTCTACATTTATCCAGAGTTCTTGACATGCGTGTCTCAACTACCAGTTTCAGCTATTTTTGTATTTTATTCAAGAACCAGGAACTTTTAACTGTTTAACCGGGACTATCCTAAGTCGAGATTCAGTCATCTGTACCCAAGTTTACTTGAGGTTAGCTACTTTTCAAAGATCGATTATAGTTTCCCTATTAAGTGCCTACGAAGAATCTATTCATTAGTGCATATAAAGAAGGGATACAAATAGAAACATGGGGCACTGAGGATAGCATGGCTCCCAGCCTCCCACCACCCTCTATGAACGATGATATAATTTGCTTAAGCAGGGCAACCCGTTACATGTTGGACCAAACTGTGTTTGGAAATATCTGCAAGTGTTGCCAGACATGGATAAGAATTTGCATCTTTTCGAATTTCACTGATTTGAATTTTTATTGTAGTTTAAGGGGGTTACATATAGAACCTTTTGTATCTCGAATGAACTATTGAAAAATAGAGAGCAATGCAGAGGCGATTTTTTCTCGTGTTAAATTTGTCTGCCAGCCTTTCGTTTAACAGGTAATGTTTACAATGAAACAGATTAATCATAGTAGATCCCTCAAAGTTGTTGTAGTAAGTATAGGTGTAATCACACTGGCCCCTGTTGTTACCTGCTTAATCACAGCATCAGAAAAGAAGAAACAAGCGTGAGAAAGAGTTCGCCATCCAGCCCAAATTCTACAAATTCTAATTGCAACATTTGGAGCATCCATAATAGGGATTGTCATTGATTTGTCATGGCTCAAGGCTGCGTGACGATTGAATGAGGTAATAGTAAAAGTGAGCAAAGAAACTAGTGATGCTAAGTTGCTAACCTGGTTGCCGAGGTGCAGATGATTGGGGTTGCAGCTGCCAACAGGGCGGCCTCTCTCGTCGTAGAGAATGAGTCCACTGAAGCGGGGCATTTCGCACCTCTCTCCCATCATTATCCGCCTCTGCCACACCGGCGATATGGGGCTTCCTCCTTTCTCACCTCCACCGGATCCTCCTCCAGCCGAACGCTCCACTGCTGGCGCTGTTCCTTGCAATTCCTGGCATTCTGCAGCTGCATCTGCATCCTTCCGGACGTTCTGCTGACAACACCTAACTGAACCCATTAAGCTTCGCTTCACGGTGCACCAACTGCACCATCCAGATGACTCTTTCTCATCGACTGGCAGTTGCACACTCGACACCCTTTTCTTCCTTAGAGAGACTGTAGCACAGAGACCCACTATCACGATCACTGCACATATGGCTACCAGCAGAACTTCCTGGGGGGAGGTCTTCCACTTTTCTTTCAGTTGTCTCCAGACTTCCATTGGAGCTCTCTCTTGCTCAGTGTGTTTCCGTCGCTTACACCGAAAAACTAGAAACTAAAATCTGGTAGACTGGTGCATTGTGGGCTCTGCAGGTTCTCGGTGTGCTCTGCATATTTATTCCTGGGCATGAATTCGTTCCGTTCGTGGATTGAATCCTAATTCGGCTTTGCTTGAATTTGAAGGAGCAGCGGGGAATTCTCGTGATGTCACCGCTGGTTGGTGCGTAAGTGTCAAACGATGCGTGGACCCCCGGTACATTAGCCGTTGCAAGTGTACCGTTTGAAGCAATTGTCTCAAGACATGATGCATGCTATTTTGGGGGGAAACTGGAAAAGGACTAGGAGTGTAGACTTGTTTGCCGAAGTGAGAGCTGCTTCATTGACAGGAATTTATCCCACGCACATCATACAGGTCCCGTGAATACTGATGTTTTCTTCTGTTACAAAGGAAATGAAGGTAAAATGTAAATGACACCTAGTAGTCTGAGGCCGCTCCACCCTTGTTTCCGCTCTTCACTCACCTGCCGGCTGCTGAGCTCTGCTGCCTTCGGTGTCATGGGAGATGGGACTGGTCAGTAGTAGAATTCTTTGGTTCAACTGAACGGGTCATATTAGGAGATAGTCCGCACAGTTGTCCAGTAATCATTACATTATGCTTGCCCCTTGGAGGCTGGTAAATTTCCTTGAACAGTTTTCTTCTTTACAAGAAAATCAATACAGAGCTTCAGAAGTTCGAGTAACCGACTGCTCTCTCAAAAGGCAACATCACCCACTTTGAGTTTGGTTGAGACGGTTTCGAGTCACTGTTGGGTGCATATGGAAGGCTATTCAGAGAAACCCACACAATCGCAGCAGTTGATATTGCATTCTTTTTTCTCTCTTTGGTTTGCGTCTGGTATGGTTGGCAGCATTATCACTGCAAGCTATTCTTTCATGAAAGAATGTTATCTGTCTCAACTGTCTAGTTCCTGCTCTTGAGAAATATGCACAAACAGCTTTCTGCATGTTCAAGCAAATCATCATTCATGTCTGCCAAAAGAGAAAAGAAAAATGAAAATCAGCATTCATATCTGAATAGAATCTCCAAGAATTTTAAAGAATCTAAAAAACAAGAAAGCACTCATGCTTATCGTAATCAAATTATGTCAAATTTTGTAATATCAAAACTGTCAATTCCCTACATAAAAAAAAAACGATGCCCAATTTTTTTTGTTACCAAATATCACCTTGCTTCAATGAATTCTTCTTTAATTGAACTTCGACAAGAGCGTGGGTGAAGTTTCGCCAGCAAGAACACTAAATTGATGTCACACATGGAAGTGCACAGTCAATGGAATGATAATTTTTGCATAGAATAATGATTTTTTACACTACTTTTTGTCTAATAAAATCTTATGCTAAATTTTAATTGGACAAGAGATGTATATATGTAAGAACAAAACCTTATATTAGGTTTTGCTCGGACAAGAAAAGTGCGTCTTCTTCTATCAAACCAAAATTTAGTGCTTTTTATCCTAAATTAATAACTTCATCTGGAAAAAAAATTTATTTTATATAAATAATTTTATTTTATTAAATTTAAGTGATTAGGTACTTAAAAAAGAGTATCATAAGTTTTTATTTATTTTAGATATAAATTTTACTATTTAATAAAAAATATTATTTTTTTAAATATAGTTATTAATATAAAATAGAGGAAAATTTTGTTGAAAAAAAGTGTTGTATTCACTTCCGTGTGGCGATTTGGGTTCGCAATGGCACTCCACTGGGCTTCATTCACATCAACATTTTTTTTCGGTTGAAATCAACTCGGTTGTTTTTTTAGCAAACCTGTGGGTTAAATGGGCCTCCGATAGCCCAGTTCCTAGTGTATCCACGTTGACTTGTTAAACGGTTAAACCCTAGAGCCTGATGGGCCTAGACTTTGATTTCAAAAGGGGTAGAAAACAATTTTAATCGTGAAAGTGGATTTTGTCTGGAAAGTCGTCTGCCTTGGCTGGCTCTTAGATTGGATTAACTTTGCTTAGGCTGGTGCCTAAGTTCAAGAGAGATTAGTTGATTGGACTGCTGTTTGCTGAGGTGATCAGGCGATTGTGTGGGCAATTTGTCTTATGAAGATTAAGCCTGTGCAGCTTGGAACATTTATTAATTACCTCGTAGAAGACAATTTAAGGGTGGTGAGTCATGACTTGAGTATAATGTTTCCTGGATCAAAGAAAAAAAATATTTGCCCTAGAAAAATAGTTTTGGCCAATTCTTGTTTTAGTAGTAGGGATTATGTGGGGTTGCTTCGAAAATTTTCATGTTGTGTAATTAGAATGCCAATTTGTGCTCCCCTTTTTTTTTTCCTTTTTTGTTACAAAATACCGTTGGCAAAAGGGGGGAGTCAAGCAATGGAGTCAGACCCCAGTGGCGGACTAGAATTTTTGGTGAAGGGGGTCATAAGATAACGAAGCTTTAAATTTTTGTTTATTAAAATAATAAGACTAATAATTAAGATATACTTAAATAAAATATAAAGTTAAGATAAAAAAGTAATTATAAAATTGTTAATAAAATATAATAAGTATTTAATTTGAGTTAAATACATACCCATTTGACATCTTTGTAAATTTTATTTGCAATAATTTTTTATATTTATGAATCATGCATCTCAATGCCAAGAAATTAAATGCCTTCTGTTTCAAAAAAACAAATGTTAATAGGAGATTAATTTTATTTTAAAACCTAACTAGTACGAAACCTCATTAATGCAAGGAAAAATAAGAATATACAAATAAAAATAAAACTTAACAAATAAATAAATATAATAATAACGACAATATTACTATTGACATGACAATTGCCCACGACGAGGTTTCATATTTTGGAAGTGTTCAATTATCTTCTTATTAATAATTTTCTTGAAAATGTCATTCTCAATATATGTAATTAAACAATCACTCATCAACTCATCTCTTATTCGATTACGAAGCTTATTCTTCACAATATTCATTACAAAAAATGTTCTTTCAACTGTAGCAATCGTAATTAGAAGGGTTAATGCCAACTTTATGAGCAAATAATCTAAAGGAAATTGTAATTTTTTTCTTCTCCACCATTTTTTTAGCAAGATTAGCAATCCTAATTAAGTTTGAGACTTATTACCAGACAACATATCCACAATATAAATATCCAATTGATGATCAAGGGTTGAGATATTTGTTGCAGAGAATTCATGTGGATAAATTCTGGCAAGATAAAGTAATTTTTGTTTATTATAATCTAAGAAAGGATCTCTAGGATCAAGACATGATATACAAAGAAGATACTATGTATTCCTTTATGTGAAACGAGTGTTAAGTTCTTAGAGTTGTATATCAATAACAGTAAAAAATAAACCAACATGATAATAATGTAGGTTTGTAATTTGTTCTCCATGTCGTGACCTTCCTCGTGCTATATACTTGTCATATATATATATAAGGAATATCAATATCATGTTGGTTACAAAATAAATAAATTTCAGTCATGATAGTGTCACATTCATTGTCTCTTAGTTCTAGCAATGTTTCTTTAGATGATTAAACCAAAGTCATCACATTCACAATATCTTGGTCCATCTGTTGCAATGATTTTGATAAATCATTGGTACCCTAAAGTCTACTTCACAATATGCAAATTGAAAATAAATTCAAAAGATAGCATATTATCAATTAAGGAATTTGCTTTGGCTCTCAACTCACGCTCTTCATCATCTTTATCAATAATATCAAACACTCAAATCATATCTGAAAACATGATAATAAAGCTTTGTAATGTACCATAGTGTAAGCCCCAACGTGTGTCACATGACCTTCTCAAGTTAGTTTCTTGGTTAAGTCCTTTCCCGGTCGCTAAGTCACTACTCTCAATTGCTTTAATAATATCTTTTAGTTGTTGTTCTATGAGATTATCTTTGTACTTACATGATGCACCAACAACATTCGTTATAGTGGAGAGCAAGTAAAAAAAATTTACTTATTGTCAAGCTATTTTTTATAATGACAACAAGTGTTAATTGAAGACGATGAGATAAACAATGAATATAGTGTGCTTATTCATTCTCATTCAAAATAAGTGTTTTTAGCCCATTAAACTCACCTTCCATGTTACTTGCACCATCATAACCTTGTTCTCACATTCTTTTTATACTTAATCCATGCTGAGAAAATAGTTATTCAATTGCCTTTTTAAGCTCCACAATTATTGTTTATTTAACATGTATGAAGCCAATAACACGCTCAATCACACAACCTTGTTGATCTACATAATGTATAGCAACAACCATTTATTCCTTAATAGACACATCACAAGATTCATCAACCAAAATAGTAAAGAAGGCATCCCCAAGATCATGAGTGTTTTAAAAAATGACCCATAGGTTGATCCGAATTTGTTGCCGGGCTGGGTTGACTCAGTTCAACAAGGGGTTAACTAGGGTTGACCCGTTTTGTTATACATTAGATTAAATATAATATTAAGTAAAAGTATATGCATAACACTTGTAACTCAGTGGGTAAAGCACATAGGGTATATATTTACTTCCTATTTTTTCTCATACGTTATATAGTGGTTATTTAAATAAAATAGTTATAGACATATGTTCAATAACATTCACATAGCCCAATGGGTAAGGCACTGAAAGATTTCAGCATCTTTAGAGTTTAAACCTTATCGTCACACACAAAAAAATTCACCTTTCCAACCCAAAAAAATGCTAAACTGGCCCAAAATATCATCCGGGTCCAATTGAACCTGGTCCGACTGGCTGGGCCGGACCAGGTTTTAAAAGAATGAAGATCATTGATGATAGCTACTATAGTCTCCATTTTAAATGACTTTATAATATCTTTCTAAATACTTAGTGTTGTCACTTTGTCATTTTGATGAGTTTTTTTTAGTACAACTTGCTCCACATCTCCACTTTTATATGCAAAAATTTTTAGAAGTTCAAGAAATTTTCCTTGATTATCTGAATTTTCTAATTTATCATAACCATGAAAAGGTAAATCTTGATTTAAAATAATTCAAGTACACTCAATTGATGCCTCCAACTAAGTAAGATATTCAAGTTTACTTTGCTCTTCTTGCTTCTTTAAAATTGTTTTAATGTGTTGCTCTTGATTTAATAAGTCTTAACCAATCTTGTAAGCTTTATTATGAGAACTAAGCATCAATTCTTTCAAATTTCTTCCAATCTCTAAATCATTTAACTACAAAAGCATCTTTACTCCCCACCTCTCCAAAAATATAATAATATAGATAAAATATTGCATCTTTATTCATATTATATTCTAACGAAGTGGGATACTTATCAAACCAATTAGGATTAAAGCGTCGTTGTATTCATGAAAATTCACGTTCAAAAAAAAATAATTAAATAAAAATAAAACAAAGGCCTACACATATTTTATCTCAAATCATTATAAACCTATCAAGTAAAGACAAAAATTAATTGTTTTATAAAATACAAGAGTACAAGAAGGCATCATATTCGGTACTTCATTAAATTCATTCAAATTTAGTCATAAACCTATCAAGTAAAGATAAAAATTAATTATTTTTTAAAAGATAAGATTCATACTTCACTCATTCAAATTTACCAAGAAGGAATAAGGATTCAATAAAAAAAATTATCACAAAGAAAAGACAAAGTTGAATCATACCTTAAAGAAGTGTAGAACATGCTTTGTGGAAATTGGAAAAATAAATGGGGGAGCGCAGTTTCGCAAGGTGCGAGAAACGAAAACTAAAAGAGAACTTTTATAGCAACGTGAAAGAAAGATGAAAATGTCGTCACTATTAATGGTATAAATTGTAAGCAAAAGGACTAACCCCGATAATAATTAATTTGTACAACCCAACTAGGGTTAACATGGGTCAAATAAACTAAGGTCAGCATGGGTCAGGTAATAAATACTTAACCTAAAATATATATAAATTAGGAGTGGGGGTCTTAAACAATTAAATAGTTAAGGGGATTATTTGACCCCCTACCCTGTAGGTACATCCGCCCCTATCAAACCTATCCAGAGTGACTGAATCCTATATAATAATAATTTGTTGGGTATTTAGCATTTTTTTAGTAGAAGTAGACTGCTAAAGCTTCGTCTAACTCTTGGAGTTACATACACATAAAATAAAAGTTGTACAAAATAAAGAAAATGATATTTTTACTCTATTTTTTCTATATCAAAAGCCTACTTCAATTAAAAGTTGAAATAAGTTTTTAATATATAAAAAATAGAATAAAAATATCGGGTTTAATTCTAAAATAAAGGAATAAGTAGGTAGCATAAATAAAGTGTTAGCATATTACTGAAACTCATATAGTAGTAACTAATCAGGTCTATTTCCATTATTTCGGTTTCAGATATAATGCCCCCGTGCTTCCAGGATGTTATTTGTGAAGAAACAAGTGGTCCTTGTACTCGTCTTAATGATTCTATTGTGGGTAGTAATTTGTTGTTAAGCACACGTAGCTAATGTCCAGGCTCCAAATACTATTTACGCACGGCGCATGCAATCATGCTTGGTCATGGAACATACCAAAAGTATACCAGTCAAAGAGGATTGGCAAGTACTGAGACATGTCTCCTAAACTAAAATCATTTGCCTGTTTTTCGCCCTACAGCATGATGATTGAATATGTGCATGGGTCTGTGGGTGTTTCGTCTTTCCGCGGTAGCTGCAACTGAGTGACAGGAGGAAAATATGTCTCAGTAGCTGCTCCTGAGTATATCTACAATATTCGTCCAAGTCAATTCTTCAGAAATGATGTTGGGCATCGAAGCCCATGATTTCATGAGCCTGAAATTTAATTATAACAGCCTAATGCTTGTCAAGAGTTGTTCACTAAACTGATAGAGTAGAGTTGTATGTATCTGGACATTCCCGCTACAAAACCTGGGCTCTATCTTGAAATTCATCAGATCTCAAGGATATATACGCTTGCCTTAAAGTCCAGCTAAAATATACAGTTGTGCATGAGCTGGGATCTTGGAGGGACGGTGATATTTGATAATGTGCACAAAGGATTTAATATGGGTCCGGCACCTCAACGCTGAATTGCGGGCCACTAAGCTTCATCTGCAGATTATGATTAGTTGAATAGGATCAACCTTTCGATTTTCAACTAGTACAAGGCGAGCAAGGTGTCTGGATAAAGACCAGCATGAAGAAAAAGAAAAAAATGAATGAGAGGGGAGAGCTTGGGCATGCAAGACAAAGTCTCACGCAAACAAATCAGATTGTTTCGTTGTTGTTTATGTTCATGGCACCTCAATTCATTTCATTTCATTTCTTTTCTTTCTTTAAAGTGTGGACTCAGGAATTTGTCCACCGCCGAGTGCTACCGCAAACACATCATGCGCCAACCATGCAAGGCCAGTTTGCTGAAGTATTACAGCTGCTGTCAGGTCATATCGTTCATTACTTATGCTTCATTATAATATATTGCCCACGACTTGGTATGATTTGAGCAGACTGTCCTTCTCTCCTAGATTTGAGTAGGGAAGGTCGGGCAACTGCCCTTAATGAACTCTACGTTCCTGTATCAGGCTAGAACTTAATTGTTCTAACTGAAGACGAAAGCTTTCTTCGTAAACATAAAGTGCTTTAAGTTGGTATAATACCCTTTTAAGCTGTCTAATTTGATTTATATCTTGCATACATTTTACGTCCTACCCTCTGTTTTGGACACAAAACCAACCGCCATTCATGACAAGCATTTATTATATGTAACAGTTTATAATTGGGCTCGTCTTGCCTGACTGGTTTGTATGACCAACGCCTCTTACTAACTAGCCTACATAGGGCTCTGAACATGGTATATAAGGGGCACTGATCTGATCTGTATGCATGGCTCTCCACTTGTGTACCATATTCAAAGCCCTATTTAGAATGGTCACGGAGCTTGCTTGGGAAAGTTGGTGGAGAAAATATTTTTCTTTATAATTCAAATTACTAAAGGGAAAATGAGGGGTTGTATTGCAAATATGGTTGCCAGTTCATATGTCAAACACAAAATTTATGCTTATCTATGGAAACTATTGCACATGTAATGTTTTATACGGCAACAATAGCCATGACATACCATTGAATGACAGGAATAAGAGCATGACTCATCTTTTGTAACCTCTCAAAATTTACACCCACCAGTTAGATTTTGCAGTAAGTATATAAGCTTCCAAACTTGCACTCTACTGTTTTACGGGGAAATTGACCTCTCCTAGGAATATCTCAATTGTACACAGTATCACAGATATTCTCCCCCGTAAACATAAACAGTTCAACAACATAACATTTCTCCACCACCAAATTTCGTCTGTTCTCCGAATTCAGACGAATATCCATGACCAAGATGAGCAAAAACAACGGGTTAAGGAGCCTCCCGAGTCCAATTGAGAGGCTGTTGGTCACCAGCTCGATCACCACACTGGAGCCAAAATCCTATCAGTTCCTTTCGAAGTAGAGCACTGCATTGTACGCCGGTACCAAGAGCCCCTGGCACAAAAAAGCACACGATGATGTAGACTTGGACAGTGACACCACCGGCCATCCGGCTTCACACCCCACGTGAGATACTGCAACTCATTTGTATGTGTTTACGTGACTTGTATCTCGACAAATTGCTAGCCTGTCCTTGATATTTCTCCCCATTCGGTCATAATTTTAGTATATATGTACATATATGTAGAACCCCCGCCGTTGAATTCGTTGTGGGTCTTGCTGCTTCAGCGTAGCCATTGATGTGAAACCTGTTTTGTCCCCTGCCCTATTGATCTGTGGCCTTCATCGTCTGGTGCGAATTTATGTGAACCACGTCTGTCGTGTAAATGATTTAGGCCGCTCAATTGTGTCTTAACAGGGCTGGCTCCATGGGCCTGAACTGTTGAGAGAAAGAGAGGGGATATTCAGAAGGCCAATGATGAGAGAGGAATTGCTTGAATTAGAAACTTTCGAGGGTCTGAGCGTGGAATGAGAAACACGTGACGTGACCGCCCAGCGGACGTCGTTGGAGAGAGAGTTTGTTAAGTGACTTGACGCAACCACGTGCTCCCAGGCGGAAAACGTGACGCCTTTCTACCGGGAGCGTGGTCGGAAGTCACACCACCCCGCGGCTGGAAGCTGTAACTTGAAATTCATTTTATCCGTGCCGGTCCAATACAAAGTCTGACCGACGATTTCTGGGTCCGGCCAACCATTCCACATATTTTTTAATGCAATTCAGGAAATAAGGCATACGATACAATACAAGGGTGGTTACTTGTGTTGAATAATCACGCATTGACATTTTTTTTTTTGTTTAATCGAAAGCATTGGCATGCATACACTCATGTTTATGTGCTCATATTAAACCGGAATTAAAGGAGTCCCGCTGAGTATTGTGCGGGCCGGGGGAGGGAGCCGGCGGTCAATCTATTTGAAAGTCTTTTTGGATTGCCGGCCACGCGATGCGGCTTCTTGTACAGACACAGCCCCACGCGGTTAGAATTACAAATGTGCCATTTGGAAAATCAACACGGCGTTGAAAGCGGGCAGACAGTCACAAACCTCCTTTCCTGTCTTGGGAACCCGCGATTAACTGAAATTAGGGGGTGGAGTGTTCGGGACTCCGATCAAATTCGTTTTTTTGGGGGATCGATCAATTTAAAAACTTAGGTTGGTGAATGGTGAATCTTATGCTTTTACTAGTAACAAAGCGGACGTGCACCGAACATCGGATGGAGGCGGCTGCTGCGTCCAATCAGGTAATCCTCGTTGCCGTGCAATTGGCAGCCTGGAACCCAATCTTCTGCTCGGCAAATACTATTTAACTACGAATCAGCTACCCTCACCAAGCATAGTGGTGGTCCACACGACCTAATTTTCGTATTTACTGCTGTTGGAATTCAGACACAGTCCAGCCGTAGATTCAACTCATCCCATTCCAAGTGTGATTGGCCTTGAATTATGGACCAGCTGGAACGTGCCGAATTCAATCGCAAGCAAAGAAGAACGGGTAATTTGACTGATAATCCCGGGATTAGGTCCCTGTTTAAGAAACTTGTTAAGTTAAGAGAGACCCTGTGTGGCGCATTTTGCATGTGGCGCCATCCCGTCCTTTTTAGGCAACAAAATATCACCCCCGATTATGAGAGACCAACGGAATTGATTTGCACGTGCTCAATATTAATACCCGTGGCCGTGGCCGGTAATTGGCATCGCACCTTCCCCAACTACGAAAATTGTTTGATCGTTTATATAATAACCACGATGGCTTGAAGAGCTACAAGCAATCGCTCGCTCAAGGAAAGAAACACGGAACAGACGAAGAGGTCCGACACGGCCGCCAAATGGAGTGGGTGAGAGGTCCGCTCGTCGGCCGAGGTTGCTTTGCCACGGTCCACCTCGCCACCACCGCCGCTGCCCAGGTCGTCGCCGTCAAGTCGGCGCCCCTCTCCCAATCCCGCTCGATTCAGAGGGAGGAGCAAATTCTGGAACGCCTCCGGGAGTGCCAGCAGATAGTCTCTTGCTTGGGCCATGATGTCTCGGCGGAAGCCGGCGGCGCCGTGTACAATCTCTTCCTCGAATACGTGTCCGGTGGCTCTCTCGACGATCTCCGCCGGAAGTCCGGGGGGCGGATCCCGGAGCGCCAGGTTCGGTGCCTGGCCGGGTCGGTCCTCCGAGGACTCTGTTTCCTGCATGCCAGTGGCTACGTCCACTGCGACATCAAGCCTCACAACCTGCTGCTGTCTTCTCCGGGGGAGGTGAAGATTGCGGACTTTGGTCTGGCCAAAAGAGCCGGCGAGGCGGCCTCCCAGCTGTGCGGCACTCCTCTGTACATGTCACCGGAGGCGGTATGGAGCGGCGAGTACGAGGCGCCGGCCGACGTGTGGGCCCTAGGGTGCACGGTTTTGGAGCTGATCTCCGGCAGGCCGGCGTGGAAGTGCGTGGACGTCTCTGGGCTACTCTACCGGATTGGGTCCGGGGAAGAGTTGCCAGAGATTCCATGGGAAGTCTCGGAACAGGGGAAGGATTTCCTAAGCAAGTGCTTTGTTCGGGACCCGGCAAAGAGATGGACGGCCGAGATGCTCCTGAACCACTCTTTCGTTGCCGGTGCCGGTGAGGCGATGGAGATGAGGGCCATAGCAGGGGCGGATGAGACGAAGAACAAGCTCTTTGAGTCTCCCAGAAGTGCTCTCGAGTTTGCTGACTGGAATTCGACTTCTTCCGTTTCCACTACGCCAGTGGGTTCTCTGAATTTCGATGAAGACGAGCAGAGTCGAGATGGGCCTGATAATCTATCTCCAGCTGAGCGAATTCAGAAGCTAGCGATTGGGCAGAGGCCACCTAATTGGCTTTCATCTTCTTCAGACGATTGGATCTCCGTTTTTGATTACCAAAACACAATCACCGGTTCCAGGGAGAAGAACGAGTCGGCTCTAGAGAGTATGGTAATGGACGAGGTGCAAAGGGAGAAGATTTCTTCCGCTCTTGAATGGCCGGAATCGGTTCCAGGGACGAGTTCATCTTTCGAATCGTCCGAGTTTCCTCCATCGTCCGGTCATGAACAGGAGTCCACGTCCGAGCCGGGAGTTATTCGGCGGAACTTGAATGTCTGTGGGTCTCCTCCACTGCTCTCCCATCTGAGTTTTACAAAAGATGGAAGGCGTGAAAGTTGCCCTGACAGTTTTGTGACATTTGAGAGTAGCAATAGCTTCAATTCTTGTATTTGCCACCCTTGTACTCTTTCTGGTTCTTCACACCAGAGATTGAAATTTTCATAGTAACTCACCATCTCCATTAAGTTTTGTTGATCACTACTTGGGTTTTTCCGATTTGTTTTGGCCTGGGAAGTTAGCAACGTGATTTTGAAGAGCGGAGGTAGTTTTCATATTCTAAGAAAGAATTAAACTCCCCCCCGTTCACGTGATTACGCATTTCATGAGCCGGTCAAGAAAGGGGCAGCTGATGCCATCCTGTTTACTGATTTCGGTGGGCCATTGCAGAAGTGGGTTCTTATCTTGTTCATGATGGTTGTTTCTGCTCGGGGTCATGTTTAAGGTGGGAGACACAGTACCAAGTTTCGTGTACAAGTTGGCATAATCCCAAATAATAATCCGTCAAGTTGCCTAATTAAAGTCTAACCATTCAAACTCTTGATGGTGGCGAGGTCTGAAACAAGCTGGAGGTGTGTTGAGGAGATGGGCACCTACTGGAATTGATTATTCTGAGGCACTAGAGTCTAGAGTCTAGACCCAGCCAGAGTCAGTTTTCCATGGCTGGTGCTACAGTGTGACTGATGCCACTTTTCACACGGTTGACCTGATCCTCAGCTACGAACTGCGATCAGATTGCAGCAGCAAATTAGAAGCATATTTCTTAGTTGACCTTTAAAAAGAAGTCAGTGAATTTGATAAAGTAGACTGGAAGGGGGTGGGTCAACCGATGGCAGTTAGGTTGTCTTTCTAGAACCTAAACCCACTCGAAGACTCAAAAGGGATGAATGAGCGGTTGACTTCTGCGACAAACTTAAAACAAAGATAAACAAAAACAATGGAGCAGGGATTACTTTGACTTTTGTATGATGGCTTTTTTTCTTTTTCCTTTTAAGAGAGAGGAGAGGACTTTTTCACAAAGTCAAGCCAAAAGAAACAAGACGGAGGCAGCATCAACGCGGAAGTAACGCTGTCTCCCATGCTCTGTCCTATGCTTTTCTACGTTGAGGAGCTCTAAACCCTCGCTACCGTTTGAAAAAAATGAAAAAGCTAGGCATTAGAACCCGGGCTTCACCAGACACTTTGAGTTGTTTGATAGGGCACAAAGGAGTAGGTGGTGATTTAAATCTTATGTTGATAAGCGTAATCCTTAATAGGTCCTTAACAGGTCTCTCGAAAAAAGTGAATGCAAAAGTGTGTGAAAATGTTTGTGCGATGTACTTTCTTACATCATGCCATCACAACTGTGTATTAGACAATAGACCCCCCAATATCAAAAGTTACGGCTGATGAGGTAGCCTCATCACATGAGATTAAAGTTATCATAAGTGTAGCATGATTCTTTCCTATGAGGTGTTATAAGGGTTTTTGTAAGACTCCTTAAATAATCGAATTGTTTACGTTTCTTCAGTATACTTCTCAGCATCTGGAACAGGGTAACGATCGTCTCTCATGTCATTTTGTATTTGGCTGCTTTCATAAATAACATTTTCTATTTTACTTGGCCAAAGATGCTAAAATTCCATACTCTATGCCTCTTAACTCTAAATATTATATTACCTATTTTAGGACAAAATTACCTTTAGGTTTAAATAAACCCAATCCTCATATAGATCTTTATAAGCAAACAGTAAAGTGCATTTTGGTGGAGAGGAATGATCAACGGTAAGGTGGAGTTTGCTTATGGGAGATGACCGATAGTGACTCACGATGAGTTGCTAGAGATAATAAAAGCCTATTTTTTCTATTACAAAAACTATTTCGGGTAAAAACAAGCTTTATTTCAGCCAATCTGATCGCCTTTTGACTAGCATAATAAAGAAAACTAGTATTTGGATCCATTACAATAGAAAAGTAGGCAATGATGACATATATATTGGTGAAAATGCACAATTGATAAACATTGATCCCTTGATGAGGTTCAACGAGTTGTGGGTCCAGGTTAAAGAAAAGCTTGTCATAAATGGAAATGTGACTTTAAAGTATTTGATTTCATCTTTATAATCATCTAATCTGCATGAATTAGAAGATGATGAAAACCTCCAATCAGTGTTTTCCATGTATAAGAAGGCAAATAAAGAAGTATATAAGAAGATGAAAAAAACTGACAACGGTGACAAATCACTATTAGTGGAAATGAACCAGACTATGAGTAGAGATAAATCACCAGTAGTATCGGCTCACCCCAACTTGAATGATGGATTGCATACAGGAGTTAATGATACATAATTCACTAGTGAAATAGTCAGGTAACAATGAATTTTATATTACATAACATTATACTATATCGTGAACTTAAACACACAATATTTATATTATTCTCAGTAAAAAAAATATCGTGTTCAACAAAAACACGATATTTATAATATCGCATACTAATGATGCGAAATACAAAAGCGATATCACACAAATTCTCATTAGAGTAGATACAATAACATGACTTGTATGCATATTGTCCCATCGATAATACAATAAAAATTATAAGCGTGTAACCAAATACATGATGTTGAGTTATGTCATATATTGATTAATATGTTAATATTCATTACAGTTTGAAAAAATTCGGAGATTTCAACTCAACAAATCTATATCACACATCGTACTACATTCCAATGTCTACGGAACCTATTATAGAAGTCATTCACATTAGATTTGAAGAAATATCAACAACAATGGGTGCGATAAGAACTTCATTTTATAGCTATGATCCCCATATAACCTTAAAAATTACAACCAAGAATTTGAAGAAGTGTGGGGTGATACCAAATAGAATGAGAATGATATAATTGACATGGAAAGTATGTATAACCATAAAGAATTTAGACATAGTGAGGTACCCAATAATATTGACCTTGAGGCTGAAGCAGAGTGGGAGACAGTTGATGATCTCAACGTATTGAAACCAAATATTGGTGAGGGCGAAGTAATGACTAGTAGCTTGTAAGTAAAGAACTACCAGAATCTACTCCAATTAGGTACACGTTTCTATGCTTGATACATTTTAAGAGGGTTTGGATCGACCTTTCAATAAAGACGAATTTCATATATTAGGTTGTCGATGAGAAAAAGTATACATACACTATAAAATGCACTGACCAGTCTTGCAAGTGGTACATAAGGTTATCAAACATAGGAGATCATATGACTGTGATAAGGTTAGTGCCCGACCATGCGTGTAGAACTCCAAGGAAGTCAAATAACAACCCTTTAGCATCACACCTTTAGATTGCGAGGAAATAATATGGGTTATTTAATGATTTAACATACATTACCCCAAAAAAGCATAGCAAGATATATTTCGAAACATTGGGGTATAACTATGAACTACAAGAAATGTTGGCATGCAGGTAAGACACACTTATGATATTTACATAGTCATGCTTACAAAAGCACAACTTGTTAACACGAGGCTTATAAAGTCGAGTTTTTCTAAATTATGACTTGTTAACCTATTGTGTTATCATGAACATGTTGCTTATAAAGTTTAGTTTTAAGAAAACACAACTAGTAATCTTTCGTGTTTAATGGAATACAACTTGTTAACCTATCGCGTAAGCAGATTTAATGTTGACTACATAAAATCATGTTGAGCAGGTAAAGTACTATGTAATTTAATCAATGGGGACCCAGACGAATCCTATTACATATTTCTTGCATACAAAATTCAGATAGAAATGATTAATCTAGGTAGTATAGTAGTTCAAATCAGATCATGTGATATTCCTGAACCTATAAGGGATACAATTTTAAAATAATATTTTGGATATTTGGGCCAGTTGTAAGAGCTTTTAGAACAAAACTGAGGTCACTGCTAATTGTAGATGCAATTCTCAGGGAAAGTATCTTGGTCAGCTATTGATAGCAACTACACTAGACGGGAACAATAATATACTATGCATCGCATTTGCAGTGGTTGAGAATGAGTGTGAGAAAACTTGGAGGTAGTTTCTTGAATTGCTCAAAAATTATATCTTTTCTAATCCTCTAGCTAAGTTGGATACACTTGTTTTTTTATAGAATGAACCACTTGGTAAATACTATTAAATAATATTTTTCCTCTACACACCACGAATATTGCATCTGTCACATGGCAACAAATATTTTAGACAGACAACTACATAAAGAACTAGCTCTATGTGGCAGCTGAAACTTTTAGACAAAATGTGTACGAGGACACAATGAACAACAATAAAGAATATAATCCTGAGACATTTGCTTGGTTGGATAAGATAGGTGCAAAACACTAGGCCAATGTTGCATTTTCAGGCAAAAGATATGAAACACTTAGCTCAAATAGGTCTAAAAGTGTTAATGCAATGTTCAAAAAAGTCAGGTCGATGCCTATTACTTGGTTAATTGAGCATATAAAGGAACACACAAATGCACTCTTTAAGAAATGTCAAACATATGGCCAAAATATGATTGAAGAGTTAACCACATTTGCTTGTAAACACATTGAAAGCAAAAGAGAAGAAGCAAGGCATGTGCATGTATTGTTGGTCTCAATGTATGAATTCCAGATTAACTCGCTATATCACTAGGTAAAATGTAAATAATGCAATGTGTAAGGTTATACGTTATCCACAATAATGTATATGTTTATGTGTTCAAATAACATGATAGTTGTGAGTGCACGTCAAGTGTTGAAGAGTCGTGTTTTCGATAACACTATAATGTCACTTTTTGTGTTCTCATTAACACAATATTCCTTTAACAGGATGTAGTGAATCTAGTCGAGTGTAGCTACACATGCGAAAGGTTTTATCATATGGGGCTATTGTGTAAACATGCAATTACAACAATTGATCGCAAACACTTCTATGTGTTTGATTATTCCGAAATATGATACTCCGCAAACATGTATAGAATGATATATTGAGGGCCATTCTGTCAAATGTCGGATAGACACCAGTGGGAACCAACTGGAGTTTTTCCTCCATTCAACCCACCGATCCCACTGAAGTAGAGGAGGCATCCAAGGAAAAACCAAATACAATCACAATCCAAGGTCAAAGCCCCATGCAAATGTGGAGCATGTGGGCAGTTGGGTCACAATCGCAAACATTGTGCCAACGCACAAGATGACTCTCCAAATGTTATTGTTGGTCCAAGTACAAGCATAAGGAGGGCACACAAAAGAGTAGGAAAGCGACTTAAGTACAAGGAACATTGATCAAGGGCGGCTTGCAATGACACGGGCCCCATTGCGGCTTGGCTCTACGTGATGGATGGCGCAGCTTATGCTTATGCTGGTTTCAACCTCTCCAACTTCAAAAGGCGATAACTTCCTACCCCGAAGTCAGAATCACTCATTCTTAGTACTGATGGACTCATATTGATGAGTCCTTCAAAACTAAACCCCACATGGGTAAATTCTATAAAAAGAGGAAAGAAGACCAAATTCTTGGATGCCTTTGCATTAGCATAAAAAAGAGGTCGGATTACTAACCATATTATGATGATTTACTTTAGAAGTGCATGGACGAATTGAATTATAACTTCGCTTGACATGAAAGCATGTTTAAGATGATTCTATGTGATATTCTTCCATGAAGAAGTTCAGAAATGTTATTTATATGTTAAATGATCATTTGATTACATGAATCATTGTTTTAACATCACTAGGAGATGATATATGTGAAAAAAACCATGCTTTTGAGTAATTTTTGTGAAGCTAGGATAGTCTCCATTATGTCTTCCCATTCATTGGCACAACCACCGACATATCGATGATGTCACAGATAAAAGGAAGGAGATGATAGAATTGACATTGTCTCACATCGACACATCAATGAATAACTGGTTTGTCCTCGGCAGTGTGGTCAACAGTCGACGAGGCATCATTGAGGAAGGCTAAACTTAGTGGACATATTAGTGAGTTTGCTGATATATAGTTGGTTTTGGATAATTTTCAATAGGAATTGCTATGTATTGTAAGCTATTATTAGGTAAGATAATTACATGAAATTAAATGCATATTAATGCAAGAGTATGTAATGATATACTTGTTGATGTTTTGGCATAAGTATCTTATGTGTGTGTAAATCTTTGTAATCAATAACACTCGGGATCAATGTCTAAGGACATATAAGGATAGAAGATCCTAGTGTTTGGGGGCTCCTCAAGTGAGTCATTTAGCATGTAACAGAAGGGTTTGGCATGAAATAGGACTATGGTATTCCGGTGCTATAAGAATGGGAATTATACAAAAGATAACTAGTCCTTCATAGCGCAGTATATGAGGTTTTAATGATCATGGTAGTTGAGATCTCTACCACTTGGGTCCATGAGCCCTTTGTGGGCCTTATCTTAATAACATGGATAAAGCGGGTAAATTTTTAGAAAATCTAAGGTCGAATTGTGAGTATTTCATGGTCTAGTTAGGTGTGGTTGAAGTTTTAGACGTGGCTACTGTGTCATAGAGAACCTTATGATTTACACCTATGAAGCAAGCATCTCACAAGTGTGGTCACGATATTGATTGTAATTATGTGGAAGCATTTATGATTGAGTACGCTTATATATCACCTATCATTGATAATGATGATGTTAATATTTGATTATAATGGTTGTATCGTGTGATGATGTAGCGTATTCAATTACTTTATTATTCATAGTACTTATTTAGCTATCGTATTGGGTATATTTGTATACTCAACATCCTTATGATGCCGGTTAGGCAAAAAAAAAAGTTGGGTTAGGAATGTTGTGCATAGAAAGGATGACCAAGACTTCCATAGTGGATATAAGATTTTTTATCTTTATTAGTAAACTTTTAGTAATGTGTGCATTTGAACCTAGGCATGTGAGTACTACTTGACCGGGTTCAGGTTGGGTTGGATACTTTCTTGGGTCAAGTAGGGTTAAAAAAACCGTATCAGTTTCAGGTTAATAAAAAAAATTTGAAACCCGACTTGACCTATAAGATCTCTAAACTCTATCTGGTTCATTTTATTGAATTTAGTAATTACTATGTGGTTTAATGTTAACTTCAATCGGTTTTGACTTATCTTTGAATAATTTAAAGTAGTTAACAATAGTTTTTAAGTAAGTGATCTTCACTTATGATGGTTTTTATGTTAATACAAGTCAAATGAGATTTTTCTAGAATTTTTTACTATTTTCCCAGAAATTTAGGGGCAGGCCCCACTGTGGGCCCCACGTGCAAAATTGGGGTTATAGGTCCAAAATGACCCTAAAACATCTTAAGATAGTAATTAAAGATTTCAAAATTTTTAGACATCAATTTGGGCTTAAAATAACCAAAATTTTTATTTTTAGTATTAGATTATATTTACACCCTACCTATTTATTTGGTTTACCCCAAAGCCTACTATAAATAGAAAGGCTCAGCTACTTTCCCAATTCAAAAGGGTTGGAATCTGGATCTCAGGAGCCTAATCCTTATTCCCAAAAAAGGAAAGATGATTAAGGTAGAGATTACCCTAATCTTTTACTAATTTCTTGGGGTTTCTCCTAAACTTTCCAAATCTCTTCTTTTACCATAGTTTTATCTTAATTTCTACCTAAAAAGCTACTAATTTAAACTTCTATTTCAAACCCTTGTTAAAGGAATTTCGTTTTTGAACTCAAGAAACCTTAGATCTACGAGTTTCAAAGAGATTTAGGTATTTTTAATAGAATTTAAGCAAATATTGATGAAAACCCTCTTGTTGGTAGGATTTGAAGGTGTGAGAGCATCAATTTCAAGTTAAGAAGCTCTCTGAAGGTAAGTGATTTCATCCTAAGTAGATTTGTGATTTTAGATTTGATGTTTCATGGAGTTTGATGTGGGTTTTCATGGATTTGAGCTTTAATGATGAATTTAGAAAAGCTTAATCTTCTTGTGTTTTCTTTGTGTTTTTGGTTGTAAATGACTAGATTTACTGTTTCCTAAGCATGAATTTCATTATCATGATGTTTAGGAGTAAGATTTGAAGGTTTATGATGTTTATGTGAAGTTTTGGATTTGGTTTCGAAATGGGGAAGACGAACAAAAAAATTCTAATTCTGGCAAACAAATGGCCATGCAGGCCGATCAAACGGTCAGCCGTTCGAACGGCCCTACAAGGCGTTCGAACACCAGCACTGCAATTTGTTGATTCTTGCCTATTTTTCTCATTTTTGAGTTTTTATTCCTAAGTACAATTTCTTATGTTCATGATGAGTAATTTATGTTAGGATGAGCTACTGGAAGGGTATGAATTTGATATGGGAGCTATGATGAATGTTTAGGTATTATGTAAATTACATGATGATTGGTTAAACATGTGGTAATTACTTATCTTGAATCCATATTGAATGATTCCTTATATTTTAAGCACGATTTTAGCAAGGTTATAGCATGAGAATGAATTTTTATGCCTTCACATATTATGCTTGAATTATGGGTGAATGATAGTGTCATGTCTAGCTTCAAGTTTGGTATGAATATGGTTACATAGGTCTAACATGAGGTTGCACTTGATTCGAATTGTGTTTTTTAATAGTTTTTACTCATGATTTCAGTAAGAAGCCATGAGTAGATGTCAAATAGCATGTATGTAGTATGTTGATGTGTTATTTATAATACATGTTCATATGCTTAGAAATTAATGTTTCTACCTAGTACATACGAATGTGGGGGTAATCATGATTATTATTGATACTTATGATTAGATATGATACATTATTGGCTTCTGGGAGCACATTCTATGAATTAGGACCCATGTAGAGATTGCTCGCGTATGTACCATGTTGCATATATTATGAGACCAATTTATGAATGAAACTTTATTGAGATTAGCTATGTTGAGAGATTAGTTGTAATTGTGTGATATTGCTTGTCGGGTTAATCAATCGGAGGCTTATTGATTCGGTTTTAAGTCCAAAAGGATGGGGTTTTATGTCCCTCAATGACGAGTTTCCTCCCCGGGTTGAGAAGAGCAGCAATGCTATTAGGAGAATAAAACTATTGAGACCATCTAGACCCTAAGAATCCAGGCTAGTGTAGCTGAGTACACAGACTTACTAGGGGGTATTCTTCCCAGCTAGGGAATTCACCCAAACTGCATAATTCCTTCAGACTTTCCTATTGGGGATGGTTTGGAGTGAGCAGAGACTGCTTATGCTTCAACTGATTAAGCAGGGTTGATGTTTTATTGACTTGCATAGTTGTGATTAGTGTGATTAGAGGCACTTTACATGCAGGTTGATTGATGATGATTATGCATGATGTGATTGTGTGCTAGAGACACTTCTCATGTAGGCTATATGTGATGATTATATATGTTGGGATTGTGTATTAGAGGCACTTCTCATACAGGATATGTGTGATGACTATTTATGTCAAGAACAATATGTGTGAAATACTTGCAATGAGGGTAATAGTTTATGTTAAATATAGTTATGGTAAGGGAAGTAATTAGAAAAAAAAATATTATGTGATATAAAGATCTGATAGACCATGTTGATGTGTCGTGGATTTTTTTTTTATTTACCGTTACCATATCTAAAACCTTACTGAGTTTTACTTACCCCTCTTTCTGTGTTTTGTTTTGGGGCTATATGGCATGACATGCAGTTAACCAAGATCCTCTGTATGAGGAACGATCGGAGAGAGCATGAGATTAGGCGTGGATGCCTCTGGACTTTGTTATGTTGTTTGATTTATGTTGTTATGATAAAAGAACATCATGTATGGTGGTTCTTATTTCAGACTCGTGTATATCTTATATTTTTAGATCTGTTTAATTTCTGATTCGAGCCATGTGTGTCAGCTCAAGATTTTAAGTATATGGGTATAAGACTTATGGACTAGTTTAGAGTTAAAGTTCTATTTCTTTTGTTCTACTTATTTCTCTTGCATAAAGATTTAAAGGTGCGCACTCCGTATGTGTTAAATACCCACATAGAGGGGTTAAAATCTTTCGCAACATTAAACCAACCTTGTCACCCCCGTGTGCTTCAACCGTCCTTTGGACCGATTTCAGCTTGGGTCAGGTAGGTGCTGGGGCATGACACAACCCAAGGGAGATGACCAACCTCTCTGGCATGTGGAGCAATGAAGGTGTGGAGACTAACTCATAAGGTATGCTACAAGGAAGTTTGCTTTTTTAATTTTTGTGTTTGATTTTTTTTCTTGCATTGAGGCTAATATCATTTTTTTCTTTTCGTACTCAATGTCTATTTTTCATAATTACATAATATATGAATTATTTGATTACTCATTGTTTTTCCTTTTCTTAATTATGATTCAATGTAGTAAAATATTTCTGAATCAATGAAATAGATTTTGTAATATCATAGACAAGTTTTGTGTTGCCCCTTTGTTGTTGTTGCATTGTCTAAATTTAATTACTGTGTGATTTTTATATTACTATCTATATTATGTTTAATAATAGTTTATTCTTATTTAATTACTCATTGTGTTTAGTATATGTAATATTTAATTACACTTCTGTGGTTTAATTATTGCTTGTGGTTTTTTCTTGCATTGAGGCTAATATGATTTTTTTTACTAGGTGTCTATTTTACATAATTACATAATATATATATTATATAATTACTTGATTATTTCATTCAAATTTAGTAGTAAGAGTTTTTTATATTTAAATGTTAAAGTAAAATTTCAGGTATAAATATTTATTCTTATTGAAGAATTATATTTAATTATTTTACATCTTAATGTTTATTCACACTTTTTAAGAATCATCGCATAAATAATGTTATTTTAATTATAATTAATAAAAAGTTAATTCACTCGTAGTTTTAATTTGGGTTCTAAGTAGGGGTGTTAACAAGCTGAGCTGAGCCGAGTATTAGGCTGTTTCGGCTCGAGCTTGAACTGCTGAAGCTCGGCTCAAGCTCGGCTCGAAGCTTGAATAAACTCGAACCTTTTAGCTCGAGCTCGGCTCAATTTAGAAATCCAAAGCTTGGCTCGAGCTCGAGCTCGAACTTGAATAAGTGAATCATAAGCCTTGACTTGAATTGGGCTCGAACTAAAAAAATAAAAATAATATATATATATATATATATATATATATAAATATAAAGTATATAAAGTATCACATATACTAATATACTTTTAGTATTAAATATTAATTAATATACTTCAACAAGTATTATGACTACACCGTGAATATTTGATTATAGTCACTATGAAAGAAGAAAACTATGATAAATAAGTTTTAGTTATATATGCTAAAAAAATGCAACATTATTATTTTTCTCTCTTTATGTACATATAATCACTAAAAAAGATGTAAAAAATAAAAAATTATTTAGGCAAGATCGAGATCCAAATACGCAAGAAGACATAAACTAATCTACTTCCCGAGTTATGTGTATTCTTATATCATAATATGATGATGTATGACATCTATACTCACATAGTCGTGAGTGAGCCTTGACTCATATAAATGGGTCATATATCAATACGATACATAGTATCAGTATATAAATATGTGATTATATGTCATTTTATATATTCCATTCGTCATAGATTAATAACTCAATTAAATTTGTCAAAATGAACTAATTGAATAGAGCTATTAATCTAAGAATAGAGGGAGTATGTTATAAATATGTATTTAAATTAACAATTATATTTATATAAAATATGCATATATATATATATATACATTATTTATATATAATTTTAAAATTATATTCAAGCTCGAAGTCGAGTCGAGTACTATCGAGTTCGAGTTTTATTCGAACCGAGCTGAATCGAGTAGGGGTCAGTTCAAACTCAATTTAAACTTATTCGAGTTTGAATCAAGTTTGAATCAAGCCTAATTCGAGTCGAGTTTAACTCGAATCGAACTTAACTAAGCCAAATTTACTCACAAGCTAACTCAGCTTATTTACAACCCTAATCCTAAGGTAGAGCGGGTGTGGCAGGGTTTTAGTACGGCGGGTTTTATGGGGTATGGTCAGGTATTGCAATCTCGGGTATGGTTGGTCGGGTAGGCCCGCACTGCGCATTTGTTTCGACTTTCGACCATCTCTTCTCCAGGCGACTGCTGAGCGGCCTCCCCCTTCCGGCCTCCGCCTTCCTACCCGTCAGGCCTCCTGCCTCCATCCTCTTCCCCGTCAATTCCACTTTGCTTATTGCCCGTCCCAGTTGACCCTCCCTATATCCCAGTCCGGCTGGCCTCCGCTCTCCTCCCTGTCCTCAATCTCCCTCCCCTCTACTTCGCCGGAATCCGCCTTCCCTTTCCCTTCCCCTACCCGTGCGGCAGTCCCCCTCCTCTCTCCTTCAGTTCCGCACCATCCACGCCCCTCTTTCACCATCATCGGTCCGCCCGAAGTGGAGACGACCAGCTTCTGTTGCATGTGGAGCAGTGGAGGCGTGGACAGTCCTAGCTCATAAGGTATGCTACGAAGAAGTTTGCATTTTTAGTTTTTTGTGTTTGATTTTTTTTGCATTGAGGCCACTATGAATTTAGTTATTTTTCTTTCTGTACTGAATGTCTATTTTGCATAGCATATATATTATTTGATTACTCCTTTTTTTTCCTTTTCTGGAATATGATTTAATGAAATAATTTTTTGTAATTTCATCGACAAGTTTTGTGCTGCCCCTTTGTGGTTGTTGCATTGTCAAAATTTCATTACTACTTGTGATTTTTATATTACTATCTATGTAATAATTGGCCATACTATTGTCATTGATTAATGGTGAGACTATTGTAGTTGGCTTCATGTTTTCTAGACTTATGACTGAAAGTACTGTTTAATTGGCCATACTATTGTCATTGAGTTCTTGCTCGTGGGTTTCTGTAGTAGGTATTTAATTAATTTCATATTTAAGTGATTAAATTTGAGGATGTTGGAGTTTTACTTTTTTTTGTTGTATATGCAGTTGGAATTTTACCATCCCAGTTTGATTTTTGTGTATATGCAGCTATTTGATTATTTCATTCCAGATTTAGTAGTAACATGTTTTTCATGTGTAGATGTAAGAAAGATTCCAGGTTTAAGTATTTATTCTTGTTGAAGAAGTATATTTGATTATTTCATATCTTAGTATTTATTCCCACTTCTTTTTGAAGAATCATCATACAAATGTTTTTATTTTGATAGAAATTAGTAATAAATTAATTTGACCCGGGTTTTAACTCGGGTTCTCGTGTAGGGGTTGGGTTTTATCTCGGGCAGGTAGGGTATTGGTATCGCAGGTTTTATCTTGGGTAGGGTCGGGTTTGGCAATCACGGGTTCTATCTCGGGTTAGGGTCTACAAGGGACAAGGAGCTGCTTGGGTTCAGTGGCTTCAGGCAGGTCTACAAGGTCACATTGCCAGACTTGGTGGCCGTGATCATCGTCAATCGTCCCACGAGTCCAAGCAGGGGCTTTGCGAGTTCTTGACGGAAATTGCCACCTATGCCACCACAACCTTGTGTAACTGCAGGGGTGGTTAAAAGCCTAACCTGGGTTGCCTGGTTCCACTTTGAGTTTTCACAAACGGAGCCCTGTTTTGTTGGAGTTGTGATAGGATAAATGGACAAAAGAGAGCGCACAATGAGAGAATTTTCTCTCCTATGAGGCGCTGATCTGGACTGTAAAAAACAAATGCCGTCCTTCTCTATTTTCTCCGCTGTGAGAAGGAGAGCACAACCCACCCTCAACTTCTAGTGACTTCTGCCGAGCAAAGAGCCCTTTTTCACCAGCTAGAAGAGCATCGGCCAATGACCTGTCGGGGGGCCAAAGATTGGTGAAGGGTAGCTAGACATCATTCATTTCCCCATTTTCCTTTCTCTCCTTTTGTCTTCTCCTCCCTACACTTATGCCCACCTTTCATTTTCACCTTGTTATTTGTTTCCATGATTTGAGAAGCCGACAAATTATACAAGAATGCGACTATATGTATCTCAATAATCCCCTCTGTACCCCATTTCTCATTTACCCCTTCTAAAGAGAGGACCATGTACAATAAGTTTTAAATATGGGCCCACAACTTTTTACATGTGCCATCACTATGGGCACTATTTTTCGTATGCATTGCATACTTGATAATTCCTTGTCAAGCCTTTGTTGCCTTCAATTTGGGCTCTCTATATCTCCGTCTCCCATTTCCAGAAGGCAAGAGAAACCGTTTGAAGTGAATGGCGAGGCTTCTAGTCTCCTCAGCAACAATGAGACTGGAGTCACTTGCCTTCCTTCAGACCTTTGTGGCTCCGGCACTCCACCATTAAGCAGCGGATCATTTCCCTCCTCCCTTGAGTTCAAACCCTCAATCTGACTCCCTCTCTGCCTCCGGCAGTCTGGCCTCTACCTAATGCCTATCTGCATGGCTTCCTTTGAGTCTTGACATTTAGACTCCACACCGTCTAGGTGTCCACCTTTGCAGTCCGCAGATAGGCTCCCCACTCTGCACTTTGTGAGTCTGTGACAAAGCCTACTAGTACTTCACCAAAACTCCAAGCTTCGCAAGATGACCAATACTCTTTATCTTTTTTTTCTAAACAAATAATTTCTGTCTTCTGTTGGCATTTTTCCTTATGAATATCTGATTTACTTACTTTATTGCAAATATCTCATTCTTGTTGTGGGTATAATTGATATATAGTTACACCTACGTTTCTCAGGTTGTCTCATTTAACAATTGAATATACTTATTATGTGATTTTCTGAATGTATATTTCACAAAAGTAGTGAGTGAAGCTAGATTTAGAGTGTTTGATAAATTGTATAATAGATTATAGGATTGAAGGAGGGGAAGAGGGACATATATAAGATAGCTAAGTTAAGAAAGAAGTAGGGACTTAGATCAAGTTAGATGCATTAAGAGTGATGATCAAAGGGTTTCAGTAAAGGATGAAGAAATTGATAAAAGATGGAGAGGGTATTTTTAGTAGCTATTGAATGAAGATTATGATGGTCTTAATATTGAGTCTAGTCCTATTAAAGATATAACTTATTTTAGGAGATTTACAATAGAAGAGGTAAAAGTTGCCTTAAAGAAGATGAAGAAAGGTAAAATATTAGGACCTAATAGAATTCCTATTTGAAGTAAAGAAGTGCCTTAGGAGTGTTGGCTTAACTTTGTTGACTAAGTTGTTTAATAATATTTAGAAATAAAAGAGGATGTCAGAGGAGTGGAAAAGAAGCACCGTTATACCTCTATATACAAATAAAGGGGACATCCAAAGCTGTACAAACTATAGGGGTATAAAAATTATAAGTCATATTGTAAAGTTATGGAAGAGAGTGGTTGATGAACATTTGCAGAAAGTAACTTAAGTAACTAAGAACCAGTTTGGTTTCATGTTAGAGAGGTCAACAATCGAGGCTATTTTATTGTTACGACAATTAGTTAAGAAATATAAGGATAGGAGACAAAACTTCTATGTGATCTTTATTGATTTGGAAAAAGCTTATGATAGAGTGCCTCGAGGGCTCATTTGGAGTGTCTTGAAGAAGGGAGTTATAAGATGTTACATCGATATTATTAAAGATATATGCAATGGGGTAGTAACCAATGTATAAACAATTGGGGGAGAAATTAAGGAGCTCCAAGTCACGATAGGTCTTCATCAAGGGTCAGTCTTAAAGTGCTTATATTTTTGCTCTAGTTATGGATGAACTAACAACACATATACAAGATAGGATACCTTGGTGCCTATTTTTTTCAGATGTAGTTTTCGTTAACGAGACTATAGTAGGGTTAAATGCCAAACTAGAATGGTGGAGGGAAGGTCTAGAATCAAAAAGTTTTACAATAAGCGGGACGAAGACGGAGTATCTAAAATTTAACTTTAAGGATTGTAGAATTATAGGTAAAACTTTACTCGAAATAGATGGGCAAGAATTGCCAAGATGTGAGCAATTTCGATATTTGGGTTCCATTATCTACAAAGAGGGAGACATCATTAGTAATGTGGTACATAGGATTAATGAGAGGTGCATAAAATGGAGGGCATTAGGAGTTTTGTGTGATAGGCGAGTCCCAAATAGGTTTATAGGTAAGTTCTATAGGACATATATTAGGCTCACAATACTCTATAAAGAAGAATGTTGGGCACAAAAGAAAAGTCATATAAAAAAGTTGAATGTAGCTAAAATGAGGATGTTAAGGTGGATGCGTGGAATAATTAGGAGAAATAGGATTAAAAATGAGGACATATGTGAGAACTTAGGGGTAGTACCTTTAGAGGAGAAGCTCAGAGAGTGTTGTATTGGTTTGTATGTACAAAGAAGATCAATGGATGCCCTGGTAAGAAGGTTGGAAGGGTTTTACGTAAATGATGTCAAAAGTGGGGAAGTGAGACAAAGAGAATTTGGATGAAATTAATAAAGATATGACTATGTTATCTCTTACAAAAGAGTTGGCACAGAACATGCTAGAATGGAGGCGTAAGATCCATGTCGCCAACCCAAATTGTTGGGAAAATACGCTATTTGATTTTGATTTTGATATTTCATGAATGGAGTGTGTGTAAGACTATGAATTGGGGGATTGGGAATCCCACAAGTAGAAGTCTTGTTTGGGTTGAATTTGCTTGAGGTTTGTATGAAATATTGGGGACATTGGAGTGATTTGAATTTGGAGTTCAGATTTTCAGTTTCTCTATATTTGATAATATATGTACATTCTAAGTACCTTACGTCTATTTTATACTTAACTTTTGGGATTAATCATTTGTTATATTAATTGCATTGATTTGCATCTTCATATAAATTGATATTATAGTTTTCTACTGGCCGCCTTTTTCCCCATTTTTTCCCCGAATTTTCCGAACAGAACCAAATTGGCCCCTGGCCGAATTTTCCCCGCCCTATTACTCTGTGACAGATAAAACTGCGTTTGCACTTTACAAGATATGAAGAAATCAAATTGCCTAAGTTTACAAGATCTTTCCCCATTCAATTTTTTGTTCTTTTTTTTGGACAAACCGTCTGCCTCGCTGTGAACTATAGTACTCCCTTGGGAGTTTGGAAAGTTTGAGGGAGTCCAGGTCAAGCCTAGCACCATGGATATGGATATGTATGTTCAAGCTCCAGTCTGAGTATCAAACTGCCTGCTGGAATCGAGTTTGTCAGGCTGGCTTGATACTCGTTGGAATGCAACCCAAGCAAGTCTAGTACTCGATTCGTCTAGGATCATCAGCCTGTAGTCCTTGTTTTCCCTTGTTCATGCTTAGCTCTCACCTCCCTGCTGCTCTGCCATTGCTGCCGAAGGCGAGCATCTCTCTCACTTATTCTCAGTTATTCTACTTTTTTGGTTTATCATATTTTCCTTTTCTCTATTATGTCCTGTGGTTGCTCCCGCTCCCGCTCCCTCTTCATTCTTTTCATCTTCCTCGTTTTCATATTGTTCCACTCCCACAGTTTGTGAATGATTAAATATGGTCCACACGCGTATATTTAGTTTATTATGTTATGTCTTTATTTCTTGGGTGCCCTAGAGACTTCATAGTGTTTTTTATTATCTTTTAAGTGATTTGGGAAGGGTGATGGATTATGGTAGACTCCCTACTGGTCATGTGAAAATCTAATACAGTGAGAGGGGTTAATAGTGTAGTAGGGTTATTTGAAACCTAAAACTGAGAATCCATGAAACCTGCCTGTGGGACGAATTAAACATTGACCCACTTACCTATGACCAACTTATGTGTCAAACTGTAACCACTTGGAAGATAACTGGCCAAGTGAAGAACTGATGGAGATGAGCTCACTTCAGAGGAAGTTGCGGTCTTAAATGCATTTGTTGATGTTTACATTAGAATGTTATAATCTTACATATTTATTTCTCAAAAGTAATGCAAAGAAGCATATCTTTTTGAACAAGTAGACAGGCAATATCTTGTAATTTAATGCACTCCTATGCAAATGTTTTAAGGCATAGGAAATAATCCTGCCAGTTAAATGCTAAAACTGTATTAGTGTTATGATCTGCTTTAAGGGTCCAACACTATCTAATGAGTCGCAAAGGGCCAAATAATTAGTTATTCCTTAATTATTGCCTATGCTATTATATAGGGGCTTAACAATAATATGGTTATTAATAGGGAGTATGTGTAATTTCCAAGTAGTTATCATTAATGGCCTTTTAGGATTAGGAGTAGCTAATCAGGATCATTGGTTCTTTTATTCAATGTAAGGGCTATGCCCTAATCAAAGTAGTGAATGAACGAATATTTCTCCCGAAAGTCTTCTCTCTCCTCTTCATCTATCATCATTCCTTCCAACC
Source organism: Saururus chinensis (assembly GCA_035235625.1). Taxonomy (NCBI): domain Eukaryota; kingdom Viridiplantae; phylum Streptophyta; class Magnoliopsida; order Piperales; family Saururaceae; genus Saururus; species Saururus chinensis. The sequence continues at coordinate 36,519,844 of CP141145.1, forward strand.
CATGCCCACTGTTACCACCTAATTCGACCATCCATCCTGTAAAACCCAATGGTACACAACAATTAGTCCATGCCTATTGCTTGAAAGTCAATGACTATTTTTTATTTCATAGTCATGGTTAAAATTTACAGAAAGAGAGCTTATATGAAAGATTGATTTCATATTACTATTTAATCACATAAGATATGCCTACTTGTGGAAAATTTGTTCCGAAGTAAATTTTTGGTTTTCTTGTAATCTCTCATCCAGATCCTTCTTGGTCTCATCTGCTACTGTGTGTATATTTTCTGTGAGTAAACTTAATCCAATTTAAAGGATCATTTGTTTTTGGTGACGAGCTTTTGAGTTTTGAAAGATGGTACAAGACATATAACATTAAGATTCACAAGAGAGTGGCAGGAGATAGAGGATTTTTCTCGTTTGTTCTACTTTTCTTTTGGTTATTCATATTGTCCTTTTCTCTATACTCCTGCTATCACCCTCTCTCTCTTTCAAGCTTTTCATTTTCCCCATTTTCATAGTGTTTCACACAATTTGCAAATGATTTTATATTGATTTAAATCAATAGCATTTTATATTTGATTGTTTTCTCATAATTGTAAAATGTCTACTCTGAAAATTGTTTACAAATCTTTTCTTTCTTTCTGAATATGTTGGGATTCCTTTATTGTTATAAGAGTAATGCTACTGTGACGTGAAGATTCACATGTCAAAACTCTACTTCATCATTCTCACCCCATTTATGAATGGGGCCCACTTTTTTATGGGTCCCACTCATCAATGGTGTGAGAATGATGAAGTAAAATTATGACATGTTAATCTTCACGTCGTTCAAGCATTTTTTCTTGTTTTAATTAGATCCTCTAATGGTTGTTGGGTTATTCGGACACCATGCAGCTGCTCTATCTGCTAAGTGCTTCCTGGGATGGCTCTTGCTTTGCCATCATCTTCTTCATCCCGGGTGACTGTGGAAAGAGTGGGACGGGCAGTGGATGCCCTCCTCAAATGGATAAAATCACAAAAGAAGCACCAGAAGGCCCAACTTCTGGAGTCAGACGAGCTCATCTACCTCATCCTCACCCTTAAGAAGGTGCCCGCTGCTGCCCGTACCAACCCCTTCAAGATCCCGCTTTCCAACCCCATCCACCCAACTGATGGCTCTCAACAGATGTGTCTCGTCATCGATGATCGCAGCCATGGCAACAAGACACTTACCTCTGACTTTGCCAAGAAGAAGATTGAGGTTGAGTCTATTCCCATCTCCAAGGTCATCAAGCTGTCCAAGTTAAAGACTGATTACCACCCCTTTGAGGCCAAGCGCAAGCTGTGCGGCTCCTACGATCTCTTCTTTGCTGACAAGCGTGTCCTCCCCCTCCTCCCCCGTCTCCTTGGTAAGCAGTTTTTTAAGAAGAAGAAGATTCCAATTCCCATTGATCTCACCAAGAATAATTGGAAGGATCAGATAAGCCAGATTTGTAGCTCTGCGCTGCTTTACCTCAGAACGGGAACTTGTAGCATTCTCAAGGTTGGCAGGGTTACCCAGGGGAGAGATGAGATTGTGCAAAATGTGGCAGCAGCCATTGAAGGGGTTGCAGAGATTGTGCCAAAAAAATGGGCAGGCATTCGTTCCTTCCACTTGAAGTCCTTAGAGTCTCTGGCATTGCCGATATATCAAACATTGCCAGATATTGGCTTGAAAATTGAAGGATATAAGAAGGAGGTGGAGGAAGGGCAGGCAGGAGGAGCTTCTGAGAAGATTAAGAATGATTCTGATACCCCCAAAAAGCCAGAGAAGAATATAAAAAAAACTGCTAAGAAGGGAAGAATTCATCAAGTTTATTATATGGATGGGGATATTGATAGATTGATGGCTGGTTTAGCTAGTGAAGATGGCGACAATGCAAAAGATGTAAATGAGTTTAAAGTTGCGGATGTTGTGGATGGCCAAGAGATGAAGAAGACCAAGAAAAGAGAGCAGGTGCTCAACGATTTGGATGAGGCACCTAAGAAAATAAAAAAGAATAAAAAAGGAGGAATCTTGGAAACACAAAACTGCTTGAGGGAACACGGTGATCAGGAAAAAACTGTGATCTCTAGTGCTGAAAAAGAAAAGGCGATTAGTGTCAAAGATTTGAAGGCCAAGAAGGGGGGAAAGCTGAAGATTAAAAAAAAGAAGCAAACATGAGTATCTGAAATTGGAAAAGATGATTAATGTGTTATTAGGTCATGTAGTTTAGATAATCAAATTTTGTTTTTGCTTTCTATTGCAATATTTTTCTTTATTTGCTGCTATTGACTTCCTTGATTAGAACCTGAAGAGGATGGTTATGCCCCAAGTGGGTACTCGACATCCTTGTATTACTCCATTTTGACGTTAATCACTTTATGTTTCGTCATCTTTAACCTTTGAAAAGGTTGAATTTGAATTATATTTTTATTTTTTTAAATTAAAAAAGTTAATTTTAAAAATAAAATATTAATAAAATATTAGAATATTGATACGTATCGGCTATATTAATATAACTAATATATATAAAAAATACGTGTAGGGGTGTATTGCCTATGTACTATATCGATATCGACCGAAATAGATATGTATCGACTAATACGGAGGCCTTCCATAGTCATATATACCTAGAGAGTTTACTTTAAGGCTAGCTATTTCTCAAAGGCAAAAGTTGAGGGGAGCCTGGCCTAAGCTCATCGGACTGTTGGATTTAACTCCAACCTGACAGCCTACGTTATTTTAGCGCTCCTGAAGTAACATCGGTCATTGGATATAAATATGAAGGCTCGAAGAGTCTAGGCTCATACAGCCATGAACGAAACTAGCTCATGTCAATGGGCCTCCTTTTCAAAGGTTTACAAAGACTATTCATTAGTGCACATAGAGACAGGACACATATATCAACATGAGGTACCGTGGGAAGCATGGCTCCCAGCCTCCCACCACCCCTCTATGAGCGATGATATAATTTGCTTAAGCAAGGCAACTTGTATGCCAAACCTGGATAAGAATTTGCATCTTCTAGAATTTTACTAATTTGCATTTAAACGTGGCTAGTTAGACCTCAATTTTTTCTCTATCCCCCCAAAAAAGTGAAAAAAAGTTTATTTTATTTATTTCATTCCCCCATCTTTCTCCCCTCATTTTTCTCATACTTCTCCCACTACATTTAAACCCTACCCCTTTTTCTTCCTGCAACAATTCTAGTGACTTCGACTCTGGTGAATTCTCCGGCGGTAAGATCTGACCGCAAAGGCCGGATTCGGATATGGCCCGGCCAAATTCAATTATGCAAGTCATGCTGCTGGATTTGGCCAATGCGGTTAGATCTGGCTGTGCGGGTCAGATCCAGCCTTGTGCCGAACTATCATGCGTGGCTAGATCCAGCCATGGCCGGATCTGGCCCGCACAATCAAATGTGGTGTGCATGTCAAAGCCTGCGTGTTGGATGTGCTTGTGCAGGCCAGATCTTGCCTACACGGCCAGTCTGTGCACCAATCTGGCCTGCGCACCGGATTGGTTGCACGTGTCAAATTCAGCTTACTGCGGGCCGAATCTGGCATACATGCTGCTAGATCCGGCTACAGCCCATTTGGCCACCAGTAGCATTGATGTCAAATCGGCGCCAGCACCAATGACCAAGCTTCCACGGGAGAAGAAGGAGGAAGTAGTGTAAATTTTCTTATTATTTTTAAATATAAAAAAAATAAATAAAAATTTTTAACAAGGGAAATTAGGCGTAAAGAAGATACAAGTGACACTAAAAAAATTTGGGGTCAAAATAGCTACGTTCTTTGCATTTTTATGTAGTTTACAGGGTTACATATAAAACCTGTTATATCTCGAATAAACTCTTTAAAAAGAGAGCAATGCAGAGGTGATTTTTGTTGAGTTAAATTTGTCCTCCAGCCTTTCGTCTAACAGGTAACGTTTACAACGAAACAGATAAATCATAGATTCATAGTAGATCCCTCAAAGTTGTAGTAGTAGGTGTAATCACACTGGCCCCTCTTGTTATCTGCTTAATCACATCAACAGAAAAGAAGAAACAAGCGTGAGAAAGCGTTTGCCATCCAGCCCAAATTCTACAAATTATAATTGCACCATTTGTAGCATCCATAATAGGGATTGCCATTGGCTTGTCACGGCTGCGTGGCCATTGAATGATAGTAAAGGTGAGCAAAGAATCTACTGATGCTAAGTTGCTAACCTGGCTGCTGAGGTGCAGATGATTGGGGTTGCAGCTGCCAACAGGGTGGCCTCTCTCGTCGTAGAGAATAAGTCCACTGAAGCGGGGCATTTCGCACCTCTCCCCCATCATTATCCGCCTCTGCCACACCGGAGATATGGGGCTCCCTCCTCTCTCACCTCCACCGGGTCCTCCTACAGTCAAATGCTCCACTGCTGGTGCTGTTCCTTGCAATTCCTGGCATTCTGCAGCTGCATCTGCATCTGCATCCTTCCGGACACTCTCCTGACAACACCTAACTGAACCCATTAAGCTTCGCTTCACGGTGCACCAACTGCACCACCCAGATGACTCTTTCTCATTTACTGCCAGTTGCACACTCGACACCCTTTTCTTTCTCAGCGAGATTATAGCACAGAGACCCACCATTACGATCACTGCACATATGGCTACCAGAAGAACTTCCTGAGGTGAGGTTTTCCACTTTTCTTTCAGTTGTCTCCAGACTTCCATTGGGACTTTCTCTTGCTCAGTGTGTTTCCGTTGCTTACACCGAAAAACTAGAAACTAAAATCTAGTAGATTATGGCCGTGTGGGCTCTGGAGGTTTTTGGTGTGCTCTGCGTATTTATTCCTGTCCATGAATTCGTTCCGTTCGTGGATTGAATTTTCATTCGGCTTTGCTTGAATTCGGAGGAGCAGCGGGGAATTCTCGTGATGTCACCGCTGGTTGGTGCGTAAGTGTCAAATGATGCGTGGACCACCATTACATTAGCCGTTGCTAGTGCCTTTTGAAGCAACTGTGTCAATACTATTTTGGGGGCAAAAAGAGTGTAGACTAATTTGTTTGCCACAGTGAGAGCTGCTTCATTGATACGAACTTATCCCACGAACATGATACAGGCCCCGTGAATACTGATGTTTTCCTCTGTTACAGTGGAAAAGAAGGTAAATGACATTGTCATAAGAGAGCGTCTGGTAGTCTGAGGCGGTTCCAGCCTTGTCTCCGCTCCTCACGCACCTGCCGTGCTCTGCCGCCTCCGCCCTCCGAGAATTTGAGCGCAGAGTAGAATTCCGTTGTGATACTAGTGGCAGTGTGATGGGACTGGTCTCGTAGTTGAATTGTTTGGATCAACTGAAAGGGTCAGATTATGAATTAATCCGCACAGTTGTTCAGGAATCATAACATTATGCTTGCCCCTTGGAGGCTGGTAAATTTCCTTCTTCTTTACAAGAAAATCAACAGAGCTTGAGAAGTTCGAGTAGCCGACTGCTCTCTCAAAAGGCAATATCACCCACTTGGAGTTTGGTTAAGACGGTTTCGAGCGACTGTTGGGTAGGAATGGAAGGCTGTTCAGAGAACCTACACAATCGCAGCAGTTGATATTGCATTCGTTTTTTATCTTACATTTGCGTCTGGTATGGCTGGAAGCATTACCACTGCGAGCTCTTCTTTCCGGAAAGAAGGTTGACTTTCTCAGGTCTCTGTTCCTACTCTTGAGAAATATGCTCAAATAGCTTTCTGCGTGTTCAGGCAAATCATCATTTATGTCTGCCAAAAGAGAAATGAAAAATGCAAATCAGCTTCATATATCAATAGGGTCTCCATGAATTGTGAAAGAATCTAAAAAACAATAAAGCACTCGTGCTTATAGCAACCAAATTTTGTAATCTAAAAACTGTCAATTCCCTGCATAAAAAAAAACAGAGTGTGGCTATTTGCACCCTAATAAAATTCTTTACCCCCTAACCAAAGTTAAAAAAACTTTAAATTTTTTTATTATTTACTTTAGTACCACATTTATAGAAGAGTTTTTTATGCTCCCTCTCTACTCACAATGATCCCAACATAAGGAACACGTAGGGACAATTCATTTTTAAGATTATCAGTGCACATACTAGCACACATTAGTGTCAATGATCTCATGAATGAACAACCATAAGACATTCTATCACGGTGAGTGGGGAGCATTAAAAACTCTTCCCATATTCATATGCCATCAGTTTGACTCTAATCATCCTCAATATATTTGTAAGCTTTAAAAGGCATTATATAGATTAAAGCAAGCACTTTGTATTTGTTATGAAAAGTTGTCTTCTTTTGTTATGTCTTAAGGATTTAAGGTTTATGCAACAGATGTCTCTATTTATTCAAGTTTCTAGTTCTCATTTGACAGTTTTATTAGTTTATGTTGATGACATATTAATTACCGGGAGTGATATGGGATATGTTCAACATTTGATTACATATTTGGGTAAGTATTTTGCTATTAAGAACCTCGACATACATCCTTTTTTGGAAATCAAAGTTACAAGAACTGAGAAGGGTTCTTTCTTGAGTAAGTCTCAGTATGCTCATAATATTCTTCATACGACTTCTACGTTGAATTGTAAAATAGCCTCTACACCCCATCATTCCAAGCAAATATTATTTTTTACCGAAATTGATATGTTTGATGATCCTAATTCTTATTGCAGTATTGTAAGAGCTTTACAATATCCTACAAACACTAGCCCTCACCTTGCTTACACTTTTAGTATTGTGTGTTAGTTTATGCACAAACCATCTGATACTCACATTTCAACTATCAATTGAATACTGAGATATATTATAGGTATTATTTATGAATGTATTTTACTTCGGCTTGGGGACTTTTCTCTTACTACTACCTCTTGAGATGCAGATTGGGCCGGGGACCCAATTGATCTACAATATGCCATAGGCAATTTTGTCTATCTGGGAAAAAGTTTAATTGTTTGGAAAGCTAAGAATGAAGAGATTGAACACACTCTTCAACTGAGGTTGAATATAAATATAGTTCCTTGGCTTCTGTTGCTACGAAAATATCTTGGATTAAAATAGTTTTGCATTATTTGCATATTCCTTTGCATTTTATTTCAATATTATGGTGTGATAATAATTAAGTTATTTTTTTAACATCTAATCTATTGTTTTTTGCTTACACAAAACATATCGAAGTAAATTACCATTACAACATAGAGCAAGTTGTAGCATGTACACTTTATATTAAGTTTGTTCCTTCCACATACCAAATAACATTATATCTTTATAAAGTCCTTGTCCTCTGTTTAAATTTAAACAACTTAAATCCAATATCCTGGTGACTTCTCACTCATGCTCTTGAGGGGGAATGCTGAGAATATCGGCCTTCTCCATTTGTATGAATGTGTGGTGCATAATGCATATACATGTAAGTATTGTTCTTTGTTTACGTGTCTCTAACTGGGCCTAATACGGCCTGAGATGTCCTTAGAATGTCAGCTGGATATTTAAATACGTATTCTATAATATCTGATGAAGGATGTAGGATTCTATCTTTCTCATGACTGTTTTAGACAACACTAATTTATGTCGCGTCTCTTTTTTCCGACAAAGGGAATGCTCTATCCTGCCAAGGTCATATGGCGAACTTCGCTTTTGGGATACTAACTCGATTTCTCTCTGAGTATTTTAATCATGTTTCAAGGGTAGCTAATGGTGTTACCCATTGCCTTACTAGTCATTCTCAATACCTCGCATCCTCTCCAAATTGGTTTGGCGTAGTGCCCCAATTCCTTGGCTTGGCTCTGATGTATGATGAGCCGGGCTCTTCTAGTTGTTAATCTCAGTTCTTTCCTATGCCCGAAGCCAACATCTTGGAACTGTATTTCATACCCTCGTCCATGCTTGTGTCTATCTTGGATGTTTCTATCCAGGATTGTGAAGATGGAAGTAGTTGACTCCTTTGGCTTGTGTGGCATTAGGAGCAAATGCATTTCTTGTCTGAGAGACTTCTAGAGCTGCCATAATCAAGGCGAAGAATCCCTACATTTCATGAAATATACAATAGCATTAAAAAAGAGTAAGGCCAAGCTAGTGGGATTATGTAATTCGACCTAACTTCAGAACTAGAAAGAATCAAGCCTTGCCCTCTTCCACTAAGCGAGCCTCTGCACACAATCAGAGCACTGAGCATGCAGGTGGAGAATAGCAGCATGTGTCCAGAGAAACCAAAGCCCAGACCACTTGCAATTCCCTGACAAACTTAATGTTTTAGGACCAATTTAGAAGGGAAGGGCAATTGGCCTCTTCGTTAAAAGTTAGTCATAGTGAAGTGGGTAACTTGTAATTTTTATCCAGTGTAGGGGTTCTCATGTAAGCTTATATCTAAATTGTTCAAAAACAAGCATCCTCTTTTTCCTCTCGTAGGTGAGTTTGGGAATTATAGTAAAAAGGCACAAACTTAGGGTTTTTTCCCCTTTGTTTTTTATCTTTCCAATAGTGAAAAATGTTCATCTTTTCTATTCAAAATAATATATTTTGCATTTCTCTTTCTCTTTTACCCATCTTCTTCAATAAATTTGGTAGTTGACATAATCTAACAAGCCCATTGAGTTCCCTAGAACACCATGCACCATGGCTACAAACTCAAATTTTTTATCAGAGAAATCTATGATTTTTGGAGCATATAAATGAGGGCATTCTTCGTATCCAAAGATTTATGAGAATATATCGGAAAAGGTTTTGAAGAACCACAAAATGGAAAAGACTTGGCCACAAAGAATAAAGAGAAGAAGAAAATATACAGATAGAACAAGAAGCAAGATGTAAAAGCCTTATTTTACATACAACAAGTGGCAATTTTTTCAAGAATCATAATTGCACAAGATCTAAAGAAGCAAAAGAAATATTAAAGAATAAATTTCAAGGAAATGAAAGAGATAATCTCTATAAAGCTTTAAATTTTGTGGAGGGATTTTGATAACTTAGCAATAAAAGACAATGAAAATGTGCAAGATTTCAATTCTAAAGTTGCTATAATTGTTATTTTATTTGAAGTTATGGAAAAAATATTCTAGATAAGAAGATTGTGCAAAAAGTTCTAAGAAGCATACCAAACAAATTTGACCATGTTGTAGTTGTTATTAAAGAGGCAAGAGATTTATCAAAATTGAGTATACATGATGATGAGTTCTCTTGAAACTCACGAGGAAAGAATGATAAAGTTTATTCCTTACTCCATGGAGCAAGCTTTCCAATCCAAATTGACTTTCAAGGAGAAAAAAGAATATAGAGGAATTTTTTTCCAATAAAATTCATTTCAAGGTAATGAAATAGGAAACCAAAGAAATAGAAGAGATTATGAAAAAGACAATACTTATGGAAGAGGTAAATATGTTTCACAAACTGAGCCCCAAAGAGGGTCTAAAGACCGGTCAAGCCATCAAAGTGCACCATCAAAAGGTGTTTTTGATCCTACTTCAACTATTTCCACCTTAGTTTCTCAAAAAAAAAAACTTAAATTATTTCTCCGGTTTCCCCTTGAGCGATGTTCTCTCTTTCCCCCTATACACATATAGATTGCACAACAAATTTGCGAGTAAAAATATACTCGGTGGAACAAACATTCCACCCGTGAGCTATAAAGCCTTATGATAATAACTCAAGCAGAGCATATGGATAAATCAAATAAAGAGCATATGAAGAATGCAAGTTACCAAGCAAACCTTAGCATAAAAATATCTCTATCGTATAAAAGAGCATGAAAAGAACAACAATGAAGAAATACTCTTACCAAACCTAGCATAGTGTCGGAGTACTCACTAAAAACCCAACAACTAACTTATTCGACAACACATCCTCTATACTGTCTAATTTCTCATCAAGGCCTTTGACGTTGAATGCAAAATGTCAAAATTAGGATTGTCGCATGCACACGAACAACCTATCTAGTGCACAAACTGGGGGTTACTCTCAGCCCGAGTGCATCCTCTATCGTGTCACGAACTCTAACTGCTCACACGAGTATGTCTCGCTTGTGTCACGGACTCTAACTACTCACACAAGTATGATTTCTATTATGTCACAGACTCTAACCACTCACACAAGTAAGGTAATTCATAAGGTTAAATATTTTTTGGATTTGAGAGGCATAGACACGGTCTACAAGTCCTATACAAAAAGATAGCTTTTAGGAAATTATCACCACATGAGTGGAAACAATGCCTATGACCACAATCAATTTGATCATAACAAAGAATATAACAGTATTATCATATGACATGGAGAATCTTGTCTAGATTTATTCAAAAGTTTCAAGAACCTTCTACATAAAATTTGATTGAATGCCAAGGTACCAACCAGAGCAAAATCAAGAGAACTCTAGGTGTTGGGTCAATAGAATATAAAGTTACAACACAAGACAATATTGATAACAACAAATCAATAATTTAACAATATGTTTTAGTAGCAGGCATAGGAGGAAATCAATGCATTGAAGTTTAATTGAGAGCTATAAGCAGGATGGGTAACAATGACACCATTTATCCGCCAAAAAGGAAAATGGAGTAGAAGGCTAAAAGTCATCCCTTGAACTAAAAATGTATAGGCTTATACATCGACCTTATATTGGAGGAAAGAAGGTATGTATAAGTAGCAGATAATAAAAATTAGTTGGCAAAAAGTACTCTTCCAAATATAAAATCACAATATATGAACATATGGAGGCATCCTAATTTAAAAATAAAAAACTACAATAGAATAAACAAAACATACTCTCAAATGATTTGTAAAAATCCACAAGGGCATTTACATATCCATAAAATACACTGCATCTATAATTATCAACCCATCATCACCCACATCATAGCAATCAAAAAATCAGTTGCACAGTTCAGTAGAAACAATTATCACCCACTTTACACATGAACAAAGATATTACATGAACAAATATATCACATGCAAGAATAATTTTCACAATTAAATGCATGAATCAGTTCATTGAAATCAAAACACCCATATGTCAGTACAAGTGTTCTCACCTGATTTTGTGTGATTCACAACCACAAGAGCATGATTCTCGTTACTCACACCATGGCTCAACATAAAATTCAAACATACGACAAATTAGGCCAAACAATGTAGATAGTGATTCACTTTCAAGAAATATACATTCACTTCTAGAAATTTATAATGAAGGTGACATTGCATTCTTTCTTGTAATTCAACAAATTTTAAAAATGTTTCAAGAGAAGAAACTTGGATATAAGCAATGAATAATGAGATGAATATGCTTGAGAAGAAAAGGACATGAAAGTTAGTTGATAAACTTGAAGACAAACATGTGATTGACTTGAAATGAGTGTACAAAACAAAGTTCAACGAAGATGAGTCAATTCAAAAATACAAAACAGGGATAGTTACAAAAAGGCATTAAAAAATAGATTATGAAATAACATGATTGTCAAGTATTTAAAAAATAGATTCCAAAGAATCCCAAGTGAGTTATCTCTCTATGCTAAGAAAGAACATATGCATGATTTTATGAGTATATGTCTTTATGTTGATTTAATTTATGTGAGCAATAGTCTAATGATGTTAAAAAAAATCAAGTATGCTATGAGATGACCGATTTGAGTCCCATAGCATATTTCCCTAGAATTCAAGTGAAACAGAAAGGTACAATATTTTAATCTCAAGAAAAGTATGTAGATGGTTTGTTGAAAAAAATCAATTTGACTAATTATAAAGAAATAATTTCTCCCATGGCCATGAATGAGAAGTTGTTAAAAGGTGATAAACACAAATTGGTCGATGAATCAACTTATAAAAGTCTTGCTCTTTCATTGATTCACTTGACAAACACAAACCCGATATTGTGCACAATGTGAGCATTATTGCAAGGTACATAAGCAAACCAAGTAATTTCATTTTGAGGCAAAAAAAGAATTTTTGAGCTATGTGAAATGAACAAAGAATTTTGGGCTGAAATATAAATATAAAAAATAATAAATTGATTGGCTATTTCAATAATGTTTGGTCCAGTTGCATTAATAATAGAAAAAGTACTTTAAGTGCATCATGTGAAGCGGTCTAGTTATGGAGAATTGTCAAATATCTCAAGTATGAGCAAGTACATCTAACAACAATTTTTTTGTGACACCATGACGGCTTTTGCAATGACTAAAAACTCAATCTTTCATGGAAGAACAAAATACATTGAGTTGAGATATCACTACGTAAGAAAGCTAGTAGAGAAAAGGTGAAGTTGCATTGAAGTTTATTAAGACCAATAATCAATGAGCTGATATGTTCACTAAGGCGATAACTATTGAGAAATTCATTTAGTTTAGAAATCTTATGAAAATTACAAATTAAGAAAGTGTGTTAAAAGTTAGTCATATTAAAGTGGTTAACTTGTAATTTTCATCGAGTATAGGGGTACTTATGTAAGCTTATGTCTAGATTGTTCAAAAAAGGACATCTTATTTTTCCTCACCTAGGTGAGTTTGGGAGTTACAAAAAAAACACAAAAATTTAGTCTTGTTTCTCCTCGTTGTTTTCCATCTTGCCAATAGTGAAAAACTTTCATCTTTTCTATTCAAAACTATATATTTTGCATTTCTCTCTCTTTTATCCATCTTCTCCAACACTCTTAAAGCACTATATCTCACCGCTAATGTCTTTAGGCTTTTACAAAAAAGGGCATCTTCTTTTTTCTGTCCTAGGTGAGTATGCGAATTACAAAAAAAAAAACACACAAAAACAATCTTTTTTCTCCTCTTTGTTCTCCTTCTTGTCAATAGTGAAAAACTTTCATATTTTTTATTTAAAACTATATATTTTGCATTTCACTATCTTTTTTATCCATCTTCTCCAACACTCTTAAAGCACTATATCTCACCATTGATGTCTTTAGGCTTGTACAATGCCCACATATCTCATACACCTAGTTAATCTAGATATAATCCTTGTGGATAGCCAAGTTCCATGATCTAGATATAATCCTTGTGGATAGCCAAGTTCCATGATCTTTCGGTCAGCACAAAAGGATGAAAAGTTCATATTGATTGGCTTCTTCATTACTCAAAATAATAGAAGTTATCAAACATGGTCCTTTTTTTTCTCGCAGTTATACCAAGTGTACTACTAATTAGTATTGCACATAAGAATTGACCTTGGCATATGCACTGAAACCCTTCAAAATTTTCTTTGGATCATAATCATGGAGACCCACCAAAGGCAGTAGAGCTAGAATAATTAACCGCCAATTTCTAATTAGAGGCCAGGACAATCACAAGACAAGCTGGCACTATTGCTATGCTTTTAATTATGAGGGTCAAGGCATCGCTGACAAGACACTTCACTCTTGAAGCATCTGAGGGCCTCACACAATTTGCACCACTTGAAGAAGAAAGAGTACTAACACAACTCAATAGACTAATGCAAAAGAGGTGAGCTTAGTGCAAGACCTCGAATTCTTGGGCTCATCAAACTAGCCAATTTCCTGTTACACCACCTTCTTAAGGTAAGGTATAATGTAGGAAGCCTTTTTATGTTCTCTACTGAGAGTGAACCTAGTGTAAAAAAATGCACGGGAGCTATCCATCCAAAAAATCGATGATGTATTCATTAGCGTCAGGGCTAATGATGCTAATGTGTGCTAGCATGTGCACCATTTATTTTAACAATCAATGGCTCCCATCTATTCCTTACGCTATGCTCATTATTAGTAGTGAGCATAGAAATTGCTTCCATACATGTATTATATAGATAGTGCCGAACTAGAATGGAAAGAAAAGTAATTACCAAGCCTAAGAAAGAAAGAAGTTTACCATAATTTAGAATCTTATTATTATATAAAGAAAATTGAGTTATATTGGCTTCACATTTTCCTATAATACTATTTAATACAAGTTTGAATTGGTACTTAATAAGATGGTATTTTAGAAATTTTATTTATTTAAATTCTTTTAGAGTAATTCCGCACTAATACTACTTAATGATATGACATGGACTACTTTTTAGGTGATATTGATTTTAATCTTATGAAATTAAATCTTGTATTCTTGAACTTGAATTTGCGTGTTTTTAGTGTTATTGAAAAAATTATCGACGAGCTTTATCAAATGAGATCCCATATAATTATGTTTTATTGATTTTTTTAGGTCCCTCACATACAATACACTTCACGATAATTAATTTTTATATTTTACACATGTTTGGATTCATGTATTTTTTAAGTTATTGGAAAACCCTTGATGAGCTTTACCAAATGAGATCCATCCCCAAAGTAGTCCTAAATAACATGCTCCACAATACAAAATCTTTTGATACCTTTGTCTTCACTAACTTATGACCTAATATTCAACTTATAAAATTAGAGCACACACGCTTGCCTATTATAAGTATATATAGTTAGTATAGTACTTATAATTATATATGTTGGGTGGCAACAGCGGAAGCTTGGTGGTGAGCCCGGCTTGTGGATGTGCAAAAATTCAACCTTTATGTACCTCTTATTAATTTACATTCATTTATAACAAAGCAAGCATATAAGCAGTAGATCAAATTCAAATAATTTTAAAATTAAGATTAATTAAAATATGAATTAATAACTATTGACCTTTAGGGCCGAGCCCCAAGGACGTGGCCAATCACCCAAAATTAAGTACGACGTATTCTTTATTTCAAGTATAAATATGGGGAATCAAAATTACCTCTTTGATTAATCCATTCTCTTGAAGCTAAGAGAAACCCCTTTGTTCTTTAGCCAAATTATTGCGATGATTAGGCTTGAATAGGGATGATCACCACTTATCAAAGAAAAGATGAGAATAGTAGCCTTGTCTTAGTTTTCCCACCAATGTGTAGTCCTCTTTGTTTGTCATGCAATAAAAAGGGAAGAGAAAACTTTTTCTTTTCTCTTGTTTGTCTTGGTGTGAAGAAAGGAGAGCCTCTTCTTTGTGGTTCACGTCTGGGAGAGAAAGAAAACCTAATTATTTTTGTTCACGTGCGTGCCTCTTAATGAGCAGGCAGTTTTTTTCTTTTATAACTGCCCCCACAAAATTTTTTCTAGATAAGTCTTGGTTAGTTTTATCTTTAATTGGATTGTGGAGCACACACACCTAATATACGTCTCTTTAGGGAGACATCTATTCAATACATAATTTATTTTAAATTTTATTATTATCTAATATGTATTTACACATGTAATGCATGAACATTCTTGCTAGTTGCTAGTCTTTTCTAAGTTGGAGCTAAGACATTTCTTCAATCCATGTACAGCTGCTGCAACATGTCCACAAGAGAACTAGGATTTTGGCTTGTTCAAGATAAGCTAAACGACTAACAATTTCAGCCGCTGAAAGAACTGAAATGGCGAATTGAATGTAGATGAAACACTTCACGTACAAGGAAGCATGTAAAATCTGACACAAGCCTCTTTCTTTCTGGAGGACCCAACAGCGGCCAAGTGCGAACTTTGTTCAATGGGTCAGTGTTGCATTTTGAAGTGATAAGAGAAAAATGATTAGGACCCAAGGCACATATAAAGTAGTCAATATAGGAAATATTGAGGCTGACGTTAAATTTTTGTTGCACTTAAATTCCCATAACCTTGAGCCCCAGCTTCACTTTCGCCTCATTGGCTCATTGTTTATGCTGCATGGCATAGCAGAAGTAAGGACTGAACCTTCTTTGTCTTTTTTTTTGTTTTTGTTTTTTGTTCAAAACCCTTTTGTAAGGTTTTACTCATAATGATGTATGTGCACTTAGTGTGCTCTGTTCATTTTTATGATTGTTTTCTATATAAGCCATATGAAAAAGTTTCTCTAAAATGGTGAAAATAGGGTATTAGGCATTACAAAATATAAGGAAAGTACAACACTGCACGTTAAGTGTAAAATAATTTTTCATATTACCGAGCTCAAGATATAAATATTTTATATTATCTGAATTTTAACACATAATCCTATATGACTTGGTTTAGAATAAAAACACCCCCAAGATCTTACCTCTAGTTTGAGGGGTGGCAACATTATAGTGGGGAGTTGTCGCGGTGAGGGCGTCATTCCGGTGGGGAAGTGGCATTGATGATGGCTCATTGGAGGCGGATCATTGGCAGCAACTACTAATGCTCCGCCAGAGGCATTAAAACACCTCATTTCTTTTTTTCCCCTCTACATAAACTTTCCATGTCGAAAAAACCATTTTCTCTCTATCGCCGATGACCCATTCTCCAACATAATACATAGTAACTATCAACATTCACAATATGCATCATATTATGTTAACAATAATACGATATGTGTATTTTGTATGTACTCAAAAATATGATATGCACCATATTATATTATCGTTAATACAATGTCATATCGCATCAACGATAATATGACATGTCAACCATATATATATATATATATATATATATATATATATATATATATATATATATATATATATATATATATATATATATATATATATATATATATATATATATATATATATATATATATATATATATATATATATATTATTTATAATACAATATATGCTATATCGTGCAATAATACTATATTTGTCATAGTATTTGCGATAACATGATATATGTCATATAGTATTAATGATAACACAATATATATCATATAGTGTTAACGATAACATGATATGTACCGTATAGCATTAACGATAACATGATATGTGCCGTATAGTGTTATCGATAATGCGATATGTGTCATATAGTGTTAATGATAACGCAATATATAACATATATATAGTGTTAACAATAACACGATATGTGATATATACTATTAGCATTAACATGATAATGTGATGTGTCGTATAATATTAACAATAACATGATATGTGTCATATAGTATTAACAATAACGCGATATATGTCATATAGTGTTAACGATAACATGTTAGCATATAGTGTTAATAATAATACAATACGTAACATATAGTGTTAATAATAATACAATATGTATCAAATAGTGTTAACAATAAAGTGATATGTAATATATAGTACTAACAATAATGTGATACGTGTCATATAGTATTAACAATAACGTGATATATGACATATAGTATTAACAATACGATATAGATTATACAGTGTTAACAATAACACAATATATGTCATTTTGTGTTCATGATAACATAATATATGTTATGTAGTGTTAACACAATGTGTCATATAGAGTTATTGTTAACACAATATATATGTCATATCATGCTAACGATAAGACTATATGTGTCATATCATATTTCTCCAAGCCTTTTATTTTCTGCCTCCCTGGAAAATAGCTGAGAAATCCTTACTATTGACGCACATCCCAACATAGAAAAAATATTGCAATAAAGGTCACACCAAATAGGAACTACAAAACTATGCTATAGATCAAGGCTTTGGTAGCCATAGTGTAAGTCAACTTGATGTATAACAACATGAACCCAACTAGAGTAGCTGTGCTGAGGTGATGACGAAGCCCAATAAGTTAGGCATTGGAGACAGTGGGAGGATGGTTTTTGCTCTTGTGAACACCAAGAATAACTGTACACCACTCCATTAAATGATGAAGGCAAAGAAGGGCAAAGAAGGCAATTGGGTAGAAAAGATGAGGTGTACATGGGAAGGCAAGCGCCTCGTGAAGCTGTCCAATTCCATGACAACGCCTATGACCACATTGTTAGGAGGCGAGAATCGCGGATGGGAAGTTGAAAATTCAATCACTGTTGAGCTCTAATGTCTTCTTCGCTTGTGTGTCGTGGTTGATAAATTTATATACGATTTTTACCCCTCAGAAAAAGTTTATGTAAACCCAAGTTCATATAAATCTATATGAGCTCGAGCTCTATGGGCTGTCAAATTTATATCTGCAGCCTATAATTAACCTATAATATTTATGGGTTTAACTAATGAGTATAACTCATGAATATTCTAAGCCGCCAAATATAAATTCGACGACTCATAGAGCCCGGGCTCACGTAAATTTATATAAACCCGGACTCATATAAACGGGTCTCTTCACCCTTAACCTCTATAACTGAGGTATCTTGGTCTATTTTTTAATATTTTATATAAATTTTAATTTTATAAAATATAAAATATTTACATCTTAGGCCAAATAACATAAAAAAAATCTAAAAAAAATACATCTAAATATTTTCCTCCATAAACGAAAGAAGAAAACTTTAATAGGGCAAAAGCTTAAATCCAAAAATATTGAAGGTACACAAAAACTACAAACGCATATGGGCAACGAGAAATTTCACATCATGTATTTTATATTCTCCAATGACTAATTTCCTTGACAATGAAAGGCACGATATAATCTTAAAACCTATTTACAACTTCCGGGCCCCAGTCATAAACGAAAGGATTCCGCTTTACAAAAAATATAAACGCAGAAAATGTGTCGCTAATTTTCAGAGGTCAAGGGTGAGTACGTAAATCTGCAGTGGGGAAATAAATTTTTATCTTAAGGTAAGTTTCAGTATTCCATACATGTGTATATAACAAAATCATAATACTAAAATGAGCTAAAGCTAATATTCTAATTGATCTTTGGACATTTACATGCGTCTATACATATTCATATGTAGAAGGCAACATATGATGTCCCTTTGTGGAGCCACCAAGCCCACCACGGGACAGGAAGAATTTGTAATCTAACAAGAATTTGCAAGATGATTCATCTAACCAAATTTCTCGTATAAATGAACTTTATATGCAGTGTCTTTCCTGCATAGGGAAGGCATTGGAGCATTAACTTTGCTGCAGAAATTTTAAAACCTGCTTCTCTCCACCAATAAGAGGAACCAAAGTCCCGAGAGAATCAGTGATGGTTCTCCATGAGGTCTGAAAGAGTAATCTTCCCACAGTTCCCGGTATCTAGTCTATCAAACTGACTGCAAATTTGCATGATATCCTTCTCTGCTATCTTCCCCATCTCCTTGAGCTTATATATAACATACTCGGATTTGCTGCCATAAACAGAAACAAAAAAAAAAAGAAATCCTTAAATAGTTTCCACAGAATAATACTTCCAATTTGATCTTTTGCAAAACCAAATAATCTTTAATGAAAACAAAGTTTTTCACCAACTTCAGAGAAGAAAAATATCTCTTCATCTTTTCAGCTCAAATAAATGGAAATATAAAACAATTAAAGCATAACAAACACAATCACTACTTGCATTCTAACACTACAAAGTCATCTATCTCTTTGCCAAAAAAAATCTATCTCACCAGCACTGGAGAATTACGAGGGATGATTTGTAAAAAAGAGCTAATGCTTCCAACAGACTATCATCATGCATGGAAGGTTCCTAGGATGTACATTCCTAAGTTCTGACGGTAAAGAAGTGGTCAGTTATCTGTCCAGTTGAGGGAACAAACTTCAACAATAAGCTGCTTCGTTTTAGAAAATCAAAATTTTCTCAAATTCATGGTCCTGTTGTAGAAAAGATGCATGTTCCTTCATCACCCTGCCTTTAGAATAGCAAGTACTTGTGTCCATCTAGACCAACGGGCTCCCACATCTTTTAATATACATATTCTATTTAAGTTCTGTTATATTCACCGAATTCAAAGCTTGTGACCGTCTGAAATAAATATTCCAGTTATCATATATGACATGCACCGAAATCAAAACTTGTGACCATCTAAAATAACTCTACCAGTTATCATCATGAAGATACAAACTCAAAAGTTCTGATCGCAAACTAAGTTTCAAAATTACACCTCACTAAATTGTCAGGATAAACAGCCCACCCGCAATCTTAGACAACGGGCTGGAACACAGATAAAAAAGGCAAACTAATTTCAAAGAAACTACTTTTTTCTAACAAACTTCAGTGAAACACGAAATCTATCATCTAGGTTATTAAATGGTTACAACAACGGAATTGAGTAATGAGGAACAAGAGCAGTAAAAAACTCACAATTTAATAAAACTCTATTGTCAAAGTACTATGATTCTCACGAATTTCATTTATGTAGAACTCAGAAGATGAAAAAAAATACGAACAGACAGCTAACTCCAGCGACACTCAATTCCATTACATATCTATGGATAATAATGAAGCACCATTTACTCATCTAGATGTCTAGTAGAATCCACTGGTTTAGCTATATGTTAGTGCCATTTTCAGACAATCTGCTTCATGAAGTGATGTGAACCTGCAATAGTGATGTGTGCTAGGGAGCTAGATACTTTAGCCTTCTTCATTACAAGGTACTCAAATTCGTTTTCAATCCCCCTTTTTAAGGCAGTTCTGCCCTCGAGCATATAGACAACTCCATAAATTTTTTTCTCTACCTGATTCGCTTACAGATATACGAGGTTTACTAAAATTTGAAAGCCAATCTCAAGCGCTGAGCTTTAAGCTGCAGCATCATTTTGTATATGAATTCTCACGCAGAATTAATTCTAATTATTAGACAAGATTAATCAAACAATACTGAACAATCAGAAGTCATAATCCCAATGATGCCTACAACAACAACCCACCAATGAATTTCTGATGCCTAATGAAGAATGGGAGAAAAAACACAAATGGGTTTGTTCAACAATGAAAAGTGAAATCGCCCTCACCTCACGAATCCATTATTATCGATATCCGCGGCGAGAAATTCCGAGATGGTCATATCCCTTCCCAGCACCCACTTGGCAATCTGCCGATGCCGCTTATCGATCCTCGCCTCCGCAAGAAACAGAAACGCCCGCGCCACAGCCAGCGTCGACACCAGAAGCCACACAGACGCGAAGATCCGCCCCGGCAACGACTTGAATGCCCTGTCCCCGTACCCGACGGTGGTGACGGACATGACAGACAAGTAGAAGGAGTCCAGCCAACCCAGCTGCTCGATGAAATGCATAGCTCCGGTGCCCACCCCGATGCAGAGGAACACCACTCCAAGCGCCAGGCCGACCTTCATCCGGATCCGCATCCTCCCCTTCTTCACGTCGACTATGTAGGAGTGGCCGCCGCCCTTGACGGCGCTGAGGAGGAGGTTCTCCTGTAGGTCGAGGACGTAGCTGACCATGCCGCTGAGGAGGATGTCAATGAAGCCGAAGCCGACGAGGACGAAGAGGATGGAGAAGATCTTAGTGGAGGGAGTGGCGGGGGTGATGTCGCCGTAGCCGATGGTGCACATGGTGACGATGCAGAAGTAGAGGGCGTCTACGACGGGGTGGGTCTCGGAGGCGGAGAAATTATTCCGGTTGAGGGAGTAGATGAGAACACCCAGGGAGAGGTAGAGCAGGAGGAGGAGGAAGGCCTGGCGGACGATGGAGGGGGAGACGGCGGAGGGCGGGATGTCGGGCTGGTGGTCGACGTCATTGATGGTGGCCATTGCGGGCGCGGTCTTGGAGCGGTGAAGGTTGGACTTGGACCGGAAGGAGGGCCATTGGGTGTCGTCGGTGGAGGTGCTGGAGGAGGAGGCAGCGCGGGGGGAGGAGGGGGAGGAGGAGAAGAGAAGAGGAGGAGGGGACTTGAGGGCGTCGGGGTCAACAGAGGAGGCGTCAAGGGGTCCGAAGATGAGGAGGTCTTTGAGGGAGGAAGGGTTGGGTGGAGTGGAGGGGAAGGGGAGGGGGATGGAGACCTCTTCGGACTCCGGGAGGGAAAAGAGGCCGGAGGGGGGAGTGGAAGAGAGGCGCCGCCTGCTGCTGGGGCTCAGAAGGTGGTGGGTGGGGAGGAGCGGCTCCTTCTCCATATAAAGAACAACGATGGTGGTGATTAGAGGCGGAGATTCGAGAATAGGAGGAGGATGTGGGCATTTGGCTCTCCCGCCCTTCCTTTCCCTCGCGCCGCCCACTCCTGCTTTCCTTCCTTTACTGCTTCATTGATACTCTCATTCAGAGCGTTTTGCTTCCCGAGAGTCTGGAGCACCGTCAAGAAGTTACTGCCAGAACCAGGCGAGGTCGGTTGTCGACGTTGGTGTTCCAGAATCCCGATACACACACAACACACCACGGAAAGGAAGAAGATTTCGTCGTCCACTTACATGCTACGAATATCCTCTACAGAAGCACGCATCAGCGTATGTTAGCGTATGCGTATGTGACATTAACGTTTGATTGGACGCGATGATGGTAGATATTTTAATCCGATGGCAGATATTGCTAGGGCCAAATAAGCTCTTTGCCTTCTACATCGTTTGATCGAGATCAGGTCTCAAGATGATTCACGTGAATTCCAACTCACATAAATTTTTTCTCATTACTCTCTCGATTCTACATTAATAATTTTATTTTATTTTTTAAAACAAATTTATATTCATAATAAGTTTATTTAAGTTGTTACTAAAGAAGCTGTTTATTCGGTGGAACGGGCCACCGGGTAAATATGCCTTTTTAATGGGTGACAAGTTTAATCAATTTATATATATTTATAAGTGAGTAACATTTTGAAACATAAATTTCGGTTTACGTGTTTAAACTTTAAATATAAATAAACATATGTAGAGCGATTTCACTGGATACTTTCTTAGAAAATAGGGCTTTATGGGTGTTTTTATTTTGCTTGGTCCAATGGTAGAATCGAGTTGCTATTGGAAAGGGAAAGACAAGGAAGAGGACAAGGTTGCCACTTATCCGTAGGTTGCAGAGATGGATTTGGCTATTGGGACTGGGATCTGATTTTAGACTGGGGACACAGAGATTGTGCGTTTGGAAATAGGGTGGCATCAGTTGGGCCTAGCGAGTGTTTACTTTTGCCTAATGATAATTATTGATAAAAAAAAGGCGGCTGACACTTTCAAGTCGTGCGTGAGTTCTAAGTAACTGATAAACTAAGTCTAGTGTGGAACTAATTTTCCTCTTGGGATTGGCTAATGAGAGGAACAAAAGGCGACAGTTCTTAAACAACAATGGTTGATGACAACAGAAATTACTACAAAAAGGCAATGACCCCACCACCTGATATCAATCTTTTTTTTTCTTGCTTAATATATCACCTAATATCATCAGCCACACATATATTCTTAGTTATTATAATTCATTAAAAAAAATCTGACTTGTAACTGTTTTATAAGACTTATATAACATGACCCTTCTCAAAAGGAAACTCATATTCATATTCTATATCTTTTACACCATAAGCCATACATGAATTTTTTTTTTCAAAAAATCAAAATTAGGTCCTAGTAATAACATGAGATTCACGTTTTTCTATTAATCATAGTGTAAAACTTATGGGTGTAGGATAGTAGGTGTAGGAAATGACTATCCTTCACAAAAAGTGATCACAACTATCTAAGTTGACATTTTACGTCTTTGTTACGTGGAAAAAGAAAGCGTATTGGTACTAGTGAATAAATGGGGGAGACTGTCGACTTTGTTTCTAGTTTTCTCCTGCATCTTTTGGCCTTTAAATGTTACTCTTTCTGTTTTTCTCTACGGTCTTGGCCACTATCATTTGAATCTAAATCAAGCAACCGGAAATACCATTTATGTTTGAAGTCTATATTATGACTCGGTCTAAAAAGGCTTTCCAATAGTGTTTTCCTATAATATTTTTTATTAGATGTAATTGTTTATATTTACTTAGAATTCAAAAGTTCTAAATTTATACTTTCTTCATCTTATATTAATAGTTCTATTTTCAAAATGGTACATGTAAAAAACTCTCACATACTACTCCAGTCATAAAAAAAGACATGTTTATATACGCGTGGGTAAGGCCTAAGCGTGCTCTGGCCAAACCGTTTGTGTTTTTTTATTTTTCTTTTATTTATTTATTATTAAATAAATATTTTTTGATAATATAAATCAATAATTTTTAGGTTGGGTCCTATTAGTTAGTCTCGTGAGACAAAAGATCATATGCTTTTAAGTGAATCTTTCACATCTAACTATAATAACTTAAGCTTAGAATCCCCCTAAACTTTCATAATATATATTTTATATTCGCTTTCTCTTTCCGTTTTCACCTTTGTGAGACTCTAAAAATAAGTTTAAATAATAGTTTTTACACTTAGGGTTGGGCTGAACAGACAAATGGGTTTTTTTTGTCCCCCAGTCCTAGCCCGACTTTATTTAAGGTAGGCCTAAATTAGGTCTAGCCCTAAGACCGAGCCGATAAAATTTCGGCCCTCACCTATATTTTTATATAGAACGTGGCTATTCAAACCCCACTTTTATCCCTGTGTCCCCCAAAACAAACAGAAAAAGTGATATTTTTTTTTTACTTTCATCCCTCATATTCCCCCCCTCTTTTTGCTCATGCTTCCCCCATTATACTAAACCCCACTCTTTTTCTCCTAGCGACATTAACTCCGGCGACCAACATTAACTCCGGCGACTGTGGCGAGATCCAGCCTGCGCAACTAGTCTGGCTACACCAAATCCGGCCTGCGAACTGGATCTGGCCGTGCAGGCCATGCACGGCCGGATCTGGCAGCCGCTGGCAGTGCGCGGCCGGATCTGGCCGGTGCTGGCAGTGCGCGGCTGGAATGGCCGCAAAGGCCAGTGCTTGCGGCCAATCCGGCCGTGCGCGGCCAGTCCAGCTGTGCGCGGCCAGATCTAGCCGCGCAGCCATGCTTGCGGCCAGTCCAGTCACGCAGGCCGTGCGAGGCTAAGGCCTATGCCAGAGCTGTGCGCGGCCAGATCTGGCTGCGCACAGCACTGGCATAGCTCGGCCAGATCTGGCCGCGCCTTGGCCTTGAAAGGCTTGCGCAACCGGATTGGCCGCAGGCATGGCCTGCGCGGCCAGATTTGGCCACGCACGGTGCAGGCCAATCCGGCCGCACCGGCCTTCTGACCGCGGTTGTTGCTGGCCGTGGTCACGGCCAGCGGCTACGATTAGCCGCGGGTGGCGAAAAAAAAACGCCGACATTATCGCCGGTGCCAGAGATAAAGAAGAAAAGAGGAAGAAGAAAGTGAAAAAAATAAAAATAGGGTAAAATGGGGGACATGAAAGATTTTAGTTAAAAATGACAGGGTAAAAGAGCAATGGGGGACATAGGGATAAAAACGGAGTATGTATAACCACGTTCTCTTATACATTTGCCTTTAAAAGCTGCACCCCTATACATAGGCAAGCATGAGATGCTTTTAAGCCTTGCAATTTTGATTGAGCAGCCTCTGTTGCTCCCAAGGTAGGTGGGTCGAAGTTGCTTGCTAGCCCTACAACATATGCATCCTATCCGACAGCACACAATGTACCAGGCACAAGTTATGTACGTGCAACCTAGAGCATGTTAAAAAGTTCCTACATGAATGTGTCCCACACACGATATGGACTCGTACTTTTCGGGGCATTCCAATGCTCATGCCTCAACACCTTTAATTCAGTCAAAACTCATAATTGCTCCACTTGAGGCTGCATCACGGGGGGTGTTAACGAGCTAAACTACGTCAAATTTTACATTATTTTAGCGTGAGTTTAAAATTTTGAGCAAGTTTGAGTCAACCTCAAGTTGAATTGAGTAGTTTTATCTTGGGACCACTTCTTAGTTTTGTAATTAGTAGACAAGAGGTATATAGAGAAAAGAACACTAATAAGAGCATGAGCAGTTAATGTATTAAGATTAAAAAACCAAATGACTTACAGTTCTCACGAGACATTAAATATTTCTCCTAACAAAAAGTCTCACCTAGTTGTACATGAAAAAATACATTTTATAGGAGTTAAAATTGGGACATATAATGTATATAGTGTGTCATATATATATATAGGAAAAAGTTTATATGAACTTGGGCTCATATATGCCTATATGAGCTCGGGCTTTATGGGCCATCGAATTTACATCCAACGGGCCATAATATTCATGGGTTTCATAAATATTATAAACTCATAAGTATTATATGCCGCCAAACGTAAATCCGACGGCCTATAGAGCTTGGGCTCACATAGGCATATATGAGCCCGCGCTCATATAAACGGGACTCATATATATATATATATATATATATATATATATATATATATATATTCAAATTTTTTTTCATGCTTCGAGCCGAGCCAAACATAGGTACATTTGAATTTGACTTGACCAACTTTGAATTTAAGCTCTAACGCGAGTCAAACCAAGTTGAACGCAAACCAAATTGAGCTTGTTTTGACACCCCCTACCCATCCCGTTTTCACACATCTATAGGTCTCTTCTTCTTTCGTCCTTACATCACTTTAAGTGGCACAACGCACATGACAATAAACTAACTTATACAATTAGAACTAATAACCAGTGTACGGGTGCTAATTCTCCAAATCCCAACTCTTAACTTGTCCTTAATCTTTACCCGCTAAGTTGAATTAATTGTCAATTGAAAATTGATATTTTCATATAAAAACTACTGTAAAAAACTTTATATGAGCCCATGTGAACTTTATTTAGGGCTCGTGTATAAAATCCAATCAAATCAAAACTGACTTTGTATGGGTGTTTTTGTTGTAGAAATATTAATACTTAGAGGGTGTACCTTATGGAACCATCGTTGTCAAGGTCAGCAGCCACAAGATCCCCCACAGTAAACTTCCTCTGAAGAATCCAATTGGCAATCGTCCGGTTTCTCTTGTCAATCCTCAGCTCGGTCAAGTAGAGAAAGGCCCTGGCCACCGCCAGTGTGCTCACCAATAGCCACACTGTGGCAAACAACCTTCCCTTGAGAGTCTTGAACGCATAGTCCCCGTAGCCCACGGTGGTCACGGAGGTGACCGACAGGTAGAAACAGTCGACCCAGCTCAGTCCCTCCAGCAGCCGCACCACTGCTGTCCCCACAAGGATGCAGCCCGCCACCACGGCCAGGGCCAACCCCACCTTCATCCTGATCCTCATCCTCCCCTTCTTCATGTCCATCACGTAGGTTCGGAACACTACATTTCGCCATCTCTCGTCCACTGTGCTGAGCAGTACTGCCTCCTGCTTGTCAAGCACGTACGTGACCAGCCCATGAAGCAAGATGTCTATGACGCCGAACCCCACCAAGATGAAGGCGCAGGTGAACAGCTTGGTGAAGGTGGTGGCAGGCACAATATCGCCATAGCCAATCGTGCACAAGGTCACCACGCTGAAGTAGAGCCCGTCCACCAGTCTGAACGTGGCGTGCCCATTGAAGGACTGGCTCTTGAAGACGTAGAAAAGGAGCCCAATCAACAAATACAAGATGATGCCCACAAATGCTTGGTTGACGATTGTAGGGGTTGATCTCAGGGAACGATTCTTGGGTCCTAAGCCTGGAGAGGGCTCCTTGATGTCTGTGAAGACTGATGGGGCTGAGTGACATCTGCGTTTAATTGTTCTTTGCTTGCTCAAGTTTGAAAGGAGATCCAGGAAGGAAGATTTGGATGCTGGGTGCGAGAACGGCCCAGGAGAAATCGCGTCTGAGATTATGATGCAGGGGTCCCTGTGGCGAGGGCAGGGGAGATCAAGAGAAGAGAATGAGAAAGGACTTTCATCCTTAGATGATTTGCCGGGCTCCTCTGATGTTTTGGGGAGTAGGAGTTCATCCATGACAAACTATTGCACCCTCCCACGGTGTATTTACACTGATTGGATCATAATCCCACCGTATTGCAAATGTTGACACGCAGAAGGTATCTACAAGTCAATCCATGTGAAAGCAGTTGCAGAGGTACCTCATCTAAGAGTCAAAATGTCAAATCGGCTAACTGCCATTCACGCGCAGGAAGGAGCTGGTTGTTGCAATGTTCAATCAAGCTCCAACCTTCGGTTCTCATAATTGCCAATTTGCCACCCAATTCGACGTTCAGGCAAATTTCTAGCCCAACTATCTCCAAAACGTCGATGCAAAAACACATTTGTTGCCCTACAATTGTAAGGAATGGTAGCCGCCATAGGCTTCTTGCTAGCTATGCCTAAAGCTGCAAGAATTTAGTGCAATCAGTAAATACACTATTTGATGCACCCGCTTCATATTCCTTTTTTTTGTAAAAAATTGAAATTATATAGTTACATGGATCAGTATCAAATCTACTCAACCACTTTGCTCAATGCCTCAATCATTATCTATTTTGAGAAATTTTCGGCATTTAGTCACAGCAAATGCGAGTGCCTAGTGGATTAAGTGTATGCACGCCCCTGACCTCCGTTTCTTCCTCTAGAGAGCCTTGAAGCTTGAACACTCAATGCCTTTTCATTGCTCATTAGAGGGATCACTCTAAACTGTACAGGCTAACTTGTATTACTAGTAAATATTTTCTATTCAAATCAGCTGGGTGTGCACTCCCACCTATCCCTGGTAGAAGTGTTTAAAAATGCATGAAAAATTGGCACCAATGTTTTAAAAACCGACCCAGAAGGTTGAACTAGGGATCAACCCGATTAAACCCGGTTACTATAAACACCTGTTGTTTACTTGATATAAATTCTTACCTTTATTATTCCCCAAAACCCTAAGATTAAACACCGGGAGATTCAAAAGTCACTGTCACGGCAACTCTAGCTCTACACTCTACACTCTACACTCTACACTGACTGATTTTTCTCCTTCCCTATTCACCTCTCGGGCATGCTGGCCATGACCATGATCCGCCAATGACTCTCTTTCTCTCTCTCCAACTTAGTGGCCCGGCCCAATCCCGACACTCCCTTCCTCTTTCCCCTCTTCCCCATTCCCCTTTCCTATCCCTCTCTTGTGCGGTGGCCCGGCCTGAAGACCTCTTCCTCCTTCCGCTCTTTCCCCCGTCTCCCTTCCCCTCTATCTCTTCCTAGGCAGCCCAGCCTCGAGTTTCCGATACCTCCCAGGTTACCACAATGGTTAGATCGGTGGAATTCGAACTCTACATTATGTTTTAAACATACTACCCGCTGCATTATAATAATTTGTATATATAATATTATATTTAATATAATATATAGCAAACCCAATTAACCCGCCCGGTAACCACTCTAGGTCACTACTTTAAGTCAATGGCAGGGCCCCTTTTTAAAACACTCGTTGGCACATGTTCTCCCGCGCTTTTCCAAATCGGATTATTTGAATGCGCATTCCCACTACAATGACACATTGTCACCCACCTGAATTGGATTGGATCCTAAATCTTTGTAGATGTCTACGTTCCCCAGATTTTGTCTGTCCGTGCTTCCAATAATATGGGACATCTTCCTTACCTAAACATTTACAGGCCCTCCAGTCTACAGTAACTAGCCATTCCACCCATTTAAGATATTTTGCTTAAGATTCTAGGTGGTTAAGAACTCGACTCTGGCCAATATGAAATACGTTAAATACACAGACAATAAGGAAGTACCAGTCACCATCTGCGAAATGCCTCTTATAGTAAGATAATTTAGAAGCTGAGAATATTCGAAGATGCCCTGAAGAATCATTACAAATAATCAACTATAATTCCTGGTAAACGATTCCAGCACTAGAAAACATGGCACAACATTTGCACAGTTTTCGGATCCAAACTTCTTTGTTCTTTCTAAGTCTTCTTCTTGCATAGAAGAAAGCAACCGTTGCAAA
Organism: Saururus chinensis; assembly: GCA_035235625.1. Lineage (NCBI taxonomy): Eukaryota > Viridiplantae > Streptophyta > Magnoliopsida > Piperales > Saururaceae > Saururus > Saururus chinensis. The sequence continues at coordinate 36,549,261 of CP141145.1, forward strand.
AACTGGGATTTGAGTGTCAGAATATACAAATTTGGGGAAAAAGATCATGATATGTTTTTTTTCTTTATCACGGATCAAGAGAGGTTAAAGAACACCAAAATTGACAGTCAATTCAGTGTTTACTTGTTTGGATATTGCCTGGGGAAATGGAAAAAGGCCAGAGCCAGTATAGGCATGAGTGCCAACCGCCAGCTTATCTGTATCTAAACTAACACCAGGAATGACAATAATCAAATGAATTTGGAAGATGAAACTCCTATAGCCACCCACATCCTTGAAATAAGCTAATTTGCATTTACCATCTCAGCTATCAGTTCGATCTGGAGCATACTCAGATTCCTCTTGCTTTTCCAGGTTTCGAAACTGCAATTCGAGAAACTGTTCACAGCCTAAGAAGCACTAAGCTATACAAACTAAGTAAACAGGTTGTCTAACCACCACCACCATGCATAATCTTCCTAAGCAATATGTAGTTTTCTTTGCCGATCCAGCTGAAGCTGCACTGGTAGGATATCTCCCGTGTCCTATGGCATAAAGAGTTTATTTGTGGGTGAAGCGTACACGAGTCTAGATTTCTTTCTGAAAAGAACAAGAAAAAGGAAATAGAAATTTCAGTAAAAGTTACTCACACAAGTCTGGATTTCTACAACAGTAGTCCCTATTTCTAGGTTTCTAGCAAATAACTTCCTCCTATTGAGGGCTCCAAACTCAAATTTCCAGCAGTTGGAAGACCAAAAAAAGAACAAATAGGCATGTAGATGACCTAAATTTGTAATTCCTAGAATCAAACACACTTGATAATCCCATGATGGTATTCCTTATTCTAAAAGGGAGTCGTGAGAAACAGAATGCCTTATTCTGGAGATACATTTGGAAGATGATCTATTTCTGATTCGCAGTACTGTAATATGAAAATGAAATATATCAGTTTATGTCTTTCTCTAGTTTTAGATGATAAAATTTGACTAAGCATTGACTGCTTCATTCATCTGCTTCCCTAAAATCACCATACGACCACATCAGTCACAATTATCATTACATCAAGGGAAAACTACAGTTTGTTGTGTGCCGCATACTAGGTGCCCTCTTGTTAAAGTTTTTCAAAATTTTATCAAGACGATCGATCAACCTGAGAGGCAATCAATCGAACCACGAAATTTTTTTAACATTAAGGTTATCAATCGGGATAAAGAAATCAACTTACAGTCAGTTGATGGATATTTAAAATTCTGAATGATGGGCTTTATAGTTGATCAAACGATCAATTTGCTTTCAAATGATTTCAGTTTTCTTTCTGGTTTTGAGAGCAGGGATGCGTCTCTTTGAAAGGGAATTCGTTCCAAAGTAATATACAGAGTTTTCACTCAGAAAATAGAGAGCTTTGGTTTTTATCACTTGTATTTCATAAAATTTTCTTGAATTCTCTTTCCTTCAAAAGAGAAAACAAGGTATTCGCCTATTGTTCCAAAGGAGAAAGTAGATTTGTCTCTAAAAGTGTAATTTGCAATCAAATATGGAAGGCTTCATTGTATCCTGATTTATAGAGTTCCAAATCACACACTAAAATCAAGGATTTGGTAGGGGCAAATACTATTTTTAGGAAAGTGATTCATGCCTTGAAGCACAACCATTGTAGTGAATCTCCTACAACAAATTCTAGGTTTGAAGCGGTCATTTCAACAAGGTGTTCATCATCCATTTCAGCCACCGTACGAGGTTCATTGAATTGAAAGATTGAAGCTTTCTACCATCAATCAAGTTACAAGGTCAAAGACTTTCAACTCTAACACCTCTTACATTAAAAGTAAAGCATAAAAATTTCAACTGAAATAACAAATTAACATGATAAATATACTATTAGATAGCGGGAAGCCAACCTTTTTGCATTTTCCTGTCCTTTATCTGCTCTACATTTTGCTAGTTGCCCTAAAAGACAATAGAAAAATTTGTAGTAAATAAGCTACTAGAGAATGAAGTATAGAAAGCTGTTTTCTAAATAAACAAAAATCTTGCAAGGTCATACCTACCAGCTCTGAGTCATACTAATCAAAATAACAGCAATAAGATACCTTTCTCATTTTACTTACCGGCCTGCCGCTAACTAGTTTCCCTGCTAAGTATTGACTACTAATCCCAAGCATTGTTTAAAAAGTCCAATAAAATGTGAAGTCTATCAAGGATAATTCAAATGTAGACTAGATTAGAAGCTGGATTCATAAATATTTCCTTGATAACGAAACGCAGTGCTCCAGGCAACCAGGTACTAAAAAAGGATTCGATGATAATGGACTCCAGAACCAAATTTACTATTCAAGAAGTTTAAATAATCAGCTCAGATACGAATAAGCATAAGGGAAAAGGTTTCGGTCATCGATGGAAACCAGTACCAGAAATTTGCACACTGGCCAAGGAAAATCAACTGTCACTCGTAATGGGGGTTCCCCCTTGGCATGTTAGTTCATGTTGAATGCAACACTGAGAAGTACGAATAAACACACTCAATCTCAGAATTTGGTGACGGCTAAACAGCGATGAACCACCAAAAACCCTTTAGCAAATAAAACAAGAATAGACAACATATAGCCTTCCACAGTATTCAAAGAAAAATTACTCACCATTTTTCAGAAAGGAGACCGAGTTAGGCTTCAATTTCTCCAACTATTAACAATTTCTTCTCCGTCTGCTCGACGCACTCTTGTAGAGAGCACAGGGGCGGGTAGGTGTGCGAACTGCGTTGCGCCGCCGCCCGGACGGCCATTGTCCATTAGATTTACGCGGGAATACAAGCGGGTCGGGTTGGAGACGGTTACAAGCGGACCATTCTCGGGTCAGACTCCGGAAGAGTCCCGACACCGAAATCCTGGACAAATCAGTTAAAACGGAAATTCCAACGTATATATCAAATTAGACGCATTGTATTCCTCTCGTTAGCAATTAGCAACTAAATTGACAAGTTATGCAGCAATTTGCAAATAGTAAGAATTCTAAAGTAAATTTTAAAGGGCTGTTTAGATGTTGAATTTTTATCAATTCTACCTCAATGTTAGTTTGAATAATAAAAATTATATTTATGTACAAAAAATGGGTAAAATTAAATTCAAAAATTGATTCCAAAGTTATTTTACATTAAAATTAGTCAAAATTATTAAATCATCTCATGATTCTGACCATCCCTACTCACAACCTCCAATTTAGAATTACAAATTTCGTTTATTTTTTAACAGTTATCCCTCATATTAATTTTAACATAAAAAAATATATCATATAGATATTACTCACTTTAAAAGTTTAAAATTATCTATCTTTTTAAAATTTTGTTTAATAAGGTTCAAATTTACTAAATTTATTCTAAAAACTTTTATGATCAAACGTAATTTCGGTAATAAATTAAAGTGGGATCAATCCTTGCCAAACAGCCCCTAAACACATGTACTAAAGTGGGATCGGTCCCTTGCCAGTAATCTGACAATCTACAAGTTGAGCTCGTTGAAAAAGGAACTGTTCATCCGGTCTGGAAACCATTGTAGCTTAATAAAAAGGGACACGAGCCGTTGACACGGCAGTTGATTCATGGTCAGGTCCAGCGACAACCTTAAACAACTTGTGCAACGGTGCCCGCCTTCTCCCATGCACGGCAGCGTGATTAAGCCAGTCCAGCCCAAGCAGGGATCTCTGCCGAGGGCCTCATAAATGTCGATGGAAGTACGCAGGCTCTTCAGCCCTTCTACCAGATTGCGGAAAATCGCACAACCGACGCTTAAAGGCTGAAATTTTAATTCGCTCATTGATATCGGAACTGTTCTGTTCGAGTGGAAATTACAGGTTGCATTGAGCCTCATATTGCTCGAATCATCATTTTAATGGCCAGCATTCATCAATTATTCTCCAGTTTATCTCTGTTATCTATCCCATTAACGACTGCCAGTGCTTCATACTTGATCAAATCGTATGGGTCTGAGCAAGAACAGAAATTAAGACAAAACTAAATAACAAAAGAATCCCAAACTACGTAGAGAAATCAAGCAGAAGTAGATGCAGGGAAACTTCATACTTCGTTCTTGTATTTCAACTTCACACATTCTTTTTCCATTGAAATTATCTAATCAACTCAAATCCCCATTCCTCGTGTTTCACTATTCGGATTCCACTACAGCTGCTACAATTGACCAAACTTTGCAGTGACAACAATTGCTTCTTCTTCGACAGGCAGCTGACACACAACAACAGAGGCAAAATTTTCTGACAAAAAAAAAGCCAAATATGAGCTCTTCTGCTCGCTGCTCACCTTCTCTTTGCGTAAGTCAGGTAGACGAAAGCCAAGCCGAGTACAACAGTCCCTGTAGATGCAGCCACCATAGCCGATGCAGGCCACAGGAATTTCATGCGGCCAGCTTCCCCTTCTCCTCCTCCGTTCACCAATCCCTTCTCCATCTCCCGAACTTTCGTTTCCATTTCAGAATATTTCACCCTCATCTCTTCCAGTTCGCTCTGCAGCCCGCCAACCTTCGCTCCCGAGCCCTCGGACTCCGTCAGCTTGGACGACATGGCCTCGATCTTTGATTTCAGCAGAGCAATTTCGGAATCCTTTGCCGAGATTTCAGATTTTGCGGACTCCTCCAATTCTCTCTTCGCAGCATCCAACTTCAGCAACTTGCCCTCCAAATCGTGGATACGTGATTCGATCTCCACCTTGCTCTGCCGCAATCCATCAGCGGCGGACTTGAGCTCTCGGAGTTCCGCTGCAGTCTCTTCGCTTTCCGACATGGACGTGATGAGGTCGTGTTGCAGCTGTGAGACCTCCGCCTCGAGCTCGGCCGCCCGGGCGGCCACGCTCTTGAGCGCCTTCCTCTCCTCCTCCGACTGCTCGACCTCCCTCTTCATCGCCTCCAGCCGCTCCTCCGTCGCCGACTGGCCCTTCTCGAACCCGATAATCTCAATCGTCAGGCGCTTGATCTTCTCGGCCTGCTCGGACCTCTCCTCCTCAAGAACCCGAATCTTACTCTTCAGGTCCGAAATCTCCGAGCCGCTTTCGTCCTGGTCCACGCCGTTCGCCGTCGGACCGTCGACGGTGTCTCCGCCGTTAATCGCCGTCTGATCCTCCATTTCCCACTCCTACAAAATCCAAAACAATCTCCACTATAAAAACACGAAAGAAAATCAAACCCCAATCGCAGACATCTCTAAAAGCGCGAAAAGGTCAGAAAAAAAAGAAAGAAAGAAAGAGAACTTCAATTCAAACTGGAAATGGCGTGGAAAGGCGACGGACGGAAAGGAAGATGAAGGCGATCAGGAAAGATCTAAAGCGAGGGAGTAGAGAGGGAGGATCGCGATCGCCAGAAGGGATTTCGTTCGCTGTCAATCGGTGTTGGAACTTTGGGTGGTGGAGGGAAGGAGACGGGGAAATGTGGCACCGATTCGCTGGCCAGGGGTGCCAGGGGCGGCAGCGAGGCTAAATCAGCCGTCTACTAAAAAGTAAAAACACGATCGACGGTTATGGTCGTTAGGGTTTTTACTTAATCATAGTCCTCAGAAAGGTTCCAGAACTTTTTTTCGAAGGGTAGTGCGACATTCAATGAACGTTGATTTAATAGGTATATTTAAAAAATTAACTAATTTTATTAAATAGTAAAATTTATATTAAAAAATAACCTTATAATATTTTTTAAGGTATTTAATTATTAAAATTAAATAAAATAAAGTTATTAATATAAATTAAAAAATTTTATTAAATAAAATAATTATTTTAAAAGAAATAAATATTTAAACAATGTAACTCTATCCTAAATTAATAATTACAAGTCAACAGAGAGCCATTAGATTGAGCTCTTTGTCAAATCGAACTTTGACAGTCATGCCAGGGATTTATGTGAGCCTAATCTTATAGAAGTGAGACTTTAATTATATTTAAATTTTTTATATAAATTTAATTTATTTTATTTTAAAAAATATTAAATAAAACTTATGATGCAGTAGAAGCTTAATGGAGGAGTGTGTTAAGTGTTTAAATATGAAGAGTGAAGAGTGGTTCAGGCATTTGATTGAACAGTTTCATAAGACTTAAAAATATATAGAGGTAAAGTTAATAATCACTAATGAGATAAAAGCCCGCATGTTGGTAGATTGGGTAATTCAGAGGTATGAGAAAGGGCAAAGATGACTTTATAATTTAATTAACATTACCATTAAAGTCATTAATTGTGTCTTTCATTTGATCATTTGCATGGAGCCATTAAACGGTGTCTCTTTTAACGTCAAGAGAGCTTCATGGATTTTAATTATTTAGTATAAATAGAACTTCGGATGTAACTAGTGGCTAATTGATGTATTTTGAGATTGGTTGTCCAAATTTGGGAAATTCATTGAGCTTTGTTTGAGCTGGAACGGTTGATTCAATGAGAGGTTGAATTTCAGTTCATTTCTATTTTTGTAATTCATTTTGTTTAGTAAAAATTTGAAAAGACTTCTGTAAATTTTGTTCCAATTTGAGTGGTTGCATCAAATTTGGTATCAAAGCTTCATTTAGCTGTTTTCGATGGTGGCTAACGATCGAGAGGGGGTTCTTCTTCTTCAACCTCTATAACACATAAGGTGAATTTGTAACAACAATTACAACATTCAATGCAGCTTATGGCGAATAAGATGGAGTTGATGAATAGGAATCTTAGTGCGCTATTGACTATTTATATAAATCTAATTCATCCTAGATCCGATAAATGTAGAGCCAATTCCACAGTGAAATCACAGAGCTCCCAGGTCTTGACAAGGCGTTGATTCATCCTCTAGCATTGAAAAATTTCCACCAGTTCAAAATGTTTCAGTAAATCTAGGTGCAAACAACTATCTCTCTCAATTCAAACTTAAAATTGAACTAAATTGTTTTAATGGTCATATGCATATTGAACAGTTTTTAGATTGGCTAGTAGAAATAGAAAATTATTTCTATTGTACGGATGTACCTAATGATATGAAATGCCTGAGTGGTGGCTTGTAAATTAAGAAGTGGAGCTTTTGCATGGTGGAATCAAATTCAACAGGACAAATTGAGGAGAGGGAAACATTAGATTTAATCATGGTCTCGAATGAAATTTTGGTTAAAAGAGATGTTTCTACCTATTGATTATAAACAATCTCTATTTATGCAATTTCAAAATTGTAGACAAGGTTCTAATACTATGTTAGAGTATGTGGAGGAATTTTATAGCTTGTTAGCTAGAAACAATCTATATGAATCTGAGGCTAAAAAATACAGAGATTTGTAGGAGGGCTTAAATATGATCTTCAATTACTTCAAAGTTAATTGGTACAGTGACAGAGGCTATATAATCAGCTTTGCAAAATGAAGTTTTACTCAATCATCCTAAAAATAAGACTGTGCACTTATCAAAAGCATAGGAGAAGGATTAAATTTGAACCAGTAAAAGAACAAATAGACAGTGAATACTGAATTGAGAACAAATAAGAAAAAGAATTCAAGAAATGAGATGACGACATTTTCTGTTCCTGCCAATAAGAGAAATGTTTATGCTAAACCAAAACCCAATACATGTTGGAAGTGTAAGCAACCTAGACACTATTCTTCTAAATGCCCTCTTAGAACTAGTGAACCAAGTTCAAAATTGAAAGCCATAACTTCTTGTCAAATTACAGAAGAGGAAAATGGAGAAGATAGTGAAAGTGAGGATGACCAAGAAGAAGTGTGTGATGATAGTTGAATTGGGTTTGATAACCAAAAAGATATTGACTGCTCCCTAACAGTTGAGTTCAAATCAAGAGACATAGTCTATTTACAACTGTGAGAACAATTAACAACTCTAACTGCAAGGTGATTGTGGATGGTGGTTGTATGGAAAATCTCATAGACAAATCAGCTTTGGAGAAGTTGAAATTTAAAAGCAATCCTTATCCACAACCATATACTATAGGTTGTATTAACGAGGTAGGGGAAGTCAAAGTACAGGATCAGTGCTTAGTCCCTTTTTCTATTGGCAAAAAACTACAAAGCAAATATGCCTTGTGATGTTTTAGACATGATTATTTGCCATTTGTTATTGGGAAGGCCTTGGCAGTTTGACACTTGTATAATTCATGATGGTCATGCTAATACCATCCGATTTGAATATCAAGGGAAGACTATAGTTCTACATCCACAACTAGTACAGACTAAAGAATTACTAGCTAAAAAGAAAAAAACAACATTCTATTTCTAATTCTAAGACAGAGTAAACAGAAGACAAACTCGCTTGCAGTTCACATGACATATGCAAGGAAAAGAAATTGAAATTTGTTAAGATTGGTAACAACCATGAAAGAAAATATAGAAATAAAAAAAAATACTTATAATTACAAGTAATATCTCTTCTTCTCTCAGAACTGAGTAGTTAGTTTTGGCATTTGTGAATAAGCAAGCATTGACAATCAATTCTACAAAGCCTATTCACATTAATAAAGGTATACAACAACTTCTTTAGCAATTTGCATCATTAGTCAATGATGAACTTCCTTTGTCCTTACCACCTATGAGGGATATACAACATAGAATTGACTTGTTACCAGGAGCTACATTGCCACATTTACCACATTACAGAATGAGTCCAACAGAGCATGCAAAGCTTCAAAGGCAAGTCCAATATTTATTAAGTAGGGGTTTGATCATAGAGAATTTGAGCCCTGTAGTTGTTCCTACTTTGTTGGTTCCTAAGAAGGATGACTTGGCCAATGTGTGTTGACGCTAGAACTATGAATAAAATAACAGTGAAATACAAATTCCCAATCCTAGACTAGAGGATATGCTAGACATGCTTGTAGGGGCTCTTATATTTTCTAAAGTGGATTTAAGGTCTAGATGAATCCAAAGATGCAGTTCAATTTATGGAACAGATTGCTACATTACATTCTACTATCCGAGATCAGATTCTTCAATCCAACTTTAAATACAAAGATCAAGCTGACACACACTGCAGAAATGTGCAATTTACTTAGAGTGATTTGATAATGGTCTATTTGAGCGAAGAAAGATTGTCGGTCAAACAATAAGGTAAATTACAGGCTAGAAATTTTGGACCTTGTAGACTACTGTGCAAATTGGGTTCTAATGCTTATCGTGTTGCTTTGTTGCCTGATTTAAACATTTCTAATGTGTTTAATGTTCGAGATCTATCTCTCTTTCATGATGAAGAGGTGGTTACTATTGATCCTTAAATCCTAGCTCGAGGTCGAGCTTTTCATGGGCAGGAGAGTATGATGCAGGAGCTTAATGCACGAGTGTGTTAAGTGGTTAAATATGAAGAATGGTTCAGGCATTTGATCGAACAGTTTCATATGACTTAAAAACACACAGGGGTAAAGTTGGTAATCACTAATGAGACAAAAGCCTACATGTTTGCAGTCGGGTAATTCCTAGGAATGGAAAAGGGCAAAGATGACTTTACAGTTTAATTAACATTACCGTTAAAGTCATTAATCGTCTCCTTCATTTGATCATTTACATAGTAATTGGAGCTAGTAAACAACATATCTTTCAAATTCAAATTCCGGCAAGAGAGCTTCATGGATTTTAATTGTTTAGTATAAACTAGTGTTTTAAAAACTGGATCGGACTGGCCGATTCAACTGGGTTCAACCAGACCCATTATAAAAAATAGGCCGATTTAGTTTAATTTTCGGGTTGATTCAACTTGGCCAGGTTAATTTAACCCAGGCAATTAAACTAGGGTCTTGGTGTTCTGGTCTGGTCTAGGTTTTAAAAAAAAATTGTGCAGAGCAATGATTTGGAGGTAGGGCATCTATGACTGTGTGAGCGGTAGAAAGGGAAGGGGGAAGGGTGGTGCTGTGGCCGGGGTAGGGGAGAAGGAGCAGCCCCAAGAGGACACTAGTCCTTTGGCTTCTATGTGCAAGGCAAGACCTCCACCGAAATTCAACAACAGAGAAAGAGGATGGAGAAAGGGGGATGAGGATAGGGAAGGGTCGGGGCTAGGGCCGGGGCCGGGGCTAGGGGATGCTTCAGGGTCAGAGTCGTGGCTGGGGTGGCTATTGGGGCAGGGCTGGGCCATTAGTGAAGAGATAGAGGGGACGGGAGAAGGGGGAAAGAGGAAGAAGAAGATCGATCGTCTAGTTTGTGGTCGGGCTGCCAGGAGAAGAGGGAGAGGAAGGGGGAAGATAAGGGATAAAGGAGGACATTGGGGTCGGTTCGGCCGTTAGGGTGGAGAGGGAGGGGAAGGGAGAAGAGGGATGGACTTATGGAGTTGCAGCTGCAAAGCCTGCAATTAGAGATATATTAGAATGACTTAGGGTTTGGGGAGGGTGAAAAAGAAATACTTTATACCAACTGGGTCAACCCGAGTTGACCCCTAGTTGATCTAGTTGAACAAGCCCAAATACCAATCCGGGTTGGTGTTCAAGCCAATTTTTTAAACATTGGTATAAATAAAACTTCGGATGTAACTAATGGTGGTTAATTGATGTATTTTATGATTGGTTGTCAAAATTTGAGAAATTCCCTGAGCTCTGTTTGAGCTAGAACTGTTGATTCAACAAGAGGTTGAATTTTAGTTCGTTTCTGTTTTTCTACTTTATTTTGTTTAGTGAAAATTCGAAAAGAGTTATGCAAATTTTGTTCCAATTTGAGTGGCTGCATCTGTGACAACCCAGATCCGAGGTAAATTTTATTATTAGAATTTTTATATGTTATTAGAACATTATTTTGCTTTCGAAACCTAAATGAATGTTGTAGAACTTTAAAAACCAAACTTAAAGGTTTTTGAAATTCTTGATTCGGAGATAGTAACTGTATGTAGCGATCGTGGAAGCGCGCATCATTAGCAGGCCCACGATGAAACTACAGTAAAACCTATCCTTGAGTGGTTTTGTTTTGAAGGGCTCGTCGATACGAGTCCATCAGTACCAAGAACGTATAATTCTAAAATATAAGTAAAAAGTTATGGTTATTTAAAGTTTTGAAATAATAATAATAATATTTTAATAACGGTTGACATAAGGCTTGTGTCAGCCGAATTTTAACGCGCAATGCGCGATGTCGCGCGGTTCATCTGTGTGGTGGACCTGCGACCCACGCGGCGCGTGGAACCGCGCAGCCCGCGCGGACCACGCGCCGTCCGCGGTCGGTCCGCGCGACACGCGGAACCTGCATGTCGGGTTCCACATTACGGCGCGGGACTGCACGACACGCGCGATTCCGCATGGCGGAATCACACGGCGCACAGTTCCACCGCGCGACGCGTGGTGGACACGCATCGTGCATCGCCGGTCCCCTTTCCCTATAAATTCCGCCGCCATTTCATTTTTACCATTCACTTTCACCTCCAGTCAAAGCTTCTGACCCTCCGTTCTAAGCCGTTTTAAATCCGATTCGACCCGTTCAAAAAGTGTTCCTAACTAAATCGACTGTGCCGGACGCTGTGACGGGGCTAGATTTTCAATATAAGCCTTCTATAAGCACAAAATTTTTTTCTCCAATTTTAAGGTAGGAAGTCTTAAACTCTAAATTTATGCTTTGCATGTACGCCTTATTTTTATGGACTATTTTTAGTTAATTGTATGTCTTTTCTTAAGTTTTCAAAAAAGAAATGCTTTATGTACATCATGTTTTATTTAGTCCAAATTATGACATGGTATGTATGTTTTCTAGAGAGTTCTAGGATCATACCTAGAACAATATTTTCTGGATACCAACCGAAGAAAATATCGGTATTAGGCATGTGCATATAGGTATGGAGTATCATGGGAAAACTCCTTCCTTTTGAGCTTCCGATTGCCCCATGAGTGTCAGAGGAACGCCACTCGGTATCACGGCTCTGGATTTCTCGTCATCGGACGAACCGGTATTTTCTGAATTTGTTTCTGAATCAGTTATGCAAAAATTATCACTATCTGTTACTCAGCATTAAAATTAGATTTTAATTCTACCTACTAGATATAAAAATACTCACCCACTTACGACTCTGCAGGTAGTAAAACTAACCCGGAGGGGTCAACCGAAGAACTCTCTATTTAGTCTCTTTTAAATATTTTTCAACCTCTGTAATTATTATGTTTTTAAGCTTGGCTCGTATTTATAATTCTGTAATATGATCGTTCTACATGCACTGTACTACGGACTGGATTCTAATTTTCGACTACGTTATATATTAATATTTTAACTGTGCGTCAACTCCAAAATTCTTATGTGTTAGACTGATTTATATTTTTTTTATCTGTACGGTGGACTGTCACGTTAGGTTTCATGTGCGATGTAACATGTGCCGAGCGAGATAATAATTACATAAATTATGACATGTGTTATTTCTGACGGTCGCCATAGCATCAACTTCTAATATGGAATGTAATTGAAGTATTTGCCTTTCCCATTGACAAATCAAATATCTTTCCTTTTGGCAAAATCCTTGAAGTAGTGAATTATATCCATTTGTGTTATAATCTGGAACCTTATTTCAATTTTCAAAGTGGCCCATGGTAGGAGACACACATGCGCTTTTTTAAAAAAAAAATGTCCACACACTTCTTTTTTTAAAATAAATTGCGAAGACAATTCATCACCAAATGTTGTTGCCAAATTGGAGAAGTCGGTGGGGACACGCAATAGAATTTGCCAGAATTTGTAGCTAAATTGTTAGCTTAAATCTGTATCTTGTTTTTTGTTTTTTGTTTTTTTTCTTATGAGATTGTTTGCATGTTTGGACTCTCATGATTTTGAATGAAATTCCGGAGAATCAGACATGCACACGCACGAAACTCAAATTCTCACTCGCAATTTATTTGTGCATTGGCAGGGGGGAGTGGGCCGGAATCATATTCCTGAGAATCATCCTTTTCATGGGTTCAAATACTTTCATTCAAGCCACTCAAAGCCTTGTATGAATGGTTGATATGTACTTTAAGGGGAATTTGGCGTTTAGGGACTGAATTAATTTAGTGTTGAATTAATTCTTAAAATTTTAAAGATTTACCACTAAATGTGAATTACATTTAGTAATAAAATTTATTAGAATAAATTTAGATATCCAGTTAAACTTAATTTTAAAATTTTAAACTAATAACTCTCTCTTTCTCGAACTCAGATATGCACTTTCTTGATACTATTATGCTTCTAAATTCGAACTTTATTAAACAAGACCCTATAAGGGTAAGTGATTTTAAACTTTTAAAGTGGGCCTTATTTATATGACATATTTTTCGAGGCTAAAATCAATATAAAATATAATTGTTAAAAAATAATATAATCTATAATGTTTAATACAGGGAGTAGGAGATTGAATCAACTGAATGAGTCCGATTCAAGCTTGAAATGACATGAATTAACTTAAGGGTTGAATTTTTAATTCTACGCAACTTCTACACACAAACGGGATTCTAATAATTCAAACCTGAATTGAGGCTAAATCAAATGAATCTTTAACCGAATTCAGTACCCAAACGACCTAAAGCAGTGACTAGTTTGTGCCATAGGTGAGTGGAAGTATGCAGTAGCTTACTGTGGTTTTTCATTGAGGTAAACGATTCCCTAGATGAGAGCACGCCATGAAAACACCTGTAACTGAGGTCATTGGATTGATTGTTGATCAAATCTGGCATAGTTTCTTTAAGAACACTCATGCGAACTGGCCTAAAATGTAGTCGCCGTCTCTAAACAAGAGAGGCAAGGTACACGGTTCAAATGATTACTCGAGCTTTTAGAAAAGAATTGTTAACTGAATGAACCAAACCTGCATTTTAATTCACTTGAGAAGCGTTGCTATTCCATTCGCAACAGATGCTTTCAGTGTGGGAGAAACAGGAGTTGCTCCAAAGAAGACATCAAAGAGTGCTGAAGCTACACTCGAGGATTCAATCGATGCATCTATAGAAGTAGGCAGCCCATCAGATGATATAGAGATCTGCATACCAGAAACAAGTCAATTTAAGTTGAATGCAGAGTAACTCAGTGCAAACTTCAGGAAAAAATGCATTCGGGAACATATGATGTGCACAAACAATATGCATGGTAGTCTTACAAGCATCTTCGATGGGTTCACCCATGTCAAGAATATAAATGTTCCCTTCTTAAGTGGGCGGCCTTGAAAGGTGTTGCTGAAGGTGGACAGGGCAACTTTATCAACAGGAGTGGGCTCTTTGATCCTTGGTGAGATGGCTTCATCCAGGGCATCCCAGAAGGTCTTGCCGTCTACATCTCTCACTAAAACAATCTGCAATGACTTCTCTGAAGATGCTGAAAAGGAGGGAAAAATCAGATTCTGCACTAGATTGTGCTTGTTAAAGACATGCTCATATGGGAAGTCCTTAGTTATACATTCATATACAGAGTTGAAGAGGGCAGCATCTTCTTCAATTTGAGAAGCTGATTTTCCTCTCCATGCATTCAATAAACCGGCAATAGATTTATTTACATAAAGGCCCGCCGCGTAGACTTTCACACCTATAATTGCAAAAACCTTCTCTCGAAAACCTGCATCAAACACTGATGTTGGTAAAAGAGAAAATGCCAAACCGGCTATAAAAACCGCAATCTTTACATTGTACTTCACTGCATTGGGAGATTCAAAAGGAAGTAAGTGTTACCTGTGCCAAGCAAAACTAAGGGGTCCAAACAGCCATGGAGACTGATTTCAGCCTGGAATTTGACATCAGTCCCAGGTTCCACAACATACTCGACACTCCCAACTGTATATAGCAAAAAATTAAGAGACCAAGAAAAAATCAGTAGCATATCATATATCACTATCCTGCTATGTTGATTGATTTAAAAAATTGTCTTTGGCCCACTTGCAAAAACAAATGGTTTTCGCTCCTCAGTCCTCTTTCAATGACATAAAGGCAGTCCAAGTATTTTTTTCGAAATTTGTCCCCTAGGCTGTAATCAACAAGTGCCTCCTTCCCTACTTCAAAAACAACTTCAACTATAACATGCAAAGAGATGTTATATGCTTTTTTACCTGAAGCTTTCAAGATGGGTTTCCATGATCTCGCGCCCATTGTGAAGCTCTGAAGGAATCTGGGTCTAATCTGGTTGAGCAGGGGAAGATTTCTTCTAGCATGGGGGAGAATGTGGATAGATCGACAAGTTGATGGGGAGCAGCGTATCGAAAGCGCCCTTGTAATCACACCCGCCATCATCTCCGCTCTGCTCTCATCACACCTCCAAGATATTTAAATCTATTTTAAAAAATTATTGTAGCTGAAAAACATCATCATTTTTTTAAGCGATGATCAAGATATCTTGGGGTGTAACCTACTCGCTTTTCAAATATAAGGCTAACAAATCAAGTGCAGTAGTATTCGACATAAATCCTCATACAAACCAAACAAGGTCCTGCCAGAGTACATATCTAAACATCATAATACGCACCATCATAAATAAATTGGTATCCACTGTGGTTAGTCTACTCTGCCAAGTACCTATCAATCCCAATCAAGCATATATGCTGCAATCTTCTCTGTTTGCCCTGCCTCCTCTAACAATATACCCAACTTCTCTAGTAGCATATAGATATCTCTTGCTCGATGATGCATTGTCGAATCTGCTAAAAATTCATTCACCACCCCATTCACCTCAATCATACTGCACCCAGGTTCCTTACTAACTCTCTCTTCCGACATTAGCCGCCTCACATTCACAACATCCCCAAATCGACCCAAGGTAGCATAAGCATTTGACAGAAGTATATAGGTGCTATTGTCTACTAGGTTCAAGTTTTTTATCTGCTTTGCAGCCCTTTCAGCACTCTCAATGTTCCCATGGCTCCTGGATGCTGAAAGTAATGATCCCCATACAAGTGCATCTGGAGCCATTGGCATGGTCCTTATGAGCTCTTCAGCTTCTCGTATACAACCTGCTCGTCCCAGAATGTCAACCATGCAACCATAGTGCTTCATCTCTGGTTTGATCTTATAATGATCAACCATTCGAGTGAAATAGTAGCTTGCTTGTTCAACCATGCCTGAATGGTTACATGCGGTCAAAATGCTAAGGAAGCTAACATCATCTGGCCTCACACCAGAGGACTCCAGTTGAGAGAATAGCCTAATCGCCTCTTTTCCATGTCCATGCATAGCCATACCAGAAATCATAGAGTTCCAAGATGATAGTCCTTTCACAAGGATGGTCTCAAAAACCTGAAGAGCCTTGTTTACACAGCCACATTTGCAGTACATGTCGATTATTGCTGTCGCCACAATAACATTAACCTCCATCCCCTTCTTCTCTATATACGCATGGATCCACTGCCCTTGCTGGAGTGACCCTACACTCCCACATGCTTGTAACAAGCTCACCATAGTATGCACACTAGGCTTAGCTCCCGCCTTCTGCATTTGATGAAAGAGGTCCAAGGCCTCCTGGAACCGCGCTTTTCTCACATACCCACTTAACATAGAGTTCCAAGAGATGCTAGTCCTTGTGGGCATCTTTTCGAACAGTCTCCTGGCGTCATCGACCTGGCCACTCCTTGATAGACCTAGTATCATTGAATTCAATGCCACAACGTCATAATTAGAATGTTGGTTGAGCAATTGAGCAGCTGAGCTCAAATGCCCACATACTGCATACATGGAAATCATGCTGTTGCGGACGTATGTGTCGGAGTCCAATCCAAGTTTGATGGCCATTCCATGGAGCTGGGCCCCTTCATGGGCAAAGCCCAGCTGAGAGTAAGCTTTGAAGAGGGATGGAAAAGTGCGTCTTTCTGGTTGAATAGGAGAGTACAACATTTGGCAAAAAAGAGCAATGGCTTGGTAAGGAGCCGAGCTGTTAGCGAAGCCTCTGATGATGGTATTCCAGGTGAAAAGGTTTGGGGATTGGATATGGGAGAAGAGATGCATGGCATAGTTGATGTCTCCCTTGGGGGAGGTGACACAAAAGGACAAGACCCTGCTAATGGCGATGGTGTCTTGGGCCAAACCGGTTTTAATAATTTGGCTGTGCAACTTCTTCAAGTCTCTCATACTGCTGCATTGGTGGTCTAGAAGGGAGAGTGGTGGGTGGTCCGAGATTAAATTTGCAATGGAGGCGGAAGAAGGGAGCAGACACATGCATTGAGAATAATACATTATTTCTACTGTTGTTAGAAGCGTATAAATTCAACTGAACTGGGTTTTTTTTTGGATAATCAAACCGCACACAAGATGAAGTTTTTTTTTGTCCCACTGGATTCTTCTTTTTCCTTACTACTTTCTCTTCTCCCTCTATTCTATGCAACTCTACCTTGACACAGTTGGGTCAGTTTTCTAGAGGGCTCTGACGCAGTTCGGACAGTTCACCAGAGAGATACGGTACATACTCCATGACTCTCAACCCTGCCTTCTGCCTGAAACCCATCGACCAGAAGGCACTTCCCGAAACACGCTTTCATGGCAGGGTATGCATTACTATTTAATGCAATATGCAATGATTTCTTTGAAGATGCTGCAAAGGAAGGAGTTGTCAGATTTTACACGCTTATTAAAGACATGATCATGGGCATATCCTTAGTCACATATTCATAAAGAATAGGTCGCACCCTAATAATCTCTTCAGTAACCCAATAACCCTATGAATCCTCTACTGAGAGGATTATTGGGGCAATCTGCTTCAATTTGACAAGCTCACTTTCCTCTTCATGCATTCAACAAACCAATAACAAATTTATTTACATGAAGGCATAACATAGACTTCACACCTATAATTGCAAAGGCCTTCTCCCATAACATGTATTTAACTTTGATGTTGATAAAAGACAAAATATCAACCCATTGAAACCACTATCTATAAATGTGTAAAACTAACACCTTTACATTATATGTCACTTTGAGAAGGTCAAAAGGAAGCAAGTGTTACCTGTTCCAAGCAATTCTAAGTGGTCCGAACAGCTAAGGAGACAGATTTCAATCCGGAATTTGGCATCAGTCCCAGGTTCTGCAACATAACACTTCCAACATGTGAAACATAAGCATAAGATGGTAAACTGGACTCATTAACATCTTACTTAAATAAAACAACCAACAGAAAACCATAATCACACGAAGTCGAGTCTAATAATATTGTAACTTCATTACATGCGAAGATGACTCTAAATCCTAATGAATCAATGCTGCAACAGAAAGCAAATTACGTCATATCCCATGTACATATAAAACATCTGGAGTATCAAGCTGCGTCAAGTACACAAAACAACTTGATAAGAGTCCCCATGTGTATCGCTCCCCATGATAATTTTCACATTGCCCTCAAAGGCTCGACGATAATCTATGAAACCTACTATGTATTTGGCAACATGTTTTGTTGCTCTTGGATATACATCCTAATCATAATAAAGAAGAAACACATATATACACAAATGTGAAAAAGACAAAGTAATGATAAGTACATTTTATTTCTCCGTGTAAACACAAGCAAAATGTCCTAGTTTCTTACAATTGTAGCATAACTTCTCAGCTCGTTTCTTTCTAGGATGCTTACCTTGTCTACGCTCAGCATTCTCGTTGTAAATTGTGGGGCACCTTCTATTATTTAAATCATTCTCATACAGTTGTAATCTAAACAGGTACTATAATTCTTTCATTATATCATAAAATGCACATAGCATAAGTTATATTTACAGTTAGACATAGGGCTGCCACTCAGGTTCAGTATATGATAAAATTCGATCAGACCCAACCCTAATGAGTCGGATCTAGGTTTTCAAATCCAAATCCAACCTGAATAACTATTTAGGTCGGATTTGAGTTTGTCATTTCTTAAATGGTATCTAAGTGTAAGATTGGCAAAAGCCGATATGAACCCGACCCAATGGCATTTATAGTTAGACATCTAACACAACTTGTAATAAAGATATGAGTTGTATAAGCATAAATAATGCATGAATCACATAGCAATACTTCCTCTCTACCAAATTAATAGTCACATCTAAAAAAATAGTAATTTTTATTAAATGGTAAAACCCACGTATAAGAGATAGAAAAATCAACTTATAATAATCTTTTTTAAATACCTAACTATTTAAATTTAACAAAATGAAGATATTAATGTAGAATAAATTGTTTTGCCAAATGAAGCTATTAATTTAGGCGTAAGTGAGTAGTATATTTGAACTCTACTTAATTTTTTAAATTTTCTAAGTCTTTTAGAACGAAAAAACTAACTAGAGTTACAGTGAGTTACACCTTTGGCTAAGGAACCATCATATCACGGCTCAAATGGTTAAGGAGATACCAGTGAGTTACAACTCTAGCTATGCATCCTTCATTTAGAATTGTTGGGGTTTTTTATAGACAACATTACTAATGGGGCGTTGCCTTTGATCCACAATGATGTCACATAGCAGGCGTACTACATCGAACTTTTCTAAAAGAAAATAATATTCTTAGTCTACATTTTCTGCATCAAAAGCCTATTAAACACGTAAAATTAAATTTCCATACTATACGGTGTGACTCACCTTTTTTATCTAATTAAATATTGACTAAACTTTTAGTATAAAAAAAATAAAGTAAAAATATAGACTTCCTTTTCCATAAGCTTTCGAAAACAAGTTTTCTCAATATCAAATGAGATTATGGTTTTCTACTGTTTAGATGGAAATGCATTTCTAACATCATGCCAGAAATGAATTTCTCAAATAGAATTATGTGAAGCTTCACCGGGGACGTCTCTGGTGAAGTAATAACAACCAACCGCGTACTGTTTATCACGTGGTCCGACAATAAAAAGACGCAAATGTTATTTTTTTAAACGTTATTTTATATCTAATAAGTGTAAGTGGTTAACACTGATGGTCATATTCTCATTTGATATTGGGAAAACTTAGTTTTCGAAAGCTTATAGAAAAGGAAGTCGATATTTTTACTTTATTTTTTTTACGCTAAAAGTTTAGTCAATATTTAATTAGATAGAAAAGTCGAGTCACACCGTATAATATATAGTATGGAAATTTAATTTTACGTGTTTAAGTTTTCCCACCATCATATCCGGCGCCGGCGCCAGCCGGAACTCGGTTGTCATCCTCATGCGGGATTTCGACCAGACAGATCGATCCGCCTTCCCGAGAGGATATCGTCGGAGTTTCGCGGGAGGCAAGCATGGATGCGGTGTCGGCCACGACCGTTCCTCCAACAAGCGCGCTGGCCATCGGGACGAGGAGGAGCCGCTGGTAGTTTCCGGTCAAATTCTAGTGCTACAACTGCGTGCAATCCTCCAGCAGAGGTTGCTGGCCGCCGACGGAGTCCGGGACTTCGTGGCATTGGTCGCGGCAGTAAGTCGGAGGGAAAGAGTAGCGGCCGCCGAGAGCCACGCCATCTTCCGGTTACCGCGGGCTGCAGTGGGTCGCCGGGAAGCAAGTTCCCAGGCCGTGGCTGTTGTTTCTGCTTTCGGCGGTGGCTGGGGCGGCTCACTTCGCTATGGAAGAGAATGCTCTCGGAGAAGGGGGGGGGGGGTGTTGGGCGGTGGGTGTGCAGGGTGATGCTATGTCGGGGCGGAGCGCCACTGCAGCTCCAGGGGACTGTGGGACGTTTCCCCCCGGTCGAGCCCGCACGCTGGGCCTGAGGCGTTAGTCTGGGCAGGGCCGAATTGGTGGGAGCTGGACAAACGGATCAAGTGTTGCGTCCAGTTTGTCACGATTCTTATTGTCCCGTATAACCATATACCCGTATACCCATTTCCTTCATCTTCAACCTCCAAAATTCCAAATGGTGTTTGCATAGAACAGTTTCTGTTACCGGATCGACTCGGGTGTTCCACAGACGTTCAGGACTGCCCCAAAAACCGGCGATCAGGTTGCCAGACCAAGGAAGAGCCGGTGGCGGCGGTCACGACCACCGGTGCGGCCACAAATGAGGCCCACAAAAAATGACCGAACATTCTAAAAAATTTCGAAATTCAAAATTTAACGAAATCAAGCGTTTTCTCTATGATACTAAAGTTAAATCACGCGTACCTCGCGGAAGAAGACGCTCGGAGGATCGAAGACGCACTTAATTCACGTCAAACTTGTATCAAACTCTACCGAAGATTACGAAAACCACCGAAAATTTCACCCTCTGATTGAAATGCCATCGAGATAGATGGCTCTTATGAATCCACAGTGGAGGAGACGAAGTCAAATTCCTTGGGCCTCTTCACTCTTACCTCCAGATTTGTGTCACAGATATGATGATAAGATAAGCCCAAGCTGGGAGATGGGTTGGGTGATCCATGACTACCGGCAAGGGCAGGCTAGATTTCTCTATCAACTTATCCTTTGTCGTAATATTACCCTCTTCGATTCCCATTCCTACAAGACTTTTTCATGATCAAGATTTATGCTCTTTAGGTTGCATTCTACTTACACACAACTTACTTTCTTTCTCTTTAATACTCTATCCTAAATTAATTTTTTTATTATAAATTTTAAATATATATATTTATATATACTCTAATAATCTCTTTAGTATCTTATTAACCCAATAAACTTCCTTATAATTTTATGAGTAAAACTAAAAATTAAAAAGATTATTGGGTACATATAGACTTATTTATTTATATATACTAATTTAAATTTATTTTAAAAAATAAATATAAAATTATTAATCTAAGATAAAAGGAATAATTTTTTTTTATCTTTTTAGGTTCTCCTGCTTAGTTGTTAGAGAGCCAATCAAGTAACTAGTGAGCAGCATTATGGATAGAGGTATTAACGAGCTAAGTTGAATATTGGGCTTATATGGCTTAAACTTGAATTACTAAAACTCAACTTGAAAGCTCAAAATTGCTTAAAAATTTTAGCTTGAGCTCAAGCTCAAGCTCAAATTGCTATAAATGAATCATGAACTTAAGCTTAAAACAAGGCTCAAACAAAAAATATAAAAATAATATATATAATTCTAAAGTATATAAAGTATCACACATATTAATATATTTTTATTATTAAATATTAATAAATATATTTAAACAAGTATTACAACTACACCGTGAACATATGACTATAATTACTAATAAATAAGAAAACTATAACAAATGAGTTTTAGTTACATATGCTAAAAAACTACAACATTATAATTTCTTTCTCTTTATGCGTATATAATCACTAAAATATATATAAAAAATAAAAACTCACTTAAGCAATATTACCATCTATTTTTTATTTACATGTTTATAAATCACTTATAATTTAACTATTCTTTAGCCTTAGTATGCCTCTACAAAATTCCTAAGTACATGTTACAAGAGAAACATTATGTGAGCCAATGAGAGTCCCAGTGTTATGCTTCAACTTTTAAAAGAATATCTAATCATTTTTTTATAAAGTAAGGTTGGTCATTCTAATATCATGCTTTTTTTAGAAAAGTTTTTTTAGTATATTAATATGATATCATGATAACCTTATATTATATATTTATAGTTCTATTTAGTTTTTCAATTGAACTAATTTCAGTTCATCTTTAAAAACCAAATGGAGCTATTAATTTATAACAGAATGAGTATTATTTGTGTCTCCAATATGTTTATTTTTATAAAATATATATCAGACATAAAAATTATATATCTATTACAATTTAATGAAGATATATATCATAAAAAAATTTATATATTTGGGCTCATACATGTTAGCATGAGCCAATGTATCATAGGTCATCAGATCGAAATCTAAAGGCGCAAGAAGGCATAAACTAATCTATTTCCTACGTTATGTATGTTGTTGTATCGAAATCTAAAAATACATGATATCGGGGCCCACACAGTTATAAGTGAGCCTTGACTCATATAAACGGGTCTCATATATCATATATGATATATAGTATCAATACATACATGTAATTATATGTCGTTTTATACTCTATTCGTCCTAGATTAATAACTCCATTTGAATTTTTAAAATAAAATAATCAAATAAAGCTATTAATCTTGAACAGATGGGAAATGCCATGAATATATATATATTTAAATTAAAAATTATATTTATATAAAATATGCATATATATTATTTATTTTATATATAATTTTAAAATTATATTCGAGTTCGATCCGAGTAGAGTTGAGTTTGAGTTTTATTCAAGTTAAGCCGAATCGAGGAGGGGTATGCTCGAACTCAGCTCGAGCCTATTCAAGCTAGAATCACGTGCAAGCTGAGCCTACTCTACAAGCTAGTTCGGCTCGTTAATATCCATACTGGTAAGGTATAGCCATGGAACAAAGCAAACCAACTTTGGCAATGACTCGTCGATTAGGGGCCACAGTTCATTAGCCTACGTTGCAACTACAACCCGGGTTAGACATACTTTAGATTGATACTTTGCTTATGTAAACGATGGAGAAATTATCTAGTGTGTGTTACACACCGTGTTGGCTATGTATTTCACCATTTACAAAATAACTCATCAATATTTATAACCATTTGCTACCCTAATATCTTACAATTATGCTAATAAGTCATGTGATAAAAATACACAACCAATAAGGTATGCGAAACACACTAAATAATTTCTCTAGATGTTAAATTGGTTTCCGTTTTCATTTATGCATCCAGCTACATGCTTACTTTTAGGTCCGGTAGTGACGGCTTTATTACAACTTTTACATCTGGTGTAAAGACTTAGTCTTGTCACGGCTTTACCTCCATTTTTTTTATGCTTCATCTCATGCCCCTTTATCGGCTCATCCCAATTATTGGCATGCTCAAGTTTCACTAACGTTCTTTACAAAAAAATATCACTAAAGTTATTAAAAAAAAGTTTCCCAAAAGTTATAAGAATACTTCTTTAATTTGACATTAATTAGTATTTAGTGAAACTATTTTTTAATAACTTTAGTAAAAAAATATTTGGTAAAGAACTTTAGTGAAACTTGAGAATGCAAATAATTGGGATAAGCCGATAAAGGGGCATGAGATGAAGTATAAAAAGTAATACAAATTACATTATTGTGTTACTTAATAATGTAATTTGTATTTGGGTAATACAAATTGAGATACGATGTCAAATCAAGGGTGGGTGGATGAGTCAGGCTTACTTGTCGACTGATGAGCGCCCCTGAACACACTACCCAGATGCATCAGGTCTCAAATAAATAATTATCTTATATAACAATGTTACTTGGGGTTTTATTGGTTAGCCGAAAAGGGCAAAAATACAAAAAAATTGATGGCAAAAAAATTAACTTATGTTATATGGGCTTCACATAAAAATTCCCCTTCAAAGTTCAAACATTTTCTCGCTAGGAGCTAGGAAAAGCAATAAAGTAGTGATTATTTTCTTCCTTCTGGATGAAATATATTTTAGCTTTTCTTAACGAGTACTTTCTTGCTTTGTGTTGAAGCTTTAACGGAAAGAAAAAGTGTCAAAAGGGGACTTTCTAGTGAGGCTCATATACCATATTACAAAAACACAAAATTTACGCCGTCACTTTTTTCCTTTTCCAAAAAAAGTTTTCACCGTGACCTTTTCCTGAAGAAGTATAAATTTATTTATACTAACCAAACAGAAACAGACCACTAATACATCAAGTTTCCCAGTTCCTCCAATAGAAATTTCGCGCTTTGATTCTTCAGATAAAATTAGATTTCAATATCACGTCCTAATTTTTTAGATAGAACGGCTTTCTTCTCGAAATGAGGTGTCCTAATTTTTTGTGACTTGCAGCTTAACCAAAGCAAATCTAAATCGACACAAGTTTGTCAGCTATGGGCTAATCACAGCTTTCATCAGAGATCAAAATCAACTAAAAAAAGAAGGAAACAAATCTGAGATCAACATGTACAGGAATGTTGCATGTAGATGAAGTCGAGTGCCATCTAAACCATACGTAGAGTAGGCACGAGTTGCTTCACTCAGAACTCCAGCAACATGTGATCCGGCAAGTAAATGAACCTTTCAAAGCCCTGTCATATTCCATGTGATTGGAGTGCAACCCAACAAATCAGATTCATCAACATAAATTTCTAAGCTGTTAAGTAGTTTTTCATTTCTCCCAAGTAACCAGGCAATTCAGCTATAATGAGTGTTTCTCCCTAATTCAATGTCTATGACATGCAGTTCCCCCTCCTCCACTGCATACCTTTCCATGACCCTGAATGACACCATCTGACTGGTGCCATGAATGTTCTTAACAAGTCTCATGCCATTTTAGATGTTTCTCTCTCTTCCTCTCCTCCATTCTTGACTTTTCTTGACTTTGGAATCCTATTAAGCTCAAAGTTTGCGTACTTGGTACTTCCTAACCACAACAAACAGATATGAACTGCCCATACCAGGCTAGCTTCCCAGAGTTCACTTAAAACAATTTTTCCCCTTCTGCTCACCAATTGACAATTGCTTTCTTTGACAGAAAAAGATGAAGACGGAGAAAGAGAGCTCACAGTTACAGAAAACAAATGCTACAATACAGTAATAGCAAAAATTACCAGTTTACTTCAGTAGCAGTGCTTAGCTAAGCTCAGCTCAATGTGAGTGGCTTCCGTACGTTTCAGTTCAGTGGCTTAGCTCAGCTAAGATGAGCTCAATTTGAGTGGCTTCTGTAGCAGAGCGGTGAGATAGATCTCCCCAAACTTGGAGTTCGTCTTGTTCCCCGTCGTCCACTTGAGCGTCCGGTAGCCCAGCGCCCGGATCATCGGCCCGTACACCTCCTCCAGATCCGATGGCCTGCTGAAGAAGTGGTCCATCCACAGGAACCCTCCTCTTCTCAGCAGCCGGTCCACATCGTACAGCAGGAACTCCAGTGCCGGAGCCGGGATCCACCGGTTCACGGCGTGGCCGCATCGTACTAGATCCAGCAGCCCGTCGGCCACCGGGAGCCGCTGCTGCAGCGGCACGTGAAGCGGCAGCAGTCCCCGGGCAGCCACCGCCTCGCTGTACCTGGCCCCCACGTTCATGGTCGTGGAGACCACCGTCACGTTGTAGGCCCTCATCTTGGCCGCCAGGGTCCCGGTCCCGGCCCCCACGTCAAGGGCGAGGCGGATGGGGGAGGAGGAGTTTGCCGCGAGGCGGAGGAGTTGGGGGATGGTGAGATCGAGAGGGGATTTGGCGATGAGGAAGGCATCCGGAGGGTCGGACTTGGCCGGGTCGAAGCCGAGGCAGGATAGAGAGCGGCAGGCCTGGGGGGTCGGGGAGGGGGAGAAGCATCGGCGGCGCGGGAGTGGGTGGCAACCGAGGAGAATGAGGGACTCGGCGAGTTGGGCGTCGCGGGGGCAGGGGGAGAAGGGGGTGTAGTCCATGAAGCGCTGAAGGAGGTCGGGATGGTGGCGGCAGGCGGAGGCGACGGGAGAGATGCCGGAGACGAGAAGGAGGTCAGGAGGAACGGCGGGACGGGCGCCTCTGCCCTCGCCAGAGGAGTGGGCGGCGGAGGTGCGGAGGAGGGTAAGGTGGTTGATGGTGGCGCGGATGGTGGAGAGCTGGTGGACGAGGTGGTCGGGGACGGGAGGGGGAGGGGAGTGGTGCAGCTGCTGGTAGGAGGAGAGGTGGTAGAGGGAGAAGATGTTGGTGGCCACCATGGCCAGCAGCAGCAGCAAGTTGAGGCCCAGCCCCGGACCCAGGCCCATCTCCTCTTCTCTCTCTCTCTTCTTCTTCTTCTTCTGCCGCCCCCCTCGGTGCGACGGTGTCTACGTTTTACAGGTTGAGATGCGATTTGCTCTGTAAAGAGGGTGGCGGTTGGGAGTTGGTGCCTGGGGATATCATATGCTGTGATGTTGCGTTTTCATGGTCCAAATTGTGTTTAGAGTGCCAATTTGGAGTGATTAATGAATGGCTAACGACGTAAGGAGACTTTTTTTGATATTTTTATACGAAAAGCTGCAAAATGCAAATGCAAATGCAAATGCCTGAGACATTGGATTCTTGTTTCTCGTCATTTGTTTTCCATGTTGATAATGCGATTGTGACTAATGAATCTTGCTTTGGCAATTGATTATGTGATTAGACGTGTATTTTATGGATTTGTGCTAAGTTTCACGTGAGATGTCGTTGACTCCTGCTGGCTACCGGTGTCATATGCAGCTTGTCCGAATTCGCTCACTATAAGCCAAAGGGTTGTTAACCGAGTAGGTCTAACTTACCTCGGCTCAAATTAGGTTTAATTAAAATGGGGTTAAGCTTGCACTTGATTTGAATTTAAATGGGTTAAAGTCGAATTCGAGCATATTTCTATTCGACTCAGCTCGAATAAAATTTGAATTCAACTCTACTCAGTTCGAGCTTGAGCTTGAACACGAATATATTTTAAAATTATATATACATAATAAAATATAAAATAAATAATATATATATATATATTAATATAATTATTAATTTAAATATATATTTATGTCATACTACCTCCATATTTGATTAATAATTTTATTTAATTAGTTTATTTTAAAATTAAATAGTTATTAATCTAGGACAAATCGAGTATATAAAATGACACAATTACATATATGTACCAATATCATGTTTCATATATGATATACGATGCCCATTTATATGAGCTAAGGCTCACTTACGATTGCATGATTTCACGGAGGCGCTTGGGAAATGCCTACTGTGCGGTACTCACAAGGCCAAATAGCCAAGCGAGTAAGTCATTCTCGTTAAAGTCATTACCTCGTGCCATTTGACCAAGTGATTAGCTCGCGAAGCCAAGTAACAAACGCATCCCAAGGCAGATGTGCGAACATGCCAGGACATTACCTAAGCGAGCTAGCCGGAGGGGGACACCTACTTGTGATGCACAAATCCAACTTAAGCAACTTGGACATCCGAACATTCCATCTCAGCCAAGTACATACAAGATTTTTGTTTCTAACATGGCCATAAAGCCGGATAGCTGCCACGTAGGTTGGAGAGCCCCATCTCATAACTGACAGGGCTCCTAGCATGATAGCTAGCAACATAATAAGCCTTTGTTGCCATCCGAGATAGCTAGTTGTAAGGCTATGCATCATTCCAATAACTTTAAGATTTTAGCTCACCATGTTCCCCCTATATAGCATAAAATATTTTTTTAATTCTGCTGGAGTGGTAGCCAAAGTGGTTGTATGGGTATAGTGTCACACCCCGGCGATGCCCGAGCCGAACCCTTTCCAAGGGCCGGTCAAGTGCGCGGGGGAGACGAAGGAAGATTGAGAAACGATCTAGCGGAAGACTTAACCCTAACCACGGGCGATTAACAGAAATACGGAGTACACACAATCTTTTGATCAAGAGTAAATAAAATGGAAGAAAGAGTGTTGCTTATCACAAAGTAAACAACAATCTCAAACCCACAAGCTTAGTTAAGTAAAGCCCACACCGGCTCGAAATAAGTCATAAGCATCACAACGGTAAAATGTGACATAAATCCAAAACAAGAACCCTACACAAAAGTTCTAAACATAAGCATGAAACAAAAGAAGGTAAGTCACACAACGATCTCCAAGATCACATCCAAGCCATCTCTGACCTTTCCTCGAAGAAGAGATCCTGTCCGTCTGCATGTCGCACTACGCAGCCCCAAATCAAAATACAAAAAGAGGGGTGAGTTTAACAAACTCAGCAATGGTTTTAGTATCACTATCAACGTCGAAAATATGATAGCATAGTAATAAGATCATTCAGCTCAAAGATTTACATGGTGCATTATTTTTTGATCACACATACATATCACCTAATACTGCATCATGGTGCATAATCAACCTGCATGGATGTATCTCTAACATACATATTCCCACATGCATTATATCGTAATAATTTGCATTAATGTATCTCTAACATACATATTCCCACATGCATTATATCCAAA
This sequence comes from Saururus chinensis, assembly GCA_035235625.1. Lineage (NCBI taxonomy): Eukaryota > Viridiplantae > Streptophyta > Magnoliopsida > Piperales > Saururaceae > Saururus > Saururus chinensis. The sequence goes on from CP141145.1 coordinate 36,577,969, forward strand.
ATCAAACTGCATGGATGTATCTCTAACATACATATTCCCACATGCATTATATCATAATCAACCTGCATGGATGTATCTCTAACATATATATTCCCACATGCATTATATCATAATCAACCTGCATGGATGTATCTCTAACATACATATTCCCACATGCATTATATCATAACACCCTGCATGAATGTATCTCTAACATACATATTTCATCATGCATTATATCATCACAACCTCCATCAAGGAGTAATCACACATTAATGTCACACAGACGGGAGCATAGACAAGGCCACGAAGGGCTGTCATGATCCAAAATTCTACACAAGAATTAAAGAAAGATCGGGGTTATCAATCCCTAATGCTGCTCGCCCTGGACGATCCTGGCCAAGGATGTCCCACTCTCACACAGAGAATCTAGAGCAGGGGTGTTCGCCCAAGGACATCTCCTGCGGTGAGAAGAGCCCAAATTCCCACACAGGGAACCCTAGAACACGTGGTAGCGGGGTGCAAATAGCATACCACACTGGATTCTCAGGGTCCAGATGACACTCATAATAACATTCTCATAATCCGCAAGACAAGTACACAACTTGTCCCCACATCATTCCATTTAACAAGACTCAACCCGGGGAGTGCACTCGTTCCACACAGGAACTCAAATCAAAATATGTCATTTCGGACCAATCAACTTTCGATTAATCCACGACCAATCAATCCAGCACACAATTTTATCACATTGCATCCAATCGGTCAATTTCGATTAATCACGATGAAGCCTCAATTGGAAATCCATTTTTATGATACATGCAGCATGGTACATACGTGGGCAAGGCATACATGAATCCTAATCCATGATAAGTGCGCTCATCAGCCCCTAATGCATCATTCATAATCACAATATCAAGCTTCAACATCATCATTTAACCCCCACATGTGTGTGTGTAACTAGTAAAAGCATTTCATATAATGCATGTCAACATGCTTGAAATTAAATTCACTACCACACTACACATGTGAATTTCCATCTAAACATGAATTCCAGCGGAAATCATAGAAGAAGAATTGTTGAAATCATATCTCAATTCAAAACTCAACCACAAAGGCTAAACACATATAACATCACTCATTTCATCATTGAGTCATGACATTCACTAACATCCACACACAACTAACCACAATCTATCATGACAAAACAGTCCAACAATAGGTTGTAGTTCTACTGAAAATATGCTTAACCAAAGGGAAACAACCATTCATAATTTCAAGATAACGATTCCAACATCATGCCACAAAACATAAGTCATTCCACAAATTTCTAAGCATATATCTCAATTCCACAACCTCAATAGCATGCCTTTCTTGTAGCATAACATAGCTTAAAACACACCACATTCATATGAAATTGGCAAGCTAAAGTGGAATCATCAAAATAAACATCATGCATTAGAAAATCAATCTGCTGTGTAACCGTTCGAACACCCTTCAAGCCGTTCGATCGGTTAAACGCAAAATTTTAAAATTCACAGTTTGGCCGTTCGAACGCCCAGTAGGCCGTTCGATCAGCTGAACTGGAAAAGTGCCGTTCCGGTAGTATTGCCGTTCAAATGCCCAGAAGGGTCGTTCGAACGCGAACAAGGCAGAACAGTCCATCTTCTTCCTTTTGCAAATTCAAACCGAAATACCATTGATAACACTTCAAATCCACATCTAACACCCTAATCATCATCAAAAGTCCTTCTTGACTTCCAGAACATCAAACCATATCATAATAATACAAAACCCTAAGAAATCAGGATTAAATAATTCCATTTTCTAATCTTACCCTTAACACACCAAATCAAGCAACTCATTTCGAAATAGGCCAAAAACGAAGAGTTTTACCATGAATAAACAGAGATTTTGAAGACCCATTACCTCAGCACTTGATTAAGCTCGGATTGAAGAGTCACCCTTCTTGAAATCCTTGAAAACACAATGAGTTTCAATTAAACTCTAATAGAAATTGATTTACTCAAGAAATCCCTAATTAAATCTTAGATCTAGGGCTTGTTGGTAGTAAAAATCGAATTTTGAATGTTAGGGTTTGTAGTAAAACACAAATCAGTAGCTTTTGATGCCCAAAAATGAATTGAATCAAGGGGAAAAGGGTAGAATTAGAAGAGCTTAAGAAGAAAACCATGGATTAGTGCTTAATTAGAGTAAGCTTACCTTAATTGGCTTCTAATTCGGGCCTAAGTGGGGATTATTAGGCCAGCCCTCCTTCCTTAGCCTATTCCCAAAAATGGAAATGACTCAGGTCTGCCCTTTTATAGTAAGGGTTGGGGTATGCATAGGTAAGTTTTGGGGTGTAAATAGGAAAAGTAGGCTAAAAATAGATATTTTACAAATTTAAGCACTAATTAAGTCTAGAAAAATTCTAAATTTTTTTTATATAACCTTAGGTAGATGTCTAGGTTCATTTGACACAAAAATAAAATTTTGGATGGTGGGGCCCACAGGGGTCCCGCCAAAACCCTAATTTTTGGGAAAATAGTAAAAATTTCAAAAAATCCCAAAAATTCACATTTGGTTTGAAATCACTTAAAATCACTAATATTGAAGTTGATTTTGGTTAAAACCATCACAAACACTATTTATTTACGAAATCTCCAAATAAATCAGAAAACGTGTAAGTCTCACGATAACCAACAATTAAAGAAAACCAAAACCGGTTTAGAGATGAGGGTCCTTACATCCTCCCCCTCTTAGGAATTTTGGTCCCCCAAAATTCGCTAGAGGTCAGCGACAAAAAGACGAGGATACTTCTTTCTGATCTCGTCCTCCGTTTCCCACGTGGCTTCCTCGACTCCATGATTCCTCCACAACACCTTCATGAGTGGGATTGCCTTTTTCCGAAGTACCTTCTCCTTACGGTCAAAAATCTGAATAGGTACCTCCTCGTAGGAAAGATTCTCCTAGAGCTACAACGGTTCAAAATCCAAGACATGAGTAGGATTCGGCTCATACTTCCGAAGAAGTGAGACGTGGAATACATTATGGATATCGGCCAGTCAGGGTGGAAATGCTACCCGATATGCTGTGGCACCAATCCGCTCCAAGATCTCGAATGGACCAATAAAACGAGGTGACAACTTCCCCCGTTGTCCAAATCAAATAACACCACGAGTCGGAGAGATCTTAAGGAAAACATGTTCACCAACACCAAACTCCAACTCCCGCCGTCTCCTATCGGCATAACTCTTTTGACGGCTCTGAGCTGCCTGTAACCTCTCCCGGATAAGGCGTATCTTCTCCACTGATTGCTGAATAAGATCTGGGCCAGTGAGAAGGTGATCTCCAACCTCACTCCAACACAACGGTGATCGGCAAGGACGCCCATAAAGCGCCTCGAAAGGTGACATCCGGATGCTCGCTTGGTAGCTATTATTATAAGAAAACTCAACTAGCGGCAAATGTTGCTCCCAACTTCCTTTCCACTTAAGGATACAAGACCGAAGCATGTCCTCAAGCATCTGAATGGTCCTTTCGGACTGTCCGTCCGTCTGAGGATGGTAGGCGGAGCTAAAATGTAGAGATGTGCCCAAAGCACCCTGAAAGCTCTGCCAAAACCTCGAAGTGAACCACGGGTCACGATCGGAGACAATAGATACTGGAATCCCGTGTAATTGCACGATCTCCCTCATATGTAGAGCAGCCAAGACATCCAAAGGAGTAGTCATTCTTATCGCAAGGAAATGAGCGGACTTAGTAAGTCGATCAACAATCACCCAAACCGCATCATTACCACTCGGCGACCATGGCAGTCCGGAAACGAAATCCATAGTGACGTGCTCCCACTTCCACTCCGAAATCAGAAGTGGTTGTAGTAAACCGCCTCGATGCCGATGCTCTGCCTTGACTTGCTGACACACAAGGCATTTGGACACGTAGACAGCAATGTCCTTTTTCATCCCATTCCACCAAAATGTCCTCTTCACGTTGTGGTACATCTTTGTTCCTATAGGATGGATAGAGAACTTAGAATGGTGTGCCTATGATAGGATGCGCTCTCTCAACTCAACGGAGTTTGGCACACACCAACGACCCTTATACATCAAACTCCCATCGGACTTTTCCTCAAAGCCCAACACTGCCTTCTCCCTTAGCTTAGCCTTAAGAGCTAGGATCTCTTCATCACTTTTCTGAGCCTCGACCACATCATCCACCACACTAGAGCTAATAGAGAGATTAGCAAACCAGCTCCGTGTGTCCTCCAAAGTCAACTCTGGCCTTAGCTCAATAGCGTCCTCATAAAGGAGCCACTCACGAACTCACATGCAAGCAACCGTAGTGGCTGATTTCTGACTCAAAGCATCCGCCACCACGTTCGCTTTGCCAGGATGATACGATATCGTGAAGTCATAATCCTTCAAGAATTCTAGCCACCTCCTTTGCCTCAAATTAAGATCTCGCTGAGTGAATAAGTACTTCAAGCTCTTGTGATCAGTGAATACCTCAAACTTCTCACCATAGAGATAGTGCCGCCAAATCTTCAATGCAAAGACTACGGCCGCTAACTCCAAGTCATGAGTGGGGTAATTCCGCTCGTGCACTCTAAGCTGTCGAGATGCGTAAGCCACCACTCTCCCAAGCTGCATGAGTACACAACCCAAGCCGCGAAGCGAAGCATCACTATAGACCACGAATCCGCCACTCCCGGAAGGCAAAGTTAGAACCGGAGCTGAAGTTAGCCTCTTCTTCAACTCTTGGAAACTCTCTTCGCAAGCTGAGTTCCACTCGAACTTCTCATTCTTCCTTGTCAACTTAGTCATAGGGCTCGCAAGGCTAGAAAAACCCTCGATGAAACGGCGATAGTACCTGACAAGTCCTAGGAAGCTACGGACCTCCGATGCACTCTTCGGTTGCTCCTAATTCAACACGGCTTCAACTTTCAAGGGATTAACCGCCACACCGTCTCTTGATATCACATGACCAAGGAAATGCACTTTCTTGAGCCAAAATTCACACTTGTCAAACTTCGTAAAGAGCTGATGCTCTCGTAAAGTTCGCAAGACAATCCTCAAATGTGATTCATGCTCTTCCTCATTGGCCGAATAGATCAGAATATCATCCACGAATATAATCACAAACCGATCAAGATAAGGCAGAAAGACTTGGTTCATCAAGTCCATAAATGAGGCTCGTGCATTAGTAAGACCAAAAGGCATAACTAAGAACTCATAATGCCCATATCGGGTACGGAAAGCCGTCTTTGCAACATCATCAGGACGGATCCGAAGTTGGTGATAACCCGATCTCAAATCGATCTTAGAGAATACATGTGCCTACTGCAACTGATCAAACAAATCATCAATTCTAGGTAAAGGGTACTTGTTCTTGATGGTTACCTGATTAAGCATTCGGTAGTCGATACACAACCGCAGAGAACCATCCTTCTTCCGAACAAATAAGACAGGCGCACCCCAAGGAGATACACTTGGCCTAATATACCCCTTATCCATAAGATCCTGCAGCTGAGCCTTAAGCTCTTTAAGTTTGGCTGAAGCCATACGATAGGGAGCCTTAGAAATAGGAGTAGTGCCTAGAATAAGGTCAATGCAAAACTCTATCTCCCTCTCCGGTGGTAAGCTCGCCAAGTCACTAGGGAAGACATCAAAAAATTCCCCCACAACACGAACAGAATCCCAAAAATTCACATTTGGTTTGAAATCACTTAAAACCACTAATATTGAAGTTGATTTTGGTTAAAACCATCACAAACACTATTTATTTACGAAATCACTGAATAAATCAGAAAACGCGTAAGTTTCACGATAACCAACAATTAAAGAAAACCAAAACCGGTTTAGAGATGAGGGTCCTTACATATAGTTCCTCAAAAGTTTGCCAAATGGCCTCAAAACACTCCAAATGACTCTCCAACACTATTTAGGGGGAGGGGACATCTTAAGAATCAAAGATATGCTAGCCGACCATGTGTCACAACATAGCCAACTATGTGTGTGCATCGTTATGTACATTTTGTGTAACGTTGCACACACATATTGTGCAACATTGTAGGTCATCCCCGCAAAGCTTGCACAAAAGGTGTGCAACACTATGAGCATTTCCTGCAATATATACACACTTAGTATACAACACTTTTACACGTGTGCGCGCCCCAAAACGTGTCATGGATAGTCTGCTTTGCTACCCCATTTACACACACATATTGTGCAACATTGCAGGCCTTCCCTGCAACTTCTGCATACAAGGTGTGCAACACTATGGGCAGTTCTCACAATTATTATACAACACTTCCACACGTGTGTGTGCCCACATGTCACGGATAGTCCGCTTCGCTACCCTGTGACAGTGAGCCCTGATGTTGTGTGCCCTTAGTTTCAATCTATCAACATACATAACCTAGGAGGCAAATTGGTTTATGTCTCATTGTGCCCTCGGATCTCAATCTAATGGCCCATGATGCCTTGCTCACGTTGATGTGCATGAGCTCAAACTCATATAAAATTTTTTCATGATATATATCCTCGTTAAATTGTAATGAATATATAATTTATATGTATCATATATATTTTTAAAAAATAAAAATATTAAGACACAAACATTAATATATTCCTTATGTCTTAAATTAATAACTTTATTTGGTTTTTCAAGATGAGCTAAAAATAGTTCAATTGAAAAATAAAATGGAGTTATAAATATATAACAAAGGGTAAACATGATATCACACTAATATACCAAAAAATCTTCTAAAAGAAACATGCAACTAGGGGGACCAACCTTAGTTTACAAAAGAATGAATTTTTGCCCCTCTTAAATAGGCAACTTCCCCCTTGATCAACTATTCTTTTCTCAACGATGTAGGATTATCCCATATAACAAAAAAAATTAATTTTCTCATTTGGATTAGGCTAGCAGGCATTCAAGCTTTTTACTTTTATGCCTTGGCCTAACCTTATTTACAACGGGCTTGAACTATTTAGGCCCAAACCCATTATTTTGCGAGCCAGGTCAGGCATGCCAACGGGCCAACCCACAAACTTGCAGTCCTATTTCTTGCAAAATGATCCCAACCCGACTATTCCTCCTATGAATCTGCATCACAAGGATGTTGAATATACAAACATACCCAGTGGGAAGGCTGAACAAGTACTATAAAATACTAATGTACATGATTACACTACATCATCTCATGATTGAAATCTATTATTTACAATAGTAAATACCAATAAGATTAAACACAAGAAAATTAAGCATATCAATCATAAATATTTTTATATGTTTTCAAATCAATATCGTGACCTCACTTAGGAGACACTTACTCCATTAGTGTAAGCTATAAATATTCTCTACAATACTGTCATGTTTAGGAGTTCAGCCAAGCCTCACTAGACTAAGAGCTACTCATACTTGGACCATTATTTTTTTGAAGCCGACACGCTTTTTCCATTTTGTGAAGTTGAAGCCCACAAGGGCTCATGGACCTATGTGGTTGAGATCTTAACTTTCATGATTGTCCAAACCTTATATATCCACGATACTAATAATCTTTTAATATTTTGGCCTATTTGAACAACTCTCATGGAGAGAATTTACATAATTTTCATTCTTCTAGAACCTAAAGACTTTGATGTATTTCATACCAAACTCTTTCATCATGTAGCTAAAAACTTACTTGAGGAGTTGACCAAATACTAAGATATTTTGTCCTTGAATATCTTTATACATCAGTTAAGATGTGATCTATAAGAAAAAATTTTATATAAAAATATACTCATACTAAAATGTTATTAGTCACATTGCTACATATACATACTTATCATACATTAAATATTATTATACCTCATAATAATAGCTTAACATGTATAACATTTTATGCTTTATCTTTTGTTCGACCTTATAATGCTTCATCTTTTGTTCAATCTTATAATGGTTGACCATTTAAGAGAAATAGTAGCTCGCTTGTCAAACCATACGTGAATGTTTACATGCATACAAAATGCCAAGGACACTAACATCATGTGGCCGATCAAACCAGAGGACTGTAGGCGGACAACAACCATATCGCTTCTTTTCCAAATTTATGCTTAGCCAGCCTAGAAGTCATAGAATTCCACAATGATAGTCCTTTCACAAGGATGGACTCGAACACTTGAAGAGCATTGTCTAAGTAGCCACATTTACAGTACATGTCGATTATTGTTGTCGCCACAATAACATTAACCGCGCTCCATCCCCTTCTTCTTTATATATGCGTAATGGTGTATCCCTACACTCCCACATGCCTATAATAAGCTCATCACTGTGTGCACACTAGGCTCAGCTCCCACCTCACTTACCCAATTAACATAGTTGTTCCAAGTGACGCTGGTTCTTGTGGGCATCATGTCGAACAGCCTTTGGGCGTCATCGACCCGACCGCACCTTGGTATAACGGAATTCCTTGAGGCAATGTCATAATTAGAGTCCTAGTCGAGCAACAGAGCTGCTGAGCCCAAATGCCCACAGCCTGCATAGATGGAGATATATGTGCCAGAGTCCAATCCAAGTTTGATGGCCACTCCATGGTGCCGAATCCCTTCATGGCAAAGCCCAGGTTAGAGTAAGGAGCCCAAAACTGGCTGTGCTGAGCCCGCTGCCACCCTTAATCACTTGGTAAGGAGCCGAGCCGAGCTATTAGCGATGCCTCTTATGAGTTGAAGAAGTTTACGGATTCGGCTTGGGAGAAGAGAAGCATGTCGTAGTTGATGTTAGGCATGTGACACAGAAGGACAAGGCCTTGCCAATGGCTATATATGGTGTCTAGGGACATACCAGTGTTGATGATTTGGGTGTGTAGCTTCTTCAAGTCTCTCATGCTGTTGCATTGGTGGCTAAGGAGGAAGAGTGGTGGGTGGTACTAAATGAAATTTGTCGCGGAGGCGGAAGAAGGGAGTGCACACACGCATTGAGCATAAATGCATAATACATTGCTTCTATGGTTGTTGGAGGCTCATATATATATATATAAATATATATATATATATATATATATATATATATATATATATATATATATTTATATATATATATATATATATTTTGAAGCATAGATAGTAAAGGTAGACAAGTTCTCAGTCTTGACATGCAAATAGTAAGGGAAGCGTGCTTTAGAGCGAGTATATTGAGGTTTGGCAACATTGGACCGTTAGCCAACATATTTTTTAGTCTTACTAGGAGTGAGATTCGATGGTGGCTTAGGCACTATTACTATGGGACGAATCCTATAGTTGTTAAATTTATGCGGAGGACTTCTACTTGGAATATGAGATGAGATGGGTTAGCTCTTAATTCTCTCCTAAGGTTCCTTGCACTACTAGTTAGGAGTGTGCCAAAGGCCTAACATAAGTAGGAAACCCGATGAAAGGGTTAGTTGCAAACAAGACTATTGAAGAGGGTCGAATCTTAACGAGACAAGGACTCTATACCAGAGACGTACACAATCAAGACTCTAATAAGGTGAGAGGTATGCGAGTTAAGGATTTCAAGTTAAAATAAGAGACTTAAAAGTCGCTAAATGAGGCAGGACTCTTAAAGGAGTGCTTAATTGGGTTCCTAGCTTTTTGGGACTTTGGAAATATAATTTTAAGTAGGAATATGAGCTATTTTTCATATTGTATTGGGCTGGAATTCTTGGGTTATGAATTTATAACAAATGATGGGCAAATACTAGTAGTATTAGGCTTCCTAACCCTCATTTATATAAGGGGACACGTTAGTTTACCAAGGGCATTCATAAACATAAAGATAAGTTCTAAAGGGCTGCAAGCAGCAAGGCAATTCAGCCACACCTTAGTCAACATAGGTGCTTGTTGGGCCTAATATTGTGAGGGAGCGATCTTGTGCCATTGTAAATAAGTTCCTTAGGTTTAGAAACAAGGTAGAGGGTATTGTTTATTACACTTTGGTGTAATAAAAGTTTTAGGGCAGGGCCTGCTTTTCCTGCGTTGTATTTGTGCTCGGCGTATAAAAACTTTCGGTGAAATATAAAAGGTTAGCTGCTGATTGTGAGGTGCAATTAGACTATTATGGCAGACTTGGGTGTGCTAATTTGGCCATGTGACACTCGGAGTGGTTAAATATGGGGATTGGCATATGCTAGCACATATTAGCATCACTTGTATTAACAATCACGGGCGAATATGTCTTGATTTTCATGATCTACGGCTCCTTGGAGAATCATATATAAATTCTTCTGCCAACGCGATAGCGTTTAATTAGGATGGGGGCTTTGGTTTCAACTTTCGTATACGTTTTAATAATTTCATAAAAAGAAATGAACATGCTATAAGAGCAAAGACCGACCATGCGTAGTTGACAACACTTCATAATAATATATACTATAAGCAAAACAAAAATAATACAACCAGAAACAATATATCCTGGAAACTTGTACTCCACAATCATGATATTACTCTTTATAGTAAGAATTACGAAGAAGCATAATACTCCTACTCCCTCCGTCTAGGACACGAAGGGAGTAAAAATCAGCAAGAATACAAACAACTCAGTAGTGGAGGACAGTGACATTAAACTTGAGCACAGCATTAAAATTGAGAGCATCAAGGTAAGCGGTCTCCATAATGGCATACCCTCTTGCGAACCGGAATACACCAGTGCCAGACACAATAGACACCTCTCTCTGCTTCTGCACGAACCTATCTGAGCCTTGGATCTCCAAGGTGCTTCCATTGTACTTCTTATTTGTGAACACAGCTGAAAATAGCATATGGAGGTCCGAGTTGTCCATGGCCGAGTTGACAAACAGGCCGTGTGCTTCTCCAACTTTAGTCGAGTTCCTCTCAGGGCCCTCTGTGAGGTCGTCACCAGTCACTACTACAGTGCCATAATAGATCACACTGGACTTGGTACCATTAATGCCTGCCACAGTAGCGTCCGTTGGATTTTTGCCCGTCTCCCAGTCTTGCATGTAGAACACCATATTCGTCTCCTTCAACTTACGATATTTCGCAGCCTCACTTCCATGAGGAATTGCTACGAGTAGCAGTAAACAGCAACTCGCCCATGTCGCTAGCACACTGCTGCAAGCCATTGGGACGTTAGATATGCTTATTTCCTGAAAATACTGTTAGTGGCTTCTTGCATATGCAACTCAGGGAACGCCTAAGTATGATGATCAATTTATACTGATGAGAGAGTCCTTAAGGCTGCTAAAGAAGCTGCAACCACAACTAATATAGTAGTAATATTTTGCTTCTCAAAGTCTCGCGTGTTAGCATTTAATATTTAATGATCGATGATGCTTAGCGCATATTAGTATTAGTAACATTGATGCTAACGTGCGGCGTATTCACTGTCAGTCTCTAGATGAAGAGCTCCATGCACAGCTTAGAGTAGGCTTATTGTCATTGAGAGCATAAAAATTGCTTCTGTGATCAAAGTTCACAAGATAAGAAATACCAATCACATTTGTCATTACTCGGTATTAATTAAGAAGGTAGGCGTGAGACATAGCTTCCACAATTAATTAAGTGGTGAAGCTTCACGAGCATAGCTGCTGGTGAAACTTAATTTATCGGCCGTCTATTATGATAAATCGATGGTCATGTTTTAGCACATGGTTTCAAGCAATTACATAAATTAACTACTGTGTGTGAAGTCTGTGCACCTATGTATGTGCCGTCCATATTCAATAATAAGTGGCCAGTAAACGCTGGTGGCACAGATTACGACTCCGTTACTGTGGGGTACATAGTTCTCTCGTCTCGGAGAAATTTTTGGGTGTCTCATCTCGTATTCATGTAACTTATTTTGCAACTACGATTTCATGGAGAAAACTTATCATCAACCATGCATATCAAATGTAAGTATGATACCTACTCCATCAGGGTGGCTGTTTGCTAAACAAGTAGGTAGTCCCAGCAAAATAGCTAACAGAAATCATGGAAGCTTTAGAGTCTAAATCCGAACGTGTCGTTTTCATTTTAGGTAATCTTATGCCAAAGTTGTCTATCCTTCTATAACTAACAAAGTCATTTCATCTTCACATATAAAAAAAAAACTATTTCATATGAAGCTGTCAAAATGCCTCTTGGCGAATGTACGAATAAATAATTGATCCCTATTATTTTTTAATCAATTAAACTGTTTCAGCTAGCACTAAGTGCTACGGCATGATCCCCGCTTCTTCTAGAGTTATATAGTGAGGTTGGATTCTTGGAAGCGCCTTCATGCACACCAAACTAATAATCCTACTATTTGCACCACAGTTACAGATAAATCATACAAGTGTCTAACTTCTACACCTGCCCTAAAGAAGAGGAGAAGGTATATAGTGGATAAGTCGATTCATGTTCTGACATGTGAACTCAAGTTAGCACATGAAATTATTTAGGTTTCAGACATGTAGAAAATATTAAAATGTGTCAAATAGTGAGTGGACTTATGAACCACGTGGATTATGGAATGGTTTCATTAGATAATTTCTTGAGGTAGAGACACGACCCATTTTTTTGTACTCAAGTTATACTAACAATCACATTTAGCACAATGATTTTATAATAAGTTGTCTATTGTTTCATTGGTAAGCCACCAACATGTCAGTGCTTGCATTGGTGAACAATATTTTCAACTATCGATCGGTAGACATTGGACACATTGATCATCACATCAGTGAAATAATAAGTTTCAGTATTTCAAAAATTATGACAGTTTTACAATTTTAGACTCTTGGGACGGTTATGCCATATTTAAAGAGAGGAAACTTGGGATTTTGGGTTTGAAAGAAGTTTTTGAGGAGTTCAAGTGGGAGTGGAGCAACCTGAAGTCTAGTTGCAGAGGATTTGGGCTAGGAAGAGAGTCTCATGTAGATTGAAGGTTGGATTGCACCCTTCTTTGTTTAGTTATTTGGTATGTATGAGATTTATCTTCTCTTAAGTTTTTGACGAGTTTGGATGTGTGTATTCTTCGAAGATTTTATTGTGCAAAGTGAAATAATGGTGATTTAATATTATGATTATTTCATCGTCTATTTCTATATATAAACTATATGGAACTTAGTAATTATGAAAGTTTTACTCTATTTAGATTGAATAAATTATTCAAAGAACTATTATGATCTCTATTTATTTTATTCGCATCCATTGCATGACCATCAATACATCGGTGTTTGTGTTGGAAGAAGGAAGAAGATGAATAGTACTAACACTAATGCATTGAGTTGCATTGGGTTAACTGGTCACCGGTAGTGAGATCGACGTGTTCGTGTGGCATCAGTGAGGTGGGATCTCAGAGCTAACCCAATTTTGGTAGGGGTTTGACATGTTGACAGGACATTGATAGTCATTGATGCCCTGGCCAACACGTATGTGTGCCTATTGATGGTGCCTCGATGATGAGATTACAAACATGATTTATGCTATTTGGTAGTAATATAGTAGTCTTACTTTCCTTACAATTGGATGCATGATTGGATATTATTAAATACGTATTATGTAAGGGTATGGTAAGTAAACCCTAATGCTTGTGTGAATCCTTGTGATGAATAGTCACCCCTGACCATTGCATTTCGACACTCAAGAAAAAGGATCATAGTAACTGGTTGGCTCCAAAAGTGAGTCGTCTTAGTCACGTAGACAAAAGGGTATGGTACGAAAAAAGATGATGGTCTTCCGGCACCCCAAAAGTGGGAGCTTGGAGATAGGTTTGAATATATTAAAACATAAAAAGATAATTGGTCTAGCGTAATATAAGAGGTTTCAATGATCATATAAGTCGAGATCTTGACGATTATGGTCCATGACCCTAGTGAGCCTAAAGGGTTTTGGATAGGCCGTAGTTGTAATGAAGAATTTCTCCTTTAAAATTAGATTTACTTCTTTTCGATAGATTAATTTGTCGTTAGGTACGTGGGTGTGTCATTTATTGTTTATATTGATTAGAGTATGTGATAGACAAATACCCAATATTTATGGCTTGTCTGTCATAAATGTTTTGATTAGTAGTAATAATAATTGGTTGGGTCTAGATTACTGAGTAAGCTATCGGTTTGTTTGTTTTGTTGTGCATTTGTTGATGCAGATGGTTTGAACTCGAAACTAGGTACACGAAGCATATACACTCTTTACCGTCAACATAGCTAGAATTATGCGGCAAAGAGAGGAGAACCTCTATAAAGAACAACAACCTCCTCCAGTTATCATTGTCTTGGAGGAGGAGGAAGACCTAAAAGAGGATTCGAAGGCAAACCTAGAGGGTGAACCGGAAGAGGAACCAAGAGAAAACCTTGAAGAAGGCTCAAGGGAAGTATATATATATATATATATATATATATATATATATATATAGAGAGAGAGAGAGAGAGAGAGAGAGAGAGAGAGAGAGAGACCCATTAGCATGTGCTAGTCGCATATGCCCCCAACGTATGCCAGCCATGGGATCGAGATCTCGTAACTTAGGTAGTTGGGGGGCAAAAAAAAAATTTGTCCCTTGAGAGCCACCAGATCATGATTTGGCCACTCTGAAGCACCTGGGCACTTCTCAAATTTTGCAGGAGACACACACACATTATGATAATGATAAATTATATAGTTTCTTATTTAGCCATCCCATTGGGCATACTTAGCATTTGTGTAGTGTAGGTATTTGCAAGATTAAAGTTTTCGTAGGAAATTGTATGTGGAGAAAGGACAAAGTTGTAATGCTATTTGGCACAATTATTGTATTTAATATTATCATGCTTTAGAGTAGATAACTGTAAGAACACGAGTGCTAATCTATTTTGCATTGGTTTGCGTCGAGATATTCAGATGTTCTTGGTTTATGATATAGTTTGTTGTGCCCCGAGGTTTTCAATCTCTTATAAAATTCAATAAAACATATCGGAGTTCGCCCGAGCCTGCAAACTGGAGGATTCACCATAAACATAATATAAAATTTCATTTCTTAGGAAATATATTGTATGTGTACAAACACACAAGGAGAAAAATAACAAGGTTTCTTATTTGATTTATGGTGCAATTGTAAATCTTCATAAATATCTCAAAAGCTCCCAAATAATCTCTTCTACCCGTGCATTAAGCTTTGCCAGTTCCTCAAAGGTCTATGGGGTGGTGAGTATTTTAAAATACTCAATAGGAACATTTATACTATTAGACATAAATGTAACATATGGTAGTTTCAAAGAACAAAAGATAAATAATACTTTTAATAAAACAGGGTGACCCTCTCACCAAAACCTCCCCTTGAGCTTCTTCCTAAATATCGAAGATGCTCCTAAGGGGTAAGCTCTTATAGCTTACTACTAGTTTCCTAAACACCTACTCCATCTTAAAGAGTCTGCTCTGGGTACAAAGCAACTGCCTTTTACTCCATCACATATCATTGCAAAATAACTCGTGTGGAGGGAAGAGCCACCCGTGCTCATGGGGAGCCGGGATTAAGAGAGTAGAGAGTTTCTCATGATACTTTCAACCTTAGTGCACATAGTGTAACGCTCCTCGTATTTTCGAATAAAAGAAAACAATTTTTGAAAACGTAACAAAATTTAATTACAATTGCCAAGGATTACCGTGTACTAAAACAGTAATTACAACATACTTTGTATTATACAAAGATTGTCCAAAATTAGGCATCACGTGCCTTTGTACATTGGTCAATACAATAATTTACATGAGTACAAAAACAGTAATACAAAACTTGTAATTTAAGGAAACCCTTCGTCGACTCCTTCAGAATCGAGTGAAACACCTGCAGAGTCTGAGGGTAGGTGAGTAAATTTATACTCAGTAGGTCGAATTAAGTTCTAAGAATATGCTTCGTGCACATGCCATTTTTCTTTTTGGAAATCATTTGAAAAACCTGAAAACACGATCACAGAACGTCGCGATACCAGACGACTTACACCCGCGCCCATGGGGCGACGCGAGATTGAAAGGAAGGGATTTACCCATGACATCCCAATCCTGTGCGCGCCAGATGCCAAAATTGGCGGTATCCAAAATCATAATAATTCTTAGCTCCGAAGAACCGAGAACTATCCAGACGGCACGATTGCCCAAAACTCGGAGAAATTTTCGAAAGGAGATGATTTTGAAGTCAGAGCTTTTGTTTTCATAAAGTAACAGAAAACTTTTAGTAAAACTTTAGCGAGTCAAAATCTCGGCATACGATTAAAATTTAAAACTACCTACCTACAACACGTGCAAAATCTCCTCGTAGTGTAAAGAGAGTCCCGCCTTAATATATCAAACCTTCGAGCGAGAATTTTGGCAGAATAACCACTCCAACGCGTAGAACGCCCTTGATTTAGTAGGGTAGGGCTTTGGAACGGGTTAAAAAGGTTTAGGAATAGCCCAGAAACAGTAAAAAGATGAAAAGAGAGGATTAGGGAAGGGGCACATTTTTTGAGGTCTTAGAGGGGTCGTCTCAGGAAAATAACGCTTCTGGTGCATAGAGCACCCTTGAATTAGTAGGAAACGGGTCTTGAAACGTGAAAATCGGACTTAAAACGGGTCGGGAATGGTGAAAACAGTGAAGGGGGCTGAAAATCGGGTGTGGGTGAAGAAGTGGCCGGAACAGGCATTTATAGGCGAGGCGGAGGCATATTCCGGTGGGCGCCACCGCCGGAATAGGCGGGCGCCCACTGGCGCCGGCGAAACCGCGTTCGCGCGTGACGAACGCGAGTTCGTCACCGCGAACGCGCGGTTCATCGCGCGTTCGACGCGCGCTGCGCGGCACACGCCACGCGTTGCGCTGTGCCGCGCCGAGTCGCGCCGCGCCAAAAAAAATATTATTTTATTATTTTTAATTTAAAAAAAATCCAAAAATTCCAAAAATTCTAAAAATTGTAACTTCCTATCCCGAACTCCGATTTGCGCGTTCTTGGTACTGTTGAGTTCGTATTCACGAGCCCTACGATACTAGACTATTTAAGAACCGATCCACTTAAATTTTGAAAGTGGGTCCCGCCGGTCGACCACGTTCCCCGAGGTCGTAACTTTTGCTCCCGACCTCCGATCTTTGTGTTTTAAGACTTGTTACGCTCGTCTCCACGAGCTCTAACCAAAACTTAGGAAAATTAAAAATAACAGAAAATCGTGTTTAGAAATTAGGGTCATTACAATCTACCCCCCTTAAAGAAATTTCATCCTCGAAATTTGAATTATCCACTAAATAACTCAGGGTACTTCTTTTGCATTTCACTCTCCAGCTCCCAAGTAGCTTCTTCCGAGGAATGATATTGCCAAAGCACTTTGACTAAGGGGATCCTTTTAGTCCTCAAGATTTGTTCCTTGTGATCCAAAATTTTAAGTGGCTTTTCTTCGAATGATAGGTTGGGCTTGAGAGTAATTAAACTCTGATCAAGAACATGAGAGGAGTCTTGGACGTATTTCCTAAGCATAGACACGTGAAATACGTCGTGGACATTGCTGAGTTGTGGAGGCAAGGCTAATCTGTAAGCCACAGCTCCTATTTTGTCCAAAATTTCAAACGGTCCTACAAAGCGAGGACTTAGTTTGCCTTTAATTTCAAATCTCATGACTCCTCGGGTTGGCAAAACCTTTAGTAATACATGATCTCCCACGCTAAAGTCAATATCCTTCCGTCTTTGATCTGCATAGCTCTTTTGACGACTATGGGATGCCATTAGACAAATGCTTAACAAGTTTCACCTTATCTGCACACTGTTGCAGAAGTTCAGACTTAATCAATTTTCGTTCGCCCACTTCATTCCAACACGTCGGTGATCGACAAGGTCGTCCGTATAATGCCTCATAAGGTGCCATACCTATGCTGCTATGGTAGCTGTTGTTGTAGGCAAACTCGACCAATGGTAAATGTTCGTCCCAGTTACCCTTCCAATCCATGGTGCAAGCGCGCAACATATCCTCCAAAGTTTGGATAGTTCTTTCTGATTGACCATCCGTTTGTGGGTGGAAAGCAGTGCTGAACTTGAGAGTTGTACCCAATTCTTCTTGAAATCCTTGCCAAAACTTGGAGGTAAATTGACTATCCCGATCCGAGATGATCGATAGCGGTATCCCATGCCGACTCACAATTTCCTTCACGTACAATTTTGCCAAAGAATTTAAAGATTGCTTCTTGCTTAATGGCAGAAAGTGTGCACTCTTTGTGAGTTGATCCACGATTACCCAAATGGATTCATGGCCTTGTGAAGTTCTGGGTAGTGCTGAGACGAAATCCATAGTAATGTGTTCCCACTTCCACTCGGGAATTTCAATCGTTTGCAGGTACCCTGAAGGTTTTTGGTGTTCGGCTTTAACTTGCTGACAAGTTAAGAATCTCGAAATATATTCTCCTATATCCTTCTTCATCCCGTTCCACCAAAAACTTCTCTTTAAATCTTGATACATCTTCGTTCCTCCTGGGTGGATGGTATAACGAGAACGATGTGCTTCATGTAATAGGTCTTCCCTTAGCTCCGGAATTTCGGGTATTACCAACCGTCCTCGAAATCGAATACCTCCATCAGAACCTTGGGTAAAGTCAGGTTTTTCGAGCAAAGTTTGCATTAATTCGTCACTTTTCTGACCTTCAAGAATACGCTCAACTAGCATTGATTTTACTTTTAGGGTGGCAATGAAAGATTTCCTGTTTCCAGCTTGTAGCTCGGGTTGTAAACTTATTGTTTCTTCCAATAATTTCCATTCCTTAACAAGCATGGAAGTTAATCCTCCGGATTTGCGACTTAAAGCATCAGCCACCACGTTGGCTTTTCCGGGATGGTACTTGATGGAAAAGTCATAATCCTTAAGATATTCGATCCACCGTCTTTGCCTCATATTAAGATCACTTTGGGAAAAGATGTATTTTAAACTTTGGTGATCGGTGAAAACTTCAAACATCTCCCCGTATAGATAATGTCTCCAAATTTTTAAAGCAAAAACTACCGCTGCTAACTCCAGATCGTGAGCAGGGTAGTTACCTTCATGTTTCTTTAACTGTCGTGAAGCGTATGCTATCACTTTTCCGTCTTGCATTAGTACGCATCCTAATCCTCTTTTAGAAGCATCGCTGTACACGACAAAACCTCCACTGCCAGTTGGCAATGCCAGAACGGGTGCAGTTGTTAATTTCTCCTTTAGCTCTTGGAAACTTCGTTCACAAGTTTCATCCCAAACAAATTTAACCCCTTTCCTTGTTAATTTTGTTAGGGGTAGGGCAATGCTTGAAAATCCATGGATGAATCTTCGGTAATAACCCGCAAGGCCTAAGAAGCTCCGAATTTCCGTTACTGTTTTTGGCCTTTCCCATTTGATGACAGCTTCAATCTTGGTTGGGTCCACCGATACTCCGTTCTTTGAAACGATGTGTCCTAAGAACACCACTCGTTCCATCCAGAATTCGCACTTGCTAAACTTGGCGTATAGCTTATGATCCCTTAATGTCTGCAGAACAACTTGTAAATGCACTCGGTGATCTTCTAAATTACTAGAGTAGATGAGGATGTCATCGACGAACACGATTACAAACTTGTCTAAAAAGGGCCAAAAAATTCTATTCATGAGATCCATGAAAGCGGCCGGGGCATTTGTTAAACCAAATGGCATCACTAAAAACTCATAGTGGCCATACCGGGTACGGAAAGCTGTCTTAGAGATATCCTCATCTCGTATCCTGAGCTGATGATAACCTGACCGTAGATCTATTTTGGAGAAAACTTTAGCCGTCTGCAATTGATCGAATAGGTCATCTATACGAGGCAAGGGGTACTTGTTCTTTACAGTGATGGCGTTGAGAAGTCGGTAGTCAATGCACAACCTTAACGACCCGTCTTTCTTTCTCACAAATAAGACCGGTGCTCCCCAAGGTGAGACACTGGGTCGTATGAATCCTTTCTCAAGCAATTCCTGCAATTGACTTTTTAACTCTTTTAACTCCGCAGGAGCCATGCGGTAAGGTGCTTTAGAGATAGGGCTTGCTCCTGGCATCAACTCGATAGTGAAATCTATCTCTCTTTTTGGTGGCAGACCAGAGAGATCATCAGGAAAAACATCAGAGAAATCTTGTACTACGTCAATGCTCTTCAAGTTAAACGTAGTAGTCTCATAAGTTTCCACACTAGCAAGATAAGCCCAACATCCTTTACTTAAAAGCCGATGAGCTTTGACTGCTGAGATGACACATGGTTTAGAATGATCCTTAAGCCCATAAAAAGTGAAACTCCTATCGCCTCGTTCAAAGATCACCTTCTTCTGTTTATAGTCCACTAATGCCCCGTTATTGGCTAACCAATCCATACCTAATATGACGTCAAAGTCGGTCATATTTAGGAGAATAAGGTCGGCCTCCCACTGGCATTTCTCTAAGGAAAAAGGTACCCTTCGAAGAAATTTACGGGCTAGAAACGTTTTTCCCATTGGGGTGGACACTTCTAAGACATATCCTAAATTTAAAATCGGATAGCCGAGAATTGAAGCAAAATCGAACGATATGAAAGAATGCGTCGACCCTGGATCTATCAAAATTTTTGCTAATTTATCCAAGACCAGAAGTGTACCTTGAATGACTGCGGTCGACGCTTGAGCTTCCTCAGCAGTAATTGCGAAGACCCGCCCTTGAGCCCTTGGTTTCTGCTCCGATTTTGATTCTTCTTGTATTTTCCTCTTTGGGCAGTCTTTAATCTGATGGCCTTGTTCTCCACAGAAAAAGCATTTTCTTTCGGTACGATAACACGATCCAAGTGGATGGATTTTACTGCACTGCGGACATTTTTCTAGCTTCCTTTCTCCCCTTGGTTGTGAAGGTGATTCTGAGGGCTTTTGAAACTTACGATTGTTCTGATTGTTAAATGTCAGTCTCCTTTTCCTCTCATCGGGTCGGAAACTATTATTTTGTCCTCGGTCCTTACGTCCGACCACAAATTCCATATAATCTTGTTCTAGGATGGAGGCTAGTTCAACCGCTTTGGCAAAAGTCGTGGGTTGATGGCCAATAATTCTTCCTCTTAATCCATTATTTAGGCCCCTCACGAACTTCCGAGCCTTCTTTAATTCTGTCGTACAATAATCTGGAGCGAAACGTTGTAATTGTACGAATTTATTCTCGTATTGAGTCACCGTTAACCCTCCTTGTTGTAGATCTAAAAACTCCTTTTCTTTTCTTTCTTGGACGTGAGGAGGAAAATATTTATCGTATAAAACTTCCTTAAATTCTTCCCACTTAATATGATCACCAACCGTGAAGAAATTTCTTTCTGCTGTAGGCCACCAGAAAGCAGCTTCGCCAGTCATAGAGAAAGTAGCTAGCGGCACCTTACGATCATCGGGGATCTTCATTGCTTTAAAGATCCGTTCAACTTCAAAGGTCCACCTTTCAGCGGCCTCAGGGCCTTCTTCTCCCGTAAATGCTGGCGCAAGCTTCTTAAAACGCTCCAACAGATTATCCTTTTCACTGTGGATAAAATCTCCCGAACTAGTCAAATGATTGGAATGATTCGATTGGAAACCCTTAGTCATTCTTTGCATTAATAAATCCACGAAATGCATCATAGGATCTCCCGTTGTCAAAGTGACCGGCGTAGTAACATCGGGTGGAGTTGAGCTACTTGCCGGTTGAGCATCGTTACCACTAACGTTCGTCATCTAAACATGGATTAGTAACATCAAGATCTATAGAAACAAACTTACTTTATAACAACCTTGAAGTGTCATTACATCACTCAAAAGTTACGTTAGCTATTTACATAATAAAACTATTCTTAGTACACATCAAAATTGTTCCCACGGAACTATTTACTCGAAATTTTTACAGACTTTCTTCTCTAAGTAGTCAAGACTTTAGAGAGGAAAGGTTCTAGCTTTAGGGCATTCAAATAAAAAGTGGGTTAAAAGTCCACAAAACATGCATTGCTCGGGCATTCCATGCCTTCCGGTTTCTTTCCCCTTGAGGAGACGCTGGACGCCTGGCTCTTCCACCCATTCGACCTCAGGTGGGGGCAGTTCGTTCAGGTCAAAATCCATTTTATACCCAGGGTTATCCTCGTTAGAATTTTCACTTTCTTCCACTTCTAAGGAGGGATCTTCTTCAGACTCTTCTCCTGGAGTAGGCGAGTCCGGGATAACTATTATTTCGTTCACGCCACTATTTGTGGGTGAACCGGGGGTGTAAAAGATCTCAGAATCTTCTGAGTCTGAAATTTCGATGGGTGTCTTATCTTCATTGTACATACTCTTGCTACAGCTTCCTTTCATTGGAAGTGGCAATTTGCGAGCAGTAGAATGATAAAGATTGCTTGACAGATATGTCTTATGCCTGAGCATCGACATCTGTTTAAGCTTCACATAAAAATTCATTAAGAAATTTCAAATAGGAAAACATACGATAAAATATAAATAATTGTATTGACTGATTTAATTACTTTTTAGTAGACAGTAGAACCTTGGCTCCGATACCAACTGTAACGCTCCTCGTATTTTCGAATAAAAGAAAACAATTTTTGAAAACGTAACAAAATTTAATTACAATTGCCAAGGATTACCGTGTACTAAAACAGTAATTACAACATACTTTGTATTATACAAAGATTGTCCAAAATTAGGCATCACGTGCCTTTGTACATTGGTCAATACAATAATTTACATGAGTACAAAAACAGTAATACAAAACTTGTAATTTATGGAAACCCTTCGTCGACTCCTTCAGAATCGAGTGAAACACCTGCAGAGTCTGAGGGTAGGTGAGTAAATTTATACTCAGTAGGTTGAATTAAGTTCTAAGAATATGCTTCGTGCACATGCCATTTTTCTTTTTGGAAATCATTCGAAAAACCTGAAAACACGATCACAGAACGTCGCGATACCAGACGACTTACACCCGCGCCCATGGGGCGACGCGAGACTGAAAGGAAGGGATTTACCCATGACATCCCAATCCTGTGCGCGCCAGATGCCAAAATTGGCGGTATCCAAAATCATAATAATTCTTAGCTCCGAAGAACCGAGAACTATCCAGACAGCACGATTGCCCAAAACTCGGAGAAATTTTCGAAAGGAGGAGATGATTTTGAAGTCAGAGCTTTTGTTTTCATAAAGTAACAGAAAACTTTTAGTAAAACTTTAGCAAGTCAAAATCTCGGCATACGATTAGAATTTAAAACTACCTACCTACAACACGTGCAAAATCTCCTCGTAGTGTAAAGAGAGTCCCGCCTTAATATATCAAACCTTCGAGCGAGAATTTTGGCAGAATAACCACTCCAACGCGTAGAACGCCCTTGATTTAGTAGGGTAGGGCTTTGGAACGGGTTAAAAAGGTTTAGGAATAGCCCAGAAACAGTAAAAAGATGAAAAGAGAGGATTAGGGACAGGCCCACCGGCGCCGCCATGAGAAGAGAGGCATATTCCGGTGGGCGCCGTCGCCGGAACAGGCGGGCGCCCACCGGCGCCGCCATGAAAAATGGCGGGCGCCCACTGGCGCCGGCGAAACCGCGTTTGCGCGTGACGAACGCGCGTTCATCACGCGCGCGGTGACGAACGCGCGTTCATCACCGCGAACGCGCGGTTCGTCGCGCGTTCGACGCGCGCGTTCGGCGTGCGCCGCACGGCACACGCCACGCGTTGCGCTACGCCGCGCCGTGCTGCGCCGAGTCGCGCCGCGCCGAAAAATAAAATATTTATTTTATTATTTTTAATTTCAAAAAAATCCAAAAATTCCAAAAATTCTAAAAATCGTAACTTCCTATCCCGAACTCCGATTTGCGCGTTCTTGGTACCGTTGAGTTCGTATTCACGAGCCCTACGATACTAGACTATTTAAGAACTGATCCACTTAAATTTTGAAAGTGGGTCCCGCCGGTCGACCACGTTCCCCGAGGTCGTAACTTTTGCTCCCGACCTCCGATCTTTGCGTTTTAAGACTTGTTACGCTCGTCTCCACGAGCTCTAACCAAAACTTAGGAAAATTAAAAATAACAGAAAATCGTGTTTAGAAATTAGGGTCATTACACATAGCCTTTTTAAAGGTTTGTACCCTTCGTTAAGGGCTAACTAGGGTAAAATAGGAATCGTGCATCTGATTCTAAACCGGATTATAACTATGCCCTCTTCTATCCATAGAGCTCTATAGGGGCATCTACCAACTAAAGCTCCGAACAACAAATTAATCTTGAGTTCCCTAACTCAGAAAAGGGCAGTTCTACTTTCAAATATTCCACCCAAATATTTGTCCTTTCATAAACCCTACCTTCTCCTCTACAAGCCATGAGAGTGTTACTAATAACGACTACAAAGATAGGGTTGGTCACTCATTCCAATGAGACTATTACCCTTTATTTATCTCATTCTAGTAACTCGATCACCGTGCTTATACGTATTTTAAAACTTATTCTAAAGAATTATCTTTTCAACAAGGAATAATTCTCTACAATTGTTTTTTAAACATACTTTACTCATTCATAATTTAAACAATGATGAAACTAGATTTTATCTTTTTGACATGAATTAACATGCATAATTCATAATCAACTTCAAAGGATAATCATTTGATAAAACGAATATAAGAGGCAATCATAAAAATCACAGTGTATACTTTATATCCTACTTCAAAGAATAATAATTTGATAAATTGAATATATGTTAATCATAAAATATACAATACATAATTCATATCCTACTTCAAAGGATAATCATTTGCTAAACCGAATATACGAAGAAATACTAAAATATACCTTGAAACTAACACTAGAGTTATATATATATATATATATATATATATATATATATATATATATATATATATATATATATATATATATATATATATATATATATATATATATATATATATATATATATATATATATATATATATATATATATATATATATATATATATGACATTTCATATCACATGACATTTTGTAGAAAAGTAGATCAAGTTATTTCTAACAATTCTAATGGTTCAAAAATCATTGAAGACCATTTAAAAATTCAGTAAAATTCAAAATTTAGTTTTAGAACTCACCTTGATCGGAGGCTAGATCTTGAAAATGATGATAAATTCTAGGGTTTATTCTTGCAAAACTAAGTGAACTTGCCTCCTAGCTCAGTTTAACATCCTTTCGAAGAGTTTGGAGTGAAATGAGGGGATTATGGGCTTTGGCCAAATTTTAAAATAGCGCTTCAGCGTGAAAATACAATTAGTGATCAATCACTATGGGGATTGATCAAACAATCTTGAGAAAAATACAAATATTTGAATTTCAAAAAATTATGAAAATACTAAAAATTTACAATAAATTCCTAAAAATATTTTAAGACATTTGCCATTAAAATAATTTTTTTAAGATAGAACTGAAATTAAAAATTAATCATTGAAAATAAGCATAGTTGAGCTCCTTTTGATGATTTTTCAATTAATTTTTATTTAAACTAAGTGCATCTACATATTATGTTTATTAATACCTTACATTAGATTGGTCATTTCCATTGGTACGTAATTGCTGATTTTATTTTCTTTTTTTTATGCTTTAACTCTCTTTTATTAAATTTTGAAGAAACAATGAATGTTTTTAACTTTTGTCTCTTTTAGTCTTGAATCTTGCAAAATAATTCTTATTCAAATTGAAACAAATTTTTTCAAACCCTAGTAAAGACAGAGTTCCAATTTTTTAACTTACTGTAGCTAGAATCTATGTAGATTGTCTTAAAAAAAATAGAAAAATAAAAGCTCAATAAAAAATATGACTGTCTTTTTTTGAGTTATGATATTTTTTTTCAAATTATTTTTCTAAGGTTTGGCTTTTTCTGAATCCTCTCTACTTGCATTATTTATTTATTTTTAGTTTTTTTCTTTCTGTCTTATTTATTTATTTATGTAAAGCGGATGAGAGCTTCATACTAGCCTACGTTGACTTAATTAATAGGTAGCCCTCCCACATCATCTTTACGAGCACAATTTCATTTGACTAAAAATATTGATGTACATATGACTTATAAATATTTAAGTACATTACTTGAAATTTTCTTCTTTCGAATTTTAAATATAAATCTAGCAAAAGATCATCTAATTTGATTACAAAACTTTAATAGAATCAAACACCTAAGTCAACTTATATTTAAGAATTATCTCTTGATTTTCATGTATAAAAGTAATATGAGTCACGACATGATGTGTGTAAAATAGAGAACTGCAACATCAAACAAACGAAAATTAAATTAATCTTTACTCTCTTTAGTGTATGATTCTCTTTATTAAGGTATGTTTGACCACAAATCATGTTACTTTTCAATTTAAAAGAAAATTAATATAATTTTATTTTAAGAGCTAAACTAATCAAAAATAAAATCAAAGGCAATTGCAAAAATAAGCAAAAGCTATACTATTTTTTTGGTATTTTTTATAATAATCTATTTTTTTTTAATTTTTTTCAATTCAAAACTTATGAATTAAAGGCATACAAACAAAGAAAAATGCAATAAAAACTAAAAAATATATGTCCAAAAGATAAAAATAATTAAATCATGGGCAAATATCAAAATCTCTTTATTTAGAGATGACAAGTTCCTTATTCTTGCCAAGCCAACCTATCCTAAGGTAATCTAAGGTAGTCTTACTTGCTCTTCCTAATTAATCATTTAGCACCATAAAGATTGATTTTTCTAACTCTAATTTCTTCATCTTCTTTTCATAAACTTGGTAGAATAACTTAGGGGTCACATGAGCAGTGTTCTTTTTTTTATTCTTCATTGACTTAAGTTTGAAAGGATGATTCTGTGGGTACTCATTTCTAGTATGGGAATCATTATGGCATTGACGCACACACCTACAATACTATAACATATCCTCACTTCTTTCTTTTTTGACCTAAGTAGGTTGGGCACTATCTTAGACTATTTGTTACTCTATTTAGCCTTTACAAAGATAGTAGGTTTTACTAAGAAAGTAGTCAAGTAATTCTTAAAACCTAAACCCATCTTGTTAGTTTGACCAATGCTCAACATGGTTTTCAACTTCTTCTTCCTACTCTTAAATTCATATAATTTCTCTTTGGAAGAAATAAGTTTTCTATTAAGAATAATAAATTTCTCTTTCTCATTTTCAAAGTCTTTCTTAAGTTCACTCACTTCTCTCTAAAGTTTAATGTTCAACTCCACTAACCTATTTGTCTCTTGAGAATACAAGACTAACTCATTATCTTTCATTTTTAATTCTATCTCAAGGTTTTTGGTCTTCTTAGTCAAAATTAAGAATTATTGGAGGAAGCCATTGTACTCATTAGAATCAAAATCAGACTCTGAGTTTTCTTCATGAGAAGTAGACTCATAGGCTCTTCTTCATAACTATCTTCCTTTACACTTACATGAAAGACAATATAGTCACACATCTCATTTTTATTAGAAGAACTCTCATCAAAGTTGGTTGAAGAACCTTGCCCTTTCTCTTGTTATCAAATCTCTTTGATTTCTTACGCTTGTCATAAGAAGAATTATCAAAATTATTGTCAAGACAATCAACAACAAAATGACATAACTTACCATATTAAAAACACTTCATATTCTTCTTGTCTTGTTTGTTTTGCCTCTCATCTTTCCTATCCCTTTTTCTCTTTCCTAAATTTTGACCCTTATTCCCAAACCTAAAGTTATGAAATTTCATAAATTCCTTGAAGTTTTCGGCTAACAAGAGAATTAATTCATCATCATCCTCAAATTATTCATATTCCCTTAAGGTGTTCAAAGTTTTATTCTTTTTGGAAGTTCTCTTAGATGTTTTAAGGGCTATTTATTTTTCTTTGGTTTTTTAAATAATTTTTTTTTATTTTCATAAGATTTTTCTTGCATATCAAAGGTTCTAAGGTTCCTAACAAGATCCTCAATGTCTAAGGTATCTATTTTTTTTAGATTTATTGATTACTACCACCTTAATTTTAAATTTGGAGGAAAATGACCTTAACAATTTTCTCACAACTAGGTAGTCAAAAATGAGCTCCCCTAATTGATTACATGTGTTGACTATGTTCGATGCCTTAGCATAATATTCAGAAATTGTTTCATCTTCACGCATTATCATATTTTCAAATTTAAGGGTAAACATATGTAACCTAGATAGTTTGACAGCATCGGTTCCCTCATTATACTTCACAAGTTTTTCTTATACAACCATAGCATATATGAAATTTGATATTAACCCAGGTTATGACTTTCCTACGATATTAAACAACGCAATAAGGGCCTTCATATTTAAATTTGCAAATTTTGTTTCATTTTCATCCCATTCACTCTCGTCTTTTGAGATTGAATTTTCATCTTTGTTTTTGGCCATTTGAGGATTCCAACCTTTAATCACTGCTTTCCAAACATTGTCATCAAGCACTTGAATAAAAATTTTCATCCTATTCTTCCGATATGAAAAGTTTTGACCATTAAATAATGATGGACGATTCATAAGATTACCCAAATCTCCACGTTTATTTATTGAATTATTTGATGCAACGATTAAAATTAAACAAACTTAAACTACTCAAGCAACAAATTTTAAGTACTCAAAGCAAGGAGAAATATAAGAGTAAGCAAATTAACAAACTCAAGCACACAAATCAACAAGTTTAGCAAGTAGTTATGAGATAAAAACAAATAAACTAACATAATTAAAAGATCAAACCTTAGCACAAGATATGTAAAATTAGAAATCAAAATCTAGGAAGATTAAGCAAACTTATAATGCACTAGCATTGACAGTAATTCACCATGAGCAATTTCTTCTAACTATTTGTAAATTCTCTAGGAAAACAATGGGTAAAGGATTATCATTTTTTCTCCAATATTTTTTAGGCTCTTCTTTCTTCAATTTCGTCATAACTTAGCCTTTATATAAGTCTCTAAGTCGAATTGACTCTTTGATTTCAACTAGGAAATCAAGATAACTTTTTTGGAATGGCTTTGTTAGGGAAACTAAAACTTTTAGCGATCAATTATTTCAAACAGCGATCGATCATTCATTATTTTCTTAGGGCATGACTCTTTGGTCGATCAATCTATCAACGAAGTGATTGATCGATAAACTTTTAGCTTCTTTTTACAAATAGCTAATTCAAGTTCCGATCGATTATTTTCTCCTATGTATTGTCTAGCGATCGATTGATGGCACTATTCAAAGATAGTTTTACCCTTTTTACCCTAAATCCATTTGAAACATCCAAAATCACTTATGAACTTCTCCAAGTGACTTTTGTATGAAAATGTGTACTTAATAAACCTCTTAACCACTTACCTTCTTTAGTCTTTAGTCTTGACTTGTCCAAGTGACTTTTGTATAAGAACACATCAACTGTTATTGTTCAAGTTTATTAATTCTAAACCTGACTCGACCACAACTACATTTATTTAGATTTCTAAGACTAATTTCATACTTAAGGTTTTTGACAATCGAAATTAGCCAATTAACGTTAAATATGACACATATATTCTTACAAAAAAGGGGGAGAAATTTGGGTTGCTGAAACCCTAAATCTTGAGGGTAGAGAGCTAACAAAGAGCTTCATAAAGACGATCTAAGTTGAATTGATAAAAAGGAAAAATTCTTGACTCGGTTACGAGTTGATTAATATTTTGCCTACTTGAACATTTAAATTTTGTGTTTACTTGTTTCTTAGAACAATATTATGAGGGTATTTCTAGTTTGTGATATGTAGGTTGAAAACCACACCACAATAGGATTTGGAATAATAGATTAAGGGGGAGAGTCATTGTCATTGTTGGATAATCTTTCTAATCTGATTATTCACTATGAAGTTCTAATTTTTATTTTCTAAATCATAAGTTGTAGTGTTTTGTTATGAAATAGCTGAAGGGGAAGATTGTAAGAACATAATTGTCATTATGTTATGTATTGACTTATTTTTGTTATCAAAATAATGTCATTGATGTTTAATTTAAAGTCAGTGAGAGTTGGAGGTTTTTATATTGAAAAATAAAAAATATGGTCAGAATGATCGATTGATAGATTGTCAATCGATAAATTATGAACTATAGCAAAATCTCTGAAATATGGAAGATCGATTGATCACTTCTGTAAATGATCGATTGGCACCCGAAAATACCCTTTATTAAACGAAGCTAAGAGTTTATCCATCAATTGTTTGAATGATAGATCGATCGACGAAAGAGTTAATAGGAACAAGGATCGATTGATTGCTTGTGGAATGATCGATCAATGGAGCACATAGTTGCTTAGTTTAGGCTTTTCTTGTTTGAATTGGATTTCTAGTTGGAGTCATATTCCTTTTGAGACTTAGGAGCTATAAAAAAGGTTTGGGACTTGATGGAAAAGAGTGAGAAGACCTAGAAAAATTAGAGAGTTTGTGTGGAGTTGCTCTAATTGAGTTTTTGAGAGAATTAGTATTCTAGAGTAAGAAAGTGTCTACCTCAATCAAAAGAGTTATTAAGGGTGAGATGAGAGAACACAAACACATGTGAGACATGGTGTTTGCTAAAGATTGATGCCGAGAAGATTAGAAAATTCAATCCAAAGAAGAAGATGAAAGATCTCCATTAATTGAAGAGCATAAGAGGAGAAGAAGATCGAACTAGTGCCGATAAATAACCAAGAAGTGGTTGATTTTGAATTCAAAGTGGTGTAAAGAACAAGTAGTTTAAAGGGAAAAAATGAGTTTTTGTTCTTTGTAATCAGTAATTTTGTAATCTCATTTTATATAGTTCATAGTTGATTTGGATAATGTCCCATGGTTTTTTTCTTCTTATAGTTGGGTTTCTACGTAAAAAATTCTTTTGTGTTGCTTGTTAATTTAATTATGAAGTTCTTGTTAGAACAAATTGGAATTAGGAAAGTTGGTTTGAATAAACTTTATGATTATTTTGTTTAAAAGGGGAAGATAAAACTTGTCACTTAATTTTGAGTTAGAGGCACTTTATTTTTCTTGGTTTGTCTATGCCACACACATAGTTCACAAATAACAGCTACACCAATTTTAACTTGTGTCTCATATAGAAATTTAGCACCTTTGTTCAACAATATTTCAAATCGGTTCTCCCATACTCTAATATGTGCTCAATAGTAGTCCTTAGTGAAGAATGAGGAGGTTGAAGAGTTGTTCGGCATTTTGTGGTGGATTTGGGTCAAACTCAATTAAAAGATATCGAGTTCTACGATATGGAGCTATAAAACCCACAAAATTGCAAACCCTACATCCATTTATAAATATTTACATGCACTCAAGATAATATAACAATATTGAGATAACAAATTACTATCGAACAAAATAAATAAGCAATTATCAATTTTATTACCTTGAAGGACTTTTAATTTCTGACTTTTACTTCGTGTTGCAATAGTTATCTTTAAAGAAGTAAATTAGTTAGTTGATATATGAGACAAGTTTAGGCTACCCATCAAACCTATTGTGTAATAACTCTAAAATTCACGGTAAAATTTTTAGTCATTAATAAAGATGATTTTGGAGCTTTTAATATTTTTTTTTAGTTAAAGATTTTTTATATGGTAATATATTATAAGATTATGGTAGAGCACGAAGAAACGAGCATAATGAGTCGAAAAACGTATGAAACAAAGATCGGGAGTGAAAGATATGACCTCGAAAAGAATATCTTGTGAGCAGGACCTACATGTAAAGTATGGACAAACTCAGTCATAAGTGTTTTGGTTTCGTAGGGCTCGTTAATACGAGTCCAACGGTACCAAGAATGCGCAAAACAGAGATCGGGATAAAAAGATACGAAGGTTTGAAGCTTAATGTTTAATATATATATATATATATATATATATATATATATATAATAAAAACACATGCGCGTGCGGTGCATGATGAATGTGCTGAGGCGTGTTTGCACTGCCATTTTTGGCAGAGCCGGAAAAATTGGCAGTGCCATGGGCCATATATAGGGGGAGGGGTGAAATTTGATTTTCACTACCAATTTCTTATCATTTCCTTGTTTTCTCTACTTCTGAGCCATCCGTTTTAACTTGTTCAAAAACCGTTTCCTACTAAATCGATGGTGTTCTTCATAGTGAAAGGTTTATTTTCTTAAACCAACCTCTATAAGACCAAGAAAACCTTATCTTCCTTCTCGTTTTCTCCATATCTTATTTATATTGTTTTTGGGTCATTTCAAGTCCAATTTTACCCGTTCAAAATGCATTCTCTACTAAAGTGATTGTGCTGAATACTGTGGTGGGGTTATTTTTATCATATAAAGACTCTATATTTATAAATTTTATACTTAAGATTAAGGTAGGGCATTTTAAACTCTAAATAACTGCTTTGTTGATCAGAGTCAGTTTCTCTTGAAGTATTTGATTCAAATATGAGTATGGTGTTTGTTTAATTGATGAATGGATTTTTGCTTGAAGTATGTGATAATTTTGCTACATGTATCAATGTGAACTGATTTCGTACTCACTACTTAGTGTAGTGGTTTCATACACTGTTTTGATGCTCGCCAAGAAAAATAATCGGCTAGTGGCACGCACAGGGTGGAGCATCATGGGGAAACTCCTTCCCTTAGTGGCCTCCATTGTCCCATGAGCGTGGGGGTAGGCCGTTGGGTATCACAACTTGTAGATTTGATCGGATTTGTGAATTTATTTTGATTTGATTTTGAAGATGTTTTGCTTAGCATTTCTTTTATATTTTATACAAACTTACTGAGTTTAAATGTACTCACGTACCCCCAGACTTTGTAGGTGATGCAACGAAAGAAGAAGTGGACAAAGAAAAGATTTTCAAATAGTTGTGTGATTGCTATGTCAGGAAAATAATGTAATTATATATATGACTGACGTGTAAAGGCACGATGTGCCTGAATAATAATATATTTGTATAACTCCTAGCTCTATGTACAATAATCTTTGGTACATGTATTAATCTTACATTATAAACTCTT
This sequence comes from Saururus chinensis, assembly GCA_035235625.1. Lineage (NCBI taxonomy): Eukaryota > Viridiplantae > Streptophyta > Magnoliopsida > Piperales > Saururaceae > Saururus > Saururus chinensis. The sequence continues at coordinate 36,610,848 of CP141145.1, forward strand.
GTAATTATTTTCTTTTAATATTTTTGGTTGGGCTATTACTCTGACATATTCTACAATGAGTATAAGATGATAAGAAAAGAAAAAAAATGTTTGGCCATTTTGCGTTAACGGCCGTCATGTCCAATTACATGCATACTTATTATGCATGTTAGATATTATTATTATTATTATTATATTATCCAGAAATGGGTGGTTGTTACATATTGCCCCTTTAAAGAAGTAAATTTCAGCCAAGTATTAGCTTTCCCCTGAGACACTTCACTTGGGCTTGACTTGTTTGGCCCCTTCAATTTTTTAAGAACCTTTCCTTAAGATTAGTTGATGTGTGTTGAGCTAGGATGTAAACATAAAAAAGCAAGAAACTTTGACTCAGATCCTAATTAACATGTTCTAAGATAAGTCACTATAGCTTATAAGATTTTATCTTAAGCTTCACAAACGATGATTCCAAATAAAAAATGGCTATTTAGCTAAGCCATAATTGCTATTTCATTAGCACCATATTGCAGGAAGCGTTTTTTATGATCCATGCTCACTGTGAGCCTAGCGTAAGGAACGCCTACAACTGTGAGGTGTTCATTTCCAAGATCGACGGCGCACACGGTAGCGAATGTTAGTGTAAATTATACTTATGCTAATGTGTGCTATCGTGTGTGCCGTCAATCTTGAGAATGAACTCCTAGCAGGTGTTCCTTATGCTTAGCTCATGTTTTTCATGAAGCATAAAAAATGCTTCCCATATTGCAGGGCTTAACCGAAAGGGAACATCTAAACAGAAACTCACGTAAATCAATGCGATAAATATATGAATATACGAATCAACCAATACCCATTCATGTAATAAACTTTCTACTTCCACACAATATATCCACTAAATATCCTCTTGAACAATAAACAAAATTATCAACTTTCTACCTTGGTAAAGGAGAAAAACTTTGTCATGCCCTAGCGATGCCCGACCCGAGCCGAACCCGGTCCAGGGGCCGGTCAAACGCGCGGGGGCGACGAAGTGACATTGAGAAATGATCTAGCGGAAGACTTAACCCTAACCACGGGCAATTAACAAAACTACGGAGTATGCACAATCCTTTGAGCAAGAGTAAATAAAAAGGGAAAGAAAAGAGAGTTGCTTATCACAAAGTAAACAACTAATCTCAAACTCACATGCTTATTTAATTAGCCTACACTGGCTCAAATAAATCTTAAGCAAACATAACTGTAAAATGTGACATCAATCCAAAATAAAGAACCCTACACAAAGGTTCTAGACATAAGCATAAAACCAAAGAAGATAAGTCACATATCGATCTCCAAGATCACATCCAAGCCATCTCCGACCTTTCCTCAAAGAGGAGATCCTGTCCGTCTACGTGTCGCACCACGCAGCCCCAAATCAAAACACAAGAAAGAGGGGTGAGTTTAACAAACTCAACAATAGTTTTTAATATCACTATCAACATCGAAAATACGATAGCATAGTAATAAGATCATTCAGATCAAAGATTTACATGGTGCATCATTCTCTGATCACACATACACATCACCTAAAACTGCATCATAGTGCATAATACACATAATTTCATTCTCATCATAACCACCTTGCATGAGATGTATCTCTAACATACATATTCCCACATGCATAACATCAACATCAACCTGCATGGGTGTATCTCTAACATACATATTCCGCATGCATAACATCAACATCAACCTGCATGAATGTATCTCTAACATACATATTCCACATGCATAACATCAACATTAACCTGCATGGATGTATCTCTAACATACATATTCCACATGTATAACATTAACATCAACCTGCATGAATGTATCTCTAACATACATATTCCACATGCATCATATCATAATCAACCTGCATGGATGTATCTCTAACATACATATTCCCACATGCATTTATCATAACAACCTCCATCAAGGAGTAATCACATGTTGGTGTCACACAGACGGAACATAAACAAGGCCACGAAGGTGTGTCAAGGTCCAAAATTCTACACAAGAATTCAAGAAAGATCGGGGTTGTCAATCCCTAATGCTGCTCGCCCTGGACGATCCTGGCCAAGGATGTCCCATTTTCACACAGAGAATCTAGAGTAGGGGTGTTCGCCCAGGGACATCTCCTGCGGAGGGAAGAGCCCGAGTTATCACACAGAGAACCCTATAACACGTAGTAGCGGGGTGCACACGGCATACCACCCTGGATTCTCAGGGTCCAGATGACACTCATAATAACATCTCACAAATTCACAAGACAAGTACACAACTCGTCCCCACATAATTCCATTTAATTAGACTCAACCCGGGGAGTGCACTCGTTCCACATAGGAACTCAATCAAAATATGTCCTTTTGGACCAATCAACTTGCGATTAATCCACGACCGATCAATCCGGCACACAATTTCATCACATTACATCCAATCGGTCAAATTCGATTAACCACAATGAAGCCTCAATTGGAAATCCATTTTCATTATGCGTGCAGCATGGTACATACGTGGGCAAAACATACATTAATCCTAATCTATGATAAGTGCTCTCACCAGCCCCTAATACATCATTCATAATCACAATATCAAGCTTCAACATCATCATTCAACCCCCACATGTGTGTGTGTAACTAGTAGAAGTATTTCACACAATGCATGTCAACATGCTTGAAATTAAACTCACTACCACACTACACATGTGAATTATCATCTAAACATGAATTCCAATGGAAATCATAGGAGAAGAAATGTTGAAATCATAACTCAAATCAAAACTCAACCACAAAGGTTAAACACATATAAGATCATGCATTTCATCCTTGAGTCATGGCATTCACCAACATTCACATATCAACAAACCACATCTTATCATGACAAATCAGTCCAATAATAGGTTGTAGTTCTACTAAAAATATGCTTAACAATGAGGAACCAACCATTCATAATTTCAAGATGACAATTCTAACATCATGCCACAAAATATAAGTCCTTCCACAAATCTCTAAGCATATATCTCAACTCCATAAACTCAATAGTATGCATTTCTAGTAGCATAATATAGCTTAAAACATTCCACATTCATATGAAATTGGCAAGCTAAAGTGGAATCATCGAAATGAACATCATATGCACAACATACGATTTTACTGTGCAGCTGTTTGAACGCCCTTTAGGCTGTTCGATCGGTTACACGCAAAAATTTAAAATTCACAGTTTGGCCGTTCGAACACCTAGCAGGCCGTTCGATCGGCTGAACTGAAAAATTGTCGTTCCGACAGTGTTGCCGTTCGAATGCCCAGGAGGGCCGTTCGAACGCCAACAAGGCAGAACTGGTCATCTTCTTCCTTTCGCAAATCCAAACCGAAACACCAAAGATAATACTTCAAATCCACATCTAACACCCTAATCATCATCAAAAGTCCTTCATGACTTTCAGAACATCAAACCATATCATAATAAAGCAAAACCCTAAGAAATCGGGATTAAATAATTCAATTTTCTAATCTTACCATTAACACTCCAAATCAAGTAATCTCCATTCAAAATAAGCCAAAAATCAAGAATGTTACCATGGATAAACTGAGATTTTCGAAGACCCATTACCTCAGCACTTGATTAAGCTCGGATTTAAGAGTCACCCTTCTTGAAATCCTTGAAAACACATTGAGTTTGAATTAGACTCCATTACAAGTTGATTTACCAAAGAAACCCTTAATTAAATCTTAGATCTAGGGCTTGTTGGTTGTAAAAATCGAATTTTGAAAGCTAGGGTTTGTAGTAAAACACAAATCAGTAACTTTTGAGGTCTAAAAACAAATTAAAACATGGGGAAAATAGTAGATTTAGAAGAGATTGGGAAGAAAGCTAGGGTTTAATGCTTGATTAGAGTAGGCTTACCTTAATCGGCTTCTAATCCGGGCCTAAGTGGGGATTAGGCCAGACCTCCTTCCTTAGCCTATTCCCAAAAATGGAAATGGCTCAGGTTTGCCCTTTTATAGTAAGGGTTGGGGTATGCATGGGTAAGTTTTGGGGTGTAAATAGGAAAAGTAGGCTAAAAAAGGGTATTTTACAAATTTAAACACTAATTAAGCCTAATAAAATTCTAAAAATTTTTGTATGACCTTAAATAGATGTCTAGGTTCATTTGACCCAAAAATTGAATTTTCGACGGTGGGGCCCACAAGGGTCCCGCCAAAACCCTAATTTTTGAAAAAAATAGTAAAAATTCAGAAAAATTCCAGAAAATCACATTTGATTTAAAATCACTTAAAACCACTAATTTTAAAGTTAATTTTGGTTAAAACCATCTTAAACACTATTTATTCACGAAATCATTGACTAGATCAGAAAACGCGTAAATCTCACGATAATCAATAATTAAATAAAACCAAAACCGGTTTAGAGATGAGGGTCCTTACAAAAACCATGCAAGAAAACTCATCAAATAACCTTTTTTTACAAACTAATCACAAGTAACCAAATAATCAATCACCAGATTCATCGAAAATATAGGAAAAATTTATTAAAGCCAGTTATTCAATACAAATTCTCATCAAAATTTCAAAAATTGAATAAAAACAAAACAAAAAAATTATTAGCAAGCAAACTTATCAACAATAAGAGAGACGAGCTGGCAGACACTACAACTTAAGTAAAAATCCTTGTGTTGATCTTCGATGCGCAAAGATTAGACTGCCAATGATGAATGCTCAAAGAGATGATTGGTATATGAGCCCGTAGAGAGAGACACATATGGAAGGTCTTTGAAAAATGGTTGAGACAAGGGAAGCCAGAGAGGAAGAGAATGGCAACAAAAGGTGGGGGCAAAGACAATAGTGTGGTTGAAGATGGAGACCGACACTGCTACAACATCTGAAACCGAGAGGGAACAGAAGGGAGATATGGAGGAGGCGAGCAGTGAATACGGTGGTTGTTAGAAGCGCCTACAAGAGGTGGATGTGGTCAGCTTTATGAGGTGAGGCAACACAGGTAAGGGAGTGAAGCAAAGCAAATTGGTGAGGAGAAGAGGTGGAGTGGAGAGAGGCCTATAACATATCATATATGGACAACCACGACACTCAGAAATTTTATATCTAAGGGTGGGGGTCAGGAAATAAATCCTTGTTTTCCACCCTCGAGGTCAGAAAACAAAAAAAATTAAAATGTTTAATTTTGTCCAGAACCCCTAACAACATACAATATCTTTTCCCAAGGAAAACCTACTTTCCGCCTGCTTTTTTTAGAACTACTAACAGGTATGGCTGCAAAAGGGTCGGGCCCTAACGGGCCAGGGTATGCCTAAGCCTAGCCCAAAAAAAAAATTGGCCCTGCCCAAGCCCGAATCTAAGGTTAAAAATTTGGCCCAACCCAAAATTTAGACTGGCTCGAGTCAGGCCACAGGCTTTCAGGCCAAAAGAGAAGTGATATAAATTTGTTTTAACTTTTACAATCTGAGATGATAAATCTATATATTGAGTAAAGAAATAAATATGAGAGAAGTTTAAAAACTAAGTAATTATATAAAAATTTCATTGTATTCTATTTGATAAATAAAAAATATTATATTCCATTTGGTAGATAAAAATTATTGTATTCTATTTAGTATTACGGGCCAGGCCGGGCTTTTATTATTTTTTTTCCATGCCCGAGCCCAGCCTAAAAATTAACCAAATTTTAAATTTAAGGCCCGACCCAGCCCGTAATTTATTTTTTGAGGCCCCAACCAGCTTATTTTCAGTCTGGGCTGGGCCGGGCTTGTGGGCCAGCCATATTATTTGCAGCCATGCTAAAAGGCCCATAGCTAAAATAGTGGTGTCCATCTCCTCTATTTTGTACAACTAGAAAGGATAAAATAAGTAATATTTATGTTAATGTGTTTTAGCATGTGCACCATTGATCTAAAAAATAGACGCTTCACATTTGTTTCTTACACTTGGCTCATTGTCACCATGGAACATAAAAACGCTTCCCAAAGGATGATAAGGATTTTCCATCTTTCAATTGCAGCACATTGTTTCGCTTGCTTATCAATTACACTTCATAATAATATAAGCAAGAAAAGTAGTACAGCCACAAACTATCACGGTAACTTGTACACCACATACATCGTGTGATTTATTATAGTAAGATGTACGAAGAGGCATATACTCTCACTCCCTCCATACGTCTGTAGGACACTTATTTTAGGACGGAGGTTCAGCAATTGTACAAACACACTCAATAGTGGAGGACAGTGACATTAAACTTGAGGACAGCATTGAAAGGATCAACATAAGCGGTCTCCACAATGGCATACCCTCTTGCGAACCGGAATACACCTGTCCCAGATACAATAGACACCTCTCTCTGCTTCTGCACGAACCTATCTGAGCCTTGGATCTCCAAGGTGCTGCCATTGTACTTCTCATTTGTGAACACAGCTGAAAATAGTAAATGAAGGTCCGAGTTGTCCGTGGCCGAGTTGACATACAGGCCGCGTGCTTCTCCAACTTTGGTCGAGTTCCTCTCAGGGCCCTCCGTCAGGTCGTCACCAGTCACTACTACAGTGCCATAATAGATCACCCTGGACTTGGTACCATTGATGCCTGCCACAACAGCGGCTGTTGAATTCTTGCCCGTCTCCCAGTCTTGCATGTAGAACACCATATTCGTCTCCTTCAACTTACGATATTTCGCAGCCTCACTTCCATGAGGAATTGCTACGAGTAGCAGTAAACAGCAACTCGCCCATGTCGCTGGCACACTGCTGCAAGCCATTGGGAAGTAATATATGCTTATTTCCTGAAAATACTGTTAGTGGCTTCTTGCATATGCAACTCAGGGATCGCCTAAGTATGATGATAAATTTATACTGATGAGAGAGTCCTTAAGGCTGCTAAAGAAGCTGCAACCACAACTAATATAGTAGTAATATTTTGCTTTTCACAGTCTCGCGTGGTAGCATTTAATATTTATGATCGATGATGCTTAGCGCATATTAGTATTAGTAACATTGATGCTAACGTGCGGCGTATTCACTGTCAGACTCTAGATGAAGAGCTCCATGCACAGCTTAGAGTAGGCTCATTGTCATTGAGAGCATAAAAATTGCTTCTGTGATCAATGTTCACAAGATATGAAATACCAATCACATTTGTCATTACCCGGTATTAATTAAGAAGGTAGGCGTGAGACATGGCTTCCACAATTAATTAAGTGGTGAAGCTTCACGAGCATAGCTGCTGGTGAAACTTAATTTATCGGCCGTCTATTATGATAAATCGATGGTCATGTTTTAGCACATGGTTTCAAGCAATTACATAAATTAACTACTGTGTGTGAAGTTTGTGCACCTATGTATGTGCCGTCCATATTCAATAATAAGTGGCCAGTAAACGCTGGTGGCACAGATTACGACTCCGTTACTGTGGGGTACATAGTCCTCTCGTCTCGGAGAAATTTTTGGGTGTCTCATCTCGTATTCATGTAACTTATTTTGCAACGACGATTTCATGGAGAAAACTTATCATCAACCATGCATATCAAATGTAAGTATGATACCTACTCTAGGGTGGCTGTTTGCTAAACAAGTACGTAGTCCCAGCAAAATAGCTAACAGAAATCATGGAAGCTTTAATCTAAATCCGAACGTGTCGTTTTTATTTTAGGTAATCTTATGCCAAAGTTGTTTATCCTTCTATAACTAACAAAGTCATTTCATCTTCACATATAAAAAAAAACTATTTCATATGAAGCTGTCAAAATGCCTCTTGGCGAATGTACGAATAAATAATTGATCCCTATTCATTTTTAATCAATTAAACTGTTTCAGCTAGCACTAAGTGCTACGGCATGATCCCCGCTTCTTCTAGAGTTATATAGTGAGGTTGGATTCTTGGAAGCGCCTTCATGCACACCAAACTAATAATCCTACTATTTGCACCACAGTTACAGATAAATCATACAAGTGTCTAACTTCTACTCCCACCCTAAAGAAGAGGAGAAGGTATACAGTGGATAAGTCGATTCATGTTCTGACATGTGAACTTAAGTTAGCCCATGGAATTATGTAGTTCAGTCACGTAGAAAATATTAAAATATGTCAAATAGTGATGGACTTATGAACCACGTGGCTTATGGAATGGTTCCATTAGATAATTTATTGAAGTAGAGACAACCCATTTTTTTATACTCAAGTTATACTAACAACACATTTAGCACAATGATTTTATAATAAATTGTCTATTATTTCATCAGTAAGCCACTGACGTGTCGGTGCTTGCATCGGTGAACAATATTTTCAACTATCAATCGGTAGACATTGGACACATTAATTATCACATCAGTGAAATCATAAGTTTCAGTATTTCAAAAATTATGGCAGTTTTATAATTTTAGACTATTGGAACGGTTATGCCCTATTTAAAGAGAGGAAACTCGGGATTTTAGGTTTGAAAGAAGTTTTTGAGAAGTCCAAGTGGGAGTGGAGCAACTTGAAGTGTAGTTGCGGAGGATTTGGGCTAAGAAGAGAGTCTCGTGCATATTGAAGGTTGGATTGCACCCTTCTTTGTTTAATTGTTTGGTTTGTATGAGATCTATCTTCTCTTAAGTTCTTGATGAGTTTGGATGTGTGTATTCTTCGAAGATTTTACTGTGCAAAGTGCAATAATGGTGATTTAATATTATGATTATTTCATTGTCTATTTTTATAAATAAACTATATGAAACTTGGTAAATATGAAGGTTTTACTCTATTTTGATTGAATAAATTATTCAAAGAACTATTATGATCTCTATTTATTTTATTCACATCCATTGCATAACCATCAATGCATCGGTGTTTGTGTTGGAAGAAAGAAGAAGATAAATACTACTAACACTAATGCATTCAGTTGTGTTGGTGTTAACTAGTAACCGGTAGTGAGATTGACATGTTGGTGTGGCATTGGTGAGGTGGGATATGATAGCTAACCCAATGTTGGCAGGGGTTTGACATGTTGACGAGACATTTATAGTCATTGATGCCCTAACCGACATGTCAATGAGCCTACTGATGGTGCCTCTTTGAATTAGATTACAAACATGATTGGATGCATGATTAGATATTATTAAATACTTATAATTTAAGGGTATGGTAAATAAACCCTAATGTTTGTGTGAATCCTTATGATGAATAGTACCCCCTAACCATTGCATTTTAACACTCAAGAAAAAAAGGATCATAGTAACGGGTTGGCTCGAAAAGTGAGTCGTCTTAGTCACGTAGATAAAAGGGTATTGGGGGGGGGGGGGGGGGGGGTTGTGTATATGCTTTTGGATCGGACTCAGGCAAGACAGATCCTTGGGCCTTTTTTCTTTTCTCCTCTTCATTTTTTTCTTCTCATTTTCTTCATTTTTTGTCTCATTTCCACTATGGTGCAATGAGTCCACTACCCATAACTAAGGCTGACACCTGGTTCTATGGGTACGAGTACTGAGAAAAAAAACAAAAAGTCAGTGCACCAAAGTGTCAAATTTCACTGTGGGAAAAAGAGCAGAAATGACAAAAAGGTTGTAGAAAAATCAAGGACATTATATGAGAATCTATAAAAAGGAATTGGAATGTGATAGAGGAAGAGAGAATACCTAATAAACTTGGAGAGCTTGTGTAGAGATTCTCTAATGGAGTTTTGAGAGAGTTGTCTTCTAAAATGAGAAAATCTCAACCATAAATCGAAAAGAGTGATTAAAAGTGAGATTAATAAATAAAAACATATGTGAGACATGGTATTTGCCAAAGATTGTTATTGAGAAGATCAAGTTAATAGAAGATTCATTCCGGGGAGGAGACAAAAGATCTACTTTAATCAAAATAGTACAAATGAGGAGAAGATTAAGCTATGACCTATAAACAACAAAGGAGTGGTTAATTAAGAATTTAAGAGTGCTGTGAAGAACCAACCATTTGACAATCTATCTAAATTTTTCTAAATCTAATTATGTACTATAGAGTTGTAATATTTATTTTTTAGATGACGGGTTTTAGTGTTTCGTTATAAAATAGCCAAATGGGGTGACTGTAAGAACAAAAGTGTCCTTATGTCATATATTGACTTATTATCGTGATCAAAATAATGTCATTAATGTGTATTTTTAGTTTGTTTAGAGTCTGAAAAATATTTTTGAAGGTGAAATGAAAGGAAGACTCAAACTCGTATTTGTAGCACGTAAAAATATCTACACATATCACAGTCACACACTTCAGGTTAAAAGAAACCTTAAGTGAAAGAATATTGAGGATTAGAGGTTTGCATATTGAAATATCAACAATCTAGTAAGAACCTAGAGAACTTGTGTGGAGTTTATCTAATAGAATCTTAAGAGAGTTGTCTTCTAGAATGAGAAAATCTTAACCATAAATCGAAAAGAGTGACTACATGTGAGATTAATACACAAAAATATATGTGAGACATGGTGTTTGCTAAAATATTATTACTCAGAAGGTCAAGTGAATAGACAATTAATTCTAAGGAGGAGATGAAAGATCTACTTTGATCAAAAGACCACAAACGATGAGAAGATCAAGCTATGACCAGTAAACAACCAAGGAGTGGTGTAAAGAACTAATTGTTTAAAGAAAAAGAGTCTTGTCTTTATAATCGGTAATTCTGTAATATCAGATTTACATAGTGCATAGTTGATCTGCGTATATTGTCCCATCGTTGTTCCCTAGTTAGGTTTTTACGTAAAAATTCTTATGTGTTTGTTTGTTAATTTGACTACAAAATTCTCATTAGAACACATTGAAATTAAGTATGTTAATTTGATCAAAATATGTGTTTATTATGTTTGAAAGGGGAAGATAAAGTCCTATAAATTAATTGTGAGTTAGAGGAACTTTATTTTTCTTTGTTTGACTATGCCACACATATAGTTTTACAAACCAACAATGTGGGCTCTCACAGATTACCCAATGTCGATAGGAGCTTCACATGTCGATGTGACATTGATGGTCATTGATGTCCTGGCTCATATGTCTATGAGCTTAACGATGGTGCCTCGATGCCTGAGATTTCAAACATGATTTATGCTACTTATTAACAATATAATGATATTATTTTCCTTGCAATTGGATGCATTATTGGATAATATTAAGCACATATTTTGTAAGGGTAAGTAAAACCTAATGCATGCGTGAATCCTAGTGATGGATAGTCACACCTAACCATTGCATTTCAACACTTAAGAACAAAAGATCATAGTGTTTGGTTGGCTCCAAAAATGAGTCGTCTTATTCATGTAAATGAAAGGGTATGATATGAAAAATTGATTATCGTCTTCTAGCTCTCTAAAACTGGGAGTTTTATGGAGACGTAAGGGAAACCTAACTTTATATTGTGCCAATATATGTTTGATTACAATTTCTCAAAATCATGTTCAACATTTTCATACAAAACATATTAATATTAGACATCATTTTATTCGAGATTTGGTTAAGGATCAAATTGTCAACTTAGAACATATTTCAACAAAGTTTCAATTATCTGATATTTTTACAAAACCTTTGCATTTCAACAAGTTCATTAACCTTCGAAAAGCCATTGGACATCCTTTCCTAAAGTAATTTCATAAGAGATTTTTGTCCTTGTTTTAATTGAAAATCTTTTGGGAACTGAGACACAAAAAAAAACTATTTTTAAGTTTTTAGTTTTTGATAGTTTGATTTGATTTAGTTTGATTAGTGTTTAGTTGATTTGCTTTTCAGAAAAAGTTTAGAAAAGCAAATAAAATAAAAAAAATTGAATTTGTGTGTCTTCAAACATATAGTTGTTATATCATTGGGAACACACTTGAATTGTAATTGTATTGCACTTGAATTGTAAAGGTATTGCACAATAGTGGGTCACACGTGCAATGCATAATAAATACAATCTTAAATTAAGAGGACTAGTTGCATACTAATTAAGTAAAGTTTTAAAATTCATAATAATATTTGATGTATTGTTAATTTACTGAAAGACTTAGTACTCACTATGAGAATTCAAGATCATTTATTGGGTTAAATGTATAATATGGTTGATTTACTTCATGACTTTGTTGATGTTAGGTAGTATAAGGTAGTTGAGCAGTTTGGATTTCTTTGCATACTGAATGAGATTTGATAAGTTTATATTTTATTTTTTATATATATTATGTAAACATTATCATGAATAGTTCTTATAAAGATGACGAATAGTTATCATCCCCTTTACATTGAAAAAAGAATATATTGCAATGCCAAAAGAACTAAGAAAAAACTATTGAAAGCTCATTTATGAATATAATGAAAAAGCCAATTTTTGAAAAAAGGTAAAGATAATTTTTTGTATCACTGCTTGTATCTATTAATTATTCAATATAAATCAATTATCAAATGGAATGTAAGTATGAGCCAAGTTTTTCGACAAATTCGTTTGCCAAAGTAGTAGAGGAGAATGATTTTTTTTACAATATTATTCATTGATATCCTGATAATTGTTTTGAATGATTGTGGTATAGTTGATGACTTGAAGTAAAGCATTTCGGCATCCTCTCTTATTATGAGACTTGGAACTTGAAATTTAAATTCTTTGGTTGAGTGGATATTAAGATCATGTTATGCTAATGTGGGATACACATGTGGTATGCTAAACCCTATGAAATTATGGTAGTTAAGTGATACTACTAGTATATGATTAACCAACACACTTTAGTTTTGATAAAGTTGTTTAATTAATTCTCCATAAAGTTAATTCTAAATGTAGTTTCAAATTGGTTTACATGTTTTTTTCTATAATTTTCTTTTTTACCTCAATTTTTTTTGTCTATTTGTAACAAAAAGGGAGAGAATTTTGGTTTAGAGAAAACCTTAAATTTTGAGGATAGGAAGCTATCAAAGAGCTAGATAAAGAGGTTCCTGACTGAATTGTTAAGAAGAGAAATTTTTTGATTTGGTTATGACAATTAACTTTTTACTTACCTGAATATTTAAATTATGTATTTACTTGTTTTTTAGAACAATATTATACGGGTATGTTTTAGTTTGTAATGTGTAGGTTGATCATAGGTTGAAGACCACACTACAATAGGATTATAGAGATATAGATTAATGGGGAGAGTTATTGTTGGTTAATCTATCTAAATCTAGTTATACACTATAGAGTTGTAATATTTATTTTTCAGATGAAATGTTGTAGTGTTTCATCACGAAATAACCAAAGGGGGAGATTGTAAGAACATAAGTGCCTTTATGTCATATATTGTCTTATTATTGTGATCAAAATAATGTCATTAATATGTATTTTGAGTCAATTTATAGTCTAAATAATTATTTTTAAATGTGGAACGAATGGTGAGGATTGGATGTAAAAATATGCACATATATCACATATCGCATTCACTGAATGTAAAAATATGCACACATATCACATTTACACACTTTAGGGTAAAAAAGACTTTAAGTGAAAGAATAGAGAGGATTGGATGTTTAAATATTAAAATATCAACAATCTAGTCAAAATGATCGACTGCCAACCTGACTCAATCGATTGCTAATGCACTGTATTAGAATCTACGAAAATTGAATGAGCGATCCATTGCTTTTGGGAAATAATTGATTGACACTTAAAAATACACTATGTAAAATGAAGCAAAGAGCTAGCGATCAATCATCTAAGTAGAACGATCAATCAATTAAAGAGTCATAAGGTAAAATACAGGGTGTGATTGATTGCCCTGTGGAAAATATCAATCGCTAGAGTGGCATGTTGCCTAATTTAAAATTTTTAAGTTTGACTTGGATTTTAAGTTGGAGTATTATTCCTTTTAGGGCTTTAAAGTATATAAAAAAGTATTAAAACATGATGGAGGAAGACAGAAGATCTAGGAAACCTAGAGAGATATTATGGATTTGCTCTAATGGAGTTTTAATAGAATTGTCTTCTAAAATTAGAAAATCTCAATCATAAATCAAAAAGAGTAATTAGAGGTGAGGTTACTACAAAAAATATGTGTGAGACATAGTATTTGCTTAAGATTGTTGTTGAGAAGATAAAGTGAATAAAAGATTCATTTTAATGTGGAGATGAAAGATCTACTTTGATCAAAAAGGCATAAAAGAGGATAAGATTAAGCTATGACCGATAAACAACCAAGGAGTGGTTGATTCAAAATTCAAGAGTGGTGTGAAGAATCATCCGTTTAAAGAAAAATTAGTCTTTTGTCTTTGTAATCGGTAATTCTGTACTTTCATGTTTACATAGTGCTTAGTTGATCTAGACATAATATCTTGGTTTTCCTTAGTTGGGTTTCCTCATAAAAATTCTATTTGTTTATTTGATGATTTGATTGTAAAATTCTCATTAGAACACATTTAAATTAGGCATGTTAATTTGAATAAAATTTGTGCTTATTGTGTTTAAAAGGGGGAAGATAAATCTTGTAAATTAATTATAAGTTAGGGGCACTTTATTTTTTTCAGTTTGACTATGTCACATACATAGTTCACAAACCAACAAGCTAGGTTCTCACAGATTACCCAATGTCGGTAGGGGTATCACATGTTGACATGACATCAATGGTCATCGATTCCCTGACTGACATGTTTGTGAGCTTAATGATGTTGCCTTGATACATGAGATTTCAAGTATGATTTCTACTATTTAGTAGTAAATTAATGAAACTATTTTCCTCGCAATTGGATACATGATTGGATAATATTAATCACATATTATGTAAGGGTAAGTAAACTCTAATGCATGCATGAATCCAATTGATGAATAACTACAACTGGCCATTGCACTTTGACACTCAAGAAATTTGGTTGGCTCTAAAAGTACTGAGTCATCTTAGTCATGTAGATGAAAGGGTATGATATGAAAAAATGATTATTGTCGTCTGACTCTCCAAAAGTAGTTCTATGTAGAGCAACTCACCTAGTCCATGAGTTAGGTTCTAACGGATTAATGCATAAAAAGATAATTAATCTAGTAAAATGCAATAGGAGGTTTCAATGTTCATAGAAGTTCAGATCTTGACCACTAGGGTCCATGAGCCATAGTGGGCACAGCTTTTACTTAAAAGCGTGGATGGAGTAGAGCGGGCTTTAAGAAAGATTGAAGTTGAGTTTATTGAACTCTTAGATAAGGCTATCGTGTCTAGAGAACTTTCTGATGTATGGTTCCTTTTTGGTAAGTACGACTATGACATTGAAAAGGTACACATATTTTGGTTTGACTTATTGCATTATTTTCTTGGTTAATTCCTTATCGAAGTTCCTTGTTGGAATCTTTATTTTGGTTTTGCAATCCTACTATGTATACCCATATACATAGCACCATTTGTAGTGTAGGTCTTTAAGGAGTAAATATTGGCATAAAGGGTTTTGGACGGGTTGTAATTGTAATGAAGAATTTCTCCTTTCATCAACAAATTTATTCCTTTTCTATAGGATTTTCTATAGGCATGTGAGTGTATTGTTTATTGTTTATATTAATCAAAATATTATGTGACAGACAAATGTCTAACAATAGCTCCTATAGTTATTTTAAAATAATAGATATATTAGTGATGTATTTATGATACTTATCATAAGTCTTGATTTGTGAAAGTATTAATTATGAGTTTAATATTCATCTAATCAACCTAGCGGATCATTAGATTGCGCTTAAAATTAGTACTTTTATAAGTAAGAATTAAGAGTTTTAGCCTCTTTGTGTAAATTATTTTTATTAAGCAGAAGTAAATATTCTCTCAAAGTACACTTTCACGATGAATCAATTAATCAACCATCATTCACTCACTTTTATTCAATCTACACATGATTAACACAATAATTTACATAAAAAACCCTAAAAAGGGTAAAAACCCACGACAGGTCTAAATGAACAAAATTATGCACTAAAAACCAAAATTTTATATTGACTTAAACAAACCACCAACCTTGTTTAGAATCTAATAAGAGCTCCTCTTGTTTAGATCGTTATTACTGACCTTCAAAAATCTTCTTCAAGCACTTGAAACTTTATCCTCTTTGTATTGTCTCTATCTCTTTCTAATCTTCAACAAACATCTCTTGTTATATTGACTTTGGCCTTGAGGAATCATCAATCTCTTAATGAAGATATGCTACAACAAGCCTTTGAAAACTTTATGGTTTATCTCATTTAGTTATAGATTGTCTTCTTTAATTCACCATAGATCTTTAACTCAAAGTTTTATGTGAATTCCCATTTACAAAATAATAAGCAAATTAAAGGTGTTAATGTTTTTTCTTTCTTCTCCTCTAGGTTTTCCTTTTATAAGATTTCATGATTTTATAATCCTTGTATAGCTCCTTAAGTCGGTTTAGAACTTGTACATAAATAAGGAATAAAATTAAAATTAGAATGTCTTAGTTCAGGTAACCTATCCTTGAAACGATTGATCATTCCAAATAATGATCTATCAATCACAGTTTATTTTGTGCATGATACTTTAAGCATTTGATCAATTCATGAGAGTGATCGATCAATAACTCTTTGCTTTGTTTTGCATTGGGCTGAATTAAGGTGCATCGATCATTTTGTTCTTCTTTATGTGCAGTGATCAATGGTTTTGCCTGTCTTTTTACTTTTTTACCCCTAATCCTTCTGAAACCTATGGAATCGCTTATAAAACCTCTGGAATCACTTCTAAAACTTCTCCAAGTAATTTTTATATGCAAATAGATCTAAAAACTCAAACACTTACACTATTCTTCAATCTTATGCCTTGATCAATAAGAACATGTTCGTTTCTATTTTTCTAAGTCATTTCCAAGCTTATTTCTTTTCTTAAGTTCTCATGAAAATAAAGTTTCCAATAACTAAATTTTTGAATAAAAATTAAGACAGTGACTTTGATTGTAGGGTCTTCTTGTGGGTCTCACCAACACAACTTTCCTAATTTAACAAACCAAATTCAAATAAAAAGAAAGAAGAGCAAAAAAATATCTAGGGTCTCACAATCAAGGAAGAATGGGGGTCAGTCAATACAAAACTGAAGTTAATTTGTATGTAAAGGCAACTCCCCAAACGTGCTACAAGTGTTGTTAGCCCAACCACATATCTACTTGTGTGCCCTTGCGACAATAGTCACAGGCAATTCATCTTACCTTTGTGTAGCATGAGATTGCCTATGAACAAAATGTAAGAAGTCTTGAATTGCCATTGGAGCCCCCTCTGTAACTAATTGAAGAAGATGTAGATGAAGATTTTTAGCATAACCCTTTCTTATTATTAGGAAGTTGTTGCTTACTCCTAAATGTGACAATGAGACCTAGAGAAATGTCATTTTTAAGACAAAAGCGATGCATAACAACACAGCTTGCACTGTGAGGAAAGCTGACAAATTAGATGGGGATTATAATGACTTCAGGAATTGTTCTATGGTTGTGATTTACATGAATTTGTGGGTGTTTTTTCACTTTTTTATGCTATATACCCTACTTCACCACTATCTTCCTCCATCGTCCTCTAAGAACATGAATGGGGATCATTTATTTTTCAAATCGACAATGTATACGCTAGCTTATGTTAGCATTAGTGATACTAATACTAACTTATACTAGCATGTGCGCTATTAATCTCATGGATGAATGACCCTAAAATGTTCCTTATACTGGGCTCATGGTGAGTGGGGAGCATTAAAAACTCTCCCCTTAGGATGAGATTGATGGCATATATACTATTGCACGTTAGCGTCAGCATCATCGATCTCATAGATAAATGACTCTCATATATAACTTATACTAGGCTTATTGTGAGGGAGAATCATAAAAATTACTTCCATTATATTCCGTATAAATCACATTACTTTACTATTGTAGTAATGTGTGCTGAATCCATAATTGTATATATAATCAGCAAATAAAAAAGTACAAACTACGCTTGGCTCCGGATTATTGCCCGTGCTTATGATGCGTGGCCTTAGGACGTCCCTCTAAGTCAGGCCCTACGGATCGGACACCCCTCCTTAATAAATTTTATTGAAAAAACAACAAGAAGAAGCACACTCGTCAGTAGTGGCGGACAGTGACATTAAATTTGATCACGGCATTAAGTCCGACAAGATCAAGATAAACGGTCTCCAAAATGGCATACCCCCTTGCAAAACGGAATGCACCAGTCCCAGAGACAACGGACACCTCTCTATGCTTAAGAAGGAACCTATCTGAGCCTTGGATCTCCAGGGTGCTTCCGTTGTACTTCTTATTTGTGAATACAGCTGAAAATAGTAAATGGAGGTCCGAATTGTCCACGGCCGAGTTGACATAGAGGCCGCGTGCTTCTCCAACCTTGGTCGAGTTCCTCTTGGGCCCCTCCGTGAGTTCGTCGCCGGTCACCATTACTGTGCCGTAATAGAGCACGCTGGACTTGGTACCATTGATGCCTGCCACAGTAGCGGCTGTTGGATGCTTGCCCGTCTCCCAGTCTTGCATGTAAAACACCATATTCGTCTCCTTCATCCTCCGAGCTTTGGCAGCCTCACTTCCATGAGCCATTGCTACGAGTAGCAATAGACAGCAACTCACCCATGACGCTAACACACTTCTGGAAACCATGAGGTATGAAAGATAAGCTTATATCCTGAAATTGCTGCAAATGGCAACTTGATTATACAAACTGATGAGCGCCCAGAAGCACCTTCTACTATTTATACTGACGAGTAAGTCTTTACAACTAGAGAAGCTGCAATTACCATTAATATAATATATTGCTGCTTGCAGTCCCCGGAATAATATTTGATGCATTGTCCGATCCAGAAAGAGAATAGTGGTCAAGCTGCCTCACCTACCAATGAAGTTTATTTTTGGAAACAATTGCCAATTGTTTTCGGTAAGTTTGACTGCTATTTTGGTTTCATCAAATGTTCTTAATCAATAACATGAAGTTGGCGTATAACTACTACCATACTCATGTGTTTCCTAGTTAAACAATTGATAATGATCAGAGCTCACATGACAAGAAATACCAAACATATTTGTCATTATTTGTGATTAATAATGAAGAAAGTAGGCGTGAGACACGACTCTCTCACTATCAAGTGTCTTAACAGACTGCCGGCCGGCCGATCGGTATTTCGCGTCATTTATATAGGACTTGTTTAGCCTGATTAATTTTCCTCATTTATGCTTATTGAAGGAGCAAGAGAGAAACTTTGAAATGGAATCCAATAGGTTCCAATTAAGTAGGGACGAAGCGAGAAAAAAATATTCAGGGGACCATTTCAATTGCTAAGACTTGAAGGGTAGTCATGTTGTCTCACCAAATGAAAAAATACATGGGGTCACATGGTCCCTACCTTGAAAAATAGACAAATTTGATTGGCCATGGCCACCCCTAGCCCCCCTTGGCTTCATCTCTGGGTCTGAGGTTCTCCTCACTCTACATGTCTAAGTGGTCATGTATTGTGCTCACGGCAGGTGGTTAGAAAAATATTTTTTATTTTTATTAAAAAAAAATATTTCCATCAACCCATGTCAGAAGAAAGAATGCTACCCCTTCCATATGGCGCCCGCTTGCTAACTAAACAAGAATATATCGGCCGCCATGCATGCAGAAATATTTCATGAAAGCTTTAAAGTGTAAAATCCTATTTGTATTTAACATACTCTTATGTCAAAAGTTGTTTACATGGATGGCTACTGATATGGGATACAAGTATGAAACCTTTAATATCTGTTAAAATATATTTTAAATTTATAAAAATATTATTATAACACTTCTCTTAAAGACATATTGTAACACGTATTAATGATGAGACCCTCAATGTGCTTTTTAGATGAGGAACACTTGTTAGAAATAATTCCAAATTTTGTTTTAACTTAGAAGTAGTTAATTTCTATAAGATAAGCCATGACTTCTAAGCTTAACACAGTCGTGTTTTTAAAAATTGCAAGCCCTACAAACTTGTTAAGTGTGTTGATAGACGTGTAGCATCATCAACAGATACTCTATCTAAATTGTATGGACAACGCCACTGGTCTCATATATTATTTTTTCTTTCCACTTAGATGAAGTAATATGAATATTACAATGTCATCCTTAGGGAAAAGTGGTGCAGTTGGCTAGTTCAACGTCAAACACCTGCAATGGACGATTTGAGTCACGGCTCTGGTCTCTCTTACCTGAAAATAACGTGCGCCGTTCTGGCTCTCACATAACTCAACTTTCAGGACGACCACAAAGATCGTCAAACAGTCATCGGACGCCACCGCTGCTCCACCAGACTCCACCGGAGAACTCTAGCTCGATCTCCATCGGAGTGATATCGGATTTTTCCAAAATGCTATCAGACTCCGGAATCAGATGGCGCACTGTTGGAATCCAGCGAGCTAACTTAAACACTGCCTAAGCTCTACCCATGTCACCATTAGAATTAGAGAAGGACCACTGCTAGCTGGCCTTCCACAGCCTGGGCCAGCCAGATCGAGGCTTGGCAGCCAGCCTTGCAACTATCCAGTGTTAGAAGTGGGCATTATTAAATGGGTTAAGCCCATATTATATAGATGGGCATGATAATAGTTATGTGGTCAAACCTATATTATTCAAGTGGGTTAAGCCCATTTAGTAGAGAAAGCCCATTTAGTAGAGAAAGCCGAAGCCCACTTCATATTGAATGAAAATAACACATAAGAATTTGTTGAAGGAATAAATAATCTCACATCGCCTAGGTGAAGGTGATGGTGTTGGTATATAAGGCTTTAGTTTAGCCTTTCATATTAGGCTCTTGGGCCAACCCACTTTTGTGCGGGAGAGAGATGTTTGACCAATGCACCTATGTAGGCTAACTCGCGTGCACACCGTCTGGCCGAATTCATTTGGTTTGATTTTCTATTTAATTAGTTTGGTTTTTTATTAACCAAAATGGGTCCGGTTTGCTTTTAGTAAAGAATGTGTCCATTAACGGATGGACGCATTCGTTTGAACGGGAAAGGTTATCTTCAATGGGATTTTCTATAAAATCATGAAAAATATTTTCTGCAATAATCCGATTTGGGATTTTTCGTCCGTTCTATTTTTTTGTGTTAGCATACTTACTATAGTTCGCTGCATGTACCGTGTTGGAGGTGTTCCTACAGTATATGGTTAATCATCTTATCCTAGGAGGCATCGCCCACGAGTCCTAAGCACCAGTAAGGAGGGCGAATTCTGTCTTAAGATTGTTGGAGGTGTGGGATGATGAACCTAGACACAGCAAACGTGCTAGAACATCAAAATCCTTTAGTCCAGACTTTCTAATTTATTTGTTCGAAAATGAGCCTCAAAGCTTTAAGGAAGCCATGTCATCTCCTGAAGCACAATATTGGAAGGAGGCAGTAAACAGTGAAATTGAATCCATTATGCAAAATCATACTTGGGAGTTGGTGGATCTCCCGCCAGGGAGTAAACCTCTAGGATACAAGTGGATATTCAAGAGGAAGATGAAGGCTGATGGATCAATTGACAAATATAAAGCTAGACTTGTTATTAAAGGATACAAGCAAAAGGAAGGTCAAGACTATTTTGATACATATTCACCAGTCACAAGGATAACTTCCATTAGGATGTTAATCGCTATTGTTGCTTTGTATAATCTTGAAATGCATCAAATAGATGTGAAAACTGCATTCTTGAATGGTGACTTAAATGAGAAAATTTATATGCAATAACCTGAAGGGTTTGTTGTACTGGGTCAAGAAAAGAAAGTGTGCAGACTTGTTAAATCTCTTTATGGGCTTAAACAAGCACCTAAGCAATGACATAAAAATTTTGACAAAATAATGATGTCAAATGGATTCAAAATTAATGAATGTGACAAATGTGTTTATGTGAAAGACATACCTGAAGGTTATGTGATTGTATGTCTTTATGTGGATGATATGCTAATTATTGGTAGCAATGATTATATCATTAAAGCTACAAAGAAGATGTTGAACAAACAGTTTGACATGAAGGATATGGGTGTTGCAGATGTCATACTAGGGATAAAAATCACTAAAACATCTGATGGATATATATTATCTTAATCTCATTATATTGAGAAAATCTTAGAAAAATTTAATCAGAATAATAATCGTCCAACGAGAACACCTATGGCTGTGACATTGCATTTAAGCAAAAACAAGGGTGAGAGCATATCACAACTTCAATATTCTCAAATTATTGGAAATCTCAATTACATCATGAATTGTACAAGACCAGACATAGCATACTCAGTGAGTAAACTGAGTAGATTTAATAGCAACTCAGGGGCAGACCAATGGAAGGCTGTAGTCAGGGTTCTTAGATATCTGAGATATACCTTGAACTATGGGTTGCATTATACTAGGTATCCAGCAGTACTAGAGGGTTACTGTGATGCAAACTGGATATCTGATACAAAAGACTCAAAATCCACAAGTGGATATGTCTTTACTCTTGGAGGTGCAACAGTATCTTGGAAATCCTCAAAATAAACGTGCATAGCAAGATCCACCATGGAATCTGAATTCATTGCGCTTGATAGAGTAGGCGAAGAGGCTGAGTGGCTTCATCATTTTTTAGAGGATATTTCAATGTGGGAGAAACCTGTGCCACCTATTTGCATACATTGTGATAGCCAATCGGTTATAGGAAGGGCACAAAGTAACTTGTATAATAGTAAGTCTCGACATATACGTCGAAGGCACAATACCATTAAACAATTGCTCTCTAGTGGAATAATTTCCATTGAGTATGTTAGGTCAAAAGAAAATATTGCGGATCCGCTTACTAAAGGTTTGACCAAAGAACATGTAAGGACCCTCATCTTTAAACCGGGTTTTGGTTTTCTTTAATTATGGGTTATCGTGAGATTAACACGTTTTCTGATCTTATTTAGTGATTTTGTAAATAAATAGAGTTTTTTATGGTTTTAACCAAAATCAACTTCAACATTAGTGGTTTTAAGTGATTTTAAAACAAATGTGAATTTTTGAGATTTTTTGGAATTTTCACTATTTTCCCAAAAATTAGGGTTTTGGCGGGACCCCTGTGGGCCCCACCGTCGAAAATTTTATTTTTGGGTCAAATGAACCTAGACATATACTTAAGGTCATACAAAAATTTTTAGAATTTTATTAGGCTTAATCAGTGTTTAAATTTACAAAATACCCACTTTTAGCCTATTTTTCGTATTTACACCCCAAAACTTACCTATGCATACCCCAACCCTTACTATAAAAGGGCAAACCTGAGCCATTTCTATTTTTGGGAATAGGCTAAGGAAGGAGGGCTGGCCTAATCCCCACTTAGGCCCGAATTAGAAGTCGATTAAGGTAAAAGCTTACTTTAATTAAGCACTAATCTATGACTTTCTTCTTAATTTCTTCCAAATCTACTATTTTCCCCTTGATTCAATTCATTTTTGACCATCAAAAGCTACTGATTTGTGTTTTACTACAAACCCTAACATTCAAAATTCGATTTTTACTACCAACAAGCCCTAGATCTAAGATTTAATTAGGGATTTCTTGGTTAAATCGATTTCTATTAGAGTTTAATTCAAACTCATTGTGTTTTCAAGGATTTCAAGAAGGGTGACTCTTCAATCCAATCTTAATCAAGTGCTGAGGTAATGGGTCTTCGAAATTTCTGTTTATCCATGGTAAAACTCTTCATTTTTGGCTTATTTCGAAATGGTTTGCTTGATTTAGTGTGTTAATGGTAAGATTAGAAAATAGAATTATTTAATCCCGATTTCTTAGGGTTTTGTATTATTATGGTTTGGTTTGACATTCTGGAAGTCAAGGAAGACTTTTGATGATGATTAGGGTGTTAGATGTAGATTTGAAGTGTTATCTATGGTGTTTCGGTTTGGATTTGCGAAAGGAAGAAGATGATTGTTCTGCCGTGTTGTAGGGCGATCGATCGGCTGAACTGTAAATTTCAAATTTTTGCGTGTAACCGATCGAACGGCCTGAAGGGCGATCGATCGGCTACACAGGAAATTGTATGTTGTGCATATGATGTCTATTTTGATGATTTCACTTTAGCTTGCCAATTTTATATTAATGTGGAGTGTTTTAAGCTATGTTAGGCTACTGGAAATGCATGCTATTGAGTTTATGGAGTTGAGATATATGCTTAGAGATGGTGGAATGACTTATGTTTTGTGGCATGATGTTGGAATCGTTATCTTGAAATTATGAATGGTTGTTCCCCTTTAGTTAAGCATATTTTTAGTAGGACTACAATCATTATTGGACTGATTTGTCATGATAGATTGTGGTTAATGGTGTGTGAATGTTGGTGAATGTCATGACTCAATGATGAAATGAGTGATGTTATATGTGTTTAGCCTTTTGGTTGAGTTTTGAATCTAGCTATGATTTCAACGATTCTTCTTCTATGTTTTCCGTTGGAATTCATGTTTGGATAGAAATTCACATGTGTAGTGTGGTAGTGAGTTGATTTTCAAGCATGTTGATATGCATTATATGAAATGCTTCTACTAGTTACACATACACATGTGGGGGTTAAATGATGATGTTGAAGTTTGATATTGTGATTATGAATGATGCATTAGGGGCTGATGAAAGCACTTATCATGGATTAGGATTCATGTATGCTTTGCCCATGCATGTACCATGCTACACGCATCATGAAAATAGATTTCCAATTGAGGCTTCATCGTGATTAATCGAATTTGACCGATTGGATGCAATGTGATGGAATTGTGTGTCGGATTGATCGATCATGGATTAATCGCAAGTTGATTGGTCCGAAAGGACATATTTTGATTTGAAGTTCCTGTGTGGAACGGTTTGAAGTTCCTGTGTGGAACGAGTGCACTCTCCGGGTTGAGTCTAATTAAATGGAATGATGTGGGGACGAGTTGTGTACTTGTCTTGCGGATTGTGAGAATGTTATTATGAGTGTCATCTGGACCCTGAGAATCCAGTGTGGTATGCCGTGTGCACCCCGCTACCACGTGTTCTAGGGTTCTCTGTGTGAGAACTCGGGCTCTTCCCTCCGCAGGAGATGTCCCTGGGCGAACACCCCTGCTCTAGATTCTCTGTGTGAGAATGGGATATCCTTGGCCAGGATTGTCCACGGCGAGCAGTATTAGGGATTGACAACCCCAATCTTTCTTTAATTCTTGTGTAGAATTTTGGACCATGACACGCCTTCGTGGCCTTGTCTATGCTCCCGTCTGTGTGACATTAATGTGTGATTACTCCTTGATAGAGGTTGATTTTGATGTTATGCATGTGGAATATGTATGTTAGAGATACATCAATGCAGGTTGATGTTGATATAATGCATGTGGAATATGTATGTTAAAGATACATCCATGCATGTTGATTTTGATGTTATGCATGTGGAATATGTATGTTAGAGATATATCCATGCAGGTTGATGTTGATGTAATGCATGTGGAATATGTATGTTAGAGATACATCCATGCATGTTGATTTTGATGTTATGCATGTGGAATATGTATGTTAGAGATACATCCATGCAAGTTGATGTTGATGTTATGCATGTGGGAATATGTATGTTAGAGATACATCCATAGAGGTTGATGTTGATGTTATGCATGTTGGAATATGTATGTTAGAGATACATCCATGCAGGTTGATTTGATATAATGCATGTGGAATATGTATGTTAGAGATACATCCATGCATGATGATTTTGATGTTATGCATGTGGAATATGTATGTTAGAGATACATCCATGCATGTTACTTTTGATGTTATGCATGTGGAATATGTATGTTAGAGATACATCCATGCAGGTTGAATTATGAAATAATGCATGTGGGAATATGTATGTTTGAGATACATCCATGTAGTTTGATTTGATACTATGCATGTGGGAATATGTATGTTAGAGATACATCCATGCAAGTTGAATTATGCATTGTGATGCAGTTTTAAGTGATGTGAATATGTGATCAGAAAATGATGCACCTTGTACATCGTTGATTTGAAAGATTATATCGTCATGCTATCGTATTTTTGACGTTGACAATGATATTAAAACCATTGCTGAGTTTGTTAAACTCACCCCTCTTTTTGGTGTTTTGATTTGGGGCTGCGTGGTGCGACACGCAGACGGACAGGATCGCCTCTTCGAGGAAAGGTCGAAGGTGGCTTGGATATGATCGTGGAGTTCTTTGTGTGGTTTATTTTCCTTAGTTATGCTGTTGTTCAGGACCTTTGTGTAGGGTTCTTGTTTTGGATTTATGTCTCATTTTACCGTTGTGATGCTTATGACTTATTTTGAGCCGGTGTGGGCTTTACTTAACTAAGCTTGTGGGTTTGAGATTGTTGTTTACTTTGTGATAAGCAACACCTTTTCCTTCCCTTTTGTTTACTCTTGCTCAAAGGATTGTGCGCACTCCGTATTTGTTGTTAATCGCCCGTGGTTAGGGTTAAGTCTTCCGCTAGAATCGTTTCTCAATCTTCACTTCGTCGCCCCCGCGCGCTTGACCGGCCCCTGGACCGGGTTCGGCTCGGGTCGGGCATTGCCGAGGCATGACAGAACAAGTGAGCAGTTCATCGAGAAGAATGGGCTTGCAGCCTATACATTAAGAATCACCATAATGGCAACCCAACCTTGTTGACTAGAGATCCCAAGATCTAGGTTCAAAGGGACAACCGAATTGTGGGGGATTCAAGGGGAATCACTATTGAGATAAAATCTCGTCCCCATTCCTATGATGAGATAGTGATGCATGCAGAGTGAATCAGGATAAGCTTTGCTTTTAATAGTTCTTATAGCTTGAATTCGTTCGAGTGGGGTATTGCAGGATACTCCTAATGAGAATCACTTATATGAGTGTGATGGGGCTGCTTCTATGAGAATTTTAAGGCTAAATCTTCTATAGCACTCATAAAAACCAAGTTTATTCTGGGCCGAAATGAACACAATCATGAGAACCACAGTGTGTCTGAGAAGTGATTGTGTGAATTCTATTGTCTTGGTTTACACAAACGGTTGAACAGTTCAAGACATTACGTTCACTGATTAGCCAGTAGACCCGATAGTTTTTACAATGGAAGGTTCAAAGCCAAAAGCTACCTATCCCCCATGCATGATCTTTTCAATATTGCTTTCACAGTTTATCTGCATTGTTTTGCATAGTTATCCAGCCAATTCTCATTCATGTGGGGGATTGTTAGAAGTGGGCATTATTAAATGGGTTAAGCCCATATTATATAGATGGGCATGATAATAATTATGTGGGTCAAGCCCATATTATTCAAGTGGGTCAAGCCCATTTGGTAGAGAAAGCCCAAGCCCACTTCATATTGAATGAGAATAACACATGGGAATTGGTTGAAGGAATGAATAGTCCCACATCACCTAGGTGAAGGTGATGGTGTTGGTATATAAGGCTTTAGTTTGGCCTTTCATGTTAGGCCCTTGGGCCAACCCACTTTTGTGGGGGAGAGATGTTGGACCAATGCACCTAGGTGGGCTAACTCACACGCGCAGCTGGCCGGGTCGGGTTGGGTTGGGTTGGTTCAACAAGATAATATTTTTGGGACAAATTTATTTGGTTCGGTTTTCTATTTAATTGGTTTGGTTTTCTATTAACCAAAATGGGTCCAGTTTGCTTTCACTAAAGAATGTGTCTGTTAATAGATGGACACATCTGTTTGAACGGGAAAGGTTGTCTTCAACGGGATTTTCTATAAAATCATGAAAAACGCTTTCTGCAATAATCCAATTTGGGATTTTCCGTCCGTTTTATTTTTCTGTGTTAGCATACTCACTATGGTTCACTGCATGTACCATGTTGGAGGTGTTTCTACGGTATATGGTTGATCGTCTTATCCTAGGAGGCAGATGTAACGACCCGTTTTTCGGTTACCCTTAACCCAGGTGGGTTAAGGGTAATTCGGTAATTTAGGGTCAGTGTTAGGGGGTTTCATTAGGTAAAATCCCCGTATCCGGGTAGAGCTCGTAGTAACGAGTGTCGTGAATTGAAGAACGCGTAAAACGGAGGTCGGGAGCAAAAGCTATGGCCCCGAGAAGCGTGCTGTATGGGCGGGGCAGCTCGAAAAGAGTGGGATAACCTACCCATGTGTGGTCTTGTTTCGAAGGGCTCGTCGATACGAGTCCATCAATATCAAAAGTGTGTGATTCCAACGTCGAGGTTGGAAGTTATCGCATTTTGAGGTCAGGATATTATTTAAATAAAATAATGTCTTTCTAAATAGGATCGACGATGCAGTGGATAGGATCAACGACGAAGCGGATAGGGTTGCTGATGAAGCAGATAGGATTGCTGACGAAGCAGATAGGATTGATGACGCAAGCGGATAGGGTTGCTGACGAAGCGGATAAGCTTGACACATGTCAACCTCACGTCTATCCAGTTTTTCTATAAATATCACTTGCGGCATCCAGAAAAAGAAAGGAGAATTCTCTTCCACGTTTTGTCATTCCGCTCCCACGTTCAGAAACTTCTATTCTTCGTTTCTCACTCATTTTAAGTCCGATTCGAGTGATTCTTGAGGCGTTCCTAGCTAATTCAAGGGTGATCTACGCAATGGCATAGTCCATTCCTCGAGTTGACACTCCTATAAGGGTAGAACGACCTGGGGCAAGAGGAGGTTTTGTCCGCCACCCTCCTGCCCCGAGAGCGAGAGAGAGAGAGAGATGGCCCAGTGAGAGGGGAGGCTCCGTCCTCCATTACCGGGCTAGATCAAGAGAAGTGGCCCGATGTAGGGGAGGCTCCGTTCCCCACCGAAGGGCCACGATGTATGAGGAACACCCCGAGTAGGGGAGGTTCTGTCCGCCGCCCACATGCACAGAAAATGAGAAGTCTCTGGGAAAGGGGAGGGTTGGTCAGGTCGTCTTCAGTGCAAGGCGATGAACGTGGGGAGGCTAGAGGAGGCTTTGTCCACTGTCTCCGGATCTAAAGGGGAGGACGCCCAGAAACGAGCTTCTCGATTACTGCTACCTCGTGAGACATCAGGGGAGTAAGAGTTTCTGACCTCCTATTATAATTATTGAATGCAAGTGCTAGATGGGGTATTCGATATGCCATGATGTGTGCCGTCTCGCTCTGGGTTAGAGAGAGACGGGTTGTGCATGTGTTATATTATGATATGTGTTGCTTATATGTCATGTTGTGTACCGTCTCCCTCTGGGTGAGAGAGAGACGGGTTGTGTGTGTGTTTATATATTGTTATGCTATGCTTATATGCATGATGTGTGCCATCTCACTATGGGTTAGAGAGAGACGGGTTGTGTGTGTGTTTATATTATGTTATGCTATGCTTATATGCCATGATGTGTGTCGTCTCGCTCTGGGTTAGAGAGAGACGGGTTGTGCGTGTGTTATATTATGATATGTGTTGCTTATATGTCATGTTGTGTGTCGTCTCCCTCTGGGTGAGAGAGAGACGGGTTGTGTGTGTGTTTATATATTGTTATGCTAGGCTTATATGCATGATGTGTGCCATCTCACTCTGGGTTAGAGAGAGATGGGTTGTGTGTGTGTTTATATTATGTTATGCTATGCTTATATGCTATGATGTGTGTTGTCTCGCTCTAGGATAGAGAGAGACGTGTTGTGTGTGTGTTTGGTCTCGGCTCAGTGATAGAGCGAGACCTATGATTGTGTTCCGTCTCACTCTATGATAGAGCAAGACGTGTGATGCGTGCGGTCTCGGCTGTGTGATATAGCGAGATGTGTGATGTATGTGGTCTCAGCTCAGTGATGGAGTGAGACGTGTGATGTGTGGTCTTGCTCTAGGATAGAGTGAGGAACATTGTAATGGTCTTGCTCTGGGGTAGAGTGAGGCATGTTATGGTGGTTGTGTGGTGCTTGTCTCTATGATAGAGAGAGATGTGTGTTGTTGGTGTTTTACGGGTTTTCATATAACTCCGATTAAATATTCGGAGATACATATTTTATACGTATGTGTTTTTGGTGTGCCGGTTGTATGTAGTAGCCAATAGGCAGAACTACGTCCGGATCCGATCGTATTGGAGTAACATCATGGATGTTATCCGATATGTACGTAGGCAACCAACGGCAATGCAACGTTGGCCCGGTCCGAATTAGTTATATAATTAGGCCAGTTCTTGCCTACGCGCAACGGAGCGCTAAAGTTCCATAGTACGTAGAGGAACGAGAAGACTCTCGCACTCAGAGTATGCTGCTCTTGGTTCTGGGTTTGGTTTTATCATTTTTGGACCCCCGGCCCAGGTCGGGGCGTCACAGCAGATGCCCACGAGTCCTAAGCACCAGTAAGGAGGGCAAATTCTGTCTTAAGGACAGAGCTGATTGCTTGATTCGATCATAAACATTTCAGTAACATTTCTCATCACACTAAAGGCAAAGGTACGAAAATATAACAATCAGGTCACGGCCAACCAGGTGGTGCGGCGATGGCAGCAGTAACAACGTCAAAGCTAGGTAAACCGTTGCGGTTTGTGGATGAACAAGATGATGGGTTTAAATGAGTACGAATAATTTTGTTGTAATTAGTAAAACAGTAACATTAATGTAATAAGTTTAAAAATAATAGGAGCCGCATAATAAAATACACGTTGGCTAGAACAACTTGATATACTTATTAAAACCTCCAGTCAAGGGAGGTGTTGAATGCCATCCCTTATTGATAGCTATGATTCTTAACCAATGAGGTTTTTTAGAGTTTTTATCGTATTACTTGACCGAAGAAGTCAATATTTTTTTTTAAAATATAAATACTATAAAAGTTAGACTTATACGATAATTTTAG
This sequence comes from Saururus chinensis, assembly GCA_035235625.1. Lineage (NCBI taxonomy): Eukaryota > Viridiplantae > Streptophyta > Magnoliopsida > Piperales > Saururaceae > Saururus > Saururus chinensis. Next base: position 36,641,566 of record CP141145.1, read on the forward strand.
AAAGAACATAGCTATTCAGACCCAATTTTTTTCCCAGCGTCCCCCAAAACAAAGTAAAAACAGTAATTTCTTTTTTACTTCATTCCCCTCTATTTTCCCCTTCATTTTGCTCATACTTCCCTCACTCTACTACACCCCTCTCTTTTTTCTTTTGGCTCCGGCAACAGCAACATGGACTCCGGTCCGGTGCCCCGAATCTGGCCTGCATGCACAACAGATTAGCCGCACGGACAGCACAAGATGCGGCCAGATCCGCCCACGGCCAGTGCTGGTCATGGGCGGTGTGGCCAGATCTGGCCGTGCTGGCTGTAGCTTGTGAGATATGGTCATGGCCAGTCCGTCAGATCTGGCGGCACGCCGGATTGGCAGTGCATGGCCAATCCGGTGTGGATCTAACACCAGTGGCACCAGCAACCAAAGCTTCGCCGGAGAAGAAGATGAAGGGGAAGGGGAAGAAGTGGGGTAATTTTTTTTTAAGCATGGGGGATAAGTGAGAGATTGTAATAAAAGAGATTGGGGTAAAGAAGAAATGGGGGACACAAGGGAAAAAGTGGGGTTTGAATATCCACGTTCTTTTAGAAAACCGGATCAAAATACCCTTGTCTTAGGATACAGGGTTTTATATTGTGTAAACCCGTCAAATTGTCGCATTTATCCAAAAATGACCTATTGGACCAGTGATTTTTAAAGTCCAACTAGTGAAGTGAAAACGCAATGGGATGTTTTATTTCTAACTCATACGACTGGAAAATTCCAAAAACTGACAAGTGAGAGAAGCAAAAATGCCATAGGAGGTCCGATTTTCGACTTATCTGATCGGTTATTTTTAAAGTTTCTACTGTGAAGCTAGTTCCGGCCGTAAAGTGACATTCAGCCCAAGTATATACTCACATGCTCCTGATAAAAAAGTGATCTTTGGTGAAGATCAATGTCCCATCAAGAGGTTAATTAATTCGGCAAGTCTCATCGGCATCGACCAGTCATTGACTTCCGTGGTAATGTGCCTATTATTCAAATTCTAATTGGAAATCATATATTTGTATACATGATTGTCCATATTTTGTGTGATTAAGTAGACAATAGATAACACTTGCATACACAAAGTCCATTGTCGTGTTATTAAATATTACGATATTGACTTTATCGTATTTTCAATAATACAATATACGACATTAAGAAGTTGTCTTATCGTGTATGGGTGGCATACATATCGTGTTATCAATAACACGATATGATAAATGGCATTCAATTGTTGTGTTATCGTGTATGAGAAGGCATCCTATCATGTAACTGATAATACAATATATGAACTTAGCATATATATATAACATCTTTTACATACAAAGGCTACAAGAATACAGGCAAATTGTAGAATTAGTGAAGGCCTCAAAAGAGAAGAAAAAGAGAATTTACGGGAGGAGACCGGGTCTGAGAAGTAATAGTTTCCCCTCTAGACTTCAACTATCAAAAGACCTCGTTGAATCAACGCTAGGATACAACGCAATTTTGGAGGAGATTGGATTCTATACAGTATATGATTGTGAGCAAATCATTATCTGTAGGCCGCTCTTTGGAGGTTCTAATAAATGAGTGCTAGAATGACTCACAAGAGGTGTTTTAACATTCGGGGCAAAATATTCCCTCACGGAGAAAGAAGTCGCATTGATCATGAGTTTGAGGGCGAAAGGAAACTTGTTGAAGTTAGACAAGGGCAACGAGAAGGTTGCCCAAGGCAAGGGGCAATTCTTCAAAAGGTTCTTCATAGGAAGCTGCCAGAGAAGAATCTTATTGATGGAATTTTGAAGAAAGTGGCAGAGAACAAGCATTTTGTCTTCGACGAAGATTTAACACACTTAGTCATCATGCACATGGGGGTCCTCGTATTATTCACATAGAGCAACAAATCTATTTCCCATCTTTGTGTAACTTCATTAATGACCAGCCTATTGTGGGGAGTTACAACTGGGCTGAATTTGTGCATGACATGTTGCATTGAGGCATACCCTCAGCTATCAAGAGGACAGAAGATGAGCACTCCACCATAGTCGGTATTCTCATTGGGGTTTCATTTGTATTATAAGTAAATTTTGTATTATCAATAACATGATTACTTATATGAGCGTAGAATTGATAGCACGACAGCATATTAACATTATAGGTATATCGTCTTCTGAATAACAAGAAAGTTTAATTATCATGGTTTAGATAACACGCTAATTTGATTTCCATGTTATTGATCACATGCTAGATAGTATAACGTGTTTTCAATAAGATGATAAATTATGATATTGTGTATCTTCAATTAAATGATGTGAGTATTTCATGTAAGTAATGACACGATTATTTTAATATATATGTTATCCATGACATGACATACATGATATAGGATCACTGTTAATGGGATTGTTTTGCAAACATAGATTTTGTTTTTTAGCATAGTTCTATATGGGCTTCAAGTTCTCCTCCATGCAATTCGAGGTGCAAGAGGTGGCCCAGGTTTACCTAATTGCTTACGGATGTAGTTAAGGCTACCAAACTTGACCCGGGTGATGAAAAGTCAAGAAAAAAATTGTTGGCTCATCACAGGATGAGGAAGTTGTACGAGGAGATACTCGTGCTGCTGAAGGTAGATTCAGAAGTGATATTGTAAATAACTCCAATTGCCGAAGAGGCGCACTTTATTGGGGCCCAAAGATCGGCCTAGATGGCTAAGAAGATAGACACACATTCTAGATGCATAGGAAAATGGTTGCTATTGAATCACATGGTAGTTAAACGTCAGGACAATATCACTCCGACAAAGACATCATTGAGAGCTTTGTCAAACATGTCATGACTATGATTGTTGACGTAGTTTTGGAGAAGGCCGCTTTGTACAGAGAGCGGGGTTGGAGTACCGACAATGTGTAAATTGCTCTGCAAAGAGTAAAAAACACTCTCGAGGTGGCCACAGGGTTAATTGAACAATGCAAGCCCCCATATGAAAGATTATCTCATCCAGAATCTGAGCATCTGCATGAACCCCCTCAACCAAATAAACATCAGCCAGCAACCCCTCCGCCAACAACTGAAGGAGAGAAGTCGGTTAGGATCAAGGCTCGAGCTTCCAAATCGAGTGAAGTTGTTCATCATTCTAATAGAATGAAGAGAAAAGAAAATCTTTTGTAGAAGACTATTTCATTTTTCGTAAGTGTTATATTATATTCAATGATATGACCTACTTAGAAATGTGTGTTATCGTGTAATTGATAATACAACCTTTTGTATTATCGTGTGATTGATAACACGACCTTTTGTATTATCGTGTGCTTGATAACACGGCCTTTTGTATTATCATGTTTGATTCAAAATGACTTTGAGATCGTTGTGTCATTGATAACACGCAAATATACAATATCGTGTTATATAAAAAATGATCGTGTAGTAGTCATGTGATTGATAACACGAGTGGTTGTATTAGCGTATTAGATTCAATTCTACTTTTGGAATAGTTGTGTCATCAATAACATGCTTTATTTGACTTTTGTGTATATACTCATACGACTTGTTACATGATTATGCAAAGAAAAGGGAGCCCAAAACTGGTGCCCTACAAAAGAATAAGGGTTCCAAGGTTGAACAGACCGTTATCACCAGCTTCATCAAGAAAATTAATGAAGAAGTGGTGCAAGCTCGAGCATAAGTGGTGTTACTGAAATAAATGAAGCTAAAGATAAAGAAACGAAAAACTTCATATCTTGGTCCCATTGCATCCCTGCTACCATCTATACCTAGTAGAATGAGGTACACTATGGCTAATCCACCGGCACATGCAGCCAAGGGGGAGGTAGCCAAGCAGGATGTAGTGAAGGTGGAGGCTGCCAAGAAGGATCCAGCCCCTGCTAAGGTTTCCAAGGAGGATCCAACCAAGAAGGTGTTAGGTCTGGTTTGTTCAAAGGCAATTAGCAGCTTTCTCGCCAAGAAGATTAGAAAGTCGACTCAGCTGGCAAAGGAGGAGGTGGTGGCAAGGTCAAGGGATGAAGTTCCTTTAGCAGCCATCCCTGCCACATACATTATCTTTGCCCAAGAGGAATTTGCTACAAGGTCTCCTACCCCAGCCCCTAAATCCTCAAATGTTACTTCCAACTCGGTCACTATATTAGATACTCCTAATCTACATGATCAGGAGCTATTAGAGAGTATCATAAGTGTGATAGACGTTGAAGAGCACACTTAGAAGAAGCAAAAAGACAAGGAGGAGGTCACAGTGGTGCTGCACAACTACCTTGATCTCTAGTCAGTGTTCCACATGGAGATCTTATGTTGAGAAGATCATGAGACAATCAAGGACTTTATGGCCCACACAAGCAATGGCCTATGGCGACGCTTCTTCATACAAATTATGTGTCTCTGCTTAGATAGGAGTGCATAACGAATGAGGTGATAATTAGTTCATAGTTTTTTCCGTGTTATTAACCACACGATTTTTAACATATCATGTTTTGAAACCACACTCTAGCCACCTCTAAAGTTTGTGTCATTGATAATATGAAATTGCCACATATCATTGTATCAATAACACAATAAGTGTAAAACCAAATTATTGTATGTATTTAGAGTGTTTGTCTTAACATGACCCAGTATATGTCATGTTATTACTTACATGATGAATTACATGTCGTGTTCGTATTTACATAACATATCGTATGTCATGTTACCACTAACACATTAATATTTGGCTACTGATTTCAGGTCATAGTTGTGTTCTACCAACTACTGGAGGAGTGAAATATATGATATCCCAGCGTTTATACAAACTATTTTTTAAAAAAATTTACTACTCAACACTACTACAACGTAGAAATGCAACATGACAAGGTAGAGATGCGTCCCAAAATTATCAACAACTTGATGAAGTGGCTTAATGTAAACACCAAAAGTGGTTTCATTCCAATCTACCTCATTGGTCATTTCCTTCTTCTCATTGCCCGATGCAAGGAGAAGAGGTTCATGTGGTATAATCTGCTAAAGAGTGACCACAATCACCACTTTGTCGAGGTCAACAAGGTTAGAAGACATATTGTCATAGCCATGGAGAATATCCTTCTTATAAAGGGTGCGACAAAGTGGCCACTGATGAAGATCCAAAAATGCCCATATCAAGAGATGAATGAAGACTACAGAGTGTTGCTGATATATTATGTTGTGAAGCTTGCCACAAGAGTCTTTCAACCAAATTTTACCTAAATAGAGATCACTACGTTAGTCAGGCCACAAATATATGTGGCAATTCTTTGTAGGCAAATTGATCGGAAGAGTTGTAATAGAGTGTTTTTTCTCTCTTACAATGTACAATTTATAAAGTAAAAATTATTGTTTTAAATTTATTCAAGGTCGTGTCACCGATGACACAAAATCATGTTAGGTCGTGTAATATATGGTTGCAGATCGTGTTATCAACAACACGCCCCCCTTAGGTCGTATCACTGATAACACAAAGTAATATTAGGTCGTGTAATACACGAACTTCATTAAGGTCATGTTATCAATAACACGATGTACATACAATATCATATATGGGATTACGACATTCATCAAAAATCGTGTTTCTAATAACACAACTATAAAATACCATTTCTTCCAATCAGCTAAAGAAAGGGAGTGGGTTAACAATCAATGTTCCTTGTCCCTATATAATTTTCCTATTCTTTTCTTCACCATCCTTCGACTGTTACTTAGACCAGCAACCACATTCGGAGGTCATCTTGTGCATTGTCGTAGCATTTGCAATTGTGACCCAACTACCAACATGTTCTACATTTGCATGGGGCTTTGACCTTGGGTTGTGACCCTATTCAATTTTTCCTTGGACGCCCCCACTGCTTGAGTGGGATAGATGGGTTTAATGTAGGCAGAACTCTAATTGGTGCCCGCTGGTGCTTATCTATCGTTGGGTATAATGGCTCTCGATATGCAATTTTATATGTTTCTATGAAGTACCATTTTTGCAGTATCAAACACAGAAGTGTCTATGATCAATTATATTGCTGCAATTACATGTTTACACGATAGGCCCCAATGCTAAAACTTTTTGCACGTGTAACTACATTTAACTAGATTCATTACATCCTGTTGAATGAATATCATGTGAATGAGAACACAATAAATGATATTATAGTGTATAGAAGACACGACTCATCAACACATGCCTTGTGCTCACAATTATTGTGTTATTTTAATTGCTACACATAGACGTTATTGTCTATAATGTATACCCATACACACAATAGTAATTGTATTTTACCTAGTGATATAGCGAGTTACCCTAAAATTCATACATTGATACTAGAAATACATTCACATTCCATGCCTCTTCTCTCCTGCTTTCTATGTGTTTATGAGTAAATGGGGTTACATCTTCAATCATATTTTGTCCATATGTCCAACATTTCTCAAAAATTGTGGGTGTGTTGTAAGCTCAATTAACTGAGTAATAGGCATCGACTTGGCCTTTTTAAACATTGCATTAACACTTTTAGACCTATTTGAGCTTAGTGTTCCATATCTTTTGCCTGGAAATACAACATTGGCTCAGTGCTCTCTATCTATCTTATTTAGCTAAATCAATTGCTTTAGGATTATGTTCTTTAATATTATTCATTGTGTCATCATACATATTTTGTCTGAAAGTTTCAACTGCCACATGGAGCTAGTTCTTTAGGTAGTTGTCTTTGAATTTATCCAACATATTTGTTGTTATGTAACGGATGTGATATCCATGGTGTGTAGAGGGAAAGTACTACTTAACAATATTTTTCAAACCCTAAATTCTATTGGAAACAATTGTATCCAACTTCGTTGGAGGATCATAAAATAGATAATTTCAAGGCAATTCAAGAAACCATCTTTAAGTTTTCTTACTCATTCTCGGCCACTGCAAATGTGATGTATATTATATTATTATTCCCGTCTAGTATAGTTGCTATCAATAGCTGACCAAAATATTTTCCTTTTAAGAAAATCGCATCTACAGTTAGAAATGGCATTGGTGTTGTTCAAAAGGCTCTTACATCTAGCCCAAACATCCAAAAGACATTTAAAATTGTATCCTGAATATCACATTATCTGATTGAAACTACTACACTTCATGGATTGATCCTTTCTATCTAAATTCTATATGCAGAAAGTATGGGATAGGATTCATCTAGGTCCCCATCTATTAAATCACATGGTGCTTTACCTACACGACTAGATTTTAAGTAGTAAATATTAAAAAAGATAAAATGACAAGTTAAAACTTCGTGTTTCCGAGAACATGACAAGATTAGTAATCATGTTTTCATAAAACTAGACTGTGTAATCATTGTATTCATGTTAACATGATAGGTAAACAAGTCATATTTTAAGATAATGTGACTGTAACAGCCTCATGTGGCTGATAACACGTCATATTCAAATGTCGTATTTTTGCAAACACAATTAAAGGAATATCATAAGTTTTCTTTACCTGCAATTCAATATTTATCATAATTCATAATTATACCCCAGTGCTTTCAAATATATCTTGCTATGCTTTTTGGTGTGATGCCCATTGATTCTTTAAACAACCTATAACATTTTCTCACAATCCAAAGGTGTGATGCTAAAGGAGGTCAGTTGAATTCCTTTGCATTCCACACAAGTGGTCGGGCACTAACCCTGTCACTGTCATATGATCTTCTATGTTTAAAGCCCTTATGTACTACTTATAAGACTATCGGAGCACTTTGCGGCATAAGTATTCTTGTTCTCATCCACAACACGATATGTGAAATTCGTTTTTATTACAAGGTCTATCAAAGCCCTCTTGAAATGTAGGAAACGTGCACCCAATTGGAGTAGATTCCAGTAGTCCTTTCCTTACAAACTTCCAGTCATTAGCTCACACTCACAAATATTTGGATCCAATAGGTTGAGATTACCGACTGTCTCCCACTCTACCTTGGCCTCAATGTCAATACCATTCGATATTTCATTATGTCCAAATCCTTCATGGTCAAACATATTTTCCATTTCAATTATGTCATTCTCGTTTCATTGCTTATCACCCCACATTTCTTCAAATTCTTGGCCTTTGTAATTTTCATGGTTGTATGGAGGAACATAGTTATCAAATGAAGTCCTTATCACAACCATTGTGGGCAACATTTCTTCAAATCCAATCTAATTGACTTCTCTAACATGTTCTATAGGCATTGGATTGTTATGTGTGACATGGATTTTTGAGTTGAAAATTCTCAGTTCTCCCAATCTGCAATGGATATTAGCATGTTAATCAATATGTGATATAACTTGACATTATGTATTCGGTTACACACTTACAAATTATATCATGTTTACGAATGATACAATATTTTTACAAGTCATGTTATTCAAACTACACAAAAATGAATTAGTGGTATATTGTTTTTGTATTTCACATAATTACTTATGTGATATTATAAATATCATTTTTTTGCTTAACACGATATTCTTTGTACTAAACACAATAGGTTAGATATCATGTGCTCAAGTACATGATAAAGTACACTATCGTGTAATCCAAAATTCATTGTTACATGATAATTTCACAAGTGAATTGTGTATCATTGACTCTCATCTACAATCTGAAGTTAGAGTTGGGACAAGCCGATACCACCAATGGTTTAGCTCTATTTAAAGTTTGGTTCCTTTTCACTTATGGTGATTTGTCACCATTGTTGGGATCTTTCATCTCCGCATATAATGATAACACCTCTTTATTTTCCTTATTATGAAAAACACTGATTGTAGGTTTTCATTGTCTTCTAATTTATACATAATGGATTATTGGGAAGATGGAATCAAATATTTTAAAGTCACATTACCATTGATGACAAGTCTTTCTTTGACTTGAACCAACAACTTGCCGAACCTCACCGATGAATCAATATTCATCAACTGCACCTTTCCACCTACGTGCACGTCATCATTGCCTACCTCTCTATTGTAATATATATAAATGTCAATCTCTATTGTAGGGTTAAAGGGTGATCGGATCCATCGAAATAAAGCATTTTTCACCTTAAACGATTTCCGTCATGGAAAAAATTAGGTTGTTATTGTCTCCAATGAGTCACTAGTGAGCCACCATCGGTCACCTCCCACTAGCACATTCTAACTTTCTACCTATCAATCCTCTTCACCAAAATGGCGCCACACTATTTCGGTGTTTATTTATGAGGATATTTATGGAGGTTGTGATGATTTAAAACCTAACAATAGTTTTATCCTAAAATAGGTAATGTGGCATTTGTATTTAAGAACCATGGAATATAGAATATTAGCTTCTTCGGCCAAGTAACAAGGGAAAAACTTTTTTTAAGCACTAGGTAATACATATGGCATGATCCCCACATCTCCTTCTAGAGTGTCATAGCAAGGCAGGAAGTGCCTTCAAGAAGCAAAAAATTTCCTACCTTGCTACTAATTTACATATACAAGTGTCTAAGTTATGTACTCTTTCTACCCAAGAAAAGACACCAAATTTGCATTCTTATCAAAAAGAACGTGGCTATTCACACCCTAATTTTTTCTTGTTTCCCTAATTTCCTATTTACCCCAGCCCTACCCACTCTAATATCTCACAAATCGCCCACCTTGAAAAAAATTCCCCACCTTCACCACTCCTTTTTTGGCACAGGCTAACACCATCACTGTCGCCAGCAACCCTAACTCCGCCTCACCTCCTTGGCTCATCCTCTCTTACCCCCTCCTCCTTTGTCCTAGATCTAGCTTATTGTCACCTAGCCACCATCGCCACCGCCTTCCTCCTCTCTTCTCCCCCATCCCCACCTCTTGTGGTAGTGGCTAGATCTAGCTCGCTGCGACGGCAACAAGGCTCAGCCTAGCTCTGCCCAACTAGATCTGGCCATGGCCAAATGAGCCAAGCCTGGCCCTTTCTAGCCGCAATTAGAAAGGGCAATTGAGGACCTAGCCAGCCTCCTCAATCAAGCCAACACAATGGCCCTGGCTGAGGCTACAGCCAGGCTGTAGTGGCCCTAGCTACAGCTAAAGCCATGCCATAGCAGCAAGGCTAGACCTTGCTCCGGTCACAACCAAATCTGGATGCGGCCAAAGTTAGGCCTGCCCTGACTGCCATCGCCTAGTTAGCCTGGCTCTAGAGGTCGCTGGTTAACTACGACCAAGCCATTATAACCATCGCCGTTGTGCTTCACCAAAGTCCAAAAAAATATCTTTTTGGGCTCAAAAACAGAGGTAGAGGGGAGAAGAGATCACCATCGCCGAAGCCGCCACCAGAGCTATAGGTGGAGTCAAAAAAAATATTTTGGAGAAAAGACGGGGTTTATGGAAGGGGGGAAGTAGGAGTAAAGTGATGGGGGAAACATGGGGAAATAGAGTAAAAAAATAGGGACATTTTTTCACTTTCGTTGGGAGAGGAAAAAACCGGGGTCTGAATAGCCATGTTCTATCCAAAAACTATTAACTCATTTTGATACTCAAGCTACACTAAGGTAGGTTACCAAAAAGAAAAAAAGGTTGAGTTGCACCTGAATGTTATAGGCTCACGACCTCATATATTTTATTAAGAGTCTCGATTATATGAGCTTAGGTTCACATGTGATTGTGTGATCCTGATTATTATGCGTTGCTCGATTTTGATTCGACAACTCACATAATTTAATGGGCAAATTAGTTTTTGTCCCCTTGCACATCAAATCTCGTTCCAACAACCCATGATACTTGGGCTCACGCAAACGCGTGTGAGCCCAACTCACACAAACTTTTTTCTTTTATTAATAACTATATTTAAAAAATTAGTAATTTTTATTAAATGATCGAAAGAGAATAAAAAATAGCTTCTCAAAGTCTATTTTAAGTACTCAGCCACTTAAATTAAGTTAAATCGGGCTATTAATATGGGACAAACTTTTTTTCTTAAATAGAGTTATTAATATTCAGAGTATTTTAGTTATATAAGTCAAGCTTTTCAAAGATTTATATAAGATTTTAAGTGTAATTATCTCAGGGCATAAATTTTCAACTCATTTGGAGTTGTGGGTCCCACATTTATAGGCTTTGAATATCAGCTATTAACCCTAATTGTACCCTCACCTATTGTACCCTCTTTCAAATGACATGAATTGGATTGGTGTCCCCCGCCCACTGGCCATACTTGACCGTCATACGTGAACCTATCAATGGTATCGGCCATATTGTATACATCTGTCAATACCATTAAAACATAGGAATTTAATTTTCTTATTTAGTTAAAAAAATAAAATCATCATTGAAGCGGCGGAACCAATGTATTTTTTAAAGGTACTTGACCATCATACGTGAACTTATAGATGGTATCGGCCATATTATATACATACGGTCAATACCATCACACAGAGGACTTTAATTTTCTTATTCAGTTAAAAAAATTGAATTATCATTGCAAGTGCTGGAACCAATGCATTTTTTTAAGGGTATGAGCCATGCACTAACCATCTAGATCATTCTGCGGAGATATTGTTAATAGTTTTTAGTTTTAAGATTTTTTTAGCTACTAACAAATAAAATTTTAATATACAAAGTCAAATGAGGGTCAGGCATTTATCATTTAAAGTAGAATAGGATATAATACTGCTGAATTCATGGCATGAGCTTGGTATAAACCCGTATTTTTAAAACTTAATTGTGATTTTATGGCAAGGCCTCAACCAGTATTTGAGTTCATTTCAAAAAATGTGGGCCCTCTCATTCCAACATGCTCATAAGTAATTTTCACATCAAAATTAGTACACTTATAAAACATTTTTAGTAGAATCTTCCGTTGTCTGGTATCTTTATTAAATTTTTAATAATAAAAATGATATTATTATTAGTAACTCAAATATGTAAGTTACTTAATGATGTTAACTTATAGCGTATATCGTATTATATGTTTTTAGATAACTGTTATAATACATTTTTATTCATTTTAATTTTTTAAACATATAGGATCTTTCACACCCGTCTCAATGTGCACCAGTATAGAATTGGCGCATACTTGTATCAGTAGCCATCGACACATACAACCCTTCCATGGTTGCAACAACACTTCCAACAGGCAAAGATCTATATGTGCTATACAACAAGAACTATGCAACTACTACGCATCCCCCATAAGCATATCTGCAGCTGTTGGTGGCAGATTTTGTCTGGAGTGATTTTCTCTAACTTTTGCATGGTGCTCTGCGTCGTGTTGAAACTTGGAAACCAATTGTTGGAGCTCCAGCTTCCTTACTTCAACTTGCGCTTCTGTAATGGGCCTCTTTATCCCAAGGTAGAGCATTCCAAGTGCAATAAGAATGACACCCAACACAAGAAGAATTGCACTGAATAGGCCAAATGCATAAGGCGTGTGTTCAGCTCCAGGTATTCCATCCACATTAATCCCAAACAAACCTGTGATAATGGAAAGAACCAGACCGCAACCACCAAAAACGGCCAAATTATGTGTGACGCGGAGGCTTCTATCCTGTAAACAATTTCAAAATCAAATAATCGTAAGACCATTGGTTTGTAAAGGATTAGCCGCTTGAACGATCCTTCCCAGATACATAATACTGGTAAAAGCATACCTGAAGCCATGCACGTACAGTGCTTTGCATGACATCTTGAATGGTAAAAAGGCGATTGCGTACTGCTTCCTGCTCCTCTATCATTTCCCTCGTGCTCTTTCTTATCCCTTCGAGTAGAGCCTTTGTTGCATTACCCCTCAAATGTTGGAGAAGTTCAAAGATTATTTCCTCTCTTGCATGCAATGACCATTTGACCCTAATTACCTAGATTCAAAATACCTAAGAATGTTACTGTGGCCCTGTGGCAATAAGAAAAGAAGCAATCAAAGCAGTCATTTCATATGTCTCAGTGATAGATAATATTGGAACATCATCAAAGTTCCAATCATGTAGCTACTTCGGCATACTTCCATCATGTAATGTATCACAATAATCAAGCATGATCTTCACGTGCTCAAATAGTTGATTTGATTATTCATCTTAGGAAACCACTAATTTCACATGTTTGTGCACGCAGCAGAGAGAGTACCTGTGTTGATAACCTTCTTATTTCTTGGTTTAGAATTATGCACAGTAGATTTAAATCCTCTTGAGTTCTCCTGTTCAAATTGTACAAGTAAACTATGAACCAAATACAAAACTAATTAAACCCATAAGGATAGGCAGGTGAGACTACCTGTGAACAAATTTCAACTCCACTTCATCTGATGCACCAAATATGTTTTTGCGGAATAATCTAAAAAACAACAAAATACACAACAAACAAATCAGAGAGAGCGCACAGAAAAAGGAGAACAGTTCACCCATTGTTGGCAGAGATGTCACCCAATTGGATTCTCAATGTTTCAATGTTAATTTCCAAACCAGTAATTTCAAGGGACTCTTCCCGATCAGGACAAACTACTCCATTGAATTATCCCTCCGTCAATATCATTTAATGCCATTGGCGAGTAAGGTAATTACTCTTTTTCACTCTTCCACTTCCGGAAAATGCAAGGTGATTCCTCTTCCAGAAAACACAAGGCGATTCATCTTCCAGAAAATGCAAGGTGACCCTCATGCTCCCTCACCCTCTAGTCCAACATGGCAAACCTCATTCTTCCTCATACTCAAGTTCAGCGTGAGCCTGTTCAGTTTCCAGTATAGTCCCCTCTCATCCTCTCAGCCCGGTTTACCCTCCCTCAGCCTGGCCAGCCCCCCTCCAGCCCTGCCTTCTTCCTCCACCATCGTCTCTGGTTCGGCCACTTCTATCTCAAGAGAATCCTCTCTTCTACTATTTCTTGATCTCCGGCCAGCGTTTCACAGATCGATGTCAGTTTTCACCTCATACCCTTGCCCCTCTCCCTTCTTGCCCCTGTCATCCAATCCTCAGCGGAGCTCTTCCAATGCCAGGAGACCCGCGAGGCTTCTTCCCTTGAGGACACTTCAGATTTGCTGCACAAAGAGAACTTTTGTTGTCATAGCCACATCGCTTTGTGGGACAAAGTGGCTTAAGGAGGTGGTGGACCACAGTAAAATTATACTGTTGCCTATAGTATAATTTTACTGTATACCTCTACTGGAGTTCAAAGACATTGTTGTCTCTCCCTTCCTAAGAAGTTTTGCTTAATTCAAAACCACTGCTGCCTCTCTCCTCCCAATTTAAGCCGCCATTGGTATCAGGACAAAGCAGCTTAAGGAGGTGGTGGACCACAATAAAATTATTCTGTTGTCTACAAGACATTGCTGTCTCCCTCGTCCCACATATAAAGGAGTCATGAGGCTGGTCGCTGCAACAGAAGCAGGAGGTGAGCCCAGAGAAGAGCTGCATTATCTCCGACAACCCACTCATTCTGAACTGAGTCAAGAGACTCGGGATGGAGACCCTTTGAAGGCACCAACTTGAGGTTTAGGTCTGAAGTGGGGTTGGGGACTTAACAGGAAAAATCACTTTAAGCGAAAACTGTACAGTAAATTTAGACATGTCGGGTACGTTTGAGAATAAAGGTCATCCTAAGGTCTAAGCATGAATTTTCTCTAATTTCAATCCAACAAAGGAAAGCTGTGCATTTCCTCAAGAGGAAAGTTAGGATCATGTGCATGGTAAGTTTGCATTTAATATTTGTGAACCTACAGTATAATACCTTGGTGATTAGACCTATCAATTTCTCACAAAGCACATGGAAACAACAAATCATATAATACTTTTTCCAGAAATAGTTCCCATCTACATTAAATAGACTGCTCAAACATAGTATTGTTTGTGTCTAGAACAAAAAAATGAAACCACCCTTAGAAGGACCTAGCATAATTGAAAACCTGAAATAGAATTTACATTATTTGTGGCTTGAGGTGATTTCAATCGAGATATAATAAAAAATGTCATGTACCAAATTCCTCGGAATGATAACTGCTGTAAATTTCAAAAATTAAGTACTTTGTTCATGTGAAGGAATATTGCTTTTACTAATACCGTCATTCCTTTATTAGAATGAACCTGAAATCAAATAAGTCATCCAATTCATTATAACAACAGGAAAGCTTTCAATGATTAATCTTCAGATGCTTGTGGCCAGAGGCACTTAAAAGCTATTAAAATGTAAAGAAAACAGAAGAACAACTTTGTCAAAAAGGAAAAAAACTAGAAGACCCTAACAAGAGAGTTGAAGATCCAAAGTCATAATATAGCTAAAAAAATTCAAGAAGAAACAATCTGCAACTATACCATGAACTTTCCAGTATGCTTACACTTTCATGACCACAATAGTACTTTCCACTCAAATAAATTCGCCCTTGATACTTTGCCGAGATGAAAGCAAAAACCTCAGATTTTAGAATAATGGGAAACAAGCCAAGCTTCCACAACATGGCTATAGGAAAAGCTAATCTCAGGACATATAAAATACATGTACAGCGCCTATGTATGATTTATATTGTATCAATACACGTAAACAGTAATCAATCAGCTAATGCTTAAAATGCATGACTGTAGAAACGAGCATATTTATATTACCTGTCATCCCATCGAGAAAGTCTACAAGCTAGATGGGCTATGACTTCATGAATTGTTTTTGGCACACTGTTACCACCAGCAAATAGAAGTTCCTAGATCAAAGAATAAGTTTTTGTTGACAAGATTAAAAGAACAGAAAAGGTACTCACAATATCATCACCTAGCTATCTATTTATACCTTATCCCAACTAGTGTCCATGACATGAATTAAAACACTATTTAATCTTTTTAATATGATTACAAAAAATTTATGTAAAAGCATCCTGGCGGATGGAGATTCATGATCATCATACCTACATATGCCTCTCCCCACTATTTTTTGGTTGGTTCCATGAGATAATGATTTGAAAATTTTTCATGAGATGATGATTGGAAAAAATGTTGATATGGTCATCTTCAACATATACAATTCAATAGGATTAAAGGAAATTAATAGGCACCTGAACTTCAGTGATGCCTAAGACATTGACATTAGAAGGAGACCCTTTTACATGCAAAGCAGTCACTAGAAACTTCTGAGCTTGCCAGGAACGAAGCACAATTGGAATATCATCCTCATAAGAATATGGATCACCAGCTGATTGACCCAAAAGCTCATATAATAGACCTCCAGCAACCCTAACAGGGACCTGACAAAAACAAAAATCAAAAATAATTTGGAAGACAAAACAGTTAAGATAATGGCTAACCCAACTAAATATAAATTACACATGCAAATTCCACAAGACAATTGGAACAGTCAGAAATAAAAGGGCATAAGTTTCTTCACCAGGCATTCAGAAGCCATTTTCTGCTTTAAAGACTGAAGAGCTATCTCATGAGTTTTTTACAGCTTTAAAGTTCTGGTGAAAAACTGTTTTTACAATTTTCTATTACATGCATGTAATGGTGGAAGTTGTTGGGATTTAAGCAGTTCTCAGAGTTGGTAGATGGCTTAGGATCCAAGTTTGTTAGTCATATTACGCATATTTATCAAAAACAATCTAGGCATTTTATCTATTTAAAGAGTACATTAAAAATTGTAATCATGATTTCAGGATAGTGTCATGCTAGTCAGGCTATTTTCAAGAATTCTAGTCCTGATAGTGTTTTATCTAAGGCTTTCTCTAAAGGGATATAAATATTGTCAATACTATTGTAGGGAGGCTTTACATGACAACCAGCAAGATTTTAGCATATTATTAAACCTTAAGAGGTTTTTTCTCTCTGCTTCTTCAACATTTTCACAATTTGTTCACAATGCACTAACAATTTTAAACTCCAAAAGACTTCTTTCCACCTTCATCCCTCCACCACTCTCCCCCCAGAACCTTCAACTTTATTTCATATCGTTTTTGTAGAAAGGGAAAAGCACTTGTGTTTTTGTCATCAACACTGCATCACATCCAACAATGCTTTCCGCTATGAAGATGTACATCAATAAAAAAACGCAGAATTCAATGCCACCTGTACATGTTGAAGATCTAATTCTATTTAAGCTAAACTACCAAGTGGGACTTGAGTGCTAGAAAAAGATTACCTCGTATAAAAGGTGCTTCATTTTCTCACTAATTAACCGACCTTCATCTCTTAGAGCAATGCTGACTGCAGGATGTAACCACTGAGCAGCCTTTAGCCATGCATCAACAGAGGGATGTCGAGGGTTCACATGGCACCACCATGTAGGTCCTGCAGGCCTTTCCCAATATGGAGTAGCTACATCTGCAACTGTGAGTTCTGCATCATCATCTGCAAATTCCGTTGGTTCCAGATCCCACCCAGAATCAACCCTCACCATTTGGACAAGTTCCTGAATTCTGGCCCATCCTATTGGAACCCAATAGCTATCTGCAAGGTTCTCCATGGCTTGTAGATTATTCAAAGATTTAGCATGAATACCTTTATTTTCATTCGAATCTGAAGCCTTATTGGTTTCCACATTGATTGAAGAATCGTGAAAGTCTATGAGGGATGTGGAGACCATTAAATTACTGCCATTCACATTATCAACCAAAGCATAATCTGTTGCAGATTTATCGACTTGCTTCCCTGGAACATGACATCTCCGTTGATGATTGGAACTTGATCTTCTTGTCCTCCTAATGCCTGGAATATATTCAAAAGCACAAAGAAGCCCATCTATCCACAGATCAACCCCAGGGGTTACATCTTTGTTAAAATGACTTTTTAGGTTGTCTTGCTTCTTCATCTTATTACTGTCCAAACAGAGCTTATTTACAGCAATGCTCACATGTCTATTATGTCTACAAGAAAAATTAGAAAATAATCAGACCATCACAACATAAACAATGACCTATTGCCACAAAATGTTGAAAAGAAAGTTATTCGCCTTCTCTCGAATTTCTGTAATATGTGCTATATGGTGATCCCACCTTATCTGGGATTGTCTATTCTGCCACTCAAACTTGCTCATGCTCACATTTAAATCATGAATCTATAAACATTTGTAAAGGAAGGGGGGGCAAAAAAGGAAATATACGTCACTGTTCTGATTTGAGTTTTTTTCTTTTATACCAAAGTGTGCCCCCTAGATGCACCCGTATTGCAAAATATCATCTGGCAGGTCTAGGATCAACAAAATCAAAGTTCTCGGTGATAAATCTGCAGAAACCATGCTGTGTTCAGAAGAAGCCAATTCAAGCCCTAAAATCAAGTAAGTAGACAAGAAGGATCAACAATCCTACCCCACGACCACCTGCATAAAGCAAATGACCAAAACATACTGTTAAAGCTACAGCCTCCACTTTGTGAAAAAATTTAAAAACTAAAACTTCAACCAAGGTCTCTCTCATTAACCACATTATGAGATATTATTTCGGCAATGCTTTAAATAAC
Organism: Saururus chinensis; assembly: GCA_035235625.1. NCBI lineage: Eukaryota > Viridiplantae > Streptophyta > Magnoliopsida > Piperales > Saururaceae > Saururus > Saururus chinensis. The sequence continues at coordinate 36,659,941 of CP141145.1, forward strand.
AACTAAACCTCTGAAAAGGGAAGCAGAAACACAACCATGAGGTTCACAGAAACCAAACATTAAAAGAAAAAAAAAGGATTGATCGGAATTCATCATAACTTACCCACCGCAAATATTGAACACACTAACAAATTTTCCACATCGCACACTAAAAAACTCCAGATATCGAATAAAAAAGGATCACCGTTGAAAAAATGAAAGAAATGTGGAACGAAATAGAAGGAACGCGCTGGTAGACTTTGATTCCAGGAACGAGATGACGAAACAGGAGCTTCATACAGTGAAAATCAAAAAGGGCCTTGCAATGGCAGCCCAGATTCGTCGGCACGCAGTCGACTGACGCAGAGTCCTGCGCACTCCTACGTCCAGGCAAAATAACGGATGGATGATCGTTGCGGGGCCCCTGCCAAGAGAAAGCGAGCGTGCCGGCGGTGAACTAGCGAGTGTTGTAAACGGAGAAAGTTTTCGGCGTGCGTCGCACACCATCTTCGCGGTGAGTTTTTTATACTCCCTTTCAACGTAACGAACGCAAGTGAGACCTTAGTATTTGATTCAAGGTGCGCATGTGAGCTCACGTTACCACTAATGCTAATATACATAAATATATATTTACTAATTTTAAATACTAATGTCATCAAACCTAGAATAATATGATATAATAATCTAAATTTTAGACAAAATTATCTCTGACCAGAGATACAGTTTTATATCATGTAAAACTCTCACAAAATCGCATTTACAGCCAAACGATTTTAAATGTCAGTGATTCCTCCAATTAAAAAGTCCATTCTGATTTTTAACATATTAATTTCATCATTTGGAGCATTGAGCAATATTCACGCAGCATAAAAGGAGATTTTGCAACCTATTTGACTAGTGATTACAAAAATAAAATTTTAAAAATTTTTTTCAACAAGATCTCAAGGTTTTTATTCTAGGAGTTTTTGAAAAACACTAGTGTTCAAGTCAAATCACATCTTAAATTGAACAAGGTTTTGCCTAAGTACATGTCTGAATATCTTGATATACACAAATACAAATATATTGGCACTCACATGTCTAAGGTTATCTACATTAAAGTAAGAAAACATTAAACATGTTAAGTAGCCTAGTAACATCATTCTTATTGCACATCTAGGTTCCTAAAGCAACTTTAACCCTATAAGGAAAATGCATCACACGGATGTTGAGTATACGAATATACCCAGTGAGATGGTTAAACAAGAATCAAGTAATAGCAACACACTCATAATTCAATAACATCATATAAATATGTTGTGATAATCATTTTATAAACTACATCATATAAGGCATAAGAATTGATACAAATTATAATATATATAAGCATGCTCAAAAGCATAAGACCATAAATATTATGTTATCATGACCATACTTATGAGTCACTTAGTCCCTAAGTATAAGTCATAAAAAGTTCTCAATGACATGGTAGTTACGTCTAAAAGTTCAACCATGCCTCATTAGACTATGAACTACTCACAATCCGACCTCACTTCTTCTAAAGTTTGCTCGCTCCATCCATGCTATGAAGATAATGCTCACAAAGGCTCATAGACCTAAGTGGTTGAGATCTCAATTATCATGACTATTGAAATCTCATGTAGTGCATTCTTTCATATCATTCATTTTGTAATGGGCTAAGCCCACCCCTCTTTTGTTGTGGTTTTTGTTTGGATGCTATATGTTGTGCATGCAGGTGCTATGCATAAACCCTATGTTGAGCAAGAGGTTAGACACGTTCATTAAGAGAGGCTAGTGTTATTTGGGTTATAATTAGACTTGCCCTATGTTAAGTTGAACTTATACTTAACTTTACTTCATAGTATGTTTAGCCGGTGTTGGCTGTAGATTTGTGTAGCCCTTAAGGCTTTATGTTGTGTTCTTATTTAGATGATGTGGGTATCAAGGTATGTGTAGACTAAGATTATTAATTACTCTCCTTTATATTCATTTATTTGCTTTTGCACAAAGGGAATGTGCACCCACTTCGATATGTGTTTCACCCAAGGTTGGGTTAAGTCTTCCATATTTCTACTTCACTTTGTCGCGCTGCGTACCGCCTCCTCCTTGGACCGAGTTCAGGTCAGGGGTGACAATTGTCGGGGCATGACAACTACTTCAAGAACCACAAGGACGATACTGAAGAAATGCCATTTGACCTCTTGGGCGAGTACACAACTGTCACAACATAGGGCAAGAATTAAGGAGGTTTTGGATGAGTGTGTGTCACGTGTTGAAAGGAGTCAAAGTTGAGGCAAGTAAATCGATACAAGATGGAGCAACAACATGGGGCCAACCTGTTATGATCAGTGTTGACAACATGCTAAGAGCCGGGCCAATAGGATTTGGAAGGAGAAAAGGGTGTGGTCCTTGAATTAAGTGATTTTATGGCTCTAATGCATGCTTGGTGACATGGATGTGTATTTAAAATGCATGTTTTCCCAAAAGTCTAGTTGGCTTATATGATGCTGAAATGATGCACATATGCATATTCTTTATATTATGATTATCATATTAAAATACCTATTATAATGAAATCATTGGGGTTGATTCCACCCTCAAAACACGATGGTACAGATGTGTGAGGTGACATAGCCTTTAGAGTGTGAAGAAGGTGGGTTGCTAAGAGAGCATAAAGACCCATAGCCAAGAGGGCCAAGGATTCCCATGTCTCAAAGTGCAGTTGAATCCAATATGGCATTTTTGTTCCACTTAGCTTTGGTATGGAACTCACTTGAGATGGGTAAATATTGATATGATAATCTATGCTTATAAAATGCATGTTTTATTAAGTTATACACATGACTAAAAAATATGAGCCAATGACATTGCATCTTACTATTTATGATCTTTGTTATAACTCTTCCTACTAAGTATTTTAAAATACTCACTATCCTTCATACCTTCCTTTATACCTTATAGGAAGGAAGTGTGTAGCAAAAGTATTATTATTTTTGGCCCTAAATACCAATGTGAGTCATGAGTTGATTTACCATTATATTTGAGGTGCTTGGAGATCCAAGGTACTGCAATGTATAGGAAGTGCAACATCAATGTAAACTTGTTGCAAAGGTCACATATTGTGAGTTGTCATAGCACTAATCTTTACTCTTTAATGCTCACTTCTATGGAAGAATTTTTAAATACTCGCCACAAGCACAGCGTAAAGAATGCCTGATGGTTGTTCATCCATGAGATCGATGGTGCACACACTAGTACACGTTAGTGTCAATATCACTAACTCTAACATGAGCTAGCATATGCATCATCGATCTAAAAGATGAACAGCTCTCAAGTGTTCCTTACGCTAGGCTCATGGTGAGCATGGAGCATGAAAAACTCTTCCCACTCGAAGGCATACTTGTAGAACGCCGACCATGATATGTAGGCATGTATGCGGTCATGGCTACACTAGGCCCTATTTATTCATTATGTTACATGTTAGACAAGTGTTCTTGCAAGTTATAAGTCGATCACGAAATTCTCATTACGTGATTATCCATTTAGGCTGAGTTTAGTCATTCCTGAATTTGGTTCAACATGACATACAATAGATTAAGCAATCTTTGAAAAGTAGACTCTAGACTCCAAAACTATTTGAGGAGAGTTATTAAACTCTTAATGAAGTTAAATTGGAGTCAAATATTTAAATAATTTAAGTTACATGAAAATAAAGGTTGATTTGTATGAGCTCGGGCTCACACGCTTCAGCATTAGCCCATACTTTGTAGGTTGTCATATTTCAATCTAATGGCACATGTAACTTAGGGGTCATGCATGTTTAAATCACCCTTCCCCTTATGTTGTTAGATCAAGATCTTATGGCTTTAGTTGCCCTGGCTCACGCTAGCTCACGTGATCCCAAACTCATACTAACTTTCCTTTGAAAATATTAATTTTAGTTACAATATAAACTTAAAAATAAATTTAATTGCTAAATATAAGAACGTTAATTTGACAAGTAAACATATTTATTTGATGTGATGTTATCATATTCAACTAAGCATAAAATCAAAATTATAGTTGAATATTTTTATAATATTATTGTACAAGTAAAAAAGCGTTATAGAAAGGTGAAGTCCTATTAATGAAGGGAAATTAATAAAGTTTTAGAGTTTGATTTGAGGAGTCGATAAAATAAAGATTACTTCATTGTGGAGGATAACTTTAAAGGCTACAAAGTAGAGTCAGCTCTAGGGCTATCAATGGATAACCAATTACCAGCCTCACCTGCTTGTTCAATCCAAAATTCGTGGGATGGTAATTGATAAATAGGTAATAAGTAAAATAAATGGGTAGTTTTACCCGCTCATTTATTATGCAGGTAGGCTATGGGTAACCCCTTATTCATACTAGTTACCCAAATCATATATAAAGACAGAGTTACATATACTACCCAAGGAGAATGTCTTGCATATAGATCATTTTGGAACATTGTGTACTTTCATTGAAATACATTGGATAGGCTTTTAAGAAATATATATAAACTTATAATGCAAACTTATGATAGAGAATGGAAGAAAGCACAACCAATCTTCTATGTCTTCTCAAGTTATGCTTGTTACATAAAGTGTGTATCTTAAAAGGAAAATATAAGTTTCATCCTCAATGAATCATACTAGGAGAGTGAATGGTGAGCAAGGGGGAGAAATTTTCGTTTCTTGCGTTTTTACTTTTTATCGAAAGAGTAAGGTTTGTATATGTAACGAGTGCATCTTGTAACATTTTGGTATCATAAGCGAGATACTTTGGAGTAATGAAAATAACTTTGAAGTCTTAATCTTATTTTATATAAGGTGTCAAATTCTTATTATGTTATTTTTTTATTTGTATGAATTGTGAGGTTTGTGTATGCAATATTGCTCATGTCTCTATCGGATAAAACTTCGGATACATTGGATAAGCTTTTAAAAAATATAAATTATTTTATGATAGTTTATTTTATATTATTTATTACTATTATTTACTTATTAATTGATTGGCCGTTTACTTGTTATCCACTCATTTTTTTGATGAGTAATGGGTAATGAGTAGGGTATAGGTAATGAATAGGGAAATTGGTAGTGTATGGGTAAAAATTTTAGATACAGGTATGAATATGGGTAAAATCTTATCTAACCTGTACCCTACCCACTGACACCCCTAGTCAACTTGAAATATTTTTAGAGAAATAAGTTTTTTAAAACTATAAGACTATATGTCACAAATTTAAATTATTATGCTATATAATTATAATTTTTGTTTTAACAACTAAACATTTTAAGTAATATTCCTCTAAAAAGTAAAATACTAAACTACAATATCCCAATTTTTTCACTTGTGAAAATTTTCCGTTCAGCCTAGCATTCATAGCTAGATGGCCCAAGTCAATAAATCCACAAGATTCGTTTCGACCCAGTTGCATTATCGGGCAGGTGCAATGCACTTACGGGACTTGGGTTGCCTTTGTTTCTTATACATCTTTGGGTTTTATTTCCCCCTAGATGAAAATCGTTATCTACCAGATAGGGTTTTTTGTCAAAGAATAAATATTTGAATGTGGCTATATAAATCCCAATAAATTTTTTATTACCTTTTTTTATTTACCCCTAAGGTGCTTTTTCTCAGTATATTAAGGGATTTTATAGGGTCCAAATAATTGCATTCTAAATATTTTTTATGATTAGGAGGCATTTTACAAGAGAAAGCGATTTCTCCCCCGAGTACGGCTATGGCAACATGAATTTTCACACATCAAAAGCCTACTTCATCATTTTCAAACCATTGATGAGTGGACCCACTCATCAATGGTTTGAAAATGATACAATTTTGTTTCTCCCGCAGTATTCGGTGGAACCGTTCTACCACATGGCCATACATAGATTCATTCATATTTTAACACGTAAATTTAAATTAAAACCTAAATTTATTCACTTTAAAGCATATAAAAATTATTTAAACATGTCAACTATTAAATAAATATATCTAACACAGTAAATAATTTTTCCTCCCACACCCTTACTGTAACACCCTTAATTGCGGTATATGTGAGGAGCTCATGCACAGACAACAGAAGCAACCTAGCATATATACAAAGGTATAGAAGGTGGGTGCGTAGAGGGAGGGTATACTAAGGGTGCGGCCATGTTTTCTCCTTCTCATTGGCACATGGGCGACATACCAAGGCTAGCGGTTGCATAACCGATTGGCACGATCCCCACTAAAACTTGAGTGCATTATGACGAAAAACATAGAAGTAGTGGCTAACGAATGTTACCTATTACCCGAGTGGTTGATGCACACTCTTATGCATAACCGCAGGTGGTTACAGATAACAAAGTAGGCTAAGTCATTAGGGTCATATTATAACTTCTTGGCTACAACCAACGGGTATAAAATGGTGGGAATATATTATAATCTTGGGGAGAGAGATGAGAGCCGGTGCGTTTTGAATCTTGGCACTAAGATTCAAACCACATACTTATACAAAAGTGTGGAAAGGTTTTTATGCTAGACCATTTTTCTTTTCACTTTTGTTATTTTTTGTAATATATATATATATATATATATATATATATATATATATATATATATATATATATATATATATATATATATATATATATATATATATATATATATATATATATAATTGTATATATACTAAGAGAATGAGAAGACTCCTAATTACCAGGGCATTTAGACCGCCCAAAGCATATAAAATCATAACTAATTACGAGCCATGTGACACTTACCCAAGCGGTCATATCCTAGCGGTCTTGTGTTGTGAGCGGACATGCCCTTATATTTTTTGTGAGTAATGCTATTCTAACGTTGAGAAATTAACATCAAAAAGCTACTTCATTTCAAAATCGTTGATGAGTGGGGTATATTACGGTTTTGAGATGGTGAATTAGCTTTTGGACGTTGATTTTTCAACGTCACAAAGGCATTTTTCATCTTTTTTTTGTCACCCGGCTTTCCAATTGTAAAGGAAATCAAACGAACTAAACTAACTTCCATTGAGTGGGGAGTCGGGGACGGCCCCCAAATACTAATAGTGCTTAGACCGCAGAAATACTCTTGCAGTGTAGCATTACTAGGCCACACTGCAGACTTATACTGCAGAAATACTCGTGCTTGGCCGTGAGCAACCAGACTAGGCGTTGCTAATCAACTGTTTTAATTCATCTCTTAACAAAGTCGACACGAGTGTAGCATTACTCATTAATAAATGGGCTAACATATACACCGTATTTACACACGGACTTGGGGTGTCTCCGTATCCGAAGAGAGTTTGAACTTTGAAGCGCCAGACACTTCACGAGTACCTGCAGGCAGAGGAGAAGATAGCTTCGTCTTCTTCGTCGTGTTCGTTGCAGCTAGGAGGGGCGGAGTGGGCGCGACTAGAGAAAGAGAGGGATAGAGAGAGAGGATGGGCAAGTCTAAGAAAGGGAAAGGGGAAGATGGGCCGCTGGCGATTCCCTCGGCGGCGAAGAAGTTGGTGCAGAGCTTGAAGGAGGTAGTCGACCGCCCGGAGCTGGATATCTACGCCATGCTTCAGGAGTGTCACATGGACCCCGATGAGGCAGCCAGGCGACTCCTCTCTCAAGGTCTGTTCTTGCCCTTTGGCCCCCATTTCTTCTTCTTGGTGGGATTCGTTTTCCTTTTCTGTATTATTGGACTGCCCCGCCTTCTTCTTCTTCTTCTTCTTCTTCTTCTTCTTCTTCTTCTTCTTCTTGTTCTCGTTTTGAATTCGTGCATTGTTGTTTTTAATCTCATTCGTATTGTTACATGAGGTCGAAGTTTATCTTTTCGACTTCTGCTGTGGTTATGCCATTTGTCTTGTCTTCCAAAAAACTCCATATCTTGACTTCTATATGTTGAAATAATAATGCCCAGATTCTGAAGTAACTTGCATTATATAGTCGTGCAGAATAAGCCTTTCATTGTCGTTTGTCTTATTACCTTCTGAAGCATTTTCTGTTCACTTTAGATACATTTCACAAGGTGAAAAGCAAACGAGGAAAGAAAAAAGAAATTGGCACACACCTCTCAAATGAAGGAGGGAGAAATGCTTCTGTCCCTAATTACGGACGCTTTGGCTCCACTCAGTTCAGCTCTAGCAGTGGTATGTGGCATCACTGAGGAATTATGTTTGTTCTTCTTGGTTTGTTCAGTTGATTCCTGCTTTAAACTTCCTTTCGATCTTATATTCTGGCAGATGTTAAAGCTCCACACACTAAACCTGTGTATAAGGAGGTTGGAGGAACCTCTGTGCCAAGCTCTGCATCTTACTCATCTAATTTGACGGGGAATAATGCTTCTAGCAGGCAAATATCTGTTAGGTTTATGTACAATGTGATTGAGATATCTCTTGGATTTTCCTGCATATTAAATTCATTGCACGTCAAGAATATCTAGCTTCTCCGCTGCCCAAATAACTGGTTAGGTGTTTAATGTAGTGAGAATAACAGTGATGACAATTGTCTCTTCAATGTCTGCTCTCGCATTGGCCCTAATTTTATAGAATGGTTCTGATGTTCTAAGGCCATCATGGTATTGCACTGCGTCAATTTGTATAAGACTCGTTTTTTGGCATGATATCTGTATGATAGCCAATCAAAGAAAATCCAAAATAAAAAAGCTTTGGTAATATACTCGTGAAGTATTATATCCTTTTGGCTCTATGTTCTGCTATATGCGTAATGATAATCTGTAATCCCCAAAACAGATTATTATCACACCAGTGTCAACTTTCACCTCTACGAGTCATTTTCTTTATTTGCATTGACCTTTGAGTGTCTTCTTCAACATAAATAAGTATTTCATAAAAAAGAAAATCAACTACTTTCGCGTAACAAATTGTCTAATATTTGGAGATCAGTTTCTATCTCTATCTTGTTTGACTATCATGACGAACATGCTAACTATTGATGTTTGCTGCAGTGATTATAGCTTTGCAGTGAACACTGAACCAAGGGCTCGTACAAATAGTGGTGTACCTGTTTCTTCTCAGCATTCATTGGGGTATAATTCTACTTGGTCTGGTCTACCTCCAGGTCAACTTTCAATGGCTGACATCGTAAGGAGGGGTAGACCTCAGAGCCAAACATCCAGTCTGCAGAATTCAAACACATCGAAGGAAGATGTTATGCATCCACCAATTTCAGCTCCTCTTCAATCAGAACAGAACGACAGTTTTCCATCTGAGTCTTACTGTTCTTGGATCTTTAAAGATATAGATCATGAACTGGACAATTCTGCTGTGTCCTCTGATACAAAGCCTGCTGCCTTATCTAGTCCACTTCTAAATTTGCCATTGGATAAGGTACAAGCTTTCGAGGAAACCCAAGCAGCACGTTCTAGAGTGGGGCAGATAGAGGTGCATGCTTCTGACAATGCATTTCAATATGATAATAACTTAGTTCCAAGCAGCAGTTCTCATGGATCTCACAAACTCAGCTGCACAGGTGAAGAAGGTAACTCGCTGATACTTGAATCAAAGCTGGGTGTCTAAGACATGAATATCTATCATAATATCTCATTTTTTCCCAAACCAGTAAAAATCACATCTTCATTTTTATGTTTGCGATATGTGTTTTTCTCATTATATGAAAAGGCCAAATTTCATATTTACCTCAGATTCTCTAGTACATTTTGCTGGGAATGCCAGCATGGCAGTGTCGTTGGAAGCTGCAAACTTGCAGCAACTAAGCCTTCAGAAGGAATATTTGGAACTATCACCAACTGCAGAGATTAATCCTGCGGTAGTAATGCCTCCTCATTGTCTTACCCCTAGTGCTAATTTCTTTAATCAAAGCTGTGGTAGCTTCGGGTCCAGTGTGGATACTACATATTCTGGTCTCTATGGAAATGATCATAAGAGGTTCAGTTCTTTCAAGGATGTAGATGCTTCACCTTCTTCAGTGCCTCCATTTGGGAAAGAGCACGCCATCGTTGGAACTTCACACGAACTTCCATACAGCTACCATTCTTCTCAGTCTGCTGATGGATTGAAAAATATTGAAATGAATAACGCAGCATTCTTCCGTGCACAAATAAATTCCAATATTCAGAATCTCGCTCCATTATCTAGTGCAAGGGCAATGGTAATATATTCTCAATCCTGTTCTTTTTAGTGTAGTACACTGTACAGTTGGTTAGGCTCAGTGGTTGGACACCAAGGAAACTGGGTAAAATCCCCCTCACTGCAGGGAATCAACTTTGTGACTCCAAAACATGTTTCACTCCTTTTCCACTAGGGAAAAGAATGCTTGACCCCTTCCTTTATTATTTTCAATTTTGTTGATTTTTGCATGATCTTTTCATTTCCTAGAAAAATTACATCATTTTTTATAATTGTATGTCAGAATTATTAAATGCACACTTAATAAAAGAAAGACAATTGTCACAAAAGGATTAGTTAGGTAAGAGATTAATCAAATTTTAATATAGTTTGAGGTGTTTTGCATTGTGGTTTACTCGAAATCCAGATTACATGACTAGAAATTAATAGAAATTTAACCAAGTTAGAGAGCTCGTACAAACTATGTGCATGGCATGTGCACAATTTTGGCTGTTCTCTTCTAAGTCTTTCTCTTTGTTGGTAAAAACTTACTTTTCCAAATCTATGTTGTGGCTTTACAATTTTGGCTGTTCTCTTCTAAGTCTTTCTCTTTGTTGGTAAAAACTTACTTTTCCAAATCTATGTTGTGGCTACCTATATTTTTGTATTGGTCAGTGCAATCTGTTTGCAGAAAAAGACCTAGGTCGCATCATTTGCCTGTAATTAATGTCCTGACTGAAAATATCAGGACATTCTGATATATGCTTATTTCTACCAACATTTTTTTAACTACGTGAATAAAATTTATGCAGTACTAGAGAGAGCATTAATGGTAGTGCATTATTATCTTATCTTAATTATATAAAAGCTATCAATGGAGTATGAATATATATTTGTACTCCTTGTGGATTACCTTATTTTGCATATTCGGCATCTGGTTCTGATTATATACTGTAAAAGTTAATGAATTATGTTCTAGTAGACATAGTATATCTGTTGCATTAGCTTGTATTAACAATGTATTAGTTGAAAGAGTTCTGCTTTCTTCACCTGAAAGTGGGAGAAGTATTCTGATCCTATTTGTGTTTTCAATTTTGGAGTTTATTAGAATGTAAGTCATAAATACAGGTTGTTGGGTCAACTTGGACCGACATCTAACCTGAGACCCTAGAACCAGGCCAACTCAGTTACTCTGAGGTAATCTCAAACTAAATATTACCATAATCTGTTAAGATTGAAGTATATAGAGTTGGTTTCTGTGGATGAATGTTTAACCTCTTAAAACTACTTAATGACGAGGGATTACAAACTGACATTCAGATGCTAACAAGTTTAAGAGATAGATGACAGAACCGTATGCAAATGAATTTCAAAACTTCCGTAGAACCAGTTCTGCAGTTCTTTTGCTGTTGAACTTTGGGTTTGGTTGGTCTGGCTCTGGGTTGACCCCTCTCAAGTTAGCATCCTAATGAAAGTGCCGTTGATTTATTTATGTCAGATGTGTCAAATTTTTGGATTTGCAAACAAAAACGCTCTTTGGTTTGTATGTATGTGCCAAGAAATTGATTTAGTTACATCTAATTGTAGCATTCAATTGCTTAATTTTTGTTGTAATTTGTGTTACTATAAAAAAATACTGCTGCAACATTTGAATGCACTTCTAAGATCATATGCCATCTCGTGCAGCAAAATCAAACACATTTGCCAACACATAATTTTCAGCTCATAGATGGCCTTACAATGTCATTGGGAGAGGCAAGCAGCTTTCATTTCGTGCATGACTAAACTCTGTTTCTATCATTTTTTTCAAATATCTAGTAAGGTTAAGATTAAAAACATTCAGCACGCTTGACCCTCTGCCTAACATGTCATCTGTAGAGTCTGAAACTAGGCGGATCTCTATCCCCTCAGATGGAACCACAGAGATTATCTGGTACAAGTATCCCACCAGGCCAAGCACTTCCGCAGCATCTACCAGTTCACTCCCGTATTCCGCCAAGCCTTCCATCGAACCATTATGGTGACGTGATTGGCCCTCCTTTCCTGCACGAGAGATCCACACACCTGCCTTACGCGGCTGAAAGCAGTGGTAATCCGGAGTCTACGGCTGTGCGCAATGCTGCTAGGACGAGGTGCTCAATCCCGCTATACGTAGATAATGTCCCTGCATATAGGTTGCCGCCGCAGTCAGGTGCTGCTCTAGATTCTGGTTATGAAGATTTTACAAGTGCTGAAAATATTCTTGGAAATTTTAGCCCTGTTCCTTCTAGATTAACCAATATCACAATGGGCAATGAAAATATCTTCAACTCTCAGTTCAGAGACAGCAATTACTCTATGGATGTTAATCAGGTAACTACAAAGGTTGCAGACAGACGAAACTGCATTTTCGCCTTAATTTATTTTGTGGTCTGTCTAATCTGTTCAAACTTTCCTTTTTGTCAGATTGAAAGACCAACTACGCGGTTTCACGGGCCAGATTTAAGAAATGTGTCAGCTCTTCCACCGATCACAGATTACAGTACGCAAAGCCAATACCAGACTAGCGGGTTTCGACAATCTCCGCATCCAACAAGTTTTGGTCATCCCCAGCACTCAAGCTTCTTCCATTCTCAGCCTAATGTGTCAGACAGGGTCCCACCTCCCCATGGGAGCCCGAGTACGTTTCGGGGTGCGGGTGCATCATTCCAGAAACCTCGCCAGTTACGGTAAAGCAGCAGCTGACCGGGGCTCTGATACGTCCAATTTTTTTGTTTTCACGGTTTATCTGAGCACAATTTGGTCCTGACCACTATAAGGTGTAAGTATGTAGAACACTTTTTTTTTTCTCAATTTTGTTCAACTGTACAAAACCTTAAATCACCACCCCTTCACAGCCTCCGTTAACCAATTTTGTTGTCTAACACTAGTTTGAGGCTTTACGTTGTATTAAATCGAGATTATGTGCTTTCCCATCTTATTTTTACAAATTGAGATGTGCATGCTGTAGTTTCCATCTTTATGTAGATGTATCCTTTGTATAACGAATGATAATAATTTTAGAGCACAGGTGATGGTAATTACTATCTACCAACACCAATGAGCAAAATTTTTGTCACGCTAGTGGTATGAGTGAATGGAGCTTGGTGAATCGCTTAATTATAGCCAAGTACCACACAGCTGTTGGACAAGACGAATGGCGTGAAATAAAATCAGTTGAACATTAGGCAGTGAGGCATAATTTACTGTTTATTATTGGCCTTTATCTTGCTTGACTAACTCCATTATTCTGTCCATTATATTGGATTTTTCATCGCTATTATATTCAACAAATTTCCTACTTAACCACCCTCAATACTTGATGGAAGACACCTCGTGGTAGTGACTGCGAGAAGGCGCAATAATGGTCAGTGCAGGCTTGCGTTGCGAAAGGCTTAAGAACAGCGCCGGCGATTACAGAGGCCCTCTTGTAGATGGTCCGTTCCCAAAGCCAACAACAATAGCACCCCCAGTGGCTCAAGCAAAGGCAGAGGGGCATCCTGTCAGGCGGCCAAGAGGCCGGCCGGCCAGCTCAAAAAACAAACCAAAACCACCCATCATCATTACCCGTGATAGTGCTAATGCCCTGCGGGCACACGCTATTGAGATCAGCCCGGGCTGTGACATAGGGGAGGGCATAGCCAGCTTCGCAAGGAGCATGCAGCGCGGCGTCTGCTTGCTTAGCGGATCTGGGTGTGTGATGAATGTTACCATACGCCAACCCACCGCTTCTGGTGCCGTCGTCACCCTTCACGGGCGATACGAGATCCTATCACTCTTCGGATCTGTCCTGGCCCCGCCTGCCCCACCGGGGATAACAGGTATTACGGTATACTTAGCAGGAGGCCAAGGGCAAGTTGTGGGTGGAGGGGTGGTGGGATCTCTTACTGCATCTGGACCTGTGTTGATCATGGCTGCATCTTTTACAAACGCCTCGTTCGATCGTCTTCCAATGGAAGATGAGCCGACAGCCGCACGCAACAAGCAACATAGGTACAACAGTCCCCATCTCGAGGCGTCCAATTTGTATGCCACTCCCCCAACCTACATACCTTCAGATCACTACCCACTGAGGCCAGGGCAAGAACTCGCAAAGACCTACTAGTAGGCAGAGTCTTAATTTTATTTTTATTTTATTTTTGGTTTTATGCCAGTTGCTGGATCTTCGGATTTTCACCTTACCAACAAACATACCCCCAAGGAAGTAATTTGCCATGAAGTAGAATCACTGTGGTAAATGAAAAATAGGCTCACACCTGCCCTCTCCATAAGAGGTAGGCCTTCTGCAGCTTTTCTTGTTTGTTAAAAAATAATTGAATGATGCAAGACCATCTATCCTAGGTCAAATCCCTTCATTGGTGTCATAGTTGTCATTTGAAGAACATAATTCACTTGTTCCTATTAGCCGAGCAAATAGCATAGACGTTTAGCGTGTCTGAAATCACACCCACCGGTGATAAACAGATACAGTATGATCCAAACTTATTACAAGCTTCATCAAACATTAACATTTCTTCTAAACACCCACCCAGTCTTCAATCCTAAGTCAAATCCCTTCAATGGAGCCGTCGTTGTTATTGTGCTACATAGTATATAATCCAACTCATCACATTTTTCACGTAAAATTAACCATCTCTTCTAACACCCACCCAGTCAACTCTCGGTATCTATTGACAGGCCAAAAAACAAATCATCCAAGCAGGATTCTGGACTTCACTCTACAATGCAACCTTCCATCCCAAATAAACCCAATCCCATAAATTGATAGCTCGAACCGATTGAACAAGTTCCATATCAAACCAAACTCTAGCCGCACTATTTGTGAAATTTCCATCTTCCCCTTTCGGACAAATGCTAAGTAAAGCAGCAAATGGATGGGGGAATCTAAAGCTTGTAGTTAATGTTTCTGAACAATTGATGCCATATTAACCCTGAACGCTAATACTAGGATCCCGATAATTATAAACTTAGCAAATAAAATTGTAATTCAACTCAACTGTTATCCGAGGTCATCCATCATCAGTCACACAATTGAACATAGTTAAAGTATGCATCAATGTTTAACACACACCTTTGCATCAATGATCGCTAACTATGTCGAACAATAGAAGACAACCATATAAACATAACATTTATCACACTTGCAAAACATTGCGCAAACTGGATACTAACAGAATGTATAAATTCATTAAAAGGCTAGTTTGCAACATCCAACCACAAAACAGGAACTTCTAGTAATAATTCAAAAAAGTCCAAATGAAAACCCAATACTACTTCTACTTGAACAGCACATACGAAAAATTGTGACACCTACCCACGAAAGGAAGATGAAAAACTTAGTCGAACAAACTGAATCCCATGTCCTGCAAAACAAGAAGAAGACCGGTTGATTTAAACAAAAATGAAAATAGGGATAGGCAGTGAAAGAAAATTATATTTAAATTAGAGAACAGAATTTTTACATCGTCGGACTCTTCCTTCTCTTCGACCTTCTCTTCCTTCTTCGCCTCCGCCGCGGGAGCAGCGGCCGGCGCAGCTGCACCGCCACCGGAAGAGAAGGCGACGGCAACGCCACCGCCAGCGGGAACGGAGGCGAGCTTCTCCCTTCCGGCGGCGATCAGCTCAGTAATGTCCTTCCCCTTAACTTCCGTCAGGAGAAGCTCGATCCGGTCATCATCGGCCTCAGCGCCCACTGCAAGCATTACATAGCATCGACCAAGGTGTTCAATCCTGGATCCAAACCTACAAAAAATTGAAACAAATCAAGAGAGTGCCGATAAATTACCTGAACCGAGGATGTTCTTGATGTCACCGGCGGAAGGCTGGGCATTTCCGCCTAGAACGGCGAGCAAATAGGCGGCGACGACCTTCATCTTGGCAAGGAGGGGAGGAACGATGCCGATGATGAAGCTTTGCACTCTTGGTGGGAAGGGAGAAAGCGTTAGGTTAGAAGATTGGGAATATATAGGGCTCTCTGTCAGGAGGGATAAAACCCTAAGCCACGATAACTCTAGGGTATATCTAAAGTGAGATGCACTACGAGTAAGAAGTGCGTGAGAAGCCACTCTATCGGTTGCAACGGTAGTCTCCGTACGTTATTTGTTGGGTTAGGATATTACCCTCACTCGGGTCAGGTCGTGTATACAGTAAAACCTAATACGACCCTAGTACATTGGGTTTGGATTTTTAAATTCAATCAGGGTCGAGTTTGGGTTTACGTGATTTAACTCAACCTTACTTGAGTAAAGTTATAAATATAATTTTTTAAAATTTTTTATATTTTAATAAATCTAAACATAACCCAAATGGATTGAATTTAAGTATTTAAATTTAACTTAAATAGCTATTTTAGTCAAATCTAAATTTATTATTTTTTAAATAATATCAAGTTTGGATTTAGTGAAACTCAATCTAGTGGCATCCCTAATGTGGGCCCAGGCAACTTTGAATAAATGTCTACTTCTTTTTTTTGTTAAAATTTTATTTAAATTTTTTCTTGTTTTATGTATAATTGCATTAAAATATTTATGTATGAACTTACAAAGTCTATTGATTTGTTTCCCTTACTATGTATGAAAATATTTATTTTTTTAATTTATTTTTTGGCCCCTTAGTCTAGAGGCTTTTGCAGGTCAACCAAGAGCTTTTTGCAGGTCAACCAAGAGCTTTTTGGATCGGACTCTATTCCCAGTGGTAGACTGTTCTTCTTCGACCTTGGTGTGAGGTGCACTCATAGTGAGATATTGTTATTTTTGTGTCATAATCTCATGTATTGAGTAAGATGAGAGTAAAATATATTATTATTAAAGACTTGTATATTTATGTATAATTTAGAACTCGGACCATTGAAGAACTTGCACTTATGGAGGCCTACGATGTATTTATTTTTAAAGACCATGGTCATTGTAGGCTTTACCTTTATATTTTCATTTTGGGTCACGTCTAATAATGTTGGTTTTGTTGTACGGTGAATTAATTTATAAGATTTGTTTTCACATTTTTGAATTTCGTCGTTTCTTTTGATTTGCATCCATATTTTTAAATAAAATTTTAGTAAAATTTTAAAGTAAATATAAAGAAAAACCTCGGGCGTAACACCTATTTATAGATACATGCAAGGGAGGACTGTGCATGCCACATGTCATACAAAATGCACATGTCACATGGTCTTGACGATTGTGTGATGCGCATTATGTGTGTATCGCTCAAGCCACCTGGGCCTTGATTGCGGCATAATTGTGTAGGCCTGTTCTCGCGTGATGAGGACCTGATGTGCAGGCCCGCCATGCATCACGCGGCCGGCCTGCTATTGCAAAAAGCCCAATCGCATGTGCCGCATACCGGTCGCTCCGGCTAGCGCGAATGATTCTAGTCTTGCGCTAGCCACCTATTCTTTATTATTTTTAATTATTTTCCCATTTTCTAAATTTTAAAACGCAATATCTTTCCAACCATAAGTTAAAATTGTATGTTTTTAGTACCAATGGGCTCGTATTAACGAGTCTTACAAAATATGACCACTTGTGGGTTGCTTGTATTGATCCCATGGGTCCCATCCATGAGGCACATTTCTCAAGGCCATAACTTACCGCCCCGATGTTTGATTTGAGTAGTTTAAGGTCCGTTACGCTTGTCTTTCTGAGCTATCACAATTTTATAATAAACTTTTCACATAACAATCTTTAACTAATAAAGAAATACTAAAAACTCTAACATTAGCTTATTAGAGGCGAAAAAATATACCAAAATTCAGGGTTGTTACATCTTACCTTGGTAATGTTAATCATGATTCTACGTTCGATTGTTAACTTTAATTTCCATGATTTGGTTTTGAAGTAATTATATGAAATATATTTTGATTACTTGCATAACATGAAAACATGTAAAAAATAATTTATGAGATTTTTTCATGATTATGTCATGATATCATATTTTTCTCACGTTTAATTATTATATATTAGTAAGAATCACCATTTAATGTCATAGGAAAGTTATGTGTGGGAAGGGTTACGATATGATATGATTTGGAATAAAATTGGAAGTCAAGACAATTATTATTATTTCTTCACGACCATCGGTACATCTACTGACATGTCGATGATGTTGTCGATATAACAAAGGGGATAACAATGTTGGCACTGATGCACATTGATGCAGTGGTGTGCAACTAGCTGGTCATCGGCAGTGAGGTTGACATGTTGGCAAGGCATCAATGAGGAAGCTTATTCCTTGTCATCCTATTGTCGGCGAGAGTTCAACATGTTAGTGGGTTATCAATGAGCGTTGGTGACCTAGAAGACACGTCTGTGAGTTTACTAGTTTTTGGGTAATTTTTAGCAAGTAATGTTATAATTGTTAGCCTATTATTATGAGATGTAATAGCATGATATTAAATGCATGACATACAATTATATGTGATGATATGATTGACGATACATGGTTATATGCACCTTTTATGTGTGAACATATTTTTAGGGAATTGCACCCCCAAATTGTTGTATAAAGGCACTTAAGGACAAAAGATTAATATATTTGGATGACTCCTGAAGTAAGGTTACTTTATGGATATTGAATTATGAGAAAGTATATATGAATGTTATGTTTATTTCATTGATGTATAATTATGGTGTTGTTTACTATTTAATATTATATCTTTTGACCTTATGTTGATGTAGTGCATTCATGAGTATTACTATTTCAGCTTGTTTAGCTATCTAACTAGGTATATCCGTATACTTAGTATATGTGTAATGCAGGTTTCTGAAAGGATTGAAGTTACTTTAGAACTCTAGATGTGAGACAAAGATGATGTTGGTAGGTATCACAGGCACGAAATTGATCCTAACGTTTGCACATATGATGGTCTGGCTGCATCGCGCAACCGACAGCCTATCCGCCCTTTCACCCAAGTATATGCACATCCAAAACAAAGCAAAACGAAAGGGAAGATAAAGAAAAAGGAGGACTGCCTCCAAAACCTTTTATTCAACATGCATTTTACACTAACAAGGCCCCTACCTTGCTCTCAAACCTAACACTGTCTCAGCTATCTTGCAAACCAGTCCACCCATTTGGTTGAAATCTACCTCAAGCCTTGCTAAATTGATGAGTATTGTTTGCCCATTTTGTTGAGTGCACTCCCAACAGCTCCTCCAAGTCGTTAATGAAGTGTTTGATGCTCAACAGTCCTCCAAAACTATGGCCAAAGCTCCAAATCTGACCCTTGCAGATTTATGAGATCTTTGAATACTTAAATCTCTCCTTCAACCTACCATGACGCCTATTTTATATAGAGGAAGGATTTGAAAGCCTAGTACTACTAGGACTAGCCTAACCTTAGTTACAAATTCAGAATCCCACATCTGTGCCCCATTACAAATAGAAAACCAACCCATACACATGTCGAAATAATCCCAAAGAAGTCCTAACCCAATTAGAAGTCCAGTTGAGCCCTCCTTTAAGTGTTTTGCCTCTCCTAGCATTCCTTGGACTCCTACTATGGCTAGAAGTCATCTGCTCGCATGCCTTCTCATCTAAGCATAGTCTTGGTTCCCCTAATATCCTCCCTTTATAACGGGAGGTTTGCAAGAGATCCCAGAGGCTCACTCGAAAAGGGTTTTCACAAGCGTTGGCGGGTCCTGGAGTGCCTATCATGGGCGCTAGCGCATACCCCGGGGTGATCATCACCACCTGCACCTAAGATCTTGGCACAGTGTAACATGTAACCTGCCTACTGTCCCATTCAACTACACTTGTTTCTGTAATCCATAGCCTAACAGAATGCAGTAGCAAGGAACAACCCACCCATAGAGCCAGCGGGGAGGATGGCACTACTCGCAAAGATTGTCAACCGAAAATGCTGCAAGCGCAAAGTGTGGTAGGCCTGTGCCGTGGGAGCATACTTAGTAGGATTTGTCCATCTTGAGCAATTCAACTTGCACACAACTCCTTGTTCGGGCTTCCTACTTTCATTAGGCCTCCGAAGCAGCTCCTAGTTGCACTAGAAACATGAGAATGAATCGGCAACTATCTTCAGCGTCTCTCCTACTTCAAGTGGGTGTTATATGTGAGAGTCCCGTCCTTCCTAGGAACCGTCCTAGGTGATGGTGCCTAGCCCACGATCGAATCATACTCCTAGTAGGACTTGTATGAGTCCACCAGTGCACCAACGTCATCATTTCTCAACTTTTCCTTGGTTGTCCACTCACCAAGTTGAAACACATATGCCCCTTAGCCTATTCCATAGCTAGGGGTCTAACAACAAGCAACTTGACATGTTTAATGTTTTCTTACTTTAATATAGATAACTTTAGACACATAAGTGTCAATTTATTTATATTTGTATATATCTAGATATTCAGACATGTACTCAGGCAATACCATGTTCAATTTAAAATGTGATTTGACTTGGATTACTATTGTACTTTGATTTAGTATAGCATGTTTGAAAAATAAGTTAGTTGCGCCATGAGATATCTTGTTAAAGATTGAACATTTTTTTTTCAACAAATTATTTTCACTGTTTTACTCATAAAAATGGGTTTAAAATCTCAATGTGTGACATTAAATCTACCTATAGAAGAAGCTATTATACTTAGAAAGTCTAAGGGGCTATGTTGGGGGGTCACCGTCATTGCAATTGGTCCAACTTCAAATGACCACAACTTTCCTATATGAACTCTGATTTATGCGTTCTTGTGGCATTTCAAAGATTTTTTTGTCTACTTTTTACTAAAAAGATCTATCTACATAGGAAGTTACTGTATGAGAAGGCTAAGGGTCAAGCTCACTATTTTCTATGCGTCCAAGTGTAGAAAATTTACAAGTGTTACTCAAACATCCATGAGCACCCTGCCAGGTGACGGGTTGGGTCGGCGGTGGAAGCATGGCTAGTGTTGTCGCTGGCGTCAATGCTAACACTTAAAGAGGAAGAGAAAGAGAATAAAAGGACAATACATGGCGTAGGAAACATATGCTCCCTGATAACTGCGAGCCTAGCATAAGGAACGCATGAGAGCCATTGATATTTGAAATCAATAGCAAACATGCTAGCACATGTTAGCAATGCATCTAGATGTATGACTCTCATGTGTTCCTTACGCTAGGCTCACTATCAATAAGGAGCATAGAAAACATGCTTCCCATAGTGTGATAGGGAGAGCAAAAAAATGATAATTGCCTGAATGTTGATAGCAAGCCAAGTTAAGACTTATGTGAAGCCCATACATTCTCTTCAACCAAAACTCTAGTGGAAGGTATAGTTAAATAAACTTTAAGTATACTAGCAAAAATGCACACTCATTATGCGTGTTAATACAAATAAAATAAAATAAAAATAAAATATATATTGAACAAATATCTCTCCATATAGACTCATCGTATGCAATTGTAAATTCAAATATCATAGGTTAAATATTATGTTGTAGGTCGGCAAAGACAATGGTGTTGAAGGACTTTGTGTAACGGCCCGTTTTTCGGTTACGCTTAACCCGAGAGGGTTAAGGGTAATTTGGTAATTTGAGATTAATATTAAGGGTTTTCATTAGATAAAATACCCGTAGCCAGGTAGAGCTTGGCATTACGAGCA
Source organism: Saururus chinensis (assembly GCA_035235625.1). Lineage (NCBI taxonomy): Eukaryota > Viridiplantae > Streptophyta > Magnoliopsida > Piperales > Saururaceae > Saururus > Saururus chinensis. The sequence goes on from CP141145.1 coordinate 36,681,612, forward strand.
TAACGATTTGAAGAACGCGCAAAACGGAGGTTGGGACCGCAAGTGACGACCTCGGGAAACATAGACAATAGGTGGGACCCACTTGGAAATAGTGTGTTTTGCTACTTTAAGTGGGTTGGTATCGAAGGGCTCATCGATACGAGTCCAACGGTACCTAGAACGCGCAAATCCGAATTCGGGGTAGGAAGATACGCGCGTTTGAAGTTTTGGATTTAAAAATAAAAATAAAAAAGAGATATGGCGCGCGGCGCGCGACTGGCGCGCGCCGCAGTGCGTTTTCGGCGCGAGCCGGTGCGCGACCGTGAAACCGCGCGCGCGGGTGCGACCCGCATAACGCGCGGGCGCAAGCCGCGCGTTACCGCGGGCGCCGCCCGCGTACCGCGGGCGCAGCCGCGGTTTCGGCGCGGCTCGGGGGCTATATATACCCCATTCTATTCCAATTTTCAGGCAGAACTTCTCTACCCCCGTTTCTGACCGTTCTGAGGCCGATTAAGGCCGTTCAAGACCCGTTTCCTACTAAATCGAGTATGCTCTACGCAATGGAGCTGCTCGTTCTTCGAGTTGGAGACCGTATGATGAAGAAAGGTCCCAAGACAAGAGGAGGTCATGTCCGTTATCTTCATACACCGATGAACTTCATTTTCTCTGTTTCTGGCCATCCCAACTCCGATTTAGTCGGTCCAAGAGGCGTTCTTGACTAAATCGAGTATGTTCTATGTGGTGGAGGGTTCCGTTTTTTGAGTTGGCAATCGTATGAAGAGGAAACGCCCCAAGACAAAGAAAGGTTCTACCTGTACCGACAAACTTTGTTTTCTCTGTTTATGGCCATCCCAACTCCGATTTAGTCGGTCCAAGAGGCGTTCTTGACTAAATCGAGTATGTTCTATGTGGTGGAGGGTTCCGTTTTCTGAGTTGGCAATCGTATGAAGAGGAAATGCCCCAAGACAAAGAAATGTTCTACCCGTACCAACAAACTTTGTTTTCTCTGTTTATGGCCATCCCAACTCCGATTTAGTCAGTCCAAGAGGTGTTCTTGACTAAATCAAGTATGTTCTACGCGATGGAGAGGTCCGTTCTTTGATTCGGCAACCGTATAAGGAGGAAATGCCCCGAGACAAGGAGAGGCTCCACCCGTCATCCTCGAGCAATGAACAAGAAATATGGGCCCGGAGCAAGACGGGATTTTGTCCGAAATTGCCAAGCTACATCAAGAGAAGTAATCTAGACTAGGGGAGGTTCTGTCTGCCACTCACGGGCACAGGAAACGAGAAGAGTCTCTGGCAAGGAGAACATTTATACGTAGTCTTTCTGTACAAGACGAGGAATGTATGAAGGCTAGAGGAAGCTCCGTCTAATATCTTCGGATCTGAAGGGAAGGATGCTCGTGTGAGCAACTCCGTATACCTCTACTATACGAGACATAAGGGCAGTAAGCAACTCTGTATCCCGCTACTATGCCTATATGCCATGCTATGTGCCTATATACTATGCTATGTGCCTATATACTATGCTATGTGCCTATATACTATGCTATGTGCCTATATACTATGCTATGTACCTATGTGTTATGCTATGTGCCTATATGCCATGCTATGTGCCTATATACTATGCTATGTACCTATATGCCATGCTATGTGCCTATATGCCATGCTATGTGCCTATATACTATGCTATGTACGTTATGTGCCTATATGCCATGCTATGTGCCTATATACTATGCTATATGCCTATATTCCATGCTATGTGCCTATATACTATGCTATGTGCCTATATACTATGCTATGTACCTATATGCCATGTTATGTGCCTATATGCCATGCTATGTGCCTATATACTATGCTATGTACCTATGTGTCATACTATGTGCCTATATGCCATGCTATGTGCCTATATACTATGCTATGTGCCTATATGTCATGCTATGTGCCTATATACTATGCTATGTACCTATATGTCATGCTATGTGCCTATGTATCATGCTATGTGCCTATATGCCATGCTATGTGCCTATATACTATGCTATGTGCCTAGATGTCATGATGTATACTTATATGACGTGTGTGGTCTCGCTCTAGGGTAGAGTGAGACGTGTAATTTGTGTTCTCGGTCTCGGCTCAGTGATAGAGCGAGATACGTGTATGAGATTTCGATCCCGCTCTATGGTAGAGCGATATGTACGATTCCGTTAATTTATTAACTTCCGCTTGACTCCGATATATGATGAGTGTTTGTATACTCCGATTAAATATTTGGAGATATGTATTTTATACGTATGATTTTGTGATGTTTGTAGTATGTAGTAGCCATTAGGCAGAACTACGTATGGATCCGATCGTATTGGGATAATATCCAATACGTACGTAGGCAACCAACGGCAATGCAACGTTGGCCCGATCCAAATCATTATAATAATATGTTTTATTTTGTTTTACACGCGACGAACTATGAAGCTTCGTCGTGCGTACAACCTAAGTCTACGTACGAGGAAGCCTTAAAGCTCCGTAGTACGTAGACGAACGTTGTAACTCTCGCACTCAGACGATGATTCCTGGCTCAAGGAAAGAAAATTTTCCTATTAGTGATTTTTGTGGGCCCGGCTCGGGTCAGGTCGTCACAATTGGTATCGGAGCATTGATCTGTCTGCGAGAGCGTAATATTTTATTAATTTAATAAGTATTTTGATTTGAATTTTGAAATAAGTAGAATTTCTATTTTGAATGCGTTTTGATTATTTTTGAAATGAATTGTGATTTTTTTTCTCTCGACGTGTTGTCGTGGATTTCAAATAAAATCCGATTTCCTTCTTGTGGTTATGCCCATGTGTTATCAAATCTAACACAAACTCTAATTTTGAATTTTTGTTTTATCGATAATTTTTAATTTAAGATAGACTTCTATTCTATGAATTTCGAACTTAAATAAAGAATATTTTGAATATGTTGTTATGAACAAGTCGTATCAGATTTGATTCTAAATTAGTTCGAACTTTAATTTTGACAAATTCTAAGTAATTTTAAAGTTTGATGCTATGTATGTGTATCTGATTGATGATAAGCTTATACTTTATAGATATCGATTTTAAATTAGAATTAGAATTTTTGCTTTATGATGCATCTAATTTATTATGAAATTTAATCCTATAATTATTTGAGATTTTTATTGCCATGTGTTGCATAAAAATTTGATGTAAACATCAATATGATTATTTTGATTTTTCAACTGAAATTTATTGATAGCTTAAGTCTGGATTTGTTGCATCTTGTTTAATTTTTTTTTATTTTTATTTTATTTCAATCAATTTAGAAATTGGATTTCATATGACTTTTGCTTTTAAACTTTTCATTTTATATGTGATTTATATGAAGTCCGATTTTATGAAATTTGATTTTTAATCGTGAGTTATATGAAAATTCTTTCTAAATAAGTTGATTTGGATTTAATTTAGAATTTCATTCTGCATGTGTTGCATCGAATTTAAGACGGATTCAAATTTCTTCAAATTTCAATTTTTTTTTTCACCGAGAATGAATTGAAATTTTGTTTTCTCGTATGACTTTGGATTTAATCGGAAACTTTTATTTTTATGAATTGTGATTTCGAATTTGACTTGATCGAAAATTTTGTTTTGAATTCGTTACATAATTCTTTTTAAATATTTTCAACGACTTCGATTTTAATGTATTTTAAACCGCGGTAGAATTACCATAGCGTAACCACTAACCGCTCAAGGTATAAGACATATAGCGCTAGTGGAAAACCCTACGGTTAATTCTACTCGAGTATTTAAACAAAAATATGATTTGAAATATGTTTTCAAAGACGATAGAATTACCAAGAGGTAATCGCTAACCGCTCATGGTATGAGACATGTAGCGCTAGTGGAAGACTCAACGGTTAATTCTACTCGGGTATTTAAACAAAATATGATTTGAAATATGTTTTCAAAGACGATAGAATTACCAAGAGGTAACCGCTAACCGCTCATGGGATGAGACATGTAGCGCTAGTGGAAGACTCAACGGTTAATTCTACTCGGGTATTTAAACAAAATATGATTTGAAATATGTTTTCAAAGACGATAGAATTACCAAGAGGTAACCGCTAACCGCTCATGGTATGAGACATGTAGCGCTAGTGGAAGACTCAACGGTTAATTCTACTCGGGTATTTAAACAAAATATGATTTGAAATATGTTTTCAAAGATGGTAGAATTTCCACAAGGTAACCGCTAACTGCTCATGGTATGGGACATGAAGCGCTAGTGGAAAACCCTACGGTTAATTCTACTCGGGTATTAAAATTTGATTTCAAATTGTCTGTTTTAGAAAATATTTTTGATTATTTTCAAAGGCGGTAGAACCATCTCAGAGTAACCAGCAAACACCCACGGTATAGAAGGTGGAGTGTTAGTGGACAACTCTACAGTAAATTCTACCGATATATTTATACGAATCTCATTTCCGAAATATGAGTATTTTGAAAGTTTGTTTAAAATCTGTTTTGAAAAACAGTAGAAATCCCGAAGAGAAATCACTAAACACCTGTGATATGAAATATCAGGCGTTAGTGGATTAATCTAAGGTTGAATCTACTAGTGGATTTGATATGGAATTTTAATTTCAAATCCTTTGGTATTTGAAATTAGATTTGAAATTTAGTAAATTTATCTCAATTGCCTGCGGAATTGCTAAGAAGAAACCATCAAACACTCGTGGTATATGACAAGAGGTGTTAGTGGATTGCTCCAAGGTTGATTCCGCTAGTATATTGAAATGAATTTCGATTACAAATCTGATTTAATCAAAAATGTTTATTCGGGATTTGATTTGACAATGAAGTTTTCGATGATTTGGGTCTTCGGACCGTCTGGATAGTTATTTGGTATAAAGCCCAAAAGCTATCAATTCTGGATACCGCCAAATTTGGCATCTGGCGCGCACAGGATTGGGATGTCATGGGTAAATCCCTTCCTTTCTGTCTCGCGTCGCCCCATGGGCGCGGGTGTAAGTCGTCTGGTATCGCGACATTCTGTGATCGTGTTTTCAGATTTTTCGAATGATTTCAAAAGAAAGATGACACAATATTTTCATATGTACACAAAACATATACTTAGAACTTAGTTCGACCTACTAAGTAAAAATTTATACCAAGATTTTGACTCGCCAAAGTTTTGCTAAAAGTTTTCTACTACTTTTATAACAAAGCTCTGACTTTAAAATCATCTCCTCTTTTCAAAAATTTCTCCGAGTTTTGGGCAATCGTGCCGTCTGGATAGTTCTCGGTTCCTCGGAACTAAGAATTATTATGATTTTAGATACCGCCAAATTTGGCATCTGGCGCGCACAGGATTGGGATGTCATAGGTAAATCCCTTCCTTTCTGTCTCGCATCGCCCCATGGGCGCGGGTGTAAGTCGTCTGGTATCGCGACATTCTGTGATTGTGTTTTCAGATTTCTGAATAATGATTTATCCGATTTTGAATTTAATATCGGATTTCGTTTATGAACAATTTATCAGATTTTGTGAACGATCGAATTATTGAATTTTGAAAGAATGATATGTCTGATTTTGAACGACATATCAGATTTATTTTGTGAAACGATTTTTCGACCAAATTGTCGAATTGTGAAAAGGAATCCGGAAGTGTTTTGAATTGTGTTTGACGGGATTTGATTAATCCGGAATTGTCGTTTGTGTTTTGAGTTTGAATTTCAATCTATCTAATCCTGGCATAAGCATCAGATTGTGTTTTAAAGTGTTATCCGGTCATAAGTTATCGGATTTTGTTGTGACGAGTTTATCTGATCTAAATTATCAAATTTTGTATAAAGTATTTCATACGTTTGTGAACTATTAAATTTTCTTTGTGAAGATTTCCTCCGATATTAGATTATCGGAATTTTATCTGTGATTTGTGCTTGATTAATAATGACTGAATTTTGTTGTGTTTAGAAGAGTAATTTTGGCGAATTGCGAGGACGCAATTCTATTAAGGGGGGGAGAATGTAACGACCCATTTTTTGGTTACGCTTAACCCGGGAGGGTTAAGGGTAATTCGGTAATTTGAGATTAATATTAAGGGTTTTCATTAGATGAAATACCCGTAGCCAGGTAGAGCTTGGCATTACGAGCATAACGATTCGAAGAACGCGCAAAACGGAGGTTGGGACCGCAAGTGACGACCTCGGGAAACGTAGACAATAGGTGGGACCCACTTGGAAATAGTGTGTTTTGCTACTTTAAGTGGGTTGGTATCGAAGGGCTCGTCGATACGAGTCCAACGGTACCTAGAACGCTCGAATCCGAATCCGGGGTAGGAAGATACGCGCGTTTGAAGTTTTGGATTTAAAAATAAAAATAAAAAAGAGATATGGCGCGCGGCGCGCGACTGGCGTGCGCCGCAGCGCGTTTTTGGCGCGAGCCGGCGCGTGACCACGAAACCGCGCGCGCCCGTGGTAACGCGGGCGCGGCGTTACCGCGGCGCGGGCGCGAGCCGCGCGTTACCGCAGGTGCCGCCGCCCGAAACCAGCGGCGCAGCCGCGGTTTCGGCGCGGCTCGGGGGCTATATATACCCCATTCTATTCCGATTTTTAGGCAGAACTTCTCTACCCCCGTTTCTGACCGTTCTGAGGCCGATTAAGGCCGTTCAAGACCCGTTTCCTACTAAATCGAGTATGCTCTACGCAATGGAGCTGCCCGTTCTTCGAGTTGGAGACCGTATGATGAAGAAACGTCCCAAGACAAGAGGAGGTCATGTCCGTTATCTTCATACACCGATGAACTTCATTTTCTCTGTTTCTGGCCATCCCAACTCCGATTTAGTCAGTCCAAGAGGCGTTCTTGACTAAATCGAGTATGTTCTATGTGGTGGAGGGTTCCGTTTTCTGAGTTGGCAATCGTATGAAGAGGAAACGCCCCAAGACAAAGAAAGGTTCTACCCGTACCGACAAACTTTGTTTTCTCTGTTTATGGCCATCTCAACTCCGATTTAGTCGGTCCAAGAGGCGTTCTTGACTAAATCGAGTATGTTCTATGTGGTGGAGGGTTCCATTTTCTGAGTTGGCAATCATATGAAGAGGAAACGCCCCAAGACAAAGAAAGGTTCTACCCGTACCGACAAACTTTGTTTTCTTTGTTTATGGCCATCCCAACTCCGATTTAGTCAGTCCAAGAGGTGTTCTTGACTAAATCAAGTATGTTCTACGCGATGGAGAGGTCCGTTCTTTGATTCGGCAATCGTATAAGGAGGAAATGCCCCGAGACAAGGAGAGGCTCCACCCGTCATCCTCGAGCAACGAACAAGAAATATGGGCCCGGAGCAAGACGGGATTTTGTCCGAAATTGCCAAGCTACATCAAGAGAAGTAATCTAGACTAGGGGAGGTTCTGTCTGCCACTCACGGGCACAGGAAACAAGAAGAGTCTCTGGCAAGGAGAATATTTATACGTAGTCTTTCTGTACAAGACGAGGAACGTATGAAGGCTAGAGGAAGCTCCGTCTAATATCTTTGGATCTGAAGGGAAGGATGCTCGTGTGAGCAACTCCGTATACCTCTACTATACGAGACATAAGGGCAGTAAGCAACTCTGTATCCCGCTACTATGCCTATATGCCATGCTATGTGCCTATATACTATGCTATGTGCCTATATACTATGCTATGTGCCTATATGTCATGCTATGTGCCTATATACTATGCTATGTACCTATGTGTTATGCTATGTGCCTATATGCCATGCTATGTGCCTATATACTATGCTATGTACCTATATGCCATGCTATGTGCCTATATGCCATGCTATGTGCCTATATACTATGCTATGTACGTTATGTGCCTATATGCCATGCTATGTGCCTATATACTATGCTATATGCCTATATGCCATGCTATGTACCTATATACTATGCTATGTGCCTATATACTATGCTATGTGCCTATATACTATGCTATGTACCTATATGCCATGCTATGTGCCTATATGCCATGCTATGTGCCTATATACTATGCTATGTACCTATGTGTCATACTATGTACCTATATGCCATGCTATGTGCCTATATACTATGCTATGTGCCTATATGTCATGCTATGTGCCTATATACTATGCTATGTACCTATATGCCATGCTATGTGCCTATGTATCATGCTATGTGCCTATATGTAATGCTATGTGCCTATATACTATGCTATGTGCCTAGATGTCATGATGTATACTTATATGACGTGTGTGGTCTCGCTCTAGGGTAGAGTGAGACGTGTAATTTGTGTTCTCGGTCTCGGCTTAGTGATAGAGAGAGATACGTGTATGAGATTTCGATCCCACTCTATGGTAGAGCGAGATGTACGATTCCGTTAATTTATTAACTTCCGCTTGACTCCGATATATGATGAGTGTTTGTATACTCCGATTAAATATTTGGAGATATGTATTTTATACGTATGATTTTGTGATGTTTGTAGTATGTAGTAGCCATTAGGCATAACTACGTTCGGATCTGATCGTATTGGGATAATATCCAATACGTACGTAGGTAACCAACGGCAATGCAACGTTGGCCCGATCCAAATCATTATAATAATATGTTTTATTTTGTTTTACACGCGACGAACTATGAAGCTTCGTCGTGTGTACAACCTAAGTCTACGTACGAGAAGCCTTAAAGCTCCGTAGTACGTAGACGAACGTTGTAACTCTCGCACTCAGACGATGATTCCTGGCTCAAGGAAAGAAAAATTTCCTATTAGTGATTTTTGTGGGCCCGGCTCGGGTCGGGTCGTCATACTTTGTGTCATGGAGAATTCATATTCAGGATTAGTTTGGTGGCATGCCTCATTTGATAGAGCTTTTTGGGGGGTTTTCTAAGGGCGTTAAAAATATGCATATATATATATAATATTATAAATATAGAATATTATTAAGAAATATGTTATATATGTGGGGTCTACAAAAAAGTTTGAGAAAATATTGTCATGTAGATCTAATTTGATATAGCTCATCGAGAGCTTTCAACGATACCAAGAGTGCAATAATTTGAGTTAAAGCGTGTAAGATATAATATTATAAAGTTAAAATTAATGTAGGCTAAAAAATAAGGATTAGGTGTAACACACAAGAATTTTCTAAATTCCCTATACTTGGCCATGCGGATATAAGTGAGTATGATATTTAGGTCTTTTTGGTAGAATAACTTTTTATATACATAGATTTTAGATATAAAACTTTATTATTGCAAAGTAGACATAAAGAAGTTTATAGAGCTAGTAAGAGTGCATAAATTGGAGTTTAGATAAGGAAGTTATGATAGATGTAATATCAAGGAAGTTTTGATGTATATGTAAAAAACGGTGAATTTGACCTTTAAACATTCTTAACAAAATAACTTATCATTTGGTTTGAATTTTAGTGTGAAACATTAAGGATAAAAACTAAACTTACATAGGTTCAAAGCGCCTCTAAGAATGCACAAAGTTGGACATGAGGTGCTATCAATGACTTGACATCTATAGATTTGACCCTTAGTCCTTCTTAATAATATAACTTTTTATACATAATGATATTTGATCTAAAATTTTGAAATTAGAAAGTACACAAAAGTATATTTATAATTCAACCAAAAGGTGTTAATTAGAGTTCTTATGAGGAAATTATGGTTATCCAAAGTTGGGACTTGGTATAGTCAGTAGTTAATGTCGGCGGGCTCATATACGTGTCAATGTCTACCGATGGTTATAGGCAATTTTGCGGTTTTAGCTCAAAAATTACCCAAATTAACGGTTTTAAACCAGAATTTTGTCATCCTTACCTTATAAGTGGCTTTTATGACCTTTAGACTCCATTTCTTTTGGAAAAACCTCTCTGAACGAAGAATGAGAAAGTTAAGAGCTTTCCAAATCAAGAGAAATCAAGGAAAAAAATACATGTATATGTGATGTTGAGATTAATAATTGCTTGGGTATATGTGCCATTGTGTGTATAAAAATCTTTGTAATAGATTGTACTTTGAGACTATAAGATAAGACACTTAAGGACAAAAGGATCCTTATGTCTAATTGGCTCCTCAAATGAGTCATTAGCCACGAACAGAAAGAGTTTGATATAAAATAGAACTAAGGTCTTTCAGATCTCTAAAGATAAGAGTTATATAGAAACGTTTCCCTAGGTTGGAAGATGTGTTTAAATGAACTAGAGCATTAAAATTTTACTGGCCTCATGTATCGTAATACATGAGGTTCCGATGATCATAGAAGTTGGGATTTTAACTACTTGGGTCCATGAGCCCTGTGGGCCTTAACTTCATGATGTAGATGGAATGAGTAGACCTCAAAATACTTAAGGTTGTTGGTTAGTAGTTTATAGTCTAGTGTGGTGAGATTGTACTTCTATATATTGCTACTGTATCATAAAGAACCTTATAACTTACACTTATGGAGCAAGAGTTTTCTAAGTGAAGTTGCATTAAGATTGTGAAATAATAAGAAATACAATTATGAATATTATGCTTATTCTACTTATGTATTGTGATATTGGTAATGTCATGCCTATTTTAGTTATGTATAATGATGTTGATATTTGCTATTGAATATGATTTTTGTTGATTTGATGATAATGTCATATAATCATGAGCATTGAAAGTACATAATAATTATTTAGCCATTTCAATAGGTATATTCATCTACTTAGTAGATTACTTGCTAGGTTGAAGTTACTTTAAGACTTTAGATGTGGCAAGGACAATATTGCTAAACTACTTGATATTTTTTATATTTATTTATTTAAATGTAGATGACTTAAAGTACGTGAGTTTTAAGATATTTGCATTTGTGCATATTAAGATATTTAAACATGTACTCGAATAAGATATTGTGTAATTTAATATATAATTGACTTAGATTATTATTATATTTTAATTTTATATTAAAAAAAGTTGGCTCGTACCCCGAGATAACTTTCGAATATTGACAAAAAATTTAAAAATTTTCACTTTTGTTATTTTATTTATAAAATAAATTTAAAAATATTAAAGTGTGATATTTGAATTCTAATATATTTAACTTTTTAAGGATATCTAATTTTAAAAATTATAAAGTACATAGTATGAAATATAATATAATATATCTATGTGATGATAAATTCCCATTCTACACAATATGTTCAACCCCAAGATGACCATGTAGGCATTGTCACATTTAATGCAAAGGAAAAATTATATAAATAGTTTTTTTAAAATAGTATGTGGTTAGAAACATTTACCGAAATTGTGTTGATTTGTGTTTTTTTTAAATTTTGTTTATGATTTCATCTTTTCAAATGATGAATGATAAATTAAATTTATAATTTTGTCATTTTAAAGGACAATGACTTTTATAAGAATAAAATCAATTAGTTGATTTATCCTCTCCTCTCTCTCATCTCATCTTTTCTTTTTCATCCTCTCATCACTTGCTCTCTCTCATCTCGCTCATTACTCTATTCTCTCTCTAGTCTCCTCTTTCTTTATTCACATTGCTCTCTCTCTTGTCTTTATTTTTCTTTTTCTATTCACTCTTTCGATTATCTTTTTTTATAGGCTAGGTAGAGAAAGAGGTAAAAAATAAAATAAAGAGAGAGTGATGGGAGAGAGGCAAGTGAGAGAAGAGAGAAAAGAAAGAGTAAATAGAGAAAAAAAGTAAATAGAGAGAGGAAAATGTGAAAAAAAAAAAAGAGGAAAAAGAGGAGAGAAAGAAGAGAGAAAGTAGATGACAAATTAATTAAAAGATTTTATCAAAATAAAATTATAAAAAATATTTAAAAGAAAGTCATGTAGGCGACAACGCCCAATTGACTCTTATATTGTAAAAGTTAACACCTTTTTAATAAATATTTTTAATTAAATATTATTTTTAAAAAATATTTTTAATATAATTTTTTCAAATGAAGAATAAAAGGGCCTCTAGCGTTAGCCGTTAAGTGGGAGAAACTCATGAAATACCCCCGAAGAATAATTAGAATATTTAAAGTGTGGGAAAGTGTGAGATTCCTGGATTCGAAAGCGATAATTGCCCGCATTTTGCGAACAAAAGAGTGGAAGAAAATTTGGACGTTGCTGAGGCAGCCACCGCTGCAGCGCCAGACGAACCGAACCGTTTCCACTCCCCTCTCTTTCTCCGACCCAGAAGCACAGAGCAGAGAGCGTCGAGCTCCACTCCTCCTAGGACTGTTCATCACAGGCCCTTCCTCTGGCGTGGTGCGCTCCTTCCATGGCGTCCAAAGCGTCCCCCTTCGTACTGGGGCATGGGTGCCACGGCCCGAGCTGCAGCCACCCCCCTCATCCCCCGCGCTTTCCCTTTCGCGATCTCCGCTTCAGCCCCATCTCCTGCAAGGCCCGCCATCGGAATTTCAGGTTTTCCTTTCTTTTCTCCTCCCTACTAGCCTTGTAGTTAGGATCTTCTTCTCCAGGCGCATTATGCGTCAAGTCTGTGTTTTTCTTCGACTTTTGATGTTTTCCATTGTCTTGTTTGAATCTTTTACTGGATTTATTTCTTCCCTTAAGTTTCTCTGCTTCGAGTGACTCTAGCGTAATTTTGATCGAGCTTAGAATGGAATTTTCCCCTTCCGTAATCGTATGTGTTTCTGTATATTTGCATTTGGTTGCTTCAGGGCGGGGCAATCTGTTGAGCCCTGTTCTGCATTCCCGTTTTTTTGCCAGAGGACCCATCAATTGTTTTTGACGTATGAATTCGTTTGATCCACTGAATAATTTAATTTCTGCATGAACTTTGTGTCTTGTTCTGACCTCTCTTCCTGATCAAGTGATCAATTCGCAAGTATTTATCTTTTGACAATGGACTACTCTACACACTCTCCTTGGTTTAGGGGTCGTTTGGGTCAGTAGCGAATTAATTCAAAAAATTCACCGGTGAATATGAATGGGAAGAGAATTTGTTAGAATAAATTTAGATGTCACGCCAAACTCAGTTTTAAAACTTTAAACTAATATAACTCTCTCTCGAACTCGGATATGCATGTTTTTGGTACCGTTACACTTCTAAATTTAAACTCTATAAAACAAGATCCCACAAGGGTAAGTAATTTTGAATTTTAAGTGAGCCCTTCAAATCGATATGAATGATAACCATTGAAAATAATATAATCTGTAATTTTCAAAACGGTAATTAGGAGACTGAATCGACTGATTTAGTGATTCAGGTCGATTCAGGCTTAAGTGATTCAGGTCGATTCAGGCTTGAAATAGCATGAATCTAAATTTTTAATTCATCGCAGCTTCAGTACACAAACAAGATTCTAATAATTCAATACTGAATTGAGCCTGAATCGACTGACTTTTTCACAGATTCAGTACCCAAACAGCCCCTTAATATCATCATTGGATCTTGACTTTTATCCAGCTTTCATGATCACTGGGGAGTTGCAGTTTTGTAGCCGGATAACCGATTGTCAACTATTGATACTTGCAACTGTCCCTCAATATACATTGCTCAAGCTTTGAACGCTCTTACTTCTTTTTAGCATACACTGTTTGCTGGAAATTTATTTGATGGAGTCTCATTCCAGCTTTAATTGTATTTTTACTGTTTAGCCATTTTTTTAATACTTTTTTGTCTCAATTGTTCAAACTTCACATACTTGGTCTAAATGTAAACTCTACTAGTTGCTACTTTGGTTGTTTTGATTAATGTATTTTTGCTTACATATGTTACCAAAAAATGTGTGCTTATCTTTCCGTGTCTGTGGGATCTTTTGGACAGCTTCCAGCACCGAAGACAACAGGCAAAGAAAATTGCTCATGATCGTCCCCCATCTGATGTGAATTTTGGGCAGATTGCTGACAATATCAATGACAATAAAAAATCTAATGATGTCAATCCAGTAACGGAAGTTAATGCTGATACTTCAACTTTTGAATGTGAAGTGTCTAATGATTACTCCCCACAAGTAAACTTCTCTCAAATGGTTAATTGTGAAGCTAACAATGAAAACAACAGTTCCCATAGCGTCTCAGCCTCAGGTGGTAATACGGAAACAGATATTGATGCTAATGCTGAGGCCAGTAAAGTCCTTGTCATAGATAAGATTACAGATTCTACTTATCCGACTCTCCTGGAGGAGACAGAGACCTCGGTATCCTTCTCTAATCCTTTAATGAGATTTTTTAAAATACTGAAAACATTTTCTCTAATTTTAAACTTGCATTGATGTTGTTTTTATAGAAATGTAAGAGGGAGGTTGTTCACTTTTTAGTTTTTACTAGAAGGAAAAAAAGGTGCACACTGATGAGTGATGTGTTAGCATCATTGTAATATAACCCTATTTGTCATTGTTGTTGTACAGTCTGTTGTTAAAAGTCACTTTTTATCTACTACCAAGTTAGTGTGACTAGCAGTAAATGAAACATAATTTGTAATAATTACACTAATTTATGTCTGTAGAGATTGTTTTTCTCTTCCATTTTTTGGCACTGTCCTTATTGATTTGCTTTCTCTTTGATATTCAATACATGGTACAATTTTTAGGGAAAGTTCTTCAGTTTTGTTGATGTGCCAAACTCCTTTGCTACTCTCGCAAAGATTGGTTGTATTGTGTAAAATTGTCAGTTTGGTTTTATCCTATCCCATTTTTTGACCTTTTTTTTAATTGTGTGAACTATAAACATTTGAGAATGTAACTGGAATTTTCTTCCATTAACTGACAGGTGGAAAATTTACACACGGAGGAACAGCTTTCGAATATCCGTCTAGAAGATATATTAGGGATGATAAGGAACGCAGAAAAAAGTAGATTTCAGTCTCAACCCTGTTTGTTTGTTCTTCAATTTACTTTTTCCTATACTGGGTTGATGCTAAATTCTTATATTTATCTACCATTTTTTATAGATATTACACTTCTCAATCAAGCACGCATCTGCGCTGTGGAGGGTCTTGGAAAAATCCTTTCTGAAAAGGAGGATTTGCAAGGACAAATTAATATATTGGAGATGAAATTGGCAGAGACTGATGCACGGCTTAAAGTTGCAGCGCAAGAGAAAATACATGTTGACTTTCTTGAGAATCAGCTTGCAAACTTGAAGAAGGAACTTTTTGAAAGAAATAATATTGAGGGAAGCAAAGATAGTTCAGATAAAAACCTGCAGACAAACACAAACTTAGAAGCTGCTCTCTTGCAAACTAATGGCTATACTTCCCTCAGTGAGGAGCTAAATGTATTAAGAGAAGAAAACACCATTCTTAAAGAAGATGTACAAGTACTCAAATCTAAGCTTATGAATGTCCAGGAAACAGATGAACGCGTATTGTCACTAGAAAAAGAGCGCCTTTTACTTGAGACGTCCTTCAAAGAGGTGGAGGCTAAACTTGCAATTGCTCAAGAAGATGTTTCCAACCTTTCTCCGGTAAAAGCTGAATGCCAAGCCCTGTGGGAGAAGGTTAAAATTTTGCATGAACTTCTTGAACAGGCAGCCAAGCAAGCTGATCAAGCTATCTTGGTTTTGCAGCAAAATCATGAGCTACGGACGAAGGTTGAAGAGTTAGAAAAATCACTTGAGGAAGTGAATTTGCACAACTTTTCCACCAAAAAAATGCAAAAATACAATGACCTTGTGCAAGAGAAAATAAGAACTATGGAAGAACGACTTGAGAAGTCGGACAAAGAGATACATTCACATGTTCAATTGTATCAGGAATCGGTGAATGAGTTTCAGAAAACACTTAGCCATCTAGAAGAAGATAGCAAGAGAAGAGCAAAAGATGAGCCAGTGGATGATATGCCTTGGGAATTTTGGAGTCATATACTGCTATGCGTAGATGGTTGGTTGCTTGAAAAGAAAATCACATTAAATGATTCAAAATTGCTGAGAGAGTTGGCATGGAAAAGAGATGGTCGAATTCGTGATGCCTACTTGTCTTGCAAGGACCAGAGTGAGGCCGAGTCCATTTCAACATTTCTGCTGTTGACATCTCCAAGGACAAGGTGGCTTATTTCTCATTTTAGAGCACTACAAAATACCCATATGCTTTCCTGAGATTAGGATGTGGGCTTTAATGTGTTGGTCTTGTGGCATCTGGACTAAACCAAGATGGGGCTTCTGTATGCATAAACCTTTGTTTGCGTACTGGACCCACCAGTTAATTGCTGTACAGTCCAAGAGTACTATTAAGACCACCAATATGATGTCCAGGGTGGATTGCTAATTATGAGGGCATATGTATGAGAGGATGCTCCCCGGGGTTGTTAATTGGTTGTTCACACAAACATGCCACCAGACTTCGGTCTGTTTTCCATTTCGGATTTTATGTCTAAGTCTACTATACAGTTTTCTGACAAATTTCTTATTTTTATTGCTGCAGTCTTGGGTTGCATATAGTTCATGTTGCTGCAGAAATGGCTCCTGTTGCTAAGGTAATATTATCTACCGAGTAATTTTGAAAATGTTGTTGATCATACCATGCATAACTTGTGCGTACAAATTTATTTAACAACTGCAAGACTATGGAACGTATTGGCCTTTTATTCTTCTTTAACATAATTTTCACCACATATTAGTAAGAAGTGGAAGGGGTCCATTACAGAGCCAAATGGTAGAACACAATCACAATTCATGTTGCTGACCTCATACGAGTGTTGATGATGATGACAGTGATGGTTTTGGAATTGATATTTTCCTTAGTTGCCTATTTTTTTCAAGTTTTACAATATTACACGTACAATGCTGAAGCTTATTTACTACCCTGTAGTTTGTTCTTTCAAGGTTGGTGGTCTTGGAGACGTTGTGTGTGGTCTAAGTAAAGCTCTGCAAAGGAAAGGACACCTTGTGGAAGTTGTTCTCCCGAAATATGACTGCATGCAGTATGATCGTATCAGTAACCTGAAGGTGCATTAAGGGAGATGACCTTTTGTTTTTCAAACTTAGCAGTGCTGCTTATTTCTAACATATAATTGTTATTTCAGGTGCTAGATACAATTGTGGAGTCATATTTTGATGGCCAGCTATTTAAAAATAAAATTTGGGTTGGATCTGTGGAAGGTTAAGAAATATGAAATGATTTATCTTAATGACTACATGTTACAAGTCTAATCTTATACTGAATAGACTTGTGTGAGTGCAGGTATTCCAGTCTATTTTATTGAGCCTCAACATCCAGCTAACTTCTTCTGGAGAGGACAGTTTTATGGAGAGCATGATGATTTCAAACGTTTCTCGTTCTTCAGTCGTGCTGCACTTGAACTGCTGTTGCAAGCCGGCAAGAAACCTGATATTATCCATTGCCATGATTGGCAGACAGCTTTTGTTGTAGGACTCTTGCATGTATAAAATCTTGGTCACTTGATCTTTTGCTTCACAATCTATTTATTGCTACCTTTTGGTTTTTCAGGCACCACTTTACTGGGATTTATATGCACCCAGAGGTTTGAATTCAGCTAGAATTTGCTTTACATGCCACAATTTTGAGTACCAAGGAAAAGCTCCTGCCTCAGAATTAAGGTCCTGTGGACTTGATGCTCAACATCTGAACAGACCAGATAGAATGCAGGATAATTCAGATCATGGCAAAGTTAACCCTGTTAAGGTAATAATTGACAATTTTCTTTGAAATATGTAGTCATTTCACCAAAAGAGAAAAGAACTATTTGTACTAGAAACAATCATAAACTATTTTAAACTTGTTTCTCTTTTTTTCAGGGGGCAATTGTATTCTCTAACATTGTAACAACAGTATCACCAACATACGCTCATGAAGTACGAACACCAGAGGTTTGAATGACAACCTAAAATAGAGTTTTATAGAGAATTGTAATCTGATCGATCACATATCACTACATTCTTGTGTTTTACCATCTTGATTTACATAAAGAGCTGATGAGCATTATCCTTGATGCGTTATGGACACAGTGTTGGTGAAGGTGATTGGACCTACTTTATCAGCCTTTGGCTGCGTTGAATTGATCCATCATTATATCATGAGAAAAGACTATTCAAAGCCGGTGTCATTGCTGAAATAGTTATAGAGCTTAATGTGGTTGAGCCTTATAGATCAATGATCTAGTGAACAGAACAAAGTGAGACAGTGCAAAGATTTTCTATTGAAAGTGCTGCCATAGGTGCCACGAAATTGGGATATGTCATGAAGGATCCACTTATCGAAATTGGCCTAGATTCCGTAGGCATCTGTTCAGTAAGGAAGAAAAAAAATGTCTTCTTTAGCTCCAGAGGTGTAATGCAAGTGGGGACCACATATGCAAGTGGAGCACATGCGGGGATTAGTTATCTTCCGGTATAATATATGTGGTATTAGTTCTTGCTCACATGAAGGCATCCTGTGTAACAATTTTGAGAATGAGGGACGCCATTAGGTAATTGGTGGTATGTAAGGCATAATTTATCCAACAGTGCCTGCATGTATCTGGATTGATTAAACCCTGCCAGACTCCAACTCTGCCCTTATTCTCCCTGTTTAACAATGTTGGAAGTCTTTTTTGAAAAGAAAAGAAGTATCATACTTGTAAATTAAGAAGCTCACAGACAAATTTGTAAAGATTAATATGGAATAAAATTTTATAAATGTAAGCTTTTAATTCAGTATTTATTATGTGAATCTTGTACACTAATCATCTCACATAGTCACATGGTGCATTAACAGGCACACTCTGCTTTCTGTTCTTACTTTTTTTTATCAGTGGTTTCTGTGCAACTTGAGTTCTCTCATGTTGTGGGTTGGAGTACCTGCATCCTGTTGACTATCTATCCTTCTGGAGGGTCATCTGAAGTATGATAGAATCAGTATATGCTGAAATAAATAGTTTTTCTGAGTCCATCTTAATAATGAAGGCTTATAAGAATGATTTACGTTTTCCCGCTTTTGTTTAAACTTATGAAAAGTGACATGATTAAGATTATGTTTTCTGCAGGGTGGACGAGGTCTCGAAGAAACATTGAATGATCACTCAAAAAAATTTATAGGAATTCTAAACGGAATTGACACAGATGCATGGAATCCATTGACAGATAACTTTCTCAAATTTCAGTATTGTGCTGATGATCTTGAGGGTAAAGTGCAAAATAAATATGAGATAAGGAAGCAACTGAAACTATCCTCTTCTGATGCCAATCAACCTTTGGTAAATAAAAACTGTATCTTTCATAGCTGTCAGATGTTTATGATGTGGGTGGATTAGTTGTTTTTATTAATTGTTTTGCCAATTTAAATTCCTTTACTTGAATGAAAATCTTATATTGAAAAACTTGAATATGGTACTTCTTATCCAGCAGTAGTAAATTTTGACGGTGTTGCTTAGTTACTGGGTCATATCTTTTGTAATTGCTGTTTCTGTTTCTCTCACCAGAAAGAGAAAAAAAACAAAACTTTCTGCTTCTTGAACTCAGGAGCCTTTATTTGTTTAATTTTCCAATTTTCTCTTTCTTATATTTAATAGGTCGGTTGCATTACGCGGCTAGTGCCCCAGAAAGGTGTGCATCTTATTAGGCATGCTATATACCGAACATTGGAGTTAGGGGGCCAATTTGTACTTCTGGGCTCAAGTCCAGTCCCACATATACAGGTTTTGGTACTCACCTTTTGATTTATCGGTGACATACTGTCATGGATATCTTTCCCTTGTGCTTTTAAAACTGTTATTGTCTTATGAAGAGAGCAGTGTCAGTATTAATGAATTGATTCTGTAAAACTCTGCCCCATATATTTTTATAAGTATTAATGAATTGATTCTGTAAAATTCTACCGTGTATATTTATTAGTTTCAGATGGTAACAAACTCAATGAAAATACACTTATTTACCAACTTAAAATATCTTGCAAGGAATGAGAAATTATTTGCCAAGATTAAGAGGGATGGGATAGAGACATGTCTTTTATGAAATACAATTCTGCGAGATAACTAGGACTACAATCTTGAAGTTACCTTCAGGACGAAGTACTTTTTCAAAAAAAATTGAGCTAAAATTTGAGAACAAAAGGGAAATTTCAATAGCTTACTTTTGTTTCCCTGCATTGATTCTGGGAGAGGTACTTGGTAGCTTGTTGCTTTACTTGCATGTTTTGAGTTTCTATTGATATTTGTATGGGCTGCTTATCTAGTGAACCTTCATTATTTATCAGTCTCTGTTTTTGTAGAGAGAATTTGAAGGAATTGCAAGCCATTTCCAGAATCATCCTCATATTCGGTTGATCTTAAAGTATGATGAGGCTCTATCGCATCTCATTTATGCTGCATCCGACTTGTTTATTATCCCATCCGTATTTGAGCCTTGTGGCCTTACACAAGTACGTTTTCTGATTTTTTGTCGCTCTTGAAGGACCTCCTTTTTGTTTAATGTTTCCACTTTACTTATATATGAAAAAAATTAACATAAGGTCAACCTCATGCAAGCTTATGTGAAGTTGTTTTTCTAGATGTGGATCTTGCTAATATTTGTAGAGGGTGAGACTAAGGGGAATTGAAAGAGTACCATAAAAAATAGGGGTAGGCAAATTTTGGGCCTATTTTAGTGTGTGGGGGCCCCCTTCATCACACTGTGCACTCTCACATTCATATCAACAGTCGAGATTACATTTTTTAATTTGAATTCATGGAGGTCACAAAAAGGAGTGCGACCAATTGGAATTTAAAGGTGTACTTTGATGATATGGGTCAACCAAATTTTGTGTAATTCTAATATGTTAAACATATTCATTAAACCTCATCAATTTTGAGCCATTAATTGAGTTAAAATTTGACCAGCCTTGATGAGTGGGTCCCATACCCGCCTTTGATGGTGGTTCTACAAAAATGACTCTACAATAATCAACCCCATGGAAGTTTGCATGTGATTAACCTTATGCTAAGCTTCTCATATGTGTGTGAGTGTGCATACACACACACACACATATATATAGAGGGGGGGGGGGGGTGACCGATATTATGTTTATGAGGTTGATTTTTAAGAGGCTCACTTTTGTAGGGCGATCATCAAAGGTGGCTATGGGACTAGGGGGGATGAGTGGCAAATCAGGGGTTATAGGTCTTGTCAAGTTTGGGCTCATATTGATAAGTGGAACCTATTTGTCTAGACCGGTCAAAGTTTCAACCCCATATCAACAAGTGAAATTTGATGTACTTAAATTGATGGGCCCTGGATACTAGGATGACCCCGAAGTTGGTAGACACCCATCATAAAAAGGGGATCTTAAAGCTTAATTGGTTCTTCACCTTCTTATTCCTATGGGGGCCCAAATTAGAAAATAAAATTTTAATTGTTGATTTGATGGTGAAATTGAAGTGTCATGATGAAAGGGGCCTACATGTCTAAATGGGCCTAAAATTTATGGTCTCCCACTTTTTATGATAGTCTTTCTATTTCCCTTTGGTCCATCCCTCAACAACTATTGGCAGGGACCGTATTTTGAAAATTAACTTGACGGACTTTTTTTCTTAGTTTGAGCTGAGATTTCCTTTTCACTATACACACACACACTCACATGTACATATACATATAAGACTCATTTTTATGCCTGGGTGCATATTTATATGAGCTATATGCCTCGGGTGCATGCCCACGCGCGCCATTGGATCTTGATTCAATAGCATGCGATATGCCCCAGTGCGTATTGTCTTTTACTGGGATATACATATGCTCCCAATAGATGATAGCTATGAGGTGTGTATATTTATGTGCGTTTGTACATAAATGAAACTTTCTACTCTCAACAGATGATAGCTATGAGGTATGGATCTGTTCCAATCGCAAGGAAGACTGGAGGATTAAATGACAGGTACATATTTATTCATGTCTTGTTTGGAAATTTCTTTAATAGAATAATTCTGATGTACAAAACTCATGTCTGTTTTTCCCTTCGTGCAGTGTTTTTGACATTGACGATGATACAATCCCAATTCAATTCCGCAATGGTTTTACATTTTTGACACCGGATGAGCAGGTAATGACTGTCTTATCTCAAAATGTCAGTCTATTTCACTGGCTGCTCTTCGAATCCTTTGGTATATTCCATGAGATATCATCTTTATTTCTTTTATATTTTTATTATAATTCTAAATTGGATTTTCATATACTTAAGTGATTGCTGAAATTATGATTAGGGAGTAAGTAGTGCATTAGAGAGGGCGTTCAACTACCGCACCCAAAATGCTGAGGCCTGGCGGCAGCTTGTTCAAAAAGATATGATGATAGATTTTAGTTGGAATTCTTCAGCTACTCAATATGAAGAGCTTTATGCAATATCTGTCGCTAGAGCTAGAGCAGCAGTGGCTGCTGCAGCAAATTAATAGTTTGTTGAAGCGCGTCAGATTTGATTAGGAAACGTCAATAAAGAAGAATGGCTGCTCCAGTTTATTACACGTACAGATGGTTAATGGTCTTGATGGTTCTCAACCAGTGTGGCTGTGCCTAAGTGATATCAGTTTTGGGAGCAATACGAAAAGAGAATCAATTGTTGCTGTGCAGTTTCATGTTAAGTGCTCGCATGATTCTTTCATTCATTAAACATTCTATAGAAGAAAAACTGTGATATCTAAACAGAGATGTCCTGCCCCGTCAGATGCTAAAGTTTTGTACGAGAATGCTAAAAATTGATTCACGAGAATAACCCACGGGCTTTTCTTCAACCATGGACAAGTGGGAGCTACAACTTCAACCGACGGTTTGGCTGTTCTGTTCTCATGGATAACAGATTAGATGGGAATCAGTAGTTTCCTTGCGACGTGCTGTATCTGTATTCTTGGTGGCCGTGCTATGTACACATAGTACCTAAAATGTCATTATACCAAAGAAATAATAAAACAAACATTTCCCATTTCTTAGTCGGGAGGCATTGTAATTCAGAGTACTGTTTTTTGGTAATTTGAAATTCAGAATACTTATTTCGTGACATTACTACAACTGTGGCTCGTGATCCTAGAAGGCTGTATTGAAATCTTTTTCATCCAGATACTTCAATAAATTATAAGTTTGGAGTAGTGAAGCAGCGCATAAATGGAAACAGGAAATCGAAACGAACTCTTTTTGAATTTCACTGATTTGAAGATCAAATATAGAAAGAAAACAAATTGGAGTTTATCATCCCGAAGAACTTTTAGTTTTTGCTCAGAAACAGAGCACGGGTAAAACCCACATTTGGTTTAACCAAATACAAAGAAATTTCATTCAACAACTAACCAGTAATTACAACCAAAGGTCTATTTATACTAACTGATAATCCTTGAAACTCTTGACGGAATTTTGTATTGATTTTTTATAAACTCTTCGTTGTCATTGTTATCCCTTTACTGTTCCAATGCACAAAAGTTGAAGAAGGCCAACAGATTTAACGGCCAGTTCATTTGAACCAAAATGTCTTAAAAACCCCTAGTTAACAACATACAACTTTAAATCCATTAGTAGTTACTGGAATTGCCCTTCAGCCAATTAACACTTAATATAAGTATTCGACGAATTGTCTAAACCAAATAACATTCCTTGATTGAACTAAAGCTTAATTTGTCAATCCAATTATGCTCCTGCATCAAGTAGCCCATCACACGAATTTTGGTTTTAGGTGTCAAGGTCATGATGTGTTAGAATTTCATTGCCCTTTTATAGACATAATTAGTTTATTGAAATTATGCAAGCGACAATAACTTTAAAAATTATCAAAAGCCAATTACCAATAATTTACATCAACTACAGTGATAATCTCACTAGTTAAGAAGCATATTTAATGCTTCACTTTGATTATAATAATGAGGTAAGTGTAAAGTATGTATGGGAACCATTTATTTATGATATTAACGGTGCACACACTAAGGACATATTAGTGTTAGAGATTATAGTACGTGTGCTACACCATCGATTTCAAATATTAATTATTTTTATACATTCTTTACGTTAGGCTCATTATCATAGGGAAGTATAAAAAATAAAAAACTCTTCCCACTAAGTGGGGATAAAGTTGGTGTATGGGCTGCAACGTTACTATTTACACGATAGGTTGTATCTGAGCACAATAATGTGTGGGCAGTTGCCTCCAATTGATTTGAGTTAAATATTAAAATAATATTTTTTTAACAACTCGAGTTTTTTAAAAATATTTATTTAATATGGTTTCAAAACCAAGGACTTAATGAATGCTTGCCCAGGAGAATTGAGTTGAGTTAAATATTCTAATATACTAACACCTTGAGTTTTTTTTTGGAAACTTAGCTATTTAACTCCTCCCACCCACTATAAGTGTGAATAAATCCCACGCTTGAATTGAAAATAATATGTTGATGAAGGTTTTTATAAAAATAAGATTGTTAGTAAGCGCCCTACACATTTGGTAGGGCGTGCACCTAGCGTATAACATGCGAAATAAGGAATAGGTGGCCAGTCTCCTCCTTGTTTTACATGTACTAATCAATTTCGATACCATGACTCGCCAAAAAGTGAAGGAGATGACATTTTCAAGAACATCTAATTTCGGATATATATTTTTTGCTTTCTCACCAAAATAATGACATCTTCTTGCCTTTTTAAATCATTCATTTCCCTTTCATGGGGATGGGATTGGAGAGCAGAAGCTAACCCCAAAGTATCATTTTTCCTTTCCAATCATGCGAATATCAACGCAGTAAAGATTTGTTTATAAATTAATTGATATTATGCGAAGGGCAATATCTTCAAGCATGTTCAAATTCAACTGCAATAATGTACATCAACCATAGTGATAATAATATCACTTGCCGGGGACGAAGTTGGTGGCGTAGGCCCAGGCGTTGTTGTTGACGGGGTCGGCCAAGTGGTCGGCCAGGTTCTCAATTGGTCCCTTTCCGGTCACGATGGCTTGGACGAAGAACCCGAACATGGAGAACATGGCCAGTCTCCCGTTCTTGAGCTCCTTCACCTTCAACTCGGCAAAAGCCTCCGGGTCGTCGGCAAGGCCCAATGGGTCGAAGCTGCCACCAGGGTAGAGTGGGTCGACCACTTCCCCGAGCGGCCCACCGGCGATTCTGTAGCCCTCCACCGCGCCCATCAGAATGACCTGGCAGGCCCAGATGGCGAGGATGCTCTGAGCGTGGACCAAGCTCGGGTTGCCCAAGTAGTCCAGCCCACCCTCGCTGAAGATCTGGGCCCCGGCCTTGAACCACACGGCCTCTCCGAATTTCACACCGTTGCGGGACAGCAGCTCCGGGAAGACGCAGCCCAGGGCCCCAAGCATGGCCCACCGGCAGTGGATGACCTCGAGCTCCCGGTTTTTCGCAAATGTCTCCGGGTCGGCGGAGAGGCCGGCAGTGTCCCAACCGTAGTCGCCGGGGAATTCACCGGTGAGATAGGACGGGGACTCGCCGGAGAATGGGCCCAAGTACTTGACACGGTCTGGGCCGTACCATGGGCTACCGGAGGGGGCTGGTCTGGGCCTGCCAACAGTACTCTTGCGCATGGTGACCCTGCCCTCGCCGAGGATCTCCGAGGCGGTGGGGCCGAGCTTAATGGCCTTGCCGGCCAATGAGGGGGAGGAAAGAGCCATGGTGGCCATGTCTACCGTCTAGTGATGTGAGGAGAAAATCTAGAAGGGGTCACTGAGTGTATGATGTGAGACACAAGGGATTGTTGGTCTTTATAGATGGAGGTTGGATGGAAGTCCTTATCTATGGGTATCTCTATCTTCCTTCTCATTGGCCATG
The DNA here is from genome assembly GCA_035235625.1 of Saururus chinensis. Taxonomy (NCBI): domain Eukaryota; kingdom Viridiplantae; phylum Streptophyta; class Magnoliopsida; order Piperales; family Saururaceae; genus Saururus; species Saururus chinensis. The sequence goes on from CP141145.1 coordinate 36,707,261, forward strand.
AGCATAGACTTTCAACTCACCCAGCATACATGGCACTCCTTGTACCGCTCACTCTCTGTGCCTCGTCTCTTCTGTCCCTATGATTAAATCGGATCCACTAGTTTGTAGCGGCCATGATCATACGCCTCATGTTTGCCCACCCGTGATGCTGACGATATTAATCCAGAGTTTCTGCTAGCTTACCTAAATTTCGATATATGCTCTTGTAACTGTTACTGCTATTTGAAGACGAGCATTCGTATCACCTTTTCTAACGAGGCACATAAAAACCTATGTGTTAAGAAAATAGAAAGAATGTTATACATGGTATGATCATTCTCCAATACATAACCTCAAAAATGGGAGGTTTCGGAACTTCTAGGGGATAAACTCTAAGGATATTTTATAAGGGGACGTATAAAATGGTGACAAGTGTATAATGATGTGAGACTAAGGAGGCCAAGTGCTTTAATACCCTCTTGGCATGGTGAGTGATGAGTCATGAGCGTGGATTGAAGTTCATAGAAATATGGGACGGAGAGGCTTGGTGAAGATTTTTGTAATTTGGTTCTTGGAGAGCACATAGAGGACTTGGAGGTTACCATCAAAAACTTGTTTGCATATATAGTAATGATCAATTTTGATATGTTTTATAGGCACGAAAAACTGGATTGACGGTGAAAACAATTACAAATTGGTTGTTGCACCATAGAGAGTTAAGAGGGAGGGCAAGGGGGTCCCAAGAAAGACGTATATCATGAAGACCTATACGAGCTTTGTGGCCATGGAGGAGAGAGTTTTATATATTATTTCTGTAGAAGAATGAGTAACTATGTCTTATTTCTTAGACCTCTAGATGGTGGATTTATAACTCATATAGAGGACTATGTCCTAATCGAAGACGGCAATGAGAGCACCGGTAGAGGGACTGGGGGAGCGCCAGTAGAGCTAAGGAGGAGAGGGCACATGGACTGACTGAAAGAGTAAAATGATTATAGGAGTTATAGTAAAAGTGAAGATGAAATAGACAGAGACACAGTAAGAAAGGTGAGAAATGAAATAGGCAAGAGACACATTCAAAATGGTGAGAAGTAGTGCACGTCAAGAAAGGCAATTGATTGAAGCGTGGGGGAAAGGATGGGGAGAGGGAAAGTACAATGGGTGGGAGTATGCGAGAGTGAGACACCACATTTGAGAGGGTGGGAGGGATGTGAGACAAATGCTCACTCTCTTCCCTAGGCAAGATGTAGTTAGAGGTACGAGAGGGAAAAAAAAAAAAAAAGGAGAAGAGGAGAACCATGGGAAGAGCTCTAAGGGTTTTGGTGTGAGCCTATCTGGCTTCGATAGTATGTTAAGAAAAGAGAAAGGATGTTATATACGGTGTGATCACTCTACAATATATAACCTCACAATGGGAGGTTCTGGAAACACTGGGGGACAAACCGTAGGATTTTTACAAGGAGATATAAAGGATGGCAATAAATGTATGATGGTGCAAGGGTAAGGAGGCTAGGTGCCTTAATACTATGATTTTAGGGATTAATAATTTTATTAATTCTTTTTATTATTTGTTGGAAGCAAAGAAACAATATGTTTCACATTTGCCTTAGTCTTTAAAGTCCATTTTTAATTGCCGAAACTTAGATTTGTTATCAAGGTAGGCCATTTTCTTAAAAAGTTATAGGTGCTTAAAGCCAAGTGACTCAAAAACTTGAGTTGTTAGGTGTCGTTTGACAACATATTTGAAGGTGAAGAAAATGACATTTTGTTTCAAATGCCTTTGTTGATGAACGAGTCATTAGTGAGCCTCAAAATATGTACAGGGCCATCATGAGGATTTATAAATCATTTGTGTAAAAAGATCCTCTTGGTGAGCTTTTTCACAAATAAATAATAAACTTCATGACTGGTTTTAAAACAAGTTAAGATTTTGAGGTCATTTGTTTAGGTGTAGTTTGGTAACACATTTAAATGTGAAGAAAATGGTATTTTGCTTTAAATACCTTTGCAAGATGAATGAACAATATGCATCAAAAAATTTTGTAAAGGGCCATTACGATGATTTGCAAGTCATTTGTATAGAAAGGTCCTCTTGAGGAACTTTTTTACAAATGAACTTCATGATTATTTTGAATACAAATTTAAATTTCCAAGTCATTTGTTTAGAATTTATGGGAAAATAATAAATATAGGTTACCAAACAAGAATTATATATTAACATTTGTTGAGAAAAGTAATTTGACATGAAATATAACATCTAAACAAGATTTAGGGGAATGTTGACACAAATGGGCCACAAATAAAGAAAAAAGTAGTTGCCAAATGATACCTTAGAATTTGTGAAGAAATTGATTAATGTGGGTTGCTAAACAATAATTATTTACCAACATTTGTTTAAAAAAATAATTTGACATAAAGTACGACATCTAAACAAGATTTAGAGGAAAATTGATACAAATGGGCCACAAAAGAAGAGGACAGTGATTACCAAACGACACCTTTATAACATACCAATTGGGCTCATTCCAGGCCTTTATAACCAGAGTCATGACCATGATACAGATGAGCCCTAGCAACGGAGTATTACAGTAATATTTATGTACCATGTTAAGTTGTTATATACTCCCGCTCAATAATTTTTTTTCCTAGTGGATATTAACCAGCCAAGTGGTTAATAGATGGATCCGTAATAATTATCACCTAAAAGACAATCCTAAGGCCACGTGACGAAGGATACGCCTGATTGGTCTCCTTGACCATGGAATCCTAACATGGTATATAATTATTTAACATGGTGCATCATTAGATAGTCATTTGATGGCTATATACCACGTTAAGCCACTATGTACTGTTCTAGGATACACGTGGACCATCCTTATAGAGCCTGTCTGGAAAACATTTTCTTATAACAAACTAAGCTTTCCTTGCATGTACAGGCATTCTTTCACAAGAACATACAATATGGGGGCAAGAATTATGGCATTTTAGGTATCAATTATCATGTTAGATTTAACAAAATCAGAAATAAATAAATTTGAAGAAGTAGAGGCGAATTTGTACCAACCTAATAAAAATCACTATGGAGATACATTAGGTTTGTGGATGATTCTTATGTGTTTCTTCACAATATTTCCTAGTAAAATTTGAGGTCTCATTGCTCTAATCAGCTCTATGCTTCAAGTTGCTCTACTCACGTTTAAATTGAACCTAATGGCAGATTATATAGTCAAATTATTACTCATGTTATTGGTTTACATGACCTTTTCCCTTTATCTTAAAACATAGGTGCAAATAATAGTATAGGAAAAGATACATTAAGGTTGCCTATAAGGGGGCTAATATCAACACAAGATATTTCATGGCCCTGTACAGAAAAAATATCAGAGGATAGGATTTTTCTGAGGCCCTTTGTAGCACACCACAAATTAGAGGGCCAGAATATCTCAATTGCATGGTGCACATGAGACCATGTGGCACAAAAATATCAAAGCTGCAATACCCGGCAGCCAATAACAAGCAAGTTTTAGATAGTAGAGGATAGATATTGAGTACTGCATGTCTTCTCTTCCAGTTTCACTCATATAAAATGGCCTCTCCTGCAAACCTAATTCCTCACACATCCACTTCGAGCTTGCATTATTAGTTCATAAATCTCTGTTTCTACCACACCCTCTTTAGCTGCTACCTCCATGGCCACCATGGCTCTCTCCTCCCCTTCGCTGGCCGGTAAGGCTGTCCAGCTGGGCCCATCCGCCCAGGAACTCCTGGGCCAGGGACGTGTCACCATGCGCAAGAGTACTGTTGGCAGGCCCAGACCAGCCCCCTCCGGTAGCCCATGGTACGGCCCAGACCGTGTCAAGTACTTGGGCCCATTCTCCGGCGAGTCCCCGTCCTATCTCACTGGTGAATTCCCCGGTGACTACGGGTGGGACACCGCCGGCCTCTCCGCCGACCCGGAGACATTTGCCAAGAACCGGGAGCTCGAAGTCATCCACAGCCGGTGGGCCATGCTTGGGGCCCTGGGCTGCGTCTTTCCGGAGCTGCTGTCCCGCAACGGTGTGAAATTCGGAGAGGCCGTGTGGTTCAAGGCCGGGGCCCAGATCTTCAGCGAGGGTGGGCTGGACTACTTGGGCAACCCGAGCTTGGTCCACGCCCAGAGCATCCTCGCCATCTGGGCCTGCCAGGTCATTCTGATGGGCGCGGTGGAGGGCTACAGAATCGCCGGTGGGCCGCTCGGGGAAGTGGTCGACCCACTCTACCCTGGTGGCAGCTTCGACCCATTGGGCCTTGCCGACGACCCGGAGGCCTTCGCCGAGCTAAAGGTGAAGGAGATCAAGAACGGGAGACTGGCCATGTTCTCCATGTTCGGGTTCTTCGTCCAGGCCATCGTGACCGGAAAGGGACCAATTGAGAACCTGGCCGACCACTTGGCTGACCCCGTCAACAACAACGCCTGGGCGTACGCCACCAACTTCGTCCCTGGCAAGTGAATTCAGCAGTAAATGAGCATGCTTTTCCCGGAGAGGTGGAATGAAAATTTGGATTAGCGTGTGCTTGATGTAAATTACTGAGACTAGTGTATTGAAGATGGTGATTTGTTTTTTCTTTTTTTTGTGTGGGAATATTGTTAACTAGTTACTCCTTTCTTCTCATCTGCAGCTTCTATTAAAAAGTTCTTTTAATGCACTAATCACAATCTTTCACATAATAGTTCTATGGAGTCAGTTTTTAGTGCACTAATCACTGTCTCGGTAGTTTGTGATTACCCCTAAATAAGGTATTCCTCTTTTTAAGTACAGCCAGGAAGTATGCACGTGCAAAATGCACATGTGATCCAATCCAAGCCTTGATTATATCACTACACGCATATACAACTAAAAAATGAAAAAACATTGCCAAAAAATAGCAGAATTAAAACTAACAACACGAGTTGGAGACATAAAAGATAGATTTGCAACTCGGTCAATTGTAAATCTAACACATATGAACCCAACCCAGTTCAAATGGGCTGTGTATACATTTCCTTTCTAAAAACAACAAATTGGTATATTTATAAGAATTTGTATGTAGACGACTGTTGAATTAATCAGACAAACAAAATACTATTGGTAAAATCAATAAGCGAAAAAAACACTCTTAATAGGGAAAAATAATCTACATTGAGCTTAAGTCAATAACATATATCACAAAAGTATCATATAGTTTTGCAATTAAAAATTAACTTCAACTAAATTAATAACATGACAACAATATCGCAGTTGTGATTTAAGAAAATCAATAGCACTTTTATTATTTGAAGCATTATCTAAGGTAATATGATAGTCATGTAAACCGCCATTATAGATTTATTAATTACAACTCCCTGCATGAAGAGATTCTGATAAATTTAAAGTAATAATTTTTTATTTAGAACCTAATCATGATCAATATAATATGTTGTGATATAAATATATCCTAAAATTTGGTTATTAGTCTCTCTCTCTCTATATATGAAGTAATAGAAATTTTATCGGGAATCATAAAAAGAGTTTTAATGAGATTACTTTTGTGTTTGTTGAAGGGTTTAATATAATTTAACTTAGTTGTATTAAGTGATATCTTATGGAAGAATGAGTTGAGGGTGTTCTTTATATACATTTTAAAAAAAATTATCATGTAAAAAAAGAGAATGATTCTTCAACTTGTACAATATATTTTGCTAGCTCACTTTGATTTGCATTTCAGTGTATATGAAAGTGCTCAAACTAGCCGATGAACTAGCATGGCTAGTTAATTATGTTTGCCTTGGATCTAATTTTCTAGCCTTTGCAAGACACTTGTAGATGTACTTAGAAAAATGATCCATGCTACTAATGGAAATACTGAGATGTGTTTTGCAATAGTTACAAAATGTTCATTGTAGCAATATGCCCAAGTTTATTTGGGCCTAACACTTTTTTTTTTGTCTAAGTGCTCCCATTTAGTAGGGTTTCCCATAGCCCACGACCATAACTATCGGTTGTTGTCACGTTTGGTTCTATTGGTTGCTCTTTATTTGCCAATAATGAGATATTGAACCCATGATCGGGATGAGTCAGATTCCCTTATTTGATGGGCATTTGACTTTCTATAGTGTTAGAGTTGAACTTATTCATGGAATGATAGTTAGAGTAGCAAGCCATTTATCTAAAAAAGAATAAAATAATAATTAGAAAGAATAAAATAAGATAATAATATTACAAAAAACCCTTGAATTTGTGTAGAAAATTGCCCTTTGATTCTTGAATACTTGAGTTTAGAGATTTAGATTCGGATGAGAGAGCTTGAAGAAGAAAAACGTAAAGAGTGGAAGATGTCTTCTTAAAGAATGAAGGAGAGATTGTTTGAGACTTGAGCCTTTAATTACTTGATAAATTTGAGATTTGAGAGATTGAGTAAGAGTGTGGAGTAAAAAAAATCCTCCCCCTCCTTTTGATTTATAAGGTAACTTTCTGCCCGAGTTAAATGATGAAAAAACCCTTCAACTGTCAAAAAATAGCTCTACAAGGGGGTAATTTCAGTCATTTTTTCAAGGATGATCGATCGGCCCCCAAATTATCATTTTTGGCACTATGGCCGATCGATTAGCCATTAATGGCTCTATAAAGAGATGTTGGCTCCAGGGCTAGGCTGCCAACTTGGCAGGCATGGTCATTGTTCAACCATGCAGTGACTCTAAAAAGAGATAGCACCACGCAGGGCCGTAAGGTGTAGTGCAAGCCCTATTGGGGTTTAGGCCTTCACTGACCCGATTTTAGCCCATGGGCCGAAATCCTCAACCCGATAAAACCCAACCGTTTTATGGGGCTTGGCTGGGCTTAAGCTTGACCCTTTGCCACCTTTTATGTAAGTCCTGACAAACCCTACAACTATGCAGCACTTTTCAATGGGTTTTGTCATGTGCCATCGATTTCATTTGGGCCTTCTACCAATTATTATGCCATTTTTTGTGTGGGTGGATTTTGCTATATGCCCTCCCATGTGGTAGAGCTTATTCCACCTATGTGAATACTTTGACCCATACTATGTGGATCAAGAAGAAAACTATGGGCCCCCATTGGCAATGTTTAACTACATTGAATCATCTCCTATATTTTTTTGCCTCTGTTGCAAGAACCAAAGACCACCTCGAGGACAAGGTGGAGCAGAAGCGCAGTGAAATGTTATCACCCGCCCTAGGAGTCGAGTCGAACCTTCAAAGTCTATTACAATTAGAATTTAATTATTAGTGATAATATTTTAAAATAATTAGGAGTTTATTTTTATTGGATTTAGGCTCGTATTAGAGGCCTATTCTGTTTAGGAATTCTATTATGATTAGGGTTTATAATTGTTTATAAATAAGTAGGGGTTTTATCCAGATTTATTATTCAAAAAGTTAATAAAAAAAGTATAATTATTTAATTTAATATAGTTTTCTCTAGCCTTAATCCCTCTATTCTTTCCTTTTGTAGACAACAAATGCCTTTATAGATGCCATGCACAGGATGGTGGTGGAGGTCATCAACATTATCGCCACAACTGTCTCGCCAATGCTTTCACCTTGGCTCGCTTTATCTCCTTCCTCAACTGTACCTTCATCAAAGTGAATGCTGCAAAGCCTAGCAGCGAAGAACTGCTTCGAGCAATGCTCTGGTGGCCAACATCGCCAAACTCCTACCACTAAGTCCTCCTTGCGAAGGATCTGCGAAGGATCTGCTTGATGGTGTTAGGTCAGTGCTTTCGTGATCCACACAAACAAACCCAGAATGAGTTTTGAGAGTGACGTGAGTGGAGAGAAAGTTTAAAGTGGGCCCCCCATTCTAATTCAAGTGAGGATCCTCAATAAAAAAGATATCAACATGGGCAGTTAGTTAAGCACGTAAGCTCTTTTTGCCTTGCATCTTCTTTATCTCCTGACAGAAAAAATTGAGAATGAAGGAACAATGAATCGAGACAAACATTGAGGACATGATCAATAGTTCATGTAGAGTTTCTCTCAAGTGCTTAGCAAAGATTGGAAGAATAGACAGACACTCTCATCTGTTCTTTCTCATGGGTTCTGATTTGAAAAAGAACTAAAATTATTACTCTCATCTTCTTTAATAAGTAGTGATTAATTCTATTTAAGTAAATTATCTAAATAATTTGACTAAGGAACAAAGAAGTTTCTCGAAGAGATTTATTAAAAGATAATTTTAAATTTTTTTATTTATAATTAAATAAAAAAAAATCATACATAATTTTAAATTGGCCACATCCTTGGAGCTCAACCCCTAAAAGTCAGTAATTTTTAATTTATTTTTTAATTATTATTAATCTTAAAATTATTTAAATTAATTTACTACTTATATTATGAATGCATATAAATTAAATTAATTGTGCAAGACACACAGGTTAAATTTGTGCACATTTACAAGTCAAGCTCACCATTAAGCTTCCGTTGGTGCCACCCAATAGATGTCTCACCTTCATGGCCCTCTTCAAGGTGTTCTTGCTGGGGTTGGATAGCACGACCTCCACTGCCTTCAAAAATTGATATGGGGTAAGAGACAAATGGGGTAATGAGGAGAATCCTTGGGTACATATAAACGCGTTCTTGTGAACCGACTTCAGTAGTGTTTCATGTTCTCTCACTTGCACATATTTCGAAATTATTGTTCTCAATAGTCTACACCGTATGATTTCTCATGGAGTAACGTACAAGATCAAATGATGATATACAAACAGAACATTCTCGGTTGAAGCACAACTTAAAAAGAAGTTAGGATTGTATATGATAGAATCTAAAATTGATCTAAATTCTCAAGAACAACTATATTCCGCTTTTTACAAACAGACAATCCCCTTGAGGCCTATTAGAACTCTTCTACTTCGGCTTCAATTGGAGAGCAGCACTGTGCAAGCATATTGCAAAAACACGAGTCTCAAAATTGGGTGATTTCAATTAAAGGATAGGACTGTTTTCAGTAAGAATGGCCATTTACCTATTGATGCAATATCGCTTCCCAGTAGGTGGTGGTCCATCATCAAAGACATGGCCAAGATGGGAATTGCAAACTGCACAAAGAACTTCCTCCCGCGGCATGAAGATGATCGACATATCTAACTTTGACTTGACATTGTTCCCAATGGATTGGTAGTAAGAAGGCCAACCAGTCCCACTGTCAAATTTTGTGCTTGACCTGTGAAAGACGAATTTGAATACAAGTTAGCAATCAGTTTTAAAAAAAAAACAGTGACGAGTTGGCTATCAGTTAGTCATGTGAGCGATGATCCAAATTTAAACAACATGATACTTGGTCTGAATTTGAACAACTAACAGGGGAGTAGATGGATTCTCTCTTTCTCTCTCTCTCTCCCCCGCTCTTGCACACTTGTATGTATAGATAATCACCTAGGCCATATCAAATAGAATATAAACTATGATGATAACTTACTCGAACAGAGGTGTATCACAACAGACACAGTGGTAGGTTCCTGGTGTTTTAGTGTTCCAGAATTCCCTACAAGGCAGAATAACAAATAAAGCAGAGATAAGAAGGTTACTGAACAATTTGTCTCATATAGATTAGCGGGGAAAATTTTAAGCTCTTGGAGCATCATTCATGCTGATAATCAATAATGCATTAGGAAGAGTTAAATACTCCCTCCCTCCATCCCATATTAATAGCTCCATTTGGATTTTCAAAATGAACTAATTTTAGTTCATTTTGAGAAACCAAATGGAGCCATTAATTTAGGACGGAAGGAGTAATTGAATTTAGGATCATACCCGGTGAAAGCCCTCTCTGTACCCTTTTGTCTACAAATGTAGTACTGCTCCTTTGTCAGACGCTTCTTCCATTCTTCATCACTTATTGAGGAGTACTCCATTTTTCCGGATTCTGCATTTTAACATGGCAAAATGCGACATGTTCAACCTCTGCTTTTAGGAGCAACACATCATATGGGAATCCAGTAGATATTTTCTACGATTTAGCCAGATTGTGAAGCCACTCTTTGCAAGCTCATCAATCTTGTCATCAACTTAGCTTTTGAACGTGTATTTTGGATGAGAAATAAACAAAGACTGATGAACATGCTAGGCCTTTGTTTTTCCTAGATAATCAAGTCATCACCGGTATGTTCAGTTTGTAAAAGATTATACCTGTTAGTGGTCGACTTTCTGGCCCAAGTGATATCTACTACTACCATATGTATTCACAGAGTTAGCCGCGGACCAATTAAATTCATACACTGGGGTTATCAGAACTATCACTTTAAAAGCATGCATTAGTAAGTGTTGCATAGCTCTCAAGCTCATACTCCAATTCCATCATTCTGATTCATAATAAAACCTCTCTGCGGTAAGCACTCACCCAAAGGGACATTGCCAATATGTTGGTGTTGTAACTTGAGCATAATAGCAAAGACTTGCAGTTCTTAGTTGAATGAGAGATGTTTAAGATCATTATACAATAGGAAGTCATGTATCACTACTAATAGAATAAAAGAAAGCATTAATGTAGGATTATGAAAAACAGAAAACTATCCAAACTGGGCAGGGTTAGAAGCTAGCTTAGTCCTGTACTCATAAAAGGTTAACAAAAAGGATTTGAGGCCATAATTTTGTGTGAACGACTTAAGAAAAAATTACAGAAGGAATACTTCTTCGAACCAAATCAACAGATTTACAGTAATAGATATATGAAAAACAGGCAAATTTAGCAGTGGGTTATATTCAAAGTTTTATACTTTGATCAATATTCATAACAACCTAAATGGAACCTTCATGACGCATATAAATGATCAGCCAAACAGCACAAGAAATAAGCACGTTGCAAAATCTCCAAACAAGAACGAATTTTTCTCAAGTTGCATAACATGTCATGCCCATAACAAATGTCTCACTTTTAAGTTCGGAACCTTCGAATGTGAAACAAGACCAAGAAGCACGAATGAACCAAAAACAGTCAGAAGTAATGAAAGGTCAATCCAATTCGAACTTTCCGTAGAGCAAAAAATAAAAAACACAAAAGTATTTGCTGTTCTTTGCCATAGAGATGGTCAGACAAGTTTTGGAAATTTTATTATTAGAATCAGCACAGAATCAAAAAATTATTTCCATATTCACAATCCGAACAGAAGGAAACGAGGGCCAAAAGGGAAATTAAGAGAGAAAAGCTAGAATCAACTGCGTCTTCAGAACTGAAGGGGGTTAATATGGTTTCATTTAACATGATAAACGAGAGAGCAAGGGACCTTGAACGCTATCTGGTTTCTGAGAAGACGGAGAGGAGCCCATCACACAAAATGCTCCGGAGAACCTCCTGGGCCTGTCAGAACCTCGACAAGGAAGCTGAATTGATAATCTGGGCCGCAGTGAATCGGCAGAGGGAAGGTAACACGCAAGAGTAAGACTTGCAGGAATAGAAGCCATATTTTGTACCCTTTATCTGCACATAATCACAATCCACAAGACTCTGGAATATGAATTCTGGCATATGTCACCTCTTATGTCATGCTGGTATGGTTTGGCAACCTCCACGTTACATAAAGCCGCTGATACAACAGTAAACAGACGACTTGTTGAAGGAAAGGAAGACTGGTTGCCGAGGAACGGGCAAACCATCTCAGGCATATATGATTAGTTTGTATTAGCTCGGTGTAAAACAGTAAAAGTGATTAAAAAGATTATTATTGTAATTTTTTCTTACGATATAAACTTGTTTTTTATTCCAACGAGACCCACTTGGGCATAGTCGGCTGCCACATAAAGTCACGGCTCACGAGCTTAAAGGGACTCGCGGGCTTTGGGAGCAAGAGGAAAACATAATTATTTAGTGGAGAGATACGTAGTAGATATATCTTATAAATAAGTGGTACGTTTAATAACTATATAGATATTTAAAATTATATAAAATAAAATATAAGTTTTAAATTATATATATTTAAAGATGAATAGACATATATCCAAACACGCGGTAGAAGGACTTATAGGAAGACTATTTCCAATTAGCTCCTAAAAAAGTCAAAAACAAAGCACTTCATGGAGGGCAGCAGATGACTGGTTCAGGTAGTCCGGGCGTAACAAGATGCCTTTTGTCAGTAGAGGCAGCTGCTGTCAAATGATGAATTATGCATTCGCTGTAGGGGTGTAAACGGCGTTCGTTTGTTCGGTGTTCGTCCGCGTCCGCGTTTGTTCGCATTAAAATAGATAATATTAATTTTTGTCCATCTTAAATACGGACGGATATGAATAAGGGTTAGCCGTATCCGCAGCCGTCCGTGTCCGCCAACTATATATTTTATTATTTTTATTTTTATTTTATACTAAATTACTAACCTATGTCACATAGTTAATCTTCACAATAAAAATATAAAAAATATATATTATACTTTCACATATTTTTTATAATATTATTATTTATTTATTTTTTAGATTAGACTATTTTATTATTATTATAGCTTATTTTTTAATTAATTTTTTACTAATTACCCTTAATTTAAGGATAAAAGACTTTCGCCTTTATTTCGTCCGTGTTCGTCCGTTTTTGCCTGTATCCGTCGTGGATAAATACGAATGGACAAGCACTTGGTCCGTATAAAAACGGACGGCTGTGGACATGCCTTGTCCGCATCCGCGTCCGTCCGTTTACACCCCTAATTCGCTGTACCTGTACATCAACAACCCGGTCGTCTTCTCAGTATTGCGAAGAACCAGTTTCCCCTTCTCCCTTCCGACCAGGGTATGCAATCGCTTCTCTATCTGGGCTCTTCATTTTCTGCTACACAAAGTTGTCTCTTTGCAGTTTAATGCGCTTTGGTTTGGTAGTTATGTTTATGATAATTTTTCTAATTATCCATCTCGACTAATCTAAATTGATAAAAAATATTCAGCACAACACTGGAATGGCTCGGTCAGCTTTGGATGAGGTGTCTGATACTGGTGCTTTCAAACGATCTCCATCTACCTTCCGGAGTTTCATAACAAGAGACACGGCCTCCCAATTTCCTGCTGAGCCCGGAAGATATCATCTGTACTTATCATATGCATGCCCTTGGGCTTCCAGATGCCTCGCATACTTGAAGATCAAGGGGCTTGACAAGGCTATTACTTTTTCGGTAGATCCTTCTCTCATTCTTTGCCAGTTTAGCCTCTGTTTTATAGTGCATAGAGCAAACTCTCTTATTGAAGATCACGCCATTACTTGATCCTTGGTTTAATTTCTTACTTTCAGTTGAATGGCTAATCAGGACAGTTCACTCACCAAGAACTGTGCTTGAGATTGTATTTATGCTGAACGCTCTTCACATATGGCCCAGTTGGGTCAATGATATTTCGGTTCATGAGTTATTGGCATATGCAATTCACCCACCATTTTTATTATCCATTGTGTCTCATTCTTAAAATTGCTGTTTGAAAGGTTGTCAAAACAAAATGGGAAAGAACCAAAGAAACGGATGAACATATAGGATGGGTCTTTCCTGCTTCCAGTACAGAGGAACGCGGAGCTGACCCTGATAACTTGAATGGAGCCAAAACTGTCAGGGAGCTCTATGAGATTGCCAGTGCAAATTATACTGGAAAATACACTGTTCCTGTGAGAACCACGTCTCTCTTTTTTTGCTATCCAGGGCAATGTGCATGTGTGTTTTCCTCGTCCCAATTTTTATAATTATCCTCCAAATTGTCTGCGGCAGGTTCTATGGGATAAAAAGCTTAAGACAATAGTGAACAATGAAAGTGCTGAGATAATTCGGATGCTGAATTCTGAATTTAATGATGTGGCCGAAAATGCCAGTTTGGACCTCTATCCTGCTCACCTTCAAGCCGAGATCAACGAGACTAACGATTGGATTTATGAATCTATAAACAATGGAGTCTACAGGTGCGGATTTGCCAAGAAACAGGGGGCTTATGAAGAGGTAAATTTCTACAGTGTCATCTTTTATGATCTGCATTCTTTGATTTTTTGCCTTCTACTATGTATTGCGATGTACGCAGGCTGTGATCAAGCTATATGAAGGGCTGGATAAATGCGAGGAGATACTTGGAAAGCAGAGGTACATATGCGGAAACACCCTTACTGAAGCAGATATCAGATTGTTTGTCACACTCATAAGATTTGATGAGGTACATGTCCACGACCAACCATCTTTTTGCAATGTTCTCAGGTCTGTTCATGAGCTTTAGAGCGTCCTCCGATCCCCTGATGCATTTGTTGTTGAGCTTAAAAATGCTTTTCTTGAAAGGTTGAAGATAATGCAACCTAACTGAACTTAACTCTTCTAACAGGTTTATACCGTCCACTTCAAATGCAATAAAAAGATGCTCCGGGAGTACCCAAATTTGTTCAATTACACAAAGGACATATATCAGATTCCAGGCATGAGCAGCACAGTTAACATGGAGCATATCAAGAAACATTACTATGGGAGCCATCCTTCCATCAACCCCTATGGGATCATCCCCATCGGGTCCAATGTCGACTTCTCATCTCCCCATGACAGACACAGATTCAGCTCTTAAATTCTGTTGTACCTGTATATGTAACTTCATACAGACAATTTATTATGTGTGATTGTCTTTCTTGTTTTATGAAATCAAGGCCACTGCCATGAGTGTGATTGTCTTGTTCTTCTACTTCTATTACTGAAAATAATAATAATAATAACTCTAGCAAAATCAAGCACCCAAGATCCTTATAAGGTTGTGTGTAGAAAATGATCTGATTTTAGTTCATTTGGATAAAGCAAATAGGACTATTAAGTGGGACAAAAGAGAGTATTAATGAAGATAAGAAAATCTATTTGCAGTTTGTTCCCGGCTTCCTGCACTTCACTCTGGGAGTCGTAATGGGCAATAATGGGCTACTGAAATATGGCTCCAATTAAGTACAATGAAGGCCCGATGTATCAAGCCCATCGATGGTTCAACGGTCAGGCCCATATCGTCTGCCTCGGCGACCGCATAGGCGATGGGGCAACCGGGGCGGGCCATTTAACAGAGGAGCCGCGAGCGGAGGAATTTGATAAGTGACAATGGCCGCTTCGCCGGGGGCGGGCCTCCACCGGCTCTCCACCTTCAAGGAGAAACCTGCCGCCGCCATTACCACCCCTCATTCCTCCTCTCCTCCTCCTTCTGCACTGTCGCCGCTCGAGTCCTTCGCCTCCGATCCCGTCTTCTCGGTGTTCTTGTCGCCGGACTTCTCATCGACCCAGTTCTCCTCCCAGGCGCTCACGTCCGGCTCCGCTGCCTCCCGAGCCGAGCACCTCCAGGAGGCCATACGCCTCCTCGAGTCCCAGATCCGCTCCGAGGTCCTCTCCCGCCACGCCGATCTCCTCTCCCAGCTCTCCTCTCTGTCGGACGCTGAAGCCACCCTCTCCGTCGTCCGATCCGGCGTCTCCTCCCTCCAGTCCTCGGTCCGCCGCGTCCGCCTCGAGATCGCCGAGCCCCACCGAAACATCCGGCTGCAGACCGTCCAGCTCTCCAACCTCCACGCCGCCTCCCACCTTCTCCAGTCCACCGTCCGCCTCCTCCGCCAGTCTAAGAAGCTCCGGGACCTCGTGGCCCTTGCCCCCCACCCGGAAAAGTTGGACCTCGCCAAGGCCGCCCAGCTGCACTGGGAGATCCGGATTCTGTCCGAAGAGAACGGGCTGTCCGGAATCACGGTTGTGGACGAGGAGATCAAGTGGCTGGGCGACGTCGGCACCCAGTTGCGATCCGAGGGCATGAAGGTTCTGGACAGGGGGATGGAGGGGTTGAACCAGGCGGAGGTCGGTAGTGGGTTGCAAGTTTTCTACAATCTCGGGGAATTGAAGGAGTGCGTGGAGGGGCTGATTGCAAAATACAAGACTCAAGCGGTGAAGAGCGTAAGCTTGGCGCTGGATATGAAACTAGTCTCGGCTTCGGCTGGTGGATTCTCTGGCCCTGGGGGTGTCCACCGGAGCGGGACTCCACAGATCGGCGGGGGTGCCAGAGCAAAGGAGCTGCTTTGGCAGAGGATGGCGAATTGCATGGACCAAATGCATTCCATTGTGGTGGCAGTGTGGCACTTGCAGAGGGTACTGTCGAAGAAGCGGGATCCCTTCACCCACGTTCTGTTTCTGGAAGAGGTTTTGCAGGTTAGTACACAGTGCTTCGGATGCGCTTCCATCTTTTGTTTTCGTTTGGAATTCGGTTCTTATAGTTCTCTGAAATTGCGCAAATCAACTGATCTTGGAACCCTTATTATTTAAAATTCCACGGGTAATGTGTGGATTATGTATGGGAATAAGTTGCCTGTATTAGGTCCGAGTGTTGTCGATTCAAGCTCTTACAAAACAATCCAACTGACTAAATGTTGTCCAGTAAGAGTTTTTATGGTGAATATTTAAGGAAGAACACTCAATATTGCCCGTTATGAACGAGATGCCTTCAAAAGGTTATCAAATTCCAGTCCTGCTATTGACATACTGACAGCTGAACCAATAATTCGTTTATTGTAGTGGGATGGTAAGCAGAGGTATTTTAAGAGCTCCCTATCCCCTCTCCCTCAAAACAACCTGCAAACAGCACCTCACCCCCTTCATACTATCCAATATAGAAAGGTAGCCCGTTATAGAATATTTGGAGTAAAATGCTACTTACGATTTGAGTTAAACCTGTAATGTTTATTTATTCTAGAAGGATCTCTTCCTGTCTTTAAATAAGCCCCTGAAGATGTGGTAACTGTATAGCATAAGAACATCCGGCTACGATATAAGGGGGAGGCATTAACATAATTTTTCTGTATGTTTACTTCACAGGGTGAGTGCTGAAAAGAGAGCTTCAATTACTACTAGGCACTAGCTGTGACTGATATTTTTTCCTCTCATTTGTTGTTTCGTTTTCTTTTTTTTTCTAGGTAGTTGTGATTTCTGTTGTATTTTCGAATATTGAAAGCTCAAACTTCTTTCTGTTGCCATTTTGTGGGATTTTTTTTCTCATATCGAATTGCGTGTATTTGCCTTTTGTGTAGTGTGCCCTACCAGACACCTAAACATGATTAATTTTGTAACCCGTGTAAATAACATGAAGTAATTATGGATTATCTTTGTTAATGTTGCTAATGTAAGTTGGTAGTCCCTTCCGTAATGGCTGAAGCTTTTAGTTGAAGTGGTTAATTTGTAGTCTGTTAACTACAGTTTTGTTTAAACTTTGTGTTAAGATTAGTCCCTGGTTGTGAATAACTATAAGTCATTCATGGCTGAGTCAAAATTCTAATGTTACATAGGGAAGAGCCTCTCACGCTTTGTGTTTTTTTCTTGCCTACTGTTCAAATCTGACTTAATTAAATCAGGCAACTCTCTGAAATTATGCAGCGTTACCTGTGAAACTTGACATCCATTTAGATGTAGTGCTGTTTGGTTCCTACATCCGTGGTGGAGTTTTGTACAAGTGGATATGTGTGTGCTTTTTCTCCTGTTGGAGCTTGTCCTGTTAGATGAGCCTTACATACTTGCAAGTTGGAGAAATTAGGCTGAAGCACTTTAGTCTTCTGCCACATTTTATTTTATTTTTTGGTATGCAATGTTCATTGATGCAGATGAACTGCTTCAGTATCATTCTTTGTGCATTAATTCTTCACTTTGTATTTGTTCTCACTCGGTGAATCTTGAAGCAGGAGGGTGACTCCTTGTTAACTGAACGAGTTTGGGAAGCACTTGTAAAGTCTTTTGCCAGCCAATTGAAGTCTGTATTTACTGCATCAAGTTTTATGAAAGAAATCTTTACTTTGGGGTACCCAAAACTCTATACAATGATGGAGAATCTACTTGAAAGAATTTCACGTGATACTGATGTGAAAGGGGTTCCTCCAGCAATCGGTTCAGAAGGGAAAGATCAAATGTTTGCTGCAGTTGATATTTTCCAGACGGCCTTCTTGGCGCTCTGCTTAAGTCGCCTATCTGATCTTGTTAATAATGTATTCCCTGTTACTAGCCGTGGAAGTATTCCTTCCAAAGAACAGATCTCAAGAATTATTTTGCGGATTCAAGAAGAGATAGAAACTGTTAAACTGGATGCACGCTTGACACTTCTTGTTTTACGTGAAATTGGCAAAGTTCTGATACTACTAGCTGAAAGAGCCGAATATCAGGTATAAGAACTCTATAATTTAGGTTTCCTCGGTTAAGACTTTCTGTTTATATGCCTTAGACCTAAAGTTTACTACCAATATTATTGGTTGTCAGATATCGTCAACTGAATATGCCTTTTTAATTTGTCTTTCCAATGTATAGATATCAATTGGTCCTGAAGCTCGTCAGGTAGCTGGTCCTGCAACTCCATCTCAAATAAAGAACTTCACTCTCTGCCAACATCTGCAAGAAATCCATACACGCATTTCGTCCATCATGATGGGACTCCCAACTGTTGCTGCTGACGTCTTGTCTCCTTCTTTGGGTGCCATTTATGGAGTCGCTTGTGATTCAGTAACATCCCTTTTCCAAGTTATGCTTGATCGCCTAGAAAATTGCATTTTACAGATCCATGAACAGAATTTTGGCATTGAAGGCACGGATGTGGTGGACAACAGCCCATCTGGTTACATGGATGAAGTACAGAAGTGTGTACTTCACTTTCGGAGCGAGTTCCTGTCTAGGTTGTTGCCTTCATTTCTCACCCATACTGCAAGCACAAGTGCTGAATCAATCTGTGTTGGTCTTGTGAGAAGAATGGCCTCACGGGTACTTATTTTCTTCATCAGACATGCTGCCCTGGTGAGACCTTTGTCAGAGTTTGGCAAGTTGAGGATGGCAAGAGACATGGCCGAGTTAGAGTTAGCTGTAGGACAGAACTTGTTTCCAGTGGAGCAGCTAGGTGCTCCATATCGGGCTCTCCGTGCATTTAGGCCTGTTATATTCCTGGAAACATCTCAGTTGGAGGGGTCCCCTCTTCTTCAAGACTTGCCGCCGAGTGTTATACTTCACCATCTCTATTCGCGGGGTCCGGAGGAATTGCAGTCGCCACTGCAACGCAATAAGCTCACACCTTTGCAGTATTCGTTGTGGTTAGATTCACAGGGGGAGGACCAGGTCTGGAAAGGGATCAAGGCAACTCTTGATGATTATGCTGCGAAGGTCAAGGCCAAAGGGGGAAGGGAATTTAGCCCCGTATATCCGCTGATGCTTAGGCTTGGGTCATCCATGGCAGAAAAAGCTTCATCAATTTAGGCGTGATCATGCATCATTAAGTATACAATTGAAGGTGCTCTCTTTTTTCTTATTTTACAATAGAAAGGCATTATCACTGAGCTTGTAATTTTTTTAACCTAAGTTTTGCTGAGCCTTCCCTGAATTAAGGGTTTCTCGTCCTCGTATTGTTGTCTCAACGGAATGTCTTGTTCTTCAATGCAGCCCGTTTCATTCAGCTCTTTTAATGTAAAAGCGAAAACTTGTCTCATGTACAACTGACAGCCCTCTTGTCTACGGTGAAAAGCTATGAGTCAGAGGCCACGATATCCCAGGTGAGTAACTGGCATACAATATCCGGAGCCCGTCCGCCCCTATCTTCAAGGTTGCCCTGCTCTGCAGAACTCGGCACGCCACTTTATAGTCTCCAGACCGGACTCGTTCGTCGGATTGGCTCCAACTGGGTTGGATCCATTTTGTAGTTTGGTTAGGTGACAACTATGGTGCAAACCATGACCCTCGTCCAATTGGCTCCAACTGGAATGGTTTCAAAATCAGTTTTTTCCCCAAAATCATAGTATACAGTTTTTTTCCCAAAAAAATAAAACATTCTGGTATTGTTTCAAAATCATTGATCTTCTGCTACCTTTAGCATGAGGTGAGGGAAGCACCTTGGTAGTCTGCATCCTTTAGATGATTTGATTGTGGATTGTGGCAATAATATGATCACTCTTCAAGTTCCTAGGAAAATTGCACCTCTGGGCGTGTGTTTGTCATCCCTGGTAGTTAATTTACTATTCTTTAAGTGTGACATCGAAGACTACTTGTACCAAAAAATAAATTTAACCACCAGCTATATGTAACTTGTTCTATACCTCGTTAATCCACATTTCAATTTAAAAATAATCAAAAAATAGTAAAGGTATTTTTAATCTGAACGAACGAAGCCATATTCCACAATGCCAATCCCAAGTATTTGTAGAGGGGAAATGATATTTACAAAATGAAAACTCTCATATGAGTTTTAGTTGAATTGAATAAGTAAGCTAAGGGTCAGGCCTTAAAATTTCTAATATACCTTAAATAAGGTCATGCTAGGCCTAGGAGAAAAAAAGCATTTAGGCCAATTTAACATGCTTTTAAGTATTAACATAATTATTTTTATATATTTTGATAGTTTGACATAAATTGAAAGGGAATGAGAAAAAGAAGATGTTGTATGCTTTAATGATGTTTAGGAGATTTTGATATTATTTTATGTCTTATGAGGTCAAGTAGTGGGACTCTACCCAAAGATTATAGAATTTTTTAATTAAAAAATATTTATAATAAAAAAGTACAAAAGAAAAAGTTTGTGACATGTTTTGTGAGACCCTAAAATTTTATTATTGATTATTTTTGTTGCATTATAGTTTAGTTTAATTAAAAAAAAAATTGTTTTGAATTTTTTTAATCACGAGGTGGAATTACTCATGTAGAACATTAATACTTAGCATAAACCACCGTGTTACCACACTAATTATTATAATTTTTATACATTCCCTCCTATTAAAGAAGTAAGCTTCACTGTAGGATCCATGACCATCCTCATTATTGCGTTAGCTTCTTAAGCCGTCAACCTTTATTTAAAATATTAGATGAGTTTGAGCCTTGTCACATTAATTTTAGCCCATTTTTCAATGTGAGTTTTATTTGTTCATTTGTTGGAACTATGTAAACCCACTTACTCATCCACTAAGTATAAATAGCCAACTTGGCATATTCCTTCATTTGGGGTGGCTGAAAGTCAAGGGTTTATTGTGCTCTAACATCTTACTAGAAGGAAATACATATGTTCTAGCTTCATCGAAGTTAAGCCAAGTAAGTATACTTCAAGATTTCTTATGGTTCTACCTTGATTCTCATGTTCTTCTTAAATTCATTTGATTTTATATCTTCTACTCTTTAAAGATCATTCTTTGATCCATGTTAGAAAGCTCTAGATCCTTGTTTTTTATTTTTAATCTTGTATTTCATGCTTGGGCTCAAGGGAAAGCTTGATTTGTCTTGTTATTAGTGGTTTTAAGTCTCTATTTAGTGGAAAAATGTAATTTTTGT
Organism: Saururus chinensis; assembly: GCA_035235625.1. Taxonomy (NCBI): domain Eukaryota; kingdom Viridiplantae; phylum Streptophyta; class Magnoliopsida; order Piperales; family Saururaceae; genus Saururus; species Saururus chinensis. Next base: position 36,728,471 of record CP141145.1, read on the forward strand.
TTGGGGCAAATGCAACTTAATTTATTGGTTAGGGACCCTTTGATTTTGAAAAGATATTGAAGGGATCATCGACTAATTTGAGGTAAGGGGTTTTTGTTTGGTGAGTTTTCCTTACATTAACACCATGGACAGTGTGTTGAATCATGTTCTTGATGCATATTGGGTATGTGAACTTAAATCTTCTTGGATATGTATTTTGATGATGTCTTAACATGAATATGCATGAGATGTTGGATCTATCTTATCTAAAGCTTAGATGATGTTTATTTGAAGTTTTATAAAGTTTTCGATGGAAGATCAGACTTCCTTTTGGCCAAGAAATTGTTGTTTTAATGTTCTCTAAGAGAAGTTGGTAAACATGAACACTACTTGATGCAAATTTCTATTGAGGTAGTTTTCATTCTTTTTTAGTTAGGGCCGAGAGTAAGGTTGGGTTGGCCTTGACTTGCACTTAAATCAGGTATGGGCATAACTGACCTTATTTATTAAATGGGTTAAATATTCAAACCCTAACCCTATTAGGTTGGATCGGGTATGTGAGTAACCCTATTTTTTCCTTAATTAAAATTTTCTATTAACTTGGTATTTTATACCTTATCTTTATATGGGGCAAACATAGAAAGAATTTAGATGCACCACAACAATATATATAGATGTCAAATACTTTATATGTTATTTAAGAAAGTGAGAGTTGGAGAGAGAGTATTGTGGTTGTAACACCTAGGTATTCATTTTTAGCCAACCCACCATTTTTAACGTAGTGGCGGATATATATTCTATGTGTATGAATGAGGTGGGTGGGCTAAAACATAGGGTGGCATCTGCGCATCTTTCATGAAATATTTTGTGTGTTTAATTATCATCGATATTTCATGTTTATTTATTTTGTTTTAACTTCATCAACATTGACTCTGACTTATTGGTAAACACGTTGATGGAGATTTTGCTACCGAGTAATAAACTCAAAAGGTAGTAATAGTGATCAGTTCAAAATAGGGAAAGAGAAGTTCATTTTTATGAATGTATTGAATTTCTGAAACAAACTGTCATTGTTGGCAAGCATTGACGTGTCGATAAAAATATGGGCTACTATCGACATGCTCCAACACGCAAGTGCTCACATCGATAAAGTACAATTTCTACTATCGGTACACCATCGACACGTCTATGAGAATGGTTTAGTTTCCCAACAATATGAAACTCTCATATGGTGTGGCTTCAAATGTGGTTATGCACCAAAATTCAATTATTTTTTCTCCCCTAATTACCTTTGATGTCCCTTGACCAAAATCTTTCTAGATTTTTAATCCTGAGTAAAAAAAGAGAGAGATTATAACACATCAAAGTCAGGAGGAAGAGGAGAAAGACGGGATTTTAGAGACCTTGTATTTTAGTGGGAGAAAAAGTCAAATTCCTAACCTTGTTACTATGTAATGGTTCTAAATGGATGATTTGAAGTGTTTACATTCTCATTGATGAGAATAAAAATATGTTAATAGTTGATTTCTAAGATTTATGTCATGATGATGATGTAAGATTGTATTTTTCAATTCATGATAGCTATATGATGATAAAATCATAGTTTTTTATGAAGGGATGGCAATATGAAGTGTTGATTGAACCATTTTAGCTATTTAAGATAATTGGGTAAACCAGAACAATCTCTTTTGTTTTCTTCTCTATCACTAACACGACCACCTACACATTGGTGGAAGGAGGAAGATAATAGTATTGACATCGATATGCTGACCCATGTAGATGTTAAATTGGTCACCAATTGTGAGATCAACACATAGGTGTGGATCGGTGAGGTAGGCTCCCATAGCCAACCCACAGTCAGTCAATGCGTCGACAGGACGTTGAAGGTCATTGACTTCTTGGCTGACATGTTGGTAAGTTAACTAATAATACATCGATGCAGAGGATTTCAAACATGATTTATGATAATGTTTTTATTATTTATAAGTGTTATAATAGCATCATCTTCCTCGTATTTGGATACATAATTGAATGATGTTAAACATGTATTATGTAAGAGTTAGTAAACTCTAATGCATGCATGAGTCCTTGTGATAGGTAGTCACCCCTGACTGTTGCATTTCGACACTCAAGGTCAAAAGATCCTAGTATCTGGTTTGCTTCAAAAGTGAGTCATCTTAACCTATTAGACATAATGGTATGATATGAAAAATAATCATGGTCTTTTGGTTATTCAAAAATGGGAGTTATATGTAGAGTCACTCCTCCGGCATGGGAGTTAGGTTGAACATATTATAATATAAAAAGATGATTGGTCTAGCAAAATACAACACATGAGGTTTAAATAATCATTTAAGTCTAGATCTCGACCAATCGGGTCTATGAGCCCTTGTGGGCCTTAGCTTCATGGCTCGGATAGGGCAGACATAGCTTAAGAAAAAGACTGGGGTTGAGTTTGTAAGTAGTTTATGGTCTAGTGATGGTGATTGAACTCCTAAACGTGGCTACCGTGTCATAGTGACCCTTTGTGGTGAGACAAATGAACCCATGAGTGTTGTAAGAGTGTTAAAATAATTATGTTCTTGTGATATTGTTTATTTATGACATTGCATTTACTTGATAAATGCTTGAGTTGCATGATTTGTTATTATATTATTTTTCTAATTATTTTTATATTATTTTTGCATTTGGTTCTTGTTTAGTCATCTTACTGTATATTCATATATTCAGCATCATTGTGATGCACGTTGGCCTAAAGAGAATGGGTAGGAGACCTAGTGTAAGGGGGAAATGATGACAAGTTGTCTACTTAGCAAGTGTAGGATTTTTAATACTTTTATTTACTAAACTTTTTAGTTTGTGTGTATGACTGTAGGGCACGTGAGTTCCAATTTGTTAACATTTGTTGTATATAGTGTGCTCTAGACATGTACTCGGGCGAGACCATATTTAGTTTATGATGTAATTTAGCCTTAAATACTATGATACTTTGATTTGAATATTATTGTGTTAAAAAAATGAGTAGTTCGCACCCCCATGATATTTTGTCAGAAGTTTTGACAAAAGCTTTAAAAAATTATTTTTGTTGTTTTATTCAAGAAAAAATGAGTTTGGAAATCTTTGTGTGTAGTAGTGGTATTAAAAGATCATTAGGAACTATAAGAATTAGACAAAAGTTATTAATTGATTATTATATAAAATAAAAATATAAGAAAAAATAAAATTCTAAAAATATTTCTTTTTAATATTTTTCACCTCGGGTCATGATATCATTAAATAATACGGTCAAGGTTGGGTTATATAGGTTACACAAATAAATCTTAACCCAACCCTTTTTTTAGAATGGGTAAAACTTTAAACCCTACCCATGACCCTATTTTAAATTAGGTCGGTATGTGAGTCGGGTTGAATTTTTCCAGCCTTAGTTTTAGTTAGCCAAGTTGGTTGCTTATACTCGAGTAATGCGGCATCAACTAAGCTTATGTTGAATAGAGTTGAATTTGAAGCTAAAAGTGACATGGACCACTTGAATTAAAAGTTTAAAATTTTTGAATATGAATGTGAATCTGAATCTAACTGAATTTTATGTTTGATAAATCTTAATCAAAATCTAACTGAATTTGTACTTTGAATCTGAATTCAAATGAATTTGTCTGTTTGATAAATCTGAATCATCTGTACATGGTCAATTTTATAGTTTTACCCTTATGATAGCTGAAAATATTATGTGAATAAACTGTGCTTTTTACTTTTTATGAGGAGAATATAGTGTTTGACATGCCTGAATATAGTGATTGCCCATTTAAACTGGGCATGTTCTCAGGTGGCACGGGTCGCAAATCTTGTTCGTTTGACAGAGTTTTAGTACTTTGAATTTTTAGATGGTAACAGGTTGAGGGTCTCTCATGAATGTTTAGAAAAATGAACTAAGGTTTTTCAGGCAAGCCAATCCAATGCGTTATTACTCTTCTTTATTGATGGTTAGTGGGTAAATTTGTGTCGTTTTGACTTTGGAAATGGTTCTATTTCCTGAAAAATTTAAACTAACAGAGAAAACAAGTCATGGAAATAGTTCTGTGTACTGAAATAACTGGAAGAACATGATCAGTCAAAGTATATGATTCAAAGCGGGGGTTTCCTTGATGCTAGGGTTGGGTTTGAAATCTAGCAATTTGATAGATGTCTTGGGAATGACAACCGAGGTAGTCCTACCAGAATTGCACCCTTTTGTTTGAACAACAATTACTAAGTGGCTGTTCAGTCCATGGAGGATGGTAGTAATTGCATAAGCATTTTTCTTTCCGTAATTCCATTTTTCAAATCCCTCGGTGTGTTTGGCAACCTTATTTGGATTTTAGGGTGTGATTTTGTACACTTTTGTAATGGCACAATCCAGAAATAAAGCAGAAATATAATGTAAGTAAATAAATAAAGCAAGACACAAAGTTTACGTGGTTTAACAAAGTACCTACATCCATGACCGGAGAGAACCTTTTCACTATCACTTGAAAAATATCTGGATGAATTATAAGCCTCTCAAACAACCGATTGAGAGAAATCCCTTGTACACCCAATTTCTCACCCCTCTCTCACAAGAAATAAAACCAAGAGAGAAAACTGTCTTTGTTGCCCAAAACTAAGAGAAGAAAGTTGTTTTTTCTCTCAACCTCACAGCCCCACGTAATAGAGAAGAAAAAAAAATCTTCTCAAAGGCAGCAGGGATATAATGAGATAAGCCTAATAACTGGTTTCCCGATTCATACTTATCACAACAATAACCAACACCGAGTCTGACTTTTACTGGACTCAAGTCATGTATCAACAATCTCCACCTTGACTTGAGTTTAATAAGTCACCTAAGAGAATCATTTACACCTACCTGTGTCTCTGCGTCCTCCACCTTGAACGCAACTCCTTCTACACCCCAACTGGGTGCAATGTGATCCTCAACATCCTGTGAGATTAAGCAAGCTCAAGTAATGCTTGAACCTTTCTGTGGTCACTGACTTTGTTAACATATCTGCAGCATTGTCTTTTGTGTTCACCTTCTGACACATATTCCTTTATATTATAATATTTCACTGCAATGTGCTTTGTCCTGACATGATAAAGTTAATTTTTTGCTATATATAGCACTTTGACTATCACAAAGTACTTTGATATTCTCTTGCTTCAAACCAAGCTCATTGACTAAGCCTTTCAACCATATAGCCTCTTTAGATGCTTCTACAACTGTCATGTATTCAGCCTCTGTTGCTGATAAAACAATCATTGCCTGGAGAATAGACCTCCAACTGATTGCACAACCTGCAAAAGTGAATACATATCCTGTGGTAGACTTACGCTTATCCAGATCACCTACAAAGTCTGCATCCACATATCCAACTATATGTGCCAATGTTCCATCATTCTCAAACAAAATGCCAACATTCTTTGTCCCATTCAGATATCTCAGAATCCACTTTACAGCATCCCAATGCTTCTTCCCTGGATTAGCCATGTACCTACTAACAATGCTTACTGCCTGGGCAATATTTGGCCTGGTGCACACCATAGCATACATTAGACAACCAACTGTACTTGAATAAGGTGCTAGCTTCATATATGAAATATCATCCTCTGTGGTAGGACATAACTCTGCACTCAACTTAAAATGTGCAGCAAGAGGTGTACTAATTGATTTTGCATTATTCATGCTAAATTTGTCCAACACCTTCTCTATATACTTCCCTTGAGAGAGCCATAACTTCCCAAGTTTGCTGTCTCTCTGAATCTCCATACCAAAGATCCTTTTTGCTGCTCCAAGATCATTATATCAAACTCATTTCCCAACTTAGATTTCAACAAATCAATATATGACATATTCTTAGTAGCAATAAACATATCATCAATATATAAGAGCAAATAGATATAAGAACCATAAGGAAGAACATGAAAATAAACACAGTGATCATACTCACAATGAGTGTATCCATTGTTTAGCATAAAAGAGTCAAACCTTTTATTCTATTGTCTTAGTGATTGCTTTAAACCATATAAAGACTTCTTCAACATGCATACCAAGTCTTCATTCCCTATTTCTCCAAAACCCTCTGGTTACTGCATGTAAATTTGCTCTTTTAATTCCCCATGAAGAGATGATGTATTCACATCAAGTTGTTCAAGTTCTAGATCATAACAAACAACCATAGCCAGCAAAACCCGAATAGATGTGTGTTTTACCACTGGAGAGAAAATTTCATTAAAATCCACACCTTCCTCTTGTGCATATCCTTTGGCTACTAACCTAACCTTAAACCTTTGCATCCAATAACCATTTTCCCTTTAGGTAGTTAAACTAACTCCCAAGTTTTATTCCTGTGTAGAGATTCCATCTCCTCCATCATGGTTGTCATCCACTTGTCATTGTCTTTAGACTTTAATGTATCCTAAAAATAAGATGGATCTCTACTACCAGTGAATAAAGCAAAAGAAACTATATCTTCAAAGCCATACCTGACTGTTGCTTTAGTGTTTCTCTTTGCTCTTCCTTTTGCAATGCTATAAGGCTCCAGATGCTATTCATCAACTACATATGGATATTGCTCATTGTCTTTACTATCCCCTTGGGCGTCTTCATCATTTATTTCTACCTTAACTTCTATTTGTTGCTAACTTTTCTGTTGTACTAAGTTACCATCCTGTTTGCTTAACATTTGAGACTCATCAAATACCACATCTCTGCTAAAAACTACTTTCTTTGCCTTTTGATCCCAAAGTTTATATCCCTTTACTGTTTTTTCATACCCAAGAAAAATGCATTTTTTAGACTTAGAATCAAGTTTACTTCTTTGCATTCTCTGAATATAAACATATGCAGGACACCTAAAAATCCTAAGAGTGGAATAATCTATAAGATTTTCAGTCCATACCTCCTCGGGCACCTTCAAGTTAATAGCTGTAGATGGTGACCTATTTATGATGTGACATGTCATATTAACTGCTTCAGACTAAAACTCCTTGGAAAGATTTGCATTCAGTGTCACGGCCGGGGTTTTCTAAATAACATTTTGAAAGTAAATGCAGCGAAAAATTCGAGTAATATTTTTTTTTTTTAAAGTCAAATCATGCAAACCATCGACTAAAATAAACCCCAATCTGTGACTGCTGTTTTTCAACATATTGATAATATCAAACCAGGAATAATCATAATAGTCGATAGAATTCATTAAATAAAGAGCCAGGTCTCGTCCATGTGCAAAATCTGATAACTAATAAAGAATAACAAATAAAGTATGTAATGGCAACTCTCATGCCTTATTACAATTTACTGAAATAAAGCAAATCCTACTTTGAAGCAGTGAGTTCCCGCTCCACGAATCCAGCTACTCTGCTACTCCTCCTCTGAGGTACCTGCATCATAAAGATGCATGAGTATACCCACTAATACTCAATAGGATCAAACAAGTTTATAAAACCCATCAAGGAACTAAGCTTAGCTTTTTAAATATTAATCACCAGTCACTGAGAATTTATTCTAATGATATCTAGCTATGTTAAAACCAAGCCCTTAACCCATTCTCAAAGTGTTAAAAGCCTCAATATCAGAGACTAAATCACCAAAGTAGCACAAAATTGATGCAGAAGTTAATCACTGCAACAACCCTTAATGACTCCAACCTTGGAGTAGACTGCTTAACAGCAGCTTGACCCAAACCCTCAGGGCTCTCAATAGCCTGCCACGAGTCTGAAGGAATGAATCCCAACTGTGTTCATGGACACAGATTGGCAAGAAACACAAGCCTTCCATGATGCTTGTGTAACTCCGCTTTTCGTACGCACTATATGGTCCTGGGAAGACCTGCGGGAGACCCGCGGTAAAGACCTTCTGGTCAATACCCAAACCGTCGTGGCGATGGAGAAGCGTATCGCAATCTCCACCATTCCCTAATTGTGGGAAAAACAAGTCTTTGCAGACTTTGCAGATAAAATTCCAAGGAACCTAAGACTCTATGACTCAAGGTTCTGCTTAAAATAAGCACAGTCCAAATTAATTTATTTATGTCACACGTTCGCTCAAATGCACGAATATGTTCTCACACCGATCATTAACCCCTAATCACCCCTAAAGGTAAATTAGTATATTTAAAATGTTAATGAAGGTACTATTAGTCATTTAAACCCTTCATGCTCCTAGTAAGGCTATATTTGATTATTTATGATTTTAATAATTATAAATATATTTTTATGTATTTATAAATTTTTAAAAAGGTTAAAAGGAGGGTAGTTTAGACCTGAACCGGCCCAATTTCGGTTTGAACCGGGCCGGCTCATCTCTAAAAACATGGCCAGACCCGTAGCTAATGCGGGTCGGCCAGTGCATCGTCTTCCTCCCGAAATTCAGAAGTCGCCGCCCTTCACACAGACCAAAGCAAGAGGTGAGGCCGGCGAGCCGCCGCTGGCCCTCCTGCCCCGGTCTGCCAAAAGATTCCGCCTTCCCACAAGCTTTCGACCTGCTCCGCTCCTCAACGCTGGAATTCTGCTGCCTCCTCACCAAGGTGCCCAGCAAGGAGAAGGCTGCGACCTGGGGATCGCCGGTCATTCGGACACCTAGGACCACCGGTATTTCTCTCCGCTGTCCCTGGGTGTTCCTAGAAAGTTCATACCGGACACCCAGGGTTAGTTGCCCCCACTGCCTCCATTGTCTCCCACGCCCAGCAGAAAAAGAAACGGAGTTTCTATGCTCTATTCTTTGATCCATCCAGCAGTCCCAAGGACGCCGGACCTCCATCGGTTCTTGTTCCAATCCTCTAGTCCTCCCCTAATGTTGATTAATGCCTACAGCAGTCATCGGCCGCCTTTATCCTTTGGCTCCGGTGACGGGAAGATTCAACTAGAGTAATGGAATTTCGGCCGCGAATGGTTTCTGGACGAAGTGGTTCCTTCTCGACCATGGCCGAACTCGAACCTTCTTAACTTATCTCTTTCCACTCCGGCGTCTGTAAAGAATCCTCCCGTCGTTAACAGTGCCCCGAGAATATGGCTGCACTACAACGGAATGACTCCGTTGGCATACGCCAAAGGGAACGTTTAATCTATGCAGAACTAACTCTAGGAGATATATACTTATATAACAGTTCAACGTGCATAAGCGAAATAAGAATAAACATACCCATCTCCTCGCCCCGCATGAGAAATCAAAGTGCACAATCCATTCTCTCACAGTATACCCAAGAAGTTTTTAATGGCGTACTAACCTAAGCATATTTCCATAACAGAGTTTATAACCAAGGATCCTACCTTTCCCGACGATGTCTTCTCCTCGCCTCCTTTTCCAGCGACGAACCTTCTTACCCGGCCACCAGAACCTCCCAGCCCTCAGCCTTAATAGCTTTCTCAAGCTTATGAAGAAGGAGATGGAGGCTAGGGTTCTTTTAAGGTAGGTTTAAATAAGAGAAGGAGGGGAGAAGCCTTGTTCCAAAAGGAGAAGGTAATGGTACGTAAAGCCAATTACCCCTATGCCAAGTCACCCCTAAGTGGTCCCCACTTGGTGACCCTACCCAATTTAAGCTCTTAATACACAATAACTCTAACTATGCTAATTCTTCATCAATAAATTCTAAAAAAACATAGAAAATAGCCAAAAATTCAGAAAAATTACCTTGAAAATCCTGGATGCTACATTCAGTCTCATGCTCCTTGCCCTTTCCAAGAGTATCCTGTTCATCATCTCTGCTACTCCATTTTGTTGTGGGGTTCTTGGATTAGTGAAGTGGCGTGTAATCCCTTCATTCTTGCAGTAATTAACAAATTCTTTTGATTTGTATTCAGCCCCATTGTCTGACCTGAGACATTTCAACTGTTTTCCTGTCTGCTTTTCAACATGGGTCTTCCACTGCTTAAACTTCATGAACACCTCTGATTTCTGTTTCATGAAATATATCCACACCTTTCTTGAGTAGTCATCAATAAAAGTCACAAAGTATTTGGCCTTACCTTTTGATGGAGTTGAAGCTGGCCCCCAAATATCTGTGTGGACATACTCCACACATCCTTACTTATATGTTTCCTTGTGTGAAATCTTACCCTACACTGTTTTCTATACAAACAATATTTACATAAACCTAATTTGCAGCTTTTGACACTTTTTAACAATTTTTTTTATGAAGTTCTTGCATACCCCTTTTACTCATATACTCTAACCTCATGTGCCACAAGTATATGTCATCATCACTGCCTTCCATAGGAATAGTCACAACAGCTCCACCTGCAACTGTACTCCCTATTAATTTGTATAGGTTTCCAACCTTTTGACCCTTCATTACCACCATTGCCCCTTTTGTAATTTTCAACACTTCACCTGTTGTATTAAACTTACAACCAACCGCATCTAATGCTCCCAAAGAGATCAGATTCTTTTTCAAATCAAGAACATGTCTAACATTAGTAAGTGTTCGAACTATGCCATCAAACATTTTAATTTTCACAGTTCCTACTCCAATGGTCTTACATGTAGCATTATTCCCCATTAAAACATATCCACTATTATATGACTCATAAGTATCAAACCAGTCACGATTAGGACACATGTGCCAGAACAACCTGAATCTAAAATCCATTAATCATTAAAATAATTCATACCTGAAGTGATAGATAACACATCAGCCTCAGAATCATCAAATTGATCCTCTACCACGCTAGCTTGACCTGAAGAAGCCTCATTTTCCTTCTTCTTCTCTTGGTCCTCCTTGCGTTTTTGACAATCCTTTTTCATGTGCCCTTCTTTCTTACAATAATAGCATTCAATCCTTTTCTTTCCCTTCGACTTGGAGCGATACCTATTATTATTAGACTCATTGTTCCTGAATCTTCGTCTTCCCCAATTGTTTCCTTGAGCCACAAGACCTTCAGCCTGTAAATCTTCAAAATTAAGCCTCTTCCTCATCTCATTAGATAAAAGAGCAGTCATAACTTATTCCAATTCTATTGTATCTTTCCCATATGATAGTGTTGTTATCATATGTTCATATGAAGGTAAAAGAGATGCTAAAAGTAGTGTCTTGTCTTCATCTTCAACTTTAACACCAATACTAAGCAATTGAGAGGTCAATTTGTTGAATGTGTTGAAGTGTTCTAACAAATTTGCCCCTTCTGCCATCCTAAGAGCATACAATTGTTGCTTGAGGAATAACTTATTTGTAAGGGATTGTCATTTACAAACTCTCCAATTTTGTCCAGAGTTCCGGAGCTGATTCCTCATCAGTAACATTGTATAACACCTCATCAGCAAGATAAAGACGAATAGTACTGACCGCCTTCATCTCTAACTCTTCCCAGTCATCTTCATTCATGCTTTCTGGCTTCTTTGATTTTCAATACAACACTTTTAATAACCCCTATTATACAAGCAAATCCTTAACTCTTCTCTGCCACAGCTGAAGTTACTTCTTCCATCAAATTTTTCCACTTTAAATTTGTTAAACCCCTTAGATGCCATCATGAAAAAACTGCTTTAAACCAAAGCTCCGTTACCACTTTGTAGAATTTCGTAATGGTACAATCCAAAAATAAAGCAGAAATATAATGTAAGTAAATAAATAGAGCAAAACACGAAGTTTACGTGGTTCGACAAGGTGCCTACATCCACGACCGGAGAGAGCCTTTCTATTATTACTTGAGAAATATCCGGATGAATTACAAGCCTCTCAAACAGCCCTTTGAGAGAAATCCCTTGTACACCAAATTTCTCACCCCTCTTTCACAAGAAATAAAACCAAGAGAAAAAACTCTCTTTGCTGCCCAAAACCAAGAGAAGAAAGTTGTTTTTTCTCACAGCCTCACAACCCCACATAATAGAGAAGAAAAAAAAATCTTCTCAAAGGCCCGTGTGTAATAAGCAGGGATATAATGAGATAAGCATAATAACTAGTTTCCCGATTCATACTTATCACAATAAGAACCAGCATCGAGGCCGACTTGCGATGGACTCAAGTCAAGTATCAACAGATTTAAAATTGTGTGAATTTAAATCATGTGGTTTTCATAATCGGTATTTGAGATTATTGATGTTTGAGAAATGGTTAAATTTTAAAAATAATAAAAATGATAATTAATGTATTTGATGAAAGCTAAAGTTCAATTTAATAATAAGGGCTGTTCCTGCTACCGGCCTACGACCCGAATATTCTAATATCTCACGCTCCTGTGGCCATGAACTTCTACTACCAAACCTTTGGCCAGGAACCTTTAATACCAAATCAGATGTATGAAACAATGTAACTGTGTCTTCAAGGATCTAGCTCTTGTCATCATGGGAAGAGTTTATGCTCTTCTCTAACTGGCGGTAAGCCTAATATAAATGATGTATGAGAGTCATTGATATTTAAGATCCATAACGCATACGACACATTAGCATAAGTGATACCAATATCAACGTGCACTAGAATCTACACAGTTGATATCATGGATAAACCACTCTCGTATGTAGCTTACGCGAGGCTCATTTGAGAGGAGAGTGTAAAAAACTCTTCTCATTATCACGACTGACCCCAGTACGTGCTGCGCAATAGAATCCACTGCATACTCTCTCTCTCTGCTGCACAATAGAATCCACAACATACTCTCTCTCACACGCACACACACAAAAAACACCTGCTTCCACGTCTTATTTTCTGAAAGGGTGTATACATGTAGCGGCCAGACTATCTACGAAGGTGCGCGTGTAATTCATGAAAAATTTACCAATGGTTCATTTATAACATCCATTTTTCAGATGCATCCCTTCATATAACTTTTATTTAAAATGCTCATCTTCTGTTCCTGATTGGCCATGCTGTGGAATCCAACTTGGGGATGAAAGCAACACCATTTGATCTGATTTTTTATAACTGCGGCATGTGAGTGGCATGAAATGGTATTAGTTCTGTTCTTTCCCCAGGCACCTTCAGGCTTCGGCTAAGTTAAAACAAGACCTGAATTCATATCATATGTATCCGAAGTCCAACCGCTCCCAGAGGAAAGCTTCCACATAGAGGACTTTAGGTGGGCTTTTCAAGAGAATACCCACGCAGACACAAACTGCAGCGATGGCCACCATTGATAGAATGGCCGGCCGGTAGTGCAGAACTCTCCTTTGGACATGATAGTAAGATATTTGTCCGCAGTGACATTTTTTCTGTTTCATATTTTGCAGCGGTGGACCATCACCACCATCTTTTTGCTTATAATCAGTGGAATCAATCTTTATCATTAACTGCGGCAAAGAACTTGACATGTCAAATATAAAATGCGGCCCACTTCTAGCAGATCTCTTCCTCTGAACAAACTGGACGTAATGATCATGACCTCTTTGCGAAGCATAATCTGCAGGAGTAAAACCTGCTTCATCTAAATCATTCTCCCATGTCTGGACCCACCCCTGAATAAAAAAGAAGAGAAATTCAGAGATCTTTTAAAGAAATTTAAATGCAGCTCAAAACATGAAAAAAACTTTTACTCCCTCTGTCCCAAAATAAGTGTCCTACTTGGTTTTTCAAAATGAACTAAAATTTGTTCAGAGGAAGATATTAGCTAGGTAAATTTAGTTCATTTTGAAAAACTAAATAGGACACTTATTTTGGGACAGAGGGAGTATTATATAAGGAAAATATCACTTTCAACCTGACTAATAAGTTCAACCTGATGGATACCTAATAATATATGGGGAAAAAGTTACTATCAAAGAACTTATATATATAATTCAACCTCACTGAGGCAGTTTAGGCTCAGGTGAAGTCCATAATTATCACCTTTGATAAAGAATACAACTGTATTGAATAATTTCCAAAGTACGAAACTAATAAAAAACAATCAAATAGATGGAACTGCTTACCCAATCTGGGTCATCAGTCAGTAGGCTGAGTACATCATCGGTTCCCACTGTGGATGCAGCAATGTGTAAAGGAGTAATACCTCCAGGACCCTTTGTGTTATAATTGAACGGCCTTCTATCCCATTTTGCTTCTGGACTGTAATTAAGCAGACTCTCCACCATGGCCCTGCAGTTTCTCCTTACCCCCCTATGGAGAAGATTTACCTCGGCCAATATTAGTTGTGCAGCATCATGCACAACTATTCTACTAAACAGAATGTCAAGGATTTTTCTCACTACAGCACACCAATCTCTTTCAACAGAAAATTCCAAGAGCCATTTGAATCTGACACTTGAAAATTCATTATTTTCAATAATCGAAATATCTAAGGATAAATACTTCCTCTCAAGGAGCCAACCAAACTCCTGTATAAACTCTATATCTTCATCTCTTGAGCTCAGTTGACCAAAGTCTGAATCAGTGACCTGAATTGAACACTCCAGTGAGCGAATTTCTGTGCAGATGTCAATATCTGCTACAATGAAGGGAACAAATTCACAGCTCAGATCATGCAAATCCACCTGGAAAGAATAAAAAGAAGAATTAGTGTGTTCGACATTGGATCATCTTTAAGTTTGGGAAAAACACTAGGCAATAATTTAGTACCTCTATAAATCCTCTGCCAGTTCTATTTGAAAGAAAGCAGGTAAAGCTAACAGCCTGAACCTGCTTAGTGTGGATACAAAGGCTTTCAGAGCAATCACTAGAGGAACAATCATCATCCTCTTTATTATGAATGCGAATTTCGTGGACACTCTGCTTCCCATTAAACGCACAAATAAACCTGCGTAATTACTAATATATGTAAATCTAAGCAGACAGTGGATTCTTAATCATTTTCAAATATGATGTCAGATTCTCACTTGGTAGATGGACAATATAAGTGGTTTCCTTTCACTGTAAATACTGGTGCTTTATTAGTTGTAGGAACTGCGATAGGAGCCACATCAAGAACGAAAGGGAATCTCAACACAGTTGTATCTACCAGAACTTGACCTGCAAAGCTAAGAAATAAACAATTAAGATGTATAGATTTACAGAAGTAGAGAGTGAGATCCATGCTAGTTCTATACCATTATATATGAATGCAATCTGATGTCTCACTTTGGCATAAATCCATCCGCTTCTCCAAAACATGTTATCAGAAGGCTCTAGCAGCCTTTTTAAGTTGGCAGTTAGATTACTGCAAAGCTACATTAAAAACTACATCGTCAGAATTCTACCAAATATCAACAAAATTAATCCCAGAATATGGAGCCCTTATTGAATTACCTCCTTCCACATATGCTTTTGCAAGCGCAAGTAAATGCTAAGGACCACACAGCCAGGCCTTATATAGCTTTCTATATCAGTTGGACTATGTAAAAGCCAGCTCAGTATCTGCAGTAAAAAAAGAATGAGTTTTCTCTATCCGGTATAAAAATACTTTGACAGTAGAAACGTTGATATGTAAAGTCAGAGAGAGAGAGAAGATGGCTTGGCTCACTTGTGCTCGCAGAAAAGGGGGAAGATCAGATGGCTCTTTCCCAAACAGTTTGAAAATGATCCTATCTGTTGCACACTGAGAATGGGAACTAAGTTATATTGAGACTCCAAATATCCGTCATAATACACATTAATTGGTATATTTGCCACAATCACCTTAAACAATTAAATATAATGGTCAGCCTTATTAATTCGGAGCTAATTTGAAGTAACATTTCTTCAGATCGTTCACAGTAAGATTTAGGTTCAAATGAAACTGCTTACCTCTACATCTTCACTGGAACGAGGAAGCAACTTGGCAGATGTTGGCTCATAATTGCCACCAGAATGAGGAGGGATTTTTTGGCCCATATTTTGACATGGCCCTCTACTGAATCTTGAACAATTTCCCTGAATCTTCTCGCCATTTTCTTGCTTATAATCATGAATGTCAGTGGATATAATATTCAAATCAAAGTCATTGAGCTTATGTTTACTACAGCTCCCACCACCCAAAACCTCATTTGTTCGACTATGAATCTCATTCAACCCAAGCGAGGAATTGTTATGCTGTGAAGGAAATGAAGGAGCATGCTCATGTGAAGTTTTATGCACATATACTTCTTCAGCCACGTCCATAGGCTTAGAAGTAGTTATAATGCCAAGACCAGTGTTTTTTGATAATGAAGCCGCGGTTGGACTTGTTGCACCAGAAAGCAAAGGTGGTGTTTTTTCAACAGGAACCATAGACGACTTACAAGTTGGAATTGATTCTGGCAGTCCACATACACTATTTGAAGCAGGTCTCCCAGCATTACATGATAGCACTTTCAAAAGCTGAAACAGTAAGTTGTGATCTTTTGATTGTTCCAAGTTGCTTGCAGCTGTTTTAATCCAGCAATAAACCAAAATTTATGTCATGGACTTCATGAAGTGAAAATAACTTTTTCTTTAAAAAAAAGTGATTTAAAAAGGTAGGGAACATTTTATTAAATAAGGAGTTATTACTGTGCAAATTAGAAAGAATCCTTAAAAGAGAAATCACGTTGTAGCCGCTAGAATGATCCATAAGACCAACAAGATTGTTCTTTCTTCTCCTCCGGTTATGACCAGCCAAACGTCTTCTACAACTTCTCTTCTCTTCGTCAAATTCACGAATTATATGGAACCTATTGGTGCAGCAAAATGGATGTATTTATAACAAAATAAAATAAAACACTTTTTTTAGAGAGCAGTTTTCAAGAGATCAAGCCTACAAGTATAAAAAATTGCATTCCTTATAGCATCTATTTTCATGGAAAGGGATCTCCTCACTCAGAAATGCACTTAGTTTGAGTTATTCGTAACAAGGGAAAGTTTATGTTTGATAAGCCATCCAACTTTAGGTCCCATGGCCGAACCCCCTTGATGTATAGCATGTGAGGGTGGATTAGTCTTACCTATGGAAAAGAAATAAAAACTATAAGTTTGATAAGCTATATTACTAAGAAAAACATCAAATTCATATATTTACTTGTCAAACTAATGGTTAAAATATAACCTGCTGCATTGTTGACAAAACCTTTGTACCAGACCCCTAAGGAGGACGCTCCCGCACTTGGCATGCATCTCACACACCTTATGGCGCTTGTGGTAGTGCTTGGCATCATTTAAATTTGCATAACAATCATCGACTTGGCAAAGTAATACCTTCGGCAAAACTTCTGCTTTTAGCCTCTTCACATTTTTACTTTCGTAATTGCTTTCATCTCCCTCCAAGCTCGAACACATTGATACACCAAGGTTTAGTGTAAGAGTACCATCTGCTTGTCCAAATTCATCACCAGCTAGACCCGAGGCCTTTCTACGCTTCTCAGAAGGATTCTTACTCTCATCAGTCATTTGACTAGTATTTAGTCGCTCAGCAGTGAATAGATTCTTGTCCCATCTCCAGTCATTTGCATCCCACTCATGGTTCTGCTCTTCAGTTAGGAGTTGCTTCCCCTTCATCATAGTTTTTTTCTCTGAAGGAGAGCAGGGCGGTTGGCTTGCATGATCTCTTGATGTCATTTCGTCATGAAGAGTCCCACACCATGGATCTTGAAGCCTCAATGCAGTGTCAACTACATTTCCTTCCGAATCAAAATGGACCTGAAAGTGCTGGCAAGGATTATGCCAACGCCCCAGAAATCCAGAAACAGCACCCCAACAGAACCCTGGATCCAAACAAGAGCCACCCACATGCCCGCAGCAACTAAAGACCCAGACAGGTAGACAGAATTTCTTAATCAGAAGCACAAACTTCCCTCAAATCCGACACTCAGGATCAAATTCATTATATAAGCCAGAACCTGTAACTGTAGATGAGAACAGCAATAGAGATTAAGAAATACGAGTCAGCGCACTTAGCCATACCCAAGAGCAAAAGACAAACTTGAAAAAAACAAAGCCCAGATGGGCAAATCCACATCAAATAACCAGGGAAGATATTTCCTCATAATCTAGTCAAACTCAAAACATTGGCTCGCATAACTGAAAGCAAAGCACCGACAACCAGATGATTTTCTACGTTTGACAGGAAAGAGTCAAATGGTAACTCCAGAATTAGAACGTTAATACTAAGATGAAAAGCAGATTCCTCTCTAGTGCTTCAAGTTAAACTCATCAGCTACACAAGGAAGCACCGCAGGCAGAAGAGTCAGAAAAGTTTCAATTTTTTTCTACTGATCAAAATTTTTAGCCAGCACAATTAAATGTAATCTTACGCAGCAATCAAGAATATGTATACTGAACAAGATAAAAAGAAATATAGCTAAACTCAATTACAAAATCTTTATGGCAAGCTCTGTCGCAACTCCCAACCAAAAAAAAAAGTTACACGTACAAAAAATTATAGCTTGGGTGGCAAAATAAAAATTTGGAAGATGGATGATGGAAATAAATCATATCAAATGACGAAAAAAACACCTGGGAGAATTGAACAGCTAGAAGAAGGAAGCTGTTCAGTATACCCACTGTCGTACACAGAAGCCAAGGAGGTCGCCTACAAGCCTTGCTAAAAAGAAGAGGTGCTCTTGAGTTAACAAAATGCGCAACGTATCAGAGAATACGGATGTTGGCATCGAATTGAATTTATCCCATCAGTAACTCCAGTTTATTCGTTTCAACTTCCATCTCACAGGCATCACTTGCCTTGCGTCATTCGTTTGTTCTTACGGAGTGCAGATAAGTTTGCAAAGAGAAAGCAACTAAAACAGAACAAACATAAAGGAGGGCAGTTGGGAGTGAGGGTCCCTTTTTACAGCAAACGAACTTTTGATGAACAAAGCGAAGCACCTGAAAACAACCACCACTGCCTTCTCTGCCAGAGCAGGTGAAAGTGAAACGACCCATGTACCATCCTCGAGTCATGTCAACGGATCATCAGCTTCATGCGTATTTAGCATTTACATGTGTGATGTACCATGATTAATTCACAAGTTTGATTCCCCGACCAAACTGAGCTATCTGCTTTCCATGTTGTCCAGTCATTGGATTCCCAGCAGAAACAGTAACCATAATTGGGACGGATTAAAATTTCATTATGAAAATATTTCTAATGATTCCTATTAATAAAGCAATTTATTAATAAAAAAATACTTCCCTTTAGGAGATATATAGTCACGTTGACGGGCAGCAAATCTAGACCTTCAAAGAAGGCCCCACTTGAAGACGACGTTACAGACTGGGATAATATCATCAGTACAGGTGACGGACAGTTGCCACCAATGACATTCCATAGAGCAGGTATTGATTAGAAATTCAGTTTTGAGATTCTAATGT
Source organism: Saururus chinensis (assembly GCA_035235625.1). Taxonomy (NCBI): domain Eukaryota; kingdom Viridiplantae; phylum Streptophyta; class Magnoliopsida; order Piperales; family Saururaceae; genus Saururus; species Saururus chinensis. Next base: position 36,747,604 of record CP141145.1, read on the forward strand.
TATCTTTCTGCCCACTTTGGAAGAGCATAATCTCCATATAAAAATGCGTGCAGCATCCCACCGTCGGTGTGTAGTAGCGTCGCAGGCGTCAAAAGGTCCCGTCGGTCCCCAACAAGGGACCACAAAAGCGTACTAGGTAACAGGAATGGGTGACAACAAAAGGGTCAGTGTTATCTGCCACGTTTCGAGAGGGTTCAAACGGCCTGGGTATGATAAGGAAGAAATATGTCAGATGACCGTCACTGTGGCCGGTACCTTGTCCAACGGCTCACATATCACAATACATCGTACAGTGTTACGTAGGCTCATGAAATAATACATTGCACAGTCGGAAGATTTTTAAATACGCCTGTATCATAATATAAGTTTAAAATGAACACTGTATTGCAAAGGAAAATGATATTTTGATATCAAAAATATATAACAAAAGTCACACATGAATTTTGATGTCCAGATAAGTAAGCCCATGTGAACTTAGTGTGGAGCCTACTTGTGAAGGCCAATTAAAACTCTTGTATAAATTTTTGTGCATCTAAATATCTTCCCACAAGTCGCAACAACATTAAGCTACTCATAATGATCGTGCACATCATTAGGTACATCATGTTTCCCAATCGTAAGATATTTTCTATCTTTTTAGGTAACTAAGATTTCCTTCTTTGCTTTGCAAACAAAAAGTGGGATATTTCCTTCTTTCTTTCTTTTTTTTCTAAGAAAAGATGGAATCATGTAGGGGAGTGATAAGGGAGTACTATGCCAGATGACCATCGGCCGGTGCCTTGTCCAACGGCGCACATATCACGGTACTTTGTACAGTCATAGGTTCATGAAATAATGCATCGCATGGTCAGGAAGATTTTTAAATACACCTACATGAGTCCAAATTGAGCACCCTACTGTACATGGGCACGTTTATGAGCGCACACCCTATTGCAGATGGGCACAAGAGGGTGAAAGACTACATCAAATTTTCACTGGCAAATGCCCACTTGCAATAGGGGGTTTATTTTGAGTTTATACAAGTCATCGCATCTAAGTATCTTCCCACAACATTAAGCTGCAATTAATGATCTTACATATCATTAGGCATATCATGTTTCCCGATGGAAAGATACTTTCTATTTTTTTAGGTAACTTAAGATTTTTTTTTTCAAACAAAAATTGGGATGTTTCTTTTTCTTTTTTCGCTGAAGAAAAGTTGGAATCTTGTAGGGTCGTGATGAGGCGCAGGCACATGAGTCAATCTTTGATCCAAAGGCAACTATTGAAGGGTCTTGTCATCTAATATGGGGCTACTAGCGCTGTGGATTACTCATTTATTGCAATAAGTGCACATACAACCATACACATGTAGGAAATTTAAGTATTCTCGTCCTTCATGACTAAGGGACCCAATCCAGTTTTTCAACCTGCTAAACGTTCCCATAATGAAAACTGATGGTGGCAGCCAATAGTCAAAATAACATGATAAGAAGCCATGACGAAGAAAAACATAGTTATGCAGTGGAGATGTAACTTTGCAGTTAAACATCAGAAATTTTCAAATCATTCTATCCGGGTAAACAACAAAAGAAATACAATTTTACGGCAACCCTTCTAATGCGACTCTAACCTAGAATACAACAGTGTCGAGCATGGTGCCAAGAGTTTGAATGATGTTGGAAGACATCAAATTGGAGACGTGCTCTTCTAGATGTTTCTTTGCGTCCTGCCGGCCCACGTTTGCAATTGCAAGCTTCTCGGGAGGTAATTCATCTTCCTCCTGAACAGCTTTATTGTATTTAATGGCCAAATTCAACATTTCCTGCTCATCCAGAACCAGCCTTATCACACAAGAGAGTACAGAAACTTTACAACTGGATGTCAATCTTTATATCATGTGCATAATATAAGTTAGTTTCAGATAGAGTCTACTTGAATAATCCTAAGAAATTACCTGGACAGTCTGCTCGTTAGTTTTTGAATGAGTATCAAACCGCTGTAGAGTCAGGCCATCAGTCCACTTCTTCTTGTGCAAATTCAGTAACATCTTCTCTTCCAGTTCATTCTTTCTATAATTGATGGCAATTGAGTAGTAATGCCGATTCAATCCATGGATCAGAGCCTGTAAATCATTATGATATAATTGACTTGATTGCATACATACGCACAACATCAGTAATTGACACAAAAATCTTGTAAAAAATCCCTTTCTTACTTGAATGGACGGTTTGTTTAGATGGCCAAGGTTAGAAGTGGTCTGGCGTGGCTCTTGGCCAAGCATCATTGTCTGTGGATTAATCAAGCGGAAGGCATCTATTACCACCTTCCCTTTAACGCTCTGAATTGGATCTATCACAACTGCTACAGCTCTCTGATTCAATGCCTCAAAACTCTGCAGAAAAAAAAGAATGATCCAGTTAAAAAAAAAGATTCACCTGTGTGTCCCAAAGTTCAGCCTTTTTGCTTCAACATATTACTGAGCTACCTGTCTTGCAAAACCATCTCTCTCAAAAAATTCACTGTCTCTCTGATCAACAGCATTATGCTAAACCCATCCCCACTATTTAGACTTTGTAAAATTAAATATTTTGCACAAACCTGCTCTCTTATGATTTATGAGTCATTTCCACACTCAAAAAGTGCACCTTGAAACCTACTTATAATATGCCTTAAACCAGAAAAAAAGCAGTTAAAAGGGAGGGGGGTGGGGGTGGCGCAAAGAAAGAGCCTCCCATAAGTACCAACCTGCTGCGTATTTATATCGACCCCAGAAAGCCAGCAACCAAAGCCTGGATGGCTATGATACCACCCAACCACCATCTCTGGCCTGAAAAATGCAAGTAGTGGAAATTGAAGATGGTCAAAATGTGATGATAGTGATGATGATGGAAACATTATAAGAATAACACACATAAGAAGAAGTAGGGTCAAGGGCCTTCATTCAACAACACGCTCTCCAGCTACTCAATATGTTATATGACCATCGAAAGGAAAGTTATACTCCCCCCATCCCACGTTAATAATCTGATTAGTTCATTTTAAAAGACCAAATCGGACTATTAATGTGGGATGGAGATAGTAAAAGATAATATGAAAATTTAAACATACCAGCCTATGAAATTCAGTTTTAAAAAATTGGCATTGTGATGTTGGAAATGAAATTGTATTACTGTTCTAAAATGTGGAAGTTAGTAATCCAGTTAATTGTATCTCAAGTGTTTAACCAAAACGAGGCATACACTAATTTCTATGTAATCTACGCGAGTGTTGGGATTTAAGTTTTTAGTCATTTCCCCGAGGAAGAGAACCATGTTTGCTGTTCAATCAGGAAACCACCTAAAAAGGGATATACTTAAATTCACCGCACATCTTCAAGACCATAAAAGTCTATATATTGCTGAAAAATCATTGTAAATAACAGCTTCCATTAACTTTCAAATTCGAAAAACAATCATACTAGGTATAAAAATGTTTAGAAAACCACAAACTTTGCAAAGTAGTGCTAATGTGAAAAGGAAACTTCACAGGATAAAATTCAGCAAGTCTTTTTCAGATAATATCACAAAATGACTGACCAAATACTAGAAAACAGTACTTTTTGGCATAGTCCAATGGACACCACGTATATTCATTCTTAGTTTCTAAGTAACATGTTTGTCCAATGCCGTACAAAATTGGGCAAAAACACTCAAATTCAACACAAAAAAGGCATAAAATACAGTTCTAAGTCGCCATTATAAAATAAAATTTCATTCACAACCTCAAATCATATAGAGTATCTCGTAATAAGAAAATTTAGACAATTTCACATCTGTCAGCACTATTGCTTGCAAAGAATTTCAAAATCATGCTTCTAAAGCAAATAACTTCAATTCAACCAGCCGCACATCACCAACAGAATAAAAAGGAAGGCGGCGAGTTAGTAAAACACCTTCCAGTCTGCTTGAGCATATCGAGCATGTTCGTCTGGAAGACATGGTCTACGGCCTCAACACTAACGCCGGTCCCGCTCTGCGGCATGGCGAACACATCTACAACCCGAACGGTGTACTCATCCACGAACTCCCCCAGCATCAACCCCATCACCTCCATAGGAACCCCGGCCCTCCCTGTCTCACACAAAACCCAAACACACCTCAGCCAAAACTACTACCTCACGCCAAACCAAACGAAAAGAAACATAGATTAACCAACACAACAAAATTGAGGATCAGAACAGAAAAGAAACAATTTTGGAGCGAAGGAGAAACTGAAAGAGGGAAAATTACCGTGCTTGAGCATCTTGAGAAGGGCGAGGGAGGAGATGTAGACCTGCTCGGAGGAATCGAGCAGCGGGGAGTCCGGCGGGGGGTGTCCCATCCCGCCGGCACCGGAGAAAATCCTCTGCAAACGCTCCATCGCCTTCCTTCCACGCTCTGCTCCGTCGAAGTATCGAACTCCTTTACGCCTCGCTGAGTTCTCTCTGTCTCTCTCTCTCTGTCTCTCTGTTGCGAGTTGCGACTGGCGAGCCAGCAGGATGTCGGCGACTTTCGGAGCCGGAGCCTTGGAGGCGAAGGCGAGATCAGAGGCAGCGGGCCAGGACCGGGGTAGCCCACGAGGAACGTAAAAATAAGCCCATTGGGCCTTCTCCTTATGAGTCATGCCTTTTGCATCTTCATAGATCTCTGAGCCCAATGCTTACATTGGCCCACGTTTCAATCTGGGCCGTCCCAGGCTCGTCGTGTTGGAAATTTGATCCATCAGTGTTCTTGTGGACTGGAGAGTTTATTAAAAAGGGTCCCTTAAATGACTTCATTACCCCTACCTTTTGTAATTATTATATGAAGCGTTTATGGTGCCTAAACAAGTGGCAATAAGTAATAACTGACGGGTTATATGGGTAAAAAATGAACCGTCATCCATCTTCCTCTCCGCTGCTGTTCCGGTCCCGATACCCAGCTTGTCCGCTTCTTCCTCTCTGTGTCGATCCATCGCTGATTGAACTGCAAGTAGCAAGTCGTGAGGTATCGTTTGTTTTCGCTCTAACATCAGCCTCAATCAGTTTCTGGTTGAAAAGGAGCCGCCTTTTTTACGTTTCTGACATGAATTTGCTCTGTCTGATATTTTTTATGTGTTTCCGAGAACTATCTTTCGTCCGGATGTGTAACCTTTGTTTAGCCTGTTAAAGCAAAATTGGTCCCTTAACGCGGCTGAGTGTTTGTTAATGCACGACTATCTGCTTTATTTTGTTATTTCCCCTTTTAATTACTATTGGAACTTTATGACCTATGACAGGAATATCGTGAATTCTGATGCCAAAGCATTTGGAGGCGTCCGTGTATGCAGCTGTAAAAACTTGTCAATGTATAATCCTGTTTAGAAATTAGAACTGAAATTCTTAGCCGGAGAATGAAAAAATACGTAATCCTCCAACATTCGTTTACCGCAGAAATTGACGTTTTTCCAAGCAAGTGGTAATGAGTTTATAAATGATAAGGAGAAAATTTAATATTCTTTTGATATACTTTCTCACATTAGTTTGACATACTTCTGGAATAGTTTCTAAGTAAAAGGAGAAGCATATTGAAGATTAGATGTAAAAAATAAAAAATGACATATGGAGCAAGCAGATATAGGATATTACAGAACTAGTAGATGGAAAGGAAAAGCCTTGAAATTTTGAAGACAAATAGAAAAGGAGAAAAGAGGACATTTATATTGTTAAGGGAAAAGGTAATAACTAAACTCTTTATTGATTCAGAAGAGAGGACATTGGCATTGTTGATAAAAAAGAATACCTAAAACTTTTTTTTGAATTAAGAGCTATCAGTTCCAACATCATCTAGTACTTCTACAAATAAATCTAACTTTTTAAATTAAAGTAGGATTGCCTCTCTTTCAAATTTGAGGCTGAAATTCTCTTCAATAAATATTAAAGCATTTTGTATAAAAAAATTGGAAATCATTTGAAGCAACTATATACTTAGCGAATATGTGATCTCTGGTAAATAATGTAAAAGATAATAGACTATTGAGCCAAATCTTTTAAAGAGAGCTTCCTGGTATTTACAAGATAATTTAGATTTGTTGCATATATCGTATATGATCTTCTACATCTTGTCATAAGTCTTTCCAAGCTATCTAGGATTGCCAACACAAGCTATATGTAGAAGTGACCAAATCCAGGTCAAGTGGTTAGCAAAATTCAAAAACTATTTGCCAGATGTCAGGTTGAGTACACAGGGCATATAGCTTGCATATGGTCGCAATTTGCCAGTCAACTACCATCTCATTGAATGAGGTTCTCAGTGCCAAGGCTCCATCGGTCATTCTGTGGGTGGATTTGTTCTCTTATAAATGTTTCATCATGTGAATTTGTTAGCCTTCGTTTTTTTCCAGCTGAGAAGGTGAGTTCCTTACAAAGATAGATAAAGTGCAGATACATGCAAAGCAGAGCAAGGTGCACTTTGAAAGATCAAGAAACAAGGGCTAGAGCATATGGTGGATCAGTGCCTGTATTTTGGGGGAATATAAAAAGATAACTACTCCCTCCGTCCTACATTAATAGCTCCATTTGGTTTTCCAAAATGAATAGTTCATTTTGGAAAACCAAATGGAGCTATTAATGTAGGACAGAGGGAATATAATCCATTAGACTGCAGAAGCTGTATGTTAACTTAGAATTGGATTGTTTATAAAATAGTTATGGATATATGTATATAATTCGTGTGCTATAGTTCTTTATATACTTCATCTAAATTCAACTAATTGCTGTTTTATTTTAAAGTTGATAAACAATATGACAGCTGCTCTGTGTGTTGCCTATGCTTTGCTTTGGCTACACATCATATCATGTCCAAATTCATTACTTATTCAAAATCTATGCAGGTAACATTAAATTGCTACAAAGGGTCATGATGGTGAATCAGGATCTCCAGCAGCAGCAGCAGCAACACCAACAGCAGCAGCAACAACTTATGTCTCAACCTAGCAATGCCAAATCCATTCCTACCTATTTGGATGAATTCAAACATGGATTCCCGTCAAATGGCTTGTCTTCCATTTCAAATAAATGGTGGGGGGACAACAGTCCCAAAAGTGAGGAAAAGAAATCATCAGTAGTAAATGCAACCGAAAAGGCAAAAAAAGAACAAGCTGCCAATGTGGCCATGGGCACAGAAGGGCCAATCAACATAACTGAAGAACCAAGTAAAGAAGGTGATGGTGGCTTGTCCTTCTCCAAAGGGACAATGCTGTTATCATTAGTGAGGAAAAGAGCGGCTGAAGAAGGAAGAGTGGTCAAGCGTGGTGTTGGTAGGGTATGTGGGCCATACAAGATCAGTGACAAAGACAAGGTTGTGCTGATGAAACTATTTAAATCTTCTTTTCCAACTGAGTGGGAATAGATTTTTACAAATCGGATGTTTAAATGAAGCATTTGGCTTTGCATCGGGTAAGCTATCCCATCTTGCTTTGATTTATGAGTAAAAAATTGGTATGCTCTATGGACCATGGAGCTCAATGTATGTTTCAACAGTGCCAATTCGTCTCATATCGTTTTGAGTCTGTTTTTACGTTTTTCATCTCAGCGTGTTACACATTGGTAAGTTGGTTCCTCAATCTGTAGGCCGCAGTCAGCTGAAGAAGCATGGGATTGGTCCTTCGCCTCTGATTAGTTGTTGTGTGATCTCTTTTCGAATTGATCTTACGCTTAACAGGTAACTTGGACAGGAGGATAAAAATTTAGATTGGAGGCTGCTTTCAACGCCCGGAGAAGAGAATTAGATGGCCATGGGCCAGAAAACGCTTTGTGCTCTGATGTGTATCTAACCACCAACTCTAACCAGCCCCATCGGTTTCTAAACAAGAGTCAAAAGATGCTGTCGGTTGTGCCGTTATTTTCCAGATAAATGACCAGAAGGTAGTGCCGGTAAATAAACGTACCTTGGTTCTTCTTCACGCAAGAGTTGAAGTTGAACATGCAGGAATACGGAAATGTTTTCCTGACCAGAGCCCGTGACTAGCCCACATAAGAGGGCAGCACATGGATGGTGAGACGTCATCGTTATATAATGTTTGGAGACCCCTGTGGGTTGGTTACGGAGCCCGGTCAGGCTAAACGCATCCACAGAATACAACTTACTCGCGTGAATGCTTGCACCAGTCACATTGATGAGCGGAACCCATGCAGGCAAGCATGCTGCAAGAATACATGGGCAATGAGCATATGTAGCATTACTCATGTCACCCCATTCCATTTCTATTGAGATGCAAGCACCGTTGACGATAAATAGAATTCCCTGGCTCCTGCTTGCACATGACTGTCTGGAACACTGTATGCGTTTGTCATGCCCGTAAGAATGATTCTAGCTGAATTCCTCCTCAGTCACTTTTATGACATCGCTTCGGTAGCACCTTGTATTCTCAATTCTGGGCATTTTAAACGATGAAAGCGTGGCAAATCAAGCCATAAAAGTAATGCTTAAAACTCTCGCAGATGGGACCGATGCAACGATGTTTACATAGCATCACCTTTCAAAGCCATAAAGTGTCAAAGATCTTCACCAGAGTATACGACGCAGACGAGGACTTAAGGAAAAAGGCTCATAAATTGGCCTATGAATTCTGTCGATGCTACTAACACTTACACGAGGAGCAAAGAATCAACTCTTCTTATTTTTGGTATAATCAACTCTTGAAGATTAGAAATTATTGGGTGGTCCAGGAGCACCACCACCCAAGAATTGAAGACGGGTAAGAATGTGATTATACTTCTGCCGTCTCTTCCTTTTTATATGACACTTTTCCGGGCTCCAGTGTACACAGTTCCCTTGTCTGCGAATTGAGTGATTTCAGCCCCCTGTTCGTTGTAATCTTCCTGTTAAGCTTTTCATAGAAAAAAAATGAAATTGGGTGGCTTCATTCCGCTGTTGTCGTACAGGTATTTATACGTTATATTGAAGGAAAAGAAAGTTGCACTTGAATAGGATGTGAGCCTGGGCGTGATTAAAAAGACATCATTTTGTTGTATGTTAACCAACAGAGGAAGTAGCACGTCAGTGGTCAACGAATATACTCATTTTGTCTACATTAGTTCCTTAACTTGATTTCAAAAAATGATAATTTTTATTAAATAGTAAACCTCACACCTGAGAAAAAAAATTATGATATTCTTTCTTAAGTACCCAAACATTTAAATTGAATAAAATATAATTATTAATATAATTACTAATCTAGAACAAACTTTTTAGTCAAATAGAATTATTAATTTAAAATAGAGGAAATATTTAAATTCTGCAGTTCTCCATTACTTTCCTCCCCATGTTATAATAATGGTCGTGCAGGAGAGCTGTTGCTAGTTGCTACTATGATGAATTGGGCATTTGTTCGCACCTCGACACGTGAAAGTCCCGACAAGTCGACCATTGAGTACCATCCAAAGTTTCTCATTGTTGAGGTGGTAACCGAGGGTTGCAATTCAATATTTTAATTGAGCCTTGAAACTTTCCGCCCAGAAGGATTAAGGCCATTCCACTTGCAAGCAACCACGAGAGGGAAATGACCCTGAAAGCCAACTGACTTTCTTGCTTTATACAGACATTACCTATGTACAACTCTGAGCCAACCCACAGGATAACTAATAAAAACATGCCTTGCGGGAAAGATCAAAATGGCTAACCCTGAAAGCCAGCTGACTTTCTCGCTTTATTCAGACATTAACCATGTACAGCTATGAGCCAACCCACAGGATAACCAATAAAACATGCATTACGGGAAAGATCAAAATGTCTACCACGTGGTCCAAGGCTTCTTTTGTGCTGTCACGGTCCTTATAGGACCTGCTGCTGTAATGAGTGGTTGTCTCAGTTCAGGAATCTAGGCAAGACACTATTTGTTTCCCAGCATTCTTCAGAACGGATAAATCATGTTTTTCCATTTTACACCATGTAGGAAAAGGAATAGTGTTATATATGTAAATATAAATTCCCAGAGGTAGATATCACCTTTTAACAGAAAAGAAGAAAAAGGTGGAGCACCAACAACACAACCATGGAGCAAGCATCATTGACACCACAGAAAAAGGAAAGCCACTGGATCATAAATAAGCACAGAACACGAAAGGTAAATGATCAAGATGATTTTTTATCACCGAAATGGGAAGTGGTGACAACAATCAATTGTACAAAGTCATTTTTTAGCTAAGTTTAATCAACAGTAATAAAAAAATGAAAAGAAAGACGAAACAGAGGCAAAATTATACTCCAGAATTGGTGGAAGAAGATGCCCGACTGAAGCCTGAAACAAATCTGTACAATCAGTAAGTCAAGAATTTCAACTACACGTGTTCTTACCCATTTCATGTTGTCTTGTAAATGAGTAGTAATTGAACTGGAAATGGTCAAGAAAACCCAAACCCACTGAAAAACCCTCATTCAAATCACTTTCGCCTAAGTGAATCACTGCTTCATCACTAAATAGTACCACGCTTGGGCCTCACGAATGGGAATTAGATGATGTTGTAATTTTTATGTCAACAAGATCATGAGTTTCTTATTTTAGCTCGTTAATGTGATTTTTTTCAACTTTCAGATATCTCTATTTTGTTGTCCATGTCAACAGACCCGAAATTGTCTTTTGGTGATTCTATCTCCATGCTTCCTGTATTCCTCCTGGTCCTTCGATCCTGCCCAAAGTTAGAAGTCTCAATTATAAACATAAAGACTTGTATAGAAAATAATTATAGGAATTTGACTTTAATCTCTAAGCAGAATTTTCACCATGTCAGCAAGAAACTAACCTCACGGAATGGAAATTCATCTGCTTCGAGCATTCGAACCACCTGACCCATTTTGGGTCTCTTCTCTGAGTCAGGATCAACACATCTCAGTGCAATTAAAAGAGCACGTTTCAAAGCTCGTGTCGCCGGTTTAGTATCCAGGTTTGGGTCTACAACTTCCTCAGACCTCCTTGTCCCTACCATCACCTTAAGCCATTCAACAAGGTTCACCTGCCACAACCATTGGATAAAAATAGCATCGAGTTTTAAGTCTTTGAGGACCATTACGTAATGTAACTTGAGGAGTAAAGGTTGTTGGTACACATTCTCTGGTGAGTTTCATACTTTCAATAAAAAAGCTACAGTAATATGAACTAATCACCTCATTAGCAGGTCGACCATAGTCCACTGGATCCCTTCCAGTAACTGCCTCAAGTAAGAGGACACCAAAACTGTAAACATCACTCTTCTCATTCAACAGACCTGTATTTGCATATTCTGGTGCCACATACCTAAATTTCAGTTGAACATATGGAAATTCAGGTTATGTACTAAGCCGGGAGGAATGAAAACGCTATTATTTGTTAAAAGTTTGGTGTTAAAAAAAAATCTGCTTAACAAGTATCATACCCAAATGTGCCCATCACTCTAGTTGTAATATGGCTCATCCCTGAACCCAACAGCTTAGCTAAGCCAAAATCAGACACCTTGGCATTAAATTCTTCATCAATCAATATGTTGCTGGATTTTATGTCACGGTGAACAACTTTTGGTTCAATTGCTTCATGCAAATAAGCAAGCCTGCATATATTTCCATTTTTCGTTTTTTAAATTTTGTTGAACATGTAAAAAGAAATGCAGAAATACTAAAATGGAAAGCATCATAAACACACTGAAAATGAAAATTGTACAGAGCAAAAAAACACATGAAAATTTGTCATATTGAAAGCAGACTTACGCCTTTGCAGTTCCAAGGACTACTTTCATGCGAGACTCCCAACTGAGAAATCCTTGCTGCCGCATGGCCCCATGAAGCCATTGCTCTAAGTTGCCATTGTTTACGTACTCGTATACCAGCAGCCTATGCAAGCCAACCCATTATCAGAAACATTCTCCTAGCAACATCATAATGTCTGAGTAACAACAAAAGTGAGTCTCACCGATGAGTTCCTTCCACGCAATAACCCAGAAGACGCACCAAGTTCTTGTGTCTCACATGGCCAATAGCTTCCACTTCAACTCTAAATTCCTTTTCTGCCTGTCCTCTGCAAAATAGTAAAAGTTCAAACAGCATTACAAATTTGTCATATCACTGTCAAAGCCATAGAAAAAATAAAATAGATTATTACTTACAAATTGTTAAGTAGTTTCTTAACTGCTACTTCAGTTCCATTAATAAGCTTGCCACGATAGACTATGCCATATCCACCCTCCCCTATCACATTTTCCTTTGAGAAACGATTAGTCACATACTCAAGATCCCTTAAGGTGAACCAATGCCCCCATCCTAGGTGCGAAAATTCAGGCAAACCAATCAAAGGCGAAGCTGAAGTATAAGAAGAAGACTTATTGCGGAAATTTCCATTTCCCCAGCTCCCATCATCACCAGAGTGCGAACTACCAGCTTTGTCTTGCATATAAACCGAACTACATTGGCTAATGTTATCCACATCACTTGATTTGCTCATACCAAGATGCACCAACATTTTCTCTGAATCTTTGTCAAGTGATTTCTCCTGAATAGACAGAGTCCCTTGCCGGTCAGCCACATTATGAGGAAGATACTGGCCTGTTACTCTATCAACTCGTATATCCTTAGAAACATTGGGAATTTGTGAAATTGGGAATTGATCGGTGCCCCTCCTCGCTCTCCTCCGGAACATTGCCCATACAGATAAAAGGACAAGAATCAATACAGTAAACGCCCCAACTGAGATGCCAATCAAGACCCATAATTTCAGGCCAAGAGGTGATATCTTTTTTGACAAATCATGATTCAGAGTACCATCCGATGACATTTCTGGTTCATAAAACAAGAATCGATCAGTAAGGGGGTATCGATCTATATAATCAAAAGAATAGCATAGGACGAGAATGGTTAAGGCAGAAAGATCAGGATCTGCAATAGCAAAAAGAACTAATTTCTCCATTTTTACTGTACAATTTATTTCACTTTTGATTACAAAAATTGTTTGAAATATATACAAAAATGTCTTCATTTCTGAAGGAATTTTGCCTATAGACAGATTCTATCTAGCACTGCATGATAAATAAATATGATTTCGTTTACAGACATGTTTCAATGGAACCATTACTAATTCCAAATCAATGCACTATGATTATGTACCAAAATTCCTGAATACAGCAAAGTACATTGTATTTGAAACTTTTGAAAGATGCACGAAACTATTACTAGCCTATATCACTTGAAGCTCAACCTCTAAGATTGTTATATGTTCCAAAGGCAGAAGATAATTTGTCAATTATGTTTCCTGAGGCCAAATGGCGTTCAGAAACACTGCCTTCAAACTAATTCCTGGAGGAAAAAACACCCTTTACATATACGAATAAACAAAAACTACGGACGACCTAATTAAAGAATCAGAAATAACCTTTTGCAACACAATTTCCATGCGCCCGAAAAATCCATATTATCAGAAAAACGAATAGTAATGCCAAAAATCACTACAGTATCATACTCCACCCAACCACCTATGATTTGCATACCTACACCGTGGCGATTCCACCCTCCTGATCTCCTCTGTACTGCCCAAAGAATAAAAGAGAAAAATGGGCAAATAAATGGCAAATGAACAGAGCGCAAGCCTTCAAGCCAGACTCAAAGGCCCGATTTTTGACAACCCCAAACAAACTATCAGCACCAAATCTCACAAACCCATAAAAAACCGTCTCAGAAGTTAAGGGTGTAAGCTGGCTGCCGAGCCTTTCAAAGGAAAGGAGGTGCGACCATATTCAAACTCGAAATAGGCGCAGAAATAACCCACCTTTGGAAGCAAGTGAAGAAAATGCAGATGGCCCAAGTAAGCAAAGTTTGATGAAAATGGTTGGTGGGTTACATTTGTGGATGAGAAAGGGACCCTGATAAAACTGCAGGAGGTAGCTTGGTTTGCAATGGAGGAAATCCAGAGAGAGAGAGAGGGAGAGAGCAGTAAAGGTAAAGCAAACAAAGCAGATGAAAGAGGACTAGGATTTTATATCTAGAAGAAAAATGCCGGTTAAGTAAACCAAAAAATAATTGAAAGAATTCAACCTATGTGGAAAAGGCCTAAAGGGTGTGACTGAAAGATGAATTTGATGTTGAGAGTTATTGGGGAACAAGGAAAATATTGAGGTCAACTGGATGAAATCCATGGAGTATTATCTAGCTCAGCTTCCAGGAGTTGGCTGTCGCTGACCAAATTTACCATGATCTTGGCCATCCCAAAGCCCAAAAATTGCAAGGCCACCTCTTGTCATGGGACACACGTTGCAAGACCGGGTCTGGATGGGATTAAAAGGCAGATTGTGCCATGCAATACAGGTCACTGCTGTAATTACAGAGCTCTTTACAGCTGGTAATCGCATTATTAAGAAAATTTCGGTCAGAGTCTTTAAATGTGCCCTCCTGCCTCCTTTGTCCATATGGGTTCTCATTTTCCGGGTCCATTACCATCTTCCCCTCCCCATTGGCCATTGAGCTAACCTTTTTCAAACTTCCTGCGGCAAAATGCCTGTTTTAATGTTACCAGGCTGGGTTGATTTCTATGTGTGGAATTTCAATGAACTGGCTCATGGGTCAATATTATGTGAATAGAGCAGACGGTGGTGTTTATCCTTCCAACGGCCGAAAAGGGTATATGCGTCTTTTCCCTCGGACTATAAAGTGACCTGTGCTTCTGGTCTGGTTTCTATTATAATTTGCTAGAGCACTACTTAATGGGAGAAACATGTGAGTTTGAAAAATGGGCATTTTTCCCACAAAAGCGATAGTGTAATGTATAACTGAAGGAAGATGCCTAAATCATGGTATAAATTGAGGCTTGTGTTGAATTACGGATTATTTTTTTTGCATTTGTGTATGTCACAAATGATATATTGTGCTTGTTATGGTAAATTTATAAATAATCTTTTTCTTTTTATGAGGATCCCATCCCATCCAGAGCAGTAGCCATCAGGCTTGCTGGTTGGCTGAGAGAGAATTTGGCAGTAATCGTTCAGAGCTGTTGTTGGCATCCATGATCCATCTGTATTCTGTGCTTGAATGACCCTTGATATATGCCCGATGCCTTTGGTTCCCTTGCAGCAGAAACAGCACTTTCCGCTATACTTGATTAGTTTAAGCACAAGGCACGCTTATGGAAAACTAGTACTTAAATTAGTTTACCAATACAATTGAGTAATAGATTATAATGCAATACCCATAACGGACTGTTGATTTAAGCTTAAAGAATAAGCCAGGGTGACAGGCATAATCGAAGAGATTACTAAAGTGACAGCCAAAATGTCTCGTTTTCAGAGACAAGCTATCATCCCATAGTCTCAGCAATAACACCTCGTTAACTTTGCACATGGCAGCAGACTTGTGATGACTTGCCGACTCCATCTTCGTAGGCTGGAGATCATGTCCACCATATACTTCGTCAAGTTCTGTTGGCCCCATGTCAGCAAATTTTTTTTTCTGGTGGCCTATTCTTGCTAGTGACGATGGCATGTGGATTTGTTCTGTTTAAGGTGGAGACTGAGAGAATTAAATGTTACCAATCACCTCATTTATAATAAAGCTCGGCTGGATTAATGGCAGGCTCACTTCAACGTTGCTTGCAAAGCAATATCAGAAGTTCAAATTGGCCGCCCTCATCAACAATCCGGAAATGTCATATCATATTGAAAAAAACATATTTTATGTGCATTATTTGATGGGTGTGCCCTATATCTAAGATTATTTTGTTCTTCTTCCAAGGAAAGAATGCTGAAAGCTGTTAAATGCTGGTACAAGAAAGGATCTGCAAGTGAGGCTTTGGGTTGACTTGCAATTCTCATTCCTCATGTAACAGATTGGCATTTGTAGGTGAGGGAGTGAGACTGCTTTGCCGAATGGGAGAAACGCGTTCATATCATACAAGCATGCCATGATGGGGTCAAATGGGGAATGGAGATACAGGCAGACGTGGTTTCATTTATAGATGAATTGGATCCAAGGAACCGCAGGTTTCTATCGAAGCAAAGAAAGCCCTTCGCTCCAGTGGTAGGTTGCCCGCTAGCTGGACAATCAACCATATTAAAGTGTCTTATTTTGACATAAATCAGAACTCCTTTTACTCACTAATCGCAGTGCTCGTCCGTTGTTAGTAATCGAACTTTGAGCCCAGGGGAAGAAAAAACGGAAATGCGGCCAGATTGCAGACTTGCAAGCAGGGAGCAGTTGATGCTCCAAAAGAGGAGGGAGGTGTGGTACTGGTGGGGTGCTAGTGGTGGTCCATGAAGCTGCAACCGCAATACTGGAGAGAGAACGTTTAAGTTGGCGTTTACTGTTTGTTGGAGTTGCTAAAATACAAGAGGGAAGAGTGTAAGCAAAACTAGAGACCAAAAAGAGCAGGTGGGTAGGCAGACGTTGGATTTGGAGGTCTTCCTGGATTCAGGCGTTAGAAAACAAGACAGTTGCTGAATTACGTACACCCTTTCATACTAGTTTCTTAAACCAGACATTGGCTAATCGTTTCATATGCAAGTCAGATACCGATAAAAGCTGGCATTCTCACGTGTATAAGTCTGCAGCCTGCAACTGCAAGTGGGAAGCGTTTTTCTTGTCTCTCTGCTCAATGTAAAGAAAACAAGGGGGGCCTATATTTATGAGATCAATGGTACATACGTTAGTACAGCACAATTAACGTGCTTTAACGCACCATTGATCTCAATATCAAAGGCTCTCATGTGCGCATTATTAAAACGGAGCATTAAAAATACTTCCCTGCAAGTGGGGTTGTAAGGTGCTACTACATGTTCATATGTCAAGGTCTAAATATTTACATTTATGAAGGATTTGAAAGGTGAAGAAAAGTATCAATCATGGAAAGGGGTGTTATCTAATGGTATTAAGAAACTGCTTATGATAAAGTGCTTATAATAGAAATATAACATAACTCCGCAAGCAGAGTTGGTTCTTATCCAGTCTCCAGTCCTACGAACAGTACTCAAAGTAATGTTTTTTGTTAAAATCAACCAGTGGTGGCAATAAAGGCTAAGACAGAAATAGAGTTTCAGCCGTTGAGGAAACCAAGGAGTTAACGGGATCACAACCCCAACGTTACAAGAAATTGCAGTCATGTAAATACAAACCTTGATTAAATCGGTTACCGTGTTTTTTTCCTTTTTTAGGGTTCCTCCATAGTTCCATATTTGCTGGCACGTCTACGTAACCTTGATTTGTTTCTAAAGGTCTACATTACCAAAATTGCGGCATTCATATGACCAAGTAAACATTGGTAAATTCAGTGAACTATTTATTTTTTAAATATGTTTTTTTATCCTACATTAATAGTTTCATTTGACAAAAAAAATTATTCTATATTAATAGCTTCAATTTGTTCAATTTAGGCAGTTGGGTACATAAAAAATTTATCAAAAACTTATTTTTTTCTTTTAGATATAGGTTTCACCATTTAATAAAAATTATTATTTTTTAAAATATAATTAATATAAAAAAGGGTGAGTAGTATACATTCCTCGACGAATTGAATTTGATCGTCAAATTTTAAAACTTATCGTTCATGTAAATACAAGCCCAACCTTCTAAAGAACGCGTAAACCAAACTTCTCTAGCTCAAGATATGACGAAGGCAAGATAATTGTCGTTCTCCATATGCATATTGTACAATCAGCACTAGCATTGTATCGATATGTTTTGCGTGAATATTGCATCATCAATTCCATGATACACCCATAGAGCAATACGTCATTGCGTTTACAATATCTTGAGCTACAAAAGCCCGATTGGCATGTTCTTTGAATCTTTGGTTTCGTCTCTCCAAGATTTACATGTACAAAAATTTCATTTAATTCGTATAGGAAGGTGTGCCTTTACAAAGATGACAGCTTGCCGAATGTAGCAAAGTTTACATTTGTATAACGATGACTTTCTCCCTCTTTACCTTTTCCCTCTTCCCTTTGCCTCACACAGCCTCATACACACCTGACTTTCTATTAGTATAACTTCCTATAAAAAATGAATTTGTGAATGAAATTTTAGTGCGTTGTAACTCTTGGGAAGGTGAATTCAATGCTGCAAATAACACATTAATGAGATCTCTATAGGTAAAGATATTGCTAACCTAAGTGGATGCTAATATCTAATTTATCTACATGATATACCCTTAAGTTTCTAAACCTCCTCTACAAATTGAAAAAAGTTTTTTTTCCATATATCACCTGACCTGACCAAAGAAGCCAATATTCTATATTCCTTGGTTTTTAAATACAAATATCACATTACTTGTTTTAGGATAAAACTGCCTTTAGGTTTTAAATAAACTCAATCCCCGTACATATTATCATAAATGAACACCGGAATAGTGTGGTGTCATTCTAGTAGAGAGATTGATCGGCGGTAAGTCAAAATTCGCCGATAGGAGGTGACTAGCAGTGACTCACTGGCGAGTTGTTAGAGGCATTAAAAATCCAATTTTTTTCATGATAGAAGCTATTTACGGTGAAAAATGCTTCATTTTGGTGGATCTGATCACCCTTTAATCCCCATAATGGAGATGATTGGTATTTGCATATATTTACAATGGAGAGCTAGGTAATGATGGCGTGCATATAGGTGGAAAGGCATAATTGATGAACATTGATCCATCAATGAGGTTTGATGAGGTGTTGGTTTAAGTCAAAAAAACACTTTTGTCAATGGTAACATCACTTTAAAGTATTTAATTTCATCTTTGCAATCATCCATTCTATATGAATTAAAAGATGATGAAGGCCTGCTGCAATCAATATTTTTCATTCATAAGAAGGCAAATAAAGAGGTGTTATCATTGTATGCAGAGATAAAAGAGCCCAACAACGGTGACAAATCACCATCAGTTGAAAGGAATCAAACTTTCAATATAGCTAAATCACCGGTGGTATCAACTCACCCCCAACTCGAACTTTAGATTGCAGATGGGAGTCAATGATACACAATTCACTTGTGAAACTGTTAAGTAATAATGAATAGATTACACATTAGTGTACTTTATCATGTACTTGAGCACACGATATCTTACTTATCGTGTTCAATATAAACAATATTGTGTTAAGCAAAAACACAATATTTATAATAACACATAACTAATGATGTGAAGTACAAAAGCGATTTACCACTAATTTTTTTAGCGTAGATCGAATAACATGACTTGTATAAATATCATATCATCATCATCATTAACACGATATAACTTATAAGTGTGTAACCAAATACATGATGTCGATATATTGCATATTGATTAACACGTTAATATCTATCACATATTGGGAAAACTGGGAATTTTCAACTCAACAAATTCATTGCATACAGAACCTATTAAAGAAGTAAATCATATTGGATTTGAAGAAATGTCACCCACAATAGTTGAAATAAGGACTTCATTTGATAACTATGTTCCCCCATACAACCATGAAAATTATGAAGGCCAAGAATTTGAAGAAATGTGGGGTGATGAGCGATGGAACCAGAATGACATAATTGGCATGGAAAGTATATCTAACAATGAAGAATTTGGACATAGTAAGGCACATAGTAATATTGACATTGAGGCTGAGGTAGAGTAGGAGACAGTCGATGATCTCAACCTCTTGGAACCGAATATTGGTGAGGGTGAGCTAATGACTGAAAGTTTGCAAAGAAATGACTACCAGAATCTTCTCTAAATGGGTGCATGTTTCCTAAGCCTAGTATATTTCAAAAGGGTTTTGATCGACCTTGCAATAAAGACAAATTTTACATATCGTATTGTGGATGAGAACAAGAATACGTACACTGCAAAGTGCTCCAACCAGTCTTGTAATTGGTACATAAGAGCTTCAAACATAGGAGATCATGTGATTGTGATAAGGTTAGTGTTTGACCATTCGTGTGGAACGCAAAAGAAATCAACTGACCATCCTCTAGCATTGCACCTTTGGATTGCGAAAAAATGTTATGAATTGTTTAAAGATTCAATAAACATTACACTAAAAAACATAGTAAGATATATTTCAAAGCACTGGGGTATAAATATTTACTACAAGAATGATGGCGTGCAAGTAAAGCAAACTTGTGATATTCCTTGAATTGTATTTTAAAAAACACGACATTTGAATATGGTGTGTTATCAGTCACACGAGGCTGTTATAGTCGTATTTTCTTAAAACACAACCTATTCACCTAGCGTGTTGACATGAACACGATGCTTATACAATTTCATGTTTAAAAAAACATGACTACTAATCTTGTCGTTTTCTTGAGAACACGACCTCTTAACTTGTCGTTTAATCTTTTTTAATGTTAACTACTTAAAATCCAGTTATGCAGGTAAAACATTGTGTGATTTAATAGATGGGGACCTAGACGAATCCTATCCCATACTTCCTGCATACATAATTCATATAGAAAGGATTAATCCAGGAAGTGTAGTAGTTTCAATTAGATTATGTGATATTCCCGGACTATAGGGAGATACAATTTTAAAAAAGTCTTTTGGATATTTGGGTTGGTTGCAAGAGCCTCTAGAACAACACTAGGGCCATTACAAACTATAGATGCAACTTTTTTGAAGGGAAAGTATCCTTGTTAGCTATTGATAGCAACTACACTAGACCGGAACAATACTATGCAATGCGCCACATTTGTAGTGGTCGAGAATGAGTGTGAGAAACTTTTGAGCTGGTTTCTTGAATTGCTTAGAAATTATCTATTGTTTTATCTTCTAGCTGAGTT
The DNA here is from genome assembly GCA_035235625.1 of Saururus chinensis. Lineage (NCBI taxonomy): Eukaryota > Viridiplantae > Streptophyta > Magnoliopsida > Piperales > Saururaceae > Saururus > Saururus chinensis. Next base: position 36,768,297 of record CP141145.1, read on the forward strand.
GGATACAATTGTATCCAATAGAACGAAGGGCTTGACAAATGCATGTATTATCGGTATCAATATATGAATTCTAGGTTAACTCGCTATATCACAAGGTAAAATTCAATTAATGTCATGTGTATATGTATACATTATTGACAATAATGTGTATGTATAGCATTTCAAATAATGCGATAATTGTGAGCATAAGGCATTTGGGCCGACCTTTGGGCCCTAATCAAGTGCGTCTCTTTGGCAATTGGAGTTATTTACAAAACCACTTCTGAATCTACCTTGAGACGCATGAGTATCTTCTCGTACCACTTCCCCATCCTTTGATGAGCCAATAACTTCTTCCTCGACTTTTCATAGGTCGAGTCAAGTTTAGTGGCCTTCTCCACATCCATTAGCAATTGGGTAACCCCAAGCCACCTCTTACACCTCGAACTACATGGAGAAGAACTTGGAGCCCATATAGAATATGCTAAAAAAAACCACACCTATGTTAGTAAAAGAATCATGTTAATAGTGATCCTATATTGTCATGCCCCGGTGCCCGCCCAACCCGAGCCGAACCTAATCCAGGGGCTGGTCGAAGCACACAGGGGTGACTAAATTACATTGCAGAAGACTTAAACCCCTAATCGGGTATTTATCACATACACAGAGTCGCACACCTTTAATTATTTGAGTAAGAGAAATAATGTGAAATAAAAGACGAGGATATCTTCAAAATAAATCATCATTATCAACCCACGTACATAACAACCTAAGCCAACACGGGGCTCAAAATCTGAAAATCTTAGACAAGTCTACAAGCATCAAATATACACGAGTCTAAAACATAAACCATCACACATGATGTTCTATAATCATAATAGCATAAATTAGAAGGTAAAATAATATTTGAAGGCATCCACGCCTACTCCCATGCATATCCCGATCGTCCCTCATATAGGTTATCCTATTCAACTGCATGTCGTACCATGCAACCCCAATACAAAACACAAAAAAAGGGGTGAGTAAAGCTTAATAAGGTTTGAAATACAATAACATTAATCAAAAAATAACCATGGCACAATAACATGGTAATTCAAATCCACATTTCACATAATATCCTCATTTTTTATTAATTCTCTTACCATACCCTTAGTTATCCATATGTAATTATCTTACATACAAGTATCTCATACATATAAATCATGAATAATCACATCATGGTATAACATCCATCTTGCATAATAAGTGATTCTCACTCAATCACATCATGCATAATTATCACATATAACCTGCATGAGAAGTGTCTCTACCACACATTCAGATCATTCATAAATATCACATAAAACCTGCATGAGAAGTGTCTCTACCAGATATTCAGATCATTCATAAATATCACATGAAACCTGCATGAAAAGTGTCTCTACTACACATTCAGATCATGCATAATCATCACATATAACAAGCATAAAAGTGTTTCTACCACACATTCAGATCATGCATAATCATCACATATATCAACCTGTGTATAAAGTGTTTCTAACACACATTTCATATCTATGCAAATTGATAAAAGCAACCTTGCTTAATCGGCTGAAGCATAAGTAGTCCCTGTGTACTCCAAACAATCCCCAACAGGAAAATCAAAAGGAATTCTGCAGTTTGGGTAAATTCTCTAATGGGGAAGAATACCTCCTACTAAGTCGGTGCACTCAGCTACACTAGCTTGGATTCTCATGGTCCAAATGGTCTCAAACAGTTTATCTCCTTATAGCATTGCCACTCTTCTCAACCTGGGGAGGAAACTCATCCTCAAGGGACGTAAAACCCTGTCCTTTCGGACATAAAACCGAATCGATTTAAGCCTCCGATTAATTAATCCGGCAAGAAATTCTCACACCATTGCATCCAATCGATCAACATCGGCAAAACTCTATAAAGTCTCATTCATAAATCTGCTTCATGATGTATGCAACATGATATATACATGAGCAATCTCTATATAAATTCTAATTCATTGAACGTGCTCCTATCAAGCCCACATACCTCATATCAAATCATAAACATCAACAATTATCATGATTACCTCCCTCCCACATATGTGTGTTCTAGATAGAAATATGTATCTCTAAGCATATGAGCATGCATTATGGATAACCCATTAACAGCATACACACATGCTCTTTAACATCGAATCATAGTTCCTTACTAAAATTATAAGTGAAAAACTATCGGAAAGCATCAATTAAGTCAAGTGCAACCTCATGCTAGACCTAGATAAGCATATATACACCATACTTGAATCTAGACATGGCACCATCATTCATCCATAATTTAATCACATTATAAGGAAACATACAAGTCCATTCTCATACTATTATCTTGTTAGAATCATGCTTAAAACATAAGAAATTATTCAATCATGGATTCAAGATAAGCAATTCTAACATGTTTAGCCAACAACATGCAATTCCACATAATACTTAAATATTCTTCATAATTTCCAACATCAATATCATACCCTTCTAGTAGCTCACTCTAGTATAAATGACTCTGCATGAATATAAGAAATGATATTTAAGAGTAAAAGTATAAGAATAAGCAAAAGAAACAAAATGTCCAAAATTGTAGTACTCTCGTTTGATCGATCTGTAGGGCAGTTCAAACGCCATAACGTGTTGTTCTAGTTCATCTTCCCCACTTCAAAATCAAAACCGAAACTTCTCATGGATAACTTAAACTACCAAATCCTACTCCCAAACATCTCCATAATCAAATTCATGCTTAATAAACATCAAATATAGCTATTACTAAACAAAAACCCTAAGAAATTTCATCAAAGATTAAACTTTTCTCAAATCACCATTAAAACTCATAACCATGGCACCCACTTCAAAACACTACCAAACTTAAATCTAAAATCACAACAATTTTTAAGACCAAAACATTTACCTTCCGGCAATTTCTTGACTCGAATTAACTCCTATAACACCTTCAAAACCTACCCAATGAAGGACTTTTTATTAATACCTTCATAAATCCGATTTAAAACGCCTAAAACCTTCAAAAACTAATAGATCTAGGGTTCAAGAGACTTAAAAATGAAATACCACCATTAAGTTTTAAAATAAAAACCCAAATCAGTAGATTTTGAATTAAAATCGAGATTAATTCAGAGCAAAAGAAGGGATTTTCAAAGATTAAAGAAAAACCCTTAAAGATTAATGAAATATTAAGCAAATTCATACCTTAATCTTCTTTATCTTTTAGGAAAATGAAGATTAGGATCCTAAGTTCCAGGTCTCAACCTTTTTCCAATTAGGAAAGTGGTTGTATCATTCCTTTTATAGTAAATGGTGGGGTAAACCAAACTAATTAGTGGGGTACGAATAGGGTTTTACAGTAAAAATGGAAAATTTTGCTTATTTAATCCCAAATTGAAGTCTCAAAATTTTTAAATAATTATTTTCTATCTTAGGTTGATGTTAGGTCATTTCGGGCTAAAAATTCAAATTTTGCACGTGGGGCCCCGGTGACTCCCCCTAACTTTTTAGGAAAATTATAAAAATTCTAAAAAATTCCATAAAAATTTGAAATGACTTAAAATAACTTAAAATTTATTAATGTGAATAAAATTTTGGTTAAAACCTTTGTTAACCACTTAAATTTTAAAAATAGTCAAAACCGATTAGAATTTAGCATTAAACCACACAATAGCAATTAAATAGAATAAAATAAATCAATTCAAGTTTAGAGATCTTACATGTATCATATATGTCATGTCATGGATAACACGTTTATTAAACTAATCGTGTCATTTCTTATACGAAATACTCACATCTTGTAATTGCAAATACACAATATATTAATTTATTGTCTTATTGAAAAAATGTTATCCTAACTAGCGTGTAATCAATAACATGGAAATCAAATTAGCATGTTATCTCAACCACATTAATTCCACTATCATGGTACTGATAAGATGATATGCTTAAAATGTTAATATGTTGTCGTGCTATCAATTCTACGTTCATATAAGTAATCATGTCATTGATAATATGAAATACACATGTACACAAATAAAACCCCAAAGACAATAGTGGTTTTGGTGGAGCACTCTGGATGTTTCGATGGATGAGGGTATGCCTCAACACAACATGTTATGCACGGCTTCCGCCCCATTGTACCTCCTCACAATAGTCAAGTTATCGATGAAGTCACACAGAGACGGGGAGACAAATCTCTTGCTCTATGTGAATAATACGAGAACCCACATATGCACAATGTCCAAGTGTGTTGTAACAACCTGTTTTTTGACTATATCTAACCCAAATGGATAGGGATAATTTTGTAAATTTGGTTAAATTTTTGGAAGTTTCTAGGGATGAAATCCTAGTATATAGGTAGAGCTCAAAGTAATGAGCGTAACGAATCAAAGACCATGTGAAACAAAGGTTAGGAGCAAAAATTACAACCTCAAGAAACGTGCTACATGGGTGGGAACCACTTGAAGAGAATGGGATAACCTAACTTCAGTGTTTTAGTTTTGTAGGTCTTGTCGATACGAGCTCAACGATACCAAGAACGCACTAATCCGAGTCCGGGGTAGAAAGATACGTATGTTTGAAGATAAGAATGAAAATTAAAAAAGGGGCATTGTGCATTATGCGCGAGTGTGACGCACTTGACGTGTGGGTGCCACATGCATCGTGCCATTTTTTTGGTGGTGCCACCTCGAATTGCAGCACTAATGCTTAAATAAGGATGGGGGATTCATTTGAACCCTATGTGTCATGCCCCGGTGATGCCCGACCCGAGCCGAACCCGGTCCAAGGGCCAGTCAAGCGCGCGGGGGCGATGAAGTGAAATTGAGAAACGATCTAGCGGAAGACTTAACCCTAACCACGGGCGATTAACAGAACTACGAAGTACACACAATCCTTTGAGCAAGAGTAAATAAAAGGAAAGAATGAGTGTTGCTTATCACAAAGTAAACAACAAATCTCAAACCCACATGCTTAGTTAATTAAAGCCCACACTGGCTCAAATAAGTCTTAAGCAAACATAATGTAGAATGTAACATAAATCCAAAACAAAGAACCTTACACAAAGGTTCTAAACATAAGCATAAAACCAAAGAAGATAAGTCACACAACGATCTCTAAGATTACATCCAAGCCATCTCCGACCTTTCCTCAAAGAGGAGATCCTGTTCGTCTGCGTGTCGCACCACGCAACCCCAAATCAAAACACAAGAAAGAGGGGTGAGTTTAACAAACTCAGCAATGGTTTTTAATATCACTATCAACATCGAAAATATGATAGCATAGCAATAAGATCATTCAGATCAAAGATCCACATGGTGCATCATTTTCTGATCACACATACACATCACCTAAAAACTGCATCATAGTGCATAATCCACATAATTTCATTCTCATCATACTCACCCTGCATGAAATGTATCTCTAACATACATATTTCCACATGCATCACATCATAATCAACCTGCATGGATGTATCTCTAACATATATATTCTCACATGCATCATATCATAATCAACCTGCATGAATGTATCTCTAACATATATATTCCCACATGCATCATATCATAATCAACCTGCATGGATGTATCTCTAACATACATATTCCCACATGCATCATATAATAACATCCTCCATCAAGGAGTAATCACAAATTTGGTGTCACACAGACGGAACATAGACAAGTCCACGAAGGCATGTCAAGGTCCAAAATTCTACACAAGAATTCAAGAAAGATCGGGGTTGTCAATCCCTAATGCTGCTCGCCCTGGACGATCCTGGCCAAAGATGTCCCATTCTCACACAGAGAATCTAGAGTAAGGGTGTTCGCCCAGGGACATCTCCTGCGGAGGGAAGAGCCTGAGTTCTCACACAGAGAACCCTAAAACACGTGGTAAAGGGGTGCACACGGCATACCACACTGGATTCTCAGGGTCCAGATGACACTCATAATAACATTCTCACAATCCGCAAAACAAGTACACAACTCATCCCCACATAATCCCATTTAATTAGACTCAACCCGGGGAGTGCACTCGTTCCACACAGAAACTCAAATCAAAATATGTCCTTTCAGACCAATCAACTTACGATTAATCCACGAGTGATCAATTCGGCACACAATTCCACCACATTGCATCCAATCGGTCAAATTCGATTAACCTCGATGACGCCTCAATTGGAAATCCATTTTTATGATGCATACAACATGGTACATACGTGGGTAAGGCATACATGAATCCTAATCTATGATAAGTGCTCTCATCAGCCCCTAACGCATCATTCATAATTACAATATCAAGCTTCAGCATTATCATTTAGCCCCCACATGTGTGTGTGTGTAACTAGTAGAAGCATTTCACACAATGCATGTCAACATGTTTAAAATTAAACTCACTACCACACTACACATGTGCATTACCATCTAAACATGAATTCCAGCGGAAATCATAGGAGAAGAAATGCTGAAATCATGACTCAAATTAAAACTCAACCACAAAGGTTAAATACATATAAGATCATTCATTTCATCCTTGAGTCATGGCATTCACCAACATCAACACATCAACTAACCACACTCTATCATGAAAAATCAGTCCAATAATAGGTTGTAGTTCTACTGAAAACATGCTTAATCAAAGGGAATCAATCATTCATAATCTCAAGAAGACAATTCCAACATCATGCCACAAAACATAATCATTTCACAAATCTCTAAGCATATATCTCAACTCCATAACCTCAATAGCATGCCTTTCTAGTAGCATAACATAGCTTAAAACACTCCACATTCATATAAAATTGGCAAGCTAAAGTGGAATCATCAAAATAAACATCATGCATTAGAACTGTAACGCCCAAGATTTTTCACACATTTTCCTTAAAATTCACAGAAAATTTTTGCAATATAACGTCTATAAATCGGAGGAAAAATGACGAAGCCAAACCTGATAAAACAATTTATAATTTAAAACAGTAAACATCCATTTTTCATCTAAATATTTTCATCATACGGTCAAACATCGTACGACCAAAGCAAATATCATCAGGCGCTACTCGAAAACACACGTACGAATAAATTGTTATGATCATAGACTTTAAATACAAATCACTCCCAGGCATCCCTGAGTGCAAGTCCCATAACAGTCCACAGACTAATCCAAATGAAAGTCCAAAATAAACATCTTAACGTCTCGTCTCACCCAATACAAGAGATCGTGGCACAAATAAACTCGCAGTGAGTCAAGCATATACCTGAGTCAATGGGAATCAATCCACCGTTGAAATGAGCATCCATCTCTAGGAGCTCTCGGCACCACCTGCAAAACCTCCCGTACAACGGGGCTAAAAGGTAGGGTAATGAGTATTTTCTTACTGAGTAGGAAAATACCCAGTAGGGGAAATCCCAAACGGTGAACTCAATAAGTTCATAAATGCACGCATTTATGCAACTCAAACATGAAGCAGGTAGGCATATCAATATCATGCTCATACGCATACAAACATACCAAATGCACCATCGTGCCAAAATCATACCAAAGGCACCATCGTGCCAAAATCATGCCATCAAATTGAACTTACACAAGCACCCTTATCCAGGGTCTTACAAACTTACTCGTACCACCTTATGCATACTCGTACAACATATGCATTCTTGTACGACCTTACTCGTACAATCATATGCTCACTCATACAGCTTACCCATACATGTACAACCTTACTCGTATAATCATACTCGTACACATACTCTTACAGTTGTGCTCATCCACATACTCTTACAGTCGTGCTCATACACTTACAGTCGTGCTCATACTCATACGCTTACAGTCGTACACATACTCATACGCTTACAGTCGTGCTCATACACATACTCTTACAGTCGTACTCATACTATCGACCACTGAAGCTCATTACAACTAATAAGCTCCAACATCGAATGGAAAAGAATGTCATTGGGGCAACACCTTAACCTCCGGGGAGTGACTAGACGTCATGGACTTTTCCGAAGGTAAGGTACACCAATGCTCATGGGGCACTGGATCAAACAGGTAAGAGTAGATCCATGATACTACTTACCTGAGCGTGCAAACATAAACACCCACACATAAGGGGTCATACAGTTGCCCACCACAATGGGTCTTATAATGCCAGAGAATCGCCCACCATAATGGGTCTTATAGTGCCAGAGAATTGCCCACCATAATGGGTCTTATAGTGCCAATGCCACTCTTGGGCAGAAAACATACCGTGCCACTTGGGCAGAAACGTACAGTGCCACTCTTGGGCAGAAACATATAACGCTCTCAATAGAGCATCAAACGTCTGGGCTTACACAGCACACAGACCAAATCGAAAACATACTTCGCTCTCAACAGAGCATCAAACGTCTGGTGCTCTATACAGCACACAGACAACATCCCGCAGGATAAACACCATGGCAAGACATGAGAAATGCTCAGCCAACTCATTATCGGCTAGCTCAAACACGGAACTTAATCCGTCGAACCCTCAGGTCTCAAACTCACAACACTATCATTAGCTATGCTTATAATTCAAGTTTGAATTAAGTAGATTATGCGGTACAATTATGCCAAACAACTCACAGTCCTCGACTGATCAAACCGAAGCTGAGCCCGATCGAAACCCTAGTTCGTCAGGGCAGCAGACTTCACTTAACCCGTCCACATCATGGACAAAACTCATCGTACATCAAACCCTTACAGTCTTACATACTTCGACATTCATCTTATGGCCAAATCATCTTACACTGACATCCTCAAATGAAGCTCCTCATAGCCAACCTAGTTGTCGCCCTCTTACTTATATCTCACTGATTATGCTTACTTTTCACTTCATAATATGTATGTTATGCTTATACAATTATGCACACTCTTACTGTCTAACAATCGCCCAACATACAATCCAACCCAAACCGATCCATTCTAATCCTTGCCCGTCATACTCTTATCCTCTGACATCCATCATATGCTTACACCTCCATATCCAAATCCAGACCAAACCTTTGTCACCTCTTACTGTCCATTGCCCATACATCTGCCCACATACACTTACACATAACCATATCATAGACAAATTGCCATCACACACACGTATGTCTATCACACATATGTATAACATACACCTACGGTCATACATACGCAGCTTACAACCATGCTCACTAGCCATCACTAGTGCATACATAATCCATACATACTCCAAACATACACGCTAGCCATCACTAGCACATGCATACATACGTCAAACATACACGCTAGCCATCATTAGCACATGCATAATTCATACATACTCCAAACATGCATGCTAGCCATCACTAGCACATGCATAATCCATACATACTCCAAACATGCACGCTGGCCATCACTAGCACATACTTACATTCAACATACTTACAACCAACAAGCATGTCATATACATTTCAACATGCCATATAATCATGCTTACATGCATATCATGCAATCAGATCATTACTTAACATCCAAAACATGGAATCATACAATCCTAGCATGTTGCTACTCATTCAAAGCATGCTATCATGAAATTACGAGTGCAAAGCTCCCCTACCTCGTAATCATGACATTTGATGGCGAGCACACGTCTGTGGCAGAGTTGGTGGTCAAAACCGTTGCCTGGCTGAGAGAGCTACTGTCCCGAGGGTTTTAGGAAGCGCCGGAACTATCACGGCCAAACGGGGTGTCAGAAATCAATGTGGAAAAACCCGCGATCCACGGCAGCACACTAGGGCGGCTAGGAGAAAAGTCAAGCCAACCTAAGTGGCGGTGCTACCATAGGTCGATGGTGTACTCACTGAAGATCTGCCGGTGGCTAAGACGTGCATAGCCGGCCACAAGACATCGAAATCGGCCGTGGACAGCACCCAACGGCGATGATTTCGGTCAACAAAGGCCCACATAAGGGAGGAGAGCGTGGGGCAACGCTCGAGGACAGAGGAGAGGTGGAGGAGGACGGCTCTGTGTCAACTCCACTTGGTGGCAAAGCCAACCGATGGTCAGGCGGCGCGAATGCGGCGCCTAAACCCAAAAGCACACGTGTGGCCACATGCACATGCGGCCCAAAGGGGCGGGGGAGAGAGCTGAAAAGAGGTGAACCAAGGCCCACAAAAGCCAACAGGGCTAAGGCCCTAGCTGTGGCCAATCTAAGCGGCGACATTGCCGATCGCCACCCACAACCAATACCCATGGTGCGAGCAGCTGTGCATCTCACACGGTATAGGGCAAATGGCGAGCAGCCCATTCCGAGCGGAGTGTATAATCGGGTCAATCGGGGCTGGCCCTCACTGTCACCAAGCCGGGGCAGAGCCCACGATAGCCAAATGGCCCACGGCTCGCTGATGCCAATGACCCAAGACGCACCCAAAGCGTCTAATCGGGCAGAGCAAGGCAATAGGGGCGAGGCGGGGTCGGAAACGGTAAACCCCTACTGACACCGGGTCGAGGTAGGCTGGACGGAGTCCTACCAGTAGCCGGACGACAACCAGAAACCCACCGGCGTCCAAAACATCCCACGGACAGTGAGATGCAAGTAGTAACAAAAACCTGACCAAAAGATCGATAGCTCACCACGGAGCGAACAAAGCATGGCGGTGGCTCTAGCCAGTGCCTATGGGTTCCTGGCAGCCAACTAAACATTAGTCTAGTTGAGGGCAGCCACAAATGATGTCAAAATCGTACACCCACAGTTCAAAAATGGGATTGAAGGAGAGAAAAACCCAAAAAAAGGTTTGGTACCTCGTGGAGGAGCGAAGAGGCCGTGGCGGCGGTCATAGCCGGTACCTACGGACTCGTGGCGGTGAGGCAAAGCATATCCTAACAAGAATCGATAGAATCCGATGATAGAGGAGGGAGAACGGAGAGACCGGAATTAAGCTCGGGTTCTCACAAAAACTACTGGACGCGAAAACTTTTCTGGGTCGAAATGTTACTGGAATCTGACGAAGGAAAACATATATATAGTTAAATCTTTTTAATTTTTATATCTATGTCCCTAACACCCGTTCACTTACCATTCACGCATTGTAGCTCCAAAATTCGCGCCGTAAGTGCGCAGCGAGGCCCGCAGCCTGCGACTAAGCCCCACAACCGACTCTACGGGTATAAATATGAGGAAAAATACACAAATACAAATACACCAAAGCGTCACATTTTCCTGCCAAAAATGACTAGAAAAATAGCAGGAAAATCACAAAAAATCGTAGAAAAATCAGGGACCTTACAAGAACACAAATCTGCTATGTAGCCATTCGAACGCCCTTCAGGCCGTTCGATCGGTTAAACATAAAAATTTGAAATTCACAGTTTGGCCGTTCAAACGCCTAGCAAGCCATTCGATAGGCTAAACTGGAAAACTGTCATTCCAATGTTGCCGTTCGAACGCCCAGAAGGGCCATTCGAATGCCAACAAGGCAGAACTGAACCATCTTCTTCCTTTCGCAAATCCAAACCGAAACACCATTGATAACACTTCAAATCCACATCTAACACCCTAATCATCATCAAAAGTCCTTCTTGACTTCCAGAAAGTTAAACCATATCATAATAATGCAAAACGCTAAGAAATAGGGATTAAATATTTCCACTTTCTAATCATACCATTAACACACCAAATCAAGTATCTCCATTCAAAATAAGCCAAAAATCAAGGGTTTTACCATGGATAAACTGAGATTTCGAAGATCCAATACCTTAGCACTTGATTAAGCTCGGATTTGAGGGTCACCCTTCTTGAAAACCTTACAAACACATTGAGTTTGAATTAAACTCCATTACAAATAGATTTACCAAAGAAATCCCTAATTAAAACTTAGATCTATGGCTTATTGATTGTAAAAATCGAATTTTGAAAGCTAGGGTTTGTAGTAAAACATAAATCAGTAATTTTTGATGTCCAAAAATGAATTGAAATAAGGGGGAAATGGTAGATTTGGAAGAGATTAAGAAGAAAGCTAGGGTTTAGTGCTTAATTAGAATAGGCTTACCTTAAATACCTTCTAATTCGGGCCTAATTGGAAATTAGGCCAGACCTCCCTCCTTAGCCTATTCCCAAAAATGGAAATGGTTCAGGTTTGCCCTTTTATAGTAAGGGATGGGGTATGTATGGGTAAGTTATGAGGTGTAAATAGGAAAAGTAGGCTAAAAATTGGTATTTTATAAATTTAAGCACTAATTAAGCCTAATAAAATTCTAAAAATTTTGTATAACCTTAGGTAGATATATAGGTTCATTTGACCCAAAAATCAAAATTTCAACGGTGGCCCCACAGGGGTCCCACCAAAACCCTAATTTTTAGAAAAATAGTAAAAATTCAGAAAAATCCCAAAAATTCACATTTATTTTAAAATCACTTAAAACCACTAATCTTAAAGTTGATTTTGATTAAAACCATCATAAACACCACTTATTTCATGAAATCACCGAATAAATTAGAAAACGCATTAACCACACGATAACTGATAATTAAAGAAAAACCAAAACCAGTTTAGAGATGAGGGTCCTTACACTATGCCCTATTTTTCCTATTTTTGGCTAGTTTTAAGTCTAATTTGGTCCGTTCAAAAGGCAATTTTAACTGAATCAGCGGTGCTCTACAAATGGAAGGGTTCATTCTTTGAGTCAGGCACTCTAGATGGGGAAATGGCTCAACGAAAGAGGAGGCTATGTCTGTGATAACCATCAAAACATAATATACGTCATAATTCGCATAATTATTATCTCGCTCAACATGTGTTACATCGCACGTGAAACCGAACGTGACAGTCCGCCGTACAGATCTATGAAAAGTAAGTCGACATAAAACATGAGAATTTTGGAGTTGACGCACAGCTAAAATATTACATATAACGTAGTAAAAAATTAGGACCCAGTCCAGAATACACTGTATGTAGAGCAGTCATATTACAAAATTACAAACTTACAAACCAAGCCTTTCATAAAAACCATAATATTACAGAGATTGAAAATTATTTAAAAGAAACTAAACAGATAATTCTTCGGTTGACACCTCCGGGTTGGTTTTACTACCTGTAGAGTCTGTGGGTGGGTGAGTATTTTTATACTTAGTAGGTGGAATAAAAATCTAATTTAATACTAAGTAACAGACAGTAATAATTTTTGCATAACCGATTCAGAAACAAATTCAGAAAACACCAGTTCATCCGATGATGATAAATCCAGAGCCGTGATACCGAACGGCGTTCCTCCGATGCTCATGGGGCAACCGAAAGCTCAAAAGGCAGGAGTTTTTCCATGATACTCCATACCTATATGCGCGCGCCAAATATCGATAATTTCTTCGGTAGGTATCCAAAAAATATAGTTCTAGGTATAACCCTAGAACCTTCTAGAAAACACACATATCATGTAATAATTTTGATTAAATAAAATATTATATATGTAAAGCATTTCTATTTGAAAACTTATTAGAAAAAAATGTACGATTGAACAAAAATGGTCCATAAAAATAAAGCATACAAGCAAAGCATAAATTTAGAGTTTAAGACTCCCTACCTTAATGTCAGAGTAGAAAATTCGTGGTCGCGGAGAGCTTATACTGAAAATCCGGTTTGATTTAGATAAGAACGCCTTTGAAACGGGTTGAATCGGACTTAAAATGGCTCAGAACAGAGAGTCAGAAGTTTTTATTGGATGTGAAAGTGAATAGTAAAGTAAAAAACAAAGGGTATAAATAGAAGATGGGGCGGAATCGGCGCGTGACACGTGTCACGCAGCAGAACGGCAGTACTGCGTGGTTCCAATGCGCAGAACCACGTGTGTCGCGCAGTGTCCACACATGTCCACGCGGTGCCGCTGAACCTGATATATGGTTTCCACGTGTTGCATGGACGCGCGGACCTGTGGTCCATGCACGTGGTCCATGCAACATCGCGTGTCGCGCGGTCAATGCACGGCTGAAACAATGCTTGCGTCAGCCTGCATTAAATAATATATATATTTTTTTCAAAACTTTAAATTGTTATAACTTTTTACCTATACATCGGAATTGTACGTTCTTGGTACCGATAGACTCGTATCGACGAGCCCTTCGAAACAAGACCACTCAAGGACAGGTTTTACTGTAGTTTCATCATGGGCCTGCTTATGATGCGCTCTTCCATGATCACTACATATGGCCACTACCTCCGAATCAAGTGCTTCAAAAACCGTTATGCTCGGTTTTTAGAGTTCTACAATATTCATTCAGGTTCTACATTCAAAAGAATGATCTAATAATATATAAAAATTCCAATAGTATAACTTACCTAATATATGGGTTGTCACAATGTTCGTTACCTATGGGCGTAGAAAGTGAGAAGTATCTCTAGGTAAAGGGAGGTTATGACTATCGCCTATGGGCGCAGAAAGTGAGAAGTGTTTCCTAGTAAGGGGAGGTTCTGTCCACCGTTTATGGGCACGGAAAGTGAGAAGCATCTCCTGGTAAGTGGAGGTTCTATCTGCCACCTTCGAGTATACAAAGAGTTATGAACCCTGAGAAAATGAAGTGTATATCTATAGCCTTCAAGCGCGATGAATAAAACATTCTAGAGCAAGAGGAGGCTTCATCCGCTATCTCTAAACCTAAAGGGGAGGACACCTTGAAAGGAGCAACTCCGAACATCACTACTTCCAAGGAACTTCAAGGGACTAAGCATGTCTGCCTTCTTATTTAAAATATAATTATATGAGTGTGTGCATTTTAAGTTGTTAACTGAAGATGATAAACAATGCATATGTTATGCTCTAATCTGATGTATTGTGATCTATTTTACACTGATTCTATCTGCTCTAAAATACTTTGTTTTAATCTGATATGATCTGACGTGTTTTTATATGCTTTGATCTTATATGCTCTATTGTGATCGGATATGCTATGATATGATATAATATGGTCAGATGAGATCTGATGTGATTTGATATGATCAAATATGTTTTGCTCTGCTTTGTGATAGAGCAAAATGTGTAATTTCTCTAATTTGTTAGCTCACGTTTGACTCCGATGATTTATGAGAGTTTCGTCTGTCTCCAAATGTTTTATTGGATTATAAGTATTATGACTTATATGATATTGTATTGCCTGATATATGTAATAGCCATTAAGTAAAACTACATTGGGATCTGATGGTATTGGAATAATATTGGAGATGTTATCCAATATGTACATAGGCAATTAACGAATAGCAACATTAGCCCAATCTAAATTAGTTATAATTATAAGTTTTATTCTAACCTACATGCAGCGAGCTTTGAAGCTTCATAGTGCATAAATGAACGTTACACCTCCCGTACACAGAAGATGCTTCCTTGTTTAAGGAAGAAAATTTTAATTGACGAGATTTTAGGAAACCTGGATAAGCAGAGTCGTTACACGTGCTAAGTTTTCGTCAGAGATAACATGTCTGTTGTCTACCACTTCCTTCAAAATTTCGTCAATAAGATTCTTCTCCAATCTCTTCCTTAGGAAAAACCTTTTGAAGAAGTGCCTCTTGCCTTGGGTAGCCTTCTCTTCGCCTCCATCCAACTTCAACGGGTTTCCTTTCGCCCTCAAACCCATGATCAATGAGACTTCTTCCTCCATGAGGGGTAGTATTTTGCCCCGAATGTTGAACACCTCTTGTGAGTTGTCCCAACACTCACCTATTAGAACGTTAAAAAGAGGCCTGGAGATAATGATTTGCTCGCAATCGTATACTGGGTAGAACCCAGTTTCCTCCAAAATTGTCTTACATCCCAACCTCAATTCAATGAGGTCTTTTGATAGTCGAAGTTCAGCAGGAAACTGTTAGTTCCCAAACCCGGTATCTTCCCATAAATTCTCTTATTCTTCTCTTTTGAGGCCTTTATTGATTCCATCATTTGACTGTATTCTTGTAGCATTCGTCTATAAAAGATGTTATAAATAATGGGTCATGACCAAAATCAAATAGTCACATTGATTTACATTATGTAACTAACGTTCAAATACACACTAAGTTCATATATCGTGTTATCAATTACACAATATGATTCATTCTCATACACGATAGCAGAACAATTGAATGTATACCACCAATACATGATAAGACGACTTCTCAAAGTCATGTATCGCATTATCAAAAACATGAAAAAGTCAATTTTGTAATATTTGATAATATGACAATGTACTGTGTGTATGCAAGTACTATCTATCATGTGCTTCATCACATGAAATATGAACAACTGTGGGTACGAATATACGATGTTTAAATGAATTTGAATAATAG
The DNA here is from genome assembly GCA_035235625.1 of Saururus chinensis. Classification (NCBI taxonomy): domain Eukaryota; kingdom Viridiplantae; phylum Streptophyta; class Magnoliopsida; order Piperales; family Saururaceae; genus Saururus; species Saururus chinensis. Next base: position 36,784,587 of record CP141145.1, read on the forward strand.
GCCATTATCATGGAAGTTGACAACCGGTTGATACCGATGAGACTCACTGGATTAACCCCTTGATGGGCCACTAATCTTCGTCAAAGATCACCTCTTTATCAGGTATGCATGAGTATACACTCGGGTTGAACCTTACTTCACAGCCGGAACTTGCTTCATGGCAGAAACTTTGACAATCACCAATCGGATAAGTAAAAAATCAAACATCCCATGACGTTTTTGCTTTTCACTAGTCGATTTTTTAAAATTGTCGGTCGGATGGGCCGGAAATCAAACCTCCCACTGTGTTTTTGCTTCTCATGGGTCGGACTTTAGAAATTGCTAATCGGGTAGGTCATTTCTAGATAAATACGACGGTTTAATGGGTTTACACAATATAAAACCCTAAAATCTAAGATAGGGGTATTTTGGTCCAATTTTTTAAAGTTATCATGTAAGCCTAAGTAATGTGGCATTTATATTTAAAAATCAAGGAATATAGAATATTGGCATCTTCGGCCAGGTAATATGGAAAAAACTCTATTAAAAATTAATTCTAAAATTTGTACTCCCTCCTTCATAAATTAATAGCTCCATTTGGCATAAGTGTTTGTTCCATATTAATAGCTTTATTTTGTTCAATTTAAGTGGTTGGATACTTAAAAAAGAGTATCATAAACTTATTTTTCATTCACTTAGATGTGGGTTTCACCATTCAATAAAAGTCATTAATTTTTCAAATGTAGCTATTAATACATGACAAACTTGAAAAGGCAAATCCAACACATCAAAGAAAGGTCAATCAAACTTTTGATATAACAACGACGAGTTTACTATTGGAAACAAAGATATACAATTACATGCTTAACATTTAAAACATGTAATGCAAGAAGGAGATTTTAATATTTCATAATAAAGGAGAAGGGTGGTTTTAGGGCATGGGCGGAGCCAAGGTGGGGAAAATTTCATAGACATGCTATAAAGTACCCCATAAAATCAGTACATGGTAGAGAAAATTTGGAAATCAGTCTAAGGATTAGTATAACTCTAATTATAAATTCATTAATTCAATCACTAACAACATTTAGTGTTGTGCCCTTACATATTTATAAACTTGACCAAGTGGCCCATGAGCTAATAACTCTAATCCTATCTAATAACCTAGGCAAATAACTAATAGAAATATGACTTAAAATTTAACCAGCTTATAGATAACGGGTCCAGATTAATGGGCTCATAGGCAGGTCATAACACGACAATCATTTTTTTTTCATCTCGTCTTTATTTTCTTTGTTAACAACAAGCACAAATAATCTATAAGCATAAATTTAAAAGGGTTCACGGCTATTTTGGTGTGTACTAAATATATCACCAATGTATACCCGTATCTATAATTATCGATACTATTATCCATATTAATACAATCTTTCTTGCTTACAATATTTTTTGTAAGTACTTGACTACTTAATTAAATAAAATGAAGCTATTAATATAAAACAAACTATTTTCTCAAATAGAGTTTATAATTTAAGTAGAGTAGAATATTTATTTATATAATGTGTTAAAAAAATTATATAAATTTTTTTAGATAGTTAAAATTCTAAAAAGATTATAATTTTTTTATTAAAAAAATTCATCACCTTGCCCCACACACAATTGATGCTACATGGCCGTGATTTGACCCCAGAACCTCTCTCCCTCGACAAAAGGGGTCCAATCAATAAACTTGTTGGGTTGGCTAAGGTACGGCATTTGAGTGGTCAAACTGGTAATGTAGATGTTTCATCCAATAAAAATCTAGGTAATGTGGACTTCCAAAGATGTCGTATCATATGAGACATTTGAAAAAAAAATACTTTAATAGTGAAGCATGAATCTCCCAAGTTTATATTGGGCCGATAGATATATACCGATTGTATAGAAGTTAGAAGTGGGGTAGGCTAAGTAAAGTAGGGGGTGGCAGACTTCTTATCATTTTTTATGTAACTAGTATAGTATGAGCCGAATAAGTAATGGCCCCAAATCAATAAAAAATAATGGACTCAATGCAAGATTAGACCTTTACCATGCCAAACAATCCCACCCTAAAATTTAGAGGAGAATAGGCCAAGTTGCTAACGGAGCTGTCTGGCCATCAAACCCAAGGTGTGCAGGTTCTAATTGGTTTAAGACTACCCAACCTATATTATGGCCCGTAAATATATATGGAAGCATTTTTTATGTTTTTTATTGGTAGTGAGCATAAGTTAAGTAATGCATGTGAGTCGTTTATCAAAAAATAATTGACAATGCAGTGTCAAAGCCAATGATGCTAATGTGTGTTAACATATATGCCATCAATTTTAAATATCCATGGCTCTCATACATTCTTAATGTTAAGCTCATTGTCAATAAAGAACATAAAAAATACTCCATAAAAATGTAGGTCTGCACATCTTCTAGTTTATTTCAACCGAAATTCATCTAATCATCAAAATCTACAAGAGCCCATGCTTTGTGTGTTGTCAAATTTTAATCTGGAGGCACATAATACTTAGGGAAAGGCGGGTTTGAACTTTAAATTACTAAGGGCCATTATATTTCAATTTGATAGAAATTGTGGCTAGCGCACATGAACTCATGCTCATGTTAATTTTTTTAAATCTATAATTATAAGATTTTCATTTCAAAATATTATCAAAGTAGTGTTCTGCCCAAGGAAGCACGAATACATAAGTACAATTCAATGTAGGAACCATAATATGACAATTTTAAATAAATTAAAATACAATACATAAGGATATGTTTATTAAAATATTATTTTTAATGCAATTATTTATTTAAGTATAATTCAAGTTACTTACTGTATTAAAATTTTAATTATAATGAAAATTATACCTATATGTTTAAAATACAATTACAAATGCCCTCTTTTTGTAAGAAAAATCATCTCACATTGAATAATATATTGCTTTAGAAGAGTTTTACTTAGATATTTTGAGAAAAAAAATGCATATTTATATGAAGTCATTACATTCTTTTAATGTCTACCTTACTTTAAAAAAATTAATGAAATAATTTATAATTAATATGTGGTGTCAAGGTGTAAGATACACAACAACTATCTAATATAAGTATATGATATGTATAAAAGTATCTAATATGGATAAGTACAATATAAATATACAATATTAATAATACCTTAGACCTCTTTTCTAGGAAGCGTAAAGAATATATAGGAACCATTAATCCATCGTACCAAGAGCACACACATAGTGATGCTAACGTGCACCAATATATACATCGTCAATCTCAAAATTTCACTTGCGTTCCTTAAAGCTGGGCACAGTTTGTACATGCAACATATTCAAAACAATAAGTTATTGATTATCATTCTTACAAAAAAAAATCCTGATTAGCAAAGGTTTTTACTCTTTTTTTCCCCTTTTCTAATATGCATAAAGCATATCAATTACTTATCCATTGCCCTACTGGCTTAACATCCACTACCATGGTACCTCATCTCAAGTGACCTATATTTGGTACCCCTACCTAATACCTATCTCAGCTACCATAATTTTTAAGGTACATACTATATATAGTATAAAAAGAAAAAAATGATAATTTAATCAAGTAAAAGTGTGACTAGCAAGTCTTTATAGCATAGAGTGTTCAAAATTTTCAATTTGAATATATTATTGTGATTTACAACCACCCACCGAAGTATTCAAATTTTAAATATAGTTTATCAAGGAGATAAACTCAAATATTAAAGTTCAAAACAGCAAGATTAAGTGAGACAAATTAAGACCTTGAATAGTATCATCTTCTAAGGGTCTGTTTGGATTGGTGAAAATCGGGTGAAAGAAAAAGAGAAAGTGAATCCAGGTAAAAGAGAAATTAGAAGATTCCTAAATTTTTTGCATTATTTGGTTACACAAATGATGTTAGAGAAAATTAACGATGACAGTGGTGCTGGTAGTGGCGGTGGTGGTAGTTGTGGCGGTTTTGATGGCAGCTGCGATAGCAGTATCGGCGGTGATGGTGGTAATAGTGGTGGTTGTGGTAGTGGTGGTAACAGCGGTAGTGGTGATGGCGGTAGCGGTGGCGGGGTGGTGATGGCAGCGGCAGCAGTGGTGGTGGAGGCTGTGACAATGATGGTAGTAGTAGTAGCGGCAAGACATAACTCTTTAGTACACTAATTTTCTTCTAAAATCCATGGGTTGATGGGTGAAAAATTTTTGTGCTAATTTTTTTTATCTATTTTTTCTTAGTTTTCACTCTAATTTCTCGTTCTCCGTTACACTAAACAATGGAAATTAAGGAATTTTATGAAGATTCATTTCTTTTCCCCTACTTTTCACCGATCGAAATAGACCCTAAGTAGGTGGCAATGAGGGAAATCATAATATAAAACAAGAACACTACATTAGGCAAAGTCTTCAAGTAGTTTTACTTCTCGAAGATAACTAAAAAGAGAATCACTTCAAGAGAACAAAATGTTTAAAGAAGAAAAGAAAGAGATATTATCCAATATAAATACTGGTCAAGCAAATTGTGACTCAAATCAAATAAATAATAATTACTTACCAAAACGGACTGGCTATGTCTGTGACCGTGTCCAATGGACAGTGGGTCACCATCACGGTTATTACACTAAATAGTTATATTAATCGGTCACGGTCATGGTCAGTATTTGATCGTGACCAAATGACGGATTTCTACCCCTACCTAGGCTCATGAGAGGGGAGATGTAACCCTCTTCCCGTTTCGTTTCCCGTGGAAACAGAGGTGCCAAACAAGGTCCGGCTCGGGACTGTATCGCGGAGTGGAAGATGAAGAACAGATTAAAGGTGGAGAACAGATAAATTAAAGGTGGAGAACAGATAAAGGTGGAAATACATAATAGTGGAATTGACATAGGCATCCGCAAATAGTTGTACGCAGCTGGAAGCGTGACTAAAGCCTTGAGCAGCAAGTAGTACTAAATTAATGGATTCCATTTCTCTTTTCCCAAACAGAGAGGCTTCTAGATTTGCCAAAACACTTTCTGGTTTCCCATCTGATCAATTAATTCCATGGCTGTCAGCAGGATCACCTTTCCTGGCAAACTAAGCAAGTTTCTGCCAAGTACAACGAGGTGCCCATAAGATGTTCCCATTGACATCATTCACGTTTGCGGCTCTGCTATAGCCCCAGCAGACTGGATGAACTAAGCAACCTTAAAACCAGAATCTCTGTCACTGGCATCATTCACTCCGTTCTAAAAACTCACATCCAGACTGATTGATGCCTCAGCTTCGACTCTTCCGTCTCGTGGGGTCCGGCCATATATATGGAGCCCAGATAAGATGTCCTTCCGATCAGGTTATAAGCTCACTTGGTTTGAACCAGAGAGAGTAGAATAATGATCAAAGAAGTCACCACCCACGGCGGGCAGACCGTACTGGTTACTGACTTTCTTTCTTTCTTCCCACAACTGGCTTTTGATTTAGTCGCACAAAACAGTAAAAGAGGAGCAGAGATCGGAAAAAATATTGCCATCATCATAATTATCATTAGCAACTCCCCCAGAGTCGAATTCCAAACATGGGCACTTTTTTTAGGCCTCTTCTTTCCTTTCCTCGGCTTCACTTTTTTCACCTGCTCTCTTGCGTGCGTCTTCCAACTCCCATACTCCTTCCTCAAGTTTCCTCATATTCCATCTTCTCTTACCTCTCTCCAACACATGAAAGCTGGCTAAAATAAGATTCTTCCTCCGAGACAAAAAAAAGGAACAAAATCTTTCTGTCTCAGGAACCTAGAATGCTTCTGCCATTTGAAAGATACACCGCGGCCTTGATCTTCTCAATAAAGAGTAGGGCATGGACAAAAGCCGGGAGTTGATTGGGACTATTCGGAAAGATGGGTCTAGGAGTTCTTAGGTGCCTCATTTTCCTTCTCTGCCTTGTTCTTCGCTCAGGTGAGCCGTGTCTCCGAAATGGGTATGCAACTTTATTTCGCAACTTTTATGTTTAGCTCATAATTTTAGCAAGTTGGTTCCTTCCAGTTTTGGGGATACATGAAGTGGTACTTCTACACTGACCAACATAACAGCTAAATGGCTTTCTTTTATAAATAAGGCAAATCCATTTAGTTTTGTCTTCACTGGTTCTAATTTTGGGTTCGTCATTTGGGCTTTGGGTTGCTGCCAATGGACGCTGCGTGAAATTTGCTTCATGTATAATATTCTTCATCCGCAATTCGATTTAGTTTTATTTCCTCAGCCATACCTTTTTTGTAAAATGTTTCTGTTTTGTCCTTTTCTTGGACGATTTTATACTTTAAAAACTCTGTTCCCATTGTTCCATGTTGTCTGGCGGCGAGATATGTTTCAATTTGCTTACGTCTAATAGGAGCATTAAATATCCCTAAATAAATTCTCGTTCCTCTGCCACTCCTGGTGTTCACCAAATCTATGTTTCTTGTCGATATAACAAGCAAAGTATGCAAACATTTGAATTTGATGTTCTGGGTCATTGCTAATATGTCCTCTGCAAGTTTAATTCAATCCAGTTTGATAGATACGATGCTAATTAGGTTTGTTTACCAAATCCAGGAAAACTTGTATCTTCTCAACGGAAGGAACTGGAAAGCTCGCTTCCATCTTCTCTTCCAAGTTTTTCTGCCCGTGAATCGGAATCCACGATGACAACACCTCAGCTAGATGTCATCACTCCAACGACCACTGTGCCTGTAATTAACCCTACCACACCTTCCACCATGACCCCAGTGGTCAATCCAATTGGTAATCCAACAACACCAGTGGTCAATCCAATTGCTAATCCAACAACACCAGTGGTCACAGCTCCGGCCGCTGCGTCCTCGGGGCAGAGCTGGTGCATTGCCAGCCAAACTGCTTCGCAGACAAGCTTGCAGGTAGCATTGGACTATGCATGTGGGTATGGTGGAGCAGACTGTTCACCCATTCAAGAAAGTGGCAGCTGTTACAACCCCAATACTGTCCGTGATCATGCTTCCTATGCGTTCAATGACTATTACCAGAAGAATCCAGTTCCAACTAGCTGCAATTTCGGGGGAACAGCTGTCATTACCAGCATTGATCCAAGTAAGTTCATTTCAGTTTCCAGTTTCAATTTATGCATGTAGACAATTTTGCTTGTACAGGTAGTATGCTTACACTTTCCTGATGCAATTGCCAGGCAGCGGAACATGTCAGTATCCCTCCATCAGGTCAGTGACTTCCACTACAACCTGCATTATACACATATGATCGAGTCTAATATTAATGGATTTCTGATTAAGTAGCCTACGGGTTTTCTGACTATTTCTAAGTTCTAACTTTCTGTATTCATGTGTTCCTGCAGCACGACATCATCGATTTTAAACACAACCAATCCAACTGGAGCTACAGTATTTGGATTGGAACCTCCAAGTTCCAGTGATGGAACCTCACACACATTGAGCTTTCCCCTGTTTGCCGCCATGATGTGCGTTCTTATGATGCAGCTGCATTCAGTATTTATTTCTCAGCATGAGCGATAGATGCGTCTACACAGTGCGGCATGGCAGTTTTCTCAATTGCCTTCTGCTACGAGTTTAAGGCGGTGATACGGATCCCTCGTTCACAATGCTGAAAAGACTGAGGTCAGCCAGTAGATCGCTTCGCATCAAGAGTAGACTTCAAACATATATAAGATAGATGCCGTATGCTACCTTTATGTTTTAGTAGCCATTAAAAACAAATCCTTTTGGAGCTTCTTTTTGCTATGTGACTTGTAAGTCGGCTAGCTGAGATAGTTTTAGGACATCCTCCTTTGAACACCTTATAATTTAGATGGCTATATACGACAAAATATCAGTTCTTTTTTAAAAAAGTATGTTACCCTTGTACCGGTACAATGAACTAGTATTTACTAATGATAAAAATCACATACTTCTGAATATTGCAATCCACATCTACAAAGCCATTTCATCAAATTTACACTATAAGACAAGAAAGTTTTGTGAGAGGGTATTTATTTGATTGGCAACGATATGAATGCCTTTTCTCTCCCAAGGACATGGACCAAGGCATTTCATAAGTGGAGCTTATTTATCATACAGAAGCTACAGGTTTTTATCACATCTTTCAATTCAAGCCCCCTTCAAACATCTCAGCAAGTAATCCGTCGTTATCCTACGTTCTATTACACCTGCCAGTTAAACCTTCTCCATCCTATCTGGATTATAATTTTTTCAGTGGTCGCCAAGAAACTGTTTTAGGTTCGAGACATGTGCATCAAAATATAAAAAAGCATGGCACGACAGTGATGCAAATGATGGCTAAGGTGGCAACAATTGATCCTTGATCAAATGCTTTCTGCAAGCTTCCAGCCCTCGAGAAATGCTGTAAAGCCATATAAGCAGCCAGTGCCAAGGAAATAATTGCCCCAGCTTGTGTTCCCCTGCCCAATTGAAGAAAAAGGAATCAGAGTGCTAAAATAAAATTAACAAAATTACCATGAGGAATAAAAATATTTGTTCAAACCTTAGAAATGGGAACATTACTAAGCTAACCGATCCAGAAAAATAATTACTACCTTAGGTTATTAGCTTGATATGGAGCAACAGCCAGAATCAACATTGCCGCCAAGGGTAGCTCTAGTTCTCCTATAATAACAATATTCAAAATTTCAATTCATCCAAGGGAAGAGAAACAGTTATAAATCGAGGAAACCTCTAAGAAGGTGAAGAACAACAAAGCATCAACATCCTTCTATTATTTTATCCGGATCAGATTCTTCTTATTTTGCCAAATATAACTTTACAGTATTAAGTACTTGCAGCAGTTTAAGCTACTACAAAGGGAGTTCCCCAGACAACTGCCAGCTGGTTGTGGGGGGAAACATCGCCAATGTCATTGTTAAGTTCCATGTTGGACAACTTGACTTTAAATAATTTTAGATGAAAATATTATAGATCCTTTTTCCATCCCCAGACCACTGGACATCACTCATCAGGTTGCTCCCTGCCCAACATGATGTAACTCTTGGGCTTGGCTGATAAAACACTAAAGCAACACCACACAAGAACTTTTTCTCTTCTCCTCCATCCCTTCTTATATCAAGTCATCTATACCTAAAATGTAATTCTATCTCTCTTTAAGATGAAGTGTCAAATATCTTTTCCTGAAGCAAAGAATTGTAGAGGCAAATGACTGGCTGCACCTACCAGGTAGAAAGAAGAATAGACGTACTAGAAGTGCTAAGAATGCAGTCCAACCACCATATTCGCTCCTGAAAGTTACATAGGCCTAAAAAATTAATAATTGCATCTAAAATCGGTAGTTCAACATGTTGAAGTGGACAAGTGACAAATTAGACAATGACAAGAATTACACTTAGCCTTGAGAAGGTTGGTACATGTTGATGATTCGAGTTCATGAAAGGAAAAAGAAAACGCTTACTGAATCCACGATACGACACTCCTGGGTGCTTGAAGAGCAAAGAGTGGAACCAGGAAAGATTTTTGAATTGCTGTGCCCTTGGAGAGTACTAATGCACTGCATGCAGTTATTAATAACACAAAGATATAAAAAGTTGATTGCAAACAGATGTATAGTGCAAATAGGTTGAAGGCCTCAATTCCACAGGTTATCCTGACAATTCACATGGCCAAGTTTTTCTATTTTTAGATAGAACACACTACAAAGTTATGATCTGACTTTTCCATTATTCAGCCATTTCATATTACGTACCAAGCTCAACCTTAGCCATATTAGTCAACATTTATTTGTTTCGATGAAATAATAAGATATTTGTGCGAAGCATCTTTGTTTATTGGTTAATTGATCACATTTTATTCATGAAATGGGTAATAAATCTATACATGCGAGACAAGGCATGATAAATGTCTACATACCCTATTGCTACCTGCAATGCAGAGTCCTTGTATCTTTTTTTACATAAGCCCTCCTTCCAATTTCTTTTCTTTAGAGAAAATGGTAGCCTGCTTTTAGAAAATAGTTTTTGAAAAACCAACTATGACTAGTTTTAGAAAGAACGTTTTTCACAAGCCCACTTGATATAAGATCAAATCGGCAGTAGAAGCAATGCTCCCCGGACAAAGTTATGTTGAAGGCACATCGTTAAAAGGTCAACAACAAAGAACTTCACTCTACATTCCTGCATTTCTCCAAGCTGTTGCATCGCTGACAGCCAAAAGCTACACCTAGATGTTCTCTTGGAAGACAAATCCACAACTCTTGTAACACAGAAGGAAGAAAAATGAGCCTACGACTGCTGAATTTCCAAGGACCCTGTGCTACAAGAGGCCACTCACGAATCATGATCACGATCATGAATGGTTTCCTCTAATTAAATCTTTACTGATAAATGAAGTATCACGCGATGACGCAGATAATCATGAATCCCCAAACTTGTGGAGGATAAGAAAGCTCAAACATAAATCGGACAAATGATAGAATAATACCAAAACCAGAAGGTTTCTTAATAAAACTTACGCCGATGATACAGCGCAGACCCATTGAAGAGTTTCATGGCTGATGGTGGACGAATAGCATACAATCCGACCACCTCGTGTCCCTCTACCCAACCCGTGAGGCATCGAGCGAAATCTGTGAATTGAGAAACGTTAGGAAACAAAAATTATAACTTTCGTCATGTCATCAGACAATCCCAAGTGGGTTCCTGAAATACTCCAATTCCATCCCACCTTAGTAGAAGAGAGTGGTGATTTTGGCCTCTGATTGTGCAGCTTCGGAGGAAAGATCTCGGGTTGGCGGGAGTCGAAAGGGGTCGAAAAGGAGGGGCCCCGGAACTAGAGAGAGAAGTAGGACGTGGGAGCGGCAGCAGCAGAAGAGACATACTTACAGACCTGACCCAATGGGAGTTTCTTCCTCACACACACCTCAGGAGCTTTAACAGCCAGATCCAAGTGGAACTAGTGGGACAGAAGATCTGAAGAAAACTAGCTAAAGAAGAAAAACTAGCAATTCACTCGCTCCGGACGTTGATCCAGCTGCAGGTGTCACCTGGCAATGGCTGATGCTTTTGTTAGCTGAAGTGCTCAACTGCTGAGTGCAGAAGGGTGAAGATGATCTGGCTGCCTTGCACTTATGATTTGCTGAACAGACGCAGGATTCTGATGAGCTAATCGGCCATGGTGGGTTCTGACACGCGGGTTGATGAACGTCCGCTGCCTTGCATCGCAGGATGATTGGCTCCAACCAGTTACCAGGCTCACGTCACCTACATGGGCTGCATCTCATGTGGGAAGTTGAACATAGGACCATCAGCCCAGAAAATTAAGCCCATCATTCCGGTTACCACAACAAAAAAGGCCACATCATTCTACACAAGGGAAAAATTAATCCAGAGTACCAAGTCAAATTTACTTTCACCTGAGTTCTAAGGTATATTTATGTTAATATAAAAGGTAAATTTGTTGTTCCACGTTCATGACAAAAAAGAAAGCAAAAGATCAGCCACTCTGCTGTTTGTACATTGGCTTATGTTTATCCCCACAGAAGTTGTTTATATTATCTGAAATCCTCCACTAGCTTAGAGCCCACTAAAAGTTGGCATTCCGATCATAATTGGATCCCTGTGGATGATGAGGATCATGTTGGATGTTTCTTAGCAGACGGCATCTATGCAGGTCTATATGGAAAAACAAATTCAGTAGGGTTATGGCTTCATATCATAGTTAACACTTTAATCTAATGTTTAAGATGCTCGTGAGGTAATGATTAGTTCATCAATAATACATAGAAATAAGAAAAAACAAGGAAACATGAAATTATATATGATCTGCATCACCTGCACAATCACGAATTTGTGACAGTAATTGGCCTTTTTTTTATTCTTTTTATTTTGGGCATTGGGAATCACATGCACGGCCTTATTGAAATGACACCATATGTGAGAGGAAAGTGGAATTGAATGCTCCACACACTTGCTTAGGAAGAAATAGATAATTTTAATTAGGTTAATTTAAAGAATATATGTAAGTGTATATATTGTAATTGATTAATTTTATTAACTAAAAGTATGTCAAAATTTTGTGTATGTAATTAGTTTTTAGAATTTTATAAGATTTAGTTATGATTAAGACGAATTTAGAATTAATAAACTTAAAAAATCGGAGCTGACGTTTTCTTAGATTAAGGTTAAAAATTACAAATGATGAATATAAAAGAGATTAATTTTGCACATATTCACATTCATAAATAATTTAACATAACTTGGAAAGTTATTTCAAAAGTTTCACACCGAATTATGATGAAAAAGGTAAAACTATAAAATTATTATATAATCGATCAATCGCTAAAAATTATGTAGGTTGAATCGATTGATCAGTTATGAGCAGCAACACTAGAATATTATTGATTGATTGATTACTTCATGTCAGTGATTAGTGATTGTTCAACACTTGAAATACCCCTTCGTAAAAACATGCCGAGAGTTTATCAATCGATCGCTTGAAAGATAGATCAATAGTTAGTGAAATCGTGCCTTATTGAAACAGTGAACAATCAATCACTATTTAGAATGATTGATTATTGTATATTATAATTGCTTAAATTAAGCATTTCTGAAAGAGATTGTATTCCTAATTAGAGTCAAATACTCAAACCAACTTAGAGACTTATTTAAATGCTAAAGAATCACAAATTTGAAGATAGAAAAATGTTGTGCCTTTAAATTAGATTAGATTCCTATTTTAGGTTAGATTCGATTCTTATTCTAATTCCTAATATCTATACTCCTTTAGTTAGAATTAAATTAAAGATTGTCTCCTAAGTCTATTAAAATTAGTTAAGATTTTCTTTATATATTGTGTACTTAAGATTAAGAGAAGATTAACAAGCCAAAAATCAGAATCAAGTTAGTTTATTTTAATTTTATCATTTAGTTATTTTCACTTTAATTTAGTTATTTTCCACCTTGTAGATGCTTCTATTGTTTTGATCACCCAACGTGTTGGTCTGGGTCACTTTGACTTTGGACCTGGACCCACTCATGTCCCTTATGGGCACTTTGAGCTATCAGGTACTGTGGCCTCCACTCTAGTCCACCTAGGCCACCTTAATCAGCCGCCACGCCATGTTTTACATACTTGTGGTCCCTACCTTGATGCGCCAACCCTTATCCTCAGGGTTACACTCCTCTTGATGATCACCTTGACGATGCCGATGCTTTTATTTAGGAGATAGACTATCATGACCGCATAGGCATGGAAGGCCGTATCGGTCGATATGGCCCCGTATTGACCGATACGTGCCCATATTGGTGGAGCCCGATACGGGTATGGGGGGTGATATGCCCCCCACACTAAATATTGATATGCATCGGCCGTATTAGCCGTACTATATCGATACGACTGATACGTATTGATACCATATTTTAAAAAATATTTTTAAAATTTTAAAAAAAATTAATTTTTTTCTTAAAAACAAAAACACAATCCAAACCCAACTTCTTTGAAAGTTTTATTATATTAAAAATAATATTTTTAAAGTTATATGAGATCAATACAAGTAGGTCCATGCAATTTACGTAATTATTTTTTTACATATAGTGCTCCACAAACATATATTTATTTAAGCATATAACTTATACTCATATTAAGCATATTATTTATTTTTAAAATAAACTAATTTTAGAGCATTTAATATGAGAAAAAATGAGCAATAATTTGCATGGGACGGAGAATATAATAGTATATGGTTCTAAATGAACAATTTTTAGAGTACTTGGATCGGTTGATATGGTATTATATGGACTTATTATGCTATAAAATACGTATTATAATAATATAACATTAGTTATACTATCTTTTTATGTTTATAAAAGGGTTTATGCCCGTTTCGGTTCATACCAAGCGTATCATCGGTGCGTACCCATATCCATGATCATCGATACTGTCATCCGTATCGATACTGCCTTCCATGCGCATAGGTCACCCTTGTGGTTGTGGCCGCATTGACTACCCTTTTGGCACTGCTTTTCCAAACCATAACCTTACTATTCAGGCTCGCCTGATTCGCGTCAACTTTATGTCTTCAAAGGCAACGATCTGGATGAATGGGTCTCTCGCGAGAAGCGTTTCTTCCACTTCCATAACACCCCGGCTCACAAATAGTGTGAATTAGCCTCTTTCCATATGGAGGGTCTTGCTATGCATTGGGTCGACTAGTTCCTTACCCAAAACCCGGACACTACTTGCCTTTAGTTCGAGCATGCTCTTCTCCTTCGTTTTGACCAAACTCCTTATCATAATTTTAATAATTTGATGCCTCATGTTCAACAATGGGGATTAGTCCAAGACTATCATGATGAGTTTGAGTGCTTAGTGAACCACATCTAAGGATGGCTAGAGGACGCCCTAATCAGTGTCTTCGAAGTAGGTCGTAAGTTTGAGATCAAAGCTAAATTGCAACGTTTTCCTCATGCCTCCTTGTCAGAAACTATGTATGGTTCGCATATATGAGGACAAAGTAGCACAACAAGGGTGTACTTCCTCCTCCCGTTCGTCCTCTACCTCCACTGCCGCATCCCCTATTTCCCCCTCTTCACCTCCCACAATTCCAGTCACGAAGTTTACACAATCTGAAATGGATGCCCACCAAAAAAAGGGATTATGGTATAATTGTGATGAGAAATATACTCTTGGACATTAATGCAAGTCTCTTCATATGTATGTTGTCGATGCCCCAACTGGACTAGTAGCTGAATTTGATGTTGGCCTAGCTATGCTAGTCAATGACATTCACCCAATGTTTCAATCCTTGGACAAGTAGTCGCCTTGAGGATAAGTCTATGCGGAAGCAATAGTGAAATGTTGTGCCCTTAAATTAGAATATATTAGATTATATTTCTATTTTAGGTTAGATTCTATTCCTATTCTAATTCCTAATAACTATACTCCTTATTTAGTTAGAATTAGATTAAATATTGTCTCATAGTTCTATTAACATTAGTTTAGATTTTCTCTATATATTGTGTGCTTCATAGAAGATTAACAAATCGAAAATTAGAATCAGTTTAGTTATTTTCAGTCATCTTTTTAATTTTATTGTTAGTTATTTTCGGTTATCTTTTTATTTTTAATTTAGCTTGTGTAGACTGAGAAAACCTAAAAAATAATAGAAAAAGAAGTAGAGTTCTTTTGTCATTATTTTCTTAAAGAAATCACTCAAAAACTGCAAGTGCATGTTAATGGAGATTTCATGAAGACACAGAACTTAAAGTGAAGATTCTCACACAACAAACAAATGAGGAGTCACAACAAATTCTTTAAAGGAATCGAAAAATCTCAAAGGTGAATTAACAATTAAAGAATCAGTTTTTGATTGAGTTGCTAAAAACACGAAGAGGGAAAACTTCAAAGGTTTAAAAGATGGAGAAACTTGAAGACCAACAATGAAGAGGATTGAACAAAGAAAATACATTTTTGTTTGTGTAGAGTTTAAAGAAGTTGGTTAGTTGTTCGTAGTGTCTTGTAAGTTATTTCTTACTAGTGCATTGACCATGTGAAGTTGTCATAGTTTTTCACCCAATTAAGGTTTTTCATGTTAAATCCTTGTGTATTTATGTGTGTTTTGCATGGTCAGGTGGATTAAATACTTGATAGATTGATAGTTTATACATAGGTAACTTATTTCAGTTGCTAAGTAGAAATTCATGCGCATATAGACTATAACTCATAATTCTTACTTCTACGAAGTAAAAGTTTGAAGAACAATGTAGTAATCCACTACCAATGTCTAGTTGGACATTAAACTATCATTAATAATGTGTGTATACACATTTATAGAAAACATGATTTAATTATATGCACAAGAATCATATAAGTAATTTAATTACTCTCCTACTATTGGTATATTTTTTTATACACAGTACTAAAAATAGTTGGTACAATAATGTTCATCGTGCGATTATTGGAGGTTTGGCGAAGCATGATTAATCTCAATTGGGAGATAATGATGTTATGGAGCCTAGTAATGAAGAAAAAAGGAATACATAAAATAAATAGTGGTTTGTCCAATTGATCGGTCACACATGCAATTGATTGGCCAAGCATGTGATCGATCACATATTAAACAAAACTTTGGTTCATGTTTTTCCAAATATTTTGTGAAAATGGATTTGTTCATGACCAATTGGCTTCATATGCGATCAATTGGACTAATAGGGAACTGACTTATATTTTCATGTTTTAGACTTTTCACTCCTAATTGGATTCTATCTTTGGTTTTTTTTGTTACACTAAAAATATAAGGACATATAAACTAGAAGTCATTTGGGTAAAAAATAAAATAAGCTTTTATACTTGAAAGTGGCAGAAAAAGTTGAGGTGATCAAGTATGTAATTGATTGGGGTTTTAGGGTAATTTTATGTGAGAAGTTATTATATTTATAGTTGTTAATTAATCATGTTGGTTGTGTGGTTGTCTATTTATGAAAGTATGAATTTTGCTAAACCACGAATAAATCTGTTGTCTTCTAATTTTTCCTTGTTGGGAATTATAACACAAATAATAGGTCCAAAATCAAGTTAAGAATACAAGTGACTATTCCCAACCTAGGTGAGTAATGATATGAAGATTACTAATCATCTAAGTTTAGGCTCAGTAAAGCAAACAAAATCAAAACACATAAGTTTAATGTAGTTTGGCTAATCACCTACACCAAATAAATTTCACTATATTTTAAGAGAAAGTTACAAGAACTTAACCATACGCCGAATCCCAAATCACTTCCCAACACTCACTTCTAAAATATACAAGAGAAACACAAGTGATAATAGTGAAACTTCTAAAAACTTTACATAATGAAAGCAAAAGGAAAACCCACTTATGTTTTATATTTCCTCTCACAAAAGATTGAAAGACACACAAATTCTCCTCCACAAAAGACAAAGAGAAAAAACTCATAAGACCTATTTTTCCTACATATTGTATATATAGACAAAGAGAAACCTAAGTTAAAGTAGATTTCAAAATTGGAGTCCAACTAGGATTGTCTTTTTGTACTTTTCTTCCTACAAGTATTTTTTCAATTCAAGTCATGAGCCAATTACATTTACAACAATCTCCACCTTGACTATTCTCCCAAACATCACCACAATGACAAACAGACTACCAACAACTGAGTCAATCTCCACCCTGGCCTAAAATTCCCTAAGTCAAGCCAAGCACGATCAAAAGCACCAAGATGCACCCAAAGGTGACCTACTCTAATGCAAATCAAGCAAGTCTAAACAGATATGAGTACTAAGCGTAATATCACCATAGCAAGATGTCAAACTAGTCTGTGACATATCAACAAGTTCATAACTATGTAAGCTAATCAAGATGCTTCCAATATGTATACCTGTAAACTCTAAAGATGCAGGTAGCTTGGCAAAAACTAGAGCATCACAAGACAAATCCAATGCTAGAGACACCAAGTGAGTAGATGTAGTAGCAACCTTAACCGTGTTGTCACTACCTGAAAATGATCAACCTACAACCATACTGTTCTTCAAGAAATACATATTCCTATGATGTTTGCCTCTCGAAACCAACCAATTTCTCAAGCTCACAAATAAAATTCCCTTATACATCTCAATCTAATAGCCTTTAGATTCCAAAGTACCCAATGAGATCAAATTCTTAGAACATAGCGAACATCATGCAAAACATTAATTGTGTCATCATGTAACTTCAATCAAATAGTACCTATTCCAAGTTTCTTACAAGTGGTATCATTACCCATAAAAACCATATCATTGCCCAACTCCTAAAAGCTAGAGAACCAATCTTTATTAGAACAAATGAATAGGTACAATCAGAATCTAAAATTCACTCCTCAGAATAGCGAGCCAATGATAAACTAAGTAAAATAAGATCTCCATCATCAACAACTTTAGAACATGCAAAACTAGCACTCGTTTTAGCCTTATCGCTAAGATTCAACTCACGACAATCTTTCTTCCAATGCATTTTCTTATGGCAATAGGCACACTCATTCTTCAGGGTCTTCTTCTTTAGATATTTCCCCTTGACAGACAACACTACTCCATTGGATGTATATTTGTTTTCCTGCTTATCTTCTAACCTATACTTATTATTGATCAAAGCACTAGATATCATACTTAAGTTTCTTTTTACCGTGATTAAAGGTAGTAGACAAGTTATCATAACTTTCAAGTGATGAGTTTAATAACAAAATAACTTTATCCTCTTCATATATCTCTACCTCTAGATTCAACAAATCAGACAAGAATTTATTAAACTCAATAAGATGATCAGACATAGAAGTACCTTCTTAATACTAGAAGTGATAAAGCTTACTTTTCAAATAAAGCTGATTCTCCACACTTTTGTTGTGTATTTATCTTCTATTTTTTGCCAAAGTATAGCTACACCTGTCTCTTTCAAAATAAAATACTTTATGTCCTTAGCAAGACATAATATGGTTGTGCCACATGCCTGCCAATTTATCTATTCTCAATTTGCATTAGGTAAATCTTTAGGTTCGTCTCCAAATACATTGTCTAAGTCCTGGTGGATCAACATAGCCATAACCTCGCATTACCACATGCAAAAGTTATTATTTCCATTAAATTTCTCCACCTCGAACTTAATATTATATACTCTAGATGATAATTTCATCGCCTTCGATTCTGCCGTCTTGACATTAAAAGATTCAGAGATCACTGACATATCTCACCAAATGGTTCAATCCTACAAACAAGAAATTTCAAAAAATAACCACAAAATCAAATATCCTAAACTGGGCCTTCCCCTTCTATTTCCCACAGATAGCGCCACTTGTTGGGAATTATTGCACAAATAATGGATCCAAAATCAAGTTAAGACTACAAACCACTATCCCCAACCTAGGCAATTGATGATGTGAAGGTAAAAAATTATTTAAGTTTCGGCCCAATCAAGCAAATACAATCAAAACACACAAGTTTAACGTGGTTCAGCCAATCACCTATGTCACCAAGCAAATTCCACTATAAATCAAGAGAAAGTTGTAAGAACTTACACATAAGCCAGGACCCAAATCACTTGTCAACACCCTCTTCCAAAGCATATAAGCTAAGCACAAGTGATAATAGTGAAACTTCTAAAAACCTTACATAATGAGAGCAAAAGGAAAATCCACTTTTCTATTTTATCTCTCTTCTTAAAAAATAGAAAGCCACACAAATTCTCTTCTCATAAAAGACAAAGAGAGAAAACCCATACGACCTCTCTCCCCCCTACGTATTGTATATATGCAAAGAGAAATCAAAGTTGAAGTTGTAACGCCCAAGAATTTTTAACACATTTTTAAAAAAATCACACAATTTTTTTGCAATATAACAGCTATAAAACTGGAAAAATGATTAATACAAAACTTGTGAAAGCAGCTTTACAATTTAAAACATTACACATCTATTTTTCCCACATAAAATTTTCTTTTCAATCAAACATTGTACGACCAAACTAAACAATCTCAAGCGTTACTCAAAAACAAGCGTATGAAATAAATTGTCATGATTATGGGCTTTAAATATAAACCATCATAGACATCTTTGAGTACAAGTTTCATAAACAAAGTACAAGTCCCATAAATAGCTCAAAATCCAATCCATTACACAAGTCCAGAAGGTATGAACATCTTAATTTTTATCTCACCTAATATATCAGATCGTGGCAAAAATAATAGACTTGCAATGAGATAAGGGTCTACATGAGCCAATGGAAATGGATCCACCCACAGAAACAAATGTCCATCTCCAAGAGTTCTCCATCACAAACCTGCAAAAGCGTCCAGACATCAGGGCTAAGAAAATTGGGAAAATAAATATTTTCATACTCAATAGGAAAATACTCAATAGAGAAGTTCTAAACAGTGAACTCTATGAGTCCATACATAAATACGTTCATGCAACTCAAACATAAAGTAGACAGACATATAATAATCAAAACCTCTCCATATAACAAAATCATGCACATACACATACACATACATATACAATCATGTCAAATATCCTTACACTTACTCTTACATTTATAGTCATACTCGTACAATCCTTACGCTTACAGTCTTACTCAAAACATTCTTATAGAATTGCTCGTACCATTTTACTCAAATTCTTATTCTCACAGTCTTGCAAAAAAATATACGCTTACAATTTTGCTTAAAAAATACCCTTGCAATCTTACTCAAAATATAATCTTACAGTCTTACTTAGAACATACCCTTACTATCTTACTTGGAATCTTACACTTACGGTCTTGCTCAAAATCTTACATACTTATTCAGAAACACACACACACACACACGTGCACGCACACACACACATATATTCATACACATACTATCGACCACTAAAGCTCATTATAATTAATAAGTTCCAACATTGAAATGGAAAGAGATGTCATTGGGGCATCACCTTAATCTCCGGGGAGTAACTAGAAACTATAGACTTTTCTAAGGCAAGGTGCATCTATGCTCATGTGGCTCAGGATCAAACAGGTAAGAGTTGTTCCATGATACTACTTACCTAAGCGC
This sequence comes from Saururus chinensis, assembly GCA_035235625.1. Classification (NCBI taxonomy): domain Eukaryota; kingdom Viridiplantae; phylum Streptophyta; class Magnoliopsida; order Piperales; family Saururaceae; genus Saururus; species Saururus chinensis. The sequence continues at coordinate 36,805,106 of CP141145.1, forward strand.
AAATACCCACACTCTAGGTGCCATATAGTGCCAACTAAAGGTTATGCAATGCCAACTAAGGGTGGAATCATACAGTGCCACTTTTGGGAAGAATCATAGTGTCGATGACTAAGGAAAGAAACATACAACGCTCTCAATATAGCATCAAATGTTTGAGCTTAATATATCACACAGACAAAATCAAAAATATATATCGCTCTCAACAGATCATCAAACCTCTAAGATTAGATACAACACATAGACAACATCCTGCAGGATAAACATCATGATAAGATATAAGAAATGCTCAACTGACTCATTATCGATTAGCTCAAACACGAAACTTAATCCATTGAAATCCTCAGGTCCCAAACTCACAATGTTATCATATTAGCTTTGCTTAAAATTCAAGTTTGAATTAAGTAATTTATGTGGGTATAACTATGTCATAAAAACTTTTTATCTTATAGTCTTCCACTAACTAATCTAAAGTTGATCTCGTTTTGAAACCCTATGCAACAGACTTCACTTAACCCATCAAACTCATAATCATAACTCATCGTACCACAAATCCTTACATATTCTTACATACAATGCATTCACCTTATGGCCAAATCATTATACTTTAAAATTATCAAACTAAGCTCTTTAGAGCTAACCTCAGTGATCACCCTGTTACTCATACCTCACTTATTATGCTTACTTTCTAATTCATAATATGTATATTATGCTTGTACAATTATGCAACACTCTTATTGTCTTACAATCCTCCATAAGGCTCCATACCTTAAATCTACTTACTTGTTAAACCCCCAACATACGCTCCAATCCAAACCAAACTCATCCCAATCCTCACCCATCAAACTTACATCCTCCGTCTTCCGTCATACTATTACAATCCACAACAAATCCATCCAAATGCTATGTCACCTCTTACCATACATCGCACATACATTTGTCCCCACACACATACACATATCCATCACACATGCATATAATCATCATACATACATATGTCCATCACGCATATATAACATACACATGATTTCATACAGAGATTACCGACATACTTGCTAGCCATCACTAATATACACATGGTTCACATATATCAAACATACTTTTAGCTCATATGCATTTCAAGCATACCATCATTTATCATCTTTCATTCTTACATCTTGTAATAGGATAATCACATAATACCCAAAACATTAAATCATACAATCCTAGCATGCTGCTACACATTCAAAGCATGTTATCATAAAATTACGAGTTCAATGCTATCCTACCTCGTAATCCATGATGTTTGATTGCGAGCACATGACAATAGTAGCATTGGCAGCAGAGATGGCGGCCAAAAGCATTGCCTAGTCAAGCGAGCTATTGTCCCAAGGTTTAGAAGTACCATAAGTAATCACGACATGACGAGGGTAAACAAAATCAATGCGAAAAAATCCGCAATCCACGATGGCGCACTAGGGCGGCTCGGAGAAAGGTCATGCCAAAGAAGTGGCAAGTGCGACAAGACACCAAGGGTGAACTAAATAGAAGTCGGTCGGCGCTAAGAAGCATTTGTCTGTCCGCAAGACACCGAAATTGGCGTGGATAGCACCCAATGATGGTGATTTCGCGTCAACTGGCCCACGTAAGGGTGGAGGGCGTGGGGTGATGCTCGAAATTACATGAGAGGTGGAGGAATGTGATGGTCAACTCAATTGGTGACAGAGTCATCCGATAGTCAGAAGGCTTAAAAATGTGCCTATACCCTAAATCACAAGCGCAACCACTTGCACAAGAAGCCAAAGGAGAGGGGGAGAGGGCTGGATGGAAGCAGCCCAAGGCCCACAAAAAGGCGATAGAGGTAGGTCCAGGAAGTGGTGGCTGATCGAAGCAACAACATTGTCAATCGCCACCCACTACCAAAATAATTGGTGCGGGCGGTTGTGCATCTCGCATGACAAAGGGAGAAGGGTTGTCTTGGAGTCAAGTCGAGGTGGAGCGAAGGCCACGAGGTCGTTGCCTTGCCAAGGTTGATGGAGGTAATCCCCACTATCAACGGGTTGAGGCAAAACGAACCAAATCTGGTCGAAGGCCGTTAGACATAAAATGTGTAGAAGGGGGTCAACGTATTGTCGCGCCTTGGGATTTTGGAAGCATAAATATTTATTTTCACAAATATATCGGAGTTTACCCGGGCCTACGATTGGAGTCATTCACCATATGCGATAATAAAATAATAATATCCCCACGAACCACGGTATGTGTACAAACACACAAGAGAAAAACAATAAAGAGAATTCTTACTCATTTCGGTGCGGTTGAAATCCTTGAAATCATATTGATAAAACTCGGAGTAGGCTCGTCTACCTGCACACTAAGCTTCGTCGAGTCCTGCAAAGTCTGAGGGTGGTGAGTATTTTAAAATACTCAGTAGGGGAGTTTATACTATCAATGATGAATAAACACATGGCAGTTTCATAACACATATCATATATAATAACTTTAAAAAAAATGGTGTGCCTCTTACCCAAAACCATCCCTAGAGCTTCTTCCTACGTATGGAAATTGCTACTAGGGTTTGCAAGCTCTCACAGCTCGCTACAAATATCTCAGACATATATATTAATAGGAATTTGCTGCAGGTACAAAGCAACAACCTCTTACTCCTCCACATATCATCTCAAAACATTTCATGCTTGTGGATAGAAGAGCCACCAGTGCTCATGGGGCGCCGAGATCTCTAGAGTAGAGAGTCTTCCCATGATACTCTCTACCCTAGCGTGCATAGCCTTGATAGGTGCCCTTCGGTAGGGGCTAATCAGGGGTCTTGCCCTTCGTTAGGGGCTCACCAGGCTAAAATAGGTATCATGCATCCGATTCCGAACCGGATTAATTGTGCCCTTAACTAGTCAACAGAGCTCTATCGGGGAGCCTAACAATAGCTTCGGACAACCAAAACACTCTTGAGTCACATACTCATAATTTTGAGTCCCAGACTCAATCCAAATATCATAGAGTTCCCAAGCTCCAAAAATGGTTGTTTTCTTTTAAAACATTTTATCCCAATGTTTATCCTTTTGAAAAATCCTAACTCCGCTTCTACAAGCCATGGGAGCATCATTATCAACGAATATAAAGGCAAGGTTGGTTGCTCATTCCAATGAGACAGTTACCTCTTATTTGTCCTGCTTCAGTGACTCGATTACCATGCTTATACGCATTTTCAAAACTAATCTTGAGAATCCTCATTTCAACAAGGACGAATCCTCTTAAACCGTCTTTCAAACATATTGTATTCATTCGCAATGCAAACAATGGTGAAGCTAGTTTGTCTATATCTCACACGCTCCAACATGTATAATTTATATCAAAATCCAAGGATAAACATTCGATCAAACTATTATATATGAGGCAATCGTAAAACATGTAGTATATAAAACATATCCGCTTTCAGTGGCAAATCATTTGACTAATCAAATATACATAATAGCATTATAAACTTACAATATATAAATCATATTCTATCTCAATGATTAACCATTCGACAAATCGAATATATGTGCAAAAATCATAAATTATAACTTAAAAATAATCTCTAACGCATTACATGCAAGAGTCGTATAAATAATAAGTTAAAAACACAACCAAAGTTTATAATCATGTCATAAGAAAGGATAAAAGCCCCTACCTCACTCTCCGCACGAGTTCGAAGCAGATGAACCGAACATCACGAAATTGGTTAGCCACTTCTGGGGTTATAGAGGTCTCCAACTAAGAAAATAACTCTGCCATGACATCTGACACGCTTGATTTAGGTAAGAATGCCTCTTGAACGGAAGAAAATAGACTCATATCGACTTCAGAAACTCTTTTTCCGTGCTCGTAGGCTACGGGCAGAACCTCCCCTTAACCCGGAACACTTTTCTCTTTCCGTGCCTATAAGCTATGGACAAAACCTCCCCTTGGTATGGGACACTTTTCTCACAACACGCCCGCAGGCGACTAACAAAATCTCTCCTTACCCGGAGACACTTTACCCTTAACGTGCCTGTAGGCGGCAGACAAAATCTCCCCTTACTCGGAAACACTTTACCCTTCATGTGCCCGTAGGCGGCGGACAGAACCTTCCTTTGCCCTGAAGACACTTTACCCTTCATGTGCCTGTAGGTGGCAGACATAACCTCCCCTTGCCCTGGGACGTTTCCCCCATATAGGGTCACTGACTTGAGGAATAGACACTTCCATTGTGTAGAACACCATCGAATTAGCTAAGAACACTTTTTGAATGGAAGGAAACGGACTCAGAACGACTCCAGAAACTCTTCTGGAAGAATAAATGAAAACGAGTATTTATATAAGAATGGCGTGTGAGTGTGTGGGAAAAAGGAAAGACGCTTGCAGTCGCTCGCGACACATGGCGCGTCCCAATTGAATCGCGCTGAGGTCGGCTAATGCCTGACGCGTGCTGGACCGCATGATCGCATGACGCGGATGGCCGTGATCACGCGTTTTGGCTTGGCACGATGACATCCGACAGCTGACATCATCAATCCTATTATTTTATTATTATTTCTATAAAACACAATTCCAACTTTAAAACGTGATAACTTTTTATCCCGAAGTCGGAATTACACGTTCTTGGTACTGATGGACTCGTATCGACGAACCCTTTGAAACTAGACCTCACATAGGCAGGTTATCTCACTTTTTTGAAGTGGGTCCCGCTTATTATGGCACACTTCCCAAGGTTGTAGCTTTCATTTTTGACCTCTGTTTTGTGCATTCTTAGGTTCATTATGCTCATCTCACCGAGCTTGATCACAACCATATAAAACCCTCTAAATATCTACCTCTTATAATTTTAAAATCATCAAAACTCATAAAATAGCTTTATTAAAGGTAAGAAATCATACCAGAAATTCGTGGTCGTTACACGTATGGATGGGTGGAAGTACTGGTAAAGCAGAACTGAACTGGAGGGTGGCAGTGCTAGGCTAAGATGGCCTTGCCATCATTGCTGGGCTAAGACGAAGACCCAATGGTTGGCTAGCCAGTGGATGAAGGGAAAGGAGTGGGGGTCGGAGACGGGGCCAAAGATGGCCGGGCTAGGGAAAGGAAGGCACGTGGAGGGAGGTTTCGGCTAGACATGGGATGGAGGGTGGTAGCCAACTGGAAACGGCCCACGGAGACAACTAAACAATCATCTGATCGCCAAATTCACAGAGACAAAAACAACTATAAAAAGGACTAGCAGATGCACAGGGAAGCCCAAGGGTGGTGACGGTGGCTCTAGCTAGTGCCTCTGGGATCTTGGTGGCTGCATGGAAGTAAGCCCAGTGGATGGCAGTGGCAAACGCCAGTGAATAACCCTTTGACGGCCCAAAACTGACTAAAATAGTGAAAAATCGAGAAAAATACTAAAAACTCAACAAGGAGCAAGGAGAGGGTATTAGTAATCCTAGATGGCACCAACAGACTTGTAGTAGAAAGGCGAAGTAGATTCATATAAGAAGCAGTGGATTCCGGAGACAGAGGAGGCACGACGAAGTGAAAGGAACTCTCTTGGGTTCCTTCTCAAAAATTTTGGATGTTCAAGAGGTTTTGGAATGCGGTCGTGGTCTTCAACAATGACCCATCCCATACTTTATATTAATTTTTTCCACCTAACCATATTACGCATTATTCCACTTCTTTACGTGTTGTACTTCTAAAATTTGCGCTGAAATATTTGTGATGCATTGAAGCCCAATGACACCAACTAAGCCTCACACCCGACTTTATGTATATAAATATCGGGGTAAAATAGAAGAAAATAAATATGCTAAAGCGTCACATTTTTCTACAAAAAATAATAAAAAATACATAAAAATTAAAGAGATTACAAAAATAAATTTCAAAAGTAGGGTCTAACTAAGATTTTTTTTGTCTTTTTTCTCCAAAGTCTTTTCTCGAATTCAAGTCATAGCCCAATTACGTTTCCAACATTCATATGATTGTGTGTTTTTTTTCTGTTGTGAGGAATCATTGTGTTTAATGTTTATACCTACTTGTGAAGGGCTTGTGCTGACAATTGTAATTCACCCTCACTATAACGCACCACTTATCAAAATTCACTTCCCATTCTTCACCCTTTATGCTACAAGGTACCACATAAACTTGGTTAAACTGTTATCAAGTAAAATCCTAAGATCCCACCATGATCTTCAAATGCCTTTCCGTTGTAAACTTTAAAATGTGATGGGGTTCAACAAAGTTGTCCGTTATAGTTAGAGAGCCATAAATCAAGAACATGACAGAGGAAAAGAAAGTTGGTGTCCGTCTCTGTCTCCAACGAAAAATTCTTCAATAGAACCATTCTACAAGCCTGGTGGTGCACAGGTCCATTTATTGTTCAACATGTTTTAACAATTTCAACGTATCTAAACATAACTTCAGGGATTGAGCTTAATTTATATGCCAAATAATAAATGAACGTATGCACAACTATATGTGGTAGAACCGTTCCACCGGATAGTTTCTCGTCTCTAAAGGCCATAGTCTTGTGAGTAAATATCATAGTCACAACACTCCATTAACAAGACATATAAAGCTAACTAGCCAACCAAGTCACTAATAATAACTAGTGTTGGGTGCTTGCACAATCCCAAGTTGTGTAATTTTCTCCATCTAACCAATATGATAGAAAGCTAATTAACTAATTTTTTTATGTTATCTACTAATTACTATGAAAAAATAACATAAAATAAGAACTATTCACGTTTATTCAGTACACATCTCTCTACAAGTTCTTTGTCACATGTAGTTGAAATTATTAGGTATGCTTAAGTGTATTGTGCTCATCTGTCATTACCAATGAGTGATGGACACGTGTAACAACTTGTAGGCCTAAAATGAAATAATGTATACGTGTCCATCACCTACTGGCGATGAAAGAGTTAACGCAGTTTTCATTTGCCATAGTCTCCCTATATTAAGACATACAAGAGTAAACAACCAATTTGCAGGCAGGCTGCCCGGGTCCGTGGCTGAAACTTTAAGATATAGAGAGAGAGACGTGAGGGGAAGTAGAAGAGAGCAGGTTCCTTCCCCTGAGAAGCGTATAGGGGTTGGCGTGACGTTACATGTTTCCTCTAGGCAGTTCTTTTGTCCTGGCCTTGGATTGCCTTAGCACCGTTACGCCCTTTGACTGTCTTGTTCATCAATCGTCACTTTCTTACTGTTGTTGGTATACTTCGCAAGTCACAACCATACCATAAATAAAGAAAAAAGTTAATATGAGTTTGGGCTTGAGCTAGGGCTCATATAAACGGAATTTTATTATAAATTGCAATTTATGCTAATGTGCAATCTCACCTACTTACAAAATATACAAAGAAAAGTTTGTATGAGAATCTTACCTACTTACAAAATACAAAGAAAAGTAGTATGAGATCGAATTTATGCTTGTTAGTGTAAACTTGTGTATCATGGGCTGGTAGATCGAGATCATTTATAATCTAAGTTTTGTCCGGGCATTGGGATGAACGGGGCTCAAACATAATATAAATTATCTTTTATAAATTGCATGATTGTGTAGTTTGTATTTGTATTGATTGATAACTACTTTGTCACAATTGCTTTACCGTATTTTTTAATCTAAATTAGAATGTTCTACAAGTAAAGATGAATGCTCCTCCAAGGCTAGACCATCGGGAAGAGTTTTTCCTACTACTACTAACTCTAAGCCTAGCTTAAATTATACATAAAAGCTATTCATCCATGATCGATGACTCATATACTAAAGCACATTAGCATCAAGTAAAGATGTATACTCCTCCAACACTGGACCATTGGAAAGAGTTTTTTCTACTTCTACTAACTATGACTCTATGAGCCTAGCCTAAATTAAGCAAGAAAGTCATTCGTCTATAAGTTATATATTAAAGTATATTAATATTAAAGATATTAACATACAGTAATATATACGTAATTAATCTTAAATAATAAAGAATCTATGCGTAACTTAATCTAGGCTTATTATACAAATACCAAAAACTCTTCCCGAGAGACCACTTACCAGTAGCCGGCCCCAATTTACTGGGGCCCAGCTGATCTGGCCATAGCAACCTGTAAGTCCAGGCAGAGGGCAACAGACAGATTCTGTCAATCATTCGCCCCCCCCATCCCCAATAATACCTTCCTTTCCAGGCCCGGTGTACTTGTTAAAATATCTTCTCTCTTTATACAAAGAATTCGTATTTTACCAATCAATACCCCTCTTTTTCAATATAATTACATGTCAGAGAGAGTGTGTTAATAAGCAGTGGCTCATTCGAGAATAAGAGAAAAATCGAGGCTGAAGTTTCAGGAGTTTTTTACCGGCTACTGTTGGCGGGGTGTCAACGGACGCCAGAGGGCGATTCAAATAGAGCAGAATGTCCGCCCGAGGTCCTCGTTCCTCCCCGGCATCAAATATTTCTTGTTGGCTCCAAATTCTAATTTTTTTCCCGGCGCCAGCGGAGGAGGAAGAGAATGGTCGGCGAAGAGTTGCCAATTAGCTGAGATGGATTGATGCAGCTCTTCTTTTGGTGCTGTTTTTGGAGCTTCGGCGGTCCCGTGTGATCATTCTCGATTCAACTTTGGCAAAGTTGCTTGCTTTTGTAATTCAGGATTCCATAAGTTCTGTTCTTTTCCAGATTGTTGTTGTTAATTGTGCATAGTCGGATGCTTTGTGGAAGGTCAGTAGTAGCTTTAACTGCTTCTCCTCTACTTCTTCTTCTTCTTCTACTACTACTACTGCTAATACTATCTTTTTTAGTTTTTTTTCCTTGAAATCTGGTAGGCTTTCGTGAGCGCGACAGGAGCTTGGACTTTTTTTTGCAGGTACTTTGAATGTGAATGAGTGTGAATTGTGGGTTTGGGCGTGGTAAGTTTAGTGCTGTGTCCTGCATTATTTATTGGTATCTTTCCTTAGGTTGCTGTTTAAAGATCGATTTTATTTGTTTTTCAATGGAAACAGTGAGAGAAATACTTGAATTTAAGGCTTAGTAATTCCTTTTTTTTGTCTATAATTTTAATTTTTGATCTATTTTTGCGTGGAGTTGCAGTGTTGAAAATTAGTTCACTGCTCCGAACATTTTAAAGTGTGATCGCTAGTCTCTTATAATCCGACAGTGGATGATTCTGTTTTTCCATTTTTATATTGTTAATTTTGTTTTAGGATTTTGAGAGCAGAGAAGGCTACAAGTTTTAACAACCACTTGGATTATTGTTTTTACTCATAATTGAATGTTTAATTTACTTTTTAATGATGCCATAATATTCTTTCATGGTTGTCTTAAAGAGGTAAACGTGGAGACTTGTTTATTCTTGTTTGGAGAGAGAATACTCTTTCTGGTTTGTTCTAACAATGAAGTACTTAACTAGCCCATTTCAAGTTTTCGAGCATTTTGTTTCACTTTCTTTTGGTTCACAAGGCCAACTATGCAAATGCAATAAACCGATGCCATTTCACTCAGTGATTTCTGTCTGCACTTTTTCTATAAGCATGTGATTTAGGCTTTTCCCCCTAAAAATGTGGATGACCTTAATCGCATCAATCTTTTGGGAAAATGTCTCATTGAATATGTACTAGGTTTGATTAAATAAAAGAAAGAAAGAATATGTATGAGGTTTGTGGAATGCCTGCTTATGTGTTATGGGACATGTGAAAGAAAGATACCTACAACATTTTCAAAGATAAAAATTGTGCTGGGCGTCCAATCTATTAAGCAGCTAACCTTGTGTAGGTTATCTCAGTCATTCTGGAGCTTCGTGTCATTCATGCTAGAATAAAATTCTTAGTAGCTTGTCTTCCAGATTTGAAAGATATATTATGGAGCCAAGATTACATCGTATATCTCGAGGTAACTCTCTCTTGTAGTATATTGATAAGGTTAAGATATTTGAAAAATTTTCCTAACCAGTTTTTTATTATGGGGTTTGCATTTGATAGAACCTTTCAAGACCCAATCAGTAAAGATTTATGAGGAGGTAGGAAACGGTGCACAGGGGCTTCCATCTAGTTCTGTTGGATTTCGTGGGTCAAGTGATGTGAGCCTTTTTTCAAGTTCACTACCTGTCTTGCCACATGAAAAGTGTATGTGATATTCGAATGATAAGTTTTTTCAAACTTTGTTCATTGCTGTTAAAATAATTTTTGTATTATTAAAAAGATTTTTTTAAATAAAGCAATTCTCTCTTTTTTGTATGTATGTTTGACATTTTTTTATTATTTACCTGCAGTGAACTTTACTGGTTCTGATCTTAACTCTGTTGATAATCACTCTCCAAAGTCAATTGAGATAAGTCATGATGTAGAAGTTCAAGGTTCTAGTGAAGACATTAGTACCAACCAGACAATTGGAAGCTTGCTTCCTGATGACGAAGATGAGCTCCTAGCTGGAATAATGGATGACTTTGATTTGAGCGAGCTACCTATTCAAATGGAGGACATGGAAGAATATGATATTTTTGATAGTGGTGGTGGCATGGAGATGGATTTTGATCCCCACGAAAATTTGACCATTTCCATGGCAAAAGCGAGTTTAAATGATAGCCACATCGGAAATGGAACTGGTCATTATGGTCTTTCAAATGGTGTTGGAACTATTGCAGGCGAACATCCATATGGGGAGCACCCTTCTAGAACATTGTTTGTGAGGAACATTAACAGTAATATTGAGGATTCTGAACTGCGATCCCTCTTTGAGGTACAATGATTATTTTTCAAGCAAAAATTCTATTTACTTTGATTATCAATGCCATGCATGTTTTTAGTCAGTGAGTGATAATTTGTCTTTTTGTTATATAGGGTACTATGATTATAATGGCTTATTTAGAATACACAAACTTCCTATATATTTGTATACATTAATAATACAAGGTAGTGAAGTAAAGCATAAGAAGAGTAAGTAGTTCTATTTTTTCAATACATTGTCATAGTAGAAACATAGTGATCATGCAAATAAGAAGGTGGTCAAGCCTTAAAATCTATCATACATCCTTCTTCCTCCCCTCCCTCCCAAAGTCTGTTTTTTTTAAATTACAATTTTTATTAATTAGCATGGAAAGAAGGAAACCGAAGCTTACTTGTGTGATTTCCCGTTGATAACTATAAACATTTCTTCTGTTAAGCACTGCATCAAAAGCTGTTGGATGTGGTCTTGGGATTTGCCTTACACTATGCATTAAATGTTTTTATTTATGTATTTAATCCTCAAACATGGAGAGATGTTTCATTTTGTAGCAATATGGTGCTATCCGAACACTTTATACTGCTTGCAAACACAGGGGATTTGTGATGATATCTTATTATGACATTCGAGATGCTCGAACTGCAATGCGTGCTTTACAAAATAAGCCACTACGACGAAGAAAACTTGACATTCATTTTTCAATTCCCAAGGTTGGCAAGTTATTTTGTTTTTTAAAATTTTCATACATTTTATTATTAGCTTTCTTGATTGTGTTCTATCTTCGTGGAGACATTTTTTTGTTGTCTAGGACAATCCATCAGATAAGGATGTTAATCAAGGAACTCTTGTAGTTTTTAATCTGGATCCATCAGTTTCAAATGATGATCTTCTGCAAATATTTGGGGTCTATGGTGAAGTAAAGGAGGTAACTTCGTCTTCCCGGCTTTACCTTTTTGTTTTCTAAATTCTTTTGATTTGATTATATGAATCTATTTGACCATGTTTTATTTTGGTTCAATTGTGGTGTTGTGCTGTTCATTTGTGCTATGATGCAGATTAGGGAGACACCTCACAAGAGGCACCATAAGTTTATTGAGTTCTATGATGTGAGAGCGGCAGAAGCAGCACTTAGGTCGCTTAACCGAATTGATATAGCTGGCAAGCGTATAAAGCTTGAACCTAGTCGTCCTGGGGGAGCTAGGAGAAAGTAAGTGTTTAGTATTAATTGAGGTCTTTGCTCTATATGGCACAATATGTGCACTATTGTATCTGATAGCTAGTTATTCCCTTTATATTCTGAGTGACGAGAAGGGCATACAACATTAAACCTCGCCACTATTTTTCTCACATGGGATATATATGGTCATTTTGAGTATAATATAATGCATGGCGATGCAAAATCTGTGTGACTAATTCAATTTGGGGAGGCGTAACTGATGGTGATGTTATGGAACATGGTAGTTATGATTTGATCAACTTGATTGAATTATTAATTCTAGTATGTACGGTGACCAGTATGTAAGCTACTTAATAATGTATATTATATGTATGGTTGGTGTTTATTTAGAAATTGGCTGCGGGAGTATCGTGATACTTAAAGTATTTTGATGTAAATAGAGATGTTACTTGTTATCTTGGTGATTATATATGATGCTGTAGATTTGGCTGAGTCTCATTTCATTTTCCTCTTCTCTGAGGTTTGCAAAGGGCATCTGGCATAAGATCACGACACTAAGTTCTTGCATGGATTCTGTGCTTTTGTCATTATTGTCATCATCATTGTGACCACCAAATCCCAATTAAGTAGAGTAGGGGACTTGGGGCCTATCCCTCGGACTTACTCTTAATAATATTCAAATCAGTTGTCCCGCCCATCCTGTTTCTTTCTTTTGTCTTTATGGTATTGCAAGAAAGAACTGAGGAGGAGCTTTAGCATTCTCATTTGAAAATTGCGTTATTTATATTTGACAAAGTATCTTGCCTAAGTTCGTTGTTTTCTTTTGGGCATATTTAGCTTGATGCAGCAGTTGAGTCAAGAACTGGATCAAGATGAAACCAGAAGCTTCCGACATCATGTGGGTTCACCCATAACCAATTCTCCACCTGGTACAATTTATATGTATATATTTTTTGCTTCATTGGCATGTATAGATTGTATCTCTATACTTGATAGATAATGCATAATTTTTATTTAACAGGTCCTTGGGCACAATTCAGCAGCCCTACTGAGGGCAGTTCATTGCAAGGAATGAGTCTTTCACCTACTTTGGGCCCTATTGGTCCAATGACTAACAATCACATGTCTGGTTTAGCTTCGATTCTTCCACCTATAGTATCGGATTCTGTTAAGATTGCACCCATTGGAAAAGAGCAAGGCCGGGGTAGCCAGGTGGATTCTTCAACTCATGGAACTGCATTTCTGCATTCTCATTCTTTTCCAGATCATTCTAACGGTGGGATGCTAGGCATAAGTCCAAGTCCTGGAGCAGGGTCTGCAATTGGTCCCTCAAATTCCAGTACTCCTGGTATTGGTACACTGACAGGATCCCAATTTCTATGGGGTAGTCCTACTCTTTATTCTGAGCACATTCATGCTTCCACATGGATGACACCATCTATGGGGCATTCTTTTGCATCCAATGGGCAGCAGCAGGGGCAGGGCTTCCCTTACTCTGGACGACATGGCTCATTTGCTCACCACCATCATGTTGGGTCAGCTCCAGCTCCATCAGGTGTGCCTTTTGAGAAGCAATATGGCTTTTTCCCGGAGTCCCCAGATACATCTTTGATGAACCCTGCTTCACATGCATATGGAAGCGTAGGCTTAAACCGACTTGAAGGTAGTTTTATGATGAGTATGGGTGCTCGGACCGCCATGAATCCTGGAATAGCACTGTCTGGAAATATGTCTGAAAGTATTTCACCAAATTTCAGAATGATGCCCTCACAGAGGCTGAATCCTATGTTTCTTGGTGCTGCTGGGCCCTATTCTGGTTTACTTACAGGTGGCATGGATGGATTGACTGATCGTGTTCGGAGTCGACGAGTTGAAAACAATGGAAACCAGACTGACAGCAAGAAGCAGTATCAACTCGACATAGATAAAATTGTCAGTGGTGAAGACACACGGACAACCTTAATGATCAAAAACATTCCGAACAAGTAATTACCTTTCTAACTTAAAGAATGCAAATGACTATATTAGCATATGTAAAACAAGGTCCTCGATGATCAGAGATATCCATTACTGTTTAGGTGGAACACCAAGTTTCACTTCTATTACCATTGACTTAATTTAATTAAGTTGATGGGTTGACACCGTGAATATGTTTAAGCCTTGGTAGTTCCTTGAAACCCTCTTCCAGTCCCCACACGTCACATGCCAAAAGAATCTTCTTATGGGTCTATTTGGCAATTTATTCATGGATGTAGTATATGAATCAGGAATCTAATGTATGAGAAATAATTTTCATTTTTCTTTGATGATAGGTACACTTCAAAGATGCTACTAGCTGCCATTGATGAAAACCACAAGGGCACATTTGACTTTCTGTACCTGCCAATTGATTTCAAGGTTATTTTTGTTTCAATTAATCTGCTGTTCGACACTGATAATGTGAAGCAATTATTAAATTACTTCTTTCCTGTGCAGAACAAATGCAATGTTGGCTATGCATTTATAAACATGATTTCTCCTTCACACATCATTCCATTTTATCAGGTTTTTTCTTGAGAACTTAATTTCCATACACATTTCCTGTCATCATTTTTTGGCTAATTTTTAACTCAAGTGGTCATTGTTTTGGGTTGTCTAACTTCTCAGGGGTTTCTATGTTGTGGTCTCACATAGTGTCAGTATTTAATCCTTAAGAACTATGTTTAGCTCGTTCAATTTGAAAACAAATTTAAATCCTTCAAGGTTTTAAAAAAAGTGACACCATATTTTAATTATTCGCAGGCTTTCAATGGGAAGAAATGGGAGAAATTTAACAGTGAGAAAGTTGCTTCACTTGCGTATGCCAGAATCCAGGGCAAGCCAGCTTTGGTCACACACTTTCAGAATTCTAGTCTGATGAATGAAGACAAGCGGTGCCGCCCTATTCTTTTTCATTCTGAGGGACTGGGGACTGGTGACCAGGTAATGGATATGGTTTGAGAAATATAATCTCATCCACTTGTCTAAGTTTAAGATTGTGCTTTTAAATGGAACTTTTAGCTGCAACAAAGTGATTGATTGGATGTGTTCAAGTTATCAAAGGCATTTACCCAGGCTGAATATATGAGCCCAGTACATGGGTATTGGCCTGTGTGTTACCAATCTTCACACTTGTGCACACTTTTACATCTTTTCATAAGGCTGAGAGGAGGTTCGATCATGTTGAGTCTTGGACCCATGAAAACAAGCTAATTCCTAATTACTTAACCAGCTTGAATGAAAGAGACTGCATTGTTTACTTTTAAAACATACTCCCTCTGTCCCACATTAATAGCTAGTCACAAAGGGAGTATTATTTATCCAATGTGGGTTGCCTAAGCAAATTTCCTCCAAATTGCACAGATTTGCCTAGGTGATTTGAAAATCTGTGGGTGCATTGCAATTTTTTTTCTATGGGTGCAGTGCAATCTTTTTCTATATGGGTGCATTGTTATCTTCTACATGCTGTTTACATTTTCACTATGGAAGTGTGAAGAAAGAAGAATGGAGCGAAAGTCTTTTTGTGAATTCTCATATAGTTGGCCTTATTGTTGACTAGCAAGGAAGAAATTTTGATTGTAAGATCAGATGCCAGTCGTGAGAAGAAACAAAAGCATTAAGTTGATTTTTACGTGTGCAGATAATTCAGGAACCCTTTCCCTCCAATAATTTGAATGCCCGTGTTTGGAAACAAGAAGGTCTTCCAAGTTCAGAAGATTTTCCTGAAAATTCAGCAAAAGTTTCTGCCAACAATGTGGAGAAAAGTGAAAGTCAAGATGAAAATAGCAAAAGAGAAGCTTAGTTGTTTGCGGCATTGAAAGAGTTGATTTTGGCGGTGTATAAAGAAATGGAAAAGCGGACATTCGCTGGTTTGCTTGGAAGAGGAAGATTTTATGTCATCTTTTGGAGCAAGAAATGCAGCAAAAGCATATAATACTGCATATGGGGGTTTCTTGCATCTCTGTGTTACTTTTGTAGATAATTTTTAGGGTAAAGAAGCAAATAAAGTGATGGAAGTGTACAGGTGAAAAGAGTCTTTTTCTAGTCTTGCTGGTTGGCTACATTGCTTGCCAGCTTGTGCATGATCTGTTTTGGTCTTCTAGTTTTTAGAGATGGGGATGGTGATTTAAGTTAAACATTGCAAATACCATTGTTCCATATAAGTTGGATGGGAACTCCCTAGGTGGTGTTTTTTCGTGTCCCTAGGGTTTACTGGGAATGTAGAGTATGTTTGTACATGTGGAGCGGTTAGACAACAATGAGTTGCTTCTTTTTTGTACTGAAATATCTGATAATCCAGAAACATGTATAAATATATAAATTTTACATCTCTGTTTGCATTCTTAATCATACGTTGTGCGCAATGTTACGTGTCTTCCTTGCAACGCCTGTGTATAACATTATAGTTAATTTTTATAATGTAAGAAACCCCCAACATTATATATATATATATATATATATATATATATATATATATATATATATATATATATATATATATATATATATATATATATATATATATATATATATATATATATATATATATATATATATATATATATATATATATATGCATTATAGTATGTATCTCTAATATGTGTGAGAGATAGTTAACTTTGCTAAAGGACAGTTTGTTAATGATGTAAGATTGGATAATTTAGACAACTACTTACAGAATATGAAAATTCACTGAATATTGCTTATGAAGTTACTCGTGAGTGATTATTCTAGTGGAGGACACAATTTTGAACATTCCGAGCAATTAGTCTGTTCTCCTGTTCAATATTATGAGCAATACGTGCCACATGTTTGTTTCAAAGGTGGCGTTTCAAGCTGCAGATAGCCTTTGGTCCTTGTGGTCAAGGCATTGTTAGTTAGTGTCACTTGACTTCGCGTAAAATGGTCTCTTAGTCAAATAAAATTAATGCCTGTCCCCTGAGAGTCAAGTTAACTTAGATGTAAATGTCTATAAGCTCACCTTACCTTGACTATTTTAGAAATGAATGAAAAAAAATAAAAACAGAAGATAGACCCCTGAAGAACGTTGAAGAGCCTGGTCGGCTTGGTTAAGTTATATCTCCCCTTAAAACATATACCCTCCATGAGCTAACAAGTAACACTCATATAGAACTTATTCTATATATGTAAATTCTAGGCGGCCAAAATTGGAGTTCTTTCCCAGGATGGTTTTGGGGATTCTCCTTCAAATTCAAATTCTGAACTTCCGGGATGTTTACTTATGGAAAACAATATTTTATATACCCATTTTCTTTATATTATATGTCTTACA
The DNA here is from genome assembly GCA_035235625.1 of Saururus chinensis. Taxonomy (NCBI): domain Eukaryota; kingdom Viridiplantae; phylum Streptophyta; class Magnoliopsida; order Piperales; family Saururaceae; genus Saururus; species Saururus chinensis. The sequence continues at coordinate 36,822,285 of CP141145.1, forward strand.
TCACTTTTAATTGGATAGGGAAGGTGGGTCCCCGACAACATGAGATTTAATTTTTCCTATCTTAATCATAAGTGGTGTAAGCTTATGATATAGAGAAGATGGGTCAAGAATATCACTATCTTTACTTAATTACTCATTTTATCTTGGGAAAACTGTCAGATGAAAATGTTATGACTTGCATCCTTGCTACGAAGACTGCAGACTCCTAGTAAAATAATCCCCCCAAGTCTTTTTTCGTAGGAAATTTGAACAAAATAAATTAATGCTTAGCCAATGCAGTTACCATGTGTGCATGTACCAAAGGGGATTGGTGGTAGGATAAGGTACTTTAAGAGTTCCCTTGCCCTGCCCCTTCTAATCGGTATCAACTCGGTAACTCCCAAAGACTCAGATAATCCTTTTTACAAAATAGCAATATGTATATGGGTTGTTATGTTCTTATGTAGGATGGGATGCTGAATTTGTTATGCCAAATAAAAGGATGGGATGCTTAGTAAAGCTTTGAGAGTGGAGACACCTATCTTTGAAGTGCTCGCCTAAGAGAATCGATAGTGATGGTTCCTTGACTCGTGGTCTTCTATATGGCAAAAGAAATGCAAGGTGCATACGCTTATAAAAGAGATGCATGTCAATCCCTTTCATCTCAAGGTCCCAACTCGTCTCGCCCAAACAACACTGCGGAAATTTAGTTCTGGGATGCATTAAATTGCTCTTGTTGCTATTTTCAGCACATCTATTGGTGGGAGAGACAAGGCCGCAGAAGAAATCAGGGTAATTGTGTGGAGGAGATTAGAGGGTCAAAAAAGAAAAAACTTGCAAATGTAGGAGTGGAGTCTGGGTCCCATAATTCACTCAAATAACAAGTGGAAATGATGTGAACTAGCCACCAAATGCCAGCCTATCCTCTCTAAGTTCCTTCATGAGCAAAAGGACGATTATATGAAAGTTTAGTCAGAGAAACCAACTTTACTAAGAACAACCAATTCGTTTGACCTTAAAAAAAGAAAGAAAGAAAGAATACGCAACTTATATTGGGAAAGTCAGATGAAGGGCATTCAGGTCGCGGCTGATGAGGCTGTGAACTATCACATGGCACAGCCTAATGTGCCATGTGATGATCACCGGCAGATCCACCTATATGGGTTACTTTGTTTTGTAGTAAACTAAAGAAAAAATATTGAAAATTTATTGAACAAACAAATTTGGCGCCTTTCGTATATAAACATACCTGGACTTTGCATGATTGATACTGAATATAGTAAAGCGGAAATTACGTAGTCAATAGCAATCTCCATCCATTCAAGATGGAAAACGATATATATACACTAAAAATTCATATTTAGGTTTTCATTGAACAAAAAAAGTGAGCCAAGTAAACTTTACGTGTGGCCACATGATTTGTCCAATTAAAACCGCTTTGTCCAATTAAAACCCAAGTGTAAATTATTGGTGTATGAATATTACTTATCGTCCTTAGAGGACTTTGGGAGTATGAACGCATTGGCAAAGTAGGACATATTCATTGCTTCTTTGCCCCTCCCTTGACCAAAAAAAAAACAGGAAAACAAATGAACATCTCTTTCCTGAAGAGGCTCCTGCAACTCGGAATTCTAATCCCTGGTGAAGCTTCACCAGGGAGGCCTCTGGTGAAGCTTCACGGTTACTTAGCGAAGTTTTACAGGCCATTGATGAACACACAAAATTTTCGTACAATTGTAATTTTTCACCATCTTTGTATGTTACAGTGTACATTGTCGATTATAATCCATCGGCTGGTGATTTGAGTTCCTGAAAACCAATTTGATCATTCTACCCTTCATTTCACATAATGAAAACTTAAACTTTGATTATGAGTATATTTGCTTGTCTTGAATAATTGCAATTATTGCGAGTTGTAGTCAATAGCTGCTCATGTATTGGGGTGGGTCCCTCAATTATTTTGCATAAGCTAGTGGCAGCCTTCCACTTGTTTCTCACCCATACGCCACAGGTGCCGGTGATTCCTTTTTCTCTCTAATGGACGACCTTTCTCTTCTCCAGCCCGCCACCAGCTCCCCTGCCACCGCCACCGTCACGAGTAACACCACCACCATCTCTTCTGCTACGCCTACTACAACTTCCATATTAGTCCGGTTCGTATCGGTCGTCCTCATCGCTGCCCTCTCCTCATGGGCCAACTTCGAGGCCTCCAAAGGCTTCGAAATTTCCATCATAAACGAAGCCCAAGACACTCCGGCCGGGCGCCGCTTCCACCTCCTCTTCCACGCCGACGACGAGGCTGAGCGAATAATTCTCAACTCCACCCACTTCGTCAAGCGCCTCCTCTTCCCAGACCAGAATCACCCCAGTAGGCCCATCGGCCGCGTCACCCTTCGTCTGGTAGCTCGCCACAACTCCGGAACTCATTACCACGACCAACCCCTCAGAGTGATAATGCGGGATTCAAGTGGCGGGTCCGACGACGACCAGGAGGAGGTCACCCTCGAGGTCAGCCTCTCCGTCATGGAAGAGGCCAACACGAGAGCAGCCATGGCAAGGCTGGTGCAGAAAGGAATGGCCCGGGTGTGGCTGTGGGACGGACAGGGCCGGGCGCCGGAGCAGCTCGTGGAGGGGATGGCAGAGTGCATCAGCATGATGGCGGGGGTGATACCATGGCCGCATAACGAGTGGGACTTGTCTGATTCGGCCGAGTCGGAGCAGGAATGCTGGGAAGACGAGGATCCTATGCATGTGGCGGGGTTCCTGCGGCACTGCGAGGTGCAAAGGGCGGGGTTCCTGGCAAGGCTGAACCGAGCCATGCAGGAGGGGTGGCACTTCCGGATGGTGGAGGAGGCCTTGGGGTGGCCGGCTAGGCCAGTCTGTCGAGCTTATCGCTCGTTGATCATGGCCCATGGCCGGCAGCAATTAGAAGGGAGACAATATATTTGAGAAGATCCATTGATGAAGGGAACATGGATGGAACATGTATGGAGTCCGTGGATAATGTTCAATTATTGCGCTATGTGGCGTTTTGAATTCTTATTCTTTCGTTTTTGTCAACAAGGAAGGGCTGCATGTGGATGTCCATTGGTCCAATGGTAATTGCCCTCCCCAGATGAACTCTCTGTAGTCTGTACCCCCATTACTCACTTCTTATATTTAATATCTTTAATGTTTTTACGCTATCCTATTTTTTCTTCTATTTAATATATTATCTTCTCTCATACCGGTAATACCGGTATTGGCTCCACCCACTGTTAAATACCGCCGCCTACTTTTTTTTTTTCTTCCCTTTTTTTTGTTTTGTTTTGTTTTGTTTTTTTCTTCTACTTCTTCTTCAGTGGCTAGCAAATGCCACAAGAATTGCTCATGGTCGTGGAAAAGCCACGATCTTTTTTACCCATATCGGTTGTGGCCAATCTAGATCTCGATTAGTGTTGTTACTTAGGGTTTTGCCAAATTGAAATTTGATACTATTTAACAAAATTATAACCTGAACTCAACTCAATTTGGATAAACCCAAACCCCACCCGTTTGATTGGTTTAGAATAAAAAAATAATTTTAAATAATTTTTAATTTTTTTAAAAATATATAAAAAATTAAAATTTTATATTTATAATTATATTTGGGTGGGGTTGAGTCGGGTTGAATCACTTAAAACTTGAGCCCGATCTGAATAACTATTCGGGTTAAATTTTAAAAACTAAACCCGATCTATTAGGGTAGGGTTCGGTCGGGTTTTACTATATATATACCCGACCCGAGTGACATTCCTAATCTCGTTAGGCCGCCACTAAATTTGGAATAAAGATAACCAACCCTCCTCTTGCTCTTCCTCTTTATCTTCTTCGTTCTTTTTTTCCTAAAATGAGGGGTGAAAGCATGGTGAGTGGCAATTTAAGTCTTGTCATTGTCAACAGGGCTTACTATTCTTATTATTAGTGGGCCACTAGCAACAAAGAAGAAGAGAATAAGAATAAAAGGGGTACATGGGGTAATAACGAGAAAATAAAGGAGGTCATATGAGAAAAAAAAGTAACAAGGAAAGAGAAAAAAATAGTAGGGGTACGAAGATTTTATTTGGGGGGCAATAACAACATTCTACGAGATAGGGAGTCCCATCAACATTTAAGGGATGCAAATTGTTTTAACAAAAAAAGGGGGGGGTGCCGGTTTCGGCTGGTGGATGCAAATTGTTTCGACAAAAAAAGAGCTGTTTAAATTTAAGTGGCTCATATGTGTGTGTGTGTATGTGTGTGTGTGTGTGTGCGTATGTGCGCGGGCTTTATTAATAGGAATATCACAACCTCGACAACAAGAAATTAAAAGGTTGTTGCCTTTATGTGGGAAAGAATTTTGACATTACCACTTAAAATCTGAATGAGCTTTTTATCACGAAATCAATCATAGACTCATATTGTCATTTCTTTTTTTTTTGGAATGGAAAATAACATCTAATTTTATTACTGCAATAAATTTTTAATAAATAGATTTTGAATTATCTTTTTATTTAGAACTTATTTGCACCCCCAACAAACTCTTATGTTCCCAAATAAAAGTGCATTTTGTACAATTTCCCTTTTACTCGAGTACTCTATCCTTTACACTTAAGTTTTTTATGCTTCTCCCAAAACTTGATCCTCCCCCACTTCAAGCCTTCTTTATCCTTCTCTTCTTCCCTATTCACGCCAAAAGTGTAGAGTCATTGGCAACAACACTTCTGGTCATTGGTGGCTATCAGAATCTCCTCTAGCCATGGCTAAAAGTGAGGCCAAGAGTGATGAGCTTCTGCTACTTTTATGAAGGTGGGTGCCATATTGAAAAAAGTTCACGATAAAGGTGGTCTCTAAGTGTCTGCTAAATTATAAAAAATTTCACAGTGACCACCCACGGTAGAGATTAATGAGGTTTTGTTACTTTTTTAGCGGTGGGTGCCCATTACAAGATTGAAAAAAAACTTTCACGGTTTGCAAGTAAGCTCTTACTAACTTTAAATAATTTAACAGTTTGTTACTTAGGCTTAGGTATTAATTATGTTATATTTTGTGATGATTTGGGAATTTATATGAAATTATAGAATGATTTTGGTTTGGATTTCAAGAGGTAGAAGATGAACTAGAGTGAGCTGTTTTGACAATTCAAATGGGCTAACAAGTAGTTTGAATTGCAAGTCATTTGAGCTGCCTATTTGGCCATTCAAATGGCCACACAAGAAATCATCTTTTGTGGGTTACTGTTCAAATGATATGAATGGGCGTCTGAACAGCTACATAGTAATTTTGACACATGTATTTTTGTGAATTTTGATCGTTTCTTCATCCTTTCTAATGATTCTAGTATATTATGATCATGATGAGTTAGGATTACTTACACATATTATATCAATTTCATAAGGAACATGTTATATGTATTTTAGCTTAATTATAGAGATGTCTATGCATGTTTAAGTTTAGTATGATGATCTACTTAATTTAAATCTATATTTTTGTTATTTCTTCTTCTTTACTTCATGATTCTTGTAGCTTATTATTGTGAGAGGATATAAATATTTGCATATGTTAATTTAATTACAAATGAGTCATGTTTCACATGTTTTAGTTTATTAAAAACGTATCGATGAATATTTTTCTTACCCATGCTTATATAATTTTTATTTGTCACAAATGAATCATTTTTCATATATTTAAGACTGATTAATGTATATTTACCTATGTTTGCATTCATTAAATATTGCTCACGTATGTATCATGTTGCATGCATAATGAAAATGACTTATAAGCAAAGTTTACTCGTGTTTAACCTTGATTAATCAATTAGGTATTGTAGACTTCTGGATTAGTCATATCAGATGTTTATCAAATTAGTTTTACATCTGAATGGACGAGTTTTACATTCTTTGGATAGGGTTTTATGTCCCTTTAAAGAAGGGTTTCCTTCCCAAGTGAGAAGAGTGGATTTGCTATAATGTGATAATTATTGTGACCTTCTGGACTTGAGAATCCAGGCTGTATGCATGTGTGCATTGACTTACCAGGAGGTAATTTCCCCATTAGGGATTTACCCAAACTATTTTAGTTTTTCTTTTTAAAAATTCAAACTTCATTTTAGGATTTTCAGGGTGAGCAGGTTTACTTGTGCTTCAGCAAGGATAAACACGATTATTTTCTCTATTGTAAAATATTCACTGAATTATTTATGCATGTGTATGGATTATAATACTTATTGATACAGGTTGTGTAGGGATAATAATGCTTATGTTTACACAAGATGCACACAGAATGATCACACTTGAACATAAATGGTGGAATATGATTTGATATACTTAAGTATGTAGAGTGAATGTGAATGTTGATACTTGATTCATGCAAGATGTGAATGAACCATGAAACTTAAATGATTGCACGGGTTGTGTATGCGTGTTGTGAATTATAAATCAACCTATGATGTACAAGCGGTGTGACTATGAATATGGAATATGATATAACTCACGATGAACAAGTATAGATAATGAATATGTGATGCATGTTTAAATTGATTTCTATGGGAAAAATGTATGTAGTGTTATCATGAGCTTATGTTTCATTTTAAAACCTTTATTTAGCTAAACTCACCCCTCTTTTGTTTGTGGTTTTATTTTGGGGCTATATGTTGTGTCATGCAAGTGCTCAAGATGGATTGTATCACAAGTTCGAGGAGGAGTAAATACACTTATAAGAGATGTGGCTAGTTACTTTGCCATATTTAGACTTATGCTATAATTATATTGATGTTATAACATATTACTTTCATGTTATGGGTAGCCTCTTATGACTTTAGACATGATGTAGCCTTTAGGCTTGTGATTATTTGCTTTATATGTTGTTGTGGGTGTGATGATGAACTAAGTGAGACTTAATCATTATCCATTTTTTCTTCCATTATTTGTTTTTGCACAAAGGGCACTTGGTGTGTACTTCGACAAAAACCCTTTTGGGTTAATCTTTTGCTTCATTGTGCCGTGTCTCACCACCCTACACCGGGATCAGGTCAACGGGGTGGTGGGGCGTGACACCATGTGGGAGAATTGCCTTATTGCCAATAGGGGCAGTCTACCCTATTTTCACTAAAATAAATACCCTAGCTATCACGCCCCGGTGATGCCCGACCTAAGCCAAACCCGATCCAGGGGCCGGTCAAGCGCACGGGGGTGACAAGGGGAAAATTGAGAAACGGTTTAGCGAAAAACTTAACCCTAACCATTGGCGACTTAACAGAATTACGGAATCCACACATTCCTTTGAGCAAGAGTAAATAAGTAGAAAAGAAAGAGAGTTGTTTAACACAAAATAAACAACTAGTCTCAAACCCACATGCTTAGTCAACCATAGCCCACACTTGCTCAAAATAAGTCTTAAGCAACACAACTGTATAAAGTAGTATAAAAATCCAACAGAGAACCCTACACAAAGGTTCTAAACATAAAGCATAAACTAAGGAAAATAAGTCACACAAGAGTCTCCACAATCACATCCAAGTCATCTCTGATCTTTCCTCAAAGAGGAGATCCTATCCGTCTGCGTGTCGCACCACGCAGCCCCAAAGCAAAAACACAAGAAAGATGGGTGGGTTTAACAAACTCAGCAATGGTTTTTAATATAACTATCATCATCAGAAATACGATGGCATAGCAATATAATCATTCAGATCAAATATTGACAAGGTGCATTATTTTCTGATCACACAGACACATCACCTAAACCTGCATCATAGTGTATAATCCACATAGTGTCATTCACATCGTATCAACCTGCATGAAATGTATCTCTAACATACATATCCAATCATGCTTCAAACATCATATCAACTTGCATGAAATGTATCTCTAACATACATGTCCTATCATGTATTACATCATAACAACCTGCATAAAATGTATCTCTAACATACATATCCCATCATGCATCACATCATAACAACTTGCATGAAATGTATCTCTAGTATACATATCCAATCATGCCTCACATCATATTCACCTGCATGAACTGTATCTCTAACATACATGTCATATCATGCATCACATCATGTCAACCTCCATCAAGGAGTAATCACAATTTAGTGTCACATAGACGAGAATACAGACAAGGCCACAAAGGCGTGTCATGGTCCAAAATTCTACACAAGAATTCAAGAAAATTCGGGGTTGTCAATCCCTAAAACTGCTCGCCCTGGACGATTCTGGCCAAGGAATCTAGAGCAGGGGTGTTCGCCCAGAGACATCTCCTGCAAAGGGGAGAGCCCGAGTTCCCACACAGGGAACCCTGGAACATGTGGTAGCGGGTGCACACAGCATACCACACTGGATTCTCAGGGTTCAGATGACACTCATAATAACAATCTCACATCCACAAGACAAGTACACAACTCGTCCCCACATAATTCTATTTCTCTAGACTCAACCCGGGGAGTGCACTTGTTCCACACAGGAACTTAAATCAAAACATGTCTTTTCGGACCAATCAAGTTTCAATTAATCCACGATCGATCAATCTAGCACGCAATTCTACCACATTGAATCCTATCGATCAAATTCGATTAACCTTGATAAAGCTTCAATTGGAAATTCATTTTTATGATGCATGCAACATGGTACATACATGGGCAAGGCATACATGAATCCTAATTTATGATAAGTGCTCTTATCAGCCCCTAATGCATCATTCATAATCATAATATCAAGCTTCAACATCATCATAAATCCCCACATTTATGTGTACCTAGTAGAAGCATTTTACTCAATGCATTTCAACATGATTGAAATTAACTCACTACCATACTACATATGTAAATTAACATCTAATCATGAATTCCAGAGGAAATCATAGAAGAAGAATCATTGAAATCATAACTCAAATCAAAGCTCAACCACAATGGCTAAACACATATAAAATCATTCACTCCATCCTTAAGCCATGACATTCACTAACATCCACACATCCATTAACCACACCATGTTATGACAAATTAGTCCATTAGTAGGCTATAGTTTTACTGAAAATATACTTAACCATAGAGAATCGATCATTCATAACTTCAAGATGATAATTCCAACATCATACCACAACCCATAAGTCATTCCACAAATTTCTAAATATATATCTCAACTTCATAACCTCAATGGTATGCCTTTCCAGTAGTATATTATAGCTCAAAACACTCCACATTCATATGTGTAGTGTGGTAGTGAGTTTAATTTCAAGCATGTTGGTATGCATTGTGTGAAGTGCTTCTACTAGGTACACACACATGTGGGGTTTAATGATGATGTTGAAGCTTGATACCATGATTTTGAATGATGTATTAGGGGCTGATGAGAGCACTTATCATGGATTAGGATTCATGCATGCCTTGCCCACATATGTACCATGTTGCATGCATCATGAAAATGGATTTTCAATTGAGGCTTTATCGAGGTTAATTGAATTTGACCGATTGGATGCAATGTGAGAAATTGTGTGCCAGATTGATCGGTTGTGGCTTAATCAAAACTTGATTGGTCCGAAAGGACATGTTTTGATTTGAGTTCTTGCGTGGAACATGTGTACTCCCCGGGTTGAGTCGAGTCAAGATGAGATTATATGAGGACGAGTCGTATACTTGTTACGGTTGAGATTTATTTATTGAGAATAGTTACATCTGGACACTGAGCACCCAGAGTGGTATGCCTTCGTGCATTGGCTACCACGTGTTCTAGGTTCCCAATGCGGGAATTTGGACTCTCCCCACCGCAGAGATGTCCTTAGTGAACACCCTGCTCTAGGTTCCCAACATGAAATTTGGACGTTCTTGGCTAGAATTGTCCTTAGCGAGCAGACCTGCTCTAGGTTCCTTTGGGGAATTTGGATTTCCCGTGTGGATTATCCTTAGCGAGCAGAGGGGCTGACTAACCCTACATCTTGGTTTCTCTTATGGAATTCGGACTGTGTCCTGAGCGGGCAATGCCCCAGGTTTCCAGTTAAGAAATTTGGACCACGTCCAGACTTGCGGAAATGATTGTGTTTTACTCCTTGAGGGAGGCATTCCTTATATGACATGATGCATTATAGAATATGTATGTTAGAGATACATTCATGCAGGTTGTTATGATGTGATGCATGAGGGAATATGTATGATAGAGATACATCTCATGCAGGATTGATATGGTTGTTGAAGCATGATTAATATATATATATGTTAGAGATACATTTTATGCAGGTTATTATGATGTGATGCATGATTGGATATGTATGCTAGAGATACATTCCATGCAGATTGATATGATGTGAATAGCATTATGTGGATTATACACTATGATGCAGGTTTAGGTGATGTGTATGTATGATCAGAAAATAATACATATTGCCAATCTTTGATCTGAATGAGTTTATTATTATGTTATCGTATTTCCGATGATGATAGTTATATTAAAAACCATTACTGAGTTTGTTAAACTCACCCATCTTTTTTGTATTTTGTTTTGGGGCTGCGTAGTGCGACACATAGACGGACAGGATCTCCTCTTTGAGGAAAGGTCAGAGATGACTTGGATGTGATCATGAAGATCTTTGTATGACTTATTTTCCTTAGTTTATGCTTATGTTTAGAACCTTTGTGTATGATTCTTTGTTGGATTTATGTTACTTTATACAGTTGTGTTGTTTAAGACCTAATTTAGAGCCAGTGTGGGCTATGGTTGACTAAGCATGTGGGTTTGAGTAGTCGTTTATTTTGAGTTAAGCGACTCTCTTTCTTTTCTACTTATTTACTCTTACTCAAAGGAATGTGCATACTCCGTATTTCTTTTAAGTCGCCCGTGGTTAGGGTTAAGTCTTCTAGCTAAATCATTTGTCAATCTTCCTTCGTCGCCCCCGCGCGCTTGACTTGCCCTTGGACCGGGTTCGGCTCGGGTTAGGCATCGCTAGGGCGTGACACCGTTTGAACACCAACAAGGCAGAAACAACCTTCTTCTTCCTTTTGAATTTTCAAACCGAAACTCCATTGATAAAACTCCAAATCACCATCTAACAACCTAAATGTCATTAAAAGTCCACCATGACTTCCAAAATGCTAAACCACATCATAACAAGATAAAACCCTATGAAATCGGGATTAAAGATTATCATTTTCTAATCATGTCATTAGAACACTAAATCAAGTAACTCCATTCAAACAAACCACAAAAATCAAGAGTTTTACCATAGAAAGACTGAAATTTCGAAAGTCCATTACCTTATCCATTGATTAGGCTTGGATTTGATGGTCACCCTTCTTACAAAGATATAGAGTTTGAATTAAACTTCATTAAAACCGATTTAACAAAGAAAACCTTAATTAAAAACTTAGATCTAGGGCTTGTTGAACATAAAAATCGAATTTTGAGAGCTAGGGTTTATAGTAAAAATGCAAATCAATAGTTTTGATGTTTAAAAAAGAATTAAAACAAATGAGAAATTGTAGATTTAGAAGGGATTAAGAGGAAAGTTAGGATTTAGTACTTAATTAAAATAGGCTTACCTTAAGTACTTTCTAATCTGGGCCTAATTGGGGATTAGGCCTGACCTCTCCTCCTCAGCCTATTCTCAAAATGAGAATGACTCAGGTTTGGCCTTTTATAGTAAGCTTTGGGGTGTGTATGGGTAAGTTGTGTGGTATAAATAGAAAAATAGGCTAAAAATTGGTATTTTATAAATTTGAGCACTAATTAAATATGAGAAAATTCTAAAAATTTTTGTATAAGTTTAAGTTGATGTCTGGGTTCATTTGACATAAAAACTAAAATTTCAATGGTGGGGCCCACAGGGGTGTAGGCCCCCACCGAAACTTTAATTTTTGGAAAAATAGTAAAAATTCAAAAAAATCCCAAAAATTCATGTTTGATTTAAAATCACTTAAAACCATTAATTAAAAAGTTAATTTTGATTAAAACCATCATAAACACCATTTATTTACAAAACCACTGAATAAATTAGAAAACGTGTTAACCTCATGATAACTGATAATTAAAAGAAAATAAAAACCGGTTAAAAAAGAGAGTCCTTACACTAGCTAAAGGAGAGTTAGGGCACCTTATAATAATAGAAATGACTTCAAATAGAAATGAGCATGATTAAGAGCTAACACGAAGACCTATGACTTCAAATGGAAATGAGCATGATTAAGAGCTGACATGAAGACCTTTGGAGTTCATTGTGTCACAAGAATAGTCAAAAACAGAGGAAAAAACCTTCATTTCCAAGGTTTTAGTAAGCTTAGTACATATATCCACAACACATTACAAGGGATTGACAAGGTAGTATATGAGTACCTTGCACGATACATATGAGTTATTACTTGTATTGGGCTTGAATTTGTCTAGCCTTAGCCATTCTAATGAGTGGAATAGACCTATGCTTATTACTAATAGGCTTGAGTCTTGTTAGTGTTGTTTGTTAGAACTTGTGTGAGCCCATGTTATTTATGTTAACTTACTCTAATGCATATTTTTAATGTTGATGTATTAGTAATGTATTGCTAAATTGAGATTAATGAAAATTAATCGAGAGATATTGGTTAGCTTTAGATCGGGGGGATAACACCTACTCAAGATAAAGAGTGAAGTACTTTTAGTGGGGTCTGAGACATGTTCATGGAGTGAATATGGACCCTAACCTATAAACATACCTTGGTTAATGAACTAAGAGTAGTTATGAAATTTTATCTTAGTCCCATGGGTAAGGTTTGAGATGGTTTTTGAGTCATAACTGATTAAATAAGTTGTTTATTGGGCTGATTCATAGTGTGAAGAAAACCCAATTGTTTGAATTAATACTTAACTAGATAAAATTGATTGACCCTAAGTTTTGAGTGTTTAGTGAGTTGGTGGTTATATAAACCTTAGGTTTCTTTATGTTACACTATTTATTATTATTTAGGACATTTTTCCCAGTGTCAGGGAGGGTGAAGATTGTGATACTTGTATACTTTCTTCACATCTACAACAGTTTGGGTATTGGCTTAGAGAGGTCTTTACCGCAGGTTTCTCACAGGTCTTCATAGGACCCTTGTATATATGAAATACGAAGTTGCATTAATATCATAGAAGACTTGTGTTTCTCGTCATCTGTGTCCATGAGCACAGTTGAGATCCATGTCTTTAGACTTGGGGGGCTCTTTAAGGCCCTAGGGGCTTAGGTCAAACTATTACAAGGGTAGTCATACTTCAAAAAATAAAAATAAGTATTCATAAATTTTTTAGAGAATTGAGTTATCTTTAGGTTGGTATATATTTATATTATGTTTTAATTTTCTTATAATGTGATTATAGTGTACAGACCTTTATCATGAGTTTTATTATGTTACACTTAGAGTTGATTCAAAACAATAAAGGATAGTTTGTATCATATATTACTCTTGTTGACATATGATGTATTTATCTGTCCAAGGGAGTATACTAGGTTATTAATTATTAAGTAAGGATTGTGAGATAATTAATGATATTATTTATTAAATTAGAACAAGTAATACAATTAAATAACCTATATAAAATGTAGATTGGTTGAAAATACAAACATTGCATATATAATGTTATACTTTATGAGATAAGTTGTTATATACGACTTATGTTTGAATTCTTGTTAGAAGTAACATTGGATATGTTATACAATGAGTACGTAGACAACTAATATCTTAGGGATATTGACCCGATCTAAAAAATATAATTTAATTATTTTATTCTTTTAAAAATTTTCCTCGTGAGGAAAGAAATATTTTGTTCTTATTTGGTTTTATTGGCTATAGGTTTTTCAGGCGATGACTAATAAGACTAGGACCAATGAGCATGTAGTTTAATTCTTTATTTATATAATTCTAGTAAGTAATTGAATTAATGACATGAGAGTCAACATAATTATATATTTTTAGATTAATGACAAACTTATACTTAGATGGGTAATATGTGGTTTATAGATTTTAGAGACGTTTAATAATATTATATATTTTGATTTTCATATTTATGAACCTCAATTATCATGACTTGAATATTTAATTAAATAATTTATTTTATATTTAAAAAATAATTTTTTTAACCTTTTGTGTTACTAATTATTTTTTAAATCCATGTCGTGACAAAGTACACAAGTAATAAGGACATAGGGTAATTTGAAGGTCATATAGCCATGTTATTTTGTTGGATGAGAAGCCTCTCACCCTTCTTTTGACTAGCCAACCTCCATTAACACACTCCATTAACATACTCTGTTGATATTTACCCTCTCTATTAAGGGTGGAAGCATTTTTTATGCTTTGTGAAGAGCGGTTGCCGAGAGTAAGAAATGCCTAGAAAGTATCAATTTTTAAAATTGATAGCGCACACGGTAGCGCACATTAGTGCAAGTAATACATATACTACTACTGTATGTGTCATCAATTTTAAAACCTCTCAGGCATTTCTTACACTTGGCTCACGTTGGAGCATAAAAAATGCTTCCGTCAAGGGTGGGGGTGGCTCCTCATCCTTTATTTAATGCTCGTCGAATCATATTTTAGGTTTGAAAAATCAAAATATACTAATTACTGTATGGAAAAAAAGCTATGTACGATCGCATAATGCTTGCTACAATGAATATGGGTGCCCCTCGTCGCCTCGACCTCGAGCCGTCCTTAACTCTTTGGGAACGGGTTGGTACCTAGCCCACGAGGTCGGTAGTGGCAAGCCCACTAACCGTAACGAAAGCCCAGTATCTCTCCCGCTTAAAGAGAAACGAAGAAAGTTAATTCCGCCATTTGTAGAAAGCCGTCAGAGGTCAGAGCTGACTAAACGAAATCACTGGAATCCTAATTCTGCAGTCCAGCGTTGGTTGATTTACTCAAACACACGAAAGGAATTACATTTCTCCAACATTAAATTCTCGTGTCGGACTAAAGCCCCGGAACCATGGGGACTGAAGCCTGCCTGCGAACCACCGGTGCGCGAGCCGTTTCTGTGGCCTGAAGTCCGGCTGGCGATGGAAGAATCCGAGCAATGTCTGCAGCATCGCTCTTCACCAGGTACTTTCTTTTACAATGAGCTATTTTCCCC
This sequence comes from Saururus chinensis, assembly GCA_035235625.1. Lineage (NCBI taxonomy): Eukaryota > Viridiplantae > Streptophyta > Magnoliopsida > Piperales > Saururaceae > Saururus > Saururus chinensis. The sequence goes on from CP141145.1 coordinate 36,837,335, forward strand.
CCCAGAAATACAATCCATGAAGCTAGCTGATTCATGTCGTTCAATCTAGTCCTCTCCGAGCTTCTAGCGAAGGTGGCGGAGAACCGAGGGGACTTCGGCGCCTGGACCTCGCTCCTTTCCGAAGTCGAGAAAGCATCGCCTGTAATCGTCACCACTAATCATCACATGTGTTTTGGTTTCACTGTTTATGTTTGTACATAAAGGTTTCTGCTTTATGGGTTATCCCTCCCATCCTTTAATTCGTTTCTAGATTTGCTTTATTCTTGTTTTGCAGGATGACATTGGCGGCATATCGGAGGTGTATGACTTGTTCTTGTTGGAGTTCCCATTGTGCTATGGCTACTGGAAGAAGTATGCTGAGCACAAGGCCCGCTTGAGCTCCATTGACGCGGCGGTGGAGGTCTATGAGCGAGGAGTTCAGTCGGCTGCCTACTCTGTCCATCTCTGGGCCAGTTACTGCAGTTTTGCAATGCTATCTTTTGAAGACCCAGACGATGTCCGAAGGTAAAATTTTGTTTTGTAACGAAGATTATTTCTCTGATTGGACACTGCCGAAAGAAGCTGTGATATTACTTAATGTCATGACTCATTATTTATGGTTCGATAGTTCCCCTTCAAGCACCTTAATGATTTTGTAGCTAGGATTAAACTGGCTCATTTTTGGGCCTGGTGCCGTGAATTTTGTAAATCCTACACATCCATGGACCCGTCTGTTTCCTTACCTCTGCTATATGCATGGCTTCGAAGTGAAAGGTGAACTCAAGCTTGCATCAAATTCTGCAGCATTCATTCAAAGAATATACTGTATCCAGATGGATTTTTGTTGTTTCTCATGTACTTAAAGCCCTGCTTAAATTTTTTTTAATATATTAATCGATTTTGAACTTCTGAATTTGAGAAACAAGGGGCATTAAGTAAATTTGTATTGTGATTTGATTTAGCTTGGGATAATGTCCTCAAATTTCCAAACATATTATGCAGATTTCTGTAGGCTATCATTTGGAATTGACTTACGGGCAAAAAACTAACCTGCAAGTATTATGGCAGGCTATTTGAACGAGGGTTGTCATTTGTTGGAAAGGACTATCTGTGCTATCTCTTGTGGGATAAATATCTCGAGCTTGAGTATTCTCAAAAGCATTGGAATCATCTCGCTCATATTTACATCAGAATTTTGAAATTTCCTACAAAAAAATTAGAAAGCTATTATAACAGGTACTTTTTTTATTTGTTATCATTCCAACCTTTCCAAGATAAAACATTTACTTAAGTTTCTTAATAGTCAATAACCTTGGAGCTTGATTTTTTGTTTTTTTGTTTTTGTACGTTAGATATTCTTATGCCATCTTTATGTCAGAAGATGAAAGTTCTTTTTTTCTTATTGCAACCATCATTTCATGAAGCCTACTAGCTATCTAGGAAATGGGAGATGATTGCAGAATCTTACTCTTATTTTATTTCATTAGTTGGTTGAGATTGGGTATCCATTGCTGAAAACATTGCCGTTTTGAATTATACAACCTGGACATTCAGTCTCACACTTTCCTTATTATGTCATTTTAATATCACATATTCAAATTTTAGAAATATAATCTGCATGGAACTGCCATTTGGGTTAGATAAAGCATTAATGATGATAATGGCTTTTACACAATTTCAAAGTGCATGACAATAATATGCTAATCCAGCTTTGCCACTTGATTCAGTTTTAAGTTATTGGTTGCCATGTGGGGCGAAGAGATGAAGTATGAGGAAGGAAGTTCAGTAGTAGCGGGCATGAAAGCTGAAGATATTTGTAAAAATACAGTCGTAAAACCTCCTGACGACCAAGAAGTTTCATGTGTAATTGATGACCTTGTAAATCCAATGGTCGGACCACCATGGTGCAACTCATTAAAGAGATATCTGTCTGCTGGACAGCGTCTCTATCAGAAAGCAAATCATATGCATGCAAAGATCATTTGCTTTGAAAATTGTATTCGAAGGCCTTACTTTCATGTTAAACATCTTGATGACTGTCAACTTGATAATTGGCATCGGTATCTTGATTTTGTTGGGGAACAAGAAGACTTTGATTGGGTATGCATTCACAGCCTCTGCACTTATTCAATTAAAGGCATTACTTGATCTAAACATCAAGTCTCTTAGGGTAGTCTCTGGTTTTGCAGCATAAATTTCTGAAGCAAATGTCTTCTGGTATTATTGACAGACTGTAAAACTTCATGAAAGATGTTTGATTCCTTGTGCTAACTACCCAGAATTCTGGATCCGTTATGTTGAATTAATGGAAGCAATGGGAGGAAGAGAGATCGGAAACCATGCACTTGTACGTGCAACACAAATTTTTCTCAAGGTACTGATTAGCTTCTGAAGCTAGTGTAAAAGGTTCATATATTAACAGAATCTATGTCGGGTGCATTTTGCTAACCATGCCATTTTTTTGAAGGAATAAAAACAAAAATCGCTTTGCTTGTATCATCCATGGGTAATGGCATGTGCTTGTCAGTTTCTTTGTCCAGATATGACTGTCAACTTAAAGAACCCATTTTCTAAGAGACGCATTTGATGCCATAAAGTCTCCACTTATTTGCATGCGAATAGTTAACAAGCGTTCGGGCGACTATGCGCTTGTTAACTATTCGCATGCAAATAAGTGGAGACTTTATGGCATCAAATGCGTCTCTTAGAAAATGGGTTCTTTAAGTTGACAGTCATATCTGGACAAAGAAACTGACAAGCACATGCCATTACCCATGGATGATACAAGCAAAGCGATTTTTGTTTTTATTCCATAAAAAAAATGGCATGGTTAGCAAAATGCACTGCCGGATTATCTCCCTGGGGCAGGTGTGATTTTAAAACCTACCTGCCCCCTACTACCACATCGCGCGGCTGATATGCCTGCAGCGCATATTAACGGGTCTCTATTTGCATTTAGTTTCCAACAAATACCCTAACTAATTAGCAGTATAAATCCTGTCCTTTGTAACTATTATGAAAAAGGCAATAATAAAATTCCTCTTATCTTTCTTTACAAATTGACAAAAATATGCAAGGAGAAAAATGACAGAGATGACAATCTTTACATGGAGGTGTTATTAAAATAATAAAAAAGAACTTTTGCTAAAGCCTAAAGTATAAAATTGTGTGTTTGAGCTTCATGCGAAAATTGCAAAAAAAATTCTTGTATGTAAACTCTTTGAAATGCATAAGTTTGAACAGTTGATGAGCGCTTCTATATGCTTAGGCATGTTTTATATGCTCTCTTTATTGCAAGGAAGTTGTTTATTGCATGTTATTCGACTTCATGCCTATCATGTCCTAGTGGGTTCCTAAATAAAATTTTCGTATTTGATTTCTTAAACTTTTTATGTAATATTTCACTCACATACAATGCATAAATGAAGAATTGGAAGGGCTTTCAATGATTGGTTTGCAATATAAGCTTTAATTTGGCTGCTGTGTAATTGTTCATCACCATTCTTCTCATCTTCTCATCCCAATTATTTTTGGTGGCAATATTATCCCTATTTTACCATCCTGCTGTCATATCGATTTCTCGATATATTCATCATAAAATAAACTCTTTTGATGCTCTCCCTAGTCTTTCTCCAGCACTTGGAGGTGCCTCCTGAAATTAATTGGTTGTAAAAGAAAATTATGTAAGATATTATTGCTAGAGAACCCAAATATATAGGTTAAGACAGTGATGATGACTATTGAAGGTGATATCATTTTGAAATTAAGAAATTCTATGTGTCAATTGGACAAAAAATTATAGGAAAAGAATTGAGCCTTTTATTTTCTTTCGATTCTGTATACTTTATATGTGATTGAAGTTTCCTTCATCATATTGTCCACTGTGCCACAGTTGTTTAAGGCCGTGTCATACTGAGTTTGCTAATTTATACCTCTTGCATTTTGTGCTTTGTCATGCACGTGCTTATTGATGAATATGCCCTTTTATTAAAGGGGGGACGAGATATCCATCTTTTTTGTGCAAGATTTAAGGAACTAAGAGGGGATATTTTTGGTGCCCGTGCTGCATATCTCTATTGCAAGTCTGACTTGGTGCCATTTTTTACGGAGAATGTCAGGAGAAAGGCAAACATGGAAAGACGCCTGGTAATATCTTATTTCTTTTTAAAATTTATAAGCTTTGACTTCCTCATTTAAATCATGCTATACAATTATTTTTAATGCTGTTGAAATAATGATAAATTATATTATTAATTTTTTCATTTTATGTTAGGGTAATATTGAAGCAGCCACTAATGTCTACAAAGAAGCAGTTAAAATTTGCAAAGAGAGAACTGATATGGAGACGGCTTCCATACTTTACATGCACTTCTGTCAATTTACATACATGGTAATGGTCCTATGCTCTGATTTCTTCTGAAGATTTGGCTCCATTTTTTAATCTTGTGTATGATGCCATTACACTCTCTTCTAATTTTTACTTGGGAATAATATTTGCTCAGTGTATCTATAGTATGTACTGAGTAAACAAAATATTTGAGTGCTATCAAGCTTCCTATATGTAGTCATGCATATTTATAAAAACGTTTACTTGCATATATATATATATATATATATATATATATATATATATATATATATATATATATATATATATATATATATATATATATATCTGTTCAGCTACCAGTGTTCACATAATTTCAACCCTAATCACTCTAAATGCCCAGAAATCTCTTCCTTATCAGCAGCTTCAGTTTTGGTAAACATGGAGGTCATATTTAATTAGTTTTAATTGGATTTTCACTATGTAAATACTCTTGGGCTTAGTAAGCTAGTCATGGAGCTGGAGGCATGGTTAGGGCCCATGTGCCCATAAAAGAAAAAGAAACAGAGGCAAAATTGGAATTGGAGTTCCCACCGAAAAACTCTAGGTCCTCTAGTGGTCAAATTTGCAAAATATTTTCTGGATCAGAGTCCTGTTTAGGACCAGCTTACTAGGTGAAGTGGCCATTGATTACTTCGTAAATCTGTATACAATGAAAGGAAAAGGCTTTTATTTTGTAAATGGAAACTTTGCTCACTTTCTTAGACTTGAATTTCATATAGTTGACAGGAGATTCTGATGCTGCTAGAGATGTTCTAATCGATGGCATTCAGTATATACCTCATTGCAAATTACTTCTGGAGGTACGTTTAATTTTCTCATTTGATAGTTTTTTGAAACATGCTTTCTTCAGCCTTTATTGTTGGATAATTTGTCTATGTGTGAGTCTGCATCTGGCTGGTTGGGCCGGTCTTGGCTTGATATGTGCACTGTTAGGTTGTTCCTTTACAGCATGAGCTTTTGATGCAAATTGGTTTTTAACACTTATTTATTGTGCAACCTGGCTGAGTTTAGGTTGCTCAACCTATGGGTTTGATCATCTTAAAATGCTGCAAAAATATCTAAACTACCATGCATGTTGACTTCTATTTCTATTTTCCTGTAGTCTTGTTTATTTTATCCAAAGTGCCAATATATAACAATCTTATATCTCTAATACCCTTCAAATGTACTAAAAACCGCCATGACCCATCATTTTCTAGACAAAGGATAAAGATACCCTTCAAATGCCCAGGTCGCTGTTCATCTTCTCCCTTACTGGCAACCCTTTCTTGTTTGGCCACTCCAACTTTAATGCCATCGCTCATTACCTTGGCCTTGGGCTACCAGAGCAACCCTCATGCCAAGTGCCACTGCCTCCATTGCACAACATGACAAAGGCAATTGTGAGTTCTTCTGGTTGGACTAATTCGACCCGCAGCAAGTAGACACTGCGAAGGAGTTGGAGCAGTTGGTGCGGGTGCTGGAGGAGGTCTGCTGGGAGATTTTAACCTAAAATGATGAGTTGGCAGCTCGCTCCTGTGGGATCGGAGACAATATATGTTACATATTAATTCTTTTCCTTTCTCTAAAGTTATCTTTGTCCTTTAAATGGGGGTAATAATGCTTTTAATATATTTGAAGGTTATTGCGGATAGAAGGTTGTTGTATGTGGGTTACACCCTTTCCTCTAGGTTGTAATGATTTACTTCAATTAATATACTGATAGGGGTCTGGCAAACTCCTGACCAGATGGGTGGTTTTATTTTAAAAAAGAGGTTGTTATATATGGGCCTGCTGGATATAATTAATATGCCTTGGGTAAAATGGAAATAAAAACATAAACGATAGTTAAATCTAGATATTCTCAGTACAATAAAAGATTCTAAGTCACTAATAACTAGTACTATAAATTGATATATGGATGTAATATGGAACATCTTTATCTAATATTGCTTGCATAATTATGGTACTGTATAAATTGTTTTTCTTTTTTGCCGAAACTATATCCTTTGTTAAAGCTGTCATATAATGGACTGGATCTAAATCTATGCCACAAGTTTTGGTCCATAAGAATATCTTAATCGTGAACTGTGGGCTCAGATATCAGGATGGAAGCACCCATATTGGCACCTTATACTTTTCTAGTCCGGTATAAATTCTCATTGTTTTGAAAAGCTCTTATGGGTGAATATCTTTGTTTTTTTCATTTCTGAGTGTGTATTGCATGTCCTGTCATCTGCCATATAAAAACGCTTATAAGTGCCTTAGTAAATATAACTCTTTATAGAGGTTCAAAAAACAATGGCCCAGGTTGGTGGGCTGAATTTAATGTGGAGCTGCAAATCATGTGGACAGATGATTTGGTTGTGTTGTAAGCTCAAACCAAAACCAGAGTTGGAGTGGTTGTTGTTATTATTATTAGTATTGGTATTATGTGACAAAACATTGTGCTTGAAATCAAGTTAGCTTCTTGGAGATACTTGCATGGAGAAAACAAAATGAAAAATATTATATCTCAAGGAATTGATTAAGGCTAAAGCTCATTCTAAAATCACTTGAGCAGGAAGTGATACGATTTGAAATGATGCATGGAGGGCCAAAGAAACTTGATGTAGTAGACTCTATTATATCTCGAGCAATTGATCCAGGCTCAGATTCAGCTGGAGTTCTAAGCAGCAATGATCGTGAACATGTCTCAAGGTCATATTTAGAGGTGGGATGCCATTTAGCCTTCCATATACGTGAAGTAATTTAAAATTTTCTACCTAGCTAAATCTCATAATAAAGTTACCTTGCAGCTGGTAGACGTTTGTGGGACTATCCATGATGTTAACAAGGCCTGGACTCGCCACATAAAGCTATTTTCTAAATTATTAAGGCCTACTTCTGATAAGGAGTTGGTCTTTTCGGATAATTTGATGGTCAGAGGCAATTTAAGGACAGAAAATGTTGTTGCTCAACCTCATGGTGTCTCTCCAGGCAATGCTCTTCAATTGACTAACCAGGGAGCTCCTCATATTCTGTCTCCCCAAGTAAGAGCTTACCAGCCGCCACTGGAAGTTCAAAATGGCACCAAAGAGAGAGTGGTTGGGGAAGAAAATAGCTCTAAACTAGATGTAATCGAGGCATATTTTGAGGTTCATGATTTGGTCCAAGCAGTTAGTACCAGTCCCCAAGATGCAAAGTTACATGGTGACTACTCCGAACATATAATCCAAAAGCCGATCCTGCAAGATGGAGAACCTCATGTTGACCTGAAACCCCCCCCTATAGAGACTCTATCAATAAATTCACAAGTTGATGGAAATCAGCACTTGGTGTCAACCAAAACCCACCACTCTGATTCTCCTGATGAGGTTCCTTTATCAAATGTGGATACACTATATGTTAAGGGTAGCAAGTCCAGTTTGGTGGAAATGCCTTCACAAACTAACACTTTGCAGACTTGTAATGCTCCTCACAAGGCTGCTGATCAAAGTACTTCACATGGACAGGCACAGTCTCACTTAGAAGTGTCTCAACAGGTGGGGTTTACACAATGTGTCTCTCCACCAAATGATGCTAATGGGGCAAGCGTGCATCAAATCAACTATCCTCGGCAAGATCCTACTGTTCAAGGGTACCAGGAGTGCAACCAAGTCTATGGTGAAAATCCACAACAACAGTGGCAAGTTTGTCCTCAATCACAATCCATGCAAGCCGGTGTACAGTCTCAGACGCTAATGGGTCAGATTTATCCTTATCAACAACATCATATTTGGCAACAGAATTTAGAGGCCCAACGCACAAGCCAAGCAGAAAACAGATATCCAGCACCTGTCAGTCAGAATCAATCAGGACGCCGGTCCATGCAGAATGCTCACCAACAGAACATATCATCTGCTCCTCAATCTCAACCAAGTGCACCACCTATCGCTTCCCAGATTCATGGTCCGCCTTATCAGTATCCAATGCAAAATAGTGGACACTATGGCCAAATTCAGAATAATCAAGGATATAACATTCAGATGTGGAATTATTATCAGCAGCAGCAGCAATATTTTTTCCAGCTACAGCAACATCAGCTTCTACAGAAGCAGCAAGAACAACCAGTTACACATCCACAGCAACATCAGCAGCAGCAACAACAGATGCTTGCGACTCAATCTCAGCTATTGCAGCACCAGCAACCATGGGTTTGTCAACAGCAACAACCACTGATACCTGCATCACAGCTTCAAACGTGGAACAACTATTATTCTCAGGTAGTCACATTTTCTATTGTGCGTTTTGTGTTTATGATACAAGGTGTAAAGCATGTCTTTGTATAGTGAAACAAGGTGCTTGGAGAAGAGAGCTGACTAAAACTTTTTTTTGCAGCAAGCTATACGAGTGCAGTATGGCGAAAATGCTCATTATGGACAAGAAAACAGTCAGCATGCTGTTACTCAGGTTAGGAAAGCTGCAAAATTTTTTGTGCCTACATAATTTCAATTTAGCCATATATATTTTGAAAATCAATTGGTTCCATAATTTGGTGATATTTACTAACTCTGTGAGAAGCGCAGAAGATCAATTCATTTCTGGCATAATTGAATGCTTTAAGAAAGGTAAATTCAATTGTTGGGTTTTAGCCCAATCAAACGGGAAAAGATTGTAAATTTTATATTGGAGATGTGTCAATCAAATATTAGAAGGATAAAGTAATGCGCAATACAAAATTCGGGGTCTTTCTGAGTTAAGTGACAAACTGGGTCTACCTTGCAACTGTGACCATGACAAAGATATGTTATTTTCTGAGTTTATTTATGAATAAATATAGATGATTGCCTCCTCAAATTCTGTACAGGCAGTGGAAAAGGCAAACACTGTATGAGTACCGTAGCAGGAAATTGTTTGTTAGTGAACCGAAGTCTTTTATTTTCCTTCCTCTTTATTCTTCTGCTGCCTGCCCCATCTCTCCACCTTTCCTCTTCTTGCTTCCTTCTCAGGCCACCTCTTGTTTCATCATCCCCTCCCCTCCTGCTCACTCTTCTTTGACCACTGGTTGGCCCAGTTTTATTTGGCCCGGGATTCCTAACTGTCGCCTGGTTGGGTTATAAAACTTGGTCTTGACCTAAATTTGTCCCCATAATGGCATCTCTATGGCCATATACACTAGTTTGCTGACACTGCACAATTAGATTACCTGTACAAAATTCTTATCCGTTTAATGTTTCTATATTTTATGTCTAGTGGTGTTTTTGAAGGATTTGTTCTGCATCCATGTTAAGTTTGTAAGTTGTATTTAGTGATCCTTTATGCCATAATTATGTAGCTAAATTGTTGCAGTTAGTCTCTTTATTATTATATATGCTATAAGAGATTGTTCTTGACTGATTTAAACTTTGCTTATTATTCATGCTTGCTTATATCAATAATTTAATGTAATGTGATCTTCACCTGGCAAGTGGTTCTTATTACAGGGTGAAGCAGCCTTTTTAAACAATGATGAAACGTCTGGACATGTTTTTACAGACCAAGAGCAACAAGCATCACCAAAAAAGTGAATATGATCTGCACATGTTCTGTTCAGGATGTGTATTTTTTATGAAGGCCAGGTGTCTGGTTAACAAGGTTTCTCGTTTTTTTCATTTTCATAATCACTGCAAGTAATCCGAGAAACAAGCTAAGTAAAGAAAATAAATCAATTACCTTTGAAGACCCTCACGAGAAACTGGGAATACTGGATATCCACATTTTTACCCGATTGGAAGCTATGTTTTCTAATAGATCCAGCTGACTTCATGATTCCTCGTGCAGTTGCATTTGGGGCCTCTTGTTCAAGTTCAGCCGGGCACCTAATAAAGAAATGTCCTCAAGGGATTTTTCTCACTTGCTAAAGGCATCAGATAATTACTGGATCTTTTGTGGACCATGAGTAATGCTCTACCATTTACTCTCCTGCCTGACATGCAAATGAAGAATTTTGACCATAGTAACCTCAGTTGAATGCATATGACTGCAAACTGTTGCTGAATCTTTTATGATTTCTCCATTTATACTGTTTTTTGGTAAGTCTCCCTGTTTATACTTGATTCTAGTGCAAAGTGTATAGTCCAATGAAATCCTCGTCTTCTTACATTTCTCATATTACACCATGCCTCAAACCATAGGTTTTTTTAGTGGTGGAAGATTTATATCGTGGAGATGGCATTATTGTTCTATTGTAAAAAAGGCACTGTCATTCTAAGACAATAAGCCATTCAAACCTAGCTGTTAATAAGGCAAATGTTACGACCCTGTAGAGGGGCACAAATGAGGTGATTGTAAATCATTTAGGGAATTCTATGGAAAAACCTACACATGGGGTGGTTTCTTGTTTGGGGACTGGGTTGATCATTATATAATCATTCAGATTTTGAAGCAAAAGGCATGCGCGAAAGAGTGGCAAATCAGTTCCCAAGTACTGTAATTACTTTCCATGTTTATGCATGCCCGTTAGGATTTTCATCTTGCATGAGAGAGTGATGCTTGCTATCAGATGATTTCGTTTTTATACCCGTATATATTAGGCATATGCAAATTTGGGTAAAACGGATCACTGATAATGAAGTTTGGGTGGTTATTTATCTTTATTGATTGACAATGACTCTGGTATGTGTTTAAGTAGTTATGATCTGATTATTAATATTAATCTTATTAATTGATAATAATTCTGGTTAATTTGATCTTGCATGATAGAATGGTGCTCGCAGTCAGATGATTTTGATTTTATACCCATATACTCCCTCTGTTCTAAAATAAGTGTCTTATTTTAAAAAACCAAATAGGACACTTATTTTAGGACGAAGGGAGTATATGTTAGCCATACGCAAATATGGGTAAATGGGTCACTGATAAGGAAGTTTGACTTGTCACTAATCTTACTGATCGACAATGGCTCGAGTTAGTGTTCAAGTGGCCATGACTCTGGTTATTAATCTTATTGATTGAACATGACAATGATCCTAGTTTAGGACCAAATTGTCCCATATTAAGTAGCCATGTTTTGGATATCATGTGGCACTTGATTTCTGGAAATTTGGATCTGTTGTAGCTGGTCGGTCGCATGCCAACTGCAAGACGCTCTACACGAAGTTTGACAGTCGGTTACCGGTGACATGGGCAGCTTTAAGAGAAGTTACGATGTTTTGAATGCTAATAGCAGAAACTGCCCTTGCGAGTTATGATACTCCCTCCCATAAAAAAAGAGAGTTTATGATACATCCCATGCATTATTTATAGAGATTTTTTCATATTATCTGACTTAAGATACAAATATTTTATATTCTTTTATTTTGTAAAAAATATTTCATTGAACTTGGGTTTATACGATATTTGAAAAAAAAAATCAAAATACCTTTTCAAGAAGGTTTAGGTTAAAAATCGTGTAAATTAGTTGTGATGAATAGGAGATTGGAGCTTAGAGATAATTTGTGATTTTTGCTTGGCTGTTTTCATCAACAACAAATTTTGATTTCTAGTCGGTGATTGTTGGCCTCTCTTATTTCATCGATGATTGTTCTTATCTAATTTTTATTTAAAAATTTTTAACCATATAAATTATTTATTATTACAAAAATAGATCAAGATGATACTGTAATAAAAAAAATAAATCTTGAAGGACTATCCAGGGAGAATATGGCTATGTAAGAATGAAGATGGATGTAGATACCAATGAATCTTGTTGGCATATCGTGTTATCGATAATACGCTATACTAATATATCGTATTATCGATAACAAGCTATTGCGAATCTCATGTTATTGATGATATACTTTGGCGAATATCGTATTATCGTATATGCGATATATAAGATATCGTAATATATTGTATTATCAATAGCACTCATTGTTTGCATATTGTGTTATCAATAATACGTTATGGTGGTATATCGTGTTATCGATAAAACGTTATGGTGACATATCGTGTTATCGTATATTTAATATAGATAATATTATATTATTGGTTATTAGCTCAAAGAATACATATCGTATTATCAAAAATATGTTTTATTGACATATCGAGTTATCGTATATGCGATCTGGGTTAAGTGTTGGATACAGGCCATGCGGAGCATAAGATTTTTGGTTCATTTAATGAGAGTCATCTTCTCGTTCTCGCATTTTCGGAAGTCTCGCGAGTCATGCAAAGTTGATGTACTTTACCCGATTTCATTTAGATTCGTTGTATTCCCAAAAATTCTTTCTTTTTACAGCATTCAATCCTTATTTGGCACAAGTCTGTAGAGTCCTTCAATCCGTTTTAAACGCAACCCAGTTTTTTAGATTACCAGAATATTCTGTTTGTTGCAATTCAGTAAACACTAAAGTGGCTTCCTTTAATTCCTACTTTTAAACTAATTTTTAGATTTAAACTAGGAGGTGGCTATGTTTTGGTTTGTTCTTTTGAGTACAAGATTGAAAATGAGAAATTTTTTACTTTCTATCGATCATCTTTAAGTGGGTGATTTATTTTCTATATATTGAATGTTCTGATTTTGTTTATACAAATTTGTGTTATTATCGGTAATTTTTCACCAATAATGAGATGAGATTGAGTGTAAGTTTAGGTTTGACCTAAAAGTATATTTATCTTAAATCAAGTCATATAGGATTAAGTATTAAAATTTATAAAATATAAAATATTTATATATCGAGCTAAGTAATATAGAAAAAACTCTTATTTATATGCATATTACAGAGCTAATTATGCTTGACCTTTCTAGTTTCTATACGATTTATGTGCACTCTTGTAAGTTGCTAGTTTCACAATCTGTGTGCGCATTTAATTCAATCTCTCCAGATTGGATGAAGAATGAATTCACATGGCCTCGTGGCTTGCAAGTCAACGCTCATTCTCTGATCGAGAGAAGTAATTTCGCAATCAATTTACCGGGTGATGTATTCACTCGATTCAATGCACTCGGGGAGCTGCTTGATTCACTACGAAAGCAACAAAAACGCTGTAAAAATTGTCGTGGTGAAGTAGCTCCAAGGAGGTCCAGTCTGGGTGACTGGTGGCCTTGAACTCAAGGCATGACGGTAGTGGATCTTTGTTAATTGTTATCCCACTTTATTTCAGTGTTCACAGGCATGAGGTGTGCAGATTTTAGTATAAAAATTTAGTAGAAACAGACAAGACATGTCATCTGACAAAAGGGTTATGAGGTTACGCTTTCGCTCCTATTCATTTTCACATGCATGAAACATGAACAGAAGTACCAAAACCAAAGATTTACAACGTTTACACGCTGATATGGTGAGATGACAATGGGATGCCTTTCAAATAACAAACAAGGGGCTCATGCAAACGTGATGAAGCCCCCGACTCTGGCACGCCCAATTTGCTTGGTGCATCGGATGCAATATATGGGTAGTGCCGTTCCATGCCTTCCAAAGTGGAATCAATATCTATGAGACATATCCTTAGGAAATCGATGAAAAGTGTGATCCTTTTCCTCTCATGCTCCCCGGACGTGGTATTAGACTAATAACCGCAATTTCTTCAAGTCTGCGTGAGTTTTTTCTAATGAAAAATTCAGTATGGGCAGATAATTGTGTTGCCTAAAAATATGTACAACTATTCTGGAAGAAATTGACTTGTGGGAGAAACGAACAACACACTATAGATACCTGCTAATTTGTTTATAGATGTAAATACTATAATATTCAGAAACATGATTTTGCCAAGTACCGCTGTTGGCCCACCTCTATTAATATTAAGTTGTGATATAATTAGACTAGTCGACTCATGAGCCTCTTCATTTCGGCAGCAACACAGTCCACTTCATCAACATCATGAAGTCCTCTGTCTAAACACTTTTCTGATGGTGATCCTAACATAGAATGCACAATAAAATTGAGACAAGGAAAAACCATTTTTCTAGCTGCTTATTCAAATCGTCACCTCCCAGATAGATCACGCCATCAACACCCTAATTTTGTTGTTCTTCTGATGATGCCACTTAATAGCATTCATCCAGATTCTTCTATTGTTGTTGCATGCACGACCGCTCATTTCCATATGCTCCACATAAGTTGAGTTGAATCAGTAGGAATGCATGGGCAAAACCAGCTAGGCCCCGCCTTTGTATTGGTAGCCTTTATGAGTCATGCATCCATCTTAATATCGTTGTTTTGATTTTCTAGCGAGCAAACTGTTTATAGTCTCAGGCAAAGTAGCCAGCTGCTTCCGGGGGTCCATGAATCAGAACATTAATTCTTACATAACATATATCAAAGAAAAGTCAATATTGTCATCTCACGATTCTTCTTCATGGTCGGTGTTGGTTGACTTATATGGCTGGTCTTCGTAAACAGCGTAATACAGGCATTCAGCTGTCACCAGCCTCCTCAATTTAACGCTCTGTCCAGTAACACATTGCTTGTAGGGTTTCAATTTCCTCCTCTGGGCGGCTATGCGTTTGAACAAGACACTGCTTTAGAGGCTTTTATCGGAGAAGAATCCGCCAGCATTTTTGTCAAAAAAACCGTTGAGTTTCTCAATCATTAACTGAAAGAAGTTTTTCATCTCCAAGCAGTTCAAACCTCAACAGACAAAAGCATCAAGTTTGGAGGAAATTTGGTAGAAGTATGTAAGCAGATGTTCCATTGTTCCTTCCAAGTGGTTACCAGTCACCATCCATAATGTGCATAAACCTTGATTAAATTCCCTTGGAACTCTCAAATTATTTAGGACTTGGAAGAATCACAAGCTTCGGAGAAAACAAAAGCGTTTTAGCAGCAAATTAAACATACTACATAAACATGTATACAGAAGAAGCTAAGATCATTAACTAGCTTTACGTACAGTAATTTCATTGAGATGGCAGATCTTAATTTTGGAAGGGTCTAATACTCTTGATACTCTTTATAGAGGGCGGGAGGGCGGTCACCAACACTTAAACCTACTACTGCTTGGAAGGACGAAATGATCAAATGTGTGTTGGGGTACAGTTAATGCAGACCGTGTGAAAACCGAACAGCTTGGTCAACCTTCCCCAGCATCTTTTATTACTGTATTTCGACCATATATCTCCTCTCCTTCAACCCAATGAAGCATCTTCTGTCTGCAAGAGCACATCACCGGTCACCACCACCACTCCACAAACAAAAGCCACAGAGAGGGAGGGAGAGAGACAGAAATATGGTTCTCCAAATGGTTTTGCTCAAGCTGGCAAACTGGGTCTTGTATCAGCTATTGGCTAACTCATGTTTCAAAGCTGCTAAGAAGATATTGAACTGCAGTTCCCTCTTCAGAAATCCTTCTCTCAGGGCGCATCAGGTTCCCTTGTACCCAAGTGTGAACAAGTGTCCTTCAGAATGCACAAATGGCAAAACCGTGGTTTGCGACATCCATGGCACACTGTTGAGATCCTCTTCTTTCTTCCCTTATTTCATGCTGGTTGCATTCGAAGGTGGTAGCATATTTAGGGCCCTATTTTTGCTTGTGGTATATCCAATCATGCTGTTTTTGGACCCTGAAAGGAGGCTGCGGTTTATGATCTTTGTTACTTTTACTGGGCTGAGGGTGAAGCAAATGGAGAGTGTGGCAAGAGCAGTCCTCCCTAAGTTTTTTCTAGAAAATCTCCATGTCCAGGCTTTTGAAGTATTTGCTTCTGCTGGGAAAAGGGTGGTTTTCACTTGTGTTCCTAGAGTAATGGTGGAAGGTTTTCTTAAAGAGTACTTGAGTGCAGATTATGTCAAGGGGACCGAACTGCAGGAGTTTCAGGGGTTCTTCACTGGCTTTCTCACTCCTTCTGGCATTGTAGTGAAGCACAAGGCCATCAAGGAGCACTTTGGAGAGAGCAAGCCTGATATGGGTCTGGGTGGTAGCGGTTTTCCTGACCACCTCTTCATCTCCCAATGCAAGGTAGTGTAAACTTTCTCAGTCGGCCCTCAGCAGTGCCCAACTTTGCCATTCTAGTTACATTGGTTTAAGTAGACACTAAAAAATACTTTGTTTCTCTACTAGTGCACATGAATGTCAAAACCCCTTAGATTTAGCCCGTTCAATTTTTTTTACCGGTTACTTCACCTGTTTACCCCTTGCTAATCCGACCAATAATAGATGGGTATTCCCTTAGGCTATTTCTTGTAAAATAATCTGTCTTATATCTGTGACAGGAAGCTTATGTTGTGACCAAGGATGACGGAAAGATCACATCCGGTTCAGTCATGCCAAGAGAAAAGTACCCTAAACCTCTAGTCTTCCATGATGGAAGATTAGCCTTCTTTCCAACACCATTGGCCACCTTGGCCATGTTCTTGTGGCTTCCCTTTGGCATCCCACTAGCCATCTTTAGACTCCTAGCCGGAATCCTCCTTCCTTACAAGATCAGCACCATCGTTGCATCCTTCACTGGTATAAGGCTGAGGGTCAAGGGCCTCTGCCACACACGCAAGCAAGGTAGCAAAAAGGGTGTACTTTTTGTTTGCTCTCACAGGACCCTTTTGGACCCCATTTTCCTATGTATAGCACGTAGGAAGTCTGTAACGGCAGTCACATACAGCCTAAGCAAAATGTCCGAGCTCATTTCACCCATCAGAACTGTGAGCTTGACTAGAGAGAGAAAGCAGGATGGAGAGACCATGCAAAAGTTACTGAGTGAAGGGGACCTAGTGGTCTGCCCTGAAGGGACCACATGCAGAGAGCCGTATCTTCTGAGGTTCAGCTCCCTCTTTGCGGAGTTGGCCGATGAGATAGTCCCGGTGGCCATGAACACCCAGGTGAGTATGTTCTATGGGACCACGGCCAGCGGGCTGAAGTGTCTGGATCCCTTCTTCTTCTTGATGAACCCTTGTCCTAACTATTCCGTGGAGTTTCTAGCAAAGCTGCCCAGGGAGCAAACTTGCTCAGGTGGGAAGTCCAGCATTGAAGTGGCCAACTTCATACAGAGAAACCTAGCTGACGCCTTGGGCTTCGAGTGCACCAACCTCACACGAAGAGACAAGTACCTTATGCTAGCGGGGAACGAAGGCGTGGTGCAATCCAAGAAGAAAAAGTACTAAAAGGGGGGAACATTTATTGTCTTAATTTCTAAATGATTATTTTTATTAAACTTGTTTTGTTATTTTGGGGCCATACAGATATTGTACCTCGTAAAATTATAATGTATCTATTTTTTTAAAACTATTTGTTTGCTAGAAATATTGTCCATGATCTAGGCCACGGGTGTAGCAGAGACGAGGATCCATATTCAGATACGACATAATACTTCCTCTAGCTCTATTTCACAAAAAAAGTTATTTTATATTAATAACTTTTTTTTTTGGTACTTAAAAAAGAGCGTTATAAGCTCATTTTCCCTTTTCTTGAATGTAAATTTTATAAACATTATTATTTTTCCAAATGTAGATGGAGGGAGTTGTCATATACATGCAAAAAGTTTATATAAGCCCTTATTTATAAGCTGATTCGGCCAGAGGCATTGCAAATTGTCAGAACTCTAAGTGTGTGTTACTTAAAAGCAGCATATTATTGGATCAAAATCTGACAGCCGGTGATGCCCCGTGTGAGAGGCTCGTTTTAACAAGACTATATATATATGTTCAAGTTTTCTAGGTTTAGTGTATTCTAGTAGGCGTATATTTTTTTAGGTGAGTTTCTTATCTCCGTCAGTTTTCTGTGCCTATGGTCCTTGCTTGCTAGATTTTCCCAGGATGCCGCATTGATGTCTGGGAGTTGTATTATCTTTTGTCATTGCATTGAATGACATTTGCTCCCTTCTGCTGGCGCCAGTGTTGATCATCATAGAGTCGTCCCTGGCAGATCTTACTGGCCTTAAAAGGAAAGATATGCATCATGTACAGTCTATATAAACAAGGCTACCATTTTGGTGAAGGCTTGACCGTACGTAGGCACAAAATTAATTAGTAGGAATCGTCTTTGCTTTAACATGTACTTAAGGTGGGATCTCGCCAGCTCTATGGTAATTGAATGGACATGTCTACTTGCCAAATTAATATGAACTCCACCTCGGATTTCTGTGGCCTTTCTCTTGATGGACAACACCTGTGGAGTCTGGACTTGCCTGCTTCATTTGCTTTCACTAGACGTTTTGCATTAAAGAGAGACTTGTACCACATTAGAAGAGAAATCACCCATTTCTTGCTAATTAGTTGCAACCACAAAATTTAACTTGCCGACAGCAGGTTTTGTGTGTAAATGATGTTGGAAAAGGATTAGACAACATAGCAGGATAAAAAATCACATGGGTGTGCATTGAATCGGGCACATGGCGTAGCCTATATGCAATCTATTTACGTGATGTGTACCAAATCGACCAACCAATAGCCAGACTTACGTTTTGGCCTTTTGCATGGCACGCTAAGAGCTAAATCGATGTCAAGTTTGTATATTAATGTGATCAATATCACCTTCTGTCTGTCATGGTAGCGCATGGTTTCTCTCTCTCATACTCACAAATGTCGAATGAGGAAAGTACCTAAACTTCAAGTAAGGAAAATGATGTTTTTACATCAAAAATATACATTAAAAATTTATATATAAATTTTAATTGATTTAGATAAATAAGCCTACTCATGTAGTCTAATCAAAACTTGTGTAAATTTTTTAATTATTTTAGTTATGGGAATATCACTATCCTATACGGCAGCAGCTTTCACATCAGCAACATCATTAATTCATTATCAACACAACAGTGTACATCCGTGGCATATATGTTCATGGGGCCCTATGCATTCGCGAATGATACTGGGCAGTTCTGGTTTGCTTTTTGGGTTTAGTTTGACTGTTGCTGTCTTACTTAATATCTCACTTTAACAGATAATAATAATAATAATAATAATAATAATAATAATAATAATAATAATAATAATAATATACTTTAAGAGCTATTACATGTTCTCAGCTCTCACACGAGCCTTCATGTGCGTGCGGAGGGAATGTTGATTTGGTAGGGATCGGGGAGTGTGAATTTGGTATATTTCACAGTTTGATTTGTCATATTTGTTTTGGTTTGGGGTTCGGCTGATAATCATTGCTGATTGATCACTTTGAAACAGCTCAATTTGAGGAGACTTGCTTCTGACAGCTAACACCATCCCTTTCTTCTTTCTCAAGTGTGTTGTGTTTCTTGACTGAGCTGGATGTTGGTCCCTGGCATGGGTGATGTGTCTGTTCCTGGCCATCATTCAACAGTGGTTGTTTTGAGTTCGGTGGAGCAGTTTGGTCTTGGTAGGACTCAGTCGATGGACTTTCTGTTCTGACCTGCTCGACTCTTCCCCACTCCCAACTGTTTGCGAATGAGTCGCCTCACTCCGTCAACAGCCGTAACCGAGTAATACCGACACTTCCATGACGAGCAAAGAAGACAAACTGACACACACAATTACACAAAGGCTATATGTACAATGAAGAATTGAGGACTAATACCCCTCTGTTGTCAAGTGAACCCATAACATCTTAGAACAAAAAAAAAACTAGCATATAACATGTAGCTGTCGAGCTCAAGCTAAAATAGAACAGATAAATTATGTTAGTCACAGCTTGCTTGCTTACAGTTTGATGAAGGCATCTAGTATATGCATATCCAAATGTCGTGAGAACCCAGATTGGATCTCCGGGGCCATAAAGTTTCCCTTGCGTCAACAAGCTGGGTCCGCTACCGTTGCCTTCAGTTTGGGATGCTAAGGCGATTGGTGTATGCTCGCCTCCAAAGATGTTTATAAACTGCTTTCTCAATTGCATTAAATTTGAGTCAAATGTGTATCAATTGCAGGCGTAAAGCGCTAATTTGTCCAATCACCAGCTCAATTATACTATCGGGGTGAAGTATCTTTTAACTACGACATGGCCATCTAGCATCAAAATGATGCTTAGCCAGACAACATTGCGTGTGGAAGGAAAGGAGAGATTCCAGGTATCTTGAGATATTCAGCGTAAAATCTGTTGCAACATTAAAAGATAGAAGACTTCTGCTGATCAGCTCCTTGTCTACCCTTCTCAAACTTATTACGGCATAATGGCGACATTGCAGGACGGGAGTTGGGAGGAGTAGGTCTAATATTGATGAATGCTTAGGAACACCCATAAAGACGCCTGGGCGACATTGGATCACAATTACTCAAATGAAAACAAATATCTCAAGGTACGCTACCATCAATTTTAGGTGTCAAAAGCACGACTAGCCAACCTCCACCCAAAAGCACTGCCAGTGCCAGCCTAGCTTAGTTGAATTAAGCCTTGCCCTACGAATTTGACTGCAACCAGGAAGCGGAGGTGGCCGAGCAGGTTGCTCCTGGTTGTCAATGCCTCGCCACTGCTAATGTCACAGAAGAATTAACATTATTGTCCTGCTTGTGGGGTTTAAGTACACGAATTTTCATTGAATACATAATAAACGCTGTTATTTTTCCTTAACTAAATATTACTCTTACAGTCTTAAATTAAATTAATAATTACATTTGGCCAAAAAGTTTATTATATATTTATAACTCTATTTTATTCAATTTTAGTGATTGGGTACTAAAAAAAGAGTATCTTAAGCTTATTTTTTCTTTTTTTTATATAGGTGTAGGTTTCAACATTCAATAAAATTTACTATTTCTTTAAATGTAGCTATTAATATGAGATAGAGACTGTAAAATTTCTCGTACTTACCCTACACCTCTTTCATTAAATATATACACATTACATATTTACACGGGTGACAGAGCCTATCGCTAGTATGATGCAACTAATGTTCTCTTCCCATTTTACCCTTCCAATTGTGCTATGACCTCAGCCACTACTTTCTTCCCTTCATCCTGTTTTCTTCTCCTCCTTGTAGTCAATAAGGAGACATAGTGTGATAAGGCTAGAGGGTGGAAATGTGGTAATCGGTAATCTCAATGTTAGTACGTATAGTTGGAGGCAGGGTTATCACTGTTCTCAGCACCCAAAGAAAAAGTGAATGAAATAAAAAAGGACATATGGGAAAGAGTAATAAAAAATAAAAATAAGAAAAGAGATTGTTAGAGTATTCATACTCCCTCCGTCCCATATTAATAACTTTATCTAAGTCTTTAATTTTAGTTCATTTTGAAAAGTCAAATAGAGCTATTAATGAGAGGGAGGGAGTACATAATACCTACCAATTAATAATTGATTCGCCCCATCTCATTGTGCTAATTTTATCCAAAAAAATGAAATTTTCAACATAAGAAGTTCAAGCATGTAATCACATGTCCCATCAAATCTGAACATTACCAAGTCTATTTGAGACTTAAGGGCCCGTTTGGGGACCCATTAATGGGTATCAGGACTCGGGAGTCAATATTTAGGAATTTTCATTTGTGAGTGTCAGGTACTAATTGTGCCTCAAAATGTTTAGGGTCAATATTTAGGAATTTTCCCACATATGCCCTCTCTAAAACATTTTCCCTTAAATGACATCGTTTAAGGTCTTTTAATACAACTTTACATTTTGAGTCACATTTGTGGGGGCATTTATAAGTAAGTGGAAGATTTGTGGAGATTTGTTGTGCCAAACAAAAGGCCCATTTGGGAAGCGTAGGGAGTCAACATTTAGTTTGTTTTTTCTGTTCATTTGTGAATATCAGGTACTTAGTTGTGAGGATCATGTAATTATTTGCCGGAAAATGTGTTATACTCATTTCTCTTATAAATGTCCTCCCCAAGACATTTCCCCATTTACGGCATTCAAGGTTTTTTAATACAACTCATTATTTTGAGGTACATTTGTAGGGCATTTACCTGTGATAGGAGGATTTTTGGGTCAGGGGTGGCCCAATACGTTAGGCGTCTTAGGCAACTGCCTAAGGCCACGCCACAAATGAAGGCATATTATTTAATAAACAAATTATTATACATTTTAGACTCTTTATTTTTTTATATTTTTATATACATTTTTTTCTATTAAACACCCACTTTGTCATATTTCCTTCTCTAAATTTGTATAGATTTCTTTTTATTAAAGGCTCACCTTGACATCCTTCATTCAATCAATATATGCTTTCCAATATATACATGTAGTTAAAAGAAAAATTATATAATTTCTTTGGCCTCTATTTTTTTCTCACTAACCATTTATATTTATATCGCTTTCTCCGACGGATGACTCTTCATTTTCATTTTTTTTCTTACTAAAATGTGAATATAACAGTCTAGATTTAAATTTGTACCACAAAAGCAAGAATAATTTATTTTTAATAAATTTATTTTTTAAGATAAATTTGTTGATTCCATATTAAATATTAATATTATTATATAAATTATAAAAAATACATAATATAACTATTTTGCCTTAGGCCTCTAATGATATCAAGTTGGCCTTGTTTTGGGCCAAACAAAATTTCATTTATCCCATTTGTAAATAAATTAAATGAGACACAATGAACTGCATTATAACATAATTACCTTAAATAACCCACAAGTCTATTCCCAAGTGGGTAGAAAATTTTACTCATTCCAAACGAGTGTAAAATGCATGCGTTGCACTCCATAGATTTAAAGTCTTATAGTACCATATACAAACTGAGCTTCAAGTTTAACTATCTTACCCAATCCACAAATAATAGTTCATAATAATATTTTTGGTGTATTAGTGGTAATTTAAGACTCTTATAACAAAATCTACGGTTGTCTTTAACTTTTTAAGTTTTAAACCAATAGGTCTATGAAATCTATACGTAGCGACAAAATTATACTTATTGGAGAAATCATTGTAATATATTTTAGATCTCTTAATTCTAATTAAAAATAATAAAAATTGTTGCACCCCTTCTCACTTTAATAAGTCTAAATTAGTTAGGACTATGATATTCATATGTGGTTATAAAGTTATACTTATTAAAGAAATTATTATAATATTTTAAGTCTCTTAAATTTTAAATTAATTATAATTTATAAATAAGAGTTTATAAATAATATTTTTAATGTATTGGTGGTAATTTAAGACATATATGACAAAAATTTTGGCACATTTTTTCACTTTAAGAATGGTATAAATTAGGGGATATTTAAGATTTCTATGACAAAATTTTTGCCCTCTTCTTCACTTTTATAAGTTCTAAGTAAATAAATCTACGCTTAAGATTTATAAATAAGAGTTCATAAATAATAATTTTGGTGTATTGATGGTAATCTAAGAATTTTATGACAAAATTCTCAGCCATCATTTTACTTTAATAATAATATAGATATAGATTAGGGTGATTTAGGATTTATATGACAAAATTTTTGCCCTCCTTATCACTTTTAAAGGTTTAAACAAATAGGTTTATGAAATCCATATGTAGTTATAAGGTTATGCTTATTGGAGAATTATTGTAATATTTTAGATCTTAAATTCTAAATAAATTAAAAATGACAAAAATCTATACCCCCTCACCCTTTCTCACTTTAATAAAGTATAAACTAATTAAAACTATGAAATCCATATATGACTATAAGAATATACTTATTAAAGAAATTATTATAATATTTTAGGTATCTTGAATTCTAATTTAATTAAGAGCTTTTTTAAAAAGATAATATAGGTATAATGTAGCAAAAATCTCCAACCCCCTTCTTACTTTAATAAATTCTAATTAATTAGGACTATGAAATCCATATGTGGCTACAAGATTATACTTATTGAAAAATTATTATAACATTTTAGGTATATTAAATTCTAAATTAATAAGAGTTTCTTTGAAAGGATAATATAGGTATAATGTGGCAAAAAACTCTACCCCTTTTTGACTTTAATAATAGTATAAATATTTAAAAACATTGATTTTTATTAAACAGTAAAACACACATTTAAGAGAAAAATAAGCTGATAATACTCTTTTTTAAGTACCAAACAAGATAAATTTAACAAAACAAAATTATTAATATGAAACATATTGTTTTATTGATTTAAAATAGAGGGAGTACAATTCATTATGTCAAAACATGATTGACCCTAAATGAACTACAACACAGGCCTCAAACGACCAACAGATATGTTCTCAAAACGGGACTGAATTCCATAACTAGGCAACTTCCGAATAGCCGTTGTCACATATCATTTCTCTTTCAAGGATAGCAGCTGATGAATTGTTCGGCATTATAATTTCGTCACAAACAGAGATGTGAGCTCCTTACAACTGAAACTTGATTTTTTGCGGTCCCAATGGAAGCCATATAGAAGTGATTAGGTGCAAAACGCAACACCTTAAGAATGGAGAGAGAAGTAGTGGTTTGTACCTCATTCTTTGACGGAGGTGAAAAACTCTTTTTCATTTGTATATAAACTTGCTTCCGTCGGAGTGATATGAACTCTAAGCGATCAGATATATAACCCGTGCAAGACCATATAATTAAGAAACTATCTAATATTTTGTTTCACTTCCTGTATTTACACATTCCTCCCTAAATTAAGCCATCTGATTTTATTTAAATAAGCACTACTCTACCCTACTCCAAGAAAGAGACACAATCCTTAAACGGTCTGAAGAAGGTCCAAAACTGCTTTTCTTTCAGGCATGCTTGGAATAGCTCCCTTCACCTGAACGCAGAGCGAAGCTGCAGCAGCTGCAAATGCTAAAACTCTCAATGGAAAACTCAGACTTAACAGGGCGGAGAAAGTGGCAAAGAGGAAGAAGGTATAAATACAGTACAGGAAGTTTATGATATATACCTGCAAATTTCAAGCACTCCTCTTTTGATTTTCCCTCAACAAGTGCCACAGCAAACGCAGCTGTGAATGTATCCCCAGCTCCCGTTGTGTCAAGAACTTTTGTAGCTGAAATTATTGGCTGTCTGATAGGTTCCTCCCCTTCCACAAAGAAAGCAGATCCCTTATCTCCAAGCTTTACTAGTACTTGCTTCACGCCCTGCAGTTGTTATGTGAACAAATACTTATGTCACGTTCTATGCATCAATCAACTACCAGGGATTAATTCAGATAGAAAAGAGGACCAAATATTTGTCCTTAACATAGGCCCTATAGCTTCACTTCAACTTAAAGACAGCCTTAACATTCAGTTCTTTTTTTCTGTCTGTGAACAATTTTGTCTTCGTAATATTGCACAAAGTCAAGAAGCCAAAACTCACCATTTTATGGCATTTTCCAACAGCCATGCTAATTTGTTCAAAAGTATCAGTTGGCATATCAACCATGCGTCCAAGTTCAGTTTCATTAGGGCTCAGTATATCCAGCAGTTGCAGTAATTCTGAAGGGATTTCTCCCTCCCTTCCACCAGCATCCAAAATCACAGGAACACCGGCACCTTTAGCAGCCTGAACATTTTTTTTATCACTTGTCAAAACCACACTCAAAGTGAAGAAGGAACACAATTTAGGTGTCACCTAACACTTGACAATAACAGTTCCAGAGGTCGAAGTGTCCCAAAGGCTAACAGAGTCTTTACAATTTCAACAATGCATTTTGTAAAAGAAGAACAAACATTCAGGAAGACGAGTGAGCTTTTAACATGCTATAGACTCATCTGCAGTTTGATATTTCACTCTTAATAGACATCAAAAAATTCTCTATGTTAATGCTCACTTCCATCATTAAAGTGACTTAGTGTCTTCCTATTTATGTTTAAAAGAAGCATCGGTTATATCAGTGCATTGTTGTCGCCACAAATCAATTAAAAAGCCAAGCCAACTGTTCCCAAATTCAAAGCTAATGCAACAACTAATCAATTCTCAAGATTCCCACTGCCATTCTTCCCACATCAGTCTCGCTTCCTAGACTCTTAAACCACATCTATCGTTAATCAATAGGAATAGAGTCCGTACAAAAGGTTAGTTTGCATTCAAAACCATATTCTTTCCTGTCTGTTTAAACTTAGCCCTACTAAACTACCAGCAGCCAAAGGTTATTCTTCCTTATCTGTTTTGTGCTTGCCTATGTTCTTCCTCCGAATGTCTATCATTACTAAAATTTGAATAAACATTTAAATTCAAAGTAGAGGCAGAAGTATGTAAACCCTCGCCCTCAAGTTAATCTACTGGATTGAATGCTGTGAATCTATCGAAAAAAATTCTACTCAAAAGCTTAAAGCCAATGCCACATGAATTACATAAACAAAAAACACTAAAATCATGAAAAAAAGGAGCCTCCTTTCCATTTTACATCAAGCGATTCCATTAACTAGAGAAAGATAAAGCACACCCGAAAAAGTAATGACCTTGGCAACTTGGATATTAACGCTATCAGGAATCTCCCTCTGCAGCAAGACCACACCGGCATTCCTCACCAGTTCCAAGTCCCCGTCCGCCAACTTCTTGGGCCAGGCGTCCATGTTCGCCCCTCCCACGATGATGATCGAGTTCTGCCCGTCCGCCTGCAGCATCACCACCGCATGCCCGGTGGGCACGTCCGAGACAGACTTGAGGTGGTCCAAGCGCACCCCGCCGCTGTCCAAGGCATCGGCGATCAGCTTCCCGTGGGCATCCTCCCCGACCTGGCCAACGAAGTAGGTGGGGTAGTCGAGCTTCCCCCCGCAGGCGGCCTGGTTGGCGCCCTTGCCGCCGGCCAGCGTCTGGCCGGACAGAGCGGAGATGGTCTCGCCCTGCTTGGGCAGCCTGGAGATCTCCACGTATATGTCCGCGTTGGCGGAGCCCACCACGACGAGGGGGTTCGGCGGGGGGGAGTGGCGGGAGGCGAGAGACTGGGAGGGGCGGCCATCGGCCTGGATGGAGAAGGAGACGTGGGTTCTCTTCCAGGAGGTAGGCTGCTGGTTGAGTGGGAGAGGTCGTGGGTGGAACTTGGTGGCCTTCATTCTCTACTCTCTGGGTCTGCCGTCTGCGATCCGAGTCCAAAGCTGATCAAGTTACCCGTCTCAAGAGCATCGCATAGGAAGCGTGAACACGAAGGGGAAGACGACGACGACGGGAGCCCGAGTCGATTTATCCTTTATCCGCTCCACGTACGATTTCGTTCCGCTTAGATGGATCAAAGTCGTAATCGTAGATGAGTGAGTTGCTTTCAATTCAATTGGAAAGCCCTTTTTTTTATTATGCTCCCGCTTATCATGAGCCGAACTTAAAGGAATTCACATGAAACGATCTATGCGTGCATTTTGGAAATCGATGGTACATACACTAACAAATATGTTGATAACAAATATGCATTAACATGTGTACCGTAATCTTAAAAATAAATATTTTACATATATTTTTCATACTTAACCTATTTTTAAAATAAACATATATATACAAAATAGACGGCCCATTGTCAAAGCGAAGCATTGAAAACACTCATTTTCCTTCAGATGTGAAGACAAAACATTATCAGAGATTTTAATGAGGATTCATTGATTAATTTCAACTATAATGGGCAATCTATAGTGACTAATTATAAGAGACCTTTGTGGCTTGTGTTGGCCCGTTTAATGGGAGCATAACTTTTTTTTACAATAATGAATTAGGATTAGAAGGGTTAGACGCTTGAACCATATAAAAAGCAATGGATCTTTAGAACATTTAAACCAATTGGCAAGTCTCATTGTAACTGTCAGCCAATTCAAAGATCATAAAGCGTTTATAATTTACATAGATATCTTCGTTTGTTTCCTTTTGAAGTCGTTTACATGACAATTTTCCACCATCTGAACGCAGAGAAATATAACTTACAAGGGAAAGAAGCCATGGAGAACGATTGAATGAAATTTCGACTAATAATCTTCATCGATTGTCAATGCATACAGCAGCATTGTACATCTACTACAAAGTACAGAGAAAGCAATTTTCTCAGTTATTATTATGAAGATTAAAACAGACCCAGATAGATGGGATAAAGCGTATGACAATGATGATGCAATTTCAAGATTAAAACAACAGGCCAAAGCTTTCAGATCTGAAGGGCTTCTGCAATGGAGCCTGCAAGAGACAGCACCTCAAATGGGGCTTTACCCTCGATGGCATTCACAGTCAACGGGCAGGAATCCGTAATCCAAAAGTAGGTGAAGGATTTGTCCGACCCCTCTGAAAGAAATTGTGCCAGGAAGTAGTAGTTTAGGAAGTCAGCTAAACATGAAACTACAAGGGGGAAAAGAAAAAGCAGTGAACAGCGGGCAATTTACCTGCATGGCTGTGCAAAAATCGTTCCCATGACCGCTTGGGAAACACACCATGAGTTACATAGGCACTGACCTTGGCCGCACCATGAGCAAACAAAACTTTCTGGGAAAAAAATAAAATAAAATTGCAAAAGATTCTATTCTTTTCATCATAAACCCAAAAATTCCATTTTATACACCCAATTTCAACGCAAGCACATACCGCAAAAGATACAGCAGTCACAAACTCATTAACTCCTCTGTTCTACAACTGCCAGGTAGACCAACATTAATTCGTGTTCTACCGACTATGAAAAGAGGAATTTGTTGAAAAAAAAACATGACACCAGAGCATTATGTACAGGTTTTCATAATGGAGGGGGTGTATCTGCATTTTCATCATAATCCAGGGGGTGTAAGTGCCCTAATAATTAATTCAATCAGAAGGGGATATTAGAAAGAAACATCTAATCTGTGATTTAGACAGTGAGGTTCAACATCACATCATCGCACTGCAGCCAAGAGTAGTCATGATGACAAACACAATCTCATGGTGCACCCTTGCAGGGTAAGAAACAGTAGAATTTCAAAAGAGGTAGAGGAGGGATAACTTCTGGAATCATCACCAGAAGGATCACTGCTGGAATAGGCACAGGATGGCAGGCGGACCACAAGAATCACCACCCAGATTTGTTGGAAATGGCACCAACAGAGGGATCTCGATCAGCAGAGAACACAATTTTTTTTCAAATCATCATAGGCTATTTTTATTCACTACTTAGTCCTTTTTTACAGGCATCACAAAACTCTCTATTTGGAAATTATGTACCAAACAAGGCTCTTCTAACTTAGGAAAATAAATCAAACCTAAAGACCTAAATCGAAAAAAATGTTTAATTGTTTTAAACACAAACACTCCAAAAGCGAATTTTTAAAGAAAACTTCTGATTTAAAATAAAGCTCCTAATAGAAAATCCTTTCAGCTGGCCCCACTAGGCTCCGCATCATCTCATGGAATTACAACTTACAAGCAAATAACATTGCAACTAAGCTGAGAATCAAGACAAGTACCATGACAGAAGTTTATGCTCACGCTGCACAGAACAATGTGAATGATAATTTGAAAGTCAAGAGAAAGCATATAACATCATCATCATACCAAAACCAAACAGAAGTATAATAGATGAGGATCAGGCTTATACCATACATTCGATAAGAGTTCCACCGGACTGCACCAAATCATCAACAATGACAACATGACGACCAACAGGATTGCCCTCCTTCAGACGAACAATTCTCTTATCACCTTCACGAACCTTGGTGCATACAACCTGCAAAACAACATATAGAATCATCTTATAGGGCAAGACTGATAATGTCTCTGGAATATAGCAGGCCAGGGATCTAAATTTCACACCATAGGAAAATGCTGCAGTTGCTTATAGAATCGTTTCCATGCTCCATCATCTGGAAATGCAACTGCTATCTGGAAACAGTCATATTAAAATCCCAACTTTACAAATTAGTTACCAAGACAGCAAGATGCAAGTTCCACAGGTATAACACCTAATTTTTAATTTAAAATATTTAAGGAATAAAACTGGGGCATTAAGCAATTATCAATACAAAATAAATAGTCCTGTGACAGAAGGTAACAACTCACATTATCAGCATCGTGAAGCTCATGAAGGCGTTGTTTCAGCAGAGGAATCCCAGTTTCAAAACAAGGCAAAACATGATCCCCAAAATAAAATCTTTCCTGCATAGTTTTAAGAGAAACTTCAGTAACTCGCACCAGAAAAACAAATGTGGATAAGAATGGTAGACAACCTACTAAAATTGATACCAGATTAAAATACAACTGGTTACCACCAAGCTTAATAATAGAGAAAACTACTATAACGATGATGAACTACTACACAGAGAATGAAATGCTTTATAGCAAACATTTAACTTATAGTTGCAAACTCAGCTTAGGAGAAAAAATAAGGAAATCATTGTTTTTAGCTTCAAATTGTATTGTCCAGAAGCTGCAAGCTAAGATCTCCTTATGAGAAGCTTATGAGTGTTGTTGATATTTCTACTCCATTCGTATGATGATGCCTCCTCATTAGTGTAAGATGGTCATGCAATTTAGCTTTATAGGCCACTTTATGCTTTCACCAGGTGACTTTCTAGTCGATGCCTTTCCTCTATCAAACTGAGAAATGACACTTCCACCTCAATATTCTTTCCAGAACGGCAGTTTGAATGTCTCATATGCCAAGATGTTATTCTCTGATGAATTAGCTCATTATATCCCAAAAACATGAGGCAAAAGAACTACTATGCTATGCATCATCTTTGATAAAATGCATATTGTCACAACACCTAAGAATATGATAAGCTCAAAGGTGGTTTAGAACACAAGCTTATATATCCGATTGAAATCAATCAATGATGGAAGCTGTATCATGCATATGGGCGCGATCAGTGTTTCAGGAGCAGCATATCTCTACATTATGATGGCATCAAGAGCTACATGGAACAAAGGAAACTATTACTGCAAATAGCAAATAGAAAACCGACCTGCAGGGCATGTATATCATAGATGACTAGGCTAGTAGGACCACCTCTTGATATAGGTATATTGGACAAAATCCGTGCCATGGTAAAAGCAGTTGCTACATCTCCTTCTTCTTCCATTCTCTCAAAGGAACCCGTGGGAAAAAAAGGTAAAACCAAAGTAAATGAAGCTACGAAAAGTCTGGGCAACGCAAAAATGACAGACAGCTGCTCAAATATGACACCAGGAGAACTGAATGATGCAAGGAATGCAACATGTTGACCTCTGATTTCTTTTGCATTATTAATAAATAGATTAGGGAATCCATCATCGAAACTCCTGGAATAAACACAAATATGAAATTTCTCATTTTTAAGGCAGAAGTTGGGGAAAGAAATGAAATAAAGATCACAAGCCATATACAGGCAATAGGACCAAAAAAATATCGAGAAAACTAACTGCAGAAAAACCTTCAGTACATAGCTTCACCAAGAAAGATACAAGTTAGAAGATAATTAGAGAAAAATGCTGAAAGCATTCCAAAGGAATATGTACTTTAAAGTATGCCAATAGTTTCAGAGACAAACTATTTGTGAACCACTAGTGTTCTGTTTGGTAGATCTGATGCAATACCATCTGAATGCTGAAAAGCGTCTGAATGGCTACCAGTTAAATTTGGAGGAGAACCCATTCAGACCATTGCAACACGAAATGTCTGATCACATCAACTTTTCAGAAGCAGTCAGGCGTCATCAAAGGGACTGAGGAGCTCCAAAAAAAAGCAGTTTCTAATGAATAACAAAACGGATGCTAGGTAACCCTCGTAAATCAGAATAATTCAGCATTACCAAAATGGAATCTAGGTATCCCTCATATCTTACGTTAGCCTATGAAGCACATATGCTTTCTAGTAGTGATCTGATAGGAACAGGTTCTTTACCTGAACTTTTGATAAAGAAGCAATCAATAAGAATATCAGAAATGAATACAGAATAGTCAAGTGATTTACAAATATGTCCTCTATTCGCTCAACAAAAACTCACTTACCGGAAGAGATAAATTTTAATGTAAGAGAATTT
Source organism: Saururus chinensis (assembly GCA_035235625.1). Taxonomy (NCBI): domain Eukaryota; kingdom Viridiplantae; phylum Streptophyta; class Magnoliopsida; order Piperales; family Saururaceae; genus Saururus; species Saururus chinensis. The sequence continues at coordinate 36,869,312 of CP141145.1, forward strand.
CTATACCTAGTTCAAATCGGAGTGCAAAGATGCAAACAAGCACAACCCTTCCAGTACATGGGTCATAGGGATTCTATTATAGAGTATAAATTAATCTCAATGAACATGGGCGTAACAATATAAGCCAATATAAAGACAAGAACCATTGTAGTAAAAACAAAACCATTTCTGAGGCGTAACAGTATAAGACAATAAAAAACAAGAACATGGTAGTACAAAGTATAAACAAAACCATGTACAGAAACTGCTACAGAGCCTTCTTCACTAAACAAAAAATTCATCAACTGAAAAAGTAAATCTCGAACTGAGCATTTCGGCCATCAAAAGTAACATAGTCATCCAAACAAAGAAATATGCAAAAAGAGGCAGAGGACTGTTATAAACAATAAGTTAACTAGCAGCAAGAGCTAGGAATAGAGAAAAAAAAACGACCTCCAATTGATGGATTGGAGCTGAATGCAGTCGGACTCAGCACCGATTTTCAGGGCAAGGTCCTCCGCCTCCACGCAGTGGAAAAGCAGGACATGCTTCTTCTTTGCGTTCTCCATTCTGCTACAATTAGTACACTAAGCTCTCTTCTTCCGGCCCTTCTCAAAGGTTCAGGAGTCAATTCGTAAATATACAAAACAGACAGAGATTAAAATAAAAAAATTGAACAAACAAACAAAGATTCTGTCCTCGTACAACTTATATGCTACTTGGGTCCCTCAGGAGATAAGCCTGAGACTGCTGCAACTGCGCCGGACCATGCACCAGCATTGAATGGTAACCACGCTTGCCAGTCGTCGGCCGTATAATAAATGACTAGATTTATTGATGCCCTCCAGGCTCCCTCCTCCTCTGCTGTCCAACCGGCGCAGGGGCTAAGCCTGAGAGACGTAGAGGGGCGGGGCGAGTTGTTGGGTCAGACGCCGGCCAGGGCAAAGCGACTGCGGCACAAAGCTAAGAGCTTTGGACTAGTCGACTGGCTACCTAACCAGCAGCGATTAAGCAGCTGCCCCTGATCGCTGCCCTGGGTTCCCATCCGAAGCAGAGAGAAGCCCAGTCGGAGTTGAAAGGGATCTGGGCTCTGGGCTTGGGCCTGGGCCTGGGCCTTTACCGTTCTACCTAGTTTTGCTGTAAAAGGCTTTGACCAACATGCCCGGAGACGGTCAAAACCTTACTAAAAATGATTTTTAATTACCACTTTTCCAGTGCTTTAAAAACTAATCTGACGGGCTGGTTGAATTCATTTTGAATCACAAAGGTAAATTTTTTATAAGGAATTGGCTAAAATAGATTTTTATTTTGGTTAAATAACTGAAATGTAAGTAGGTTTTTACTTTTTATTAAAATAGATTTGCTCATGTGGGAGCTTATAAGTACGCAAAAGAATTTTAATTAATTACCCTCCTCTTCATTATATGACAAGCTAACAGGAACAATATGTCAGATCGGTTACTCAACCTAAGAAAAAGATATCTTTATCTTCTTCTTCTCCTATAAGATTTTATCTCACCGTGATTTTTCCTCCTCCTGGGTAGGTTTTTTTTCCTCATATTTTTATTTCCAGTTTACTTCATCTTCGATGCTTCTTTTCTCGGAGTCTTGACATCTTTGAGCTGCTTCATCTTCTCTATTTTTTTTCTCCGGGTCTTCATATCTTTGAGCTGTTTTATCATTTCTGCTACTTTTCTCTGAGTCTTCACATCTTTGAGCTCCGAAGACCTAAAAATTTGTTTCCCTTCTACCAAGTAGATTGGTTTAGGTTATTTTAGATGATGAAAAATGTGTTAGTTGATGAAAATATTATTTTGGGTTGGTTATATCTTGAACATTCGTAGTTTTTGCTAGTATATAAGATTTTCTAGGTAGCTAGAAAACTAGAAACTGAAAAATTGGAACACTGGATCATTAAAATACTAGAAAAGTAAAACATTAGATTACTAATATGATATGAGAAGAGTATGGAAAGGGACACAAAAGGTTTATTGTGTGTTTGGGACATCCATTGGGATACAAGTGGTAGGAAATATAATCTTGACAATGCGGAAACAAAACTAATTCAATCACCTTTCAAGTTTTTCATTTTCGTTTTTCAGGATTTACATTTTTCAGTTGTCTAGTTTCCAGTTTTTTAATTTTTCAGTTTGACAGTATGTCAATTTTCTAGTTTTCCCTTTAACACATGGATTATTCTAGTCGGTACAAGTATATATATAGGGTTCCTCTCATTTTTCTTCTTATGTTGTGAAGCTAATTTAGGCTTTTTAGGATTTTTGTCCATATGTTGTTTCCAAAATTATCTAGTTTTTAATTATCTAGTTTTTTTAGTTTTATAGTTATTCAGTTTTATAGATATCCAGTTTTATAGTTTTTTAGTTCTCTAGCTTTTTAGAAATGTTGTATTTGTAGGAGATGAAATAAGAGTCATATGCTATCATACAAAATAATCAATCTAATCATTGACCCTAATTCACAAAAATATCCACACAGCCCAATGTAAGTACCTCACTAACAACAAGCAAATATAAGATTCAATTCTCACATAGATAAGTTTTCCAGTTTGATAGTATGCCAGTTTTTTAGTTTTTCCTTTAACACATGGATTATTTTAGTCGATACAGGCATATATATAGGGTTCCTCTCATTTTTCTTCCTATGTTGCCAAACTAATTTAGGCTTTTTTAGAATTTTTGTTCATATCTTGTTTCCAAAATTGCTTATTTGTGTGAACTATGATTTTTCCTCTCACCATTCCCAAAATTACTCATTTGTGCCAAAATATGAGATAATTCTTTTAGAACAAAATAACAAATGTGTGAGTAAACAAGAAAATAGTAATTTAACAATAATTCTCCAATTATCATCGCTTAGGTTCCCTAATCAAACTGCATCCTACCCATCCCTTCATCAATCTTGAACACATGACATCCTTAATTTATTAGGCTCGCTTCTCCTGTTTCGGAAGAGCGTTGTCATCCTTTGAAAAAAAGATTCAATAGCTCTATTAGTTATGATTCTAATTAAGTGATATGAAAAGAGAACATATGATGAGTGACTAAGTTATCCTATCATGCACAACATAGAAATTCATACCATAAAAGTTTTTTTGTCAATAATTGGTAAGCTATTAACTTCCTTAGCCAGTGCATGTCCTCACCTCTGAAGTCAAAAGCATAGCGGTGTGACAAATACCACATGTATAAGCACCACAAACCCCACAGTCATCACAATTAAAATCTGACATTCTCATATACGAAACACAACAAAAATCCAATGATTATTGTTGACATGGAGTGGGAAGTAATGAGTTCAAAATTTTAAAAATGGTGTTCCATTCACACTCAACAAAGCTCTTCAATGACTTTGGAACTGTTGTCTACATGGCTGCCCATTGCTCTAACTATAGTAGCTTGCCATGTTCATGTTTAAATGTAATTCATTTATCCAATGCATCCTTGCAGTCATGCACAAGTAGTATCTGCAAACACATTACTATGTACCTCGGCTTCACAAGATTCAATTGACACTTATCTACTTCATAGTTATCCTATTGATAGTTATTTAGTTGACAGTTCATAGTTTTTTATATAAAAAAAAGACTTATAAAGAAATAAACTAAGTGGACTATATGGTCCTTAACCTAGCGAGTAAATTTACTAGTTAACTATAAAACTGAATAACTGGTCATTTGCAAGTTACAAATTTTAAAACCTAAAGTAAATTTTGCTACTTCATGTTGCGAGACTCCTAATTTGGTCGTATAACCAAAATGTGGGGAAGTTTTAAAGATTAACCTATTTATAACTTATCTACGTGAGAAATGAATCTTATATTCGCTTGTTGTTAGTGGGATATTCACATTGGGCTGGGTGGATGTTTTTGTGAATTACGATTAGTAATTAGATTGGTTATTTTGTGTGATTGCATATAACTCTTGTTTCATCTCCTAGAGATGCAACATTTCTAAAAAACTAGAGAACTAAAAAACTGGAAAACTAAAAAACTATAAAACTAAATAACTAGAAAACTAAAAAATTGGATAATTGAAAACTAGATAATTTTGGAAACAACATATGAACAAAAATTCTAAAAAAACCTAAATTAGCTTCACAACATAGGAAGAAAATGGGAGGAACTTTATATATATGCCTGCATTGACTAGAATAATCCATGTATTAAAAGAAAAACTAAAAAATTGGCATACTATCAAACTGAAAAATCGAAAAACTGGAAACTGGAAAACTAAAAAATTGAACAACTAGAAAATGTAAATAATGAAAAACTGAAATGAAAAATTTGAAAGGTGATTAAATTAGTTTTGTTTTCGCATTGTTAAAATTATATTTCCTACTACTTGCATACCAATGGACGTCCCAAACACACAATAAACCTTTTATGTCCATTTTCATACTTTTTTCATATCATATCGTAATCCAATTTTCTACTTTTTCAGTATTTCAATGATCTAGTGTTCCTGTAAGGACTCTCAATTTTGAACCGGTTTATTTTAATATTATTTATCGGTTAATGTGTGGTTTACGCATTTTTTGATACTAAATTATGTGGTTTTTTAAGATAAATAGAATTTCTAAAGGTTTTAAGCAAACTAACTATACATTTATGAGTTTTAAATAATTTTTAGTTAATTCTGAATTTTTGAAATTTTTTGATTTTTCACTAATTTTTTAAAAAATTAGGGTTTGGCGGGACCCCCTATAGGCCCACCGACGAAATTAGGATTTTTTGACCAAAATGCCCAAGACATCAACATAAGCTCATATAAAAAAATTTAAAATTTTATCGGATTTAATTAGTGCTCAAATATTCAAAATACATATTTTTAGCCCAAAATTCTATTTACACCCTATTAATTCATTAAATGTACCCCAAGCCCTACTATAAAAGGAAAAAGGGCTAAGTCATTTCTATTTTGGGAATAGGCTGGGAGGAGATTATTAAGGCCTAGTTTTCGAATTAGGCCCGAATTAGAAGGGACTAAGGTATGTTCTTCCTTAATTAAGCTTAAACCCTAGATTTTTACTTAATTCTTTCTTAGTCCAATATTTTCCCTTTGATTTGATTTGATTTCAAGCATCAAAGTTATTTATTTACTCCCTTATTTCAAACCCTACTTATCAAAATTTATTTTTTATGCTTAACAAACCCTAGATTTAAGATTTCTTCAAGCTTTTCAATGTTAAATCAATTTTTAATAGAGTTTAACTTAGACACTATGTTTTTGGAAGGTTTCCAAGAAGGGTGAAGGTCAAATCCAAATCTAAACGAGTGACAAGGTAATGGGCCTTCAAATCTCATTTTTCTTATGGTAAAATCTCGATTTTTATGGTTTATTTGGAATGAGTTTGTTTGATTTAATGCTTTAATGGTAGGATTAGTAAATGTTAATTTTTTATTCCGATTTCTTAGGGTTTTGCCTTTAGATAGTGTAGATTAACATTCTGGAAGGTTTGGCGAAGTTTTAATGGTGTTTGGGTATATAGATGAAGGTTTTAAGTTGTTTTAATGAAGTTTCAGTTTTGAAATTTGAAATGAAGAAGAAGGTCAAAACTGTTGTGTTGGTGATCGAATGGCTTGCCAAGGCGATCAATGGCAACACTGTATTTTTGACTGATTTCCTGTATAGCCGATTAAATGGCCTTGCAGGGCGTTCTAACGGCTACACTATAGTTTTGTTATTTTTGAATTTATGCTCATTTAAATGTTTTTACTCCATTTAATGTTTCTAATGGTTATGAAAAGTGTATTATGTTGAATTGGGCTATTGGAGGTGTGAAATTGATGATGAAAGTGCATAGATTATGTTTAGGTATTGTCTTGTGGTATAATATTATGTTGATTATTATATGTATTGATCTTGAAGTATGTGGAACTTGGGATGTTAGAATTCTTGTGATTAGCATATGTTTCCAGTAGGGATATTATATAGCAAATGCTGAGATATGTTCTCTTATAATATGGATGGTTTATGGGAAATTGATGTAATCATGTTGTGGCTTATTGTGTGAAAAATCATACTTGTGGGAATGAGCATTCAATTCTACATTGAAGGATTTTAAGTTTTATGATGGATTTTGTCTTGATTTCAGTTTGAATTCATTATTTCAAATGTGTTAGACATGTATAAGTTGCCTTGTGAGTTTATATTAAAACATTGATTGTATGCTTAGGATATGCATGAACACACACATATAGGGAATCTACTATGACATTGTAGTTAATTATGAGGTAATTATGATGCTTGAGAGGACTGATTAGGACCACGTTCCATGTGTTATAATCTACATAGGTCTTGCTCACGGATGTATCATGTTAGCATGCATCATAGATCGTTATTCATGGACGAAGTTTTACCAATGTTTAACCGGAATTAATCGATTGTATGCAATGGTTGAGATTGCATGCCAGATTAATCGCTCGGTGAATTAATTAAAACTTGGTTAGTCCGAAAGGACATGTTTTCGATTTAAGTTCCTATGTAAAACGTGTATACTCCCTAGGTTGAGTCTAGAGAAATGAAATTATGTGGGGACGAATTGTGTACTTGTGTTGCAGATTTGAGATTATTATTATGAGTGTCATCTAGACCCTGAGAATCCAGTGTGGTATGTCGTGTGCACCCGCTACCACGTGGGGGTTCACTGTGTGAGAATTCGAGCTCTCCCCTATGCAGGAGATTTCCCTAGGCGAATACCCTTGCTCTAGATTCTCTGTGTGAGAATGAGACATCCTTGGTCAGGATCGTCCAGGGCGAGCAGCTTTAGGGATTGACAACCCCGACTCTTTTACATTTCCTGTGTGGAAATTTGACTGTGTCTTGCCTTTGTGGCCTTGACCGTGTCCTGCCTGTGTGGCAATGCTTGTGTTTACTCCTTGATGGGGGCATTCACCATTTGTATTGATGCATGGCTATTATGAATACTATGCATTATTGTGTATCATGTGTTTGACACGTTTGTCGTGCAGGGTGAATGGATTTGATGTGATATGAATGCATGATTAGAAATGATGTGATTGAAACACTATTATGCAGGTTTATGTGATATGAATGCATGATCAAAACTGATGTGTTTGAGACACTATTATGTAGGTTTATGTGATATGAATGCATGATCAGAATTGATGTGTTTGAGACACTATTATGCAGGTTTATGCGATATGAATGCATGATCAGAAATGATGTGTTTGAGACACTATTATGCTAGTTTATGTGATATGAATGCATGATCATAATTGGTGTGAATGAGACATTATTATGCAAGTTTATGTGAGATGAATGCATGATTTGAATTGGTGTGAATGAGACATTATTATGCAGGTTTATGTGATATGAATGCATGATCATGAACGGTGTGATTAAGACACTATTACGCAGGTTTATGTGATATGAATGTAAGATCAAAAAGTGGTATAACATGTTAATATTAGATTTGATTTGCTTCATTGCCATACCGTTGTATTTTCTGGTGACTATAGTTATATTCAAAATCATTATTGAGTTTTTATACTCACCCCACTTTCTTATTTCGTTTTGGGGTTGAGTGGCTTGTCACGCAGACAGACAGGATCCTCTATATGAGGAAAGGTCGGAGATAGCTTGGGAGTAGTCGTGGAGGCTCCTAATTTTGCATGTTTCTTCGTTTATCTTATTTTGATGTTAGAACCTTGTGGATGATCCTTGTCTTAGATTTGTGAGATACTATGTTTTAGTTTCTTTGAGACTTGTTTTGGAGCTAAGTGTGTGGCTATGAATTATTAGTATGTGGGTTTGAGATTATGGTTTAATTAGAGTTTAACTCTTTGGTTCTACTTATTTACTCTTGCTCAAAGTAGTGCGTAAACTTTGTTAATATTAGACTGCCCGTAGTGGGGTACAAGTCTTCTACTATTTTCCCTCAATCATTTCAATTTGTTGCCCCCGTGCATTGGTTTGGCCCTTGAACTGGGTTCGGCTCGGGTTGGGCAATGCCAGGGCGTGATAGTTCCAATTTTTCAGTTTCCAGTTTTCCAGCTACCAAGAAAATCTTATATACTAGTAAAAACTACGTAATGTCCAAGATATAACTAACCCAAAATAACATTTTCATTGGATAATACAATTTTCATTATTTGAAATAACCTAAACCAATCTACTTGGTGGAAGGGAAATAAATTACTAGGTCTTTGAAGCTCAAAGATATGAAGACCAGGATAAAAGAAGCATAGAAGATGAAGCAGCTCGAAGATGTGAAAACCCAGAGAAAAGAAGCAGAGAAGATAAAGCGGTTTGAAGATGTGAAGACCCGGAGAAAAGAAACATAGAAGATGAAGCAAACTGGAAAAACAAAAATATGAGGAAGAAGAACCTACCCAAGAGGAGGAAAAATCACTGTGAGATAAAGTCTTACAGGAGAAGAAGAAGAAGAAGAAAACATCTTTTTCCTGGGCTAAGCAACCGATCTGGCATATTTTTCCTGTCGGCTTGTCATATAATGAAGAAGAGGGTAGTTAAGTAAAATTTCTTCACATGTTTACAAGTTCCCACGTGAACAAGTCTACTTTGGTAAAAAATAGAAACATGCTCACATTTCGGTTATTTGGCCTACTTTGGTTAATTACTCATTTTTTATTTGGGTTATTTACCAGTTAAATTTGAGTTTTCTTGCCTTAACCTAATTTTTACCTAGTTGAATTAGAATAACTCAAACCCGGTCCCCAATCCGGGTTGGTGGTAGGGTCAATTTTAAAAATATTATTAATCATAAATAATATTTAATTATATATATTATTTATTTATTATAAAATTAAACATTATATATATATAAAGTCTCGTTTAGGTGAGCCTGGGCTTACGCATGACTACGTGAGCCCAGGCCCACCTTGACGACCCATGTAACTCATTGGCATTTTGCTCTTAAATTATATGAGCCGTTAGATTGGTAGTCGAACATGTAAGGACCTTCATCTTTAAACCGGTTTTTGGTTTTCTTTAATTATGGGTTATTGTGAGATTAACGCGTTTTCTGATCTTATTCGATGATTTTGTAAAATAAATAGTGTTTGTAATGGTTTTAACCAAAATTAACTTCAAAATTAGTGATTTTAAACCAAATGTGAATTTTTGAGATTTTTTGGATTTTTTATTATTTTTCCAAAAATTAGGGTTTTGGCGGGACCCCTGTGGGCCCCACCGTTGAAAATTTTATTTTTGGGTCAAATGAACCTAGACATATACTTAAGGTCATACAAAAATTTTCAGAATTTTATTAGGCTTAATAAGTGTTTAAATTTGTAAAATACCTACTTTTAGCCTACTTTTTCTATTTATACCCCAAAACTTACCTATGCATACCTCAACCCTTACTATAAAAAGGACAAACCTGAGCCATTTCCATTTTTGAGAATAGGCTAAGGAAGGAGGGCTGGCCTAATCCCCACTTAGGCTTGAATTAGAAGCCGATTAAGGTAAGCTTACTCTAATTAAGCACTAATCCATGGCTTTCTTCTTAATTTTCTTCCAAATCTACCATTTTCCCCTTGATTCAATTCATTTTTTACCATCAAAAACTACTAATTTGTGTTTTACTACAAACCCTAACATTCAAAATGCGATTTTTACTACCAACAAGCCCTAGATCTAAAATTTAATTAGGGATTTCTTGAGTAAATCAATTTCTATCAGGGTTTAATTCAAGCTCATTGTGTTTTCAAGGATTTCAAGAAGGGTGACTCTTCAATCCTAGCTTAATCAAGTGCTGAGGTAATGGGTCTTCGAAATCTCTGTTTATCCATGGTAAAACTCTTCATTTTTGGCTTATTTCGAAATGGTTTGCTTGATTTAGTGTGTTAATGGTAAGATTAGAAAATGGAATTATTTAATCCCGATTTCTTAGGGTTTTGTATTATTATGGTTTGGTTTGATGTTCTGGAAGTCAAGGAGGACTTTTGATGATGATTAGGGTGTTAGATGTGGATTTGAAGTGTTATCTATGGTGTTTCGGTTTGGATTTGCGAAAGGAAGAAGATGACTGTTCTGCCGTGTTGGCGATCGATCGGCCCTGCAGGGCGATCGATCGGCTGAACTATAAATTTCAAAATTTTGCGTGTAACCGATCGAACGGCCTGAAGGGCGATCGATCGGCTACACAGGAAATTGTATGTTGTGCATATGATGTCTATTTTGATGATTCCACTTTAGCTTGCCAATTTTATATGAATGTGGAGTGTTTTAAGCTATGTTAGGCTATTAGAAATGCATGCTATTAAGTTTATGGAGTTGAGATATATGCTTAGAGATGGTGGAATGACTTATGTTTTGTGGCATGATGTTGGAATCGTTATCTTGAAATTATGAATGGTTGTTTCCCTTTGGTTAAGCGTATTTACAGTAGGACTACAACCTATTGTTGGACTAATTTGTCATGATAAATTGTAGTTAGTGGTGTGTGGATGTTGGTGAATGCCATAACTCAATGATGAAATGAGTGATGTTATATGTGTTTAGCCTTTGTGGTTGAGTTTTGAATTGAGATATGATTTCAACGATTCTTCTCCTATGATTTCCGATGTGATTCATGTTTAGATGGAAATTCACATGTGTAGTGTGGTAGTGAGTTTAATTTCAAGCATGTTGGCATGCATTATGTGGAATGCTTCTACTAGATACATACACACATGTGGGGTTAAATGATGATGTTGAAGCTTGATATTGTGATTATGAATGATGCATTAGGGGCTGATGAGAGCACTTATCATGGATTAGGATTCATGTATGCATTGCCCACGTATGTACCATGTTGCATGCATCATGAAAATGGATTTCCAATTGAGGCTTCATCGTGATTAATTGAATTTGACCGATTGGATACAATGTGATGGAATTGTGTGCCTGATTGATCGGTCGTGGATTAATCGCAAGTTGATTGGTCCGAAAGGACATATTTTGATTTGAAGTTCCTGTGTGGAACGATCTATAGTTCCTGTGTAGAACGAGTGCACTCCCCGGGTTGAGTCTTGTTAAATGGAATGATGTGGGGACGAGTTGTGTACTTGTCATGAGGATTGTGAGAATGTTATTATGAGTGTCATCTGGACCCTGAGAATCTAGTGTAGTATGCCGTGTGCACCCCGCTACCACGTGTTCTAGGGTTCTCTGTGTGAGAACTTGGGCTCTTCCCTCCGCAGGAGATGTCCCTGGGCGAACACCCCTGTTCTAGATTCTCTGTGTGAGAATGGGACATCCTTGGCCAGGATCGTCCAGGGCGAGCAGTATTAGGGATTGGCAACCTTGATCTTTTTTGAATTCTTGTGTAGAATTTTGGACCATGACACGCCTTCGTGGCCTTGTCTATGCTCCCGTTTGTGTGACATTAATGTGTGATTACTCCCTGATGGAGGTTGATTTGATACTATGCATGTGAGAATATGTATGTTAGAAATACATCCATGCAGGTTGATGTTGATGTGATGCATGTGGGAATATGTATGTTAGAGATACATCCATGCATGTTGATTTTGATGTGATGCATGTGGGAATATGTATGTTAGAGATACATCCATGCAGGTTGAATTATAATATAATGCATGTGGGAATATGTATGTTTGAGATACATCCATGCAGTTTGATTTGATACTATGCATGTGGGAATATGTATGTTAGAGATACATCCATGCAGGTTGAATTATGCATTGTGATGCAGTTTTAAGTGATGTGAATATGTGATCAGAAAATGATGCACCTTGTACATCGTTGATTTGAAAGATTATATCGCCATGCTATCGTATTTTTGACGTTGACAGTGATATTAAAACCATTGCTGAGTTTGTTAAACTCACCCCTCTTTTTGTGTTTTGATTTGGGGCTACGTGGTGCGACACGCAGACGGACAGGATCTCCTCTTCGAGGAAAGGTCGAAGATGGCTTGGATGTGATCTTGGAGATCGTTGTGTGATTTACCTTCTTTTGTTTCATGCTTATGTTTAGAACCTTTGTGTAGGGTTCTTGTTTTGGTTTTATGTCACATTTTACTGTTGTGATGCTTATGACTTATTTTGAGCCGGTGTAGACTTTACTTAACTAAGCTTGTGGGTTTGAGATTGTTGTTTACTTTGTGATAAACAATACTTTTTCTTCCCTTTTTATTTACTCTTGCTAAAAGGATTGTGCGCACTCCGTGTTTCTATTAATCGCCCGTGGTTAGGGTTAAGTCTTCCGCTAGATCATTTCTCAATTTTCACTTCGTCACCCCCGCACGCTTGATCGGCCCTTGGACCGGGTTCGGCTCGGGTTGGGCATCGCCGGGGCGTGACAGAACAGATAGGCCTAAGGCTTATATATATATATGCTACATGGACCCCAATAAAACACAGCTCAAACGAATAAGCCCTAGCATGGACCAGTATCCACAAAGGTACACAGTGGCAACGATGACTTGTACTTAGAAAACTTCTCATACTCAGTTGCGTTAAGCGATAGGCCCAATAGAACAAATAATTGCAACGGCAAAACCTTAGAAAGCCAATCTCCAATCCATCACTTTTGGATATTTCCCTACCACTTTTTTTACACTAAAATTTTACTCTCTTTGTATTGGACACCCCCCCTAGACCCACCTTTTTCTTCGAATAAAATTTTATTATAAAAAAAATAAAGTAAAAATATCAACATCCATTTTCTCATAATATTAACTCACTTTTCCAATTCATCATAAAATGCCAATTTACTAAAAGCCACCTATTCAATTTGGCTGGTGAAATCATCTATGAGAAGTGGGAGACTTTAGGACTTTGGCATGTCCTTCCGGAAGAGGTGAGCATTAGCATTTGGGTCTGTCCTGGCTAGTAAAATCTTATTACAAAAGAGGGAGATTTTAGGGGAGAGAGAGAGAGAGGACAACTTGAAAGGGTGATCAATGGAACAAGTGAAAAATTACCTCAAAAGTTGGGCCACTGGAAAAGATCAGCAGCCCTAGAGAAATTGTCTCATATAAAAGGAAACTGATACATTCTGATAAGAAAAGTGGGAATTTCGGGGCTTGGCGTATGTGCTAAATTATTAGGGGTAAGTCTTAGTTAAAATATGTGAGGAAATATGGAAATGTGTTTAAATTATGAGGTAATTAACATGTGAGATTATGATATTTCTGTTTGGGGTAATTAAGTAATGGGGTATATGGGAGTTTTACTGGTCCATATAATTGCATTCTATCTGATATTTTGATGTTAAATTTTTTAATAAATTTTAGAAAAAATTTATTTATTACATATATAGATTGTAGATGTAACGACCCGACCCGAGCCGGGCCCACAAAATCACTAATAGGAAATTTTCTCTTTCCTTAAGCCAGGAATCATTGTCTGAGTGCGAGAGGTACAACATTCGTCTATGCACTACGGAGCTTTAAGGCTTCCTTATACGTAGACTTAGGTTGTAACGAACACGTACACACGACGAAGCTTCATAGTTCGTCACGTGTATAAAACAGAATAAAATATATTATTATAATGATTTGGATCGGGCTAACGTTGCCTTGCCGTTGGTTGCCTACGTACGTATTGGATATTATTCCAATACGATCGGATCCGAACATAGTTCTGCCTAATAGCTATTACATACAACAAGTATCACAAAATTATACGTATAAAATATATATCTCCGAATATTTAATCAAAGTATACAAACACTCATCATATATCGGAGTCAAGCGGAAGTTAATAAATTAACGGAATAGTACATCTCGCTCTACCACAGAGCGGGATCAAAATCTTATACACATATCTCGCTCCATTACTGAATCGAGACTAAGCACATCACCCGGCTCGCTCTATCACTGAGCTGAGACCGGACACACATGTCACATGTCTCACTCTACCCTAGAGCGAGACAACACACATCACGGCATATAAGCACACATCATGGCATATAGGCACATAGCATGACATATAGGCACATAGCATGACATATAGGCATATGGCATAATATATAGGCACATAACATAGTATATAGGCACATAACATGGCATATAGGCACATAGTGTAGTATATAGGCACATAGCATCGTATATAGGCATATAGCATGACATATAGGTACATAGCATGACATATAGGCATATAGCATAGTATATAGGCACATAGCATGACATATAGGCACATAGCATAGTATATAGGCACATAGCATCGTATATAGGCATATAACATGACATATAAGCACATAGCATAGTATATAGGCACATAGCATTGTATATGGGCATATAGCATGACATATAGGCATATAGCATAGTATATAGGCACATAGCATGGCATATAGGCACATAGCATAGTATATAGGCACATAGCATCGTATATAGGCATATAACATGGCATATAGGCACATAGCATAGTATATAGGCACATAGCATTGTATATGGGCATATAGCATGACATATAGGCACATAGCATAGCACACATGCCGTTCTATAATAAAAACAGGACATCAGAAAAGCTTACTGCCCTCATGTCTCGTATAGTAGCGGTATACGGAGTTGCTTACACGAGCATCCTCTTCTTCAGATTCGAAGATATTAGACGGAGCTTCCTCTAGCCTCCAACGTTCCTTGTTTCATACCGAAAGACTACATATAAATGTTCTCCTTGCCGGAGACTCTTCTCGTTTTCTATACCCATGAGTGGCGGATAGAACCTCCCCTAGTCTGGATTACTTCTCTTGATGTAGCTTGGCAACTTCGGACAAAATCCTGTCTTGCTCCGGGCCCATATTTCTTATTCGTTGCTCGAGGATCACGAGTGGAGCCTCTCCTTGTCTTGGGGTATTTTCTCCTTATACGATTGCCGAATCAAAGAACAAACCTCTCCATTGTGTAGAACATACTTGATTTAGTCAAGAACGCCTCTTGGACCGACTAAATCGGAGTTGGGATGGCCAGAAACAGAGAAAACAAAGTTAGTCGATACAAGTAGAACCTTTTCTTGTTTTGGGGCATTTCCTCTTCATACGATCGCCAACTCAGAAAATGGAACCCTCCATCGCGTAGAACATACTCGATTTAGTCAAGAACGGCTCTTAAATCAACTAAATCGGAGTTAGGATTGCCAGAAACATAGAAAATGAAGTTGGTCGGTGCATGAAGATAACGGGCAGGACCTCCTCTTGTCTTGGGACGTTTCCTCATCATATAGTCTCCAACTCGAAAAACGGACAGCTCCATTGCGTAGATCATACTCAATTTAGTAGGAAACAAGTCTTGAACGGCCTTAATCGGCCTCACAACGGTTAGAAACTGGGGTAGAGAAAATCTGACTGAAAAACAGGGAGAATGGGGGTTTTATAGAACCCCGGCGCGCCGAAACCGCGGCGCCCGCCGAATTCGCGCACGGGTAGCGCCCGCGCGTTACGCGAGTCGTGACCCCGGGTGAACCCGCAGCCCACGCGGAATCGCGGCGCCCGCGGTAACGCAAGCGCGTGCCAGTCGCGCGCCGGCTCACCCCATTTTTTTCCATTTTTTTTCTTTTTATACTTAAAATTACAAACGCGTGCATCTTTCTACCCCGGAATCGGATTCGCGCGTTCTAGGTACCGTTGGACTCGTATCATCGAGCCCTTCGATACAAACCCACTTTAAGCAGCAAAACACACTATTTCCAAGTGGATCCTACCTATATTACACGTTTCTTAAATATCGTAATTTCTGGTCCCGACCTCTGTTTTGCGCGTTCTTTGAATCGTTACGCTCGTTATGACTAGCTCTACCTGGATACGGGTATTTTATCTAATAAAAACCTTTAATATTAATCTCAAATTACCGAATTACCCTTAATCCTCCCGAATTAAGCGTAACCAAAAAACGAGTCGTTACAGTAGACCCTACACCTAACAACTCCCTTTGGACATTAAAAAATAAGAAACCACAACTTGTGGTAGATTGTAGAGCTGGCATGGCCCCATGTCAGGCTACCTACCCTCCTATGCATAAAGAATAAGTTATATGGTGGAGTGGAGATCTCCTGCCAAAATTCAAAAGAAATTGATAGAAGTTGCCTAATTTAAAATTTATCTAGCAAATCAATTCAATAAACCACTTTTTTAGTTTTTTAGATATTAAATTATTAGCCTTATTCTTTCAACTTTAGTTCACTAGTTGTGTGTATGATTTGATTGTGCACACTAATCAAGGGCAAGTATCGTGATCCAAATGTGTCAAGATTTGAGGGTGGGAGATGTGTTCGGTGGCTCCGAGCTTAAGAAATATATGTGAAACATCTATTTTTAAGATTGATAGTGTACCTACTAAAACACGTTACCATAAGTATCACTTGCACTAGCGTATATGCCATTGATCTCAAAGATAAATGTTTCACAAGCATTTCTTATGCTCCCGATGAGTAGGGAGCATGAAAAATGCTTCTCCCTGCTCGATGCCTTGGCCACATATCAGCTTAATTATACTTCTTATTTTCAGATACTTTCTCTTTAACTAATGGGCAAGGATTCTCATCTATGTATTCTAGTTCCTTATGCAATTTATCTATTATGATACAAATAGTTCTCCAAGTCAAGCGTTTTCATTGAGCAAGAAGGATATATTTGTTAATATAAAATTATTATAAAGATAGGTAAGGGATTTCATTATAAAATGGGTTGATATAAATAGGGGATTGGTGAGAAGGGGAGTTATTCATTTGAAACTTTGGTTTGACTTCTCTTAGTCTGGAGCTATGGCTCTGTTCTTTTGTCTCATGGATTTGAGACTTTCCAATGTTTTGGATTCAGAACAAAACTAATGAAGCTCATAGATTCAAGTTAAGGTTTGTTGATTTAAGCTTATTGTAACCATTTTTTTCCTTTAATTCTTTCATTTTTATTCAAATCAAACTTACAAGAATTTTGCGCTGAATCACTTCCCTTATACCAAGAGAAACCTACCTAACAAAATTTGGCTGCTGGTGAATACAATTACGTGATATATGACGAAATTACGCTATGATATACATTTGAGTATTATATGTCTTAAGCATTGCCAATTATGGTAACAATTTGGCCAACTTTAAATTAAGAAGTACTCCCCCTTCTTAAATTAATAGCATTTGAGAAAATAATTTGTTCTATATCAATAGTTTTACTTTTTTAAATTTAAATATTGAGTACTTAAAAAAGAGTATCATAAACTTATTTTTTCTTCTTTTGGGTTTCACTATTCAATAAAAATTATTATTTTTTTAAATATAACTATTAAAATACGAGGGAGGGAGTAGATTTTTAGAATCTGTCCCCTTCGTAATGTTTGTAAAAGAGAGTATTCTTGAAAATTCATTGACCCCTAAAAAATGGAGCATAAATATGTCTACTTCATAATGTTTGTCAAAGTTTGCATTATAAAGATTTGACAAAATCTACTTATAGTAGGAGAATTTTTCTATGTAATTGATCTACTTTCTATTTTCTTAGTACCAATTAGCCGTTCTAGAGTTTAATTTGTTACTATGATCCCGGGCTCAATGTGCTTAGTGAGTTAGGACATCTCTAGACCGTCGGATTTAGATATCACACTTCCTCCATCCTATATTAATAGCTATATTTATTTAATAACTATTAATATAAAAAAAGACAGCAGGTTTAAAACACCAGCCTGGCTCATGTTAATTTTTTCCTTTGATTTACTAGCTAAGAATTGCCTTTAATATCTCGACAGCTTGAGGTAATGTCCGTAATAACGTTGAACAACAAGAAAAGAGTGCATAGGCCGTCAAGTAAGAAGATAGCATTCAATATCCAAAAGAAGAAGACAACAAATTAAGAAGCAGAGGAAGATACAGACACATTACAGGCTTTCTCAGAGCTCTCAAAACTCAGTTCTTAGAAATCATAGACAGCCATACTCAAGCCACTAAATCCGACAAAATTTCCTTTATCAAATCCTGAAGACAATAACAAATGACAAACATATCGTTTCTACTCTCCTTTAATCTTATCTAATTAATTATATATACGGACTCCATCCACTGCAGAATCCCGCCTGTGTCCCCTTCAAAGGACATCCACCCAGCCCAAGACTGTGTGGACTGTATATATGTAGCGCATTACCCTTTGAGCAAGCACAGGAGTTAATAATATAAGTTCCTGTAATTACTCAGGAAAGATCAGCAAGAGGGAAGATCATCAGGAGGAGGAAGAAGGGACTGGCTGGGCTTGGGACCATTCAAAACCACGAATGCCATGGACAGTCCCCACGTGGTATGAGCTTCAAGATGACAGTGAATGAACCAGACGCCCGGGTTCTCGGCCTTCAACCGGACGGCAGCCCATCCCCCGCTGGGAACCGCCACGGTGTTCCT
Organism: Saururus chinensis; assembly: GCA_035235625.1. Lineage (NCBI taxonomy): Eukaryota > Viridiplantae > Streptophyta > Magnoliopsida > Piperales > Saururaceae > Saururus > Saururus chinensis. The sequence goes on from CP141145.1 coordinate 36,887,621, forward strand.
CTCCGCCGGGTCCACCAGGTTGTAGTTGGCCGGGTCCTTGGACGGGTTGAAGTTCCCGAACCCGCTCCCCACCACGAAGAAGTTGTGACCATGGATGTGGATTGGGTGGTTCTCCACGTTGATAAAGCTCGTGTCCTGGAGCACAAACTCCAGGCGCATACCAAATGGAACTGCAAAGAGCTTGTTGCCGTATTCCGGGTTCATGTTCATTTTAAAGGAAGCTGGGCCGGTGTAGTTGAAAGGATAAGATGGTTTTTCAGGGAAGTCAGACATGAACCGACCGGTGCTGAGGTTCTGGTAGTGATCTTGCAGGACGGAGACTGGTGGGCGCACAAAGGACTGGTTGTTGATGGAGGCAGAGAACCTCTTGCCCAGGAAGCCCTTGCAGAGCTTCTTTGGTGGGCAGTCCTGGAGGTTGAGGCTGATGGTGAGGAAGACCTGCTTGTCCACTTTCTTTGGGACGTTGCATGGGTAGCTAGAGGAGGCCAGGCTTCTAATGCTTTTGGAGAATTGAGTGGCCAAGGGGGTGTCCCTCATAGCTGGGAGGCAATGCAAAGAAACGGTGGAGGAAGGTACGGTTATCGGATCTTTGAGGGCTTTGTCATAGGTAATGAACCCAACGGATGTGGTTTCATCAAAGGGGACCACGGCTGTTACATAGGGCCTGATAGCCATGGTGAAGGTCCCGGACTTGGATGGGTGGTCGGCTTTAAGGAGGACATTCATGGTCTGGCCGGGGGTGATCATTATGGCCGGGGTGGTGAATGGCTTGACATAAGTGGCATCAGCTTCCACAACAGTTAGGGTGTGGTTGGCTATGGCAAAGAAGAGCTCGTCGTTGAGTGCTGCGTTGATGATCCTTAGCATGTACGTCTTCCCGGGCTCTACTCTTTGCAGGAAGGTATCTGGGCGACACAGAGACAGACAGACAGACAGACAGAAAAAGGTTTATTATTATAGATAGGACTGGGAGTGTGGAAAGACAGCGAGTGGTGGTAATCTTTCTCTATTCAACACTTGGACCCCAAGTTTTGCAGTTGACTGAAGCCTGAACCACATGGTGAGTGGGACAGGCCTGCAGATATGATGCACAGAGTAGAGCAGCAGTGGAAAGAAGGGGAGGAAACCTATAATTGAGAAAAGGTTTTTACCTTTGGCAGAGCATGGGTAGAGGGGCCCAGGCAAGCCATTGATGGTGTATGCATCAGAAACATTTGGCCCACCTCCATACATTATAGTGTCTGCTTCTATTGCGTCCACATCTCCGTTCCACCATTCGCCTGCACGTTAATTAAAGCAACCTGCTTATTAGAGTACAAGAAAGCCAACTGTCCAAGTTTGTTATGCTTGTACATAACTTGTCGAGATCTATCGATCAGTTCCAATTCTCATTGGCCTGATTGGAACATACAAATTACTGATTTCAGTCACTGTTATATATACAGATCCTTACCAAGAATAATGGAAACTTCTGCTTGGACTGGAGTGGGGAAAGGGTAGGGCGTGCGTGGGTGGATGATGAAAGCGCCATGGACGGATGCTCTCTGCCAAGAAAGATGGGCATGCCACCAAAGGGTGCCTCTTTGCTTGCTGATTCTGAATTTGTAAGTGTAGGAGGAGTTGCTTGGGATAGGACACTGCGTGATGTAGGCGGGCCCGTCAGCCCATCCTGTCCTATATTGCCTCATTCCATGCCTGTCAAATTCATGTCACCTGCTCAGTTACTTGTAAATGGAGAAAATATTAGGTACTTAGAAGATACTAGGTATATGTGGTCGGTAACTATTTCTACCAGCTATAGTGGATGGTAGATGTCATGGAAGGCAAGACAAGCCTGTCCCACGAGGATAGCCGGTGTATTTAGATTAAATAATCGTATTAGGAGAAAGGGCAAGATCAATTGAGAGAATCGACTACACCCACTTCTGCAGGTATTGTACAGCACACGCTACTAAGTACCTAACTTCTATCATTTATTATTTTAACAGTTATTTTAGCAACTGATCTTTGTTATGTCAAATGTTATACAAGAAAATATTAAGTATTGATAATGCCTATCACCAATAAGAATTTAAAATATTATCATTTTTTTTTATTAAGTAGGTTATTTTTAAATAGTTAACCGAAAATTGTGTAAACAAGTTAATTTAATAGGCACGGCCACATTGGTATCTTATGCGTACTTACTATTTTCTCGATTTTGAGAAGGCAAACGATAGCCATCTTCGGTCGAACCCTTTTCATGTGTTAATTAGAAAAATTAACGAGGTATAGGAAGATCAACTATGGAAAAAATCAGCAAAAGTGCAATTTATGTGCATGTTTGATTATAAAAAAATAACTTTTGTGTACCAAATTAAAAAGTGCATCAACCCCATAAGTAATCATTTTTCTACATTCATTTTATATATATTTTTTATCGGTTACATGCACTTCTTATTAGTAAGATAAAAACCTGCGGGAGATTATATGAATATGATCTACCTTCAAAAGATCTATCCAACAATATGCATGCTCCTAAATCCTAATATAGTCGAATGTTAAATTATTTCAGAATGATGAACGAAGAAAATAGGATGAATATTAAGGGCTGATGAACAGGACAGAAAATCATGCACAATAAAGTTTGAACCAGACAAGGACTAATCTTGCAGAAAGAGGTTAAGTTCTAAGGGAGCAGAAAGGTTGGGTGGAGAATAATCAATCCTTCACGTGCTTCTCTATCACAAGCGCACGACAAGGTTTGCATCATGAGTCCGATCGCGAGTTTTCAGCAGCCACTCTTCTGGTGACCATCTCTTTCGACACATATACATTATGCTGTTCTTTCCTTTGCTCATTGAACGAGCATCAGGTGACTTACAGCTCAGTTCTAAGGACTGATTAGAAAAGTCAAATTGTTATAGAGGCAGCTGGACTGGGTCCCCTGTCTGTTACTAGAGCATGCTGCAACAAATTTTCGTCCTAACAACTGATCTGGATAGATGGCAATATGTTATGCACCACATGAACTTTAATTTTCTCTATTGTAGAAGCGGCGAAGAAGTATGTCAATATGATTCAGTCTACTGTAAACGTGATAGTAAGCAGAGTATTGCTGCCTAGTCCATGTTCATGATAAAATGAAGGCTGTAGAAGCATAATGATAACAAATAGCCGAAAGAAGGGAGACTAACCAATGGAGAGTAGTTTTATGAGCCACCCTGTTGGTAACCTCAATCTCAACTTTGTCACCTTCATACACGGCTATGGTTGGACCTGGGTACTCTCCGTTTACAGTCAGAAGGTTCTTCGTATGGCAGAGACGAGTCACTGTCGTCAATTCCACCTGCAATGCAATCACAAAGGACAAAAATAACATTTATCACTTTCTTCTCCATCTCCGGTGCATGCCTCTTCAGTTGCAGACATCAAGAAAGACGAAAAGAGGACACCCTACAAAACTTGCATATATATATATATATATTTACTCCAGATGAAATCCTTACATTGAAATGGAAGCGACGTATGGTTGGCAGAGGTGTCGACAAAGAGATTCTCGCCGCAACTAATCCTCCAAACATTGTACATATTAGCAGTATTACGAGGAACACATCGTACTGGTAGTAATTGCTCTTCATTGCAACAAGCCCACAGTCAAAACAGAAGAGTTTGAAAGGGTAGACAAGAGCCTTCCTCAGCACTACCAACGGTCTTGTGCACTACTATATATATAGAAGTGTGTGTGTCTCTCTTTCCCAAAATTTGCTGGAAAATGCAATTAAATTTTTCTGCAACTCTGGATGTGGGCCGTGGGTAGTAGTGCTTCTACGTGTTTTTATAAGATCCCCTTACGTATACTGATTCATACTAATATGATTCACATTTTTTTATCTTGGGGGGTGCTCTTTGGCATGGTAGGTGGGAAGATACAACAAAATGGTCAAAGGTGCTTGGATTGTAACCTTCTTGCGTTTTGTTAAATACAATACATTGCACATAATGCAGCTTGCCCCATGCAGTCTTAGATATTCTTAGTCCACCAACTACTCATTTTTGTCATTACTCAAGTAGAAACAGCAGGTATAGAGACGTCCATTTTATCTTATTTTATTTCTAACAGTCCAAGAGCAAGAGTAAGAAGAGTAGATTATTAGCTACAAGACGATAGGTGCTGTTCTGATCTCGGTGGTGGTAATGGTAACAGCATCAACAACCATGAGTTTGGGAGATTCGGCTGTTGAGCAGAAAAATAACAGCAAACCACTCTTGATTAGATCTGTGTGAGTGTGGGCATATGGGCATAGTCTAAACTGTATCGGTGAGGGAGGTGGAAGAATAAGGATCACGCGCAGTTGGATGAAAAGCAAATTCAGGGTCCGGGATAATGATTCACTGGTCATCCATGTGCATCATATTATATAAGTGCGTACAATTTGATAAGGTGGACCCTTCTTTTCTTCTTAAATGAATGGAGGAATAAAAACACATTATAACACTTCTCATTATCAATGTACAGTTAATTTGTGGTGTTACACTTTCATGTGACCACCATCTAGCTAATACCCGGCTACTTAATTAATGGCATAATTTGTTTTCTTAAGATACTGTTTGGTACTAATGTAAAGGTGATGACCATGAACAGATACAGATTATATCTTTTCTCATTGAAAATAAGGTTTCGTCTTTAAAATAGACTGAATAAGTGGGGATTTGGGTAGGTGGAGGAGTCTGATCACGTACGTGAATAACAGCGTAGTGTACTCTGATGCACCCCTGAAACACCGGGATTTTTTTTATCCTCTTGGAGGACATCCTCCACCAGTAGGAACCATTGATCTTGGGGTTCATGTGCAAGTGGTATACTAGTGCACCTGTGCTACAATTGACTTTCATGATCGACTACTCCTATCTTATAGAGGATATTCAGACATACACCGTGTTGAGAAGACAAAAAAAAAAAAACTTCCATAAAACACGTCCAATGGTTACTACACTGGCAAATTAAGATTGCATGACATTTTCCATATAATGCAAGCCAACAACTTGATCATAAAATGCCAAAGATCTTGCCTAAATTATTGGAGGAAAATTCGAGTAAAGCACGCTTTATAAGCCCGTCTTTTATTCTTCCGGTGAAATAATTAAATCTATCACCCCTCTAGCTAGTAGTTCACTATTACCATCCAAATCACTGAGCATCTGGAAAAACCCTCTTAAGTCCGAGCCATTCTCAGCACAAAAGGTGAAAGGCGAGTTTCTTTTACGTTAAAAAAATGGAATGATATGAAGTAATATGATGTTCATGTGGACTATATATTCTTTACTTCTTCTTTCTTCTAGTTATCAATTAGCTCACTGAGTTTCTTAAGGCGCCAATACATGATCAGAAAATTTTTAAATATAGTCAATGTACATAGATTGTCAATTCATGCCTGTTGTCGTAAAAGTACAGCTAATATTGGTTATTATTGACTTCAGAAGATGCAAGAACGGAAGGAAGAAATTTGTTTGCATATAATAAGAAGATTAGGAATGGATGCAGGCAGAGACGCCAAATATTTACTTAAAAAAGAGTGTCATTGTGACATGGACACCTTGTGTTCTGATTATATTTAATCTAAAATAGTTAAGGGCAATTATATAATTTTAATTAAATTTTAAGGGGTTTCAAGAGATAAAATTTTTGTATCTAGTTAGAGCTCGAAGTAACGAGTGCAACGAATTGAAGAACATAAAACGGAGGTCATGAATAAAAATTACGACATCGGGAAGCATGATACACAGGTAGGACCCACTTTAAAAGTGTGAGATAACCTACCTATGTGGGATATAGTTTATAATGGATCATTGATACAAGTCTATCGGTACCAAGAACGCATGATTTCAACAACGGGATAAGAAGTTATTGCGTTTTGAAGTTGAAATTGTATTTAAATAAAATAATAATAAAATATTTAAGAAAATAAGAAATAGCTGACATCAACTGCGCCGAAGCCGAGCCTCGTGCAGTGCACTGATGCATGTGTCAGCTTTTGCTGACCAGATGGTTGGTCCACTCAGAACGCACCACGTGGCATGAGCAGGTGCTTGCGTCTATGCCTTTCCGTTGTATGCTTGTACGTTATTTTCTTATCAATTCTTTTCCGAAGGAGTTTTTGGAGTCGTAATGAGTCTGTTTTCTTCTGTTAAAAGACATCTTTAGCTAATTTGAGAGTGTTCTATGCAATAAAAGAGTCTATTTCTTGAGTTAGCATCTCCATAAGGGGGAAATGCCTTGGCGGTAAGAAGAGACTCTGCCTATCGTGCTCTAGCCCCGAAGAAAGAAAAGTGACCCGAAATAAGGGGAGGTTCCATCTTTCGCCATCTGGCCACCACGAGGGAAGTGACCCTGAGTAGGGGAGGCTATATCCTCCACTGAAGGGTCATGCAGTGAGGGAGACATCCCCAAGTTTAGGGGAGGTTATGTCTGCAGCCTATAGACACAGAAAGAGAAAAGTGCCCTGGTCTAAGGGAAGTTCTATCCGTAGCCTACAAGCACGGAAAGAAAAAAATGACTCCGGGTATAGGAGGTTATGTCTGCAGCCTACGGGTACGGGAAGTGTGAAGTATCCTGGGTCGAGGGGAAATTTTGTCTGCAACCTACGGGCATGGAAAGAAGAAAGTGTTTCCGGGTAGGGGAGGTTTTGTTTGCCGCCTTTTGACGTAATGAGAAAGATGTTCCGGAGTTAGAAGAGGGCATGCCCGCCATCTTCGAACCTGAAAGGAAGTACGCCATGAGTAAACAAGTAACTCCTAGCATCGCTACTTTTGGAACTGTAGGGGAGTGATTTTTTTGACCATCTAATTTAATGTAATTTATATGCATGCACATCTTAATTAGTAATATTAATATACTAATTAAGATATATAATTTGCTATAATTTGGTAGATTTTGATACATTCTAATCCAATTTTATATGATATGCTATGATTCGATTTACTCTGGAATACTTTGTTTAATCTGATATGCTTTAATATGATCTGTTATGGTCATATGAAATCTATTATTGTCTGATGTGATCTAATATGATTCGATTTACTTTGTTTTGTATTTGCTACCGCTGTGTGATTGAGAGACACGTGCGATATTAATAATATTCTGCTCACTTCTACGATAGAGTGAAATATGTATTTCCGTTGATTTATGAGCTTTTGTTTGACTTTGATGTTTTATGAGATTTTTATCCGATTCTAAATGATTTATTCAGATATAAGAATATATATATATATATATATATATATATATTAATGTATATAATTTTCTAATGCATGATACATGTAATAGCCAATAGGCAGAACTATGTTTGGATCTGATTGTATTGGAATAATATCATACATGTTATCTAATACATACATAGGCAATCAACGGCAAGACAACATTGGCCTAATTCAAAGCAGTTATAAAATTATGTTTATTCTGATATACGCGCAATGGAACACTATAGCTTCATAGTGCGTAGAAGAACGTTATGACTCTCGTACTTAGAGTCCACCACTCTTGGTCGGTCTCAGTTTTAATATTTTTCTCTTAAATTTAATAAACTCCAATCTTATTTTCCAAAATAAGCCTTGGTCTGGGTTTTTATGGGTCGGGGTGTTGCAGTCATAAACTTATTTTTCCTTCTCTTAAAGGTGAGTTTTACTATTTAATAAAAATTATTTTTTTAAAATATAGTTATTAATAAGATAGTAATATTCCTATAGCAAGAATACCCACAAAAACTCACAAAAGTGTTTTGATTGGACTTCACAAGTAGGCCCTACACAAAGTTCACTTAGGTTTACTTATCTAAACCAATCAAAACTCATGTGTGAATTTTTAATGTGTACTTTTAATGTAAAAATATTATTATTTTTTATTAATTTATTAATTTGAGATGAATGGAGCATAAGAGAATCAACAAAACCTTCTCCAAACTCGAAGCTACATATGAAAATAAGTCAATAACTAGAAAATTCCTCCTTTAACAAACCAATGACCAAAATACAAGGAGGATATAAATTGATGGGCCCTATCCTGATATCCACCTAATTTTCAGATCTCACTTCTTTATGGTAAGTTCTAGAAAAAATTAATTGTTTTTTATGGTGATACCCATGCTCTAAAACCGTAATGGAGTATATTTTATTCTTCAACACGTCCTTTACTAGACAAATACAAATCAACAAGGGTTTTGTCAAAAACCACACGACACGACTACCTCAAATCCATTGCAAGAAAATGCTCCCTTTTTCTTTAATGAAAATCTATGTATGCATGGATGTATATAAACCAAAGAAGCAAGAAGCTGAAATTTTGAGAGCAAGAAAGATCACATCTGTTTCCTTCATATATAAATCATAGATGCATGGGGAAATGCTTCGTTCTTTAAGTAGGTTTCTCACAAGAGAAGTTTTTGCACGAAACGTTGCGATGCGATTCTATCATTTTAGCTACATATATAGGGGCTGCACAAACAAACATGTAAGTGATGTACATAGGCCAGTGGATGAAATTTTAAGATTCAGACAAGTATTTAGGGAGTATTTGGGAACTGAATTAATTTTAAAAATTCACCGCTGAATGTGAATTACGTTTGGTAATAGAATTTGTTAGAATAAATTCAGATGGCACGTCAAACCCAATTTTAAAACTTTAAACTAATATAACTCTTTCTCTCGAACTCGGATATGTACGTTCTTGATACTATTAAGTGCTTTTAAATTTAAGCTCTATCAAACAAGACCCCACAAGGGTAAGTAATTTTGAACTTTCAAAATGGGTCATACCTATATAGTACATTTCTTGATGCTCAAATCGATCTAAGAGATAATCGTTGAAAAATAATAAAATATGTAATTTTTAAAACGGGAAGTGGGAGACTAAATCGACTTCACTTCAGTGAATCAGGCCAATTCAGGCTTGAAACTGCCTGAATCAACTTCAAGGCTGAATTTTTAATTTTGCGCAACTTCTACATATAACAAGATTCTAATAATTCAAACTTAAATTGAGATTGAATCAACTAAATCTTCCAAAATTTCAGTACCCAAACGACCCATTAATTTGATAATGAATTGTGACATTAGTGGGAGGTAGAGTTCTTCCTATAAAGTTTTCTTCCCATAGTGGTTGCCCATCTCGAAGGGGCTTTCCCTTGAGACTTAGTTTTTTCGTTAGAAGTAGATGCCTACTTAAAAGAGGTTCCCCTTCTCATAAGGGTTTTCATGAACAATAGCAAGGAGTAGGAGCAATGTTTAAAAACCGGCCATGTCACTGATCTGGATTGGTCATTAGACTAGGTTAATTTGGTTCAATTGCACGATTTTTTTATATTTAAATTAAATATAATAATTATGTATATTATTCACAAAAAATAGTAGAGTATGCATATATCTCAATTCTATTTAGATGGGCTTGAATCCGCCTATGAAGAAATTTTGTCCGAAGCATTATAAAGTAGATTTACATTAAACAAAATAATTTAAGTGTAATGTTAAACTATGAGACATTAAAAAGGATCGAGTGGCCAGCAGCGGTTTTAAAACACTTAAGACCGTATAGTCGAGCTCTAAGAATGACAAAAATAGGGATGAAAAAGTGTGGCAAGCGTCCAACACTGGGCTGGGCTACTTGCAAGATTAGTCGACGGGATTGGCAAGTGTAAATTTACCTGTGTGGGTGGATCCGCACAGGCTAATTTAACTGCAAATTGTTATCATATGAGCACGAGGAGATACAAGTAGACTGTCTAGGGCCACCTGTTCATGAGCATTGGAATCCTTAACCAATAGGTTGCACTAACCTAGACCCAAATACATATGAAATCAAGAACTTTGGTCTGCGTATGAGAAAAAGGAACATATCTTTTCTGACTAGACATTATTCATACCCCTTTGAAGAGGATGAGAGCCAAATGAGTAGTGTGAAGGCGTTGAATCAACAGGAATAATAGGAAGCTGAGAAGAATTTGTTGGAAGTAAATCTTTGTTCTTCCAAACTTGAATCTTGAACGGTGGCTGATATGAATTAACAAATCCGTAGTTGAAATAATCACTTTAAAACTTTAAAATTGTTGTAAAAAATACACTACAACGAATTATGTTTCAAGGCGTAAATTATTCTCCTAAAATTAGTATTTGTTACTATCAAATCTTCGATTCCACAAATGTGAAGATACAATAGTGTCCTTTATCTACAAATTACACTTTTGAACATCACTTTTAAAAACTTAAAGGTGAAATTCTTACCTCCTATTCTCCAGGATAGGGATGCCACTCGGTTCGGGTATGCAGTAAAACTCAACCTGACCAACTTGACCCTAACAGGTCGGGTTTAGGTTTTCGCATTCAACCAAAAAACTATTTGGGTCGGAGTTAGGTTTATTATTTCTAAAATGGTATCGGGTTCGGATTTGACAAAACTTAACCTGAATAAGGTTATAAATATAAATTTTAAAAATTTTTCTTTGTATTTTGATAAAACTCTACACGACATGACCCGGGTATCGGGTTATCAAATTCAACCGAAATAGCTATTTAGGTCGGATTAAGGTTTAGTAAAACCCAACCCGATGACATCCCTACTCAAGGATAGAGAGAACGAGTTCAAATTGCCTGATCGGATTGCACACTCCATATCAACCACATTTCCATGTTAGTTATTAATGTTCCCTTTTATCATCAATGGAAATGACATGACACCTTGGTGTTTATGGGCCCCACTGCTCCAGGATTAGATGATTGCTTCCATAAACTACATCACATGTGTCGGAAGAGAGATTTATCTCCCTCCTCCAAATATGTGACAGTCTCCAACCCTTCCTTCAAATCCACGGCTAGATCGTGGCCCACGGCCTAGGGGGCATAGCCAGTATGTGGCCCCCAAGATGGTTATGGCAGCCTCCCACTACAGCAACATGCCTTATGTCAACCATTTCTTTGATTAAATTCCACACCCATACGTATGTCTTCCTCTAGAGTGCCATGTGCAAGGGCTTCGGAGATACCCTACACTATAGGAACGCCATCCTTTCCTTCCAACGTATGCAACAACTCAACATGAGACCAGTTCTCCATCTTCATTATCATCAAATCATACTTCAAGATCGCTACTACTCCTAAGGGTGGGAAAGGCCGGGGTCCATCCTTTTGATCCCGACAACCGGCTTCATGTTGGCTTGACTTGTTGTCATGCCCCAGTACTTGCCCGACCCAAGCCAAGGGACGGTTGAAGCACACGGGGCGACCAAGTAAAGACTTGACCCCTCTAATGGGTATAACACACATGGAGTAACACACCACTTTATCTTTGTGTAAGAGAAAAATAAGTAAAATATAAAAGACATCAATATATGAATTAGTCTTCAAATCTCCAACCCACGATCTTACAACACTAAGCCATCAAACATGACTCAAGTCATAACATCTAAAATAAGTCTAAAGCTACAATAGCTAATAAAATCTGAGACAAAATCCACCAAATATAAAATTCTAGCACACCGACTAAATAAACAAGTAAAGATAGTAAAATCTCAAGGCTCCTATACCTACTCCCAACCATCATCCACATGCGCCTCATGAAGAGGGATCTGATTGTCTTAATGTCGCACCATGCAGCCCCAAAATAGAAAACACAGAGAAAATGGGGTGAGTATAAAACTCATTAAGGTTTTAAATTGCAAGACAATAAATTTAAAAACATTGTGACATTCAACATAATCTATCACGTCAACATATCAGGTATTATCCCATTTTTGATTATTTTCTCTTTTCTTAACCATACTCACCCATAAGCAATTATCTAGTATGAAAGTATCTCAAACACACCATCCATAGCTAAAATAATCACATTAAAACATAAACATCCATCTTGCATGAAGAGTGTCTCTAGCACACTCTACATATTTATGCATATTCATTTTCCTTCATAAACATTCATCCTGCATGGCAAATGTCTCAAACACACTATACATATCCATTTATGATTATAAATATTTAACTTAATTGAGAAATATCTTAAACACATTATACATATTCATGCATATTTATAAACAATCATCCTGCATGATAAGTGTCTCAAACACACTATAAATATCCATGCATATTCATAAATATTCAACCTGCATGAGAAATGTCTTAATCATACTATACATATTCATGCATATTCATAAACAACCATCCTACATGATAAGTGTATTAAACACACTATACATATCCATGCATATTCATAAACATTCAACTTGCATGAGAAGTGTCTCTAACAAATGATCATAATCATGCACATCTATGAACATTCATCATGCATGTAAAGTGTCTCTAATACACTATCACAACCATGCATATCAATAAAACAATTCATGCTTAATCGGTCAAAGCTTAAGTAGTCCATCCTCACTCCAAACAATCCCCGAATGGAAAGTCTAAATGAATTACACTGTTTTGGTAAATTCCCTAGTGGGGAAGATACCCCTTAATAAGTCAGTGCACTCAACTACATCAGTCTAGATTCTTAGGGTCTAGATGGTTTTAATAGTTTTGGTTTTCTTATAACATTGCTGCTCTTCTTAAGCTAGGGAGGAAAACTTGGCCTCGAGGGACGTAAAACATTGTCCTTTTGGATGTAAAAACTGAATCGATAAGCCTTAGATCGATTAACCCGGTGAGAAATATTGCACAACTGCATCCAATCGAACAAACCTTGGCTAATCTCGATAAAATCTTGCTCGAAAATCCATCTCACGATGCATGTAACATAGTACATATGTAAGCAATAACTACAAGAATCCCAATTTATGAAACGTGCTCCCATCAACCACATGCATATTTTCTAGTCATAAGTGTTAACATTCACCATAATTACCCCTACATATGTGTGTACATAGTAGTAACATTTAATCCTAAGCATATGGACATGTATTGTGAACAACCCATCAACATACTACACACAAGTTATTAAAATTTAATCATGGCTTCTTACTAAAATCATGGGTTAAAAACCAACGAAAAACACAACTCGAGACAAATGCAACCTAATGCTAAACTTAGGTAAGCATATTGATCATTACTACAGTTTAAGCTAGACAAGGAACCATCATTCATCCATAATTTAATCATAACATGTGAAGGCATGCAAATCCATTCACATGTTGTAACCTTGTTGGAATCCTAATTATAATATGAAGATTAATCACTCAACATGGATTTTGGATAAGAAATCATAATATGTTTAACCAAATAACATGTAATCCACTTTACACTTAAACATTCATCGTAGCTCATAACATCAAATTCATGTCCTTACAATAGCATTTCTTAGTATAAATCACTCATCATAATCAAAATAAATGGTACTTAAGAAGAAGAACATGAAAATGAGAAAAATGAACAAAATGACCAAAATTGCAGTAGAACAGAAGTTCTGGTTCGTCTTCTTCCTTTTGAACCGAAAACCAAAATTATACATATCTGACTTAAACCTTCAAATCTTATTTCCAAACATCATCATAATGAAATATAAACCTAGGAAATGATAAATCTAGTCATTTATCAACTACAAAACAAAGAAATTGCAAGAAAGGTTAAGCTTTGCATAACCCACTATTAAAACTCAACTTCGTGCAAACCTACATAAACCTTCACCAAACTTCAAATCCAAAAATATAGACCTATTTTAGAAAAAAAAACCTTTACCTTCAATGAGTTTCATGATCTGAAATCGACGCTCCAACCTCTTCAAATCCCCACCCACATAAGGGTTTTGTTAATACATGTATAAATCCGATTAATAAAGCTTAAATCACTTAAAAACTTGTAGATCTATGACATGTTTAGTTCCAAAACAAAAATCTTTCATTAGAGGTTTGAAATAGAGATCAAAATCTGAAACTTCAGTGGTAAAAATTAAGATTTAACCTTAGAAAAGATGAGATTTAGAAAGTTTAGGCAAAACCATAGGTGATTAATTGAAAATCAAGGCTAATCCTTACTTTAATCGATCTATCCTCTTTTGAAATGTGGATTTGGGCCTTTTAGCCTCCAAATTTTAGCCCTTCCCAAATGGGAATGTGTAAGGACTTTCATTTTTTTGAACCGGTTTATTTTAATGTTATTTATCGGTTATCATGTGGTTTAAGCGTTTTCTGATCAAATTCTGTGGTTTTAAAAAATAAATGAGATTTCTAAAGGTTTTAAGCAAAAATAACTCTACATTTATGAGTTTTAAGTAGTTTTTAGTAAATTCTAAATTTTTGAGTTTTTTTTGATTTTTTACTAATTTTCCAAAAAATATGGTTTAATAGGACCCCTGTAGGCCCCACCGACAAAAATTGAGGTTTTTAGACCAAAATGACTCAGATATCAACACAAGCTTATCTAAATTTCTTTTAGAAATTTATCGGATTTAATTAGTTCTCAAATCTTCAAAATATCTATTTTTAGCTTGAATTTTTATTTATACCCCACCAGTTCATTAAGTGTACCCCAAGCCCTATTATAAATAAAAAGGGATACTATTTCCCATTTGAGAATAAGCTAGGAGAGGGTGATTAAAGCCTAATTCCCCAATTAGGCCGAATTAGAAAGGGATTAAGGTATGTTCTCCTTTAATCAAGCCTAAACACTAGGTTTTCTCTTAATCCATTCTTAATCTTAACTTCAATCGTGGTTTTAATCCATTTTGAAAAAATAAAACTACTAATTTACCTCTCTTCTCCAAGCCTTACTCTTTAAAATCTCATTTTTGAGCTTCTAAAACCCTACATCTAATGTTTACTTTCGGTTTTTCGAAGCTAAATAGATATTAGTAGTATGTTAACTTAAAATTATGTTTTTGGAAGGTGTTGGAGGAGATTGAAAGTTTATTCTAGCCCAAACAACAAGGAAAGATAATAAGTTCTTTAATTTCAACTTTGGGTAGTAAAAATCTTGGTTTTTATGATGTTGTTTGAAGTGGGTTTTTCTTGATTTAGGCTCTAATGATGGGTTTAATAAATGTTAATCTTTCACTTCAATTTCTTAGGGTTTTATCTTAGAATGGTTTAGATTAGTGTTCTGAATGGTTTGATAAGTTTTTGATAATGTTTGGTACCATGGATGAAGATTTGAAAGTGTTTTCATGGTGTTTCGGTTTTGATTTTTGAAATGAAGAAGAAGGTCAAAACTGCTATGTTGGAGATTGAACGGCCTACCAGGGCGATCGATCGAAAACACTATATTTTTAGTAAATTTTTGGTTTAGCCGATCGAACGGCCTTGCAGGGCGATTGAACGACTACATGGCAGTTTTTGCTATTTTTGAAACTTATGCTCATTTCAATATTTTACTCTATTTGATGATTTTAATGGTTATGGGATGTGTATTATGATGAAATTAAGCTACTGGATGTGTAAAATTGATGATGAAAGTTTATGGAATGTGTTTAAGTGTGGTCATGTGACCTTATATTATGTTGATAATTATGCATGTTGATATTGAAGTACTTTGAACTTTTGAATGTTGGAATTCTTATTTTTAGAATATGTTTCCAGTAGGGATATGATGTGGAAAATTGTGTGATATGTTTCTCTTATAATGAGGATGGTTTATGGGTAATAGATGTAATCATGTTGTGGCTTATTGAATCGAAGAATTATGTTTGTGTGAGTGAATGTTCGATTTCACATGGATGGATTTAAGCTTTATGGTGGATTTTGTTTTGATTTCAGTAAGAAATCATTGTTTTGAATGTGTTCAAGCATTTGTAAATTGTCTTATGAGTTTTTGTCAAGCATTGTGCATGTGCTTAGATATGAATGAATACACACACATATGAGGTATCTACTATGAAATTGTAGTTAATTATGCCTTGATTATGATGCATGAGGGGACTAATTGGTAGCACATTCTATGTGTTGGAACCCATGTAGGTCTTGCTCACGGATGTATCATATTATTATGCATCATGGATTGATATTCATAGACGAAGTTTTATCGATGTTTAACCGGAATTAATCAATTGTATGCAATGGTTGAGAATGAATGCCAGATTAATCGCTCGGTGAATTAATCGGAACTTGGTTGGTCCGATAGGACATGTTTTTTCTTTAAGTTCCTGTGTGGAATATGTATACTCCCTGGGTCCAGTCTAGTGAAATGGAATTATGTGGAGACAAGTTGTGTACTTGTCTTGCAGATTTGAGATTATTATGAGTGTTATCTGGACCTTGAGAATCTAAAGTGGTATGTCGTGTACACCTGCTACCACGTGTTCTAGGGTTCACTGTGTGGGAATTCATGCTCTCCCCTCCACAGGAGATGTCCTTGGGCGAACATCCTTGCTCTAGATTCTTTGTGTGAGAATGGGACATTCTTGGCCAAGATCGTTCAGGGTGAGCAACTTTAAGGGCTGAGAACCCTGACCCTCTTATATTTCTGTGTGGAAATTTGACTGTGTCTCGCCTTCATGGCCTTAACTGTGTCCTGCTTATGTGGCAATACTTGTGTTTACTCCTTGATGGAGGCATTCACAATTTGTATTGATTGATGTTTATTATGAATGCGATGCATGATTGTGTATCATGTGTTCGACACGTTTGTCGTGTAGGGTGAATAAGGTTTATGCAATATGAATGCAAGATCAGAAATGGTGTGATTGAGACAATATTATGCAAGTTTATGTGATATGAATGCATGATCAGAAATAGTGTTATTGAGACACTATTATGCATGTTTATGTGATATGAATGCATGATCAGAAATGATGTTATTGAGACACTATTATGCAAGTTTATGTGATATGAATGCATGATTAGAAATGGTATTACTGAGATACTATTATGCAGGTTTATGAGATATGAATGCATGATCAGAAAGTGTGTGATGAGACACTATTATGCAGGTTTATATGATATGAATGTATGATCAGAAAGTGGTATAACATATTAATCTTATATCTGAATTGCTACTTACCATGTCGTCGTGTTTTCTAATTATTATAGTTATATTCAAAACCATTATTAAGTTTTTACACTCACCCCACTTTCTTGCTTTGTTTTGGGGCTGCATAGCATGACATGCAGTCGGACAGGATCCTCTTTATGAGGAGAGATCGGGGAGAGCTTGGGAGTAGGAATGAAGGCTCCTAGATCTTGCATGTTTTTCTGATTCTTTTGTTTTAATGATAGAACCCTTGGAATGGTTCTTATTTTCAGACTTGTGATACATTATGTCTTTAGTTTCGTTTGAGACCTTGTTTTGGAGCCAAGTGTGTTGGTTATGGATTATTATTATGTGGGTTTAAGATTTGTGGTTTAATTTAGAGTTTGAGTAACTCTTTTAGTTCTACCTATTTACTCTTACTCAAAGTAATATGTAACTCCGTTAATTTATACCACCCATGGTTAGGGCATAAGTCTTCCGCTATTTTTTTAACCATTTTCAAACTGTCGCCCCCGTGCGCTAAACCGGCCCTTAGACTGGGTTTAGCTGGGGTCGAGCAGTGTCGGGGTGTGACAAAATGAGGTTGTGACTTTTTATTTATAGTAAGCCATAAGGTATACATAATAGAAAATTGGGGTACGAATATAATTGAACACTAAAAATGGATAATTTATTTATTTTGAGTCCAAAATGAAGTTTAAAATTTTGAAATACTTAATTACTAAAATAAGATATTTTAGGGTCTTATGAGAGCCATCATTCCAATTTATGAACACAGGGCCCACAACGGGGCTTGCCCCCTAACTTTTCTGAAAAATAGTAAAAAATTTTAAAAAATTTTGTATTGACTTATTTTAATATAAAAACCATCACAGTGAAGAAAATTTTGATTAAGACCATTGTTAACTACCTTAAATTTGAAAATAAGTTAAACCGACCCAATTTAACATTAAACCATATAATAACAATTAAATAAATTAAATAAACCGGATTTAGGGTTTAGGGATCTTACACTTGTGTTTGAGCTCGAGCTCGAAATTGGTCAAGTTAAGCTCAAACATATAAACATTCAGCTCGAAGCTCGATAAAAACGTAAACTTACATTAAGTATATTATTATTTTAAATATACGCATGCATATATTATACATTATATATGAATTTCATATCTTCCAAGTTTTTAACTTTTTATATGTAATATTTTATTTTTATTTTTTATATACAATTATATAAGGTTTTTTTAGAGGAATTATATAATATTTCAAGAGATCTAGAACTATTTTTTTTTATCAAAATTTACTCCCTCTATTATGTATTAATAATTTAAATTAGAAAATCAAAATCAACAACAACTAATTTATTTGATTTTATAATCTAATACATTAGACCACTTATTATATTCGTTTTAGTAATTTTTCTCTAAATACTTTTGGGTTACCAATTATAAAACTAAGTAATGATCACAAAGCATAATAATTCAACTTGAACTTTGACTCAAATTCAATTTGAGCGTGAAATTAAAGTTTCAAACTCATATTTGAATACTCTAAAGCTCGATGATACTCGGCTAGTTAACACCTTAGTTGGATCCCTAATGTTGTTCTTATGCTTCCAAACCTTATTTACTTGGCAAATGATGATTCTTTTATAAAGAAAATGTGTTATTAATGTTTGAGTCACCAATAGGTCTCAACCAAACTGTGTTGTGTCGTGCTGTTTCCATCAATCAGCAGGAGCATTAATAACATGGATACTTATTGTAAAGAATAAGACCAGACATGAACTTGGAGAGAACAAGGTATTTTTTAGTGATACTAAAGTTTTGATCAAAAAGAAAATCAAAGTACACTTGTTCCTGAGTTAATATTGCCTTCTTAAATAATTTGAGACAAATTTTCCTTTGAAAAGATGCAACCCTTCATCAAAAATCTAAAATTAATCAAAAGATTTCTAAAATAATTGTCGGGCACTGGATTGGCAGTAGTGGCCGAATGATTGCCAAAAGTTACTGTAAAAGCGATATAGGCAACCCGATTGATCGGCCTAGGAGCTAATCGATAAGTAAAAGACTGTAAACCAGTTTATAGTCAACTTGATAGATCAGCTCCCAAGCTGTTTGATTGGTGAAAACGACTATGAAATTCAATGTGGCCCGATCAATCACTTCTATTTCAATATGTGGCCCGATCAATCACTGCCCAGGCCAATTGATCAGCATCATAATTTTTTAAAAAATTTAACAGAATTGAGGGTAGCCAAATTCACACTGTTGTAAGTAATTGTGATGAAAAAGTTACAAGAGCCCAATTGGGTCCAATCAACCAAGTTTAGACCTTTTTTTTAATACAACCGAGTTTGAACTTGACTAACTGAAAGAGTAGATGACTGTACGAAGTGCAACTCACAGATTCTAGCTTTTGCCTAACTCTAAGAGTCGTTACTACTACGTACAACATCTTAAATTCTAAATTACTTGAAATTTTTAGTGTTACATATTTTAAGCCCGTAATCATATATTCATAATTCTCTCCAAGTTTGTCCTTTTGATAACTTCATTAATAAACTGAACATTATTTTTCATAGATTTGGTAAAAGTGTTCAACATATTTACGCATGTTATTAGCTCTTGATTCAAAATTTCTATAAGAAACTTAATAGGGATAGATCGGGTTACTTTTTATTCATAGTTTACACCAAATGTTGTCCAGTCCTTCACGGAGCAATACAGGTGGAATAGAATAAGATCTCATCCTGGGATGATGTCCATGAGGAGTCTGTCACCTCCTATTTTATCCAGCCCACCTTTTTAATATAGTCAGGTGAATATTATGTACCAACTACATAAAAGTAAGTAGGGTGGGCTAGATAAAGTAAGGGTGATAGACTTCTCTTTGTATAGACCAAGACGAAGAATTCCTTCCTACACTGAACTAAATCCACATTCACGAATATGTGGTAGAGTCAAGTACCAGAAGCCGGCTCGTGGAGCAGCCAATGACCCACACTTATAAAGCCACCAAAGGTGACAAGCGTTGGGAGCAACAGAGGTCTGTTAGTGTGAAGGAAGGCGTCGCTCTTTCCTAAGAAAATATGTGAGAGGGAAAAGCAAGTAGTGGCAATATTTAGGGCAAGGGCGATATCAAAAAGAGGCACACATAGCAACTGATAGCAGCTGCGGACGTAAGTTACAGGCCTCGCTAGTGGCCAGTGGCGCAGCTGCTTACTCGCATCGCTCTCACCACTGTTATTATCGTCATCCCCACCGAAGTTGGAGAAGAGGCGGAAGATAAAGAAAAATTTGGTAGGTGGGGTTGGGTGCACATGAGTTTTTTTTTTGAATTTTTTTAAGGGGTGTATAAGCAACTGCTGCGAGGGAAATAGATGCATTCTAATTTTATACATAAATTGAATATTCTTATTTTTTTTATAGGTAAGACTTGGCATTCTTATGCACATTGTATGCCAATAGGATTTGGCCTTAGGGCCTCTCTCGCAACCAAGAGCAATCCAATTAGCCATAATAGTGTTGAATTAGCAAATTCAACATTCTTTTCCATATAAGTTCGCCTAAACCCTAAGTCACCAATTTTACCAAATATTCAACAAAAAGTCAGACTGTGATAGAGAAAAGGTAGAGTTCACCAAAGATTAGGCTAGAGTGGAGCAAAGGGTAGGGAAGAGTATGGTATGCCTAAGCAAAAGGAAGGAAGAAGGTAGGTTGCGTGCTTGGTAGGGAGGCAGGTTGCAACCCTAAATTTAGTCATAGGGGCTTCCATATTTCTGAGTCCATGTCAAAAGAGTTCTACTTCTTTCTTTTTTAACTAGGGTTCTACTTTGAAAAGCCACATAATCAATTTTTTTCATTGACATGCCTTTAATTTTAACAATAATAATAATAATAATTCATATAAGAGGAATTGACCAAAGTAGACTCTTACTTCGGTCAATTAACCGAAATGTGAGCAAGTTTCTACTATTTACCAAAATAGACTTGCTCACGTGAGAACATGTACATGTGGGAGTATTTTTTACTGAAATACCCTCCCCAAAGTATACTTCTTGGTGAATGGTGTCTCTTCGTCTCCCTCACCACATCCAATTCCCGAAGAGCATCTAGCCGTCTCCATCGCCATCTATTCCTCTTTGTCATTTCCGACTTCATGTCTCCCCCTCACTGCCCTCACCTCAGCCTCGCTCTCAACTGCACTGCCTCATCTCGCCCTCACCCTCAATGCCCTCATCTCACCTTCATCTAAAAGTATTTTTTTTTAAACAAAATTGATATATTTGCTATTGACTGTCATTAGATCTTGCCTCTATGTCCCATACATGATTATTGAAATGAATATTGAACAATTTTCATGCTTTGGTCTATTTGGTTTGTGCCTGTAGTTCCCATATTATTGTGACTTTCACATAATAATAAAAAGGTAAATTTTGTTGAGAATAAAGCATTTTACAAATTGCTTGTTGTGATTAGTACGTATGATAAGTATAAATATGAAACTGTGAACCGAATAACTACAAAACTGTAAAACTATAATACCAAAAAATTGGAAATTGACAGGAATTTTACTGGTCATTTGCCGTAAAATAGATGGAAAAGTATGAAACTGAATAACTGGAAACATATAAAACTGGAAAACTATAAACCTGGAAAACTATAATACTGGAAAATCATAAAACTGGAAAATTGGATAAAAAAGAGCTTCATTAGTGAGCAATAATTGAATTTTGTAGGCATTATTTTTTTCATATATTAATAGCTTGATTATACAATATATGTATATTCCCTTCTGATTAATTTTTAATTTAACATGTTTGTATAGGGAATGTCAAAGGCTATAGAAAAGAAAATCGATCAGAAAGAGAAAATTGCCGAAGAAGCTATATGAAGAGGATGACAACACCCTTCCAGAGATAGAGAACTAAGCATAGATGCAGTCTAACTTTGGAGATCTAGGAAGCCTAGACATCAGCTGAGCTCAGCTATCATGCGATCAACAGGGGGATCACAATAGGTGGGGCATGTCTCAACTGAGGATCTTCCTCACGGATGACAATCGATTGGTCTATGACAATTTCTCTCAGCACAACATAAAATTATGGTGCACTAATAGGAATTGGCATAGGCCATTCTCGCTGATGTCAGTGAGGAAGATCCCCAGTTGAGATGTGCCCCGCCTATTGTGATCCCCCAGTTGATCGCATGATAGCTGAGCTCAACTAATGTCTAGGCTTCCTGGAGCTCCAAAGTTAGACTGCATTTATGCTTAGTTCTCCTAGTGACCAAAGTAGAATTATAAAATTTATCTTTGCTGTAAACAAAACTAAATATTTTTGAACTATCTTCGCTATCATAAAACTCAATTCAATGTTTTTGAATTATGTTCAGATGGTTGTCTTATCTTATATTAAAAATACTAATACAAGAAATTCAATTCTTCGTCGTTTCCATTTACTATCACACAAATGTGCAAATTTTCTATCTTGGAAAGAGATGTAACGATGGACCTAGTTGGAAACTAGAAATTTGGCAACTTCAACATTGACAACAGGGAACACTGGAAAGCTGGAAACGGGAAAATTGGCAACTGTAACACCGAAAACTGGAAAACTATCAAACTGAAAACAAGCAATGTCTATTGGAAACCTGAACAGAAACCTGATAACCACAAAAAAATGTAATATAAACAAAAAATTGTCCTTATACACCTTTCATATCCACAAAAATACATTTTGCTCTAAACATGTAACATATTTCAAGGAGTTATAATTTTTTTCTTCTTTGTTGG
Organism: Saururus chinensis; assembly: GCA_035235625.1. NCBI lineage: Eukaryota > Viridiplantae > Streptophyta > Magnoliopsida > Piperales > Saururaceae > Saururus > Saururus chinensis. Next base: position 36,910,331 of record CP141145.1, read on the forward strand.
AACTTGTCTCCATCCTGTGTGATTTCTAACTGCCTGTGGTTCGCCTATATCTATTCTACTACTCTGTTCATTGTCTTTGAGCTCATGATGCCTAACTAGGAACTGACAAGTAGCCCTGTTATGGCCAAATCCCTTACATTTACTACACTTCATTGTTCTCTTTTCTTCGCCAAGCGAGAGTATTCGCTTCTTCTTTGGTTGTCCGGCCAGAATCCTTGAATGTGGAGGCTTCAATTGAATTGCACTGATAGAATCCGGTGTTTCCCATTGACCATTATGTAGAATAGGGTATATGCCACATTTGTAAACCTCCTTATATGTATCAGCCCTATAAAATAGTGAACAATATGCATGATAATCAATGTGTCTTTTTGAGCATGCAACCAGTGCATGTTCACATGGTAGACCCATAGCTTGGAATTTCTCACAGGTGCATGTCCTACCTTCCAAATCAAATTTATCATCATATGGATACGACTTCATATAAAACTCATGTGCACTGATAGGATAGCATGTAAGTGCACGTGCTTCCTTAGCCATTGCCTCAATCTCATATTCTGCCCACGAGGTTAATTCACTAGTCCATTTCCCTGCACATGTGATACATTGATACCACATATCTTGCATCTTTAAGCGTATACCCTCTAATATGGCTAAAATTGGATATTCCCAATGCTCTTTAATCATGGAGTTAAAACTCTTGCACCCATTAGATGTCACAATATTATACCTCTTCCTGGGAAAGTGTACATTAGCCCATTTAGCTATATTTACATCCACTAACCACTTGTGCACATCTGGATTAATCCGTTGTATGATGGTCATTTGTTCATCAAATACCTGTGGCCAATTTGTCTTTGCTGTAATGTAGAAGTAGGGGGAGAGGCCTGAATCTTTGAATTTTGCATGCATAATGATAAGCACAATATCCATGTACACAATCCGGAAATACTTTTTGAACCTGTGAAATGATTGAATGGTTTCTGTCAGATATGATAACTAGCCCTTCAATGTGGCCCAAAACATGCTTTAGAAGTTTAAGGACCCACTCCCATGAGTCATTGTTTTTCGATTCTCCTATCCCCAACGCAATGGGGTACAAGTGATTGTCACCATCCAAAGTTAATTCCACAAATAAGATTCCCCTATACCGTCCTTTTAAATGTGTGCCATCTATGGCAAATACCTGACGCATGTGCCTCTTGAAATTCTCAACGCACACACCAAATGATACAAAACACCTCTGGAAAGATTTGTCTCTAATGTCGTATTGGATATTTGTGGTAGACCCTAGATTCATCCTTTCCAATTGGTGTAGATATGTTGGAAGGTTCGCATAAGACTCCTCAAACGTTCCCCTTAACTTCTCCACAGCAGCCTCTTTAGCTTTCCAAGACTTACGATAACTTATGAAAACTCCATACTTGACATTAATATCTTTTTTTTATATCGTCTGGTGTGTAAGACCCATGTCCCTCCATATGATTGTATATAGCATCAGCGATAATCCCACTTTTTGCTTGACAATGATCTTCACCAAGTAATGCCTTAGAACATGTATGTACTGAATTCATTTCCTTCACTTTGAACACGAAACATCCACTAATTCTCGAGGCATGTAGTCTCCACGGGCAATTCTCAACAACACATCTGATTGTATACCTTGATTTATTTGAATATATAACATTAAACTGAAACTTGGTGTACATAGCCATATTGTGAAGGTAAAGTTGAAGCATGGCTTTGTCCTTGAACTGTTGACCAATTTCTATCGATTCGTAATCATTGAAGGCCTTCCCTAATTGAACACCAAAGTCATTATTTACATAGGGATCCTCCCCAGTAATGTCCATTTTGTACACCAAACTTGGGGGTTCTTCAACAGGTATCAATCTCTTATTCTTCCTGAAAATTATAAATGTAAATTACTAAACTACAAACTACCAAAAGTAAACCATGCCAAAAAGAATAACTGCCACACTCTAAAACAATTCCAAAAGAAAAACTTCCAAATTGAAAAACTGCCAAACTGGAAAACAACCAACTGAAAGACTGCCAAATGGAAAAACTGCCACACTGTATAACTGCCAAGCTGAAAAACTGTCACATTGTAAAATGGCGGAACTTATAAACTTTCAAAATAAAAAACAAACTTACCTTCTTTCAACTGGAACTGGAACTGATATTTTTGGAATATCTATGTTTTCCACATCTTCGTCAATAAGTGGTTGCTAACTACAATTGCTTCCATTTGATCTACACAATATATTTTTTATTAATAGTCTCATACATATACATACTTAATACAAACTTATAAATCCGGATTCACAATATTGATTGTACCTTTGATCATTAGGACAAGGCTGATGTTTGGGTGTTAGAGCACTCATATCATGGTCTTCTGCACCATTATTCTTCTCGCCTATAGGATCATCTTCATATGCTAATGGTGAAATATAATAAGAATCCTGCCCAAATTGAAAGTCATCTATATGCGTGTTTGGGACATATTCATTAATGCTTGAATCGACATCGAATTCTTCCTTTACACTTACAAGGTCATCGAGTGTTGCTTTTGACTCAATATCTATTCGGGATGTTTGAGTTTTCTTCATCCTACTCTCCTCCTCTAAATGAAATAGCTCATCAACTTGGAGTTTATCTTTATCACAACTGAGATTGACAATTGTGTTGTATGGTACACTAAAAAATGTACCCTTCTCCCCCCACATGGCTCCACTTCTTCCTATATTCTCCTCCCACTTTGCACTTTTTCTTATCATCTCCTTGTGCCATTTCGGCACTTTGACACTAATATTCCCTTCAGTAATATTCTTTTTCCGTACTTTAGTTATCATCAATGGTATTTCTTTCTACCTCAATTTATTCTCTCGAAGGAAGCAATATAGAGTTCCATTGTCATTTATTTGAGAAGGTGGAAGGTTAATAGGCATTGCCATAAGATATATGAAACTTAACTTTAATAAGTACTCCTTTGACCATTGACACACTTCGTGCAACATATCCAAGAGAGCAACATAAGTCACCATGCATAGAACTTCAATGAGTTTTGATTATGCATTGTCGCAATTATATTTCCTACAACTTACATCCCAATGTATGTCTCAAACACACAACAAACTTTGTGTATCCCTTTCCATACTCTTCTCGTATCATATTAGCAATCCAGTTGTCTACTTTTCTAGTTTTGCAGTTATCCAGTCTTCCAAATTTTCAGTTTCCCGTTTTTAATTTTCCAGATAGCCAAAAAAATTTTTATCATAAACTACGTAATGACCAATATATAACCAAAACAAAATAACATTTTTCATCTAGTAACACATTTCTCATCATCCCAAATCATATGAATGAATCTTCTGCATGGAATGACTATACAGAGTTGTACATTGAGACATGCCAAAGAAAAGTCGTGAAGAAGGAAACAAATGCCCAACAAAAGTAGGTTGAAAGATCAACCAACCCAGGTATGAAGCCTTTCTGGAGATAAAACCACCTCAGGATGAAGTTGTACCAGAGAAGATGAAGACATTTTCCTGGACTGAGCGAGTGATGTTGTGTTTTCTTGTCGGGTTGTCATATGATGGAGACTTGCTCATTTGGGAACTCACAAATATATAATGGCTTTTGACCGAATTTACTCTCTTCTTTATCATATGACATGTATATGTGAAAAAACTACATCGGTTATATTACATCTACATTACGTTCAGAGAAAAAGTATTCTTGTGGATATAATATAAAAGGTGTACAAAGACAAATTGGCATTCCAGGTGTTCGAGGTGTATTGTAGACTTTTGCAGTTTCCAAGTTGCCGTTTCAGAGATAAAGGTATTCCAGTTCCCAAATGACAGTATTCCAGTTCCCAGCTGACAGTATTCCAGTTCCCAGCTAATAGTATACCAGTTGACAGTATTCCAGTTACCAATATTTTTTACCTGAACAATAACTTAATGTGTTGTTTGTATTTTTGATACACCATCAAATAACAATTTGTAGACAACAATATCCACCCGAACACACCATAACAGAACAATAACTAAATGTGTTGTTCCTATTTATGATACACCATAAACTAACTATCTGTAGCAACAATATCCACCCGACTTCACCATAAAAAAACAATAAATGAAGAACAATATGTAGATAACAATATCCACCCGAATACATCATAAAAGAACAATATCTTGCCAGGGTTTATGCTTCAACAATTGGCAGGGGCTATGCTTACTTGTATGTCTCCAGAAGGCCGTCGTCATACTCCGAAAAAGGGTTCATCAACTGCATTAGTAAAGCCCTCAATTAAATATTAAGAAAAGAAAATAATTCAAGAATGACTACATTCATACCATAACCCTTTTTTGTCCATAACTGGTACGCAAATAACTTCCTTAGCCGGGGCACATCCTTATCAATGAAGTTAAAAGCATATTGATGTGACAAATACCACATGTATAAACATACAAGAACGCCACAATCATCACAGTTAACCTGTTTGGGGTGACCTACTACCTCCACAATATCCATTGTCCACCATTTGGCGCACTCTAACCATCCAAACTTATAGAAGATTAGAGGTATAAGGACTTGTAGCTTGCCCACCTCCGTGCCATACTTTTCCAAATCTTGTCTTGAGTAAAGAGGGTCAAAAATCTGAATATCACCTTCCCATATACGAAGCACCACCAAAATCCAATGATTGTTGTTAACATTGAGTGGGAAGTAATAATGTGAAAATTCAGAAAATAGTTTTCCTTTGGCACTCAACAAGCTCTTCAAAAAGTCTGGGATTGATGTCCACATGTTGGCCCATTCCTCTAACTCTGGCAGCTTGCCATGTGCATCTTTAAATACCATCCACTTATCTAGTGCATCTTTGTAGTCACACTCAAGCAATCTCTGCAAACACATAGTAAATTAACTTTCATCATCACAGTTATCCACTATCGGATTGGCAGTTATTCACTATCCTATTGACAGTTATCCACTATCCGATTGGCAGTTATCCACTATTCTATTGATAGTTATCTAATATCCTATTGATAGTTATAAATTTCACAGTTCGTAGTTTAATGTATTAAAAAAATGATGATTTACCAGGAAATGCACTAAGTAGAATGCTTGGTCCCTCACCCATCAAGGCCCATTGTTGCGCATGAGTGTCATATAAGCATCAATGTGATATATAGAAACAAAAACATAATAGATTAATACATATTCCTTCTTTAGCTCTTACAAACATTTATTAAAATGACATAAATCAAAACACATACTTCATCTCCTAGCCATCTCTGAGGGTTTGTAAAACCCTTCAATAATGTTGAGGTATAAGAATGCCCCCAAGTTCTACATATCTACTTATTACAAATACCAACCCTCAAATCAAATACAATGTCAAGTAAATAGTATTAAAAAAAAAAGCCCCCGTTTGGAATAATAATAAATGAACTCACTTCTTAGCACCCTTCTCTAAAAACTTATTTAACTTGTCTTCATCTGTTGCCCCAAATGAAACCGGGTTAGTAAAATCCAATCGGGTAGCCTCGCTTAGCATGAACAATTTATTACTCTTCACCTTCTTCATGGTAGAGGTATCAACCTTTAAAGGTTCAGGCCACATATCCATATCCTTCTCAGTGGCCTTTCTTTTTTTGCCCTTTTTTTGTAGGTCTGTGTAGGGGGGTTTTGATATTTACTCTTAGCCCTCACCCTTCCCGCTAGTACAATTTCCAATTTACACTAACTCAAGGCTTATTGTCATCTTCTTCATCTTACATAAGAAGATAACAAAAAAGTTAGTTCTTGTTATATACAACTACTTTCAATAAACAAAAATCATGTGTACCTCAACGGCAACAATAGTCCCCATGACACCCTCCTCCTCCTTCTCCTTTACATCCTCTCCCTTCAACTCCTCCTTTTCTTTATCAGGCTCCTCCTCAGCCTCCTTTGCATCCCCCCTCTTCTCCTCCTTCCCAGCCTCCTTTGCCTCCTCCCCCTTCTCCTCCTTCTCATCCTCCTTTGCATCTTGACCCTTCTCATCCTCCTTTGCATCCTGACCTTTCTCCTCCTTCTCAGCCTCGTCCTCATCAACTTCCATACCCTCATCTTTGGCTTCCTCCTCCTTCTCCTCCTCCTTATCCTCCTCTTTATCATCCTCCTCCTCCTCATCCTTCTCTTCCTTATCCTCCTCTTCATCATCCTCCCCTCCTCATCAACCTCTGCCTCATCGTCATCCTCCACATCCACCGCTTTTTCTGCCTCTCTATCCATCTCTTTAACCACATTCTACATAAAAATAGTGAAGAAAAATTAGAACTATTTTACAGTGTACCAGGTATCCAGTTTTACAATATTATTATTTTACACTATACTTACTTCATCAATATGCGGCAAATCGCATTCCATTTTACAAGAAGCTTATTCTTCAACAACAGGAACCTACAAACACATCATTCCAGCTCATTTTAATTCAAATATAAAAATGGGTAAATTTGTAATGAAAACTTAAACCTCATAGTCTTTTTACATTTTCCTTAGATGCCTTGTTCATAACCTATGACTCCGATTTATCTACTTTATTTTCAATCCTTCTTAAGGAAGACAATATATCTTGCAATGTGGCATGTAAACCTTCATCCCCCACTGTAACGCCCGAGATTTTTCACACATTTTCCTTAAAATTCACGAAAAATTTTTGCAATATAACGTCTGTAAATCGGAGGAAAAATGACAAAATCAAAACTTGATAAAACAGTTTATAATTTAAAACACTAAACAACCATTTTCCGTCTAAATATTTTCATCATATGGTCAAACATCATATGGCCAAAGAAAATATCATCAGGCGCTACTCGAAAACACACGTACGAATAAATTGCTATGATCATAGACTTTAAATACAAATCCCTCCCAGGCATCCCTGAGTGCTAGCCCTATAATAGTCCACAGACTAATCCAAATAAAAGTCAGAATATATAAATATTTTAACGTCTCATCTCACCCAATACATTGGATCATGGCACAAATAAACTTGCAGTGGGTGAAGCATATACCTCAGTCCAAGGGAATCAATGCACCTCGAAAGCGAGCATCCATCTCCAGGAGCTCTCCGCACAACCTGCAAAACCTCCCGTACAACAGGGCTAAAAAGTAGGGTGATGAGTATTTTCATACTCGGTAGGAAAATACCCAGTAGGGAAATCCAAAACAGTGAACTCACTAAGTTCATAAATACATGCATTCATGCAACTCAAACATGAAGCAGATAGGCATATCAATAACATGCTCATACGCATACAATCATACCAAATGCACCATCATGCCAAAATCATACCAAATGCACCAACATGCCAAAATTATACCAAATGCACCAACATGCCAAAATCATACCAACTGCACCATCATGCCAAAATCATACCAATAGCACCATCGTGCCAAAATCATGCCATGAAATTAAACTTACACAAGCACCCTTATCCAGGGTCTTACAAACTTACTCATACCACCATACGCTTACTCATACAACATATGCATACTTGTATGACATTACTCGTACAATCATATGCTAACTCATACAACTTACACAAACTTGTAAGACCTTACTTGTACAGTCATACTCGTACGACCTTACTCGTACAACTTACACAAAATCACACTTATTGTCTTACTCAAAAACATACTTTCACAATCGTACTCATACACATACTCTTACAGTCGTGCTCATATTCATACGCTTACAGTCGTGCTCATACTCATACGCTTACAGTCGTACTCATACTATCGACCACTGAAGCTCATTACAACTAATAAGCTCCAATGTCGAATGGAAAAGAATGCCACTAGGGCAACACTTTAACCTCCGGGGAGTAACTAGACGTCATGGACTTTTTTGAAGGTAAGGCACACCAATGCTCATGGGGCACTGAATCAAATGGGTAAGAGTAGATCCATGATACTACTTACCTGAGCGCGCAAACATAAACACCCACACATAAGGGGTCATACAGTTGCCCACCATAATGGGTCTTATAGTGCCATAGAATTGCCCACCATAATGGGTCTTATAGTACCATTGCTACTCTTGGGCAGAAAACATACAGTGCCACTTGGGTAGAAACATACAGTGCCACTCTTAGGCAGAATCATACAATGCTCTCAACAGAGCATCAAACGTCTGGGCTTCATACAATACACAACCCAAATTGAAAACATACGTCACTTTCAATAGCGCATCAAACGTCTGGGCTTATACAGCACACAGACCAAATCAGAAACATACATCGCTCTCAACAGAGCATCAGGCGTCCATTGCTCTATACAGCACACATACAACATCTCGCAAGATAAACACCATGGCAAGACATGAGGAATGCTCGGCCGACTCATTATCGGCTAGCTCAACACGGAACTTAATCCGTCAAACCTTCAGGTCTCAAACTCACAACGCTATCATTAGCTGTGCTTATAATTCAAGTTTGAATTAAGTAAATTATGCAGTACAATTATGCCACACAAACTCATAGTCCTCGACTGATCAAACTGAAGCTGAGCCCGATCGAAACCCTAGTCTGTCAAGGCAGCAGACTTCACTTACCCGTCCACATCATGGACAAAACTCATCGTACATCAAACTCTTACAGTCTTACATACTTCGTCATCCATCTTATGGCCATATCATCTTACACTGACATCATCAAATAAAGCTCCTCATATCAACCCAGTTGTTGCCCTCTTACTTATATCTCACTGATTATGCTTACTTTTCACTTTATAATTTGTATGTTATGCTTGTACAATTATGAACACTCTTACTATCTGACCAACCTCATCCATCATACCCATAACCTCTGTCATCCGTCATACGCTTACACATCCGTACCCAATCCATACCAAACGTTGTCACTTTATACCATCCATAGCCATACCTCTACCCACATCCACATATACATATCTATAGCATAGGCACATAGTCATCATACATATGTATGTCTATCACACACACACATATAATATACATATACGGCCATACATACGCAACTTACAAATGTAATGACCCTAATTTCGAACACGATCTTCTTACATATTTTGTTATTTATAATTTTCCTAAGTTTTGGTTAGAGCTCGTAGAGACGAGCATAACAAGTCTTAAAATGCAAAGATCGGAGGTCGGGAACAAAAGTTGCGACCTCGGGAAATGCGTTCAACCGGCGGGAACCACTTTTGAAATTTAGGTGGAATGGTTCTTAAATAGTCTAGTATCGTAGGGCTCGTGAATACGAACTCAACGGTACCAAGAACGTGCAAATCGGAGTTCGGGATAGGAAGTTACAATTTTTGAAATTTTTAGAATTTTTGAAATTATAAAATAATATTTTATTTCGGCGCGGCGCGGCGCAGCGCAACGCGCGGCGTGTGCCGTGCGGCGCGCGCCGAACGCGCATTCGTCACGCGCGAATGTGGTTTTGCCGGCGCCAGGGGGCGCCGGCCGGATTTTTTGGCGGCGCCGGTGGGCGCCCACCTGTTCCGGCGGCAGCGCCCACCGGAATATGCCTCCGCCTCCCCTATAAATTCCCTTTCCAGCCACTTCTTCACCCACATCCGATTTTCAGCCCCTTTCACTGTTTTCACCATTCCCGACCCGTTTTAAGTCCGATTTTCACGTTTCAAGACCCGTTTCCTACTAATTCAAGGGTGCTCTATGCACCGGAAGCGTTATTTTCCCAAGACAACCCCTCTAAGACCTCGAAAAATGTGCCCCTTCCCTAATCTTCCTTTTTCATCTTTTTACTGTTTCTGGGCCATTCCTAAACCTTTTTAACCCGTTCCAAAGCCCTACCCTACTAAATCAAGGACATTCTACGCGTTGGAGTGGTTATTCTGCTGAAATTCTCGCTCGAAGGCTAATATATTAAGGCGGGACTCTCTTTACGCTACGAGGAGATTTTGCACGTGTTATAAGTAGGTAGTTTTAAATTCTAATCGTATGCCGAGATTTTGACTCGCTGAAGTTTTACTAAAAGTTTTCTATTACTTTATAAAAATAAAAAGCTCTGACTTCAACATCATCTCCTCTTTTCAAAAATTTCTCCGAGTTTTGGGCAATCGTGTCGTCTGGATAGTTCTCGGTTCTTCGGAGCTAAGAATTATTATGATTTGGATACCGCCAAATTTGGCATCTGGCGCGCACAGGATTGGGATGTCATGGGTAAATCCCTTCCTTTCAGTCTCGCGTCGCCCCATGGGCGCGGGTGTAAGTCGTCTGGTATCGCGACGTTCTGTGATCGTGTTTTCAGTTTTCCGGATGATTTCAAAAAAGAAAAAAGAAAAATGGCATGTGCACGAAGCATATTCTTAGAACTTAATTCGACCTACTGAGTATAAATTTACTCACCTACCTTCAGACTCTGCAGGTGTTTCACTCTATTCTGAAGGAGTCGACGAAGGGTTTCCTTAAATTACAAGTTTTGTACTACTGTTTTTGTACTTATGTAAATTATTGTATTAACCAATGTACAAAGGCACATGATACCTAATTTTGACAATCTTTGTATAATACAAAGTATGTTGTAATTACTGTTTTAGTACACGGTGATCCTTGGCAATTGTAATTAAATTTTGTTACGTTTTCAAAATTGTTTTCTTTTATTCGAAAATACGAGGAGCGTTACAACAAACATGCTCACTAGTCATCACTAGTGCATACATACACATTTATACATACGTCAAACCTACACACTAGCCATCACTAGCACATGCATACATACGTCAAACATACACGCTAGCCATCACTAGCACATGCATAATCTATACATACTCCAAACATGCACGCTAGCCATCACTAGCACATGCATACATACGTCAAACATACACGCTAGCCATCACTAGCACATGCATAATCTATACATACTCCAAACATGTACGCTAGCCATCACTAGCACATGCATAATCCAAACATACTCCAAACATGCACGCTAGCCATAACTAGCACATCCAAAATCCAAACATACTTCAAACATGCATGCTAGCCATCACTAGCACATACTTACATCCAACACACTTACATTTCAACATACCATATAATCATGCTTACAAGTACATCATGCAATCGGATCGTTACTTAACATCTAAAGCATAGAATCATACAATCCTAGCATGCTGCTACTCATTCAAAGCATGCTATCATGAAATTATGAGTTCAAAGCTCCCCTACCTCGTAATCATGACGTTCGATGGCAAGCACACGACGGTGGTGGCATCGACGGCGGAGTTGGCAGTCAAAACCGTTGCTTGGCTGAGAGAGCTGCTATCCCGAGGATTTTAGGAAGCGCCGGAACTAGTCACGGCCAAACAAGGTGTCAGAAGTCAATGCGGAAAAACCCGAGATCCATGGCAGCACACTAGGGCGGCCGGGAGAAATATCGTGCCAACATATGTGGCGGTGCAACCAGAAGTCGATGGTGTACTCACTGAAGATCGGCCGTTGGCTAAGACATGCTCAGCTGGCCACAAGACGTCAAAATTGGCCATGGACAGCACCCAACGGCGACGATTTCGGTCAACAAAGGCCCACAAAAGGGCAGAGAGCACGGGGCAACGCTCGAGGACAAAGGAAGGGTGGTGGAGGGCTATGTGTCAACTCCACTTTGTGGCAAAGCCAACTGATGGTCAGGCTGTCACGCCCCGGCGATGCCCGACCCGAGCCGAACCCGGTCCAAGGGCCGGTCAAGCATATGGGGGCGATGAAGGGAAATTTAGAAACGATTTAGCGGAAGACTTAACCCTAACCACGGGCGATTTAACAGTATTACGGAGTACGCACAATCCTTTGAGTAAGAGTAAATAAGAAGGAAAGAAAAAGTGTTGCTTATCACAAAGTAAACAACCAATATCAAACCCACATGCTTAGTTAACTAAAGCCCACATTAGCTCAAATAAGTCTTCAGCAAACATAACAGTAAAATGTGACATAAATCCAAAACAAAGAACCCTACACAAAGGTTCTAAACATAAAGCATAAAACCAAAGAAGATAAGTCACACAACGATCTCCATGATCACATCCAAGCCATCTCCGACCTTTCCTCAAAGAGGAGATTCTGTCCGCCGTCTGAGTGTCGCACCACGCAGCCCCAAAACAAAACACAAGAAAGAGGGGTGAGTTTAACAAACTCAGCAATGGTTTTTAATATCACTATCAACATCTAAAAATACGACAACATAGCAATATAATCATTCAGATCAAAGATTGGCAAGGTGCATCATTTTCTGATCACACATACACATCACCTAAAACTGCATCATAGTGCATAACCCACATCATGTCATTCTCATCATAACACCCTACATAAAATGCATCTCTAACATACATATTCCATCATGCATCACATCATAACAACCTGCATGAATATATCTCTAACATACATATTCCATCATGCATCATATCACAATAAACATGCATGAATGTATCTCTAACATACATATTCCCTCATGCATCACATCATAACAACCTGCATGAATCTATCTCTAACATACATATTCAATCATGCATCACATCATTCTCATTCACCATGCATGTATAAGTGTCACACACCCACACTAGTCCATCATGCAAGTCCACACACATAGAGAATAAACCTGCTCTTCAAGGCTAGAGCCCTCGAGCAAACCCTTATCGAATAGACGTGCTCCTCAAGGCCAACGCCTACGAGCAACTCCTGCTCCTCAAGGCCAACGCCTTCGAGCAACCCTGCTTGTCAAGACTAAAGTCCCAAGCAACAACACCTAGTAAGCCGGTGTACTCGGACAAACCAGCTGGATTCTCAGGGTCCAGCAAATCATAAATAATCTCAATCCGCAAGACAAGTACACAACTCATCCATACTTAACTCCATTTAACTAGACTCAACCAGGGGAGTGCACATGTTCCACGAAGGAACTCAAATCAAAACGTGTCCCTTCGGACCAATCAACTTACGATTAATCCATGACCAATCAATCCGGCACACAATTTCACCACATTGCATCCAATCAGTCAAATTCGATTAACCTCGATGAAGCCTCAATTGGAAATCCATTTTTATGATGCATGCAGCATGGTACATACGTGGGCAGGGCATACATGAATCCTAATCCATGATAAGTGCTCTCATCAGCCCCTAATGCATCATTCATAATCACAATATCAAGCTTCAACATCATCATTTAACCCCCACATGTGTGTGTAACTAGTAGAAGCACTTCACTCAATGTATATCATGTTTGAAATTAACTCACTACCATACTACACATGTGAATTAACATCAAATCATGAATTTCAGCGGAAATCATAGGAAAAGAATCATTGAAATCATAACTCAAATCAAAACTCAACCACAAAGGTTACACACATATAAGATCATTCACTTCATCCTTGAGTCATGGCCTTCACCAACATCCACACACCAACTAACCGCATTCTATCATGATAAATCAGTCCAATAATAGGTTGTAGTCCTACTGAAAATATGTTTAACCATAGGGACAACCATTCACAATTTCAAGATGTCAATTCCAACATCATGCCACAAAATATAAGTCATTCTACAATTCTCTAATCATATATCTCAACTCCATAACCTCAATAGCATGCCCTTCCAGTAGCATAACATAGCTCAAAACACTCCACATTCATACGAAATTGGCAAGCTAAAGTGGAATCATCGAAATAAATATCATGCATTAGAACACAATTCTGCTGTGTAGCCGTTCGAATGCCCTTTAGGCCGTTCGATCGGCTAAACAGGAAAAATTCAAATTCACAGTTTGGCCATTCAAACGCCCAGCAGGCCGTTCGATCGGTTGAACTGAAAATATGTCGATCCGACAATGTTTCCGTTCGAACGCCCCAACAAGGCATAACTGGTCATCTTCTTCTTTTCGCAAATCCAAACCGAAACACCATTGATAACGCTTCAAATCCACATCTAACACCCTAATCATCATCAAAAGTCCTTTATGACTTCCAGAATGTTAAACCATATCATAATGATACAAAACCCTAAGAAATTGGCATTAAATAATTCTATTTTCTAATCATGTCATTAACACACCAAATCAAGTAACTCTATTCAAAATAAGCCAAAAATCAAGAGTTTTACCATGGATAAATTGAAATCTCGAAGATCCATTACCTTAGTACTTGATTAAGCTCGGATTTGAGGGTCACCCTTCTTGAAAACCTTCCAAAAATATAGACTTTGGATTAAACTCCATTAAAATCAATTTACCAAAGGAATCCCTAATTAAAACTTAGATCTAGGGCTTGTTGAACATAAAAATCGAATTTTGAAAGCTAGGGTTTGTAGTAAAACACAAATCATTAGTTTTTGATGTCCAAAAAAGAATTGAAACAAGGGGAACATGGTAGATTTGGAAGAGATTAAGAAGAAAATTAGTGTTTAGTGCTTAATTAGAGTAGGCTTACCTTAAGCACCTTCTAATCCGGGCCTAATTGGGGATTAGGCCTAACCACTCCTCCTTAGCCTATTCACAAAAATGAAAATGGCTCAGGTTTGCCCTTTTATAGTAAGGGTTGGGGTATGTATAGGTAAGTTATGGGGTGTAAATAGGAAAAGTAGGCTAAAAATGGGTATTTTACAAATTTAAGCACTAATTAAGCCTAAGAAAATTCTAAAAATTTTTGAATGGGCTTAAAGTAGACATCTGGGTTCATTTGACCCAAAAACTGAAATTTCAACTGTGGGGCCCACAAGGGTCCCGCCAAAACCATAATTTTTGGAAAAATAGTGAAAATTTAGAAAAATCCCAAAACTTCACATTTGTTTTAAAATCACTTAAAACCACTAATCTTAAAGTTAATTTTGATTAAAAACTATCATAAACACTATTTATTAGCGAAACTACCGAATAAATCAGAAAACGTGTTAACCTCATGATAACCGATAATTAAAGAAAATCAAAAACTGGTTTAAGATCAGGGATCTTACACAAGCGGTGTGAATATGATGCCTAAACCCAAAAGCACGTGCGTGGCCACATTCACAAGTGACCCAAAGGGGCAGGGGAGAGGGCTGAAAGGAGGCGACCCAAGGCCCACAAAAGCCAACAGGGCTAAGGCCCTAGCTGTGGCTAAACTAAATGGCAACATCGCTGATCGCCACCCACAACCAATACCCCTGGTGCGGACAGCTATGCATCCCGCACGGTATAGGGCAATGACAAGCGGCCCATTCCGGGCGGAGTGTATAATCGGGCCAATCGGGGCTAGCCCTCACTATCCGAGCTGAGGCAGAGCCCATAATGGCCAAATGGCCCACAGCTTGCCGATGTCAACAACTTGAGACATACCCAAAGCGTCTAATCAGGTGGAGCAATACAATAGGGTGGAGTGGGGTCAAAAACGGCAAACCCCTACTGATATTGGGTCGAGGTAGGCTGGACGAAGTCCTACCAATGTCCGGACGACAACCAGAAACCCACCGGCATGCAAAAAAATCTCATGGACAGTGAGATGGAAATAGAAACAAAACCCGACCTAAGTGCCGGTAGCTCACCACGGAGCGAAGAAAGCATGGCGGCGGCTCTAGCCAGTGCCTATGGGTTCCTAGCAGCCAACTAAATATAAGTCTAGTTGAGAGCGGCCGCAAACAATGTCAAAATCGTACACCCACAGTTCAAAAATGGGATTGAAGGAGAGAGAAAACCCGAAGAAAAGTTCGATACCTCGTGGAGGAGAGAAGAGGCCGTGGCGGCAGTCATAGCTGGTACCTACGGACTCGTGGCGGTGAGGCAAAGCAGATCCTGATAAGAACCGCCGGAATCCAACGACGGAGGAGGGAGAACAGAGCGACTGGAAATGGGCTCGGGTTTCTCACCTTTCTCTCTGGACGTGAAATTTTTTTACTAGATGTCGGTTCTGTAATTCGTGAAAATGCATTTCATATATATAGTTAATCTTTTTAATTTTTATATCCACATCCCTAATACGCGTTCACCTATCGGTTACACATTGTAGCTCCAAAATTCGCGTTGTAAGCGCGCAGCGAGGCCCATGGCCCACGACTAAGCCCCACACCCAACTCTACGGGTATAAATACAGGGCATATATACATAAATATGAATACGCCATAGCGTCACATATTCTGCCAAAAATGACTAGAAAAATAGCAAGAAAATCACAAAAAATCATAGAAAAATCAGGGACCTTACACCCACCCTATGCTTCCCCTTTCTATCTTCCTTTCAATTGGAAGTCTCCCCAACCACTCTGCATTTCACTATAAAATTCTCATCTACATCTTCTTCTAAAGATTGAGCCACCTCTTGGGAATTTCATTCCTGTGTAGAGTCATCATCAAAGGTAGACTTCCCATCAACATCCTCATCATTAGAAGCTGTTTGAAGACTAACAAATGATATAAATGTTACTCTTTCATTTGTCAAGGACTTCAAACTTGCAGCATCATGAATAAGTGCCTTGGACTCTTTGTCCTCCGCAACTTCAGTTATAGCCTTTAAAATTTTTACCTACATATCAATACATATCACAAGGTAAATGTACCATGTATGCGTATAGCATAAGTCATTTTAAACGAATGAAATGTTAGTATATATCTTCCCACTAAATACCACCTCCTCAAGATAATCGAATTTGGGCTTCTTGTAAAATGCCCAGCTACATATCAAAGGAAAAGTACTCCTCATTTTGCTCGCACAACAATCCCCCAACAATGAAATCCTCTCTATTGCCCACACCTAAAACATAACTCTCTATCAGTTAATTACTAAAATATTTTAACAAATTCAATAAATAAGTAAAACTTACCGTTACAACATGCACAAAACCATAGACATTGTAATTTACATTGCCCATAGATCTCGTAGCTTGCTCTAAACCCCGCAATGTGTCCCAGTAGCAAAGGTTTGTTTAAGGATACTCATCAAAACCATCCAGGTCATCTATAAGCTGCAAGTATCTCCTATCCACCTTATTGTTCTACCCTCTACCCACTAATAAACTTTCTAATACAAGAACTACCTCCAACTTTACAGCATCCTTGTCATTTTCACATACTGTAATCTTCTAGAACAACTCCTCCTTCCTTATTAATAACTTCGACCTTCTAAATATTCGCAGTAAGAGGCTGCATTTCTTCAAGAATTTGGGCACTAATGGGAGACAAGGGATAGAGTCAGCAAATTTCATACCACTAACCATACAAAATTACTTTGGGGAAAGCTTTATGCTCGTCCTCTCATTCACTTAAAATAGGTAATCCCCCTTATGCCTCTTAAGGAGATGGTGGAAGGCTTCAGCAGGAAACATGTTTCGCGTAACCTCACATTCCATAAACTTATCAAAACATGTAATCTCAAACAACTTCTTCTGCACTTTGTGTCTGTCAAAGTAGTCTTTTAATTTACCAATATAATAATAACTTGACTTGCATTGGGGGTCCCCTTCATAAAGCTTATTCAGCGGTTTCCCCTTTTTCATTGTTTTTCCTGCAACCTTAGACATATTTCCTATACAAATATGTTAGATTAAAAATCAATGAAAAGAGAATATAAAAATATTGTATAATCATGATATTAATAAAGAGAATGCTCAAATAAAATAATTATCCAATGATCCAGTTTTATAGTTTTTTAATTATTATGTTTCATGTTTTTCCACTTATCCACATATTTATGTCAAATAACTAGAAATTTTAATTTCAATTTAATTTAATTTTAGTTCTATTTAATTTTATTTAACCACATATATTTAATTTAAATTTATATTTTTCCAATTTTGTAGTTATTCAGTTTGCAGTTTAATAGTAACATGTAACAGAATTTCTTCACAGCAATCAATTTGAGACTAATTGATGCTTACTCATAACAAAAATATAAAATTTAATCATTATGTACTAATCACAGCAAACAATTTGTAACTAGTTTTGTTGTTATTCAGTTCACAGTTTTTTATGTAACAGTCACAATAATATAGGAAATACTGGCAAAACTCAAATAAGACAAATTGAGAAAATTTGTTAACCAATTATGTATGGACAATGAAGCAAAATCCAATTACTAAAATTAGAAAAAATAGCAAATTTATAAGAAAAATTATACCTTTAGATGAGGGCAAGGCTGAGATATTGCACTGCAAGTGAGGGCAAGGCCGAGACGAGGGCAGTAAGGGCGAGGGGAAGATGGCAAAGTCCAAGATGAGGGCAGTGAGAGCGGTGAGGGCGAGGGCAAGATGGCCGACAGCGAGATGAGGGCAGTAAGGGTACTAAAGGCAAGGGCAAAATGACGGCTCTGGAAGGGAATGAGGCCAAAAAGACTAAAAGCTCTCCGGCGAGGGCGAAACAAACAGAAAGATGAAGTCAAAAATGACAAATATGATGCTCTCCGGGAGGTGAAGGTGGTGAGGGAAATGAACAATCACGACCAAGGGAAATGAGACACGATCGAGCGGAAGTAGATACCAAAAAGCGGGAAGAGTAATTTGGGAAGGGTATTTCAGTTAAAAACGCTCTCATGTGTACAAATTCTCACGTGAGCAAGTCTACTTTGATAAATAGTAGAAACTTGCTCACATTTTGGTTAATTGACCAAAGTAGGAGTCTACTTTGGTCAATTCCTCTTCATATAATAAAAAAGGGGCTTAGAGCTACTACTTGTCCCATGATAAGACCCACTTGGGGCCATTGTTGCGGTCCGGAGTGCTATGATATGCCTGGATGGGCAACTGGTTGGCAATGCAACGAGTCAGTGCCTGGGATGCGGTTGAACATCTTTTATCATTAGCTCATTGGGTTTAAACTTAAAGGAGTCTACGTAAACTAAAGAAGGTGGAAGGAAGAAGAAGAAACAAAATAAAATGTGAACACGAGAAATCGATTTCTACTATTGATAGAGGTGAGACTTGTACAATGAATACTACTACTGCTACACAAATAATAGAATTTATTAACACAACAATTATGTATAGGTAAAAAATCTTACTTCCTCTATACCGCATTAATAATTCCATTTAGTTTTTCACAATGAATTAATTACTATACAGAGGGAATATAATTCATTCCACTATTTACACAACTTGTCGTAGAAATGATTCTTCCCTTGATAAAAAACCCTAGAATCACCTCTATTGTAGATGCGGTTAACATATAATTGATTCAACTACTGATATAAGAAGAATTTTAGAATTAAAGCCATCGATTCTACAATTACTAGAGATAGAGACTATAAAAGTGAAAATCATAGAACCGATAATGTTATTAATAATGAAAGTTGAAAGGCAACTGTTGTGGAGCCCATTCTACCTTATAGATATAAACACCAATGGCGAATATCATAAAATCAACTCCATTATACATATCATAGAAATTAATTTTACTATTGAGGCGAATATAGTAAAATATCCTTGAATCAATTCTGCTATTGGGACGAATAGTAGAATGAATTCTGCTATTTTTTTATCAGCTTAGCTTCTTCTGATAAAAAATGAGATGGGCATGGAAGAGGGTTTAAAGGGCATTTTTTAACACAAACTGGTTATGTGAATTATTGAACTAGAAACTGGTAATGCAGTTTTCTCACAACGTTAATCTGGGAATATGGAAATCCCTCTGTAGTCTTTTAGCATTTCTTCATTAAACATTTACCGCAAAGAAGGGATGATCCAAAATGATGGCTATGGCGTCAAGGGCTGCCTCTTGCCAATGCACGACAACCTATAAAAAAAAGGTAAAGATCTAGAAAGAAAATCACAAAGGAAAAGGCCGCTTCATTTGTTCATTTTTCACTATAACATCTGCTACTTTTACCTCTTCTATCAGGCAAAAGGACCTGTACACTGAAGAAATCCAGGCCATGCGCCAAATGTGAAACATAGCAAGATCACATGTAGCTGTTTCTTCAGATTTTATCATTTCTTTAGAGGTAAGTCTTGAAAGTTCTCTGCAATCTCTTCACCAGATTCAGCACACCCTCACCTGCTCCAGCAGCTTCAGTTCTCAGTGTACAGAGATATCCTTTTAGTGACACGGATTGAACAATCCGGATGCTTCCCCTCTTTCTAGTACATCTCTGACATGCCATACTGCACAACTCCTACCTTTCTATGAGCAACAGCATTATTGATCCCGAACTGTGATTTTGCCTGAAGCAGGTTTACATCTATTACGGTACGTTCCTCAATGTGTTGCGATTGTGAAAGGTAAAATGTTGAGGCATTCACGTTGATAGGAACATCTGCAACCATTCTGGAAGGTGCATGTGCTTGCTTTGCATGTGACATATCCCTATTTAACTCTGTTGAGTCTCTTTCCGTTTTTTCCTGTTTTATTGCAGCATTTCTTTGAAAACTGTAGGAAGGTTGAGCAGCCTGTGGCACAAATACAGTGTTACGGATCATGTGTCTTGGATCATAAGCATCTCTAATGCTTCCATTCTCATATGGAACAACTGGCCCCACAACTTTCCCAGGTTTTGCTGCATAAGAAAGATACAGAACAACCCGACATTAGTAATAGGTTAGTCAAAATGAATATGGTGGAGTAACTTCCTCAGAAGCCACACCCAAAAGAAGCTAATCTTTCTTTGCTGCCACAGTAAATTCAAGGTAATACGTGACAACATGATACCCACCCACAGGGATCCTATTTGGTGTCTGCCACGTCCTTGACCGATTTGCAGAAAGCCCATCAGCAGTATCTCTAGAAATTTTATGTGAAGCTACTTCTAGTAGTTGCTGATTTCTTTGCTGATCTTTGCAGGAAGCCGCTGCTGGTAGTTCTCTAGGAGGAATTGTGTTTGAATGGATGATTGTGGATCTTCATATAAAACAATAAACAAGTAATGTCAGGCACACATACTCTTCAATTGCAGAGAAATATATGAACACAAATACAGAATAGCAGAAACAATACCTTGGGAGGGAAACGTGCTTCCTGTCTAATGGAATTACTGGTCCACTTTTACCACCATTTTCCTCGAGATGAGCAAATTGCTTTCTGAATTGGTCAATGGCACTGCACATGAAATGGATAATAAATCAAAATTTGAAGAAAACCATACAGTAAATGATCCGAGAAAATCTTAACTGGAAAGAAATAATATAAAGACATAAGAACCTTGGATAGAGAAAATTTGTTCTTTCAGTTCCATTTAGATAGTCTTTGAGCAACTGAGGATGATACTCCAGTATCTCTCGAAAAATAAGCTCCCTTAGATCTTCTTTTGTCACCCTCCTCCTTTCAAATTCAAACTCCATTTTTGAGATTGGTTGACATGATGGCTCCCTCTCTACCTTTGCTAAGCCCTTAAAATAAGGATCAGCCAGTGCCTATTAAAAGAGATATGCAATAATCAAATATCAGATTTTTCTTGAACCATTCTTATCATCATATGACCATAATAAGTGCAGGTTTAAGCCTTATTGCTGATAAGTGGCAGATCTGAAGCCTTATTGCTGATTTCATTATCATTCCCTCCCTCAGCTAGTTAGTCAAGATCTAAACTTTCTGATTACCTCTGCTGCAGTAGGTCGATCCTTTGGATCAAATGCAAGGAGTCTTTCTAGCAATTTAAGGGCCAAAGGATCTGCATTTGGAAACTTTTGTGAAAATGCTATAGGCTGCTTTTTTCTCATGCTGCTCAAGTACCTTCTTGCCTTTTCGTTCCGAACCTGAACCCAGAGGATTACATTTTTAAACATCTGAAGATCTGCCAACATCATATAGCAGATAACAACTAACTATCATGACAAGATAAGATATAGAACACTAGCTACAAAGAAACATACCCTAGATATAGTATCCATAGAAGGTGTACCAAGAAGGTCAGTCATCAAGTCCAATTGATGAACAACATTTTTACCAGGAAACAATGGCTTCCCCATTAACACCTCTGCAAATATACAACCTATGCTCCAAATATCAATTGCAGGAGTGTACTGTTCAATCAAAAAACCCAAGAATTAGTTTTGGCTACACAACATGTTACAAAATTTTCACGAACAATCTAGAGGAACAAAATTTTTAACTTCAATACAATTACCTCAACAGTAAGCTATTTCAACTCGCAGGAGAGATCAATACTCCATCCTGAACATGCATTTGTTATTACTATGCATTACTGCTTCCTTAAAGCAGATAAAAAAGTATCTTTCCTAAGAAAATATGTGCTACAACAATCCATAAGCTAATTGTGCGGATTTATTTTATATATGGAATGGGGGAAGGCTTAACACAATCTACTAACAAAACCGAGAAACCTTTTTTCTCAGGTAAATGCCTAAGGAAAGGGAACTTACTCAGTTGGCTACTAACCAGTCAAACTAATTGCATTATGATCAACTTGTATTCTAAAGGATAAAATTTTCAGATATAAATAAGACATCAGCATAGCAGATCAACTGATTCGGCTAATTCTAGATGTTAATAACCTAAACAAAAACCATCCAACCTTTCTATTTTATTCTCAAGATTGACTTGCCAAACCTAAATTAGTGGACAATTTGGCCATAAACCATATAGAAATACAGCATCTTGACTTTCAGCGACAGCAGTTTTCAACAAATAATCAAATGCATTCACCAACAAGTTGGGCATACAAAGATAGAAGGCAGATGGCAAAACTAAGTAGAGGAAATTTGATAGGTACGGAATATCTAAAAGTACTTTATAAAGTAAATTTCATTACACTTCACTATTTTCACATTTACATCCAGAGGATGAACTTTCATGAACCATTTCTTTTTCAGAAAATACATAAATAAAAACAAAACATAAAGCTGTTGTGCACTTGAAAGTGATATTATTAAGCTATCAGAGTACCCGCAAATTATAAATTAACATCAACGATGCATAATTTCAAGGGACACTAACATGAAATATATAGATGAATTGTAACATAGGAAGTGATATCACAACTGATCAGCTTGAATAAAAGAATTTCCATAATAAACAATAAAAGATACCAGAAAAATCAAATGGATCTTTATCATATTAATGCATAAAACAAGCAAATGGAAAGCAAAACCTACTTTTGAGTAAAATGATCCACATAATTCTGGAGCTCTATACCATCTCGTTGCCACATAGTCCTGCAAAAAGTTCACAAAAAAAAACATGACTACGATAGCCAATGAAGGCAGTTATGGTTTACAAGAAATGATCAGACAATTTATTTTGAAGTTATGTCAAAACAAGTCATCGTATGAAAGGTTCAATCCAAATGTATTGAAATAGACAAATGGAGATTATATGACTTACAGTCCAAAATATGGTTGTTGGTGTATCATTGAATGCAACTCTTGCTAATCCAAAATCGCAAATTTTCAATTTGCAATTTGAATTTGCTAATATATTCTTCGGTTTTAAATCACGATGATATACATTTGCTGCAGTCGAGATCCATGACATCAGAAGAAACATTTAAATAATTAATAAAGGCTTAAAAGAATAGATCCAAAATTTCCGCATTATTTCAGTCCTTACAAGTCTACCAGAAGTCAGTCTACTACTTACAAGTCAAAAGTATTATTCCAGTCCTTTAGTAGAAAATGCAAGTAGCTTTTTTACTAATGCAATGCAAGTAAAAGTAAAATATTAGGCTTGATCACCACTTTTATTAGGTCTACAGTGCAAGTCTTACATATTTACCCATGCAAGGTTTGTAAGAATGAAGGAGTGTGTAATACATTTCCACACAATATGAATGCAAAATGGTCATACTTGACTACCGTACACAATATCCTACTTTTATAACTATGCCAAAGATTTCTCATATATCCTTCCTATGTAAAAGGCCATTTTCTTTTCAATATTTGAATTTGGGGATTCCTTCCACATGCATGATACTATATTTTCTTCACATGCAAAGCATGAAATTAATAGCAAGAAGAGCAGAAAAATCTCAAGTAATTCTGATCAGTAAATTTGTAGCAATTCACCCTTGAGATGGATTCAATTACAGAACATGGCTGATGTTATTAAACATATAAAGGTTATGTATTGTGTATACAGAATTTCGGTGAGTACAATGCACAAAAGTAAATGTAAAACAAAAACAGATGTAAGTTTCTATACCAGTATGAATATATTTTAATGCTCGTAGCAGCTGATAAAGAAAAAATTGATAATGTTCCCGTGTCAAGTCATCATTAGCCTTAATGACTTGGTGAAGATCTGATTCCATCAACTCAAAAACAACATAAATATCTTTAAAATCCCTGCTTGAGGGTGGCAACAGAATGTGCTTGATTTCGACTATGTCAGGATGTCGTAACAGTCTGAGTAGCTTAATCTCTCGGAGAATCCGAGCAGCATCAGATATGTGCTCAAAAATATCATGGATCTTTTTTATTGCCACCTTTTCCCCGGTATGTGTGTCAATTGCTGAGCAAACAACACCATAGCTTCCCTTCCCAATAACCTCCAGAATTTTGTATCTACTGGCATCACCATACTCAGTGAAAAAATCCGCCTCTGCCTGACTCTGAAGCATGAAAAGGAAAGAAGAGGGAAAAAAGTTTTCAGTCATGCAATGTCATCACCCAAGCATAGGAAGTTTTGCATGCAGAAGTTAAATAAAATTGAATAAGAGTGTTCATATTTCCAACTTCAGACAAAGAGAAAGATGCATAAGGCAGCTACCGTATGCAGTATATACACATAGGATGAACGCCATCTTACTTATTCCATTTATCTGATTGTGCAGATGCAATAGGAAAATAGTTTAGATGTCAAAAGGCCTTGAATGCAGAATCAAATGCACCAGTAAATAATTAGGATTGACATCACACAGAAATATAATAAATGCTCAACAAAAGCAATACTATGTAGTCGCACTAAATTGAGATACTCAGTAAACAGCAATTTCAAACTGTTAGATAGTATGAAAGTTTCAAACTAATTGAGAGAAATTTTTTTGGAGAAACAGAGAATATAAATGATTCCACAAACAAGAAAAACGTTGACAAATGCAAGACAACAAATATTATCGCAAACAATGAACACTGTTAAGAAGAGGACTGAATATAATTTGCTTATAAACAGAAATAAGAACGTGCATATGAAGCAGATAACAGAAATATAAACAAGGTTATATACAATTCCGCATATAAAATAGGATCACGCGGAAGTATAGTAAGGTGCAACATCGTTTATATGTGAAGGGATCACAGGAAATTCAATATGCTTCGTTGAAATCAAACAATAACATCATCACAACAAATTCAATTGAGTTGGGGAAGAGTAAAAAAAACCATGTAAATTCTCCAAACTTGAATTGAAGAACATGACCAGAAACAATAGGAAGTATAAATTAATAACAAGAGAAAGTCTAAGAAAAGCCTAACCTTTTTCCGCTGATCTTGCTGCATTTTTTCCTCAAACTTCTGCTCAAAACCAACCATGAAAAGTCCCTTCTTCTCTCCACCAACCTATAGCTTCAAACCTACACCAAACTTGCCACCAAAGCAAAAAATAAAAGGAACCTCGACCAAACTGACTACGAAATTAGCCACATTTCCCCCATCTACCCCTGCTCCGGATCACAAGCCTGCAATCTGTTCTCAGTCTCCTCAACTTTTCCGCAAAACATGGACTCAGCACCAAATCCCGCATACACCGCACCTCACACCAGCTCGGATCAACAACAGCACCGACAGCCCGGGCGACGATCATAGATCAACACCGAGCTTCATAGCGAACATATCCATCGCCGACACCGAGATCCGACAAATCAATAGCAAAGTTCAATCTCCACGCACGGAAGCTTCAACAAAATGAATAAAAATAACAATAACCAATGATAATAATCTTCTGGAGATCTTGACTCTCTCTCTCAACGCAGATATAAATTACAGAGATAGTGGGCGGAAATGAAAGAATTGTAAGAACAAAAAGGCTCTTGTGGATCAAAACCCTCGAGATCTAGCCGGAGGAAGGGAGGCGAACGAGGGGGAGGCCCGGCCAGTGCCCGAGGGGGAGGAGCAAAATGGAGGAGCCGGAGCTGCGTGAAAGAGAAGACGAAGCCAAGTTTTTTTTTGGATTGTGTAAATATACGCCTGGCCTGAGCTGCTTGTACGCTTACGGAAGTGGCAGTAGGCGGTAATTGATGGACATGTGGTAGGGGCAAAATGGGTTAGAGGAAGTAGCCAAGCGTGTGGGTTCTGTAGCTTCTGCTTGTGTGGCCGTTGAACGTTGGACGGTTGCGCGGTGGCAGGGAATGACGATAATACCCTTTATGGCAGTACTGGGACGGTCCCGGCCAAGCACCCTAGCGGAGATGGATGCTATTATGATGGGCGGCTCGGACCAGCTTTGGTTTTGGTGGTAATGGGGCCACGTAGCGAAGGGTAGAAGGCATGGGGTCCATTTAGGATGGTCCCCACAGGCCACCATAATTGGCATGGGCGAGAGGGTGGGTCATGAATTAATTGGAAGTGAGAGGGGGAGTCGTGCACATTCGGATGGTTCTTAATTTTGTGATTATGAAGGAGTTTAATCCACTTGCTTATTAGCATAATTGTGATAAATAAATAAAATTATTACTTGCACCCCCGGACGCTCGCAGCCCTATGTGGGTCTCATGCTCGCTATATTCTTTAAGTCTTATATTAATAGTTATAATTAAAAAATTAATATTTATTGAAGTGTAAAATTCGGAGGAAAAAATAAATTTATGATAACTTTTTTTAAGTACTTATTTATTTAAAATTAACAAAATAAAGTTATTGATATGGAATAAATTTTTTTACCAAATAGAGCATTAATTTAAGATAAAGATATTTTATAAAATTGTTAGTAAGGTTGGTTTAACAGTAAGAAATATATGAAAATTATTCAGAAATCGACAACATACATTAGTGTATATAAATGTCAATAATAATTAATATGTATGCCATTAATCTTAAAAATAAATGGACGCTTAATATGCTTTTTTTATAAAAATATAAAAAATTCTCCCTTATAAAAGAGGTCATGAGGTCGTATCCCATTATAAAAATGACTAAGTCATATTCTTATATATATAAAAAAATATCGTTAATATACGCTTAAGTGCTATAGTGGCGCAAGATGCATGGTGTTATCTCAACTTTCTCTTAAAAAAAAATTAAAATACTAGAATATTATTTTATTAACAGAAAGGGTACTACTTACAACTAGTGTTCGGTTTGAGTTGAGGTCGAAAAAAGAAGCAGCGTATGGGCAAATTAGAGAAAGTGGAGAAGACCAACCTAGAATTAGAATGGGAAGAAATGACATTTCTCTTTCTTCATCGCCTGGCAAGATTGCCCAAACTGGTCCATCTTTTCACCCAGTCAAATACTGTCGGCTGTCGAAAATTTATACGTAGATTCTTCTTATTTTGTTGTTTGTTTGTTATATGAAAGCGAATTCTTCATTTGATGACACTCAGAAGAATACCACCACTTTTCCATCATATCAAACTAGTTGGGAAGTCTTTTTCATGCTTATTCCTTACTGTGAGCCAAACATAATGAACGTTTAAATGTTATGGATTTCAAGATTAATGATTCACACGTTAACATATATTAGCAATAATATATGCACCATCAATTTTAAAATCCAATGGCTCCTAAATATTTCTTTTACTCGGCTTACTGTCAAAGTAAAACATAAAAAACACTTCCCTATCAATTTAACAGCCGGTTGAATCCATGAAGTGGACCGACCGACCTATTTACGCGTCCACCGGGCGGTCGTAGCCACAAATCCACTTTGTCGGTAGCAACTAAGGGCAATAATATGAGATGTAGATGAAATTGGTAGTATGGGTCATCCTGGAGACCTCCGCATGTGTGTCGTGGCTGTAATGTTTTTTGTGTCTCGGCTTCCACCATGTCAGACCAAATTGAAACTGGCATATTCTGCCATCACTCAAACTCTACACTCAACATGGAGTTGTTCTTGGCTTCTTTTTCTGGCATCCTCTGCTAACAATCTGCAATTCTTCTGTAAAAATTATATCTACATTTTATAACCCTTTGCATGTAATGTGTTTTTTTTTATTTTTACTTTAGTAACTTGACCTGCTAATAAACTATTTACTCTAATTCACTACTTGTCCAAATTCAGTATTTTATGCTAAATAGAGCCTTTAAAACTTGTGCTTTGCATTAATCTCTGTGAACAACCTTGCGGAGGAAACTGTCGGTGATTGCTCCGAAAATAGGTAAGTAGTCACAATACAGATATTCGAATATTTGATGGCAGCTGCAAGTGGGGCCAATACTGTAATGCCCAATTTGATACAATAAATAAAGCCAATTGTTAGGTCATTGTCGAAGTAGTGAACTCTCACGTCTCACCCCTCTTGGCTTTGCTTGGTTACTTTCATTTGTATGGGCCCCCACACACGGAGACGAACCACCCAAAAGCTGGAATTGTCTAATTCCATAGACAAGGAGAACATATCCGCCATGTAAAGATGTGGTTGGTGTCTGTTGCCTCGCAATTCTTCTCCTCTCAATCAGTGGTTTACCAATTATTCACATCTTTGATTAGTTGATTTTCGGACGCATCAATCAGCTTGCCATGCCCCATTGGCAATTTGACCACATTTTTAACTAATCCGATTAATCAATGAGCCTGGTCATTAATTGTTGAAGAAGCCTCTTCAACTGCAGGAGAAAATTTCTCCAACTGCATGCATTCAGCCTCACACGCAAAGCGTGGACAGTTCAATTGCTAACTAAAATCCAACCTTAATCAAATAATACTTTACATGCTAATCTAAAAGACTAATTGCCATATATGTCGATCACTACTTGGCTGCCTGACCAGTTCAACTGATTTGTTTGTTATTGTTTTCCCGACATCATGATTAGCATTTCCCAAATCCTAATGGTGAGTGACCATGGCGCCTCTTGGGAGGTCAATTGGTGTTTGTCAAGCGAAGGCCAATTTTGATGGAGACAGATTATCTAAGGAGATGTTGGTCGCCATCTTTTCATTTTCTTGTTCAGTAGACGTCTTTTTCTTGATAGTTTCCGACCATTTAAGAATTCAGGGTTGGGCAGCCTCTTTCATCAAAAAGCGAAGAAAGCCACTTGAACGCTTAGACAAAATGCATGTGTGGGTTACATTTTTACATCTGACAGGCCCATTGGGCTTTACTTTTATCTACATGAACACCTGAAAAAGGCTAACTTTCTGCACCATTTGGTCCATACACCTCAACTTGGGCCAGATGTCAGAGTCCACGGTTGTTCGTAGTATAACTTATGTCCTTCGAACCTCTTGAATCATTATAGAATTTAGGAAGCATTTTCTATGTTCCCCTCCATTGTAAGAAATATTTAAAAATTATTAATATTTAAAATCAATGGTAAATACACTATGTCAGTACCAGTGTATCACTAATATTAATGTGCATTAACACGTAAGCTGTTGATCTCATGAATAAATGTTTCTCATATATTCCTTACTCTAGGCTCATGATAAGTTAGGAGCGTTGAAAATACTTCCTAGAGCAAAAGGCTAATACAGGGAAGGGTTTTTAATACTCCCTACTTATCATGAGCTTTATATAAAAAAAGCTTTATGGTCATTCATCTATAAGATTGATGACTCATACACTAGCACAAGTTAGCAGTATATTATTACTACCACTAATTAGGGCTGGTCATAGACATTCATCGTCCGACATCCAAGCCATGTCTGAGGTGTCTGTGGTTGTAGCTGTCCAAATTCTTTTATTTGCCAATTTTTGGACATGGCCATAGACAAAGACATCGTCTTGCTGTTTGTCCGAGGTCCGGTTAACTTTCAAATATAATATATATTCTTATATGAAAGATAATTTTTATTTTTTCCCTAATTATTCTTAAGCATTATTTTCTTATACTTAAATTTTTAACAATTTAAATGTAATCAAGTTAATGTTATAGTTGAGATATTCTTTAAAGCTAGTTATTAAATATTTCTTTTGTCCCACATTAATAGTTATATTAGGCTTTTTAAAATAAACTAATTTGTCTAATAATAATACTACAAATAAAGAAGATGATATATATGAGTTCAAAAATTATTATTATATACTAAATTACTTAATCTAGAGCAGCCCTACTTAGTTAAAGTCATTAACACCGTTTTCATTTTCTCTAACCACTTCAACTCTTATTCAATTACCTAAAAAACTATGTCCATAGACAATAGCCGCGTCCACTGAAAAAGAAGCTTTGTCCATAGACAAAATGCCGATAGACAAATTATTCGCAAACATAAACATAGGCAAGCCTTATCTACTGACTATTTGGCCAAGGATCAACCCTATAGCTAATGTGTGCTAATATATGCAAGGCGGTCTTAAAAATGAAAGCCAAGTATTTTTTTACCGTGGGCTCATGGTGATCAAAGAATATAAAAAACCCTTCCAAGTTGAACTATAGTTATTGTAGCTAATAACATGCAAGGAGTATTATGCAGTACTCATGGCGCATCACATGCAACAATTTCCTTGCATTCATCAGTTGACTCTTTACTTCTCATTCTACTATGCTTTTAGGCATATCATATACCATGACGCATTCGGAATTTACGCTTCCACAGCTTCTCATTGTTGAGGTGTTTTGATTGTGTTCTGATTTCACATATTTAGTGTGGTCCTTGTGGGATGTCTTGGCACATGGCAGATTTGGCTATTCAACACTGCTTTTGTATATAGATCACTACTCCATCTTTTCTATAGCCTTACTTTAGCTCTGATATATCTGGACCATTTTGGTCTCGGTCTTCACGTTTTGTGCCCATAGAAAGGGCTTCTATGTATAAAAAAATGGGAAAATTAGGAGAGGCTAGTTCTAATAAAGAAAGCCAAGCATGCACCAACCAATTTGAATTCAGCTCAGTTTGCCAAGTCAGGACAACGTTCAGTTAAGCAATTGTCTCTCCCATTTCACCAATGACCAAACCACCATGACATGAGCCATTGCCTGCTGATCTCAGCCCTTACGCACTCCCATAGGCAACAAACATGCTACTCCTGTAATCTTAAACTAATTGAGTGCAAGCTTTGGACATTAAAAAATAAAAAAGCCAAGATAACAGTACCAGAGAGGCCAGTTCTGTTGCTTCATGAGGGAGCATCTCACCCCTTTACAAGGAAAAATAATTCATATCTTCATAGTAAAGTTTATAACCTGGATTACTAATGCTAAAAACACATCATTATTCATGAAGCTAGTTTCTCTCTTCCATTTGTTTAATAAAAATATGTTATGCTCTTTGTCATGGCCCTTGCTTTAATTTGTGTGGGCATTGATGATTGCTTTATCCATGTTGGAGGGTGACTGCATTCGCAATATGATAGGGGGTTGCCCTCTCTTCATTTTCTACATTACTTGGTTCCCATTCTCGGAGAAAAAGTTAACTTGCGTACCCTTATATCCTAAGTGTCGATTATGAAACAACTTTCCTGTTTAGGTCAAGCAGATTAGCTTTCTTTCTATCTGTACCACCATTAAGTGCTGTCATTAGCTGGTCCACTAAAACCAAATCCAGTTGATCTTTAAAAACAGGTAAAAAAAAGAAGTGATGCTAACCTTAGCCCAAACGAGTGAACAAGGCATATTGAATCATTAACAAATGAATAAGACAGAACAAGATTGGAAACATATCCCAACCTATCTAATTCAACTGGACGTAGACATTTGATGCCACCACTAATTGCTGATTACAAACTTAAATGCAATATATTTCGTTTCCATCTTTTCTGGGTTACGGTGTACGGTTGGATGTTGCACAGAGAAGAGGGAAGAGAGATGAAAAGGGGAGGCACAGAAGAAACTAAGATGGTAACACATGGTTGCACAGTTGGAAGATTCAGACCGTACATGGAGCGGGTCCCAAAGGCGTCTAGTGCACGTTCTCCTTTCCTACTACAAATCAAACTCATCTACTGTTGAATATTCGTTATTTAAAATATTTGTTGGTATTGATCTTCCTCATGGGTGCAGTTTATGGGTCACTAAGGGATGTAAGCCAATCCGATGATATTGCAAAATAGAAATGCTTTTACCCCTCATAACTAAGCGAGGACGACGGATGACATATCTGATGCTTTTATCATCTGATGTGTAGCACTGCCCCATTAACTGCGGAAATATGAAATGGACGTCACACAGTGGGAGTGACTGAGACTAGTAGTGACGATTGTTTATGCCGAGAAGTTTACCGTGTTGAAATATGAAATGATTGATGTATGTTTTCAAACGGCTTAAGCTAACTGCTATTAGGAAACGACATCTATCTAACATGATATCTGAATCCAAACGGCTTAAAATGTCCTGGCTTCAACATCTGTTTCCTAGCCAATTAAGCTATAGGAAATAATGGTTATTCATGGCATATTTGTATACCACTTTAATTAAAAAAAATACTTCTAAGACACATCATTATTATAAAATATATCAGCCATAAAAGACCTTTGAAACTTAACCCTTTTCTTGGGCTCTATTTGGGATGCATATTGTGGAGGGTAAATCGATATCTCTTATTGAGTGTAATACATCACAGAAGGGGGTAATTTGATTTTTCGACCAACACTCCTCTTGGTGGGGAAAATACTTTCCCCAAACCACAACACCTCCCAAATAGACCCTTGAGGAGAGTTTTGGGTTAAAAGCCCTTTAAGTTATTTTACTTTTCCATCCAAAGATATCTTTAACATGAGTCAATACGTCACGATTTGGATTTTTAAAAGTATTTTTAAATAGCACAAACGGTAAGTAGCGAAAACTTTTTTTTCTTTAAATATAAAATAAACTCTTCGATTAAATATTCAGGTCATGATAACTAGGGTTCACAAATACGAATATCAAATTATATGATATTATTTAATGTCTAAAAATTTATAAATACCAGTTCATCTGTAAGGACCCTCATCTTTAAACCGGTTTTGGTTTTTTTTTAATTATGGATTATCGTGAGATTTACGCGTTTTCTGATCTTATTCGGTGATTTCATAAATAAATAGTGTTTGTGATAGTTTTAATCAAAATTTACTTCAATATTAGTGGTTTTAAGTGATTCTAAACCAAATGTGAATTTTTGAGATTTTTCAAAATTTTCACTATTTTCCCAAAAATTAGGGTTTTGGCGGGACCCCTGTGGGCCCCACCGTCGAAAATTTTATTTTTGTGTCAAATGAACCTAGACATATACTTAAGGTCCCACAAAAAATTTTAAAATTTTATTAGGCTTAAATTATGCTTAAATTTGCAAAATACCCACTTTTAGCCTACTTTTCATATTTACACCCCAAAACTTGCCTATGCCTACCCCAACCCTTACTATAAAAGGGCAAACCTGAGCCATTTCCATTTTTGGGAATAGGCTAAGGAAGGAAGGCTGGCCTAATCCCCACTTAGGCCCGAATTAGAAGCCGATTAAGGTAAGCTTACTCTAATTAAGCACTAATCCATGGCTTCTCTCTTAATTTCTTCCAAATCTACCATTTTCCCCTTGATTCAATCCATTTTTGACCATCAAAAGCTACTGATTTGTGTTTTACTACAAACCCTAACATTCAAAATTCGATTTTTACTACCAACAAGCCCTAGATCTAAAGTTTAATTAGGGATTTCTTGGGTAAATCGATTTCTATTAGAGTTTAATTCAAACTCATTGTGTTTTCAAGGATTTCAAGAAGGGTGACTTTTCAATCCGAGCTTAATCAAGTGCTGAGGTAATGGGTCTTCGAAATCTCTGTTTATCCATGGTAAAACTCTTCATTTTTGGCTTATTTCGAAATGGTTTGCTTGATTTAGTGTGTTAATGGTAAGATTAGAAAATGGAATTATTTAATCCCGATTTCTTAGGGTTTTGCATTATTATGGTTTGGTTTGATATTCTGGAAGTCAAGGAGGACTTTTGATGATGATTAGGGTGTTAGATGTGGATTTGAAGTGTTATCTATGGTGTTTCGATTTGACTTTGCGAAAGGAAGAAGATGACTGTTCTGCTGTGTTGGCGATCGATCGGCCTTGCAGGGCGATCGATCGGCTGAACTGAAAATTTCTAATTTTTGCGTGTAACCGATCGAACAGCCTGAAGGGCGATCGATCGGCTACACAGGAAATTGTATGTTGTGTGTATGATGCCTATTTTGATGATTTCACTTTAGCTTGCCAATTTTATATGAATGTGGAGTGATTTAAGCTATGTTAGGCTACTGGAAATGCATACTATTGAGTTTATAGAGTTGAGACATATGCTTAGAGATGGTGGGATGACTTAGGTTTTGTGGCATGATGTTGGAATCGTTATCTTGAAATTATGAACGGTTGGTTCCCTTTTGATAAGCATATATTTTCAGTAGGACTACAATCATTGTTGGACTGATTTGTCATGATAAATTGTGATTAATGGTGTGTGAATGTTGGTGATTGCCATGACTCAATGATGAAATGAGTGATGTTATAGGTGTTTAGCCTTTGTGGTTGAGTTTTGAATTTAACTATGATTTCAACGATTCTTCTACTATGATTTCCGCTAGAATTCATGTTTAGGTAGAAATTCACATGTGTGGTGTGGTAGTGAGTTGATTTTCAAGCATGTTAATATGCATTATGTGAAAGGCTCCTACTAGTTACACACACATGTGGGGGTTAAATGATGATGTTGAAGCTTAATATCGTGATTATGAATGACGCATTAGGGGCTGGTGAGAGCACTTATCATGATTAGGATTCATGTATGCTTTGCCCACGCATGTACTATGCTGCACGCATCATGAAAATGGATTTCCAATTGAGGCTTCATTGTGATTAATCGAATTTGACCGATTGGATGCAATGTGATGGAATTGTGTGCCGGGTTTATCGGTCGTGGGTTAATCGCAAGTTGATTGGTCCGAAAGGACATATTTTGATTTGAAGTTCCTGTGTGGAACGATTTGGAGTTCCTGTGTGGAACGAGTGCACTCCCTGGGTTGAGTCTTGTTTAATGGAATGATGTGGGGACGAGTTGTGTACTTGTCTTGTGGATATGTGAGAATATTATTATGTGTGTCATCTAGACCCTGAGAATCCAGTGTGGTATGCCGTGTGCACCCTGCTACCACGTGTTCTAGGGTTCTCTGTGTGAGAACTCGGGCTCTTCCCTCCGCAGGAGATGTCCCTGGGCGAACACCCCTGCTCTAGATTCTCTATGTGAGAATGGGACATCCTTGGCCAGGATCGTCCAGGGCGAGCAGTATTAGGGATTGACAACCCCGATCTTTCTTGAATTCTTGTGTAGAATTTTGTACCCTAACACGCCTTCGTGGCCTTGTCTATACTCCCGTCTGTGTGACGTTAATGTGTGATTACTCCTTGATGGAGGTGGATTGTGATGATATTATGCATGTGGGAATATGTATGTTAGAGATACATCCATGCATGTTGATTTTGATGTTATGCATGTGGAATATGTATGTTAGAGATACATCCATGCATGTTGATTTTGATGTTATGCATGTGGAATATGTATGTTAGAGATACATCCATGCATGTTGACTTTGATGATATTATGCATGTGGGAATATGTATGTTAGAGATACATCCATGCAGGTTGTGATGATATTATGCATGTGGGAATATGTATGTTAGAGATACATCCATGCATGTTGATTTTGATGTTATGCATGTGGAATATGTATGTTAGAGATACATCCATGCATGTTGACTTTGATGATAAAATGCATGTGGAAATATGTATGTTAGAGATACATCCATGCGGTGTGATGATATTATGCATGTGGGATATGTATGTTAGAGATACATCCATGCAGGTTGTGATGATATTATGCATGTTGGAATATGTATGTTAGAGATACATCCATGCGGGATTGGTACGTCATGTGAATGCATGTGGGAATATGTATGCTAGAGATACATCCATGCAGGTTGAATTATGCATTATGATGCAGTGTTAGGTGATATGAATGTGTGATCAGAAAGTGATGCACCATGTAAATCTTTGATCTGAACGATCTCATTTCTAAGCTATCGTATTTTCTACGTTGAAGGATATTAAAAACCATTGCTGAGTGTTAAAACTCACCCCTCTTTTGTATTTTGATTTGGGGCTGCGTGGTGCGACACGCAGACGGACAGGATTGCCTCTTTGAGGAAAGGTCAGAGGTAGCTTGGGTGTGATGATGGAGATCGTTGAGTGACTTATCATCGTTTCTTTCATGCTTTATGTTCGAACCTTTGTGTAGGGTTCTTGTTTTAGATTTATGTCATATACTACAGTTGTGATGATTATGACTTATTTTGAGCCGGTG
This sequence comes from Saururus chinensis, assembly GCA_035235625.1. Classification (NCBI taxonomy): domain Eukaryota; kingdom Viridiplantae; phylum Streptophyta; class Magnoliopsida; order Piperales; family Saururaceae; genus Saururus; species Saururus chinensis. Next base: position 36,946,645 of record CP141145.1, read on the forward strand.
TGGGCTTTACTTAACTAAGTTTGTAGGTTTGAGATTGTTGTTTACTTTGTGATAAGCAACACCTTTTTCTTCCCTTTTATTTACTCTTGCTCAAAGGATTGTGCGCACTCCGTGTTGCTGTTAATCGCCCGTGGTTAGGGTTAAGTCTTCCGCTAGAACATTTCTTAATTTTCACTTCGTCGCCCCCGCGCGCTTGACCGGCCCTTGGACCGGGTTCGGCTCGGGTCGGGCATCGCCGGGGCGTGACATCATCCATCTAAGTAGAAGTTTGTCACCCGTCTGAAAATAAATAACAAGTTGACTCTTATGCTTAAGGTACACTTACATACCGAAGTTACAAAAATACGAAAACCTCTTATGCTCGCCTGCCTTAGTCTCACTTGTCGTCGCCTGGAGAATCTGCAACAAAGCAAACTAAATAACAACTACAACCACAATAGAGCATCTCCACCTATAGGAGAATATCTTCCAATGGACAAAAAGTTTTATTAATATTTTTTGGATCGGGCCAACATAACCCGATATTAGTTATCTACATACTCATCAAACAACATCTCCAATGTTTCTAACAAGATAGGATCTAGATGTAGTTTTGCCTAGAAACTATTCTATCCTAAGAAGCATAACATCATTCGTGCAATGCTTAGGTATTTTTAACCAACCTACATTTTTGTAAGTCCTTTAATCATTCTACCTGTCTAATTAACAAGCAATATCAACAATGTTATTAATTATCTCATATCCCTTGTTCGATAATTAATACTATCAAATCTATAACTCAGAGATGACTCCCTCCTCGAGAAATCTCCAGACATAGTACTCAAACCTTGGAGTAGACTACTTAACAGCAGCTTGACCCAAATTCTCAGGGTTCTCAATAGTCTGCCATGAATCTGAAGAAGAGGATCCCAACTGTGCTCATAGACACAGATTGGCGAGAAGCACAAGTCTTCCATGATTCTCATACAACTCTGCTTTTCGTACGTACTAAATAGTCCTGGGAAGACCTGCGGGAGACCCGCAGTAAAGACCCTTTGGTCGATACCCAAACAGTCGTGGTAATAAAGAAGCATATTGCAATCTTCAGCATCCCAACTCTGGGAGAAAATGTCTCATAAGACATTATTAATATATCCATAGAAGCCTCAGGCCCTTATGACCATTGACTCCCCCAAATATCTGAACTTAAACTAGATTATTTCCATCCAGTCAAGTATCCACTCAACCATTTGGGTCCTCTTCACCTTGTGAATTGGCCCAATAAATAGCTCATCCACGGAGCTATGACTCAGAGAACATCCCAAAATCACCCTCAGTTCATTAATCAAGGTAAGATTCTATGTCAGGGCCCTATTCACTCCATGAACTGGTCCCAACCCTAAAGAGGGTATTTTAGTTATTATCTTAATTAGGTGTTCTCCCCTCAATCCAACGACAATTAAAATCTCTTGATTAGTCTTTATTAACCTTAAGTTACTGATATAACTTAAAACATCAATAATAAAAACATACATCAACACAATCAACATAAATAACTTGCATTCACACTAATGCACATATAATGAATAAAGGCCCGTTGCACTCATTTGCAGGGCTAGGGCTCAGCAAGTTCAAGCCCGAAAGTATAAACAGCTCTAGCGCATCCTGTGAGTCACATATATGACACTCTAGTCGATCGATACACTCGGTTGCAGATACGTAAAATACTCTGCTTTAAACCTGAAAATTAGGGTTCTACCTCTTATTTCTCAGGACACTACAACCTGACAAGGTCTTCGTGTCACTTACTGGTCATGCTCCTTCCTTTTAAAGTCATTTATAGGGTACCCTAACTCTTAATTCATTAGGTCATCTGTTTCATCAGAAAAAGAACATATTGCCCCCCTAAGGGCATTAGGGTAATTCTACCACTTAGGGTATGATACCCTCCCTTTGGTCATTCTAGTCATTTTATTGCCCCTTCATTTATTTAAGTCATTGACCTCTCACAAGGCTCCACTCTCAGACCGACTCAGGCTTTCATTCACACGAATGTGGGTGGGTCTACTCAAAGGGGTATTTCTGTCATTTAGTTTAAGGCATTAATGACATCTGATGGGTCCAAAATTGAACTCAATCTTACTACTTGACTTCATGAACCCTGTGTAATTTTCCTGGCGTGTGACGAGGTCGTGAACCCCTTGAACCGACCCAGGTTGGCTTGACGGTTTACGATTAAACCTAGGGACAAAAAGGTCAATTACCCACTTACTGGGATTTTTCCTCACCAAAAGGTTTGGCCTATAATTATATTACCCATTAAACTCTCACTGATAATTTTTTTTCAATTTTTAGATCAACTCACAGGCCCCTGAACTGGAGCCCTAAGTCAGGTAAGTGAATCGTCACTCAGTTAGAAGGGTAAAATAGCCAATTAATAGATACTGGGATTTTACCCTATGCTAAAACTAGGTCAGAATACTCATGAAGGTCTTTAGGTCCAAACGTAATTTTTAAAATTTGTTTCGAAATCCACAACCTATTGAACCGGACCCGGTTCAGTAGGATGTTGAAAATATAAATATTTTAAACCAGACCGGAAATAATTTCCCGGTCCGGTTGTCATCTCCTTCGCGGAAACGGGAGATGACTTTGCGATCCGCACAGAGGCAGAGTCCCAGTGGACTTTGCCTAGGCACACCTCCGGTGCCCCCCCACCCCTCGTCGGATCGGCACTGGAATCTTCGGACTCACCGGATTCCGGTTCGGGAATAGTTTGAACACCCAAGGCCGTCTCGCTCACAAGAATGACCTCGTGCGGAAGACCAACAACCACTGGATGGCATCCAGTCGCTGCCGGCACCCTCTTCCACTCTCAGATGGGCTGCCGGAGTCCATTGATCCGGCAGTCAGACTTGCTCTGGCTCCACCAAGACACGCCGACCCTGCCACTAGTGATGCGGTGGTTCCGGATGCACTGCCATCTGTCTCTGTCTTCCTCTCTGTTTTTCTTTTTTACACTACTATAACAACCCAGCAACAGCCGATCCGCCGCCGCCAAGGCCGCCGGATCCAAGACCTTTGCGGCCAGGGCCGGTGCTCCCCTCCCGCAATGGGTCCAGCCACCAGCGGTCGGCCGGTGGCCGGCCGGTGACTGACCGACAGTCAGAAAACATAGTACAAAGTGAACAGTGATTGCAAAAATTACTATTCACGTCATTAACAAAATTGTTTATATTTTAATAATAAAATATCTCTGATCTGGATTCAAAACCTTACCTCTAAGGCCGAGTTGTCGTCGATCCACCATTGCTAACACTTCGCTGGAGTCTCGCCGGAAAATTCCTTTGCCGCCTCTTCTTCCTTCACTTCGTCGTCCAAAAAAAACCCCTCAAAAAGCCCTAATTAATATTTTTATAGGCATGGGATTAGGGCTCCTAATCCCATAAGAAATTGAGCCAAAATCTCTTCAATTCGGCAACCAAATTGGGTCCCAAAAACACAAATTTGGAATACTAATTGGTCGGGCCCGCATGGTGACTTAAACGGACAATTCGCACATCTAATTCGGGTAAACGGGCCCTGTTTGATATGTTCAACTTCAAATGGTCGAATCTCCCTCATCCGAACTCCAATTTGTGTGTTCTTAGTGGCGTTTCAAAGCTATTTACGTCTATTTTCCATCCATATATGATTCAGCTACCACTTATAAACATTGAATAAGTTATTCCCACGAGAAGATGAAGGGGTCCTACACCCTAATTTCCCCGTGTACAACTTCAGGAATTTAGAAAATTCCCGGACATTACACAATGTTTATCAATCGATGTCTATTGTTGAAAATTACTTGCAATGAGAACATTCAAGATGCTAATATTATCTAAACAAATTGGTTGACTTAATCCAAAGGGTGTTTTATGAGACATATTTCTAGTTTCACTCCAAAATTTTCATTCCCTAGTTTGTCAAGATAAATACAAAGGTTAAAGTTTAAAAGCATCTAGGCTCACATGCGATTGTGTGACTCAGACACCACATTAATTGGGGCTTAAATGCCCCTTGTGTAACACGTGTGGTTGGATATAATTAATCTGATGACTAAAGCTGTCTAGTAACATAGGGTAGCAAAGTAACATGTGTTGGGGCACACACATGTGGAAGTGTTGTATATTAAGTGTGCATATATTGCAAGAACTGCTTGCAATGTTGTACACAATATATATAGGCATTGCAGGAAAGGTCCGCAACATTGCACTAATATATGTGTGTAACATTACACAAAATACATGCAACGATATATATACATAGTTGGTCATGTTGAGATACTTGGTCGACTAATACATATTTAGAATCTTAAGATGTCCCCTTCCTGTTAAATAGTGTTAGAGTTGCGGAGTGTTTTGGGGCCATTTGACAAACTTTGGAGGGACCATGCTTGTACAACTATTTTGGTTGTCACTCTAGTAGAATACAAGAAATCTCTTATGCTATATAAAGGAAGGACTTAGTGAGCTAAAGTGTATAAGTTATTAGTATGATGCTTAGCCTTGCAACTGATTGTCATGGATGATATGGAAGGCTTGTTGGGTTGCTAACTATCATACTAAGAGCCCCGTCCATTAGGGGATTAGGCTATTTGACCCACAGGTCGGCTGTTCGGCCTTATTTGAAAAAATGACTATTACTTGAACATGGCTAAGATTAGGGCTACCAATGGTACATGTTCTATTGTTCTACAGTCTATACAATACCGTTAAGAAGTTAAATAGTATGGTTAAATTTATTTATTGGGTAAATAAGAGAATAATTTTATCTAACTGTTATCTAAATGGAAGGTAATGAAAAAAGTTCTTCCATCCCCATTTATCCATTACTCGTTTGTCATATTTAAAAATTATACATATATATACTCATTATTCTTAAGTGGTTTAATTTTAAAAGAAATTGGCTTATGGTTTTTTACAATAATTTCCATGTCATAATTCACTTTGGTGATTTACTTAACAAACGTTATCATTCAAATCTCAAACATTTATTAAATAAATTTACTTACTTATAATCATTTATTATAGTTGTTATAAGCTGCTACTTGGAAGATGATTTACTCTTTCTGGCATTTCATATCTAACTATTTTTTTTTTTATAAAAAATATCCATTTGTAATTTATATTTTATATTTTCTTAAACTCACTTCGCTTCGATGTTACCTATTTAGTTGCTTAGTCTAATTTTTCTGGTCTCATTAGGTCACGATTCATGTTTAATCATACATGCTAAAATCTTAAATAGCTACATAGACAATTTTTACAAAATATATTTTACAACTCTGAAGTTAATTTAGATTCCGTTTTGGTAAATCAAACACATGAGTCTTTTTTTGTTTTTGATAATTAAACTTATGGAGTGTTATTTGTGCAAGGAAATGATTGGTGGGTTTGGAGTAGGATTGTTGAGTAAGCTCTATTCTACTCAAGGTTAGATTCAAGTTAGCTCAAATCAAAGCTTAAACTTGGGCTAATAGTACCAAGCTCTTGTTTGACCCATCTCGAACTAGCTTGATTTGAGTGTTAACTGACTTTACTTTGAATAAGTGGTGTAGGTGGTTTATTTTAAGATTTAATATATGTTAGTTGGAATTATAATTATGTTACAAATCATGTTTGTATATGAGATTACAAAATTTTGAATGATTTAGTTATTAAAATAAGTTGGAATCAACAAATTTTCATTGACCAAACAAGTTTAAGTAAAACTTTGAATAGGTTTAAGTGAATTTTTTTTTTAAATATGGGGGGGTTCCTTGAAATTTTTTTAGGTGATGATATCATAATCCGATTAACCTAGGTTGACCCAGTCGAGCCACTAATCTAGGTTAGGGTCCTAGCTGGGTTTGAAAATATTGCTTTAAAGTGACACTAATAGATTATGAACATCGCTACATGTGGTCTTATTCTTATATGCAATACACCTTTAAAGACAGCTAACTATGAAAAAACAATTGTTATTCTTATCACATTTGATATTCTTCTAAAACATACAATAGATGGATGTCTTAAAGTTGTATTCATATGATAAGAAATAATTATTAGAAAATAAATAAATTTATTATATATATATATATATATATATATATATATATATATATATATATATATATATATATATATATATATATATATATTTATATATATATATATATATATGCTTAATATATGTATCTATTTACGTTTCATGTATAATCATTACAATTTATTTGCAACAACAATAAATAACAATAGTAATGATGTTAGTTTTTTACTTTAGTAATATTAAATAAAGAGAATAAAAAATATTTATTTTAACCTTTTTGAGCATATTTAAAAAATATATTAAATAATGGTTATCTGATTAATTGACCAATTATTAGTGGAATGAACGGTTATGGAAGTACCTATAGTGTTTATTTAATATAACGATTATGAATAAAAATTTGAGAAATAGTTATAGTAATATAATAGGTTATACCGTAACTATATTATTCTATTGACAACTCTAGCTGAGATGGAATATTTCGATGTCTGAGTTATCTAAGTTGGATATGTGAATTGCAAGGTTGTGTCTTCTTTTGGCTAGCTCTCTTAGAAAATATCTTAGAATGTTCACACATCTACCTTAGAACGGGTTAGTTACTTGGCTTTAAGAGAACTAGACGTTTGTTCAAATGCTAAGATATAATAACCTTAACGAAAAAAACTTATATACTTGGCTATTTAGCCTTGTGAGTACCGTATAAATGGTATATTCTTGGTATCTATATAACACGACTATATGAGCGTGGGCTCTTCTAAACGACTCAAATATGAAAAGACACCTCGCCGTCGTATTTCTACATAGCATGCGCATATATAAGGTAACAAGAAAATGGAGGACGTTATTAAAGTGCTCTTAACTCTAAACTAAGGCATGAAGCATAAGAACAAAAGAAAAAAAAAAACATCAACATGTAATGAACCAAGAGATGAATCTACGAGGATATTTTTTTGTGGCTGGAGCTGAAATGGAAAAGTAACCATGACAAACCACATGTGCAGATCAGGCATTTTCTTAACTGAGGCCCCAACTATGCCTCCAGCTTTTTATTGTTTTCCAATCAATGAGACCCATTTCTTTGCTCTGGATCCATGCATGTCAAATCATGCACAAAGAGGCAAAGACAGAAGCATGATGGGGTAAATGCATTCACCAGTTGAATTGATGCCCACTTATTCTTCACTTGTCTTGTATGATTTCAATCAAATGACAAATTGTAGAACAGCAAAAGGAACATGACAATGATGAGAAGTGTTTCATCATAGACAGCCTCCTTGGTGTCTCCGATGCATATAACCTGAATTACTTTTTTGTAGTTCATCCTTCTTAAATCAATAATTTCTTACTTTTTTACTAATACATCTTATGATCACCAAAGACCATGGAAAGGTAAAGATTGGAAGAACACGACCTATAAGGCTATAACGGGTTTGAATCAGCTGTTGAGGCACTTGGGTGTTGATGTGAGTCGCCAATCAGCCCCGTTTTCAGTAAAAAGCAGAAAAATATGGTCCGTGTTTTTGCGCCTTTTTACCACAGGCAGGAACTGGTGCCGCAATCAAGGCATTTCATTGGCCAAATTCAAGTGAGCAAAACATGGCAATTGGAAATTTTAAGGTTCATAAATGGGCAGAATTCATTCTCTAATCGGTTGTGGTTTTGTGTCCCTTGAAAACAGCTAAGCCATTGTAAACTTTCAGTACTTTGCTCAATTATGCAGATGGAAAGTATGCTAAAAATATAGATCAGCCTGGAAGCAGGAGCGGCAGCTAATTAATTCAAAATAGACGGAAGATTCCCTTCAGTTAATGGAGCAAGGAAAGATGAGACAATTAGACCACCTTTAGACCAGGTAAAAGGGGAGGATTAGGCCATCACGCTAGTACCACGACATGGATGGTTATGAAAATGACACGAGAAGAACCTGTGGGTTCATGCATTGGAACCACAGTTTTTGGTGAGACTTTGCCTTTTTGTTTGGGAATCCTTTTAATTAGTGAAAAGAGACGGCATGTGAGGAATTTGAGATTGAGCCATGTGCCTCTTTAATGTCGATGATGAATCACACATTAGCTTGTAGTGACAATTAGGTGTTAATCTCCTTTGTTCCTTTGCGTTTTTAATTTGAGGAAGATAATTCTTCTGTAGTCCACTTGCAATTTAGAATCAGGGTCTCGCATTAATAGCATTATTTAGTGTATTTTAAAAATCTAAATAATAATTGCAATTTACAACTTACAAACAAGGAGAGCAGAAATGATATGTAGCCATAGATTAACGCTGGGAAAGAATAGGGATGTTGTTGGGCCCCATTTTGTCAAACTTAATACTATTTAACAAATGGTAATTTGAACCCGACTTGAATAATTCCAACCCGAAGCTAACCTATTTGACCTATTTATAATTAAAAAATATTTTAAATTATTTTTCTAATTTTTTTAAAATATTATTAATATATAAAAATAAAAAAATATTTATAACTTCATTCGGTCCGATCAAATTAAATCTCTTAAAACTTAAACTCAATTTAAATAATTATTTAGGTTAAATTTTAAAAAAATTAAACCAAACCTATTAAGTTTGGATCAGATTTTACTATATACCTAACTTTGAATGACATACCTAATAAAAAAAAACTCCTTGACTTGAGTGGAGTAGGCCCCAAAGACCGTGTCAGCTTTGGCCGTTGCAAATGGATGCTGAGAAACGAGTTGTATAAAACATGAGTCAAAACAGGCGTAGTGTTTAAAATGGGGGACCAATCACGTGCAGACATGGCCCGTCGTTTCAAAGGTTGAATCCTGCCTGGGCTGCCCACATGATGGTTTGACTCCATCTTCCCCCTCATGGTTTTGTGGCCATGAATGAACTTCTCAGTCGCAATTGAGCGCCCTGGGACTCGGCTGTCACTGCCTTTCACAGAGACAGGACTGGCTTTATATAGGGCTGCGCACAAAATTGGGGCTAGATATAAAATTAAGTCGCGTTGGGTTGGGTTAGGTACTATCTAAAAACTCGAGTAATTCTCAAGATAAGTTTAATATATGAAAACCTCCCTTGAGTTTTTACTTAACCTATAAAATTTCTTAGGTAATATGAAAATGTAATTTTGATTCAATTTAAATTATTAGAACTGATCCGACCTCAGTTTTTATTTTGGTTCTATGGGGTTTTCAGATCTTATTTAGGATTAAGTTGGATCGATAAATTAGGTTCCTATTTTGGGCCAAGTTGATCTAATGAGCTTAATTCCTATCTCTAGTTGGGTTAGTTCCTAAAAAACTTGACCTAACTCGACCCGCGATGCAACCCTAGTTTATATTAGCCCCAACTCTACATGAGTAGAGGCATCAAGTATCGTCAAATTTCAATCTAAACGCATACGTTATTCAAGGGGTAGGCAAGTTTAAATCACCCTTATGCTGCCCTTTCTTAACACATTACTGAATTGAATCTAACATTATTTGTTACTCAAATAAGAATTTTTTATGCCCCACTATGACAATAAGCCTATGAAAGCCTTTAATTCATGAGATTGATGACTGATACCCTAATATAAGTTAGCATTATTATCACTAGTTAGCGCTAATATACACTACTGGGTGCACCATCGATCTCAAATAGCAAAGGCTACCATATATTTTTGACACTAGACTTACTGTCATAGGAAACTTTTACTGCTCTGGTGATACCTCAATCCACAGTAGTCGCACAGGGGGCTCATGCTCAACTTTTTCTTTCTCATAAATCGCTTTATATGAATTCAAACGAACAAAGCCAACCCCAACAGGCATTTGCGAGAATTGAATAGAATAACAGACAAGCATTGCTCCCCTTCATTTGATGTATTCTGACTATCTGGATTGTACAAAGATAAGGGTTTAGGGAGTGCAATTATTGTCGCAGTACTATGTGGGCCAATGGCGGGGGGGCAGGGGGTCTCAGAAGCACCTTGTTGAATAAACCCTAAGCCTGGGGTGTGCCTCTCTTGTTACTCGTGGATCCAATGATGTCGACCTACTGGCAAAGGGGTCTCACAGGTCACCACCAAGGCCGGCCAGACTAAAGTGTCATGTGCATAGTTTAGAGGAGACGAGAAAAAAAAAAAGAGATAATCATGCACTGCTTTATGTATAAAAACCGAGAATTAGAAGAAGATGGCAGCCACTTAATCCATTAAATAACCCAATTTTATAAATGCGTTAATTATCTGAAAGAGAGCCCCCCATGTGTCCCTATTGCGTCCCGGATTGGAAGAAGCAAGAAGATAAGCAGCAGTTTCGTGACTTGCAAGTCCGGATACAGACATTCGCAACTGCTCATCCCACTTTCCCCACCCTCACATCACAGATGAAACCATTAACTAATCCCTTAATTCCTGATTAATCAAACAAAAGCCCAAAGCCCCAATTAGAAGAAAGAAAAAAAAAAAAAAAACAGAATGGGGGGCCCAGGCGCACTAGCTTAGTGGCGACCCTAGGCAGCTGAGGCTAAATTAATGTGGCAACCATGTGACTAGCAAAAGGCCTAGAAGGAAGAAAGGACTAGTAGAGCAGCATTTATTATAAATCCCCAGCCCCAATCTCTGCAATGAATTTCAACTCCCCCTCCCCAAGTCTTCTTCGCCTTCCTTTGCCGGCCACCCGTTTCCCGTTCCGTTGGCCGATTAACGGCAGACGGGCCCCGTTCGGAGTTGCGATTAAACTATGTCTACGGCGGGTGCCAGCGGGGGCCCAGTGGACGGCCCATCGCCGAAAATGCCCGGGACCAAGTGGCGAAGCCCGGCCCAGGAGAGGGTCTACGGCCAGAAACTCGTCCAGGCGATCCGGTCCGCCCGTGGCGCGGGCGCACCCGAGCCGTCCAAGCCCTCTCCTTCCCGCGTGATCAAGGACGCGGCCGACTCCGCCCTGGCTCTCGCCGCCCGGGGCCAGACCCGGTGGAGCCGCGCGATCCTTTCCCGCCAGTGGCGGAAGCGGAGATTGCTGCTCAAGCTTGGGGGGAAGATCAGGCGGCTCCCCGGGAGGAGGAGTCGCAGGCGGCCCGGGAAGCCGGCGGCACCGAGCGCGGCTGTGGCGCCGGTCCTGAGGAAGAACGGCGAGAAGGTGCGGGAGCGGCTACGCGTGCTCTCGCGCTTGGTGCCCGGCTGCCGGAAGCTTCCCACCCCGACGCTGCTGGAGGAGGCGGTGGACTACGTGGCGGCGCTGCAGATGCAAGTGCGAGCCATGCAGGCGCTGGCCGACCGGCTTTCGGCGGCAGCTATTGGCCAAAGTTGACAGTTTTTCTTCCGGGGAGGGATTTTTTTCGTGATTTTCTTAAGCTGGGCAAAGATTTGTTAATTACTGCGTTTTCTGTTGTAAATTCTTGAAACTGTAAATGGTTTTGCATCATCCCTGCTTAGTTGTGGGTCTGTTAAAGAGTGATTTGACTCTATTTTTTGGACTTCTTATGCATTTATTCTTTCATCTGTTGATAATCTTATTGTTTATCTCATATCAAAATCATTTTATTCTTAATCTCCATATTTCTACTTTTTTTCCCAGGCTAGAAGCTTTAACCTTGATGCATGCTATATGGTGCTGTATCATCTTTTCTTTTATGATCATCAAATACTGATTCAATCGTCTATTGCATTCTGATTGGATTATTAATAGGAAGGCAATCCACTATGGCTGGTTAGCATCTAGAAACATTATCGGTGTATTTTGGGTTTTATCTTCAAACTGGTAAAACTTGTTTGGGTCATTGATTGTTCATAATTTAACACATAATACATTACATAATATATACATGGATCTTAATATTTACTGTCTTTTGTTAGAATCGCCTGTTCTGCTCCATGCCTGTTACAAACAATTTAGATGTAAATCATTACAAGCTAATCATAAGGAATCCTGTAGTAACAAGCTTATGAGGAAGTATAACTGGGTCTGGCTTTGCATTTTAAGGATTTCACATGGCCATCAGACAAGTTATGATGCCAACAGATTGAAAAATAGGAATGTGGACAGGTTTTTTATTCTCTTACTAACTGCAAAATCCTTGTTGAGAATGCAGCTGGGTCACCTGAGATGAGAAAAGTATGTTTCGAAGTTATTTTGATGAGTGGGCAACATGTGAGTCTCAGCAAAGATGGCAGTTGTTTGATCAATAAAGGCGGCAGTTATGGCAATCTAGACACAATAAAGACCATATTTGCACGCTTTTTGTTGGCAATTAGGTGCAAAGCTAAAAGGGATTAATGCCATCCTTCCAGGGCTGGGGCAACTTACACAAAATGAATTGTGTTAATCTTCCTAAGATGTGGTCTAACTCGTTGGTAGACTTGTTATACTGTCACAAGTATTCAAGGTAAATCTTGAGTGAGGAACGATCCCACTGGGAGTACTTTCTATGTTCTCACTAGCTTCATGAGAGATTGATATTTGAAATCAACAGCGCATAAGTTAGCATTATTGACTTCGTTGTTAACTTGCACTAGTGTGCGCCTTCAAAATTTTGAATTGATGATTTTCATACATTCGTTACGCTAAGTTCATTGTCAATAGAAAACATAGAGAATACTTCCAAACCTACCATGGAAACATCTCATGCTCAGCTAGGTGTAGTTTCAATTACTGGAGAAGAATAGCGTTTGCCCTCATTGTCTGTTTCGGATAGCCATTGTACCCCGAAGGCTTAAGCTGCTGTTAGGTGATGGACTCACATCATACATCAAGACATTCCTCTAGTATATTGGTACTAATGTTTGTCAACTTTTTTTTTGGGAATCAGCATTTATCAATTCATAGTGCTTGTGATCGGTTACACGCATTTTAGTGAGAAAAGAATCTACCAATGAAAATGAACAAACAAGAAAAAAAAACATAGATGTAAGGTTGTTGGGTAGCACGAGAAAGATAGAGCGCATTTTCCTCTCCCAATTATTTGTGATGTTTTTTTAAATTACATTATGTTCCTTGAGGTGGTAGCAGAATTGCACGCGTAACAGTCATGAAAAACGAAAAACAGAGGAAACAAACCGAATGAATGTACGTAAACTACGGGCCAAAAAGATGCAAATCAGAAAAATGAGACGATTGGCAATGGTTTCTCGTTTCACAATGCAAGTTGTTCGGCCCATGTATATAAAATTGATGGACATGGTTGCACAGTACAGATGCATTATGGAGGACGGTTTGCAATTATCCAAACCAAATGGAAGAACACTTGTTCTGTTAATTTCATTCCTCAAGTCCAAAATTTCCAGTCTAGATATTAGAATGTCAATCCTATTTTTTAACGCAAAATGAATGTCAAACCCTTTTCTATCAGAGATTAACATGGCCTGACGCCCATAATTGGCACTCTCTTCAATATCTTTTTCTGTGCCCACTCCGAGCAAATGGCTCGTTACGCATCAGTCATATCTGACTATTTCATCCAAAACAGTAACAAGACAAGGGAAACTAGTTGGATGAGAAAGAAGAGACGAGCAGGGCATTTGGAAGCTAGTCATTTACCCATCAGCATGCTCCCTCCTTCCCCTCTCAAGCCTCTACAAAGTCTCAAGCAAAATCTCTTTCATCCTTCGCTCTTTCATGATGCAGACTGGGTGGTGGCAGGCTGGAAAAAACACGAAAGAGGAGAGAATGTCCAGCGTTGGGGTTGCCATGTACAGCAGGCCCAGCACGCGCACCAAAAGAACCCTGCCGAGAAGGTAAGCAAACCGAATCCTACTTGCCTTTACTCGCTTTTGATTTTGGTTTCCTCTCAAGCACGTGCGTGCCGGGCACTATGGCCCAGAAACTGGCGCTTTGCCGTGACATATCTGACTCATCGAGGAGGTGGCCTTGTTCCTTTGCCTGCCACATATTCACATGTCCACGTCTCTTGCCCTTTGCCAGATACTGGCCCGGCTGGCTCTGGCTCTGGCTCGGCTCTTTAGGAGCCCTCTTCCTTCCTAATTACTCGGGTCATTACTCATTAGGCGCCCATTTTACTGTGTAGATTATTGATTTGATGACGAAGTTAGAAGAGAAGATTTTATTTTGTAGATTGATTTAATGTTGAAGACAGGAGGTCTACGACGAGTCAGATGATTAATTAATTGATGCAGTTGCAAACACTCTGATCTCTAAATGATCAATTGAACAGAGATATAAAAAAAGGTTGTCGTGAAAATTCATTACAAAGATATAAACAAGGGTCTATCCATCCAAGATGCAGAGCACAACACGAATGTGTCAGCTTCCAAAGATAATCAGTTGCAGCATAATTGGTGAATCGATGGGCAACAATAAAACGACTAGGACAAACTTCGCAACAGCAAAAAAAAGTTCTTGAAAGAACGGTTTAACAATAGCCTACTAATAGACAGAGCCCAAAAAACCAGAAACAAGACTCCGTTTGATTTATGGGCCACCTTCAACAAACCCAAAGTCGGCACCGAGCATCGTTTGAAGGCAAGGCAATGTCTGAATCAAAAGTGTTTTCAGCGAAGATTAGAAACGAAAAGGGAAAAGGAATCAAGAAAATGTGAAACGATTGTTCTTAGGAGGTGGGGGACCCCTGCCTCCTGCTACATTGAGGGCTCATGTGTCGTGATGATTAGGGCAGTTTTACGAGGGAGTTTGTTCATAATTCCGTGTGGTCCCATCCCACATGTAGACATCTGAACGTCATGATTAGACCCTTTTTTTTTGGACGGGGCTAAAATAATGACATGTGACCCTCTGTAGAGGGGGAGGGTTAGAAAGGGCGGTTTGAATTGAAGCTTGTGTTCAGGGACAATGGAAAAGGTTTCCTGGGTAGCCAAAACCCCACTTGAACGGGTTTGAGGGGGAAGAAGAAGAAGGGGCATAAGATGGGCTTTTCTAACTCCCTCACAAGAGGATGTAGTGAGTGATGATGCCTTCTGGGATCTGAATCAACATTTCTATGAATCTGTGAAGCTGCGGGAGACACATTGGACGTGGTGCATGGGCTCCAAAACCCATGCCACATGTTTCTGGATGCCCTTGGCTTGGCCCAAGACAGAACTAACCATGCCAGGCGTTCCGCGGAATGTGGAGCAAACGGCAGGATTCTGAGATAATGTGATTCGATCAACATGCAGAGTCATCAACCCAATGCGATTTTAACCTTCTTGAGCATGTTTAATGAGTGGAACTAAATAGACATCACGTGAAACTGCTGAACAAGAGTAATGAAATAGTTGCAGTGTTGCAGAAGTGAAGAAAACAAGCAATGGCGAAATCATCTTTGAGCTTAGAAGAACCTACCCCTGTCTCCCTCCCCTTCTTCCTCTCTAAAATTTCATGTTTTGAACCCCCATAAAAGGAAAACAGAGAAGAAGAAAAAAAAGAACATAGGGTCACCAACTTGCAGAAAGATCATGAAATTATGGCTAAATGTCACCCACCAGTCTTGGTCTTCTCCTTCTCCAACCTCTCGAAATAACCAGCAATAAGCCTCATGCTGTTCACCTTCCCCTGTAAAGCCAGTATATAATCTGCTGTCTGTTCAAACAACCTTTCCACCCCGAGTGATTCACCTCCCGGGACAAGCCTTTGCAGAGCCCATATCTTCCTCTCGACCTCCGCCTTCTCGCCATCGCTCTCCACCACGCTACGCTTGACACTCTCAGGCTCCCTTCTCAAGCACCTGATCACCTGTTTCCTTCTTCTGCTGCTGTGGCTTCTGCTTCTCCTCTTCAGCATGTTGCTTTGGATATGAGAACTGCCCTGCATTCTGCGGGAGAAGGCTCTGGCAAGAGAAGGCAAGACTAGGGAAGCAGATTCGGCTTTTGACGAGATGAAGTCACTGCCCTTGTCCTGTTCCTCCATGCTGCTAACCTCCTGCTACAGCTACGACCGGGGGAGGGGAGTAGAGGAAGAGAGGGAGGGAGATCAGGGAGAGGAAGAGAAGAATGTGTTTGCATTTAACGAGCATGCGCGTTAAATTATTGCCAGGAGTTCTAGAAATGTCAATGCCAACTAAGGACTGGCCCACCCACTCTTCATTCACCCATGCCCGGGCTTACAAAACGACAGGCTGCCACCCATCTGATCTGGGTTTTGCATGGCTGAGCTCAGTCTGATCCTAGCAAAAGAGATCTCTAGCATTCACACATCAATGGGAACCTGTCGAAATATGGGCATGTAACCCTTGATGGGTTTGCATCGTTAACTCGTCCACCCACTAGAGTCCAGTCCAGGCCGGGGACATCATGGGAGCCAAAAGCAAACCAGAGCCCAAGGCAAGTTTGCCTGAGCTAAGCAAAAGGTACGGCTGGGGAGGAATTGGGCGAGCACATGCAGCCACATGATTTCCTGAACTCCAAAAGGAGAAGGGCGTTGCCTCCATGTGCAAGACCCAGTAGCACCGCCACGTCTTGCAATGGTGGCCGCCCCACCTGGGCAAGTACACTGAGCAGCACACATGGGTGCTGCAGAATCCTGGCCCTCCTCTCATCCTCGCCGCCCAAGCTGGCGGTGGTGCCCCCGTTGAGGCCGACCGGCTGGCGACCTACCCCCTGCCCGGCTGGCATTCTCCATTCCTGGGGGCTGGAGGATTCTCCTGTTGGGCATTTGGGGTTCCATGTGTGTTAACTTCACCTCCAGCTGGCTGACTGCCTACTTGTGTTATTTCTCTCTCACTCATGGACCATTCCTATTCATTTTCTTGGATCTTGCTCATTCATTAAATTCAGCGGTTAGATACAAGACCCTTTGTTTCTTTTTTGTTGCTGGAATAAATTATATACTCATCAGCAAATTAATGCCTTCTGTTTTTTTGGGTAAACACAAACGTTTTCTTTTTTGTTAAGGGCAGCAGTAGTTGACAGATGGGATGTTAGTGTTACCTCCCTTGGAGACATATCTCCACACGCCAGGAAAAGGACTATTTATATGTGCATATAGTAGGGACTCATTTATAGATATGTGCATTTACAGTCTCTTTTTTTTTCCGCCAAAATTTATACTATGTAACAAAAAAAGGAAGGGAGGTGTGGACAGTGGACCTCATAAGAAAAGTGAGGAAAGAAACCCACATGGGGGACTGTGGGATTCATCATGCTTACTTTACATTTATCTCGTATAGATGTGGACAGGATAGGGAGGAGAGGAGTCACAGGTTGCTGGAATGCTGTTTCCTACTTTGCTTTGCCAATTTTATCTGTAACTGGAAACAGACATTTTCATTAACGTGGGATTGATGATTATTAGGAGATAAGCCGTCCAAAGAAATGGGAACTTGTTATTGGTTTGATTAACTGGATTAATGATGATTAACAGAAAATGGGGATTTTGGGGTTGCAGACGCGCTGGCTTTGGGTCCTTACTTATTTGGGTCAGGAGAGCATTTTTAATGTTCCACTCAGACAATACGCCCAACCTAAGAAACGCATGAGTATAATGTTCCTTAAGCTGGTTTCATCTGTGGCCACCCCTGATTGATATGAGATCCAACTTGATCCTGCTCAACGGTAGTAGCCCCTGATGTGAATTGTCCAGAATTACTCATCCAGTGGAAGGGAACTGGACCAGGGAGGAGCATATGAATCAGAATGGGACCACAATTATAGTAGGATCGCATAACTACGCCCAATATAGAGAAGTAATAAACTTTTCTAGTGATGTAAACTGTCAATGAAGAGAGAAAATTGTCCTGCATTAAGAATGTTCTTCGTCCAATTACATAAATGAAAGTGAAGCAAAATTTTCAAAAAATATATCACAACAGAAAGAGAAGGAAGATACTGTATTTAACTAGCAATTACATTACAAGTTATAAGAATATAGAATAAAACAAAAATTATCACTTTATTCAATGTGAATTTGACACCTTAAGAAGTCTTAAACACCATGAAAGAGTCTCATTTGGATTTAGCAGCAAAATTTCCCAAGCCTCCAGATTCTTCCCGTATGCAACATTGGACAAAATTATTTAATGTTCCATTGTCCCCAACCCATAAGGATCAGCAATTATGCCACTTCAAACAGAATATAATGACATAAACCTTCAAAATGATTCTGTATTCCAATCATAATATGTATATACATGTCAACTGGCCTTATTCCACTTGATCTCCTTAGTGTACATTTCAGCAAGTGCAATCACTTAATGACCCTTGTACAAAAAAATGGGCAGTGTTTAAATCTTCAAGGAAAATGTCCAGACTTCTTATTCACTTTATTCGCTCAAGATTATATCTTACCATACCCTCCAGTGATGATCTGAACTCACTCTGAGGAAGGCACTCAAGATTCTGAATAGCTAGATCAGCTTTCTCTCTAGCCAAATGATGTGCTCTTGCAATTCCTTCTCCTCTGCGGACTAATTCAATAGCCTCCTCTAAAGAACCTGGTTCACTAAATTCTGAATCAATGATTTCTCTCAGCTTTGGTTCCTTCTCGAGTGCAAAGATGACTGGGGCAGTAAGATTTCCCTTAGCCAAGTCACTGGCGGCTGGCTTACCAAGCTGTTCAGCAGATTGGGTGAAGTCTAATATGTCATCTACTACTTGGAATGACAGACCGAGGTTTTTTCCATACTCATACATCTTGTCGCAGATAGCAGCGCCAACACCACTAAATATAGCAGCACCTTTTGTGCTCGCAGCAACTAATGAAGCCGTTTTATAATAACTCTTGGTTAAATATTCTTCAAGAGTAAGATCAGAGTTAAACAGGCTTGAAGCTTGCTTTATCTCTCCACTAGCAAAATCTTTAATCACCTGCCAAACCCAATAAACAATGAGACATATCTACCTATGAAATATCACAATGGCTCACGTTATTGATAGAGTGTTATACGTACTTGACTGATAAGCTTTATAACTTCCAGATTTTCAAGATTCGCAAGGTACCATGATGATTGTGCAAACATGAAATCACCAGCTAGTACTGCCACTCTAGTACCAAACAATTGGTGAAGGGTTTCCTTCCCTGCAAAGAATATGATATCATTTCACAAATAGAGCCAATGTAATTCAGATTTTCAAGCTACTCAACATATCAAAGATTTACTTTGCCTGCTTATGTTGGGGATTACAAGTACATGCCTAGTGGATTTCTCAGTAGTGAGGTTACAGTTAAAACGTCAAAAAATGCTAATTTACTACAATGGTCAGAATATTATGCTATCACTGATTGAGAAAGGAACAACCTTTGAAGGACAACAATTCTCTTAATGTTAAAATCCTATAAAAACTAAGATACGTGCCAAATGCACAAGGCCAGCCCATTGCTCCAAATGAGTCTGCGAATACCTATATTTTGTCCAATTTGCCATTAATTTCATAATTCATTCTTGAATTTCTTAATTTTATCTCACGTTCACAATCAGTTCTCAACATAATAAATAAAGAAAAATGGTATTATAGTTGCAAAGAGCACAAATGAGGACTCAAGCAAAAATAAAGGAGTAAATATCATTAAACTAAACACATACTATTGCAACGATTCATTTGCTACATTACTGTTTTCATTTGACAATTAAAGAAAATATATCTTTTGTTTTTGTGTCCAAACAAGATATATATCTATTTTTTGAGAAGGATTGACTATTATGTGACCCAAATATAAATTGTCACTCGTGGCCAATATTCCTGCCTTTTGTAATGATGTGATAAAAGTTAGCGCTAAGTCTGCTTAAAAATCATCTTTGTACTATAAAATGCTTTAAAATACAAAGGATCCCAACAGCCTCCAGTAGGGGACCAGTCTCCCTAATGTGTATATAAATATTAAAGCCTCTAAATTTTCTTTTAATCACACCAAAAAAGAAAAAAAAATCTACAGAACCAAAAACAAAGATTTGGTCCATAAGAAGCTTTACAGCCGACAGATATAGCAGTCACTTGGGAAAAGAAGTCATGTATTAGTAGGATACTGTACATTTGTAGTTTTTAAGTCATTCTAATGAGTAACATATGACCTCCCAGATATGCTTACCTCTTCGCATGCCACTATCATCAAGCACATCATCATGTATCAAGCTAGCAGTGTGAATCATCTCTATGATTTCTGCTAAGCGCCGATGTTGTTGGGTCAAATCCCTGGGTTTAAAGTTTGTAAGATAAATTCCAACTGTAACTGAGATGAGAATTTAACGTATTGAAGATTAATTACTTACTTTATGCCAGCTATGTTAGCTGTAGCTCTCGATACAAGAAAAACTAAAGCTGGTCTCAATCTCTTTCCTCCAGCACTAAATATCTGTTCTGCTGCAGATATCAAAACTGGATTTTCTGAACCAACAATCTGAACAGAAATCATAAACTAAGGTATAAGATGCAGAAAATAATGATATTAGGATAGAGCAAAACGTAAGCAAACATGCATAAAGCAATATCTACCGCAAAATAAACAGGATGGATATGCCTGGATATGTAGTCCAATAAAAAAAGTTCAAAGTTGAAAAACCCCTTAAAAATGCATCAATTAAAGAGATAAGTTGCCACATATGCTAGCAGTTCTCTGGTAAAACCTTGGATAAAAACACAGGCATTATGAACGAGTATGAAAAATTGGTTGAATCACAAATAGATTAAACAATTGAAGGCTTTCCCCAAGGGTGAATGTCTAACTACACAATCAAAATTAATCGGTAAAATACATTTTCTAATGGTATCATCGTGCTATAAAATAAAACACAATTTGAAGGACCTGCTGCAGACATAAAACAGGTGAGTGTTCTGATTTCAAAGAACGAAGATGAATTTGCAAAACCCTTTTGAAATAATGAGAATTGGAGCACTACATTTGGAGGATAATATGACCTCATGATAAATACCATCATCATCACCTTCATGACCTGTTCCATCTATTTGCAGTCCGCACAGTTTTGACAGGTCATTACTTATTTGTGTACAAGGCACTTGTTTGTGAAATTTTATTTCAGAATTAGTTAGATGACAAGTATAAATTTCAAAATAATTTACTTAGTTACTAACCTTACCCACGTCCACTACCCACAAAAAAAGGAGAAAATCCAAATGTTGTCAAAGCAATGGTTCACTTTAAACAAGCCAACTTTAGTTATGCCACTAAACAAATCAGTTTTAGCCTAAATAACATGACAAAGAGATCAATAAGTCATTTTAGTTCGGACAGTCAGAGCTTCTAAGCATATTATGTGCACATTTACCAGTCTACTTAATCTGAAAAGTCTAAGCCTTTAAAGTCTAAACTCCAAACATGATGCCTACCGATGAACATGCACCAGAAGGTCAGAATGTGCACAGGAAACTAACAATTTACACTTGGGTTCCGTAAGCTCTTCCTTTTAATGCATCCTAAATTTTTCCTTCTACTGCTTCATAGAAATGAAGCCTAAGCACCCAAGTAACTTGTTAGCACATTATGTAGCATTGGAGCCACACTTCGATACTTATGAAGTATCTTCAAATTTTCGTATGGGATTTAATCTTCTGATGCAAAACTGCAAAATTTAAATAAGATGATTGTATCTTGGGACAACTAATAATCTTTTCATCCTGAGTAACCAAACAAACAGCGTATTTGTTATGAAGTTGGGAAAAGGCGCTACTTTATTATGATTGTGATATGGAAAATCTCATTGCATACAGAAGCTTAGACTTAAAGTAATAAGGCAGGCACTCACCGAAAGCAAATTATTATTCATATTTTGCAGGTCATCGGCTACTACTTTCAACAGGGAAGATACAGAAACGGGACCGTTTGAATTTGGTTTCCAGTCCAGGGGCGATACGAACTCTCTAACATCCACTGCAGCAGAAACCCACAATCATAATATGCCTATCCAAGTAGCTATATACATCATATAACTATTTGTATTTGATTGGACATTTGAAATACAAGCATCAAATAACAAACACTGAATGAACAGATTTTAACGGAAGTAGACAAGGAAACTAATCTCTATAGAATGAGGACTCACAGTTCAGAGTCGTACCAGGAGGCTGTGCTATGCAGGAGGCACCGTTGAGCCGTTTACATGACAACCTTGCAGGCCTGGGACCCACGGCACCACACCAGCCCCACTTCTCTAAGCTCCTGATAGGGAACCCAACAGGGGAGATACCACAGCGAGTGGAAGAACACTCGAAATCAGCCCAATCCAATCCACTTCGAAAATATTGCACACGCCCACGAGCCAAAGAAACCATTCTCTCCTCCACCCAGAACCAGAAGCCGGAAAAGCAGCTTCTTCCCAAGTAAGCAGCAGAACCCAGTTCAAGTACACGCTAAAGACCCCATTTTTCGACGACCCAGGAAGCAGGAACCTTCAAAGCGTGGAGCAAATCATCACATAACAGCAGCTAAGAGTGTCTTCATTTCACCATACCTCCGAGAAAGAAGAGGCGATAGAAAAATGGCCTTAAAAAGGAAAAGACTTGTGATTGAACGAATGAACAGCGAGGTGGATCCATGAGGTCCACATGAGGCTGAGAGGACTTAGTGATGCGGCTGCTCCTTATCAGTTCAGGACGAGAAGCGGGAGCGGCTTGGCTGTTATTGCTTGGGGAGAAGACGGGTCAGAATATCCACGGGATTTTGACATGGGAACTGGTGGCGACAAGCCATTGGCGATTGGGAAAATCAATTTGAGCTAGCAAACAATATTTCTTTCTTTCTTTTATTCTTTGGGAAAAATTAGCTAACTAAATATGATTTACATGTTAATCTGTAATATAGGTATCGAGGATCTGAGCTTGGACGGGTGAGAAGCTGCCACGCCGACTCTCTTACGCCTGAGATGGTAGTACAGGAGCCAGAAGATCTTCTAGCGTCCAGAACAGAATGCAAGTGTCCAATTTTATTAATGATTTCCCTGTCTTCAAGGTTCTTATAGTTCAATATCAACTGAAAGTGTTGCCACAACTTCCATTGGTTGATAATTATTTCACCCCTAAACGACGGTTTGAGGAATAAAAAGAATCAGAGTGTTAATAAGTTGAATATCACCCAACTTTAGAGTATTTAAGTTTGAGCTTAAAATTTTAATTTTGAGCTTGAATTGAGTTGCTGAACTTTATAATTATTGCTTAGTTTTGTAATTGGTGATTGAGAGATATTTAGAAAAATCGTTCCAATGAACATGGTTAGTAAGTGGTCTAATGTGTTAGATTAGAAAATCAAATGAACTAGTCTTTATTTATTTTAAAATTTTAATTTAAATTATTAATACATGACAGAGGGGTAAAGTTCCATAAAAAGTAGTTCTAGATATCATGAGATATAGTATCTAATTCCTCTAACAAAAATCCTCATGTATATATAAAAAAGTAAAAATAATATATTAAACGAAAAGAGATTAAACTTGAGAGACATAAAATCTATATATAATGTGTAATATATACATATATATAATATGTAATATATATATATATATATATATATATATATATATATATATATATATATATATATATATATATATATTATATATATACTTAATGTGAGTTTAAGTTTTTATCGAGCTTTGAGCCGAGCACATGTATGTTTGAGCTTGGCTTGACCAATTTTGAGTTCAAGCTCGAACACGAGACGAGCCGAGTTGAGCTATCGAGCTTACTTAAACACCCCTAGATGTTAATTGCTCCTGCGAGGAATACATTAGATTGGGGATTAAGAATTTTTTATATCATATAGGGGTGGGTTCCCCAAAATTAGAGCATTTGGAGCCCTTGATGTACAACTATTAGCAATAATATACACATACAATGCATGTAAATATAATAAATAAAATAAAAATAAACTACTTATTGAACAAAGGCCTTCTTTGCATGCTTTCAGTATCATAATAATTATAAAAAATACACAAACTTTCTATTGACCCAAATATATTTAGTAAGGAACTATGAGTCTAAATCTCATTGGCTAAATGTTATGTCATAAGTCAGCGATGACAGTAGTGTTAAAGTACTTTGTGTTTAGGACCGATTTGGCGGTGGTTATTATATGATAGAGCTCTTCATGAGTTTTTTAAGGGCATAAAAAATATGCAAATTTCAACATATATAATATAGGTAAAAATAATAAAAAATTATTATCAAGATGCAATTTGTATATGTGCAGCCCACAAGATAGTTTGTTAAAACATAGTCATATTAGATTTTATTTGATAGAGCTAATTAATAACTTTCTAATGATACCTAGAACGCTCAAATATGAGTTCACAAGTGCAAGATATAATATTACAAAGTTATAATCAACATAACCTGAAAAATAGGGTTCTTATCATATTAGCATCTACTATTGTATTGACATGTGACATGTATTTAAAAGAATTTAAGTAAATAAATTTACTAAAATATCATCAAATCACATACAAATTCAAACTTGTATTAAATAACATTGATAATATGAAACATGGGTAAAATAAGATTGAAGACAAAAAAACATGGCTAAAATAGTTTAAAAATAAAAATTTTATAGTCACCCAATTTGCTTTATACAATGGTATCATTGATTTCCAAGAATTGGAATGTAACAACTAGAGATTTTTAAATTTATTTTTAAAGGATAAAAAAGTGAATAATTATTTTATTGATATGAAAATATAATAAAACAATCTACCCAAGCTACGGTGATTATTTTGTGCACAAATGAATATCAAACCACACATATTAAAAGTCAAAGTCAATCTTAAAAATCACGTGTATGATAAGTACAATATTATAAAAGAAATGACACTAACATGCCTATCATATCCAGGTACATGACCTTGTTGTAGCCAAAAGCCTGTCTCCACTTAAGATGTTGCCCCTCTCATTCGAACTACCTACACCCTAAAAATACATAAATATATCAAAACATACTCAATAGGAACGTAAACTTTAATTCAATACAAATGTACTGCAGTAAGGTCAATTATGTAATTTCTTCTTTACCTAATTCCTATGTTCTTGCATTGCTTCTCCTATATGTCTTTCACATATTACCTGTAAAATCTAGTAATTTTTATTTTTCTATTATTTTATTTATGGTGCACATATAGAAATTTAGGAGTTTGATCTTTTTTACTTATTAGTTGAGTGGCTCTATGAATAAATTGAACTTAAGCGTTAAGACTAGTATAATTAGAAACTAGACATAAAGAACTTCAAAACACTATAAAAATGTGTAAATTGAAGTTCAGATGTGTAAGGACCCTCATCTCTAAACCGATTTTTAGTTTTCTTTAATTATTGGTTATTGTGAGGTTAACGCGTTTTCTGATTTATTCGGTGGTTTCATAAATAAATAGTATTTATGATGGTTTTAATCAAAATCAACTTTAAGATTAATGATTTTAAGTGATTTTGAATCAAATGTTAATTTTTGGGATTTTTCTGAATTTTTACTATTTTTCCAAAAATTAGGGTTTTGGTGGGGCCCACAACTGTCAAAATTTTGGTTTTTGTGTCAAATGAATCCAGATATCTACTTAAGGTCATACAAAAATTTTTAAAATTTTCTTAGACTTAATTAGTGCTCAAATTTGTAAAATACTCATTTTTAGCCTCTTTTTTCTGTTTACACCCCATAACTTACCCATACACACCCCAAAGCCTGCTATAAAAGGGAAAACCTGAGCCATTCCCATTTTGGGAATAGGCTGAGGAGGAGAGGTTAGGCCTAATCCCCAATTAGGCCCGGATTAGAAAGTGTTTAAGGTAAGCATATCCTAATTAAGCACTAAATCCTAGCTTTTTTCTTAATGTCTTCTAAATCTACCATTTCCCCCTTGTTTCAATTCGTTTTTAAAAACCAAAACTATTGATTTGCATTTTTACTACAAACCCTAGCTCTCAAAATCTGATTTTTATGTTCAACAAGCCCTAGATCTAAGTTTTTAATTAGGGTTTTCTTTGTTAAATCAGTTTTAATAGAGTTTAATTCAAACTCTATGTCTTTGTAAGGTTTTCAAGAAGGGTGACCATCAAATCCAAGCTTAATCAAGGGATAAGGTAATGGACTTTCAAATTTTCAGTTTGTCTATGGTAAAACTCTTTATTTTGTGGTTTATTTTGAATAGAGTTACTTGATTTAGTATGCTAATGACATGATTAGAAAATGGTAATCTTTAATCCCGATTTCTTAGGGTTTTATCTTGTTATGATGTGGTTTAGCATTCTGGAAGTCATGGTGGACTTTTGATAGTATTTAGGTTATTAGATGTTGATTTGAAGTGTTATCAATGGAGTTTCGGTTTGAAAATGCCATGGGAAGAAGATGGTCGGTTCTGCCTTGTTGGTGTTCGAACGGCCATTCTGGGCGTTCGAACGGCAACACTGTCGGATCGATAAATTTTCAGTTCAGCCTATCGAACGGCCTGCTAAGTGTTCGAACGGACAAACTATGAATTTGAAAATTTTCCGTTTAGCCGATCGAACGGCCTGCAGGGTGTTCAAACGTCTACACAACAGGATTGTGTTCTAATTGCATGATGTTTATTTCGATGATTCCACTTTAACTTGCCAATTTTATATGAATGTGGAGTGTTTTGAGTTATATTATGCTACTGATGAAAAGGCATGCTATTGAGGTTATGACGTTGGGATATATGATTAGAGATTTGTGGAATGACTTATGTTTTGTGGCATGATGTTGGAATTGTCATCTTGAAATTATGAATGGTTGATTCTCTATGGTTAAACATATTTTTGGTAGGACTACAACCTATTAATGGACTGATTTGTCATAATAGAATGTGGTTAGTTGATGTGTGGATGTTGGTGAATGTCATGGCTTAAGGATGAAATGAATGGTATTATATGTGTTTAGCCTTTGTGGTTGAGCTTTGATTTGAGTTATAATTTCAATGATTCTTCTCCTATGATTTTTGCTGGAATTCATGTTTAGATGGAAATTCACATGTGTAGTGTGGTAGTGAGTTAATTTCAAGCATGTTGACATGCATTGTGTGAAGTGCTTCTACTAGGTACACACACATGTGGGGTTTAATGATGATGTTGAAGTTTGATATTATGATTATGAATGATGCATTAGGGGCTGATGAGAGTACTTATCATGGATTATGATTCATGTATGTGTTGCCCATGCATGTACAATGCTGTATGCATCATGAAAATGAATTTCCAATTAAGGCTTCATCGAGGTTAATCAAATTTGACCGATTTGATGCAATGTGGTGAAATTGTGTGCCGGATTGATCGATCGTGAATTAATCGAAAGTTGATTGGTCCAAAAGGACATGTTTTGATTTGAGTTCCTGTGTGGAACAAGTGTACTCCCCGGGTTGAGTCTAGAGAAATGGAAGTATGTGGGGTCGAGTTGTGTACTTGTCTTGCGGATTGTGAGATTGTTATTATGAGTGTCATCTGGACCCTGAGAATCCAGTGTGGTATGCCGTGTGCACCCGCTACCACGTGTTCTAGGGTTTCCTGTGTGAGAACTCAGGCTCTCCCCACCGCAGGAGATGTCCCTGGGCGAACACCCCTGCTCTAGATTCTTTGTGTGAGAATGGGACATCTTCGGCCGGGATCGTCTAGGGCGAGCAGTTTTTAAGGATTGACAACCCCAAACTTTCTTGAATTCTTGTGTAGAATTTTAGACATGACACGCCTTCGTGGCCTTGTTTATGTTCCCATCTATATGACACTAAATTGTGATTACTCCTTGATGGAGGTTGTTATGATATGATGCATGATAGAATATGTATGTTAGAGATACATTCATGCAGGTTATTATGATGTGATGCATGAGGGAATATGTATGTTAGAGATACATCCATGCAGGTTGATTATGATATGATGCATGATGGAATATGTATGTTAGAGATACATTTATGTAGGTTGTTATGATGTGATGCATGAGGGAACATGTATGTTAAAGATACATCCATGCAGGTTGATTATGATATGATGCATGATGGAATATGTATGTTAGAGATACAATAATGCAGGTTGATTATGATATGATGCATGATGGAATATGTATGTTAGAGATACATTTTATGTAGGGTGTTATGATAAGAATGACATTATGTGGATTATGCACTATGATGCAGTTTTAGGTGATGTATATGTGTGATCAGAAAATGATGCACATTGCCAATCTTTGATATGAATGATTATATTGATATGCTATCGTATTTTTGATGTTGATAGTGATATTAAAAACCATTGTTGAGTTTGTTAAACTCACCCCTCTTTCTTGTGTTTTATTTTGGGGCTGCGTGGTGCGACACGCAGATGGACAGGATCGCCTCTTTGAGGAAAGGTCAGAGATGACTTGGATGTGATCATTGAGATCTTTGTGTAACTTATTTTCCTTGGTTTATACTTTATGTTTAGAAGTTTTGTGTAGGGTTCTCTATTGAATTATGTCACATTCTACAGTTGTGTTGCTTAAGACTTATTTTAAGCCGGTGTGGGCTATAATTGTCTAAGCATGTGAGTTTGAGACTAGTTGTTTACTTTGTATTAAGCAACTCTCTTTTTTTTCTTCTTATTTACATTTGCTCAAAGTGGAATGTGCGTACTCCGTAATTCTGTTAAGTCGCCTGTGTTAGGGTTTAGTCTTCCGCTAAATCATTTCTCAATTTCCCTTCGTCGCCCCCGCGCGCTTGACCAGCCCTTGAACTGGGTTCGGCTCGGGTTGGGCATCGCCGGGGTGTGACAAGATGAGTGAAATCTGACCGATTAAAGATGTACTTGATGCACTGGATCTGATTACCCGAATAGATAAACTTAGGCATTTACTCATCATTTTAGGCCCATTTACGTTGAGTGACTGGAATAGGGTTTTACGGGTCATTTTAGGATGCCCAAAGGTAATTTAGTAGCCCAAGTCCTAGGGGGATTAGAAACCCCAATACTTATTACGTATAAATATTTCATAAGGGCCTTAATGAGAAAAAATTTAGAACTTTAGGAAGTGGCTGAGATTTTTAGAGTATTAGCTTCACTCAAGGTGAGTACATTTGAATTATTCTTCTTAATTCATTGAGTTTTCATAGGAAATTAAAAGTCTTTCATGCCTAATCCTCATTATCATGTCTCTTTCTATTGAAATCTCCAATCTCTCTTGTTTGATTCAATTTGTAGAACCTTAGAACTTTATTTTTAATTTAAAACCTTGTGATTTATTGTCACGCCCCGGCACTGCCCGACCTGAGCCGAACCTGGTCCAAGGGCCGGTCTAGCGCATGGGGGCGACGGTTAAAGAAATAGCGGAAGACTTATGCCTTAACCACTAGTGGTCTAATTACGGAGTTACACACTACTTTGAGCAAGAGTAAATAGGTAGAACTAAAATAGTTACTGAAACTCTAAATTAAACTACAAATCTCAAACCCACATACTAATAATCTATAGCTAATACACTTAGCTCAAAACAAGGTCTTAAACAATACTAAAGATATAAAGTATCACAAGTCTGAAAACAAGAACCACTCCAAGGGTTCTAACATCAAAACAAAATAATTAGAAAAAAATATGTAAGGTCTAGGGGCCTTCACTTATACTCCCAAGCTCACCCTGACCTCTCTATCTGACTGCATGTCATGCCATGTAGCCCCAAAATAAAATAAGAAAAGTGGGGTGAGTATAAAAACTCAATAATGGTTTGGATACAACTATAATAATTAGAAAACACGACGACATGATAATATAGCAATTCAGATCCAACATTAACATGTTATACCACTTTCTGATCATTGACTAGCTAAAACCCCTATTTAACCATAAACGTAAGAACTAGCTTATATAAAACATACCTATCAAGTCAGGTCATAAATATTTAAGTTATAACCTAACATGCATCCCACATAGGTAATTGTTTATAACTATTCAATTTAAGTATGATAATTTGATAGATCACATAAGCAGTGTCTTTCACACCCTTTTTTTATCATGTATTTATATCACATAAACCTGCATAGTAGTGACTTAATCACACACTTTCTGATCATGCATTTATATCACATGAACCTATATAATAGTGTCTCTATTACACACTTTCTAATCATGCATTCATATCACATAAACCTGTATAATAGTGTCTCAATCACACACTATCTGATCATGCATTCATATCACATAAACCTGTATAATAGTGTATTAATCACACACTTTTTGATCATGCATTCATATCACATAAACCTGTATAATAGTGTCTCAATTACACACTTTCTGATCATGCATTCATATAACATAAACCTGTATAATAGTGTCTCAATCACACCATTTTTTTATTATGCATTCATATCACGTAAACCTACATAATAGTGTCTCAATTACACTATTTTTATTATGCATTCATATCAAATCAACCTCATTCACCCTGCATGACAAACTTATCAAACACATGATACACAATCATGCATGACATTCATAATAAACATGCATCAATACATATGGTGAATGTCTCCATCAAGGAATAAACACAAGTATTGCCACAAAGGCTGAATGTAATCTGAATTTCCTAACCGGAAACTTAGGACATTGCTCACTCTGGACATAGTTCGAATTTCATAAGAAAACTAAGATGTAGGGGTAGTTAGCCCCTCTGCTCGCCAAGGACAATCCACACAGGAAGTCTAAATTCCCACATAGGGAACCCAGAGCAGGTATGCTCGCCAAAGACGATTCTGACCAAGAACATCCAAATTCCCACATAGGAAACCTAGAGCAAGGTGTTCGCCCAAGACATCTCTACGGTGGGGAGAGTCCAAATTCCCACATAGGGAACCTAGAACACGTGGTAGCTGGTGCACGAAGCCATACCACTCTAGGTGCTCAGTGTCTAGATGTGACTATCTCAATAAATCGCAACCGCAAGACAAGTATACAACTCGTCCTCATATAACTCAATTTGACTCGACTCAACCCGGGGAGTATACATGTTCCACACAGAAACTTAAATCGAAAACATGTCCTTTTGGACCAACCAAGTTCCAATTAATTCACCGAGCGATTAATCCGACACGCAATCTCAACCATTGCATACAATCGATTAATTCCGGTTAAACATTGGTGAAACTATAACGCCCGAGATTTTTCATACATTTTCCTTAAAATTCACGAAATTTTTTTTCAATATAACAACTGTAAATTGGAGGAAAATGATGAAATCAAAACCTGATAAAACAGTTTATAATTTAAAACATTAAATATCAATTTTCCATCTAAATATTTTCATCATACGGTCAAACATCGTACGACCAAAGCAAATATCCTTAGGCGCTACTAAAAAATAAACGTAAGGCTAAATTACCATGATCATGGATTTTTAAATACAAATAACTCCCAGGCGTCCCCGAGTACAAGTCCCATAAACATTTTACTATCTGATTCAAATTAAAAGTCCAGAAGATATAAACACTTAAATCTCATCTCACCCAATACGTCATATTGCGGCGCAAAGGATACTCACATTGAGTCCAAGTACACTTGAAACAAAGGGGATACACTTCTTCGCATAAACGAGCATCCATCTCCAAGAGCTCTCCAACACAACCTGCAAAATCCTCCCGAACCATGGGGATAAAAAGTAGGGTGAGTATTTTCATACTCAGTAGAAAAATACCCAGTATGGGAATCTAAATAGTGAACTCAATAAGTTCATAAAATACATGCATTCATGCAACTCAAACATGATGCAGTCAACGCAATATAATCAAATACATCTGCATATAATAATGCATAGTACACCAAAGAAAATAAACTTACATAAACAACCTTAATCAGGGTCTTACAACTTATTTGTACTATCATACGCATACTCAACACCTTATACATACTTGTATGACCATACTCGTACAATCTTACACTTACAGTCCTTATTAGAATAATATACTTACAATCGTGCTCAGAATCGTACACTTACAGTCTTATTCAGAAACTTACACTTACATTCTTACTCAGAATCATCATCTTACAATTGTACTTGTAAGGACCTTCATCTTTTAACCGGGTTTTTATTTTCTTTAATTATGGGTTATAGTGAGATTTACGTGTTTCTGATCTTATTCGATGATTTCATAAATAAATAGAGTTTGTGATGGTTTTAACCAAAAGTAACTTCAATATTAGTGGTTTTAAGTGATTTTAGACCAAATGTGAATTTTTGGGATTTTTCAGAATTTTCACTATTTTCCCAAAAATTAGGGTTTTGGCGGGACCCCTGTGGGCCCCATTGTTGAAAATTTTATTTTTGTGTCAAATGAACCTAAACATATACTTAAGGTCATACAAAAATTTTTGGAATTTTATTAGGCTTAATTTGTGCTTAAATTTGTAAAATACCCACTTTTAGCCTACTTTTCATATTTATACCCCAAAACTTACCTATGCATACCCCAACCCTTACTATAAAAGGGCAAACCTAAGCTATTTCCATTTTTAGGAATAGGCTAAGGAAGGAGGGCTGGCCTAATCCCCACTTAGGCCCGAATTAGAAGCCGATTAAGGTAAGCTTACTCTAATTAAGCACTAATCCTTGGCTTTTTTCTTTATTTCTTCCAAATCTACCATTTTCCCCTTGATTCAATTCGTTTTTGACCATCAAAAGCTACTGATTTGTGTTTTACTACAAATCCTAACATTCAAAATTCGATTTTTACTACCAACAAGCCCTAGATCTAAGGTTTAATTAGGGATTTCTTGAGTAAATCGATTTCTATTAGAGTTTAATTCAAACTCATTGTGTTTTCAAGGATTTCAAGAAGGGTGACTCTTCAATCCGAGCTTAATCAAGTGCTGAGGTAATGGGTCTTTGAAATCTCTGTTTGTCCATGGTAAAACTCTTCATTTTTTTGCTTATTTCGAAATGGTTTGCTTGATTTAGTGTGTTAATGGTAAGATTAGAAAATGGAATTATTTAATCCTGATTTCTTAGGGTTTTGCATTATTATGGTTTGGTTTGATATTCTGGAAGTCAATGAGGACTTTTGATGATGATTAGGGTGTTAGATGTGGATTTGAAGTGTTATCTATGGTGTTTCGGTTTGGATTTGCGAAAAGAAGAAGATGACTGTTCTACCATGTTGGTGATCGATCGGCCTTGCAGGGCGATCGATCGGCTAAACTGTAAATTTCAATTTTTTGCGTGTAACCAATCGAACGGCCTGAAGGGCGATCGATCGACTACACAGGAAATTGTATGTTGTGCATATGATGTCTATTTTGATGATTTCACTTGAGCTTGCCAATTTTATATGAATGTGAAGTGTTTTAAGCTATGTTAGGCTACTGGAAATGCATGCTAATAAGTTTATGGAGTTGAGATATATGCTTAGAGATGGTGGAATGACTTATGTTTTGTGGCATGATGTTGGAATCGTTATTTTGAAATTATGAATAGTTGTTTTCCTTTGGTTAAGCATATTTTCAGTAGAACTACAATCATTGTAGGACTGATTTGTCATGATAGATTGTGGTTAATGGTGTGTGAATGTTGATGAATGTCATGACTCAATGATGAAATGAGTGATGTTATATGTGTTTAGCCTTTGTGGTTAAGTTTTGAATCTAGCTATGATTTCAACTATTCTTCTCCTATGATTTTCGCTGGAATTCATGTTTAGATGGAAATTCACATGTGTAGTGTGGTAGTGAGTTTAATTTCAAGCATGATGGCATGCATTATGTGGAATGCTTCTACTAGATACACACACATGTGGGGTTAAATGATGATGTTGATGCTTAATATTGTGGTTATGAATGATGCATTAGGGGCTGATGAGAGCACTTATCATGGATTAGGATTCATGTATGCTTTGCCCACGTATGTACCATGCTGCATGCATCATAAAAAATGAATTTCCAATTGAGGCTTCATCGTGATTAATCGAATTTGACCGATTGGATGCAATGTGATGGAATTGTGTGCCGGGTTTATCGGTAGTGGATTAATTGCAAATTGATTGGTCCGAAAGGACATATTTTAATTTGAAGTTCCTGTGTGGAACGATTTGAAGTTCCTGTGTGGAACGAGTGCACTCCCTGGGTTGAGTCTAATTAAATGGAATGATGTGGGGACGAGTTGTGTACTTGTCTTGCGGATTGTGAGAATGTTATTTATTATGTGTGTCATCTGGACCCTGAGAATCCAGTGTGGTATGCCGTGTGCACCCCGCTACCACATGTTCTAGGGTTCTCTGTGTGAGAACTCGGGCTCTTCCCTCCACAGGAGATGTCCCTGGGCGAACACCCCTGCTCTAGATTCTCTGTGTAAGAATGGGACATCCTTGGCCAGGATCGTCCAGGGCGAGCAGTATTAGGGATTGACAACCCCGATCTTTCTTGAATTCTTGTGTAGAATTTTGGACCATGACACGCCTTCGTGGCCTTGTCTATGCTCCCGTCTGTGTGACATTACTGTGTGATCACTCCTTGATGGAGGTTGATTTTGATGTTGTGCATGTGGAATATGTATGTTAGAGATACATCCATGCAGTTCGATTTGATATTATGCATGTGGAAATATGTATGTTAGAGATACATCCATGCAGGTTGATGTTGATGTTATGCATGTGGAATGTGTATGTTAGAGATACATCCATGCAGGTTGATGTTGATATTGTGCATGTGGGAATATGTATGTTAGAGATACATCCATGCAGGTTGATGTTGATGTTATGCATGTGGAATATGTATGTTAGAGATACATCCATGCAGGTTGATGTTGATGTTATGCATGTGGAATATGTATGTTAGAGATACATCCATGCAGGTTGATGTTGATGTAATGCATGTGGAATATGTATGTTAGAGATACATCCATGCATGTTGATTTTGATGTTATGCATGTGGAATATGTATGTTAGAGACACATCCATGCAGGTTATTGTTGATGTTATGCATGTGGAATATGTATGTTAGAGATACATCCATGCAGGTTGAATTGTGAAATAATGCATGTGGGAATATGTATGTTTGAGATACATCTATACAGTTTGATTTGATACTATGCATGTGGGAATATGTATGTTAGAGATACATCCATGCAGGTTGAATTATACACTATGATGCAGTTTTTAAGTGATGTGAATATGTGATCAGAAAATGATACACCTTGTACATCGTTGATTTGAAAGATTATATCGCCATGCTATCGTATTTTCGATGTTGTTAGTGATATTATAACCATTGCTGAGTTTGTTAAACTCACCCCTCTTTTTGTGTTTTGATTTGGGGCTGTGTGGTGCGACACGCGGACGGACAGGATTGCCTCTTTGAGGAAAGGTCAGAGGTAGCTTGGGTGTGATGATGGAGATTGTTGCGTGACTTACCTTCGTTTGTTTCATGATTTAGAGGAGAAGTGACCACCGCATGCTTCAGAATGACAAAAAGAGATGATACTTGTTCAGAATCAGGCGCACATCTCCTGATTATTTGATCCGGATAGTACTTAAAGAGATAGGGGTCGTCCCAAAAGAAATGCTTTACCTCAATGAAGAATCTCTTTTTATCTTGAGGAGACCAATGGTGGGGAACTTTACCTGTCACCAAGTAGTTGGCAATGTCGGCATACCATGGAGGATGTGAGACGACAAAAAGTTGTTCATCGGGGAATGTGTCTTGGATTGGAATGTTTTCTGAAGAATCAGAAAATTCCAATCTAGAGAGATGATCCGCCACCACATTCTCTACTCCCTTCTTGTCTTTGATTGTAAGATCAAACTCTTGGAGTAGGAGTATCCATCGGAGTAATCTGGGTTTTGTATCTTGTTTGCTCAAAAGGTACTTCAAAGCTGCATGGTCAGTAAAAATGATAATTTGAGAGCCAATCAAGTAAGATCTAAATTTGTCAAGTGCAAATACTATAGCAAGAAGTTCTTTTTCAGTGGTGGAGTAGTTCATTTGGGCACTATTTAAAGTTCTACTTGCATAATGAATTACGTAAGGTTTCTTATCTTTCCTTTGCCCTAAAACAGCCCCAACGGCATAATCACTTGCATCACACATAATTTCAAAAGGAAGGTTCCAATCTGGGGGTTGCATGATGGGTGCGGACACTAACATGTTCTTAAGCTTTGTGAAAGCTTCTTCACATGCATTTGACCACTCAAAAGAATGCTCTTTAGATAGAAGATTACACAACGGTCTAGATATCACACTAAAATTCTTAATAAATCTTCTATAAAAACCGGCATGCCCTAGAAAGGATCTAACATCTTTTGTGGACTTTGGACTAGGCAAATTAGCAATCAATTCAATTTTTGCCTTGTCCACTTGAATTCCCTACATAGAAACAATGTGACCAAGTACTATTCCAGTAGTAACCATAAAATGACACTTTTCCCAATTTAAAACTAGATTTATTTCTTCACATCTCACCAAAACTTTTTCTAAGTTATCAAGACAATCATCAAAAGAATCACCAAAAATAGAAAAGTCATCCATAAAAATTTCCAAAAACCGCTCTATCATGTCACTAAAGATGCTCATCATGCACCTTTGGAATGTGGTAGGAGCATTACATAATCCAAACGGCATCCTTCGATATAAAAAGGTACCAAATGGACATGTAAAGGTTGTTTTTTCTTTATCTTCAAGTGCAATCTCAATTTGGTTGTATCCTGAATAACCATCTAAAAAACAATAAAATTGATTACCGGCTACCCTCTCTAGGATTTGGTCCATGAATGGCAAGGGGAAGTGGTCTTTCCTTGTGACAGAATTCAATTTCCTATAATCTATGCACATCCGCCAACCGGTGGTGACTCTAGTTGGAATTAACTCATCATTACCATTCTTTACCACTGTCACTCCAGATTTTTTGGGGACAACCTAGGTGGGACTCACCCATGGACAGTCAGAAATGGGGTAAATGATACCAACATCCAATAATTTTAGAACCTCTACTGTCACTACCTCTTTCATGTTGGGGTTTAACCTCCGTTGCATTTGTCTCACAGGTTTTGCATTTTCTTCCATAAAGATCCTATGTGTACAAATCAGGGAACTAATCCCCTTGATATCAGCAATGGTCCACCCAATGGCATTCTTGTGATTTCTAAGGACTTCGAGCAACCTATGCTCTTGTTCCCTATCTAAAATTGAAGAGACAACCACAGGAAATGTCTCTCCCTCACCAAGATAAGCATATTTAAGTTCAGTAGGGAGGGGTTTCAAGTCTAGCTTGGGTGGTTAGACACTTGAGGGGAGAGGAGTGCTATTAGAAGGAGGTAACTCCTCAAAGCGGGCCTTCCACCTATCAGTACCCAATAATGGAGTTGACTCCAACAAGGAATTTACATTATTAATTATAACATCATCATCAAAGTTAAAATAAGAAAGACATGCTTCAAGAGGGTCAAAAAATGAAGAAATAGTAGACATGTCATCAACAAGACTTTCTAAAAGATTCACTTCATGCACATCCTCATCATCATCTCCTGGTTGCCTGCAAATATTAAAAATGTTCAGTTCCAAAGTCATATTTCCAAAAGAAAGCTTCATAACACCATTTCTATAATTATTAGAAGTAGCAAGAAATGGGTTGCCTAATATGACAGGAATTTGAGTACAAGGATTCAAAACTGGTTGTGTGTTCAAAACAATAAAATCAACAGGAAAATAAAACTTTTCTACTTGTACTAGCACATCCTCAACAATTCCTCTTGGTGTTTTAACTGAGCAATCTGCAAGTTAAAGTGTAATGCTTGTGGGCTTCAATTCACCAAGTCCCAATTGTTCATAAACAGAATATGGTAAGAGATTAACACTTGCCCCGCGATCAAGCAAAGCTTTTTCAATTTTATAATTCCCAATTATACAAGATATGGTTGGACAACCAGGATCTTTATATTTGGGTGGGGTGTTTTGTTGCAAAATTGCACTTACTTGTTCTGTCAAAAATGCCTTCTTTTGTACATGTAGCTTACGCTTGATTGTACAAAGGTCTTTCAAAAATTTAGCATAAGATGGGATTTGTTTAATGGCATCTAAGAGAGGAATGTTAATCTTCACTTGTTTGAAAATTTCAAGAATGTCACCATTTGGCACCAATTTAGAGGAAGATTGTAACCTTTGAGGAAAAGGAGGAGGAATTGGAGCAACACAATCAGAGTTGTCAAGTTCTTCACCATGTTTAGAATTCAAAGACACCTTAGGTTCAATAACCTTCATTGGAATGTCTTTGTTAATGACTTTTCCACTTCTCAAAGTGGTGATGGACTTAGCATGCTCTTCTTGTGAACTTGAAGAATTTAATTTTTCAATTACAAATTGACCTTTAGGATTTGGTTGAGGTTGAGAAGGAAACTTCCCTTTTTCTTGAGTGCTCAAAGTTGTGGTCAATTGAGTGATAGAAGTCTTCAAGTCATTGATGACTTGCATTGTTTGGTTATTGATTATTGCTTGACTTTGCATGAATTCTTGCAATGTGTCTTCAAGAGTCTTCTTTTGTGGTGGAACATAATTTGAGGAAGAAGGGGGTACCTGCACATTAGACTCATTTCTATAACTAAAGTTGGGATGATTTCTCCAATTAGGAGTGTAAGTTTCAGAATAAGGAGAAGAGAAAGGCCTTTTGTAGGTATTCATAGCATTTGCTTGAGTATGCAACACCTCTTGAAAAGCAGGGATTGTTGGACAATCCTGTGTTTGGTGTCCATCACTCTCACATATACTACAAATATCTTGTATTTTTTTAGAAGCTTTAGACATGTTTTCCCTATTAATTTCCATAGCCTTAACTTTTCTAGTTAAACTTGTAATTTTTGTTTTTACATCATCCTCTTCTTTAAGAAGGTACAAGCCTCCCTTAGTTGGCCCATTAGATTTAGTTTTATTACTACTTTCAAATTCATTAGAATCTTCCCATGATTGAGCATTTTCAGCTAACATATCAAAATAGTCCCATGCTTCCTCAGGTTCTTTACTCAAAAACTCTCAATTACACATCATTTCAACAAATTGCCTTATTTGAGAAGATAAGCCATTATAAAAGAAACTAATTGTATGCCATGTTTCATATCCATGATGTGGGCACAACAACAAAAGTTCTTTAAATCTCTCCCAACATTGAAAGAAAGTCTCATTTTCTTTTTGTGAAAAATTCATGATATTCTTTCGAAGTGTATTAGTTTTATGGGTGGGGAAAAACTTTTTCAAAAATTCTCTTTGCATTTCTTGCCATGATCCAATGGATCTTGGCTTCAAAGAATTCAACTAATTTTTTGCCTTTTCCTTTAAAGAAAAAGGAAAGAGTTTTAATCTAATAGCATCATTTGAAACATTTTTGGTTTGGCAAAGTTGCACAAACTTCTTCAAACTCTTTTAAATGCAAATATGAGCTTTCTGAATTTAGGCCATGAAATTTGGGTAGTAATTGAATTACACCCGGCTTGAGTTCAAAACCGCCTACATTAGTTGGAAAAATCATGCAAGAATGAGAACTTGATCTAGTTGGTTGCAAATAATCACGCAAGGTTTTAACTTGAATATTTTGTACATTATTATCCCCATTATTACTTCTTAGTTCCTCATTAGTTCTTAGATCCTCCATTGTATCAAAATAAAGATAATTTTCAAAAGATTTGTTCACTCTTTTCAATCGTCCAGAATTATCACGCACCCATGTGAACATGCAACAACAAATTTTTTTTAATAACAAACGAAAGTAAAAGTGCAAAAAATAAATGACAAAATATTAAAAAGTTAGAGGGTTAGAAGTTAATAGACAAAAATTAAAATTGCAAAAATAAGGCCAAAGGCACTATCAAGGTACACGTTTGATCCCGAAAAATTTTCGGTAGTAACGTGGGTAGTGCCTCCGGTCTCAAAAAAAAAATACAGAATTTAAGTACTAAAAGTAAATGACATAAAGTAAATGACTGAATTTAAAGAATTAGTGTGCAAGAATAAAAGTTAGAGAATTAGTAAAGTTAGAGTGAGTTTTTCGTAACGGATTCTTGTCACACGTTGCAATTCCCCTGCAACGGCGCCAATTTGTTGTTACGTCTGAACCAAGACTATGAAGAAGTCAAATTCAGATTTATTTTACTTGCCAATTGTAGTAGACAAGGTCAATCCACAGGGAAAGCCTTGTGCAACAAAGAAAATAGTTACGAAGAAATAGAGAAAGGAAAAATTAAGAAAGAAAGAGTAGAAGGGTATTGAGGCAATAAGAAGTTAAGAAATCAAGATGAGAAAACACTAAGGCATTAAGGATCATTGTAACATCTAATGATGTTCTTCATGTATCATGTTATCTCAGTTAGAATTGAATGAAGATTCTATCTAACCGGAAGATATGAACATTAAAATTAAAACTAAAGATAGAAAATGCTTTGGATAGATGAAGGATAAAAACAATTGTCTTTTCAAGATTTCTATGTATCCAAATCACAAAAAATCAAGAAGGAGAACCTTCAAGCATCTTATGTATCCAAATCACAAAGAAACAAGAAAAGGAACAATATGAAATCAACATCACTTCAAATAAACAATACTTACTTGAAACCATTGATGAAACATGAGTAGAACTTCATTAGATTGTTACAAATCACCTCTAGCCTTAGCTTAAGAGCTTTAGAGAGCCATTACAATAAAACTAAAAACAAAAATACAAAATGAGAGAAGAAAATAGGAGAAGAGGGCTCCAAAGAGGAGAGAATGCCCCATCTATCACGTCCACCCCTCTATTTATAGGAAAAGAAGGGGTTGCTTCAAAGGGGAAAGTCAAATCATATCTCCAGATTTCATCCTGATTGATTTCCTGATTGGACCCATATATCTTCAGAATTTGGAATTTCTTCCTGAAATAATACTTGTAACCACGGAAGTCTTCTTTCCATTGCCACCATAATCATATCAATCCGAATTATACATAAAAAGATATGATCGAAATACTAAGGCTATGTCAATCTGTCCGAATCAACTTCTTTAATAATTTAGTTCTATTCATACAAATCTCAAATCAAATGGGTCCACAAGGTTGTGTTCGACCATTTCATGCATGTTTAGACCATTAGGAGCCCATTCTTGACTTTTAATAGCGTTGGGTAGTTGGGCTTAACTTCCTCTTCCAGTTGTATTTTGTTGAAGCCTGTTTAGACATGTAAACTCAATTAAGGTCCAACTAACTTATTCAAAACATAAATAGCCCAAATCAACAATGAATTAACACAAAATATGATTGCAAATAGAAATTTGAAAATATTTTATTAAACATTATTTTAGTGCATCATCGCCCCCGCACGCTTGACCGGCCCCTGGACCGGGTTCGGGTCGGGTCGGGCATCGCCGGGGCGTGACAGTACTCATACTCACATAACTTACACGTACTTGTACGACCTTACTCGTACAATCATACGCTTACACATAAACATATTCTTACGTCTTCCTTAAGAGCTTACACTTACACTGGATCTTACACGTACAACTTACTCAAGATCTGAAACATACAACATATTCTTACCGTCGTACACAAACTACCAACAACTAAAGCTCATTACAATTAATAAGCTCCTGAGTCGGAAAGGAAGAGAATGCCACTGGGGCGTCACCTTAACCTTCGGGGAGCAACTAGACGCCATGAACTTTTCTGAAGGTAAGACACACCTATGCTCATGGGGCACAAGATCAAACAGGTAAGAGTAGATCCATGATACTACTTACCTGAGCGCTCAAATACCCACTCACTGGGGCCATACAGTGCCAACAAGGGCCATACAGTGTCAACTAAGGGCGGAAAATAAACAGTGCCACTCTAGGGTAGTAATCTTACAATGCCACTCTTGGGTAGAACATACAGTGCCATCTATAGGCAGAAACATACATAGCCCACGAAGGGCAAAAACTTATAGCGCTATCAACAGAGCATCAAATGTCTGGGCTTACTATAGCACACAGACCAAATCAAAATATACCTCGCTCTCAACAGAGTATCAGACGTATGATGCTCTATATAGCACATAGACAACATCCTGCAAGATAACCACCATGGCAAGTGTCACGGGCACGAAGCTTTGCCTAGCATTCGCACTCGTGATGGCCTGACTACATCGCGCAGCCAACAACCACTCTCTTCCCTTCCCACTTGTATGCGCAAGGGAAAACAAGCAAAACAACCAACCTGCAACACAGTCCGATCTGGTGCAAGGGTCTCCGCCCATGCTATGTAAATCAGTCTGTCGAAATACACAAGTAGGGAGAGGGCAGGGCTGAACAACTAGGCTAAGATCTCTCTCTTGTCTTCCTCCCTAGTTCACTGTGCAGGAAAATCAGAGCATTCTCATGCCTTGGCCGCCCCTCTCATCCCTTAAATAGACTCAGCCATAGGCTGGCCGTCCTAGAGCAACTAGAAGTACAAAACCCACCCAATACAAGTGTCCTCACCCTGTCCAACTCTCAGCCCAAAGCCAATCCGGGATAGCATAGATAAGGAAGCCTTCGCGAATTCGTCTTCCGCTATAAGTCCTTCGCCATGCTGCCACCAAGAGTCATGCCATCCAAGGGAACCAGCCAACCAACTCCCATCCGTCCTAGGAGTGTAGCCAGCCTACTTGTATGAGTCTTGTCCGTCTTAGGAGTCTGCTACCCGGTCTCCTACTCCAACTAGGAGTGCAGCCAACCAGCATACGCTGAATCCTATCCACCTTAGGAGTCCTCCCCTAAGTCCAAGCAGCGCCCAGCTTCGCTGCAAGAGTCCCGCCTGCGCAAGGACTCCTACCCAGCCTGCTTCGCAAGGCGAGTAGCTCGTCCGGAACATCACCCGCGCTGTCCCAACATCCGTCTATGCCCAAGGGGCTGCCTAGGTTGTCCGCTGCCTAGCAAAACTTGGCTGTCCACTGCCAAGTATGGGGGTAGCCGCCCCTTTCCGCATCCATCAAGTTAAGGGGCTAATACGCCTCCCGCACTTGATTCTTTGACGCCCTCGTTGAAGCCCCAACTTCCCAGGTGCACCAATTGAAGCACTTCAGCCATCCGCCTCGTTGAACCCGCCAGCAAGAAGCCAACACTTCGCATCACACCACGGCCAAGTCAAATCCCACCCAGCCTAAGTCCACCTTCGGCCAAGTATGAGCAACACCCGCTGCCCACCATCATGCGAACCTCTGCATCAGTCCGCCCCTTAGCTGCTTCGATCAGCTAAGGCTTGGGGAGTTCGCTCCCCTCCTTCCTTCGAATCCTCAATGACCCAAAGCTGCCCCCTCAACCGGGGACTCATCAACCAAACACATCCCATCCGCTGCAAGGGACTCATCCAGGCTACCTCCTCATGCTTAGATTCGTCCTTCTCCTCTTCAGCGACAAGTGCCTTCAGCCTTACCTGTTTCGGACAGCCCTTTGCATAGTGCGGCCCTTGGGGTATGAAACAGCCAACACCTTTCTTCGGCCAGCCCAGCTGCTCACCCTTGTCCTTGCCACTATTGCCACATTTGCTGCCCTCCATATGATGTAGGTGACGCCAGCCACCTGAAAACCCACGAACTGCACCAACAACGCATCCCTTGGCTGCCTCGCTCAGCCAAGTATGTGGGGAGACCGCTCCCCCCTGTTATGTTGGTGATGCCAGCCACCTAAACAGCCACAAGCTGCACCAACAGTCCGTCCATTGGCTGCCTCGCTCAGCCAAGTATATGGGGAAACTACTCCCCCCAAGTACAATCCTGCCCAAGGACCTGCAACCCACCATGTAGCCGATCCTAGAATCTGCTTCAACAAGGTGAACGCCATCTCCCAACATCTCAGCACCTCGCTGCCCAGCAAATCTGCCAACAACCTTCGCAGCAGCCCGTCTAGAGCCCTCTACTCCTTCGGGGATTCCAGCGCCTCAGCACCTGTCCATCCTGCCTAGCGCCAAGCCCATCCAGAGCTTTCACCTCCTTCCGGGTTGTCTCAACGCTTCAGCAAGGTGGATCTCCGATCTGTTCAGCAACAACCCATCAAGGACCTTACCTCTTCTGGGTATCCCAGCAACTCAGCCACCTTTAGCCAACTCCTTCGCAGAGAACGTATAGAGCTTTCACCTCCTTCAGTATATCCCAACAATGGAACCAACTGTCACGGGCATGAAGCTTTGCCTAGCATTCGCACTCGTGATGGCTTGACTACACCGCACAGCCAGCAGTCACTCTCTTCCCTTCCCACTCGTATGCGCAAGGGAAAACAAGCAAAACAACCAACCTGCAACACAGTCCAACCTGGTGCAAGGGTCTCCACCCAAGCTATGTAAATCAGTCCGTCGAAATACACAAGTAGGGAGAGGGCAGGGCTGAACAACCAGGCTGAGATCTCTCTCTTGTCTTCCTCCCTAGTTCGCTGTGCAGGAAAATCAGAGCATTCTCATGCCTTGGCCGTGTAAGGTCCCTGATTTTTCTATGATTTTTTGGGATTTTTCTGGTCATTTTCGGCAGAAAAATGTGACGTTTCAGCATA
The DNA here is from genome assembly GCA_035235625.1 of Saururus chinensis. Classification (NCBI taxonomy): domain Eukaryota; kingdom Viridiplantae; phylum Streptophyta; class Magnoliopsida; order Piperales; family Saururaceae; genus Saururus; species Saururus chinensis. The sequence continues at coordinate 36,991,004 of CP141145.1, forward strand.
TGGGTATTTGTGTCTTTTTCCCGTATTTATACCCGTAGAGTCGGGTGTGGGGCTTAGTCGCGGGCCACGGGCCTCGCTGCGCGCTTATGGCGCGAATTTTGGAGGTTCGACGCGTAACCAGTGGGTTAACGCGCGTTGAGCGTACGTTTGGAAAAAGAAAAAGAAAAAAAAAATAAAACAGGAAAATTGGATCGGGATCGGGATCGCCCGATCCAAAACCTCCTGCGCGATGAACAGTGCGCCCCCCCCTTTCCGTCTATTTTCTGTCCCCGCCGGCCACCAGCCGCCGGCAGGCCGCTGGACCGCCGCGCCAGCTCCGCCTTGGCCGTGCGACGGCAGGGGAGCCGCCGTCCCGGCCCCACGGCCGCTCCGCCGTCCGCCCCTGCTTTTCCTGGTTAGCCGCCCTTTATTGTGTTTTTTGATTCCGGCGCCGCCGTGGGCCGGCGAGGGCCGGCCGGCCGCCCACGGCTCCGCCATGGGCCGGCGACGGCGGGAGGATACTCCCCCCGGCCCCGGACGGCCCCAGCTCCGCCGTCCCGCTCCCTCTCTCTGCTGCCCTGTTTTCCGCCCCCACTGTGTATCGCCGTTCCGCCGCCGCCACGGGCCGGCTCAGCCTGACCGGCCGGCCACGGCTTCGCCCTGGGCCGGCGATGGCGAGGAGCCCCTCCTCCCGGCCCGGTGGGCCTCGGCACCGCCGCCCCATCCTCTTCCTCCCTCTGTGCATTGTTCCGCCGACGGACTGTTTTGGGCAAACAGTGGCCGCCGGCGGTGATCTGTGGCCGATTCGGCCTTCCCCCAGCCTCTCCTTGCTCCGGCGAAGGCAGTGGACTACACCTCCATGCCCGATTCAGCCGCCGCCACCTTGGCCGCTCCGCCCTTATGGGTTTTCCCCGGTCGTCCCCTATTTTTGGTCTGCGTCCGTTTTGGACGTGGTGACTGACGTTATCAGTCGGACGCCGGATTTGTTTTGGTGGACCTTAGTTCGGCTCCGCCCCAGCCCGGTGATGCCAATGGGCCACCCCTCTGGGTCTTGTTCAGCCTTGCGGCCTGTAGCTGCAGCTAGTCCGCCTTACCGGCATGTGTGCCGTTGACCCCTCTTGCCCATTTTACGCCGTCGGTACCGGACGGCCTCGGGCAAGAGATTGTATGTCTTACCTTGACAGAAGGTGGACGAGTTCACCTGCTCAGGCCTTGGCCAGTGACGGCCTCATAGCCTTTGCTCGACCGTGAACCCTCCCCCTGCTCTCTGTCGTGCGAGATGCACAGCCGCCCGCACCATGAGTATTGGTTGTGGGTGGCGATCGGCGATGTCGCCACTTAGATTGGCCACCGCTAGGGCCTTAGCCCGGTTGGCTTTTGTGGGCCATGAGTCGCCTCATTTCAGCCATCTCCCCCGCCCTTTGGGCCGCGTGCGCATGTGGCCACGCGTGTACTTCTGGGTTTAGGCGCCGCATTCGTGCTGCCTAACCATCGGTTGGCTTTGCCACCGAGTGGAGTTGACCACTAGAGCTGTCCTCCACCTCTCCTTTGATTCTCGAGCGTTGCCCCACGCTCTCCGCCCTTATGTGGGCCTTTGTTGACCGGAATTATTGCCGTTGGGTGCTGTCCACGGCCGATTTCGACGTCTTGTGGCCGGCTGTGCACGTCTTAGCCACCGGCTGATCTTCAGAGTGTACACCCTTGACATCTGATCGCACCGCCACATATGTTGGCACGACTTTTCTCCCGGCCACCCTAGGGTGCCGCCGTGGATCGCGGGTTTTGCCGCATTGATATCTGACACTCTGTTTGGCCGTGATAGTTCCGGCGCATCCTAAAATCCTCGGGACAGCAGCTCTCTCAGCCAGGCAACGGTTTTGACCGCCAACTCCGCTGCCGACGCCGCCACCGTCGTGTGCTCGCCATCGAACGTCATGATTACGAGGTAGGGGAGTTTTGAACTCGTAAATTCATGAAGCATGCTTTGAATGAGTAGCAGCATGCTAGGATTGTATGATTCCATGCTTGGATGTTAAGTAACGATCCGATTGCATGATGTGCGTGTAAGCATGATTGTATGGTATGATTGGTATGCATGAGATGTATGCATGTTTTATGGATGTGGATTATGTATGCGCTGGCGATGGCTAGCAAATATGTCAGTATGCTATGTATGGGTTATGCACGTGCTAGTGATGGCTAGCATGCATGTTTGAAGTATGTATGAATGTGTGTGTGTGCACGTGCTAGTGATGACTAGCGTGTACGTTTGATGTAGGCATGTGCTAGTGATGGCTAGCGTGCATGTTTGACGTGTGGATGCATGTGCTAGTGATGGCTAGCGTGCATGTTTGACGTGTGGATGCATGTGCTAGTGATGGCTAGCGTGCATGTTTGACGTGTGGATGCATGTGCTAGTGATGGCTAGCGTGCATGTTTGACGTGTGGATGCAGGTGCTAGTGATGGCTAGCGTGCATGTTTGTAAGTTATGTATGTATGACCGTATGTGTATGTTATACGTATGTGTGAGACATACGTATGTATGATGGCATTTTGCCTATGCTTTGGATGTGTGTAAGTGTATGTGGACAGAGGTATGGGCGATGGACAGTAAGAGGTGACAGAAGCTCTGTCTGAATTTGGATACGGTTGTGTAAGCGTATGTAGAGGATATGAGTATGACGGGCAAGGATTAGAATGGATCGGTTTGGGGTGGATTATATGTTGGGCATTTGTCAGACAGTAAGAGTGTTCATAATTGTACAAGCATAACGTACAGATTATGAAGTGAAAAGTAAGTATAATAAGTGAGATATAAGTAAGAGGGCGACAACTGGGTTGGCTCTGAGGAGCGTTATTTGAGGATGTCAGTGTAAGAGGTTTTGGCCATAAGATGGATGGCGAAGTGTAAGACTGTAAGGGTTTGGTGTACGATGAGTTTTGTCCATGATGTGGACGGGTAAGTGAAGTCTGCTGCCCTGACGAACTTGGGTTTCGGATCGGGCTCAGCTTCAGTTTGACCAGTCGAGGATTGTGAGTTTGTGTGACATAATTGTACGGCATAATGTACTTAATTCAAACTGGAATTATAAGCACAGCTAATGATAGCGTTGTGAGTTTGAGACCTGAGGGTTCAACGGATTAAGTTCCGTGTTTGAGCTGGCCGCTGATGAGTTGGCCGAGCGTTTATCATGTCTTGCCATGGTGTTTATCCTGCGGGATGTTGTCTGTGTGCTATGTAGAGCACCGGACGTCTGATGCTCTGCTGAGAGCGACGTTGTTTCTGATTTGGTTTGCGTGTTGTATAAGCCCAGACGTTTGATGCTCTGTTGAGAGCGATGTACGTTTCTGACTTTGTCTGCGTGCTGTATGAAGCCCAGACGTCTGATGCTCTGCTGAGAGCAATGTATGTTTCTGATTTGGTCTGTGTGCTGTGTAAGCCCAGACGTTTGATGCTCTGTTAAGAGCGTTATATGTTTTCGCCCAAGAGTGGCACTGTATGTTTTTGCCTAAGTGGCACTGTATGTTTTCTGCCCAAGAGTGGCAATGGCACTATAAGACCCATTATGGTGGGCGATTCTCTGGCACTATAAGACCCATTATGGTGGGCGATTCTATGGCACTATAAGACCCATTATGGTGGGCAACTGTATGACCCCTTATGTGTGGGTGTTTATGTTTGCGCGCTCAGGTAAGTAGTATCATGGATCTACTCTTACCTGTTTGATCCAGTGCCCCATGAGCATTGGTGTGCCTTACCTTCGGAAAAGTCCATGGCGTCTAGTCACTCCCCGGAGGTTAAGGTGTTGCCCCAGTGGCATTCTTTTCCTTTTCGACGCTGGAGCTTATTAGTTGTAATGAGCTTCAGTGGTCGTTGATATGTGTACGATTATGAGTACGACTGTATGAGTGTGAGTACGACTGTATGTGTATGAGCAAGACTGTAAGTGTATGAGTATGAGCAAGACTGTAAGTGTATGAGTATGATTAAGACTGTAAGCGTATGAGTATGAGTAAGACTGTAAGCGTATGAGTATGAGCACGACTGTAAGAGTATGAGTACGATTGTGAGAATATGGTTCTGAGTAAGACAGTAAGTATGATTTTGTGCAGACTGTACGAGTGAGGTCGTACGAGTCTGATTGTACGAGTAAGGTCGTACATGTATGAGTAAGCTGTATGAGTGAGCATACGATTGTACGAGTAAGGTCGTACAAGTATGCGTATGTTGTATGAGTATGCGTACGGTGGTACGAGTAAGTTGTATGACCTTGGGTAAGGGTGTTTGTGTAAGTTGTTTGGATAGTATGATTTTGGCACGATGGTGCCTTTGGTATGATTCTGGCACGATGATGCCTTGACATGATTTTGGCACGGTGGTGCATTTGGTATGTCTTTGGCACGATAGTGCATTTAGTATGATCGTATGCGTATGTGCACGATATGATTATATTATGTTGACTGCTTCATGTTTGTGTTGCATGACGCATGTGACTATGAACTTATGGAGTTCACCGTTTGGGATTTCCCCTACTGGGTATTTTCCTACTGAGTATGAAAATACTCACCCTGCTACTTTTTAGCCCCGTTGCACGGGAGGTTTTGCAGGTCGTGCGGAGAGCTCCTGGAGATGGACGCTCGTTTCAGCGGTGGATTGATTCCCGTTGACTCAGGTATCTGCTTGACTCTTTGTGAGTTATTTATGCCACGATCTCCTGTATTGGGTGAGACGAGACATCATGATGTTTATTCTGGACTTTCATTTGGATGAGTCTGTGGACTGTTATGGGACTTGTACTCAGGGATGCCCGGGAGTGATTTGTATTTAAAAGTCTATGATCATAGCAGAATTTATTCGTACGTGTGTTTTCGGGTAGCGCCTGAGGATATTTGATTTGACAGTACGATGTTTAACCGTATGATGTTTTAAATTATAAACAGGTTTTGATTTTATCGTTTTGACTCCGATTTATGGAAAAAAAAATTTCTATGAGTTTTAAAGAAAAAGGGATGAAAAATCTTGGGCGTTACAGGCCGCCCCTCTCATCCCTTAAATAGACTCAGCCATAAGCTGGCCGTCCTAGAGCAACTAGAAGTACAAAACCCACCAATACAAGTGTCCTCACCCTGTCCAACTCTCAGCCCAAAGCCAATCCAGGATAGCATAGATAAGGAAGCCTTTGCGAATCCGTCTTCCGCTAGAAGTCCTTCGTCATGCTGCCACCAAGAGTCATGCCATCCAAGGGAACCGGCCAACCAACTCCCATCCATCCTAGGAGTGTAGCCAGCCTGCTTGTACAAGTCCTATCCGTCCTGGGAGTCTGCTACCCGGTCTCCTACTCCAACTAGGAGTGTAGCTAGCCAACATACGCTGAATCCTATCCGCCTTAGGAGTCCTCCCCTAAGTCCAAGCAGTGCCCAGCTTCGCTGCGAGAGTCCCGCCTGCGCAAGGACTCCTACCCAGCCTGCTTCGCAAGGCGAGTAGCTCATCCGGAATATCACCCGCGCTGTCCCAGCATCTGTCCGTACCCAAGGGGCTGCCTAGGTTGTCTGCTGCCTAGCAAAACTTGGCTGTCCACTGCCAAGTATGGGGGTAGCCGCCCCCTTTCCGCATCCGTCAAGTTAAGGGGCTAACAACAAGACACAAGAAGTGCTCAGCCGACTCATATCGGCTAGCTCAAATATAGAACTTAATCCGTTGAACCCTCAGGTCTCAAACTCACAACGCTATTATTAGTTTCCTCATAATTTAAGTTTGAATTAAGTATATTACACGGTACAATTATGCCACACAAACTCAGTCCTCGACTAATTAGACCGAAGCTAAGCCAGATCAGAACCCTAGTTTGTCACGGCAACAAACAACACTTAACCTGTCCATACCATGATCAACTCACCGTACATTAAATCCTTACATAATCATACAACCTCTGACATCCACCTTACAGTCAAAACATCTTACTTACGTCGTCAAACTGAGCCCCTCAAAGCAAATCCCCGTTATCCCCCCTTACTTACACCTCACTGATTATGCTTACTTTTTACTTCATAATTTGTAAGTTATGCTTGCACAATTATGTGCACTCTTACCGTCTAACAAACCCACATAAGGCTTCAAGCTTAAGTTCTCTTACTTACAGAAACCAACCCCTGACTTTGCTCCACACCAAACCAATCCAATTCAATCCGCTCCATTATTTGTTTGTCATACTTACATTTGTCGTCTTCTATCACACACTTACCCATCCACACCCTACTCCATACCAAAAACCTTACCACTTCTTACCATCCATCGCCCATACTCTGCCCACACACACAGTCCACGTACATAACTTACTCAAAATCGCTAGCCATCACTAGCACGTCCATAATACGCATCCGTAGCGTACTAACCTAATCGCTAGCCATCACTAGAGCATACATATTCCACATCCATAAAACATACGTACAACTCATACATATCAATCATACTTAGCACACGTATTACATATACAACAACCGTACTTACAGCTCATATGCATACCATATATATCTAAACATACCATATAATCATGCTTATATGCATCTCATGCAATTCCTAGCATGCTACAACTCATTCAAGCATGCTATCATGAAATTACGAGTTCAAAACTCCCCTACCTTGTAATCATGACGTTTGATGCCGAGCACACGACGGTGGCGGAGTTGGCGGTCAAAACCATTGCCCAGCTGAGAGAGTTGTTGTCCCGAGGGTTTATGAAATGCCAGAATTACACACGGCCACATAGGGTGTCAAAGTCAACACGATAAAATCCGTGATCCACGGCTGCACACTAGGGGCGGCCGGGAGAAAGATCATGCCAACGAGTGGCAGGTGCAACCGAAGGGCAGAGTGTACTCACTAAAATTCAACCTGTGGTTGAACTATACCCACCGGTCACAAAATGTCAAAATCGGCCATGGACAGCACCCAACAACATTGATTTCGCGTTTACAAGAGCCCACATATGGGCGGAGGGCGTAGGGTGACACTAAAGGATGGAGGAGAGGTGGTGGAGGACTCCGATGTCAACTCTAGATGATGGCGGAGCCATTCGACAGTAAGGTGGCACCAAAGTGGCACCAAAACCCTAACTCGCACACATGGCTACTTGCACTCGCGGCCAAAGGGAGGGAGAAAGGGCTAGACGATGTCGGCCCAAAATTCGGAAGGCAGGTAGGGCCATACCAATGGTGGTGACTGTAACGACCTAACCCGAGCCGGGCCCACAAAATCACTAATAGGAAATTTTTTTTCTTTCCTTGAGCCAAGAATCATCGTCTGAGTGCGAGAGGTACAACGTTCGTCTACGCACTATGGAGCTTTAAGGCTTCCTCATACGTAGACTTAGGTTGTAACGAACACGTACACACGACAAAGCTTCATAATTCACCGTGTGTAAAACAAAATAAAACATATTATTATAATGATTTGGATCGGGCCAACATTGCCTTGTCGTTGGTTGCCTACGTACGTATTGGATATTATTCCAATACGATCGGATCCGAACGTAGTTCTGCCTAATGGCTACTACATACAACAATCATCACAAAATCATATACATATAACGTATCTCCGAATATTTAATCAGAAGTATACAAAAACTCGTCATATATCGGAGTCAAGCAGAAATTAATAAACCAAAAACGTACATCTCGCTCTACCACCGAGCGGGATCAAAACTACACATACACGTCTCGCTCTATCACTGAGCCGAGACCGAGAACACAAATTACATGTCTCGCTCTACCCTAGAGCGAGACCACACACGTCATATAAGCATACATCATGGTATATAAAGCACACATCAAGGCATATAGGCACATAGCATAGTATATAGGGACATAGCATGTCATATAGGCACATAACATGACATATAGGCACATAGCATGGCATATAGGCACATAGCATAGTATATAGGCACATAGCATGGCATATAGGTACATAACATAGTAAACATATAAATCGTAGCATAACACACATCATAACTTAGCACATGTTGTTCTATAATTACAATGGAAGATCAAAATTGCTTACTTCCATCATAACTCATACAGTATCGGTATCTATGGACAGAACCCCGTCTTACTCCGAGTGTCTTTTTCTTGTTTCGGTATTCAGGCAGGATCTCACTCAGTCTCGGGGAATTTCCTCCTTAAAAGATTATCAGCTCAGGAAATGGAACCCACCATCGCGTAGAACACCTTTGATTTAGTCAAGAACAAGTCTTGAATCGACTAAATTGGAGTTGGGGGTGGCCAGAAACAGAGAAAACAAAGTTGGTCGGTACGGGTAGAACCTCTCCTTGTCTTGGGGCGTTTCCTCTTCATATGATTACCAACTCAGAAAACGAAACCCTCCACCGCGTAGAACGTACTCGATTTAGTCAAGAACGCCTCTTGAATCGACTAAATCGGAGTTGGGGGTGGCCAGAAACAGAGAAAATAAAGTTGGTTGATGCTCGAAGATAACGGGCAGAACCTCCTCTTGTCTTAGGATGTTTCCTTATTATACAGACTCCGAATCGAAGAAAGGACCCCTCCATCGCGTAGAACACGCTCGATTAGTAGGAAACGGGTCTTGAATGGCCTTAATCGGCCTTAGAACGGTCAGAAACAGAGGAAAGGAAAATCTGACTGAAAAACAGGGAGAATGGGGGTTTTATAGATCCCCGGCGCACCGAAACTGCGGTGCCGCGGTTTTGGCGGCGGCGCCTGCCGAAATCGCGCGCGGCTCACGCCCACACGTTACGCAAGTCGCGACCACGCGGAACCACGGTGCTTGCGGTAACGCGGGCGAGTGTCACGCCGCACCACGCCGGTTCGTGCTGCTGCGCGCACCAGTCATGCGCCGCGCGCCGGCTCACCCTTTTTTTTATTTTTATTTTTAATAAAACTTCAAACGCCGGTATCTTCTTACCCCGGATTCGGATTCGCGCGTTCTAGGTACCGTTGGACTCGTATCGACGAGCCCTTAGATACAAACCCACTTAAAGCAGCAAAACACACTATTTCCAAGTGGGTCCCACCTATATTGCACGTTTCTTAAATATCATAATTTCCGATCCTGACCTCCGTTTTGTGCGTTCTTCAAATCGTTATGCTCGTTATGCCAAGCTCTACCTGGCAACAGGTATTTCACTTAATGAAAACCCTGAACATTAATCTCAAATTACCGAATTACCCTTTACCCTCTCGGGTTAATCGTAACCGAAAAACGGGTCGTTACATTCTTCCCCCCTTAATAGAATTGCGTCCTCGCAATTCGCCTAAACTACTCTTCTAAACACAACAAAATCATAGATAAAATTCTGATAATCTAATATCGGAGGAAATCTTCACAAAGAAAATTTAATAGATCACAAACGTATGAAATACTTTATACAAAATTTGATAATTTAGATCAGATAAAATCGTCACAACATAATCCGATAACTTATGACCGGATAAAATACTCTAAAACACAATCTGATGCTTATGTTAGGATCAGATAGATTGAAATTCAAACTCAAAACACAAATGGCAATTCCGGATTAATCAAATCCCGTCGAACACAATTCAAAACACTTCCGGATTCCTTTATCCGTTACTCACAATTCGACAATTTGGTCAAAAAATTGTTTCACAAAATTCAATATTTAATTTCAAAGTCAAATAAATCTGATATGTCGTTCAAAATCAGACATATCATTCTTTCAAAGTTCAATAATTCGATCGTTCACAAAATCTGATAAATTGTTCATAAACGAAATCCGATAGTAAATTCAAAATCGGATAAATCATTATTCAGAAATTTGAAAAGACAATCACAAAATGTCGCGATACCAGACGACTTACACCCACGCCCATGGGGCGACGCGAGACAGAAAGGAAGGGATTTTACCCATGACATCCCAGTCCTGTGCACGCCAGATGCGAAATTTGGCGGTATCCAAAATCATAATAATTCTTAGTTCTGAGGAACCGAGAACTATTCAGACGGCACGATTGCCCAAAACTCGGAGAAATTTTTGAAAAGAGGAGATGATTTTAAATTTAGAGCTTTGTTTTCATAAAAGTAGTAGAAAACTTTTAGCAAAACTTTGGCGAGTCAAAATCTTGGTATAAATTTTTACTTAGTAGGTCGAACTAAGTTCTAAGAATATATTTTGTGCATATAAGAAAATATTGTGTCATATTTCTTTTGAAATCATTCGAAAAATCTGAAAACACGATCACAGAATGTCGCGATACCAGACGACTTACACCCGTGCCCATGGGGCGACGCGAGACAGAAAGGAAGGGATTTACCCATGACATCCCAATCTTGTGCACACCAGATGCCAAATTTGGCGGTATCCAGAATCGATAGCTTTTGGGCTTTATACCAAATAACTATCCAGACGGTCCGGAGACCCAAATCATCGAAATCTTCATCGTCACATCAAATTCAAAACAAATATTTCCAATAAAGCAGATTTGAAATCGAAATTCATTTCAATACACTCGTGGAATCAGCCTTGAAGCTATCCATTAACACCTTATGTTCCATATCACGGGTGTTTGATGATTTCTTCTTAGCAATTCCACAGGTGATTGAGATAAAGTTACTAAATTTCACATCCATTTTCAAATAACATGGGATTTGAAATTAAGTTTTATATTAAATCCATCAGCATATTCAACCTTAGAGCGATCCACTAACGCCTAATATTTCATATCACAGGTGTCTAGTGATTTCTCTTTGGGATTTTCACTGTTTTTCAAAACAGATTTTTAAAGAAACTTCCAAAATACACATTTCAGAAATGAGATTTGTATAAATAAATCGGTAGAATTTACTGCAGAGTTGTCCACTAACACCCCACCTTCTATACTGTGGGTGTTTGCTGGTTACTCTGAGATGATTCTACCGCCTTTGAAAAAAATTGAAATATTTTCTAAAACAGACAATTTGAAATCAAACTTCAATACCCGAGTAGAATTAACCGTAGGGTTTTCCACTAGCGCTTCATGTCCCATACTATGAGCAATTAGCGGTTACCTCGTGGTGATTCTACCGTCTTTGAAAACATATTTCAAATCATATTTTGTTTAAATACCTAAGTAGAATTAACCGTTGAGTCTTCCACTAGCGCTACATGTCTCATACCATGAGCGATTAGTGGTTACCTCTTGGTAATTCTACCGTCTTTGAAAACATATTTCAAATCATATTTTGTTTAAATACCCGAGTAGAATTAACCGTTGAGTCTTCCACTAACGCTACATGTCTCATACCATGAGTGGTTAGCGGTTACCTCTTGGTAATTCTATCGTCTTTGAAAACATATTTCAAATCATATTTTGTTTAAGCATCCGAGTAGAATTAACCGTAGGGTTTTTCACTAGCGCTACATGTCTCATACCATGAGCGGTTAGTGGTTACGCTATGGTAATTCTACCACGGTTTAAAATACATTAAAATCGAAGTCGTTGAAAATATTTAAAAAGAATTATGTAACGAATTCAAAACAAAATTTTCGATCGAGTCAAATTCAAAATCACATTTTATAAAAATAAAGGTTTCCGATTAAATCCAAAGTCATATGAGAAAACAAAATTTCAATTCGTTGTTGATTGAAAATTTGAAATTTAGAAAGATCAAAATCTGTCTGGAATTCAATGTAATACATGCAAAATGGAATTCTAAATGAATTCTAAATCAAATTATTCATAAAGAATTTTCATATAACTTGCGATTAAAATTATAATTCATAAAAATCATACTTCATATAAAATTCAATGTCACACAATGAAAGGTTCAAAAGCAAAGTTCATATTAAATCAAAAAATTTAAACATGATGCAACACATGTAGAATGAAATTCTAAATTAAATCTAAATTAACTTATTTAGAAAGAATTTTCATATAACTCACGATTAAAAATCAAATTTCATAAAATCGAGCTTCATATAAATCACATATACAAAATGAAAAGTTCAAAAGCAAAATTCATATGAAATCCAATTTCTAAATTGATTGAAATAAAAAAATTAAACAAGATGCAATAAATTCGGACTTAAGCTATAAATAAATTTCAATTGAAAAATCAAAATAATCAAATTGATGTTTACATGGCAATAAAAATCTCAAATAATTATACGATTAATTTTCATAATAAATTAGATGCACCATACTCAAAGCAAAAATTCTAATTCTAATTTAAAATTGACATCTATAAAGTATAAGCTTGTCATCAATCAGATACACATACATAGCATAAAACTTTTAAATTACTTCTAATAAAGTAATATAGAATTTGTCAGAATTAAAGTTCGAACTAATTTAGAATCAAATCTGATACGACTTGTTCATAACAACATATTCAAAACATTCTTTATTTAAGATCGAAATTCATAAATAGAAGTCTATCTTAAATTAAAAATTATCGATAAAACAAAAATTCAAAATTAGAGTTTGTGTTAGATTCGATAACACATGGGCATAACTACAAGAAGAAAATCGGATTTTATTTGAAATCCACGACAACACGTCCAGAAGAGAAATTTTAAAAAAATCACAATTCATTTCAAAAATAATCAAAACGCATTCAAAATAGAATTTCTATTTATTTCAAAATTCAAATCAAAATACTTATTAAATTAATAAAATATTACGCTCTAGCAGACAGATCAATGCTCCGATACCAATTGTAATGACCTGACCTAAGCTGGGCCCACAAAATCACTAATAGGAAATTTTTTTTCTTTCCTTGAGCCAGGAATCATTGTCTGAGTGCGAGAGGTACAACGTTCGTCTACGCACTACAGAGCTTTAAGGCTTCCTCGTACGTGACTTAGGTTGTAACGAACACATACACACGACGAAGCTTCATAATTTGTCGCGTGTAAAACAAAATAAAACATATTATTATAATGATTTGGATCGGGCCAACGTTGCCTTGTCGTTGGTTGCCTACGTACATATTGGATATTATTCCAATACGATTGGATCCGAACGTAGTTCTGCCTAACGGCTACTACATACAACAATCATCACAAAATCATATACATATAACGTATCTCTGAATATTTAATCGGAAGTATACAAAAACTCGTCATATATCGAAGTCAAGTGGAAATTAATAAACCAAAAACGTACATCTCGCTCTACCACCGAGCGGGATCAAAACTACACATACACGTCTTGCTCTACCCTAGAGCGAGACCACACACGTCATATAAGCATACATCATGGTATATAAAGCACACATCAAGGCATATAGGCACATAGCATAGTATATAGGGACATAGCATGTCATATAGGCACATAGCATGACATATAAGCACATAGCATAACATATAGGCACATACCATAGTATATAGGCACATAGCATGGCATATAGGTACATAACATAGTAAACATATAAATTGTAGCATAACACACATCATAACTTAGCACATGTTGTTCTGTAATTACAATGGAAGATTAGAATTGCTTACTTCCATCATAACTCATACGGTATCGGTATCTACGGACAGAACCCCGTCTTACTCCGAGTGTCTTTTCTTGTTTCGGTATTCGGGCAGGATCTCGCTCAGTCTCGGGGAATTTTCTCTTTAAAAGATTATCAGCTCGGGAAATGGAACCCACCATCGTGTAGAACACCTTTGATTTAGTCAAGAACGGCTCTTGAATCTACTAAATCGGAGTTGGGGGTGGCCAGAAACAGAGAAAACAAAGTTGGTCGGTACAGGTAGAACCTCTCCTTATCTTGGGGTGTTTCCTCTTCATACGATTACCAACTCAGAAAATGGAACCCTCCACCACGTAGAACATACTCGATTTAGTCAAAAACGCCTCTTGAATCGACTAAATCGGAGTTGGGGGTGGCCAGAAACAGAGAAAACAAAGTTGGTTGATGCTCAAAGATAACGGGCAGAACCTCCTCTTGTCTTAGGATGTTTCCTTATTATACAGACTCCGAATCGAAGAAAGGACCCCTCCATCGCGTAGAACACACTCGATTTAGTAGAAAACGGGTCTTGAATGGCCTTAATCGACCTTAGAACGGTCAGAAACAGAGGAAAGGAAAATCTGACTGAAAAACAGGGAGAATGGGGGTTTTATAAACCCCCGGCTCACGCCCGTGCATTACGCGGGTCATGACCGAACGCGGGCAAGCGTCACGCTGCACCGGTTCGCGCTGCGGCGCGCTCCAGTCGTGCGCCAGCTCACCCTTTTTTTTATTATTTTTAATAAAACTTCAAACGCACGTATCTTCTTACCCCGGATTCGGATTCGCGCGTTCTAGGTACCGTTGGACTCGTATCGATGAGCCCTTTGATACAAACTCACTTAAAGCAGCAAAACATACTATTTCCATGTGGGTCCCACCTATATTGTACATTTCTTAAATATCATAATTTCTAGTCCTGACCTCCGTTTTGCGCGTTCTTCTAATCATTATGCTCGTTATGCCAAGCTCTACCTGGCAACGGGTATTTCATCTAATGAAAACCCTTAATATTAATCTCAAATTACTGAATTACCCTTAACCCTCCTGGGTTAAGCGTAACCGAAAAATGGGTCGTTACAGTGACCGACAAAGATGGCCTTTGCCATTGTCATGTCAAGGTAGGCCGACTAGAGGCCATACAGTGCCTGGCGAGGGTAGAACAGTAAGAGGGCATCACATGGCACTCTCTATAGAGTGGTCAAACACATAATCAGCAGAGGGAAACCTGGCCCATGTCGAAAGAAGAAGGGTGGTGCCGCACTAGGGCGGCTAGCCATCTCCAGGCTGAGACCAGCCACACTAAGGTAGTCCAAAGGGTGTTCGGCATCTAATGATGCTTGATGGCCCAAAACTGGTGGAAAACCTTAGGGGCACAAGGACAAGCAGGGGTTACTGGCCGACTCCATCATGGCCCTAGCGGCTAGGACGAGCTATCTCCGGCCAAAGGTGACAGCCAAAGTCAGCGGCCACATGCGGGATAGATAGCGCAATGAGGTGCAATGGCTCGGTTTTTCCGAGTGAGAGCACCCGAGCAAGTGATGCGGATCGATTTCGACAAAGTGGAGGGGACGGAGGCTGAACAAGGTACGGAGGGGTGGCCCACTGGCATCACTTGGCCTTGGCTGAGCCGAAAGGAGGTTTGCTCAGTCGTGGCTTGTCGCCAGCGGCCATAGTTTCACAAAGACAAAGCCCTAGTGGATAGGGCAAAGGGGAGAAAATGGGAGGAGAGGATGGGGCCGACTGGTTGGGGGCCATCCTTGGCCGTCACCAGGCCGGGGCAGAACCCACGGTGGCCGGCTAGCCTCTACCGGCCTTCACCGGTGGCTACAAAGTCCAAACCAGAGGGGAGTCATCTGTTCAGCGAAAAATAGAGCACACGGGAAAGTGTAGGGCGGCGGAACGGAGGCCTCTGGGGCTGGGAGGAGTGGCCCATCATCGTCGCCGGACCAAGGCGAGTAAGACTGAGCACAGTCGGGCTGTCTAATGGTGGCCGAAGCTGGCCGGAGAGCTGGATCGAAGGGGGCAGAAAATAGGGCTCCAAAGAGGGAAAACAGAGTGGGACGGCAAAGGAGGCCAAATGGGGCCAGGAGGGGTGTCCTCCCGCCGTCGCCGGCCCAAGACGGGCCGGACAGAGGTCCGATCAATGGTGGATCACTGCCGCCGGTCTCTATTTTGCCAAAATAGAGCATCGGCGGATAAACAGGGCAGAGGAGGAAATGGGGACGGGGCAGCAAAGTGGAGGCCCTGGAGCCAGGAGGGACAGCCTCCTGCCATTGCCAGCCCAAGGCTGGGCCATGGCCGATCGGCTGGGCCATGCTGACCCATGGCGGTGGCGGAACGATACAAAACTAAGGGGGAAACTCACCGGCAGAGGGCAGCGCGGCCTGGGGGCTGGGACAGTGGCACCCTACTGTCGGACGGCCGGGGTGGAGCTGGTGGTAGTGGCCCTACGGCCCACCGGCGGCCAATGGCAGCTCAGACAGAGAGAAGTTGGAGAGGGGGGCAGGTGTGCACTGTTCCTCCTCCAGAAACATCTGGATCATTTTCATCTTTTTTTTTACACTCCCTTATCCTCTACAATACCTTCTTCAATGATTTCTCACACCAAAATGCACATCCAGCCCCATGGCCTACAATGAACCCACACCCGACTATACGGGTAAGAATATCGTGACCAAATACACCGAAGCATCATATTTTCCTGCCAAAAATGAACTAAAAAAATCATAGGAAAAACACATAAAATCGTAGGGAAAATTAGGGTCATTACAGAAACTTTGTCCACGAATACCGATCCATGATGCATGATAACATAATACATCCATGAGCAAGACCTACGTGAGTTCCAACACATGGAACATGCTCCCAATCAGTCCCCTCATACATCATAATCAAGACATAATTAACTACAATCTCATAGTACATTCCTCATACGTGTGTGTATTCATGCATATTCTAAGCACATGACCAATGCTTGACATAAACTCATAAGACAATATACGTATGTTTAAACGCATTCAAAACAATGATTCCAAACTGAAATCAAAGCGAAATCCACCATAAAGCTTAAATCCATCCATGTGAAATCAAACGTTCACTCTCACAAACATGATTTTTCCACACATTAAGCCACAACATGATCACATCAATTACCAATAAACCATCCTCATTATAAGAGAACACATCTCACTTTTCCACATAATATCCCTGTTGGAAACATATTCTAATAATAAGAACTCCAATATTCATAAATTCAAGGTACTTCAATATCAACATGCATAATTTTCAACATAATATGATGCCACAAGACAACACCTAAACATAATTCATAAACTTTTATGATCAATTCTACACCACCAATAGCCTAATTTCATCATAATACACTACCCATAACCATTACAATCATCAAATAGAGTAAAACATTGAAATGAGCATAAGTTTCAAAAATAGCAAAAATTGTCGTGTAGCCATTCGATCGCCTTGCAAGGCCATTCGATCAGCTAAACTGAAAATTTACCAAAAATATAGTGTTGCCGATCGATCGCCCTGGTAGGCCGTTCGATCGCCAACAAAGCAGTTTTGACCTTCTTCTTCATTTCGAAAATCAAAACCGAAATACCATGAAAACACCTTCAAATCTTCATCCATGGTACCAAACATTATCAAAAACTCATCAAACCTTCCAGAACACTAATTTAAACCATTCTAAGACAAAACCCTAAGAAATCGAAGTGAAAGATTAACATTTATTAAACCCACCATTAGAGCCTAAATCAAGTAAAACCCACTTCAAATAACATAATAAAAACCAAGATTTTTGCTACCCAAAGTTGAGATTGAAGAACCCATTACTTTTCCTTGTTGATTTGGTTTGGATTAAACCTTCAATCTCCTCTAACACCTTCCAAAAACACAATTTTAAGTTAACATACAACTAATCTCGATTTAGTTTTAAAAAACCAAAAGTAAACATTAGATCTAGGGTTTTAGAAGCTTAAAAATGAGATTTTGAAGATCAAGGCTTGGAGAAGAGAGGTAAATTAGTAGTTTTATGCTTTTAAAGTAGATGAAAACCATGATTGAAGTCAAGATTAAGAATGAATTAAAAGAAAACGTAGGGTTTAGGCTTGATTAAAGGAGAACATACCTTAATCCCTTTTTAATTCAGGCCTAATTGGGGAATTAGGCCTTAATCGCCCTCTCACAGCCTATTCCCAAATGGGGAATGACTAAGCCCTTTCTATTTATAGTATGGTTTGGGGTGTACCTAATGAACTAGTGGGGTATAAATAAAAATTCTAATTAAAAATGGATATTTTGAAGATTTGAGTACTAATTAAATCCGATAAAATTTTAAATTTTTTTTATATAGGCTTATGTTGATGTCTGGGTCATTTTGGTCCAAAAAACTCAATTTCATCGGTGGGGCCCATAGGGGGTCCCGCCAAACCCTAATTTTTAGAAATTTTGTAAAAATTTCAAAAAATTTCAAAAATTTAGATTTGACCCAAAATTACTTAAAACTAATAATTATGAAGTTGGTTTTGATTAAAACCTTTAGAAAATACTCAAATTTAAAAAAATTGTCCTAAACCGATCATAATTAATATTAAACCACAAAAAAATATTTAAACAAAATAAATTCAAACCGGTTTACGATCAGGGATCTTACATTTACTATTAGAATCCATTGGACATAAGGAAGTGCTTGAAATTATATGTTTATAATAGTTATAAACTTCTAATTGGCAGAGATCATGATTTATGCTTAGAACTAATAGTAAATCTTCATTTTTGGAATAAATATATTTTGATTTTGGAGGATTAAAAATATTTCTTTGCCCTAGAGATAAGGGGTTTTGTTTTGAGAGTAATTTATTATATTAACACCTTGTTTGATGACGTTAATCATGTTTTTTTATGAAGGATGACTATATGACTTGATTTTTCTCCTAGAGAGATTTTAATGTTGTTGGTGCATGCTTTTGCATTTGATAAGGTTTTTCATAATTTAGAGTTAAGAATTGATCCATAAAAATTTATAATGCTTTTGTAATGATTTTAAGTTAAAAATTATAATTTCTGCAACTCTGTAAGGTGGATTGATCAGTCGGGCAATTGATTGGCATAACATACTAAGGTCGGCACCGTATTGCTTATTGACAAGCCCCACTTGGCGCTTGATCGGCTACACGTACTATGATCAGTATAGTGTTGATGGTTGATTGCCTCGGCTATACTATTGTGATCGGCTCAGTGTTGTCGATCGATTGTCTTGATAGAGGATCTTCGCCAACATGGCAAAATCAAATTTTCATTTGTTTTTGTTTCTTTTGAGCCCAATTGATTGGTCTAGGGGATTCAATCAATTGATACTATTATGAATGGATCATGTACATATACTACATAGTATCCTCATATTTTTGACACTCTTTTGCACATAATAGGTTAAGTATGATTGATGTATATTAGGGTTTCTTATGCATACATGTATCTAAGGTTAATTTAGTAAAATTATGTTACATGCATCGTCCTAGTCCATATGATCTAATCTACTGAATTATGTTTGAACATGTTATAGTATGATTTCTTGGGTTTGCATATTTAACAATGCACTATGTTCTATGCATCAAGAAAATAATTTATAAACTATATTTAATCATAATTAGCTGAAGTTTTTCTGGATTAGCTGTATCGGGTTTTGAATGAACTGGTTTAACATACGAATTAATGTTTATGCCCAAAAGGACGAGTTTCCTCCCCAACCGAGATGATTGACATTATTTATTTATTTATTGAGACTTCTAAAACATGCTCTAGGCTAGTCATTATTTTTTATATTTGGAATGTTAGATAACATATTTTTTTGGTTAAATTGGTTTTATTGTCTTGTGACAAGTTTTTGAGATTCATTTACACTGGATGGTTAAGGTTTTTGGATTATACTTCAAAGATTTATTTACACTAGGTTTGTGTAAAGAATTTGCTTTGAATATTTAAGCATGTCATAGGGTGTTAATGTAAGTTTTCAAAACCTAATTGAGTTTATATTCTCCCTTACTTTGTTTTTGGGAATCTCTCGGGATCCCTTGTGATAGTATCACGCAGGTGCTCATGATAACTTGTGTTATAAACAAGATAAGAATTGATAAGCTACTAAGTAGGAGAATAAGTTTTACTAAAAGATTGTTAGGAGGGAATAAATGAATTAACTTTAAGAAACTTTATGTTATATAGTTAACTTGTCATTTTAATTTATGGGTGGATCTTTTTTATAGTTTGAGGCATGTACTTATATCATTACACATTGAATTTGGTAGATGAATGCTTAATCTTAGTTACAATAAAAAGTAGTTCAATTTCTTTTTTAGTTTTATTCTCTGAATTAATTTTCAATAAAGTTGTGACTTAACTGTGCATTCCGATTTAATTTAATGTTGGGTTAGAAATTATTGCATCTTTTTGCCGGTTTTAGAGTCAAGGGTATGACATTACCACGTTCAACCACACATTAATAGCTATTTCAGTTTTAGGAATAAGCTGTTGACACCCAAATATTATATAATTCTCTATTAAAAACTTTTTTAATTAAAAATATGAAAATAAATAAGACCCCTCCCTGAGCCCGCTTAGGGTCGAATTTTTAAAAGCCCACCTATAGCGAAGGCAGTAAATAAAGGTTTGTGAATTAGGGCAACGGCCCAACTCCAGCTCGGTTGCAGGCCTACTAATATTAAAGTTATATTATTTAATTTAATTAATTAACATTATTAAACTAAAATAAATTATATTTTAAATTAAAAAATTACACATACTTTGAATTCATAATTTACTTTTTAAATATGAATAAAATTGACCAAATGACTAAAATAACACCCTTTTACATAAAACTTTAGAGTTTATTAATGTGATATTTTTGGAAAATCGTAAATTTTATGCCACCACCGCTTCTCCGCAGGCGTTATTTGACTTTATTTTTTGCTCTTAAACTAAACTTTGTAATGAAGGTATTTCAATATTTTTTATCATTTTTAAGTAAGATAAATTTTTTTAAAATTATTAGTAGAATATCATGAATGATAAACATACGAGTTGTCTCAAATTTTACCAAATAAGATCCATCATTCTAATAAATTTGTTTCTTTTTTTTTTAATGAAAAAAAAGTTAATTATATATACACTTTATTTTCTCCGCGGGAGGAACACGAACCCGCGGTCTTTCGTGTACGACGGTTGAGATGAAATATCTCGCAAATTTGGCGGGAAGGGGGCACTCATGCACAGATGAAATGTCTCACCTTCGTTCGGCACTCCGACGCGTTGCCGGCGGCGATCTCCTGCGTATCATCTACGGCCCTCTCCACCATCACAAGCCTTTCCTGGGCTCCTGCCCATTCCAGCTGTGCGGCTCAGGCCGACCGTTCCTCATGGAATTCCATCTACTCCCACAAACAGCTGACAACCTTGATGTCCCACCACCTCAACAGCGGAAGAGTAGATGAGGCTCGCCGCATATTTGACATGATCCCTCGCCCTGACGTCTACATCTACACGGTCATGATCAATGGGTACTTCCGAGTGCTTGACATTGACGAGGCTCTTAAGCTCTTCTGCAGGATGCCGGTGCGAGACACCGTCTCTTGGAACGCCATGATCAAAGGGTTCTTGAACTACGGGTGCTTGGATCTTGCTCAGAAGTTGTTCCATGCAATGCCTGAGAGGAGTGTTATATCGTGGACGACGATTGTGGACGGGCTGGCCCGATTTGGGAGAGTTGAAATTGCAGAGAAGTTGTTCTGGAAAATGCCCGGGAGAGACACAGCGGCGTGGAATTCGATGATGTTTGGTTACATTACTAATGGAAGAGTTGAGGATGCCTACAGGTTGTTTACGGAGATGCCGCACCCTGATGTAATCTCATGGACGACAATCATTGGCGGGCTTGACCAGAATGGAGACGGCGACAAAGCCTTATCTCTGTTTCATGAAATGCGGATTTCTGGAGTGCGGCCTACTTCGAGCACTTTTGCTTGTCTACTAACGGCCTGTGCTAATGTCCCAGCCCTGGGTAAAGGTGTTCAACTTCATGCCCATCTCTTTAAATCAGGTGCTGTAGTGGACAGTTTTATTGCTACGTCGTTAGTTACTCTGTATTCAAACTGTGGTAAGATCGATAGTGCTCACAAGGTTTTTCTAGAAAGCATACACAAAGATGTCGTTCTGTGTACAGCTCTAATAGCTGGCTATGGTTCTAACGGGAAACATCAACATGCGTTCAGCATGTTTTGTGATATGCTAGTAAATGAGGTTGAGCCGAATCAGTCCACATTTACTAGTACAATAAACGCATGTTATGGGCTAGGGGCCCTTGATTGTGGGAAAGGAATTCATACATTAGCTATCAAATTGGGATTCGATCTGGACCTGTTTATTGCGAATTCCCTGATTTTCTTGTATACCAAGTTGGGTAATATTGATGATGGCATAGTCATCTTTAGTAACATGAACGAGAGGAACCTTGTATCATGGAATTCTATCATAGTTGGCTGTGCGCAACATGGGTGTGGCCTGAGGGCACTTGAGTTTTATGAACAAATGGCTCATTGCGGAGTGCAGCCTGATGAAATTACATATGTTGGCTTGCTTACTGCCTGCAGTCATACAAGAATGTTGAATAAAGGAATGATATTTTTTCAAATGTTGGTCAAAGATCAAGCACTGGATGCAAAGCTTGAGCACTACATATGTATGGTCGATATATTAGGAAGATCAGGAAAAATAGAGGAGGCAGAGGAGTTCATTAAAAATATGCCAATTGAAGCAACTCCCTTGGTGTGGCTAACTTTGCTCAGTGCTTGTAGGGTCCATTCTCATCTAGAAGTAGCAAAAAGAACTGCTACGAAGATTATAGATATCGATCCACATAATGCTGCAGCTTATGTTTTGCTATCAAACTCATATGCTTCTTGTGGTAGATGGGATGATATGTCTAATGTAAGAATGATGATGAACTATAGAGGAGTTGTGAAGATTCCTGGCTGTAGTTGGATTACACTGAAGGGATCACAGCACATGTTTTTATGTGGGGATAGGTCTCATCCAATGAGCAATGAAATTTACAAGAAGTTGGAATTTTTGGGTGGCCAGTTAAATACGTTGGGATATGTCTCTGATAAAAGCTTTGCTTTGCATGATGTGGAGGATGAGCAGAAGGAAGTGAACTTGTCCTGCCACAGTGAACGGCTAGCTATTGCTTATGGACTTATTAGTACTGTGGAAGGGAGCACAATAACAGTGATGAAGAATCTTAGGGTCTGTGGTGACTGCCATTCTGCTATAAAGCTTATATCAAAATTAGTAGTCCGTGAGATTGTTGTTAGAGATTCAAGTCGGTTTCATCATTTTAGGTACGGTACCTGTTCCTGTTGTGACTATTGGTAGATCCATATAGGATTTACGGACTTTAGAGAACGTATATGTCATAATTCAAAGTCAAGTTACCCTTGCTGATGGACATGATACACAGAGCACATAAAAAGCACAGGGACTTGATCCTGCCTAATGCCTGATGACTTAGTCCCCTTCACCGCCAATAAAGGTGTCCAACTGAAGTTGATTCATGATGTTGAACTCTGCCATGACAACAATGTCTATGGGACACTGCTGATACCATGTATTGAATAATGGCAATACATTCCGAGTAAGTCATTTCTAAAACACCATTAATCACAAATTTTTCATATGCTAGATTTGCTAAATCATGATTTGGCTCATAATTGGATATGCATCATGCTATGAAAGGATTAGTTTACTGTCCCTTATCCATTAAAAAAAGAAAAAAATATACTATATCGATCAGAAAGGCTGGAAAGATAGGGGACCCTGCTGCTTTTGCTTCGCAATGGTGGAAATCATGCCTCTAAAGAGCTGATACATTTGGCAGTTCTAGTTGGAAGGGGATTACCTAACATATTTGTGCATTTTTTTTTTGCCGACAGCCTAACAATGGTCTTGAGCACCTTGAAAGAGAGAAGCTTGGCAAGGGTTCTCAATCGTCCTTTTTTATTTGGAAAGGTAGGACTCACTCACCCTCACACGCTTTATACCAATGGGATTTGACCCTGGGACCTCTTCTACAACCGGGAGAGGTCCAACCAGCCCAACTAATTCTGGATTGAAGATTCTCATTGCTTGTATGTTACTGGGACTTCTAATTTTACAGAAGGAATTCAGAGATATAAAGAAAGGGGAAATGTTTTTTTTTTTAATCTTTTCTGTCTGTCAAATAGCAGTTAATTAGAACAATCATTTAGCTGTTTTGGTGGTTAACATATAAAGAATGGGCCGCGGAGAGTTTCTAGAAAACAAATCTGAACCGACAAGGATAAATTGTTTGTTGGTGTGAAATACAAAGAACATGACATCAAATTCATGCATAGCCTGGTATGAGAAGTTGAGAACCTTTGTTTTAGACCTTGCTATAATAAAGGCAAGTCCTTTATTGCGTAATTGAAACCAATCCCTTGCACAATGCTTGATGAAGAAAGATTTAACTTCTATGCATTAATCACCATTATTCCCATACTGTGTCGAAGAGTGTGTCCTCTATCTATTACTATACTACCAAACTTAATTATACACGTAATATTCTGGGTCCTTCCTTCTCAGTATGCTTCGAGCCTATTCAGAACTATTTGAGCACCATATTGCGGTTGAAGAGTTATCACAGTGTATGGAGCATGAGCATATGAAGGGGATAGCTCAAATGAAAAACGTTGCAGGATCAAGGTCAGTGCCAGCTTCGCTTCAAGCAAGGCAAAGTTCTGCCCGATGCATATCCGTGGACCACCACCAAATGGAAAGAAAGCGGCAGGATTTTTTGTTGCCTTTGAAATTCCGCCTCCAAACCTTTCTGGGTTAAATTCTTCTGCATCACTGCCCCACAGTTCAGGATCGCGGTGGACAAAAAGTATGGGAAGAATGAAATGTATGCCAGGTGGAAAGGTAATATCTCCTAGTTTCATTTCCTTGTAGGTGGCTCGAGCAATGTGAATTACTGATGGATATAACCGGAGAACCTCATAGAAGATCATCGTCATCTGAACATAAATTAGCAAGTATCAATAATGATCAACAGGGCAATAAGCTGAGATTGGGATTTAAGAGGCCAAGGAGAAGTAAAATTGCTCACAGTCTTTAAGTGGCTTAATCCATCTAAGTCTGGCTTGTTTTTCCCGAAGATTTGGAGAACCTCTTCCCTAGCGCGAGTTTGCCACTCTGGGTGCATACTGAGTGCAATCATAGTCCATGTTAATAAAACAGAAGTTGTTTCCTGTCCAGCAAAGTAAAATACCTTGCACTCCTCTATGACATCATCTATAGTCATTGCAACGTTATTTGTGCTCCCCTGCTCCTGTGAATCTCTCAAATTGGACTCGATAAGCAATCCCAACAAGTCATCTGATGGTGTTTCTCCCAACTTCATTGCCTTCTCCCTCTTTTGGATCATGCCCTTGAGTAGAGATCGCACCTCTCTGTAGATTTCTTTCCTCCTACGATTCGTCTTTGTGGGCAAAAACCTGTTCATATGCATAGAGGAGTTTGCTGAAGTCGGAACAGCTAAGCTTGCTAGTATGACAGAATTTATCATAGACAAAAATTTCTAATTAGTTCACGTATTCATGACAAGACTTAAAAGGAAAGATGTGTCCATTTTTATGAAATTATTTCATTGTGTTTTAACCCTTACAAATAAGGCGATAACAAGAATGGAGTTCAGAAATGTACCGAAGACCTGGGATGTAAACAGAGAAAGCAGCTTGGATGATTGACTCGGCTTGTTCCATCTGGAGCTTAAATATCCTGTTCCCTTCTTTGTAGTTGCTTCCAAAAGCTGTCCGAGAGATCACGTCTGCTGTCAAATTTTGGAGTTCAGGCCACACATCCACTTCACCTGAACTTCCAGGAGCAACCATCTCCTCCCATCTGCTGATCAATTCGCCACAACTTGTTGAAAATGCTGGCAGCATCATCTGTATCCAAGAGCATTAATTTGTACGTAAGACCGTTTTTTTTTTTTGACAAATTGTCCATAAGACTTAAATGAAATATTAAAGTTGCGACATTTATAATCATGGCCTAAAAAATGCCATTGGTATAAGCTTTTCCCTTTCTCAACAATTATCATTGAACTTACTTTAAGCTTCTCAGCATGGAATGCCGGGTTAATGATTCTCCTGTGTTTGGCCCATTTCTCTCCCTCGTGGCTGGGCAGCCCTGTTGCCAATAACTTCACGAAGGGGTTTGGCCTTGTCTTCCCGAAGTGCCCAGATTTGTTGGACAGAATTTCCCTGATGAGGTCTGGGTCCATGATGTGAACTCTCGGTTGAACTCCGAGCCAAAACACTGACATTTTACCTGCGTTTTCCAGTTTCAGCAACTTCAGAACGCACGTAATAATGGAAAGTTGATATATCTTCCGGCCTTTGGAATTCTCTTCATAATTTCTATTAGGATAAACTATGGATAATGGAATAAATAAATCATGGAATTGAACAAGCTTAAGAAGCTTTGATTAAGGTTACCATATCTGTTGATAATGTCGTGTAGGTAGGGAGCAACACGTGGGACAATGCGGTGGGAAAGATCCATGGGCCTCGCTCGTGCTTCCTTCGAAGCAGCGGCGTTCTCCTTCAAGTTTCCAAACAGTAGCTTGTAACGAGGGCCGGTGATGCCACGCTGCTTCAGGTACCTCTCCAGCTTCAGGGGTCTCCAAACAGCTGAATAGAGCAAGCTCAAGATCCATGAGAGGAGCAACAAAGTGCATGTGAACAGGGAAATGAATAGCAAGGTTCCCATCTTTTGCTTCTTGCCAGTTGACACCGGCAGCCTGCAACTCACTTCTTGCGCACCACAGCTCTCATAACGCGGCTGGACAAGAACCAGAGGCTCTCATTTAATAGACAATACGCAATCAGGCGTCTTCTCCGAAGGTGTCAGATTGACTACGCCGACCTTCGATGTCGACCACCGAGTTAAGCTTCCTGATGATTTTTCGTTCTTAGCTAAAACTCAAGATGACACCTTGACTTGTCTCGCTAGATGAATACGACTCTTCGAATTACTGGCCTGGCCTTCCAACATGGATTCAAACCACATGCATCCCAGCTATCTGACTTCAGCCATGACGTCTACTCGCTCGCCGCAATGTTTTTTAGCCCACGTGATGAGGAGTACTTGCCTCGCGCCAGTAGGGAGCTTTAGGTTCCACGCAGTAGAGGACTATCGCAACCAGAAGAGTACGTTACCATATCAATTGAGGCCACTTAAGGACCTCACACATTCACTTGAACTTAGTTGTCTTGTTAAACTAAAATTCAATTGAGAGGGTTTGTTAAGTAAATTAATTGGATTGGCTGTCATGTACCAGTTGCTACGCTAACAAACTCTTTTTACATATAAAGGGGTCCGGCTATATCAGTTAGCTTCGAGCCTGTGCAGGATAACTTGAGCACCATATTGCGGTTGAAGGGTTGCCACAGTGCATGGAGCATGAGCATAAGAAGGAGAAAGTTCAAACGAAAAACGTTGGAGGATCATAGACAACGCATATTCGCGGACCACCACCAAATGGGAAGAATGCAGCAGGATTTTTTGTTGCCTTGGAAATTCCGCCTGCAAATCTTTCCGGTTTGAATTCTTCTGCATCACAACCCCATAATTCTGGATCACGGTGGACAAATAGTATGGGCAGAGTGAGACCCACGCCAGGTGGGAAAGTAATATCTCCTAGTTTCGTTTCCTCGCAAGTGGATCGAACAAGGCTGATTAGCGGAGGATATAGCCGCAGAACCTCATAGAAAATCATAGTCATCTGCAACATAAATTGGCAAGTATTAATGATGATGAACAACAAAGTATGAAGCTCAGGTTGGGATTCAAGAGACCAATGAGTCCGCCAAGAGACCAATGAGTCCGGTAGTGTAAAATAATTATTGTTTCCTAATAGCTTAAGCTGTTGGGAAACATATTATTGTATTCTCCTTGTCCCATATTAATAGATCTATTGGGTTTTTCTCAATTAATTAAAATTAATTTATTTTGAAAAACCAAATGAAGTAGGACAGAGGAAGTATATAATTTAAAGCTCCCTCTCAGTACAAGCATCTATCAACTTTTTAACGTAAACATAAATGACATAAAAGAGGGAGGATAAACGTGCCTAAGAAAGAATTTGGCAAAAATTACACTCTTAAATAATCATTGTTTCCCAATAAGTTAAGAGTAGCAATATTTCCACAATGAAAATACCCATAAAAGCTCACAGGAGTTTTGGTTGTACTTAAGAAGTAGTCCTCTTAGGCTTACTTATATAATCCAATCAAAATTCATGTGTAAGTTTTTGTTGTATATTTTTTTATATGTAAATATCATTTTTTATAAGTTAAGCTCTAATGAAATAAATTATAAATATATTTACTTAATATTTCAATAATTTTTCGTGCAAGCATTAATGACCTCGACTATGATACCACATTAAATAACCGTTCTTTACCAATAAATTAACCTATTAGGAAACCATTATTTATATATATGTACTTCAAATTTCAATACATACACATAGGATATTTAGCTTCAGCGGCTTTTAACGGCTATTGCTATTTGAAAATAGTTTACTATTACATACTCCTTCCATTTTATATTAATAACTCAATTTTAAAAAAATTAATATTTTTTATTAAATAGTGGAACCCATAACTAAGATAAAGGAAAATAGCTTCTGAGATTTTTTTTTCGGAGTACCTAACCAGTTGAATTGAGCCTCAATCAAATAGAGCTATTAGTATGGAACAATTTTTTTTTATTTTTAATGAAGCTATTAATGTGGACGGACGGAGTATATTTCAACATGTAGAACTACTCACAGTTTTTAAGTGGCCTAATCCATCAAAGTCTGGCTTGTTCTTCCCAAAGAGTTGGAGAACCTCTTCCCTTGCGCGAGATTGCCACTCTGGGTGCATGCCGAGTGCAATCATAGTCCATGTCAATAAAACAGCGGTTGTTTCTTGTCCAGCAAAATAGAATAGTTTGCACTCCTCTATAACTTCATCAATCGTCATTGAAGTATTCTTTGCACTCCCATGTTCTTGTGAATCTCTCAAGTTAGACTCCATAAGCAATCCCAACAAGTCATCTGATGGTGCTTCACCCAACTTCATTGCCTTCTCCCTCTTTTCGATAATGCCCTTCAGTAGGGATCGCACCTCTTTGCTGATTTCGTTCCGCCTGCGATTCTTCTTAGTGGGCAAAAACCTGTATACATGCGTAGACGAGGTTGCAAGATCGAGACAGAACAGATGAGCTTTCTAATTCTATGTTTATAAACGTATCTATCACAGAATACATCATAGAAAACTTATCTAGTAACTCCATATATTGTTAACGCAAAAGATGGTAACAAGAGAGGAGTTCAGAAATGCACTGAAGACCCGGGATGTAAACAGAGAGAACGGCCTGAATCACAAGCTCGGCTTGTTCCGTCTGGAGCCTAAATATCCTGTTTCCTTCCTTGTAGTTGCTTCCAAAAGCTGTCCGAGAGATCACGTCTGCTGTCAAATTTTGGAGTTCAGGCCACACATCCACTTCACATGAACTTTCAGGAGCAGCCACCTTCTCCCATCTGCTGATCAGTTCGCCGCAACTGGTTGAAATCGCTGGCAACATCCTCTGTATCCAAGAGCATTTCGTTCTTAAGACTTTTAAGTGATGAAATTACTAGAGTTATGCCATTTATTATTAGTTTTTCCCTTTCCACCTTGTTCATCTTTTTTTAAAAGAAAAAACTATCTCAAAAAATTAGTATTAAACTTGCCTTAAGCTTCTCAAATTGGAATGCCGGGTTAATGATTCTCCTGTGTTTGGCGCACTGCTCTCCATCGTAGCTCGCCAGCCCTGTTACCAACAACTTCACAACGGGGTTCGCCCTTGTCTTCCCAAAGTTCCCAAATTTGTTTGACAGAATTTCCCTGATGAGCTCTGGGTCCATGATATGAACTCTCGGATTTACTCCGAACCAAAACACCGACATTTTACCTGTGTTTTCCAGATTCTAACATCTTCAGAACGCCCCCATAATAGTGAAAAGATGGTATGTCTTCTACTCTTTTGTATTCTCCTAATAATTTTTATTAGAATCTACAGTGATATAAATGAAATCATGCAACTGAATACAGTTAAAAAGCTTGGATTTTTAAGACACCATGTTTGTTGATAATATCGTGTAGGAAGGGAGCAACGCGTGGGACAATGCGGTGGGAAAGTTCCATGGGTCTCGCTCGTGATTCCTTCAAAAAAGTGGCGTTCTCCTTCAAGTTTCCAGACAGTAGCTTGTAACGGGGACCGGTGATGCCATGCTGCTTCAGGTACCTCTCCAGCTTCAGGGGTCTCCAGACAGCTGAATAGAGCATGCCCAAGATCCATGAGAGGAGCAACCAAGTACATAATAACAGGGGACCGATTAGCAAATATCCCATCTTTTGCTTCTCGCTACAGTTCCTCTGGAAGGGGCCGGATTAGTACTGCGCGGCTCGCATTCAATAAATAATAGCCGATGAAACGCCACAAGGAGAAGGGGTCTTATCTGAAACTCGCAGATTGTGCGCTAAATAAGGGAGATGATGAATTTGGAGGGGACACCTGAAATATCATTTTTTCTATTTCTATCAAGAAAACAACGACGTTTCGTATTGCAGTGCTTGGATGGACTTGGACTGAAGGCATACAGAGAGTGCTATTATAAAACAGAGACATGCGGCTTTCCCCAATTCAGTCACATGCATCCTGTTATCATACGTCAGTGCTTCAACTAGTGACGGGCCGCTAGGCATGCCAGATGTCATTGCCTGGCAGCCGCTGATTGTATTGAGGGGCCCTTATCATCCACACCTTTTGTTAAAATTAATTAAAATAACCTTAAAATATAATATTTATATAAATTATTTTTTATTTTTACTTTATATATAAAAAAAAGTGTCTATTTACCTCAAATATATATCCAGAGTTTTTAATTTTTTTTTACATAAAAATAATTTAAAATATTTTTCATATATACCCCTCTCCATCATTGAATTATTTTTTTATTAAGTTAACCTCATCCCCCCTCCCCCCAAAAAAAAGCTAATTAGATGATATTTAAAATAACAATGCATATTGGTTTAATATTATTATTTTTGTGTTAGATTACACTTAGTTAAAGTGCACACATTGACATAGGATATTTATAGAAATACACTACTTAATGGGAGACAATCATAATTAAGTAGCACATTTTTTAAATAATTTTAAGTTGGCGATATGAATCATACACCTCTATTCTAGTGTATTTTGTGTAATGACCCGGTTTTTCCGCGGTTTTTACTTGTTTTGTAGAAAGTAAATCAAGTTGTCCCTTATATTTAATTTGTATTTGTTCCGTATAGGTATGTGTACATGTGTTACGTTTGGAGCTTGAGTAAGTGGAGAGGTTTGCGTGTAAATTAAACCTTTGGCGTGAAGAGAAGGTTTCGACGCGCAAAAAGGGGTTTTGCACCTAAAATATACGTTTGGCACGTAAGTAGAGGCTTAGGTGCATAAAATAAAGCTTCGCCGTGCGAAGGGAGGCTTCGGTGTGAAAAAGGTGGGCTCGAGGTTTATTAGCATTTGGGCGCGTTAGAGGCGGCATGGCGCGTGTACAGGAGCGGCAGCGGGTAAAAAGAGATGCTGACGTGTGAAAATATTGAAAAGCATATAAATATTTAATTAAAACCATGTAAAGGAATAGTGGATCGTGGCTTTCCAGCCACGACCACTATTCATTCCAGAACTCCAGTAAGAATTCCAGTCCGGGAAGAAAAAAAAAATGAGGGCTTTTCCGGACCCTTCGTCGCGCCTCCTCCTTGGTCGGAATCCACTGTTTCTTGCCGGATCTTGCTTCACCCGGCCGCCACGAGTCCGGTGGTGTAAGGACCCTCATCTTTAAACCGGTTTTGATTTTTATTTAATTATGGGTTATCGTGCAATTTACGTGTTTTCTGATCTTATTCGATGATTTTATAAATAAATAGAGTTTGTGATAGTTTTAACCAAAATTAACTTCAATATTAGTGGTTTTAAGTGATTTTAAACCAAATGTGAATTTTTGAGATTTTTAGGAATTTTCACTATTTTCCCAAAAATTAGGGTTTTGGCGGGACCCCTGTGGGCCCCACGGTCGAAAATTTTATTTTTGTGTCAAATGACCCTAGACATATACTTAAGGTCACACAAAAATTTTCAGAATTTTATTAGGCTTAATTCGTGCTTAAATTTGCAAAATAAACACTTTTAGCCTACTTTTCATATTTACACCCCAAAACTTACCTATGCCTACCCCAACCCTTACTATAAAAGGGCAAACCTGAGCCATTTCCATTTTTGGGAATAGGCTAAGGAAGGAGGTCTGGCCTAATCCCCACTTAGGCCCGAATTAGAAGCCGATTAAGGTAAGCTTGCTCTAATTAAGCACTAATCCATGACTTTTCTCTTAAATTCTTCTAAATCTACCATTTTCCCCTTGATTCAATTCATTTTTGACCATCAAAAGCTACTGATTTGTGTTTTACTACGAACCCTAACTTTCAAAATTCAATTTTTACTACCAACAAGCCCTAGATCTAAGATTTAATTAGGGATTTCTTAAGTAAATCGATTTCCATTGGTGTTTAATTCAAACTCATTGTATTTTCAAGGATTTCAAGAAGGGTGACTCTTCAATCCGAGCTTAATCAAGTGCTGAGGTAATGGGTCTTCAAAATCTCTGTTTATCCATGGTAAAACTCTTCATTTTTGGCTTATTTCGAAATGGTTTGCTTGATTTAGTGTGTTAATGGTAAGATTAGAAAATGGAATTATTTAATCCCGATTTCTTAGGGTTTTGCATTATTATGGTTTGGTTTGATATTCTGGAAGTCAAGGAGGACTTTTGATGATGATTAGGGTGCTAGATGTGGATTTGAAGTGTTATCTATGGTGTCTCGGTTTGATTTTGCGAAAGGAAGAAGATGACTGTTCTGCCGTGTTGGCGATCGATCGGCCTTGCAGGGCGATCGATCGGCTGAACTGAAATTTTCAAAATTTTGCGTGTAACCGATCGAACGGCCTGAAGGGCGATCAATCGGCTACACAGAAAATTGCATGTTGAGTGTATGATGCCTATTTTGATGATTCCACTTTGGCTTGCCAATTTTATACGAATGTGGAGTGTTTTAAGCTATGTTAGGCTACTGGAAATGCATGTTATTGAGTTTATGGAGTTGAGATATATGCTTAGTGATGGTGGAATGACTTATGTTTTGTGGCATGATGTTGGAATCG
Source organism: Saururus chinensis (assembly GCA_035235625.1). Taxonomy (NCBI): domain Eukaryota; kingdom Viridiplantae; phylum Streptophyta; class Magnoliopsida; order Piperales; family Saururaceae; genus Saururus; species Saururus chinensis. The sequence continues at coordinate 37,023,871 of CP141145.1, forward strand.
TTATTTTGAAATTATGAATAGTTGTTTCCCTTTGGTTAAGCATATTTCAGTAGGACTACAATCATTGTTGGACAGATTTGTCATGATAAATTGTGATTAATGGTGTGTGAATGTTGGTGAATACCATGACTCAATGATGGAATGAGTGATGTTATAGGTGTTTAGCCCTTGTGGTTGAGTTTTGAATCTAGCTAAGATTTCAACGATTCTTCTACTATGATTTCATTTGGAATTCATGTTTAGGTAGAAATTCACATGTGTAGTGTGGTAGTGAGTTGATTTTCAAGCATGTTAATATGCATTATGTGAAAGGCTTCTACTAGTTACACACACACACACATGTGGGGGGTTAAATGATGATGTTGAAGCTTAATATCGTGATTATGAATGATGCATTAGGGGCTGGTGAGAGCACTTATCATGATTAGGATTCATGTATGCTTTGCCCACGCATGTACCATGCTGCACGCATCATGAAAATGGATTTCCAATTGAGGCTTCATCGTGATTAATCGAATTTGACCGATTGGATGCAATGTGATGGAATTGTGTGCCGGGTTTATCGGTCGTGGATTAATCGCAAGTTGATTGGTCCGAAAGGACATATTTTGATTTGAAGTTTCTGTGTGGAAGGATTTGAAGTTCGTGTGTGGAACGATTTGGAGTTCCTGTGTGGAACGAGTGCACTCCGCGGGTTGAGTCTTGTTTAATGGAATGATGTGGGGACGAGTTGTGTACTTGTCTTGCGGATACGTGAGAATATTTTTATGTGTATCATCTGGACCCTGAGAATCCAGTGTGGTATGCCGTGTGCACCCCGCTACCACGTGTTCTAGGGTTCTCTGTGTGAGAACTCGGGCTCTTCCCTCCGCAGAGATGTCCACTGGGCGAACACCCCTGCTCTAGATTCTCTGTGTGAGAATGGGACATCCTTGGCCAGGATCGTCTGTGGCGAGCAGTATTAGGGATTGACAACCCCGATCTTTCTTGAATTCTTGTGTAGAATTTTGTACCATGACACGCCTTCGTGGCCTTGTCTATGCTTCCGTCTGTGTGACGCCAATGTGTGATTACTCCTTGATGGAGGTTGATTGTGATAACATTATGCATGTGGGAATATGTATGTTAGAGATACATCCATGCATGTTGATATTGATGTTATGCATGTGGAATATGTATGTTAGAGATACATCCATGCATGTTGATGTTGATGTTATGCATGTGGAATATGTATGTTAGAGATACATCCATGCATGTTGATTTTGATGTTATGCATGTGGAATATGTATGTTAGAGATACATCCATGCATGCTGATTTTGATGTTATGCATGTGGAATATGTATGTTAGATATACGTCCATGCGGGATTGGTTATGATGTGAATGCATGTGGGAATATGTATGCTAGAGATACATCCATGCAGGTTGAATTATGCATTTTTATGCAGTGTTAAGTGATATGAATGTGTGATCAGAAAGTGATGCACCATGTAAATTTTTGATCTGAAACGATCTCATTTCTAAGCTATCGTATTTTCTACGTTGACAGTGATATTAAAACCATTGCTGAGTGTTAAAACTCACCCCTCTTTTGTGTTTTGATTTGGGGCTGCGTGGTGCGACACGCAGACGGACAGGATTGCCTTTTTGAGGAAAGGTCAGAGGTAGCTTGGGTGTGATGATGGAGATCGTTGCGTGACTTATCATCGTTTCTTTCATGCTTTATGTTCGAACCTTTGTGTAGGGTTCTTGTTGTGGATTTATGTCACATGTTACAGTTATGTTTGCTTATGACTTATTTTGAGCCGGTGTGGGCTTTACTTAAAACTAAGCTTGTGGGTTTGAGATTGTTGTTTACTTTGTGTTAAGCAACACCTTTTCTTCCCCTTTTTTATTTACTCTTGCTCAAAGGATTGTGCGCACTCCGTGTTGCTGTTAATCGCCCGTGGTTAGGGATTAAGTCTTCCGCTAGAATCGTTTCTCAATTTCACTTCGTCGCCCCCGCGCGCTTGACCGGCCCTTGGACCGGGTTCGGCTCGGGTCGGGCATCGCCGGGGCGTGACAGGTGGTACCGACTAGAGCTTCCGCCGTCACCTCCTTGCTCCTCCTCGCGCTACCGGATTTTGGCTCAGTTTTCACTCTTTTGGCCGTTGGAGCGTCAGGGCTTTGTTTGGTGACCGTCGTGCACCGTTTCTGGCCGGCCACCACCTCTCCACCCCTCCTCCGGTCAGAGGCTTCCTCCCCATGCCCTTCTTTCTCCTCTCCGACCTTCCTCCCATCCACCGTCCCCTGTTTTTGCACCCAAAAGCTCACACCGGGAAGCAAGAACCTTGCTGTCCAGCGGTTGTGTGGCCTTGCCGGTGGCTGTGGCTGGCCACCCTCGCCTTGTTTCTCCTCCTCCTCACCTCTCTACCTTAAATCACGCCCCTCCAGCCCTTGTATGTGGGTTTTGGCCTCCGGAACCACAATTGTCGACCTCTACCCGGTACGGTTTGGGCTTCCAGCGATTCACCACGACGCCCGGTGATTGACGGTGGAGCTAGACACCACACAGAATTTGGATTTGCATATCAGCCCTTTTGGGCACAGTGTCCACCCCCGACCACCTCTTGTGCACGTCAACGGGAGGCACGGAGATCGACGGGTGTTGAATCGGGACCGGACCAGTTCATCTTGTAAACCCCGGCAAACTTGCGGCACTTTCGCACCCAGGGGCAGCTCGTTTTATAGAAAGCGACGCTTGGGTTCGCCAAAGTTGCCACTGACGCCGCTACAGTTGTGTGCCCCAACAACACCGTACGCCCGGGAAGCGAGGTAGGGGGCTTTGAATTTGTAATTCTATCGTAGCGTGCTTGGTATGTTAGAATGCATGCTAGGGTCAATTTAATTACATGCTTCATAACGCGTAATGCTATGGATATCGCGTGTAATGGTGTGATATTAGCTTATGCTAATGCTAATTAAATGACATGTTATTGGCTTGACAAATGATGGATGTATAGGTTTACGGGGTAATTATTTGCATGCTAGTAGGATAATTTATCTGCATACGTATGCAATGGTTTATGCATATAATGGATGTGCTATAATCGTAAGTAGGGTTTGGTTAGATGTGTGTGGATGGACAAATACATACGGAATGATGGATGTTTATATCGATGGTATCGATATGTGTACGCTTGATGGGCTGAAATTAGTTTGGATTGGATCAGGCTTTGATGCCATGAGTGGAAAGCTTTAGGGTTCTCGGGGAAAACAGACGTAGTTTTGAGTTTATTGAGAAACTTTATGATAGTATGATTTCAGAGGAAAATTACTCAAGAATAACGTATTTAATTCAAACTGGAATGTTAAGTAAAAAACTACAATGTTAACCTTATGAGTTTGAGACTTTAGTAGTTTGACGGATTAAGTTCCGTGGTTGAGCTAGCTGGTGATTAATCGGCTAAGCATTTCTCCTGTCTAGCCATGGTGTGTATCCTAAAGGAGTTTGTCTGTGTGCTGTAATTTAAGCCCAGACAGTTGATGCTCTATTGAGAGCACCGTATGATTCTGCCCAAGAGTGGCATTGGCACTATAAGACCCTAAAGTATGGGCAATTGTATGACCCTAATGTGTGGCCGTTTATGTTTGCGCGCTCAGGTAAGTAGTATCATGGAACTACTCTTACCTGTTTGATCCTGTGCCCCATGAGCATAGGTACCTTGCCTTCGGAAAAGTCCATGGCGTCTAGTACTCTCCGGAGGTTAAGGTGACGCCCCAGTGGCATTCCTTTCCGTCGACGCTGGAGCTTATTAGTTTAATAATGAGCTCTAGGTGTTGATCGTAAGTGTATGTGTTGAGTATGACTATAAGAGCAAGACTGTAAGTGTAAGAGTTAAGTAGGACTGTAAGTGTATGTACATGCGTAGGATTGTGTGGTAAGATGGAACGAACATGAGTTCGTGATATGTGTGTGGTTATGAGCATCATATTTTGATTTTGAGAGACTTTGATTGCCATGTTTTGTTGCTTCATGTTATGTTTCATGAAGGCAACTACGTTTAGGCTTACAAGTTCATTGTTTAGAAATCTCCTACTGGGTATTTTCTACTGAGTATGAAAATACTCACTTTCCCTCTACTGAATTTCAGATCCTCCAGTGACTTCTGCGGGTCCCAGCACGAGAGCTTCGTAGGCGGGACTTAGTTTTGGAGGAGAGGACAGACTTGCGGACTTCAGGTCGATTTTTGACTGTTCAGTTTCTTTTGTTTAGTTATGCCACGATCTGATGCAAATTTTGAGTATACATGTATTGGGCGAGTTGAGAGCTTATGCATGTATTATTTTGGACATGTATATGGACTGTTTATATTGGGATTGTTATCGGACTTGTACTCGGCTATGCCTGGGAGATGTGTATTTAAGCCCATGGCCATGGCACTCGTGTTTTTATGTGTGTTCGTTTGATCTCACGCCCGGGTGTTTAGTCGGTGTGTTTTGATGATTTAAAAGAAAGCTTTAGGTTGTGTGATTTTAAATTGATGATGTGAGAAATATAAAATGTTTTCACAGGTTTCGATTTTCGTCAATTTTCACAAAATATAGCCGTTATATTGCAAAAAATTTTCATAAAATTTACTGAAAAATGGTTTGAAAAACCCAGGCCGTGACATTTTGTGTCAACTCTTTTATAAGATAAAATTATTACCTTATTATACTATATCATATTTACTATATAAAAAATTTTATATTGTTAAATAGGGGGGAATTTCTCATATAATGATAATAGGTAGTGCATAGAAATATGAAACTTATTTATAAAAAGTAAAGTGTATTACTGCTTTTAGTAAAATACAACAAGTCCCATTTATATGGGTATGGTGCATTCCACTATCAAACCATGCAATTTTGATTATGTGACTTATATTACGTAGGTGCATACGGGGTTAAATTATTCACCTATCCCCTTGATCTGGTGTACAACTCGATGACTTACATAAACACATCAACAACTTTTATAGGTTAACATAAATAAAAAATTTACGCTCAAGGTTTCAAGGGAAATATTTTTCAAATTTCATGTTCAGCTCTACATCTGTTACTGCCTAAATCAAATTCGCACTAACTCAAAATTAGAATGACATTTTGTTTCTCTCATCTTACACATAAATAAGAATAATCTCAACCGATTTAGAACTACAATACATACAACGACTAACGTTTATAAGAAATATTCACCACATAAGAAAAAAACATATTATTATAATATATGGATATTTCTTTTTAAGGTAATTTTATTTTTTTGAAAAAAAATTAATGTTTAAAATATTTTTGGTATATGTTTAGCATTGGATTATAAACAAAACTTTAAGTTTGAATGATTAGATAATTTTTTTGGTAGGTTTAATTGATCAGATATTCACTCAAGATGTCTATTCCAACCCAAATCTCTATTTAAAAGAAAAGTAAAAATATAGTAATCAAGGAAAACCAGAGCAGATAAGATCATAAAACATCTAAAAGCCATAAATCTAAGTCTATAGAGAATTGCAAAATCATCTACTAGTGACAAACTAAAACTTAAATATGAAGCCTAAAAAGTTTATAGGAAAAAGTTCCAGACAACCGCATTAGCATACACAAATTTAAATAAACAGGTGCCCTCAATTAAGAATGAACATACTATTACATTTGTAGGAAAAATAAATTGATCTGAATCACATGTAATCAAAATCACATAGAAGGAGATGAATTGAGATTTTCAAGCAATTGGCTCAGAAATCATTAATGATGAACCAATATAGAGAGCTAAGTCAAAGGTCTAATTGTAAGATCTTTTAATTTTGTTATCTTTTTTATTAGTGTAAAATTGTGTATTTCGGTTTGATTTGATTTTCTTGATATAATAAGTTAGTTAATTATAAATTTTATAGGATATAATTTTATTTTTTAAATTAAAAATATTAGGGTCTAACTTAATCCATATGATTTTCACAATATAATATTAATTTTTTCACTTAAATTCCTTGAATAAGGAAATGGGTCCCACTGTGAGACCCACATCTTTAGTAGGTGACATGCTAACCCCTTTGGCTACTAACCTTCCTTTGATTTGTCTAAGTGATCTTGTGTTTTATTAAATTTATTTTTAGAGTCAAATGCATACTTATAGGGTTACTTAAGGCTTATTAGCCTATCTTCAGTACAACAATTAAATTTATAGCCCATTAGCAACTTGCTATAATAAAAAAAACTTTAGTTCATTCCCAATTAGGGAATGGCTGAGATTTAGAAGAGGTTAGGGCTCTACCCCCATTCCCAAATAGGAATCTCATCTTAAGGTAAAATTTTCCTAACCACTCCTTAATCCTTTCGATTTTATCTCAATCATCTCATCCTTAACCTCTCCTATTGAGATTATTACTTTATAAGTTCATCTTAGTTTGAAAACCTAATAAATGTGATTTTTGTTTTTAACCTAATATAGTCTTGGATCTATCATCTCCTTGTTGATTTGAGTTTATTTGGGTAGAAAAACTTAAATTTTGCTTAGGACTAATAAAAACCTTAAATTTGGGTAAGGATTCTTGAGGTTATAGTTAATTTAAGAGGTTCACAAGCTGATTAGAGGTAATAGGTTTTCATTTTAAGTGATTTTCTTACGTGCAGCACTATGATTGTAGGTATATTTAAGTTCATGGAGCTTCTTGATGAGTTATAGTAATTCTTCGAAAATATGAGATTTAATATTATTTTTATATATTTAAGTATAACAAATATTAGATATATCATGTTTTAGGCTTGGGTAAAGAGTATATGAAGTTTTAGGATTTAATAGATTTTTGGAAGAATTTTAGTTATGTTTTGAGAAGTAGAAAATAACTCTTTTGATAGTTCTATTCTAACTATTTGATCACCTTGTGGGCCGATCAAACGGCCAGCCATTCGAATGGGATGACATGTCGGTGGAATAGTTAGTTATTCAAATGGGATAACAGGTCGTTCGAACAAGATGACATGTCATTCAAATGGCTAAATGGCTCTATATTTTAGATTCACGATATGTTTCAGATATTTTCACTTTGAGTTTTGCTTTCAATTTTTTATAGGAGTAGATTATCATGTCTAAATTATATTACTACAATTTTTCCAAAATAATATGTAATTATTATACTTTTTAGAATAAGTGCTATGCAATAAAATAACTCTATACTTTTGTATTTAAAAGCATGTGTTAGGGATGAAAATATATGATTTTTGGTTTCTTCTTTTTATGACGGATTGATATATGTGTTATGAGTTTGTTGTAAAAATTTTAATTCATTTGGAGCATGATAAATAATGGCATAGTCATAAATTTGAAGGTTGACAGTCTTAGCAGAATTGCTCAATCTAATTAATTAAATCACAAAACTAGTTTTTGTAATTATTTTTATATGATATTTATTTATATTGTAATTAAGACTAAGATGTAAGTCGCTTTAAATTTTCATATTGATTGGAGTTTATTTGTTATTTTTCTTAAAATGTACTAATTACATGTTGTGAGTATGCTAAAACATTTACTTAAACTAGTATAAGATAAATGAGTATATGCTTAATTTTAAGTAATATTTTTATCATTTCTTCATATTTACTCCATGATTCTAGTAGATTATGTCCATGATAGACTAGGAATGCTTGCACATATTATATTAATTACATATGAACTATGTTCCACATGTTTTAGTTCAAATATGAACATAACCAAGTATGTATATTTTTACTCATACTTATATGATTGTATTTGTGACAAATGAACCATATTTTATGCATATTAAGACTTATTAGAGTATATTTAATATATTAAACATTACTCGCATATGTATCATATTGCATGTATCATGAGAATAATCAATAAACAAATATTATCATGTTTAATAGTGATTAATTAATTAGATGTCACCGTTTATCAAATTGATTTTATGTTCGAAAGGGCAAGGTTTTATGTTAATTAGACTAAGTTTTACATCCCTTTGAGGACAAGTTTCTTCCTAGGGTGAGAGGAGAGAAATGTTATAATAAGTTAAATTGATGAGTTTTTCTGGACCTGAGAATTTAGTCTAGTTTGTCTGTATGGACTGGAATACCAAGGGATAATTTCCTGGTTGTTATGTACCCAAATTGCTCATATTTTCCTTTTGAGGAATTAATATATCTTTTTTAAGGATTTTCTTGTGTGAGTAGGTCTATGCAAGCTTCGACAAGGGCGAGCAAGATTGTTTTCACTATTATGAGACATTTACTATAGTATTTATGCAAGTAAGTGGATTATCATGCTAATTGACATAAGTGTGTAAGAACAATGATGTTTATATTTATACATGATGCGTATAGAATTAGTACACTTGAACATGGAGGATGGATGTGGTTTGATATGCTTATTTATGTAGGGTGAATGTGAACGATAATAGTTGATTCATGCAAGATGTGAATGAACTATAAGATTTGAATAAATGCATTGGTTGTGCATGTGTATTTATAAAATATGAATGAGCGCATGATGCACATGTTGTTTGAATATGATTATGAAATAAGAATGAGCCCATGATGCACAAGTGTAGATAATGGATGTGTTATGCATGTTTAAGATGATTTTCATAGGATGAATGCATGTGGTGATATCATGATCTTATGTTTTGGTTAAAACTCTTACTGAGCCAAGCTTACGCCTTTTTTGTTTGTAATTTTGTTTTGGGGCTATATGTTGTGTTATACAAGTGCTTAGGATAATTTGTATCATGAGCATGAGGATGAGTAGATGCACCATGAGAGGAGGCTAGTGACTTAGGATGCTTTAGACTTATGTCATGTCATGATGATGTTAAAACTTATTAGTTTTCATGTTATGGATATCCTGTGTTGGCTTTAACTTGTTGTAGCCCTAAGGCTTGTGAATATTTACTTTATGAGTTTATGTGAGTGTGATGATGACTAAGTGGGACTTAAAATTTATCCATTTTTTCTTTTGTAATTTACTTTTTTTTACAAAGGTCACGTGCTAAGTACTTCAATTAAGACCCTATTGGGTTAATCTTTCGCTTTGTTATGCCTTGTCTCACTACCTTGGACCGAGTTTGGGTAAGGGGGTGTGGTAAGGCATGACACTGGTCATCTCTTTTATTATAGAGAAAAAGGCATTGGTTCGTTGATGGCCTTAGACATGACTAGTTATTAAATAAGGTAAGGAGATTAGGAACTCCCAAAGAGCTCCGAATATCTATGAAACAAGGGATTGAAGAAAAGGGTTGTGGGGACATTAAGGAGGAGGAGGACTAGTATTTCTAAAGGCAAATTTTTTTGAGTTGTAGTCACCAAACCTATTGGCTTCAAGCTATACATCAAGAAACTATGTGGAATAAAAAAAATATTTCATCAACATGTCGAATATTATTTCATAAGGACAAAGAATTAAGTTAACAAGCAACAGATACAAGCATTAAAATATCTTTCCTCAACAAACAATAAAAGAGACTATCTAGACTATAGCATGTGGGAAAGAATAGGGTCTAGATCCATGAACAATTATTATTTCAACAATAAGGAAAACCATGTCTCTACTTGATTGAAGAGTGCTAGAAAAATACATGCTGCCGAATTAAATATTGAAACATCAAAGATAATGAACCTAGTCTTGTTTAAAGTGTTATAACTAATAGGAATGAGACCCACCTATATAATAAACAAGCAAAATTATAGTGGAGGTCTTCATCTCTTGAGATAAGTTCATTTAAGAATGCCAAGTCAGGCATTAATCCTTTCTTTTTCAATAAGAAAATTGCACAAAAACTGCAAAGAATAGGAAGGTAATAAAACTATATGAGAAGACAAACCTTAAAAACATAAAAAAACAATAGATCTTACAAGAACTTATCAAAAAAGGATATTTAGGGAGAAAAAGGTTTGTATCTTCCAAAAAGAAAATGTTATCAGCACATGAAAAGGCAAGGAGTCTCTCAACAAATGATTTAGAACTACCATTGTTAAAAGTTATTGTAAGAGTGTGCAATTGAACACAAGTTTCATGACAATTGACAAGATGCACACTTCAGTTGCACGATCTTGAACTTTTTCATATATTGAACACACTAAGAGAACAATGTGTATTGCATCAATGTGGTTGGCACTTGATACTATATTCCCAATTATTGCTTTCTCATTGTGTTCTTAATACTAATGTTGTACCAAGCCTTACGTCTTTACATATCCCACATAATATCTACAAGTAGAGTAGACTCATATGAGAAGAGTAATTGATCTTACTGAATACCTCTGAATCCAATCTAGGGCCCATTAAGTTTTTTTTCCCAACACAAGGAATAGTCTCTATGGCACTTAATAACCTGAGTTTTCATGCCAAGTCTTTAATATAGGTCTCTAGAAATAAGCCATTCATATCTGTATATTACTAAAAAACATTAGTCATATGGTTGTAGTTGCATAAAATATCCATCCCTTCATCCATAAATTATCACCTAAATGAATATTCTCTATGGAAATTTGAAAACCATAAAAGGCACGAGCATGTATATGAAAACAAATGATTAGAATGAAATTAGATATATCCTAATGAAATGATATATATGAATGAGTAAAAGGGCCAAGTAAAGGCATAATTTATGTGTGTCATTGCATGTATATGTACTCATAGAATAAATATTCTAGTCTTAAGTTGAACCTACAACTCTGTGGTGAAGCAAAGATAGTAGTTGCCAGCTGAAGGGTTGTAACTGCTCAGGTGGAACTCACACGCTCCCTACAAACAACTATTCAAATCAATCATTTGAAGTGCATGTGGGCTCTCCTTGTGCCACTAGCCAATTCAAGAAGTGGGTTACATTGGGATTGGTTCTAGAAATCGGTCTCAAAGGGTTCTATTCCATTTTAGTAACAACTAAATTGCACCATAGGTGAAATGTTGGGAAACTTTTGACGTGTAGTCTATCATTCAAATGCTTAGTCACTTTAAATTTCCTAGAGACAAGCTACACATTTGGTAGGCTAGTCCTTAAGTACTTCATATAGAGAGATTTCTGCAATAGATATAATGTAGAATTTCCATCATGTAAAAAGGAAGTATTAGAGCTATTGACATCTAGGATTTGAATGTGATTTTAAAATCTTACAGCCAAATTTTCCAAAACAATGCCATCAAAAGTAGCAGAGAAGCCAACATATGGCTTATACAATATCTCCCTGCATCTGACAAACAACTTGTGAAAGATCAACTTCCTTAGCTGAAATTTAATCAAATCACCATTACATCACTAATAGCTAACAAAACAACCACAAATTTTCAATTAAAAACATTATTGCAAAAAACATTCATGATAAAAAACAAATTGTTGCAAAATTACTACAATTGTGATTATAAAACTGAAATCAGAACAGAGTAAAAAAGATTAATAGAAATAATAAAAAAATACTAAATACATGGAAAACAACATTATAATTAGAACCTTTAGGCATTTTAGTAGACAAATTTAAATAATTAGCCTTCCAAGAAATATTCCAATGGCAAAAATTTAAATAAAACTTCTAAAACTACAATAGGACATAACTATAAGAAAAAGCATTCCCTCCATGACAAGTTACTTGCTGCTTCAATTGGCAAACTACAAGTAACCCACAATATATGAAAGACACAATTCAATTTGAAGGGAAGATGAAGTACATCCAGGATGCAGAACTTGCAAGCCACTCATTGTGATATTCTAGAAACAAAATACATGTGAGCATGTAAAACATGTCGAAATTCGTAGTTGTGGTTTATGAGGAAAAAGTGAATAAAAATGCACCAAACTACCAATGTACTCTACGCTATGTTGTAGACGAATGGACTACATAATTTAGTGATTCACTAGAAGAACATAATAGTAAAAAAAGAAATAAATTTCAGCAACCACTGAAGTTCTCGATGACTACCATTAACTATCAATAGAAAGTTGTTGGAGAATCATTGATGAAAACCAGTAACTGAAGAAAGTTGAAACCCCAATTAACAATTTATCATGAATTTCGAAGGAAAACCGGTAAAGAAAAGCTACTTAAGCAAGATTATAAGTAAAAGAGTTTAAAGCATAAATCATGAGGGGTAATTTGGTATATAAAAAATTATCCGCCCCCTTTTGACTTGAATAATAGAATAGATTTAGTACTATTCTATATGGAAAGCGGGAGCAAATAATACTTGCTTTTGCAGTTTCTCGTCCTTTTTTTCCCTTCCACATCCCATCTTTTTGATGTTGTTAGTCTTTTCTAAGCGATGATTGCAATCTACAATAAGGGATGATATCTCATATCTGGACTTTTATTCCTTAAAAAAAACACTAACTATTTTGGACCAAAGCCAATAAATTCTCATAATAATAACTATTAGCTACAATGGGGTTCAATAAGATTGGTGGGTGTGCAAAAAAGATATGAAGATGAACAAAGAGAAGAACATGAGAGGGAGGAAGAAGAGACTTTACTTTATTTGGCTTCAATGGCAATTTTTCCACATAGACGCCAACGACTGCAACCCCCCTTGCCAGCAACTATAGTATCCTGCATGTTGAAAGGCAATAATATGAATAGTTTTGTTTTGTTGGGGTGGCCAGCAGTAAATAAGTGGGTGAGGTTACTGAGTAAAAAAAGAATATTTTTTCTTCTTAGGAGGCCCTGAGTATAAGTTGGGTGGAAATAGATACATTCTACACAAAGTGGCCCTATGTATATGTAAATCTCCATGTGGATGGAATTGTTTAAAATACTTTTTTCCTATTTTCTTTTTTTTAAACTTCACGTACCCACTTCTTATTTCTAGCAGTTTCAGCTTCAATTATGTCATCTTTACCATCAGCTCCACGACCTCCCCCATTGAGTCCACCGCCTCCGCCACCAACTTTGTTGTCTTCACCACTGGTTCCACTTCATCCAACTTCATCTTCACCTCCATCTCTACTATCACCTTATTCTCCTCCCTCTTTTGCCACCACCACCACCTCCTCCTCCTCCTCCTCCTCCTCCTCCTCCTCCTCTTCCTCTTCCTTTCCTCCTGCTTTTCGTCCTCTCTTCTCTCTCCCCCTCCTCTTCCTCCCTCTTGAAATCTGACAAGAGCAGTTGCAAATTATCCTGCTTGCAAACTAGCCTGCAGAGCTATTAAGATTTTCTTTTTATTTCTCCACAAGCTCCAATCTTTAAAAAATAACTCATAAACATGTTAAGCTACTCAAAACCAAAAGTGAGTTTTATTTTTTCTTGATTTTGAGTTTATTTCTAATGTCAATCTGAACCTCATGCTAACAATTGACAATTAGATTTATTGCAATAAAGAGGATAAAAGACAACATTATAAGTAAAAATATCTCCCTAAATATTTACAATGAATTATTTTTAAAAGTTAAATAAAAAAATAAAAAATAAAGCAAAAATTTAAACACGTGACTATCAATTGATAGCTGTTGAATGTCCCAATTTTTTACTATCATGCATTAGTAAAAGGTTGGATGCATTAGAGAAGAAGATTCTCACTCTTGACACTAGAAAAGAAAGTGGTCTCCAATGCCGAATGTTATAATAGTTGACAATCAGGACATTTGACAGTCGAGACAATCGGCATACGCTATTTAAAATTTATTTTATTTATTTAGTTTGTTAAGTTAGTTCATTGTAGTTAGTTAGGGAGACATTGGCACTCATAATGTTATCTTATATCTTTTTTTGCAATGAATTTAATTGTCGATTGTCAACTATAAGTACGAGGTTTAGGTTAGCATTAAAAAGCTCAAAATAAAGTAAAACATAAGCCGAGGTTGTTTTTTTATTTATTTATTTTGAGTAGTTTAACATATTTATGAGTTCGTTTTTTAATATTTGAGCTCGTAGAGAAAAAATAAATTATTAATAGCTCTGTTGGCTATTTTGTGACAGGTCTTTTTATATTTTGGGAGGGAAGAAGAGAAGGTGATTGAGGAGGAAAAGGGCAAGAGGATAAAGAGGAGAGGAGGGGAGGAGGAGGAAAAAGAGGAGGAGATGACAGAGAGAGAGGAAGGAGGAGGGGGAGAAGAAGGAGGTGGTGGCAGAAGAGGGGAGGAGAAGAAGATGATAATTGAGGAGGAGGTAAAGATGAAGTCTATGCTAGTGATAAAGACGACAAAGTTAACAAAGTCAGTGACCGAGGTTGTGGAGCTAGTGGCAAAGGTGGAGGAGTTGAAACGAGAGCTCCTAAAATTGTGAAACGATGGGCTCGTGAAGTTAAAAAGAAGAAAATAAAAAATATATACTTTAAATAATTTCAGCCACATATGTGAAGGTTTATATATACATAGAGTTATTTTATGTAGTGCATGAAAGTGTGAGACATTTTCTGTAATACACTATTACTTTGTTCTTGTGCACACAAGTGTGAAGGAAAGCAAAAGAAGGCTATTGATTGCAAGACCAACCAAGCCATCACATGGCTAAAAATATAGTAAAAACTTTGTCCCCGTGACAACTAATATAGTGCTTATAATTATATGTCCATATAATTTATAATTATTATGATTATAAAACATATTATCTAACTATAACATGGAATGAAGACTTTTATTCTATATATATTTTATTTTATTATCCAATTTAAATTTACACATACAAGCATTCCTGCTTAATATTAATATACAACATACGCACATTGAGGACCCCCCATTACAAACACCAATGTGATTCACCTTCGGACATTCAACGAGCTCAACCAAATTCAACCAGCCCAACTAAAGCTAGATTGGCGGTCATGTATCAGTTGCTACGTTAACAAACTTATTCTACATACAAAGCAGTCCGGCCATTTCAATTAGCTTCGAGCCTATGCAGGATTACTTGAGCACCATATTGCGGTTGAAGGGTTGCCACAGTGTATGGAGCATGAGCATAGGAAGGAGAAAGTTCATACGAAAAACGTTGGAGGATCATCGACAACGCCAACTTAGCTTCAACCAAAGCAAAGTTCTGCCCGATGCATATCCGCGGACCACCACCAAATGGGAAGAATGCAGCAGGATTTTTGGTTGCCTTGGAAATTCCGCCTGCAAATCTTTCCGGCTTGAATTCTTCTGCATCACTGCCCCACAATTCTGGATCACGGTGGACAAATAGTATGGGCAGAGTGAGACCCACGCCAGGTGGGAAAGTAATATCTCCCAGTTTCGTTTCCTCGCAAGTGGATCGAACAAGGCTGATTACCGGAGGATATAGCCGCAGAACCTCATAGAAAATCATAGTCATCTGCAACATAAATTGGCAAGCATTAATGATGATGAACAACAAAGCATGAAGCTCAGATTGGGATTCAAGAGACCAATGAGTCCGGTAGTGTAAAATAATTATTGTTTCCTGATAGCTTTAGCTGTTGGGAAACATGTTATTATAGCATTCTCTTTATCCCATATTAATACATCTATTGAGTTTTTTTTTAATTAACTAAAATTAGTTTATTTTGAAAAACCAAATAAAGTTATTAATGGAGGACATAGGAAATATATAATTTAAAGCTCCCTCTCAGCACAAGCGTCTATCAACTTTTTCACTTAAACATAAATGACATAAAAGAGGGAGGATAAACGTGCTTAAGTAAGAAATTGACAAAAATACACTCTTAAATAACCATTGTTTCCTAATAAGTTAAAAATAGATATATTTCCATAACAAAATTACCCATAAGAACTCACACAAGTTTTGATTGGACTTAAAAAGTGGGCCTCTTGGGCTTACTTATCCAATCCAATCAAAATTCATGTGTGAGTTTTTGTTGCATATTTTTTTATATGTAAATATCATTTTCCATAAGTTAAGCTCTAATGAAATAAATTATAAATATATTTACTTCATATTTCAACAATTCCCCGTGCAAGCATCCATGACCTCGACTATGATCCCATATTAAATAACAGTTCTTTATCGATAAATTAACCTATTAGGAAATCATTATCTATATATATGAACTTCATATTTCACTACATACACATGGGATATTTAGCTTCAGCGGCTTTTAACAGCTATTGCTATTTGAAAACAATTTACTATTATATACTCCTTCCATTTCACATTCATAACTTGATTTTGAAAAAATAGTGATTTTTATTGAATAATAGAACCCATAACTAAGAGAAAGGAAAATAGCTTCTGAGATTTTTTTTTCAAGTACCTAACCACTTGAATTGAGCCTCAGCCAAAGAGAGCTATTAATACAGAACAATTTTTTTTTATTTCGAATGAAGCCATTAATGTGGACGGAGGGAGTATATTTCAACATGTAGAACTACTCACAGTCTTTAAGTGGGCTAATCCATCAAAGTCTGGCTTCTTCTTCCCAAAGAGCTGGAGAACCTCTTCCCTTGCGCGAGATTGCCACTCTGGGTGCATGCCAAGTGCAATCATAGTCCATGTCAATAAAACAGAGGTTGTTTCCTGTCCAGCAAAGTAGAATAGTTTGCACTCCTCTATCACTTCATCAATCGTCATTGAAGCATTCTTTGCACTCCCATGTTCTTGTGAATCTCTCAAGTTGGACTCCATAAGCAATCCCAACAAGTCATCTGATGGTGCTTCACCCAACTTCATTGCCTTCTCCCTCTTTTCGATAATGCCCTTCAATAGGGATCGCACCTCTTTGCTGATTTCGTTCCGCCTGCGATTCTTCTTAGTTGGCAAAAACCTGTACACGTGCATAGACGGGGTTGCAAGATCGAGACAGAACAGATGAGCTTGCTAATTCTATGTTTATAAGCGTATCTATCACAGAATACATCATAGAAAACTTTTCTAGTAACTCCATATATTCTTAACGCAAAAGATGGTAACAAGAAAGGAGTTCAGAAATGTACTGAAGACCCGGGATGTAAACAGAGAGAACGGCCTGAATCACAAGCTCGGTTTGTTCCGTCTGGAGCTTAAATATCCTGTTTCCTTCCTTGTAGTTGCTTCCAAAAGCTGTCCGAGAGATCACGTCTGCTGTCAAATTTTGGAGTTCAGGCCACACATCCACTTCACATGAACTTTCAGGAGCAACCATCTCCTCCCATCTGCTGATCAGTTCGCCGCAACTGGTTGAAATCGCTGGCAACATCCTCTGTATCCAAGAGCATTTCGTCCATAAGACTTTTAAGTGATGAAATTACTACAGTTATGCCATTTATAATTAGTTTTTCCGTTTCCACCTTGTTCATTTTTTTTTTAAAGAAAAAACTATCTCAAAAAATTAGTATTAAACTTGCCTTGAGCTTCTCAAATTGGAATGCCGGGTTAATGATTCTCCTGTGTTTGGCCCACTGCTCTCCATCGTAGCTCACCAGCCCTGTTACCAACAACTTCACAACGGGGTTCGCCCTTGTCTTCCCAAAGTTCCCAAATTTGTTTGACAGAATTTCCCTGATGAGCTCTGGGTCCATGATATGAACTCTCGGATTTACTCCGAACCAAAACACCGACATTTTACCTGTGTTTTCCAGATTCTAACATCTTCAGAACGCCCCCATAAAAGTGAAAAGATGGTATATCTTCTACTCTTTTGTATTCTCCTTATAATTTTTACTAGAATCTACAATGAAATAAATGAAATCATGCAACTGAATACAATTAAAAAGCTTGGATTTTTAAGGCACCATGTTTGTTGATAATGTCTTGTACGAAGGGAGCAACGCGTGGGACAATGCGGTGGGAAAGTTCCATGGGCCTCGCTCGTGATTCCTTCAAAGCAGTGGCGTTCTGCTTCAAGTTTCCAGACAGTAGCTTGTAACGGGGGCCGGTGATCCCATGCTGCTTCAGGTATCTCTCCAGCCTCAGGGGTCTCCAGACGGCTGAATAAAGCATGCCCAAGATCCATGAGAGGAGCAAGCAAGTGCATGTTAACAGGGGAACGATTAGCAAATATCCCATCTTTTGCTTCTCGACGCAGTTCCTCTCTACGGTGCCGGATGAGTACTACACGGCGGGCATTCAATTAATAATTGCTGATGAAACGCGACAAGGAGGAGTCTTCTCTGCAACTGGCAGATTGAGAAAGGTCGATCGTCGATGTGGACGTCCAATTAAGTTAAGATGATTTTGGACGGGACGTCAATAAAAAAACGACGTTTCGTGTTGCCGTGGATTGGATGGACTTGAACGAAGCCATCCAGAGTTTATCATAAAACAGAGAAATTTGGCTTTCCCGGTTCAGTCACATGCGTCCAAGTTATCATACTTCAGCAGTGACGCCTTAAAAGCTAGGCAATAACATATCCTCCGATAATTTTGGGACGAGGAGTCTGCCACTACCTCTTCCACCCGGCCTATATACGAACTAAACTATATCCCCTATTACGACTATATATATGCTAAACTTGCTCATCTGTTACAGAATAAATTTTATTTTATTTTATTTTATTTTATTTTTTTTAGACCATAGCCCTGAAAACATAACCCACCACGCCTATCCCAGTGGTCCGATTTCATGCCAGGTCAAAAACGATAACAACGAACCGTAACCTGGCCTAGAATCATCTTCAACCTCTTCGACTATCTCTTTTTTTTATCTTCAAAAAGCAATGAGGAAGGGGAAAAGGAACGACGGCATGGCGACGATCTCCGGCTAGAGATGAAACGTTGCCGGAAGACAAGGAGACACAGCCACGGCGAGCTGTCCGTGGCTCACACAGTGACTCCTCCATTTCCTGAGGACAGTTGACTCCGACTAGAAATCTGGAGGCATGGAGCAGCAACACTCATGGCTGCGTAAGGCCGACCGATGGTGGGTCTTGTACTACCCCTCAATCCCGTTCCAAATAGGCCGGAGGAGGCGGCAGCAACAAGCTGTCGCCTTTTGGTGGTGGCACTGATTTTCCCCCGAATCCTCTGACCCTCTAATAACTTTGCCTACACTGTAAGCTTCCAGTCGTGGTGACGGGCGGTGAGCGGTAGACAAAAGGGAATCAAGGTAGCAAGGATCTCATCTTCCCTTCACTAAGTACAGACCGACGTTCGACACCCACCGGCCGAAAGTGAGCAGAGCAACCGAAAAAGCCCCTTTTTTGTGTGTTTAATGTTTCCACTTCCGGATATTGGATACACATACACTGGTCGGTCCTTCCGGTGGCCGAATGTTTAATAAGAAGAAATAGTGAACTATCCGGTAAAAAAGGGTCGATCGGTGGCCGGATGTTTAATAAGAAGAAATAGTGAACTATCCGGTGAAAAAGGGTCGATCGGTGGCTAGTCAGCTGCATATTGTTTTTTATAATTACGGGAACAATAATTTCTGCATTGTACTATTTTAAATAATTACATGAATATTGTAAAAGTTTTTGTTCAGTTTATTTACAAAATTGTAAAGTATAAATTTTAATAATAATATAATTTATATTCTAATTATTTAATAAAATAATTATTAATCTTGACTAAAAAATTAAGACAATGAATCTACCTTAATCACCAATTTATTATTAATCTACAACCTCTGGAGCACCACCGTCGACCACTTTCTCCTTCTCAATGTCCTTTAATTTTTTTAAAATATAATTAGAGCTAACATTAGGATTATAATTAGGGAAATACTCATATATATAGAAAAAATTAGGGCTTAATTGAGCAAGGATTAAACCAAGTAAGATAGAGATTCTTAAGTGGCATAGACCCTCCTAAATTAAGTGGTTCGTCTACTAATTAATTGGGCCCTGCAAATCTTTCTACATAGCCCAAAACTATTCTTTATACTCCAATTCTTGCAATTATCCCAAAAATTTGAAAATTTTAAAAAAAAATCAAGAAAAATTCTTAAAAAATACCTAAAATTTCTTGTACATTACAAGAGTCGCATGTTATGCTCCCTCTCCAGAAGAGTCTTTTTCATCCTCTCACCAATGCCATTTTGCTTAGGTTGTCTTGGTGAGGTGAACAACCTACAAATTTCATACTTTTCATAAAATAATTAGAATTCTTTGTCACATTACTTACCGTTTTATCTGATTTGAGGCACTTCAACTTTAGTTTTGTCTTATTCTAAACAAGCAATTTTTATTCGACAAATACAAAAAACACATCAAATTTTTGTCTATAAAAATAAACCCACAACTAATAAAAAATATAATCATTAAAAGTTACAATGTAGCACGCACTCCTAAGGGAGGGGACCTGGCTGGCCCTCAAACATCTGTGATCAACACTCATCAATCTCGATAACTTCCCCTTACTATGTAGTTGTAACACCTCGGGCCCTAGGTGCCCTAATAATGGTTGGTCTAGCCCAACCTGGGGGGTTTCAAAAAAATAAATGTTGGAGTAAATTCTTATGTGTGCGAGAGTTGTAATATTCCTCTATGCACTATAGAGCTTTAGTGCTCCACCACGCGTAAGCTAGATCAAAACTATAATTTAAAACTAATTTAAATCAAGCCAACGTTGTCTTAATGTTGGTTGCCTACGTACTTATTGGGTAGCATCTATAATGTTATTCTAATAAGATAAGATCCAAATGAAGTTCTACCTAACAATTAATACATACATTATACAACCAAAAATTTTATATTTCAAAATACATATACCCGATAAATCATTTGGAGTCAGATGAAAATCTCATAAATCATCAGAGTTAGACCGAAGCTAATACATCATTGGAATCAGACAACTCTCTCTTACATAGAACATAGCAAAATATATCAAAGAAGATCAAAATATATCAGACTAGAACAAATTAGAGCAAAGCAAATCAGAGTAAAACATAGATCTCATTCAGCATCTCAAGTTAACTATTTAAGAAATATATGCATTTATTTAAGTCATTCCTTAAAAATCAAAAAGTAAAAAAATACTTACTCCCATGAGGTTTCCGAGAGTAGTGACATTCGAAGTTCCTCCTTTCTTTAGGGCATCATTCCCTTTAGATCCGGAGATGGCGGGGGGAGCCTCCTCTTCCTCAAAAATGTTTTTCTCTTTCCCGCCTAATGGCGGTGAACAAAATATCCCCTTACCCAAAGAGTTTTTCTTCTTTTTGTGCACATAAAGATGGTAGATAGAATCTCCCTTTACCGAAAGACATATTTCTCTTTTTACTCTTGTAGGCAGCAAACAAAACCTCCCCTAATTTGGAGATGTGTCACTCTTTTCACCGCTAAATGAGGCAAACAAAACATCCCCTTATCTGGAAGGTTTCTCTCACTTCGTCCAAAGGTGACATACAAAACTTTCCCTTACCTGGGACATTTCTCTCTTTGTGCTTAAATGCGACAGACAAAGTCTCTCATTTCCCCAGAGTGTTTCTCTCTTTTCAGGCTCGAAGGAGGCAAACATAACCTCCCCTTGCCCGGGGATGTTTCTCTCTCTCTAGCCCATTAGTGGAGAATAGAGCCTCACTTACACCGAGCCACTTTTCTCGTTGTGGCCCAATAGTGAAGGACAAAGCCCCTTACTCTAGGGTGCTTCTCTCTCTTTGGGCCCGAGCGCATCGATAGAGCCTCATCTTGCCCCGGGTTATTTTCCTCCTCTAGAGTAGCAAACTCAAGGAATGAACCATTCTATTACATCGAGTTCCTTTGAATTAGCTAAGAATGCCTCTTGAATAGGTGAAATCAAACTCATATTGGGTAAAGAAACTCTTTTAGAATTTGAACGACTCTTTCTATTTATAGAGAAGATTCCATGAGCATACCCGAGCAAGCCTTGGCTTGCAAACCATGCTTCGCACGCCCTTGAGGCAAGTGGCATAGCGAGGCTCATGAGTGATGCACGAGCCCGTGTGGCCCACATGCCTATTGTGCATTGGAGCGAGCCAACCCTACTACACGTGGGCCCTATCTTGCAAGTTCATAGGACAACAAGTGGTGGCAGCCTGCAATCGTGTGGCTCATAGTGCGAGGCATGGTTCCACGCACCATGTAGTGCGGATGGCACCAGCACGCATCAGCACATGCATCAATGGCTACGCTAGCTATTTTGTCATTTTCTTATTTTTATTCTTTTTCCATTTCAAACTTCAAAACATTATAACTTCTTACTTTGAAGTTGGAATCAAGTGTTATTGGCACCGTTGAATTTGTATTGACGAGTCCTGCATGGGTAGGTTATCTTACACTTTTAAAGTGGGTCCCACCCTTGTGGCACGGTTCCTGATGACATAACTTTTACTCCTAACCTCTGTTTTGCGCATTATTTTATTCATTATGCTCATTTCTTCGAGCTTTACACACATATGAGGATTTCACCTCTCAAAATCCCCTATTTATTATCTAAAACTCTATAGTTACTACTAACCCCTTAGCTTAGACGTAATCAGCAAAATAAGGTGTTGCAAATGTACTTTCAATCCTTTCTTTGACATATGACCTATGCACCTCTGCCATACTTATGTGTCAACATGTCTGGATGCAATGAAGATAGAACTTTTAACAAAACTATCAAACATGTAAAGAGTACCTATTTTTTTCCCTTAATAATCAACATAGAACCCCAAGCCATTTTCTAACAGTCATTCAAAAATTTAGTGGTGATATTGTCACACCCCGGTGATGCCCGACCCGAGCCGAACTCGGTCCAAGGGCCGGTCAATCGCGCGGGGGCGACGAAGGAGAAATTGAAAAACGATCTAGAGGAAGACTTAACCCTAACCACGGGCAATTAACAAAATTAAGGAGTACGCACAATCCTTTGAGTAAGAGTAAATAAAGAGGGAAACCCACATACTTAGTCGAATATAGCTCACACTGGCTCAAAATAAGACTTAAGCAAACATAACTATAACATGTGACATAAATCCAAAATAAAGAACCCTACACAAAGGTTCTAAACATAAGCGTAAAACCAAAGAAGATAAGTCACACAACGATCACCATGATCACATCAAAACCATCTTCGACCTTTCCTCAAAGAGGAGATCATATCCGTCTGCGTGTCGCACCACGCAGCCCCAAAACAAAACACAAGAAAGAGGAGTGAGTTTAACAAACTCAGCAAGGGTTTTTAATATCACTATCAACATCGAAAATACGATAGCATAGCAATATAATCATTCAGATCAAAGATTTACATGGTACATCATTTTCTGATCATGCATATACATCACCTCAACATGCATTATAGTGCATAATCCACGTAGTGTCATTCTCATTATAACATCTTGCATGAAATGTATCTCTAACATACATATTCAATCATACTTCATATCATAATTAACCTGCATTAATGTATCTCTAACATACATATTCCCTCATGCATCACATCATAACAATTGCATAAAATGTATCTCTAACATACATATCCAATCATGCATCATATCATCACAACCTGCATGAATGTATCTCTAACATACATATTTTATCATGCATCACATCATAATCAACCTACATTGATGTATCTCTAACATACATATTTCATCATGCATCACATCATAACAACCTGCATGAATGTATCTCTAATATACATTATAAGGACCCTCATCTTTAAACCGGTTTTGGTTTTCTTTAATTATGGGTTATCGTGAGATTTACGCATTTTCTGATCTTATTCGGTAATTTCGTAAATAAATAGTGTTTGTGATAGTTTTAACCAAAATTAACTTCAATATTAGTGGTTTTGAGTGATTTTAAACCAAATGTGAATTTTTGAGATTTTTTGAAATTTTTACTATTTTCCCAAAAATTTGGGTTTTGGCGGGACCCCTGTGGGCCCCACCGTCGAAAAAAAAATTTTGTGTCAAATGAACCTAGACATATACTTAAGGTCCCACAAAAATTTTTAGAATTTTATTAGGCTTAAATTGTGCTTAAATTTGTAAAATACTCACTTTTAGCCTACTTTTCATATTTACACCACAAAACCTACTTATGCCTAACCCAACCCTTACTATAAAAGGGCAAACCTGAGTCATTTCCATTTTTAGGAATAGGCTAAGGAAGGAGGGCTGGCCTAATCCCCACTTAGGCCCGAATTAGAAGCCGATTAAGGTAAGTTTGCTCTAATTAAGCACTAATCCATGGCTTTTCTCTTAATTTCTTCCAAATCTACCATTTTCCCCTTGATTCAATTCGTTTTTGACCATCAAAAGCTACTGATTTGTGTTTTACTACAAACCCTAACATTCAAAATTCGATTTTTACTACCAACAAGCCCTAGATCTAAGGTTTAATTAGGGATTTCTTGGGTAAATCGATTTCTATTAGAGTTTAATTCAAACTCATTGTGTTTCCAAGGATTTCAAGAAGGGTGACTCTTCAATCCGAGCTTAATCAAGTGCTGAGGTAATGGGTCTTCGAAATCTCTGTTTATCCATGGTAAAACTCTTCATTTTTGGCTTATTTCGAAATGGTTTGCTTGATTTAGTGTGTTAATGGTAAGATTAGAAAATGGAATTATTTAATCCCGATTTCTTAGGGTTTTGCATTATTATGGTTTGGTTTGATATTCTGGAAGTCAAGGAGGACTTTTGATGATGATTAGGGTGTTAGATGTGGATTTGAAGTGTTATATATGGTGTTTCGGTTTGATTTTGCGAAAGGAAGAAGATGATTGTTCTGCCGTGTTGGCGATCGATCGGCCTTGCAGGGCGATTGATCGGCTGAACTGAAAATTTCTAATTTTTGCGTGTAACCGATCGAACGGCCTGAAGGGCGATCGATCGGCTACACAGGAAATTGTATGTTGTGTGTATTATGCCTATTTTGATGATTCCACTTTAGCTTGCCAATTTTATATGAATGTGGAGTGATTTAAGCTATGTTAGGCTACTGGAAATTCATACTATTGAGTTTATAGAGTTGAGACATATGCTTAGAGATGGTGGGATGACTTAGGTTTTGTGGCATGATGTTGGAATCGTTATCTTGAAATTATGAACGGTTGGTTCCCTTTTGATAAGCATATATTTTCAGTAGGACTACAGTCATTGTTGGACTGATTTGTCATGATAAATTGTGATTAATGGTGTGTGAATGTTGGTGATTGTCATGACTCAATGATGAAATGAGTGATGTTATAGGTGTTTAGCCTTTGTGGTTGAGTTTTGAATTTAACTATGATTTCAACGATTCTTCTACTATGATTTCCGCTAGAATTCATGTTTAGATAGAAATTCACATGTGTGGTGTGGTAGTGAGTTGATTTTCAAGCATGTTAATATGCACATGTGGGGGTTAAATGATGATGTTGAAGCTTAATATCGTGATTATGAATGACGCATTAGGGGCTGGTGAGAGCACTTATCATGATTAGGATTCATGTATGCTTTGCCCACGCATGTACCATGCTGCACGCATCATGAAAATGGATTTCCAATTGAGGCTTCATCGTGATTAATCGAATTTGACCGATTGGATGCGATGTGATGGAATTGTGTGCCGGGTTTATCGGTCGTGGATTAATCGCAAGTTGATTGGTTTGAAAGGACATATTTTGATTTGAAGTTCCTGTGTGGAACGATTTGGAGTTCCTGTGTGGAACGATTTGGAGTTCCTGTGTGGAACGAGTGCACTCCCCTGGTTGAGTCTTGTTTAATGGAATGATGTGGGGACGAATTGTGTACTTGTCTTGCGGATATATGAGAATATTATTATGTGTGTCATCTGGACCCTCAGAATCCAGTGTGGTATGCTATGTGCACCCCGCTACCACGTGTTCTAGGGTTCTCTGTGTGAGAACTCGGGCTCTTCCCTCCGCAGGAGATGTCCCTGGGCGAACACCCCTGCTCTAGATTCTCTGTGTGAGAATGGGACATCCTTGGCCAGGATCATCTAGGGCGAGCAGTATTAGGGATTGACAACCCCGATCTTTCTTGAATTCTTGTGTAGAATTTTGGACCATGACACGCCTTCGTGGCCTTGTCTATGCTCCCGTCTGTGTGACGTTAACGTGTGATTACTCCTTGATGGAGGTTTATTGTGATGACATTATGCATGTGGGAATATGTATGTTAGAGATACATCCATGCATGTTGATTTTGATGTTATGCATGTGGAATATGTATGTTAGAGATACATCCATGCAGATTGTGATGATGTTATGCATGTGGAATATGTATGTTAGAGATACATCCATGCATGTTGATTTTGATGTTATGCATGTGGAATATGTATGTTAGAGATACATCCATGCAGATTGTGATGATGTTATGCATGTGGAATATGTATGTTAGAGATACATCCATGCATGTTGATTTTGATGATAAAATGCATGTGGAAATATGTATGTTAGAGATACATCCATGCAGATTGTGATGATGTTATGCATGTGGGAATATGTATGTTAGAGATACATTCATGCAGGATGGGTTATGATGTGAATGCATGTGGGAATATGTATGCTAGAGATACATCTATGCAGGTTGAATTATGCATTATGATGCAGTGTTAGGTGATATGAATGTGTGATCAGAAAGTGATGCACCATGTAAATCTTTGATCTAAACGATCTCATTTTTAAGATATCGTATTTTCTACGTTGACAGTGATATTAAAACCATTGTTGAGTGTTAAAACTCACCCCTCTATTGTGTTTTGATTTGGGGCTGCGTGGTGCGACACGCAGACGGACAGGATTGCCTCTTTGAGGAAAGGTCAGAGGTAGCTTAAGTGTGATGATAGAGATCGTTGCGTGACTTATCATCGTTTATTTCATGCTTTATGTTCGAACCTTTGTGTAGGGTTCTTGTTTTGGATTTATGTCCTATAATACAGTTGTGATGATTATGACTTATTTTGAGCCGGTGTGGGCTTTACTTAACTAAGTTTGTGAGTTTGAGATTGTTGTTTACTTTGTGATAAGCAACACCTTTTTCTTCCCTTTTATTTACTCCTGCTCAAAGGATTGTGAGCACTCCGTGTTGCTGTTAATCGCCCGTGGTTAGGGTTAAGTCTTCCGCTAGTTCATTTCTCAATTTTCACTTCGTCGCCCCTGCGCGCTTGACCGGCCCCTGGACCGGGTTCGGCTCGGGTCGGACATCACCGGGGCGTGACATACATATTCCATCATGCATCAACATTCTCATTCATCATGCATGTATAAGTGTCACGCACATACACTAATCTAACATGTCAGTCCATACCTATAGAGAGTAAACCTGCTCTTCAAGGCCGGAGCCCTCGAGCAAATACTTATCAAATAGACATGTTCTTTAAGGCCAAAGCCTTTGAGCAAACGCTTATCAAATAGACATGCTTCTCAAGGCTAAAGCCTTTAAGCAACCCCTGCATATCAAGACACGAAGTCTCAAGCAACTCCTGCTCCTCAAGGCCAACGCCTTCGAGCAATACCTGCTCCTCAAGGCCAACGCCTTTGAGCAATACCTGCCCCTCAAGGTCAATGCCTTCGAGCAACACCTGCTCCTCAAGGCCAACGCCTTCGAGCAACACCTACCCATCAAATCTAAACTCCCGGGCAACCCTTATTGTCAAGACTAAAGTCCCAAGCAACAACACCTAGTAAGCCGAAGCACTCGAACAAACCAGCTGGATTCTCAGGGTCCAGCGAATCATAAATAATCTCAATCCGTAAGACAAGTACACAACTCATCCCTACTTAACTCCATTTAACTAGACTCAACCCGGGGAATGCACTCGTTCTACACAGGAACACAAATCAAAACATGTCCTTTCGGACCAATCAACTTACAATAAATTCACGAACGATCAATCTGGCACACAATTTCACCACATTGCATCCAATTGGTCAAATTCGATTAACCTCGATAAAGCCTCAATTGGAAATCTATTTTCATGATGCATGCAGCATGGTACATATGTAGGCAAGGCATACATGAATCCCAATCCATGATACGTCTCTAACCAGCCCCTAATGCATCATTCATAATCACAATATCACGCTTTAACATCATCATTTAACCTCCAATATGTGTGTGAGTGTAACTAGTAGAAGTACTTCAGTCAATGCATTTCAACATGCTTGAAATTAACTTACTACTACGGTACACATGTGAATTTCCATCTAAACATGAATTCCAGCGGAAATCATAGAAGAAGAATCATTGAAATCATATCCCAATTCAAATCTCAACCACAAAGGCTAAACACATATAAAATCACTCATTTTATCATTGAGTCATGGCATTCACCAACATCCACACACTAACTAACCATACTCAACCATGACAAATCAGTTCAATAATAGGTTGTAGTCCTACTAAAAAATATATTTAACCAAAGGGAATCATCCATTCACAATTTCAAGATGACAATTCCAACATCATGCCACAAAACATAAGTCATTCCACAAATTTCTAAGCATATATCTCAATTCTATAACCTCAATAGCATTCCTCTCCAGTAGCATAGCATAGCTTAAAACACACTACATTCATATGAAATTGGCAAGCTAAAATAGAATCATCAAAATAAACATCATGCATTAGAAAACCAATCTGCTGTGTAGCCGTTCGAATGCCCTTCAGGCCGTTCGATCGGTTAAATGCAAAATTTTAAAATTCACAGTTTGGCCATTCGAACGCTTAGCAGGCCGTTCAATCGGCTGAAGTGGAAAATTACCGATCCAATAATGTTGCCGTTCGAACGCCCAGAAGGGTCGTTTGAACACTAACAAGGAAAAACTGGTCATCTTCTTCCTTTCACAAATTTAAACCAAGACACCATTGATAACACTTCAAATCCACATCTAACACCTTAATCATCATCAAAAGTCCTTCTTGACTTCTAGAACATCAAACTATATCATAATAATGCAAAGCCCTAAAAAATCAAGATTAAATAATTTTATTTTCTAATCTCACCATTAACACACCAAATCAAGCAACCCATTTCGAAATAAGCCAAAAAATGAAGAGTTTTACCATGGATAAACAGAGATTTTGAAGACCCATTACCTGAGCACTTGATTAAGCTCGGATTGAAGAGTCACCCTTCTTGAAATCCTTCAAAACACAATGAGTTTAAATTAAACTCTAATAGAAATTGATTTACCCAAGAAATCCCTAATTAAATCTTAGATCTAGGGCTTGTTGGTAGTAAAAATCGTATTTTGAATGTTAGGGTTTATAGTAAAACACAAATCAGTAATTTTTGATGCCCAAAAACGAATTGAATCAAGGGAAAAATGGTAGATTTGGAAAAGCTTAAGAAGAAAGTAGGGTTTAGTGCTTAATTAGAGTAAGCTTACCTTAATCGCTTCTAATTGGGGCCTAATTGGGGATTAGGCCAGACCTTCTTCCTTAGCCTATTCCCAAAAATAGAAATGGCTCAGGTCTGCCCTTTTATAGTAAGAGTTGGGGTATGCATGGGTAAGTTTTGGGGTATAAATAAGAAAAATAAGCTAAAAAATAGGTATTTTATAAATTTAAGCACTAATTAAGCCTAATAAAATTTTAAAAATTTTTATATGACCTTAAGTAGATGTCTAGGTTCATTTGACATAAAAACCGAAATTTCAACGGTGGGGCCCACAGGGGTCCTGCCAAAACCCTAATTTTTGAGAAAATAGTAAAAATTCTAAAAAATTCCAAAATTTTATGTTTAGTTTAAAATCACTTAAAACCACTAATATTAAAGTTAATTTTGGTTAAAACCATCACAAACACTATTTATTTACGAAATCACCGACTAAGATCAGAAAATACGTTAATCTCAAGATAACCAATAATTACAGAAAACCATAAACCGGTTTAAGATCAGGGATCTTACAGATACCACACATGGCTAATTGGCTGACAAAGATAATGTTCTTTGTGAGATGAGGCACATGTTGTCATCCTTTAATAAGAATAATGTCATTTTCTTGCTTCAAGCTAATATCACCCTTACTAATGATTTTACAAACGATGTCATTGCCTAAATAAACTTTTTCAAAATCACAAGACATATAGTTATCAAACAAATCACTTTTATAAGTCGCATGAAAAGAAACGCCACTATCTATTATCCAGGATTCACATTTAGTTTCATAGAGAATATAATGCATTCATCATCATCAACAATATTAACAACATTAACAAATTATTATTATTATTACTACTACTACTACTATTACCTCTAACACGTGATGCATTTTGGTAATCATGTTTAACATGACCAGTTTGGCTATAGATCCAACACTTACCATCAATTTTTATTTCTTTAGACTTGGAACACCTCCTCTGAGACTTTCCTTTACCTCAAAATTATCTTTGCCCTTGGCCACCTCTGGAATCTAGAGACAAAGCCAACATAGATGAGGGATTGGTGCCTTTGCGTAGGGTTTCCTTAGCTAATAGCTACAAATATCATTCAATTTAAATTTACTAGTAGAATATTATGCACAAAAACCTTAAAGGATTCTCAATCAACGAATAAAAATTTTAACAATTTAATTGACTAAATATCCTCATCAAATTTAACTTTAACAGCTTCTAACTAATTAAACAAGTCATGAAAGGAGTTCAAATTTGTTGAAATATCGTCATCATTAGCCATCTTTAAATCAAAAAATCGAGTCACTAGATGTACCTTATTTGTTGAAAAGAGGTTTGTATACATTGATGTGAGGAGATCAAAATATTTCTTCATTGTCTTTGCCTTCAAGATATTTAAGGCAATATATGAAGAAATAGATAACTAAACTGCTCCCAAGACCTTTCGGTCAAGCAATGCCCAAGTGGCATCCTCCATATCCTTTGGTTGCACGCCAGAAATTGGAAGATGCAACTTCTTTTGATAAAGGTAGTCTTTTATCTACATGCACCAAAATCCATAGTTTTGGGCCGTGAACTTCTTGAACTTCCCATCTTTGACTATCATTATATTCACCCATATTTGAAGCTCTAATACCAATTATTTGTAGATTATAATGCCCGCTAGAATTGATCTAGCCTATAATCTACGCAATGATAGGATCTTTATGAGGAACAAAAAAGAAGCAAGAAAGATAATCGAAAGAGAGAGTACACTAGGTTTTACATGGTTTGGCAATAGTGTCTACGTCTATGGGATCACATAATTTTCACTATTTTAGAGAAGAGTACAAAGAGAATTATAAAGGTTGAAGCCTCACAAGAAATGACTTCCCACGTATCAAGACTAAAGCCTCTCACCAACTCCCCCCTTTTCTCTCCTATGTGAATACAATATACATTACAAGAAACGTCCCATATTTTGTCTCTTACATGACACACACTTTGAGATGAGATAAACATTACATATATAAAGGGATATGCATGACCATATCTCACACCCATGTCCTAAATTTGAAAGGGATGTTTGGCTTAGGATAAACATAGCATGTTCAAAACCAATCCTTCAAACATTTTTCTCTCTCCAAGGGATGGCTTGCCCTTCTCCTATACTTCTATGACAAATCTGCCACCTAAATCTCCCATATTGCATTGGCATTCTATAATATGCATGACTTTTAAAGAGCCTATTTAAATAAGAAGAAACGCCTTTCATCTGTGCAAAATAAAAGAGTCATTGAAGTATTTAACAAGGCTTAACAAGATTCATATAGGCTCTATTTAGATTGGGGAAAGTGGGAGAAAGTGAAAGAGAAAGGGAAATGAGGGGATTCCTAAAAATATTTCACTGTTTGGTGGAGAAAGAGAAGGAAAAACTATAATTCTTTATTTAGTTCAATACAATAGATATTAAAAAAAATTATAAAACTATATGTAAACAAAATAAATTCATCAAATATTTCGATTAAATTATAATCAAAACCTATCAAATAAAAACATTGTATCTAAAATATAGAATTATCAAAATAAAACCTACTTCAAAAGCATCATATATTACATGTCTTAAAATTAGCAACTAAAATCATAACTAACTCAAAAATCAAGTCTTCCAAATATATAAAAACAAAAAATTATTAATACATTCATGAACTCATCATCATATCAAACCAGTCTTTGCGATACTCCAGTGCAAGTTGCATGAAATCCCTAACCCTTACAACATCTTTAGTAAGATAGATGTATGCTTTAAGTTTGTACTCCCGATCAACATTGGAAGCACAATCAACACAATCTTGACGTTGTCAATTAAGTAGTAAAGTTATGCCTAAATATTTCAGGCCCCATGTTGTATCAATGGCAATACCTTTTTTCCTTTTTTTATCATACAATGGCAATACTGAATCTCTCATTTTAGTTTGAGAAATTGAGCATCTCCATCTACATCATTACATAAAGAGACTCAAATATTTCATACTCATGGACTAATGCTCTCTTCTCATGGCACATGTATAGCAAATATAAAATATTTTCTTAATCTAGAGATGCAATTTTTCCCACATGCTTTAGAAATTGGATTTTATTTTCAATTCATCCATAGAAACCTTTTCCACTACTACAAAATTACGCTATTTCTTGCACCCCATTTTGTTAATTTCTAAAATTAGAAATCACTTCCTCAAGCAAACACCTTAAACTAATAAAAATAATTGAAGTATATATCATACTCATTACAAGACAATAACTTTATACTAAGTATTGTCTAGAATAACACACAAAAGGGCCAAGTTCAAATATGAAAGTATATAAATGAAATCTTTTTCAACTAAAAGGGTCAAGTTCGATCTTAAGAATATTTTTTAGCTAAAAATAAAATTGAAAAATAAATCTTACTTCGTTCCAAGACTTTCCCTAAGCCAACCTAGGGTAAAGAGGGGCCTTCAAATTCACAAAATCAGTTTTATTTGAAATGGCAAATAAACTTTGGCTACAAGAATAGAAGAGATTCTATGAACCTAGTTCGCTGCAAAATTTAAGAGGAATTATACGAAAGCATAAAAAATAATGTCATTTAAATCTAAGGCGGGTGTGTTAAAGAAAGGTAGAACTAAGAAAGACAAAAAGGGTTGGAAGAAAGATATTTATAAGGACAATAAAAGGAGAGACAAAGAAGGTGAAAAAGAGATAAACTTAAAAGAAGCAACAGCAACAGGCAAATTCTCTAGCAAGGCGGGCAGGGGGTCATCTCCCTTCTAACAGAAAAGCTGATGCGGGGAGGAGAAGGCGAGAGAAGATATACATTCTTCGTATGGAGATATGTACAAAGCCTCAACCTGTGGATTTGCTCCCAAAATTCACGGGTCAAGGGGAAGAAAATGTTGGGCCCCCATTTCCACACCCTTTCCACTTTTCATTTTCACACTTCACCAAATGAAGAATACAGGGGAATTTTAGATTACTTCCCTTTCTCCAACTTTCCCTCAATCCAAACTGAGCTATTGTGATTATTGGATTTTTAACGAGCTTATACTCATGTAGATTTACTTGGTAAAGTTGTTTGTACCATTTTTTCTCTTCTTTTAACTCTTACATCAATTGCAACCGAATGATGGAGTTCGCAGAACAAACAATCGGAATAAGTAATAGCATATAAACTTTTTCCTATATCAATACAATAGAAATATCAAATGAAATGGGTACCCACTTTCTCGATATCAAGGACACTATAAGGCCCAAAAAAGAGGGGTTATCATTACAGGAATATTCACTTACAAAAAGAGTGCCTTCGGCCCTAAACTTGAGGCAAAAAACATTTCACCTTGTCTCAAACTCATTTATTTAAGCCCTTGAACATAGTCATGAAATATAACTAAGCTTTCCAAAAGCTCGAATAAAGAGAAATTTTATATATTTATTTTATATTTTAAAACCTTTTATTACATGCAAGAATGTTTCACGCATAGGCACATAGAATATAATTAGAGTATAAATGCCTTTAATGAAGCTTGAACCCAAAAGCTCCACAAACTCAAAGCTCTAAAAGCTCAAACCCTTAATAAGGGAAAATTGTATGCTCCCTTGATAGCTATGTTTAAAAAATATTATTTTTTATTAAATGGTAAAACTCACATAAAAGAGAAAGAAAAATAAACTTAAGATATTTTTTTTAAGTACTCAACAACTTAAATTGAAAAAAAGAATCTTATTAATATAGAACAAACTTTTTTTTGTCAAAGTACTGATTAAGCATTCTGTTTTGAAGCTTAGGAGTATGAGGTCCACACCTCCAATGAGATTGGTTGTCCCGTTGGCACGCTATTTAACATATTTATACATATAAAGCACAATAACGTTGTGACCGGCCATTTCAGTTTGCTGGGAGCCTATGCAGGATTAATTGAGCACCATATTGCGGTTGAAGCGTTATCAGAGAGTACGGAGCATGAGCATAAGAAGGGGACAGCTCAAATGAAAAACGTTGCAGGATCATGGACAGCGCCAGCTTAGCTTCAACCAACGCAAAGTTCTGCCCGATGCATATCCGCGGACCACCACCGAAGGGGAAGAACGCAGCAGGATTTTTTGATGCCTCCGAAATTCCGCCTGCAAATCTTTCTGGTTTGAATTCTTCTGCATCACTGCCCCACAGTTCTGGATCGCGGTGTACAAATAATATAGGCAGAGAGAGGTGCACGCCAGGTGGGAAGGTAATATCTCCCAATATCGTTTCCCCGATAGTGGCTCGAGCAAGAAGGGTTACCGGTGGATATAGTCGGAGAACCTCATAGAAAATCATAGTCATCTGCATCACAAGTTGGCAAAAGTATTGCTGACGATCAATATAAGTGAAGCTGAGATTGGAATTCAAGAGGGGAACGAGTGAAGCAAAATTGCTTACAGTCTTTAAGTGGGCTAATCCATCAAAGTCTGGCTTGTTTTTCCCAAAGAGTTGGAGAACCTCAGCCCTTGCGCGAGTTTGCCACTCTGGGTGCATGCTGAGTGCAACTAGAGTCCATGTTAGTAAAACAGAGGCTGTCTCCTGTCCAGCGAAGTAAAAAACCTTGCACTCCTCTATAACTTCATCATTCGTCATTGCAACATTCTTTGTATTCCCATGCTCTTGTGCATCTCTCCAATTAGACTCGATAAGCAACCCCAGCAAGTCGTCTGATGGTGCTTCTCCCAACTTCATTGCATTCTCCCTCTTTTGGATCATGCCCTTGACTATGGATCGCACCTCTCTGTTGATTTCTTTCATCCTGCGATTCTTCTTAGTGGGTAACAACCTGCAAACATGCACAGAAGAGGTTGCAGAAGTCCGAACAGCTGAGCTTGCTATTCTATTGATTTTTGCAGAGGTATCACAGAATAAGTCTTCTATCAAACTTCATGTGGTCTTGCTCTAACGCACAGGACGACATGAAAAAAGGAAGTTTGAAATGTACCACAGACCCGGGAAGTTAACAGAGAGAGTGGCCTGGATCACAAGCTCGGATTGTTCCACCAGAAGCCTAAATATCTTGTTCCCTTCTTCGTAGTTGCTCCCAAAAGCTGTCCGAGAGATCACGTCTGCAGTCATATTTTGGAAATCGGGCCACACATCCACTTCACATGAACCTTCAGCAGGAACCTTCTCCTCCCATCTGCTAACCAATTCGCCGCAACTGGTTGAAAACGCTGGCAGCATCCTCTGTATCCAAGAGCACTTGTCCATAACACTCTTAACTCTTAAGCGATGAAATTACTAGAGATGCCATTTATAATTAGTTTTTCCCTTTCCATCTTGTTGATTAAATTAAAACAATTTATCTCAACCAATTAGTATTGAACTCACCTTGAGCTTCTCAAAATGGAATGCTGGGTTAATGATTCTCCTGTGTTTGACCCACTGCTCTCCATCGTAGCTGACCAGCCCTGTTAACACCAACCTCAGAAAGTAGTTCATCCTCGTCTTTCCAAATTGCCATAATTTGTTGGACAGAATTTCCCTGATAAGATCTGGGTCCATGATACTCACTCTCGGATGTACTCCGAACCAAAACACTGACATTTTACCTGCGTTCACCAATTTTGAAATGAATTTAATGATCTACAGTGAAGGAAAGAAATGATAGAACTGAATAAACTTAGAAGCTTCGATTTAAGGCACCATATTTCTTCATAATGTCATGTGTAAAGGGAGCAACTCGTGGGGCAATGCTGTGGGAAAGATCCATGGGCCTCGCCTGTGCTTTCTTCAAAGCAGCGGCGTTCTCCTTCAAGTTTCCAGATAGCAGCTTGTAACGAGGGCCGGTTATGCCATGCTGCTTTAGGTACCTCTCCAGCTTCAGGGGTGTCCAGACTGCTGAATAAAGCAAGCCCAATATCCATGAGAGTAGCAAACCACTGCATATGACCAGGGAAACAAATAGCAAGAGTCCCATCTTTTGCTTCTTGAACTGTGGCCTTCAGGCTCCTGTGCAATATAAAGCTGCAGATAAAATGCAATGATTAACAGGGGTCGATGTCGACGACCTAAAGCTGGAAACCTTTGGATGGCTAGAAGAAAAGGATGAAAAGAACTTATGACAAGTAACGCACGCTGGAAGACTTTCGATGGCAAGAAGAAAAGGAAGATAAGGACTTTGTGACCAATAGGGCTGCGAGTGGGTATGGCCCGGCCCCGGCGCTCATACGGGCCGGGCTGGGCCGGGCCACGGGCTTCCAGGCCTTAATAATACTAACCTCAGTACCTCATTCCCGCCGCTATTGCTCCCTCGGCTCCTCCACTGCCTATGCCACCTACTCCGACTGCCCTGTCACTGCAGCCACCGATCCCAGTGGGGAGTTGTTTGTCAGCGGGTGTGGGGACGTGACTTGGGCTTCGGATGTCAGTGATACGAGGTGATCGGAAGCAGGAGGTCCAGCGGTGGTGGATAGGGAGACTTCATATAGCAGCGTCCTTCAAATTGGGCTTCTTAACGGCCTCAGGAACGAATCCGGAGTGAACTGGGCTACCGGGGAGATGGCGAGCTTGGGTATGGAGATGAGCTCCACGAAGATGACGATGACGGGCGAACTTATTTTTTAAGGAATGCTGAGCAAAGACCTTCATGCCATTTTCCGCATCAGCGGCAACTCTAGAAATTCCAAATCCTCCTCCTCCTCGTTCCTTCCAGAGCTTCGCCGATGCCAGTCATTTTACGCCACGAAGGCCGAGGCTTTATTCTCTGACCTGGTCGAGACACTGGAAGGCCGTAAAAGCGCTGATAGTGGTAAATAAGAAACTTGGGGAGCAGATAAAACCATTCTTTAAAGTTCCTTCCCTCGGCGTGGCCATTAGTCATCTAGTCAGTGCTCAGGGTAATAATTTTTTACGAAGAAAATGATTTTTATTATCCAACTGTCACTTTTGACATCGAGTTTAATATAAAATAAATATAATAATTATTATAATAATTATTTATATTAACATGTGCTAACAGTAGGGTTGTACCAAAAAATATAAACCGAATTGAGTCTGATAAAACCGAACCAAAATTTAACGGTTTAGTACCTAATATAGTTTTAATTTAATTTTTATAAAAAGAATTAAATAAATTTTAATTTGGTTCGGTTTTAAGAAAAAAATTAAAACTAGAACTAAACCCAAACCGAATCAATTTAATTAAAATAATTTTAATTTAATTCTATTTTAAAAAAAAATTAAATTTTTATATAAAAATGTATAATTTTATATTATATCTACTTAATTTTGATTTATTATTTTGATAAGTACTTAACTTTTACTTTGTTATAGCTGATCAAAAGATTAAAATTTGTATATATAACAAGATTAATCTTATATCTTGTAGCATTTTAGTATAATACTCAAAGGACTTTGGAGTAATGAAAATTACTAAGTTTTGATTTTTTTATATGTATATATAAGGTGTCATATTCTTATTATATTATTTTTTTGTATAAACTATGAGTTTTGTATATGTAATATTGCTCGTGTCCTTATTGGATTGAACCTGTGATACATTGGATAGACTTTTAAAAAATTTAAATAATTTAAGATAATTTATTTTATATTATTTGTTATTATTTATTGTTTATTGATTTGTTGTCCATTTACCCATTACCCGTCAATTTACTCGATGAGTAATAAGTAGCAGGTAGAGTCTGGGTAATAAATGAGGAAATGGGTAATAGATAGGGTATAGGTAAAAATTTGGAAAGTGGGTATGGATCTAAGTAAAGTCTTACCCGACCCATACCCTACCCATTGACACCCTTAGCTGTCAGCTGATTGTGATGCGGTATAGAGCATAAATAGGCTAGCGGGCTGACGGGCTAGGCCGGGCCTAAGTGGATATTTGGTTTACGGGCCCAGCGCAATAAATTTGTAGCCTTATTGACCTATTTTAGAGGATGTCATGTCACCTGAAGTGGTAAATAAGAAACTTGGGGAGTAGATAAAACCGTTCTTTAAGTTCCTTCCCTCGGTAAGTCATCTAGTCAGTGGTCAGGATAACAATTTTTTACGAGGAAAATGGTTTTTATTATCCAACTATCACTCCGACAATGAGTTTAATATAAAATAACTATAATTATTATTATAATTATTATTTATGTTAACACGTGCTAGCAGTAGGGTTGTACCAAAAAATCAAAACCAAATTGAACCAAGTAAAACTGAACCGAAATTTAGCAGTTTGGTTCTATTCTTATAAAAAAACCGAATGGATTTCAGTTTGGTTTGGTTTTAAGAAAAAAAAATCGAAACTAAAATCGAACCCAAACCAAATCAATTTAATTAAAATAATTTTGGTTCAATTCTGTTTTAAGGGAAAAAAATCAAATTTTTATATAAAAATATATAATTTTATATTATATCTACTTAATTTTGATTTATTAAAGTAATTTAATTAAAATATTTAGTTTTTATTTAATTTCGGTTCGGTTTCGGTTCTTATGTCAGTTCAATTCAGTTTTTATATTTCAGTTTTAAATTTTAGTTAGGTTGGGTTCTTAAATTTTAGTTCTTGAATTCAGTTCTATTCCTATATAACCGAACCGAGATGCAGCCCTAGCTAGCAGGATTTATTGCCTATCTAAAATATCAACAAGTTTTATATATATATATACCTTACACTAAACTCATTATTAGAAAGAATATATCTTCCACTAAGCTCATTATTAAAAAAATATAAAAAACTCTTCCCTGTAAACATGTAGATTCAAAATATTCAGCAATGTGTGTATCTAAGGTATGTTATATCAGTCGTGACACCTTGTAAGCATAGTAGATCTATTGATCAATATAGGTGTATGTCAGCCTATACAATATGCATTTGTATTATTGAAACCCATACAGTTCGGAGAGATATGCCTTTTACATGATTTTTTTTTATGTAGAACCTTCATTTTGCACAACGGATCGATACAGATCGATACACTCACAAACCCGATCTTACATTCCGAAAATCCATCAGAAGTACGGATGAAGAGCATCAGAAGTATGAATGAAGAGAGCAGGGTCGAGGCGATTTTGGTTGCGACGTTCACAAAGCTCGTGGCATCGATGGTAGTAGGGTGAAGAGGGCGGGCATTCACAACAACGTTTTCTTTTCTTATGCTTCTGTTCTTTGGTTGTATGTGTGGTCGCTTTGCTTTTGAAATCTAACGCTTCTATTTGTGTCATGGCCTCTGCAGCTCTTCACGCTAAGCTTTGAAGGCGTAGGGGAAAATCTTCAAATCTATGAATTGAATCGAAAACCAGAAGTAGATTGTACAATTCTTTTTGTCTGGAAAAAAATGATGGTGGATTCAAGAGGCAATCCTGTGAATAATTGTTGCATCCCTCTTTTCCATTCAGCCCGACTATGGAGGTCTCCTAGGTATTTTTTGCTACTGGTCTCTTCCATCATCTCTTCGTTTCCTTATGTCGCATTCACGATGTTTGGTGAACTTAAACCCTTTTCATCTACTTTAATTTTATAGGAATTTGTTATGTATTTAGGATTTTTAAGATAACACAGAAGGAGAAAAAAATGTAATATTGGGTAGAATTACTATATAAGGGTTAGGCGGAAGTAGACATAAGATAAATGTCCAGTTATACCTCTTCATACTATTCTCTAAGAACAGGGGTGTAACTGGGCCCGGCCCACTATAGTAACAGGCCAAGTGCGGGCTATATCAAGCATGGGTTTCCACGCCCATGGCCAACAAACCCGGTACCCCCAAGCTAACCCAAAAAGGTGGAGGGCCCATCGAGGTCTAGTCAAGTCGGGCAAAGGCCGCGGCGGCATGGTCAAACAATGTCACAACCATGCATAGGTTATGGCCTTGCTTGGCCACAACCATTTTCTTTTAAATAATGGGTGGTGGGTCATGTTGGGCTTACCCCTTGGCCAAAGGGATTGGAAAGCACGGCCAGCCCGTTGAGTGGGTTAGGACCATGCCTTACCTGTTGTCACCCCTATTTAAGAAAAGTATTATAATAATATATTATTATATAAAATATTTTTTTAAAGTGTATCAAAGGTTCTACGCCCATTTATGTGCATACTTAACGTATATTGATGTGTGCTCGGATCTATAGTCATCGATATTATCACTGATACTGATACAACCCTTTATGCTTGTAGAAAATACTAGAGAGCAAACTCCCATACACAAGGCATAATAAAATCTGAAATCAACATGGCCGATAAATCTATGCTAACCTTGTCTAACCTCACTCAGTTTTCATAGTCATGACTTGGTAACTAACAATGGGAGGCTTGCACATCATCAAGGAAGTGGTGAATAAAAATTTTGGGAACAAGGGTTCCCAAGTTCCCCCCTCCACATGTTCACTGGTTATGCATTGTGATCATAGTGTGTCACAACCCGAGATTTTTAAATACATAGAAACTTAAAATTATTAGAGCTTGACCAGGCCACGACCTAGAAGAATTTCATGATAAATATAATATAATTTATTTCTCTAAAAATACATTATTTATAGACAAACACACAAGGAAAGAAAGGAGTTTGAAATATACTGAAGACCCGGGACGTAAACAGAGAGCGAGGCCTAGACCACAAGCTTAGATTGTTCCACCTGAAGTATAAATATTTCGCTTTCTTCTTCGTAGTTTCTCCCAAAAGTTGTCCGAGAGATCACGTCTCATATTTTGGAGTTCAGGCCACACATCCACTTCACAAGAGTCTTCAGAAGTCACTTCTTTTCCCATTTGTGTGTATATATACAATCCGCCGGTGCATTCAATCCGCTACTTCCGCCATCCACTCATTGGCCACTCAATGGTCATTAAACGGTAAATGGCCCAAAATTTGGCGCTCCCAAAAGCCAATCAACTTTTTACTTAAAACACATTTTAACATCCCTGTCCTACCCCTCTCTAACCATCTCTTCTTTCAGACTCTCTTTGATCTAGAAGCCAGAACTCCTCCCATCCTCCCATTAAGTGGCCTCTCCCAAATTGGAGTTCCTACTCGTTACTGTCAGCCATCTTACAACCACCCTAAACCCCAGTCCCTTCATCTTGACTTTCCTTTCCCTCAGAACCCATTTCTATTACCCTCATAAGTGCCTTTCTTCCTAAAGTCCTTGGGTTCATCACGCTTCTCACCGATTTTGCATTCGTTCAAATTCCATCAGTTGAATGCAAATGTCTTCGTAGTTCTTTTCCTGCTTTTGTACTTTACAACTAATTTGGTTTGTTTGAGATTGTCGATTCCATTTCGTAATGATGTCTCACCCGTGTCAAAGCCATCAGGCTGCAGTGAACAGATTGAAGGTTTCATCCAAACCCAAAATGCCTCCTGGCCTGGCAAGTTCATCATCTTTAGCCTAATAGGATTTTGGAATGAGGGCTTCCTCATTTTCAGGTATAAATGTGGTTCCTTTCAGCCCAAGAGTGAGTGATCTTAGGTTACCTGTGCATAGTGGTTATTCTCTGTAACAACAATACTTGAGCCAACAATTGGCCAATGTAAAGTGGTTTTGACCATACTATCTTTTGGTTTAGGAGACTCTTATTCCAATATGCTTTGTGTTCTCAATGTTCATTATTCTCATTTTTTGGATATTGCACAATTCTGTTGGGCCGGGGAAGCATTCATCTCTTCCATTCATAATTGATGTCCAAAAGCAGCTTTCCTCCCCCATCATCTGTATCCTCTCTTTGCTCTCATGTTCTGCCCACTATTAGTTTTGCTCCAAATTCTGTTTTCTTCTGCTGCCCAAATTTTTTCTACCGCACTTGGTAAGTCCTCTTCTTCTGTCTTTATCCTAGTTTCCTTCATTTTTTCCAAATTTACATGAATTTATTTGGTTTCTTGGTAAGTTACGTATATATGAAAGTATGTGTATGTTATATGTATGTGTGGTGGACATATATATGTATGATGACTATTTGCCTATACTATAGATATGTGTATGTGTATGTGGGCAGAAGTATGGGCTATGGATGGTAAGAAGTGACAATGTTTGATATGGATTTAGATATAGATGTATAAGCGTATGACGGATGACAAAGGATATGAGTATGACGGGCGAGGATTGGAGTGGATTATTTTGGAGCAGAGCGCATGTTGGGGGATTGTCAGACAGTAAGAGTATGCATAATTATACAAGCATAAGGTACACATTATGAAGTGAAAAGTAAGCATAATACGTGAGGTATAAGTAAAAGGGTGATAACTGGGTTTAGCTTTGAAGAGCTTAGTTTGATGACATTTGTGTAAGATGTTTTGGCCATAAGGTGGATAACGGAGTATGTAAGACGGTAAGGATTT
This sequence comes from Saururus chinensis, assembly GCA_035235625.1. NCBI lineage: Eukaryota > Viridiplantae > Streptophyta > Magnoliopsida > Piperales > Saururaceae > Saururus > Saururus chinensis. The sequence goes on from CP141145.1 coordinate 37,066,318, forward strand.
GATGTAAGATGAATTTTGATCATGATATGGACAGGTTAAGTGAAGTCCGATACTCTGACAAACTGGGGTTTCGGATCGGGCTCAGCTTCAGTTTGATCAGTGGAATACGATATGCTTGATTGCTTGTGTGTCATAATTGTACCACATAATTTACTTAAACCAAACTTGAATTATAAGCACAACTAATGATATCATTGTGAGTTTGAGACCTGAGGGTTCGACAAATTAAGTTCCGTGTTTGAGCTAGCCGATAATGAGTCAACTGAGTATTTCTCATATCTTGCCATGGTGTTTATCCTGTGATATGTTGTCTGTGTGTTGTATAGAGCACCAGACGTCTAATGCTCTGTTGAGAGTGATGTATGTTTCCAACTTGGTCTGTGTGCTGTATTAAGCCCAGACGTCTGATTCTCTATTGAGAGCGATGTATATTTTCAGTTTGGTCTGTGTGCTGTATTAAGCCCAGACGTTTGATCCTCTATTGAGATTGTTGTATGATTTCTGCCCAATAGTGACATTGTATGATTCTGCCCAAGAGTGGCACTGTATATTTCTGCCCAAGAATGGCACTGGCACTATAAGACCCATTATGGTGGGCAATTCTATGGCACTATAAGACTCATTATGGTAGACAACTATATGGCCCCTTATGTGTGGGTGTTTATGTTTGCGCACTCAGGTAAGTAGTATCATGGACATGCTCTTATTTGTTTGATCCAGTGCCCCATGAGCATTGGTGTGTCGTACTTTCAAAAAAGTCCATGGCGTCTAGTCACTCCCCAGTGACATTCTTTTCTTTTTCAACGCTGGAGCTTATTAGTTGTAATGAGCTTAAGTGGTCGATAGTATGTGCACGTTTATGAGTATGAGCACGATTGTAAGAGTATGAGTATGAACACAACTGTAAGAGCATGAGTAAGACTGTAAGAGTATAAGTACGATTGTAAGAGTATGCTTCTGAGTAAGATAGTAAGTGTATGATTTTGAGTAAGATTGTACGAGTAAGTTTGTACAAATATGTATAAGTGATATGAGTAAGCGTATGACTATATGAGTAAGGTTATACAAGTAAGTGTAAGATTGTACGAGTAAGGTCGTACAGGTATATATATGTTGTATGAGAAAGTATACATTGGTACGAGTAAGTTTGTAAAACCCTGAATAAGGGTATTTGTGTAAGTTTGATTTGATGGTTTATTTGACATATTTATATGCGTATGAGCATGATTATAATATATTTATTTGCTTCAAGTTTGAGTTGCATAAATGCATCTATGTATATATTTATTGAGTTCACTGTTTAAAACTCCCCTACTGGGTATTTTCCAACTGAGTATGAAAATACTCATTACCATACTTTTTAGCCCCGTTGTTCGGGAGGCTTTTGCAAGTTGTGACGAAGAGCTCCTGGAGATGGATACTCATTTCCACTGTGGATTGATTCCCTTGGACTCAGGTATATGCTTGACTTATTATGAGTATTATTTGTACCATGATCTAATGTATTAGGTAAGATGAGTGTGGATTGATTCCCTTGGACTCAGGTATATGCTTGACTTACTATGAGTATTATTTGTACCATGATCTAATGTATTAGGTAAGATGAGAATTAAGTTGTTATGTATTTTGGACTTTTAGTTTGGATTAGATTATGGACTGTTATGGGACTTGCACTTAGGGATGCTTGGGAGAGATTTGTATTTAAAGTTTATGATCAGAGCAATTTATTCGTACGTTTATTTTTGAGTAGCGCCTGATGATGTTTGGTTTGACCGTATGATGTTTGATCGAATGAGTAATAATTTGGATGGGAAAAACTGACGTGTTATGTTTTAAATTATAAATTGTTTTCAAAGGTTTTGTATTCGTCATTTTTCCCGATTTATAGTAGTTATATTGCAAAAAAATTTCGTGAATTTTGAAAAAAATGTATGAAAAATCTTAGGCATTACACTTTACAAGTACAATGAATGGATAAAAAAACTTTAATTGTTCCTAGAAACTAGTTAAGATGCTAATCTAACTTGGCATCGTGCTTCTTCAAAGGTCAAATAGGGACAAATAAGCTTCTAGTTGATCGAATTCAGCTAATGGATCCCTACAAGTTAATGTCAGTCATCAATGGCCTTTCCTCCTTGTCAATCATAAATGATTTACTTTCTTTGAATGGTCCACGTTGTCAATCAAGAATGTCCCATGATAACCTCTAAATTTAAACCCTCTTTTGTTGATCAAATTCAGCTCTATACTTTCTTTATTTGGAGATTCACGAAGCACTGAGATAGGATACAACCAACAATAAAAGATTACCAGAAGATAAGTAACCAATAAATTAAAAGGTCGTATAGAAGATTGCATAATATTCAGATGTTGTAATGGGATGAATTGGACCAAAGGATGTCAAGACTTCTCTAGCAAATTCAATATTCATGCAAGTGGACCTAAATTAGTGAAATGAGCAATAATTTTTCTGAACACTAATACCCTGCTAAAAGAAACTGAATTTTTCAAGCACTTATAGTTGATAACAGACGAAATCTAACAATAAGCAAAGACTAATTGCTATAAGCTATGATAAGATCTATTAACTATTCAAGTGGTCCTCTCCTTGGTTTTCTATCTTTCACTCTCTAATATAAGAGTAGATTTAAAGGAGGGGATTCTCCAATACGAGGGACTATTCCTTGTAAAAGTATCAAGGGAGAGAAATAATTGCCTTGGAGAATTACTCATCATTAAAACAATCAAAAGAGAGACTTCATTCTTCTAAGGAGCAAACAAAAGAGGTGTGTCTGTGTATTCATTCGTACACAAACAAAAAAAATGACTAAAACCATATATCGTAAAAGAGGAGATAATCCAACTTGAAGAAAAATTGAGTGGCAAGGTTAACCTACTGATCATAGGAAATATAGAGGCACCATAAGAGAGGAGATAATCCAACCTGCAGATGTACTATACCTTGGCTAAAACCATATATATATATATATATATATATATATATATATATATATATATATATATATAAGAGTGTTCCATATAATACCTATTAAGAAGAGATTTCTTAACTTGAGTGGGAGGGAAATCATGTTTCACAATATAGGTGAAACTAAACGTCTATGCTATATGTACATAATTTCCTGAAGATGTGTGGTCAAATTTCTTAACTTGTCACATACAAATTGCCAATTGATTCTTTTGACATAACATTGTTGATTGAACATAAATAAGCAACCAATAGGCCAGAAAACTCAAAAATAAAAAGCCCTGTAAAACTTAAGTTAACAAGAAAGAAGCACAATTATGTTAGAAACTTACATGAAGCATTATGTCAGAAAAAAAAATCATCTTACATAAAATGAACCAGAGTACTCGTGACAAGAAAGTAAATCAAAATCTTACCTCACGGCGAAGACTCCATGAATGACCAAAAATCAAAATCCTAAAAGCCCTAAGCAATTGCCAGAAACCGATAGGGAACAGAATGTAAAATGCAAAAACCTCCTTAACCAAAAGGACATAAACAGTTGCCAGAAACCGAAAAGGAACGACAATCTATTTACATAAATTACAAACTATGAACATAAATAAAGATTACAAGCCTGAGCGAGAGAAATTACATCGACTCTCACACCGGTTCACCAACTCACATGCCCATTACTGCTCCCCACGAAATCTAAAACAAGCAGCTTTATGCAACAAACAGAAACAGAGGAGTGGAGATAGGGAGGAGAGGGGTGAATGAGAGGGAAAATTTGTCTTTGTTGGGTCGTGCAGTCTCTGTGGTATGAGCGGAGCTGGACAACAAGAGGTGCTTGAGCAGTGAACAACAGCCATTGTTTTGATCTACCGCTTAAACCAACTAGAAGATTGGCAGGATAGGGATGAGAAAGAGGTAGCAGGGGCAGAGCCTTCTACAAAGGAGTTCGGGGAGAAAGGGGCGGCCGGGGACTGGCAGTCGGGCAGAGTTGGAGCTCCGCTTCCTTTGGCCAATGGGGCACAACCTCTGAAGAGTCGAGGTGGAGCTGGGTAGAGAGAAGGTAGGAAATCGGGGCAGCGCTAGGTGACCACTGACAATCGTGGCAGAGCAGCGGTGAATTGCTGGGGTACTAGAACGGTGGCAGTGAAGACCCGGAGACAAGAAAAGGCTAGTGAAGGGTACGATGGGTATTATAAAAAAAATTAAGTTACATCCTCATTGGATGTTCCCAACACAGTAAAGAGAATCAAACGATAATCAAATGATGAAAAATGGAGGGCGGAGAATTTACTGGCGGAAACAACGGATGAAATACATCAGCGGACTATATAGAACTCACCTTCAGCTTCTCACCTTCACCTTCACCAATTAGTGTCAACCAATTAGATTCTCCTGTGTTTGACCCACTGCTCTCCATTGTAGCTAACCAGCCCTATTACCAACAACTTCACAAGGGGGTTCATCCTATTCTTCCCTAAGTGTCATAATTTGTTGGAAAGAACTTCCCTATGGGTCTAGGTCCATGACGCTTATTCTCGGATGTACTTTGAAGCAAAACACTGACATTTTCCTTGCGTTCACCAATTTTGAAATGAATCTAATGATCTACAATGAAGGGAATGAAATGATGGAACTTAATAAACTTAAGCAACTTTGATTTAAGGTACCATATTTGCTTATAATGTCATGTATAAAGGGGGCAACACCAAGGACAATGAGGTGGGAAAGATCCATGGCCGCGCTTGTGCTTCCTTCAAAGAAGTGGTGTTCTCCTTCAAGCTTCCAGATAGTAGCTTATAATGAGGGTCAGGCATTCCTGAGTATAAGTCTCATAAATAGTCGCACTCAATCAAAGGGTATACATGAGCCAATGAAAATTGATCAACCCACGGAAATAAGCATCCATCTCTAGAAGTTCTTCATCACAAACCTATAAAAGCCTCCCAAACATTGAAGCTAAAAAGGAAAAAAATGAGTATTTTCATACTCAGTGGGAAATACTTAGTAGGGGTGTTCAAAACAGTGAACTATGTAAGTCCATACACAAATGTGCTCATGCGACTCAAACATGAAGCACAAAAACATAGAAACACATCAAAGTCACATAATAGAACAATTATGCACAAACATATATCATCTTGTCATTCTTATACGTACACATACACTTACAACCTTAATTACATCATTCTTACATTTATAATCTTACTTAGAACATTCTTATATACTTACTTGTACTATCTTACTCAAATTCTTACTCTTACAGTCTTGCTCAGAAACATATGCTTACAATCTTGCTCAAAAACTTACTCTTATAGTCTTACTCATAATCTTACACTTTCAGTCTTGCTCATAATCTACAAACTTACTCAAAAACTTACTTATACAATTATATATATTATTGACCACTGAAGCTCATTCTAATTAATAAGCTCCAATATCAAAATAAAAAGGAATGTCATTGGTGTATCTAAGGGCTATATAGTGTCACATAAGGGCAAAAATCATACAGTGTCATTCTTGGGCCGCTCTTACAATGTCACTCTTAGGCAGAATCATATAGTGCCAACTAAGGGTAGAAATATACAACATTCTCAATAGGGCATCCACTCTTGGGCAAAATCAAATAGTGTTGACAAAGGCCAAACACATTCTCAATAGGGAATCAAATATCTGGGCTTAATATAGCACTAAGACAAAATTGAAAACATGCATCACTCTCAATATTGCATCAGATGTTTGGGCCTAGATATAACACACATACGACATCCTGCAGGATAAAGATCATGGCAAGATATGAGAAACGCTCAATTGATTCATTATCGGCTAGCTCAAACACAGAATTTAATCCATCAAACCCTCAGGTCTCAAACTCACAATGCTATCAAATTAGTTTTTCCCACAATTTAAGTTTGAATGAAGTAATTTATATGTGTACAATTATTCCATAAAAACTCTTCTATCTGATAGTCTTTCACTAACCAATCTGAAGTTGAGCCTGTTCCAAAACCCTAGTTCTTTAGGGCAGTAGATTTCACTTAACCCGCTCATCTCATAATCATTACTCTCCATAAATATATCCTTACATATATTATACATTCTCCGTCATCGACCTTATGGCCAAATCATTTTACTCGAAAGTCATCAAACTAAGTTTCTCAGAGCCAACCTCAATTATCACCCTCTTACATATGCCTCATTTATTGTTCTTAATTTTCACTTCATAATATGTACATTATGTTTGTACAATTATGTTGTGCACTCTTACTATCTGACAATCTCTCATAAGGCATCAAACCTTAAATTCGCTTACATACTAAACCCCGAACATATACTTCAATCCTTGCCCATCAAACTTAAACCCTCCGTCTTCCATCATACAATTACAAATCCATAATCCTCTGTCACGTCTTACCATCCATTGCCCATCTATCTACCCCACTCACGTACACATATCCATCACATAACCTTATAGCCATAATACATATGTATCTCCATCATATATACATATAACATATACATAATTTCATTCATAGCTTACCAACATACTCGTTAGTCATCACTAGCATACATATGATTTATATACATCAAACATACTTTTAGCTCACATGCATGTCATATACATTTTCAAACATATCATAATTTATCTTCTTTCCCTCTTGGATGCCTCCCTTGCATTTGTTCCCATCGATTTTTTCGTATTTCCAATCTCTCTTTGCCCTATGTTGCCCTTGGATGCTTATTTATTGGTCTAATCTCATTACTATGGATCTGTTAGACAAGCATGATATTATAGGCCATCAATGTGTGTCTAAATAGTAGTAATTACTCCTATTGGAGTTATGTCATGAGTAACTTAACCATGGGAAAATGATTGTGGAATTATATTGATGGTTCTACTCTCAAACCTATTATGAAAGATTATGTCAAAGCAGAGGATTATGTAAAATAGTGTTTTGAATATGCATAATGCCAAAATTATTACTTGGTTAAATAATTTTGTGGATCTCTCTATTGGTTTACAGTTAGTCAAGTTTAAGATAGCCAAGGCTTTTGGGATTATTTAGCCTCTTTATATGTATAATCTAATTATCCAAACTTTATCAACTGGAATTGAATATTTGCTTTGCTAGGTAAGGATATAAATCTATTCAGAATTACTATGCCTACATGATCACTATATGAGATCAGTTAGCTCTTATGGAACCATTTGAAATCTTTACTTCTCCTAATTTGCTCATATATCATGAGGATTGTTAGGTTGTTCATTTTTGCATCGGTCTCCTTTGCTTATTGTTGCTGCTACTGTTAACAAATTAATTACATATAAAACCAAATTGAAGATTTTCATTATCTTAACCTCAACTAATCCGACTATTTTGGTTGCTTCGTCTAATGCACTTATTCAGGTAACTAATCTGCCTAAAGCTTGTACCTCTATTGATGAATGCAAGTGTTGTCATAAGAAGGGACATTGTATGGCCGAATGCCCACAACAGTTTGGGCATCAGTTCACTTCTTCACATCAGTATAAGCGTTCATTTCCTGGTTCATCTACTGCTTCTCAACCAACCCGTTCCTTTCAACAAAATCGTGGACAATGGTTCCCTAGTGGTTGCCTACAACTGTCAATATGATCTCTTATGCACCTACTTACATCTCCAGTGCCTCCTCACCTATAGCAAACTCCACTCACGAGTTCCAGACTTTGCTAGAAATTTTGACTCGACTACTAGGTACCTATATCTCTCCTTCTACATTGTCTGTCATAGACACACGTTTGTCTCTTCGACCTAATTTTGTTTGTTTTACTTGTTATGATTAGATATTTAATTTTAGCGCCACACATCATATAACACCTGATGCTACCTATTTTGTTGTGTGTAGAGACTCTTCACACTTAGTGTTGTTTGGGAAGCAAATGGCAGCTCCATTTCATTGTCTAGCATGGGTTCCATTCTCTCACCCTATTTTTCACTCTCTAATATTTCGCATATCCCATAACTTATTGTTGTCTCTTTCAATCAATTTACTGAATGGTACTCTAATAACTTCATTAGGGTCATATTAATTAGTAGTTCTGCATTGTGTACGCTTTATAGAGGCAATAACGATAGTCTTCTTTTTTGTAGCCACCTACTAGCCCCTCAAGCCCCATAATACAGATCTTCATTTTCCGGTCGAGTACATGGAAGTTAGGGTGTGTAAAGGAGATAGAGCAGAAGAGGAGGACATAGGGTGTGTGGTTAAGGTTAATAATAACCCTAATACTCTCTCTTTCTTATATTAATATTTACATTTAATTTTTAAAATAAATTAAAATAATTTATTTTAAAAAATTATATCTAACTATCAATTTAGGACAGTGGGACTAGCATTTTTCTTGTTGTAGACCGAGCTTTGCTTGCAAGGCATGCACTGAATGCGGTGTTCGGTGGTATATTGCTCGCATAAGTCCAGGTTTAGCAAAAACGAAAAAAGAAAAATCTGGACTGCAAGACTGGCGCACGTTCTAAGTGGATGGTTCCATAGTTGGTGGACCTAATCAGTCACATGGCCTCCTCTTTTTGCCACCTTTTTTTTTGCGCTGAAGCTGTCCAAGGTAGATGAAACTTGCGTAATATGCTACATAAAATCGAAATTAAAAATGCTTTCTGAAACGCAAAGGCAGTGAGATACACAGACACCCAATGGAATCGGGTTACGCGTTTATGACTAACAAAGGCAAACAACTAAACAGGCCTTAATTGGCATGCAACTCACTCTTTCGAGACTCACAAAACGGTACTTAATCAATATTTAAATCCCTAATTTCACTAATACATACAGCTAAACTGAAGTTGTTTTCCTTCTTGTTGCTAAAATGACAAATTCATATTGGATTCCGCCTTTTGCTATAGCTGGCTAAGGAGACATCCAACAGGTCCACCACCTCCCTCAAAAGAAACCGCGTGATCTTAGCTGGATGGGAACATGGCTGGGGGCCGAGATAATTCTGACTGATCTTAGGGCGGACCCCACACATCCCCCACGCCACATCTAAACTCTAACTACTACTCATTACTCATTAATGGTGTCAAGAATTGCACATTTACTAGGAAAACCAATCTAAATAAAAGCAGCTGCGTGATTTAAAGTCCCACGCCCACTTTAATGTAATGGAGCCAAATGAATGAAAAGGGCAGAATTCCAAAGTAGTAATTAGACAAGGGACTTGTGTATCCTAACCAAGATTTCATGACAAACACGGTGACTATGTTACATAGGCGCCTTAGTATAGTTCACAGAGACAAAATACGTCTCTATGTACTTCACAAAGGTCGTGGTTTTCTAAACCGCATTCCACGAACAAAAATTGTGACCATATTAGAGTCTCAGCATAGTATATAGAGACATATTTGCTTCCACGGTCAGGGTTTTCGGTTATGAAATCGCGATTAGGCTAGAACGAGTCATTAAGATAGAGATTGAATTAACAGAAGAAACGCAAAAACCTTCTAATCCCATTGGGCTACCTGTGCTGTCCACCTCAACCGCACTCCAACCCAAATCCAGCAGCTTCAAAGCCCTTACAAACATCGTCCCTTCCAAGTTTCCGCCCCCTTTTCTTCCTCATCTATCAGTCCTAAAAAAGGCTCTGCCCAACGAACCGAAGCGGTTCCTGCTCCACGCCTGCCCGCTTCCCAACCCTGTCTGCCGTCTTCTTCTTCTTCTTTCTTTCTTTTTCCCTGTTTTCTGGCAATGGGACGGGACCAAAGGAGACGACGAAGGAGAAGAGATCAGCTGCTGCTGAATCCCCTCCATGCGCGCCTCTTGCTACTCTTTTTTTTCTCTGCCGCCGCCACGACCACCCTTGCTGACGATGCCCCCGTCATGCAGAAGCTCGCCACCCTCCTCGGCCCCGACGGATGGTCCGCCACCGGGGACCCATGTGTCGATAAGTGGCCGGGTGTCAACTGCGACGCCGGCCGCGTCGTTCAGATCAACCTCGCCTCGAAAACACTCGGCGGGTCTCTTCCCTCCGACCTGAACAAGCTCTCCAAGCTCCACACGTTGGCCTTGCAGAACAATGGCATTACCGGGGCCCTTCCCACCCTCTCCGGCATGTCCAACCTCCAGGAGGTCTTCTTGGACGGCAACAATTTCTCCTCTATTCCCTCAGATTTCTTCTCCGGACTCACCAGCCTCCAGGTTTTCAGCCTCAACGGCAACAAGCTCGGCCCTTGGGAGCTCCCGGACGACCTGGCCCAGTGCACTAGCCTGGCCACCTTCTACGCCAGCGGCGCCGGCGTCACCGGCTCCATCCCGGCCTTTCTCGGCCAGCTCCTCAACCTCCAGGCCCTCCGCCTCTCTTACAACAATCTCTCCGGCCCATTACCGGCCTCCTTCGCCACTTCCGGCATTCAGAACTTCTGGCTCAACAACCAGCTGTCCCCGCAAAAGCTCACCGGCGCGGTCGATGTCCTCTCCTCGATGACCTCCTTGGCCCAGGTCTGGCTCCATGGCAACTCATTTACCGGCCCGGTGCCCGATCTTTCCAACTGCACCAACCTCTTTGACCTCCAGCTCCGGGACAACCAGCTCACCGGCGTCCTCCCACAGTCCCTCTTCTCGCTGCCAAAATTGGTCAATGTCTCCATTGGCAACAACATGCTCCAGGGCCCATTCCCGAACTTCAAACCCGATGTCCAGTTCGACAAAAACATCGACCAGAACAACTTCTGCGACACCAAGCCAGGGCGGCCATGTGACGAGAGGGTCACGATTCTGTTATCTATAGAAGAGGGGTTTGGGTACCCAGTGAAGCTGGCGGATTCATGGACGGGGAACGACCCCTGCAATGGGTGGTCTTTCGTCTCGTGTGACGCGCAGAGGAGGAATGTGACCGTTCTCCGCCTAGCCAACCAGGGCCTGGTGGGCACCATCTCCCCCTATATTGCCAACCTCACCTCCCTCAGGTCCTTGATCCTCAGCAACAACAATCTCACCGGACCAATTCCTGAGAGCTTGACAGGTTTGAGCCAGTTGCAACTATTCGATGTCTCCAACAACAATCTAAGTGGTCAGATACCTGCTTTTGGGGAAAATGTGGCCTTCAATACATCTGGAAATCCTCTTCTTGGAACTAATATTTTGCCAGCTCCTCAAGGTAATCCCGCCTCTTCTTCTGACTCGAATGGGAATTCCAGTGGGAAGAAATCCTCTTCTATTCCAGTTAATGTCATTGTGGCCGTGGTTGTTGTGGTAGCTGTTGCGATTGTTTGCGTTATTGTCTTCTTCCGGATTAAGAAATCCAGGAAAAAGCCTAAGACCGGCCATCTTCCTCTCGCTACCTTTGATGCTAGAAAGGCCAAAGCAGTGAGCCCGATTGGTAATGGAGGGAGGCTCGTAAGCGAACCCACCAGCCATGGGAGTAGCGGCCACAGCGAAATGCCAGCTCTGGAATCCGGAAGCATGGCTCTCTCCATCCATGTCTTGAGGCAGGTTACAAACAATTTTAATGACGACCACATTGTGGGTAGGGGAGGGTTCGGTGTGGTGTACAGAGGAGAGCTTCAGGATGGTACCCAGATTGCTGTGAAGAGGATGGAATCGGCTGTGGTAAGTTCGAAGGGGATGAATGAGTTCCAGGCCGAGATTGCTGTGCTGACAAAGGTGAGGCACCGACATTTGGTGGCTCTATTGGGATATTGCATTGAAGACAACGAGAGACTTCTGGTTTATGAGTATATGCCTCAAGGGACTCTGTGTCAGCATCTCTTTGAGTGGAGAGAACATGGATACGAGCCCCTCTCTTGGAAACAGAGGCTAACAATTGCTTTGGATGTGTCCAGAGGGGTGGAGTACTTGCATAGTTTGGCACAAAAGAGCTTCATACACAGGGATTTGAAGCCATCTAACATACTTCTGGGGAATGATATGAGAGCTAAAGTTTCAGATTTTGGGCTGGTCAAGCTTGCTCCAGATGGAAAGTACTCTGTGGAGACAAGGTTGGCCGGAACATTTGGGTATCTTGCTCCTGAATATTGTGGTAAGTGTTGTTTCATTGTTCTTTGGTTTCAATCTATCCCTGCTTTTTAACCACATTTTACTGACACTGTAAAAGGTTCTCACAGCTTAGTGTCTCATTATGATTTGAAATTAACTGTATGTGTCTAGGTCCTATTTCTAAAAATCAGATAGTTTCCATCATTGAGATTCATTTGATGTTTAGCTCCTGAATTGGCATTCACCAAGTTCATGAACCATTAAAAAGTTTTGTCGTGTGTGGGTTATTACCATTCTTTCTCTAGCTGCTTATTTTTTGCGTCATAATGCCTAATCTTCATACTCAAAAGGGAAAGCAGATAAAAATGGTCTTGGAAAATTGCCGATTAGTTTCTTCAGGATGTATGATTGTTTCTTTACTCTTTGCTTTATTATCTGATTCTTGTTCTAGTTCTCAATGCTATGGAGGTGTGAAATGAATGTATCTCTGGAGTGTGGCAGTTGCTTGTCTTTTATTAGTTTCTGTTGGTTTTCTTGAATCTCAAGAATAGAAATGAACGGGATGAATAATTCAATGCAGCAACTTTAGCCTTAGTATATTAGATGCTTCATATCCATGAGAAAAATGATTTGATATTGGTGATTTTTTTAGTTTACTTAAGCCAGCCGGCAATCTGATCTTTGCTGTATGAATTACAAGTTTTTTGCAAGTAAGACTTAAGAATTTGATGTTGATGTGAATTGCAGCCACAGGAAGGGTGACAACAAAGGCTGATGTTTACTCATTTGGTGTGATTCTCATGGAATTGATTGCTGGCAGAAGAGCACTAGATGATTCCCAACCTGAGGAGAGAACTCATCTGGTCACCTGGTTCAGAAGGGTAATGATCAACAAGGATAACATGCTGAAGGCCCTAGACCCAACTCTCAGTCCAGGCGACGACACTTTCGATGATATTTGCAAAGTGATAGAGCTCGCCGGCCACTGCACTGCCCGTGATCCTTTCCAGAGACCCGACATGGGTCATGCAGTCAATGTCTTGTCCCCTTTAGTTGAACAGTGGAAGCCTGCCAGTCCTGGTGAAGATGATGGGCTCAACGTGAATTTCCCGATGAGTCTTTCACAAGCAGTTGAGCGGTGGCAAGCCGGCACTTCAATGACAAGCGAGTTGTTATATAGCCAAATTGGAAGTACAGGGAACACCCAAACCTCCATTGAGCCATCTGCATTTCCTAGCACATTTACTCCAAACAATGCTCGCTAGGAAAAGTTGGGAACTCGGTAACGAGATAGTAACAAAAGGGTTTTCAGCCATTTTGCAAGTGGGTTTTAACTTCTCAACACCACTTTGTAAGATAAGACGAGCACGTCCACTTCTTCAACTCTAGTCCTGTCGGCCTGAGCTCGTGAAATTCTGGGCAATGAGGAATTTGTTGAATTCTTTTGGCACAAAACTAACCATTTGATTTAAAGATGGAAGAGTTAGAAGTAGGGTAAGTGGAACTTTTTTAGAGAGGATTGGTTTGTTTGTATTTCTTGAGCGTATCTTTACACAATAGACTTCAATCGGTTGGTGGATCTATAGTTCTTTCAATTTTCGATCGAAATTGTTCAAACATGATTTTATCATTTTTATAGATTTATAGAACGGAAAGTGACGGGTTGGAACCTGGAATATGCGTGGTATATGTTTTCTATTCCTTGTGCCAGGATTTTTTGTACTTCAGCTTCATTTTAAGGAAAATGATATTCCTTACTCCAGCAGGATTTTTTATGGCCCATGGAAAGGGAATCCACCGATTACCGATTATGCCAGCCGGAATTGGCTGCGTGAGAAGTGTAAAGCATTGGACTTTTCGACAGCTGAAAGTGGAAAGTGATACTAATGTCTCTGGCAGTGGAGAACAGTAGCCTTTTGAGGCGGTGGGAATTGGCAGTTTCACATGGGAGAAAGAGCATATTCTGGTAGCGTTTAAAGAGGGCACTTGTTGTTTTTGGTTTAGATAAAGATTCAATGGTGTTAATAATCGAATCGTTTTAACTAAATGGGTAGGCAGATAAGCGAGATTAAACATTTGAAGTAACATGGAAGAAAAGGTGTGTAGGCCTTCCTTGTACATGCTATCACTGTTATGCACTTCAGGACCTTTGTACGAGATAGTTAACCACTAGTCCTTGTGAGTTAAACATTTGTTGATACGCGTTGTTTGTTCACTTTTTATCAGCTTTGGCATTGTCGGTGCATGCTGTTGTCTTTTTACTCCAATGCAGTCCCATGGGCCATCAAGGGTAAAAAATTTCTTAGATCACTTTTTATCCCACAAAATTTTATACCAAATTTTATACAGGTTTTGATTAGGTAGGAAAAAACAAATCCTTTTATTATCATGTGAGATTTTTTTTTTCTATCCAATCAATAAGATTTTGTTGATAGAAAGTGGTGTAGGTTCATCGCAACAACTCAATTGGTAGGATGACAAAGTTGCCTCCCCCTTTGAGACAAGGGAGCGAGCACATGCAACCAAGCTTTACAATTTTAGATCTCCTTATCATCTGAGTCGGTCAAAGAAATGAAATCTTGGAAAGACCTTAAAGAAATCATATAAATAATCTTGGTGATCAAAAAGAGGTTTTTATATATGTTTTGACATTTAACATTAATATAAATCTCAAACAAATATAAAATTAGAAGACTATACTTGTATTAACAAAATTTAGACTAATTAACTAGAAAATATGATGATACTTTAGTGTTTATTAACCAAAATCGGGTCAACTCTTAAGATCTTCCACATGATTTAAGTAAAAATAGAAAAGTGCACGAATAAGTTGCTTAAGAGTACCCATTTAAGAAAAAAGGGCAGAAGTCAACTTTACGTGGCTCAATAGGATTTGTATATCACATGAGATCTCAAAACCATGAGTTCTACACATGCTATTTGTTTGTCATTCATGAGCGCAAATGCAAGTAATGTTAACTTAATTCCTGCGTTGTATTTTATTCAAAGCGAAAGTTTGATACTCCAGAAGTCTACACAAGCCAAAAGAAAAAATATAATTGTGTTGACAAACATACCTTAAATATATGCTGCTCACATTGTTCAATTAGTAGGGAAATTTATTTTATATTTTACTCTGACAATGAACCCAATATAAGAAATACATAAGAGCTCTTGATATTTGAGATTGATGGTATATATACTAGTGCACGTTAACACATTAATGTACACTATAATGTAGCCGTCGATCTCATCTACGAAGGGCTCTTATGTATTCGTTACCCTAGGCTCTTGGAGTATAAAAAACTCTTCCTACTCATAGATGGTATCAAGTCACAAAGACAAACACACTGACAATAATATGAGTTTTATGTAATTACTAAAGAAAAATTCTTCTCAGAGTTACAATTCACTTGATAGAGCTGTAGTTTTAGCTAGCTCTTCTCATTACTAAAGAGTAAATTATACTTATATTTTATCATCTTTGATAATTTAATATTTACACTCCCTAAGATTTCAAAAGTTACAGATACACCCCGGCCTTAACAAAATTATTAATAATTATTTTAAAATTTTAAAAATCCCTCTATTTACTTAACCGTTAAGGGGGTCATAAGGGGTCGTGACCATTAGGGAGTGTGATACCCATTCCCCCACCATGCTCCCATTGGTCACGAACCCCTTAATAGTTAAGTGGATAAAAGTATTTTTATCATTTAAATATAACTAATAATAATTTTTTAATAATAGGAAATGTATGTATAATTTTTAAAATATTAGAGGGTGCATATAATTTTTAAGATATCAGGGGTTGTGTTATTTTGCCAAAGATAAGGGAGTGTAAGTGTAATTTAGCCTTTATTAAAAAGACACTTAACATGTTGGTTGGATAAATGAGAGAAATTAGGCCCCATTTCAAGGTCAAACGTGATAAAAAGATTAATAAACTAGAAGAATGCAACAAGGTGGTAAAAAAAAAATATTGATTGTTCCTCGAGTATAATCGATGAATACATGGACTTCTAAAAATATAGTTGAAGCAACGATTAACTTTCATTCAATACATTGGTTGCTTTGGTATGTGCAAAATTTAAACTTGTGTCTGCCAAGAAACCATTTTCCAACTCAATCAATAATATGAAATTCAATAATTCCGATAACCTTGCTCTTAGAAAATACCTAGTGAGAGAAGATTAGCCCCATTTCCAGGAGAACAGAGCCATACACAACCACCACTGGCGTTAACTAATAGAAATGACTATATTTATCATGAAAACTCGTTGAAGAAGAGGAGGTTACATCTGATGCTATGTCAACAGAATGAAGGTCTTCCGTAAGATGATCGATATCATTCCCAGAAGTTCCAGAACCTGGTAGGTGCTGGGGGATTCCACCTTTCATAGAAAATTCGAAAGAAATCAAAACTGTCAGAACTTAAAATACAAATCATGAAGCATAAAATGCAGCATTCAAAGACCAGTGTGCTCAACCTGTTGCTGAAAGATATATTAACAAAATTCCATCAGGAGGAAGTGCCTCGCATATTGTGGCAAGAACATGACACGAAGATAACCATCATTAAGTTGGATATTTTAACTCTTCTAAACTTGAAATATTTCATAAATTGGTTCGGATGCGGTCAAGCCATAAACCACATAATAAACTATCATGCGTTATCAGAATCTTCCAAACTTCCATCTAAGAAGTAAAGAAAGTTCCACCAACACTAATCCATCAGTACAGTTTTATTAAAAATACGTTACAATATGGTCATTGCGAAACTCTAGTTAAAACATAGAGACGATGAATGACCAGATTTTCTTAGCTGGTGAAACAGTGATGATAAGTGGAACTGTATGGTGACTTAGACTCTTATATCAGTAATGCCGACAAAAAAACCTACGAAATCATCAGTCTGCACTTCAAACTTCATTATCTCGCTGATGGTGTCAAATCTTTAATTTTATGCCATAAAATTGGATGTAACAAAAAAATGTTATTGATTCTAAACAACATAAAGTAATAAAGATTCCACTTACAAAATTATAAAAATATTGAGGGCTTGTTTGGGTACCATTTTAGTTTTAAAGCAAAATAATTTTGGGCCATTTTATTGTATAAAATGTCAAATCGATTTAAAAGGTCTTGAAACTTAACCCTTTCCTTTAAGCCATTTTCGGTTCCCATAGAAACAGGCCCTTAACCGAATATGTTGTACTTACTGCTATAAAATTTGTAACCACTGGACGATTCGACACAAGACAGCTTTCTGTGGGTTTGGCGGTAAACTCAGGTCCATCATTATCTGAGCAACTAAATTCACAGCCTTGATTTTATCCAACTCGGTTTGTTGTTGCTTGGAGATTTAATTATTGGTAAAATCTACTGTCGGTTAACTGAAAATCGATTTTGAATGTGTTTTTCCTCAAACACGATTTGTCTTGTGGTTCCCTTTATAGAACTTCAATATCAGTTATAAAAATTCAAATGTACAAGACTTACAATCCAGCAGTTACAAAAATTGGAGACAGAAAAGTAAATGCTGGAACCAGAAAGACTCAAGTGCAAATAATTCAAATGCAGATTCAAAAGTTGGCTAAAATCAAGGTTGCCAAGTTAATTGCTTGGAGAGTGGAGGAAACCGATCAACCATTTCTGTAATTTGGCCATTGTTCATACCAATTCCAATAAGTATTCTTTTGTTTGATAAAAGGAACCCCTTGGTTCCCACTCAAGGCATTTGATGCATTCTAAATGCATCTCGTGTGAGCTCAGCAAACTTAATCTATCCATAAAAATATATGATAAAATTAAAACCAAAAGACTCAAATAACATGACAAATACATTTTCTATCAAAAGAAAACATTCAAAAGAAGTAGTCTTTACTGTAAACTCGTTACGATCATAGCTGCACAAAATTGCTTTTCGCAATTTTATTCTCCTTGTGATAAGGCAAGCAAGAATTTATATTTATTCCAGAGCTTGATCTAGAGAAAAAGTGTATCGTAAAGGTAAATGATGTTTCAGCTTTCAAAATTTTAACTGCCTCTTACAATCTTTGAAGTTGGCCTCCTACATAAGAGAAACTCAAGATTGAGCATTACCATGCAATACAAACGAAACTCATAAAAAGGCGTGCAACTACATGGAGACAAACAGACAGGAGCATTACTGCTAATGAAAGGACTATAACATTAAAATGGACTCAAGAATTTGGATATCATTTGAGTTCACGCCTTCCAATCTCGTTTGTCAGTCCAAAACCCAACGAATTGGTCCAACTGCCAAGGACAAAATGCTAGATTAACCACACGAGCTTGTTCCTTTGATAGAACAGGTAATAGCATAAATTTCCATACAAAATGAATCCGATGTGATGTTAACAACCTTTGATAGAACAGGTAATAGCATAAATTTCCATACAAAATGAATCCGATGTGTTGTTAACTTTCATACGTGGAAACTCTACTTCATCGTTGCAACATCATTAATAAGTAGGGCTTATATTTTTTAGGCCCCACTCATCTATGGTAATGAAATAATGAAGTAGAGTTTTCATCGTACGACACATAGCGTTCCAGCATTTTTCCTTCTGCTAAGTGCTAACACGAAAAAGAAAACCAAGTTCCGGAGAAGAAAACAACCACACTCACTGAAGAGAGTAAAATTTTAGTAACCTGCCTGGATTCAATTTTAAACTGATGAAATTCAAGATCTGGTATTTGAGTGCAAAAATAAAACTAAATATGCTAATTTTAGAGGGAAACAAAAAGATATGGACTTGGGACTTGTTTAGCATGACCAATTTTAATAACCAAGGCTTGGTAATTAATAATGGAAGGCTTCCACATCACCAAAGAAGGAATAAGAGAGAAATTTGGAAACCAAATCCAATAGTTCTCAAGGTTCATGTCTATTGGTAATACATTATGGTCACCAAAACATTTTTCAAAAGGTATTCTCTCTACTTCAATAGTTTCATTTGTCAATCCAACCATAACGTATTGGATATGACCTCCCTTGGCTCTATTCGGGCATGTGGCACCTAGGAGGAGGGGTTATGGGGCCGGGATCTATGAGATGTATGAAAAACATAGTCTCATTAAAAAAAAACATTTGTCTCATATAAATTATTCATATTCTCATAACATTTTATCTCATATTAATTATCCCATTTCATATTAGGCCGCCTCTCCTGACTCCTACTAAGTTTGTTAAGGCCCCAAGTTCTTAATTTATTTTGTTGAGTTTTATTGCGATAAAAAAATTTGTCTAAATTTTATTAATGCAAGCAACCGTACTCTCCAACCGGGTGGGTTTTGTAGGAAGGCCAAATTCTAAGATCTAAGGGGCACCAGGATGATTCAATGGGCATAGAAACTCTGACACCTCCCATGTGAAAGCTTTTAGTTCCTTCCACCTCCTAGTTCAACCTTTTTGTTTTTTTTTTCCGTATTGTTAAATCGCTTCTTAGAGAGTGCAAAAACCTCTTTTTTTTTATTGAAATTGATTTGAAAATTTTCTTCATGGAAACACTTGGAGCCATCTCGAAGGCTTCGTATATCCTTCTCATAGCAACTAGTGGACGGGGAACCCAAGCTGCTGTTCGCCTCTTCTTATCTAACTCCCAAATTCGATACCTATGCAATTATAATAAAAGGTTGTCTAGCCAGCACTGTGCAGCTTCAACACTGGCTAGTCATCAGATCATGGTCATGTGAATTATCCGCCAAAGGGAGATTTCTCCATATCATAAATGCCTACTTATTTCACTGACTAGGAACTCTTGAAGCTGCTATAAATCCGAGAAATACATGAATATATTTCCGTTTTCGTATCTCCCTAAACTGATCCAAGTCTTGAGATGCCCCAATTATACCCCAATTAATTGATCTATCTTTCATTTACCCTTAACTATATCTCTTGGCCCTGACCTCCTAAATGATGAAAAAAAAGAGGTGATGATGGGGTTATTTGGGTGTTGGATTTTTTTTTTAAATGGAAGTAGAATTTTTTAGAATTAATTCAAAAAATTTATCACCAAATGTGAATTATTGTTAATAACATACTTTTTTTAGATTAAATTTAGATGTCACATTAAACCCATTTTTAAAACTTTAAATTAATATAATTTTTTCTCTCAAACTCAAACATGTACGTTTTTTATACTATTAAACTCCTAAATTCAAGCTTTATCAACAATATCTTATAAAGGTAGGTAATTCTGAATTTTTAAAATAGGCCTCACTTATATGACATATTTTTTTAGGCTCAAATCAACATGAGAGGTAACCATTAAAAATAAAAAAAAATTATAATTTTTAAAACTGGGCTGGGAGTCAAAATCGATGAAATAACCTTATTCGGTGATTCTCGGAATGTAAACCCGTGACTCTTAACCGGCCGCTGTTTTTTTTTTTTTTCTGGCTTGAACCCGGTCCAGGAACTTAGGACTTAGGGGTTAATTTTTTAGTAGCGTCGGGGGAGAGAAAAAAATAAACTCTCTTCTCCCCCAATTCCAGCCCCAACTTCTCTGGGAAGGAGAAATCATTCCAGCGACCCACTTCATCTTCTCCCTGCGTGCTTTCCTCTTCCTCTCGTCTCTCCCAACGTTCTCTTCCTACACCTCTCTCTCAGCGCCCTTCTTCTCAGCCCAATTTCCCTCCCCTCTCACACCCTAGCTTCCCTCTTCCTCTCCTCTGGCGGGCAGCACCACTTGAGGAGGATTCCGGTAGCCAGCGACGGTTGCGAGGGCGGTTTTGGACAACGAGAGGGCTGGGCTGCAAGGGGTAAGCAAGAAAGGTAAGCCTTTGGGTGAAATTTGTATCTTCTTCCCTGTTTTGGGTTAACCCATCTCTACTCCAATTTCGGAATTACTATTCACAACAATTTTTGAAGGAGTAAAAGTGCCCAAAATCATGTCTTTCCTTCCTCAATTTGATGCAATTATATGTTATTATTCTCAGCCTTCAATTAAAGTATATGAATTGGGTTTTTATGTTAGGTTTTAGAGGAGAAAAGTAAGCTTTGGAGTAAGCTTTGGAGTAGGCTTAGGTGAGAACCCTCACCTATAACATTGCTTGTTCTCTAGCATGAACTATTAATTATTTGTGATTATATGTGCATGTGTAAAATGAATTCTTCATGCTAGGTTTGTTGTGAAATATTCATGATATGGGTGATGTATGCTTGCTTTATTTATGATATGTTATGTAGTAAATACAAGCATGATTATGTTTGAGATGCATGCTGAGTGGATTATGAGTTATTGTCTAACATATGGAATACATTAACGTATGGAATATATCATCTAATGTTTGAGATATGAAAAGGTTGCGAATATATGCATAGCTCTATTGTGGGTTAGATGTTTTGATTCATCTATATGAATTGTGCTATATTGGAATTATGGTATGAAGTAAAGATGTATGTCGTATAACAACAATCATATGCGTGGGTTGTGATTTAATTATAAGATGTTACAGGTTATACTCAAGAGAAAGGCAGGAGTGTTGACGTTTGAGATAGATATGCATATATATAATTGCTATTGTCTGCAGGTTGTGATGAATTTGGGTCAAATACCAACTATGGTAAATAGTACATACATATGTTATGACAGGTTGATGAATTAAATAGATACTATGGATGAATCATGAAAGTTGTCTTGGTTGAACTGTGTAGAATCTACTTTCTCTTCTTATGGGCATGTGAGAGTGCTACATTGCATAAATGGTAGAGCAGGAATTAAGAACCAACCTAAGAGAGAGGTTGGGAAAGGGGAGTTAAGGTCGGGGTGTAGGGCCTTAACTTCAGAAACAAGATAATAAGTTTACCCAGGTGCCACGTAGGGATGAGGGTGGACCCCAGCCTTTGGCAGTTCCCTCCCGGTTTTCACGGGTCATTACGTGTGCACGCGTATGACCACTCACGGCGTTCTCGCACCGACGCAACCCACGGATCACAGCTAAATTCTCTAGGTGGTATGGGGAATAGGCTGTGTATGTTTTATGTTTTACTAGGCATATGGTGATTATGCAAATCTTATACTACAATGAATAATTATGTGGATGTTAAATTAAAATGATATTGCATATATGATGGTTAGGTATAGGTATACTATGCTGAATTTGAATCTAGATCTTTGGCATTGTATGAATGGTGATTGCTAAATTATAAGACATGTTATGTTTGAGGTATTATCACAGAGCTTTGGCTCACGGGTGGAATGTCCGTTCCACCGGGCGTATTTTTGCGCATAGGTTTGTTTGCAGATTTGGATGCGTAGGAACGTCAAGGAAGAGTAGAGCTTCCGTTCATGGGGTTGAGCATAGAACTTAGGAATAGTTTGATTTTAATGCTCATGAGTAGGTCAAGCATTTACTTTGTAGTTGCAGATGAACACCCTTGGGTGAAACTCCTTTGATTTGATTCAATAAAAGTTATTTATGTTTCAGATTTAAATTCTTTATCCCTTGTAGCATATGTTATTGTATTGTCACAGCTTGAGCTCAGGTGCACTCCGATGGTGTTGGCGGTCTGTGGACCCTTCTCAAGGCTCAGGTCGTGACACGGAATAGCTTGTAATCGATTTCAGGCAAAATTTTAAATTTCACCCATCTTTTATACACAAACATAATTTTAATAATTTAAGTCAAAAACAAAATGGAATCAACAAAATCTTACAAAAAATTTAGTATACAAATAACCCCACAGAATATTTCATTCTGTATTGAATCTTGAGTACACCTGTGTTCATTTCGGGAGAGGCCGGAAAGGAAAGTATCCTCCCCGAAAGCATAGAAAAACACAAGAAAGAATATCTGCTGACATTACCTTTCTAACAGTTTGACATGGACAAGTAACTAATTACATGATTTAGATTAGGCTCAACTTTTTTAAGAGAGTTATCACCAAAGTCTTAGCCGCAATTGAGGTCATGGTTCACAGTTGTGCAATGCTGAAGTTCTTGACCTCGAGTCCTGAATTTTTTATAGTGGTAGTATTACCAATTTTTGTCAGAAAGTACTGGCTATGGAGCTCCTCGAGGGTATCTTTCCGTTGACAAATTCAAGTCAATTCCCATTCCAGATGAAAAGTTCAAGGGGCTGACGTGATGCATCAGTTAACACTACATCACATGGGGGCACAACTCTTCAATCAGCCCCACAATTCACATTGAATTGCTATCAGAATTACAAGCTTAATTTGATTTCCCATGGTTCCACGTTCATGGAGTCCACCTATTGACCTATTGGATCTTGTGGTCACATAGCTTTTGCTTCCCTCGTACCGATATGGATCCCTAAGATTCATACGGTTCGATTCTGCCAGCCATCTTCCTCACCAAATAAATCAGAAGTGGGAACTTTTTTATCCTCGTCGCGGTCAAGAGGGATCCCTCAGATTCATGGTAAAAGGCAAGTAGGTACCTTTCGTTGCATGAGGGCTACCAAAGGCCCCAGCTGCTTCTATTTTAGCTTTAACAAAGCTTCCAAAGAAGCAAGCCAAAGACGCCCGGCTACCTGATTCTCTCCACTCCATCTTCTGCTTTTCTTTTACCCTTTCTCCTCTTTTGTTCTTTCTCTTTCTCTCTACTCTACGTATTTACTCTTCAAAGAAGTCTTTCTACATCACTGTCAGAGAAGGCCGTTTCGCCTTGTTTGCATCGCTTGAAATCCAGCTCCTAGAACATATTGTGGAAGCTGGACAGCCTAAAAATTGTTGACAATTGAGTGTTGAAAAGTGTTTCTAGAGGATAGGTCGGCCTGAGTGGTTCAACGCTGCCTAAATAGAAATCTACACAGGAGAAGTCAGAGAAACTTGAATGCGTTTCTTGCCGCCCTCTTTCCCGCTTTAAATACTGCACCAAGTCACCAATCGCCCGGAAAACAATCTCTTATCTCATTCGCCAGACCAACATCTCTCTAAAGTCTGAACTACCGCACTTGGATACAGACTTTGCACCGAAGGAAGAAGCTCACTTATTTGCAATGATGGGTCTGCTTCCTCTGCTTCTCCTCTCCTTGATGGCTGCCTGCACTGGTAGGTTTGTTGATCATACATGGATAAGCATAAGCCTAGATATCATTCTCCTGACCGTTTTGTTCTTCTTCTGCCTTCGCAGTTTCTTCCATTTGCTTGCTTCTTCTATCATCATCTAAATATCCTGGTTGTGGTCCTTGCTCTGTTTTCACTTGTTCCTGATGGATATATTGCATGCATGGCAAAGAAACATGTTATTTTACCTTGCATTTTGATTAATAATTGCCTATATGTCTCCACATCTGACCCATAATATTCTTTGATTTGTTTTTCCAACAACCAGACGCACGAGGTGCATCAAGGCTAATCGGCATCAACTATGGCGAGCTGGGGAACAACCTCCCTACCCCTGCCCTCTCCGTCTCCTTCATTCAGTCCCTCAAGGCCGGCCGCGTCAAAATCTACGGAGCCAACCCGGAGATCCTCCGTGCCCTCTCCGGCACCGGCCTCCAAGTCGCTATCATGGTCCCCAACCAGCTCATCTCCAACATCTCCTCTTCCCAGTCTCTGGCCGACTCCTGGGTCCGGACTAACCTCGTCCCCTTCCTCCCCACCACCAAGATCCGAGTCCTCTTCGTCGGCAACGAGATCCTCTCCTTCTACGGTGACCAACAGACCTGGATCGATCTCGTCCCGGCCATGCGCCGCCTGCGCCGCTCCCTCATAAAGTACGGCGCCCAGAACATCAAGGTGGGCACCCCCCTCGCCATGGACTCGCTCGAATCCTCCTTCCCTCCGTCCAACGGGACTTTTCGAGCTGACGTTGCCGAACTGGTGATCAAACCGCTGCTGCAATTCCTGAACGGAACCTGGTCCTTCTTCTTCATCGACGTCTACACGTACTTCGCCTGGGCAGCTAACCCGGAGAGCATCGACCTCGATTACTCCCTGCTGCAGCGCACGAACCTGACCTACACCGACCCGGTCTCCGGGTTGACCTACACCAACCTGCTGGACCAGCAGCTCGACGCGCTGGCCTTCGCCATGGCCCGGCTGGGTTATCCGGACGTCCGCATCTGGATCTCCGAGACCGGATGGCCCAGCGCCGGCGACGTCGACCAGACCGGGGCCAGTATTTCTAACGCTGCCACCTACAACCGGAACCTCGTGCGGAAAATCACTGGCCGGGTCGGCACCCCTGCTCGACCGGGTTCCGCGATCCGGGCGGATATCTTCGCTCTGTACAACGAGAACCAGAAGCCCGGGCCGGGGACAGAACGGAACTGGGGGCTGCTTTATCCGAACGGGACGGAGGTCTACGAGGTGGACCTGACCGGGATGAAACCGGATACCGACTACAAGCCGCTGCCCCTCCCGACAAACAACGAGCCGTCAGGACCCCAGTAAGTAGTCATATTCTTGTTGCTCGAGTGCAGGCTACGTACGGCTCATGCATAGTCTCCTGGTGCGACAGTCCCCATGTGAATGGAGGAATAGGATACTCATATTTGTTTCTTAAACGAATGATTAATACATATGCTAAACACAAATATTCGCTATATTTATATGGTTTTGATTGGATGAGGGTAGAGAAAGATAAACGTTTTTTTGTTGTACCTTGAATTGGCATTGGCTTGTTGGTGTGTCAAAATTCAAATAGAGTGTGCTGGCAGATGTGATGTTCTTTGCTGGGGAGTTTTTTTGTCTGCTTTAAGGGTGGAAACTTGACTAGTTTCACTCATCCGAGGTAAAGGTCGATACTCTGCAACAAGATTTGTATGTTTACATGGTCTCAGTTTCTTACTATCAACGAGACGAATTGTCTCTCCATATCTGGTGCACCGCAATCTCGTATGCAAGTAATTCTACACACGATTTATGTATTATATGTTATTTTTGTACTTTTTTAAAGTTTGTAATGAGAAATCTTACTTAGAATAAGTATAATCGAATTAAGCAAGTTGCTCTGTCCTTAAAATAGAATTTGCCCTCTTTAACGATGTTTAGGACTTTTAGGCATATGCCTCTTAGGATAAGATGATCAACCATGTACTATAGGAGCACCTCCAACATAATACATACAGCAAACCACAATGTATATGCCCTCACAGAAATAGAAACAGACGGAAATCCAATGTAGGATTAGTGCAGAAATTGTTTTAAATGATTTTATAAGAAATCCTGTTGAAGACACTTTTTTCCTGTTTAAACGGATGTGTTCATCCGTTAATGTGTTCATCCGTTAACTAATACATTTTTTAGTGAAAACAAATCGGATCCATTTTGGTTAAAAGAAAACCAAACCAAATAAATTTATCCCAAAAATATTATCTTGTTGACCCAACGCAACCGGCTGGCTGGATGGACAGCGGCGACGCGTGCAGGTTAGCCCACCTAGGTGCATTGGTCTAACATTTCTCTCCTCCACAAAAATAGGATGGCCCAATGACCTAACTTGAAAGGCCAAACTAATGTCTTATATACCAACAATATCACATTCTTCTAGGCGATATGAGACTATTCACTCCTTCAACCAATTCACATGTGTTATTCTCATTCAATATAGAGTGTGCTTAGGGTCTCTCTACCATATGGGCTTAACCCACTTGAGTAATATGAGCTTGACCCACATAAATATCATGCCCACCTTAATGATATGGGCTTAACCCATTAAATGTAATGCCCACTTCTAATAATCCCCCACATGAATGAGAATTGACTGGATAACTATGCAAAACAATGCAAATAAACCATGAAAGCAATATTGAAAAGATCATGCATGAGGGAAACGTAGCTTTTGGCTTTTAACCTTCCCTTGTAAAAACCATCAAGTCTACTGGCTAATCAGTAAACATGATGTCTTAAATTGTTCAGCCGTTTGTATAAACCAAGACAATAGAATTCACACAATCACTTCTCAGACATACTGTGGTTCTCATGATTGTGTTCATTTCAGCCCTGAACAAACCTAGCTTTCATAAGTGCTCTAGAAGATTTAGCCTTAAAATCCTCATAAAAGCGGCCCATTCACACTCATATAGGTGATTTTCATTAGGAGTATCCTGCAATACCCTGCTCGAATTAATTCAAGCTATGAGAACAATTAAAAGCTAAGCTTATACTTATTCACTCTGCAAGCATCACTATCTCATCATAGGAATGAGGACAAGATTTTATCTCAATAGTGATTCCCTTGAATCCCCCACAATTCAGTTATCTCTTTGATCCTAGATCTTTGGACCTTCAGTCAACTAGGTTGGGTTGTCATTATGATGACTCTTAATATATAGGCTTCAAGCTCATTCTCCTCGATGAACTACTCACTTGTTCTTTGGTCAATCCCTTAGTAAGCGGATTTATAATATATTCTTTTGACCTAACATACTCAATAGAAATTATTCCACTAAAGAGAAATTGTTTTATAGTATTGTGCATCTGACGTATATGTCGAGACTTACCATTATACAAGTTACTTTGTGCTCTTCCTATAGCCGATTGACTATCACAATAGACGCATATAGGTGGCACAGGTTTCCCACACATTGGAATATCCTCTAAAAAATTATGAAGTCATTCAACCTCTTCGCCTGCTACACCTCAAAGAGTACAAACATATCTACTTGTGGATTTTGAGTCTTTTGTATCAGATATCCAGTTTGCATCACATTAATCCTCTAGTACTGTTGGATACCTAGTATAATACAACCCATAGTTCAAGGTATATCTTAGATATCTAAGAACCCTAACTACAGCCTTCCAGTAGTCTGCCCCTGGGTTGCTATTAAATCTACTTAGTTTACTCACTGAGTATGTTATGTCCGGTCTCGTACAATTCATAATGCAATTGAGACTTCTAATAATTTGAGAATATTGAAGTTGTGATATGCTCTCACCCATTTTTTACTTAAGTACAATGCCACATCCATAGGTGTTCTCGCTGGATGATTATCATTCTTATTGAATTTGTCTAGGGTTTTCTCAATGTAATTAATAAAATTGAGATAATACATATCCATCAAATGTTCTAGTGATTTTCATCCCTAATATGACATCTACAACACTCATATCCTTCATGTCAAACTGTTTATTCAACATCTTCTTAGTAGCTTTAATGATACTATCATTGCTACCAATAATGAGCATATCATCCACATATAGACATACAATAACATAGCCTTCAAGTCTATCTTTCACATAAACACATTTATCACATTCATTAATTTTGAATCCATTTGACATCATCATTTTGTCAAAATTTTCATCATTGCTTAGGTGCTTGTTTAAGCCTATGGAGAGATTTAACAAGTTTGCACACTTCATTTTCTTGACCCTGTACAACAAACCCTTCAGGTTGTTGCATATATATTTTCTCATTCAAATCAACATTCAAGAATGCAGTCTTCACATCCATTTGATATATTTCAAGATTATTCAAAGCAGCAATAGCGATTAATATCCTAATTGATGTTATCCTTATGACTGGTGAATATATATCAAAATAATCTTAACCTTCCTTTTGCTTGTATCCTTTGATAACAAGTCTAGCTTTATATTTGTAAATTGATCCATCAGTCTTCATCTTCCTCTTAAATATCCATTTATATCCAAGAGGTTTACTCCCTGGTGGTAAGTCCGCCAACTCCCAAATATGATTTTGCATAATGGATTCAATTTCACTATTTACTACCTCCTTCTAATATTGTGCTTTAGGAGAGGACATGACTTCCTTAAAGTTTTAAGGCTCATTTTCCAACAAGTAAGTTAGAAAGTCTGGACCAAAGGATTTTGATGTTCTAGCACGTTTGATACGTCTAGGTTCATCATCCTCTCCCTCTTGGCCTTCACTATTATCTTATTCAACATCTAAAGTTTTTTTAAGAGAACTTTCCTTTTGTGTAGAATTTCATTGAAAAATATGTTCAAAAAATGAAGCATTCCTAGATTCAATCACAATATTAACATTTACATAAGGAATATTTGATTTATGAATAAGAAAGCGATATACACTACTATTATTGGCATAACCAATGGATACACAATTAATGGTCTTTGGTCCAATTTAATCTTCTTGGGATTAGGGACTGCCACTTTCGCCAAACACCCCCACACTTTTAAGAATTTATAGGAAGGATTTCGACATTTTCATAGTTCATATGATGTTTGCAAGGTTTTCTTATGAGGTATTTTATTAAAAATATAATTTGCTAAAAGCAAAGCTTCCCCCCACATGTTCTGGGATAACCTAGAACTTATTAACATGACATTCATCATTTCTTTTAAAGTTCTATTTTTCCGTTCAGCAACTCCATTTTGTTGAGGTGAATAGGGTGTCATAGTTTGGTGTATTATACCATGTTGTGAACAGAAATCACCAAAAAATGATTCATGTTCCCCACCTCTATTACTTCTTATAACTTTAATTTTCTTGCCAAGTTGATTCTCAACCTCTATTTTCTATAATATAAGCATGTCAATAGCCTCATCTTTACTTTTCAACAAGTAAACATAACAATAACGAGTGCAATCGTCGATAAATGTAATAAAGTACTTTTTACCTCCTCTTGTTTGAATAAGTTTTAAGTTACAGACATCGCTGTGAAGTAACTCAAGAGGCTCAGTGCGTCTTTCAATACTTTGGAAAGATTTCCTTCTTAATTTTGATTTTACACAAGTTTCACATTTATGATTAGAGTCAATATTAAATTTAAGTAGATATTCTATATTAATCAATATTCATAAAGCATCATAATTAACATGTCCTAATCTACCATGTCACACATCACATGACTCAATCATATAGGAGGAAGAAGCATTCACATTCTTAATAACAGAAATAGGTACAATAGTGAGTATATTGAGCTTAAAAAGCCCCTCATGTAGGTACCCTTTGCCCACATACATCCCACCCTTGGTCAAGACAAATTTATCTTACTCAAAAACCAACTTGAACCCATTCTTGCTCAGCAATGATCCAGACACAAAATTCTTTTGAATTTATAGCGCATGCAACACATTGTTGAGAGTGAGCTCTTTGCCTGAAGTCATCTTGAGCACAACCTTTCCAATTCCTTCAACCTTTGTAGTAGAAGAGTTGCCCATAAATAGTTATTCACCATTCTCCACGGGTTGATAAGCGGAGAACATCTTCCTATTAAAACAAACATGATGAGTAGCCCCGGTGTCCACCCACCATTCTCTAGTGTTCGTGAGCATGTTCACTTCTGAAATTATAGCGAAAATGTTGATGTCATTCACATTGATGGAAAGATTCTCCACTTCAGTCATGTGGGCTTGTGCATTCTTCTTCTTGGAATCATCTTGTTTCTTCCGTTTGCGACAATCCTTAGCCTTGTGGCCCATCTTGTCACACACATAACACTTGCCCTTGAACTTGGCTTTGTTGGAGTCATGGTTCAACTATCCAACAAGATGCTTCCTCTTCTTGTTGTTGAAGCTATTGTTTTTATGCCCTTGTTCCACAATATTGACTTTGGCTTCCATGTCATGACCCCTAGTTTTCTTTTCAGAAACACGGTTGTCCTCTTCAATCCTTAATCTCACAATCAAATCTTCCATGCTCATCTCCTTTCTCTTATGCTTTAAGTAGTTCTTAAAATCCTTATAGGAAGGTGGAAAATTTTCTATTATAGCTGCCACCTGGAAAGACTCACTCAAAGTCATGCCTTCTGCATGAATATCATGCAGGATAACTTGGAGTTCTTGAGATTGACTGATCACAGTTTTAAAGTCCACCATTTTGAAGTCCAGAAATTTGTCGACCACGAATTTCTTCATTTTAGCATCTTCAATCTTGTACTTCTTGTCTAATAACTCCCACAGTGTCTTAGCACTTTTCATTGAACTATACACATTATATAATATGTTGTCCAACCTACTAAGGATGTAATTACGACATAAGAAATCTGCATGTTTCCATGCATTTATTGCCGCAATAGCCATTTTGTCTTCCTACTTCTCCTCAGTGAGAACGAGTACTTCTTCTTAAAGGAATCAGGTTAGGTTCAGTGTGGTAAGATAGAACAACATTTTCTATTGCCATCGTTTGAAATCCACACCACTAAATTTTTCTGGTTTTTCTCCTTTAATTTGAAGAGGAGCATTTACTGGAGTGGGAATAAGTACCGAAGTCAAGTTGGTACCATCAGTAGTCCTTTACGTTCCAATGAACATAAGATTATCTCAATAAAAAAAAATTTAAAAAAAATTCACACAACCTAGTAAAGTTAGAGAAATTACAGATAACTAAGTAAAGTTCAAAAATTTATACCTAAGTGAGTGCCAAAAATTACATACAGTACTGTAAAGTTCAAAAAATTACACAGTAGAATTTCAAAAATTACATAACATAGTGGAATTCGAGAATTACATATAGCATACTAAATGATTGAAAATTTACAAACAAAACAGTAATATTTCAAAATTTTTGCAGAGCAGTATATTTTTGAAAAATTTTCACACAGAATAGTAAATTGTGAAAAATTTTCATCCAGAAGAGTAAAGTTTCCAAATTTACGCATAAAACATGAATATTTCAAAATTTTCACAGAGAACAGTAAATTTTCGAAAAAATTTCACACAGAACAGAAAGTAGCAAGAAATTTACATGTAGACCAGTAATATTTTAAAATTTATGCCCAAAATAGTAAAATTTCAGGAATTTATGCAAAGAATAGTACAAATTTAGGAATTTACACACAATATAGAAAAATCTCAAAATTTTTCACACAGTATAGAAAATTTTCAAAATTTTACGTATAAAAGTGTGAAATTTCTTTTTTTTAATGAACAGTAAATTTCCGAAATTCACATAATATAACTTATAAATTTACTATTCTACATGCAAGATAGTAAAGTACGAAAATATATAAAAAATTCTATCTTAAGATTGTTATTTTTGTACCTTTGCAAAGTTTGTGATGAGAAGTCTTACTGGAATAATTATGATCGAATCAAGCAAGTCGCTCTATCCTTAAGACAAAATTCACCCTCTTTAATGGTGTTTAGGACTCTTAGGCGTCTGCCTCCCAAGATAAGACGATCAACTTTGTACTGTAGGAGCGCCTCCAACACAGTACATACTGTAAGGACCCTCATCTCTAAACCGGTTTTTAGTTTCCTTTAATTATTGGCTATCGTGAGATTAATGCGTTTTCTGATTTATTCGGTGATTTCGTAAATAAATACTGTTTACGATGGTTTTAACCAAAATCAACTTTAAGATTAGTGATTTTAAGTGATTTTAAAATAAATGTGAATTTTTGGGATTTTTCTTAATTTTCACTATTTTTTCAAAAATTAGGGTTTTGGCGGGACCCCTGTGGGCCCCACCGTCGAAATTTCGGTTTTTAGGTCAAATGAACCCAGACATCTACCTAAGGTTATACAAAAATTTTCAGAATTTTCTTAGACTTAATTAATGCTCAAATTTGTAAAACACCCATTTTAGCCTACTTTTTCTATTTACACCCCATAACTTACCTATACATACCCCAACCCTTACTATAAAAGGAGAAACCTGAGCCATTTTCATTTTAGGAATAGGCTGAGAAGGAGAGGTCAGGCCTAATCCCCAATTAGGTCCGAATTAGAAGGTGTTTAAGGTAAACCTACTCTAATTAAGCACTAAACCCTAGCTTTCTTCTTAATCTCTTCTAAATTTACCATTTCCCCTTTGTTTCAATTCGTTTTTGGATATCAAAAACTACTAATTTGTATTTTACTACAAACCCTAGCTTTCAAATTTTGATTTTTATGTTCAACAAGCCCTAGATCGAAGTTTTAATTAGGGATTTCTTTAGTAAATCGATTTTTAATGGAGTTTAATTCAAACTCAATGTGTTTGTAAGGTTTTCAAGAAGGGTGACCCTCCAATCCGAGCTTAATCAAGTGCTAAGGTAATGGATCTTCGAGATTTCAGTTTATCCATGGTAAAACTCTTGATTTTTGGCTTATTTCGAATGGAGTTACTTAATTTGGTGTGTTAATGGCATGATTAGAAAATGGAAATATTTAATCCCGATTTCTTAGGGTTTTCTATTATTATGATATGGTTTAACATTCTGGAAGTCATGAAAGACTTTTGATGATGATTAGGGTGTTAGATGTGGATTTGAAGTGTTATCAATGATGTTTCGGTTTGAAATTGCGAAAGGAAGAAGATGGTTCAGTTCTGCCTTGTTGGCGTTCGAACGGCCCTTCTGGGCGTTCGAATGGCAACACTGTCGGATCGACAGATTTTCAGTTCAACCGATCGAACGGCCTATTGGGCGTTCGAACAGCCAAACTGTGAATTTCAAATTTTCCCGTTTAGTCGATCGAAAGGCATGAAGGGCATTCGAACAGCTACATAGCAGGATTGTGTTCTAATGCATGATGTTTATTTCGATGGTTCCACTTTAACTTGCCAATTTTATGTGAATGTGGAGTGTTTTGAGCTGTATTATGCTACTGGAAAGGCATGTTATTGAGGTTGTGAAGTTGGGATATATGATTAGAGATTTGTGGAATGACTTATGTTTTGTGGCATGATGTTGGAATTATCATCTTGAAATTATGAATGGTTGATTCCCTTTGGTTAAACATATTTTCAGTAGAACTACAACCTATTATTGGACTGATTTGTCATGATAGAATGTAGTTAGTTGATGTGTGGATGTTGGTGAATGCCATGACTCAAGGATGAAATGAATGATCTTATATGTGTTTAGCCTTTGTGGTTGAGTTTTCAAGTGAGTTATAATTTCAACTATTCTTCTTCTATGATTTCCACTAAAATTCATGATTTGATGTTAATTCACATGTGTAGTGTAGTAGTAAGTTAATTTCAAGCATGTTGAAATGCATTTAGCGAAGTACTTCTACTAGTTACACACACACATGTGGGGGTTAAATGATAATGTTGAAGCTTGATATTGTGATTATGAATGATGCATTAGGGGCTAATGAGAGCACTTATCATGGATTAGGATTCATGTATGTCTTGCCCACGTATGTACCATGCTGCATGCATGTTGAAAATGGATTTCCAATTGAGGCTTCATCGAGGTTAATCGAATTTGACCGATTGGATGCAATGTGGTGAAATTGTGTGCCAGATTGATCGGTCGTGGATTAATCGAAAGTTGATTGGTCTGAAAGGACATATTTTGATTTGAGTTCCTGTGTGGAACGAGTGCACTCCCCGGGTTGAGTCTAGTTAAATAGAATTATGTGGGGACGAGTTGTGCACTTATCTTGCGGATTGTGAGAATGTTATTATGAGTGTCATCTAGACCCTGAGAATCCAGTGTGGTATGCCATGTACACCGCTACCACGTGTTCTAGGGTTCCCTGTGTGGGAACTCGGGCTCTTCCCTCCGTAGGAGATGTCCCTGGGCGAACACCCCTGCTCTAGATTCTCTGTGTGAGAATGGGACATCCTTGGCCAGGATCATCCAGGGCGAGCAGCTCTTTAGGGATTGACAACCCCGATCTTTCTTTAATTCTTGTGTAGAATTTTGGATCATGACATGCCTTCGTGGCCTTGTCTACGTCCCGTCTATGTGACACCAAATTTGTGATTACTCCTTGATGGAGGATGTTATGATATGATGCATGATGGAATATGTATATTAGAGATACATTCATGCAGGTTGTTATGATATGATGCATGTGAGAATATGTATGTTAGAGATACATCCATGCAGGTTGATTATGATATGATGCATGTGGGAATATGTATGTTAGAGATACATCCATGTAGGTTGATTATGATATGATGCATGATGGAATATGTATGTTAGAGATACATTCATGCAGGTTGTTATGATATGATGCATGTGGGAATATATATGTTAGAGATACATCCATGCAGGTTGATTTTGATATAATGCATGATGGAATATGTATGTTAGAGATATATTCATGCAGGCTGATTATGATGTGATGCATGATGAAATATGTATGTTAGAGATACATTTCATGCAGGATGTTATGATGAAAATGACATTATGTGGATTATGCACTATGATGCAGTTTTAGGTGATGTGTATGCGTGATCAAAAAATGATTCACCATGTAAATCTTTGATCTGAATGATTATATTGTTATGCTATCGTATTTTCGATGTTGCTAGTGATATTAAAAACCATTGTTGAGTTTGTTAAACTCACCCCTCTTTCTTGTGTTTTGTTTTGGGGCTGCGTGGTGCGACACGCAGACAAACAGGATCTCCTCTTTGAGGAAAGGTCGGAGATGACTTGGATGTAATCGTGGAGATCGTTGTGTGACTTATTTTCCTTTTGGTTTTATGCTTTATGTTTAGAACCTTTGTGTAGGGTTCTTTGTTGTTTTGGATTTATGTCACATTTTATAGTTGTGATGCTTATGACTTATTTTGAGCCAATGTGGGCTTTAGTTAACTAAGCATGTGGGTTTGAGATTTGTTGTTTACTTTATGATAAGCAACACTCTTTCTTTCCTTCTTATTTACTCTTGCTCAAAGGATTGTGCGTACTCCATATTTCTATTAATCGCCTGTGGTTAAGGTTAAGTCTTCCGCTAAATCGTTTCTCATTTTTCCTTCGTCGCCCCCGCGCGCTTGACCGGCCCTTGGACCGGGTTCGGCTCGGGTCAGGCATCGCCGGGGCGTGACACATACAATGAATCATAGTATGTATACTCTCACAGAAATGGAAACAAACTAAAATCCAATGTAGGATTAGTGCAGAAATCGTTTTCAATGATTTTATAGGAAATCCCGTTGAAGACACCCTTTTCCCGTTCAAATGGATACATCCATCCATTAACGGACAAATTCTTTAGTGAAAACAAACCGAACCCATTTTGGTTAAAAGAAAACTAAACCAAATAAATAAAAAACCAAACTAAATAAATTTATCCCAAAAATATTATCTTGTTGACCCAACCCAACACAACCGGCCGGCCAAACGGCAGTGGTGCACATAGGTTAGCCCACCTAGGTGCATTGGTCCAACATCTCTCTCCCCCACAAAAGTGGGTTGGCTCAAGGGCCTAACTTGAAAGGCCAAAATAATGTCTTATATACTAACAATATCACATTCTTCTAGGCGATGTAGGATTATTCACTCCTTTAACCAATTCACATGTGTTATTCTCATTCAATATAGAGTGGGCTTGGGCTCTATCTACCATATGGGCTTGACCCACATAAATATCATGCCCACATTAATGATATGGGCTTAACCCATTAAATGTAATGCCCACTTCTAACATTTCATACTTCTTCTATTTTATAAAGTGTTGGATTTGAAAAAATTATATCCCATAAAGAATGTCACTTGGGGGTTCAAATCAGCTGGGTGGGCACTCCCACCCAACACGGTAGGAGTGCCCACTCAGCGTCAAATGCGTCAACAAAACACGTTTGGCTCTACATTTTGCTTATGTGTATGTCGTACATAGAACCAGATGCATTTTGCTAATGCGTCTAGCGCTAAGTGGGCACTTCCACCGGTTGTGATGGGAGTGCCCCACCCAGCCCTGTCACTTGGCCTATTTGCCCACTTGTTAAGTCCAACCAAAATTTGTGTAAAAGTTTTTGTTGGGTAAATATTATTTTAATAAGTAGTCTTTGAAAAGTAAAACATGTATTTTTTTTTTTGCCATGTTTTAATTATAGGCTCAACTCTCCCAGAGTGAGTACATTTTTTTTGCTACACTCATCTTAAAGTGTATTATACTCCATTTTCTAGGGTCCAAATAATAAAATGTGTATATATATATGGAAAAAGTTTATAAGAGCCCGGGCTCATATAAATCTACGTGAGCCCGGGCTCAATGGGCCGTCGGATTTACATCCGGCGGCCCATAATATTCATGGGTTTAACCAATGAGTATAACCCATGAATATTATGAGCCGTCGGATGTAAATCCGGCGGCCCATAGAGCCTGGGCTCATGTAGGTTTATATGAGCCCGGGCTCATATAAACAGGTCTCTCTCTCTCTCTATATATATATACACTCCATTTTTTAGGTAATTTGACCTTACCTAAAAAAAAAAAGGTAAGGTCAGATTACCCTGACCTTTCTTATATCTGGGTGAGTGGTTGAGAGTCGTTCGATACCATCTGAACGACTCTCAATCATATAGTCTCTTGCTTCTCTTTTCTCCCCTATCTCCTGCCTCCCCTTATTTTTCCGCCTCTGTCCTTCCATTCCCCCTCGAGCTCCTGTCTCCGACCTTCCTCGGCTAGCCCCTCTCTCCTGCCTCTAGCCTCCCTCGCCTCACTCCTCTCTCCCGCGTCCGGCCTCCCTCATCTTGCCCCTCTCTCCCGATTCCGGACTGCCCCACCCTAAACCCTCTGGACTGCCCCGCCTCCCCTCACTCTCTCACCTCCCCTCAATCCCCCACCTCCGGCCTCCCTCAATCTCCCCCCTCACTCTCCCTTGCATCTTTGTTCGACTCCAGCTCTCCCCTCTCTCATTGATCCCAACCCTCCATCCCTAGGTACAACTCTCAAACTTATATTCCCAAATGTTTGTGTGTATAGTGAATGTTGACTCTTTTTTTTTGCCTTACACGTTGAACCCATTAAATTTTGATTGATTATCTCGAAAGATATGAATTTTTTGGGTGATCTATATAGAAACGATTAGATTTTTATCAATAGGTGAAATGCATGTTGTATAGCACTTGTGATCTTTGTATCAATTAATGATCCACTTCACGAGATACCCCCTTTGCTCCCCTTTCGTTAAAGGTCCCCTGAGTCATTCCCAAAGTCTCTTTGTGCAAACTTTAGATGGTAGGTCTGATTTTGAACCAAATTTTGGGATTTATATATTTGTCACTGTTCTTTTTTGTGGATGATTTTTCCGTCTTATATACATTTTCTAGTTTT
Source organism: Saururus chinensis (assembly GCA_035235625.1). Classification (NCBI taxonomy): domain Eukaryota; kingdom Viridiplantae; phylum Streptophyta; class Magnoliopsida; order Piperales; family Saururaceae; genus Saururus; species Saururus chinensis. The sequence continues at coordinate 37,104,153 of CP141145.1, forward strand.
GGTTTATATAGTCGTTTGATTGTTTTGTTCAAATGGTCATCTCTTATGTGATAAAAGTATGATTAGTATTTAGGTTTTTGAGCTATTTAATGTAGAAGATGTTGGAATAGATAGATTGGGTTTTCCATTTGTATGTCCCATAATAGCTTAGGCCAAGGCTGATGATGTTTATACTCAGAGAGTGATGTGTATCATCATGTTAGTTTCTACTTGCGATTTTGCTTACTAATAAGTTGGTGGACTTTATTTCCTTGTATTGACTGGATGCTGAGTGATAGTCTAAGTTTTTATGGCATGAAAATGATATTTTTGTGCGTTTAGTAATGTGAAGCCACAAAGTGAGTTATTTCTCTTCTCTCTCTTGATTTTTGGCTTAAGAAAGAATTTCATATTTTACTTTTTTTATGAATCATTCTAGAGAGCAAGTTCTTTTATCTTTTTTCTTGTTTTAGCAGTAGGTGAGGCTAAATCTATCATGATTTAAGATATTTTCTTTTTAAAAAATGCTTACGCGACGTTAAAAAACAACGTCAAAAACTTACTTCATCTCCCCATCACCATTGATGAGTGGGACCCATAAAAATGGGTCCCACTCACCAATGGTGATGGGGAGATGAAGTTGGCTTTTGACGTCGTTTTTTAACGTCGTGTTAGCATTACTCTTTCCTTTTTGTATGACTTTGGTGTTCATAAAATAGGGTTTAGCAGGAACTCATATATGGACCTAATGTTGTGCCTTTTGTATTATTGTATGCATGGTGTTTGCAATTGCACTATATATAGGAAGAATGTGCTGGATTGTGATGCGATTCGAGCACGGTCAATTGCAAAGGTAAGTGGGATTTAAGCATAGCAGCCTTGCACGGATAAGGAGAAGGGAAAGGGATAAGTGGGAAAAAGGTAGGGGGAAGTGTGAGGGTTGTGAGAGAGGGTTGGGCATTGAGAACATTTTTCCATTGACATTAAAGGATTCATCAATTTTGGCCCTTGATGGTGGTAGTGAAAATCAAGTAATCAACTAACCACTGGTGTTGTTCCCTTCTAAAAAACCTACCAAAGCTCTTTATATGGATGTTTTAGGTACCCCATACCTATTTCTTTTTAAGGGGTCTGTATCTCTCAGCTTTTAGCAATCATTCACATATGGTCAGAGTGCGTTATCCATTGAACTAGACTCTACCAGAGTGAACAATCTAAAAGATTATGGAAAGCAATAGTTGGTCTTGCTCGGCTCCGAGAAGGCAATGGAAAATGGTCTCACTGTTATGTAGGAAAATAAATGATACTTTTAAGATTTTTATTTACCAAATGGAACGTAAGGAAGTTTTCATATAATTACTCAGTTTTTAGATTTTTTTAAATTTTTTATATATTCAAGACATAGATTTATCATCCCGGATAATAAAATATTTAAAGTTAAAAAAATATATATCATCTCCTTGGGTCTAAAAGCACGTCGTCCAGCCCCAGCCTATCTAAATTTTGGGCCGGGCTAAATTTTTTGCCTTAGCTCCGAGCCTATAGGCCGGGCCTTATAATTTCTTATTTTTTGGGGGCCACACTTGGGAATACCCCTAGCTCGTCAAGGCTAGGCCTGCTTGTAGCCTTGATGATGGGCTCACAATGGTTCATACTTGTAGCATGGACCACAATTGCCCATTATAGGCGGGGCTTATGTCTGGTTGTATCTAAGGTTTCCGTTGAAGAAATTGTTCACCGACCCTATTCTTCTGCTACATCTAATCTTATGAATGTGTTTTTTGACACTCCTTTTTTAGACGACTAGCTGAAGGTGCTAACGAGTTGAGTTGGCTCATTAAGTAGTGTTGGCTTGGCTCGCTCGTCTCAAATTGGCGCAATTTAAATTCAACTTGAACTCGAATTTACTCAAGTCTAAGTTCAAGCACACTTCAACTTGATTAAGCTCAACTGAAATATATCCCAAACTTGGCTCAAGTAAGATTTGAAGTTGAGTTTAAATGTAAATGATAAAGTGTAATACATAATTTGCATGGGTTGAATTATTAAAATATTAGTATGAGTTTGACTCTTGTTGAGCCTTGGCCCGAGTTTCCCAATTTAGTCAAGTTTAAGCTAAGAGGTTCAAGCCTTGTTCAGGCTTGAGACGGTAGTTCAAACTTGCAGCTTGAGCCAAGCTTACACCAATACTCAACTCGGCTCAACTTATAACATGCCTACATCCAGCCTTTTAACACGAACAATTGATATATATTCTCTCTATATTGAGATGGTGAATATTTAGTGTCTATTTCAAGGATGATTTTGATTAGGCCATGTAATATAAATCCAAGATGGAGAGTTTATGAAGAGCTTGCTTAGAAAATGAGCCACCTTTCAATTGGAGCTAAGTGCTTTGCTTGTTGACAAGGGTGTGCTAAATTGTGACAACATTTTCACTCCTACTCTATCGTAACCCTTCTCTTCCTTGGCAAAGCATTAGTGCCGACAAATTCAACACCCCCAACTAGGACTTCAACCACCTCCTCCACTATATCCTATTCAAACCTTCCTCCTTTGATTGCCCTTTTACTGCCGTTAACATCATCACCACCACACCAAATAACCAAACAGCCAATTTACTTGACAACAATGTCAGACTGAGGACACCTTAAGAAAAATCCACAATAAGGACATGAATGAACCCCACAGTTTGGCAAACGGCGTCCGTTTGTCCGGTGTCCGTCTGCGTCCGCGTCCGTCCGCACTAAAATGGACAATATTGATTTTTGTCCGTCCTAAATACGGACGGACATGGACAAGGGTTAGCTGTGTCTGCAGCCGTCCGTGTTCGCCAACTATATATTTTATTATTTTTATTTTTATTTTATACTAAATTACTAACTTATGTCACATAGTTAATCTTCACAATAAGATTGTAAAAAATACATATTATACTCTCACATGTCTTTTATAACATCATTATTTATTTATTTTTTAGATTATACTATTTTACTATTATTATAACTTATTTTTTAATTAATATTTTACTAACCACCCTTAATTTAAGAACAAAAGACTTTTACTTTTATTCTGTCCGTGTCCATCCATTTTTGTCCGTATCCGTCATGGACAAATACGGATGAACAAGCACTTGGTCCGTATAAAAACGGACAACTGCGGACATGCCTTATCCACGTTCGCATCCGTCCGTTTACACCCCTAAGTTTGGCCCCAAGATCTTTGATTAGGGCAAGCAATGGCCCAAACGCTAGTTACAACAATTGCTGGCCCCACCTACAGTTGGTGATGGTGCATGCTGATAGCACAACTCTACGTTGGCACTATAGCATACTTATATTAATTAATACGAGTGCGCTAGACCGAGCCTGAGCTTCGAGAACAGTCAGATATCAATATGACAATGTAAGGTTGTTTGCCCCCTAAGTTATGTATATGTTGTTGAGTTGAAATTTGATGGCTTTGGGCTCGTACAAATGAGGACTTTTTAAAAAAAAAGTTTGTTAAAAATATTTTTTATGAATTTAGAGGTGGTAAAGGGTTAGGCTTAGACCCAGCTTAGCCCGGCCCCATAAAACGTTCAGGATGTGCCGGGCCTAAGAATTAATGCCCTAGGCCTAAATCAGCCCAGCCCGGTTGCCCCCCCTAAAACCTCAAGTATGTAGGCTGATCGATTGGCTTAGCCTGTTGGGCCTTGGGCCTTATACTCGTAAGGCCTTATGGGCACGATATATAATGTCTTGTGGGCCTCCACAATGTCTGATGGGCTTGACTCATTAGGCCTTATGGGGAATTTTTTTTTTTTTTTGTCGGCTCAAAGGCTAGCCATATTTCAGCCCTAAGGCCGTGTAGGGCCAACCTTTAAAAATAAGGGGCGTGCAGGCATGGGGACCTCCAAAGGCTTAGGCCGGATCTGGGCTGACCCTTTGCCACCTCTATATAAACCCTAGCTCAAGTGCATTAACGTGAGCCCAAATATCATGGACAACATATTAAGATCTAACAGTACAAAGAGTTAAAAGTTAACATACCCTCTAAGTTATGTGCAAATATTATATCAAATCAGTTAGCGCATCATGCCTAAGGTCACGGTCGACCACGTGATCCTAAGCTTATATAAACAATAAAATCACATAAACAAGGCTCTTTATTAATTTTTTGATTAAAAAATAAGCTATACCTTGGTTTTTGGTGCATTTGAAATATTTGTCTCCTCAATTATGATTTACATTGAAAATGTAATTACATTGATAGTCCCAAGGATGTCTCTTTATAGCGAACCCGAGAAAGTCACAACACAACATAAAAGTTTGTACCGAGATGGCATGCAGAACCTTATTAATTTGTAACGGGGTGTACTACCCCCCTGCTACAGCTCATTTTCTGTACAGCTACACTTGTCGTGACAAAAATAATGGGCCAAAGAGGTCGCGAGTGTTGCATGGCCTTTTGAATCTCAATCCGACAACAGAAATCATGCACTTTGAGGGGTTTGCATATGGCGTATTACTTGGTGCCGTTTAGATATAAATTATTAGTTGTAGTAAATTTTAATTTATCTTAATTTAACTAATTAAATCTATTAATAATTTTTTTTATGTTTGGTAATGTATATTATGTGAATCTTATTTATAAGATATTTGTAAATAAATTATACGAATCTCCTCAAGAGGAGATCCCTTAAAAACGTAAAAATTAACCAAAAATTTTGACGTGAATATGATGTATTTAATAATTTTTATATCAAAATATAAATTAGAAGATTTATGCTTAATTTTGAAATAATAATGTGATGAATCTTTATCAAAACAGCCCCTTAGGCATTAAGTGATAGAGCATAAAATTTATACCTAGTTTATATGTACATATAATTTTTTTTTCCTCTTGTTGTATTATATGCCGTAATAATCACATTTTTTAATAAAATATATTTTCCCATTTAATACACATTTTTTGTTTAATATGCATTTCCCATATAATACAGATTGTTTTTGTTTATTTTGGGTTAAATAATATTTATACTCTAAAAAGCTATAGTTTTTATAACTATTTTGTATTTTTATTATTTCTCCATGTTTTTTTTGAATTTTTTATTTTTTGCCATTATACTATTGTTGTAGTCTACTTTGTCAGTTACTTTAAGTGAAAAAAAAGATACTATAGACATTTTTCATTGAGAAATCCAAAGGCTCTTTCCATCAAACAATACTTTTTTTGTCTTACATTAATAATTTTATTTTTTTGTCTCATATTAATAATTTTATTTATTTTTTAAAATAAAAAAATATTTATATAATTAAATAGAGCTATTAATATGGGACATAAAAAACTATAAACCATAAGTTATTTTTTTAGAAAAGTCATTAGCTATTTAAAACAAGGCAAAAATTCACATGGCTATATCACGACTTATCAATAATTTATCTTATCCCTCTTACAACAGATTTAATGGAGAAAGTTCTTAGAATGAAAATTTTTTTAAAATTCTTTTGAACTAGCATATACGAATCCTATCAAAGAGTAGCATGCTAAATAGATTTCTCATGTGTAAAAGGTGTTAGGTTCAAATCCGAGGCTACACCATCTAGGGGTTAGGTTTTGGACAATACTTTATATATTATAAAATGAATGTCATTTATAGAAGCCCAAATGTCAAATCAAAAATTATATGTGACCACGTAAGCTTAAACATCTTGCATCTTTGAATTTCGATCCGACGATGGATATAACTAAGAGGGATATACATATTTAAAGGACCTTCTTAACTCCTTTTTTAATGTATAATGTTGTATTTTTATTAATGGCTTGTGATGTGTGAGCTTATATAAACTTTTTTTATATAAATTTCGGGTACATAAGGTAACTCTGTTGTGAAAAAAATAGAACAGAGTAAACTTTTAATCTTAGAGAAGTGTTTTTTATGCTAAGCGTAAGAAAAACATGTAAAACGTTCATTTTTTAAATTAATAATACATACTAATATATATTAATATTTATATTAATTTTCGCTAATTTGGTATAGGTCATCGATCTCTCGAAAATGAACGCCTCTAACCACGTTATAAGTTTTTAACCCCGTCGGGCAAATGGACCTTTGGACCCATTCATGGGTCATGTACGAGTTGGCTAGGCCCCGTCGTCTCCCACGATAAAAACCAGAAATGAGTGCAAGAGGCCCAGCATTAAAATCCAATTCCAGAATCCAAACGAAATCCGCGAGCAGTGTGCCACACATTTGCCGCTGGGCCGGGCCTTCCCAGAGCATTTTCCGACATTCGTCGCCGCTCAGTCTGCCCTCTTTCCAACCCTTCCTCTCCACTCGCCATCAATCTGATCGCTTTCAAATCGAAGATCCGGATCTCCGGACTCTCTCCCGATCATAGGGGTGTGGCCTCTCATCGGAACCGGCCGTCCCTGGATGCCATCTCCATCGCAGCCCTAGTGCTGCGCGCACAGTTTCGAACATGGAGCAGCTGAAGACGATAGGGCGGGAGCTGGCCATGGGCTCCCAGGGCGGCTGGGGCCAGTCCAAGGAGTTCCTCGACCTCGTCAAGTCCATCGGCGAGGCCCGCTCCAAGGCCGAGGAGGACCGCATCGTCCTCCGCGAGATCGAGATCCTCAAGCGTCGGATCGCCGATCCCGACGTCCCCAAGCGCAAGATGAAGGAGTATATCATGCGCCTCGTCTACGTCGAGATGCTCGGCCATGATGCCTCTTTCGGCTACATCCACGCCGTCAAGATGACCCACGACGATTCTCTCCTCCTCAAGCGTACTGGTTACCTCGCCGTCACCCTCTTCCTCAACGAGGACCACGACCTTATCATCCTCATCGTCAACACCATCCAGAAGGACCTCAAGTCGGACAATTACTTGGTTGTCTGCGCTGCCCTTGCTTCCGTCTGCAAGTTGATCAACGAGGAGACGATTCCGGCCGTTCTACCACAAGTCGTGGAGTTGCTCGGTCACCCAAAGGAGGCGGTCCGGAAGAAGGCCATCATGGCATTGCATCGATTTTATCAGCGGGCTCCCAGTTCAGTAGCACATTTGTTGTCCAATTTCCGCAAAGTATGTAAATTACTGTGCTTTGCACCTTTAGTCATTTCGTTCAACTTGTTTATGTGAAATAGTTACTTACTTGAAAGAACATCATTTAATTAAAACAGTGGTGGAAATTGCTGTAACGCCCCCATAGGGAGGCAAATCCAAAAAAATTACAGCATATACACGGCCAGTTGACAGTGCTTTAATGGTCGGTTTATTCATTCGATACTTAGATTTTGGATGTGATAGAGTTAGGTGGAAAGCTCCAATTAAAGAAAAATATATGGAGATAGGTGAGAAAGCAGTTTGAATTTATGAAGCAATTGATCGATTTTAAGTTAACAAGGACATTTAAGTATAACATGTCAATAAATTTATCCGAAATGTGCAATCTATTCAAGCGACTTCCTTGGATTGCATCAAAAGCTCTCACTTGGGTCCAGTGTTTATAGCACGGGAGAAAAGAGGAACATGATTTTTTGTAACTGTCTTGGGCTTGTCATATACTATGTTAATTTCAAAACTTAAACTGAAACATTGGAAACTATAAACTTTCTGCTTTGAATTTATCATCTTCCTGATGAAAACAAAGCTATATCGTTCATGCATTAGTTGTTAATCATGCCAAACTTTAGTTGTGAGGAATAATGATAAGATGGAAAATCAGATAACAAGTTTTACGATCTCATAAGCATGGTTATTTTCACTATTTTCTGACACACTGCACCGATTACTTTCCTTTATAATAACTATTTCAGCAATCGGCCAATCTTTGACGCCCTTAAACAATTTATTCTGATATGTTTTCAACGCATAAACGTGCACTCTTTAGTTACCAATAGCTGAATTTTCTTGTTCTATTTGCATGGGTCGCTAGCCAGCGATTAACAGTCATCTTATTTATTCCTAATTGTAGAGACTTTGTGATAATGATCCTGGAGTCATGGGAGCAGCACTTTGCCCTCTTTTTGATCTCATTACTGCAGATGTAAGCTCTTATAAAGACTTGGTTGTAAGCTTTGTGAGCATTCTTAAACAAGTTGCAGAACGGAGGCTACCAAAGAGTTATGATTACCATCAAATGCCAGCTCCATTCATTCAGGTTGGTTCTACGCAACATATAACACATCAACTATACACGAAATTTTAGTGATTTTCTTATACTTGCTCATGTTTATCACACTGGAATTTCTTTTGGGAGTATTGCTCAATATCTATTGAAACATTTTAATGTGGAGTGTTGGATGGTCAGTTATGATTGAATCATTTGATTTAAAATTTTATAATTTCAATTTGCCTCAAGTTATTTGTTTTAGTTCTGCTGTAATCATTGTGTCCATCCTTTTGCTTGCAGGAGCATTGACAATTTAGAGTATAGAAAAGTAGAGTATTCTTGGTACATTTTGGCTGTCTTTTGAAAAGACAAACCTTGAATAGAGGGAATAGGTTTTGCATGTTGGTTAAGATACAAGGGGCCTGAATCATTACTCATTGATGCACCCTTTTAGGACAAAGGCCGAGCGCGGCAAACCTTCTTGTTACCCATAATTGATCAAAATTGACCTTTTTCAATTTCTTGGATGTAGTTCTTTATTCTGGCCATTGGATTATAGTATTTAACAGCAGAGTATCTGATATTTGGTGGGGCTATTTATCAGGCAAAGACTGGTTGCCTGTCCGTCATCAATGTTTTGTACTCCCTATAATTTATTAATTTTTACTTTCTTATCTATTTTGTCTGAGTAGAAGCAAAGTGTGTCGCTCTTGTGGCCTTTTTTTGTCATGGCACATGCAGTTAGGTTTCATCTTTCTTACTGGACTTTGACTTTGTTCAGAATTTTAATGACTACTGACAATTTAAGGAGGGAAGTTATTTTATTCTGACAAAGGGTATTGCTTTGATCATGGATGTGTGATATTATATTGTATTTAAGCCTTTGATTTGAAAAGGTACATTTTGGCAAGAAGTGGAAAATTATATTAAACACAAAGTTTGTGCAATGTTTTCTCATGATTTAAGGACAAGTTTGTATATTAGAACTTTTTTTCCTTCCAAGAACTAAAGTTGTTTTTTAATTTTTTTGTGTTCATTTTCTTGAATGCATTTTTTATGATATATTCTGTCATATGGATATGATCAAGTACTGGATCAGTGCTCACTTGTGTTTTTATTGTCCGCTCTTCATGCTCTTTATCTTGTTTTGGGCAGATCCGGCTACTCAAAATTTTGGCATTGCTGGGTAGCAGTGATAAGCAAGCTAGTGAGCACATGTATACAGTTCTTGGTGACATATTTAAAAAATCTGACCCGACAAGCAACATAGGCAATGCTGTACTGTACGAATGTATCTGTTGTGTTTCTTCTGTCTATCCTAATCCCAAGTTGTTAGCCTCTGCTGCTGAAGTTACTTCAAAGTTCCTCAAGGTACTTTCTTGTTTAATATTTTGTTATGGAGGCATGAAATTGTGTTTAGCTTTATCAAAATTATTTTAAATTTTACAAGGAAAATGTACATTGATAGATATGATCTCGCATTAATGTTCATATGTTAAATCCAATCTTATAATTACTTCCCAGCAATAGAAAATGTCAACTTTTTTTGTCTTTTAAATCTCTTAGTATTTTACGTCTCTCATTTATTTCATTAGAGTGACTGATACATTAATTACCTCTTTTTATGATCAGAGTGACAGCCATAATCTTAAGTATATGGGAATCGATGCTCTTGGAAGGCTTATTAAAATAAACCCAGATATTGCTGAAGAGCACCAGTTGGCTGTAATTGATTGTTTGGAGGTGAGCCTCTTTCTAGCTTTATGACTAAAGTTTTTGAGGGGAGGGGTTCATTTTTACCTTTCAATAATTTCTCAAATGGATATATTCACTTATATCACACAATTCTCAAAGGAAAGCTTTGCATTTTAATTCCTGTTTTACAAAATTAAGTGCACACTAGCACGTTCAATAATGCTCTGAAATTTAGTAAGCTTATGCTATGAGTCTACGACCCATGGTGGTCTTTAATTCCACTAGGCAGTTATTAGAACACAAGAGACTATAGAGCTTTATTCCATGAAGTGCACAATTCTGTTAGAATCTAAATCTGGACGTCGTGAAATGTTTTTCTTCTTTTAGTTGCTTGGGGTGAGAACGAATGGTTCCTTTTCTTATTTTTATTCTATTGGTTCCTACTGTTAATTGTGTTACTGTGCTTCTATTTTTGTTAAATCAGTTTGTGGGTATTCTGTCAAACTGCCTTGTTTCTTTGGGACTTTTATATTATTGTTGTTAATAATTCTGGTGCTTTACTTGTTAGTTCTTGTGTTTGCTACTATTTCTGCTTTTTGGTATGTATAAATGGCTCGCTCTAATGCACTTAAAATAATGAGAAGAGATATTTCTAATTCTGATTTAGTAGTACATACCACCACTGGCAGTAGCACCATGGTAGTGTTATAGAGATGATGATGATGATTTTCTCTTTTATGTGCTAGTTAGCAGGTTGATCTCACTAGGAATTTAACCATGTCTGATTTGTTGTTATTGCCCAAGCATGAATATTCAATCATCATCACCATCATTATCTTCATCATCATGTTATGCGACAAGGAATATAGTTTCCATTATGCCATTTTGCCCCCTCATGGGACAATATTGTATCTAATTGCATGTCATGTGTCTTGTAGAGATGTTGTTTTAGATGTTTTTTCCTTGTTTCCTGTTGTCTTTCTTAGTAACAGATTTATCCGTGGCACCTTATTGGTCTTGACTTGTAGCAGAATGGCAAAAAAGGTTTTCTTTTAGCTATTGTGCCTTGATTACTGGTCTTAAGCGATCTCATTATCTCATTCATGTATATCTCCTCAGGATCCAGATGATACTCTGAAGAGGAAGACCTTTGAATTACTCTATAAGATGACAAAATCTACTAATGTGGAAGTCATAGTAGATCGCATGATTGATTATATGATAACTATTAGTGATACTCATTATAAAACCGAAATTGCTTCTCGATGTATAGAGCTTGCTGAGCAATTTGCACCTAGTAACCAATGGTTTATCCAGGTAAAAGTTCTCTTACTTTCACAATTCAAGCTTTTGTTTAAATAAGGTATTATTACTATGTGCATTACTACCAAAGTATATCCTAATACATTTGTTTTTTTAGACCATGAACAAGGTATTTGAGCATGCAGGCGATATTGTTAATGCTAAAGTGGCACATAATCTGATGCGCCTCATTGCAGAAGGATTTGGAGAAGAGGATGAAAATGCTGATAGCCAACTCAGAGCCTCTGCTGTATGTCTTTTGTTTAATACCTAAATATAGCGTATGTCTTGGCATTGATCGTGTCTTAGTGTACTAATTTAGGCACTTATTTAACCCCTGACCTGTTTGCTTTCCTGACTTTTTTTAAAAAAAATTGTGCAACTGGCACTTGCCATGGATCCACCTGCTTCGTGTGATGGTTAATCTGACTTGTTCAATTGTATAAAAGATAGCAAGAGTTTTTTCGGTTTTCTTTTCAAGATAAACCTGTTGCTTGTAATCATTCTTTAAGGACAATTCATCTTCTTTTTTTCTTGATTGGTAAGATGCATGCACCCTTCACTGTGTCGCAGACATTTGACCCTGTGACCCCTCCTCAACTGGGAGAGATTCAACCAGCGCAACTTATGCTGGATCAGCATGAAATGCCTATTCTTTGATTGAAGTAATTAAGCATGATTTTTGGTGAATAATTAAAAAGGGAGGAAAAGAGAAGTGAGATGTGAAAGATGATTAAAAGGATGTCTGTAGCAGGCACTTTTCTCCACCTGAAAACTGTGGAACAGAGCCCAGTGAACCAAATAAATTGTTGCCATAGACAACTCACACTATATTTGTGTAACCCTTTGTTTCTGTAAATCAGAAGGAACTGCATAATTACATCTCTCTTATGATAACAAATAATTTACCTTATCACCAAATCTTCTGACCAGTTTTTTGCTGCACCTTCTACTGTGCCCGATGTGGTGTCTCTATCAGTATGGTGGTGATGTGGGCTTCCATAAAACAAGAATTATGGAACTGCTTCGTTCTTAATTTAACAACTTTAACATTCACTGTGGGTCTGGCTTGGATAGGGTCTTCCCATGACTTGAAATTTTGAATTTCCTACTTCGACAACAATCTTCTGGTTGTACTACAGATTGGTCTTTAAGTAAGTTTTGGTGGCAACTATAGCAATATGTTTTAACACTACTTGTACTTTTCAACAATGACGTTCTTGCTTTGATAATAGTTTTCTACTTTTATGTTTATCATTTCAAGCTTCATTTTAATTACCTTTTCTCTTGTACTTGGTCCTGCTGCACGGTTTCCATTCTCCAGTGCCATTTACACTAAATGATTTGTGTTTTCTTGATGTCTATTCAATATTTCCCATGTCTTCATGCAGGTTGAATCTTATTTGAAGATTATTGGGGAGCTAAAGTTACCGTCTTTGTTTCTACAAGTACTTTGTTTCTCCTTGTTAGGTTTCATCCTTGTCATCTTTTTTCATTTCCAATACTATGCTAATCATACCTAGTGCATTCTCCTATTTATATGTGTTCTTAATGCAGGTCATATGTTGGGTGCTAGGGGAATATGGAACAACCAACGGAAAATTTTCTGCCTCCTATATAATGGGGAAACTGTGTGATGTTGCAGAGGCCCACTCAAATGATGACACTGTCAAGGTAGACTATTTTCTTTTGTAGGAAATATGTACTGTCGTTTATTGAAAAATGAAAGAGAAAAAAAGAAAGGCATAAGCCAGGTGTCAAAAGAAGAACAACTAGAGGTGCCTTGAAATAAAGAAATCAAATATAATAAGAATAGGGTTCCAAGAATAGAGTTTACAGATGATGCAGAGGAGAGGCAGTGTGAGGCACATGGGAAACTTGGTGATTTCTTGAAGCTGGCAGGCTCATCTATGCTTCCAAAGATGGCCTGCTGTGTGGGCTCAGTTGATAAAAATTGGTATTTTTTCAGTAAAAACTATGATTGATCTGAGGTATGGGTTGGGTTGACTTTTGAGTGGTTTGGGCTGCTTTGGTGGTATTTTAGTTGGGCTTGGAGTGGTTTTATGTGTGCGATTCTATGGGCATCTAATGACTTCAGAGCAGGGACAATATGGGGCGTAATGGATGGGTTGCACTTGAGGAAGATTTGGGTAATGGGAGATTCGCTGAACCAGATGGGTTGTTGATGGTGGCCTGGTTCGTTTATTGGGGTAAGGTAGGAATTTTTGGGGAAAATAAGAACTAGAGTATTTGTGGACCTTCACCAGAACGGTCGACTCTGGGAATTGTGTTTGTTCGATGGCACGCTTAGGTTGTGTTTGGGTTGGGATGCAAGGGAGCAATCTATGTTTTAGGACGGAATGGGAATGATAGGGCTTTAAGTTAAGGGTAACTTGGGAAAACATAATAATTGATGGACAGGAAGCTCTGGGTATGGTGGCCTAATGTTGGTTCGGGCATTTGTGTTTTCTGCGGTGGACTAATGGAAGGGTTTTTGAGACTGCAATTAGGTGTATTAAAATCGTTCTTAGGGGGATAGTATTTGCAGAATGGGTTTCAGGGCAAAGTGTTGTATATTGCTCAGAATGGGAAAGACATCTATGCTAGAGTTGAAAATGCTACATGCTCTAGCATTCTGGGACATTCTGCCTGATGGGCTACAACCAGTCTTAAAAAGAAACCACCGTCTTTTAATAACTTCTAATTTATATTGCCTAATAAATATTCTCCCTAATTAAACTAGACTCATGAGTAAATGCTAGACCCTTCTGAGAAGACTTGACGATCCCATCAACTACTGAGTCTAAGGGTTGAATTACATGGATGCCATCCAAATAACCCTATGTGTAAAAGCTGATAAAAGATTGCTAATAAGAAAATTGCTCTGCATCAGTTGTCAACTATCAAATGGAGATTGTTTGACTGCTGAACTCAAAGCAAATTCTATACTGGTTCGTGTCTGCAAATTGATGGATGGGTTTGTAATTAATTGATGGGTGGGTTTGAGATTTGTGTGGTGGATGAGACTTCAATTAGGTCTTGAAGGATCTGAATCAACTCCAGAAAGACAGTCACAGGAACAAAAATGGATGAAAGAGTAGAAGATGAAAAGAAGTTAATAGAAGAGAGGAAGTAAAGGATTTGGACTGATGAAAAAGGCTCTGGTCAAAAAGAGAGGAGAGAAGAGTAGACCTGTGTAAGGCAAGCCCAGAAGAGAGAGAAACAGAATAGCAGGAGTCTACATGTTTTTACCCCTTCAAATTTCAAGGTAAATAGTGTATAGAAGGTTTGGATGAAAGGGAAAAATAATAGAGTGAAAGGGAGTAGGGGAGACAAAGAGAAACTGAGCTCTGCTCTGAATATTACTGTTCATGTCTGCTGTAGCAATGGGGCAGTATGCCCTTTTCTAGCTAAGTACCCCCAATTACATCTCTTGATCAAACTAGGAAAGTAACATGAAATAGTACATAAACTAAAGTAGGAATCCAAAAACTTCTTAAAATAGTATTATGCTAAGTAGGAAATTATAAGACTAGGAATTGTAAAGCCTGTTCAAATTAGAATTAATCAAAACTAGAAAAGTCTTGAGCGATTAAATTTCTTCAAAATTCAATGGAGGCAATGCTGATGGAAGGGCCATAATACAACACAGGATAAGCAGGAAAAGATGATGGAAATGATGAAGAGGAAAAATAAATTGATCTCATATTTTATTTAATTCAACTGAGCTGCCCATTTAAATGAAAAATCACACCTGGCTCATATTCCTGATTAATTTATACTAAGTCACCTGCTGCTTCCTACTTGATTTAAATCCCCAAAATTACAATAAGGCCATCATGTACTAAATTACAGAAGTTGCCTGTGTTGAATGATGTGTGTGCCCTTGTGCTTAAAAACTGTGCTGCATCACCTGCTCCTTTTTTTATAATTAAGCTTATCTTGGTGTGATTTCTTGTACATGTTCATGCTGGTAAGTCCTTGAAGCATGTCATAAGTGTTTGTTGATGTTTTGTTGCCTGTTATGTATTGTTAACTTTTAAGGAATTTTTTTGCTTTTATATTAATTAAAACGAGGAAACAGTAAATGCTATGTTTGCTTTCTTTATGGAATTTATTTTACAAATATAAATACCTTCCTTGCAGCTGTTTGTACATGGATTCATAATATTTGTCTTGCCTTCTTAGATGGCATTTTTTGCTTCAATTTTATCATTTTTTGCTTCAATTTTCTTAATCTTCTCCTAGATGTTTGGCTATCCCATAACTGAGAATTCTTATCTACAGCTATGTCTTGTGGTAGACAGTTCTCTTGACATCATTATTATGTTTTTAGTTTGAAATGATGATTGCATCCTTGATGTACTTATAATTAATCAATTATAATTAGTTATTGTTTTTTACCTTTTGGCTTTCCTTGCAGGCATATGCAATAACTGCAATTATGAAGATATCCGCTTTTGAAATTGCTGCAGGAAGAAAATTGGAACTATTGCCGGAGGTTTGTTCAATGAAAGCCCATTCATTAGATATACAAGTGTATAGATTTTTTATTTTTATGTATCGGGTCGAAACACCTTTTTCTCATATCATGCATCAAATGAAATCTGAGGCACTAACTGAGATGACAAAGCTTATTTATTTAAAAAACAGATTATTATGATTAATGTAATGTTAAATTTAAATGTTATAATGAATAGTTTATTATGGATGAAAGGTAGAGTTTGCTGTGTCGTTTCTTTTGTTGTTGGTTCAACATATATTGTCTTGTACTTGGGTTTTACACGGAAATGAATTCCTTGTTTTGTCATTAGTTTATGTGTTGGGGTAAGTGTAGTCCATTCTAAAAAAATTGACTATGAATATTCCTCCTGCAACATTCTTTTAATGCTTTCTTTAACTTTTTGTGATTTTTCTTCTACATTATTAATAACACTTATTAACGTTTATAACAATGTTTAAAATATATTTGGAAGAATCTATTAGGAAATATATACGGAGAAAATATTGTTATTAAGGATTCTAAGTATTTCATGTTATGAGCTGAGATGGAAAGTTGGTTATAAGAGTTCATTGCCTATATAACTAGTAATCGTTGGTCTTTGTCATTTGCTAAAATATGAATTCGGGTAAAGTTCTAGGTTTCAGTCAATTTTCAAGTTACGTGATATGTGAATGGTGGAAACACTAATCTTATATGATTACTTGTTGTGGTTTTGTGGTTGTTCAATCATGTAATGATAGCTTTACATGTTGCAGTGCCAATCCTTGATTGATGAATTATCAGCTTCCCATTCAACAGATTTGCAGCAGCGTGCTTACGAATTGCAGGCATTGTTGCATCTTGATCCTCAAGCTGTGGAAAATGTAATGCCAATTGATGCTAGTTGTGAAGACATTGAGGTCAGCTAGCAGCTGCTTTTACCTCTATATATGGTTTTCATTGATTGTGTTTCTTTTGCTGGTTGACAAATTTATCTGAATCCAACTAGTTTTTCAGTGAAAAATGATTAATAATTTAAAAAGTAGGCATGTGTGATAGGAACCATATTTAGGAATATATAGGGTTGTTTGTTATAATGTGTACAATGTTGGAGCTTATTTTAATTTCTAAGAATTTAGGAATTTGTTTAATATTAGATATGAGGAAGGGAGCTGGATGTAATAATCTCAATTCCTATGTCTTTTTATATAAATTTGATGAATGAAATTATTAACTTGGCAATGGGAACTTTTGTTGGGCTTAGGTGGAGGCTACTCCTGTTTAAAACAAAGCAGCTTGGGAAGATGTTACCCTCAAAGTTGACACACTAGACCTAATCTTAAATTTCTCCTCTTTTTCATTCATTTGAATTTCTTGTTGGTTTTCAGCAGGTTCTTGTCGGCAATTTTACTTTCCTTTTTATATATAAATGTGTAGATGGAAATGCTACTTACACTCCCATCAGCCTGCTCACCACCCATGTGGCCGTTTCATGGTCATGGACCAACAGAGTTCTGAGGGCCCATGTAACCGCACACAGGTGCCAAGCACTGAGTTGGCTGATGGGCAAGGACATGTAGTAACATTTGAGATCGTGTTACATGCATTTATGATTAATCTTGATTCTGTCTTTGGCCTTTGGAAGGGTTGTTTGAAAGAAGAAAACTGCTATCATGCAAAGCTTGAATTGACTGGGACAGAGTCCCAGTTCTGGCAGCATAGGTGGGGAGATTGAACCTACTTATTTGGCTTCTTTGCTTTCTTTTTCACACACAGAATGTGCCACAGGGCATGGATTCGACCCTGGGACCTCTCCAACGACAGGGAGATGTCAAACAAGTGAACTACTTGCTCTGTTGGCAATTTCTTTGATGTTCTGGTGCTATGTTTTAGGACCTGGATTTTAGGATGTCTTAAAAAATGTCCTTAATAAACACCAACCTCTCCATCGACACGGAGAGGTCGAACAAGTACATCACTTACTCTGTTAGCCATTTCTTTACTATTCTGCATCCCCGATAAACAGCAATCTATCCATCAACAGGAAGAGATCGAACGAGTGCACCACTTGGTCTGTTGGCCCACACCACAACCTGGATTTGACCCTGAGACCTCTCCTTCGACATAATGTGGTCGAACGAGTGTACCACTTGCTCTGTTGGCAATTTCTTTGCTGTTCTGGAGTTGGATGTAAGGATGTCTTAAAAAATGTCCCCAGTAAACACCAACCTCCATCATCAGGAAGAGATCAAATGAGTGCACCACTTGCTCTGTTGGCAATTTCTTTGCTGTTCTGGAGCTGGATTTTTGGATGTCTTAAATAATGTCCTCGATAAACACTAATATCCCTCAGCTTCAATATTTCTTAGCTTTATGAGAGCTAAAAGGGGAATGTGTCTGAAATCTACTCTGGCTGGAAGCTGTTTTCTTAGAATTTTCGAAACCCCAGCTTAGCCAATATTTCCCAGACATTAATGTTTTATGAATGTGCTAGTTACACTAACCTTTTCTAGGATGTTTATATGATAAGAACTTATTTTGCATACTTACTGAAGAACCAAATATATCTTACAGGATTGTGAAAAGTACCTATTTGGTGGTACTTTACAGAGTTGAGATGCTTTTCTTTCTTTTTATATTTTGTTTTAGAAAATATTTGACATTTTAGGCATGATGTTTACTTTCACCTTTAAAAAGTTATTTTTTTATTCTCCTGAACATTTTGTTGCAAGTCAAGATTTAAGTTCAAAGGGTAAAATTAAATGGATACCCGTGCCCAGTATTTGTCTCTTCAGAGAGGATGTGATTTTGCTGTGAAGTGTATGTAATAGTTGTAGAAGGGCACTTTCATTTGTATTATAATTTTATTGACAAGTTTATATACTAATTGCAAATATTTATGCTTGGGTCGAGTAGAATGTTACAACTATAGTTGTAAATATATAAAATTAAATTGTCACTTTATTATATTGTTATCTGACCAAATTTAGAAAAATAAGAATTCCTATTCACACTGTACATTTAGTGTTGTCTAAATATACCCTTAACTAGTGTTTTTCCTTTTAATGTGCAGGTGGACAAAAGCCTATCATTTCTTAACACCTTTGTGGAGAAATCGCTTGAGAAAGGTTCTCAGCCCTACATACCTGAGAATGAAAGATCTGGTATGATAAATGTGAGCAACTTCAGGAACCAAGATCAACTTGAGCCATCTACTCATTCTCTCAGATTTGAGGCATATGAGCTTCCAAAGCCGTCCGTTCCAACAAGGCCTACTGAATCACTTGTACCTTCAAATGATCTTATATCCATACCTTTACCCAGTTCACCTTTGATAATCCAGCAACGTGCACAAGTTCCATCTCTATCTGATCCTGTGCCCACAGATCTTGGTGTTAAACTTAGATTGGATGGTGTTCAAAAGAAATGGGGCAGACCCATGTATTCTTCTCCTGCACAATCTTCTGATTCTAGTGTCCAGAAAACTGATAATGGGAATACACATCTTGATGAGCCTGGAAGAACAAGTTCACTGGTGCGGGATATCTCTTATTCCCACAAGCAACAGGTTGAAATTTCTGCTGAGAAACAAAAACTGGCTGCTTCCTTATTTGGTGGCAGCTCATCAAAAAAACCAACTGTAAGCCATAAATCTTCAAAAGGTAGCACTGCAAATTTGGAGAATTCACGTGCCCCACATGTGAGTCAATCGGCAGTGGATAAATTCCCTCCCCTTCAGTCCCCTCCAGACCTGCTAGACTTAGGCGAGCCAACTTCTAGCAGTGTTCCAACTATGGATCCATTTCAGCAGTTGGAAGGACTCCTAGGATCATCGCAAATCTCTTCTGCTGGTTCAGGTGTGCCAGATGCTACAAAAGCACTTGACCCAATGGGGCTCCTGGATGCACATTCTACTGGCTTGATTGGCAATTTGTCAACTGGACTGTTAGCCGACTTGGATAGTGTGGCTCTTAAATCTGAATTAGCCATGGCTGCAAGTGGTATCTCACAGCAAGGAGGGAACACAGGGATGGTGAAGAAGGGTCCTAATCTAATAGATTCTCTTGAGAAAGATGCTGTTGCGAGACAGGTAGGTGTCACACCGTCAGGTAGGAACCCAAATCTTTTCAGGGACTTGCTTGGCTGAAGTGGTTTTAGAAAATTGTATGAGGGAATCCAAATGGGATTACCGGTCAAAGATTGCAATGTAGCTTTTTCAAGTGGGTGAAATACCTGAGACATCTTCCCATTGATGGATAGAGCACGTGGCTTGAAAGCTGAAAGAAAAATACGATCACTTGGGACTTTAGCTGCTGGCTCTGAGACTGTGTCGCGTTTGTGATAATATATAGTTCCCATGGCTGGGCATAGGCTGTTATACGTGGTTATTTTGTATACTTGGGCAGCTGCATTGGGTTAATGAGATCACTTAATATGCCTGTGAAGTCAATTTGATGCCTGTACTTTGCATAAAGCTTTGAGGAGCTTCTTTTGTATGTCTCGAGTTTCGATGGCGGACAATAACTTGTTCAGTTGTCCATTGTTTAAATTTTTTGTTATAGTTGTAATAATCATCATGCCTACATTCTTTTTTATCACGTTGAGGTGCACAGACGATTTGGTTGTCTTTGATGTTGGTGTTGAAAAAATAAGCAATAGTAAAAGAGCTGCTATTCTTCAATAATTGCAGTTCAGATAATTCGGTATATATATTAACGATAATAACTTATAACCTACGTATATTTCGTAATTGTTGAAGTTATCTAATTTGTTTGTGTCTACAATAGTGTCCCGCAAAACTTTTGTGCTGTAATTGTTTAATCTGTTTCTTTGCAGCTGAGATATAACGTTTTATCTTTTACCTGTGTCAAATTTTTCAAAAAGAATTGATCTTGCTGTTGTTTACGTGAAACGAATCAGATAAAACTTTATGATCATGATTGATTACTGTAATTTGTGCCTTTGGTGCACAGCTTCTGGAAATATTGGATTGTGAAGCACATATTGAAGCTGAAGTCTATAGTTGACTGTTTCTGGCAATTACTAGTTGGAGGCCAAAATCGTGTTGGACCTTGACCGGATAGGGTGAAACCAGTATCTGTTTCTGGTTTGCGTAGTCCACTTGAAGGCGCTAGACTAGGGACAGACTCGCACATCTTTATATTGCTTTTAACAAAAAGAACGACAGTAAAAGACGCTGGTAAGCATCAAGCATTATACTGTGGTTCAAACTTCAAACATGAAAACAGCACATATAAAATGCTGTCAAATTGAAAATAGTAAAATAACGTGGCCAATGTTCGTCGATCACAATGCGAGTATTATGATCACCTGTTGCCGTCTAATTTCATCAACTGGACAAGCATATACCGTGTGATGCACAGCTAACGACAGCCCATGTCCTTGTATACAACGGCAATCAATATCTATAAAGTCATCAATCCGTGTTTCTCTCTTATGGTTAGTGATGTTTATCTTGTAATGTCTTTGTTTTTTGTTTGGTAAATGCCTTGTATTGCACTTGTTTCTTAGCACAGCTGAATGCTTGAGGATGACAAGTATCATGTTTGCCAGAACTTTGTGGCTCCTCTGCATCAGCTCCCTTGCACAACCTGCCATTCTGGCCTCTGCACACAATTCAATTGGTTGTAATCTGAATTTCACCACCTACCCATACAAACCGATTGGAGAGTGCCTCACTGACTCGGAGGAACTGAACGAATGGGGTATCATCAAAGCCACCCGCTGCTGCAGAAACGCCCTCAATACCTTAGCTCAGTCTCTTGCTTTACGTGCACTGTCCAACCACTGGGAACCGCTCTACCTTGGTGGAGAACAGTGGGAGAGTTGTAGACTCCCTGTAGCCGAAAACGATGCTCCCTCCATTGACGACTGCAACTTGAAGCATCTGTACAAAGGAAGCAGCGAGTGCACAGGTCTCACCCTGGACTTCTTCAGAATGGAATTGACTACTGTGTATCAGCAGCTGCTGAGCAGCTGCTCTCAGTTCCACAGCCCCTCCTTCTATAATCGCTGTCGTAACTGCACCAGCTCCATCTTGGATACGAGGAATGTTATTTTGGAACGTCTTCAAGTGGTGGGCAATGAGACGGAGGCTAACATATGTGAGGTCTCAGTAATTATCGCGGTATCTGCTGAGATGGTAGGTGATGCTTTGCTTCTTGATGACTTCTACAGGTGTTTGCCTGCCTTGGACACACGGAGTAAGAGCCATTAATTGCTTCCTTATATTGCCTTCTGTTAATTTTTCATGTTTTAGTCTTTATTTCATTGGGTGCTGATGATTGTGCTATGCCATGTCTTTGATGCGCAGTTGGGGGCTACATCAAGCTTAAGAGTAAGTCTGGCTTGTATGCTTTCCTCATTATTAAATTCAGAACCTGGAAATCAATCCAATCTCTTATCGGTGACTCTAGCCGGTGTTGAATTGGCTCTATTATATATCCGAAAACTCTTTTAATTTACAACTTACTTCAATCCTGAATCAAAGTGTTGTGTAATTAGCCTCACGTGTGTCTTTTTGTACTTCAGTTTCTTTGGCTAAAACAATACTAGTAGTCCTCATTGCAATGATGGGCATCTTGTTGATCGTCCTGCTTATAAAGTATGTAACCAGGAAAAAACCAGCCGAAATCACTGAAGGTATGTATATATGCCATCACAATCACAAGTCCCGTCTCATGTATTTTATCACTCAGTGTCATGACTAGAGAACTTAGCCCGGATCTACATCACGCAAACAGGTAAAGACATGAAAAAATGGTCAGGCACGTACAGATTCTCCATAGGCGAGATTGAGAACGCCATCAACAACGGAAGCCAGAGGGTGGCCTTAGGGTCAGGAAGTGCCGGCCGGGTGTACAAGGGCATCCTTCCCAGTGGGCAGGCTGTTGCTGTAAAGCACATATACAGGAGCAGCATGTGCGACTCCTTCACCAGGGAAGTGGAAGGCTTCATGAAATACAGACACCCAAATCTCGTCTCTCTCGTAGGTTACTGCCGTGAAGGTGTGGAGAGATACTTGGTCTACGAGTACTGCCCTTACGGAAACCTGGCGCAACATTTACTAAGTAACACAATGCTGCAAAATTTGAAATTTTGTTGCTGTACATGATTTCTGAACATGGCTGAGCTTGTATGGCTGCATGCAGGGAGTGACAGCATCCTTTCGTGGGAGAAGAGAGTGAAGATCTTGAGAGACTGCGCTCTGGCACTAAGGTACCTCCATTTCCATCCTGATGGCCCAGTCATTCACAGAGACATCAAGGCAAGACACTTGAGAATCAACCACATCTCATTTGATTACTACTCAGAATTAGTTTGGCACACGTACGTTTGATTACACAATGTCTTGCCATGCAGCTCACCAACATACTCCTGACGGAGAGCATGGACCCGAAGCTGGCGGACTTCGGGCTGGCGAGGATAGTTGAGATGGACGAGACGAGGGTGTTCACGGCCGTGAAGGGGACGATAGGCTACATGGACCCCGAGTACATGAGCAATGCCAAGCTCACCATCGCCAGCGACGTCTACAGCTTCGGCGTCGTCGCCCTCCAGATGCTGTCCGGAAGGCGAGTCATAGAGCTGGACATCAACGCACGCGACTCCTTGACAAGAAGAGTGAGCCCAACACAACGCGCATCCCATTTCGCATTCAACATATCAATCCATGAGTAACTAATTTAAGTGATAATCTAGATTTGTGGGGGACTAATCTCCCTAAATTGTACTTTCCTCGAATTTAAATCCTTGAACCAGGCTGTTTGTGGTGTGGTATGTGTTAGGCAACGGATGTAAAGATGGGTAAGCGGCCGCTGTCGGATTTCGAGGACCCGAGATTGAACGGGAACTTCAACGCCCAGGACTTCCGGACCATACTGGAGCTGGCGGTGCTGTGTGTGGCCAAGTCAAGCAAAGGCCGCCCCAACACGGAGTTGGTCTTCCAGGAGCTCGACAAAGTCTGGAAGAACACTCTTGCAGAGACGGTAACTACTTTGTTAATCAATTTCCATTCTCGAAATTTTTATGCTCGTGCACTGTAAATGACTTGTGTTCTTGCTGCAGGCAGATAAAGTACTGAGCGCGGCGAACTCCATGGCCACCCCACCGCAGAAGTCTGGAGAGCTGCTCCATGTATAGCTATTCCTATTCCGTACCAAATTCCATGGTTGAGCTCTGTTTATGGCGGTTCGTGTAGAGATAAATGTTCAGCAGGAGCTTTGTGTTCATGAGTGTAATTAAATAACTGGATTAGTAATCAGCAGTTTCTCTTCTTTTGCTTGGCCACTGTTAATAAGGGATTAAAAGGTCAGTGGAATGGAACAAATAAATAAGTGGCAAATGAGGAGCCAAATTTGGCCAGGCTCTCAATGACCCACCTTCATCAACTCCTATCCCTTCTGCAAACCGCCGGCAAACGCCGGTCCCCCTCTCACACCCAACAACTCCATGCCCAGGTTGTTAAATCCGGTTTCCAAGACTGCCCTCCCCTCCCCAACGTCCTCCTCCGCGCCTACGGTCAGTGTGCCCTCTTTCGGGACGCCCTCCACCTGTTCGACCTGATTCCCCACCGAGACGCCGTCACCTGGTCCTCCCTCCTCGCCCCCCTCACTCACTCCAACCGTTTCCGCGAGGCCCTCTCCCTCTTCTCTTCCACCTTCTCCCGTGACAACATTTACCCAGATAATTACATTTTTGCTACTCTTCTCCATGCCTGCGCCTCCCTGTCCACCCTCAAAGTAGGCCAACAGGTGCATGCGCGGTTTCTAACCTCCCCGTATCCCGACGACGATGTGGTCAAATCCGCTCTTGTGGATATGTACGCGAAATGTCACTTTCCCGAGGCCGCTCGGAAGATGTTCGACACAATCGTTCAAAGAAATAACGTTTGCTGGACCACGATGATATATGGGTATGCGCGAAATGGGAAGTGCACGGAAGCTTTTGAAGTGTTTGAGAAAATGCCCGGTAGAGACTTGCTTTCATGGACAGCCCTCATCTCTGGGCTAGTCCAAAGCGGGAATGCTGCCGTTGCCTTGAAGCTGTTCAATGAGATGAGGCGCGACTCCGTCCGAATTGAGGATCCTTTTGTTATTTCCACCGTCGTGGGGGCTTCGGCCAATTTGGCAGGCCTGGCTCTGGGGCAGCAGCTTCACTGTCTTTTGATTGGTCTGGGCTACGAATCTAACATTTTCGTTGGTAACGCGCTTGTGGACATGTATGCGAAAAGCAGTGATATTTCCGCCGCAAAACAGGTTTTTGATGGAATTTGCAGCAAAGATGTAGTTTCATGGACTGCCATGATAGTCGCCTTTGCCCAGCATGGTCATGTCAAAGAGGCGTTAGATTTGTTCTCTGGTATGCTTCACGTAAGGTTAAAACCGAACGAAGTGACATTTGTAGGCTTGATTTACGCTTGCAGTCATGCTGGCTTAGTGGACAAAGGCCGCCAACTCTTCGACTCAATGATGGAAGAGTATGGGATTAGTCCATCTCTGCAGCATTACACATGCTTCTTGGATCTTCTATGTCGATCCGGGCTTGTGGCGGAGGCTGAGGATCTAGTTAGGAAGATGCCATTTGAGGCAGATGAAGCTACTTGGGGGGCATTGTTGAGTGCTTGCAAACGGCAAGGAGATACCCAGATGGGTGTACGAATTGCTGATCACGTTCTTAGCTTGAACCTGCAAGATTCATCTACCTTTGTGCTCTTATCGAATACTTATGCTCGTGCAGGTATGTGGGAACAAGTGTCGAATGTAAGGAGATTGATGGCCTCAATGACAGTCAGGAAAGTGCCTGGTTATAGTTGGGTGGAGTTTGGAAAGCAAAGCTACATGTTCTGTGCAGGGGAAATTATGCACCCCATGAAAGATGAGATCCTTGGATTGTTGGTTGAATTGGATAGGGAGATGAAAAAAAGAGGCTATATTCCTGATACTAGCTATGTTTTGCACGATCTGGAAGAGCATGAGAAAGAGGAGCAATTGTTTCTTCACAGTGAACGATTGGCTGTTGCTTTTGGGCTGCTTATGTCTGTTCCTGGTACAGTGATCCGGGTGGTGAAGAACCTTAGGGTATGCGGAGATTGTCATGTGGTGTTGAAACTGATTAGCAGCATTGCAGGGAGGGAGGTAGTTGTGCGAGATGCAAATCGTTTTCACCATTTCAAGGATGGCAATTGTTCTTGTAGCGATTTCTGGTGAATTGTTTTCGACTCGAGCTTAATTGTGTTGCTGTTGGAGAGATCAGACCGAAGCCAAATCAAATACGGTAAAATGATGAAGATGTCGTCATGAGAAAGTTGCAGCACCGTATCCATTAACTTGATATTTGCCATCTTCGACCCCTTGAAGAAGAAAATACTGGACCGCACAAAATAGATGAAGTTGTTGCTGCTATGACATCACGACGACAAGGTTTTTCTTGGGGTGTGAAAACTTTGTCAGACTGCAGATTTTTCGTTTCTTACGTGGAAAATGATATTTTCACATCAATACTATAGAAGATTTCTAAAAATTTGATTACGTTTGTACTTCAATGTTCTAAGTGAAGATTGCTTTGGAGATACCTACGCTGGCATAGCTTTTTGAAGGCGTCGAACTAGGGCTGTAAATGAGCCAAGCTGACTCGTGAGTAAACTCGGCTCGGTTAGGCTCGGCTCGAGTTAACCTCGACTCGAATCAAGCTCGACTCGAACTCGATTCGAGCTTGAATAAGTTCGAGCTGACCCCTGCTCGACTCGGCTCGGCTCGAATAAAACTCGAACTCGATGCTACTCGGCTCGAGCTCGAGCTCGAACTCGAATATAATTTCAAAATTATATATAAATAATATATATAAAATAAATAATGTATATATATACATATTTTATATAAACATAATTGTTAATTTAAATATATATTTATAGCATACTCCCTCCGTTCTTAGATTAATAGCTCTATTTGATTAGTTCATTTTGAAAAATCTAATTGAGCTATTAATCTAAGACAAATAGAATATATAAAACGATGTATAATCACATATTTATATACTAATACTATGTATCGTATTGATATATGAGACCCGTTTATATGAGTCAAGGCTCACTCATGACTATGTGAGTATAGATGTTATACATCATCATATTAAGATATAAGGACACACATAACTTGGGAGGTAGATTAGTTTATGTCTTCTTGCGCATTTGGATCTCGATCTGATGGCCTATAATGTTTTTGATCATGTTGACGTACGAGAGTCTAAACTCATATAAAAAAATTTCATGATATATATCCTTGTTAAATTATAACGGATATATAATTTTTATATATGATATATATTTTATAAAAATAAAAATATTGGAGATGCAAACACTAATATACTCCTTTTGTCCCAAATTAATAGGGCTATTTGATTCTTGAAGATGGACTAAAATTAGTTCAATTGAAAAACCAAATGAAGCTATAAGTATATGACAGATGGTCAACATGATATCATACTAATATATTAAAAGAAGCATGACATTTGTGGACCAACCTTAGTTTAGAAAAGAATGATTAGATATTCTTTTAAAAGTTAAAGCATGACATTGGGACCATCCTCATCTTACAAAATGTATATCTTTATTACATGTACTTCATAATTTTTTAGAGGCACACTAAGATTATAGAATACCTTTTTTTATTAGTGATTTATAAACATGTAAAGAAAAGAAAACACAAAAAAGTAGATGACAATGTTGCCTAAATAATTTTTTATTTTTTACATCTTTTTTAGTGATTATATGTACATAAAGAGAGAAAAATAATAATGTTGCATTTTTTTAGCATATGTAACTAAAACTTATTTATCATAGTTTTCTTTTTTCATAGTGAATATAATCAAATGTTCACGGTGTAGTCGTAATATTTGTTTAAGTATATATATTAATATTTAATACTAAAAGTATATTAGTATATGTGATACTTCATATACTTTATATTTATATATAGATTATTTTTATTTTTTTAGTTCGAGCCCAGCTCGAGCCAAGGCTTATGATTCACTTATACAGGTTCGAGCTCGAGTTCGAGCCAAGCTTTGGATTTCTAATTCGAGCCGAGCTCGAGCTAAAAGGTTCGAGTTTATTCGAGCTTCGAGCCGAGCTCGAACCGAGCTTCAGCAATTCGAGCTCAAGCCGAAACAGCCTAATACTCGGCTTAGCTCGGCTCGTTAACACCCCTACGTCGAACTGGATGCTTTCAAGTTTTCCATAGTCGTTAATGATACCTCTGGACGATTGCTACTTATTGAGAGGTTGTTATTGCAATTCATTTATATGTTGTGATTGTTGGTCGCCTCTTTTTGGTACGGGTAGTAGAAAATTGGGAAAATTATATTAATAATATTAAAAAAAATTATTTATCATTTTAAATTATTTTGGGAAATAATTCCCAAAATAGTATTCATTTTTGCCACGCAGGCAGTTGGCGCCTGCGTAGCTTTTTAAATTTTTTTTTTTAATTTCGTCCTTCTAAAGGACGAAATTAATATTGTGTAAAGGACGAAATCAGTCTTTGTACTGATTTCGTCCTTTAGAAGGACGAAATCAATACTCCTCTCTCTCTTCACTCTCTCTCCTCTCTTCACTCTCTCTTCTATCTCTCCACTCTCTCTTCTTTCCTCTTTCTCTCTCTTCACTCTCTCCTCTCTTACTCCACTCTCTCTCTATTCTTTATCTTAAAGAGGAGAGAGAAATAGGAGAGAGAAGGGAAAGAGGACAGAGAGTGAATAGAGAGAGAAAGAGGAGAGAAGAGAGAGAAAGTGGAGAGAATGAAGAGAGAGAAAGTGGAAAGAGGAGAGAGAGTGAAGAGAGAGAGAGGAGAGAGTGAGGAGAGAGAGAGAGAGAGGAGAGAGAGTGAAGAGAGAGTGAAGAGAGAGTGAGGAGAGGAGAGAGAGTGAAGAGAGAGAGGAGAGAGAGAGGGGAGGGGGAAGTACTGATTTTGTCCTTTAGAAGGACGAAATCAGTACACAGTATTGATTTCGTCTGAAATCCGTACAAAGATTGAAGGACGATTTTAAAGGATGAAATTAAAAAAAATTTTTTAAAAAAAACCACGCAGGTGCCAACTGCATGGCTAGCGCCTGCATGGCAAAAACGAACACCATTTTAGGAATTATTTCCCAAAATAATTTAAAATGGTAAATAAATTTTTTTTTAATATTATTTATATAATTTTCCCTAAAAAATTTAGGTTTTTAAATATACGATACTTTCAAAACCAAAATTCTAATTAAAAGAGAATTCCAAAAACTTTTGTAGGTGGGAGTGTCATATTTTACAATTTTTTGTGTAATTCTTAACGGGAAATCCTTGGCAGCCAAGGTGGGTCAATGGCCCACCTTAATAAATAAATTTTTTTGTATTAATATAAGTATGTTGTTAAATTTTGGCCAACGCCTTTCACATGTTTTTGGTCACCTCTTTTTGGTATGAGTTTAGATATATGATGCTTTCAAAACCAAAATCATGTCAGAAAAAAAAAAGACAAAAAACTTTGGTAAGTTTGGTAAGTGAGACTGTCATGTTGCATAATCTTTTATGTGAAATTCTTAATAGAAAGTCCTTGACACTTAGGTATATTGTATTTTTTTTAATAGTGTATTTGTATGAAATTGTTATGTATGTGTAGTATGGATTACTTATTTGTTCGTTTATAACAATTTCTTCTTATTATTTTTAAAGTTATTCAATATCGTCTTAAAAATATGTAATTAATCTAAATAAATACATTATCACTATCCTGTTTTTTTTAACTTATTCTAGATTGTTGGCATCGAATTGCCTTTATTTTGACTAAAAAATTACTCCATCCCAAAATAACTATCCTATTTATTTTTTCAAAATGAACTAAAAACCAAATAGGACATATATTTTAGGACTTGGAGAATATTGATTTGTTATTCTAGAGCACAAATATATTTTTTGGAGAAAATTTATTTATCTAATATTATAAGTTAAATTTTTATAACAAGTCTTGTTAGTATGCGCCCAACCACATGTGTGCCTGTGTATATGAGCCCACATGGTATAAAGGCATTCAAGTTTAACAGCCGTTCACCCTTCTAAATAATACATGTTGTTGGATCTCAATTTAATGATGTGCGTCACACCTTGACACATATATTCAATATGTTCCTAACAACACCACGTTAACTTGTTATTTTAAAATTTGTGTTAGACAAATTTTTGAAGCAAAATTATTTGGCCCATCTCAACAAAAATCCCAACTTCACCCATGTGTGTGCATTAATTTGTGTGACGTGTATTATCTTAATTCTAGCTATGAAAGCATATATATTGATGATTGCATTTCAAATATAGAAATGGTAATAGAGGTGGGTAAGGTAGTCACCCTTTGTGTTGTTTATGGTTTCGATGTAGACCTCAAACTCCAATTTTTTTTTAGATTTGCGTATTCAAGATAACAAAGGTATGAGCATATACAGTTATATTTGTTTTCTCTTAAATTCATTCAGGTCATGCACGCTCTGACGAGAGACTCCGTTACTCTGTCCTCATTATTTTACATGCTGAATTTAGTTAAAATTTTCATTTTCCAGCTTCCATTTTGCATTCCCCTGCATTTTTATTAACTTTTATGTCAAACCCAATATATCGAATCCCAGCATATCAGAACCAAGTCTCGCCAGCAATAATCTACGTAATATCAGATCTCTATTGCGAGCAACATTCGCGTAAAGCGTGAGGCGGAAATTACAGGTATTGAAAAGAAGGCACAAAAATACAAAGATAAAAGCGAAAGTGGCTTTGCCTCTGTGCAAAGCTCTTTCTGCCAAGAGGTTGTAAAAGATGGCAAGCTACCCCTATCCCATATTAATAGCTTTATTTGAAAAATAATAATCCTTCTATTTTACATTAATAATTTTATTTAATATTTTTAAAATAAATTTATTTTAATTTATTTTAAAAAACTAAATAGAGTTATTACTATAAAACAAAGAATTTTTTTAATGGTGGTACCCACAACTAAAAAAATAGAAAATAATTTCTTATATATTTTACTTAAATTGAGCTAAATAGAGCTCTTAATGTGGTCCACATAAATTAAGCATATATATAATTATATATTGATGAATGCTTCTATGCCCGTAGGCACACACACACTCTTGCTTATTAAGCCCTTTACCCCGTTCCAAGTTAAACGAGACGCGGGAATCCAGAGAGAAAACCGATGTGCTGTTTGTCTGATGCTTTGAGCTGAGATGGCTAAACATAGGTTAGTCTATCATCTCATAAATTTCAAACCAAAAGTAGCAAATGGCTTTAAAACCAAAAAAATTAATAGTGATTGCCGACAAAATGCTTTCTCTCTAAACAACAGCAAAACTAGCGTCGAATTTGGTTCTTGCTAACAGCGAACAAAGTGTTAAACAATCCTCGCGGTTAAAGCGTCATAAAATCGCATTTCCTCCGGTTTTAAATAAAAGCTGTGAGTCCTCCAATCGAAAGCAAACGCCTAACGCAATACGCCTTGTGCGCTTCGATAATGAGATGCAGAACTAACTAATCGACTCTCTCAATTTTGGCCATTTCGATTCAATTATTTCAATTCCAGCATAATATGCTTCCAAAAGCAATTATCATCGACCAGGCCGCAGACTACCACACTTGCAAAATGACAATAAAAACAAAAGCATACAAAAATATAAATGTAGCATCCTCTCCTCCCAAATTCATCATTCCCGTTCTTCTCTTCGGAGTGCCCGGAGTCTATCCCCTCAGTTTACTCAGTACCTGTAATGAGGAGGCTTGTATGGACCCTCAATGGGCACGCTGATGTACTCAGCCTGGTCCGGTGAGAGCTTGGTCAGCTTAGCGCCGAGCTTCCCGAGGTGAAGAGCCGCCACCTTCTCATCCAAGTGCTTGGGTAAGACGTACACCTTCTTTTCGTACTTGCCGGATGCCTTCTCCTTCCACAACTCAAGCTGGGCAATTACCTGCCGTGCAAATGAAACAGACCATTAAAATTTGAAAAAACCTACCTTGCTAGAGCTGCAACTTTCTACAGTTCTAGCTTATTATGGTGACCACAATGATCTGATGGCCTGGCTGGCCCTTCCTTAAAATTTATCCCGTATAATCGTCCACCAATAAGACTATCTGAGCGCTAATGTTTTGCGCTGAAAAATAAACCATTTCACAATCGCTATTTACCTGGTTGGTGAAGGAGCATGACATGACGAAGCTGGGGTGCCCGGTGGCACATCCAAGGTTCATCAGCCGCCCCTCAGCAAGAATAATGATGCCGGAGTTGGTTTCTGGGAAGACCCAGCGGTCGGTCTGAGGCTTGATGGTAACGCGCTTCACGCCGGGGTAGGTCTCGAGACCGTGCATGTCGATCTCATTGTCAAAGTGGCCAATGTTGCAGACAATGGCGTTGTTCTTCATCTTCTTCATGTGGGACACCATAATGATGTCCTTGTTACCGGTGGTGGTGACGAAGATGTCGGCTTCGCTAATAACATCCTCCAAGGTAAGGACCTGGAGCCCTTCCATCAAGGCCTGGAGGGCACAGATGGGGTCAATTTCAGTAACAATCACGCGGGCTCCAGCCTGCTTGAGAGCAGCGGCACAGCCCTTGCCGACATCTCCATACCCACAGACGACCGCAACCTTGCCGGCAATCATGACATCAGTAGCCCTCATGAGACCATCGGGGAGGGAATGGCGGCACCCATAGAGGTTATCGAACTGTTTCAACAAAACCCAGAGATCATCAATACGAAGAACACCAGCTATTTGGATTTGAACAGGATTTCTACATTTCAGATCTAAATAGTCGGAATAGAATAGAAGTGCATAATCATCAGATCTGATGCCTATAGATTCAGCTCAGCTAACTGGCAATCTGCTAGCTTGGACCAGATCATCGCTTCATATGTCCTCTTAGCTTAAGATCTTAAATCAAATATAGACGACCAGAACATAGGCAAGGAACAACAGGACGCTTTAACTCGATTAAACAGTATAGTGCTTATCCTAAAGCGTGCTCTTTTAAAATTTCAGATTTGTGCCGACATTAAAAAACTAAAGCAATTACTATTGCAACAGAACTTAGATCTATTATGCTTCAAAGACGCATCTTGCGGAAGGTAAATGAATGATGTGAAATGTGAATCTGCGAGCGAATGAGATTTGTGATACCTTGCTCTTGGTAACGGAGTCGTTAACGTTGATGGCCGGGAAAAGGAGGGCACCGGAGATCTGCATCTGGTACAGGCGCTTGACGCCGGTGGTGGTCTCCTCAGAGACGCCGACGAGGCGATCCTTCATCTTGTGGAAGCGCTTGGGGTCGCTCTTGAGGCCGTCCCGGATGAGGCCGAGGACGATCTGGAACTCGGCGTTGTCAGTGGAGGAGGGGTCGGGGAGCTTACCGGTCTTCTCGAACTCGATCTCGGCCTTGACGCCTTCGTGGATAAGAAGGGTGGCGTCGCCACCGTCGTCGACGATGAGGTCGGGGCCGCCGCCGGGACCCCAGTCGAGGGCGCGCTCTGTGCACCACCAGTACTCCTGGAGGGTCTCGCCCTTCCAGGCGAAGACCGCGGCGGAATCACGGGCGATGGCAGCGGCGGCGTGGTCCTGGGTGGAGAAGATGTTGCAGGAGCACCAGCGGACCTCGGCGCCGAGGGCGGTGAGGGTTTCGATGAGGACAGCGGTCTGGATGGTCATGTGGAGAGATCCGGTGATGCGAGCGCCACGGAAGGGCTGCTGGGCCCCGAACTCGGTGCGGCAGGACATGAGGCCGGGCATCTCGACCTCGGCCAGATCGATCTCCATGCGGCCGAAGTCCGCCTGGGACATGTCCTTCACCTTGTACTCCCGCCCGGACGAGGTCTTCTCCACGAGAAGGGCCATGGCTTACCGACCTTCTTCCTCCTCGTTGCCGCTGCCGACGCCGGGGAAAACAAAAAGGCAAATGGGAGAAACGATGGGGCGATGGAGCGGAGATATGGGAGTGAGGAGCGGGAGGTTTTATAAACAGGCATAGGGTAGAATGGACGGTCGAGATGGACGAGCGTGGTTTCTCTTAGATTTGATTGTACGGCATGGATGCGACGGTGTTGGTAGAAATGGGCTTCATGACTAATGATTCCGGGAAGAGCCCAACTCACTAAAGTGGGCTCTGGGCCGGCTGGGGTTGGTGAGTGGGGCCCGCTCCAGTGACCTTTCCGTGGATAGGTCTGGTACCCGGAGGGGGATATTTTCGTGTGACAGTCCAATTTGTACATGGCCCGTGACTTGTATCCTTTATTACGCTGGAGAAATTATGGGGAAATATTACATGGGATGTATTCTGATTTTATGCGTATAGTTGTCGATCTTGAAAATGCTGGTGCATGTTCAGTACAAGTAGGAGTTTCCTATTTGTAATTAACATGGCGGCATGTGTACAATCAATTTTCAAGATTGACGACACCGTGATAAAAAAATTTATTGTCTCACTCGACTCGACGCCTTACTTGTTAGAGACATCAAGTCCACAAATGCCTGCTCCGCAGACATGTCTAATGGCGTGTACGAATAGGAAACCACAGGGTATCCTAAGTAATTTCTCAATACCCGGGGGGTTTTTCGGTCACTAACCACACCCCTTCATTGTCACCCGAAGTTGGTGGGTCAGTGGGTGGTAGGAAGAATTTGGTGTGGACGACCTGGACCACCAGCAAATACCGTCTGTGAAGCGTTATGGCTGGTCCGATGTCGAGTGGAAACGCCGTCAATCCTCGTTAGAACTTACCAATTTCTCACTCCTGTTGTTCTTCAATTAGCAACCCAATCCTTATTAGGTGTACGTAACCTATGGGCATGATGCACGTGAGTGTGACACCACAGCCCACGCCTAGCCCGCCCGACAAGATGGGAAACCAAATAAGGAGATCCGTTTTAACTCAAAACATGCGGATGCTCCGTTTTTTGCATACAGAATATAAGGGAAAGCGTTTTTTCATGCTCGATAATGAGCCCTACAATAAGGTGTACATAAAAGCCTTTCATCTAAGAGAGATCGACGGTCTCTCTTAAATATCAATTAAGAACTCTCATGGGTGAAGAGCGTAACACTCCAGAGCTGAACAATGCACCTATCTACCCACCAGAATTAATGGCACGACTGCTTGAAAGATGGATGGAGAAGATGATCCCGGCGCCGGTAGGCCTCACGTTCATCGAGCAACTTGATAAAAAAAATGCAAAATGTTTAGAACATGAATTAAACAAATAAGTTGTTGGAACCAAGTGACCTGTTTTTCTATTCGACTTGAAGATCCAATGGGTTGGTGAAGTAGTGGGTCGAGGAAGCAAAGGCGTTAACATTGTTTGGTTTTATCCTTTTTAATTGCTTAGACGATTACATGTATTAATTTAACAAACTTCCGATTTCTACACTCCTTCCTGCCTACCGTGTAAAAGATTTGTAGATGGGCGTGTAATGATGTAATTGTAATACCAGTAATCAGAGCCGGTATTACGTATGCATTATAGACCGTGTTAGCCATGTATCTCACCGCTAATTAGATGACTAATCAGTAAGTTATAGCCGTAAGTGCCTAATGTCTCATATATTATATTATAGGTCTTATATACTATACTAGAGATCTTTGGTTGAGTGGTAAAATATATGGCTGAGATAGTGTGACGCATACTGAAAATTTTCTGGCCGGTATGGTTCTCACATTGACTCAGTATTTGCGTGGTTTTGCTTCTTGCGTCAGCCTCCACCGCCAACCCGGCTCCGTCTCCGTCTCCCCGGGATGTCGACAGAGCAAAGGACGCGGGGGCACTTGCGAGAGGGCGAGAAACCCGTCAACAAGCACCGACGCGAGTCACGCGGCCCTGGGGTTGCGATTTGCTCTGTCCGCGCGCTGCGCGGATCTAGGCTCGGCTCCGTCGCCTCAGCCTTTCCCCGACAACAACTTATCACGTGACGTCACCCGTCGGCATTGTTAGTTGTTAATTGTTATTACCGGATGACTACAGACAAGACCGCCATCAATTATGCACACGGCTCTGTTATTCACATGAGAAAGAATGAGGTTTTTAAATGCTCGAATTTTAATCTGTTTTACTGTCGCAGAGGCCCCACATTGTTTCAAGATTTCAGAGCAAATGAAATCATTCAGGTGCAGAAAATTCAACATGGATTATTTAGCTGCTATTCGCGGTTTGATGGCTGATTTCACACCTCAAATATGGTTGATTCGCAGTTGTGCACCCATCCGCATACCAACATCTTTCATTGCCTTCCTTTCATGTACAATGCAAAGCCATTATTACTTCAATTTTAATTAGGTTTTGTTTAAGCGTTTGTCAAAGTGACGATAAAATACTTACATCTAGGAGGTTCTTACCATAACATTTGTAAGATATTTAAATTCAACGCTTCATCACTAATCATAATCCACAAGCACCTTTTTTCCAACAATTTGACGTTGGCAACACCGATCTTACACGTCTTTCCTAATGCTTTACAAATATTTGAGTGTGTAAACAATGCTACAAGAGTGTGCTAATATAACATTATCTGTTTTAACTACCTGCCTTATATATCATCTTCTTTCCAGACTAGAGACTTCGGTATGTACTTCAGAGGAAAGCAGGCAAAACTCATTATGCTACTTGAAGAAATAAATGAATGCACTGTCCGCAAGAACTAAGTAGGCAACTTGGACCGATACACCAACACCTGAAAAAAAGCAATTCAACATCATAACAATCCTACATCACAGTAGTAATCTCCAAATGCATATGAGAGGTCATACTAGATCGCCCCGACTTGAAGCAGCACTAGCATGCAACCCTGCAAGAGTTTCTTCTCCACTTAGCACTTGCATCTCCACATCTTCCTGTGTAGCTTCATATTTTGATTCTGCGGCAGTATCGTCAGCCAAAGTTGGAGGGCCCTGAGCTAGCCCAATTGCATTTGGGCATTTGGGTATTTTTGCTAATATTTCTAGGTCATCTGCTTGCACAGGTATTTGAAGAGATATGAACTGCATGTTCAATTCACACATGAGATTGGCATCTCCATATTAAGCAGTATACTGTAATCTCGTCAAACTGAAATCAAAGGAGAAAAAAGATTCTCACTTGATAAAGAAGTCTTATAGGCAAGTATGGTGGGCAGCAGAGATAGGGCCGCTCCAAGCTTGGAATTTCTTGTTTGTCTAAGGGCAGAAGTGTGAGATGCACATCAAACTGATCATAAATGAAGAAAATAAAATCAGTCACAGAGGAAATAGAATCAAATTGTCAACTCCAAAAGAAAAGATTAAAAAAAAGGTCTGGAATCTGTAAAGCCCACTTCATTTTCATTCTCATCTAAATTCCGGAGGTGATCAAGTAGTTTCGTCAGTCTACTGTTCCTTGAATTTTTTCCGTTTGAACCACTTAAACTTCCATATCGTGTATGACTACGTGTGCCTCCTCTACCCCAAGCAAGCACTTCAGGGGTTCCTGCTCTAAGT
The DNA here is from genome assembly GCA_035235625.1 of Saururus chinensis. Lineage (NCBI taxonomy): Eukaryota > Viridiplantae > Streptophyta > Magnoliopsida > Piperales > Saururaceae > Saururus > Saururus chinensis. Next base: position 37,141,240 of record CP141145.1, read on the forward strand.
GGAGATGCACTGGCACTGTCTCTGACCGTTCCTGCATCATCATTCTCATCATGGCCTCCATCTGCAGATGTGGCTGATGAAAACCGACGTGAGGACCATCTTCTGCGTCTCCTCTGTTTGACTTCTGGTGAGGGTTCATCAGCAGATGACGAATCTTTCCCAGCATCGTTATCATTTGCATCATCAACACCATCATCTGACCGATCTCCACTATCTCGACTGTTGCGATTTCTTGCTCTCAAATAATTGTTTTGACCGTGTGAATTTCGGAAACTTCCCTGTGATCTCCTAACAAAAACAGGCACTGTAGCTGTTATACGTCTTCGACCAAGGGCTTCAGATTGTTTCTGAAACGTTTGAGCAATAGATGCTTGAATCTGCCCAACAAACCAGGATTAAAATAATTGGTACCACCCTCAATTTGTCAAAAACTATGACATTCTTTAGCATTCACATTAATCTTAATTAATTACAACAACTAACTGTTATTTCAGTCAAAATTCATACTTGAATGCAATTATCTCTAATTGCTAATTTATTTGGCTAGATTGCATGGGACCTCCATCAGTATAAGTCTAGGTAGCAGAAGGTGGGTAGTGGATACAAGTAAAAAAACATATGCATGATAGACATGTTAGCATGAGGCACTCCGAATTTAACCAAAAGGGAGGCAGAGGCCAGTCTCTCTTATTGTTCCAATATGCTATTTTAAATGGTAGTAAGTTTAAATCACCTGCTTGTTACGATTTTTATCCTCTTCATGAAAAGCTAATTCCTGAACGCCACAGCCAGATAATTCATGAGCTCAAGAGAAGCGATGACCATATAACCAACTACAAAAAGAAATGCCATAAGACCAATGGAACCATCAGGCATTAACATACCTCCTCTTCATACTTATCAATATCTGGATACAAAATTGCTATGAGAGTATCATAATTTGGGTCATCTCTTAAAGATCGACGACTTGCACAATGTGTTCGACATGCTGGGCACTCATTGTTTCTGCACAAAAGCCAATTTTCAGTCAAACTACAAGGTCTGACTCATTTTTATCTTTATTCCTTTTCAATTATTGAAAACTTGGTTTGGTAAATGTACCCTAGTCGCATTGACTTGTCAATACATTCCCTGCAAAATCGGTGCAGACATTCCATTACAGTTCTTGTCTTCCTAATGATACCTGGCAAAAGGACGAACTGTATCATTTTAAAACTTACAAGAAGCCTGTTAAAAAAAAATTCTTTACTTACCAATCATAGTAAGTAGTTTCTCTTCACTCTATCAGTCTGAAGTCAGAATTTAAATTCAGTCTAATCTAATCATATACACTTTTCTATTGGTAAAACTTAAAGAGTGCTTGTCATAGTCCAAGTTAACTTCAAACTTGACTGATTTCATAGTAAGACGACAGTTCTCCATTGCAACTAACAAAATCCCATCATCACCAATGGCAAACATTCCACCCGCCATTTAAAAATTAGTATAAAAACAACTAAATGTACCTAGGAAAATGGGGAACTGTACTTCTTTGCGTATGTCTGACAATTTCACAAGAATAAATCCGATTTCATAGTAAGACTACAGTTCTCCGTTGCAACTAACAAAATCCCATCATCACCAATGGCAAGCATTCCACCCACCATTTAAAAATTAGTATAAGAAGAACCAAATGTACCTAGGCAAATGGGGCACTGTACTTCTTTGCGTATGTCTGACAATTTCACAAGAATAAATCTGCAAATGAAAAAATGATTTGCATGTTGTATTAATAAGATATCCATAAGTGTCAATATTGAAATGACTCTAAAGCTTAATGAATTAAATAAAGTAATTGCAGTAGCCACGTTTCAACAACTCATAGTTTACAACAAAAGTATAACAAGTGAGAACACAGTCTGCAGTAGCACAGAGATTTTGAATTCCCAAAGCATAAATGCAGTTTATTCCTTGTCTTAATAGAACGGGCACAGATACCAAACATAGAAGACACAGAAAATTGACAACACCAGTTTAAAGCAGGGAAATTGTCCAAACTAGGGATACAATACAAACAATGATAATTGATTGTTCCAGGCAGAAAAAAATTTCAAGCAGCATGAAATGCAAATTTATGTCTGAGGTATTTCTTCAGAAGACATACATGGTAGGCACATCTCCTGGAAAGGGTAACATGAAGAAAGGAAGAAACACATTATAAGCGGGTGGGGAGATTTTTTGGCAATGGAACAACATAAGATTACCCAAACCAGTAAGCTTTCCTGCCAAATAATTAAGGACAAACAATCTAGGGGACAAAACAAGCTTAAAGAATACAAAATTTTTATGGTAACAGTAGTCATTTCTATTAAGAAAATGTGAATAATAGACAACTCCAAACTTGCTTCACTTTTCCAGGTCAATTTACTTGTCACAACTAAGATAGAAGAAGTGAATCATCAGTATTGCAGATAAGAAAGCGGTCACTAGATAGGCAATCAGAAAAAAGCAGAAAAGTTTAAAATGAGAGAAACGTTACAAGTAAATGGATTCAGATTATTGCCACAATTGGCAGTTCTGCAGGATCTTAAGAAAACATCTAACAAAGGCAACTACAAAGCCATATGTCTGGACCCTAACAGTCAAACCATGAGAATTGTAACCTAAGCACAAGGCAAGGAAACTTGTAAATATTTTGCATCACTGAAGGCTATAAGAGAGGATGAAAAAACAAATCAAGAAATGAAATTCTAGGACAGGTACAACATTGTCTCATTCTCTTCTATATCAGATAATCATACACATTATTTAATTCCCTTCTACATCAGATAAACTCAGCTAAGAACAACTATTTAAAAACTTCAGCAATATTTAGGGTAACAGAAAGTTAATTTTATAACTTTCCTCCAAATGAATGAGTTTAGCTGGTTGTGCAACTTGTACATGATTAAGTCAAAAACTCACAACTTCATTCAAACATCCAATCCTTTTCATTGCTTTTCACCTAACTAGTCACTGGTCCCATTCAAAATCAACTAAACAATGGAGACCCTTACTGTCCTTATATAGCTTCGAGATTAAGAAAAAAATAAAACACGTGGTTCCTAATATAGTCGCATGTAGAATAAAAGATCACATAATGCATAGCTAGTTCTTATACTTTGCACAACACCAACAAATAATATCAGACGTTGCAAGTTTACTATTCCTGAATTTTATAAATTCCAAATAAACTATTAAATGAAAGAACTAAACAGGCAGGGCCCAAACTGAGATGAGCATTAACAAATTGGTGCCTAATTAAAACCTAAAACAAACTTGGTATCCTTCATTCTCCAAAAGAATAAAAACATATATATGACACTCATATACAAGAGGCAGTTACGAATACAAACTTTTATGTTGATTAACACAAGTAATGAAGACTATGTGCTAATGCTAATAATCTAAGGAAATGTTAAGAGTGTAAAGTTGACTAGAAACGACTAGCACAGTATTAATTTCATAAGAGTGGATAAACATTTCAGCTCATTGTACCAAAAGCATGAAGTCAACTATCTCCTTTCAACTAGCTTTAGCTTAAAAACCGTCTTGACAGGGCATATTCGCACAGTCAATAAGTACATGTAGATCTCTCATGAAATAGATCAGAGAACTCCACTCTCTTATAGATAGACCGTCCAGACAATAGAACAATTCGATCCATCAAATTTGCGCGAGGGTGCAAACTAATTATAGCAATGTCGAGTCACCTAACGCCGGGGAAAGTTGTTTAAGTCCCAGATCTCTGGTAATTTCGTCGTAAACATGTAAAGTTAAAAAATGCATGAATATCCAACGTGGAATCCCATGCCGCGCATCCCAGAAGAAAGGGTACAACCCAGCACACAGATCCAAAACCAGACGTTCGGACGTCCAATCAGGCCAGCAGAGCTCGGGTCTAAGAGGGTCAATAACGAGAACTCCACATAGATGAACAGGCAAAAAACCGCAACAGCTAACAGAAACAGAGAAGCAAAAACATCAACATGCTCTAGTCTCCATCTGGGTACTTCAGATAAATGCGGGAAGTGGGACTACTACGCAAAAAACTGAAGACGACCCACTAATTGTCCTCATACGCTGGTAACAAAAACGCCCATAAAAAGTAAACATAGACAGGACAGAACATACTCGTCTTCGTCGGCGCTGGAAGCTGGGCTACCTTCGGAATCTGGAAAGCACAAGCAGAACCGCCACGATTCAGACGAACAAAATTTTAAAGTCAAAGAGGAAGATGTATGAGGCTCAAAGTAACGGTGAAAATTGCTCTTTTCTTCTTCGTTCATGGTTGGAAGAGTTTCTTCTTACCGTTTTTCAGCTCGTACTGGCTTTGCTGGGGCTGATGAGAAGAGGGAGAGCCCTCGTCGTCGTTCTCCATGACGTGGGCGGAGCGCTTCTGCGCCGGCATTCTTCGTCGTTGGGGAGAGAGCGAGGGTGGGGGAAGAAGACTTGTTGTGCCTTGTTGTGGTGGATCTTTTGGAGGCCCGACGATCCAAGTGATGTTAACGACGGACTAGTCTCTCGCATCTCCTCGTTGCTATTGATCAGTCTTAATAATAGGATTTCTTCCTTAACACTCCTTAAAATATCCTCCATCCGTATTAATTGTCTGAATTTGAAAAAAAATTACATCATATTAATTATTTTATTTCATTCTATCCTTCTTATAATAATTACTAGATAAAGTACAAAAGTTAGTGAATGAAATGAAAAGTTAATCTTCTCAAAAGAATTTAAAATAAATTGACAATTAATATAGGACAGGGGGAATATTATCTATATTATTTTTTTCATGAATTCTATCTCTACAGTCTGCAATTTCAGTTCTTGAAAGTTAAAAAATGTTGTTGCACCATTTTTTTGGGTCGTTCATTTTTTTTGTAACGCTCCAAATTCCTGGAAAGTCAGCTAAAGTGAATTTCTTTCATTCTCTTGTGTTCTGGTATCTGGAATTTTTAATGTATCCATTTTGGTTAATTACACTTCTGGCGTATGAAAGTGTCAACAGATTAATACATAAACAAGTGCCATCTTTGTTTAGATAACAAGTGTATTTACACTTGTTACAATTTTAATTACACTGTTTATTTCATTTCTAGTGAATTATAACCAAAGCGCCATCCTTGTTTATGTTTGTTTTTTTTTGCTTATTGGCTGGTAAGACACACAGTGTATGCTAATGGAATTCGAACCTTCCTCTTGTACAATTAGGAGAGACCCAACCGGCCCCACAAATGTTCGATTTGACTGTTTATTAAAACTCTTTTAAGTTTATTATTGTCTAGATTTCACTCGTACAGGTTTTGACTGTCTTTTTAACCATGTGACAGTTCTTGGGATATCCCAGTTATTTGAAGTGCTTGATTTTTCATGTTCGTTCACGGGGGCGAAGTATTTTGATTTGTCTTTAACCGATCTAATTGAGGTCTAGTTATAGCATAGAACGTAGCTATATCCCCCAAAATTCACTCAGGCCCCCTTACATTTTATATACTTTATATAAAATATTAATTTTATTTTTTTATATATTATTTTTATTCTAATGTATATTTTTATTCAGTATGCTCCAACCCCCCTATTCGGACTATGCTTCCCACATTTGTCTTCTTCATTTCCATCCACTCTTCTCTGGTGAAATCTTTTTCCTTTCATCCTCTCTTTTCCGGTGAAGTGCCCTCCCCTCCCCTCCCCTCCCCTCCCCTACCTTCATGTCTTGGCTCTTCTCCTCCCCTCCCGTACTATCTCCTCCCCTCCCTTCCAGGCCAGTCCTATCTATTCGCCTCACCTATTATATAAATTTTTCTGGACATACATCCCCGTATATATGCATTAAATTTGATAAGGGGTACCCCTGCGAGACAACTTCCAAAAAAAAATTGAAGGTTTTAAAAGCTTTTGGATGAGTTCTTGTGGGGAGAGGTTACCGACAAATTGAGAATAATTTTACAGGGACACACGTCCCTATATGACAGGGGGTACCCCCCACCAAATAACTTCTAGAAGATTTTCGCATACATTAAACCTTCTGGACGAGTTATGGCAAAGAGAGGTCACCGACATATTTGGAAGAAATTGACGAAGACATTTAGTCCCCGTATAAATCAGTTTGTAATGGCAGGTGGTAACCCCCTTCACGAGTTCTGGTGGAACGACGCTTTAAAAATTTTGTGCATGTTAAAGTTCAGTTAGTCATGGTGCACTGTGAACCCAAATTCTAATTATTAAATGCCAAAAAAATGAATAAAAATGACTTGTTAATCATCCAACTGAAGGATTTTTTTTATTTTGATGAGAATCATCGATTTCTAAGTGCATGCACAGTAATTAGGAGGGATGACTATTATAGGGAGGAAGATGAGAGAAATGCATGTAATCGTTATTTTTTTTATGCATGGAGAAGTAATTGGGAGGGACAACCCTTATAGGTAAGGAGGAAGATGGGAGGGACATTACCTTGTAGAACTCCGGTGCTGATAACCTTCTTGCCGCCGATAAAAAGTTAATGTGTTTTATCTTTTTTCTTTTTTGATTGGGGTGCCTCATAAAAAAAGGGTGGGGGGCTATGAATTGGGTAGAGGGTGTTAAGTAATAAAAAAAATACCTACATATTTATTATTTGGGGGGCCTGAATAAATTTTGGGGGGGTAATAGCCGCATTCTATTGCTTTATTTGCTTTCTTTTGCTTTGAATAAAACCCACTTCACAAGATAAACCCGTTTTTGGACTAAGTAGCCAATTCGGTAAAAAAAATGATAGGTAAGTTGACTTTGATTTTGAAGACCTCGAACTTTTGAAACCAAGACCTTTTTTTGCTCGGTGAAAACAAAACTTTGAACCCATTTGGAAATTGGTCTTGAATTTAGACGTGTGATGGTATTGACGTTTTGTTGGTAGGTGTACATTCAATTACCTCACTTTGGCTTCTACACAAAAATGCTTTAAGTTTGGCAAGGGGCAGTCAGAGTTGGCATCCTCTCAGCCATTCCATGTACTTTGACTTATTTTAGGATTTGAAGTTAAGTCCTGAGCCCGGGCTCATGTAGGTAATTTTTTGCCCTTTTACATTGTTGTATCAAGATCCGACAGACCACAATGTCTAAGCTCATATTGACGTATCTAAGCCCTGACTCATAATAACTTCTGGTCCAATATGATTTTGGCAAGGATTGTGCTTAGACATTTAAGACGTAGTTACTCAGCCTGACTTGTGTAACCTATGTCATGTGGTTTACACTTTTAGACACTTCAAGATAGGGCCCACCAATCCCATTTGTCACGTTAAATTTTATTTTTTTGGAGTTTTAATTAATAGATAAAATTAGGTAAAGATGGAAAAGCCCACGTATCCCAAAAATACCCAAATTGGTTGTGAACCTATTTTGAATTCTCTACTTCAATCCAAATACCCCATTTAAAAAAGGAAAATATTTGTATGGGCTCACACGCATCAGGTTGAAACCGGGCATCATGAGAATCCGATGGTGAAGGGGCCTAAAAACCAATCTACTCCTAAGTAATGTATATTGTCATATTCTGATCTAACAATCATTAGAGAGCATTTTTCTAGCACTGCTCTGATAGCGTTAATGTGCGTTAGCGTGCGCATTGTCCATCTTAAAAATAGACGTTTTTCTTGTGTTCCTTATGCTCGGCTCACTGTGGCTAAGAAACATGAAAAACGTTTCTCAACCAATGATGCCTAAGCTTACACTAGCGCATGTAAAGCCCAAGCTCACAAGCTCATATTATTGATGTGCATGAGCCGTAGCTCACGTTGATGTGCATGAAACCAAGCTCATACGTTGGCGTACATAGGCTCCAGCTCATCCAAATGAGAGTCATTAAAAAACCAATTTGATACTTGATCCTACATAAGGCTTAGGCGGGACCCACAACTTTTAAGGATTTGCCTATTAACAATCCCTAGTAAGGCACAAATATTCATGTTTTAATAAGTTTACAAGCGTCGTCAATTTTACTTTCACTGCGAGTCATGTAAATACATTGAATTTAATGAGTTTAAAAAATTTATCATAAGAAAAAATTCAACCACTTTGGATTATCAAAATTGGCATTAGAAATATTCCCCCCTTAGAATATACACCCGAGTGAAGATATATAATTATATGTATTTTCTATATACTTAAATATTATATATTCGGTAGGAATGCGGAGGGTATGGATGTAACACCCTTTGCGGTCCTCCCTTATTGATGGGACGGTTGAAAATCACGAAAATAATGCAATTTTATTTAGACCGCAAGAATGTATAATCTAAATTCTAGATCAAGTGATCAACCCTTATTCCCAAAAGATGAACTCTGTTTAGAAATCTTGGACTAAGTAATATGCATCTGTTAGGAGCCACAATCGTAAAGGACAAACTCTGGTTGTCCTAGAAAACTCAAAAAGGTAAATTTTACAAATTTTCCACGAACCACAATCATACATCCTGCTGCAGCAGAAAGAAGAATCGTAAATTTGAGGAAACTTTAATTTACTTCAGAAAACAGAAGCATATTTCTATTGGGTGAGAAGTCCCCCACCCCTTGTTTTAGCCAGGCCACCCCTCTTAACACAGTGGTAGATATCTATCCTCTGTGTGTAACAGGGTAGGCTGGGTAAAATATGAGGTGGCAGCTCATCCATTTCTATTTTCCTTCTAAAGAAGCAAATCTGATGTGGAAAGAAAAGGACAGAAACAGACAGTTAACGTGCCATGTTCCAAATTTATGGACTGCACAAACTGCGCTATTGTCACGGCTCATGACTATTAAAAGTAAACATTAAAATTAATAAGTAATCAATAGAAGACAACTACTCATATGCTGAACCATCTCTTGCAGAATTTTCACTGATAATATTAACCATCATTTACGCCTTACAATCCATCATATACCTCTAGACCCTAGGTCACAAAGTCCTAACAAGAAATTAGATGAGGCAAATTGAGAAGCTCTGTACCTGCTTTTCTTTAGGCATCAAGCTATCTAAAAAGGGTGATGATCCCTACACCAAAACCTTACACCGGATTTTGATTGGACGGACACAGGTGTAAGGTTTTGGTGTAGGAAAATCATTAACCATCTAAAAATAAGTGACTCAAATCATTGGTACATTCTCTAGTACAATTAAAGTACTGGATTCCCCTTACCAAAAAAATTACTGGATTCCAAGGTGACACATAGGGTTGGTTTTTAATAAGACTGAGATCCACCTGGACAAATAGAAAAAAGAAGTCATTCCAGATCATCAAATGTCACAACCATCTGCAGAAACTAAAAGACTGCCAAACTCTGCAATATCTTGTGCCCAAAGAGATCTCTACTATTGTTAATTCTATACACTATCATAGTCGGCCTGGTTCACTAAAATATTATAAGAGACAGAGAAGCCTTTCTCTTTTATCGGTAATATTATAATATATAAATGCGCACATATACATGTTCCCAACATTAGTGTTCTACTTCACAAAATAAATTGACCAAATGCAAGCAGTATCCACGCATCAATTGCAGATACATTTTGTAGGCAAGTTAAGCAGAGGTTGACTTCAATTGAACACTTATGTGTTGGGCTGCTGACAAGCAAAGCTGCTCTACTTGAAGCTTGTGAAAAGACAGGTATTGCAAGACTCACAGAAAACATCAAATTGAACCAACCTTGACCTTTACCATTCCAGATTGCTCCCGCTCAATCAGGCTTAAGTTATTTTCAGGATATTCATTCAATTTAAAGAAACTATCGATGATGTACTAACATCTATATAAAGCAGTTATATGGCTTCTCTTTTGCTGCAAGTTCATCAAGCCAAACTAAAAACTACCTCGAGCAGCTCAACTCAGCTTATTAGCATATATACTGGTGTGTTTGTGTCTGTGCACATACTCCTGCCGCCTATAACATTAAACCAAATGATCAACCAAAGTTCAACTGCCTAACTCAGCTTGCTCAGTCTCACACCCTACTAGTATAGTCTGTGCCCAGATCGATAGTGGCATGGCTCCCCTACTACTGCGCATCTGCTCTTGTAATAATTATTCATACCGTTTTAGGGAAAGATCCCATGCAATCACAGAAACATCCTCCAGTAGACCCATAGGAAGTAGCATTTCTAGCCTAAACGAGCCAGAATTCCCGACCTCCACCCCTCTCTTGGAACCTTCATGATAACTGGACATTATACAGCACATGTGTAGCAGCAGACTATGCAGACATATAAAAAGAATGCAAGTTTACTGTATCATCTACTTACAACAGATGCCCAACTAGCCTAGTCAAGGTCCATACTGCTGCCTAAAGAACAGAAAATTATAGAGTAGCAGACACACATGAAAACATGATTATCATCACCTGAAAATCTCCATGCTAGGTTCAGTGTACAGGTTGTAAGCAGGTTTAAAACACAGCTTTGACAGTCCTACACCAAAATAAAACAAAAGATCTACCAGTAACTCAAAGCACACCACCTAAAATAGGATAAGAAACACAAACACAAACCACCAAGGATAGTGCCTATTATAAACGCAGCACAGATTCTTAAATATACAGAAAACTTACTTCCAATCTCGCAGTTGGATAAGTATCCAGGTTACCTAATCGTGCAAAGAAATCATTCAAAACTCAAATTAGACCACCAAGAATGACCACGATCATTAACCAGCCCTCTGACAATAGTATAGACCATTTAACATAAACTTGATGAAAGTTTAGTTGCATATGGAAAAGCAGTCATGTGCCAAAAATACTTCTCACAGCAGGGATTAGTACCTTTAATTTGGTGAAACTCTGCAAGATGAGTTTGGTTGACAGCTTCATTTATGAAGACACGAACAATTGAGAAATATCTTCTGGGGCTGAAGGTTTCTGAAAATGACCAGTAAGGAAAAAATGAAGAGACCGAACACCTGCTTATAGTGGGACAACCTAGTTTAGTTTGCTAAAACTTATAACCAATTGACTATGTCATCGGCATAAAAAAGTTTTTCATGGACCAAATGACAGCTAATTTTAACAAAATAAATTGCACAGGTTTAAATTAAAGCAAATATACAAAAACAATAGCAGAGATAAGAACTTGCATCAGCAAATGTTAACACAATATCAAATGAAACCTCAAATAATAACAACCTGGGCTAGCATGTAAAGCATTCTTGAAGAAACTGCTGCAGTGTGAATGCACGGCAGTTTTTTTCCACATATTCCCTTTACCAATCATAACCATATCTGCCAATAAAAATATATACAGAATTTGAATGCATATGTTTGGCCATAAACTTCTTTAAAGCACAATGATAGCCTATACCCTGACCCGTAACCACCAGACTCGTACATTTGCTTTACTTTCTCAATACCTCTGCATCTGATCCGGCATTACATCTGTCACTGCTATTGTCCTCTTCATAGTATACTCTGGACCTTTTCTTAATGAGTATCCCCGCCATGTCCTCAACACAAAAGGTAAGGTGAAACTTTTCCACTCAGGAAACCAGTAAACCTGAACATGTCATTGTCCCTCATCCTCATCGAACTTCTTTCATTTGTAGATACTAGCAAGAATGCATATGCATTATGTGTGTAAATACATATTAGATAAGAAAAAATAAAACAGATTGAAAATAAAGTATGTATCCAACAAAGGTCCCCCTTGCATGCTATAGCTATAATACATGTTTTCATGATCATAAATTACACATGCATATAATTATAAGCACTATATTAACTCATGTACACTTTTAGTAGGAAACTGCAAATCCAAATCTTATAGGCCTAATTCTATGCATGTGTAGTATAGGTAAAAATGAAAAAAATTATGATCGAGAAGCATGTTGTATGCGTGGGATCTACAAAAAAGTTCAAGAAAACATATGTAGGATCTCATTTGATAGAGCTTATCGTAAGCTTTCCAACAATACTATGAATAAGCAAATCCAAGTTCAGGAGTACAAGACATAACCTTACAAAATTAAAATCAAGGTAACATAAAAAGTATGGCCTATGTGGTATCAATGACCAGTATTAGGTTGACATGTGGCAGGTGCTTAAAAAATCTAGGTAAATAGTTTTACTAAAATATGCTTGTATCACAGACCAATTCAAACTTGTAAAAGAACCGAAGAATAAGATTGAGTTTAAAAGATGGGTAAAATAGGAATTAAGGGTGAAAAACATGGGTAAATAAGCAAAAACTGAAAATTCTATCGTCACTCCACTTGCTTTATTTAGTAGTATGATATGGCCTCAGTACTTTTCATTATAAACGTATGACTAGGAATAATTTAGATTTTAAGATAACGCTTCATTTTATATTTTGTATTAAAAGAATAAAAACATGCTACTAGGAAGAGAAGCCCACAATGCATGTTTCAACAACAAAAAACACCAAAAGATCAAAAAGGGAAATTTAGACAAACAATGCCTGATAATAAAAAAAATTCCATCACAATGATGTGTCAAATTGCAAGTTTGCAACAATAGGAGACAGCACCAAATACATCTAGTACCTCGTGGAGGATGTTAAAAGGGGAAGAGTTAGGCTGACAGGAACATGGATGGAGTGCATGAGAAAAGACATGAAGCTGAATGATATTGCCCATGACGTGAGTGAATTGGAACCGTGTCACAACCCCAATTAGATGGATAATTCTACAAGTTTGCTTATAGAAGAATCATGAACCATTCAAAGTGGCAACAATACTGCTCTCCCATCACACTCAAGTATAAGCCACTGTTGATCTTATAAATCATACGTTCTGTATCAAAGAAGCAAGCTATTTATGAGTTAACAGCACCAAGACTGGTTCTTCTCAGGACACACACACATCATGAAGGATGTCTAGTACCCTACTCGGTCAACCCAACTATCATGATTTAACCAACTGACACCATAAACCATGGAACTCTCAAAGACAATTTGTTCAATATCAAAGATGCTTCAGTAATGCCAAACACATGCAATGCATAAAAATTCCTTCTCACAGGATTTAATAAAACCTAAAAAGCTAATCACCCTACTAATTTCAACATCATTCGAGATTGTTTACCATTTTTTTTCCCTTCCTTTTTTTCGTCAAATCACTCTCTCTATATAAACCTTTTATAGGTGTAAATAGTAGCCATGTCTGATTATCAAATGTAACGTGGACATGGAAAACTGTATGCCTCTCAGGCAGATGCAGGTGTCATGGAAGGTTGTCCATGCATTAGAAATAAAATAAATAAAAAGTTTAATTTGTTTATTTTTTTGTAACTTTAGCATTTTATAAAATTACAGATATAATACACATTTCTTCCACCAGAATAGAGTACTATCAACCAAAAAGATCATAAATGCATCAATGCCTTGAAAAGCTTTTGATAAACATCATAATCAAGCCCATCATTGAGGCTTCCACAATCATTTTTCGAAAAAATTGAGAAGGAGATCCATGCAAAATCATAAATTTGTATACCACAGGTATAATAAGCAGCCATTTAGACAGAGAAAAGCTGTCCATCCACAACATCAGATTAAAAACTCATCTAATCTGTTTTTATCAATGTGTATTTCTGGCATCCAATTCCACGAGTCCAGTGTAAAATTCTAATTAAACTCATTTGGGGTTATTTAGCAAGAACTGATTACTAGTTGAGTTTATAATAGTATGTATTGTTTTAGGAACTACATTCCAAATATTGGTTTTTATAAGTTCTTTACTAGGCATTGAATAAGTTATTGAAATTCTCAATTATGAGTTTCTAACAGTTTTTTTTTCTTATCCCTTCATTTCTATTCTACTTTCAAGTTGTTCTGCTTGTAATCAATTAAAAGCTATTAGAGTTTTCTAGTTTAATTGTGTGTGCTCAATTTAGTTGTAACCTGCCATCATGTTGGTGATTGAAAACAATTCAAAAGCCATCACTAAATCCTATGAGCAACGTCATCATCTATTTCTCCATTTACATCAATTATTGAACCAAGATACCTATATCAATCAGGCTTAGGTACTTCTCCATCTTACTTATTACAAGATTAACTTTCAACATTATTATTAAAGCGACATTCCAATTTTAGTTATATTAATCTCAAACTGTTAGTCTTTCATGCTTCCCTCCATAACTCTAATGTTATATTAACTATTTCTCTAGATGTATATGTTAGAAACCAAGTTACCTCAAAAAGCTCAAGCTATTAAGGAATAGATCAACAATGTATATCAAGCCTAGATATGCCCAAATAGACTGATGCAGACAAACAAATAATCAAACAACCCCCCGGCACGGGTAAGCATGAATTAAAGGATGCAGATGCTTGCAGGTGCACAGAACACAAAGGCAATGGCAAAGATTGAAACTAAGACCTCCTCGCTTTGATACCATGTTAAAAACCAAGTTGCCACAAAAGCTCAAGTTATTAAGGAATGGCTCAACAATAGATACTAAGCCTAGATCTGCCCAAAAAGTTGCTACAAAAGCTCAAGTTTTTACTAGATCATCATAAAAAAATGCACAAGGACTTCTTGGATATAAATTCATCCACAATTAATGTAAAGATATATGGGCTTAATGCAGATCCTTGATGCAGATCTAAGTTACTATTAACTCTCATATCTCTTCCTTAATTCAAATCTACATTTACTAGAAATTCTCGAATCTCTCCACCAATAGTCCTTATCTTAGTCATAGCACCTTCATACGTATTTTTAATTACATCCACATAAATCTTTATAACACCTTTCCTTTCTGGCACTTCGCAAATAATATCCCTTGGTACCCTATCATATGTTTTCTCCAAATCAATAAATACCATCTACAAATTCCGCTTTCCTCCTAAGCTGCTCCATCAATTACCTAAGTTAAAACATAGCTCCAGTAGTAGAACATCCAGGCAAAAAAAAATGGTTTACAAATATTATAGTCACTTTTCTTAATCTTATTTTCACAACTTTCTCCCAAAGTTTCATTGAATTAGGGTCTTATGAGTCTATAAATCTGTAAGGGCTATATCCTAATTCATTGAGTTTGAAAATTAATGGAGAATAAGACCTGAGTAGAGATTTTCTATCCCTCCCTCTAAACCATAATACTTGCTTTTCTCCCCTTCCAACAATTATCTATTAGTTATAGTTGTAGATCCATCACTCTACGGAACATGTACTTTCATATTCCCTCCGTCCCAAAATAAGTATCCCATTTAGCTTTTGAAAATGGACTAAAATTAATCCATTTTGAAAACTAAATAGGACACTTATTTTGGGATGGAGGGAGTATTTATATAGGGATACCATGAAGGCCTAGTCCTTTTCCTTTTTCAAAGGTCCTTTTACTTCTGTAACTCTAATTCTACAATAATAAGTAATATCACTAGTTTCCCTATATATTTATCTACCATGGTTGGATAATCTCACAGAGAGAAAAAGCTGTGTGAGGGGAAGAACTTGGGCATCAACAAGGCGAAAGCCATGGAGACTTTTGATGGCGTTAAAAATATCTGAGTGGGGAAATCCAGCAGAAATGGAAAATTCGCCAGAATCAGGAATCTCCTCATTGGAGTGCAGGTACCTTAGCACAGCCTCCTGTGCCACCTCCATCACCTTCAATCTCTTTCAATCTCCCGCTTTGATCTAAAAGCAAGCCTTTTTTGGTGTGGCGTAAGCCAGGTTTACGGCTCCCAATCAGTAGGACGATCAGGCTGCACCTATATGCATCAGCTGGGCATAGTCACAGATAATCTTTCATTAATGATAACTTATTTATGAAACTTCAAAGGATCAATTCTGCAGTGAATCTATACAATAAAATATAATTAGTAATCCTTTCCCGGAAAGGTAAACAAATATATATATATATATATATATATATATATATATATATATATATATATATATATATATATATATATATATATATATATATATATTCGAATTCAATCCTTGGCATAAATAATCAGCAACAATTATAAGTGAAAATGATGACCGCCCCTAATCTCCTCCCAAATTTAAAGTCTTTCCAATATCAATCTTGTTTTGCTCTTATTAGCAAAAAATTATAACTGCTTTAAAAATAAACAAACCAAATTTTAAAGCATTTCAAAAACAACAGAAAATGAAGAATACATTCCCGATACATTCAAATGGCTAATCCATTTCGCGTCAGAAAAAAAAAGGCGACAATGGAGAAAGAACAGAAAAGCTATGCAAACGTTATGCTAGGTAAGGAAGGACTTGGATGAATTTCTCTTCACTGTCGTTGTCGCCGCGGCCTTAGACGGTGACGGAGGCGGGCAAAACCTCTCTCAGCCTGGGACATCAAAGTGGCGGGAATTCATTGGTCTGGGTTACCCAAAGGCGGACCGTGGGTGATGTGTGGATTGGCTCGGGTTTGCTTGAATCAGAAAATTGGAGTTAGCGTTGCAACCGGGTCTAGTTTGGGTCCCAAAACCCTTTATAGGTTGTTATTTATAAATGGATCATTTATATTCTCACAACAATAACATCCACAAAATCTCACACAAGTATTTTGATTAGATTGGATAAGTGGGCCTCACACAAAGTTCACTTGGGCTTATATATCTAATCTAATCAAGACACATGTGTGAGTTTTTATTGTGTATTTTTGATATAAAAATATCATTTTTCTTTACAAACCCCAACTTATACTCTTAATTAAATTCGTCTCGGGTTGGGTTAAGTTGAGTTTTGAATCAAACCAGATCTGATTGGATAGAATCGGGTTTAAGTTCCTTTCAACACAATTTTTTATTATAAAAAATTAATTCTCATCTTATCTATATCTATATTATTATTAAAGGTAAAAGGGGGAGAATATTTTTATATATTACCTAAATTACGCCTCTTACATGTAAAATGTTTTACATTATCTTTTGTTTGTCATGTTTGCCACTTGTTCCCTCCTCCCTTCGAAGTGTATGTTCTCTTTATTTCCCACCCATCCAATGACTCTATTGCCGTTCAAACTCACTTTATCTACCATTCTCTATTCTATCCAATCAAAATGCATCTAAGGGCTCTCTCTTTTCCTTCGAGCTCACTTTCTGTTTTTATGCATATACCCATTGAAATTAGAATTCCAATCACCTATAACATATTTATATAATATACTATTAATTCCCTCTTTATTTTCTCTCTCTTTATAGTTCTATGTTAAACTCAAACTCATCTCTCCCTCCCTAATGACACCTTCATGTCATTTGTGCCAAGGCCACCCTCTCGCTTGTATGTCCAACATTATTTTGATCTCCAAATTGGTGCCAAAGGTGTCATACTCATTGCGCTATTAATTTATGACAAATGGAGTATATTTCTAGTCTTTGAAGCTAGTAAGGTTTTATTTGAGGGCGTTTGTTTGTGGTAACTATTTTGGAGTGATTTCAATCACAACAATCAGCTCCTAAAGCAGACATAATGGGTGGCCCATTTATAGTCATGTTATGGAAAAAAATACAATACTAGTTGAGCACGACACAAGAAATAGATGAAAGTTATAACGTAAAACACAAATAGATACACAACGTGGTGTTGGAAAGTGGGTTAAACATGGGCTAAGCCCATTTTATGAGAAATTCATGTAAATGGAATTGTTGCTTATTGAGAGTTCAAGCTCACTTTAATGTAAATGAGAATCCCACATGTGAATTAGTTAAAGAGATAATAAATGGTCCCACGTCTCCTGGAAGATGGAAATTGAATTGGTATAAGGCATAAGGTTCCCTCCTCCCTTTGAACTGTATGTTCTCTTTGTTTCCCACCCAGCCAATGACTCTTTGTTTCCCTTCAAACTCACACTATGTCTACCATTCTTTGTTCTATATGTACACCACACATCTAAGGGCTCTCTCTTTTCCTTTGAGCACACTTTCTGTTTTCATGCCTATAGAACCCACTGAAATTAGGATTCCAATCACCCATAACATAGTTGTATAGTATACTATTAACTCCTTTATTTTCTCTCTCTACATAGTTCCCTGTTGGATTCAAACTCATCTCTCCCTCCTTAGTGACGACTTCCATGTCATCCGTGCCAAGGCCGCCCTCTTGCTTGCATGTCCGAACATCATTTTGATCTCCAAGTTGGGCACCAAAGGTGCCACACTCATTGGATGCATCAGCATGACTTTCGTGGATTTTCCTTCGTGGTATTTGGTGTGAATTCTACCCTCTAGATCTTGCCCCCTCATAGACATTTTTGACAATCCAACCCTTTCTTTTAAGGTACGCTTTTCCTTTGAATTTTGTTTTTATACTAGATACGTAAAAGATTATTTCTTTTTATTGGAAGAGCATTTCAACTTCTTCATATCTTTTTGCAAAGGTGTTTGTCGGTATATTTGTTCGTCTTCATGTGTGGACAAGGCAGATGCTATAATTCGGTGTGAGGGCATTAATAATTGGTATCTTCATTTGCTTTTCTTTGTCATTTGATTCAACTTTCCTTTTTAACCTATAGGGAAATAGAATTGCCTACTTTTGTTAGCTTCCATTATCAAAACACGTTGTAGATTATACATTCTCTTCCTTTCTTTCTTTTCTATTGATGAAGTTAAACAATATTTTTTCATACCTTTAGTTAATTCAAATAAAAATACTTGTCCAGATGAATGATGCAATCATAGAGAAAGCAAATGATTTGATACTCAATCACTCTTGTTGGTACATTTGTCTTCTATTTTTATTATAGTAGTTTTAGTTTAGGCAGTTTGTCTTGGATCAAATGACATACTACATTTTTAATTCTTAAGAAATCTTTTATAGGGGATTGGGTTATTATCTTGTAAAAGGTAGGATTGTATTAATGTTAGAGTATTAATGTTCTCGTCGTATGCTTAAAACACAAGAATATATGAATTTTTTATATTAGAATTTAACAAATGCACTTTTGTTTATAGGGGATAAAGGGATTCATTATGTCACATGCATGATGAATGGATGGATAAAAAAGTTCTAGGCTGAAGTACTCGTGAGTGATTCTGTTAGATACTTAACAATTATCATTAACTAGTATGCTTTCCTTGGTAAAGCTAAATACATACCCCCTATGCCAATATTAATAGCTACATTTAATTTTTTTAAAATTATTAATTTTAGCTTATTTTGAAAAATCAAATGTAGCTATTAATTTGGAATGGAGGGAGTATATTTTAAGACTATATCATTGTTCTTTTCTACAATTATAAATTATGACTTTTGAGATAAATTTGATTCTTGAGTGTCGAGTATGAGGAAAGTTTGTGATTCTTTGTCTACTTGTCTAGATCTTTAGTTATTAAGGACGCGTGGGAAGTAAAATCCAGCGCTTCATGTCCATTTCAATTTGGTAGGAAATATAGATGACACTACATTGAGTCTTGAATATTCATGGTTTGAGATTCTTCATGACAATATGGTAACAAGAGATCATGCAAATGATCTAACATGTTTTTCTCTAGAGCAAAATCTATGATGAAAAGGAAGCAACTCCTATTTGTAGCAGAACCGCGAGTGGGTTTCAAATGGATGTCTTCTGAACTATTTGATCGATGAGAGCAAGAATCTTTGAGAGAGCATGGGAAGGTCTAAGTTCTAGTTGGTGATAAATTTGGACAAACATATGCAACTCTTACACTTAACTTTGGTGCTATAATATGTTCAAGCCAAAAGGAGAAAAAAGTAATAATGAAAGTAAAAATGTGGAAGCTAAAAACAAAACAAGGTTAGTCAAAGGTATTGGTTTGCCAAGTTTTTTATACAATTTAAATGATGTTGACTACCACAAGCGCCATAAGGTATTTTGGATGAATGCTAAGTGTGGGAGTGTCCTCCTTGGAGTATGGTAAGGTTAGCATCAATTTGGACAAGTAAACATATAAACTATGATAATTTTCATATAAATGTACCTTATCAAACTTAATGTTTCTTTCAAGTGTATAAGAATGCAAGGGTAATGCATTTTTTAGGATAACCACAAACTACTTTAAATAGTAAATTGATTTTAGCTATCTACATAGATGATTTATCATCAATAAACCAATTTTTATGTAATTGATTTTATGAAGTGCTTAGATTTTTTTTTAGAAGAAAAATTGATTTATAAAGGTAGAGAGCATTTCATTAAAGGTGTAGAAAAAAGAGTTAGAATAGAATTCATGGTGTAGCTGCTAACATTATTTATAAGATCAACAAGAATGGTCTTCCTTCTCCAATTATGACCATCCAATTTTGTTGTTCATAGAGTCCTCTTCTTTTCATTAAATTTATGAAGCATACATGGAATCTATTGTGCAACGTATGGTATGTATTTATAATTAGAACGGTGATTGAGTGCTTTTAACTATAAAAAAAATGTATATCTAACTAGAAAATAAAAAAAAAATATTTTGAGTAATTTTCAAGAGATCAAATTGACAAGTACAAAAAATGTGAAGACTACTCAAGTAATTGTGTTGTTTTTTAGTAATGTAATGACATTTTATAGGTAATGTGAGCCTAATCATGAAATTAGGCTTTCAACAGAATTTCATATAATCACATTTTAGAATGGCTCACTTGTGCATCTTGCACGTGTATTTCTACCAATAATAAATAAAATGGAATAGTTGAAATGTGTCTGGTACCCATGTGTCAGGATGCATCTTAGCAGCAGGATAAGAATCTCGTGGCTTGGGGGGTAGAGTAGTTTCCCCCTACATCCCGGAGGGCTACGAGTCGTAACTTTTATGGCTCGATATGTGCTTGACGCATCAACGGGGTCCATAATAAAACTACTATGTTATTAACACATAATATATGTCATTTGATGAGTATTTTTAATATTTTTATATAAAACATTCATTGAGTAAAAATTGCACATAATTTCGGGTGGAATGAAACCCTTAAGAATAACCTACCTAACTCCACTTTTAGGATTAGCAATGAAAGGAGGTGACCAAGGGCATCCCCTTTTGAGGCAGCTATTTACTTGGTTGGCTAGTTGCAACTCTGCCCTAGCCAGCTAGGTTGATCATTGTCTACAGATGGGGCAAGCTCAAGGATGGTGGTGCGAGCAAGCCCTTCTTCTAGTAACCATATTTCCTTAGTGGCTCTCTCATGGTGTCAACCCCCAATTCTATGTATGAATTTTTCGTAAAATACATCTTTTCTCCTTTTGTTCAAAAGAAAACATTTTGAATCACATCCATCCATCATATTTGTTGCAACAATTAAAACATCAGAATAAATAAAGAATCGAGGGTATGAGTATCATCCATTTTCACAATCATTTGAATGTGATACTAATATTTCTAAGAAAATTTATATAACTATTTCATTAAAATATTCACATGACCTACAAGTTCACAATCATTTGTTAACAACATCAAAAGTAATAAAAGATGAATGACACACTCGCGTGCCTAATCAAACTTAGTTGAAGTATTTTCATGAAGGTAGAATAAATCTTCACTACAGTTAAATCTTCACATACCTTTGAGCCTGGACCTGAGAATCTACACCATAAAAGATGTTGAGTATACAAAAATACTTAGTAGGATAACAATCTTAAAAAATGATAAAAACTCAATCAACATATTGTGGAATTTTTGTTAGAAAACTGATAGATTCATCACTATATAAAGAATACATACATTTCATAATATTCATTCTATTTGTAAGCAAAACCCTTCCTGAAAGTTCTCTAAACACGATGACTTCATCTAGGAGTTTCGCATTCTTAGATATTGGGACACCACATAATAACCTCAGTACTTTGAAGTCTACCTCTCCCCATCTATATAATGAAGTAAAGGCTCACTAGAGCTCATGGACCCTAGTGTTGAAATAATGACTTTCTATAATAATTGAAACCTCTTGTATTGTGTTACGCGGGATTAGATATTTTTTTAATTCTCTAGTCCATTCGAACACGACTCCTCGGGCTAGAGAAGCGATTTACATAACTCCAATTTTTAGAGAGCCGGAAGACTTTGGTCTTTTTTTTATGTCAAACCCCTTATGTTGACGAGGCTAAAGACTCACTTTTGGAGCCAAGGCATTAAAGGTTCCTATGACCTTGATTGTCATATGCATGGTTTTTTGGGTACACATTCATCATAATCAATAGTCTCATACATATGCATTGGGGATTTTACCCCATAAGTAATATATGTATAAGTAACATTTCATCTTCATCACATAAAACACTATGCATTATTAATTATAAGTACTATAACATGCATAAGCTATAATCCTAATACATTTTGAAATCATGTTCTCCATTGGCAGCCTTGCCGACATGTTGATAACTCCACCAATGACCATATGTGGACTTATTGACACGTCGAACCCTGCTGCCAATGATTTTGAGGTTCATAGGTGACTTCATAGATAGGTTGATGACTCGCCGATAACCATTAGTGAGATAACTAATGCATTGAACCTTACCAACATAATCTATCAGTGACCTTACATACAACTTGGTACCTTCGCCGATAACCATTAGTGAGTTTATCAATGCATCAACTATCATTAACAGAGAGGTTAATCTCCATCAATGACTTCATTGATAGGTATGTGCCCTCACTAATAACCATCGGTGAGTCCACCGTTGTGTCGACTATTACCGATAGAGATATAAATATTTATTGGTGATTTTACAGTCTGGTCAGCGCCCTCACCAATAACCATCGGTGAATTCAATGACATATCGAACCCTACCGATAATGGAACAACACTATTGTGCCATTCTCATTGACGTCTAGTCGATGCATAGTTCACACCACCGATTACCAAAAGTTGTGTCTGCAATGCACACATTCATGAGCACTGTTTATCTTCTTCTTTTCGTTGGTGCCACCACTGACACGTCGGTAACTTCACCGATGATCAAAATCATGCCCAAATACTTTATTTTGTTTCATAAAATATCTTACAAAAGAAGAAATCAATGACCCAAACTATGGTTTTATTCCTTAATATAGTAAAAACCAAGAATTGACTCAAAATATAGTAAAACACCCAAACTTTATTGAAGTCAACATATATTAAACACAATTCACGAAGATCATGAAAAAAATACAAAACTATCAATTTGAGAATATTTTATGTTGAGAAAGTCATCCGACCATGAAACACGAGCATCACCCGATTCTCCAACGTTCCCCTCATACCCGGTGGTCCGTTGTTCACTTCACTAGCCACGAGCCTTCATTTTGGACTCCTTCTTCCCCTTCTCACTCCGTTTTCAATCCTTAAATTCTTAAATGCTATCATAACTTCTCACGAAATTCAAAATTGATTAACCACCTCATATGCATGTAGTTACCATCGGCAAGTCCATCAATGTGTCAAGGATTTACCAATAACTAAAATATAATAATACTTATAATATTTTTTTTATAAAATATGGGGTGTTACATATGGTATGCCTCCTTTGTTTTCTTGTCACGATAGTTTGGTGTGATTGGACTAGTGGCCTCTCTCCCTCCTCTCATCCTCCTCTTCCTTCCTTTCCATTAAATCCCCTCGCTTTATCCATACCCTCCCCTCCCTAAAGAGTCACTAGACAATTACATTTTTTAAATTGTTTTATGGTTTTCTTGTGTTGGATTGGAATAAGTTGGTTGTGCCTTGGCTGGAGGGTAGGTAGGTTTGTGCTTGATGACAATTTTGTAGTCATGAATGGTTAATAGCTTCGTTGCAACATTGTCTTTCCTTCAATCTAGCGAGAGGTCTGGTGCTTTGTGCATTTTCTTGGTGGTCTTGTAAGCTTATGGCCAATGATTCTTCTTCCATGTGTGAATATGGCTTGGTTTGGCCGTGTTCATTTGGGCAATGATATGGAAGTGACAAGGGAGCTTGATTATATTTTGGGCGGTCATTTGGTATTGTGGTGGGATAGAGTTTTTGTATGATTTGATGTCCATTTTCTTGCTTTGGCCATGGGTGCCCCTTTTTCTTGTTTCTTATAATTGTTGTGATTTGGAGTATGCTCCTAGAGCGTCTATTCATCCTAAAAAAAAATATATCTATAAATAAAAGACTATACCCAACTCGATTAAAATTTAGGTGAGGTTAGGTAAAAACACAAACCCAATTTGACCTAGTTTTTTGGTAAGGATTTAAAACACAAACCTAGTCTATTTACCATGTAAATAAAATTAAACTTTGTCATTTGTGTCGGGTTGGGTCGGATTTTCCAAATAACCCAACTCAAGTGGCATCCCTAACCATTTTAGCTTCTCAAACAAGCCCCGTCTAATTTTCTCTTTCTTAGCAGCTCTAGCGCTTACAAGACCTTTGCCACCTCTTCCTTAGTAGCGAGAACAACCCATAGATGATGAAAAGGGGAAGGGCGATGTTGTGGGAGGACCCACATCTGATTCCAAATGGGCTCCTTCTTATCTTGAGTGGTCCCTTCTAGAGTACCGGACCCTGTCAACCCTTGGGCCTCTTCTCCAATTGAAGGGATCACCCATTGACATCCAAGTTCTTTGCACTTGTCCTTTTTTTTTGCCATTTAATTTATAATTAAAAAATATAAATATTTATTTATGTCAAGAAAAATATTGGGGTTTTAGATACATCGATCACTGTTTGCATCGCAAACAAAATCTTCTTTGCAACTGACTTTACCATTGTAGACTTGTAGTGTTGCTTGAGCTACAAAGGTACACAACCTCTCTCTCTCTCTATCTCTCTCTCTCTCTCTCTCTCTCTCTCTATATATATATATATATATATATATATATATATATATATATATATATATATATATATATATATATATATATATATATAAGACTATATTGTTAACAATAAAGGCAAAAATATAACTGCATAGCAGAGATGGGGCAAACTGCATGCAAACCTCAAAACTTGCCTGCCCCCATGGCCTTTCAGTTGAAAAAAAATCAGAGGAAGGAATGAATATTATTATGAAAAAAAAGGAAAAATATTCATATAGAAAACTAAAAAATAATAATTTAGAGTATTTACATATACATCTAAAAAGGATCACCCATTGACATCCAGGTTCTTTGCTCTTGTCCATTTTTTTTTTTGCCTCTTAATTTATAATTTTAAAAAGTAAATATTTATTTATGTCACAAAAAATATCAAAGTTGTAGATACATCACTGTTTGCAATGAAATCTTCTTCTCAACTTACTTTCGTGTTGTAGATCTCCAGAAGAGTTTTTTATGCTCTACTGTAGTGTGAGCCGAGCGTAAAGAACACCTCAGAAGCGTTGATTTCTAAGATCGAAGGCGTACACGGTAGCGCATATTAGTGCACGTAATACTTGTACTACTGTGCGCCGTCTATCTTGAAAATCAACGCCTCCTAGGCATTCTTTACACTCGGCTCATATTTTTTACGGAGTATAAAATATTCTTCCCTTGTAATAATGGTTGAGCCACAAAGGTACATAGTCTATCACGATTCATTTTTACCCGTAGTTGGTGAGAAGCATTTTCGATGCTCCCTATTGACAGTATCACAGTAAGCCTAATATGTTATCTATTTAAAAACTTAATAATACACATGCAATTGCATACGCTTATGCATGTTAGTGTAAAGGTAAATGATGCTGCACCGTTCTTTACGCTACCCACTTAGGAAAGATGAAAAATATTTAATAATTGGTGAGTATGGGTTAGTAGGATTTGGTGAAGACGACCAGGACCACCAGAAAATATCGTCACCACAGCGTTATGGTTGGTGTGCATCGACTGTCGAGTGGCGTCGCCGTTAAGTCCTCGTTAAAAAAGACGGAAAATCGCTCTGCTTCCAGTGGGGATATATAGCCTCAATGTTTATTATTGATCAACCAGAAATCCTGGCGTCTGGAACCTGTCACCGTGACCCACGCGAGCCTGTCGCGTGACCCACGCCTACCTCGCCGGCCAGCTGCAAATTAACCAAATAAGGCGATGCCTTCGCAAATCGCAACGTACATACAAGCACAACGGTGCTCACTTCAAACAACGTCATACTTGTATCTGAACACCAGATTTGGCGCCGCTGCTTGAAAGTGGAGATGGAGAGACCTCTGCGCAACAGCGCAGGTGGGCCTCACGTTCGTCGTCAACGACAAAAAAATTGAAACAAATAAATTGTTGGAAGTTAACCATCTGGTCCCTTTTGTATTTGACTTGAACATCAATTGGGTTGGTGAAGTAGTCGGTCGATTACTGAACTAATTTTTACTCCAGTCGCTCTTTGTTCCTTCTTACAATGCAAGGAAACATAGAAGCCCCGTGTTAGCGGTGGAGGCCGTCAGATTGTGCAAACAGTGGACCCCACATGATCCGACGGCTTCTAAATTCCACCCCTGCAGTGCAGGATGCACCCCCGATCTCAGAGCGATTGTCTGGTACGGGGCACTCTCTTGACTCGGTATATTTTTTTGTTTGCACGGTTTGGGTTGGCTTGGTGTCCCAATCTCCACCACCAACCCCCCGCTCGACTCCCTCCCTCCCTTGATGCCGACCGTAGCGCAAGGCGGGGCCTCTGGTGGTATGAAATGGCGAGAAAGCCCTCACCACCTACTTGACCGCAGATCTAGCACCATCGATTCGTCACGTTACCGTCAGCATTTTTACCATACGACAAGATCGCCCTAAGCCATTAATTGGCTAATTTTTTCAGGTGATTATACGTCTGAGAATGCGGATTAATGCCTGAATTAGACTTTGTTTTACTGCCACAGCAATGTTGTAAACTGCAGAGCAGAACAAAGTGATTTAGGAGCAAAAAGATTCCACGTTCATCATGGTCCACAGACATATTGTTCAGCTTGATTAATTAGTTGCTATTCCTAGTTTTGAACCCCACTTAATGAAAACTTGACAATAAAGATGTCAAATTTTGCAGTCATTAGCCGTTAGGATGGCACGAAACCGGGAACAATTTTGGTGAGCTATGTGGCCCTGGAGCTCTGTTAGGGCATGCGGCAAACCTCATGATCATTTGCCACCAATGCCTAATTTAATGGCGATAATAACGTATTACCGAGCCAACTGTATGACATAAACACTCGCACTGTCGCACATACATGATAATGAATTGAACATGAGAGTGTCTTGTCGCACATAACAGCACATTATGTAATGAATACTGCAAACTAGCTTCTGTCACTATTGGAAGGGCACACAACCCTCCAATTTCATTCCTCCTTCTTAGATCTCACCTACCAACAAGACAATACTCATTTTATTCCCTGATTATGCCTGTAATGATCTTTTTTTGGGTACACAACGTGACATTAACTGCCACGGAAATATTTAATACAAGAGGAAGCCAATTAATAAACAAAAGCCACATATAAATTTAGATTTCCGTGAGGCTAATGACATCGTGTTGTTCACATCCAACGCAACGGGGCAAACGGCCACCAGCCCACGACGTCCCAGGCCCCGTTAAGCCGGTAAAAATCCCGGCAACATAAAGCCCCATTTTCGTCATTTCCGCTCATCAACCCGGCCTATAAAACAACCGCATTCTGTAGGCACCCATCCGCGCCACGCCCTCGCCGAGCCCCCACTCTTTATCCCCATTCTGCCCCCACCATCCGTCGTCGGACACCCTCAACGTCTTTCCGGGCGGACGCCATGGATCCCGTTAACTCCTGGGGCAACACGTCTCTCCAGGCCGCGGACGAGGAGATCTACGACCTCATCGAGAAGGAGAAGCGGCGCCAATGCCGGGGGATCGAGCTCATCGCCTCCGAGAACTTCACCTCCTTCGCCGTCATGGAGGCCCTCGGCAGCCCCCTCACCAACAAGTACTCGGAGGGAATGCCCGGCAATCGCTACTACGGCGGAAATGAGTTCATCGACGAGATCGAGAACCTCTGCCGCTCCCGCGCCCTCCAGGCCTTCCACCTTGATCCCACAAAGTGGGGCGTCAATGTCCAGCCTTACTCCGGCAGCCCTGCCAACTTCGCCGCCTACACCGCCCTTCTCAACCCCCACGACCGCATCATGGGCCTCGACCTCCCATCTGGCGGCCATCTCACCCATGGCTACTACACCTCCGGAGGGAAGAAGATCTCCGCCACCTCCATCTACTTCGAGAGCCTGCCCTACAAGGTCAATTCCACCACCGGCTACATCGATTACGACAAGTTGGAGGAGAAGGCCTTGGATTTCAGGCCGAAGCTCATCATCTGCGGTGGGAGCGCCTACCCTAGGGACTGGGACTACGCCAGGCTCAGGTCCATTGCTGATAAGTGCGGGGCCCTTCTGCTTTGTGACATG
Source organism: Saururus chinensis (assembly GCA_035235625.1). Lineage (NCBI taxonomy): Eukaryota > Viridiplantae > Streptophyta > Magnoliopsida > Piperales > Saururaceae > Saururus > Saururus chinensis. The sequence continues at coordinate 37,169,469 of CP141145.1, forward strand.
GCGCATACCAGCGGTCTTGTTGCTGCTCAGGTATACGATTGCTTTTTAGGCCGTGGCCCCTTTTTATTTGCCCATTTTTAGCACAATTACTTCTGATGTACGTACGATTGTGGTATATGTTGGGATCCGGAGATGGTTGTTTCAGCAAGTTCGGTTGAAAATTTAGATCTGCATGTCATTCTGTGGTAGCGTTGTGCATGTTGAATTTAATGCATTATTCCAAGCGCTGTTGAGATCTGAATCTCGATGAGAATTGATTATTACCAATAATAATGTTTTTGTGAAATAGCTTGGTTTAATGATGTTTTGCAATTAGTATTGGAGATTGTTTTTTTCATGACTGTGGTTACATTTAGTAGTTATTGAGGATAAATAATTAGATCTACTCGTGGTCATGGATGTTTTTCAGTTCGTATTTGATGTTATTGACTAGCTGATTATTATATAAAGGAGTATGGTGTCAAACTGACATTATACATGATAGCTTTTGATATTTAAACCTAGTTACCTGATGAGCTTACACCCATCGATGCTGCAAATGGAACTGAGATGATCTGGATCTTTGTTTTCTTTGTCGGAAATATAAATTTATTGATTTTTGTTAATCCTCTCAGTTCTTCCCCTTATGTCTTCTCAAGCAGCGTGTTGCATTATCTGTTTGTTAATAGTGTGTCGGACTCTGGCTGGTGTTGTAGGAACTTGCTGATCCATTCCAGCATTGTGACATTGTGACCACAACGACCCACAAGAGTCTGAGGGGGCCGCGAGCTGGTATGATCTTCTACAGGAAGGGCCCCAAGCCACCCAAGAAGGGCCAGCCGGAAAATGCTGTATACGAATTCGAAGACAAGATCAACTTTGCTGTTTTCCCATCCCTTCAAGGAGGGCCACACAATCACCAGATTGGTGCATTGGCTGTTGCCCTCAAACAAGTGATGACTCCTGGTTTTAAGGCCTATGCTAAGCAGGTTAGGGCCAATGCAGTTGCCCTTGGAAACTATCTGATGAACAAAGGATACAAGCTTGTCACGGATGGGACTGAGAATCATCTTGTCCTATGGGATCTTCGGCCTCTTGGCTTGACTGGTATGAGTTTTGCTCCATCTATGTGTGGGTTAGGGATCTTAGCTGAGATAAGCATGACTTATCTGTGTTGCATTTTCATGCTGTGCAGGCAACAAAGTTGAGAAGCTATGTGACTTGTGCAACATCACTGTGAACAAGAATGCTGTCTTTGGAGACAGCAGTGCTTTGGCTCCTGGAGGTGTTCGTATTGGTAAGAGCAACGTAATGTTTATCATGGTTGTTGACTTATTTTATTTATTAACCGGAGGGGAGGGAACAATTGGAAACCTAAAGGTAACTGGAATTGAAGGAAGATATAGGAAATTTACTTACAAGAAACAGTGACTGACTTTTACCTTGTCCCGAAAAATGATAAAAAATGTGAACGTTGAACTATTTTAACTATGTTTCTTTTTTGGCACTACCATAAGTGTGTTTAGTAAAACAGCTTTCTCTTGGTAGGATTTGGTATTGATTTAATTGGTAGTTTGGAATTTTGGAGAGGCGAAGCTCTGCTTATAATGCCATCCTTCGTTTTTCTGTGGATTCTTCTATCGGTCTTTTGTGGTGACTTGGTGCTTTTCGACGTGTTATATTGGATTGTCGGTTGGACTGCTTTTCTTTGTTTGGTACTTGTGAAATAGACAGACACACTATAACTCAGTTTTGCGCGTGCCCTGAAAGTTTTTTGTATTTCATGTTGTTGTTAAGCCAAGTCTGGGTTGTCCTTACGTGTAGGTACTCCTGCCATGACCTCAAGGGGTTTGGTTGAGAAGGATTTTGAGCAAATTGCAGAGTTTCTACACCAAGCGGTGACAATCACTTTAAAAATTCAAAAGGAACATGGAAAACTCTTGAAGGATTTTAATAAGGGATTAGTAAACAACAAGGATATTGAGGACCTCAAGGTTGAAGTGGAGAAATTTTCAGGCTCCTTTGATATGCCAGGCTTTCAAATGTCGGCGATGAAGTATAAAGACTAAGCATTTTGTCGGCGAGTTGCAGCGTTTTAATTGGTTGTTGCGACATTTTATGTCTGCCTGTATCCCCGTTTGTTTGTTGCCCGTCAGAACTAGGTTACTTTACAGTTATCCATGTGCAATTGTATTTGTTAATGAGATGTTGCTAAATTGATAATGAGGCTGATTGCAATAAGTTTATTGCCGGATATTCAGTATTCTCAATCTCCTTGATAAAAACAAAGTTTTAACACTTTCGGGGACAGTTTGGTTGAAAATCCCTCGTTCACTGGTATTCATGTGAAAGGTTTCGTCAAAACTTGCTTGCTTCTAGAATTATAATACAAAGAAGAAGAATGATTTACCTGGTAAAATTTCAACACGTTGGGATAAAAAGAACATGGATAAGGACAGAAAGAGAGTCAATAACCACTACTATGTCACCAAGTGATCTATCTTCACGAATGAAGACTGGAAGAGTTTTTTCTGTTTTTCACTAACAATGAACCTAGCTTAAGCTATGCATGGGAGTTATATTTTAGATCGATTGGCATATATATATTAACATATGTTAGCATTAGTATTACTTTTACTAATATATGTTAGTATATACACTATTTATATAAAATATCAAAGATGCTTATGCGTAGAGTATAAAAAATGCTGCCATAAATACCTGCTTCTAGAAACAAAGGGATAAGGATAGAAAAGTCAATAATCACTACTCTTCTTTGGCACCAAGTGATCCTTGTTCACCAATGAAGACTCTTTTGTGTGTTAGTCTTCCCATGTGCTGGGTACTACACATGGTTCTCACTTGGCCCCTTGAATACGTTCAAGCCTACAATTTTGTTTTTCTCTTCCTAATGTCCTCCCATTTTCTATTTAAGTGACAAAATATGGATATGTACGATTAGGTGTGAAGTACAAAAATAATAGTAAAAAATTTAAAATATAAAAAATAAAGACAAATAAAAATAAAAAAATCATAAAAATAAGTAAAATATAAAAATTAAATGTCTTTTAGAATAGAAGTATTCATAAATTTACTTAACCTAAAATAAATAAAAAAATTTAGTATTATAGGATATATATATATATGAGTCTCGTTTACATGAGCCCGGGCTCACGAGCGTTGGCATATGCTTGCGAGTTTGATGGGCCATTGGATATAAATCCGACGACTCAATGAGCCCGGACGCACGCCGATGGGCATGAGCCCGGGCTCATATTAACTTTTTTCTATATATATATATAATGAGAAAATATATATTAAATAAAAAAATATATAATAATTATGGCATATAATATGGCTAGAGAAAAAAATACCATATACACATAAAATACATATAAAACTTATACCTTGTCACCTAACTTTGTATGAAGTTAATTCATATAAGTGTGAATGCCTTGGGAAATTCTAACAACTTGATGTTCATTTCAAGGATCCGTATGTGATAATCAGTTCATGAAGTCAGACCTTAACTCTAATGGAACAATAGTAGTCATTAAGATGAACATGAACTTCGAGGTGTATGTCATTTTCGTATCTGCCTACATTCTGAGACCACGGAATCGGATCAACAAATGGAATTGCAGCACAATTAGATGCGGGTCATACAGGTATTAGGCCACCTCAAAATGGAATAGAATGAGGCAGAGAATTCCCAAGATGCAGACGACGCACTAGACATTACAATCAATGTGTCTGACATAGCCCGAAAACTCCCCTCCTGGGCCATGCATTGCTCCCTGGCCACGACTTTTCGAAGGGCGAGTTGTTTTTGTTATTTTTTTATAATCGATAGTATATATATTTAATTAAAAAAAAATTATATAAGCTCAGGCTTATATATGCTTACGTGAGCCTAATTTCATGGGTCATTAAATTTATATTCAGTGGTCTATAATATTTATAAATATTTAAACTCATAAATATTATAGACTATCGGATATAAATTTGATGGCCCATAAAGCCCGAGTTTATGTAGGCATATATAAGCTCAAACTCATATAAACAAGACTCATATTAATATATATTTAATATCATTTATATGAACGCGCTATCGCTCCCTTGAACCAGAAGCTATCCAATGGAATTTGTTCTACTACATGGTCATGTATAGGTCCAGTTATGTTTTAACGCATATACTTAAGTTAAAATTTATATTTATTTACATTCAAAATACACAAAAATTATTTAAATATAAAAAATATTTTTTATGCGTCACTATAATAATAAATTAAATATAAAAAATATTTATAAAATATTTATTTTTAAAATTAATAATATATACGTTAGTGCAAATGATATTGGTGCTAACATATAGACTATTAATTTTGAAAATAAATATTTTATATGTGTTCATTACGTTTCGATCATGGTAAATAAAGAACATGAAAAATATTTAGGGTTTTCCCTAAATATGTTAAACGTTTCTAGTGGATGATTTTTCGTGGTGGACAAACGGGTCCCAGAACTTACGCTTGGCTTGGAAAAACTCATCCCTTATCTACACAGTGGACTCTCGGCTGCTGCCACGCTTGGGCCACGCCATTGTGGAACCTTCCGGCACGCAAGACACAGCCAATGCTGCCTGAAATGTGGGCTCGGGTGGACCAAAGGATGCCGGGCTCACCCTACTGTGTTACTCCTGGTAGCTGCTAAGTTTTGTGTGGATAGTCTCCGCTAGTAGAAATCCATTTACGTAATTACTGAGTAACTAATTATTTTTACAAGTGTAGTTGCATGGACTAGTACCTTAATACACCAGATTTTTATATTAATGATGGGACTTACGGTGGACGAGGCCTTGGATCCAGTGGCTTTCCTTGGGTTTGCAACCGGACTTGGACTTGGCCAGCGCCGCGGACGAAATAATCAGGAAACACGAATCACGTTAGCGACACTTTTATAAGTAAGAGCCTCTTCCTCTCTCGCATCTTCGTCCTGAAATAAAATCTTACCCTCGGGTTGGTGCCGCTCGATCTCACCGTCACCTTCGAATTTTCAGCGGCGCCACCGTTTCCAGCGGTCAAGCCGGTCCCACCTCCAGCAGTTGACCCAGTTGGCATCTATATCTTTTACTTCCACCACCACCACCACCACCACTTCCTCCACCTCCACCTCCTCCTCCTCCTCCCTTATCCTCTCCTCCTGCGCTTCCTAATTCCTCCCATCTTGCACTTTCCAGTAACCATCATCCTTCGCCTCCGACTCCAGGGCCTTGCAAATCCCTTCGCTTGATTTGAATACCCCAGACGGCGATCCGTGGAGGTAAAGCCCGCCAAAAAGGAGACTTCTTTTGCTTCAGGTTGGGGTAGTGTCTCTGCGGATTGGAATTTGATGGAGGCTTGCGTCTGCTGCACAAAGGCTCTTGTCTTCGACGCGTTTCCAGCCGCGGCGTGTTCGGACGGGGACCGCTCTCTTCTCGTTGGGAGCCGGAGCTTGTTTGGAAGGTCTCCCAGCTTCTCCCGCCCTTCTCTTCGCTTTCAGGTCTGGTTTTCAGTATCTGACGGTGTCTGCGCTGATCTAGTCCTATTTAAATTTTCCTTCTGTCTGCTTTTGTTGGATTGGTTGTTTATTATGTTTTTGACAGGGCGGTTATTTTTGTTGTTTTATTTGCATTTCGTGAGGTTGCTTCAATCTCTATCTGACGTGATCTAAGCGGTGGTCCTTTTCCCTGTCAAAAAGGCGTTATTTCCTCCACAAAAGATCTCAGTTGGATTTACAGCTTATAGATTTTCTGATTCCTCGATTTTTACCCTCTTGAGCTGATCTATGTAATAAAATAAATGATTCCATCAGCATGCTTATACGAAATTTTTTTGCTCCGTATGCTTATACACAAAATATTGGATTGTACGTCTCTTTTTTCTCTTAGAGCTCATTAATTATGTCTTCATTTGTATTCGCAATTTTACATTACCATGTCAAACTCGAAACATGGCAACGATATCCTGATACTTTATTCAGAGGATTGTTCCAAATGTTATATGAAATATGAATATTAAAACAAACATTCTGATGTTCTGTTATCGTTTGCCATAATTATGTTGATTAGGGCATTCTGAAGTACGCTGTTCCAAAAAGACCAGCAATTTCCCCTGTTGCAAGTGCCGACACAGACAGATGCGATTATAAACAGGTAGCTACACCGCTTGAGCCAAGGTCATCAGCTGGGAAGTTCTTGAACTCGGTGCTAAAAAACCAAAGACATCTTTTCAACTTCGCTGCTGTAGAACAGTTGGAGCAATTGGCCTCTGAGAGGGATGAAGCCATTGCCAGGCAGAGGAATAGCATGGGGTCCATAGAATCATGTCTGCATGGGTTAGTACTTCATGACCTGCTGTCATGGTTTACATAAATGTTCCATGCTTTCCAAATAGTTTGTGTGTGTGTGTGTATGCTTTCCCCTGCTAAAGTATATATGTTCATAACTTAGCTTGAACCCCTATAGCATTGAAATCAATTTATTTAGGCAATCTGGCTAGGGAAAATTTGGAAAAAGGGTAAACTAAAAACTTTTGGGATTTGTTATGGGGTAATATAAGCCCTCCTCCTGTCTTTTTTTTAATTTAGTAACTACTATTTAGCTGTTTTTTGCTTTGTTAGTAGGAATTTATCTTTAGTTAAACCTTGTCTGGTAAATATGAGGGAAATTTAGTTCCATTTTGGATCTTGCATATAGGTGTAGAAGTGATTTGGTGTTGTAATATTTCAAGCCCTACTGTTGGCTATCTGCAAAGAATGTCTTCTATAATTCATTATTTTTATTGTCAAGTATTGTAAATTAATATCGCAAGGTAAAATTCAGTTAACCTGTTAAAGTACGAAAATAACAGAAAGAGAAGTTTGGACGAAATCAATATACTCATGGCTCGACCTTTAATCCATTTTTTCTATAAAACTTTCCATGAAAGGTGTCCTAAGTTAAGTAAAGTAAGATGTAATCTAATCATAACCTAAGATATGGCGCACAGGCAAGATATAAAAAGATCCAAGATTTATTCCTCGAGTAGTATGGCTGACAATACCCTGTGTTAGCCTAACTTTTGGTACATATAGTTGTACTATGGCCGATGCTTCATTTTCAGACTATAATTGCTGATTTGACCTCACTATATTGCATGAGTAACACATGTGACCTTACATTTCCTCTAGATTCATCTTTTTCAGCTCAATACCCATGATGGCGGCGGATAAGCTCTTTCTCTCTTTGCTATATTGTTCTTCATCTTTTCTTTTCGAGATTAGTATTTTATTTTTTAGTCATTGATTGCAAAGATATGAAATCTGTTTAAAAGAGTCTGTTATTATTATATTTATTTAAACTTTTTGCACTGGATGTTTAAAATTGCTGGACTGAGGACACCTGTTAGAATGAATGTTGGTATATACAGCGATATAGAATTTAGATATTGGTTATGGGTTGCTTGTTGCCCAAGTTGCAAGGTGTCATCTTCCCATGCCGTTTCCAACTCAAACATCATGGCAGAGCAAGGCCTTACAAACTGCACCTCCTGTTTTCATGTCTCTATCTCAGTTCTCATTGCTTTGTTGGTTTTAATCGCATTCTGGTTTGTTAGCTGTAAGAAACATCCATATCTCTTATTTTCCCTTCTGATAGTCGTATTTTTCCAGAAGGATTGCAGAACTGAAAGAGCAGGAATGCCAGATTGCTGTTGAAGAGGTCATGTACATGCTGATTGTTCACAAATTCTCCGAAATAGAAGTTCCTATGGTTCCTAGATTGTCTAATGTTATTAACGATGGGAAAGTAGAGATAGTGGCATCCAATGACGAAGAGTTGAAGTCTATTCATAGCTTAGAGATTCTTGAGATGGTAAGAGAACATCTATCCACCATCCTTGCCCGTGAACACCTCTCCATAGTTCTTGGCCGCAATGGGAAAATTGACATCTCTGATAATTGGGCTACAACTCGAATTCGCCGACTTCAATTGGGCCGACTGTATGCAGCTTCCATAATGTATGGTTATTTTCTCAAGTCTGCTTGTCTTCGTCTCCATTTGGAGTTGAACCTTGCATTGGCGCATCATGATATTCCCCTTGCATATGGGACCCACTTTCTTGCTGGTGAAGGATGGAATAAGAGATCAGAGAACCTTGCACTTCTTGATCGACCTGGCATGAGATCTTTCTCATATCAAGCTGTTGGTGGTGGACGAAACTCTAATAAATTGCGGGCATTTGTGATGGGATTCGATGCTGAGACATTGCAACGATGCGCCAAGCTGAATTCTAAGGAAGCTGTGAATTTGATTGAGAGGCACACTTGGGCACTGTTTGGCGACGATGACAAGGGAAAACTTGACCACAGGGATGTGGTTTCTCTCACGTTTTCGAGTTTGAAGAGGTTAGTACTGGAGGCTGTGGCGTTTGGCTCTTTCCTTTGGGATGTTGAAAGGTATGTGGGCACCTTCTACGGATTAAAGGAGAAGTGATGCGCTAATGATATGTAAATACTAGAAAGCTGCACGACAACCTCTTTCTATTGAATAGGAGTTTCTGATCTCTGCATGTATTATTTGTATCTCAGCTGACATGGAGTCAGCTGTAATAGTGTACAGTTGTTTAGATAGACAACATTTCTAAGGAAGGATGACCAAGATAGTTTGGGACTCAACTCATGGCTATAAGTACAATTTTGCCGCACTGTAGAAGACTGTAGAACTTGTCTCGAAAAGAACTGACATTATTAAACGCTCCCGAGTCTCTTACATCGAGTCGACGGATAAAAACGTTTGATAATTGTAATAATGTACTATTTTACGTCCCACATTAATAGCTCTATAATTAATTTATTTTAAAAAATCAAATAGAATTATTAATGTGGGACAGGGGAGTAGCAATGTAATGGTACGTATAATAAATATGATATGGCTGTCCAAATAGAAGGTCAAGATATTGGTGACAATGGGCGGCAAGTTCTAATATAAGCGCTATGTTTCCTCTGAATAGCTGTAGTTTCAATATCGGCATACGAGTTATGAAATCAAAGCAAACGGGACCAAATTTGTCCAGTGTGTTGGGATTTGGATAAGGAACCTAAAAGATGCCACCCTGTTGTAGGGCCCGGTATGAAAAGTTACCCAGGGGTCGTTGAACACTTCTCACTTCTCTAAGGATTTGAATGAAAGGAAAAGGAGAGGAAAAGCAGAAGGCTGCGGACCTCCAATTCCAAAACGAGAGTATGGAAACTTCAAGGCGCCCAGCCCCTTCGGCCCCATAGTCATAATTGTCGGCCCTCCATGCCCGGGCTAAAATGGAGTGTGTGGTTGCTGATGATGGTGGCGTGCCCAAATACAAGCATCAGTTCTTCCTGGCTCTCAAAGTTTCAACACTTTAGAACCTCTTCATTGTTTTTGGGTAAGTGCCGATTGCCAACCTGAGACAGGAGGACAATCTGAGTAGGCATTAATAGGAACGAATACAACACAACATATGATAGGACTTCTTCCCTTTGCAGCTTGTGAAGGCTTTGATTTTGGTTGAACCGTGTCATATGGTCGGTCCCCCTGCCATCACGATTCAGAAACGCGAGTGTGGCAGACTCGGTGACACTCGGATCAGAACTCGGCAAGAAAGTATATTCCATTGATTATTCCACAGTGGAGGCTTCTCTTATCCTCGTGGAGGACCGACTCACCATCGAAGTCTGACTCTTGAAGTCTGAGACGGCCGCGTTAGCCACTCGGATTAGCACTAACGTACGTGCTGGTCCTGCTCCAAACAGAAAAAAATGGCTTCCAAAAACTACGAGCTGTTGCCCTGTTTTGACAGGTCGCTTCCAGCTAAAAGAAACTGCGAATATTTTTTTTGCGGAAAATAATATTTTTATATTAAAAATATATATTAAAATTTACACATGAGTTTTGATGGGTTTAGATAAATAAGTCTACGTAAATTTTGTGTTAGGCCTACTTAGTAAAATTTAATTAAAATTTTTATAAATAATTTTTCTGTAGTAATATCACCATTTTTTTTAGCATGTGTGAACCAAATGTTAACTTTTACTTGGAATGAAAATGTCAGCCTGGGTTCAAGTTGATACGTGTAAGCTAGGGCATCGAAAGCCAATGGATCTTGATCTAACGGTGTATATTACTCAAATAAGAGAGAGACCTCTATTTAATGTTCATTGTTCGATCTCAATTTGACAGCTTGTGATGTTTGGGCTGACGTTAACTAGGCTCATTATTTAACTTAGACTTCAAATATTATTACCCCAAGCAATATGCCATATCATATCTTCTTTTTTACATATCTTTTATTTGTTAAACCTTATTTTATCTTTTCTTTTGCTAAAAAAGCCTTGTTTTATCAAAGGATAATGATAATAATACCCCGTACACATAGATTAGACGGCATCTTTGAAGAAATCGGTGGTTATGGGCATGGCTGGTGTTCAGACCTCAGGCCACCCAAGTTTTTATTCACCAAATAATGCCCCTGCTTATCTACCAAATGGCGAAAACCACCCCTGGTTTCTTATCCTTAACCCAACGACAAAACCACCACCTTGTTGGGGTGCTCACCCCTAATCCGGACTTGGGGTTGGATTTAAAATTTTCAGCTTTTCCTTAAATCAGGGTTGGGAGCAAAAAACTTGGATACTCAATTTCTTAATATTAACAATTTTTTTTATTTATTTAGATAGTTTTGCATTAGTTTGAATAAAAGAAGCAGAAAGAAAATTGTTTGTTTTAGGCGTTTAGCAACCTTGAATATGGATGTGTGATTATTAAATCATATTATTATAAATTATGAGATAAATAAAATTTATATTTAAGAGTTAAGTATTTGAGAATTATATTATTTTAAAAGTGAGATATTTATTTAAATCTTAGTTAGGTGAGATTTATAAAAATATGGTTGACCCTATGATTTCTGTTTATCTTTTTTTCATTTATAAAACAAATTACGTAATTTAGAATAAAATCAAATTCCACACTAAAATATGTTGTCAAACAAAAAATTTAGACTAAATTACACCTATTTATAAAGGACCCCACGTCAAAAGACTTATCATCTTATACCCTATGGGGGCAGACAGTCACCTAAAAGTTATGAATATTTTATTAATAAATATTTATTTATAAAAAGTATAAATAACGAAAAAATCCGCAACTTGGCCTTGGCTCATATAAGGTCAAGCTAGTTCTAACTTTTTTTGGAAGCCTACCTAATGCTAGGGCCCAACTTCGACCCATACCTGGCCCACCCAATTTTAGCTAACCCTCTTGGGCTTCACCAAGTCTAGACAACAAAGGTAAGCGTCAGTTCAGGTTTTGCTAATTCCAAACTTTTTATTTACAACTAATTATAACTTCTAATTATTCTTACACATTAGCTCCAACTCTCCAAAAAATGCTAAACCCACGGGCAGTCAACCACAAGATAAGCATAAAACTCATCACAAACCCCACCTTAAATATGTGGGGGTAAAGAGATGTAGAAGTAACATTAATCTGCTCACCTGGTTTTTATAGTTAATTAGAGGGATCACCACCGTGATTGCTCATAACAAGTGTTGCACAAAAGCCCTAGCTCGTAAGTTTAGGAAAACAAAAATTCTATTTTCTCCATGCAATTTTGCTACTTTTTTTTAGAGATGATGATTTAACCTACACCACTTTTTATCCAATAAAATTGTACACTAAATTTTAATTAAAAAGAGAAAAAATAAATTATTATTATTATTATTATGTGAGAACTATTTTTTTAATTAATTAAAATTTAATATAAAATTTTATTAGACAAAAACTAATGTTTTAGGCAGCCCATCGTTTACGTACATCCAGGTGGGGTGGGCTGCCTAAACAATGGGAAAAACGCATCCTTAATTGCTCATTGCTTAACAGCAAATTGGAATCTTTTTGCGAATTGACCAACTCCCGTTTTCGTGGTCGGTCAGGGGCAACGACCCTGCGTTTGGTCGCTCCTCTGGGGGCATTATCGTCAATTACAATATACTCCCCCGAGGGTATTTCGTTGGCCGCGGGGGCCCGGCTCTCTTTCCCCCTTCCGCCTCTGAATTTCCTTGCACTGCGGGTTTCTTCTCCTCTGATAGTGGGAAAGCGAAGGCTTGTCACTTCTCCTAACTGAAATTTGCAGGAACCTGGACTTTTTCCTTTTCGATTCGATTTCATATGCGGTGATCGGACTGTTTCCCGCGATCGAATTCATGTCCGCTCTTGTCGATGGTGAGTCGAATTATTGTTACTTCCTCTCCTGTTTCCTTTCTTCGTTTTTTTTTTAAATTTTCACGATGCGCTTTAATTCTGGTTTTTACGTCGTGCATTTAGACAATATGGAAAACTTATTTTTGCGTTTCATTGTTTTTTTGTTCGCTCAAATGTGATTGTACCTTTCGCGTGGATATTTTGATTCGAAATTAGTACGCGATTTGGGTAATAATCCAAGCATTTAATTTTTTAGCCCTTGGGAGGTGATTTTCCGTCTTAGCTTTTGAGAAGATGTCGTGTCTCAAAGTCAGTTGCGCTGTTAATTTTAATGTCTGTTTGGAATAATTATTTGAATTGATCATGAGTTTTACGACTTGTAAGTTACTGCTGAGGGAAGAGTTGATTTGTCGTTTTCACAATTTGCTAAACTTAAGTACTTTCTTTGTACTTTTTGATTATCAGTTTGGCATATCTACCACCAAATTGTTTTTTTTTTTGCCTCTCCCCTCCACCCTCTTCTACCCAGCATAGGAAGATATCGGGAAGTTGGCTCCATTTTTTAATAATAGTTATATGTTTTTTACTTCTTATTTGGGTGTCCGAGTCCGTTGTTTGAGAAAAAGTCATAATTGTTATATTCGGATGAAATTTCATTAATATTTTGTTCATAAATGGTCTGATTAAGTTTTTGACAGTTGTGGATTCTCTTCTTTGGTTGATATTTTTATTTATGTTGATTATTCGCTACTAGTTTTGCGATTTTTATGGCTTTTAATTTCGTTTAATCGTTGAAAAGGTAATTTTCAATTGGCTCATGTTTTTTCTATATGGGGGTTGCTAATAAGATGAGTTTGAATTTTTAGCTTCACTCAATTTTTTTTTTGACATGAAATAGAATGAGGTTCAAGTTTTATCTTCATTCAAACTTTTTTGACATGAAATGACGTGAGTTTTAATTTTTACCTTCATTCAAATTTTTTTGGCATTACTACCTCTACGGTAACCTTTTGAAAGGGAGGGGCAAGAATGCGGAGGCTAAATGGTGAATATGAATGCCAGCATAAAGGCATTAAATGTTGTCCACAAAAGAGGAAGCAAATATTTCCTCGTTTGTGGAGCTGTACATTATAATTTTCTTCTAAACCTAATATGGTCATCTTGTTCCATCTACTCTTTATGAGGATGCATATCTTGTTTTGACGAGTTTATTATGAGCTGTATTACTGTTTCTGGTGAAGTTATCTTTATATGTTTATTTGACTAGAAGGACTTCTTCTTTTGTATGTTTTGTAATTCACGGAGGTCTACTGTCTCACTTTTTTTTGCAGGTGAATTGCCCCAGTCTTTGATTACTGGGGAGGTACCTAAATTTGATGGAGCAGACGCCCTTCTGCATATGGGATTTTCATCAAGCTAAGTTTAATAGTTTGCCACTTGTAGCGTTGACGAAGTTAGTCCAAAGGTTACTGGTACTTAACGGATGACATCAAAGAGCTGCAGCTTTTAGAGGCTGCACGTGAAGCATGTCGATCTTTTTCTGGGTGATGTTTAATCACTCATACCACGAGAAGTGGGACATTGCCTGTAGACTTTTGTCTTGTATGCTACCATTTACGGGTAATCACTACTGGAGTGAAAGGCACTGCATTGTCAGTGTGGAGCCGATTGAACAAAACCTTCAGGAAGTTCATTGATACATTTGGAATACTGCTGGTTAGGATTGTAGCTATGGAAAGGTGGCTCCTCTTTTATAAGATTTTTGTTTTCTTATCAAAATTTTTTCATGCACTGAAAATTTGAGAGATGTTTACCTGTAGCATAATTTGTTTTCAGGTATACATTTTCGGAAGAATTGGGTGATGGAACTTGTGGAAGTGTATATAAAGCAGTCAACCTACAAACTAGTGAAACTGTAAGTGATGAACATATCCAGAAATATTGGAAAAGTTTTGATTTATTTCCTTTTGTTATTTCTTGTTTTTTTCTCCTCCTTTTGATCTTAATTATAATTTTGGGAAGCATAAAATTATTTCCATTCTTGGTGGTCCATGTGTTCTCATGCTGTTAAACGTGCATCTGTTTTACTTAAATGTCAGGTGTTGACCATCAATTCTATTTTATAGGTTGCTATTAAGAAGATGAAGAGGAAGTTCTATTCTTGGGATGAGTGCATGAATCTTCGTGAGGTCAAGGTAACCAAATTTAGATGGTTACCTGATATCTTTGAGAATATTATTATATCAAGATTATTTGTTTTGCAGTCGCTACAAAAACTAAATCATCCCAACATTGTCAAGCTGAAGGAAATCGTCAGGGAGAATCATGAACTGTTTTTCATCTTTGAATTCATGGTGACTATTCATTAGTTCTTGACATATATTTTGTTTCCTTTAGAAGCTATAGTTAGATGGCAGATAATTGTTACTGAACATGTGTTATCTTCAGGTTGCTTAGATTAAGCCGCTGATTAATGCTATTATATATATATATATATATATATATATATATATATATATGTATACATATATATATATATATGTATACATATATATATGTATAGAGGGCGGTTGAGGTGAGCCCAGGTCCACTGGGCCGTCGGATTTATATCCGACGGCCCACGCTACTCACAGGGCATTTACTTTTCAAGTCTTAACAGATCGCATTTGCCCAGTGAGTAAATGAGCAAATGCCCTGTGAGTAGCGTGGGCCTGGGCGTGAGCCCAGGCTCACCTTAACTTTTCCCATATATATATATATATATATATATATACTGAGAGCTTATACTGGTTGACTTTGTATTTATTTTCTTTGAAAAGAAACATCTTATGGTGGTCAACTTGATGTGCTCATTTAATATTGATTCCTTTTGTTCTTATTTGACTTGCACAATTTGGTCTTTATATTTGAATAGCTTGTGCATATTTCGAACTTTCATTTCATCAGGTTAACTCAGAAAACCTTATAATCCTCGTTTAGTCAAGAATTTTTAAAAAAATGAAGTTTACAAAATTTAAAAAGTTTATGTAATTGTTATTCAAGGGGAGGGTATCATTATGACTTCATTGTTTCTATGAATATGCTTCCAAGTATTTATTATTTGGTTTTTAGTGTTTGAAGTGTATAATGTATATACAGTGTGAAGTGGTTTCTGAATATTAAATAGTAGAAGAAATGGGCAAATAGGATCTGTTAAGACTTGAAAAGTAAAGAAGGGTGTCTGTAAAATGTGGTCTCCTGCATTGCAAGACATGGTTTGCCATTTCAGTATCAGTGCCGATCTCAGTCTGCGGAAAATAAGAGATCCTGGAGAGATCTCAGTGTGATCATTACATGTTCTTACATGATCCATCAACTACAAATCTAATAAAATATCACGATCTACACATGTAAATATATGTCACGAGTATTCTCTTTTACTATATATTGATTCAATGATCTGTTGATAATTAGTCAAGTATCAAACTTGATAGGCATGATATCTGTTTAAAACACCATGTATACAGCACAGAATACGGAAGAAGAAATACTTAGTGAATCCATGATCAACAGCAATATTTAGAAAACAAAAACATGTGGAGAAATTGTTGTAAGAGCTTAAGTATCTTATTTAGACAGCTTGTGAACTGGCAGAGTCTATGTGGTGTAGAAGTAGAACACAGCAAAGATGTATTATGTGAGAACCAGGATACAGCAGATGGACAAGGAAAGGACTGTCAAGGATGTTTTGTCCACTTCACTATATTCCTACTTGCAAAAGAGCTTTCATGCACTGGGGCATACCTGAAGAAGAAAAGTCCTCCCAGAATGCCGGCACTAGAGTTTAAGAGAAACAAGTTGACAATTGGAAGGTACTGATGACATTAACTATAGGGCGAGTTCTCGGTGAGATCGCACCATGGAAAAGAAAAACTATGACAAATCAATTTCAGTGAGATCTCGCTGTGATCTGGAAACACAGTGAAAAGGTCTACCTGGGAGATAACACTTGATTATTAACCAAGATCTAGCGAGGGTGAGATGGCATTCTATTCTGGCAGATCAGCAAATATAACTAACGAGAATGGTTGAGTTTGTAGAACCTAAAGAGAAAAGTATGAATAAGAATCAATATTGGCAGGAAGAATATGCATATCCATCATTCCCTTAATAGCATTCCTAATCAGCCTGAATAACTTAATCAGGTGCAGAACATTGTTGATTTTTGTTTGGAAAATGTACAAAACAATCAGGTGTTTAAGGATCTTGTGTTGTTCCTATTTTTAATGTTTTAAAGATATTACTATCGCTTCTTGGTTACTATTTTTCATGTGAAATTGCTTCGGTTTACTTTCATTATTTTGCTTTTTTTCTTAACTTTGAGGAGACTCAAATGTTAAAGCTTGCATCAAATATCATTTTGGGATATATGTGAACTCAGGAACATAATCTATACCAAATCATGAGGGATCGGCAAAACTCATTTTCGGAGGCAGAGATAAGAAACCTGATGTCTCAGATATTGCAAGGACTCGCATATATGCACTGCAGTGGATATTTTCACCGTGACCTGAAACCTGGTATTTTTAATCTTATCATATTTGTTTCCGCATAAGAAACTATTTATGTTGTTATAAAGGCATTGAAGGAGGACACGTGCATGACTGAAGTTTCTGTTTTTGGGTTTTCTATGTGAAGAGAATTTATTGGTGTCTGAAAATGTTATCAAAATTGCGGATTTTGGACTAGCAAGAGAAATTATGTCCAAACCCCCCTATACGGATTATGTCTCTACAAGATGGTGAGTTAGCCCTGGTGAAGTTTTAGATGACACATGATTCAACATGTTTGTGACGTTTGCTGGTGCACTCTTATCATATGCAAGGTATCGAGCACCAGAAGTGCTACTTCAGTTTTCGACGTATACCTCAGCAATTGGTATGACATGATTCTCATCTATTTGCTCAATAGGAGAATCAGAATCAATTTATGTTCATTTTTCTGCTGCTTCAGTAGTATGTAATACTATATTTGTCATCTTTTCTATTCTACCTTGATTGCTAATAGTTGTACTATTACAGACATGTGGGCAGTTGGTGCAATTCTGGCTGAGCTTTTTATGCTATGTCCTCTTTTCCCGGGTGAAAGGTAGCATATTATAATTTTTTGCATAGACATTTCTCTTTGGTAGAAATTAGAATAGGATATCTTATGTTGCTTCTCTTAATTTGATGTAAAAAAATTAGTTTTACCTTTTTCAGTGTAATAGATTACATTTGAAGTGAGATGTTTTTCCATGTTCTCAATTATGAGATTTTGTCACTTTGTTTTTTACATTAGTGAGATTGATCAAATGTACAAAATTTGCTGTATCCTCGGGAGCCCTGATTTCACTTCTTGGCCTGAAGGGTTGAGTCATTCCCAACTATTGAATTTTAATTTTTCAGAGGTAAGTGATTGACTTGGTACTCATCGATATAGTTACCGGCATTATGTTGATGAATTTTTTCCCCTCCTCTATTTGAGATTTAGTGCTGTATTTGATTTTAGATTTTTAATTATTTCTGTGTTTTTTCATTATATAGATTATGCCAACAAATCTTGCAGACCTTATGCCTAATGCTAGTTTGGAAGCAATTGACCTAATACTGGTGAGTAATATGTAAAAGTTTCCTATACTTTACATTAGGAAGGGTATATTGTTTTTTTTTAATGTTTTTAGAGCTGAGATATTCTTTTAGTTCTGATTTTTGTCAATTTTTTTAGTTTATTTTCATGGAGAGTGTATAGTTATCAATAGCATTATGCATCATCAATGTCTTCATCTTCGTTGTGATAGCCATTATTTATTTGTGCTTGGTGATAAATGTACTTACAAGAGCAATTGGAAGTCTCTGTTGTAAAAGCATTTCATGTTTTTTTAGCATTCTTCTCTTTTACCTCTTGATCATAGCTTCTAATAGGTGCTGTTGGTGTTCTATACTGAAGTTGTCAACATGATTTTAAATGACTTTCTCAGTACATATCAGTTGTGGATGAGATTGAATATTTTTCATTTTGTTTTCTAAATATGGTAAAATAACTTTCCCATTGTTTTATATACACATGTATTTGTATACACATATGATAAATGAGAGAGAGTGTCTGTCTGAGAGAGAGAGAGGGTTTACTTCAGCTGTTTGATTAATGCAATGATTACTTGACAGCAATTATGTTCTTGGGACCCTCAGAGGAGACCTACTGCACAGCAAGCGCTACAACACCCATTTTTCCATGTATTTTATACCCCCAGCATATTTCTTTCTCGGAGTCATTATGGTTGTTTTCTATAACTTTTTTTTATATACGTTTCTATAAGCATGCAGGTGGGGTCATGGGTTCCTTATCCAATTAGTGATATCTTTCAGCCTCAGCCTAATCACACTGGTGAATAGCTAAATAAAATTTATAGATGGGTTAGTCTCTTTTTTTTTCTTCTGTGTCATTTATGGTTTAAGCTGGTCTCCGGGTGCTGCATTTTACAGAATCAAAGCCAAAGCTTGAATTGAATCTCTGGGATTTTGGGACTGACTCGGATGATTGTTTCCTTGGATTAACCCTGGCTGTAAATCCTAGTGTTTCTGTTAAAGGTGAAACTCTTTTGGACAATATTTATTTTGATCTTAATTTGGAGTCAGGAATGATTGTTGTTGCAATGTTGATTTAGAATTGCTTATAAGCTTTTACTTGAAATGCATTTTTAATATGGTATTTACTAAGTAATTGCTTTTGGTTTAGTGACGTATTTTTTAACATGGTTAAGGTCACTTATTGTTTAAAGTGAATTTACATGTCTTAGATTCACATATTGATCTGTTTTCCTCAGATGTTGAGCAATCAGCTCCTAACAGATTAAGAGAGGTAGATTTTGAAATTCCTTTTTTTAAATGTTTTCTTTATTATGTAAGCAAAACATCCTGAGAACTGTAAGACACTGAAAATTTGTAAGCAAATCATTGCAGGAAATATTGTTCTGTTCAGGATTCCAAGATTCTTCAAATCAATCAGGTATGCAAGTTCTGTCTGCTGTAGTCTGCCATTCATTTCTTTCTTGGCTGTGAGTGGATGATTTGTTGTCATACAAATACAAATGACATAATATGATATAGACAAGTTTTTAAACCACAAATACGAGGCAAATTTTCATAACTATTTATGAAAGAAACGAAACAGATAAATTCTAAGTTCAGTAGTCCAACTACTACTATATTTAACAATTTTAAATTTGTATATATGAAGTTTGTTTTTTTATGAAGTAAAAAATTAAGTTATTTGCAGTTATTTGTGAATGTAGTTCATTGGTTTTTAATAATTCTGACAGATTTAAAATTTAGCTCAGTATATCAGGCAAGGCTATATAGTAAGACACGTGCAAAGATGAGATGATTTTATATGGTACATGGGTATTTGGTACAAACGCAGTATGCTTTTGTCAGCTGATTGGTGTCATTTTAAATGTTAGGGCGCTCCTTGATTGTTGGCCATTGGAAATGGTAGAATAATGTTTCAAAGCAAAAAATGTAATAACTTACAGGCCTATTGGTAGTGTTAAATGGAATTTCTTTGCCAAAAAAAAGTTGTATAGAATTTTACTGGTGAAGTTCTCTGATTACTATTTTCTATATATGATTTTTTTATTATGACATGTCAATTTTTTTGACAGTTTTTTGGCCCCTCCTTGATAACAATCTTTCACTGAAGCTGGCCTTACCGTCTACATGTATAAACCGGTCAGTTTTGATTAAACTAGGGCTGTCATATTATATCTTTCTGGTTTTTTTGCATGCTAATGTAAGCACCCGCTTTCCTGATATGTTGCAGTCAAGTTGCTCTACCTTCACTTGGTTTGTCACAGTCGTCACGGTTCTCTATTGCTGGGCTGCAACCCACTAAGATTCTTGATGGGCGACCATTTGGTAATATGATGACCATTTCTTCATCCTTTGAGGAAGGTCACATCCTCTAACGATCCTTCTGGAAGTTACATACCTGGACTGGCTTATTGAGTTGAATTAGCCAGTGATGGGGGCTGGCACGATTTGATTGTGTACATTAAAATTTTGTTCTAACGTGCAGTGGATCTTTTTCAAAAGGATTAAACAGATAGCTGCATCGTGGGAATTGTAGTTAGAGATGGGACCTATAACTTATGTAAAGCCTGCCCAGAGTCAAACGCTAAATATGATGTGTGTGCCTGGAGGTACTAGTAGACATTGCTGCTAGGAATATGCAACATGTAAAGGGCTCACGCATGTCTATTTCCGCCGTAGGTTGCATTCCTCTAGAATGCTGAAGAATTTTACGAGTTTCATAAGTGCTTGGCCGAGTTGAGGGTAAACGTGTAGGAGCCAGTCATGCTTGTGGTTATTCTCCATCCTGCCTGAAAGGAACTGCCTGTAGGCTTCGTAAAATGGTGTTGTCAATGGACGTGCTTGAAGGTAGTTACCCATGTCTTCCTGTTGCTGGTCATTTTGGCGGCCTCTTTCCTCATGCACCAGTGGGCAATATATTTTCAGGCATCCTAACGGGGCTTTTCCTTTCACTCGTTTAAAGAGTTATTCAACGGGGCAATATGTTCCTCAATTGGAGCCTGCTCTGAGACGTAGTTTTTTTTTTCTAATATTGCCGAGCAGTTTTATGAACGTACTCATGGCGGCTCATCTACACCCCCAACCCACGTGGAGGAAAATGATCCAATGGAGCATCATTCATCGCACCACTGCGACTGGTGTAAATCATAGCGATCGTTTGCAACCCACACTTGATCATGGGCTATGCTTGATGTCCAAAGTTACACATTATTGTTTCTATTGCTCCAGTAGTTTTTTGGGATCCCCGAATTTCGAACAGGGGAATGTTCCAAACAGGCCAGGTACATACAAGCAGTGAATATGAACAAATTCTTGGGCATGCATATGTACGATACGAGAATCATATTTCACGTATTGCATGAGAAAACCGAAAAGCAACTAGTTCGGGTGTTAGATTCTTTCTACTATCAGTCAATTTAGTTGACGTTTGGATGCGCTGTAAAACCTATAGTTTAGCAGTTCTAAAGCCGATATGTCATTAAAGCAGCTTCCTTTGAGACTTTAAAGCTCATCCATACAAAGCTTTACTTATAATGTACAATCTACATATTTGAATTGCTATGTATACTTCTAGCATGATCGCTTTTTGTGACTAAAGCCTGGTGACTAAGAATGAGATTGCCACATCAATAAGAGAGAAACGGATCTAATTTGTTCTCAAGTTCCCCTCTACATGTCCATAGGTCATGCATTTTGGTCAACTAACTGATGAGGAAAGCATTTTTCATACGCCCACTGCACGGTGACGGCCTCGTGCCTGCTCATCAGAGTAAGCATGCAGTGATGCCCGGCACTCGCATACATACGTTCGCATTGCTCGCTTACAGGTATACTTCATCTAACCACTGGTGTTGTGTACCGAAATTCATCCTACTTATGGATCCGGGGGGGATCAGCAACGTTTATTTGTTTATTGGACAGAGTGGGCCAGAAGTTGGACTCAGTTCGGCCCATTTGTGCGCTAAGGCTAGAAAATGGTTATAATGCGATCCATATAAAGCCCATAATGTGTTACCCCGCGTCCTCGAACCAAAACCCTAGGTAGGGAGCAGCTCAGTTTCGCCTCCTCTTCGTCCCGCGGCCGGAGCAAGAGCAAATAGGATCCAAATGGTGTCCGGCTCCGGAGTCTGCGCGCGGCGGGTCGTCGTCGACGCCCGCCACCATATGCTGGGCCGACTGGCTTCGATCGTGGCCAAAGAGCTCCTCAATGGCCAGAAAGTTGTGGTTGTGCGCTGTGAAGAGATCTGCCTCTCCGGCGGCCTAGTCCGTCAGAAGATGAAGTACTTGCGATTTCTCCGCAAGCGGATGAACACCAAACCATCCCATGGCCCAATCCATTTCCGTGCCCCCGCTAAGATCCTCTGGAGGACCATCCGAGGGTACCTTGTCCATTTTATGCATTTGTGATGCTTCAATTTTTTGTGTTCCTCTTGTCGCGGTTGGTGAAAGGACGGGAGACGATCTGTTTTCTGATGCAGGATGATTCCTCACAAGACGAAACGTGGGGCGGCGGCGCTTGCTCGTCTCAAGGCGTACGAAGGTGTCCCCCCGCCATACGATAAGATGAAGAGAATGGTTATCCCTGATGCCCTCAAGTGAGTTTTCTTTTACTGCTCATGTCTATTGTATTTTGGATTTGGATAAATTTGGTTATTTTTTACTAGTCATCAGTTTTGGTAATGGATTATGGTCACATGGATAGGGTTCTTCGACTTCAACCTGGTCACAAGTACTGTTTGTTGGGTCGGTTGTCTTCGGAGGTTGGTTGGAATCACTATGATACCGTTAAGGTGAGCTTAATTCTTTCTGCTTTCGATTTTGGTGTCCCACATTGTATTATATGTTGGAAGAGACTATGTAGTTGAAAATGCAGTTTTTCATTATTTTCTTTTTACTATGAATTATAAGTAAGATTCTTTAATTTGATGTCGACTTGATTCACTGATTTTGTCTAAATTTAATGGTTTTTATATGCTGCATTCTGTTGTTTAGACCATTTTTTTGTTTTTTATTCTTAGATAAGATTTATGACAGATTTGCATGTTTTCAAGTCATTTAGTTTGGGCTGAGTAGGCTCCAGTAGCAATATGGAACATTTTGTTGGAGCATATATCCTTGTTTCTAAAGCCTGAATTGCTGTTTGGTTGATAGTTAGGTTAGTTGTGGATGGGAGAGATTAAGATCGTGCAGTGTTGATATTAGCATTTCTTTGCCGGTATTTCTGAACTTAACCTGAAAATATTTGGCATCAGCTGAACTTTAATTATCGAGTTCACTGATTTATTTAAACTGGCTGGGGTCAATGCCAAACCCCCCACCTAATAAGGTGATTTTTTTTGTGAAAGAAAATTTGATATAAATTGAGTTTTAAGAATTTATCTAGTTTGCCAGCAAGATTTACAGGCCAATGATTTGGCTAATGAAAAGGTGCTTATGACAGTGCCAAAAATGGTATTTGCATGCTTTATTGAACTCTGCTGCAATATAGTTCATAAGTTTTGAAGTGATTGAATGTGATACATGAAATAATAGGACAAACCATCATCTTTTGTCTCGAAATTTAGGAATGAAATTGTGTTCCTTTATGTTGAGATTTGATTATTTTGCAAGGCCCAGGATAGGGATTAGGGCATGATGAGGGGATATGTCAGAAAATTTGCAGACCGATTATAAATATGTGGCTTTTAAGCTTATGTCTTAGTTTCATTTACTTCATAATGTATTTTTCCCAGTTCTTTTGTATGTTTTTGTGCATGCTAGGGATGGGTGTGTGCATATGCTTCGCATTTCATTGCATGAAGGGATGGGTGTGTGCATCTAACTGTGTCGGTTTTGTAGTTTATTCTTTAAAGAGGTTTTACGTATAGTAAAACCAAGTGCAACTAAAAGTTAGTAACATGTCTTGGGGTTAATGCAGGAGCTGGAAGCCAAGAGGAAGCAAAGAGCCCAGGTCGCCTATGAGAGAAAGAAGCAACTAATCAAACTCCGGAAGAAGGCTGAGAAAGTTGTTGAGGAGCATTTGGGCCCACAGATAGGCATTCTTAACCCGATCAAGTACTAGAGCAAGGAAGACTATATCTGCTCTCCAATTTTCCTTTTTATCTAAACATACGTTGTGGTTCTTTTTTTGGATCATCCTCAGTGCAATTGTCCTTTGTCATTTTCGCGTAGTTACATATTGGGTTAAGGAACATGTCGAGGTTGTTCCCGGAAGATTAGTGTATTCAGAAGGATTTTTGTATGAGATATTTGGTGTACCTCGTCCATCCATTTGCTGTATCAGAAGGTGGTAGAATTTGGTGAACCAATTATTAGTCTTCAATGGGAAAGGTCGTCCCATTTTTGACGGGCGAGCGCTGGTTCTGATGCTGATGCGTCCATTGCGTCGTGCCTCTTGGATTTAAGACACCGTTGTAAATCGGATCGCAAAAAACAAAAAAAGTTGTCGATATCTAACTAGGATCTGAAATCAAGGTTTTACGATTAACGTTGGTATGATAAATTGGGATTTTGAATATACCTAAAGTTATTACTGAAAAATATGATTGTGAACTTTGTTATGCGCAGCGGGACGTTTGTAGTAAAAATTGTGAAAAAATAAATAAAATTTTATTCATTAATTTAACTTATGTATTTTTTTGGAAAAATTTATCGTATTAAAAATTTATGTTTTATTATAATTATTATTGTCATTGCTTTCATTATTACTGTATTTGTTATCACTATTATCGTTGTTATTTCACCACTATTACTATTATCACAGTTATCACTGCCCTCACTATTATGATTGTTATTATTTTTATTATTTTCACTGTTATCATTATCATCACTATTGTTACTGTCATTATTGTCGTTCTTACTACCGTTACTACAATCACTACTACCATCATTGTTACCGTCAATAGTGCCGCCGTTATACTGCTATTACAATCACCACTGTTACCATTACCACTACCGGTATTATTAATTTTTTCTAACATCATTTCTATAACTAAGTAGTGAAAATTTTATAAGAATCTCTTAGTTTCTCTTTTACTTGGATTCTCTTTCTTTTTTTTTTCTCTCAATTTCTATCAATCCAAAAAGACCCTTTAGTGTATTTAGTAATATCAATTTGAATTTTTGCCGATAATTTTTTAAAATTAATCCCACTACACTTGGGGGGCATGTGGCAAATAATTTTAAGTAAAAAAATAAATTATTATTAAAATTAATTTTTTTTTTTAAAAAAAAATAGAAGATGTTTGGTTCAAGTTTTACTAGATGATTTGAAAGGTAAATAAGATTTTAGTTCACTTTTGATTTTTGTATATAAAATAATAAAAATATCCTCTCGATAGAACATCTGTTTACATCATTTCAAAAATTAAATGACTTTCTTCGAGAACTCACCTTAGGATTTTGAGTTAATACGGTTTAAATTAACCTAAAATATAATTTATGTAAGAAAATTTATTTTACTTTTAAATTGACCTTCCAAACAGTTTTCATATAAAAAAGTAATTTTTACCCTAAATAAATGATTTTTAAGGGTAAAAAATTCCTCACAAACGGGCCCTTAGTTTGATCCTGAAGGTCAATGGGGACCGAAAGCGTGCTAGAGTAAGCCTGTACTTGGTTGAAAGTGAGCCCGTTTAAAATGCCGCCCATGGAATTTAGTCATTCTGAGTGTGGGGTGTCCTCTCTATGCGACAATGAAGCCTTTTCGGCCTTGCAGCACCTAAAATTGGCTAATCTGTTCATATGGGGAGGGCTCTGCCCAGCAAATGGGAGCAAACTGGTGGGCGATAGTTATTTGAAAGTCTTAGTAGGGTGCCGTTTTTCTTCCATCGTCTCCTTGTTAACTCAACGGCGTCGACACAACTATCATACGCCCCATAACAATTAATGTGGCGTGCTCTCCATTCAGATGCATCAGTCAGAAGATACAGTGACCTACACGTGTTAAACAGGATTTACAATTGTTTCCTATTTGAAAAGAACAATACTATTGTGATGTCAAGATTTTAAAATTTTACTTCATTCTCACATCATTTTTGTCGGGCCTATTCATTAATAGTATAAAAATGATGAAGTTTTGAAATGTAAATATTTACGTCATTAAAGCATTTTTCATTTGAAAAAGAGCTCAATTATAATCCATTGTACGAAAGCAATTGTAACTGAACAATAAAAATTAGTCGGTAGATGACAAATACAAACAGTTATAATCCCGGGGCATCTCCTATAAATCAGGCTATCCATCTATGGCAATTTGTAATAAGGCTATCCTCATTTATCGTACTTTGGGTATTTGTTTAGGGTTTTTTTATATAAAAAGGGATTTACCGTAATAATTATTTAAAAAAAGGTTATAATCATTTTCTAGAGAGCCTAATCTACGTAGCACATATAAATCAAACATGTTTGTATACATATCCTATTGATAAATACCTTTCGTCTAGAATAAAAATTCCAAGAAGTCGCACTTGTTTACACATTATTCCGTTGGCAGTCATCTTTTCTTCCGTAAATACGAGCAGCCAAACCAGGCAATGAGTAGATTGTTGTCTGTCAGCTTCGATGCTACTGTGTCCTTCAGATCCGATTCATCAAATAATCTCTTATCCGCCTCCCTGAATATATATGCACTTCGGTGCTTATAAATTTCAACCCATGATTTTTTATTAGAAGATTGTCAATCAAAGATCTCTTGGACTTCAATTATGCTGTGAAGACTACAGAAACAATAATAACATTAGCGCCATGTGGATTGGGGGAACAGTTAAATTGTGCACGAGTGGCCAGCCATATTCTCATTGTTCATCGTTGATCTGCAGCACAGAAAAATAAAACTTACTGTTCATCTTTCGTAACCCGGTAGAATTTCTCAGCATGCTGTCGTTGACCAATTAGCTGAGCAAACCGCTCATCATGAGTAATAATTATAAGTTGAAAATTCTCCTGGCCCTTTCTATCCTCCATAATTCTGGCAAAAACAAGGCAGATTACGTTAAGGAAATCTATCATGTCATGTTTAAAAACGTAGATAATGTCAAACCTTAAAAGGGCTGAGGCAAGGCTTTCGGCATTTGGAGCATCTAAGTTTGTGGTCGGTTCATCGAGTGCCAATATACCACAGTTGAGACAGAAAGTTTCTGCTAATGCCAATCGTATGATAAGTGAAGCAAGGACCTGAAAACATTTAGGAGAATAGCAGCATGTCATCAAAACAGTCCACGAGTTCAGTCAAAAGATATAGGTGAAAATTGCAGTCAGAAGACTTCTCTAATTTGTTGATATATACTAAAGATTGTGCACAAATAACATATCCTCAAATAATTGGTTATTCCATTAAGGTAATGTACTGCTCACCTTTTGACCGGCACTACACCTTCCACGCATTTCCAACTCAGCATCCCCAGTCTGCATGACAACCTGATAAGGGAGTGAAATTGTTAAGTAATAAACTTAAAAGTAATTCAACCGAAAACAAAATCATAGTAGTTTACAAAAGAAGTGACTGATAGCTAAGCATCTTTGAACCTCCAAACAAATAATTATCAAATTCAAACGAGTTATTCAAGAGGATAATAAATTCCAATCACATCAAATCTACTAGAAGGCCTTTTTGCTATAGTACTCTGGATAATGAACACTGAATCAAATGTTCTGCAATGCTAAAAAAATTTCTATGAATCATCTCACAGTACCCGATAGCTATAGGATCGAGTTCCAGAACCCTCTGAATCAGAATGAATACTGATATAGTCTATATCCTGGCCTCTATAGGTCTGCTGCCACAGTTCTCTAATTATCTTGTTGATCTCCTCCATCTTCATCGTGTGGAAACGCATAAGTGCCCTGCAGTCAAAAGTTCAGGCACTAAAAGTTGAAAAGGAATAGTAATCAGGTGAGCGACAAGAATTAACTTGTTATGCTGCCACAATCATATCATTGCATGAAGTTGACCAAGTGCGCTGACCAAGTGCGCAGAGAGACATAAGCAAGTCTCTAGCTCTCCACATACATGAACACATGTCATATGACAGGACGCCTTGTGAGGCACTGTGCTCACACTACCACATGAAGGAAGAGGCATTGTGGTCTTAAGGATAGTTTCTAAACACAATATATAATGAGGACTCACAAAGTATCACTTTGGTCTAGGGAAAAAGCAATTTTTTTTTTCCAGGATAAGTGGGATATGCTGACTGAACCAAATGAAATTTACTAATTGATGTTTGATAATCAAGTAACTCGACTGATTAAGTCCATAAAATCAAGCCTTTTAGATGGGAACTGGGAATTATGGTCGCACATCCAAGTTGTCCTGTTTTAATTCCTTCTTTCCACAATTTACCCTTGCCTTACAACAGATGAGGGCTGCCTGTGAGTCCATTCTGCATCATAACTACTCGCAGGAGACTGCACATAGTAACTCTGCTTTTTCTGTGGTGAAACACAATATTTTACAAGTATCTAGTCAAGCAGATGATAAGGCAAGTCAGTTTGCAGATTCCGTGTCTATCATACTAACTATAGACCATGAAATCAAGCCACAAGTAATGCTTACTTATCAAGTGCATTATAGTATCTGTCCAGGTCCTTATTTGCCATTTCACTTGTCTGCAAGATGCTACTCAGATAAGAACAACCCTTTATTGCGAGCTTAAATTGAGAAAGCAAAAAAGAAGTCGAAATGATTCAAACCTTAAGCAGTATCAATTGATTAAAGTAACGTTTATCAATATCTTTAAACTGTGATTGTTTGAGGTCGAGCTTGTGCTTTGAAATATTGCTTTCATAAACCGACATTGTGCCGTGGCACCTGTTTAGCTGCAGAAAAAGGGCCAGAAGTTAAGAGTTAATTATACCTCTATGAAAATGAACACGCTTCTTAGTGAAGAAGATTTTCACAGAAAAAAATCAGCATCAAATGCAAGAATACATTTATCACGATTTATAATTACAGGAATTGAATAGCAGATGCTAACGAGTAAAGTGGTAATTGCATTCATAAAGGACAAACAAACACATGGCAATAGGCATCCACTAAACTTTAAAAATAATACTGATAAAGTTTGAATAACTAAATCTGACGTGTTGCTTTCAGAATTGAATATTTGATAAACTAAAAACACCCTGACATCAAATGCAGCATCCTCCAAAGTGCTTATGCACTAAAAACGTATATTAAGTTCCAGTGAAAAAGGTGAATAGCAGCACATAATGGGTCAAATCACCTCAGATAGAAGTCTCTTATTTTCTTGAAGATGTTTCTTAAGATCTGCTTCAAAAGTAGACACTGCACCAATCTTTAATATTTGCTCTTCTAGTGACTCTATTTCATGAGCAAGTTCATCCACTTCAGCCTTTGTTTTTCTGTAGTTCAAGTTATCATCTATGTTTCGTTTTAGTTGATCTTGATTGCGCAAAGATTCTTTACTTCTGTTCAACTCAGCAGAAATTTCCTGCTTTCTGCTCTCACATTGCTGTAGTTGAGATTCATACAAAGATTGCTTTTCTTGTAATTCCTGTAATCTTTCACCTTTCTTTAAATCAAGATACCTATCAAAATTGTTGGAAACAAGAAAAGGGAAACAGAAAAAGATGAGCTCAGTGGGCATCATAAATAACAATGTATTTGTCAAAATGGAAAAACCATACCCTTTAATCCTAGAAGCCAATGTTAAGAGTGTCTCAACCTCTTGCTGGTAACTTCTTTTCGATTCAGACAACTCTTCATGTTCTAGCTCCAGTTTCAACTTTAAGTCTCGATAGTCCTGAAGTAATTTCTCTTTGTCCTTGGTCAAAGGGATTAAAGCTTCCCCTAAATGCTGAAACAAAAAATTGTAATGCATTATATGATACACAAAGTGTACGATTTTCTGCTTCAGTATTAGAGTTATAATAACCATTCAACCGAGCAGTACAACATACATGAAGCATATTTGTAGAGACAATGATCATAGATTATCAAGGAAAAAAAATCCACAAAAGAGCTCTAGGCAAGTAGCACATAGCTATTTAATTTATCTTTACATGTGCACGGGCATCGAATAGTGAACAGAAATGGGACAAACAGTGAACAAAGGAACTGGAAGTACAGCCCAACAAACAAGGGAATTGCATACATCAATGCCACCAAATTTTAGTTGAGAAATTATGAGAAAACGGCGCAATGAAAAAATTAATAAAAATAGAATATTAAGGATAAATTTCAACCGAATCTACAATATGCTTGCATGTGTGTGAATTGTGATGAAAGCTCTCCAAGGTGGGACCAGAGATACCAGAAATTTGCATGTGAGAGCGTCACATTTGTGTCCTCTGTTAGCACATTTCCATGTACAACTTAAGAGAAGCTACCATGTCTAGAAGTCAATAGAGATCAAGAAGATTCTTGTTGAGCAACACTGCCAAAGTAGGCTCAACGGACACCATGAAACACTTGATCAAGCAGAATATAAATCAAAACAAAAAAAATGTTGAAGGCTTTCAGCAAGGTTCAATAAGGAGCCGAGATCTATGGCCTGGCTTTGTACTTGTTACTTTCTTATTCATCCTGCATGAGTGTAATACTTGCGAAGGAAGAAAAAAGAGGATAAACAACTCAAAACATGAAAGCATCTCTGGCAGCTCAGAGAGACAGCAAATGCGGCCCACTTTTGGCCTAGAACTTTTCCTTTCTCAGGCTTTATATCTCGTGAAAATCCAACAAGAGTTTTTGCAGGAGCCCTACAAAAACCAAAATCACACAACTGGACTGACACTTGAAGATCCAGAAGTTAAGAGAAGGTGAGCTTACCTGCTCATCAAAATCTACTTGAGCTTTTTCTTCAGCCAAACGATCTAATTCCTCTTCTGTTCTTTTAACCTTATCTAAAATAGCAGATGCTTGTAACTTCTCCTCCCTTAAGGTATGCCACCTCATCTGAATGTTTGACAAGTCGTTACTCAAGTAGGTCTGTTCCTCCCTAAGCTTTTCCAAATCCATGTTCAAGCTGTCCCTGTTAGTGGATAAGAGATAAAGTAATCAGTAGCTATAGATATATAAAGACGGATATGAACAGTTCGACAGGCAAATGACTAAAAATGGTGCAATAACGCAGAGTTATTCAACGGAACCATTAAGACACCTGCAAGGACATCCTCAGAGAAGAGGTTTATATCAGAAGCAGCAACCAGCTTAAGAAATTTTACCATTCACTTACATTGATCTGCAATAGGGGTTTGAGTTACACAGGTGTACTCACATGCTTATTATGTTAGGCTCGCCAGTGGTTAAGTACTAAAAAAAAACATCAACTTTTCAACCAGAAATTAAGAGAATTAGTACTTTTTACTCTGTAGGTCATTTATCTGTAACTGAATTTCCTCCACGGATTTGACACCTTGCCCACGAGCATCAAGCTTATACTCCAAATCCTCAATTTGCTCAACCAAACTTCTCATCTCAAGTAAAATCCTATCTGCATTCTCCACGGGAGAGACTAAGGCCTCAATCGCATCCTTTTCAGCCTTGAGATGCGCTAAAACACCGACAAGCTGCAGAATGGATGATCACATTTTTGTTAACAATACTGATCATTATGAAGAATGAAAGAGCACACGTTATCAGCATTACCACCAATACCAATAGATTACAAATATTTGGGTCAGCAATGTGAATCCAATTTCACCATTTTTTGCCGCACATACCATATTGACACACTTGGCATACTATAAAAGATTGAAAAGAACTACAATCTATATATTTGAAAGACATTCAAAGGTACTAGACTACAACCATCAAATGAGTAAGTTGTCTATTAGCAAACAACAGAGCAAAGTTTGAGTGTTATTAATTGATAAAAGTTGTTTCCATAATCAAGACTAGGACCTGTATTATTTCCTCTTACAAACTTCGCAATATAACAAAATTATGGAACTGAAATTTAAGGCATGCAATAAAAGGTACAAAAAGGCAAAAAGAAAGGGACGGAACAAGATAGCCTGGTAAAGCCACAAAAGATTAGAGGAGATTGTAGAGGCTAACATCATCAAAGGCCTGAGATTTCTGAGTCAAGTCCTCCGTCAGCTCTTTCAAGTTTTTCTCTGTTAGAGGAAGTGTTTCTTTCTTAAGTTTAACGTATTCCTCATAAACCATTCGTAGTTTGTCCAATTGTTGAAAATGTGAATCAGCATTTGATGTTTCTATTGCTAAAAGCTTCATATGCTCCGCAGAACTTGCACTCTTGGCTCGTTGCTGCAGTTTCCAAGCAAAATAATGCAAAGCAAATTCAGAAGGATTGGAATAAAGGTTCTAAATCAAGATTTCATATAAGCCAGAAAATGTAACCGAACTGAGCATTCTCAACAAGGAAAAATGGGGCAAAAGGGAGGAAGAGACACCTTCTTGACAAACCCGTCCTCCTCTTCAGGGGAGAATTGGCGCTCACAACAAGGGCAGATATGGTGTGCACGTGCAACTCTTTCAAATGGATCAAACATTTGGCGCATCCCATCTGCTATGTTGTATTTGCTGCATATGAAGTATGGATGAGATTAAATTCTTAAAAGTTCAAATCCACCCAACAGATATGGACAAATTTACTGATTATAGATGTAAAAGAGAAGAAAAAACCTTTTCTGGACATCTCTTTTCTCCATGGCTTCAAGTAGAACTTTTGGGAAGGCATCAATGTCAAATGACAAATGAGCCAAAGATTGGAATTTTGAATCTAAAAATCTTCTCTTCGCTGCATTATTAGAGGAAATTATCAAACTCATGGGTCTGAATTTATAGCATTAAATATAATGGTCCAAGTAGATGCAGATATCTATGTGCATTTCCTTGGATGACCTTTCTATATGTCCATACTGCTGATATTAACATGCAACTATACCAGAATAATAGGAATAAGTGATGATATACACGATAAGCTTATGCAAATGCCGAGACCAGTTCAGGCTCCATCTCATGCATGTCATCCAAGTAATGATTATCTAGGTATAATAAATCAGAAACCAGTATCCATCAAGTTTTGCAGTCTCGCTAGATCTCGGTGAGATGCTCCCCACCCCAATAAAAAAAAAAACGAAAATCACCCCCAAGAAGAAGAGGAACTTGTTGGGAAAAGACAGAAACTATACATGGGAGGTAAGTTCTTCAAGTTATGTAAAATCCATTTCCGGCTGAAACAAAAGAGGAGCATTTAAAAAACACAACAAAGAGCATAAGCTATATGATTAATTTGGATAATAAACTGTTGAGTATCATCATGTTTCCACTAAATTAGCAGAATTTATGTTAATTTAAGTGTAGTTTCATGATGTTATAGTTGTTTGAGATTAGTATTAGTGTTTCTAGATGTTAATATACCTTTAGATTGCCAAAATATATGTGAAAAATCTATTTACGATCACCAAGATCATGATCTCTCCAAGATCTCGCCTCTTTGAGTAACCAAGACAAGACCGAGATCCAAGATGGCAAGCCTTGGTGTCCATTCTCTAAAATTTCAGTGCGTTTATTAGATAATCTACCAGACAATGGCAGAAACCAAAACTAGTAACATTCTTACTTTTCTAATAACATTTCTAGTTCTCAAATAATCATGTGATATATTTAAAGCATGCAGAAGAACCCAGTAAATCAAAACCTCACCATCCATATCTTTCTGAAATTTTGACAGACTATTATTTGTATCTCGTATTTTCATCTGCACCAATTTGACCTCTTTTTCTGCTTCAAGTGATTTTGAGTTCAAATCCTCATATTCCTTTCGAAGTATCCTGCATGAGGAACAGGATCCTAAACTTAATATTTGAGAAATCTATTACACCATGTATAATTTCACTCCATATCTACTCAAAAGAACACATAAAAAGCCCATACTTTGTCGGTAAGAAATAAAAGAGCGTACATGGAACAACTACATCAATAAAAGGAATGCAGAAAAAAGGACTTGCATTGTTTTATGGAGTTAGGAATGTTATTATTAAGGACTTATTTCAAAATAGAATTACTAAAACAACAGGAATTCCTTTCAAAATAAATAAGAAAACGTTTTCAAAAACCAAATCATAAAAATTAACGACAACTTCATGTTTTTGGCAAAGTCACCATGTGTATACAAAAAAGGAAATGCAGAACAAAAACAAATATTATCATGGAAGGCATGATTGAATGCAGATGGCACCAATACGAGAGGTCCATGCCAACCAAACCCCATGCACTGAAAATTTTGTTACTTGATCTCACTGGATCAATGGATACACCATAGTCATTTTTAAGCATTTGTCAAGAAGACACTATTCAGATAGCAAAGGTTGCCTCTTTTTTTTGAGGTCAGATGAGTGAAGCAAAAGAGCTACTCATGAAATATTCGTTCCCAAATTCTGAAAAATCTACAAATAGTGCCATGAACCAATATTTGGATGACAACTTCACAAGTAGAATCAAGATAATCTTGCTTTTGATCATGACATGGGAAACCGACTGTTTAGACTTATACTTAAAAGTCATTTATAAGGATCCTTTAAATGGGCAGAGTTTGATATTTAGGAGTATCATTGATGAACGTAATAGTGTCATAAATTTAGGTTTCCACGTAAATGACCATTATCACCAAAACCCATCAATTAATACAAGGTCTAGCATCATTTGCATCATCTCTAGAACATATTAAGGATTCTGGAGTACACAACATCACTATGTTGAAGCATAATCTAGTTATTATGTTCCAAAACCAAAAACCATGATCACCAATTGCTGGTATGAAAATGCAATCACGTGACACCCCTTATAAGTGGCAAAGTCATTGGTTAGGTCATTAGGCATATTCTTTCCCACAGAAAGCTCACAGCATCTACTCTCCTTATTATACTCTATTGTCCAACTGGAAGAGAGTTATCTTACTTATTCAGGACAGAAGGAGGATGAGGAACAGGTAGAGAACAAACCCTAAAGCTTGAATTATCTCCTTTTTGATATCCTTGTCAGAAGGAAGTCGCCCTTTTAGCACACTTCTGATTTTATCCTTGTGCTCATCCATTCTGCAAATTCGCTATTTATGTTTTAGCACCTACATAAGCATCATATCTATAAAAAATGTGGCAAAATTTAACCTTTGAGGTTGTTGTGTGGAAAGACTAAATTAGACAACATGGACAATGACCATATCATAGGGAAGTTAAGAGTAGGCTAGGTAGTGATGTAATGTAAAGGTCCAGTTATGCATAAAGACATCTTCGAAGAAGCACCGGGAAGAGAGATAGCCAACAGTTGCTAGGGTCCTACTACGGATGGGAAGGAGGGAGCACTTGGATGGAGGTAAGGTAAACATGAACACGAATTGCATTTAAGGTGACACAATTTTATGGCTAAGACAATACATGTAGCCGACCCCAAATAACTGGATATTGAAGAAAAATAAGAGACCATGGCATTGGCGACAATGATGGCAATGGTGACAATAATGACAACGATGATGGAATTTTTAGCAGAGTTGTGAGATAGAAGAATCAAATAATAAAAATCATTTGAGTATTGAAATGATGGCACAGCGTTACACGCAGAAACAGAAACCATAAAGCCAAGCCCCAATAGCTGGAATATGAATATGATGAATGATGCTTGACTCTCTGACTCAAGTTGTGAAGCCAAAGCCACTTGAGCAAAAAAATAATCAACTAACATCCTCTTATGTTTCTTCTTGTGGCTTTCCAGTTCCTCTTTCTTCAACTCCAGTTTCACTCTATCTTCAGAATCACTAGCCATGACATCTTTCTCCCGGTGAAGAGCCTTTATTTTATGATCCAAACTAAACATCTCAGTCCTCTTTAAGTTAATATTTGTCTCATAATCTCTTTCTTCAAGTTGAATTGTCTTCCTCTCAACCTCAGTTTGCTGAAGAAAAGAAGAAATCAATAAATTATGCGCAGTCAACAAGAAACCAACTAAAAATGAGATTGCAGATAATACCAAATTCTTTTCCCTTTCGTCAATGTGTGAAAGATTTAACCTAGAGACTTCCAATTCAGCCTGATCTCGCTCGTATTCTTTCTCCTTCACCCGCTTCAGTATACCCATCTGACTTAAATGAATTGTAACCTTAATAAACTGCCAGTGTCAGGTACGACTGATTAAACATAATCATTTGCAATACAGACCTTTGTATCCTTTTTAGCCTGCTTCTGACCCTCAATTTCACTGCCTCTATTACTGGCTGCCACATACCTTTCCCATAAATCTTTAAGCTCCAATTCGTTAGATTTCTGAAAAGATTCTTAACGAAGTCAAGTTTGGCAGTAAATAAACATAGAAATTAAAACATATACCATGAATTCATTAGCCTCATCCACAATAGGCATCAAATGTCAAGAATTTTGCATACAAAACAAACTTAAAGGACTTACAGAACCATTGATGAATCTCATGAATATACTGTTTCTCTAGAGTCCATTCCCATTTTATACAAGTGTTTCCAATTGCTAACTAGACATGCTTCTGTGACTGAGCGGCAAATTGTTTATAAACTTTCCATGAGATTATCTAAAGGCGGAACAGAGAAATATACATGCATCTGTACAAACTGTGACAACCACACCAATCCTCACACTTCCATAAAGCAGAGAACTTAATCTAGTAAACACTAACCATAACATAACCAGAAAAACCATCCAATTTTACAATATGTATAAGAAGCTAATATGTATCAGAAGCATCTTAAAGTTTCTCAGACTTCAATCTATATAGCTAGCATGTGTTTGCTACATTAAACCTCTAGTAAGTAACTCTAAGCAACCTTCCTCGGTAATGTGAATGACACATTCCTCAAATATATATACAGAAACATCTAGAACACTTTCTACATGTTTGAAAAAATCAAGGGAACATTACCAGAGAGGATTCTTCATCTCTTTGGTACACTTATATATAAAATATGCTTGAACTGTGATGTATTATCACATATCAGTATAGCAACTCCAGTTTGAGGTTGCAAAAGTCCAACAGTAGAATCGTGATCAGGGCACTCGATTGGTTTACAAAATATAGGAAGTAGGGAAATCAAATACCACAATCAGAAAGTAAGCCAGGGCAATTTGAAAGACCAGGGTATTTTGGTAATTTTCACTTACACCATAAAATCTCCATAGAGTTGTGCTACAGTAAAAAGGGCATTTCTGCAGTTGTTATAGTAAGAAGGGGATTTCTGCAGTCATTTCTGTGTTTGATGTCAAATAGAAGGGGTAATTAGAGCCAATTCTCATATTAGGAAGCTTATGGTTAATATTTAAATTCTTATCCTAGTTTAGTTGGAAGTTTTCTAATTAAAGGAAAGGGAGCAGTTGTTTTGCGTTTAAGGAAGGGGATCCTAAGTAAAGTCTGGTTTTTGAGGTCGGTTCTATGCCTATAGAAACAAGGTATCCAATTCTTCTGAAACAATTGCAAAATAGGATTCTTTGGCAGCAAAGTTACCGTTGGATAAGCAACAGTCATGGATGATGAAAACTCGTTTGAACCAACAGGACAGAACTAGCTGATTAAAGCACAGATTGGAATAGAGATCAAAAAGGGATCTGGCAAAAGAACACTAAGAAGAGAATAGGAGATAAAACTAAGGTTTGTTTTTATAAGCATAAATCCACCCCTCAGAAAACATCAGAAAACCCTTTCTCACTGAAGCAAGACTACTCAGGAGATTTTGGGCATGTCTGACTAATGTGTAAAATTACCAAAATATCCTTTATCTTTCTGAAACTTATGAAAATGCCCTGTGGATTTTTTTACTGTAGTATTTGATTTCCCCCTTACTATTTGTTGTAAACCAATAGAGTACCCTGCATCAAATCTGGAGACCAAATTTTTTTGTAAGGTGTGCAGTTTACAAAAAATGTTATAGGATGAAGGACTGTGTCATCAGTTGGGATACTAGCAAGCAGAAATTATGGGAATGGCAATAACATAAAAATATAAAATCAAACAAGAATACCAAGCACAAATGCATTCCCATTGAACAATTATAAAATCAAACAAGAAAACCAAGCACCTATGCATTCCCATTGAGCAATTATATGAGAAACCTTTTTATCTTGCAGATCTGTCTCAAGATCCATCAACCTTGTCTTTGCACGATTTATGAGGCCAAAAGCCAACTCATTGCTGAAGGGCACATCAGTAAGAGACCCCAAGTTATGCTTTTGAAAGAGCTTCTGGATGCTTGAGTCACGTTCAAGCTTTAAGGAGTTATGAGCCTGAAGCAAAAAAGTTATCAATTCTTAACTCAGTTTATTCCCAAACAAGACCTAATCCATATAAATGATTATTCAAATTTAGAATTCACAATTATATATACACTTAAAACTAGTATAAATTACATCAGCTTCAGCCTGAAGTTTTCCAATCTCTCGAATGGACTCATTAATTGCTTGCATGAGGAAGGAACTCTTGGTCTCTGTGTCATTCATTTCCCTCTCCAACTTTCCAATTTTTGATTCCAGCAAAGCAATACGTTCCTCAAATTTTGTTTGCCATTCTTTCAAATCCTCATCGCTGTCTAGATATATAGACCACAGAGTCAACTAAAATATGTTTCAAACAACATAAAAAAAATAAAAAAGGAATAAGGTATTATTGATGAGGCAAGCTCCATAAATAATGATACTCAATACAGAGAGAGAAGCCAAAATAATTGGGATACACAGATGAAAATGATGAAATGGTGAGCGCAGCTTCAAATATTTAATGGTTCAACAGATGTACAAAACTTCCAATTGATTTTAATATTTTTCATCAGAGTATCAAATTCAAGGCTCATACTCAGAACACATAAAATGGAAAAAATGTTGGTCATTTCTTAATTGATCAAGTCACATAACTAGGCAAAATGATACTGTCAAATAACAGTCTATAGATGCATTTTACATTCATGCAACTTCGAAAATAAGCTAAAAGCTACTTGTTAACATAAATCATCTTATTGGATAAGAAGCAGTTGTCACCCAGGCAGTAACAGGTCAGATGAAATAGACCGATCAGTGAGAAGGTAATAATACTGCCATGGCTCATAATATAGTAAATGCCCAAAATCAAGCCCCAGAAGTGCAATCAATATTGGACACGGATTTAAACTATGACAGAAGTTACCACACAAGTCACAGCTTTGTCAATATTATTCTTGGGAAGAGGTTTGTTCTCAGCATATTGTTATACGCTTTTGCAAATCATGTTAATATTTAGTAACTGGAATTCAAAAAGGAGAGTTAGAAAGTTATTTGTCATTACTATGTGCTTATTCAAATTCCACTTGCCCTCTGGAACTTTTCTATCCAATTCCTGTTATCTTTTACTTTTGTCCTCTATTTATTATACTTGATTTTTCATCTTCACAAAAACATTCACCAACACCCACTTCACTCTAAAGTCTCCACCATAACCGCATCACACAGAGACCTAACCTCTAATCTGATCATAACACTATACTTAAATTATCATCCAAATTTTGTGTAGTTTTTAATACAAAAAGAGACAGAACTTTGAAGTCTCATACTACCCAGC
Source organism: Saururus chinensis (assembly GCA_035235625.1). Lineage (NCBI taxonomy): Eukaryota > Viridiplantae > Streptophyta > Magnoliopsida > Piperales > Saururaceae > Saururus > Saururus chinensis. The sequence goes on from CP141145.1 coordinate 37,208,836, forward strand.
TTTCAACCTCCCCTAAGAAAACCAGTGATTCTGTCTCTCCCTATTGAAACTCGAATCAGAAACCAAATACAATATTTTCCATTATTATCATCCAAAATTGCCCTAATTCCTATCAAACTAATCTTGTAAAGAGCAGATCTATTGGATATTGCTTTTAATTCACCTCACTTCATAATATATACAGTCACAATAACGATACTAGGTGCACATTTACTTCCCACTTGTACAACTGTTTGAAGTGCCATTGTGTAATGGGTCCCAAAGACGAAATAGGAGAAATAAAGAGACTAATAAGTAAAAAAAAGCCTTGGAGCAATTAATTTATTATCGCACTCCTACTGCCTGTTGGCTAGAGGTAGTAAACTATATCAAATTGGTATTAAATTACATATCTATAATCAAAATTGCTATTTTCATCAATTGCAGTAAGATAACCATGTAAATGCACACTTAAACAAAAAGCTCCGAAGGATACCAACCACATTTACAACAACAAGTGAAGTCAGAGTACCTTCATTTTCTTCAGCCAAAGCAGCATATTGTGCCTGCTGAAGCTTAAATAAAGTGCTTCTGGCAGTATTTTTTATTGATATCTGGTCCTGTAGCTTCCGTAGTTCTTTAAGGGTTGTTTCTGTATATGATATTTTACTATCTACGCTTTGAATATTCCTTTCCAACTCTTGAATCTGTGCTCTCAAAGATTCAGTTTTTTCTTGATCTTCAGCAATGGCTTCACGTAGCTGCAAGAAACAAGTTATTTATACATCTGATATAATTTCAAATTTATATCTAAAAATGAGGAGCTCAGATAATTTGTTCATTCATTAATCACCAGAATGGCTTATTATGAGCACAATGATGATCCTTTTTCACACAAAAAAGGAAGACAGCTATGCAATAGAAATCCTTTCAAAAGCTACAATATGAGCCAAAGAAGTCCTCTTACATAAATCTCAGCAAGATAACATACTCAAGCATGCACTGTTCCCAATATTAACAGTATCCGATATCATAAATATTAATTAGGAAGGATCTGAATTTAAAATTTGAAATCATTACTGGATCAGTTGAGTACCACTATATTAGTAACAGCACAGATTAGTCAAGAGTTAATTCAGCTAACCATCTGATTCAGAATCATCATCATTAGTGGAATTAAGGGTACTTCATCATCCTATTAAACAGGCTATAAGAACTAATTCATATAAACGCCATGGATTCTCTTGAACAAAAAACATTGAACATCATGTCTAAGTATTTGGGTTGACAAAAAAAATTCTTATCCATCCTCTGCCTCTACTAAGAATTATATACATCCTCCATCAATGCATCATCAAGCCTCTTCAATTCCTTAATTACTGTTTTCTTTGGTTAAAAGGAATTAAACAGCCAAAAAGACAACCCAAGCTCTCAAACGGTGACTTAGGGCATCAAATCATATATGCATGTAATGCACAATAAGAGAAGTACACGTTATAGAATTGCAAAAAATACATCATATATGTTTAATAAATGAAAGACCTTATATGCAGCATCTTTCAACGTTTGAAGATTCTCCAACTTCAACTTGTATGTCTTAATCTCCTGAGCCTGGTCCTTGTGAAGCTTTTTAATGACTTCCAACGCTTTTGTGTACCTGAGGACAAGGCATTTCAGGCTTAGGGCTAACAAAAAGCACTCTAAAGAATGCCACTCCATTCCCCACTTTGACAGGACATATTAGCTTAAAGAAGATATAATGCTTCATTTGAGTATATATAGCATCAAATCAAATACTTAACAGTGTTTAAGTGTGACAACTAACATGTTTTTCATTATCTTTTATATAAGTAACATCATACGACCACCACATATTGCGATTGTCATGTTTATTTTTGTAGGTCCCCAGCAGTACTTTCAAAATCTAGATGCAAGTTAGAATACACTAGCAGTGCTTAGCCACAAAGAACAATAAGAATAGATAGTATGTAAACCTGCATTCAAGTACACTAGTAAATGTCTTCTTAACATAATAAAAAACATTTAAAATTATTTAGAAGATACCATCTTTTTTCAGAGAGCACTGACGTTTGCCAAGCCCTTTGAAAGCTACATATTGTTTCTATAGTAGTCTCAATTATGTTAGCAAACACACCCAACGTTTCAGACAGAATTATGCTACCTTTATTTTATCCTCGTGGGGGAAGTAATGCTACATAAAGATGCACGTAATGCTAAATAAAGATGCTCAAATGCCATTCTGAATGAAAGAAAGTAACAAGTCATTAAGGTCATTGCTTCAAAGATGCTGTCTTGATGTCTGACATCATTTCCTAACATGCATTTTTTTTCAGCTAGAAATACGGTCAGGGAGAACACCAAGGTGGGATAGGCACAAAGGCCTCCCTTCCAGATAACTTACATCGGAACCATAAATTCAAAATCAGCTCACACCATGGGCATACGTAATATTTATGCCTCCATGCTACTTACTAGGAAAAGTCAAAGCACGAAAAAGATAGCATTCTATGATTCATTTGATCTTCAACCAGGTAAAAGAAAAACTGTGGGAAAGTATGGTTAAGTCTTAGCTTCTTCGTGGCTGAGATGCTTCATGAAGTTTCGGTCTTAAACATGACTGAAAGTAGAATGTAAAATTTATGCATACCGAGTAGCAGAAAATATATCATCAAACTTCTTTTTCAGAGTTGAAGGATCTTGCAATGGCCAATTAGAATCATCTTGGTGAACAAATATAACATTTTCCAGGATCGCCTTTGAGACACCCATTAAAGCAGGAATTTCCCTGTCCATGTCAGCACATCTGTAGCTGAGGGAAACTTTCTGCACTCAAACAATGAACAGTCAACAGTGACCAATTTGACGTTATGAGGGTATTTTGAAAACCATATACTCCCTCCGTCCCAAATAAACAGCTTCATTTGACAAAAAAGTTTGTTACATATTAATAGCTCCATTTTGTTCAATTTAAGTGGTTGGGTGCTTAAAAAAGAGTAAGCTTATTTTCCTTTCTCTTTAATGTGGGTTTTACCATTCAATAAAAACTAATATTTTACCAAATGTAGCTATTAATATGGGACGGAGGAGATACCCATGCCCTCAATGTCGCTATAGGAGGCCTGACATAAAGGAAGGATATCTGATCCTCAAAACCTTTCTATACACTTAATGCACTCTCCTCCCGATAGGAGAAACACAAACATTAAATTAAAGGGGGGAAAAGAACCAATGCGAGAAAGGGCAGACCTCTCCCGTATGGGGATTTATAGTCTGCAATACACTCTCGATAGCCTTGAACTCCATCTTTGACGCTTTCTGAGTTAGCTGAAACGACCTTATGCACACCACGTCCTTCCCTGCCCCTGTTCTAAACCGTAGTTTTATTTGCCCTTTAGTCTCAGTTTCCCTGGCTACCTAAAGTACAAACGCGCAATAGCAAGTTGTCAAATGAATTAGCAACTTCGAAAACCCAACGCCACAATAATATTCGACCAAATTTCACCTTGGGGTCGTGAATGAAACTGTGGCCGGACCTCGCATTTGGAGGCAGCTCGCCGGTGCAGGCGTGCTTCAGACATTCGATGATGGTCTGGAATGGCAGACGAAATCAGGTAAGGAGTGGGGAGAGAAGGGAGCTCAAGTTCGCAAAACATGGAAATGGTGGGATTGGGGAATGGAAGGTTTTACCGTTTTGCCAGCTCCATTGGGGCCGACGATCAGGGTGAGGGGCCTGAAGAAGGTGATGACGTGCTTGTTCTCCGGGTCGAAGCTCCGGATGCCTTTGATCAGCATCTTATCGATGGTGCTCATCTTCTTCCCTCTTCCTGTAAAATTCCTCGAACTCCGGCCAAAGTGCAGAGAATCAACTCAAAAGCTCTAGAGCGGGGATTGAGATGGCGGGAGGCGGACGAACCGACTGAGCCCTACTGAGTTCCAGCGAGCCATGGAAATGGCGGAAAGGGTTTTTCGCGAAACACCGCCACTGGACTTCACTTCCCTTTCAGCTTGTTGGCATCTCGGGTTCGTTACTTTGTTTTTTGGTTCTGCAACTCGAACATTTGGCTCGGATCCTTTGGTTTTCTGAGTTGAGCCGCTCCGCCCGACTCAGTCCGGTTTCTCCACTGTGTCGGTAGGTTTGGCCAGGGTCAAACAGTCGAACTGGCTGACAGCCGACTCGATCCTTCTCAGCCAGTTAACCGGTGATTTAGACAGGGAAAAAATAAAATATTCTGAGTTTCTTTCAGCTCTATTTGGCCAATAAAAAAATCGCTTTATATTAATATATTTAATTTATTAATTTTAAATAATTAAATACTTAAAAAAATATTATAAATTTATTATCCCTCCTCTTAGATGAATGTTTCACCATTTAATAAAAACTATTAATTTTAATATATATATATATATATATATATATATATATATATATATATATATATATATATATATATATATATATATATATATATATATATATATATATATATATATATATATATATATATATTCTTTAAGCACTTTGAAAAGTTATTAGGCTCTCTCCGGAGTAGTACATACATTAGATTTTCTCTCATTTTAAAAGACACCCCCCACCCCTTCCCGCCCCCCCCCCCCAATCTTAGGATCCTCCGTGATATGCTAGTGCAAGGGGAGGTGAACTAGAAAATCCTCTTATGTAAACATGCATTAGCATGTGTGCCATTAATCCTCAAGTTTGATGGCTCGCATAATATCATGCTCCTAAATTTTTAACTCAAATTTTTTAAATCTTCACACAAAATATGTCTTTTTGTGTCAAATACCATTAAAAATATCTAATATATTCATTTTTTAATATACAAATAATAAATTAGAAAAACATAATAGTTATCCAAATCATCACACAAACCAGGTTCTTCACCATGTACATGTCTTTAAGTCATGAATATATACCATAATAAAATGTTAACTTACTCACATGCCTTTACTATCCATAACATAGGTCGCACAAAGATATAGGAAAACCTACATGCTAAATTAGCCTCATTTGTTTTTCATATCCACATCATTTCTACTCTTGTAAGGAACCTACACTATAAGGATGTTAAATATATTTGTATATACCTAGTGGGTTAACTTCATAATAACTTTAGACAATACATTTTTTGACATTCATTACATGAGCCCTCACTCATATATATTATGTCTCCTCGTGACCTCTCATCCCGTAAAAACACTATAAACAAATAGAGAACTAAGAAACTCATTTTTGATCTCCCTTGTACCCAAAGTTGACTCATTTTTCAAAATATTTTTCCCTGTGCATACCCAATCCACATAACATAGTTTAAGTTCCACAAAAGCTAGCCCCAAGTGGGGGTACTTATTAGCCTACTATAATTGATAAAAAACTTAATAATTGCACTATAATATAATCATTTAAATATCTCATTTACTTTTCATCATATATTTTAGATAATTATACACAAGGAGGAAACTTGTTGTGCACGATTGCACATGATGCTTAGACTCTTTATATTACTTTATTACTTTTACTATTTAGTTGAATTGTAGTCATTTAATTATTGGTTCAGTTGGTCTTAGATTAAATTATATGAACTGGGCCGGCTAGGTTGGTTCAGCTAGTCCAGTTCCCAAGGGGGGTCGTCTCCCATAAGGAGCGGCCTGTACTCTTGTTTTGGTTATGCAATTGGTGATTTCAAACTTTTCTCCTTTCTTCAATAATTCTCCCCTTTCCCTGCGCAATCCTCCTAGATACCAATTGTGTCTGCATCAGGCACATCATTGGTATCGAAGCTTGTGCGATCCTCGACCACGACGCGTGGCAAACAGGCTATGGTGCAAGAGGCGGCATCAGAGAAGGAGGCACCAGCGCCAACTTCAACAGACAATCCGCCGGCCAATTCCACTGTCAGCGATGCCAAGTTGTCATAGATCCTCACAACGGTGCAAGCTCTTGTGGCCAAACTCGCCAGAGTGAAGGTACAACAGGACACCCTGGCAGCACGCGTCATGCCTATTCTGCCTGCACCGACCATTGTTACCCCAAAGAAGGGCGAGCCCTCGCAGGCCCCGGAACCAACCCTAACAGCCACCCCAGTGCCTGCTGGCGTCAACTTGGGCGGCCGAGCCTATCCTACAGGCTATGGCGCTGACCAGACAGCGCTGGGAGGGAGGCGCCAGGCCTGGGACACGCAAGGCACACCAGGTGTTTATGAAAATGCCCCTATGATGCCGCCCCATCCTACCCACTTCCAGGACGCTGAGGAGGATTGGGACGAGTTCCCTCAGCATGGTGGGGGTCACAGAGCGGGCGTTGAACCCTGTCTGGCCCGACTGCAGTTCCCTCGCTACAACGGGGATGACGACCCGGTTGAATGGTTGTATAAGGCTGACAAAATTTTTGCCTACCAAGGCACTCATTCAGAGGCAGAGCGCTTGCGCATCGTAGCCTTCCACCTTGATGGCGATGCATCCATGTGGTTCCAGAGTTTTGAGAAAGAGGTACGCTACCCAACATGGGCGGCATTTTCCGATGAGCTCTGCGTTCAATTTGGGCCAAACAAATTCTGGGATTTCAATAAGATGCTGTCCTCCATGCGCCAAACTACCACCGTCCGTGCATACTACACTGAGTTTATGAAGGTGGCCAACCGGCTGCCCGACTGGCCAGTCGCTGCCTTGGTCGGTACCTTCAAGCATGGCCTCAAGCCCGAAATTTCTGAAGAGATGCGTCACTTTCCGTGTGCCAATATGCGGGATGTGGTACGCCACGCTTGCATCAAAGAGGAGAAACTGGCTAGACAGTGTAGAGGGGGGCGGCTTGGACCATTGGGCCGCTCTGCCCCTAGCGCCACTCTTGCTCAGTCGCCGCCCAACAGTGCTATTCCTGGCCAACCCAATCAGCTCCCTTCTCCTGCAGGTCCGATTGTCCGGCGTTTAACTCCAGCTCAAATAGAGGAACGCCGTTCAAAGGGGCTATGCTTCTGTTGCGATGAGAAAGTTGTGCCTGGGCACCACTGTTCCGTTAAGGGCAGTCTCCTAGTGGAAGAAGTGGACGATGGCGACGCAGTTTGTGATGATTCGACCTTGTCTGCCAGTGATGAGCTCTTGGCAGAGATCTCGGTGCATGCATTCTCTGGGGCTTTTACACCCCACACGATGCGTGTCTAGGGGCTCCTCAAGCGCCAACAGGTAGCTATCTTGATCGACAGTGGTTATACTCACAATTTTATTAATGACAGGGTCGCCAACTGTCTTGGGTGTTTCGTATCGGACTCCAAGCCTTTTGATGCACTGATCGGCAATGGCAAGCACCTCCGGAGCAATGGGGTGTGTGCGCAGGTTACCTTGTCCATACAGGGCCATGCATTTGTCACTGATCTCTTCCTGTTGCCGACCAAAGGGGCGGACGTCATATTTGGTGTACAGTGGCTCCAGGAGCTCGGCGATGTCGTGTGGAACTTTAGGGAGATGTGGATGGAGTTTGAACTCCAGGGGTAGCGCGTCCTATTGGAAGGTTCTAGGCCGAGCACTCTTCTCTCCGGCCATTCGTCGAGCAGCTTGTACCGGTACGCCCCCCAAGGGCTCCTCTTACAGCAGCGTGCAGTTATTGAGGTTCCTCAAGATATAGTCCCACCCGACCTCAGTGAGTTGTTGACAGATTACCAAGACCTGTTCGCTAAACCACAGGGCCTCCCGCCCCGCCGCTCCCATGATCATCAGATTCCGATTACACCGGGTACCGCCCCAACCAATGTGCGACCATACCGCTACCCCCATATTCAGAAGGATGAGATTGAGCGGCTGGTGGCCGATATGCTTTAGGTAGGTATTATTCGGCCCAACACAAGTTCTTATTCGTTGCCGGTGTTGCTTATGCGCAAGAAGGACGATACATGGCACTTCTGTGTGGACTACCGCGCCCTCAATGTTGTGACTGTGAAAGACAAGTACCTGATTCCAGTGATTGAGTAGCTACTCGATGAGTTGACAGGCGTGACTGTCACGCCCCGGCCATGCCCGACCCGAGCCGAACCCGGTCCAAGGGCCGGTCATAGCGCGCGGGGGCGACGAAGTGAAATTGAGAAACGATCCTAGCGGAAGACTTAATCCCTAACCACGGGCAATTAACAGCAACACGGAGTGCGCACAATCCTTTGAGCAAGAGTAAATAAAAGGGAAAGAAAAGGTGTTGCTTAACACAAAGTAAACAACAATCTCAAACCCACAAGCTTAGTTTAAGTAAAGCCCACACCGGCTCAAAATAAGTCATAAGCAAACATAACTGTAACATGTGACATAAATCCACAACAAAGAACCCTACACATAGGTTCTAACATAAAACATGAAAGAAACGATGATAAGTCACGCAACGATCTCCATCATCACACCCAAGCTACCTCTGACCTTTCCTCAAAAAGGCAATCCTGTCCGTCTGCGTGTCGTACCACGCAGCCCCAAATCAAAACACAAAAGAGGGGTGAGTTTTAACACTCAGCAATGGTTTTAATATCACTGTCAACGTAGAAAATATGATAGCTTAGAAATGAGATCGTTTCAGATCAAAGATTTACATGGTGCATCACTTTCTGATCACACATTCATATCACTTAACACTGCATAAAAATGCATAATTCAACCTGCATGGATGTATCTCTAGCATACATATTCCCACATGCATTCACATCATAACCAATCCCGCATGGATGTAACTCTAACATACATATTCCACATGCATAACATCAAAATCAACATGCATGGATGTATCTCTAACATACATATTCCACATGCATAACATCAAAATCAGCATGCATGGATGTATCTCTAACATACCTAATCCACATGCATAACATCAAAATCAGCATGCATGGATGTATCTCTAACATACATAATCCACATGCATAGCATCATCACAATCAACCTCCATCAAGGAGTAATCACACATTAATGTCACACAGACGGGAGCATAGACAAGGCCACGAAGGCGTGTCATGGTACAAAATTCTACACAAGAATTCAAGAAAGATCGGGGTTGTCAATCCCTAATACCGCTCGCCACTGGACGATCCCGGCGAAGGATGTCCCATTCTCACACAGAGAATCTGGAGCAGGGGTGTTCGCCTAGGGACATCTCCTGCGGAGGCAAGAGCCCGAGTTCTCACACAGAGAACCCTAGAACACGTGGTAGCGGGGTGCACACGGCATACCACACTGGATTCTCAGGGTCCAGATGACACACATAAAAATATTCTCACGTGTCCGCAAGACAAGTACACAACTCGTCCCCACATCATTCCATTAAACAAGACTCAACCCGGGGAGTGCACTCGTTCCACACAGGAACTCCAAATCATTCCACACAGGAACTTCAAATCGTTCCACACAGGAACTTCAAATCAAAATATGTCCTTTCAGACCAATCAACTTGCGATTAATCCATGACCGATAAACCCGGCACGCAATTCCATCACATTGCATCCAATCGGTCAAATTCGATTAATCACGATGAAGCCTCAATTGGAAATCCATTTTCATGATGCGTGCAGCATGGTACATGCGTGGGCAAAGCATACATGAACCCTAATCATGATAAGTGCTCTCACCAGCCCCTAATGCATCATTCATAATCACGATATTAAGCTTCAACATCATCATTTAACCCCCACATATGTGTGTGTAACTAGTAGAAGCCTTTCACATGATGCATATTAACATGTTTGAAAATCAACTCACTACCACACTACACATGTGAATTTCTACCTAAACATGAGTTCCAGCAGAAATCATAGTAGAAGAATCGTTGAAATCTTAGCTAGATTCAAAACTCAACCACAAAGGCTAAACACCTATAACATCACTCATTTCATCATTGAGTCATGGCATTCACCAACATTCACACACCATTAATCACAATTTATCATGACAAATCTGTCCAACAATGATTGTAGTCCCTCTTGAAATATGCTTAACCAAAGGGAAACAACTATTCATAATTTCAAAATAACGATTCCAACATCATGCCACAAAACATAAGTCATTCCACCATCACTAAGCATATATCTCAACTCCATAAACTCAATAGCATGCATTTCCAGTAGCCTAACATAGCTTAAAACACTCCACATTCATATAAAATTGGCAAGCCAAAGTGGAATCATCGAAATAGGCATCATACACTCAACATGCAATTTTCTGTGTAGCCGATCGATCGCCCTTCAGGCCGTTCGATCGGTTACACGTAAAATTTTGAAAATTTCAGTTCAGCCGATCGATCGCCCTGCAAGGCCGATCGATCGCCAACACGGCAGAATAGTCATCTTCTTCCTTTCGCAAATCCAAACCGAAACACCATAGAAAACACTTCAAATCCACATCTAACACCCTAATCATCATCAAAAATCCTCCTTGACTTCCAGAATATCAAACCAAAACATAATAATGCAAAACCCTAAGAAATCGGGATTAAATAATTCCATTTTCTAATCTTACCATTAACACACTAAATCAAGCAAACCATTTCGAAATAAGCCAAAAAATGAAGAGTTTTACCATGGATAAACAGAGATTTCGAAGACCCATTACCTCAGCACTTGATTAAGCTCGGATTGAAGAGTCACCCTTCTTGAAATCCTTGAAAATACAATGAGTTTGAATTAAACACCAATAGAAATCGATTTACTTAAGAAATCCCTAATTAAATCTTAGATCTAGGGCTTGTTGGTAGTAAAAATCGAATTTTGAAAGTTAGGGTTTGTAGTAAAACACAAATCAATAGCTTTTGATGGTCAAAAACGAATTGAATCAAGGGGAAAATGGTAGATTTGGAAGAAATTAAGAGAAAAGTCATGGATTAGTGCTTAATTAGAGCAAGCTTACCTTAATCGGCTTCTAATTCGGGCCTAAGTGGGGATTAGGCCAGCCCTCCTTCCTTAGCCTATTCCCAAAAATGGAAATGGCTCTGGTTTGCCCTTTTATAGTAAGGGTTGGGGTAGACAGGTAAGTTTTGGGGTGTAAATATGAAAAGTAGGCTAAAAGTGGTTATTTTGCAAATTTAAGCACGAATTAAGCCTAATAAAATTCTGAAAATTTTTGTGTGACCTTAAGTATATGTTTAGGTTCATTTGACATAAAAATAAAATTTTCGACCGTGGGGCCCACAGGGGTCCCGCCAAAACCCTAATTTTTGGGAAAATAGTGAAAAATCAGAAAAATTCCAAAAATTCACATTTGGTTTAAAATCACTTAAAACCACTAATATTGAAGTTAATTTTGGTTAAAACCATCACAAACTCTATTTATTTACGAAATCACCGAATAAGATCAGAAAACACGTAAATCTCACGATAACCCATAATTAAAGAAAACCAAAACCGGTTTAAAGATGAGGGTCCTTACAGTGACGGTGTTGAGTAAGCTCGACTTGCTTTCGGGCTATTATTAGATTCGCATGAGTGCTACCGATGTGCACAAGATAGCTTTCCGGACTCACGACGGCCACTTCGAGTTCCTTGTGATGCCGTTTGGTTTGACTAATGCTCCATCCACCTTCCAATGCCTCATGAATGACCTCTTCTGCCCCTTCCTGCACCGTTATATCTTGGTTTTCTTTGATGACATTCTGGTATACAACAGATCGTGGACAGAGCATTTGTCACACCTTAGGTTGGTTTTCTCCATTCTGCGTGATAATTCTTTATGTCTTAAACGTTCGAAGTGCTCCTTTGGCAGTCGACAGGTAGATTACTTGGGCCACATTATATCAGAAAATGGTGTCACCACCGACCCAGCCAAGGTAACCGCCATGTTGTCTTGGCCTATTCCCACATGTGTTCGAGCACTTCGTGGTTTCCTAGGCCTCACTGGGTACTATCGGCGCTTCATCAGTCGCTATGGAGAACTGACTAGACCGTTGACAGCACTGCTCAAACGGGACGCTTTTGCTTGGACTCCATAGGCGCAAGTAGCATTTGACGGGCTGAAGCACGCCATGGCTTCCGCCCCCGTCTTGATCTTGCCTGACTTCAGCTGCCCGTTTGTGGTCGAGACGGATGCTTCGGACACTGGCTTAGGGGCGGTTTTGTTACAGGATGAGCGTCCCATAGCATATTTCAGCAAGGCATTGGTGGGCAGATCCTTGTCACTGTCCGTCTATGAGAAGGAGATGCTGGCTATCATCCATGCCGTCACCAAATGGCAGTCGTACCTCTTGGGTAGGTGGTTCCTGATTCGTACTGACCATCAACCATTGAAGTATTTCCTCGAACAGCAGGTGTCCACCCCATCTCAGCAACGTTGGGTCAGTAAACTTTTGGGTTATGATTATGAAGTGGTTTATAAGAAGGGGTCAAAGAACACAGTGGCCGATGCTCTTTCTCGTATACCTGCCTCAGAGTCGTGCCTCACACTCTCCATGCTCTCTTGTCCTTTTATCGATGAGCTAAAGCAGGCCTACTGTTCTGATGCTTCGACACAGACATTGATAGCTGCCCTTCAACAGGACCTGGCTGCCCATCCGTTTTATACCTTGTGGGATGATTTATTGTTCTAGAAGGACTGTTTGTGGGTTCCTAATGTCGCTGATCTTCGCCGCCACATCATATCTCATTTCCATGACTCTCTGATTGCTGGTCACGAGGGGGTTTTCCGCACTTACAAGCGGGTTAGCCAAAGTTTCTTATGGTTGGGGGTTCGTCGGGCTGTGCATGAGTATGTGACGGCTTGTGATATTTGTCAGCGCGCCAAGGCTACCACCACTTCTCCCGCTGGGCTGCTCCAACCCCACCGATTCCGGACAAAGTATGGGAGGATATATCGATGGATTTTGTGGAAGCCTTGTCGCTGGTGCAAGGTAAGTCGGTGATCATGGTGGTGGTTGATTGTCTATCTAAGTATGCTCATTTTTGTGCGTTGGGTCACCCCTTTACTGCTAAAACGGTGACTGATTTGTATGTTTGGGAGGTGGCGAAGCTTCATGGTATGCCTCGTACCATTGTGTCTAATCGTGACTGTATCTTCCTTTCTCAGTTCTAGCAGGAGTTCTTTGGCTTACAGGGTACGTCCCTTCATATGAGCATTGCATATCACCCTCAGATGGATGGGCAAATGGAGGTCGTCAACCGCTGTTTGGAGCAGTACTTGAGGTGCTTCACGATGTCACAGCCCCGCCGATGGTTGCAGCTTCTTCCGTGGGCAGAGTGGTTCTATAATACTGCTTATCATACGCATGCGGGCTTCACTCCATTCGAGGTGTTGTATGGTTGTCCTCCCCCTACTATTTTGTCATATGTGCCGCATCGCTCTTTGGTGGCTGAGGTGGATTATATGCTACAAACTCGTGATGAGGTATTGCGCCAGTTGAAGATAAATCTTGCTGAGGCTCAAAATCGGATGAAGCAACTCCATGATGGCCGCCGAACTGATCGGGAGTTCCAAGTTGGTGACTTGGTCTATGTTTCTGTCTTACCGCAGCGTCAGACTTCTTTATTCCAGCCCGAGCACTCGAAGCTCGCTCCCAAGTTTCATGGTCCATACCCGGTGGAGGCTCGTGTTGTTCCAATCGCTTACCGTCTGTCCTTGCCGCCTACTTCCTTGGTTCATCCCGTGTTCCATGTGTCCCGCCTTCGCAGGTTTGTGGATGATCGCAGCTTGGCCGTGGATGCGTCTCCTCCACCACTGATGGGTCCTGTTCCGCCCCCTGATCCTGCCCCTGCGTTTATGCTTGAGAAGCGGCGGGTTCGTCGTTTGGGTCGCATTGTTACTGAGGTTTTAGTTTCCTGGCAGGGTCAGCCTTTGGAGGATGCGACGTGGATGCTTGAGGATGATTTCTTGGCTCGTTATCCAGCTTGGTCGCCTTGAGGACAAGTCGACTACCGGAAGCGTGGTGGAGTGTTGTGCATGATTGCACACGATGCTCAGACTCTTTTTATTACTTTACTACTTTGACTATTTAGTTGAATTGTAGTCTTTTAATTATTGGTTCAGTTGGTCTTAGATTAAATTATATGAACCGGGCCGGCTGGGTTGGTTCAGCTGGTCCGGTTCCCTAGGGGGGTCGTCTCCCATAAGGGGCGGCCTGTACTCTTGTTTTGGTTATGCAATTAGTGATTTCAGACTTCTCCCCTTTCTTCAATAATTCTCCCTTTTTCCTGTGCAATCCTCCTAGATATCGATCGTGCCTGCATCGGGCACATCAAAACTCCCAAGCCTCTTTGTAAAAGAGGTGAAGACAACAACCCTTTAAAGGCTAAAATACTCTTTCGTCGTAGCTAAAACCTATGGTCTTTGAAGATTTACCTTCAAACATTATCCAAAATTTTATAGTACTATGTAATGAAAGGATGACACCCTCTTTGAAGACTAACTCTGACTACTGACCACTGTGAACATATTAAGGTCTTCACCCTCACTTAGGTTTATTCATTTTATTATACATTTAGGGTTATTATTTTACCACATATTCATTGCTCTCATCACTTAACTTTTTTTCTATCTGTCTTACTCAATAATAAATAGAATTAACATAAATACCTTCTCTTAACCTCACTTAGACTAAGGTATAGAGGGTGTTTTGGTCTCATATTTATGGCATGGACTGATATGACATGAAATGTTCATTGTCACTTTGATATGACAATAATGATCAATGACATCATTGTCGACACATCAATTCATATTAATAGAAAGTGTACTTCTCAAATCACAATCAACTATTAATTCATTAACATGTTGATTTATATTAATAGTATAATTTTTTTAATGACATGAAAATATTATTGACACATCAATCCATATTAACAACAAACATAAAATCCATCTTCAACATTAACCAATATTAATAGTATAAATGACAATGACTCTTCTTATCATCTGTGTTGCTGGTGACATCAACAATGCATTCAAATAAATTTTCCTCTATATTTTCTCCAACATATCTCTTTATGGATTCTATACCACTGTCTTCACATGGTAAAAGTTGGTATACTCATTAATCCAAAAAATCAACGAGTTAATAATTCATAACCCATACTCTTATCTCCGCCTCTTTAGACAATTAAGCATGAACAATTTGGCTTTTGACAAGCCTTGTGATCTCCTCTTCATTCTTAAACTTGAGCCTTGATTTTCCTTTAAATTTTCTTTGTTACTCTTTCCAAGGGTTAGAAAGGATTATTAATACTTTAAGAGACATCATGGTTTCGTTTCTTTTTGCTAACTTGATGAGGAGAACTAATTCACATAATATAACCATAAAAGTCATGTAATTTTAAACATCTTACAACATAATTACTCAATTCATCTACATGTTGATAATCATAGACATGTTGATGGCACATAACGTAACTCCAATAAATTTTTTAATTAATATTTTTTGAAAGAAGAGAATTTCACCTCAATTTTGTTGGGTGTGACATGTAAAGTGGAATAACTATGAGGGTAGTCAATAATTTCTTCATTACATGGGGGAAATTATTAACTATTTCTGATCTGACCAATAGTCAACCACACCACTTGTTCCTTGCTTTGAAATATTTTAAATATATTGCTAATTTTTTTTTAGAGTTATAAGGTACTATTGCACAAGTGGTGTTGCCTATTACCCGGGATTTTCATGCTTATACGATGGCATGTTATTCGGAGAGCACTAAATAATTTATCCATGCTCACTCAAGGTTTGCTAAAATCTTAGGCAACTTAGGTAGTTGCCTAAAACCACAAATAAAGAAGGCCCCATGTATAAGGATGGTTTGTATAGAGAGACATATACACACTACCAACCAAAATGTATAGTATATATGAGAGAGAATAAGACACAAATGTTATTGGCCGGCATTGAGAGACAAAATCCAAACATATTTTTCTATCTTTCACCGTTCATGTCTAGTTATAGGCATAATGAGTGATCTATTAATTAGCCTTATTTGTTTTTCATGCTGACATCATTTATACTCTTGTAAGGAACTTACAATATAAGGATGTTAATTATATTTGTGTATACCCAATGGGTTAACTCGACAATAACTTCAATACATTTTTTGACATTCATTACATGAACCCTCACATATATATTATGTAGGATAATGACCTCTTATTGGGTAAAAATACTATAAACAAATAGGGAACTAAGAAACTCCTTTTTGATCTTTAAATTCTCCCTCGTACCCTAAGTTGACTCATTTTTCAATATATTTTTCCCTATATATGCCCAATCCACGGAACACAGTTGAAGTTCTATGACTACAAGGGTTGGCCTCAAGTGGTCAATACTTATTAGCCTACTATAATTGCCAAAAACCTTAATAATTGCGCTACACTATAATCATTTGAAGATCTCATTTGCATTTCATCCTATATTTTAGATAATTATACACAAGGAGAAAACTCCCAAGCCTCTTTGTAAAAGAGGTGAAGACAACAACACTTTAAAGGCTAAAATACTCCTTCACCGTAGCTAAAACCTATGGTCTTTGAAGATCTACCTTCAAACATTATCCAAAATTTTACATAAAGGGATGATGCCCTCTTTGAATACTAACTTTGACTACTGACCATAATGAACATATCAAGGTCTTCACCCTCACTTAGGTTTATTCACTTTATTATTCATCTAGGGTTATTATTTTTATCCTTTCATATTCATCACTCTCATCACTTAACTTTTTTTCTATCCATCTTACTCAACAATAGATAGAATTAACATAAATACCCGCTTTTAACCTCACTTAGACTAAGGTATAGAGGGTATTTTGGTTTTATATTTATGACATGGACTGACATGACATGATATGAAATATTTATTGTTACATTGATGTCAGCAACAATGATCACTGACATCATTATTGACACATCGATTCATATTAACATAGGTGTACTTCTCAAATGATAATCAACTGATTAATTCATTAACATGTTGATTTATATCAATAGTATAATTTTCCTAATGACATAAAAATGCCGATGCATCTATTGACACATCAATCCATATTATGGATTGACAACAAAAGTAAAATCCAACTTTAACATCGACCAATATTAATAGTATAAATGACAATTACTCTTCTTATCATCCATGTGTTGCTAGTGAAATCAACAACACATTCAAAGAAAATTTTATCTAATATGTCTCTTCATAGATTCTATACTACTATCTTCACATGGTAAACGTTGGTATGCTCATTAATCCAAAAAATCAATGAGTCAATAATTCATAATTTATAACCCATACTCTTATCTCCGCCTCTTTAGACAATCAAGCATGAACAATTCAGCTTTTGATAAGCCTTGTGGTCTCCTCTTCACTCCTCAACTTGAGCCTTGATTTTCCTTTAAATTTTCTTTGTTGTTATTTCCAATGGGTTAGAAAGGAGTATTAATACTTCAAGAGACATCATAGTTTTGTTTATTTTTCTAACTTAAAGAGAAAAACTAATTTCCATAATATAATCGTTGAAGTCATGCAATTTCAAACATCCTACAACATAATTACTCAATTCATCTACATGTTGATGATCATAGAC
Source organism: Saururus chinensis (assembly GCA_035235625.1). NCBI lineage: Eukaryota > Viridiplantae > Streptophyta > Magnoliopsida > Piperales > Saururaceae > Saururus > Saururus chinensis. The sequence goes on from CP141145.1 coordinate 37,226,352, forward strand.
ATGCTGATGGCACGTAGAGTAACTCCAATAAATTTTCTAATTAAATTTTCATGAAATAAGAGAATTTCACCTCAATTTTTTTGGGTGTAACATGTAAAGTGGAATAACTCCGAGGGTAGTCAATAATTTATCCATTACATGGGGGAAGTTATCCACTATTTTCTGATATGACCAATAGTCAACCACATCACTTGCTCCATGCTTTAAAATATTATATATATATATATATAGTATTGCACAAGTGGTGTTGCCTATTACCTGAGATTTCCATGCTTATATGATGACATTGTTATTCGGAGAGCACTAAATAATTTATCCTTGTTCACCCAAGGCTTGCTGGAGCCTTAGGTAGTTGCCTAAAACCACAAATAAAGAAGGCCCCATGTAAAAGGATGGTTTGTATAGTGAGACATACACACACTACTAGCCAAAACGTCTAGTATATACTAGAGAATAAGACACAAACCACAAATAAAGAAGGCCCCATGTATAAGGATGGTTTGTATAGCGAGACATACACACACTACCAACCAAAACATCTAGTATATACGAGAGAATAAGACACAAACCACAAATAAAGAATGCCTTATGTATGAAGATGATTTGTATAGTGAGACATACATACACTACCAGCCAAAATGTCTAGTATATACGAGAGAATAAGAAACAAATGTTATTGGCATGCATTGAGAGACAAAATCCAAACATATTTTCCATCTTCGACCATTCATATCTAGTTATAGGCATAATGAGTGATCTATTAATTATAGTTTTTCAAGGAAGTATTATTTTATGGACATTCTTCTAATATAATTTACCACACTCATCATATAGGCTTCTTTTTATTCAAATTCATCATATAGGCTTCTTTTCATTTGAATTATAAAGAAAAATGGTTATCTTAATTATAGTATTTTCCTATAGGAAACTATCATCACCTTATGTTTATTTATATATTTATTTTTTCTACAAACCGTATATTTATCTCAATTACTATATTCTTATATACGTTATCTAGCATTGCATGGTTAAAATTATAAGCAACAATGCTTACCATATTGGTTTTCATTTTACCATTAAAATCTATTACACCCAAGCCCCAACTCTACCATAGCTTAGGAATTACTTGCCCAGCTCCTCTCATCCCATACAACATATGAATATGTGATACTCTTGTCTCAATCAATTCTTAATGGCGAAAATTCTTTCATCTCTCACTATCTTTTTGCAAGACAATTTATAAGCCCACATGGTTACATTGTTTTAGTTTTTAATTTTTAATTTATATGATTTGTATTGTTTAATATATTTTTCTTCATCCATGCCTTTCTTTTGTTTGCAAATATTTTCCTATAATAATATATATTTACTAAAAATATAATTCATAATTCAATTTAGCATGTACATGTGTCAGTCATATGATTATGTTCCTTCTTCATGTCTCATGAGCATGTTTAAAAATTGGCCAATTTTACAAAAATATACCCCACTAATTTTTCTAGCGTCTATAATTCATCATTCATTCGCTTATCCAACAAACGTTCTATAAACGACTTATCTGCCAAATCAATAATGAAAATGTTCAACATTTTTAAATTACGTGTTATATGAATAATTTGTTAATTGACACCAAACAAATAATTTATTAATTATATTAATATTAATATATATTAAAAAACCCACTTTAATTTTTTTGCCTTAGGCCGTCAATCATATAGAGCTGTCCCTGTGTTTACTTTTCACACCTAAAAACATCTATCTTTGAATAGTTGAGTCATTACATTTTGTGACTACTAGTGGAATTCAATCATTGTCTTCAGGGAATATCAAATTTTGGAAGTGGAAGACTAGGGAAATGTAGGTTTTTTAAAAAAGAGAACGTATCCACATTCTTCACGTACTTGAGGAGTCGTTGATTCAACAAGTGAAGCTTTTTAAGGGGGGTAGTGAGATCAGATATTGGGTATTAGATGGGGTGGTAAATGGTTTCAAGGATTAGTGCGCTCTTGTAATGGAGTGGATATATTTATTTACTTGGTGTTTATACGATTCTCGTTGTCCCACTTAAATCAACATCGAACTATGAATTCGGTTTCTTACCTCACTACTCACTAAGTGAAGAAATCAAATTCACGAGCTAAGGTTCTTTCGCCTCATTCTCACTCACTAACCCCAAATTCAATTTCACAATGAATTCCTACTTAGCTCACTAATTAGGACTCCCTCCGTCCTATAATAATAGTTCTATAATTTTTTAAAATGAATTAATTTTAATTTGTTATAAAAAATTAAATATAGCCAATAATATAGAACAAAGGGAGTAGATCTAAAAATTAACCCAAACCTTTATAAATATTTTCCATAGTTTGACATACATTTCGTACCATGAAATGATCATCCTTGAACATTTTAAAGTTTTGAGTGAAGAAAAGCCGCCGCCCCTGAACATGCAACATGTTGATCATATAAAAGCTCTGCCATTTCTTTCTTCTCTGCTCATCTGCTGAAAAAATTCACCCATTGGCAACTGAAAACTTCGGAGAAAGTGCTTTATGTTTGATGGAGAGTATGAAATCCCCTCGTATGCACCATGTGAAGACCTTCACATACCAATAATAGGAAGATTAGCTGGGCCGAATTAAAATTAAGATGGCAAATTCTCTGCAAGGGGTGAAGATATGTTAAAAGTACATTGAGAGTTTTATGACTACAAACATTGAAAACTTTACCGAGAACACTGTCCCTAGCCTTTCCCCCATAATAAATTCAATATGGTCCAACGACCCCACTGTGGGCTGGACGGCATTAGACAAACACCACAAACGCACAAGCACAAGTCAAAACTGGCTTCCAAAGTAGTGCAAGCGCCACGAGAGAACAAGGTTCTTCCCGCATCCAAAAGCAAAATCTGGGACCGGGATTCACATGGCACATGCTGAGGAGCAACAGCTTCAGCACCTCTGATCCTCTCGCACTTATTTATGATCTCAGATACATCGATTGACTGAGAATATATATTAAGGAATGATTAACCATTTTAGCATCCCTCCCTATAGCTTAGCACCAGCTGGAGTACTGCATGTTTCAGCTCTTTAACAAGGCCACCTAAACAGCTGGGCCATGTGATAGTTTCGATTTCGAACTGTTCTACTTCTATTTTTGAGAATGGGCAACGGATTGATAATAACGATAGGATCCCCTTCCCTATCATTACAGAGACCAGTGGTGCTAAGACAAAGAGAAGAAAATGGGAAAGTAGGCAAAGTGGGCAACGCAGAAGTTGATAAGCCCTCTTACATCGTGCATATATATCTATCAGCGCGTCCTTATGAATCTGCTTCTATCTCCCCCTTCTCTAGCTCCATGTTTAGAGCCTTAACTCTCCATAACTATGCATTTTAATACCTAATTAATTTATTTCTAGAAAAAAACCAAACTCATTTCTGTTTTTTGATAAATTATCCTCGTCTTAATTGCTTTTCTAGCTATTTGATTGAAATGAATTACATGTAGCTTTTTAGAGTAATCATTATCATTTGTTCCTTTGGAAGATCCCCATCTTATGTAACTTGTGTGATATTTTGCCCTCTAAAAAGGGGTGTCATATGAAACCATTGCAATAATTTGTTTTTGTGCTTCTTTTTTGCTAGGTTGCTTCTTTTGTGTTTGCAATTTTTTTTCTTCCAAAATTTGGCTCTGTATATATATATATTTTTATTTCGGCTAACTATAATTAGATAGCGATGTCAAAAAATTTAGCAAGTTTCCTCATTATTAGTAACAGAAAGTGAAAAAGAGAGAACAGTGACACATCTTAAGTTTGCGATGAAAAACCTCTTTGCAAAAGCAAAAGCCACATGCATGATTTGCATGCACCAGGTCACAGCCAATCAAATGAATTGATTGTCTGACCTACACGGCGGAACTAACCAACAGAACATGCAATGCTGAAGGCGTTTCTCAAAACGATATAAAGTAGACAGGGAGAGCTCATTCCTCGCTCCAATCGCCACTACATCTTTCTGGTTGCAAGTGCCAACCCTGCAGATTCTTACCTGCCCATTGTCCTCCACTTCGTTCATATGCTCATAAGTGTTCAAGCATCATTTGGGCAACTACTAACAAAGAGGGGAGGATACCGTTGGTCCATCTGCATCACCATCTTTCGCGGGGAGTCTAGTGAAGTGAAGTTTGCCAGAAAAAACACACTGGAGTACTGTTGGAGTTGTTGATCACAACAAAATACGACAAAGTGGAAGACAAGCTTCTCTTATGGCTTCTGGTATTATACGCTGTCTGCTCTTCGATCGTAATCAGGAGCGTCTAAATACTAAAGATCTTTCCTGTAGAATGTGTGTGTTTCTTCCGCACCTGATTTTGTTTTACATAATGCTGAAATTAATCTTGTTAAATGTCTCATTCTTTGAAACACGTAATTCTTGCGTGCCTCATCGAATCTCATTGTAAACTTATGTACCCAAATGTAGCTGTTGTGCGAGGTTAAAAAAAATCATAGGTTTAGAACTTATTTTAATTCCAAAAACTGGACTACTTAACTTTGAGAGTAAAACTCCATGGAGATTCAAAAGCATCGACTGGCTTCATTGACGCCTTAAGTGACTCCATTAACTCACCGGGTCCAATTCCACAAGCTCTCATTAAAATATAATTGTATAATAATATTAACTACGATTTTAATCATATTCTTAAGTGGATATAATAGTTTAAAATTTGCAAAAAAATTACATTTATAAACTTAATAAAAGGACTACGACTCCATTTGAACTACATTGACGCTCCTATTCTACTCGACTCGCATTTTGGCCGTCTGAATCTTAGTTTTAAACATGAAATACAATTAAGAACAGGAGTCATCCAAAATTCTAAGTCAAACTTGTACAAAGTTAATTGGATGACATGACTGGGAACCCCGGCCTTGTGTGCGGGTGGTCCATGTCTTTCCACGTAAATTAGGCAGCCCTCCCGGGGCCCCTCCCATGTGATAACCACGTTTTTTGTTCCATATCCCCTTTCTTCCACCTTAAGAAAGGGGACATGATTTTAAGAGGCTAGTGAGGAATCAGGAATGTAATGAACTGGCCAAAACGTTCTTCTCCTCATCATATTAATTATAGGTTAGAACTTAGAAGTGACTTCATCATTTTGGGGCTTAAGACTCATGAGTCTCTCTCTCAGTCGCATTACAGAACTGCGTTGAAGAGAGCCTCTCTCAAGCATAGGGGAGCTTCTTCTGTCACTATCAAATTAATTAGATGTTCTAGTCACCTATAATTAATACTCTCTATGTCCCATATTAATAACTTCATTTAAAAAAAATAATTGTCCCGTATTAATAGCTTAATTTGGCTTAATTTAAGTAGCTAGGTACTTAAAGATTAAGTGTGTCAAAAGTTATTTTCTGTTCTCTTAGCTGTGAGGTTTTATTATTTTAAAAAAATCACTATTTTCTAAATGAAACTATTACTACAGGACACAATGAATATAATGTCTTTGCCACAAATATGACCACAAGGATTTCTCTCTCTCTCTCTTTCTTTTTTTGTGAAGGACTTCTTTCCTCAATTTTATGAAAGTAGACTTCATTTTTAAGCTTTATTTGCCCTTGATCATGACATGACTCTAGCATGTGATAGTGTGTGCTTCACTGATTTTTTAGATATACAACTCCCATATTAGGCTTACTGCAGGTCCGGCTTGAGCGCTATGAAAGTTAGGTAATTGCCCCCACCAAACACAAAGTCCCTAATAAATATCACAAAAGATTTTTAGGCCCCAATAAACAACAAAAAAATATTGTAACGTGCAATTCATTAAATGTAATTTTTTACAAAACTAAAGAAACATGTACCAGTTTATTACATACTAATGTGAACCTTTTTCTTCTAATAGATATAGATTATCACTTATCATATGGATTACTTTCATTGAAATTAAAATATCCACTTAAAATATGAGTTGTCATTTTAGCCTTTAAATTTACAAAACCTAAGCCCTAACCTTTTTACATATTTTTATAGATCTTACTATTTCATCAAGACCCCAAATTCTTTACAAGAATATTGATATCTCTTTCATTTTTCAAATACAATAGAGTTTTCTCACCTTTATATTAATAGCGCTATTTTGTTCAATTTAAGAAGTTTGGTACTTAAAGAATAGTATTATAAACTTATTTTCCCTTTTCATAGATGTGGGTTTCATCATTCAATAAAAATTATTATTATTTTAAATATAATTATTAATATAGGAATAAGGGAGCATAATGGAGCAAACAAATAGTTTCTAATATATGTAGAAAAAGAAAACAAGTCTCTCATTAATTGGCATACCAACTGAAGCACATGAAGGTTTCTAAGATTTGGGAGTTACTGGAAGACCTTCTTCATTTTGTTAAAGCAGCTTATATGTACAATTTAATATGTGCTCAGTTGAATAAATATATTATTTTTATAAAAAAATAATCCCCTAATAAATTTATTAAAGTAATAAAGAAGATTTTTGATAAGCTTAACTAAGATTGGTAATTGAACAATAAATTTTAATAATTATTTTAAATATAAAAAAACTCATTTAAGAATTTGCTTTAGGCCTCAAATGTTATTGAGCCGGCCCTAGCTTACAGTCAGTAGGGAACACAAAAAAATGCATCCATAATGCAGCTAGTGAGGTTATAACCGAGACACGTCTATTGTGGGCTGAAAACTATCTCTAATTGCCCCCTCTTTGGTCTACCATTTAAGCTTTTGAGAATTTTAGGAAAGGCTCCCTTTCTAAGGATAAAGCACTCAAAGAAAATCCTTTTCAAGCTCCTTGTTCATCTAATTAATTTATCCGATTTACTATTTATTTTTATCATTTGCAATGAACATGTTTCCGATCATATGTTACATATGTAGCACAAGTGCACATATTTGTATCAAACAAGAGAATTACTGGACGGACACCTCAATTTATGTAGCTTTTTACATTTATCATGTTAATCTAAACTCCCAGATAGAGAATTAATGTGGCTACCAAAACATTCATGTTCCTGACATGAAACTGTAACATGCCCGTATGAAGAATTTTAATGCATATGGATAAGAAATCGGCACCAAGCTGTCCACATTCGTCTCCCTTCTAGAACAGCTATTGTATCTGTCAGCATGTGGAATGTAAAAGCCTAGACCGGAATCTTTTTCCGTCCAATGCTGCACACTGGAATGCGTGTAACTTAAACCAGTCAATGTCGCCGCTACTTACCAAAATAATTTACAAACTTCACGTAAGGAGTCAATCTCTGGGGTCCCGCAGATAAGGCGTCAGGAAGAGGGGAGAAGCTGCCCCATTGCCGACAACCTGGACCAGCGAAATAAAAACGAAAATTCAAGTGCCATGTCCCGGAGTGCACTGCAGTAAGGACTAGACATATGTGGCATGCCTTCAATAGTAGTCTGTTCAACTGTTTACCAAAATAATTAAGTCTGTTAGTCTGGTACTCCTCGTATTTGTGTACTTTAATATGGGCATGTGGGTTGTGACGATATGAGCAGTGCCCATCTAATAAACTGTAATTTTCCGTATCTGTTTTTTGTGTTTTTGTATGTTTTTTTACCTTCAAACTAATGTGCCTGTTATTGAGGCAATCAAAGCGGTGATATGTTGGCCATGTGGATATGAACGTGCATGGGATAAACGCGTAACTCGCTGGCTTTCAGAGTTGGCAGGGTGTCAGCTTTTTTCAAGCCCAGGGAAACCATGACAGAGAAGGCAGGGCACCGCTTTCCCATTGGCCACCAACTCAAGACAAGGTTGCAGACAAAAGGGTGGGTGTCAAAATGCTTCCACTTTCAACTGAGCATTGCAATTTGCAGGGATATGCGGCACTGATCATGCATGCATGAAAGGTGGGGATGCGCCTCCTTCCCCTGCCGTGCACCGCCGTAGTAATGGCTGCTCGCTCGCTTTCTCGTGGGCCTGCTGCCCAAAACAAGCAGATCGTACTGATCTTGCTTCCCCTCTTATCTTGTTGCTTCGTGTTGTTCTGCTCTAACACGCTACTGGTAGTACCACGGCCGGTCTACGGCATATATAATTGTCTATAACATACTTATTACCTCAAAATGATGTGATCCACACACAAATAGGGTCAATTCAGGACCACATATCAAATGCTCAATGAGGAAAGTCTTTAAGGAATAAATGGTAACCGGATGATTGGACGATTATATTTATTCAAGCTGCGGGCATTGTAGAGAATTTAACCTCAGAAAGCATGCACTAGAACGGGGCTTAAGAAGATAATATGAATTAATGCTTTAGTTCAATTGGTGAAGGGAAGATTAATGCATGATTAATCATATTGTCTAATTTCTTTATTTTTTTTTGGTGGGGGTGCAATGTGGAGCTTCTTTAGCGGACGAGGGAGTGAATTCCGTAAACAGGTCGACATAATCTTTTTCTCATGGCTGGGCCCACCAAAGTAGCTGTCCAGGTCATCAGACCCGGAGCCATGTGAAGGGATGGCGACAGAAAAGGACTCCATGTGGTTTAAGAGCCCAGACCGCACTTAAACATAATTCTTGTGGTAATAAAGTGAATAAATCAATGATTAGGCACACCGTCACCCTCTTAAGAAAATCCAAGCTGCCGACACTAGTACCAGGCCTGTCAATTACTGGGTCAGCCCATGATTGAGCACCTCTATTCCACAGTGGGGTCTCAGCCCAATTGCAGCTTGTTAGGTGAGTACTGCTGATTAAGCTAATTTTTTGGCACCATGTGTGTGAATATCAATCAAGCACAGGTCCAACGCGTTAATGAAAAATATTCAAATAGTACTCTTTATTCAACATTGGCATTCATCAAATAGCCAGATTTCATTCAGTAATTGGCCAGCTATATAGAAAATGTACATTTTGATTTTTGTCGGGATCTAGAGCATGTGAACGACAGACATTCAAGAAAATACTTAGAATTGCCACTCTGCAATGAACTTAAAGAATGAGCCACCTACTGGAAGTGGCGCAAACTATTGTAGCCCGTTAAATCCTAACTTTTTCTATCATGGTATTTTTTTTTTTATATTATACTATATAATAAAGAAATCTTTTTTATATTTTTTACTAATAATATATTAAACGTAAAGAATATATAAGAGCCCGTTATCTATGAGATTAATAGGCACATGTTAACATCCACGGTGCGTTTATACTGATCTTAAATATTGAAGAATCTCATATGTTTCTTATACTGGGTTTACTGGCAATGGTGAGTATTAAAAATACCTGCATGGTTAGTTTTGGGCACATTATAAAAGGGGTGTATATAAAAATCTTTCTAGGTAGAAATTGAGGTAAAAATAAGAAATTTAAACCAATGCCGTATTTTTTAAATTCCAATTCCGCCATGGCATGAAGGAAGCTGTCTTTCCCGTTCCTTCCCAATTCATTAATTGAGAATAGCTAACCGGAGGAAGACAGAGCTACATGGGCGGGGCCCCATGGCCCCAAGCTAGAAACCAGAAAAAGACCGTGACGCATTGACATTTGCAATTGTACTGAATTTGTGTACATCAGAACAATCAAATTAGCTTCGTAGTGCAGTAGCAGTACTGAATGGTGGTCCATTTGTTCATTGGCCGATCATCTTAGCCACCACCCAGTTGAGACTTTTGGCACATAATATCTAATGGGTAAGTTGAGGGGGCCCACTCTAGTAATATTACTGGGCCACAAGATGGGCCCAAATGCAACACACACGCTCTTCATAGACTTTAATTGAATATGTTTGAACTAGTTATTTAGAATTCAACTTTAGGGCTGCACGTGATAAATACTACGAAAATACCCCCAGCATCCGACCGACGTACGTGAACCTTTGGGGTTGCTTCAGCTTTCATGTAGGGTTTTTAAATCTCTGTTTGGCCAATTTGGCTGTCTTGGCCTTTGCTGGATTTCTCGACCGAGAAAATGTTCTAATTTGATCTCCAATCAGTGTCACAAAATATGTTGGACATTGACTAATGCACCACCACTAGTCCCACCGACACATACCCATTACTTACACATCACTGTTACAAAACGAACCAGTCTAGTATTAACCCGACTATAGGAAGCATTTTCTATGCTTTTACTATTAGTGATTCATTGAGCTTAGTATAAGAAATATATAAGAGCTGTCCATAAAAAAAAATTGCTGATATACATTAATACACATTAGCGTAAGGATTAATGATGGTAACATGCTAGCCGTTGATTTCAAATATCGACAACACCAGGTCAGATTTAGGTTGAGTTTTACCAAACTTGATAACATTTAATAAATGGTAAAGTCAAATATGAGCCAAATAACTCTTTCAGTTAAAATTGGGAACTTAAATAGGTTAGATCAGGTATAGTTTTATTAAAATAAAAAATAAAAAAATTATATTTATAATCTTAAACTGGTTGGGTTAAATTAGATCACTTAAAATTTAAAATTAGACCCAAATAACTATTTAGTTAAATTTAAAAAATTTAAACTCGACCCTAACAATTTTTATCCCATGGCGATCGATTAGTTAGTTTCTCCTACCATAATTGGTGGGAGTGTTCACTTAGCGCTGGATGCGTCAGTAAGACACGTATGCCTTTATCACAGGTCAGACGCGTCTTGCTTACACATTGGGCACCCAGTCGGCACTCCTACCATACTAGGTGGGAGTGCCCACCCAGCAGATCCGAACTCCAATTTATCCTATAGCCGACCTAAATCGCATGCCTTTCATAGAAAATGCTTAAGTGTGATGTACTAATATTCTCCTACTTAGCTTTTTAAGTACCATCAAATCCAGTTTAAAAAATTTAATACGATCCACATCCATATCCCACCGTAATTTTCCGATATACAAGGACCTACAAGTCCCACTCCCAGTCGCCGAGTAGTAGAATGGTAAGAGCAGGAGACCTTGCTGGCCTCCCTCTTCTTTATTTATATCAACTCTTCTCCACTCCCATCCTCAGCCTCTCCGGGCTACCTCTCTCTCTCTCTCTCTCTTGCTTGCTTTTTCTTTGTTTTCTCTTCCACTTGTTTCCAGAAGTTGCCCATATCTTGCATATCATCCTATCTTGTTCGTCTTGCTGTTCTAGTAACAGGAGTGGGGCTAGCTTAGCTCAGCGTAGATTTCGTCTTCTTTACCAATGGCGGACACGAGCAAGGCCACGAAGCTGGAGCGGTACAACAGCTACCTGCGACGGGTGAACAGCACCAAGCTTCTGGCAGCGTCTTCCAAGCTGCTCTTCCGCGCCTCCCTCCTCGTCGCCCTCATCCTCATCCTCTTCTTCACCCTCAACTACCCGTCCGACCACTCCCATCACCAGGGCCACCTCCTCCACCACCACTCCCACCTCCTATCCTCCGCCTTCTACGGCGGCGGAGCCCTCTGGGAGAAGCAGGTCCGCCAGTCCACCACCCCGCGGCGACCCGGGGGATTCTCCGTTCTTGTCACTGGCGCCGTCGGGTTCGTTGGCACCCACGCTTCCCTTGCTCTCAAGAAGCGCGGCGACGGGGTTCTCGGCCTGGACAACTTCAACTCCTACTACGACCCCTCCCTGAAGCGCGCCCGCCAGGCCCTCCTCCAGAAGCACCAAGTCTTCGTCGTCGAGGGCGACATCAATGACGCCACCCTCCTCGCCAAGCTCTTCGACGTCGTCCCCTTCACCCACATCCTCCACCTCGCTGCCCAGGCTGGCGTCCGCTACGCCATTAAGAACCCCCAGTCCTACATCGCCTCCAACATTGCCGGCTTCGTCAACCTTCTCGAGGTGGCCAAGGCCGTGAACCCCCAGCCGGCCATCGTCTGGGCCTCCTCCAGCTCCGTCTACGGCCTCAACACCCATACACCCTTCTCCGAACTCCACCGCACCGACCAGCCTGCGTCCCTCTACGCCGCCACAAAGAAGGCCGGAGAGGAGATCGCCCACACCTACAACCACATCTACGGCCTCGCCCTCACCGGCCTCCGCTTCTTCACCGTGTACGGTCCGTGGGGCCGCCCCGACATGGCCTACTTCTTCTTCACCAAGGACATCCTCCAGAGCAAGCCCATCACCGTCTTTCGCACCGCCGACCAGCAGGAGGTGGCGCGCGACTTCACCTACATCGACGACATCGTCAAGGGCATCGTGGGGGCCCTCGACACGGCGGAGAAGAGCACTGGCAGCGGCGGGAAGAAGCGCGGCCCCGCCCAGCTGAGGCTGTACAACCTGGGCAACACCGCCCCAGTGCCCGTGGGGAAGCTGGTGGCCATCCTGGAGCACCTCCTGGGCGTAAAGGCCAAAAAGAACATCATCACCATGCCCAGGAACGGGGACGTTCCGTTCACCCACGCGAACGTCACGCAGGCCGCCAGGGACTTCGGCTACCGGCCCACAACCGATCTCGCCACCGGGCTGAAGAAGTTCGTGAAGTGGTACGTCGGCTATTACGGCATCCAGATGAGGGTAAAAAAGGAAGACAATATTAGGGAAGCCGCGGTCAATCCGCAGTAAGACACTGAAAGAGGAACATTTAGGTACTGCTCGACAGCTTGAATCTTAAAAGACTTCTGAGTTGAAGAGAAAAGAAAACGGATTAAAATCATAAATTAAACAAAGCAGAAGAAGATCGATGATGAAGATCAAACACGTACAGAGGAGGCGCATAAGTGTAAAATTCAACCAGGAGGAGCACGACGGCGTCGGTGCTCCCTCCCAATTGCCTTCTATTTTTTCTTTTTTTGAAAACGACCAATAATTGTCTCCCCTCTTTACTTTCGTTTGAAGTTTTTTACTTTTTGTTTTGGGGTTGGAAAGAGGGATGGATGCAAGTCCACCATCAAACTGTGTTTGTTTTTGTGATTATGTTGCTGTTAATCGGCGTTACTTTTCTGTTAATTATGTACAGCAAAGCAATATCATTACTCAAATAAAACAGATAAGTTGCATGATGGGAGCTCATTGCAAATGTAGTGTGGGCAAAGAGAAAAGAAATTAATAATGAGAGGACCAGAAGCAAGTGTCCTTTTCTTTGGCGAACTTACTCAACCAACTGTCGGTGCGTGAATCTTCTCTTCTTGATAAGCAACAAGGAAACTATTCAGTATTTTAACTTTCACCGGGATTCCTTTGCGGAAACATTTTTTACACTCCAGATTGTTCAGCATAAGTAATCCATGGAGCCCTTCATTTATAAAATTGACGACGGGCACACGGTAATGTACATTAGTATTGGAGTATTAATGTTAATATATATTAGCGTGTACATCTTAGATTTTAAATATAAATGAATTATAAATTTATTTATCATCATTAATTAAGTTTTACAGTTAAGAATTAAAAATTATGATAGAACCCGCGGTATAACACAATATGATCGTCAGCTTATAAAAAAAGTAAAAGGTATTATAGACATGTTGAAATATTTAAAAAAAAAACGAAAGTAAAGAAGCGGGACCGTCATTATTCGTCATGTAAAGCGCCGCTTTTTTTTTCTCCATGATAAGCATCGTCTGGTGATTTTTTCTGAAAGCGAGGATGGCCTGGGACACGGCCGTCATGGTTGACGCGGGCTCACAGCTGGAATGGTCTGGCAGCTTGCTAATGCTGTAAATGCCTTGGCATATTTCCTGTTCGACTACTCCACTGGCTGTCGCCCACACCCACAGCACAGACTCAGACGTTTCACACTTGGGTTTCTTCCTTGCATTCTTGAAAGGATTCATGGTTCGATCACGTTCGGCATGCATTTGTTTCTTTGCATCTTAATTCTTACGTAAGCAATTTATATCATTTCACATGACAGTAAATGTGAGCATTGAGATTTTTGACAATCAGTGCAAATTGTGATTATTCTCAATAGAAAAAATATTGGTTATCCATGAAAAAATTTGCTGGATTTGGAAATAAGTCGGACTTCCGTCCTCTATTTTTAAAAATCAAACGTCTCGTATTAATAGCTCTATGGTACATATAAAAGAGTTTTAAAATTCTACTTTTGATTCTCTTAGCTGTGGCCTTACCATTCAATAAAAATTATTATTTTTTAAATGAAACTATCAAATATGGTACATAGTTGCGTGATAGTGTGATACTCATTTACTCATTTGAATAATCCCGTTAACCATAGCATACGAAGATAACCCCTTAATTATTGAAAGGATGGTCATGTCTCTTGGTTCATTATCTGCCACTAAAATGCAACTTGCAGACAAAAAACTATTAGGAGATGTCCCAATGAGTAATGCTATATCTCCTTCAAAATTTCATGATAAAACTATCGGCATGCATCACCACCATTAATTTGTGGGGCTCACCATATCAAGGCATCATTTTTATGCTTTGTATAAATAACATAAGAGTTTACGATACATTATACAAATACACGATGACCAACTCCGACTGGCTTTAACTTCAAAAAAAAAAACTCAAAACTCGAAAAGGGCTTTAGTAATTCCTAACGGTCACAGACTTCACAAGACATCATGACAGCAATTTGAAATTTTATCTCAGGACGTTTATGTTTATTACTCCTTTTGTCAAAAAAGAAATATCCTATTTTAGAAGAAATGGAGTATTTAGGATAGTGATTTTCACAAAACAAATCTAGCCAACAAAAACTCTCATTTGGGTTTTAGTTGGATAAAAATTGTGTGCCTCACACAAAATTTGCTTGGGCTCACTTATTCTGCCCAACTAAAACTTAGTTGAATTTTTTTGTTTAGTGTATTTGTAACGTAAGAGAATTTTTTGAATTCTTGAAGAGGACCACATAGAAATTAGGGTGTTTGACCATTTAAACTGTTTATTAGAATAACTTACTCAATAGTTAGAATTGGTGGGTAAAACTTATATAGATAAAAAGTAGACAAAAAGAGCTTTAAAACACTACTAAGAATGTATAAATCAGAATTCAAATGAGAGAGATACGGCCATTCGAAATTGAATATAGCGTGTAAGGCCTGTTTACCTAAATTAGACACGTAAATTGATTATTTAAGTCACTATATGGGCCCAATTAATAAAAATGACAGAAGTTAGTTTAATATGTTCAATTAGGTTGTCTAAGAGAGGTTAAGTTGACTCAAACCTCTTGAGGGATTAGGGACCCTAATCCCCTTATTATTTAAATAGCTAATTAGGGCTTTGAGGAGGAGCTTTTATCCAGAGAGGAGGAAGGGAAGGAGCCATCGGGGGAGGTTTTTTTAGCGAAGGTAGCCCGCGGTAGAAGTGAAGAGGAGCAAGCTCAAAGATCGATGTTTAACGAGGTAACTTGTCTAGTCTTTAACTCCATTTTATTGACTACATATTTTAGAGAATTAATCTCCTCACGCACACGAATTAAGTTTTTGTCACAATGAAAATAGAGGTAGTTATATATTTGCAGTTTGGCAGGTAAAAGCCTAGTGTCTAGTTACTGGCAGACTGCTTGCCCTCGCGCATCCAATTATCATGGGAAAGACACTGACTTTGTATGAGTCAGGCAGTGCAGCGTCTGCATGTTGTTGGTGATGAGAAAGGGAAGGAGGAGCATATATGGGTGCTCCACTTGCATGGAATAGAGCCGACGGTGGCTCTGTTCAGAGTAGTGAGGTGAGAGGTGGTAGCCGGCTTTTGGGCCGGAGAAGGGTGATTAGAGGTTGATGTTTGGCTTGCCCCAGTTGACCGTTGCCTATGTTTCTTTGGAGACAGTTGGAGATGCCAAATGAGGGTCGGGTGAGAACAGACAGTGCTGTGCAAAGCTTAGCTTCCATCTAGTCTAGATCTTGGTGGCGGGGAAGGTGTGTGCGTAGTGAAAAGTTGTGGGGATCACCATCTATTATTGGGTCGCCTCCAGGATTGGTTGGGCGGAACGCAGAGGCTATGGATTGGACCTACGACAACCCTATCCAGAGAGGGATCAGAGAAAAAGGGGGGAAATGGTTAGGTGCAGTAGTGCGGTGGACACAGCCACCGCAACCCAACGATGGCCAGAGGTCATCTCAATCATTGATGGTGAGATTCTGGCTCGGGGAGGCCATGGCGGGGCTCTGTCGGAGGCAAAGCACTGCCATGGCAAATCTGTAGTTGTCTCCGCATGGAAAACAATTGATGGACTGGGGATTAATCCTCAGTCCCTTTTTTTTAAAGAGAGAGAAATAAAAGAGGGGGATGAATTGGGTTCAGTTCAGGAGGGTATAAGGGTCAAAATCTTTTTAGAAAATTATTACTATATCTAGAGAGTGGATGGAGTGTTATCACCAAGTTTCATATTGGTAAAAAAACTCAAAATCTATAAAATAACTCTTTTACCCCTTGCAGTTAAATTATCGTGTAATATTTACTTACTTGACTTAGGGGCTCTGGTTTAGGGGCCTATGAGTATACTTAAAAAATAAAATTTTTTCCAATGAGAGTTAAATATGTACCCTAAATATAGAATAAAACATATGGTGAGGAAAATATGAGTAAGAGGATAAGTGACTATTTTACCCCTAGGGTTCAGGGTAAACTGTCAAGGTTGGTTCAAGGGGTTCATGACCTTGTCAAATGCCAGAAAAATTACCCTGGGCCCATGATGTTAAGGAGTACTCTTGAGCTCAATTACGAACCCATTAGAGTTCATGAAAGACCTGGATAAAATAATAGAAATACCCTTATATGAGCGGACCACCCACATTAGTGTGAATGGAAGCGCAAGTCGATTTGAGAGTGAAGCCTTGGTAGAGGTTAATGATATAAAATCAGTAGAAGGGTAGAGAGATGATCAAAATGACCTAATGGAGAGTACAATATCCCATGTGATAGAATTACCCTATTGCCCTTAAAGGCAGTCTATTCCATTTTCACCAAAACAGATAACCTAGCTAACAAAGAATTGGAGCACCATAAAATAATTAAGATGTTTAAGTAGAAGAAGTGTGACCAGTAGGTGACACGAAGACCTTTACATGTGACAATGTCATGAGAAATAAGGGGAAGAAACCTCATTCCTAGGGTTTAAGGCAGCATATTACTTGTGTTTGCAACGTAGTGCATCAATCTACTAAGGTAGTATGTATGTAACTTGCATGATGCGTTGAAATTATTTACATCTGGGGCTTGAATTTTATGAGCCCTAGCCCTGCAAATGAGTGCAATAGACCTCCGTTTATTATCAATGGACTTGTATGATGATGTTATTTATGTTGTTTACTCTGATGTATGTTTTTATTATTGATTAATACATTTATAAAGGTAATTTGAGATTAATTAAGAGTTATTGGTTGCCGTTGGATTGGGGGGAGAATATATATAATCAAGATAAAGACTAAAATACCCTCACTGAGGTTTGGAACCGGTTCATAGAATGAACATGGACCTAACATAGAATTTTACCTTAGTTAATAAACCGATGATAGTTATGAGAGTTTAACCTAGTCTCATGGAAACTAATAGGGTTTGGGATATTATCTCGACATAGCTCATTGGATGAGCTATTTATTAGGCTATTTCACAATATAAAGATGGCCCAAATGGTTTCACGGAAATTTTTTGCAATATAACTGCTATAAATTGGGAAATACAAAACCTGTGAAAATAGTTTTATAATTTAAAACATAACACATCGGTTTTCCCATACAAATTTTTACATATTCGATTAAACATCGTACGGCCAAACCAAACATCCACAGGCACTACTCAAAAACAACCATATGGATAAATTGCTATGATCATAGACTTTAAATACAAATCTCTCCTAGGCATCCCTGAGTGCAAGTCTCATAACAGTCCACAATTTAATCGAAATGAAAGTCTAGAAAGATAAACATCTTAATTCTCATCTCACCTAATACATCAGATCATGACACAAATAAACTTGCAATGAGTCAAGCATATACCTGAGTCAACGGGAATTAATCCACCGCTAAAATGAGCATCCATCTCCAGGAGCTCTCCATCACAACCTGCAAAAGCCTCCTGTACAACGGGGCTAAAAAGTAGGTTAATGAGTATTTTTATACTCAGTAGGAAAATACCCAATAGGGGAGTTCTAAACAGTTAACTCAGTAAATCCATACATAGATGCGTCCATGCAACTCAAACATGAACACACATTCATATCATAATGAAGCTCATACGCATACAGTCATACCAAATGTACCATCGTGCAAAATTTTTATCATCAAATTAAACTTACACAAACACCCTTATCCAGGGTCTTACAAACTTACTCGTACCATCATACGCTTACTCATACAACATACGCATACTTGTACAACCTTACTCGTACAATCATATGCTTACTCATATAACTTACACATACTTATACGACCTTACTCGTATAATCATACTTGTACGACCTTACTCGTACAGTCTTACTCGTATGACTTTACTCGTACAGTCTTGCTCAAAATCATAAACTTATTGTCTTACTCAAAACATACTCTTACAATCATATTCATACTCACATTCTTACAGTCATACTCATATTCACATTCTTACAATCGTACTCATACTTACATTCTTACAGTCGTACTCATACTTACATTCTTACAGTCGTACTCATACTGTCACGCCCCGGCGATGCCCGACCCGAGCCGAACCCAGTCCAAGGGCCGGTCAAGCGCGTGGGGGCGACAAAGTGAAAATTGAGAAATGATCTAGCGGAAGACTTAATCCCTAACCACAGACGATTAACAGAAACACGGAGTGCGCACAATCCTTTGAGCAAGAGTAAATAAAAAAGGGAGAAAATGTGTTGCTTATCACAAAGTAAACAACAATTTCAAACCCACAAGCTTAGTTTAAGTAAAGCCCACACCGGCTCAAAATAAGTCATAATCATCACAACTGTAGTATATGATATAAACCCAAAACAAGAACCCTACACAAAGGTTCTAATATAAAGCATGAAACAAACGAAGGTAAGTCACGCAACGATCTCCATCATCACACCCAAGCTACCTCTGACCTTTCCTCAAAGAGGCAATCCTGTCCGTCTGCGTGTCGCACCACGCAGCCCCAAATCAAAACACAAAAAGAGGGGTGAGTTTAACAAACTCAGCAATGGTTTTAATATCACTGTCAACGTTGAAAATACGATAGCATAGTAATGAGATCGTTCAAATCAAAGATTTACATGGTGCATCACTTTTTGATCACACATTCATATCACCTAACACTGCATCATAATGCATAATACGACCTGCATGGATGTATCTCTAGCATACATATTCCCACATGCATTCACATTATAACCAATCCCGCATTGATGTATCTCTAACATACATATTTCCATATGCATAATATCATCACAACCTGCATGGATGTATCTCTAACATACATATTCCCACATGCATAATATCATCACAACCTGCATGGATGTATCTCTAACATACATATTCCCACATGCATAATATCATCACAACCTGCATAGATGTATCTCTAACATACATATTTCCACATGCATAATATCATCAAAACCTGCATGGATGTATCTCTAACATACATATTCCCACATGCATAATACCATCACAACCTCCATCATGGAGTAATCACACATAAATGTCACACAGACGGGAGCATGGACAAGGCCACGAAGGTGTGTCATGGTCCAAAATTCTATACAAGAATTCAAGAAAGATCGGGGCTGTCAATCCCTAATACTGCTCGCCCTGGACGATCCTGGCCAAGGATGTCCCATTCTCACACAGAGAATCTAGAGTAGGGGTGTTCGCCCAGGGACATCTCCTGCGGAGGGAAGAGCCCGAGTTCTAACACAGAGAACCCTAGAACACGTGGTAGCGGGGTGCACACGGCATACCACACTGGATTCTCAAGGTCCAAATGACACACATAATAATATTCTCACATATCCGCAAGACAAGTACACAACTCGTCCCCACATCATTCCATTTAACAAGACTCAACCCGGGGAGTGCACTCGTTCCACACAGGAACTCCAAATCGTTCCACACAGGAACTCCAAATCGTTCCACACAGGAACTTCAAATCAAAATATGTCCTTTCGGACCAATCAACTTGCGATTAATCCACGACCGATCAATATGGCACACAATTTCATCACATTGCATCCAATTAGTCAAATCCGATTAATCACGATGAAGCCTCAATTGGAAATCCATTTTCATGATGCGTGCAACATGGTACATGCGTGGGCAAAGCATACATGAATCCTAATCCATGATAAGTGCTCTCATCAGCCCCTAATGCATCATTCATAACCACAATATTAAGCTTCAACATCATCATTTAACCCCACATGTGTGCGTGTATCTAATAGAAGCATTTCACATAATACATGCCATCATGCTTGAAATTAAACTCACTACCACACTACACATGTGAATTTCCATCTAAACATGAATTCCAACGGAAATCATAGGAGAAGAATCGTTGAAATCATAGCTAGATTCAAAACTCAACCACAAAGGCCAAACACATATAACATCACTCATTTCATCATTGAGTCATGACATTCACCAACATTCACACACTATTAACCACAATCTATCATGACAAACCAGTCCAACAATGATTGTAGTCTTACTGAAAATATGTTTAACCAAAGGGAAACAACTATTCATAATTTCAAGATAACGATTCCAACATCATGCCACAAAGCATAAGTCATTCCACCATCTCTAAGCATATATCTCAACTCCATAAATTCAATAGCATGCATTTCCAGTAGCCTAACATAGCTTAAAATACTCCACATTCATATCAAATTGGCAAGCTAAAGTGGAATCATCAAAATAGATATCATATGCACAACATGCAATTTCCTGTGTAGCCGATCGATCGCCCTTCAGGTCGTTCGATTAGTTACACGCAAAATTTCAAAATTTACAGTTCAGCCGATCGATCGCCCTGCAAGGCGGATCGATCGCCAACACGGCAGAACAATCATCTTCTTCCTTTCGCAAAATCAAACCGAAACACCATAGATAACACTTCAAATCCACATCTAACACCCTAATCATCATCAAAAGTCCTCCTTGACTTCCAAAATATCAAACCAAACCATAATAATACAAAACCCTAAGAAATCGGGATTAAATAATTCCATTTTCTAATCTTACCATTAACACACTAAATCAAGCAAACCATTTCGAAATAAGCCAAAAATGGAGAGTTTTACCATGGACAAACAGAGATTTTGAAGACCCATTACCTCAGCACTTGATTAAGCTCGGATTGAAGAGTCACCCTTCTTGAAATCCTTGAAAACAAAATGAGTTTGAATTAAACTCTAATAGAAATCGATTTACCCAAGAAATCTCTAATTAAATCTTAGATCTAGGGCTTGTTGGTAGTAAAAATCGAATTTTGAAAGTTAGGGTTTGTAGTAAAACACAAATCAGTAGCTTTTGATGGTCAAAAACGAATTGAATTAAGGGGAAAATGGTAGATTTGGAAGAAATAAAGAAAAAAGCCAATGATTAGTGCTTAATTAGAGTAAGCTTACCTTAATCGGCTTCTAATTCGGGCCTAAGTGGGGATTAGGTCAGCCCTCCTTCCTTAGCCTATTCCCAAAAATAGAAATGGCTCTGGTTTGCCCTTTTATAGTAAGGGTTGGGGTATGCATAGGTAAGTTTTGGGGTGTAAATATGAAAAGTAGGCTAAAAGTGGTTATTTTGCAAATTTAAGCACAAATTAAGCCTAATAAAATTCTGAAAATTTTTATATGACCTTAAGTATATGTCTAGGTTCATTTGACATAAAAATAAAAATTTCGGCGGTGGGGCCCACAGGGGTCCCGCCAAAACCCAAAATTTTGGGAAAATAGTAAAAATTCCGAAAAATATCAAAAATTCACATTTGGTTTAAAATCACTTAAAACCACTAATATTGAAGTTAATTTTGGTTAAAACCATCACAAACACTATTTATTTTACAAAATCACCGAATAAGATCAAAAAACACGTAAATCTCACGATAACCAAAAATTAAAGAAAACCAAAACCGGTTTAAAGATGAGGGTCCTTACACATACTCATAAAATTGTACTCATATTAATGACCACTGAAGCTCATTATAACTAATAAGCTCTAGTGTTGAAACAGAAAAGAATGTCATTGGGGCATCACCTTAACCTCCAGGGAGCGACTAGACATCATGGACTTTTTTGAAGGTAAGACACACCTATGCTTATGGGGCACAAAATTAAATAGGTAAGAGTAGATCCATGATACTACTTACCTGAACGGGCAAACATAAACACCTACACATAAGGGGTCATACAGTTTGACCACCATAATGGGTCTTATATTGCTAGTGCCACTCTTGGGCAGAAAATATACAGTACCACTTGGGCAGAAACATACAGTGCCATTCTTGGGCGGAATCATACTATGCTACTCTTGGGCAGAAATCATACAATGCTCTCAATGGAACATCAAACGTCTGGGTTTATATAACACACAGACCAAATCGGAAACATGTCTCTCTCAACAGAGCATTAGACATCTAGGCTTCATACAACACATATACAAAGTTGAAAATGTACATCGCTCTAAACAGAGCATCAAATGTCTGGGCTTATACAACACACAAACCAAATTGGAAACATATGTCGCTCTCAAGAGAGCATCATACGTTCGGTGCTCTATACAACACACAGACAACATCCTACAGGATAAACACCATGACAAGACATGAGAAATGCTCAGCCGACATAATCCGTCGAACCCTTAGGTCTCAAACTCACAATGCTATTATTAGTTGTGCTTATAATTCAAGTTTGAATTAAGTAAATTATACAGTACAATTATGTCAAACAAACTCACAGTCCTCGATTGATCAAACCAAAGCTGAGCCCGATCGAAACCCTTGTTCGTCAGGGCAGCAGACTTCACTTAACCCGTCCATCTTACAACATAACACACCATACACAAAAATCCTTACGGTCTTATAATCTCCACCATCTACCTTATGGCCAAAACATCTTACTCGGAAGTCCCTAGACTGAGCTCCTTAGAGCCAACCCCAATTATCATGCTTTTATTTAAATCTCACTTATTATGCTTACTTTTCACTTCATAATCTGTACATTATGCTTGTACAATTATGCACACTCTTACTATCTGACAATCCCCTACATGCGCTTTGATCTAAAACAATCCACTCCAATCCTTGCCCGTCATACTCATATCCTCTGTCATCCGTCATACGCTTACACACACATATCCAAATCCATACCAAACATGGTCACCTCTTACCATCCATAGCCCATACCTCTGCCCACATGCACATACACATATTCATAACATAGGCAAATAACCATCATACATATGTATGTCTATCACACTTACGTATAACATACACATATTGTCATACATACGTAGCTTACAAACATGCTCACTAGCCATCACTAGTGCATACATACACATTTATACATACTTCAAACATATACGCTAGTCATCACTAGCACATACATATACATTCATACATACTTCAAATATGCACGATAGCCATCACTAGCATATGCATAATCCATACATACTTCAAACATACAAGCTAGCCATCACTAGTCCATACATACGCATTCATACATACTTCAAACATGCACGCTAACCAACACTAGCACATGCATAATTCATACATACTTCAAACATGCATGTTAGCCATCATTAGCACATGCATAATTCATACATACTTCAAACATGTACGTTAGCCATCGCTAGCACATGCATACACATACGAAGCTTACCAACAAACACGCTAGCCATCACTAGCACTTACTCAATCAACATACGAAACTTACCAACAAACACACTAGCCATCACTAGTACATACGGACTTCCATACGCATCAAACATACTTACAGCTCACATGCATGTCACATGCATTTCAACATACTATATAATCATGCTTACATGCACATCATGCAATTAGATCGTTATTTAACATCCAAAGTATGAAATCATATAATCCTAGCATGTTGCTACTCATTCAAAGCATGCTATCATGAAATTACGAGTTCAAAGCCCCCCTACCTAGTAATCATGATGTTTGATGGCAAGCACATGATGGTGGCAGCGTCGGCGGCATATTTGGCGGCCAAAAGCATTGCCAATTCTAGAGAATTGTTGTCTCGAGGATTTTAGGAAGTGCCGAAAATAATCACGGCCAAACGAGGTATCAGAAGTCAATGTGGCAAAATCCATGATCCAGGGCAGCACACTAGGGTAGCCGGGAGAAAGGTCAAGCCAACATAATTGGCGGTGAGACCAGAAGTCGATGGTGTACTCATTGTGTAAGGACCCTCATCTTTAAACCGGTTTTGGTTTTCTTTAATTTTTGGTTATCGTGAGATTTACGTGTTTTTTGATCTTATTCGGTGATTTCGTAAAATAAATAGTGGTTGTGATGGTTTTAACCAAAATTAACTTCAACATTAGTGGTTTTAAGTGATTTTAAACCAAATGTGAATTTTTGAGATTTTTCAGAATTTTCACCATTTTCCCAAAAATTAGGGTTTTGGCGGGACCCCTGTGGGCCCCACCGTCGAAAATTTTATTTTTGTATCAAATGAACCTAGACATATACTTAAGGTCACACAAAAATTTTCAAAATTTTATTAGGCTTAATTTGTGCTTAAATTTGCAAAATAACCACTTTTAGCCTACTTTTCATATTTACACCCCAAAACTTACCTATGCATACCCCAACCCTTACTATAAAAGGGCAGACCTGAGCCATTTCCATTTTTGGGAATAGGCTAAGGAAGGAGGGCTGACCTAATCCCCACTTAGGCCCGAATTAGAAGCCGATTAAGGTAAGCTTACTCTAATTAAGCACTAATCATTGGCTTTCTTCTTTATTTCTTCCAAATCTACCATTTTCCCCTTAATTCAATTCGTTTTTGACCATCAAAAGCTACTAATTTGTGTTTTACTACAAACCCTAACTTTCAAAATTCGATTTTTACTACCAACAAGCCCTAGATCTAAGATTTAATTAGGGATTTCTTGGGTAAATCGATTTCTATTAGAGTTTAATTCAAACTCATTTTGTTTTCAAGGATTTCAAGAAGGGTGACTCTTCAATCCGAGCTTAATCAAGTGCTAAGGTAATGGGTCTTCAAAATCTCTGTTTATCTATGGTAAAACTCTCCATTTTTGGCTTATTTCGAAATGGTTTGCTTGCTTTAGTGTGTTAATGGTAAGATTAGAAAATGGAATTATTTAATCCCGATTTCTTAGGGTTTTGTATTATTATGGTTTGGTTTGATATTCTGGAAGTCAAGGAGGACTTTTGATGATGATTAGGGTGTTAGATGTGGATTTGAAGTATTATCTATGGTGTTTCGGTTTGGATTTGCGAAAGGAAGAAGATGATTGTTCTGCAGTGTTGGCGATCGATCGGCCTTGCAGGGCGATCGATCGGCTGAACTGTAAATTTTAAAATTTTACGTGTAACCGATCGAACGGCCTGAAGGGCGATCGATCGGCTACACAAAAAATTGCATGTTGTGTACATGATGTCTATTTTGATAATTCCACTTTAGCTTGCCAATTTTATATGAATGTGGAGTGTTTTAAGCTATGTTAGGCTACTAGAAATGCATGCTATTAAGTTTATGGAGTTGAGATATATGCTTAGAGATGGTGGAATGACTTATGCTTTGTGGCATGATGTTAGAATCGTTATCTTGAAATTATGAATAGTTGTTTCCCTTTGGTTAAACATATTTTCAGTAGGACTACAATCATTATTGGACTGATTTGTCATGATAGATTGTGGTTAATGGTGTGTGAATGTTGGTGAATGCCATGACTCAATGATGAAATGAGTGATGTTATATGTGTTTAGCCTTTGTGGTTGAGTTTTGAATCTAGCTATGATCTCAACGATTCTTTTCCTATGATTTCCGCTGGAATTCATGTTTAGATGGAAATTCACATGTGTAGTGTGGTAGTGAGTTTAATTTCAAGCATGATGGCATGTATTATGTGAAATGTTTCTACTAGATACACACATATGTGGGGTCAAATGATGATGTTGAAGCTTAATGTTGTGATTATGAATGATGCATTAGGGGCTGGTGAGAGCACTTATCATGGATTAGGATTCATGTATGCTTTGCCCACGCATGTACCATGTTGCACGCATCATGAAAATGGATTTCCAAATGAGGCTTCATCGTGATTAATCGAATTTTACCGATTGGATGCAATGTGATGAAATTGTGTGCCGGGTTGATCGGTCATGGATTAATCGCAAGTTGATTGGTCCGAAAGGACATATTTTGATTTGAAGTTCCTGTGTGGGACGATTTGAAGTTCCTATGTGGGACGATTTGAAGTTCCTGTGTGGAACGATTTGAAGTTCCTGTGTGGAACGATTTGGAGTTCCTGTGTGGAACGAGTGCACTCCCCGGGTTGAGTCTTGTTAAATGGAAGGATGTGGGGACGAGTTGTGTACTTGTCTTGCGGATATGTGAGAATATTATTATGTGTGTCATCTGGACCCTGAGAATCCAGTATGGTATGCCGTGTGCACCCCGCTACCACGTGTTCTAGGGTTCTCTGTGTGAGAACTCGGGCTCTTCCCTCCGCAGGAGATGTCCCTGGGCGAACACCCCTGCTCTAGATTCTCTGTGTGAGAATGAGACATCCTTGGCTAGGATCGTCCAGGGAGAGCAGTATTAGGGATTGACAACCCCGATCTTTCTTGAATTCTTGTGTAGAATTTTGGACCATGACACACCTTCGTGGCCTTGTCCATGCTCCCGTCTGTGTGACATTTATGTGTGATTACTCCATGATGGAGGTTGTGATGGTATTATGCATGTGGGAATATGTATGTTAGAGATACATCCATGCAGGTTTTGATGATATTATGCATGTGGGAATATGTATGTTAGAGATACATCCATGCATGTTGATTTTGATATTATGCATGTGGAATATGTATGTTAGAGATACATCCATGCAGGTTGATTTGATATAATGCATGTGGAATATGTATGTTAGAGATACATCCATGCATGATGATTTTGATATTATGCATGTGGAATATGTATATTAGAGATACATCCATGCAGGTTGAATTGTGAAATAATGCATGTGGGAATATGTATGTTTGAGATACATCCATGCAGTTTGATTTGATACGATGCATGTGGGAGTATGTATGTTAGAGATACATCCATGCAGGTTGAATTATGCATTATGATGCAGTTTTTAAGTGATGTGAATATGTGATCAGAAAATGATACACCTTGTACATCGTTGATTTGAAGGATTATATCGCCATGCTATTGTATTTTCAATGTTGTTAGTGATATTAAAACCATTGCTGAGTTTGTTAAACTCACCCCTCTTTTTGTGTTTTGATTTGGGGCCGCGTGGTGCGACACGCAGACGGACAGGATTGCTTCTTTGAGGAAAGGTCAGAGATAGCTTGGGTGTGATGATGGAGATCGTTGTGTGACTTACTTTTGTTTGTTTCATGCTTTATGTTAGAACCTTTGTGTAGGGTTCTTGTTTTGGATTTATGTCATATTTTACAATTGTGATGCTTATGACTTATTTTGAGCCGTGTGGGCTTTACTTAACTAAGTTTGTGGGTTTGAGATTGTTGTTTACTTTGTGATAAGCAACACCTTTTCCTTCCCTTTTGTTTACTCTTGCTCAAAGGATTGTGCGCACTCCTTATTTCTGTTAATCACCCGTGGTTAGGGTTAAGTCTTCCGCTAGAATCGTTTCTCAATCTTCACTTCGTCGCCCCCGCGCGCTTGACCGGCCCCTGGACCGGGTTCGGCTCGGGTCGGGCATCGCTGGGGCGTGACACATTGAAGATTGGCTGGTGGCTAAGACATACTTGGCCGGCAGCAAGACGTAGAAAATCAGCTGTGGACAGCACCCAACAGTGACGATTTCACATCAAGGGCCCACATACGGGCAGAGAGTGCGGGGCAACACTCAAAGACAGAGGAGAGGTGGTGGATGCTCTAGTGGTCAACTCAAATGTTGATGGAGCCACCCGACAGTCAGGTAGTACAAATATGGCCCATAAACCCAAAAACACACTCGTGGCCACGTGCACACGTGGCTAACAAGGACCACTCTAGGGGGAGATGGGTCGGACGGTAGCAGCCCAAGGCCTACAAAAGGGAAACTGAGCTATGGCCTGGAGGTGGTGGCCGATCGAAGCGGCGACATCGCTGATCGCCACCCACAACTAATACACATGGTACGGGCGGTTGTGCATCTCGCACGATATAGGGTAAACACAAGCGGCCCATTTCGAGCGAAGGTATAATCAGGCCAAGTGGGGCTAACCCTCACTATCGCCGAGCCGGGGCAAAGCCCACGATGACCAAATGACCCACAACTCGCCGATGGCAATGACCTGAGATGCACCAAAGCGTCTAAATGGGTGGAGCAAGACAATAGGGTGGAGTAGGGTCGGAAATGGTCACCCCTTACTGACACTAGGCTGACATAGGCTGGACGGAGTCAATCCGGTGGCCAGATGACAACCGGAAACACACTGGCATCTAAAAGAAAAGCCATGGACAGTGATAAGAAAATGTGACCAAAACCCGACCAAAGTACCGGTAACTCACAGTGGAGCGAAGAAAGCA
This sequence comes from Saururus chinensis, assembly GCA_035235625.1. Lineage (NCBI taxonomy): Eukaryota > Viridiplantae > Streptophyta > Magnoliopsida > Piperales > Saururaceae > Saururus > Saururus chinensis. The sequence continues at coordinate 37,254,948 of CP141145.1, forward strand.
TAGCGGCGGCTCTACCAGTGCCTATGGGTTCTTAGCGGCCAACAAAATATAAGTCTAGTTGAGGGCGGCCACAAACGACATCAAAATCGCACCCCCAGTGCTCAAAAATGGTATTTGAAGGAGAGAAAAACCGAAGAAAAGTTCGGTACCTCGTGGAGGAGCAAAGAGGCCATGGTGGCGGTCATAGCCGGTACCTACGGACTCATGGCAGTGAGGCAAAGAGGATCATAACAAGAACCCGCAGAATCTGACGATGGAGGAGGGAGAACGGAGCAATCAGAAATGCGCTCGGGTTTCTCTCCAACTCACTGGACGTATGGAATTTTTTGGACATCGAGTTCTGGAATCCGGTTTTTGGATCTAGAACTTATATAATCTTTTTAATTTTTCCCTTTATATTCCCATCACGCGTTAACCTTTTGTTTACACGTAATACCTCCAAAACTCGTACCGTAAGCATGCAGCAAGGCCCACTGCCCGTGACTAAGCACCACACCCAACTCTACGAGTATAAATATGGGGTAAAATACACAAATATAAATACGCTAAAGTGTCACATTTTTCTGCTAAAAATGACCAAAAAAATAGCAAAAAAATCCTAGAAAATCATAGAAAAATCAGAGACGTTACAAATATAGTCCAATTTTAAGATGTTTGGGGGAGTCAATATTCATAAAAACCTTAGGCTTCTATGGGTTATACATTATTTTTGTCTTTGAAGATATTTCTCCCAGAGTCAGGAGGGTAGAGAATGTGATACTTATACACTTTCTTTGTTGCCACGATGTTTTGCGTATTAGCAAACGAGGTCTTTATCGCGAGTTTCTTGTAAGTCTTTACAGGACCATATAGTGCGTATGAAAAACGGAGTTGTATGAGCATCATAGAAGACTTGTATTTTTTGCCAATTTATGTCTATGAGCATAGTTAGGACCATATTCTCTATATTCATGGTAGGCTATTGAGAGCTCTGGGGATTTGGGTTAAACTGTTGTTAAGTAATCTACTTCAATATTGGAGTTATGTATTTGACGATTTCTTTCAGAGTTGAGTTATATCTGAGTGAACACATATTTATATTATATTAAACCTAGAGTTGGTTCAAAACAATGAAGGGTGGTTAGTGTCATATATCATTTTAGTTGGCATATGATGTGTCTGTCTGTTTAAGGGATTAGACAGGGTATTAATTATGAAACATGAGTTGTGAGATAATTAATAACATTGACTATAATTGCCTATTAATTAGCACAAATGGAATAATTAAAGGACTTGTATGGAACCGATCTTGTTAGAAACATTAATTGAAGATGTTGTCTGATAAGTACGTAGGCAATTAACATCGGGTGATGTTGGCCCGATATAAAAATATTAATAAAATATTTTATTCTTTTAGAAACTCTTTTCCTGAAGGTGAAGAGGTTCTATTGTTGTTGTTGTTTAGTTGGTTACAGGTTCTTTAAGCAAGGACTAGGAAGGCCAGGCGAGCATGATATTTAATTCCTTGTTTCTACAATTTTGGTAAGTAAGAGTATATTTAGTGTGATAGTTAACTTAGTTATTTATTTTATGATAGATGACAAACTTGTACTTATATAGATGAATTATTCTTTATGAATATTTAAGATTTATAAATTATATGATTTGATATTCGTATTTGTAAACCCCAAGTATCATGACATGAATATTTAATTAAGTGATGATTTGTTTTGCATTAAGAAAGAAAAAGATTATCGTGACTTACCATTTATGCATTTTAAAAAGGCTTTTAAAAATTCAAGTTGTGACAGAATTTATTATATAAAATATCATTTTCCTTGTTGAATCACTTGAAATAAAAGCTTTTATCTAAGGTAAAACAAGCTTAAACACCTTATTTCTTGAAAGAATTTCATTAAAAAACATAAAACATGTTTATAAACGCATCATAACCCTACAATTACTTGTAAAAATAGCAAATTATCTGATCTTAACGTCCGATAAATCCATCGTTTTTAAATCTCAATTTTCAGCATTTTAAAAGGAAGAGTTTTTTATATTCCCCTCTGTCATTGAGCCTAGTGTAAGGTATGCATGAGAGCTGTAGATATTTTAGATCAATGGCTTAATGCTAGTGCACATTAATGTTTAATGCATGTTAACATATATACTGTTGATCTCGTAAATGAACGGTTCCTATGTGTACCTTATGCTAGGCTCTTCCATTCTAAAGAAACAATCCTCATTTCATCTTAACCATCAGGTTTTATAGCTGTACCATTTCATCCTACAATTCCACTCCTTTGCTGACATTCCTTACTATTTTACAACATTTTTTTCCTCCTGCCGTAACTGTTTTATTATGTCAAAGAGAATAGACACAGGCATCTCAATTTTGATGCCTACTATGTCTGCTGACTATTTTTTTAGCACCATTGGCAAACCACACACTGACATGTTTCCATAAAATTTTCATTTTTCCCTATCTCCAATTTGCACTCATCTTTCCATAGATAATTTTACACAAATGTAGCGTTCTACCTTTATAATCATATGGATGATGAATCCATAAACAAGCAAATAAAGAAGCTACGGCTTAAAACCACACGATTATACACAAATAGAACACCTTCCCGTGGTTAAATATTGGCCTCCATTAAACAGCCAAATTTCATGTCTTATGAAGCATATTGAGCATAAAGGCAAAAAAATTATATGGTCAGATAAAAAAATTATTAAATTTAAAAGCCCTGTTTGAATTCCCTGCTAGCTTCACCCCCAAACCCACCGTGACAACCACCAGCACCGTATCCACACCCACCAGGTCTATCATTAGCATAGTTCACACGGATGTTGCGACCATGGAGTTCCTGAAAATATGATCATAACAACATCAAAAGAGGAATTTGATTAGCATCTATCAAAATTTTGACATCATTAAAGGAGAAATGGGAAACACTTAGCTGGCTAAGGCATTGTGGCAGATTCATTAGTCGTGAAGTTTACAGATCCAAAGCCCCTTGATCTATCTCCCTGTGCCTCTATCAGTAACAACCTTTGCTGTAAGAAGTAAGAATAGGCATCATTTCTGCATCTCATGCAGTTACCAATCGAGAACTTGATTTTAACATTCAGAAATTTGAACATCAACACGTCTTGAGGGAATGCAAAACAAACTTTAAGTTACTGCATTTACAAATTTGATTTATTTTATAATATAGGAAGATGTCAGTTACATCTTTTTCAGCTAAAATTGTCAAATTGTACAGATATCCTAAACAGCTTTATATGACTTCAGTTTTTTTCTAAATGTGCCTGGTGTCAGCAGCTAACAGTTACATGTGCATGGAAATAATCAAATAAAGGACTCTGGTAGTCATAATAGTGACCGCTATATCCTGGAAGGGCTAAAGCCAACCAAGATTACAGCCATTTCTTCTATCCGTCAACTTATGGGGATAATTACAAGCAACCAGCTGCATAAATTGGACAATTCAATTTGTTGTGAGTATTTTTCAAGAAGGAAAAAAGGAATTTATTCAATAACATACAAGTTATGAAAGAAAGAGTCTGCCGGCAACAGCAAACTGTCTCCGACAGATAATGGTAATAACCAATCAAAGTCGGTTTAATGATTCACTCTAATTGAAAATTGAGCAGACAAAAGTGAAGAACCATGGGAAGTACAGCAAAAGGAATAATTGTTTAACAATAATTATAGTCATATGTCCCATGGTCCATGACAACCGTTGTTGTAGAGTTGACGAAGCAACAGCTAGAGAGTAGAGTGTCCTCTGTTGACAAGTTAGGCGCACATAAAAGCTCCCAAGGCATGCTAACCGTTGGAAGACCATAATAGATGTGCTGGATGCCACAAATACTATAAAAACATGACCTGCAGGCTAAATTGCAATGTTGCATACAGGCAATATGAAGTCAATTATGTCCTGGCTAGCGGTTGGAGCACCTTTATCACCTGGACAATAAATCTGAGTACTTTGTGATGAACACCAATTTATCAATTCCAGATAGTGTGGCCATCTCATCAATTTACAAACATATCCATCCTCAAATTTTCAGGTTGTAAGGCAACGCAAAAATTCAATACGTGTCACAACAATCAATCTATTTTAGAATCCTAACAAAGTCAGTCCTAATGTAACCATCCTTTATTGGACAAAAATGGATCGAATAACTAAATAAATTATGCCATTCAATATCTTCAATCTCTGTTTATTTAATTCATCCGGATGGACCATAAATGAACAGAAAGTTTGCAGATTTTATTACCATGAGAAATCAAAAAGATAAAAACCTCACAAGTGACAACGGAGTATTCCATACAATTATAAATATAGAAAAAAGCTAAAGCAGGTGGAATCCATATGGCTATATTTGACGTCACTGGAGTGGGATGGCACGCATCCAACAGCTTTCCAAGAAATGCTCCAAAATGAAACTTTAATATCAAAGAAGAGAAGCAGTGTCAAACTATATTTCTTTTTACAAAGTTATTTAATTTTCTCTTAACCTAAAATAGGCATAGTTTTCTTTTAACCCAAATGTGTCAATGGGCAGACCCGTCTGTTTGAACAGAACGAATTGCATTCTTCAATGGGATTGCTTATAAAATACAACAAATTATTTTTTCGAATAATCCTTTATTGAATTTCTTTACTATCTTGTGTAAGATTAATTATATAACATTGGTGTGCTACATGTGTTGTGTGAATGTACTTTTATAACGTGCAGTAGATTATCTTATCTTAAGTGATAGACGCCTAAGTGATTCCTAAACACAAGTAGAGAAAACATAATTCTGTCTTAAGGACAAAGCGTGCGACGCTTGATTCGATCTACTTCTTGACTTTTATGTAACTTTTATTCATCGCAACAATTGTTAAGATACAGAGAGTAACATACAACTCCTTGTTTTCCTCAACATGACATAGACATGTTCTTAGTAACTCATGATCCAAATAGAAATGCAAATAGTCGAAAACTAATTAGACAAGCACCTGTGCAACTTTAAAATGTTACAGAGACGAAATGAATAAGAGACTCTTCCATCCAAAATCAATAGACAATTTTGAATTGGCTTACTGCAGGACTGGTTGCAGGTTGATGAAGCAAACGAACATAAGGGTAGTTTTATTATTTGAAATATAAATAACATTGTTATTTTTGTGGTTACGGTAAATTTAAGTTTCAATTTTCTTTAGCACAATTAGTGCAACCAAATAATGAATTTTTTAAAATTATCTTAGTTTCTCTTTTACTAAGATTCACTTTTTTTTTTCTCTTAGTTTTCTCCAAACAAACATACCCTTTGGGTTTTTGTGATGGAATCCAAACGTTGAAGGGTTCAAAGTAGGCTAAGGGCACCATAATTATTGCATGAAACTTGAGCATACCGCTTGAGTCTCCTTAGTACCAATCCAAGATATTACAATATTCATTCACATATTACTTAATGCGCATCCCCACTATTAATGCACGTCATCAAACTTAAACCAACAACTCACAATGCAAAAACTCATGCTGACATAAATCTAAGCTCATTTTAAGTTATATATATGAAAAAAATTTATATCAGCCCAGGCTCATATATGCCTACGTGAGCCTGGGCTATATGGGTCATCGAATTTATATTTAATGGCCTATAATACTCATGGACATTTAAACCCATCCAGCGGCCCATAATACTCATAGAATCAGATATAAATCTAACGGCCTGTAGAGCCCGGGCTCACGTAGGCATATATGAGTCTAGGCTCATATAAACTTTTTCCTATATATATACATATCAAAATCCGAACATCATCAACTATTAGATCGAAATCCGATGAGAGCCACTACCTAGGAGAAAATTAATTTTTTGTCCCCTCCATTCGTCCTCGCCCTTGAGTTATACATGCGGTCAAATCAAAATCAAAATCTAACAGCACACGATGCCCAAACTCCCACTTGACCACGTGAGTCCAAGCTCATATAAACAGGGTTCGTATACATACACATAAAATATACCGAGTCAAGGCATAAGTGGCGTAAAGTAATTTACAACTCCCAACTTCACTAGGGCCAAAGAACGAATAGGCTCAAGCAAAAGAACACGTAGGCTTATCAGCATATCTCTCGTTTTTTTGATACTGACATTACAAACCCCTCTCTCAATGGGAAATATTTTTTATAATATCCATTTTCCATGAGCCCAATAAAATAAACATTTGAGAGCATGTATGCCCTCAATCTTAAATATCATGGACTCCCAAACATTCCTTGCGCGGCCGCGGGGCATAAAAAATGCTTCCCTCTAATGATTGAGTCGATGATATCAACTGGTAACAAAGAATTGTAGTTCAAATTGCAACCCATTAAAATGCGCCATCAGTCGTATGATCGCCGTGGGCCAACTATATAATGCACACAACTAGTGAGAAAGAAAAGAAAAGTAACAATTTCCATCACTATCTTCTCAAGTCAAAGCCATATACATTCGATTTCTCCCTTGTACCAGCTAATCGCCTAAAATCTACGGGACTCTGCGCTGATGAATAGAGAGAATGAGAGACCCATCGTAAGCAGCGGAATTTATTCTGGAGCCCGCGGAGCTAGCTATATTGGTGTGTGACTTAAGCCTTCTTCTGTTTCATTGCCGGTGGAGGTGGGAAGATGACTTAAGCCTTCTTCTGTTTCATTGCCGGTGGAGGTGGGAATAGGAACCGGAACACCCATGCAGCCAAAATAGCACCAACAAAGGGACATATCCAGTATACATAAAACTGCTCCCACGTGTTGTGCTGATTCCTGATATAGGCCCATGCAAAAGCCTGAAAGAAACACAAAGAAGAACTTAGAAGCTGAATATCTAACACCCAAGATAACTGCCGAAATCGGCAATCGTCACGGACAATGTTAGATCGCCCAATAATGTCACGTAGAACTGCATACGTATTTCAATTAACTCAGATTACTTACATTAAGGCAGAATAACGATACATAGAAGGATGAAAGGATAGACGAATTGTGCATGCTGCTCAACTTCTTAAAAAAATTACGACTTCGATTAATTTGGTACTTTCTAACTTCATGCAGTCAGTCGTAGAGATAAAGCAATTGATCGCTAGGGCAATTAGACTTAAAATACAAAAGACTGATGACAATAAATACTAAAAATAAGAAAATCTGAACCCTTTTCCCTATATAAAAAAGACCTAAAATATGTGTTACGGTCATGTAATATATGGAAAGAAGGAGAATAACTCATAAAAACCATGAGGAACATGGCATATGCCTCAGATACTCAGAATTGAGAAAACATAGTATTAAATCAGCAGGTTTTGTGACCTTATAAAACTAATCTAAAGTAAAACACAATTATTCTTCACAGGGTCGGGGTCCAGCACATAATATTGAAGACTTAGACAAACAGGACCTTAAAACCTGCCGGATCCAGGGGTGGCAACACTACCAACTAATTTCTCAATAGAGGATTAAAGAGGGAATTAGCTCTAAACATTCACTATCAATGGTTACTCCCCACAACCTAACTATATGGAGTATGCCTGTAGTCTACAGTCATGGAATGCTCACTTTCCAAGCTGTTGCTTACCCAATGCAATTTCCAACTGTTATGTAGGGTATGGAACCACAATCATGACTTGAAGTAATCCACACAAATGAATATTGATCACCTATGAAGTCAAACATTGCTGATGAGGTATTTACAGGTGTTAATAAGAAGTTGGAGTCATGGAGAGAAGACTTAGAGTTTAAGGGTTTTAGGATTAATAGAATTAAGACAAAACTTACAAAATACAATTTTATTAAGAAGGACAAAAATAAATCTTGTGTTAAATTAGGTAAAGAAAAAATACCTAAGCATGACTAATTTAGATATATTGATTCAATTAACGATGCAAATGGAGAAATAGACAACGATGTTGCCCATAAGATCAAAGCTAGGTGATTGAAGGTGGTAAACAACTTAAGGGTTACTTTTTGATAACCCCATACAAAATAAATTAAAGGGTAAATCTTATAGGAAAAGAGTGAGACATGAAAAGTTATATGGTAGAGAATGTTGAGTTAAAAAGAAAGCCATGTTTATTAGATGAGAGTTGCATAGATGAGAATGTTAAGATGGATAAGTGAAATAACTATTGGGACCCGTATCAGAAATGATTATACTATAGGAACTTATGGCTAATGTTCAAAAGAGACAACAAACAACTCTTGTGAGGAGATGTTATCAAAAGTTTATAGAGGCCAACAACTCATGATGATTTGGAAGGTACTCATGCAATGGATTTGGCACTGTCTGACCTGGACATAGAAATTGTCTACGATAAATGGTGGTGCAATGTCACTGACCCAATACAAATGGGTTAAAATGTTGTTGATGATGACCAATAAAGCCAAGCACTATGTATTAACCAAAACTAGAACAGGGTTTACATCCCAAGTATAATATAGACAATTGTTAAAAGAAAAAAGAAAATTATTCCAAAACACAGATGCCTGTTTGTCAAATGCCAAAGTCACAGAATAAATCTCATGCCCCATTGACACTTGCAGTTATCAATCTTAACAACTGCACAAATTCTCCATATACCAGACAGTAATTGCTTAATAACCAATAATGGCACCTGCTGATCCTTAAATATTCCTTTAATTAACTTGCCAAAGAATTTATGAAAGAAATGCATCTGTTCGAATTATGCATGCTGAAGTAAATCATGCATAAATCAGCTAAGAATAAAGATCCACTTGCTGAACACAGCTCCGATTTGGTAATGAGTGGACATGGAAGATTATCAACTTCTTCTAACTGTTAAAAGAAAATTGGACTCCAAGTACATGGATAAATTGGGTAAAAATGTGAATAAATCTCGAAGCTGTGACAAGATGTACTGCTTAAATAAAATGAAGAATTGTCCAAGAATAGAACAGAAACACTAGCTTAAAATACACCTCCACAATATTATAAACCAAGTATCAGAAAATGTTCCTGAAAAAAAAAATTGAAAAAAATCATGAAAGATGTTAATCTGTCTCATCCTAGCATTATTCCCTCCCTTCCAAGTCAATTAGAAAATTGAGAATCCCATTTTGAAATAGAGCTTTATTAATCCTGAATCATCTTTTTGAAATAGATCATTCTTAATCCTGAATCATTCTTTGATGGAGAAGCCATATAAAAATTTTCAGAACATATCCCAAAAGAAAGAAAAGCTGTCTTGTCTGAATTCCAAATTTATGATCCCATATCTTTCATTGACTAAAAGCTGGGTTCATCCAATTATTTACGTAGCTTCTTCGTCAAGGAATTTTTTTAACAGAGCATCAGAATCAAAGCTCTTTTTAAGCCGTGTCCTTTTAAGAAAAAGGCTTAAACTGATAAAACCCACAAAAAGCAAAACACGAGATTCGCACGTCTTAATGTTGGAATAACATTAGTCATAAGCTATCAGGACACAGCATCAGAGACTGAAAATACATACACACAAAAAGTGAAAAGGTAGAAAGGAAAAAAGCTACCCACATTGGCGGGGTTCATGGAAGGACCAGTGTAGCCGGAGCCTGCAATAACCGCTCCAATAGTGGATGTAGCTAGCAACAATGTCTTGAGCAAGTGATTTCTTGGACCGCGTAGAATTATCCACAAAACGAGAAAACTAATAACGAAGGTTAAGACTCCTTCAGCAATGGCCCCCGTGTGTAAGTCCACTTTCAGTGAGGGTCCTCCTAGCATGTGCTTGAATTTGGGAGGCATGAATTCCACGGCCGCAAGGGCTCCCACTGCAGCCCCGAGAGCCTGCCCGATGACATCAACAGATTGGCAAAGGAATCCAAAATTAATAACTCAAAATTTCTATATAAGAGCAAGCTTTAACCGTAATTTGAACTCGGACGCCGAGTAAACCAGATTCAAGCTAAGATCGCAACTCTTCCTTTCCTACTCTATCAAATTTTGGGCATAACAGATAAGTATAGGAAATTCGGAAGGACGAGTAAGAGAGAGAGAGAGAGAGCGGATCCACCTGGGCCGGGAAACGGAAAGCCAAGGAAAGGAGAGAATCACCGCCAACGCCGGCGGCGTAGAAGCAGGCAGAGCCGGTGGGGTTGAAGCTGGCGCCGCCCATGAGGTTGCCGACGATGGTGAACACAAAGAGCATGCATGTGAGGATGAAGATGGTGAGGCAGAGCGGCGGGCCGACGCCCTTGAGCTCGAGAGCCGAAGATAGGGTGGCCGTGATGGGCCCCAGAGTGGAGATGCAGAATATCCACATACCTGTGTAAACAGCGTCAACAATGGCGGCCTTCACCACAGCCATCGCCTCCTCTCTCTCTCTCCCACTCCCCCTCGCCTCCTCCCTCTCCACGATCCGAAGGAATGAGCCACCAACCCGCAGCGAAAATGGCCACCGAGCTTTTCAACCGGGCGACCTACGATGATCCAACTCATGACCCTCCTCCCACTGGCCCGGGAATCAACGTACGGCTGGAGTTGGACAGGACACACAGACGGCCCAGGGGGAGAAGCCCATTAAGCCGGCGCCCATGGGCCTTTTACTAAAGCACATCAACAAATGCAAGTGATTGGCACTGGCCAATCCCAGTAAGGAACTCATCCAGCCAAGGTGTGAGGGAGGGGAACAGGAGGCATCTATCCAGTAAGAGTGCCACTGGCAACATCCACATGTGCTCATTAGTCATTAGGGCTGCCCTCCCTTGATTTGCTGCTGTATTTTGTAGTCTAAAATAACTTGGCAGTCCAACTAATTGAAGGAGAGGGTGGTCCTTTGCCAAGCGGAATATCTGATCACTACAACTCTCCTCCTTGTCTCTGTAGCCAAATTGCTCATATAAATTTGGGTCTGGCTCAATGGAGGGGTTTTCCTGTTTAGTAAGAGAGGGAGAGAAGCAAATAAAAGGGTGGTATTTGATTGATTGATTGCTTGCTCGCTCATTTTACCTTTGAAGAATTCCACCAAGCAGAAAGGGGGCGGGGGAGGGCAGGAAGAGGCAAATAGAAACAGGAGAACACAAAAGAAAGAGAATCAGCGGGAAACAGTTTTTCGCCACCTTCGCCAGAAAGTGGAAGAAATTTGGAAGCCAAAAAAACGGGGGGGGAGGAAGAAGATCTTGCGCTTTCACACAAAATAAAACTAAAAATGCCTTGTTTGTAGTGGACAAGGCTGTGCCACCCGAGTCTCATATCCTCTGGATCCTCGTACTCAGTCCTTCTTCGCTCTTCTTCTGGTTCTGGCTTCTTCTTTGTCAGATTCCACTTGGGTCTCATCTCCTCCCCGGGATTTTGTGGGCGATTTTGGCTTGTCTTCTGTTGGGAGTGGGTGCTAGGGTTTTGTTCGGATCGTCACTCCGATCACTTGTGGGCCGGCCGGATTCTACGCCCTTGATAATTAGGGTTAGGATCGGGAGCTGGCGGAAGCTGTGGACGGAAGGGGAGTTTTGATCTCAGAGAATGGTGGTATGTTCGGATCTTACAGGGAGCCCGGGTTGTGAATTAAGTAGCTCAGCTGTTGAATTCCTCGCTGTTTTTGCTCGGTAGGGAGGGCGTTGCAGTTTACTCTATGGAAGAGGATTGCACGTTAGTTTTCGTGTTGGTTGGCTTCTGAATTCCACGAATGTGAACAATCTTTTGTCCCTTTTGTAACCGTCTGAATAGTTCTGATATTGCTGAAGACAATTGAATTGCATGCTCTGATATCAGTTTCTGCTACTGAAGACTGCTTCACAATTCTTTTCGGCTCCAGTAGCGGGGATGCATTATAGGCTACGACCGCTTTGGATGTTTAAAGTCCGGCGAAAATCCTGAGTCTGTATTAACTTTGTTTAGTGTTTAAGTAGAGCGACAAAATCAGTAGTAGTTAGTAGACGGCTTAATCATCAAGTTTTTGGAAGTTGTTGTGGGGTACTAATGGATATCAGTTGAAGGTGGAAATAATGAATATGGGGACATGGTACGTGAACGAGAAGAGCACAGTGGCCTCCACGTTCCTGATACGGGACAATGTTGCTGGAGTCTGTTGTTAAACGTAGAAGCAATTTTACTAGTCCGAACAGAGGTCCACATTGACGATCTAAGGATACCGTGCAATGTCTCGCTGCTTTCCCTTTCCACCACCCGGATATGAGAAGAAAGCTAGGGCGGATGATGTAGATTTACTTGCAAAGGTTAATTGATTTTCCCCTTATTTTATTGGGTATAAATTTATCGCTTAGAGCACTCACTGTGTTGCTTCTTATATGATGGTTGAATGGTTCATTTCATTCATACTTTAGGATGATGTGGCATTTGAGCAGAAAAACCTGGTCTTAACCTAGTAGGACGTGTGTAATCTGCGCATCCTGTTATTTTTGCGTCTTGAAATGCTGTGGCTATTGATAATATCTTAGACCAGAGTAAACTCCGAGTGAAATTCCTTGCATTAGCCTCAGTTTTTTTTATTTCCCTGCAAATACATAAGTTCTTCGAGGGTCAACTTGAGAGCAATTTTTCTCTTATTTATGCGACAAACATGAATTTGGACCTAGACTGTGGCAGAGTTGCCTCTTTCTTCTGTCTGTTTACAGATATTTATTCTTAAATTTTAGCATTCAGGGTCGCTTTTTTGAAGTTGCAAAAATGAGGCTGCAATGTGGTGAGATGCAATTTATTTTTTTCATTTAACATCATTATGCTTTATGTTATTCTGAAGAAACTTTAGTAAGGATGTAAGACATGCTGATCATGATATCTATTGGGCAGTTTCTATGTTTGTTGCGTACCTGTTAATGCCTTATGCATTCTAGAGATCTTATTTAGCAGTTGTTGAAGATTGCATCAGGAACTTCAAGGGTTCATGTTGGCCACCCTGTGTTAATAAGGGTAAATGGATTAACAGATTTTTTTTTCAAGCATAAACAGGAAAGTTATTTTTGATTCATTTTAAGAGTGATAGATTTATGTCTAATTTTCTTCTTCTTTCTGCTGCTGGCTTATCTACATGTTGATGTTTTCTTATATTATTTTATGTCTAGCGTACAATTACAAATGTTACTTCTTGTGACAACCCTGTATTTTCTTTAGTCTCTGCACCATCTTACCACTACTGCTTCTCTTGTCGTTTGTGTACATATTTGCAGAAACTGTCATTAGAAGTATCCTGTCTTAAGTACATAGAATGCTACAATTGCGAAAGTAGGTTTTTGATGGAAATTCCCATTCTTGAAGTCTGTTGGCAAACATGTGAATAAATCTTGGATTAAATATCACTTTGAATTCTCATGATTGCAATATGTTGTGGAAACATTAGAAGTGCCAAAGTGTTTTCCTTTCAGTTTTATTGGCTGCAAAAACATTCTGTTGAGAAGGACCTTGTTGTGGACCACAAGGGCTCCAATTCATTCCTACCAATTTTTTTTTAAAGACACAAATGGTGATATAGGATCCATGCCATTGAACCCAGATAGTTGGGATAAGTCATAGATGATGATGTTTAGAAACCTGCATTGATTATGTACTCCAATTTAGAAAGTTTGTTTTACGATTTGTTTGGAGGTTGGTTTTCTGTATCAGGGATCACATTCGTTTTCTTTTTCCGGGTGGGTGTAAATGCATGGGCTGATTAGGTGGCTCTTAGTTTTGTTAAGTTTTTCGGGTTGATAGGTTATATACATATTTGGCGGTGAACCTTGTCAAACTGAGTTATTGAAGTCACTTTGTTCTAGCTGTTAGGCATGATATATGTGTTGATGACTTGTTTCTGCGGTACTTTATCCATAGCTGCATGTACAGCCTTTTGTTTAAAATTGTCTGTATAATTTATTTTTAAGTCAGGTGGTATGCTGAATGTGTTATCTCTGCTCTTGACCATCTATTGCACATCTTATTAAAAATTTCTTATTTCGGATGATAGTTGATTAAATATGTATGAGGCACTCAATAGGGATGGAACCTGAAAGTCCTTACTTCAAGACTGGTATAACTGCAAAGTCAAGTTGTCATGAATCAGCTTATATCGTCCATGCCAAATAGATCCACAAATTGTTTTTTCCACATAAAGCACTTTGAACTATATATGTGGCCTTTTATGTTAATTTATAAATTTACATTATAATACAAGGACTGAGATAGAGATAAGTTTACCCATAATTGTAACGTCTGCTATAATCCCTTTAGTTGTCATTAAAAAATGCCAAACTTATAGTGTTAGCTCCTAATTGTATGGTGATGATCTTTGCCTTAAAAATGTGTCTTAACATACAAAAATATTCGTTTAATTGTATTCGGGGTAGACTTTATTTGTGGGATCAGATTTAGGCTGAATGGACTCTTGGTGTGATTCTATTGAAGACTGTTCACCTTTTTTTCGTATGGGTCTTAAGGAATGTATGAGTGCTAGTATATTTAGCAGATTAGTTGTTTTAATATCTGTATGAAGCATCTTTAGACAAAGTACAAACATAACAAATTAGATGTTTTTGTTGGGGCTCAAGCCTAATTGAGTGGTTAATAATTTCTTAAAATATTAATCTAGAAATGGGCTATAATTGGATAAGTCAGTAATGAAAGGTTGACTTTGAGATTGTACATGGTTTAGATGGTTATCCTAAGACTAAAAAAACGAATATTTTTCGTTTTTTTGTCAAAGCTACTCAGCGGGAGGAAATACTTTCTCGAATGTTGCTGAATAAGTGGGGTCCACATACTATGCACATGCCGCATGTGCATGCACATCTTTTGTTGGCTGCAATACTGCCTAGTCACTAACACATGTTTAACCAGGTGTTTGAATCGTTGTTTTTTATATTTGCGGAAGTTCCCTGTTGTGGTTGGAACTCTTTATTAGATTGTTATTCTAAGAATAAGAAAGCCAAATGTTTTTTGTTTTGATGTCGTTGCTACCCAGCAGGATGAAATACTTTCTTGATTGTTGCTGAATTAGTGGGGTCCACATACCATGCAAATTCAACATGCATGTGCATCTTTTGTTGACTGCAATATTGCCTGGTCATTGGCACATGTTTAACTAGGTGTTGACTTGTTTTTTTTTATTTGTGGAAGTTCCCTGTTGTGGTTGGAACTCTATTTTAGATGGTTATTTTAGGACTAATAAAATCAAATATATTTTGTTTTGATGTTGACGCTACTCAGCAGGATGAAATACTTTCTTGAATGTTGCTGAATAAGTGGGGTCCACATACATATGCATGCACTTCTTTTGTTGTCTGCAATGTTGCCTAGTCTTTGGCACATGTTTAACTAAATGTTGAATTTTATTTTTTTTTGTATTTGTGGAAGTTCCCTGTTGTGGATGGAACTATTTTTTATAGAAAGGTGTGGGGATGTAATAACTTAAGATCCTGTAAATTAAGAATGTGCTGATTCTGGGAAATTACCATGATGTTGCTTCCTCTTCTAACATCTTCTTCCTTCGCCAACTTCTACATTGTTATCGTGTTTTTCTTGAAGTTTTTAGGGTGATATAATTCAGAAACATCTGGCGGATTGTGTAAGCGATTAGTTCCTAATGCATTTAGTAACTTGACATTACCCTTATTGAATGTATACTTCAGCACCTTCCATTATTCAGTGTAATTTATTGTGTTAATGTGGAATTTGCCACATAAATTGTCTTGTACCAACACGTTGCCTGTATTTTCCAGCTTTTTCCATATTAAGCCTATAATATATTATTTACATTATACTCAACATAAGAAAAAGTTGTTTGTAACTGTGTACATGATATACATGGTAGATACAACCCTCTTTTAAAGGATGCACCGTCTTATATTAAGTATGCTTCATTCTGATCCGGCTATATACTCAACCATGTGTTGAATTTTTTTGGCCTTGTCTAATGTTTTGCTCAATTTCAATTTTCTGTCTTTGAGCTGCATCTGTTAAACCAAAGTGCTTAAAAGTAACGAACTTGATTTTGTTGGGTTAAACTTGCCTGACTGAATGTCAGCTGCAGGAGAAGCATAAGGAGAAAAGACATAAAAAAGAGAGGAAGGATAAAGAAAAGGACAAGAAGGACAAAGAAAGAAGCAAAGATAAACACAGGGACAAGAAAGACAGAAAGGAAAAACACAGAGACAAAAAGGACAAGGACAAAAATAAGGATGAAAACAGGGCATCAGATGGAAGAAAAGTTGAAGGTATATCAGTGGGTCAGAATGGAGAGAAGATTGGTGAGATTAGGCAACAGGCAGAAGAACTCGATAATAAAATGGTATTGGAGGAGTTGGGAAGAAGGATCAGAGATGAAGAGGGGGCAGGAAACCGGGTGGAATGTGTTGGCACAGATCAAAGAAGTGGTGTTTTGGGTTTCTCTGTGGAGAAGAATAAAGCCGAAGGTGATGATAAGCGGCATCAAAAGCACAGGGAGGATTCCAGATGTCTTGGAAAAGAACTTACTCCTGGACATGATCGAAGAAGACAGGAAGGAATGCTTAGATCAGTGGAGAAGGATATGGAGAGGGGAGTTGAAGTTAAAGATAAGAATAAAGACAAGGAAAAGGATGATAAAAAGGAAGATAAACAAAAGGATCGAGAAAGAGAGAAGAAAAGGAAGGATAAAGATCGGGATAAGGAGAAGAAAAAAGAGAAGGAGAAAGTGAAGGAGAAGTCAAAGGAAAAAGGGGTTCACAAGCAGAAGGAACACAATCAATTGAGGGAAAGTGTTAAGAAGGAAGGTGTTGAAATTTCCAATAATATTTTAAAACCCACATCAAATGACAGCAAGAGTAGCAGTAATGAAGATGGGAAAAAGCGAAAGGAGCTCGAGATGAATGGGTTCATACATGGTGAGTTTATCGTTTTTAGCATGTCTTGTATTTTTAATGTAAAATTAGCTTCTTCATTTCAAGCTTGTGTGTCTTATTTGCGTACAGAAAGTGAGAAATGGCCAAATAAATTGCCAAGACTGGCTCCCTCCTCCCATCTGCAAGTAGAAAATGGAAGGAAACCAGAGCCTATACGTATGACAATCCCTTCTGCCCTTGACAGACCAGGAGCACCTGATAGTAAAAAGGTCGATTTAAAGAAGGAACCCAAGATCAATGGTCTATTAGAAGCCTGCACACCTTCAGTTTGTTTGAAGGCTCCAGCTAGTGTGAATGCCTGTGAAATTGGTGAAGCATCTACCACAAGACCACCTCATCCTGATGTCAAATACTTGGACCAAATTTATGCTGTCCCTAAAATGGAGGAGTGCTGCGATCATGGTGATGACCAGCAATGGTTGTTTGGTAGTAGAGATAATAGTCGTCGGTTGCAGAAGGCAAACATAAACCCTGAGGTTTGTGAAATGGCGCCACAAGTATGGGCAGAAGCTATGCAGCTGCAGCCGGCAGATATATGTGCTTTGCCATACGTGATTCCATACTGATGTATGTGGCTGCTTACCTGATACTCCGAGTCAAGCAGTCTGTTTCTTCAAATGATCCCTTTAAAAATGGTATTGATAGCTGCATTCTTTTATTTTGTAAGTTTGCCTCTTTCAGATATTAATTTAACCTGCCGCAGTGATAAATATCTGCATGTGACCTGGATCTGGAGCTGTCTATTGTGGTCTAAAACTGCTTTCCAGTACGTGGGTGCATGTAAATGGAACTGAATGAAAGCAACATACCCCCTTGCCCTTGATGGAAGAACACATTTTAATGGAACTGAGTGAAAGGAACATTTCCCCTTGCTCTTGATGGAAGAACCCACTTGATTTTAGGGGAACAAAAAGAACTTAGATTCATACCACTCACGTGGAGCCTGAGCTCCTTGGAGGAAGAGGAACATTGATATTCAAGCCAAGCTCACCACGCACAACACAATTTTGATTTGTAATATATAAAATTTTTTATTACATCAAATGTACAATAGAGAGAAAAAGGATGAAAAATGAAAGGTAGTGCCGTCCACTTGATCGTTCTCATTTATAAGCCTCTTTTGTGCGTATTGCATTGTCTTGATCATCTGAAATTGCTCTTAAAAGCAGATCCACAGCGTAGACTGGTGGTTTGTGATGTTGACTATCATTCACTCGGAAGTCCAATTTAGTAGGACACAATGATTTATATGTAGGATACTTCCCGCGGAATTTTGCTTTCAGAGTAAAATAAGCTACCGAGACTCGTTTTTCTAGGCTACCTCAACAGCAGTTTTGATCAATTGTTTTCAGATTCAGAGCCTCCTTATGATGTTACTCCTCTTGGTGTCTACATAGGGAAACAAATATGATGAAGCTCAAAGAGAGATCTTTATGCGTGAACGCCCTTTCAGGAAGACTGTTTGAACATAAATTATCCGCCATTATAATTGTATGCGGCAATCACCTTATATTGCATCATGCAGAACGGGTGAAGATGATGGTTGTTGGACTGTACTATGCGTAGAAAATCAGGTAATGATTAACTGACTTGTCGTAAAATTGCGATGGCTAAGAAATAGGTCTCACACTTGGACGCTACACTTAGTCCACGCAAGTAAAATGGATGAATTTGCTATATGAAGGCGTAGGCACTGCCCTCCTTGGAGATAAGCTAATCTACCTTATGAGTTTTTTTTTTCTTTTTCTCTTAGCTGACTTATGAGGTTATTTGTTCTCCTATCAACAGCCGCCTAGAGATGATTTACGAGGTTCAAGAACACATGATATTTGAGACCAATGACATGCTAACATATATTAACACCAATGTCATTGACGTATACGCCATCTATCGGATAGAGTTCCATTGCGTTCCTGAGCTCATTGTCAGACTGAGCAATAAAACGCGGCTCCACGCAGGTCCATGACCCAGCAGGAAAGATTGGCTTTCGTGTTCCATCGCACAACCGGTTCGCAAGCATCTTAAATAAAAGGTTTTTTATTCAGTCACATCAATCAGCAGATTTTTCACATTTAGAATAAAAAAAAAATGAACTAGTTAGATGAAAGCAGTCAGCTCCAGTCTATCACCGAGCGTTCAGGTAAAATAAACCTGACTGTACACATCCCTCCTGCCTTTTTGGCCTTTCTCCTTTACAAATGAAGTCGGTCGCTTCCCCGGCCAAAAAAAAAAGTCACAAAGAAAGAAAAAACAAACTAAACGACTCCGTGCGGAAGATGACTACTTCCATTTGGTCCTTCGTTTCGTTTTACTTAATCAAAACGTGGTGGGAACTACAACTATGTGCTTCAGTGGGTGCGACACATCGGTGCCGCCAGCATGCTTCACGAACTCGGCCGGCGAGAAGGAGCTGCCATGGCAGACACACACGATGCTGACTTCTGTTTTCGTGTATTTGTACAAGAAGCCTGTGATGGTCTTCCCATTTGGGCCGTTGCCGGTGGTTGACACGCAGGGCATTTTAGGTAGGGCGGGTATCCCCTGGCAAGGCAATTGTTGCTCTCTGTTCTCGTTTGTCCTCTCCTCCGATGGATTAGGACAGCAGGAGCTGGTAACTAGAGAAGCAGACACAGGCCTTGGAGGAGAGAGGGAGAACACAGAAGGGGAGACTAGGATTGGTTTAGTTTCAGAAGCAGTGCCCTGAGGCTTCTCTGCGCTTGGCTGGGCTAGGGAGTTTCGGTTTGCTTCTTCAGCATGAGACAGGACAGTAGCATAATCAGAACAAGCTTGGGCGCTGGCACGCTGCGACAGCTTCCGCTGAGGATGCTCTCGAGGGGAGCTGCTTGAATGGCTTCCGGACTCAGTGCTACATCCTCCTGCAACAGAAAAGGTAAGAAAATCATGTTAACTTCTGAATACAGTTCACAGCGAGACATAACTCCACACTTTTTTTACCAGACATACCACATTACGTTTTCTAACGAACGAACAAAAACGAATCTCTAACACTTTAAACATAGCCATAACTTCCATCCACATTTGGAAACCAAAAAAATAAAAAATGGGCGTTCCATGATTCATGTCGGTCAACTATTTTAGGAAGAGACAAGTTCAGCACAAAGTACTCGAAATAGATTACGTCCAAATAATAAAGATGTTGCTTTGCAAAGCCAAAGACACAAACATATATAAACACTTTGCGGTTTGCATACTTCTGAATTCTGATAAATTGTTGGAATAGCCTCAATGATATCTCAACACATTATACGTGAGACAAATAAACGAATTGATAAAACAGCAGGATCATTTATTTACTGAAACAGGCAAAA
Organism: Saururus chinensis; assembly: GCA_035235625.1. Lineage (NCBI taxonomy): Eukaryota > Viridiplantae > Streptophyta > Magnoliopsida > Piperales > Saururaceae > Saururus > Saururus chinensis. The sequence goes on from CP141145.1 coordinate 37,275,092, forward strand.
GCAGATTAAGTGCCCAACTATTAAAAGTAGTAGAAGAATGAGGCTGCTCCACCCATGTTCACAAATCACAACAAAGAAAAACAACATTTTTCAAGATTATCTGAACCATACAGTAAGGGATTCTTATAGTTATTAGCAAATTTTGTAGGACAGAAACAAATGGTAGAATGGAGAACTGACGACTACAGTACCTTGGAGATAGGCGCTCTGGTTATCTGAAGTCTGGGACGGACTGCCACCGCCGGAGACAGCCTTTCCGACGCTCTGCTCCGAATCGGCATTACCGGGCACGGGCTGATTACCCCGCCGAAATGGCCGAAAGACCGCAGGCGGGACGGCCGGCGTGTCCAGTACCGGCTCTTTCCCCGGAGGGGTGGCCCCTTGGGTCGAGGGCGGGGCCCAGAAAGGCATGACGCAAGGAGAGGGATACCCATATCCAACCGGCAAATACTGAACGGGGTGGACAGGAAACTGCATTGGCACCATTGGACACGATTTGGAATTCTCTTGTGGAGGATAGCAAGAATCAAGGGTAACAGCCACATTCTTCTCATTACACTTCTCTCCCTCCTTATGCCGTCCTTCCGAACGAGACGCCTCCGTCTCTCTCTTCGCCCGGTCTCTGGCCCTGGAGCGGAACTGTTGGGCCTCCACATCCACCAATCCGCCGTTGCCAAAGAAGAAACCCCGCTTCCGCTCTTTCTCCTCGCACTTCTTCCCGAGATCCCCCCCGTCTCCATACGCCTCCACAGTCGAAACCCCACCTTCAAACCCGAGGTCCATCACGGGAACCGTTCTGGGGCTCTCCGGCTTCTTCCTCAAGAAACTCCCACCCAGAGACAGCCCCAAGCTCAGCTCCAGCTCCTCCTCCGCTTCCACCACCATCGCCATGGCCGCCACCCACTGCTCTCCCGTCAACTCAAACGCCCATATCCTCCTCCTTCCATCATCCTCCACTCACAAAGTCACCATTTTTTCTTCTTCGTCGTCGTCGTCGTCGTAGTATTCGTTTTTCCTCCACCAAATTTCCCTCATTTATACTCCTTCCTTCCTTTTATTTTTAGGGTTTTTTTTGGGTCTCTGATTCCCCTTCACGGAGCTCGAAGCCCCGGCGGTCCGCAAAGCGCGCCCGACTCGCCGCGTGTCAGGGCGGCCAGAGCGCGAGGTGGCCGGCAGCGACACGTTGGATGGAGGTTAAATCTCGCACTGGCTTACTAATGACGGATTAGCGTCCCATTAATAGGAGATTGGCGGTTGCCGGGGCCCGCGCGCTCCGGCCCGGGGAGGATGATAAATATGGCGGGAATCTTTTGTTGACCGTGGAACTGGGTCAGACTGGGGTGTTGGGAGGCTCTGACACGTGTGCTTGTGCTTCGGGATGTAAAAAGCGTAGCTTGCTTAGCTGTCTCGTCGTGCGGTCGTGGCGTCGTTTGCGGCCCGTTTTCCCACGTGTCGGCGTGTTGTTGATTGCTGCGCACGTTGGTACGAGGAGGTCGTCAGACTTTATTTAATGAGACGATGGGCCAGGCCTGACACGGACCGACACGTGTGAGATTCCGGGTTTTGCTAACGGTTGAGCTCCTGCGTAAGTATTTGAGACGAGGGAGGAGGTGGCACGTGCAGCTCTTCGCGCTTTCATGGGAGCGGGAGCGGTGCATGTATGCTGGCAGGCCGTGGGCCTGCTCGGCACGTGAGGGGAAGGCAGTATGGGGTGCAGTCTGGGTTCATGTAGGTGGCCACGTTTCGACCTGAGATGGGCCACGTGAAGTGGGCCTAAATGAAAGGGCGCCTAAAGTGTGGCAAGTGGCAACGCATTTATATGGTTGTCGGTGGGCTCGACGGGCCGGGTTAGGTTGGATCATCACCCCTCTCCCCCGGGAGAAATTATCTATGTGGTTATATATATTTTTTTATTTATATTTTATTTTTTTAAGTTAAAAATAAAATAAAATAAATAAATTATTATGATTAAATTTTAAAAAAAGTTGAAGTGAGCCTGGTTTCACGCTTGGGGTGCATGATACGTTTTGCTGTGTGAATCCAAGCCTATCGAGCTGTTTTGATGGTCTATATTATTCACAACACAAATACCCCTTAAATAACGTGAACCATTAAATATAAATATGACGGCTCAGTGGGCCTAGGCTTATGCAGTCGCATGGAAACAAATGCTCACCTCAATGGACCGATTAAAATTTTAAATATTTAATAAAATTAAAAATAAGGCCCAAGTGATCGAATATCTTCCCTATTTAGCTATTTGTTAAATTTTAACAATTTATTTCTCACTGTTTCATATTTTTTTGAAAAATTCTCTTTTATTTGTGCATAGTAAAATATGAGTAAACTAATAAAATAAAGGAATGAGAAACTATGAATTAGGATTGACTCTTTCATGTCTACTCCGTGGCCAGCCTCATTTTATGCCTTCGCCTCATGTGATCTTTAAAGCTTGTTAAATGTGGCTAATCTTATTAGAGGGGATATGCAAAGTATTTTTAAACTTTTTTAGCATTCATCTTTTTCTTAATTAAACCAAACCAACCACTTGCACCCCTATTATTTTTTTCATAAAAGTTTAAAAATATGAAAATATAATTATTAGGGAAAGCTGCGTGCAGTGGCGGCAATGCTACAATGGGACAATGAGGGGCTATGGCCCATTGATTTTTAATATTTTGTTTGTTTATATTATTTTTTAGGGATAGTCAAAGGTAGGTTTACTTAAACACCCCCTCCCCCACCTCAACCCGATACGAAACATAAAGTTTTAGCTCCACCCTTACCAGTTTATGACACCTTGAATTTTTAGAATATATATATAGCCTTGGTGTTACCTTGGACTGTCAATATATATCACGTAACATTAAAATGAATCATCCAATGAGATGTCTCTCAATAAAATATGTCTCTCACAATACATGACAATAGCTACATGCAAGTGCAATAATATTAATTAAATAATTGGCAACTAAGTGCGTTATTATAAACCTTTTTTTTAATGTCTTAAGTTCAATTTATTACTAAACACCTTGATACTAATTGAGTAAAACCTGCTATCAAAAATTTAATATTTTGAATTTGGTAAAAAAACCTGCATCACAAAGATGTATAAATATTTCCACTAATACTTAATAAAATATAAAAACCACAATATTCAAGCCATAAAAAAACTCCAATGAAAAATATAAAAATATCTAAAAATGTGATAAATAACAATAGCTAGACAATTACACAAGTAAGTACAAAATAATATAAATTACAATTTAACTTAAAATATCATTCTAAAGAAGCCAACTCCAATAACGAAGAGAGACAGGCTCTGCCTCTAAAAGTAAGCCAACTATATTTTTGGAGCAACTAGCTATAATATTAAGAGTACACGAACTCCCGTTTAAAAGAGCATGCTATAAATAAACAACATATCTCGACATCTGCAACCATGGGCTTAAATAGGTAAATATCATCATGCTGCCGGAGGTAAATAAACCTTCTTTGATGCTCCTAAACCTAGGTGCACGCATGGTGTATTAAAATGGCTGGGGACCAAAGTTCAAAGAATGCAGGGACCATAAAAGCTCATAACCACATGGATCGGCGCCACAATAGCTATTTTTTGTGAGCCAAACTTAACTTTATATTTTTAAATGGCAAGTTAGCACGTGACCCAAAATAGCTGTATGTTTGCACTAAAGGTAAAATTATAATTACAGAGTTATGTTAGAGTTTAAAGTAAGGTTAGGCCTTTAACACAATATTAATAGCTTTTAAGAATTTTTCTTTTATGTACGGAAGTGTGTGGATCGGGTCTCAAACGAAAATTCATGTTTTAATTGTGATCACCGGAGTAACGTAGCTGTAACCTGGACCCAAATCACAGTTCGTCATCTCCTTCACGAACTTGTCGGACAGAACAAAACTAGAGCATGGATTGAGCATGAAAACGTCGGTAGAATTTTCCACCCAATCAAACCTAACACTAGACGAAAAAAGTATATGAATTGAACCTCAAACTAGCAGCAGAATTATCAGGTGACTAAACCCCCCCACTGGACATAAACATAGTATGGATTTGAGCATGAAACCTTTAGCAGAATTTTCACACAATCAAACTCAACTTTGGACGAAAACGAAGTATGAATTGGACCCGAAACCAACAACAAAATTCTCTTATGACCAAACCCACCACTGGACGAAACATAGCATGGATTGAGCATGAAACTTTCATCAAAATTTCCACATAACCAAACCTACAAACTGTATAAATAACTGTCACGACCCAAGCCTTGGAAAGGGTCCAAAGACTGTCAATACCATTGGAGTGCACATAGCTTAGAGTTGTGACAAGATAATAACATATTTTGCAAGGGATAAAGAATTTAATCTAAAACATAGATAACTTTATCACTAACTTTTATTGGATCAAATAAAATGTGTTTCACCCAAGGGGTGTTTATCTGAAACTACAATAAATCTACTTATATTTAAAAGAAATCAAATTAATCCTAATTCCCTTCGTTAACTCTGTGATCATTAACTCTATCTTTTCTTATCGTTTCTACGCATCCAAATCAAATAAACTTGCATGCAAAAATGCGTCCGATAGAACGAACATTCCAAAAGTGAGCTAAAAGCTCAGTGGGTCTCAAATAAAACATACATTGTAATCTTAGCAATCATCGTTTACACCACAACAATAATAGATCAATTTCTACAATAATACATTTAAACATAATTGTTGGATATATTCATATGCATGCATCTCATTAAAATTTAACCAATCATCATACATAATCACCATATGTATCGTATTTCATAACTCATAATCTACACAGCTCATTCTCTATAAGACCCAGAGAGTTAGCTATGTGATCCGTGATTTGCACCGGTGCGAATGTGCAGTGGGTGGGCATACGCGTACACTCGTAATGACCCGTAAAACCGGGAGGTAGCTATCAAAGGCTGGGGTCCACCCTCATCCCTACGCGGCCCCTTGGGTAGTCTTATTATCTTGAATGCTGAAATTGAGTCACCCAACCCAAATCTTAACTACCCTTGTCAATCCATCACTCTTAGGCGGGTTCTTAATACCTGATCTACCAATTATGCAACGCATTCCTCTCACATACCCATAAGAGCGAAAAATTAATCATATTCCATAAGTGATTTAAAAGTAAAACCAAAATCATAATTTATTTAATAATATATGCTTGCATATAATTCAATTATATCATAATATAGTATAACATGAATTGCAGAACACCATCCATCTCCTATGACTCACAAATATTACATGTAAGTAAATTTACACCCTACATATAACCTGCATCAATTTAAAACATGGTTCAACATTTCAGAACTTAAAACAAAGAATTAATCTAAGTTGGAGAATAACATAAATGTGACTCAAATTCAACAATGCAGAAGCTTAAATACATTAGCATATTAACATATATAATTACATGTTCCTGCTACAAAACATGTATAATTTCAATTCTTTCCATACTATAATCATTACCATGCATAAATTTCTCAAAACTTTACGTTACATACATACCCAAACTAGTAGTCTATACCAACATATAATTAGTAATAGTTTATTAATTAATTCGCAATCCATAATTAACATTCAATTGTTGAATAGTATGGTGCATGTAATAACTCGGGGAATACCTTGTTTGAACATTTAAAATTAACTCAGCAGTCCTAATTAAATATTTGAAACAACAGCATATTGAATGAATCTGAAATCATGCTAAAATAACTTATATGGACTGCCCAAGCTACTTTACTTTAACCAATATGTGGCTTATATATTTTTTCATCATTGGCACAATATAAAAAAATTAGATATGCAAACATAATTCAAGTACTGCATAAAACAAATATCTATATATCCTTATACAGCCTTACAACAATGTGCATAGTAGGTGAAATTAACTTTAACCCAATCTATTCATATGAGATGTGCATCACTAAATCTAGAATTAGGGATTTAACTCACATATTTCATCTATACTTTAACCATATCAGTCATGCTAGAAACATAATAATATTGAGCATAAATTGAATCAGAGTATTCCATCTCAACATTGAAAGACATACAATTAATCAAGGCATATCATACTCATAAGATTAAAATTTGAATGTAAACACTCTATTAGAAATTCATCCACTATAATAAAAATTACAGATTGAATCATGCTAAGAAGACAATCCATGGTCTAATTGAGGGACCTCACCTTAGCCCAATTTGAAGTACAAAACGTCCCTAATCTCACTGCTCTTCTTAAATCTCTAAAGAAAACCACAACCAAACTCTAATTAGTGGCTGAAAACATGTAATTAACACAAGAGAAGGAAGAGGATGTGATTTAGAAACTTTTGTATGATTCTTCTTATTATGAACAGTGATTCCGAAACTAGGAAGAGGGAATTAGGTCATATCCAAGAGAAGAGAACTACAAATAATCAAAAGATCTTACCTTTGTGTCTTCCCCTCTTCAGCCCGGTCCTCTCGCCGCCCAAATTTACCTCTCATCGCCGCTGGCGGGCTGCCAAAATTGCTTCTCGTCGAACCAGGGAAGAAGGGGTTGTTTGGGGTGAGAGGGGGGGGAGGAGATAAGGATTTATAGAGATGAGATGGGGAGAGACGTCAAGGAAGAGGGGAGGAGAATCGTGGAAGAGGGTAAGAGTCGTAGGGGAATTGGAGATCACAAGGAGGAAGAGGGAGAGTCATTGGGAGAGGAGAATTTATCCTCTCCCTGGTGCGGCTAGGGCTGGGGGGGGGAGAGACCTTCTCTCCCCCGACGCTCTTAGAATAGAAATCCCGTACCAACTCAGACCCGGACCGGGTTTTGGCCAAAACCAATTAAACATGGGTTTACAATAACAGTCACGTACTTGACAATCAAAGTAACTAGAATACATCAACTAGTTAGAAGAACAACAACTATTTCTATCACATATGGGCATCCAACAATTTATAATATCAGGGTTGAGGAAGAAAGCAAGCAGGACACAAAAATCAAATCGCCCAATAGGAATCCACGTTGAGGAAGTTTTGTACCAACAATAGCAAGATTACTTGTGAAAAAAAAACACATCTTACACAACATCTTCATGAATTCACCCCTGAATTGCTCACCTGCTGGAAGAAGCTGCTTGCTTCTGTTGCTCGCACATGGAAGAACAGGGATTGCCCTTCATGGGCAGGGAGATGTGCAACAGTCCATTAGAGAGGCGTGATCCAAGAAAACAAAAGGTGTTAGATATACCACACCAATGAAAATTACCTCCCTCGTCTACAAGAATTCCAGCCTACACACGTCCTCCTCTGCCATACTCGTGCCTTACCTCTAATGATTTATGATACGAGGACCATATACACAATGTCTTTACCCTCCATCTGAAACATAGAAGAGGGAAGATAGCCTACCAAACCAAAGAGGAAGAGAGAGGAAACAAAGAAAAAGGGTGAAGGAAAGATGTGCATCTCGCTATGCCTATGTGGTCTGCAATATTTAAATGGACTTGGGTCTTGCACAAACAGAGTAAAAGTAAGGAAATAAGTACGTTAGAGCATCACCAACGTGGGATACTATTTCTAAATGGCATCCCACGTGGCCAATTTGGGGTTGTGAAATGACACCCTGCTTAGGTAATTTGGGGTTGGGAAATGACACTCCAGCCACTCTAACTAGGCTCTATTTACAACATGGAAATGACAACCTTATATGGGGTATGGTTTATTGTGTTTTCGAATAGAGATACTATTTTTATTTTTTTAATTATAATTTTTTTTATTTTTTTAAGGGTGTTAATGAGACAAGTTTAATTGAGTATTAGACTTTTACGACTTGAGCTCAAATTACTGAAGCTCGATTAAGCTTAAAACTGTTAGCTCGAGCTTGATTCGAATTAGAAATCCAAAATTTGGCTTAAATTCGAGCTCAAACTTAAATAAGTAAATTATGAGCCTAGGCTCGAACTGGGCTCAAACTAAAAAAAATAATATATATATATATATATATATATATATATATATATATATATATATATATCTAAAATATATAAAATATCACACATATTAATATGATTTTATTATTAAATATTAATACATATACTTCAACAAGTATTACGACTACGCCATAAACATATGACTATAGTCACTATGAAATAAAAAAATTATGACAAATAAGTTTTAGTTACATATGCTCAAACTATTTTCTTCTCTTTATATACATATAATAACTAAAAAATATGTAAAAAATAAAAAAACTCATTTAGGCAACATTGCTATCTTCTTTGTGTTTTCTTTTTTTTGTACGTACTTATAATTCATTAATAAAAGAACTATTCTTTAACTTTAGTATGCCTCTAAAAAATTCTACAATACATGTAAAAAGATATATATTTTGTAAGATAATGATGGTCCAAATGTCATGCTTCAACTTTTAAATGAATATTTAATCAATCTTTTTTATACTAAAGTTAGTCCCCTAACGTCATGCTTCTTTTAGAAGTATTTTTAAGTATATTAGTGTGATAACATGTTGACCCTTTGATATATACTTATAACTTAATTTGGTTTTTCAATTGAACTAATTTTAGTTCATCTTCAAAAATCAAAGAGAGCTATTAATTTTTCACATAAGGAGTATATTATTGGTTGTGTCTCTAATATTTTTATTTTTATCAAATGTATATTATATATAAAAATTATATATCAATTACAATTTAATGAGGATATATATCATAAAAAAATTTATATGAATTTAGGCTCACGTACATCGGTGTGAGCTAAGAATCATAGGCCATCAGATTGAGATCTATGGGCACAATAAGACATAAACTAACATGCCTCATAAGTTATATGTGTTGTTGGATTATAATATGAGGATGCATGACATTCATGCTTACGTAGTCGTGAGTGAACCTTGATTTATATAAACATATCTCATATACCATATATAATACATAATATATATATATATATATATGTGTGTGTGTGTGTGTGTGTGTGTGTGTGTGTGTGTGTGTGTGTGTGTGTGTGTGTGTGTGTGTGTGTGTGTGTGTGATTATATGTCGTTTTATATATTCCATTCGTCATAGATTAATAGTTTCATTAGTTTTTTTCAAAATGAACTAATTAAATAGAGCTATTAATCTAGAATGAAAGGAGTATGACATAAATATATATTTAAATTAATAATTATATTTTATATAAAATATGTATATATGTATTATTTATTTTTTATATTATATATATATATATAATTTAAAATTATATTCAAGCTTGAGCTCGAGCTGAGTAGCATTGAGTTTTATTCAAGTCAAGCTGAGTTAAACATGGGTTTGCTTGAAATCGGCTCGAACCTATTTAAACTCAAATCGAGTTCAAGTCAAGCCCGATTAAAGTTAAGCTGGGCATGCTCAACAAACTAGCTTAGCTTGTTAATGGCCCTACATTTTCTTAATATTAAAATAAAATTTTAATATCTATGATAGGAGTTTGTATGTTACTATTTTGTTACACATCCCAATGGAAATACCACTTAAGCATCTTAAATGACTCCTTTTAAAAACTAATAGTTGTAGTCAAAGGGTTTGGTCCAACATTAGTACTTAGCATTGTTAAAGCCCATGACCATGTATAAATCCCTTACCCATATCCTAATTTTGAGTTGGATTTTAAATTAAATTAAATTGAATTAAATCAAATCATACTTAAGTTGCTTTGAACACATTTATATTATATATTAAAAATAATTATCATTTTATAATAAAATTTAGTTCTGTTACTAACACATACACATATTATTGCAGTAATTTAAATTTTTCTATATAAATCCCTATAAAAGAATTATTGAACATAATTTTCAGTAAAATAGAAATATTAATTATAAGTTATTATTTATAGAAGAAAATTTATATTCCACCCAGACCAGGTAAGTAAAATTTAAACATGGCCCAACTTGGTGAATGGGTAAATTTGAAACCCAACCCGGTCCACTATCGTATAAATAAAATCAAACCCGATCTATTTAAAATCGGGTTGGGTGGGATAAATAAAACATCAACCCGTGGTGGCATCCCTACGGAATCCCTCCCTCTCTCCCTCGCCTTCTCTTGGATCGCTGTCGCTTCTTCGTCTCCGTATCTGCTCGCAAAATCACTGCCTTTTCCATTGCAGAAAGAAACTAGCTTTCGGTTCGTTCTGATTGCTGCAGGTTCCCTTCTTTTAATTTTGAAAGTCGGTTTCTTCTTCCTTTTTTTTTCCACTTTGCGTATTTGTTGTTGGGGAAGGGGGGGTTTTAAATCTGAAGTTGTAATAGTAGATTTTATGATGAAAATTATCTAATTTTGGTTGATTCATACACGGAGGAAGCTTAGATTCGAGAACCTAAGTGAATTTCGAGTGCTGGTGACACTCGATATGGCCGAGGATCGCTGTTGATTGATTCATTTGTAGACAATATACTTGGGTCTAGGGTTTGGATTTTGAAATTTATCTCCTCGTTATGCTCTTGTGTGTAGATGGCGGATCGAGGGGCCACCGCTGCAAAGCCGATATGGATGAAGCAGGCGGAGGAGGCGAAGCTCAAGATGGAAGCTGAGAAAGCTGCTGCTGCGAAAGCTGCATTCGAGGCGACGTTCAAGGTCGATAATTCTGCCAACAAAGAGCCGGCTTCCTCCGACAGCGAGGCCGACGAGGGTGAGGAGGATTTCGCGAAGAGGCCCGTTGGACCCGTCGATCCGTCCAAATGCATCGCGGCTGGCGCCGGTATTGCGGGTGGGACTGCCTGCACTCCGTCGACTTTTGTTGTTGTGGCAAAGGATGCAGATGGGCGGAAATTGACGACCGGTGGAGCTCAACTCAAGGTCAAGATATCTCCTGGGGTTGGAGTCGGAGGGAGTGACCAAGAGGGCATGGTGAAGGATGCAAACGATGGGAGTTACTCTGTCACTTACGTTGTTCCCAAGCGTGGGAATTACATGGTCCATGTTGAATGCAACGGGAAGCCGATCATGGGGAGTCCTTTTCCGGTGTTCTTTAGTGCGGGGCCGGCAGGGGGAATATTGGGTATTCCCAATTCGTCTGCCTACCCTAATCTCGTTAACCAAACGATGCCCAACATGCCAAATTACTCGGGAATGATGTCGGGGGCATTTTCAGGATTACTTGGAACGATACCGGGTGTCTCGTCTGGAGCTTCTGGAGGAGTTGTTTTGCCTGGGGTTGGAGCTTCGCTTGGCGAAGTATGTCGGGAGTTTTTGAATGGGAGGTGTGCAAAAACTGATTGCAAGTTTAATCATCCGCCTCACAATTTGTTAATGACTGCTTTGGCAGCTACTACCACAATGGGGAGCTTAACTCAGGTTCCAATGGCTCCATCTGCTGCTGCAATGGCGGCAGCCCAGGCTATTATGGCTGCTCAAGCTTTGCAAGCTCACGCTTCTCAGATGCAGGTGCAAGCACAATCTACAAGCGAAGCATCAGGTTTTGTCTCATTTTCTATCGCTTTTGTAATTTTAGTGGCGTAAAGAAGTTGCTATTCTTTCTAACGAGGTTCTTTAAGTTAGTCCTTTGTTAGGCTTTTGTATATGATTCATCTTTCCCAAAATTTATGCAATGACGAGTTTGTTCAGTTTTTTTAGTTAAATTATATTTAAATGCTTGTTGAAAAAGTTTCTGGGAACCGAAAAAAGGTATTCAAGGTTTCCCGAGAGATGTGTGGTTATAGTTTTTTTTTTACTAAAGAAATATAGATGCTTTTTTTTTTTCTTGGAAAATTGGTTTTCAACATAGTTCGCTATCTCTCGAGATCCTCACTGATCTCGGTCTCGGTGGATTGACAAGGCATGAAACTGATCGATATGGCTTTCAGCCAGTTTTACATGGTCTTGGCAAGATCTTGGGAAATTTCACTGAGATTCAAGAGATACCTGGAAATCTGACAAAAAAAAACTATTTTTTTTTTAAAAAATAAAAATCACAAATCTTGGGCCCCTAGTCCCCATCGCCATCCCTCCACTTCATAGTCTACTTCTATGCTACTAGGCCAGTGTTGAGGTACAACTTCCACTTCTATATTTCATTTAGATGTATCCCGTTAGGTTTTATACTTAATTTGTTGACATTATCTTCATTGCCATTCTTAGTTTTCACTAGTTATGATGTTTCCTACTTAATTTGCATAAATTATGTTCTATTCTCATGATAATATAATTTTTTGAGAGTAGTATTAATGTTTGTAGATGATAATATTATACTTAAGTTGCTAAGAATATATGTGGAAAACATTTTTAAAGATTACTGAGATGGCGAGATTGGTTTGCTTGATCTCTCCGAGATCTCAACTCTTTGGCCAACCAAATTGAGACCGAGATCTGAGATTGTGAACATTGGTTCTATCATATAGCGTAGTTGACATAAGATTCTATTAAAATTTGGAGGTTTTTTCAGCATTCTGCTGCTTATGCTAATTGAGTTTCATATTTTTATTTTCATCAGATAAAGCTGGGAAGGCAGATGCCCTTAAGAGGACTTTGCAAGTTAGCAATCTCAGTCCTCTTCTCACAGCAGAGCAGCTGAAGCAGTTGTTTAGTTATTGTGGTACAGTTGTTGAATGCACGATTACTGACTCGAAACATTTTGCATACATAGAGTACGTGAAGCCTGAAGAAGCGACTGCCGCATTGGCGCTTAACAATATGGATGTTGGAGGGCGTCCATTAAACGTTGAAATGGCAAAGTCACTTCCTTCAAAACCAATAGTGAATACTGGGAATCAGTCTTCTCTACCTTTGGTGATGCAACAGGCAGTTGCAATGCAGCAGATGCAGTTTCAGCAGGCTTTACTTATGCAACAGTCAATGATGTCTCAGCAGGCTGCAAGCAGAGCAGCAACAATGAAGTCTGCAATTGAAATGGCTTCAAGTAGGGCGGCGGAAATTAGCAAGAAGTTGAAAGCAGAGGGGTTGGTAAGTGAAGATAACGAATCAAAGCAAAAATCCAGGTATTCATTTCGTTACAACATACAATAATGTATTTTTTATATTATGAGGGTGAAACATTGCAAGTTTATTTTGCCCATTGTAAGTAATAACTTGGATGTGCTGGCAGTTCTACATATTACCTGTTGAAATTTGAGAATATTTATTGAATTTAGTAAATTGGTCCCCAACAGGTAGATAGACAGTTTAGCTGTCCAGGTATGGTGGAAGTAATTTGAAATTAAAGATAACTCTGATGGTTGAAATTGTATGTGGCACATTCTACAGACTCACGTCAACATGTGTGCACCCTTTGTCATATTTTTTCTTGCACTTGTTCCAGAATCTACATTTGAGTTGTATTTAGTGTCTAGGCTGTTAGATTTGCTATGTCTAATTTTATAAAGGTTATTTTGTTGAATTCATTTATACATGCCATTCATGCCGTCAAGAATTTTAATTTTTAGCTTGCAATTCATGTTTACTTTGAGAGGTGTGCATAATGTGCACGAAAGAGGTTTAGTCAAGGCTGGAGATTTATGGTTGGAAGATTGATACTTTGCCTTTTGTTTTTTCAATTGGTATAATCTTCTCTAGCGTCTGAAATTTTTTTTTTTGTTTCAGGTCACCTACACCAGTTGGCAAGCCATCAAAGTCGAGGTCAAGATCACCAATTAAATATAGGAGTAGTAGGCATTCTCGTTCTCTATCACCACCAAGACACCGAAGAGACCGTCGATCTGGGTCTCCAGCAAGATTTTGTCAGAGAAATGATCGAGTAGGATTGTACAGAGGTAATAGGGATAGGTACAGCAGAGCTAGGAGATGGGAACGAGAAAGATCTCATGATCGCCAATCTTATTCAAGGAGAGATAGAAATAGTAGAAGCAGAAGCCCTAGATCAAGAAAAGCGTCTTGGGTTGATTTGGATTCGCCTAGGCATGGCAGAGGTTCTGTGAGCCCTGGTGAGAGGAGATCATATCGTGTTGGCTCAAGATCACCCACTCATCACAGAGGTGGGCGATCATCTCATAGGCTTGACAGACGATCTAGATCTCCATCTGTGGAAGACAAACGACTCAAAACTAATACCAAAGATAGTCATCGACCTGCCACACAATCTAGTAGACGGTCTAGATCAAAATCAGGAGACAATCAGAAACAGGCATCTGACATTAGGCAAGATCTTGAAGCTCCACGTCACAGAAAGCACTCCAGATCTAAATCTGCTGAAAGTGAACATCTGTCCGCTGATGTTATAACTAATAAGGGTAGCATTGGGGTTAAAAAGCGGTCTGGATCTGAAACACAGGATGCTAAATGTGATACTGATGATGCAAATCTTGATTCCCATGTGGTCTGTCCTATAGGTCGAAAAGTTTCTAGATCTAAATCTCCAGTGTCTGAGCATTATTCTTTTGATAGAAAAGGTCCTGTCGAGACTGATTCTAAAAGTGCAAGGTCTTCTAGACACAAATCCTCAAGTGGCAATCGTTACTCTGTTGATAGAAAGGATAGTGTTGAGGCCAGTGCCAAAAGCCGAAAGCATTCCAGGTCCAAATCACCTATAGATAGGCATCACTCTTTTGATGATGATGAAACTCGACATACACGTGGATCTGGTCCTGGAGGTCGAAGGCACTCCACTCCCATTTCTCCAGAGGGCAAACATCGCTCAGACAATTCAAATGATAGCTCCACGAAGAATCATCATCACAAGAGGAGAAAACATGCTAGATCAAAATCTGTGGAGAAGAGTCACAATGACTATAATAAAGATATTCATGAGACATCTGGCCACAGAAGGCATTCCAGGTCTAAAATGGCTGATCACAGATCTCATTCTGAGAATGTCACTGATGTTTATGAAGCTGCACATAAACGGAAAAAGTCTTCGGGCTCAGCTGCTGAGCATGAGCATTATTCTGATGATACAAAGGATCATGATCATGGAGCCACTTATCATAAAAGGCACACCAAGTCAGCTGAAAATGGGAATCATTCTGATGCTAAAAAAGTTTATAAGAGAATGGAAAGATCAAAAGCTAACTGCAAGGAGTCGGATGAAATTGAGCAAGATCTTGTTTTGTCCCTTAAAGAAACAGATGAAGATGGAGAATACTAAGAGTCAACTCCACATAATAGAAAAGAACTCACCATTGCTAACATGGCCAGAGCTATGGACATTCTGCTAGCAAATTGTTTTACTGCAGAGACATATTGAATTAGTAACGTGGGTCATGCAATAAATTGTTCTTATGTTGTTCGTTTTGCAGGTTGTGCGCTGTTGGGATCAATTTCTTCTGGTCGAAATTTATCTTGGATGATCTTGCCAGTGCATCCTAGTGAAATGAGAGCTACCATTTGAGGCGTGTTCCTGTGTCTGCACGGTCTATCCCAAATGTTCTGATTGTGCAGAGGTTTTCTGTTTCTTTTTTTTCGTTGTCATTGATAGACCATTTTTTCACATGTATTAAGTATTATACCATGCTAAAGCAACTCTCTTCTTGTTTCTTTCTTTCTTTTTTTTCTTTTTCTTTTTTCTCCTTAATGGCGAGTCACAGGGTGCTGTTTTATGATGGACAAGAGTTAATGTCTTCATGTTTAAATGTTGGTCCTCTATCCATTCTATAACGTTCAAGGTGATGTGTGAGATTACTAACCTCCACCGTAGGTTAGTTTAGCTTCCGCATTATTTTGGATTGCTGGAGTTCTTCTTGTGTTTAATGTGTTTTTGGGTGATTAAGCCTGTGGTCTTGTGTAATTGGCAGAATACAATTGCCTTTAATAGTGTTTTGGTCCTTTTCAAATCGGGAACATGTGCAGGTGTTGTCATGGTGGATCTACTTTGTGGAGCTTCCTGAAAGCAGTTAGCATAGTTCAACATATATGATTTGAGCAAGGTATGTGGACCTACTCGGTTCAAGACTAGGGCTCGCTGAAGCAGGCTTTTCCTCTTCTACCCTGTTAGCCCATATTTTAATTTTGAGCAAACTTGACCAAGAAATTCCTACCCATGCAAGTTAGGCTTTTGTGGTGTGCCAGATTTATATATCCTTTTTATAATGTTTTTTTTGGTGTTTTTGCAACTATTATTTTTATTGTTTGTCATTTTAAAGCTGGGTTTTCAATGCTTTATTTGTCGCCCCAGTTCTTGCCAATAGCTCTAAATCTGCAGTATTGTTTTAGCAGATTCCTGCTTCAGGATATAACCTCACTTGGTGCACTTTTTTGACGTGTATTAAATTGTACCGGACAAGTATATTATTAGAACAATTTTTCATTAGATTTTGGTGTATATCCTACTCCGAAGCCTTGAACACTTAAATTTTATTGATTTACCTGCTCACCACATGGGGCACGCTTGAAGGTGGCTGACCAACAAGGAATGATCCGGTCACAAACCATATTTGCCTTTTTTTTTTTGGTATATAACCTTGTGATTTGTGAACCCGTAGTGAGTCGAGAAACTTGTTGTAAGACTAGGTTGCTCCTGATCTTCGATACATGATTCTTAGTCCTGAATTCGGGGTACAATTTGAGATGCAACTATCGTGCAAGTCGTGGATGTACGTTGAAGATGGTGAACCTAACATGAAGTCCCATTAGTGTTTTTTTTATTCGTCTTTCCAACTATGACCATTTATGCACCTTTAGTTTGTTTTGTTTATGAACATCCTTCTTATTTAGCTAGAGGTTGCGGTGCATTTTTTCTTGTACAAGTTGTTGACCTATCAAACAGAACTAAAAATCAAATTTACAGGTTGAACTTAATGGTCTATTATTTTGTAAACACCATTATCTTATCGATTACTCGTTCTGTCATGAAGTATAAATACTCTTTTGTAGAAGTTGCAAAAGATTTTGATTTCTTTACAATTTAACAAGTGGCTAAAGATTGTCCCCCTAAATCATATAGCCCGAGAGCGGAAATTCAGATCAAATGGGGTCTAGGGCCGCGGAAAATTTGAAAGTTTTGTGCAATATCAATGTTTTTGTCTCAATATTTGATAAAAAAGCGTCGAAAAGATCTGGCGTAATTTGTGATATCAAAATGGTAAATGTTAATACTTGGTTTAAAATCTGTTATTCGGCATGCATTAAAGCGCTGGCTGGGATTTCAAAGATATCGGCTTGATGGTGATTGGGCCTCTTGTTTGGCTTTTATTGTGTGAACCTTATATAAGAATGGCAAGTTTCCCACCCTAAGCTATGGCCAGCCCACCCCATTTTGCTTACGTAAGTAACTTAAATGTATTTTTTTTCTTTCCCATGCATCTCTTGTGACACCCACCCCTCTAATAGACTACCCACCCCATGAGAGTACAACCCACTAGACTCTCTACCTCGCCGGAACCCTTGCCGAAACCGTTGCCGGCGGCCACCATCCACAAGGGTGGCTGCCGTTCATTCCTCCTTCCTCTTTTCTTTCTTTCCTTAAAACTTTCTCACTTTTGGTACCCTCTTGTTGGAGTTCTCACCGGCGACCTTATCGGACATTAATCTTCTTCTTAGTAGATTTCCCCTTCAACGAATAGTTTATGGGCAATCATTTTTCATCTAATATGGATGCATTTGACACGTTATCAATTGAAAAGTTAGACCTGCTAAATGCATGGACTGTGGACTTGCCGGTTAATATCTACCGCTTCTGTTAATAATTCGTCGGTGGATATCTACCGGCAATATAAAAACTAACTGTGATCTCGACTTTGATTGAGACGGTGTTTATCCACCGACACAATTTAAATTGTAAAATATGTGATATCCACCGTACGTATAAAAATGACTTGTGATCACCCCCCGTGAGAAATAGTGTACTATGACGATGTACATTGACCGACGGTTTAAAAACGATTGTGATATCATCTTCCAGTATAACGGTGGTTCTCGACCGACATACTTCCAATTTGACAACGAGCGATATCCACCGTAAGTGAAAAATAGACTTGTGATCATTCCCCATGATAAATAGTAAACTATGCCGGTGGACGTCCACCGATGGTTTAAAACGATTGTGATTTCAACTTCCAGTATAACGGTGGTTCTCGACCGACATACTTCTAATTTGACAATGGGCGATATCCACCGGTTCTGTTAATAATACGTCAGTGGATATCTACCGTTAATATAAAAATAATAGACCTGCTACTCAATACATAAACAATTCATGATGACGTACCACACTGAATAAAGAACTATAACATTGTTCATAATAAACCTGCTACTCAATACATAGACATTGTTTACTGTTAGACATGATTGTTATATTTCATTGCTCAAAAATTGGAGCTAATGTAGTTACATATCAGTGTACAAAAATGAAACTACGTAACTGCTCAAAATAAAATTTTCCTTCCCTGCCACTCAAAAAACATATATGCTCCAAAAAATAGTACAGTTCAAAGCACAACTACATATCACATCTACACTATCTCTTCTTTTTTCCCTTCCCTTTCGTTCGTGACTTCAAGGTTACTCTTTCCTTTCTCCTTGGATACAATGTATTCTCTAATCCATTAGACTCATTAGCTTCAATAACATCACCATCAAGAAGTGTAGCCAATACAGCTCGCTGATTCTCCCTAAGGGATTGCACCCCTACATCCTCATCATCAAGAGCTAATGACTTCTCTAACAAGGCAACAACATCATTTATGCGAACATGCTACACAAGATAAACAAAGATGTTAGAGACCTAATTACTTAAATTAAATAAAACACTTTGAAGTAAAGAAGTACCAATTGTTGGTCTTCTAATATGATGTAATGACAATCTGATTTATCTGTGCGTTTTGCAGGGTTTTGAACAATTTTGTGTGTAATAGAATTGTACCACTTTGCATATCCTGCTCCGCAATTTTGTGTAATAGAACTGTAATTTATAAGCAGCTGAGAATAAAACCATAGCTTATAAGCAATTGAGAATTTTAATTGTTGGAGGATAATGTAGCAAAAATTGAAATGTGAATCATGAAAATTGTTAAACTGTTGCAACTTTTCTTTGAAATGAGCAACCACAGAAATTTTAAACAACTGGCAAAAGTAGGATTTGGTGAAGAGAGAAGAAACTGAGCAATGGGAGGAATAGAGATGCAAACAATTTTGTTTGCAGCAAGTGTAATAGATAGTATACGAATTTGTACTATCTATTACACTTGCTGCAAAAAAAACCACAGGCAGCAGGATTTGGTTTCAATTGTTATCATAGCCATGAGTAATTTGGAGCAAAATAGATATTAAATAAGCAAATGGCATGTCCCCACTCTGATATGCTTCAATAACAGAACCGGTGTATCATAAAAGTAGATTGACAACTACAGCATCAAGAGAGACGAATAACATGTTAAACTCATAATAGTTGAAATTTGAATTGCATTGACATTTAGATTTGATAAATGTAGGTGGCTTCTGGTACACATATGGCAGTTCAACTATTGGCAACGGTACGACCAAAATTTACGCTCCAGCTTGCTAAAAAAACATTAGTGATATAGTGATGTAGGACTTGGCCGGAGAAGTGATTTAGGGCTTTGCCAGAGAAGTAATTTAAGGCTTCGCCGGAGAAGTTATGGGAAAAAGGAAATGACTAACCTGATGAGCTCAACCCGAGGGGCTCGGCGGCGGAAGTTCGGCGGCTCAACCCGAGGGGCTCGGTGGCGGAGGAAATGATTAACAAGAGGGGCTCGGCGGCGGAAGTTCGGCGGCTCAACCCGATGGGCTCGGCGGCGGAAGTTCTGTGGCGATGACTAACAAGAGGGGCGGCAGAAGTACAGTGGTGGAGTTGGGTGTTAGGGACAGAGATGGAGAGGTATCACGGTGGGGTGGGCACTCTTTTTCCGTCGGGCAGGTGAGATGGAAAATTGAAACGCAGAGTAGGGGTGGGCGACTCGGTTTGGGGTGGGCAACTTAAAGGGGTGGGCGGGATAAACTTTGGGGTGGTAAACCCGGCATTCCTTATATAATGTGTTATTTAAAAGAGAGGTGATACCCTTTGGTTAACCCAAGGAACTCTTTCTTATATTGAATTTTTAGGGGGGCCATTTTTGTGGGTCACCATTATATGAACATATGAGACCAAGGGGGATTAATTGCAATTTATGGAGAAATAAATTTGGTATACTTTGGACTCATTTTTAAAGTGAGAAAGGTTATCACGATCAATCAAAATTTCAACTAAGAATCAATGACTTAAATTTGACATGATTAAATAAATAAGCTTTACATATGTGAATGGCCTAAAATTTGGTAGGCCATTTTTGAAATGAGATATTTAATGCCTAATTGGTTCCAGAGTTACCTTATATCCTTAAACGACTCAAATTAAAAAATATAATTTTAACGGTTAATTTGAAGGTGATATTGAAGCTTATTTATAAAGGGGGCACATATGTCTTAATAGGCCCATGACCCCCTATTTTTTATTATACTCTTTCTATTTCCCTTAGTCACACCTTCGATAAATATCAGTAAGGACTATTTAAAATAGAAATGATAACCATACACCATTTTCAAAAAATTATGGAAAGAGAAAAGTGGGGCTTAATTGGATAGAAAAATAATGGGGCGTAATATAATGTATTATTTAAAAGGGTATTGTTATTGAACACAACTTTCTGTCTAATTAAACTATGCATCGAGTTTTAATTAGACAAGAAAAGTGAGAGCATCTTAATTGAAATTATGTAAAGGAAGAAAATGAATAATTTGTATTGATTTCATTGCCCTGTGGAGGCACTATAACCTATAAGCCTCGTTTATCCTATATTTTTTATATTTCTCATTTTCGGCTAAACTTGTGCAACCCACTTGCCAAGCGATAGAAAATGGGGTAAAAAAAAGTCAACATTTACATTTTGAATGTTTCTCTAAAAATGCTCGTCGTTAGTTAGGTATATATTTCTATATAGTTTTTATTGTTGTTTACCCTCTCTTTTGAGTCCATTCTTTAAAAAAAAAAAAAAATTAATTGCCATGAGAACAACATAAACACAAATCTAATTGAATAGGAATGTTGTTGAAAAAAAAATTGAATAAGGATGGAGAAGAGGTTAAGGACTCCCCATCCTAAAGGGAAAACATCTAAAATACCAAAATTTTAAATTTTTTATATTTATTATACTCAAAATATTTCTATTATATTTAAGATGCCTCAATTTTAAAATTTCTTATCTATTATACATTAAAACATTAAAATTGGATAATGTCTCTTTTTGGGTGAAAATAAAAATAACCTTAAAATATTGTAAACCTTATAACAAGGGAGAACATGAGGGAACTTTTACAGGGTCCTACACGGTAGTTTTATAACATACTGGGCCTACAAATAGTGATCCCACATTATGGTAGACTTACATTGGCGACACATGCAAAGCCCACGACATGATAGACCCACATTACATGAAACCAATAATGATGAACCTATATTAAATAATAATAATAATTTAATGGGTATAATAGGTACTCCCTCCAACCTAAATTAATAGCTCTATTTTGGGAAATAAATATGTTCTATATTAATAGCTCTATTTTGTTAAATTTTAATTATTAAAATAATTAAAAAATAATATCATAAATTTATTTTCCTTTCTCTTTAATATGGGTTTCACCATTCAATAAAAACTATAATTCTTTCATACGTAGCTATTAATATAGGACGAAGCGAGTATAAAGTTTTTAAAAGAAAATAACTAGCCATAGTTGCACTCAGCTGGCCCTCCTCTTTAGATATTTTCCCTAACCCAAATACCAATTACAGCAACACTCATGCATATGCCACACCATTGCCTTTACTAGGTACATGGAGAATGACTAAACTGAGAAAAAAGCTAGGGAGGTGATGTTGAGTGGAGGGAAGAGTTTGTTGTGCTCTTATCTAACAATGAGCTCAGTGCAAGGAACATATAACAGTCCTTAATATTTGAGATAAATGACATACACACTAATACGCATTAATACTAATATATTAATTTAATAAATAAAAGACTCTCATGCATTTTTTACACTGGGCTTATTATCAAAGAAGAGAATGACAAACTCTTCTCTAAGTAGGGACCCAAAACATAGGACTGCAAAGAACCCTCCCAGAGCCTGCAAATCACATCGAGCTTACATCGAGCTTGTTCGGGTAATAATGCTATGCACCCATATTGGTTGATCCCTATTAAAGAAACCAAATCCTTACCTTTATCACATCTTTTCTTTTTCACTTATTGTGATTCTATGTAATATTCTCCTGATTCATTGTAATATTCTTTAGGGATTCACCCTGGATTTATCTCCAAAGGTCTTCCCTATAAATGCCTATACAAACACCATTCTTATACTATTGAAAATCTCTTCCTCTTTATGGTATTGAGAACCTCTAGCTAACACCTTTCCTCCTCCCAACGTACTAAAGCCCTTACTCTCCCACAAGTCACCCTTTGTCACTCCTCGAGCCCATCCCCCCCATTTGACCTCTCATGATTCCTTCCCATCACTTCCTTCCGGTTCCCACTGCACTTTCTGCCCTTCTTCTGCCTCGAGTCCCACACGTTGTCACTGTTTCCCCGTCCTGTCACTGTTCACCCTTCTAGTCAAGTTCTGTTCATCCTCCCTATAACCTTGAGCCCACAAACTACATCTCCACTGTTCATCTTCCCCACTTCCCAAAGATCTCCTCCCCCCTGCTCTCCCCGTTGCCGGCCACCGCCCACCACTCCCGGCTTCAACTCGTCATTCCCTGTTTCGTAGTTCACCAACTCTGCTCGCCCTCCATCCTGTGTCTTGCCACCAGTCCCTCTCTTAGGTCGGATTCCCGTCACCCCCTTCCTTGTCTCCGGTCATCTTCTCACTCCCAACCTCTCACCCTCCCTTCATCCCGCCGTGACCAGTCTCCTTCTCCGGCAAGCCGTTCCTCTCTGTCGCATAACACCTCCGGATTCCCTCTCCTCCGATTAATCGCCCTCTCACTCCCAATCTCTCACCCTCCCGTCATCCCGCCGTGACCAGTTTCCATCTCCGGCAAAGTTCCCTTCTTTCTTTTCTCCCTCACAAACTACATTCGTCCCCTTCCCCCCATGGATCCCTTAGCCTCTCCCATGCTGACCATTGCCTCCAGCTCCTCTCATCTCCCACTGCCCACAGCTCCTCCTACCGCAGCCGACTTTCTCCAAACTGTCCCTACGTCCATAAAATACCTCATCTCCAACTTGGTCAGCCTCATCATCGTCCGCCTCAACGGCTCCAACTTCCTTGTATGGCGAATGACCACCGCCTCCGTTCTCGATGCCTATCACCTTCTACCATATGTGGACGGTTCTCTGCCTTGTCCATCGCCGGAGGACTCTTCTGCCTGGCCTTCTTACTCTGATTGGATCGCCATGGACCACCATCTGCTCGTGTTTCTTTGGGCCACTATCGAGCCGACCCTCGTCCGCCACTTCTTGACCTACACCACCGCGTCCACCCTCTGGACTGCCGTCGCCGCCAGATACCTGCCTGCCTCTCTGGCAGCCGTTATCCATCTCATAGGTGAGCTCCACCGATGCCGCTTCGGCCCAACCGGCATGGCTGCCTACCTCGATCAAATCCGCCAGTTGGTCAATCAGCTGGCTGCCGTCGGCATTCTCGTCAATGATGCTGACCTCCTTCATCAAACTCTCGCTGGACTCCCTTCCGACTATGCCGCCTTCGCCAGCATTTGTGCCCGTGGCGCCCTCATTCCCCTCGCCGAACTTTGGAACCTCCTCCTAATAGAAGAAGCAACACTTAAACTCTAGCACGTCGCTCCTGCCGATGACCCACCCCACGGCCCTCCATGCCGCCGCAGGCACCTCTCCCTCCGCCGTCGCCGCCTCCACTCAGCAGGCCCTACTTGGTCCTCTCACAACGGCCCTGAGCCAGCTTCTCCTCGGCCCCCCCTCGGGTGTCCCGCTGGCCACCACGGCCCCCTCACCAGCCACTGCAACTACCTATGCAGCCCTGGGATTGCTTCCCACCCCCCATGTATCATACTATCACACTCCCCGCCCCAACTTTCGTTGCGAGTTGTGAATATTCTTATCCCTCAATCTGACCGTTGAGAATAAAATTGATAATAGCATATACAGGCCAAGGACCTTAGCAAATCTACAAAAATATGCACATCAGGGGGAAATGGCCAAGTCATTCTGAATAATTCGCCAATGTTTAAACGATATTTGCTTAAATCATAATGGCGTCAATCAGGTAAAAAGTAAAAAATAGCTCTCCGCTTAGCCTAGGCAAATGAAAATCTTCAATGCAGGTACGAGACCAATACCGATCGAAACTTGCAGTATCGGATGTAACCACAAATTGAACTCAATTAAAAAACACAGTGGCCTAATCACTGTTAATTCAATTAGCTTATGCCGAAGCTCAGCTGTGGCAACTTTAATTGTCAATCTAAAATACAAAACAACTAACGCCCTAGTAGTACATGAAGCCTACGCTTGTAATCAAGCACTTTTGGTGGCAAAACCGCCTCATCTTCGCAATTTGCAGCTTCAACGAGATTTGCTATTATTCCTCTGCTGTCCGCTCAAGGAGTCTAGAACAATTCCACTGCGTATAAGGGATCAACTTTCACAAGTCAAGGAGCTTCATAAAGACTTCCCCAATGTGGCTAGCTATAAGTCACATTTATAGAGAGGCCAACATCGTGGCAGATTACTTCACAAACTTTGTATATTAGACAATTATTGGTGATGCATGCATATGCTCTTGGTTGTGTAACTCCTCGTTTCATTTCCTTAAAGAAGGTGGCTATATGCACCCACTAAACTGCGGTGTCTCCCCACAAAGTACTCTAATTTCCTTTACTTCCCCAAAGCCTTGACCCAAAAAAACTAAAAAAAAACTCCTACAAATCCAATGAAGGCAGTGGCAGCTCTAGCAGCTGCAACTTCGATAGTGTGGGGCCCTACCTCCTCTCTTTCTTTCCTTCCTTCTCCTACACAGCTGGTGACACATGAATTGCTGTGCCCCCGGCTGAAAGGGGGCGCCCCGGCTGCGGCAGCAAGGTGCCATGGCCAGACCAGGGCCGTAAACAGATCTGGATAGCATGGCTTGGCCGAGCCACGGTTAGCCAGGCTGTGGCCGAATCTGACAGGCTACAAGTCACATTTATAGGGAGGCCAACATTGTGGCAGATTGCATTAGACAATTATTCGTGATGTTTCTCTTGGTCGTGTAACTCCTCTTTCAGTTTCCTCAAAATAGCCCCAAACTGAACCACAAGCAGAAGCCCTCCTAAGCAGAACATCGACCACGAGTGACGAATCGACTTTTACAGCAATAATATGGCAATCTAAGTCCACCAGCAAAAACATCCAGCTGCTTAGTCTAGGAAAGAAATAGACACAAGGGAAGGATTATACAGTAGAGTTGAAATTGGAGACGGACATCAACCAGCAACCATGATAGTTACATTGGTTCAACCATCATCCGGAAGCTGATAGCGGGAAGACAACTCATTTGACCTCCACGGATCTCAATGCATCGTACTGCAATCGCGATCCGCAAGCCTCTGCTCTCTCTCATTGTTTTTGCTTCTGCCTTTTCTCTGCATGGTTCACAAAAATCACAAGTTTGTGAAGTTAGACCTCATCATCAATCACCAGTATCATTCTTTTCTTGGCATAACATGACGGATCATAGAACAGACTTACGCAGTCTTCTCTTTGCTTCTGATTTTGCAAAGAACTCGAGCCACTCGTCGGTCAGAACAAACACTGCTTCCACCTCCTCTTCTTCTGCTTCTCCATCCAAGTGTTCTGTCTGCTCTTCCGTCGTGCTGCTTTCAAACATGTTTTATTGCGTCAATTCACTAGTACATAACATAGCACAAAATAAAAACCAGTAGAAAAGTATCGAAGCTGAAGACAAGAGAGAGGAGAACGCTAAAAATGACACAAGAATGTTCACATGCAAGTAAAACTATTCCGATCGACGAAGAATTTCTACAGAATCGCACCTCCCGATTTTCAAACCCACAAGTTTTGCAGAAATTGAAAATGAAAAAAATTCAGGAATCGCCAGAATTCGCAAGGCCCAGATGAAACAATGAAAGGACAACACAGATTAGAATTAGATACAAAGAGAAAGAAGTTCAATTTTTGCTTACGAGGCGCCACCATTGTCTTCCAGACAAGTCGCAGGGCCCGGAACCGTGAGTCCGTGGTGTCCCAGGTTAGTGGGTACAGCGTAAGCCGCCCGGGATACCGGAAAGGGGGAGGGAAGAGGGAAGAGGTTGGGGCGGAAATATGGAGTACGATTACAATCGACTGCGGAAATTGAAGACAGGGGAGGCGGAGGATACGGGTGAAGACCGTGACGGGCGGAGTGTCTGTATAGCTGACAAGTATGGAGATGGCCGGCGAGGGGGCAAGACGGAGCATGGTGGTGGTGATGATGAGGAATCCAGGGCGACAGCGGCGGCGCCAAGGGTTTAGCTGCGGCCTCGTCCATCGCCGGCGAAGTTCCGCAGAGTCTCAGCGCCAGAGTTGTCTGGCAATGGCATATAAATGAGAGGGTAAGTGGAAGGTCTGTGGGCCGAAGAGCTACTGGGTTCGATGTGCTGGTTACATCCACTTGATCATTGCGACAAAATACGGCCCGCATAACATCCTGCAGCCATTTGGGCTTTAGAGAAGGCAATTAAACGTTGGCGGTCCATGGGTGCTGAACTGGAAATGTACTCCCTCTTTACTAAATTAATAATTTTATTCTGTAAAAAGTTTATTTTATATTAATAATTTTATTTTATGAAATTTAAGTAGTTGAGTACTATCGTAACCTTATTTTTTCTTTTGTTAAATGAGAGTTTCACCATTCAATAAAAATTATTATATTTTCAATTATAGCAACTAATATAAGACAGAGGTACTATCTAATTAAAAAAATACAGAAATTATCACAAAAGGATAATAAATTGACTTAAATATTATAAATCTCCTGACACTATTGGCACGTGACAAAGAGTTATTGGAAAATGACAAAGTGTCATGAAAAAGATTAAATTACCTTTTCTTTTCTGTCTAATTTTTAAATATCAGTGAGATTGCACGTGCAATATGAAGTATCTCTTTCAGATCAATAAATTTTTTTTAGAACTATTAAATAATTGAGTTCATTTCTTTCTTTCAATTGAAAATGTCGTTATTATTTAAAGTAAATAAAGAAAAATAATACTTTGTGCATTCTCTTCAACACGGCTTTGTGGCCGAAGCACCTCTCCCATATCCACCATTCTTTTCTCTCTGCTATGTCTTTGACATTGCAAACTTGCGGGTGGGCATTTGTTGAATCTTCATGAGTTTTGCTTGAAACCCACCTTAACTAAGGAAATGAATCTCTCTAGTTCACCTCAATCCTCCCATCATTAGATCAACCAACAAGATGTTAAAGATTTCCTGTTTTAATAAGATGGTTCCAAGCTCATCCATATAAACAGGCCCACATTTTGAAATTCGACATTACTTTTACCCTATTATTAATGATTTGCCTTACCTTCCTTCGGTTTGGTAAAAAGAGATAGAAGAACATTTATGAGTTCGAGAAATTATGTTATAAAGCAAAACATAAAAAGGGTCTTGAACACTCTAAAGTTGACTGGTTGATTAGAAGAGTTGTTGACACAAGCGTGCAACCGATTCAAGCTGCTCTCAGACAACCATTCTACCAATGGTAGCCAAACATGTTATTAGGCCTACAAGTTAGTAAAAAGAGATGCATTGGTGAGAACCCAACTTGTTCTGATTTTTCTTTTCTCAAAATGGTGACGCAGGCAAATTCTAAGATCAAAAGTCAATTCCAATAATTTCAAATACACTTCACGTAAGATTTAATATACAAAACATACAAATATCTAATAGTTGAATCACAAAAAAAATGGGTAAAAGTGGTGGTGGTGTTAAGGTCTTATTTTTTGAGGTAAAAAGACAGTGAAAACTTTGAGGGGAAAGTTTATGATAAGAAAGTAACTTTTATTGATATGTTTAAATTAGAAGAAAATAAATAACATTTTTTTTAAAATAGATGAAAAAAGAAACAATATATTTGATCCAGCAGGAAAAGGGCGAGGTTTGGTTCTTTTCTATCATTCCTCTTCACTTGTTTGCATCTAGATATTCGACACCTTTTCTACCTTCAACCATGTTGGGTCCTCGTGATATTTGCCAACGCATGTGAGCTATGTTGAAGTCTTTCTGCCTAGCAAACAATTACTCCTTTTCCAGAAACAATTACTCCTTTTCCAGGTCTATTGGACCGAACCGTACCCATTTGTTTTGATTCATAAAAGTATGTACAAACAATAAAAGGTGGGGGTAGAAGAATTGAAGATTTCACATCTTCTATTGTATGGTTTCATCGCAAGAACTTGGAAACGTAAGAAAATATAACCAACAAATTGCTAAGCGGGAGATATATACGGCAAGAAGAAGTTTGATTGTTTTTCTCCTATTTCTTCCCTCATACACCAGAACATGTTTTTTATTTACTGAGGTTTTCCCACACTAGAACATGTTTTTTTCTATCAATTTTTATGCTAGATTATCACTATCTCCTATTAGTGCCATTCTTACCAAGGGTGATGAGGTAGACCCAGCTTGAGGACTGGTGCAAGAGGTAGATTGTGACATCATTATCCACGGAGACCTCGTCAGTGAGGAACTCAAGCTCGATGTTGTTGACTTGAAAATATCAGCTAGGCTCCATTTACTCATGATCTGTTCCTTGGCCACCTCCGCCAATGGCCGCAAAGGCAGCCTTAGGTTTGGATCGTACAATAGCAGTGCCCCACTTTCCTTGGCCACCTTCATAGCCTTCATATACACCGATCTACACAGTTGCACAACCATGTTCAAACTGATGGACCCGTAGTAAAAAGTCTTGGTTTGCAACATACCAAAAAAACATAAATGTAAATAATGATGAAAGAACTGAAGACATCACATGTTCTAGTGTATGGTTTCTTTCTCCTGTGCTGGAGAGTATGGGCTTGGCTCGAAGGAGCTTATCAAATAAATTTTGTAAAGGCCGTAGAAGGATATTTTGGTTGCAACAAAAAAGAAGATATGTCTGTTGCTATGGAGGGGACGCAACCGGAAGATGAGGACGGGCCACAATGGGTAGTTATGCCTAATATGTGTAATTTTTTGAAATTTTTAGTTTTAACCAATATAATTACCTCTTGTAACCTTTTTGTCGATTACATCTCAGTTTACCTATGTAGAAATTGATGAAAATGGTGAGAATGAAAACGTCATGTTTGCATTTAAATAAGGGCATTAATGGTATAATCAACTTAATTTCAAAACCCATATTCTCTCTTTTGTTAGTAGTATGAATATGGATATGGATATGGATAATGGATATACATAATATTCCATCCGTTTTAAATTAAAAATTCTATTTGGCAAAAAAATTTATTCTATATTAAGAGCTTTATTTTGTTAAATTTAAGTAGTTGAATACCTAAAAAAGAGTATCATAAGCTTATCTTCCCTTCTCTTAAAAGTGAGTTTCATCATCCAATAAAAACTACTAATTTTTTAAATATAACTACTAATAAAGGATGGAGGGGGTACTTCTTTTTTTGTCTCCCACCCATATTCCTTGCTGGCTTCGGCAACAACTGCCACAACTTTCAAATCTCCCCCTTCCTCTTCTACTTTCCCTCTCCTCTTCCTTGCCACAGTTGCTCCCCCTACCATATGTCTCTAGCAGCTTCAACAATGACTGCCACAGCCAGTTTGATCACCTTTGTTTGAGATACGACCACAATTAACTATGAAAGAAAAATATTTGAATGATGTGAAGATTCACACGTCAAAACTCTACTTCATTATTCACATACCAATAAAGAGTGGAGTTTAATGATATGACAATAATGAAGTAAAGATTTCACGTGTGAATTTTTACGTCACAATAACATTACTCAATATGAAAATGGTGTGAATGTTTCTATTTGCACAACCACAATAAGGACAACCATAAAGTAAGCCATGTGCTATTATAAAGGTGTTTTGGCTAGATCTTCTATTAAGCCATCGCCAAAGGTGTGTTGAACTACTATAAAGGTACTTTAAACCTCTGTAAGGCCGTCGATGGACTATTATCCACTCTGTTGGAGCACCATTAGGGTTTGGTGGATGTTTGTCAAAGGTCCACCTTACCTCCCCTAGAGTAGTGCCAAACCTTCACCACATAGTGTAAATAACAAAACCCACAAAAATATTGCATTACGAAATTGTAAAAGTCTACAACAAAACAGTGAAATTTTACTATTTATGAAAAATAAGAAATTTAACCCTTTGGAGATGTTGAATCTAAAAAAAAGCGGTGGGATTAGTAAAAGATGGAAAGCAACAATAATGACAATGGGAAAAGGTTAAATTTTAATCATAAAGATACAAATTTCACATTTGCGAGAAATAGTTGGCAACAAGACCGTGGCCATGTGCTTAGAGGAAAGGAATACATCCAAGCCTGATTTGTCCGTAATGGCCATGATGGAGGTGGGGAAGGGAGAAAAAAGGGGGAAGAAATGCCGGGAGAAACAAAGGGGAGGCATCGACAGTGGTTGCAGTGGCGAGGCTAGCTTTGGTTGTGATAGCTACATTAAGGTTAGGTTAGGGTGCAGGGTAGGGTGGGGTGAGGTGAGGCAATTAGGGAGGAGAATAATGGGTGACAACATCAAAGTGGTGGTGTTCGAGTAATGGCAACAATATCCAAGCAATAGCAATCATCTAACCATTGGTAGTACGGCTTCTAACGAAACGATATGGTTACGGTATAACCTATTCCATTACCGTAATCATTTCCTAAATCTTTATCTATAATTGTTCCATTAAATAAATGATATAGGTACTTCCATTACCATTCATTCCACCAATAATCAGCATGTTAATCGGATAACCATTATCCATTATATTTTTTAAAATGTGCTGAAAAAGGCTAAAATAAATTTTTTATTCACTTAATTAAATATTACTAAGGTAAAAAACTAACATCATTACATATGTTATTTATAATTATTTCAAATAAATTGTAAAGATTAAACATGAAACATAAATAGATACATATATTAAGCATATATAATAATAATAATAAAAGTACTTATTTTCTAATAATTATTTCCTATTATATGAGTCTAGCTTTAGATATCCATCTACTGCTTGTTTGAGAAGAATCCCAATGTGAGAATAATAATTGCCTTCTCATAGCTAGTTGTCTTTAAATGTGTATTAAAGGCAAGGATGAGACCAAGTGATGCACATTATCCATTAGTGTCTTTTTGAAGTGATGTTTTAAAACTCAGTCAGGACCCTGACCCAAATTAGTGGTCGGGCTAATGTTTTAAAAACCAGCCCAACCTTGCCTGGCTGGTCAAATAGGGCTCAATCGAACCCAGTTGATAAATCGGGCCAGTTTATATACTTTAATGGGTTAAGTTAACCCAACCACGTCGACACGACCCAGCCGGTTGAATTGCCAACCCACTACCCGGGTTAGACCGGTTTAATACTCTCATGAAAAAAATTATGTTGGAGACGGGTTTCGAACTCACATTTAGTGAGAGCTCATCAACAAGCCTAACCCAACGGGTTGCAACAACTTTGTTTATACACATTTTTATTTTATTTAATATTTATTTACTTTACATTGCTCCAAAAAAATATCCACGCGGGATTCAAACTCAAGCAGTGATAAAAATAGTATTTACGCTCTACCAACTAAGTTACAATGATTTTGTGTGAATATTATACCTAACTTTCTATTTAATCTAATATATAAAAAAATTGAGTTAACCTAGGTTGACCCGCGGTTGAACCCACTTAACTCGGTCCGACAACTCATTAGGGTCAATGGCCGGGCCAGTTTTTTAAACATTGGGTTGGGCTAAGTCAAGCCTGGTTGTCCGGATAATGACATCATCGCCTAAAAAATTTAAAATGATTCTCCATATTTTAGATAAAGTTTCACTTAAACCTATTCAAAGTTTCACTTAAACATGTTTCGTCATTCAAAGCTTATTGATTCCAACCTATTTCAATAACTAAATTATTCTAAATTTTGCAATCTCATATACGAACATGATTTGTAACATAATCATAATTCCAGCCAACATATATTGAATATCAAAATAAACTATTTATACCACTCATTCAAAGTTAAGTTAACCAACACTCAAACTAAGTTATTCGAGATGGGTCAAATAAAAGTTTGGTTCTATTAGCCTAAGTTTAGGCTTTGATTTGAACTAACTTAATGAATACTTAAGGGTTATTCATCTATGAGATCAACAACACATACATTAGTGCATGTTAAGATTTTATTACGTATGATTAAAGATGAATTGTGACCTAATGAGATATTAAAATTAAAGAAAGCAACCTAATGGGAAACATCAAAGCGAAGTAAGTTTAAGAGAATATAAAATATAAAATATAAATAAATTTTTTTATTAAAAAAACTACAATTAGATATGAAATGTTAAAAAGTGCAAATTACCTTCCAAGTAGTAGCTTGTAACAACTATAAATGGTTGTAAGTAGTTAAATAAATTCAATAAATATTAGGATTTAAATAATATATTTCGTTGAGTAAATCACCATAGTGAATCATGACATGAAGATTATAAGTCAATCTATTTTGAAATTAAACCACTTAAGATTAATGAATATATATATATATATATATATATATATATATATATATATATATATATATATATATATATATATATATATATATATATATATATATATATATTGAAATATGACAATCTAGTAACGGATAAATGGGTATAGAAGAATTTTTTCATTACCTTCTATTAAGATAACGGTCGGATAAAATTATTATTTTATTTACTTATCGAATAAATTTAACCATACCATTTAACTTCTTAATGGTACAGTACAAACGATAGAACGATAAAACAGGTACCGTTGGAAGCCCTAATTATTAGAGGCATTTAAAGGGAGGATAGTTCTGAGAAAAATGATGGCAAATTTATAATTATATAAAAATTATAGGAGTTACTCATTAGTATTATTATCTCATTCCTCGTGATAGTATGAGGGTATCAAGAGGAGCTAATGCTAAAAAAAGTACTAATATGCAACCCACTCCTGACACTCCAACTAGTGTAAGAAGAGTTTATAATGTTTCCCACTCATTATGAGCCTAACTTAAAAGAAATACTTAAAAGTTATTCATCTATAAGATTGACAACATACATGTTAATGCATGTTAACATTAAGTAATACTGACATTAACATGTGTTAGTGTGCACATTGTCAATCTTAAAATTAAATGATATCTAAGTATTTTTTATATTGGGCTCATGATAAATAGGGAACATGAAAAACTCTTTCACTCGTACCCGTGCCAATGCCAATAAAATAGGGCATATGATAAAGGAACTCTAATTAAATTATCACTTTTCTTTGAAAAAATGGGTAGACTCCACATTTCATGGTACGATGAGGATCAGCGGCTCTGACAACAACATGCATTAAGCGGGCCGCATGTTTTCTATTTCTTTCGACCCTGCATGGAAATAGACCATGTTGGGCTGGGCCGTAGGCCCACATCGTTGCATTAAGGTTGGTGTCTAATAAAGCGTGAACAACGCCAACGGCCATGATAAAAAAAAAGGACAAAATCCATCGTTGTCCTTTACCAAACAAAGATCCCTGTATTGCTTCATTTGTCATAAGTAATTGGTTTTTTTTCAACACAAAAGCATTTGTTATTACCTAAAAAGTAAAAACCCAATCAGGGCAGCTTTGCGACGCAAAGGTCAAATTTGCTTTATGTGCAAAGACCAAAAACTACTTTTACCCAAAATAAAAGGCCATCGAGGACAATCAACCTGTCCCAGTCGGTGGCAAGATGTAGGCGAATTTATATGCCCACATCCCTTCGACGCAAAGTAAAAAATATATTATCTTTGTTTTAAAACAATTATATATTTTTCTTTCTTATATTAATAATTTTATTTGACAATAAATTTATTTTATAATTTTATTTTATTCTATTTAAGTAGTTGAGTATTTAAAAATAGTATGATAAGTTTATTTTTCCATTCTTAAGTCACTATTTAATAAAAAGTATTTTTTAAATATAATAATTAATATTAAATAAAATATAAAAAATTTAAATAAATTAATTTTAATTTTTTTAAAAAAAAGATACTGATCTTTAGGATTATATAGATACTTAAGAAAGCACTGTAGATGTGCTGCTTATGGCCACGTGAATTTTGGCATGCTCACCTTGAGGTGCGCACCCACAAACCTCCTCCTGTCTGGACCACATCAGGATCCACGCTTCCTTCCGTCCTCAGCTTCTAATTGCCGATAAGGGTACATTGCCTAGGAGAACTTCTTAAGAAAAATAATTTAATATACAAATTGTATACTGAAAAATATGTGCTTGATGTATTGCAAATTTTTTTGGTCAGGCGGCTGGTTGATTCAAACTTGCCTACTCGCTAAATAACAAAGGTCTCACAATTTTGAAAGCAGCCTGTGTGCCCTAATAACGAAAATGAGGCATTCTAAAAAAACATAATGATAAGCCAAAAAAGGATATTATGAAAAGAGTTATCCCTCCATTTCTCAGCTAATATGTTAAAAAATTTCTATTAATTATTTTGATGAGGATTTTAACAAAAAAAAATCATTTTTAAACAATTGGGAGCAAGGAAATTCTACAATCTATACAAATATGTACTTTCAGAAAAATAGAAAAAGAAAGAAGCTTTCTTGCAAGGGAGGTAGGCCCAGGAGCCAACTGGTCCAGTCATTGTGACTCCAACCAAACCCATTGGGCCCAGCTAGCCCTGGCCCTTATATTCCCACGCCCATTTCAGAACAAAGTGCAGCTTCAGCCTCAAGTTCCTCACATCCCCGCCTCCTCGCGCCTCCGCCCCCGCTCCTTCATCCCTTCGTCCTCCTCCGGTAATCCAACAATCCGTTGTTCTTCATTCAACTCTTCAATATCCGCGGCTATCTCGATCTGGGTCTCTCTCCTTCAACTCATTCAGCTTCCGTTTGCCCATTTTTTGCTCGATACCATCCATTGGACCTCATTTCTCTGCGTTTTGCTTCCTCTGTTTATTGGTTTCTGCTTGCGTCTGTTTTTTAATATCCGGGTCACTTTTCTTTGCATAAAACTCAATACTTTTATCAATTGAACTGAATCTGTTCCTTCTCTTATTTGTTTTTTTTTTCTTTTTGGTTATTTAAATAGCTCTGATTCGTCGTATTTATGCCATATGCTCTTCTGAATCCTTGAAGTTTCTCCACATCTTCCCAAATTTTATTATTTTCGTTTTCCTTCTTAGTCTCACTGGTGTTACCATCGTCTTTTTCATCTGCTCGGATTTGTTTTTTGAGTTGTTTAAATAGGCAGTTGCATCCTTTACCTCCTCTTTGCAACTTCATCCGGGCAATGGGTGCTTTGGATGTGGAATATCTTGGCGCCGAGCTGGAGGGCCATTCCAAGTTTGGTTCTCTGGAGTTGGGTGTTGAGGCTGATGTCATCGAGGGCGCTGTGAAGGTTCTGCTTGACGGCCTTGGGGAAGACTCCTCCAGAGAAGGCCTTCGTAAGACTCCATTGCGCGTCGCTAAGGCCCTTCGAGAAGGAACTCGAGGTTTATAGTACATCCAAACTGCACGTGATCTTGCTTAAATATCTGTCTGCACTGGTGTTTTTGTTTGGGTTCTTTTCCGATGATAATTCTGGCTACCAACGTTTATTTGCTCACGATCTTTGGTACTTTATCCTCATATTCTCGTACTTTAAATTTTATAAGCCGATCTGAGCCACTTCTAGTATGGGCAGAAATACTGATGGTGCTAATAAGAAAATTTTAAGTACCTAACAAAAGTCACTTGCTGGAAAAAAATTATATCCAGTTCTGATTCCTATACCAATTGTACTCCTCTATGGGTTAGCCATACTTGAATCTCGTTTGTTATCCTTCATTTATTAAAAATCTTCTTCCTGAGCTTTGGGACATTGTGGTGTTGATATAAGCTTGATGCTATGTTCTATTGGAGGACAAAGTGCATGCCAAAGAGGGCAGCGTACCTGAGTTTCCTGCAGGTTCCATAAAATTGTATGCTTAATCATTTTTGGCACTTTTGGCGTATATTTAGTTTTTAATGCAAGCAAATAGATGAAGTGCACTTGCTGCAAATGGCTAAAGGACACGAATTTGTTTAGCTGCAAAAAACGTCCAGTATGTTTTTTAATCTGATTGGTGATTTACTCCTGAGAAAAGTGTGGAATATGTAGGCTTCACAATTGATGCCATATGAAGGTCGATTTACTTATCAACTAGTGTGGCATTAGAATATGTAAAATATTTATTCTTGCTATGTTTTGTACCCGTCACCAACTTCATTAATCTGTTTCCTCTCTAGTTAAATGACAAGATCTCATAACAATGTCATTCTGTGAGCATTTTTTTTTAATTATTTATTTTTTTGGGGGGAGAGACTGGCCTTTCTTGTACTGTGCATCAGCTGGTTGTAAGATCTTATCTCACTTAGGTGAACTCTTAGTGGACCTTTCTTTTTAGATTTAATCATATTGCCGGTACATGGACGTGTTATATCAACGTCATTCTGGTATTTAGTTTGGCTGTGTTAATATATTGTTATATGCTACTGCCCTCACTTTGTCAATATTGCCATTTCAGGTTATGGACAAAATGTGAAAGACATTGTTCAGGGCGCTTTATTTCCAGAAGCCGGTTTGGACAGTGGTGCTGGACACGCAGGAGGTGTTGGTGGACTAGTGGTGGTTCGGGACATTGATCTCTTCTCATACTGTGAGTCTTGCTTGCTCCCGTTTAAGGTCCAATGCCATGTTGGTTACATTCCATCAGGGCAACGAGTTGTGGGTCTAAGTAAGCTCTCCCGCGTAGCTGATGTCTTTGCCAAGCGGTTACAAGCCCCACAAAGACTCGCTGATGAGATGTGTTCCGCTCTACAAAATAGCATCAAACCAGCTGGGGTTGCTGTTGCCCTTAAGTGCTGGCATATTATGTACCCCCCATGTGGAAAGAGTTATCACGATGCATGCCACCCTTCCAAAGCACCTATGCAAGGGTGGGTCGCCACTTCAGTGTTTTCTGGATCTGGTGTTTTTGAGCATGAGAATAGTGACTCTTGGGCAGAATATTTAGCTCTGCTGAAGTTTAGAGGTGTAAACATGGAAAAGAAGCCATTGGTAACACAGATTTGGTGCCCTGCGAAGTCCATGGAGTTGCTTCTGTCCAATGGTCTTTGCATTAAGAACTCATCTAATGGGAACGCTTCAGTTAAGTCGGCCGCCTCCGCTCATTCGACCATGATTACTGCTGTGGCTACAATTATACGTTCACTGGGGGAAGATCCATCCAGGAAAGAGTTACTGGGCACTCCTCATCGATTTGTTCGTTGGCTGATGAGCTTCCAGAGGTCCAATTCGGAAATGAAATTCAGTGGTTTTAATCGAACATGCCTGCTTGAGAAAGTTGGTTGCAGCAGTAATTTGCTCCATTCTGAACTCAATTTTCCATTTTGGTCACAGTGTGAGCATCATTTGCTCCCCTTTATTGGCGTAGTCCATGTTGGTTACTTCCAAGGTGAAAACTCACCAGTGGTTGAGAGATCCATTTTGCAAGCTGTGGTGCATTTCTATGGGTGTAAGCTCCAAGTGCAAGAGCGGCTCACCCGGCAGATTGCTGAAACCATTTCTTCCATTTATGAGTTATTAGGCGTTATGGTTGTAGTGGAAGCTAGTCACATTTGCATGATCTCACGAGGAATCGAGAAGATGGGAAGCAATACAGCTACAATAGCTGTGATAGGTCAGTTTGCATCGGATCTAAATGGTAAAGCAAGGTTTTTGGAGATTGTTTCAGACAATAATGCATCTTCTGGATAGATGATCCATTGAGTTCCTTTTGGTTTCAGCTGATTTGTATCACTGATCATTCATGACTTGGCTGATTCGCCTAATCTCTACTTGGAAAAGATGAGTAAGAAATAATAGCTCTATTTTGGCCAAAAAAAAATTTGTTTCATATTAATAGCTCTATTTTGTTCATTTTAAGTGAATGGGTACTTAAAAAAGAATATCATGAGCTTATTTTTTCTCTTTGGGTTTTACTATTCAATAAATACCATTATTTTTCTAAATAGAGCTATTAATATGGGATGAAGGTAGTATTTAAAAAAAGTGGTCATTACTAGGGGTGCTAATGAGTTATATTGAGTTTTTACATCATTCAACTTGAACTCAAAGTCAGAATATTGAACTTAAACTCGACTCAAGGCTTGATTGAGATCGAGTTTATTAGCTCGAACTAGATTTAAACAAAAAATACAAGATTAAACTCATTCTATTACAATGATAAGTCCAACTTGAATTGTGCTCAATCTGTGTATAAAAATTAGGGCGGATAATGAGTCGAGCTGGCTTGTTGAGTTAGTTTAGCTTGGCTTGAATTAAGTTCGACTCAAACTTGATTCGAGCTCAAATAGGTTTGAGCCAAGTTCGAGTAGACCTCTACTCAATTCGGCTTGAATAAAACTCGAACTCGATGTTACTCAAACTCAAGCTCACGTTCAAATATAATTTTAAAATTATATTATATATATATATATAATACATATATATACATATTTTATATAAACATAATTATTAATTTAAACATATATTTATAACATACTTCCTCTATTCTAAATTAATAGCTTTATTTAATAAGTTCATTTTGAAAATTTTAATTGAACTATTAATTTAGAACGAATGAAATATATAAAACGACATATAATTATATATTTATATACTAATACTAGGTATCATATTGATATATAAGACCCGTTTATACGAGTCAAGGCTCACTTACGACTGCATAAGTATTGATGTCATGCATCTTCATATTAAGATCTAACAACACACATAACTTAGGAGGCAGATTAGTGTATGTCTTCTTACACCCTTGGATCTCGATATGATGACCCATGATGCCTTAGCTCATACTAACGTAAGAAAGCCTAAACTCATATAAAATTTTTTCATGATATATATCCTTATTAAATTGTAATGAATACATAATTTTTATATATGATATATATTTTATAAAAATAAAAATATTAGAGACACAAACACTAATATACTCTTTCTGTCCCAAATTAATAGCTCTATTTAATTCTTTAAGATGAATTAAAATTAGTTTAATTGAAAAACTAAATTGAGCTATAAGTATATGACGGAGGGTCAACATGATAGCACACTAATATACTTAAAAATACTTGTAAAAGAAGCATGACATTTGGGGGCCAACCTTAGTTTAGAAAATAATGATTAGATATTCTTTTAAAAGTTGAATCATGACACTGAGACTGTTCTTATCTTACAAAATGTATATATTTTTACATGTACTTTAGAATTTTTTAGAGGCATACTAAAGTTAAAGAATAGTTTTATTATTAGTGTTTTATAAACATATAAAGAAAAGAAAACACAAAGAAGTTGATAAAAATGTTGCCTAAATAATTTTTTATTTTTTACATCTTTTTTAGTCATGATATGTATATAAAGAGAGGAAAATAATAATGCTGCATTTTTTTAGCATATGTAACTAAAACTTATTTGTCATAGTCTTCTTCTTTCATAGTAACTATAATCAAATGTTCATGGTGTAGTCGTAATAGTTGTTGAAGTAATTTTATTAATATTTAATACTAAAAGCATATTAGTATGTGTGATACTTCATATATTTTAGATTTATATATAGAATATTTTTATTTTTTTAGTTCGAGCCTAGGCTTATGATTCACTTATTTAAGTTCGAGCTTGTGCTACGCTTTGGATTTCTAATTCAAGCCAAACTTGAGCTGAAAGTTTCGAGCTTCGAGCTAAGCTTCAACAATTCGAGCTCGAGTCGTAATAGCCTAATACACGGCTCAGCTCAGCTTGTTAACACCCTTAATAAAAATAAACCTAATTTTGAATTTAAAATTTTAAACCAACGCTCAATAAATAAATCGTGCTCATAAAATAAGTTTGTAACTAATACTTGTGATTGATTCATCCTAAATAAATATAATTTACCTTTATCTTCTAAATAAAGAAAGACTTTATAAGTTAATGTTAAATAAAATTTTAAAAATTATTATAAAATTTTAATTTCTAAGGATTCTAATATTAGTCTCTACACAAAATTTGAAAAAATATCTCAGAATTTGCTTATGATCAATGTCGTTATTTAATTATGATATTATAA
The DNA here is from genome assembly GCA_035235625.1 of Saururus chinensis. Classification (NCBI taxonomy): domain Eukaryota; kingdom Viridiplantae; phylum Streptophyta; class Magnoliopsida; order Piperales; family Saururaceae; genus Saururus; species Saururus chinensis. The sequence continues at coordinate 37,315,392 of CP141145.1, forward strand.
TTTGTTTGACATGTAAAGATGGTAGATAGTATTACTAATATATTTGTCTGTTAATTGACATATAGTTTGATATGTAGTATAGTTTATAATATATCTCATTTTTTATTGATTGCATTATATATGTATATATTTTATTAAATTAAATTTCTATGATACATTTAAATTTTAACATATATCACATGTAGACATATATGTATTATGTGTTTTAAAAAATTTTACTTATCAATATTTTTCTCATTACATATAAACACACACTCAATATATAGACATTTTATATATTATAATATATAAAATATTAATTTATTATATATGTATATATTATAAATATATTTTAGGATTGATAATTGTGCATATGTACACATAGGTGTTAATATGTATTTATGTATATTATAAAATAATTTCTAAATTTTATTTGAGTTTAAGTTCGAGCTGAGTTTTAGTTTTATTTGTTTTATTTGAGTCAAGGTATGTTCGAGCTCAACTCAAATATGTTCGAGTTTAAGCTAAGCAGCTTCAAGTCAAGCCATATTTGAGTTAAATAGAGTTGAGACACTCTTGCTCAACGAACTAATTTGGCTCATTAATACCCCTAGTCCCCTACCCATCACTTAACCAAGGAAAAACAAGATAGTATGTATTCACTTCTACTTAATGCAGCTCCTTACTTACCTAAGTTGGACTTCTCTCTTATAGGCATCATCTCTAGCAGCACATTTTTATCTATTTTAAGAAAATTCCTAATATCATGTGAACAAAGTCTTTGTAACTGTCTGCCTCCGAATCGGGTTGATCACTAACGGGCAACGACATTAGGAGGTCAAACTCATACAATTGTGCATGTCTAAGAGGGGAGAGGACAAGCAAAATGCTAAAAATTTAGGCTCCATGCCAAGTTGGTTTGGTCCTGGAGTTCAAGAACTTAGATGAAACTTTCTTTACTCCCAATTTTATATTTCACCCTATAGATAGTATAGATAGAGTGAAAGACGAACTCGAGATTTTGGTTTGTCCTTTTGTTATAAGAAACTTAATATATATGCTTCAAGTTACCAAGACATTTTTATAGGGATGTTAATGAGACAAGTTGACTCGTCGAGCATGCAGGCTCGACTTGTCTCAAACTAGACTTAATTTAAATTAGTTTTGGTTTAAACTTGATTCGAGCTTGAATAAGTTTGACTCGAATTTGAGCATAGCCTTTGTAAGGACCCTCATCTCTAAACTGATTTTGGTTTTCTTTAATTGTTGGTTATTGTGGGATTAACATGTTTTCTGATCTTATTCGGTGATTTCGTAAAATAAATAGTATTTATGATAGTTTTAACCAAAATTAACTCTAATATTAGTGGTTTTAAGTGATTTTAAACCAAATGTAAATTTTTAGGATTTTTCAGAATTTTCACTAATTTCTCAAAAATTAGGGTTTTCGTGGGACCCCTGTGGGCCCCACCGTCAAAATTTTATTTTTGTGTTAAATGAACTTAGACATCTACCTAATGTTATACAAAAAATTTTAGAATTTTCCTAGGCTTAATTAGTGCTTAAATTTGTAAAATAGTCATTTTTAGCCTACTTTTCTTATTTACACTCCAAAACTTACCCATGCATACCCCAACCCTTATTATAAAAGGGCAAACTAGAGCAATTTCTGTTTTTGGGAATAGGCTAAGGAAGGAGGCTGACCTAATTCCCATTTAGGCCCGAATTAGAAGCCGATTAAGGTAAGCTTATTCTAATTAAGCACTAATCTATGACTTTCTTCTTAATCTCTTCTAAATCTACCCTTTTCCCCTTGATTCAATTCATTTTTGGGTATCAAAAGCTACTGATTTGTGTTTTACTACAAATCTTAACATTCAAAATTCGATTTTTACTACCAACAAGCCGTAGATCTAAGATTTAATTAGGGATTTCTTGGGTAAATCGATTTCTATTAGAGTTTAATTCAAGCTCATTGTGTTTTCAAGGATTTCAAAAAGGGTGACTCTTCAATCCGAGCTTAATCAAGTGCTGAGTTAATGAGTCTTCAAAATCTCTGTTTATCCATGGTAAAATTTTTCATTTTTGGCTTATTTCGAAATGGAGTTGCTTGATTTGGTGTGTTAATAGTAAGATTAGAAAATAAAATTATTTAATCCCGATTTCTTAGAGTTTTGCATTATTGTGGTATGGTTTGATGTTCTGGAAGCCAAGAAGGACTTTTGATGATGATTAGGGTGTTAGATGTGGATTTGAAGTGTTATCAATGGTGTTTCGGTTTGGATTTGTGAAAGGAAGAAGATGGACTGTTCTGCCTTGTTGGCGTTCGAACGGCCCTGCAGGGCGTTCGAACGACAACACTGTCGAAACAATAGTTTTCCAGTTCAGCCGATTGAACGGCCTGCTGGGCGTTCGAACGACAGAACTGTAAATTTTAAATTTTTGCGTTTAACCGATCGAATGGCCTGAAAGGCGTTCGAACGGCTATACAGTAGATTGATTTTCTAATACATGATGTTTATTTTAATGATTCCACTTTATCTTGCCAATTTTATATGAATGTGGTGTGTTTTAAGCTATGTTATGCTACTGGAAAGACATACTATTGCGGGTATGAAATTAAGACATATGCTTAAAAATTTGTGGAATGACTTATGTTTTGTGGCATGATGTTAGAATTGTTATCTTGAGATTATGAATGGTTGATTCCCTTTGGTTAAACATATTTTCAGTAGGACTACAACCTATTATTGGACTGATTTGTTATGATAAATTATAGTTGGTTGTGTGTGGATGTAGGTGAATGTCATGACTCAATGATGAAATGAGTGATGTTATATATGTTTAGCCTTTGTAGTTGAGTTTTGAATTGGGATACGATTTCAACGATTCTTCTTCTATGATTTTTGCTAAAATATGGAAATTTACATGTGTAGTGTAGTAGTAAGTTAATTTCAAGCATGTTGAAATGCATTGAGTGAAGTACTTCTACTAGTTACACACACAAACATGTGGGTGTTAAATGATGATGTTGAAGCTTAATATTGTGATTATAAATGATGCATTAGGTGCTGATGAGAGCACTTATCATGGATTAGGATTTATGTATGTCTTGCCCATATATGTACCATACTGCATACATCATGAAAATGAATTTCTAATTGAGGCTTCATTGAGGTTAATCGAATTTGACCGATTAGATGCAATGTGGTGAAATTGTGTGCCGGATTGATCGATTGTGGATTAATCGAAAGTTGATTGGTTCGAAAGAACATGTTTTGATTTGAAGTTCCTGTGTGGAACGAGTGCACTCCCCGGGTTGAGTCTAGTTAAATGGAATGATGTGAGGACGAGTTGTGTACTTGTCTTGCGGATTGTGAGAATGTTATTATGTGTGTCATCTGGACCCTGAGAATCCAGTGTGGTATGCCGTGTGCACCCCGCTACCACGTGTTCTAGGGATATAATGCATGTGAAAATATATATGTTAGAGATACATCCATGCAGGTTGATTTTGATATAATGCATGTGGGAATATGTATGTTAGAGATATATCCATACAGGTGGATTTATGCACTATGATGTTGTGTTAGGTGATATGTATATGTGATAAAAAAATGATGCACTATGTAAATCTTTGATCTGAATGATCTTATTACTATGCTATCGTGCTTTCGATGTTGATAGTGATGTTAAAACCTTGCTGAGTTTGTTAAACTGACCTCTCTTTTTGTGTTTTGATTTAGGGTTGCGTGGTGCGACACGTAGTCGGACAGGATTTCCTCTTTGAGGAAAGGTCGGAGGTGGCTTGGATATGATCATAGAGATCATTGTGTGATTTATCTTTTTTGGTTTTATGTTTTATGTTAGAACCTTTGCGTAGGGTTCTTTGCTTTGGATTTATGTCATACTTTACAGTTATGATGCTTATGTTTTATTTTGAGCCGGTGTGGGCTTTACTTAAACTAAGTTTGTGGGTTTGAGATTGTTGTTTACTTTGTGATAAACAACTTTTTTCTTTCCCTTTTATTTACTCTTGCTCAAAGTGGAATGTGCGTACTCCGTATGTCTGTTAATCGCCCGTGGTTAGGGTTAAGTCTTCCGCTAAATCGTTTCTCAATCTTTACTTCGTTGCCCCCGCGCGCTTGACCAGCCCTTGGACCGGGTTCGGCTCGAGTCGGGCATCACCGGGGCATGACAGCCTTACTTGACTCTCAATACGAATGAAACTTGAACTCAACTCATGCTTAGCTCGAGTTGGAATATAATTTTAGAATTATGTAAATTAATATATTTATTAAAAAATAATATATATATATTATATATAGACATAATTATTAATTTAAATATATATTTATAACATATTACCAATATATGACACATAAATCACATATAATTATCAATTGTAACATGTTACAAATCTTAGCACCCCGTCACTGACTCCTCTTGAATTCCCTTCCCTCACCCCTTTCTCTCTCACATACTAAAATCTTTAATACTAGAAGTAGGGAGTTGTATTAGTTATTTTTTAGCTTCGGTGGTGAACATATTCATTAGTCAATAAACTCAACAAGATAAATGGAATGAATGAGTTCAACAACCTTTTTATATTGTAGACCTTCATAGGGTAACTTCGAGTTTTTACTTCTTCATTTGAGTAAGACCTTTTGCCTCATATCGTCACACTTTATCAAATCCAACAACAAGAATATTTATCTCTTTGTTTCCTAGATAATGCTACTCCATAACTGTCATGACCTAAGCCTTGAGAAGGGTCCATAGACCGCCAACATCATCGGAGTACACTTGAGCTCAAGCTATGACAATACAATATATTTTGCAAGGGATAAAAAATTAAGTCTGAAACATAGACAACCTTCTTACTAAACTTTTATTGAATCAAATAACATGAGTTTCACCTAAGGGGTGTTCATCTGCAACTACAAAATGACTACTAATGCTTCAAAGAAATCAAACTAATCATAATTCCCTTTGTTAACCCTGTGACCATTATCTCTATTATTTCTCGGCGTTCCTACGCATCCAAATATGTAAACAAACCTGTGCGTAAAAATACGCCCAGTGGAACAGACATTCCACCCTTGAGCTAAAAGCTCTGTGAGCCTCAGATAAACATATATTATAATCTTAGCACTCATTGCTCACACAATCAACAACAAATGATCAATCAATCTTTAGAATAATACACCCATCATGATTTCTAAATATATTTATATACATGCATCTCATTTAAACTTAACTATCCATCATTTCACACATTTACCTGATCACCATATGCTTCATCATTCATAACTTATAATCTATACAACCTATTCCCTATAACACCCAAAGAATTAGCTATGTGATTCGTGATTTACGCCGGTGCAAATGCGCCGTGGTTGGTCATACGCGTGCACTCGTAATGACCTGTAAAACTGGGAGAGAACTGCCAAAGGCTGGGGTCCACCCTCATCCCTATGTGGCACCTGAGTAGTCTTATTAACTTAAATACTAAAATTGAGTCACCTAACCCAAATCTTAACTACCCTTGTCAAGCCGTCACTCATAACTGGGTTCTTAATACCTAGTCTACCAAATTAGGCAATGCATTCCTCTCACATGCCCAACTCATAATCGATCAACATATCATTCACATTAATACACTTCATCACATATCCTTTATTCTCAACAAGGTCTCCCCAAATAAAAAATTTAAGAATCATTGCAGAGTGTGTCATGTGCTCCATAAGTGTTATGTATATATAATAAAATTCTAACAAGGTCTTGCACATACAATTCAAACAGTTAACTAACAATTCAGCATGGTATTATTAAAGTCAACCTATATTATGCATCGGAGTACAACTGATTCCCTTTTTACCTACCTCTTAAAACTTGAGAGGGAATTTGTACTTGAATTAAATAATAAAAGGATACACAATTCTGATTCATTGAATAAAACTTCCCACAATGGACACAAATCCTGCAAGGTGAATCTAATAACCTGTTGTCTATGATACATACTGATTACTACAACAATACACAACAAATCTATGACAACATACATCAATACACATATATTATTTATAGATAATTCATTCTCCATTATTCAATTATATCCTTGTAACCCCAACGAGTTTACATCTTCACCTTCAATCACTCCAATCACACACAAGGGCATTCCTTTTATTAAAACATGCATAACTGACATATTCTCCATACTGAGAAAGAATTATAAGATAAAAATCTATATACATGATACAAACACTAGATGGGTAATTGCATCCATAATCATCAGTCCCACACTTTATATATATATATATATATATATATATATATATATATATATATATATATATATATATATATATATATATATATATATATATATATATATATATAAGTTTATATGAGCCTGGGCTCTTATAAACCTAACCCATGAGGTTATGGGCCACCGGATGTAAATCCGACGGCCCATAGAGCTCGGGCTCACATAGGCATATATGAGCCCGGGCTCATATATATATATATATATATAGTGTCAGAGGTTTGTTTTAAGCTCATCCTAACGTATAATAGAATCATATCACTCACAAACCAAGCCCATACTTCAACCATATGAATCATGCTAGAAAACTATAGAATATTTCATGGAATAGAATCAGAGTATGGCACATCAATGTTAAAAATTATACAATTAATCAAGACATACTATACTTTGCAACAATCAGAATTTGAGCAAAAGCATGATATTAGGATTTCCTTCATCACACAACAATCGTAAATAATTCATGCTAAGAGGACAATTCATGTTCTAAATGAGGGACCTCACCTTAGCTTAATTTGAAGCACAAAATATCCCAAATATCACTGCTCTTCACAAAATTCTAAGAAAACTACAACCAAACTCTAATTAATAGAAGGAGACATGTAAATAACGCAAAGGAAAAAAGATGATGCAATTTAGAAAAATTAGAACAATCCATCTCACTGTGAACAGAGATTTCGGGAATAAGAAAAGGGAAATTTGGCCAAAATCAAGAGCGAATGTTGTAATACGTCAAAAGACTTTACTTCTTTGCCTTCCCCTATAGCCCGGTCATCTTGCTGCCCAGATCTCGCCCTTGTCGCCGTATCGGACCCAAAATTTGTTCCTCGTCAAACCAGGGAGAAAAGGGATGGATGGGGCGAGAGGCAGGGAAGAGATGAGGTTTATAAAGAGGAGGGAAGAGAGACGTCAAGGGAGAGGGGAGGAGAATCGTGGAGGGAAAAGCAAAGATCGTGGGGGAAAAAGACTCGTAGGAGAGATTCCTTTTCCCGTTCTGCTTGACGTTGGGGGAAGAAAGATTTTCCTTCCCACAACTCTCCCAAAAACCCGAAGCCTGATAGGTCTAAGTTCAACTCAGACCCGAATTGGGGTCAATTACATATGTTTTATTTCAGAAAAAAAAAACAACACGGTGTTTACAATAACATACACTATTTGCACCTACCATACAAAGTTTTGTTAATGAAAGTTCATATTTTAATGATAATATTGCAATTCATGTGTGTGGTAGGGTTTATGGTTTAGAGTTTACAAGAAGGAAAGACCCCAAAAGAAATTCCAAGGGTTCTTTTTGTAGGGTGCGATATTCCCTCTTCATTCTATGTCCCTTGTAAACATAGATTCACAATCGCTCTAATACAACAGATTTTTTATATAAAAATTCATCCTTCATCATAAAACAACATTCAGTTCTATATGGTTGCCCTGCTCTGCACTATTGCTAGTTTCGCAGGATGCAAACATTCGTCTTTCATAATTTACATATATCAACAATTTCAAATTTATCATGATAGAAAAGAACAAAGTTAACTAGATCACAAAAGAAAAGAATTGGAATAAGAGCAAGTAAAAGCATTAAATATGACCACAGTACATAGCACATAGCATTCTTTGAATTAATCCACCCAAAAAAATATTCTTAAGAGTGAAATAGTAGCACTATTGCAAAAATCTAAATGGCTTGAAGTAAAGATTGTTAATGATGGAGGGTGAAGAGGGTTACTAGTGAGGGAGAGGTTCTAAGTAGGGCTTCTGGTTAATCAAGTCATGCGTAGGGCATCTTGTTGATCTGTCAGATGAATGGATAAGGCAGACAAAGACAACAATTGAGGTGGGAGGAGGGTTGGCGAGCGCAAAGCTGTGGAGGGGCATAAAGGGGTGAGGTGATGCAGGCCAGAGAGAGCGAGGAGATTGGGAGGAGACAAATGAAAGAGATTGAGGAGGAACTTGTCTCCGTTGGGGTGGACTCTCGCTGTCAGTGTTCAAGGGGAGCTAGTAACTAGATATGGGAAGAGGACAGAGAGAGGCGAGAGGGATGGCGATCGATAAGATGGGGGAAGGGGTTTTGAGCATGGGATGAGGGAGACATATAGAGGAGAGCTTGCCGGCATAAGGGAAGGATGATGCGCCAATTGTGAGGGACGAGAAGGCGAGCGATGGGAAGGGGTGGGTAGGGTGGTGGTGAGCAAGGCATCCCCATCTAGAGAGGACGGTCAATGGGAAGAAGTGGTGATTCTCGATTCTGGCTTGGGGAGAGGTAGAAGACAGAAGAGGAGATGAGTTACAAAAGGGTAAGATGGGGATATTAGAAATATTTTAAGTAAGAAGTGGATTGGTTGATGGGACTTGGTAGCGCGTGGTTAATATCAGCTCGATGACAATTGGGTAGCCAAGAAGCGCCTGGTGGAAGTGGCAAACGGATTCAATTGGCGGACTATATAACTACTCTATTGTTGTGAAGCTTATGTTGAATTTTTATTCGACTTGATAGATTGTTATTGGAGATTTTGAGAGAAGAATGAAGTAAATAAAGTTAAATAAGAGAGAATGATGTTGTTAGATTTGTATTATAGTTGGAAGGGGAAGTAAGCTGGCTAAAAGAAGAAGAGTTGCAATTTGATGATTTTATGATGTTATAGCTAGAGATATTGATTGGCTTTATAGGGTGGACATTGCTGAATAAATTCTACTAACAAGGAAAAAATATGAGCTAAGGTCATCATAGTGCTACTGTTAGAGGAAAAATTCAGGATTAATTAAAGAGGTGTGAATTCATTGGAGATAAAGATGAAGAATTGTGAGTTTATTGGAGTCTAAAGGATAGTGTAAGAGAAAGAATCGGGTTCAATGGAACCCGATGTCTTACAAAAACAAAGATGGGTCTCACACTGTTGGTCAATTAGAAGAAGTTTATTCTGTAATAGATTTTAATTGGGAAGTGGGTGACGAAATGGACTTTAAAGAAGAGAAAACATATAAATGCATGTCTCTAACACATTTAAATATTGATTTGTGGTACAATAGCATAGCAGTTTTTTGCGAGAGGCGAGCACAATTTTGAAGACATGCAGTGCTGAGTTCAAGTGGCCAATTAAGTCGCATCTTCAGTCAAAGTCATTTGCTCTTTATTTTGTGTATTTCTTAAGTTAAGCTTTCTTGGCCAAAATGTTTTATAAAAATTTACTGTGTTAAACAAATATGATCAATAATCTCTTTTAGTAGCTGCAGAAAGAAGATCGATATATTGGCTTATCTTTGCACTTTGCATACTTTCTCCTTGATGAATTAAATGTCAAATAATTGAAGTAACTAATTGACCTAAATATTAGACCCAAATATCCAATATTAGGATATTTATTTTTTTATTTAATACATGGGCATTTACATGCTTCAAATACATTTATTTTTTGTTTAAGCCCAAGTCGAGTATGGGCTTGTGAATCATATAATGAATTTCGAGTTTGAGCTAAGCTGAGCTTTACATTTTCAATTCGAGCTGAGTTCAAACAAGAATTTTGAGCTTAATTAAGCTTTGAGCCCAAGTTGGGCTTTAGCAGTTCAAGTTCAAGTCTAACAAGCACAATACTCGGCTTGGCTCATTACAACCCTTAAGTTTTTTATGTCTGAAAGGTAAGACATATCTGAGTGGAAAAAGTGATGGCTACGGCTCCTCAATTGTTGATCATGGTCTGATGGTTTCTTCAAACGTGAAGGTACTTTGAAGGGCGTGCAAGTATAAATTTTCAAATGCAAGAGGGTTTTTCTCTAGTTTTAACCTCCATGAAAATAGTCCTTGATAGCTCATGCAACAAGGAAACATCCCTCAAGTGTTCTTGTCTAAAAACCTCATAAATCTCATTTTACTTTTGTATTCTTTATGTTTGGTATTCAGTAATCGAGTTATATCTTATCCATATTATATTAATAGCTTTATTTTTTTTAAATGAACTAATACTTTAATTTATTTATTTATTTTAAAAAAGTAAATAAAGTTATTAATGTGAGATAGAAGGAGTATTTAGGAGTCCTCTCAAAGTCATCTAAGCTTTCATGGTCAAATAATTTTTTTTTCATAGACTAGGAGGAACTATGGTATTGGAAAAAAAAAAAAGAGGAATTATAAGAAGAAGAGTAAACAGTTCGCAGTGTCGCACGCTTTCTCTATCCGTCTTCATTGATTGCAACTCTTCAGCAACCAGTTTTTCATCTCTTGTCTACGACTTCTATCATAATGTGCAAATGTAATTTCACCAATTATGAGCCACTTTAGAGGATTATGCCCCTCCCAAAACAAGAGGCATGTAAACAACAAAACAAAATAATCTTCTTTTTTGGGAATATCTCTGTCCGTCTTCATTGAGTGCAACTCTTGAGCCACCAGTTTTTTATCTATTGTCTACAACTTCCTAATGTGCAAATGTAGTTTCACCAATTATCAGCCTACGTTAGAAGATTCAGTCCCTCCCAAAAACGAGGCATGTAAACAACAAAACAAAACAATCTTCTTTTTTGGGTATGTTTGGATACAAAATCTAGCCTCATAATTTGAAACTTTTTGAAAGTTTAACTAGCATACGTGCTTACCATAGTTTCTGAACGGATCGTGCATAGTGATTAGCCGTGTTGGATTTTGTCAAAACCCAAATTTGTTATCATCTAAGAAATAGTAACCCAAATCCAACCTTAATATCTCAAACCTGAATCCTATCCATTTGACATAAAAAATTATTTTTATAAACATTATTTTTTTAAAAAAAATTACTCATAAAAAATATACAATTTTAAATAATTATTAAATTTTATATCTTACTCATCAAATTATTTTATAAAATTAATATCAAAATATTAAAAAATATAAATATTTAATATTTACAGCTTTAATTGGGTTCGATCACTTGATACTTGAACTTGACCCAAATAATTATTCAACTTCAATTTAAAAACTCAAACCCAACCCGAGCGGCATCACTACCTATATTGTTGCCATCTACACATGATTTTATGGAATATTTATAGTTTAATTTTTTACTATTTTTAATAGACATATAACCATGTGTCCAATGTTCAAACAATGAGATAATTGAAAAACAAAAGGCCTTGAAAAACAAACTAAGGCTCATACATTGATTTATTCCAAAATGTGAATGGCGCCTGCACATTGTATTTCCATAGATGTTTTTTTACTCTGTAGCTGCAAATTGCAACTGCCTTCCGCTGGTGAGTCCTCTGTTTACTCTTTTACTTGAGCAGTATTTGAGGCAACAAGGTTGATCTATGGAAGAAGAGGGGAGGACATGAAAGTGCCTTTTGAAGCCGGGGGGGAGGCCGTCGAAGAGAGCTGTGATAGAGGGTGGGCCAAGGTGAGGAAGGTTTGCTGTGTGTGGGAGGGGAGGAGGGTGTCTGCGTGTTTGGTTCTGCAATCAATTTTTTAATGAATCTACAACTAGACTAAAACAAAAATTATTCTAAAATTTTGAGTAAACCCTCAAATTTCCTCAATGGGCATATTTGTGGAAAATTCGTATTAAACAAAATTACTTTTTTAGGATTTCCGAAGATTTAATATTCGTACACCATGCCCTAGTTTTCCCTAAGAACACTATATAGCTGAGGCACCACGAGAAGGTGAACAAAGATAATAAAACAATTGGCTTGCCGATTCAGGAAAATAGCTCGAAGCCATCAATTTTGCCTCCAATGCTTTACATTAAATTAAGCAGCCAACTGTATACTTTCAAGGAAACATAATTATATCGACCGAAGACATGCACCCACAACAAACCACTGGGAATGCTAATGTGAAACAGCGCCATTTCAGTAAAGCTAAATGTCAATGCCAACGCATAACAGTTTAAAGCCCAACACGCAGTATATTGGCACATACCACGCAATGAAATTTAACAGCAAACGTTTAAAAAAAGGTTACAGTAATCCGTATTGAACGCATTGTGCAACAATATAATCCAAACACAGGACAAAAAAAATGACCTCAAGTAATCACACTAAATCACTAGTACCACATCAATAAACTGCACAGTCCCATTAGTTTCTCGTAACCATGTTCAATCACCTGCTTAGGCCAACAAAAATAGATGACATAAAGAAGTCGGCAAAATGAAAGAAAATGAGGATATCGTTACAATTATCAGTTGGTTTTTTGTATCTTCAATGTGGGAACTCTACCCTAACTCCCATTCACGCACACCATGTAGCATGAGCCTTCAAAACCAAAAAATTCTGAGATGAAGTGGTATTACTCAATCACCTCCTCTTTCAAACAATCCATCTGTTCGCTTCCTCAAGCAGAAGCAGATACACGTGGAGTTGTAGGTTTGGCAGCATTAACAGCCACAGGACGATTCACACGATTGTATCCTCCTTCTCCACGACCAGAAGATACACCACCCCTACCAAGTCCTCTATTGTTATTAAATTCACCCCTGCCTCCAAAATCACCACGTGCACCATAGTTTCTTGAACTCCAATAATTTACACGCCCACCTCTCCCTCCATCATTTCGATATCCACCACCCCTTCCAGATTGAAATCGACCTCTATTGCTAACTGCACAAGCAAATCACACAGAGCAAATAATCATATAGTGGAACCTTTTGGAATGATTGAACAGTAAACAACAATTTATTCATACAATATCTTTCCAAAACATCAAAGAAAGCAACTTCTTGAAAGTGCCAATAAGAGCAGAAGTAAAAAAATATCTAATCCAAATGGATACCAGTTCAACAGTTGTAAAAAATAGTCCCGTGAGACAGAGAACTAAATAGGTAAGCACATTCAGTTTCATAACCAGATGACATCAGATAACAATATAAAAAGGAAGTACTCAATGAAACTGCAATACTTGCCTCGAGAACCAGAAGGCCGTTTTTCCTCAACATGTGCTTGTCGACCACCAATAGTAATAGGTGAGGCCTGAAACAGAAATTAACAACAATTCTCCATAAGACAGTTGCAAAACATAAAAAACTTCTCCACATGACAATTAAATGCTAAACATTTTCCAGATTTACTTGGGCAACATTCACACGTGGAGGCCAATTCAGCCTTAGTTGGGCTAGTTGGATCTCTCCCGGTTATGGGAAAGGTCTCAAGGTTTAATTGCATTGGGGTACAGTGCAAAGGATGTTTGAGTCTTACCTATAAAAAAATGTTTTCTACATATGGAATGAATACGTACATAGAAACAGCAATTATACAATTTTGACAAAAAATTCAAATGCTGAAAGTTGCAAAAACACATGTTTGTGGAAAAACTTAGGCTTAGTATGGAATAAAAAAGACCACTACAAGCACAAAATTTGAAAATCTCTATTTCAATTTCTGACATCCCTTCCTATAAGCTCGTAATGGAATATTGCATAGTTAATGTTTCCATTATAAAATGTAAAAATCGTCCCATTACCTAGAAACAGTGATTCTACAATTTTGACAAAAATTTCAAATGCTGAAAGTTGCAAAAACACATGTTTGTGGAAAAACCTAGGCTTAGTATATAATAAAAAAAACAAAACCGTGTGCACAAAATTAGGAAATTTTTATTTGAATTTCTAATATCCCTTCCCAGAAGCTAGAAATGGAAAATTGCATAGTTAATGTTCCCATTATAAGATGTAAAATGCATTACAAAAACACTATAAACCTATCATCGTTTCCCTTAAATCCTTCCAATGAGGTAAAAAATTCCAGATATAATAATCATATGAAGGTCCCTGCCTGAAAACATCAAGCCGTAATATTGATGCTGAAAGTTACAATTAACATATATGCCTTTTAACTTTTTCCATGAATGGCAATGTCTCACGACATAAAACTAAGAAAATTGCTTTTCAACAGAGTATGAGAACTTCAGCAAGATACCTCTATAGCACTTTGGACAGCACTTGCAACCTCAAACTCCACAAAACCATAGCAGAATCCTTGCTGCTGTACGAACCAAACAACACAATACTTCAGTAAGTAAAAGAAAATAACAGTTAACTTCCAAGGATGCACAAGAAATTGATGATAAGAAAGCCTGCTGGCCTCAAAACTGAGAAGATAAACAATCTTAGTGATAAAAGCACCAAATGAAGCAACTATATAAAGATAGATAATATAAGAACCTTATTGCTTCTAACTTGAATGCCATCCTTCTTTATAGGTCCAAACTTCTTAAACTCTTCCTCCAGCTGGGCAGGTGTGGCATTAAGTGGTAGGCTCTTAATGTAGATTGAGTATCCATCAGCTGAAATAAGTAAACTAGATCTAAACCCGAGAAAACCTAACCAGATAATTCCTACATATAAGTTGAAAAACAAAATCTACAGACAGATAATTCAACCTGCATCCGCCTCCCGGGGGCTGCCACTTTCAGTTGCAGTGGTACTGGAAGCAAGCATCTCAGGTGCTGCAGTAGCTGCAGAAATTTGCACAGTTTGTCTATCCGAAACTGGAGGCACTGATCTTTGAGGAGCAGGGGCTGGAACTAATATTGGCGATGCATTCTCTTTCATGACCTTCACCTACCAGATATAGTATATTTTTCCTTTAGAAAAAAAATTCCAAAGTAGCAGCTAAACTTAAACAGCAACAAGTACAAACAGTAGATCTAACACAACACGTCCATAGAAAGAGAAATTGCATTTTCTCCATAGAAGGAGAAAGTAAAACGCTTTCTAATTTGAAACACGCTCAATTTGCCAAAAGAACAAGGTCAAGGGAAAAAACTAAAACAGCAAAACATTCAGAACAAAGAGGCTCTTATTTTTTAGCACGAGCCTCTGAAGAGCACGCTTGCTACTATCTGTACCTGATTCAGTATAGAAAGGAGCTAAATCACTGACTGAATCAAATTTAAAAGATAAAATTTACTGCTCCTAAATGTAAAAATCATCCAACAAATCTCATTAGCCTACCAATATGTACGAAAAATTATTCAAAGAAAAATGAGACCAGAACAAATCAGAAAAAGAGGGTAATCTCAACTGGAGAGGGTAACATCAATCGGAAAAGGGTCATCTTAATAAACAATGACATCATCAGATTTACCCAATGGACAATTGTAATCTGCTTATTTAATTGTTCTAAGAAACACAAATTTTACATATGTTTAAAGTAGCACAATATGGAACCATCCAAAGGTATTTTAGAAACTGATATTTTGAGTCATTATCAATAGCATGGGGATTTTCCTTGGAGTTGGAAATCCTTTTGATAAATCCTGGTTGTTACAAAAAAATGCGATTTCATAATTCAAGCTATCAGTGAAGATAAATTTCAGTCTGAATTCCAGCATCTTAAATAGCCAAAGCAAAACACAATAGCCATACATCTATCTCCAATTAGCCTTATTGTTCACAATTATAGGAGGTGTGTATAAGATGAGCATAAAACACACAAAGATATATCCACTTACAATTGAAGCATATGACTTCTTAGGAGCTTCCTCTTGCAGAGTGTTGGCACTGGAGTTAGGTGCCGTCTGAGAATCATCTGGAGCTTCATCGACAACCTCAGCCACAGGCATTTCTTCTTCAACTACAGATCCTTCCTCATTATCAGAGGGATTGTATACCTCCTCAACCGTACCTTCTTCAATTTCCCAGGAGGTAGTTTGTTCAGTGACCTGGTTCTCTGTAACTGAAACATCGGCAAATTAAACGCAGATTTCCAAGGTCGATGTGACAAATAAAGAAAGGAAAGGGGGGCAAAAAAAATCAATTTTACTTCTACATACCCTCATCAGGCGTAAAGGCAGCATTTGTATCATTAGTCTCTCCCTGGTTTCCATCCTCATGAGGAACAGCATCCTCCATGTATCTGAATATATCATTGAGAACAAAATAGCCCTTGTCTTGGGGAGCAAGAAAGAAAGTTTGCGTAAAGTTCCTCCTCACATCGTCTTTCCCAGTCAAATATCCTGTAACTAGGACAAGAACTCCCCCACTGAGTGACTCCTGCGCATCCACAGTCTTTATCTCTGCCTTGAATTCACTATAGTCCAGAGAAAGTATTTTCTCATTGATAGCCTGTCCAATAAAATTTCATTAAATATAGTAAATTAACAAAAATAGAATCTCCAACAGACTTAGAAATTCACAATACATACAAGCAAACTAAATCATCACCATGAGAACTGCTGTGGGTAATTATCCCCCCACTTCTCAAATTCACAATAAAGGTAACACTAACATAATATAATCAAGCCCGGTTTAGTTTACAAATCCATAGCCACAGACAAATACATTACAAATCTAACTCACGTGTATAATTGCTAAGTAGGTAAAATCAATTCTAGTAGGCTAACATAGTAATATCCAACAGTAGACGTAAAATTCAACTATAGAAATGATCAACAGACACAAATTGATCAAATTTCTATTTCTTCTAACTCATTGAAAATGCCAAACAGATATAATAACTAATAGAGCCCATTTTTTATGTAATAATATATACAAATGTAACTCACATATATAATTGCTAAGCAGGTAACATCAATTCTTGTACGCTAAAGTGAAATTCAACCATAGAAAATATCAACAAACACAAATTGATCAAATTTCAATTTCTTCTCACTCGTTGAAATGCCAAGCAGATATAGTAACTAATAGAGCCCATTTTTTATGTAGTAATATATACAAATATAAATATAGGGAAATCTTACTTTGAGTGATACAGACCCTTATTTTACCTCCTAAGCGTGGACTAGAAAAGGGGAAAACTTCGACATGTACTATTGACTCAGTAAGAGACATAGCCCCCTCAACAACGAGCACAAAAAATTTTTTTTGGAAAAAAAACAGGAGGAGACTATTCTCCAAACTACATGATATGAAAGAGAAAAATAGCTTACTTGCATGGTGGTCACCGAACTCATCAGTCCCTCGACTTCTGGGCGACCCAGCTTACTACTGTCCTGGTAAAAGCGATAAACCAGCTCGGGGGACTGGTGCAGTATATGGTAGTACTGATGAACAAACGCGTTAGCAACCTGCACTTGTGAAGATCGAAACCCCAATCAAAGCGCTTATTCTTGTTTTTGGTAAGTAATTCAAAGCATTTACTCTCTTCTCTATATTTCCCTCGAACATAAAAAAAAGTAAAAAAAATCAAAACTAACACTGCGAAAGTGAAAATGAACACACACGAAAAACAATCCAGAAAATAGCAAGCGCAAAAGTTCGAAAGAGCCATGTATCCTAAGCGAGAAAAAGGAAAGCGGAAGAGATCCGAGTTATGATATTTGAAAGTCATACATACCACCTGAGCAGGCGGGCAAGCCCCAACAGCCGGCTGCGGAGAAGCCATTCCTGCAAAATTCCACAAATTCAGCAATCTCAACAAAGCCAAAGAGTGGACGACCAACGAACGAAAATACTGAAAACCAGTGGCACGATCCACATCTCCGAAGATCCAGATCCAACAGACAAAATCGAAATCATGAAAGGACGAGTGGAGATCGGGACGGAGGACCTGGTTCCAAAGGCAGAGGACGATTTCCTTAAGAGAGAAGGAGGTGGACGTGAAAAAGGAAGGAGCTTTATTCCCTCCTTCCTCCTGCCTTTTTCTGCTCTAGGGCTTGTGGGGGGAGCGCCTGGGCTTTGCAAAGACGTGCGACGGGACGACGGAAAAGGGTTCTTGCTCAAGGAGGAGCATTTATATACGTATTTGCTTTGAAAATGCTACATGCGCTCGTTGCCCGTCTGCTCGCAGTGCGCTCGTCGCATTCGCTTCGTGTGCTCTTTGAGGGAGTGGACCCTACCGCGGCCCTGCGCATCTCGGTGAGCGTGCATCGAGCAGACAGAAATGAAATAGATATAAAATATAAAAATGCGAGATTGCCGCTGTCGCAAGGCACTAGCCACTTGTTGCAATCGCGGAATAAGTTGAGTCAAGTTCAAATCATTTAACTCCTTAACTAATCAATCAGCCTTCGTTCAACTTCATATAATGAGGAATACATAAATGATTAATAAATTGTATTTATATTATATGTGTAATTATATATAAAATAGATTAAAATATATATATTTAATAAATATTTTGTTTACATGTTTTGCTTTCAAGCCATTATAAGTAAATTTTTTAAATTATATATCATGTAAGATAAAAAAATGTATTATTCAAGTCTTAAATTACCTATTAATTTAAGTTTATATTAAAAATATAAAAATACTTCTTATGTCTTAAATTAATAGTTTAATTTAATAAAAAATGTATTCTATTTAAATAGTTGACAAAAAATATTATAAACTTATTTTTCTTTTTTAAATGTAGATTTAACTACTGAATAAAAATTATTATTTTTTTGAAATATGGAGTTATAGATAGTGGATAGTAGTCCTAAATTAATAATTTTATTGAAAAAAAAAATTGTTTCATATTAATAATTTTATTTTGTTAAATTTAGGTAATTAAGCATTTAAATAAATATTATAAATCTATTTTTTTTAGATGTGAGCTTTATTATTTAATCAAAATTATTATTTTTTAAATATAATTATTAATATAGAAAGGAAAGATTATAAAAAAATTAAAACTAAAAGTAAAATAGTACGAAAACGAAAGTTCAATAGTTACTTTCATTTAAGTCACTTTTAACATAGTTCGAACCGGCGGGTCAACCCGTCTACGTCTTCGGCCGCTTTTGAGCCGAGTTGAAGCATTCTATTTGTCAAAGCTCGAGCTGTTCTTAACGAGAGAGAGAGAGAGAAAGAGGGGAACGGGAATGGCTGCCGAGGGCGACAAGCCGAGGAAGAAATCATCGGATGGTTGGAAGGAACGAATTTATGTCCCGACTCTATTCGCAGGTTCTCCACTCTTCCTAAACCCCTCTCCTTGTTATGTT
The DNA here is from genome assembly GCA_035235625.1 of Saururus chinensis. Taxonomy (NCBI): domain Eukaryota; kingdom Viridiplantae; phylum Streptophyta; class Magnoliopsida; order Piperales; family Saururaceae; genus Saururus; species Saururus chinensis. The sequence continues at coordinate 37,334,546 of CP141145.1, forward strand.
CGATCAATCTCCCTCAGCTGAGAACCCATGCGATTCGTTTGTGTTTCGGCATCCTCTTTTCTTCTGACCTTTTTATAAGTTTGTCTCCCAATTTGCAGGTGCTGTTGGGGGTGGAGCTGGATTGGTATCGAAACGCCGGCATGCGTTTGGTATTTCCAATCTCGCCGCGTCGTATGCTGCCAATCTAGCGATCGTTACCGGTTGCTATTGTGGTGAGTGACTCTCTTTGCCATCGTCTCCTCCAGTGTCTTTTAGTACTAGCATTTCGTTGCTTCTAATCTTGGAACTAGTAGAACAATTAAATATTTCATTACTTGTGAACAATGGCTATTAACAATTAAATTCAAAACAGAAGGACATTACTTGTGATGCCATTTTATGCAAAAAATATTTCATTGTAATCGGAACTGCGGAAATTGCAGACTCAGGGTTGGCGGGGAATCTTCTAATCCTCTTTAAGCTAGCTTCTATTCAAAAGCCAGAAATTATGCTCTATGAATATATCTTATGTCACTTAACCGGGCAAGTCAATGTAATCCAATACAACACTTGCCATAGTTCAGCCTTTGTTCGTTGTTCAAGTTGAGTATTGTCATGATGTTACCAAGATAGTGATGGAATCTGTAGACGTTGAGATTTTAGTTTTTGGAGTAGGTTATTGCAATTTCTGATGTTATCATGCATAGTCAGGTTAATTTGAAATCCGTGAATTCAGGATTCGGCAAAGTATCTTACAAGTGGCTTTCGAGTTTGAGATGTTTGGTTTTGGCCAATTACGCTATGAAACCGTTCTTGGTCCTTAGAGCCTATGTCAAGTTCTCATGTGCACTTTCTGCTACTTCTGCCGTTGACCTACTGGCCATGGCTTGAAGAAGGCTGCTTCTTTCAAATTACGATCCTTGCAACTTGAAGTGTCATGGAAAATGTAACCATCAAAAGTAGCGACCTTGTTGCTAGTGTTGTCATTCAACATATCCTAATTGATTGTTTTCATAGAAATTACCATTTTGTGTGTATACCATGAATTAAGGTGCAGAACCATTTTCTGCATTAGGCTTTGACAAGTTATTTAGAAGAATATCTTACACTCATTTTCATTTGCACAGCAACACGTGAGCTTGTGAGAGAAACACGAGCGTCGAGCTCTGATGATCTTGTAAATTCTGTAATTGGAGGATTTGCAAGTGGGGCGCTTCTTGGCCGGCTTCAAGGTAAAGCTCTATGACAATAGTTTAGGCATTTGGTGTCACATGTTCCAGTTGAGCCACTAACAAGTTAACTTGTTTTAGGTGGCCCTGTTGGTGCGGTGCGCCACTCAATCATGTTTGCATTGGCAGGAACGGCACTAGATTACGCCACTCTGCAGCTTAAATCCCTTCTTCAAAGCTATGGGGATTCCGTGTCTATGGAGAATGGAAAGAAAGATAGTAGTAGAAGTAGCTGGTGGCGTATTCCTGAATGGTCACCCATCCAAGTACTTGACGAAGAAGCCCTTGCCGCTAAGCAGGCTAGAGAACAGCAGTTGTATGCTCAAAGGACAATGGGTAAACTAAATAATGAAGATTCTTGATCGATGATGAAATACTTACTCTCGCCCTCTCTGTCCCATATTAATTGTTTGAATTTGAAAAAAAAAACTTGTTTCATATAATTGGCCTATTTTATGGTATCCTTCTCATATTAATTAGTGGATGGAGTAAAAAGGGTTAGTCGATGGGGTAAAAATGTTAATAAATTGGCTTTCAAATGTGAACATTTATTATGGGACAGAGGAAGTATTATTCTCTGTGCCCTTTGTGGTTTCAATGGTTGTCTGAGTCGTACTTTCCTATCATGCTGAGCCACTCGCATTCTGGCCTTACACGGATAAATATTTTCAATGAATCGCGGTCATCTTTTACTCCTCAGTTTATAAAATACAATTTTTTTGGCAACCAAGTGATATTCTTTGGATTTTTAATCCCCTCACATGAACATTATCTCATTTTTTATCTGAGAAAGCACTTTTTCTTGTTGAAGACAATGATGAGTTTAACCTGTATGAGAATCGTGATCTGCTCTATTCTACTGTTCAAAAGGATCAATTACCATCTTCAAAAGCAAACAAATGTTTCAAGTTCAACTTAATTAGGTAACTTAGTTTAGCATTGGAGTATTGATCTTGGGGCTGATATCATATGTGCGATGAGGCTTTGTACGATATGCGGCAGGGTTTTCTGTCAATTCAGTGACACGAGGAATGTGGATGTAGCTACGTGACATTTGCTCTCGCTCCACCAAAAAATTATCCATAAATCTTTAGGATACAGTGCCAGTTTAGGTATATATTGGAAAATAACTCCACTTTTGTACATCAAAACCCTACTTTAGCCTTTAATTTGTAATGAGAAAAATCCCTATTATCATAGAGTAACTCACTTTTCTCTATCGAATTAAATATTGGAATAGAATTTTGGTGTAAAAAAAGTAACAATATCAGCTCCCTGCTTCCATATACTTCCTGTCTTAAATTAATTGTTTTATTTAACAAAAAAAATTATTCTATATTAATAATTTCATTGGTTAAATTTAAATGGTTTGATACTTGAAAAATAGTATCATAAGCTTCTCATGGTTTCACCTTTTTAATATAAATTATTATTATTTCAAATATAGCTATTTATATAGGACAGGGAGTTTATTAAACGGTTATGTAGCACTTTAACCCCGTCTTGTTATGTTTACTGGACTACAAGGCCATGAATAAATGAAAAGCTGTATAGTGTTTCTAATTTTTTAACGGAATAGTTGAGACGCTCCGGGTCTCAGCCACGAGATGAGAATTCCATGGCTTTGGGGGGATGCCCCTGTTCAGTCAAGGTTTCAGCATCGCTGTCGCGATTGTTTTGAGTTGCTCCTGTAATTAACACATACGGCTGGTGCGCGCCTAATGCCTATTACTCGCAAATGTGAAACAAAACTTTTGGCAATAAATGATCGACTTAGATTTCTTCATGTGAGAATGAACAATGCCACCTTAGAAGAAAGTGCTTTTCCAGAATTTGCAACGTACCATTACATTCATGACATATCTACAACAGCAACTTCAGTGACCGACAACACGTTGAGCCAGTCAAAGACGACAGGTCCACATTCCACAAACATTACAAACAAGTACTCGAATTATCGAGTGCTAAAAAAGTGTACCCGATTTATCGCCCCAAGCTCATGTAAGATGATTAAAAAACACATGACAGTAACCACAAAAGATTTTTAAAGACTACTTTGGATATGTCACGTAAGCAAGGAAACCAAGGACACAAATTCAGATGTGACCCTTCCCTTGGACCTCGTGTTGATGACGAAGTGCTCCGGATATTTACGCAGCAGCGAGAGAAGGCCAAACCATGGTCTTCCTTTAGCGTCCGCAGTGGGCCAATCCTCCGATGCAAGATATCTCCTTACCCTACTGTGATGCCAGACATTGCCATATTGCTCCCCAAGCTGTGCCAAGAACAAAACAAGGTATTAGGTGAATTACACATTGAAAGGCAAAATGACATTGGATAGAAGTGAGATTCTCTCGTGACGGTATCTAAGCAAAAATGAAGATGTCGACCCCTTTCCAAGGCCTTAGGTCTGGAAATATATCTTAGTGCACTCCCTAGATAATGAGAATTTAGTTCTGACAAGTAACCGAAAAAAACAAGCATAATTTACTTCTTACTCAGATGTCAGAGAAAAGTTCGCATATAAGACATCCTTGTGCTTTTGCACATTAACCAGGTCCTGAAAGGAATGATCCTCTCCAGACCCAACTCAAAGGTTACAGAATAGGTACTTAGAGTTTAGCTCTTCACAAAATAGTGTCACTTCTTACAGATAAAAGTAAATTGAGAACATATCGTGACGTGATAGTATTTGAAACTGAGGGCCTCACTTTTAGAAGCTCCCTACAAATTACTACCATTTTATGGACATGCTTAGGAAACTCAAAACCAGCTTCTCTATCAGCAGAGAATAACGAATCAACATAGATAAAACGTACATTATTACATGAGCACCAACCAAACCTCAAACCTCATTACCAAAAAATTATAGTGCTAATTAGAATTTCCATACCTATCTCACAATTCAGTAGACAAAACTATGAAGCAGTATCGGATATGATTGTAGCTACACACCATGTGCTAAAGTGAACTTATATTGTACCGGTTTAGAGATTGCCTGAACAAGAGTTCCAGTCCTAAGATTTTGATAGTTCTAATTTTGACAATTTTTGGCTTCAGCGATTTCCAGAACGAACATGATAAATGATGAAATGCATGAGCAGCCTCAGCTGATCCATGGTTTTTTCAAGGTCTATTCACATAATAAAAAAAATCAGATGATATTTAAAGGACAGTTTCAATTTCAGTCATCTTTACTACACTAGTTGACCCATAATTATTTAATAAAAAAATGGTGCATAAAGAAAAAGTAGGTAATACTGGCCTCAGCGTGAAGTTTTGCCATTGGCATCCATTCTCCAGGCCCGCAAAGGTCAGAAAGCACATTAGCCACACATGAAACAACATCCTTCTCTTCTAACTGCAGAAGTTGCTGATTTTCTGTGTCTCTATCAACCCTCGACCTTCCCTCTGACCTTTTCTCTGTGGAGCATAGCAAATGCTAATTATGTTAACAAACGGAAAAAATATCACCCTCATGCAGAAACATAACAATCAACTTGGTGGAATTGTTGATACCTTCCAAATGTGAGTGAGCTAAAAACAGCTATAAAATGAAACAAAAAATCACATGACAACTGTACTATTACAATTTGCCAGTGGTTTCTGAAACACAGATCCCTAAAAAATATATCAGTGGGCTATGTTATGTATGCAACAGCCTATTGTGCACAACCACAGATTAGCATATGTAACAATACATACGATATAAGATCACCATCTACTACACCTACTTTCAGCTATTTAGATATGCATTTAATATCATCATGTGTCTCTTGCTATACTAAAATAATGCTATACATTTAGTAGACTGTGCTGAAATAAAATGGTGAAGAGGATTGCTTTGTTAAAAACTCCGAAAAATGATGACATATTTGCAGACACATAATGCATCGTTTATTTCATTCTGTTGGCTTTACAAACCTATAGTACATACTCTCCCACTCTATAGGTTTCCATCAGTCTTGTTGTATTCCTATTTTCCAGCAATAAACCATCAACCTAAAGGGTGCATATAAATCCACTTGATAGATATCATGTACTGGTAAAGATTCGATGTTCAAACCAATAATAATAACCATAATTCCCTATAATCATAGAATAGAGCCTGTTGGTTTGGTTTCATTTTGTTTAATTTAGTTTGGCTTGGTTTGATTTGGTTGATATTCATTTTTGTACTTTTCCCTGACAAGTTCAGCTTTTACCAGACTTGATTTGAACATGGTAACCAATCCAGGAGATCTGAGGTTCGATTCATGGCCCCCACATATCATTACTCCCTTTGCAATAGCCTGTATATGTTTAACCATTCTTAAGCGTGCAGGGGAGATGAAGGTTTGGTTTGATTTGGTTAATATCCATTATTAGTCCTTTCCTTAACAGCTTAAGTTTTAGGAGACTAAGTTACACTACCTTCTTACAGTGCCAAGTTATCAACCTTGTGAAAAAAAATCAGTCTGTAACTTTGACTGCCAATTTATTTTGTTATTTTTTCATTTACGAAAGTAAAAAACGGTTTCCACAATTGTTCATTTGCAACTCATGTGGCATGTCAAAGCTAGTGTAGAGGACAACAATAACCGTTACATAACAACATGCATCTAACTGAATGCTACTGAGTTCCTGTCAATGCAATCTGTCTATGATGTTCAACAGAACAAATAGAACCTATATGAAAAGGTAATAAGCTATATTGATCTTATGGACAAATACCATAATTCTACAATAATCCTCGCCTAAAAATAGAATGTTGCCCTGAAAGACTTAAAACATATTATTATCCTCTCTATCTGATTCCCCTCTAAACAAATTTCTATCTCACATATCATAGCTTAAAATTCACCCTTATTTAGTCTATATGTAGTACACAACCGAGATGCTGATTGTAAAAAAAATTTGAGACTATGAGAAAACAAGCATTCAAGTAACAACTAAAACCAGTCATCTGCAACAGAAGAAAAAACATATTAAACATCTGTCGATAGGACAATGCACTGACCCAATTGCCCACTGGACGGACCAGCCTTTGACCCTCCGGGAAGTCCATGACTAAGCCCTGAAGCATACCCGAATGATTCCTGCCGAATCTTTTTGTTCGCTCCACCGACCAGAAGCCCATCTTCCTCCTCGTTGTCGTCCTCCTCCTCGTCCCTGTATTCGACGCTGCTGGGCCGAGGCCGACCCTTGCGGACGTAAACATTAGGCCCGACCGAGTGCTGGGGAGGCAACATATGCATCGAAGGGGGAGGAGGGTGGGGAGCCATATGCCTGGTAGGCGGGCCCCCGAGGATGCTTCGGACGGGAAGGAGGAAGTAGAATTTTTTGTCGCCAATCTGGAGGAGATCCTGGGAGTCCAGCTTGACGGGAGGGTTGCCGGGGAGGTGGAGGACGCCCTCGACAAAGCAGCCGTTCTTCCCGAGGACCTCCAGGGCGAAGCGGCGGCGCTGGAAATCGTAGAAGATGCGGGCGTGGTGGCGGGAAATGTTCATGCCGCCGCCGAGGCTGGAGAGGTCAACATCGACGGTAAGCTTCTTGCTGTTGCGGCCGAGGACGATGGAGTATGTTTGCATGTAGTACTCGAAGTCCTCGCCCTGCAGCTTGGCGAAGCCTGCCTCGATGTCGCTGCCGCCGGCGGCCGAAAGCATCGCCATGGCTACGCCAAGCGGAGGAGGCGACGGATTGTATGGATTGAAGGGGAAGCACACAGAGAATTCCAGGCAGGGAAAGACGACGGTGGTGTGTATTTTGGGGAGTGGGGACTCGGTTGGGGCTCGCCCTGTTGACCCGAGCCAGCCGGGTCACCTGGGACTCGAGTTAGTGTTTTTTGGAATTAATGAAAAATGAAAAGAAAATCTCTATTTTCCCAAAGAAAATTGCACTCAATAAAAAACAACAACAAAATCAGAATACACCTCACTTGCATGTAGAGCATCTCCAATTGAGATGTCAACTTGAAAATACCAAACTGACAATTGAAGGCATGTGTGGCATTGACAAAGCCTTAAAATTTGGCATATCCAAAAGTATGTACTCCACTCTAAACCTTAAACCCTAAACCGGCCTCTTAGAGCATCATATCTCACTATCAATCAATCTCTTAGGCATGTAGAAGGCCCCATTATTGGCACCATGTACATCAAAATATAACCCCGTGTACCCTTTCTTAACCTTTTTTTATTATATTGAGTAGATTATATTAGGTTATATTTAAATGATAGAAAACTGTTCTAGGTAGTATTAGGAATCATTAAAAAACCTTTGGAATCATAAGAATGAGATGCCATTCTTTAACTTCTATTCAGGAAAAACTCATTGGATTATGTTATGCAATCTGCAGGAATTGAGCCAGATGGAGGATTCCACAGTGCAAGGAGTAGAAGTAATGCTAAGAGTGCAATGAAGATGAAGCGGACAGTCAATTGTATCGGATATACCTGTGTGCAGCTCAGGAACTTTGTTTTTTTGGCGCAAGGCTCGGGGCAGAAGTTGTTCAGCTTGTCCATTCCTACTACTTGTAATTCATACTTATAATTAAACTTGTTTAGAGAAACCGTCCTCTGTATCATGCAAGGTTGTCAGCTATTTTAAGAAAAACATGCTTTAGCGGGTAATCTGTAAGTCTCAAATATTTATTACCGATGCAAAAGGAAATATATTGTCATATTAATTAAGAGAAAATTATATAAATAATATTAAAATAATTATTATTAAAATAAAAGTAAGAAAAAAATATTTACTAAAATAATATTCCTTTTTAGCTACGTAGGCGCCAACTAAGCATTGACACCTTAATGACTTTTTTAAAAAAATTATAATTTTTAAAATTAATAATAAATTAATTTTATCTTCTCTCCTCCCTCTTCTCTCTTTACTCTCTCTCCTCTCTCTTTGCCTCTCCTTCCTCTCCAAATCTTTCTATTCATTCTCTCTCTCCTCTTTATCTCCTTATTCTCTCCTTCCTCTCTCTATCTTTTTATTCTCTCTATTTTTTTATTCACTCTCTCTTTCTCCTATCTCTTTCAACTACTTAATACTTTTCTCTCTCTTTTCTTTCTCTCCTCTCTCCTCTCTCCTCTCTCCTATCTTTTATTTCTTTCTCTCTCCCTATCATTTTTTCATGTGAGTAAGCGTAAACCCAAGCTGAGGAGCAGTGGGGAAGTAGGAGAACTTTAAATTAATTTTTTTATTTATATATTATATATTAAAATAATTCATTATAATTTATTTGTAAATTACCAAATTAATATATGTTTAAAAAAAATTATAATTTCATCTTTTTGAATTTATCCTTTAAAAAAAGATACATAGAAAGAAAGAGAAAAGAGAAAAAAATAGATACCTCAAATAGAGGAGAAAAAGTGAATAGAGAAAAAAAGAAGAAAAAGTGAATAAAAAAAAGAAAGTGTGTGAATAAAGAGAGAGGAAGGAAAAAAGAAACGACAAAATTAGTTCATTATTGATTTTATCATTCAATATATTATAGTGATTTCGTCCTAAAATTTAAAATAAAAAAAAAATACATGGCGCCAACATGGAAAGAAACATTTCAATAATTATTTTTTAATATTATTTTTATAATTTTCCCATCAATTAACCATGTTCTTTGAAGTTTTTTATATTATTTTAATTATATTCTTTGAACCTCTTAAGGGTTCGTGGGTAATCTGAGCATCTCCAAGAACGGTTCTAACATTTGTCACATAAATGAACCATTCATTTTTCTAGATTTAAAGAACATTTAAGCCTTTTGGCAGAGCAGGAGGAAATAGCCCAAAACTAGAAATCAAACCTTCATATTCATATCAGGTTGATGAAGTATGAAACAATACCTCAAATCAATGAATGAGGAAAAAAATTCAGAACCAAATTAGACAAGTGCAAAGCCTCTCATTCCATATTCAAAATAGAAACAGATAAATGTGAGGAAAGATATACCCTTTCAAGACGAGTATATATATGTAGATACTCCAATTATTTTAGTTGGCTAACCTTTGATGGAAAAATTATAGATCAATACATGCTTTAAAAAGTCCGCGGCAAAAAATGTAATTCTGTAAGAAGGCAACTTCTAAGCTACAAAAATGAAAGTTTTCCAGCTTCATACATAGCTCCATATTACCCTTTAATTTATTCATCTGCCTATCCTAGGCAGCTCCTATCTCAAGTAATATCTTTTGGGGCAATTCGGCAGTAAGAATTCGCATTCTAAACAGAAGCTGCTTGCTTCTGAACAAACGCCACACCTTTCTCGATGCTGGCCTTCAGTTCTGGTTTCAGTGCCTCCAGACCTTTCAGTTCATACTCAGTCAGGCCCTGCAGATCAGCTGATATCAAAGCTTCCACACCTTTCTTCCCTAGTTTAACCCTTGATGCAAAGAAGGGAAGCTCGGTAAGGTCGGACTGCACGTATGCACATTCATACACATCCATATCTCCATCCAGTGCCCTAAGTGATGATTCCACAAATCTAGCTGCTGCATATGCCATAGACAATGTTGCAGAACCAGCACCTGCCTTCGCCTCCACAACCTCTGTCCCAGCATTCTGAATCCTAACTGTAAGTTCTTCCACTTCTTCATCATTGAAGCTCACAGATGGTTTTGTCTTGGACAGCAATGGCAAAATGGTGATGCCTGCATGCCCCCCAACAACTGGGACATCCACATCAATAAGCCTCAGGTTCTTCTTCTGTGCAACAAAAGTGTTAGCCCTAACCACATCCAGTGTAGATACACCAAAAAGCTTCTTCGGGTCGTATACACCCTTCTCCTTCAAAATTTCAGCAGCTATTGGTACTGTAGAGTTGACCGGGTTACTAATTATAAGGATAAATGCATTTGGGCAGTTGTCTGCAACAGCCTCCACGAGGGTACGAACTATGTTTGCATTGATATTGAAGAGATCATCACGTGTCATGCCAGGTTTTCTAGGAACCCCAGCAGGGATCACAACCACATCAACTCCTTTCAGGGCATTAGCCAGCTCAGCAGGACCAGTGAAATCAAGGACCTGTGAAGGCGTGTTGCAGTGGCTAAGATCAGTAGCAACTCCCTTAACATTTGCAACATCATAAAGATGGAGAGCTGAGACCAATGGTGACATTTTGATCAGGAGAGAAAGTGGCTGACCAATACCTCCAGCAGCACCCAAAATGGCCACATTGAAAGAAGATGCCTGAGGCTGGAGACGGGTCATACATGCATGGCATTGCTGGGAGGTTATTTCCATGACTGACTTACGCAACATAGAACTGCTTTCCTTTCCCAGGAAGGACACCTCAGAATCAATAGTAACTGATTCCGCCGCCTTGAGGCCACTGTATCTCAAAAGATGTGGAGAACTGAATCGAAGACTATTTGACTTGCATTTGGTACCCGAGGTGTGCAAACCCTGAGAGACAGGACCAATAGCGTAGTTTGCCACTGAAGTTGCTGCCATTGTTATCTTTGTCTCTTTGAACTCCAATTTTTAAAATAATAACTGCAGTTTGACCAAACATATATCTCAAGACAAAGTCCATGTACAAGGATTTTGCATATAAATTTATTACTCAAACAACAAACATAAAAAGAACTACATTGTAACACAGAATGGGAAAAGAAAATTGGCACAGTAAAAAATTTCGTGTAACAGTAATCTAATTTTTTATGAAACAACAGCCTTTGTGCCTGGAATATAGCCCGACTTGTCTGCTGTAGCTTCTGGTTCAACTTCATACCAGAAACTCACATGCTTTTTGCGTTTAGTTATTGAAGAAGATATTGCACACAAAGGAGTTAAAAGCACGCTATTTCATCAGAGATCAGCACCAGCATGTTAAACACGCTACGTTAAGCAGATGAGACATAATTAATTATGACAGCCAAAACGCAAAGGGTATAACGTGGCAGCATCATGTTGTATAAACAACTAAGACTTCATATATTAGATGAAGGAAAAGGGGAAAACATGCATTACGAATCAGTTCTTCATCACTCAGTGTCAGTGAACTTTCATGCAAACTGGAAGGTCTTTAGTTGCTTCAGGATTCAAGAGGTATATCCCAAAGCAAAAGGTCATAGTTGTAATGGGTCTAAGCTGTGATCATGCATCATATCCAGCCACTTCAGGAAAAGCTAAATTCCACACTAATTAGTTCAAAGATTAACCTAATCTATAATTCATCTCCACACAATATTTAGCTCAGTAATAGTATTTTAATTAATTGGAACATGTTAATTAAATCAAACACCCACGCATACAAAAAAGAAAGGGAATATTCCCCAGACTTAGACATTAGAAAGAGTACATGCAGTACTTAAAAGTATTCAGAAATTCTACAGGACAAATATCATTGGGCTTCCCAGAGACAGAATTGAGATAACTTCTGTGATTATATAGGAACCTTTTTATGAAACGAGTAGTAGCCTGTGTAGGAATACTAATTTGCCATTCTCTGGAGGCAGCCTGCATGCTTAATTTTATTTTGTACCAATCCAACCACAAATCTTTCTAATTGATAATAATCTTCAAAATCAGAGTATTAAAATCTTTTTCTGGGTGTGGACATTGGAAAGTGAAAATGCGACTAAACCGTAAATATTATGCAACACAAGCAGTCAGGAATCTTTTCAATTATCAGCTATCTTATTTTCCAATCAAGAAAAATCTGTAGTGTTGAAATACTAAAATTCAGTAATCAGTTCACTAGAATCTCACTGTGATCTCAAATAGAACATACAACTAGTTCCAGATTGTAAACGAAAAAGCAACCAAATTTTTTTCATAAACTTTAGAATATTTTAATGGCTACTGCAATGAAAAAGAGGCAATAGCAGGAATAATAGTTATTTCATGTATAAGTACGTCATCAATGTGTAGATATGTTTAAAGAGATATCGCAGTGATGACCCACTGATCAGAAAAACACAAATCCGAATTTCCAGACAGAAGATATTTCTCATCTACTCAACAACCCAAATAAATTGCAAACGTGGTCTCTAAAGGCAATAAATTCTAGTAAATAGTTATGCTCGAATTTTTAGCCAGAACTGGATTGAAGACAAAAAAATATGAAACTTAAGAAGGGGGAAAAAAGAAGAAGACAAAGCAAGCAAAACCCTGTAGATGCATATAAATTAGTCTCCTAATTGCATGACTACGATCATTTTCCGTTCAGCAAAAGTAAAATTATAAAGATTAGTCCATGATCTACAACTAGACTGCAATGTCAGAAAGGTCAGAAAACAAGAAAGCTCTAAAAGCATCTCAAATCTTCCCTACTATTAAAAGAGGCTACACGGTTCATAGAGGTAGAAGCCAGTAGCAGGAAATTTGAAAGGTCACCATAAAACTTTGGCTAGGTACGGAAGTCATCCCAAGAAGCAAGACCTACACAAAGCCGAAATTAAAAGGACAGATCTATGCAAATATTTTATTTTGAAAAGGGAAAGTAATTCTTAGTCAAAAGATAAAAGGAAGTTCACTTTTTCACCCGTGTTCCACAGTCAATACTTTGGTAATTGGTTGGAACGTAGGTACAGAAGGAAAGCAGAAATATAAGAAGTTGTGGAAGCGAAATAGATTCAAAATTCTAATATCTACTATTGGTATTGAAATATTTCCAAACACACAAATAAAGGCAGCGAAAGATTCAAAGTATCAGAAAAAAACAATTGTAGCATCTTATCTAAAGAAGTACACGAAAAATGTAAGGCACTTAAATCTGGAAGGTAATGTTTCCAATCTCGAAAGATCTAGATTCATTGGCTCGGCATAACTGAAAAAATGAACAGATAAATTCAACAAATAAAATCAAATCAATGAAAATATTAGATGTATATAAAGAAAATAAAATAAATCACAAAAGTAAGACAAACCCCAACTCCCAATTCCACATGAACTTTCTAGCTCTGTGATGAAGGAAGAAAAAACACAACAAAAACCTTAACAAATAAGCTCCCATTTCATTCACCTTCACATATTTAAACACGAAATAAACACGCAAAACAAAAGCAATCTAAAATTTGAGCTCCACAAACAATGCAATCATCATCGAAATAACACCAGTGTGCCAAGAGAAGTCCAACAACAACAAAAAACATCAGGATGAGAAAGTATCATATAAGAACGGCGTAGATAAAATAGAAAAGAAATATACCAAGCAAAGGATCGATCGCAGCTAAGAAGATCTTCTAAGCAGACGAGGGGGGAATGCGGAAGGAGAAATGGAGCTCGCTCGCGACCCTCGAGGCCAAGTGCAGGCGGAGACATTTATTTAAAAATGCCCCTTTTTTCATGTTGGCTTTGTGGCTTACGCCACTCATCATGCGGACTGGCTTAGGACAACGGTTGAGTGCGGATTCGGAAACCCTCCGGACGCACGCTCTTCTCTCAACGCGTGACCCGCCAATAAATTAACCAGGTTAAAAAAAATACTCAGTAAATAAAATAATATGCTTACATTGGGAGTCCTTTATATTTGAGATTTAAAGGCGTATATATTTATACATGCTTATTAATGTTAATATACATTAACTTTTGTGTGATTGATCTTGAAGAGCTCTCTATGCGTTCCTTACATTGGGCGAACCACTTACCAATTAGGGTCGACCACAAATCATGATCGCATCCACAAATTATTAGCGGCGAGTCCACACTTTCGGGCCAATGCGTTTTAGCCACTACAGTTGACATGTCTGCTAGAGACCATCATGAAGTGCATCCCTGGCACAAAGCAAGCACCTGCTCGACATAGCAATGGCAAAGTAGATCTTGCTTAGGAGGTAAATATGGGGTTCGGGCTTAGGGGAGGGCGCGGGTGTGGGGGATCCATGCTTGGGGTGGAGCAGGGGCATAGTCGTGCAAATTTTGGAAGCATAGTTGGGGCAACTAGAACTGGAGGGAGGGCTTGTGCGGGGCAAGAGCAGTATCAAGATTATGCACTGCCACAAAAAGGACAAGGACGAGTCTAAAGCAAACGAGTGAAGTCCTTTTCCTACATGGTCCAGGATAGGTCTGAATTCGAACGGCTAACAGCTTCTGGATTAAACAAAGAGGCACGTCGTGGACAAATTATATTACTTTTAGCAGTAGTACTAGGGTTGTCGATAAGTAGGTATAGGTCGGGTAAGGTTTTACCTACATTTATATTTACTGTTTAAAATTTTATTTATATCTTACTCATTACCCATTTCCCCACTCGTTACTTATATTTTTACTTATTACCTACTACCTTTTGGGCAAATATATGGGGAATAAGTAAACGACCAACTGAATAATCTAAATGTAATATAATCTAGATCACTCTACATTGCTCAATTATGCCAAAATTAATTGATTAAGAGTTGTATAATATAAAACACAAATTGTTCCATATATAAAACATTCTCATTAAAAGTAGGGCAACATCTATAATTACATAAATGTGAGGGTTGTCATAAGCTTTGATACATAAGTTACAACTATGTCACTTTTACATAAAAGCACCTCTTTAAAAGGATTGATAGCAATTAATACATGGCCGGCTTTGGTCTACCATAAAAGAATTATAATACATAAATAAAATAATTATAAAAAATTAAATGATTTATAGTTAGGTACAACCTACAACCAATGAGCAATAAGAATAAACATAACTTCATGACAATAATATCTATTCATAAGTCAGGCGCGATGGGCCAAATGAGATTAGATAGGCTAAATGGGTCACATAACGTATGGGTAATTACATATTAAATTTGAGTAATATATATGTTATATATATGACTTGGGTTAGGCATGGGTCAGAGGTTGCTTATACCTTACCTACTTAATAAATAGGTCGGTAAAATTACCTACATATTTTTTACCTATTACTTATTTATAAATTAGCCGCCTGCAACTTTTTGGTTGGAAGAGTCATATAAATGAGTACCTGATAACAGCCAGCATTACAACAAAAGCAGAGGCCGATAACATGGGTTGCCATACTACGTATTTGGAGGAAATAGGGCTACACTACGTGGAGTTACACACATGATTAAGCTAAGTTATCATTTCAAAACCGTTGATTGAAGAGTCCCACTTCTCACTTCTTAAACAATGCCTATGATGACATGACGCAGCCCATCACGTACAATACCCAACCTTGCAAAAGCAAATTTTTTTTTTGTGGCCGTCCAGTCCATTGGATGGGCAAAACAACACTGCAAGAGTTGCAATCAGCTGTTGACCACCTTAGTCGCTAGTAAAGGTTTGCCGGCCGCCGATCGTCCAAAATTGACGATACACCTTTCAAGCCATCAATTTGACTCAAAGGCATGATTTTTTATAACAAATCTGTGCGCTAATAAATGCGCCATATGATGAACAGCAGGTCAAACTTCACGGCTGGGTTCTAAGCACGACTCACATTGCCGTCCTCTAGAGTAGACAGAAGAAATACGTTCCATCAGAGCGGAAACGGACAGATCGAGATAATCAGAGAACAAATGGTGTCGGCCATTCCCCACATCTTTGGAGCGTTCCGCATCAAATCATTTGCAAATCACTTTGTGTGGCTCAAATCAATGAGCGTGTGAGTGGCAGGCACCAAATAGAATTTGAAAGTAAAGTTTTAAAGAACGGACGCTCAAAGTTTTTTTTCTTCTATGATAATGAATCTAAGTGTAAAGTATGCATAAAAACATTTATCCCTAAAATTAATAATACATATATTAGTGCATATTAGTGTTAATATATATTAGCATGTATGTTAATCTTAAATATTAATGGACATAAAAAGCTCTACCCAATTCAAAAGGTAGGTTTCGAACCATCCGTTGTAAGAATGCTCTCTTGAGAAGGTTCCAAATGATTTACCCGCTATACGTGATAAATTTATAAATGATAAAGCCATAGATTTCGCTTAAAAATTGTCCAGATGATGATGGTCTACATGCTAAACGTAGTGGAGTAAATTTGTTAGCCTAAGATAGATAGTGCTATGCTTCCATCCCAATTCGCATCTTTATCACCCTTCCTCAAGAATCAACTATTAATTAGGTAAAATATCAAGTCAGCCTCTAATGCTGGATCTGACACCATCAGATTGCAGGCAGTTGAGCAGGGATGATGAAAAGGACTAATAAGTGGCCATGAAAAGCATTATTCTTCTATGGCCGACTGTGAGGGGTCACAATTTTGTCATGGAAATTTCACCGCACCATTGTTATTTTCCGGTTCGATAACTGATTGATCACATGATGATCTTTTTTTCGGTAACTTATGAACAATTATTTCTTGAATATTGCTGTTATTGGATGCTCCTCCCTCTCAATAAACTCTCAGTAATCACATTCCTTAGTGTGCCTATCCTTGCACCCATAGAAATTATATAGGCACCCTAAAATCTCACTCTATTTTGGCAAGTTAAGAAGAAGAAAAAAATCCCCCCTCGCCCGCCCCTGCCAAATTAAGAACAAAAATGTAAATAGGCCTACCCCCTACACCCTTTGGTGCTGCTGCATTTATTTTCCCTACAACTATTGGAGCAAACTCGAGTCTACCCGCGAGACTAAATGAGCATGAAATGGACTTCAAGATGATGTATGATACTTTCAAAGAGTGACATTAGACATAAATATTGTTTATACCGAGGGCAAAGCCAAGGTGGGCAATTGTTCTACCTCAATAAATGAAAACTTTTATACTAATATAGGTATGTTAATAAATTTTACCGAACTCAATGCCTTGTATATGTTGTGATTTTTTGTTACCTCTTTTTGGTATGGGTAGTTGAAAATTTAGGTTTTTAGATATACAATGTTTTTAAAAAACCAAAATCCTATTATAAAAGAGAAGCCAAAAAAGCTTTGGTAAGTGGGAGTGTCATATTTCACAATCTTTTATGTGAAATTCTTATTAGAAAGTCCTTGGAACCAAGGGCGGAGACCGCGAGCCAAGGTGGGTCAATTGCCTCATTTCAATAAATGAGAATATTTGCACTAATATAAGTATGTTGTTAAATTTTGCCTAACTCAACACTTTGTACATATTTTTAGTCACCTCTTTTTGGTATAGGTAGAAGAAAATTTAGGTTTTTAGATATATGATGCTTTCAAAACCAAAATCCTCTTAAGAAAGATAAGCTAAAAACTTTGGTAAGTAGGAGTGTCATATTTTACAATTTTTTAAGTGGAATTTATAATGGAAAGTCCTTTGCACTTTGGTATATTGTATTTTTTTAGTAGTATAATTGTATGAAATTGTTATGTACTTGTAGTATGGATTAATTATTTGTTTGTTTATGACAATTTTTTCTCATTATTAAAAAAATTATTCAATTTAGTTTTGAAAATATGCAAAAATAATATAAATAAATACATTGTCGCTAATCTAGTTTTTTTTAACTTAAGCTAGAT
Source organism: Saururus chinensis (assembly GCA_035235625.1). Taxonomy (NCBI): domain Eukaryota; kingdom Viridiplantae; phylum Streptophyta; class Magnoliopsida; order Piperales; family Saururaceae; genus Saururus; species Saururus chinensis. The sequence goes on from CP141145.1 coordinate 37,352,115, forward strand.
TGTTGACATTGATTTGTTTTTATTTTGACTAAAATATTACTCCATCCTAAAATAACTATCCTATATTTTTTCAAAATGAACTAAAAAGCCAAAATAGGATCTTTATTTTAGGACGGATGGAGTATTTATTGTTATGTCTAGAGCACAAATATATATTTTTGGATAAAATTTATTTATCTAATATTATAAGTTATTTTTTATAACAAAACCCATTAGTATGCACCCAATAACACGTGTGCAATGTGTTTGGTGTATATGGGCCCACATAGTATAAAGGCATGCAATGTGTGCCCGGTCTAAATAACACATGTTGTTAGATCTCAAATGGACGATGCATGTCACGCCTTGACACATATCTTCAATGTGTTTCTGACAACTAGTTAAGTTTTTATTTTATAATTTATGTGTTGACAAAAAATTTGAAGCAATATTATTTGCCCCATCTCAACAAAATTCCTAGCTCCACCCTTGGGTTATATGAAAATTTACCATTATGAAGGAATACAACTGTGGAGTCTTAAGAGGAACACTCCTAGCAATGTCTTAAGTGTGCAAGAAGGCAACTATCAATATAAGGAGTAGGGCTGCAAAAAATACGGCCGGCCTGCAAGCTTGGTCTGAAAATAAATGGGCTTGGGCTTTAAAAAATAGGTTACGGGTTGGGCCGGGTTTTAAATATAAAATCACATCAATTTTTGGGCCGAGCCCATGTATGAAAAAAAACACTAAAAGCCCAGCTTAGCCCACAATACTAAATAAAATATAATAATTTTTATTTACCAAATAGAATGCACTCCGTACCAAATAAAATATAATTTTTTTTATTTATCAAATAAAATACAATAAAGTTTGTATATAATTACTTAGTTTTTAAACTTATCTTATATTTATTTATCTACTTAAGATATAGATTTATTATCTCCGATAGTAAAATACTTGAAGTTAAAAAAAATTATATTACTTCTCTTTCGGCCTGAAAGCCTGTCTAAATTTTGGGTCAGGTCAAATTTTTTAACCTTAGCTATAGGCTTGGGCCGGGCCTTAAAAATTTTATTTTCTTTGGGCCGGGCTTGAGCCTACATTAGCCCGTTAGGGCCCAACCCCTTTGCAGCCCTAATAAGGAGCACACAACAAGGGCAGCAGCAGATGGTAGTCTCCTGCCTAGATGTGGTAATTGGCCAAGCCAACCCGGGCTGGGCCTAGATTACAAATTGGCCCTAGTCGTGACAAGCTACATTTTGCAACTTAATCATAGAACTAGCCTGCCCCAAATGCCCAAATAATATATTAATATAAATATTATATATACTATCATATCAATATATATTTTTTTAATATATGACTGGGTCACAACTCGACCTAATGCTTGATAGGCAACCTATGGCCCCTGAGCTAGTGATTTGCCCCACCCTTACTGCCATAATCACTGCCACCTACTCCTTTTTTACTCCTCATTTTTTCTTCTTCTTCTTCTTCGCCTATAAACAAAGATAATGGAAGACAACAAAAGACTCCACATGTTGGCCATGGCCAACCTAGATTGAGCCAGATTGCGACCAACCCTCCTCCTCCTTTCTTCTTCTTCTTCTTCTCCTCCTTCATCCTCCTTGCTTCTCCTTATCCTCCATGACAACAAACTAGGGAGTAAAAAAGTACATTCATTACCATATATCATATGAAGACCAACTTTATGACGAACAAATTTGTTTGTAACAAGTATTATGTTTAAAAAAATCTATATTTCTAATGAAGCTTATACAATACATTTTTTGGGTAGACGAAAAGAGTCCGATTTGCATGAGCCCAAGCTTTATGTGACATTGGATTACCTACATGCCCACTTTCACCATCAAATTTTGATCTCATGGCTCTTGAAGCCTGGGCATGCCAGCATAAGCCCAAACTCATATAAATTTTTTTCAAATAAAACTATTTCTATTTAGTTATAGTTCTTATTGAAAATTTAGATGAAGTTATTAATGTGTATAGGATGGAAAGAGTATGTGTTGTTTGTTAATCAAAAGACATGGATGATATATATGAATAAAAAAAATGAAATAAAATAAAATAGAGGAAAAGTATGAAAAAAAACTTGGAACCGACAGTCCCCATGTAGAAAGTAGGATCCTTTGTGTAATGAGTCTGATTCTGTGTAGGGCAAACAGGTACTGCTCCAAGTTGCACCATTTTTACACATATGAACACTATGGCTTTACTATGTCTATTTTCCCCATTTCCTAAAGACCACCGGTTATTATCTACAATTAAGTTGCGCACTAAGACGTTCAAAACCTAATCGTCCATAGAAATGGAAAAGGGTGATGAGATGAGCATCGGAAGAAACTGATAATTTCAGCCTTTCAGGAACGATATTCTTCTGAAACCGAAAATTCTTATATGGAAAGCCAAAGCTGAACTTGTCTTGGCTCCCAAGAATCTTCGGACAGAGAAGTATCCCTTTCGATGTCGGTGAAATTCGAAAAAATATACTGTTTATTTCGGTAGAAGCTGTATGCTTGTACCCCGCTATATGCAATTTTAGTTGTACGTGTCTCTCAAACTTGTTTTGTCTCCCCTCCTCTCTTCCATGCTGCCTTACCTCGATATGTTATCTACATGAAAGGTGCCATATTAATATGGATGATAATATTAATAATACACTTTATATATATTGAAACACGTTATATATATCAAAATGAGCATAAATCCCTAACTAATAATATATTATCATAAAATATTTTTTAGAACATAATAAGACATGAAAATATATGATTAAACATAAAGTCACAAACAATGAGTAATAACTATACAAAATATGAATAAGATCAAAGTATAATATGCATAATAGTAAAATTTAATTTATAACTAATAAATAATTATTAATTACATAATAGAATATTATATCATCAATATTTTATCAATGTAATATATAAATTATTATTCCCTATATCTCATATTAAGTACTTTAAAATTAGTTTATTTTAAAGTCAAATAAGATACTTAATATGAGCCACATATATATTATAGAAAAAATTTTAAGTTAAATGTGTAAGTAAATGTATAATTGTAAAATATTATATTTAAAAAATTATATAAATTATATAGATACATTCGTACTCATATCATATAATATTTTAAAATTTATTTTAAATATAATAAAAAAATTTATTACTTTTAAATCTTTAAAAGGGTTGGGTTTGAATTGAGTTTATTTATTTTATAAAAAAATATTAAAAAATGATATTTAAAAAAAAATTAATATCGATATATATTATCCGTATCGTTACGATATGGTCAGTACGGCTGAAACATATCTAACTTTTTCTATAGGAGTGTACCCACCCTTACCGTACCGGCCGATTTAAAAGTTTAAGAATATATTTAATTTATTTAAAAAAAATAAAAAGACACGGAAGGAGCAATTTAGTGCGGCCGAAGGGACGTAACAAGACAGATACCAGTTTCGATTTCAAAAAGCAAGTAACCACCCCCCCAACCCCACAATCGCAATTGGCAGCCCCTCCCAAAGTATATAAAGACTAACAAATTCGCACCCTCTCCCCATCCAATCCGTCGTTATTGTCTTGTCCCTCCCAACCGGTGAAAATGGCTCAACTGGACGGCCTCCCGATGAACCTTTACAACGCGCCCACCAACGCCCGGGGCCCCTCATGCCCGTCGTCTCCCCTCGCGGCCCCGCAGACAGGCCGGAAGAGGATGGCGGTGGCCAAGGGAATGCAGAAGACCCTCTCCAAGACCTCCATGCTCGTCAACTTCCTCCCCACGGGCACCCTCCTCACCTTCGAGATGCTTCTCCCCTCCGTCTCAGGCGACGGCCGCTGTTCCCCAGTGAGCACCATGATGATCCACGTCTTGATGGGCCTCTGCACCGTATCCTGCTTCTTCTTCCACTTCACCGACAGCTACCGGGGACCAGACGGGAAGGTCTATTACGGGTTCGTCACTCCCCGCGGCCTGGCCGTGTTCAAGACCAGCCCCGACGTCCCGATTCCCAAGGACGACAGGTATAAGGTAGGCTTTGTGGACCTGGTCCACGCCCTCATGTCGGTCATGGTGTTCATGGCCATTGCCTTCTCTGATCACAGGGTGACCAACTGCCTCTTCCCCGGCTACATGGCAGAGATGGACGAGGTCATGGAGAGTTTCCCTCTCATGGTGGGCGTTATATGCAGCGGTTTGTTTCTTGTCTTCCCCAACACTCGGTACGGCATTGGCTGCATGGCTGCATGAGGCTTGACCGAGGTTGAACTACGTACGTAGTTGTCTGTACGTAATTGCACCTTTGCTTAACGGCGTACGAGTGTTAATTTGGGGTCCTAGATCGATTAGGTGTTTGTGCTGTTGTGAACTATGATAATTAAGAGTGTGGTTTATTTTATGCTTCTAATTAGGTTCCAATTGAATAATTTGATTATGTATTAGACCTGACTAATAATTTGATTATGTATTAGGTTCCAATAGATTTCTATTGGAAATCTATTCGCTCACCTTTCGCAAACGACATTCATGGATGCAGAAAGATATATATTTTATTGATGGAAAAAAAACTTTTGCAGAGCATTCACTTGTGGTCGATTGATGTTTTAATTGATTATGAATGTAAAGATAATCAGGCATTACAATTGGTCGATAATTTTTGTGATTCTATGCATTGCATCAATTTCTATCCGGACTGAGGTAGAAAAGAAGAACTGCTATGCAATAGTTCGTACTTGGTAGCGTGGGGAAAAAAACACTGCTGTGGTTCATTAGTTCATTTGGCAGTGTGCAAAATGACTTCCTACGGTGGAAACTGATACAGCAGTTCCTCTTGCACTCCATTTTTGCCTCAATGCGGCTTTTGTTGGCTCATGCTAGTAAGTTAAACGGAGAAAAAGATAAGATTATTGAGATCATTCAGATGTTAATAAAAATGAAGTCCATACATCCAATTTCACTCTGGTATTTCCTCAATACTAGCTACTAGCTAATACCTGTCCATGATTCAGGAAAAAGTCCCATCCAAATAACAAGGAAGTAATATAGGATGCAAATTTTTGTATCAATTATTCAGCATTCGTACCATTATCTTCATTACATTATATCTACACTAATTTGTCTCCCTCCCCCCTCCAAAAAAAATTATATTTGCATATACTTTTCATTTATGCATCAAAAGACAAAATTAACCTCCAAAAGGGCAAAAACCTTTTGCTGTAGTATTGGTGGCATACCTTCCCGTTGACCGGCGTCCCTCGAGGACTCGGCGCATCAACGTCCCAAAATCATTGGAGGGTTATGTTTAGCTTTTTCCTATAAAATAAGAATATAATAATATGGGCCACTTCAGATAAAAAAAAAGAAGCGAAGGTGCGTCGGCGTATCATTCGATGAAACTAGGCGGATGCGAAGTGCATATGCGTGGGGAAAGGTCAATCAAAAGTGGGAAAAAAAGCCCATACCGAGGTTTTGAGAAGGAAAATGATATTTTTATTTTATTTTTTATATTAAAACCCTACTCCAATTTTCTATGTTACGAAAAGTTAATCACACTGTTATGAGGTATGACTTATTTTTTTATTAAATCATAAGTTAAAATAGGCTTTGGTTTAATGAAAATGGAATAAGAATATCAACTTCGTTTTGAGAACCTACTAGTGGCCATGAGCCCAACCTAGTTTACTGAAGTGCAAATTAGTCTAAAATCCCTTGATGGGGGCTCTAGTCGGACAATTTGGATGGCTCAGGTCCTATTTGTCATGCTCCAAGTATAATAGATTATATATAATTTTACCATATTTGAGCTATATAGAAGAATTTTTTGAGGATATCTTCCACTTCACAAACGTCGTTGAATATCATGATCAATGGCGCAGGGTCAATGTCGTTGATCATCAAGATTGATGGCGTGCACATACTTACATATATGTATAGCACATTAACGTGCGCTAACAAGCGCGCATTTAATTCTTAAAATAATTTTAAGGAATTGACCAAAGTAGACTCCTACTTTGGTCAAATAATTGAAATGTGAGCAAGTTTTAACTATTTACCAAATTAGACTTGCTCACATAGGAACTTGCAAGTGTGTAAAGGCTTTTGATTAAACTACCCTCTCCTTCATCATATGACAACCCGATGTGAAAAATTATCTACAACAGTCGCTCAGTCCAGGAAAATATCTTTTTCTCTTGTGCGACTTCGTCCTGTGGTGGTTTTATCTCCAATAAGGTTTTCTACTTGGGTTGGTTCATCTTCTTAAAGCTACTTTTGTTTGCCCAATTGTTTCCTTCTTCATGACTTTTTTCTGGCACATCTCAACGTTCAGCTCCGTATGTTCCTTCGACGAAGAAGATTGATTCATGTTCTTTAGGATGATGAGAAATGTGTTTCCAAATGAAAAATGATATTTTGGGTTAGATATATATTGGTCATTACGTGGTTTCTGCTAGTAAAATTTTTGCGTAACTGGAAAACTGAAAATAGGAAACTAGAAATTTGGAAGACGGGATAACTAAAAATTTGGAAAAGTAAGAAACTGGATTGCTGATATAATACGAGAAGAGCATGGAAAATGAGACACAAAGTTTGCTGTGTGTTTTGGGACGTACATTGGGAAAGAGACAAGTCCTTCAACAAATAAGAAAACGACAAAAACTCCTTGAAATATGATACATGTTTAGAGAAAAATGTATTTTTGTAGATATGAAAGGTGTACAAGGACAAGTTTTTGTTAATATTACATTTTTGTACGAGGTTATCATGTTTTTTGTTCAGGTTTCCAGTAGACTTTTCTAGTTTTCAATTTGACAATTTCTCAGCTTGTCGTTTTCCAGTTGCTCATTTTCAGTTTTCCAGTTCTCAACTTTTAGTTTGGCAGTTTACCAGTTTTCCCATTAGGATGTAAACTAGGTCCATGTTGCATCCCATTATGTTAATATGGTTTTCTCTAAATTTTCCTAGCTTGTCGTTTTCTAGTTGCCTGTTTCAGTTTTTCAATTCCCAGCTTTCAGTTTTCCAGTTGCCAGTTTTCCCGTTCGTATGTATATTAAGTCCAAGTTGCATCCCATTATATTAGTATGATTTTATCTAAATTGCTCCTTTGTGTGATAGAAAATAGAAACTGGAACACTAGATCATTAAAATACTGGAAAAGTAGAAAATTGGATTACTGATATGATATAAGAAGAGTATGGAAGGGACACAAAATGTTTGTTGTGTGTTTGAGACGTCCATTGGGATGAAAGTGGTAGGAAATATAATTTTGACAATGCAGAAACAAAACTAATTTAATCACCTTTCAAGTTTTTCATTTCAGTTTTTCAGGATTTACGTTTTTTAGTTTTCCAGTTTGACACTATGTCAATTTTCCTATTTTTCCTTTAACACATGGATTATTCTAGTCGATGCAAACATATATATAGATAGGGTTCCTCCCATTTTTCTTCCTATGTTGTGAAGCTAATTTAGGCTTTTTGTTCATATGTTGTGTCCAAAATTATCTAGTTTTTAATTATCTGGTTTTTTAGTTTTATAGTTATTCAGTTTTATAGATATTCAGTTTTATAGTTTTTCAGTTCTATAGTTTTTTAGAAATGTTACATCTATAGGATATGAAACAATAGTCATATGCTATCACAAAAAATAACCAATCTAATTACCGACCCTAATTCACAAAAACATCCACTGAGCCCAATGTGAGTACCCCACTAACAACAAGCAAATATAAGATTTAATTCCATGTGAGAATTGAATCTTATATTCGCTTGTTGTTAGTGGGGTACTCACGTTGGGCTAGGTGGATGTTTTTGTGAATTAGGGTTAGTGATTACATTGATTATTTTGTGTGATTACATATTGTCACGCCCCGGCACTGCCCGACTTGAGCTGAACCTGGTCCAAGGGCCAAACCAATGCACGGGGGCGACGGATTGAAACGATTGGGGAAAATAGCGGAAGACTTGTGCTCCAACTATGGGCAATCTAATTTACGGAGTTTACGCACTACTTTGAGCAAGAGTAAATAGGTAGAACCAAAAGAGTTAAACTCTGGATTAAACCATAATCTCAAACCCGCATACTAATAATTCATAGCCACACACTTGGCTCCAAAACAATTCTCAAAAAAACTAAAGACATAATATATTACAAATATAAGACAAAGATCATCCACAAGGTTCTAACATCAAAATAAGATAAACAAACAAACATGCAAAACTAGGAGCCTCCACGACTACTCCGAAACTCTCTCCGACCTTTCCTCATATAAAGGATCCTGTCTGTCTGCGTGTCATGTCATGCAGCCCCAAAACAAAACAAGAAAGTGGGGTGAGTGTAAAAACTCAATAATGGTTTTGAATATAACTATAATAATCAGAAAATGCGACGACATAACAATGTAGTAATTCAGATCTAAGATTAACATGTTATACCACTTTCTGATCATGCATTCATATCACATAAACCTGCATAATAGTGTCTCAATCACACACTTTCTGATCATATATTCACATCACATAAACCTGCATAATAGTGTCTTAATCACACCATTTCTAATCATGCATTCATATCACATAAACCACATTCACCTTGTACGACAAACGTGTCAAATACATGATACACAATCATGCATAACATTCATAATAAACATGCATCAATACAAATGGTGAATGCCTCCATAAAGGAGTAAACACAAGTATTGCCACAGAGGCAGGAAACGGTCAAGGCCATGAAGGCGAGACACGGTCAAATTTCCACACAGGAAATGAAAAAAGGTCGGGGTTGTCAATCCCTAAAGCTGCTCGCCCTGGACGATCCTGACTAAGGATGTCTCATTCTCACACAAAAAATCTAGAGTACGAGTGTTTGCCCAGGACATCTCTTGTGGAGGGGAGAGCCCGAATTCCCACACAGGGAACCCTAAAACACGTGGTAGCAGGTGCACACGACATACCACACTGGATTCTCAGGGTCCAGATGACACTCATAATAATTTTAAATCCGTAAGACAAATACACAACTCATCCCCACATAATTTCATTTCACTAGACTCAACCCGGGGAGTATACACGTTTCACACATGAACTTAAATCGAAAACATGTCCTTTCGGACTAACCAAGTTTCGATTAATTCACCGAGCAATTAATCCGGCACGTAATCTAAAGCATTGCATACAATCGGTTAATTTCGGTTAAACATTGGTAAAACTTTGTCCATGAATAACGATCCATAATGCATGCTAACATGATACATCCGTGAGCAAGACTTACGTGGATCCCAACACATGGAACGTAGTCCTAATCAGTCCCCTCATGCATCATAATCACCTCATAATTAATTACAATGTCATAGTAGATTCCCCATACATGTGTGTTCATGCATATCCTAAGCATACAATCAATGTTTTGATATAAACTCACGGGGCAACTTATGCATGCCTAACACATATGAAATAATGAATTCAAACTGAAATCAAGCAAAATCCACCATAAAACTTAAAAACCCTCAATGTAGAATCGAACGCTCATTCCCACAAGCATGATTTTCCACACAATAAGCCACAACATAATCATATCAATTTCCCATAAACCATCCATATTATAAGAGAACACATCTCACCATTTACTATATAACATCCCTACTGGAAACACATTTTAATCACAAGAATTCTAACATTCCAAGTTCCAACGTACTTCAATATCAACATATATAATTATCAACATAATATGATACCACAAAGACAACACCTAAACATATTTCATGCACTTTTATCATCAATTTCACACTTCCAGTAGCACAATTCAACATAATACACTTTCCATAGTCATTACAAACATTAAATAGAGTAAAAACATTGAAATGAGCATAAATTCGAAAATAGCAAAACTGTAGTGTAGCCGTTTGAACGCCCTGCAAGGCCGTTCGATTGGCTATACAGAAAATTAGTCGAAAATGCAGTATTGCCGATTGATCGCCCTGACAGCAGGTTTGATTGCCAACATAGTAGTTTTGACTTTCTTCTTCATTTCGAATTTCAAAACCAAGACTCCATTAAAACAACCTAAAACCTTCATTTATATACCCAAACACCATTAAAACTTCATCAAACTTTTCAGAATGTTAATCTACACCATCTAAAGGCAAAACCCTAAGAAATTGAAACAAGAAATTAACATTTACTAATCCCACCATTAAAGCACTAAATCAAACAAACTCATTCCAAATAAACCATAAAAATCGAAATTTTACCATAAGAAAACTGAGTTTTGAAGACCCATTACCTTGTCACTTATTTAGATTCGGATTTGACCTTCACCCTTCTTGGAAACCTTCTAAAAACATAGTGTCTAAGTTAAGCTCCATTGGAAATCGATTTAACATTGAAATCCTTGAAGAAATCTTAGATCTAGGGTTTGTTAAGCATAAAAAATGAATTTTGATAAGTAGGGCTTGAAGTAAGGGAGTAAATCAGTGGCTTTGATGCTTGAAATCGAATCAAATTAAAGGGAAAATGATAGATTAAGAATGGATTAGGAGAAGATATAGGGTTTAAGCTTAATTAAAGAAAAATATACCTTAATCCCTTCTAATCCAGGCCTAATTGGGGAACTAGGCCTTAATCACTTCCTCCTAGCCTATTCCTAAAATAGAAATGACTTAGCCATTTTTCTTTTATAGTAGGGCTTGGGTACACCTAATAAATTAATGAGGTGTAAATAGAATTTTGGGCTAAAAATGGGTATTTTACAAATTTGAGCACTAATTAAAACTGAAAAAATTCTAAATTTTTTTGTATAAGCTTAAGTTGATGTCTAGGGCATTTTGGTTCAAAAATTCTAATTTCATTGGTGGGGTCCACAGGGTCCTGCCAAACCCTAATTTTTTGAAAAATTAGTAAAAAATAAAAAAAATCTCAAAAATTCAGAATTGACTAAAAATTACTTAAAACTCATAAATGTATAGTTAGTTTTGCTTAAAACCTTTAGAAATCCCATTTATTTTAGAATCCACAAAATTTAGATTTGAAAACGTGTAAACTACACACTAATCGATAAATAACATTAAAATAAACTGGTTCAAAATGAGAGTTCTTACACATATGACTCTTGTTTTATCTCCTAAAGATGCAACATTTCTAAAAAACTAGAGAACTAAAAAATTGAAAGATTGAAAAACTATAAAACTGGATATCTATAAAACTGAATAACTATAAAACTAAAAAACTGGATAATTGAAAACTAGATAATTTTGGAAACAACATATGAACAAAAATCCTAAAAAAACTTAAATTTGCTTCACAACATAGGAAGAAAAATGGGAGAAACCCTATATATATGCCTGCATCGACTAGAATAATTCATGTGTTAACGGGAAAACTGAAAACTGACTTACTGTCAAACTGAAAAATCAGAAAACTAAAAAATTGGACAACTGGAAAACGTAAATCCTGAAAAATTGAAATGAAAAACTTAAAAGGTGATTAAATTAGTTTTATTTTCGCATTGTCAAAATTATATTTCCTACTACTTACATCCCAAACACACAATAAATCTTTTGTGTCCCTTTCCATACTCTTCTCATATCAAATCAGTAATCCAGTTTTCTATTTTTTCAGTATTTCAATGATCCAATGTTCTAATTTTTCAGTTTTCAGTTTTTCAGTTACCCAAAAAATCTAACTTGCAAAAACTACGTAATGTCCAAGATATAACCAACCCAAAATAACATTTTAATCAGATAACACATTTTTCATCATCTAAAATAACTTAAACTAATCTACTTGGTGGAAGAGAAATAAATTACTAGGTCTTTGGAACTCAAAGATGTGAAGACCCGAAGAAAAGAAGCAGAGAAGATAAAATAGCTCGAAGATGTGAAGACTTGGAGAAAAGAAGCAAAAAAGATAAAACAGCTCAAAGATGTGAAGACCCGGAAAAAAGAAGCAGAGAAGATGAAGTAAACTAGAAAAACAAAAATATGATGAAGAAAAACCTACTTATGTGGAGGAAAAATCACTGTAAGACTAAGTCTTACAGGAGAAGAAAAAGAATGAGACATCTTTTCCCTCGGTTGAGCAACCAATTTGACATATTTTTCCCGTTAACTTATCATATAATAAAGAAGAAGGTAATTAAGTAAAATTTCTTTATATGCTTACAAGTTCTCACGTGAATAAATCTACTTTAATAAAATATAAAAATATATTCATATTTCAATTATTTGACCAAAGTAAGAGTTTACTTTAGCCAATTCCCCAACAATTTTTGGTCCTACTACTTACGACCTCTAGAAAATTTTCTATTTGATAGGAGCAGTCTATTATCCGAATTAATAGCAGACAAGCTTATTCCCGTTCGCGGGAGATTCGCTTTAATGTCTTTCATTTCCCTTAGAAAGAGTTAAAAGGGCATAAATGAAATAAACATTACAATGGTGGATAATTTGGATCTACGCTGTTTTCCTTTCAATTCTACTTCATTCCCTTCTTCACCCACTTCATCCGCCACCACTCCCAGTGGGTCAGCACCCGGTGCTAAACAGGTAACACTGTCGAGCTTCTCCTTCCTTGAAGCTAGGCTCCCATATCACTCGCGAAGGGTAGCGAGGTTGGGGCTTGGCGGCCTTCAGCTCCGGGAATGTGGAGTTTCGGGAATGCCAGATCTTGAAGCAGCCCCATAGGCTAGGCCAGAGGAGAGGGATGAAGGTTCTGGGCGAGTCCTGGTGCTTCTGCTCCGGCGGCGGCCGGTCGGAGAAGATCAAAGGAAGCATCTTTTCTAGCAAAGGTCCCGCCATGGCCCGGGTCAACTGCGGCGCCACGGGATTTCTCATCCATCGCAGCCTGCTCCTCACCACACACGCCAACCTCCCCTCCGTCGCCGCCGCCGAGTCCGCCGACGTCCAGCTCCATGACCGGCTCGTTCCTGCCCGCCTCGTTCCCCACAGGTATTGAGCCGTTGGTTGTGCGCCTTCGTTTAAAAGTGCCTCTGTGTTTTGCAAACGTACATTATTGCGAAATGCTAGATCTGGTTTTGATGTGGACATGCACATTGATGGCAATTGTTTTCCTTCTTCGGTCAAATGTGATTCTTACTTGCGTTGATTGCAGTTTTTTGCTTTCGGATTTGGTTAAATGATTAAGTGGGGAGGTATATGGGTCTGTTGCGATGGAGTTGTCATTTAGTCCCGAGGAAAGCTGTTAATTTTTGTACTGTTTATGCTGGATCTGAAAATAGAAATAGCGTCTGCTAATGGAGCACAATTGACGAGCTGATTTTGTTGGCTTATGATGTGAACTGATCGTGGAATGACAAAGTTCACAGAATGTTACGGCATTTCTGGCTGATTGTAGTCAACTTATTTTCTCCTCACATTTAAGAGGGAGACAGAATTCACCGTGCCGAATGCCATAATGGAAACCTGTGTGTGGTGTGGTTTTATCAAAAATTGGCTTTGCTGGTGCTTCACTTTCCCCAATGGATTTCTTTTTCAGAGAGGGAATTGCAAATATTATTTTCAGTTGTTAAATGCATCTTGAGTTTGCCTAGGTTTTGTTGCTACACACTAAATAAAATTAAAAGTGGATCTTTTTTTTTTGCTTATGTGGATCACTTAACTTGTGCTGGAGACAGACAATTGAATCTTCGGACTAAATTGGTCAAAGATGAAGATTCAAATGTTATTTACTGGACAGCCGTCAAATCTTTGACTATAAGTTCAATTGATCTCAATGAATAAGTGAGAGTCGTTGCATATGATCACCCATTGCCAAATATGTGTTTTTGAATGTTATGAGATCTACTAGTTATTGTTAGGTTTTTTAAAGATAGACTAGGGATCTACAACCATAACTAGGGATAATTGGATTGAAAGGGGAGGAAAAGATAGACTGAGTTTAATGAAAAAAGGAGGAGACAATTAACTAAGCTACTATCAGTCTACTGATAATAGTTCTCAACTCAATTCTTTACTTCTTAGGGATGGGGAAAGACCCCTTACATATTTATAGGCTTATGCCTATCCAAATCTTAGCCAAAGTGGGACTTCTAATTCAAACTGTAACTACTAGTAATTGAAACATCCTTTTAAGGAAACGTAACTTAAGCAATTAAGAACCAATCTAGGAAACTACTAAAGCAACCCTAAATTCAATGAAGAATACGCCAAGGCAAAGTAGAGGGAAAGGTGGATGGTGCAAGGTCCCCCTGCTGGTGTGCTGGATTGGGTCCTAACATTACGTTGGACCTCCTTGAAAGTAAAACCACAGCAAGCATAGAGAACGATTTTATCTAGACAGCTGCAAATAAGATAATATAACTAATTGGGTACGAATTTAAATGATGAATACAAGGTCAGATTATTCATGATCCTTCATTTTCAAACTGTGAAGAATGTCGAACTGAGCCTTACGTCGCAAGAGTTTCATTCAGACCTCTGCTTTTGTGTATAGGTTATCATTGTGAATCTTGCTTCCATATAGTTAGAAATATTTTTCTTTTTATAAATCCAAGAGATGATTGGTTAGTGTTCATATTTAACGAAGTTTTTGGGAATTATGGTTACATTTAGAGTTTCCATTGCAGGTTTTTCATTACCAGCTCTGTTCTGGATCTTACAATAGTGGGAATTGATACAATGGATGGCGACTCAACTCCTCAAGCTCATCAGCCCCATTATTTGAAAACCTGCTCCAATCCCAGCCTGGATCTTGGCAGAGTAGTCTACCTTCTAGGTCATGTTGAGAACAAAGAGCTGGCAGTTGGTGAAGGAAAGGTGATAATTGCAACTGATAATTTAATCAAACTATCAACAGATGGAGTAAAATGGGGCCGAGGTACTGCTGGTTTTGATGTACAAGGTAATCTTGCCTTCATGATCTGCGATCCAATGAAGCTTGCTTCATCCCCTGCTACAAAGTCCTCTTCAACCTCATCATCATCTTCATCTTCATGGAAGAAGGATCTCCCCACGCAGTTTGGCATACCTATTCCAATTATCTGTGATTGGTTAAATCAGCATTGGGAAGGCAGCTTGGATGAGCTTAGCAAACCAAAGTTGCCCATCATTCGATTAATGTCCTCAGGGCACAGGAGTGAGTTTTCTTCCGCTTCCTTCACTCAAAAGAGGGTGTTCAAGTCGACAGAAGGTGAAAATGCAACAAACGATCCCATTCCAAAACCTACAACATTTCCTACTAATATATGCGAGGAGGGTACTCAATCAATTCCTCAGCCGCGTTC
The DNA here is from genome assembly GCA_035235625.1 of Saururus chinensis. Lineage (NCBI taxonomy): Eukaryota > Viridiplantae > Streptophyta > Magnoliopsida > Piperales > Saururaceae > Saururus > Saururus chinensis. Next base: position 37,367,352 of record CP141145.1, read on the forward strand.
TACCCATGAGCAGGGAATTCCAACACCCGAGATATTTGAATCACCAAGGCTGACTGCGGGACCCGTTGGGAAGATAGAGAACCCCCAGACACAGCTTTTGGATATTAACTTTCCCCCAAGAGCTCCCAGAGCTGTAGCACTTCCGTTGCCTATCAGGCAGTTGCTCCCTTGTTCAGATGAGAATGTTGTTGAAAAGCCATCATTGATATGTCGAGAGGACACACATGAGAGGACTCGAACATCTGTTCCTGGAAGAGATGCATGTGAATTTCCAATTGGTTCACCCATTGGGGTCTACAGTGAGGGTCAATCTAGCTCATCTCCGGTCGAAACATCAGAGCTGCAAAGGGAGGGAGGCAGGTTTCATCCTGATTATAGCAGTGATGGTGAGACCATGTATTCTGCCGAAACCATGGAGAGTAGAAACTGCCCTAGCCCTAAAGAGGGCAAGCTTCAGCAAGTTGGAAGGAGCCAGAGTTGTGTAAACTACAGTAGGTGGAGTGCCCCTCAAAGGAATTCTGTGGCACGTAGGGGCACTCTTGAAAAGCAGAGAAGCTTATTTCAAGAGAGGAAACTATATTCCCAGCCAGGGGTTTCTCAAAGGACTAGAAGCCATGACTACTTCAGCCCGACTGTGTCGTCTATAATGAAAAAGAGAAATGAACAGGCCCCAAAAGTCCGACAAAATGTGGTGCAGCTGTCTCCTAAATGGAACTTTTGAGGTTTGGAAGCTTGATGGAAAAAGGATAACTGAAATGAGGGCCTGGTATTTGGGAGAACGCTTTGGGTTTCACCACCTAACTGTCACCGATTGTTTGTGGTTGTATATGCTAGGTGAATAAGCATGCACGCTTTACACATAGATGCCTTATTGGTATCAAGTGGGAGAAGGGGGTGTCTCCAATTTCCATATTATGCTTATACTAAAAGTAAAATTCAAAACCTAAGAGAAAGGAGGCTTTTTTGTTGCCGTATTCTTTTGAATTTTTGTCTACTCTACTTATTAGAAGTCTACTTTAGGGGTTGTTTGGATGTGAAATTTTGGCGATGTCATCGATTCCACTCAAAATAGCTGTAATCGTGGTTAGTCACAGAAAGTTAGGCAAAAATTGTAAATTTCACATTAAAGTTGATACCAGACCCTTTTTAGCTAAAATCATCAAATTACCTATTCATCGATTATGGCTCCTAATCCCCTTTGAAATTAAAGATTTTGTTATTTTTAAATTATTACTTTTCATATCGCTTTGAGTTTTGAGAAATATATTAAATGGGTGATGTTCACTTTAAAAGTTTAAATTACCTATTTAAGTGAGATTTTGTTTGATAGGGCTTATCAATATGAGCATAATAATACCAAGAACGTGAATATCCGAGTTTGGAAAGAGTTAATATGTTAATTTAATATTTTAGAAATGAATTTGATGTGATATTTAAATTTATTTTAAAATTTTTATTACTAACTTTAATTCTCCTTTAATATTGAATCAGTGAAATTAATTCCTAATATTCTACTTTCATTTCTAAAAAAATTTACACTCAAACAATCATATTATATATACTGAATGAACTTGAGAATTATTAAAAAATTCTATTGCTAACCTTAATTCTCATTTGACGGTGAATCGATGGAATTAATTTTAAAAAAAATATACATTTATTTAAAAAAAAATTACACCCAAACAACCATACTACATATACTGTATGAACTTAAGAAATGCTACATATGCTTGCAGCCCATACACACTTCCTATTTGGGCCACCATGTAGGCGTATGGAGATATAAAAATTTGGTCTCTGTATGGTGTATGGGATGGAACTCAACTCAAGTAGGGCTGCCAACTATAACAATTTAACCGTTCTACCGTATGAATAACCTCTTGTAAAACCCGAGTGGATTTTGATCAAGGGAATGAGTAATTTTAACCAAACATTTCATAATTGAAATGGTTATGAAAGAATCAATGCAATAACTGTTAACATTTTTGTATAGTTGTAAATACTAGAAATGTTATATCTTCTTCTATACACCATTCTCTAAATCACTCAACCTTAAAAATAATGACGCCCCTTAACTCCAAGTCCCTGCCAATCTCAGCTTTTGATGTGCCAAGTTTACAAATAAAGCAATAAACATTCATTAGTTATTTTATAACTCCATCTCTTATTGTTTAACCATATGTATTTCATTCCTTTTCAAGTGGTTTTAGTTAATATAATTTGTGTATAATAATAAGACACAAACACCTTAAAATTATAATGGAAAAATGCTATTTGCCAATGAATTAGAATTTAAAATCCTAGGTATATCAAAGTCAATACTATCAATTATTAGCAGAAAAATCAATAATATCAATTATTGGGTAATTAAATGGATAATGGTAAATTTGATGGGTTACATAATAAATTATGGGAAATGGTTATAATGAAAAACATTTTCTATGCTCCCTACTTACCATGAGCCCAACATAAGGAACGCCAGAGGAGCATTGATATTTAAGATCAACGACGACACACACTGACGCTAACGTGCTCTACCATCTGCACTGTCAATCTCACTCATTAACATCACTTAGGCATTCCTTGCGCTGGCCTCATGGTAAGCAGGGAGCATAGAAAAACACTTCCGTTATAGTGATGGAAGAAGTCATATACACACCACGACTTAACCATTGGTAGCCCTTACTCCAAGGAGTCCATCCCAACCATAACAAAGATCTTACTTAACCAGGTGTGATAGTCCCAAAGGCCGTCCAAGGTCTACGTTGTAAGATCTCTAATTTATTACCTTTTTAACTGAGTGAATTTATTTTTTTGTCAATTTGATTTCCTTGGTGTAATGAGTTATGTTATTTATAAATTTCTTAAAGTTTAATTTTATTTTAGTTTAGACTTTAAATATTAGTGTTAAACTTGACTCACCTAAAATTTTACCTATTTAAAGGTATTCTTTTATTTTTTCTTGGTTAAAAGAGCGGGGCCTATTGTGGAACCCATGTCCGTGAGGGATGACGTGCTACCCATTTCGGCCACCAACTTTTTTTTGATTTGTCTAAGTGGACTTAAGTGTGATTAAATTTGTTATCCAGTCAAGAGGATAGTTGAATGGTTACTTAGAGTATTTTCACATATTTTTTAGCCTACTAATTTAATTCCCTGCCCATAAGCCTTACTATAAAATGAAAAAAAAACCTATTTACTAAATAAAGAAAGGCTGAGAATAAGAGGGAGGCTAAGTTCTACCCAAATTTTTCAAAAGGAGAAACTATTCATAAGGTAAGGTTTTCCCCCTTAATCTTTTGATTTTTGTCTCAATTATCTCAATCTTCACTTCTCTTATTTAAATTCATAGTTTCTTTCTATTAATACCATATTTTTAATTTTGATTTAGAACCCTAATTAAGTTACTTTTATTTTTAACTTAAGGAGGTTTTGAATTTATCATTTCCTAAGTTGATTTTAGTTCATTAGTTAATTTTGATTAAGATTAACTAAAAGCCCTAATTTTTGGATAAAATCTCTTGAGGTTTAAGCACATTCATTGGATTGACAAGCTTGATAGAGGTAAGAGTTTTTTTCTAAGAAATTTTCTTCCTTCAAATGTCATTATTGTGAGTTTATTTAAACTTTTGATCCATCTTAATGTGTCATGGTAATTTATTAAAAATATGTAATTTATAGATATTTTTTATGTTTACGCATGAAAAATATTAGATTTATCATGTTTTAGGCTTGAATAATGAGAAAGTTTATGAAAATTTAAAAATTTCTATTGATTTTTAAAAGAATTTCGATTCAGTTTCGTAAGGTAGAAGACAATTGTTTTGATAGTTCTATTTTGACTCTTCGATTGCCTATGGCCAATTGAACGACCGCCGTTTGAATGGGATGACAGGCCGTTTGAATGACCAACCATTCAAATGGGTGAGGAGGCTGTTCAAATGGCCTAAATAGCTCTATATTTTGAATTCACGACTATGTTTAAGATACTCTTACTTTAATTTTTTCTCTCAATTTTTTTTTGATAATAGATTACCATGTCTATATTATATTCCAAAATTTTAATTTTTTTAGAATAATATATATTTATTATATCATTTTAGAATGCATATTTTACAGTAAACTAACTCTCTCTTTTCGTGTTAATAAGAATGTTTAGGGATGAAAATATACGATTTTTGGTTTTTTTTTTTATGATGGATTGATATGTGTTATGAGCATACTATAAAATTTTAAATTTTTTAGAGCATGATAAGTCAATGACATAGTCATAAATTTAAAGGTCGATGATTTTGGTAGAACATTATACAGTCTCATGTATTGAATTATGAAAATTATTTTTTATAATTATTTTTATATAATATTTATTTATATGTTAATTAAGACTATGATATAGAATTTTTATAAATTTTTACATTAATTAGAGTTTATTTGCTATTTTTTTCTGAAACATACAAGTTACAAAATATGATTTTGTTAAAACATCTACTTAAGCTAGCATAGGATACATGAGTATATGCATTATTTTAAGTCTGATTTTAATGATTTGTTTATATTTACTTCATGATTCTAGTAGATTATAACCATGATGAATTATAAATACTTGTATAGGTCACATTAATTATATATAAACTATGTTCTACACGTTTTAACTCAAATATGAACATGACCATATATGTATATTTTTATTAATGCTTGTATGATTTTATTTGTAAAAAAATAGATTATGTTTTATGTATATTAGGATTGATTAGAGTATGTTTACTTGTGCTTGCATTCATTAAACATTGCTTACAAATGTATCATATCGCATGTATCATGAAAATGATTTGTAAGCAAAGATTTTTCGTGTTAAATCGATTATATGTTTTAGTTTTCGGATTTATTGCATCGGAGGTTTAATGAATTGATTTTATGTCCAATTAGAATGGTTTTTACGTCTATTGGACGTGGTTTTATATTAATATAAGGAAGGGTTTCCTCTTTGGGCAAGAAGAACAAAATATTATAATGAGTTAAATTGACAAGTCTTTCTGAACATGAGAATAAAGGTTGGTTTGTTTGTGTATATTGACTTATCAGGGGGTACTTTCCCTGTTAGGATTTACTTAAATTACTCTAGTTTTTCTTTCTAAAAATTCAGACTTTATTTTTAGGATTTTCACGTTGAGCAGGTTTACTTGTGCTTTGGCTATGATAGGCAGAGTTGTTTTCTTTATTGTGAGATATTCACCGGATTCTCTATGCATATGTATAGATTATAATGCTCATTGACACAATTTATGTATGGACAATGATGTTTATGTTACACATGATGTGTATGAAAATTATTATACTTAAATATATATGATGAACTGTGGTTTAATATACTTGATTATGTAAGCTAAATGTAACCGTTGATACCTCATGCAAGATGTGAATTAACCGTGAAACTAATTTGATTACACAAGTTATGTATGTATGGTTTGAATTATGAATGGGTCTATGATGAACGGATGGTGTGAATGTGTATATATAATGTAATTTATCTCATAATGCATAGGTGTAGAGAATGGATATGTAATGCATGTTTAAATTGACATTTATGGGAAGAATGCATGTGGTCTTATAATAAACTTATGTTTATTTTTCAAAACCCTTATTGAGCTAAAATCGTCATTCTTTTGTTTGTGGTTTTGCTTTCGGGTTGTATGTTATGTTATACAGGTGCATCGGATGGTCTTTATGTCGAGCTCGAGGATAGGCATACGCCATGAGAGAGAGGTAGATGTTTGGGTTATTTTAGAGTTGTCATATGATATGATGATCTTAGACTTAACTTTATTTTATATTTTAGATAGTCTATGATGACTTTAAACATGTTGTAGCCTTAGGGTTTAAGACTATGTTCATTATATATTTTGTAGGTTTTGTGTTAGACTAAGATAATTAATTAATCTCTTTTACCTTTCATTATTTATTTTTGCACATGTTGTGTACTTTGACGAGAACCCAGAATGAGTTTTCTTTTGCTACGTCATGCTGCATCCCACCTTCTTAGACCGAGTTTAAGTTAAGGAGGTGTGGCAGGGCATGACAAGCATATCCACGTGTGTCTATACGAGTAGGCAATGAGCAAGCACATGTAGCATTTTTTAATTTGTATTTAGCTCTAATTTTTACTCAATCTTTATTTCTTCTATTGTCTTGCAAAGAATGAGAACCAATATTTGAAAAAAAAAGGCTAGTAGAAGCCTAGACTCACGCGCATCAATATTAGCTCGGGCATCATAAGTTGTCAAATCGAGATCATAGGGGTTAGGCAACCTATCTTCTCCTTAGTAATGCCCACTGCCGAAGATGCATGAGCTCATAATTATGGGACTCTTAAAAAAGGAATTATATAACATCTAATTTTATAGTTTGACTTTCTCATAGTCACAAAGACGGAGAGGCATGTGAGATGAGAAAATTCATTTGTCTTTTAGCAACTAGACATGTAAATCAATGGACATGGACAAGGCATGTCCGCCATCATCCATTTTTATGCCGACCATGAGTTTGTTTGTCTGCATATGTCCATGACGGAAATGAACCGACACAACCAAAATGAAAGTGAAAGTTTGACATAGACTCTTTTGTTCTCAAATTAAGGGTGGTTAGTAAAAAAAATTAATTTAAAAAGATATAATAATAGCAGGATAGTGTAATCTAATAAATAAATAATAATATTATGAAAGATATGTGAGAGTATAATATGTATTTTTTATGAAGATTAACTTTACGATATAGGCTTATAATTTAACATAAATTGAAGATAATACCAAAGTATATAATTAGCAGACGCAGACAAGTACGAACACATACAAACCTTATCTATGTTTGTCTGCATTAGAGATGAACAATAAACATTATTATCCATTTTAGTATGAATGGACACAAATGGACAACATTTATACCCCTAACATTTTAAAAGAACAAATTTATAAAAAAAAAAACTTGTACGAACTAACGGCATCATCTCTTAACTAACGGCATCATCTCTTAGGCCTAAGAATTTGCATGCCTTGAATTTTCAACAAGTTTTTGCTAAATTTTTTGGCGAGTAATGATAACTACATGTTGAATTTGTAAACCAATTTAAAAAATTCATAATTTGGAATACTTTTGTTGTGCAGTGAAAATGTATCTCATTGTCGATGTAAAACCCTCCACCTCAAGGGTATATGAGTGTGTTGTATAAATTTGGTGTATTATTATTTTCCTTATGGGGATAAATCTTAATAAAAATATTTTTTATACATTAGATTTTGTCCAACAAAACTTTGCACTAAGTTTTAACAATAGCAATATCTATTTTTTTTGTCCAACGTAAAATTTTATTAAAAAAAGTAATATGAGGTTATCAGCATATAAAAAATGACCGAGAAAAACACGAGATATTCAACACCCAAAATTTTTAATGATCTACATACTATAGAGGTTAAAGGAGTTATCATTCCACAAATTCACCAACCAATGAATGCATTAGATGACCCTCGTGAACAGCTGCGTTCTTGGAAAAGGTCTTATCATCATCAAGATGCCTAACGAACACCATAGAGTAAGGGTTAGGGTACCTGCAAACCCCCACCCCGACTTGTTTTACTAATGACAAAGATTAAAATATTTTACTTCTTCTCGACTTCTCACTTTCAGCCTTATCTATTTTTCTATGTTCAATTGTTTACAATCTTGGAGTCATGTTAAATTATTAAAACTTAACTGATACTATTTTGGGTCAATTTTAACTAAAAAATTAGATAACTTAAATTAAATATAATTTTATAAGTTAATTAAGAACTCAGAGTAGGCTCTTTAAGTTTTTACATGACTCCAAGATTTATTGCGGTATTTTTTTACCTAACCTGACCCAAGATACGACGGAGATGGGTCCCTAAGATTAGCTTAAATAGATAGCTAGATAAGGCAAACGCAGTAAATCTTGCCATAGATTCCATTCTTATACAAGATGCTTCTGCACGCACATTCCACCCTCTATCATCTAATCACCAGAACCAGAAAACAAATGGACAATGGATATATAACATCCGGGCAATGCATCTACCAGTATCAGCCCATCCAGGTCCGCAAGTACTTGAGCATTTCCACAAAAACTGCATTAAAGCTGAACACCACTGGTCCGGCGACTATGCATTAGATGGGAAGCAATGCATAGGGTAGGAGAAGAAGAAACTTTGAGATGGGTATCTGGGAAAATGAAAGACGATGGTTGCCAGAGGGTTCTGCATTGGGGATCATGGGACCCACGGGAGAAAACCCTCCGGCCCCGCCACCAACTGGGCTTGCCGTCACTGGACTGCTTGTAGTCGGCGTATTAGGGGAGCCAATAGTTGAGGTTGTAGGCGTTGCAGTAGTGGTTCCTCCAACGTTACTGCGAAACAAAATGGCGCAATGCCAGAGCTGTCAATCCCTAAAGTTCCTTGCTTTGCACAATATTGAGAACATAAATGGCCAAGTAACGTTATACAGGCTTCGTTACGAACAGAAGAAGGCAGCCAAACCAGAAAGATAAGATCAACATGGTCAAGCTTTATACTGAGGAAGGCAAAGAGAAGAAGGAAACAACAAATACCTTGCGGATGATGGATACACACACGATCCATAACCTGCAAAAGCATAAAAAGAAAATCTTTGAGTTCATAACCAGTCCAAAAACAAGCGCAAGCAAAGACACCAAGAAGAAAACCAAAATTTCCCATCATGATAAGCCAAAGGAGAGCACTTTTACAGCTTTGCTTAAAACAAAAATCAGAAAATATGTATTCGCATAGATAATGTACTCGAAGAAGAAGATTGAAGTCTTTGAGTCACAGCGGTCATACTTGGGTCCGACATTGCGACGACGGCCAGACCAGAGAAGTCACATGAAGCAGATGCCTTTCCCTTCATCTGGTAGTAACTGTTGAAGGCATAAGCAGCATGGGATTGGACAGTGTTGGGCAGGTAGCAGAGCCCGTCGAGCTGAATCGGGCTGCAGTCGACCCCCGCCCCGCATGCGTAATCCAGCGCCTTCTGCAGCATCCTCTCGGTCGCCGTGCTGCGAGATATGCACCAGCTCGAAGCTTCTGCTGCCCCTTCTCGACCCACCGGTAGCGCCACCACCAGCACCATGACCACTACTGCCACTGCTCGGCCAAGCAAGAAGAAGGCCATCAACCCGGAAGAGAGAGCAGACATGGCAGCAAACACAAAAGAGTAGACTTGAAGAGAAACGGGAAAGGAATGGGCTCAAAGTTTGAAGGAGGGTGTACGGGAGGCTAATGGCGCTCTTGTCTCACCTCTCTACTTTTTCGGTCAGCAGACAACAGACAGCAGAGTGTTCAGGCTTCAGAGTACTGAGACCAGGAGCAGAGGAGCCTGTGAATGCTACAGGGGAAGCCTCGAGATGGTGTGAACGTTGATGCTGTTCGCTCATCCTGGTGGGTCCCAAGGTAAGGTCGCTCAGGGCCTACCCCCATCCCATGCTTAGCCGCGTCCCATACCAAAGTACGGAAATTAATATTTTTATATAAAATATATATAAATAAATTTTAATTGGTCCAGATAAATAAGCTTATTGAACTTGTGGGGTTTATTTGTTAAATTCAATCAAAATTCTTGAATAATTTTTTATAAATTTTTTGTTTATTAGAATATCACTGTCCCCAAAAGCATCCTGCAACCTGTTGCGATCGAAGTGAGATGGAAGTGGAACTACGAGACATTATGGGGTAGAGGAGAGCTACACTCCTTTTGAGGACAAGAAGCTCACCACGCAATACGCCAATACCAGCTGCTGCAGAGTGTGTCTTGTCGCCAACCCATCAGCCCTCATGCGTTTGTTTCCTTGCCCTTGGCCAGATTATACAAAGTGTGTGTCTAAGCCCGGCTAGACCCCTATATAGGGGCCTGAACATAGTACATAAGAGAGTTTTGATTCCTATGTGCATCTTATGTACTAATTTCAGAGTCTAATGAAAATTGATTAGGCATATATTTTCGTTATACAAACTGTATGTTCGGAGAATTTAGCTGTAATTGTATTAGCTTTGTTCTTTCCCGTAATCCAGTCATCTTGCCAACTCTGAACAAAGCTTATAAACCTTAACGCTGTTTTGGTGGTACGTTTGTTACTCTTGTGAACAGCTACACTACTTTACAGCTTCTATTTCTATATGGGGCCTAATTGCTTCAGTTCCATGCAGAATTTGATTGCATTTTTATAATCGACATGCATTAATTTTTTGTGTTTATATATAAGCGAGATGCAAACTACAAAGGGTTGCCTAGAGGTCACTCAGGCCACATCTTTTGAATGATTTTATTAACTCAAAAATCACGTTCAACTCAACCACTCTTTCTTGTTACTGTGCTCTCAGTGTCTGCACTCAGCTAGCTCTTTCCCCTCAAAGATTCCCTTCGCCCCTCCCACCTTCCTCCTAATCGCGAAAAATGCTTGCTTGCAAAGCTGTTTTCATGAAGCCATTCCATACCTCAAGAAAATGCCTCCTTCCCTCCTCTCTCTATTGGCTTTCTTCTTCTTCGGTAATTCCCAAGTTACAGCAACACATAAGAGTCCTCTCTGCAATGTTCAAACGACGCGCCATCTACCAGCTCCGGCCAAGTAAGAGCCGGCTACTGGCTTCCATCTTCTGAGCTATACTACCCTCTCTCTCGTATCAATACTTCACTCTATACCCATCTCTACTACTCCATCTCCCTAAACAATACTGACTTCACAGTGGCAGGTCCGCCAGGCAATCAGCTTCGACTGGCTTCCTTCTCTTCCACCCTCAAATCCAGAAACTCCTCTCTCAAAACTCTGTTATCCATCTCCAGCGACAGTTTGGCTTTCTCCTCCATGGCAAATAATGCGACCCTGAGAGCAGCTTTCATTAGCTCCACGGAGGCCTTAGCCGATGCCTGCATGTTTGACGGGTTGGATCTGGCCTGGGAGTACCCGTCCTCGGTCTTGGACATGGCCAACTATGGACAATTGCTCAGAGAGTGGAGGGCCCACATCAATGGAGTAGCTAAGGATTCACGCCTCCTGTTGACAGCGACTGTTTACTTCTCAGACCACATATTCGATGGATCCCCCAATGGCCTGGACTACCCAGTTGATGCCATTGCAGAAAGCCTCGATTGGGCAAACGTTATTTGTTACAATTATCACCGAGGTGGTTTAGTTACAGCTGCTGATGCTGCATTGTATGATTCAGCAAGCCATCTCTCGTCCAGTTATGGAATTGTTTCATGGTTAGATGCTAGCCTTCCACCTAACAAGCTTGTAATGGGCATACCTCTGTTTGGCCGGTCCTGGTTCCTTAAGAACAAGCTGAAGAATGGAACTGGCGCATCCGCCGTAGCTGCCGGATCCAGACAGAGGCTGACTAATCATACTGGCATTATGGGTTATTTTGAGATCAAGAACTTCCTGAGGCAGAATAATGTTGAATTTGTTCATGACAGTCAGAGAATCTCTGCATACTTTCAAGCAGGAGATCTCTGGGTCAGCTTCGACAGTTCAGAGGTGGTGGAGGACAAAATTGCCTTTGCATTTAACAATGGGCTGCATGGATACTTCCTCTGGCCAATAAGCTATGACGACGAGAACTCTACAATTTCCACAAAAGGTCAATTCTACTGAGCCCAAAACTAACTTCCAAGTGTTTTTTTATACAGTACTAATATACAATGTATAATTTCTCGTTTGCAGCTGCTGAGGCCTGGTTAAGTATGCGATCAGCAGCTTCAAGAGGTCTGGAAGTAGGAGATAACTCTGATGGAGCATATAATTCAATCCAATCACCACCACCAGATTCTGCGCCACCAGCATCCTTTGCTACTGCAAATATTTGTCTCCATGGTTTCCGTCTGTTTCAGCTGCTTTATTTTGTTTTATTGTTTATCCTTCATTGACAGTTCATTGATCACTCAAATTATTTCCCATCCATTTACAAGATCCAGATGTATACCAGAGATAATCTTACTCTTTCTTCAATTCTTCGTAGCCGTTAACCTTTTTTACATGATCATGAGAATGATGCCCATGTCAAGCTAAAAAAACATACATTTACAGAAGCCGACATTATCATGCCAAAAACAAAATGAAATTTTATTCTTCAGTTAGCTCCAAACCCTACCAGTGTAGTCCGAAACTACTTGCATCGGCGGGTGCTCCAAACCCTACCAATGTAGTCCAAAACTACCTGCTTGCATCAGCGGGTGAGCCACGTATATACCGAGTGTCATGGCTGTAATTGTTAAATAGGGCAGCCGAAAAAACTCTTTGTAGTAATCTTCTGGCAATCTTTGCCGACCATCGAGAATTGCAGCAAAAGGGAAGATACTAGTCCGGCTCTTCACTACTTCAAAAGCTTCACCATAGCGAGATGCCAACCGTCGATCCCCATTCCATACACCAAAAAGATGATGGCCAATTAGGCCCAGTGAGGCAGCAATCACAACTGTGTTTCCAACCCAGAGTGTATGCGCTATGCACCAGATCACCTGCCCAACCATCTGAACAAAAAACAATGGCTCAGTATGAAAAAATTGAAAATAATGTAGATATAACCGAGACAGACTGTCATGGTGGCACAACAAATGTACACACATAGAGCTTTCGTTTCATTATCATAACTATCCATCAAGTAATGGATATGTAATGAGAGCATAGTGCATATTCATCGTTAAAAGTATTTGAGAGCATATGTGAAAGAACTGTAAGTACAGACCTGTGGGTGTCTAGTGATCCTCATTATCCCAGTTTCCCAAAGATGCATCTTCGGCTTATCAACTGCAGCGACTTCCAATAAATTGAATGTTGATGGGTACAGGAATAAAAAGGAGATGAAAGACATAAGCCACACAAATTGATGGACACCAGGGATGCCCTGAACTTGCCATAATTGAGTGCCATCATACCGATGATTAATGAAGTACACCTGAATTTAGCCCCAACGTGAGTGCAAATTGGAAGGGAAACAGGAGGAAAAAATTTTATAAAAAAAAAAGCTGAAAGGATGAAGAAATGCTTTCACAGGAAGGCCCTCACAATTGTACTGAATGCCAGAGGAAGAGAAATTCCAGCATACAGGACTCTGTATGCCCTCTCCCCTATAAGCTTTTCACCAACGTCTCTGAGACTAGCTAGGCCACTGTGGACAGTTGCAAAAATGAGAAAAAGGACAAGCATTACAACCTGCATAAATAACCTTAGATATATCAGTAGCTTTTTTTTTTGCCTGGTTACCCACAAAAATCGTCACTCAAAAGTTTAATTCCAACGTCAAGATGCAGATATGAACCCTTTCTATCATAACTGCTGCTCAGGATCATTATTCATACATACACTCTGCCGGCAGCCGCTCAGCCTAAACTGCCCTCTTAACACAAAATTTCACTCAGCATAGTCTCCACGTCGGAGAAAATTTTAGAGGTGTCACACACCGTGTTTGCGGTGTATTTCACCACTCAAGACACGATCCATCAGCATGGTATACGCATCGGTGCCATAGAGTTTCGCACATTATACTGATGGGTCGTTTGACATGGTGTGCGACGCACACCTAAAAATTTCTCGCTTTGAACTCTGTTCATATCAGAATTATGTTCTATTATAGTACTGCAGTGTTTTTTTTTCTTTTTAAGTTGAAGTTCACATATGATGATCTGAAGGCTGTTCATGGTCGTTCTTGGAAGAATATCGTTAAATTAAATATCTACATGGGCATTGTTTGCCTCTCCTGTTTAATTTAACCACTAAACTGCCGCCCGATAGGCCAAAATCACTGATTAATTCATAAGATGTCGCTTATTGCACTCTAAAATCACGGTTTAGATTAGTGCTGAAAACCAAAACTCATTAATCTATTCATTATCTAGGAATGGATAGCTATCGAAGGTCGAGAAAGATAAAGCAGAATAAAATTACCACCTCGTGACTGTCCGAGATTCCAGCGACGGCATCGATGAAGGCCTTGCCGTAGCCGGTCGACGAGTCAATCCAGAGCACGTCGAGCGCGACGAGCACAACCCCTAAGATGACGGAAAAGTAAACCCAGGACGTGACCTTCTGCTGGCCGAAATCAAACTCGGCGGAATCTTCGCCGACGATGGCGGAGGGCTCGCGTCCGGAAGAGGAAGCCTCCCTCTCATCCGTCTCCCCGAGCGACGTGCCGGCGCGGATCACATCCCCGCCGTCCGGTCGTTGGACAGGAGAGTGGGCAGGCCTGAGGAACTGTATCCGATAACTACGGCTACAATTAAGGGCGACGACGGCCGGGAGGCCAAGAAGTGGAGGATGTCGCCCAGAACGAGGACGGGATGGCCGGAAGGTGGAGCGGGCGGCGAGTGAGAGGCGAGGGTTGCAGAGGACAAGCGAAGCAGCCATCGCCAACTACAGCAAAAGCAGAGTGACGAGCTTCTCCTAGAAATAGAGTTTCATCATTCGTGATGGGGTTTGGAGCAGGGAATCCCGGGGAGAAGAGATGCTCCAGAGCAGTTTTGGACGTTGCAGAGGAGGATAATGGGGAAGGAAAAAGGAGGAGACGGGTTTCCTGGACTTGGGCCTCTTTCGGCTTTTAACCGAAGTTGCTAAAGGCAAATATGTGTGCGACAGCCCAATAGAGCAATCATGGGCCTGTACCACTAGGTGCTACAATGCATTATTGACCACTTGGCGCCGGGCAAGGCCCATGGACCTCAGTGAAAATTTTGAGAGTCATAGTTTTAGACACCAAACCAATCCGCAATAATGCATGAAAATGGTACATTCCGTAATCCTTTTCGTGGTCTTGTGTGGAAATTTTCGTGGCGTGTTGAACTTTTGGGGAAGTGGGGGTGTAGTTCTGGCCTCCTGGGTTGGCATGTTCAAGAGTTTCAAACTAGCTTCAGTATTCCAATCTCATGTCGCACAGCAAACGAATATTATCAAAGCAGCAGAGACACATTGAGCTTTATGGTTACCAAGTCCTCAATCCAGATTATGTTAGGAATAGATCTAGAGAGAGTCTTTAAGATGTCTATCACAAACACAGCAGGAGCAGGCATTACCATGTACACACTTGGATCTTGGAAATCAATGTCAACAAAACACAGTCAAGAGGATCCAACATGTTCCCCCTCTAGAACTTCAAAATGTCTCTAACATGGCACGTGCTGCCGCTCAGTGCCAAAAGAAATCGCCAACCAATCTTCCTCGGCTACCTTCTCCATTCACACTAAAGAAAGAAAAATTGACAACAAAAGAATATGTTGCTTTGAGCACATATATACTTGCCTACTCGGACATTACCTACTTAAAACACTACATATCTTGACTGCCAATCTTAGCATTTCCTCAATCAGCAAGCAAGAGAGGCAAAAGGAGGAAATGGCCCACAACCTCAACATGCACACAATTCAATCACATTATTGTTGCCACCAGTATTATTCAATGCCATACCCAACTCCCATGGTCCCATCCACCTACATTAACTTTATTCTCGTGGATGAACTAACAGGAGCATTGATAAGTGCCTTTATCTTTGTCCAGCCAAGCACTTCAAGGTGTGTGTACAATAGACAGCTTAAGTAGATATGCATCTCCCCAGATCTCTTTAATGATATATACTAGCAACCACCATCCAAATCCATTAATCTAATTATTATAGCATTAAAATATAGCAATGAGCCATCAGCATCTCCGTCACCATCATCACTACCCCTCTTGGCCTGCTAATGCCCTATTTGATTTATTTATTATCCATACTGCAAACTATCAGTTATAATACTAAAACTCAGTATAACACATGAATCTGATGATGTGATTTCCAAATCTTAGTCGACACCAACAGGATTTAACAAGTCGAATTTTAATTAATCTCACACCAAGTAGCTATTTGAAGAACAGTGGAGGAATGAATCACAATCTTACCCCATGCCACCAACCGGCATGAATTCCGTACAAATAATTCATCAACAGTTGGATTACATCGGACACTGCAAGTGTTGCTTTTTGCAAGCAAATGCGGATGAAATTCTGAATATATGTATATATATTCAGCCAGTATCAAAATATGGTAATTTTATTTATTGACTTGAGAAAGATATTGTATTCAAGAGTCACCTTAAGAGAGAAGACACTAGTCTATGCAGAGAACACAAAATGATTATAATAGTAACAGGGAAAGAAGCAATAGCAGGCATTCATTTTCTTTCTTTTTTCAATTTCCATTCACACCTCTTTCAACAGAATGGCAAGAAAGTTTGAGGAGAAAGAAGACTGATTGGATACAGGAAAATTGAAGTTAAAATAAAGCGAGAAGAATAGAGAGTTAGAGATGACATCCAAAGCAATTGCATGTTCTGGGTGTGAAGGAGCAGAAGCCGAAAGGTCTGTTGGGTATATTGCAGTTGATAGCATAGCAGCATGGAGAGGGCAAGCAAATCCCTTTGGGTCCCCCACAGCAAGTACAGAGAGCACATATCTGGAAGCTCCCCAGCTTTCTTCTGGTCTCATTCAAAACCAAAGATCCGAACCCGGGCTCAACCAAGGGCACCATTTCCGAGCCATTCACCGCTTCCTGCTAAAAAACAATCCTCTTCAACACTCATTTTACACTAAGGAGAAGAGAAAATGGTGGAAAGATAAGAAGCACGGGAGTAAGAGAGAGAGACTCACATGAGAAGATGCTACTCCACTGATGGCGCAAGCGCAGATTAGGAGAAGAAGGAGAAAGGGAGCTGCAAATGTAGACATGGTCGTCGCTTGTTCCCCCACCTATTCGGTCTCCCTACCTAGCTCGGAGGGAGGCGGTGGGGAAAAAAGGGGCAAAGAGAGATTGGAGGCTTAGATGGGCTTTGCCACCATATTTAATGAGAGGAGGGTTGGAAGTTGTAGAACTTGCAGGACCTTGTAATTGGGCATCTTGTGGGAGAGAGAGAGAGAGAGAGAGAGAGAGAGAGAGAGAGAGAGAGAGAGAGAGAGAGAGAGAGAGAGAGAGAGAGAGAGTGTGAAGTATGGTTGAGCGGGTCTGGACAGTGTGACTGTGTGAGGTAGGTCCACTTTAGCCCAGAGACCAGACCTAAGAGTCCAGATATTTACTGCAATCCATGGGGGGCTCCTGCCTTCAATGAGGTGTTTCCAGATCAAAACAGCTTCGACAAGAGGAACACCACCACATTAAGCAGAGTATGTCCTTCACCCATTCGAATATGTTTCTTACACTCATCTAACCTACTCGTTATTCACTAGTCTACATAATCCCATTCCCAGCATGGATGCAGCCCACCTCTTTGAGAAGAATGAGAAAATGTCATCAGAAAAAATGGTTTAAAATTATACCTCTGTTATTGAGATGCCGGCGCGCATGCCGCACAATTTCAATCGCGCGGAGCAGGGCAAATGGGTTTGCATCTGCCTTCCCGATCATAATTTTTTAAAGTTAAAATTATTGTACTTTCTCTGTTTTATATTAATAAATATATTTAAAAATAATAAATTTTATTAAATAATAAAACTCATATTTAAGAGGAGAAAAAATAAACATATGATACTATTTTTAAGTATCTAATTACTTAATTTAAAAAAATAAAGTTATTAATATAAAATATTTTTTTTCTAAATGGAGATATTAATTTAAGACAAATGGAGCAGGATAGACATCTGTTTAGCATTTCTCATTCAATAATTAACTGATCTAAATGGGCATAAAAAATGAGTCATTAGGATTTTCATATTCAAAAAGCACAGAAAAGAAACAAAAAATGGATATTAAAATACACCCTCAACTTTTGACCTTTTCTCAAGTACCCTCCTCAACTATGTCTAATTACAACTACCACAAAGATTTTACGTCTCAGTAAAAATATTTCAAAAATTTATGATGCCCCATCTTAAGTTACTTAATCAATACTCATAATTTCTTACAAAAATACTTTTATCTACCATTTTCTACAATTTTAGTCATATCTGCATATATATATATATATATATATATATATATATATATATATATATATATATATATATATATATATATATATATATATATATATATATATATATATATATTCCATTTGTCTCACATTAATAAGCTTCATTTAGTCTTTCAAAATGAACTAATATCAAATATGTGATATTCAGTTATACTCCTTCTCTATGATATTAATATCTCTATTTACTTTTCTAAAACAAACTAATTTTAATTCATTTTGAAAAATTAAGTAGAGCTATTATTGTAAAAGAAATGGCGTTTGACTGAATATATCTTTAGATACACATATTAAAGCTATTTTTATTTGAATGAGTCTATATGCACCCTACTAATCTCTTCAGTACCCCAATACCTCATAAACCCCCTCATGAATTTATGAATAAAATGGGGTACTGAGGGGATTAATAGGGTGCATATAGACTCATTTTTTCCATTTTACGACACCTTTCACCCATTATTTAATTTTTTTTATGAATAGGTTAATGTGTGTTTTTACTCTTGGTGAAAGAAATTAAAATAGCTATTATTTTGTATTTAAATATGCTAGACTTTTTTATATTAATTAATGGACTTGTTTAACTTGACCAATTTTCATGACCAAGTTAGGCGATCAACAATGGAAGGCTGCCACGTCACCTTCAAATGGTGAGAAAGAAACTTGAGAATTGGATCCGACGATTCCCATGTCTCCCACTTTACATATTCAATTGTCATTCAATCTTATCGTACAAATTTAATTAAGAAAATATTTTTCTTAATTAATTAACAAAATCTATTTTATTGTATCATTCATAATTCTCGTGAATGCTTCATCTCGGTTTCAGTCCAGCCCCCTCTTACATCCTTTTTACAGGCATAAGCGTATGCTTGGTTTTTTGTGATTTAACTAGCCTGCCACATGAATTTTTGCCAACTTCACATACAAGGCAACTAAAAACTGATCATACATCATCTTAGCAACGTCCTGACGATGTTCCAGGGTGCAATCATAGGTTTCATTCATCATTATCCGCACCTTCTACAACAAATAGTGCAATCCAATTCGTATGCAACGCCTTTAGGGTGAAGCTAAATACCATAGCAGATGCTACAACAAATCATGTCATTGACAAATTTTGTAGTTATTGGGTTGTTACACGACAATTTTTACTTCCTTATTAACTCTATGAGGTAAGTGGATAGTATCATAATAAAAACATTTTTTCCATCCTACATTAATTGCTCTATTTTGAAATAAAATTAAATAAAACTTTTAATGTAGGATGAAGGGAGCATAAAGTTAAGTTATAGGGTCTCTGGGTATATTTTCTACCAGAAAAGTACTCATAGCTTATAGTTAAAAAAAAAAGTTTTTTTACACGTAGCATCTATTAATGAAAAGGTAATGCTAGGTACCTGAGGTTGCATTCTCATCGTTGAAATTAACACTGAAAAGCGATTGGTGAGCTCTAAGCATGCTAATGCCTTGTATTTAGACGACCAAAGACATGAGAGCATTTTATTTCCAATTTGATAGAAATAAAAACTTTTGCCATAAACAGTTGTATACACACAAAAAAAATAAAAAAAAGTTAATTGACCAATGGCCGAATGTGTTCATGTGTGTGGTGGGGGGTGTGAGTTGTACAATTAATAAAAATAGGATAGTGATATTCTCACAACAAAAACATCTACAAAAACTCACACAATTTTTTTATTGGACTTAACAAGTAGGCCTCACACGAGACCAATTAAAGCACATTTGTGAGTTTTTTATGTGTATTTTTGTTGTGAAAATATTTTTTTAATAAAAATAATTTCAAATGCTTTGTGCCGGTGGTCGTATACATGAAAGGTTTGGACTTTAGACTTTCAGCTATGCCTCACTCAGGTACCAATAGGCCACACTATTTTTCTACATCATGTGGAAACAACAAAGGTCAAGACTTCATAGTAAAGGCTTTATTAAGGATTTTGATATTCCTACTTCAGTTGTTTTACATTAAAACCTTACTCCAACCTTTGATTTGATAGAGAAAAGTGGGTCTCACCTTACAATAAATGGGTCTATTTTTCTTAATCCAATCAAAAGCTAGAGTAAGGTTTTGGTGAGAAAAGTGGAATAGGAATATCGATTTCATTTTATTAATAAGTTTTGGAATAAACAAGTTATCCATGTCATGCATAGGCCTCATTTGTAATGTTAGTGCATGAAAAGATAAGGAAATTTAATTTAAATATTATTAAAAAAATTTATCAAAATGTTAGAGAGAGAAAAGTAATTATCATAATGGTGTTCTAACACATAGGTGCCGCGACAAGTAACACTTATGTGGCATTTTTTTAAAGTTTTTTCTTAGTTTTGTCCATTGTAGAATGTTAATGTTTCGTCATTGCAAAAGACGAAACTCAACTTAACCTTATTTTGTCAGTTGCATTGTTAAAGTTAGAGTAATTGACCAAAGTAGACTCCTACTTTGGTCAAATAACCAAAATGTGAGCAAGTTTCTACTATTTACCAAAGTAGACTTACTCACGTGGGAACTTGTAAGTGTATAAATGCTTTTGACTAAACTACCCTCTCCTTCATCATATGACAGCCCAATGGAAAAAATCATCTCTTACAGTCATTCAATCCAGGAAAATGTCTTCTTCTCTGCTGCAACTTCATCCTACAATGGTTTCATCTCCAGTAAGGCTTCCTACCTAGGTTGGTTCATCTTCTTAAAGCTACTTTTATTTGCCCAGTTGTTTCTTTCTTCACGACTTTTCTTTGGCGCGTCTCAACGTCCAACTCCGTATATTCCTTTGACGAAGAAAATTGATTCATGTTATTTGGGATGACGAGAAATGTGTTTCCAAATGAAAAATGGTATTTTGGGTTTGATATATATTGGTCATTACGTAGTTTCTGCTAGTAAAATTTTTGGGTAACTGGAAAACTGAAAAATGGGAAACTTGAAATTTGGAAGACGGGATAACTGAAAATTTGGAAAAGTAGAAAACTAGATTGTTGATATGATGCGAGAAGAGCATGGAAAGGGAAACACAAAGTTTGTTGTGTGTTTGGGACGTACGTTGGGAAAAAGACAAGTCCCTTCAACAAAGAAGAAAAAGACAAGAACTCCTTGAAATATGATACATGTTTAGAGAAAAATATATCTTTGTGGATATGAAAGGTTTACAAGGACAATTTTTTGTTAATATTACGTTTTTGCACAAGGTTTTCATGTTTCTATTTAGGTTTCCAGTAGACTTTTCTAGTTTTCAATTTGCCAATTTCCTAGCTTGCCATTTTCCAGTTGCTCATTTTCAGTTTTCCAGTTCCCAGTTTTTAGTTTTCTAGTTACCAATTTTCCCATTCGAATGTATACTAGGTCAAGGTTGCATCCCATTATGTTAGTATGGTTTCCTCTAAATTTTCCTAGCTTGTCGTTTTCCAATTGCCTGTTTTCAGGTTTTCAATTCTCAGCTTTCAGTTTTCCAGTTGCCACTTTTCCAGTTTAGATGTATACTAGGTCCAGGTTGCATCCCATTATGTTAGTATGGTTTTTTGTAAATTGCTCATTTGTGTGATAGAAAATAGAAAAAACTTCATCTCGCAGTGATTTTTCCTCCTCCTGGGTAGGTTCTTCTTCCTCATATTTTCGTTTTCCTAGTTTGCTTCATCTCCTCTACTTCTTTTCTCTGGGTCTTCATGTCTTCCATCTTCGAGACCAATTAGTTTATTTCCCTTCCACCAAGTAGATTAATTTAGGTTATTTCAGATGATGAAAAAGGTGTTGTCCAATGAAAATGTTATTTTTGGTTGGTTATATCTTGGACATTACGTAATTTTTGCTAGTAAGATTTTGTGGGTAGCTGGAAAACTGGAAACTGGAACATTGGAACACTGGATCATTGAAATACTGGAAAAGTAGAAAACTGGATTACTGATATGATATGAGAGGAAGAGTATGGAAAGGGACACAAAAGGTTTGTTGTGTGTTTGAGACGACCATTGGGATGAAAGTGGTAGGAATATAATTTTGACAATGCAGAAACATAACTAATTTAATCACCTTTCAAGTTTTTCATTTCAGTTTTCCAGGATTTAGGTTTTCTAGTTTTTTAGTTTTCCAGTTTTTTGGTTTTCCAATTTGACAGTATGCCAGTTTTCTAGTTTTCCCTTTAATACATGGATTATTCTAGTCAATGCAAACATATATATAGGGTCTTCCAAATTTCAAGTTTCCCATTTTTCAGTTTTCCAGTTACCCAAAAATTTTACTAGCAGAAACTACGTAATGACCAATATATATCAAACCCAAAATACAATTTTTCATTTGGAAACACATTTCTCGTCATCCCAAATAACATGAATCAATCTTCTTCGTCGAAGGAATATATAGAGTTGGATGTTGAGACGTGTCGGAGAAAAGTCGTGAAGAAGGAAACAACTGGGTAAACAAAAGTAGCTTTAAGAAGATGAGCCAACCCAGGTAGGAAGCCTTACTGGAGATGAAACCACCACAGGATGAAGTCGCACCAGAGAAGAAGACATTTTTCTAGATTGAATGACTGTAGTAGATGATTTTTTTCCATCAGGTTGTCATATGATGAAGGAGAGGGTAGTTTAGTCAAAAGTATTCACACACTTACAAGTTCCCACGTGAGCAAGTCTACTTTGGTAAATAGTAAAAACTTGCTCACATTTTAGTTATTTGACCAAAGTAGGAGTCTACTTTGGTCAATTCCTCTTTAAATTATCACAAGGCACAAATAGAGGAGGGTAGGCTATGGGCACTAGAGTTTGCAGCCTCCCTAAGATGCTTGGTGGTGGAGAGTTGTTGTTGATGCTTGTGATAGCATATACCCATGTGCTATTGACATGGGTGGGGCATGTGAAGCTACGACCCTTGCAGAGCGAGCTTGATACAATTAGAAGCCTAAGAAGAGAAGTTTAAATTAAGTTTTTTTTATATTTTATATAAAAATAGTTGTGTAATTGATTAATTATTAGTATATAAACACTTTTATTCAAATAAAATTTTCTTACACTTTTATTCAAATAAAAATTTCTTAACTTTTATTCAAATAAAAATTTCTTACTTTTGAGGTGCAAAATCACTGATTAACCTTTTATATTTAAATTTTACTAATAAGATAAATGAAGGAAATAAAATCAAGAGTTGTCAATGAAAAAAGAAGGGATGTAAAGCTAAAAAATTAGAAGGTAGAGAGATTTTGATAAAATTATTTTTCTTTACATAGATGTTTATCTTCAAGAGGGCTACCTTAAATTTCCAAAGAAAAAAGTGGCTACTCTTCAAAATTGTGCAACACTATTTTAAAGAATGGGATGAAAACAAATCAAAAGAAAAAATATATAAGAAATAGCACACATTGAATGAGGAATAGTCAAGGTGATTCCTTAATAGTTTAAAGAAAATATTAAAAAGGGAGAAAATAGAGGGTCTACCACTTGATATTTTTTTATTTATTAATAGAATTTTTTTTGTGGTGGGGCCTTAGGTAATTGCCTAAAGTATTGAGCTGGCTCTGGGCCCTTATAGTAAATCTTGCATCGGATGTGGGTGTAGTCATTCTAGGTCTGGTTGCCACAATCCTATGAGCTCATCCCCCCGCCGTTGTTGCTACCTGCATGCCTAATCATCGTGAGCACCCAAGACGACAAGGAGGATGTACTCGTCGTTGCCTCATTGCCTGCCCCCACCCCTGGTAGAAGATATATAGCCATCTATTGTTGTTGTTGACCATAGATCATTGTAATCGTAAAGAAAGAAGGCCTTGTGGGGATGTCTTTGGGGTAGTTTTGGTCAGGTCTTTATAACACCTGAGATTTGTTATCATATTTTGTTTAAAATTCATAGAATTTTTTTGCAATATAACGTTTGTAAATTGGGAAAAATAACAAATATGAAACCTGTGAAAGTAGTTTTATAATTTAAAAATCACACATCAATTTTTTTCCCATACAAATTTTTATTCATTCAAACATTATACAACCAAACCAAACATCCTCAAGTGCTACTCAAAAACAAACGTACGAAGTAAATTACTATGATCATAGACTTTAAATACAAATCTCTCCCAAACATCCATAAGTGCAAGTCCCATAACAGTCCGCAATCTAATCCAAATTACAACTCCAGAAAACATAAATACTTTAATTTTTATCTCGCCCAATAATACAAGAGATCGTGGCACAAATAATACTCATAGTGAGTCAAAAATATACTTGAGTTAAAGAGAATCAATCCACTACGGAAATGAGCATCCATCTCCAAGAGTTCTCTGTCACAAACCTACAAAAGCCTCCTGAACAACATGACTAAAAAATATAGTAATTTATATTTTCATACTTACTAGGAAAATACCTAGTAGGAGAGTTCTAAACTATAAACTCAGTAAATCTATATATAGATGTGTTCATTTAACTCAAACATGAAGCATGCAGGCATATAATAATCATGCACATACATATACAATCATGCCAAATACATATCATCAAACCAATGTTACACATATGCTCTTAATCAAGAGTCTGACCAACTTATTCGTACAATCATATGCTTACTCACACAACTTATACATATTTATACAACCTTACTCGTATTTTTTTACTCATACAACCTTACTTGTACAGTCTTACTCATAAACATACACTTACTATTTTTCTCAAAATTATACTCTTACAGTCTTACTCGAAATCATACTCTTACAGTCTTGCTCGAAATCATACTCTTAAAGTCATGTTCAGAATCATACTCTTACAGTCTTACTTAGAATCATACTCTTACAGTCATGCTTAGAATCATACTCTTATTATCTTACTCAAAAACATACATACTAACTCATACAATAGTCATACACATACCATTGACCATTAAAACTCATTACAATTAATAAGGTCCAGCACCAAAAAGGAAAAGAATGTCACTGGGGCATCACCTTAGCCTCCGGGGAGTGACTAGATGCAGCAGACTTTTCCAAAAGGCAATGCACACCAATGCTCAAGGGGCATAAGATCAAATAGGTAAGAGTAGTTCAATGATACTACTTACTTGAGTGTGCAAACATAAACACTTTAGGGATCTTATAGTGCCAATGTCACTCTTGAGCATAAATCATACAATGCCACTCTTGGGCACAAACATACAGTGCCACTCAGGTAAAAATCATGCAGTGCCACTATTGCGCAGAATCATACAACGTTCTTAATAGAGCATCAAATGTCTGGGTTTATACAACACACAGACCAAATCGAAAACATTTATCACTTTCAGCATAGCATCAGACATTTGGGGCTCAATACAGCACACAAAAAACATCCTGCAGGATAAACACCATGGCAAGACAAAAGAAATGCTCAGTCGACTTATTATCGGCTAGCTCAAACATGGAACTTAATCCGTCGAGCCCTCATATCTCAAATTCACAATGCTATCAATAGCTTTACTTATAGTTCAAGTTGGAATTAAGTAAGTTATGCTTGTACAATTATACAACACTATAAGATCCCTAACTTGAACCGGTTTATTTTATTCTATTTAATTGTGATTTTGTGGTTTAATGATATTTTTGATCAGTTTTGACTATTTTATAGTAGCGGGACCACCGTGGGCCCCAAGTGTGAAATTGGGACAATTAGTCTGAAATGACCTTAACAACATATTAAGATAATAGTTAGTTATTTCAAAAAAATTAGACATCAATTCGGGTTTAAAATAAGCAAGTTTTCCATTTATATTGTAAAACCCTATTTATACCCCACAAACCTAGTAGGTTTACCCCAATCCATACTATAAATATAAAGGCTCAACCACTTTCCCAATTGGGAAGGGCTAGAAACCTAAAGCTTAGATCCCTAATCCCCATTTCCCAAAAAGGAAAGGCGATTAAGGTAATGATTAGCCTAATTTATCACTAATTTCTTAGGGTTTCTCCTAATATTTTCAAATCCCTTCTTTTGAAAAGGTTTAAATCTTGATTTCTACCCAAAAAGCTATTGATTTGATACTCTATTTCAAACCCTTGCCAAAGGAGTTTCGTTTTTGAACCTAAGGAACCCTAAATCTATTAATTTTTTAGAGATTTAGGTGTTTTAAATCGGATTTATGAAGATATTAACAAAAGCCCTATGTTGGGTAGGTTTTGAAGGTTTTAGATGAGCGATTTCAAGTGAAGAAGCTTGTTGAAGCTGTGTGTTTTCATCCTAAATGTGATTGTGATTTTAGATTTGAGTTTTAATAGAGTTTGAAGTAGTTTTCCATGGATGTAAGCTTTAATGGCTGTTTTAGGAAAATCTAATCTTTCTTATAA
The DNA here is from genome assembly GCA_035235625.1 of Saururus chinensis. Taxonomy (NCBI): domain Eukaryota; kingdom Viridiplantae; phylum Streptophyta; class Magnoliopsida; order Piperales; family Saururaceae; genus Saururus; species Saururus chinensis. The sequence continues at coordinate 37,393,661 of CP141145.1, forward strand.
CTTTTTTGTATTTTTTATTGTTAATGGATAGATCTACTCTTTTCCAAGCATGGATTTAATTATGGTGATGTTTGGGAGTAGGATTTGGTAGTTTAAGGTGTTTATGTGAAGTTTTGGTTTTGATTTTGAAGTGGGGAAGACAAACCAGAAAAGCCCGTTATGGTGATCAAACGGCTAGACAGCCCAATCAAACGGCCAGGCATTTGAATAGCCCTACAGGGCATTCGAGTGCCAACACAACAGATTTATGTTTTTTGTTACTTTGCTCATTTTTGAGTTTTTACACTTAAGTACCATTTCTTATGTTCATGCTGAGTAATTTGAGTTAGGATGGGCCACTGGAAGGGCATGGAGTTGATGCTGGGAATTATGAAGAATATTTAAGTATTATAAAAATTACATTTTGTTAGTTAAGCATGTTATGATTGTTTATCTTGAATCCGTGTTGAATGATTCCTTATGTTTTAAGCATGTTACCAGCAGGGTTATGGAAGGATAATAGATTTGTACGCCTTTATTTATAATGTGATTAAGTTATGGTGAATGATGGTGCCACGTCTAGCTTCAAATGTGGTGTGTATATGCTTATATAGGTCTAGCATGAGGTTGCACTTGACTTGATTAATGTTTTTTAAGAGTTTTCACTCATGATTTCAGTTATGAGTCATGATTAGATGTTAAAGAGTATGTATGTAGTATCTTGTGAGTTATCTACAATGCATTGTTATATACTCAATAATGAATGTTTCTATCTTGAATACACACACATATGGGAATAATCATGGTAATTGTTGACATTCATGATTAAATATAATGCATGTGGGGTTGATGGGAGTATGTTCCATGAATTAGAATTCATGTAGAGATTGATCTCATATGTATCATATTGCATGCATTATAAAACGGATTTATGAATGAAACTTTATCAAGTTTAGCCGATGTTGGTCGATTGGATGTAATTGTGTGAGAATTGCTTGTTGGGTTAATCAATCGGAGGCTTATCAATTCTGTTTTACATCCGAATGGATGGGGTTTTACGTCCCTTGAGGATGGGTTTTCCTCCTCGGGTTAAGAAGTGTGACAATGCTATAAGGAGATAAGCTATTGAGACCATCTAGACCTTGAGAATCCATACTAGTGTAGCCAAGTGCACCAACTTACTAGGGAGTATTTTTCCCTGTTAGGGAATTTACCCAAAATTTGGAATACCTTCAAACTTTCCTATTGGGGATTGTTTGGAGTGTGTGGGGATTGCTTGTGTTTCGGCCGATTAAGCATAGTTATTTTTATCGATTTGCATGGTTATGAATGTGTGCTAGAGACACTTTATATGCAGGTTGATATATGTGATATTTATACATGCTCTGAATGTGTATTAGAGACACTTCTCATGCAGGTTTATGTGATGAATATGCATAATCTAAATGTGTGTTAGGGACACTTCTCATGAAGGTTATATGTGATGTTTATGCATGATCTGAATATGTCTTAGAGACACTTCTTATGCAGGTTATATGTGATGATTATGCATAATGTGATTAGGTGAGAATCACCTATTATGCAAGATGGATGTTATGTCATAATGTGATTGTTCATGCAATGATTAGTATGTATGAGGTACTTATATACAAGATAATTACTTATGGGTAAATAGGAGTATGATAAGGTAATCAATAAGAAATATGGATATTATGTGAAATGTGGATCTGAATTACTATGTTGAGGTGTTGTGGTTATTTTTTTATTAACGTTATTGTATTTTAAACCTTACTAAGTTTTACTCATCTTACTTTCTATGTTTTGTTTTGGGGTTGCATGACGTGACATGCAGTCAATCATGATCCCCTGTATGAGGGATGATCGGGATATGCATGGGAGTATGCGTAGATGCCTTTGGACATTGTTTTGTCTTCAAATTTATGCTATTATGATTATAGAACATCTTGTATGGATATTTATATTTCAGACTCGTGTATATCTGATGTTTTTAGATCTGTCTAAGATTTTCTGATTTAAGTCATGTGTGACGGCTTAGGATTTTAAGCATGTGGGTTTATGATTTATGAACTAATTCAGAGTTAAAGTTCTCCTTTATTTTTTTTATTTCTCTTGCACAAAGGTTTAAAGGTGCATAACTCCGTATGTGTTAAATACGCAATTAAGGGGTTAAAGTCTTCCACGAGGCAATTTTGTCGCCCCCATGCACTTCGACCGTCCCCTGGATTGGGTTCAGCTCGGGGCGTGACAAGCACTCTTATTGTCTAATAGTCCCCCAACATATACTCTAATCCAAACCAATCCACTTTAATCCTCGCCTATCAAATTTACATTCGCCATCTTCCATCAGACTCTTACATACACATCCAACTCCATACCAAACCCTCTGTTACCTCTTATTGTTCATCGCCAATGTTTTTGCCTGCACATATACATATACATGTCCATCACATAGGCGTATAGCCATCATACATACATATGTCTATCACACATACGTATAATATACACATACTTCCATATATAGCTTACTAGCATACTCGCTAGCCATCACTAGCACACACATAATCCACATACATTAGCTTACCAACGTACTCGCTAGCCATCACTAACACATCCATACATGTAGCTTACTGACATACTTCAAACATACTTACAGCCCACAGGCATGTCATATGCATTTCAATATGACATAATTTATCCTCTTACATCATGCAAACAGATCATAATTTAAACATCCGAAGCATTCAATCATATAATCCTAGCATGCTACTATCCATACGAGTTCAAAGCTCCCCTACCTTGTAATCATGACGTTTAATAGCGACCACACGAAGGTGGCGGCGGAGTTGGCGGTCAAAAACATTGCCAAGTTGAGAGAGTTGTTATCATGATGTTTAAGAAGTATCAGAAGTATTCATGACCAAACGGGGTGACACAAACCAATGCAGCAAAATCCGTGATCCACAGTGGCACATTAGGGGCAGCTTGGAGAAAAGTCATGCTAATGAGTGGTAGGTGTGACCAAAAGTTGAGATGTACTCACTAAAGGTCGGTCGGTGGCTGAGAAGTACTCAACCGACTGCAAGACATTAAAATCGGCCGCTAACAATACCCAACAGTGGCAATTTCAGGTCAACAAGGGCCCACATAAGGGCAAAGGCTATGGGGCGACACTCGAGGATAGAGAAGAGGTGGTGGAGGGTTATGGTGTCAAATCCAGACGATAGAAGACTCATGCAATGGTCAGGCAGCACAAAAGCAACACATAAACCCTAAAACATACGTGTAACTACATACACATGCAGCCAAAAAGGGCCACTATAGGGGGAATTTAGTCATATGGTGGCGGCCCAAAGCCTACAAAATGACAACTGAGCTAAAGCCAAGTTATGGTGGCCGATCGAAGTGGTAACATCACCGATCACCACTCAACAACAACACATTTGATACGAACAATTATGCATCTCATTCGATATAGGGGAAGGCAAGCGGCCCTAGAAACAAAATGAACAGAATGAGTGCTATTGTACCTGGCATACATTGAAGACTAGTGAAATCTACTACGGAGCACCTGTATACAGTTAAATTGGGAAGTCCTATTAATGCGGAAACAAACAGTATAGCGTAATTGTATAAGTTGGCTGAAATGAATTTGAGCTACGCATTGTGCAACTCGTAGGCATTTAAACTTTACTAATCACCTATGATTAATCAGCCCTCAAATCAAAGACGTTTGCAAATATGGTTGGCTCAAGATTTTCAAGATGCTTCCACAACGTCTTAAAAAATAACAATTCTCTTGGAGACTTACGGCATGGGCTGCTTCAAAAGGTCAATATTCTTGCAATCCTTTCAGCAAAAACCTGCATACGTACCTTGTGCCACAAGGATTTTCTCAATTAAATATCCAAATATATTAGCCATAACATATTATGATTTCCGGACAAAATCATTACTTCATCTATTTATCAGTGATAGCATCTTTTCTTAAAATACCTTCTGTCCTTTAAACTGTGCCAAACATTCCCTTGAAGCAAAAAGAACTAAGGTAGTCTTCATCTTTAGAGCTATTTCAAAATTTTCAAATTTGATGTACTAAACAACGCACACAGCGCCAGCATGGATGTTCATTCATCCACAAAATTTGCAATATTCAAATATCATAGTTTAATAACATGGGCCACCATTTTTAAAAATTCTCCAAAAAAATTTAGAAATTTTATTTTCTATATTAGCAACAAAGCTTCGGGAATGACATTCCAAAGGTTGCCCAAAGAAAGCTGTTTCCTTGTTGATAAACATTTTTCCTGCCGGGAGAGCCTTACAAGAATTGCCAGCCGGTAAAGCCTAAATGCGAAGAAATGCAGGGACCCAACTTTGGGCACCAAAAAGGTATCAACAACATCATAAATAAGTGTGGAAGTGCGTGAATGGCAAAAAATCAGAATTTGAAAAATACCGAGAAGACAAAAAGGGCTGAAAGAGATCAATTGCTAGAAATACAAAGTGAACAAGTGAAGGAAAACATAAGCCTCCTCCATCTGCTCGATTTGGCCAGCCTAGTTCTCACTACATTTAACAGGTGAACTTCAAGAGAGAAGATCGAATGACATATTCATCTGAACGGAAGCAAACTAAATGCTAAATGGCATCCACCCTTTCAAAGGTAAGCTTTTATGTCCTATGTCCCTGATCACCGACCATCACACCCCCCCCCCCCAACACACACACACACGAAACCCTTGTTAGATCCAAAATTTCTGTAACATTTAAGATCTGCAAACCAGCTATTCCCAAGTGAATATATCCAAAACATTGTGCACCTATACGTAGAACCCAGAGGTAAAACCATCTTGAATCAGAGTTATAAATTTATCAAGCTAAAGTTGTTGTAGTGAAAAGACAGAATTTAACCAACCATGTCAATCAGATGCTTATAACCAAAAGGCTGAAAATTAAGTCTCGAGTAATTCATTTATGATAAGAAGCTGAATATAAATAAAAAGACAACTAGCTCCAAAAAGATACAACTTTATTCATGATGGATTACAATTGAGACAAAGAGGCAACTAATCTCATTTATAACAACTTTAGCTTGATAAAACCCTCTTGTGAACTATGATATGGTAAATACTGGTTCAACTGTGTTCCTACCAGCCATGCGGCACTACATTTTTCCAAGTCTGTACAGTAGACAAATCATGCAGTTCTCATTTGTGATAAAAGCCATAAGACCGCAACAAGAGAAACAGTATGGGAAGAATCTTGGCATTTGGAGAAAAGGTGTTACATTCATATTGAGTTGCAAAATTAACTACAACAAGATGATCCTCTAACACACATGTATATAGACTGTCAAAAAATGGGATTTGATAATGACCACGAAAATCACCTTCATCAGTTGCAAGAATGAGCAACAGTTTACACTGGATAAAAGAACCAGTCCTGTTTCACTCTGTTGGTTCAACAACTAGACTTCAAACAGGCACACGGAAAATTTAGCAGTAGCATCCACAGCAGAAGGTGAAAGGGAAAGATGCTGGACAGAAAACATCCTATACCACGTTGATATAGCTGGAACCAGGTACTCTATATAATAGTTTGCATAGAACACTGAAGACTGCAATGATTTCTGATGAAGAAGATTAAATACAGAATAGAAAGAAAACAAGCCAAGATGGACCTCCATGAATGCTTTTAACCAGTAAAAGGGGTTACAAGACTACAAGGTTTGAGGAGATAATTTAATACAGAAGTCCAATCATGCAAAGAAAAAATGTCAATTTATTAGGGGTATATACCAATGCATTCTAAGTGCATGCAATTTTACAAAATTGAGAAAATGAGGATGGGAGTGCTTCCTTTGAAGTAAAATGCATTCTGTGAATAGGATCTGACCCAGCATCATTAAATACCTGATATATCTCCAGTAGTGGGATTAATTTCTTTTTACAAATGGATGATTTGATCCTCAATGAGGTTAAGAAAAGGTGGAAACAGGCCCCACATTTGTGTGCGACCCCTCTACTTCAATGTTTTCATTGCTAGAAGATCTCTGGCGTGATTCTGATGCTGAAAGTCTCCTAGAGTGTCCTGATCCTGCTTCTACTGGTCCTCCGGAAGGTAAAGATAATGAAGAATTTCCAGTTGATGACCCTAACAAACGCCTTACAACTGGGATATCAGATGGACCAGATGCACTAAGACCATACATGAATGTGCCCATGGGATGGTCAAATTTGCAATTTGGCCCAAATTTGCATATGCCATAACGGGAGTAGAAAATGCACAAAGGTTCTCCCTGTTGCAAAAAAAAAGAAGAGGAAATTAGCAAATGCAAGTTTGACAAAGTTTACATGAAAAATTCATAACTAAAGCTTATGTAAAAAAGAACACAATTCTTAAACAAAGGCATGAATCACATCCGTAATGAATGTAAAAAGGCAAATCACCAACAAGTATTCTTTAGTATCCTTAAGTATCATGATCGACATTACATATCTGAAACATCTAACAAAATCTCATCAAACAAACACCTTTTTTGGCCATGATATACAGAAGTTCAAACCGACCAAAGAGCTGATTCTCTAAGCAAGCCAAAGATTAACAATTATAACTTATCGTAGTTCATTTATCCAAGGCATTACATTTTGGTTTTTACCAAGAAGCATGCTCAAGGAGAAAGTGAACCACATAAACGAGAAAATACAGGATATGAAAATAAAGACTGGATTGTTGTTTATTTGCTTCCTAAAATCTAATCCATAGAATATCAATGCTGAAATTTCGCACCAAGCATATATGATGCAAAAAATCAAGACAACTTAATCGAGTAATAGAAAATGCAAACTGATATATTAAGCAACCATATAAAGAAAAGGAATAATAAATTGTGCATATGGCAAACATAATTTTTTACGAAATAATGCACACACCCATGGATTCCTAAAAAGAAGTGTCCAAAGTAGTACAATTAAAATTAGCAAAGAAGCCTAATTCTACTTGCTGATGAACTATCGCAATCAATAATCAAATTATGTACTGAGGGCAATAATATGTTCACAACTAGCAACCCTAAACTAAAGTAACATTACAAAGGAATAACTTACAGGACGTAATGGAAGGCCCAAGGGGCTTAGCATGCAATTAGGAACTGGAATCATCCTCTCTCTAGGATGATGGAACTTGCACACTGCTCCAAACTTGCAATCTCCAGTTTTCATGTAGAATTGACATTCAGGTTGGTCTGGTCGCTCAGGAAATACATTATCTCTCTGAACTGCATAAAGCCCCATGGGAATAGTACTAGATCCATAGGATGAAACTGTTCCTTGGACTCCTCCAGCACTTGATGTCTCATTTTGGCGTGGAGATCCATAAAACTGACCACTTGTTAAGGTTTGTTGCTGGCCTTCGGTTGATGAAACTGACCCCAGTTGCCCCTGCTAGGATGCTTTTTATATCAGCATTTAAACTTTGAAAGAATAACAAATACATAAAGAACAAACACTCATTACATATTTAGACTAACAATTAAAACTATCAGAAACCATGGCAGACAAGAAAGGAACAGTAATTCTTACAGCAATGGCAGCATTCCAGCTTGGAACTGGCACCATTCCCTGAGGAAGAATAAGTTGTGCATAATTAGATGGACCTTGCCAGCGAGGACTTGGAATAAAGGAGGCCCTTGAAAGAGCCCAATTTGCCAATCCTCCTCCTGGATAACTTGTTTGTTGACCAGGCGTTGTAGGTGAATGTACAGAAGGATAAACAGGGGAACCACGCAATGAGACCATCGAACTGGATGGCTGCGGGTGGTGAAACTTACAAGTGCTCCCAAATTTACACTGTCCAGTTCTTAAATAGTATGCACACTCTTTCTCGTTCTGAAAAAATAAAATAAAATAAAATAAAATAAAATAAAAAAATCATCCACACAGATACACCTCAACATAATGTCCACACATAAACTGATAAACTCATGCAACCGAGCAAACAGAGACACATTGATTGTCAAAAATACAAATAATTCAGACCATAAACCCCAAATATGCCACATCATATATTCTAATGATAACGCGTCCACAAAATAAAAATAGTACGAACCGGTCGGAGTGGATAGCCTAAAATATTGAGTACAACTCTTCCAGCAATGCCAGCTTTGTCTCTAGGATGATGGAATTTGCATGTGGGTCCAAATTTGCACGTCCCCGTCTTCAGATAATACTGGAAATATTTTCAAGTTAGGAGCCAAGACAAACAAACGTAGGAGTATTAAATTAGACTATTTCAAGAACAGGTACCAAACCCCAAAAGCCGTACCTGACATTCAGGTTGCCCAGGCCTTTCTGGGTAAACTCCTTTCATCCTTGCAGCAGCAATGGCCTGTACACAACAAAAAATTTGCATTTTGAATCAAATGAAAATGTAAGCAAATTGACAGAAATAATCCCACGTTCACAATCAAATCAATAGCAAAGTTACACATCAAATACTGACACACTTGTCAGAATTGGTGACATCTTTACGACATAAAGGTTAAACTGATTTTACTTGTCAGATTACAGAGGACCATTTTATGTGACATAATACGAAATAACCAATGTCGAACCAAACAACAGAATGTCGCAGAAGCCTCTACAGCGATTCAAACACAATGGAAATAAGCCTGAAGTTATTACCAGCTTCCTGTTGGGAGGATGATTATATCTGCATGTCATTCCAAATTTACATAGGCCCGTCCTAATGTAATAAGCACAATCCTGCTCCGCTGGACGCTCAGGATAAGGTCCAGATTCCATACCTTCATTTGGCCTCAAGTTCATTTGCCACATTGTATCTGCAGCAACAGAAACGAAGAAAATTCTGAAAAATCCGCATACACATCAGAAAGCACCAAAAGACTTTCAGACAGATCAATAAAATCACTAGTTTATCCTTTATCTTTCCAATCGAACCACATTTCCACCGCCAGGTTAAGAAACTAGTGAAAAAAAGAATGTAACATCAAGGAAAGAAGTGTAAACAAATGCATTATGATCTATCCAATAAAAAAAAGTAAATGATGGTCACAACATGAATTTCTTTCAAAAAGAAAGGTAATGAGAATTGATAAGCTTAAGATTACACCTCCCTAATGAAGCCCGTCGGATGAGGAATCCTCAGAAATAAGATAATCACCCAAAAAAACAAAAAAAATTAAGTTACAAACTAAATTTTGTTTAAATTCAACCTGGAAAAAGGGGATATCATCAAAAATCAAATGGTCCCACTTGCATAGTCAAGCACCACCAAATTCATTAAAAAAATAAAAAATAAAACATCCAAAAACCCCGACCCGAGCGTCTTCTAACAGAATTATTACTCCGGCAACCAGAAACCCGACATATTCCCAACATTGCAACCAAGCTCCGAAAGCAATAGACAAACTACATGAACCAGCAAAAAGGCATACAACGTTCTGGATTCCAAAAGCCCTCACCCTCGTCCAACTGAGGAGCAAGCGACGATCCCTCGCTGGCGGTGGTCCGGGACATGGGAATTCCGGCGTCGTACTCCATGGCGGACACACTGGAAATCCTAGCTCCCCAATTCCGCCGCAGCTCCCATTGCACGTGACGCTACTACGGGGGCGACGATCGAGAGGAAGACGCAAGAGGGAGGGGCAGACGCTGAAGCGAGGGCCAGGAGGGTGGGGGAGGGAATGGCGTCCTCTCCACAGAAACGAAGAAAAGGGGCTGGGGAATAAAAACCAGCCATCCAAAACCACACAAAAAACACGAAACACCTCCTCCCCCTCCTACCCCCGCGCTCCCGGGAAAAAACCGGATACTGGAAACCGCCTTTTTCACCCCCAACTGTCGGTTTTTTTTAGCTAAAAGGTGTGGAGAAAGAGGCCGTGGATACGTTAAAATTAGGTGCTTTTCTTCCTTCCACTCCCTTTGGGACCTAAAAGTGACAGTTAATAAGGGAAATACTCCGCTCATGGAGTTTCTTTATTTTTTTTTTGCCCGTTGACAGCGCGTCCCGTTTATGAGCAGAAGCGTTGGGACCGGGCCCGTGGGGGCCATTTGCGGAGAGGACTCGGACACCGGTTCGGACGACGAGGAGGTGGACCGGCGCCGACGACCACACGCGTGCAGTGTCCGGACGACTGGGACCGGTACTTTGCGAAAAGGACGGAGCGGAGTTTGCCACGTGCTGGATTGGGATACGTTCAGACTTCACCCCCCAGTCTGGTGGCAGACTGGGTCTTCCCTCTTCCCTGCTCGGCTCTTCTTCCCTCTCGGCGGCTCAGCTGTTGGCTCTCGCTCGCGCAAATGTCTGAGGAAAAGAAAGAAGGAAAAATGAGGGGAAAGGCTGAGAAAACCGGCTCCAAGCTGACTTGTGGTGGGCTTGAGGGAGAGTCATGGGTAAAGGGAGGCCGTCGGTGTCATGAGGGGTAAGAATGTCCAATAAATAAAGTAGGGGGAGGTAGCTGACGTTTGGTGGTCCCCACGAGTGACGAGAGACTCCCCACACGGACACATTGGGGATTCTCCCTCGCGACCTCCCGATACGCCCAATGCATAGTTTTTTGCTTTCACCTCGATAAAAGACCATCTTTTAGATGGGAATCAAATGCGGGAGAGCCGGTATCCAGAAGAAGACCATTAGAACTTAGATAATCTTATATACTTATGATTTCAATATTTAATTTTCTCTTATTAATAATTATATTTTAAATAATAATAATTTATATTAAATGATAAAATTTATATTTAAAATAAAAGAAAATAAGTTTATGATACTATTTTTTAAATAATTAAACAGTTAAATTGAACAAAATAAAGTGATTAATATAAGAAAATAAAATTTGTTAAATAGAGCTATTAATTTAAGACAATGAGAGATTATATCAGCTTCTCTGCAAAGGAAAAAAAAAAATTTACATTTAAAATGTTATATGAACTTCAACAAATATTTATGATGTTACATTATTAACAATATATTATTTATTTATGTAATAAATAATTTATCTTTAGACTCATCAAAGGTTATTTTACATAAGCATCACTAGCCCAAGCAAAGAGACATGGCAGTGCCACATGCTTGGTGGGGGCCAAAGAACAGGGGTATAGTTTAATATGCACTTCTTTAAAAAAATATTTTGTTGTTTTCCTCTTTAATTTTTTTTAATGATAATTTTTTATAATTTTCCTTGTGCTTCTTTTATTATATTTTTTAATTTATCTCAGTTTATTTCTCTACAAATTTTAGCAATCCTCTAAATCACAATTTTATAGTTTTTTGGGAATTTTTACATAAATTAACCCTATAAAAATACCCTTTATATCCTAAGTTAATATATTTATTTTGTTTTTAAAATTAAATGAAAATTATTTATTTAAAAAAAATAAAATTATTAATATAAAACAAAAAATATGTCATTTAAAAAAAATAATTATTATGTTTACCATTTCACACACAAAGTCGTCGCTCTGCCTACCATCGTAGAGACGATATTGAAGAAATATGACGCTTGTAGAATGTAGAGTGGGGTGCTTCTGACGTGCCTCTAACATTTTGAGATACAGTTGCCACAACCAGAGTCTGATGCACACAGAATTGCTTCCGAAGCCGTGCAACCGTGGGCCCTTTTAGATTCTCCACAACTTGGTGGGATGGTCCCACTTTCTGAAGTGTCACTAGCTATTAAACATGGGCATGCGCCAAAAGTACATTGGGAATGTGTTTTTTTAGGCAAAAAAGCATCCCTAGTGAGAGAATTACGAGTAGCATAACGCTTTATAATAGATATGTTATTGGTTTTTTTTGTTAATGACATATTTTTCAGCGATTTTTTTGTACAATTAAAAAATCTTAGATGATTATACATAAAAAAGAACCATCTTAAATGACTATATATAATTAAAACTTTGATTAAAATAAAAAGAATTGTTCATTTCTCAATAAGGTGGCTACGGTTGCAGGTATCCTTCATATTCACCTAACATCTATACTGGTAAATTCTACATATGTTAATATTTCTTACAGGATTGTCAGTAATTTTACACTATTTGTGTCTTACATTAATTACTTTATTTAATTTTTAAAATAAAATAAAATAAATTTATTTTGAAAAATTAAATACAACTATTAATATATGACGAAAGGTGCAATGTGTATTGAAAGAGAACTGATCACGGTAGCATTTGGAAAAGACGAAATATCTCCTAATTTACTAATATGCATATTGTGGAATTTTCATGTAAATTATGTACATCATGTGCAAAAATGCTAATTATGGTCATGTTGAGTTTATGATAAATACAAATGCAAAAGAAAAACATCATACAGGTTCTTGAGTTCTTTTATTTAAAATTAGTTTATGTTCTTAATCAGTAGGGTGTTGATGAGGGAAGTATTTTTTTATGCTCCTTTGTCATCGTGAGCCAAGTGTAAGGAACGCATGGGAGGTGTTCATAATGTGCGCTAATATGTGCACCGTTGATCTTAAAAATAAATACATCTCAGGTATTCCTTACACTCGGCAATCTATCATAGCAGAGCATAACAAACTCTTATGTCGTTGATGAGATGGTTGAGATGTGCTTTAGGAAACAGAGATATTAAGTTCCAACTCCCACTCTGATGGTCACCCGCCTAGAATTATATGTTATTTTTATACCTTTTGCAAATATTGTGATGAAAAATCTTACTAGAATAATTATGATCGAATCAAGCAAGTCGCTATGTTCTTAAGATAGAATTCGCCCTCCTTATCGGTGCTTAGGACTCTTAGGCATCTGCCTCAAAGGATAAGACGATCAACCACATATTGTATGAGCACCTCCAATATAGTACATGCAGTTGTCAGATTAGTACAAAAATTATTTTCAATGATTTTACAAGAAATCTCATTGAAGACAACCTTTCCCGTCCAAACATATGCATCAGCCCACCTAGGTGCATTGGTCTAACATCTCTCTCCCCTACAAAAGTAAGTTGGCCCAAGGGCCTAACATGAAAGGCCAAACTAATGCTTTATATACCAACACCATCACTTTCTTCTAGGTAATATGGGACTATTCACTCCTTCAACCAATTCACATGTGTGATTCTCATTCAACATAAAGTGGGTTTAGGCTCTCTACCATATGGGTTTGACCCACTTAAGTAATATGGGCTTGACCCACATAAATATTATGGGCTTAACCCATGTAAATATTATACTCACCTTAATGATATTGGTTTAACCCATTAAATGTAATGCCCACTTCTAACAATCCCCCACATGAATGAGAATTGGCTTAATAACTATGCAAAATATTATAGATAAACCGTGAAAACAATATTGAAAATATAATGCATGGGGGATAGGTAGCTTTTGGCTTTGAACCTTCCCTTGTGAAAATTATCGAGTCTACTAGCTAATCGGTAAACATGATGCCTTGAACTATTCAGCCGTTTGTGTAAACCGAGACAATAGAATTTACACAATCGCTTCTCAGACACACTGTGGTTCTCATGATTGTGTTCATTTTGGCCCTGAACAAAACCTTATTTTCATGAGTGCTCTAGAAGATTTAACCTTAAAATCCTCATAGAAGTGGCCTCTTTCACACTTATATATGTAATTCTTATTAAGAGTATCCTGCAATACCCCACTCGAATTAATTTAAGCTATGAGAACTATTAAAAGCTAAATTTATCCTTATTCACTCTATATACATCACTATCTCATCATAGGAATGGGGACGAGATTTTATCTCAGTAGCGATTCCTCTTGAATCCTCCATAACTCGGTTGTCCCTTTGAACCTAGATCTTGGGATCTCCAGTCAACTAGGTTGGGTTGCCATTATGATGACTCTTAATGTCAATCCTTTAATAAATGGATCCACAAAATTTTCTTTTGACCTAACATACTTAATGAAAATTATTCTATTAGAGAGCAATTGTTTTATGGTATTGTGCCCCCTGTGTATATGTTGAGACTTACCATTATACAAGTTACTTTGTGTCCTTCCTATAGCTGATTGGCTATCATAGTATATGTAAATAGGTGGCACAGGTTTCCCTCACATTGGAATATCCTCTAAAAAATTATGAAGTCATTCAGCCTCTGCGCCTGCTCTATTAAGCGCAATGAATTCAAATTCCATTGTGGATCTTGTTATGCAAGTTTATTTCGAGGATTTCCAAGCCAGTGCTGCACCTCTAAGAGTAAAGACATATCCACTTGTAGATTTTGAGTTTTTTGTATCATATATCCAATTTGCATTACAGTAACCCTCTAGTACTGCTAGGTACCTAGTATAATACAACCCATAGTTTAAGGTATATCTCAAATATCTAAGAACCCTGACTACAGCCTTCTAGTGGTCAGCCCCTGGGTTGTTATTAAATCTACTCAGTTTACTTACTAAGTATGTTATGTCTCATCTCATACAACTCATGATGCAATTAAGACTTATAATAATTTGAGAATATTGAAGTTGTGATATGCTCTCACCCGTATTTTTGTTTAAGTGCAATGTCACATCCACATGTGTTTTCGTTGGCCGATTATCATTCTTATTAAATTTTTCTATGATTTTTTCAATGTAATGAGATTGAGATAATACATATTCATCAGATGTTCTAGTGATTTTCATCCCTAATATAACATCTACAACACCCATATCCTTCATGTAAAATTGTTTATTCAACATCTTCTTAGTAGCTTTAATGATATCATCATTACTACCAATAATAAGCATATCATCCACATATAGGCATACAATAACATAACCATTAGGTTTGTCTTTCACATAAATACATTTGTCACATTCATTGATTTTGAATCCAATTGATATCATTATTTTGTCAAATTTTTCATGTCATTGCTTTGTGTTTGTTTAAGCCCATAGAGAGATTTAACAAGTCTGCACACTTTATTTTCTTGACCTTGTACAATAAACCCTTTAGCTCGTTGCATATATATTTCCCCATTCAAGTCACCATTCAAGAATGCAATCTTCACATCCATTTGATGTATTTCAAGATTATTCAAAGTAACACTAGCGATTAACATCCTAATTAATATTATCCTTGTGACTAATGAATATGTATTAAAATAATCTTGACCTTCCTTTTGCTTGTAGCCTTTGATAACAAGTATAGCTTTATATTTGTCAATTGATCAATTAGTCTTCATCTTCCTCTTAAATATTCATTTATATCTAAGAGGTTTACTCCCTGGTAGTAGGTCCACCAACTCCCAAGTATGATTTTCTATAATTGATTCAATTTTACTATTTACTGCCTCTTTCTAATATTGTGTTTCAGGAGAGGACATAGCTTCCTTAAAGCTTTGAGGCTCATTTTCTAATAAATAAGTTAGAAAGTGTGGACCAAAGGATTTTGATATTCTAGCACATTTGCTGCTTTTGGGTTCATCATCCTCTCCCTCTTGGTCTTCACTATTGTCTTGCTTAACATCCAAAGTTCTTTTAAGAGAACTTTCTTTTTGTGTAGAATTCAATGGAAAAATATGTTCAAAAAATAAAGCTGTAAGGTCCTTGATTTTTCTACGATTTTCTGGGATTTTTTTGCTATTTGTGTATTTTCTCCATATTTTTACCCGTAGAGTCAGGTGTGGGGCTTAGTTGCGGGCCACGGGCCTTGCTGCGCGCTTATGGCGCGAGTTTTGGACTGATAACGCGTAAATAGGTGGTACGCATGTAATGAGGACGTAAGTGGAAAAAAAAAAGAATTACAGATAAAAGATCGGGCTCGGCCCGATCCAAGAATTGGTGAATAGTGCGCCCCCCCCATTTCCATCTGATCCCTGTGCTAGGCTGCCGCCGGCAGGTCGCAGGACACCGGCACAGGCTCCGCCCCGGTGGTTCGACGTCGAGGGGCCACTGCCCCAGCCGCCCACGGCCGCGCCGCCTCCTTCCCTCGGTTAGACTCTCCCCACTGTCTTTTTTGGCACCGCCGCCGTCGTGGGCTGGCGAGGGCTGGCCGGCCGCCCACAGCTCCGCCATGGGTCGACGATGGCGGGAGGACACTCCTCCCGCCCCCTGCCGGCCTCAGCTCCGCCGTCCCGCTCCATTTTCCCCATCTGCCTTATTTTCGTTGGACGTCTGTTTTGGACGAAATTGTGGCCGCCGACGGCGAGCCACGGCCGGCTGTGCTCCGTCCAGACCCTCCTTGTTCCGGCGACGGCGGGAGGCCACTCCTCCCGGCCCGGTGGGCCTCTGCACTGCTGCCCCATCCTATTCCTCCCTCTCTGCACTGTTCCGCCGACGCACTGTTTTGGGCAAACAGTGACCGCCGGC
This sequence comes from Saururus chinensis, assembly GCA_035235625.1. Classification (NCBI taxonomy): domain Eukaryota; kingdom Viridiplantae; phylum Streptophyta; class Magnoliopsida; order Piperales; family Saururaceae; genus Saururus; species Saururus chinensis. The sequence continues at coordinate 37,409,967 of CP141145.1, forward strand.
GGTGATTTGTGTCCGATTCGGCCTTCCTCCAGCCTCGCCTTGCTCCGGCGAAGGCAGTGGACTACACCTCCATGCCCGGTTCCGCCTCCGCCCTCCCTCTTTTCTCCGGCTAGTACGTTTTATCATACGATTTTCCGGTGGGTTGTCGCCGTTACCATTGGCTTGTGAGGGCAGCCTGGCTGCTGTGGGCTCCGCCCTGGGCTGGCGATGGCCTAGGGACGACCCCACCCACCTGGACCGGTTCAGCCTCCGTCCCCTCCGTATCTCCCTTGCTCAGTCCGTGCGTCCCCTATTTTTGGTCTACGTCTGTTTTAGACCGTGTGACTGACATTATCAGTCGGACGCCGGATTTAATTTAGCGGACCTTAGTTCGGCTCCGCCCCAGCCCGGTGATGCCAATGGGCCACCCCTCCGGACCTTGTTCAGCCTTGTGGCCCGTAGCTGCAGTTAGTTCTGCCTTACCGACATGTGTGCTGTTGACCCCTCTTGCCCATTTTACGCCGTCGGTACCGGACGACCTCTGGCAAGAAATTATATGTCTTACCTTGACAGAAGGTGGACGAGTTCATCTGCACAGGCCTTGGCCAATTACGGCCTCATGGCCTTTGCTCGACCGTGAACCCTCCCCTTGCCCTATACCTTGCGAGATGCACAGCTACCCGCACCATTAGTTTTGGTTGTGGGTGGCGATCGGCGATGTCGCCGCTTTGATTGGCCACCGCTAGGGCCTTAGCCCTTTGGCTTTTGTGGGCCTTGGGTTGCCTCTTTTCAGCCCTCTCCCCCGCCCTTTGGGCCGCGTGTGCATGTGGCCACACGTGTATTTCTGGGTTAGGCGCCGCATTTGTGCCGCCGAACCATCGGATGGCTTGGCCACCGATTGGAGTTGACATAAAGCCATCCTCCACCTCTCCTCTAGCATTGCCCCACGCTCTCCGCCCGTATGTGGGCCCTTATAGATGCGAAATTGTCGTTGTTGGGTGTTGTCCACGGCCGATTTTGACGTCCTGTGGCCAGCTGAGCACGTCTTAGCCACCGGTCGATCTTCAGTGAGTACACCCTCGACATCTGGTCGCACTGCCACATATGTTAGCACGATATTTCTCCTAGCCGCCCTTATGTGCGGCTGTGGATCGCGGGTTTTACCGCATTGACTTCTGACACCCTGTTTGGCCGTGATAGTTCCGGCGCTTTCTAAAATCCTCGAGATAGCAGCTCTCTCAGCCAGGCAATGGTTTTGACCGCCAACTCTGCCGCCGACGCTCAGGTAAGTAGTATCATGGATCTACTCTTATCTGTTTGATCCAGTGCCCCATGAGCATTGGTGTGCCTTACCTTCGGAAAAGTCCATTGCGTCTAGTCACTCCCCGGAGGTTAAGGTGTTGCCCTAGTGACATTCTTTTCCTTTTCGACGCTGGAGCCTATTAATTGTAATGAGCTTCAGTGGTCGTTGATATGTGTACGATTATGTGTGTGAGTACGACTGTATGAGTGTGAGTACGACTGTGTGTGTATGAGCAGGACTGTAAGCGTATGAGTATGAACACGACTGTAAGAGTATGAGTACGATTGTGAGAATATGTTTCTGAGTAAGACAGTAAGTATGATTTTGTGTAGACTGTACGAGTAAGGTCATACGAGTCTGATTGTACGAGTAAGGTCGTACAAGTAAGCGTACGATGGTACGAGTAAGTTTGTATGACCCTGGATAAGGGTGTTTGTGTAAGTTGATTGGACAGTATGATTTTGGCACGATGGTGCCTTTGGTATGATTCTGGCACAATGATGCCTTGATATGATTTTGGCACGATGGTGCATTTGGTATGCTTGCATGCATATGAGCATGTTTATGATTATATTATGTTGACTGCTTCATGTTTGAGGTGCATGACGCATGTATTTATGAACTTTTGAGTTCACCGTTTGGGATTTCCCCTACTGGGTATTTTCCTACTGAGTATGAAAATACTCATTACCCTACTTTTTAGCCCCGTTGTAGGGGAGGTTTTGCAGGTTGTGCGGAGAGCTCCTGGAGATGGACGCTCATTTCAGCGGTGGATTGATTCACGTTGACTCAGGTATTTGCTTCACTCACTACGAATTTGTTTGTGCTACGATCTAATATATTGGGTGAGACGAGACGTTAAGATGTTTATTCTGGACTTTCATTTGGATGAGTTTGTGGACTGTTATGGGACTTGCACTCAAGGATGCCTGGGAGTGATTTGTATTTAAAGTCTATGATCATAGCAATTTATTCGTACGTGTGTTTTCGAGTAGCGCCTGATGATATTTGCTTTGGCTGTACGATGTTTGACCGTATGATGATGGAAAATGGATGTTTACTGTTTTAAATTATAAACTGTTTTATCAGGTTTTGGTTTCGTCATTTTTCCTCCGATTTACAGACGTTATATTGCAAAAAAATTTTGTGAATTTTAAGGAAAATGTGTGAAAAATCTCAGGCGTTACAAAAGCATTCCTGGATTCAATCACAGTATTGACATTTACAAGACGAATATCCGATTTATAAACAAAAAAATGATATGCACTACTATTATTGGCATAACCAATTAATACACAAACAATGGTCTTTGGTCCAATTTTAATCCTCTTGGGATTAAAGACCGCCACTTTTGCCAAACACCCCCATACTTTTAAGAATTTGTAGGAAGACTTTCAACCTTTCTATAGTTCATATGGTGTCTGTCAGGTTTTCTTATAAGGTATTTTGTTGAGAATATAATTTATTGAAAGCAAAGCTTCCCCCCACATATTTTAGGGTAACCCAAAACTTATTAACATGACATTCATTATTTCTTTTATAGTTCTATTTTTCCGTTCAACAACTCTATTTTGCTGAGGTGAATAGGGTGTTGTAGTTTGGTGTATTATACCATGTTGTGAACAAAAATCACCAAAAGGTGATTTATATTCCCCACCTCTATCACTTCTTAGAACTTCAATTTTATTGCCAAGTTGATTCTCAACCTCTGTTTTATATAATATAAACATGTCAATAGCCTCATCTTTACTTCTCAGCAAGTAAACATAACAATAACGAGTACAACCGTCAATAAATGTAGTAAATTACTTTTTACTTCCTCTTGTTTGAACAAGTTTTAAGTCACAAACATCGTTGTGAATTAACTCAAGAGGTTTAGTACACCTCTCAATACTTTGGAAAGATTTCCTTGTTAATTTTAATTCTACACAAGTTTCGCATTTATGATTAGAGTCAATATTAAACTTAGGCAGATATTCTATATTAATCAATCTTCGTAAAACATCATAATTAACATGCATAATCTACCATGCCACACATCACATAACTCAATCATATACGATGAAGAAGTATTCGCATTCTTAATAACAGAAATAGGTACAATAGTGAGTACATTGAGCTTGAAAAGCCTCTCATTTAGGTACCCTTTGCCCACATACATCCCACCCTGGGTTAAAACAAATTTATCTAACTCAAAAACCAACTTAAACCCATTCTTGCTCAATAATGATCCAGACACTAAATTCTTTCGAATTTCTGGCACATGCAGCACATTGTTGAGAGTGAGCTCTTTGTCTGAAGTCATCTTGAGCACAACCAATACATTAGATCGTGGCACAAAATAATACTTGCAATAAGTCAAGCATATACCTGAGTTGAAGGGAATCAAACCATCACCGAAATGAGCACCCATCTCGAGGAGCTCTCTGTCGCAAACTTGCAAAAGCCTCCCAAACAACGGGGCTACAAAAAAAGGGTAATGAGTATTTTTATACTCAATAAGAAAATACCCAGTATGAGAGTTCTTAACAGTGAACTCAGTAAGTCCATACATAAATGCATTCATGCAACTCAAATATGAAGCAAACAAGCATATCATAATTATGCTCATACGCATACAATCACGCATATCATCATCCTAAAATCATACCTCAAACCGATCTCACACATACACTCTTAATCAGAGTCATACAAACTTACTCGTACCACTGTATGCTTACTCAAACAACTTACACATACTTGTACAACTATACTCATACAATCATACACTTACTCATATAACTAACACATACTTGCACGACCTTACTTGTACAATCTTACACTTACTCGTATGACCTTACTCATATAGTTATACACTTACTCATATAACTTATGCATACTTATACAACCTTACTTGTACAATCTTACTCAGAATCATACTCTTATAGTCTTACTCATGCTCATATAATTGTGCTCATACTCATACTTTTACAGTCATACTAATACTCAAACTCTTACAGTTGTGCTCAGAATCATACTCTTATAGTCGTGCTCATACTCTTACAGTTATCCTCAGAATCATACTCTTATAGTCGTGCTCATACTCATACTCATACTCATATTCTTACAGTCGTGCTCATACTCATACTCTAACAGTCGTACTCAAACTATCGACCACTGAAGCTCATTACAACTAATAAGCTCTAGCGTCGAATTGGAAAAGAATGTCACTGGGGCATCACCTTAACCTTCAGGGAGTGAGTAGATGCCATGGACTTTTCCGAAGGCAAGGCACACCAATGCTCATGGGGCACATGATTAAACAGGTAAGAGCATGTCTATGATACTACTTACCTGAGCGTGCAAACATAAACACTCACACATAAGGGGTCAAATTGCCCACACTTTAGGGGTCTTATAGTGTTATACAATTGCCCACCATTATGGGTCTTATAGTGTCAATGCCACTATTGGGTGGAATCATATAATGTCACTCTTCGGCATAAATTATACAATACTTTCAATAGAACATCAAACGTCTAGGCTTAATACAACATACCGACCAAATCGAAAACATGCATCGCTCTCAATAGAGCATCAGACATCTGGGCTTCATACAGCAACACAGACCAAATTAAAAATATACATTGCACTCAACAAAGCATCAGACGTCCAGTGCTCTTATAACACACAGACAACATCCCGCAGGATAAACAACATGGTAAGACATGAGAAATGCTCAGTCGACTCATTATCGGCTAGCTCAAATACGGAACTTAATCCATCGAAACCCTCAGGTTTCAAACTCACAATGATATCATTAGCTTTCTTATAATTCAAGTTTGAATTAAGTAAATTATGCAGTACAATTATGTCACACAAACTCTCAAACATACTATGTGTAACGCCCGAGAACAAAGGAGAGGTGGAGGAAGCTCTAGTGGTCAACTCCACTCGGTGGCAAAGCCAACCGATGGTTAGGCGGTGCGAATGCAGCGCCTAAACCCAGAAGTACACGCGTGGCCACATGGACACGCGACCCAAAAGGGCGGGGGAGAGGGCTGAAAAGAGGCAACCCAAGGCCCACAAAAGCCAACAGGGCTAAGGCCCTAGCGGTAGCCAATCTAAGTAGCAACATCACCGATCGCCACCCATAACCAATACCCATGGTGCGGGCGGTTGTGCATCTCGCACAACAGAGAGCAAGGGGAGGGTTCAGGGTCGAGCAAAGGCCATGAGGCTGTCACTGGCCAAGGCCTGTGCAGGTGAACTTGTCCACCTTCTGTCAAGGTAAGACATACAAACTCTTGCCAGAGGCCATCCGGTACCGACGGCGTAAAATAGGCAAGAGGGGTCAACGGCACACATACCGGTAAGGTGGAACTAGCTGCGGCTACAGGCCGCAATGCTGAATAAGGCCCGGAGGGGTGGCCCATTGGCATCTCCTAGCCAGGGCGGAGCCGAACTAAGGTCCACCAAATCAAATCCGACGTCCGACTGATAACATCAGTGACAAAGTCCAAAACGGATGTAGACCAAAAATAGGGGACGCCCGAACTGAGCAAAGGAGAGACGGAGGCTGAACTGGTCCAGGTGGGTGGGGCCGTCCTTGGGCCATCGCCAGGCCGGGTGGAGCCCACGGTGGCCAAGTCACCCTCACCTGCCAACGATGGCGGTGCCAACTCACAGGAGAATCCACCCATAGTACGGCGCAAATCGGACTGGGCGGAGTAGAGGACGGCAGAGGGGATGGAACCGGGCATGGAGGTGTAGTCCACTACCTTCGCTAGAGCAAGGCGAGGCTGAAGGAAGGCCGAATCGGCTGCATATCACCGCCGGCGGCCACTGTTTGCCCAAAATAGTGCATCGGCGGAACAGTGCAGAGAGGGGGAAATGAGATGGGGCGACAGTGCCAAGGCCCATCGGGTCGGGAGGAGTGGCTCCTCGCCGTCGTCGGCCCAAGGCGGAGCCGTAGCCGGCCGGTTGGGCCGTGCCTGTCACGCCCCGGCAATGCCCGACCCGAGCCAAACCCGGTCTAGGGGCCGGTCAAGCGCGCGGGGGCGACGAAGTGAAGATTGAGAAACGATTCCAGTGAAAGACTTAACCCTAACCACGGGCGATTAACAGCAACACGGAGTGCGCACAATCCTTTGAGCAAGAGTAAATAAAAGGGAAGGAAAAAGGTGTTGCTTATCACAAAGTAAACAACAATCTCAAACCCACAAGCTTAGTTAAGTAAAGCCCACACCGGCTCAAAATAAGTCATAAGCATCACAACTGTAGTATATGACATAAATCCAAAACAAGAACCCTACACAGAGGTTCTAACATAAAAGCATGAAACAAACGAAGGTAAGTCACGCAACGATCTCCATCATCACACCCAAGCTACCTCTGACCTTTCCTCAAAGAGGCAATCCTATCCGTTTGCGTGTCGCACCACGCAGCCCCAAATCAAAACACAAAAGAGGGGTGAGTTTTAACACTCAACAATGGTTTTAACATCACTGTCAACGTTGAAAATACGATAGCATAGTAATGAGATCGTTCAAATCAAAGATTTACATGGTGCATCACTTTCTGATCACACATTCATATCACCTAACACTGCATCATAATGCATAATTCAACCTGCATGGATGTATCTCTAGCATACATATTCCCACATGCATTCACATCATACCAATCCCGCATGGATGTATCTCTAACATACATATTCCCACATGCATAATATCATCACAACCTGCATGGATGTATCTCTAACATACATATCCCACATGCATAATATCATCACAACCTGCATGGATGTATCTCTAACATACATATTCCCACATGCATAATATCATCACAACCTGCATGGATGTATCTCTAACATACATATTCCACATGTATAGTATCAAATCAACCTGCATGGATGTTTCTCTAACATACATATTCCCACATGCATAATATCATCACAACCTACATGGATGTATCTCTAACATACATATTCCCACATGCATAATATCATCACAACCTGCATGGATGTATCTCTAACATACATATTCCCACATGCATAATATCATCACAACTTGCATGGATGTATCTCTAATATACATATTCCCACATGCATAATATCATCATAACCTGCATGGATGTATCTCTAACATACATATTCCACATGCATTATATCAACATCAACCTCCATCAAGGAGAAATCACACATTAATGTCACACAGACAGGAGCATAGACAAGGCCACGAAGGCGTGTCATGGTCCAAAATTCTACACAAGAATTCAAGAAAGATCGGGGTTGTCAATCCCTAATACTGCTCGCCCTGGACGATCCTAGCCAAGGATGTCCCATTCTCACACAGAGAATCTAGAGCAGGGGTGTTCGCCCAGGGACATCTCCTGCGGAGGGAAGAGCCCGAGTTCTCACACAGAGAACCCTAGAACACGTGGTAGAGGGGTGCACACGGCATACCACACTGGATTCTCAGGGTCCAGATGACACTCATAATAACATTCTCACAATCCGCAAGACAAGTACACAACTCGTCCCCACATCATTCCATTTAACAAGACTCAACCCGGGGAGTGCACTTGTTCCACACAGGAACTTCAAATCGTTCCACACAGGAACTTCAAATCGTCCCACACAGGAACTTCAAATCAAAATATGTCCTTTCGGACCAATCAACTTGCGATTAATCCACGACCGATCAATCCGACACACAATTCCATCACATTGCATCCAATCGGTCAAATTCGATTAATCACGATGAAGCCTCATTTGGAAATCCATTTTCATGATGCGTGCAACATGGTACATGCGTGGGCAAAACATACATGAATCCTAATCCATGATAAGTGCTCTCACCAGCCCCTAATGCATCATTCATAATCACAATATTAAGCTTCAACATCATCATTTGACCCCACATGTGTGTGTATCTAGTAGAAACATTTCACATAATACATGCCATCATGCTTGAAATTAAACTCACTACCATACAACACATGTGAATTTCCATCTAAACATGAATTCCAGCGGAAATCATAGGAGAAGAATCGTTGAAATCATAGCTAGATTCAAAACTCATCCACAAAGGCTAAACACATATAACATCACTCATTTCATCATTGAGTCATGGCAGTCACCAACATTCACACACCATTAACCACAATCTATCATGACAAATCAGTCTAATGATTGTAGTCCTACTGAAAATATGCTTAACCAAAGGGAAACAACTATTCATAGTTTCAAAATAACGATTCCAACATCATGCCACAAAACATAAGTCATTCCACCATCTCTAAGCATATATCTCAACTCCATAAACTTAATAGCATGCATTTCCTGTAAGGACCCTCATCTTCAAACCGGTTTTGATTTTTATTTAATTATGGGTTATCGTGCAATTTACGTGTTTTCTGATCTTATTCGGTGATTTCGTAAATAAATAGAGTTTGTGATGGTTTTAACCAAAATTAACTTTAATATTAGTGGTTTTAAGTGATTTTAAACCAAATGTGAATTTTTGGAATTTTTTGGATTTTTCACTATTTTCCCAAAAATTAGGGTTTTGGCGGGACCCCTGTGGGCCCCACGGTCGAAAATTTTATTTTTGTGTCAAATGACCCTAGACATATACTTAAGGTCACACAAAAATTTTCAGAATTTTATTAGGCTTAATTCGTGCTTAAATTTGCAAAATAACCACTTTTAGCCTACTTTTCATATTTACACCCCAAAACTTACCTATGCCTACCCCAACCCTTACTATAAAAGGGCAAACCAGAGCCATTTCCATTTTTGAGAATAGGCTAAGGAAGGAGGGCTGGCCTAATCCCCACTTAGGCCCGAATTAGAAGCCGATTAAGGTAAGCTTACTCTAATTAAGCACTAATCCTTAGCTTTCTTCTTTATTTCTTCCAAATCTACCATTTTCCCCTTGATTCAATTCGTTTTTGACCATCAAAAGCTACTGATTTGTGTTTTACTACAAACCCTAACTTTCAAAATTCGATTTTTACTACCAACAAGCCCTAGATCTAAGATTTAATTAGGGATTTCTTAAGTAAATCGATTTCTATTGGTGTTTGATTCAAACTCATTGTGTTTTCAAGGATTTCAAGAAGGGTGACTCTTCAATCCGAGCTTAATCAAGTGCTGAGGTAATGGGTCTTCGAAATCTCTGTTTATCCATGGTAAAACTCTTCATTTTTGGCTTATTTCGAAACGGTTTGCTTGATTTAGTGTGTTAATGGTAAGATTAGAAAATAGAATTATTTAATCCCGATTTCGTAGGGTTTTGCATTATTATGTTTTGGTTTGATATTCTGAAAGTCAAGGAGGACTTTTGATGATGATTAGGGTGTTAGATGTGGATTTGAAGTGTTTTCTATGGTGTTTCGGTTTGGATTTGCGAAAGGAAGAAGATGACTGTTTCGTTGTTGGCGATCGATCGGCCTTGTAGGGCGATCGATCGGCTGAATTGAAAATTTCAAAATTTTGCGTGTAACCGATCGACGGCCTGAAGGGCGATCGATCGGCTACACAGAAAATTGTATGTTGTGTGTATGATGCCTATTTTGATGATTCCACTTTAGCTTGCCAATTTTATATGAATGTGGAGTGTTTTAAGCTATGTTAGGCTACTAGAAATGCATGCTATTGAGTTTATAGAGTTGAGACATATACTTAGAGATGGTGGGATGACTTATGTTTTGTGGCATGATCTTGGAATCGTTATCTTGAAATTATGAACGGTTGGTTCCCTTTGGATAAGCATATATTTTCAGTAGGACTACAATCATTGTTGGACTGATTTGTCATGATAAATTGTGATTAATGGTGTGTGAATGTTGGTGATTGCCATGACTCAATGATGAAATGAGTGATGTTATAGGTGTTTAGCCTTTGTGGTTGAGTTTTGAATTTAACTATGATTTCAACGATTCTTCTACTATGATTTCCGCTGGAATTCATGTTTAGGTAGAAATTCACATGTGTGGTGTGGTAGTGAGTTGATTTTCAAGCATGTTAATATGCATTATGTGAAAGGCTTCTACTAGTTACACACACATGTGGGGGTTAAATGATGATGTTGAAGCTTAATATCGTGATTATGAATGATGCATTAGGGGCTGGTGAGAGCACTTATCATGATTAGGATTCATGTATGCTTTGCCCACGCATGTACCATGCTGCACGCATCATGAAAATGGATTTCCAATTGAGGCTTCATCGTGATTAATCGAATTTGACCGATTGGATGCAATGGGATGGAATTGTGTGCCGGGTTTATCGGTCGTGGATTAATCGCAAGTTGATTGGTCCGAAAGGACATATTTTGATTTGAAGTTCCTGTGTGGAACGATTTGAAGTTCCTGTGTGGAACGAGTGCACTCCCCGGGTTTGAGTCTTGTTTAATGGAATGATGTGGGGACGAGTTGTGTACTTGTCTTGCGGACACGTGAGAATATTTTTATGTGTGTCATCTGGACCCTGAGAATCCAGTGTGGTATGCCGTGTGCACCCCACTACCACGTGTTCTAGGGTTCTTTGTGTGAGAACTCGGGCTCTTCCCTCCGCAGGAGATGTCCCTGGGCGAACACCCCTGCTCTAGATTCTCTGTGTGAGAATGGGACATCCTTGGCCAGGATCGTCCAGGGCGAGCAGTATTAGGGATTGACAACCCCGATCTTTCTTGAATTCTTATGTAGAATTTTGTACCATGACACGCCTTCGTGGCCTTGTCTATGCTCCCGTCTATGTGACGTTAATGTGTGATTACTCCTTGATGGAGGTTGATTGTGATAACATTATGCATGTGGGAATATGTATGTTAGAGATACATCCATGCATGTTGATTTTGATGATAAAATGCATGTGGGAATATGTATGTTAGAGATACATCCATGCATGTTGATTTTGATGATAAAATGCATGTGGGAATATGTATGCTAGAGATACGTCCATGCGGGATTGGTTATGATGTGAATGCATGTGGAAATTGGTATGCTAGAGATACATCCCTTCATGTTTGAGTTATGATGTTAGGCAGTGTATAAGTGATGTAAATATGTGATCAGAAAGTGATACACCTTGTACATCGTTGTTTTTGAAAGACTATATCACCATGCTACCGTATTTTCAACGTGGTTAGTGATATTAAAACCATTGCTGAGTGTTAAAACTCACCCCTCTTTTGTGTTTTGATTTGGGGCTGCGTGGTGCGACACGCAGACGGACAAGATTGCCTCTTTGAGGGAAGGTCAGAGGTAGCTTGGGTGTGATGATGGAGATCGTTGCGTGACTTTCCTTCATTTTGTTTCATGTTTTATGTTAGAACCTATGTGTAGGGTTCTTTGTTGTGGATTTATGTCACATGTTACAGTTATGTTTGCTTATGACTTATTTTGAGCCGGTGTGGGCTTTACTTAAACTAAGCTTGTGGGTTTGAGATTGTTGTTTACTTTGTGTTAAGCAACACCTTTTCTTTCCCTTTTATTTACTCTTGCTCAAAGGATTGTGCGCACTCCGTGTTGCTGTTAATCGCCCGTGGTTAGGGATTAAGTCTTCCGCTAGAATCGTTTCTCAATTTCACTTCGTCGCCCCCGCGCGCTATGACCGGCCCTTGGACGGGGTTCGGCTCGGGTCGGGCATGGCCGGGGCGTGACATTTCCAGTAGCCTAACATAGCTTAAAACACTCCATATTCATATAAAATTGACAAGCTAAAGTGGAATTATCAAAATAGACATCATGTACACAACATACAATTTTCTGTGTAGCCGATCGATCGCCCTTCAGGCCGTTCGATCAGTTACATGCAAAATTTCAAAATTTACAGTTCAACCGATCGATCGCCCTGCAAGGCCAATCGATCGCCAACACGGCAGAACAGTCATCTTCTTCCTTTCGCAAATCCAAACCGAAACACCATAGATAACACTTCAAATCCACATCTAACACCCTAATCATCATCAAAAGTCCTCCTTGACTTCCAGAATATCAAACCAAACCATAATAATGCAAAACCCTAAGAAATCGGGATTAAATAATTCCATTTTCAAATCTTACCATTAACACACTAAATCAAGCAAACCGTTTCGAAATAAGCCAAAAATGGAGAGTTTTACCATGGATAAATAGAGATTTTGAAGACCCATTACCTCAGCACTTGATTAAGCTCGGATTGAAGAGTCACCCTTCTTGAAATCCTTGAAAACACAATGAGTTTGAATCAAACACCAATAGAAATCGATTTACTGAAGAAATCCCTAATTAAATCTTAGATCTAGGGCTTATTGGTAGTAAAAAATCAAATTTTCAATGTTAGGGTTTGTAGTAAAACACAAATCAGTAGCTTTTGATGGTCAAAAACGAATTGAATCAAGGGAAAAATGGTAGATTTGGAAGAAATAAAGAAGAAAGCTAAGGATTAGTGCTTAATTAGAGTAAGCTTACCTTAATCGGCTTCTAATTCGGGCCTAAGTGGGGATTAGGCCAGCCCTCCTTCCTTAGCCTATTCCCAAAAATAGAAATGGCTCAGGTCTTCCCTTTTATAGTAAGGGTTGGGGTATGCATAGGTAAGTTTTGGGGTGTAAATATGAAAAGTAGGCTAAAAGTGGGTATTTTGAAAATTTAAACACTGATTAAGCCTAATAAAATTCTGAAAATTTTTGTATGACCTTAAGTATATGTCTAGGTTCATTTGACATAAAAATAAAATTTTTGACGGTGGGGCCCACAGGGGTCCCGCCAAAACCCTAATTTTTGGGAAAATAGTGAAAATTCTGAAAAATCTTAAAAATTCACATTTGGTTTAAAATCACTTAAAACCACTAATTTTGAAGTTAATTTTGGTTAAAACCATCACAAACTCTATTTATTTACGAAATCACCGAATAAGATCAGAAAATGCGTAAATCTCACGATAACCCATAATTAAAGAAAATCAAAACCCAGTTTAAAGATGAGGGTCCTTACAGTGCCGGCCCGTGGCGGCGGAGGAACGGCATGATACAGAGGGGGCGGCAAACAAGGGCAGTGGGGAAAACGGAGCTGGACGGCGGAGCAGAGGTCGTCCGGGGACGGGGGGAGTGTCCTCCCGCCATCGCTGGCCCATGGCGGAGCCATGGGCGGCTGGCCGACCCTTGCCGGCCCACGACGGCGGCGGAATCAAAAAAAGACAGTGGGGAGAGGGCAAACCGGGGGAGGAGGCGGTGCGGCCATGGGGGCCAGGACGGCGGCTCCCCTGTCGTCGCACGGCCGGGGAAGAGCCGGTGCGGCGGTCTTGCGGCCTGCCGGCAGCCGGCTGCGGTTGGACACAGGGATCAGACACAAGAAGGGGGGCAGCGCACTGTTCATCCAACGAATCCAGTGGATCGGGATCGCGATCCCGATCCCTCATTCATTTTTTTTCTTTTATTTATTTTTTCCAAACATACTCCCAACGTGCATTAACCCACTGGTTACGCGTCAAACCTCCAAAATTCGCGTCGTAAGCACGCAGCGAGGCCCGTGGCCCGCGACTAAGCCCCACACCCGACTCTACGGGTATAAATACGGGGAAAATATATAAATACACATATGCTGAAACGTTACATTTTCCTATCTAAAATGACTAGAAAATGTCAGAAAAATCCCAAAAAATCGTAGAAAAATCAGGGACCTTACATTCTTCCCTCCTTGGAAAAATTTCGTCCCCGAAATTTCACGATCAACTTACAACGTATAGCTAAAACAACAAATACCTCGGGGTATCTCTCTCTCATATCCGCCTGAACATCCCAAGTCGCCATCTCGGGAGTCTGATACTTGCCACAATATCTTCGCCACACGAATGACCTTTGTCATCCTCAACTTACCTTGTCCATCAAAGGATCTGGCTGAAGTGATCACAACTCAACTGGAGATCACTTCGCCTCCAATTAGCAAAACTCACTTATCAACTTTAAGCTGTCTGACGCCCTTGCCGTTGACCCCTCTTGCCCATTTTACATATTCGGTACCGGACGGCCTCTGGCAAGAGTTTGTATGTCTTACCTTGATAAAAGGTGGACGAGTTCACCTGCATAGGCCTTGGCCAGTGACAGCCTCATGGCCTTTGCTCGACCCTGAACCCTCCCCTTGCTCTCTGTTGTGCGAGATGCACAGTCGCCCGCACCATGGGTATTGGTTGTGGGTGGCGATCGGTGATGTTGCCGCTTAGATTGGCCACCGCTAGGGCCTTAGCCCTGTTGGCTTTTGTGGGCCTTGGGTTGCCACTTTTTAGCCCTCTCCCCCGCCCTTTTGGATCGCGTGTCCATGTGGCCACGCGTGTACTTCTGGGTTTAGGCGCTGCATTTGCGCCGCCTAACCATCGGTTGGATTTGCCACCGAGTGGAGTTGACCACTAGAGCTTCCTCCACCTCTCCTTTGTTCTCGGGCGTTACAGTTGGTATCAGAGCCCAGGCAATCTGACTAAAGTCCATAACAGTCGCAAGTCCAGAGTCGTGGCAGGTAAGAGTAAGTTGAGATTTGGTTTTGGAATGAGTCAAGGTGAATGTTTTCCCTTGATTTCGTTTGTTTCTGCCGTTGGGCAAAGTTGAGCCAAAGTGCCTCCGCTGCCGAGAATTATGGTCTGTTGGATTGCACGTTTATTGTCTAAGGAGAGCCATTGGCTGCTTTTGTATGTGTTGAGTTTTTGAAAGGTTGGCTAGCACCTTTCTTGGCTGTTAAGTGAGCCAGAAGCTGCTAGTGTTTGATTTGAGAGTACGAAGTACCTCGTTGAGGTTTTGTAAGCTCCGAATGACCAGAGAGTGGTTATGGCCACCTACGTTCTGACTAGTGAAAATCTGTCAGACGTATTTTCTTCCTAATTGGTCAGCTTGTGACCTAGATGGAGTGTGTTTCTGTGACCTTCGTTGTCAGAAGGATTTGTAATCCCTTTTGCTGGAGGCAAGGGAGTTTGTATGCGGTGGAATTTGAGACTCTTTGCACCTCCTTCCGGATATTCGTGGGTAAGAGCGGTTGAAAGGATGAGATTTTGAGCCTCCAAGATTGTGGATGGCCTTTGAGGTAACTACTTCGACACTAGCGTGTGTGGTGGTTACGATTTTGAGGAATAAGGGTGTGAGTTTGGTGTGGTTTTGATGATTGGTTAAACGCTCAGAGAGTAGTGGTAAACCGTCATAAGAGAACAAGTGATATTTGTGTGCCCTGAAGACTTAAATGTTGTACCTAGGGTGTTTGTTATCGGTCAGCCCTATGCTTTGGGTGAACTGTTAAGGCCAGGCGATGCACGACTAAAAGTCTGCAGAGCTTTTTGGTGGGCTGTTTGAGAGGTCTCAGGGATTAGTCAAAAAGGACTAGACATTGTCTGTGATTTTTCGGACATGTTCCCTGATGACTTACCGTATTTTTCCGCCGAAGAGAATGGTGGAGTTCGTTGAGTTAGTGCTTCGTGCACTCTACCTCTAGGGCATCGTGCGGGATGACTTGCTAGAGCGGTACGAACTCAAGGATGAGTATGATTGTTGACCAAGAGTATGGTCTTGGGGTACGTTGGTTTGTGTAAGTGATGAAGTAGGTTGTATTCCTACGTTTATGCATCGACATTGTGTGTTTAACTGAGCGACTTTGAAGAATAAGTTTCTTGCTCATGTTGGAAGACTCTTGAGGGGTCTTGTATGAAAAGACATTTTTGATTCGCCGGCATGTTGGGCCGAGGTAAGTGAGCTGTTGATGCTCAAATGTGAATTGTCTGGCACTGTGCAGGCTGGTTGTAGTTAGCCAGGCAATGGCTTCAAACAGCTCAAAGCTGATAAGAGAGTGATTTGTATTTAAAAGTCTATGATCATAGCAATTTATTCGTACGTGTATTTTCGAGTAGCGCCTGATGATATTTGCTTTGGTCGTACGATGTTTGACCATATGATGATGGAAAATGGATGTTTACAGTTTTAAATTATAAACTGTTTTATCAGGCTTTGATTTCGTCATTTTGACTCCGATTTATGGAGAGAAAAAAATTCTATGAGTTTTAAGAAAAAAGGATGAAAAATCTCGGGTGTTACACTATGCTCCACTAATCAAATTGAAGCTGAGCCCAATCTGAAACCCTAGTTCGTCAAGGCAGCAGACTTCTTTTACCCATCCATCTTACAACATAACACACCGTATACCAAAATCTTATGTATTCATACAATCTCTGACATCCACCTTATGACCAAAATATCTTACACAAATGTCATCAAACTAAGCTCCTCAGAGCCAAACCCAGTTATCACCCTCTTACTAATACCTCACTTATTATGCTTATTTTTCACTTCATAATTTGTATGTTATGCTTGAACAATTATGCACACTCTTACTATCTAACAATCCCCAAACATACACTCTAATCCAAACCAAACAAACCGCTCCAATCCTCCCCCATCAAACTTACATCATCTGTTTTGCGTCATATGCTTACACATCCACAACAAATCTAGACGAAACCCTCTGTCACCTCTTACTGTCCATCACCCATATTTTTGCCCCCCCCACACATACAGATATCTATTAGATAGGCATGTAGCCATCATACATATGTATGTCTATCACACATACATATAACATACACATACTTCCACACATACTTACCAACAAACATGCTAGCCATCACTAGCACATACATACACATCCATACATGGAACTTACCAACATACTCGCTAGTCATCACTAGCACATACATACACATTCATACATGGAGCTTACCAACATACTTGCTAGCCATCACTAGCACATACATATTCCACATACGCAGCTTACAAACATACACGCTAGTCATCACTAGGACATACATACTTCCACATGCATAGCTTACAAACATACACGCTAGCCATCACTAGCACATACATACTTCCACATATGTAGCTTACAAACACACACACTGGCCATTACTAGCACATACTTATTCCACACATGTAGCTTACAAATATACACGTTTGTCATCACTAGCATATACATACTTCAAACATACTTACAGCCAACATGCATGTCATATGCATTTCAACATGGCATAATTTATCCTCTTACATCATGCAAACAGATCATAATCTAACATCCATAGCATTCAGCCATATAGTCCTAACATGCTGCTACTCATTCAAAGCATGTTATCATGAAATTATGAATTCAAAGCTCCCCTACCTCATAATCATGACATTCGATGGCGAGCACATGACGATGGTGGCGTCGGCGATGGAATTCGCGACCAAAAGCTTTGCCAAGTTGAGAGAACTGTTGTTCCAAGGGTTTAGGAAGCGCCAGAAGTAATCATTTCCAAATGGGGTGACACGGATCAATGCAGTAAAATCTGTGATCCACGGTGGAATACTAAGGCTGCCGGGGAAAAGGTCGTGCTGACATAAGTGGCGATGCGACCAGATGTCGATGGTGTACTCACTGAAGGTCGGCCAGCTACTGAGAATACTTGGCCGGCCGCACGACATCAAAATTGGCCGCGTATAACACCCAACGGCGGCAATTTCACATCAACAAGGGCCCACATAAGGGCAAAGAGCATGAGGCGATGCTTAAGGACAGATAAAAGGTGGTGGACGACTCCGATGTCAACTCCATTCGGTGGTAGAGAAAACTGATGGTTAGGCGGCACAAATATGGCACCTAAACCCAAAAACACATGCAGCCAAAAAGTGCCACTCTAGGGGGAGATGGGTCGGATGGTGGCGACCCAAGGCCCACAAAGGGCAACTGAGCTATGGCCACAAGGTGGTGGCCGATCAAAGCGGTGACATCGCCGATCGCCACCTACAACCAAGACATTTGGTGCGGGCAGTTGTGCATCTTACATAGTATAGGGCAAAGACAAGTAGCCCATTCTAAGCGGAGATATAATTAGCCAAGTGGGGTTGGCCCTTACTATTGCCGAGCTGCGGCAGAGCCCACAATGGCCAAATGGCCCATTGTTCGCTAATGGCAATGACTCGAGATGCACCCAAAGCATCTAGTCGGGCGGAGCAAGACAATAGGGGTAAAGCGGGGTTAAAAATGGTAACCCCCTATCGACACTAGGTTGAGGTAGGCTGGACGTAGTCCGTCTAGTGGCCGAACCACGACCGAAAACACTGACGTCTCAAAAATATGCTCTGGATAGTGAGATGAAATATAGGAATAAAACCTGACCAAAGTATTGGTAGCTCACAGCAGAGCGAAGAAAGTATGGCAGCGGCTCTAGCCAGCGTCTATAGGTTCCTAGCAGCCAAACAAATATAAGTCTAGTTGAGGGTGGCCGCAAACAACATCAAAATCGTACCCCCACTGCCCAAAAATGAGAATAAGAGGGGAGAAAAACTAAAGAAAAGTCTAGTACCTTGTAGATGAGAGAAGAGGCCATGGTGGCGGTCATAGCCAGTACCTACAGACTTGTGATGGTGAGGCAAAGAGGATCCTGACAAGAATCGGCAAAATCTGATGACGAAGGAGGGAGAACGGAGTGACCGAAAACTCACTCGGGTTTTTCTAAAACTCACTGGACGTAAAAAGTTTTATGGGCTTATGTTAAGTTATGGAACTTGATCGTCGGGTCCGGAACTTATATTCTTTTTAATTTTTCCATCTATGTCTTCAACACACGTTCACCTATTGTTTATGCATTGTACCTCCAAAATTTGCACCGTAAGCGTGCAATGAGGCCCGCGGCTTACGACTAAGCCCCACACCCAACTCTATGGGTATAAATACGGGGTAAATATATAAATATAAATATGCTAAAGTGTTATATTTTCCCGCTGAAAATTATGAAAAAAATAGCAGGAAATGGTAGAAAATTAGGGACATTACATGTAGGAGCACCTCCAACACAGTACATGCAATGAACCACAGAATGCATGCTCTCACAGAAATGGAAACAGACGGAAATCCAATGTCGGATTAGTACAGAAATCGTTTTCAATGATTTTATAGGAAATCCCGTTGAAGACAACCTTTCTCGTTCAAACGAATGCGTCCATCCGTTAACAGACACATTTTTTAGTGAAAACAAACCAAACCCATTTTGGTTAATAGAAAACTAAACTCAATAAATAAAAAACCAAACTAAATGAATTTGTCCCAAAATATTATCTTGTTGACCCAACCAATCCGGCTCAGCTGGTCATGCTTACATGTGGGTTAGCCCACTTAGGTGTATTGGTCCAACATATCTATCCTCTACAAAAGTGGGTTGGCCCAAGGGTCTAATATGAAAGGCCAAACTAATATCTTATATATCAACGTCATCACCTTGTTCTAGGCAATATGGGACCATTTACCCCTTCAACTAATTTACATGTGTAATTCTCATTCAATACAAAGTGGGCTTGAGTTTTTTACCATATGGGCTTGACCCACTTAAATAATATAAGTTGGACCTACATAAATATTATGGGCTTAGCCCATGTAAATATTATACCCACCTTAATTATATGGGTTTAACCCATTAAATATAATACTCACTTCTAACATTATATCCCAATTTAATCGGTACATATGATAGGTGGGGCCTTATATGTGCCCAAGAATTGATTGCAGGTAACAATGGTCTAAGAAGCCGGTTGCTATCCCCTTCAAGTTATGTCCTAATCACCCCTTCTAAAAAGAAAAATGAAAAAATAAAAAATAATTTATGCTCTTAAAAGTTGCTTTGTGTTTGTCACTTTGTGTGGCTGGTCTTTGCTTTTCTACACATGTGAATCCAAAACTGGTCCATTAACAATATAAAGTTACTGGTTAATTTTTAACATATCCTATTGTTGGAATCAAATAATAACCAACACAGCTACGAAGCCATATTTGGAAGGGTTGTTGAGGGGGTAATATTGTTTCAAGGCTTAAGCAGGTGCCCACGCTTAATGACCAGCAAGAAGAATATTTCATCTAGCTCAATTTAATTTTTTAAAATAAATTAAAATTAGTTCAGTTTTAAAAATTAAATAGATCTATTAATTTAATACAAGGCAATATTTTTTTATGATACAATGTAGTTTGTGGTATCAAGTAGAATTGAATATTGGGGCTAAGGAGGACAAGATAATGCAACCTTATGTGTTGGGTAGTATTTATAATAATGTAAACGATTTTTGGCTTTAATATGGGGTAATGTGATGGGAAATTCTTATATGCCACTTATTGCAAGGGATTTTAAGAGACCGGGATTCAATAATATTCAGTAGGACTAAAATTTGAGGCTACCATTCTGTCTCTCACACTTTTCATTTCATAAATTAAAGAATGAAAACAGTTCTTCAATTGGAATGCCAATTGGAACTCAGGAATATTGAAAAAATAATTTATCCTAAAATAAGTGTCTTGTTTATTTAGCTGTCAACCACTTTCTCTTCTTCAATGTAATTTTTATATCTATTTTTCTTAAAATACCCTTTATTAGTTTTTTTTAGATAAAGAGTAATTTTAAAAACTTTTGAATGATACGACGTAAACATTTGACTTTTCAGAATATGACAATTATTTCAAGACGGAGGGAGTATATCTAAGGTCATTTATGGACTTGATTCGAGTTGTTGGCTTATTAGGGAGAAGTAGCACTTGAGGTTGCATATAGATCCAGCCAAAAAAAGAGAGGATGGCATATGGTCCAATTTTTGTTACCTTTGAGAATCACTTTTCTCTCTATCATATACAAGATGCAGTCGGTAAACTTGAGTTCGCGTGCAGGTCCGACTGCCCGTAGAGCCTGACTCACGCAACCGCACGTGAACCTAGACTCACCTCAACGTGTCTTATTATATAGGGATGTTTCCATAAGTGTAATGTTTCTTTTACTCTTTCTATTATGATTGAGCAGTGCAAGCACACTTTATTCCAAAGCCATAAAATAGCAAATGCACAGCCTCAAGCAGTGAACATGTACACATTAAAAATGATGGCATATGTTTCTTGCTTTTGGGCGAACTCTAAAATTTTGTACTTCTTTTTTGTGTAAGATTTATTTTAAGTAGGGAGAGTTTTTATCTCAGGTAGAGAGGAAGGATAGTTTCATTAATATTTGAAAGGATAATGATCTTTACATAACAAAAACACCTACAAAAATTTAAGTGAGCCTTACATAGTTCACTTGGGCTCACTTATCCAATCCAATAAAAACTTATGTGTAAATCTTTGTTGTGCATTTTTTATGTATAAATATTATTTACTTATTTTAAAATGCACTCTTATGGTGGTCTTACTTGTGCATTAAGGTGATTTTTTTAATCTTTAAAACACCCCTCAATTTTGTCAGCCATCGGAACTTTTTCCCTCCATGTTGTCAAGTTTCGGTGTCATATTGTCAAGTTTCAATATCATGTTTTAAGTTTTTATCTCGTATAGTTAAATTTACCATGTCGCCAAATTTTAGTATTGAGTCATCGGTGTTGTATTGTCAAGTTTTAATGCCATGTTGTCGACTTTCAATGCTATTTTTAATTTTAAGTTTCATTTTATATCGTATATTTTGGTGCATATTCTATTTTTGGTACCGTGTTACAGTTCTTGTTTTGGTATCAAATTTCTAATTTCAATTCTTATATGTCTATGTTAAAATTTAGTTCTTGTTTTAGTTTTTATATATTTTATATGCATATTTACCTTATTTACTAATATATGATTAGGTTAATTTAAAAGTTAATTAAAATTTATGTGTGTTAAGATAGATATTAATAATGTGATTTAATCATTAATTAATTTGGGTAGTGTTACTTATTTGTGTATTTATTTGAATAAAGTCAAAATCCTATTTATGTCTGTAAGGTCCTTGATTTTTCTACGATTTTCTATGATTTTTCTGTTATTTTTTTGGTCATTTTCGGCGGGAAAATATAACATTACGACATATTTATATTTATATATTTATATCTCATATTTATACCCCTAGAGTTGGGTGTGGGGCTTAGTTGCAAGCCGCAAGCCTTTCTGCGCACTTATGGCGCAAATTTTGGAGCTACGATACGTAACCAGTGGGTAAATGCGTATTAGGGACATGGATATAAAAATTAAAAAGATTTAACTATATATATGAAATCCATTTCATCGGTTTCACATAACCGACATTCCAGTAAGTTTTTTTTCATGTCCACTGGTTTTGTGAGAAAACTCGAGGGCATATTCGGTCACTCTATTCTCCCTCCTCCGTCATCAGATTTTGCTAATTCTTGTTGAGATCCTCCTTGCCTCACCACCACGAGTTTGTAGGTACCGGCTACAACCGCCGCCACGGCCTCTTCGCTCTCGCTCCTCCACGAGGTACCGAACCTTTTTTCAGGTTTTTCTCTCCTTTAATCTCGTTTTTAAACTGTAGGTGTATGATTTTGACATCGTTTGTGGCCGCTCACAACTAGACTTATGTTTAGTTGGCCGCTAGGAACCCATAGGCGCTAGCTAGAACCGCCGCCATGCTTTCTTTGCTCCGTGGTGAGCTACCGGCACTTTAGTCGGGTTTTGTTTCTACTATTCCATCTCACTGTCCGTGGGATTTTTTGGGCGCCGGTGGGTTTCCGGTTGTCGTCCGGCCACCGATAGGACTTCGTCCAGCTTACCTCGACCCGGTGTCGATAGGGGTTTGCCGTTTCCGACCCCGCCTCGCCCCTATTGCCTTGCTCCACCCGATTAGATGCTTTAGGTGCGTCTCGGGTCATTGCCATCGGCGAGCTGTGGGCCATTTGGCCATCATGGGCTCTGCCCCGGCTCAATGATAGTGAGGGTCAGCCCCACTTGGCCCGATTATACACACCGCCCGGAATAGGCAGCTTGTCATTGCCCTATACCGTGCGAGATGCACAACCACCCGCACCATGGGTTTTGGTTGTGGGTGGCTATCGGCGATGTCGCCGCTTTGATTGGCCACAGCTAGGGCCTTAGCCCTGTTGGCTTTTGTGGGCCTTGGGTCGCCCCCTTTCAGCCCACTCCCCGCCCTTTTGGGCCGCTGTGCATGTGGCCACGCGTGTGCTTCTGGGTTTAGACGCCGCATTCGCGCAGCCTGACCATCAGTTGGCTTTGCCACCGAGTGGAGTTGACCACTAGAGCCTCCTCCACCTCTCCTCTGTCCTTGAGCGTTGCCCCACGCTCTTCGCCCTTATGTGGGCCTTTGTTGACCAAAATCATCGCCATTGGGTGTTGTCCACGGCCGATTTTGACATCTTGCGGCCGGCTGAGCATGTCTTAGCCACCGGCCGATCTTCAGTGAGTACACCATCGACTTCTAGTCACACCGCCACATATGTTGGCATGATATTTCTCCCGGCCGCCCTAGTGTGCCGTCGTGGATCGCGGGTTTTGCCGCATTGACTTTTGACACCGTGTTTGGCCGTGATATTTCTGGCACTTCCTAAACCCTCGGGACAACAGCTCTCTCATCCAGGCAACGGTTTTGACCACCACCGTCGTGTGCTCGCCATCAAACGTCATAATTACGAGGTAGGGGAGCTTTGAACTCGTAAATTCATGATAACATGCTTTGAATGAGTAGTAGCATGCTAGGATTGTATGATTTCATGCTTTGGATGTTAAGTAACGATCCGATTGTATGATGTACATGTAAGCATGATTATATGGTATGTTGAAATGCATATGACATGCATGTTGGTTGTAAGTATGTTGGATGTAAGTGTGTGCTAGTGATAACTAGCGTATTTGTTGGTATGTTTTGTATGTTGATTGAGTATGTGCTAGTGATGGCTAATGTGTATGTTGACATATGTATGCATGTGCTAGTGATGGCTAGCGGGCATGTTTGAAGTATGTTTGGATTATGCATGTGCTAGTGATGGCTAGCATGCATGTTTGAAGTATGTTTGGATTATGCATGTGCTAGTGATAGCTAGCGTGCACGTTTGAAGTATGCATGGATTATGCATGTGCTAGTGATGGCTAACGTGCACATTTGAAGTATGTATGAATGTGTGTGCATGTGCTAGTGATGGCTAGCATGTATGTTTGACGTATGTATGCATGTGCTAGTGATGACTAGCGTGTATGTTTGATGTATGCATGCACTAGTGATGACCAGTGAGCATGTTTGTAAGCTATGTATGTATGACCGTATGTGTATGTTATACGTATGTGTGAGACATACGTATGTATGATGACTATTGCCTATGATATGGTTATGTGTAAGTGTATGTGGGCAGATGTATGGGCGATGGACAGTAAGAGGTGGCAAAGGCTTTGTCTGAATTTGGATACGGTTGTGTAAGCGTATGACAGAGGATAAGAGTATGACGGGCAAGGATTAGAATGGATCAGTTTAGGTTGGATTGTATGTTGGGCATTTGTTAGACAATAAGAGTGTGCATAATTGTACAAGCATAACGTACAAATTATGAAGTGAAAAGTAAGTATAATAAGTGAGATATAAGTAAGAGGACGACAACTGGGTTGGCTTTGAGGAGCGTTATTTGAGGATGTCAGTGTAAGATGATTTGGCCATGAGGTGGATGGCGAAGTATGTAAGACTGTAAGGGTTTGATGTACGATGAGTTTTGTCCATGATGTGGACGGGTAAGTGAAGTCTGTTGCCCTGACGAACTAGGGTTTTGATCGGGCTCAGCTTCGGTTTGATCAGTCAAGGACTGTGAGTTTGTGTGGCATAATTGTACCGCATAATATACTTAATTCAAACTTGAATTATAAGCACAACTAATGATAGCGTTGTGAGTTTGAGACCTGAGGGTTTGACGGATTAAGTTTCGTGTTTGGGCTGGCTGCTAATGAATCGGCTGAGCATTTCTCATGTCTTACCATGGTGTTTATCCTGCAGGATGTTGTATGTGTGTTGTATAGAGCACTGGACGTCTGATGCTCTGTTGAGAGAGATGTATGTTTCTGACTTTGTCTGCGTGTTGTATGAAGCCCAGACGTCTGATGCTCTGCTGAGAGCGACGTATGTTTCTGTTTTGGTTTGTGTGCTGTGTAAGCCCATATGTTTAATGCTCTGTTGAGAGCATTGTATGATTCCGCCCAAGAGTGGCATTGTATGTTTCTGCCCAAGTAGCACTGTATGTTTTCTGCCCAAGAGTGGCACTGGCACTATAAGACCCATTATGGTGGGCAATTCTCTGGCACTATAAGACCCATTATGGTGGGCGATTCTATGGCACTATAAGACCCATTATGGTGGGCAACTGTATGACCCCTTATGTGTGGGTGTTTATGTTTGCGCGCTCAGGTAAGTAGTATCATGGATCTACTCTTACCCGTTTGATCCAGTGCCCCATGAGCATTGGTGTGCCTTACCTTCGAAAAAGTCCATGGCGTCTAGTCACTCCCCAGAGGTTAAGGTGTTGCCCCAGTGGCATTCTTTTCCATTCGACGTTGGAACTTATTAGTTGTAATGAGCTTCAGTGGTCGATAGTACGAGCACGACTGTAAGTGCATGTGTATGTGTATGAGCACGACTATAAGAGTATGTGGATGAGCACGACTGTAAGAGTATGTGTACGAGTATGATTGTACAAGTAAGGTCGTACATGTATGGGTAAGTTGTATGAGTGAGCATATGATTGTGCGAGTAAGGTCGTACAAGTATGCATATGTTGTATGAGTATGCGTACGGTGGTACGAGTAAGTTTGTAAGACCCTGGATAAGGGTGTTTGTGTAAATTTGATTTGATAGTATGATTTTGGCACGATGGTGCCTTTGGTATGATTTTGGCACGATGGTGCCTTTGGTATGATTTTGGCACGATGGTGCATTTGGTATGATCTTGGCACGATGGTGCATTTGGTATGCTTGCATGCGTATGAGCATGTTTATGATTATATTATGATGACTGCTTCATGTTTGAGTTGCATTAACGCATGTATTTTTGAACTTATTGAGTTCACCGTTTGGGATTTCCCCTACTCGATATTTTCCTAATAAGTATGAAAATACTCATTACCCTATTTTTAGCCCCGTTGCACGGGAGGTTTTGCAGGTTGTGCAGAGAGCTCCTAGAGATGGATGCTCGCTTCCGAGGTGGATTGATTCCCTTAGACTCAGGTATATGCTTCACTCTCTACGAGTTTATTTGTGCCAAGATCCGATGTATTGGGTGAGACAAGATGTTAAGATGTTTATTCTAGACTTTCATTTGGATTAGTCGGTGAACTGTTATTGTCACAACCCGAGATTTTATAAAATATATATAAAGAGTTAAAAAGTAAAATTTGTGCTTGCTCAGGTCACAACCATACACGTATAACCATAAACGTAATATGAGATATTTTATTCCCCAGGAAATATACTGTCCCAAACACATAGGCAAAGAAATAAACAATCTTCTCAAGTCAAAAATATGAACATATACTTAGAAAATTATTGATGTGATCGTAGACTCTGTGGTCACCAGCTGAAGCTTCCAAAAACTATCTTTTACTGCTTTCTTTTACACCCGTCTATTCCACACTGGGCCCTGCAAGGTCTGGGGGGTGGTGAGTATTTTAAACTACTCAGTAGGGGTACTTATCCTATTAGACATAAATATAACACTTGGTAGTTTATAAATTTCAAGG
Source organism: Saururus chinensis (assembly GCA_035235625.1). NCBI lineage: Eukaryota > Viridiplantae > Streptophyta > Magnoliopsida > Piperales > Saururaceae > Saururus > Saururus chinensis. The sequence continues at coordinate 37,436,737 of CP141145.1, forward strand.
TAAATAGACAATACTTTTTGAAAAAGCTGTAAGGGTGTGCCTCTCACCCAAAAACTTCCCTAGGGCTTCTTCCTACGTATCGAAGATGCTCCTAGGGTTTGTATTACTATTAAAGAATTTGTTACGGATACAAAGTAGCAACCTCTTACTCCTCTACAGATTTTTCTTTAAACACTTTGTGCTTGTAGAGGGAAGAGCCACCCATACTCATGGGGCGCCGGGATCTAGAGAACAAAGAGTTTTCCCAGGATACTGTCTACCCTAGCGCGCGTAGCCTTGATAGTTGCCCTTCGTTAGGGGCGAATCAGGGATCTTACCCTTCGTTAGGGGCTCACCAGGCTAATGTGCGTACCATGTATCCGATCCTAAACCGGATTTACCTGTGTACTCTCAATTACAGAACTCTATCGGTACGTCTACCAATTTGAGTTCCAAACAATTAAATTTCTTACATGCCCGCCTCAAATGGGAATTTCCTTCTCTTTTTCTTCTTCTACGAAGATCAACCTTTCAAAATCCTAGCCTCGCCTTTACAAGTCATAGTCGTGTTACTGACAATGATTTATAAAGGTAGGGTTAGTCGCTCGTTCCAACGAGACAGTTACCTCTTCTCTATCTCATCTCAGCAACTCGGTGGTCATGATTGTATGCATTTTCTAAAATTATTTTAATAGAGCATCAATTCCATAAAAACCATATTTCAATCTTATCATACTTTAAAATAATGGCGAAGCTAGATTTTCTTTATGTCACATATAACATAAAGCATAATTCAAAAGATAAACATTTAATAAATCAAGTATATGAGGCAATTCTAAAACATACATGAAAATTAGCTATAATTATTCATATAAACTTTCAAAGACAACCAATGTAAGTATTTATGTTGTAAAAGAGGATAAAAGCCCCTACCTTGACTTCCGTGCGGGAAAATAACGATACTCTGGACAACCCGAAATTAAATGTTAGAGTTCTTAGCTATAGAGATCTCAAAATAAAAAAATAACTCCGCCATGACGTCCAGCACGCTCGATTTTGATAGAAACACCTCTTAAATCACTTAAATCAGACTTAAAACGAGGAATAAAAGAAAGAAACAAGTTTAGAATGAACTAAATGAGAACTGATCCTTATTTATAGAAAAATGGGAGTGGCGTGTGTCAGGCACGCATGACGCATCTGACGCATTAATGACGCATGTCAGATGCGTCACTGACATGCGTCACATTTCTTATGCGTGTATCTGACGCGCATCAGATTTCTCGACGCTTTAATTAAAAAAAATTATTTTATTTTTTAAAAGTTTAAATATATCATATCTTCTTACCCCGATGTCGGAATTTTGCGTTCTTTGTACTGATGGACTCGTATTGACGAGCCATTCGAAACTATACTAAAGTTGGATAGGTTATCTCACATTTTTAAATTAGGTCCCGCCCATATGACACGTTTCCCAAGGTCATAACCTTTCGTCCTAACCTCCGTTTCGTGTGTTCTTAGGTTCGTTACGCTCGTCTCACCGAGCTCTATTTATATAAAAAAATATTTAAAAACTTACGGATATTACAGTTATGGCACTTGCACTCAGAGATGCCTGGGAGGGATTTGTATTTAAAGTCTATGATCACAGCAATTTATTCGTACGTGAGTTTTCAAGTAGCACCTGATGATATTTACTTTGGTTGTACGATGTGTTGATCGTATGATGAGAATATTTAGATGGAAAATGGATGTTTTTTGTTTTGAATTATAAACTATTTTATCAGGTTTTGATTTCATCATTTTTCTCTGATTTACAGACGTTATATTGCAAAAATTTTCCGTGAATTTTAAGGAAAATGTATGAAAAATCTCGGGTGTTACAATGTCTTACATGTCTAAAATGAGATTGTTTATATTTTATTTGTAAGGCATGCTTCTCGAATAACTTAGATAATGTATGCGATAATTCATAACACTCTTTACACTTTTATAAGTGATTTGGACAACTTTTCGGGATATAGACGTGAATGGAATAGCTTAATGAACATAACAAAAAACTAAGTAAAAAATATGGATTGTCTAGTAAACAAAAGTTATCTTCCTAAACACAAACTCAAACACTTAATTAAACAGAACTGACTAGATTGAATAAACATGAAGCAATTAGAAAATTTGGCAAAATCGACGCCCAATTTGGTTTCAATCACATAAATTAACGTGGGGTTTTTGTTCTTAACTAAAAAATGAAGAAGAGGGTTGTGTTAAAATTTGATTTTTGATGTATAGGGTGATGGACTTTTGAGTTCACATCCACAATCAAGTTCGGATTTGCCATTAGCGTTTTCTATCAGAGTTCCAAGGTTTGAAAACTGCATGAGTAATGCAATGAGAGGTTATTAGTGATTGAGATTATGTTGAATGAAACCCTAGTCAAAGTGTTTAGTTCATTAAGAGACACACATATGTAAATGAGAGTAAAGTAGATGTTTAGAGCAAGGGACAAAAAGAAATAAAAACTTGCAATCTAGTATGGAAAGGACTAATCAAGCCTAAAAATAAAAGAATGTGAGGAACATTAATTGTAGTTTTAGGTGATGTTTCCTATAGAAACAATGAAACACGAAAGTGTTTTATATGAGGGGCGAGGCTTCAATCGTGAAGTAGTTTGATCATGTAGATGTTGGTGTTGTAAGCAAGATGGAAGAGCATGAGCCCGACGTCTGCCAAAAGAAATGGGTTTGCACGATGTTGCCCAACATACAAAACCAATAAAGTAGATTTCAATTTGACTTAGGATTTTAATTAGGAAGTAACTTAGGGCAACCCAATTAAAAGCCTATAAAAACACTACTTTACATGAGCAAAAAAGAGAGAACTGCATGAACAAAAGTGGAGAGCCACCAATGCCAAGCTACCTGATTGAAAAAATTCCAAAAGTTTAAGTGACATAAATAGCTGAAGGCTGAAGTAGAGGAAAACTACCCAAATTATTTTCGTTTCAATTTTTTTCAAAAAATGTAAAATTTTTAATTACTAATAGATAATATGTTTTTAATTTCAATGAGTGACTAGTTTTCTTAACTAAGGTTAAGATGAACCTCTTATTAATTTTGTAGAGATTTATAAACTATGTAATTTGGTTAAAATTCAAATGGGTTTTAATGTTAATTATTATTTTTTCAATATTAAGAGTGGAATTGATTTGGAAATAAATTTAGTCATGCTCTTCTCGTAATTTGAATTAATTTTTATTAATTGAATGCTTCATTTAAGATGGTTAATTTTTAAAATTGGCTATGAGTTGTGACTTATTTGTATGGATACAACATATGACTTGGTTTTTATTCAATTGAAGCGAGAAAGAACATAATTTTAGTATTTTGATTGAAGTTTTAAAAGATAAAAAAATTCATAATAAATAAAATTTAATTCTAATTTATTATGAGCTATATTTGAGAAATAAATTGATGAACATATATGTGATTTTTTACATGTTAATAAGAGGAGATTCTGAAACCTTAGTCAATTTTTATTTAATATTTTTAACATTTTTAATTATTTTCTTGGTTTAATTGAATTTTAACCTTTATCTTTTACTTGAATTCTGTTGTTGTTTAGTTCAATTTTGCAATTTAAGTTTATTTTCATTTATTATTTGCCTTAAATCCTTTTGACAAAATTAGTTATTATTTGTATGAATTGTTAATTAGATTAGAGTTTATTTGAGTTAAATTAAAAATAATTTTTAGATTTCAACTCTATGGGATTGATAATCTATTTTAGTCGTTTATCTCCTATATATTCATGTGTTTGTGAATAATAATTAAAATTTAATAACACATATTCATCGAATTTATGAATAGACAATCTCATGTTTTTTTTACTCTAAGCTAAAGGAAGTATAAAAAATAAAAAAAAATAAATTTTTTATATTAAAAATATACATAAAATAATATATATATAGAGTCTAGTTTATATGTGTAACGCCCGAGATTTTTCATCCCTTTTTCTCAAAACTCATAGAAATTTTTTTTTTCCATAAATCGGAGTCAAAACGATAAAATCCAAAACCTGTTTATAATTTAAAACATCATACGGTTAAACATCGTACGGCCAAATCAAATATCCTCAGGCGCTACCCGAAAACACACGTACGAATAAATTTTGTTATGATCATAGACTTTTAAATACAAATCACTCCCGGGCATCCCTGAGTACAAGTCCCCTAACAGTCCACTAACTGATCCAAATGAAAGTCCAGATAAACATCAAGACGTCTCGTCTCACCCAATACAGGAGATCGTGGCATAAATAAACTCGCAGAGAGTCAAGCTGATACCTGAGTCAACGGGAATCAATCCACCGCTGAAACGAGCGTCCATCTCCAGGAGCTCTCCGCACAACCTGCAAAACCTCCCGTACAACGGGGCTAAAAATAGTAGGGTGAGTATTTTCATACTCAGTAGGAAAATACCCAGTAGGGGAAATCCCAAACGGTGAACTCCATAAGTTCATAAATCCATGCGTCATGCAACTCAAACATGAAGCAGTCAACATAATATAATCATAACATGCTCAAACGCATACGATCATACCAAAGGCACCATCGTGCCACAGACATACCGAAGGCACCATCGTGCCAGAATCATACCAAAGGCACCATCGTGCCAAAATCATACAATCCAATCAACTTACATAAACACCCTTATCTAGGGTCATACAACTTACTCGTACCACCGTACGCATACTCGTACAACATACGCATACTTGTACAACCTTACTCGTACAATCGTATGCTCACTCATACAGCTTACACATACATGTACGACCTTACTCGTACAATCAGACTCGTACGACCTCACTCGTACAGTCTGCACAAAATCATACTTACTGTCTTACTCAGAAACATATTCTCACAATCGTACTCATACTCTTACAGTCGTGCTCATACTCATACGCTTACAGTCTTACTCATACTCATACGCTTACAGTCTTACTCATACTCATACACTTACAGTCCTGCTCATACTCATACACTTACAGTCTTACTCATACTCATACGCTTACAGTCTTACTCATACTCATACGCTTACAGTCTTACTCATACACATACAGTCGTACTCACACTCATACAGTCGTACTCATAATCGTACACATATCAACGACCACTGAAGCTCATTACAACTAATAAGCTCCAGCGTCGAAATGGAAAAGAATGCCACTGGGGCAACACCTTAACCTCCGGGGAGTGACTAGACGCCATGGACTTTTCCGAAGGTAAGGCACACCAATGCTCATGGGGCACTGGATCAAACAGGTAAGAGTAGATCCATGATACTACTTACCTGAGCGCGCAAACATAAACACCCACACATAAGGGGTCATACAGTTGCCCACCATAATGGGTCTTATAGTGCCATAGAATTGCCCACCATAATGGGTCTTATAGTGCCATAGAATTGCCCACCATAATGGGTCTTATAGTGCCATAGAATTGCCCACCATAATGGGTCTTATAGTGCCATTGCCACTCTTGGGCAGAAACATACAGTGCCACTCTTGGGCAGAAACATACAACGCTCTCAATAGAGCATCAAACGTCTGGGCTTACACAGCACACAGACCAAATCAGAAACATACGTCGCTCTCAGCAGAGCATCAGACGTCTGGGCTTCATACAGCACGCAGACAAAGTCAGAGACGTACATCGCTCTCAACAGAGCATCAAACATCTGGGCTTATACAACACGCAGACCAAATCAGAAACGTCGCTCTCAGCAGAGCATCAGACGTCCGGTGCTCTACATAGCACACAGACAACATCCCGCAGGATAAACACCATGGCAAGACATGATAAATGCTCGGCCAACTCATCAGCGGCCAGCTCAAACACGGAACTTAATCCGTCGAACCCTCAGGTCTCAAACTCACAACGCTATCATTAGCTGTGCTTATAATTCAAGTTTGAATTAAATATATTATGCGGTACAATTATGCCACACAACTCACAGTCCTCGACTGGTCAAACCGAAGCTGAGCCCGATCCGAAACCCAAGTTCGTTAGGGCAGCAGACTTCACTTACCCGTCCACATCATGGACAAAACTCATCGTACAACAAACCCTTACAGTCTTACACTTCGCCATCCATCTTATGGCCAAAACCTCTTACACTGACATCTTCAAATAACGCTCCTCAGAGCCAACCCAGTTGTCGCCCTCTTACTTATATCTCACTTATTATACTTACTTTTCACTTCATAATCTGTACGTTATGCTTGTACAATTATGAACACTCTTACTGTCTGACAATCGCCCAACATACAATCCACCCCAAACTGATCCATTCTAATCCTTACCCGTCATACTCTTATCCTCTGTCATACGCTTACACAACTGCATCCAAATTCAGACAGAGCTTCTATCACCTCTTACTGTCCATCACCCATACCTCTGCCCACAAACACATACGCACATCCAAAGCATAGGCAAAATGCCATCATACATACGTATGTCTCACACATACGTATAACATATACATACGGTCATACATACATAACTTACAAACATGCATGCTAGCCATCACTAGCACATGCATACACACGTCAAACATGCACGCTAGCCATCACTAGCACATGCATACATCAAACGTACACGCTAGTCATCTCTAGCACGTGCACACACATTCTTACATACTTCAAACATGCACGCTAGCCATCACTAGCACGTGCATAACCCATACATAGCATACTGACATATTTGCTAGCCATCGCCAACGCATACATAATCCACATCCATAAAACATGCATACATCTCATGCCTATCAATCATACCATACAATCATGCTTACACGCACCTCATGCAATCGGATCGTTACTTAACATCCAAGCATGGAATCATACAATCCTAGCATGCTGCTACTCATTCAAAGCATGCTTCATGAATTTACGAGTTCAAAACTCCCCTACCTCGTAATCACGATGTTCGATGGCGAGCACCCGACGGTGGCGGCGTCGGCGGCGGAGTTGGCGGTCAAAACCGTTGCCTGGCTGAGAGAGCTGCTGTCCTGAGGATTTCAAAATGCGCCGGAACTATCACGGCCAAACAGAGTGTCAGATATCAATGCGGTAAAAATCCGCGATCCACGGCGGCACACTAGGGCGGCCGGGAGAAATCTCATGCCAACATAAGTGGCGGTGCGACCAGAAGTCAAGGGTGTACACTCTGAAGATCAGCCGGTGGCTAAAACGTGCTCAGCCGGCCACAAAGACATCGAAATCGGCCGTGGACAGCACCCAACGGCGACGATTTCGGTCAACAAAGGCCCACATAAGGGCGGAGAGCGTGGGGCAACGCTCGAGAACAAAGGAGAGGTGGAGGACGGCTCTAATGGTCAACTCCACTCAGTGGCAAAGCCAACCGATGGTTAGGCGGCACGAATGCGGCGCCTAAACCCAGAAGTACACGCGTGGCCACATGCACACGCGACCCAAAGGGCGGGGGAAATGGCTGAAATGAGGCGACTCAAGGCCCACAAAAGCCAACAGGGCTAAAGCCCTTAGCGGTGGCCAATCTAAGTGGCGACATCGCCGATCGCCACCCACAACCAAAACCCATGGTGCGGGCGGCTGTGCATCTCGCACGGCAGAGAGCAAGGGGAGGGTTCACGGTCGAGCAAAGGCCATGAGGCCGTCACTGGCCAAGGCCTGAGCAGGTGAACTCGTCCACCTTCTGTCAAGGTAAAACATACAAATTCTTGCCCGAGACCGTCCGGTACCGACGGCGTAAAATGGGCAAGAAGGGTCAACGGCACACATGCCGGTAAGGTGGACTAGCTGCGGCTACGGGCCGCAAGGCTGAACAAGACCCAGAGGGTGGCCCACTGGTGTCACCGGGCTGGGGCGGAGCCAAACTACGGTCCGCTAAATCAAATCCGGCGTCCGACTGATAACGTCAGTCACCACGTCCAAAACGGACGTAGGCCAAAAATAGGGGACGACCGGAGAAAACCCGTAAGGGCTGAGCGGCCATGGGGGCGGCGGCTGAATCGGGCACGGAGGTGTAGCCCACTGCCTTCGCCGGAGCAAGGCGGGACTGGGGGAAGGCCTAATCGGCCGCAGGTCACCGCCGGCGGCCACTGTTTGCCCAAACAGTTCGTCGGCGGAACAGTGAACAGAGGGGGAAAGAGGGTGGGGCAGCAGTGCCGAGGCCCACCGGGCCGGGAGGAGGGGCTCCTCACCGTCGCCGGAGCAAGGCGGTGCCGGACGGAGGTCCAATCGGCCGCAGCTCGCCGCCGGCGGCCCCAAATCGCCCAAACAGTTCGCCGGCGGAAAAACAGGGCAGAGAGGGGAATGAGGACGGGCGGCGGAACGGAGGCCCACCGGGCCGGGAGGAGGGGCTCCTCACCGTCGCCGGCCCGTGGCGGCGGCGGAACGGCGCGAACCAGAGTGGGGGCGGAAACAGGGCAACAGAAAGAGGGAGCGGGACGGCGGAGCTGGGGCCGTCCGGGGCCGGGGGGAGTGGCCTCCCGCCGTCGCCGGCCCATGGCGGAGCCGTGGGCGGCCGGCCGGCCCTCGCCGGCTCGCGGCGGCGGCGGAATCGCAATAACACAGTAAAAGGGGCTCACCGGAAAAGTGGGGGCGGAGCGGCCGTGGGCGGCCGAGGCAGTGGCCTCTCGGCGTCGCACCGCCGGGGCGGAGCCTGTGCCGGCGTCCAGTGGCCTGCCGGCGGCCGGTGGCGGCCGGGCACAGTGAAAAGGCGGAATGGGGGGGGGGGCGGTACTGTTCACAATTTCCTTCTGGATCGGGCCGAGCCCGATGTTTTAACTGTGATTCTTTTATTTTTTCCACGTACGTCCCCAACGCGCGTTAACCCACTGGTTACGCGTCGAACCTCCAAAATTCGCGCCGTAAGCGCGCAGCGAGGCCCGTGGCCCGCGACTAAGCCCCACACCCGACTCTACGGGTATAAATATGGGGAAAAGACACAAATACCCATACGCTGAAACGTCACATTTTTCTGCCGAAAATGACCAGAAAAATGGCAGAAAAATCCCAGAAAATCGTAGAAAAATCAGGGACCTTACAATATGAGCCCGGGCTCACGCGCGTTGGCATGTATCTGCGTGTGCCCGGGCTTATTTGGCCATCAGATTTACATCCGATGGCCCATCAAACTCACAGGGCATTTAAACCTGTGAGTTTGATGAGCCGACGGCTCAATGAGCTCGGGCACGCCAACACACGTGAACCCGTGCTTATATTAACTTTTTTCATATATATATATATATATATATATATATATATATATATATATATATATATATATATATATATATATATATATATATATATATATATATATATATATATATATATATATATATATATATATATATATAAGTTTCAATTAGTTTAAATAAATGATCCCCTAAGTTTCAATTAGTTTAAATAAATAATCCCCTATTAATTTGTGTGGGCCTATGAAGTCCCATCAAAAATTTTATATAAATTTTTATAAGTATTTTTGTTGTAAAATTATCACTATCTATGAAAAAAATACTTCTCCCCCCTAAAAGAGTTAAGCAGTGCGCTGAGCTGGGATAATCTCCATTCATGCCACAGATACCTTGTGCCGGTCACGCGCTTTGAGTCTCCTAGCTGTCGTTCCAGTTTTAAAACATCAGTCAACTTTGTGGAAATCCAATTCAAAGGCTCTCGAGCCACCTAAGTACATATTTGCTTTTACCGAACTCCCTATAGTAGTTTTCCTCCGCTGACATGCCATCTCTTTTCAATTAAATAATGTCATTATGGTGAATGTTATTTCCTTCAAGGATCCATCTCATATCTGGACACTGTTAATCTATATCAAGGACACTGATAACCTTATAGCCAATTTATATGGTCGATAATAAGGGGTGGTATTTTTTTTCAATCAAAACCCAGTTAAAAATTTTACAATTCAAATACAGTGCATGAAAATTATTTTCTTAAAAAAATTTAATTAAGATAATTAATGTAAGAGGAAAACATGATTTTAAATACTATCATCTACAAAGTCGTACTCTAAAACGCTATTGGAATATATTTCCCAATCCCCAGATTACTTAACCCTGATTTTTTCTTAACTACACCCATCAACAAACCAATAAGCATATACCAATACCATTAATCTGGCGGTGACCTTATTTTATGTTATCATGCACTTGGTTCACCCTCATGGCTATGCCTTACATTATTCCGAAAATTAATGGTAAATGGGCAGTTCACTTGCCCTTCAATATTTTTTGTCTCTTTAAGGGCCTTTCTAGGAGGCTCTCTAGGGTGGGGAGAGCGTTTTCCTCACAACACTCAAGAGAAATCGTTTTTCCTCACTTAATATGATATAATACACTCAATGGAAAAAATCAATTTCCCCTATAAAGTACCTCCCAAACCACGCGTAAAACTTTAACATTTGATACTCTACAACAAACAACCAAAAATTAAAGAGTAAACTACCCATTACTTATTTTCCCATGTTTGTTTCTTTCAATACATGACAAAAAGTGAGAAAACTAAAAAGTAATTTTCTAATATGTTAGCCTTCCTAAATACTTTACCTAATTATAAATTTGTCATTAATATTTAAAAATTAATAAATTTATCTCTAAGGTTCACCATTCCTACTTAGGTTTAGTTATAGGTGTTTGAAAATAAAAGGTTGTGGCATGGCCTAGGGCAGGCCATCGATGAGCTTTGTTGCTGCCTCTGCAGTTAAATAAAGAGATTAGAAAAAAGATAAGTAATGTTATTCTGACATGAAGATTCTCACATCAAAATGTTATTTCATAACTTTTACACTATTAATGTGTAGGATCTATTTTTGTGAACCCCATACATTAATGGCGTGAAAGTAATAAAGTAGTGTTTTTGACCTAAAAATCTTCACGCCATTAAAGTATTTTTCAAAAATAATTAGGCGGGGATGACATGTATTTGAAAATTTGGAATACCGCTGACAAGGTTTTTAAGCGTGCCCCAACTCTAATTTTGAATTTCTTGGTCAAAACCCCCAAAACAAATGAGCACTGTGGTCACTATTGGAAGTTGAGGCCTAATGACTTGAAGTGAAAAGTTGTTCGGTAACTGCAAGTAGCTTCATCCACCAAAAGACGCACAGTAGTGCCCGCAGGTTACAATCTTCACGAAAGTAATTTGAGTTAGCTGACGCCTCTTTACTCACGATTCATATACTCTCCACTAGACCGACTCAGCCAATACTTGCTATTCGTCTCTTCCCGTCACCTTCACCAATCCATCGCTCGACAATCGACATTCAAACGAGTGTTTTTCATTTCCCAGACTCTAGTGGTTTGTAGCCGTTTGTTGGCACTTGGCACATAATGTAGATCTATTGGCTATTCAAGTTGGAACAGGCTGTTTTGTTCTTAGAATAAGCCACCGGGAGTGTTGAACAACTTGATTTCAAATTTCGAGAAAGGCGATGAATGCGTTGCTCAGTTGGGAGGCCTGAACAAAGACTCGTAACGTTAGAAGTCATTCTACCGGCTCTAAGTTCCTGGACTTTGGAGCAGTCATTTGATCACCTTGACATATGCTGCAGGCAACCATTCGGCAGTCACTTGCTTTTATCTCCGAGTCGCCATTCTAAACTTTACATCGGTCAATATTTTGCAGTTCTAATTCAAAGGCTCTGGAGACAAGTTCATTTGACCTCTCCCCTTGGGCCAGCTCTCCTCAGCTGACACCTACCAACAACTGGAGTGAGGCCGGTCACTTTCCTCGTCAGATATCGAGTACTGATAAATGATAATGTACAACAAGATGGTATCATTTTGTAAAGGGCTATTTACCTCAAATATTGAAAAAATACAATGCTCAACAGACCACAAGACACCTTGACGATTGCCAATTAAGACAAAGTGCTCTACGAATTATACTTTACATCATGACATCCATCCCTCCATTCAAAAGGTACATCTTGACGTAAAAGAAAGAGATAAACAAGCAGAATGGGACAGACATACAAGAACCAGATTATCCCTATATAAAAGTACTTAAAAAAACAATGAAGAGCATATGAACAGCCAAGTGGCTTAAAAAGTGCACTGGCTTCTGCTCATCAAATTTCGGGTTCCTTCCATTGCCCCTTTCCATTTCATTTCAAACAAGAGAATCTTAAAACTCAAGTCTTCGCTATATTTATGGCTGTAAATGGACCTGTCCTACAGAATGAGTACCGTCCTTGGATTTCCTCTAGAGATCTCTAGAGATATCACACAGAAATTCGGCCACTAACTGGGAAACCAACTTTTTGCGATTCTACCATAGTCGTATTATTTTTCAAATCCTCTGTATAGCTAAGACGCCTGGAGCGCGAAGCAGATCCTTGATATCGGTACATGATGCTATAAACAGAATCCTTCAGACATGAGATGTCGAACCGCTCAATGAACCTCATGTCCGTCACCCTCGATTTTGCTGCAGCAAAACGCTGGTACTCCTCAAATACAGATGACAAACACCAATTCTGCAGTTTCCTTAAACACCCAACCAGGCTGCCTGTCCGGTGCTGTAATACACACCCCAACGTTACAAAACGTTGATGAAGATGCACCACTCAATATTTACAAAAGATGAAACAAAAGAGGATGAAGAACGAAAAGGATGGAAAGGCATACTTTGCCACGTTTGCAGTGGATGAGAAGTGGATGATTTCTGACATCTGTATATGAGAACAAAAGTAGTAAGAAAACTGCAAACAACAAAGGCTTCAATATCATGCTAAAACCTTCAAATTTTGTGACATTTTATTGAAACGTGAGTGTACCAAGTAAGACATGTAAGGCTTCCAAAATACGATCTTCCGGTATGCTTGCAAAAGCCTCCTACAAATTCCACCAAATACTTAGATACTTCATCTTAATTGCTTCCAGGAAAATTTAAAACATAAGATTAGTAGTTCGCATATGAGAAGTCCTAGTCCACATAAGACAAGTTCTTGGGCTGGGTTTGCTAAATACGGTAAAGCACAGTCCAGGAGTGGCAGCTTACAAGACTTGCGAACAGCCATATGAAGGAATATGGTATTGCAATAAACTAAACTAAATCTAAACAAAATAAAAAGGTCGCACTGAGAGCACTAAGCAGTGAAACGAAAAAGGCAATTTCACAGGATTATTTTGTAACCTTGGTCTCTCTTAAAATCAACCAAAAAGAGACTTTCAATATATAGTGCTAGATTGTCCAGGATACTGACTACTATGTTTCTTCAGACCAGTCTGGGAACTATTGCTAGTAAGTGTAGCTAAAAACATTCTCAGAACCTTTAAGAATGACATGAATTATATTGCTAAAATGGTAGTAACAATCTGGAAACATTCGCCATGAGATAGTTGGATTTTGGTGACACAAAGCAAGTCAGAGGTTTGCTATTTAACAGAATATCTATAGACTTTGTTTACAGCAAAGACTGAAAATTAGTTATTATTTATAACTCCATTCTGAAAGTAGATACCCATTTGATTTCAAAGTGCGCTATTAATCATTGCTCATCTTCCTTTGACTTTTCATTTTAAGGGTAAAATGATATGCGCTCTTGTTCCTTTTTTTGAGTGCAATGATAATGATAGAGCTGCACTTGAAATACACGCCTTCGGCATTATTATTAACAAATGCTAAATTATTGGCATTCGCAACCCAGATCTCTCAATACAGCTATAATATGCTTTTCACAACAAAGAAATACCTCACAAAAAGAGAAAGTAACAGATGGCTACCTTTGTACCTTCTATGCCAAACTGGAATAGACGAATTCCACGAGATCGAAGAAAATCGGCATTAGAATCTGGGTATGGCTCTGGGCATAGATATCTGCTCCACAATTGAGAACAGTAAATATCAATATAGTTTGATAAAGAAAAAAATTGGTTTGACCTGACTCGTGGTGAAACTATTTACGTTCATTCAACTATTTACTCGGATTGTTAAAAAGTTTTGTTTAAATCTATTTCTTTCGAAGGGATATGGCTACGATATATCTCATTAAAAGGTTGGCACAACACATGTTAGTAGGGTGGAGGCATAAAATCCTTGTTGCCGCCCTCAAGTTATTAGGAAAGAGTACTATTGATTATTTTTATTCTTCTTCTTATTATTATTTTATCATTCTTATTCTTACTTTGATTATTCTTATTTTTTATTTTTTTTATTTTTTTTATTATTATTTATTTTTTTCTTCAAAGGGACTAAATTATTAATGGCTTAATTTGATAAGACCAATTTATTTGGTAACAAAAATTAGAAGTTAATTCAGATCACATTGGCCGGTTGATCGACCATCACGTCCAGTGGACAGCAGCACTAATAGCCGCCAAATTCCACCAGAGCCGCATACATAGCTGCGTGGTACTTTTATTGGAAGTCAAATTTTGAATTTCGGATTTTCAACTATAGAAAAGGATTTCACGTGTTTAATTAGGAATATTGACTTGAGTTCTTGATGTTTACAAAATATATCCTTTTAAAAAGAATATTCTGTTCTATATTGGTTATATCGGATGTTAAAAGCCCACAAGATAAGTCTATGTGCAACTTTGACCAATAGCAGAGAATACTCAGGTACCCTTCCTTATCTTTTATCATTTCAGGGTGTAAATTTCTACCTTTTCTTTTGTTCCTTTTTGGATACTAACGCTACCACTTCTACTTATATCTTTCCTTTTAATATTTGGTCACATCCAAAGTTTCAAAAAATACAAAATATTTGAAACTAAAGCTATCATGACAGCAAAAAGAACTATGAACAAGAAAAAAAGTTTAAACGTAGAAAAAAGAGAAATTTGATATATGTTTTAATTCGTCATAAAACGTAGTCTTCAATTCAATCACCGGACAAATAAACCGAATATAGAGAGAAAAAATATAAAAGCGATCTGATTTCACCAAAACGAATGAAGCTTAAAAAAAAGTGGTCACAATCACAGACACGAAACCAGCACGTAGAAGCTCGAGAACAGCTCGGCAAACACGACACAACTTCAAAAGCTAATGAATTTTCCAAGCAACCAATAAACAGTATCAGGAAAAACGAAGGTAACGCCAAAAACAGAATGGAAAAAAAAAACAAAAAGAAAATACAACTCGGCAGATGAAAGCTCACACGATGGATCGAAGCTTCAGAGTCTCAAGGAAGGGGAAATTCTCCTCGGCGGGGAAGCCCGAGCGATACACCCCCCTGTCCACCATCGCGAAGTTGTTGGGCGGAATAAGAAGCCGCTCCACGCCGGCGCGTCGCACCCCTTCCCTCACCTTCTTCATATCCTCCTCCTCCGTCCAGAGCCCCGCGCCATTCTCCTCCAGGAACATCGGATCCTCTAAAAAACCGGCCGTGAAAGGAAGCGAAAGATCGGAGGCGGTGGAGGGAATCGGAACCTTCGACTGCGTCGGGTTTCTACGTCTTCAGCCTGCGCGGATATTCTTTAGGAGGAGATGCGACGCTGCTCATGGAGAGCACGCTGAGCCGGCTTGGGCATTATATACGGAACGAGTCAAGGTGGGCAACCGCGATGACTGTCCGTGGCTGCGCTCGTCCGCCCCACTTCCTTCCAGATGTGGGATTATTCCCGACGCCTTCCATTTTTCGACACTTGTTCTGGGGGCGGTGGGGACCACTTTCCTTTTTGCTAAATCGACGCTGACGGGATTTGTGAAAGGCAGAGGGATACATAAATTAAAAAAAAACCTACGTGTAAGTGTGTAACGCTTTAGCGGGACTGACATTGGCGCGCACTGGGTTGGATTAGAAATTAGTTGAAGACATTATTTGCTACTCGAGTGCCCGACAAGGATTTATTTAAATTTTATAAGAATTATTCATTCTCGTGATCGACTAGGCATATTCCGGTATATGCCTAGCGCTGTTAAGTAGGTAGATTGAACTTATCCCACTAATCAAATATTTCTTTTATTTTAAAATAAGTATCTTATTAAAAAAATTATTTTAACCTAAAATAAGTGCCTAATTTGTTTAGCTATTAACCACTTTTGTTTTTTTTACATAAAAATATTTTCTCCATTAACATAGTCGCCGGTTACTGTCTGTATAAGTTGGCTCATCATTCTTATATTAATGGTTATATTTAAAAATATAATAAATTTTTTTAATGATAAAATTTACATCTAAGAGAAGAAAAATTAACTTTATAATATTTTTTTAAGTATATAATTATTTAAATTAAATAAAATATAATTATTAATATAAAATATTTTTTTGTCAAATGGAGCTACTAATTTAAGATAGAGGGAGTAATTTTCATGTATATTTTTTAATATATTTTGTTTACTTTTTATGTGTTGATAAATAAAAATTAATTTGAAAAGTTTTGAATCCTATGAAGTATTTAAATATTTATGTTTTAAAATAGGACACTAATTTCAATATTAATGAGAAAGTAAATATTTTTTCTTCAAGTAGGTTTTTTTTAGAAGAATTTATATATATTCATCTTAGCAAATTTTATACTCCCTATGTTCCATATTAATAACTTTATTTAATTTTTTTAAAATGAACTAAAATTAATTCATCTTTAAAATCATATATATTTATGTTGATATGATGAAATGGGTTTAATGATATCCATATAATATTATAAAAGTATTTTGATGGTATTATAAATTTGACTTAAAAGTAAATAATTGAAAAGGTTTAAGATATGGACATTTTGCTACATTAACACGAAGACATAAAAATTTTCTTATTGGGAGTTAAGAATAGGAGAAAAGACTAAAGAGGCCTATCACGCGCATTATTTTCTATTGCAAAATACTATTTTTACTATTTAAAATAAGAACTTTGTTATTTGTACCTTGTTGAACTCCTCTAATACAAAATATTATTTTTATTATTTTAAAAAAAGTGACTATTTGCACCTAGTTGAATTCCTTTGTCCCCTAATTTTTATTTACTCTAGCCAGATTTATTTAAAATTTTCACCTATCCCCTACATCTGAATTCTATTTTTTAATCTCTTTCTCCTATCCCCTACACTCCCATTCTTGTCTACTTCGGATACATACTCCAACTTTAGCCTCACTCCCCCCTCCCCCTTCTTCTTCTTCCACCTCTTCTTCTGTTTTTTCTCCTTCATTTACATTTTCAACACACATACTATGCCTGCAACTAGTGGCTAGGCTAGCCCATACTAGATATAGACACAGCCTGGCTGGTCGTGGCTCAACTAGGGCCACCGTGGATCGCAACTCAGCCTTGGCTATAGCCTAGCTAAGAATGACTAAACTAGATAAATTTAGTCGCAACTGATCACTTTGGTCTTGTTGCTTTTATCTATATCAATGACATGGTGAAGTAACACATCTTAGTAGCCGAAACACATGAATCAGACCAAATAAAATAGTTGCTAGGCTATGAAGGAAGAAAAGTGTTCAAGACGCCTTTGAAAAACTTTTGTGTGGATATGGCTTCGGTACTGTAGTTGGAGAGAGAGATTCTCTTAGAGGTTCAGGTTGAAGGGGGGAGTAGAAGAAATTTATGAGAGAATGACGAGGTATTGGAGGAAAAAATAAGAACAAAACAATTTTTAGTCTATCTGGATCACATAAGAATTTAATGGGGTATAAAATAGCCACATTTAAATAAATATATTATATTTTTCTAAAATTTCACTTTAATTAGAAGCTATTATTGCATAGCCGTCGTGCTTTAACTTTTTAACGTTGGGGGGCCCATGAAAGGGTGGTGATACACTCAATTGGCTTGACCGTGGAGTTTTGAAGAAGATACAGCTAGCATTACCAAGATAGCAATTTCCAAGTGAAAAAATTTTAATCCACGGGCTTTGCATATGAAGACCATGTCCATGATCATGACCCCGCAGGTTCGTCCCTGGATTGTATAACGTGTGGCATCACCTAATTCCAACGTCCACACCCACAGTATGAAATATAATCTGAATCTTGACTAACTAATGCTATTTGCCGTCCCAATATCTCAGGTTGTATTCATCACTACTGTGTTTTGACATTGTGATTCCCAGAAAGTCACGGTTATCATGCGCACAATTGGATATATGTAACGTGAGATACGACTTACGAGTACATATGAAAGAGAAGGAGAAAATTTTGCCTCTTGGCTGATGCAATGGACGAGGCCGGGCCTAGCTGATGCTACTGCTACTGCTGATGTTTTTGGCCAATGCCGTGGCCTTAGAAAAAGAGGGGCATACCCACTATTAATTGACCCAGATCACTGGTAGTTCAGTAGTTGGTCCTCGGTCCATCTTTGCATACTTTATAATACTCCAATAATCTCCACTTTTTCATAAGAAAAAGAAGCCCCCAGTGATCACTCGATCAAGTGAATATGCTATATATTTGGGCCATATATGAGAATTGACGTTGCAACTGTTCTCATCTTGCTTACTTTGAGCATGTAGACAAAAGAAAACGATCAAAAGAGAGTAAACAAAGAAAAGTAGGGGCAAAGCCACGCAGGATAAGGTGTCCTGATATATGAATTCTGTTCAAGGAAAATGCTGCATGGCGTGTTGCGCATCAGTTTTTTTCATCAACCGTCTGCTTAATTTATTCTTCGTTTAGAAAGCGTCAAAGTATCAATCTAGACTTTGAACAATGGAAGAAACAGTAATCTAATGCGGCTGTTGTTTCTCTTGTTTATCTTGATTGTCCTTGCCTTTGTGCCTTACGTGGTATAGCTTGTTTCTTTAAAGCTTGACTGCCTGTCCCTCAGCTTCAAAAGCGTGGCCATGTGCGACCATCCACCACCGTGCATGCATTCCCAGGGCCAAAATCAAACCATTTTGTGGACCCTGGTTGGCGCCCTGTCCCTCTCTCTTTTGCATGCCTCTGTCTATCCGCATCCAATCAATTATTTCTCCCTCTCTTCCCTTCTGTCATTTGTCCCCGTCCCGTGGTCACACCCAAGCATCAACAAGGACCTGGCGCGGAAGCTATAGAGACGCTTTTTGCTCATTTTTCTCTTTTGTAGATAAATGATAGTACTTATAAGAAAAAAGATTACTAACCATGCCGTCATTAATAATTTCATTGTATACTCATTTTCTATACATATTAAAAAACATCACTAGTAGGCAATAGTAGGGCTATTAAAAATATTTTTTTGCGTTGTTAATATAAAATTATTAGCAGCATTTTTGAGCAAGCATGGCTAATAATATATTATTAATAATTATAAAAAAATTAGAAAAAAACCTTATTAGAAAAATAATTTTAAAAAATAATAACATTAATTACGATGCTTTAAAAAGCGTCACTAATAAGAAAAAAATAAAAAATATCGCTAATAAGAGAATATATAAAAAAATTGTTTTAGCTACACTTTTAAAAACGACACTAATAACAAAAATATATTAAAAAAAAACCTCGCAGGCAGGATGACTAGTGGCATGGTAATTTGGCACTGCTCTTCCGGCATGGACAAGGGAGGGGGAGTTGGACTACAGCACCTGGATGGCATAGGAGATGGAAGGGGAGAAACAAAGGAGGGGAGGGGAGGGGAGGAGAGGAGAGGGAGGGGGAACCGGGTCAGGAGGGAGGAGGTGTGGATTCCTGCAGGGGAGCCAGACTCTGACACCCGAAAGAGGGGGGAGCCAGACTGGAACGCGGAGCCCCCTCCTCCAACTGTGTCAATGAAGAGGGTGGGGGCATAGGAGGGGACTGAGGGATGGGGGCAAGCTGGGGGGGGGGAGGGGGGGGGGAGGAGCAAGAGGGAGGAGAGGGGTTGGGAGCTGGACTCTGACACCCAGTGTAATAACCCTAATTTCTAACACGATCTTCTTATATGTTTTGATATTTATAATTTTCTTAAGTATTGGTTAGACCTTGTGGAGACGAGCGTAATAAGTCTTAAAATGCGAAGATCGGAGGTCGGGAGCAAAAGTTACAACCTCTGGGAACGTGTTCAACCGGCAGACCCACTTTCAAAATTTAGGTGGAACGGTTCTTAAATAGTTTAGTATCGTAGGGCTCGTGATTACGAACTCAACGGTACCAAGAACGCGCAAATCGAAGTTCAGGATAGGAAGTTACGATTTTTAAAATTTTTAGGAATTAAAAATTATAAAATAATATTTTTCGGCGCGGCGCAGCGCAACGTGTAGCATGTGCCACACGGCGCGCGCGTCGAAAGCATGATGACCGCGCGTTCGCGGTGACGAACGCATATTCGTCACGCGCGAACGTAGTTTCGTCGGTGCAGGCCAGATTTTCTGGCGGCGCCGGTGGGCGCCCACCGGAATATTCCCCTCCTCACCTATATATACCCTTGCCGGCCATATTTCTCACCCATATCCGATTTTTAACCCCTTCACTGTTTTCACCATTCCCGACCCGTTTTAAGTCCGATTTTCACGTTTCAAGACCCGTTTCCTACTAATTCAAGGGTGCTCTATGCACCGGAAGCGTTACTTTCTCGAGACGACCCTTCTAAGACCTCAAAAAACGTGCCCCTTCACTAATCTTCCCTTTTCATCTTTTTACTATTTCTGGGTCATTCCTAACCCTTTTTAACCCCTTCCAAAGCCCTACCCTACTAAATCAAGGGCATTCTACGCGTTGGAGTGGTTATTCTACCAAAATTCTTGCTCGAAGGCTGATATATTAAGGCGAGACTCTCTTTACTCTACCAGGAGATTTTCGCACGTGTTATAGGTAGGTAGTTTTAAATTCTAATCGTATGCCGAGATTTTGACTCGCTAAAGTTTTACTAAAAGTTTTCTGTTACTTTATGAAAACAAAAGCTCTGACTTCAAAATCATCTCCTCTTTTCGAAAATTTCTTCGAGTTTTGGGCAATCGTGCCGTCTGGATAGTTCTCGGTTCTTCGGAGCTAAGAATTATTATGATTTTGGATACCGCCAAATTTAGCATCTGGCGCGCACAGGATTGGGATGGCATGGGTAAATCCCTTCCTTTCAGTCTCGCGTCGCCCCATGGGCGCGGGTGTAAGTCGTCTGGTATCACGGCATTCTGTGATTGTGTTTTCAGGTTTTCCGGATGATTTCCAAAAAGAAAAAAATGGCATGTGCACGAAGCATATTCTTAGAACTTAATTCGACCTACTGAGTACGAATTTACTCACCTACCCTCAGACTCTGCAGGTGTTTCACTCGAATCTGAAGGAGTCAACAAAGGGTTCCTTTAAATTACAGTTTTGTACTACTGTTTTTGTACTTATGTAAATTATTGTATTGACCAATGTACAAAGGCATGTGATGCCTAATTTTGACAATCTTTGTATAATACAAAGTATGTTGTAATTACTGTTTTAGTACACGGTGATCCTTGGCAATTGTAATTAAATTTTATTACGTTTTCAAAAATTGTTTTCTTTTATTCGAAAATATGAGAAACGTTACACCCAGAGCCCCCACCTTCGGCGACACTAGTTGGTGGGGGGAGAAAGGGATACAGAGGAAGGGAGGGGCAAGCAAGGAAGGGGCGGACCGGGGAGGGGGACAACGACAAGGGGTGAGTTGGAATCTGGTGCGGGAACCGTACTCTTGATGCTTGGCGCCCCCTCCTCCAACGGCAGCAATGGAAAAGGTGAGGAGGAAGGGAAACAAATGAGGGGAATGGGGGGAGGCGGGAGCGAGAGGGAGAGGGGGTAGGGAGCTGGAATCTAGTAGAGGAACCTGACTCCTGCACCTAGAGCCCCCTCCTCTTACCAGGGAGGAGGGAGGGGGCACGGTGGACAGGAGGTGTCAACGACAAATAGTTGTTTGGGGGAGAAATGAGGAGGGCGGGAGGTTTAACCGTGGCCAGGCAAAATTTTGTTAAGTGCACGTGGTAAATTTTGCGAGCGAATTCACTTATATCAAAATTCATTTGCAATGCTTTCTAAGCGTCGCAAATGATCCTTTTAGCAACATTTAGCTATAACATCACTAGAAGTAACATTATTAGCGACATTTATTTCTATACGTCACTAATAATCAAAGAAAGGAGGGAAAGAGACAGAGAGAGAGAGAGAGAGAGAGAGAGAAAGAGAGAGAGAAAGAGAGAGAGAGAAGAGGGAGGAGGGAGAGAGAAAAAGTAAAATGAGTATTTTAAAAAAATTATGTTTAGCCTATTTGTGACCGCAAATAGTGCTAACAGTTGTGATGCTTTTAAAAAGATAGTGCAATTATTATTACTATTTGAGTGTCGCAAATAGTAATTTTATTAAAAAAATATTTTTTAGACTATTTGCGATGCTCACAAGAAGCGTTGCAAACAATAGTAACAATTGTGACGCTATGGAGTTAGTGGCACAAATGTTACTACTATTTGCATATTTGCAATGTTTCTTGTAAGCTTCACAAATAGTCTAAAAAATATTATTATAATGAACCATATTATTTGCGACACTCTCTAAAGAGCATCGCAAATAGGCTAAAAATATTTTTTAAAATAGCTATTTTTTTCTCTCTCTCTTCACACACTCTCTTCTCCCGCTCACTCTCTTTTCTCTCTCTCATAGATATATATATATATATATATATATATATATATATATATAAAATAAAAAATATAAAATATTTACCACGCATATATCTATGCGCTACAAATACATGACGTATTTGCAACGTATAGTCATATGCATAGCAAATAGTGAGTGTATTACTTCAAACTTTTAAATTAATTTCCCTTTCTCTCATCACTTTCTCTTTCCTCACTCTCTTCTTATCTCTCTCCTCTTTCTCTATCTACTGTCTCTCTCTAGCTTCTATTTACTTCCTATCTCTCTTACGTGCATCAATGTGAGCCTTAACTTTGAGGAGAAGTGAAGAAAGGTAAAAATTTTAAATATTTATTAAATATATATTATATATTAATATAATATTAAATAATATATATATTTTTTGCTAAGCTTTTTAATTGAAATTATTTTATATTTATTTATTATATATTATATATTTAAATTAAATACTATAATATTAAATTTTAAAACTTATTTGATTTATGATATTTTTTTATAAGTGTCACAAATAGTTATTATTTTAAAAAATATCATAAATAATTATTTTATTGTTATATTTTTTATATGTCACAAAAAATAATTTTTAACGATACTTTATATTATATCGTTAATAATCTTTTTTATTATAGTGTAGTTAGTGAAAACTAGGTAGCAAATAATGAATGTGACCGGAAGTCGATTCAAAGCAAACACACAATGGAGCCGAAGATCCCAATTCAAACTATAAAGAAAGAGTACGAGAGGAGCATTGGTGAGGACGTTCACGCAAACTAAACCACCGGCTCTGGCTATTACTCTAATGGCTTTGGGGCGGAGTCCTTGTCTGCTTAATAAGTTCATTTCTTCAGCTCAGAAGCTAAAAAATTGTTGCACCATCTGGTATCTAGTTTTCAAACATGGGTTGCCGGGCACGCAACTCGATTGACCTTTTGAGCTCCAACAGTACCTCTGCAAGTGGCCATTTTCTTGAATTTCTTGCTTGCAGTGACCGTGCCCTATTGACTAGCCTGCATCTGAGTTATATGCCTTAGGCGGTCGGGTATTCGTATCTGCAGTTCGGTTGGTCTTCTCTGCTCGTGCAGTAACCGTGTCCTATTGACATTTTCAAGCTTGAATTGCGGTCTATTTCAAGTTTTCTTTAGTAGTTCGTGTTCGCTTAAGATTTTTTTTAACACATCGTACTCGTTTAAGATAGACTAATGGAAATTATGAAGACTGGTACGAATAAATTTAGTTTTCTTCACTTTTTATCACATCCTTTATTGGGATTATTAGTTTATTTCTATCAAGTTCATCTTGATTCAAAACTCTAATCTATGTAATTTTCATTTTTTACCCTATAAAGTATTAGATATATCATCTCCTTGTTAATTTGAGTCTATTTTAGTAAAAAAAACTTAAATTTTACTTAGAATTAATAAAAATCTTAATTTGTGGGTAGGGATTCTTGAGCTTGGAGATCATTTAAGATATCACAATCTAATTAGAGGTAAAGGGTTTTCATTCTAATATTTTTCTTGCATGTAACACTATGAATATGGATGCATTTAAGTTTTTGAAGATTCTTGACTGGTTATAGTAATTCTTCAAAGATATGTGATTTGGTATTTTTTTTATATGTTTAAACATGAAAAATATTAGATTTATCATGTTTTAAGCTTATGTAATAATTATGTAAAATTTCATAATGTTTTGAGAATTTTTTTGAAATTTCATCATGAATTTGGTTCAATTTTCGAGTGGAGGAAGACGATTTCCTATAATGAATTATTTGACCGTTCGAACGGGCTAACAAGTCATTCGAATGACTAAACAATTGAATGAGTTGTCTAATGTTCAAACAACAAAATGGGAAATGAAGTTTTTTGTGTTCCCCTTCGAAAGACTTTGATGGACATTTGAATGGCCATACTATTTTTGGCCTTAGGTTAGTTTTTTGTTGGATTTTGACCATTTCTTCTAACTTTATCATTATTTCAGTAAATTACAACCATGATTAACTATGACTACTTGCACAAGCCATATTAATTTCATAAGAACCATGTTGTACATGTTTTAGCCTTAAGTATAGAAATGACTATGCATGTTTAAGCTTAGTATAATAGCCAACTTGATTTAAAACCATAGTTCGATTATTTCTTCATATTTACTTCATGACTCTAATAGCTTACTATCACGAGAGAACATTAATGCTTACACATGTCACTTTAATTACAAATGAACAATGTTTCACATGTTTACCTCAACTATAAATACACCCATGTATATATATTTCTGTTCATGCTTATATGACTTTATTTGTCACTATTGGACTATGTTTAATGCATACTATGACTAATTTATGTATGTTTACCTAAGCTTGCATGTATTTAACATTGCTCATGTAAGTATTATATTACATACATCATGTAAATAATTTTTTAATAGGCGTGTAAATGGATAGCTTTTGTCCACTGTCCATCCTCAGCCGTGTCCATCCCCAATGAAAACAAATGGTATTGGCTTGTCCATGCAGACAGTAGTTTTGGCTCGATCCTTTTACGTATGCGGTTGCAGGCACAACCTGTTTGTGTTCGCGGGTGTCCGTGTCTGCAAGTATATATAATTTTTAACCTGTTTCCCACTTTCCACTCTTCATTTCCCATCTCGATTTCAACCTAAATGGCTAAATTGCCATCTCCTCTCATTGTTGCCTTGCATCGCCGCCTCGCTTTGTTCCGCCGGTGGCCACCACCTTTCCCTCTCTATTCACCTCATCTCACCCCACTGACCACCAGCCTCACCCATAGCCACCGCCTTCACCTTTCCGTCCGACCGCTGTTCCACCTCACTTCACCCTTCTCCCTCTCGTCACCTCCGCCCCTCTTCCTCGCCATTGCTTCCACCATCGGATCTCCTTTCCCTTCAACTCCCTCTCTTTTCACTCCCAAAACTCCATCTCTCCTCTCTCTCTTGATCTCCCTGTGACGACCCGACCCGGGCCGGGCCCACAAAATCGCCAATAGGAAATTTTTTCTTTTTCCTTGAGCCAGGAATCATCGTCTGAGTGCGAGAGGTACAACGTTCGTCTACGCACTACGGAGCTTTAAGGCTTCCTCGTACGTAGACTTAGGTTGTAACGAACATATACACATGACGAATCTTCATAGTTCGTCGCGTGTAAAATAAAACATATTATTATAATGATTTGGATCGGGCCAACGTTGCCTTGCCGTTGGTTGCCTACGTACGTATTGGATATTATCCCAATACGATCGGATCCGAACGTAGTTCTGCCTAATGGCTACTACATATTACAAACATCACAAAATCATACGTATAAAATACATATCTCCGAATATTTAATCGGAGTATACAAACACTCATCATATATCGGAGTCAAGCGGAAGTTAATAAATTAACGGAATCGTACATCTCGCTCTACCATAGAGCGGGATCGGAATCTCATACACGTATCTCGCTCTATCACTGAGCCGAGACCGAGAACACAAATTACATGTCTCGCTCTACCCTAGAGCGAGACCACACACGTCATATAAGTATATATTATGGCATCTAGGTATATAGCATGGCATATAGGTACATAGCATGACATATAGGTACATAGCATGACATATAGGTACATAGCATGGCATATAGGCACATAGCATGGCATATAGGCACATAGCATGGCATATAGGCACATAGCATAGTATATAGGCACATAGCATGGCATATAGGCACATAGTATGACATATAGGTACATAGCATAGTATATAGGCACATAGCATGGCATATAGGCACATAGCATGGCATATAGGTACATAGCATAGTATATAGGCACATAGCATGGCATATAGGCACATAGCATGGCATATAGGTACATAGCATGGTATATAGGCACATAACATGGTATATAGGCACATAGCATGGCATATAGGTACATAGCATAGTATATAGGCACATAGCATGGTATATAGGCACATAGCATAGTATATAGGCACATAGCATGGCATATAGGCACCTAGCATGGCATATAGGTACATGGCATAGTATATAGGTACATGACATAGTATATAGGCACATAGCATAGTATATAGGCACATAGCATAGTATATAGGCACATAGTATGGCATATAGGCACCTAGCATGACATATAGATATATAGCATATAGGTATAGTAGCGGGATACAAAGTTGCTTACTGCCCTTATGTCTCGTATAGTAGAGGTACACGGAGTTGCTCGCACAAGCATCCTTCCCTTCAGATCCAAAGATATTAGACGGAGCTTCCTCTAGCCTTCATATGTTCCTCGTCCTGTACAGAAAGACTACGTATAAATGTTTTCCTTACCGGAGACTCTTCTCATTTCCTGTGCCCGTGAGTGGTGGACAGAACCTCCCCTAGTCTAGATTACTTCTCTTGATGTAGTTTGGCAACTTCGGACAAAATCCCGTCTTGCTCCGGGCCCATATTTCTTGTTCGTTGCTCGAGGATGACGGGTGGAGCCTCTCCTTGTCTCGGGGCATTTCCTCCTTATACGGTTGCCGAATCAAAGAACGGACCTCTCCATTGTGTAGAACATACTTGATTTAGTCAAGAACGCCTCTTGGACTGACTAAATCGGAGTTGGGATGACCAGAAACAGAGAAAACAAAGTTCGTCGGTGCATGAAGATAACGGGCAGGACCTCCTCTTGTCTTGGGACGTTTCCTCATCATACGGTCTTCAACTCAAAGAACGGACAGCTCCATTGCGTAGAGCATACTCGATTTAGTAGGAAACGGGTCTTGAACGGCCTTAATCGGCCTCAGAACGGTCAAGAAAGGAGGAAATGAAAATCTGGGTGAAGAATGGAGAGAAATGGGGGTTTAAATAGCCCCCCGAGCCGCCGAAAACCGCGGCGCCGCGCCGCCAAAACCGGCGGCGCCGCTGTTTCGGCGGCGGCGCCCGCCGAAAACGTGCACGGGTCGCGACCGCGCGCGAACCCGCGGCCCACGCGGAACCGCGGCGCGCGGAACCGCGGCGCCCGCGGTAATGCGGGCGCGCGTCGCGCCGCGTGCCGGCTAACCCAATTTCCATTTTTCTTTTTTTATTTTTTATACTTAAAATTACAAACGCGCGCATCTTTCTACCCCGGAATCGGATTCGCGCGTTCTAGGTACCGTTGGACTCGTATCGACGAGCCCTTCGATACCAACCCACTTAAAGTAGAAAAACACACTATTTCCAAGTGGGTCCCACCTATATTGCACGTTTCTCAAATATCGTAATTTCCGGTCCCGACCTCTGTTTCGCGCGTTCTTCGAATCATTACGCTCATTATGCCAAGCTCTACCTGGCTACGGGTATTTCATCTAATGAAAACCCTTAATATTAATCTCAAATTACCGGATTACCCTTAACACTTCCCGGGTTAAACGTAACCGAAAAACAGATCGTTACACTCCCAACCATCATCCTCCATCTTCTTCCGTTGGCTTCCGTCACCGGACCTCCACCTCTCTTGTTAGCCCCTACCTCACACCACTGGCAGACACCCGCCGCCAGTGGCCTAGCATCCATCCACCCTTCTCTTCTCCCTTTTTCCATAGCTCCCGCCCTGCCCATATCCTTCCTTCCGCTCGGCTCCTCCCCTTCTCCCACTCTTCCTCGCCATCTCACACTGTCACCTTTCTCTACCAAGCTCCACCATTCCCACCTCTTTTCCCATCTCCACCATTCAAGGCTGCCAGATCATTGCCTGGCACCACCATCAACTTAAAGAAGAGGGGCGGTTTTTATAATTGTCTGTGTTCATCCACATCCGTCCGTGTTTGTGACGGGCAGATACGAACGAACAGATCTTGTGTTTGTCATGGACGGACGGACATGAATTTCACTTGTAAACGATGGTTGTGGACCACCCTTGTCCGCATCTGTCCGTTAACACCCCTATTTGTTAAGTAATGATTAAATTTATTTAATCATGATAACCGATTATGTGTTGTAATTTTCTAGATTAGTCATATTGGAGATTGATGTCATTGGGTAACTATGAAGAAATAATCGAAATACGACTTTAAGACAAGTAGGGCATTGTATTAAGCTTAAACATACATATTCATCTCTATAATTAAGCTAATGCGGTTCATGTCAATATTCATGAACATGTCAATATTCATAGTTCATCGTGATTATAATATATTGAATCATGAAAAAGTAAGAAAAAATGGTTAAAAAAATGAATTTAATTCTAAAAATATTATAACCGTTCGAACGGCATGTTGGCCTGCTCTAATATGAACAAGCATAACCTAATTCTTGTTTGGTCATTCAAATGGCCTGACCGTTCAATTGGCTCAATAGGGCAATCGAAAGGTTGGAGAATTGTGAAAACAATCATCTTTTACCTCTTGAAACCGAACCGAAGTGACTTTAAAAATCCATAAAAATCCCCAAAGATCATGAAACTTTATATAATAAGTACCTAAGCTTAAAAATGATAGATCTAATATTTTTAATGTTCGGACATACAAAAACAACATCAAATCACATATTTTCGAAGAATCAACATAACCCACCGAGAAGCTTCAAAAACTTAAATCTACCTACATTTATGGTGTTACATGCAAGGAAACCACTTGGAATGAAAACCCCTTACCTCTAATCGGATTGTAGACCTTTCAAATGATCTTCAAGCTCAAGAATCCCTACCCACAAATTAAGGTTTTTGTTAGTCATAAGCAAAATCCATGTTTTTTAATCAAAATAGACTCAAATCAACAAGGAGATGATAGATCTAAGATTCCGTACGGATAAAAACGAAAATTACATAGATTAAGGTTCTAAATCAAGATTAAACATATGAACTTGAAGGGGATAAACTAATAATCCCAATAGAAGAGGTAAAACATAGGATTATTAAAACAAAATTAAAAGGATTAAAGAGTAATTTGGGAAAAATCTTACATTAAGATGGATTTCCTCTTTGAGAATAGGGGTAGAACCCTAGCCTCCTCTAAATCTCAACCCTTCCCTAATTGGGAATGAACTAGGGTTTTTCTTTTTCTAGCAAGTGGCTAATAGGCTAAAAATTTAATTATTGGGCTAAAAAATATGCCTTAAGTGACCCTATAAATGCATATTAGACTCAAAAAATAAAATTAATTAAACTTAAGCCTACTTAGATAAATTAAGAAAAGGTTGGTAGCTGAAGGGGTTAGCACGCCACATGATATAGACATAGGTCCCTTGATGGGGTATGCTTCCTTGATTAAGGAATTTAGGTAGAAAATTGACATCAAATTATGGCAATTAGATGGATTGTGCTGGACACTAATATTTCTAATTTAGAAATAAAATTTAACCCTAATAAATTTATAATAACCTAACCTAATACCCTAAAAAAATAAATCAAGCTATAACACATAATTTTTACATAAATCAGAATATTTAAATTAGAAGAAGCGGTAGTGACTGTGGCGAGGCAAGGGGAGAGGTGGAGGGGAAGGAGGAAGGGAGGAGAGAGTGATTCTAGTAAGGCCAAGCTGGGGCAAGGTCAAGGGGAGAGGTGGAGGGGAGGGCCAAGTAGACATTGGATAAGGTGGCTAGGGTTGGAGGGGGGGCAGGGCGGAAAGTATCAGGTACAGATAGGCCACCTACCTTGCATGTTTACGTGGTGCCTATCACTAATTATAAAATAACTCATTCATGCTCTTTTCTATTAATTCCATTAAAATAATTGACATAATAAGAAAAACGGGTAATATATCACATCCTAATTTATATTAGGCATGTCAGGTTGGTACCCTATCTGTGTATAATATTTTTCTATAGGCGGAAGAGGGGAGAGTGAGTCATTCAAGTTCACACTGTCGAACCCGGTTAAACTAGTCGGCCACCGTAACGAGTTAGTGACAAGGGCGAGTTTTAAAACATTGTCCAATACCCACGAACTCGTGCTGGGCCAGGTCGTTACAGGACCAACCCATAGAGCTCTCTGACCCGGTTAAACTAAAATAAAGTATGAGTTTTCTCAGCTGAAGTCTAACAGAAATCAGGAATAGGAATTCTGAACCACGGATTTTGCTGACGACGATCATTGGAATACTTTCTAGACTAACAAACTCAATTAAAAGAGGAAAGAATGGTTTAGTGAGCTCAAGTCCACGAGCTGATTCAAATCCACAAATCTCAATGACAAAGGTTGAATCCATAACCCGAGCTTCCCAGAATCCACAAAAAAGATAAAGATGGCTTCTCAAATCCATCGGCCGATAGGTGGTTAGGGTCGGAGACGGAGAGGGGGAGGGGAGAGAATATATTTATCGACCGGGTCAATCCAGTTGAACCCGGTTAAACTGGTCGGCCACCATTCCGACTTCCGAGTAATGGTGGGGTTTAAAACATTGTCCAATGCCCACGAACTCGTACTGAACCAGGTCGTCGCAGGGCTCCGACCCACAGCCAGTAGTCTGATCGTTCCCCTCCCCTGGGCTAAACCCTAATCTGCATCTAAAACCCTCTCCCTCCAAAACGAGAAGAAATCGGAGGATGAGGCCCCTGGATGAGAACGAGACGACGGCCGTGTTCGAGAAGCTGTTCAAGTTTGCCGGCAACAACCTGAAGAACATCGTGGAGCGTCCTGCCCTGGAGGGCCCCGACCCCACTCCCG
Organism: Saururus chinensis; assembly: GCA_035235625.1. NCBI lineage: Eukaryota > Viridiplantae > Streptophyta > Magnoliopsida > Piperales > Saururaceae > Saururus > Saururus chinensis. The sequence continues at coordinate 37,467,872 of CP141145.1, forward strand.
GCCGCTACTGCTTCCGTCTCCAGAAGAATCGCGTCTTCTATGTTTCTGAGTCGCTCGTCAAGCGCGCCACCAATATCTCCCGCGACAACCTCGTCGCCCTCGGCACGTGCATCGGCAAGTTCACCAAGGGCGGCAGCTTCCACCTCACCATCCAGTGCCTCGACCTCGTTGCCGCCCACGCCAAGCACAAGGTTTGGGTCAAGCCCACATCCGAAATGTCTTTCCTGTACGGAAATCACGTCCTAAAGGGCGGGCTCGGTCGGATTACTGAGAATACGGCGTCGGGCGACGGGGTTGTGGTGTTCTCCATGTCAGATGTTCCGCTGGGGTTCGGGATTGCTGCCAAGTCGACGCAGGATTGCCGGAAGCTGGACCCAAATGGGATCGTGGTGCTTCATCAGGCGGACATCGGGGAGTATTTGAGGATGGAGGACGAACTATGAACAAGTAAATCTATCAAATGGGGACTTATACTCCTTTTCCAGTAAGTGGGCTCTATACGATATGCCGATTTTGACGGCGAAGAACTTATGTAATTCTTATTGTGATATTTATTGATGTGAAATATCGTCCTTCTGTAGCGTTTGACTTGTTATTTAGTTAATGCATCTTGACATTACTTAGATGCACATACTATATTGTGTTGTTCCGAAACTTCAAGTAGTCACCTCTTTGGGTCACCATCTCTTCCTTGACCTACAAATAGAGAAACAATTTTTTTTATTTGTCATAATGATATATAGATTTTTTCCCTCATATTATGGGATCTTCATTCTAGCTGAATTATGTGCCTCACCAAAGCTGGAGTTGGATGACACATACAATCGGGGATCTTGTTATCCAGTAGCTTATAACATAACTAGGAGGATGGCATGTCTCTTACCTGATCAAGGTCCGGTTAACCATCTTACAAGTTACAAAGCCTTGTTTTAGGCCTTTGTTCTCTTGTCAAAATTCCAACTACAGAAGTTGTTAGTAATAAATATTTTCGTCTAGATTTTATGCATTCATGTGACAGAATAACTTTTTGAGTAATGCTTCAGCTTCTAATTTGACATAATCCTGTAACAGTATGTGATCTCTCACATTCTCTAGTTGTCAGTTGTGTCAACTGGTTTTGTTTATTGGTGAGAACTGCTTGCTGGTCTTCTTTTTCGTTTTTTTGGTACAAATTTTTTGCTAATCATTGATTTTGATACAAAAAAATATCAGTTGTTTGTTTTTACTTGCATGAGATGTGTCGCTTGTGACATTGCCTTACCATGAAACCTAACGTCGTGCTTCTTTAGTTCAGAGGATGTTCTTTTGTGGCTGTTACATTTATACGAAAATAGCTTTGAGTTGAGTTTTGGATACAGGTTGGGAGGTTAGAAGTAACATTTATGTGTATTTATATTTACCGTCTGCCTATGGACTTCACACTCTTGTTGTGATGGCACATGGCTAAAAAATTTTGATGTAAAAATTGCTAGAATGCTTGCGTAAATGTTTCTGATGTAAAATTGACCCTTGTTAGCTGATAATCGACATCCTGTTATTGGTCTCAACTAATTATGTTTCACAGTAACGTGTTTATATGGCTTTAGAACTAAACTCAAGGTTCTCATGGTAACTCTTTTTCTATAAAGAATAATCTAATAATGGAGTTTTCATCTTGTGACCAATGAGACTACAATCCGAATCACTGTGGAAAGAAAGTACCCTTAATGGTTTTTTATACTCAACATTCTTTTATATGATTTTTAGTTGAATTTTTGCAATTTAATTGCATCCTTGACATTCTAAATATCTTGGTTCCAATTATTTCAGGTCTCAAATTGAAGTTGTAGCTGGTAGTTGATACAACACTATATACTATTTTAGATTTCATGGGGGCTTCGTCACTATCCTAAAGTTGAAAGTTTGATATAGGTTTCAATATATAATAATAGGTTGCAGAATAATTGATGAGATTAGATCCTACGGCTTATTTACCTTTGTATTTATGAGTAATTTAATATTGTCAGCAGACGCCATTGGCTGTTCTCCGCAGACAATTTGTATGATCCTAATCTTGCATGCTTTCATGAGGTATTTGGTAATTTTCTTTTTGTTCGATTAGGATTTTATGGGTTGAATGTAATGAGATGATTTTTGAACGGTCATCACTGATAGTTTGTTTGTACAAGACGATGCTTAGAGTTTTAGGTTCGTTTTGATCAATAAATAGTGTGAAAAGAAAAAAGAAAAAAGACATTGTTGTTGGAGCTTTAGCCATGTCTGGTATCTACGAAATTGGTTGAGAAATGCGTGTTTGCAGCACGGAGTCCGCAGGTGAAGATGGTCTGCGTGCATTTCTGCGGGCCTTATGCTGCAATATGCGAGTAGAAACTGCTACGAAACTACTAAGAAAAGCGTCATTTTTTAAGAGGATTGCAAAACGGTGATTGAATTTTACAGTGACAGGACGAGTCCAGGGTTGGCCTCTTCATCCACGAAGCTCGTTCGTGGTTATAGTCTCTTTTGATAACGGACTTCTTCTTGTCTGTCAAAAGAGATGCCAATGGGTAGCTCATACTTTGGCCAAGCGAGCTTTAGCTCTTCAATTCTCCCCGTTTGTGGGTTGCCACTGTCCCGGATTTCTTATTGTGACCTTTATTTTGTGATGCTTCTGCGTGTCAGATGTGAGTTTGGTTTGGGGTTTGTTTCCATTTAAAAAAAAACAGAGATACGGGGTTACATCTAACCAATCAGGGAGAGTCAGGGACTTGGGGTTTATTGGGCATATCCTATATATGGAAAACTCCCTAAAGCCTGACATTTCTCTACTGCATATCTTTTCACAATCATCCGAAGGGAAGGGGAACCCTTCATTTTAACCGCATTTGCTCCCATTCCAATGGCATTCTCAACGCCGGCAAAAGGGGGAGGGTTCCCCTTCTACTGCCGCCCTTTCTTCGCTATTATTGTTTTATCATCTCTCATGAATGGTCCTCTCATGGCGTGTTCTCGAATTGTTATTATTTTAAAAACTCATATGTCAAGCTATGCTTCGGTGCAATTGTCTGTGTGGTAGAGTTGTTTCTACATTGTAACTGTCGTTCTGTGTGAATTGGCATAGGTTTTGCCACGATTTGTGCACTTCAACCAATATCTTCCCATGACACGATTTGCACACTTCAACCAATATCTTCGCATTTCATATTCGACTTTGATAATCGTCTCTTTTTTATAACCATACTCGTCTCTTGTTTGTACAGTTCGACTAGCATGTTTTTATGAGGCGATGTTTTTGTAATTTTTTCCTTCTTATTTGAGTTTTTTTCACCACCTTTCTGCCGAAGGGGAAGTGCTTTTCTATGCTCCGTTTTGACAGTGAGCCAAGCTAAATAACGCCTGGGAAATATCTAATTTTAAGATTGACGGCTTACATGCTAGCACAAGTATTACTTACGCTAATGTGCGTTAACATGTATGTCGTCGATTTTGAAATCAGACGCTTCCTATACGTTTCTTATGCTTGGCTCACTTGAAGATGGAGTATGCAAAACACTTCCTTTTTGCCTAAAGGGTTATTTGGTAACAACTTGGACCCAAAGGTGGCTAAAATGTCCCATTAAGTGGAAGAGTTAGGTGAAAAGCAGGCCAAAAACAGCATTGTGTCTTTTATGCACTGGTTGTCAAACTACTTGTAATTCTATTTAAAGGGAAGGTTGGCATGAAAACTAATTTTCTGCCTAATGAGACATTTTATGCCGGTGCCCCTTTTGTACCACATTCGGGGCAGGAATTTTTTAATGCGTGTCGCATACCCTACTAGTCATGCATTTCATTATTTATAAAATAACTCATCAGCATAATTGTGGGATATCAAGGTAGCAAGTGGTTATAAATGCCAATGAGTTATGCATCAAATGGTGAAATACATGGCCACACTGAAAATTTTTAGCCCATATAGGTTGGTAAAGCTACTAACTAGTTGAGCTAGCTCATCAAGCTGAATAGGTTTGGCTCGGTTTTACTCGAATTTAGCTCGGCTTGAAGGAAACTCGAGCTCGAGCTTGGCCCAAATTCAAAAGCAAACAAGCCGACCTCAAATAGGGGCCAACTTGAATCAACTCGGCTCAAAACCTAATTAGTTTGACTCAAAATTGACTACAACTCGACTCGATTTGTTATATGTCACTTCTTATATATTATACCTATATTATGTAAATTTCTTAACTTTCACCTTCCATGTACCCATAATATTTATAAAATATATATACCATATATATTAATATATGGTATATGATATAATATAATATGGTATATAATACCCATATTATGATATTATATTTCAATCAAATATAGATCCTCCTACTAATAAAATTGGGAATGTAGGTATGATAAAAAAATTATTCCTATTCTACCCTTATTCATCTATATAATATTATTTAATTTTTAAATACTACCTTTAATCATTCTAATCTTAACAAATATAAATATGTAATTCAATACATGTTTATAATTTCATCCATTAAAATTTTTCATAATTCTAAAGGGCAAAATAAGTATGTTTAAATCAATACAATGTACTTACTTCGTCCTTCATAAGGATGAAATCAATAATGAACTAATTTGTCTATCTTCTATCTCATCTCTCTCTCTATTCATTCTATTTCTCCTCTCTCTCTCTATTCACTCTCTCTCCTCTCTCCTTTGATTATCTCTCTTCTCTATCTTTCTCCTCTTTCTTTCTATTCTCTTTCTCTTCTCTCTCTCCTCTCTTCTAAATGACTAAATCATGAAAAATTAAAGAAAACATATTGATTTCGTCATTCACAAATAAAATATATTTTATTTTATATTAAAAATATTTAAGTACAAAAATAAAATAAATAGGTACAAAAATTAAATTATATTTTTCAACTTTCTCCCTACTTCTAAGAATTGGGGCTCACGTCATGCACATGAGAGACAGACAAGGAGAGAGAGAGAAAGAGAAAGAAGAGAGGAGAGAGAGAGAGAGAAAGAGGAAAGAGAAGAAGAGAGATAGCCAAAAAAGAGAGGAGAGAGAGATTGAATAGACATATAGAGAGGAGATAGTGAATAGAGATGGTGTGTGAAAAGAGAGAAAGAGGAGAACAAGATAGAAGAGAGAGGGGGAGAGAGAGGAGAGCAAGATAGAAGAGAGAGGGAGAGAAAGAGGAGAGAGAGAAGAAGAGACATAGCCGAAAGAGATAGGAGAGAGAGTGAATAGAGAAAGTGAATAGAGAGAGAGGAGTGTTGTGCCCGGTGTAGGCACAATCGGTACACAGGAGTTCTATGCAGTGAAAGGGAAAGAAGTTGGAAGAAAGGAAAAGGAAGTTTGGAGTTTCATTCATCATGGCCACAAAAGAGGAAGACAATCCCTTTATGGGGAGTCGTGCCCCATGTTGGGACTCGTGCCACTAGTGGGCCCGGTTCTCTTGTGGTCCACTAGTGTGCCTATTACAAAGCATCCTAAACAACAATTAACTGCTAATCAAAATGAAAACTATCCTAATGACGTAAATAAAGTACTAAAATAAGGAAAATACTAAGTCTAACGCACTCGTGCACAATAAGGATAGAAAGTGAATAGAGAGAGGAGATAAGAGAGGAGAGAGAGAAGAGAGGACAAAATTATTTCATTATTGATTTCATCATTCTAAATGACAAAATCAATCATCATTTAATAGGACGAAATTAGTATAATATATTAATTCTATCTTTTGTAATAAGAAAATCAGTATATTATATTAATTTTGTCCTTTAAAAGGATGAAATTATAATTTTTTTTGAAAAAAGTCATGCATGCATTAGTGCCTAACTAGCGCCTGCGTGGCAAAAATGAACATTATATTGGTAAATATTTTTTTCTCTTGGTTATTTTAGTAATAATTATTTCTTAATATTATTTATATAATTATATCTATTATATTAGATATTTAAATAACATTAATTAAATTTTTGGTGACCAATAAAATTTTTATGTAGGGTAATTTATTGACTCTTATTTTAACCATAGATTTTAAAGTAATATTTATAATTTTAATAGAATAAAATTGTGTTTGTTATAATTTTTTTATTTTTAGAATGTTGATGTGATTTTCTAAATTAACATGATTTTTTATAGGGAAAAATAGTTTGAGTTGTAAATGAGATTTAAGCTCAATTCGAACATAGGTTCGAGCTGTTATAGTATATTTTCGAGCTTCAACTGAAGTCAAGTTTTAAGTTTCTTGGCCAAATTAAGCTTGAGTCATGCATCTAGATGTTTGATCGAGCTCGAGTTAAAAAACCTCAAAACTTAGTTCGACTCAGCTTGTTGGCACCTTTATGGGTTGGTCACATAATTGGTCATGGAAAAATGAAAATGATGACAAAAACATTTTTCAGGCGGAACTGCTTTTGAGTTGAAATTGTTGTTAAACTGACCCAAGACTGGCAATTTGTTTGTTTAGTTTGTGCATGTTTGCTCTACATAGTCTTTATACATCTTGTCCTTGGAATAGCTACGGCCAGGTGACCGTTGATGAAGGTGGGCTACTCAGGAGGATGATGGACACTACATTATCCCTAATGTATGAGTTTTTGGCGAAGCCTTACATGCATTAGAGAGAGGGAACACACTTGCATCATTAAACTGCTAGAGTTATCAACATTCAACCTACCTGTTTTTTGTAGGGGGGATTGCATATTTAATTTTTATCAGTCTGGGGAGCCCAAAGTGCATAGTAGGGTGAAAGTCTCTTAAGTCAATATATATGAAGCATTTTCCCAAATGGTGCACTTCAGAGAGGTTTCGGCTTTTGGGAATTTCTGCCACTTAGAACAATAAACTAGAAAGAAGAAGGGGGAGCCAAAGCTCAAGCCAGGCTCAAGCAAGGGAGGCCTAAGAGCCATGCGAAGGTAGGGTTGCAAATAGGGTTGGCTTGAGACAATTGGAGGCCTTGGGCAATATTTTTAAAGTAACATCTTTTATATTTAATATCATAGTAGTGTGTTAATTAAATAAAAAAAATAAAACTTATTTTTGTTGTTGTTTGATATGTAAATTTATTAATTAAGTTTTTATATCCAAGTTTTGTTAATAGGAGAAATTAAACCTAAGCAACAAGTATAGGCAGGCAATTGCGGCATAGCCCCCTAGGCGGTTAGATCATGGCCAATGGCTTGTCCCACATAATAGTAGCCTCTCTCACCATCATATCATAGTCAGGGCTACAACACCCTAGGCCACCTCCAACTATAATGGGTGCTTGATGTTCTCTTCTTAAAGTTTGAATTACAAGGCCCACCCAAACCTAATTCAACTAGTTTTATATATTAGAAAATTTTAGAAAAAAAATATTAATAACATAACAAAGTTTTAGACGTGGTTTTAGTGTAATATCCCAGATTTTCCTAGGTTTCGAAAATTAAACACATAGAAAATATTATATTAACCCCTTAAATTTATAGTTAAATAAATTCCTAAATAGATAGAATTTGTGACTAATACTAATGTGGTTAGAAAGTAGATAGAAAGAATTTCGAAACCCCACCAAGAACGCGCAAATCAGAGTTTGGATGAGGGAGTTATGACCGTTCATAGGTGAACATATAGTTCAGGGCCGGTTTACCTGATTTAGATTTGTATTTGGGTCGTTTAAGTTATTTTATGGGCCCGTTTATTTAGAGTGACATAAATTATTAAAATATAGCCCAATTAATCAGCATTGACCTAACTTTTAAGGGGATTAGGAACCCTAATTCCTATGATTATAAGAAGACATCTTAGGCATAATTAAGGGAGCTTTTAGGGCCTTTAAGAAGGGAAGGAGAGAGAAGAAGACGGTTTTTTGGAAGGTGGTTGGGGACAGAGTCGGGGATGAGTGAGTTCGAAGTTCTGACAGTGTTGGATCCATGACAACTCAACATTTGAGGTAGGACCACTGTTTCTGTTGATAAATCTAAATGTAATTTGGATAAATTGTGATTTATGCAATTACAATTAATGTGATTTTATAGAATTAAAAGGGGGATTTAGTGCAAATCGCCTGCCAAACGGCCACCATCGGGTCGTGGGTCCTCAGCCTTCTGTCTTCTCTTCCCTATATCTGATGAGGTTCAGCAATCACGACTTCTGGAGACTGTCGCCTTGCACTATGCTGATTGGGCGGAAACATAGTTTTGAATTGGGAAGAAGAGGCTTGGGGTGGTGCAGCAGAATGGCAGTAATCGGACTAAGACAAGATCAAGGCCACTGAAATCACTGGACGGCGACGATCCAATTAGGCTCAGCCCATCGCCTGGCAGTGGCGGCTGATTGCCTCATGAGCAGTGCCAGACATTTAAAAAAAGGGCCTTGGTTCTAAGTGGCGGTAGGGCTAGGCACATTGGGATCGCCGTTAGGCGGCGATCCGGTGAGGCTAAAGCCCCCACCCTGCCACGGTAGCCAAAGACGACACCGCTAGAGGCCAACAAGTCTCTGGCCGGCCATGGAGAAGACGACCCACTGTGCGGGTCATCATTTGGCCTAGGACTGGGCAAGGTAACCCTACCTAATTTTGTCACGACCGAGTTCAGTCTAAACATAAATAAAAAACAATATAAATCGGGTCCAATTCTGTAAGTTAAAATAGTCAAAAAAATTGAGAAAAAAATTATAAATGACCATGAGAGTATGTCGAGTTCCATGACCAAGTTTTAGATCAGGACAAAATCTTATAGGCTTTGAAATGACCAATCTACCCTTGTAATTGAATCCTAATGTGATATTCAATAACCCGACTTAGGGGCTTCAATTTAGGGGCCTATGAGTGGATTTAAAAAATTAAAATAATACATGTATATGTACCCTAATTATAGACCAATGCACAAGTTTAGAAAAAATCACAGTAAGTAGATAATTGACTATTTTACCCCCAAGTTTAAGGTAAAACTGTTAATTGAACTAGGTCGGTTCAAGGGGTTTACAACACCATTAAATAACAAGAAAATTACCTTAGGTTCATAACATCAAGGAGTACCCCTGATATTAGTTTTGGACTTATTAGGGTTTGGGGAAGTCCTAAACAAAATGATAAAAATATCCCTATAAGCAGACAAGCCCACATTTGCGTGAATGGAATTAATGGGCCAATTTAATACTGAAACCTCTTGAGAGGTCAAAGACTTACCTGAGAACATAGAGGACTGTGTCCAATGTGAGGATAATTACCTCAATGCCCTTAGGTGCATTATGACCCATTTTCATAAAAGTTTAATCAGTTAACCCAATGAGGGTTAGGGCACAGAGCATGAACATTTCTAATATCATTATTGAGTTTGGTTCTTGATAATATGATATGCTTAGACCTGTGTTGGTCTATATTGTTTTTGTTGTTCCTTGTTTTAATGTTTACTACTAATGTTGTGTTAGTAATTTATTAGTAGCTTAAGATTAATGAAAGATTAATCAATGGGGTTAAATAGCTTTGAATTGAGCAAAAACACCTAATTAATGTAAAGACTAAAATACCCTTAGAGGGGCATGAAACCAATTTATAGAGTGAGCAAGGCCATTGACCTAATGATTTGCCTTGGTTAATGAACCGATAACAGTTTTGAGTTTTAACCCTAATCTAGAAGGGATTGATATGGTTTAGGATAGTCATTCAGAATCATTGCTTGTTAATGAGAAAGCTAGGGTTTATAATGATTTTTTGAGTCTTAGCTCTATTGAGGAGCTGTTGATTTGATCGTGAAGTTGCACCTCCCCATTGGAGGGAGCTCTTCATGAGCTTAGCTCACCACCGATTTATTGATAATAGTTTAGTGTGCATGCATTTAGATTAGCTGACATCTTACTTGGTTGGCTTCTCCTGCTATTTCTATTCAGGTGCAGTTGTGGGTCATGCCCTACAACTCCAATCAAGTCCTTATGCGCTAGGTTGGGTTATGGTACTTCCTCATGGATTCCAGAGCCTGTCTGTCTTTGGGATTATACAGGATATTAATCATCGAGCAATAGTTCGAGAGATAATTAATAATATTATTTGATATTGTTTGTTTAATTAGAACAAGTGGAACAATTAATAGACTTACATAAAATATAGGTTGATTGAAAATACTTAAGCATTGCACGTGTGATGCAATGCTTTTTAGGATATTGTAATTTTTAGGGAGAACTACACTTGGATTCGATCTTATTGGAAACATTAGAGATGTTGTTTGATGAATACATAGGCACCCAATCTGAAAAATATCAATTAATACTTCTGTTCTTTTGGAAACGCTCCTCCAATGGGAGGAGGTGCTTGGTTGCTATTTGGTTGCAAGTTCTTTAGACGAGGATGCAGCGAGGTCAAAACATCAGTGGGCAATTGAGGACGACATTGCACTTGTGAGATCTAGTTTTTTACTTTTGTAATTTTGTAAGTAATTGTAATTACTGGTGTGAGAGCTAACTTTACTTAGTTATTTATTTTCAAACAGATGAGTGACTTGTACTTATATAGAGGGTTAACCTATTATTTATCAAATTTTGACACGTGTAATAATATAATATGTTTTGATATTCATATTTGTGAACCTAAATTATCATGACCTCAATTAATGAGATGATTTGTTTTGTGTTTAAGAAAAAAAAAATTATTGTGATTTATCGCATGTTCTTTATTTAAAAAGGGTTTTAAAAAAATCTGGGTTTTGACATTTAGTGTAGTTTGAATTTTTTGTACTTATAAAATTACTAATATATCCCTAGTCTTTATTAACCCCTCTTTATTATTTTCAGTCATGGTCTAATTTACCCCATAAAATATGAGAAGCTAGGATTAACTCCAAACAATGATTTTAATTATTTTGGAGTAGGTTTTGGTCCAAAAATAATTGTTGGTCATGGGGTAGATGACAAATTTATCCCCATAGTTGGACAAGGCTCGCATGTTAAAAATGTATTGGAAAATAATTTTATTCTAAATTCTTCCAAATTTTATGTCATTAAGGAACATCAAGATATCATAACAAGACTAAGAATATTTTATTAAGCCTATCAGGTGTAGGTTTACTAATCCATACATGAAAATTAGTCTTGTTGTGTTAGTTTAATGTTTTAAGTTGTATCTAGCTAGGTATGCATAAGGGTTGTTGACACATGAGCGGTGATCCTATTGTAGCAATCCAAGTTGCACTCTTCATTGCTAATTAGCATATAGATAAGTAACATTGGTTCCTTGTGTGGAAAGTGGTCATAGTTGACCTCTTAACATTGAGTTCCATGAGTCTAGTTATACTTGCTTCCCTAGAGTTGGGACAATATAAAAGAGTTACAATATGCTCACTAATAATAGCCATGATGAAAACCAACTTGTGTGGTCACAGGCTTTTGTGGCCTCAACATTTTTAGGGCTTTGGTCCTTAGACCTTGTTAGGCACTATGTGTGCGCCTAGGTTTATGGACATCATGGAAGACCCATCTACCTCTAGCCATCGTTGTCTATGAGCATGATGGTACCCACGTCTATAATCCAATGGCTTATCCTAGTAGATCTCTAGAGCGTTGGGATTTTATGTTCTATTTGACAACCTACTCATTTGAACAAAAGTTTGTTTACTTAAAGCCGTAGAATTAGTGTCCTAGCAACAAAGTTTAGTTACTCCTTAGAGTTGGTTTTGCTTATAAAGTCGGACTTTATGTCCTTTTGCTAAACATGATATTAAGTCTTGTGACATCCTATAGATGTTACGGTTTAGTGTGGTTACATTGTCTAGCGGCATTCATTTAACGATATCACTTTCTCTAGTTCCTTTTCAATTTATAATATTGCATGAATATAAGTAGTTTTGACATCTTACTGAGTACTATCGTACTCACACATCTTTATGATGCAAGGATAACTTAGAAAGACAAAAGCTTCAGAGATTTACTACTTTACCAGGTTTGTTATTTTAAATTGTTGTTTCATTTGTACATGACTGAGAGATCTTAACAATGTTTACTTTTTGTAAATATTGTTATATTAATAAGATGATAAAACACCTAGAATGCTTTCGAAAGAAGAATAAATCATGGTCGGGTACTTTTCCAAAAATGGATTTTGAAGTGATTGAAAAATGTGTCACCTTGAAAATTGTTTCAAAAACCCAGGATGTTATAGTGGGCCGCCCATGGCAGCCCGTAGGCCCTTGCTACTGAATCGGGCTTCAACCTAGCCCGCATAGCCTATAAGAAGAGATAGTCAGGCCGACTTGTCCAGCTCGGCCCTAGATGTCGAGGAATGCCCCCAACGAATCTCCCCCACCCAAGAGGGGGGGGCTAAGCCCTAACATTTCTTAGAGACATAGGTGGAACCCCTTTTTTTTAAAAAAAAAAAATTAACATGTTTGAAAGGGGAGGGGAATTACAAAATTGTCACCCCCTAAAAAAGACAAATTTAATCCCGATAACAATAAAATAACTATCATTTTTAATGGTAGGAGGGCCAATTATAATATTTAAAAATCTACAAATAAGGGAGAGTTTAACCTTCTATTCACCCTTTCCTATATTTTCTAAGACTTTCTTTCTCCTCTCTTCCCTTACTCTCAAACTCTTATTCACTTTAATTTTTATTTTTAATTAAAATATAAAAATAAGTTCTCATACTCTCAAGCTTCAAGATTTAAGAACAAAAGTTCTCAAGTCTCAAGCTTCCTCATCATGGGCAACTCAAATCTCGAGCATCAAGGTCTAAGGTAAGTAAATTTCATTTAATAATTTAATTTGCCTCTTTTTTCTCTTAGTTTTTTTTGTTTTAAATAATATAGCATCCCACTCCCACTCTAACTACAATGCCTCCTCCCCCTCCTCAATCACCCCAACCACTAATTTTCCCGAATGAGGAATTCCAGAAATGGACAAAGTCAACTATGAAGGAATCCCACCAATGCCTTCAATGGTTGGGGAGAAAAAAAGTAGAAACCCTCTATGGAGTAGACCATATGAAGAAAATTATGTTGGACAACCCTAACAACCTAATATGTTCTTCCTAAAAGCCAAATGCAACTAGTGTAAAAATATTCTAAGCATGAGAATTGGGGGAGGAGGGGGTACTGAACATCTTCTCCAACATGCTAGTTTATGCTCCTCCAAGCATGGACCAAAAGAACCCAAACAAGCACAATTCAGTGCCATGAGTGCATCTTCCACCTCTCTTAGTACTTTTAATTTTAATCAAGATACAAATCGGAGGGAATTTGTGAAGTATGTTGTGCACACCAAACAACCATTTTCCTTCGCCTATGAGTCCTTGATCGAGATGTATGTGAGGCAAACTCTCAACCCAGCCTTCAACAAAATCTTGTGTAATACCTTGAATATAGATATTTTTAAGTTACACAAGGAGTATAAGGTAGAGCTTATTCACACCTTACAAACAATTCTAAGTAAGATTTCTTTAATTTCTGATATTGGGACTGGTAACCAAGATATCAGCTATGCATGTGTGACCACTGATTTTATTGATGAATCATGGAAATTTATAAGAGAATAATTTATTTTAACATAATAAAATACTCTCTGCCATTTCAATAATTGAAAAATCATATATTTTTGTTTTAAATGAATACTCAATTAAAGATAAAAGGGAAAATTATTTAAATAATATTTTTTTAAAAATAATTACTAATTCAGGTGTTATTTTTTGCCACTAGGCACCAACTAAGTAGCTAACGCCTGTGTGGCTTTTTAATATATATATATATATATATATATATATATATATATATATATATATATATATATATATATATATATATATATATATATATATATATATATATATAAAGGACGAAATTAGGTTTAAGTTGATTTCGCCCTTCAAAAGGACGAAATCTCCTTAAAAAAAATTAAGATCATTGTAAGGTACTTTCGTTCTTCTAAAGGACAAAATTGCCACAAGTATAAAATAAAAATAATGTTGTGAATTCGTCATGAGCTTGAGTTTTATGTTTATGTACATAAACATCATAGGGAGCTTCAGGGGGATAGTTCTCTTCACTCACCAGCTTGGTTTCGCTCCACCCCTTTTTTCCGTGTTGCAGGAGACTGAAGCGCACTAACTAAGACTTGTGGGTCTGTGAGATCGAGATGCGTGAAGCTCTAGAATGCAAATATAGTTTTTCTTGCTTGTAAAAAAATCTTCTCCTCCCCTTTTGTTATGTACATCTCTGAGAGGGGTAGCGAGGAGAGAAGAATATGGCTTGATGACTATGTATACTGTTTTGTTTGTTTGTTGAGAGCTTGATGATGTAGCTATGCCACATAATGTGAATGGAAACTTTTTTCTTATCTCACTTTTTGTTCTAGTTCTTTCTGTTATTTTTCTACTTATTTTGATGAGAAGAAATGGATGACAAAGGAGAGATAAATATGAAATGAATGATAGAAGAAATGGTACATGATGATCCTCTCTAACGGGGTAGCTACGTAGCAAGCGATGCTTGCCACCCAGCTCAAAAATCGGGTCAAGGTCGAATCATGGCCGAAGGCCTAGTCTCATTCTCCACTTCGACGCGGATTTGGGAGAAGATGTCAATCTCGTTCTCCACTTCGACATGGGTGGGGGTAGAACAAGAAACGGTGGCCACAGACAAGGGCATGGAGTAGGATGACTGATAAGTATGACTTGTTACTAGATTAGTATTAGGATAATTCTATCTACTTTAGATTCAGTTTACTTTAGTTTTTAGGTTAATTCTTAGTTTCTTACCATTTTTTTTTAATTTGATTTTGTAAGCTAAGTTGAAGATCGTGCTCTCTACACTTGTGGCCACAAGTGGACATCGACAAGCATAGTGCTTCTCTTCGGTTTGCAAGATTTTTTTTCTCTTTATTTTTAGTTCTTTTCTTAGTTAGTTTTTGCTTGTTATTTCCCTTTTTACACTTAAAATTGTGTGGTGTGTTTGTGGTGTATGCGTGGTCGTCGCTCCTTACTCCCCCGATTAGTACCATTTGACCACGAGCACGAGCGGACGTCTAGGAGAGCTGAGTTGCCCTCGACCTACATCCCTACACCCCCAAACTCTCCCACCAATTCCTCCACCCACACTACTTCTAGCCCCATAATGGCTGAACATCAGTTAGTAGATGCACCACTTAAAGCTCTAAGGGAGTATTACACTCCCAATGAGTACACCTCTCCTTCATGCATTAGGTTGCCAGAGGTCGCTGCCCAAAATTATGAGATTAAGCCCAATGTCATTCAAATGCTTCCATCCTTTTATGGGCTTAATAATGAAAACCCGTATAGGCACCTAGATGACTTCTTAGAACTATGCACAACTTTTAAGCTCTCAAATTTAACCGATGAGGCTGTTAAACTTCGCCTTTTCCCTTTCACATTGAAAGATAAGGCAAAGGAATGGCTTCACTCATTAGAGCCAAACACTATCACAACATGGGCCCAAATGCAACAAGAGTTCCTTAAAAAGTACTTCCCCATAGGTAAGACCAACCAAATGAGAAAGGCCATAACCACTTTTGCCCAACTTCCTACTGAACAGTTCCATGAGAGTTGGGATAGACTTAAGGACCTTCTTAGGAGGTGTCCTCATCATGCTGTCCCTAAGTGGCAATTAGTGCAACGTTTTTATGAGGGTCTTACTGAACAAAACCGTCATCTTGTTGATGCAAGTTGTGGGGGAACCTTTTTGCTAAAAAATGAAAATGAGGCATGGAAACTTTTTGAGGACTTGAGTGAAAATTCTCTTCAACATGCTGCGTTGAATAGAAATGAGAGTGTATTATCTACTTTAAACAATGCCCCCTCTAGGGGTGGCTTGTATGAAGTCAAAAACCCATTAGACCTCTCCTCCAAAGTTGATATTTTGAGTAGGAAGCTGGACCTTCTTATGACTTCAACCCATCATCCCACTCCCTTCACTCAAGATACATGCACAATATGCCTTAGCCCAGCCCATACTATCATTGAGTGCCCCTCTGCCTCTCAGTTTCCTGAGCTTGTCCAAGACCATGTGAATGCTACCCAATCCTTCCCTAGGGCTGAGAACAATCCATTTTCAAACATATATAACCCTGGGTGGAGGAATCATCCTAACTTTTCTTGGCAGACACAAAACCAAGGGGTTATGGGTAACCAACTCCCTAGGCAACCATTCCAAGTTCCACCAGCCCATATCCACCAACCTCAAGTGCAACCTCCATATGTCCAACCCAATAGGAGTCCAAGTTTTGAAGAAAAGGTCTTGAGTGCCTTGCAAGGCCTTCAATCTCAATCCCAACTCCTCCACTCTCATACACAATCTATAGCAAAGTTAGAAGCCCAAATTGGACAACTAGCTAATGTTATTAACAAGAGAGAGATGGGGACGTTGCCAAGTCAACCCCTACCAAACCCTAAAGGTCAATTTCAGGTAGAGGGAGCTCCTCCCTCTAATGAACAAGTTAATTCCATAATGACCCTTAGGAGTGGGAGGATTATTGACAAGAGTGTTGGGGGGACACCAATGATAGATAATAGGACTGAGGAGTTAGAGAGGGCAGCCCCTAATGAACCTCAAGTAGAAGTTAGTACACCACATGAGAAAGAGTTTGTATCTCCTTCCCCTTCCTTAGAGCCACAGTCTAAGACCACCTCTGAGGGATCTTATATCTCTAGGGCACCTTTTCCTCAGTGTCTTGATATGGCCCCACCATTTAGAAAAAGCACAGCTAAGATGGATGATATTCTTGAGACTTTTAAACAAGTTAAAATTAATCTCCCCCTCTTAGATGTCATTAAGCAAGTCCCTGCTTATGCTAAGTTCCTCAAAGACCTATGCACTCACAAACGTAAATCCAAGACCCATGTGTCTAAGAAGGTCTTTCTCACCGAGCAAGTTAGCTCTCTTATGAAGTTTGACACCCCACCTAAGTATAAGGACCCTGGAGTACCCACTATTTCTTGTGTCATAGGTGATCACTCCATCCATAGAGCCCTCCTTGACCTTGGTGCGAGTGTCAATCTACTCCCTTACTCGGTGTATGAACAACTAGGGTTAGGTGAATTGCAGCCTACATCAGTTACCTTGCAGCTAGCCGACCGTTCTGTGCGTAAGCCTCGGGGAGTCATTGAGGATGTCTTAGTGAAGGTTGACCGGTTCTTTTTCCCTGTTGATTTTATTGTCTTAGATATGGAAACCGGTGCCAACCCCACATATCAGATTCCTATCATTCTAGGTCGTCCTTTTCTTGCCACAGCTAATGCATGCATAAATTGTAGGACAGGGGTAATGGAGATGACTTTTGGGAACATGAAAGTGCACCTAAATATTTTTTATGTGTCTAACCATTTGCCTGCAACTTCTAATGCTGAATATTTTATGGTAGACAATTTTAGATTTGATGCTTATGGATAGAGGTCCATCTTTTGTAGCATTAGCCCATAATCAAGTTATGCCTTCTAATTTTTCTACATCATCTTTTTGGAGACTTAAGAGAAGAGCCAATGCTAATATCTACCAGCCGCCCTGATATATTTGAGAATGTTGGCAATGTCTGGCTGAAGACATTAAACTTAGCGCTTCTTGGGAGGCAACCCATGTTTTTGATATATTTCTTTACCTTCCTTTTGTTTATTTTCTTTGCTTCATTTAGGCTTTATTTACTTATTTTCTCAGTTTTTTTCTCATTATAGTTTTTCTTCTTTTATGAGATCTAATACTTTAGGTTTGGGGGAATGCTCATCACTTATATTTATTTCTTTTCTCCAATCCTATGTACTTCACTTTCAGATTAGTGGATTAGTTATGCTTTCAGGTGATATCTTTCTTTTCCCTCTCTTACTTATTCTTGTCATTGTAGTATATATTTTCTTTAACATTGAGGACAATGTTCAGTTTAGGTTTGGGGGTGTAGAAAGATAATTTTTCTTTATTATTTTTCTTTTAGGATGTTTTAGAGTATTTTTTTTTCATTTTTCTTTTGTTCTTTTCTTTTAAGTGGGTTTTATCGCTTATTTTCTTTTAAAAGTATATGTCTGTTTTTAAAGAGATCAATTTCATGAAGAAAGTTCAAGTAATTAATTAAGTGATGAAAATGATTAAGTGAGTAATTTCTATTTTATTTTCATTATCTTGGATAATTGTGCTTATATTTTTAAATCACATTTCACACACTTGAAACTTGTAGGAATATAATTTTATGATTTATTACTTGTAATCTTAGTGGGATATCTTTAACTGAGCATATATTTTTGAAAACTTGGCAATTGAGTAATTTTTAATATTTTATGATAGATCTTTATGCTTAGCTTTTATTTGAAAAAAAATGGGATAAGGTGTATAGAAAAAAAATGAAAAAAAAATAATAAAAAAAATTTTAAAAAAAAAGTTGAAAAAAAATGATGATGAAAAAAAAAATTAAAAAAAAGGTTTGTTTCTCTTTTTACTGAGTAACCGGACCTTGTGCCTAGGCAAGTATAAGGGATCGCGTCAAAAGGTGAAAAGTTGAGATAAATTCTTTTATGACTTGCTTGGTTCTGTAGCCTTTATAGTTCGAGTTATTAAGCCTGAGGGGTGTTTCAACACCTAGTGCCTTGAGCCAACTGGATTAGGGAAACTGGCTTAACGCTTGTTACATGGACTATTTAGAAAGCTTAATAGAACTAAGTATTGCACAAGTCATATTTTAAGGTATATTATGCTCTTATTCCCTGAATTTAATTTGAAGGCTATTACATGAAGGTTTATTATGAGGTGTTAAAGATGAAAGATTGTCATTGTTATATTTTTGAGTTAGTGAACTTTAATGAGCTTGGGTAATGGGTAACATAAGATATGCTTGTTAATAAAGAATGAAATCATATGACTATAAAGTTTCTACACTTTATATTTTTGAAATGTATATATATAGTTGCACAATTATTTCTAAGATGGGGTTATAAAATGGATTATTCCTTACTTGAAAGTGATCAGATCTTAATTGTTTACTTGTTTCAAGTATTTGTGGTTAGTTCTTTTTAAAAATAGTTATGTGTTTTTAAGAGAAAATTATTTTTCAAATTTTTGTTTTCTTGTTTATTTGTTTTATTTTTCTTAGGTTTTAATGTTTGTGGGTATCATTACTGCAAACCCTCACGAGACACAACTTGTCCAACTAGGGACACATAGGGGTTTAAAGGCTTGTTGCATATGCTAAATGCAATCGTGATTCCCTACGAAAGTGGCTTTTATTTATTTTATTTTTTTTAGATTAGTTGTTTTATTTTATTTTTGTTTTGCTCGAGGACTAGCAAAATATAGGTTTGGGGGTATTTGATAAGTATGAAATCTATATCTATTTTATATGTCTTTTTACCTTATTTGCTAGTTTAGATTAGGTTAATTTAGAGTTAGTTATGGTTTATTTAGATTAAGATAAATATTAGTATTTTAGTTTAATTATTAATGATTTTGTAGTTATTAGTAGTTTAGATGTGTATTTAAACAAAGTTGGAATTTTAATTATATTCTACATGTCTAAAATATGGTATTTTATGTTTTGTAGGTAAAGTGCACTTATTGAAGTACTTGGACGATGTTTGAAATGCTTGAAAATAGTCTTCACATGCTTTAAAGTGATTTGGACAACTTTTCGGAGTTATAAACAAGTTAGAAATTAATATGGACACGAAGGAAAGCTTAATGAATAGTCCGGGAAAATAGAAACACTGTAGCCGATCGATCGGGGTCACTTACCGATCGATCTGGATAACGTGAATTCAGACAAAAAAATAGTGTAGCCGATCGATCGGGCATGCAGGGCGATCGATCAACATAACGTGCAGTTTCCTTGTTTAACCCAAATTCCAATCCTTTTCATATTGGATTTCTTCCTACGGAACTTATGCCTATAAAAAGCCATATTTGGCTTAGAATTAGGGGATTCCAGTAGATTTTAGAAGGAGAAAAAGGAAGAAGAAGATGGAAGAGAACTCAAAGCTTTCAATGGAGATTCAAGTGCTTTCTTCTACCATGGAAGGCTAGACTTTTCTTTTACTTAGGAGTTGATGAAGCTATAGATAAGTTTCAGTTTCTTTTCTTTTTAATTTAGATCTCAGTTGTGAATGATGACAATTGTATGATATTGATTTCCTTTTTAATGGAAGAGCTTTTAATGTTTATTCAAGTCTATGTTGATTTGTTGTCTTGTAGATGATAGATTGATATGGTTTTGATATTTGCATCGATTCTAATTTCTGTGATTTAGATGAGATGGTCATACAATAGTTTTAATGTTCAGATAATTAATGACTTGGATGAGTTATACTAAGATTAGACGGGTCATGCCTATAGCTAGTTTAGTGTAGATGATCCGTGCTATTGTCGAAGATAGTTCATGCCATGGAAGTTAATTAATGATTCTTTTTGAAGTAATTCTAGCTTGTAGCTGAGAATACTTGTTCATGTTCACACTAGATTTAGATTAAAAGTTAAGGAATTGTTATGGTTTTATAGTGAATTCAATTTCCTAAGTAATTTCCATCAAATTAATCTCTTATTTTAAACTAGTTGATTCCTTTCTTTTGCTTAATTTAAGTTTAAGTTGTTTTTAGTTTTTAAATCAGCAAATTCCTCTTTAGATTTAGTAATAACCCATCCGTCCCTGAGGTTCGATAACCCTTAAATACTTATCCTAGTACAATTACCTTGTACACTTGCAAAGGGTTTAATTATAAACGATCAATGACCTCTTGACAGTGATGAGGTGGCTGCTGGTCTGGAATCACTGCACCCAAGTGGGCTCCGATGACGATCGACTCCATCGACGAGTTTGAGCTTGTTCCCTGCATTTTCTGTGCCATCCTCACCGTTTACGAGGATGACCTCGCCCACCCCCGTTGTAACGCCCGCCCATTTTTTATTAATATAATATTAATGATCTTGTCCGACGTGCGTAATTAGTACACACGAACCGGATTGACGGGTGTTAATCGTGAAACGATCGTATGCTCAAAGTAGAATATGTCGGAGTATTTGCACAGCCAAGAAAAAAATAAAAACATATTGACAAAAAGTTTATAACATAAGTTTAATATACATACCAAAATTTACTGTACATGGAGCCAGTAGTTATAAAAACATGATTATCTTGGCACATCATGTCTTTACACGTCGGTCACATATATAATTACATTATGTAGAAAACACACGACTATTTGAAAAACTTTTCTTCTTTCCCTTCCTCCATCATCGCAACATCTGCAAGGGTTGGGGGTGCATGAGTATATTTATACTCAGTAGGTTTGTTTAAAAATCTAAAAGAAATGCTAAGCAAAAACATCTTTTAAAATCAAATCAAACAAATTCACAAAATCAATCAAATCCACAAGCCGCGATACCCAACGGCCTACCTCCGCGCTCATGGGACAACAGAGGCCACTAAGGGAAGGAGTTTCCCCATGATACTCCACCCTGTGCACGCCACTAGCCGATCATTTTTCTCGGTAGGCATCAAAACAGTGTATGAAACCACAACTGTCACGCCCCGGTGATGCCCGACCCGAGCCGAACCCGGTCCAAGGGCCGGTCAAGCGCGCGGGGGCGACGAAGTGAAAATTGAGAAAACGATCTAGCGGAAGACTTAACCCTAACCACGGGCGATTAACAGCAACACGGAGTGCGCACAATCCTTTGAGCAAGAGTAAATAAAAGGGAAGAAAAAGGTATTGCTTATCACAAAGTAAACAACAATCTCAAACCCACAAACTTAGTTAAGTAAAGCCCACACCGGCTCAAAATAAGTCATAATCATCACAACTGTATTATATGACATAAATCCAAAACAAGAACCCTACACAAAGGTTCGTACATAAAGCATGAAAGAAACGATGATAAGTCACTCAACGATCTCCATCATCACACCCAAGCTACCTCTGACCTTTCCTCAAAGAGGCAATCCTGTCCGTCTGCGTGTCGCACCACGCAGCCCCAAATCAAAACACAAAAGAGGGGTGAGTTTTAACACTCAGCAATGGTTTTAATATCACTGTCAACGTAGAAAATACGATAGCTTAGAAATGAGATCGTTCAGATCAAAGATTTACATGGTGCATCACTTTCTGATCACACATTCATATCACCTAACACTGCATCATAATGCATAATTCAACCTGCATGGATGTATCTCTAGCATACATATTCCCACATGCATTCACATCATACCAATCCCGCATGGATGTATCTCTAACATACATATTCCCACATGAATAATATCATCACCACCTGCATGGATGTATCTCTAACATACATATTCCCACATGCATAATAGCATCACAACCTGCATGGATGTATCTCTAACATACATATTCCACATGCATAATATCATCACAACCTACATGGATGTATCTCTAACATACATATTTCCACATGCATTTTATCATCAAAGTCAACATGCATGGATGTATCTCTAACATACATATTCCACATGCATAACATCAAAATCAACATGCATGGATGTATCTCTAACATACATATTCCACATGCGTAACATCAAAATCAACATGCATGGATGTATCTCTAATATACATATTCCACATGCATAACATCAAAATCAACATGCATAGATGTATCTCTAACATACATATTCCCACATGCATAATGTCATCACAATCCACCTCCATCAAGGAGTAATCACACGTTAACGTCACACAGACGGGAGCATAGACAAGGCCACGAAGGCGTGTCATGGTACAAAATTCTACACAAGAATTCAAGAAAGATCGGGGTTGTCAATCCCTAATACTGCTCGCCCTGGACGATCCTGGCCAAGGATGTCCCATTCTCACACAGAGAATCTAGAGCAGGGGTGTTCGCCCAGGGACATCTCCTGCGGAGGGAAGAGCCCGAGTTCTCACACAAAGAACCCTAGAACACGTGGTAGCGGGGTGCACACGGCATACCACACTGGATTCTCAGGGTCCAGATGACACACATAATAATATTCTCACATATCCGCAAGACAAGTACACAACTCGTCCCCACATCATTCCATTAAACAAGACTCAACCCGGGGAGTGCACTCGTTCCACACAGGAACTCCAAATTGTTCCACACAGGAACTTCAAATCGTTCCACACAGGAACTTCAAATCAAAATATGTCCTTTCAGACCAATCAAGTTGCGATTAATCCACGACCGATAAACCCGGCACACAATTCCATCACATTGCATCCAATCGGTCAAATTCGATTAATCACAATGAAGCCTCAATTGGAAATCCATTTTCATGATGCGTGCAGCATGGTACATGTGTGGGCAAAGCATACATGAATCCTAATCATGATAAGTGCTCTCACCAGCCCCTAATGCATCATTCATAATCACGATATTAAGCTTCAACATCATCATTTAACCCCCACATGTGTGTGTGTAACTAGTAGAAGCCTTTCACATAATGCATATCAACATGCTTGAAAATCAACTCACTACCACACTACACATGTGAATTTCTATCTAAACATGAATTCCAGCGGAAATCATAGTAGAAGAATCGTTGAAATCACAGCTAGATTCAAAACTCAACCACAAGGGCTAAACACCTATAACATCACTCATTTCATCATTGAGTCATGGCATTCACCAACATTCACACACCATTAATCACAATTTATCATGACAAATCAGTCCAACAATGATTGTAGTCCTACTGAAAATATATGCTTAACCAAAGGGAAACAACCATTCATAATTTCAAGATAATGATTCCAACATCATGCCACAAAGCATGTCATTCCATCATCTCTAAGCATATATCTCAACTCCATAAACTCAATAGCATGCATTTCCAGTAGCCTAACATAGCTTAAAACACTCCACATTCATATAAAATTGGCAAGCTAAAGTGGAATCATCAAAATAGACATCATATGCACAACACACAATTTCCTGTGTAGCCGATCGATCGCCCTTCAGGCCGTTCGATCGGTTACACACAAAAATTTGAAATTTACAGTTCAGCCGATCGATCGCCCTGCAAGGCCGATCGATCGCCAACTCGGCAGAACAATCATCTTCTTCCTTTCGCAAAATTAAACCGAAACACCATAGATAACACTTCAAATCCACATCTAACACCCTAATCATCATCAAAAGTCCTCCTTGACTTCCAGAATATCAAACCAAACCATAATAATGCAAAACACTAAGAAATCGGGATTAAATAATTCTATTTTCTAATCTTACCATTAACACACTAAATCAAGCAAACCATTTTGAAATAAGCCAAAAATGGAGAGTTTTACCATGGATAAACAAAGATTTTGAAGACCCATTACCTCAGCACTTGATTAAGCTCGGATTGAAGAGTCACCCTTCTTGAAATCCTTGAAAACACAATGAGTTTGAATTAAACTCTAATAGAAATCGATTTACCCAAGAAATCCCTAATTAAACCTTAGATCTAGGGCTTGTTGGTAGTAAAAATCGAATTTTGAATGTTAGGGTTTGTAGTAAAACACAAATCAGTAGCTTTTGATGGTAAAAAACGAATTGAATCAAGGGGAAAATGGTAGATTTGGAAGAAATTAAGAGAAAAGCCAATGATTAGTGCTTAATTAGAGTAAGCTTACTTTAATCAGCTTCTAATTCGGGCCTAAGTGGGGATTAGGCCAGCCCTCCTTCCTTAGCCTATTCTCAAAAATGGAAATGGCTCTGGTTTGCCCTTTTATAGTAAGGGTTGGGGTAGGCATAGGTAAGTTTTGGGGTGTAAATATAAAAAGTAGGCTAAAAGTGGGTATTTTGCAAATTTAAGCACAATTTAAGCCTAATAAAATTCTGAAAATTTTTGTGTGACCTTAAGTATATGTCTAGGTTTATTTGAAATAAAAATAAAATTTTCGATGGTGGGGCCCACAGGGGTCCTGCCGAAACCCTAATTTTTGGGAAAATAGTGAAAATTCCAAAAAATCTCAAAAATTCACATTTGGTTTAAAATCACTCAAAACCACTAATATTGAAGTTAATTTTGGTTAAAACTATCACAAACACTATTTATTTATGAAATCACCGAATAAGATCAGAAAACGCGTAAATCTCACGGTAACCCATAATTAACGAAAAACAAAACCGGTTTAAAGATGAGGGTCCTTACAACAACACTATGTGGTACGTACAAAATCAATCGATATATGTAGCAAAATTGTCACATAATTCAAGAGAAAATCCATTAATCGGTTGAAACAAGTATCATACTTATACTTGAATCAAATACTTCAAGAAAGATGGACTCAAATCAGCAAAGCAGTTATTTAGAGTTTAAAACACCCTACCTTAGCCTTGAATATAAAATTCGTCAATATAAAGAGTCCAGAAGATGAAAATAACCCCACCACAGTGTTCAGCATGTTCGCTTTAGTAGAGAATGCCTTTTGAACGGGCAGAATAGGGCTTGAAATGACTCAGAAACAGTAAAAAGAAGAAAGGAGAAGATTAGGGAAGAGGCACATTTTTCGAGGTCTTAGAGGGGTCGTCTTGAGAAAATAACACTTCCGGTGCGTAGAGCACCCTTGAATTAGTAGGAAACGGGTCTTCAAACGTGAAAATCGGACTTAAAATGGGTCGGGAATGAAGAAAACAGTGAAAGGGGTTGAAAAATCGGATGTGGGTGAAAAACTGGCCGGAGAAAGCTTAAATGGGGAAGGAGGGGGTGTTTTCCGGCAGGCGCCCACCGGCACCGCCACAAAAATGGGCGACGCCCACTAGCGCCGCCGCGCGCTATGGGCGCGCATGACGAACGCGCGCCCATCGTGCGTTCGGCGCACGCCGCGCGGCATACGCCGATAATAAAAATATTTTTATTTATTTTAATTTCTAAAAATTTCAAAAAAAACGTAACTTCCTATCCCGAACTCGGTTTTGCGCGTTCTAGGTACCAATGAGCTCGTATTAACAAGCCCTACGAGACTAGACCACTTATGAATCAAGTTACCCGTATTTTAAAAGTGGGTCTTGCCAATAAGTACACGTTCCCCGAGGTCATAACTTTTGTTCCCAACCTCCGATTTACGCGTTTTACGACTCGTTACGCTCGTCTCCACAAGCTCTACCATACTCTTCTAAAATATTATCTCATAAAAATCTCTAAAATATTTAAAACTCCAAAATCATTTTTACTAAAGACATAAAATTTTACCGAGAATTTAGAGTCGTTACAATCTACCCCCCTTAGGAAATTTCGTCCTCGAAATTGAACCTTTTAATCCTTGAAAAGTTCTAGGTAGTTATTCAGAATTTCACTTTCTAGCTCCCATGTTGCTTCCTCAGATGAGTGATGTTGCCACAATACCTTAACCAATGGGATCCTTTTTGTTCGAAGAATTTGTTCCTTACGATCCAAAATTTTGATCGGCTTCTCTTCAAAAGATAGATCAGGTTCCAAGGTGACAACTGATTGGTCGAGGATATGAGAAGGGTCTTGTACATATTTCCAGAGCATGGATACATGAAATATGTTATGAGCATTGTCAAGGTGAGGGGGCAAGGCCAGTCTATAAGCCACCGGCCCTACTTTGTCCAAGATCTCGAATGGTCCTATGACGCGAGGACTTAATTTGCCTTTGACTCCAAACCTCATCACTCCTTGAGTTGGTGAAACTTTTAAAAGTACTTGATCGCCCACACAAAAGTCAAGATCCTTCCTTCTTTGATCAGCATAGTTCTTCTGACGACTTTGGGCTGTCATTAACCGATTTCTGATGAGTTTTACTTTATCAGCACATTGTTGTACAAATTCTGACTTCACCAACTTTCTTTCTCCTACTTCACTCCAGCTAGTAGGAGATCTACAAGGTCGGCCATAGAGAGCTTCATAGGGTGCCATACCTATGCTGAAATGATAACTATTATTATATGTGAACTCAATCAGTGGCAGATATTCATCTCAGTTACCCCTCCAATCCAGAGCACAAGCTCGTAACATATCTTCCAAAGTTTGAATGGTCCTTTCAGACTGACCATCTGTTTGTGGGTGGAAGGCTGTACTAAATCTTAGATTAGTACCTAACTCTTCCTGAAGTCCTTTCCAAAATCGAGAAGTAAATCAACTATCCCGATCGGAGATTATTGATAATGGCACTCCATGTCGGGTTACGATTTCCTTTACATACATCCTTGCCAAAGCATTTAAGGTTTGGGTCTTCTTTATAGGTAGGAAATGTGCACTTTTAGTGAGTCGATCTACTACAACCCATATGGTTTCATGACCTTGCGAAGTTCTGGGTAAGCCTGAAACAAAGTCCATCGAAATGTGCTCCCATTTCCACTCAGGAATTTCATTTGGCTGTAATGTACCTGAGGGCTTCCAATGTTCAGCTTTGATTTGCTGACACGTTAAACACTTGGAAACATATTCTCCTATGTCTTTTTTCATCCCATTCCACCAAAAGTTCTTTTTTAGATCTTAATACATTTTTGTTCCTCCTGGGTGAATGGTGTACTGAGATCTATGTGCTTCATTTAATAGATCTTTTCTTAATTCAAACACCGCTGGGACCACTAACCTTTCTCGAAATCTTATTCCTCCATCAGAGCCTTGATTGAAGTCAGGTCGTCCCAGTGAAGCTTGTACTTCTTCATCCTCTTTTTGAGCTTCCAAAATACGTTCAACTAAATTTGATTTTACTTCTAGGTTGGCCATAAAAGAACTCTTTTTTCCTGGTCGCAACCTAGGTTGACATCCTATCACCTCTTCCAACAACTTCCATTTTCATGCTATTATTTGAGCGATTTTTCCTTCGGCCTTGCGACTTAAAGCATCAGCCACCACATTTGCTTTCCCCAGGTGGTACTGAATAGAAAAATCATAGTCCTTTATATATTCAATCCATCGTCTTTGTCTCATGTTAAGCTCGTTTTGAGAGAATATGTACTTTAGGCTTTGATGGTCTATAAAAACTTCAAACTTTTCTCCATACAAATAGTGTCTCCAGATTTTTAGTGCAAACACTACTGCTGCCATTTCCAAATCATGAGTGGGGTAATTCTCTTTGTGCTTCTTTAGTTGTCTTGAAGCGTACGCTATTACCCTTTCATTTTGCATTAGCACACATCCAAGACCGATTCTAGAAGCATCGCTATAAATGACAAGTTCTCCGTTACCATACGGTAAGGCTAAAACTGGAGCAGTAGTGAGTTTTCTTTTTAATTCTTCAAATCCAATCTCACATTCTTTATTCTATATAAACTTTACCCCTTTTCTGGTTAACTTTGTTAAAGGCAAAGCTATACTTGAAAATCCTTCGATAAATCTTCGGTAGTAGCCAGCAAGACCTAGAAAACTTCTAATTTCTGTGACTGTCTTAGGTCTTTCCCACTTCATTATTGCTTCAATCTTGGTTGGGTCTACTGATACTCCGTCCTTTGAAATAATGTGACCCAGAAAAGCAATTTGTTCTAACCAGAATTTGCACTTACTCAACTTAGCATAAAGCTGATGATCTCTTAATGATTGTAGAACGATTCGTAAGTGCTCTCGGTGCTCTTCTGGACTAGTAGAATAGACTAAAATGTCATCAACAAAGACGATTACAAATTTATCCAAATATGTTCGAAAAACTCGATTCATCAGGTCCATGAAAGCTGCAGGAGCATTCATCAATCCAAAAGGCATCACTAGGAATTCATAGTGGCCATAACGAGTACGAAAAGCTGTTTTTGAAATATCCTCAACCCGTATTCTCAACTGATGCTTATGAAACAAAACTCTTTTTCTCTTACAGTCTACTAAGGCCTCATTTTCTCAAAGCCAATCCATTCCCAATATGACATCAAAATTTGTCATACTTAAAAGTATAAGATTGACTCCCCATTTTTTGTTTTCCAAAGACACAGACACATTCTGCAAAAACTCTTGTGCTAGAAGAGTTTTTCCCATAGGAGTTGATACTTCTAATGTATATCCTAGTTCCACAATTTGACAACTAGTACTTAAAGCAAAATCATAGGAAATAAAAGAATGCGTTGATCCTGGATCTATCAAAACTTTAGCAATCTTGTCCAAGATCAAAAGTGTACCTTGTATAACTCCATTTGACGTATGGGCTTCTTCTCCTGTGATGACATAAACTCGCCCTTGAGCCTTAGGCTTCTGCCCTGTCTTGATCTCTTCTTGGTTCTTCTTCTTCGGGCAGTCTTTAATCTTATGTCCCAATTCGCCACAAGAGAAGCATCGTCCTTCAGCTTCATGACTCTTCATTTTTGGGCAATTATTTATCCGATGCCCCAGTTCGCCACAAGCAAAGCAACGTCCCTCATTATAGAAACAAACTCCAGGTGGGTGGATCCGGTAGCATTTAGAACACTTTTCCAATTTCTTCTCCTTCTGAAATTGAGTTTGAGTTCCAAAGGGTTTTTGAAATTTAGCGTTACTATTTTGGGTAGGAGACATGAATTTCCTTTTTCTTTCATCAGTCTTGAAGTTGCTATTTTGCCCATGATCTTTACGTTCTACCAGGAACTCTTGATATTCTTGTTCCAATAAGGAAGCCAATTCTACTGCCTTTGCAAACGTAGTAGGTTGGAAACCTACTATTCTGCCACGGAGACCACTATTTAATCCCCTAACAAACTTTAGAGCTTTCTTTAACTCCGTAAGACAGAAGTCAGGGGCAAAACGCTCTAACTGTACAAACTTATTTTCATACTGAGTGACTATCATATTCCCTTGCTGAAGGTCCAAGAATTCTTTTTCTTTCTTATCCTGAATATGAGGAGGGAAATACTTATCATATAGTACTCCTTTAAACTCTTCCCACCTAATATTTTCTTTGTCAGGAAAGAAATTCCTTTCTGCCGTAGGCCACCAAAAAGCTGCTTCACCCGATAAAGAGAAAGTGGCCACATCCACTTTTCTATCCTCTGAAACTTTCATAGCCTTAAATATTCTTTCGACCTCAAATATCCATTTTTCGGCTGCCTCCGGACCATCCTCTCTAGTGAGAGTTGGAGCAATTTTCTTGAACCGTTCTAGTAAATCCTTCTCATTCCGACCATTTTCACCTGATTCCATAGTGTTTCTCCCATGGTTAGGACTGGGCTGAACTCCTTGAGTTTGCATATGCTGGGTCATTCTTTGTATCATTATATCGAAGAAATTTTCCATATGATTATCTGATGTTGCTGCACCATGAGTAGCCATTTCAGCTTGGGGGGAATCATCAGATAAATGGACCTCAGAAGTCATTTCCGATTGCTAGTAGACTATAATAACCTTGGTTCCACAAGAAGTTGGTTTAAACAAACGAAGATCATTTATAATCATTTTAAAGCCTATACACGTATTAACATGTGTATACATATAAAAATAAATAAATAAAAACACCTAACTTCATAATCATAATTTAAAGTAAGAGCAAAACCAACTTAAAACAACCTTTTGAATACAAAAACACATATTTTTGACTAAATATAGTATTAAAATATTAATTATTTATGTGACCGATTTAAAGCTACTCTCCTAGACAGTAAAACTTTGAGCTCCGATACCAAATGTAACGCCCGCCCATTTTTTGTTAATATAATATTAATGATCTTGTCTCACGTGCGTAATTAGTACACACGAACCGGATTGACGGGCGTTAATCATGAAATGATCATATGCTCAAAGTAGAATATGTCGGAGTATTTGCACAGCCAAGAAAAAAATAAAAACATATTGACAAAAAGTTTATAACATAAGTTTAATGTACATACCAAAATTTACTGTACATGGAGCCAGTAGTTATAAAAACATGATTATCCTGGCACATCATGTCTTTACACGTCGGTCACATATATAATTACATTATGTAGAAAACACACGACTACTTGAAAAACTTTTCTTCTTTCCCTTCCTCCATCGTCGCAACATCTGCAAGGGCTGGGGGTGCATGAGTATATTTATACTCAGTAGGTTTGTTTAAAAATCTAAAAGAAATGCTAAGCAAAAACATCTTTTAAAATCAAATCAAACAAATTCACAAAATCAATCAAATCCACAAGCCGCGATACCCAACGGCCTACCTCCGTGCTCATGGGACAACGGAGGCCACTAAGGGAAGGAGTTTCCCCATGATGCTCCACCCTGTGCGCGCCACTAGCCGATCATTTTTCTCGGCGGGCATCAAAACAGTGTACGAAACCACAACACTATGTGGTACGTACAAAATCAATCGATATACATAGCAGAATTGTCACATAATTCAAGAGAAAATCCATTCATTGGTTAAACAAGTATCATACTTATACTTGAATCAAATACTTCAAGAAAGATGGACTCAAATCAGCAAAGCAGTTATTTAGAGTTTAAAACACCCTACCTTAGCCTTGAATATAAAATTCGTCAATATAAAGACTCCAAAAGATGAAAATAACTCCACCACAGTGTTCAGCACGTTCGCTTTAGTAGAGAATGCCTTTTGAACGGGCAGCATAGGGCTTGAAATGACTTAGAAACAGTAAAAAGAAGAAAGGGGAAGATTAGGGAAGAGGCACATTTTTCGAGGTCTTAGAGGGGTCGTCTTGAGAAAATAACACTTCCGGTGTGTAGAGCACCCTTGAATTAGTAGGAAACGGGTCTTCAAACGTGAAAATCGGACTTAAAATGGGTCGGGAATGAAGAAAACAGTGAAAGGGGTTGAAAAATCAGATGTGGGTGAAAAACTGGCCGGAGAAAGCTTAAATAAGGGAGGAGGGGGTGTTTTCCGGCGGGCGCCGCCACCGGAACCGGTGGGCACCAGCCGGCGCCGCCACAAAAACGGGCAGCGCCCACTGGCACCGCCGCGCGTTGTGGGCACGCGTGACGAACGCGCGTTCGTCACGCTCGCGGTGACAAATGCGCGTTCATCGCGCGCGACGTCACACGTTCGGCGTGCGCCGCGCGGCATGCGCCGCGCCGAGCCACCGATAATAAAAATATTTTTATTTATTTTAATTTTTAAAAATTTTAAAAAAAAATGTAACTTCCTATCCTGAACTCGGTTTCGCGCGTTCTAGGTACCGATGAGCTCGTATTGACAAGCCCTACGAGACTAGACCACTTATGAATCAAGTTACCCGTATTTTAAAAGTGGGTCCCGCCAATTAGAACACGTTCCCCGAGGTCATAACTTTTGTTCCCGACCTCCGATTTACGCATTTTACGACTCGTTACGCTCGTCTCCACAAGCTCTATCATACTCTTCTAAAATATTATCTCGTAAAAATCTCTAAAATATCTAAAACTCCAAAATCATTTTTACTAAAGACATAAAATTTTACCGAGAATTTAGAGTCGTTACACCCGTTGGGCGCCCTTGATGTTGGCTACGACCTAGACACTGCCTATGTCATCAAGCATACTATGTATGCCGACACATCATGCACCACCCCGCCCTACCTCCTCTACGCAGACCACTGCCACCGCAAGATCCTCCTCACCCTCCGCGGTCTCAACCTAGCTAAGGAGTGTGACTACAAGGTCATGCTCGATAATGGCCTCTGACACCAGATGTTTGACGGTGGCTATGTCATCACGACCTCCTCAAGTCCACTGTCTGGGTGCTCAAGCATGAGTGGGAGAGGCTCCAGAAGCTCTAGACGGAGACCGGCTCCTTCTAAAAGCTTGTCTTCGCTGGGCACTCCTTGGGCTCTGGCGTCACCACCCTAATGACTATTCTCTCCATTAATTGCCTCGACCGCCTGGGTGGGATCCCCCAGACCCTCGTTCAATGCTGGGTTTTCTCTTTGTGACTTATTTCCTGCTTCAACTTCCTTGCCTTCTCCACATGCCGGCGAGAGTCGGTGTTCATGGAGACGTTTATCCCGCATAGCACCGATAGCTTCATGCATTTTTTTCAAGTCATGTGATTTCGTCCTTTACTACAACAAAATCAACTTAACATGATTTTGTCCTTTTAAATAACAAAATCATTTGATTTTCTTTAAAAGGTTTTGTCCTTCGGAAGGACGAAATCAACTTAAACTTAATTTTGTCCTTCCAAAAGATGAAATTATCTAATTTTTTTAAAAAAAAAGCCACGCAAGCACTAGCTGTTTGGTTAGTGTCTGCATGGCAAAATGCAACACTACTTTGGGAAATATATGAATTGGTAATTTTAAAGGGAAAATTATTTAAATAATATTAAAAAAATAATTACTGATTTGGACCACTTTGGGAAATATTTCCCAAAAGTGGTGCTCCTTTTTGCCACGCAGGCGCCAGCCAACCTGCATGGCTTTTTTTTGTTTTTTTAGTTTATTTCGTCCGTTAGAAGGATAAAATCAGCTTTAAGTTGATTTAGTCCTTCTAAAGGACGAAACCGGGTCAAGTTTTAATATTGTTGAATCGATTTCATCTTTTAGAAGGACGAAATCAACTTAAGCTGATTTCATCCTTCTAACGGACAAAATCACGACACTTAACCACTTTCGCAGTAAACGAAGATGATTTCATCCATTTAAAGGATGAAATCACATATACACTGATTTCGTCCTTTAGAAGGACAAATCAAGTTAATTTTTTTTAAAGATATGTTTTAAAATAAATTTAACACTTGTCCTTGTTCATGCATTCCACACATTTCATTTCATTCCACACATTTCATGCATACCAAAGACAACATTAAAGTTATTGACATCGTTGAATAAAAAAAACATAAAATATAAATGTTTATCAAATATATTACACACAATGGGAGAAAATATTTAGTTTAAAATAAACATAAAACAACGCAAATGTCACAATCTCCTATGTCCTCGACCTTGGCCGCGATGGTGTTGTGCTATCTCCTCCTCATGATCTGCCTGTTTCGGCTCTGGCTGTGGCTCCGGCTCCGCATAAATAATAGATGGTTCAACACAAGCTGGTAGATGTCGTCTATAATATAAAATCGGCTCTGCCCGGGCTACATGTGCAGTGACTCCAAATGATGAACATGGAGGAGAGCTATGCGCTACTGATGAAGATGAAATATCATGGAATGAAGAGTGAGGAGGTTGTGTCTGAGCGGCCTCGTGGACAGGATAATCTCTAGGGACATCCGTAATCACCGACTGAAGCAGTGGAAAGATACGAATAACGTCATCATGCTCCCTAATTACCAACTAACATGCTGCTAATAAGTCCTCACTCGAAGTGTAGGTGTTAATTGCGTCAGTCAAATATGTATGCGTATGTCAAGCTAGACGAAGCTATCAAAAAATAAATTAAAAAAAATAATTAATTAATAAGAAATAAAAAAATAATATATGCTTTAATTAACAAATTTATACTTACCAAAGCTGCCTCAAACGCTCCCTTAGGCTGATATGCCATCTCCTCTATATCATTGCGGGGCAAAATATATCATTGTGTTATCGAAAAATACCACTGTATATATGCACTACGCAATCTTGTGATGTCGTAGCCATCTCCCCTCCGATAATAGTAGCTCTCCGATCCTCCCATCGAGCGATATATGACGCATGATGTAATGTGCAATCGGTAATATGGCAACCCTGTCAAGTGAAGCGATGGATATACTCAATAGGAGACGGTGGGACCCCTTGTTCCAGGTTAAACTGGAGCATTACCCGATCTGACACATACATCTCTACTATCTCGTAACATATTAATGGAGTTCGAGATAGCCACAGGTCTCAACCGTTAGTACATAGAGGAGGTAAGGCAGCCAATACTTCCAGTGAGTACGACTGACAAATAACCTATACAATATGTAAAGATAATTTAGCTTAAATAATGATAATATTTTTTTATAAACACTACAAGAAAAGTTCAACACATAAATAAAATTACCTGATATGGCCGCTGGTGGTCTAACTCTCCTCTGTACAATTGGAGGACTCTTTGTGGATTTTATGTTCTCTTTCTTCGAACATTCCACTTTAAGGAGTTAAATTTAAAAAATGAGTTCAGCAAATATGTATGAAACGATTCAAAAATAATCAAGTGTTAAACAAAAATAAAGCTTACCTCGCTCCTAATGGAGCACTCTCGGCTAAGCAACCCATCTCAACATTTGGTTGTCCGACGTGTAAATGCTCCCACGACCATAGCTATGTCAGAAAATATGAACATATTAACTAAAATTAAAGAATTATACATGAAAAAAACTATTTAAAGTTATAAATCCATTTACCTGAAGAAGGGTCAGGCAACCTACAATCCCCGAGGTCATGGCCTGACATGTTTTCCCTAACTCTCGGTATAAAAACGCAAGAGTGGCACTGCCCCATGAATATGCACCCACCATGTCGAAATCCTCAAGGAGGGAGAGATAGGCCACATGTACATGGCTACTCGTGGTATCCACAAATATCGTCACTCCAAGTAAATGTAAAAGATAGGCTCGTGCATGCTGCTCGATAACTACCTCTGTAGCATCGGCTAGGAGCTCTCGAAACTCCTGTAAGAGCCATCGAAGAAGGCTCACTCGGCTACCACGCATGAATGTAGCAGGAGGAGCTCTACCAAGGAGTCTAACTAATATATCACCATGAGTTCCTCCTATCGTGCCCGTCACCGCATTGCCATCGATGCAAAGTCCTAATAGAATTGCCACATCCATGAGAGTGATGGACATCTCTTCATAGGGCAAATGGAACGTCTGCATCTCCCTCCTTCATCTCTCAACAAGAGCTATCAATAGAGGTCGATCGAGACAGACGTATCTAAGATGAATGAAATGCCCAAATCCCGCTCGCTCAATATAGGGTAGCATACGATCATCCACTGGCCAATGGCGGAGATACGTAAAGTGTTTGGTGCACTCAAGGGACCCAGGGTCCTCTACTAAATAGATTGATTATAACACATCATACTATATCATAAAAAAAGGAAACAAATTTTAATAAGAGTTATCATACCTCTCCTCTCCAAATAGCTGCCGACCTATGTGTCTCCTGATGTGAAAGTACATAAGCATCAATCGGGCCTGGCACGTAAGATGGATTTGCATGATCCATATGATCTGTGGACGGAGAATTAAGATCACATCATTATTCGTCAGGAACATTTTTATCATACCTAAAATAGAGAATAAATAAATAGATTGATTATATGTTTACCAATCAATAGGAGGATTTCTACATGCTCTACTATTGTGCCCACTTTGTTTACACCTCCCGCATTTATATCGTCCTCTACCATCTCTCTCCATCGTTCTACGGTTCATTGTATTCCTAATACGAACAGATCGTGGGTGACCGGGTTGCCTTGTTGCTATCAGAGGGTACAACACAAAAGGTATATCCCTCTCCCAATACTCCCGACCATGAGGAGAATTAAATTATGAAGAATACACATTTTTATAAGTGGACGATGTGTAAAACAGTGATGCCTGTATTGGCTCCCGCCGCTTTGCCCACACGGTGATAATATGAGTGTAAGGATAACCATAAACCTGAGGGATGTTGCATGTACAAGTATGCATTCTCGCATTTACCATAACCTTTCGGCCACGAATAGACATCACTTCGTATTGACCGTTGTTGATCCTATTAACTATATACTCCCCAATTTTTCTTGTTTGTTTTCTCATTATCGCTTCCACTCTAGGAGTATATGGGGTAGCCATGGCAGATGCGGCAGACAATCGTTTAAAGAAGAATTTTATGACCCGGTAAAAAATAGCTGACACTAAAGCCTGCATGGGTAATCCTCGTGCCCCCTTCAATATGCTATTTAAACTTTCGGGCATATTTGTAGTCGTTATGCCAAATGTCCTACAACCACCATGGGCAAGGGACCACTATGTAGGATGCAATTATCCTCCTAAGAGGAGATGTTTTGCCCTAAGACTCTCCTAACCAATCAAGTCCATGTTAGCATCAAACTTTTCGATTGTAAGTGCACAAGTTGCTGCCCCAATCAAGTCCGTCAGTGTATCATTTTTGAACTCCTTAAAATTTGCTTGTATGTGACGGATGCAATAACGATGGTGGTACAGAGGCTCGGGAAGAACATCGGGCACGACCTTTTGAAGCCCCTTATGCCTATCTAAAATAATAACGATGTCTGTCATGCCCATCGGTACATGATCCCTGAGTTCCATTAAGAACCATTTCCAATTGTCTCCATCTTCCTTCCCGACAAGCGAGAATGCTAGAGGAATAACTCATTATTTCCATCTATAGCCGTTGCAGCCAAAAGAGCACCAGGATATCTGCCATACAAGTGAGTGACATCAATACCAATCACAGGGATGCAATGTCGAAACCCTACTATAGACGGCCCAAATGCCCAAAACAACCGTGTAAATCTCCTACAAGTGCCACCATCTGCACGAGGTACTACATCATCCTCTAAGCGGTAGTAGGTGTCATGATTCGCTTCTTGCACCTCCCTTAGGTACATTGACAACAATTTATATGATTCCACCCAATCCCCATATATAGCCTTGATCGCCATATTCCTTCCTACCCCTGCTTTCTTATAGGATATGTCAACATCATACTTCTCCTTCATTCTTTGAATAATATCCCCCAGTGTGAGAGTTAATTCGGCTCGGATAGCGGGCATTATGACATTCGAAATAAAGGAGGCACTGCACTGCCT
Organism: Saururus chinensis; assembly: GCA_035235625.1. Classification (NCBI taxonomy): domain Eukaryota; kingdom Viridiplantae; phylum Streptophyta; class Magnoliopsida; order Piperales; family Saururaceae; genus Saururus; species Saururus chinensis. The sequence continues at coordinate 37,505,346 of CP141145.1, forward strand.
ATGATCTAAGCTAAGTTGGGCATTTTGACATGTGTGGTCACCTTTGTACGTCTTTAATTTAAAAAACCCTCCACCCCTTTTTACTGTGCCATGAACTCTCCTGTAAGGTCCCTGATTTTTCTACGATTTTCTGGGATTTTTCTGCCATTTTTTTGGTCATTTTCGGCAGAAAAATGTGACGTTTCAGCGTATGGGTATTTGTGTCTTTTCCCCGTATTTATACCCATAGAGTCGGGTGTGGGGCTTAGTCGCGGGCCACGGGCCTCGCTGCGCGCTTACGGCGCAAATTTTGGAGGTTCAACGCGTAACCAGTAGGTTAACGCGCGTTGGGGACGTAAGCGGGAAAAAAATAAAGGAGAACAGATAAAAGATTGGGCTCGGCCCGATACGGATTTCGGATGTGAACAGTACCACCGCCCCCCCATTCCGCCTTTTCACTGTGCCCGGCCACCACCGGCCGCCGGCAGGCCGCTGGACCGCCACGCCGGCTCCGCCCTGGCCATGCGACGGCAGGGGAGCCGCCGTCCCGGCCCCACGGCCGCTCCGCCCCGATTTTTCCGGTTAGCCTCCCCACTGCCTTTTTGGATTCCGCCGCCGTCGTAGGCCGGCGAGGGCCGGCCGGCCGCCCACGGCTCCGCCATGGGCCGGCGACGACGGGAGGCCACTCCCCCCGGCCCCGGACGGCCTCTGCTCCGCCGTTCCGCTTCGATTCCCCACCGCCCTGTTTTGCCGTCCCACTGTACAGCGCCGTTCTGCTGCCGCCACGGGCGGGCACGGCCTGACCGGCCGGCCACGGCTTCGCCCTGGGCCGGCGACGGCGAGGAGCCCCTCCTCCCGGCCCGGTGGGCCTCCGTTCTGCCGCCTTGCACTCTTCTCCCCCTCTGTGCACTGTTCCGCCGATGGACTGTTTTGGGCAAACAGTGGCCGCCGGCGGTGATCTACGGCCGATTCGGCCTTCCCCCAGCCCCGCCTTGCTCTGGCGAAGGCAGTGGACTACACCTCCGTGCCCGATTCAGCCGCCGCCCTTATGGGTTTTCCCCGGTCGTCCCCTATTTTTGGCCTGCGTCCGTTTTGGACGTGGTGACTGACGTTATCAGTCGGACGCCGGATTTGTTTTGGTGGACCTTAGTTCGGCTCCGCCCCAGCCCGGTGATACCAATGGGCCACCCCTCTGGGTCTTGTTCAGCCTTGCGGCCCGTAGCCGCAGCTGGTCCGCCTTACCGGCATGTGTGCCGTTGACCCTTCTTGCCCATTTTACGCCATCGGTACCGGACAGCCTCGGGCAAGAATTAGTATGTCTTACCTTGACAGAAGGTGGACGAGTTCACCTGCTCAGGCCTTGGCCAGTGACGGCCTCATAGCCTTTGCACGACCTTGAACCCTCCCCTTTGCCCTATACCGTGCGAGATGCACAGCCGCCCGCACCATGGGTATTGGTTGTGGGTGGCGATCGGCGATGTTGCCGCTTAGATTGGCCACCGCTAGGGCCTTAGCCCGGTTGGCTTTTGTGGGCCATGAGTTGCCTCATTTCAGCCATCTCCCCCGCCCTTTGGGCCGCGTGCGCATGTGGCCACGCGTGTACTTCTGGGTTTAGGCGCCGCATTTGTGCCGCCTAACCATCGGTTGGCTTTGCCACCTAGTGGAGTTGACCACTAGAGTTGTCCTCCACCTCTCCTTTGATTCTCGAGCGTTGCCCCACGCTCTCCGCCCATATGTGGGCCTTTGTTGACCAAAATCGTCGCCGTTGGGTGCTGTCCACGGCCGATTTCGACGTCTTGTGGCCGGCTGTGCACGTCTTAGCCACCGGCTGATCTTCAGAGTGTACACCCTTGAAATCTGATCGCACCGCCACATAGGTTGGCACGATATTTCTCTCGGCCGCCCTAGTGTGCCGCCGTGGATCGCGGGTTTTGCCGCATTGATATCTGACACTCTGTTTGGCCGTGATAGTTCCGGCGCATCCTAAAATCCTCGGGACAGCAGCTCTCTCAGCCAGGCAACGGTTTTGACCGCCAACTCCGCCGCCGACGCCGCCACCGTCGTGTGCTCGCCATCGAACGTCATGATTACGAGGTAGGGGAGCTTTGAACTCGTAAATTCATGAAGCATGCTTTGAATGAGTAGTAGCATGCTAGGATTGTATGATTCCATGCTTGGATGTTAAGTAACGATCCGATTGCATGATGTGCGTGTAAGCATGATTGTATGGTATGATTGATATGCATGAGATGTATGCATGTTTTACGGATGTGGATTATGTATGCGCTGGCGATGGCTAGTAAATATGTCAGTATGCTATGTATGGGTTATGCATGTGCTAGTGATGGCTAGCGTGCATGTTTGAAGTATGTATGAATGTGTGTGCACGTGCTAGTGATGACTAGCGTGTACGTTTGATGTATGCATGTGCTAGTGATGGCTAGCGTGCATGTATGAACGTGTGTATGCATGTGCTAGTGATGGCTAGCGTGCATGTTTGTAAGTCATGTATGTATGACCGTATGTGTATGTTATATGTATGTGTGAGACATACGTATGTATGATGGCATTTTGCCTATGCTTTGGATGTGTGTAAGAGTATGTGGGCAGATGTATGGGCGATGGACAGTAAGAGGTGACAGAAGCTCTGTCTGAATTTGGATACAGTTGTGTAAGCGTATGACAGAGGACAGAGGATAAGATTATGACGGGTAAGGATTAGAATGGATCAGTTTGGGGTGGATTGTGTGTGTTGGGCGTTTGTCAGACAGTAAGAGTGTTCATAATTGTACAAGCATAACGTACAGATTATGAAGTGAAAAATAAGTATAATAAGTGAGATATAAGTAAGAGGGCGACAACTGGGTTGGCTCTGAGGAGTGATATTTGAGGATGTCAATGTAAGAGGTTTTGGCCATAAGATGGATGGCGAAGTACGTAAGACTGTAAGGGTTTGTTGTACGATGAGTTTTGTCCATGATGTGGACGGGTAAGTGAAGTCTGCTGCCCTAACGAACTTGGGTTTCGGATCGGGCTCAGCTTCAGTTTGACCAGTTGAGGACTGTGAGTTTGTGTGGCATAATTGTACCGCATAATATACTTAATTCAAACTGGAATTATAAGCACAGCTAATGATAGCGTTGTGAGTTTGAGACCTGAGGGTTCGACGGATTAAGTTCCGTGTTTGAGCTGGCCGCTGATGAGTTGGCCGAGCATTTATCATGTCTTGCCATGGTGTTTATCCTGCGGGATGTTGTCTGTGTGCTATGTAGAGCACAGGATGTCTGATGCTCTGCTGAGAGCGACGTCGTTTTGATTTGGTCTGCGTGCTGTATAAGCCCAGACGTTTGATGCTCTGTTGAGAGCGATGTACGTCTCTGACTTTGTCTGCGTGCTGTATGAAGCCCAGACGTCTGATGCTCTGCTGAGAGCGACGTATGTTTCTGATTTGGTCTATGTGTTGTGTAAGCCCAGACGTTTGATGCTCTGTTGAGAGCGTTGTATGTTTTCGCCCAAGAGTGGCACTGTACGTTTCTGCCCAAGTGGCACTGTATGTTTTCTGCCCAAGAGTGGCAATGGCACTATAAGACCCATTATGGTGGGCAAATCTCTGGCACTATAAGACCCATTATGGTGGGCAATTCTATGGCACTATAAGACCCATTATGGTGGGCGATTCTATGGCACTATAAGACCCATTATGGTGGGCAACTGTATGACCCCTTATGTGTGCGTGTTTATGTTTGCGCGCTCAGGTAAGTAGTATCATGGATCTACTCTTACCTGTTTGATCCAGTGCCCCATGAGCATTGGTGTGCCTTACCTTCGGAAAAGTCCATGGCGTCTAGTCACTCCCCGGAGGTTAAGGTGTTGCCCCAGTGGCATTCTTTTCCATTTCGACGCTGGAGCTTATTAGTTGTAATGAGCTTCAGTGGTCGTTGATATGTGTACGATTATGAGTACGACTGTATGTGTATGAGCAGGACTGTAAGTGTATGAGTATGAGCAGGACTGTAAGCGTATGAGTATGAGTAAGACTGTAAGTGTATGAGTATGAGTAAGACTGTAAGCGTATGAGTATGAGTAAGACTGTAAGCGTATGAGTATGAGCACGACTGTAAGAGTATGAGTACGATTGTGAGAATATGGTTCTGAGTAAGACAGTAAGTATGATTTTGTGCAGACTGTACGAGTGAGGTCGTACGAGTCTGATTGTACGAGTAAGGTCGTACATGTATGGGTAAGCTGCATGAGCGAGCATATGATTGTACGAGTAAGGTCGTACAAGTATGCGTATGTTGTATGAGTATGCGTACGGTGGTACGAGTAAGTTGTATGACCCTGGATAAGGGTGTTTGTGTAAGTTGTTTGGATAGTATGATTTTGGCACGATGGTGCCTTCGGTATGTCTGTGGCACGTTGGTGCATTTGGCATGTTTGTATGAATTTGAGCATGATATTGATATGCTTCTGCTTCATGTTTGAGTTGCATGACGCATGTGTTTATGAACTTGGAGTTCACCGTTTGGGATTTCCCCTACTGGGTATTTTCCTACTGAGTATGAAAATACTCACCCTACTATTTTTAGCCCCGTTGTACTGGAGGTTTTGCAGGTTGTGCGGAGAGCTCCTGGAGATGGACGCTCGGTTCAGCGGTGGATTGATTCCCGTTGACTCAGGTATCAGTTTGACTCTCTGTGAGTTTATTTGTGCCACGATCTCCTGTATTGAGTGAGATGAGACTTTAAGATGTTTTATTCTGGACTTTCGATTGGATCAGTCGGTGGACTGTTATGGGACTTGTACTCAGGGATGCCCGGGAGTGATTTGTATTTAAAAGTCTATGATCATAGCAGAATTTATTCGTACTTGTGTTTTCGAGTAGCGCCTGAGGATATTTGATTTGGCAGTACGATGTTTAACCGTATGATGTTTTAAATCATAAACAGGTTTTGATTTTATCGTTTTGACTCCGATTTATGGAAAAAAAAATTCTATGAGTTTTGAGAAAAAGGGATGAAAAATCTCGGGCGTTACATCTCCAAGGGCAAGTACTATCAATGTACTTCACTGTATACACTGAAAAATTTGTTCATACAACCTTATATTCGACATGATTTTGAATGAAATACTCTTGCAAGGTTGTAACAAATGCTTCTTTATTCTCAAAGATGCGGCCAACATATAACTCATCTTCATTTTGTTGGTCCATATCCATGGTAGAATTAACTGTTGCATCTGTCTCCTCATCTGTGATGTGTGCATAAAGTGGCTCCACTTCATAATATGGCGACTCTTCATTATCCACATTCATATCATTTGCGGCAATAACATTATCTACCACATCATCCCCCTCATCGTCAACCATCTGTTGAACGCTTTCTTTACCTCTGACCTCTTCTTCGTTCATATCTGAATCTTCTCCACTTACTTTACCAATATTATTTTCACCTTCGTTGGCCTCATTTTCATCAATATCTTCATTGTGGACATATGCCCCCCTACATAAGAACATCGCATATGTATTAAATTACATATGCCTAAAAATGTTATATTCATCTATGGATATAAATTTCACCTTTGATTAGATGGTCCAACATTGGTATGACCAACATACGTGTAGGGGTAATGAATACCCATCGAACTTTAAGTTCCATACCATGCACCACCTTGGGACATTTGAAAGCTAAATGGCTCGTGTGCATGTGTTGTAGACCTTCCATATTGCACACAAATAAAATTCAAAATTTAGCATCCTATATTTTATTAATAATTATAAGATTCAAAAAAGATTTACAACTTAATAAACCTTACCTCCAATTCGGTCCACTTCCATCATAAATAGGGGCAGACGACCTATGACGCTCATTTGAAGCTATTGTCATAGATAAATTCCCTTCTTCTTCGTCGTCCATTGACATTTGCATATGCATTCCATTGTTCACATTTCTATCCAAGCTCCTGTGTGAGCTTCTGTGAGATCTCCTATGTGAACTACTTCGCCTTTCACTAGTCACTCGGGCCTCTTTTTTGAGAAATAACTCGAATAAAATTTTGTGACATGAGTGGTGAAACATAAAACTGATTGATGTATCATCATTTATGCACATTAGTATCATTCTCAATCCATATGACGGAATATTACATTTTATAGTAATTTTCCCATCTGCTTCGATCCAACCCAACCTTACTAATTTTCCCATCTGCTTTGATCTAACCCAACCTTACTTGTTACGTGCATCTCAAATTCATCAAATATAGATGGTTTCTTAATTAATAATCCTTCTATGTGTCCATCGTAGTTAATTAAAAAACTAACTATTTCTTCTGTCATCTCTATTCACTTAATTAATAAATAATAAATTAAAATAATATTAGATAAGGCAATCTCTCTGTACCTATTGATAGAAATATTAAACTAAAGACTAACCAGTCCCTAAAGACTTTAGAAAATATTACTATGTTAATTTAATGAATCTAATTAGTACAAGTCCAGGCACACACAATCAAGGCCCTAACAATTAAATCTTTAAACACACAAAATTCATAAGATGAACTAATAAAATTCCATAACAATTTAATCTTTAAGCACACAAAGTCATTTTTTAGGACTAACATAACACAAGAAGATCACTAAAATCTAACAAGTTAATCTTTAAGGCATACATTACGAAAAATTACAAAATTCACAGGCAATACCATAACAATTGAATCTTTAAGCACACAAAATTCCTAAGATGAACTAACAAAATTTGCTAACAATTAAATCTTTAAGCACACAAAATCATTTTTAAGGACTAACATAACACAAGAAGATCCCTAAAATCTAACAATTGAATATTTAAGGCATACATTATGAAAAATCACAAATTTCCCTTACGATATTAAATGTATCAAATCCTTAAATTAAAACTATGGCAAAAAAACATTACCTAAATTGGCTTGGCGGACTTGGTAGCAAGGTGGCAGTCAAAAGAGTGCTCAATCAAGGCTGAGTTGACAAAATAAAGGCTAGGGCGGACGAAATTGCGTTGGAACGGAAGGAATAGCGGTGGAGCGCACAAAATTGAGGCAGAGAGGACTGTCTGGACGGAGAAAAATGCGTCTGAAGATGAGAGGCGGAGTTGTTGTAAGAAGACAACGATTTCATGCTTTAAAAGGAGTTAAACGGATGAAATCAACTTTCACTCTCGTTGCGATTTCGTCCGTTAGAATGACGAAATCTTAAGTTGATTTTGTCCTTCTAAATGACAAAATTAGTTCAACAATATTATAACTTGACCCGGTTTTGTCCTTTAGAAGGTCGAAATTAGTTTTAAAGTTGATTTCGTCCTTCTAACGAACGAAATCAACTAAAAAAACAAAATCAGTAATTATTTTTTAAATATTTTTAAAATAATTTTCCCTTATTTTTTTAAAATTATTATTTAAATAAATTTCCCAATATAAAATCATGTCTAATATTTTAAGATAATGGCTCTAATAATAATGTAGCAGTTGAACTTTTTGAATCTCATTATAATCACACTAGTGCAATAAAATCAAATATGTTTCATATTAGATGCATTTGTCACAAAATTAATTTAATCATTCAAAATGGTTTATATATAAATAAACCTTGTAGTCAATTAATTAAAAATATTTTATTACATATCACCTCTTCACCCTTAATACATAAATTTAAATTCTTATGTAGATTGCGTGATAAGAAATATAAAAAAATTCAATTAGATGTTCGTCATAGGTGGAATAACACATATTTAATGTTAAAATATTGTGAGGGATTAGAAAGTTTACTTATATGTTGGGCTATAAAAAAGTTACCTCATTTAGGACTTAATGAATGTCATTTTGTTATATCTATTTGTTTGATGTATTTTTTATAATATTACTAAAGATTTGTCTAAAGTTTACTATCCTACTTCTTATTCAATTTTAAGTCACTTGTGCGACATAACTTATGCATTTGAACATTATAGAGATAATAAAATATTTGTACATATTGTAAAGGAAATAGAAACAAAATTCAATAAATGTTGGTCTCATATCCTTATAGTTGATTGTTTAGCGATTGTAATGGATTTTAGGGTTAGTTTAGAAGGTATACAAATTCTAATAAAAGGTATACGTGGCAAAATGAGTCCATGTGCCATTGAAAAATGATACTTTATATAAAATTGCATAAACTAATTTGTCTTTTTATATAATATATATGAGATAACCTATGGGTTAAGACGGAATCAATCAACTTCTTTTTGTGCTCATAGGTTTCTCTCACATAAAACTAAGTCTTGAATATTACTTCTAAAAAATAAAAATAAATAGTTCTATTACTAATGAATTAGCTAACTATCTACAAACTGATTTTCACTTTTTTTACCCAAAAAAACTTAATAATATGAATGCTTTAATTTGTTGGCAGACAATGGAAATAACTATCATGTGTTGTATGCTTTGGCTCATGATTTACTACCCCCTAATGTCCACAATAGCATTAAATATGCTTTTAGTATAAGAGGCAGAGTGTTGGATGATAGGCTATGTCAATTAATACTTACTATAGTGAAGTCACGTATTTGCTTAAAGGATTAGTTAGATGTTGAAGAAAGGACACAAGCTCCCAATTTTGAAGAGAAAATGAGAGAAAATTTATAAAACTTGATAATCAATTAGTTAGTAATGTAATTTTTATTTATTTTTGTATATTAAATTTTAGATTATAATTCCAAATAATAGATAAGTGAGTAAGTGGTAACCTAATTAGGATGTACTCATTTTATAAAAGATGCATTTCTAGCTTCTATTGTTCAAGTTAATGAAATTTTAAATAAATATTCTTTTATATATTTTTTTAAAACTATAGGGGGAAGTGGGTCAGTTCCTCCTTCTCTCCCATCAAGCCAGGCCCAACCTAGCTCACCCCATGAGGAGGCCCCAATGGACCTAGCCACCTAATAAGGGGCACGACCTGTGGACATTGCTAGTGTTAATGAACCATATCAAATAAGATCCCACATGGGTAGGTTATTTTAAAATTTTAAAATATACTCTACCCATATAACATACTTATCGAGATATATCGATATGAATAATAACAATTAAAAAATAATAAAATATTTAATTCTAAAATAAGGGGTGAATATGGTAATTTGGTGGTTACATAATAAATCATAATTATGCCAAAATTATTATTCAAGTGGAATTTTAGGGGTTGTATGTGTACTGAATTTTTATATAATTTCATTGATTTTGCCCCAATTCTGATTCGAATTATCAGAATTATATTTATGTGTGGAAGGTGTGCAGAATTTTAACCGTTTCGAATGGAAATCGACTGGAATTACCGAATTACCTTATAAGGTATTTTGTCTATTTTAGCTCCCAACCCGGTTTAGAAAATTTTAGATTCTATTAATTTTTAACGATTACCCCTCATATTGATTCAAAATTACTTATTATTGTAAGATCTTGTTTGATAGATTTAGAAGCGTAATAATATAAAAAATGTGCAAATTCAAACTTGAGAAAAAGAAATATTAATTTTAAGTTTCCAAATTAGGTTTGATATGATATTTGAATTTATTTTTTATTTTTTATACCAATTGTAATTCATATTTGACGATAAAAATTTAAATTTAATTATAAAATTTTTACTTTTATTTCTAAAAAAATCCGAACAACTTCCATATTCAAACATAGGCGGAATCCTTGAATCTGACCAGAAGTTCAGGATCCTCCGGCCCGCTCGACCCGAATCGGGACTTGCCCCGCTTCACAGCCATCTAGCTCCGTCTATATGAACTCTTCTCGTGCACCTCGAAAACAAGCGTCTGATCCAGCTCTCATCGGCGGGGGGGAGTGAGAAATCCAGATTTCTTCTTCCCGCCTCCGCCGGAGATCACCTTCTCTTACATCTCTTCCATGTTTCTTCCTGCTACTGCGGATTCCATCCACCGAACCCTAATAAATGGCGAAGTCTCGCAAGGCCAAAAACGATGAGCAGAGACAAGACAGCTCGGCTGCGGTTGTTCGTCATCAGAAGCTATGTCTTTCAATCGACATGAAAAACCGACGAATTTATGGGTACCCTCCTTGTCCCTCAGCTGCATCTCTCTCTAGTCTCTACTTCGGCGTTTTTGTCTAGAAAATCGCGAGAGCAATATAGACACAGTACCTTCAAGGCTTGGATGCCACACTGGAATTTTTGACGTTTTAATGGTTCCTCAGTGATTAGCTGCTTTGGACTTATCATGCTAAAAACTATGTTCATCTTACTGGTAATCTGTAGCGTGACCTGTTTCTAAATTTCCCGCGTTCAGGTGGACCGAGCTGAAAGTAGTAGTGCCAGAAACTGGGCTGGTGGGTCTGCACGCTGGGAATATGAACTTTCAGAGTGTTAGAGTGGATGGGGAAGCTGCAGAATATGATTATTTCTCACTTCGCCCGCGTTCAGAAGATGAAAACAGGTGGGCTTCTGTTTCGTGCCCTAATTCTGCTGCTGACGCTGCGGCATCTGCATATATGACGTCTTTGGCCGAAGAAGTGGTTCCCAACCTCATTGTTTTCTGTGGGAATGGTGCTAAACCAGCAAATGGCCAACTATTGCTGCCATCTTCGGACGCAAATGGGCACGTCGTGCATGAGGTTACATTGTTTGATTTGAACTTCAATTTTTTTCTTCATTTCTATGATACGAAGGATGATAGTCTTTCCATTTACGTGATATCACACACTTTACACGATGCACAAGGCACCTGCTGACATCCTAATCTTAATCCAGAATATGCTCATTGACAACCTACGTCTATGTGCCCATTTGCTCAGAAAGAGTCGCTGATTACTTGTCTGATTGCCTAATATTGGTCGATATACTGCGTGCAGAATGTCAAAGTGGTCCGAGTTGAATATTGGATAGAGACAGCGGAATCTGGCATTCATTTTAGGGAAAATGTTTTGCACACCAATAACCAAATAAGGCGTGCACGGTGCTGGTTCCCTTGTGTAGACAGTTCTTTGCAACGGTGCTGGTAAGACTAGCTGTATGTTTATGCATTATTTTGTTTACTTGTATAGCAGTATTTAAATTGATGGCAGCCTGTTATTTTCATCTCCAGTTATGATCTGGAATTCACAGTTGACTCCAATTTCGTTGTTGTGAGCAATGGAACTTTACTTTATCAAGTAAGTTCTGTGATTAAAATTTCTCTGCATATTTTAGGTAAATTATTTAGTTTTATTCCTGACAAGAGACAGTGTTGGAGGCCTTTTAAGATGATTGAAATTCATGCTAAGAAGATGTCTAACTGTCAGTTACCCACTTGAGACAAAGTGTTGGAAATCCATTTGGGATGATTAAAATTCATGCTAACAGTGCCTGCTCATGCAAACACCATTAGGCATTGCATGTAAGGACTTACTTGGGAGGCCTATACAGAAAATAAAATGCTGCTGCTCTTCCTCCCCATCCCCAGGGGATATGAACATGAAACCTTATGCTCTGTACTTTGTTCGTTAACCACTTCACTTAAAAGCTTAAGCTTTATGGAAAGGAGCTATATCTTAATCTTGATCACACTAATGTTAGATAATCTATCTGTTTGGGCTGGTCTGGGACTTGATCACATTGCTAGGCTGTTCTTCAAAGCTCGAGCGGTTAAGCTATGACCATACAATGTATATCAATCCCCAGACCAGCTCAAATAGACATGCAAACAGGCACATTGATAAGTTTTCTAACAACACAAACCAATAGAAAAGCCTTATTGGAAATATGTCTCTTGGGAGGGTCTCAAAGGAGGAGAGGAAGGTTGGTGATGACATAAATTGGGTCAGTGAGACGGGGCTTGCAGTTATTGAAAGTTAAAATTATTTTTGATAGAATATTTATAACCTCACCAAGCCATGAATTGCTTTGGCAAGGAAGAAAAAAATATTTAGATTAGCTTTTTTATTGTGGGCAAATAAAATTTTCTTACATCCTTGTAACAAGGATAAGCTGCAGCTGGTACTATAGTGTTTTAAATTTACATCTGGTTCAGTTCAAGTCATGGACAAGCAAATGAAAATTTTAAACAGTTCATTTTTCAGAAGGTGGGTTGATTTGTTAGTTAAACATGAACTGTAGATCTAGGTAGAAGAATGCTTAATGCCTTCCTCTGTTGTCTGGAAGATGTTGGGAGAAATGGAACTTTAAGTTATTTATTCAATAACTGGCGGATGATTTGGTGTGGCATTGAGTGAATCTTCTAATGTTAGTTAAACTACTATGACATCTGAATAACTTTTGCAGGTCATGACTAAGGATGATCCGCCTCGCAAAACTTATGTTTATAAATTAACAGTTCCTGTTAGTGCTGGATGGATATCTGTGGCAGTGGCACCATTTGAAGTCTTCCCAGATCGCAGCAGCAATGTTTTATCTCATATTTGCCTGTCCTCAAGCCTTCCAAAACTTCGAAATACAGTTGGATTTTTCCATAGTGCTTTTAGGTCTGACTTTTGATTGCCCCAAATGTGCTTATCTGACTTTTTTGTTATTCTGTTTCAATTGTTATTGTACTACATTTGGTAAATGCATGTTTACATTTGGACCTTCAAATCATCAGTTTTGTTGTTAAAGCCATTTTGTAAACTATGTTGATGCCATTTGAACTAAAATGGCTTACCATAGTAAAGCTTCCTGATATTAACATCCATATCTAGATTTGATTGCTAAATTTCTAGCTGATAAATTTACTATGTTCTTCATTAGTTAATGACTTCGAGATTGGAGCATGTTTCCTTGTTCAATTAACCCTTTGAATTCATCAGAGATTGCCCTTCTGTATTCTCTACCATTTATTTTATATATAATTATTTCATTTTTGTTTTGTAGTCATTATGAGGATTATCTCTCTGCTTCCTTTCCATTTGGTTCATACAAACAAGTTTTCATCTCACCAGAAATGGTCATATCCTCTATGAGCTTGGGAGCCTCCATGTGCATCTTTAGTTCTCAACTTTTGTTTGACGAGAAAGTTATTGATCAGGTCTATTCAATCTTCCAACTTTGTCTGTGTTATATTAAATGTCTTTATGTTGGTCGTAGACATAAAGTTGTACTCATATGCCACCAGTGTTTTTATGTAATTATTCCCTCGTGAAGTTCTATATAATATATAAATTTAAAAAAGGGTGATTGAATGAGACTTGTATTACAGATTTTTTATAAAATATGGTGTTCCCAAATTTGAGCATCAGAAATTTGCGCATGATGAATCTTATAATCATTATCTGCTAATGTATTGACCATGGTTGTTTAACATATGTTAGTTAACTCAGACGGCACTTTCTCCTGAAGCCTTAAGCTATTAGTGAAGGATGTTATACTAACACAATAATGCTCCCTTTGCAAGGGCAAGTGCCACTAAGCAATACACGTGAACACATAGACACATGAAGGGGTACACCCACAATAGGGAACACTGCTTAGCCTAAAATTAAGTCTTTGGCTTGCTTTCCATAGCCACTTTTTTAAAAACCTTAAGCTCTTAGGGAAGAAGTAACTACTAACTACTTTTATTTAGCACACAAGCAACTTGCTTATGAATGTGGGGCTGGAGATAAATGTTACTGCATGAAAGGGCATAGTGTCAATGAACTTAAGAATGACTGTCTTTGGATTAGGACCCTGTCAGTATAGAAGGTTGGTCGTGGATGAATGTACGACCCAAGATGTGATGTTAGTACGAACCACTGTATGTTTCTTTTTTTTATGCTAATAATAGAAATCAAGCAACGACTTCCTGTATATAAATCTGCTGATTACGCTAGATATTCTCCAATGAAACTGTTTATTAAAATTTCTTTGGCACTTTTAAAGGCAAAAAGTAGTTAGTTATTGGCATTTACTTCATTGTCACTTATTGCTTGATGTGTATTTTCTTTTGTTTGAAATGTATTTTTTTTTTCTGTCAATGTGCTGTGCAGCATTTGGTTGATCTAGGTTTAAAAACATTTTTGTGGCACATCCAAATATTATCTACTTCATAGTGTTTGGAATACAGAATTAGCTTATGTATATTAGTAGGAGCCCATTCTTTTTATTTACTTGTACTTTATGTTGTGGCTTATTGAGACAGATTATTGATACTCGGATTAAACTTGCTTATGCTCTTGCAAAGCAGTGGTTTGGAGTTTTTATAACTGCAGAGTCCTCCAATGATGGTAAGTGAACTTATAAATGGTTTTTATCTTTTTGTGAGAATAGCAAAGATTAGGGTTTCAGAGAGGGAAAGTGGAAAAATTCTATTTATGTCAAATCTGAGAAGAGAATACAGTGGAGGAGCCAAGCGTACTAACTAAAAGGGCCGGGCTCTCTAATTGTTGTAAAAAACAGTCATGCCCTTCACTTAAGAGAGGGCTAACCAATAAGAAACAAGAAATAAACATTAAAGTCTAAACTGCCCTCCATATTGTAAAGCATAATACGAACACAAGACAAAATAGCAAATATACTCTAAACACTGGAATTATATTTGCTTCAAATAAATGATGTCTGTTGTTCATATGCTTGGTCTTTGCAGAATGGTTAGTGGATGGGCTTGCTGGCTTCCTTACTGATTCCTTCATAAAGAGATTCCTTGGTAACAATGAAGCACGATACCAACGTTATAAAGTATGTTTTACTTTGCATGTTCCTGGTCTTATATTTGGAAAATCTTTTTCTGGCGGTTAGCAAATAATATTCTACATTATTATATACCTTGAGGTAGTTGATAAAACACTTTTTTAGTATTCATTCTGAAATTCTCAGAATGTGCACTCAACATTGCCATATTAAGAATGGATGCATTTTAGGCAGGCAATCTTTTCTTTTTTGTTAATAAGATCCATTTTGATAGCCATTCTTCATTGAAGAAATGTTTTGGATTTTTTTTGATAAGGAAAGAGCAGAATATAGGGTCAGGTAGTGCACAAGCTGCAAGAGCCTACACTTACTGTTATCTCATCTTGTCTCAGATTTTAATTAGTCCAACGTGGTTAACTGTTGCCTCTTCTTGTCTCACATTCTTACTAATCCAATATGGTTAACTTTAAGGTGATGTTAAAGCAAGTTAGTCAGCTAGATAGTCTTTTCTGAAAATACAAAAGCTGGAGGTGATGTTGAAGCAAGCCTTAAATTAGTCAGCTAGATAGTCTTTTCTGAAAATATGAAAGCTGCCTGCTTTCTCTTTTAAATTACTCCTTCCAGTACTTGGATGTATCATTTTTATTGCCTTTATTGCTTATCTCATTTTTCAATTTGAAATGCTGCAGGAAATCATGGATGTGATTAGAAGGAAAATTATGTGTTATGATTCTTTCCTTGCTAAACAGTTAAAAAAACCACTTTTTCAATTTCTTCTTGCATTTTGTTATTTTATTTGCAGTTATTTATTTTTAAATTTTGCGTAAGTTGTATGGAGTAGTTGGGCTAGAGTTTCTTTGTTGGCTTTATTCCACTTGCAGGCTGTGAAAACACGCTTGCAACTATGAATTTGCTTAGTTTATTGCCATCTGATTTTAATGTATCCATATGCATGTTACAGGCAAATTATACAGTTTTTAAGGCAGATGTCACAGGGGCATCTGCTTTAAGCTTGAATACTGCTTCATCTGACTTGTATGGAACTCAGTCCCTTGGTTTTTATGGAAAAATTCGTACAAGGAAAGCTGTAAGTTAAGAATGTTAATAAGAATGATAAGATTGTCTGTATAACTTTCTGGGATGGATTCTTGAATGCTTATTTAATGTTATATTTTCTCTTATGACAGGTGGCAATTCTCCAAATGTTAGAGAAGCAAATGGGCCCAGAATCTTTCTGTAAGGTATAGAGCCTAGCATCTCTTCTGGCAGCTCCTAAGTACTGTAATAGTGGGACTGCTGCTTTCAAAACCTTCAGTTTAGATAAAAAGGTTTTTTGTATAGGAGTATATTTGCTCGTATCTCTGAACTTGTGGTTGCCTTTAGTAGTATAGTTCTATGTATAAGGGGTTGATTAGTCTTTCATTGGTCAGCCGTAGGGGTGTTTAAGGACGTCCATTGTCCGTATGTCCGTCCGTTTTTATATAGAAGGAACAATTGTTTAGTCCGGGCCGCACACAGACATGGACAAAGTTTTTTTGTCTGCACTAATAGGGAGTTACAGACATGGACATACCCTTATCCGTGTCCGCCACTCTTACTTAACATTTTCTTAAATATAGTAGT
This sequence comes from Saururus chinensis, assembly GCA_035235625.1. Classification (NCBI taxonomy): domain Eukaryota; kingdom Viridiplantae; phylum Streptophyta; class Magnoliopsida; order Piperales; family Saururaceae; genus Saururus; species Saururus chinensis. Next base: position 37,521,556 of record CP141145.1, read on the forward strand.
AATTATTAATAACTATTAGGAAAAAATAAAATTCAGTTTCTATGTAGCATCTTAGAACAGTCCTAACATGCTACATAGGAACTTTATTACTTAAAAACATGAATCGAGTACTTATGCACTATGTTAGAACAGTTTTAACATGCTACATAGGTACTAGACAATTTAAAAATATAAATTTATAACTTATATAGCATGTTAGGATTGTCTTAATATACTATATAGGTATTAAATAACTTGAAAACATAGATTTAGTACTTATGTAACTTGTTAAGATAACTTTTATATGCTATAAAAGTGCTAAAAAATTTGAATTGGGATAAAAATTTAGGTGTTGAAATATTTGTCCATGTCCGTCCGTGTCTGTAGAGGATGGATTTGGACAAAGTATAATGTGGACTAGCGCGGACACGGACAAGAGTTATTCAAATGACGGACGGACACAGACAACCCTCTGTCCGCGTCCGTTTTCATCCGTGAACACCCCTAGTCAGCCCTTCACTTAAGTGAGGACAGTAATGTCTTTTCAATTATAATTGATGACCCTAAGTGTACTTAGAGGCTGGTCAAGTCTTGTAGTAATATTCTTCTTCATTAATTCAATTCAGGAGAAGCTCTTGCTTCTCTCAAAGTCTTCAATGATACTATCAAGGTTTTCATTGTGTCTGTTTAATTGGATGTAGGCTGGGGAAAGTAAGATATAAAACTTACCTCAGGTGCATCTTTGCTGCTTTATGAATATGTTTCCGTCCACTGGCTGTGGCATAATGAGCTTAGGGGAAGCTAATTGCTGATGAAATGATGTTGTAAATCATTGTCTTGTCCTGGATTATTAAGTTTATGAGTGTCAATGTTGTTAGTAGAAAATGGAATCAAGTGACTACTAAGAAAAGAAACTCCTTTGCAAAGGAAGGAAATTCTTCATTCAGGCATTAACCTAGGAAATTCATGTTAAATTATTTTAGTGGCTGTTCTTTGAATAATTAATTTAAGCGTACTTGAATTGTTGCAAATAATAATAAAAATCCTTAACAGTTCTTCACGATTTTATTTTGCAGATTCTACAAATAATAGTATCTCGAGCCCATGATCATAGCCGCTCCTTGAGAACTATTAGTACAAAAGAGGTGCTTTTATTTTTGCCTTTTTTTGCTCTTGTATGTTATCACACTGAATATTTAATGGCTTTGATTGGATGCTCTTTTTTCTTCCCGATAGACAAGGGTCAGTATTCCTTATGACTGTACTGTTCATGACATTATATACATGTACATCAAGGTTCGTAATCTCGGATCTCGGTCTCGTCTCAGCCAACCAAAGAGGAGTTCTCGGAGAGATCTCAAAGAGATCATGTAACATCTCAGTTATTACAAGAAAGATAATTTACATATAATTTTGGCAACCTAAGTACACATCTACATAGACAAACACTAACACTATACATTAAGTAGAAAGTTTGAGGAGATACATCTAAATAAAGCATAGAAGTGGAAAAACAATTGAGTGGGAATAATTGGCCTCAATTATTGAAGGGGAATAATTGAGTGGGAATCATTGTTTTTATTTTTACACTTTTTGAAGTGAGAAATTGAAGAGAAATGTCGAGTTCGGGCAACAAATTGGCAAGAAAACACTGAGATTAGTGAGAAATTGATGATATCTTCCGAGACTGTGTAAATGGACATGGATTCTTGTCTAGTATCTCTACCGAGACTGAGATCTCATGAGATTGCGAACCTTGCATATACATACATACATATGCACATACATACATATAGGCACACCCACGCCGCCTCCCACCTTAGCCATATGCAAGAACCAATGCTGGCTAGTGCAAAGAAATGAAAAGAACCACTACTGGCTGATTCATGTATTAACAAACATAAAATTTAGTATATTGGGGACTTGGCCTTTATATAGTTCTATGTATAATTAATTGTAATCTGGATATGCCAGTAAAACTGCAGGCAAGCCTTTTATCTACTGTATAGAAATATATGTTAAGGTGGGTTATTCATTTGGGAATTGCATGCATCTTATGGTAAAGTCTCTCCCTGGATTTCAAGAGAGCTTGGCTGAAAGATCCTCTTGTATGATTAGATTTAGTATGACTATCGGTCTTGTCATCTGGTACTTTAAATTAGAATTATGCATTTAATGGAAGAATGTAAAATTATCTTTATCAATCTTCCCAGTGGTTCCATAGAAAAAAGGGCATAGAAGGGTCGAAAAAGGGGGTATTTATCAAATAGACAAAAATTTAGTGTAATTCAACAAATTTTATTACATTTCAAATTGGTAATACCCTATGAAATTTAACCATTTTACATTTGAACATGCATATCTTATACCACAACATGACTAAAGCAACATGTATGACTCACTGATTTTTATCTCCTACCACATGATTGCTCTAATTACATGTATCATGGTTCACATGGCCACTTGGGTTCAGCCATGTAAAGCTGTGGTAACTCTTGCTCAGTGGGAGCTCATATTCATGTTGTCTTGGATAAAATCTTCTTATTAGAAGCCTTAAGATGTGTTTGAATTTCACAGATCACTTTTTAATCACACTCTTGTTGGGGCCTTCTTAGCATTTTAAGCTGAGAGCACCTTTGTCATCCCCAACTTTTGCTTTTGTGATTGTGTGCCAAAAATAAGTGAGATAATTGCCTTAGATTGTTGCTTTAGTTCCAATCTTACAAATATGAAAATTCTAACATGACCAAAGGACTTGTCATCGGTGGCTTTTAAAGGATCCTAATATAATAAGAGAAAGGTTAAAAGGGGCTTGTAAGGAGTTTGTACTAGAGAACCAAATGCTTTCATATATGGGGTAAGCTGTTGATGATGAATAAATATTAAGGAACTGCTTTCAGTAAATACCATTCTGAATGTCTATTGGTAAATCCATTCTAATTTTGAGATAAAAAATCTACAAATAATGAATCTTGGATAAAGTAGTTTGCTTGCTTCAAATTTTCTTAAACTTTTTTACTCATTCTTCAGAATTCTGAACCGCTTTTGTTGGGATACATTGGGACAACTCTCTTATTCCTTTGATCTTGTCTGTTTCAAAAATTAATTGGATAACGTCTAAAGTACTATCTGACTTAATTACTTTTCATTATGTCATTATCTTTCTTCTGGATTAGAATCGCGGTAATCCTGGATTTCCGAAAGCAATGATTCTAGCTGGTTTTTTATGTTTTTCTGTTTCTCTATCTTTTTTGTAATGGCATTCACTAGCATTAATTAGTTTCCATGTGCACGGACAACTACTTAGTTAAGATCCTCTTTTCTAGTGGAGAGACTAGCAATTGCCTAATGTCATAGCCGTTAACCATTGACAGAGTGGTAGTCTTCTGCTGGTAAACAAAATATGCATGAATTACTTTATCTGTGCTGTACATGTGAATGTAATACTTTTTCACGAGTCGATTAACTATTATTTCTGTGAAAACGCAGTTCAGGCAATTTGCTAACAAAATTGGCAATCTTGAGCGTCCATTTTTGAAGGAATTCTTTCCTCGTTGGGTGGGATCCTGTGGGTGCCCAGTTTTGAGGTTTGCAACAGGCTATGCTGCAGTTTCTGTATTTTTTTAGATATTCTTGTGATTGTTTACTGAAGTTGCCTTTTTCTGGTTTGACTTCGCCCAAAACTTGTTTTTGAAGGATGGCATTTTCATACAACAAAAGAAGAAACATGATTGAATTGGCTGTGTGGCGGGGTTGCACTGCAGCTGCTGAGTCAGTGGTGCCTGTTTGTAATGGTAGTCCTACTGCTGAAACACGAGAAGAAGCTGTTGGTTGGCCTGGAATGATGAGCATTCGAGTCCATGAACTTGATGGGATGTATGACCACCCAAGTCTTCCCATGACAGGAGATGCTTGTCAGTTGCTGGAGATACAATGCCACTCAAAACTTGCTGCCAAAAGAGTTCAAAAACCTAAGAAAGGATCTAGACCTGATGGATCTGATGACAATGGTGATGCTGTTTTGCCCATGGAAACACGCAGTGGGTTTGTATCATCTCATTATCTATATATTCACTTAACTAATATTGGGCTAACAGAGTTTCTCATGGTTGAAATTGCCTATTATATAACACGAAAGGTATTTGTTGGGCTTACATGGTTGAAATTTTCTAGTGCATATCTTCAGCGATTGTAAGGGCTTACAACGAGTGGCCAATAATAAAATAGAAAGCTTAAAACTCTGTTTTTCTTTCCAATGACACTTGATTTTAGGCAATTGTTGATCTCAATAGTCTATACAGTTTCAAAATCCAAAAATCATTGGTTGGGGAGAAGCTCTTCAATGCTTCTTCATCTTTGGTGAATTACAGGTTGGGAGTACCTTGCACAGTAACATGATATACTTCAACTTTGATGTGAACATGCTGGAATCTGGCATATTCCCAGGTGAAAATTGGAAAAGAGAAAGAGAAATAGGGTTTTAGGAAAGAGATGGAGTAGTCTACTTTGAGCAGGAAGGCCCCATAAGACTCTTCATGTCAAAGGAGAGTGGCAAAGTCATTTATGCTACTCTTAAGTAGGGTTCCTATCAAACTCCTTAAAGGTTGTAGTTTCCCTAGCCGCCTCCTCTGCAAGACTGGTGATTTTATAGAAGGGAAGAGGCAGAAAGTAAGATTTTCACTTGATCTTAATTGCCAAGTCATTGGGTGGTCTATTTAAAGATAATAGGCTGATATGAACTAGGATGGCTAGTAGTCTCAAATGTTTTGACTGGATTGGCCTGGTGTTTTACCTGATGCCATATGCTTGCAATATATATTGAGAATTACAGGTTTTAATTCTCAATATATAAAGACTTTGATGAGATGACAGGAAGAAAGCAAATGGGCAAAGGATCAGGCGGATTTGATGGAGTGGAATCCTAGAGGAGGACAAAGGTATTACGGATTTGGTGAATAAATCATCAACATTGCCTTTGTAGTTTGTGGTCGATGGCACAGATGAGAAAAAAATGCATTCTCCAAAAAATAGTTTGGTGGTGAGGGGGGACAGAAGATGGTGGAGAAGTTTGCTGGCCTAATGATGACTGCTGTGAGTTGATGGATGCCATTGGTGAGATTTGAGCTCTTTTCGGATGCAATGAGGAAGCCTTCATACTCCTTGCATCAAAGAGGAGTAAACTAAGGTGCTGATTTTGTTCTTCCTGCCCGGATGTCCAAAATTGGCTATGGTCACTGGTTCAATCGTCAGGAGCAGAAAGCCTGTCTGGTTCTTTCTCGTGGTTGACCTGAGTAATCTGATGCATAAGACTGCCTGGCTCTAGTCAAATCGAATTTGTTCAGCTAGACTTTCAAGACACTGGTCAAGTAAAATCCTATTGTAAAATCTATGAAATATGGATGTAGAAGATGAGAAGAATGGAAGAGAAGAAGAAAAGAATAGGAGAAAAAGTCAATCCCTAGAGGGTTGACTATCGACTACTATCCTTTAAACCACTAAGATCATAATCTAAATCTAATCTACAATACTCCAAATCTTCTATCATGGTAAATTTGTGACACAAGCAAATCTATCATTAGAACTAGACCACCTTACGCAATAGGTATGGCTGGGCCTACATATAGTGTACACCACAACATGCAAAATTTAAAACTTAGATTTTTAGTACAAATATACTTTTGAAAAAGCTGTCAGCTGTAAAAAAATGTCTGTCAGTTTTAAGGACTGTGGTCATCAATTAGGTTTCAGAACTTAATGCCCCCTCCCAATCTAACATGACACTAGTGATTGATAGTAGTCATAGTATAAATCCCTGCTTCATTGTTAAGCAAGAGTTAATTTTTTTTGGGAGCATCAGAAATAATATTTGGTTTAGGTTTGTACTGGGATACAAAACAAATATGGTATCAGATGTCTACTTTACTCTCCACCGGTGACTTGTTTGCCTCATATTTACCTGTGGGGCAAATGTTGAACGCAGGTGCAGATATTTTCTTGTAAATTATCGATCAGTTGCACTTTCTAGTTTCCAATTTCCTTTCCTGCTCTTGTACTTTTTTATTCTGCATCTTCAACACTCCTAAGATGTGTATTCTGTTGGCAATCATATGGTATCTTATTTGTCCAGGTTCTCAATAATAAAATTATAAACATGTCGGATTAGTAAAATTTCTCTGTTTTCTTTGCTAAAAGTATAGGTCACTGTAGTATGTAATTTTGCTACTTATAATATCTGGTAATTGGCAGTGCGGAGTCTCCCTTATTGTGGGTGAGAGTGGACCCAGAAATGGAATACCTTGCTGAAATCAACTTCCATCAACCTGTTCAGATGTGGGTAAGAATTTAATTGATCGACGTAGGTAGCTTGCGATTCTTGATGTTGTTTATTATTGTTAATTAGTGGTAGCCTTTTCCTGTATACAGTGACGCAACCTATTGCAGGACTTGTAGTTTTAGCGCAGCTTATACAAATGCTTCATTGTTTGTGTAATTTTAGTGTTCTTATTTGTGTTGATAAACCTCCAAGCATGGTCAAACAATATGATTTGAAGTTTATGGACAAATTTGTGGCTAATGGGTTACTGGGAATAAAATTGGTATGTCTTACATAGTAAAGTTAAATGTGTTGGAGTTAGGGCTGCCAATGAGTTATGAGCCCTGGTTATCTAAATCCGAGTCCTAGTCAAAGAAACAAGGTTAGGCGTTTTGTGCTCACGATGCATTGGATCTGACGGCCATCGCATCGTCTTTTGTTGTGATCGCTAGATTTGCACATGTATTATGGCTAAGGCGACGAAAAGGCAACGGCGACGAAAAGGCAACAGTGATGTAGACAAAGTGACGAGTTACCACAAGTAATCTCATGTATAGGTGTAGCATAGGGGTTGACCTTAGATTGTGGTAATTACAATTGTATTAAAGGATCTTAGAGTTGACTTTTGGGTTATTATCTCTTTTACACATAGGTATTTTTGTTTTACTGGGTAAATGCTGTCTTAGAGCTTGAGATTTAAGAGGTAGAGTTGGTTTAATGACATCAAACCATAACTCCTCCCAGCTTGCCTTTGGGCCCCATGCTTGACCTTCAGCTTCCTCCTTTTCTCTTCCCTTTGTTTAACAGGGAGAGTGGTTGGGTGTCTAGAGGGAGGTCGACCAGCAGCGAGACTGATGGTCGTGGTGCTGGTGACAATGGCGTCAGTTCACTCTGAGAGAAGCCGCCCTCTTCTATGGCTAATCTAGAGCTAATTTACTATTGAGTAGGGATTAGAGATTATTCATCCACGAAGATTATTCATCAGCCTTATTTTTATAGTATAAGCCTTAAGCCATAAGCGATAAGCACAAGTAATTAAGCAAATAAGGTTAGCTGCTTCTAAATATGCAATTAATACTACTTGTCTTTAGTAATATAGAAAATAATGGTAAATAAAAGATATTTAGGAAACAATTCGCCAGCTTCCTTCCCCCTTAAGATGAACCTTGTCCTCAAGGTTGAGATTGAGCCTCCTCTTCTAAACCCCCGCCTGGGGATCATTTTCCGAGCCAATGTCAAGATCTTCCAGATTGAATACCTATTAGTTCTTACATCTATGTTCCTGTTTCCACATCTCAACATAGTTGTCACATAGTCCCTTGGCTTGTCTTGCCTACATTTTTGGCTAAACTTTACAAAATCAATCTTAGCATAGTAGGTTCACAACCTGCATTGCCAAAGACCTTGTCACTCTCTGCACTGGTCCCACAATTATGGATTGTCTTCGAAGATCCATCTTTCAGGGCCAGCTCTAGCATTCTAATGGAACTCTCCTCGTGCCTGCTGCACATATCTTGGGGTGCATTGAGCCCCCCAAATTTGTGAGACCTGTTCCTACAGCATGTGTTGGGCCTCACAAATGCATGAAGCCCATAATTGGGTTGCTGGAATAGTGCATGGGTTCCCATCAAAATCATGTGGCTGGCTAGTGAGCGCTGAGATGACAAGTGGGTCCCACAATTGTAATGTGTCTCTTGACTGGGAGATTGGAAGAAAGTAGCTGATGTGTTACCCCCGATTTCAGCATATGGTGCACTATAGGGTCGCAATTATGGTGCATGACCCTGATGTTCTTAGCAAACCTGTGATTGGTTCTGTTGAAGTATGAAATAACCATATTGATAAGCTGTTTCCATTGCCAGCTTTGCCTGGTGCAGCCTCGAACACAGAGAACTAGCTTGTGCCTGCCTGTGTACTAGTTTTTTTCCCAATTTAAACAGACTACATGGGAGGTGATAATGATATCTACCTTGATTGATTATAATATATTATAAATAAAATAAGATCATTTTTTTTTTTACCTATAAAAAAGATCATTTGTTTTTGTCATTGTCATCATCATCATGTAGTATGCTTTACCCAATTGTATGGACTCAATAACTTGGATCCTGCTCCGCCATCAACCCTTAAATGGAGCTTTTCTTCATCCAACTTATCTTTTATTTTATTTGGTATTCTCAAAGCTTTTACTCTAAAGACTGTTGGATGACTTGGACTAAAGTGTAAACGAGCCTCAATAATTTCCAACTTTTGGCAACTTTAATTGATGACTTGGATTCACCTTTAATTGATGTTGTGCCACCTAATATGAATTTTTGTTGTGAATCCTCTTTCTTGTTTCATAGAGCTATGTGGCTTATTTGGTAATCATCTTTTTGTTTCCATTGCCATCTTCAATGCTATCTGTACCGTTATTTCTTGGGTATGTATGAGTTCTCATTCCTTTCCCTTTAATATGTGTACATCAGATTAATCAGTTAGAGAAGGACAAAGATGTTGTGGCACAGTCACAAGCGATTGCAGCACTGGAGACATTGGCGCATTGTTCCTTTTCAGTTGTTAATGCATTGAATAATTTTCTTTGTGATTCAAAGGTTCTTCCTGTTCAGTGTTATTTTTAGAATTCAATGTACTGAATGTCTATATCTTTTTTCGTTCTGCATATTTTGATATTTACTCTTTTCTGCACAGGCATTTTGGCGTGTAAGAATTGAAGCTGCATTTGCATTGGCGACTACAGCTTCAGAGGTCTTTCTCTCTCACACACACATTTTCTCTAACCAATTTGGATTTTTTTATTATTAGGATTAGCCCTGAAGATTTGTTTAATATATGTGAAACCGAATTTTTCACTAATAACTGTTTGTTAGATTGCCCCTTCTGGTATACTTGTGTATGAAGGTCTTTTGACTTTACTGTGGCGTGAGAAGCCACTCCTAAAATAATTTAGGAAGTCAGTTCATTTTACTAATTATCTTATGACTTACTGTATTTTGTACTCTTAATTTAATGTGTATGTTATTAATCCATGGAAAAAGCATAATTTTTGTTCTTTTTTCCAAATAAATTTTCAGTTTCTTTTGTTGATCTAGGCGTGTCCATTCAGTAATTTTTGTCCTGTTCCTTTGATAGGAAAGTGATGGGGCTGGTCTGCAATATCTTGTTAGTTTTTATAAAAAACGAAGGTTTGATGCAGCAATTGGACTACCCAGGTCAGCCCTCTCTCCATTTACATGCTGAGTTTAGGCATTTTCCAATTGTATTTCTTTCTTTGCTTGACTTTTTTACAGATTTTAGTTTGTTCATTTTTTCCCTGCCAGGCCAAATGACTTTCATGATTTTCCGGAGTATTTTGTGCTTGAGGTAATGTGGTTATACAAAATTCGAACAATTACATTAATGATTGCAATTCCAAGAAGCTTTCTTGCATGAAGAGTGCTGCTTGTGTGATTGTTTTAGTTGCGCTTTGAGTTATGCTTGGTTCAAAACTACATATGCTGAATAGAATCAGTGTTGGGGGATTGTTTAGTAGCTGAATTAAAAATGACCTGAAATTACCTAAAAAAAGAATGACCTGAAATTGGAAACATGAATGTGTAGCAGTGTTTTACAAACTGACCCAGCCACCTAACCAGCTTTGACTTGTTAATCCCCACCCCACCCCACCCCCTCTCTCTCTCTCTCTCTCTCTCTTTCCCTGATGAGTCATGTCATCTTGGCCCAGCCAGGTCTAAAAAAATCCAGAGTCCTGGGCGACCTGACCTATGAAAGCAACATTGGTCCAGTTTGACCTGTCAGGGCGATCCGGGTTATAAAAATATCATTTGCATGTTTTCTTACGCTATGCTAATACAAAATGCTGATAAGAAAGAACCATGTAAGAATAAATGGTAAAGGAGATATAATACTTATCTGATCAATGTGGGCTTTTTGGGTTTGACTGATCAGCTAATTGTGACTATGAGTTAACCTGCTTCTATATCTGAAAAGAAGAGGAGATATAATACTTAGCTGTTCTATGTAGACTTTTTGTGTTGGACTGATCAGCTAATTGTGACTTTGAATCAACCTTCTTCTATATCTGAAAAGAAAAGTTGTATTTATTTTTCTCCTCAAATGTTTATATGTTTCTTTCTTCTACCAACTTGATTGCCTTTTCCTACCATTGGGTTATTAATTTAAATATGTTTTTTTATCTCCCAATCAAGTAGGCAATACCGCTGGCTGTGGCAATGGTCAGAACAACCGATCAGAAAAGCCCACAGGAAGCTGTTGAATTTATTTTACAAATGCTAAAGGTAACTTTATATATTTTGCTATTTTGTGACTTACCTTGTTTTGTGAACAGTTAGTAATAATTCTTTTATTTTGGTGCAGAAGGCTCTGTTTTTGTCTGTATGTCTATTTCTGTGTAAATGCTTGCTTGTGCGTTATCTAATTATATGATTGAATTGAGTTGCAAGTTTGTTCAAAACATTGTTTATTGACCCTCTTTGCAATTTTCTTCTTCCCTCAATGGTTCTTATATGTGTGATGCTTCCATGGTTAAAGCCATATGGGATGTTGAAGTTGGATTAATTTTTGCAAGATGTCCAGATCAATGTTTCCTGCAACGTGTCATGAATTATAACAAAAATTATTTACATTCTAACATCACATAGATTCTAGATTCCTCTTTTGAGCATGATGGACTTGGCTTGGACAAGAATTTGTTTGCCTATACCATGAAGTTGGTTTATTGCAGTATAAAGATGGTGCTATATTCCTTCTGTTAAATACTTTTGCAATAATGGTTTAGGACAGTACAAAGATGCTCCATTCTACCATGATGTCTAATTGTAATTCTTCTCTTCAGTACAATGACAACCATGGCAATCCGTATTCTGATGTCTATTGGTTGGCTCTCTTGGTCCAGTCTGTTGGTGAGCTCGAGTTTGGACACCAGGTGTGTGTTGGTTGCTCTTTACAAACATGCATTTCTAATTATGAGCTTCATGCTATCTTTTCTTAGTGAAAAGCTGCTTTCTCTGAATTTTCTGTATAGTGCCTTATTCCTAGATGCTTGTACATGGTCCTTTACTCTAGATCTCTTGATACTGAGTGGAAAACCAGGAGCATTTCCCCGCTTTCTCTTTAAATGTCTCCCTTCCAACATAATTGGGACTCTCGGTCTCTTTAGTTAATTGCCATTTTTAGGTGTTCTTTGCAATGGTTGTAATTTTTCAACTGAAGACTGGTTGGATCCTTCGACTTACAGGAGAAGTTAGAAATATTTTTTGATCCAAGCAATATGAAGTACTTAAAAAGAAAAAGTGTCACTTTAGCAGTTGTTAAAACATGTTCTTGTTTGATAATAAATGTGCACGGGATTGGGTCGCTGGGGACAATTACTTCTTCAGACAGCGCCCTAAAGAAAAACACTTTTTCATCTAAAAGCCTAGGGACGTCAAAGGCATTGTTACGTGAATGGTTAAAAATTAGTAACTAAAGGAGGTATTTATGGTTTTTGTTAACAGAGTATGCAGCTGTTATCATCCCTTCTGAAGCGTATTGAGCGACTTCTGCTATTTGACAGGTAAGCATTGCAGCTTTACTACTTGCATGCTTTTTTTTTTCAGCTTACAGCTTACATAGTTGGTCATATGTGTGGCAGGTTAATGCCGAGCTACAATGGTATTTTGACAATTAGCTGCATCCGCACCTTGACACAAATTGCATTGAAGCTTTCACCCTGCTTACCACTTGTAAGTACTATTTGAGTGAAGTTGATCAATGTCCCCTGATTTTTCTTGAAAGGCATTTGAATTGAGCAGATTTTGATAAGGACCGTAGGTGTCAGATCTATGGAATGAAGGGCAAATTTTGGTGGTTCCCAAATGGTTGAAAATTTTCAAAAGGATTGATAGGGATATTGATGGCAAAGCCGCTAAAAATTTTAAAAAATGCTTTGGGCCAAAACAACCACATTTTCGCATTAATAAAAACAAATGTTATTCTCATAAAACTCTGTCCTAATGCTGAAAAACGGTGGCAATATTAACATGACTGGTCAGTTACAAAAATGAACTCGCTGCAGAGGTACTGCAATCAATTTACTGTAACACACTTTACATATCAGTACTGTAGCATTGACTTCCAATATTAGTCCTATTTGCAACTCAAGTGAATTCTAGTTGTGAGTCATCATCATATGGTAACATCTTTGTAAAGTTGAAACGTGTTAGGTTCGAGTCCGTAGTTGTTTCCTAAACTGTAGGATTGAAAATGCTCCATATGCTCGTGACCAAGGACACTTGTCTCACCACACCACTATGAAAGCTTAACGACTAAAACTATCCTTTGTAACTTAGAATATATTGCAAAGCAAAACTAATTCTGTAGTGACGCTGGGTATGATTCTGAGCTTTCTGGAAACTTTTGTCAGTTCCAGAATACAGTGAAATTGCCCCGTGGTGATAAAATTTCCAAAATGGGTTTGCACTGTTGGATGATGGGAATTAGTATATACATCATTATTTTTGGTAGGATTTAGTTGTTAGTGGGCAAGCCAACAACATGGGATCCTATGCGGAGTAAGAGCAGTGACCTCCGCCACAGGTTAACTCCTGTTCCTCCATATGCTCTTGCGAAGGATGTTGGAAAAGCAAAGATTTTACCTGTGAAAGTTGAATGAGAAAATAAAATATACAGAGAAAATAGAGTTAGAGGGAGAAAAAAATTAAAGGTGAGTGAGGAAAACGAATAAGAATTGAAAGTCTAAGAGGTGTAATGGTAACAACCTAGATTTTTGGGATATCCTGATTTTTCTTGAGCTGCTCGTTGCATTGTTGATGTGCTGCATTGGCATCATGCTTGCAAAGTGATGAAGTGTGTGCCTTTTCTGCCTAGGGCATGCACGAATGCCTTTTGGCATTCTGCTCGCATCCCATTTTAGGGTGTAAATGGAAACTGTATTTTAAATCGTTTACCATGTTATTACTTGCTTATTCCTTCTATTTGATCTGGATGTATATATACATATGTGTGTGTGTGTATGTATGTATATAACTAAATCAATGAACTGTTGCACAGGTTCGTGTATCTGATCTTCTCAGACCATTTCGGAGTTTTGACACTGCACCATGGCAAGTTCGAATGGAAGCAAGCAGAGCACTTCTTGAGCTTGAGTTTTACTGTAAAGGAGTTGATGCATCTTTGACATTATTCCTGATTTTTTTGGATGAAGAACCATCTTTGCGGGGTTAGTTATCTATTCTATCTTGTTTGGCAGTCTGCTAAGCATACTTGGAGAAGGTTATTGGTCTAGCCTTGTTTTGCTCTGCCCGTGTTTTATCCTTTCTGCACTTACCCCAGATCAGTAGAGGGGTGAGGTTGTGAAACTGCTTAAAAATTGATATTGCACTCAGAGCAGAGTGCTTTGTCCTGTGCCTATTTCATAACCAATTTGTCAACCTCAAAACTGCTGTGAAATTGATCTTAATTGTATTTTATATCCCTCTTGCATAAAGTGAGTCATGAGCACATGTTATATCTTGTTTGATATGTCTTTTCCCTTCGGTTGCAGGACAGGTGAAACTGGCTGCTCATATGATGCATTTGTGTCAGACGAAAGAGGGTTGCGGAGTGAGCACATCTGTCAATGGTCCCACCCTTGTTCGTTTGCTCTGTTTACTTGATAGTCTTAAAGCCTTCAACAATGTGCTTCTCCGGCATGACTTGTTCTGCATCTTACAGATCCTGGCACAGAGGTGGGGTCCTTTTTAGTCTTTTTTCTTCTAAAACGTATTGGTACATATAATTGCCGAATATGATAAAGATAGCTTCAATTTCAAGTAATTTTTGCATCCATCCTGTCATTTTGAATTGATATCTGAAGCGGCCTATAGCTTTGCATCTTGTGGTTTTGTTCCTTTTGGTCATTCTTGCTCCTTTCATTATCAGACGTTGTATCCTCTGGAAGGCTGTCTTTAAAGCCTTGATCTGAAAGAGCTTTATATTTTTCGTAGATGGTAGTTGATTGTGCCATATGTAAGCCTGATTTTTCTTTATGCAATTTAATTCCTTTTAAGTTCACCCCCCTGCTTACATTAGACACCTGACTCATTTTAGTGGGCTCTAATAAATTAACAAGGAGGTATTTCAGTGGTATTAGCTATCCTGTTTTACTTAATCCATGCAAGTAAAATTACGAATGGAGGTTCCTATTGATTTCAAATGATTTATCATCTTCTACACTTCCCATCTATTTTCGTTATGCTTCTTGTGTAAACCCAAATTAGTCATTTGATGCTAACATTGTATTGGACGATGAGTATAGTGTGTGTTGCCTGGAGATAAACCCTCCGGGAAATTGGGAAATGAGTATGGTAATGACGGTAGTTAATCTTCATCTCGTACCCTCATGAAAGGGATTCAGGAAGGATATGACTCTCAAATCTCACCACAGTTTTCTTCTTACACGGAGTTCTCACTCTTGTGGGCAACTGGTGTTGTTTGTGCAATCAGTTTCATTGCTGTCTTTAGTTTTACTTGATGTTTTTCATTTGCCCTTTTTGAGAAAATGTTCTCTTTATTGCATTCTATATATTCTGTATTTAACAATGATATCTGAAATCCGTTTTGCATTTATTAGTAGGCCTCCAACTCTTTATGGTGTTCCAAAAGTTCAAGTGCCGCCTGCAACTGACTTGGAAACTTCTAGCAATCTAAAGATGAGGTCCTCCTCCCTAAAGCTGAGGATGCCCAGTCTTGCCCAGGAGCCGTCTGTTGCAGATACACCTCAGGATCTTGTGCCAAGCGGCTTATCTGATGTAAATGAACCTGCTAAAGAAAAGCCACAAAGTCCCAAGGAAAATTTAGAAATAGTAAAGGAAAATTCAGAATTTGGGAAGGAAAATTCCGGGGCTTCAAAGGGAAAAGCAGAAGCTTCCAGAGAAAACACGGATACTATTTCCAATGGCAATGAACGGAGAATATCTGTTGTCAAGATCAGGTTGAAGCAATCTGCGGCATCTAGTAGGGTGGAGGAAGTAGATAATAATAATGTAATGGAACTCTCATGTGCCAGACATGAAGGTGAGGTAGGTCCTAGTAGTTTTGTCTCAGTCGATGCACCTCCTAGATTAACTCAGGAGCCAACCAGCACTAGCCATCAGAATTTAGTAGAAATTCATTCTTCTGGTTTCTACGGATCTTCTATGAGGGATGAAGAAGTCAACAAGGAGTTGCAATGCACAGCAGATTCAAAGGATCGTGCCATCCCTGAAATTCTGGTCATATCACCACGCACCATGACTAGTGTGAGAGATACGGATGTTGAAGACAACTCTTGTGTTGAGCCTATGATCATTGGGAGTATAGATGGCTACAAAAATACAGTGGATATAGAAGGTCAAAGAAAAGAAGAGAGGAAAGGGAAACATAAAGAGGAGAAAAAGAAGCACAAAATCAAAAAACGAAAGCGGGAGGAGAAAAAGGATGCTGAAGGGGGTAAAGATGATGTCGAATACTTGGAGAGGAAAAGGCTTAAGAAGCAGAGGAAGAAAGAGGAGAAAGAAAAGGCAAAAGAGAAAGCTAAACTGCAATGTGGAGGAGCTGTGGCTTTGTTGGACCCGCTAAATCAGGACAGGGATGTTGAAAGGAAAGGTAAAGGATTCATGGCGGTGTCGCTAGACTTGGTGGAACCTGTCAAACGTAAAGAGGCAAAAGGTGGTCCCGAAGGTCGTGTTGAGGCTGTAGAAGGCAGCAGTTCGACACAAAGTAAACTTCGAATAAAATTCAAAAGTCGGACAATTGGGAATATATAGTGTAAGGTGCTACTGGATGATGGTCTTCTCAGATAGATGATTTTTTTTGTTTATTTTTTACATCAATGTAAATATAGTTGATTTGTTGTAGTGAGAAACTGGGGTCTTATCTTAGGACCAGTGTTTTTATGGGCTGGTCGTGGTCCCCTCATGATAACGGCACCGATACTGTAACTAACAATGAAGTAAAAAATTTTGTATCAGAGAATGAAGTTCTTCCACCGAAAAGGATAACAAAGTAATTCTATTCTTTTCTGGAAAATAAAAACATTTGGGCCTGTGAAAAAACTGTTCTCTTCTATTTGGTTTTTCAAAGTGAATTGTTTTTAATATCTATATTTATATTGTTATTAAAGTGAAAAGGGGGGCAGAGATTTTTGATATAGATGTTCAAAATTACCCTTAATATGACTAAAGTTTTATATACGAACTTTTATTTATAGACTGTAAAATTGCCAAACTTAAATCTTTAATCTCTGGAGAGCAACACATGCATGTCTTGTAGTATTTTAAAGACCAAATAAGACTACTGATATAAGATGGTGGGAATATTTATTCATGTGGGTCAATAAGACCAAATAGGACTATTGATATAAGATGGAAATATTTTGTTCATGTGTCAATATGCATATGCATATGCATATGCGTTTGATAAGAACCATGCTACAAGATGTTAAAGTTTTACACGTGATAAAGCTCCTTCATCTATGGTGCTAAAACCGTTGATTTAAGAGGCTTAGCTTTCACCCTATGATGGGAGGACGTAGCCCATCGCTTATGCTACTCAACATCGCAAAAGCATTTTTTGTTTGATAAATGTATCAATTGAGATTTGTGTAAGGTTAAACGATGCATACAACCTTTTAACTTAGAAAAGTTAAACGATGCATACAACCTTTAACTCAGAAAAAATATTTTATTGACCAAATGGCATGACCAACGGACATGTGGAGTGAGAGAATATGAGAACTATAAGATTATGTTCTTAATTTTCTCTCTTATTATTTTTAGATGATGTGGCAGCATCCTATTATTTTACCTAGTCTTGGTTATGAAAATTGATCACTATTTTTAGATGATGTGGCAGTATTTCATTGTTTCACTTAGCCTTCGATTATGAAAACTAGTCAGGCTAGATAAGTCTTCTTTACTCATACCTATTATGCAACTAACATCTATATGGACCCTACTACTATCCTCAATACCTTGTTTTATATTAAATTATTTCTCGTTTACCTTGTGCATCTCCTAAATATTTTTCTCCTTGCCCCAAATGAAATATACATTCCAACATCCACTCATCATTTTGCGATGGCATGCCCCCACTAATTTATTAAAGAATTCATGTTGGGTTTAAACCAATAAGGTTAGCTGACAGCTGAGAGTGTAAATTTTCTAAAATTCCTTTTGTAGTAGCTTGCCCCTATCAATTTACTACGGATTGTATAGTAAGTTCCAACCGCAATAAAACTGGTTGAGAGCCAAGAATAATTATTTTAGAGTTTCTTTCGGATTGGTATGCCCCCGCCAACTTAGTAAATACTTTATAGTGAGTGTCAATTGTGGCAAGGCTGACCAAGAGTGTAATGTTTACATAGTTCCGTTGGCAAAGGCATGCCCCTGACAAAGCTTAGCTAAGGCCTGAAAGTGCATTTGGTCTTGTGGTAATGAGAAATATTCTTGATACTTGTGATGACTACCACAAACTAATATATGTAATAATATATTCTTATTCAACACGTAGAATTATGATGCACATGACCGAATGTGACGGCCGTCAACGCACACCAAAAACATCATATTCATCATAACTCTTACTCATGGAATCAACATTCATCTCACAACAAAAATATTCATCATAAATAAACATGTGCCAAGGATCACTATGCATAGAGTTGGTAGTTATATAGAGTTTTTAATCTCTAGGCATATCATGCCTTTAAACATAGGTTGCACAAATAATTACATAGTTTTTTATTGCAGCAAATAGATAATTCATTCAGAAATCATTTCCTCTTTTACCTTCATCCTTGCTATATTACCTATATAATCTAGAGGTAGGAGAATATATTTATACTTAGTAGGATGAGCTAAAGTATAAAAAAATGCTAAGGAGAATTTTTTTACAAAGCCATCATAATATTAGAGTGTAAATCATTCAGAAAATAGATCAATCAATAAAGAGATCCAAAAGCTATAATACCTAATAGCCTACCCCCGTACTCATGAGGGAAACAAAAGCCAATTAGGATGGGAGTTTTTTTATGATGCTCCTGATAAGTATGAAATATATATCTATTTTATATATTTTTTTACCTTATTTGCTAGTATAGATTAGGTTAATTTAAAGTTAGTTATAGTTTATTTAGATTAATATAGATATTAGTACTTTAGTTTAATTATTAGTAATTTTGTAGTTATTAGTAGTTTAGATATGTATTTAAATCAAGTTAGAATTTTAGTTACATTCTACATGTCTATAATGTAATATTTTTATATTTTGTAGGTAAAGTGCGCTTATCGAAGTACTTGGACGATGTTTGAAATAATTCAAAATAGTCTTGACATGCTTTAAAGTGATTTGGATAACTTTTCGGAGTTATAAACAAGTTGAAAACTAATATAGACATGAAGAAAAGTATAATGAACAGAATATGGACTGTCTAGGGAAACTGTCCAAGAAAACTGTCCAGATTGCAGAAACAGTGTCACCGTTCGAATGGGCATGCAGGGCGTTCGAACGGGATAACATGCAGTTTCCTTGTTTGACCCAAATTTCAATCCTTTTCATATTGGACTTCTTCCTACGGATCTTATGCTTATAAAAAGACATATTTGGCTCAAAATTAGGGGATTCCAGGAGATTTTCTAAAGAGAAAAAGGAAGAAGAAGATGGAAGAGAAGCCAAAGCTTTTAATAGAGATTCAAGTGTTTTCTTCAACAATGGAAGGCTAGATTTTCTTTTACTTAGGAGTTGATGAAATTATAGATAAGTTTCAGTTTCTTTTATTTTTAATTTAGATCTCAGTTGTGAATGATGACAATTGTATGATATTGATTTCTTTTTTAATAGAAGAGCTTTTAATGTTTATTCAAATCTATGTTGATTTATTGTCTTGTAGATGATAGATTGATATGGTTTTGATATTTGCATCAATTCTAATTTCTGTGATTTAGATGAGATGGTCATACAATAGTTTTAATGTTCAGATAATTAATGACTTGGATGAGTTATACTAAGATTAGACGGGTCATGCCTATAGCTAGATTTAGTGTAGATGATTCGTGCTATTGTCGAAGATAGTTTATGCCATGGAATTTAATTAATGATTCTTTCTGAAGTAATTCTAGCTTGTAGCTGAGAATACTTGTTCATATTTACACTAGATTTAGATTAAAAGTTAAGGAATTGTTATGGTTCTATAGTGGATTCGATTTCCTAAGTAATTTCTATCATATTAATATCTTATTTTAAAAACTAGTTAATTTCTTTTTCTTTTGCTTAATTTAAGTTTAAGTTGTTTTTAGTTTGTAATCAGCAAATTCTTCTTTAGATTTAGTAATAATCCATCCATCCCTGAGGTTCGACAACCCTTAAATACTTATCTTAGTACAATTACCTTGTACACTTGCAAAAAGTTTAATTATAAACGATCAGCTCCACACTTGTGCGTGCCAGAATTAATTATTTTCTCGGCATGCATCAAAACATGACGATAATTTCTAGTTCATTAGCCAAAGAACTACCTAGAAAATGTATACACCCAAAACATAATATAGCGCATGCAACTCATTTCACATATATAATATCTTTCTAGCTTACAAAGCTAATAAACATATTTGAGAAAAATATTTTAGAAGAATTAACTTCTATTATCATAACATGGTTCTAGAGTTTAAAACCCCTACCTTAACCTTGAGTATTAACTTTCTTGGCTTTAGAGATCATGAACATATAAAATGACCTTACCACGATGTCTCGCATGCTTGATTCAGTTGAGAACACATCTTGAACGACTCGATTTAGACTTAAAACGACTTAGAACGAGAGAAATAAAGTTTGGAGAGTGGGAAAATAAACAAGAGCAAAAAAATTGGGTCGAAGCACTATTAATAGCGCACACAGAGCACCACTCTTCATGGGGCCATTGCTCGAGCCCTAGCCTGCGACGGGTCTCATTGCACTGCCATGTTGCGGAACTGGCCCACAATCGTATTGACCCCGAGCTACATAGGCCCGCCATGCATGGTGTGCATAGGTTGGCATAATTGATACCAGCCGTTTGTCAACAAACATCAACCATTCCAAATTATTTTTTATTTTTTTTACTTTTTCAAATTTAAAATTGAAAACGTGATATCTTTTCAACCATAAGTCGGAAACATGCATTTTTGATACCGATAGACTTGTACTAGACATAACATGGGTAGGTTATCTTGCACTTTTAAAATTGGTCATACCAATGTGGTATAATTCTTGAGGCTATAACTTACTACCCTAATGTCCAATTTGAGTGGTTTAATAATCGTTGCACTTGTCTTTCATAGCTCTATCACATCTTCATTAAAACTCACTAAATAATAATTTTTAACTAATTAAAAATACTAAAAACTCTAATATTAACTTTATTAGAGGCAAAAAAATTACTACAAATTCAAGGTCGTTACAATATGAAAAAGAAAAAAATTCATAAACTCCGAGGTATGTATGATAGATTTTCAAATTTTTAGGTGGGGTAAGTAAGACACATAGAATTGAGGAGATTACTAGGGTATATAGATACATCCTTTTTGGTTTGTTTAACTATCTTGGGATTTTATTTGTGTTGTCCCAAGGTAGATAATTATTAAAAATTGAATAATTGGTAAATATATATAAAAAATTAGAAAGGAGAAAAATAAGATATGGCACATCCATTGAGCCCATTGCATACCATAGGATTATTTGACGCCTTGCAAAAAAAATGCGACATATGGGTGATTCAAACTCGTATGCCCTTATTTTTGGGAAGTCATCGAAGAAAGATCTAATGACTCATAATCAGCCTGAAGCATGCTCTGCTAGATGTGCCAAGTGCATATAAGAGGGACACTTGGAAAATAAGTACTAATATACCTTATTGTCATTGTTAAGAATCTTTATCAAATTAATTTGGCATTTCTCATGAGATTTTTTTCTATTTGATTTGAAGGACGAGAGATGTTTCAAGATGATAATGGAAATTGTTAAGCCTAATTGAGGAATTGAAATGATGAAATTATTTTGATTCATTTATAGAATAACATATTGGACAACTTCATCATAGTTAACTTCATGATCTTTATCTGTAGTATGATATACAAAATGACTTGATACTAATGGTCACATGACTTGTAACCTTGGAACTAGTTAACTTCTTGAGTTAAACAACTTTCAATAACAAAAATATACTTTATCTAAATTTGTTGAATACACTAGCCATTATTTTATTGTGTTTCTCTCTCTTTAGTAACTTTCGAATGTAGTGTGTAATTGAGACTTGAAAAATCCCGAGAGTTTTCATCTTTAAGAAAAATTATACTCCCTCTATCTTACATTAATAGCTCTATTCAGTTTGTCAAAATAAATTAATTTTAGTTTATTTGAAAACTAAATATAACTATTAATGTGGGATAGAGAGAGTATCATTTACTCTAATCAAAGCTATTTCTAATAATAATTTTCTTAACTTTTTTTTATCAATATTCCCATTGTCTTGTACTTTAAAAATGGCTACAAGTGGAATTTTGATATCTTATTAAAATTCTAACTTTATTTATATAATTATGATTTTCGTATTTTCTAATTTTTTTGATATTCTACATTAGTAATAGATTGATATTTATTATGCTCATCCTTATTCTTTCTTTGGTTATTTTGTTATTTTCTAACTTTTTAAAATTGGATGTTTACTTACTAAAGCTTTGCTTAAGCTTTTCATTGTATCTTATTTATTAGTTGCAACGAGCTTTATAAGAGCCCACTTTATAAATTAAATTAATGTATCTACTCCTCTTTAGATTCATATCATTAAGTGCACATATTTACTACAAAATGGATATATACAAACAAAACAAACAACTTGATATTGAAAGTCAACACTAACAAATACTCCCTTTGTCCCAAATAAAGTTCATTTTGGAAAATCAAATGTAACAATTAATTTGGGAGGGAGGGAGTATAAGATATCAGAATAGATTACAATATGACCTAGTGAGCATTGAAAATTGTGTGAGATGAGAGAGTCATAATCACTTTATTTTTTAGAATTAAGATTGGTGTTATATGTGGAAGGGAGGAATTTTAGCCTAAAAGGAGGAAAGGTGTGTGAGAGAGATAGAACTAGGAAGGGTCCAATTTTTTTAGTAGGTTGTTAGAGTTGGGGATTTGGTGTAGGATTGGTGGTGCACGTTATAAAAGACAAATATTAAAAAAAAAAGACAAAGACCAAAACGGAAAGAGGATTGGCGGTGCATATTCATTCCATAAGAAAGGCGCATCCAAGAGACTTTTATTTCAATGTGGGATTGTATTATAGGTATATAGTATATGTTACTCTTAATAAATGTACTCATTTAGTTTAATTGAATAAAATCAACTCTATCTGCCCGACAACACTTATACTCCCTCTTACCCATATAATAATATCTCTATTTAAAAAATTAATAATTTTTATTAAATAGTAGGACTCACATACCCAGCTATTTAAATTGAGCCAAATGACAGATATGATAACTTTTTCTTCTTTCTAAATAGAGTTATTAAAATGGGATGGAGGGAATATTAGTTTTCGTTGAGAATTTTCCCTTCTGTATTAGCCTTGTGCTTTTAATATTACTCAACACAGCTACTGCCGAGTGCTGACTGCTTATTTTCTGATTCTTCAATACTTTTGCTAATTCATTCTTTAATTTTAGGGAGAGTACTTATTGCACGCTGATAAACATCGCCATGGCCTTTTACGTGTTATTTTGATGTCTCGTGATTATAGAGGCCGTTTTCGCGTGATTCCTCGAGCGTGTGCCCCTAGGTTGCAACTGGTTAGTGGTAGATGTATTGTGGTGGTGCAAGTAGGAGTACCAAAAGTGTTGCCAAAAATTAAACGAGTGTTGCGTTAGATGATCTAATTTCTTAAAATGATAATTTGTAGTGGTTGCGGTTACGGAGTTAAGTTAAAAGCCACGCCAGCTTCCCAATGTAGATGGTAGTTAGTATGAGTCTGGTCTCGTGTGTGTTAGCGTGAGCCCAGGCTTCATATATCATCAGATTTCAATTCGACGGTGTATATTACATGTGAGTTTGAAGCACTTGTTTTAAGTAATATGCCATCAAATCAAAATACCGCGATGCCTAAACTCACGCTAGCACAAGGGAACCTGAGCTCATGTCAACTGTTTTAAAGTTGTTAAAGTATAAAAATCCACCACCAGGGCAAACTATACACGTTAAAAGACATTCAAATGGTCTTCGTCTTCGCTACCCTCAATCATGATATAACCTTTTAGGCGATCTTAGTAGAGGAGGGTGTATCAGCTTGAGCAGCCATGGCCAGCTCAAATTGCTTGAGGGATATGGAGGGAAGAGACAACAATTCAGGTGGTTCAAAATTGTCCCAGCCCTTGAGATTGGTGCTCGTGGTCGTGGAACCATCCCATCCTATGTGGGCCACATGCTTCACATCTGTAGGGTAACCAATCTCCATGTCCTTGCTCACTTCTTCCGCATCCTCTTCCCTGAACACTAACACAACAAAATAACAGGCGAAGATTAACATAAGATTTCAATATTTTCATTGAAGTAGTTCTCCAGACTCAGTAATGCTATTGTGAAATTTCATACTGAATATGAGGGAGAAAAAAAAAGCTCTTGTGCATGCATGGCAGAAGAGCAGCCGATTAAACGGGAACGAAAGAATAGAAAAGCATGATAATTTTTTGGTTTAGTTGCTTGCAATCATTTCTACTTACCGAACAAGTGACGCAAGTTCTTGACGCCCTTTATCAATCGCCAAAACCCGGTGGAAATGTTGGTTTTTGGAATACGAAAAAAGTTGTTGGAGTTCTTCACTTTAGCAATGGATACACTTTGTCCTCTTAATTCATCTGTGCCAACACCCGCAACCCAGATAACAATTGAACACGAGAGAGAGAGAGAGAGAGAGAGAGAGAGAGAGAGAGAGAGAGAGAGAGAGAGAGAGATTGCCACTGGGGAATAGTTCCTTGCCTTTTTTGGACTGGGCTTCACCTACAGCAACGCTCGAGTGAGAGACGCAACCAATGGAGAAAGGAAGAATGGCAAACTTCTCCATCCCGTCTATTGCCTCTTCATGAAATCCCGGAATACTCGAAACAGAAAACCTGAAGAAAACGGGTGGTGGCAACGGGCACTGAACGATGTGAGTTCCGTGGATTGTTATATTTGGTGTCCTGCTGGCTTAGTTAGCAAGTGACAATGAATTTTTACATACAAAAAGTGAGGCAGGCCCTTCCAAATATGAGGAAAGAGAGAGAAGGAGAGAGATTAGGAGTTAAAAAGAGGATTATAGAGTGGGTTGGAGAGTTTTAGTTGGGTCAGAGCTTTGAATTCCAACCTACTTTGCTGATCATACGTCCAAATTGTTGTTGGTCCGTTTTGATCCCACGAACTGCTTTGCTTGTTCTTCAACTTCTCTCTTATTCCATGTGGGATCTTGACGTTGATTGTACCTTCCTTCCATACGAAGTCACCATTTTATTTATCCTCCTACTTCCTTCCTTTGGACTCCTTCAGCTTGAAAGGAATCCACATCGTCTATCACCACCACCACAGGCCAGGGCCTGTTTTGGATACAAAATAGAATGTAATTGGAATTAAATTTTGGCGGAATTAATTTCAGCGAAATTAAACAGAATTAGAATTAGGTAGTAATAAAATTGTTAGATTCCTTAGAATGGAATGGAATAGCTATGTAGCGGCTTTATAATACACCAAAAAGTCAACAATGGCGGTTAAGGGGTTTGGGTGTTAGATTTTAAAAAAAATGAATTAAAATTTTTTAGAATAAATTTAAATATTTTGTCAAATTTAATTTTAAAACTCTAAGCTAATATAATTGTCTCTCCCGAACTTGGATATGAACGTTCTTGATACTATTATGCTTCTAAATTTAAACCATATTAAATAAAATCTCACAAAAATAGATAATTTTAAACTTTTAAAGTGAGCCCACCTATATAATACGTTTTTCAAGGTTCAAATTGATATAAAAGGTAACTTTTAAAAAATAATAAAATTTATAATTTTTAAAACAGTAGTTGGGAGTCGAAATCGACATAATCACCTCATAAAGTGATTTAGTTATTTCGACTAATTCTAACTCAAAATGGCTTAGAATCAACTTTCAAGCTAAAATTTTAATTTGGCTCATTTTCTACACATAAACATGATTTCAATAATTCAAACTTGGGGCAAATAACCCCTAAATTAACTAAAAATCATTGCAAGGAGACAACAATTTGGGTAAAATGAGCTAGAATCATCATTTGTTAAGACACGAAAAAACCAAATAAAATCGAAAAAATCAGCCGAAACCCACCTTAATTTGTTAAGACGGATCGACAGGTTATTATTTGTTAAGACGACTGAACTTTGCAGTGGCGAATCCAGCAGCTAAGGAAATAGGAGTAATACGGAAAGCTTTGCTCAGCTCCTCCTGTCTTGGACTTGGAATGACGCACCATGTCCTCTCGTCAAACAAAGGTAATTTCTTTTCTTTGCCGGTTCAATGTAGGGAGCTATAAAGAGCGTTAGAGCCAGTATGGAATAAGACGACAGAAGATACAAAGACGTCTCTTTATCCTTAATCACTGGCCCTAGTGACCTAGTCAATTCTACCCATTCAAAGCTTTTCTCCCATGAATGGGAAAATGGCCTCGTAATAATAATAAGTGGAGTTCCTCTGTTTTTTTTTTCTTGCAGGTCCATACCCTACAACCGGTAAAGAGGAGTAGAAGTTTTGTGTCCACTAAAACCACCACTTTGCTATTTTTAATTTCAACACTATTCGTCATGAGTGCCGTGAATCTTGATGTGTAGAACTCATAACCATTTTGCACTTGCTCTGTCATTGTCGCCTTGAGTGCGGGATTTCGTAATACTGCAAAAGTCTAATTAACCTTGCAGTTCAGGTGGAGCCCCCATCTGAAACTCGGGTAAGCCCAAGGCCCCATCTGAGCAAGAACGATTGACAACCACAGACCCGTATTTGCATCACTGCTGCAACGGAACTCTCCGTTATCTCCACAGCAAAACCTTTTCACTGAAATGATGAAATAAATGACGTGCTCTAACAACGACAAATATAACAAAATATTTTGAAAAATAAAATCCATGGCCACGTAATAATGTAGATATGAGAAGATTTCCGATGTCGTGAGAACTTATGGTAAACTTTAAGCTGTTCCACTTCATGTGCTTCCACTTGAATTGGTTGCATATCGAACTTCCTTTATTGTTCTTCAATTAGCCTTTTCCAAACATCAATTAGTCTGAGCTGATCGTAAATGGAACTGATGACGTGCTGACATATTTTTATGAATTTTCATTCTTTGATAGAATCCAAGACTGGCCTGGGTTCTTCCTAAGTCCTCTATCTCGCATCAACTTCCTAACATTGGCTGCCTTCTCCCATCTTTCATCTGCTGCACACAAATTTGATAATAAGATATAAGGTTCATCATTAAATGGTTCGAGTTGAACCAATTGGTCGGAAGCCCACTTGCCCATCTCCATATTTTTGTGAGATCTGCAGGCAGACAACAATGATCTCCATACCGCACTCAAATTTGAAATGTCATTCTCAAATATGAACTCTTTTGCTTCATGAAGTCGACCTGCCCGTCCAAAAAGATCCATCATACAGGTGAAGTGCTCAACTCCAGGAAGGATGCCATATTCTTGTTTCATCAAATTGAAATATTTGCAGCCTTCTTCAACCAAACCAGTATGGCTGCAGGCAGATAAAACACCCACAAAACTTATCTCATTAGGTTTAATATTCTCATTCAACATCTTCTCGAAGAGCCGAATCGCCTCCCTCCCTTGGCCATTTGATGCACAACCAATTATGATTGATGTCCACAATATGACATTTCGAGTAGTTGTTCTTAGGAAAACTGCTAAAGCATCTTCTACGTACCCGCACTTAGCGTACATGTCAATCATGGAGCTTCCCAAAATAACATCATCTTCAATACCTAATTTCTCTAATAATGCATGAATCTGCCTACCTCGTTCTAGCATTCCACAATCCCCACAAGATGAAGCTATGCTCGTAACTGTCACTGGACCAACAACTATCCCTCTTTGAAGCATTTCCCGGAAAAGTTCAAAAGCATCTTCACTCCTCCCATTCAAAATGTGTCCATCAATCATTGAACTCCATATAATGGATCTTTCTTTTTCTGCATCCTTGTTAAACTCGTGCCTTTGAAACTCATCAGAGTAGGAGCGGATGCTCTCAAAAAGAACAGAGGCACTGTCAATTTTCCCACATTTGCAATACATATCAACAAGAGAGCTCTTAACAAAAGCATCAGATTCAAAACCAACTCTCAGCAAATGTGCATGTATCTGCCTCCCAATTCTTAGCAAAGCTAAGGTAGCGGCCAAGGCCAAGGCCACAGCAAGGGTCACTTCATTGAACTTAGCTCCAATTTCAGCCATCTGATAGAGAAGCTTCAATGCTTCTCTGTCATGTCCATTCCGCATTTGTCCTGAAATAATCGTGTTCCAACTAGCTGTATCTCTGTTTGGCATTGCCCCAAACAATTCAAGTGACTTACCCACTTGTCCAGTTTGCAAGCAGCCATCAATCATTATATTCCATGAAACACTGTCCCTCCCATCCATCTCTTCGAAAACTCTTCGTCCATAGTCAAAAGCTCCACTCTTGACGTAAAATCCTGTAATTGAGTTATTCAATACGACATCTAACTCAATTCCGTTCCTCAGAATCCACCCATGAACTTCCTTGCCAGCGTTGAGCTCGTTGACACCCGCATAGCACTTGAAAATGCTCGACAGCGTGAAGCGATTAGGAGCAACTCCTTCGGACCGCATCCGAGAGAACAGGTCGACTGCCATTCCGAAAAGACCTGCATTAGCAACAGCCGCAATGAGGATAGTCCAGCTTCGTACATCTCGACAGCGAAATTCGTCGAACAGATGGCGCGCGCAGTCGGGACGCCCGATTTCCAAGTACCGACGCAAAAGATCGAATCCCAATTGGCTGTATCGCAAACTTCCGTTCTTGACCGCTTGAGCATGGAGTCCTTGGGTCGCCAGAAGAGGCGTTGCTCTTCTGTCTCTGCTGGAGTTCTTGTTCGAAGCTATCCAGGAATTACGAGGGAGTTGCTGACAAGAGTAGGAGGAAATTGTTCGGGCTGGGGAGCATTTATATAGATAATTCGGTTCGATGATTGTATCCGATTCGGTAGAAATTATAAAAAGATTGAGACAAAATTCGAAGAGGGGTGAGAAACACAATTTGCTTCCTCTCCTCGATCGAAGCATGTGATTCCTTCATCCCGAGTCCCGACTTCCATCACTTACACAGGCGTGAGACCGCCGGTACATCTTCCAGCGCTGCGCGGGGGATCGCGAGGATCAACGGCGATGCATTAGTAATCCACGGCTCCGACCTGCTGAACGATATCCCAGGGGATAAATGAGAAAAATGTTTTTTTTAAATATTGGTAAGAACGTATATGCATCAACATCAAAAGTTTAAATACATATTAAATGAGTTTAAATAAATTAAATTAAAAATAAAATATATATTAAATAAATATCTTCTTTATATATTAGAGTTAAAATATAATATATATATATTATTGACTTAAATATATTTATTCTATAAAACTCTTATAGGCTAAATTATGTCAGTATTAAAAATTTATATTTTCAAACATATTGTTCAGTCTTATTTGATAGGACTCTTTGATTTGAGTTTTCTTAAAACATTAAAACTATTTAAATTTGTATATATATAATATAAATATAGATATATATATATATATATATATATATATATAATATAAATATAGATATAAAATTATTATTAATATATGGGGCTTATAAAAAGTTAAAGAAAATATAATAATATTAAATTTTATATAATAACACTCGTAAAAAACGTTATAATAATACCAAGAATGCATAGGTATAACATATAATGTTAAAATCGAAATTAATACAATATATAGTTTATGTCATAGTATTAGCCCTTCAATTACATGACAAAATATTTAAAAGAATTTAGGTAAATTTTTTTGTTAAAATATTATTTTATTTTTATATTAAATAATAAAAAATATAAAATAGATATAAAAATAAGAATTAAAGGTGAAAATATAATTAAAATAATTTAAAAATAAAAATTATAATTACTTATTTTATTTTATATAATAATATGATTTAAAGGTTTGTATTACTTAAAAAAATTATTTAAATTATATTAAAAAAGAAATAATTATAAAAATTATATATTTTAAAAAATATTTCTCAGTGTTGATTTTGGTCACATATGTGCCAACCAAGCATACGGTTACGTGACCTTTTAAAAAACAAATTAAATATCATCCATTTGAAAGACGAAATTAAATATAATTACTTATTTTATTTTTTATTAAAAAAGATTCTAAAAATAATCCAACGCAGGTGCTTAGTTAGTGCTTACGTGGCCAACACCAATACACCTTTGAGAAATATTTTTTAAAATATATAATTTTAATAATTATTTATTTTTATAATATTATTTAAATAATCCCCCACGACAAGAGATAACATACCGTAGTTTGCTAAAAATCTGATTACCCATGTTACCGTATCACATGAGAGTGTAAAATTAAAATATTATATTTTATATATTTTACATTAATAATTTTATTTAATTTTTTAAAATAAATTATTTTTATTTATTTTAAAAAATAAATAAAAATTATTAATAGAAAATATAATAAATACCCCTTCGTTCATATTAAATATTTTATTTATAAAAATTAAATTATTTTACCCCTATTTACAATCATCATACTTCTATACTTATTATTTTTTGAAATAGGGTATACCTCTACTTCGTTCCAAGTGGCATGCTAAAAGGCGGGATGTCTGTCTGCCCGCGCGGTCCGGCCAGTTGCCCGAAAGTTCCGACGACGAAATGAAAATTGGCGCGTAAGCGGCAGCGGGTAAATAAAATGGACTAAGAAAGTAGAAACAGAAACAGAAATAGAAATGCGCATTATGATTTTGGAGTCTTGGACACCTTGTTTTTTTAGGGTTTTCTGATACCGAATCGAATATCCAAATCGGTGTTTTTCGCTGCTGTCCGCATCTTCGCCTTCTCCCGCCGGATTCTCTTGCTGGGAATCGCTGTCGCTATTGTTGATTCAAGATGGCTTGTTTTGAATCTGAGATCATGTCCGTCGCCTGTTACTTCGGAAGTGTTTTGGTCGATTTTTTGTTTTCAATTTTTTTGTCTGATCTGCTTGTTAGTCCATAAGAACTCTTGAATGGAAATGGACCTTGCAGTGCAAGACGTTGAAACGATGGAACACGGCACGAGTTCAGAATTGCCTTTCCGAGTTGATCAGGAGGCTGAGTGCAAGTCCTTCGAGAAGGGCTTTCGCGGCGCATGGTTCCGTTGCAATGTATGTTTTGGTTTTCCGGCCTTGTTCTTCGCCAAATATTGTAAACCCTGTTTTTGTCTCCTCCCATCACTTTCTCGTTGTGTCTTTTTGTTTCTACTTTTGCTTTGTTGCGCGAATACTTTCATCTAATAAATTAATGCTTATGTTTGATATATTCAAATGGGAGACAGATAAACGAAATTGGCTTGCTAAGAGGGAAGACAGCATATTTGTTGGAGTTCTATGACTTCCCCGATGAAGGCAAGTGCACCTGCTTTGTGCTTTATGACATGCACGGAGAGTTGTTTTGTCGGAATTGAGGGTGTAGTACTGAAGAGTTTAATTATGATAGCTTTAGCTGCTTTTTGTTGAACCTTTATTGTAGACAAGATCAGGCGTCATCCTGTATTCAAACCTCTGTTTTAAATATTTTTTTACTGTTGAAGGTTACATTCTAATTTGATAAGTTTAATGGCATTTGTTATTTAGTTACCTTAAAGTGGAAATGAACTTAACATACTTGTTAAGAGAGTTAATAGGAAACAACCGTGGAAGTAGGACTCTGAGATTAGATTTTTCCAATTTCCAAAATCACTGACGTGGAAAAGCTGAAACTTTTTTCTGTGCTGAGGATCTGTTTGGTTGAGGATTTAAGAGGAGGGATTCAAAGAACATTCAGGCATGAACCCGCGAATTCTGTTTGTTTGATCAAATTGAGGATTTCCTGAGACCATAATTCAATTTTTGGAAAAGAATTTGGGCTGTTTGCTTGGAAAAATCAAGCTATGTAGGTGAATTTTGGATTCGGGGTAGGGCAGTGCACAAATCCTTACAGAACAACGAACCTCCCCGAGACAAGATTTGCTGATGCAGTGAAAATTCACCCTGACACACTTTTCCGTACAATCTATAACTACTCAATAATTCTGTGTCAGACAATTCTCATGGAGAATCCAATTTTAGGGAATTTCATTCACTTTTTCTAAGGATATTTTTGGCCAAACAGCCGCTGAATAGAGCACCAGTTATCTGAAATGGACTCAAATGTGCTGTCATACACTCAATATCTGAGGCTGTTGGTAAGTGAGCGTTATACAGAAATTCAGTAAAATCCTAATCTATACTAAAATGTAACTAATACTGCCTGCCTGCCTTTTGGCTTTCCGAACCTTTTTTTTTCACTCAGTGGAAATAGCTTAAATAACAAGTTAATATACTTGTTGATATCCTTTTTAATTTGATTGTGTAACAAGTGGAGTACTCTTTTGCGTTTGAAACCCTCTGTCTTGGACCGGGGAAGGCTATTCACTGGACTTAATTTTTATCTTCCTAATCTTAAGCAATATTTGTTACATTTGTTGGGAATTCTGATCATGAAACTCTAAAATGGAAAAAAAATCATATTTTGTGCATCACTAATAAATGATTTTTTCTCTTCATTCTGTTATCTTACGTGCTTTTCCTTCACTTGATGTTGTATCAATGTAGAGAAAACATGGACTGAGCTGTATCAAAAGTTTCCATTTGGTAGGGGTGAGGAAGGGAAGAAGCAACTGATGGTGCGCCCTTGCTATCCTCCTCTATACAAGCGGAGTCAAAGGCCTGATATGATATCAGATGTGACAGTAGTTGTTGCTGATAAATGGAGAGAGGGAGATCTGGTTGATTGGTGGACTGATGGTTGTTGGTGGTCAGGGAAGGTGATTCAGATTTTGGGAAATGATAAAGTTCAGGTGGAGTGTTTGCTTTTTTTTCTTTTCTTTTACACGTTTCCATTGTCTCTATGAATATGATGGTTGATTCAAGATGTAAACGGAATATATAATTGGAAGTGATAAATACCCTACTTTAGTTTCTGGATGTTTGAGTAGTCCATTGGAGTTTTTACATGTATGTAGAGATATTAAACTTTAGACTTGTGCTAAGATGTGACTGGTGTTTTTTTGTACATTTGCCCATGGAAAGCCTATCAGTTAGTTTTTTTTAAATTTACTGAGGTGTCCCTGAGGCGATTAGGAAATCCATGAGGTGTTGGGTTGAGATATTAGTCTCATGAGGAGTGCTCCCCATGAATGCCTCTGGGCTGTGAGGCACATGTCTCATGTTTAAGAAGCTTCGAGGTGAGGCTTTTTCTTTTCTCTTTAATTAATTCAATTCATATACTTCTATCTTTACTTTTCATGTTTTCCTTACTATTTCTTAATTACTTTCAATTATTTTTCACGTTTTACAATTCTATATTATAATATGGATGTTGCACCTCACACATTGAGGCTTAAGCCTCATTTTTTTGGAGGTGGAATACCTCAAGGCTTACCTCAGGCCTTTTAAGAGGACAAGGAGGAATGACTTACTAATTTCCTAAAGGTCAGGCTGAAGCAAAAGCAAGGCGCATAAGCTAGTTTGGCTGAGGCGCTTCGTGCACAAGTGCTTACGCGGCTTACTCTTGCTTTTTCTCTTTTAAGTTAGGAGCGTGAAGCGTTTTTTTGCCGGTTTTGATGCAAAAAAGACAAAACGGGTTGGATTTTCACTCTTATCATAAGGAAGGAAGGTTAGATACCTTTGACAACCAGGTGGGTTGTATATTATGTTGAAATGGGATGGTGTACCACCCCTCCGGATCGATGGTTGATCATGAAAGATCATTTTTTAACTAGTCAAGCAAATAAAACTTTATATTGAGGGCCTAACTGCAATTATTTGGTTCAAACATAATACTATAGTTTGTAGCCCTTTCAGAAGGAGGATGACATTATACTATTTCCACAGTTTTATTTTATCTTGAGCTTTGGGTATATTTTGTTTGTGAGAACATGTGGATACACTTTCTTATGATAGTGTGAACCACCTGTGTGGATCTGCAACAGCAAAACTGTGAGGGGAAAAAGGGAAATAATTTTTATTTCTTCCTTCTCCTTGATTCAGCTCAACAGCTATGGCATGAGTACAATGGCTTCTTTTTGTTCTTCTTATGTGAATTAAATAGAATAAGTAGCTCTTTTTGTAGGTTCACTAAGCAGACTGTCCTCTTGATGTTGAAAATGTTCTGGTCACTGTGATCAAGCCTCTATGTGGCTAAAGCAAGTAGTTATTGTGATATCAGTGATGGTGCTGCCATATTCAATTCTTATTTTTTTTTCTTATATTCTTAGAGAAGTTCTTTTAGAATTTTTTTGTGAATGCATATTAGGTTGAGTTGAGGACTCACAATGTTAAAATTATAAATTTTTAAATATTTTGTGAAAAAATTACATTTTTTATATACAGATTGAGCTGCCCAAGCCACCCATGGGGGAAGGTAAATCTTATGAAGCATGCTGTAAAGACTTGCGCCCATCCTTGGATTGGTCACCTGACAATGGCTGGAGTGCTCCAGCATCTAAGGTGTTGTTCTTGAGCTTTCTGATTGTTGGCATCTAAATTTTTTGACGTATAGTTCATGTGCTATTTATCTAATTGTATAATGATCTTTTGGTCATTTTCCCCCTTTTTCGCCAATTATGTTTTGCTTTCTTATCTTGGAAAATTATTAGTATGCCACATTATTATCATGTTTTTGAAGTGGAAAGAAAGATTTAAGGTGGGGTGGGGTTAATTAGTAGGTAAACAAAGGAAACATATAGCGGGGTGAGTCTGTAAGGAGGTTTTTCCAATGAGTTGGTTTGATGAATGTTCTTCAATCCAAGCTCAATAAAGCAATATTTTTCAGCTTTTCGGGAGGTGCTTACTAATTTGGAACTAGCTTTACTTTTGTATTTTGTTTTAGGTTCTTTGCATTATTCTCACGCTTTGGTTATCGAGATTTTCTTGATAGTTTATGATTTTCTTTAGCATTTTTTCCCAAATTTATATTAACTTATATAGTATGAACTTCAAATTTTGGTTTTGTATATTGCATTTTAGTATGCATACCATGTGTGTAAAACATATATTGTTGTGTAACAGCAGACTGTCTGATGATCCTGCTTTGTGATCTTGCGAGCACCATCCAAATATGAATAATTTGCTCATAGGGTTGAATAGATGAACACAACTATTAGCTGATTTGGAAATTGAATTAAATGCTTAACTTACTGATTTGGATGAATCTCTGCGAGGACACTCTAAGAGCTCATATACACATGCTCTAAGTAATGTTTGATTGTTGACAGTGTTTTTACCTTTCTCCATATATAACCTTTTCTTGGTATGTGCCCCCTAATATATTTAAAACGACAACTACAGGAAAATGGAGAAGGTTATTACTGCTGTTACTTGATGCAACCTTTAAATCATGGTAAGCTCTATGAATTTGGATTGTCTAAAACACATTTAATTTTTTTCATTTAAATGATGAAATGTAGATTGTGATAATCATCATCACCTTTCATCGTATGTCTTACCTGAGCAACTCTGCTTCAGTGGGATTTTTTTTTCCTATTTACCTTTATACATTTGAAAATGGTGATTATAATTGCATATGAAACAGCTTACTGAGTTTTTAGTATTATGAATCCTTTTTACAAGAAACTGTATCTATACATTTTGTTATGTATTATTTTTGTCACCTCTGTTTTCATGTCCTAAGAAAAATGGTATTATGTACAATAGCAGAATGTTAAGTATTAGCGAACAAACAGAGATACAGCTCAGCTTGTAGAATGTCCCCTTTTATTGAAAGATGTCAAATAGTGTGACCAAGTTATGCAGTTATTAACATAGATGTGTAGTTTCCTCCCTGGTCTTATTCAGATGCCATGGCTAAGAACAAAGCTGCTGCATTTACCAATTCTTTTTACAGCTATTTTATGGGTGTATATTCTCATGAGACTAAACTACATTTTTTAATGCTCAATCTTTTTTACGTTTTTTTGCCTAAAGTGTTAGGGTTGTGATTATTTTGTTTTAAGTTTTAGAGCTGATTTTTATCCAGATTTGGGCCAATTTAAAACGAGCCAATTGGTGGGTCGCCACTATGGACCTGCAGTATTTATAAGGAGAAGACGGGATGGAACATGTTGGATTGGCTAACATACAGGGGTGTAAAAGGACACTGTTGGTCCACTTGTCCATTGGCATGCACATCTACATCTACATCTACATCCGCAAAGATGGAAACTTCTGTTTTGTCATGACAGAAGCAGACAGTGATGTTAATTTTAGTTCTCTCCCTTAACGAACGCGGCAGAAGACTCTAGAGTCTATGTCCTATACCTTTATGAATAAGGAGGGAGTAGAAAGCATTTCTTCTTTGCATGTACTTTTTGTTGGAAGAATGATCCAAATATTTTTATAGTGTTTTCTTGCCTACATTAGATGGAAGCACACAATAGTTTTGGTGATTAGTCATTTGAGCATTTGAAATATATAAGTTCTACATCAGTTTCTAGTCAATTAAGTTCATGGAACAACATGTCTCATTCACATCTATAATGGTCAAAGTTGACTGTGGAGCAAATTGATCTGGTTTGAGCTTTGTGACAAATACCTTTTTTCTCAGATGGGCAAAAAATGTTAGACCATGCCCACGAGTATACAGGGGCAACTGGATCTACATCTATTGCAGC
Organism: Saururus chinensis; assembly: GCA_035235625.1. Classification (NCBI taxonomy): domain Eukaryota; kingdom Viridiplantae; phylum Streptophyta; class Magnoliopsida; order Piperales; family Saururaceae; genus Saururus; species Saururus chinensis. Next base: position 37,557,885 of record CP141145.1, read on the forward strand.
AGTTTTTTTTATCATAGTAAATAACTCAATTTTATTTTATGATATGCACAATTTGCTTGCCCCTATGGTTTGATTTGTGCAGAATGATACATTTCGTAAAGTGTCCCATTCATATCTACAATCTATAATGGTCAAAGTTGAGTATGGAGCAAATTTGTCTGATTTGTGTTTTTTTAAAAACGCCTTTTTTCAGATGGGCAAGAAATGGTTGACCACGGGGATACAGGGGCAACTGGATCTACGTCTAATGCATCAGGTTTTTTCCGATCATTTTAAATAACTCAGTTTTATTTATGTTAACTCATTCATATCTGTAATGGTCAAAGTTGAGTATGGAGCAAATTCATCTGATTTGTGGTTTATAACAAATACCTTTTTTTTTCAGATGGCCAAAAAATGGATGAATGTACCCACGAGGATACAGGGGCAACTGGATCTACATCTAATGCTGCAGGTTTTTCTGGTCAGAATCAATTAACTCAATCCTATCTTATGATATGCACTTGTCACCATGGTTCTGATTTGTGCAGAATGGTTTTTTATCTTTTATTTTTTTCCATATGATCTAAGTTGTTATCTTTGATAATCTTTGAAAATGTAACTAGTATATGAATTGTATCCGAAAGCTGTATGCGTTCATTAATGTCAGTATAGCTTATTAGTGGCTTCTCATTACCTGATTCTATGTACTTCCATTCTTTTCTAACAAATGCGAGTGGAGTAATTTTAGTTTCTTCTGTTCTGTCAATGCTTTTTCTATTTTCTCTATTATAGTTTCTATTTTTCATTGGAATTAGGTATAGGAAAGCTCTTCTTTGTCTCTAGGTATAGATGCATTTTAATAAAGATTGTGTATATAAAACTAATGTGTGGATGTGATAATTAATTGTAAATCTTTGTCAATTTGACTGGCATAAATCTTGCATGTTTCTCCTTTTTCAGGTGCGGGAGACGTAAATGATCTTGCCCAAAGAGAAGAACATGCAATGGGGTCATCATCTGAAGGAGGGTTTATTCGTAAACAAAGATTACATGCCTTCATGCATTCCAAACAAAAGATAAATTTTCGTTCTTCTTTAATCATTGTCTACATCTTATACAATTTTGGCTTTTACAGATGAGGAAAAGCTGGATGAGAAACCCGGTAAAGATACAGGCGTGTGCATGGTAGGAAGTGGCAATTCATCAGAAAAAGTGTCAATTTTAGATGTCAATGCACTTGGTGCTTCACCTGGAAGCTTGAAAACAGCATCAGAAAATAAGCGACACAACTCTACTTGTCCTCTTAAGCGATCTTCAGAAGAACATTTGACCTCTGATGTTAATTCTGATACAATCGAGTCATACATCCTGCAGCTGGAGGAACTTTTAAACAAATTTAAGTGGCTTGAAGGTGTTCTTCAAAATGGGGATTGGTCAAATGCGTTGAAGCCTTCTTGGCAATTTTTGGAGAAATCCGCTTCCTTAACACGAAAATAATATCTTGCACACATGTAAGCTGAACTTTTCTATTTAAAAAGCCTTAGTAGTTGGTGACAATATAATGTTTTTCCGGTTTTTTCCCCCCCACTTTTGTATATCACCTTTGTTTCATTTAATGCCCTACTATAGGTTAAGGTTTACCTAACACAGACATTTACGTCATCCAGTGACTGGGTCTAAAGAGGAGAAGTGAATGGAGTGGACAGTGGTTCTTCTGTATCTTCTTCTTTTGTTTTGGTAACTGTCTCTTCCTCTCCTTTTCCTTCTTTTTTGTGTGTTTGTTGCTTGGTGAAGCTTGTACGAGTCATTGCGTAAATTAGGGCTAGGTCAATCAGACTTTCTGTTCGTCCTTGCCTAGAAATTCAGGGGTTGCAAAATTTCATAATTTGAAGTGTATAAGAATTTGAAAAAATGGAATATTATAGGTGCTATGATAATGAGAACAAAGAAATTATTACCAAACTTTCTTCTCATCCAAGGATCGTGGACATTTGATAATGCACGCAAGTTGTGTAGCTCTTTTCTTCTGCTCCTGTTGAGTCAGATACGCTAAATTGTAGTGCCACCAAGTCAAATATTGGGGGTAGGAATGATACCTTCTTGGTGTGGATGCGACTTGGCCTCTATTTCGCCCGCATTCTTATTACAGCCCTTACTTTGAAGTGGATGTCGTTCGTGCTTTCTCCTTGAGCAATCTATTAATTGGCTTATCAAGCCCCCAGGTGCAGGCATCATAATGAACTATAGGTGTGTATAGGATAGGGTCCCAGCGAAAAGTTATTAAGAAACACTTGATTTGACAGTAAATCGATTTTAATATTTTTATAGGAAGTCGCACGAGTTCATTAGGCGTTATGGTCTTAATTCGAGGACATCTTATTCCATTTAAGAAGAACTAAGTAATTTATTTGAGAGTGCATCTGATAAGAGATGGATGGCATAATAGGATTAATGTCACTAACTTGTAATTATTTACGTGCTGATGATATATTTTAGAGTTCGGTATAGGAATTATTGTCTGATGGCAAAATGATATAGTAGAAACTTAAATTGTACACCCCATTTCTAAATATTGACGCAAGGCTGTCTTACAATATATAGGGCCTGTTTAGATGGGAAAGCAAAATAGTTTAAAAGTTTAAAGGGTCTTTAAACTAGAGCTCTACTAGGAGAACTCTCCTCAAGAAGAGGGTTAAGTTTTAAAGGCACTTCTAAGATTTGATATGGCATTTTACACAATAATGTGACCTAAAAATATTTTCTTTTAAAAAATAAAGTGGTAACCATATGTGCCCCTAGGCAATAAATTTTCAAATGCAATAAGGCTCTTTTCTAATTTTCTATTTAAGATTTCGTTCAAATGGTCAAGAAATTGTAATTTTGAGAAAGAAGATACTTTTTTTTTATAACAACTTACTACGTACACTAGGACGTAATAGTAAAATTGAGAAAGCACAATTATTTAGTGAAGTGCCCAATTAAATATACAGTTATATTTAGAGAATTGGTAGCACGACAACCTCAATCTCAACTACGTGAAAACCGTAAAGGCATACGCTCATTAGTCGAGGGCCTACTCAAGCAAGGTCTATCTCGGTTTTGTATAAAGTTGTCTAGAGGAGATAGCATAGTATGTAGCGCAATATTCATGTAGTCGCTGCAATGCATACACACAATGTGAGCAATATATGAGCATGTGTGCGCCGTCCAGTATGTGTCATGATCACTGTTTCTTGTGACAATACGAAGCTGTTGTAACGATTCTGTTATGATTGTTAGGTCTCATATAAGGCTGAACTAGAGGATTGTGAGTTGCCATAAAAACAAGGAGCGGATTTCCTTTTATTCATAACTTGAAGCAAGTACTTTCTTCACCGTGTTCTTTTGGTTTCCCATAAGCCCTTGTGTCTGGTAAAGTGGTTATTACAGAAGCATACAAGAAGGATCAAGACTCGCGAAGTATCAGATTATTAACTCATTTATCAAAGACTGGTTCTCTCCTAAAGATAATGCCATATAGAATTAAGCATGATCTCTAAATAGAACTAGGCACGAAGTTTGTGCGCATCGATTTGAAGTCAGTTCACTCTGCCCTCTAAAATTCAACGGCTGTTTTTTTAGCAAATCGGACAATTTGCATAAAAGAAACTTTTAAATTTTTTAAAAGACAAATAGGAGAAACTTGATTTCCACACAACAAAGGAGTATCATTGTAACTGTAAAAACATGAAAAGTATTATGCATTTAGTTAGGCTTCTCAAAAGAAACAAAAAACAAAATCACACCCCCTTAATGGCGAGTGATTTCGTCAGCCGGTGTAGAAATGCTCTACTGCCTCCTACTTTTCTACCGCATGTGGTATGTTTATAACAATCTCTTCTTTCAAATGGGTCATTGACCCAAATAAAGTTTACGTTATATTTTTTCATAAAAAAGAATATAAGCTTCCGACTTGAGTACATCAGCTAGAGAAGCCTCCTGCACGGTAGCATCACTTGCATAGAACCATGTCGAATCACCGGTTCCACTTTCCTCTCTTAATTTCTCTCCTCTGACATAGGCAACGTAATGTCCAAATCTCATGGTTCCTTGATGCTCCACTATCCCAATAAGACGGTAGTGATACTGTTCATGCTCTATACACCTGTAATTTAAAATTGTAGAGATCAAAACTTCCGAACGGGAATCAACTTCAAGGAAATATACAGAAAAAGGAGAAGTTTTCACAGAGGTACATGTCTAAGTTTAACGAGGAGTCGAGCATTCACAGAGGGATGAAACATTTCTAGTTTATGTGACAAAAACAGAGAATGAACAGCGATTATTCTTAACACCATAGACTGGCTGTCATGCCTGCTCAAGGAACAGAGTGGAATTTTACTTTTGACTGACGCAGTTAAGATTTGCCCATGGTATCAAATTAGACCCCCTTTTTTTTGCTTTTAATTTTGCCACGTAAGAAATTTATACTCATTTTATAAACTTCCCTTACAAAAACGATGCAGATCTTTTTTTTAAATAGGATGATTTGTTTAGACTGTAAACTTAATTATGCTATCAATTCACTTCTGTCAAGTTTGTTTCACATTGTTAATATCTATATAACTTACAGATTCTAGTATAAATACTTTATAACAATCTAACACTCCCAAAGTTGAAAACTGTAAGCAGTTCACAACTTATAAAATATGAACCACATAACCAAATATTTTCAACCATGAACTGGAAGCAGTTCTATCTTATAATATATGAACCTATATGACAGTAAATAGCATTATTCATTTCATTTAAGAGGACAAAGAACGGGATAGCGTGATATAAACCAAATTATATGCTATATACGAGATATAAGAAAGGAATCTCGTAATGATACTGAATTGGACATGTTGAAAACACGATAGATAAAAAACGGACAGGTTCTTGATGGGTACCTGTGGTCCATATAAGGCCGAAGATTGAGAGTCTCAGAGAAGCTAACATGACCACTTATTTTGTTCAAGCGACCTCGAGCATCTTGGCAGAATCTCTTCAAGTGAACTGTCAGAATAGCTGGAGCCTTACTTATCAACATCTGCTTGGTTGCGTCCCTCTTAACTTTTACCTTACTAGACTCAACTTCCTCACCCTCACTATCATTTGATTGATCTGCTTGACCCACTAATTGAGATTCCTCCGGCCAAGCTTGACCAACTTCACTTCTAATGTCACCCTCAATGGAATCCGAGGGTGGTAAAAAATATTCATCTTTTCCTGCCAAGCTCTTAGAGGGTCCACATGTTTGAGAATCATAGTAATTCTCAGCCTCACTTTGGGAGGCTTCATGGAGTTGTGCTGTCATCCTGTACACAAGGTTTGCATTGTCAAAAACTTTTGCATCTTCTGCTTGATCCAAGTCACTTGTAACAGAGCTGGACTCTTCCACTTTGCTCAATGGGCTTTGTGTAGCACTTACATCATCCTCTACTCTTTTGCAAATCTGCCTATCACTCAAACAATTAGTGTGAGAATTGGACAGTGTGTCCTTATTGACAGTAGAAGAAGATTTTCTCTTCATAATCCTACCTACATTAGGCGGAGACTTCAACTTTCTTGGCAGAGCATCCCGACCATAACCTTGCTCTGTCCCATCTCCCTCTTGGGTCCTTTGCTGCTTCAAGATTTTAGAACAATTCTCACAATGCCAACCTTGTTCATTGGAGAGAAGCTCTGGTTTTGTGAATAAAGCCAAGCAAGAATCAAGTGAAATCTCTTTATCAACCTCATCTTCATTAGACTCGCTACTGTTACCACCCAATAGAGCAGTTTCCATCTCTTCATTTGATCCCTGGGCCAACTTTGGATATGAAAGAACTTCTGGTTCATTAAATAAATCACCTAAGCCAACAAAATCTACTTCCTTTTCTTCATCTCCATGCATTGCGTCTATAACTTCTCTGTTAAATTCCTCCTCTTTGTACGGAAGTAATAAGACCTCAGACTCCTGAACACACAAAGGATTTTCAGATTCAGTAGGCTGCAAGATCGGTACAGCTTTCACAACGTGATGCTCATTCCCTGAAGAAGAATTGTCAGGTGATACAGTCATATCCATGTTCCCGGAAGGCTTGTCTTCCTCAACCTCCTGATCAGTCAATGAAGTGAAATTTTGAGCAGCTGGATCTCCATTACCGGAATGCTTAGGTGATGCAACAAACTCCATCCATGAGGCATCCCCATCAGCCACAAGGCCAACCTGTTCAGCAGCAGATGTAGAACTAGGCATACTAGCTTCTGTGGATCCAGATGGAACATTGACATCTTCCACTGCAGATTGAGCATGTACAGGAGTGACTACACTATTCTTTCTTTTTTCTCGAACTTTGCCACCCTTATTTTCTTCCCTTGGTCGCAGCCTGTTTTTTATAGGCAGGGATGCTGCTTGGATTTTTTTGGTAGGTTGCCTTTTTACGGGGATTGGGAGTGACAGATCTAAAAATGGCTCAAAAACTATGGAAGAATGGCCACATTCCACACAACAGACAGTGCTCGACAGCCGACCCCCAAAAATCAAATCCACAATAGTTGGAACCATTTTAGAACTAACCTCTTCTTCATTGGAAACCAGAGGCTTTCCTGCATTTAACTCTTCTGTGCATAGCCCATCAAGTAAACACCGCAACAACTCATGGCTGTCTTGCTGTTGGTAACCCTTAAACTGTGGGGCTTTAGAGCAAATGCAGCCGAAAAAGTTTTTGGGGTTTAAACAATACTTTGAATCTACTTCTAACAACGTTTCATTGAAAAGCTTCTTCAGAGCCACGGTGAGGGGGCCAACAGGTCGATCCAAATTCAGAAAGTAATTGCGCAGACTGCCAATTGCAAAAATATTCTGCATGACGGAATTAAAGAAGCATGTATTTCCTATATTTGCCAAGCCCTTCACAACATAACCCTTTCTGTCGGAGACTGACAACCCGTTTTCCATTTTCTTCTGATCCCCTGATTTACTGCTAAACCATACATCTTCAACATCCCCAGGGCTCACTTTTTCTGAATTTCTCCTGACCAATTCCTTAAGTTTAAGTAAACTATGCTCTAACGCACCCTTTTCCTTATCAGATTGCATTTGAGCAAACGAGTTGCATGAAAAGCACCAGCACAAAACTAGATTATCAAATTGGAATACAACGGGGTGATGCGTTCGTCGAAAATGGAGACGGGCATGGCCCTTTGGTTCCTTTTCGCCACCCTGTCCACCGCATGCAAACTGCCCACAGTCCATACATACCCAGATAGATTTCGTCCTCGAATCGACATTGTCGGAGGCAATCTCCTCCTGTCTACTCTGCTTCCCTTTCCCCTTGCCGGCACGCTTATCTGCTCCGCCATGATTTCTACATTCACCACATTTGGCAAAACCCCCCAGCTTCACCGCAAGCTTATCATAATCCGTACTTCGATCGATATGACTACAAGAACTCCTCTCACCCAACACCGCACTGGAGGGAGTAGCATCAACCTCCGCCCTCGGATCCGAGCGCTCAGAACCACTCCGATGTGGATGTCTCTTCTCCTTATGCGCTTGCCGCGGCTTCTTCTTAATCTTTTTGCCCATGGGCTCTCAACTCTATAATCTCCGGCGACAAAAAAAAAAAATCGCAATGTCTATAGGCAAAAGAGAGAGAGAGAGAGAGAGAAAAATCACAGAACAAATCAGTGTCAAATACAATCCCGCAGCCGATTCAAAAAAAAAAAACAGAGTGGCAAATATGATACAGTATCCAATAAGCAAAGATGAAGCTAGTTGGCGAGTGCCCAGATCGTATTAGAGGGCAATCGCAAGAGGTATGGTGGATGTATCGGACGAATAAAACCGATTTGAATGATTGAGCAGCACAATCAGTGCAGAGGAAAAGTGCAAAAAAAAAAAAAAATCAACTACTAAGCGAGAGAGAGAGTGCGAATAGTACAAACAGATTGATTGGGACCTGAGGGGGGTGAAAGAAGATGGAACCTGAAGACCAGAGTAAGGAAAGGGCTGGAGTTGGAGGTGGTGGCGGACTACTTAAAAAGAGGGAGTTGAAAAGAGAGACAAAAGCCGGGCCAACCCCAACCAAAGTGAAAAAACTCCGGAAACAAGGCGTTGGACAGGCAACGCGAGGCGAGGGTTTTGAACCCCGCCCGGTCTCGCGCTCTTGGCTCTTTCCCCACTCCTCAATGCGAGTGCGGGGACTGCCTGCGGAGGGAACCAGGTGACCGCGGAGTGGCGAGCCAGCCGCACTCGTCGCGAGGCATTGGATCCAACCGACCTTCGTCCTCGAGTTGTTCTCGACTTTTGTATTGTCGCGTGTGTTTCTTAGCCTTGTACTCCCTCCCGTCTTAAAATTAGTATCCTATTTAATTTTGAACTAGAATTAGTTACGGATGGAGTACATGGATTTAAGTTAATCTCGAACAGGCAATTATACCTTTCCTTATGATTTTGGGATTAGGTACTTACCTGTTGTACTATATGTCGGACATGTTTATTGATTAATTTGGCTTTTAATTGTAGGTGTGTTTTTATCACTCGGTTTATAGACGACGGGATCGGTGGTATGTGCATATCATTAGGTTTTATTTTGCCCAGCGAGATAATTCAGATTTCACAGATAAAACCTAATGCCTCCACCTCCACCTACCATTGCACGATGTATTATTATATTCTACACAATTTGTCCGTTCAAGCCCTAAAAAGTTTAATGCTACAGATGGATTACAGTCCACATTACCATTGCATGATGGATATATCATATTTTCCTCCAAGATCCATCTCGTTATATTGTCTTTCATAATCTAAATCTATCTATACTATTATTAAAGTGAAAAGAAAGGGCAAATTTTTTTTCACCCCTAATACGTTTTATCGACTCTTATTCATGAACCGGATAAAATTCCTAAACTTTAATAATAAGACTAAATCTCTGGAGTACAGCACATACATTCTACACGCATACTTCTACTAGTTACATTATCAATAAGATTTAAGACATAACTGGCCGAATACAGTGGTCCTAACTCCTACCTCCCAAAAACAACCTACATCGAGATCAGGACATGGATTTCCTAGCCAGCCTCTTGAAAATGGAGATGGTGTCAGAATTTTATTTTAACTGTATATCCAATGTTAAGGGAAGTGAAACCAACTACCAATATCGTTGAACTTCTCGCAAATCGCAATACATTAGCCCGTTAAAAACTTTCAAACCACTGCCAGAGTCCAGCATAGTAAAAAAACATAAATCTGCAAACTCTTTTTCCCCCCCTTCTTTTGTGATAAGTCCACAAGCCTTATTATGCTGATGAAAGCCTTATTATACCATATGGGAGAAGAGACAAATAAAAAAGAAAGGAATTATAATCGGTATTACCAAGAAATGGAGAGATACTATGGAAGTGTGATGTCCACACATACAAATTTTGATAAAACAATTTGCACCTTCAAGTGGTGAATGTGTCAGTATTTGCTAAATAATTAATACACAAGTTACAACTATAGTAGATATGATATATTTCTAGTCCATACTTGATCTAAAATCTTGGTCTAATAGTGGCTCACTGGTACCATGAAGCACTCAATACCAGTGGAATAATGGAGGAAATTGAAATACCCGCTCATATACAACTGTAAAAATTGCATGGTCAGCAATGCCTCAGCTATTCCTTCATTTGCAAACCTCAGAAAGTTGATAAAAATCTCATGCCGGTAACTGGAGTTTAACGTTGTTCTTCCAGCTGCAAGTTCAGAAACGACACGGAGATCATAGGTTGGATGCAAAGCAATGAAACCATTACATAATTGCTCTTTAAATGTATTTAAGCACATAGTACTTACCTATTGAAGTAATAATAAAAGAAATCAGCATAAAGCAGTGTCTGAACAAGTCCACAAATCCAAGCTGCAAATAACAGAAATTATAACATACAAATGAGACAACATTGAAATCTTAATACAAAAAAGGCATGGAAATAGGACAGTATAGATAATATCATACTTATCCAATGAACATAGTGTGGCTCTGTGAAGTAGCGATAAATCCAGTTGAGGATGTATAGTGCCCGATATGCTCTGCACAAGTTGTCACCATCAAATGTAAGAGATGATGCATACAGGTTTATGGTTATTTTAAAAAAAAGGAACAACAATTCGAGTTCCTAATTAACTATTTGAAACAGTAGAGACTAGCTTCAAGAACAAAGTAAAATAAACCGACATGCAAATGAAGCAGACAAGCAGGTGGGACTCTTTATCAAATCAAAATTCTTCTTCATGTAACACAGATATATATCTTCACTCAACAATTTTAACATTATGCACTCTTTTGGATGAGGTCAACATCGATGAAATCCTTAAAACCGATTTCCTGTATCACTTTTTTAAACAATCAAAAAGAGAAGATCTAAAGTTGAAGCACAACTTTATTGTATCCATATAAACAACTATTAATATAGACTCATGTTACCCATCGGAGGCTAATCAACCTCATCCAAAAGCAATAACGTCTAATAACAATGGAGTTCAAAAAGGATTTTCCAACCATTATAAATTTGTGACTGGCCAGCAATCCTATTCATCATAAATCAATATCACAACCATGCTCAGAATCCAGATCTAAAGCAGGGGAAACACAAATCCAAGGGAAGAGATTCACAATGTCAGGCATTTCTAATCAGCATTAAAAATAGAGAAAGCAGTCAGAAAGAAATGTAATCCTAATTGCTCTGAAAGGAGATAAGAGATACATATAATCCTAACAGACACCTCAACTATCAAGGATGCAACTTTAGCAGAGAAACTGCAGCTTACACCTACGAACTAGCCGAGTAAGCTAAAAATAGGAGAAAAGAAGGAAAAAGAAAACTAATGTAATGAGATTTCAACTATAAAGACATAGTGACAAAAAAAATTTGAACATGGGTGCTGAAAACTTATACACTAAATCTGTACACCAAATACATACATCTTGAGGTGGCATGTTTTTGTTGGAGAGTGAAGTGGGCCTCACTTTTTCATTGTCCAAAGAAAACCTGCCACCTCAGGGTTGTGTGGGTTTGTTGTATGGATTCAGTTTAACATTATCATTTTCCTTTGAACATTATGCCACTAAATTTTTTTATTTTTTCTTCAAAGAAGAAATCCAGTGGGTAATGTGCCACACAACCTGAGAGGGAAAAAAAGAAAAAGAAATTTGTTCTCATATCAGATTGAGGAATGAAAGTGTACCCAAGAAGGAACACATATTGTCCAGTTAGGTTGTCAATGTTCCTGGTCCGCTGCAACAAAACCAGCTGAGGAAGGATGGCAACTGCTTCAAGATACAATGAGAAGGCCCACATCACCTGCCTCATGATAATGCAGAAAATAATTTAAATGCAAATTCCACTTAATACAAAGAAAAGGAAATCTCAGCAAATATTGTTTCAAGTCAATATATGCGTTACATAAGGTAGGTATACTGCAAACGTACCTCCTTAAAAGTGAATCCCTCATTGATAATTATCGCCAAAATTAGGCATGGCAATACAATAAAAAAGTGTCGAAAAGTATCTTGGTCCTTATCATACGATCTTCGCACAATCTTATGGCGCCTCATATACCATACAATTGAAAATGAACTGCCCAAAAAAATTAGCTTCATGATGGTATTATACAATGAGATGAAACCCGTGAAAATATCTAAATATCGAGTAGCAAAAACAAGTGCATAGAGTTCCTGTGTCTTCAGCGAAATGCCTGCAAAAATAAACGAAGGGCAGTTACAACTTAAATAGATTTTCACTTGCATGATTGATTTTTTTCAATAATTACAATCACCAATTATCTGCCTAGAAGCAGCTTTTATAGCCTTTTCTGTTGTGCAAACTATGAAATGACACTACCTGTGAAAGTCCCCACATATGGCTCCAACCAACAAGATTTAGGAAAAGCACATAGGAAAAGAAAGTATTCTAGTAAAACAGGTTCAGATTTCGAATTTGGTCATTGATCAAGAAAGTATTCTAGTAAGTCCTTTGTACTTATCCCACCTGGCTAAAATATGTGGGGCTGGGGCAGACTCCCAGGGGTTGAGTCCACCCATCCCAGATGTTCTCTCTAGAGTGGTGATCACCCTCCCAATGTCTGCTGTACTTTGTAGGAAAATAAGGGAGAAAAAAGAATAAGAAGAAAATTATGTCTCTTTCAGCTGTGATGGCTTCTGTAAACATACCACGCTTGGACTACTCTTTAAGTCACAAGTGAAGACGAGATAATTGTGGAAGAATTTTGTGCATGCCAATTATGAGGATAATTGTGTTCTCATACTACTTGTACTAACCTGTAATGCATCAGTTTTAATGAAGCTGACGCTGAGTCCTATCATTACATCTTTTTGGTTGATCTTCTCATTTCATACCGTTTGGCATATATTTTGGATGATACTGGCAATAGCTTAACTGTCTTACTTCTTATCTTTTTTTTTTAATACGTGCAGTAGACAGTTATGTATGCCGGAAAATATAGCTCTACAGAGGCATGTGTTTTAGTTATATCAAGTATGACGTTAATAGTGCGCTCTTAGTATCAACATCAATCAGCGTGATGGATCCAGCACAAGCAAAAAAAGCTTTACAAAAGACAATATGCGTCTAGTGATCAACATTCTGGCATCACATCTGAATAACTGCAGATAGTAATAGCCAATAATAGCAGAAAAATCAAAAATAATAGCCTTCCAGTTGAGTCATAATTCCATATCAACAAGAACCAGCCGATCACGTCACCAGGTAATCAATTCTGAGCATTAACAAAATATATTCCCAATTGCCAAACGCGTTAATTGCATACAAAAGCAATCATCTACCAAGTGCAATTGGACAAATCCATAAGAAAAAGCTAAATTAAGCCCAAATCCACAACGAATAAAAGCTCAATTAATATCCCTAAGAAATTAAAAGAGAGATCTGTGTCGGCACGAGAGAATTAAGGGTAGAAAGAGAAATGCGGCAGATACCGGCGCAGGACTTGATGGTGTGAATTTTGAGAAGCAGGACGAGGACGCTGAGGAGATGCGTCATGTCGCCCGCTAATCTGAATATGTTCATGGTTCCTGGAAAGTGAAGTCACGTCGAGAGATCTCAGAATGGAACCGCCCAGCGAGGCGAAAACCAGTGCAGATTTCCGGCGGGATCGATTACAAAGATATCCCCGAACTAGGTCGGGAGAGCAGACTGCAGAATTTCAACTGATTCAGGCCTCGACCGATGAGGAAGGACGAGTGAGGATGGACAAGGAAGGACGACGAGGATATCGGCAGGCAGCTGGTAAAGCTATCTGCTCTGGTCTCCGTTACGAACTACGCCGGGATGCAGGTCCGATCCCTCCCGCTGTAAACGATCGTGGAATTATCCAATCGGGTTTCTCCACGTAGCGTAGCAGTGTTACGTGGCATGCCCTCTCATCTCCACTTGTGAATTTTTGGACTGCGCCGCCGCCGGTGTGTCGTGTCTTTACAATTTACCTCTGATCTTTCTTCAAACTTTCATTTATTAAAGACTCCTGTGACGTTTACTTTTACACGGCAAAATCCTACTTCCTCGTTTCCACATCATTCATGGTGGGGCTTAATGGAAAGTTAAACGTGTACACCATTTCAAAATTATTAATAAGTAAGCCCTACTCATCAATAATTTTAAAATAATAAAATAGAATTTTAACGTGTAAACGTCACTCAAATATTTTCTATTAAAAAAAGCCTTATTTATTAATAATTTTAAAATAATGTAGTCAAGTTTTGACTTGTGAGCATCACTTTTTTCTATTAAGTAGAAAGAAGTTCACGTGCATTTTGCTTGTGTCACTTGTGCTGTATTGTATTCGTTATTTAAATTTATATTACTTTATCTAAATTAAATTCCAAATTTATTATTTTTTAAAAAATCATTCAATTTATAAATAAGAGTTTATAAACAATAATAGTTTAAAATTTGAGCTTCAAATTTAAGCAATTTTACTGTCTATAAAATAATACTTCAAGCACATTAAAAGAAATCTAAGACTTTTACCCCCTTTTCCACTTTAATAATAATATAGATTATATTTATACCCTCCCTTCTAACTTCCTATTTCATTTACCACTTATTTTTTCACCTTTGAGATCTTAACCCCGAGGTCCAATGGTTCTTACCCAGAGTGATTACCGGGATAGGTCCAATGGTTTATTTAACACGCCCATTATAGTCCTTGATAAGTATTAGACACTATTTTATGCTTTAGTATATGCTTTCTTATGGCACATTTTAAAAAGGAAAAGACCTTTTTCCTTAATATAAAATGTCAAATAAAAAAATTACCCTTTCTAAGTCAAACCTTTCGTGAGGAGGGTTAAGGGCTGGAGAGGAAAGGCTATTTTAAGGGTCTTTCGTGTTGCCAGCCAAACATGACCTTAATTGTAATTCACAGCCTCTCCAATGTTTTTAAGGAAAGCATTCTCTTTAGGTGCCCAGCCAAACTGAAACTGGGCAACGGCATTAGGCAGCCACATAAAGAGACCCAACAAGTCAACCGCATAGGGTAAAGCTTCTCCAGTATAGTCACTATTCACTACAAAATGGTTTTCGTTGGAATAACTTATGTAACCAATACATTAACAATTTACATAACCAATACTTGTTTATGGTTCTCCTATTATTAAAGTTTGTCTAAAAATTATCTGTGGATAGAAACAAGAGAAGCATGAACAGGGTCCATTTTCTTTCATGTATGTACACAATTTACAGTGTTGCCTCCTGTACAGTGACACTCTAATTACATATATTTACACCTTGCCGCCCCCACAAGTGAGTCTTAGTTTCTTCTCCAAATAGGATTAGTATATGTTCAAAGGTCAAAATTCTCCCCTCATCTGCAGCGCTCACATCCATTATGATCCACCTGCAATAACAGAAATTTTGCCTGTTGGTCAGGTAAGAGGATAATAATTTACTTTTTTAACAGTTTAGAACTACATCAAAAGATATAATGATTTGAATCTCTAATTCAATAGTGGTTACCACAGGTTGATCAATTCTTGACATTTGCCTGCAAGGACATGACGATGAGCTCAGTCCTAGAAGGCGTGCCATATAATGGAGGAAGACTCTCACGTGATTGTAGATGCTGCATTTTAGAAATTCAATCTTAAAAGGTCATGATTGCAAATTCGCAATACATAGAATCGAACTCAAATTGCACAAAACAAAAACAGAAACAGAAACAAAACAAAAACAAAAACAAAGAAAAAGTCAGAATTTCTTAACAACTTTTTCTACTGGGAAAGTGAGTATAATATACACAACATAAAGAATCCCGTGGATGCACACAAAAACAGAGCACAAGTACAAGCACGAATTTGACGTATTTATATATAAAAACTGCAAATAAGTGCATTTGTATAAATATATTACTTTTTCATAATGCCAAATTTAGACTTGTGTTCAGTGCCAATAAAAAATCCAGACTTGAGAGGAAGAAACACTGTCTCTATTAACACTAACTAGATCCACTCAAAATTTACGTTTCTGTCCCAAAGCACCAACTCTAGATGAATAAAAAATATACTGTATCATAGCCTTTTTGTTTGGCACTATATATATTGAATCTTTGCTATCACTTCAATTCTTATCAAATAATAATGTTTCCTAAGTTGTATTTCTTTCCAGGAATGATGGCCATCTTCATATGCGACTATAAATGTACGTTATCATAATGTCTTTCAAATAAAAAAAGGGGTTGCCATTATACAATGTCCATGCTCTATACCGCAGTCTTCATTTTTATCGCCAACTGGGGCTAATTCCAAGTTCTCTCGCTCGTGATTATTCTTTAATCTCAGTTGCCAATCTGTAGGTCACATACAAATCTTGCTGGTTTATATACCACTCAACAGAATCTCGCTCATATTTTCTTCCTGCATCTAATTTTATCTTTGCCTGTGTAAACTATATTGTACAAGATCATACCTCAACCTATGCCTGTTGCATGTCATGACGAAGGCTACAAAACCATTTAGAATACTTCGAGTAGCACGAAAAACCTGAGAATTTCATAATAATATCAGTTTTATACAAGTTTAAAAAAACACAAAGTTTAAGTATCTCTGAAGGGGGGGGGATGCACCAAATGTAGTTATAAATAGCAAAACCACCAAAAAGGGCTCCAATATGCAGGGCCCTTTTTCGTTTCACATCATCAATAGAATTAAAAGAACTAATTGCATAAAGAAAGTGCCTTGTATACATCTTACCTTTGATAAAAGATCTTTTGAGATACTTTTCCAAATCGAGAATCCTGCTGAACTAGGCTTCACCTCTTTCAAGGATGCAAGCTGTACTACATTCCCAAGAGATAGCCCGACATCTTTCAACAGCTCATAGAGTTCAAATAATAGAGACCCCGTGTAGATTATCAGAGATAGAACAAGCCGAATAGGAACCAGGAGAAATTCCCATATGGAAAGAAGTATAGGATACAAGGAGGTCGCTGGAAAAGATAATACAATACTGTGTGAAAACGTCACGTTGTCAATTAGAAAGCAGATTATAACTGACAGTCTGAAATTGTTCTGTCAACAAGATCATCCTATGCTAATAAGTTACCCCAACCATTAGTTCCACAGGTTCAAGTAATTTGGCCCACATTTAAGGAAAAGGACTCTAATGTGGATCATCAATAATTCGAAGGTCTTACTGACGTGTACATTCCAGGATGATCATTTCAACCACAGAGACAACACAATCGGTAAGATAAAGATATATCACTTTATGGTCCAGGTTATCTTTACATTAAGCACATGTAGCATGTCATACTGCTTAAAGATAGCATGCTATTTTCATCAAACTAATCATGAAATGGAAATAGGGAGAATTCATACCTATTGTCCCTGCATAATTGTAAAGTAGACCAAATGGAGAAAGTAAAACTATTAGCACTTCAATGAGTGAACTGTATGACGATTCAACCACAACCCAAACTGTCGAAAGATACAATTCCCCTGTTTCGTAGAAACTGTTCCATAGTGGCAAGATATATTCTAGTATGTTCATGAGTGGCTCCATCAGTGGTTTAATCACCAGAGAGACTAGTGGTTTAGTCACATGTATCACCCTCATCAAACATCTAACAGCCTTCTCAAAATTTTGTAAGAAAAGCATGGTACCAAGATACCGTATCCTAGAAATCATATCCCATTCTTCCACCCAGTCAAAGACTGGGCCAAGGAGACTCGAGGCTGTTGCCTTTAAAAGAGGTACATTCTTGTAGAGATCATAGAAGCCAATAATAACAGTTACAAGTGATATCAAGATATACAGAGTTCTCACAAAAGGACGCATCCATGGACGGTAGAAGTGGCAAAATATGGGATAAGACTGGAAGAAAAGAACCCATCCTGGCAGGCCTGATTCGAGCAATGTAAGAAGCCTCAAATCTGATGTAATAATCTGCCGTAATTTAAATGGTAGCAGGCTGTTGTTAAACCTAAATGATATTAAACAGTCATTGTAATGAGTTGAAGATATACTAGATTCCTCAGAATCTAACAAGTTCAATAATTCCTTCCCCCCACTACATGACTTCCCATCATTATGTTGATTATATGCTTCAAACAGGTCTTCATGAACGTCAAAATATACATCTTCTGAAGAAGCTTTTAATGTGGAATCATTGAACAGATTTCTGGATGTACGTGACCCAGAAGAGCCATCCATTTTGGATAACCGTTTCAAATTATATTGCAGCGAATGAGTCTCATGTGAATTACCAGAAAACCACATACAGATACAATTTACGGCCTGATCAATGCTATTAAAGTCCCATTTTCTCATGTATTTCACTTCCAATGCAACAGAAGTGTCAGTCTGCAAAAGAAAGGGACCCATCCATCAGATTTATTCCATTCGGTTTGCAGTTTAAGAAAGGGATCCATAATGAGTACCTGAAGTTCATTCAAGTAATTAATTCCACGAACATCCTTCCATGCCACTTCAAAGACTATAAAACCATGAAGGGACTTGCGCAAGTCCCTCACACGGAAGAGAGGTTTCTGTCGCCACCTTGCAGCATCTATGATGGAAAACCATTTGTACAGCTTTTTTGATGCGTTAGAATTTAAAGAGTCATTCTTTGGAGACATTATCCCAGAGTCTGAAATTGAATCCAGTCTCCTCGTATTTGTAAAAGGAGACATCCTGTACTGCAAAAAAGAAATATGCCCACAAATATCACTTTGAAAAAAACGAAATATAAAAAAAGTATTTGTCTTAATCTACAGCATAAGCAGTTGAAGCTAACCTTAGTAACCATTAATTGCCATATTTGTGTTAACTTCCGGTGTTTATTCATTAACCAAGGGCGATTATCAACCAAGACGAAAAAATGACGACTCGTAGGAGAGAAGAATATAAAGACATCCGAGAGGTAAGATTGTATATCCCTGCAAAAGGAACAAAGGAACAGAACATCACGAACAGAAAATTTGCAGATCCAGCACTGGAATTTGCAAAATTGGTAAAAGTTGGAAGGCACGTGCAATAATACGACTCTCTCTTTTAGCTCAAAAATAAATTTCCGTACAATTTACACGATGACAAATTTAAAACAATGCAACATCGTATTAACTTGAAATGTTATATATATTTCATTTAAAAAACACAAATTTGGAAGATTAAGAGAAAAAAAATTATAGTATCTGCCATCGGCATGAAAAGACCAAAGAGAAGATCAAATGAAACCATTCCGCAGCAGAACAGAGATGATGCTATGGAAGCTTGCGCTTACCCAATTTGTAGGCTTGTCAAAGGATAAATGTCGGGGAGTTTCTCCATGAGTCGAAAAAGAAGCCAATCTCCTTCAAGCCTCCGCAAACCCTAAACCATCAGACTGAAGAGAAATTTCTTGCGCAATACTGGATTAAAAAAACAGTGAATAAAATAAAACAACGCTGGTCGATCCAGAAAACGATAGAAAGTCACAAATTAACGAACCCCCAAAACCACGAAAAAAAACGACTATAAAGATTCCGGAACACCCAAATGAAGCTATAAAATTCAATCAAATGGAAGAAATGAGAAGAATTCAGTTCCCGAAGGTGACGAAAAAGAGAGAAAAAATGAACTCTTTCAGACTCTGGAACTTCACAGAATTATATACAGGAAATCTGGAAAAACGGTTGACAACCCATCAACAAACACGTCACGTTCACACCAAATCAGGCATAATAAAAACAGAGAATAGAAACAAAGTCGTACTCGGCCGATAAAACTTATACAGAAGCATTATTGAACATGGAAAGCGTGAGCCAGAAGGAGACAAATAGATAAAGAAATGCAGCATTTTTGTAAAAACCCAGAATCCCGTTCTTGCCTTCCTCCTTCTTCTTCCATGGCGGGATTCGGAGGGAAGAAGCAGTGCAGGGAATGTGTGTGGGATTCCGACGATATATGTGGACAAGGGAGAGAAAGAAGCGAGAGCGATGCCGAGACCCGTGTGTGTCGCCCACATAAATCAGGCGCGAAGCTAGCCCGCAACTAACTACCTCTCTGTTTTTCATCCAGGGTCAATTTGCACCTCCTTGAACTTACTTTTATTGCACTTGTACCCCCTATATTTTGATTATACCACTCTTCTCCCTGCCTGTCCGATGTCGTTAAGTCCGTTTATTAAAATTTTCTTATGATGAAACATTACCTCTTAAAAGTTGGAAATATAAATAAATTGATAAATAAGACTCCCTCCCTTTCAAATTAAAATTAATAGCTCTATTTTGAAGCTATTAATGTAAGCTATTAATGTAAGCCGCATGGAGTATAACTTTAAAGAGGAGGCTCAATAATTGAGAGTGGAACAAAATATATGATTAAGAAAGAGTTTTTGGTTGTCAAGTGTATACACCATAATATTCTCTATTAATTGGGGTCTTTGAATATAAAAATTATTGCACAAGTACAAGTGTATGTTAACATAAATAATATGTTAGCATATATTTGCTAATATATATTAGTATGTGTATCATCAATAAGATGTCCTCGCGAATATAGTAAAAGGACTAAAAAATATTTTATCATCCAAGCATAAATAGGGACGGAGATAGGTAGGGCTAGGGGTGGTTAGTACTTCCCTTAGCTAATTAAGATTTATTTTATCTTTTTAGACGATGACCATGTGACCCTATATTTTTTTTATTTAGGTGAGACCACATGACTCCCTAAGGTCCTTTGGCCCTATTATTTTTTTTGTCTGGGTCCATCCTTGACACATAGGGATATGAATATTATACGCTCTATAAAAATACACAATTTTTATTATAAACTATTTATTTATCATTGTCTTTTATTTTTACATAAATAATAATAATCGAATTGAAAACAGTATCTTAAGTGATAAGAGATATAAAGGTATTCCGTTTGAAATCCATACTTTAGTCAGTTTTAAAAAAATGAGATTTAATTTTTCAACTTGCAAGCATAGAAGGCAATATCAATACGGATAATAGTATCAATGACTATGGATACAGGTATTCGCCGATAATACATTTAGTACTCGACAAAACGAACATAAACCTTTTTATAGATATAAACAAATATTATAACTAATAATATATCATTATAATACTTCTTTTATAACATAATAAAACCGTAAAATATTATATTAACCGATGCGGGTATTCTAAAATTAGTGCATTTGGAACCATACATTATTATGTTCTTTATCCCGTACAAATTATTGTTCATTCTTTTCCATATTAAGTGCTTTAAAATTAATTTATTTTAAAAATAAATAATATACTTAATGAGTCTAAGTTATATATTTAAATAAATATATATTTGTAGAGCATTATATATTAAAAATAATTATGCAAATTGCATAGACTTACCTGTATTCATTTCATATAACTTTAAAAATATTAATTTTAATATAACAAAAATATAAACTTTAAAAGAAGTTGAGTTTAAATTATATTTTTATTTTTAAGAAAAAAATATTTTTTTATTTTTTTTAAAAATAAATAAATTTAATTTTTTAATAGCATATTAATATGTGTTGACCATATTGATATAGCCGATATATATTATATTCATGTAAGGGGGCATATCTCCCCCATACAGTATCGATCTCGGCCGATTAAAATACATATTAGCCAATTAGTACCCATATTAACCGTTCCGGCCTTCTAATAAGCCAATCTGAGGCTAAATATTAGCGTTTTAGCACTTAGTGAAATAGCTTGGTCTCCTTATGTCAACAGCAAAACCAGTAGAGGGAGTGCAAATGTTGTTTCTAAAACGTGAGGGAGTCATGTAAAGTGCACTTTATCGTTGATTTAATAAAAATAGAAGAGGAGAGTTATCCATTCACAGAAGTTCAGAACGGCGAAAGGCAGGCTTTTTCTCAGTTCAGAAACAGGACCACATATCTATGTATGTTCCAGGGCAGTTCCCCAATGAAACAAGTGCTAACAGTGGGACGGATTATTCTGCAATTCCAATCCACATCATCAGAAACAAGTACAGATTGAGCCTATCTAGAGGAGAAAGTTTAGGTAAGCCTGGGCTTATATGTAATTGTATGATCCTTGGCTCTGTCTTTGGGAGCCATCGGATTAAGATCTAGCTACTCGCGTTACTGAGGGTTTTAATATTCCTTAATATCATAATCCATTAGATCTAGATTTGACAACTTACAAATCCTAAGTTTAGGTAATCACAAGTGAGCATAGGCTCACCTAAACAGAACTCCAGCAGTAGATACAAAATCTGATCTTAATTGGAGTACACGGTAGAAAACCTCCCAAAGAGATTACGATTAGCTTCCACGGGTCCAAGAGCGTGAACGAAGGAATTTGCCACATAGCCCCTTTCTTGAAGTTAATTCTACCTAAGCATGGCTTGTTAAGTGGGGTAATGGGTTCCAAATGTAATGAACACTTTGTCTAATAGAAATAGTCCTGTCATGGCAGGAAGAATGTTATCAAACAACTAAAACAAAAGCAAAAATAGCTACCACGGAAGCGTCAATAATATTTAAGTGCTCAATAAAAGTGGTCTAGAAGCAGTTTGGCGGAAAGCTGGAAAATTCATCTAGGGCAGCATCTAGGGTAGGGTGGGTCAGGTACTCCACTACCTAACCGTATCCTTAGATAGAACCCGTAATAATACTTAACCTAACCTGAGATAAAACTTGATTTAGGTTAAATTAATCTTCTATTATATTTGGCAATTCAAATAACAAATTTATAAATACATAATATTATTAAACTTTTTACTTATAAAAAAAATAAAAATTAATGTTTATAATAAACTATTATTCCCTCGTAACAATCATATCCGGCATACTAAAAACTTATATGAAATTAACTCACACTCAATCAAAAGCAATTATAGCAATCGGAGAAAAAACTTTCTCCTCGACATAGACAGTTCAAAAACAAGCAGTTCGACAATAAAAATCTAAGTTGATGATTGAAAACTTGCCATAAATTTAAAACGCTAGAAGCACAAACCATAAGACATACATAAAGTAAAAATAACACCAAATTAGTTTGAGAAGTGATAAAATTGGTTGTATATCACTACAACTGAAAAAGCTAAAATTGCAAGCACATGCTAAAATTATGCACTCAAAAAGAAAAGAAAAAAGACGACAATGGCGATATCAGCCGCTAGATCGATCTAGAGGTTCTCCCTCCACTTGTAGGTACAGATCCACTAGGTGCAGGGGAGGATGAACTCCATCCAATCTAGTCATATCCTCCTCTTTACGTAGCTATTTGGACACCACCGGAATTGAAGACGATGACTAACAAGGAATAACATGTGGAGAGTTGGATGGATGCAGGAACAGAACCACCTTCAGTGACTGGCTGGCGATGGTGTTGGACATGGTGGGGGCTGCGACGTTGGTTGAGCTAGCCAACATTGGAGGAGGGAGGAGAGATATGATTTGGGGAAGCAACGGTTGAATGGATGAGACAAGATTAGGGTTCATATAATGATGTATAATATTGGGTTAGGTCTGAATGGGTATTTTTTTTCAAACCCTACCTACTCCGAGATAGTACCCTCCCCGCTTGGAACTTGGTCGAATTTAAAGTCGATTCCATCTAGGTCATGTCCGAGTTTTTTGTGCAACCCTAAGTTTATCATTTCATTTTCGTATCTTAACAGATAGAGCCAAAAAATGTAAGTCTTACTTGTTTGCACTCATCAGACATCGTAGCAAACCTAGGTATTATATTCTTTATTGATTTAATTTGCATGATACTCCATTTGTACCAAAACAAGTGTTTTATTTATTTATTTTTAAAATAAATTGATTTTAATTTATTTTAAAAAATTAAATAGGACGTTTATTTTAAAACGTAGTATATGATTGATAATATGTCTTTAAATTCAAATTATATTCTTGCTTGCTTGATAATTTGTAACATTCCCTGTTAAGGGAGTGCATGTTCTTGGCAAAGCTAAAAAAGAGGAAATCACAAATATTTGGTAGGTCCCATAGGGCCCTCTTCCCAAAAAAAATGGTACTTTATAAGTGACAAAGTATAAATTTTATACACAAGATGATTTTTAATATTATGCGGTTTCCCATTTTAATAGACAATTTTCTCATTTAATAAGCATTTCCCCCATATATTATGCATTTTTTTCGTTTATTTCATGTTACATAATCTTATGAATAGTTCTACTCTAAAAGAATTTTAGTTTTCATACTACTTATTTTTATAATTATTTTTTTATTTATCCTATTTTCAAGCTTTTTTTTATATTTTTTATTGGGAAAATTATTAAAATAATAAATAAAAAAAATATTTACTAAAATATACCACTTTGAGAAATATTTCCCAAAGTGGTGTTCCTTTTTGCCACGCAGGCGCCAGCCAAGCACCAGCGTGGTTTTTTTTTTTAAGTTGATTTCATCGTTTAGAACGACAAAATTAGTTTGAATACGATTTCGTTATTCTAAATGACGAAACCTTTTATTACTTGACCCGGTTTCGTCGTTCAGAACGACGAAATCAACTTAAGCTGATTTTGTCGTTCTAAATAATGAAATTGCCACCCTTCGCTAATTTCGGCCTTAAGTCTCGGAATAACACTGATTTCGTCGTTCTAAACGATGAAATTAAATTATTTTTTTTTAAAATTACCATTTAAAACTAATTTTATCACCTATCCCTATTCATTCATTCAATACATTACATGCACAACTTCATTCCACCCATAACAAATATCACCGTGACAAAGATCACTATCATGAATATCACCATAACAAATATAAGTAAAGTACATCATAGATGAGTAACAAATATAATACATCATAAGTAATGTCATAATCACCATCACGTTGATTATGACATTATTTTAGTAATTTCATAAAATAAGTGGTGTTCCTTTTTGCTTGGCTGGTGCCTGCGTGGCAAAAAGGAACACCACTTTGGGAAATATTTCCCAAAGTGGTACATTTTGGTATTTTTTTAATTATTATTTTAATAATTTTCTCTTTTAAATTTGTTGCCTTTTTTATCTTTGTACTTCACCCGTAGCCGTATTATTGTCTTACTTGCACTATTACTTAGCCCTATTAAGTAGGCCCTATATAATCTAAATCCCATATAAATTAGCATAAACCAAACTAGATTTCTAGTTTGGTCATATACCTATTTTATGAGCTAATTTTTACTTTTTACTCAAATAGCCTTTATAGTGTGTGCAATGAGAAACATGTGATAGGAAAGGATGTGAGTACCCTCTCCACTTACCAACCCTTCATCGACCGCTAGGTGGGAGTTCATCATTCAATCGATAGAGGAAATATCTCCATCATAGTCCCTCCCGTACCTCCCCAACAACATCCTCTTGGTTGCAACTTCCTTTTAGGCGGCATCCTCTTCCTCTCAGTAGCATCCTCTTCCTTGGTGACACCTCCTCCTTTACGGCATCCTCCTCTACCTCGACCCTCTCATTTTTGTGTCCATTTCTAAAGGTTGGGCTTAGTTTTGGTCTTTACAATTGTTTTTGTTCTGCATCTTTCTCTTAATCCTAGTAGTCTAGTGAGTTAAGTAGTTCCCAATTTTTGTTGATGAATAAGAGATGATGGTTAGAAGGAAATTTAAGGTACAATGTGAAAGATGTAGAAGGAATTAAGAGCATATTATTATTCTAGAAGGGTTAAGGAGCATATTATTATTCTTTGTTACATAATTTATTTTGTGGTCTAACTTTATTGTAGATTTATGAAAAATAAAAAAATTGGGAAATTGCAAAACTGTAAAACTAGAAAGTTGAATAAATGGGTGTCAGAGGAAGATGGAATGGGACACACAAGTTTTAGTATATGTTTGAGATGTCCATTGGGAGACAAATCGTAAGAAATATAAGTTCAACAATCCAGTGACAACTCATTAAAGTTCCATGCAAACTCACCTATGATGCTCTCTTAGATATGCTATAAAAGTTGGTACATTGTCAAAGAAATAATACTAATTAAAGTTAAGTTCCACATATCCTATTGTAGTTTCAATTGACCTTCCACAATATGAAATATATGATACTCAAACTCTCCATTGCTTCTTTTAAGAGAATAATTTGAGGTTGAACGAAACACCATTAATTATAACTAAAACAAGAAAAGAGAATATTCCTAATGTGAATATATGTGTCAACATACCAAAGTGGAAGGAGACTATTATGAATGTAGATGTATGAGACTATTAAGTTAAAATATATTATGTGGGAATGTGCAAACGTGTTATAAAAATGTAAACATTGAAAGTTATATGTGTAACAAACCATAATTTCCCAGTTTTAAAAATTAAACTTTTAGGCTCGTAAGTGAGTTTTAGGCCTAATAACTATTTTTTTAAATTTGAATCATTTTGAGTTTGATTCATTCAAGTAAATAAATGTTAAAGCTAAAGAATGCATAAATCGGATGCTCAAAACATTTTTGACTAAATCAAACGTATTCTTTGAGGTGGTGGGGTGGGGTTGTTTTTATGAATCAAGCACTATGAGATAAGGAAAAACTTAATGAAAAACTTCAACTAAAGTTTAGGTAAATATTTATCTAAATGACTAATTTTAATTTATAAGAAATTTCTGATTAGCATGCTTTTAGAATATAATATAACTTACCGAGTATATTTATACTCACCTGCCCCTAGATTCTGCAAGGTAAAAGTTACAAAGTTGGAGGAGAACGAAACCATATTTAACCCGGGTTGTATAAATTATTGTAACTTTTCATATATAGAACTGATCAAATGCAATGTCCGTTCAGTTTGAGATATTAGAACTAACCTGACCCAATATAAAATCTCAGTTTCTATTTCGATTCTCATATTTTTTTATTCCTATTTTAGGTTAGGTCATCTCCAAAGAAGTCGGTTCCATTTTTAGCTCAAGTCGGTCCTCTAGAAGTCGACATAACTTAATCCTAACACAATTTTTTTTATCAAAAAATAAAAATTAGAACAAAAGCAAAGACAACTACCACTGAAACATCAGTACTACTAATATTTTAGTGGTCCATGCGTGTCTGGACTCAGGCAACATTGAGCTGGAACAAATATTTGGTGGACCCCTTTGGAGGTCCCTCTTCCGAACGAAAAATAGAAATGTTGCCCTATAATTCATGCCTGTTAGGGTCCAATTAAGTGGGCCCATATAATCTAAGACCTATATAAACTAAACCTTAGATAACAAGAAATTATTCGGCAGTCTCGAGTACCAGAGTAAGATTTACTCTACATTATACGAGTGACACTTACACTAACATGTACTAACATGTGAGCAATAGATCATGAAGATCCAACAACTCATGTAAAGTAGGAATAACCCCCTAAAATACTCAATGAATATTGATTTTTTTTTTATACATATTGTTAGATATGCCACTCAGGTTGGGTTTTTTGGTACCATACCCGATCTAATTAATCATGTCAAACTAGGTTTGGTTTGTTAAATCTTACAAAATAATCATGTCGGGTCGAGTTTGGTTCTTATTTGACCCGAACCAAACCCAATCTGGAAAAAGAGTTTCAAGCTTAGGTATTTGTCTCATATCATTTATTGTCCAATGCTACAAATTGGTAATGTTCGTTTAGCTAAAGCTGCAACATTTGTAAATCTATTATCTGAGAGCTATGTTTTTTTTTTAAGTTGTTTATTAGTGAAACTGTGTAAGTTTTTTCGTGATGCAAAGAACATGCTCTTATGATCTGAGCATCTTAGATTGAAAAGGCAACTACATCTATATATTATTTTTATTTAATTAGAAAAATGACGTTCTGTGTGATAATAATAAGTGGTGATTATACAGGCTTTATATAGACATAATTAGAGAAGAAAATTATCTGCTTAATTTTTGTTGTACTTTATTCAAATGAGAGCATACAGTAGCAACATGAAAGTCTTCTATTAAAAGATAAAGTTCACTTTTTATAGAGTAAAGAAATTATATTGTAAAAACTGACCACATATAATTCTTATTTAATTAGGGAAAAAATGGTGTTAGGTGTAATAATACTATGGTTATTATACATGCTTTACAGAGGAGGAAAATTATTTGTCTAATTTTTCTTTTGCTTTTCTCAAATGAGAGCATACAACAGCAACATGAAAGACTTCTATTATAACAACAAAGTTCACTTTTAATAGAGTAAAAAAATTGTATTGGAAATAACTTAAAACCCAAATTCGATTGAAAACCCGATTTAACCTAACCCAATATGACTTAATAAGAAACATTGAACATAAGGAACACATGGGAGCGGTTGGATATCAAGATGGGTGGTGCACATGCTAATATATATTAATATAAGTAATACTTATGCTAATATGCCCTAGCGTGTGCACCATTCATCCTAAAATTTAACCGCTCTCATGCGTTCCTTACGCTCGGCCCATATTAAAAATGAAGCATTAAAAACGCTTCCGACTTAATATGGGTTAAAGAAACCTAATCTAAACCTGACCTGGTGACAATGCTACATAGTAGGCACCTTTTCCAAACCCAAAATTTCCCATCCACTGTTTATTCAAGGCAGAAATCATTTCCTTCCCAGCAAACTGCACAGGAGCTGGACAAAATGTCCACGTAAGAAACAAAATGTCCACGTAAGAAACAAGACAATGAGCCTACATCACCGTAGTAACAATAGTGTGTGGGCCACAATATCGAAGCCCTTGATATTCAAGATCGATAGCACACATGCTAACATAAGTATTATTAACACATAAAATCCCCATAATATACACTACCATAAATATTATTAGTACTAACATGCACTTGCAAATGCACCGTGAATCTCATAAATTCAAGTCCATCTATTTTATTTTATGACTACTATGATAGGACTGTTCCTCGAACCATTGATCAGGTTTTTGCAAAACCATTTATCAAAACACGAAACACTGCAGAGATGAGTCTGGAGTAGAACCGGTAGGTTATCCAAGGAATAACAATCGCAGGCTTTGCAATCTTTTTTGTTATTCTTCTAGAGAATTATTGATTCAATAGAAGGCAGGAATATTACACGGGTAATTTTAATTGGGGACAGCAGCTTCAACATTTTGAGAATAGACTGGGTGTAGGAAATGCCCTTCCTTGGGATCAACATGGACCCATTTGCGGCCGCTGAGCTTCTGGCGCTCAAATCTCACACGCCCTTCTTTCAAGGCGTACAGAGTATGATCTTTCCCCATTCCATAGTCACCTGGATGGAAACGGGTGCCTCTCTGACGAACAATAATATTTCCTAGTATTACTTTCTGCAAAAGAACACACACACTTCCCATGATCAGGTCTCGTAAAGAAATAGGCCTCGCACCAAATATCTCACAAGTCACACATTAGAATCCTCATATCTCTGCTCACCCACCTCGCCACCAAATTTTTTCACACTCAAATTCTTTGGCAGTGAGTCTCGACCGTTCTTGGTTGATCCTGCAGTCTTCTTTGTAGCCCATCGCCTGAATACTAAGCCAAGTCTGGATCCTAATGCATCTGAAACTCCTAAGCATCATTTAAAAAAGAAATGACACACTCTTTATGCGTGATAAGAATGACATCAGTACACAAATAGTATTTTGCTTACATTTTTACCATCAAGACAGCCGCTGTAAACTCGAATATTAGTGACCAATTCCTTCAGATTCAGACGTCTGCATAGCCCTCCTAGGCTCGCCATTCCGGTTAAGCCAGCCTTCTATCCTAGCTTAAATAGCAAGTTAAGAAACAACTAAGTAAAAAACTAACATATTTCCACTGACATAACAGATTCTGAAAAGGAAAAACAATTATTGAATTTTCTACTTGCAGAAAAAGAGAGGGATGTGTCTGGACCTCAAATTGCAATTGTATTAAAAATATATGTGAACCACAACAAATTGGAAAATAGTTTATGCTTCTCAATGTTTACAGTAGAAACTGCTAATAAAAAATACGTTAAACTTCATAAAGCTAAACTTATAAACTTTACTTCCAAGCACTTACATGATGTTGAAAATTCTCATCATTTTATTTTTATCCATTGCCCATCCAAATCAGGGAGACGAGAGAGAGACTGCAATTTAAAAAAGTTTCGATTTATGTTTGGGACTTAACACTTCCGAGCACTAAACTCGTGAATATAATGCCAAAATCCATCTAACAGGCCGGAATCAAACATATGACTGCAATTGCTACATATAAGAAACAAATGATAACTAACCAACAACAGAAGTAAAAAGACTAGTGGCATACCAGACCACTAATTTCTAGACTGACTTTCCTTTTAACCCAACTAAAGAAGAGGGATACGTTAAGTCGACTAAGAGCAACATACACTCAAATTTTAACATTGAATTACATACAACGACCACTACATCATATTGACCGAACCATTATCTTCGATCTATTTCAAAAGGTATTGGCAGAGAATGGTATAATTATCTCAAAATAATTTAAACTTGATGACATCATAATTTTATATTGGAGGGCGTTAAGTGATTGTTGAAAAAAAAATAGGAATGTATTCATCAACATCGGCGCTTAGTCCGGCCACTGGGGACCAGGCCAGCATTGGGATTCAAAATTGAAAGAGTAAAATCCTCATTTTAAAGAGGTACCATCCATAAAAATAGATAAGAATTCCTCATTTCAACCGACCAAAACAACATAAATGAAGTTGCAAAAGACAAAGAGCTAGAATGATGGAGGAAGCTAACCCAGTTGGGGTGCTGGCCGTGGGGAGTCAGCAACAGACGAGCAGAGGGAGGCGGCGACGGGCGGCGGAAGGGCTTCGTCGATTGCCGAGCCGAGAGACACCGAGAGGCAGGCAAAGCAACGCCTCCCCCATACACAAGGCCCACGTTAATGTCTTATGTTAGATTGCAACCTGGGTCCAAGCCCACTAGGCCCAGCTCAAGCCAGATTCTCACTGAATTGACAGAAATACCCTACGGCTCGGCGGTTGCACTCGGACACTTCCAGAAGCCGTTGCAGGCGGAGACGGAGAGAGGAAGCACTAAGCAGTGAGAAAGGGCGGCGGCGGCGGCAGCGGCAGCAGCAGAAGCAGTGAGAGAGGAAGGTTGGCGTGAATGGTGAAAGGCGATCCGTAGAGAAGAGCAGCTCAGCTGAGTCTCGGATTTCCATGTCCACTTCTCAGGGCAGCTGCAGCAGGACCATCAACCTCCTCTGCCCCTCGCTCTCCAAGCTCGTCCGCTTCGTCGCGTTGGAAGACCACGGCCTTGACGTCGGGACTATCTCCCGGACCTTCGGCATCGACCCTTCCACCGTCCGGCTCAACGGCCACTTTGTCAGCAGAGGGGTCGACCTCATCTCCTCCGTCACCTGGAGGTCTCTGCTCTCTTTCTTCGCCAAAAGAGGTTTCTCCACCGGAAACACCGCTCGGGATGCTGTCATCGTTGACGGCAAGTTTCGAGACGATTCACGCGACGGTTCCGGTCGGTTATGGTTTCTCTTATCTTAGTAAGCTTTGTTTCTGGTTTTATCTGTGTATGCGTTTTGTTGTGATCATGAATCACCCAGCAAAATGAGCTTGGCACACAAAACAGCTCAGGTAGAGATTGAATACTCTATTCCTCACCATTCTTTATGCTTTTGTGTTTCACTCAAAGAGGATCCGTTCCCGTTTGTGAGCTTCTCACCTGTCATTTATGCTTCTGTACTTTTATTGTGTTATAAGGTTTCGGGTCGAGGATCTTGTTTGGATACCTTAAATTGAACAGTTCTCTGTAGTTTGTCATTTTTATGTGTATTGGTAGTAATGATGTATGTCTGAGGCTGTAATTGCTGAATTGTTACATTCCGGCCGCTTACTTGTCATAGGGAATGTACTTGTTACGTTCTGGCTGTTTACTTATTGGAGAGAATGTTAGTCTAATTGTTAATGTTCGTTAAACTTATTGATGCTCATATCTGGTTCTACTGGCAGGGGTTGGCGATGAAATTAACTGTGCTAAGGGGGATAATCGAGCGTCTGGATACAATGGCATTGGTTTCAAAAGGAAACCACACCTGGATTCTTTCAACTTGCTGAAAAAGTGGAAGATGGACTCGTGCAACGAAGGTCCATTACCAGTTTTTCATTTATAAATTCTTTTGAAAATTTCATGCGCCCATAGGCCAGAGCCTGGTTGTGTGAAAGCCAAAAACATTAGTTTTTTCAAGGGAACTTACTACTGATTGCAAATGTTGCTGAATACCAGCTGGAAAAAATGATCAGGATGTATGTAACTAAACAGCTGCGTTTTAGGCTCAGCCTTAAATGGAGCTTAATGTTGGCTGGAAGAATGATTTGTTGTCGGTCAAATTTCATACCACTGCAGCTTTACCAAGTCAAAAAAAAGAATGACCTACATTACTTTGGATTGAATTTTCAGGAAGAAAAATGACACACAAGGATGTGGCAAGGGTAATATGTTACAAGATTCATTGACGATAAGGATTCGAGTTTATTCTCACTATATACGTAGAGTGTAGTGTCCCTTGTTGATGACGTGGCTACATGTCAACTCATACTTCTTTTGTACGATATATATATTCAGTGGTTCAACTATCTTTATATCAGTTGTCATTGTGTACAGTTTAAATGGGGCTACTTTGAAAACCTCATCAAAGTAACTCTGTCTTTTTTGTTTTTTTGTTTTTTACTAATGTAATTTCAAGTAGTGTTTTTTTCTTCCGACTTATACTTCAAGTGAACAATAATTGCATTTATTAATCTAAAACAATAAATTTGTTTGTCGTGCGTTAGAAGAGTAAGGCACCAATAATGTAATTTCGAAAATTTAATTTTTCCCATCTTAGATCTAGCTTCTATTGTCAGTATGATCTACCATGTAAGTTTTCACTGAATGTTGGCTCTTTTTGGATAGCTTGACTAATAGCCATTTATCCCTATTGTGCCTACTTAAAATTCTTGAAAGAGAAAGAACATAATAGTCGTTTTTTTTTTTAAATGTGATATGGTAGTTCATTAATTTAAGCTAAATTTTGATAACTGAGCTCTCATCAGTTTCTCTAACATTTTTAGTTGAATTTAGTGCTTCCTTTGTCTATTCTATGGAAAACTATATACTAACAGCCGTAAATGAAACTTGCAGCAAGTAAGAATAATTAAATATTTTAAGAGAAGCATTTAATAAAGTTTTTTCCCGTATTTTAATGATATTAAAATATAACAACAATCTTGATTGAAGGTGATTTCCATTTCTGTTGTCTGAACAATATGGTTACTATGTGGGAGCGATATTGAGAATCTTGTATTGGAGTAGCAATGACAATAAAACGGAGTTAAGCCCTTGACAGTTGACTTTTGTAGTCAGCAGGCCAATAATAGTAGTAATTTATTGCAGTCTGCTATTTCAATGCAACATCACTAGTTTTTTCCTGCAGGATCGTACCAAAAGGTTAATATGACACAAGTTGTAAAAGGTTACTACTCTATTGCTAAGAGAAAGTTGCATTTGGAGGACATTAATCTGCGCAAGAAGTCCAGAACAGAGAAATCCAACTTGGGTACAAAAACTTAAATATCTAAGCACCTAATTACCTCAGAAAACCCCGTACCCGTACCCGTACCCGTACCCGTACCCGTATCTCTATTGGCCCAAGAATCAAGTTCCTTTATAAAATTTAGAATCATGCTATAGCGACGTCAAACATTTACAGGTAAAAATTCCACTTCATCCTTCTCACACTATTGATAGTGGAGCCTGAAGTGAAGTTTTGATGTGTAAATGTTAGACGTCGTTAAAGCATTTTTCTAAAATTTACTCCGTGGTACCTTAAACTTAAATTTTATTTTATTTTTACTTTACTACCCCTCTTGCCTATTCACTATGTACCCCTCCGTGCGTTGGGATTCTTTGCCCTAACATTTTCTTCCCCATCGCCGGTGGTTGGAGGTGGAGAATTTTTTTAGCCGGATAGTCCTGCTTATCACCTCCACCATTTTCGGAAGCTCTTAGAGAAGGTGGAATTGTGCTGTTATATGCCTTTTATTTTAGTGATAGGTTTGGAGTATTAAAAACACTTCCGTCTCCATGACCATAGCCCCCCACGGCAATGCCAGGGTTCCTAACATGGGACATAGCATGTTAAGACCTTGTGTAGCATGGTGGCTCTGGTCACATACTAGTCAGGAAAAACATCTTCAATGCCTTTTTTTGTAAGCTCAATTTTGACATTATTAAATGAGTTTCTCATCCAATCTACCTATCTTAATATTTGTTAATACTAATGTTCATATTTTAATTTGAGTTGGATATATGTTTTAATTTTTATGGCGAGTAAAGAATCTCTTAAGTAGTTAAAAGGGACTGAGGGAGGGAGAGATGTGGATGGTGACTGATGAAGAACTTTTGTTAATTTGCTTCTTACTGAAATTTGAAGTTATGATGTAGGAAATGTAAGATACAATGAAGCCTACTTTCTTTATATGCGACTCACACTTTTGAAGACAAAATTTAAATGCATGGTAGAATTTTAATAACAGATTGAGAAGAATTTTCTCTCCATTCAAAAGTGCAAAAAGC
Organism: Saururus chinensis; assembly: GCA_035235625.1. Lineage (NCBI taxonomy): Eukaryota > Viridiplantae > Streptophyta > Magnoliopsida > Piperales > Saururaceae > Saururus > Saururus chinensis. The sequence continues at coordinate 37,591,944 of CP141145.1, forward strand.
CTTCTTCATCTGTGAAATTCGTAACCCCATTTTAAAGGTGTTTTTCAAAACTGAAATATAACTAAAACACTGTTTTTATATTTGATTTTTATATATTCCTTAGTTTGAAAATATTCTGGAGAGAGAAAGATGCTGCTGATTCTCAGAATTTAATACAATACTGAATCATTGACAAGGCAGATTGAGATGAAAATTACAAATTATTTTGATACTACTGTAGCTTTATTGTAGCCACAGAAATCTTAGTATCCTCTTCTGATCAAGGATACGACTAGATTGGCATACGTACTTCTGTTCTTGGACATGTGTTCCCCCACGGTCTCGGAGAACCGTTGGAACAAGTCATCAATTATCTCCTTCCCAAAGTGGGTTCCCAATAAGGACTCAGACACCGCTCTTATGGACTTGGCAACGTTCAACCCGCTGGTAAACTTGTCAAACACAAAATTCTCACCATGCTCATCACCATTGGCATCCCAATTCACTTCCATTATCTTAAGCTCATCAACATCAAATGACCCATTTTGCTCAATGATCCCCTCAACCTCCTGAACCGATGGGAAATAGAAGGGCATATTGAAAGAGTCCAGTTTCTCCTCTTCAATTATTCCCTGAATTTGAAAAAAAAAATCAGTGAACTTGAGTTCGATGAATATATAAGATAAGTTAATTAATACAAGTTGTGTGTCACTTGATCTACCTTCAAAACCATGTCTTTCAGTGATCGTGCCAAAGGGTCCCATATGTAACAGTAGTCTCTGGGATCGCAGCTCGTCCTGCCGAGGAATGTGAGGACAATTCTTCCACCAGGAACCATTTCTTCCGAACGACATTTGAGAAATAGTGAGAAGTCACTCTCATATTGGTCAAAGTACGTTTTAACCACACTGAGAGGGCTAGCCTTTGAAATGTAAATGCTCCCACTGTTTAACGCTACTGAGGCATTACTGTCAAGTAAGGGCGGAACCTGCATTAACAAAGAATCAGATACAGATTATGCGGAGGATATTCGGAAATCCTCATCACCAAGTCCACAGTTGAAGTCTTAGTTTGTTATTGACCAAATAGTTGTTACCGACTAAACTGATTGTAAGGAATTATATCCCATAATATACTCACCTGTAATGCTGTATATATTGCTTACATAAAATAGAAAAGGTACGAACAGTCACGTTCTTTACACAGAATGATAAAGATACACAGTATCCTTGCTGGTGACTAAGTAATATATGAAAACATAGTAGTCATAACCCAGATGTCTAGTTGCAGCTGGGTGGCTTCACACTTGATAATTTTTCAGTTTTTAGATTCACCTGAGAGAGCCAGTGGAGACTGTAAGAAGAATGAACGAAATGCAGGCTTCTGGCTGGGAAGAGCCTCCCGTAGAAAGATCCAGGAACACCTGCAATGAAACAGGACTGCGGCATCATCCCCTTTTCTTCGCTGAGCTTCCGGTAAAAGTTTGGCAATGACATAAAGACTGAATTGAAGTCGTTCCCTGGAAGGTCATTGAGGAAAACTCGGAGTTCAGGCACCGGACGACTTAGTTCCCTTTGTCTCCTCATAATGACATCAATTAGCAAAGAGATAACCAGCAGGGCATTGGGTCCACTAGAGCAACCCAAGTCTGCTAAGCCAATACTCTCAATCAAGGTGGTGGAGCAGAGCTTAGTTATTGCACCCTCAATGATAGGCTTGGCCTTGGATATTGATGTTTTCTAAACAAAATGAAAAGAAACAATCCCTAATGTAAGCATGTAGATAATATATATGCTAAGAGACTAATAGAAAGCAAAGGAGAGTAAGAATGCAAGTGCCTGCACTAGAGAGTTGCTAGCGTAGCTAGTTTCTCCCACGCCCTCAACCATGTGTAAAACCTGCTGCAACTCCATGACTAGCTTCCTTTCTGGCTTTGCTGCTGGCGTGCTGCAGTGACGGGTATATATAGACACAATGTAAGGAGCTCTACGGACTAGGCTTCGTAGGAAAAGAAACAAATCAAGTCAGTCTTGACACACACGCATGACACCGTGTGCAATAATATTCGTCTGATGTACATGAATGATAATAATAGCTCGATCTGAAGCTTGAGCTAGTTAATCCTTGCAAGAAGTTAAATTAACTAATAAATGGCCTTACATTTCATTCGCGCTCTCTTGGGCAGTCCAAATGAAAATTAATTTATTTTTAAAATCTCATATTTCTCTCTCTTTTTTTAAGAAAGAATACACCTTAGACTATATATCAACAAATAAGATAAGTACGGGTCAAAAGACCCACTACCATATCTTTGTTGTAACTCGCAATTCTCACTTCAAATGGTCCACGGTGTCATTGATTAGGACGTACTGTGCTTGGCCAAAATACTTGTCCACAATGTGTGGTCAAGACCGTCTAACTGTCCACATCCACGTATTTTTAGATGGGAATATGTTTTAGCAATTTCCTGCTCTCATTGGCAATGAGCCCAACATAAATTACATATAGAAGCTATTTATTATCAATTATAAATTATATATAGAAGTTATTCATTTTTAAGATTGATAGGAGCCATTTATTTTCGAGATCGATGATGTACATACACTAATATATATTAGCATCAGTGATATAAATGCTAACATACACTAATGTATATGTTGTAGATCTTAAATATCAACAACTTCTTATGCATAGCTTATATTAGGTTCATTGTCGTGGGATAACACGAAAAATTCTTCTGTTAGGTAAGCCTTTTACATGAGTTTGGGCTTTAGGCTAGCTTATACACAACCGCGTGAGCCTTGACATTCTCGAGCATTCAGAATTTGACTTAACACGTGTAATTCATAGGCAAACAGCCTTGAGGAATGTAAATCATCTAATCTCAATCTTATAGTACAAAATACCTTGTCTTATCTAGTCTGCGTGAACCAAAATACATGTGAACTTTGTTTTTCTTTTTTGCTATCAGTTCACCTTGTACAGTCCAAACCGTCTGGTTCTGTCGGCATCACCCATGGGTTGTCATGTGCATTGCATACCGAAAAGAGCGATGTACCCACTTAAAACCAAAAAGAGCGTCCGGTTCGGGAAAGAGACGTGAGGGAGTAGGTGGTTAGGTGGACCTCACCTAGGTGATATGGAAGGGGACTTAATCCAACCCCATCACGGTGAAAATTTTAGTTATATTAAAAGTGGGCAACATGCTCCCCTATTAAAATTCCACTCCCTCACGTGATATAAATAGAAAAGGATGAAGAGAGAAAACTCACTCTTTTTGTTTTGGCTCTTCTCTCCCGAGACAAAAACAGAAAGCCGTGTGTGTATTTTTTGTCTTCTCTCCAAGACGAAAAATTCAGTCATTTTGTTTTTATGAGTGTGCTTGACGAATTAGAGAATAAGGTTTCAATTATCCCCTTTCTCTGTTTTACGGCTTCATAGAATTGTATGAGATAGAATTAGAAAAAGTACTATTTAAACTAATAATTCATAGCAAATTAGCAAGAGGAAGACGGGTTTTCTCTCTTGACTTTCAAGCATAGGAGGCCGTATCAGTTGATATATACCTATATCGGTTGAGACCAATACGATATAGGGGGTGATATACCCCCCGCACGTATCTACGATACATATCGGCCATATCAATCATACTATATCGATATAGCTGATATGTATTAATACACTATTTAAAAAATAATTATTTTATTTTAAAAAATTAATTTTTTTTAGATTTTTTTTTCTTAAAAATAAAAACACAATTCAAACCTAACTTCTTTAAAAGTTTAAGTTTTTGTTATATTAAAAATAATATTTTTAAAGTTATATGAGATCAATATGGGTAGGTTTATGCAATTTACATAATTAATTTTTTACATATAATTCTCCACAAATATACATTTATTTAAACATATAACTTAGACTCATATTAAGCATATTATTTATTTTTAAAATAAACTAATTTTAAAGCACTAAGAAAGAATGAGCAATAATTTATATAGGACGGAGAGCATAATAGTGTATAGTTCTAAATAAACTAATTTTAGAATACTCGTATAGATTAATACAACATTATATAGTTTTATTAAGCTCTAAAAGAAATATTATAATGATATATTATTAATTATAATATTTTTTTATGTTTATAAAAGGGTTTATGCCCGTTTTGGCACGTACCAAGCGTATCATCGGTACATACCAGTATCTATAGTCATCAATACTCTCATCCGTATCGATACGGCCTTCCATACTTTCCAGAGAATGATTCATCTCAAGAGGTAATTCTAATCTCTTATTATTATACTTGATATAGCAAATAGGTCGTGCAAGGTGATTAGCCGCATCTTTAGGGCTTAGCCCCTAAATGTCAATAGTATTTAATCTTTTTTTTAATTTATATTAATTCAAAGTGATTTGAATTTACTACTGCGTATTTGTGTTTATGTGTATATGCATGTAATTTGTTTGAGAGAGACATAAAGGTGAAATTTTTGCACATCTACAAGGCTGGGCTCACCACGAAGCTTCCGCTGCACCACCCAACAGTGGTATCGGAGCTTTGGTTCATGGATTGGGTTCTACAAATTACCTTTTTGCCCCTTGCTATCCCTAATAAGGCTAGGGCTTACTATATCTCTCTCATAAAGATATTAATTAAAATTATGTTTAAATAAGATTTTTATTTACTATCTAAAGTAGGTCTCTACCAAATTTGAGCTTAATTGGATTTCGGGAAGTGTGCCAAACACTGCCATCAAGATCAGGGGTATTTTGGTCAATTTGGACCAAATTTGCCCGAATTCGAATCGAATTTTTTCAGTAGTTTTACTGGGTTCTTTAGAACCCTAATTAGCTGAAATTATCATTGATTTGGTAAATTTGAATTATAGATTTATTCTATAAATAGATTTTGCTCTAAAAGAGACTTGTTTTGTAAAACTTGATTTCAAGGGTATCGTAGGAAATTCACCTTGCTGAATTCTATTGTTGAGTCTTAATTTATATGCTGTTAAGAGGTAATTATATGCATAATCTCATGTATGAAGTAATTGATACATGATATAAAGTGCATAATTATTGTATGTGATTGATTATACTTAACTAGCCCAATGGTAGTTTAGTAACTTACAATTCACACTTTTGTTTTATGGACAGAAGTGTATATTATCTTTATTTATAAAGTTCACTCATGTTCATTACTTATTTAGCACAATAAGCACACATACATTTCTTACTTGCTTAGTTAAGTAGATTATCGTTAGCACACATACATTTCTTACTTGCTTAGTTAAGTAGATTATCGTTATAAATAACCCTATATAAGGATAAAATAATAATTCACTCTATTTTCACCCACACACACCAAAATTAATTTTTTAATAGCATATTGATACGTGTCAACTATATTAATATAACCAATATATATCATATATTCATGTAGGGATATATCTCCTCCATGCAGTATCGGTCTCGGCCAATAGAAGTACATATTGGCTGATTAGTACCCATATCAACCGATCCGGCCATCCAATAAGCCATTCCGAGGCTAAATATTAGCGTTTTAGCACTTAGTGAAATAGCTTGGTCTCCTCATGCCGTTATGTTAACAGCAAAATCAGTAGAGGGAGTGCAAATGTTGTTTTTAAAACGTGAGGGAGTCATGTAAAGTGCACTATCCTTGATTTAATAAATAGAGAAGAGGAGAGTCATCCATTCACAGAAGTTCAGAACGGCGAAAGGCAGGCTTTTTCTCATTTCAGAAACAGGATCACATATCTATGTACGTTCCAGGCCAGTTCCCCAATGAAACAAATGCTAACAGTGGGACGGTTTCTTCTGCAATGCCAATCCACATCATCAGAAACAAGTACAAATTAACCCTATTTTGAGGAGAAAGTTTAGGTAAGCTTGGGTTTATATGTAATTGTATGATCCTGGGCTCTGGCTTTGGGAGCCATCGGATTAAGACTACTCACGTTAATGAGGGTTTTAATACCCCTTAATATCATAAACCATTAGATCTAGATTCGACAACTTACAAATCTTAAGTTTAGGTAATCACAAGTTAGCCTAGGCTCACCTAAACAGAACTCCTTTTTTAAGCAGTAGAAATGAAATCTGATCTTAATTGGAGTGCACGGTAGAATTCCGCCCAAAGAGATTACGATTAGCTTCCACGGGTCCAAGAGCGTGAACGAAGGAATTTGCCACATAGCCCCTTTCTTAAAGTTAATTCTACCTAAGCATGGCTTGTTAGGCGGGGTAATGGGTTCCAAATGTAATGAACACGTTTGTCTAATAGAAATAGTCCTGTCATGGCAGGAAGAATGTTATCAAACAACTAAAACAAAAGCAAAAATTGCTACCACGGAAGCGTCAATAATATTTAAGTGGTCAATAAAAGTGGTCTGGAAGCAGTTTGGCGGAAAGCTGGAAAATAAGAGTTCATATAGGGCAGCATCTAGGGTAGGGTGGGGTCAGGTACTCCACTACCTAACCGTATCCTTAGATAGAACCCGTAATATTAATACTTAACCCAACCAGAGATACAACTTGCTTCAGGTTAAATTAATCTTCTATTATATCTGCCAATTCAAATAACAAATTTATAAATATATAATATAATTAAATCTTTTACTTATAAAAAAATAAAAATTACTGTTTATAATAAACTATTATTCCCTCGTAACAATAATATCCAGCATACTAAAAACTTATATGAAATTAACTTACACTCAATCAAAAGCAATTATAGTAATGGGAGAAAAAACTTTCTCCTTGACATGGACAGTTCAAAAACAAGCAGTTCGACAATAAAAATCTAAGTTGATGATTGAAAACTTGCCATAAATTTAAAATGCTAGAAGCACAAACCTTAAGACATACATAAAGTAGAAACAACACTAAACTAGTTTGAGAAGTGATAAAATTAGTTGTATATCACTACAACTGAAAAAACTAAAATTGCAATCACATGCTAAAATTATGCACTCAAAAAGAAATGAAAAAAGACGGCAATGGTGATGCCAGCCGCTAGATCGATCTAGAGGTTCTCCCTCCACTTGTAGGTACAGATCCACTAGGTGCAGGGGAGGATGAACTCCATCCAATCTAGTCATGTCCTCCTCTTTACGTAGCTATTTGGACACCACCGGAATTGAAGACGATGACTAACAAGGAATAACATGTGGAGAGTTGGATGGATGTGGGAACAGAACCACCTTTAGTGATTGGCTGGCAGTGGTGTTGGACATGGTGGGGGCTGCGACGTTGGTCGAGCTAGCCAACGTTGGAGGAGGGAGGAGAGATAAGGCCAAACAAGGAGGTGGGGTTGGGAGGGGGAGCAGTTGCAGCTCGATTTGGGGAAGCAACGGTTGAATGGATGAGACAAGATTAGGGTTCATATAATGATGTATAATATGGGGTTAGGTCTGAATGGGTATTTTTTTCAAACCCTACCTGCTTTGAGATAGTACCCGCCCCGCTTGGAACTTGGTCAAATTTGAAGCCGATTCCATCTAGGTCATGTCCGAGTTTTTTGTGCAACCCTAAGTTTATCATTTCATTTTCGTATCTTAACAGATAGAGCCAGAAAATGCAATTCTTACTTGTTTGCACTCATCAAACATCTAGCAAACCTGGGTGTTATATTCTTTATTGATTTAATCTCCATGATACTCCATTTGTACCCAAACATGTGTTTTATTTATTTATTTTTAAAATAAATTGATTTTAATTTATTTTAAAAAAATTAAATATGATATTTATTTTAAAAAGGAGTATATGATTGGTAATATGCCTTTAAATTCAAATTACATTCTTGCTTGCTTGATAATCCGCAACATTCCTTGTTAAGGGAGTGCATGTTCTTGGCAAAACTAAAAAAGAGGAAATCACAAATATTTGGTAGGTCCCATAGGGCCCTCTTCCCAAAAAAATTGGTACCTTATAAGTGACAAAATATAAATTTTATACACAAGATGATTTTTAATATTATGCAGTTTCCCATTTTAATAGACAATTTTCTCATTTAATAAGCATTTCCCCCATACATTATGCATTTTTTTCATTTATTTCATGTTACATAATCTTATGAATAGTTCTACTCTAAAAGAATTTTAGTTTTCATACTGCTTATTTTTATAATTAATTTTTTATATATCCTATTTTTCACGCTTTTTTTTTCATATTTTTTATTTGTTGCCTTTTTTCTCTTTGTACTTCACCCGTAGCCGTATTATTGTCTTACTTGCACTATTACTTAGCCCCATTAAGTAGGCCCTGTATAATCTAAATCTCATATAAATTAGCAGAAACCAAACTAGATTTCTAGTTTGGTCGTATATCTATTTTATGAGCTACTTTTTACTCAAATAGCCTTTATAGTGTGTGCAATGAGAAATGTGTGATAGGAAAGGATGTTAGTACCCTCTCCACTTACCAACCCTTCATCGACTGCTAGGTGGGAGTTCATCATTCAATCGATAAAGGAAATATCTCCATCATAGTCCCTCCCGTACCTCCCCAACAACATCCTCTTGGTTGCAACTTCCTTTTAGGTGGCATCCTCTTCCTCTCGGTAGCATCCTCTTCCTTGGTGTCACCTCCTCCTTTACGGCATCCTCCTCTACCTTGACCCTCTCATTTTTGTGTCCATTTCTAAAGGTTGGGCTTAGTTTTGGTCTTTACAATTGTTTTTATTCTTCATCTTTCTCTTAATCCTAGTAGTCTAGTGAGTTAAATAGTTTCCAATTTTTGTTGATGAATAAGAGACGATGATTAGAAGGGAATTTAATGTACAAGGCGAAAGATGTAGAAGGAATGAAGAGCATATTATTATTCTAGAAGGGTTAAGGAGCATATTATTATTCTTTGTTACATAATTTATGTTGTGGTCTAACTTTATTGTAGATTTATGAAAAATTAAAAAAAATAGGAAATTGCAAAACTGTAAAACTAGAAAGTTGAATAAATGGGTATCAGAGGAAGATGGAATGGGACATACAAGTTTTAGTATATGTGTGGTATGTCCATTGGAGACAAGTGGTAAGAAATATAAGTTCAACAATGCAGTGACTGTAACGACCCGTTGTTCGATTACGCTTAACCCGGGAGGGTTAAGGGTAATTTGGTAATTTGAGATTAATATTAAGGGTTTTCATTAGATAAAATAGCCGTTGCCAGGTAGAGCTTGGCATAACGAGTGTAACGATTCAAAGAACGCGCAAAATGGAGGTCGGGACCGAAAATTATGATATTTAAGAAACGTGCAATATAAGCGAGACCCACTTGGAAATAGTGTGATTTGCTACTTTAAGTTAGTTTGTATTGATAGGCTCATCGATACTAGTCCAACGGTACCTACAATGCGCAAATCCGAATCCGGGGTAGGAAGTTACGTGCGTTTGAAGTTTTATGAATAAAATAAATAAAAAATGGGAACCGCGCGCGATGGACGCGTGCGGTATGCGCGATCGCGGCACGTGTAGCGCGCGGCCGCGACGTGTGGTCATCGCGTGCGTTACGCGTGCGCTTCACGTCGCGCGCGCGGCGCGTATTGGCGGGCGTCGCCGTTTCTGGCGGCGCCGCGGTATAACGCGGCACGACACCGCGGGTTTAACGGGGTGGCGCCATTGATTTCGGCTCGGCTCGGGCTATAAATAGCCCATTTCTGCAGTTTTTCAGGACATAACTTCTCCACCCCCGTTTCTGACCGTTTTGAGGCTGATTAAGGCCGTTCAAAACCCGTTTCCTACTAAATCAAGTATGTTCTATGCAATGGAGCTGTCTGTTCTTCGATTTGGAGACTGTATGATGAGGAAATGTCCCAAGACAAGAGGAGGTCCTGTCCGTTATCTTCATGCACCGACGAACTTCATTTTCTCTATTTCTGGCCATCCTAACTCCAATTTAGTCGGTCCAAAAGGCATTCTTGACTAAATCGAGTATGTTCTACGTGGTGGAGGGTTCCGTTTTCTGAGTTGGCAATCGTATGAAGAGGAAACATCCCAAGACAAGGAAAGGTTCTACCCGTACCGACCAACTTTATTTTCTCTGTTTCTGGCCATCCCAACTCCGATTTAGTCGGTCAAAGAGGCGTTTTTGACTAAATCAAGTATGTTCTACGCGATGGAGAGGTCCGTTCTTTGATTCAGCAACCGTATAAGGAGGAAATACCCCGAGATAATGAGAAACTCCACCCGTGATCCTCGAACAACGAACAAGAAAAATGGGTCCGAAGCAAGACGGGATTCTGTCCGGAGTTGCCAAGCTACATCAAGAAGAGTAATCCAGACTAGGGGAGGTTCTATCTGCCACTCACAGACATAGAAAACGAGAAGAGTCTCCGGTAAGGAGAACATTTATACATGGCCTTTTGGTACAAGACGAGGAACGTATGGAGGCTAGAGGAAGCTTCGTCTAATATCTTCAGATCTGAAGAGGAGGATGCTCGTGTGAGCAACTCCGTATACCACTACTATATGAGACATGAGGGCAGTAAGCTTTTCTGATCTCCCGTTTTTATTATAGAACGGCGTATATACCATGCTATGTGCCTATATACGATGCCTTGTGCCTATATGTCATGCTATGTGCCTATATACTGCTATGTGCCTATATGTCATGCTATGTGCCTATATGTCATCCATGCTATGTGCCTATATGCCATGCTATGTGCCTATATACGAGGCTATGTGCCTATATGTCATGCTATATGCCTATATGTCATGCTATGTACTTATATACTATGCTATGTGCCTATATGTCATGATGTGTACTTATATGCCATGATGTGTGTTGTCTCGCTCCATGTGATGTGTGTGTGTCCGGTCTCGGCTTAGTGATATAGCGAGCCGTGTGATGTGTTCAGTCTCGATTCAGTAATGAAGCGAGATATGTGTATAAGATTTTGATCCCGCTCTGTGGTAGAGCTAGATGTACGATTCTGTTCATTTATTAACTTCCGCTTGACTCCGATATATGATGAGTGTTTGTATACTCCAATTAAATATTCAGAGATATGTATTTTATGTGTATAATTTTGTGATGTTTGTTGTATGTAGTAGCCATTAGGCAGAACTACGTTCAGATCCGATCGTATTGGGATAATATCCAATATGCACGTAGGCAACCAACGACAAAGCAACGTTGGCCCGATCCAAATTATTATAATAATATGTTTTATTCTATTTTACACGCGACGAACTATGAAGCTTCGTCGTGTGTACAACCTAAGTCTACGTACGGGGAAGCCTTGAAGCTCTGTAGTGTGTAGACGAACGTTGTACCTCTCGCACTCAGACGATGATTCTTGGCTCAAGAAAAATTAAAAATTTCCTATTAGTGATATTGTGGGCCCGGCTCGGGTCGGGTCGTTACAGTGATAACTCATTAAAGTTCCATGCAAACTCACCTTTGATGCTCCCTTAGATATGCTATATAAAGTTGGTACTTGGTTAAAGAAATAATACTCATTAAATTTAAGTTTCACATATCATATTGCAATTTCAATTGACCTTCCACAATATGAAATATATGATACTCAAACTCTCCATTACTTCTTTTGAGAGAATAATTTGAGGTTGAATGAGACACAATTAATTATAACTAAAACAAGAAAAGAGAATATTCTTAATGTGGATATTAGTGTCAACAAACCAAAGTAGAAGGAGACTATTATGAATGTAGTTGTATGAGATTATTAATTCAAAGTATATTATATGGGAATGTGCAAACATGTTATAAAAATGTAAGCATTGAAAGTTATAGGTGTAACAAACTCTAATTTCCAAGTTTTAAAAATTAAACTTTTGGGCTCGTAAGTGAGTTTTAGGCCTAATAACTATTTTTTAAATTTGAACTATTTTGAGTTTGATTCATTCAAGTAAATAAATGTTCAAGCTAAAGAATGCATAAATCGGATGCTGAAAACATTTTTGACTAAATCAAACGTATTCTTTGAGGTGGTGGGGTGGGGTTGTTTTTATGAATCAAGCACTCTGAGATAAGGAAAAACTTAATGAAAAACTTCAACTAAAGTCTAGGTAAATATTTATCTAAATGACTAATTTTGATTTATAAGAAATTTCTGATTAGCATGCTTGTAGAATATAATATAACTTACCGAGTATATATATACTCACCTACCCCTAGATTCTGTAAGTTAAAAGTTATAAAGTTGGAGGAGAATGAAACCATATTTAACCCAGGTTGTATAAATTATTGTAACTTTTCATATATAGAACTGATCAAATACAATGTCCATTTGGTTTGAGATATTAGAACTAACCTGACCCAATATAGAATCTCAGTTTCTATTTCGGTTCTCATATTTTTCTATTCCTATTTTAGGTTAGGTCATCTCCAAAGAAGTCGGTTCCATTTCTGGCTCAAGTTGGTCCTCTAGAAGTCGACATAACTTAATCCTAACACAATTTTTTTTATCAAAAAATAAAAATTAGAACAAAAGTAAAGACAACTACCACTGAAACATCAGTACTACTAATATTTTAGTGGTCCATGTGTGTCTGGACTCAGGCAACATTGAGCAATTTGGCGGAAAGCTGGAACAAATATTTGGTGGACCCCTTTGGAGGTCCCTCTTCCAAAGGAAAAATAGAAATGTTGCCCTATAATTCATGCCTGTTAGGGTCCAATTAAGTGGGCCCACATAATCTAAGACCTATATAAACTAAACCTTAGATAACAAGAAATTATTGGGCAGTCTCCCAGAGTAAGATTTACTCTCCATTACACGAGTGACACTTATACTAACATGCACTAACGTGTGAGCAATAGATCATGAAGATCCAACAACTCATGTAAAGTAGGAATAACCCCCTAAAATACTCTATGAATATTTTTTTTTATACATATTGTTAGATATGCCACTCAGGTTGGGTTTTTTTGGTACCATACCCGATCTAATTAATCATGTCAAACTAGGTTTGGTTTCTTAAATCTTACAAATTAATCATGTCGGGTCGAGTTTGGTTCTTATTTGACCCGAACCAAACCCAATCTGAATAGAGTTTAAAGCTTAGGTATTTGTCTCATATCATTTATTGTCCAATGCTACAAATTGGTAATGTTCGTTTAGCTAAAGCTGCAACATTTGTAAATCTATTATCTGAGAGCTATGTTTTTTTTTGAAGTTGTTTATTAGTGGAACTGTGTAAGTTTTTTCGTGATGCAAAGAACATGCTCTTATGATCTGAGCATCTTAGATTGAAAAGGCAACTACATCTATATATCATTTTTATTTAATTAGAAAAATGACGTTCTGTGTGATAATAATAAGTGATGATTATACAGCCTTTATATAGACATAATTAGAGAAGAAAATTATCTGCTTAATTTTTGTTGTACTTTACTCAAATGAAAGCATACAGTAGCAACGTGAAAGGCTTCTATTAAAAGATAAAGTTCACTTTTTATAGAGTAAAGAAATTATATTGTAAAAACTGACCACATATAATTCTTATTTAATTAGAAAAAAAATGGTGTTGGATGTAATAATACTATGGTTATTATACATGCTTTACATAGACGAGGAAAATTATTTGTCTAATTATTGTTTTGCTTTACTCAAATGAAAGCATACAACAACATGAAAAACTTCTATTTTAACACAAAGTTCACTTTTAATAGAGTAAAAAAACTGTATTGGAAATAACTTAAAACCCAGATTCAATTGAAAACCCAATTTAACCTAACCCAATATGACTTAATAGGAAGCATTGAGCGTAAAGAACACACGGAAGCGGTTGGATATCAAGATGGGTGGTGCACACACTAATACATATTAACATAAGTAATACTTATGCTAACATGCGTTACCGTGTGCGCCACCCATCTTAAAATTTAACCGCTCCCATGCGTTCCTTATGCTCGGCTCATATTGAAAATGGGGCATTAAAAATGCTTCTGACTTAATATGGGTTAGAGAAACCCAATCTAAACCTGACCTGGTGACAATGCTACATAGTAGGCACCTTTTCCAAACCCAAAATTTCCCATCCACTGTTTATTCAAGGCAGAAATCATTTCCTTCCCAGCAAACTGCACAGGAGCTGGACAAAATGTCCACGTAAGAAACAAGACAATGAGCTTACATCACCATAGTAACAATTGTGTGTGGGCCACAATATCAAAGCCCTTGATATTCAAGATCGATAGCACACATACTAACATAAGTGTTATTAACACAAAATCCCCATAATACACACTACCATAAATATTATTAGTACAAACATGCACTTGCAAATGCACCGTGAATCTCATAAATTCAAGTCCATCTATTTTATTTTTTATGACTACTATGATAGGACTGTTCCTCGAACCATTGATCAGGTTTTTGCAAAACCATTTATCAAAACACAAAACACTGCAGAGATGAGTCTGGAGTAGAACCGGTAGGTTATCCAAGGAATAACAATCGCAGGCTTAGCAATCTTTCTTGTTATTCTTCTAGAGAATTATTGATTCAATAGAAGGCAGGAATATTACACGGGTAATTTTAATTGGGGACAGCAGCTTCAACATTTTGAGAATAGACTGGGTGTAGGAAATACCCTTCCTTGGGATCAACATGGACCCATTTGCGGCCGCTGAGCTTCTGGCGCTCAAATCTCACACGCCCTTCTTTCAAGGCGTACAGAGTATGATCTTTCCCCATTCCAACATAGTCACCAGGATGGAAACGGGTGCCTCTCTGACGAACTATAATATTTCCTGGTATTACTTTCTGCAAAAGAACAGAAACACACTTCCCATGATCAGGTCTCGTAAAGAAATAGGCCTTGCACCAAATATCTCACAAGTCACACATTAGAATCCTCATATCTCTGCTCACCCACCTCGCCACCAAATTTTTTCACTCCCAAATTCTTTGGCAGTGAGTCTCGACCGTTCTTGGTTGATCCTGCAGTCTTCTTTGTCGCCCATCGCCTGAATACTAAGCCAAGTCTGGATCCTAATGCATCTGAAACTCCTAAGCATCATTTAAAAAAGAAATGACACACTCTTTATGCGTGATAAGAATGACATCAGTACACAAATAGTATTTTGCTTACATTTTTACCATCAAGACAGCCGCTGTAAACTGGAATATTAGTGACCAATTCCTTCAGATTCAGACGTCTGCATAGCCCTCCAAGGCTCGCCATTCCGGTTAAGCCAGCCTTCTATCCTAGCTTAAATAGCAAGTTAAGAAACAACTAAGTAAAAAACTAATATATTTCCACTGACATAACAGATTCTGAAAAGGAAAAACAATTATTGAATTTTCTACTTGCAGAAAAAGAGAGGGATGTGTCTGGACCTCAAATTGCAATTGTATTAAAAATATATGTGAACCACAACAAATTGGAAAATAGTTTATGCTTCTCAATGTTTACAGTAGAAACTGCTAATAAAAAATACGTTAAACTTCGTAAAGCTAAACTTATAAACTTTACTTCCAAGCACTTACATGATGTTGAAAATTCTCATCATTTTATTTTTATCCATTGCCCATCCAAATCAGGGAGACGAGAGAGAGACTGCAATTTAAAAAAGTTTCGATTTATGTTTGGGACTTTACACTTCCGAGCACTAAACTCGTGAATATAATGCCAAAATTCATCTAACAGGCCGGAATCAAACATATGACTGCAATTGCTACATATAAGAAACAAATGATAACTAACCAACAACAGAAGTAAAAAGACTAGTGGCATACCAGACCACTAATTTCTAGACTGACTTTCCTTTTAACCCAACTAAAGAAGAGGGATACGTTAAGTCGACTAAGAGCAACATACACTCAAACTTTAACATTGAATTACATACAACGACCACTACATCATATTGACCGAACTATTATCTTCGATCTATTTCAAAAGGTATTGGCAGAGAATGGTATAATTATCTCAAAAAAATTTAAACTTGATGACATCATAATTTTATATTGGAGGGCGTTAAGTGATTGTTGAAAAAAAAAAAGGAATGTATTCATCAACATCGGCGCTTAGACCGGCCACTGGGGACCAGGCCAGCATTGGGATTCAAAATTGAAAGAGTAAAATCCTCATTTTAAAGAGGTACCATCCATAAAAATAGATAAGAATTCCTCATTTCAACCGACCAAAACAATATAAATGAAGTTGCAAAAGACAAAGAGCTAGAATGATGGAGGAAACTAACCCAGTTGGGGTGCTGGCCGTGGGGAGTCAGCAACAGACGAGCAGAGGGAGGCGGCGACGGGCGGCAGAAGGGCTTCGTCGATTGCCGAGCCGAGAGACTCGGAGAGGCAGGCAAAGCAACGCCTCCCCCACCCACGAGGCCCACGTTAATGTCTTACGTTAGATTGCAACCTGGGTCCAAGCCCACTAGGCCCAGCCATAGATCGCCGTCTCGGCGAGATCTCGCCGAGATCTCGTCGAGATCTCTCTCTCGGCATCTCTACCGAGCCGCGAGATCTGGCAGAGATAAAAATCCAAATTTCGGCGAGATCCCGGCGGGATCTCGCCGAGATAGCCGAGATTTGACGAGACCGAGACCCCTCCCGAACTATTGCTTCTCTCAGTCTCAGCCGGTGGATATTTATGCGCCAATGACTAACGCGGCCAGCCTAGTTGCTCCCACGGCGGAGGTACAGGAGTCGTCCCAGTCTGAGCCAGTGGAGTCAACTAATTATTGGCAACTAGCGCCCACGCCGGAAGAGCTCGTTGCCAAGGCCATACCTCCGGTGAAGCGGGAGTACCTTCACCCACCGCCTGTCCGGTCCTCCTCTTCCTCCAACAGCGGAATCCGCTCCTTCTGACAAAAAAACTTTCCCACTTCATTTATCTTCCATCAGTGCTTCTCTATTTGGCAACCGAGGTGCACATATTTGTCTTGATGTATTTTGTTTGTTTCTATTTGAATTTGTATCTGTTTTATTGGGTTTCTTGATTCGTTCTTACTGTCAATCTCTGATGTGGGCCGACTCCCTTGCTGTGCTAGGCCTGATGCTTAGAGAAGGCCTATTGCCGAACAAATATTTAGTACCTAGTACCTACCCTTCTCAGGGTCTGTTCTGGTTTTGAAGCTTTGTACTTCTGGGTTTGAAGCTTTGAGTATAGGAAAAATGCTTCATGGATATGTGATCAAAGGGAAGTTGGAATCCGATGTTTTCATCGGAAATTCCCTCATCGACATGTATGCCAATTGTGATGATTTGGGGTCTGCACGGAGGGTGTTTGATGGAATGAACGACAGAGACATAGTATCGTGGACTGCCCTTGTTACTGCTTACGCAGATGAGGGTCTTTTGAATGAGGCAATTGAAATTTTTGAGTCCATGCAGATGACTGGCATTGAGCTGGATACAATATCCGGGCTTTGCTCGGAGTGGGAGGATTGGAAAAGCCCTTCTGCTCTTGCCGGAAATGCGAGAAAGTGGACTGGAACCTGGTGTTAGTTCTTGGAATGGAATTTTGTCTGGGTGTGTGCAAAATGGGTGCTTTGAGGATGCATTAGACATTTCAAACGAAATGCTTTTGTCTCAGAGCCCCAATGCTGTTACTATAGTTACTATACTTCAGGCTTGCGGTGGATTAGAAGAATTGAAGCTTGGAAGGAAATTCATGTGTATGCCATTAAACAAATTTTTTTGACAAATATCTTTGTATGTGGCTCCTCGATTGCTATGTACTCGAAGTGCAGGAAAGGCGATCATGCCCAGTGATTTTTTGTGAAAATTGAAAATAAGAACTCTGCTGTATGGAATGAGATGATCTCAGCCTATGCAAATGAGGGGAAGATGAAACTGGCACTGCAGCTTTTTTATTTGGTGCAGGTTGATGGCTTGCAACCCGATTTGATCACGTATAATACTTTGCTTGCTGGGTTTGAAAGGAATGAACAGAAGTCTATGGAGTTGATGTTATCGAATGTGTTTGTGATGCTTGTAGTGTTTGTGAGTTTGGTTTGTGGGTTTCCTGTGAGAATGGGCAGGCGTCTGGTTGTAGAATTGTGGTGATATCTTGTTGGTTTCAGCTGGAAACATGTGGGAATATAATTCCCTGTTGTGATATATACTTGAAGTTTGCTCTATATTCAATTAGTGTGTTAATGTAAAACTTTGTTTCTTTTTGTTGGAGTTAATCTTATATGTTGGGCTCGATGGTGTTGCAATGACTTGCTACTATTTTATAATCACCTGAACGCTTGTTATTGTTTTACACGATCTCTCCGAGATCTCATCTCTTTGGGCTACCGAGACGAGACCGAGATCCGAGACAGCGAACCATGGGCCCAGCTCAAACCAGACTTTCACTGAATTGACAGAAATACCCTACGGCTCGGCGGTTGCTCTCGGACACTTCCAGAAGCCGTTGGAGGCGGAGACGGAGAGAGGAAGCACTAAGCAGTGAGAAAGGGCGGCGGCGGCAGCCAGCAGCGGCGAGAGAGGAAGTTTGGCGTGAATGGTGAAAGGCGATCCGTTGAGAAGAGCAGCTCAGCTGAGTCTCGGATTTTCCATGTCCACTTCTCAGGGCAGCTGCAGCAGGACCATCAACCTCCTCTGCCCCTCGCTCTCCAAGCTCGTCCGTTTCGTCGCGTTGGAAGACCACGGCCTTGACGTCGGGACTATCTCCCGGACCTTCGGCATCGACCCTTCCACCGTCCGGCTCAACGGCCACTTTGTCAGCAGAGGGGTCGACCTCATCTCCTCCGTCACCTGGAGGTCTCTGCTCTCTTTCTTCGCCAAAAGAGGTTTCTCCACCGGAAGCACCGCTCGGGATGCTGTCATCGTTGACGGCAAGTTTCGAGACGATTCACGTGACGGTTCCTGTCAGTTATGGTTTCTCTTATCTTAGTAAGCTTTGTTTCTGGTTTTATCTGTGTATGCGTTTTGTTGTGATCATGAATCAAGCAGCAAAATGAGCTTGGCACACAAAACAGCTCAGGTAGAGATTGAATACTCTATTCCTGACCATTCTTTATGCTTTTGTGTTTCACTCAAAGAGGATCCGTTCCCATTTGTGAGCTTCTCACTTATCATTTATGCTTCTGTACTTTTATTATGTTATAAGGTTTCGGGTCGAGGATCTTGCTTAGATGCCTTAAATTGAACAGTTCTCTGTAGTTTGTCATTTTTATTTGTATTGGTAGTACTGATGTATGTCTGAGGCTGTAATTGCTGAATTGTTACATTCCGGCCGCTTACTTGTTATAGGGAATGTACTTGTTACGTTCTGGCTGTTTACTTATTGGAGAGAATGTTAGTCTAATTGTTATTGTTCGTTAAACTTATTGATACTCATATCTGGTTCTACTGGCAGGGGTTGGCGATGAAATTAACTGTGCTAAGGGGGATAATCGAGCGTCTGGATACAATGGCATTGGTTTCAAAAGGAAACCACACCTGGATTCTTTCAACTTGCTGAAAAATTGGAAGATGGACTCGTGCAACGAAGGTTCATTACCAGTTTTTCATTTATAAATTCTTTTGAAAATTTCATGGGCCCATAGGCCAGAGCCTGGTTGTGTGAAAGCCAAAAGCATTAGTTTTTTCAAGGGAACTTACTACTGATTGCAAATGTTGCTGAATACCAGCTGGGAAAAATGATCAGGATGTATGTAACTAAACAGCTGCGTTTTAGGCACAGCCTTAAATGGAGCTTAATGTTGGCTGGAAGAATGATTTGTTGTCGGTCAAATTTCATACCACTGCAGCTTTACCAAGTCAAAAAAAAGAATGACCTACATTACTTTGGATTGAATTTTCAGGAAGAAAAATGACACACAAGGATGTGGCAAGGGT
This sequence comes from Saururus chinensis, assembly GCA_035235625.1. Taxonomy (NCBI): domain Eukaryota; kingdom Viridiplantae; phylum Streptophyta; class Magnoliopsida; order Piperales; family Saururaceae; genus Saururus; species Saururus chinensis. Next base: position 37,611,709 of record CP141145.1, read on the forward strand.
AATATGTTACAAGATTCATTGACTATAAGGATTCATGTTTATTCTCACTATATACGTAGAGTGTAGTGTCCCTTGTTGATGACACGGCTACATGTCAACTCATACTTGTTTTGTACGATATATATATTCAGTGGTTCAACTATCTTTATATCAGTTGTCATTGTGTACAGTTTAAATGGGGCTACTTTGAAAACCTCATCAAAGTAACTCTGTCTTTTTTGTTTTTTTCTTTTCTACTAATGTAATTTCAAGTAGTGTTTTTTTCTTCCGACTTATACTTCAAGTGAACAATTATTGCATTTAGTAATCTAAAACAATAAATTTGTTTGTCATGCGTTAGAAGAGTAAGGCACCAATAATGTAATTTGGAAAGTTTAATTTTTCCCATCTTAGATCTAGCTTCTATTGCCAGTATGATCTACCATGTAAATTTTCACTGAATGTTGGCTCTTTTTGGATAGCTTGACTAATAGCCATTTATCCCTATTGTGCGTACTTAAAATTCTTGAAAGAGAAAGAAGGAACATGATAGTCGTTTTTTTATTAAATGTTATATGGTAATTCATTAATTTAAGCTAAATTTTGATAACTGAGCTCTCATCAGTTTCTCTAACATTTTTAGTTGAATTTAGTGCTTCCTTTGTCTATTCTATGGGAAAGCTATATACTAACAGCCGTAAATGAAACTTGCAGCAAGTAAGAATAATTAAATATTTTAAGAGAAGCACTTAATAAAGTTTTTTCCCGTATTTTAATGATATTAAAATATAACAACAATCTTGATTGAAGGTGATTTCCATTTCTGTTGTCTGAACAATATGGTTACTATGTGGGAGCGATATTGAGAATCTTGTGGAGTAGCAATGACAATAAAAGGGTGTTAAGCCCTTGACAGTTGACTTTTGTAGTCAGCATGCCAATAATAGTAGTAATTTATTACAGAGTCTGCTATTTCCAATGCAACATCACTAGTTTTTTCCTGCAGGATCTTACCAAAACGTTAATATGACACAAGTTGTAAAAGGTTACTACTCTATTGCTAAGAGAAAGTTGCATTTGGAGGACATTAATCTGCGCAAAAAGTCCAGAACGGAGAAATCCAACTTGGGTACAAAAACATAAATATCTAAGCTCCTAGTTACATGTTGAATGTTATTTGTTTGAACATATACATAAATCAGCTGTAACTTAAATATCTCATCTTCGTTGTAGGAGAAAGGCCCCAAATGCCCTGTGCCAGTTCGAGCCCGAACGATGCTTGCAGTTACGTGGAGGGTAGTTTGAAGCGCAGAGGATTCGGGTGGCTTTAACCACCTTCCCATACAAAGAAGAAGCATATAGCAACTTGTTGCGCTTCTATAGGTCACAACTAACAAGTCTAGCTCCAATTGTTAAAAGTGATAATGTTGAAGACTAAAGTTCGAGAGATGATGCTCATATATCTGTACAGGAGTGCAGTTTGTTTTAAAAAAAATCCTCTTGTCATCTTTGCGTTCTATTCTTGTCGGCCTTGTTTAATAGAAAAAAAAATTACGTTCTTCTGCGCCTACTTGGGTGGAAAATACAGACGAACAGGCTTAGTGGATATATATAAATAGAGTCTGTATCACCCAGAGGCCTTAGAGGTTGTAAATTCCAATCCAAATGACTTCAAAACAAGAGAAATATTAGAATGGCAGGGCATCTTTGTAAATTTGAAACTGTTCCTGGTGACCGTTGGCTTGGCTGTCGGTAATTGTGTTCTCCAATCACACTTGATGTTAGCCTTCTGACAGAGTCCTTTAGCTGAGAGGACACCGGTACTTTTTTCCTTGGGGGATAACCATATGAGGCTAAAAAGCCAAAGCCCCCAAACGCAACTTTCTCTTCAATAACTTCCCGTGCTTGCTCACCTGTGTAGTGAAGAACTTATAGCCACTTCTGCGTCAGACGGTCTATCTGTACCTCAAAAACCCCAGTACCCGTGAATCAAGATCCTTTGTGAACTTTAGAATCATGCTATTGCGACGTGTAAATATTGACGTCGTTAAAGCATTTTTCTAAAATTTACTCCGTGGTACTTTAAATTTAAATTTTATTTTATGTTTACTTTACTACCCCTCTTGCCTATTCACCATGTACCCTTCCGTGCGTTGGGATTTTTTGCCCTAACATTTTCTTCCCCATCGCCGGTGGCTAGAGGTGGAGAATTTTTTTAGCCAGATAGTCTTGCTTGTCCCCCTCCACCATTTTCAGAAACTCTTAGAGAAGGTGGGATTGTGCTGTTATATGCCTTTCAGTTTAGTGATAGGTTTGGAGTATTAAAAACACTTCCGTCTCCATGACCATAGCCCCCCACGACAATGCTAGGGTTCCTAACATGGGACATAGCATGTTAGGAACCTTGTGTGTAGCATGGTAGCTCTGGTCACATACTAGTCAGGAAAAACATCTTCAGTGCCTTTTTTTGTAAGCTCAATTTTGACATTATTAAATGACTTTCTCATCCAATCTACCTATCTTAATATTTGTTAATACTAATGTTCATATTTTAATTTGAGTTGGAATGTATATTTTAATTTTTATGGCAGAGTAAAGAATCTCTTAAGTAGTTAAAAGGGAGGGAGGGAAGGATGTGGATGGTGACTGATGAAGAACTTTTGTTTGCTTCTTACTGAAATTTGAAGTTATGATGTAAGAAATGTAAGATACAATAAAGCCTACTTTCTTTATACGCGACTCACACTTTTGAAGACAAAATTTAAATGCATGGAAGAATTTTAATAACAGATTGAGATGAATTTTCTCTCCCTTCAAAAGTGCAAAAAGCCTTCTTCATCTGTGAAATTCGTAACCCCATTTTAAAGGTGTTTTTCAAAACTGAAATATAACTAAAACACTGTTTTTATATTTGATTTTTATATATTCCTTAGTTTGAAAATATTCTAGAGAGAGAGAGATGATGCTGATTCTGAGAATTTAATACAATACTGAATCATTGACAAGGCAGATTGAGATGAAAATTACAAATTATTTTGATAGTACTGTAGCTTTATTGTAGCCACAGAAATCTTAGTATCCTCTTCTGATCAAGGATACGACTAGATTGGCATACGTACTTCTGTTCTTGGACATGTGTTCCCCCACGGTCTCGGAGAACCGTTGGAACAAGTCATCAATTATCTCCTTCCCAAAGTGGGTTCCCAATAAGGACTCGGACACGGCTCTTACGGTCTTGGCGACGTTCAACCCGCTGGTAAACTTGTCAAACACAAAATTCTCACCATGCTCATCACCATTGGCATCCCAATTCACTTCCATTATCTTAAGCTCATCAACATCAAATGACCCATTTTGCTCAATGATCCCCTCAACCTCCTGAACCGATGGGGAATAGAAGGGCATATTGAAAGAGTCCAGTTTCTCCTCTTCAATTATTCCCTGAATTTTTTAAAAAAAAATCAGTGAACTTGAGTTCGATGAATATATAAGATAAGTTAATTAATACAAGTTGTGTGTCACTTGATCTACCTTCAAAACCATGTCTTTCAGTGATCGTGCCAAAGGGTCCCATATGTAACAGTAGTCTCTGGGATCGCAGCTCGTCCTGCCGAGGAATGTGAGGACAATTCTTCCACCAGGAACCATTTCTTCCGAACGACATTTTAGAAATAGTGAGAAGTCACTCTCATATTGGTCAAAGTACGTTTTAACCACACTGAGAGGGCTTGCCTTTGAAATGTAAATGCCCCCACTGTTTAACGCTACTGAGGCATTACTGTCAAGTAAGGGCGGTACCTGCATTAACAAAGAATCAGATACAGAATGTGCGGATATTCAGGGATCCTCATCACCAAGTCCACAGTTGAAGTCTTAGTTTGTTATTGACCAATTAGTTGTTACCGACTAAACTGATTATAAAGAATCATATCCCATAATATACTCTGTAGCCTACATGAAATAAAAAGGTACGACAGTCACATTCTTTACACAGATCACCTTATTTCCTGAAAAAAAAGGATACACAGTATCCTTGCTGGTGACTAAGTAATATATGAAAACATAGTAGTCATAACCCAGATGTCTAGTTGCAGCTGGGTGGCTTCACACTTGATAATTTTTCAGTTTTTAGATTCACCTGAGAGAGCCAGTGGAGACTGTAAGAAGAATGAACGAAATGCAGGCTTCTGGCTGGGAAGAGCCTCCCGTAGAAAGATCCAGGAACACCTGCAATGAAACAGGACTGCGGCATCAACCCCTTTTCTTCGCTGAGCTTCCGGTAAAAGTTTGGCAATGACATAAAGACTGTGTTGAAGTCGTTCCCTGGAAGGTCATTGAGGAAAACTCGGAGTTCAGGCACCGGACGACTTAGTTCCCTTTGTCTCCTCTTAATGACATCAATTAGCAGAGAGATAACCAGCAGGGCATTGGGTCCACTAGAGCAACCCAAGTCTGCTAAGCCAATACTCTCAATCAAGGTGGTGGAGCAGAGCTTAGTTATTGCACCCTCAATGATAGGCTTGGCCTTGGATATTGATGTTTTCTAAACAAAATGAAAAGAAACAATCCACAATGTAAGCATGTAGCTAATATGCTAGGAGACTAATAGAAAGCAAAGGAGAGTACGAATGCAAGTGCCTGCACTAGAGAGTTGCTAGCGTAACTAGTTTCTCCCACGCCCTCAACCATGTGCAAAACCTGCTGCAACTCCATGACTAGCTTCCTTTCTGGCTTTGCTGCGGGCGTGCTGCAGTGACGGGTATATATAGACACAATGTAAGGAGCTCTACGGACTAGGCTTCGTAGGAAAAGAAACAAATCAAGTCAGTCTTGACACACACGCTTGACACCGTGTGCAATAATATTCGTGTGATGGACATGAATGATAATAATAGCTCGAAGTACCTAAATTCACCATAGTTGATCTGAAGCTTGAGCTAGTTAATCCTTGCAAGAAGTTATTAATTAACTAATAAATGGCCTTACATTTCATTCCTAATTAGTCATTACATTAGCGCTCTCTCTCTTGGGCAGTCCAAATGAAAATTAATTTATTTTTAAAATCTCACATTTCTCTCTTTTTTTTAAAGAAAGAATACAGCTTAGACTATACATCAACAAATAAGATAAGTACGGGTCAAAAGACCCACTACCATATATTTTTTGTAAGTCGTAATTCTCACTTCAAATGGTCCACGGTATCATTGATTGGGACGTACTGTGCTCGGCCAAAATACTTGTCCACAATGTGTGGTCAAGACCGTCTAATTGTCCACCTTGATGTATTTTTAGATGGGAATATGTTTTAAGTAGTTTCCTCCTCTCACCGACAATGAGCCCTGCATAAATTATATATAGAAGCTATTCATTATCAATCATAAATTATATATAAAAGCTATTTATTTTTAAAATTGATAGGAGTCATTTATTTTTGAGATGGGTGGTGTACATACGCTAATATATATTAGCATCATTGATATAAATATTAACATATATACTGTAGATCTTAAATATCAACAACTTCTTATGCATAGCTTATATTAGGTTCATTGTGGTTGAAGAATACGAAAAATTCTTCTTTTAGGTAAAGCTTATTCGTTTACATGAGTTTGGGCTATCTTAGACAACCGCGTGAGCCTTGACATCTGGAGCATTTAGATTTTGACTTAACACGTGTAATTCATGTGCAAACAGCCTTGAGGAATGTACATCATCTAATAGTTCAAAATACCTTGTCTCATCTAGTCTGCGTGAACCAAAATACATGTGAACTTTGTTTTTCTTTTTGGCTATCAGTTCACCTTGTACAGTCCCAACCGTCTGGTTCTGTTGGGTTACGTATTCTTTTATCAGCACTCGAGGTTGTCATGTACATTGCATGTGATAAACAAGAAACATTTGCCGTTGCAAGGAAAGGGAAGCGGAAAGATCCTTCTATTAGTCTCAATGTTTGAGAAACGCATACATCAAAACAAGAGATATTTATTTCTGATTTCCTTCATACAAAGGAAACATGTAGTCCAAATGACAAGGTCACAGTCCGTCCAATCAAAGCTGATCCAAACTCAATTGGTGCACTCTCATGATAAACGTGCTTAACACCTATCCAACCCAGCATATTTGTCCAATCAAAATCTCCCTTGATGTGTAGTAATTTCACCGAAAAATTATTTTTTATGTTCCTTGACAGTGACCCTAAGTATAAGAAACGAATGTAAAATTGACGGTGCTCACGTTTTAGACATTAGCATCATTACCTTTAAAGTTTAGGGCATATTGATGCAAGAGCATAAAATGAGAAGTGTTAAAATTGGATGAAGAAACGAACTGGTCAGGCATTTGATCAAACACTAATGTAAAAACAAATGGGTGGCCACGATTAAAACAAGTAAGGGTGTGATGGTCATTTTAATATAATTATTACGTTTGGTACTTTATCTTCAACCTTTGAATGAAAGGATTAACAGGAAAAATGGCAGATTAACATTGAAGATTTGAGAAGTAATAATCCATATCATTAAGTCTAGCTTAGCAGCAATTTCATTACTGTAGCAACAACTTGAGAACAAAGGTCTAGCAAAGGAGAGAAGTAAAAGACAAGACGACTTTTGAATTTCAAAATTCCAGCTAAAAGCCAGAAAGCGGAGCTCCATCTTGCTTCTGTGAAATCAGATCTGGGAGAGATTTGTACAACATATGTGCGAGAGATCCTCAAGCTCGTGGTTGAAGCGTCTATGCTCCCAAGCTTCATAGTAGAACTCTTTCTTAGAGCTAAGTAAAGCTCGCTTATTTCTATTCTATTTTGTTCATCAATTAGAAATTCTGTTTGAAAATTGTGTTGAAATTTTCTAAAATCTGAGAAGTGAAATTCTGTAATTCAATATGAGTTCAAGGAATGACTTTATGCTGTTATCGAATTTGTCAACTTCTCTTTGGTTGTTCAGATTGCCTTCGAATTCTAAAATTGTGGTTCAATTTTTGAAGTGTAGAATTTAAACATCCGGAGTAATTTGGTTGATTGTTTAAAATTGAATATCGACTACATTTGGTATCAAAGCGGTGTTAATTCTGGGAATATAAACAAATCATGGCTGAGAATGTAGAGGAAGAAGGTTTTAGCATACAACAAGTGTTCTCTCAAATGTTACAATTGTAGCAACAAGCTCTACAGGTTTAGTAACATAATCATGCACAACTCATGCAAGTTATGCCACCACTAGGTCAAATGAATCCTCCACAAATGCAAATACCAGTACACAATGCATTTGATGAATATGATTCCAGTTGTGAAGATGAATTTAAAAATGTTTATCAGCTTGAGAGAAGAGGTGAGTCTCAGATACCTTCTTTTGATGGAAATTTACATGTAGAGACATTTTTTGATTGGATCTATAAGGTCGAAAATTTCTTTAACTACATGTATATTGATGAGACTAAGAGGGTGAAGTTAGTGGTCTATAAATTGAATGGTAGAGCTGTGACTTGGTGGTTTCAATTGTAATATAACATAACTAGGTTAGATAAAAGACCAATCAGTTCATGGAGGAGAATGAAAAGGCTCCTAAAGGTTGGATTTCTTCCACGTGGCTATAATGAGTTGTTATTTTTGGCTTCTAGGTTTATTAGTGGTTTGAAGCATAAATTTCAAGCCAGATTTATTTCACAACCAGTAAATACTTTAAATGAAGCTATTCAAATAACTTATTGGTTGGAAATGCAGTTTGAAAGGCAAATTGACAGGAATTTTAGTGTTGTTAAGATTCCAAAAGTTTTAGTTCTTAATCAAAAAGCCAATTCAATTTGTACTGACCTAATGTAACGACCAAAAATTTTTGGTATGATTTACTGCCTCTAATAAAATTATTTTATGAGTTTTTAATTATTTTAAATTATTTAGAGGCATATATTTAGAGAGTTTTTATTTGGGTATGATAGAGCTCGGTTAGACGAGCGTAACGAACCTAAAAATGCATGAAATGGAGGTCGAGAGCAAAAGTTATAACCTCGGGAAGTATGTCATATGGGTGAGACATACTTTAAGAGTGCAAGATAACCTACCGATGTGCAGTCTAGTTTTAAAGGGCTCATCGATACGAGTTCATCGGTAATAAGAACGTACAATTTTGATTTCAGGATAAGAAGTTATCGCATTTTGAAGTTGGAATTACTATTTAATTGAAATAATAATAAAATATTATTAAAAAAATAAGAAATAGACAAAATAGCTGGCGTCACTGATGATGCTAGCAGCTTGCGCCAAGCCAAGCTGAGTCGCTGCTGGCGAAGCCGCGTTGCACGGAATGATGCACACTCGACCTGCGTCAAACACATGGTGGGTCTGTGCGCACCGCACAAATGCGCGTGCATATAATGTGGTGGTGCCGCTTCTTTAGCTATTTATTGAGCGCCACATGTCATGCGCATGTGCATGCGCACGCCGTCAGCTCACGGGATTTTCCTATAAATTGATAGTTCCATTTATTATTCGAGATAAGTTTCTGGAGTCATTTTGAGTCTGTTTTCTTCTTTTCAAAAAGCATTCTTAGTTAATTTGATGGTGTTTTACGTAATGAAAGTGTCAATTTCTTGAGTTAGAAACCCTATATGAGGGAAACATCCGAGTTAAGGAGAGGCTATGTCTGCTGCCTTTGAGCATGGAAAGAGTAAAATGTCTCCCGGAAAGGGGAGGTTATGTCTACCGCCTTTGGGCGTGTTATAGGTAAAGTGTCTCCGGGCAAGGGGAGATTCTGTCTGTTGCCTACAAGCGTGTTGTGAGAAAACTGTCCCGAGCTAAGGGGAGGTTTTGTCCGTAACCTACGGGCATGTAAAAAGAGTTTCTGGAGTCGATCTAAGTTTGTTTTCTTCTGTTGAAGAGGCGTCTTTACTTAAATCGAGCATGCCGGGCGTCATGGCTGGGTTATTTTCTTAGTTGGAGACCTCTAGAACATCAAAAGTGGACATCTAATTTTGTGGTGTCCGGTTTATCGGTTTTAAACTCGCACGGAGAGTGAGGTAGGAGCTTTTATCCTTTCTTATGGCATGATTATAAACTTTGGTTGTGTTTTTAATTTATTATTTATATGACTCTCACATGTTATGCATTAAAGATTACTTTCAAGTTATGATTTATGATTTTTGCACATATATTCGATCTGTCGAATGGTTAATTGTTGAGTTAGAATATGATTTGTATATTGTATGTTTATAATGCTTTTATATATATTCGATTAGTCGAATGGTTTTCCGCTGGAAGCGGATATGTTTTATATACTGCATGCTTTACGATTACCTCATATATGATAGTTTAATTGAATGTTTATCCATGGATTTTGATATAAATTATATACGTTGGAGCATGTGAGATAGAGACAAACTAGCTTCGCCACTATTTTCATTGTGAATGAATATAGTATATTTAAAAGACAGTTTTAGAGGACTCGTCCTCGTTGAAAGGAGGATTCTCAATATTATTTTTAAAAAGACATATAAGCATGGTGATCGAGTCACTGAAGCAAGACAAAGAAGGGGTAACTATCTCATTGGAATGAGCAACCAACCTTGCCTTTGTAGTCATTGATAGTGACGCTCTCATGTCTTGTAGAGGCGGAGCTAGGGTTTTTAAAAGGATAAATATTGTGATAGAATGTTTTTAAAGAAAATAACCTTTTTTGGAGTTTGGGACTCAAGATTATGAGTCTAGGACTCGATAGTGTTTTGATTGTCCGGAGCTATTGTTGGGCACCCCAATAGAGTTTCATTGACTAGTTAAGGGCACAATTAATCCTATTCGGAATCGGATGCACGATACCTATTTTAGCCTAATGAGCCCTTAACGAAGGGCAAGACCCCTGATTTGCCTTTGTAGTCATTGATAGTGACACTCTCATGTCTTATAGAGGCAGAGCTAGGGTTTTCAAAAGGATAAACATTGGTATATAATGTTTTTAAAGAAAACAACATTTTTTGGAGTGTGGGACTCAAGATTATAAGTCTAGGACTCAAGAGTGCTTTGGTTGTCCGTAGCTATTGTTGGGCACCCTAATAGAGCTTCGTTGACTAGTTAAGGGCATAATTAATCCTGTTCGGAATTAGATGCACTATATCTATTTTAGCCTAGTGAGCCCTTAACGAAGGGCAAGACCCCTGATTAGCCCCAGGCTACGTGCGCCAGGGTATAGAGTATTATGGGAAGACTCTCTACTGTCTAGATCTCGGTGTCCCATGAGCACGGGTAGCTCTTCTATCCACAAGCACGAAATATTTTGAGATGATCTGTGGAGGAGTAAGAGGTTGCTGCTTTGTACTCGCGACAAAATCCTATTAATATATATATGTCTGGGATAGTTGTAGCAAGTCGTGAGCTAGCAATGTAACTGTAATATCCCTAATTTTTTTTGTAATTTTTCTACATTTTTCTGCTATTTTCTGTAATTTCTGCAATGTTCTGCAGTTTTTGGTCGTATTTTCGATAAATAAATTTTACGCTTCGGCATATCCGTATTTGTAATATTCGCAATCATAAGAGTCGGGAGTGATGTTTAGTCGTTGGTCAGGGACCTCGACGCATCACAAAAATTTGCAGCGCGTAAATCGGACGGGACGTGTGAGAACAGAAGCAGAAAGAAAGAAAGGAAATTAAAAAAAAAGAAAAAAAAGAAAAAAAATGCATAAAACAGATCAGGCGCGCCTCAGCACGCCCGACCCCACTTTGTGAACAATGAATGGGGCTTCACTGTGTGAGGCCGGAGGCGCCGCCGTCAGTGGCCACCGGCTTCCACTTGGTAGGCCACGGCCTGGCGATGCCACCGCCGCCTCCCTGGCCTTGCCCTGCCGGCAGCTGCTGCCCCTCTCCCTTTTTCCCATTTTCGGCCCGATGGCTATTTTTGAGAACTTTCGTTGGATTCGTTGTCGCCTCCGCTTGCATGACTTCCAGACCGTCGCCATAGTTTCTGCCCCGACCAAAGCGACCTCCAGCCACCGCTGTCCCGGCCTTCTCACTGTCAGCCGCCGTTCTTTTCCTTCTTCCCCAGTTCAGTCCTTAAACTGCTGTCTTGCTAGATTCACCGCCACAATCGATTGTACGGCCTCAGACTCGCCGCCACCGCTCCCTCCTGGCCAGTGTGACCTCCGACCACCTTCATCCCGGCCCCCCCACCCGTACTGCACTGCCGTGAGGTAAAATCTTTACTCACTCTGTATTCTGATTTTTTGTTTGTTACGACCTGCGGCCGTGCCGCTGGTCATCGACCACCATTGCCCGGCCTTGGGCCTGCCCCTAGCCCAGCGCCGACAAGTCTACCACCCTGGCCGCCGCCGTCTCCCTCAGCCCCCTCCGCTCTATTTCAAACGGGATAAAAAATTCCTCTTTTTGTTTTTTCCCGTTTCTCTGTGTTGTGAACCACGGCTGTGCCGTTGCTATCCGGCCATTGGCCTCTTCCCAGTCCGGCGACGGCAAGGCCGCCACCTTGGATTGAACCGCTACCTTCCGGGTCTTTCACCCATTCGTCTGCCCTTTTTTGGTTCGGATAGAACATTTATTTATTTTTGGGTTGTTTTCTGTGCTGAGTTATCAGAGGAGCTCGGCTCACCATCACCGGCTCTGCCTCGGGCCGACAACGAACTCTTACGCCTTTCTCTTCTCTTCGGCCCCATTGCTCCGTTTAGTTCGAGACACAGTTTTAGTCTAGTGGTGTCAATTCACCACTGTTAGACTTTAGACGAACACCGATTGGTGTCCATCCAGCTCGCAGTAGTTTGTGATTATTGAATCACTGCCGTAATTGAAGTTCGGCCCCTGGCCCCATTGGCTGTTCATGGCCCTGCGATGCGTGTTTGTGCCCCAACTCGGTACACTATCGCCCAGGTTAAATCAGGTCTCTTTGTTTCTCTTACCAGGTGTTCTGCTGCTCGACATCGATTAGTAGACAACTACGGATGTTGGTTTGACCAATATCAGGAAGGGGCCCAGCTTCTGGCCTCATTTGCATGTCTTCTGCACACACCAGACACCCTAATATATGGGGTACGTCTCTGACTGTCACTGATGGGCCCCGCTCCAACTCAAGCCAACGTGTCTAGCTTGATATCGTGTGAACTTGGGCTACAAATCCAATCAATGTGGGCTCTGCCCCGACCCAGTGACGACTATGGCCAGCACTTTTGGCCCAAATTTACCTTTGCACCCCCACTTTCTATTACACACAACCCGGAACATACGAGGAAAGAGTCCTCGAATTCAGATCCTTCCAAGCGGAAGTAACACAGTCAGCCATTAAACTCGGCCCATCGAAGGCTTGACCGATGCCGTGCCATATCCACCACTGTAAGTTGTGCTTAATGCACGATATCCGTACGATGGATTGGTTGTGAGTAGCATTTAGAAATGGCGCCGCCTTTGTAGGCCTCTTACGCCAGACCTTAGTGCCTCAACGTATGTTTAGGAAACGTCTCCACCACTAGGCAATATGGCAGTTAAAGCCCTCCGGCACCTTGTGAGGCTTCGATGATGTAGAATTGCTGCCGTTGGATGTGGCTCGTTATCCATTTTCATGTTTTGTCACCAACAAAGTGTTTTAAACCGTTGGCTGATCTCCAATCAGTCAGCCCCTATTTTGTGGTCGTTCTTGCCATTTCTAGTGGCACGACCTTGTATCTGCCCACCCTAGTGCGCATAGTCTTATGCTTTGAGTGTAATTAATCTAACCTTATCGAGATTAATTCCAGCATCTCTAAAAATCCTCAGGACATAATAACTCTCTCAGTGCGATGCTTTTGGCCGCCTATTCCGCTATCGACACCGCCACTGCCATTTGCTCGCCATCAAACTCATGTGGATTACGAGGTAGGGGACCTTGAACTCGTAATTTCATTATAGCATGCTTTGATTGTGTAGTAGCGTGCTAGGAGTTTATAATTTAATGCTTTGCATGATAATGCTAATTAAATGAGCATGTTTTATATATGTGAATCATGCATATGTTATAGACTAAAGGTATGACAGTAAGTAATTAGTGGATTGTATGTGTGTGATTTGAGTATGTGATAAATATGTGTGGTTGGTGAGCACGAGTACGTGTGTTTGTTTGTAAGTTTGTCGAAAGGGTGTGCTTCATAGGCTACGACATGGAAATGGTGATGGTATGACGAGCGAGGAAAGATGTAAGATGGACTGTCGAAGGTTGGATTTGATGAGATTGAAGAATTAGTTTGATTTGAGTCAGGTGGTACATTGGAGCATTGAGCAGAAGATGTAAGCATTGTAAGGATTTAGAAGACTTAAGGTTTTAAACATCTTGGGGAATTGTGAGTTAGTAAGTGTAACACCCCGCTTTTCGATTACGTCTAACCAAGGGGGTTAGAGGTAATTAGTAATTTTTATAATAAATTATAGATAGTTTTAACCGTTGAAACCTCTGTATTTGAGTAGAGCTGGAAGAAACGAGCGTAACGAATCAAAGAACGGGCGAAATAGAGGTCGGGACCGGAAGTTACGATATTTGAGAAACGTACAATATAGGTGGGACCCACTTAGAAAGAGCACAATTTATTACTTTAAGTGGGTTGGGATCAAAGGGCTCGTCGATACGAGTCCAACGGTACCAAGAATGCTTGAATCCGATTCCGGGGTAGGGAGATACGCGCGTTTGAAGATTTATTTTCATTTTTAAAAAATAAAAATAAATAAATGGTGCGCGCCACAGCGCGGTTCGACGCTAGCCGGTGCGCGGTCATGAAATTGTGCACGCCCATGGTGATGCAGGCACGGCGTGGGTACGATCCAAGCGTTACCGCGGGCGCTGCCGCGGTTTCGGCACGGCTCGGGGGTTATAAATACCCCAATTTCTCCTATTTTTCGAATGAGAACTTCTCCTCCCGCATTTCTGACCGTTCTGAGGTTGATTAAGCCCGTTTAAGACCCGTTTCCTACTAAATCAAGCATGCTCTACGCAATGGAGTGGTCTGTTCTTCGAGTTAGAGACCATATGATGAGGAAACGCCCTAAAGACAAGGAGAGGTTCTGCCCATATCGACCAACTTCGTTTTCTCTGTTTCCAGCCATCCTAACTCCGATTTAGTCGATTCAAGAGGCGTTCTTGACTAAATTGAGTGTGTTCTACGATGGAGGGTTTTGTTTTTAGAGTTGGCAATCGTATGAAGAGAAAATACCCAAGACAAGGAGAGGTTCTGCCCGTATCGACCAACTTTGTTTTCTATATTTCTGGTCATCCTAACTCCATTTAGTCGATTCAAGAGGCGTTCTTGACTAAATCGAGTGTGTTCTACGCGATGGAGGGTTTCATTTTTTGAGTCGGTGATTATATGAGGAGGAGATGCCTTGAGACTAGAAGAGGCCCTGCCTGTCATCCTCGAACACCGGAACAAGAAAAAGAGACAAGGAGCAAGATGGGGTTCTGTCTGTAGATATTGATACCTTACGAGACATGATGGGAGTAAGTAATTCTAATTTCCCATTTTAATTATAGAACGACATGTACTAGTTTTGATGTGTGCTATGCTACGATCCATATGCTTGCTATGCTTATATATCAAGATGTGTGCATTATGCCATAGGCTATGACGTGTGTAGTCTCGCTCTAGGGTAGAGCGAGACGTGTAATTTATGTTTTCGTTCTCGGCTCAGTGATAGAGTGAGATGTGGTGGTACAACGAGATGTACGATTTCCTTGATTTATTAATTTCTGCTTTACTCCGATAGATTATGAGTTTCAATATGATTTCGACTCAATTTTAGTATACACGTATTTTAATGTATATGTTTTTGTGATGTATATGTATGTAGTAGCCAGTAGGCAAAACTCCGTTCGGATCTGATTGTGTTGGAATAATATCCAATACATACGTAGGCAACCAACGACAAGGCAACGTTGGCCCGATCCAAATTAATTATAAATATATATTTTATTCTGTTTTACACACGACAAACTGTGAAGCTCTGTTGTGTGTATGCGTTTGTTATAATATGAGTCTACGTATAGGGAAGCCTTAAAGCTCCGTAGTGCGTAGACGAACGTTGTACCTCTCACACACAGATGTTGATTCCTGGCTTAAGGAAAAGAAAGATTTTCTTTTAGTGATTTTGTAGGCCCAGCTCGGGTCGGGTCATTACAGTAAGAGAGAACGACATAATTGTACAAGCATAATATATGTAATATGAATTGTAATGAAAGAATAATGAGTAAGGAATTAGTAAGGGTTTGATGACAGGACTTAGGTCAAAAAGGGTCTCATTTGAGGAGTTTAAGCAAGAATATTCAGTTTTAAGGCGGATGTTGTAAGTTGTAAGGCCATAAGTATATGATGGTAAGATTACTAGTATGGAATTCGAGTTTAAGTAAGACTATGCAGAGATCGGTAAGGTTGTAAGTGTAAGAGTGGGGGAAGAGTTAAGTAAAGAAATTTTACCTTTGTGGATTGGAACTTCTGAACAAGCATATTTATATCCTTGTTGGCTGAAGAAGGTAAGACGGGAGTCGTTCCGAGCATAATTGTACATGCATAAGTTACCTAATATAAACTTGAATGGTAAGTAACCCTAATTTGATAATGTTGTGAGGTTGAGACTGAGGGTTGCGATGGATTAAGTTCCATTTTGTGTCAGTCGATAAATAATCAACTGAGCGTCCTTTCTGGTCTAGCCATGGTGTATTCCTGCGGGATTTAGTCTTGGCGCTGTATTTCGGCCTAGATGTTTGATGCTCTATTGAGAGCGCTGTAAGTTTCTGCCCTTCGTGGGCTCTGTATGTGTTTTGCCTATAGATGATACTGTATGTTATGCCCAAGAGTGGCACTGTAAGATTCCTGCCCAAGAGTGGCATTGCATGTTTTCCACCCTTAGTTGGCACTATATGGCCCCTGAGAGTGGGCATTTGCGCGCTCAAGTAAGTAGTATCATGGATCTGCTCTTACCTGTTTGATCCTATGCCCCATGAGCATAGGTGTGCCTTGCCTTTGGAAAAGTCTATGGTGTCTAGTTACTCCCCGAAAGTTAAGGTGACACCCCAGTGGCATTCCATTTCATTCCGACGCTGGAGCTTATTAATTGTAATGAGCTTCAGTTGTCGGTAGTACGTGTACGATAGTAAGAGTAAGTTGTATGTTTCAGATTCTGAGTAAGTTGTACGTGTAAGATTTAGAGTAAGTGTGAGCTTCTTTGGAAGACAATAAGAGTAAGTTTATGAGTATGAGTATGTTGTACGAGTAAGTTTGTGAGACTTTGATTCAGACGGTAAGCGTAAGTGTAAGCATAAACATAAGTGAAGTGTAAGCTTTTAAGGGAGATGTAAGAGTACGTTTATGTGTAAAAGTAAGATTGTACGAGGAAGGTTGTACAAGTGAGTTCGTACGAATAAGGTCGTACTAGTATGTGTATGTTGTAAGTGTAAGCGCACGTTTGTACGAGTAAGCTGATAAGACTGATTCAGAGTGTAAGTGTAAGAGCATGATATATGAGTAAGTGTAAGTTCGGTTTGTATGATGATTTGTATGTGTGACAATATTTATACTTCTTATTCTATTTGCTTCATGTGTGATTGCATGGAAGCATCTATATATGAACTTGCGGAGTTCATTGATTCATTTTTCTCCTACTGGGTATTTTCCTACTGAGTATTAAAATACTCACCCCAACTTTTTAGCCCATTCGACTAGAGGCTTTTGTAGGTCAATCGTTAGCTGTTGATATTGGACTTTCACCGTGGTGGACAATTCTTCCTTGATTTTGACCGCAGTGAAATCGCAGTGAAGTTATGTGGAGTTTGGTGCTACGATCTCATGTTTTGACTAAGGTGAGAAAATTATATTATATACTAGACTTGTGCATGTATGTACGAATAATTTTAAGACTGTGAAAGAACTTGTACTCAGAGATGCCTAGGAGGTTTTTTGAAAACCATGGCCATGGTAGGTTTTAATCGCACGCTTTTGTTTTAGGTCACGCCTGAGAACGTTTGTTTTAAGCTGATTTAATTTATGAAAGTTGTTTTCACACGTTTTGAATTTTGTTAATTTATTTGATTTACCTCTGTGTTTTAAAAATGAAATTTTAGTAAAATTTTAAAGTAAATGTGTGGAAAAACCTCGGGCGTGACAGTAACAACCCTCATATTTATAATAATTTTTTTGAAAATATAACAAAATTTAAATACAATTGCCAAGGATCACCGTGTACCAAAAGAGTAACTACAACATTCTTTGTATTATACAAAGATTTCCAAAATTGGGCATAACATGCCTTATACATCACTCATTACAAAATTTACATAAAATACAAAAAGTACAAAACTGTAATTTAAAAAAAAGCTCTTCGTCGACTTCTTCAGATTCGAGTCACACACTTGCAAAATCTAAGGGTGGGTGAGTAAATTTATACTCAGTAGGCTGAGTTAAGTTCTAAAAATATGCACGTAGAAATATTGTGCCATTTTTCTTTCAAAATCGTCCAAACAAAACGATACAAATATGAAAACGTTGTCCCAAAATGTCACGATACCAGACGATTTACACCTATGCTCATGGGGCAACAGGAGATGAAAGGAAAGAGAATTTCTCATAATATCCCAATCCTGTGCTCACCGGAAGCCAAATTTGGTGGTATCCAGAATGATCATAATAATTCTTAGTTTCGAGAAACCAAGAACTATCCAGAGGGTACGATTACCCAAAACTTGGAGAATTTTTCAAAAAGAGGAGAAGCTTTTAAATATAGAGTTTCCTTTCAAAAAAATCCTTAGCAAAGCTTTGGCGAGTCAAAATCTCAACATATGATTAGAATTTAAAGTCGCCTACCTACAACACGTGCGGAGTATAAGAAATCCCCTCATAGAATATAAAGAAGATCTTTCCTTTGAGTGGGAAATTCGGCAGAATAACAGTCCCAATGCGTAGAACACCCTATATTTAATGGGGTACGGCTTTCGAACTCGATGAAAAGGGTTTGAAACGGTCCGAAAATAGTAAAAAGGAGAAAGGGGAGGATTAGGGATGTGGTAGGGTTTTTTGGATTTTAGAGAGGTTACCTCGAGAAAATAACCCTTTCGGTGTGTAGAACACTCTTGATTTAGTAGGAAACGAGTCTTGGATCGTGTAATTTGGATTTAAAACGGGTTGGGAATGGTGAAAACAGTGAGAGGGTAAGAAATGGATGTAGGTGAAAAATTATGGCCTGAGAAGGGGTTAAATAGGGGAGGAGGGCGGTGGTTTTCGACGGGCGCCGCTGCCAAATTTGACGGGCGTGCATGACAAACGCGCATGATGCACGTATTCGCGATCCGCATGGCTGAGCCGCATGCCACGCCATGTCGCGCCGTGCCGAGCCGATGAACTGAAAATTTTATATATATATATATTTAAAACTTTCAAATAAACGTAACTTTATATCCCAAACTCTATTTTGCGCGTTTTAAGTACCGTTGAGCTCGTATTGATGAGCCCTACGAGACTAGACCACTTATGGACTGGTTTACCTGCATTTTAGAAGTGGGTCCAACCATTTTTTTTAGAGCACGCTTCCTGTCCGTATTTTTGACTTATTACATTTGTCTCAACAAGTTATAACTAGACTTAGAAAATAATAAAATTTATAAAATAATGTGTCAAAAAATAGTGTTATTACATGCAAACCCTAGTAGCATTTTCGATACGTAGGAAGAAGCTCTAGGGGTTATTTTGGGTGAGAGGCACACCCTGTTTTTATGAAAATTATTATTATATTATTGCATAAAGTGAGCGGCTCCCGTTGTGGGCTAGGGTAAACTCCGATATTTTTGTGAAATTTTTTTTATATGCTTCCAAAAATCCCAAGGCGTGACACCTAATGAAAGGAAAATCTGTCACAGCTGAAAGAGAGAAACCTCCATTGAACTTCAATAATTCAATTGATGAATTCAAGGACATTCAAGAAAATCTAAAAGATGAGAATAAGACTAGATGACTTAGAAAAATTAGAGGATCAACCGAAAATTAAGGATTCAAATTCAAAAAGTGAAAGTGAGGAGGTTGAATCTTCTCATAAAACTGAAGAGCAAGCAATTGTTCCTGACATTTGTGTCAAATTGGAGAGTGAATTTTTTGCTGAATTGCCATTCAACAATGAAAAGCAATGGAAGCAAATTTATCATTTCCTATTAGTGTTGACACTAGCATAACTATAAAAATTGAATTAGAAGTTTTCACTTCGTTTCTCTATCATGATCAGGATGCTTGTCAAATGAAATGCAATCATGTTATGCCTATGTTTCAACAAGGTATTTTTGACTTAGTTTTTAATTTTAGAGTTGAAAAACTTTGGCATTTGTTTTGGAAAGTTCTGATACAAATACCACCAAAACCACCATGGTTGAATTTGCACAAAAGGTATGTGTTATAAATGCCATTTGCTTGTAGAAAATATGACAGTAAAACTAGCTATTTATTTAGAAAATGAAAGAATTTCAGCCTGGTACAAGTATGTACAAGTGATACAAATGAAAGGCAGTAAACTGTTTAGTTTCAGTTGGCTCAATCTGAAAGCTCTTTTGCAAGGAAAATATGTCTTAGCAAATTGTTTAGTGCAACCAATCCTGACTTTTAATCATTGCATTCAAGGTGTTCGACAATATGCCAAAGAGATTAAAAAGTTGTTAACTCATTTAGGAGTGGAAGAAATAGAAATATATTTGGTAGCTCAAAGTGTTGATGAATTATAGTTTAATTTCCCAGAGTTAATGACATATCATTCAGTTTATGGTAATAACTCAGTTCTTGAGTTGAATGTGCAAGCTGAGTTGACATTTGAACAATGGAAGTTAAAGAAACATGGAGCAGTTACCTTATTTTCAAAACTTGTGTAATATGAAAATGAGAGCATGGTCATTGATTATTTACTATCAAATCTTCTAGGAGAACATGTGGTAAAACAGTTCAACATGCTAAAAATATGTAAAGAAAATGAATTAGATAAAAAATGGAATGAAGAAGGTTTACAACCAGATTTATATCTTTACTGCTTTGGATTTTGTGTTGAGTTTTTTTTGAAGCCTTGGTCATTGGATAGGAACAACATTGGATTTGGTTTAAAATCTTTGATTTTTGTGTCCAAGTTTGTGGCACAGCCCATTCATACAACAAAGTTTGTTAAAGACAATTTAAGCTTGGAAAATTCTAGAGAATTATTTATTAGTTTAAATTGTGGATATTTGCTTCTTGTTGAGTACAAATAATTCATGAGTCATGTTAATGAGTTTGTAAACATCCAACTTCTAAGGCATGTTGATATGTCTGATATTGACCAGCAAATTAGAGAGATAGAACAAAAGAAATTATTGGTACTTTATAAATTGGACGAATTTACAAAAAAGAAAATTGAAGCATAAATGTTGAATGAAACTTCACAGCAAGTTAAACAACTAGTGAAAGAAATAATAGAAGCATTGCAATATTCACTTAAAAATGCTTATGCTAAAGATTGTGATAGAAACTTAGGTGGTGATATAGTTGAAGTTGTTTTGGACTTGCAAAAAATTAGATATGAAGCTATATTAGTACATAATGAATTAATTCTTGAGAAATTAAATGTAGACACAACCGAGTTAAAGGAAATTCAAGAGACTGAAATAACTTAGGAATTGATAAAGTTTGCACAAGAACTCTCTGCCTTACAAAATGAATTTGGAATGGCTGACGTGAGGAATTTGAAAGAGCAGAATGGCTGCATTGTGACTATGAAAACTATCATACCTTCATCAGTTGTGACACACTTAGCTAAATTCAGTATTAATTGTGGAAGCTATTCAGTGCAAATTATGTTAACATATTTCAAAATAGCGAAGCAAAGTGTGGAAATTATTTTTGAAAATTTCTGGACAGAATTTAAGATTGAAAGCAGTCATTTCAATTTCTTTGAAGGAATTGAAAATGCAAATGAGCAAGTGGAATCCTCAGATATTACTCCCTGACATTAAAGATTTTGCTAAAGATGGTAAATGAAAATAGTCCTAGATGGTACAAGAAAACTTAATTACCTGTTCCAGTAAGTTTGTTATCCTGCGTACTGAATTAGCTACAAACTGTATGCTATCAAAATTGGAATTTCATTTTGATAGTACCATTCCTATGTTTGGAATGCAATTAAAGATTGATGAGTTCGATCTTACTGCTCTAGAATCTTCTTTGGTCACATTCAACAATATCACTCTTATCTTGGATATTCTCTGGTTTCCATATATGAAAATCATTACATTGTTACTTTGCATATGAGAATCTTTCTCTGGGTTTTTGTCTCTAAAGTATTTCCAGTTGAAACACTTGCTTGGCCTTACAAAGAATTATAGTTGTTAGTTTATCTAAGTATTGTACTGTGGTTTGAAGAGCCTCCACCAGCTTAGTTTTATGCAGTCAGTTTCTATTTTAGACCTTAATTCATTTTAAGCTCGAGGTTGAGCTTCTTTTGGGAGGGATGCTATGATGTAGGAGCATAAAGTGAGAACTGTTAAAATTGGATGAAGAAATGAACTGGTTCAGGCATTTGATCAAACACTTAAAACCAGTTTTAATGATAGAGGGTATAATCGTCAATCACTAATGTAGAAACAAATGGGTGACCATGATTAAAATAAGCAAGGGTGCGATGGTCATTTTAATATGGTCGTTACGTTCGGTACTCTATCTTCAACCTATGAACGAAAGGATTAACAGGGAAAATGGCAGATTGACATCAAAGATTCGAGAAGCAATAATCCATGTCATCAAGTCTAGCTCAGCAACAATTTTGTTATTGCAGCAACAACTTGAGAACAGATGCATAAAATAGGAGAGAAGTGAAAGAAAGGATGACTTTTGAATTTTGAAATTCCAGCTAAAAGCCAAAAAGTGGAGCTCCATCTTGCTTCTGTGAAACCAGATCTGGGAGAGATCTGTGCAGTGTCTGTGCAAGAGATCCTCAAGCTCGTGGTTGAAGCGTCGACACTCCCAAGCATTGGCTCTTTTTGAGAGCTAAGTGAAGCTCGTTTATTTCTTTCTGTTATGTTCATCAATAAGAAATTCTGTTTGAAAATTGTGTTGAAATTTCTAGAATCTGAGAAGTGAAATTCTATAATTTGATATGAGTTCAAGGAATGACTTTATGCTGTTATCGAATTTGTCTACTTCTCTTAGATTGTTCAGATTGTCTTAGAATTCTGAAATTGTGGTTCAATTTTTGAAGTGTAGAATTTAAACATCCGGAGTAATTTGGTTGATTGTTTAAAATTGAATATTGACCATATCACATATTAGTATCATTAATGCCTTTGACGCTAATATACATTAGCATTTGACATATTAGCATCATTACCTTTGAAGTTTAGGGCATATTAGTATCATTAATGACTTTGACGCTATATTAGCATGTGAGCTGCCATCAAATTTCTAGATAGACGACTTCTATGTATTTTTTAGGCTAGGCTTATTAATCGCTAATAATAAATGGACATGGCTTACTTTTCCACCAGCAGATTTCACTATGGCTGTAAGGAGTTTGATGGGAAGTTAGGCATTGGCGGCAAGGTAGATATCATATCCATTGTACCTCTCTTTGGCAGCCCTGAGAACTGCAGTTCTGATCTATATCTATTATTTTTTTGAAAAATATTTTTGTGATGTTAAAAAATCAACGTCAAAAAGCTACTTCATCATTTCAAAACCGTTGATGAGAGACCTATTAAAATAGGCCTTCACTCATCAACGGTTTTAAGATGAAGAAGTAGCTTTTTGACGTTGATTTCTCAACATCAGAATAGCATTACTCTATTTATTTAGATCAATGACAAAAGAAAAAAAATTAATATGTGCTGAGTCACATTTTGAAAAATATGTAGCTGGCGCATCATCATGCAACCCGTACACATTCAGTGCATGCACCTCAACATGCATGCGTACGGCTGCATCTCGGGTTGGGTTAGGTTGAGTTTTGCAAGACCTGACCCAACCCGAGATAGGAACTAAGTTCTTTAGACTCGACCCAACATGAGATAAAAACCGAAATTTGACTCGATTTGAAAAACCCAAGAACCTAAATACCAAGATTCTATCTTGAGTTGGGTCGGTTCCAGTAATTCAAATCAATTCAACATTATATTGAATTAGTTTTATCTATAAAAAATTTATATAATTAAGGTTAAATATAGTTTTATAAGTCAATTAAAAACTTTGGTCGATTTGGGTCGGTTCTTAAGTTTTCACATGTTGGACCCGACCCGAGATTAACCTAGGTATTTTTTTCTTGAACCTGACTTGACCCGGGTCAATCTCAGATCGGTTCGGGTCTGAGTTTTCAATGCATCCCTATGTGCTCATAATAATAGTACTCATAGAAAAATAAACTTGTTTAGAACTGTTAAAAAATAATATTTATTTCTTTATTTGAATGGATCAGTCAATAGTATATTATTGTCTAAAACGAACAAAAAAAGTACATATCGTGTGCAACTCTCTTCAACACAGCTTCGTATATTGAAGCACTTCTCCCAGATCAACAAGTCTTTTTGTAATGATCCTTGAAAGCATTTTCAAATGCAGTGGGGTCCGTTTTTTTTCTTAATAAACTGATCAAATACCCATAGCATTACTATTTTTTTTCTTAATAAACTGAGACAGGGTATGTCGTATGCAAATGATCAGCAAGTAGACTTCACCACTATTTGCTGATTTCTGCTTCTTCACTCTTCAAACTCTGCCACTCTCGCCCTTCAGTAATTTCACTGTTTCTCCGATGCCTTACACGGGTCCCTTCCGTTAACATCGTCATCGTCTTGTCCATGCTTGAGTCCACCATCTTCACCATCTTGCTCTGTGCTTACACTAACTTAGGAGTCTTCTAACACTTCCTCAAACTGTTTGATAAAAATTCGAGACACATGTTTACGGAGTAATTGTACTTAGGGGCGGCTGTCACTGAGCTTTTTCCAAAGTGACGGATACTTTAAGAGCTTTGTAAATTAGTTTGCACAATGGGCTAGTGAAAAATGTGGGGCTTGGCTTGCAGCTGAGGATTCACAGGACAGCCATCACGAACAAGTTCAAAAAAGGTGCTAATGTTAAAAGACACAACCAATGTTAGGAGCAAGGAGCAAGGACGGAGTGATTCGTGTGAAGAGGTTATCAGATTTTCTTCCAAGAATTTTTTTTTTTCAGGCATATGATCCCTTTTAGCTGTTTTCACTTTTACTGGTTGATGATCATTTATGGAAGTTCGGGCAGCTCCACACGATGTGCTTTTACGTGTGGACAGAGGACGGGGACATTCCATTGTTGGGTTTGCTGTAATCCTGAAACGACCACTTTTTTGCTGATGTTCTCCTGCAAATAACTCGCGGAAGTGAAACTCTTAGACAGACCCATTACAGAAACCTTATACCAGGTTTTGATTAGCAGAATGTGGCAACAAGCAAATCATGGCAATTTTACTTCAACAATGCCCCAGCTAATGAAGATTAATGGATAGACTTGCCGATCGCTTTTAAGTTGATTTGCTTGACATGTAACCCAATTAATCTATGACACGTTTTCATGTTCCAGATATTATCGACTGTGATTTTACGTGCAATATTATTATTTTCAGCTCTTCTTGTTTTTTGGCGCCAATACGCGAGCTCACAACAAATAAAGAAACAAAAATGCAGTACCTATAATTAAGCAACATACTTGATTCAAATCATGCAAAGAATAATTAAATTAAATCAACATAATAACCTTGGGGTCGAAACCCCATGACTTAAATTAAATTGCTCCACCCAAATGCCTATAAGAATCAGATTAAACAAAATAACGAGAGGTTTAGAATTACCCATTACGATTTGGTTTTATTCTACCGGTGGAGTTAGAACCTTCTTTTTACACCAAAGGAAGACTCTTCCTCTTTAAGAGAACCAATTGATGGGAATGGAAGCATTTTTAATATTCTTTTTTAATAATAAGTCCATGAATTCATGTCTAACCCTTCATCTATGATATTGACGGTATACATGTTAATATATATTAATATCAATAATATTAATACTAATGTATGCTAATATATATATATATATATACCCGTTTATTTGAGCCCAGACTCATATAAACTTACGAGAGCCCGGGCTTTATGAGCTGTCGGATTTATATCTGGCAGCTCATAATATTTATGGGTTATACTCATTGGTTAAACCCATGAATATTATAGGCCACCGAATGTAAATTCGACGACTCATAGAACCCGGGCTCACGTAGATTTATATGAGCCCGGGCTCATATAAACTTTTTCTATATATATCTATATATATAATATAATATAATTAATCTTAAATATTAAGAGTTTACATATATTCTTTGTGTGTCTATACATATGTCTATTCATCTTTAAATATGTAATCTAAAATTTATATCTTATTCTACTCAATTTTAAATATATATAAATTTATCAAATATGTCATTTATTCAAAAAATATATTTACCATGTGTCAGTTCCACCGGATAATTTTTCAAATCAGTGTCCTTCTAACTGCCTTTTCCGTAACGGGATAGGACTTAATAACTACTCCTATCCCACCCGGGGCCATGCTCCTTACTCTCTTTTCCCATTTACGTGGGTACAAGCCACAGAACCCATCACAGAGCTAGTATGAACATGTGCCTAACCACAAAGAAAACGGGAAAACGATAGTCAATGCTTCTTATTGACATTGGTATTCAATCTAAGGGACATCAAGTTGGTGGAATATGGGTAGGATGAGCTCCCTGTTAAATCGGAAATCAAGTAATGTCGGTTTGGCGAAATGGACGTTACACTTATATTCTACACTATTTTGTATCTATGTTTTCCGTAAGAGAAATCATAGTTAAGCCCTTTTTCAATATATTTTCTTAAAGACAGTTTAGAAGCAATGATGCTGGTGAATGTGGATACACGACAAGGACATTAGAGTTGAGTATCGACTTTAATTTCAGCAATGATGGGACCATGGGACCATGTGCGCGCATGGACTAGTCATTAATTATTACTCAAACCCTTACATGAGCGAAAGAAATGTACATGCTGTTCGGCTATTAAATTGAGTAGAATCCGATGGTACATTCAATAGAAATAATTCCAACAAAATTGAGCAAAATGAGAATTACATTTGGTAGCTGAATGCCTAATTTCATTAAATTTAATAAAATAGAATGCTATAGATACATATGGTTGGGAAAAAAAGTTTTAAATATTCTTCACTTATTATGAGCTTATAGTGAGAAATGCCTATCAATTGTATATTTATAAGATCGACAATACATACATTAGTGTACTTTAATGCCTAATATACTCTAATATATACTTTAATGTCTAATATGTGTGCTATCAATTTTAAAAATAATCAGTCTCTATATATTTTTTATGCTAGGTTTATAGTGAGCAGATAACATTAAAAACTAATCTAGTTGGAAATTGGTTAAAAAAGTTAATAAGTACACCTATTTCATAAAATATGCAAAATCAACCAAAAGTCCCCGGAAGCTCACAAATTCAATTGAATCGGGACATATGGTTGAATAGAATGGGATTTTCATTTTGTTGAATTTTTGTATCCAAATACAATTTTGATGAAAAATTAAATGATATCAAAATTCATAGAAACAAGGGGCTAATTTGTTGTCCAAACAACCCCTTTATTAAAAAGTTTAATTATAGCAACTTAAAGGTAGGGGTGTAAATGACGTTCATTTGTATGTGGTCTGTCCATGTCCGTTTACACTAAAATAGATAATATTATTTTTTGTCTATCCTTAATATGGACGGACATATACAAGGGTTGGCTGTGTCAACTAACTATATATTTTATT
Organism: Saururus chinensis; assembly: GCA_035235625.1. Taxonomy (NCBI): domain Eukaryota; kingdom Viridiplantae; phylum Streptophyta; class Magnoliopsida; order Piperales; family Saururaceae; genus Saururus; species Saururus chinensis. Next base: position 37,638,514 of record CP141145.1, read on the forward strand.
ATTATTATTTTAACATTATACTAAATTACTAACCTATGTCACATAGTTAATTTTTATAAAAAATTATAAAAAATACATATTATACTCTTACATGTCTTTTATAATATTATTATTTATTATTTTTTAAATTAGACTATCTTATTATTATTATAACTTATTTTTTAATTATTTTTTTACTAATTACTTTTAATTTGATAATAAAATAGTATATGTTAAATTTTACTATCATTTTATCTATGTCTGTCCATTTTTGTCTGTGTCTATCATAAACAAATATAGACAGACAAATATATAATCTATATAAAAATAAATACCTGCGGGCATACCTTATCCATGTCCGCCCCCTACTTAAAGGAGATCAGGCGGCTAAAAAATAATGCAATGACTTTTGAGAACCTGAAGCCACATTATAATGGCCACTCTTTTATTATAAACTGTTAGCAGTATTACTAAACGGGAAAGAGTTTCATATAGGGAAAGAGTTCTTTGTGCTCCCTCCTCTGTGAGGTAGCGAAAATAGAATGCAATATTAATGGTACTGACATTAATATATATTAACGAACGTGTGAGCCGTTAAATATTTTAAAAATAAATGATCTATATGCATTCCTTAGGCTGGCTAGATCGTTGTCAGAGCTAAATATCGAAAGCTCATAAAAAAAATTTACTCCTTATCTGCTAATTGTTGAGTTGGTTGGGGTCGCTTGCAGTTAAGCCCATCCTAATTCCCATAATTTTATCCCAAACTGTCCGGGCCATCATTTTTTTATTTACAGTAAGTTGTCATAGATTTAACACACACACACCATGGGTTGTTCCAATGAGCATTAAACTTCTGAAAGTGACAATATCCCTTCACAGACATATGAAGCTGACAACCTACTTGTCCGGTTTTCTCACCTGTCTAGGTTTGTTAACAGGTGGAAATATAAATCTGGGAAGAAGCTATGTACGACATATAGCCAGCAGGCATGCTACATGCATGATCAGATCATCTTAATGGCTTCCACCGGTACTTCTCAAAGTTGGCAGAAAACGGTTGGGAGATTGAAATATGACGAAGACACACGCTACCCCATTCACCTTCAAATTCATGTCCATGTATATGTTTTGCCCACAAGCATTTCTTTTATTTACACCGTCCGTCGAACAGCTGTCACAGCAATTTGTGTCAAGCCACGGAGTAGAGCCATTATATCTTTCATGGATAGGACAGCCACAGAACCAAAAACTAGAGTAAACAGAAACAACAGGTTAAGCTCAATAACGGTTTAATAGGGGCCTTGCATTCATATGTGCTTGGTACACAGATGGAGTGCTAGCTACCACATACCTATTTGTAAAGGATGACTCGATGAGGAGTCTGCACATGTTCGGATTGTTTGGCTTTATTTTTTGTAATAAAATATTAAATAACTTAATTGTCTCAATTGATATTACTTTGAGTTTTTAAAACTGTTTGGGTAATAGGCTTAAGTCAAAAAACTTATTAAGTTGTAGTTCTAAGTGGTAAATTTGAACCATTTAATGACTTAAATAGACAGTTAAGATTTTAGGAATTTTGACAATCGTATCTTGGTTTAGTTATAAATATATCATTAGTCATCTTGATTTAGTGCCTTAAGCGAGATTACTTTCAATCAAGTTCTAAACCAAAAACTTATTGTGATTCTGAATATGATTAGTAGAGGATTAAGCTTCAGTAAAGGTTCTTATGGCTACAGGTATGCTAGAACCTTGTATTAAATTTTATGAATTGATATCAATTGCACCAACCAAAAAATTTTGGCTCACAAAAAATTTTCTATTTATGGTCGTTGCAATTTTTTTGTTTACTTTAGTAATCTTCTCAATTTATGTAGTTGTAACTCGGTGACTGCCAGATAGTCGTTGGACTATAGGCCGGAGCAGATGCACCGTGTCACGCCCTAGCGCTGCATGACCCGAGCAAAACTCGATCCAGGGGCCGGTCAAGCACGCGGGGGCGACGAAGGGAATTGAGATACGGTTTAGTGGAAGACTTAACCCTAAAAACGAGCAACCTAACAGAATTACGAAGTATGCACACCACTTTGAGCAAGAGTAAATAAGTAGAAAGAAAGAGAGTTGATTAACTCAAAATGAACGATTAATCTCAAATCCATATACTTAGTCAACCATAACCCACTCTGGCTCTAAAATAGGTCTTAGACAACACAACTGTATAATGTGATATAAATCCAACAGAGAACCATACACAAAGGTTCTAAAAGGTTTTAAACATAAAGCATAAACCAAGGAAAATAAGTCACATAAGAGTCTCTACGATCACATCCAAGTCGTCTCCGACCTTTCCTCTTTGGGGCAATGGTTTTTCTAATATACTATCAGCATCGGCAACACGACGACATAACAATATAATCATTCAAATCAAAGATTGACAATATGTAATATTTTTTGATCACACATACGCATCACTTAAACTTGCATCTAGGTGTATAATCCACATAGTGTCATTTACATCATATCAACCTGTATGAGAAGTATCTCTAACATACATATCAAATTATGCCTCAACATCATATCAACCTTCATGAAATGTATCTCTAACATACATATCTAACCATGCATCACATCATATAAACCTGCATGAAATGTATCCCTAGCATACATATCAAATCATGCCTCAACATAATATCAACTTGCATGAAATGTATCTCTAACATACATATCCAATCATGCATCACATCATATCAACCTACATTAAATGTATTTCTAACATATATATCCAATCATGCATCACATCATGTCAACCTCCATGAAGGAGTAATTACAATTTAGTGTCACATAGACGGGAACACAGACAAGGCCACGAAGGCGTGTCATGGTCTAAAATTCTACACAAGAATTAAAGAAGTTTAAGGTTGTCAATCCCTAAGGCTGCTCACCCTGGACGATCCTGACCAAGGATGTCCCATTCTCACACAAAGAATCTAGAGCAGGAGTGTTCACCCAGGAACCCTAGAACACGTGGTAGCGGGTGTACACGACATACCACACTGGATTCTTAGGGTTCAGATGACACTCATAATAATAATCTCAAATCCACAAGACAAGTACACAACTCGTCCCCACATAATTCCATTTCTCTAGACTCAACCCGAGGAGTGCACTCGTACCACACAGGAACTCAAATCAAAACATGTCCTTTCGGACCAATCAAGTTTCGATTAAGTCACGACCGATCAATCCGGCACACAATTTCACCACATTGCATCCAATCGATCAAATTCGATTAACCTCGATAAAGCCTTAATTGGAAATCTATTTTCATGATGCATGCAACATGATATATACATGGGCAAGGCATACATGAATCCTAATTCATGATAAGTGCTCTCATCAGCCCCTAATGCATCATTCATAATTATAATATCAAACTTCAATTGTGGTAACCAGTGTTCTAATTACGCTTAACTCAAGATGGTTAGGGGTAATTATATAATTTTAGGGGGTTTTAAGAGATAAAATTCTCATAATTGATTAGAGCTCGAGCTAACAAGTGTAACAAATCAAAAAACACACGAATCGGAGGTCGGGAATGAAAGATACGACCTCGGGAAGTGTGCCATATGGGCGGGACCCACTTTAAAATTATGAGATAACCTACCCATGTGTCAAGTTTTGAAGGGCTCATCGACGCGAGTCCATCGGTACCAAGATCGTACAATTTCGACTTCGATATAAAAAGTTATCGCAGTTTGAAATTGGAATTGTATTTGAATGAAATAATAATAAAATAATTAAGAAAGGACGAAATAGCTGACATAATCAGTCGAGTCGAGTCCAGCCGAGCCGCGCCGGGAAGCCGCGCACAGTGCAGTGGCACGCAATCGCGGCCATCTGCACCACGCGGGTCCCCCGCGATCGCGCGGCTGACTGCGAGACGCGCGCGGGACACGCGGCAAATGCGTGCATAAGACGAGAGGCGTGCTCGCTGCACGCGATGCGAAGTGGCATGCATGACGCGCGCGCCACGCACACCGACCTTGTTTTCTGTCCATTCAGCATGCACCACGTGGCGCAAGCACATGCGCACACATTCCATTCTCCTCCGTCCGCTCGCATGCCATTCAACTATAAATAGTCATTTGCGTTCAGTATTCCGGGAGAGTTTCGAGAGTCATTATGTGTCTGTTTTCTTCTGTTCAAAATGCGTTCTTAGCTAAATCGAGGGTGGTCTACGCAATGGAAGCGTCAATTCTTCAAGTTAGCAACCCTATATAGGGGAAACATCCCAGGCCAAGGGGAGGTTATGTTTGCCGCCTACAGGCGCAAAAAGGGTAAAATATCTCCAGGTAAGGGGAAATTCTCCCACGTTTTCTCATCTTCCCTTCTTCATTTCTTACCCATTTTAAGTCCGATTCGAGTCGTTCAAAAGGCATTCCTAGCTAATTTGAGGGTGATCAACGAAATGGAAGTGTCCATTCCTTGAGTTAACAACGCTATATAAGGGAAACGTCCCAGAGGCAAGTGGAGGTTTTGCCCACTGCCTACGGGCATGGGAAGGGAAAAGTGTCTCCGGACAAGGGGAGGTTCTGTCCGCTATCTATAGGCGCTGTGAGGGTAAAGTATCTCTGGGTAAGGGGAGGTTTTGACTTTCATCTACGGACGCAGGAAGGGTAAAGTATTCCAAAGTTACAGGAGGTTCTGGCCGCAGTTTCCCGATCGGAAAGGGCGGACGCTCTGAGGAAACGAGCAACTCCGAACATTGCCACTTCCGAAATTAGAGGGGAGTATGCTTTCTTGACCTTCCAGTTAATATGCTTTATATGACTACACATCTTAATTAGTAATATACTAATTAAGATATCTTATTTGCCATGATGTGATACATGCTGATATGTTCCTATTTAATCTACTTTGATTTATTCTGTGGTGATCTAAAATGCTCTCTGCTATGACTTAACATACTCTGATCTGATATGACCAGTATGGTCGGATAAAATCCGATATGTTCTGATAGGATCTGATATGATCCAACAGGCTCTGTAGTGTGTTCTGCACCGCTCTATGATAGAGTGGGATGTGTGTTTTGTTAATATTCTTCTCACTTACGTGAGATGTGTATTTTCTGATTTATTGGCTTCCATTTAACTCCGATGATTGATAAGATTTCTGTTGGATTCCGAATGAATCATTCCGATATAATGTATACGTATTTTATCGTATATGATTTTCTGATGTCTGATAAATGTATTAGCCATTAGGCAGAACTATGTTCGGATCCGATCATATTAGAATAACGTCAGAGATGGTATCCAATATGTACGTAGGCAACCAACGAGAAAATAACGTTGGCCCGATCCAAATTAGTTATAAAATTAGGTTTGTTCTAATCTACGCACAATGGAACGTTAAAGCTCCGCAGTGTGCAGATGAACTTTACGACTCTTGCACTCAGAGTCTGCAGCTCCTGGTCAGTCAGTTTTAATTTTTCGCTAATTTTATGAACTCCGATTATGTTTTTCGAACTAACCTCTATTCTGGATCGGGTGGTACGGGTCAGGGCGTTACATCAACATCATCATTAAACCCCACATGTGTGTGTACCTAGTAGAAGCACTTCACTCAATGCATATCAACATGCTTCAAATTAACTCACTACCACACTACACATGTGAATTAACATCTAATCATGAATTTCAACGAAAATCATAGAAGAAGAATCATTGAAATCATAACTCAAATCAAAGCTCAACCACAAGCTAAACACATATAAGATCATTCGCTTCATCCTTAAGCCATGACGTTCACTAACATTCACACATCAATTAACCACATCTTATCATGACATATCAGTCTGCTAGTAGGCTGTAGCTCTATTGAAAATATACTTAACCATAGAGAATTAACCATTCATAACTTCAAGATGGCAATACCAACATCATACCTCCAACCATAAGTCATTCCACATAACTCTAAATATATACCTCAACTTCATAACCTCAATGGTATGCCTTTCCAGTAGCATACTATAGCTCAAAACACTCTACATTCATATAAAATTGGCATATTAAAGTAGAATCACCGAAATAAACATCATGCACCTAATACAAAAATCTGTTGTGTAGCCGTTCGAACGCCCATGAGGCCTTTCGATTGGATAAACAAGAAAATTTTGAATTTACAGTATTGTCACTCGAACGCCCAAAAGGGCCGTTCGATCGGCTAAACTAGAAATATGTCGAACTGATAGTGTTGTCGTTCAAATGCCAAGGAGGGCTGTTCGAATGCCAACAAGGCAGAATCGACCTTCTTCATTTCGAATTTTTAAACTGAAACTCCTTTGATAAACCTTAAAATCTCCATATAACAACCTAAATGCCAATAAAATTCCACCATAACTTCCAGAAAGCTAATCTACATCATAACAAGATGAAATCTTATGAAATCGGGATTAAAGATTACCATTTACTAATCATGTCATTAAAGCACGAAATCAAGTAAATCCATTCAAAATAAACCATGAAATCAAGAGTTTTACCATAGGAAGACTGAAAATTTGAAAGTCCATTATCCCTTGATTAGGCTTGGATTTGATGGTCACCCTTCTTGAAAACCTTACAAAGACATAGAGTTTGAATTAAACTCTATTAAAACCGATTTAAAATAGAAAATCCTAATTAAAAATTTAGATCTAGGGCTTGTTGAACATAAAAATTGGATTTTTAGAGCTAAGGTTTGAAGTAAAAATGTAAATCAATAGTTTTGATGTTTAAAAACGAATCAAAACAAAGGGAAAATAGTAGGTCTAGAAGAGATTAAGAGAAAAACTAGGATTTGGTGCTTAATTAGAAGAGACTTACCTTAAACACCTTCCAAACCGGACCTAATTGGGGATTAGGCCTAACCTCTCCTCCTCAGCCTATTCTCAAAAATAGAAATGGCTCAAGACTTGCCTTTTATAGTAAGTTTTGGGGGTGTGTATGGGTAAATTGTGGGGTATGAATAGAAAAGTAGGCTAAAAATAGGTAATTTAGTTATTTGAGCACTAATAAAACCTGGAAAAATTATGAAATTTTTTATAAGGGCTTGTGTTGATGTCTGGGTTAATTTGACACAAAAACCCAAATTTTAATAGTGGGGCCCACAGGGGTCCCGCCAAACCCTAATTTTTGAAAATAATAGTGAAAATTAAGAAAAATCCCAAAAATCCACATTTGACTCAAATAACTTAAAACCAGTAATTGTCAAGTTGATTTTTGTTTAAAACCATCATAAACACCATTTATTTACGAAACCACCGAATCAATAAGAAAAAGAATAACCATGCAATAATCGATAATTAAAAAGAAATGAAAACCGGTTTAGGAATAAGAGTCCTTTCACGTCGGCCCTTATTGTCTTGATTTAGATCCACCACTGCCAGTCGTTGTTGTTGGTAATAGGGGCTGGATTTGGAATCTCTGCCGTCAGGCAGAATTTTTTTCGGCCCCCCAGTTGCCAGCAGGAGTCGCACATAACCGCCGGATCTCGCTTTGCTCACTGTGCACTTTCCAATTTGCCCTCCTTGGCTGTCAGGCTCCGTTTTGTCACTGGATCTGTGATGGCAGCCAACAGGTGGAGCATTTCCCAGTGTTCTCGAACGGTGGCGAATTTTTCCAAGCGACAGTGGGCTAAACACCTCTTTATGGCGAGTCGAGAGGTTGAAGACGACCAGTGCTGGCACGGATCTATTCTGAACCATGCCGCGGGTCAGCCTGGCATGGATCAGTTTTTGACCTGGCCCAAACCGGGTCTCCATACCCGGTTTGGTTCATTTCAGGTCACAACAAATAAATCAGGAAAACTTTTTTTCTTTCCTTTTTTGGAATATTTTTTTATATGTAGTGATGATTGCATGTGGAATTATGGATGTGTTTTTAATTATTATAATTAAGTCTTTATTATTGTTATGGACTAGCTAGAGGATTATATTGCAATCATATGTTTTATCAAAAAAAATTTAAATTGTTGAGCACACCACTTATGTAATTTTGAGAGAAAGTGTGCATTATACCTATTGTAAGTGACACCAAAATTCAAGGACCATGTCTAGAGGCGAATGCAGTCATGAAGAATAATGTATATTTTTTCTATTTTAGGGGCTTATAGCTTCCAACTTGTACAAATTTTTTAAAGGACTATACAAGAACTTTGGACTATATTCTTAATTGTGGTGTGTGGTGATGGAACCCCTGGCCGAGTCCTAAAAGCCTGATGACAAAATTGATATTAATGCCCTTGTTAATTTTGTATATTGATATTTTTATGATTGTTTAATAATTAATTACATTCATTTTATTATTTTAAAAGGTGAAAAGCACAAATTCAGTTCCCACATCTGTTAATATGACTTAGGAATGGCTAAAGCATCTTAAGTTATTTGTCAACATGTGAATCATATATAATGCTACCATGGGTTGCATAGATTCACATACATAAAATATTGTGCTATCATCAAATTTTAATTATGTGACAAAGTTTGTCATCTGGCCCCAAAGGGAGGTGGTAGTTAGCGTGACATAATTAGAATAGGGTGGAGGGTTATATATTTTAACATGGGTTAATCCCTATGCCCAAAGGTGTGAGATTTTTTTGTAATGTTTTATAGATAACCCACTAGTCTTATCATGAGACAAAATAAATATTTGTTTCTATACGACTTAGTAAATTTGATGCAAATTGCAACCTTTGCCTAAATGGAGGTTTACAATTTTTCTACATGATTTTAACATTGACTATTTCATACTTATGTTATTGTTTCTTGCCCTCTTTAATGTTTACATGCATTTATTCTTTTATTGCAACTATATGTCTTTTATTTGACCCTAATCAGCACCTTCCATTATTGTCTAGGGACAATTTTACAGATTAGAAGGAAATTATTTTTTTACTGTTAAGGTGCATGGACTTAAATTTGGCATTTCGTATATATGTACCCACCACTCCAATGGAAAAAAATATGCCAAGTGAGATAGTATCTTTTGAAAAGTGGGAGCAGTTTAACAACTTAAGCATGACGCTCATGAGGTCTCATATAAATAAAAGCATTAAGGAATCCATCCTAGAATGCGCTATAGTCCAAGATCTTTTGAAAGCTATTGAAGCTCAATTTAAGAGTTCTGATAAAGACTTGGTTAGCACTTCAATGTCCAAGTTATCATCCATGAGGCTAACAGATGACAAAGGGTGAGAGAGCATATCATATATATATGTGATATTGCCAATTAGTTGAACAATATGAAATAAAGATTGATGACAATTTTTTAGTCCATTTTATTCTTGTAACACCTGAGATTTTTCATACATTTTCCTCAAAATTCATAAATTTTTTTGCAATATAATTGCTATAAATCGGGAAAAATGACGAATACGAAACCTATGAAAACAGTTTTATAATTTAAAACATAAGACATCGGTTTTCCCATATAAATTTTTACTCATTCGATCAAACATCGTACAACTAAACCAACATCCTAAGGCACTACTTGAAAATAATCGTACGATTAAATTGCTATGATCATAGACTTTAAATATAAATCTCTCCTAGGCATCCCTAAGTGCAAGTTCCACAACAGTCCACAGTCTAATCCAATCTAAAAGTCTATAATACATAAACACATGACTTCTCATCTCACCCGATACAACAGATTGTGGTACAAACAAAACTCGCAGTGAGTCAAGGATATACCTAAGTCCAAGGGAATTAATCCACCACGGAAATGAGCATCCATCTCCAAAAGTTCTTCGTCACAACCTGCAAAAGCCTCCCGAACAACGGGGCTAAAACGTAGGGTAATGAGTATTTTCATACTCAATAGGAAAATACCCAATAGGGGAGTTCTAAACAGTAAACTCAGTAAATCCATACATAGATGTGTTCATGCAACTCAAACATGAACAAACAGGCATATCATAATCATGCTCAAACGCATACAAACATGTCAAACAAACCACCAAATCAAACTTACACAAACACCCTTATTCAGGGTCTTACAAACTTACTCGTACCATCGTACACTTACTCAAACAACTTACACATACTTGTACGATCTTACTCGTACAATCATATGCTCACTCATACAACTTACACATACTTTTACGATCTTACTCATACAATCATATGCTCATTCATACAGCTTACACATACTTGTACGACCTTACTCGTACAATCATACACTTACTCGTATGACCTTACTCGTACAATCTTACTCAGAATCATACTCTTACAGTCTTGCTCATACTCATACTCTTACAGTCGTACTCATACTCATACTCATACTCTTACAATCGTGCTCATACTCATACTCTTACAGTCGTGCTCATATTCATACATACCAATTTACATAGTCGTACACATACTATCAACCACTGAAGCTCGTTACAACTAATAAGAATGCCACTAGGGCAACACCTTAACCTCCGGGGAGTGACTAGACACAATGGACTTTTCCGAAGGTAAGGAACACCTATGCTCATGGAGCACAAGATCAAACAGGTAAGAGCAAGTCCATGATACTACTTACCTGAGTGCGCAAACATAAACACACACACATAAGGGGTCATACAGTTGCCCACCATAATGGGTCTTATAGTGCCATAGAATTGCCCACTATAATGGGTCTTATAGTGCCAGTGCCACACTTAGGCAGAAAACATACAATGCCACTTGGGCAGAAACATACATTGTCACTCTTGGGCGGAATCATATAATGTCACTCTTGGGTAGAAATCATACAATGCTCTCAATAGAGCATTGAACGTCTTAGCTTAATACAGCACACAGACCAAATCAAAAACATATATCGCTCTCAACAGAGCATCATACGTCTGGGCTTTATACAACACATAGACAAAGTCGAAAACATACATCGCTCTCAATAGAGCATCAGATGTCTGGTGCTCTATACAGCACACAGACAACATCCCGTAGGATAAACACCATGGCAAGACATGAGAAATGCTTAGCCGACTCATTTCAGCTAGCTCAAACACAGAACTTAATCTGTCGAACCTTCAGGTCTCAAACTCACAACACCATCATTAAGTTTCTTATAATTCAAGTTTGAATTAAATATATTATGCGGTACAATTATGCCACACAAGCACTCAAACATATCATGCTCCACTGATCAAACCAGAGCTGAGCCCGATCCAAAACCCTAGTTCGTCAAGGCTTCACTTAACCAATCCATATCATGATCAACTCATCATACATCAAATCCTTATAGTCTTACATACTCTGCCATCCACCTTATGACTAAAACATCTTACTTGGAAGTCCTTAAACTGAGATTCTTAGAGCCAACCCTAGTTATCACCCTCTTACTTATACCTCACTTATTATGCTTACTTTTCACTTTATAATCTATACATTATATTTGTACAATTATGCACACTTTTACTGTTTGACAATCCCCAAACATATGCTCTGAGCCAAAACAATTCACTCCAATCCTTGTCGTCATATTCATATCCTCTGTCATCCATCATACGCTTACACATCCATATCCAAATCCATACCAAACACAGTCACTTCTTACCATCCATAGCTCATACCTCTCTGCCCATATGCACATACACATATCTATAGCATAGGCAAATAGCCATCATACATACGTTTGTCCATCACACATATGTATAACACACATACTTTCATACATACGTAGCTTACCAACATACTCACTAGCCATAACTAGCACATACATACACATTTATACATACTTCAAACATACATTCTAGCCATCACTAACACATACATACACATCCATACATACTTCAAACATGCACGCTAGCCATCACTAGCACATGCATAATCCATGCATACTTCAAACACACACTCTAGCCATCACTAGCACATGCATACACATACGAAGCTTACCAACAAACACGCTAGCCATCACTAGCACATACTTCATCCACATATGAAGCTTACCAACAAACACGCTAACCGTCACTAGCACATACTCAATCAACAGACGAAGCTTACAAGCATACTTATAGCCAACATGCATGTCATATGCATTTCAACATGGCATAATTCATCCTTTTACATCATGCAAATAGATCATAATCTAACATCCATAGCATTCAATCATATAGTCCTAGCATGCTGCTACTCATTCAAAGCATGCTATCATGAAATTACGAGTTCAAAGCTCCCTTACCTCGTAATCAGGACATTTGATGGAGAGTACACAACGGTGGTGGCGTCGGTGGCCAAAAGCTTTACCAAGTGGAGAGAGCTATTGTCCCAAGGATTTTAGGAAGTGCCGGAAACAATAACAGCCAAATGGGGTGTTAGAAGTCAATGCGGTAAAATCTGCAATCCACGGCGGCACACTAGGGCGGCCAGGAGAAATGTCGTGCCAACATAAGTGGCGGTGCGACCAGATGTTGAGGGTGTTCTCATTGAAGGTCAGTCGGTGGCTGAAAAGTACTCGACCGGCCGCAATGCGTCAAAATCGGCCGTGGACAACACCCAATGATGTCGATTTCACGTCATCGAGGGCCCACATACGGGCGGAGAGCATGGGGCAACGCTCGAGGACAGAGGAGAAGTGGAGGAGGCTCTAGTGGTCAACTCAAATGGTGACAGAGCCATCTGACGGTCAGGTGGCACAAATACGGCGTCGAAACCCAAAAACACATGCGTGACCACATGCACACGCGGCCACAAGGTTCCACTCTAGGGAAAGATGGGTCGAACGGTGGCAGCCCAAGGCCCACAAAGGGGCAACGGAGCTAGGGCCAGGAAGTGGTGGCCAATCGAAGTGGCGACAATGGAAATCGCCACCCACAACCAACATATTTGGTGAGGGCAACTGTGCATCTCGCACGGTATAGGAAAAGGCATGCGGCCCATTCCAAGCGGAGGTATAATCGGGCCAAGTTGGGCTCGCCCTCATTGTCGCCGAGCTAGGGCAGAGCCCACAATGGCCAAATGGCCCACAGCTCGCTAATGGCAACGACCCAAGACACACCCAAAGTGTCTAATCGGGTGGAGCAAGTCAATAGGGCAAAGCGGGGTAAAAAATGGCAACCCCCTACTAACACTAGGTCAAGGTAGGCTAGATGGAGTTCGTCTGATGGCCAGACGACAACTGGAAATACACTGACGTCAAAAAAATGCCACGGATAGTGAGATAAAAATGTGACCAAAACCCGACCAAAGTACTGGTAGCTCATAATAGAGTGAAGAAAGCATGGCAGTAGCTCTAGCTAGCGGGGTTCCTAACGGCCAACTAAACATAAGTCTAGTTGAGGGCGGCTACAAACAATATCAAAATCGTACCCCCATGGCTCAAAAACGGGATTTGAAGGAGAGAATAACCGAAGAAAAGTTCGGTACCTCATGGAGGAGCGAAGAGGTCATGACAGCGGTCATAGCTGGTACCTACGGACTTGTGGCGGTGAGGCAAAGAGGATCCTAACAAGAACTGGCGGAATCTGACAACAGAGGAGGGAGAACGGAGCGACCGGAAATGGGCTTGGGTTTTCACTCCTATCTAGACGTTGAGTTTTTCTTCTGTAACTTACTGGATCGGCTTTTAAGCCGTGATTTACTATTCACTCTTTTTTATTTTTATATTTATATCCCCAACATGCGTTCACCTCCCGGTTACGCATTGTAGCTCCAAAATTCGTGTCGTAAGCTCGCGACGAAGCCTACGGCCTGCGACTAACCCCCACACCCAACTCTACGGGTAAAAATATAGGGTAAAATACACAAATACGAATAAGCCAAAGCGTCACATTTTCCTGCCAAAAATGACCAAAAAAATAGCAAAAAAATCACAAAAAATCATAGAAAAATCAGGGACCTTATAATTCTGAACTCCCTGCCTGCACAATATGGGTTATTTAAGATCTCTTATAACACACATAACACTTAGTGGTTAGTTAATGACCTTTTGAGTATGTGTGTACAAGAAGAGGGGAGACTTAAGCAAGAGAAGCTAAAAAATGCCCATATAATTTTTCATAAAGGACAAAAAAAAGGCAATCGTGGTGCTCGAAAGAAAAAAGTTGGTAAATGTGTGCTAATGAAGTCTACTAGTATCACCAAGGAAACCAAATATTTTTTTTGCAAGAAGAAATGACACATGAAGAAAGATTACCCTAAGTATCAAAAGTGGTTTGTCAAGAAATAAAGTAATTTCATGTCTTTAGTGAGTTATGAATCTAATTATGTTGATTCTTATCATAATAACACATGGTGGATTAACTCTGGTTCTACAATCTATGTTTCTACTGTCATACAAAGGTTTCTCAGTCTATGGAAACAAAATGATGGGGAGTACAACATCTATTTTTGAAATAAGATGTGTTTGAAGGTTGAAGGTGTGGGGACATATAGACTTATTCTCTATACAGGATACACTTTAGATTTAGAGAAAGCATTCTATATTCCAAGTTTTTTTCTAAACACTTAGTTTTTATATCAAGACTAGTGCCTTATGGCTTTAATTTTTAGTTTATGAATTCTTTATTTTTGACTATTAAAAATTTAGTCACCATTAGTTTTGGTTATTTGATTGATGAATTATATTGTCTCTCTTTGCATGTTTCTTTTGAACAATCTGTGATATATGTGTAAGAAAGTATTATTAAAAAGAACTCCTCTATGTTACGGCACATGTGGTTAGGGCATATATCCATTAACTGCTTAAAGCAATTAGTAAGAGAAAGAGTTTTTAAAACTCTTGACTTTACTTAACTTAAGACATGTATAGACTGTATAAAGGGAAAATAGATTAACAAGTCTTCTAAGGGTGCTAAGAGGCATGATGAGAAATTAGGCACCATACACACTAATATCTATGGACCATTTAGTATTCTCTATCTGAATGGTCAAAGGTATTTCATTACCTTTATAAATGATCATACCCGATATATATCTTTATCTCTTAAATGAAAAGTCTGAAACATTTGATGCTTTCAAGACTTATAAGGCAGAGGTAGAGAAACAATCTGGATTGAGTATCAAAATTATTAGATCAGATAGAAAAGGAAAATACTATGGTAGGTACATAGAGAATGGACAAAAACCTGGACCATTTGTGCAATTCCTGAAAGAAAATGGTATTATTGCACAATACATAGTACCAGACACACTACAACAAAATGGTGTTGCTAAAAGGAGGAATTGCACTTTGATGGATATGGTAAGGAGTATGATCAGTAACTCCTCTCTTAATCTTAATATGTGAAGTGAAGCCTTAAAGATAGTCGTGTACATTTTAAACTAAGTTCTATCTAAAGTCGTTCCTAAAACACCATTTGAGTTATGGAGTGGATGAAAACCTAGTTTAGATCATGTGCACATTTAGGGTTATCTAGTTGAGGTTATGGTGTACAATCCACTTGAGAAGAAGCTTGACCCTAAGACTGTCAATGGTTTTTTCATTGGCTATGTAGAAAGGTCTAAGGGTTATAGGTTTTATTGTCCATCTCACACCCCTACAGTAGTCGAAGCACGAAATGCACATTTTCTTAAGCATGATAACTTTAATGGGAGTATTTCCCTCAAACACATTGTGTTTGTGGAAATACGAGTTCCAGTTGTTATACCCCACCCACATCTTGTGGAGGATTACATGTTGCATCGCCTATGGTGATTCTAGAGCAGCCTCTCATTCCTTTACCATCCCTACAGGAACAAGTTGTTGAAGTTCCTATTGTATAGACACCTCCGCCTGTTGATGAAATAGGACTTCGAAGGTCCTCAAGAGTAAGCAAACTTGCAATCCCTTCTTACTATGTTGTATACCTCCAGGAGTCTGACGAGAATGTTGGACTCATTTAAGATCCTATTACATATTCACAGGCTATGTCTGGAGATAACTCTAGCAAACGGTATGATGTCATACAGGATAAAATGAATATATGACTGATAATCAAGTCAGGGATCTCATAGAGTTATTGTAGGGCACTAGGACTCTTGGCTACAAATGGGTTTATAAGACTAAATTAGATCTATATAGTAATATTAATAGATATAAGGCTCGACTTATAGCCAAAAGTTTTTTCAGAAAGATGGTGTTGACTATAATGAAACTTTCTCTCCAGTTTCTACGAAGGATTCATTGATAATTATTTTAACCCTTGTAGCTCATTTTGACTTAAAGTTACATCAAATGGATGTCAAGATGGCATTCTTGAATGAGGATCTTAAGGATGAGGTGATATGACTCAGCCTGAAGGATTCACCTCAGATATGAACTGAAACAGGTCTCCTGACAATGGTATTTGAAGTTCAACGATGTTATTACTTCATTTGGTTTTAAGGTGAACATTGTTGATCAGTGCATATACCTTAAGGTTAGTGGGAGCCATTACACGTTTCTGGTCTTGTATGTTGATGATATTCTACTTGCAAGCAATGACTTAGGGATGTTGCATGAGACTAAGCAGTTACTTTATCAAAACTTTGATATGAAAGATTTAGGAAAGGCATCCTATGTCATAGGGATTGAGATCTATCGTGATAGATCTAGAATGATCCTTAGGTTGTCTAAACAGGTCTAGACCAATAAAGTTCTGAAACAGTTTAACAAGGAAAACTGCTCTCCTAGTGCAACTCCTATTGTAAAGGGTGACAAATTTGGCTTGCTCCAGTGTCCAAAGAATTCTTTGAAGTTGGAATGTATGAAAGAAATGTCTTATGCATTGGCAGTTGGTAGTATGATGTACTTGGAGGTCTGCACAAGACCTTATATTACCTTTGCTAAGGGAATGTTGGGTAGATACCACAAAAATCTAGGGTTGGATCATTGGAGAGCAGCAAAGAAGGTTATGAGGTATCCACAAGGAACGAAGGATTACATGCTTACATATAGACATTCTGATCATTTGGAGCTGGTTGGATACATAGATGCAGACTTTGCTAGTTGTATTAACTCGAAAACGTCGACGTCAGGTTATATTTCCTTTTTGGCAGGCGGTGTTGTCTCTTGGAAAAATATTAAGCAAACCCTTACAACATCATCGACTATGAAGGCAGAGTTTATTACTTGTTATGAGGGCACGTCACATGCTACTTAGCCGATGAACTTTGTTACAAGACTTACTATTATGGATTTCATATCTAGGCCGTTAAAGATATTATGTGATAATAATGCTCGTGTTCTTCACGAAGAACGACAAGAGTGGAAGTCAGAGTAAGCACATTGACATCATGTATCTTTTTGTTTAGGATTGTGTTAAAGCAAAGACAATTGTTATTGAGCATATAAGTACTGGGCTTATGGTTGCTGATCCAATGACAAAGGGTTTAGCCCCTTCTTTGTTTAAGAGTCATGTGGATTGTAAGGGTCTTATTAGCTCATCATGCATTTGATTTTGCTTATGTACTTCTGGACTTTACTCCTTTATCATAGCAATTCAGTTTCTCTTCTCGTGGAATCTCTTTTTTTTGTGCACTTAAGTATGAGACAATATTTGCAAAATAAGTGGGAACATGCCTTCACTCATAAATATATTTTGCCACATATAATACTCAAACAGAATGAATTAGTTACATTGCGATACATAGAAGAGAATGTTCTCCTCTGATGATATAACCGCCTTGATTCATGTGATTATGATATTTTGTAAGAGTATAAAGTTACCACATGCACTTCAAAAGGTATTATTTTTTCAAAAGTTGTATGCGCATACAAAAGTCATTTTAAAGTTTCTTATTCCCCACTTAGTTATTTTTTAACTAAAATATGTTTTCTCAAATTTGGTTTAATTGAGCTGAGTGTGAGATTTTATTCTTTCTATAGCTTAATTAAAAAGTTGTGCCAAGTAGGAGAATATTGGGCTTTATTTTTATAATAAAATATCAAGTGGCCCAACTGTCTTAATTGACACTGTTTTGGGTTTTTAAAACTGATTGGGTAATGGGCCCAAGTCAAAATCCTCATTAAGCTATAATTTTAAGTAGTAAATCTGAACTATTAGATGACCTATGGATAGACGGTCATGATTCTAGGGTTTTTAATAATAGTATCCTAGTTTAGTTATAAATGCACTATTAGCAATCCTAATTCGGTGCTTTAAGCAAGATTACTCTCGATCAAATTCTAAACTAGAAATCCATTGTGATTCTGAAAAGGATTAACAATGAATTAAACTTTATTAAAGATTCTAATAGCTATATATATGTCTAAACCTTGTATTAAGTTTTATCACTGACATAAAAATTTGTGCCCCAAATAGATGAAAGAAACATTCTGCACCACAGTATCGTTCATGAGGATCAGTCTGATGTTACTATTTCGACTGTTACAAACATGCATTAATTCACTAAATGTTTATGCACTGTATTTTTTGTGATCAGAGTCAGGCACTTGGATCTATTTACGTACAAATACATACAGCTGAGCAGAAAACCAAACCATAAAGATCCCGGCCAGGTAGAAGCCAGTGAGCGTGCTGAAAGGTCAATGGAGGCCTTGCGTTCTCATTTGTATATGCAACGACTCCATTAATGCCATCTGTGGTGCTGGTGTTCGCATTGCTTGCCCTAATCCATGTTTTTGGGACGGATGAAGACTCTCAGGAGACACAAATTCATCGATCCATCGAAAGACATGGAGACCCTTGACAGGTTATGGAATGGGATGTAGGGATCTTAGAGTACAGTATCACATTTATTAAATCACCTTACACATACCTTCTTTAAGCCAAGCGATATTAATACGTTATGAAAGAGACGTCATCTATTACATAAATGCCCCCACATTAAAGAAAGCACTAATGCAGCCTTTTTTAATTAAGGTAAATTCAAAGACTGGTCAATCCTCCATCATCAGTCTGTCAAACTCTTGGGTCTGTTCTGGTGCCAACTCGAGACAAACGTTGATGCCTCCCTTGGCCTCCCCGGACAGCAGCAGCACCAGCCCGGGCTTGACCACCACAGGGGCGAAGCAAGTGGCCAGGCCCCATCTGTACTCCTCCGTGTATAGGCCGAGCTTCCACCAGGCTACCACAGAGAAGCTGTCCTCCCCGCATGGGATTCCCTTGTTCACCTCCAGCCAGTCAATGCCCGACCTCACATACTCGTTGTCCAGCCTCTCCAGACCAATTCTGACCTCCTCTACCAGCTCCGCCAGCCTCATCGCCTTCAGCGCCCCCACGGTGGCCCGCGCAAACCCTGGGAGGAGCAAGTTGCCAGCGAAGCCCGGCGGGGCCGGAGGGATGACGCGGCTTCGCACGTCTACCGGGAACAGCATTGTGAGGATCCGGTCGTCGGGCAGACCCCTCAGGTGGCTCTGGGCCTTCCATATCTTGGCGGCCACCACCATGAAGGCAGAGCAGCTGCGGTCGGGCGTCGCCTGGGACTTGAGGGCGGCGAGGCGGTCGGGCGGGAGGTAGAGCAAGTGGGCCGGGTGGAAGACGGGCGGGCACGCCTCAGGCTCTGGTGAGCCGCGCTTGGAGAAGCAGCCTACTAGGTCGACCCCGGAGTACTCGTAGTGGGGGTGGCTGATCCTTGGTGGGTCCCGGGCCCTGAACATGGTCCGGTCGGGCTTTGGCGGGACTACGAGGCCCTCTCCTCGGGTGAAGGAGGCCAAGTTAGTAAGGAAGTCGTGTACAGCCACGCCGTCTAGAGTGCAGTGGATGCCCCTGGCGCCCAAGGCCAGGCCTCCACACTTGAAGCGCGTAAGCTTTGACAGATGCCAACATGAACAAGATAAACTACGTTAATTGCCAAACAGTACATGAACTTTGTTTAAGTTTTTGCTTATGACGTTTGAAGCTCATGACAACCCATACACGCAAATATGCAATGCATTCGCAATACTCACCTGTAGAAAGAGGAGGGGCTTATCATAAAGCTCTTGGCCTTCCTCGTCCTGCAAGAACGCAACCAGCTTCATGTAATCGGACCTAGGGGTCCGGAGATCGCCGAGCTTGCTCAGCTCGGTGGCGGTGGTTGCGGCGGCCACCACAGCCCCAGCGTCGTTACAGTCAATCTCCAGCCGGTCTCCGTCAGGGGCCTGCACCATGCGGCCGGCCAGGAAGTCGTAGACGACCAGGAGATGGGCGACGGCGTCGAAGAGGCTCCGGTACATTTCTTCGAATGAGACCGGCTCCGGCGGCGGCAGGAAGAAGGTGACTGTCTCATAAAAGGTGACGAGAGTGAGGTCTATGTTGGAGAGGAAGAGACGATGGGGAGTGGAGGGCGTGCTTGGCTTAATGGTGAGCCTCTCGACCAGTTGGACCTCCTCCATCTCTAGGTGCTTATGTCTTTAGCTCTTTATACATACCAATTTATAGTGACCGTTCCAGTGCATTCTGGCATTGAGTCATGATCAAAGGGGTCATCCGGGTGGTTGCCGGCAGTCATTAATGTGATATAGTGCATTTATCATTTATGGGTTAAACGAGGCTTCTCACTTCTGGGTTGGGATAATGGTGAATAACTTCTTCTATTCTTACTGATCCAAAACACAAAAATTTCGTCTATTCTTCAATTTTACTGCCTGCTTTAAGTTCCTTTAAAATTGTTGTCCCACTCCCACCCACACCATCGGATTCCTGGATACTGCTCCTTTATAGCAAGGTCTCTGTTATTTATCTACAATAAAGGGTAACAGTTGTGTTATAAGCTTCTTAGGTGCGGCAAGTTAATCAGAACTGGAGGACGTAGCACATGGGCAACACGAGGGAAGATTAGTCACTGCTGGAAGTGATGAGAAGTCAGCATTTACTCGGGATGCTGAGAAAGGGAATGAAGGACGTGAAAAAGCTGATGCACCTGTGATGCTGGGTGTTTGCACCGGGAATGCGCCAGTTAAGGGAAGTGTTTTTAATGTTCGGCTCTCACAATAGGCTTAGCCCAATGGAAGTGTTAAGGTAGATGCACAACCATCGACTCGTATGGAACATGGAATGATGTTACATGCTGCCTAGTTGATGAAGATGTCTACCATCATTTCCGGTGATATTGTTGTTTGTTTAAGATTCGGATTAGGTGGGTGTAGACTCTCATGATGGATGCAATAATTTTTAATGTAACCCTGAATTAAATAAAAATTACATACTTAAGTCATTATTTTACCTAAAAATAACCCAAAGAATAATGTAAAAAAAATTAATAATTTTATCATAATTATGATTAAATCATTTATTTACTAATCATAGTACAATGACATAAATATATGCCTTAAACTAAAAAAAAATTGCTAACTAGAAATGAAGCACTATCAAGTAATATAAAATTTTATAATATTTTTTTACATATTTCTTACTAATTATGTCTTAGTAAATCGTAATCCTTGCTTAATTACTCACCACTTATTGTTCTACTCACAAAACAAGTTATCCTGAGCACTTACATGATACTATCACACAGTGGATCTCAAAGAAGTCTAAAAAATAAGAAAAAATGAGTATAAACTCAATAAGCTTTGAAAATACTTGTATTAACATTTTAACACATGAGTCTATTCAAAACAAAACCTTTACACAAAAACATGTACAAATAAATCTTCGTATTTTCATCACAAAATCTTATATGACAATCCGGTGTAAATGAATATTAAAAATCATCACAAACTAATAAAACAGTACAACCAATTAAAATATGTTATATGTCATCCACTGCCTGGTACTTGTTACATGACATCTCAAATATAAGAAAATATTATAAAATTCCTAATTATGTTGATGCACAATAGCCATGACCAGCCTGAAGCAAACTCCAAAAGTTCAAATAAATAAATAGTCTCAATCATCTTAGCTTGGGGAGCAATAATCCGTCTTTTTTAATGTAAAAAATGTCCATTCGAAGTAAAGCCCAACCCTTTAGGACATAAAATAAATTTTATAAACCTCTATTACAATTAATCTGACAACTATAAAAACCTTAACTAACTACAATTAATTCAAAATTTATAAATCATTTTTATGATGCATAAAATATAGCTATAATTATATATGCAACCCTAAGTACTCGTGCCATTTTATGTAAGACATAATTTAGTAGATAATATTATATGTACTAAGATATGCATAAAATATGAATTTACTAAATTAACATATGTACTAAGATATGCATAAAATTTGAATTTACTAAATTAACCTTAGTATATATGCATGCATATTCTTCATAAAGTTAAACATAATGAAGTACCAAAATAGCACAATTAACAATATAATATTTTCTTTATTTTTATATTAGCTTAAGTAGATGTTTTAGCATAATCACATCATGTAATTCGTATATTTTAAGAAACATAATAAATAAACTCCAAACAATGTTAAAATTTATATAAACCTTCATTGTAGTCTTAATTATAATATAAATAAATATCATATAAAATAAGTATAAAATATTATTTTTGTTATTTAATTAATGAGACTTTGCAGTTCTACCAAAACTGTTGACCTACAAATTTATGATTATACCCTTGACTTATCGTGCTCCAAACGATTTAAAATTTTTATAGCATGCTCATAATATATATATTAAACCATCAAAGAAAGGACACAAAAATCATACAATTTCATCCCTAAACATGCTTCTAAACATAGAAATAAAAATTTGTTTTACTATCTAACACATATTTAAAAATTTATATTAAATACATATTATTTTTAAAAAATTTAAAAAATTAGGAATACTATTTAAACATGATAATCTACTCCTAGAAAAACATTAAGAACAAAATGCAAAGTAAAAGGTATCTAAAACATAATTATGAATCCAAAACCAAGATTAAAAATAATTAAAGTTATATCCATTTTTCAAGAACATGGTTTCACCCACAAGCATGGTGTTAATGCGAGTAAAACCTCATCAAACAAAACTAAAATTTGAGGGAAAAAAATCATCAAATCTTTTTAAATCTAAAGGTCCATATTCAACAAAATTAAGGTTTTTTATTAGATCAAAACATGAAACATAATCTCTACCAACTAGAGGTTCATGCCTACAATCACTAAGTAATTTCAAGTATTTCATTGGGTCTAATGATTCTCAACCATGAAGCATAAGGTTTTACATCAAAACGAGGGTTATAGGGTTCTTGAAAAAGAAAATTTAGTGATTTTATAAAAGAAAATATAAGAATTATAATTAAGCATAAAGAACATCTAATTTTTCATTAAGTATCAAAGGATTAAGAAGAAAATAATCAAATTATTCACCTTTAGGGAGGCTAGGCCACCACAGATTCTTAGTTAAATTTTAAAAACTCAAAAACTATCTAATTAAGGCTCTTATGACTTATTTATAAATGGTAAATATTAGAGTTCTTAATCCCTCTAGGGTTTGTGCTACTAAACTAACCTTGGGCCACCCAAAATGGCTCTTAAACTATTGTTATTACAACTCACTTTAAATAGGCCCAAAAGGCTAAGTAAAATGCTTAATTTTAGGTATAAATTAGGTACAATGCATCTAATACAACTTTGATTGATCATATTTTACTTATTCGAACTTTGATTTATGCATTCTTGGTGGCATTTAAAAGCTTTTTTTTATCAAGTTTTTAACTATACTAGTCTCAGCCCTAAATGCAACATATTCAGATGGTTATATAAATCATAAGACTAAAAGGTCAAACTCCTTAAAATTTTACAACTCAATAATAAATAAGACAATTGAAAAACAATAATTATTGGATCTTCATACACTCCTACCCATTGTGGTGGGAGTGCACAATCAATGCTAGATAGCTAGGAACAACACATATGAGTCTCACTACAACAAAATGTAGCATTAGTGACTCAAATATAAGCGTCACTAAAAAATTATATTTACGACACATAATTAAGCATAAAAAAAATAATAACTATTAGTGACACATAATACCAAGCTTCGCTATTACTATAATTATTAGCGGCGCATAATACCAAGCATCACTAATTTATCTCTATTAGCGATGCATACAACAAGTGTTGCTAAAAGATATTTATTTATTTTAAAAAAAAATTATTACTATTAATGACACTTTATCCAAAGTGTTGCTAATAGTTTTAATAATATCGGCACTTATTAAAAAGTATCACTAATAGTTATGAAATTAAAATAAAAAAAATAAAAAAAATATTATTAATAACGCATATGAATATACGTCGCTAATAGGGTAGGCATTAGCGACACATAATAATACCTAGTCTATTAGTGATGTATATAATAGTATTTATTTTATTTTTAAAATTAATTTTTAAAAATAAAAAATTATAAATAATTAAAATTAGAGGAGAAATAGTGTGTAGAGAGAGAGAGGAGAGGGAGGAGAGATATCTAGAGAGAGAGAAGGAGGAGAGGAAGAGAGAGAAAGAAGAAGAGAAAGAGGAGAGAGAAGGGGGAGAGAGAGAGAGATGAGAGGGAGAACAGAGGAGAGAGATGAGAGGGAGAGAAGAAGAGAGAGGGAGAGGAGAGGAGAGAGATGAGAGGGAGAGAGAGAGAGAAAGAAAGGAGAGAGGGAGGAGAGAGAGTGTATGTTATGAGATAGGAGAGAGAGATTAATTAAATTTAAATTTTTTAAGATTTTTTATAAATTATTATATTTTAAAAATAATAAAAAATAAAATAAATATTATTAACAATGCATAAAAATGTGTGTCATAAATAAACTCGGTATTAGTGACATATAACAATATATGTCACTAATATTATTTATTTTAAAATTATTTTAAAAAAATTATAAAAATTTAAAATTATTGGAGAGATAGTGTGTAGAGATAGAGGAGAGAGAGGGAGGAGAGATATCTAGAGAGAGAGGAGGAGAGGGAGAGAGAGAAATAGGAAGTGAGAGAGGAGAGAGCGAAAGAGGAAGAGAGAGGAGATAGAGAGGAGAGAGAGGAGAGGGAGAGAGAGTGTGCGTGTGTGTGTTATGAGAGAGAAGGAGATTAATTGATTTTAAATTTTTTAAGATTTTTTTATAAATTATTATATTTTAAAAATAAAAAAATAAATATTATTAGCGACATAATAATATTCATCACTAATAGTACTTATTTTATTTCTTTTTTTATTTTTTAAAAATAAAAAATATTAAAAAATTAGAGGAGAGATAGTGTGTAGAGAGGGAGAAGAGAGGGGAGAGAGAAGAGGAGAGGGAGAGAGAGAAAGAGAGGGTGAGGGAGAGCGAGATGGAGAGAGAGAAGGAGAGAGAGAGAGAGAGGGAGGAGAGAGAGGGAGAGGGGGAGAGAGATAGAGGTTGGAGAGAGAAGAAAGAGAGAGGAGTAGAGAGGATTTTTTTATTTTTTTTAAAAAAATTAATCAAAAAACTAAATGAAAAATGTATGAGAGGGAGGGAGAGGGAGAGAGAGAGAGAGGAGAGAGAGAGAGGGAGGGAGGGAGGGAGGGAGGAGAGAGAGAGAGAGAAGAAGGGTGAGGGGGAGGGGGAGAGAGAGGGAGGAAGGAGAGAGAGAGAGGGAGGGAGAGAGAGAAGGAGAGAGAGAAAAAAAAAAGGAGAGAGAGGGTTTGCAACGAATAAGCGTTGCAAATAATGTACCTTGTTGCGGCATTTATATGTAAATGTTGCAACAAGGCCTATTTTAACGACACTTAACAATGCGCCTCTAAAAGTTCTACCCACACGGGGTTTATTAATTCGCCCAAGCGGGCAAAATTTCTCCTGCGTGAATGCCTTGCCATCGGCCAGCTTTGCCTCTGCCCCGCCGCCTCCTCCTTCGGCTCCTCCCCGCTACCACTGTCCCAGCTTAGCCACCGCCAAAGCCCCACCTGCACTGTCTCTGCCTCCCCTTCCTCCCTCCCCCTCCTAGGTCCCCTCTTTTATCTGTAACCCCCCCAGAGCCGTCTCTGACCTGCCACTGTCATCATGAATTATCCACTGCCAGAGACCCCTCCCCCCCTCCCTGATCCCCTCTTATCACTGTAATCACTGCTAGAGCCGCCTCTGGCTCCGCCCCGCCACCGCCATCACAGATCATCCATAGCCATAGCCCCCCCTTACACACACACACACACCGAATCCGCCTCCCCTCTACTCCCTCCCCCTCCCCGGTCCCCTCTTTTCTCTGTAATCCCCCAAAGTTGCCTCCGGCTCCGCCCCGCCTCTACCATCACAAATCATCCACCGCTAGAGCTTCCCTCCCTCGCACCGGATCCACCTCCCCCTCCCCCTCCCCAGTTCCCTCTTTTCTCTCGTAATCCCCTAGAGCCACCTTTGCCTTCGCCCCTACCCCACCGACCCGGCTCCCTCCTCCACCCCTTCCCCTCTCCACCCCTCTCTCTCCCCGGTTACCCCCACTCAGTATCCCTCGCCGGCTGCTGGTTATTTTTTTTAAAATTTTAAATCATTTGTGATGCTTATGGAAAGTGTCGCTAAAGACTTTCTGTATTTTTTTCTTATTAGTGACACATAAATATGCGTCGCTAATAAAAAAATATTTTTTTATTAGCGACATTTTTTATTATTTTATTCAAAAATTTTATTTTTTATTTTTATTATTATTAGCGATGCATAGATACACGTCGCTAATACATTACTATTAGTGATGCTTATGATTAAGCATTGTTGCTATTTACGTATTAGCGACGCTTCTCTATGTGTCACAAACAATACTTTTTAGTGACGCTTACCTAAATATTGCTAATGTTAAGACTATTAGTGACGCTTATCAAGCATTGCTAATAAGTAATAACGACGACAGTTTTAGTGTCGCATTTTGCGACGCTTTGTAAATGTCACTAATATGCATTAGCGATGCTTATAGCACTATTAGTGACGATTACATGCATCGTTAATACTCCAATTTATTATAGTATAGGACTCTAACACTAAGTCAGACATGTTATTTTGAGCTGGCTAACATTGTTTGGGCACTCTCACCAATTATGATGGGAGTACACACCTAGCTGATTTGAACCCGTTTGTATGGGTTGCTAGATTCGGATAGTCATCCAAATAGGGCTTTGGATCCTTTATGGAGCACTCACATGTGAGTGTTACAACTAGTAAAAGCATGTACATGTAAGTGTTCCATAGCGGATTTGAAGGAATTCCAAATAATGTGGGCGGTAGGATAATATTTCAGGAAAGTGTAATAATGAAAAATTATTAAAGAAACAAGGATGCAACTATTTAAACCCCACATTAGGGGTGTTGAGGATGTCTATGTCCGCATTTGTATTTATATAGGGTGGGCATTTTTTTAAGTTTGTGGTAGACATAGACATTGACACAAACCAACTAATTTTGTTTTCCCTAATAGGTGGCTAAGAACATGGACAAACATTTATTCGTGAGACTTTTATTTAAATAAATAAAAAATAGGGTATTAAGGAGATTTTTTGAGGTGCATATAGATAAGTTCTTTCAACAATTATTGATATTTATAACTAATGCAAATTGCAAGGCATAACAACATTTTGAAACTCAAGACTTGTGAGTCCCCTCCTTTAAATCTAGTTTCATTCTCATCATAGTAGCAATGACGTGCCAGTGTAATAATATTTTAATATAAAAAATTATACAAATTATAGTTAAAAGGGAGAATTTTTTTTTAGTCCAAAGAGACAAATGATAGACAAACACAACTTCAACATATAAGTAAATATATATACATGTATGAAAATATAATCTTATAATATTTTACTCTATATGATAAAGATAAAAATAAAATACATTTGCCCATTTTATAACATGAGTTTTAACAATGTACTCAGTACTTATTTCTTTTATTGTATTTTATTTCCTACTTCATCTTATGACAAGGTCGATGAATGAGGGAAGATGTGGTTTAAGGAAATCTGAGAATGAGTTTGCAAAATTGATGAAATTAAAAGGTATAGGATAATCAATGCTTGTTAAATACTCCTTGCATCCCATGTAGAGTATCTAAATCTTAAAATAAAATTTAAGAAAGAGTGGGCCCATAACTAAATCATGACAAAAGATACAAGTTTTACTTTTCAAAAAGAAAATGATATTTTTACCCCACTTTCACTACACCAAAGACTTACTCTACTTCTAATTGGATTGAAAAAAGTGACTCATCATGCTGTTAGGTTTAGATTTGACTCACTTTCTCTATCTAATTAAAGGATGAAGTAGACTTTTGATATAGAGAAAGTGGAGTAAGAATATTAGCTTCATTTTCAAAACCTATCAATTAAGAACATTTCATTGTACAAAATAGGAAAATTAGACACTTTTATGGGTCACAAAAATTTTCACAGTACAATTACTTACACTTCATATTTAATTAGAAGGGATTGGGTTGATGTGGAATATGATGCATAAAGAATTTAGTACAAGTGATGAAGAGTTTGCAATTTGTTTGAGGTTTGGGTCTAATGCATATCAAATGAATATAATAATGTGAGCCTGAAATTAGAACTTGATTGTTTTGCCTTTAATTCCCTCACTGCGAACATTATTGTTTGCAAATGTATGTTGGTGAGCATGCGCAAGGGTAGTTTAACTTTTTAGTTATTGGGACACTTTTAATTATGAGTCCCTATGAGCCCAGGCTCACGCGCACCTACCTGAGCCCAGGCTCTGTGGGCCGTCGGATTTATATTCAATGACACAAAATACTATGGGTATTTAAACTCCTTAGTATTATGGGCCGTCAAATGTAAATCCGATGGCCCATAGAGCTTGGGCTCAAGTAGACTCACGTGAGCCTAGGCTCATATAAACTTTTTCCTTTAATTATATAAGTCTGAAAAGCTAGAGACATACATTGTAGATGATAAATTTAGACAAGTAACAAACGCCTGATGTTCAGTGACTGCTTGTGCTAGTTTTGATGTTTTCATCTTATAAAAACTCAAAGTTGTTTGGCTGCTGCCATCAGATCCTCCAATACTACTTATGATCTCACAACTTTAAACTTCCACTTATAAGAAACAAAAAGTTCATACTTCCGTACCACAAACTGGGAGAGGCGTGAACACCACAATGAATAAAAAGCCGCTAAAAATGATACTCCCACCGACCCATATCAATAGCTATATTTAAAAAAATATTAATTTTTAGCGAATGGTGAAACCCACATTTAAAAGAGGAAAAAAATAAGTTTATAATACTCTTTTCAAAGTACTTAATATTTAAATTTAACAAAATAAAGCTATTATTATAGAATAATTTTTTTTCAAGCTATAAATTTAGGACGGAGGGAGTATATAATGATTTTTTGACTTGAAAAGTGGGAAAATCCTTAGATCCCGTATTTTTATATATGAATTGAATATACTCCATCCGTCCTATATTAAGAGCTCTATTTAAAAAAATCTAGTTTTATTATGTGGTGAAACTTGCATCTAAGAAAAGGTAAAATAAACTTATGATATTATTTTTTAAGTACCTAATTAACCATTTATATTAAATAAAATAAAACTATTAATATGTAATATTTTTTTGTACCAAATAAAGCTATTAATGTAGGAAGGAGGGAGTATTTGTTTTAGAAAATACACAATCTTAGTCACAGGAAGGTAAAATAAACTTGATTAAGGACTCTAATTCATGAACTAGGCAATCTATTGGGTAAACAAGTCTTGTCTTGGCTTCAATCAGCCCATTGAAAACTGCATCAGGCACGAAGTAGATATATTCTATTTGAGTTTTTATTCTAATTTGGATTACACAATCTCATCCTTTTTATTAGGAAAAGCCAATTATCTAAGTAGATTATCAATATTTTTTGAACTAGATGAACTTTGATGTGATATTGCTAACCTGAGCTAGAATCGATCGAGAAAAGCTTTTGCCGTTTCAATCAGGCCAACAAGTTGCTCAAAATGCATGATCAATCTCACGTATTTTGAGGCGTGAGAAGCAGCAGGCCATTAACTTCAACTTAATGAATATGTGATCTAACTTTCGTGCCAAGTTCCGCTATCCTCTTCAGAAATTGTATTTCTGTGGAGATTATGGCTGCTTGGTGCAACCTATCCAGCTTGACTAATCACATTCGAGCATTCTTCAAGATAGTCCAGTCTGCGGAGAAATTCACTTTTCCCTGTCTAATTAGAAGCTGTTGTGTTATACACTTGCTTATGGCTGTAATCCATTATGACAATTCAGAGAAAAAAATGTTCTTTCCCTTTAAAAAGTTTCATTTTATAATCAACTGTATACATCACTACATAAGGAACGTATGGACATTGTCTATCTATATTATAGATGGTACAAATACTAGCGCATATTAGCATTATGGCCAATGATGCTAATGTAGTACAGTCGATATGATATCAAAACAACTCTTTAAGCGTTTCTATGCTCACTCTCACTAGAAAGCATAGAAAATAGTTCCTAGCACCGAAATGTGAGATGGGTAATTGTTGACAGGAAACTTGAAAAGTGAGGAGCCATTGCAAAAGGCCAGCAAATAACCAAGAGTGTGAGGATTTCCCGAGTAATTACGCGAATCAATTGAAGCCTGCATTCGGCCCACTCTCAACTTCCAAAATACTCACATGGGCCGCGGCCCAGCTCCCGACTCCCTACTCCGTCCAAGTCCGGATACGACGCGGTTATGGTCCTGTCAGCTTCTTCCACCTCAGCTGCTTTCAATCAGATCTGAGCTTCTGCCCCTCTTCCCGAGTCCCGACCCATGCTAAGCCCTGCCTCCGCCAAGCTCGCCGTGTCCTTCCTTCGAGGCCCTTCGTTCCCTGGGCTCCTTCCTCGCTCTTCCGGTTGCAGTTTCAGTTCGACCAGATGAGGCGGTAATTGACTCTGAAGACAGAGATTGCTGCTCTCGTGGTTTTTTCTTCACTTCAAAAGTTGAATTTGGGTTCTGTTTTTGCGGGTTGTGCAGAGCCGGGGATGCCAATGGACGAAGAGGTGGGCAGAGGCAGCTGAGGCATCTGAGAGGATTGGTGGGGCGGTTGTCCGTGGCCGTTGTCGTGCTTCTGATATGCACTGTTTCTCTCTTCTCCACGATTGGACGTAACGGTTCGGCTGCTCGAACTAAGGCGTGTTCTCTATAACTTTATTTTTAAGCTTCCTTCATCTTTTGTTTTAGGGAGATGTGGGAGTGGACTTTGAGCTAGCTGATTTGTAGTAATGATGGTAGCTCGATTGATGATACTCTGCATTTTGGCGTCCAATTCATTGAGGTTCCGGCAAAATTTTCTGTTAGCACTATTTTTGGTAGAAGGATGTGGAGTGCAATTGAAATGATGCCTGCTCACGGGAGCTTCTTTTTTAGTTTAACTTTTCGTTCTTTGGTTGGATTTCCCTATCTACCGTTTGATGTACCAAGCTCTTTCTGGATCAATAAGAAAAGGGAGTGAAATTGATCTTATTTTTAGTTCTTTGAGTCAGCGGTTATTTAATCCAGTGAACCTGTTCCAAGTCGGGAATTCTTGCTTCTTCCCTTAAATCTCTGATATTGTCCCTTTTTAATTTCATTTCTAATCATTGTCCTCAGGTATCTTCCTTCGGGTTTTCTTATGGTAAGCCCTTGGGATCTTTACTCTCTTTTACCTCTTCTCTAATATCATTTTATGTCTTCCAAGAAAAACAATCTAGTGTAACTATCAGGGCATTAACACTGATTCTTTTCCTCTCATTTTTATAATGATTTTTATTATTTTGTGGAATTTCAAAATCATATCAGAAATAAATATTCAGATTTGGTGATTTATTGCTTACTTGAATAGCTCTGAGGTTCTATGTTCTATTTATTAAACAGTTATGTAGTCGATGCACGTCATTTGTAATTACTGTTATTATAAAATTATCTCCCTCAAGCAGATTAATGTTGATGATCTTTGGGAAACTGCTCCTTCTGAAGGTTGGAGGCCATCATCTGCGCCAAGATCTTATTGGCCCCGTACGTAAGATGTATACCTGTACTATAATTACAATTTTTAAGGCATGCATAATTATTTGTTCATTGATCAGTTTACCCTGTGAAATGTAAACTACATCCTAACATGCAAGGAGTTTTATATTAACTGTTGTGTCAAAGTGTTGCTGTGTATGTCAGTGATCATTCTGAAATTGCACTTATTTTTGTATATGTTGCAGCTCCTCCAATCGAGAGCAATGGCTTCTTAAGGGTCCGATGCAATGGTGGCCTAAATCAACAACGTAGTGCGGTTTGTCTATGTTCCTCATTTAATTACGCAGTTTAAATGATATATAAATGCTATAGAACAATAAAAAGTAATGGTGCAATCTTGGTGCTTTTATGCAGAGCCCAATAAAACATTCTTAATTGCCCAAATCAAAATGATGGTTTATTTACTCTGAACTCAGTGAACTTGTGATAATTGCGAGTGAACTTGATATTTGCAATCTAAAAACTGATGGAGTAGCCCCCTTTAAATGGTAACTGAAGACTCTGATCAGATAACAAATTATAGTCATCAAAACCACAATGGTCAATAACAATAGTGAATAGTGAATAGTGAATTATTGTTCCTGAAGGGAGATTATAGTAGTTCACTTCAATCAATCGGATTAAATTACAATAGTGAATTATTGCTCGTGAAGGGAGTTTATAGTAGCTCACTTTAATCAATTGGATTGAATTGTTTTTTCTTGCATGTTTGATGTAGATTGCTGCTGGTCTTATAAACAGTTGTTATTCTAAAGTTGTCTTCAGTATTTCGAAGAACAAAGTAGCCAGAATATTGCCTCTTCTATTTTTTACTGAGATATTTTAATATATAGAAGTTATGTGTGACCATTTCCACTGTAGCATGCTTATAAATTATTCTTTGTTTAATACATAGCAATTGGCCGTTCAAAATACTTTTTCATTGTGACAGTGCTTATATATGTGCATTAAAATCTTTTCTTGTGGACTGCCAGATATGCAATGCAGTGCTTGCTGCACGAATTATGAATGCAACACTTGTACTGCCCGAGTTAGATACAAACTCCTTTTGGCATGATGAGAGGTAATTATGTGTAATTTTGATGTACCTTTACCATTTATTATTATTATTTAGTCTTTCTCTTTAAATTGTGAGATACAGGAAGTGTCAGGATGTAGTATTTAGGCATTTGGAGTGACGTGACTTCTTCTCTTTGTCTTGTTCTTGCTTCTATTGAGAATCATTTCCAGATTTTAGAAGATTTCTGTGTTTGGTTTGCCTTTCCTCTACTATTCAATGTAACTTAATTATCAAGTGATCGGATGTGATTACACTTAAGGCTTTGAATGAGTCGGTTTAAAAGTCTTTTTTGATATGGTAAACGAATATATAAGACATTCTTGTCCAGTTTGAACGCCAATCAGGTGTGTATAGGTCTAAACATCTGTAGTGGAGAAGAAACTTTTTTGAAAGTGTGGAGGAGGGTGGGGGCTAGATATAGTTGATATGGGGAAAATTTTAATTAAGTGATAAATATTTTGATAAGGGCCTTCAAATCTCTTGAGGTAGATTTGCTTCTATCTTGAATTATTGGTAAGCTGATACATGAGTTTGTGACCCCTCAAATATTCTTCATGTAGTCCTTAGAGCAAAGAAAAAGATTCTTGTTTCAAAAGGCATATGAAACATGAGTCCTGAACATAATATTGCATTAAACTATCTGCTCTCTTCATAAATCGAATACGTAAAAACTAGATTGTTACAATGACTTTCTGGTTGATTCTTGTGCTGAATATACTCCTTAAAATGATAATCATTATTGCATCATTTGAATCATCTCATATAAATTGTTGTTGATGATGACATGCCATTCAAATTTATTTTACTTTTCCTCATAGTCAATAGTGGTTTTCTATCAGACTGATGGAAAAGATGTAACATCTTTTTCTACATCATCAGTGGTTTTCGAGGCATTTACGACGTTGAACATTTCATCAATACCCTGAAGTATGATGTAAGAATTGTGGAAAGCCTACCTGAGATCCATGAACATGGGAAGCTCAAGAAAATGAAAGCTTTTCAGGTAAGAATTTTAAAGTTATTTGATGGTTGTACACAAATATATTTTTTTAAAATTTTGGAAATATATGCATGTTCATAATCTATTTTTTTTCTGCTCAGATTCGACCTCCTAGGGATGCTGCTCCTTCCTGGTACACTACATTTGCATTAGAAAAGATGAAGAAACATGGTGCCATTTACCTGACACCCTTTTCTCATCGCCTAGCAGAAGAGATTGATGATGCTGAGTACCAAAGGCTTAGATGTAGAGTGAATTATCATGCTCTTAGGTTCAAGCCTCATATCATGAAGTTAAGCAACAATATAGTTAGTAAGCTCAGAGCACATGGCCACTTCATGGCAATACATCTTCGTTTTGAGATGGATATGCTTGCATTTGCTGGGTAAGATGACTTCTTTTTCATGAGTGAAAAATCATTTTCCAGTAAAGTGGTTGGGCTTCATATAATGTTCAGGCTTCATTCTTAATGTGTGAACTTTTTCTTGATATACTTAATGTTTATTGGTTAATAAATTTAGCTGCTGAAAGCCACATATGCATTGTGGAGAAAGCATTTGTAGCATTAATGAGGCATACAGATCACACCTTTAGGACCCTAAACTTAGGGGTAGCACCTTTATGGGATGCTCCGGTAAGAAGGTTAGAAGGGATGCAAGTAGGAGAGAGAGACCTCAAAGGATTTGGATTGAGTTAATAGGGATATGAGTATGCTAAGTCTTACGAAAGAGTTTGCACAACACATATTAGAGTGGAGGTGTAAGATCTATTTTGCCGACCTCAAATTGTTGGGAAGTAACGCTTTTTGATTATGATTATGATTATGAATGTAGTATACATATCTCGCATACAGGATCATTAACTTTAGAGGTAGCAGGTTTCTATAAGTTGGTGGAGCTTATTAAGTTCTTCAAATGTAAAGAAAGTGAAGTCTAGCTCTTCACTAAAATCTGCATGCGAATTATTTTCTTCTGAATTGAAAATGCATTATCTAACTCTATGATAAGCATCTTCTTACTGGGATACAAGTCCAGTATGTAATCTTCACACTACTATAGGCAAACTTGTGACCCATGATTTCCCACCGTGACTTTTATGTTCAGCAGGCAAAAGCAAGAATAAAGGCCACTGGAGAATAATATCTCCTCATTCAATCATTTACTTCTGAAGTAGAAAATGTATCTTTGCTTCTAGTAAGCCCCTAGTTGGAAGAAAAATTTTCTAGAGAAAGAGACAACTACACATAATTCTGCTCCTCTCAAATTGATATCTAGAAACATAACTGATACTAGATTTTTTAGAGTTTCACTTGAGCAACATAGACCTAAATTTTTCTCCTTATTTTCGGGATGTAAAACTTTCAGGTGCATTGACATATTTTCTCCTGAAGAACAGAAAATCTTGACCAAATACAGGAAGGAAAATTTTGCTGAAAAAGAACTTGTGTATAGTGAAAGAAGGGCCATTGGCAAATGTCCTCTCACTCCTGAGGAGGTAAATTTGTTCTCAGCTACCTTATAGTGGTATTATGATACTTCCATAACTACGCTGCAATAGCCATCAATAAGTAATAATGGATGTAGGTGATTGACTGAAATATCAATTCTTAATTACTCTTCCAATATTGGACAATCATCTGAGACCATGTTCCTTATCAAAACTTAAATAATTAATTTGAGACCCCAAAATTGTTGGGAAAATGCGCTACTTGATTATGATTATGTGATTTGCAGGTTGGTCTCATTTTGCGTGCTATGGGATTTGGAAATTCTACTCGGATATACCTAGCTGCGGGTGAACTATTTGGTGGTGAACGCTTCATGAAACCTTTCCGTGCTTTATTCCCTCACCTAGAAAAACATTCATCGGTACTCCCTGTTGAAGAACTCCAAGAAAACGCACGTGGTTTGGTGGGTGCTGCTGTTGACTACATGGTCTGTCTCCTGGCAGACATCTTCATGCCAACTTATGATGGGCCTAGCAACTTTGCCAATAACCTCATGGGCCACCGACTCTACTATGGCTTCAGGACTACAATCCAACCTGACAGGAAAGGT
This sequence comes from Saururus chinensis, assembly GCA_035235625.1. Classification (NCBI taxonomy): domain Eukaryota; kingdom Viridiplantae; phylum Streptophyta; class Magnoliopsida; order Piperales; family Saururaceae; genus Saururus; species Saururus chinensis. The sequence continues at coordinate 37,674,425 of CP141145.1, forward strand.
TTGGCCCCAATATTTGTGGCCCGTGAAAATGGGAAAACAACTGGCTTTTATGAGTCAATCCGGCGGGTCATGTTCAATACTAAATTTGGTGGGCCTCACAAGCGCATTCGACCAGAGTCTTTTTACACGAATTCTTGGCCAGAGTGCTTCTGCCAGACATTGGCTACGAATCCTGCAGACCAGTGTCCACCGGAGAATGTCGTAGAAGTATTGAATAGCCGTTTGCAGCTAGAAATAGGTCGAAGTATGGAGCCCAACCAGTCAAATTTCTCTGAGAGTATCCAATGATGAAGAAGCTTACTATCCCCCTACAATTCAATCAATTTTTTTCTTCATAAGTAATTTGTAACTTTGTATCCAGTTTTTTAGAATTCCCTTTTTTCATCACATTCAGCAGAGAAATCCCCCAGACGAGAATTAAGAGCTAAAAAGTGCTGTAATTGTGACAGTCAAGGTGGTTGTGTATACAAAAATGGGAACAGCATATATTTTGAGGCCTATTGTTATTTGGTCATTTCAAGCAAATCGTATATGTCACGGTGGATTATGTTTAGCTATTAGTATGAAGTGAATTACTTTGTGCTACAGAGTTCACAAGTGATGGCTCAGAGAGGATGTGCAGTTATTAGTATGAAGTGAATTACTTTGCGCGACAGAGTTCATAAGTGATGGCTCAGAGGAAACGTGATCAGCTAGTGAACTTTCACCAGCGGCTGGTGAAGGTTTGTCCGCCATTGATCACTCAGAATCGACGGTGTATGTATTAACGCACAAAACTGTCATAAAATTTATATTTTACTTAGAAACTTATCTGCTAATATGTGCCTTGTCTATTTTAGGTGGCAAATCTTCACCAGCCACTACGCTGGTGGGTCCACCAGCAGATTTACAAGTCCTTAGAGAGTCACCGCGCTCAGGAATTGCATTTCCCTCAATTGTCATTTGTTAACTATCAAAAGGAATGATAATGGCAAAAATATAAAACTACTAGAATGAATACGCTCGCTGAGGTATGGACTCTCTCAAATGTAAATTATAATGGCAATAAATGACCTAATTTTAAGAAATCAAGCCTGATTTAGTGAAATATAAGTAACAATTGCACTTACATTGCGTTCGTCGCTCTGCATTTTAGTTCAATCATTCATTGTTGCTAAGCAGGAACTTGTCCCACCCCGGGATCTCCCGGACCACATGGCTCTCCTATATATTTTACAAAGAATGTGAGCTCAGACCCAATTTTTTTTCTCATGTCTCCCATTTCTTCTTTGCCCTAAAAGGTTTACTAAAATATCTTACTTATCTTTTACTCTTAAAAATAGTATCTCATCTTTTTACCTCATCATCCCCGTCATTTTCTTCTCTTGCTCCAGCTGACGCTACCACGGCCACCGGCGGCCAATCTTATTTCCAACACAACTCAAAGGCTCGCTGGTCAATCGCAGAAGCTCTGGCCAGCTGTGAAACTGCGGCCAGATTTGGCCAATAAGCCACAACACAGCCGGGACAGGCTTGGTTCCTGGCCGTATAGGCGCGGCCAGAGCCTGGCCAGGTTAAAAACAAAAGATTAAAAAAATGAGGGAAAAAGAGATCGCTAATTACCAAAAGTGGGATTCATGGATAAGGGGAAGGAGGAGCAAGTGATGGAGGAAACACAGGAAACTTAAGTAAAAAAAAAAGATATTTTTTCAGTTTGGTTGGGGGACGGAGGAAAAAATTAGAGTTCATATAGAACTGTTCTTTTACAAATTTCAGTGCCCCCTGGTCTTCTTCCCCTCACCCTCCCAGGCCTCCCCTTCTCTGCCCCCTGCACGCGCCAAAGGTTGTAAAATCTTGCTTGCTTATGCCAATGTTAGCTGGAGCAGAGGCTCGACAGTTCTAAAAAACATTTAAAATACCAAAGTTGCACGTCAAACTTTCAACTTAATTCGAAACACTCCTTTAGTTACCATCCATAGAAAAAGCTGGCGCACACTGTGCAGTCGCTTGGTACAGAATTATGAAGTCTGACGCACACTTCTGACTACTTCAAGCAACAATTATCTTCTTACTCGGGGGCATTCAACTGAAAATTTGAAAATTCGATCGTTGTTTTACACCTGAAAAGATTTGCAGTACTCGGTCATTGTGTGGAAATAAAATCAGTTAGATGCAAAAATATCTTATAGTAGCACAAAATACCCTGCGGAGATATCCGATACTAATCTTAATTTCCGAGGGAACTGCAACGTAGCCTCTAGTTGAAAATTAACGATGCGCTGCCTTAGATAATTTTCAACTCACACCTGCTATGTTAAAAGAAAAGAGGGAGTGATGGCTTTTAACCTCCCTATGCTTTAGCCATTTTTCTGTCTTCAGATGAGCGGGGTCATTATCTATTAATATTGCAAATTTAAAGACACCCGGACCTGGGTGCAAGAGCTTAGTTCAGCCATAAAGCAAGGATAATCAAGCAATTAAGAGCCAAAATATATATTTATTTTTTCCCTTACAGAAGGGAGGTAACAATTAACACCTTAACAGAAATATAAAGTACAATTTACAAGCAGCTGGTTGGGGCAACTGAACCAAGTAGCAATGAGAGAGGTTTACATCAACGAGCAGAACGGGTGCGTAACTTGTCCGCTACATACAAGAGGTGACTGATATTCGTGGTAGGGTAATGCTGTAGCAGCTTTAGGTTGGAAGTGAAATCACCAGCCAATAGTCGTCTCCTTATAAGAACCAACATGGCACAGCAGATCCGTAGTAATGTCTCCTGCAAGAGCAACATTCAACTTGTTAACAATTTTTTTCTTTTCGAGCATATCTGGAGAATGACACTAACAAGAAAAAAGCTTGAACATTGCCTGTGGGCCTTCTGGATCACTCAACAGAGTGTCCCATATATGTATGCTATCCGCAAAATTGAACTCTTGAGTCAAAAGTAACGTTATCCATCTGAAAGCATAAAACTGGGGATTGACCTGCCATTTTCACTCAAGACTCGTCAATAAAAACTCTCGAGAAGTTCTCTAAATATAAACATTTTCTCAGCCTTAACGTTATACCTAACTTTTAGATATCAATAAATAATTTAAATCTGTAATCTGCCTTTAAAGTAGTACACTTAACACAAAACTTTCAGTTTCCATACCTTGGTTGTAACCTCCAAATGGCGCCAAAGCTCCTCGTCATGCTCTTTTAAGAGCTGTGATAACCTCGTAATTGTTGAACGAATACCCACAACACTATTGTCAAGCTGCTGACAGAAATTATCTCGAAATCCACTGAGTAGTTCGACAAAGCAGAAAAAGGTGTCGGCCTCCGCAAAGGTCTGCATTGCATAAAAACAGAATATCTGCTTATAAATTAACAAGCCATATGCAAACACATAAACAAGAATATTTATGCTTTCCAAAATATGCAGGGAAAATGTGAAGGTTCCCATTTCAACTTGACTGATAAAACATGCAAGAAAATATAGCACCACCCTTTTTCGGTCAATGGACATTCCACATTGTAGACATTGAGAGAAGTGCAAAAAATCGTCTACACACACACAAGATGTGCCCGGTGCATCTAGCAGGGCATGCCGTGCGCATCGCACTGTGGGACTGAGATCACCCACCCCCCTTCATGTGAACCGGGGCACATATTGTATATTTCTCCTAGGTAGCATATTCACGCCCTACTTTTTTGTCAATTACTCCACTAGAAAAATGATAAACTAAGTGACAAGAAGCAATGTGACCACAATTATTCTTAATTTCCTCTTAGAAGGAAAAGTTGCACAGCTTAACAAAGCTACAACAAACTAGAAAAATCCTTCTTCTATGCTCTTGTACCTCCATTAACCAAGACAAACACTACCACATCCAGGTAACAAGCCAAACGGCCAAACATTGAAGATCACTAGATTCAAACAAGGACTATAAAGGGGCTGTTTGGGTTTGAAAATTTTTTAGAAACGGAAATAAAATGTTTTAGAATTAATTCCATTGATGCACCGTCGAATGAAAATTAAGGTTAATAATAGAGTTTTTTTAGAGTAATTCGAATATTGCATCAAACCCATTTCTAAAACTTTAAATTAACATAACTCTATCCCGAACTCGGATATGCACATTCTTGGTACTATTCGTTTTATTGACAAGCCCTATCAAACAAGACCCCGCATGGGTACGAAATTTTGAACTTTTAAGGTGGACCTCATCTATTATGGCAGGCTTTTCGAAGCTCAAATCGATATGATGGGTAATAATTAAAAAATAAAAGATATTTAATTCCGAAATGGGGGACTGGGAGCCAATTCTGGGTAGAAACGGCCTGGAATCAACTTTGGGGCAGAATTTTAAATTCTGGCCACCTTCTGCACCCAACCAGGATTCTGGCTGGAATTGGGCCGGAATTGATAGAATCTTACCCAGTTTCCACACCCAAACAGCCCCTAAAGCAACATTGGAAACATGCAGCCTTTAAAAGTAGTTATTTAAGTTAAAACATCATCCACGACTTCTTAAACAACTCAACGATGATAAGCACTGCTCTTACCGAGAAAAGAAGATATAGATCACAAAACGTGAAACCAATAAAAAACATTCTGTAACTTACTGCATTTTCCTCATCAGGATCAGTACGGAAAACATAGAATAAAGGAGCCAAGACTTCGTTCATTCCTTGTACATATCTTATACCCGGATTCAGTTTTGCAAAAACTATTAATATACGCCTTAGAGCTTCCTGGAACATAGAACATGTATAGATTATCCAAAAGGTAGCTTGCATAAGCCAATCAAGCCAAGATGTTAGAGGCTTACTTGATTAGATCTGGCAAAGGAAGCATCCCCAGAGAAAAAATTCATGTCCGGATGAGTGCGCTTCACATCTCGGTCAATCTGCTCTATAATCTCTGCATCCTAGAAAAATGCCATATTGAAGGTTACAGCATTATGTGTAAGAAAACATATATCCATTATGAAGAAGCTTTTTCATATTCCTCTAGCTTCATAACTCAAAAAGCCAGGAGTTCAACTTCCAGGATTTCATAGAACCCTTTTTCATTTTTAGAAAAATGCTTATCTGGATAGTTGCAATTCACTAATAAATGTAGTTTACTGTTGTACCTGATGGAAGTCAGCTTAAATTTACAATACCTACCCGTAGTAACAACAAGTCTTAGAAATGAATCTGACGAGACCTCCACCAAATTTTGGCACAGAAAAAATACCTGGAAAAATTGATTCCACACACTAGCTTTCCCAAGGCTTAAAGGATGCTCGTCGTGAGAAATTTCAGATCTTGGTAGCAAGCCGCTTCCATGAGACCTTTCCTTGTCAATAGCAATAGCCATGGAACTATCCAGCTTCCTTGTGATATCTGACTGACTAACGCAAGAAACATTCAGAAACCAACAACTCCCTAAAAGGTGAAAAAGAAAATGGGGTAGAAATGGTAGATATCACAAAGTAAGGTCCTTGGATCAATCATTGTAGTGTTTTTCAGCCATTCATAAAGCTGCAATATTGACCTTAGTATGCCCACCATATAAAGAAATTTGTTGCCATATGAATGAGGATTGACACCACAATTTCTGGTAACTTGTCCTAAATCACTCTCAATATAAGCAATATCTTTCGAGGTCCATTATGAGGGCAGGATATTGCTAGAAATATCATAGGGGAAAGATATACATTCAAGGTTATCTGGTTCTTTAAATGAATTTGACAGCATAAATGATGATTCACAGTAGGGGGCAATCGTCTTTAAGCATGAATAATTTTTGGTTATATGTGCAGGATATTGTATGATCTTTAAGGTTCATTCACTGTTTACAGCCCCAGCTCCCCCCCTCCCCACAAAAAAAAACTTTATCATAATTGATGTGATCGTTATTTTGAAACATTTCATCCAGAGAAAACACTCAATTTTAGCTATCAGAATTTCTTCTATACCAAGACTTGTAATTAGAAGTCACATCCATTATCCCTTCTAATTTTAATATTACTATTTAGTGAGATATAAGAAGGAATGTCCTTTCAACTTACTGGATTCACAAGGAGCTCCTCCTTGAATATAGCATATTGAGAGCGCTTCTTGGCCAATTCAGATGCCCACAACTCACGATTGGCTGGAAGATATCCTAAAAGAAGCTGCAAACAGCAAAATCTTATCTATTTATTTTTGAGAAAAGACTTTCTTAGAACATATTTGTCAGATTGTTATTTATCAAGTAATAATTGACTAAAGTTCAAGTATTAAACAGAAGCTAAAAAAAGTATAAATCTGTACTGAACAAATCAAGACATTAATCCTCATACCGTACTAATTAATGATACTTTAAAAGAAAATTATCTGATTACATCATGTAGTACTGCATAATAAAAAATTAGGCGGACTAAAAAACAGGTGCCTAAGCCACAGGTATTCACTTGCAACGATATCTGGATAGCTGTACACAAAATTATTAACGGTTGTTTTAACGAATTTAGAACAGCCGATGGTCAATCTCTCATCTAAGTCACTTAACTGACGGCCCGAAATAGCTCTCATCACACAGACCATCAAATTCAGAGCTTAATCAGAATCTGAAGCCTTACATTCAGACAGGACGAGCCACACTTTGGGCCACAAAATGAGGAATTGCAAAAATGAAGCTCGATTCTTTTGTAAGTCATGGTGTGAATGCAGAAATAGAGAAAATATAGAATTGATCATTAATATAACAGGCAAGCTAAAAATTTTAAATGTTGGGAAACTGTCTCTACATACCAACCTACTTAGTACATGCATGAGAAATATGAAATTTTCTTCCTGAGTGAGCAGAAAAAAACCCAATCAAAGAAGACAATGCAAAAAATAAGTTATTACGTCATACATATTCAAGTAAATCAAAATACCTTCCAAACAGTGGATCGTATGCCAGCACCATCTGGGATTCCCTGCGACGCCAATCTCCTCAGTTCTTTTACATTTACAACTTTCTTTGACAGCTGGCCCAATAAACAACATTTCCATCATATCAGTATGAACACGTAAAAACCAAACAGAAGATATAAACAGCAAAAATTGAGTACAATCGCCACCCCAAGAACCTCGGCCAACAACTGAGCCTGCCGAGAGATGTCTTCCGCCGACACGCTAGCTGAGCTCGACTCGCGTGCCTCCCCCCGACCTTGCTCTCTCGGGGGCGATTCCGTAACGACGGCTTCCAGTGGAGGCTCCTGAACCGGAGCCTGCGTCGGAATGTCAGGCTTTGGGGACTCGCTGGCAGGCTTGGCAGCGTAGCGGAGGAGGCGCTCATCCTGAGCCGGGCTCGAGGTCCAGAGGGAGCTGTTGAGCCACTCTGGCACGCGATTCTTCCCCATTCTTGGCCGATCCGCAGCCGAGACCGCGGCCAATCGGACAGAAGGACGGGACTTTCTAGGTTTCCGGCGGCAGGGAGGCGATTCTAGGGCTTGGGGAGTGGCGACGCCATTGGAATCGCTGTCAGCAGCAGCATCACGAGGAGCAGAGGAGACGAAGATGGCGAGCTCTAGTTGGCTCAACCAGGGCATTTCCGTAATTCAAGATCGAACCGAGATTGACGCTTAAATGGGGGGCTGGCTGGTGGGAGCCATCCGCGTGGACGTGATTAGCACTAACAAACTATATTTCGTTTTGCTTATTGGGCCCCGCGTATAGGAAACGCCGAGCCCACGCAAGCCCAACGACCATGTTCGCTGCGGGCCAAAAGCGGGGCACGTTCAGGGTCAAGGAGGATACGCATCGGGTTCACCGTTTCCCCGCCCGACTCGCCCTGTCTCTTCTCCGCTCCGTTTTCTGCTCCTCCTCTGTAGTCAGGACTGTGTAGGTCTCGTTTCTTCCGGTGTCAGCTCTACTGATCGGATCAAGCCCAACATACGACACTGTCGAGATTCACGTGGTTTTCAAACTTTCGACGATGGTGAGATGACAGAGGACTTGTTTCAGATCTGTGATTCGTTTTTTTTTTCTCTTGGTGAATGCAAAATACGGTGCTTTTCTCTCTAGATTTTCATTTTGGCCTGCCTTAGACCTAGAACATTGTGCGTGACACGCGAAGGGCTTTGTATTTGTTTTAATTGGACTGTTACTATGACGATTATCCTTGACTGGTCTTCGATTGCGTTCCGCCGCTCCACTTTGTGATACATTTCAGGCCTGCATCTTCACTGCCTTTTTGGTTTTTGGTTTTTTGTTTTGTGAGGTATTACATCTTCATTGCTGCATGTATGTAAAACAATGACAACTGTTAGCTCAAATGCCTGGCTTTGTTGTATTACGGCAGTTGGAGATTTGTTCAGGCACTTCTCATGCTTGCTCGTGTGTTTTTGGCACCAGGAAACTGTGATTTACTTATTCTAGCTTTTACGTTTTCACTTGTTGTTTTACAATTTGGAGGTTTTCTTTATGTTTATCAGACTCCATCAGAGGGCATCTTTTTGTAGTTTCATCGGTTGAAAAAGAAGGATATGAGCGAAAAAACCAAATTTAAACCAAACTTCGCCCCATTGGTTTGCCTCTTAAATCTGGGCCTGCTCACAACGAGAGCTCGCTTTTGCATTCATTCGGCCAAAGCTTCTCCACTAACTTCTTCTGGAGGAAGCAATTCGTCCAGAGGATGGCATTGGTTGCTTGAAAACCATTTCATTTCTCTTATACACTCTGCAAAAACCACTAAACATCTCCATCAGATCCACACACAGATTGTCCATCACGCTTTTTGCCAAAACAGCCTTGTCATCACCCAGCTTATCTCTGCCTGCTCCCCCTTCCACTCCACTGACTACGCCATCGCTAATTTTCACAGCTTCATCAACCCCAACCCCTTTATCTTCAATGCATTGATACGGGCCCTGTCTGACAATTCTCACTTTCATGCTTCCATTTCTTATTTTGCCCTCATGTTACAGTTGGATGTCCGTCCTGACCGGCTAACCTTCCCTTTTGTCCTCAAATCTGCTGCTTCACTGCTTCTAGCTGGACTTAGTGAGGCTCTCCATGCTGACATTTTCAAGATGGGTCTTGAGTTTGACTCCTTTGTTCGGACTTCTTTGATTGATATGTATGTCAAACTTGGGTCCTTGAGTCAGTCTCGTCAGCTGTTCAATGAGACACCTGAAAGAAATAGTGCTAATTGTGCTATGTTGTGGAATGTCTTGATTAATGGGTGTTGTCGGGCTGGTGACTTGAAAACAGCAATTGAGATTTTCCAGAAAATGCCAGGGAGAAACATTGCTTCATGGAATAGTTTGCTCAATGGTTTTATGAAAAAGGGTGATTTGGCTGGTGCGAGGGCTCTATTTGATCAGATGTTGGAGAAGAATGTAGTATCTTGGACTACTATGATTGCTGGCTACACCCAGAACGGTAACCATGAACAAGCATTGGCTACTTATGATCAGATGCTGAAAGATGGTGTGAAGCCTAATGATCACACTATTGTCTCTGCTTTATCTGCTTGTGCAAGGATTGGAGCTTTAGATACAGGAATTCGCATTCATCAATATGTGTCTAATAATGGGTTTAAGATCAATAGATCCATTGGAAACTCATTGATTGATATGTATGCAAAATGTGGAAAAATTGACTCCGCTCAAGATGTTTTCAGTGCGATGAAAGAGAAAGACCTTCTGACTTGGAGCACAATGATATTGGGTTTAGCAATGCACAGTCATTGTGAAGAAGCTATTTCACATTTCGAGATGATGAAATTTACAGGTACAATTTCTTGGCTGACTAATGAATTATGATTTGTTATAAAGGACCTTGCTCATTTGTAATGACTGCTGTTTTTTTTTAAATGAATAATATAAGCTTTGTGCAGCATTTAGTTAGAAACCTTAGAAGTTCACAAGATGCAATTTTAGGTATATATGTATCAAAAGATATTCTAAGTTTACCTTTTAAAGGTTTGGATGATTCAAGTAGGACAGTGTTTGGGCAGAAGAAACTTTACAGCCGAAAAATTACTGGTTGAAATCTTTATCTTATATTGCATGGACGGACACAGATTTATCATTTCTAAAATGAAGGATTTTTTTTTTCAAAATTGTTGTAAAGTTAATATGTAATTGGTGAGAAATGGAGAGATCTCGGCATGCTTAGAACTGACTGCCTTTATCTCATCTCTTATATCAACACAAAATCTTTCTCTTGGCGCTGTTTAACTGGGTGACTTGACTTTTCATGTAGGTATTGTTCCAGATGATGTTGTCTTCTTAGCTATCTTGACTGCTTGTTCCCACTCAGGGATGGTTGATGAGGGTGTCTTTTTCTTCAATAGCATGAGACAAGAATATGCAATTGAGCCAAATGTCAAGCATTATGCATGTATGGTTGACCTTTTTGGTCGAGCAGGTCAGCTTGAAGAGGCTCTCAAATTCATCAGTAACATGCCTGTTGAGCCTGATTTTGTGATATGGGGAGCCCTATTTTGTGCTTGTAGAGCTCATAAAAACATCAAATTGGCAGAATATGCATCGGAAATGCTCCTTAAGCTGGAACCCAAGCATACAGGAAGCTACATCTTCTTGTCAAACATGTATGCTTGTACTGGTAGATGGGCTGACATGGAGAGAGTCAGAGTCAAAATGAATGAAATGTGCATAGAGAAGCCTCCAGGTTTGAGCTTTATTGAGGTCAGAGATTGTGTGCATGGGTTTGTTGCTGGTGATCAGTCCCACCCATGTAGAAACAAAATCTATAGCATGCTGGAGGAGCTGATGACCAATGCAAGGATACAGGGCTACATACCAAATACAGGCTGGATTCTTCATAATATAGAGGAAGAAGAGAAGGAGGATTCACTAGGTGCCCACAGTGAAAAGTTGGCCCTAGCATTTGGGCTTGTTGCCATTCCTAGCAGGGAAGCTATCAGAATAGTGAAGAATCTGAGAGTCTGTGTTGATTGTCATTCTTTTATGAAATATGTGAGCAAGATAGCCCAGAGGGAAATCATTTTGAGAGATATTAAGCGTTTTCATCATTTCAAGGATGGAGCTTGCACTTGTGGGGATTACTGGTGACTAGTTTAGTTAGTTTGGTTGCAAGATCCTTCAGCAATATTACACATTCCTCATGTATTTTTGGCACCTAGATCATTTTCCTAATACATATTTCATGTGTTCAATTTGGTGTCACGCTGATTAGATATTTTCTCTCCGTGACTGGTTCCTGAAATACTTGATCAAATGCTAATTGGGAGTATAAAGCAAAGCACTAATGTTTTAATTATTGTTTTGGATAGTTGGTCTTTTTAACTTTAAACCTTTCCTCGAGTCAGTTGTAAGTGTTGTCATGTATTCAAAACTTTCTCTGTTTTGATATGAGTGTTGACTTGTTAGTAAGTTCTTTTAAGAAGAATATTTCTTATATCACTCTTCTCAAATTGAGTTTTTTCTTTTTTCTTTTCCATTATGATAATTTAGCAATTACTGATAATTTTGCTGACTATACATTCCATCAAAATATTAGGCAAGTACATTAAGGTTGTACCTGACATGCATAAGGAGTACCCTCGAGGCTGCCATGTGCCTACAGGTTGGTTATTCTATCTTACCAGTATATAGCTTCATTTAATGAGTTTTGTTGCAAAGATTATTATGCACGTGGTGCTGTCAAATGCCAATTTCACTTCGGTACCTTGTAAATAAAAGTGTATATTTTCTTGCTAAAACTTATGATAAGAAATGGATGAATCTTAGTTGGAAGTGAAAGCTTATTGATTAGTTGGTGCCCGTTAATATTCATTGTCATCATAGAATAACTTTGCACTTTTATGTTGGAGCCTATGATTACAAAACATTTGAAGCCACATCAAAGGGCTTCTTCTGATATTGTGGCTGAAAATTTTGCTATAAATTATTAGGTTCTTAGAGAAAATGATCTAAGACATGTGAATGACTTATTGTAAACATCCTGAATTTTTATTTCTATAATTTGAATGAAAGTATCACTTAAAATAAAAGAAAACAAAAAAGACACTTTGAATGCATGTTAATGTGAATGGTCTTGGTATGAATGTCATGTCTAGATGTTATTACGAAAGTGGTACATCCATGTGGTCAATTAAATTGTTTTTGGCTATGAGTTGGCCAGAGATTATTGACATTCCTGTTGTGATCGATGATGTTTCATCTTTAAAAAATTTCAGAGATTTCTTTTATTAGGCAGATTTAGTATTCACTGCAATGAGATATGATTGAGTCTTGCCATTTGTTAAACCTGAACAAGTAGCCTAGCTTTTCAACTTGCTCAAATGGCTTTTACTAGAGGTTGCCTGTGTAAAAAATAAGCTTGAAAATTAAGGTTTGAATATATTATGTGTTTTTTAGTCCATTTGTTGTAGGTTACTGCAATTATATCACTACTATTTTTTTGCGCAATTATATGACCTTTTTTTATACCGGCTGTAGGGCCTTTATATGTGTGTGTGTATGTATGTATATACCATCACCCTCCTACATTCATTAGCCATTTTCTTTTATTTAAAAATCTTTGTAAATAGCTTAGCCACAATAGACCATGATCACCTGTATACCTGTATTTTCATAGAAGCAGGACTTACTGCTTTTCTTATTTCATCTTTTTAGAAAACTGTTTTCACTTTGGCAACCCTAACTCTTCCTCCTCCTTCCCTGCCTCTGTTACCATGGCTGCCTCCTTCCTCTCCCCCTCCTTCTCCTTCCCCTCTGTTTTCTCTGTGACCCATCCGAATGTGCTGAGTCACCAGACAACTGGCCGTGTCATAAAATCTTATAGACCGGGCGGACTGACCTGGTAAAGGGACAGTGTTGGTCGGGGGAGACGGGTCCACCCAGCTAGCCGGAACCATGTTATAAAACACTGGTGTTGCTAACCTCATACAAATGGGGTAAGGTGACCTTGATGATGAGGATATGATGATTTGAGAATGTCTGCATATGCTTAGGATTTGAGATTGTTGTAGATTGTGACTTGTCATTACTCTCAATTTCTTGTCTTGATGATTATGATGATGATGAGTTATCTTAGGTTATCTCATACCTCTAGTTCAAATGTATGTGTTTCTATATGCTTTAGAATTCAAATTGTTGTGGATTAGGACAGATGTGTCTTTACTATCAGTGACATGCCTTGATAATTATAAAAAATCTGATACATAAAGATGCTCAATGTTTCTATCTGACATCTATTTGCTCTTTTGTTAATTCTAGAACTTTCCATGTCAAGAAGTAGAAAGGCATAACAAGCCAGAGGTTGAACTGAAGTAAGTAAATTACTAAGCATTATTGGTTTAAGGTCAGCTTTTGGTCATGTGGCCTTGTTCTTTCAGTTAAATTTATGTAATCATTGTTTCCACTGAGTTGCAATGTACTGAGTGTCATGGAAATGGAATCTAGTATTGAGCCTTATACGCAAGAAGCAAGATTTTTGATTTGAAATCTGACATTGTACTCATAATTTGCAGGACGAGTCCAGAATTGCTGTTGAATCCAGTAAGGGCAATTTAATCTGACATTGTAGTAGCCTAGCACATTAGCATTAGTTTTAAACTATTTTTCAGTGATCAATCATGTATTAGCAATCAATTTGTAAGTTAACAACCATTGAAAATTTTGAGTGTGTTTCCTTGTCATGCTTCAGATTTTGATATGTCGAAATGAGGCAGAAAAATGTTTGATAGAGACCTCCATTAACTCTCTCCGGATAAGCATCAAGGTGAGATAAGTTAGGCCTCTCTCTCTCTCTCTCACACACACACATGCACACACCACACACATGCGTGCCCATAGACATGCAAATACACATCTTTCTGGTGTTGTTGAGACCATTTATTTGGCTTAGCTTTAGCTACACGTTTGTACTTCCCTATGATACAATGATAGGAATCTTTACTTTCGTCTCCATTGAGACGTTAGCATACAGCTTCTTGAATAATTTTATGCATGCATAGAGATGAAATGACCCCTCTAAGGGATGCTGTATGGGAGGTTACATAAATATGTAGATTGACTGTATCCTTGAGGAGATTTCATCATTACTCATTTGGATGGCCTCAAAGGTCATTCAAACTAAAAACCACATATACATTGGCAGAAGAAACTTTTTTGATGCATGTAGTGCATACTTGGTTTTTATCATTAAAAAATGGTGAAGAAAAAATTGCTTGGATATGGTGTAGGCTGACAAGTGACAATGGTACAATAATAGTTGCCAGGGTTAGAGAGTTAAGTGTTAGATAGTTTCATGCGATTGGGGTTATGTGCCTTTACAAAAGAATTATATATTTTACAGTCATGAATCCCCAAAAAGGGCCTGGTTCTGAATGTGTGGCATGAAAATAACTAATGAGCATGTATGCTGAATGGACTCTTTTTATACAAAGTTGTCATATGTGTTAACAGAGTAAGCATTTGAGAAAAATTTCCAAAACATGATGTTCTAGGAGTATTCATCGGATATATAATATACATGTAGAGAGCCAGTTTGACTCATGTGTCCATATGAAAGCACAGTAGCATACTGGTTGTGTTGTTGCCAGCTTTGTTTTGGCAGATGACCGTACGGTTATTTTTCCTGCAATATCATCTCATGAAGCAAATACCAGGTAACTAAGAAAGGTGTATGATGATGGTGGTGGTGGTGGTCGTGGTGAATTATACCATTATTGTCTCAAGGGAGGGTTGCCTCATGAAGGGTGTTTGACATAAAATCATGCCATTATGCTCTGACATATATCTGGTTTTCTCACTCTTATTATAACAATAGCAATGTAAGTCATATGGTGATATGGGTTTCATATCGCCCACCCCATATAGCTCAAATGAGGTATATATCATGATAATGATGATAATGTTAATTATCTATGAAATCATTGCTTGATTTCATCTCATATCCATTTTTTTCTTCTTTTCATAGGTAAAGCAATCGGATGAGCTTGAAAACATACTGACTAAAAAATTTCTTAGATTTTTGTCAATGAGAGCAGAGGCATTCCAAGTTTTGAGGAGGAAACCAGTGCAGGTAAAAAAAAAATTCCATGTCTCATTTGCTTCCTAGTTTTTGGAGTAGCCCATTCAGCCAAAATATGAGTAAAAGCCTGCTGAGATGGTTTAAGTATGCAAATAGAGAACAGGGACATGACAAGAAGTAGATGCAGGTCTCAAGAGGTAGGCTGGCAAAGAGGAATTGATTGAGTTGGTGAAGAAAATGTTGAAGATGCACTCTCTAAATGAAAAAAAATATTATGCAGAACACCACACATTGATGGAGCACAAGCCACACTTAAACTACTTAAAGTGTTTACACAAAGGTGTCAACCGTACTGACTAGCAAATGAAAATTTACAAGTTCTGCAAGAGAGAGAGAGAGTCAAATCACAACCTTTGTCTTTAGCATTAATCTCTGTATGTTCCCTTTTCAATGTAATTCACAACCCTAGAGCTATTTATTATAATCTAGCTCTCTGGAGCAACATGGAAGTGCTGTAACTCTCTTGCTATGTGACCTCAGAATCTTTTGTATGAAATCTGATGTCCAGAGGCTTCAGATCTTATAATCTAACATTATCTACAGTAAATAGTGTATATGAATTTTGAAACAGCTACATCATTCTTTCTTGGTCTTGGTTGTTTCACACAATATCATTGATTAATTTTTCTGCTTTATGCTTCTACAACAATTTCTCATTTGTAATTGAGACCAACCTTATAAGATTAGAAAAGGATTTTTCAGTATGTGCTATTGCTTGAATTTAAATATGTATTTTCTTTCAATTTTAGGGCATGCGTTGATTCAGACATTTACCTAATTACATTATATTATGGTTTGTGTTAACAACTCTTATTTTGGTATCTTGGTTTATTTTCCAGGGTTATGATATTAGTTTTCTAATCACAAACTATCATTGTGAGGACATGCAGAAGCATAAACTTATAGATTTTATTGTTCAGTTTATGGAGGCAAGTATCTATCGAGTTTGCTTTATATCTTGTGCTTTCCTGAGTTATTCAATGCGTGGAAATTCTCTTTTAGTATGTACATTGTCCGGACTTTGTTTTGCTAATTGTGCCTCTGGATAATTATATTTTTTGCTATATATCTTCTGCTTTCCTGAGTTATTCAATGAGTGGAAATTTTTGTTTAGTATATACATTGTTGTTTTGTGAATTGTGCCCCTAGATAATTATATTTTTAAAATCTGGCCCCTGCTTCCTTATCTCACTACAGTCCTAATATTCATATGACGATGGGTTTCATTGTCCTTTTTTTGCATTCAATGGGTTTCATTGTTGCACCAGTGCCTATAAGTTATTTGAAAGATTTAGTTTAGAATAAGATCAAAGTGAAAAATATAAATATAAGAAAGAAGGTGTGACTCATTTTATATAAAGCTGTTTTCATGAACTCATGAGAGTTGATCGTTGTTATCTTGGTCAAAATGATATTTGAAGGTTTGGAGTTTTCATCCTTATTTTTTCTATAGTTTTGTAGCTTTTTTAGGGAGAATTTACAGCACAACAATGAGTCGCATTGTTTTATTGAGCTGGCTTCTAGGCAAGTAAGAAGAATCTTATATAATTAAAAAAATGTGGCAGTTTTGGGAATGTTGATGGGATTAGTTGAAAAATTGTGAAGAAATGTATAATAAATAACTAGCTCTAGCTCTGATAGTCAACATACAGATAGAAAGATGATTGGGAGCGTTTGTTTGCAAGGAAAAATGTTGAGAACTTCCAGCACCAAGTGTGACCAATGATGGCCGATACAAGTCCCTAGGAGAAGTTTGATGGCTTGGAAAGAGTGAGAATAAAAGATTTAGAAATGGTCTAAATAGGGTAGAATATAAGAGGAGAATCCGCGGTGCCAAATATGTGGAATAAGGTAGTGATGATGATTCTAATACTGTCACTCATGACATGACACCATCTTTTTATACAATGACATAAAATCAAATGGTTGCGGTATTATATGAAGTAATAGTTTGCTGCTTTCTTGTCTTTGTTTAAAATATGTGTTGGCTATAGAGTATCTATCATGATGTCTTTTTACCATTTTCGATCTTCTTAATTTAAAGCAAACATGACTGCTAAAGCTTTAGCCTTAATCTTCAGGATATTGACAAGGAAATTAGTGAGTTAAAATTGTCGGTAAATACACGTGGCCGACTTGTAGCAGCAGAGTTCTTGAAGCAATTCATATAGGTTCCTACTGGTTTATCATTACAGTGCAGTGACTGAAAAGCTTGTAAGTGCATATCTAAACTATTTCTCTTGGAAAAAACTATCAAATATATGACTTGTGCACGACATGAACACAGAACAAGTACACCTGCTTTACAGGTCCGGTCCATCATCTACAGTGAATCAAGCCTGCGTCACCCCATGCATTGTAGTATGCTCTCTGTTGGCCCGCGGCCAAATCACGTGGACTGAAGGAATGCGAGGTGGATTACATGTTTACAACTAAACAAGTTTGGTCAATGTTTGAGCATACTTTTAAAAAAGTGAATGAAAATGAAAAACTGTATGAGCATTGAATTAACTAATTCACGTCACAAAATTGTAAGATACATGGTTGTCATGTGTTGCTTTTTTCCATTGATCCCAATGAATGATCAGTAATGCAAGTTGTGTACAAAATCCAAGTTAAGAGTGTTGAAGTTTATGGGCGAAAAATTGGTGCTACATTTACAATATATTACTGCACTAATTGCAGTAATCTAGAAATGAAGTTCGCTGGAATATTCCTGTGGGTGCCAATTGCTCAACTCTATAAGCAGTGTTTTAAAACCCGGTGCCGGGACAGGGTTCAACTGGACCCGATTAATAAACTGGGCGAGTTCTGGAGACCCGCTGATCCGGGTTGTTCTTTGACAGAAAAAGTTTTTACACTTTAGGCCTGATTAATAAATTGGGCCAATTTTGGTGACCCGCTTACCGGGTTGTTCTTTGACAGAAAAAGTTTTACACTTTAGGCGGGATTCGAACTCTCGCGCAATGAAACATTCTACTAATACTTAACTCCCTTAACTCCCTGGGTTACCTTAGTTTTGCTATAAATATCTCATATTTTTATTCTATTGAATATATGTTGGGAAAAGTTAATTTCGCTCACCTATGCAAGTGTATGTTCGGGTTCATTGAGCCGTCAGATTTATATTCAATGGCCTATCAAATTCACAAGTTTAAATACCCCGTAAGTTTGATGGGCTGCCAAATGTAAATTCAATGATCGAATGAGCTTGAGCGCACACCGACGCGCGTGAGCCCAGGCTCATATAAACGAGACTTGTATATATTTATCTACTTTATAACTAAAATTTCAAAATAGCACCAATGGGTACACTACTCACTACAATACAATGATTTTGTGTATATAATATTATATTTAATCTAATATATAGTAAAATTAGGTTAACCCCGGTTAACCCTCGGTTGAACCTAATTGACTCGGCCTCATGACCATTCCATCAATGGCCGGGCCAGTATTTAAACATTGCTTTATAGGCAGGCACCTTACCAAAAAAATTAATTAAAGAATAAAAACTTTATCTGTGGTAGGTCATAGGCTAAAACTTTGGGGTTGTAGGAATAGTTTATATAATCAATTTTGCTTCCTTCAATGGGTTGTTGTTGAACTTGGTAAGATTTTATTGATTCTGCCCTAGTTTTTAGTTGGGTATAGATGGTGGGTAAAATTAAAATATTTGTTTGAAAGTTGATTCTAGGTTATTTTTAATTAAAATTGGCCGAAATTGCTGAATTACCTTGCGAGGTGATTCTATCGATTTCGGTTCCCAACCCTCATTTCGGAATTAAATTTTTTGTTATTTTTTAATTATTACTTATCATATGGATATAAGCTCGAGAAGTATATTATATTAGTATGATTTATTTTAAAAGTTTAAAATTACTTACTCATGTAGGATCTTGTTTGATACGGCTTGTCAATACAAGTATAATAGTATAAAGAACATGCATATATAAATTTAGGAGAGACAATTATGTTAATTTAAAGTTTTAAAAATAGGTATGACGCAGCATCAAAATTTATTCTATAAAATTTTATTACCAACCTTTAATTCTTATTCGGTGGTGAATTAATAAATTAATTCTAAAAAACTCCACTTCCATTTAGGAAAAAATTTACACCTAAACAGCCCCTGAGTTAGTTTTAGATAGATTCAATGTTTACTAAAGTTACTACTACGTGTCAATGTTGTAAAATATGCTATCATCTATCATATTTTGTGTGGCATTAGAGTAATTAGGTACATAATCCATAGTAATAAGGTTAATTACATAATTAAATTCTTAAAACTTTCTATATTACTAAAAGCTTTTGACTTTGAACTGTGTGGAAGTGGGTCATCAAGTTTTGTGGACATTTGTTAAGTGTCTTCTTTATATGCTCCTGCCCCATGTGGGGATGGTTATAGGTTGTGCAATTTTTATTATACAACTAGTAAAACTCATGGTGTTGATAGGTTTTGATATACCTGCTTGCCCATGATAAAAGCACGTCTTGGATCTTGACATTGTGCACTGTGTTGGTTGCTTATGCAAACTGTTGCTTATTAAGTTTTTCCTTCGTTTAGGAACATATATTTATAAATAAGATAAAATTCTTAAATTTTGTGATTTCATAAATCTTTGAACATGTAATTTGAATTTCATATTCTCAATATTTGGGAAAAGCATGATGTCATGTGTATTTTAAGAAACCTTTATTCTAAACCTAATTGCAAGTACATTATGTTGCATCTAATATGATAATTCTCTTCAATTTTCTATCTTGAGTACGTTCTTTTTTGTGCTTTTTACTGATGTGATTTAGAGAAAATCATAAGTAAAAAGAAGAGAGAATGAAAAAAGACGGGAAGAATTTTTAATGTTCCCCACTCACCATGAGCCTAGCGTGAAGAACACTTGGGGCATTGATATTTTATATTGACAGCACAAATTAGCTTAAGTGGCATTGATGCTTGTGTGCACTAGAGTGTGTGTCATCAATATGAAATATCAATGGCCCATAGGTGTTTTTTACTCTAGGCTCATGGTGAGTGAGGAGTATAGAAAATGCTTCTTAAGAGAAGAGGGTCATAGCGAAGATATGGCCATTGTCAGAAGTTAAGAAAGAGGAGAGGGTGGAGAAAAAGAATTTTGGTGAGGAAGGTGATATTTATAAACAATATGTTACAATATTTCATAAAGAACATGTTATAATATTTGATTTATGAATAAGAATGAATATAAGCATGGGCTCACGCGAGACATTGTGAGCCCGGGCTTTGTAGGTTATTTGATTTTGATCCGATAATGCACATAACTTAGGTTTCCAGCCCCCTTACACCATCACGGCTCTCGAAAGCATGGGCCTAGGGTTATACTTCTTCAATCCAATATTTATAATTATATTTTTTTAAAAAGTGATTTTTATTAAACGGTAAAACCCACATTTAAAATAAGAAAAAATTATTAAAATATAAAAGATATAAATAAGATTTCTCTTTTTTAGCAACTCAAGCTTTTGGAAACTTAATTATCATACATATTATTAGAGCTCCAAGTTCTCGGAGGTCTTTGGTTCAAGCCTCGTGGGAGGTATTTATACAACATTTATATTTTAATTGTATTTTATGTGTATGAGGGATGCATAATATAAAAATGTAAATAAGATTTCCCTTTTTTCTCTATTTTTTAGAAACTTGGTTATTTTATAAAAATAAGCTTATTATATTATTTTTTAAATACCTAACTACTTAAATTGAGCAAAATAAAGCTATTAACATCGAATAAATTTACAAAATGGAACTAAATCTAAGACAAAGAGTATTAACTTTTTCCTTTGTAAATTATTCTATCTAGCTCAATTTAGTTTTTTAAAATAAATTTATTTTAATTTATTTTAAAAAACTAAATGAAGTACACATTTCTTCCAGTAAATGAAAATGCATGTTTTAGGGTGAGATACATAAAACATATTCACTTTAAAAAATTACAACCTTCAAATCCACATTGTTTTGCCCTGCAAATAGGGCTGCAAACAGGCTGGGGCAAGCCCAAGCCTGGCCCAATTTTTTTTTTTCAAAACTTGGCCCAAAGCCCATAACTAAGTTCAAAATTTTAACCCGGCCCAAAAGTTAAACGAGCACAGCCCCGGCCACGTGCTTTCAAGCCAAAATAGATGTGATATAAAAAAAAATTTAGACATGATAAATCCATATCTTGAGCTATAATTCCTGTTAATATACAATTATATATACCTACAAAATATTATATCATCGTTGATAGTGCAATAATTTCTACCAGTACTACACCCTCTAGAATGGAATAGTTTTTACTCTTGATTAGAACTATTAAGGATTACAAGGAGCTATAATTCCTATCTAGGGGACATTTCCGTTCTCATTTTGACTGAGTTAGGAACTAACAAATTAAATAACAAAATAAAGATAAGAATTAACAAAGACAAATTAAATATTACTACACAATAACCAATTAGATAATAGAACACATGCAAGAACTAACCTATTAAATAACAGAACAAATCAAAAACAAATAGATTAGATAACAGAACAACTACATGAACTAATAGATTAGATAATAAAACAAATACAAGAACTAACAGATTAGATAACAAAACAAATACAGGAACAAACAGATTAGATAATAGAACAAATGCAAGAACTAACAAATTAGATAACAAAACAAATATATGAACTAACACAGTCAAATTAAATACACTAACGAACAGAGGCAAAGAGAACATATTTGGTACATAACAAATTAGGTGATAGAACAAATTAAATAACAAAATAAATTAGATAATAAAACAAATACAAGAACCAATAGAGAAATCAGCAGAACTAAGATATGAACTAACAAAGGCAAAGAGAACAAACAAAGTAGGTGATAGAACGAAGTAAATAACAGAATAAATTAGATAACAAAACAAATATAGGAACCAATAGAGAAACTAACAAATGAAATACGTGAACTAACATAGGCAAAGAGAACAAATTCAATACAGAATAAATTACATGATAGAACTAATTAACAGAACAAATTAGATAACAAACAAATGCAAGAACTAATAGAGTAATTAACAGAAACAAAAATACGAACTAACAAAGGCAAATAGAACAAATTCAGTAATAAAACAAATTAAATGATATAATAAATTAAATAACAAAATAAATGAGATGATAAAATTAAAAGCAACAAATTTAAGAAGAGAACTAGAGCCTTGGCAAAATGGAAAGTAGTGGTCCTCCGTCGATCCCATGAAGAGAACCATAACAGCCAAAACAGAGGTCTTTCGTCAATCCCACAAAGAGAACTAGAGCAGCCAAAGTGAAGGTCTTTCGTCTGTCCCATGAAAAGAACTATAGGTCTAAAGCAGCCAAAATGAAGATTGGAGAGCATACAAAATGAAAAATAGAGGTCTTCCCTTTTATCAGTCCCACAAAAAGAGCCAGAGGTCCAAAGTAGCTAAAATGGAGAGCAATCGGCGAAATAAAAAGTGGTAAAAGAAGCATGAGAATGCAAAATAGTGGTGAAGGCTACAAGACATAGGAGATGAGAGTCATGAGACAAATGCAGATTGACGGTGAATGGTTAGGTTAGGAGATGAATGCAGAGTGGCGGTGAATATGGGCTGCAAAATACAAGCATTGAAAGTCAGGAGACAAACGCAGAGCAGTGGTGAAGGGCTGCAGAAAAGACGACAAGAGTTAGGAGACGATGAGGTGAATGTTGAAAACCTAAATAGACAATTAAAATGATATTAATACCAAACCACAACTCTGGAGGTAGGGGTGTAAACGGACAGATGCGAACGCGGACAAGGCATGTCCGCAGCCGTCCGTTTTTATACGGACTAAGTGCTTGTCCGTCCGTATTTGTCCATGACGGACACGGACAAAAACGGACGGACACGGACGGAATGAAGGTGAAAGTCTTTTGTTCTTAAATTAAGGGTGGTTAGTAAAAAATTAATTAAAAAATAAGTTATAATAATAGTAAAATAGTCTAATCTAAAAAATAAATAAATAATGATGTTATAAAAGACATGTGAGAGTATAATATGTATTTTTTACAATCTTATTGTAAAAATTAACTATGTGACATAGGTTAGTAATTTAGTATAAAATAAAAATAAAAATAATAAAATATATAGTTGGCGGACACGAACGGCTGCGGACACGGCTAACCTTTGTCCATGTCCGTCCGTATTTAGGACGGACAAAAATCAATGTTGTCCATTTTAGTGCGGACGGACGCGGACGCGGACGCGAACGCGGACGCGGACGGACACCGGACAAACGGATACCGTTTACACCCCTATCTGGAGGACCGCATGAACGGTGACAATGGCTCAAAAAATTAACGGGCTGAAACCAGTCAGGCTTTTAAGAATTTTTGGCCCCGGCCTAAACCCGTCCTAAAATTTCATAAATCATAAAATTTTAAACCCGGCCTGATGTATTCACTAAATTCTAAAACCCAAGGTACAAAATTTCGGGCCGGGGTCGGGCTTGCACCCCTACCTGCAAACTTTGTCTGACGAATACTGCCATTTTTGCTTCCTGTAAGCGAAAGTACAGAAAATGCGAAGATCAGGCGTCGGGTTGGTAACGTAAAGGCCAGAATTTTAGTCGTAGAACCAGCAGACCCGAACTTGCACAGTTGCGGCGATGCGGCCGCTGCCGATACTTATCCCAACGGTCGTTCGAACTGGAACTGCGGGAAGCAGGTTCAAAGACTGATGCTACGGTTTCGACCAAAAGAGCTTCTTTCGACCTGCAAAGACCCAAAATCCGTCTCCCAAATCCATGCCCTGCTCATTCTAAATGGCAACTCCTGTAGCTGCAATGCCACCAGCCAGCTTATCGGGTCTTATGCCAGAGCGGGCGATATATCAGCTGCGCGCCTCTTGTTCGACAAAACGCCCCAACGAAATGTTTCCTCTTGGAATGGCATGCTCTCGGCCTATAGCCGCCAAGGCTTCTCTGCCGAAGTACTAGACTTATATCACCTTTTAGTCTCGGACTACCGTGTCCGACCTGACAGCTCGACTTTTACACTCACCCTCAAGGCATGTGCCGACCTATGTAACCTGGGAATGGGCGAGGAAGTTTTCTCCAAAGCCAGCGAATGTGGATATAAAGACGACATTTTTGTTGGGTCTTCTATTCTAAATCTGTACATAAAGTGTGGTAAAATGGAGGAATCCATGAAGATGTTTAATAAAATGAAGAACAAGGATATTGTGTCATGGACAACAATGATCTCAGGTTTTGCCAAAAATGGCCTAGGGGTTGAGGCGATTGGGTTATATAGGAAGATGCAGGAAGAAGGCGTAGAGGGAGATGGCATTGTCCTTGTAGGCTTGTTTCAGGCATGTGCAGATTTAGGAGACTTGAGAACAGGCTTGTCAATTCATGGATTCATGATAAGACGGGAAATCATCAAAGATGTTGTCATCGAAACTAGTCTAGTGGATATGTACGTAAAGAATGGGTGTCTCAAACTTGCTCTTCAGGTTTTTAACAGCATGTGTTACCACAATGTGATCTCCTGGGCTTCGCTAATTACTGGCTGTGCACAAAATGGTTTTGCAGCAGAGGCACTCCAATTGCTGTTCGAGATGCAAAATTGTGGATTTAGGCCAGATTCATTTACTCTGGTGAGTTCTCTATTAGCATGCTCCCATACTGGGCATCTGAAATTAGGAAGATCTGTACATGGGTTCATTGCCAGAAGGCTTGAGTTTGATCAGATCTTAAGTACTGCACTGATTGATATGTATGCTAAATGCGGGAGTTTGTCAAATGCGCATACAGTTTTTCATCAAACAAGCTCACGAGATGTAATCTCATGGAATACTATGATAGCTGCTTATGGGGCTCACGGCTGTGGAAAAGAAGCGCAGTCACTCTTCCTCCAAATGGAAGAGACTGAAGTAAAGCCAGATGATGCCACATTTGCTTCTCTGTTGTCTGCTTTTAGTCACTCAGGTTTAGTTGAGGAAGGTCAGTATTGGTTTGATGTCATGATAAAGAAGTTTAAAATTAAGCCAGGTGAGAAACATTATACTTGCATGATTGATCTTTTGGCTCGTTCGGGCAACGTGGGGAAGGGCGTTGAATTGGTTAAGTCAATGGATTTTGAACCAGGAATGCCAGTATGGGTTGCTCTTCTTTCAGGCTGTTGTAAGTATGGGAATTTAGAAATTGGTGAGATAGTAGCCAGAAAGGTACTTCAGATGAAACCTGATGATCCAGGTATTTATGCATTAGTTTCCAACATTTTTGCTGCAGGGAAAAGATGGAATGAAGTTGCGAAAGTGAGGCAGCTGATGAAGCGAACAGGTATAAAGAAGGTGCCAGGCTACAGCATATTGGCTGTAAGAGGGAAGCTCCATGCATTTTTTATTGAGGACAAGAGCCATCCGCAATATGAGAAAATATTACATATGTTGAAAAAATTAAACTTTGAAATGAGAAAAATGGGCTATGTACCAAAGACCGAGTTTTTGTTGCAAGATCTCGAGGAGGAGGTGAAGGAAAGACTTGTATAATCACAGTGAGAGGTTGGTTTTTGCTCCACTAAATACAGGTCCAGGAACTAAGATTTTGGTAACAAAAAACTTAAGAATCTGTGAGGATGGCCACGATGCTACCAAGTATATATAAAATATCGTGGATAGAGAGACTGTTTTATGAGGGATATGAAACGTTTTCTTCATTTCAAGCATGGGGCATACTCATACGGTGACTGTTGGTGATGCATTCTGGTTAACCTTAATGTGGCTGGTGAGGCAAGGACGAACACATGGACCAGCTTTATAGATGTCCCTTATTGTTCATTGAAGGCATTGGACAATGGTGACACAAGCAATCGCCGTTAGTAGTGATGGAATAGCCTCATCATGATTTCCCTCCGTTCACAGTTTTAGGACTTGGATATTCGATACTCTCCCGTGCTTATTTGATGAATCTGAACCATGCATATGAGGGTGCAAGTATATTGCAACTAGGATTTCCAATCTTCGTATGGTGTAAAGTTAAGGATATAGAAACTGACATCTATGGTGAAGGGGCGCTGACAG
The DNA here is from genome assembly GCA_035235625.1 of Saururus chinensis. Classification (NCBI taxonomy): domain Eukaryota; kingdom Viridiplantae; phylum Streptophyta; class Magnoliopsida; order Piperales; family Saururaceae; genus Saururus; species Saururus chinensis. The sequence goes on from CP141145.1 coordinate 37,700,525, forward strand.
TGAGCCGAGCAGGGACCATAAAAGAACGCTTCCATGATGAAAATAGATTAATGCTGCACTCCCTTATGGCCCAACCAGTCGCAGCCTGGCCCACATAAATGCCTGCTGGCCCACACCCATGCGCGTTCCCCACGCCTACCCGCCACGAGCAATCTGAGTCACAAGTGATCCAGACTTCATGGCTTCATATGGTGCCAAGTCAAAAATTTTGAGCAAGGATTTTGTGAGGATATAAAGATAATGGGTAGATCTACAGCAAACGGGGGGTCCAACTAGCGAGTCTTGCCTTGTGATGAACGTCGCTATTTGGACCCATAAAACTCCTCGGTACCTTAAAAAATAAAATCTTTATATATATTTTCCCCTTACTCGCCTTCTACTTTTATATCTTTACTATTTTTTTCACTTATTACTTCAGGTAAAAAAATTTAAGCACTTTCTTTTTTTTCTTTTTCATCGATAGCAGCCATGGCCCTCCCCTCTCTCTCTCCCTCTCTACAACCTCTGCCTCACATTTCTCTCTCTCTTTTCCTGCTTCCCCACAAATGGGGCATTGAAGTTTTCATGAGGTCTAAAAAGCCACATTTAAAAGTAATATGGTCTTGTAGATAGAGATACTATGATCTTTGTAGATAGAGATACTTTAAGCATGGAATGTTTGGTTGAGTGGAAGCAAAGTGAGATTGTCTGCAACGAAAAGATTTAAGAAATTGGGTATGTGAGAACTTCCTTTTTTCAAGGCCTTTCATGATCTTCTACTCCCCCTTTTGCTTGGCTTGTTAATTCAGAAAGAGTTAAATACTCATTGCGTGTTAAAGGAAATCAGTGTTACTAACCCCGATCTCTTCTCATAAATTCTCTTTTTCTTCTCTTATGAGGCATTTACTGATTTTGTCATTTGATTGTATTATTATAAAAGATTATATATATATATATATATACCAACAATGAGCCATGATCACAATTAAAGAGTTACATTCATTAATATTATGTAACCGCCCAAATAACAGTCAAATACACGCCAAGTTCATATAGTGTGTTATCATTAACACGATAGTCGAAAGGATGTCTTCCTATACATGATAACATGACTTTTTATTATTGTATATTGTATTATTAATAATAATATGTATGCCTCCTATACACATTAACACAACTTATCAATGTCATATATCATATTATTGATAACACGATATTTTATATATCGTATAATTAATAACATGACTATGTATTATTCATGTGTATGTAAGTATTGCTTATCATGTGCTCCATAATACGATATAGGAATAATTGTGTTTCCAAGCCTACAAAAAAACTAGTGGTTGAATACTAGGTCATTACCAAGGAAGCCATGGAGTAGTTGATGTCACTAAGCTTCGCCGGATTAACCCCTCAATGGGCCGCTGACCTTCACTACAAAATCACTTCTTCGCATGAGTATAACTTTGGGCCGAACCTCACTTCATAGTCGGAACTCAATTTTGACAGGTCGAATTTTGGAAATGTTGAGTCGGAAATCAAACTTCCTATTACATTTTCGCTTTTCACTAGTTGGACTTTAGAAATCACTTATTGGAAATTAAAACTCGTACTCAATGATCGGTTGTTTCTAGGTAGGTAAATGCAGCATTCTACCTAATTTATACAATATAAAACCTAAACCCTAACCCTTCTATTTTTTCTTGAACATCGTATAAATCCAAATTTTGTGATATTAATATTCAAAACCAGAGAATATGAAATTTAAGATTTTTCAACCAGGTAATATGAAAAAAATAACTCTGAATAATATCCATCATTAAATCAAAATATGACGGACATGAATAGGTAGACCGTGTGAACCTGGGCTCATGCTAGCAACTCTTTTGAGATATAAGTATTGGCAGTGATAGTCGCCATAATGAAAGCACGATGGCTGCATGCCCCACATCGGGCCCGCACATCTCCCATAAGCAGATGATGGGGACACAAGCTATCAACGAGGTGTTCAAGTAAAGGAAATTGATATTCTCATTTCACTTTCTCTACTACAAAACCCTACTCCCAGTCCCAACACCAAAATCTTACTCAGCTTGGAATTGGAATTGGACTGAGAAAAATAAAATCAGGCCAATCAAAGGCTATGGCTAAAATAGGTAAGAACAAGTAGAGTAGGACTCATTTTCGCAAGTAAATAAAAACCAGATCGAGATTCATATTTTTAAACGGCAGGAAAGTATACATAACAAAGAAATGGAATTAAATGTCAAAATTACTGAAACAAGGTGCAAGCCTGTGTCCATCACATCACATAGCGATAATGCACTCAAAGCTGACTCGACACACCCAGAAAGTATTTACGCGGAAAGTTTTGCTTGTTCGGCATAACTGACATGCGCATAGAAAATGTTGAATCAAAAAACAAAATTTTGTGTAAATCTATATGGACACAATGGTGGCCACACTCCTCTTTCATAGAGTTTGCCGTTACGGTGCCGCAATAATTATTGCATTTTACCAGAGGATTCACAGACTTGTTTGATTGCATTAGAAATGTCACCCGCAGTCGCTCCATTAGCGTAGGCCAAAAGTGGGCTCTCCCCAGGTACAATGTCCTCCTTCTGGAAGCTTTCAGTAGTCCTCAGCAACTCCTCCGACCCTTTCTGAACCACTTCTCTGATGATGACTGTCTTGTGTGTTCCCGATATAAGTTCTTCATAATCTGTATCACCTGTTTCTCCCAAAATCACAACCATGTTTGCGACATTTAGACCCCAGCGCACAAAAAGGTACCTAGCAACATCATCAGGACTATGTTATAAGTTTCACTGCCAACACTATAAATGTCATCTTTCAAAAATTATTTACCTAATTTTAAGAAAACAAACGTTCAGATACCTGAGAGCCTGTGCGCGAGATGCTAGGAGAGGAATTACTTGCAATCGTGTTGAGTTTCTGCAATACATTAGGTGGCAACGTAAGCCTCGGATTCTCAATTTCTGCCTCAAATAATCCACTTTCTTAGCCTGAAAGAGCCAGACAACCAGCCACTTTAATCAGTCAAATAGATGGCCACATGCTTACATAGTAATTTGTACAAATTAGCTACATTCATACCTTTGTTGAATCCTTGATTATGTAGGAAATACAATGACCTGTATTTGATTTCACATCTTCCTGGATAAGACCTAAAGCATCGGAAGAGGTATTCACCTTACCATCTTTGGAGCTCATTAATTTAAAGATGGTTTTCTTCAGTCCATCACAACCCCAACGGTAATCTATATGAGAGGCATAATCTGGATCTGGACAGAGCGTCCCACTATCATCCTCCATGCACTGATAAGTACCTGGATAGTACACCTCGCTTCCACTGCTACATATAATAGCATCAAATTCTTTTGCCTGAATCTTACTTGATCTCAGGAAGCTAAGTGTCTCCAGAATTGGCATGGCAGTTGATAGGGCAAACCCAGTAAACCTAGCCAGTTGTGAATCCGATTTTGCAGCTAAGATCTCTCGCACAATCTCCAACATTTTCTTATCAGGATTCCCTGTATCATCATAGCAATCAAGTGCAATTACAACAAGCCACCGCCTTCGCCTTAAGATGGGATACTTGTTGATTGTATTTGTGTTCTCATTGTTCTTTCTTCCCACTTCACCGCTATGTGATTCCAAGATAGGTTTCTTTATTCTCTCAAGTATTCTTTTCACTTGATCCTGCAATTGATGATCATCCTGTGCTCCATCGTTTTCAATTTTACCTGAATTGTTCTCTGACTCACTCAATAAAGATTTTTCCCCATCTACAGATAGCCTTAATGATGTATCTTGAACATCTTTCAATGAATCACCAAGTGACTCCTCAGCTGCAGCTTCATCTAATGGGGTATCCGTTTGCCATTGTGGGTGTCTCATTCTACAGGCTGCAACCCTAGTAAGATATGTACGGCAGTGTTCAGGCCAAGAGAAGAGATGGATGTTTCGCCAACCATTCTTTCGGCACTCATGCCATAGATTCTTCTCGGCAACTAATTTCAGAAGAGCGTCCGCAATTGCCTTCTCATCATGTGGGTCAACAAGTAAGCCATTGTTCAGAGCCTGAACAATGCAAAACAATGACTTTTCAGTACACATTTAATTACAAAATGGTGTTGGAAGATTGATGTGCGCTTAATAGATTGTCAATGGGACGGGCAATAATTCTAAACAATATACAGGGCACTGAACCGGCAGTAGTCCTCTTGGTCAGCCCAGCGTGTTCAGTCAGTTCAACCTAGCTGATAATTAATTTATAGAATAATTAAATTGTATGTCAGGAGCATCTGTTGTAAGTATATAATTATTATCTAAAAATATACTTCAGAGTACTCAAAGTTATTTCTAGGTATGCCACATTATAAGTTATTCTACAGAGTCATCTTGAAAGCTTCACGAGAAATGCAGTAGAATATGCAACAAAAATACCCGATGAATGTCCACTGGACCACCGTTCTTTGTTGCCACCATAGGGAGTCCATGCGCAGCAGCCTACAACCAAGCATGAATCAGTTTTCACCAAATATCTGCATAAGAAATGTACCTTGATCACTAAACTAACCTCAATTAAGGTCAGTCCAAAAGGCTCTACCAAGGCTGGATTTATGAATACTCCCTGCATGAGGTTTGTTAAATCAGTTATCGACCTTTGATCAGGAAAATGAATAATTTTGAATATTTCTTTCAAGATTTATGTCTATAATGCCAGTCTCTTTTCCTAGTGCAAAACTTTCATAAAAATATATAAACAATGAGAAAGAAGGTATTAAAGAACCCTGGTCTTTGCTGCAAGACGGTAAATCTCTGGGACATCCAACTGCTTGTGATGCTTTGGAAATGCAACTAATCCATATAAATCGTATTTATCAATCATCTTTAAAACTGTGGTGAGAACACTAGCATTTCCAGATGACATCTCATCAATGTCATCCCTATTTCCCATTATCAAGGTCTGTAAAATATACAAGTTTATTAAACAAACTGTCAATGGCGCATACTGAATCAAACTAACACAGGCAAAAAATTGATTTTCACTAACAGAAAAATCAAAAAACAAGATGATTCTTACAAGGTTGGCAAGCTCTCTTAACGGCCTGCACTCCCCAAAGGCCTTCAGGAGGGTAGTGATGTTCTTCTTCGGGTCTGGCCTTGACAAGGCCAGGATCATGGGTTTGTGAGGATTTGTAAGGAAGCGCATAACCTAAAGAGTAGAATATAAGCAGGAAGAGATAGCAGAGTCTATTTAAGAAGCCATGACAATTGAAAAGCATACCTCAGACCATATAGCTGGGATTGCCCTAGGAGAAGTCCCATCAGCTCCAGTAATAAGAGCTGTAAGTTCACCTTCCTGATCCACTGTATCTTCCTGGACGACAACGTTGCTGAAGTCCATACCTGGAGGAATAACCTGAAACATCATGGTAATAGAATGATTGTGATCAGTAAAACAACTAAAGGATTCAAATGGTCCTATTTTTAGACCGAGAAGATAAAACAGATATCCATTTTGCTTGCAACATGAGATTGTGCATGTCACAATATTCTTAACTTTTTGTACATGTTTAATGCAAAACTTAGGAAACCATACTAACCACCATCCTTGGCATGTATCGTCCATGGCAATCAACACTGCGTCTGGCCCTGGCACGTAATACCTTGTCAAGCTTGACATCAAAACCATCATACAGGCCCCATTGTTCATCAATCTCCTGCTTGGTGCTTGTAATTACTAATTCAGCTGCATCCAATGATAATTCCTCAGCCTCTATTCTTCTCATTATTTTATAAGTGGAATTAATGTCCTCCTTTGACTGTCTCCCCTGTTTAAGAAGTTGTTCCAGCTTATTTCTCCCCAATGAATGACCAGTAAGGACCATTGGGACGTTCAGAGCACCAGAGAGGAGGGCAGCACTATCCCCTGCATCAGCATAATGGCCATGAATCACATAAGGCCAAACAGGCTGACCCCCACCAATCTGGTCTCCCAACACCTTGGACATGTTAAGGATGTGTGCTAAAGCTCCATCCACAAATTCTTGAATGTGGGGCCAAAGCAACTCCTTGCGGAGATACTTGTCTCTAGGACCAAATGGTATACGTATAATATAAGCACCACTGCTTTCTCCAACATCATGAGAGTCCTCATCATATGAACCTGATGTCAGCATTTCAGTGGGCTCCCCATAACTCCAGTCTACTTCAGTGGATAATATTTGCCGGGTGAAAAGGTCTACCCTATAAACGCCTGGCATCATTGCAAGTGCCCGTGAAAGTTCAACAACATATTTTACCTGAAATACATTAAAAAGTTTATTGTAACTTATGCACAAATATCTTCCTATTTTCAATGTTGTCATTCATTTTTGAAATAGAATTAGCTATATACCTGACCGCCTGTATCAGAGTCTCTGCCAAGTTCCATGTTATCTCCTCGGACGAGTCCGTGCAGACTAAAGCAAGAGTAAATAAGTAAATATTAGATAATCTTTCCTTAGATATTAAATAATATTTGGCATGCTAAAGTAGTTCTCTTTTTATAGATGCAAAATAATAAATTCAGCATTGATAACTGAAGGCACAACCAAAAGATTCTTTACAAGCAAATAGTGAAGATTATGAAGTCATGACTACAGTTACTTAAATGCTCATCTGAGATGGAAAATACATTCCCAGGAAAGCCCACCTAAAACCAAACCAGTGCAATTCATAACCCCTTTTAGAAATCCAGGAGCAAGCTTCCAGTCATAAGGAAACTTTTATTTAACTCATGATAAACTTCCCTCAAAGGTGCTGGAAAAATCAATGTGCTTTGAAATTACAAAAGTTCAAATTCCTGGCCTCCAATCAAATGGCTAAAATGTCATGACTTATGATGAAGAAGGCACCACATGTCAGAAGATAACTAAATTTTGTAGGCATCCACTTCTGCACAAGATCCATGCTGGACCAATTGAGAGAGAAGGTTCAGATAGAACTCATATTAGCAAGAACACCAAACTGAAAAATATACCCAATCAAAATTGACATGGCAAAGAAGTGAGAAATGAGAATCATTAAATGATATAGAACAATTGACCTCACTGCCAATCAAGATGTTTCGAGAAGTAAAACACAAGGTAACATCACAGTTATCAATTGAGGTTCTACAAGCAAATAATCATAAATGTTAGTACATAGGATAGTAATATACAATATCACCTTATATTTCTATAAAAGTAAATCCTCATATTAAATACCAGTCCTTTTCTCTTATAGTAATATACTGTAAGAATTAATTTCTATTAATATGTAAATAGATGAGGAATCTGCCACCCCCTGCTTTATCCAGCCCACCCCACCTCTATACCATCCACTGTCTCGATATACACAAACGGTGGATATCCACCGACTGTGTTAAGGGGGTGGGCTGGCTAAAAAAGGGAGTGGCAGACTCTTCATCCCAAGTAAATATGAGAGAACCAGTGGATGTTACCTAATTAGAACAATGTAGAGCTTCTTCCCTTTATTGTCATCCGACCAAATTTGGAGGTCAGATATGTTTCGCTGGAACTTCTTTCTTGGTGTTTCACTCTGCATCATCTCACCCAATATATCGCCTTTTTCTCCTTCAGATAGATCTTCTGACATGTCCTCAGTTGCATCTCGACGGCCTTGCTCCCGCTCCCATCTCCGATTTGCCATACGCTGTAAATCTTCCCATTCCAGCTATTGGCAGTTGCAGAAGGCAAAGAATTCATTAGCTAGATATACATAGTCAGATTTTTCATCATTATTCTTTTAAGACAGAGTTTCTAAGCTTAACTATACTTCCAAAACAACCTAAGACTCAAATTTGGTAGCTCCATCATTAATAACCACGTTTAACAATTATTATGTAGTGTTTTAGCCTTTTTTAGCATTCAGTAAGATTAAAAATATCAACGAGATACGAAAATATGTTAAACAGATCAACCAACAATTTCTTAATAGTATATTTTAGCCCAAAAAGAAAAAATGAAAGAAACTTTGTCATATCTCCAAAGTGGTTGATCTGATTCTCACTCTCTCTTTCCTTTCCTGTGTACTAGGTTTACAGCCAACTTCTCCCTAATGTGTCATATCTACTTTCAATTTTCCTAGCAAGCATCAAAATATAGCCTCAGCTCAGCCGCATACATTATATTACTGCCTTTTATTCTCAAATTTATAAATGCAAAATTAATAGCAAATATAACGGGTTAGATAAAAAATAACTACCATTCCAGATATCAAATTTCATCATATTCATTGCTCAAGGCCAACTATCTGCTCTATGTATACGATTCTCTTTTGGTCTTTTAATTTCCTAGTAGCAGATAAAGAAATCTCGATAAAGTTTCAAACTAACTACGAAAATTGTGTTCATTACCTGAACAACTTTGAGGAGAAATGTAACTAATGTGCCGGTGCTTCTTTATTTTATTCTTGAAATGCTATCACCCAAGTAAAAGGCTTCAGCCTTTCTGTAACATATAATATATAATTCATTGAATTTCAAAAGATAAACGAAACTGTACTTGTTGATACTCTTGTATTAAAGTTTTGGGTAGATGGAAAAATGGACCACACATTTACGTACAGCTAATCATCAATATGTCCAAATACCACGCATAGGGAGTAGCAGAAAATTATCTGCTCTTCCGTTCAGCTCACTCTACGCATCATTACCTCATCAAAACACTAGTTTACATTCACATATACGCCTACTGAAAACATATTCCCTACAAAAGATAAATTATAAATGAACTCAAAGAAAAATGGACACCCTATTAATTAGTGAAGTCCTCGCAAATTACAGTGAAACATTTAAACCAATTAAAAAAGCTACCGGCAATTTGAATAAAGCGTGTATGCACTTGCAGCTTTATTACCATTTAAGAAAAAAGATACCCATAACCACCAAGCTTGTCATTCTTGCCTGCAACCCAGTACATTATTTTATTTCACATTTGAAATAAAAATATCAACAAATTTGATGGACTGTCTCTTTGACAAAATGTGTTTACAATGTCCACATCAGTCTATAAAACATCCTTACATAAATAAATATAGATATAAATAATAAAATTTGGAAAAATTATTACATTTTTAAAAAAGAGCCATTTTACATCAACTATCACCAGCTACATTCCTAAGAAGAACAAGAAAATTTCTGAAAAAAAAAAGTTACTACCTCAAAAAGAAAATTAACTGATCCATGTCATCCAGTATTCTCAGAACTGATATTCAAAAATCATTGAAAAGTTCAAAACATTTGAAAAGCAATTCAGTATAAGAACATACAATACAGCATTGCAACGTTCAAGATTGTCAAAAGCCACCCATAGTGGTTAGACACCTCAATTGACTTCTCCATAAAAAGATGTTTTGATTAAAAGGTGAAAGGAGCAAAAGACAAAAGGTATAACATACACCATGATAAACAATAAATAATCTTCCATGTAGCCTCAAATCTAGAAAAGTCTATCTAAAGATGAGTTAATCATTTTTATGATGGTAATTGCAATTTCACATACTGCCTCCTGCCAAAACTAAAATATTCTAAAGAGAACATCAGAACACCTTCTATCCTTTATCAATATATGATATAAAGATAGTCAAAGAGTAAGAATCTCCTTTTAGCTTAGGCAACTTTATCTCTTTAAGCAACGAAAATGCAAGAATTATAGAAGAACGGAATATTTTAATTAATACATCTACAATGTAAGAAATAAGAATATTTAGTACCATTAACAAAACAATCGCTCAACACAGCCTAAAATCTATTATCATTCAAAAATCAATCAAATAAATAATTCGAACCACCAACACGGAATAGAGAGCTCCCTAGTTCAAGCGCAGTTCAACAAAACATAATTAATTATACAAACTTTGAGCATATATCGCGGACGTCAAAGACAGTAAGGAAGGTACTGCATGAACATAAAGAAGTCCTAACATACTGCGCTTCTTATGCATGTTTGATCTGCCAAACCAGAAATGAATATTTTGCCAATAAGTCCAGTCTAAATATATATATTCTTGTAAGACCCGTCGGAGGTCAAGTCCATACATAGAAAAGCACAAAGGAATGAATCATTTCCAATACATGCAGATGCTCAAACAAGAGTGTAGCAATTTAAATGAAGACAAGTAGAAGATGAACGGATTCGTACTTGCTTCTTTCTGCGGGCAAGATGCCATATCCTCCAGCACATGTTCTCCAGCCTGTTGCTCCTCTCTCTCGTGTTCCGGGTGGCCACCACCTTAATCCACGTCCTGTGGAGATCTGTCTCATCCACCCCAGTAACGACCTCCTCCACGAAATACTTGGTCGGATTAAAATGTCCCCGCTCTCTCAGATTCACCGTCGCCGGCCTCTGGTCGTCAATGGCAGCTGCCCCACTGTCCAATATCGCCTCCAGGTACCCATTTATCCATTCGTTACCCGCCATTTCTCCAGTCGAGCGACCACCCTACAAAAGCTAGTATCATCAGTACTTACTACTTCCAAAACAAACATACAAAGCCAATCCATGAAAAGATAAAACAAAATTCATCAATTCTCGCCACGGCAAAAACGCAACACAATCTGAGCAACGACATCAAATGCTAAGGCACAGATGCATACCAAGCAACGTTCTAATATACAAGGCGATCGCAGATAAAGAAGGACAACTACAACTCAGAAAACGATAAAAGTTCCGAAGAAGAGAGCTTCTACGTAGGAGAGAGTACGAGGGACAAGCTGATAACGAAACACTGCGGTCGCCAGCATTAATTGCAAGCGGGAGAAGCAGTCCACGAAAATGTCTCCCCGGCGGGAAGTGAATCTTGCCGGAAGATTACTTACCAAAAACAGAGCAACGGCCTCGTTATTCGACTGCGGCGAGCGTTAACGCCCACCAGCGAGCAGCGGCTTCAACAAAAAGGACGCCTCCTCTCCTCCGTTCTCTCCCATGCAAGTCCGTTGTCACCCAGCACGGCCATCTCCCCTCCTCTCCTCCCTTCTTCCCGACCAGCGCAGGCTGCCTGCGGGTAGGACGGAGATTGGACGGAGGGAGGGCGGGCGAGAGAGATAGGGTGGTGAGCGTTGTACGTACGACACGTGGGAATGGTGAGTCCCGTGCGACACACGTGTAGTGGGTCCTAGGCGAATCTGTTATTGACAGGCAGGTTTTCAATGTTGTGCATGCATGCGGGAGTTTCCATCCAAATTGGCCGCGGCGGCCGCTCGGTGAATGAGCGGCAATGTCGGGGGTATCGCTGAAAATATCAACAAATTTTTAGGCTTTTGTTGTGCGTTGGGTTTGTGCGATGGGAATATCCCCTGTGTTTATCAAGAACAAATGTTCTGTGCGGGCTCAGGTGGGTTTTGGCCCGGTTCTCTATGCGGGTTCATCGGTCATTTGGACCGGTCTGTCTGGCGATCCGAATCTCATGTAGCTCGAGCGCATCGCTGGCTCGCTGCTGGGTGCGGGTGCCCGGTGGTCAGAGGTATGAGAATTAGGAAATTAAGAGCTAGCACCCAATTCTGTCCTTTTCGTTGCGTTCGTCGCGGAGCCAAGATCCAGTGCATGACGTTTATGAGCTAGCCGCCAAACCAATTAGTGGGCCGCGGCCAGTGCGACGAAATCAAGGCGGCACACGGATTTGGCGTGAGAACGACAGGACTGGTGACATGATACGGGCTCACCAGATAATCCAAGCCATAGAAATAAAGATCAGAGGCCCATACTTTTATTGTGGGCGGCACCCGCTGGCCCGGCCTGCCTTGCGGCGTGCGCAGGCGAGCGGCCCGTGAAGAAAGAGGGCCGGTCCGGGCCAGGCTATGGGCCAGTTCGTAGGCCCGGCCAACGAGCCTGGCCGGGGCGCCCCTACTTGTCCAGAGTCCAGACTGCAAAAGCAACCGAAAATGAGTGATGTATTTGTGTGGTGGCAACGGGTTGCCACATCTATTTGTATGTGTGCAAACCACCATCAACCATTTTATATCCATTTCCCGTAGGCCACTGGCCACCAGAATCTGCTCATCTTAAATCATTGTATGTTGTGATCATCTGAGGAATCATATTGCCGTATTCATGCTCATTATTATTGTGGCTTTGAACAGAATTTTCCTGACTGCTCTAGGGAGAGGATGTCAACTCTACCAGAACAATACTGGAGGTTTGTGAGAAGACGCGGACATTTTAATGGGTCCAGTTTCGATACAGTAGGGATGTTAAGTTGAATATTGGACAGGCTTGGTTTGAGCTAAAATTTTGAAGGATAATTCAAGCTCGACTTGAACCTAAATAAGGCTCGAACTCAACTTGGTTTGCAAACTCAAATTCATATTCAACTCGATTAGCAAAGTCGAGGCTTAATTTAGACTCAATGCTTAATCTTTTACGTATAAAATTCAATTTAGGTTTGACAATAATCTAATTTAATATATATATATATATGTATATTATATTGTAATTTATAAATTATTTTGAGCACAACCTCGAGCCTTATTCAAACTGAATTTGAGTTCCATTTAAGTTAAAGGCGAGTCAAGCTAAGGTGTGTTCGACATCCACTCAAATTAATCCGAGCTAAAACGATTTGAGTTAGTTCTGGTCGACAAGCCAGGTTAATTCTTTAACACCCTTATGCTACAAGAATATTAATAAAGTAACCTTATTACCAATGGAGTATTGGTAGGATAGTTAGGACTGCCTGAGTTCAAGCCCCCACTATGTTAGGCCACCTACACAAGACTACATCCTAATTTACCCGGTGTGTATAATGTGTAAAGTCCCATATGTGCCCGATGGGATTGGTTGCAGGATACCCGGTGTGTATAATGTGTAAGTCCCATATGTGCCCGATGGGATTGGTTGCAGGATAAAGGGCTCCAAGAGGCCAATTGCCCTGCCCTTTTTAGTCACATCCTAAAGGATTTGAACGCTCCTCGTTAGCAAAATAAAAAGAATAGAATATCTTCCCATATAGAGATTTATTTTATTTCATTGCTACATCTTTGAGCAAGGCTACAAGAAACAGCTTGATGGCCTTCCCCATCGTCGTTCAGTATGGCAGATGCAACTTCAACACGGGAATCCTGTGTCCATTCCCAGCCCGGAATACCATCCCTCTCCTGCTTCGCAACCAGACAACAGTGTGCACGGCACACGGGCAATAAGGATTAGTGCACATCTGACAATGTCCCAATTCATCATTGTCCAAAGTCATCAATCTAGTGCGACTATAGCTTGTAATTCATTTCAGCACACATGTGTCCGAGAGGGAGATCAGGTTCACAGATGAGTTCGACTTCCCCCACAAATTTCCCCATTTTGCCACAGCTTCATCGTAACAATCAGAGAAATCCAGCACATAATTACACCTCGGAAGTTTCGGCTTTCAGACATATTCTTCCAGAGTCAGCTCAACTTGGTAATGTGTTGTGTGTGTGTGTGTGTGTGTGAGAGAGAGAGAGAGAGAGAATGCTAGAACAAAGAAAAAAATATGGCAACAAAGATCACTCCCAAAATTCCATTTGAATCATAAAAAAAACTACTGTTCCTCATATTTTGAACCAACCATAAGCAAGTTGTCAACCCGATCAGTGTATGTCGTGTGTCAGCACCCATAAGAAAAGTACAGAAAACCTGGGTACTTCAAATACCTGCAATTGCCTAGCTTACATATATCTTTCAAAAAAATCTCTAACCCCTGAATGCAAACTGATTTTGAAGATTTTGATTATCTTCCAACAAACGATCATACTCAAGAAGTAAATCCTCCGATTGCTTTTGGAGAGCAGTTACATGTGCCTCTGCTGAAAGTGCCCTTTTTTCCTTCTCTTCAGCCTCTTGTTTCATTTTCTGCAAATTTTCCGTGAGAGTTGAAATTTCTGCCTTGAGCAATTTTATTTCCTGGTCGACTTTCTTTTCCTTCTCTTTGAGATGCAAATGCTCCTTTCGAAGCTTTTCATATTCTTCTTTGGAAGCTCCGACTCTACTCTTGATCTTAACCAGTTTCTGGAGATAATGATGCATGCGATCAATGACAAAGCCAAGAAAGAGGGTATAACCTGTGAAACCCACAGTCAGTTCAATAAGACATTCATATGATGAAAACACAAATAAATATTTTTGTCCAAAAGGAGAGTGAAGTATTTCTTTCCAGCCACAGCAAATACTAAGTGTAGAAAATCAAAGACTAAGAGTACAGGCAAGAGTCAAAAGCTGGTTCTGTGTACAAAGAGGAGCTAGCTGCTTCAGATTCTAATAGAGTACCAAGTAAAGCAAGGTAGAAAGCCACTTTGGTAAAACTTTGGTGTCAAAAGGACCATACCACCGGTTTCTTCATCTGTACGATAACTAACAAATAAAATGTACATGTATGTAACCCCTAGAGGATGTAGAACTTCATCCACATATTTCACACCTATTATGGTTAGTCTGCCACATATGGCACTTGACTGGGACTACCAACTACCAAGAAGCATCTCTCAGAACTAAGCCTGTGAAACCTTATTTAATGCCTCTAATAATGTTCAGTTATACTAATAACCAGATTTCAGACAACTGAAACTGCAATGAGCTTTAGGAGGAATGAGTGACGGAACCAAAAACTGCCCTTGCCAATGCAATCATTTCTCCTTAGATACCTTCTGATCTCCCCACTCCCCCCTTGTTCACTTAAGTCCTGACTTTAGCTAACCTGGTTTATATGATTTCTTAGCTACCCATATACAGTCCATGCAATATACTTGGCCTCACCGCAAACTTGTAAAAGTTTCTATCAAATTTGAATTGAGATAGTTTAATCACAGAACATTACTGTGCACTCAGATCCAATAAATATGCAAGGGAAACAGCCCTAAAAGTCCATCAATAATCAAACTATTGTATTTAAATCCATCCAATCAAATAACTCAAATGTCTCGATTCAAGTTGGTTTTGTATTTGCTCCCAATAGTAGATGAATTTCGGACCATAAATTCCAGTATCCCTTCTTTGGCCCTATCTTTTAGCACAACATAATCACAAAGAAACCCGAATCTGACAATCTTGTGTTATATGGAACCAAAATAGAAGGGCCTAGGATTCATTCTTGCTGCAAACCTATCGCAATTGTAGATTCTATGTTTCCCTCACAATAGTCCTCCCAACTATTTGAACAAAGACTAGTCCTGAACTTGTATTGCAGAATGTCTACAGCAAGATCTAGCTCCAGCATTACACCAAATCAAGTTGCCTTTTCTAAGCACAATCTGAATCAGAAAATGCAATACATCAGCAGCCACCAAGTTGTGCATAATTTGCTTTGCAACAGAACGTGCTGCTTCATTGGAGGGAATTGTATTCATTGCCTTCCACAGTTTTTTTTTTTACAGTTTGGGACGTCAGTTTCATACATTTTCTTTGATACAGAAAGAATTGTTGCAATAAACACACAAATTTAAAAAATAAAATAACGATTGACAGAGTAGTTGGAAATACGACACTCAAAATCCCTTGATAGAAATAACATTAACAAATAACTTAATTATATACCGATGAGTGACGCCTCAAGGAGATGAGTCCGCCAGAGCACCTGATCCATGGGTGTGACAGTCCCGAGCTTTGCAGTTCGATTCTGAATCTTGAGGATGCTGGCGATGCTCGATGCCAGAATCACTGCCATTGTACAAACTATGGTTTTTATGGTCGCAGGGCCTTTGCCTGACTTCAGTTGATCCAAACATTTCATAACAAGGTCCCTCAAAGGGCCAATTTTTACCATCAAAAAGAAAGCCACCACTCCTTCAGCAAAAAGAACGAGGAAGAGCAACTGAATCATCCTTGAACAGAAACCTCAACTCACAATGCTACAAAAGGAACTCTAGACATCGCCGTTCCGGTCATGGGCATAACTAGTGCAAAAGACGCCTAAACATGATGAACAAAACGGCTCGGAGATGCTCCAAATCTCACTCTACCAGTGACAATCGATGAGTCATGAATCTGAAACAGGCATCAGGGCAAGGGGAGAAAAAAATAGAAAAAATGTATTTTCTGCAATGCTCAAACATTCAAGCCCAATACAGATCGGCAAAAGGAGCTGCCCTTTTTTTTAATATGGGATAGCAAACCATCAGACTAATGGCCATGAAAAAATTGGCCGTTTAAAAAGAACATATACATAGTAAAATAAAACCATCTGCAAAAGGCACCGACGTTGCCAAGAAGCTGCAAAAGGCACCCACTTTGCGCAGAAATGGAGCTCCACTAGCGAAGAGCGACTTGCTTTACAGGTATGGATCCACGGAACCAACGAGCAGAAGCGAAGATATAACTGCTAGCAGTTCAAACCCCAGTCAGGGAAGACACAAATATCTGCCATGGAAATGGCCTAGAGAATAAAAATCCTCCCCATCCTCGGTAACAATATCCACGATCGGGTATGTGAAACGAGGAGGCCGGAGAACCCAACTCCCGAGGGAGTGCCCTTTCGCTTTCGAAAATCAAAAGCTTTTCGAGGAAGGGAAAGAGCTAAAAACTGATCAGTCACCGACTCAGTTTGACTGCTCAACTACTCAAACCCCACGATTAGAAATCCTGGGATGTTGCAGACTTGCAGCGTTCGACTGTAGCCTGGGAATGAATAAGGGTCTAAATGGGGCCGCGCTGTAAAGGGTCGGCCCCCCCGCTACGTAACGGGCCCGGCCCACACCAGCATGTAAGGGTGACACGAGACGGGCCGGGCTCTACTCCTGGTCCACATTGGGCAAGCCGGGCCCTGGCCAACCTGCTGGGCTGCGAGGCAAGCCCATCACGGCCCAAAAGCCCATTCTAAGGAGACTGCGGTCCCAACCGGTCCGCTAAGCCCGTCCAAAATTTTAAAAAAAAAATTGTTGCGGCCAAGGCCTCCTCCTAGTCATACGGCCCCCTCCATTGGGCCACACGGCCCTCGCTTGGCTGGGTGGGATGACTGCTCTGTGGGCCTATGAGCAGACCCCCCACCTCCACCCTCACCCAACGGACAATCGATCGGCCCCCATGCCCACCGATCGCTTTAGTGTAAAATAAATTCCAATACCTTGTTTTGCTTATCATAAAGGGTCCTCCTCCTCCGTTCTTTCATTTTTATTCAAGCATAAAGTAGGGAAGATCAATTCAACATTGAGAATGAAGTAAGTAATTTTTATTTTATAATTTAAAATTTATGCTAAATAATTTTATTTTTTACTTGAATTTGCCCCCCCCCCTTCTTTTTCTCTTAATTTATTTTAAAAAAAAATGGTGTTCCATTATAATGCCTCTTCCACCTCTCATGCTAACAAAAATGAAGCCTTCTTGGATCTTCGTAAATGAGGTATTCTCGAATTGGTTGTTGAAGTCGAAAATGAAGGACTTCCACCAATGTTCCACGGTCAGGGAATTAAAAAAGCAACAAACTTCCATGGTTGGAAGCATATAAAAAAAATTAAGGTAGATTCTCTTCACAAACTTAAAGTAAAAAATACAAAATTCGAACATAATTATTGCAAAACACTCTTAAGCATCGGAAATGTAAGTACCAAATATTTTGCGTGGCCCGCTAGAGCATACTCTGCCAAACATGGCCTAAAGGACCCCAAAAAAGCCTAACTAGGTGTCATGAGCACCTCTTCCACCTCTCTTAGCACTTTCACTTTCAATCAAAGATGTAAATTTGAAGGAGTTCATAAAGTATGTTGTGCGCGTTGAACAACCATTCTCTTTTGTCCATAATGAGCTTTTTGAGAATTATGTAAGGGAAGCTCTTAACTTGGCATTAAACAAAATCTCATGCAACACTATATATAAAAGAATGACATTTTTAAACTATACAAGGAATACAAGGTGCAACTTACAAATACTTTAAATATTATTCAGAGTAAAATTTATATAACTTTCAATATTTAAACTAGTAACCAAGATATAAAATATGCATGTATTATGGCTCATTTTATAGATGTAAAATGAAAATTTACATAAGAGAATATAATTCATTTCAATATGATAGAATTTCCCCATTTTGCCTCAATTATTGAAAAATCATGGTTTTCTATTTCAAATGAGTTTTCTATTAAAGATAAAATTATATCATTGTTTTAGACAATGCTTCTAATAATAATTTTTTTGTAGAACTTTAAAATTTTCGTCATGACCATATTAATACAATTGAGCAACTTGCGTTTCATATTAGGTGTACATATTCGCATAATTAATCTATTTGTTGAAGATGGTATAAATGTAATTATACCTTATATTCAATTAATATAAAATACTTTACCACCTTCTAAAATACAATAACTTATAGGGTTGTGTAGATTGCATAAAAAAATATAGTAAGTTTCAATTAGATATTCATCATAGATGGACTACTACTTATTTAATGTTGAACCTATGCGAGGGATTAGAAAATTTGATAATTTGTTGGGCTCAAGAAAAGACATATAATGTCGGACTTAATGAAGGTCATTTTCAAATTTTTACATGTTTAATTAATTTTCTATGATTTTCTTACAATGTTATTAAAGAGTTATAAGGAGTTGACTATTCTTTTTCTTCTTGAATTATAAGGAATTTTCTATGATTTTCTTATAATGTTATTTTCTATGAAATAACTTGTGAATTTGAAAAATATAGAAATGATGAAACTTTTTTACCTCTTGTAAAGGTAATTGAGACAAAATTCAATAAATATTAGTCTTCTATTCCTATGATTTATTGTTTAAGGGTTGCAATTGATCCTACAGTTAGATTTATAAATATTAATAGATAGTATATGTGAAAACATGAGTCCCTATATTTATAATGATGATGATTTCTATAAGAAGGCATTAAGTACTTTGCGTAACTTATACAATTTTTATAAAATAGCATATGGGTCAAGACAAAATGAATTTTCTTATTCTACTACTACTATGCCTCGTGTTTTTTATACTTGGATGTTACTTTTAAAAAATAAACAAAAAAATACTTACAATACTAATAAATTAGTTATATAATTACAAACTGATTTAGGTTCTTTTATTACTGAGGAAGAATATAGAAATTTGAATCTTTTAGGTTGGTGGCAGACACATGGAAAGAACTTAGGCGAAGTTGACTAACTCTTAATGTGGTGGAGGCATGCATATACTTACAGAATTAGTTAGATGCAGATCAATAGACACAAATTCCCAAGTTAGAAGAATTAAGAGAAGGTTTAGAAGATGATAATCAATTAGTTAATAGTATAATATTTATTTATTTTTTGTATTTGAGGTTCTAGATTATAATTGCAAATAATAGATAAGTGAGTGGGTGTCAACCTAGTTGGGATATATTAATTGTATACAATTCTAGCCTCTATTTTGTAATTTATAAAAATAAAATAAAATAATTATAAGTTTTTTTAAAAAAATGGAGGTTGGCAAGCATGGTGGACCAACCTGGCATAGCCCGTTTGTAACGTCCCTCGTGTTTTCGAATAAAAGAAAATAATTTTTGAAAACGTAACGAAATTTAATTACAATTGCCAAGGATCACCGTGTACTAAAACAGTAATTACAACATACTTTGTATTATACAAAGATTGTCAAAATTAGGCATCACGTGCCTTTGTACATTGGTCAATACAATAATTTACATAAGTACAAAAACAGTAGTACAAAACTTGTAATTTAAGGAAACCCTTCGTCGACTCCTTCAGAATCGAGTGAAACACCTGCAGAGTCTGAGGGTAGGTGAGTAAATTTATACTCAGTAGGTCGAATTAAGTTCTAAGAATATGCTTCGTGCACATGCCATTTTTCTTTTTGAAAATCATTCGAAAAACCTGAAAACACGATCACAGAATGTCGTGATACCAGACGACTTACACCCGCGCCCATGGGGCGACGCGAGACTGAAAAGAAGGGATTTACCCATGACATCCCAATCCTGTGCGCGCCAGATGCCAAATTTGGCGGTATCCAAAATCATAATAATTCTTAGCTCCGAAAAACCGAGAACTATCCAGACAGCACGATTGCCCAAAACTCGGAGAAATTTTCAAAAGGAGGAGATGATTTTGAAGTAAAAGCTTTTGTTTTCATAAAGTAACAAAAAACTTTTAGTAAAACTTTAGCGAGTCAAAATCTCGGCATACGATTAGAATTTAAAACTACCTACCTATAACACATGCAAAATCTCCTCGTAGAGTAAAGAGAGTCCCGCCTTAATATATCAACCTTCGAGCGAGAATTTCGACAGAATAACCACTCCAACGCGTAGAACGCCCTTGATTTAGTAGGGTAGGGCTTTGGAACGGGTTAAAAAGGTTTAGGAATGGCCCAGAAATAGTAAAAAGATGAAAAGGGAAGATTAGGGAAGGGGCACATTTTTCGAGGTTTTAGAGGGGTTGTCTCGAGAAAACAACGCTTCCGGTGCGTAGAGCACCCTTGAATTAGTAGGAAACGGGTCTTGAAACGTGAAAATCGGACTTAAAACGGGTCGGGAATGGTGAAAACAGTGAAGGGGTTGAAAATCGGATGTGGGTGAGAAATGTGGCCGGAGAAGGTATTTATAGGTGAGGGAGGGGAATATTCCGGTGGGCGCCCACCGGCGCCGCCAGAAAAACCGGCCGGTGCCCACTGGCGCCGGCGAAACAAGGTTTGCGCGTGACGAATGCGTGGTTCATCGCGCATTAGATGCGCACGTTCGGTGTGCGCCATGCGTTGCGCTGCGCCACGCCGCGCCACGCTGCGCCAAGTCGCGCCGCGCCGAATAAAAACATTATTTTATAATTTTTAATTCCAAAATTTTAAAAAATCGTAACTTCCTATCCTGAACTCCGATTTGCGCGTTCTTGGTACCGTTGAGTTCGTATTCACGAGCCCTACAATACTAGACTATTTAAGAACCATTCCACCTAAATTTCAAAAGTGGGTCCCACCGGTTGAACACGTTTCCCGAGGTCGTGACTTTTGTTCCCGACCTCCGATCTTTGCATTTTAAGAATTATTACGCTCGTCTCCACGAGCTCTAACCAATACTTAGGAAAATTATAAATAATAAAAATATGTAAGAAGATCGTGTTAGAAATTAGGGTCATTACAATCTATCCCCCTTAAAGAAATTTCGTCCTCGAAATTTGAATTATCCACTAAATGAATAACTCAGGGTACTTCTTTTGCATTTCGTTCTCCAGCTCCCAAGTAGCTTCTTCCGAGGAATGATATTGCCATAGCACTTTGACTAAGGGGATCCTTTTAGTCCTCAAGATTTGTTCCTTGTGATCCAGAATTTTAAGTGGCTTTTCTTCGAATGATAGGTCGGGCTTGAGAGTAATTAAACTCTGATCAAGAACATGAGAGGAGTCTCGGACGTATTTCCTAAGCATAGACACGTGAAATACGTCGTGGACATTGCTGAGTTGTGGAGGCAAGGCTAATTTGTAAGCCATAGCTCCTATTTTGTCCAAAATTTCAAACGGTCCTACAAAGCGAGGACTTAGTTTGCCTTTAATTCCAAATCTCATGACTCCTCGGGTTGGCGAAACTTTTAGTAATACATGATCTCCCACGCTAAAGTCAATATCCTTCCGTCTTTGATCTACATAGCTCTTTTGACGACTATGGGATGCCATTAGACGATGCTTAACAAGTTTCACCTTATTTGCACACTGTTGCAGAAGTTCAGACTTAATCAATCTTCGTTCGCCCACTTCATTCCAACACGTCGGTGATCGACAAGGTCGTCCGTATAATGCCTCATAAGGTGCCATACCTATGCTGCTATGGTAGCTGTTGTTGTAGGCAAACTCGACCAATGGTAAATGTTTGTCCCAGTTACCCTTCCAATCCATGGTGCAAGCGCGCAACATATCCTCCAAAGTTTGGATAGTTCTTTCTGATTGACCATCCGTCTGTGGGTGGAAAGCAGTGCTGAACTTGAGAGTTGTACCCAATTCTTCTTGAAATCCTTGCCAAAACTTGGAGGTAAATCGACTATCCCGATCCAAGATGATCGATAGCGGTATCCCATGCCGACTCACAATTTCCTTCACGTACAATTTTGCCAAAGAACTTAAAGATTGCTTCTTGCTTAATGGCAGAAAGTGTGCGCTCTTTGTGAGCCGATCCATGATCACCCAAATGGATTCATGGCCTTGTGAAGTTCTGGGTAGTGCCAAGACGAAATCCAAAGTAATGTGTTCCCACTTCCACTCGGGGATTTCAATCATTTGCAGGTACCCTGAAGGTTTTTGGTGTTCGGCTTTAACTTGTTGACAAGTTAAGCATTTCGAAATATATTCTCCTATATCCTTCTTCATCCCGTTCCACCAAAAACTTCTCTTTAAATCTTGATACATCTTCGTTCCTCCTGGGTGGATGGTATATCGAGAACGATGTGCTTCATGTAATAGGTCTTCCCTTAGCTCCGGAATTTCGGGTATTACCAACCGTCCTCGAAATCGAATACCTCCATCAGAGCCTTGGGTAAAGTCAGGTCTTCCGAGCAAAGTTTGCATTAATTCGTCACTTTTTTGACCTTCAAGAATACGCTCGACTAGTATTGATTTTACTTTTAGGATGGCAAAGAAAGATTTCTTGTTTCCAGCTTGTAGCTCGGGTTGTAAACTTATTGTTTCTTCCAATAATTTCCATTCCTTAACAAGCATGGAAGTTAATCCTCCGGATTTGCGACTTAAAGCATCAGCCACCACGTTGGCTTTTCCGGGATGGTACTTGATGGAAAAGTCATAATCCTTAAGATATTCGATCCACCGTCTTTGCCTCATATTAAGATCACTTTGGGAAAAGATGTATTTTAAACTTTGGTGATCGGTGAAAACTTCAAACATCTCCCCGTATAGATAGTGTCTCCAAATTTTTAAAGCAAAAACTACCGCTACTAACTCCAAATCGTGAGCAGGGTAGTTACCTTCATGTTTCTTTAATTGTCGTGAAGCGTATGCTATCACTTTTCCGTCTTGCATTAATACGCATCCTAATCCTCTTTTAGAAGCATCGTTGTACACGATAAAACCTCCACTGCCAGTTGGCAATGCCAGAATGGATGCAGTTGTTAATTTCTCCTTTAGCTCTTGGAAACTTCATTCACAAGTTTCATCCCAAACAAATTTAACTCCTTTCCTTGTTAATTTTGTCAGGGGTAGGGCAATACTTGAAAATCCATGGATGAATCTTCGGTAATAACCCGCAAGGCCTAAGAAGCTCCGAATTTCCGTTACTATTTTTGGCCTTTCCCATTTGATGATAGCTTCAATCTTGGTTGGGTCCACCGATACTCCGTTCTTTGAAATGACGTGTCCTAAGAACACCACTTGTTCCATCCAGAATTCGCACTTGCTAAACTTGGCGTATAGCTTATGATCCCTTAATATCTGCAGAACAACTTGTAAATGCACTCAGTGATATTCTAAACTACTAGAGTAGATGAGGATGTCATCGACAAACATGATTACAAACTTGTCTAAAAAGGGCCAAAAAATTCTATTCATGAGATCCATGAAAGCGGCCGGGGTATTTGTTAAACCAAATGGCATCACTAAAAACTCATAGTGGCCATACCGGGTACGAAAAACTGTCTTAGAGATATCCTCATCTTGTATCCTTAGCTGATGATAACCTGACCGTAGATCTATTTTGGAGAAAACTTTAGCCGTCTGCAATTGATCGAATAGGTCATCTATACGAGGCAAGGGGTACTTGTTCTTTATAGTGATGACATTGAGAAGTTGGTAGTCAATGCACAACCTTAACGACCCATCTTTTTTTCTCACAAATAAGACCGGTGCTCCCCAAGGTGAGACACTGGGTCGTATGAATCCTTTCTCAAGCAATTCCTGCAATTGACTTTTTAACTCTTTTAACTCTGCAGGAGCCATGCAGTAAGGTGCTTTAGAGATAGGGCTTGCTCCTGGCATCAACTCGATAGTGAAATCTATCTCTCTTTTTGGTGGCAGACCAGAGAGATCATCAGGAAAAACGTCAAAGAAATCTTGTACTACGTCAATGCTCTTCAAGTTATACGTAGTAGTCTCATTAGTTTCCACACTAGCAAGATAAGCCCGACATCCTTTACTTAAAAGCAGATGAGCTTTGACTGCTGAGATGACACATGGTTTAGAATGATCCTTAAGCCCACAAAAAGTGAAACTCCTATCGCCTCGTTCAAAGATCACCTTCTTTTGTTTACAGTCCACTAATGCCCCGTTATTGTCTAACCAATCCATACCTAATATGACGTCAAAGTCGGTCATATTTAGGAGAATAAGGTCGGCCTCCCACTGGCATTTCTCTAAGGAAATAGGTACCCTTCGAAGAAATTTACGGGCTAGAAACGTTTTTCCCATTAGGGTGGACACTTCTAAGACATATCCTAAATTTAAAATCGGATAGCCGAGACTTGAAGTAAAATCGAACGATATGAAAGAATGCGTCGACCCTGGATCTATCAAGATTTTTGCTAATTTATCCAAGACCAGAAGTGTACCTTGAATGACTGGGGTCGACGCTTGAGATTCCTTAGCAGTAATTGCGAAGACCCGCCCTTGAGTTCTTGGTTTCTGCTCTGATTTTGATTCTTCTTGCATTTTCCTCTTTGGGCAGTCTTTAATTTGATGGCCTTGTTCACCACAGAAAAAGCATTTTCTTTCGGTACGATAACACGATCCAAGTGGATGGATTTTACTGCACTGTGGACATTTTTCTAGCTTCCTTTCTCCCCTTGGCTGTGAAGGTGATTCTGAGGGTTTTTGAAACTTGCGATTATTCTGATTGTTAAACGTCAGTCTCCTTTTCCTCTCATCGGGTCGGAAACCATTATTTTGTCCTCGGTCCTTACGTCCGACCACAAATTCCATATAATCTTGTTCTAGGATGGAGACTAGTTCAACCGCTTTGACAAAAGTCGTGGGTTGATGGCCAATAATTCTTCCTCTTAATCCATTGTTTAGGCCCCTCACGAACTTCCGAGCTTTCTTTAATTCCGTCGTACAATAATCTGGAGCAAAACGTTGTAATTGTACAAATTTATTCTCGTATTGAGTCACCGTTAACCCTCCTTGTTGTAGATCTAAAAACTCCTTTTCTTTTCTTTCTTGGACGTGAGGAGGAAAATATTTATCGTATAAAACTTCCTTAAATTCTTCCCACTTATTATGATCATGAACCGTGAAGAAATTTCTTTCTGCTGTAGGCCACCAAAAAGCAGCTTCGCCAGTCATAGAGAAAGTGGCTAGCGGCACCTTACGATCATCGGGGATCTTCATTGCTTTAAAGATCCGTTCAACTTCAAAGGTCCACCTTTCAGCGGCCTCAGGGCCGTCTTCTCTCGTAAATGCTGGCGCAAGCTTCTTAAAACGCTCCAACAGATTATCCTTTTCATTGTGGATAAAATCTCCCGAACTAGTCGAATGATTCGATTGGAAACCTTGAGTCATTCTTTGCATTAATAAGTCCACGAAATGCATCATAGGATCTCCCGTTGTTAAAGTGACCGGCGTAGTAACATCGGGTGGAGTTGAGCTACTTGCCGGTTGAGCATCGCTACCACTAACGTTCGTCATCTAAACATGGATTAGTAACATCAAGATCTATAGAAAACAAATTTACTTTATAACAACCTTGAAGTGTCATTACATCACTCAAAAGTTACGTTAGCTATTTACATAATAAAACTACTCTTAGTACACATCCAAATTGTTCCCACGGAACTATTTACTCGGAATTTTTACAAACTTTCTTCTCTAAGTAGTCAAGACCTTAGAGAGGAAAGGTTCTAGCTTTAGGGCATTCAAAGAAAAAGTGGGTTAAAAGTCCACAAAACATGCATTGCTCAGGCATTCCATGCCTTCCGGTTTCCTTCCCTTTGAGGAGACGCTGGATGTCCGGCTCTTCCACCCATTCGACCTCAGGTGGGGGCAGTTCGTTCAGGTCAAAATCCATTTTATACTCAAGGTTATCCTTGTTAGAATTTTCACTTTCTTCCACTTCCAAGGAGGGATCTTCTTCAGACTCTTCTCCTGGAGTAGGCGAGTCCGGGATAACTATTATTTCGTTCACGTCACTATTTGTGGGTGAACCAGGGGTGTAAAAGATCACAGAATCTTCTGAGTCTGAAATTTCGATGGGTGTTTTATCTTCATTGTACATACTCTTGCTACAACTTCCTTCCATTGGAAGCGGCAATTTGCGAGCAGTAGAATGATAAAGATTGCTTGACAGATATGTCTTATGCCTGAGCATCGACATCTGTTTTAGCTTCACATAAAAATTCATTAGGAAATTTCAAAATAGAAGACATACGATAAAACATAAATAATTGTATTGACTGATTTAATTACTTTTTAGTAGACAGTAGAACCTTGGCTCCGATACCAACTGTAATGTCCCTCGTATTTTCGAATAAAAGAAAATAATTTTTGAAAACGTAACGAAATTTAATTACAATTGCCAAGGATCACCGTGTACTAAAACAGTAATTACAACATACTTTGTATTATACAAAGATTGTCAAAATTAGGCATCACGTGCCTTTGTACATTGGTTAATACAATAATTTACATAAGTATAAAAACAGTAGTACAAAACTTGTAATTTAAGGAAACCCTTCGTCGACTCCTTCAGAATCGAGTGAAACACCTGCAGAGTCTGAGGGTAGGTGAGTAAATTTATACTCAGTAGGTCGAATTAAGTTCTAAGAATATGCTTCGTGCACATGCCATTTTTCTTTTTGGAAATCATTCGGAAAACCTGAAAACACGATCACAAAACGTCGCAATACCAGACGACTTACACCCGCGCCCATGGGGCGACGCGAGACTGAAAAGAAGGGATTTACCCATGACATCCCAATCCTGTGCGCGCCAGATGCCAAATTTGGCGGTATCCAAAATCATAATAATTCTTAGCTCCGAAAAACCGAGAACTATCCAGACGGCACGATTGCCCAAAACTCAGAGAAATTTTCAAAAGGAGGAGATGATTTTGAAGTCAGAGCTTTTGTTTTCATAAAGTAACAAAAAACTTTTAGTAAAACTTTAGCGAGTCAAAATCTCGGCATACGATTAGAATTTAAAACTACCTACGTATAACATGTGCAAAATCTCCTCGTAGAGTAAAGAGAGTCCTGCCTTAATATATCAACCTTCGAGCGAGAATTTCGATAGAATAACCACTCCAACGCGTAGAACGCCCTTAATTTAGTAGGGTAGGGCTTTGGAACGGGTTAAAAAGGTTTAGGAATGGCCCAGAAACAGTAAAAAGATGAAAAGGGAAGATTAGGGAAGCGGCACATTTTTTGAGGTCTTAGAGTGGTTGTCTTGAGAAAACAACGCTTCCGGTCCGTAGAGCACCCTTGAATTAGTAGGAAACGGGTCTTGAAACGTGAAAATCGGACTTAAAACGGGTCGGGAATGGTGAAAACAATGAAGGGGTTGAAAATCGGATGTGGGTGAGAAATGTGGCCGGAGAAGGTATTTATAGGTGAGGGAGGGGAATATTCCAGTGGGCGCCCCCGCCGGAACAGGTGGGCGCCCACCGGCGCCGCCAGAAAAACCGGCCAGCGCCCACTGGCGCCGGCGAAACAAGGTTCGCGCGTGACGAACGTGTGGTGACGAACACGCGTTCGTCACCGCGAACATGCGATTCGTCACGCATTCGATGTGCGCGATGCGCGTGTTCAGTGCGCACCATGCATTGCGCTGCACCGCGCCGTGCCGTGCTGTGCCGAGTCGCGCCGCGCCGAATAAAAACATTATTTTATAATTTTTAATTCCAAAATTTTCAAAAATCGTAACTTCCTATCCCGAACTCAGATTTGCGCGTTCTTAGTACCGTTGAGTTCGTATTCACGAGCCCTACGATACTAGACTATTTAAGAACCGTTCCACCTAAATTTTGAAAGTGGGTCCCGCCGATTGAACACGTTTCCGGAGGTCGTGACTTTTGTTCCCGACCTCCGATCTTTGCATTTTAAGACTTGTTACGCTCGTCTCCACGAGCTCTAACTAATACTTAGAAAAATTATAAATAACAAAACATGTAAGAAGATCGTGTTAGAAATTAGGGTCATTACACTGTTACACTCGCCAAGGGGTTGGGGGCTTGCCTTGCAGCCTAGCGGACCACCTCGAGCTCAGGCTAGGGGTGGCCAGACCCACTACCACCCCTTGGAACAAAGTGCAGAATTTTCAAAATCCATGGAATTATGCTTCTACCATGTGTCAAGTAGTACATGAACTTGCATTTTGTAGCAGCCCATATCATATTCAGCGTTAACAATGTGAGGACAAATTATTTAAGATAGTGAAAATGTTTAATATGTAGATTTTTTATTAGCCATCCCATATTGTATAGGTATTCTTTATCTAAAAACAGTTTAATGGCACAAACAATAATATGCATGGTTGGTTTAAACATTTAGATTATTTATCTTAAATGATTTAATAAACAAAATATTAATTATTTTTTGGCAAAGAAATTTAAATGTTGACTATTGTGGTTCAACATTTAGGGTGGAGTTTGTGTCCCACCATCTTTCTCCCATTATTTGGAAACTCATGACCCATAACTCTAAAACTAGTTTAGCAGAGTCAACACAGTTTTTATGAGGTCAAAATATAATTATATATTAGAATTTGAATATTTTATATGAAAATTTTGATTTAAAATTTAAATATATAAATAAAAACGTACAAATTTATATGAATATCAGTAAAAAAATTATTTTACATAAAGTCCATATATTCAATTTTTAATAAGAAGAAAATCACAAATGCAGAATATTTTCTAAATATATTAGATTAATTTTGAAACAAGTATATTATAGAAGAAGAAGTCATATTAGCTAATAGAATTTGATTAGAGTTGGGCATGGAATTAGAATTAGGAAATCATTAGATTCAATCATGAAACTATGCTACTTTTGAGTAATTATGTCATTTTGGGCCTCTTGACTTCTTCCTAGTTACCAAATTTACAACACATTAGTCAAAATGAGATGCAATCCATTGGGGCAAAACCTGGAAACAAATTGACCCAAGTTACAAGGCTTGGGGAAATTTGGGAAAGACCCTTAAGAATGAAGAATGTTTACAATTGTACCCACATGTAGAAACCATGTCTAATCTAGCAAAAACTCATAGAGGTGAAACTTCCATACCATGTTCTTTAAGGCACGCACATATCCCCATCGCACATAGATTAGTGGCTTTAGTGGTTTAACTGAAAATCAAATTATTTTTTACAAGGAAAAATTATATAAATAATATTAAAAAATAATTATTAAAATAACAAAAAGATAAATATTTATCAATATAGTGTTACTTTTTGCCAGATAGGCCCCGTGTGGCTTTTTTAAAAGTTTTTTTAGTAATTTCATTATTTGAAAGGATGAAAACATCATTAATCACTGTTAAATGGTGTTTTTGTATGATAAAATGACAAAATCACCTCACCTCATTTAAAAGACGAAATCACTAAAGGGTTATTTCGTCTTTAATTTAATAGACCATTATGTTTAAAATGACAAAATTGTATGACGAAACTCATGGTCTTGCCTCATTCTGCATGTGGGGCAACCCATTTCGTGCCTCTTCTCTCTCAAGCACCCGAGTCTCCCTTGCCTTCCTCAATAACCCCCAACTCCCAGACCTTCCTTACCCAAGTCGGCCTCCCTTGGCAAGCCCCAGAAGAAGAGGGTGTTATTGTTGAGCACCAGCATCTTGGTCTCATTGAATGAGTAGACATTATCGTAGCCCAATCTAATTTCTTCGTGCATGAGGTAACCTCAATTGACAAAAGTAATGACCTAATGCAGCCAATGCTACACTAAATGCCAATCGATGCTTTTTTTGCGTGTCAAAATGACGTATGTCATCTTCATGTAAATCAACATATAACATAATTAACTACATAGTTACATAAAGTTGTTTTACCAAAAAAAATAACACAACCAATTATAAAAAAAAAAGCATACAACAAACAATATAACTTTTAATACAAAGTATTTAACATTGAGTACACACAACCACCTTTCAACCAACCAACTAACCACATCACTAAAGTGTTCATGAATGAATACACACAACCACATTCAACCATGATAGTATTTAATAAGTCTTTAACAAATATTGTCATCCTACATAGAAAGTTAATCTAACTAATATTTGTCAACCCAAAAAATACCAAACTATGGGTAGCCGTCAAAGCACTAATGAAGCCACCTCCTTCTCCCTTCTACATCTAACAAAATGAAGTTTTCCTTTGCTTCAAGTGACTTGAAAATTTTCAATGCCCTAAATCTCGCTCTCTCATCCATATTAGGTATCTTATGCAAAGCCTGCTTGGTCGCTTGTGTGGGATCACTTTCATAAAACATATTCATAGTAGATGTCATCTCCCTCAATGCATCAGGAATCATAAAATCTGTATCTTCTTGCATTGGTCCTTTACTCCACTTGCAACTACGTGAAGATGAGCCTTCTCCAAGCCATCACTGAGTTGATTGAGCCTGATTATCCTAGGCATCTTCATCATTAGGAAAGGATGGTGTGTCCATAAATGGGGTAGAAGCTGAAACACAAGTCCATATCCCCAATACTATTATTGTAAGGACCTCATCTTTAAACCAGTTTTGATTTTTATTTAATTATGGGTTATCGTGCAATTTACGTGTTTTCTGATCTTATTCGGTGATTTCGTAAATAAATAGAGTTTGTGATGGTTTTAACCAAAATTAACTTCAATATTAGTAGTTTTAAGTGATTTTAAACCAAATGTGAATTTTTGGAATTTTTCGGATTTTTCACTATTTTCCCAAAAATTAGGGTTTTGGCGGGACCCCTGTGGGCCCCACGGTCGAAATTTTTATTTTTGTGTCAAATGACCCTAGACATATACTTAAGGTCACACAAAAATTTTCAGAATTTTATTAGGCTTAATTCGTGCTTAAATTTGCAAAATAACCACTTTTAGCCTACTTTTCATATTTACACCCCAAAACTTACCTATGCCTACCCCAACCCTTACTATAAAAGGGCAAACCTGAGCCATTTCCATTTTTGGGAATAGGCTAAGGAAGGAGGTCTGGCCTAATCCCCACTTAGGCCCGAATTAGAAGCCGATTAAGGTAAACTTGCTCTAATTAAGCACTAATCCATGGCTTTTCTCTTAATTTCTTCCAAATCTACCATTTTCCCCTTTGATTCAATTCGTTTTTGACCATCAAAAGCTACTGATTTGTGTTTTACTACAAACCCTAACTTTCAAAATTCGATTTTTACTACCAACAAGCCCTAGATCTAAGATTTAATTAAGGATTTCTTAAGTAAATCGATTTCTATTGGTGTTTGATTCAAACTCATTGTGTTTTCAAGGATTTCAAGAAGGGTGACTCTTCAATCCGAGCTTAATCAAGTGCTGAGGTAATGGGTCTTCGAAATCTCTGTTTATCCATGGTAAAACTCTTCATTTTTGGCTTATTTCGAAATGGTTTGCTTGATTTAGTGTGTTAATGGTAAGATTAGAAAATGGAATTATTTAATCCCGATTTCTTAGGGTTTTGCATTATTATGGTTTGGTTTGATATTCTGGAAGTCAAGGAGGACTTTTGATGATGATTAGGGTGTTAGATGTGGATTTGAAGTGCTATCTATGGTGTTTCGGTTTAGATTTGCGAAAGGAAGAAGATGACTGTTCTGCCGTGTTGGCGATCGATCGGCCTTGCAGGGCGATCGATCGGCTGAACTGAAAATTTCAAAATTTTGCGTGTAACCGATCGAACGGCCTGAAGGGCGATTGATCGGCTACACAGGAAATTGTATGTTGTGTGTATGATGCCTATTTTGATGATTCCACTTTAGCTTGCCAATTTTATATGAATGTGGAGTGTTTTAAGCTATGTTAGGCTACTGGAAATGCATGTTATTGAGTTTATGGAGTTGAGATATATGCTTAGTGATGGTGGAATGACTTATGTTTTGTGGCATGATGTTGGAATCGTTATTTTGAAATTATGAATAGTTGTTTCCCTTTGGTTAAGCATATTTCCGTAGGACTACAATCATTGTTGGACAGATTTGTCATGATAAATTGTGATTAATGGTGTGTGAATGTTGGTGAATACCATGACTCAATGATGAAATGAGTGATGTTATAGGTGTTTAGCCTTTGCGGTTGAGTTTTGAATCTAGCTAAGATTTCAACGATTCTTCTACTATGATTTCCGCTGGAATTCATGTTTAGGTAGAAATTCACATGTGTAGTGTGGTAGTGAGTTGATTTTCAAGCATGTTAATATGCATCATGTGAAAGGCTTCTACTAGTTACACACACACACATGTGGGGGTTAAATGATGATGTTGAAGCTTAATATCGTGATTATGAATGATGCATTAGGGGCTGGTGAGAGCACTTATCATGATTGGGGTTCATGTATGCTTTGCCCACGCATGTACCATGCTGCACGCATCATGAAAATGGATTTCCAATTGAGGCTTAATCGTGATTAATCGAATTTGACCGATTGGATGCAATGTGATGGAATTGCGTGCTGGGTTTATCGGTCATGGATTAATCGCAAGTTGATTGGTCCGAAAGGACATATTTTGATTTGAAATTCCTGTGTGGAACGATTTGAAATTCCTGTGTGGAACGATTTGGAGTTCCTGTGTGGAACGAGTGCACTCCCCGGGTTGAGTCTTGTTTAATGGAATGATGTGGGGACGAGTTGTGTACTTGTCTTGCGGACACGTGAGAATATTTTTATGTGTGTCATCTGGACCCTGAGAATCCAGTGTGGTATGCCGTGTGCACCCCGCTACCACGTGTTCTAGGGTTCTCTGTGTGAGAACTCGGGCTCTTCCCTCCGCAGGAGATGTCCACTGGCGAACACCCCTGCTCTAGATTCTCTGTGTGAGAATGGGACATCCTTGGCCAGGATCGTCTGTGGCGAGCAGTATTAGGGATTGACAACCCCGATCTTTCTTGAATTCTTGTGTAGAATTTTGTACCATGACACGCCTTCGTGGCCTTGTCTATGCTCCCGTCTGTGTGACGTCAACGTATGATTACTCCTTGATGGAGGTTGATTGTGATAACATTATGCATGTGGGAATATGTATGTTAGAGATACATCCATGCATGTTGATTTTGATGTTATGCATGTGGATTAGGTATGTTAGAGATACATCCATGCATGCTGATTTTGATGTTATGCATGTGGAATATGTATGTTAGAGATACGTCCATGTGGGATTGGTTATGATGTGAATGCATGTGGGAATATGTATGCTAGAGATACATCCATGCAGGTTGAATTATGCATTTTTATGCAGTGTTAAGTGATATGAATGTGTGATCAGAAAGTGATGCACCATGTAAATCTTTGATCCGAAACGATCTCATTTCTAAGCTATCGTATTTTCTACGTTGACAGTGATATTAAAAACATTGCTGAGTGTTAAAACTCACCCCTCTTTTGTGTTTTGATTTGGGGCTGCGTGGTGCGACACGCAGACGGACAGGATTGCCTTTTTGAGGAAAGGTCAGAGGTAGCTTGGGTGTGATGATGGAGATCGTTGCGTGACTTATCATCGTTCTTTCATGCTTTATGTTCGAACCTTTGTGTAGGGTTCTTGTTGTGGTTTTATGTCACATGTTACAGTTATGTTTGCTTATGACTTATTTTGAGCCGGTGTGGGCTTTACTTAACTAAGTTTGTGGGTTTGAGATTGTTGTTTACTTTGTGATAAGCAACACCTTTTTCTTCCCTTTTATTTACTCTTGCTCAAAGGATTGTGCGCACTCCGTGTTGCTGTTAATCGCCCGTGGTTAGGGATTAAGTCTTCCGCTAGAATCGTTTCTCAATTTCACTTCGTCGCCCCCGCGCGCTTGACCGGCCTTTGGACCGGGTTCGGCTCGGGTCGGGCATCACCGGGGCGTGACAATTATTCCCATGCATTCTCGGACATTCTTAAAAGTTTCACGCACTAGTTCATTTTTCTTTTCCCATGTAGTCCTTAGCAATGAAGGTCTCGTGCATTCTCCGACATTCCTAAATCTTCTTCAAAGGCTGGTAGAGAAGTTCATGCATGGCATTAGCGAAGTTCGAAGATTTGTACAAGGTGATTAGGTTGTTGGACCATGGTATGTGTAATGACCCTAATTTCTAACACGATTTTCTTACATATTTTGTTATTTATAATTTTCCTAAGTTTTGGTTAGAGCTCGTAGAGACGAGCGTAACAAGTCTTAAAACGCAAAGATCGGAGGTCGGGAACAAAAGTCACAACCTCGGGAAACGTGTTCGACCGGCGGGACCCACTTTCGAAATTTAGGTGGAATGGTTCTTAAATAGTCTAGTATCATAGGGCTCGTGAATACGAACTCAACGGTACCAAGAACGCGCAAATTGGAGTTCGGGATAGGAAGTTACAATTTTTGGAATTTTTGGAATTAAAAATTATAAAATAATATATAATTTTCGGCGCGGCGTGCGCCGAACGTGCGTGTCGCGTGCGTCAAACGCGCGTTCGTCATGCGTGAACGTGGTTTTGCCGGCGCTAGTGGGCGCTGGCCGGTTTTCCTGGCGGCGCCCACCGGAATATTCCCCTCCCCCACCTATTTATACCCTTTCCGGCCACTTCTTCACCCACATCCGATTTTCAGCCCCTTTCACTGTTTTCACCATTCCCGACCCGTTTTAAGTCCGATTTTCACGTTTCAAGACCCGTTTCCTACTAATTCAAGGGGGCTCTACGCACCGGAAGCATTATTTTCCTGAGACAACCACTCTAGGACCTCAAAAAATGTACCCCTTCCCTAATCTTCCATTTTCATCTTTTTACTGTTTCTGGGCCATTTCTAAACCTTTTTAACCCGTTCCAAAGCCCTACCCTACTAAATCAAGGGTGTTCTACGCGTTCGAGTGGTTATTCTGCCAAAATTTTGCTCAAAGGCTGATATATTAAGGCGGGACTCTCTTTACGCTACGAGGAGATTTCGCACGTGTTATAGGTAGGTAGTTTTAAATTCTAATCGTATGCCGAGATTTTGACTCGCTAAAGTTTTACTAAAAGTTTTCTGTTACTTTATGAAAATAAAAGCTCCGACTTCAAAATCATCTCCTCCTTTCAAAAATTTCTCCGAGTTTTGGGCAATCGTGTCGTCTGGATAGTTCTCGATTCTTCGGAGCTAAGAATTATTATGATTTTGGATACCGCCAAATTTGGCATCTGGCGCGCACAGGATTGGGATGTCATGGGTAAATCCCTTCTTTTCAGTCTCGCGTCGCCCTATGGGCGCGGGTGTAAGTCGTCTGGTATCGCGACGTTCTGTGATCGTGTTTTCAGGTTTTCTGAATGATTTCAAAAAAAAGAAAAATGGCATGTGCACGAAGCATATTCTTAGAACTTAATTTGACCTACTGAGTATAAATTTACTCACCTACCCTCAGACTCTGCAGGTGTTTCACTCGATTCTGAAGGAGTCGACGAAGGGTTTCCTTAAATTATAAGTTTTGTACTACTGTTTTTGTACTTATGTAAATTATTGTATTGACCAATGTACAAAGGCACGTAATGCCTAATTTTGACAATCTTTGTATAATACAAAGTATGTTGTAATTACTGTTTTAGTACACTGTGATCCTTGGCAATTGTAATTAAATTTTGTTACGTTTTCAAAAAAAAATTTGTTTTCTTTTATTCGAAAATACGAGGGACGTCACAGTTGGTATCAGAGCCAAGGTTCTACTGTCTACTAAAAAGTAATTAAATCAGTCAATACAATTATTTATATTTTATCGTATGTTTTCCTATTTGAAATTTCTTAATGAATTTTTATGTGAAGCTTAAACAGATGTCGATGCTCAGGCATAAGACATATCTGTCAAGCAATCTTTATCATTCTACTGCTCGCAACTTGCCACTTCCAATGAAAGGAAGCTGTAGCAAGAGTATGTACAATGAAGATAAGACACCCATCGAAATTTCAGATTCAGAAGATTCTGAGATCTTTTACACCCCTGGTTCACCCACAAATAGTGATGTAAACGAAATAATAGTTATCCCGGACTCGCCTACTCCAGGAGAAGAGTCTGAAGAAGATCCCTCCTTGGAAGTGGAAGAAAGTGAAAATTCTAATGAGGATAACCCTCAGTATAAAATGGATTTTGACCTGAACGAACTGCCCCCACCTAAAGTCGAATGGGTGGAAGAGCCAGGCGTCCAGCGTCTCCTCAAGGGGAAAGAAACCGGAAGGCATGGAATACCCAAGCAGAGCATGTTTTGTGGACTTTTAACCCACTTTTTCTTTGAATGCCCTAAAGCTAGAACCTTTCCTCTCTAAAGTCTTGACTACTTAGAGAAGAAAGTCTGTAAAAATTCCGAGTAAATAGTTTCGTGGGAACAATTTGGATGTGTACTAAGAGTAGTTTTATTATGTAAATAGCTAACGTAACTTTTGAGTGATGTAATGACACTTCAAGGTTAGTATAAAGTAAGTTTGTTTCTATAGATCTTGATGTTACTAATCCATGTTTAGATGACGAACGTTAGTGGTAACGATGCTCAACCGGCAAGTAGCTCAACTCCACCCGATATTACTACGCCGGTCACTTTGACAACGGGAGATCCTATGATGCATTTCGTGGACTTATTAATGCAAAGAATGACTCAAGGTTTCCAATCAATCATTCGACTAGTTCGGGAGATTTTATCCACAGTGAAAAGGATAATCTGTTGGAGCGTTTTAAGAAGCTTGCACCAGCATTTACGGGAGAAGATGGCCCTGAGGCCGCTGAAAGGTGGACCTTTGAAGTTGAACGGATCTTTAAAGCAATGAAGATCCCCGATGATCGTAAGGTGCCGCTAGCCACTTTCTCTATGACTGGCGAAGCTGCTTTTTGGTGGCCTACAGCAGAAAGAAATTTCTTCACGGTTGGTGATCATATTAAGTGGGAAGAATTTAAGGAAGTTTTATACGATAAATATTTTCCTCCTCACGTCCAAGAAAGAAAAGAAAAGGAGTTTTTAGATCTACAACAAGGAGGGTTAACGGTGACTCAGTACGAGAATAAATTCGTACAATTACAACGTTTCGCTCCAGATTATTGTACGACGGAATTAAAGAAAGCTCGGAAGTTCGTGAGGGGCCTAAACAATGGATTAAGACGAAGAATTATTGGCCATCAACCCACGACTTTTGCCAAAGCGGTTGAACTAGCCTCCATCCTAGAACAAGATTATATGGAATTTGTGGTCGGACGTAAGGATCGAGGACAAAATAATGGTTTCCGACCCGATGAGAGGAAAAGGAGACTGACGTTTAACAATCAGAATAATCGCAAGTTTCAAAAACCCTCAGAATCACCTTCACAGCCAAGGGGAGAAAGGAAGCTAGAAAAATGTCCACAGTGCAGTAAAATCCATCCACTTGGATCGTGTTATCGTACCGAAAGAAAATGCTTTTTCTGTGGTGAACATGGCCATCAAATTAAAGACTGCCCAAAGAGGAAAATGCAAGAAGAATCAAAATCGGAGCAGAAACCAAGGGCTCAAGGGCGGGTCTTCGCAATTACTGCTGAGGAAGCTCAAGCGTCGACCGCAGTCATTCAAGGTACACTTCTGGTCTTGGATAAATTAGCAAAAATCTTGATAGATCCAGTGTCGACGCATTCTTTCATATCGTTCGATTTTGCTTCAAGTCTCGGCTATCCGATTTTAAATTTAGGATATGTCTTAGAAGTGTCCACCCCAATGGGAAAAATGTTTCTAGCCCGTAAATTTCTTCGAAGGGTACCTATTTCCTTAGAGAAATGCCAGTGGGAGGCCGACCTTATTCTCTTAAATATGACTGACTTTGACGTCATATTAGGTATAGATTGGTTAGCCAATAACGGGGCATTAGTGGACTGTAAACAGAAGAAAGTGATCTTTGAACGAGGCGATAGGAATTTCACTTTTTGTGGGCTTAAGGATCATTCTAAACCATGTGTCATCTCAGCGGTCAAAGCTCATCGGCTTTTAAGTAAAAGATGTCGGGCTTATCTTGCTAGTGTGGAAACTAATGAGACTACTACGTATAACTTGAAGAGCATTGACATAGTACAAGATTTCTCTGACGTTTTTCCTGATGATCTCTTTGGTCTGCCACCAAAAAGAGAGATAGATTTCACTATCGAGTTGATGCCAGGAGCAAGCCCTATCTCTAAAGCACCTTACCGCATGGCTCCTGCAGAGTTAAAAGAGTTAAAAAATCAATTGCAGGAATTGCTTGAGAAAGGATTCATACGACCCAGTGTCTCACCTTGGGGAGCACCGGTCTTATTTGTGAGAAAAAAAGATGGGTCGTTAAGGTTGTGCATTGACTACCAACTTCTCAATGCCATCACTATAAAGAACAAGTACCCCTTGCCTCGTATAGATGACCTATTCGATCAATTGCAGACGGCTAAAGTTTTCTCCAAAATAGATCTACGGTCAGGTTATCATCAGCTAAGGATACGAGATGAGGATATCTCTAAGACAGCTTTCCGTACCCGGTATGGCCACTATGAGTTTTTAGTGATGCCATTTGGTTTAACAAATGCCCCGGCTGCTTTCATGGATCTCATGAACAGAATTTTTCGGCCCTTTTTAGACAAGTTTGTAATCGTGTTCGTCGATGACATCCTCATCTACTCTAGTAGTTTAGAAGATCACCGAGTACATTTACAAGTTGTTCTGCAGACATTAAGGGATCATAAGATATACGCCAAGTTTAGCAAGTGCGAATTCTGGATGGAACAAGTGGTGTTCTTAGGACACGTCGTTTCAAAGAACGGAGTATCGGTGGACCCAACCAAGATTGAGGCTGTCATCAAATGGGAAAGGCCAAAAACAGTAACGGAAATTCGGAGCTTCTTAGGCCTTGCGGGTTATTACCGAAGATTCATCCATGGATTTTCAAGTATTGCCCTACCCCTGACAAAATTAACAAGGAAAGGAGTTAAATTTGTTTGGGATGAAACTTGTGAACGAAGTTTCCAAGAGCTAAAGGAGAAATTAAAAACTGCACCCATTCTGGCATTGCCAACTGGCAGTGGAGGTTTTGTCGTGTACAACGATGCTTCTAAAAGAGGATTAGGATGCGTATTAATGCAAGACGGAAAAGTGATAGCATACGCTTCACGACAATTAAAGAAACATGAAGGTAACTACCCTGCTCACGATTTGGAGTTAGCAGCGGTAGTTTTTGCTTTAAAAATTTGGAGACACTATCTATACGGGGAGATGTTTGAAGTTTTCACCGATCACCAAAGTTTAAAATACATCTTTTCCCAAAGTGATCTTAATATGAGGCAAAGACGGTGGATCGAATATCTTAAGGATTATGACTTTTCCATCAAGTATCATCCCGGAAAAGCCAACGTGGTGGCTGATGCTTTAAGTCGCAAATCCGGAGGATTAACTTCCATGCTTGTTAAGGAATGGAAATTATTGGAAGAAACAATAAGTTTACAACCTGAGCTACAAGCTGGAAACAAGAAATCTTTCATTGCCACTCTAAAAGTAAAATCAATACTAGTCGAGCGTATTCTTGAAGGTCAGAAAAGTGACGAATTAATGCAAACTTTGCTCGGAAGACCTGACTTTACCCAAGGCTCTAATAGAGGTATTCGATTTCGAGGACGGTTAGTAATACCCAAAATTCCGGAGCTAAGAGAAGACCTATTACATGAAGCACA
Organism: Saururus chinensis; assembly: GCA_035235625.1. Taxonomy (NCBI): domain Eukaryota; kingdom Viridiplantae; phylum Streptophyta; class Magnoliopsida; order Piperales; family Saururaceae; genus Saururus; species Saururus chinensis. Next base: position 37,740,250 of record CP141145.1, read on the forward strand.
TCGTTCTCAATATACCATCCACCCAGGAGGAACGAAGATGTATCAAGATTTAAAGAGAAGTTTTTGGTGGGACGGGATGAAGCAGGATATAGGAGAATATATTTCGAGATGCTTAACTTGTCAGCAAGTTAAAGCCGAACACCAAAAACCTTCAGGGTACCTGCAAACGATTGAAATCCCCGAGTGGAAGTGGGAACACATTACTATGGATTTCGTCTCGGCACTACCCAGAACTTCACAAGGCCATGAATCCATTTGGGTGATCGTGGATCGGCTCACAAAGAGCGCACACTTTCTGCCATTAAGCAAGAAGCAATCTTTAAGTTCTTTGGCAAAATTGTACGTGAAGGAAATTGTGAGTCGGCATGGGATACCGCTATCGATCATCTCGGATCGGGATAGTCGATTTACCTCCAAGTTTTGGCAAGGATTTCAAGAAGAATTGGGTACAACTCTCAAGTTCAGCACTGCTTTCCACCCACAAACGGATGGTCAATCAGAAAGAACTATCCAAACTTTGGAGGATTTGTTGCGCGCTTGCACCGTGGATTGGAAGGGTAACTGGGACGAACATTTACCATTGGTCGAGTTCGCCTACAACAAGAGCTACCATAGCAGCATAGGTATGGCACCTTATGAGGCATTATACGGACGACCTTGTCGATCACCGACGTGTTGGAATGAAGTGGGCGAACGAAAATTGATTAAGTCTGAACTTTTGCAACAGTGTGCAAATAAGGTGAAACTTGTTAAGCATCGTCTAATGGCATCCCATAGTCGTCAAAAGAGCTATGCAGATCAAAGACGGAAGGATATTGACTTTAGCGTGGGAGATCATGTATTACTAAAAGTTTCGCCAACCCGAGGTGTCATGAGATTTGGAATTAAAGGCAAACTAAGTCCTCGCTTTGTAGGACTGTTTGAAATTTTGAACAAAATAGGAGCTATGGCTTACAGATTAGCCTTGCCTCCACAACTCAGCAATGTCCACGACGTATTTCACATGTCTATGCTTAGGATATACGTCCGAGACTCCTCTCATGTTCTTGATCAGAGTTTAATTACTCTCAAGCCCGACCTATCATTCGAAGAAAAGCCACTTAAAATTCTGGATCACAAGGAACAAATCTTGAGGACTAAAAGGATCCCCTTAGTCAAAGTGCTATGGCAATATCATTCCTCGGAAGAAGCTACTTGGGAGCTGGAGAGCGAAATGCAAAAGAAGTACCCTGAGTTATTCATTTAGTGGATAATTCAAATTTCGAGGACGAAATTTCTTTAAGGGGGGTAGATTGTAATGACCCTAATTTCTAACACGATTTTCTTACATATTTTGTTATTTATAATTTTCCTAAGTATTGGTTAGAGCTCGTGGAGACGAGCGTAATAATTCTTAAAATGCAAAGATCGGAGGTCGGGAACAAAAGTCACGACCTCGGGAAACGTGTTTGACCGGTGGGACCTACTTTTGAAATTTAGGTGGAATGGTTCTTAAATTATCTAGTATCGTAGGGCTCATGAATACGAACTCAACGGTACCAAGAACGCGCAAATCGGAGTTCGGGATAGGAAGTTACGATTTTTTAAAATTTTGGAATTAAAAATTATAAAATAATGTTTTTATTCGTCACGCGCGAACGCGGTTTTGCCGGCGCCAGTGGGCACCGGCCAGTTTTCCTGGTGGCGCTGGTGGGCGCCTGCCTGTTCCGGCGGCGGCGCCCACCGGAATATTCCCCTCCCCCACCTATTTATACCCTTTCCGGCCACTTCTTCACCCACATCCGATTTTCAGCCCCTTTCACTGTTTTCACCATTCCCGACCCGTTTTAAGTCCGATTTTCACGTTTCAAGACCCGTTTCCTACTAATTCAAGGGTGCTCTACGCACCAGAAGCATTATTTTCCCGAGACAACCCCTCTAGGACCTCGAAAAATGTACCCCTTCCCTAATCTTCCATTTTCATCTTTTTACTGTTTCTGGGCCATTCCTAAACCTTTTTAACCCGTTCCAAAGCCCTACCCTACTAAATCAAGGGCGTTCTACGCGTTGGAGTGGTTATTCTGCTGAAATTTCGCTCAAAGGCTGATATATTAAGGCGGGACTCTCTTTACGCTACGAGGAGATTTCGCACGTGTTATAGGTAGGTAGTTTTAAATTCTAATCGTATGCCGAGATTTTGACTCGCTAAAGTTTTACTAAAAGTTTTCTGTTACTTTATAAAAATAAAAGCTCCGACTTCAAAATCATCTCCTACTTTCAAAAATTTCTCCGAGTTTTGGGCAATCGTGCCGTCTGGATAGTTCTCGGTTCTTCGGAGCTAAGAATTATTATGATTTTGGATACCGCCAAATTTGGCATCTGGCGCGCACAGGATTGGGATGTCATGGGTAAATCCCTTCTTTTCAGTCTCGCGTCGCCCTATGGGCGCGGGTGTAAGTCGTCTGGTATCGCGACGTTCTGTGATCGTGTTTTCAGGTTTTCTGAATGATTTCAAAAAAAAAGAAAAATGGCATGTGCACGAAGCATATTCTTAGAACTTAATTCGACCTACTGAGTATAAATTTACTCACCTACCCTCAGACTCTGCAGGTGTTTCACTCGATTCTGAAGGAGTCGACGAAGGGTTTCCTTAAATTATAAGTTTTGTACTACTGTTTTTGTACTTATGTAAATTATTGTATTGACCAATGTACAAAGGCACGTAATGCCTAATTTTGACAATCTTTGTATAATACAAAGTATGTTGTAATTACTGTTTTAGTACACGGTGATCCTTGGCAATTGTAATTAAATTTTGTTACGTTTTCAAAAAAAAATTGTTTTCTTTTATTCGAAAATACGAGGGACGTCACAGTATGGGCTTAGGCCTCGTTTGGTCCAACATGCTACAGTCCGGGTGAACTGGTATGGGCTACAGGGTCTAAGGGTGGTGGGGGTTGTCGCACTAACCCCACATGTACCTTTATTACACTAATTCGATTAGGACCCACATATGTCACACATGTACACTAGGCATACACCTAGGCCATGCATTAACATGTTGTGGGGCCCAAACACATGAATTAGGTGTTGAGGGTGGGACCCGTAGTTAGTGAGGGGTCGACCCTGTTGCGGGCTTGGCCGTGTGCAGGGGGTTCAAGCCTCCAAGGGCTCTGAGAAATAGAGCCCGATCCCATTGTGTAAGACCCTTAAGTGAAATTGGAAGGAAATTAGCAATGAAGCCCATTAAGAAATGCCCACAAGAAGACCCACCCAAATAAGGAAAATAGGGAATATATAAAAAGAGAAAAAAAGGAGGAGTTCCCTAATGCAAGTGCCGCCCCACTCCTCTCCTCCTCTCTTCCCAATTGCCACCCCCCCTATTTGGTGCGGCTTGTACTAGCAAGGGGAAACCTTGCTGCTGGCTGCCCCATTGCTCCCCTCTCCTTGATCTATTTGGCGGGCTAAACCAGGGAGAAGACTTTCCTCCTTGGCTGGATCTCATTGGCTGATTCAAGGGCTGCATCGTTGCTGAGTTTTTCCTTCAATCCAAGCAAGGTTGTGAGGGATTTGCATATTAGAAAGGTAAACTTTAATCCCTACTTGGTGTTCTTGTGTTTGGCATGCAAGGACTGATTCTTGGAGAGCATGCAAGGGATGGAATGCCCAGATTAATTAGTGTTTTATCTCATATTGAATTCCTATTTGCTTAATTCATGATTGGAATATGATTATTGCTTATTGATGATAGATATATGCATGTGCTCATTGTAGATTAATTAAAGTATGGATTTTTTATTGGTGCACCAACCCCCTCCCACTGCACTTCTGCTGGTCCAACCACTCTACATGGGCTTAGAAGGGGAGAGGAGGGTCTCAAGTCGTCTACTTGGGAGATCGAGAAAGCCTACTGGTGAAAGGCTTGAGACTCCACCCAGACAAGAAGTCGGGTGACCCTTAGGCCATAGCTAAGTTTCAAAGGCTGCAGTAGGCATTTGAGGTCCTCAAGGACTACGTTGGTAGGCATTATATATAGATGAAGAAATCAACCCACTCCTACACCCCCCTCGTGAGATGTCCAATCGCTGGTCACCATGTGGTTTTTTATGGGTTGGGTCTGGCTGCATGTGCTGGTCATAGCATGGCAAAGAGGAACTTCGACATTAGCTCCCCTACATCGTCATTTGCCTTCTTCACTTTGCCCTCTATCTCTGATGTTGGCCATGGCTAGAGCTTCCACAAGTGTGCAAAGGACGGCCTCGCTGGTGGAACTCAAGAGGACAGTGTAGAGTGGCCAGACTAGCGGAAGCGTAGTGGGAGGGGGTTGGCGCACCAATTAAAAATCAATACTTTAATTAATATACAATGAGCACATGCATAGATCTATCATCAATAAGCAATAATCATATTCCAATCATGAATTAAGCAAAGATGTTCATCAAAGAGGAACAAACACTAACTAACCTGGGCATTCTAGCCCTTGCACGCTCTCCAAGAATTAGCCCTTGCACGCCAAACACATGAACAACAAGTAGAGATTAGAGTTTACCTTTCTAATGTGTAGATCCCTCACAACCTTGCTTGGATGAAGGAAAATCACATAAAAAACCAGCCCTTGAATCAACCAACAAGATCCAGCCAAGGAGGAGAGTCTTCTCCCTTGTTCAGCCCACCTAATAGATCAAGGAGAGGGGAGCAACGAGGCAGCCAGCAGAAAGGTTTCCCTCGCACCAAATAGAGAGGGGCGGGGGGTAGAAATTGGGAAGAGAGGGGGAGAGGAGTGGGGTGGCACTTGCATTAGGGCACTCCTCTCTTTCTCTCTTTATATACTCCCTCCTTTCCTTATTTGGGCAAGTCTTCTTGTGGGCCTTTCTTAATGGGCTTCATTGCTAATTTCATTTTGGTTTCACTTGAGGGTCTTACACAACGGAAGCATACTCTGTTTCTCAAAGCCTGCAGAGGCCTGGACCCCCTACACACAGCTAAGCCTGCGACAGGGTCTACCCCTCACTAACTATGGGTCCCACTCTCGACACCTAATTCATGCGTATGGGCCCCACAACGTGTTAATGCACAACCTAGGTGTATGCCTAGTGTACGTGTGTGACATATATGGGTCCCAATCGAATTAGTGCAACGAAGGTACATGTGGGGTCAACGCGACCGCCCCCACCACCCTTGGACCCCGTAGCCCAAACCGGTTCACACGGACCATGACACATTGGACCAAATAGGGTCCGAGCCCATACCATGGTCCAACAGATAGCTCCTCCAGTGCTAGAGAACCGGCTCTGGTCAGACAGGCTGCATGACCAGCTTCAATGCTGGTTATGGCTAGCCTATTTTAGCAATGACCATAGCTGCCATTGCCAGATGACCAGGCTCTGATGCTGGCCATGACCAAAGTGGCATGGCCAACATCGAGGGAGCTAGCCAGCATCGAAGTTGGCCATGCAGCTAGTGCAGCCTGGTTGATCGGAGCTAATTGGCCATGGCCACTTTGGCCATCACCAGCAGCTGGCCATAGCCGCACTGCTGGTAGCCATCTTTCCCTAGCAACACCTGCTCATGTGGTGGTATTGGCCCCAGTCGGTGAGATTTTGGAATAGGAAGGGTAAAGTTACACAAAATGTGTTAATAACATGTAATTTTGATATGGAGTTTACATATGTCTTGGCTGGTTAGGAGGGTTTTGCAAATGATTCTACTATCTTAAAGATGACTATTACAACACAAAGTAAAAGTCGGAAATTAAATGTTCATCGAGGTAAAAAATTTGATAATTGCTTATTTGTTTTGTTCAATAGTAATTTATTTTCTCATTATTGTAATATTATCTTGAGTACATGTAAATATTTGTTAGTGGGTGCGTGGTTTGCAAAATCTTTTGGGTTTTCTAGCTCCATATAGTAAAACTCGAGGACCACTATTGAGCGCACATTTGAAGTTTGGAAGAACCGTTTTGAAATATTATCAGACAAATGACCTAAATTTCCATATGAGACACAAGTTGAAATTGTTGTTGCCACATCTATTCTTCATAATTTTATTAGGAAAGAAGATAAAGATAATGAGTGGAGTGATGATGAATTACACGATGAAGAACTTCCACTAGAGGCACCAAATTTAGAAGATTATCGGTCATGGGCAAATGGAATAGTGAGGATGGGTCATTTTCGTGATGAGCTTGCTATAAATATGTGGAACTACAATGATATTTTGGAAGTTATCAAGTAAAAAAAATTTATTTAGAAAAATATAAATTATAGGATTTTATATCCTAAGTTGTTTTGTAGTTGGGAGAGAAAATAGAGTTGAATACTTGTTTTTATTTCTTGTTTGTTTAATGAGTTTGGTATTCTAAAAGAAATGAAAGAATTACGTGACCTGTAGCCATTTGTATTGTTCTTGATTTTTATTTTTTTTATTTTTTATAGAATATTTTATGAATTATTTTACATAAAATATTTAATAGAATAGAATTATTGCTAAATGATAGTTTTATATAGATGCATGTGCATAATAATTAATGTGTATTTGAGTTAATGTAAGTTTTTTTATTAATTTTATTTAAAAAATAAAAAAATAATGTTCAAGATACTTTTTTGCAACAAATTGTGTTGAAGATATTGTTTTTACTCGTAACCATGTAAGTGATTGACTAAAAGGATTATCTCATTAAAAAAATGTATAAAGGACACAAATATGATATTCTCTATTAACATAGGTTTTTTTATCTAGTAATTTTTATAAAATATATATTAAAAGGTATTCCTAATTATTTTTAAATAAACCCCTAACCGTGAAAATATCAATTTTTATGACAATTTATTTCTATGGAAATATAATTTTCTTAGGAAGTTGCATTTCTTGGAAATTTTTTTCCCATAACCCCTAACATGCCCTCAGGAATGTTGGAGAATGCATAGGAATAATGCATTTAGAGAAATTGTTTAATGTGTGTCGCACACCCCGCTCGCCTTGTATTTCACCATTCAATGCATTAACTCATAAGCATAGTTGTGGGACATTAGGGTAGCAAGTGGTTATAAATACAGATGAGTCGTTTTGTGAATGGTAAAATACACGGCCAACAGGGTGTGCGATGCACATTGGAAAATTTCTCATGCATGAGACCTTGCTAAGGACTACATGGGAATGCATGAGCTCTTTAAGAATGTAGGATAATGCATGAGACCTGGTGCCGCTACACTTTGAGGTGGATAACAAGGTGCATCATGTCGTGGGTGTACATGGTTATACATCATACAACGTCTAACAAAGTACGTGGGTGTGGTAGCTTCGTCATCACCAATGAGCCGCTGCATGCATGTAGGACACATCGTGGGTTGGGTAAGGTTTTCGGGTGATTTTGTTGTTTTATAAGAAGGTGATTTCGTCATTTCAAAGCATCTTCTATTAACGAAATCACCATAAATTGATGAATTTATAAATTTTTTTCAAAAAAAATCATGCATGCGTCAATGTCTGGCTAATGCCTGCATGGCAAAAAGTAGTACTATACTGGTAAAAAAAATTTCTCTACTATTTTTTAATATTATATATATATATATATATATATATATATATATATATATATATATATATATATATATATATATATACACACACAATAGTTCAACTATTCCCAAGCTGGTCAAAATATAGTAAATTAGAAATTTAAGTAAAATTAGACTATTAATAATAAAAACTCTGAGCAAACAAGTTCAAATAAATTATTGAAAAATTAAAGAATCACTTTACATTCTTATTATATCCCATAGGGTCACATCTAATAATATGTAAGTATATTTGGTTACTTCAAAAGCTTAAGAATGTATTGGGATTGCCAAATTTTACCTCTAAACTCGTATTACCTAGAGGGCCCCTTCTTTGGTTTTCCACTTTTTCTTCTTGCCAACACATCAGCAGTTAACTATGGGTTCCTTACTCCTTGAACTCCCTCGATTAATTCCATACATTTTGCCCATTTAAAGGGGCATAACCACCTATATGGAATTATAACTAAGTAACCAACCATATTCTTATCATAACTAACTCCTTCAGTTTCACCGAGGCATAGTGACTTGCCAATGATTCAAAATTTTAAAATTATGCTTTTATGAAAATTATGGGTGTTACACACATTAAGCCATATGATGTCTAGACTTGTCGACAAATTCCTATGAAATAAATTATTTTACTATCCTCTTCTACGATCAACACTAAAGAAAGACAGTTTAGATGGTTGCATAATAAGGAATTCATCTCTTTTTTAGCATATGTTTACTTAGTAGTTTGGATGTAATTGTTATATGATTTTAACTTGTTTTGTTGACGAAGTCAAATGTTGTTATATGTAGATTATTGTGACTTATTCACGTTTACTTTTTCTTCCTCTAGTTAGTTGATTTTTGGTCACCAAACGCAAAGCTAAACCTCGTGTTATCATATGTATTTGCTTACAGTAGATCATATCCTAAGTGGCATTAATTGGCTCAAAAGCAAGTGAATAAATCCACATTTTCTATTGCAAGTAAATAGTGATTTGTGTGTGTTGGCAAACAACACAAAAGAACAACACTTTATAAACGTAGCCCTCAAATGTATCCATTGTCTTAGAATATCACTAACTTCTCTGTATTTTTTAGGTATAACCCTCCTTATATATGACTCTAAATACATGTGGAAATAAATGTTTAAATTATTTTTACCCTTATTCCTTTTCACCCCACCAACTCACTGGAGAACATTGCCATTCCATGTGCCGTTAGCTCTAGCTCTACCTCCTATGCCACAGTACCATGGTTCCGTCTCTACCTCTTTCTCTACTTCCACTACCTCCTCCTCGTCCTCTATATCATTCTCATCCTCATTTTCTTGTTTGCTTCCTTATCTTATTTCCTGAAAATCCGATAAAATCGACAACAAACCATTAAAAACTTGATTTTATTCTACAAAGTATAATCATAAAAAAGAAACCCATAAATATATTTAACTACTCAAAAGAAATAATATTTTATTTTACTTAATTCAGCCTTTTTCCAACAGCCAACAAAACTCATGCTTCCATCAATGTCAACTTGCAGTAATTAAAGCCAACAGTTGACACTTGATAGTCCAACTTATTATAGTAAAAGGGGTACAAAGACAACATACAAAATGACTATATCTCCCTCAATAAAAGCTCTAAATTATATCAACAAACTAAATAAATAAATATAAAAATAAAACATATTTAAAAAATATTATTATTAACAGTTGACTATTGATTGCCCGGCATCAAGGAATATGGTCAATGATGACCTCCTTCTCCACGGCTGATAGCCTCTTTCTCTAACACCGGTTACAAATAATCAAAGGTGCTACAAATGGGGTCAAAGTGGATGCATGGTAGAGGAGGTGGAGCTAGAGCCAATGACAAAAGGGAAGATAGCTCTGTCCGGTTGGTTGGTGGAGTGAAAAGAAAGAAGAAGATAGGAGGGGTAATTTAAACATATTTTACTAGTATGTAAGGTTCCACATGTAGGCAACATCATTTTCAGAAAAAGTAAGAAAGAAGAAGATAGTATTGAGGTTTATTTTTGTAAAATGCTAAAAAAAGAAGATGCAATGTAACCAAGAAAGTTGTTGGCACGTACAGAATAATACGATTATATACACAAATGTATGTTGAAGTATTATTGTTGCATTAGCTGGCTGTGGCTTCTCTAAGATGGAAAACCGGTTGACTTGCGCTGGAATTATATAGGGATTGGACTTATGACCTAGACTATTTGAGCTGGCTCTGAGCTGGGAAAGAATTTAATTTGAAGGGAGCAACTTCACGCCATTCCTATCGCATCGAATACAGACCTGTGTTAGACATTTTTTGTTCTGGTATAAAGTATAACAAGACACCTAGCATGACGAGTTTTTATGTCCTGAGCCCCCCCTTAAAAGAAATATTATTTTATGCTCTGTTCTTATTATGAGCCGGGCATATTATGAGCCGAACATAAAGAATGACTGTGAAGTATTTATTTTTATATTGATAGTGTGTATGTTAATATATATTAATATAAATAATATTTATGCTAACATGAGTTAATTACTTATATTAATATATATTAACATATGTGCCATCGATATAAAAAATAGATACTTCGTAAATGTTCTTTACCCTCGGCTTATTGTAGAGTATAAGAAAGGCTTCTCATATGCGGCTCCGTGCAACCTTGTTCCACTTATGTACCATATTCTCAATCTCATGTGAATTGGTTATAATGGTAATCATTAACAAGCGGGTCACGAAAACATTTGTCAAAGTATAATCAGTGGCATTAGTCATTTTATCACACGAACAGAGATGGAAGGCTCTCTTTCTTAGGTGTAAATCTGCAAATAGAAAAAGTAAAAATAAAACCGTTAATTGCATCCCTTTTTTAAGAAATTGGCAGATGAAAGAAAGAGTTTACTCGAGATGGAAGAACTGAAGGAGTGGCTATAGAGTGGTCGGGCAGTAGCGGAAATAGTGGTGGGAAAGATGGCGCAAACAAAAAATTCAAATTTTACATGATCTACAACATAAACATGTAAATTTTAATAACAATTAGTAATATACATGCATGTAAATCATTCAATCAAAGGAAAACTAATTAAGATGGGATGATACAAACTGACCTTGGGCTTGATCTATCCCTAGCACGCTCTCTTCTTGAAGTTCTAATTCGCCAAAAGATAGATCTAATTAAACAAACAAGAGAAATAAGGATTACCTTCAACGATTTATATGTTAATCCCTTTTAACCTTGATCTTGGAATTAATTTCAGCAAAGCCTTTCTTTGAAGCCTCAAATCAGTGAGCTCCTCTTCCAAACTTGCACTACCCACCATAGGAGAAGGAAGGAAGAGCCTAGAGGAAGAGGAAGAGGAAGAGGGGCGGCCAACTCTTAGACAAGAGAAAACCACACACCACCAAGGAGAGAGGGGGTGACCTTGAGAGAGAAATAGAGAGATTCAAGAATGAATTCAATCATGCAAACCAAGAGGGGGTCGCCCCATTCTCTAAATGAGAATAAGGGAGAATATTCTCCCTTATTTTCTCCCTCTCCATAAATCCTCTTCCTTTCCAAATATAGCACGTGCTAGAAATGGGCATCCTCTCATGGGCTCAAGACAATGGGCTTAGATGCTAAAACACTGGCTTAATACAAATGGTCATACATAACGGGTGCGGATTCTGTCTCACAGAGCCTGCAGAGGCCTGAACCCCCTACACACGGCCAAGCCTGCGACAGGGTTGATCCCACACTTACTATGTATCCTACCCTTTAACACCTAATTCGTGTGATTAGGCCCCTACAATGTGTAAATGTACACCTAAATATATATCTAGTGTACGTGTGTAATATGTGTAGGTCCCACATAAATTATGTCTAACAAGGAATAAAGTGGTATTAGCGCGTTCGCCTCCACTACTCTTAGACAATATAACCTATACCGGTTTACTCGGACTACGATATATTAAACCAAACTGAGCCCGAGCCCATAACATTGTCTAACTGTAGCTTCTTCATTCTTCGTTCAAATGACATACAACATCAAAGTGAGGACAGGTCAAACATGAATCGTATCACTTGACTAGGTCCCAATCAAAGATGTCTTTCGTGGACTGGACCATGGACCCGTCCAGTCTAGCTGGACCAAAGTTGTAAGCCACCCCAAAAGCCCTCTTCCTCTTTTATAAATTATTAAAAATCGGGCCCAGCAAAATATCCCATTTCCTTTTTTCCCTCCATGCCTTAAGGTAATAACCATTCTTCTCATTTACTTTGTCTCCTTCCATGTTCTGAGCTCTATTAAACCATTTTACAGTAATAACAACAAAAACAGGCCGGCCTACCGCGTTTCTAAATTTCTCTGCGCACAATGTGATACATTAGCCGCTGAATAATTCGATGAGTGTTATGGGGGGCATGATTCCCCTACATTTTTAACTCTTCAATGTTATAGAAAAATATTTTTCTGATATTTGATTGAATGACCAGTGATATGTGATATGTAGAGAAGAAATATGAGAGCCTTGGATCATATAGGTGCTGTCGCAGCCTACTATTGTTGGTCACCTAGTTTTTGTAGCATAATTAAGTTTTCAAAAAATTCGAGTTTTTAAGAAAAATAAATTTATATTTTTTTTTTATAATTTAACACCCCCTTCACGTGTAAACGTCTACAAGTGCGGTAAATGGGTGAAAATCATGGATCCGGTAATTTAAGGTTCTCCTCCCTCCCATCTTCTAGAATGGACTACCCGACAATATATACGATTCCATCTTGCATCCAATAATATACATTACCGTCAAAGCATATGCAACACTGCATGAAACCCCAAGCACACGCCAAAGCATATGCAATCAATCAGGCGCTTATTAACTTTTTCGTTATATGATTTGAAACTAACTCTTTGCAATTTTTTTGTCAAAAATGTGTGTTTGGATGGTAAAGAGTAATTCCAAGGCCATCAAAATAACTACTTTCCAAACTAACCCCTGTTTTGAGATTTGAGTAAGAAATTTGGAAAGTCCGCAAGCAGCCGCCATTGCACCGGAGAACTAGTACTACTTTTGCAATAACCAGATACGTCGGATGATCTTTCATCCTTACAGGCATTTACAGCACGGAAATCTGTCATTTTTGTTTGGCAAGATACGTATATTTATCAATATATATACGTATTTGTGTAGAAAATACGGAGAAAAGTCGAGCATGACGGGTGGCATTGGGTCAACGTGAAATGAATGGGTCCTCCTCGTGCTCTTTTCCTTGGATCTTCCTCCCACTTATCAAAGAAGTTTGTAGGGACGGTCTAAAAAAGTTCAAGCCTTTCTCTGGATTCGGTATTATCATTCTTGTGCCGGGAGGGAGTCGAAGACTCGAAGGAGAGCAAGGCCTACTGGGGGAATTGTTGGGCCCAAGTTCTCTGAGCTGATTTGATCAAAAAATGGCGGTAAGTTGAAGTTCTTTTCGCTGCTGAGACGTTTCATTATGATGTTCTTGAGTTTCCGGGTTTGAATTTTTTGTGTCTTTCATGGGTACTCGTTTTGTTTAATGGAGGATGATGGCTGAATGCAGAGGAAATTCTTCTTTAATAAAATTGGTAGTAACAGAAACGGTGCATTTAATGATTGGGATTTTGGGTAGTATCTGATTTTAAACATTGACTTCGTCTTAAGCTAATTTGTGTTCGTTCTTGGTGCTTCTGAGTTGTGAGTATGGGATTGGACTTATGGTGGCTTGACGTCTGAAAGGCATGCTTTTTGCTTTATTTGTTATATGCGATTATATTGTCTCTCTTGTTTTAGGACAGTTTGCTATATTTGCTTGAGTTTCCATGTTGGTTGCTCCCTTATTTTTTCCCTGTTTGGAGGTTTCTATCTTACACGAATTATTTCTTTATCCTTAAGAGGTAGCCTTGTGGGAATCTGCTTGTGGATCTATAAGTTCTTACATTCAAGCTTTCTTTTCTCCTTTGCTTATTGCATTCAAGCTCTTTTTATTTAAAAAAAATTCTCTCAATTATATTTGCAAGTTTGATATTTTTTTTACTGAAATTATTAGACAATGCTTGGTTTTTTATTTTGAAAAAGGGAGACAAGTTGCTTACAACTTGTGAATTGGCAAAGATAGTATGTCCACGAGATAAATGTAAGCACATGAAGGAACATCGTCATTGCCTTTGCTTGAATTTATTGCCAATTATTTACGTTTTTTTTTGTTTTTTTCTTTAACCCGCGACTGGATTTATCTTTATTTGATGGATAAATAAAGAGATGCATAAGTGAAAAGAAAACTGGATTTTTGGGAATTGACTTGTTATATTTCTAACAATGCTTCCGATCAACCAAAAAAATGCTGGGGCTTATTTGGATAAAATTGTACTGTCACTTACTGGAAATTGGTAAGTGTTTACAAGAAGCAGAAGTTTGCATGATTGAGTTGTCCTTTGGAACATTAGCATGTGAAAACAAGAACACAATTTACACGAGTTTGGCATTTAAATACCACGAAAATTTGTTTTTTATGCATTTACCCCTTGTTTGTACAAAGGATTTAACTTTCATCCTCTCTGCTCCTGGTGGAAGCAAATGGCCTTTTCTAAAATGTCTGTTCTTTTTTTTTCTTGAAATTTCTATCTCAACTTTCAAATGGAGTTGCAAGTAAACTTCGAGGAGATTAGGTACCATTTCCATGCAGTATAAATTTGTACAATTTTTTTGTCGTAATCATTCCAATGATTGGATGTCAAAGACACATGTTCAAGTATAGGGAGTTTCTATGCTTACAGAGCAGATGGATCTACAGAATAATGATGGATCAAATCAGCCCTGAAAAAGGGATTTACAGAAAGAATATTCTGTTTCTATGAGCAAATTCTTATCTGATATGCAGAAGTTATGATGAACCTGTGTTACTGAATTTCATGTAGAGCATAGATAGCTGTTGGATTATTTTTCAGAATTGTGACTGATTTTTACTACGAGGGTGAACTTTCTAGTTTTTTTCCTAATGTTTATAGGTGTAAAGTGTGGCAAAAACATGCCAAATCTCCTTTCTTTTTCTAGGGGTATTTTTTTTCACAATAATTTTTTCTTTTCTTCCGATTCTTCCCAGACAGCAATAATCATATGATCAAGTAAACTTTTATACAAAATCAGAAATTTCTATGTGTCTGCTCCATGCTCCCTTCTTAGAACAGTGTGGCATATTCAAATTCAGATAGTAGAACCTCTGCTGCTTGTTGAGATATTGAAGTCATCCAATCTGAACTGGGAAAGATCCTCTTGATCCACCTTATTGCTTTATTTTTTCATTTCTACACCTATTAGACAACTTGTAAATATGTAATACTGTTTTCCACAATCTCTAAGATTTGTATTGACACCAAAATTACCAGCTATGACCCTCACTTCTAATACATATACGGAAAACACATTCTTATTTTTTTTTGGATAAAACAGAAAACACATTCTTGAAAATGGCACAATCGGAAACCATTCTGGAGCTGTTAAGTACTACTGTGAAAGACAATATTGCACCTTGTATGTTGAAATTCCGGATATGCCCCTGTATTTAAAGGCTTTAAAAAATTTATCCTGACTACTTTTACTCCAGTTAGAGAGGATAACCTTGTTGACCACGATTTTTTCTTCTACTTATTTGAAATAAATAGCATGCAGTGTATCACTTTCAAAGCTAAATCTTCAAAATGAAGAATATCCTGGTTTTGTGAAATTTCAAGAAAAAATTGTAATTTTCGTGGTTAAATAAGGATCTTGTCAGTCAAATGTTTGTAGCTGTTAGAATTTTGTTTTTTGTTATAAGCTATTTCTAGCATACCTCCCATACTTACCATATGCTTAATGTTTTTGACAGCAACGTCCCCATGTCCCTAAGTTTGGTAACTGGGAGAGTGAAGAGAATGTTCCTTACACTGCCTACTTCGACAAGGCACGAAAGGGTAAAACTAGAGGAAAAGTTATAAATCCAAATGATCCTCAAGAGAATCCAGATGCATTTTTGGAGGGTGTACCTCCAGTTCATGCCCCACCTTTCAGATTTGCATTTGATCCAGCGGCACCTCCACCAAACCCGCCTATGGCAACAAGGGCCAAGCATGAGGAGCGAACCAGCAGAGAAGAGGGTGAATTCAGGCAGTCTACTGATTCAACAGCACGTCATGATACTGGTCCTCGAAGAGCCTTTGTTGATACTCCTAATCAACGAGCAGGTGACAGACAAAGTGATTCCCACAGAAGAGGAAGAATCAGTGGTGGGTCTGAACGGAGCATTGAACACTCACCTCTTCATCCTCATCATCAGGTTCGAACAGCAAGCAAGGGTGGGATATCGTCTCCCTCATGGGAAAGCAGAAATTCTAATGAAGGTAGCCATGGGTTAGCTCCTTCCACACCAAACAGATCAAGACTCCGAAATGTTGACACTGTAAACACTTTCTCAGTTTCTTCTTTATAATTTCCCCTTAGTTTATTTGTGTACCTAAGAGTATTCCTAACCTAGCGTTTGGTTAATTTTTTGATATGACAGCCTGAGAAAGGAGCAGCTGTACCCAGATTTGGTGATTGGGATGAAAGCAATCCATCATCAGCTGATGGTTACACTCACATATTTAACAAAGTGAGGGAAGAGAAACATATGGGATCCGCAAATGTTCCGAACGTGCCAAATGAGTCATCAAACTCTAATGGCCACAAGCAAGCCAACCATGACTCCCAATCACTGGTTGGTCCTGAATCTTTTCTATTCATTGGTTGTATTTTAAGTTCTATGTTTATGTGCTCTTAAAGTCATTCATTTATATTTTATTTTTTGACAGTGGTCTCGTTGTTTTCCTTGCCTTGCCTCGGGAACTGATGGTGGAACATGAGGTGTTGGCTTGTAAATACGTCGGAGGTTGTTATATTATATATATAAATTTTCTTGAGGGGTGCATTCTTATTTTTTGCTCTTTTTCTTTTTTGGTGATTGTCTTCGGGAGTTGATAATATGAGGCTTGGCGGGTGGAACTCCTTTGCCACTGGTCTTTATTTTTTCTTGTAAAGCATTTATTTGATGTCTTGGCAGAAGGATGCTCTAAATACGTATGTTTGCTTTACATATGAGACAATAATAGTTAAAGCGTCTGAATTGAAGAAATTTCAAATTTGTCTTTTTACCATTTGTACTGGTGAGTTCATTTTACATGTTCTGGCTAATTGGAGCCATGAAGGCGTGAATATACAACAAAGAAAAAGTGAACAGAGTCTGCCTAAAATCGTAGAGTTCTAAAGTAGAAATATATGAACGCCTTTTATGAACTTAATTGGCCTACTTTCAGTTGTTTGATGTCATTCTGTTCGTAAAAGAATCGCTGTAAGCCTCTAGTTATTGGGTAACTAAATTACACTGTAAGCAAACATAGTATTGTATGTTGATCATGCATCCCTGTGTTCTACTGGCTGAAAATTGGTCCATCTGCGACTTAATTGGTCTTATTAAAGGAAAAGAAAAGTTGGA
Source organism: Saururus chinensis (assembly GCA_035235625.1). Taxonomy (NCBI): domain Eukaryota; kingdom Viridiplantae; phylum Streptophyta; class Magnoliopsida; order Piperales; family Saururaceae; genus Saururus; species Saururus chinensis. The sequence continues at coordinate 37,757,284 of CP141145.1, forward strand.
CAGAGGCAGGGCTCTGATTACTCACACTATGTCACTATCCATGCGATTGAAGAGATTTGAGTAAAATTTTGTGCCCATATAGATGTACCTAGAATTTTTTTTGGTAACATCATAGATGCGCTTAGATGAATTAGAAAAATCCCTACGACAAATTTAAAATGCAAGTTAGTCACTTAACTTTAAGATTTAATTATGCTGGCAAACTTCTTTTTCTTATCTCTCTAATATTGCACATGAAACGAAGGGAAAAGCGACCCAATGAGATAAATACGCACGCTCAACATCATAAGAAATTACGATCTTCATTTGATCATTCAGGAAACTTTTAGCCATGTGAGTGGAAAGAGACTCAAGTACAAGTAAGAAATGGCAATGAGCTGCGTAAACTCCCACTTTATGTAATCCAAGAGTTCTTACATATGCACAAAAATTTCAAGTCCTAGTCATCTAAGCTTCCTAATAGGCAAAGCCCTTCCAAATAATTTTTCAACCTCAGCTGCTTCCATCTTCAGACTATCCAAGACTTCCATCTCTTCCTTGCTCAGCCCCTTCAGAAAGTTCTGTTCACCCATTACAAGTCCCTTAAACCCCTCGGAAAGCCTCTGAAGCAAAGTCATTTCAGTCTTCTCAACCTCTCCTTCAATCTCCTCAACCTCTCTTACAATTGTCTTCTCAACCTCTCCTTCAATCTCCTCAACCTCTCTTATAATAGTCTTCTCGCCTTCCTCCACCGTCTTCTCCAGTCTTTCAACCAGAGGAGGTTCAGGTCCGCAAGTATTGTCTGTCCGAATGAATTTGCTGAAATCTCTGCCCACTTTCTTTGCAGCCTTTTCTAGCTCAGGAACTATGCTTTCAGGTAATACTGCACTCCTTGTATAAACAACTGCACCCCCATATCCATCCCATGCGTCATTCCTGCCCCGGTAGTAAACAAAAACATAGTCATTGTCCTTGTTCTCTATCTTGGACGATAAGACGTACCTGCATATGCCAAGCAACTAAACTATGAAGGTCAAAGTCAAGATGGTTTAAATTTACTCATCTTGTTATGGAAAAGAGAATTCAATAAAATCCTCCATTTCCATGACAGAGTAGTGAAATTTAATACTCCAGAAGCAAGTAGTCACGGTAAGGCCAACCACTTGATAATTCAGATATTATATGGCCATTCTACTTGTACATGTCGGATGAGAAGGCATATGTATAAACAGAGGCTTTACCAGTCATCTTGGTAGTGGAGGTACTCGTTATCATGATTGTACAGGATTCCAGGCTCTAGAGGGTCTTGAACAAATTTCTGCAAGGCGGATCTGGTGAAAAACCCAGTATCTGGAGTCCGAATTCGCCATGACAAGTTGCCCACAAGTTTTCCAGATTCCATGTGAAATTCATGCAGTTGACAGTCAAATGTGTCAAAAGTTGGGTTCAAACCACTAGTTATGTACCATTTCCCATTAAACTTCCCAACGTCAAAATTTTTATCTAGTACAGAGACATCTGGAACAGGAAACTCGCCAACATCAGTCTTCCTAGGAACACATTTCTTTCGTGATACAGCACATTCGTTGAACTCGTCTACAACACTGTTCTCGAACAAATCCCCACACTTAATCTGCATTAGAACATTACAAAAATGAACAGAATCCGCCAATTAGTTTTGATAGAAATAGAATGATCCACACAACGTACAGAATAGGAGAATGTTCTTCAAAACTTGAAGTAACTTATTTACCTGGCACTCCGTTTCATCTGGTCTATTATTGCATGTTTGAAGGCATGCGACGTTAGCTGCACAAGAGGGGTTTGCAATGCACTTGGCCAATTCCAACCTTTGCAAGCAAAATGAGATGATACATGCGAAATAAGCAACGGAAGAATTGTTTCCATTTTACTGTTAAATATAGATGATGGAATCTGAATTCTGAATTACGCGTATGCACAATTAGTAAGCATTACTCCTGGAACCACAATGGATATGCCAGATCAATAAGTAGTCCGATACCTGCATTCTTTTAGTAAACAGGTACAAGTCTTGAGTGAATCAACTGCATAGGCTGATGGAACAATCCACACCGTGCAGGCCAATAGCCCGGCAAGAGCAATGATCTGCACTTGCTTCCACTGATTCACCACATTCAGCAGGGCTGGTAAACGTTGGCATCCTTCTTCTGCCTGTAAAAGTTTACAACATTTCCCAAAATCACATATTTGGAAGCACGCATACTGCGTTCTAGAACAAGACGAGGACAAGTAAGAATTAAGAAAGCAGTTTTGAAGAACGGAATTGATGGGCATTTTTTCACTAATTAAAACAATTTACACGCAAGGACAATTCTAACCATACTCAACCATTGCTTTCCTGTTCAAGACGACGCTTGCGCCTCTGTTGTCCCATCGCATACAACTTCCTCGAGACCTTCCCCGTAACGAAATGCTACAGACTCCATGAGAAGACCAGCCTTTCAGCTCAAATGAATTCAGACGACGTCCGCTGAATCTCCCAAGTACCCTTTCACCGGTTCTGCGCAGCGCGTCAAGACTTCCATCGCAGAAGAAGCTGCGTGGCCGTGACGAGGCGGCCATAGAGTCGCCCTGGAGAAAAAGCCCAGTTGGAATCATGAAAAAATGGTTGCCTAAAGAAAATGTCGCCATAAAATTCTAGCAGAAACGACGCCAAAACTTAAACTTTAAGGCCGAAGGTATCGCATTTTCAGCTAGAAACCTCAACACTGTCCTAGTCTGACTCACTCCATTAACGTAAAACAACAGAAAGAATGAAACTTGAATCAGGAGAAGAAGAGCTAAAGAGTGTGTCGATGAGAACCTGAAGGATGGGGAACAACACAGTTGAACTGGTAGAAGGAGAGATGAGGAGATGGTGACGGTTTTCATGGCGGGCATGGCAATCCGCAGCGAAGAAGGAACTCGATAAGGATTTGTGTGGAAGCGAGTCATGGAACGTAGACGCTGGTGGCCCGTGGGCACAGACTGAGCCGCTCCACCAACACCATCGACTCGGACGATCGCAGCCGCACGATCGCTGCAGCCGATTCGGACAAAGCTATGGAAAAGGTCCACCACTGGTCGGGCGCGGGACCCGCATCGAGGCAGTTAAGACCACAAGCTCGAGCGGGCCTCAGCTCGGGTGGCTGCATCTCGGCCGTGCGCCAACCCTAACTGCGCAGCCCCTCCGTTTTTCTCCTTCTCCCTCCTCGTTAATGGAAATGCTGCTGCACCGCCATTAGAGCACGGCGTGTGGCCACATTCATCTCCATGAGCGTTTCTTCCCCGCCTCTATTATGCTTCTTCTTCATCTTCTTCCTCACTTTCTTCTTTCCTCATTTTGATACGATACTTACATCAATCACCAGGCAGCTGGGAAGTAGATGCTTCAGACATTGCTAAGCGTCGCTAATAGTGGCAGAACCTTCTTATGGAACTCAGGAGATTGGCGTCCACCAATCCCAATCTCTTTTTTACCAGGTCGTTAACCTTCACTCTCCCCGTATCCTGCTCTCGTCGCCACCTGCCGCCGCCTCCCCACGATGACCTCCTCGCCGCCTTGACCTCCATTCTATCCAATCCCGGTCCACTCGACGCCGAGAAGACGAGGCAAACCCTGGCCATACTCTCCCCCGATCTCTTCCACCGTCTCTTCTCTGCCGCGCGATCCGCTGTCCACCCCAAGACAGCCTTGAACTTCTTCTCCTTCGCTGCCAGTGAGTTCAAGTTCCGGTTCAGCGTTCAGTCCTACTCGGTCCTGCTCCACATTCTCGTCTTGTCCAATCTCATTCCGCCCGCCCGGCTGCTCCTGATCCGCCTGATCGATGCCAAGGTGCCAGTGGCTTTTGGGGATTCAAGTGGCCGCCACATTGAGATTGCGCGGGCGCTTGTGGATGCGGCTGGCGCCGACGTAACTGGGTCTCGATCGGCGGACGTCTTCGATTTGCTCATTCACGTTTTGTGCACTCAGTTCAGTCCGCTGAAAGGGCTGGGGCCTGCCTGCGATGTGTTTCGGATATGTGCCGAAGTAAGTTTGTTTCCGTCGCTGAAGACTTGTAACTTTCTTTTGAATTCGCTCGTGAAGAGCGATGAGTTTGATAACTGTAGCAGCATTTTTGATATTATGCGTCGTGGAGTTAAGCCCGACGTTTATTCTTTTAGTACGGCAATCAACGCCCTTTGTAAAGGAGGGAAGGTGAATGAAGCTCAGCAATTATTTTCTGTCATGGAGGGTTTAGAGGTCAATCCCAACGTCGTTGTATATAATACGTTGATTCATGGGCTCTGCAAGAAAGGCGATTTGGATGAGGCAGTTAGATTAAAGGAGAAAATGGTTGGATTTGGCGTAAGCCCTAGTCTTATTACTTACAGTGCCCTTATTAATGGGTTTATAAAATTGGAGAGGTTTCATGATGCTAAACTTGTCTTGGAGGAGTTGTCCAAGAAGGGAATGGCACCAAATGCAGTCATTTACAATACTTTAATCGATGGGTACTGCAAAGCTGGGAATTTTAAAGAGGTGATGAGAATACGGGAAGATATGGTTTCCAGAGGACTGGAGCCCAATTCAGTTACCTATAATTCACTCGTCAAAGGTTTGTGCAAGGTGGGTCAGATGGAAGAAGCGAAATTTTTGATTGAGGAAATGCTTTACAGAGGTATTTGTGTCAATCCAGGTTCATTTAATTCAGTCATTCATTGGCATTGTGTAAATTCTAGGTTGGATTCTGCAGTTCGCATGTTTAAGGAAATGATTTTGAGGAATTTAAGGCCTAATGATGCGGTCTTGACAACGTTAATCACTAGGCTCTGTAAGGCTGGGGATTATAGTGGATCGGTCGATGTTTGGTATAAGATGTCAGATAAGTCGTTTCTCCCTAGTGTAGCCACTTCAAACGCTTTGCTTCATGGACTTTGTGAGTCAGGTAACATGGATAAGGCAGTTATACTTCTTAAGGAGATGCTAAAAGCAGGAGTTGCATTTGATAATGTCACATATAATACCATTATCTCAGGTTGTTGCAAAGCAGGGAAGCTTGATGAAGGGTTTAAGCTGAAGGATGATATGATTAAGAGAGGGCTAAAAGCTGATATTCTAACTTTTAATTCACTAATTCATGGATTATGTAATTTAGGTAAGATGGATGAGGCTATTTCACTTTGGAATGAGAAAAAGAGAGATGGTCTTGTTTCAGATGTTTTTGTTTATGGGTCCATTATAGACGGTTTCTGCAAGGTTAAGAAATTTAATGAGGCAAGTGAAATGTTAAGGGAGTTGATTAATCAGGATATAGAACCAAATGATGTGGTATACAACACACTCATAGGAGGCCTTTGTAAAGATGGTAAGGTGGCGGAAGCTCTCGCCCTCTTTGATGAAATGAGGGGCAAAGGGATTTCACCTACTATCAGGACTTATTCCTCTCTTATATATGGCATGTGTACCGTTGGCCGGGTAGAAGAGGCTAAGGGTTTTATGCTGAAAATGAGATTAGAGAATTTGATGCCAAATGTCGTCTGTTATACTGCTTTGATTGGTGGTTATTGTAAGTTAGGCCAGATGGATGAAGCCGTTCATGTCCTAGAGGAGATGAATGATAATGGTGTAGCTCCAAATAAAATAACTTATACTGTTCTGATCGATGGGTATGTTAAACTGGGCCATATGAGTGAAGGAGTTAAGTTTTTAAGTGAAATGATTGGGAATGGAATTGTACCCGACGCTGTCCCTTATAATATTTTAATAGCTGGATTTTGCAAGGAAGGGAATATGGAAGATGCTTTCAAAATATGTGAACAAATGTCTGAGAGAGGGTTAATGTTGGATGAGATCACCTACACAACTTTGGTTAATGGGCTAAGTACTTATAAATTTGAAAGGGTAGTAAGTGATATATCTGAAAGGATCATTCCTCCACATATTCAGGCTGCTGCATCTAATTCGCTTGCTGTAAAATCAAAAGTGTGAAGAGATTTGTCATCTCGACTATGATCTAGTTCTATTTGCAAAATCATGACTCTTGAATATTTGCTTTTGGAACAAATGAGCTTGACTGACAGGTTAGATTAAGCTTTGCAATTATGATTCTTCTTGAGAATTTTTTAGGGAAAAAATGTTTTATTGTAAATGTTTATCTCGCCTGCAACAACATTTTTACTTTGTTGTTCTGGCTGTACCTGATGTGTTTATAATAAGATTAGTCTAGGTTGCCCTACTAGTTCAAAGACACAAATGACTAAATTCATCCCTCTCATTGTTTAAGTGCATTGAATACACCAGGTGGCGAACCATGGGACCTGCTGTGGTGTTTGTACATTCAGGAAACGGTTCAGAGGTTACCTGGTATGGGTGGGGTCTAGCCGCTATGCCATTCTGTCGAAGTGGCTGCTGGTATTTGGTGGCCACACCTCTTTCCTATTGCATACTCACCCAATTAACCTTTTTTCAAGCTGCACTATGAAATGCTAAACAGGTACATATAGCTTACTCGCCCAAGTACCCTTTTTTTCTCATTTCTTTTTGCTTTAATATTCATGTTATCATGCTCTTTATCTTAAACATTTAGATTTGACAACACAGATCTTGCTCAATTATTCCACTTTTATCACGTGGCATATTGAGATTCTGAGCATCACTTCCTCCTATTCTTATTTAAAATGCAACTTCTACAAAGCATAGATAAATTTGTTTTGTTTGGGCATGAATAAATTATGGACGCACAAAGAAAGATATGGTGAGTGATTTTTTGATAGATGTGTGTAGCCTTCTCTTTTATCTCTTATGGTTCTTCATCTTGTTAGTGTCTTGCCATTTTTGGTAGATTCACGCAATACCTTTTTACCCCATGATTCTTTTTCTCTGTTTCTTTATATTTTTTCCCTCTTTGATTTTGTAATGTATCTTTGTCTTTTTTATTTTAATAATACATGCTTATCTATAAAAATAGTATGATATGGTAGTTAAAGTTTGTTGTGGCATATGTATGGCAAAATGGCAAAGGCAGTGCTGTAATACATTCAGCAACTGTATGTTCCTTTCTTTCCTTCTTTTTAAAAAAGGGTTATGATGTAATGTAATTTCCACAAAAAGTTAAAAGTGACAGCAGAACTACTAAAGGACACACATGTTACTTTTATTTAGAAGTATATTGTGACTATTTATTGACATTTTGCCTTGTAGCTATAGCAACATGGTGGGGCTGCTACCATTTTTATGGCTAGCTGGCTAGGGATGTGTTTGTATTTACCACAATATCCAAAGTTTGAGGGTTGGTACTTTCTGCTTCCTTTTATTTTTACAGGGAACATATTAAATAGGTAGACAGATCTTGACCTTTATAACTATGTACAATAACAGGAGTTTTCTGCTTGTTTTAGCAGACTGATGTCGTAACAGTAAGATCAACTATCTTTTGCGAATAGTTTGGAGCTATCATAGCTACCTCTGCACCACAAGAATCAGAAATATATATTGACCTTTAGAGCATTTCTAGCCAATTAAGTACAGCAGGCCAGGAACTCTTTGACTAAGTTATTTTATGCGCTCATGCTGTAGAACTTTCTGAGGTTAGAATGCTGAGTAATTATGAATTTCAGTGCTATTTTTTGTCAAGTGGAACTTTTAGAAGTACCTATGTGTCTGTGCTTAACAAGATTTTCTTCCGCTAGATAAATGCAAAGTTGGTTGCTGAGGAGGAAGCTTTGGCATTGTCAATATGGACCATTGCAATTGTTTGTCGTGCTTTTTTGTCTTGAATGTGTAATATTCTATTTAGCCTTATGATACTTTGGCCAGAGTTTTTTTTTTTAATTTTTTAAGTAATCAACAACTTTATTGTGCTTAATCATACCAGGTTTTGGCATTATTTGCAGCAACATTACTGGAAAAGTACTTGGTAAATTTTCAATGTATATACCTTGTCTTTTTTTTTTTTTCTGCCTGCTATATTTATAACCCGGACTTGATTAACTCTGTTACAGGAATACTATCAGCTTACTCTCTTATCAGTAATACCAATTTGTCAGAGCCTGTTGCTGCAGTAAGTTTGAGCTTTTGGAGTGGGAATTTATTTACTTTTGAACATGGTCAAACAGTGAGCGGGAGCCATGCTTGCTTTGGCTTACTTGGCTCAACAACCTGATTCAGGAATAACTAATTTATTGTCAAAGCTTGATTTTACAGAAAAAAGTCCTGGTTTGAACTTGATAGAATATTCTGTATGCATATGAATAAACTACTTACTTTTGTTCGCCTTGACACTTTTTAATAATATATACATGGATCTAATATTATAACAAGCTGGGGAGTTTAGCTTTCGTAACTGAGCTATGTCAAGTTTGGTAACTCATGAGCTTTGCTGGTTGAATGTTATTATTTCTTTTCAAGGTGAAGCTCACGCCATCCTTGCTTAATGAGCACAGAAAATCTTGGCTCTGAAGTTTTTTTTCATCAGTGGGCCTCAAGGACTATATTGAAGGGTTTAAGAGCTTTTATATCATTATAGGTTTAGCATCTCAAGTCAAAACTTAGCTCAGAAAACATTTTGTCACATGGGTTGACACAAACTGACGAATTTGAAACAAGGTGTGAAGTTTTGAGGGAGATCATTGAGTTGCAGATACGAGTTTTATATGATTGACTATTCTTTATTGCACTCTGTGATTTTTGTTGACTTCAATCAAGTTTGGACCTGATCAAAATTTTGTTAGTTTCAGCACCCGTGGACTCAACTACCAATTAAATATAGTTTTGTTAGGAGGTTAAATTTTTTGAATTTCTGGTATAGAGTAGACAACACATGGCCCTTTCTGCCAAAGTGCCGTATCTTTGTTCTACTTGTAAGGTACGATGTTCCTGTGAGTTTCCGACTAGGAAAATTCCTAGCATTTTTTTCATACCTTGTAATGTTGTCCCTACATCCATTTACCCGCTCGGATGAGATTCTTGCCTGTGTGTGTGAGTGTGTTGTGCCCGTGCCCATGTGTGGGTTAGGTTTGTCTTTCGTGGGCATGTTGATGAATCCTTTAAAATGCAATCTTAGTCACAATCAGTTGATGTTGCTCCTTATTTCCTGATGTTCTTTTGTGTGATCCTTGTTTACACTGATGTTCAATTAGTTCTCCATGGGAAGTCCTTTCTCTTACATGTTGGTGCAAAGGTTTTTTTCTTTTCTTTTCTGGGTCATATGAATTTACTAAAAGTAGGTGCAGGCGAAAATAAGAATATGAATGGGTGGAAAATGCATGGCTGGTTTGCCACCCCCCACTAGGCAGCCCACCTCCCTAAGTTCATAACACGGACAGTGGATCTATGTATATAGAGACAACGGATGGCTGGTTTGCCCACCTCCCTAACACAGACAGTGGATCTGTGTATATAGAGACAAGGGATATCTACTTTCTGTCTATACACTATAGGGGAGATTTTGTTTCAAGGTATCAAATTAGGAAGTCAAACTTGCCTAAATGTGGGCGACGTTTCAGTTGTCTGGAGAGGGCAATTATTCCATTTAAAAAAAATCGTCAAATAATTGGGTCTACAGGAGTTCATTTGTTTTGCTTCAGAAAAATAAAATGGGAGATGAGTTCTTTGTTTTTTATATCTGGGGATGTATTGCTTAGTTTATGCATTTTAAGGATGCCTGATCGTGATGTTCGGGTTACATTTGTGACCCCTGCATTTTCCTGCATTTTTCGGTTGTGTTTGGGTAGTAAATAACGTTGCTGACTGGTCGTAGCATTTCATATTACTATTGGTTTCAAAGCAGACGTTTCTCAGACAGTGTTCTACAGGCTAGCTTTCAATACATGGGCTGTAAATGGGTAGATTTGATAACTCACCGTGTCGAGCTTCTGTCCAAATCGATTTGAGCTCGATCTGCTTTTGAGCTGAGCCGAGCTGGCTTGAGTCTCAACATATTGAGCAGAACATTATTGATCTTTGTTATCTATACTGACTTAATGTTAAGTATATGCTGTAATGATTATTTTTTTAAAAGATTTGGTAAACTATACTAGTTGTCGCACTTAAGTCCTTTAAAATTTACATATGTATTCAAGATATATCATTAGCAAATAAATTATTATACAACCATAAGTTTATAAATTTTGTCAAATATATGTCAAAATTGAGCCAATTTTTTTTAGCCGAGCCAGCTTAAGCTAAGTTAAGAGAGAGCCCAGGTAGCTGGCTCAGCATGCAAGCTGGCTCCGCTGGTAAAACCCCCCTATCAAGGAATAACACGGTCAGTGGGCTGGATGTAGCTGATTAAACGAAAGTCATTAATTAAGGGTCGTCAGAATTTGGTGGCATGTACATGCATGCACGCTCTACCGAAGAATTCAATGCATTCCTGATAAGCATCATATAAATGACTAACTAAAATTCTACACTTATGTCCATTTACACGTGGGAGGAGCATTTGAGTAACTATAATGATAACTTTCGTGGACAGTTCATGGGTAGGAGGATTCAGATCGGCTGTGATGATACCGACAGCCCAGGAAAATGTATGAAAAGCAGGCCCAAATTTCATGCGTTTTCATGCATTTTTCTTGCTGCGGGCAGCTGATTGGACACTCACATGTCTTGGGCTACACTTATGTCCTCACAGCCGATCCGCCCTTAGCCAAGAAAATCATGAAAAAGGTGGAATTTTTCAATTATAAATGCATGTTCTGCCTAGTCCTGAAAGAGCCTATGGGTCCTGTCTTTAGCTTGGTGGATAGACCAGCTTCGTTGCGATGGGAAGTAACATCTCTTTTTCTCAGAAGTCACAGTTGTTTATGTAAAAGAACACCCAGAAATAATAAAGTACGTTATTTCCGGTCCTTCATCAGAGTGAAGATAGAAACATACTTTCCCTTCGGCCATTCCCACGGATTGAGCCGCAAATGAGGGGTTTCATTTCACATAAGCATCTGCATGTGAGATCCCTCCCAAGCTACTGTCAATTAGTGGGCTTCAACTTGTATGTTTTTTGAGTCATGTCAGTGCGTTCTAGAACGAAATGCCCTGGTTCTCGTTGTGCTGTTTTATGTTCAAGGATTCCAGAACATGTTGCAGTCTTGCCAAATTTTTTAATTGCATTGACATATCACGTGGCTAGAGTTGTTTGTGCTTCTTTTCTGCTAAGCCAGTGGCCTAATGTACTCCGTATAAAACGGATTGTTAGAGTTGGACCTTGCTAGTTATAGCCAATCGGGTGCAAGATTCTTTATGATCATAATCTCTGCTAATGCCTGCTAAAAGTGTAAACCTATTGCCAATAATCATGCTGCCCTCCGTGAATTCAGATCAGCCCTCAATTTTCTTGTAGGTTGTTCAATCAGAATTTTTAATGATTGTTTAGGCATTAGACATTCTTACTACAATTTACTTTCATCTCGGCCTGCCTTGTTTCATTTCATTTGACAAGCTAGTATATGCCAGCTAACGGTTGTAGATGGAAGCTTTAAGAGGATAAATTATTCCTGAGCTAGGGTTGAAATCCTGCTGTTGAGCTGGGTTGGAGTTGGGCCAAGGCCTTAGGCCAGCCTATTTTTCGGCCCTGGCGTTAGTCTTAGACATGCTTTTAAAAGTTTAACCTTAATTTGGCCTTAAGCAGGCTCGGGTTAGGTTGTAGACTTTTTTTTTAATTTTTATATTTTTTTATTTAAAAAATATATTTTTAATAAAAAAATTATAATCTATGGTTAAGGTCTTATTAATTGACTTATATAAGACACAAGATAGTATATAATCCATCCGTCCTATGTAAATAGCTATATTTGATAAAATAATATTTTTTAATATTAAAACTTATATATAAGAGAAAGAAAAATAAACTTATAATACTTTTTTTTAAGTATTTAATTATTTAAATTTAATAAAATAAAATTATTAATATAAAATAAACTTAGTTATCAATGGAGCTATTAATTTAAGATAAAGGGAGTAGGGTTATTCTGATGACTTATAAGCTTAAAATTTCTTTAACTTTTTTAAAATATGTAACCTCTATTTTTTCTTCCTTTCAGCCTATGTTCAACTATTGAAAAATGTAAAATTATTATTTTAATATTTTAGACTTATAAGCTTAAAATTTCTTTAACTTCTTTAAAATATGTAACATCTTTTTTTTTTCTTTAGGCCTATGTTCAACTATTAAAAAATATAAAATTATTTTTTTAATATTTAAGAATGGTTGAACAGGCTTTTTACCCCACGGCTGTAGCACAATACTATTTAAGTCTGGTTATAAATTTCAAGAACGAACCCTAAGATCAAGTCCCCCAAATTTTGGCCTTATTTATGGGCTGACCCTTAAAAATTTTCACCCCTATAAAAATTCCACCCCTATTTGGAGCAACATGCCTATCATACAGACATATTGCTCCATGCCATTGGCGCTCTTGAATGAGTGTCAGGAACACGAACATACAATAGTACCTTACACTTCATATATTTCAAGTGCGAGCAATGCATGTTTAATCTTTATTTGCCCATAGCAACACGTCGGCATGTTACTCCAATAGCACTAAATAATTTCTCCCTTTGAAGGTCCTTATGGACGAGTCCTTAAGTTTTTAATATCTTTGCTTACAAAAATGTTAAGCTTATGGGCTTCTATCCCATGTGGGACGTGACTATTATGGCCGTATGTTGAAAATAAAGCCCAGCAAATGAATAGCTTTCTATGATCCTTTGCTCCTCCCATACAAAAGTCTATCCGCTACTAGCATTAGGGGACGTTTGGGTACCACTTCATGTTTAAAAAGCAAAATGTTTTTGGGTCACATCAATAATATAAAATGCTATATCATCCTTAATTAAGGGCCTTTAAAACTTGACGTTCCTCCTGAGGGATTTGGTTTAAAGGCCTTTATACTATTTTGATTTCTCATCCAAACAGGGCATTAATATGTAGGCTGTGAAAGGGTCCCACGGGTGAGAGGGAACAGGGGTCATTGAATCAACGGTCCCTCAGAATTAAACTTGTTAAATGTATGTGTTTTTTGTTATCTTCTTATACACAAACATAACCACCAATCCGGTGATGATCCTGCTTCTATTCTCTAGTCTGTGTTACGTGTTTGTATCTTTATAGTTGGTGAAGTGTCTGTTATGTGTTTGTATCTTTATAGTTGGTGAAGTTTGAATGCACTGTACTCAAATGATTCTTCTGCCTACTCCACCTTTTATGCCACTTGAAAAGGAGTTTGTTGGTCATGTCTCTTGCTCAACTGCAATATCATAAAAGGCCATTTTTATCCTCTCGAGTAACCACTACTTTATAAGAAGAAAAAGAACCTTTTCGTTTCTTCGTCCGAGTGGAAAAGGAACATTCTTTTCCTATACCGGCTGGATTGGAAGTTTGGAACCGCAAGTGAGGGGGAATGAATCAGCCTCACATATGCGGCATGTGCATATGGGATTTATTATAAGAGATAGATTAAGATCTGCAAATCACAGCCACTGGCAACTACTCATGAAGGATTCTAAATGAGTAGGAGAAGGGCATCAAGCCATGATTGAGAGAAACAACGGGCCCGCAGGTCGTTAAAAGGTCATTAGCCCGTTTGAAGCAGAAATTAGGTCATTCCATCAATGCAATTATGCAAATGCGGTCAAGTACAGTATACAACTACCTTACCGTCTCAGGAAGTAATCGACCCCCAACGGAAAGAATGCCCATTAATCACTTGCTTACCGTGGACGCCATATGATTTGTTTTGGTCAGATGTGGATGCATTTATGGCATGGATGGAACCACACCTCCCAAAGGAATCGACCAAGGTCCTCCCTCTTCCCATGTAAAAGCTGGGTGGCGTGTGTTGAAAGAACTCTCTCTACTCGAGAAGAGTTTTTTATGCTTCTTCCTAATAATCACCTAGTATCACTCATTCATTATAGTCCTTTATATTTAAGATTAATGGCACATATGCTAGCGTATATTAATATCAATGCTAACATTAATATGCACTATTATGTGTTGTGATTATAACACAATCTAGATTGCTATAGCATATCATTTACTTAAGCATAAATAAATATTTGCGGGGAATAATAACATATAAAAATTAAATAAAAGAAGAACACAATAGTTTATGTAGTTCAACACTGGGTGCCTACGTCTATAAAATCACATCTGTTTATTATTATTTTTAAATAAGTACAAGGAGAATTACAAAGCTTGAAGTTGTATAAGAATGACTTCCTAAGCACTAAGTCTAGAGCCACTTTTAAGCCTTCCATTTTCTTTGTTGGGTAGTGGGCATCGTACCCAAATAAACCAAAATAAGGGAAAGCATGGGTTTTGGAAGATACTCGAATAAGGTGGGCTCCACAATCCAATTAAAGATGGGACTTACCAAGTCCTATCTAAAGAAAATTTCATGGGGTAGTTATAAAGTGAAATTGCTTGCTCTTTATTGAAGACGCACAAAAACAAAAAGTTTCGGTTCTTCTTCCTCTTCCAGACAAAAAACCACATAACCTCTTTCTCCTTTCTTCACACCCACACAAACTAGAGCAAAGGCATAATTTTTCTCTTCTCTTTTATTGCGTAGCAAACAAAGAAGACTACACATTGGTGGGACATTGAGACAAGTCTATTGCTCCCATCTTCTCTTTGAGTAGTGATCTTTGATAAGTGATGATCAGCCCTATTCAAGCCAAATTATCCCATCAATTTGGCTAAGGAACAAAGGGGTTTCTTTTGGTTGGAAGAGAAGAAATTCATTAATTAAAGAGGTAATTTTAATTCCTTCTATTTATACTTGAAATAAAGAATAGGTCGGGCATTCTTCTGGGTGATTGGCCACGTCCTTGGGGCTCAGTCCTTAAAGGTCAATAGTACTTAATTCATGCTTTAATTAATACAAATTTAAAGTTATTTAAATTTGTTCTACTGCCTATATATATGTTTTGTTGTGATGGCGTATAAATTGCTTAAGAGGGACATAAAGGTTGAATTTTTTGCACATCCATGAGCAAGGCTCGCCACTAAGCTTCCGCTACTGCCATCCAACATTCTCTCCCATATGAACACACTCTTTCACCCCAAAATCCTTAACTTTTTATCTCTCCACGTGGAACACATCTTTGAGTTTGTATGAGCATAAGGGATAAGCATGAACATGAAACTCTCTCACCCACATACCAAGTTTGTTAGAATGAGGATAATCATACTCTTTTTCCAAGTCTATCTTAAAGAGAGTCATTAGAGTTTTTATGTCCAAGTGGTTAAGAGTCCACATGGTAGAGGAGTCTTTACGTCCAACTATCTCCTACTTGAAGACCACCGAGCACTTCATCTCCAACTTATAATTCTCTCACTTGAAGTTAACATTGAAAGTGTTGCTTCCAGTGAAATAGTCCAACTGTGTGATCGTCATTAGTCCTTTAGTGTAGAAGACTAATGGAAGTTGAGAAAATACTCAATTTCTCCATTGTCACCACTTTTGTGACAATATATGTTGGATTGTCATTTGTGTGAATCTCATAAGAGACAACTTATTCTCATCCACTAGCTCTCTGATAAAGTGGTATTTAATGTTGATATGCGTTGTCCTACCATTGAATGCTCTACTTCTAGCCGATGCTATAACACTATTCTTGTCACAATTGTGTTGTGTCATTTCAAGTTCTTTCAGAGAAAACTTTTTGCCACAACATTTGCTTGTTGGCCATTATTTGTACAATGTATTCAGCCCATGAAGAAAAAGTAGTTACCAACTTCTATAATTGCAACTGCTAAGCCATTGCACAACTGTCCAAGGTAAAGATAAACCATGTAGAACTTTGCCTAATGTCTATGTCACTAATGTAGTCTGAGTCCACAAAACTAAACAATTTGATGCCAGAATATCTACCAAAGTATAAAGTCATACCTGAAGAACCCCGACCTCAACTATTCAAAGATCTATTTCATTGCTACCGAGTGAGTTTGTCCCGAACCAGCCATGAACCTTGCCACCTGACTAACTTCAAATGTGATGTCTGGCATGGTACAAGTGGTGACATATATTAGGGATTCAACTGCTAATATGAAATGTTGTGCATATGAGACTTCTCTTCTTGAGTTTTAGGAAACTACTCTTGAGAGAGTCTGAAGTCGAATGCTAGACGTGTAGTCACTGACTTGGCATCCTGCATGTTGCATTTCATAAGCACTTTTTCAACATATTCTTATATGAGACAATCTCAACACTATCTTCTTCATGTATTTGAAAATCCTCATGCCAAGAATATGCTTCAACAATCTTAGATCCTTCATGATAAATTTATGAGACAATTATTTTTTGAGATTGTTAATCTCATTCAAGTCAGCTCATACAATAAGCATATTATCAACATAAAGTAATAACATAATATACGAGGACACTAACTGCTTGTAATAACAACAATGATCAGAATATCTATAGAATCCAATGTCCTGCATGAAACCGTCAAACTTATAATACTACTATCTTGAAGCTTGTTTTAAGTCATACAAATTCTTAGACAACCTGCACATCAAGTTTCATTTGCCCTTCACAACACAACTTTGAGGTTGGTGCATGTAGATTTCTTTATCCAAATCATCATATAAAAAAACTGTTACATCTAGCTACGTTAGATGAAGATCTTCTACTGCTACAAGAGACAACATCATCCTAATAGTAGCAATTCTAACCATTAGAACAAAGATATTCATGTAATCAACTCCATAATTATGTTTAAAGCCCTTGACTACTAGTCTTGCCTTAAACCTCTTGGTGTCATCTGATTCTTGTTTCAACCTATAGACCCACTTGTTATGTAAGACTTTATTACCTTTAGGTAAATCAACTAGTTCCCATCTTTGATTGAACATCAATGAATTCATCTCATCACCCATGACACTTTCCCACTCAACTGAAGTATTTATTATGCATGCTTTTTCAAAACTTCTAGGCTTAATATTGTCTATTAGAAACAAATAGTTTAGGATGAGAATAAAACTATATTTCTGCTTGGTACCTAGAGATGGATTATAGATTTGCTTTGACTTTCTCTATTTGGAAATGGTCCACCCTAGCGACATATGTTGTGGGGCCGTTGGGGCAAACCCTATCTGGTTATCCTACTTACTATGTTAGCCACCACCTTACAGCTTGGACTTAGCGTCTGAAACCTTAATGCTCTCTACATTTGGAAGGGGGGATCCAAGAGTGTTTTCAACATCAAGTTTTACAATTTTTTTGACATATTACTTCCCCTTTTATTGAATGTGGCGGTGCTTGTAGAGTTCAGTCTCATGGAACACCACATTAATGCTTATGACAACCTTTTTGTGTACTGAATCTCATAGTTTGTACCCAAAGTTGTCTCCATAAGGAAATAACACTTGTTGGATTTGGAGTCCAAGTTGTCCTTATTTTATACCTCAAAACGCACATAACCTACACAACCAAAACACTCGTAAGTGATCAACTTTAACCTCCTTTTACGCCCATGTTTGCTTGGGTAGCCCACCATTCAGGAAAAAAATGGGGACCTTTTGATCAAATACATAGTACTGTCAACAACATAGGTCCTAAACTTGGGCGGCAGACCACAATGAAGCCTCATGTTGCACGCCCTTTCTAGATTGGTCCTATTCATCCTCTTAGCAATGCTATTATGCTTAGGCTATTTAGGTGTGGTGAGTAACCTGTGAATCATGTGTTTGTCATAATATGAATGAAATTCTTTACCACAATACTCGCCTCCATTGTCTGATTTGAAGCACTTCAACTTAAGTCATGTCTTATTCTCAGCAAGCATTTTTTATTTATCAAACATATAAAATACATCATATTTCTATTTACAAAAGTAAACCCACAATTTGTGAGAATATCATTAATAAAAGTAACAAAGTAACATGCACCTCCCAGGGAGGGGACTTATGCTGGCAGCTAGCCCCTAGTCATCTGTATAAACTAGAGTAAGGTGCTCAATCTTCTTGTCTAGGGTTGATTTGGAATATGTGACATTCTTTCATTTTCCCAAAATATAATTATCACATAAACCTAGATTAACACACTTCAACCCTAGTAACTTCCCCTTACTTCGTAACACCTTCAATCTTGTCTTTGACATGTGGCCTAGGCGTCTATGCCACACATGTACGTCAACATTACCTGATGAAACTAAGATAGAACCTCTAGCACAACTAGCGAACATGTATAATGTGCCAA
Source organism: Saururus chinensis (assembly GCA_035235625.1). Taxonomy (NCBI): domain Eukaryota; kingdom Viridiplantae; phylum Streptophyta; class Magnoliopsida; order Piperales; family Saururaceae; genus Saururus; species Saururus chinensis. The sequence goes on from CP141145.1 coordinate 37,775,470, forward strand.
TTTTCTTCCCCTTGCCAATCATTGTAGCCCCCGAGTCATTTTCTAGTTGTCGCTCAAGAACTCCATAGTGATGCCATTCATGGCTAGTTAGCCAACATAGATGATATTTTTAGTCAGATGTGACACGTCTAACATCCTTTAATAAGAATATTTTGTCATTTTCATTCTACAATTTTATATTACCCTTACTAATAATTTTACATGTCATATCATTGCCCAAATAAATTCTTCCCAGATTACCAGACATATAACTGTCAAACAATTTTTTTCTAAAAGTTGCATGAAAAGAAGAGCCGCTATCAATAATCTAGGAATCACATTTATTTTCACAAGACAAAATCACACATTCATCACCATCGATAATATTAACATTAGTATTATTATTATTACCTCTTTCACGTGCTAGATTTTTGTAGTCACATTTAATATGACTTGATTGTCCACAGTTGTAACAATTTCCATCTTTCTTCTCCTTGGACTTGGAACGTATTATGTTCCTAATTAGACTAGGATCTTAATTAACATATTAATTTTATCTTCCTAAATTAGTCTATTTTTTAATTTATTTAGGATTAATATTATTTACCTTCTTTCAGTATGATTACTTCTTTATTTTTCTATAAATTATATTATTCAACCTATTATAAGGCAAACAATAAAATTTTAATTATTTTTTATTTAATTTTTTTGTCTAATATTTTTCTTTTCTCCTCTTTTTTCTTATTATCGTAGACCCCCTTAGTCTACACTAAAATATCCCCTGTGGAATTTCATCTTACCACCCGGTTGTGGCATCCAGAGCCATAGCCAACCCAAATGAGGTGGCACAACTTTTGTTGGGTTTTCTCAGCCAACAACAATCCACATACATCATAGTCATAAAGGATAAACATGAACATAAAACTCTCTCACCCACATCCCAAGTTTTAAGATAAGGATAAGAATACTCTTTTTCCAAGTCTATCTTAGAGAGAGACGTTAGAGTCCTCACATCCAATCCAAGTCGTTAATAGTCCACATAGCCAAGTAATCTTCACGTCAAACAATAAGTACGCTGTTGGATGAAGTACCTAACTTACCCCGCTAAGGCTCGTTATCAATAAGAAACTAGATAAAACTCTTTCCTAAAAATTTATTCTATTCTTCAAGATTAGCTTATTCCTAACTAGGAACTCCCCCATTCAAAAAGGGCCGGGCCCAGTTTCCGTTACTTGCCACCGACCGTTTCTGTAACATTTAATTGAAAAAAAAACGAAACCGAGTGTCGGTATCAGGTCTATCGACGCACTGCCTTTTAGTTTCTTCCCAATCTCCGCGCCGAGTCACGAGACTCCCGTCACGCGACTGACGCACGACGTCAAGAAGACAAAGCAGGAGTGTCCTGAGCAACCAGAGGGGGGCGTGCGAATAGTGTCGGGCGTGGGTAAATCTTTGTTGGCGCTGTTCATAGATATATACAACCCTGAAGTCTCTCCTTTTTTGGGTACAGAACAACTCTGAAGTCTCCCTCCCCCACGTTTTAACATTTTCCCGTATATTTCGCCCCTCTCTCTATCTCTGTTCTTTCTGCTCTCTCTCTGCACCTAATATTTTCTCCTGCACCAGGCCCAGCACTAAGACGAGTGAAGAAAGCAGAGGCCAAAATATCTGAGACTGGGAAGTCTCGGCCCCAAGTCTGAGTAGTCTTCTTCTTCTTCTGAGCTTTTCTCTCTTTGGCTTGGCCTCTGAATATTTCGTGTGCGAAAGTCTGCCGTTTTTCAAGCGGATAAATGGGAAGGCGGTCTCTGCGCTGGTATGTTTTTTAGGATTCTGTTTAGCTTTTTTATTGAAGGAATGGCCTCTGCATGCTTTCCTAGCTTTTTTTTTGCTTGGATTTTTTTCTTTCTTCTGTTGTTCTGCTTTTTTTCTTTGGGTTCTCTTTTCGTTATATACTTTGATGGGTTTGCTTTTGTTGTTTGCAGATACCTGGGAAGTTCATGGAAGATGAAGATAACCAATTGTGTAATTTTGTTTGTGCTTTCACTTTATTTTTTTTACCCTATTACATGTTACTATTTTTCAGCTGTAGAACTTATGCTTTCTCAATTTTTTTCTTTGCTCCCCCTATCTTGTTCTTTATGATTCTATGTGAATTAGTTTTTTACGCATGTTTTCTTTCAGTCCGTTCAATGCTTTGATGAGTTCAGCTTAAGTTTTTATTTTTATCTTAATGAAAACATCATGTGTCTAGCCCCTTATGGGACCTTTATTATATATAAAATCATCTTGTGTTTTTTTTAAAATCCTTAGGAACATCGCTTGATGACTGTCCGAATTATAGATTGATTTTTCCCTTAATTGATTCGCTTATTAACACCTATTATCCCTGAAAGAAGGTAGGCGAACATTAACATTAAGTTAAAGTATGTGGCTTAGTTTTTGTTAGATAACCATCTTTTCCAAAAAGCTCGAGCCATTAGGAAAGGGAATTTTTATAATATATTTTATATTCCAACAGTTTTCACTGATTTAAATCCAAATTCAGAAAGTCAGGGACTGATAGCGCTAGGCTAAAGGGTTTTCACTACTAACTAGCTTATCCCGTTAATATAGTTCTTTTTTTCTAACAAGAATAGTGTCAGTATTTCAATTGTTTTATTTGCCTTTATTTTCCGTTCTTTTAGGTGCAAAAAACTGATTCATATTAAAAAAGGTACTAAATAATTTTATGAATATGGTAAGCTACAACATTTGGATAGTTGCTTGGTGAATTAGACTTCAAGTTTCTAATGGCACATGCCCGTGTGCACAGTATTGCCAAGCATTCTTGACTTTCTATAAATCTAAAATTTAAAGTAAAGCAGCTTAGTCTTCCTTGCAAGTGCATTTTCTGCGATTTATTTTTGTCCACATGTTTGCTCATACTTCTTGTACATGCTTGTTCAGATATTTGTAGTAAATATATTTGTGCCATAATAATGAAAAGATATGCCAATATTATCCAATTAATCCTAGGCAGTGCTGACCTAAATGGCCAGTTGCATATGTAAGCAGAATTATGAGTTGAAGAATCAATATAGATGTCCATTACTCAATGGGATGAGCTGTCGGCCGTAAATCACCATGAATTGGGTTTTAATGGATACTATCAATACTGAAAGTTAATCAATTTAGCAAGTTTTACATTTTTCTGAGACGTGGTGCGAAAATTCTTCCCATGCAGATTTCCTTATTTGCAGATCCAACGACAAAAAGGCCATGTATTTGCAGTATTCTCCCTGTAGCTGCCCTGCTTTGTGTAGTAGTCTTTATTGGAAGTGCATATTTAACTCCTGATTACAAGGAAGTATGGTATCTTCTTTTTCTACAATCTAATATACAAGGATGACCCCTAGCGAAAAACATATACATAATACAAGGATGTCTTTTGGTGTTCTAGATGCTAATTGTTTTCATTTCATCCTTATGCTATTTCAGAGACTGTCAAGCTGGAGTGTAACAAAATCATTGGAACTAATAGAATCTAATGGCTGCAAGGTTTTACCTTTCATTCCTGATCTTCTGTCTTTTTAACTACTGAGCTTCGTGCAGAATAGTAGCAGCTCCATTTCAAACCAACTTTTATCACAATATTGTCCTATATGTTATAGAAGCATTGCAGGCCTCCTGGAAGTGAAGCCTTACCAATGGGGATAATTAGTGGATCTTCTAATTTCGAGATGCGGCCTTTGTGGGGTTTCCCAGAGAAAAAAGTACGAAAAACATTGCAACATAATAAAATATTTAAAGATTTTGTCTTTATAGTTTTTGCGGATTATATCTTCACACACAAATACTTTGGATCAGAGGAGCGCAAAATCTTCAAAGAGCTTATTGGCAATTGCAGTTGGAGTAAAGCAGAAAGAAGTTGTTAACCAAGTCGTCAAAAAGGTAGAAACTCTATTTTGCCTGGCAAAATAACTTTCTCTAGTTGATGTGTTCTATGCTTATCTGCAGTTCCCGAGTGATTTCACAATAATGCTGTTCCATTATGATGGAAATGTGGATGACTGGAGAGATCTACAATGGAGCAATGGTGCTGTGCATGTATCAGCCATTAATCAGACTAAATGGTGAAAAACAGCTGGACTAAGATTTTCACTTATTTATTACATGCAATTAATAGCATATTAATAAGTCATTTCGTTATAGGTGGTTTGCCAAGCGTTTCTTACACCCAGACATAGTTTCTGAGTACAGTTACATTTTTCTATGGGATGAAGACATTGGTGTTGAACATTTTGATCCACGCCGGTATGGTTGATTTACGTATCTTCTTTGATTGTGAATGAAATTTGATTGCAATGGAATACATAATGAAGTTGCATTAATCCCACATTTGTTTTGGATTCTTTTTTAGATTGTTATTAAATAAAATCGGCAATACTTAATAATCCTTGAAATAGTGTAATAGCCTGTAATATTATGTGTACACCAAATTTGAGGAAGTAGTTTAATTTAATGCATAAGGTGTGAAGTTGCCTTACTACATAGGGATAATGTAACAAATATTTTATTGCGTTATAGTTTTGCTAGTAATGAGGGAACTTATGAACTTAGTCCTTCCATGGATCAACAATTATAAAAGATTTTAGAAAGTTTTTCTGAACTCCCTGTGTTTATCATGTTGTTCAAAGATGAAGGCTTCTCATTTCAGCAAATTTGATTTTACTTAACATTAACTGGGCTGATTGGACAGTTTTTTTGTATTGTTATGTTAAGCCTATGATCACCTGGGATTAGATGTTAATGGTCATTCGAGTTGTATGTTACATTTAAATTATTTTTTGTACTCATACGGCCTTCTACCAACTTCAGTAATATAAAACTTCTTCATATCTTGTCATTTTATTGTGACATAGTTCTGACACAATTGTATTTTATATCTACAGATATCTTTCAATTGTTGAAGATGAAGGCCTAGAGATATCACAGCCAGCACTGGATCCCACCAAGTCACAGTTGCATCATCGAATTACAGCACGTGGGAGGAGGTCAAGGGTCCATAGGTTATCTTTCTATTTTTTTTACTTTCTTTGACAATTAAAAAAATTACTGAAAGGAAAATAGGAAGTATAAAAGCCCAGAGTCAGGTCAAAAGCTACACTGCAACCAAAGGAAGCTTAAATAGTTAGCCTTATAGGATAGGAAGAAGAGATGACAAAGCCTTGTTACATACTCAATCTTTAGCAAAGGAATCAGCCAAATAGTTAGCTTCTTTCTTGACATGCGACCAATGAATCGAAAAACCAAAAGCTAGATCATTGATTTGCTAACCAATCATGCAAAGTCACCGTGACTAAGAAAACACCAAAGATGCCCAACAGGCAATATTTATTGAATTGCATATATTTCCTCATTTATTTGTTAACTTTTCTCTATTCCTTTGCGAAGCATGCATTGGACATAATTTAAGTAATGATTTGAATAATTTCTAGCAGAAGAATTTACAAGTACAGTGGTGGAGGGAGGTGTTATGAGAATAGTACTGCTCCTCCATGTACGGGGTAAGATTTACTTATTGAGCTTAAGATTACACTGAAATTTGTTTAGTAACAGGCAGTTGTAAGAGTGACATGATTTGCTATCTTTTTCGAAATTTATTATTTTTCTTAAGATATTGGTTAGTCTGATTTCACTTTGTGAAGTTGTGAGAGAAAGGATGTTAATTTTTTATTAATATGGATTAGCTTTATACTTTCCTGTAAATTCATTCATTTTTAGTGTACAAACTACAATATTGAATGACGATAATGATAGGAAAGTTATAATTTTTTTTCACAAGTTAACACATTTGGTGTAGGTGGGTGGAAATGATGGCTCCTGTGTTTTCCAGAGCAGCCTGGCGCTGTGCATGGTATATGATACAGGTGTGTGCCATTAACAAGGACCAACCCTTACTCTTTGAAAATCTTTTCCAAAAATGTATGATATTTATATATAAAGTAAACAGCTTGGAGAAAAATTGTCTAAGCTGTAAATTAAAAAATGAGATTCTTAATATGGAGCCCTTGAATGTTTGTTCCTGTGAATGTGTTAGATGCTTGTCACTTGTCAGAGTTCTTACTTTGCACCTTTGAGGTATCTCAAAATACCTCTTCACACCCGTGACAGAAATGGACGGAAAGAGATTCGGTCAAATTGAGCAGCTTAAGTATATCTTGTCATTTTTGGTATCATACTTGACGTCAACACTGTCATTGCACAAAAAAAATTTAGGCTTCATATGCCCCTGCTACTGGATCTAATTTGAGTATCTGTTATTTTATTCATGTAGTTACATGCACGACCAAAAATACTTGTACCACCAGCTAAGACCCTATCCGTTTATGAATGCTGTGGGTTATTGGTTGGGCGGAGATGAATCAAGTCTACTTAGATGTTTTGCATGCAGAAAACATTTTGCTTGAACAAACTTATTTTCTGAATATGTTACAGAATGATCTGATCCACGCATGGGGCCTGGATATGAAACTTGGCTACTGTGCTCAGGTGAGGTTCTGGTGCATTTTTTTTTGTAAAACCCATGGTTTATGAATTGTGCTTGTTTTTTACCTTATTTTTATATCATGGGCAGGGTGACAGGAGCAAGAATGTTGGCGTGGTGGACAGCGAATACATAACTCATCTTGGAATCCCTACACTTGGGATGTTTAAGGAAAGCAAGGTGAAGTTGATCTATTTATCAAAATTGTGAATTTAAAAGAAAAATGAAGTTAAGGCATAAGGGGTCAGAAAACCCTATCCTTAGGACTTCCTTACTAAACTTCAATTGCTCACTTCTATCACAATCATGATTGGGGAGATTCTTTTCTTGGCGTATAGTCCCTCTATCCCATATTAATCACTCCATTTGATTTTTCAAAATAAAATAATTTTAGTTCATTTTGAAAAACCAAATGCAGCCATTAATGTACCACGGATGGAGTAATATTTAACAGAAATATTCATCGCGACGTATCCGTAGGACGTCTACTTTTGTTTCTGGCATAGTGTTTTTTTCCATATGAGAAATTTCTAGGCTTGATTTTAACATATTTTCTTTCTGGTCTTAACTTCGCCTTGTTCTGACTTACTGCTGCTAATATGAGTCGCATGGATTTAGTTAACAATTGTTCTCCATAATACAGCTGGAAACTGAACTCGACACCCGTTCATCCCAATCAAAACCTACATCAGAGGTAGGATTTCTGGAATTCTTTTACAGTTCCCTTGCCCTTTTATTATTCTTGAAGCAGATGAGTGAGCTAATTCCTATCAAATGTTTAAATGCAGGCAGTAGAGGATTCCCGTTCTTCTGTGAGTAGATTCATCAAGTTAATAAATTAAAAAAAAAAAACTAATGACAAGCCAGTCTTTAATAAAGTGTTCATTGAAATTGACAATCTTAATATAATGATATCTTATGTCCAGGTAAGGAGGCAGTCGTTCATGGAATTGGAGATTTTCAGAGAAAGATGGGAAAAGGCAGTGAAACAGGATAAATGTTGGGCAGATCCATATCCACAACCTTCAAAGACAATACATTAGTATCTAAAAATATAATAATTATGTACTTTCAATTAGCGTAGAGCCATGTTATATAAAATGTTGACGGCATCAAAGCACATAAAAGTTATCACATGCAAAAATTTATGGGGTTGAGAAAAAGAGAGGAGCATAGGGAGTTGTATATGGAGAATGTAACATGTTCTCTGGTCCTTCAGCTGTAATTTTTACATATTTGTAGATTTTTTTCCATTGTAAAATATTGTTTTCTAGTCATCATTCTTTTGTAAACAGTAAAGCGGAAAGCTGAATGATATGGAAATGGTGGTCCTGCTTTGGCCCATATTAATAGGTTTATTTAATAGGTTTATTTGGAGAAATAGTATTTTTTGTTGAATAGTAAAACCCATAACTAAAAGAGTGACTAATAGCATTTCAAATTCTTTGTTAAGGTAACTAGCCACTTAAATTGAGGTAAATTGAGCTATTAATTTAGGATTTTTTTAAAAATGGAGTTATTAATATGGAATGGAGGAACTAGAGTATGCTTATATATTTTTGACATTGTTTAGGCAGAAGATACAAATATTTTATATTTTTTAGATTTTAATACTTAATTTAGTATGACCTGGTTTAAGATAAATATGTTTTTTGGTTATTATATATTTAAAATTTTATTTTATTAATGAATAGTGGAAGGTGGTGGGGTGACATTTTAGTGGGGAGGTGTATAGGTGGTAAACTAATGATAGCTTACTGTAGGTAGGTTATTAGTGGTGACTCATTGGAGGGTGGTAAGAAGAGGTAAAATTTTCTTTTCTTATTGTGAAAGTTTTTTTGGTTGAAAAAAGTTGACCTATTCTTTGGCATAATGGATAAAGTGGCTTATAATATGATATGGTTTATATTGATAACACGATGTCAATAATTTGTTTTATTAACTGATTTATAATATGATATGGTTTATATTGATAACACAATGTCAATAATTTGTTTTATTAACTATGTGATATATGTCATATTATGTTAATAATAACATGTTATATTTTTTGTGTTAACGATTCATAATATAATATGACTCGTATCACATATACGATAATACAAAATGTCAATAATATGTATTATTGATAATATAATATATTTTATATAACATATATAATAACATAATATTTACTATATCGTGTTAATAATAATACGATATGTTCTTTGAGCTAACAACTTATAATACAATATGCTTCATATTGCATATAAAATAACATTATATTTTTCATATCATGTTAACGATAACACAATGTATTCTTTTAGTTAGTAATTAATAATGTGATATGCTCTATATCGCATATACAATAACACAATATTTTTCATATCATGTTGAAGCTAACAGAGTATGTGTTCTTTAAGTTAGTGATACATAATACGATGTGGCTCATATTATGTATATAATAACACATGTCAACAATACGTATTATTGATAATATGACATGCCTCATATTACATATAATTATATATGATAACATAATATTTACCTTATTATATTAATAATAACACAATATGTGTTCTTTGAGTCAACAACCCATAATACGATATGTTTTATATCGCATATACGATAACACGATATGTATTCTTATTTTGAAGCGGTAACCTATAATATGATATAGTCTATATCACATAAATAATAATACGATATTCGCCATATAGTGTTAACGATAACATGATATTTGTTCTTTGAGTCAGCGACCCATAATAAAATATGTTTCATATCACATATACAATAACACATAAATAAATATATGTTATTGCTAATACAGAATGTTCCTTATGGCATATATGATAACACTATATGTATTCTTTGCGTGTGTTCGAAAATGCAACATTTGCCAATATGTGTTATGATACGATTGTTTATCAAGTCGGGGATGAAAACCTCTATGATCATATATATACTTGCATAAGATATTCTACATAATAAAACTTGTTTACATAAAACTATACTAAAGTCCCTCTTTACACGAGAGCTAAGATAGGAGGTTATCATGACTATTTTAGAGTATCATTCCTTAGCATCGACATTCCTCTCTATTTTTATATAGCCTTTTTCTCCCAAGGTAGTCCCTCGTGATTATTTTTTGGAGTTACAAGTATTATTTCTCCTTTGTAGGGATAATTTATTTATATAGTTAGAAATTTTTAGAAAAATAAGAGGAGCAATCACCATGAAGTGATGGAGGCTGACAATCACTAAACGGAAATTAAAATTCGTTGCTAATGGGATTCGTTGTATAAAAGTTATAAATTATCATTGAGTTCCGATCAACTCTTTGCTTATGCATTGTCGCTTCTAGTTTACACAACTTTAACCCTTCGCCCTTGTTGTAAGGGTATTTTGGTATAATTTTTAAAAATTTCGCATAATCCTCAATTATATAAAATATTTTTTACAAAGTTAAATAATATAAAATACTTATATCTTAGGCTAGTTAATACGAAAAGATCTCTTTTTTTTTTAATACTTTTCTGTGTATCGAATCATAGCTAAAAAAACAAAAGCAGGAACATATTTTGACGATCATTGGCTGCTCAAAGATGCTGAATTGATAAGTCGCCAACTACCGTATGGCGAAGGGCAACCTTACTTTTCATTGCAAATAAGGCAAACAAAACTCTTATTTGAAACAAAAAAAGGCGAACAAAACTTCCTTAACATGATTTGACATTATATAGGCTTTGCTTCCTAGAAAAATAAAATAAAATACCTGTCTAACTCCCATTCATCTGGGTGCACTTCATTTACTGCTCTCAAAGCACCATCTTCACAAATGGGATGTATAGTGATTTGCTTCGGGTAACCACAAATCTAAATTTCGCAGCCAAGTAGACAGCACTCCGGTCTTGCAGATGCCTCCCCTTTTAGCTCAATGATTGCTGTGGGAACCTAGTTGGACCCACTGTATGTGTCTTTGCATGAACATAGAGATCGGTCGGGCTCTCACGTATTCAATCATGTCCGATGTCCATCTTATCAAAGACCCAACAATATATAGTACAATATTGTGATGGGCAATGAGACGATCATCCCAAAGATAACCCTGCAGTTGCAATAAAGGTGTAGAGCAGCATGTCAACAACAAAGGCGACAAGAAAGAGGGAAAAAAGAAAACTACTACAAATACGAAGTAGCAGAAAGCTGTTGGTATCAAAATTTCCAGAAGGTAAATGTTGGTGAAACATGCCCACTAAACAAATGGCAAACAGCGGTTCAGTGAGAATAGAATCGCAGAAAGAGGCTTCAAAAAATGGCCCCTCTGCGTTCAAAGGCTAAAATTCCAAAGCAAACTAGTCTTTGGAGTCATGATTATGGAACCGTGTACTTCAGCGTTAGTCTTTGTTCCATCCTCGCTTTACTTAGGCCATGAGAGACGAGAGTGAGGAGTAACTGTAGTACTCACGCTGTGCTCAGCACGTCTGCATGCAGGTCATATTCCCTCGCAAACACAAATGGCACAATTCCTTGTGGCAGTGCAGCCTGAAGATCGTCCAAAGAGTCCAATGAAGGACGAGTGGAAAGAATCGCATTAATTAAAGTGTACATATGTGCGTAGAATGAGTTAATGGCCTTGTTGTGTGTGGCTTACCTGAACAATTGCAACCCTTAGTACTGTGCCTCTGAGACTAACTGCCATAGAAGCAATGGCCATTACAGCAGGGCCTGCTGCGAACCTCGCCAGCATCCCGTAGATGGCTAGCCTGGTTCCACATGCAATGATTTTTGGCTGTAACGCCATGAATAGACCTGCCATATATATTCAACGCATCAAATGATGTTTATAGAACAGAGTTCAGAACTTCCATAGAGCACGAGTGAATACCAAGACTGAACATGGCCATTCCCAGACCGGCATTCGACAAGATTGTCACTGAATTTTCCAAAATTTGAGGCTTCTTGATCCCCCACCTGCAGTTTTCATTTCAAAAGTCCTCTTAGCTAGGAAGTACAAGAGGAGAGAGCAGCAGCCATAGAAGAGAGGAAATGAAATATTTTGTACCTGTAAGCTACGAGAGCCCATCCCAAGCCCAAGATGCTAGCATATGAGTTTGGGTTCCTGATCAGCTTGTACCAAACCACTTTCAGAATTGACCTCATCATTTCTGAAGATATAGAAGCAGCTTCCTCATGCTTCACTTCTGCCGCTTTCTCGTTTCCCTCACTCCTGCCGCTGGCTTTCTCCTCTTCTTTGGTGCAAACTTGCACCGATTGCTTGCTCACGCCTATATCATTCAAAATCGAAATACAGTCATTTGATTTTGCAACTCCATGTGAGTTGAACAGGAAGAACAACAAATGACAATCTGAAGCAGAATTATTGAGTAACAGAAAATAGTTTAAAAGAAAATTAATGGTGCCATCCTAGTCACAAAACACATCTTTTGTTCATTTACTTATTAAGTTCCTTATCAGCTATCTTGCCTGCAGAACTGCAGCAGTCGCATCGCCAAATGAACAAGTGAAGCTCTTTACCATCATCATCATCATCCGGCCGTCCCAGCTGCCCAGAAGATGGGGAAACCTTGTGGGAGTTCTGAACCTTTTCGGACTCGGAAACGTCCGAACTTGTCGACTTATTCACCACCATATGAACAAGTTCCTCTTCCCCAGTCCTCTCCACCTTCGGCTTCTCCAGCTGGTTGTTTTCCAGGGCAGAAGCACCTCCAGTAGTGACGTTCAGCTTATTCACTACCAGAAGTCTAGCAGCTCGATACTCGAACAAGAACAACAAGAGGGTGTACCAGATTATGCACTGTAGGACCACAGTTTGGATCATGAGGCCTTCCTTGTCGTCACCGTACATGGACTTCAAGAGTGGGATGCCCATGACAAGGGTGTTGGGGAGAGTTGAGAGGGAGAATAGGGTGATGAGCCAGTCGAGGCTTCCTCTGCTGGAGAAGGTGGCCCAGAGGGACAGCCCCATGAGGATGAAAAGCTTGGAAACGAAGTCGGCAGCTATGAATAGAAGATCCATCTTGTACGGGTTGATGTGGGAGATGAACTCAAAGGAGAGAAGTGGGACGGCGAAGGTGGCGACGAACCTGTTGATCCCTGCGCATTGCTGAGGGGTGAAGATCTTCCAGTGTTTGACAGAGCCATAGGCCAAGAACATGGTCACGTAGAGAGGAACCACTGAGCAGAGGACACTGTAGAGATCGGCGAAAGAGATCATTTTCCGTTTGTTTCAAGTTCTAGACAGGAGGAATATGGTTCTGGTGAGCAGGGGAGTGCTCAAGGTAAGGAGGAGGCAAATTCTCCGCTATAAAGTGCCAATGAAACCTCCTGCTCGTTGGCCTGCCTTTATTCTTCTCAATTTGTATTTGTAGTAGTCATTGGTGGTAGTGAGAAGACAAACAAGAGGCGTAGGTTTGTGACAAGGAAGGGCATGGGTGGTCCCTACTCCTGTCCATCAAAGTTTGGCCGTCTGCTGTCTGTCACCTCGTTAGTATCCTCTATGCTCCGAGCCTACCGGAAAAAAAAATGAACTCAGAAGGCGCACATATTAACGCGTATTAGCATCAAGTAATTAACGATATTACCATGTGCTAATTATATGTGCACCGTGATTTTAAATATCAACGACTTTTATTTATTTATTAAACTAAGTTGATTATCAATAAAAAGCATAGTAAAATATTTTCCATGGAGATAATTTTGGTCGTAATTGCTCTCACTATTTTGCAATTTGCCTTCCTCATGCATTACTGTACTTAAAAGGGAAGAGAGTAAGGTCTGAGCATCATATTCCCTCTTCACTCTTTTTTTGATGGTTATAGACTTTTGTCAGGGCCTAAGTATCGATCATTTTCCAAAGCATAAGATGTTAATAAAATAGAGATAAAATGATATTGACAGAGGGGAGATGCACTTTAGCACCAAAAGGCTATTTTGCATATGATTTTTTTGTTGCTTTCGGATAGAAACAAAGATGCAGACATGTGCACATGGCCAATGAAGGAGGAATGGCATTCCTTCGGATGTATTACTTTTCTCACCAAGTTCGCATAAAAAGTAAATGGGGTAGCATGTTGCATCTCTTCCTTGTCTGTTAGTTGTGGGTGTGGTAGAATCTCAGCACGAACTTTGGTCGTCGGCATTGTTCTCAAATTTGAATAAGAGTTTTTTACGTTTCACTTTTTCGTACTTTCTTCTCATAATAAGCTAAAGCGTGTGAACTCTTTATATTTGAGTATATATTAGCGCTTAATATAAATATTATTAACGTTAATATGTACTAACATGTACGCTAACTATCGATCTCATTTGAAGAAAGAGCTTAACATAAATATTATTAACGTGAATACGCTAACTGTCGATCTCATTGAAGAAAGACTCGTATGCATTTCTTATGTTAGGCTCATTTTAAACATTTTAAATACATCTCAAACTATAAATACTACACAACGATCGACAGTCGGTAGTCGACATAAAAAAAATAGTCTACGGCTTAGACCCAGTGTGTGGAGATAGGGAAAAGCCATGGTTGGAGAAGATGACAGACCACCATCAATGAACCCTTAACGAGAAGGAGCGGCAAAGCTTGCGTGAGAGGTTTCGTCCTTAGGGCACATGGCCCACAGGCCCAGTCGAGCTGGTTGGGTAGATGCCGCCCAATCGCACATGGCCTTCGTCCAACTGTCGCCATTGGGCCCCTTTTGCGTGCTCCTCGTCTGGTCACCTGTCACGCACTCTCGCCTTCAACTGGGCCTGCTCCTAAAGTTCTGTCGGGCCCAATAATTTAAAACTACACAAAATTTTCAGTCGTGTTGATCACAAAAGAACATAGCCACGAGACGAGAGCCACATAGGGAATATGAGTGGTCCCCACCAAGTGACCGGCCCCACCGTCATTCACTCGGATGATCTCGTCCGTCCGTCCGTCCAGTTCAATAACAGTGTGGCCACAGAGATTACCCGGGAAAGTTTTCAAAAAATGGCGAGAGAGACGAGGATGGACTGAGGACCAGAGAAAGCATATCTCCGAGGGTGGCCTTCCTTCCGGTTCAGCTGGGATTCCCATGGCGTTCTTCAGAGCTCATGCATGTTCCCACCCCACTCCGCTTCTTTCCCATTCGCCATTTGCCCATCCGGGGCTCTTGTACAGGCCTCGTATCGCCTCTCTGAAGCAGGAGCGACCCAAGTTCGGATTCTGCTGCAGATCTTCTCGAGACAGCCAAGATGTACTAGCATGGCCTTTCTTTTTGTTTTTCTGTTTTAGGTGTTCGGATTGAATTTTTCCATTGATGACGAAATTTAAATTTATAAATTTTCGGCAGAATTATTTGATTGACGCACCAGTCTCAGTTGGCGATGGTTTCTCTTTCATGGGAGGTTAGTTTCAGACTCCCAATTGGAATAATTTTCGCTAATGTTTATGGTACGGATAGAGTTCCCCCTCTGGATTTCAAATTATATAATCTTAATTGTTATGCAATTAGTAATGAATCTTTGTTGGCGGCGAATCTTTCAAAGTATGGATGAGTTATCTCCTAAAGCTATTGTAATCTTGAAACAGGGAAATATTCGGATGGTTCCAGTCCATCTGATGAATGGTTTAGTCGAGGGAAAATTGTAAGTGCTAACGTTTACTCGTTTTTTGTGTGTCAATTTTTACTGTTTCAGCGACACAATTATTCAACAACTTAAGATTATGAACTTGATTTCAAGTGTCTTTTAGTTATTGAAGTAGCTTTTTGAGTTACAGAATCTGAGTTGATACGGGTTCTGGTTAGATGGATACGAAGGTTTTAGCCGTCAATTATAAAGTTGCCTCAGAGAATAGGGTGGTAATTATCTCTCGGACAACATATAAAACTTTCCATGTGAGCTTAAAAGTTATTTTGCCATTTTAAGAGCCTTGCATATAAAAATAAGTTGATAAGCTTTGTCTGATGGAAGATGAAAAGGTAATGCAAAATGGATGGTAGAGAAAGAAGCTTTTTAAGGGACAAAAAAAAATAATGTTACTTTACATAATCTGGTAATATAATCCATATTAGTTATTACAATAAGGAAAAAGTAAGCAAGATACTGGGCTCACATGAGCCGTCGAGCTCCAACTATGTAAGTTGATAGAGGGAGCTGGCGGGTGATTCAAACTTACTTAGCCTCTTTAGTAATGTGCACCGTTAATCCGATGGTGACCCGCCCTCACTGTGAGTAATGTGCACTGTTAGATTGAAATCTAAAGGAGACCCGTCTGCCTCGTGAGCAATGTGCGGTCAGATTAAAATCCGATGGCATGCATGTGAGCCCCCCGGGCCCATGCTAACAAAACTCTTACAATAATGAAATTTCATTTCGTGGCTTTTTCCTAGAACGTAATGGGGAAAGAAAAAAGGCAATCTTTAGAGCTGTTTTCGATGTTGATTGGACACAAGAGTGGAAGGAGATGCAAGAGTAGGTAATCTTCGTAAAATAATGCAAGTCTAAGTTATACAATTACTCCTTGCAAACCTCGTGTATCATTTTATAATCGTCGTCACTTCCAGATATGAAATTGCAAATTTGTAGTTGATGGCTTGGTGCTTGTATTACGAAGAAACCTGGAGAGTTGATTCTGTTTTTTTCTCAATAATTTTTAGTTCTAATGAATGGCCTTTCTGATTGAATTCAACTTCTAAAAAGGCATCAAGCTTCATCTACATTGACATAAATGTCAAAGTTGACAGAGTTTCACACTTCAAATAGGTCTGGCGCAAGATGCTCACTGGGGTTAGGATTTGAGAGAAATGTTTCTCATATTATCCTTTAACTATACTCTCAGGTGAAAGCACATCCAGTCCTTGGGAGTGGTGAGAAGGCAAAAGATCCAATCTTTGGTCTTGCAATGGGTGGTGGTTCTCAGGCCTCAGGAGATGTATTCAGGTGAATTATCAATTTATTGGCGACAGCAACCGCATTCCTTTTTCCCTAAAAACTGCGTTGGTATCCACAGGGAAATCCGAATGTGACTTGAACTCACTGCCGCATTGTTAAAGGGTGAAGATCACTGGGAGTACTGTTTACATAGAGTCATGCATAATAAATTACATCTATTTCTGGGGTTTTTATCTAATATAAGGATCCTCATTTTTCTGTTCATATTTTGCGTCAACCTTTTTTTTCATTTGAGGCAAGTATGCTGTATATTTCTACAGGACAGATGGTTTTGTGTTGAAGATGGAAGTCCTGCTAATTCTAAGGTCATTTTGATCCATGGATTTCCTTCCCAGGTGAGGTCTAGTGATGGATCATGGGTGTTAACTTGTTTCGTGAATTTCATTCATCCATTTGCCGCTGCATGTTGAATTTTTTTTTAGCAAATCTCCTTGAAAGAATCTGTGTAATCATTTTGACGTTTTATCTACCCTTTTCTATTTCAAATATGTAAGAAAATATATCTGAGATCTTGTGTTCGTTTGAACTGACATGTCCTGTACGCGTCTAATTTCCAAACAGGCATATTCCTATCGCAAAGTTCTTCCTACTCTCTCCACAGAATATCATGTTATTGCTTTTGATTGGCTAGGTATGTAAAGGTAGCCTTGTCCAAAAGTTGTGTACATATGATGATTTTCTTGAATCCTGTGTCACCGAGTTATCATTTCAAGATGTATTTCAATCTTTGTCTTATATGTATCTTACAAAAATTTGAAATTATTTCGCAATTTAAGAACTATTATCAAAACTTCCTGAGAAATTAGCTTGCAAGTTGCAACCTTTTCTTTTACGGCCATTCACTAAGCATAAACATGATTCAGGTAAATTTTGTGCCTATGATGCAAATACTGCGAAACTACATGCATTGAAAAATTCATCAATTTTACTACATGCATTAAATATTTAAATGCTAATTAAGATTTCTTTTCTCTCTATCATGTAAACTCTACTTTTATAGGAGCTTAACAAAATGATTTTAGTTATTTTGTGGTTCAAGGCGGCTAAAACTTTTTTATATATTTATTATTAAGAGTAAGATGTTAATTTAGTTTGTTCAATATCTTGATATCTACTGTTGGTCCTTTCCCTAACAGCTTAAGCTCTACGGATATCGACCTTCTAAGGTTAAGCTGTACCAAGAAGGACCAATAATGGATGTCAACTAAATTAAACCAAACCAATTTAGACCAAACCAACATAAGATATGATAGTAAGAGGGTCAGTAGAAGGTGAAAATCAATCATACTACGTGTGTCTTTGCAAAATGTTCTAAACCCTGCCAAGATAGACAATTTAAAATGGCAAATGTGCTTGTTCATGTGTGAGGCAACAATTCAACTAGACAGGATATTGTTAAAAACTAAGTTGTCTTTAAAGCTCGAGCTTTTTTAAGGAACAATCCAATAATATACGTCGAACCTAGATTAGTGTAAACAGACATGGACACATTATCTAACAGCCCCTGCATAGACAAGCATGATTTAACATATTCATATGCTCGCACATGCATAAAAAACAGAGGTAGAGGTGGCAATTGAAACCAAGAGCTCCGGGTTCCTTGTCAGAAATCAATTTGTCTCAAACTGAAGCTCTTAAAAAACGGTACAATAATATATATCAAGCCCCAACCCGACACATATTATCCAACCCATATCACCTCAAATATTTGAATGTAATTTTTTTTAATTGCATGTGTTATTGTTGGCTAAAAGGTGTAATAATCGTTCTCCAGGCTTTGGATTCTCAGATAAACCTCAACCAAGATATGGATTCGACTACACACTGGATGGTAAAAATTTCATTTAAAAGTTCAGAATTAGAACACAGTAAAGTGTTATTACACATATGTGTCATTAATTATTTTCACAAATTCAAAGAGTTTAAAGACATGGCTGCTGTGGCTTCCAGAATATGTGTCAGCCTTGGAATCTCTTATTGATAAACTTGCTTCAAATAACGTTACCATTGTTGTCCAGGTATGTTTATGATACATGTTTTTGAGAGAACCTTTTGGACAGTTTTTATAAGTGTATCAGTTCATAAAATTATGGCAGGGTTATTTTGCTCCAGTTGTTACCAAATACGCAAGCAGTCACCAGGACAAGCTCAAAAATCTCATTCTTCTTAATCCGCCAGTAAGTTTTACTTTGCAAGATTGGTCCGTTATGCTTTATCTTGTTCATATAAAAAATCTGAAACTTTCTGGTTTTCAATTGAAGCTGACACTTAACCACGCAAAAATCCCTTCATCCTTGTCCTCTTTCAGCAATTTTTTGTTTGGTGAAATTTTTGCACAGGTTAGTAGCTAAAGACTTCATGGAGCATTCTATGCTGAATTCTTTTGTTGTTTTTATGGCCTCGGCCCAATTTATTCTTTACTATTTTAAGTCATGTATTTGTTTCCCCTGCTGTACTTTAGGATCCTCTCAGAGCCAGTGATAAGACCCTGACCAGTTGTGGGCCTTATGCTATGAAAGAGGAAGATGCAATGGTTTACAGAAGACCATATCTCACGTCTGGCTCTTCTGGTTTTGCTTTGACAGCAATTAGTAGGGCCATGAAGAAGGACCTAAAGGTTACGCTTCCGTTGAACGGTCTTGTTTTGTTTAAAGGCAGGCATACATGTTATATTTCCTAGAGTAATGCTACTTTGACGTGAGGATTCTCACGGCAAAATGCTACTTCATCCTCCTCGTGCCATTGATGAGTGGGGCCTATTTTTGTGGGTCCCACCATCAATAGTGTGGGGAGGATTAAGTAGCTTTTTGACGTATAAATCTTAACGTCATAAAAGCATTTTTCTATGATTCCAACTGGACTGCATTGCGGACAGTGGACGGTGGCTATAGCCCTTGGCTGCGTTAACTCTAGTAGGTCCCAGCATGGTGGTGGTAGAATTGACCAGCAGCCCGCGCTTTGCAGCCACCACTACCGCTAACCTAGCCTTAATACTAATTGTTAGAACTTAAACATAAATAATCAAACAGTTTACTTAGTAAAACATAAGCTCTGCAAATTTTAGATCTTAGTTGAGATTAAATTTTATTTAATTAATAGATTAAGATATCTAATTGCATATTTACAGTTAAATTAGGACACTATTGTTAAAAACTTTAAGAATCTTAACCCTTCGTCTAAGGTTCAAGTCAATGGTTAAAATTTGACACTAAAATTATAGCCTGATGGGTATTTAAAACTAAAGCCCATTACCTAAAAAGTTTCATAGCTAAAAAACAATATGACAATTGAGAGTTTGAGTTACTTCAATATTTTATAAAAAATAAAGCCCACATTCTTACACTTGACGCGACTTTTCAATTGCATCATTAAAACAGTAGCATTAGCTATATTGGCTTATTTATAAACCTGTAAATGTTAAACTTAAAAATCTAAGATATCTTAATTGTCCATATTTTGGGCGTAGATTTCTTAAAAAAATTACAGAAATGAGATCCTTAGCTAGCCATCAGGTTGTAAGGAATGCTCTACACTGGTAGAGGGCACAGTCAGACTAATCTTTGATGAAATATAGAATGGAGGCAGAAATGATGATCCCAATGAGATCTTTCTCCATTTTTCTTTCCGTTGAAATGAACTTCTACCTATAATGCACTATAAATATATTCGTAAACCTGGTCGCATGTGTAGGTTTACGTTGAAGACATGAGGAAGATATTAAGTAGCCAGAATTGGACGGTTCCAACAACAGTTTGTTGGGGAAAAAGAGACAGATGGTTGAGCTACGAGGGTGTGGAAGATTTTTGCAAAGGCTCAAATCATGAACTGGTCGAACTTCCATTGGTATCAATCTATACTGAGTTGCTGATGCAAACAAACAAAAAGTTGTAACAATTTTGTGGGCTTTTCTCATATTCTTTTTACTGAAAGAAAGTTGCTTCTACTTGTCAGGCTGGGCATCACGTGCAGGAGGACTCTGGAGAAGAGCTTAGCGGGATTATCTTGGGTCTCTTGTCAAAGAACTAATGCCATTCATTGATGTTTTATTCAACGTTGCGTGTGATAAACTCCAAAAAAATTTAGAGTTGTGCCTCTAACGGCTTTAAAGATGAATATCGGAATCTTTGTAATAAATTGCAGTTGTAGAGATTTCTTTTCAACTGCTTCATGTCCTTAAGCTTAAATAATATGCAAATCAATTTGCACGCTCAGTGGATTTTAGAAACCTGAGCTTGGTTAAAAATCTTTGAACAATATCAAGTAACTATCTCTAGAAGAGCGTAGTATCCAATTAAAACCGGCAACGAAACCAGCATGCCGAAGATAACCCTGCAAGAAAACACCTTAGTTCCGTTACAACCAATCTAAAATCATCGTTATCAATAAAAATTCTCAATGAACATTGTGAATTGAAGAAAAGCAGGAGGCATGTTTAACTCATCTATTTGGGTCAAGTAAAAGCACAATTATTTGTTCTTATAAAATTGATAATAAACAGAAAGTAAGGACCAGTGAGGCTCAAGAGAGCTTTTACTTACGCAGTACTGAGGACCTCCGCGTGTAATCCATAATCCCGTTGGTATATAAAACACGTAATAGCCAGTGGCAAGGCTGACTGAATAAACAATAACAAAAAATTGTTAGTTTACATGAAACAATTCATGCAAGAACAGCGCATGCAGCATAATAACTGCTCATGAAAGTAGTATTTGAGTCTCACCTGAATGACAGCAACTCGAAAGACAGTTCCATGGATGCCAACGGCCAAGCAACCAATGGCCATGGCGGCCGGACCCGCTACAAACCTCAACACCAGGCCTAACACCGTCAAGCCAGGCCCACAAGCAATCATTTTTTTCTGCAGTGCCATGAACAAACCTGTAAACGCAAACGATGTGTATTGAAGTAATTAGTGCAACACAATAATAGATTCGAAGTAAGTAGTATTCATGTTTCGTGTTGAAGTAATTAGTGCAACACAATAATATCTAATGACAAAATAGATTCGAAGAGTAAGGACGAAGGATGTTCGTACCCATGCTAAACATGGCCATTCCAGTCCCCGACTTGGACATAATCAGCACAGAACCCTCCATGATTTTCGGCATATTGAAGTGAAACCTGTAAACATCATAAGCAAAGCAAGAAATGTTTATCAGCTATGTTCACTCCCATGCAAGTGATATAGCAAACCTTAGTCAAGCTGCCACGGTCATACCTGTATGAGATGGCGGCCCATGCAAGGCCAACGATGCTAGCATAGGAGTTGGGGTTGAGCGCCAACTTGAGAAACACAGTCTTCATGAGAGACACAAAGGAAGGTCGTCTGCTTCTCACCGTAGCTCTCTGACTCTGGTTTGCCTCCAAGTCTTTGGGTGACCCCTCTGATGACGCCTCGGGCAATGAAGGTTGCTCCCCTCCCTCAACGGGAGCTACCATCATGTCCTCCCGGGACCTCCTAAACTCCAAGACGAACAAAAGAAGGGTGAACCAAATGATACCTTGCACAACAAACGATTGCACCACCAGGTCCTGCGCCATGGCCCCATACATGGCCTTCAACAAGGGCACCCCTACGACCAACGTGTTGGGCAGAGTGGCGAGAGAGAAGTTGGTGATGGACCAACAGTAGCGACTGGCTTTTTTGCTACATTTGACCCACACAGCCAGTACCAGGACGACGACTGCTTTTGAGACAGCGTCAGCTGCGATGAACCGGTAGTTCATCTTAAATGGATTGGTCTTGGCAGTGAATTGGAACGTAAAAAGAGGGAGAGTGAAGAAGGTGACGAGGCGGTCTATGGCTATGCATTGATCAGGGGTGAAGATGTGCCACCACCTGACTGAACCGTAGCCGAGACCAAGCGCCACATAGAGCGGAGCCATGGCAACCACCACGTTGTAAACATCCCCCAAGCTTATCATATTTGTTTCTCAAGCAAACCCACTTACAATCAGCAACGAAGCTCTAATTTTGTTATGTCTTCACATCGAGTTCTCCAAGTGTATATATATGCAGTCGAGCACACTAGTTCAAAGCGAGAAGTGCTAATCAACGTGTTTGTAACCGGAATCTCCCCGGCACTTTCAAGTTTCAAATCTTTTTTCAAAACGTATCACCTATTTTTTATGATGTCCAGCTCTTATTCCACCCATCTTAGAGAAGTTAGGGTGGGGTAATCAAATGGAAAGTTGACTTATATAATGCAGAAGAACATGGTCTTAAAAATGTTGGGAAGAAACGGGATTGGCTCAACCATATTCAAAACCCACTGGTGCCCCAGTCTAGCTTATATTTCCTTCCCTTTCCTGCCAAGCGGTTTTGTTGATCCGGGGAAGAACACAGGAATAGTTGCCAAGGGTGGAAAAGCGAAAGACTGATCACGTACGTTTCCGGCAGCTGATACCGATGGACATCCTTGACTTTCAATGGAGGTTAATGGCTACCAAACCTGCACCGTTTAAAACTCACACGAATTACATATCAATAGAGAGCAAAAAAAATGTGATTTGGAACCTTCCTACACCTTAATTTGTTTTATGGGCCCCGCCTGTGGTGGTATATAGCATCTCCCTCTATGTTAACTAAAAAATTATTTTCTTTTTAGAGAAGAAAGTAAATTAGCATTCATCTTGGAGCAGCCCATAGAGTTGTTTGCTGGGATTGGCAAAAAACTCTCAACAGGCGCATACATCACGACCTTCCTCGTGGTGTCTCGTTAGTGTAGTGAATCTTCCTTTTGACAGATTCACTGTTGTCATGAGTCTTTGCGTTTTGTCCTTAATAGCCAGCATCTCCATTAGTGTGGCTGCGTTCTTATTCAGTTGGCACTTTCTGCAGAAAGACTGTTTACACTTTACAGGAGTCTAATGTGGGGTGCAAATGCAAAAACCGCAGGTGCAACACACTACTTAGGCAGAAGTAGTGCAATACCACGTCAATCGAACGTCGAACGAGTTAAAAGAAGAGAACGATATAATTATTTGGCTGGCAGCTGGGTATGCTAGCTTAATGTGTTTTGGAGATTGGAATGAGGTCATCTTCCACTTTGAGAAGATTCCTAGCATTAACAAAGCAAAAACGAGCGGACTGGTTCTGGTTCACCTTCTTCACAATAAATTTCAGCTTCATATCCTTTTTTGTGCTCCATATGTGTGCTATGATCTTAAGCTTACGTGTTAGTGACTTGTATTTATATTTCTATCCAAAATTCGTAGGTGAAGGTAATGTAAGACTCTGTGTTCCATTTTAGTAGTCTTTATTAAGGTAAGACTTGAGACCCAGGCAACCTGCATCTCTGACTTTTTTTTAGATTCGTTGTATTTTTTTCATGAAAAATGTTTTTTTGTTGGGAAGTTCTATAGAAAATTTCTATTGTTTAACTTGTATTTTAACAACATAAACACAGTAAATATATCACTAAATAACCAAACATAATAGATAAAGAGGCAAAAAAAACCCAAAATTGAGGGTAAAAACCTGAAAAGTCGCTTAGTCTTCTCTTTTTCTCCCATTGCACAAAAGATGCACCATTGAATTCTAAAAAGTTAGATCTAAATAATTAGGTTGAAAATGATGAAAATCTCGCAATCACGTGTCGCTGGTTGGCACAAATTCTCTCTCACCGTTGCCCTTCTTTTCTAATCATGCACACGAGGAGAAGCCTTCTCTGTTTTACACACAGAACGAAGAAACCGAATTTCTGGCCTCGGTTTCGTTTTTCACACACACCTCTGTTTCGTTGTGCATTCACTAAAACGTCACTGGCCTCTTTCTGTTTTTCCCACAAGTCATGCACAAACACGGTATATGATTTTTATCTTCACACGTCACTGCATAAATACGGCACTTGATCATGCCGTTCCTGAAATCTTGGTGGAAAGATTTCTCAAACCATATCAATAACATGGGTGGGGCCCACTCATGGGGGTGAACCCCAAGCCACAGCATTTTTCAATCCATAACAAAAACATGACTACGTTGCATAGAGTTGCAGCATAGTGCAAAGAGCCGTATTTGCCTCATGCTTACGCTCCCATGCAGCATGGTCACGGTTTTTAGTCGGGTAGACGCGTCCTTTGTTCATTGCTGTTAAGTGGTACAGTGGTGAAGAATTCTGATGTTCTTCCGCTCGGTTTAATTTATTTGGCTCCTAGTGGAGTAACGAGGTGAGTCTCTCCACGCAAGTTTGGTCTGACGTTTACCACCATGCCCACCTTGTATTTCATCCATATTTCTTGTTCAGATTGGTTTAGTCATAGTTTCTAAGTCTGAGCATGTGGCTCGAAGCAGACAGACCCTCTAGGCGTCCACCGTTCGACGTAATTAATAAGCTGACCGGCCCTCTCATGCTATTTGATGGAGCACAAATAGGGTTGGTTCCTTGATAAATATCTAGCAGAAGTTTTGTTCGTCTTTATGCCTACATTAAGAATTTGTTCGCGTTGGCGTTTTGTTCGCATGAAATCTTATAGTGATTGGCAGACACAAACGTTGTTCGCGGGCATCGCCTACTAGGCAATAAGATGAGGAATGAATTATTTGAAGAGAATAAGAGAGGCACCAATAATTATGATTAAGTGAAGACAACTGGGGTAGGGACCTCTGGTATAGAATATTAATTTAGATTTATATATACTATCTTTTTTAATTGTGGTCGTATTACTATTTAACCTGCCTTAAATATATTTAGTAATTAACTCTAAAAAGAACTTAAATGTAACATTAATAAGATTATATATAAATGATTAAAAATTTAAGTATAATAAAATGATGCTTAAGAGTAATTATGGAGAAAAAAATGATCTTTATATAAGAATACAAACTATATTTAATTGAATATTAATTGGACCTCAAGCAAATAGTAGGCCAAGTTCTTCGTCCATGGTTGTGTTTAAAAACGTGTCTAAAAATGAGCGGACAAAAAATTTTGGCCGGACATGACCGCAAACACCGAGACGTACAACCCAAACATAGAATAACGAACATCCATGACCATCCCTACACACAAGCACAAAATTATTTATACAATTTATGCAGTTGCATCTAAGTCAATGCGTAAGTACGCAAGTCGCTAATTATGGCGTGATGAAGTTGCACCAACTCCTGTATATCATTTCTACAATATTAGGCATGACAAAAAAAAGAGGAACAAGTAACAATAAGGTAAAATTATCATTAAAGTTTGTTAGAAGAGTGAGTGAGTACGAGGAAGCCCTTCATTTGAACACTTCGGCACATAAGTAATCTTATTTTTATACTACTAATAATATTAGAAATATTGATAGATAATATTCATAGTAAAGATAACGTTCATAAATGATATAATAAGGTAATATTAACCAAATAATATAAGTTTGGTTGTATTAAGGGTGTTAACTAGCGGATCGCTGGAGCAGTGTAGGCTTGGCTTGACTTGAATCAACCTGGGCTTGAACTCAAATATAATTATAAAATCCTAAGTAAAATAATATACATAAAATACTTATATTTATATAATAGCATATATGTATGTATGATATATATATATATATATATATATATATATATATATATATATATATATATATATATATATATGTATGTATGATATATACTTATTTTTTAAATTCTAATGGAGATATAATTCGTATGTATCAACAACTATCGTGTATGATATATGTTTTTGAAAAAAAAAATGAAAACATTAATATACATGCATCCATACATGTATAGTGAAATTCACATAAATCATATAAATAGAACAATAAATATGTACATATATTTAAATATATTAATTTCAACACAATTAATATCATATTAATTTACCTAAGAATTCTTCTGAAATTTAAAACAAAAACTAGAAATATATATGACTTAACCCAACAACCCCACATTATAGCCAAGGGCTACAAGTGAAGCCCATGACTTTTGACTAGAATATATGAATTTACCAATGTATTGGGTCTCATTTAGGACCCGTTAAAAAATAGGTCCTTTTAATAAAATTCCTGGATTAATATATAAAGAAGAGACAACATTTGCCTTATTTCCTTCCAATAGTATTTTTTAGAAGCAAAAAATTTCTCTTTGATAATGACATTGGAGAACTCTAGTATAAAAAGCTTATTAATACCTCATAGGTAGGCTAAAACCTTAGCAACTTGGTTGTGAAAAGTGAAAATCCAAAGCTATTGCATGGAGGAAACGACCATTAGTAATCCCTAGTGACAACACAAGTGTCATATATTCTCTTGATACTAATTATTTTGATGTAAAATTTCACTTACTAGTTGTAGCTACCTATGGGACATTCTTTTGGCACATGAACTATTTTAATTTTTTTATTATTGTATTTATATGGGTAAATTATACTTACACTCCTTAATATTTGAAAAACTATACGCACTGTCACGGGGTAGCGAAGCGGACTACCCGTGACACGTGCTAGGGCGCACACACGTGGGAAAGTGTTGTATACAAGGTGTGCATGCATTATGGGAACTGCACTTAGTGTTGCATATCATGTGTGCAGGCGTTGCGGGGAAGGCCCGCAATGTTGCACAACATGTGTGCGCAACGTTGCGCAGAAATGCCGCAACGATGTGCACACATGGTTAGCTATGTGAGATACCAACTGTCACAGGGACGCCCAGGGAATGCTCGCCGTGCGGCATTAGCAAGGCCAAACAGCCAAGCGAGTAAGCCTTTCTTCGTCAAAGTTATAGCCTCGTGCCATTCGACCAAGCGTCCAGCCCGTGAAGCCAAGCAACGAACCCGTCCCAAGGCGGACGTGCAGACGTGCCTGGACTTGTTCCCAAGTGAGCTGGCCGGAGAGGGACACCTCCCTGCTATACACGGATCCAACCTAGGCAACCCGGACTTCCGGAACATCCATCTCAGCCATGTGCATGCAAGGGCCTTTGTTACCAATAAGGCCATAAGGCCGGATGGCCGCCCAACGAGTCGGAGAGGCCCATCCCATTAGCGAATGGGCTCCTGACATGATAGTGTCATCCGGATCAACCTGTTGCAAGGCTAGACATCATACCAACAACTTGACCATTAAGCTCACTATGTCCCTCCCTATATAACATAAGAGATTTATGACATTTCTTTGGAGTGGCAGCCAAAGTGGCCATACGGGCATGGTATATCCAAATTTCACTAAACTGCCTAAGAACACTCCCAAGGACCCTCTAACGTTATATAAGGAGGTGGGGACATCTTAAGAATCCAAATATGTGCTAGTTAGTTATGTGTCCCAACATAGCCAACTGTATGTGCGCATCGTTGCGGCATTTCTGTGAAACGTTGAGCACACATGTTGTGTAACGTTGCGGGCCTTCCCCACAACGCCTACACACATGTATGCAACACTAAGGGTAGTTCTCATGATGCATGCACACCTTGTATACAACACTTTCCCACGTGTGTGAGCCCCAACACGTGTCACGGGTAGTCCGCTTCGCTACCCCGTGACACTCTCCCCCACTTAACTCGTTGACGTCCTCGTCAATGGTACGGCTCTAGGGGGTCTTGCTCTTTCTTCCAACCATGGCACAACATTGCGATGAAGGGTTAACTCTTTTCTTGAGACGCTGAGATCTGTGCACACCATGGCTTGGATAATTCCATAGATTGCATGCTTTTGGAAAAACCAACTTCCACCCATAGGCCCTCGACTCGGTTAAACCATTGCATGACGAAGTTTCTGCTCAATGCGCCTGGCTCAACAGCCCAGGCAAAGAACTCTGCGGTTATGATTGCTTCGATAAGAAGGTGCACCCAACTGTCGCACTTTAGTTGGTGCTGCACAACGACCAGGAAAGGATACACCATATGATGCCCAGCTTCCTCTCGTGAAGTCGGCCGTGCACTCGAGACACTAGCAAGTTGCCTACACTTCGGACGATTTCTGACTACACTTCAGCCAAACCTTGCAGCTCCCACCGACAAGACTACACCATGACGTCAGGCCTCAACACTCTTGTCTATCCCATTGACGTCTCCCAATAATCGAATGCCGCCCCCACTTATAACAAAGCTCAGGATAGCAATGCAGCAACGTCCTCAACATGTCCTGTAACTTCTGGGTCTTCACCGCTTAAAGTTCCTAGCCACCCGATTCAGTCATATTTCCCCTCACGATACATTCCAAAGGCCTACTCCACCCTAGGAGTAGTGGCTTTGCTCAAGCTTTGTGTGACCGGTGTGATCACCAAGCTACTACACCACACTTAATGCAGCGATCCATAAAGGTTTTCGCTCACGATCCCCTCCAGCGGTCTACTCCATCCTAGGAGCAGCGACGTTGCTCAAGCTTCACGTAACAACTTGGTTACCAAACTCCTACACCGCTCAGGATGCAGCGATGCCCTAAGGCTTCCTCTCGTGATCCCTTTCAGAGGTCTCTACCCTAGCCTAGGAGCAGCAAATTTGCACAAGCTTCGCGTAACCGACTTGGTCACCAAACTCCTACACCGCTCAAGATGCAGCAACTTCCTCCAATGGTCTACTCCCCCATAGGAGCAACACTTTATTTGAGGAAGCAACGAGGCCCACTGCGCCTCGCTAGCTAGGCAGACACTTAAAACTAGCCATCCAAGATGGGTGCCGCCCTGCCAACCAATTGTGGCATACAGGGCCATGTTTAGCAACCCAGAGGTGAGAACCCACTTTGTTCAAACACCCTGATCAAATATGCTTTGGATGTGCCGCTTGCATGCTAACCCAAAGATCATGGGTGGGAGAGATCCTTTTGTTCACCCGAAGAACTATGCCGCCTCTTGCCGCATCAGCTCCCAAACCAAAGCCACAAAGATTTCTGCCCTCATGTGTCAAACTCTTTTTCCTTTCCTTTTTTCTCTTCCTTTTTCTTTTTCTTTGTCCCATTTCGGATGCATACTTGCATACCGAACGGTTTATGATTCACTTCTTTTTTTTTCTTTTTTTTTTCCAAACATTGGCCACACACTTGCATGCCAGATGGGTCATCTCTTTACCCATCTTCTTTTCTCTTTTTCATCACATGGACCGGATAATCTCCACTATGCTCGGGTCCCATAATTCATGCACACCTTGTATACAACACTTTCCCACGTGTGTGCACCCCAGCACGTGTCACGGGTAGTCCACTTCGCTACCCCATGACAACACGCCCCATATTGTTAACAAAGCCATTAGTCGTTAGTTTTAATTAACAAAAATATTCTTATGCATTTAACCGCTATAGTTTGTAAGGGGCATGACCGATGGGGAGCGTGACGGATACGCTCCCTCTTCCACTTGATCCTCCACATGCTCCCATTTGTCATGACCCACTAAGCGGTAAAGTGGAATATGAGGTTATTTAAAATTAATTACTTACAATCTTGTTAACAAAAAATGTTAAGGGGTATAAATGTTATTTTGTCAAAGGTTAGGAGCATAAATATAATTTACTCTATATATAATGACTAATTTTAGCATTTAAATTTAAATATATTTCATTAATTTTTTGGGTTCGAGACCAAGTTGAGACTAGGCTCCTACTTATTAAAATTTGAGCTCGAGCTCTAGTTATAATTTTCTACTTCAAGCCGAGCTCAAAGTAAAAAAGTTTAAATAGTAACAAGCTTTGCGCTGACGTGTACAACTTGAGCTCAAACCAAACAAGCCCAATACTCAAACTTTGCTCGGCCTATTAACACACTTAGTAGTCTAGGGAGTGAGAAACTTTGCTTAGCTTGTTAACACACTTAATAGTCTAGGGAATGAGAAATGAGAGGAAAAGTATTATAAACCCCCCATTTTCTAACATTCAGAGTGCGCCAAGTGGATAAAAATTATACGGTGACAAAATGTCATATAGAGACCATTCATTTGAATACGGGATGACCATCAAATTTTGATGTGATGGTATACAGGGCCAAGCAGATTTATATCCGCACGATCTAATAAGTCGTGATGCCCGAGCTCATGCTAGTGCGCGTGAACTTGTGTTCCCGTGAGCTTTTTCTAAATAAATATGTTATTTTAGGCTAAATTCACCCACGTGAAATTTATTTCTTCTTGGGGTCCATGTAAACAAGTAAATAATTTTTGCCTCATTTTCACCCTTCTCTCTCTCTCCTTTTCTCTTTGCCTTTCATCTTGTTACAAATAATTAACGACCAAGAGAGTTCGAGTTCATTTAAGGGGAAAAAATAGAATACAAGCAGCACCCAGCGTTGATTGAGCCGGCCCATCCGGTCCCTTGGGAAGATTTTTAATGGGTAATCCTCCATAGGTTAGCAGTCGGCAAAGGGTAAAAACGAGCCAAAGCATGGATAGCAACTGGTCTTCATAAATCTAACCGAAAAAATTCCACGGACGGTTCCCTTTCAGTTCATACTTCATACGACTATGACAAGAAATAGCTTCCTGTAGTTCTGGACTACCAATTTTCAAGAATTTCTCATCCTCTTGAAAAAAACCTTACTCTTTTCGGAAGATGGATTTAGGGCATGTCTCATGGTTCGATCCTTGGTTAACTTGTATTACCACAAGTAACCAAACAAGCTCAGGTGGAGATCAATTGGATGATCTTTTCAGGGTCATGATTTTTTGTAGCAAAGGTATTGAATAGCAATTTCATAACTCGTTTCCTTCCCAGCAGTTCACTGGTATCAACAGATGGCCTCGTGAACAGATGATGGCCTGAACATGGTCTATGACACGGCCGATTGGCATAACAGAATTTGCTTCCGATTACACGTCATAACCAAATGATCATGATGATAACGATGCCAATGACGACAAAGGCCTGCACGATCAAAGCAATTTCATATATATATTAGACATTGATGTTCTATAGTGGCGATGTTGAGCTCAATGATGTTTTAAAAAAAGAATCAACAGACACAAACTCTTTTAACCCAGTCAAACCCTCCAAGCTTATTAGCAGATTAAATTTTTAAAAAGTTATCTGCTCCACAAGAGTAAAGGAATTTACCTCCTGCAGTCTATCAATGCTACATAGATGACTGAGCCAAGTAAGGATTTAGGTTATTTTCTAAATCCACCAAAAGATATTAAGAGAAAATAAATATGAGATAGTTAAATTTAAAAACCATCATGTGTGTTTATTTATGATCGACAATTCTTTCTGCTTCTATTACTTTTTTGCTATCTAAATTGGTAGTAGTGGCATGGATGATGCATATAAACCTATGTTGATTGCTAGTAAAGAATCATATGGGCAAAGTATAGACTGAGATGCTGATTTTTATCATATTTTTATATCTTTTCCCATTGTTATGATTCAGGCCACCGTATTATCATTGGAGGAAAAAGCTATGTTCCACCAGTAGTTCAACAAATATATACTAGAATGGTGTTAGGGGAAACAGTTAATTCAAAATTTTGCCATCTTTGAACATTAAAATGAAACTTTAGTTACCTTTTATCCTCCTACTGCATGCCTTCAATAGGTGAAACCAGACTTTGTGAGAGATCTTCACTCGTTCATAAGGGAATACTATGTGTTATCAGCATCCATTGTTTATATAGTAGAAAACCTGACAGTCCATTGTAATTGGGAGTTGTGGCTCACTATGTTCGTTTTTTCTTCAGCCCAACTGATGACTCCATTTTGAATGTTACACAGCAGTCAAAGCAGTGTTAAATTTTTTAAATGGTTTTTATGGCCTATAATGTTCATGAACTGTGGGTTTCCTCCTCCCACAAGAAACCAGTTTGATCAGATCGTCATATGTCCATACTTTCTTCTCTCTAGCTTTGGCATCAAGCGCAGAATAAAGATCTTCACAACTTCTCAAGAAAAACCCTTTCCCAAAAGCAGTCAGAACGAGTGGATCAGTGTTCAGTTTTGCCTCCTCATTAAGCAGACCTTTCGTTTGCCATACATGTAACAGTTTCTTCCTGCACAAATTACTTGTCTGGGCATCATATACAATTCCAACAGATACTATGTCAGGTCTGATTTTATTAGATTGAAATCTGGTAAGCCAGATGTCCAGATGCCTTGTGTCCTTCATCTTCATATAAGCTAGTCCAACAATGTTCATGCATGTTACATCCAACTTGAAGTTAGCTATTCTCATTTCTTGAATGACAGATTCCATGCCATTTTGGCTCAAGAGGCAAGCGTTGGAAAGGAGAAGAAGATACCAGACCAAATTACTTCTCCCAGTCCTGAATGCAGTCTCAAGTCCCAATGTTTCTAAACCAGAAAATCTATAGTTCTCAATATAGACTCTAGCCATTTTTCGAACCAGATAGTCCTTGAAATGAACCTTAGAGTTTATTATTTTACGGTAAAATCTTTCCAATTTCCCCACAAAGCCAAAATCTGCATAAGCCTCAAACATTGCAGTCAAAGTGGCAGGTTGCAAGCTCATTTTCTTTGATAGGAGAGATTGATACATTCCTTCCATTTTTCCAAGTAAACCTCCACGAGCAAAAGCCCTGATGAGTATATTGTAGGTAACATGGTCAGCAGAGCATCCTTCAGCTTCCATCTTCTTCATGCATTTACACATCTCATCGAACATTTTAAAATCAGCATAAGCTTGGATAAGACCGTCATATGTTTCAGAATCCGGAAAGGCACCAGTTTCTTCCATCATGTTGAGATAAGATTTCGCTTCATCAAACTCCCCTCCCTTTGCAAACCCATGAATTATACAGTTATAGGTTTCAACCGACGGACTAAGACCATGTCCAATCATCTCTCGAAATGCCAAGACCGCCTCATTCATAAGACCCGCTGTACTCAACAAATCGATGACCTTACCATAGTTCACTTCATTGGTTCGGGACTTCTCTATATTCCTCCAATGATCAAACACCTGGTAGGCGGCTAAAAATCTCTAAATATAAACAAAGAATGAACGCACCCAAATGCAAAAATGGGCAAATAAAGCTGTTTAAACAGAATACAAACACTTTACTAAGTACAAAGACATGAGGAGCCAAACAGATTGATACCTGAAGGAGCTCATTAAATCTGGATGTTTCGCTGAGATACTTGATCACCGCCCAGAAGTGTTGCCGACTCCAATCACCATCGTCTTTGATAATATGAAGAGGGTCCGAGTGTCTCGCCTCGAGCTTCCGGAGCAAGGCTCGGAGCGACTGGTTTTGGTGAAAGGCGTCCACTAAGAGGGTGGTGTGCCTGGCGGACAAGTTTGGAGGTGGAATGGGGGCGGGGATGGCGACGGAGGAAGGAACAGAATGAAGGCGTTTGGAGGGTCTCGTGGTTGGGCGGCCGCTTGGGAGGGCTTTCGAGCTGCAGAGGTGAAGGATGGTCGCCATGCCACCCTCCAGTGACGAAGAGGACTAGAAGCTCTTCTCGCATCCGGAAGAGGGCTTTGCTAGGCCCCACAAGTGATTAACCCCACACTAGCGGAGAGCCGCGGGTCCATCTTGAAATCGGCGGGACCCACAACAGTAATTGTCTTCCTCTTCCCAGGCATGTTGAGCGTGCCTATCTTGGCCCCTCGTGAGAAAGAAAACGATCATGGTCGAAAGTATCTCTCGTACAAAACTTCTCAACTCTAATTGTAACATAGCGAGTTTTGATAAGATAGAAAAAACGTAAATAACTTAAAACTTAGATTTAATTAGACTCTATACATGACACAACATTTACTCTTTTGAAATGTACTAGTTTATATAAGTTCTGCTAAGCATTATGTGTCGTCGGATTTTGATCTGATAACAAATATAATTCAAGGATATATTGGTTTATGCCCCCTTTCACAACCGAATCGATATTTTTTCCCTTTTTACAATGTCCATTAGCTAATATTCCGTGGTTCTTTGTTTAAGTGCCCCAACTCCCTCTCTTACATGCAACTTTCCTCCCCTGGCTATATCAACTTTTTATTGCCAAAGATTTCTATTTAAATTTTAATCTTTACTTGTTTTCTTTTCTCTATGTTATGTGGACTTTTTGGAATGGGCCTAACAAGATAATTTTTGAATTTTGGGCCTCATCATTAATTGAAAGTTTGAGAATAATTTTTTGTCACTGGAGCTCAGCTATGCTAATGGGCATGATGATAGAGTTTGAAATGTATTGCTTGGTTCATTTCGTAGTGTTTTACTTCCTCTCTCCTATATTAGTAGTTATATTTAAAATAATAACAATTTTAATTAAATGGTGAATCCCACATTTAAGAGAATGAAAATTAAGCTTATGATACCATTTTTAAGTATTCAACCACTAAAGTTAACAAAATTGAGCTATTAATATAAAATAATTTTTTTTGTCAAATGGAGCTATTAATATAGGGGAGGGAGTATATAATAAACCCTGGAGACATTTTTTGTTAGTAAATATCAATTTTATCAAAGCATAAAACAAAAAATTATAAGTTATAAAATAAATAACCTCGTTAATAAGCATTTGATGCATGTTGAAGCGCATGCACCAAATGCATACAGGCTCACGATTTGGATCATGCATCCCATAAAACTTAAGGGGCAGATGGGCTTTAATCACTTAACCACCCCCCTCTTATGACATGAATTCGATAGCTCGCGATGCGCTCAGCACACATTTTTAGATGTGTTAGGCGCCTATTTTTTGATATGCGACCCGATACAAATAGAAAAACCTTCAAAATTTATAAGGGGAAAGAAGAGAAAAGTATGAAGCACTTTTTTATTATTAATGGTACGAAGAAAATGATGTTAACACATAAAAATGCACAATAAAAATTTATACATGAGCCTTGATTAAATTAGATATGTGAGACAAAGTGAACTTTGTGGGAGCCTTACTTGTTAGGTCCAACCAAAACTCATGTGTAAAATTTTTTAAGTATCTTTGTTGTATAAAAATCACTATCCCTGATATAGCCCATTCCTCCCTCCAATATGATTCCAAACTAGCGTGCCGAAGGCCACTTTCCAGCTCTGAATTTGACCGCAGCACAATGTGAAGACATCTCAGTTTTGCCATGCAAAAATCAGTCTTTTCCATGGGTCTTGTAACCAGGGGTTGATAATATGTTAGAACTACCGACCAGGCTCTGAAAAGCTTAAACAGAAGGAAAAAGAACCAGCAGTTGATAGCAATCAAGCCAAACCAAACTAGCATTTTCAATTAAGATCTTCACCAACTAGCCTATATATCTATTTACACACAAACAGGAAGAGGAGTTCAATCTAACCATGCTGATCATGACTTTCTTATAACAAAATATTACAAGTGGTATGGGAGGGCCGGACAAGCCACTGCAACCTAGATAGACTTTTGTAGGCCACATGTGATTTAGCATGGTGGGGGCTCCCAGCCCCTTCATTGGATCCGCCACTACGTTTAATTAATGAGAAGTTGGTTGCAGCTTACTTGAGCTATGTCAATAATATCAACCGTGAACAGTATGTGATCCTTTCCATATCCTCTCTGAATTGTGTTTTTTTTTTATTTGGCCAAGTGGACATGGCAGTCTTATCAATCATGACGAATGAGGCTGAAATGCAATAGGGACGACCGAGTTAATCAAGTTTGGTTCACAATGTCGGCTAGATATAGACAAGCCTATTAATTTAGATGGCCGAATAGTGAGGCCCACATAACATACGAGGCCAAATTTCCTGCCTCGTTGTTGACATATTTGGTATTTTCAATGTACGTTTTCATATTATCAGATACAAAAATTTGTCTCATCCGCCGTCATTACCCAAGAAAGCAGGCATGTGATATGGTGTTTCTAAGATGGTACATAGAGCTACCTTGTACATAGAGGTCGTGTTGGTGATACACGACTTTGACCTTTATTTTCCATGTTAAGAGCCCTATGTAATATAAGGGGCATTTACCATAGAGTCCGGGTAGGACGAAGAGGAAGAGGAAGAGGCAAAGCATGACATGTTTATCTGATTAAAATTGTGAAATACTAAATAAACAGACGTTAAAAGAAGCTGCTATTTGGGCATCATAAGAATAATGTTATCATTCAAAATTTTGTTTAGGATATCACTATTATGTATTTTTTAAAAGTATTAATATATTATTATTTAAGGTTATTTAGCAGCGCTATGCAGCTTCAGCACTGCTAGATTTTTCCTTATTATATATTCCATCTATCTTACATCAAGTGTTTTTTTTCACAATAAATAGCTAAATTTCTCCTTATTATATATTCATTCTATCCTACATTAAGTATTATTTTTTTTCACAATGAACTAGGGACATAAGGAATACGAGTGTTGTATCATCCCACTGGATTTTCCTCTAGAACCAAGTTGCTAAGTTCAATTTAATAATGCGATTAATTCTTATGAATAAGCATAAATTATGCTTAAAGGAGTAGGTGGTGTTGATCTTTTAAATAAAAAAAATAAAAAAGCAGGTGGTGTTGCATTAAAAGGTAATGATCGTTACTTTCTTTAGTAAAGTGATGATCATGCAAAATGAAGCATTTTTTATGCTTTCTATTGACATTGAGCCTAGCATAAAAAGTACATGAGAGTCATCTATTTAAAACATTGATAATATACGTACACTATGCACATTAACACCGGAGCTAATAATGCTAACGTGATTTTAAATATCAATAGATCCTACACGTTCTTTTAAGTTAAGTTCACTGTTAAAAGATATAAAAAATACTTCCCCAAGCGAAGATGCAGCAGCAGTATGTATTCAACTCCTTACCAAAAAACAAAAAGTCTATGTTCCCCTCTGCAAATGTGCTTCAGATGGTGGTGGTACTTTTGAACTTGTGAACTTTCAATGGCACTCCAGATTGATGGTTCATGCAACAAAAACACTCGCATAAAATGGACTACAATTTTAACTAGAAATTTCCACGTTCATTGTGCTTGACAATGTCATATGCATGTGCAAAACTTGTTTGCTGGCTGGTAGGTTAGAATGTCAGATACGTTACCGAAGTGACCGTGTCAATTGATCCACCAAGCATCTGGTCTCAAATCTGCAAAATTCAAGGCATGCCAACCAATTTGATGGTTGTGATTTACAAAAGAAAATTTCCCATATAAGCTTATGTCACTTCCTCCGTCCGGTAATAAGTATTTGAATTAAAAAATTAAAATGAATAATCAACCGACACTTATTACCAATAGAGGGGGCGGGTAAATACTTAAGCCTGTTAAGATGACCTCGTGTTCACACGTGTTAGCGCAAGCCTAACAATTTTTTTTATGATGAACATTGTTAGGGGGATGCATCGTTGGATTTAGATTATACGGATTGTGATACTGGAGCTAAGACTCATCTTAATTTTTTATATTTCCTCTATCTTATATTAATAGTTATATTTTAAAAAATAGTAGTTATTATTGAATGGTAAATCCCACATGTAAGTGAAGAAAAAGTAAGCTTATAATACTCTTTTTTAAGTACTTAATTATTTAAATTTAATAAAATAAAGTTATTAATATGTAATATATATTTTTATAAATAGAGCTATTAATTTAAGATGGAGGGAGTATAATATTATTTTATCAAATAAATAAATTATGGATGCAACATCTAAGATTTTTCTAAATTCTCAAAGTTGGCCACGTGGAAACCCCTTGACCTTCTTATAAGCATTACCTTATCAATAGATAGAATTTATGGTTAAGATTTATATCAATAGAAAGTAAACAGAAAGAGCTTAGAAAGTCCACAATGAATATATAAATCGGAGTTCGAATGAGAAAGATATAACCGTTTGAAGCTGAATATGTCGCAAAAGGCCCGTTAACCTAAATTAAATATGCATTTAGGCCATTTACATCGCAATACGGGCCCGATTAATTAAAGTGAAGAAAATTAAATTTTAGGGCCCAATTGGGCTGCTTAAGAGAGGTTAAGTTGGCCCAAACCTCTTGGGGATTAAGGTTCTTAATCTTTATTATTATAAAAATATAATTATGGTTTTTTGGAAGGGGAACCACAGGAAGAGAAGGTGCATCGGTGTTTTAAGATTTTATGGTATATTTGAAAAGCGGATAATCGAAAGTGCATGACTTAATTTTTAGAAAATAAAAGTAAAACTCTTCTTTTCGTAAATTATATTTTTCAAAAAATTCTATTTTCAAAAGCTATAATTCTACGAAGTAAAGTTTTAAGGACAAAATTAGTTTTAAATTTTGAAAGGATTTCAAAACTCTTGTTCAAATAAAGTGTATTGCTTTAGAATTTAAAAGTGAAAATTTTAACTACGTAGAAAACATGTTGTGGGTCCACATGTTTTTTAAGCAGCTTAATAACAAAAGAAAAATTATTTTCAAACTTTACGCTTTTGAATCATGTCTTTTAAGATGATTATGTATTTGAAAAATATCTTTTTGATACCTATCACATAAATTTTTTGAACACTTTCTTTATGTTTATGAAACATTACAAGTAGATTTTGAAAATATTTTTCTTAAAATTTTTGATCAAGTATTTGAAAAATGTCTTTTTAATACTCGTTAAATACTTTTTTGCAATTTGTTTTATGTTTAGGAAACATTTCAAGTAGTTTTTGAAAATATTTTTACTAAAGTTTTTGGTAAACTAATGATATTGCATCGTACACTTATTTTAAATGGTATGTGCATCTTAGCTTGATATATTAATTTATAAAGCTTTGTAATACATAACAACTTACTTTTTGTGGTGGTTCATCAATTTTGTTAAGTGTGATTATCACCCTACATTCGTGTAAGTTTTGTAAACATAGTTTTTAGATAGTTATATGCATTCGTGTAAGTTTTATATACATAGTCTTTAGATAGCTAGAATTTCTAGGAATAAGCTACAATTGTGCTATTATTTACGCAATGTATTTGCTAGGGCACATAGAACTACGATTAGGTCTGATCCAGTTGAGGTGCAATTGGTACGTAGGCATCTAGCATCATCTTACAATGTTGGTTGGATCTAAATCAATTTTTGTTAGCCTTTTTTTTTTAGATATAGTTGTTTAATAGTCTTATTCATAGTTTAGTTAGCTGACATAGTAATCATCCTTACATTAGGTCATAGGAAATAAATAACCATATTCTCTCCCTAGGAACTTTTTGCATTTAGAATATACTAACACAAGTCATAAGTTTTCAAAAGGAATTTCAAAACCTCAAATCATATCTTCGAAGTTGCATATCCTTTTTTTAGAAGTTAAAACTTTCTATTTCCTTACACTGCGATTATAGTGTGCTGACCTTCATCACGAGTTATGTTATATAAAACCTATAGTTGGGTCATAATAATAAAGGATGGTTAGTATCATATGTCATTTTAGTTGCATGTAAAGTATTTGTCTATCTAAGGGATTAGACATGGTTATTAATTATTGAACAAGGGTTGTGAGATAGTTAATGATATTGTTGCTATTGATTATTAATTATAACAAGTGGAACAATTAAATGACTTGCAAAAAATGTAAGTTGATTAAAAATACTTAAAGCATTGTATTGTTAATATTATACTTTTTGAGATATTATAGTTTTTTGGCAGAACTACGTCTCAATCTAATCTTGTTGGAACTAGCATTGGAGATGTTGTCTAACGACTTAGGTAATTGATATTTTGATGATGTTGGCCTGATTTGAAAAATATTAATAAATCTCTTTTGTTCTTTTTGAAACTATTCTTTTGAGGATGAAGAGGTTCTATTGTTGTTTAGTTATTTAAGTTGGTTAGTAGTAGGTTCTTTAGGTGATGACTAGTGAGATCAAGACTAGTGAGTGTA
The DNA here is from genome assembly GCA_035235625.1 of Saururus chinensis. Lineage (NCBI taxonomy): Eukaryota > Viridiplantae > Streptophyta > Magnoliopsida > Piperales > Saururaceae > Saururus > Saururus chinensis. The sequence continues at coordinate 37,815,563 of CP141145.1, forward strand.
GAAGGTAGTTCCTCATTAGTGTAATTTTAGTAAGTAATTGTATCTTTAGCATAAGAGTTAATTTGGTTATTTATATTCGAACCGATGACAAACATATGCTAGTGTTTTAAAATCTGGACCAGCCCACACAGTTCGACTGGGTTCAACTGGACCCAACCAAACATTCAGGCAGAGTAGTTTGGGTTGCGGGCAATGTTGACCCTGGCAAGTCAACTTAGTCTAACCAGTTACACCACCAACCCATACGATTGGGTCGATCTAGGTTTTACAAAAAAAAAAATAGAAATGGGATGAACGAAAGGCAGAAGGGGGAGGGTATAGAGGGGTGGTGCTTGTGGAGTGCCATGTGGGACATAGCCGGGGCCAGCCAGAATAAAAAAAAGTACGGCCTTTCCAGTGCTCCTATACTTGTCGGATCTCCCACATTCATCGAATCTTCCCACTTCGGCACATGCTATATTCTAGAACTACCAAATCTCCACAGTCGCTGGATTTCCTAGTCATCGGATCTTCTCACATTGTCGCATGTTGGGTTCTTGGCTAGGCCGCCAGGGAGGAGGGGAAAGGAAGGTTGTCATCGCAGACTCGAGGATGTGTTGTTTGCCATCAAAAAGGAGCCGCAGAAAGGGGGGAAGGCAAAGAGGATTGGGAGGGAAGGGGGAAGGCAGAGCTGGCGGCCGCCGGTGCCGGATCTCCCCGTCCCCTCGTATAGGGTTTTGGAAAGAGGGGGAGCATATTTGGGAGATTTATACCAACCGGGTTGAACCGGCCCGAATACCACTTAAGGTTAGTGTCCGGGTTGGGTTTTAAAAGACTTGAAATATACTTAGATAGATAAGCTATTTTTTATAAATTTTCTATAGATATAATAATATTATATAATTTAATATTCTTATTTATAAACCGTAATTATCATTACCTAAATATTAATTTAAATAATATTTTATATTAAGAAAAAAATTCTTATAACTTACCATTTGTAGTATTTAAAAAGGGTTTTAAAATTTTGGATTGTAAACGTGGAAGCTATTATATTTATAATGTCTCCGTTCCTAATAATACCACAAGTATTAAGCTGACAAATTTATTGATTTTGACGTTGAAAGTTTGGAAAAGTAAAGTGTCAAACAAGCAAGGAAAACAAACCATCAAAATAAGTAAATATTTGCTTAGATAGCCGGCTAATATCGCATGCATTTTTTATGTATGATACGATGATGCTGCTCACACGGGATACCATCTCACCAAATCATCGTGTGGGTGACGGATGCAACTGATATGACTTCCAACTCTCGTGCACCTCCTACCCCTTTTCAGCTGCGCTTTCCTTATCACCAACAGGCCAAAAAGACATTTGTCATTTAGTTATGTTATTTTTATTTATTTAATAAATTTCTATCTTATTTAAATTATAAAATTAAAATTAATTAAATTAATACTTTTCTATTAATATTAATAGTTATATTTAAAAATAATAATAATTTTTATTAGATAATAAAAAAATAAGTTTATAATTTTTTTTAAAATATCAAATTATTTAAAATAAAATAAAATTATTAATATAAAATAAATTTAATTATTAAATAACGTTATTAATTTAAGATGGAAAAAGGTATTAAGAAAACCGTTTTACCACTTGTCTATATATGTTTATTTATATTTTAACACATATTTAAATTAAAACCTAGATTTACTCACGTTTAAATACGTAAGAACCACCTAAATACGTTAAATACTATATATATATACGATGTACCTTATGGAACGGTTTCTAACTTCTACTAGATACTGGAGGACTATGGATTATGGAACTAAGGGCTCCAAGGTTAGTGACAGACAGGTGACAGACAGGAAAGTAGATACAGCCATGGCAGCAGGTTTCTAATTACTTGGGGTGGAATTTCTTTCCAGCGTCTGCTCCTGTCTACTTTTCCCAGTCCGCGTTTCGACTTCTGGCAATAAAAGATCTCCAACTTCTCCGGGACCCACCACCTGATTTTTCTATGACTTCGCTTTCAAGGTCAGTCTCCCCTTAATTCATCCCAGAATCTGCAGTTTCTGAAGGCGAATAAAGGCGATTCACCCACTTTCCTCTTCTCTTCTCTGATACTTGTGCGACAATTTCATGTTTTTCGGGTTGGATATGAAAAGGGTCGTCTTCTTCTTGTTGTTCTAGCTATGGGGTCCTGCGTTTCGCTTCACAGAGACCCGGATTCCGCTATGAAAGTTCGGCTTTCTTTGGGCGCCAAGGCGAAAAGCCTGTTCCATCCATCACCCGCCAAGAAAAGCTTCATGAATGGAGAAAAGCCAGTGGTTGGCTTCGAGTCGGACGGTAAGAAGGTCGGCCCACTATATGGCTTCGGTTCTTCTCTGCCACCGGCGGGAGCCAGCAAGGACTTTGGTATGACCTGATCATCTGACATGTAGCTCTGCAACAGTGTCAGTGAATTTTGAATAATTCTTCTTTGTTCAGTCTTATGCATGTTTGATTTTCCCTGCATGTGAAAATGGTATCCTAAATTTAAAAAATTCGTCTGATTGTCTCAGTTTGGACCGCTTCAAAAAAGAAGAATTTGCCACTGAGACTTGCTAAATCGGTGAACTGTTAATATTTCGAAAATTCTCTTATTCTTACTAAACTAGTCAATGGTTTGATCATCCGGAAAGGGAACAATTGGACTTGATTATTTCCCTTCTGTTTAAAGCAGCAAAAATTGCTATAAGGAATGAATTCTGCTACACACATCAACAGATCCCAAGGCGTTTGTGAATCATATGGTTTATTCGATTTTGTTTTTTCATCTTTCCTGGTTCTGTGACCCTTCATATCTCTTCTGTAAGCCCTTAGTATTCTACATAGGGGATTTGCTCTGATTAGAATGTCCATGGTTGTTCTTGCAGGTAGCAAAGAGGAGACCTTCTTTGACAGCCAGGCCTGGTTGGACTCAGACTGTGAAGATGATTTTCTCAGCGTTAATGGAGGTAAAATCTCAATTAAGTTCTGCTGGAGATTATGTATTGTATAATTAGTTACTGTCAATCTGTTAATTGATATTATCGTGATTAACAGTAGATCAAGTAGGATTGTATGCTTTTCTTTTGTTAGGGGTGGTTGACGGATGGTCCTGCTACCGCCCCTTTTTTTTATGCAAACATATGATCAGAAGTAGGAAAACTCAGCTAATTTTGTCTTTGCTGTGTGTAAAATCTAATTATGATACTGTACTAACATAGTCCTCCTGGCTCTGAAATTTTTTCCTTCATTAAGTGATTTTTTTATTATTTTGAGCTGCAAGTCTTCTGGTTTTCCCTAATGCATGCATCTTCTTGAACCATATCGTTGCCTTTTGCAGAATTTACCCCATCTGGCGGCAGTACTCCAAATTACCAATTAAGTGTCCCTGGAGCACCTCAAATCAACAAAGCTCTATTTGTTGAAAGGGCACCTGATACTACCTCAGAAACTTCCCCAACTGATAAGAAAAAGAAATTGGCTGACCTCTTAAATGAAAGCTTTCGTGGTGATCAAACGTTTGAACAACAACATATTGGCGCTGGTGACAATGGAAACTTGGAAGATAAAAACATGCAACTAAAATCATCTGAAGGGTCCCCTTACCTGTCACGCAAAACTCTAAGTAGTGAATCAAAATTTGAGAAAGAGAGAAAGGTTAAGGCTACCCAGTGCTGTCTCCCAAGTTTGGTCACTAGCCTAAGCTTCAGTGAGAGGAAGAAGCAGCAGAGCCCTGTTCACCAGAATGGAGGTTAATTCTATCAAGCCGAAGTGGATAACTGCATCGCTGGGGAAATAGGAATTTTGTATCCTTGGCACTTTCAGCTGGGGTAGGCTGCTGCAATTTGAATTGATCAAGCTTTCTGGGGAACCTTGATCAGCCTTACGTATGAAGCCAGGGGTTGTATAAAGTGGAAGGCCTTGTGTGGATATTATACATTTTCATAAAAATTACGATTGCGACTATGAATGCTCTTCCCAAGTCTTGTTTAATTGACAAGTTCCTTTTGTAAACATATTTGACGCCCGTGTTCCAGTGTAAGCAAAAAATAAAACACATGAAGATCTATTTATTTAGACGTGTGAATTTTCCTTCAGTATTTGAATGAGCAATATATTGCCGCTTCTGGGTCTGTAATCTCTTCTTACACAATAAAATTAAGAATGAGTCTATATACACCCTAATAATCCCTTCAATAACCCCATAAACCACCTGAATTTTATGAGTAAAACGGGGTAGGTACTGAGAGGATTAATGGGGTGCATCATTCTAAAATTAAAGTATCGGAGCTCGCCAGGTCAATTTTAAAAACACTGGTTTCAGGCACCTAAGTCATTGTTTTTTCCCTAGTCCCCTACGTTTCTTTTTTTTTTTATAATTTCCTTTTCCATCTTTAGATACCCTCAATTATACTGGCGATAACGCTTCCAACTAAAGGATCGTCAATGTGCATTACTTTTGCCAATTGTACGCTGCACGAATGTGTGAGATCTGCATTTTGGTCGAATTATAACCAGTTTGTAAAGGAAAGGAAAAGAAAAAGGCACGCCCTTTCACGTCCATTCACAATAAACATGGTCGGTGACCTTGAAAGAAAAACAAGTACCACCCAATAAAATGCTAACATGAAAGTTCAAAATTTTGACAGAATTTTCTAGAGGCCAGACGAATTAGTGCATGTAGAAAGCCTGTTCTGGTTGCACTAGCCTAACCAACAATTCGTACATAGAATTTATGCCCATGAACCACACTAACAAAGATTGCAAATTACTTCCCATCAACACTAATTTGAAAATTAGTTGAAGCAAATCTTGGCCAGATTAAGAGGGTTCATGTTCTTTCTACCATTACGGTCAAAATGCCGGGGAACTGCCATCACCAAATGACACAACTGTGGCTGAGTAAAAAACTGCTCCCTTCTGACTATACATGACAACAGGCCGGGAAGGGTTAGCGCCAGGAGCACTGTCAACGCATAGCTTCACAGAGTCCAGCTTAAATTTGTTTTGTTGGCAGTTCGACTTGTACGACAGGAAGTCTTCAGCCATTGACACAAATGACATGCTCGACTGACCTATCTTGGCGTAATAGACGATTGACATCAAACACTTACGAGCTCATACCACCGTTTTCAATCATTTCTGTATCCTCTGACATGATTATTTCCATATCCCTTACATCTCTCTTCAACACATTCCCTAATCTAGCAATTGCCTCCGTTTGCTGCTGTAAGACCTGGAAAGAGGATAACAAAGGAGAACGAAAATTAATCATTGTGTCATTAAACTACCAACGTCATTATTCTTTCCACAAGTTTCTGCCACTATGATACGATACCCTCATATTACAATAAAATAAAATAAAAAATAAAAAATTGCTAATGCAGACCCTTACCTCTTGCATGTCCAGGAGACTTTGCCCATCAATTTTTGTTGATCCAGGAAGATAAAAAGAATTGCCCACAACGCCAGAGTTTGTATGCATGCGGGTAACAGCCAAAAGACTCTGAACTCTTCTTGCTAATTCAGCTCCAGATCCTTTCAACTAAAGCATCATAGTGATAATCAGATCATTCTAGCAGATGTGTGTGTGTGTGGGAGAGAGAAAGAGAGAGAGAGAGAGACCTGTCTTGCTAACGTTGCAAGCCTTTCAGCTAACTCGATTTCAGTTTTCATTAAGGGAACACGATAGCCTTTACCCTCCAATGCCTCCAAAATTCGCATGACCTTATTTAACAGAAAAGCCAGTAAGCATCAACATTACAATGCCCATCAGTACCAAAAGAAAAGAGATAGGGCCCACTCGCAAAAGTCGTCTTTGAAACACTTGCTCCTTCTGCCTCATCCTATGAATCCACGGAATAGTGTCTGCTTGAAAATGTCGCTGCAGCTAAAATGTAAAGAAATTTAAGAGAAGAAAAGAAATCAGAAACTCAAACCAGCTGAGATGCTATTGACAACACTGGTTGGCATAACAATGTTATAGTTGAGAAACTATACCATTTTCACATTAGATTGTGTCATCCTCAACCTCTCAACATCAGATAGTATAACTTCATCTTGAAGCTGCATTAAGATAACAAAGAATACAAATTCAGCAATCATGGCCTACAAAGTATGAGGCAGAAGGAGCAAGTGTTTAGAGCGTTGACTTTTGGCACAATAAAATTGTCCTTTGCATTATACAGAAATGAAACAGAAAAAATAAACCAAAAGAAAAAAGATTTGGGCAATTTTTTAAAAAAAATTGTGTAGGCTCTAAATTCTTCACATTTGATAAATCCATGTTTCCTCCAATTATACTATTATGTACTGGGGTGAAGGATCATGATGACCAAATCAAAATTCCCTTAGAAGCATAATGTTAATTATAGTAATCAATTTCAGTCACATGAATAAAAGCTCAAAGGCAAAAACTCACCTGAGATCCAGTTTTTACCCAGGGAAACATGTAATAAATGGATAAAAAGAGGGTTCCAGAACATAGCAAATTTAGATATATATATATATATATATATATACACAGATTCCTACAAAAGGAGTACCACTTCTAACGTGCTGCAACCGCATGCTGATCAGATCCCCCAATGTAAAATATACAACTATCGAACAAGTTTTCCAAATCATAAAGAACCAAAGGGCAACTTCCAACTTGATCATATAAATGTTTTTTATTTATGTGGATTTTTCACATAAGAAAATATTACGCAGTAGTAGCTGCAACAAGATACAACAAGAAGATCACCTTTCAGAGTAAGCCTGGACAATGCTATAAGGACAATTGGTGACGCTAAGGTCAGATGAACTGATTTCTCCCAATAGTCACAAAAACTTAAAAAATCAATAAAAAAATTATTCTTTTCCCACACATACAAACACCGCCAATGAGTAATAGTTATGTATATCACGTCTTTCACCGATAATAAAACAGAAGAAAAACAAAAGCCATGGACTTATATTACTTAATTTAGATGGAAACCTTAGACACCTTTTATAAGTAGGGTTCATAACGGCTTCTCATTGTTCAAAAGTAAATTTTAAGTCTTTTAAATAAAAAAACCTGATAAGCTTTTCTCACACCATAAGCAAAAGAATAAAGCTATGAAAAGATGAAACTGTTAAGTAGAAACTTTCAAACATTATAAAGTACCTTAAGCCGAGCAGAGAGATCCTTAAAACCTTGAACAAGCTGGGGCCAGAGCCTCTCCCTGTCAGCGCTCTCCATTCCTTCCAATTTCCCCATTGCTTCCGCCCACATAATCTGGCAAACCAAAGTTAAGCCATTAGGATCAAAGCAAAATCTACAATAAAAAAAAAAAGACAACAAATTTTACATTCATCGAACTCCCAACCAAAACATTTAACGAAAAGGGCTTACGTCTGATAAACCAACAGGCTTTACTCTAGCCGCCGGATCCGTCACACTGTATAACAAATACTGCCGAAAAGACAATCATTATAAGTACACAGATAACGACATTTGCAAACAACCCTAAACCAACCACGCGAAATGGCTCGAATTTTGAGTGGAAGCGAACCTTAAAGGCATAAGCGGGGTTCGATGGTTCGTCCTTGTAGGCATCAACAATCGCCTGAAAGAATGCATCACAACTAGTCAATCTTCAGCTTGTCGCCGAGATTTCCAAAGGTTACAAAACAAAAAATGCACCTTTTCGTTAAACTTCAGAAACCAAACGAACGATGAAGGAAATGGAAAAACCTGAATGTCTCGGTTGGCGAGGGAGAAAGGGAGAGGAGCAACAGAGGCCATCTGGGTGGTCAGCTGCGGGGTGGGTGCAAAAGGGGTCTGCAAGCCAAAGGGAGATGACTGCTGCGCCTGTTGGGTCTGGGAGAAAGGCGAAGGCTGCTGCTGAGGCTGGGGCGTGGAGAACAAATAAGAAGATCCGAAGGCGGGTGCGAAAGAGGGCGTGGCTGGGGTGCCGAACGTCGGAGTGGAGGGAGCAGCCGCCGGAGTCCCGAACATGGCTAATGGATCGTGGAGATTCGGGCGGGGAAGACTGGAGAGAGGGAGGGAAAAAGCTTTCGGGCTCAAAAAGAAGCGAGAAGATGAGGAGAACAGGGAAGATGCGGGACACGGGCGGACGGGCCTTCCTCAATGTGGTTTCGACTTTCCGGATTCATAAATGGAATTTCCGGATTCCGACCTGGTGGAACCGAATTGAAGTTGACTGGGTTTGGAGTGGGTCGGTAATATCTAGGGGTAGGTGGAATCGATCCGAAATTAATCGGGGTTGGTGGAATCGACCCGAAATTAATCGGGGTTGGTGGAATCGACCCGAAATTGACTAGGGCGGGTTGCGTACCACTTAGGGGTGGGTAGGGTTTTAAAAAAAACCTGTATTCTTTTTAGGTTGAGTCGGGTTGGGTTTAATAAAAAAACCTGAGAACCCGACCCGATATTATACATTATTATATAAACTTTAATTTTATTATTCTAATTATTTTAGATTAGGCGACATGATGTGATTAATTATATATAAGTTTATAATTTGTATGATATAATTGTTATTAAGGAATAGTAGCTTATTATAAGTAGTAATTTTTATTTTTTATAAATAAAAGGTTTAATGGTGCTATGTGATTGTAGATTTATTATTTGAAGTTTAAGTAGAAGATTAATTTAACCCAAGTTTTATCTTGGGTTCTCTGGTAGAATCCGGTTTTATCTCGGGTCGAATTGGGTATTGATATTGCGAGTTTTATCTCGAGTAGGGTTGGGTATTAGAATAACGGGTTCTATCTCAACACCACCCTAGCTAAGATGCAACCCTATTTGTAGGCTATTTACTAGTCAAGGTTGGATTTTGCCCCACTTGAACAAGATTTATGCCCGGTTGAACGGGGAAAGCCAAGACCAGCTAGGGATGACCAAGGTTAGATTTTGCCAAACTTAAATATGATATTATTTAAGAAATAATAAGGTTAAATTCAACCTAACTAGTTATTTTATGAATTTAAAAACCCAAACCCGACCCATTTGATTTGGATTCAAATCAAGTAGGGTCAAGTTTTATCAAAATATTAAATTTTACATTTATAACCTTAATCAGGTCGGGTTGAGTTGGATCACTTGAAACCTGACCCAAATAGCTATTCAGGTTGAATTTAAAAACTCAAACCTGACCCATTGAGGTCAAGTCAGTTTTTACCATATACCTGACTAGGGCTATGAAAATCCAACCTGCCTAACCCTACACCCAACCTGGCCTGAATACAGTTAGGGTCAGGGTTAGGGTTTTAAAATTTTACCCGTTTTAAAAGAGGGTCAAGTTGGGATTTACCTGCATAACCCGACTTCAACCCTATTATTTAATGATGTAATAACTTCAGGTAGAGATATTAGAAAAAATTTCTCTTAGAATTCTATTTTTTATTTAATAGTTAATTAATAAAATTTTATGAGATTTTTATAGTTTTGGATGTGTATCTAATAATGTTGCATTTCTCTATCTCCAACTCTTACTTTCTCAAATAACATAGAAAATGTTTAAAATTTATTTATAATGTTGCAATGTACCTAAATTTTTTATGTTTGGTCGATGCAAAGATAACATACAAAATATTAAGTTAAGGGAAAAAATAATTAATAAAAAATTAGGCTTACCCATATACCCGACCCAACCTCACCAAAGTAGGGTTAGGGTTGAGGTTTTTGATCTGATTAGTAAATATGGTTGGGTTATGACCCGACCCAATTTAAGCACGGGTCAAAGCTGACCCCACCCGATTCCCAGCTCTATACTCGACCTAAGTTCATCCATATACCCAACTACTTGGGTCAATTTTAAAAACAATGGTTCAAACCCTTAGTAAGGGCTTTGTTTCATTTACTTTATGGATGTTGATAATAGAACCTTTTGACACGTAAAACCATACACCAAGTTTTGATTAGACTAAAAATTATGGGCCTTATATCACAATAGAATTACCCATTTTGTTCTCCCTAATCAAAACTTAGTGTAAGGTTTTGTTGGACAAAAAGAAGTGTAGGATAGAGATGCTATTGGTTAGGTTTTGCCAAACCCAAACTCGATACTATTTAAGAAATAGTAACTCGAACCCGGCCTCATATAACCCGTCTAGAATGAAAAAATAATTTTTTATCTTTTAAAAATAATTTATCTATTAAAAATAGTAAGAGTTATTACCAAAATATAAAAATTATATATTTATAAATTTAATATATAAGATATATGATAAAATCCGATTCAACCTAATAGGTTTAATTTGATACTTAAAACTACGTCCCTTATTAATTTGGAAGATAGCATGATTCTTTTGTTTTCATAAAAATATTTGGTTGTAGAACAGCTATCTGTTAGTTCTAAAGAGATTCTTTGGGTACAACCCTAATGACAACAAAAAATAAAAAGCATAAAAATTAATTTAACATCCCAATGAGAAAAAATAAAAAAAGAATGGTAAGGTAAGAGATTAGCCTCTTTTGGGCCTATTTCCTCGTGTTAAAATGTTTAGGCTATGGCAGACTCCGTGGATTAAGTCCACATTATTCTCAATATTTTATGTAACATATGATCCCGTTTACAAGGCATGCTTACTTTGTAGCAAAAAAAATTGTCTTTAAATAAGTGTCCTATTTTAAAAAAATCTAATATTTAAGTTATTTTATATTACTCAAAAGCCAAGATAATATTTTCATGATTACCCTTTCTCTATTGATACACAAAAAACTCTTAGAGGGTATTTTAGGAAAAAAATATTTAAAACTAATAAAATAGGAGACAATGTTTGACAACTAATATAAAAATGAAACCCTTATGATCTTTGGACAAATTATATTGTGAAATGGGACACTCATTTTACGACGGAAGGAGTATTACCACTACATGAAACAAATAATTTAGAGTGATGTTAGTTTGTGTTTATTCTAAATAAGCATATGCTTAAGTCAATTTGAAAGTTTTAACAACGACTATGAAAAGTGCATTATGTGCTTTATTATTTCCTTCGTCATATGCAGTGACATGAAGTTTTCCCACGTCATAAATGTACGGGCTTTCTTTCTGCACAACCGTTATATCTTAGCCTCACTTTTACAAAACAAAGTTACGATCAGTTTGATGGGCAGCTCGTAAGAAGTTTGGCGTAGGCTTAACGCGTTTCACATCCCTATTTTGCAAAGACAACCTGTGTTTTAGTATTATGAGTCGATACCATTACTGTAGACAATTTTATAACAAAACTTACTGTCACAATAGGGTTGGCATTTATGTCGACAACATAAGAGTTTGCCTCTTAATCAAGCAGGGCCATCTGTTATGGGTATTCGTCTCTCACTCTCTCTGTCAACCATATTGCATCGTATTTATAAACAGGAAGATCAGCCAAAGTGGGAAATTAAACGGGCAACTCATCGTACATGGTTAATAATACTAGTAAATGGGCACGTACAAATGCACATGTAACGAAATGAATTTTTTCCGTTGCATGTTAAATTTTTTATGTTGGACAACATATGTTAAAAATTAAAAATTGGTGCATTTAAGTCCTAATGAATAAAGTCATGATATATTAAAAATAAATAGCAATATGCATATTGTTTGTGATAATTTAAATAAGTTGCGAAACTTAATATTTTCCCATTGATCTAGACCTTTAGAAGTTTGTCTTGGGTTATCTTGGCCTCCAAAGTTCTTGATGCTTACGAACTCCAGTTTGTTGTTCTCTCATTCCTTAGTATAACCTCCATGTTATTGAAGTCTTAATCAAAGTTTATTTTGATTTACTCTATCATTCAACATATTGTTTGTCTATCCAAATATTTCCAAGCAAGTCAAGTTCACTGTGTTTCCATAAAAAATGTCAATTCTTTTACCGAATGCAAATGCAAAAGAGGATCCACAATAGCATCCACGTTTGAGACGACACGAAATGTGTTGAGTAACAACTCCAAAGCCTCCCTTGTTGATGACGATGACCGTTGCTTTAGCCCATTATTAAGTGCAACAAGTGAGCTCTCCACGTCCCTCGGAATTGCATGATCTTCTTGCGGAGCTCCAATAAGGGGGCCTGCATTTGGGAGACAACTCCATCAACGTCAACGAGCTTGGTGTTGAGGTTAACGAAATCAGCATAGTCCTGATTGATGAGATCGAGGAGCTCTTGCATGAGGGATAGTAGGAGCGGAGCTCCGATCGGAGAGTTTCAAGGGGCACGAAGGACCTAAGGTTGTAAATTGATGTGGAACAAGACTCATTTGACCTTGTTGGTTAAAGCAGCATAATCTTTTTTGGCAGGGTATAGTTGTCAATTTAACTTTAGTTGAGTAGCAAATTCAAAAATGGGTATGTCAATGACCATCTTCAGCTGATAAAAGGGATGATTTAGTATTTTCAGAGGAGTTAAACTTTCTCTTTGAAAATTCCAAAGCAGTGTTCATGGTGGAGCCGAAGTTCATTGCTAACTCATGGAATTGAGTTGTTTGTTTGAGTTCTTCATTTTAATTGTATAAGTCCAATAAATTATTTGGACTAGCTTGATCTAAGCTTGTGCTTTGTTTTGTTGAATTTAGAAGAATTCACGAACCGATAGTTCTATACATCCATGTTTGTCAATTGTTTTATGCAAATTGTTATTTCTCTTCTATTGTTACAACATTTGATTAGAAGAAATCACAGAATAGATTTTTGTCTATCTTTGTTTCCAATTTGTTATTCTACGAAGTGTTTCCTTTTTTGTTGTTGCATCATTTGGTATCAGAGAGAGATTTAGCCAACACCATGGAAGCTAATAGTTTTGAAGAATTAGATCTCCGCCAGGTATTTGCTCAAATGCTACAATCACAACAACAAACTTAATTACAACTATAGTAAGTTCTCCAGTCAACTAAATCTACCACTAAATATTCCACAATCTCATATCCCAATAGGAGGTCGACGGAGGTTTGATCGCAACCAGCAAATTTATCAAAATCAGCCAATTAGGGTTGTTCATGCAAATCCAAACAATGCAAAATTGTCTAGTGAAGAAGACCCGGATTACTTTCAATGGAATCGTAGAGATGATTTCCAAAACCTCAAGTTTTTTGTCCAAAATTGGAAATGCCTTCATTTAATGGACAAATGGATATTGAAGAGTTTTTAGACTAGATTGTTGCGATAAAAAATTATTCCAACTGTATGGAAGTTCCTAAAGATATGAAAGCTAAATTGGTTGTTTGTAAATTGAAAAGTGGAGCTTTGGCATGGTGGAATCAATTACAAAGTAATAGAATGAGACAAAGAAATCCTATTAAATATTGGATTCGCATGTAGAAATTATTGCAAGACATATTTATGCCAATTGATTAGTACCAAGACTCTAAGCAGGGAAATAGAAATGTTATTGACTATGTTTCTGATTTCCAAAGACTTCAAGCTAGGAAGGAGTTGATTGAAACAAAAGCCCAACAGATTGCTTAGTTTACTAGTGGTCTAAAATATGTCTTGTATGATAGATTAGCTTCTCAGCCATTATGTACATTGTCTCACACTATTCAGCTTGCCCTCATAATATAATATGAGTTAGACAGAGCTAGTCATAAAACTTATATTGGAAGAAAAAATAGTACAACTTCAGGGTTCACTAAATGAGGTAAAGGTTCAACCTCTAGCCTTCCTCAAGAGAAAATTGTTAAATTTGACAACTCCAAGAAATTATAGAAAAACCATGCTTCAACCTCGACTTCAAAGTCTAATTGTTATATTCATTTCACCCCAATTACTTGTTATAAATGCCAACAACCTTGGTGTATTTCTAGTCAGTGCCCAATGAGGAGAACAAATACTATTGTTGTTACAATTGAAGTAATAGGGGAAACCAGTGAAAATGAGAAAGAAAGAAATGACTTGCATTTGGAAGAAATAATTGGTGATGACTTGTGAAGAACATCCATTATCTATGGTTGTTAGAAAGTTTATGTCAACCCCAAAGCAGGAAACTAAGAGCCAGAGATAATACTTTTCAAATTACTGGAATTGTAAATCAAAGAATTTGCAAAATCATTATAGATGGGGGCAGCAGTGAAAATATTATAGCCAAAAATATAGTTGATAAACTTGAGTTGAAAACAGAAAACACCCCCATCCTTATTCAATAGGGTGGATTAAAGACATTGGTGAGACCAGGGTGACTAAGAGATGTAAAGTCCCATTTTCAATTGGGAAGTCATAGAAAGTAGAAATACTATGTGCTGTCAGAAATTTGTCAGCATGTTATTCTCCTTAGTAGACCATGGCAGTATATAGTTGATTCTCATCACAAAGGTAGGAAGAATATTTACTCCTTTGTGCATCATGGAGTAAAATTGGTGTTGTTACCTAATATGGGAGAACCTCAAGCTAAGAAGGAATTGAAATCTAGTCCCATGGTCATGTTGATTCAAGATATACAATCAAAAATTAAATCAGTCACTAAAGTTTAATGAGGCAAGACAAAAGTGGTCTACTTATAAACTTGAACTATTTGATTTGGTACAAGCTTGAAAGCACTAGAGGCACTATTTGATACACATGGAATTTATTCTACATACAGATCATTAATCCCTAAAACACCTACAGACACAAACAAAATTGGATAGATTGCATGCCAAGTGTATTACATAAATTCAAGAATATACTTTCTTAATAAAGCATAATTTTGGACATCTCAATACAACAGCTAATGCTCTCAATAGAGGAGTGAGTCTCTTAACTACTTTACAAGAAATTTTTTTTTGATTTGAGTACATTCAAGAACTATATAAACAAGATGCAGATTTCAATGAAATTTGGAAAGAATGTCAATATGGACAATCCAATGATGACGATTACAATATATCTCAGTGTTACTTATACTGTTATACAAGGGGAATTTACTTTGTGTGCCTCAATGTTCTTTGAGAAGAAAGCTTATTTTAGAGCTTCACAATGGAGGTTTAGCTGGCCATTTTGTAAAATACAAAACTATGCACTTGGTAGTTGAATGATTATTCTGGCCAAAGGACATCATCAAAATACATGCCTTTACCTCAACCACAAGCCCCTTGGGAAGATTTATCCATGGACTTCTTCCTCAATCTTCCTAAAACTCAAAAAGGGTATGATTCTATTTTTGTCGTTGTTGATAGATATTAAAAAATGGCTCCTTTCATAGCTTGTAAAAAGACTGATGATGCCTCCTATATCATTATGCTCTTCTTCAAAGAAATTGTGAAATTGCATGGAGTTCTTAGAACTATAACTTCTGACAAAGATAGTAGGTTTTTGGGACACTTTTGGCTTACTCTTTGGAAACGATTTAACACCTAATTACAATTTAGCACCACTTGTCATCCATAAACATATAGTTAAACTGAAGTGATAAATAGAACTCTTGGAAAGCTTTTGTGCAGTCTTTCTGGAGACAAACCAAAACAGTGGGATCAATGTTTGGCATAAACAAAATTAGCTTTTAATTCAATTGTTAATAGAACCACTGGAAAAACACCATTTGAGGCTTCTGATGATAGGAGTTCAATACATACTCTAGATTTGGTTCAGCGCTACTTATAATGCTTTGACAGAGCTTACTGCAGTCCATCAAGAAGTGAGCCACAAACTGTGAGAATCCAATCAAAAACATAAAATTTTAGCTGTTCAACATAGGCAGAAGAAGGCTTTTGCTATAGGAGATCAACTTATGGTGCATTTGTGTATGGAACATCAACCTTCTCTACCTTCAATAAATTGAATCAAAAGAAATTTGAGCCATTTTGAATTTTACATAAAGTCAGTGATAATACTTATGTTGTCGATTTGCCTGCTCAATTGTCCATCTCCAAGACTTTTAATATGGGTGATCCTTATGAATTTTACAATCCCCATGATTTTCCAATTGTTCTGGACTCGAGGTCTAGTTTTTCGTAAGGGAAGGGAACTAATATGAAACAAGACTCATTTGACCCTGTTGGTTGAAGCAGCACCGCACACAGTCTTTCTTGGCAGGGTATAGTTGTCAATTTAACTTTAGCGGCAAATTCAAAAGTGGGTATGTCAATGACCATCTTTAGCTGATAAAAGGGAGGATCCAGTATTTTCGGAGCAGTTGAATCTTCTCTTTGAAAATTCCAGAACTGTGTTCATGGTGGAGCCGAAGCTCATTGCTGACTAGTGGAATCGAGTTGTTTGTTTGAGTACTTCATTTTAATTGTGTAAGTCCAGTGAAGTATTTGGACTAGCTCGATCTGAGCTTGTACTCTGTTTTGTTGATATTAGCAGAATTCACGAACAGAGAGTTCTATACATTCCTGTTTGTCAATTGTTTTCTGCAAATTGCTATTTCTCTTGTGCTGTTACAACATTTAGTTAGAAGAAATCACAGAAAAGGTTGTTGTCCATCTTTGTTTCCAATTTGTTGTTCTACATATTGTTTCCTCTTCTGCTGTTGCATCAGAGATGTAGAACTCGGAGTCAAAATTGGGCTGGAGGAAAGAGGATTTCTTAAACCAGAGCGGCTGCGAGTTGGCGGAGTCGCCGAAGAGGTCAGTGGGGGAGCGAGGAGGAGGAGGGAGATCCACCATTGCGCTCCTGATCTCCTGCTCACTGGATCTCGTGTGCCTGATCTTCCACCTGTCTCCGCCTTCGGACTTCCGAAGTTCCGATCCCGTCAGGGGGCCGCGGGAGTGGAGAGAGGAGGATGAGCGGGAGTCCATATATACCGAGTCATTTACAAGTTCGTCCGAGTCGGCTCATCTAATCGAATGGACCTAGGCGCGTGCCCGCTTAGGGCCCAATATCTGCAGCATCTCATTTTCAGTTTCTTTTGTGTCATTTACGATTACGATTTACGATAATCAGCTCCATATTATGAAAGGAAGCATTTTTCTTTCCGGAAAGCAAACTGCCACTGCTTTTTGTCTCTCTTATTCGTTTCGAGTATCTCGTTTGTTCTGTTTTCATTTTCTTTTGTGCTTCCTTTTTTCTGATCTCATGTAAACAGCAGAATTACGCAGAACAGCTCAATCGCCAATGCATGAGATGCTGGTCTACCGCCTTACTTCACTTGGTTTAATGTCTGAGAAGACAAAAAGGTAGTCTTTTGGATCAAAACGCTATTTTTTTGTTCGTTTATTTATAACGCCTAGTGCTCGACTATATTGCTGCTCAATGGTTACGGGCTCCTGGGAAGGAGTTCTATTTTGTAGTTTACACTTGCAGTTTGCAAGAAGGCCTTTACATGTTAGGTTTGTAATTGCTTGAAATAAAATGCCTCCTATGACTATGAGGCTACAAACTGAGAATTGTATCAGCAGTACAGAAGATGGCAAACAACCACGAACCTGTTTCGAATTACTCATAAGCTGGAAAGAGTAACAGTGGAATGATAGATAAGGCTTATGTAGATTTCAGGACGGTTCAAGTTCAATTAATACACCAAAAAGAATTCCGGACACATCAATTATCAATTTCCGGACTCTCTTTAGCTTTTCTTTTTCCCTTTGATTGATTTCCATTTTCACTCCAGAAAACAAACGGAAACCCATATTCCTCCAAATCTATAAAATGGCACACTCCTATTTATTCTCCCAAAAAGAACAATGTGCGGAACACATTTGAGAAAATGAATCTAGAACCTATAACAAGTTTTCTCTGTACTCACGTTTCAAATGATTAAAGAATGGTAATGGACCGGACGACCAAATGAATTTAAACTTGGTGTTCTGAGAGATGAAATGCCATCTACTTTGAGTGGATTGTTTTGGGCTTGTCTCTTTCTTTGTTCTTTTCTACGTTTGGAAAGGCAATTAAAATGTTGTCCGCCCTCAGATCTTGCCTGGTTAAGATGCCCACTACAGGAGACATCTGCAACATTGAAAAGGAGGAATAGTTTAGTTCAACAGACCGCCTTTTATTATAAGCATATTTCATGCAAAAAAGAAATGTAAGAATTCATCTCAGCTTCCAATTCTCCAAATGCAAAATGATGATATTATGCAAGAATCAATTTTTTGTATTTATATTTGTGTTCTGATAACTTGTTGTAATTTGTAAAGGGTGATTGTGACTGGTGAAGTTGCTGTCTGTTGGGACTTTCTCTACCATCTACCAGGATCAGTGGCAGGGAGAAGGCCCTAATATTACCTTTATGTCCGCTACATTCTTAAATAGTGCGGGAGGAGGGGGATGATACCATCAGTCATCAGAATGGGCACTTGGCCAGGGAAGTAAGATTCAACTGAAGGAAAAATAGCATGAATGCTCTTCTAATAGGTTTTGTGCATGTAAAATTGCCATGTAACTTGAAAGGTTTGATCTACTTACCCCAGTAATTTGATACTTGGGCACAATAAGCAAATGACGGAGCCCGACCTGCCTGAAAAGTATTGCTGCCTTTGCCACAGACATGGTCTCCACCACCGTGTATGGGGTTGTATTAGTAAAAGGATGCAAGTCCACATACAACTCCATTTCCTCTGCAGTAACTTCTACTTCCTCAATCTTTCTTCTCCTTTCTGCCAAATCAACTGACGTAAATCTCTCCCTCACTTCCCACTCTTCTGTTCTCCTTTTTTCTGTCAAGAACCACTTCTTTCTTAAAACTATGATCAGATGGGATCGCAGGACCAACCCATGCAACTCTGTGGCCCCCAATTGCTGACCTGGGAGAGGGGAAAATCCTTCATCGACCACTGGAAAACCATTGTGCTTGGTGTTGCGTAAGACTTCAATGATACGGGCTACCGTCTCAACTCCACGTAGAGTGATAAGTGCTGGCTTTGCAGCTGCCAGATCAGCCACCGTGAGGTTCCTCATCCATGGCTCTGCATGGGCCTCTAGAAACGGTAAACCTTTGAGGTGTAGAATGATCTCATATATGCTTGGGTTGAAGGCATCTCCAACGGTTTTTGAGATTAGTAGAACAATCATGGTGATTGGCAGAAGTAGGAGATTGTTGGTCAGTTCGAGGAAGATGACACAAAGCGAGACAGTCATGCGCATTGACCCTGCCATGAGTGCAGCTGCTCCAAGAACTGCAAAGAGGCCTTCATCTATGTGGGAGTAGGAGCCCATGGCGAGGCCAAGGAGGCGCCCATAGGCAGAACCAATGAGGATGATTGGGAGGAAGAGGCCAGAAGGAACAGCAATACCAAAGGTGAAGAGGCCAAGTATACAATAAAGCACAAAGTAGATTACGAGAGAGAGAGGGTAGAACTCTTTAGAGGTGGAAGTAGAGAAAATATTTCGAACTGCATCATCATTGGTGGAGTGGAGGAGGCTTGCTAAGTCGTTGTAGTATCCAGGAGGACAGTTGAATTGCTTGAAATTTCCAGTACGCCCTGTGGTGGGACAAGTAGACTCAGGCAAGGATGAATCACAGGAGGTGCAAGGGGCGAGGAATGGAAGGCAGTAAAGACAAATTGAGGTGAAGAGGGAAACAGCTAGAGCCAGCATGAGTTTGTGCAATCTTCCCTTCCTATAGAAATGCAAACAACGCCCATATCAGTCAGAAGGTAAAAAATTCATTAACCATACTGGAAGATGACAATGACTTCTAGATTATTAGCTGCTATGTCGACATTTAAAATTTGGGAAAGACTTTGCTTTCTCCAAACTACTCCATATCATAAGAGAAAGCCCACTCCTTTGAAATTTGAAATTGGTCGGGTGGTCGTGACATATTCAATGGAATTTGTGGTGAAAACTCAGGCAGTTCAACAACATGATGTTGCAGATTGGAGATTTTTGTCCAAGCATTAAATTTACAAGATCAAAAGAGCAGATCTTGAGAAGTCCGAAAGAAGTTTGAGACTGTCCCTTTTGGTGCATTCTCTGTGTAAATTAAAAGAGTCCACAGTCCACTGCAGGCGACCAAGGAGTTTACTCTTGATGCATGCTATCTCTTCGGCGTTTAAGGAGTGAGTGAAGCCAGAATTCAATGACAAAATCCAGAGCTATTTATTAAGATTCACGGAATTGTCAGATAAAGGTACTACTTGCTAGACTAACAGGCGTAGGAGTTTTTGAAGAGAGAAAGCTTACTCGTTAATGAGATTGTAGAGTCTTAGAACCTTGTGAAGAACGTAGTTGTACAGACTGCCCAATACTCCCCCAATCACTCCAATCAAAATCACTACTAGGAGATCCATTGCATGGTAGGTGACAATAACACCACTGACATCGAACAAGATAAGACCACCTTTCCCAAAAAGCCCACAATTCCCTGAGTTGCAGAATTGCATAAAGGCTCTGAGGACAACCACAACAACAGCAGTACTGAAGAAGGTCCGCCACAGAAGAGCACTCCTCCACCATGATGCTACCTCTTCAAGGGAAAAGAGAACACCGCCAACAGGTGCACGAAATGCTGCACACACACCAGAAGAGGCTCCACAAGTGATGAGATCCCTGAGATCTCTGTCATTGTTTATATATCGCAGCCATTTCCATTTGAGGCGGTAATTGTCCGGCCCGCCTTGGCCAAGCAAGTAAGCGATGCAGCTCCCAATGTGAACCAATGGGCCCTCTTTACCTAGATCCAGTCCAGCGGATACAGCTGCAATACTTCCTACGATCTGCAGCGTTGAGAAGCAACAAGTCACACAGAAATGGCTAGTCAGAAAGGTTACTAGTTGCTATTGCTGTCGTTGTCTCTAAATTGAAACACATTGAAATTCGATTGAGAATCGTATTCCTCTCAGAAGGCAAACTTCCTAAACGGATCATACAAATTCATAATATTGTTTAGTGTCCTAGTTGAACAATTGGGTTGCAACAGGGTGAACGGCAGCAGGATCTTTGAACTTCATGCTGGATAGATAGAATTCAGAGAAGAAAAGGACTTTGAGACTTCAGAGTTTTAGCCCACAGGAATTCTTTTCTGGATAATATTCTTCATTCTGGATAAATCTGACCCAACTATCTGATTTAGTATTTTTTGTTTATGCTACATATCTAATCTAGCACTTGTGTGTAGTCTTATTTTGATTCATTTGAGAGAGGATTTGACTGCTCTAACCTTTACAATCAATGTGGAAGCTCCAAACATGTTTGGTGTGTCCACTCCATTAAGATAAGCTTTGATTTCAGGTATGCCTGGCCCAGCCGCAGTAGGAGCAAATACCACACAAAGAACAGCAGCCATCGTGGTTAAAGCTAAATTCACCCCCGCGAAATAAGCGAATCCAGTTAAATACCTGTACCACCAAATCCAAAGAAAGCCCATCTATGTCAGGCATTTTTCTAAAACAAAATATGGCCAATTGAAATACAAAGTCATTTAATACTGTGCAGGCAATGGAGAATCAAAACTTAACTTTCTTTCCTGACCAGCTCTGCAACTGCGAGAAGCTTTATGCCAGCAATGTTTTCGATGGCGAGATTGATGAGGGAGGCAATAACCCCTGTTAGAAGTCCCACAAGGAAAGCCAGAGTCCATTTCAGAAATATGTACTGCAAAACTTGAACACGAGATCTGCTCCTCCAGTCGTGCTTGAACAAATCGTTCTCATTGATTCTGCACAAAGAGAAGAAAGGCCAGGAAAAATTACCTTACATTTCCAACCGTCAAATGATATTACTTCGAATTAATAAAAAATATGCTGGGTGGCAGATGATCACTCATAATCAAGACTCTCTATATGAGAAACTTTGGCTCCAACAATGGCCAAAGGATTAGATGAAAGCGTTGGGACTCTCTTGAGCAGTGGCTGGTGAAGAGAATTATTGCTTTCTGGGTCTTGTTCATCAGCTTCTGCCGTTTGAGTTGCTGGCTCTGCTTCCATGGAAAAGAGATGAGTGGCAGGGACAGAGAAGAAGAAGAAGAAAGTCCAGTGATCTGAAACGGAAGAATAGAATGACGACCACCCTGGTCTCTGATATGTGGGATCTGAAGTCTCAACTTAATTTAACAGGCCTGGAGAAGACAGAAGCTTGACTACAGAAATTTTCAATCTATAAGATATTCCGTCACAAGCTTCACATGTCACAGCTACGATTTCGAAGAGCAGCACATCATAATACATGGGAGTCGGCGATAAAAGGTTGGCTGTTGGCAGCGCATCATCTGAATGTCTTTCTCTCTCTTCTTTCATGAACCAGATGTCCGTGAAGACTTTCTATTTTGCTGTTATGTACACGCTGGTGTCCGTGTTCGTTCGCGTATGGACTACGTTTATCCGCATTAAAATAAATAATATTATTTTTTATTTATCTTTAATGAGAACAGTTGTCCGTGTCCACAACCATCTTCATTCGGTAATTATATATTATATATTATTATTTTTTTAATTTATTTTAAATTAATAATTTATATGACATAGTTAATTTTTATAAAAACTTTATAATATATATATATATATATATATATATTATATTCTTATATATATTTTATAATATTAACATTTATTTATTTTTAAATTAAACTATTTTATTATTATAATTTATTTTTAATTAATTTTTTACTAATCATCTTTAATTTGATAACAAAGTAATTTATGTCACACTTTCACCTTTATTTTAGTTATGTTTTTTTTTTTCACGAAAGACTTATACGGATAAACAAATACTTAAGTCTGCATAAAAACAGATAACTACAGATATACCTTATTGCATACATCTCTGTCCATTTGCACCCCTATCTCATCCTGCAATAAGCCAGTTGTGGTTGTGAGCATGGCCAACGCTCTAAAATATTTACTCTAGTAGTAGTTGTCCTTAAGTCATATGCTGGCACCATGTTCTGCAAACTTGGCAAACACGTGGGAAGGAGAACATGTTTTCTTGTTATCGTGGTCTTTGGCGACACTCTTCAGTGATGAAATGAGCTTAATAATCACTAGGCAGTGACTACAGATGAGATGGTGATTCTCTAAGATACATCAAAAAATATAAACTCAAAAAGGATAACTTCGGTACAATTCTGCCGATTCATATTTTTGTCTCTCATAGAAAATTCGATTCAATATTTAACTTGTCTATTTGCTTTTATTTAAAACCCATAAACCGTCTTTGGTAAAATCTTCATTTTCTTATACTTCATCTGACCCAGATTAATAGTTTTGTTTGATTTTTCAAAAAACTATTAATATAGAAGATGTTACATCAAAGAGGAAAAATCTAATCCGAAGTAAAATAAACCAATTAACTATCTTTATTCTCTTTTATCAAACCTCTTCTCAGAATTATAATGGTTTAAATGGAAGAATTTATGGTTCTTAGATGTCCTCTACAAATTGGAGTCGTTGATTTATGAAATTCGAGTATTCAACGACAAACGTGTTAATACATTGATGTGCTAACGCACATGTGGACACGAAGGACTAAATATAGTAATCATCCAGAAGATCAAGGGGATGGTTAATTGTCCCATGAATAAGACCCAACAACTAGGACACATGGGATCAGATCATTGGCCTGGAACATGAGCTGAGGAGGAAGGAAATAATATAGCAAGAAGGAAGCGGCCATTCGAGAGCGGGGAAAGCCACCTTATCCCTTTCCACCGATCAGACCAAGAGCCATTATTGCCATTTTTTTGATTTGTAAGGTTGCAGACTGCTGGTACACAACAAGTTTCCGCAATCAACTGCCTCTTGTCAATGTCATAGCCAAAAGGGTGGAGCCACTGCAGTTGTACCCGTGTATATCTTTTCGACCTCCATTCTTTGCATTTCTCATGGGTTTGTCTGGCTTGGCCCAGGCCTGGTCCTGATCCTCCTCTTTTAAGGCCAATATGTCATCAGATAATGTGTTAAAAAAACGTTTCATTGAATAATATCCAGTTGTCACGGCCGGGCTGAGCGGCAGCCTGGGCGGCTGTCTACGGCCACTAAAAAAAGGCCGCGTAAGCTTAGTCCTGGACTCCTGTGCCCTCTTGGGGGTAGTTGCACCTGCACGCGCTCTGGTCTTTCAGCTTCGTAAACGGTCATTTGCTTTACAGAATGCCTGAGATCATAATTTGACGGCCACAGGAATCAGGGCTTGCAATTTTCCTTTACTTTATGTTATTACATTTACGATTCATATATGCTTTAAAGGCCCTAAAATGACCATGGCCTCCTGTTTTTTTTAGCCTAAATTATTATTATTATTATTTTATATTAATAATTTTATTTTTAAAAAAAATATTAATAATTTTAATTTGTTAAATTTAAGTAGTTGGATACTTAAAAAAAAATTTATAATCTTATTTTTTTTTCTCTTAGACATAGGTTTCACCATTTAATAAAAATTATTATTTTTTAAATATAATTATTAATATCAGACAAAAAGATATTAAGTATTTTATTTTATTTTTTTTATAATAGTAATTTTAATTTACTTTAAAAATAAAATAAAATAATTAATATAAGATATAAAGAGTACATGACCATATTAAATGTAATAATTTATTTGCTTTCATCTCTTTATTTTATTTCTTTCAACCCTATAAAATTCGTTTAAAACCATAAAAATTACAAAAATGATATAAAAAGCTTTTTTTTTCTAGAAAAATAGCAGAGAAAAGTTTTAAGGAAATTTTAAAAATAAAAAATTATCAACAATATTTTTATTTATTTATTTTATGTTACTTAGAGGAAAATTGGAAGTCCGACCCCCTATCGCAATCAAGCATTCAGCGTATGAAGAAAATTTAGACCACACCTTAAGGCTCACCTTAGGCCTCTGAATATATAGCACTGGCCTTGCCACCTGTAGTCCCGCATCTTGTAGGGATTGAGAAATATTTACAATGTACATTAAATAATTATCAATAAAAGTGTCTGATAATTGAATGGATAGGTATCAAGAACATGTCAAATGGTTTTCAAGCGCCAACTCTATAGGCTCAAAGACATAATAGGGTAACATATATGATGTACCCTATTCATCTTAAATTTATATAACTCTATTTAGTTAAAAGTTGGTTCTATATTAATAGTTTTATTTTATTCAAATTAATTAATTTGGTACTTAAAAAAGAATATTATAATTTTTTCTCTTAGATGTGGATTTTATTATTTAATAAAAACTACTATTTTTCTGGGGGGAAAAAGAGTATTAGGTGAGATATTAATGAAACAAAGTAACACTATTAAATTATCCTCTCATTTCATTATAATTGTTTGCGTTAGAAAATCAAAGTAAACTAAAATATTTAATTCATATAATTAACATAGGACATAGAGAGTGAGTAATGGTACATGGGACTAGATCCTTCTCAACCATATTAAATTATTCCTTCTGTTGTGATCATATGAGTTTCCTCATGAAAAATGATATTTATATACCCATTTTCTATACATCATAGGCTTAACACTACCTTTGATTGAATAGGAAAGGCGGATCCCACTTGATAATATGAGATTTGCTTATCCCTTTCTAATCACAAGTGGTGTAAGGCCTATGTTGTAGATAAAATGGGTGTAGGAATATCATTATCTTTTGCTCATGATGTGGTGCTCTAAATATCACTTGAGTGTCATTTGACGAGCTAACTCCTAGGATGGTAGCAAGCTAACTTTTTTACTCTTGGTCTATGGACTACTTACCCCAACAATACACCCCATAACTACAACATACTCCCTCCTCCTATTCTCATTCACATTTTTAAATGTAAACTTAAATTAGTTCCTCAAATCACTCACATTTAGACATTAGAAAGCATTAACATGAAAAAAAAAAGTAGACTTATGCACCATGTGGCTTTTGGAATGGTTCTACTAGATAAGTTTTCCTTGCATAGGCACCTCACCTACGCTCCCTTCCAGGCGCCAGCATTGCTACATCTCTTGTGGCTTTTCTATCTGCCCTGACATAACCCTTATTGCTGCTCCCAACCCTCTTTTATGGCACTAGCGCTAAAGGCAATCCACCTCTTCTCTTCAGTGATGATAACGACACCACCTTCTCCAACCATCATAGCCCTATGTAACATACCTAGTCCGGACACTTTTGTAAGTACCTTTTAATGTATTTCTTTTTACCTTTATGTATTTTCCTTTATTTTTATGTAACCATGCCCGTAGAGCTACTTTAACTACCACTTCAACAATATGAAAAAAATCTCTTATGATATGTAGGGGCAAGGTAGTGTTTATATGGTTAGCTCATGTAATTTATACCCAATGCTTTGTAAACGTATTGATAGTGAATGCAATCCGTCTTTATACTTGTGTTCATTTGTTTCTTTGTAATGTATCATTCTCATTCCCCCTACCTCTTGCTTTACAAGGCCATTCACATATGATCCGAGCAACCCCTTGCCAAGCAAGAACACTTGTTGTGTAAGATCCCTCATCTTAAACCGGTTTATTTTAATGATTATTTATCGGTTATCATGTGGTTTAAGCGTTTTCTTATTAAATTCGGTGATTTCTAAAAATAAATAGGTTTTTGAAGGTTTTAATCAAAACAACTTCTCAATTATTAGTTTAAAATTAGGGTAAATGGGTCAAACCAGAATTTTTTTGGATTTTATCTAAATTTTTACTAATTTTGTGAAAATTAGGGTTTGGTGGGACCACCCTGTGGGCCCTACCGACGAAATTAATTTTTTTGGACCAAAATGCCACAGAAATCAATGGAAGATACTAAAAATTTATCAGAATTTTTCTAGACCTAATTTTGGGTTAAATTGTCAAATTTCCTAATTTTAGTTAAAAACTATATTTCTACCTCACATTTCTATTGGGTATAGCCCAACCCTTCCTATAAAATGAAAGGTTTGTGTCATTTTCCATTTGGAAATAGTCTTAGCCAGGAGATTTGAAGCCTAATCCTCGATTAGGCCCGGAAAGGAAACAATTAGAAGTGAGTTTAGCTTAATCTTGGCTTAATCTTTTGGTTTTTTTTAAACTCTTCTTAATCTTGACTTCCCCCATTATTTCAATCCATTTTGAAAGCATAAAACTATTGTTTTACCTCTCTTCTCCAAGCCTTAATCTTCAAAATCTCATTTTTAGGCTTCTAAAACCATAGATCTAATGTTTACTTTTGATTTTTCAAAGCTAAATCGAGATTAGTTATATGTTAATTTAAAATCGTATTTTTGGAAGGTGTTGGAGGAGATTAAAGGTTCATTCCGACCCAAATCAACAAGGAAAGGTAATGGGTTCTTCAATCTTAACTTTGGGTAGTAAAAATCTAAGGTTTTATGATGTTATTTGAAGTGAGTTTGCTTGAGTTAGGCTCTAATGGTGGGTTTAGTATGTTAATCTTTTACTTTAATTTCTTAGGGTTTTGTCTTAGAATGCTTTGGATTAGTATTCTGGAAGGTTTGATGAGTGTTTGATACCATGGGTGAAGATTTTAAGGTATTTTCATGGTGTCTCAATCTTGATTTTCAAAATGAAGAAGAAGGTCAAAACTGCTTTGTTGGCGATCGAACGGCCTACCAAGCCTATCGATTGGCAACATTACATTTTTAGGAGATTTTTATTTTAGCCGATCGAACGGCCTTGTAGGGCGATCGAACGGTTACACGACAGTTTTTGCGATTTTTCAAACTTATGCACATTTCAATATTTTACTACTTTTGATGATTTTAATGGTTATGAGAGGTGTGCTATAATGAAATTAGGCTATTCGAGGTGTAGAATTGATGATGGAAGTTTATGGAATGTGTTTAAGTATGGTCATGTGGCATAATATTATGTTGATAATTATGCATGTTGATATTGAAGTACCTTGAACTTTTGAATGTTGAAATTCTTGTGATTAGAATATGTTTCCAGTAGGGATATTATATAGAAAATGGTGAGATGTGTTCTTTTATAATGAGGATGGTTTATGGGTAATGAATGTGATCATGTTGTGGCTTAATGTGTGGAAAAATCATGTTTGTGGGGGTGAACATTCGATTTCACGTGAATGGATTTAAGCTTTATGGTGGATTTTGCTTTGATTTCAGTTGGAAATCATTGTTTTGAATGTGTTTAAGCATGCATATATTGTCTTATGAGTTTATGTTAAGCATTGGTCATGTGCTTAGAATATGCATGAATACACACATATGAGGAATCTACTATAAAATTGTAGTTAATTATGCTTTGATTATGATGCATGAGGGGACTGATTGGGAGCATGTTCCATGTGTTGGAACCCACGTAAACTTTTGCTCACGGATGTATTATGATATCATGCATCATGTATCAAGACTTCATAAATGAGGTTTTACCATTGTTTAACTGGAATTGATCAATTGTATGTAATGATTGGATTGCATGCCGGATTAATTGGTTAGTGAATTAATTAGAACTTGGTTAGTCTGAAAGGACATGTTTTCGATTTAAATTCTTGTGTGGAACATGTATACTCCCCTGGTTGAGTAGAGTCAAATTGAGTTATGGGAAGACGAGTTGTATACTTGTCTTGCAATTGAGATTTATTGAGATAGTCACATCTGGACATTGAGCACCCACAGTGGTATGCCTAAGTGCACCAGCTACCATGTGTTCTAGGTTCCCTATGTGGGAATTTGGACTCTCCCTACCGCAAAGATGTCTTTGGCAAACACCCTGCTCTAGGTTCCCTATGTTGAAATTTGGATGTTTTGGATAGAATCGTCTTTGGCAAGCAGACATGCTCTAGGTTCCCTATGTTGGAATTTGGATTTCCCGTGTGGATTGTCCTTGGTGAGTAGAGGGGCTGACTACCCTTACATCTTAGTTTTCTTATGGAATTCAGATTATATCTAGAGCAGGCAATGCCCTAGGTTTCCGGTTAGGAAATCGTACTACGATAAGCCTTTGTGGCAATGCTTGTGCTTACTCCTTGATGGAGGCATTCACCATTTGTATTGATGCAAGTTTATTATGAATGCTATGCATGATTGTGTATCATGTGTTTGACACATTTGTCATGCAGGGTGAATGTGCATATCAAAAATGGTGTGATTGAGACACTATTATGCAGGTTTATGTGATATAAATGCATAATCAGAAATGATGTGATTGAGACACTATTATGCAGGTTTGTGTGATATGAATGCATGATCAGAAAGTGTGTGAATGAGACACTATAATGCAGGTTTATGTGATATAAATGCATGACCAGAAATGGTGTAATTAAGACACTATTATGCAGGTTTATGTGATATGAATGCATGATCAGGAAGTGTGTGATTGAGACACTATTATGCAGGTTTATGTGATATGAATGCATGATCAGGAAGTATGTGATTGAGACACTATTGTGCATAGTTATGTGATATGGTTGCATGATCAGAAAAGGGTGTGAAATACACTTCTTATGTGATTTATGGGATTATCATGCTTGCATTGAGTAATATAAAAAAATACCTATGTCTTGTATATTTATTACTTGACTTGATAGGTATGTCTTATGCAAGCTGGTTCTTATGCTTATGGTTAAATAAGGGTTTTAGCTAGTAAATGATCGGAAAGTGGTATAACATGTTAATTTTGGATCTAAATTGCTACATTGCCATGCCGTCGTGTTTTCTAATTATTATAGTTGTATTCAAACCATTATTGAGTTTTTATACTCACCCCACTTTTTTTGTTTTGTTTTGGGGCAACATGGCGTGACATACAGTTGGAAAAGATCCTCTTTATGAGGAGAGCTTGGGAGTAGAAGTTGAGGCCACTAGATTTTGCATTTCTCTCTGATTATTTTGTTATGATGTTAGAACACTTGTGGAGTGGTTCTTGTTTCAGACTTGTGATATATTATATCTTTAGATTTGTTTGAGGCCTTGTTTTGAGCCAAGTATGTTGGCTATGGATTAATAGTATGTGGATTTGAGATTTGTAGTTTAATTTGGAGTTTAAGTAACTCTTTTAGTTCTACCTATTTACTCTTACTCAAAGTAGTGCGTAACTCCGTTAATTAGACCGCCTGCGGTAAGGGCATAAGTCTTCTACTATTTCTTTAACCGTTTTCAATACTGTCGCCCCTGTGTGCTGGACCGGCCCTTGGACCAGGTTCGGCTCGGCTCGGGCAGTGCTAGGGCATGACAAGGCTGACTTGCTAAGTGCAAGGCCTCGCAAGTGCCTTACGATAGCCTGTCCATCGAGCAAGGTTGTGGCAATTGGTATTAGAGCCTTGGTTCATGCAATCCCCCTTTTGATTTAATCAAACTTCGAAAGGGATGCTGGAATTAGTGGTTGACGCAAGCGAGGTGGAAGACTCTACTATGATGCAGACAAAGGTGTCAAAAATATTGTTGTGTGTGGATGTTGTGGAAAAGCATCTAACATCTATTGTAAATGGTTTTGATAAGATGGATGAGAAGGTCAAATCCCTCAAAGCATGGGAGAAAGAGACTTGCAATTTGAGCATAGAGAATCATGAGCTGATCAACGACCTCTGTGATGATGTACAAGTGTATGTGACTTCCTTACAAGAAGAGATTCATGGCTTGGTAGCCCAAGTGTCACTTCTCATGTGTACTGCTGCCCCCCAAGATTATTGCTATGAGTGGGACAAGATGCCCTAAAGTGCCAAAACCCACTGCATACATTGGTGCAAGAGATGCTAAGCAACTTCATAATTTTTTGTTCTATATGGAATAATACTTTTGGGTTATCAACCCGAAAATTAAAGCAAAAGTGGCTATGGCCACGATGTATTTATTCGATGATGTCATGCTATGGTGAAGGACTAAGTATGATGAGATTAGAAGAGGCCGAATCCAAATAGACACGTAGGAGGAGCTGAAGAGTCAGCTCAAGACTCAATTCCTTCCCGAACATGTTAAGTTTATTGCTCGAATGAACCTTAGACGCCTCCAACACACTGGGAATGTTCAGGAATATACTAAGCAATTTTTTACCCTTATGTTAGATATTCACGACAAGTCTGAGAATGATAAGTTATTTTTTCTTTTTGGAAGGACTCAAGCCGTGGGTTCAAACCAAACTAACTAGGTGTACTTGGCGGCGGCTTCTACCGCCGCATAGTAATAAAAAAAACAGCGAGACACTGCCGCTGGCTGCACTAGCCGAGGCCGTGCTGGCCGTGGCAGCGCCGGTCCCGGCTGTGCCGGCCTAGGCCACGACGACCCTGGACACACCGGCCTGGGCCGCGGCGGCATCGCCGCCTCGTAAAAAAAAAAAGAGGACAATGGCGGCACAGTGCAAGCCCTGGCCGGAGGCGGGACCGATGGTATGGGAATCGCCGAAAGACGGCGATTTGGTCGACCCCGGCCCATCGCTCTGCCGTGGTGCCCTGTTGCCGCCGTGCTTCGGAGTGACGGCAGTTGCAGAAAAAAGGAAAAAAAAAACGAGTTTGGTCCCGGCCGGCCACCGGGCGACGGCGAGGGCCAGGCTCATTGTAATCGCCGCATGGCAGCGATCCGATGGACCCCAGCCCGCTGCCCGGCCATGGTGGCCAGGGGCGGTGCCACCAGAGGCGTTTCCGCCTCTGGCTGGACGTGGGGAAGACGACCCGCAACGCAAACCGATCTAGTCCGGGTCGGTTTAAAAAAGAAAAAGTCCCACTGAACTGGGTCCGGTTTAGTAGGGTTTAGACTTGGAGAAAATTCAAGAAAATTGTATAATGTCCAAGGGAATGTGATGAGTAACTGGACCAAGTTTCAACTCATGGAAAAATTCTAGAGTCTCTAAAATGACCTTTTTACCCCTGTTAGTTAACTATCATATAATATTAACTTACCTGAGTTCGAGGCTCTTGTTCAGGGGCCTATGAGTGGATCTTGAAATTGGGAAAATTCTCAATAAGATTTTAATGGGTAAAATAATTATGGACCAAACCACTTGGTAAGGAAAAATCCCAGTGAGTGGGTAATTGACCTTTTTGCCCCTAGGTTTAATCATAAATTATTAAATAAACTTGGGTCGGTTCAAGGGTTTCACGACCCCGTCTCATGCCAGGAAAATTACACAAAGTCCATGAAGTCAAGTAGTATCCTTGAGTTCAATTTTGGACCCGTTGGATGTCATTAAGGCTTTAAACCAAATGACAGAATTACCCTTATGCAAATTGGCCCGTATTCGCATGGATGCTATTAACGGGCCAATGTAATACTGAAACATTTTGAGAGGTTAAAAACTTACTCGAGTGCAGAGAGGACTGTATCCAATGTTGGATAATTATTCTAATGCCCTTAGGTGCATTACGACCAGTTTAATAAAGATTTATTAAGATAACCCAAGGAGGGTTAGGGCACGAGAGCTTGAATGATTCTTATGTCATTAATGAATTCTATTATTAATATTATGATATGCTTAGACCTGTGTAGTTCTTATGGTTTATGTTGTTCTTTGTTTCGATTTTTGATATTGATGTGATAGTAATTTATCACTATCTTTAAATTATTGAAAGATTAATTAATGGGGTTTGATAGCTTTGGATTGGGTGAGAACACCTAATCAAGATAAAGACTAAAATACCTCAGAGGGGTCTGGGACTAGTTTATACAATGAACAAAGCCTTTGACCTGACGATTTGCCTTGGTTGATGAACCGATGGCATGTCTCGAGTTGTAAACCTTAGTCTAGAAAGGACTAATGGAGTTTGGGATAGTCATTCGGAATCCTGGCTTATAGATGAGCAAGATAGGGTTTAGAACGGTTTCCTGAGTTTTAGCTCTATTAAGGAGCCATTGATTTGACCGTGTAGTTGCACCTCCCCATTGGAGGGAGTTCTTTGTGAGCCGGGCTCACCACAGATCTATTGAGGATTTTTTAGTGTACACGCAATTAAGGTCGCTGACATCCTGCTTGGTTGGCGTCTCTGACCACTTTTGTTCAGGTGCAGTTGTGGGCCATACCCTTCCACTCCGGTCAGGTCCTTATGGGCTAGGTTGGGAGATGGCACTTCCTGGTAGATTCCAGGGGCCTGGTGGATTCCAGGATGTTTCGTTGTCATTTGTCACTTAGGTTGACATCTGATGAGTCTATCTGTCATTGGGATTAGACAGGGATATTAATTATCGAACAATGGTTTAAGAAATAATTAATAACATTGATTGATATTGCTTGTTTAATTAGAACAAGTGGAACGATTAAAGGATTTGCATAAAATGTAGGTTGCTTGAAATTACTTAAGCATTGCATGTGTGATGCTATGCTTCTTAGTATAGTGTAGTATTAGGCAGAACTACGTCTGGATCCGATCTTGTTGGAAACATTGGAGATGTTGTCTGATGAGCATGTAGGCAACTAATATCGGGTGATGTTGGCCCGATCTAAAAAATATTAACAAAACCTTTTGTCCTTTTGAAGCTCTTCTCCTGAAAGCGGAGATATTCCATTGTTGTTATTGTGGTTGTTTCGTTTGGTTTCTTGCAGATTCTCCAAGCGACAACAGGTGAGATCAAGAAAGGTGAGCATAAGAAGAAGATTCTGCGTTTCTGCAACTCTGATACGTAAGTGTACCTTAAGCGTGAGAGTCAACTTGTTATTAATTTTCAGACGGGTGACAGACTTGTACTTAGATGGATG
Organism: Saururus chinensis; assembly: GCA_035235625.1. NCBI lineage: Eukaryota > Viridiplantae > Streptophyta > Magnoliopsida > Piperales > Saururaceae > Saururus > Saururus chinensis. The sequence goes on from CP141145.1 coordinate 37,848,961, forward strand.
AGCTGGTCTTTATAAATTTTCAGACGTTAAATAATATCATATAATTTGATATACATATTTGTAAACCCCAGTTATCATGACTTGAATATTTAATCGAAGGGTTTGTTTTGTATTTAAAGAAAAAAAATTCGCTACCTACTGTTCGTGCCATTAAAAAATGCTTTTAAAAATCCGGGTCATGACACATATAGTACCTCAAAAGGAGTAAACCCCGCGCGAGTGTGATAAGAAGTATTATAAGACCACTCGGCCCCCAGAAGGAGCTGAAGCCAATGACGGGGCTGAGACATAGTAAAACAGCACAGGTACTGCTCTAAACAGCAGTTGACGACCTCAGTTTGCCCATCAGTCTGGGGGTGATAGGCGGTACTCATGTGCAAAGAAGTGCCCTGGAGAGTGAAGAACTCCTGCCAAAACTGAGAGATAAAAATCATGTCACGGTCAGAAATGATAGTGCGAGGCATACCGTGCAACTAGGCCACCTCGCGAACATATAGTTTTGCCAAACTTGGCAGTGTAGGGATGACCCAAAGCACTAAAATAGGCATATTTGGACAGCCGATCCACTACCACCATGATCACCGACTTGCCCTGGACCAACGACAAGGCCTCCACAAAGTCCATAGAAATGTCGTCCTAAACCTTCTCTGGAATGGGCAATGGCTGAAGTAACCCGGCAGGAGAGGTGGTGGCGGATTTGGCATGCTGACATACATCACAAGCGGCCACATAAGTAGTCACCGCGCAACGGACGCCCTACCACAAGAAGCTCTGGCTGACCCGTTTATAGGTGCGAAGGGCACCTTCATGACCCGCCAAGGGAGAGGCATGGAAGTGAGTGATGATACGCTGACGCAGGTCGGTAACCTCAGGCACCCAAAGACGGTCCTTCCAGAAGAGAAGGCCATCCTTCCATGCAAAGTAAGGGTGCGCTGATGGATCAGTCTAGAGGGCCGCAATCAGAGTGGAGGTTGGGGAATCATCTTGATATGCCTGCTTCAATTCATCAAGGAACGGACAAACTGGACTGGAAAGAGCCAAACACGAACCTGGGTTGGTGCGGCGAGACAGTGCGTCAGCCACAGTGTTGTCAGCTCCCTTCTTGTACACAACCTCATAGTCATAGCCCAAGAGCTTGCTGACCCAGCGCTGCTGCGCAGGAGTGGACACCCGCTGTTCGAGAAAATACTTGAGCGGTTGGTGGTCAGTAAGAATGAGGAACTGCCGACCAAGCAAATAAGGGCGCCATTTGTCGATCGCTAGAACAATGGCCAACATCTCTTTCTCATAGACAAAGAGGGACAGGGAACGACCCGCCAAAGCCTTGCTAAAGTAGGCAATGGGACGCTCCTCCTGAAGTAGTACCACCCCTAGGCCGGCATCTGAAGCATCGGTCTCCACCATGAATGGTCGGCTGAAGTCAGGAAGAATCAAAACAGGGGCGGTCGCCATAGCTTGTTTCAACTCCTCAAAGGCCGCCTGGGCAGTGTCCGACCAAAGAAAGGTGTCTTTCTGTAACAACTGAGTAAGGGGGCGAGCAATCTCGCCATTGGGGTGAATAAAGCACCGATAATAGCCAGTCAGACCAAGAAAGCCTTGCAGCTCCCATGCGCAATTAGGAGATGGCCAAGACAGCATGGCGGTCACCTTAAAGGGGTCTATAGCCACTCCGTCACGAGAGATGATATGACCCGAGTATTCAACCTGTGGGCTGCCAAACAAACACTTCGAGCGTTTAAGAAATAATGAGTTAGCTTGCAAGATATCAAAGACAGACCTGAGATGCTCCAAGTGGTCGCCCCACAACTTGCTATAGACAAGGATGTCATCGACGAACACCAAAATGAAGCGGTGGAGGAAGGGCCGGAAGAGGTCATTCATAAGACTCTGAAATGTAGAGGGGGCGTTCATGAGGCCGAACGGCATAACCAGGAACTCGAAATGACCATCATGAGTGCGGAAGGCAGTCTTGTGCACATCGGTGGGCTGTATACGGATCTGATGATAACCTGAACGAAGGTCAAGTTTACTGAATACGGTAGGCTCGTCCAACAGTTCCTCCACCACTGGTATAGGATATCTGTCCTTCACTGTGATAGCATTCAACACCCGGTAATCAACACAGAAACGCCAAGTACCATCTTTCTTACGGACCAGCAACACTGGAGAAGAGAAGGAGCTCATGCTAGGCCAAATTATACCAGAATGAAGCATGTCCGCCACCAGACGTTCGATCTCAGCCTTCTGAATGTAGGGATAGCGATATGGACAGACATTGGCTGGAGAAGAACCTGGAATGATCGGGATAGAGTGGTCATGCACCCGCATCGGAGGGAAACCCCGCGGCTTAGTGAACACCGTACCATACTTGGCCAAGAGGGCAAGAAGAGCCTGCGGCAATTCATTCTGCACAACGTGCACCGCTGCCCGCTGCTGGAGAAGTAGTCCTTGCGATGCGAACCGGAATAAGGACCCTGTCACCTGAGCAGAAAGGAGAGTGCCTGGCTGAGAGCCTTGGAGGCGCACCCGCTGTCTGTTCAGTGCGAAATCCATCACTAGGTCCTTGAAGTTCCAGAGAACGTCCCCAAGCTCTTAAAGCCACTGCACCCCTAACACCACATCCACCCCCTTTGTCGGAAGCAAGAATAGGTCGGTCACGAATGTATGGCCCTGAATGGAGAGTGTAGCCTGGGAACACACCCAGAAGTTGCGGAGGTGCTTATCATCCCCAATCAAGATGTCAAAGGGTGTCGAGTCAGTCACAAAGCAGCCTAGTCGCTGCGCCACCTTGTCGTTGATGAAGTTGTGAGTCGACCCACTGTCAATCGGAATAGCAACCTGTTGTCGCTTGAGGTAACCATGTACTTGCATGGTGCGCGGAGTGAAAGCCCCTGAAAAAGCATGCACAAAAATCTCTGATAGTGTATCAGCAGGGTACGAAGAATCAAGCCCATCTGTCACCTCTGCCTCTTCATCGATCTCCTCCACTAATAGACTGCCTTTGATGGAACAACGGTGCCCCGAAACGAACTTCTCATCGCAGCGAAAACAAAGCCCTTTTGAACGGCGTTCCTCCATCTGCGCCGGAGTGAGATGGCGGACAATCGGGCCGGTCTAAGGGGGTGCTTGGCCAGTGCGGCCAGCCACTGAACTGCTGGGTGGAGCGGCAAAAGAAGGGGCGTTCACAGCAGTCCGAGGAAAGGGTCCCAGCCTGCCCCCACGCCGTTGTCTAGCCAATTTCTCTTCCTCAATGCGTGCATGACGCACAACATCCCGCATGCTGGAACAGGGAAAATGGCGCATCTCCTTAGAAATCTCTAGCTTGAGCCCTCGCTTGACATGCCCACCAAGGCGGCCACCAGCCAATCTGGGAGATGGTTAGCCACCTTCATGAACTCCGTGTAGTATGCTCGCATGGTGGATGTCTGGCGTAGGGAGGAAAGCATTTCGTTGAAGTCCTGGAACTCATTCGGGCCGAATTGGACGCACAATTCATCGGAGAAGGCGGTCCAAGTGGGATAGTGCACCTCCTTCTCAAAGCTCTGAAACCATACCGAGGCATCCCCATCTAGGTGGAAAGCCACTATGCGCAGTCATTCAGCCTCCGACTGTGTCCCCTGATAGGCGAAAAACTTCTCCACCTTGTACAGCCACTCCACAGGGTCGTTGTCCCCATTATGACGTGGGAACTGTAGGTGGGCCAACGGGGTTCCGCCCCACCACGGGGTGCTCTGCGGTGTCCTGGGTACTCCTCCCAGTCATCCTCCATCTCCTTGTACAAGTTTCGAGGAGGCGACACAATTGGGGCATTTTCCCAAACACCTGGTGTGCCTCACGAGTCCCAAGCCTGGCGCCTCCCATCCATGGCCTGGTCGGCAGTGCCAAAGCGAACACCGTCCTGGGCAAAGCGCATATCATGGTCTGTTGGCACTGGGAAGTCAGAGCGGAGAAGTTCGGGAGCCTGGGACAGACCCCCCTTCTCCATGGAGGTTGGCGGCTTGGACATAAGAGGGGGTGCGCTCTCTGCCTGAAGCTGGGCTACGGCCAATCCCAATGCATCGATCCTGGCTACCCCCACACTCAGAGCCTTGATCTCGGCCATGAGTTGTGCCATCGTTAACTCGCTGCTGGGTTCCAGCGCTGATTTGAGAATGACTTTCTCGGGCTGACTTTCCAGGGCTATGGCAGCTTACTTGCCTCGAGCCATGGCCGAGGATCGTAAGAGCTCCAATACCAATGTTGTGCCTGGTGTAGGCACAATCGGTACGCAAGAGTTCTACGCAGGGAAAGGGAAAGAAGTTGGAAGAAAGGGAAAAGGAATTCTGGAATTTCATTAAGCATAACCCAAAGGAGGAAGATGACCCACTTTATGGGGAGTCGCACCCCACATTGGGGATCGTGCCACTAGTGGGCCCGATTCACCCGTGGTCCACTAGTGCACCCATTACAAATCATCAAAAATACAAATAACAGTCATATGCTAATCATAAGGGAAACTAGCCTAATGAACAGAAGTAAAGTACTAAAATAAAGGTAAATACTAAGCCTAGTGCACTCGTGCACAACACTTCAGTACTTATTCCCACTCCGGTGAATGCTCCTCTTCAAATCAAAGGGGAAAAACCAGAAACGTTCAGTAGTTCGGATTTCAAACGATGGCAATAGAAAATGTTTTTCTATCTTACCACACCGAACCTAGCCCAATTCCTTCAAGAGGAAGTACCTATTCTCACTGAGGAGAAATGAGAAGACAAAACGGCTGTTGCGGCAATAGATGCATGGAAACGTGCGGATTTCTTATGTCGTAATTACATCCTTAACGGGTTGGACAACACATTATATAATGTGTATAGTTTAATGAAAAGTGCTAAGGCATTGTGGGAGTCATTAGACAAGAAGTACAAGACTGAAGATGTTGGAACGAAGAAATTCATGGTCGGCAAATTTCTAGACTTCAAAATGGTGGACTCTAAAACTATGATAAGCCAAGTTCAAGAACTCCAAGTTATCTTGCATGATATTCATGCAGAAGACATGACTTTGAGTCTTTCCAGATGGCAGCTATAATAGAAAAATTACCACCTTCTTGGAAAGATTTTAAAAACTACTTAAAGCATAAGAAAAAAGAGATGAACATGGAAGATTTGATTGTGAGGTTAAAGATTGAAGAAGACAACCGTGCTTCTGAAAAGAAAACCGGGGGTCATGGCATGGAAGCCAAAGTCAATGTTGTGGAACAGGGGCATAAAGGCACTAGCTTCAACAACAAGAAGAGGAAGCATCCTGTGACATCAACAAAGCCAAGTTCAAGGGCAAGTGCTATGTGTGTGACAAGATAGGCCACAAGGCTAAGGATTGTCACAAACAAAATAAACAAGATGATTCCAAGAAGAAGAAGGCACAAGCCCACATGACTGAAGTGGAGAATCTCTCCACCAATTGAATGGCATTAACCTTTCCACTATGATTTCGGAAGTGAACATGGTCATGAAAGCTAGAGAATGGTGGGTGGACACTGAGGCTACTCAACATGTTTGCTCTAATAGGAAGATGTTCTCCACTTATCAACCCATGGAGAATGGTGAGCAGCTATTTATGAGCAACTCTTCTACTGCAAATGTTGAAGGACTTGGAAAGGTTGTGCTCAAGATGACTTTAGGCAAAGAGCTCACTCTCAACAATGTCCTGCATGTGCCAAAAATTCAAAAGAATTTAGTGTCTAGATCATTGTTGAGCAAGAATGGGTTCAAGTTGGTTTTTGAGTCAGATAAATTTGTCTTGACCAAGGGTGAGATGTATGTGGGCAAAGGGTACCTAAATGATGGGCTTTTCAAGCTCAATGTACTCACTATTGTACCTATCTCTGTTATTAAGAATGCAAATGCTTCTTCATCGTATATGATTGAGTCATGTGATATGTGACATGGTAGATTAGGTCATGTTAATTATGATGTTTTACGAAGATTGATTAATATGGAATATCTGCCTAAATTTAATATTGACTCTAATCATAAATGCCAAACTTGTGTAGAATCAAAACTAACAAGAAAATCTTTCCAAAGCATTGAAAGATGTACCGAACCTCTTGAGTTAATTCGTAGCGATGTTTGTGACTTAAAACTTGTTCAAATAAGAGGAGGTAAAAAGTACTTTATTACATTTATCGACGATTGCACTTGTTATTGTTATGTTTACTTGCTGCGAAGTAAAGATGAGGCCATTGACATGTTTATATTATATAAGACAGAGGTTGAGAATCAACTTGGCAAGAAAATAAAAGTTATAAGAAGTGATAGAGGTGGGGAATATGAATCACCTTTTGGTGCTTTCTATTCACAACATGGTATAATACACCAAATGACGACACCCTATTCACCTCAGCCAAATGGAGTTACTGAACGAAAAAATAGAATTTTAAAAGAAGTGATGAATGCCATGTTAATAAGTTCTGGATTACCCAAGAACATGTAGGTGGAAGCTTTACTTTCAGCAAATTATATTATTAACAAAATACCTCATAATAAAAACATTGCAAACACCATATGAACTATAGAAAGGTTGAAAGCCTTCTTACAAATTCTTAAAAGTGTGGGGGTGTTTGGCAAATGTGGTTGTCCCTAATCCCAAAAAGATTAAAATTGGACCAAAGACCATTGATTGTGTATTACTTGGTTATGCCAATAATAGTAGTGCATATCGCTTTCTTGTTCATAAATTGGATATTCCTAGTATAAATGTCAATACTGTGATTGAATCCAGGAATGCTTCATTTTTTGAACATATTTTCCCGTGGAATTCTACACAAAAGGAAAGTTCTCTTAAGAGACCCTTGGATGTTGAACAGGACAATAGTGAAGACCAAGAGGAAGAGGATAATGAACCTAGACGAAGCAAACATGCTTGAACATCAAAATCCTTTGGTCCAGACTTTCAACTTATTTGTTGGAAAATGAGCTTCAAAGCTTTAAGGAAGTCATGACCTCTCCTGAAGCACAATATTGGAAGGAGGCAGTAAATAGTGAAATTGAATCCATTATGCAAAATCATACTTGGGAGTTGGTGGACCTACCACTAGAAAGTAAACCTCTTAGATATAAATGGATATTTAAGAGGAAGATGAAGGCTGATGGATCCATTGACAAATATAAAGCTTGACTTGTTATCAAAGGATACAAGCAAAAGGAAGGTCAAGATTATTTTGATGCATATTCACCTGTCACAAGGATAACATCAATTAGAATGTTAATCGCTATTGCTGCTTTGTATAATCTTGAAATACATCAAATATCTATGAAGACTGCATTCTTGAATGGAGACTTGAATGAGGAAAAATATATGCAACAACCTGAAGGGTTTGTTGTACAGGGTCAAGAAAATAAAGTGTGCAAACTTATTAAATCTCTCTATGGGATTAAACAAGCACCTAAGCAATGACATGAAAATTTTGACAAAATGATGATATCAAATGAATTCAAAATCAATGAATGTGACAAATGTGTTTATGTCAAAGACGTATCTAATGGCTATGTTATTGTCTGCCTATATGTGGATGATATGCTCATTATTGGTAGTAATGATGATATCATTAAAGCTACAAAGAGGATGTTGAACAAACAATTTGACATGAAGGATATGGGTGTTGCAGATGTCATATCACAACTTCAATATTCTCAAATTATTGAAAGTCTCAATTACATCATGAATTGTACAAGACCAGACATCGCATACTCAGTGAGTAAACTGAGTAGATTTAATAGCAACCCAGGGGCAGACCACTGGAAGGCTATAGTCAGGGTTCTTAGATATCTGAGATATACCTTGAACTATGGGCTGCATTATACTAGGTATCCAGCAATACTAGAGGGTTACTGTGATGCAAACTAGATATCGATACAAAAGACTCAAAATTCACAAGTGGATATGTCTTTACTCTTGGAGGTGCAACAATATCTTGGAAATCCTCCAAACATACGTGCATAGCAAGATCCACAATTGAATCTAAATTCATTGCGCTTGATAGAGCAGGTAAAGAGGCTTAGTGGCTTCGTAATTTTCTAGAGGATATTCTAATGTGGGAGAAACCTGTGCCACCTATTTGCATCTATTGTGATAGTCAATCGGCTATAGGAAGAACACAAAGTAACTTGTATAATGGTAAGTCTTGACATATACGTTAGAGGCACAATACCATAAAATAATTGCTCTCTAGTGGAATAATTTTCATTGAGTATGTTAGGTCAAAAGAAAATATTGCGGATCCGCTTACTAAGGGATTGACGAAAGAACAAGTGAGCAATTCATCGAGGGGAATAGGCTTGAAGCCTATACATTAAGAGTCATCATAATGGCAACCCAACCTAGTTGACTAGAGATCCCAAGATCTAGGTTCAAAGGGATAACCGAATTGTGGGGGATTTAAGGGGAATCACTTTTAAGATTATTTCCTATGATGAGATAGTGATGCATGCAGAGTGAATCAAGATAAGCTTTGCTTTTAATGGTTCTTATAGTTTGAATTCGTTTAAGTGGGGTATTGCATGATACTCCTAATAAGAATCACCTATATAAGTGTGAAGGGGCTGCTTCTATGAGAATTTTAAGGCTAAATCTTCTAGAGCACTCATGAAAACTAGGTTTGTTCAGGGCCGAAATGAATACAATCATGAGAACCACGGTGTGTCTGAAAAGTGATTGTGTGAATTCTATTATCTTGGTTTACACAAATGGTTGAACAGTTCAAGACATCACGTTCACTGATTAGCCAGTAGACCCAATAGTTTTCACAAGGCAAGGTTCAAAGCTAAAAGCTACCTATCCCCCATGCATGATCTTTTCAATATTGCTTTCACGATTTATGTGCATTGTTTTGCATAGCTATTCAGCCAATTCTCATTCATGCGGGGGATTGTTAGTAGTGGGCATTGCATTAAATGGGTTAAGCCCATATCATTTAGATGGGCATGATAATATTTATGTGGGTCAAGCTCATATTACTCAAGTGGGTTAAGCCCATATGTTAAAGAGAACCCAAACCTACTTTGTGTTGAATGAGAATCACACATGTGAATTGGTTGAAGAAGTGAATAGTCACACATCGCCTAGTAGAAGGTGATGGTGTTGGTATATAAGACATTAGTTTGGCCTTTCAAGTTAGGCCCTTAGGCCAACCCACTTTTGTGAGGGAGAGAGATGTTGGACCAATGCACCTAGGTGGGCTAACCCACATACGTGCGCCACCGTCGCCGTCCGTCCAGCCGGCTTGGCTCTGTTCGATTCACACGCGCAGCCGATCAGGTCGGGTGGGGTTGAGTTGGTTCAATAAGATAATATTTTTGGGACAAATTCATTTGGTTTGATTTTTTATTTATTTAGTTTGGTTTTTTATTAACCAAAATGGGTCCGGTTTGTTTACACTAAAGAATATATCCGTTAACGGATGGACGCATCCGTTTGAACGGGAAAAGGTGTCTTAAACGGGATTTCCTATAGAATTATTAAAAGTGATTTATGTACAAATCCGATTTGGGATTTCCGTCCGTTTCCTTTTCTGTGAGAACATACATATTGTGGTTCATTGCGTGTACTGTATTGGAGGTGTTCCTACAGTACGTGGCTGATCGTCTTATCCTAGGAGGCAGACATCTAAGAGTCCTAAGCACCATTAAGGATGACAAATTTTGTTTTAAAGACAGAGCAACTTACTTGATTCGATCATAATCTTTCCAGTAAAATTTCTCATCACCATATTTACAAAGATACGAAAATAACAAATAAAATACAACATGTCGGCAAACTCGACTAACTCAATGGGTAAAATTTGGTTCCAAATCGGTTATCGGTTTGGTTATGACAAAATCAATTGTTTACTTGGTTTACTTAGGTTTTGGTGTGGCTCCGAAATTCCTATTAACTGGCAAAAACCAAACCCAGATGCAGCCGAGTTTATCAACGCGATAATTGTACTTCAGCTAATGGAAAGGAAGGAGCTTATTCAGATCATGCACCGGACATTAAAGGCTTTGCCTCATATATCGTTTGAAATTGAACAAATCACCCTCACTGTCATTATTACTTTTACTACATTTATTCAAAATGGAAACACTTGTCCAGTTACTTCTTACATCTATGAGAACAATCAGCACATCTGCTTCTCAAAAAAAAAAAAATTCAATTACATATGTTTCCGTTAACAGCAGGATGCGAAAAAAAAATTTATAGAGAAGAAAATGAAATTTCTCACAAAAAGTGATCTCTCGGACCTTTTTAGCACAGATCCATCTTACACATTTCCCGAACTAATCCAACATCCTTACTGTACAATTACAGCTTAGTCGTCTAATCTCTTCCCAATTTCTACATGAACCCACATGCTTCATGCATGTGCTTTCTTTCTATTTTCCTATAATTAATACAAAGCTACTCTATAAAATGAACTACTCGGAGAAGAATTATTATTTCCTCATTCAATCTCTTGCATACTTCTACCATCAGGAACATTTTCATTGGGTTTCCTCCTGAAAATGGCTCTTAGAATTGGATAAAGAGCTAAAATTGCAAATTCAACATGCTCGCTGCTACTTGTTTTCACACAAATTTGCCCCATTTTCTTGCTATTCAGATTCACATTAACAGATGCCTTTACATTGCGACCCAGGTAAAAATCTGATTGGACATTTCCGGCAAGGACAGTCTCCCTATCAAATGCTAAAGCAGTCATGGCCAAGCAAATCTTTTCATTTTTCACGGGATAATCTCTTCCTTTCAATGTAGTTTCTATGCTCCCACCATAGGCTACCTGATCCTGTCCTACCATTCGCCCTGCATTCATTACAATTTTCAAGCTTCTGCCCACCGACAGGGAGTCTACAAGCTTTGTCCCTATATAATGTTTACTCCCGATTGATGTCATTGATATCCCACATCCTGTGCAATTGTTCTTCCAATTCTGTAACTTCGCATCTCCCCGGATAGTACTAATAAGAGTTTTACCAGAAGATTGAATGTCAAAAGTTGCACATAAAGCAGGCCCACCTTTCATATCCTTGTATGTAGCAGTACATTCAGTCTGAATGCTGAAATCATGCTTTTCCTTGCTCATCTGTCCCATCACTGAAGCATGCAAATTACATCGTATCTCTTCAGAAACCTCCAAATTGATTCCATCGAACCCAACTTCATGATCCCAACCTTGAGAGTCCAAAACAGGTCTAGCAAGCCATTGATTGTTGTAACCCACTAAACATCGATATCTGTGCACTGGATTATCAGAGTCAAAACTTAAAGGAACAGACATATCAGGTAAAGGTACCATCTCTTGAGATGAATTATTCTCATAATGATCATCATTGGTTGAAGCTTCATCTTTCGAAAGCAAGCTATCCCTACGTTTCCTTAGTTCTTCCTTCAATTGTTTCTTTAGATAAAGAGTTTCACGATAGTCAAGTTCGTCTAGATAATCATTCTGCTGATGTTTAGTCAATCTTTCAAACTGTGCCTTCTTGAGAAACCTTATAGGAGGTAATTGATCATATTCATCCTCCTCATCCAAATCTAGAACTTCATCCAGCTCCTCATTGGGACCTCCTGAACAAGGCCGCAGAAGGGAGGCGAGGAGGTGAGGCAGTGATGGCATTCGAGTGCTAGGTTGATTTAGGGGTAGGATGTCCTGAAACTTAAGTATAGCATTTACATCCCCCAAGACTTTGGTGGCTGCACACACAAGCAAAAACTGGGACCTCCATCTTTGGCCATCTGGTAGAACTTTTTCCCCTCTATTATTAGTTCTGCACATAGGGTGGTTCTCCACTAACAGAACCGGATTCTCCAGCCGTGAGTCGCTAGCAGCCTGGCGTATATAATGTTGAACCACAGTTGAACACCTGGAAATAAATCCTCCATAACTGACAGGACAACCATCAGGCCCTTCAGGTAGGGCCGAAGCTGCATGTGTCATAACAAGGACTGTGTTGAACCAAACTGCCGAACCAAGAACATCAGTTACAAGCTTCAGAAGTGGAAAATCACTATACCCTGCATTAATTAGATCCAGACGTTCAAAATACAAAACCATGTCTGGTTTTGATCTCTTTATAAATTTCTTTATTGACAATAGTGTTTTCAGGTTCCTGTGGTGATCACTGCATGAAGGCAAAAGACCAGGTGTGTCAACTACAGCAACTTTAATTCCATTTACAAAGCCGACCACTTCATGGATCTTGTCAGTGGCAGGATGAAAAGCAGAGGTCACTGCCTTGGTTTCATCAAAGATCGAATTTATGGTTGCACTCTTGCCCACACCTGTTTTACCAAGCAAGAGAATCTTAAAGGAAAAATCCAAATCTGATAGACCAGCTTGCTCTAGTTCGGAAGCTATTGCTTGAGCCTTGTCTTGTTTTAAACCTGCTCTTGATATGTCTGATTCTGCAGCACGTATTAGGCACGCAAGTTGCAAACGATGCAAAACCTGGGTGACCAAAAGATTCTGTGTTGAATGTCCAAGCCGAGAGATGAGTCGCAGGAACTTAATTTGAAGGGCCTCAACTTTAGCCATGGGATCTGATTTCTTGCTGTCACTAATAAAATGAGAGAGTTGAGAATCCTGAACTCCAGGAGGTTGTGAAGGCAAAGAAGATTCATTCACTTGAGTATCACTATAATTAGGAGAAGTATCAGTAGATGCAACTGGAGGCATGCCAGATCTCACTATTGAACCTGGTTAAAAGAAAAAAGGTTCAAGTTATCAAAACACTCAAATTAATCTTCCTATCAAGCTCCTCACAGCACAGAAAGCATACAGCTATATCCAACCAGTCATTTTAACACTCTACATCAATCATCAGCTACTGGCTAGAGACATCTCTACCTGAGTTGGTAGGATCTATAGTGATACTACAAGAGATACCAAGCCTTTGACATAATATGGTATACCAGGTAGATAATACCATATTTTAATTGCCACCAGAGGAAAGGTACAACCAGGATCACCAGAAGAGTTGCTAGATAAGCCAGTCAAAATCCTATCCTCAATAGCATCAATTACAAAGTTATAGCATGGTCAAACAGTAATGGACATAAATAAATAACAAAATTGAAGATGCTATAGAAAACCATAGAAATATACGGCATGGTTTTAGATTTTTTAACAATTACCATGACTAAACACTGATTATAGGTTATTTAAAAGATTTAGATCACAGCACCAGTGCAGTTCAAACAGCTCACCGACCAAAACTAGTGATTTAAAAAAATATATGAGAAGGGACGATTCTACATGGCATAGGTATGAAGCATGCCTCTAAAATTGTTGATGATTATTGTGTGTGATCGTACAAAGTTGTGTCAACCAAAGCTCAAAACACAACCCAAGAGATTAGGCATGAAGCAAAAAGGGCATAACCTAGACAAGCAAGCGGAAATAAATAAATGCACTCTTTTGACATCAAAACAGTATAAAATCCATGAAACTGTAAAGAAAAGGCACTGGACAGTATGATTAGAATTCCCAATTTTGAACAGATAAATCATATCCATATGAGAAGCATTCTTCCACTGAAAAAAGTCTTTCTTATTTCAAGTTTACTAATGCATATTAGAGACACTTGTAAAGCAAGGTCTGGCTCCTTGATGTATGTTAAAAACAAACATTTACCATGAGCAAAGGAAAAAAAAGTTCAAATTGTAATACTCCCTCCGTCCTATATTAATAGCTCCATATCTAAATTTTGTTATTTTTGTCAAGATCTGCAATCAAATCTCTCTTATGCGTCTCACACAAACAATTTTCTCTTTAAATGCTACGGCCCTATGCATTTAACGAGAGTGGCAAAAAATTCAGCCAGGGAGGAGGGGGACTTCGGGCCGACACAAAAGAGAAAAAGGTGGTAAAAAAAGCAGGGCTTGCTCTCCCTTCTCAAACCAGAAACTCGCCTTCTTCTTGCCTCACCCTACAACCAAACATCTCTCATTCTCTCTCCTCTTTCCTCAGCCACCTCTCCTCTTTCCTCGGCCTCCTCCTTTGATCCTTTTCCCTTTTCATTCATTCCTTTTCAGTCCTCAATTTTCTTTCTTCAATCCGATGCTTATTGTTGTCAACTTTACTACCCGTTTTTAACTAGTGGGGATAACTTCACAATTCTCAGGGAGAGAAGTGCGTGGATTTCCATGCACTGCGGCGTGGGTGTGGGTTTCTCCTTTTCCCCGAACAGACGTTGGGACTTGGAGGAGGAAAACCTACTTGAAGCCTGAACCATTCCTGGGAAGGAGCAAAGCACCACGCTCTGATTTGACATGGTTACCAAACCTAGAACTTGACGTCGGCTAATGAAGATGGCCCGTCTGCTAATTCCGGTAGTTTGCGTTGAGCACGTGGGTAACAGCTTGTTCCTTGACCACAGTGTGAAGGTGTTGGACGTTTGCAACTCAATCTCCTCCAAAATTGAGAAGCTCCGGCGGCGGTGCCTCCTGATCCACTTCGTCCTCCACCTCCTCCGACCATCCGGGTCCCACACCCCGGAGAATATCCACCGCGCCCTCGGGGAATGTGGGGATCTTGACTAGGGCATTAGAGGAAGGGACAACTATCAGGGCAGCCGCTCGCGGCCATCATCAGCCACCCGCGGTAACTGTAGGGGCAGTGCTCAGCTATGATAGTGCTGCTAGTGTCATCTTTGTCGCATGGGCTTGGGAAGTGGTAGACTAGACCATCCTCGGGGCAGTAAAAGCAGAGACATGGCTTGGTGCTATCGAGGAGAATATACCAAGGGAGTTCGGGCTTTGGAGGGCAAGGTTTGGAGGAGAAGATGGTATTCTAATCCGGGCAGACGGTGCCGAACTGGATGTAAACGGTGAGGGAGAGGCACGGGAGGAAGAGGTGAGAGATGGGACTGAGGGGAGGCTGGGCTAGGAGGAGAGGGCAGAAGAGAGGTGGATTGGGAAGAAGTAGAAGCTGGTCTGTGTTGAGTCGAGGCACATTTGGACAACTCTGCGGATCTGCCTCGGCTTAAAAGTGAGAAGCATCGAAGAACTATTTACCACGTTAAATTGAGCTAAATGTAGCAATTAATGCAGAACATCATTTTTTTTCTATTGGAGCTATTAAAATAGGACGGAGGGAGTATATCTTTTGCACTTCAAAATCATCACACAAAATACCTTTACATATTTGAAAAAGTCTATGTGTAAGAAAAAATTAGTTCGTGTCGATAGTCCAAATAATGAAGCAGCACAATGAAACACAGCAAACAAAAATAACCAGATAAAAATGCAACACAATTAGAAGACAAAGAATTGCCGCTCCATTCAACTATTAAAATATACAAATGCGATCATTGTACCTTGACTGTTCAACAGTTCATTTACAGGTTCTTCATCAAAGAAGCTCCCAGATAAAGGCCTTGCTGACATCAAAGTCTTGGAGGATGCCAACTGACAGGAGATCCAGTCCTTGATGTTCTTCATCCTTCATAGAAAATAAAAATCATCAATATTCTCATTCAAGTGAAAAAACATATCTACTATTGACTTAGACTTACAAAATCAAACTACTTCGTGGCAAATAATGGTCTCATTATAAATTTATAAAGTGGAGAACCAGTCTGTGCACTCTGACCGTATAATCCAAGAGATGAACTTTGTCTTATTCAGGTACCCCTGGCCAAGCCTAGACCTCAAAATTTAAAGGAACTAAATGCTCTCTGGATACCCCACTTCCATTCCTCGTCCTCGGTAAACACATGCACAATTCCAAAATCCAACTCTCAACGCTCTGCATTTTTCCTAGCAACATCTAATGAGGGTAATACACAATCACGAATTCTAGTCACTGCCAAGAAGACCGGGATTGGATGGTCAGAAGAGTAGGAAGCAAACAGAAAACATGAATATATGCAACAATAAAGTTCTCGCCAGATTAGATCAAATATGTTTTTTTGCCTGTAATCTAAAAAAAAAACTCTGAAATAAAGTTAAAGAGAACGCGACACGCATCTGGTACTGAGGTTTTTTTGGTATTTAAAGCGACCAAAAGACAGCCTCATAATCAACCGAACGATTTTAATTTCAAAAAAATTAAGAGGAGACGCGAAGGCACCTAAAGAATATCAGGTTCATCCGACAACGCCAGTGACGGACGGCAAACAGCTCAGAGACGAGTAACTCCTGCGGCCAAATGAATGGCGGGGGCAACAACCCTCTACGTCAGACATAAAATTGTCCGCCGAGACCAACACCAATCCCCCCAAAATACCAATCGAAGTGAAGGTGGGGAACAAGTAGCATCAGCAGCAGCAAACTGGGTAGAACCCTAAAGATGGTGAAAGGGAAGGAACAAGAATCAGAGGAGCGAGGACAGCAATCCTCCAAAGGATCGATTGGTTGAGCTCGCCTCGGGAATGGGTCAGACGGTCGTGAGACGCCTGGACTGTGTCTCCCAGTCACGCCCTCGAGGAAGCTTCTTCTTCCATCTCTCTCTATCTTCACCTTATCAAAACCTCGCGGTTTACGTGCGTGTTTTTGTCTGCGCCTATCGGATTGTCTTGCACGAGTTTTGGCCTTTTGGGGGCAATGATATATCCCGTGCCTACGTTATGCGTACGTGATCACGGGTAAGATCCGTTCGATCACGTGGGTCCAATAATAATTGGACGCCTACGACTCTTGAGTGCGTAATACGCGGGTTTCCCATTTTTACGTCTTTAGGTAGAGGGTACTAAATAGTTGTGATAATCGGGTTTAGGTCAGGTTTTGTTTAGTGGAGTATATTATTTAAGATATAATAGACTTAATAACAAGTTAGGTTGAATTTAGAAATTTAAACTTGACCTATTAAGCTATAACCCAAATAATAATTCAGATTGAATTTAAAAACTCAAACTCAATCCATTAAGTCTGGTTGGGTTTTATTATAATGTAAAAATATTATATTTATAATTTTGGTCAAGTTGGATTACCTTAAACTCGAACTTAACCCAAATAATTATATATATTAAATTTATATACCCAAGCCGGGCCTATAGGGTCAGTATTTACCATGTACATGACCTAAGCGATATCCCTATACTAATAAGTGGGTAACATATATGTCCTAATTTTTACCAAAAAAAAATACATAAATAAAAAAAAGGTTCCCTTGTACAAGTATTATCTCACAAACAATATCATTGTATTACAACTTAAGTTAATTTCTAAGATTTCATTTGCATTACTTATTAGCATACATAAACTTTCAATAGCATATAATTAATTCTGGTAAAAATATCAGCATTTATAAGTCACAGTTTTACGTTCTCCACAAATCAAAGATGCGAGATGCAAATAAAGAAATATTTAAACAAAGCGATTAATTATTAATTACTAATATAAACTACATTTTAGCCTCTACAAATATAATGAGCATGCTAATTAAAGTGTTTGATAATTCTGGTTAAAAGAATGTCATCTCTTACTTTAAAAAAATTAATATGAGCTCGGGTTTTGCAGGTTGTAGCATTGAGATTTGACGATAGGCATTACTCAACCGCTGCCAGCCATATGAATAATATACATTATTGGATCAAAATTTAATGGCCCGATATCAGCCGGACTTATATTAACAAACCTCCCTGTGAATAATATGCACACCAAATTGGAATTCAACTTCCCAATAATAGTTTGGGCTCACATTAACGGTGTTCTGAAATAATGAATGCTTCTAATTTTAATGTAGAGAAAACTCTCAGGTCTTGCCTTATAACTGTATAGAATTAAATAAAAAAATCTATAGAAATCAAATATAAGTGTTACAATTCTGTGACACTACCTTTTCATGTCAATGCAGTTATCAACTTTCCTTGGAGAAAAGTTAAAGACAAATCCATTATGAGCTTTGGTGCCTAACCATGCTTGTAGGGCATCATGCAGTCATCCATTTTTCTTGGAGAAATGGAGAAAAAATGTCCAAATCATAAAAGAAAAATCTTTATGTTCTTCAATAATAGAAGCATACTTTATATACTTTAATAATGGCTGTTAGTGAAGTTTTGCTGACCGTCCATCACAAGAATTGAGGGTGCATATATTAGCATATAGATTTCACGTAAAACACCGATTTGTGTAAAGTCTATGCACTTATGTAGGTGCCCTCAATTTTTAATGGTCGACACCTACAACAAGCTGATGAAGTTTTGCTAGTTAAAATTAATAAATATTCCATATGTTTTATATTAATAATTATATTTAAAAAAATAGTTAAACCACATATAAGAGAAAAAAAAAGTTTATAATATTTTTTTTAAGTACCTAACCACTTAAATTTAACAAAATAAAGTTATTAATATGGAGAAAACTTTTTTGTTAAATAAAGCTATTAATTTAAAATAGACTCTTGGGATTGTCACATAAATGAGGGCAGGTTAAATATAATTCACAATAATCATGCAAATCATCATACATAAATATATTAATTAAATACTAGAAAGAAGATAAATTTAAACCTAGTTCGAGACACGTTAAACATTGTCCTTGAAATAGATACGCCGCCCTCCGTGCACATGCATTCAATTGCGTTTCGTTCCTGAGATACAACGAACCACATTGCCCATTTGATGGTGCACTTCTACACAAACAAACTAGATCTCGATCAGGGTAGACTCTATTGCTCAACCACAGATTCCAAGTTTAAAGAAAGAAGAAGAAAAGAGGTTTCAAAATCTTTCTCAGAGAAGAAGAAAAAGACTGGAAGAAGAGTGTTGTTCTGTCTTTGTGTAAATTCTTGGTTCGTCCCGTCATTTCTGATTAAGAGACGTTACCCACAGTCGTTTTTAGTTCATGAAATAAAGAGGTGTAACTTATCAAGCCAAAACGCATATTTATCACAAAATAACCGTCACGACGATCAAAACGCGTTTTAACTTTTGGTCAAACAAAGCGGCGCTGCTTCTTCCCCGGTTTTATATCAAGTCACACTTTCAACAATCCCCACCTTGACCTGATAGAAAACTAGTCCACAAAAAAAAACATTCATAAGACACAAGAGACACTGAGCAATAGTACTCTAAGTTTTTGGCGATAGGTACCTTGCGGGTTTGAACCTATACCTAGTTTGGTAAGCCGCTACTCTCACAAGTTCGAAGTGAACTAAGTCTTGAACTTGAACCTTAAAGCAAGAGCTTTGACAAACCTAACAGTTAGAGTAACCCCTTTTCGAGATCATTCGGGGTAGCACTTTATGGTCATGCGCCTTGTATTTTTTCATGAGTTGTACATTAGAGAACAAGCCCACATTCTCTTTAACTGCAACCTCAATGGAACTCATATAGGTGACAGTCTCCAAAGGTAATATACATAACAATACCCTGCTATATAAGCCTTGACTTCATTAAGACTTTCATCAACCTGGTTCATATGCATTAAGAGCACTATCATCTTAACATAGGAATGAGCATACAATATTTAATAGTGATCTCTCCAAGTCACGCATCAGCTTGTTTTTACCCATTGAATCTTCGTAGTGGGATTTCCACTCAAAAAGATTAGGTTGCTACTAACGATGACTTAATTATAGGCTTTCAGCCCCATTCCCCTACATGAGTTAAGAATTTGCCCTACCGACAACCCTTTTGTAAATGAATCAGCCAAGTTATCTACTGATCATATGAAACTTAAGGTAATGACTCCAAAAGTAGTCAACTTGAGCAAGATTTTATACTTTAGTTCAATATGCTTGGATGACCTTTTATTATGATTCTTACTCTTAACCTTATCAAGAGTTGATTGGCTATTATAGTGAATCAATATTCCAGGAACTGGCTTATTTAACCAGGGTATATCTATTAAGAGATCCTTAAGCCATTCCCCCATTCCACCAGTTTTATCAAGAGCTACTAATTCATCATCCATAGTAGATCTTGTTATCACTGTTTGTTTAGAAGATTTCATGCAACCGCCCCACCACATAGTGTAAACACATAACTACTATTAGGCCTTGGTTTCATCAGAATCTGATATCCAATTTACATCATTGTATCCTTCTAATACAGCAAGAAATTCGGAATAATATAAACCAAAGTTTACACTTCCCTTCAGATATTTGAATACTCTCTTAGTGACAGTCCAATGAGATTCATTAGGGCTCTTAGTGTATCTACTTAGTCTTCTCACAACATAAGATATATCTGGTCTACTACAGTTAGCTAGATAACTCAAACTTTCTATTAGTTGTGAATATCTAAGTTGTGATACACTTTCCCCATAATTTTTCTTTAGTCTTACACTTGCGTCATATGGAATATTGACATGTTTTCTGTCGAAGTATTCATACTTCTTTAGAATCTTCTCCACATAGTGTGATTGACTCACAACTATTCCTTGAGAAGTCCTATCAATTTTCAAGCCTAGTATAACCTTTGCAAGATCCAAATCCTTCATATCAAAATTCTCATTAAGGAAGCTCGTAACCTTATTGATATGATCTACATTATCACCAAACAATAATATATCATCCACATACAAGCATAACATTACATAAGAGTGATCAAATGACTTCCAATACAAACATTTATCAGAAGTACAAACAACAAAGTTATTAGAAAGAAGAACGTCATCAAACTTTTAATGTCATTGTTTAGGAGCCTGTTTTAAACCAAAGAGAGATCTTACTAACTTACATATTTTTCTTTCTTGACCAAGAACTACAAAACCTTCAGGCTGCTCCATATAAATTTCCTCCTCTAATTCACCATTTAAAAATGTTGTTTTGACATCCATTTGATGAATTTTGAGGTTATAATGAGTTGCCAATGCAAGAAGCACTCGAATTGTAGTTATCATGGTCACAGGAGAATATGTGTCAATGAAATCTTGACCTTCCTTTTGACTATATCTTTTAGCCACTAATCTAGTTTTGTACTTTTCAATGGATTCATCAAGATAATATTTTCTTTTAAATATCCACTTGCATTCAATTGGTTTAAACCTTGGAGATAGATTCGTTAAAACTTACATCCTATGTGCAAGTATTGAATCTATCTCACTTTATACCACTTCCTTCCATAAAAGAGCATCGCTAGACGACATAGCTTCATTAAAAGTCAAAGAATCTTCATTCCTTACCATAAAAGTATAGAAGTCATCCTCAAAGTTCTTCTATATCCTAGTTCTCTTAGATCTCCTAACATCCACATTAGTTCCCAAATCTTCCATTCTAGGAGTTGAAGAGGATGAGACATCTTCTTTATGCACTACAACCTTATTTTTTTCCTTCGTAGGAAACACATTCTCAAATAATGTTGCATCATCAGACTCTTTAATAGTATTGAGAGCATAATCTTGCCTATCATACCCAATTACTAAGAACCGATAAGCTCTGCTATTTTGTGCATAACCAATAAAAACTGCATCATAAGTTTTAGAACCTAGTTTGTCCATCTTCACATTTGAGATTTTAACTTTAACAAGACATCCCCAAACCTTAATGAACTTTAAACTTGGTTTTCTTCCTTTCATTAATTCATAAGGGGTTATATTTTGTCTTTTATGAGGCACATGGTTTAAGATTATACATACTGAAAGAATTGCTTATCCTCATAGATTTTTAGGTAAACCCGAAGAGGAAAACATATAATTTATCATGTCTATAAAAGTTCTATTCTTTCTTTCAGTCACACCATTAGATTGAGAAGAGTAAGGGGATGTGGTTTCATGTATTATTCCTTGATTTTTACAAAATTTGTAAAATTCAAAAGAACAATAGTCCTTACCATGATCAGACCTTAGTCTCTTAATCTGCCTCTCAGTTTGATTCTCAACCTCTATCTTATAAATCTTAAACTTCTCAAAAGCCTCATCTTTAGATTTAAACAAGTATACATGACAAAATTTTGAGTAATCATCCATAAAAGTAATGAAATATTTCATACCACGCCTAGTCAATAATCCATTCAACTCACAAATGTCAAAGTGAATTAAATCAAGCAAGCATGTAGATCTAGTAATAGATTTATATGGTTTCCTTGGTTGTTTTGCTTGAACACAAATTTTACATTTTTCAAGAGATTCAACATGCAATTTAGGAATCAAATCAAGATTCATCATTCTCTTAATGATTTAAAAATTCACATGTCTAAGCCTCATATGCCACATACTAAAAAAATCAACATGACAAATTAATGAGTCATCTACTTGAAATAAAGAGTTATTACAAGAAACCAAATTTAATTTAAAGAGACTATCACACACATAGCCTTTACCAACAAAAGTACCATGTCTAGTTATTACAACTTTATTTGACTCAAACACTAGTTTATGTCCTTCTCTACTAAGAAGCACACTATTAACTAGGTTCTTCCTTACACTTGGCACATGCAACACATTATGGAGCGTCAGCGTGTTCCCCGATGTGAGCTCCATGAACTCTAGCCACAGAGGAGTTCCCCATTGTCAAGTCCTATCCTTTACTTCCTGATAGAAAAAAAAAGAAGAAACATCAACACCGATGTGAGCAGTAGCCCCTATATCAACCCACCAATCAGTAGGTTCACATGCCAAGTTAATTTCAGAATTAGTTATTACTAACCTATTATCTGAAATAACCACATTAGCCTGAGCAGAAGATGCAACCCCACCATGACTTTGGTCCTAGCCTTTATTCTCCTTGTACTTGTTTGCAAAATGTCCAGGTTTCCCACAGACCCAACAAACTTTCAACTCCTTATCCTTTTGGATATTTGAACTAGGTTTGAGAAGCTAATTTTTAAACTTTTTGTTCTTCTTCTTGTTGCCAAAAAACTTGGGTTTCCCTTCCACTACATTAGCTTGAGCACTATCATTGGCCACTGAAGAAGAACCTTACAAGACTTTCATCTTACCCCTATATTTCTCTTCAATTTGAATGGCCACAATCAAGTCATTAACGGACATAGCGTCCCTCTTGTGCTTCAAGGTAATTTGGAAATCCTGTCATGAGGGTGGTAGTTTGTCGATAAGAGCACGAACTTGGAGCCTCTTGTCAACGGGAATTCCTTTCCCAATGATCTTAGCTACCAAATTCTGTATTTTAACTACTTGGTCTCTAACAGATTTGTTATGAACCATCTTATAGTCAAAATATTCTCCCACAACATACTTTTCTTCCCCTTCATGCTCTTTTCCAAATTTTTTATCAAGAATATCCCATAATTCTTTGGCAGATTTAGTGTTCACATGCAAATCATACAGTTCATTGCTCAAAACACTAAGAATTTGACCATAACACAATTCATCATTTTATTTGAATTTCTCACTATCATGAGTCTTAGCAATTCTAACATCAGAAGAATTAGCAGTCTTATCAGATCAGAAGATAGTTTTATTAGCAACAGTATCAGAAACCACATAGAATATGTTCAATTGTGTCAACCAAAATTTTATCTTTGTCTGTTATCTCAAAAAAAGATTTTCATCAAACCTCTCAGGTTTCAGGGATTTGTCAACACCCATAATTGTAGTAGTATTCAATCAACACAATCAAATTATTTATTTTAAGATTGTTGGGATTGACACATAAATGAGGGCAGATTAAATATAATTCACAACTATCATGCAAATCATCATACATAAATATATTAGCAAATATATTAATTAAATACTAGAAAGAAGAAAAATTTGAACCCGATTCGAGGTGCGTTACACGTTATCATTAAAACAGATACACTGCCCTCTGTGCACCGGCATTCGACTGCATTCCGTTTCTGAGATACAATGAACCACACTACCCATTTGATGGTGCACTTCCACACAAACAGACTGGATCTCGATCAAGGTAGACTCTATTGCTCAGCCACATATTCCAAGTTTAAAGAAAGAAGAAGAAAAGAGATTTCAAAATCTTTCTTAGAGAAAAAAAAAAGACTAGAAGAAGAGAGCTATTCTGTCTCTGTGTAAATTCTCGATTCGTCCTGTCGTTTCTTATTAAGAGACATTACCCACAGTCATTTTTAGTTCATGAAATAAAGAGGTGTAACTTATCAAGCCACAACACATATTTATTACAAAATAACCGTCACGGCGATCAAAGCACGTTTTAACTTTTGGTCAAACAAAATGGCGTGGCTTCTTCCCCGGTTTTATATTAAGTCACACTTTCAACATAGATGAAGTATCTATAATAACCCATTTTAAAACTCAAACACATTGTTTTAAGTAAACTCAATGCTTAATTGGAGAAGTCAAAGGAAAGCATGAATGAAACTATGTTTGCTGTGAAATATTCTTCATTGGACAGCCACTAAAGCCAAGGCTAACATGACACCAAAATGTTTTTAGGAATTACGGATTAGGATTCCACGATTTCTAGTCCGACGTAAGACAAGATGGAAGGAACATAACCAACATAAAGCAATCGCTCTTGTCCAAACACTAAATTACTGAAAGAGCGTCAACCCTCTGGCATTAGTTGTCCTAACATGTGCTGATATCACATATGGAAGTTGCAGTTGGTGCTTGGCAGTGGTCGTGCCTCAATTTTTTAAACATATTTTAATGGCAAACCAATACAACATATAATTCGATAAAATCAATGTTTTAAAATACGGCCAAGCCTTGGTCAGTTTGACTAGGTTCAACTGGACCTGAATGATAATTTGGGCCTATTTGTCCGATTTAACAACTTACAATGACCCGGCTAGGTCAACACGGCTCTCCAATTGAATCGGCGACCCGCTAACTCGGGTTAAACTGGTTTAACGTTATGAAGAAATTTTTTTACCATACCTAACCCAGTGGGCTATAACAATTTTATTACATTCATCTTACGCAACTATTTTATTTAATCAATGTTTATGTACTTTATAATGTTCTTCAAAAAATTTCTTTAGAGGTGGGATTCCAACTCATAACGTTATATAGGCAAACATTATTGTTACCGACTCTAACAACTAAGTTATAAAGGTTTTGTGTGAATGTTATACATAATTTTTTATTTAATTTAATATATCAAAAAATTGGGTCAAGCCAAGTTGAACCACGATTGAACCTAATTAACCTGGCTCGGCAACCATTCCAGGTTAATAGGCAGGCAAATTTTCAAAACATTGGATAAAACTATTAGAATTTCACAAAAATTATTAAACCATGACGAGGAAACCCTTGATTCTATGAATAACGATTTGTCAAAACTTTTAAAAATAGAACGGCATACTAGTCATTATTATTAAATAAAAATAATAATCTGACAGAGCTTTTTATCATGTATTTGTCTCTCAATTATATAATTATAAATAAAGTAACATTTACATGCTTACAATTTTTATAATCTAAGAGAAGAAATAAACTTATACTACTAAAGATAAAGTCCTCAATGTTCTTCACGAGCCAACACCATTCAAGTACCTTTTAGATGCAAAATAAAAGTTTTGGATATTGAGCATAAGTTGTATACTTATAGGGATAACTATTAATATAGTATCGAACAACTACTATAATACAAGACTCTAAATCTAAACATATGGTAAATATCCCTTGAGAGTATATCCCAAACCCCATTTTCACTAAAGATAGGAAAATATTCTAAAGTTGCGTAATATTAAGGAGGTTCATTCAACTTTTTGAAATGTATTCTACTTCAAAAGGTAAGTTTAGACTTTTGTTGAATAATTTACTTGCCCCATCCATGTCATCAATCTAAGGTTTACACTGGCTCATAGACCGAGGTAATCGCCACTCGACCTTTCATGCTTATCAAAAACTTTTTTCATGTTGTGCTATGCTAATTCGAAGATCTAAACATACTCCCTTGTCACGGCTAAATGAAACACTCACATATGGAATTTGAAGAGAAGGTACGTATATCTTTATGTGTCTTAAAACATGTCTTAAGCCTCTAAACCCTAAACTAGGTTTATATTACCCCATTGTCACTTACAATGAAAAAAAATTTATATATTCCTCCATCTCATATTAATAATTATATTATTATTTTTATTAAATAAAAAAATAAATTTATAATACTATTTTAAATACTTAATTATTTAAATTTAACAATAGAGCTTATTAATATGGAACAAATTATTTTTACCTACGACGCTATTAATTTAAACCGGAAGAAGTATCAATTATAAAAAAAATTATTTAATTTAAACCGGAAGAAGTATCAATTATAAAAAAAATTATTTCAAAACCTTTCACTAACTAAAGGATGGTTCAATTTAAAAACTCAAACCCGATCCTGGGTCGAGTCGGGCTTTTCCGTAGCTACAGGGGACGGCTCTTCTCCTTCCTTCCTTCCTTCCTCCGAATCCAGCATCACCTTCCAGGATTCCACCCCCGGCGCATCCATCTCCCCAGGTACCTTCCCTCCACTCTCTTCTTTTCGCGTTTTCTCTCATCTCTCGTTTCCCCTTCCCTCTTTCATCCCGCAGGCCACCGTAAACCAGACGCCAGATCCGGCTGTCCGGACTCCTAGCTGCTGGCCAGGCTGCGATGCGCCTGGTCTCTGGTGGCCGCAGCGCTCCAGCCACGGCCAGAAAGTCGCCGCTTTCATGGCCAGGCACCGGCAGAGTCCGCCGGCCACTAACGCCCTGTGAATTATTTTCCGGTTCGACCGGCTTGGAAACTTTTCCGGTCTACCAATGAAGCTCACGGGACATAATAATTCAATAATATACACCTCAAGAAAAAACAAACCGTAGAAACCGGCCGGTTCACGGGGTAAGGAGCCTTTCCCGGTTTTGGATTTGCTCGTCTTCCTCAGCTTCCTGCAACGGTGTAGTCCCTAGCCAGACTCCAGAGATAGCCCTAGCCAATCATCCGACCCTCGTTCCGCCTCCCACTCGTCAATTCTCTTCGTTGCACCAATTCTCCGATTCTTGAAGGATTCTACCTCGAATTTGAAGGACAAAGGATAGCTGTTTTCCCACTTTTTATTCATCTCCTGTGAGATCTACTATTGACCAAGTTGAGTTATTGCAGCCCGACGCCGACCGGCACTCTGACTAGCTGTGAAGCAGCTCCATCGTCCGCGTGGAAGATAACGTCACCCACTGGTAAGTGTCTCACTGTGTTCTCTCCTAGTTTGCCGCATGTTGTCTTCTCTAATCATTCTCTTCTTAAGTTCTGGTTCGTGAGTTATAGAAATTTGTTTGTTACTGCGTCTGAGGAATTCCTTTGATCGTAGGTCAATTCAATAAACTAGAACTTTGGATTTCCAAAAGAAAGTGTAAGGGGTAGTAATCTGGGTGGGTGTTGACTGAGACTATAAGATCCATGAATGGAATCTTTGAACTTAGTATTCGGGAAAGTCTTGAGTGCTTTTTTTTGTTTGGATTCTGAAGTAACAAGGGAAGATAGGGATAGTAAGTAAGGGTATGAACATGAGAACGAGAAATTTTCGTTTTGGTAAGAAGCAAGGGTAATGAAGATCCGAGTGTCGCCAGGAGAATGGAAAATTCTAGAGTGTAGAACCCATAGAAAAAATTTTAGACTAGTTTGCTGATTTTTAATGACGAGTTCAGTTTCCTTGTTTAATGCTTTTCATTTTTTTGATGCTCGTATTTTTGTAAATTGTTGTTTGATATGGGCTTTATTTTTAACTTTCTTTCTCTATTTTATCTTTGCAATATTTTTTTTTTACAAAAAATTATCTGTTTGTGCTGGTTGCTCCTGAGGGTCGAATTGAGCCATACTGTGAATTTGCCTCCTAACCAATCTGACACCAATCCAGAATTTAAAAGCTATATTGTGTGACAAACTGATTTCTTTAAATGTTTGTATAATGTTTAAATTCTTAACTATGTTACATTTTCTATTTAAATAACATAAAGGTTACGTGTAGAAATGAACATAAACCTTCCCGATTTTGAATCAGGCTGTTTGAACCACTAGGAAAAGGCCAAGTACTATTGTCTCTGGCATATATGTTTCGTATGTAACCTATTATATAAATGTGATGTAATGTTTTTTTTTGTCCTTCCAAAAAATCATCTATTAGCTCTATGCTATCAAGAAAATTTGTGGTTGGTCGATACTATTCTAGTGGGGTTAGAGCTAGAATTCCTAGCATAGAGGGGGAGTGCCCATTTGGTATGCCTTTTTCTCTTGGCCTCTGTTTTGTTTCTTCTTTTTTCCTGGGGTTTGAGAAGACTACTCAATGTTGCATTGTCATATGGAAGGATGCTGAACCCTTATTATGGAAGGATGACTCTATCACACCCCATAATCCATACTTCCATTGCTTGTGTAAAACCTGTTGAGTGTGTGTCGTTTATCCGTGTGCCGATTCCAACATCCTTTTTTATCACAGGTGCTCTAGAACCTTAGGTCAGGTGCGGGATGGACATCAAACCTAGAAAGATTGATCATAGTTGTCTAATTTCGTCCAGGATTGAAGTTTAAAGGCCCTTGTAGTACCCATCAGTTTGGGGGTAAGATATACATTTCTGCCTGCCCGGTGGGGTGGTGAGTATTGACTGATACTCAGTAGCCAACGTCACTAAATAGTCATAGTTTAGTACTTCGCAGAAGGAATGTTTCACAACTCTGGGAAAGTAGTTTGGCAGTAGATGCAAGAACAATCTTGTGGCTAACCCTTTCTTGTAGACTTCTGGGATAGGCCTTTTATCATGATCATTCTTTATTGTTCGGATCTTTAAATCTTTAGATTTTTAAGATTTTTGATTCCTATGTAAACCAGCGATTCTAAGGTGGTGCAGTACATGAATGCCCTCTACCAAAATATCCAGACACCAGGTTATACTGAGAGCAGGTTCTTAGATCTAGGTTTGGGTGGTGCAAGTGAGCTGAAAATCCATGTGCTGGTCTTTAAGTGTGAGTGGTTCCTGGTCTACCACCACAAAACACGTGCTTTGGCATTCTTCTTTGAAGACAAATTCGGTTTTCCTTTTTCGGACATTTTATTTTGTCTATTTTCTGTTTAACTCAGAAGATCCTTAATCTGTGACTGGGTCAGCCTTGACTTAACATCAGGGCTTGACTCAGTGCCGTAAATAAAAAAATATCAGGTCTTGAAGTATTCTCAATAGGACATGGCATGTCCACACCCATGTTGCACGGGAAACCTAGGAAAATAATCTTTACCTGTTCCTTCGTTTGACGCATGCCTGAGAACAGTTAACCTTACTGCTTGCTCTCCGAAGCACTGAAAGAGGTGGTAAGACATGGAGGGGAGTACCACTATTTACATATGAGGGTCTCCCTCTCCAACCTCTTTTGACGGTATCTAGAGGTGGTTTCTACAGTGATGACATGACAAGTTTTAAAGTCGCTACATTGTCACTATTTTGGTGCAACATTCATCCTGATCTCACTTTTCCGATCTTTCCAACACATGGAAGGGAGCCTCGTGAATCTGGTTTAGATTGGTTCAGGTGCTCCAGTGTCTTTGTTCTTCAGTTATTTGCTACTCTTCCTTGGTTTGTTTTCCAGAGTGTTTGAAATTCTGATCCCATAGGGGGATTCTTCTCTGAACCAACTTTCTTCATTTCCATGCCTACGGTCCAACATAACATGTTTCCTGAGACTCTCATTTATGCCACGGTTAATTTTATGAAGGCTGGAGTGCTTTCCTGAAGTGTTTTACAATCATCCAATTGTTTTTAGGGTTGTGTTGAGTTTTGCTCATTCATGTCCGGTCCTTGATTTTAGTCGAAATTATTTTGTGAAAATTTGGGTGTCACAAGCTTCGTTGTTCTATTTTGATAGTAGCTATGAACAAGAAGTTTGTATCCTTAATACATATTTAGTGAATCTTTCTTTTTGGATAAGAAGGATTGGGGCTTGAAGGTCTTTTTGTTTGGAACTGTTGTACCAGTGAACCAGTCCCCAGGTAAATACTCAGTGGGATTGGAACATTGATGCGAGACGCTACTGCCTAAATGATAATGCAATTGAGATGAACAAGAGTTTCATTGCAAGCCAAATACCGCTATAAGTTTAAACCAATTAAATACCCTTATTAAAGAGCTTAAGCAAATAATTAGATCAAAGTTCAAACAAGCAATACAATCAAGTAGTACGTAGCAATTCAGGAGAAAGAGATTGTTTGGAAATCTAGAGACTTCTGATGGCTAGGTCATGCTTAACAATTAAAAAATGGTTTAATTTTTTAAATGGTTTATACAAGTAGGGTTAAAGAATAAAAAAATAGTTCAGGTTCCATGCATTATTAACAATAATCCAAATCAGCAATTTAATAAAGCAGTCAAACAACTAATAATTAGTAATTGATTTAAGAATTTAAGGGCTTCCTGATCAAGAGATGTTGCTAGATACATGCAGAAAGCGTGAGGGAAACACATGATGGCATTTTGGTAATAAGAATCGGAATTCAGCTGTAGGAACTAAACAGTCTTCTTTACCTATGTCTTCCCCACTGTGTATCGTCCTTTTCAGAGATTGTTACTTACTGTACCAAGAAACATCAGGAGCATAGACTTGACTTTATGGCTGTCGAAAGGGTCATTTAGGTTGACAGTGGACTTCAGTTATTGCTTCACCCTGCACTCATCTGAGATGAAGGTGGACACTCATCTATGGTGCAGAACAACAGATGTCTTGCGAGATGAATTATCAGTCGATGAAAATGAGGGATGCCAACTAATGATGAAGAAGAGGGTTTCCATGGGTGTTGGTGGAAAAGGGAATCTGTGTCACCACTGGAGATGGAGACAACACAGCCAGTGTTGGACAAGAAGAGAAACAATGAAAGAGAAAGGAGCACTGGGAGTTGTCGGAGTCAGCAATGATGAGGGTTGTTCCCCAAGAGTAGATTCTCTATTTTTTCAAATCAAAATATTGTTTCTTTTGTTACCAACTTTGTGGCCTTTTAAAAAAGGTGTACTTCTAAATCAAATCTCTACTAATTGTGTGGAAGAAAACCCCTCTTGACAAGTTTCTACCAAATCAAGTCTCTAATTTAAGATGGAATTTACAGAAAAAAGGATAACTGTACTAGGACTAAAAACAACCTATTCTCCTAAAAAATAAGCCAGATGAACTGGAAGCAATCTAACCAAAGGGCGTAGGTGTGAGCCATCCTCCTACATTGTCACTCGTACTTGTGTGACCGGTGGTCTGGCTCTGGTGTCTGCACCAAACATGAGAGCTGATACATTCAGTTATTCAGAATTGCATATTAGCAAATTGATGCTGCTTTGAATATTTTGTTGCTGAGTTGGGAAGTTCAGTTGAAAAATATTTCCCTCATTGAACCTATGTATAGTATACTTACGATGGCTTCTCTCATAAATGTTGAGAATGCTTTTAGATGCACCTATAACAAAGGAGAATGAAATTTTTTTCTCTGATCCTCTATCTTATGAAAGATTGACCATTTATGTGAACTAGAAGTAGCAGGCGATTTATTATAACTTGAGTTTTTGTTATTTTCGTTGTGTTTTTTATTGTTTCTATTGTTTATTTTTTAGTTCCTTAAATATGTATATAATTGATACATGATAAGACATTATTTTTCCTGCCATCTGATTATGTACTGATCTACTTTGCCAAATCTGTTGTAGTCTTGGAAATGAAATGTTTTTGTTTATAATATTGCAGAGTATGTCTGAGTCTGTAGAGAAGGATCTTGTTGAAACACAAAGCAAAGATGGGGACGAAGTGGAAGATTCAATTGCATCCTGTCCTAAAAAACGAAAACTGACATCCAAGGTTTGGGACCACTTTGATAAATTTCACACAAATGATGGGACATTTGCTACATGTCATTATTGTTGTAGGGTATTGCCAGGGAAGAGTAACTATGGTACCACTCAATTATGGAGACATATAGACGGAAAATGTCCTAATTACAAGCGAGTTAAAAATGATGTGACTGAAGTAAAAGATCTGCAAAAGGCTATAATGGAAGTAGAAGAACCAGTTGTGTCCTCCTCATTCAAAAAGAAAAAATTGACATCCAAAGTCTGGGAGCACTTTGATAGAATTGACACTAAAGATGGGACATGTGCTAAATGCCATTATTGTTGTAAAGTATTGCCGGGTGATAGGAGAGGGGACAAGAGCTATGGTACCAATCAACTATGGAGACACCTAAATGGAAAGTGTCCTAATTACAGACGAGAGAAGGGGAAAGGTCCAGACATAAAGCAACAAGTAGTAAAATATTCTAGCAAGAAAAATGGTGGAAGTACAGTTTCAGATAACATTAAATTTAATCAGGAAAGAAGTAGGCGAGATCTGGCTGAGGCTATTATTTTGCATGAGTATCCTTTCTCCCTTGTCAATCATTTTGCATTTAAAAAATTCTTAAAGAATCTTCAGCCACAGTTTAATGTTGTTACTCGACAAACTATCATCTCGGAATGTATGAACATCTATGAAAGTGAAGAGCAAAAATTACGTGCTATGTTGGATAAACTTCAAAGTCGAGTTAGTCTTACCTGTGACTTGTGGACTTCTCTTCACGATATTGGATACCTTGTTTTAACTGCTCATTTTATTGACCATGAGTGGAGATTAAGGAGGAGGATACTTAATTTCTGTAAGATTGAATCTCGTTATGTTGGTGAATGCATTTCTAAAGCTATTGTCACAAAATTGTCTGAGTGGGACATTGACAAAAAGCTATTCAGTATAGTGTTGGAAAATTGCAGTGCAAATGATGTGGCTGTAAAGGAGATTCAGCAATTTCTCATCCCAAGTGTTCTACCTATTAGTGGTGAATTATTTCGTGTGCATTGTTGCACACATGTTCTTAGTTTAATTGTGCAAGACTGCTTTAATTCAATAAATAATGTTCTCCTCAAAATCCGAGAAAGTATAAAATATGTGAAAGCTTCATCAGCAAGGCAGGAAACATTTAAGATGTATATGCAACAACTAAATGCTCCAAAAAACTCCTTGGTCCTTGATGTGCCCAAAAGATGGGATTCTACATATAAGATGCTAGACGTTGCTATAAAGTTTAAAGACGTTTTTTGTTGCTTGGCTAGTATTGATGACCAATGCACTTATTTGCCTAGTGGTAATGAATGGGATAATGTGAAGATTGTTTGTGAATGTCTAAGTCCATTGTTTGAGTTAGCAGAATTTTTGTCCAGCACCAAACATCCTACTTCCAATGTCTACTTTACCATGATCTGTGAGCTTAAAGTGCAATTGAAGGATTGGAGCAATAGTGAAAATGATTTGAAATCCTCCATATCTTGCAAAATGCTGGAAAGTTTTGAAACTCACTGGGGAAGTACATATTTAGTTTTGGCTATTGCCTCTATCTTGGACCCACGCCTAAAGATGAAGCCAATTGAATTCTATTTTCCCATGATCTATGGGGAAGAATTGGGCCATGTTAAGATTTTGGATGTTAGAACGTGTTTGGCTAAGCTCTATGATGAATACCAGTATGTTCTGAGGCCAGTTAATAGTGAAAGCACTCAAGTTCTTGGCAGTCAAACTCCTGGTAACCCTACTGGTGGTGGAACTACTTCAGGTGAAGTTTCTTCCCTTAGTACTGCATGGAGTAATAGGATGAAAAGACTTAGCAAATACCTTGAAGAAACTTCATCCTGCCAATCTACAAAAACTGAGTTGGATTTATTCTTGGAGGAATCAGTAATCCCGTTAAAAGATAGCTTTGGTAATGAATTTGATGTTCTCTCTTGGTGGAAAACAAGTGGGGCGAAGTATCCAATTTTAGGACAAATTGCCAGGGATTTGTTGGCCATTCCCTTATCTGCTGTGACATCAGAGGCGGTATTTAACATGGGAGAGCGAGTTATTGATCAATATAAGAGTTGCATGAGTACAAAGATTGTCCAGAGTTTGATATGTGCACAAGACTGGCTGAGGTGCGAGTATGAAGGTAAATCAACCGTATACAAATGTTCTCTGAAATTATATCTTTTCACATTGGCTTTCTCATTGGTTTTTTTCCCCACAATAACAGCTCAAGCACTTGTGGATCCAGATGCGCTCTCAACCATTTATTCTATTCACATGGGCCATGCTAATGGTGATGAAGATTTGGAGTCAATAGCAGAGAGTATAGTTGAATGAATGCTTTTAGGTAACTATCATTTTAAAATTCTTAGTTTTTCCCGAATTGTACTTGTCTACTGTATATCAGTTTACTTGAAGATGTGCACATACTTAAATCTTTGAATTTTGTTTATACATTATTGTTTTTTCTTGTTCCATGATAACCATCAATACCAAGTTGGAATGTCTTATTTGCTTATTGTCATATGACCATAACTCAGATGATACAAAAGGAGTGATAAATTCTTTGTACAATGTTGGTAACTGATGAATTCTAGCAATTGGTACCGATTAATTGTATTTCTATGAATCATTGGAGGAAGTTTTGTTAGTGATCATTCACTTTGGTCATAAAAAATCTTCAATTGTATCTGAAAAGGGCAAATATTGTGCTATAATCCCAAAAGCAATTTAGCTCTTGGAGATAAGAGACTTTCTGCTGTTGCAACTTTTTGTCCAATACAAAGCCAGTTGATTACTCTAATTTAAGACAAGCGCTAGGGCAGAGACTCATCCAGTTTAGTATTACTTTTACCAAAGTAACACATTAAATACAAAGTGGTTTTATTGTGAGTGAATTCGCACAGCCACAGCTTTTAATTAAGGTCAATTATTCATGAGATATTATTGCAAATCTGACTTTCATTAATTAAATTGTGTGGTGGGTCGTCATCTCTACCGTGCCTCGTGTTTGCTGCTTCTATCTCCATGATCATGGTGTCCCCAATTACTCGAATAACGTGAACTTAGCTTTTTACATTCCCATAATCACCGGTTTCTCCATAGCTTTCTTTTTCTTCCCCCCCTGCCTTTTAACTTTTTTTTTTGTCACGACCCTATGTACTATGTATTTTTCAACATCTGTCTATACAGGCCCAATTAAAAATAAAAAGATAACTAAAAATAATTATAAATAAAATTAAAAGTAAACTAATTTTTTGATTCTCTCCTAAGATGGGATAAAATATATAATTTATAAAAAAATAAATTACTAATCCTACTAGCAGAAGGTAAACAAGAATAATTTTAACCAAAGTAGAAAATAGGTTAATCTAAGAAGTTAAAATCAATAAAGTACTAAAATCATAGTCTAATTAAGAATATAACATTCCATTGCTTCCACATTGCCTTGTCCTCAAGGTAACTACTTTTCCAAGGCTTAAAACATGGGATGAATGTCATTAACGAGCAGTAGTCAGATCAATATCCAATCCGGCTACGGGTCCAATTGGGGCATCAATAATGTACATATGAAGAGATTTACGTTGATGTTCACGAGTATATTTCTCATTACAATTGTAGTATAATCTTTTTTTTTTGGAGGGCATCCATTTCAGCTTGCATAAGCTTCTTGATCAGAATCGTGAGAGATGATGAAGGAGAAAAAACAGGGGATGCGACAGTGGAGGTAGAGGACGAACAGAAGGAGGAAGTACGCCATTGTTGAGCTATTTTCTCCTAGCATACGCGAGCCATATGCATAGTTTTTGTCAAGGAAGTTTGAGGAAAAAGTTACAATTTTGCTTTAATCTCAAACTTAAGACTTGCTTTGAAGGCACCGATTAGGGCGTGCTCGGGCCATCTGTAGATGCGGTTCACTAAGCGCTCGAACTTATCTTGCTAGTCCTAGACTGATCCCCATTGGCACACTTGAGGCAACAAATTGTTAAAATTGTGATAAGGAGTATAACCGAAATGAAGGAGAAGAGGATGCTTGAATTCAAGGGAAGTAGCATTCGGGTGCTAAGCAAGGAATTGATTGACCCAACGCATAGCACGACCATTCATATGAAATGAGGCTAATTCACATTATTCATGAGCCAGAGTACAATGAAAGTGAAAGAAACGCTTCGCCTGAGAAACCCATTCGTTTGGATTGTTGCCCTTGAAGACGGGAAAAGTGACACAAATCGACCGAGCCTGAATAATAGGGTTCTAGTCAGGATGAGCAACTCCATGGGGGTAGGGTTAGTCGTGGATGTCTATCGTCTGACGTCTGGGCTGTGTCTGAGGTGTCTATGGCCATGTCCGGCTGAATTCTTTTGTCCGCCAATTTTTTGACATGGCCATGGACAAAGGCTTCATCCAGCTATTTGTTCGAGGTCCGGTTAACTTTTAAATACAATGTGCATTCTTATATAAAGGGCAATTTTTGTTTCTCCTCTAATTATTCTTATACATTATTTTTTTATACTTAAAACTTTAACAATTTAAATACAATTATATTAATGTTATATTTGAATTCTTCTTTAAAGCTAGTTATTAAATATTTCTTTTGTCCCACATTAATAGCTCTATTTGGCTTTTCAAAATAAACTAATTTATCTAATAGTAATACTACAAAGAAAGAAGATTATATATATAAATTTAAAAATTATTATTATATGTTAAATTACTTAATCTAGAGATCCTCATCTTAGTTGCCCTACTTAGTTAAAGTCGTTAACACCACTCTTATTCTCTTCAACCACCTTAACCTTCATCCAATTGCTTAAGAGGTAATGTCCACGGACAATGACTGTGTTTGCAAAAAAAAAGCTTTCTCCGTAGATAAAATGCTGATAAATAAATTATTAGTAGACATAGACATGGATAAGCCTTATTCGTCGACTATTTGGCCAATGATTAGCCCTACATGGGGGTAGTCGATGCGGCCATGACCACGACTGCGAGGGTGACCTACGGGTCACGATAGTCTACCTCTTCAATATAAGCATCGACATCACCATTGAATCAGACGGGTACTCAAAGTGAGGGTTTTCCATAATAGTAGCCCTGAGTCGAATCGGCATGGGTTGATGAAAAGCATTCTGATTTGAAGGCAATGGAGAGGGAAGAGCATACAGATCGGAATGTACGATAGGAGGTATGGCTTGGCCCATATAATCAACCTGGTTCAGAAGATAATGAGAACTTGGTGTAGTAATATGATGAACTGGTCCATAGAAAGAAGGATTGGTGACGGAAGAAGCAAGACATCATGATGTTGTGTGTGAACCCAAGAGGAAGAGAGAAGAGCGACCGACTGGCGGTGGATCAGGTGGCCGGGGAGCACCGATGGTCAGCGATTGATCTGTTCCAGGAATAAATAGGTTGTGTAGGCAACGATGATTGTCTGGAAAGAGTAAAGTGAAACGAGAGGCTGGCGGCTCCGGTCACACCCACTCGAAGCCTCTAATCAGAGGGGATGACAACAGCGGATGTGGATGGATCGGCACCTGGCGGTCAGCGGAGTGTACCCCAGAAGTGGCCAGCGGAGTGTACTCTACAAGCGGCCAGCGAAAGGATGGATGGCCCAGTTGGTCCAAGGGTTGCGGATCTAACTGGGAACCAATGCGCGGTGGAATGATTGGCTGTGGACGAGGCAGACTGGGCTGGAATCCCATGCACGGTGACAGAGGAGGCGGATCCGGTTGGAATCCCATGCTCGGTGGCCAGATTGGTAGGAGATGTAGCAGATGCGAGGCCGACAGCAAAGGAGGGCGATAACGACATAGTGGAGCAGGTCTGGTTTGGTGCAACCCCAATGACCGGCGCAGGGGAAAGCCACGGCGGTAGAGCAAAAGGAGCGGAAGGGGACATGTCGACCATGAACACCGGCGGAAGAATGTGAAGCAGAAAAGAGGAGCCTTTTTCAGTTCAGGAGGGTTGTGGCGGCTTGGCAGCTGGATTTGAGACTGCGGAAGAGCAGCGCCTTTTTCAGTTCTAGAGGGTTGCAACGGCTCGGCGACCAGATTTGAGACTGCAAAAGCTGCAGTATGGGTGGAGCCGACCGGGTTTGACGGTGAGGCATGGGAGACCGACGGAGCAGTGATCGACAGAAGGATAGTCGGGGCGGAGTACGGTGCTGCAGACGAGGATGCGCGGGAAGGATTCAACAACTGCACTTGGAGCGATCGCACAACGTCGGTGAGCGCCGTGATAGCAACCTTCACATCAGTAAGTTCCGAAATTGCCGTTTTGACTTGTGTTTTTAATTGCTGTGTGCAAGCGTGAAAGCGAGCGGGAGAAGAATCCGTAACGGGCACGTCATGGAGAGATGAAGACTCCCCGGCATGGGAGACGGTGCGACAATAGGGGCTCTTCCGTCGTGACTGGCTCATGGCGGAAGAGGGTGGGTAATAGGGAGCGGAATCGCTCATAGCGGAAGAGGGTGGGTAACATGGAGCGGAATCGCCCTTAGCTACCAATGATATAGACCGATGGTCTACATAGGCTTGATTAAAAATAAAAAGATAACTAAAAATAATTATAGATAAAAATTAAAACAAACTAACTTTCTGTGGGCTAAAATATATAATTTATAGAATAATAAACTACTAATCCTACTAGCATAAGATAAACAAAACTAATCTTAATCAAAGTGGGTAATAGACTCATCTAGAAAGAGAAAATTAATAAGTTTCTAAAATTCTAGTCTAATTAAGAATATAATATCATACTTCACTTCTTTTATAAAAAATATTTTTATTTTGTTTTATATTTTCTCTCTCCTCCCTCTTCCACATTGAACTTTGTTTGATTAAATAGCAAACACGCGCTCCTCCGTTGTCATTAACAACACCATTACTACCATAAATGACATTTAGTAACTAGTGTTTGAAATTTACCCTTTTTCTTTCTCTCCTAATGTTAAATCTTGTACAAGGAACAAGTGGTTCATGAATGGACCCTACTTGAATCTTTATAATTTTTGACATCATCCATCAAATGAACCCTCGGTTTGCAAGATATGGCGGGTAGGGCCGCACAAAATGCGGGATGGCCCATTGGTCCAACTCAGCCTAGCCAAAAAAAAGTTGGGTTTGAGTTTTGTATTTT
Organism: Saururus chinensis; assembly: GCA_035235625.1. NCBI lineage: Eukaryota > Viridiplantae > Streptophyta > Magnoliopsida > Piperales > Saururaceae > Saururus > Saururus chinensis. The sequence goes on from CP141145.1 coordinate 37,887,739, forward strand.
GGACTATGTGATTGGACTGGGCCTGAAATTATTAGGCTTGTATTATATTGAGCGGGGCCTAGGCCCTTGAAAAAAATTACAAAAACCCGGCCCGGTCTAATGGCCCACTGAGCCCATTTCAAGTTTTATTTATAACCCTAGTATTCCTTATATACAGTCTTACTTTTAATCTTCCCTCTTCTGCCGGACTCCGTCTTGCCTCCGCCGAACCACCGCCTATTATCCGCTACTCTAGCCATACCTTCCTCACCCATCTTCTCTTCCTCGCAGCCGCCGAACAAAGCCTGACCCCCACTTTCCACCCTCAATTCCACTACTCTTTCTCACCTCTACCTGACCAAAGAACCACAACCTCCCTCTATTTTGCCTCTGTCAGATTACCACTTGCTCCTTTTTTGCCTCCGATGGACCACTACCTCCCTCATTGCTTCTTATTGTCGGATTGCATCTCTTAACCCCTCAGTCCATTGCCCACTACTGCCTCTCTCAGTTCCTCTTCTCGCCTTTGTTAGACCGCTTTTCTCTTCTCTTTTCTCACCACCAACAACCACTTTTTCCTATGTTCTCCTATTGGCTATGACATGAAAAAAACCCATGGCCCAGCTTGGCCCAAATATTGGGCAATGCCAAGCCATTTAGTAGGGAGGTGGGGTTGGGCCCCTTTATTTGACATACTAGATAAGGACCGAGCCCAGGCCTACCCCTGACTTGCCAAAACCCGGCCCGCTTGCAGCCTTAATGCCAGGAGGCCCCAAAGTTGTACCAATAAAATATTCTTTCAATGAGACATTTGGTTGCCATGAAGATACTTTGGATTGAGGCAATAGGGAGGCTGACACCCTGATAATGCCATGGCTTGTTTATAAGATTACTTTCGTATCATATTCTCTTCTTCTCATATTAATAGTTATATTTATAAATAATAATTTTTATTGAATAGTGAAACCCACTTTCAAGAGAAGGAAAAATAAGCTTATAATACTCTTCCAATCACTTAAATTAAACAAAATAGAACTATTAATATGAAATAACTTTTTTTGCGAAATAGAGCTATTAATTTAGTACGAAGAGTGTATCATAGCAAAGCCAACAACCAGTAGTTTGGCTGGGAAATCTCCTCAAATTTTCTAACTTGCACCCCTTTCCCACACAGTACTAATAAAGCTTCTTACACCAGCACGAGTGAGCTCCTTTGGATTATCCATGATGATAATGCTTCCCCACCCATCATCTACTTATTTCTAAAATCTTCTGATAGCACTAGTGTTGTTATTGGATCGGGTTTTGTAAAACTCGAACCTGATACCACTTAAAGAAATTATAACCCAAACCTGACCTGAATAAACCCGACCCAAACTTGACTTGTTTGACCCGTTTAGAATAAAAAATATTAAATTTTTATAAATTAATTTTAATTTTTTTTAAAATATATTAAAAAAATATAAAAATTAATATTTATATTTATAATTATATTTGGGTCAGGTTGGGTTGGATAACCTAAAACCCGAACCCAAACCGAATAGTTATTTGGGTTAAAATTTAAAAACCAAACTCGACTTATTAGGGTTGGGTTTTCCCATATATCCAACCCGAATGGCATCCCTAAATAGCACATTTACTTCCCTACGGACAAAGGGGAAGGATAGCATAGTAAGGCCTGTAGTGAACTGTTCCTTGGCCATTTAGTTTTTTACACAAAAAAGCTTAAAGCCATAACTACTTTCAACAACACCAGATTAGAACATGATCATCTTCAATGATCCCCTCACCTAACACTCAGCACCCAAATCCCTGACAAGGCACCAACAACACCTTGACCATCCTCCAAATGTCCCCTCACTTAACATTCCACACCCCTATCCCTAACAGGGCACCTTAAATATATACGATCCCTCAAAACGCTCTCTCAAATTCTGAAAGAGAAGAAGAGGCACAAAGGTTTCTATAGAAGACGGGAAAGGAAGACAAAAGAGAAGAAGATAAAGGTTTCTATAGAGGACGAGAAAGGAAGACAAAAGAGAAGAAGATTGGTGAAACAAGGAATAGGAAGAGAGGAGTCGTTTGACTGAATGCCAGCTCTCGTCCTCTTAAAAGTGTGCCTCTTCAGTCTTCACCCAGCAAGTTTTTCATATTATCTGCCATTGCTAGAGGTTGACTGGCTCTGTCATTATTATGCAAATTATTAGGTACGCTATTATAGTAGAAAATTGTGCTTAGCACCAATTTGTATTGAACGCATGTAATAATTTGTGGGCCCATATAAAAAAGGGGATTGGTGTTGAACCCAATTCCCCATGCGCAAGTGTACTTACTAGTATTAGTATTGTAACAAACAAGTGGATGAGTTTTTCCTCCTCACTGTCAATGAGTCTGGCATAAGTTATGCGTGAGAATAGTTTATTTACAAGATTGATGGCATACACTCTAGTACACGTTAGTGTAAGTTATATATTAACATTAATATCACTTATGCTAAGATGCATTAGCGTGCATATCATCGATTTAAAATATCAATGATTTTCACGCATAGTTTACGTTAGGCTCATTGTGAGAGTGGGAGCATAAAAAACTCTTCCCAAATAAGTATACCATTTTGCTTATCAAGGAGCTACTTGATGTGATGGCTGGTGTGAACTTTTTCTTCATCCTCATTGTTATCCCTTCTCTGTTAGAGTTTGTTTAATTAGCCAAAAAGTTAAGGAATACTCTTTTAATATTAATACTTTTAATTAATATTTTAATAAACTAAATTTAATTTATTTTGAAAAACTAAGTGCATCTCTAACGGCTTTTGCGTCTGTCATGGACAAAATTGGAATCCCATATGACTCCAGTTGAGCCGCTATTTTCAATGTTGATTGGCAACATTAGGACACCTTTTGCTTTTCTTTATATATATTTTACTTATCATTTCTTTAGGTTTTGGCCTCTTGTATTTGACATCCATAGTTGGAGTTCATTTATTATTAAATTAACATATAGGCAATTAGAGATGTCAATTTAAGCGACTTGACTTAACATCTCTAATAAAGGAAAGAGTACATAGAAATATACAATCTTATTTTCACTCTTTGGATAGCCCGAAAACAAATAAAAGACTCTCATATCACCCACAAATGGTGAGAGAGAAACTTGGGAACTAGATCCAATAGTTCCTATGTTTCCCCTCCATATGTCACATCCATGGTCATTCAATCTAAAGCCTTGCTTGACCTCTCTCTCTAAGTTTAATAGCTATCTCTCAATTGAAAGTATTTTAGATACTCTTTATTAACGGTGAGGTGTATATAGAAATATAAATTCTTATTTTTACTCTCTTGATACCCAAAAAGTAAATAACAAGCTATCATATCACCATATTATATCACCTACAAATGGTGAGAGGAAAACTTAGAAACTGGATCCAATAGTTTCTATTATTCCCCTCCACGTGTCAATGTCACATTGATGGTCATTCAATCTAAAGCCTTGCTTGACATCTCTCTCTCTCAGTTTAATAACTATCTCTCAAATACAAATATTTTAGATGCTCTTTATTGACAGTGAGGTGAGCTTAGCATAAAGAATGTATAAGACTCGTTAAAATCAACGATGCATACACTAGCATTAAAGCACAAACGCTAACATGTGCACCAACAATTATCTCAATGAATAACTCCGATACATTCCTTACGCTATCCTTAATGTAAGGAGAAACATATAATTCTTCATGTTCCTCACTGAATAAACCCAATATCGGCTAGGCATAAAGGTTGACGACATACATATTAGAACACATTGGCACGCATAGAGATCTCTTCTCAAACTCGCCATTGCCATTATATTCCTTTTTGGACCACGCTGGTTACATCACTAGTATTCGACACAGATAGCCCACCGGCGTTCGTGCGGGTAAGCACATTGCCATAGCTACATAAAAAGTTAAGATACAAACAGTAGCTGTCTGCTACTAAAAATGCACATGTATATTCACTCGGATGCCATAAGAAGGGCACTGAAAAATAATTTACTTTGGCATACACATGCAAAGTCGCTAACATCAAAACCACAATGAGGTGAAAAAAAGACCCGCAATAATGAAGGGCCAGAACAACTGTGCTTAGTTTAAATTTGAATCTCATAAAACACCTACACCACCAAAATTACTACGAAGCCGCTCAAGATGAAGAAGCGAAGTGCTTTAAGCCGTCCTCCTAGGAGCCAATTGAGCCTCGGGCTACAAGAGGAGAAAAGGGATGTCAACATTGAGATCACCCAAAAGAGGGAACTGAATAGTCCAAATTGTGTAAATACGGGCAAGCAGCAGGCAGATTGACATTGCATCATCTTCGAATTAAAAAAAAATCAAGATAAAAATGTTATGGGCCACAGTAACCCCATTAAAAATAACCACTTACGTTTTAAAATTAAAAAAAAAATCAACAAGTCAAATGCAACATTTGTAAACTCTTGAATGCTTTGTATTTTAATTGAAATGGGTCTGAATATTGTCCAAATGGTGTAAATACAGGCAAGTAGCAGGCAGATTGGCATTGCACCATCTTCGGATTAAAAAATAATCAAGATAAATATGTTATGTACCACAGTAACCCCATTAAAAAATAACCACTAACGTCATAAAATTTAAAAAAAGTCAACAAGTCAAATGCAACATTTGTAAACTCTTGAATACTTTGTATTTTAATGAGAATTTTCCAGTGGATAGCCATGAATCGAAGGGTACCATGACACCGGGATTTTCTAGAAATCGCGGATAGAATTTTTATTGTTATGTGCCATTTTCTCCCCCAAATACGACAAGAAGCAAGAAGGTAACCAACATAAAGCATTAGCTCCTGTCCTGCAAACACTGATATTGGCAAGGTAAATGTTTAGAGAGAGTGTTCAAGAAAAAATGTTCTCCTGTCCCAAAAACAGGGTAATTTTCGGTAATCATGCATGCACGCCCAAGTTCAAGATACCGCATTTGACCTTTTAAAAAGGAAGGAGAAAGATGTCCAGCTATTCCACAGAATGTCACCAAATGCATCTTACCTCTTTTTTCACATTATCCTCTTTCTCGGATAAAATCAATTCAATGTGACACGGGCTGGACATGTAAGCTGGTCATAAAAACATAGTCAGGAGTCAATTATGAACAATATTCACTGACTAGTAATAAAAGGAGAAAACAGAAGAAAAAACTCACGATTAATCCTGCCATGTGCACGGTATGTCCTACGCCTCTGCTTTTGCGCTTGATTGACTTGGACATGACTAACATAGAGAGCATCAACATCTAGACCTTTAACCTGCATAATAATCATTTTGGTACCAAAAATTGTAAAATCACAATTATTAATGCAGATATTCTCAACCATCAGACTAATATGTAGTTCCAAATGATAAAATGTTGCAACTAACAGAGAGAGGACAGTAAAACCTGCCTCTGCATTGCTCTCTGCATTCTTAAGTAGGTCAAGAATGAACTTTGCTGACTTAACAGGCCATCTCCCTTGCCCGTTAGAATGCCTCGACTTTGCTTGTGCAGTCCGACCAACACCACCACAGAATCTGCGAAAAGGGATTGCCTGCTTGTGGGCGATCACATCCTCCAGATATCTTTTGGCCTTGCCCAATGGGAGCTTCCGTATGGCATGGGCGGTCTCCCGTGTGTTCTGTGACCAAAAACATGCAAAACAAAAAAATCAAAATGCACAGAAGCAGAAAAGCATAAAAAGAAAATTCTCCTGTAAACCCTTAAACGGTTAAACCTACAATTTTTTTGTTCCTGAATCCGAATTAATTACCAGCACATAAGTTAAAATCAAAGAATAAACAAGGTAACAATGAAACAATGTCAACTTATTACTGACCATATGTCAAACTCAAATCAAAATTATGCATACTAACTAGTAACTTGCAAATTGGTTAGTTAGCAACATATTTATCCCAAGTCACTATGTACAGCTGTTTACAATGGAACCTCTACCACAACAGGTAAGGCTGCTAACGAGTCGAACTGAACAGGCTTGGCTCGGCTTGGCTCGGTTCGGCTTAAATTTGGCTAGGCTCGAAGGAAGCTCGACTCAAGCTCAGTTCAACTCGAACAAGGGCCAGCTCTACTCGACACCTTATCGATTCGACGTTGAGATCAACTCGAAGCTCGGCTCGAACTCTACTTGATTTGTTATATATCACATATTACATATTATACCCATATTATATAAATTTCTTAACTTTCACCTTTCATGTACCCATAATATTCTATGTTATTTTATATTTATATATACTATATATACATTAATACATGGTATATAATATACTATACAATATGGTACATACTATCCATATTATGCTATTATATTTCAAACAAATATAAATCCTACTACCAATAAAATTGAGAATGTAGGTGTGATAAATTATCTTATTCCTATTCTACCCTTATTCATCTATATACTATTATTTAATTTCTAAATACTACCTTTAATCATTCTAATCATAACAAATATAAATATATAATTTTACTTGTATAATAAACATTCTTAATTCAACCAATCATAAATAGTTTAGAACTAGAGATCTAGTGAACTATATCTAGATTTTGCCTACAAATATATCTAGTGAACCAAAACATTCTTAATTCAACCAATCATAATAGTTGAGGTTCAATTATATTGATTTTTATTTTTAAAGGCAATGCACACTCCCTGAAATATGTTACTGTTGAGGCCTAGATAGTGGTCTCATCGTGAACTTTTTTGTAGTCACTAGAGTAATCAAATCCGAAATCTATAAATAAGAGTTATCATGGCTTTGGTGCCTAGTTCAATTTTTGGTGGCTTATTATATAAGAGATTTGAATAGCATTAGTTAAATTTTTGGTGACTAGTGAAAGTTTTTTGTGGGGTAATTTGTTGACTCTTATTTTAACTATAGATTTTGAAGTGATATTTACAACTTTAATTGAATAGAATTGTGGTTGTTATCATTTTTTTATTTTTGTAATGTTAATGTGATTCTCTAAATTAATATAGTTTTTTATGGAGAAAATACTTTGGGTTGTAAATGGGATTCGAGCTCAATTCGAGCACACGTTCAACCTGCTATAATATATTTTCGACCTCAAGTTTAAGTAAGTTTCGAGCTCCTTGGCCAAACCGAGCTCCAGCTAGGCACCTAGGTGTTTGATCCAGATCGAGTTGAGCTTTCAGAAATTAAGCTCGAGCCAAGCTGTGAGTCAAAAAGCTTCAAAACTCGGTTCCGCTCGTTAGCAACCTTAGAGTCAACATGCAACTTATCCTCTTTCATCGTCAAAATCACAGTATACCTAATATCGTAAGTAAAACTCACAATTTTTAGCATGTTCAACTTCAAAAGTCAGCACAAACAACCAAGTGTCAGATTTAGTTCGAAGAAAAAAACAACTAAAATAGAACTTGCAATGAAACTATGACGCAAGCCATCGGAGGTAGAATGCTCAGGAACGAATCAAAATCAGATCTACGAACCTTAAAATGAACTCTCAAATCAGATCCGCGGGACTTGCAGGCTGAAATGAGAAACAGATACATACAGGCACGATCAGACAAGTCACCAAAAAGATGCGCAAAGTTCCCAAAAAAGGAAGAAAAAAAAGCAGCGCCGATTTCAAAGTAAAGATCGAAATGACATAGAGATTAGGGAATTCCCGCTTACATTTGGTGGAGTTTTCCGGTTCTCTGGAATACTTCACCTGGCAGAGCAAATTGCAAAGGAGATTAGATTTAGTACGAAGTTTTACAGTGACAGACACAAGAGGAAGAAGATGTAAAGTGTGAAACCATGGCGGTGGTGGGGGGTGGCGGCGGCGGCTCCGGCGATGAATTGACCGAGGTGAGAGCGGGTGGCGCAAAATGAACCGCTGCTGCGGCAGTGCTCCTCGTATAAACCCTAAACCATTATGGGCTATGGGCCTGGCCGAACCGGTTCACCATTGCATTAACCCGCGAACCGACGAATTTGCCGGCTGAAAGAAACTCTACAAACCCCACGGCCCATGTAACCGGCCCAGAAAACATTAGCCCCACCGTGGCGTCTACTGGACTAAAAAGGCGAATCACCTTCAGATTTTATACGGGCCTGGTAAACAGCCCACGGGCACAGGAAGAGTTGCTTGGGTAACTGAGCTGGTAGGGGTTGTTAGGACTCCGTTGTTGGGGGACATAAGAAAAAGGCATTTTTTTGTGGGGTAGGAAGCTAGGCGTTATAGAGCAAAAGTCATTAGTTTTTCTTAACACAATAATGTTGATGAACATAAAATTAGCGGTTGGAGTTGATGATTTTTGGAAGGAAAATGATATTTATACTTATTTTTTTATACCCTAGGTTTTATACAATTTTTGATTGGATAGGGAAAATGGTCCTACTGACTAAAGATTTACTTTCCTCTCTTTAATCATAAGTGATGGAAGGTAAAAAGTAATATAGGAATAACACTATCTTTTTTTAAGGGACATATGCGAAGGAAGTGGTGTAAGGTAAAAAAAATAGTGTACTAATATCACTATCTGTTTTTTAAAAGGATATCAACAAAGGATGTTGAAGTGACCAACAAGTGAAGAACTGCGAAGCTAGCAAGATGAGAAGTACAAAAGTTTGGGGCTGTAAGAGCAACATCAATGATGGGAGATAGGTAGTGAGGCGGTGTAGTGGGAATGTGGGGGGCTGATGGTGGTGATGTGGCTAAGTGGGCTAGGGTAGTTGAGTTGAAAAGTGATGGACGGAGAAGATAAGAAGTGAAGGGATAATTAATTTTCATATAATTAAGGATTGCTTTATGGGAGAGAGGAAAGCTTTTTTCATGCTCCACAATTACTCATCCGCATTAACAATGAGCTGAGCATAAGCGTTGTTAGCTTCGAGGAAGGACGAACAAAGTAAAAATTATACTTTCCAATGGGGGATCAAATTTCAAGGAAATATGTTTTTCAATCTAATCTAGTAAGTTAGCTGGGTCGAGGCAAGAAATTTTGTCACTACCGAACCGTAACCTGCAATGAAGAAAAGAAGAGTGGCGGTAAACTTGTGATGTGCGTTTCATTGTACGTAAAAAAAATGCTCAGGTGCGGGGAACAAAGGAGAGATGAAAGTGAAAGCAGAACGAACTTGGACACACACCATTACCCGCTGTATGGTGGATGACACGCTAGGAAGATGGGCAGGCATTTTGGGCTGCCTCTGGCTGTCTGCCTCTGCCACAGTCCCTCTCATGTTCTTGATCAAGTGGAACGCCTCATGCCAAAAAAGAGATTCCCTGGATCAGTCACTAAGTTTGCTTGCTCATACGCAAAAAATTCCTTTGTACCATTTTCTGCACAACCAAACAAAGAGAAGGATTCGGATTTAAATTTACTCGCTTCGCTGGTTCGCTTCACTCTCTACTTCTCTTTACCTAAATCTCCTCATGAGGACATTAACGGGCACAGTATCAAGTAGAGGAATTGATTAAAATAGACTTCTATTTTAATTAATTAATTGAAATGTGAGCAAGTTTTTATTTTTTATCAAAGTAGATTTACTCACGTGAGAACTTATGCACATAGGAGTATTTTTGACTAAAATACCCTCCCCAAATTTATACTTCTCTTTTGTGATTGGTGTCTTTTCGTCTCCCTCTCTAATGCCGCTTCTGGGAGAGCGGTTGCTCGTCTCTCTCTCCAACGCCGCTTCTGGGAGAGCGGCTGCTCGTCTCTCTCTCCACCGCCGCTTTCGGGAGAGCGCTGTTTAGGGTTCCCTCTCTACCGCCGGTTACGGGAGAGCGGCTGTTCATCTCCCTCTCCACATCCAGTTCCCGAAGAGCAGCTGGTTGTCTCATTGCCCAATTTGGCATTTTCGACTTTATCTCTCTCCCTCACTGCCCTCACCTTGGCCTCGCTCTCACCTGCACTGCCTCAACTCGCCCTTGCCCTGAATGCCCTTATCTCGCCTTCATCTGAAGGTATTTTTTTAATTTAAACAAAATTGATATATTTTCTGTTGAGAGTCATTGGATCTTGCCTCCATGTCCCATACATGATTCATATGTTTTCTTGTCGTCGGTACACTCATATGTTTTTTCCCGATTCATTATTCCACGAATTGCACAATTTTCATGCTTTCGGCTATTTGGTTTGTACCTGTAGTTCTCATATGATTGTGACTGTCACATAATAATAAAGATGTAGTTTTTTGTTGAGAATAAAACATTTTTACAAATTGCTTGTTGTGATTAGTACGTATGAGAAATATTAATATGAAACTGTGAACTGAATAACTACAACACTATGAACTGAATAACTACAAAACTAGAAAACTATAAAACCTGCAAAACTATAACACTCGAAAATTATAAAACTGGAAAACTGGATAATAAAAAGGTAGTTTTTTGTTGAGAATAAAACATTTTTACAACTTGCTTGTTGTGATTAGTCCGTATGAGAAATATTAATCTGAAACTGTGAACTGAATAACTACAACATTGTGAACTGAATAACTACAAAACTAGAAAACTATAAAACCTGGAAAACTATAATACTGGATAATCATAAAATTGGAAAACTGGATAATAAAAAGGTAGTTTTTTGTTGAGAATAAATCATTTTTACAAATTGCTTGTTGTGATTAGTACGTAGGAGAAATATTAATATGAAACTGTGAACTGAATAACTACAACACTGTGAACTGAATAACTACAAAATTGGAAAACTATAAAACCTGGAAAACTATAACACTGGAAAATCATAAAATTGGAAAACTGGATAAGAAAGAGCTTCATTAGTGAGCTTCATTAGGATAAGAAAGTATGTATATTCCCGTGTGATTGATTTTTTAATTTAACATGTTTGTATAGGAAATGTCAAAGGCTACATAAAAGAAAATCGATCAGAAAGGGGAAACTGCTGAAGAAGCCATATGAAGAGGATGATAACGCCCTTCCGGAGATAGAGAACTAAGCATAGATGTAGTCTAACTTTGGAGCTCCAGGAAGCCTAGACATGAGCTGAGCTCAGCTATCATGCAATCTACAAGGGGGATCACAGTAGGTGGGGCACGTCTCAACTGAGGATCTTCCTCACGGACAACAGCCAAGTGGTCTATGACAATTTCTCTTAGCGCATCATAAAATTATGCTGCACTAACAGGAATTGGCATAGACCATTCTCGCTGACGTCAGTGAGGAAGATCCTCAGTTGAGACGTACCCCACCTATTGTGAACCCCCTCGTAGATCACATGATAGCTAAGCTCAGCTCATGTCTAAACTCCCGGCTCAAACTGCATCTATGCTTAGCTCTCCCGGTGACTTGAGTAGAATAATGAAATTTATCGTCGATGTAAACAGAATTGAATGTGTTTGAACTATCTTCGTTGTCATAAAACTCAGTTCAATGTTTTTGAATTATGTTCAGATGGTTGTCTTATATTATATGAAAAATGCTAATAGAAGAAAATTAGGTCTTCGTCGTTTCCATTTTCTATCACACGAATGTGCAAATTTTCTATCTACGGACCTAGATGGAAATTGGAAATCCGGCAACTTCAACATTGACAACAAGGTACACGGGAAAACTGGAAACGGGGAAAAGCGTCCGTGTAACACCGGCAATGCAGTAACGACTGGTAATTGGAAAACTGTCAACTAGAACACCAAAAATGGAGAAACTATCAAACTGAAAACAAGCAATATACTGGAAACCTGAACAGAAACTTGATAACTGCCAAAAAATGTAATATAAACAAAAAATTGTCGTTAGATACCTTTCATATCCACAAAAATACATTTCGCTCTAAACATGTAACACATTTCAACGAGTTATTATTTTTTCTTCTTTGTTAGGGCTAGTATCTTTCCTGTATGATTTCTAACTGCCTGAGGTTCACATATATCTATTCTAGTACTCTGTTTATTGTCTTCGCACTCATGATGCCTAACTGGGAACTGACAAGTCGCCCTGTTATGGCCAAACCCCTTACATTTACTACACTTTACTGTTCTCTTTTCTTCTCTGTGTGAGAGTATTCGCTTCTTCTTTGGTCGTCCGGCCGGAATCCTTGAATGCGGAGGCTTCAATTGAATTGCACTGATATAATCCGGTGTTTCCCATTGACCTTTATGTAGAACAGGGTATATGCCACATTTGTAAACCTCCTTATATGTATCAGCCCTGTAAAATGGTGAACAATATGCATGATAATCAATGTGTCTTTTTGAGCATGCAGCCAGTGCATGTTCACATGGTAGACCCATAGCCTGGAATTTCCCACAGGTGCATGTCCTACCTTCCAAATCAACTTTATCATCATAAGGATACGACTTCGTGTAAAACTCATGTGCACTAATTGGATAACATGCAAGTGCACGTGCTTCCTTAGCCATTGCCTCAATCTCATTTTCTGCCCACAAGGTTAATTCACTAGTCCACTTCCCTGCACACGTGATACGTTGATACCACACATCTTGCATCTTTAAGCATATACCCTCTAATATGGCTAAAATTGGATATTCTCGATGCTCTTTAATCATAGAGTTAAAACTCTCGCACCCATTAGATGTCACAACATTATACCTCTTCCCGGGAAAGTGTACATTTGCCCATTTAGCTACATCTACATCCACTAACCACTTGTGCGCATCTGGATTAATCCGTTGTATGATGGTCATTTGTTCTTCAAATACCTGTGGCCGATTTGTCTTTGCTGCAATGTAGAAGTGGGGGGAGAGGCCTGAATCTTTGAATTTTGCATGCATATTAGACCACACATAATAAGCACAATATCCATGTACACAATCCAGAAATACTTTTTGAACCTGTGAAATGATTGAACGGTTTCTGTCAGATATGATAACTAGCCCTTCAATGTGGCCCAGGACATGCTTTAGATGTTTAAGGACCCACTCCTATGAGTCATTGTTTTCCGATTCTCCTATCCCTAATGCAATGGGGTACAAGTGATTGTCACCATCCAAAGTTAATGCCACAAATAAGATTCCCCTGTACCGTCCTTTTAAATGTGTGTCATCTATGGCAATTACCTTACGCATGTACCTCTTGAAATTCTCAACGCACACACCATACAATACAAAACACCTTTGGAAAGATTTGTCTCTAATGTCATACTGAATATTTGTGGTAGTCCCTGGATTCATCCTTTCCAATTGGTGTAGATATGCTGGAAGGTCCGCATAAGACTCCTCAAACGTTCCCCTCAACTTCTCCACAGCCGCCTCTTTAGCCTTCTAAGCCTTACGATAACTTATGAAAACTCCATATTTGACATTAATATCTTTGTTTATATCGTCTGGTGTGTAAGACTCACGTCCCTCCATACGACTGTATATAGCATCAGCGATAATCCCACTTTTTGCTTGACAATGATCTTCACCAAGTAATGCCTTCGAACATGTATGTACTGAATTCATTTCCTTCACTTTGAACATGAAACATCCACTAATTCTCGAGGCATGTAGTCTCCATGGGCAGTTCTTAACAACACATTTGATTGTATACCTTGATTTATTTGAATATATAACCTTAAACTGAAACTTGGTGTACATGGCCATGTTGTGAAGGTGAAGTTGAAGCGTGGCTTTGTCCTTGAACTGTTGACCAATTTCTATCGATTCGCGATCGTAGACGGCCTTCCCTAATTGAACACCAAAGTCATTATTTACATAGGGATCCTCTCCACTAATGTCCATTTTGTACACCAAACTTGGGGGTTCTTCAACAAGTATCAATCTCTTATTCTTCCTAAAAATTATAAATGCAAATTATTAAACTAGAAACTACCGAAAGTAAACCATGCCATAAACCATGGCAAATATGAATAACCGCCACACATTGAAACACTGCCAAAAGAAAAAGTTCCAAACTGAAAAACTACCAAACTGTACAACTGCCAAAACAGTATAACTGCCAAACTGAAAAACTGCAACACTGTATAACTGCCAAGCGAAAAAACTGCCACACTATATATAACTGCCAATATGAAAAACTACCACACTGTAAAACTGCAAAACTTATAAACTTCCAAAATAAAAAATAAACTTACCTTCTTTCAACTGGAGCTGGAACTGATATGTTTTGACTATCTGTGTTTTCTACATCTTCGTCAACAGGCGGTTGCTGACTGAAGTTGCTTCCATTTGATCTACACAATATATGTTGTATTAATAGTCTCATACATATACATACTTAATACAAACTTACATATCTGGATTCACAGTATTGACTGTACCTTTGATCATTACAAGGCTGATCTTCGAGTGTTATAGCACTCATATCATGGTCTTCTTCACCCTCATTCTTCTCGCCAAAACCATCATCCTCATATGCTGATGGTGAAACAAAATAAGGATTCTGCCCAAATTGAAAGTCATCTATATTCGTGTTTGGGACATATTCATTAATGCTTGAATCGAAATCGAATTCTTCCTTTACACTTGCAATGTCATCGAGTGTTGCTTTTGACTCAATATCAATTCGGGATGTTTGAGTTTTCTTCATCCTACTCTCCTTCAAATGAAATAGTTCATCAACTTGAAGTTTATCTTCATCACAACTGAGATTGACAGTTGTGTTGTATGGTACATTAGAAAATGTTCCCTTCTCCTCCCACATGGATCCACTTCTTCCTATATTCACCTCCCACTTTGCTCGTTTGCTTATCATCTCCTAGTGCCATTGCGGCGCTTTGACACTAATATTCCCTTCAGTAATATTCTCTTTGCGGACTTTAGTTATCATCAATGGTATTCCATTCGACCTCAGTTTATTCTCTCGAAGGAAGCAATATAGAGTTCCATTGTCATTTATTTGAGAAGGTGGAAGGTCAATAGGCACTGCAATAGGATATATGAAACTTAACTTTAAAAAGTACTCTTTCTTTGACCATTGACACACTTCGTACAACATATCCAAGAGAGCAACATAAGTCATCATGCATGGAACTTCAATTAGTTTTGATTCTGCATTATCGCAATTATATTTCCTACAACTTGCATCCCAATGTACATCCCAAACACACAACAAACTTTGTGTATCCCTTTCCATGCTCTTCTCGTATCATATCAGCATTCCAGTTGTCTACTTTTCCAGTTTCGTAGTTATCCAGTCTTCTGCCCTTTTTAGTTTCCCGTTGTCAGTTTTCCAGATAGCTAGAAATCTGTTTATCATAAAATACATAATGACCAATATATAACCAAACCAAAATACCATTTTTCATCTACTAACATATTTCTCATCATCCCAAATCACATCAATGAATCTTCCGCACGGAATGACTATATGGAGCTGTACATTGAGACGTGTCATGGAAAAGTCGTGAAGAAGGAAACAAATGCCCAAACAAAAGTAGGTCGAAAGATCAACCAACCCTTTCTGGAGATAAAACCACCTCAGGATGAAGTCATTTTCCTAGATTGAGCGAACGATGTTGTGTTTGCCCGTCTATTGGTTGTCATACGATGGAGGCGCTCATGTGGGAACTCGCAAATATATATATATATATATATATATATATATATATATATATATATATAGTGTTTTTTGACCGCACTTACCGTCTTCTTCATCATATGACATGTATAAGTGCAAAAACTATATGTATACATTACGTTCAGATAAAGGTGTACGAAGACAAATTGGCTTTCCAGGTGTTCCATGTGTATTGTACACATGACCGTCTTCCAGTTCACAGCTGACAGTTTTCATGACAGTCTTCCAGTTCACAGCTGACAATTTTCATGTCCGATGTTTCAGTTGAAAGTTGACAGTTTTATAGTTGACAGGTGATGTTTCTGGATTGGCGGTTTCTGATTCAAGTGGAAAGTATTCCAGTTTGAAGCAGACAGTATTCCTGTTACCAATATTCTCCTCCTGAACAATAGCTTACACCATAAAATAACCTTTTGTAGACAACAATATCCACCCAAACACACCATAAAAGAACAATAATTAAATGTGTTGTTCGTATTTGTAATACACCATAAACTAACCATATATAGACAACAATATCTATTTTGAATACACCATTAAAGAACAATAACTGAATGTAGCGCAAATATTTTAAATACACCATAAAAGAACAATATCTTCGCAGGATTTGTGCTTGGACATTTCGCAGAGGCTTTAATGCTTGTATGTCTTCAGTAGGCCGTTGTCATGCTTTGAAAAAGGGTTCATCAGCTGCATTAGTAAAGCCCTCAATTAAAATAATTCATGATAAATGACTAAATTCATACCGTACCCTTTTTTTGTCCATAATTGGTACGCAAGTAACTTCCTTAGTCAGGGCACATCTTCACCAGTGAAATCAAAAGTATATCGGTGTGACAAATACCACATGTATAAACATACAAGAACCCCACAGTCATCACAGTTAACCTGTTTGGGGTGACCTACTACCACCACAATATCCATTGTCCACCATTTGGCGCACTCTAAAATGCCAAACTTATAGAGGATTAGAGGTATAAGGACCTGTAGCTTGCCCACCTCCGTGGCATACTTTTCCAAATCTTGTCCTGAGTAAAGAGGGTCAAAAATCTGAATATCCCCTTCCCATATACGAAGCACCACCAAAATCCAATGATTGTTGTTGACATTAAGTGGGAAGTAATGATGTGAAAATTCAGAAAATAGTTTTCCTTTGACACTCAACAAGTTCATCAAAGAGTCTGGAATTGATGTCCACATCTTGGCCCATTCCTCTAATTCTGGCAGCATGCCATGTGCATATTTGAATACCATCCACTTATCTAGTGCATCCTTGCAGTCATGCACAAGCAATCTCTGCAAACACATAGTAAATTAACTTTCATCCTCACAATTATCAACTATCGGATTGGCAGTTATCCACTATCTGATTGACAATTATCCAATATCCTATTGATAGTTATACATTTCACAGTTCAGAGTTTAGTGTATTAAAAAAAATAATGACTTACCAGGAAATGAACTGAGTGGAATGCTTGGTCCCTCACCCATCGAGGCCCATTGTTGCGCATGAGTGTAACATAGGCATCAATGTGCTATATAGAAACAATAACAGAATGGATTAATACATATTCCTTCCTTAGCCTTTACAAACGTTTATTAAAACGACATAAATCAATACACATACTTCATCTCCTAGCCATCTCCGAGGGTTTGTAAAACCCTTCAATAATGTTGGGGTTATAAGAATGTTCCCAAGTTCTGCATATCTGCTTATTACAAATACCAACACTCAAATCAAATACAATGCCAAGTAAATAGTATTAAAAATAAAACATTCTTGTTTGGAATAATAACAAATGAACTCACTTCTTAGCACCCTTCTCTAAAAATGTATTTAACTTGTCCTCCTCCGTTGCCCCGAATGAAACTGGGTTAGTAAAATCCAATCGGGCAGCCTCGCTTAGCATGAGCAATTTATTGCTCTTCACCTTCTTCATGGTAGACGTATCAACCTTTAGGGGTTCAGGACACATATCAATATCCTTCTCAGTGGCCTTTCTTTTTTTGCCCTTTTTTTGTGGGTTTGTGTAGGGGGGTTTTCGATATTCGGGCAGCCTTGCTTAGCATGAGCAATTTATTGCTCTTCACCTTTTTCATGGTAGAGGTATCAACCTTTAGGGGTTCAGGACACATATCAATATCCTTCTCAGTGGCCTTTCTTTTTTTGCCCTTTTTTGTGGGTCTGTGTAGGGGGGTTTTCGATATTTACTCTTAGCCCTCACCCTTCCCGCTGGTGCTATTTCCAATTTACACTGACTCAAAGGCTTATTGTCTCCTTCTTCGTCCTACATAAGAAGAGAAGAAAAAGTATTACTTCTTGTTATATGCAACTATCTTCAATTAATAATAATTATCTGTACCTCAACGGCAACAATAGTTCCCACGACACCCTCCTCCTCATCCTTTACATCGTCGCCATTCACCTCCTCATTTTCCTTATTAGGCTCCTCCTCATCCTCCTTTGCATCCTCCCTATTCTCCTCCTTCCCAGCCTCCTTTGCCTCCTCCCCCTTATCCTTATCAACCTCCTCATCGTCGCATCCTCCCTACTCTCCTCCTTCCTAGCCTCCTTTGCATCCTCCCCCTTCTCCTTCTCACCCTCTTCCTCATCCTCCTTTGCATCGTCCATTTTCACCTCCTGCCCAGCATCCTTTGCCTCCTCCCCCTTCTCCTCCTCCTCCTGATCTTCTTCGTCCTTATCCACCTCCATACCCTCATCTTTCACTTCAACCTCTATCTTCTCTTCCACCTTATCTTCATCCTCCTCCGTATCCTCCTCTTTACCATCAGCCTCCTTCTCCTCCCCCTCATCCTCATCCTCATTCTCCTCATCCTTCTCGTCATCATCCTCATCCTCTACTTCTCCTCCTCCTCTTCATCATCCTCCCCCTCCTCCTCAGCCTCAGCCTCATCATCATCCTCCACATCCACCACCTTTTTGCCTCTCCATCCATCTTTTTAACCACATTCTACATAAAAATAGCAAAGAAAAATTAGAACTGTTTTACAGTTTTACAGTGTTACACTGTACTTACTTTGTCAACATGCGGCAAATCGCAATCCATTTGACAAAAAACTTTTTCTTCAACAACAAGAACCTACAAACACATCATTCTAGCTCATTTTAATTCAAATATAAAAAATAAAAAATTTGTAATGAAAACATAAATCCTATAGTATTTTTACCTTTTCCTTAGATGCCTTGTTCATAACCTCTGACTCCAATTTATCTACTTTATTTTCAATCCTTCGTAAGGAAGACAATATATCTTACAATGTGGCATGCAAACCCTCATCCCCCACCCTATGTTTCCCCTTTCTATCCTCCTTCCAATTGGAAGTCTCCCCAGCCACTCTGCATTTCAATATAAAATTCTCATCTACATCTTCATCTAAAAATTGAGCCACCTCTTGGGAATTCCGTTCCTACGTAGAGTCATCATCAGAAGTAGACTTCACATCAACATCCTCACCATCAGAAGCTGTTTGAAGACTGACAAATGATGTAAATGTTACTCTTTCATTTGTCAAGAAGGTCTTCAAACTTGCAACTTCATGAATAAGTGCCTTTGACTCTTTGTCCTCCGCATGTACAGTTATAGCCTTCAAAACCTTTACCTACATATCAATACATATCGCAAGGTAAATGTACTATGTATATGTATAGCATAAATCATTCTACACGAATTTGGGCTTCTTGTAAAATGCCCAGCTACATATAAGAGGAAAAGTACTCCTTGTTTTGCTTGCACAACAATCCCCCAACAACGAAATCCTCTCCATTGCCCATACCTAAAACATAACTCTCCATCAGTTAATTACTAAAATGTTTTAATAAATTTATTAAATAAGTAAAACTTACCGTTACAACATGCACAAAACCATAGACATTGTAATTTACATTGCCCATAGACCTCGCAGCTTGCTCTAAACCTCGTAAGGTGTCCCAGTAGCAAAGGTTTCCCTAAGGATACTCATCAAAACCATCCAAGTCATCTACAAGCTGCAAGTATCTCCTATCTACCTTATTGTTCCACCCTCTACCTACCAATAAATTTTCTAATACAAGAACTACCGCCAACTTTACGGCAACCTTGTCATTTTCACATACTGTAATCTTCTGGAACAACTCCTCCTTCCTGATTAATAACATCGACCTCCCAAATATTCGTAGTAAGAGGCTGCCTTTCTTCAAGAATTTGGGCACTGATGGGAGAGGAGGGGTAGTGTCAGCAAATTTTAGGCCACTAACCATACAAAATTCCTTTGGGGAAAGCTTTATGCTCGTCCTCTCATTCACTTCAAATAGGTAATCCCCCTTATGCCTCTTAAGGAGATGGTGGAAGGCCTGGGTAGGGAACATGTTTCTCGTAACCTCACATTCCATAAACTTACCAAAGCATGTCCTATCAAACAACTTCTTCTGCACTTTGTGCCTGTCAAAGTGGTCTTTTAATTTACCAATATAATAATAACTTGACTTACATTAGGGGTCCCCTTCATAAAGCTTAATTGGCAGATTCCTCTTTTTCATTGTTTTTCCTGCAGACTTAAACATATTTCCTATACAAATATGTTAGATTAAAAATCAATGAAAAGGGAATATAAACATATTGTATAATCAAGATATTAATAAAGAGAATGTTCAAATAAAATAAAGAGAATGTTTTTTATTTATGATAAATGATCCAGTGTTATAGATTTCCAGTTTTATAGTTTTCTAGTGTTATAGTTTTTTAGTTTTCCAGTTTTATAGTTTTCTAGTATTACAGTTTTTGGCAGACTTAGACATATTTCCTATACAAATATGTTAGATGAAAAGGGAATATAAACATATTGTATAATCAAGATATTAATAAAGAGAATATTCAAATAAAATAAAGAGAATGTTCAAATAAAATAAAGAGAATGTTTTCTATTTATGATAAATGATCCAGTGTTATAGTTTTCTAGTTTTCCAGTTTTATAGTTTTCTAGTATTACAGTTTTCCAGTTTTATAGTTTTCGGCAGACTTAGACATATTTCCTATACAAATATGTTAGATGAAAAGGGAATATAAACATATTGTATAATCAAGATATTAATAAAGAGAATGTTCAAATAAAATAAAGGTAATATTTTTTATTTATGATAAATGATCCAGTGTTATAGTTTTCTAGTTTTATAGTTTTCTAGTATTACAGTTTTCCAGTTTTATAGTTTTCGGCAGACTTAGACATATTTCCTATACAAATATGTTAGATGAAAAGGGAATATAAACATATTGTATAATCAAGATATTAATAAAGAGAATGTTCAAATAAAATAAAGAGAATATTTTTTATTTATGATAAATGATCCAGTGTTATAGTTTTCCAGTTTTATAGTTTTCGGCAGACTTAGACATATTTCATGTACAAATATGTTAGATGAAAAGAGAATATAAACATATTGTATAATCAAGATATTAATAAAGAGAATGTTCAAATAAAATAAAGAGAATGTTTTCTATTTATGATAAATGATCCAGTTTTATAGTTTTTCAGTTTTATAGTGTTCCAATTTTATCGTTTTCTAGTTTTCCAGTTTTATAGTTTTCGGCAGACTTAGACATATTTCCTATACAAATATGTTAGATGAAAATGGAATATAAACATATTGTATAATCAAGATATTAATAAAGACAATGTTCAAATAAAATAAAGAGAATGTTTTTTATTTATTATTCAATGATCCAGTTTTATAGTTTGCCAGTGTTATAGTTTTCCAGTTTTATAGTGTTCCAATTATTGTGTTTCATGCTTTTCCACTTATCCACATATTTATGTCAAATAACCAAAAAATGTAATTTAAATTTCATTTAATTTCAGTTCTATTTAATTTTATTTAACCACATATATTTAATTAAAATTTGCATTTTTCCAATTTTGTAGTTATTCAGTTCGCAATTTCATAGTAACATGTAACAGAATTTCTTCATAGAGGTCAATTTGAGACTAATTGATGCTTACTCATAACAAAAATACAAAATTTAATCATTCCTCACTAATCACATCAAGCAATTTGTAACTAGTTTTGTTGGAGGAAATTTGTTAACCACTTACGTATGGGAAATGCAAGCAAAATCCAATGAATAAAATTAGAAAAAATGGCAAATTTATAAGAAAAATCATACCTTCAGATGAGGGCGAGGCCGAGATATCGCATTGTAGGCGTGGGCGACGCCGAGACGAGGGCAGTAAGGGCGAGGGGAAGATGGCGGAGTCCAGGATGAGGGCAGTGAGAGCGGTGATGGCGACGGCAAGATGGCCGATGGTGAGATTAGGGCAGTAAGGTTACTGAAGGCGAGGGCGAATGACGGCTCCGGAAGGGAATGCGGCCAAGAAGTTTAAACTCTCCGGCGAGGGCGAAACGAACGGAAAGCTGAAATCAAAATTTGCAAATATGATGCTCTCCGAGAGGTGATGGTGGTGACGAAGATGAATAGTTGCGACCGACGGAAAGGAGACACGACCGAGCGGGAGTAGACACCAAGAAGCGGGAAGAGTATACATTTGGGGAGGGTATTTTAGTCAAAAATGCTCCCACATGTTCAAGTTCTCACATGAGGAAGTCTACTTTGGTAAAAAGTTGCTCACATTTCGGTTATTTGACCAAAGTAGCAGTCTACTTTGGTCAATTCCTCTATCAAGTATCAACATTTAGCATGAGCATGCCAAAATTTTTAGCAAAAAGTCAAAACAGTGCGTGCCAAAATTTGTAGATTAACATAAGATATGCAAATTTATGTGTATTGGCTCATTGGTCTGTCCTTATTGTTTTTGTAACATCTTTGTTTTTTCTTGTTTTTTTTTTAAATAAGGCAGGATTGTGCATATTTTTTAGGGGCATGACCTTTTCTATACTCCCTCTGTCTAATATTAATAATTTTTTTTGAAAAAAATTTATTACATATTAATAGCTCTACTTTCACTATAACAAAAAGACTTATTAGCCAAATGTAATGTAAAGCGTTGCTAAAAAGTAGTATATATGACACTTATAAAATTATTACAAAAAAATTAACTATTTGTACTATTAGCGGCGTTTTTATAAAAACATCTCAAATAGTGATCCTAAAAGTGATACTTTATAAAAAGTGTCACTAATGGTTATAAGTTTTAAATAAAAAATAAAAATTTAGAAATAATAACAATACTTTTATATAAGTGTCGCTAATTAGTTGTACTATTAGCGACGCTTTAAAAAATACGTCGTAAATAAAATAAATTTAATTTTTAAAAAAATTAAGATTATTAGCTACGTTTGTCTTAAAAGCGGTGTTAATATTATTACTAATAGCGACACTTATTAAAATAGCGTTGTTAATAGTTTTATTATTTTATTTTATTTAAGGAAAAATTATTTAAATAATAATTAAAAAAAATATTTACCACTTTGGGAAATATTTCCCAAAAGTGGTGTTCCTTTTTGCCACACAGGCGCCAGCTAAGCAGCTGGTGTCTGCGTGGCTTTTTTTTTAATTTTTAGCTAATTTCATCGTTTAGAAGGACAAAATCAAGTTTAAGTTGATGTCGTCATTCTAAACGATGAAACCGGGTTAAAATTTATAAAACTTAACCCGATTTCGTTGTTTAGAAGGATGAAATTACAATTTCGTCCTTCTAAACAACGAAATTGTCATGCTTACTATTTGTGACTAGATCAGGGTCTACAGTCAGCAAGCAACTCGAGTCAAATCATGGATATCGGGGGCAACCCGCAGTGGCCGGGGGGAGTGGTGACTGGTGCGGGAAGCAATTTAATAAACAGGACCAGGATCCATGAACTCGGTTCAGTCTCTCTAGCACACGCTTCCAATTGTTGTGACGACGAAACTCATGCTCTTCACAATGCAAGCATTTTTTAATGCTCTTACTTACTGTGAGCTTAAGAAACATTTGAAGACACTTCATCAACCAGATCAGTAGTATACACGTTACCATATTAAGCTAGGTTTATGGTGAGAAAAAGAATTGTCGAAGAGAGAGCTCATTTGGTAACTTCAAGTGGCAGTGGATCCCTTAATGGATGCAAAACAGGGACATCACATCCCATAACCCTTTATGGTCAGCTTCATGCATTTGGAGAAAGGTAGCGATTTGGTGAACAGTAAGTTTTATAGTCAGTTTTATTTTCCTGTGCTGCATATCAATGATAACTAATGAGAATATGGCTGGCCACTTGCGCTAATGTCATTATTATTTTTGTAGTTTTCCCAGCATAATTGAAGTCCAAGAGATCTTTGATTGACAATCTTCTAATCAAAGAACGATGGGTTAAAATTTATAAGCACCGAAGTGCATATATTCAGGGAGGCGGATAAGAGATTGTTTGAAGGAATCCGATTTGAAGGACACAGTAGCATCGAAGCTAACAAACAACAATCTACTCATTGCCTGGTTTGGCTGCTCGTATTTACAGAAGAAAAGATGACTGACAACAGAATAATGTGTAAACAAGTGCGACTTTTTGGAATTTTTATTCTAGACTAAAGGTAATTATCAATGGCATATGTATACAAACATATTTAATTTATATCTGCAACGTAGATTAGGCTCTCCAGAAAATGATTATAACTTTTTTTTTAAATAATTATTACAGTAAATCCCTTTTTTACGTAAAAAAACCCTAAACAAATACCCAAAGTATTACAAATGAGGATAGCCTTATTACAGTTTGCCATAAGAGACGGATAACCTGATTTATAGGAGATGCCCCGGGAGTATATAACCGTTTGTGTTTGTCATCTGCTGTCGAGATGTTCTTTCGTTGCAACATCCTTGTTCTCTTCGGCTCAACGATGCCAATGAGATCATACAGACGTCTATCCAGCAGAGCAACGATAGCTCCATGCATTTTTTTTAAAATTCATGTGGAAGGACGAAATCACCTTAAGGTAATTTCGTCCTTCTAAAGGACGAAATTGGGTTAAGTTTTATAAACTTTAACCCAGTTTCGTCGTTTAAAACGACAAAATCAACTTAAACCTGATTTCGTCATTCTAAACGACGAAATCAGCTAAATTTTTTTTAAAAAAAGCCACGCAGGCGCTAGCTGCTTGGCTGGCGCCTGCGTGGCAAAAAGGAACACCACTTTGGGAAATATTTCCCAAAGTGGTCTAAAGTAGTAAATATTTTTTTTAAAATTATTATTTAAATAATTTTTCCTTTATTTAATATTTATTATTTAAATATATAAAATATAATAAATAAATATTAAAAAAATTAAAAAAACTTTTTAAATATAATATATTTTATTTGATATTTATATATAATAAATCAAATAAATAAATAAATTTTTCTACTTTATCCCCACTCCTCTTTAGAGTTGGGGCTTACATTCACGTGTATAAGAGAGAGAAGAGAAAGAAAAAAAAGGAGATGAAAGAGAAGATTGAGGAGGAGAGAGAAAAAGAAGAGAGTACCGAAGAGAGAATTTGTTAAATTTAGGTAGTTGAATACTAAAAACAAAATATCATAAGTTTATTTTCTCTTATTTTAAATATGAATTTCACCATGTAATAAAAAAATTTATTTTATGACCAATGAGCATAACTAGATTGTAGGACCAGGACATATGAAAGGGGAGAAACGTGCAAAATTTTGGATTATTTTTCCAAATTTCTCTCTCACAGCTTCTCTTTGGTGGTCACCAAAACCTGATTATAAAATCTGGTCCCTCTAAATGAGTTTTAATAAAATCTACTATTTTTTCGTAATGTAACTATTAATATTAGATTGGAGGGAGTATTTCTTTACAAATAAGCACTAGCATTTCTCTACGATTTTTTTCATTCTTCAAACTCGCGCAGGTTTGTTAACCATGGCACTTTATATTAAACTCTTACGGTCACCCAAAATATCCCATAAACTCCACCACCACCTCTAAAGAAATCCACCACCTCTAAAAAAAAATAAAAAGAAAAAAAGACCTTCATCAGATAATATCCGGCATAGAGTGCCTCCAGACAACCCAACTCAGTAAGACTTAAATGACCATGGGTACTTGTTCAGAAATCTCCTCAGCTTTCACGTGGGAGATGGGTTAGTTCAGCAGTTACCGCACCTACTTATCTGGACGTCAATGTCTATTCCCTCAACTGTAATAACTCAAGATGGACACAAGTATATGTAACATGTTATATCTTTGCCCTTCCTAGTGAAACATCTTTGTCCATTGGCTCTCTGGCTAACTTTGCTTTTTTTTTTAAAACAAAATTACTCTATGCTAAGATGGTTAGCTTTAGCTTTCACGCATATGCTTTTCTGTCTAATTTTGACCATGCTGAAACATTTAGGCCCGAAGTAACGAAAGGAGTGCAATCGGCCAACACAACTGTTTCTCTCAAGATCTTACAAATTGATCCAGGTTGTCCTGGATTGAAATGTCCATTCTACTGTCACAACAACGGAGAAAACACCGACCAACTTCTGTCGCCAACATTCACATCTATTGGGTCTTCATTTGATTTTTCTCGCCACTAGATGGCCACTGGACCACTGCAAGCCCCAAACATAAAGATCTCTCAAAAGTAAGCAGATGCCATCTACTACAAGATGTATATTGTATCCACAAATATAGGCTATTACTGGAACTAAGTACATAACCATTTGTGTACTTTCTAGTTATTTCAGCATGAATCACATGTACTTAATTCATTCCTGAAAGGCTGCAATCATATACATTTACGTGTGTTGGACACTAAAGAATCTCAGACATTTGGTGTCATATTTTGCCACCCAGCAAGTATAAATGCCACTATAAGGAATATTTCATGTGGCAGGGGGTTGATCAGCCCAATAAATTATCTGCCTTTAATTACAACACGTGAGAGTATTTTTTGGCACTTAGCACTTGAAAGAAATATTCATGTATATGATCAAAGAAATTTAACGTCGTGCCCTCTGCCTTCGCCTCAGGGAAAAATGTGAGGAAAACGAGCCTACCTTACTATGACGAGATAATGATTGATATTATTTAATTTATTTTTATGAAATATTCTGGGTTTATTAGAATTTGTAGAAAATTAAAAAAAAATCTTTTTAAAATCTTCTAGTTTTTACTGTTTTGGTAAAACAAAAAAAAATAAGTAAAAACTAGAAAAAAAAAAAAGAAAAATTAGCCTAAAAACTTTCCACTTATTAACCTATGAATTTTGAGATAAAATTAACATTTAAAAAACTTATATCTTACAACTACAACTATCATTGTTACTGTCACCGCCTTTACCACTGTAGCTACCGTTACCACTATTGTTGTTGTCGTCACTACTACCATCACTGTTGTTGCTGCCGCCACTACCACTGCTAATATTGTCACTGCTACTATCACCACCCTTGCCACCAGTACAGCCATCACCACCAACATCACTACCACCGCTATCACCATTGCTGCCACCACCACCGTTGCTGCCGCCACCACCACTGCCGCCATCGCCACTACTACTGTCGCCGCTGTTACTGCCACAACCACTACTACTGCCGTCGCCACCACTATCACTGTCACTACTATCACCACCACTGCTACCACCACTGTCACAATCAATTTTCTCTAACATCACTTGTGGAACCAAACAATGAATTTTTTTTTAAAATCTCTTAGTTTCTCTTTTACCTATATTCACTTTCTCTTTATCTTTTCATTTCTCCCAATTTCCACCAATCTAAATAGACCCTACGTGTTTTAAGGAAAAAAGGGAAAGAGGTCATGTGGTCCAATCTGGTTATAGCTATACCTGAGTCATATTAGGTAAGTTTGACCATTAAAATAAGAATAAAAATACAGTTATTTGCACCCTATTAAACTTTTCCATCCCAAAAAAATATAGATAATATTGTATATTTTTTATGAATAAGGCTATATGCACCCCAATAATTCCCTCAGTACCCGGTTTTACTCATAAATTCATGAAGAAGTTTATAAATTTATTAGGGTACTGAGGGAATTATTAGGGTGCATATAGCCCCATTCATTTTTTATTCTAGTACTTCATATTTCTCTTATTAATTTTCTATACTTCCCCTAAGACTTTAACCCTCCCCAAAAAACATCTTTCCTCAACTCCACCGGCAGTGATAACAAGGCCATGCAAGCCATGGCTAGCTACCAAATCTAGCATGGCTATTGCAAGTCACAAGCAGTAGCCTAGCCACAACAGCTAAATGTAGGGTTAAGAAAGAGGAGATATGAGAAAAAAAGAAAAAGAATAAGAGATGGTGGAAGAGGAGGGCTAAGGCCTGGCCGCGTTGTGAGGTGGGGTTGGAGTACATAACGTTGCTGCCAGAGAAAAAGGCAAGAGATAAAAAGATATTAATAAATAATTTACAAATGTAGGAGATAAATAAGAGCTTTTGGTAGATCTAGTCAAGGGTAAAATAGAAAGAGGACACGAGAGTTTAAAAGGGTGTAAATAGCCGCATTCTTAGAACAAATAGATCATAAAATAAAACATCTAAACTGTATAAAGATATAGTAAATATGAAAGCAGGGGATCATAATTCGTACAGTTACATCATTGTAGTTCTGTTTTAATCATTAGTTATCATCATAATCGTCACAAAGATATATCTAATTCCTTCCTCGCCATGTGTTTTTAGCTGTTGATGTATAAGCACAAGGACACTTGGATAGTATTTTTATCACAAGGGGGGGGGGGGGGGGGGGGGGGTCCATTAGCGTTAGTGGGGTGCAGATACCATAAATGAGTAGCAAAGTGGGCAAGAGAAACCGAGCCACCGGCCTAAATAAGAGGAATCAAATTTTCTTTGCCCTCCATCAAGAGTGTCCTGTCAACATTCAAAGAAAGGGTGGTAAGAAAGGAGACAGAGGAGAGCAATGGCTCTCATCGATCATGGATGGTCTAAAACCCCACATCAAATTTCTCTCCTCTATCAAGCAATCTGTTATTGTAGATTATCCCCACACTATATAATAATTCGCTTCAGCTCTCATGCTTTTGAGAGCCCTCAAATGTCTCCTTCTTTGGCTGCATCCTTCGTCAAAAACAGTAGCACACTAGTGATGGGCAGCTCCCACCTCGCGCTAACTTCACCGCTCTTTTTCTTACTTCCATGTGCACACTTCCTTTTCCTGCTACTGATCTCGCTGTTGGCACGGAGGTTTCTTCTTGGCCGACTGCCTAGCCATGGCCCCCCGACATATCCAGTTCTTGGGTGCTTGGTCTCCTTCTACAAGAACCGACGCCGACTGTTGGACTGGTACACCGAGTTGCTGGCCGAGTCGCCCGCCCAGACCATAGTGGTGACTCGGTTGGGAGCCAGACGAACTGTTGTCACTGCGAATCCAGACAACATAGAGTACATTCTCAAGACGAGGTTCCACAACTTCCCGAAGGGCAAACCTTTCACTGAGATTCTCGGGGACTTTCTGGGCCGAGGCATCTTCAATGTGGACGGCGAGCTGTGGCAGACTCAGCGCAAGCTGGTCAGCCACGAGTTCTCCACCAGGTCCCTGCGAGAATATGTGGTGAAGACGCTCGAAAGGGAGATTGGCCAGAGCCTCCTCGTAGCCTTAGAGTCGGCATGCGCAGAGGGCCGAGTGCTGGACCTGCAGGATCTTCTGAGAAGATTTGGGTTCGCCACTGTGTGCAAGGTCTCACTGGGAATGGACGCGACTAATTGCCCGATGTCTTCCTCTTCGGCCCCCAGCCTCTCGAAGGCCTTTGACGCCGCGTCGGAGATCTGCGCGAGGCGGGCCGCCTCACCGGTGTTTGCCGTGTGGAAGGCCAAGAGAGCCGTCTGCGTTGGGTCCGAAAAGTGCCTTAAGGAAGCCGTCCGGCACGTTCACGACTCGATCATGAAGCTGATTCGTAGCAAAAAGGATGAAAAGGAATCACAGAAAGATGACAAAGACAAGCTGGACCTCCTGTCGAGGCTGATCTCAGGTGGGCACGACGACGAAATGATTAAGGATATGATAGTAAGCTTCATCATGGCGGGTAGGGACACGACTTCTTCTGTATTGACATGGTTCTTCTGGCTTCTTTCCTGCTACCCTGAGATAGAGAAGGAGGTGGTGAAGGAAGTGGCGATGGCCATAGATTCAGAGGAAGGGAAGCTAAGCTACGAAAGGTTGGAGAAGATGAAGTTCTTGAAGGCTTGCTTATGTGAGAGCATGAGACTATACCCACCAGTTGCATGGGACTCAAAGCATGCAGTGGACGACGACACTCTGCCAGACGGGACACGAGTGGGGAGAGGGGACAGAGTGACCTACTTCCCCTACGGAGTGGGGAGAATGGAGAAAGTGTGGGGCAAGGACTGGGCAGAGTTCAGACCCACGAGGTGGATGGACCCTGCTGGCTCAGGGCAGCTGCTCAATGTTTCGCCCTACAAGTTCCCGGTGTTCCAGGCCGGGCCAAGAGTTTGCTTGGGCAAGGAGATGGCCTTCATTCAGATGAAGTACGTAGCTGCGTCAGTGCTGAGCCTGTTCGAGATTAGGCGGGCCTCTTCGCAGCTGCCGGTGTTTGTGCCATTCCTGACCGCTCATATGGCAGGTGGGCTCAAGATCATGGTCCAACGCAGACGATGACCCTGACAATTACGGCTGCAAGTGGATTTTTCTTATTCACAGCCTACGTGGCTTTTTCTAACTTTTGTTGCTCATAATTTAAAGCAAATTGTTCGAATGCACCTGCCATATAAGTATTGTTTATAAACACTATGTCTTTTACCACTTTCTTTCTATTAAAATTTATAGTATTGTTTAGAATCACGTGCTCCAATAATAATTTTTCTATACCACTTTCTTTCTAACAAAATTTTACACCGTGATTGGATAGGAAAAAAAAAAGAATCTTCCTATTGTATCACATGCATATATATGTACAAGAGGACTTTTTATTGCTGCGTTAATAAAGAAAGGAAAATCAAGCAGTAGAAAGTGATTTGAGATTTAGGGGAAAAGGTAAAGAAGTTTGCAACTCTCCATATATGTCCAAACACAACCCAGAACACGATGAGAGACTGATGCGACTCACCACCTAGACGCCACGCCCCTACTTTCGAAGAAAAAGGAGAAAGTGTCCAGGTCGGGTATCGAGAAACCCAAACTCTGCTGTCTTCTTATGTTCCGTAAGTGTTAGATGCATTGCATTTAGGGAACTTGGCTCTCTCTCTCTCTCTCTCTCTCAACTCGTATATTGTTGTCGGACGAACAACATAATCAAAGCTGATTCAACACTTGATCATTGTTATCCTGACAGACCGAAACTCTGGATCTCCACTTGATCCCTTCGACCATCGAGGAAGAAAATATAGAGAGAGCCAAGATATTACGTGCCAATTAGTGTAAAGTTAATAGCATGGATCCTAGTGATAATTTGCAACATATATGTACGTAGTACTTGTAAACAAACATACACGTACATATTGAAAGCCGCAAAGATACATCTATATCAGATTTGTAATCCTTTAGATATGCTTTAGGATAAGGAAAGACTTCTACCAGTAAGATAAGTCAGAGAATTTAGTATGTGCAAAACATTGGTGATGATTTGGATTTACCTCGTGATTATATGCACAAAATGTGGTGTACCTCCGGGTTCTTCCTTAACCACAAACAAAGACATTGATGAGGATTTAGCTTAATGACAAATACTTGTGCAGAATTAGACAGCTGATGGGCAGCGCGGTAAAAACCGAAGTAGCAACACAAGCTTAAAATGGTAGAGGCAGACTGCCAGACAACTCGGGTTGCAAACAAAATATGGGCCCAGTGAGCTATGTAGGTATGTGTGGGTAGTTACTAGTTATCATCAGTCGTGACATACAGTAGTGAAAAATGCAGCCCAGCCCCACATGCACATGCTTTTAATAGCTATCTTCAAGATTTGGAAACCCATGTCGTACTCAGCAGTTGGGGCCCACTGTTGAATGGGGTGTTACACAAATCACGGTACAAGCTGCATTGATTGGCCAGAATGATCTGAAGTACAAATTTTTAAAAACTAAGTTCATTTCATCACGTGAGTTTGCATTTTAAAAACTACTTGTGCAGCATCTAAGTAGATTTCTTTCTCAACTGGAGAGGATAAGACTAAAAATACCCACCATAGCCCATGCCGCCCCTTACAAACCCCCACTCACCACCACCAAATCATCCGGCCACATGATATCTGCCTTCAACGGGGGATAATGTCGTACTCCCCCTCTCTATCAGAACAGAGATGATGCTAAATCAACAATTCACTACTTGAAGTCAAGTATCCCAATGGCTAATTATACTCCCTCTGTCCTGAAATAAATGTCCTATTTGAAAAAATAAATTGTCCTAAAATAAGTGTCTCATTTGTTTAGCTATCAACTATTTTCTCCTCCCCCATAAAGTTTTTATATATTTTCTTTCTAAAATACTTTTTATTAACTTTTTTATGTGTCAATAGAGAAAGAATAATTTTTAAAAAATTTGAGTGAAATGATGTAGCTTAAATATTTGACCTTTTCAAAATGGGACACTTATTTCAAGACGGAGAGAGTAGATAACATAAACTGCATCAACTAGTAAGAGCCAAAGAATGCAATCCAATTTCATTAAAGATTACATTATTTTCATTGTTTTTTCTATTTTAAAAAAATACAGTATACATAAAGTAGTAAAAGTACCCAATTCACTGCAACAACTAAGTCCAAATTAACCGTACCAATCTTTGGCATCATACATGGGTGTCTTTATGTATGCACCCTTTTGTTGTTCTTATATTCATGTTTAGGTCAGACCAAAGCTCTACTCTTAAAATTCTTAAAGTCAAGTCAACGTTAATCACTACAGTGTAATGTTAGTTTTCGCAGTCCTCATGTACTCCATAACTGCTATCTGCTTCAAGAGAAAAGGAACGTATATCTTCCAACACAATTGTAGCAGCAGCCTAATCCCAATACAACAGCATCATAATTCATAAGTCTGTTTCAGGAACAGTTAACATAAGATCAGATAACATTCTTCCCATCAAAAATTTTAATTTTGGTAAGGGAATATCTTCACCTTGAGGATCATTAGTCATTAAG
The DNA here is from genome assembly GCA_035235625.1 of Saururus chinensis. Taxonomy (NCBI): domain Eukaryota; kingdom Viridiplantae; phylum Streptophyta; class Magnoliopsida; order Piperales; family Saururaceae; genus Saururus; species Saururus chinensis. Next base: position 37,920,284 of record CP141145.1, read on the forward strand.
GAACCAAATTTCAAATTTAGTTGCAACGATTATCTTGGTCACCCTTAAAACCAAAGGTGAAAGATAGCTTTTCTCCTAAATATTAGTTGCACAAAAAAACACAAATACACTTTACGTTAAATTGTAGCCTACAGCCAATCAACTGAGAAACTGAAACTTTTGATCTTCTTCATGTTACAGCATTGGAGACACCTCTTAGTTCGAAGTCAAGGAGAACTGACTACCATCTAGGAGCCTCCCAAAATATAAACATACAACTACTGGCATCTATAATATGCATTATGAACCTATCTAGTGTACGCTATCCCTGGCAGTAATTAATTACACAATAAACCACCTACACAAACATGCAATGACATATTTTTCTGGACAAAAAAATGAAAAAGTATGTCTAAATACTCACATTTCATCACTGGGGGGAATCCCACTTCAGTCATTTGCTGGAGAAAAGTAGATTAATCTTAAGCATGTCACTTCTGCATGATTGAAACCAAGGTGAAATCCACACTGAAGTGCTGCAAATGTACTCGCTGATACTCTCATGAGGGCGGCAATCACTCTGGTGTTTCCCATATCAGATGCTTTTCGCCAATCAACAGAAGATCCTCTTTCTCATGTTTTTTCCTTCCACTGGATCTCTGGCCTCATATTTCTGTACATTTTTCTTCTAAGTTAGCTCACTATTTTTTAGTAAAAAAAATCCGAAGTCTTAATGTGAGTCGAAATTTTACACTACTATACCAATTCATATACCTGACAACGCAAATTATGCACAAGAAGATGTGCATACTTCTCATATCAAATTCCATACACAATCAAAGAATCGAACCATGACTTCATTTAGATTTCACAATGAACAAAGCAAAGTCTGCCTATCAACAACCACAGCTAACGAGAACCAAGTGATAAACATGCCTTTACTATATTATGACACCTAGCCGTTTAAATCTCATCTAATCCATATGTCAATATATCTGTAACTCTGTCAAAAGCACCAATTTCTTTTGTTACTACCTTTGCACTTTCTCGAAAATTACTGCCAAACAACAAGGCATGAGTAGCTGGATCAGGCACATAACCCAATTCTAGCATCCGATCTAAGAATTTGCATGCCTTGTCCTTATAACCTTCTCTACACAGTCCATTCACAACAAAATTGTACATTTTGTAACTAAAAGCTCCCTCTTGAGACATAATTTTCTCCAGACTACATGCAACTAAGTGCAAATGAGAATGGCTAGCAACACAAGAAAGAAATGCATCTGTTGTCTCAGAATCAGGAATAAAACCAGCAGTCACCATGTGGTCAAAGAAGACAGAAGCATCCTTAGTCATATTCTTGGTGCACAAAGCAGTTACGAGGACACAGTACACATTCATATCTAAATAACAGCCTTCCACCAACATTTGTGCAAACAAAACAAGCATACTCCTTACTTCCTTATATTGCAACAGCGTATGCATGATCATAGCATAAGTAATAGAACAAGAAGAAGTTCCACTACAAGAAGCAAAAGATCGAAGACTGATTGCTAGGCCAACCTTGCCCATTAAGCAAATCTTTTGTATCAGTAAATTAAAACAGGAGACACTGAGATTGCAACGTTTACTACACATGTGCTCAAACACTTCAATGGCTTCTTTTATTTTGTCAAAATAGCACAGAGTGTCAATTAGTACAGAGTAGACAGCTGTATCCAAACACCAGCCCCTAGCACTGGCCTTAGCAAACAGTTCCAAGGCCATGTAGTACCTCCTCAATTTACAAAATCCAATGATTAGAGCAGAATAAGTGGCAGAATCAGGACTATGAGAAAAAACTACCATCCTATTAAGGAATTCAAAGGATTTATCCAACCAACCCTTCTCACAGAGCGTTCTTATTAGTACATTCCAAGAATTGACATTACATAAATCTCTCTTGACTAAATCGTCAAGGTATCTTCTAGCCTCAGAAAAACTTCCCCTATTACAATGTTCTTCAAGCAAGCAATTGTATGGAAGATAATCAGAAGCAGGGTTTTCAACCAAGAACTTTTCAGCTTTACCCAATTCTCCCAGCTTACAGTACCCGTTTACAATGACCACATACATCTCGTTAGCAGGATGAAGGCCCAGACTTAGCATGTCAGAGAATAGCCGAGTTGCATCATTCATCTGAAGATTTTTGCAACAAGACCCAATCAAAGAGCCAAAGAGTAGCGAATTGGGTAAAATTTCAGAAGCTAACATCGTCCGGTACAATCTAATTCCCTCCCCTAATTGATCAAACTTACATAACAAATGTATGGTACTATTATAAAAGCTACAATCTAGATGACAACCTGAGGCAAGGATCTTCTGCAAAACTTCTAGTGCTTCACCAACCCGATTATTCAAACAAAGACCGCCAATAATTATCTCAAACGTCTTACTATTAGGAATGCATCCCTTTTCATTCATTCTGTCATATTGTCCCATTGCTGCATCAACCCGGTGAGTCTTATACAGAACATCTAAAAGAAAATTTAATGTTTCCACGCTAGGAATGGTGCCAGCCTTCACAATTTCCTTATAAGCAAATAAAACTGATTGATAATCTCTCTTCTCAATCAAAGCACCCAGGAGTTTGTTACAAGCTGAGACAGGAGGAGGCTGGCATTTTGTCAAATTCATGACCTCGATTACCCTCAATGCTTCACTCAATCTTTGCTGTCCACAAAAGTAATAAATCAAATATCCAAAACCCAAATCTATTTTTACTTCATCTGTATTTAGTTTAGTCACTTTCATCGTTTCCCTCAAAAGGCCTTCAATATCTTCAAAATTCCCGGAAACACCCAGCTTCACAATCATGCGAGAATACGCCCCGGCAGTCGGGCGAAAGGCTTTCTGAGAAGAAGCCCATTTGAAAATTCTCAAGGCCGATTCCGCATCGCGGGTCGAATCCAAAACCGAGTTCAATCGATCTGGGTTCAGCTTTTTCTTTAGAAATCGAATGGCCGATTCTATTTGGGGCGTGTTCTCAGTCGGTTTTTCATATTCTAGAGAATGCTGAATCTGGGCAGCAGTTGATATCGGATGATAACAAAAATTCACTCCCACACAGAAGGAAATTTTCGCCGGAGTGGGCAAAGGTGGGAGCTTTCGTGCCATACGTTGACATCATTCCCTTATCATTGAACAAAAGGGAATAGCAATGGCAATGGAAGGATAGATACCGGATTCAGGAGGGAAGAACTTCGCTTCTCCAATTTCTGATGCTTGAGCCGTCCGGAAGTCGTATCAGAGCCGTCTGAAGCGGCCAAGTCCACCTCCATCCTTCAGGTCACTACACAGTGAGGGGAGTCAGCGACAACGAGAAATAGATTTGAGGGTTCGCGTCCGGATCCGGGTCCGAGGGTTTTTGTATGTTGAGGTTAGCTTAAGGAATGATGCACGTGAAAGGTTTATTTTCGAGATAGCTGGTACATACGTTAGCATAAGTGGTACTTAATTAACGTACGCTAGTATGTATATAATTAATTTTAATAAATTCTTTACATATGCAGCTCATTATTAGAGCCGAGCATAAAAAACACTTCGAGGCATAAACTATCTATTTTAATATATTTTTTAAGATTTTTATATTATTTATTTAATTTTTTTTTTTGGGAGGGGGAAGCTTTGATCCATATACATTCTTAGTGAGGCTAGCATAAGGAATATATAAGTCATTGATCCATATTAATATCATTTTAATGCTAATGTGTATTAGTATATTAACGTAGTCGGAAAATTTGAAGACAAAACAATCTTTATTTCTAAAATGACAATTACAAACACAAGTTAGGAAATTTGCCTAAGCAGAGTTTCTACAACTTCACTCCTCATAGTTAAGGAACAAACCCTCGAGAAAAATTCTCACACAAGCAACAACTAACTACCAAATTCTATTACAACCAACTATTTATACCAATTATTTTATCTTGACACATTTTGTACTAATGGAGCTTCCATTTGAAGAAACGCCGCCTGTAATTTTGTTACTGTTCAGATGTCCAGCTGAAGACGATGATTAATAGATTTAACGACCTCATCTTTAAAACTGTAATGACATATTTGCCCGTTGCATCATATGAGTAATTACCCCATTTACCAACGATTCTTAACACTTCACATTAGTGATTACCAAAAATACCTTTTTCTGTATCTGTTTTGCCACCAGTGTTCGATTAAATGCCTCAACCAATTTCTCACTTTCATACTGAATTCTTAGACTGAATTGAAACTCCTGCATCATATATGTATGGTCAATTTTCTCTATAGATGACACCTATACATTCCTTATGCTACGCTCATTATCAATATAAAATACTTCCTCAGCCTGTGTGAAACACCTTATGTATTTATTTTTACTCATCGAATATATTAACATTGGCATTGAAGCTGCTTCAGTGAGAGCTTCTTCTTGTATGTTTTCTTCGTAGACAAAATTATTTAAGTCCATTGAATAAAGGAGTCTCCTCTGGGATTTACTCCCAGCTCAGGTGTACTGAATAATTTCTCTATCGTTGTGCTATTTTCTTTCGGTACAAGTTTCTACAAGAATCTTTTTAGCACATTTATTGTGAATCTAACAGGACTGCTGACTCTTAGCATATTCAGCATTGGACTGGGGCTTCCTTCCTCTTAGCACAAAAAACAAAAAAAGAGGCAACGATTTTTCATGACAGAAACAGAGCAGGACTCTTCTGCAGTTCTATTGAAGCTTTAAGTTCCAGATCTAATTAGTATGGGATTGAAATTTACGATTTCCAAATCAGCCGTAATACTAGCAACTGGTTCATAGAGTGGAGGTTCAATGATGAGAACTCGAATACTCCCTACTAACTTTATGCAAAAATCAACTACGAGTACTTCCTTCAGCTCAATATGCATCCCCTTTCAATATAGCTCGCCCACCCATGAAAAGTGGGGGTCATAAGTTAGATAAAATAAAACTAAAGATCCCACTCCATGAACTTCAAAAAAATCACGTATCTTTTGATTTGATGGATACTCCTTTGAACAGTTTTACACGTTCCTTCAAAGAGTCCCGGCGAGGCCGCGCCACCCGGTTGTTGGGATCAAAGAGCAGGACCTCTTCAAATGCATTAAGAGCAGCATTAAGATCTTTTTTCTTTTCATAGGCATCTCCTAAGTTATTCCAGGCGGTGACATAACCTGGTTGAAGCTTTACAGCTTTCTCAAATTGAGTAATCCCTTTCTCAAGTTTCCCATCCCTAACATAACTCACTCCAAGAGCATTATACACCTGAATAGAAGTTTAAAACAGAAGTCAAATAAATCATACATTGATTCTGTTTAATTTGTTATCAGAAAATTTCCAAAACCGAATCAAAAGCCATAAATTGAACTTGTTTATTCTTCAGCAGCTGTTCAATTGAGGAGACATGCAGATGTTTTAGATTATCTTAACACTTAATAAAATATGTAAATTATTCAGCGGTTGTTCAAGTAAGGGCAAATGATCCACAACTACTTCAATAAATTAGATACTAGCTCATTGAAATGAATCACGGCAATGACATGCAGAAAAAAAAGACTTGTACTGGGTAAACAGTGATAAAGAATTCAGAAGGAAATTTCCAGCGTGACATATATGAAACAGGTCTCATGTACCATATTTTAAACACACTACAGCGACTTTTGTGACTTTTGTCCTATTTTCATGGCATCGAAATACAGTTATTGTGTCCAAAAGAACCACATATCAAGTACCATTTTTTTTTGGTATACCACATACAAAGTAGCATTCGGTGAGAAAATCCAGTATATCTGAACGTCCTGCAGACAATCTGTTGCGAATGTCAAGATTGCTTAAAATTCTCTAATATTTGTCCCAATTAAAAATCTATAGCAGTGCAACTCTTTCAACAGCGATTAACTTTTTGTGTACCTCAGATTTCAAACGTTAATCATAATTCATCATGTTGAGGAAGAATATTTGCAATGTTGAAAACACAAGTAATTGCATTTGGACCAAAAGGTCTGATAAATACCTGCGCAAGATCCTGATCATCTCCATCCCATTTTTCAATTGCCTGTTGCAAGTACTTCATAGCAGCTGGGTAAAATTTCCTCCTCAACATTACTGCACCCAGCTCAAAATACTCAGTTGCACTTGCATCACCACTTCGGACTTGTTCCTAATAAACCAGAATACGAAGGGTAAGTGATCTTGCACTTTTACTGCAGGAACTTTGCAAAATTCAAGTTGTTAATTTAAAAATTTATCATCTGATGCCAGAAAAACAGCAGGGAAAAGGATAAATTACCATTTCTGGGCCACATAATAATGAAAACAAATACAGCGGTAGTTTACAAGAAAATAATTACTATTATTATGATTATTATTATAATACAATAACAAAATCCACAATGTCATGAAGATAGTCTATTGTAAATATATAATTCAAAATATCATACCGCTAGCTGACTGACTATACTAACGGCATGCACATTCTTAAATTTCAGACAAATTATACATGCGTCATTTACTAGTAAAGAGAATGACCTAGCAATATAATTACTAAAAAAGAAGAAGGAACTAGCAATACAGTTGGCTTACCTGCAACTCTTTGGCTGAAAGGTCGAGCTCCCTGCGGACAAGAACTTGACGGATAACAAAGAAGGTTCCCACACCAAGCAGACCTAATAGTATCAACAAGTAAGAAAGCTGAATTCCCAATTCAAAGAGTTCGCCAATCTCATAAACCATGTCTGATCGCAGTTGTTGACTGGCATGAGCTACTTGTCCAGAGGTCAGCCATGCTAAGACTCCACAGGAAAGTGCAGATATCCCTGGGACTAGGATGTGTACATTCCAAGTATGTTCTGCAATTTAATTTGTAACAAGTTGAAATAATATATGAGAAGGAATTAAAGCAAAGATGAAGAAGGATAGTAATGTAGCAAATTCAAATTTAAGCAAATACGAACAAAAACTGGAAAATAAATTATATTCCTTAGGGGCTAAGGCTTGCAGAATTAGTTCCAATATTTGATTGCTGTCTTTTGGCAAAAACATGGCATTGCAAAAACTGGAAAATAAATTATATTCCTTAGGGGCTAAGGCTTGCAGAATTAGTTCCAATATTTGATTGCTGTCTTTTGGCAAAAACATGGCATTGTAATTAAAATCACTTTGAAATGTTTACATTAATTATCATTTGCTATAATTTCTTTGAACCTGCAAAAGGTTAGTTCTCTGGTTGGCTATCATGCCTAATTATGAAAAATGTTGGGTTCTCGTACCGAAAATGAAAAAACGTACACAAATAAGGTAAAAAAGTTACTTAATTGGCTCATTAAAATGCAAACTTTAGATATTCAAAATCTGAAAGTGCTGCCTAGAATAAGTTGTAGGTCGGAAAGTAGGTAGAAAGGTTGAAAATATTTAAGGGCCTGTTTGGATAAAAATTGTTCCAACGATTAAATCCAGCTTGTGCGTGATTAAACTTTTTGGGACAATTGTTGATGCAGCTTTGGAACAGTGCCCCAATACCCTTAATGTGAGAATATTTTGAAAAGGAACTTAAGTAGTGCACTGTTTCAAAGCGGATTTCACCTAATTGACTGACAATCAAGCTTTTTCAAGCAAACGGGCTTCTTTGACTCTTTTCTCCCCCTTTTTGCAATCCAAACAAGAATGTTGGATGAAAGTCAAATAATGTCAGAATTCTCCCATTAATCTTGCATCCAAACATGCCTTAAGAAAAGTTGGTTAAATGGTTAATCAATGGTTATACTCTCAAAATTTTATCGCATTGGATATATCGGTGCTCAAAATGTTAGCATCCTCATTAAGAGAAGGTGCACTCATTAAGATTTAAGATGGCAACAGAGATAACCAATGGACACTGATAGATGAGGAGCAATGACCAAGAACCACCGATATATGGCATTTCAAAATAAATAATAATTAATGAAACCAGTTTTAGAAGTTTCTCTGTTTGGGAAAAAGATGAGAGAGAAATTTTAAAATAACAATTAACAGCGAGAACGAGAGCCAACCTTCCTGAACTTTGGAGATAGAAGATTCCATATTTGCCCCTCCTTTGAAAATCTGCCGTTTTCCATGTCAGTAGAAAATAAGTTATCTTCCAGGCAATTAATAGTTAAAACAGAACAACTTGGAAAATGAAGAAGATGGTGAACTTATCAAAAAAGAAGAAGAAAAAGATGATGAAGAAGAAGCTGCTGATAATTTGCTGTGAAGCAGTCCTAGAATGTAAATTAAAACAGAAAACCTTCTAAAATTGACATAGCAACATGCAAAATATCCCTTCTTTTAACATGCACTTAAAAGAAACATATAATGAAGTAATAATGGGAAAATTTCAACCAATACAGCTTGGAAATTTAACAAAAGCAGCTGAAGTTGAGAACAAGCAATGCTTTATTCTGTTGAATATGCAGTACCAAATGGTACAGAAAAAATTGACAGCATTTCCTGTCCTAATATCATATTATAATATAAAGCAAATTGGTGTACTATAGAACTTTTAAAATTGGACAGTTTGACCTATGTTTTATACCATTAATCCCTATTTTATCCATTCTAATTCCCAAAAGGCAAAGATAATAGAATCCTAATCCCTATTTTTTAGGTTATGTTTATTTTAACTTTATAATATCATATCTTGCACTCCCAAACTCTGATTCTCGTGCTCTTGGTATCATTAGAAAGCTCTCAACAAGCTCTATCAAATAAGATCTTACATTATTATGTTTTCTCAAACTTTTTTGTAGGCTCTATGTATATAACATATTTCTCAATAATATTTTTATATATTATATATATTAAAAAATTTGCATATTTTTAACGCTCTTGGAAAACCCCCGAAAAAATCTATCAAATGAGACATGCCACCAAACTAGTTCTGAATATGAATAATATGTTCCACTACACAAAGTCCTTCGATACCATTGTCTTCGCAAACCTATGACATAATATTCAACCTATGAGATTTGTATTTACAATTGCCTTTTAGGAGTGCATATGAGTTAATATAAAGCTTGCATGTATTACTAATGATCATTGTGATCCTCAAAGTAATGTATTATAACTATATATGCAAGAGAGACATTTGTTTAATATATATTTTATTTCTAATTTACTTTATTTTATCTATATTTACATGCATTTTTTGCTGGTACTCAATAAACAAGAACAGACGCCCAGGAATCAGAATATAAAAATCTACAAAAAAATTGAATTCTGATAACAAAATATAACTGAGCTGGGAAGTTCAAACTTCGACTCGCCTGGTCAAGAAACAGAGGACCCGGCCCCTCGGCCCCAGAGCAGTTGGAAGCAGCAGGTAAGCCACATCCTTCTTCCCCTTCTATTTCCGAGCACGGCCGAGGCCGAGATGCGAGATAGGAAGAGGGTCTCAGAGGCGTTAAATCCCGGAGAACAAGCAGAGAGCTACGGCCGCAGCACACACTGGGCTTCGAGAATCCGAGTCTCAGCAAAAGGGTGGTCTTATGATGGGAGGAAGAGGTGCCGGTGAAGAGCAAGTGAGAAGCAGAAGGATAATGGCGGAGAGGCGCCATCATGGCCGGACGATAAAGAGCGAGGCCAGGCTCGTGACTTGTGAGGGGAGAGTTTTGCCCGATGAATCCCATTGGGTCCCCAACATTCAAATTTATCTTTCAGTTATACTTTAAAAGGAAAAAGCTTGTATGAGCCCAGCAAGTATCCAAGGCCCTCGGATTGTGATCTGACCGTGTAAGATGATAAAAATTAATATACCCCACAGTTATGCATTTGACCTGGGCTCATATAAATGAGCTCGGCTTAAGTGCAACTATCCCAATTATGGTATATTATTAAATTAATCTATTACTCAGGGTAAATTAGTTTATGTTTTCTTGTATTTTCACAATTAAATGGCTTGTGATACCCGAGCTTTCTTGAGTCCATGCACATACAATTTTTTCTTATATTTAATAAAAAAAATATTTATAATAAAATAATAACTTAATAATAAGTTTTTATTTCTAATTTATATATTATATACTTTATAACATGATAAAATATGATGAGACTATGAAATGGTCTCATATGGTAGGTCTATAGTACACAATATACAGGGCCCACAACATAATGTGCCCACATAGTAGACTTACAAAGCAATAAACCCACACTACATAGGTCCCACAATATAATAGATCTACAACATGAGGCCCACTTTGTGGGTAGGCGCACAACATGGTGAGATGATGGGTATGAGCATGGAAGTTGCACATATATATCATAAAATTCTAATGTTGGGTTTTAGTAATTCACTAAGTATAATAAATATAAATTTTAAATTATGGATATTGGATATAATAGGAATATCTTAGGTATACTACAAATACAGGTTTGAAAGTTTGGTCTTTTAGATACATTCCCATGTTTATTTTTGTAGGGTTAACAAGGGAAATTTTCATAATAAATTTTAAAGGGTAATTTGCATATAACACATATTAATTAGGGAAAAATAACATGAACCTAACCTCATCCGAACCACATGAGTCAAGGTATTATGAGTCGTTGAATTGAGATCTAACAATGTATGTTACTTAAGGGTTGTCTACCCTACAAGTAAAAGATATTGTTGTAATGAAATCCAAGGGATTGAAATGCCTACCTCTCACAGTTGTGCATAAGCCCATACTCATATTAGTTGGCTTGCATCAATTATGGCTATAATGCAAGTATCAATTATGGCCATATATACCTTTTTTTTCTTCAAAAAGTTTAGTCCAACTCACTCCCCTGTTCCCCTTCTAGCATCAATGTTGCCAATCGCCACTCGCCTTCTTGTGACCCTATGACATCGTCCCACTCCCCCTAATAACCTCCCAAGTCCCAACCATGGCCTTCTCCACGGTCAGAGGCAGAATGACAATTGGTGGCGCTGGTGGTGGAGGAACAAGAAAGTGGGTGTGCCTCGAAAATTTGAAAATTTTTCTTTAGTTAAGTAATTTTAAGAGAGAAATTAACCCCTTATAGTTAAACTAGACCATAAAAAAAAAAACTTATATATGAGCCCTTTACCATTAGGGGCAAGGACAGGGAACTTTCCTAATTTAGGATGGGATTGTGGGTTGCTAGTCAACCTAAACAATTTGGCCACTTGGAAACCCAAACCCCTAACTAGAGGTCCGGGAAGGGTGAGGTCTACCATTGTGACCTAAGGGTCTATATATGGTAAGTTAGCAGATATGCCTATGAGACTCAGCCCGAGATACTCGGATACGAGGGAATACCCACGGTTGGGCAAAATCTGCCTAGATTTGCCTGCCAAGCTTAACGGAAAAGGTTGTGGCTAGAAATATACTATTTAAGGAAATTATGACAACACTCCGACGTAAAAGATGAAAGGGCAACATGAGTCACTTTAGTAAGTTGTTGGGCCTTGCACATGCCCTAGGGGAAAACCAACTTGCCTAGCCCATTGCTTTGGCTCCAAGGTACAAAAAACATGGCATAAATTTTTATGAGGGAGAGGATTAGTTCAAATCAAGAAAACAACTTAAAATAAAATATTAAAAAATCTATTGGGAGGAAATCCCAACCAAGATAGGAGACCCCATATAAGGCATGCTCTCTCCCCCAACCCACCCCTTTCTTTTCTCTCTTGCTCTCTTTCTCCCTTGGTCGAAACCCCCTCTCCCCTCTCTTTTCCTTCTCTTTTTCCTTTGTCTTAGCTTCCCCCTCCTCTTTCCAAGTCATCTTGAAGCTTTGGAGTTTAGAAGTCATTGGAGCACCTTGGAGCATGGAGAAGGACTCCTCCATTGAAGGCTAGAAACTCAATGTTGTAGGAATTCACTTGTGAAGAGGTAGGAACTACCTCCTATATAATTATATTATAATGAAGTAGGTAGTGATCGGTTTATTTGTGTGAATCATGTTATGTATTGAATGATTTAATGCTTATGCTATGCAATTCTGATGTTTGAATATGTGTTTAAATTCTTAAGTATGTGATATTTAATTAGTATGACATGATACATGGTGTTTAGGATGTTTCTCAAAGTTGTAAATAAATTTTTCAATGAGTTTTTAACAGAGTTAATTAGGAGGGTGAGATTTTTGGTGATTGGGAAAAGATTGTTTAACCTTGAATTTTATAGTGCACCTAGAAAGGCCGAACTATTTTGGAACCTTCTAGTTCGGAATTTTTGTGAGACTTCAAGGGCAATCCCAAATCTTCTTGGTAAAAATTTCAAATAGTTTGACGAAGTTCTCCTAAAAGAGTTTATTTTAAGTTGTGAATTTTTGAAATTTTTATTGTGACTTATTGAATTATTATATTTTTTGAAAATGGAAAAGGTTTGAATTTCTAGATTATGAGTTCCATAGATCTTCCTGATTCTAAGGATCAAAGGTGTTAAAACATCCTCAAAATTTTAGGAGACCTAGGCCTTTGAATCAGGTGCTAGTGCAAAAACTTTGAGCCAATTTGGACTCTAATTAACCTAGATATGACTTTAGGAACCCTAACTATCCTATAATTTTGCATTGTACAATATTTTTTAATAATTTGGGATGAATAATTTTATTAACCAGACTAAACCCCTAATTTAATTTTGGACCTTAGACTCGTGGCACTTACAATGGTCCAAATTTCAGGTTAATTGGATTTATTTAAATATTTTTCCTAAAAATACTAGTTTGGAAAAGTATAGGGATTAGGGTTTTACCCTATGCCCACTTATGTGGGCAATTTGCTATGACGAATACCTGATTTGACTACAGTTTCAAATACCCCATCTTTAGTCATTTGAATATTCTTTTCATAACATGAGATGACTCCATCATAAGTAGAGTATTTATGACTAGTCCTATTTTTTATGATTCATGTAAAGCATGTGGGCTAGGGGTAGAATAGTAAATTGAATGATTAAGTAAGGTATCTCATGTGACACTCTTGTATGTGGGGAATGAGATCAATATCAATGTATGCTGAAAGCATGACAATGAGGAGGAATACTCATATTATGAATGTGTAGATTATTTAATGCATGGTTAAGTAGTGCAGACCATGTTCTATTTTGACGTATGTGATGAAGACATCATTAGGTAATCTTTAAAAGTACCTTGTATGGTTCTTTTGAAGTATGAATGATATTGGTTGAACTATTGTAACTTAATGGTATATGGTCTAGAACCCATTAGTTTGGCGGTGTATGAATTTTTACTAATATGCCTAAATTCCTTGTTATGCTTGTATAGTGTTATGAGTAGCATACACATAGCATGACATGACATGACATGATGTATGATCATCTAAATAAAGGATATAAATAGAATAATATTCATGTAGTATAATGCATGTAGATGCATGAGCATGTTTAGGTTGCAAGTATCTTGCATCTTTATTATAATCTAGTACAGGGTAGGCAAACTTACTAATCTTTGGCTCATGGGTGGTTTGCCATCTTAAATATTTTGTACGCACATATTTTGGTTGGTACGATAAAAGATAAATGCATATGTCTCTTTATTGTTCAATCATCTAGTACCTTAAACTCACTGTCACAGTTTCCTTAAATTTTAAATTTTGTACCTATATGTTAAAAAAATATTGTTGTAATTTTTATAAAACACCGAAGAGCCATGTCGTGAGAGTGGGCTAAGGGTAAAATTGTTTTAAAAATAAAAATTCATAAGTCAAATATGAAATGGATGAGGTCACCCACCCACTCTTTCAGCCATCCTACCCTCATTAACACATCCTACCTCCATTAACACAATTGGTAGATATATACTGTCAATGTATATGCAAGGTAGGGTGGCTAAAATAGGGGATACCAGACTCCTCAATTATGTGCCTAATTTCCACAAGTCATAGTGGTTACATGCCTATTTTCATAAATCACAGGGGTTGAGTTACTTTCTTATTATAATTTATAGGGCAAAGTGCAACTTACCAAAGTTTCAATGTGGAATATGATTCAAGGTGACTTGGTATTGCTGAGAGTAATACCCCCCTCTAGGACACTTAATATGAGACGGAGGGAGTTTTATACAGTGTTTTAAAAACTAGACTGGACGGGCTGGTCTAACTGGACCTGGTATAAAAAACAGGCTGGTTCGAGTAAAATTTTGGGTTGGTTTGACCCGGCTAGGTCAGCGTGACTTGGCCGGTTAAACCGTAAACTCGGTGTTTCAGTCTGGTCCATTTTTTTTTTTTAAAAAAACAATTCGGGGCTAGTCGTGGAGTTGGGCAAATTGGCGAAGGGTTTACTGTTCATCGAATTTCACATTGTGCACAGTGGCGATCTAGAGCTCGGCGGCTAGCAGAGAAATTTGGGGCATTGCCGCCACTGGAGGCGATCTTCGGTCGTCTGGTGATTCATCTGCATTTTGTCTATCCGGCATTTTCACAACCGATTGAATCTCACATTCACCGTCCATGGCTTGAAAGGGAAGAAATTTGGACGATTTGGGTCGGCAGCTTCCTCTTCGGTGAAAATCCGTCTCCAGAAAAGATCTCTCTCCGTCGAAAACCCATCTCCGGTAAAATCTCTCATTTCTCTTCTCATCCATTCCTTTCTTACTGACTATAGCTCTGCCTCGTCAACCTTTTTTTTCCCATCTGCCTCACCATGACATTTTTTTCTCCCTTACATGCACACTTCTCCACCGATCTCAGTACCTTCTTTTGCCATTCTGCGCAAGCTTCTGGGGGCCCAGCTCGATATGAGCAATTGGAACTTGCCGAATGTCCAGCACCTTCGGCCATTCTCATCTTTCCCTGTCGACATTTACAAGCAGTAAGTTTTAACTTAAGTATTCATTTTGGCCGACATTTCTGTATCATCTAAATTTACAAATAGTAAAAGTTTTAAGTATTCTGCCAATTCTTTTCATATTAGGATATCTTTTTGCAGTGTTAATGTATTTACTTATTAAACCATAGAAATTATCACTCCCTTATAGCTTTTTAGTGAATGCTATACCAGATTTAGATGGACTTAATTGTATGGAAATCATGTGAATACTTTGTTTGTGTTATTTAATTTGGACTAATGGACTTAGAAGTGAAAAGTAGATGATTTTTTTAGATTTGAACCTATGAATGCTGTTTATGTTTTTAATTATGATAAAAGTATGAGTTTGAATGACTAGCGTAGGTTTAGATGTGGTTGGAATGAAAAATATTTTAAATGGTTAAATAGGTTTAAATAACATTTTGAAATAGGTTTAACTAAATTTTTTTTAGTGTTATAGGGAAACTCTTACAAAAAATTTTTAGATAATGGCATCATCACCTGGCTTAACCCAAGTTGACCCAACCCAACCACTAATCTGAGTCAAGGTCTAGGCCAGGTTTTAAAACATTAGTTTTACACCGAGACTAGACTGCCTACCAGTTGGTGGCAATAGCGTATCACTTATTTCTACAAAGGAAACTGATAACTATACATGGGATTTGTACCTGTAAAGTGGCATGTTTTGTTGAACAATAAAAGTGGGCATCATATAGCCAACTTCTTAGTCCTCCAACAAAAACCTACCACCTCAAATGTGCATAAGTTTCATATAAATTTGGTGTAGCATTATCATTTTACTTCCAAAAAAAATTGTCACAAGAGGTGAAATTAGATGTGATTTGCCAAAATGGCAGACATTCATCTTCGTAACAAAAGTAGGGAGTTCCAAAATGATCAAAATAAGGAAGCGATCTCCACTTCTTCACAAGAAATATTCTATAGTGCCCCTGCTAACTGGTATTCTTTAAATTTCGACAGTGCTTATCGATGCAACTCTAATAAATCTACCGCTGGAGGGGTCATTCGAGAATGCAGTGGCACTTTTATTGCTGCTTTTGCAGTTGAGCTTTACTTTTCGTCAGCTATGTCTATGTTGGCCTTCTTGGTGTGAAAACGTCTTCATTATCTTAAACTTTCCCATAACATTATTCAAGGTGACTCTTAGACGATAATAACTCATATCAACGCTCTCAAGAAAAAAAGATTATGACGAATTCAAGGATATATTGAAGAAATTCAAGAACTCATCTGCACCTTTTCTCAGTATCTATGCAAAACCAAGTCGCAGACAAATTGGTAAATTTCGCTCTAGATCATTATTCGTGTTACTGGTTCCTCAAACCTCCACCCTTCCTTTTTACCTCTCTCAAAGATGATGTCTCTGGCAGTCACTACTCTTGTTCCTGTAAATATGTGTGTTTGTAATTCTCTACCTCTTGTACCAAATAAAAAAACGAAAGAAATACTCTACAAACAAACTGTTCGACCTATCTAAGAGAATAAGTGAAGTTTCACTTCCCGTCTTCTCAGTAAAGAATAGCGAAGTAAGCTTAATAATATATATTTCTTTTGGTTCACCCATAGTCACTTTCAAACAACTTGTTTCGGAATTGTTATTCACTTAAATCCTGTAGAGCCTTGGAGAAATACATAAATTTGAATTTGTCAGGGATACCGGGAGAGTGAAGGTGATCTGACGGCCAGCCCTTGCCACATCGCCCATTTCCACAAGTGGCTCACAACAAGAGAAACTGGAACGATTTGCCACAATGGTGGATGTTATTATCCTTCCAAGTAAATTTCCTGTAGTGGAAGTGGACAAACAATAGTTACAGTCCATGAAACAGCCAGTAGCACCATTCAAGTTTGAACTGCCTTTTGAGTAAGTCAAGGAGGGAGAAGGGGCAGTGAATTATACGAACTATTGCACCACTAAGTAAAAATGTCATGCAGATGTCAGAAAGGCGCTCCACAAACTTAATGCAAATCAAACATTAGATTTTAGAACAAAACAACTCCATCATATTCTGTTAGTTTGATTTCATGGTAGTATAAAAAAACGGGGAAATGAACAAAAAAAGAACAGACATCAAAGAAATAGGCCAACCACCATGAATGCAATATCAGGTAAAAGGGCTTTTAAGACAAAAAAAACAGGGAAAAGGGGAGAGACATGTTTTACTATCCATCCGTGGACAGGATATTGACTGGTTTGCTTTTAATAGCGGGTAAATTTCCTCCTTACAACTGACAAGATAATTCTAATAACTGTGATCATTCAATCCATTAACTTAAAAAAAAATGCATCCTGCTTCCTACAGTTAGACAAGAAGGTCAATGCGGTTTGTCTTGCTTTCTCTGATTTAGCCAAACAAAAGCAAAAACTGCAATGTAGTTCAAGATTATGTTGTTGTATGAGATACTTCTGATTGAAACCCATATAAGCAAATAGTTCTGAATAACCCAATTTCTTCTGATTGAATTACACCTTGTATTAGGAGTGACTTGTGATCCCTATTTAAAGAGTGCCAACTCTCTCTACTATTCCCTAGACTTACTAATGAAGTACTTTAAATCACTCCCCACTCATCAGTTTACTAGATCCAGTGAAGGTCCAAAATATGCAAAAAAAGTGCCAAATCTTCATAGTACTTTCTCTCACAGTGTAGTCAAACAAGTCAACGAAGCACATTACTAAATGCACAGGCGACAGGCGTACAAAGAAACATGCTCGTTTCATTCACTAACACTAAAATTTCAAATTTTTGCTGTCTACTTACATATCTTTACTGGCAATTGATTTTATAGTTTAACAGTTGAAGCACTATAGAACAAAGTCGAAATGAAAAAAATGAATAACAAGTTGAGAAACCATGTGCAGCAAAGTAAATATAACATAGCAAAATGACTATAAGGTTCATTTGTCAAATAATTTCACTGTACTAAAGAAGGCACCCAAAAACACACATTATCCACAAGTTCAATTAGTACTATCTTTCTACTGTAAACTCAATTTCCAGGTGCCTATTTAAGATATTACCCTGATGACGTAGACAGAACAAATCAAATAACCATGCTTATATCTTCAAAACAAAAATTCAGAATGCCTATTTGGCTGTATGTAACTCACGTTTTTTTACAACTGATCTCTTATACAGTACATGGATTTCAACATTGTATCCAATGTATCCTTTGACAATTGAAATTTGACCTCTTTTTCTCCTAATGAAACCTGTGTATCATCCTGTAGCTGCAGAATTACACATTTAAAAAAAAGGTCATATTCACCCGTGAATCATGAATGCTCTTTCTATAACAAGACATAAATTTTCCCAAATGACATACTACCCAGACCAATGAATTTGAAGAAATAATTCAAATACCTTCAAATTGATAACGGCAACAGGATTTGCGGATTCTTCACTCGGTTTTTCCATATTCCATGTCATTGCCTTTACTCGGGGCAAAGAATACTGCACCAATTAATTATACAAAGAGAACAAAAATTCACGTAACTTGAGACCCTCAAAGAATACGCAGAACTAAGATCACCATCAAAACCCCACTGGCAGGGAAGTTTTAATTGTAATTAATTATCTACAGAAGGAGAAATCTAAAACATTAAGCAACAGCAAACTGTAAGCTACTGAGCGAGCTAGTTTGAATTGTCAGGTAAATCTTCCACTATCGCCGGAAACCCATAGTAATTAAGGTGGTCGGTCTTTACTCCGTAAAAGAAAAGACAAGTGACAAACAATTCTTATGGTGTCCGACCTTATCCTTACGCACATCTTCTCGCCACTCTCTTTGGAATTTCTGTAGCAACAGAGTAAGCAGTCTCTGCAATTCGGGTGAAACCTCAGCTGGAAACAATTTCTGAATCTCATCCTTTGCGACATTGTCATTGACACACCTCCGAATTAGCATCCGGAGACAAACCAAAAGCTGCAAATTTTACAACTAAGCAAAATTACCAAATCAACAAAACAAAATTTTATCGCTGAAACGCTATAAAACAAATAAAGATAGAAAACTCCGACAAAATGGGGATGGAACAGAGAGAGTGGCAATCGGGCTAACGGGATCAAGGTCGGAATCGTTGGGGAGCTGGAGCATTTCACGGAAGAGGCCACGGTCGACAGTGTCAAGGCCGGTCTTCCGCGTCCGCCAGAGTGCTTGGAGGATGTACTCCACGGACTCCTTACTACTGGACTGCACAAGGAGAGGCAGATGGCTCCAGAGGCTATGATCCATCTTTTATGACAGACTCGGTCTCCTTTTCTTTGTCTGGTAGAGGGAAGTGGGAAGTTGCAGTGGCCGGACACTGAGAAGACAACGGAGAGAGCGTCTACAGAAAGCAGAAGGCGGCTTGCTTCGCCCCAATGAACAAGCGGTACCCTACGGCCCACGGTGCTTCGACAAACTGCAAGCAGCTTTTGCTCAAGACGAAGCGGCCGATACGATTGGGTCGAGGCGGCCCAGTCAAGTGAACAAGCGGCAGGCTGATTCAAGTAGAATCGTTTTGGCCATTTTACCACTACAAAGTAGCCGTATAGTCGGGAAGCCGCCTGCGTGACATTCGTGGGTGATTGTGTCATTTCATCGTAGTCCAGGGGTTTTCTTCACGGTGAAACAACCACCGGCATTCACCGCTTCGGCCGCCGCTGAGTACACGTTACAGGCAACGGCACTCTCTTCCCAAACGTCAGCCTGGCTTCAAATATCTCACCACTACCGGCAGATTGGGACCGGAATCGCTGGAATCAGATTAATACAAGTGCAAAATCCCCGTGACGAGGTAAAGTTTCTAACTTTTAACGTTTTATTGGGCATTTTTGCTTAATTGAAACGGATATCTCGGAAGTTGAGCCATGAATTTGTACTCAAGGATGATGGTGAGTGCCATATAATTGATCAAATAGTTTGAGTTTGATTCTCTAACAACTGCTTGGTCGTTTAGACTGGGTTGCCTTTCAATTTCAATACATCGTTGCCCTTACTTTGCAAATTGTTTGATAAGTATCGCTGCAATTTCGATTGGTAGTATTGGAGCATGCAGTCTTGTCGGTGTTCCCAGCTTCAAATTTGAGTTTGTGGATTATTAATTCGCAATGGCGCCTACTGAGCTCCGCCGACCCATCAAGCGCGCCGCCATATCGGACCAGCAGAAACGGCGAGACCTTGCGCTCCTGCGGCAAGAGCAGAGTCGTCTGGACGCTCAACGCCATGCGCGTGCATTAGCATCCTCTGTCATCTCCCTTCAACCAGCTGAAAGCGCTGAGCTGGAAATTGATACAGCCCATGCAATTGTGCACGAGAGAGAACCTGTTCCGCTCCAGGACCTTAACGTAGTCGAGGCCTCGAAGCTCCGTGGCCACGAAGCTCGCAAGTGGTTCGCTCGGCAGTTGATGCTTCCAGAGTGGATGATCGATGTCCCTCCTCGACTTGGCACCGATTGGTAAACGAATCGATTCCCAACATCAAATTTGCATTTTTGACCATTATCTCAGGGTGATTGCTTGCTTCATTTTTCTGATTATTGGCTACTTCTTTCTAGGTATGTGTTTGCGAGGCCCAGTGGTAAGCGGTGCTTCGTGGTTTCTTCCAAAGGAACAACTGTTAGCAGGCTTAGGAATGGTTCCATATTGCACTATTTTCCTTCCGCTTTGCCCAACGGTGCAAGATCCCCGGGCGGTAATGGACCTTCTCAATCCTTCTCCATCCTGGATTGCATTTTTCATGAGGTAACAGACTTCTAGCCTAAACTTTAAGATCTAATGTATGCTTTTTCACATAATTGAAGCAAGGGTGTGAAATATTGCAGCCAGACCAAACCTACTATGTGATCGATATGATTTGTTGGCGGGGATACTCTTTGTACGACTGTGGGGCTGAGTTCAGATTCTTTTGGTTAAATTCGAAACTGGCTGAGACGGGTGCATCTGATCCTCCTTCTGCACACCATAAATACAGATTTAGTGTAGTTCCCATATATGAATGCAATCAGACGGGTCTACATGCTGCATATATGGGCCCTGTGCCTTATGTTAAAGATGGACTACTGTTCTACAACAAGTACGTTTAACATATGTCAGCACATGCAGAATAGACATACTATCATAATATGTGTGGGAATTAGACTTACAACTCCCATGTATTTTTTTGTTGTTCATACTACCAATACAATTTTGGGGTTGTACGGCCAATTTGTTGATGTGATTGTGCCATTTATTTTATTAGACATGCACATTATCAAACTGGAATTACACCACTTGTTCTAGTCTGGAAGGATGAACATTGCAGTCAGTATGTTCTTGACACAGACAACCATGGCCAAGTTCCTGCCCAGCAACAGGTATTATTTTGGCTGGTCTATCTGTTTTTTCTTCCACTTGTTGAATGTGTATTGAGGTTGAATCATTTTTTTGTAACATATATAATGAATTTGTGATGCTTTAGATGTTTTTTTAGTGAAAAGTCTTTTACTTGCCTCAAGTATTTAATTTGGTTTCTCTAACATTGTTACCTCAAGAAAATAAATCGGTTTCCTAATCAGCTGTTGCATCTCAATAGTTCTGACCAAATAACACAAGGGGTTGGTAGCGACTGATTTTGCAGAAATTGCTAAATATTCAGGTTGTCTTAGAACTACGAGCTGATGGAACTCTGACAACCTCAGATGATCCTCCTGTGGTGTTTGGCAGACTAGAAGCAGATATAATTAAGCAGGTTAGAAATGTTTCCACGCAGTTATTCAGTGCCTTCTGTCATTCAATGTTCTGCAATGAATGCATTTTCGTTTAAATTTAGAGAACTGTATTTCTTTGTATTTATGTTGGTTATACTTTTTTATTAAGTCTTGTTTCTTCGAGAGAAAAGTTTTAAATTTATTTGTAACAAAAGTCCTTCTTGCCTCCTCTTTGTGTGATGCCCACAAACCTCATTATTGGAACACTTTCATCTGTTACTGTTATATCTTAAAACCACTACTGCTCTTTCCCAATGCCATGTCTTTTGTGGGATAGGATTACGATAGAGTTGTGTGCCTAGTTTGAAAAGGGGCAGTCTGGCCACGAGTTGGTCTATGTGTATTCCTATGTTTGAGAAGCAAAATGAATGGGCATCAAACTGGTATTCTTTCATTGTTATTGCCTCCGTTTATAAAATGTTCCATAGGCACTTGAGCGTCTGACCTCATGAAGTGAAAGTAGTTTGTTACTTTCCCTGTAAATTTGCTTCACCTAAAGTTGTACATTTCATTAATTGTTTGATTTTTTCCCATCGTCTTTGTTATTTTCTCCTGGCAGTCAAATTTACAATCTGGGGCTCTTCTGCGCTTTGCGATCAATGCTGGTAGCATTAGAATTATTGATGGAAAGCTGGAGGCAGCTGATTTACACTATATAGGCAAGGGCAATCGTGTCCGTGCTTTTGCAGACAGTTCCTCAAAGGTTAGAAATTTGCAATAATTTATCTGGGGACCACATGTGGTCGTGATAAAAAAAAACTATATGTGCTGTACATTGTAAATCGGGGCGGATCCAGGAAACTTTCCTTAGGGGGCAATGTTCCTTGCTATATCCCCGACCTAATGTGTTTCCAAACATGAGCTGGAGAGTTATGGATGAAGAATTTTGCATTGCTTTCCGGTATATTAGTGGGGGCAATGGCAACTGTTTGCATAATTGTTATATTTGAAAACGAGCTATATGTAAAGGTCATTTTTCTGCAGGTATTCTTCCAGCATATTGCTCGGCACTCCCCACTAAGAATGGAAGATCTTTTTGGATCGGTGATGTCTTCTGGGGGTCAGGATGAAAACGTAATGGACATTGAGATGGTCTGACTGTGGTGCCGAAAGAACATAATAGTGGGAAACACATTTCGCATTAGGATATGACTTTCCTTAAATTACCTGATTGCATTAGAGTTGCCAATTGCAAGGGCGGAAGTTGATGGAGATGGTACCTGCTGCAAGATTTTACCGGCCTCTTTTACAACTGCGTTATCGGCTGAAGTTGCTTCATTACTGGATATTGATCCACTTTTTGCGTCTCAAAGTTGTGTGATGACCAATGTATTCAACCGTCGTTTTATAGTTTGTACCGCTTCCATTGTGATATTCCCATCTCACGTATGAGAAGAGAGTCAAACTTTACTTCCAAACATTTGGCAAGCATTCGTGTATATGAAAACGTTGTCGACTATGATATCAGAACTTCAAATGGGTGCATGTCCGAATATCAAATTTGTTGAATTGGATACTAAGAGATTCTTTAATTTTATCATTTCACTGATGTATTCCCAAACTTAAGCTAACCGGCTAGAGTTATTGGTTCACAGACATCATGAACACATGCCATGGCATCCTATAGATTTTGTCATATTTAGGGGTTGTTTAGGTGTGGAAGTTTAGTAAAACCTTTTGAAATTAATGCAATTGATTCAACATCAAATTAGAATTAAGATTGGTGATGAAATGTCACTGAAAAAATACGGATGGAACTTTAAACATATCTCTAAAATTTTAAATTAATAGAATTTTCCTCTGAACTTTTATATATATATATATATATATATATATATATATATATATATATATATATATATATATATATATATATATATATAAAAGAAAAAGTTAATATGAGCCTCGGCTCACGCGTGCGCTCGGGCTCATTGAGCCGTCGGATTTATATCCGTGAGTTTGATGGGCCGTCGGATGTAAATTCGACAGCCGAATGAGTCCGGGTGCACGCCGGCATGCGTGAGCCCGGGCTCATATAAATGAGACTCATATATATATATTAATATTATTTTATTTATATTGACGAGCCTTATATAAGTAAGTTATTTTGTATTTTTAAAGTGGGTTTTACCTATATGACATATTTTTTTATGTTTAAATTGATATAAAAAGTAATAATTAAAAAATAATAAATTTTTTAATTCTGAAACAGGGGCCTAGGAATTGGAATAGATAGATGACTAAAATTAATTCTGTCCAACTTCTACATTAATAATGATTTTGCTGATTTATCACGAAATAAAGACAAAATCAATGAAATTTGGTCAAATTTAGAACCCAAACTGCCTCTTACTCAAAGGGCATGGACAAGCAACTAATTTACAAAACTAAAGAAAATGTACGTTGTCTGCACCTGGCTAAACTCACTTAAATATCTACCTCCACCACCCACAACAACATGATTGGTGTGATTCCCGGTGCCTAAATGACCAGATTTCTAGAATTCATACACTTTGTTTGTTCTGCACAAAGCACATATAAAAATTTAATAAATAGGTATAATGCTATGGAGTTAGGACACGATAATTGTTGGCAGCGTCCAGAAATTTTGCAGCAATAATTACATTGGAGCTAAGTTTCCATCAAATGATTATCTCAAAAAAAAATTTAAAACCATCAAATAAAAGGATGGAATAAGTTATTAATTATTGATGTTAAAAAAATTTGTCCCTTGGACGCCCATAGGGATTATATTCTGATTTATACAGTGTTGGTCATGTGTGGGTGTGGTATGTACAAGGGGATTGGTGGCATAATATGGTACTTTAAGGACACCTCTAATAAAAAAACTACTATTTGTCCCATGTTAATAGTTTTATTTAAAAAAATAATTATTTCTATTAAATGATAGGACTCACAGCTAAGAGAATGTACCTAAGCACTTAAATTGAGCCAAATGGGGCTATTAATATGGGACAATTTTTTTAGTAATTGTAGCTATTAATATGAGATAAAAAAAAGTGAAAATAAGGACTTTTTAACACCCAAAAGAATAATAAATTAGCAAGTAGGCTAGTGAAATAGTATAAACAACTTCTATCATGTGCCAAAAAGAAGAAAAAAAATATTAAAAAAATATAAACAAAAGGCCAAGAGTGATTATCATGCCTAGCATCAGGCGACTCAATATTAATATAAAACTTTCTGTTTTTCAATTTTTGGTATAAGCTTCTCAACATAAACATCATTAATAGAAAAAAGAAGGCTTATCATTTGTGAGTCATATGTTAGATTGGCAAAAAATAATTGGACTCGAAATTGCTACCAATAATAATAAACTCAGGTTAGATATACATCAACGGCACAAGTGTTAACACAGTGGAAGCCTCTACAAAGCTCGCAAATAGTTCACTCAAATCATTTATGTTTCCATAGTAGAAAATTAGTGTAAATGAATCAAAGTTTCAAACAAAAATCTAGTATATTCTTATTTTTCATTGATTAACTTATTGTAAAGGACTCGTCTAGCCTAACCATGTCCGGCCCTACTCCGAACATAGTATATACATGACAGCTCACTATCCATTTAGAGTTGCCTTCTGACATACCATGTTTGAAGCCTTATGTATGTAAGGTTTTTGATTTTTCTATGATTTTTTTGCTATTTTTTGGGTCATTTTTAACGAGAAAATACGATATTTCGGCATATTTGGTCATGTTATTTGTACCTGTAGTTAGGTGTGGGGTTCAGTTGTAGGCCACGAGCCTGAATGCGTGTTTACGGCACAAAAAATTGTTAAAGAATGTATTGCAGAAGATAACAGAGAGAAAAAGGAAAACAAAAAAAGAAGAGGAAAATAGGCTCGGGCTTGGCCGAGCCCTATCTAGATGTTTCTGGAATAGGACAACCCCCCCTTCTCTTGTTTTTCTCTGTCCCAGCCGCCGCTGGCTGCAGGTGGACTGCAAGGCCACCACCACTGGTTCCGCCCCAGCCGTTCGACGGCAGGGGGCCACTGTCATGGTCCCCATGGTTGCACCGCCCTCCTCCCCGGTTAGACCCCTCTCTCTGTTTTATTTGTACCGCCGCCGTCGTGAGCCGGCGAGGGCCAGCTGGCCTCCCATGGCTCCGCCTTGGGTCGACGACGGCAGGAGGCCACCCCTCCCAACCCAGTGGGCTCCGCTCTGCCACCCCGCCCTCCTATTCCCTTTTGCCCTATTTTTTTGCCCCCTTCCATTGAGCTTGCCGGCCAGCTTCAACCGCTGTTGGACGCCTTGGCCGGACTTAGTCCAAATCGCTTTGGTCCGGCGAAGTTAGTGGGCCACCTCTCCCTGCTCGGTTCCACCTCCGCCCTTCCTCTTTCGTCCGGCCAGACACTTGCGTCCTCCCATGTTTCTATCTGTGACAGAATTTGGGGCTGCGCCCGGTGAGAGCCAGCCTCCGGCTGACCAGCCTTGGGCTTACGACGGTAGGACCTCCCCTAACTAGCTTTGCTGCCCCTATGGTCGCTCTGCCCTTGCTGGTTTCCCTCGGCCAGACCTTTCTGCCCTTGTTTCCCTCTATGACAGAAATTGCCGACATGAGCCGGCCTCTGACCGGCCAGACTTGGGCTAGCAATGATAGGGTCGTCGCCTCAATTGAGCCCCACCGCCCTATGGTTCTTTTTGGCTCCCTCAACTAAGTCGGAACTAGGTCTGCCCTTGCCTGGTTGTAGTGTTCCATCTGAATAAACCGAGCTGATTGATCTTCCTCCCCCTGTTGTTTGATCGGCATGTGGCCACTGCCATTGGCTGTCACCTCTGACCGGAAATAGCTCCTCTTGGCCACTAGGGCCACAATGAAGTCGGCCAGAGCTGCCAATAACCCCTGCTCCTTTGTGCCCCAGGGTTTTTTGCCCATTTTGGGCCACTGTAGCGTCTCCTCTAGACGCTTGTAGTTTGGTGGGTCTTAGCCTAGAGATGGTTGGCCGCCTTAGTGCGGCACCACCTTTCTTCTTTTGGCATGAGCC
This sequence comes from Saururus chinensis, assembly GCA_035235625.1. NCBI lineage: Eukaryota > Viridiplantae > Streptophyta > Magnoliopsida > Piperales > Saururaceae > Saururus > Saururus chinensis. Next base: position 37,946,837 of record CP141145.1, read on the forward strand.
AGGTTCCCCCTCTGCCGATTATGTGTCTGACCGCACTATAGAGAGTGCCATGTTTTGCCCTCTTACCGTCCTACCTCCATCGGATATCGTATGGCCTCTAGTCAGCCTACCTCAACATGACAATGACAAAGGCCATCTTTGTCAGTCACCACCCTTGGGCATGGCCCTACCACCCTTCCGAGCCTTGGGCTAACACCGTCTAGCCCTCTCCCCATCCCTTTGGCCGCGTGTGCAGTTTAGAGTTTAGGTGCCACTTTGGCACCGCCTGACCATTGGATGGCTCCGCCATCATCTGGAGTTGACATCAGAGTCCTCCACCACCTCTCCTCTATCCTTTAGTGTTGCCCCACGCCCTTTGCCCATATGTGGGCCCTTGTAAAAACAAAATTGACGTCGTTGGGTGCTGTCCACGACCGATTTTGATGTCTTGTGACTGGTTGGGTATTGTTCAACCACCGGTCGAATTTTAGTGAGTACACCCTGCCTCCCAGTCGCACCTACCACTCGTTGGCACGATCTTTCTCCCGGCCTCCCCTAGTGTGCTGCAGTGGATCGCAGATTTTCTGCATTGATATGTGTCACCCCTGTTTGGCCGTGAGTAGTTCCAGCGCTTGCTAAAACCTCGGGACAACAGCTCTCTCAGCTAGGCAATGGTTTTGACTGCCAACTCCGCCACCGACGCCACCACCATCGTATGCTTGCCATCAAATGTCATGATTACGAGGTAGGGGAGCTTTGAATTTGTAATTTCATAATAGAATGCTTTAAATGAGTAGCAGCATGCTAGGATTATATGATTCCATGTTTTGGATATTAAATCATGACCTGTTTGCATGATGTAAGATAATGAATTATGATACGTTGAGATACAAATGATATCTATGAGATGTATGTATGTTTTATGGATGTGGAATATGTATGCGCTAGCGATGGCTAGCGAATATGTTAGTATGCTACGTATGTGTATTATGGACATGCTAGTGATTAGCTAATGATTGTGAGTTAGTTACGTATGTGGACTATGTGTGAGGGCAGAGGTATGGGCAATGGACGATAAGAAGTGGCAAGGTGAGGATTTGTATGTGTATGTGTAAGTGTGTGACAAAAGACAACAAACATAAGTTTGACAGGCAAGGAGTGGAGCAGATAGGTTTGTCGGTTTGGAGCGTACGTCAGGGGTTCAATAAGTAAATGGACTTAGACTTGGAGCCTTATAGAGGGTTATTAGATAGTAAGTGTAAGGACCCTCATCTTTGAACCGGTTTTGGTTTTCTTTAATTATGGGTTATCGTGAGATTTACGCGTTTTCTGATCTTATTCGGTGATTTCGTAAATAAATAGTATTTGTGATAGTTTTAACCAAAATTAACTTTAACATTAGTGGTTTTAAGTGATTTTAAACCAAATGTGAATTTTTGAGATTTTTCGGAATTTTTACTATTTTCCTAAAAAATTAGGGTTTTGGCGGGACCCCTGTGGGCCCCACTGTCGAAAAAATTTATTTTTGTGTCAAATGAACCTAGACATATACTTAAGGTCCCACAAAAATTTTCAGAATTTTATTAGGCTTAAATTGTGCTTAAATTTGCAAAATACCCACTTTTAGCCTACTTTTCATATTTACACCCCAAAACTTACCTATGCCTACCCCAACCCTTACTATAAAAGGGCAAACCAGAGATATTTCCATTTTTGAGAATAGGCTAAGGAAGGAGGGTTGGCCTAATCCCCACTTAGTCCCAAATTAGAAGCCGATTAAGGTAAGCTTGCTCTAATTAAGCACTAATCCATGGCTTTTCTCTTAATTTCTTCCAAATCTACCATTTTCCCCTTGATTCAATTCATTTTTGACCATCAAAAGCTACTGATTTGTGTTTTACTACAAACCCTAACATTCAAAATTCGATTTTTACTACCAACAAGCCCTAGATCTAAGGTTTAATTAGGGACTTCTTGGGTAAATCGATTTCTATTAGAGTTTAATTCAAACTCATTGTGTTTTCAAGGATTTCAAGAAGGGTGACTCTTCAATCCGAGCTTAATCAAGTGCTGAGGTAATGGGTCTTCGAAATCTCTGTTTATCCATGATAAAACTCTTCATTTTTGGCTTATTTTGAAATGGTTTGCTTGATTTAGTGTGTTAATGGTAAGATTAGAAAATGGAATTATTTAATCCCGATTTCTTAGGGTTTTGCATTATTATGGTTTGGTTTGATATTCTGGAAGTCAAGGAGGACTTTTGATGATGATTAGGGTGTTAGATGTGGATTTGAAGTGTTATCTATGGTGTTTCGGTTTGATTTTGCGAAAGGAAGAAGATGACTGTTCTGCTGTGTTGGCGATCAATCGGCCTTGCAGGGCGATCAATCGGCTGAACTGTAAATTTCAAATTTTTGCGTGTAACCGATCGAACGGCCTGAAGGGCGATCAATCGGCTACACAGGAAATTGTGTGTTGTGCATATGATGTCTATTTTGATGATTCCACTTTAGCTTGCCAATTTTATATAAATGTGGAGTGTTTTAAGCTATGTTAGGCTACTGGAAATGCATGCTATTGAGTTTATGGAGTTGAGATATATGCTTAGAGATGGTGGGATGACTTATGTTTTGTGGCATGATGTTGGAATCGTTATCTTGAAATTATGAACGGTTGTTTCCCTTTGGATAAACATATATTTTCAGTAGGACTACAATCATTGTTGGACTGATTTGTCATGATAGATTGTGGTTAGTGGTGTGTGAATGTTGGTGAATGCCATGACTCAATGATGAAATGAGTGATGTTATATGTGTTTAGCCTTTGTGGTTGAGCTTTGAATCTAGCTGTGATTTCAATGATTCTTCTACTATGATTTCCACTGGAATTCATGTTTAGATAGAAATTCACATGTGTAGTGTGGTAGTGAGTTGATTTTCAAGCATGTTGATATGCATTATGTGAAAGGCTTCTACTAGTTACACACACACATGTGGGGGTTAAATGATGATGTTGAAGCTTAATATTGTGATTATGAATGATGCATTAGGGGCTGGTGAGAGCACTTATCATGATTAGGATTCATGTATGCTTTGCCCACGCATGTACCATGCTGCACGCATCATGAAAATGGATTTCCAAGTGAGGCTTCATCATGATTAATCGAATTTGACCGATTGGATGCGATGTGATGAAATTGTGTGCCGGGTTTATCAGTCATGGATTAATCGCAAGTTGATTGGTCCGAAAGGACATATTTTGATTTGAAGTTCCTGTGTGGGACGATTTGAAGTTCCTGTGTGGAACGATTTGAAGTTCCTGTGTGGAACGAGTGCACTCCCCGGGTTGAGTCTTGTTTAATGGAATGATGTGGGGACGAGTTGTGTACTTGTCTTGCGGATATGTGAGAATGTTATTATGTGTGTCATCTGGACCCTAAGAATCCAGTGTGGTATGCCGTGTGCACCCCGCTACCACGTGTTCTAGGGTTCTCTGTGTGAGAACTCGGGCTCTTCCCTCCGCAGGAGATGTCCCTGGGCGAACACCCTTGCTCTAGATTCTCTGTGTGAGAATGGGACATCCTTGGCCAGGATCGTCCAGGGCGAGCAGTATTAGGGATTGACAACCCCGATCTTTCTTGAATTCTTGTGTAGGATTTTGGACCATGACACGCCTTCGTGGCCTTGTCTATGCTCCCGTCTGTGTGACGTTAACGTGTGATTACTCCTTGATGGAGGTGGATTGTGATGATATTATGCATGTGGGAATATGTATGTTAGAGATACATCCATGCATGTTGATTTTGATGTTATGCATGTGGAATATGTATGTTAGAGATACATCCATGCATGTTGACTTTGATGATAAAATGCATGTGAAAATATGTATGTTAGAGATACATCTATGCAGATTGTGATGATATTATGCATGTGGGAATATGTATGTTAGAGATACATCCATGCAGGTTGTGATGATATTATGCATGTGGGAATATGTATGTTAGAGATACATCCATGCGGGATTGGTATGATGTGAATGCATGTGGGGATATGTATGCTAGAGATACATCCATGCAGGTTGAATTATGCATTATGATGCAGTGTTAGATGACATGAATGTGTGATCAGAAAGTGATGCACCATGTAAATCTGTGATTTGAATGATCTCATTACTATGCTATCGTATTTTTAACGTTGACAGTGATATTAAAACCATTGCTGAGTTTGTTAAAACTCACCCCTCTTTTGTGTTTTGATTTGGGGCTGCGTGGTGCGATACGCAGACGGACAGGATTGCCTCTTTGAGGAAAGGTCAGAGGTAGCTTGGGTGTGATGATGGAGATCGTTGAGTGACTTACCTGCGTTTGTTTCATGCTTTATGTTCGAACCTTTGTGTATGGTTCTTGTTTTGGATTTATGTCATATACTACAGTTGTGATGATTATGACTTATTTTGAGCTGGTGTGGGCTTTACTTAACTAAGTTTGTGGGTTTGAGATTGTTGTTTACTTTGTGATAAGCAACACCTTTTTCTTCCCTTTTATTTACTCTTGCTCAAAGGATTGTGCGCACTCCGTGTTGATGTTAATCGCCCGTGGTTAGGGTTAAGTCTTCCGCTAGATCATTTCTCAATTTTCACTTCGTCGCCCCCGCGCGCTTGACCGGCCCCTGGACCGGGTTCGGCTCGGGTTGGGCATCACCGGGGCGTGACAGTAAGAGCATGCATAATTGTACAAGCATAACGTACAAATTATGAAGTGAAAAGTAAGTATAATAAGTGAGGTATTAAGTAAGAGGATGATAACGGGGATCTGCTATGAGGAGCTCAGTTTGACAATATAAGTAAGATGTTTTGGTTGTAAGGTGGATGTCAGAGGTTGTATGATTACGTAAGGATTTGTGTACGGTAAGCTATGTTGTGACTTGGATAGGTAAGTGAAGTCTGCTACCCCGACGAACTAGGGTTTCGATCGGGCTCAGCTTCGATTTGATCAGTCAAGGACTGTGAGTTTGTTTGGCATAATTATGCTGCATAACTTACTTAATTCAAACTTGAATTATAAGAAAGCTAATGATAGCATTGTGAGTTTGAGACTTGAGGGTTCGATGGATTAAGTTCCGTGTTTGGGCTAGCCGATAATGAGTTAGCTAAACATTTCCCATGTCTTGCCATGGTGTTTATCCTACGGGATGTTGTCTGTGTGTTGTATAGAGCACCGGACGTTTGATGCTCTATTGAGAGCTATGTATGTTTCCAATTTAGTCTGTGTGTTGTATGAAGCCCAGACGTCTGATGCTCTGTTGAGAACAATGTATGTTTTGGTCTGTGTGTTGTATTAAGCCTAGACGTTTGATACTTTGTTAAGAGCGTTGTATGATTCCTGCCCAAGCGTGACATTGTATAATTCCGCCCAAGAGGCACTGTATGATTTCTGCCCAAGAGTGGCACTGGCACTATAAGACCCATAATGGTGGGCAAAATTGTATGACACTATAAGACCCCTTATGTGTGGGCAATTGTATGACCCCTTATGTGTGGGTGTATGTTTGTGTGCTCAGGTAAGTAGTATCATGGATCTACTCTTACCTGTTTGATCTTATGCCCCATGAGCATAGGTGTGCCTTGCCTTTGGAAAAGTCCATGACGTCTAGCCACTCCCCGGAGGTTAAGTTGATGCCCCAGTGGCATTCTTTTCCTTTTCGACACTGGAGCTTATTAGTTGTAATGAGCTTCAGTGGTCGATAGTATGAGTACAATTGTAAGTGTATGCTTAAGTAAGACAATAAGCGTATGATTATACGAGGAAGGTCGTACAAGTACGTGTAAGTTGTATGAGTATGAGTATGAGTATGAGCACGATTGTAAGATGATGACTCTGAGTAAAATTGTAAGTGTAAGTTTCTGAGTAAGACTGTAAGTGTAAGATTGTATGAGTAAGGTCGTACAAGTATATGTAAGGTTTTGAGTATGTGTACGATGGTACGAGTAAGTTGTAAGACCCTGATTATGGGTGTTTGTGTAAGTTTGGTTTGATGGTGTGTTATGCGCACTTATATGCATATGTATATGATTATTATATATTGACTGCTTCATATTTGAGTTACATGAACACATGTATTTATGAACTTATTGAGTTCACTGTTTAGATTCCCCTACTAGGTATTTTCTTACTGAGTATGAAAATACTCATTACCCTATACTTTTTTAACCCCGTTGTTTGGGAGGCTTTTGCAGGTTGTGTTGGAGAGCTCCTGCTTGTTTATGCGAAGAAGTGTTTCCCCTTTGATTCAGGTATATTTGACTCAATGTGAGTATCCTTTGCGCCACGATCTGATATATTAGGTGAGATGAGAATTAAGTGTTTGTACCTTCTGGACTTTTAGTTTGGATCAGAATGTAGACTGTTATGGGACTTGTACTTGGGGACGCCTAGGAGTTATTTGTATTTAAAAATCAATGATCATGGTAATTTAGTCGTACGTTTATTTTCGAGTAGCACCTGAGGATATTTGCTTTGGTTGTACGATGTTTGACCGAATGAGAAAAGATTTGGATGGAAAGTTGATGTTTAGTGTTTTAAATTATAAACTATTTTATCAGGTTTTGATTTTGTCATTTTTCCTCCAATATACAGATGTTATATTGTAAAAAAAATTTGTGAATTTTAAGAAAAATATATGAAAAATCTCAGGCGTTACAATGTCGGCTAGTATGGGGCTATGGAAAATATTTTTCAATCACAAATTAGGTATTGCTATCATGTCCTAATTATTGGCTCTACTTCGTTCTACCTCTATGCTTGCTAGGTGTTAACCCCTTAACTTGACGAATGCTGAAAGGGGGCGGCTACCCCCTATACTTAGCAGTGGACAACCAAGTTTGCTAGGCGACGGACAACCTAGGAAGCCCCTTAGGCACGGACAGATGCTGGGACAGCACGAGAGATGTTCTAGACAAGCTACTCACCTTGCAGAGCTGGGTGAGTAGGAGTCCTTGCGTGGGTGGGACTCTTTCAACGAAGCTGGGCGCTACTTGGACTTAGGGGAGGGCTCCTAAGGCAAACGAGATTCACTTATGCTAGTTCGCTACACTCCTAGTTTGAGTAGGAGTCCGGGCAGCAAGTTCCTAGGACAAACAAGACTCACACAGGCAAGCTAGTCACACTCCTAGGGCGGATGGGAGTCAGAGTGGCTAGTTTTCTTAGATTAACAGACTCTTGGAGGCAGCATGGCGCTGGACTTCTAGCGAAAGACGGACTCTTGCAGGTTTCCTAATCTATGCTAGGGGCGGAATACTTATGGGCTGAGAGTTGGTTAGGGTGAGGACTCTTATATTGGGTGGGTTTTGTACTCTTAGTAGCATTAGGACGGCCAGCTTTAGGTTGAGTCTATAAAAGGGGGAGAGCAGGGCGGCCATGGCTGATCAGAGAAGGATTTTTCTTGCACAGTGAACCAGGGAGTTGAGAGGAGAGTTCTCAGCCTGGTGGATCAGCCCTTGCCCTCTTCCTATCTTTTATTTCAGTGGACAAAAATATAGCTTGGGCGGAGACCCTTGCACCAAGTCGGTCTTGTGTTGCTATTTTGCTTGTGTTTCCCTTGCGCCTACGAGTGGGAAGGTAAGAGAGTGGCTGCTGACTGCGCGGCGTAGCCAGGCCATCACGTGTGCGAACGCTAGGCAAAGCTTCGTGCCCATGATAGTTGGTTCCATTGCCGGGATACTGAAGGAGGTGAAAGCTCTATACGGTCTCTGCGAAGGAGTTGGCTGAAGGTGGCTGAATTGTTGGGATACTCAGAAGAGGTGAAATCCTTGCGGGTTGTTGCTGGACAGATCGGAATCCTTGTTGTGTGCACTCCTTTCCTTGACGAGTTGCCGCAAAACAGAGAGCTTTGATGGTAGGCTCGATGCTAACTCGTATTACTGAGCTCGAGGCGAAGGTGGATGCTATGGCCACAGGGAATGGGACGTTGGCTGAACTCCAGACCTCTTTGCGCAACATCAACGAGTGTTTGGCCCTCTTCAACCAGCGAGTGTCCTTGCTTAAAGTTTCACCACACCTTGACGAGTCTCAGGAAGAAGGCAGTCCGGCTGAAGGGGCAGCACGTCTCACCACATTAGCGGCTGATGTGGCTGTGACAACGGACTATCTCAGGCAGTGAGTGCAACAGGTTGAGGAGACAACGACAGCAAAGTTGGGAGAGTTGGTGGATGAAGTGTTGTTGCTGAAACGGGCAGTCATCAACGCTCCATCCAGAGATGGGGGCAAGCCTTCATCTCAACAGGTTACGAAGAAGACAAAGGTCCTTGAACCGAAGGCGTATGCTGGGACGCGAGGCGCCAAGGAGATCAGGAACTTCCTTTGGGACATGGAAAGCTACTTCACGCTGGTCCATACCCAAGAGGGGGAGAAGTTTACTGTGGCAGCGATGTACTTTGAAGGTGATGCAAAGCTATGGTGGCGGACGCAGTTGGAGGATGATGCAGCTGTGGGTCGGCCAAAAATAGGGATGTGGGAGACGTTCAAGAGGGAGTTGCAGGCGCAATTGCTTCCCAAAAACATGTCTTAGATGGCTCGAGAGGCATTGAGGAACCTCGGGCATACTAGGGCAGTCCGGGACTACGTTAACGAGTTTCAGTTACTGATCTTGGGCGTGACGAATATGACGGAGGATGACAAGCTATTATACTTAGGGGGCGTTTGGGATGCAATTTGAAGTAGAAAGACAATCAATTTGTAAGAGAATTGATTTTTGACAAAAGAAGCAAAAGTGCATGACGTTTGGATAAGGTTTTTATTAGATGCTTTCAAAAAGAAAACAGATTTTAGCTCACTTTTGATTTCCATGTAAAAATGACAAAAATATCCTCCAACATAATAGGTAAAACATCTTTGACTAATGGGTGAAATGTCTTTTCACACCTTTTCAAACCAAAAATGGCTTTCTTCAAGAACTCACCTTAGGAAATCAGGTTTCCAAAAGTTGACTTTTGTTAGCAAAGTCATTTTAATGTTAAATGACCCTTCCATATAGTTTCCATCTCATAAAGTGATTTCCAACCTAAACAAATCACTTTCCACTCACAAAAATTGCCTCCCAAACAGGCCCTTAGTGGCAGACTTGCAAACTTGGGCTCAGAACGTGCTGAGACGGAGGGAAGTGGAGGACCTTCCCGCAACAATTACAACGGCTGATAGCTTGGCGGATTTCAAACAAACTCCCGTTGAGCCAGCGAAGAAGAATGGGGAAGAGAAGTCATCCAACAAGGAGGGCAGTAAGGGTGGTAATGGTGGCAAAGCAAAGGATAACAAGTAGTCTGGCCAACCTAATAGAGGTGGTGGTTGTTTTATATGCGATGGCCCGTACCGCGCCAAGGAATGTCCAAAAGGGGAAAGGCTGAATGCACTTGTCGTTGAAGAGGAGAAGGAGGAATTTGAGCACGAGGAGGTAGCCCGGATGAGTCCCTTGCAACAAATGGGATGTGTTCGGTTGCTGGAGTCCCCGGTTGAGGGGGCAGCTTCGGGTAATTGAGGATTCGAAGGAAGGAGGGGAGTGGACTCCCCAAGCCTTGGCTGATCGAAGCAACTAAGGGGTGGACTGATGGAGAGGTTTGCAGGATTCGTGGGCAGCGGGTGTTGCTCAAACTTGGCTGAAGGATAACTTAGGCTAGGCGGAAGTTGACTTGGCCGTGGTGTGATGGGAAGTTGGGGCTTTGACGAGGGCTTCGAAGAATCAAGTGCGGGAGGCCTATTAGCCCCTTAACTTGATGGATGCTGAAAGGGGGGCGGCTACCCCCTATACTTGGCAGTGGACAACCAAGTTTGCTAGGCAACAGACAGCCTAGGCAGCCCCTTGGGCACGGACGGATGCTGAGATAGCGCGGGAGATGTTATGGACAAGCTACTCGCCTTGCGGAGCAGGCTAAATAGGAGTCCTTGCGCAGGCGGGACTCTTTCAGTGAAGCTGGGCACTACTTGGACTTAGGGGAGGACTCTTAAGGCAGACGAGATTCACTTATACTGGTTCGCTGCACTCCTAGTTTGAGTAGGAGTTTGGGTAGCAGGTTCCTAGGATGAACAAGACTCACATAGGCAGGCTGGTTACACTCTTAGGGCGGATGAGACTAGAAGTGGCTGGTTTCCTTGGATTGACAGACTCTTGGAGGCAGCATGGCGCTAGACTTCTAGTGAAAGACAGACTCTTGTAGGTTTCCTAATCTATGCTAGAGGCGAAATGCTTATGGGCAAGAGTTGGTCACGGTGAAAACTCTTGTATTGGGTGGGTTTTGTACTCCTAGTAGCATTACGACGGTCAGCTTCAGGTTGAGTCTATAAAAGGGGGAGAACAAGGCGGCCATGGCTGATCAGAGAGGGATTTTTCCTTCACAAAGAACTAGGGAGTTGAGAGGAGAGTTTTTAGCCTGGTTGATCATCCCTTGCCCTCTCCTTTATCTTATATTTCAGCGAATAGAAATATAATTTAGGCGGAGACCATTGCACCAAGTTGGACTTGTGTTGCTGTTTTGCTTGTGTTTACCTTGCACCTACAAGTAGGAAGGGAAGAGAGTAACTGCTGGCTGCGAGGCGTAGTCAGGCCCTCACATGTACGAATACTAGGCAAAACTTCATACCCATAACACTAGGCCAAGTGGGAAGCGGTGCTTCTTTGAGATCCCGCTTCAAAATTTTACTGCTTTTTTTCTACCAAAAAATTATTGGCATAAAGTTGCATCGTAAACAGATGTTGGTCCCCATTATGCTTCATGACAATACTATCAAAACCGATGTTGTTCTAAGTATCTATGTTTTATTTCGCGTGCAGTGTTATTACTATGTCGAGTTTGAGAGAGTCTAGCTTTTGAAGATTGAGTTAATATCTGACTGTATAAACTAACAACATTTTAAACTAAGATAGCAGATCTTCCAAATGGGTGCATGTCCAAATATATATATTGAATGAAATGATGCTAGCTAAGTGGCTAGCGTTATTGGTTTACAGCCATCATGCACACATGCGACCGCATCTTTCTAATTCCTTGAAATGGTGAAGGTATCATAGACTTTACCATCTCTACTCTTCGTATACTCTAATAGCAGGGACGAGTAATTGAATGCAGTTAATTTGACAAATCCAAAGTCAGAATCCCGGAAAATGCTCCAAGTTGGCTGTACTTCGCTGAATTCACTTAAATGACTACCTCCACCGCCCACAACGACGTGAATTGTGCCATTCACAATTCCTGAATAATGAGATCTTTCGGAATTTATGCACTGGTTCTGCACCAAACACATGAAAGCAGAATCAGATAGATATGACAAACACAATAACTGTTCAGAGCATTCAGAAATTTTGTGCAACAATTACATTGGACTGAGATTCAACACAAAAAAAAAATGAAGACGGAGTAAGCTAAATAAGTAGGAACTATTAAATTCATTTTGACCATCTCATTTGTCTGGTCTTGGTAGGTGGTAACTTGCAAGCCTAAGCAATGTCAATGAAATACATGATAATCTAGAAAAGTCAAGCCATTGATCAGTTCTTAAGTGGCTTGAAACTCAAACGTCACACACTAGTTTTTGTTACTGAAAACATATTCAGATTGTATCTTTCACTAATTTAGCATAAGGTTCATACAGCTATACTCAACATGAAAACCCTCATACCTGATAGACAGGGCATGTCCTTTCATAGTTGTGGGTGTGACCATAAAATGCTATGTCAACTTTGTATTTCTGCCAAAGACTTTCGAAGCTCTCTCTTCCCATGGGCTCCTCAAATGTGCCATCAAATGCGTACCCAAAGCTAGAGGAGTAACCCAGAACACGATGAGCTGCAAAAATCAACCACGGCTGTTTCTGCCTATCTACTGTTGCAAGGCAATGCTCTAAAAATTTGTACTGCTCGGTCCCTTCTCTCCAGTCATTTTCTGTGTCAGCTATGCAAAACCGGAACATTCCATAGTCAGTGGAATACCTGCGTTTTAATAAAAGAAAAGCAAGCATAAAAAGGAATATTTATGTAGATGTAATTTGTAACATTGTATAAGATAAAATTCTTGACAATTTTGTCTTACCAAAACTTGCCCCTATTTTCAGACGGAACATAGAACATAGTCTCAGCAAGTACACCACATTCTCCACCTGAGTCCATAGTATCATAGAATGATCCTGTGTCTGGCCAATCACGTTCATGATTGCCACTGCAGAATATAGTAAGTTTAACCAAAAGGTTATTAGATAATCATTAATGTGGTAGTACTGTATTATTCACAGCCAAAAAAAATTATGCTAAAACGCCAGCTAACCTTGCTATCATATAGGGCACCGACGAGGTAATGGGCTCCACTTGTGATGTGAATTGATCCCATTGTGAAATATAACCATTTGCATATGTTATATCACCTATATGAAAAACTATATCAAAGTTGTCCAAGTCTTTGATAAGTTGATCAGTGGTCTTTAGAGAACCTGGCTGATAATTGCTATACTCATTAGAACCATCACGCTCAGCCTGAAACATATAAGAGGGAAAATATACTAGTCGCCTTCAATACAAACCTGAATACAATTTGGGAAGTACTGTCTGCAAATCTAATCCCAATCATAAAGCATGAGCTTCCGTACAGCTAGCAATTAAATGTCACAGAAACTTTAAGATACATCTACGGATAATTGATCGATACTGTAGTACTAAGAACTTAGAAGCATACAGAAAGACAAGAAATTGCCATAAAAACTTCCATGCATGAGGCATAAAACTCCTATTCGAAGAGGAGAAAAGGTAATGTGATGTTGGAGACGTTAATTGAAGTGTTGTGACTTTACGTTTCTTCAAGCATCACTTGAGTAACAACAATATAGGCAATGCAATAGAAAAAAAATATTACCTTGTAGAACACTAATTTCAAATGAGCACCTGTCCTTTCTCATATTTGGCACTGTCATATGTGATTATTTACAGACTGCAGTAATTTCATTTTGCTCCTAACCTAATACAAAGTTAAGAGGGCTACCTTGCCCATGTCACCGAATATTATGACCCGCTGTAATGAATCTTGTCCCAGATAAGGTGATGCCTTGAAGGAGTAAAGCTTGCTCCAAACATACGAGCCTTTGTATAACTGATGACCAAGTTTGTAAGTGTACCTGAAACATAAAATAGGATTGAGACTGGTGCTCGTAGTTCTTAGACACATGAATTTAGAAGATCCATACACAAAATTTGGCCGCAGATCTTTCAAGAAACTCGTATGTATAAATCCAGGATCCCGCCAACCCACAGTTCTTGCGGGTGAACCTGCAAGACCGGAGAAAATATATCACGGTATAAACCTAAATCTGTCATAATGATGTTTGTGTCACTTCATCCGAGAAAAATAACATTAAATCAGAAAAGCAAATCAAGTCAACCATTACAATAGGTAAACGTGAATGTAGCAATTAACTAATGATATAAAATAAAAGATACTAAGATCAACAACTAAGAGTGAAAGGAGGGACTTCTCAACAGCTTTTTTTTCAAATTAAGAGGAAAAAAGGAATCTTTCAGCAAATCAGTCTGATGCAGAATTCTAAGCGAACAGGACCAAGCATCAGGTATTCAATCTAGCTTCTCAATTTATGTCAATTTTGTGAACAGAGAAAGACTTATCATACCACACATGCTGTTGCGGGTAAATGTGAGTGTTCCAGCTGGGGACCGCATCTGAAGTTCTCCTTTAGGGCCCCATTCAACAAATGGGACAGCTTCATCAGTATTGTACCCACTTGTCCAAGTAACTGTCATCTGGTTGTTTAACTTCACTACTAAGCCAAAGAGTTTTTGCAGTAGACTTCCATTCCAGGGAAAATAAAAGGGAATTTTTAAGTAAAAATGGGTGCTACCAAGATGGTACTATCAATTTAAGCGTCCAATAAAAACTGAAGATGCAATATAAGTTCAAACACGGGAGGAACTGGAGGGGAAGGGGGGAAGATGTGTTTGTTACATAGGCTTTCTATAATTATTAGATAAGTAAAGAAAAAAGCAGTAGAAGCCAAACCAGCAGACATTTGACACTTACTTCATTCCAAGACTTTCCCTGAGCAAGGCGCGGATATACTGGGGCCTTCGGATTGGCAAAAGAAATTGGACTCGAAATTGCCACCAGCTTTGGCTATCAATTATCAACAGCTCAAAAGTTATCCATCAACAAGAATCATTGATTAATTTAAAAGAATACAGACAAAGTATGATTAGCCCACGTACATTTGAAAGACCACCTGAAAACAGAGCAAACGAGAAGTCTGCCCGTTGATTGATCAACTGAAATTTAAGAAAACCGTTCCCGGATTTTGTATAATTTGCACCTGAGTCTTTAGCATAGAGAAACTGCAAATATTATGGTTTTAACGTTAACGAAAATACAAATTCCAAATCATGATCCAGATATATGATTTAAAAACAAAATAACAAATGACCCCACCTTGATAGGGGCAGAGCATATAAATGGAGCCTCATCTCTTTCATTTTCTGGTGAGCACTTAGATGAGCTGCACAGAGCAAAGACCGAATTCAACATTTTGAAAGTGAGTGATTCGCTTCTTAACGAAAATTGCAGCAAAGCTTCTATCTAAGAGTAAGAGGCTTAGGCACTCTGTGTTGCTGATGGTGAACAAAGTGCACATTACTTGAACTTTGCTGGAGAAAACACTCCAACCCAGTCATCATTCCTTGGATTAGGGGACTTGAGCTCCACCGTCACCCATTCAACCGTCTCCCCCTAGTCGATACAAATAAAGGCGAAACAACGTAAAACAACCCATGACTTGCCACCATGACAGAAACAATGCCTGCATAATTCTGGTTGTCAACCGAAGCTCGAGTTTTGATCTCGGAGACTAGTCACTTACCTTGAGGCCGAGGAGGCGGGGAAATGCGCTGACGGACGCAGACTCGTGAAGCTCGATGGTCGCTCTGTGGATTGCGATCTTGGAGAGAGGCTGCTCTCCGCCATGGGGATCGGCCGCGCACGAAGAGAACCCCAACAGTCCCAGAGAGCATATAGCTGCCAGCAACGAAGAAGCCTTTGCCATTATTTCGGTACAGTTACCTGAGTTGCCTCCACGGCCAAAACCAGTAGGAGGAAGGCTACCCACGGCCAGGGGCATCTATCTGTAATGCATGAAGTGTGAACTGACTCAACTGAGTGAGCAGCAAGCAGCGGCCGGCTTCTCTGACTTTAATGCACTTTCGTAATCATTTTTTTCTTCTTAAGTTTTCTTGGTGCGTAATTATTGACCTTGTGCGAGAAAAAACGCGTCAACTGATCAGACGTTTTCTTAAACAGTTGGTGTTTTAGACTTTTGCTATAAAAAAATGAGTAAAAATATCATTTTCCACATTTTGTAATCCTCCTATAGAGACGAGAATCGACTTATGCGCCACGGATCCTTGTTATCAACACTTTACACCATTAATCCTCGTAGCTCTTCCACGGTGGAGGTATGAAAAGTTGTATTGTTATGTACGAGAATATTAATAATTATGGATACAGATATACATTGATGATATATTTAATACGTGTCGAAATAGACATATACTCTTTTATAAATATAAAAAAATATTATAACGAATAATATATTATTATAATATTTTTTTTAGAGTATAATAAAACTATATAATGCCGAATCAATTGATACGGGTATTCTAAAATTAATTTATTTAGAACCGTACATTATTATGTTCTTCGTCTTATATAAATTTTTTGTCATTTTTTCCCATATTAAGTGCTTTAAAATTAATTTATTTTAAAAATAAATAATATACTTAATATGAGTCGTTCAAATAAATATATATTTATGGAGCACTATATGTAAAAAAAATAATTATATAAATTACATGAAGCTACCGTATTGATCTCATATAACTTTAAAAATATTATTTTTAATATAAAAAAACTTTAAATTTTAAAAAATTTGGGTTCAAATTATGTTTTCATTTTTAAGAAAAAAATTTAAAAAAAATTAGAAAAAAAATATTTTTTTAAATTTTAAAATAATTTTTTAAATAAAAAAATATTTTTTTAATATAGTATCGATACGTATCGGCTATATTAATATGGTATGGGTGATACGGCCGATACATATCGCAATTCACTGTGGGGGGCGTACCACCCCATACCCGTATCGGTCTCCACCGATACAGGTACGTATCGGTCGATACGGGACCATATCGACCGATACAGCCTTCCATGGGTAGAGGATGAACAGGAGGAATAAAAATGCTTCCCACGAAACATGCACAGCGAGACCTCTACCGGGTTAATATAATAATCCTTCCGTCTCATAGTAAAGGTTATATATGAAAAAATAATAATTTTTATTGAACGGTAAAACCTATATTAAGAGAATATAAAATATATTTATGATACTTTTCTTTTTTAAGTACTTAACCATTTAAATTTAATAAAATAGGGTTATTAATATGGAGCTATTAATTTAAGGAGGGAGAGAGTACCATTTAACCACTCTCCACCTTAGTAGGATTTGTAACGCAGAGAGAGACCTTTGTAGAACCGAGAGTAGCTTTTTTAAATTTCTTTTTGCTAAATGGTTTACCGTTAAACCACAAGAGTCCGCCTAGCCGGTTCACACCACCCCAACCCCCGGCCGACTCAGCCCAGCCAGGGATTCCGTCGCCTGAAAGGGTAGGTGGAAGTAGGGGTGTTCACGGACGTCCAATGTCCGTTTGTCCGTCCGTGTCCGCGTCCATAAATACATAGAGCGGACAAAGTTTTTGGTCCGGGGCGGAAGCGGACACGGACACGGACCGTTAAATTTGTCCACCCTTGTAGGTGCCTGCGGACGCGGACAAACTATTGTCCGTGTCCGCGGACGTCCGCGTCCGCCACCTAATTGAAAAATTAGATTATAGTTATATTAAGTACTTGATAGTTATAGTTGACTTAATTATAAAGAAGACTTTGTTTTTGTTATAATTGATAATAAGAATTTTAAAATTTTAGTATTGTTTAATTATGGGTGATTTTTAACTTATTTAAGCATTTTGTATATGTATTTTTAAGGTAAAAATATAAATACAGACCTTATGTAGCATGTTAGGATAGTTCTAACATGCTACATAAGGACTGTTTATGTAAAAAAATAAATACAGACCTTATGTAGCATGTTAGGACAGTTCTAACATGCTACATAAGGACTGTATATGTAAAAATAAAGATTTGGCTTAATTGTCCGCGTCCGTCCATGTCCGTCCGTGTCCATGACGGATGGACTTGGACAATAGATACTGTGGACATTAGCGGACACGGACGGACGCAGACAATACTTAGCTAATTGGCGGACGGACGCGGACATACCTCTGTCCGCATCCGTATTTGTCCGTGAACACCCCTAGGTGGAAGGCCCTTCCGTTCGCAGAACACCTAGTCTGGGCCGGGGTAGGCGCTTTCTTGAGACAAATTAAAAACCGTTGGATATCTGAAAACAATTGTACCAAGTGGGATGTTGACAACACAAAGACGAGCCTGAGAGGAAATGACAAGCTATGTATTGAAGTCAGCAAATAAACTTTCAAGCTGAACCATTTTCACATAGAGTTATTTGATCACATACTTGTGTACAGGAAGAAGAGGGAAATTAATAGATCATATCAGACCAAGACAACCTATGACCAGGAACGATGCAGATATAGTGTTATGCGAAATAAACCAAGTTAACCTTGGAAGTCTTGAAAGACTACCCAATTCAAATGTATTAAGCCGCATCCGACACCGCACTCAATACAGGAGGCTGCATGCCTGCTTCTGAATACGGCAGAGCAGGAGCTCCTTCCTCAGTACTTACTTTCCTCTTCTTCCCACTCTTCAAATCTAACAATGACACGGCTCCAGGAACACTATCAGCAATTCCCACTCCAGTAGCAAGCGACTCGATGGGGCTCTTTTCCAAAGACTCTTGCCTTGTCAATGGCGTTGAACCTGACTCTTTCGAGCTGCTACTTCTTTTGTGTTTTGCAAAAAGGATGGCTAACTGGTTCTGCAGATCGGTCAATCTGTAAAGTAGGAGAAGATTCAAGTGTGAAGAAACATACATCGGCTGACAAAAAAAATGTAGTCACTTACTTACAGCTCGTATCTAAGCAACGCTTCATTTTTTCTTGATACATGTACATCCTCATCCTTAAATCCATCACCTGGTGACTTACCTGCCAAAGAAAACAATGAGAGTTTGCACCCTAGAAATTTCATGAAATTCAAATGGAATTAGGGAACAAGAAAAACCCTTGACTACTGATATTTCGCTCGAACTTTTAGAATTTCATTTCAGCTAAAAAACGGTTCCAAAATTCATTAACATTTTTTTACATATCTCAGAATTATTTTTCTACATCATTACACTTAAAAGAGAAACTGCAAATGGAAGGAACATCAAAATTGACATACGAGGAAGCTGAGTTTCTGGTACTGCTACAGCAATGTTGATGGCCTTCAATGCAAGGGTTGCTGTTGCTGGAGAAGGCGTTTGAACACTGTGAGAACCCTGCTCAAGGCGACAAACATCGCGATAAAAATGATTCTAATACAAAAATTCACATAACCAGGTAAAAAGTACCAGAAGATCATTTTCAATCCCATAATAAAGTCTTCATAAAATGTATGTAACATGCAGCTATGAAAAACTCATAGAAGCAAAATATTATCGGTGAATTTCCGGTAGCGAAGAAGAAATAATTGCAAAGCCTTAACAATATGTCGAAGTTCCACAGACATGAAGGGCATCGGCTATGACAATATAACGCAACTATTGGGGGGGAAAAAACTAGTTAGCAAATGCGAGTACCTGCTTCAACTTCTCCTTTCTCCTCAACATCTTCAAATGTAACTTCTGGATGTAGTGCATCAAATGATAACGTGAATGCCTCGCAAACAACTGATCTTTTACTTTCGAGTTCTCAGCCAACCATTCGGATATCTGTTTCGATTTTACGACCTCGTCCGTTTCCAGTGTCTCCAACCATGAATACACCGGCATCCACTGATCAGTTCGCACAAACCGCGGCTGCGGTTGCTCGCCGCTCCCCTTGTCATCTCTTCCCTGCAAGAAAATCAAATTCAAATTAGGGCATCGGCGCCAATTGTTATCAAGCAAATATCCAGAGTAGTATTTCTTGTTTTTGGATGCAAGTGAGTAACTTTTTTCGTAAAAAAATGCACAGTTATGCAGCCAACTGTACCGAAGCGAACACAAAGAGAGCTACCTGGTTCGTTGCGGATCCGCGGAGAAGCTTGTGGAGGGAGAGGATTCGGGCATGGAGCTGCGACCGGGGGAGGGGCTGTAGGGATTCGGGGAGAGACGAGGGGTTGGAGTTGATCCATTCGTCCATCTCGCTCGCCGTCACGTTCCGCCGGGTTGGCATCCCGGCAAGCCAGGTTTGGACCTTGGTCTCCCATTCCAGCGCCTGGGGATCCGACGGAAAGGAAGGCTCGTGTGTTTGGCGGCCTTCGAAGCCCTCCACCGGGAGCAAGGTCTGGATGGGCTCCGGCCCGCTGCCGGTCTCGAGGGCAAGGGCCCCGGTCGCCATCGAAGCTGCCCAGAGTGGGAATCGGTAGAGGAGGTAATGAGCGGCGTCAAGCTAACCCAGTGGGGAGAAAGCCCAAGGCCCATTACCTCTAGGCCCACTGAATTAAGACCAAGGTCCAAGAGGGATGAGATGAGTTCCACTTCTACCACTAGGCCCATTACCCATCTTTTTTTCTTGGCCGATGGTGGCAAGGGCAATGGTCGCCCGGGTCATCGATCCAGCCGGGTCCAGATCTTGGCGTTTTGACGCGGCCGGTTCCCTCCAGCCAATATAGAGCCGTTACGCACTAACAATTTGTCAAGCAAAAAGAAAAGGTCTCAACATAGCCGTTAGAGTTCTGTGTCCTGACTGCTTTTTAAAATCTCTCGACGACTTTGCTTCTCTATATAGAGAGGGAAGAAGAAGAAGGCGATCCTCAGCAAGCAATCTCTCTCTCGTCCACTCACACGCAGCGCTCAAACACAGGAAGGAGAAACGAGAAAAAGCTCTTCTCTTTCCTTGGTCGCTCATTTCTTGTTTCATTGCACTATTATTGCTGTTCCTGTTGGTTTCGTGTTCTTTTCTTGTGTTCTTCTTCCTTCTTTTTTGCAGGGTTTTGTCGTGTTTGTTTTTTTCTTTTCTGTGTTAATATCATGGATGCAGGTTCTTTGTCACCATCATCAATCTCCTCTAGCAGCACCCTGTCTCGTCACCCTCTCCAGGAACAAATCGCTCTTCGACGCACGTCTTCCAGGAAGACTGTAAGTCGGATTTCCTCTCAGACACTTCTTCTTGTTGTTACAATTTTTCATAATACCAAGGCCCGGAAATAATTTGTTTTTGAAATTTTTGGTATTTGATTGAACACCCATTTATATTTTGTTGCCATTATCTGAAATCTGTGCAGGTGGCAGACCGATTCATCCCGGTTAGATCGGCCATGGACTTCAACATGGCCCATTATTTGTTGACTGAAGGGAGAAGAGAAAAGGAAAACGCCGAAGTGACTTCTCCATCAAAAGAGGCCTACCGGAAGCATCTGGCTGTGGCTCTCAACATGAACAGAACACGGATCCTTGCTTTCAAAGCGAAACCTCCTACTCCTACACAACATACATTCCAGGAAAACTCTTTTGAGAGCACCTCTTCTCATCAAGTCCACTCTTCAAAGCCCCGGAGATACATTCCGCAGGTGGTTGGCTTTGCTTGGCCGATCAATTTCATGTACTTACTTTAGCGTCTGACCTCGGCTTCTTATGTTCTTATTTCTTTTATCTCATTTCTTCTCATAGACGGCGGAGCGGACATTGGATGCTCCAGAAATTGTTGATGACTACTATTTGAATTTGTTGGACTGGAGCAGCAGCAATGTTGTGGCTGTTGCCCTTGGGAATACGGTATATCTGTGGGACGCCTCAACTGGGTCCACTTCGGAGCTCGTGACTATTGATGATGATAATGGTCCGGTGACTAGTGTTAGTTGGGCGCCTGATGGGCGACATATAGCTGTTGGATTGAACAGTTCTGATGTTCAGCTATGGGACTCGACAGCCAACCGCAAGGTACATCTCACATTCCAACATATATATTAACCATCAAACGAGGAACTGTGCATCTCCTAGTTTAAATCTAATGTTCTTGTTCAAGCAAATCATCTTGTCCAATATATTTCATCCGCATGAATTCTCTCCTTTTTGAAGTGGGTATTTCCTATTTTTCATTTGTGTCTAGAACTTCATTCGGTGCTCAACTCCTGTTATCGTAAAGCAATTGTTATTTTTTTCTGGTTTCCTTTAGTCTCTTTGTAACTATCTACAACATTCGTTTTTACTGACCGGGAGATTGAAACTATAAGAGTGATTCATTTCCTTTCTGTTAGTTCTTCAAAACCATATATTTTTCACTACTACGTTGCTAATTTACTGTTAGCTTTTCATGGACTCTCTGACTTCTGCAACTTTTTCCTCCTGCAGTTGAGAACTTTACAAGGGGGGCACAGCTCTCGAGTTGGCTCTCTATCATGGAACAACCACATCTTAACGACAGGGGGAATGGATGGTTTGATAGTCAACAACGATGTGAGAGTAAGATCCCACATTGTGGAGACATACAGAGGCCACCAGCAAGAGGTTTGCGGTCTGAAATGGTCAGCTTCAGGACAGCAGTTGGCGAGTGGAGGGAACGATAATCTCCTACACATATGGGATCGAACCATGGCCTCCTCAAATTCTCCAACTCAGTGGCTTCACAGATTCGATGATCACGTGGCTGCAGTCAAGGCTCTTGCATGGTGCCCCTTCCAAAGCAATTTGCTTGCATCTGGCGGTGGGGCTGGGGATCGATGCATAAAGTTCTGGAATACTCACACGGGTGCTTGTTTGAATTCTGTGGATGCTGGCTCCCAAGTTTGTTCCTTGCTGTGGAGCAAGAACGAAAGGGAGTTGTTAAGCTCTCACGGTTTTACACAAAATCAGCTCACTTTGTGGAAGTATCCTTCCATGGTTAAGATGGCCGAGCTCACTGGCCATACATCACGAGTTCTTTTCATGGCGCAGGTACGAATTTCTGCCTCCTGATTGCGAAAAGTTAGTTTCTTAGCTTTTTTTTCTTCTAAACAATTTTTTTATGTATATAAATTGCAGAGCCCAGATGGATGTACGGTAGCATCTGCAGCCGGAGATGAGACGCTAAGATTTTGGAATGTATTTGGAACTCCGCAAGTAGCCAAACCTGCAGCCAAAACAACAAATGCCGTCCCATTTTCAAACGTGAGTTACATTAGATGAAGAGCCTGACTAGGGAAGGAAGTAAATGAGTCGCACCTGCAGCAGGAGATGAGACGCGAAGATTTTGGAATGTATAAACTCGGCAAGTAGCCGAGCCTGCAGCCCCCATTTTCAAACGTGAGTTACATTAGATGACGAACCTGACGGGGGCAGGAATTAATGTGCTCCTCAGCGAGGGAGAAATCAAACAAATATCTCCATAACAATGGACAGGTATTGAGAAAACAGCTTGAGTCCATTTTTCTGCAACCTGACTGGGGCAGGAAAAGGTAATGTGTTCCTCGGCGAGGGAGAAATCAAACAAATATCTCTATAACAATGGACAGGTATTGAGAAAACAGCTTGAGTCCATTTTTCTACTTGTATTATATATATGACACCGGATATGGCTTGAATAATTTGCGTTCGTTGGTTTGTTTGTTTGCAGGAAGAAAATGCTCTGAAGAAAATAACTGCAATATTTGGAACTTCACGTTTCAAGCGTTTTAGTTTAATTTAAATTAAACTTTTAAACTAGAAAGTGATGATTATTAAAAAAAATGCCATAAAAACGCTGTAGATCAAGATTTTAAAAATATAAAATACAAGTAAATTATCTTAATTGTAATAATTAGAAAACGATAAAACCTTTTTTTAGCTAACCAGTTTTTCTTAATGTAAGCTATTTTTTTGTATATATATGGTATGGAAGACTTTTGAGAAACTACATGAAACAAGATTTTAAAAATATAAAATACTTATGTAAATTATCTTAATTACTTTTTTTGGCTAACCAGTTTTTCTAAATGTAAGCTTTCTTTTTTGTATATGAGAAAGACTTTTGAAGTCCGTAACTACATGAAGCAGTAATATGTAAAGATTTATCTTGTTTAAGTTATATTCTATTTTAATTCGTATGAAGAGTTTTGAAGTCGGTTAAATACATACAGACAAAATGATGTTGAGAAACAATACTTATATTAAGCATTAAAGTTTTGAGGTCAGTAAAATGCATAGCATAAAAAATGATGTGAGGAACAATACCAGCTTCAATAAGTATGTATATATTGGAAGTCCAAGTATCCCCCGTGACCTTGTTCGTCGTGTTGCTGCCAAAATTGCTTCTGATATTAGAAGAGGGTACTGATAGTTCCGCTGATGATGCCGCCGCCTTGGAGCTTTCCTGAATTTTACTCCAAATTTATCCACTTGTATTTATTTTATGAAAGATGATGCACTGTGAACCATGTAGCTTAAATCTGTATACTAAAGAGACAGTAAACTGGTTTGCCCGTGGATGTTTCCCTCCCTATTTTGGGAGGGTTTTACCACGTTAAATCTCTCTCTCTCTCATGCAAGAAAACCTGTACATGATACTTAAAGCATCCACATACTAAATATTGGATAGTATCTAAATATGGTATGTGTAGAGTGGGGTATGATAATAATTTACACTTCCTTTTGAGAGGCCCCCGCCCAATGGCCAATCTCATAAGATCAAACTTGGCTCGTATATGGATACAATTTCCTTCTTAGGATGTGAGAGAACTCCTTTTGTTTTATTCTACAACTTGACTTTTTCTCTTTCACTTCCATAATGAAGTTAATATTCCAAGTCCATTTTCTTCATACTATATAGATAGAGAAAATGGAGTAGGCTTTTCAGGTGTAACGAAAATTATAAATTATCTTTTTCCCTTCCATGATGGGCACACAGGGTGTTTGGTTGTAAATTATATTTTGTAGCAACTTCTCCCACAATTTTGGTTTACTTTTTTTAAGTTTCTACTGTATTTTTGTAAGTGGAACTTTAGTATTCTTACCTATTTGGCATAACTCTCCACACTTTTAAAAGTGTGGGAGTAAACAAACACCCTATTAATTGGATGTTGGCAAAATAGGCTGCTTAATGAAATGCTAGCAAAACTTCATTCCACCAACATATAAAAATTGTTTTCACTTAAGATTGGAGCTTTCGCAGCCATCTTAATTGAAAATTGGGACATACTTAATACTATGCCGAGGAACATGGTCCCACAATCACACCGGTTAAGAAGTAAGAAAGTTTTCTAATTTTTCTACTTTATATGGGTTTTTGCTTATTCCTTTTACAAAGAAACAGGTGCAAGGGGTGAACAACATGCAAGTTTCTAAGAATAAATTGTGCATTAAGATAAAAAGAAAATCTCAGCCATATGGTGCCGGATATGACACCTTCTTATGGCAGAAAGTTATTACTTGATTAAGAATTCATCATTTGCAAAATGCCAGGAGTCAAATAACGGTTATTGTTTTATCATCAAGAAAAGTAATAAAAAAAGGCTCCAAAAAACCTCAGAGTAACAAACAAAGTGCATCGTCCAACCTCTCATGTTTAACTGATGAAATCTGAAATGGGATTAAGAAGAATTCAGTTTAGAAAAATTTAGAAAATTCAGAAAATATGGAACTGGAAGAATTCAGGGATATTTCATCGAACAGTTTGAAGGACATTTAAATAATAAGGGTATTTCTGTCCATTACTAATGGAAAGGTTTAGAATATGTTGAAGCAGGAGGTGGGGACATGGACAATATAGTCATTTGACTATAAAACATGATACGGTTAATTCTGTTAGTCTTCTTCTTCGACGGGTTTACAACTTAAACAGGATTTAGCTAACAGAGATATCTGATTAATAAAGTTGATAATCATTAGTGAATTTTGGGCATCTATAAAAAGGAAAACAGCCAAATGAAAGGGAGACTTTTTTAATTTTGAAATGACTGCTAAAACAAAGAGAGTGGAGCCCCATTTTATTTCCGTTGAACCAAATCTGGGAGAGATCTGAGAGGTGTTTGTTTCAGAGATCCTCAGGCTCATGGTTGAAGCATGAATGCTCCCAAGCTTCCGAGTTGATTTCTTTCTTCAAGCTAAGTAGAGATCAATTTTAGTTCCTGTTTATTCTGTTTCGATTTCATTAGAAATCCCTGGCTGTAATTGTTTGGAGTTTGATAAACAATTGTTGTGAAGATCCGTAAAGTTGAGTTTAACAGCTGTGACTATTCTGTAATCGAATTACTCTGAGTATTCTTAGCTGTTTCAAATTGAATTGGTGAAATATTGACATTTTGGACATTTGAAGTATTGGAAGTCGAACTGAGTTTTAAATTTGAAATAACTCTGCTATTGAATTCTGAAGTTTGTTGTTAATTGTTCCCAGCTGAATTTTGAATTCTGATCAATTGATCCTCATTGGTCGATAGTTTAAAGTAATTCTTTGTGGTAACTGGTTAACTGTTGAGAGTTGGAATTTTTGATTTCATCATTTGGTATCAGAGCGGTAGTAATTCTGGGATCAGCAAACAAATCATGGCTGAGAATGCAAAGGAAGAAGGTCTTAGCATGGCACAAATGTTTGCACAATTGATTCAATTGCAACAGCAAACTTTGCAAGCCCAGCAACAAAATCATGCTCAACTCATGCAAATTATGACACAGCAGAATGGGATAGGAATGGCAACACCATTTCCTGGGGTGGCAAATGCACCTCCATTATTTCATCAGAATCCATTTGGTAATAGACGAAGAGGAGGTAGAAGGGGTCATTCCTGCAAATGTGCCTCCACAAGCTCCAAAAAATCCACCACACATGCCAATCCCAGTACACAATGTTTTTGAAGAAAATGAAATGACCAGTGAAGATGAAATTGAAGTGCAAAATGCATACAATGGTGAAAGAGATGACAGATTTCGACCTAAGTTGGATTTTTTAGAATTTCATGGCAGATTCATGTGGAAGATTTTCTGGATTGGATAAGTGAATTTGAAAAGTACTTTGACTGTTTAGAAGTGCCAGAAAATAAAAGAGTAAAACCAGTATCTTGCAAGCTCAAAAGTGGAGCAGCAGCATGGTGGAAACAGTTACAAATGGAAAGAAACAGACAGGGAAAACAGATTATTAAAAGCTAGGTTAGAATGAAACAAATGCAAAGAGCTTGATTCTTACCTCCAGATTATGAACAACTTTTGTTCCATAACTATCAAAATTGTAGGCAGGGTAATAAAACAGTTGCAGAATATATTGAAGAATTTCATAGACTGGCGGCTAGGAATAACCTGCATGAAACTGAAGGACAGCAGGTGCAAAGATATATCGATGGGCTGAAGTATTCAATTAAGGACAGGGTTACTGTTACTCCAGTGTACACTCTAAATGATGCTTTTCAGTTGTCAATAAGAGCTGAAATTTTTTTGAATAGTCATTCAGTACACAAAACTAGTTTTAACAACAGAGTGACCTCCAATAATTTTCAGCCTCAGAAAAATAGAACTACTTCAAACGAAGGTGAGAGTTATAATGCTGCAACAAATAAGGTTAGATTAACAGAAGTTTTTCCTAGATGAAATTCTAGTAGATATCAAGACAAAGGAACTACTTCTACAACACCCAACCCTTATGCTAAAGCAAGACTAGATAAATGCTTTAGGTGTTTACAACCAGGCCATTATTCCAACAAATGTCCTGTATCTGAAGCTGATTTATAAGCAGTGAGAAGATCTGCCTTACTTATTGAACAATTGAAAGAACATGAAGAAAATGACATTCCTGAAGAAGAAGAAAGAAAAAAAGTGGTTCCTGAAGATGAAGGTTTGGATTATGAAAATCATCCTTTGAGTTTGGTGATCAGGAAACTGTTACTGACTTCACCAGCTGAATCCAACAGTCGGCGACATCAAATTTTCCACACTAAGGGAACAATCAATAAAAGAGAATGTACAGTCATCATTGATGGTGGCAGTTCAAAAAATTTGATAGCTAAAAAGGCAGTTAATAAACTAGGTTTGACATTACAACCACATCCGACACCATATACAATTGGTTGAATTTAAAATGTGAAACCTATTAAGATTGAGCATCAATGTATAGTACCATTCTCCATTGGGAAAAGTTATCAAACAGAGTTGGTGTGTGATGTAGTGGATATGGAAGTTTGCCATATATTGTTAGGTAGACCCTGGCAATTTGATGAGTCTGTGATGCATGATGGTCATTCTAACACTTATTCTTCTTCCCATAAAGGAGTTAAAGTTGTACTTCTGCCCAGTGTTACAAAAGCTGAAGAATTGCCACAACCCAAATCCACAGTCAGTTTTATTCAAAGTTTGAAATCTACTCTGAAAACAGGAAATGTGGTTTATGCAGTGATAGAGAAAGAAAAGCAAACATCTGAAGGACAAATACCAAAATCTATTAGCATGTTATTAAAAAAATACAAATGCATAGCTGATGATGATTTGCCCATGACTTTACCACCTATGTAAAATTTACAACATCAGATAGACTTCGAGCCTGGTGCCAGCTTACCCCATTTACCCCATTATAGAATGACCCCTACCGAACACAAGGAGCTGCAAAGGCAAGTTGAGGATCTGCTTAACAGCGGACTTATTAGGGAGAGTATCAGTCCAGTGACAGTACCTACTCTTTTGGTGCCAAAGAAGAATGGGGAATGGACGATGTAAATAGATTGCAGGGCAGTGAATAAGATCACAATCAGATACAACTTTCCCATACCTCGACTTGATGACATGCTAGATCAACTACAAGGTTCATAAGTGTTTTCTAAAATAGACCTACATAGTGGCTATCATCAAATAAGAATGAAGGAGGGAGATGAATGGAAAATAGCATTTAAAACAAGAGAGGGCTTATACGAATGGTTAGTAATGCCTTTTGGGCTTTCAAATGCCCCAAGCACTTTTATGAGAATGATGACATATGTTCTTAAACCATTTTTGGGTAAGAGTGCAGTTGTCTATTTTGATGATATCTTAATATATAGTCATTCAAGGGAGGATCATTTGAAGCATTTGGAAGAAGTGTTGCAGTTATTGCAGAAACATGAATTGTATATAAATGTTAAGAAATCTCCTTTATGACTCCACAATTGATATTTCTAGGCTATGTGGTTACAATAGGAGGAATCAAAGTGGATGAAAGTAAGATTAAAACCATTGTTGATTGGCCAGCTCCTCGAACAATACAAGAAGTTAGAAGTTTTCATGGCCTGGCTACCTTCTATAGAAGGTTTGTAAGAAATTTCAGTTCCGTTGCAACCCCTTTGACAGATTGTATGAAAGGTAAAATTTTCAAATGGACTAAAGTAGCTGCTAAAAGTTTCAAGGCACTCAAACAAAAATTAACTACAACACCTGTTTTAGTGTTACCAGATTTTTCAAAAACCTTTGAAATAGAGTGTGATGCTTCAGGCACAGGAATTGGGGCAGTCTTGTCACAAGAAATTAAGCCAATAGCCTTTTACAGTGAGAAACTTAATGAAGTAAGACAGAAATGGACAGCCTATAAGTTAGAACTATATGCTTTAGTTCAAACTTTAAGACATTGGAGACAATACCTCTTACACAAGGAGTTCATTCTGCATACAGATCATCAGCCCTTGAGATATATACAAAATCAAACCAAGTTGGATTGCATTTATGCTAGGTGGATTATAGAGATACATGAGTATACCTTCTTAATTAAGCATTGATCAGGAAAGCTAAATCAAGTAGCATATGCTTTGAGTAGAAGACATGTTTTATTGACAACTTTACAAGCTACTGTGTTTGGTTTTGAAGAGATAAAACAGCAATATGCCAATGATTCAGATTTTAAACTCATTTGGCAAAGTTGTCAGGAACATAATTCAAACAGTGGAGAATATATTTTAAAAGATGGATTCTTAGTCAAGGGTAGCAAATTGTGTATTCCTGTAAGTTCCCTGTGGGAGAAACTGATTAAGGAACTTCATGAAGGAGGAATGGCAGGCCATTTTGGAAAAGATAAGACCCTATCTTTAGTGCAAGACAGATGTTATTGGCCTAAATGCAAAAAAGAAGTTTATAATATAGTAACTCGTTGTGAAATATGTTAGAGATTCAAAGGGCAGTCCAAAAATACAGGTATGTATTTACCCCTACCCATTCCAGACAAACCCTGGGAAGACATATCCATAGATTTCGTATTAGGAATGCCAAGGACGTAGAGAGGTAATGATGCATTTTTTGTGATTGTAGATCTATTTTCGAAGATGGCACACTTTATTGGGTGTAAGAAAATTCATGATGCAGTTAACATTGCTCAATTGTTTTTCAAAGAAGTAATTAAACTGCATGGGTTTCCTAAGTCTATAACTTTTGACAGAGACAGTAAGGTTCTTAGCCATTTTTGGTTGACACTATGGAGAAGAGCAAATACTCATTTGAACTTCAGTTCTACGTGTCACCCACAAACATATGGGCAGACTGAGATCATGAACAGGCCTTTAGGTAATCTGCTTCGAACTCTTTGTGCAGGAAAACATGGATAGTGGGAAAATATGTTGCCACAAGCAAAGTTTGCATATAATGCTTCTGTAAATAGAACTACTGGAAAATCTCCATTTCAAATTGTGTATGGCCGGAATCCTAGATATACCTTGGATCTTATGCCTATTACTAGAGATAAAGAGGATCATTTACCTGTTGTTCATAGTTTGCAACAATTTGATATAATTCATCAAGCAGTGAAAGATCACATATCATCTGTTAATGTTAAGTATAAAGCGTATGCAGATAAAACTCGTAGAGAGAAACAGTTTGAAGAAGGGAAAATGGTCATGGTATATCTGAATAAGGAACGTATGCATGCCGGTGTTTATCAGAAGCTTGGACAAAGAAAATTTGGTCCCTTTCGCATTCTACACAAGATTAATGTCAATGCATATGTCTTAGATTTACCAAGTGAATGGAACATTTCTCCTACCTTTAATGTCACAAATTTGTATGACTATCATGCACCTCACAAAAACTTTTCCAATAAAGATTCGAGGACGAATCTTCAAGAGGAGGGAGGCACTGATGAAATCAGAAATGGGATTAAGAAGAATTTAGTTTAGAAAAGTTTAGAAAATTCAGAAAATATGGAACTGGAAGAATTCAGGGATATTTCATCGAACAGTTTGAAGGACATTTAAATAATAAGGGTATTTCTGTCCATTACTAATGGAAGGGTTTAGAATACGTTGAAGTGGAGGTGGGGACATGGACAATATAGTCATTTGACTATAAAACATGAAACGGTTAATTCTGTTAGTCTTCTTCTTCGATGGGTTTATTGCTTAAACAAGATTTAGCTAACAGAGATATCTGATTAATAAAGTTGATAATCATTAGTGAATTTTGGGCATCTATAAAAAGGAAAACAACCAAATGAAAGGGGGACTTTTTTAATTTCGAAATGACCGCTAAAAGCAAGAGAGTGGAGCTCCATTTTACTTTCGTTGAACCAGATCTGGGAGAGATCTGAGAGGCGTTTGTTTGAGAGATCCTCAGGCTCATGGTCGAAGCATGAATGCTCCCAAGCTTCCGAGTTGATTTCTTTCTTCAAGCTAAGTAGAAATCAATTTTAGTTCCTGTTTGTTCTGTTTCGATTTCATTAGAAATCCCTGGTTGTAATTGTTTGGAGTTTGATAAACAATTGCTGTGAAGATTTGTAAAGCTGAGTTTAACAGTTGTGACTATTCTGTAATCAAATTAAGTATTCTTAGTTGTTTCAGATTGAATTGGTGAAATATTGACATTCTGGACATTTTGAAGTATTGGAAGTCGAACTGAGTTTTAAATTTGAAATAATTCTGCTATTGAATTCTGAAGTTTGTTGTTAATTGTTCCCAGCTGAATTTTGAATTTTGGTCAATTAATCCTCATTGGTCGATAGTTTAAAGTAATTCTTTATGGTAACTGGTTAACTGTTGAGAGTTGGAATTTTCGATTTCATCATTAGCATACCCATCAATCATAGTATTCCAAGAAACCAAATCTTTGAGATATTTCATCAAACAATGCCCTTGCATAGTCAAGTTCATCCTGAAGCTGCATGTATCCACTAATAATGGAATTCCAAGTTATCAAATTTATGTCCTCCACCCTCAATCATATCGAAAAGCTCACGGGCAAGATACATCATCCCCAGCTTAACATACCCATCGATCATCAAAGTCGAAGACACTGAATCCCGTTCTAGCATTTTATCAAACAATAACCGAGCTAGCTCAGCTCGGCCATATTGAGAGTACAAGCAAATCAGGGAATTTCGCAAAAACAATTTCGACCCGCAGTCCCATTTTCCCAACAGACCTTGTATTTACATCGCTTCCTCAAACAAAGCCATCCGAGAACAAGCCTAAAAGAACGAAAGACACAATGAAGCTATCGGGAGAAACACCACTGTCGAGCATGAGTGCGAACAAAATCACGGCCTCCCTGGGTCATGGCCACGGGAGACGGCCCTAATGACCGAGTTTGATCTACATTGGGGCTCATTTCTTTTGATAAAGAGTTTACAGACCTTAGTAAAAATTTGGTGGATTAAGTAAGAAATAAAGGGCTGAATTAATGGGTGATTGATTATTCTGTATTTATTTTTCTCTTTTTATTTTTTTATTTTAATTTTTTTTAAACATCTAAAATTATTTTTGAAACTTCTTAAAGTAATTTTTGTATTTCAATGTGATATAAATAAATTTTAAAATATTTTACATTCCTCAGTCTTATACCTTGATTAATAATAATGTTTCTACTCTTATTTTTCAAGTCTGTCAAATTCAAATCTTATTTGACCATAATAACCTCAAATCAGATTCTAAGACTCATTATATGAACATAGTTTCTAAACATAATTTTGACAAAGAATTTAGCCAATAAACTAGACATATAACTCATATATTCTTATAATCTTTCCCTTTAGTTATTTATTATTGAATTTTTTCCATATTGTTTGGCCAAATAATGAAATATTTCATATTCCTTGAATTTTGAATGGAAATGTCATATGACCTGTTTGTGGACCAAAAAGCCCTTAGGTTTTCACTATATCAAGTTTTAATGTAGAAAGTAATAAATGAACACTGGAATAGTGCTACGCCGTTTCCGTGTGCTGGTAGTCATCGGCGGCAAACAAAAATTGCCAACGGGAGCTGACCGGTGGTGACTCACCGGCGAGAGTCGACGAATAAGAAAAAAGCATTTTTTGGCACCACAGACGTTGTGTGAGTGCTCCAAAGGCTGCATTTCGCAAAAACGATCCTTCTTTCACACCGATCATGGATAAGATCGGTATTTTCATCTATTATAACGGAGAGGTAGGCAAAGTCAACGTGTATATTGGTGGAATGGCACGGTTGATGAACATTCATCCGTCGGTGAGCTTCAACGAGCTGCTGGGGCAATTTAAAGCACGACTTTCCGTTAATGGTAATGTCAGTTTGAAATATTTAATTTCATCCTCCCAATCATCCATGATATATGAATTACAATACGATGAGGACCTCCAATCAGTGTTCTCCATTCATAAGAAGGCGAATAAGGAGGTGTTATCATTATATGTCAAGATGAAACCGCCTGACAATGGTGATAAATCACCATCACCCTATGTAGAAAGGAACCATATAGTCAATAGAATTGAATCACCCGTCGTAATGGCTCATCCCAGCTCTAATGTCGGATTTCATTCTGGATTCAATGAAACTCAATGCACCTTTGAAACTGTCAGGTAAGAATGGATCTTTATATTATACGCAATTTGAATATTTCGTGTACTTGAGACCACGATATTGAACATATCGTGTTAAGGGTAAATCATATTGTGTGAAGTAATAAACACGACCTGTAATATATCGCATTAGTAATTACACGATATACACATGCGATGTAGCAATTATGAGTTGTAACGCAAAGATAATAACATGACATGCAATCATGTCATGGTTTTGATAACACAGTTTGAAATATAAGCGTGTTAACAGAATACACGATGTCGACTGATGTTGCATTTTTTTAACACGATAATGTGCAATGCAGATTAGGAGAACCGGGACACTTGCCGTCAACAAATCCATGTCAATCATATTTCACCAATCCAATGAGTACAGAACCTAAAATAGAAGTCAAATCAAAACAAATCAAAGGAATGGTCGCCAATGATGGGTGGGACAAGGACTTCATTTGATAACTATGAACTTCCATACAGCCTTTGTAATTACGACAGTGGACAAGGTGAAGAAGTTGAAAATATGTTGGGTGAGGATATGTGGTACGATAATGATATAGTTACATGAAAAGTATGTTTGACCACGAAGAATTTGGAAATAGCGAGGTTCCCAGTAACGTCAACGTTGAGGCGGAGGCAGATTGGGATACAGTCGATTATTTAAATATGTAGGAACCGAATATTGTTGAAGGCCAGCTAATGACGGGCAATTTGCAAGCTAAGGATTACCAGAAGCTCCTTGAATTTGGTGCATGTTTTTGATCATTTATAATTAAACCTTTTGCAAGTGTACAAGGTAATTGTACTAGGATGAGTATTTAAGGGTTGTCGAACCTCAGGGACGGATGAATTATTACTAAATCTAAAGAGGAATTTGCTGATTGAAAACTAAAACAAACTTAAACTTTAACTAAGGAAAATAAGGGAATCAACTAGTTTGAAAACAAGAGATTAATATGATGGAATTTACTTAGGAAATCGAATCCACTATAGAACCATAAAAATTCCTTAACTTTTAATCTAAATATAGTGTGAATATGAACAAGTATTCTCAGCTACAAGCTAGAATTACTTCAAAAAGAATTATTAATTAACTTCCATGGCATGAACTATCTTCGACAATAGCACGAATCATCTACACTAAACTAGCTATAGGCATGACTCGTCTAATCTTAGTATAACTCATCCAAGTCATTAATTATCTGAACATTAAAACTATTGTATGACCATCTCATCTAAATCACAGAAATTAGAATCGATGAAAATATCAAAACCATATCAATCTATCATCTACAAGACAATAAATCAACATAGACTTGAATAAACATTAAAAGCTCTTCCATTAAAAAGGAAATCCATATCATACAAATGTCATCATTCACAACTGAGATCTAAATTAAAAAGAAAAGAAACTAAAACTTATCTATAGCTTCATCAACTCCTAAGTAAAAGAAAAGTCTAGCCTTCCATTGTAGAAGAAAGCACTTGAATCTCCATTGAAAGCTTTGAGTTCCCTTCCATCTTTTTCTTCCTTTTTCTCTTCATAAAATCTCCTGGAATCCCCTAATTTTAAGCCAAATATGTCTTTTTATAGGCATAAGTTCCGTAGGAAGAAGTCCAATATGAAAAGGATTAAAATTTAGGTCAAACAAGGAAACTGCACGTTATGCCGTTCGAATGCCCTGCATGCCCATTCGAACGGCTACACTGTTTCTGCAATCTGGACAGTCCATATTCTGTTCACTAAGTTTTTCTTCATATCCATATTAATTTCCAACTTGTTTATAACTTCGAAAAGTTGTCCAAATCACTTTAAAGCATGTCAAGACTATTTTTAATTATTTCAAACATCGTCCATGTACCTCGATAAGCGCCCTTTTCCTACAAAATATAAAATATCATACTTTAGACATGTATAATGTAATTAAAATTCCAACTTGATTTAAATACACATCTAAACTACTAATAACTACAAAATTATTAATAATTAAACTAAAATACTAATATCTATCTTAATCTAAATAAACCATAACTAACTCTAAATTAACCTAATCTATACTAGCAAATAAGGTAAAAAGGCATATAAAATAAATATAGATTTCATACTTATCAGTTTTCTAAGCCTATTGCATTTCAAGAGGGTCCTAGTCGACTTAGCAATAAAGGTGAATTTCACATATTGTGTGGCGGATGAAAACCGGAATACGTACGCCGCAAAGTGCTCAAATAATTTTTATAACTGGTACATAAGGGCTTCAAATATAGGAGATCATGTGACTGTCACGAGGTTAGTGCCAACTCATTCATGTGGAACCCAAAGGAAGTCAGCTGACCATCCCCTAGCATCACACTTGTGGATAACGATAAAATGTTATGGCCTCTTTAAAGACTCGGTGGACATTACACCTAAGAGCATAGCAAGTTATATATCGAAGCACTAGGGCATAACTGCCAACTACAAGAAATGCTGACGCGCAAGTAATGCATGAGAAGAATCGAAGTGTTGATTTAGTGTCATGATATGTTAGTCTAGTGTGTTATCGTTTACACGCTTAAACTATAGTCGGAATATGCACT
Organism: Saururus chinensis; assembly: GCA_035235625.1. NCBI lineage: Eukaryota > Viridiplantae > Streptophyta > Magnoliopsida > Piperales > Saururaceae > Saururus > Saururus chinensis. The sequence continues at coordinate 37,982,290 of CP141145.1, forward strand.
CACACAACATATGTCAATATCATGTTACCATAAACATGACCACTCATCATGTATGGATTCCGATCACATGAAAACATAAAATATCGTGCGATAGGGAACACGATGTAAGCTAGTTCATATAAAATTTACAAAATTGTATTCAGTCATGCAGGTAAAACTCTGATTGATTTAATAGATGGTGACCCAGACGAATCCTACCGCTTACTTCCTGCTTATGGGAGGCTTATAGAATATATAAATCCGGGAAGTATAGTTGTGCCAGTGAGATCATGTGATGTTCCCGGTCCTATGGGTGGGTACTATTTTAAAAGAGTATTCTGGATGTTTGGCCCCATTGTGAGAGCCTTCAGAACAACCCCCAGGCCGTTGCTAACGGTTGATGCAACTTTCTTGAAAGGAAAGTATCCTGAACAGCTATTGACAACAACTGCATTGGACGGGAACAATAATATGTTGTGTGTTGCATTTGCAGTAGTTGAGAACGAGTGCGAGAAAACTTGGTGCTGGTTTCTTGAGTTGCTTCATCTATTCTTTGATCCTCCAGCTGAGTTGGATAAAATTGTTTCTGATAAATAGAAGGGATTGACAAATGTTGTGAATAAGTTTTTCCCATCTACACACCACAGATATTGCATCCGTCACATGGCAGCAAATATGCTAAACAAATTCAAGGACAACTACCTAAAGAATCAGCTCCATGTTGCAGCTGAAACGTTCTGACAGAATGTGTACGAGGAAATAATGAATAGCATTAACGAACAGAATCTGGAAGCATATGCTTGGCTAACTAAGATAGGTTCAGAGCACTGGGCCAATGTATCATTTCTTGGGAAAAGATATGGGACCCTCAGCTCAAATAGGTCTGAAAGTGCAAATGCAATGTTCAAGAAAGCCAAATCAATGCCTATAACTCATTTAATTGAGCAACGAGGGAGCATATGACAACATTATTTGAAAAACGTCAGACGAACAGTCATAATATGATGGAAGAGTTAACTCCGTTTGCCCGAAAACACATTGAAAACAGACGAGAAGAAGCCAGGAATGTGATTGTATTGCCCTTGTCAATGTATGAATTCCAGGTTAACTCGCTATTTCACCTTGTACATTGCATTCATACGGTGATATACATAGCGTGTGTTTGTTTATGCGTGAGGGCTTCATATCGTGTTAGGTTAAACACATTAGTTTCATTTATCATGTAAGTAGATACGATTTTACTTAACGATCGTATGACACATCATGTAATCGAGAACACGAGAAAGTCGCTTATTGTGTGCTCATACTCACGATATTTTCTTCACAGGATGTGGTTAACCTGGTTGATCGTACCTGCACATGTGGAAGGTTTCAACATCTGAGTCTACCTTGTAAGCAGCAATCGCAGCAATTGATAATAGACACTTCTACGTGTCTGAGTACTGCAAAAGATGGTACTCTATTGAAATGTATAAACTAACCTATCGATAGCCCTTACACCTAATGAAGGATAGGCACCAGTGGGCACTGGCTGGAGTTATGCCTACATTCAGCCCACCTATCCCTCAAAAGTAGAGTCACAACTGCCTCTCAAGGCCCCACGAAAATGTGGAACACGCGGTCAGTTGTCACAACCGTAAACGATGTACCAACACACAAAGGGGGCCCCCCAATGTGGCAAATGTCCCATCGACAAGTCGAAGAAGGTCAAATAAGAACGTACGTAAACAGCATAAGGAAGGGGAGCATCGATCAGGCTTACCTTTTCCACCCCCGTTCTTCAGATGAAAATTTTTGTATATCCATCGTGTTATCAACAACACAAAATATGTAATTAACATGTTCCTAAAAACACGACATGTTGTACATAGGGTATAATGTATATGTGTATCGTGTAAGCCACAACACGACCAAAAGGGATTATGTGTTACGAATTACACGATAATATATATCGATTATTAATTCTTATGTGAAAGTGTCTGTTGCATACACGTTGTCAAAGTGTGTCAAAGTGTCCTTTGCTTACACAACATTGGTCATATCGTGTGTTCAAACGCACGACAATTCCATGTTCGTAATGCTCCAATTGTATTTTCTTTGTATTTTTAAAGTTCTATAAAGATTAGTTTTTTGGATGTAAGAGTTATATCTTTCTTCCCATTGAAAGTTGTCTTTCCCGTATAGTGGATGTAATGATACTTGTTGAAATGTGTATTCCTTAACACGATTTGTTTGTATATCATGTTTCCGACCACATGCCAATAATGAATATTTATGAGCTCACGACTACGATAATGAATATTTATGCTAGACGTCTAATCAATTACACGATATTGGTCATATTGTTCGATCGAACACACGACAACTGCATTAATATAAACACCCAATTCCCGAAGCGTTACCACAATTTTTGGGATTTCAATTAAATTAGAATCACCAATTTGCGAGGAGTCATTTCCAATTTCCAATTACACTATATATGGAATAATTTCCATATATATGAAATGGTTCGTATCCCTCGCATCCTGCCTTTCTATATCGAAGTGACCTATGGGCTAACCCAATTCGTGAAGAGCACAAGACAGAGCCTTTGGGACATTGATATAGTGCCATATGGTAATTCGTCCCCTTCATTGGTGTGGTCCTAACCAGCCTCTGAAGGGGGGCGATTTACTACCCAACGTTATTTCAATGTCTCGAATGTTCCGTCACAATTGAACTTTATATGTAGATCAATTGAATAACACGACCTACACTATTATGATCCATCGTTGTCGTGACATATAGGTCATCCAGAAACATAATGCAACATCTAAGTCTTCCTAATACGAGATGTCTTGTCCATGATAACATGACCTAATACGAGGTGGCGTGTATGCGATAACATGACGTAATAAGTGATCATGAGAACTACAATATGTGTACTACCATTTCGCGATATCGAATACACGATATTGGTGCAAATCGTTTGATCGATTATTGTAACGTCCCTCGTATTTTCGAATAAAAGAAAACAATTTTTTGAAAACGTAATAAAATTTAATTACAATTGCCAAGGATCACCGTGTACTAAAACAGTAATTACAACACACTTTGTATTATACAAAGATTTCCAAAATTGGGCATCACATGCCTTTATACATTAGTCAATACAATAATTTATATAAGGTACAAAAACAGCAATACAAAACTATAATTTAAGGAAATCCATCGTCGACTCCTTCGGATTCGAGTGAAACACCTGCAGAGTCTTAGGGTAGGTGAGTAAATTCATACTCAGTAGGTCGAATTAAGTTCTAAGAATATGCTTCGTGCACATATCGTGCCATTTTTCTTTTGAAATCATCCAGAAAATCTGAAAACATAATCACAGAATATCGCGATACCAGACGACTTACACCCGCGCCCATGGGGCGACGCGAGACAGAAAGGAAGGGATTTACCCATGACATCCCAATCCTGTGCGCGCCAGATGCCAAATTTGGCGGTATCCAAAATCATAATAATTCTTAGCTCCGAGGAACCGAGAACTATCCAGACGACACGATTGCCCAAAACTCAGAGAAATTTTTGAAAAGAAGAGATGATTTTAAAGTCAAAGCTTTTATTTTCATAAAGTAACAGAAAACTTTTAGTAAAACTTTAGCGAGTAAAAACCTCGGCATACGATTAGAATTTAAAGCTACCTACCTATAATACGTGCAAAATATAACGAGATCTCCTCGTAGAGAAAAGAAAGTCCCTCCTTAAGATATCAGCCTCCGAGTGAGAATTTCGGCAGAATAACCACTCCAACGCGTAGAATGCCCTTGATTTAGTAGGGTAGGGCTTTGGAACGGGTTAAAAAGGGTTGGGAATGGTCCGGAAACAGTAAAAAGATGAAAGGGGAAGATTAGGGAAGGGGCACATTTTTTGAGGTCTTAGAGGGGTCGCCTTGAGAAAATAACACTTCCAGTGCGTAGAGCACCCTTAAATTAGTAGGAAACGGGTCTTGGAACGTGAAAATCGGACTTAAAATGGGTCGGGAATGGTGAAAATAGTGAAAGGGGTTGAAAATCGGATGTGGGTGAAATTCTGGCCGGAAAGGGTATAAATAGGGGAGGAGGAGGAATATTCCGGTGGGTGCCGCCGCCGGAACAGGTGGGCGCCCACCGGCGCCGCCGCAAAAACTGGCCGGCGCCCATTGGCGCCGGCGGAACTGGGTGCGTGCGTGATGAACGCGCGTTCGTCACCACAAACGCACGCCTGATGCGCGTTCAACACGCGCGTTTGGTGTGCGCTGCGCCGCGCCGCGCCGCTGAAAAATATTTTTATTATTTATTTTAATTTCCATAAAAATTCCAAAAATCGTAACTTCCTATCCCGAACTCGGTTTTGCGCGTTCTAGGTACCGTTGAGCTCGTATTGATAAGCCCTACGAGACTAGACCACTTAAGAACCATTTTACCCAAATTTCAAAAGTGGGTCCCGCCTGTTGAACATGTTTCCCAAGGTTGTAACTTTCGTTCCCGACCTCCAATTTTCACATTTTAAGACTTGTTACGCTCGTCTCCATGAGCTCTAACCAACCCTTAGGAAAATTATAAATAACAAAATATATAAGGAGATCGTGTTAGAAATTAGGGTTATTACAATTATACACCATCTGACATTGGTACATGTATTTTTATTCCAGCAGTTAATTACAAAATAATTGGTCGAACATTGAATTTGTCAGTTAATCGAAGCGTGAAAGAAGTCTATTTTCTTTTTTACAATGCATCTGTCTCTGGATCGAATTCCTCTTTGATTTGGGCCCGAAGTATTGCAGCACAGATCATCAGCCTGACCAAGCATGTTATCTCGAGTTGTCTAAAATTTGGCTGAATGATGCCCCCTGCCAGTTTCGCTGCGTAGTACATGACAAACAAACCACAATCTTTGTTTGTTTCCTGGTACGGGCATTTATTGATCTTAGTCATTGGCCATAGCCGAGCACCCTTTATCTTAAGTGCCTTCTCTATTCCATTAGCAACATGTTTCCTGACACTATCCACCTTGGCGAAGTGGTGACTATGTTCACCCTTTACAGGATTGTACCACCTAAATCGCTTCTCCCTGCAGTGGACAATAAGCAAGAGAAAGTGGCCCTTGACGTAGATAGGAATGAAACTGCTCTCCATGTTAACATTTAGGCCTCTCAACAATATGCTAGAGAGTTTGCCCTCCTTCTCCATGGCCTTCCCCAGTGCCAAGGTTAAAGTAGTGATGAATAGCGAACTTGCCTAAAAAATAGTTAGGGTAGCTGTCTGGATGTCATGCCCCGGCACTGCCCGACCCGAGCCGAACCCGGTCCAAGGGCCGAACCAATGCACAGGGGCGACGGATTGAAAACGATTAAGAAAAATAGCGGAAAACTTGTGCCCCAACTACGAGCAATCTAAATTATGGAGTCTACGCACTACTTTGAGCAAGAGTAAATAGGTAGAGCCAAAAGAGTTAAACTCTAAATTAAACCATAATCTCAAACCCACATACTAATAATTCATAGCCACACACTTGGCTAAAAAAACAAGGTCTCAAAGAAACTAAAGACATAGTATATCACAAATCTAAAACAAGGATCATCCACAAGGTTCTAACATCTAAACAAGATGAATGAAGAGACATGCAAAACTAGGAACCTCCACAACTACTCCCAATCTCTCTCCGACCTTTCCTCATATAGAGGATCCTGTCCATCTGCGTATCACGCCACGCAGCCCCAAAACAAAATAAGAAAACGGGGTGAGTATAAAAACTCAATAATGGTTTTGAATATAACTACAATGACAAGAAAATACAATAGCATGACAATGAAGCAAATCAAATCTAAGATTAACATGCTATACCACATTCTGATCTAACATTCATATCACGTAAACCTGCATAATAGTGTCTTAATCACACACTTTCTGATCATGCACTCATATCACATAACCCTGCATAATAGTGTCTCAATCACACCATTTCTAATCATGCATTCATACCACATCAACCTGCATTATAGTGTCTCAATCACAACATTTTTTATCATGCATTCATACCACATCAACCTGCATAATAGTGTCTCAATCACACCATTTCTAATCATGCATTAATGTCACATAAACCTGCATAATAGTGTCTCAATCACACCATTTCTAATCATGCGTTCATATCACATTGAATTCACTCACCCTGCACAACAAATGTGTCAAACACATGATACACAATCATGCATAGCATTCATAATAGACATGCATCAATACAAATGGTGAATGCCTCCATCAAATAGTAAACACAAGTATTGCCACACAGGCAAGAAACGGTCAAGGCCACGAAGGCAAGACACTGTCAAATTTTCACACAGGAAATGAAAAAGAGTCGGGGTTGCCAATCCCTAAAGTTGCTCGCCCTGGACGATCCTAGCCAAGGATGCCCCATTCTTACACAAAGAATCTAGAGTAGGGGTGTTCGCCCAGGGGCATCTCCTGCGGAGGGGAGAGCCCGAATTCCCACACAGGGCACCCTAGAATACATGGTAGCGGGTGCACACGGCATACCACTTTGGATTCTTAGCATCCAAATGACACTCATAATAATAATCTCAAATCCGCAAGACAAGTACACAACTCGTCCCCACATAATTCCATTTCTCTAGACTCAACCCGGGGAGTATACACGTTCCACACAAGAACTTAAATCGAAAACATGTCCTTTCAAACCAAGTTTTGATTAATTCACCAAGTGATTAATCCGGCATGCAATCTCAAACATTGCATACAATCGATTAAATTTCAGTTAACCAATGGTAAAACCTCATTCATGAAGTCCGATCCATGATGCATGCTATCATGATACATCCGTGAGCAAGAACTACGTAGGTTCGTGTTCCTAATCAGTCCCCTCATGCATCATAATCACCTCATAATGAACTACAATGTCATAGTAGATTCCTCATACATGTGTGTTCATGCATATCCTAAGCATACAATCAATGTTTTGATATAAACTCATAAGGCAACCTATGCATGCTTAACACATTTGAAATAATGAATTCTAACTGAAATCCAAACAAAATCCACTATAAAACTTAAATCCATCAATGTAAAATCAAACGCTCATTCCCACAAGCATGATTTTCCACGCCATAAGCCATAACATGATCACATCAATTTCCCATAAACCATCCATATTATAAGAGAACACATCTCACCATTTTTCCACATAATATCCCTACTGGAAACATATTTTATTCATAAGAATTCCAACATTCAATAGCTCAAGGTACTTCAATATCAACATGCATAATTATCAACATGATATAATGCCACATGACCACACTTAATCACATTCTATAATTTTTCATCATCAATTCTACACCTCCAGTAACTTAATTTCATCATAATACACTTTCCATAACCGTTAGAAACATTAAATGGAGTAAAAACATTAAAATAAGCATAATTTTGAAAATAGCAAAACTGTAGTGTAGCCGTTCGAACGCCCTGCAAGGCCGTTCGATCGGTTATACAAAAAATCAGTCAAAAATGCAGTGTTGCCGATCGATCGCCCTGGCAGGCCATTCGATCACCAACACATCAGTTTTGACCTTCTTCTTCATTTCGAATTTCAAAACTAAGACTTCATTAAAACATCTTAAAACTTCATCTATATACCCAAACACCATTAAAACTTCACCAAACCTTCCAGAATGTTAATCCACACCATCTAAAGGCAAAACCCTAAGAAATCGGAACAAGAAATTAACATTTACTAATCCCACCATTAAAGCACTAAATCAAACAAATCCATTCTAAATAAAACATAAAAATCGAGATTTTACAATAAGAAAACTGAGATTTTAAGACCCATTACCTTGTCACTTGTTTAGGTTGGGATTTGACCTTTACCCTTCTTAGAAACCTTCCAAAAACATAGTGTCTAAGTTAAACTCCATTAAAAATTGATTTAACATTGAGAACTTTGAAGAAATCTTAGATCTAGGGTTTGTTAAGCATAAAAAACGAATTTTGATAAGTAGGGTTTGAAGTAAGGGAGTAAATCAGTGACTTTGATGTTTGAAATTGAATCAAATCAAAGGGGAAATGATAGATTAAGAATGGATTAGGAGAAAATATAGGGTTTAAGCTTAATTAAGGAAGAACATACCTTAATCCCTTCTAATCTGGGCCTAATTGGGGAACTAGGCCTTAATCACCTCCTCTCAGCCTATTCCAAAAATGGAAATGCAACACCCCGCTTTTCGATTACGTCTAACCAAGGGGGTTAGAGGTAATTAGTAATTTTTCTAATAATTTATAGACAGTTTTAACCGTTGAAACCTCTGTATTTGAGTAGAGCTCGAAGAAACGAGTGTAACGAATCAAAGAGCATGATTTATTGCTTGAAGTGGGTTAGTATCGAAGGCCTCGTCAATGTGAGTCCAACGGTACCAAGAACGCGCGAATCCGATTCTGGGGTAGGGAGATACGCGCGTTTGAAGATTTGTTTTGATTTAAAAAAATAAATAAAAAGAAGAAGAAATGGCGAGCGTGCACCCGCGGTAACACGGGCATGACCCATGTAATGTGCGAGTGCAAGCTGCACATTACGGAGGGTGCCGCCGCCAGAAACCAGCGGCGCAGCCGCGGTTTTGGCGCGGCTCGGGGGTTATAAATACCCTCATTTCTCCTATTTTTCGACCAGAACTTCTCCTCCCCCATTTCTGACCGTTATGAGTCCGATTAAGGCCATTCAAGACCCGTTTTCTACTAAATCAAGCGTGCTCTACGCAATGGAGTGGTCATTTCTTTGAGTTGACGTTCGTAAGAGGAGGAAATGCCCCAAGACAAAGAGAGGTTCTGCCTGTTATCTTCGAGCACCGACCAACTTCATTTTCTCTATTTCTAGCCATCCTAACTCCGTTTTAGTCGATTCAAGAGGCATTCTTAACTAAATCAAGTGTGTTCTATGCAATGGAGGGTTCTGTTATATGATTTGGTGATCGTATGAGGAGGAGATGCCTTGAGACTAGAAGAGGCCTTGCCCGTCATCCTCAAACACCGGAGCAAGAAAAAGAGACCCGGAGAAAGACGGGTTCTGGCCAAAGTTGCCGAGCCACAACCAAAGAAGCAATCCCAAGTAGGGGAGGTTTTGTCCACTGCCCACGGGCACGGAGAATGAAATGAGTCTCCGATTTTAGCGCGCATTTGTACGTAGTTTTTCGGTGCAAGACGAGGAACGTATGGAGGCCAAAGGAAGCTTTGTCTTTTACCCTTGGATCCTAAGGGAAGGACGCCAAGAAAGAACGAATACATGGAGTAAGTATTTTTGACATCCCATTTAAATTATAGAGCTGCATGTGCTAAATTAGGATGTGTGCTATGCTACGATCCATATGCTTACTATGCTTATATACCATGATGTGTGCTTTGTAACGCCCGAGATTTTTCATCCCTTTTTCTTATAACTCATAGAATTTTTTTTTTCCCATAAATCGGAGTCAAAACGATAAAATCAAAACCTGTATAAACATTTTATAATTTAAAACATCATATGGTCAAACATCGTACAATCAAAGCAAATATCATCAGGCGCTACTCGAAAACACACGTACGAATAAATTTGCTATGATCATAGACATTTAAATACAAATCCCTCCCAGGCATCCCTGAGTACAAGTCCCATAACAGTCCACCGACTGATCCAAATTCAAAGTCCAGAATAAACATTGTTTCCTCATCTCACCCAATACATCGGATCGTGGCACAAAGAAACTAGCAATGAGTCAAGCAGATACCTGAGTCAACGGGAATCAATCCACCACTGAAACGAGCGTCCATCTCCAGGAGCTCTCCGCACAACCTGCAAAACCTCCCGTGCAACGGGGCTAAAAAGAAGTAGGGTGAGTATTTTCATACTCAATAGGAAAATACCTAGTAGGGGAAATCCCAAACGGTGAACTCAATAAGTTCATAAACACACGTGTCATGCAACTCAAACATGAAGCAGTCAACATAATATAACCATATCGTGCACATACGCATACGATCATATCAAAGGCACCATCGTGCCACAGACATACCGAAGGCACCATCGTGCCAAAATCATACCAAAGGCACTATCGTGCCAAAATCATAATATTTAACCAACTTACACAAACACCCTTATTAAGGGTCATACAAACTTACTCATACCACCGTAAGCATACTCATGCATCATACACATACTTGTACGACCTTACTCGTACAATCATATGCTCACTCATACAGCTTACCCATACATGTACGACCTTACTCGTACAATTAGACTCGTACGCCCTCACTCGTACAGTCTGCACAAAATCATACTTACTGTCTTACTCAGAAACATATTCTCACAATCGTACTCATCCTCTTACAGTCGTGCTCCTCCACATACTCTTACAGTCGTGCTCATACTCACTCTTATAGTCCTGCTCATACACATACAGTCATACTCATACACATAATCGTACACATATCAACGACCACTGAAGCTCATTACAACTAATAGGCTCCAGCGTCAAAAAAGAAAAGAATGCCACTGGGGCAACACCTTAACCTCCGGGGAGTGACTAGACGCCATGGACTTTTCCGAAGGTAAGGCACACCAATGCTCATGGGGCACTGGATCAAACAGGTAAGAGTAGATCCATGATACTACTTACCTGAGCGCGCAAACATAAACACCCACACATAAGGGGTCATACAGTTGCCCACCATAATGGGTCTTATAGTGCCATAGGATCGCCCACCATAATGGGTCTTATAGTGTCAGAGAATTGCCCACCATAATGGGTCTTATAGTACCAGAGAATTGCCCACCATAATGGGTCTTATAGTGCCAACGCCACTCTTGGGCAGAAAACATACAGTGCCACTTGGGCAGAAACATATAGTGTCACTCTTGGGCAGAATCATACAACGCTCTCAACAAAGCATCAAACGTCTGGGCTTACACAACACAGACCAAATCAGAAACATATGTCGCTCTCAGCAGAGCATCAGACGTCTGGGCTTCATACAGCACACAGACAAAGTCAAAAACGTACATCGCTCTTAACAGAGCATCAAACGTCTGGGCTGATACAGCACGCAGACCAAATCAGAAACAACATCGCTCTCAGCAGAGCATCAAACGTCTGGTGCTCTACATAGCACACAGACAACATCCCGCCGGATAAACACCATGGCAAGACATGATAAATGCTCGGCCGACTCACTAGCGGCCAGCTCAAACACGGAACTTAATCCGTCGAACCCTCAGGTCTCAAACTCACAACGCTATCATTAGTTGTGCTTATAATTTAAGTTTGAATTAAGTACATTATGCAGTACAATTATGCCACACAAACTCACAGTCCTCGACTGATCAAACTGAAGCTGAGCCCGATCGAAACCCTAGTTCGTCAGGGCAGCAGACTTCACTTACTCGTCCACATCATGTACAAAACTCATCGTACAACAAACCCTTACAGTCTTACATACTTCGCCATCCATCTTATGGTCAAAACAACTTACACTGACATCCTCAAATAACGCTCCTCAGAGCCAACCCAGTTGTCGCCCTCTTACTTATATCTCACTTATTATACTTACTTTTCACTTCATAATCTGTACGTTATGCTTGTACAATTATGAACACTCTTACTGTCTAACAAATGCCCAACATACAATCCACCCCAAACTAATCCATTCTAATCCTTGCCCGTCATACTCATATCCTCTGTCATACGCTTACACAACCGTATCCAAATTCGGACAAAGTCTCTGCCACCTCTTACTGTCCATCGCTCATACCTCTGCCCACATACTCTTACACATAACCATATCATAGTCAAAAGCCATCATACATACGTATGTCTCACACATATGTATAGCATACACATACAGCCATACATACATAACATACAAACATGCACGCTAGCCATCACTAGCACATGCATACACACGTCAAACATGCACGCTAGCCATCACTAGCACATGCATACATCAAACGTACACGCTAGTCATCACTAGCACATGCACACACATTCATACATACTTCAAACATGCACGCTAGCCATCACTAGCACATGCATAATTCATACGTAGCATATTGACATATTTGCTAGCCATCGCTAGCGCATACATAATCCACATCCATAAAACGTGCATACATCTCATGCATATCAATCATACCATACAATCATGCTTACACGCACATCATGCAATCGGATCGTTACTTAACATCCAAAGCATGGAATCATACAATCCTAACATGCTGCTACTCATTCAAAGCATGCTTCATGAATTTACGAGTTCAAAGCTCCCCTACCTTGTAATCATGACGTTCGATGGCGAACACACGACGGTGGCGGCGTCGGCGGCGGAGTTGGCGGCCAAAACCATTGCATGGCTGAGAGAGCTACTGTCCCGAGGGTTTTAGGATGCGCCGGAACTATCACGGCCAAACAGGGTGTCAGAAATCAATGCGGTAAAACCTGCGATCCACGACGGCACACTAGGGCGGCCGGGAGAAATATCGTGCCAACATAAGTGGCGGTGCTATCAGATGTCAAGGGTGTACACTCTAAAGATTGGCCGGTGGCTAAAACGTGCTCAGCCAGCCACAAAGACGTCGAAATCGGCCGTGGACAGCACCCAATGGCAATGATTCCGGTCAACAAAGGCCCACATAAGGGCGGAGAGCGTGGGGCAACGCTCGAGAATCAAAGGAGAGGTGGAGGACGGCTCTAGTGGTCAACTCCACTCGGTGGCAAAGCCAACCGATGGTTAGGCGGCACGAATGCGGTGCCTAAACCCAAAAGCACACGCGTGGCCACATGCACACGCGGCCCAAAGGGCGGGGGAGAGGGCTGAAATGCGGCGACTCAAGGCCCACAAAAGCCAATAGGGCTAAGGCCCTAGCTATGGCCAATCTAAGCGGCGACATCACCGATCGCCACCCACAACCAATACCCATGGTGCGGGCAGCTGTGCATCTCGCACGTCAGAAAGCAAGGGGAGGGTCACGGTCGAGCAAAGGCTATGAGGCCGTCACTGGCCAAGGCCTGTGCAGATGAACTCGTCCACCTTCTGTCAAGGTAAGTCATACAAACTCTTGCCAGAGGCCGTCCGGTCCGACGGAGTAAAATGGGCAAGAGGGGTCAACGGCACACATGCTGGTAAGGCAGAACTAGCTGCATCTACGGGCCGCAAGGCTGAACAAGACCCAGAGGGGTGGCCCATTGGCATCACCGGGTTGGGGCAGAGCCGAACTAAGGTCCGCTAAATCAAATCCGGCGTCCGACTGATAACGTCAGTCACAACGTCCAAAACGGGCGTAGGCCAAAAATAGGGGACGACCGAACTGAGCAAGGGAGATACGGAGGGGACAGAGGCTGAACTGGTCCAGGTGGGTGGGGTTGTCCCTGGGCCATCGCCAAGCTGGGGCGGAGCCCACGGTGGTCAAGTCACCCTCACCCGCCAACGATGGCGGCGACAACCCACTGGAAAATCCACCCACAGTACCGCGCAAATCGGACTGGGCGGAGCAGAGGACGGCAGAGGGGATGGAACCGGGCTGGGTAGGGTGGTCCACTGCCTTCACCGGAGAGGCTGGAGGAAGGCCAAATCGGCCACGAATCACCGCCGGTGGCCACTGTTTGCCCAAAACAGTGCGTCGGTGGAACAGTGCAGAGAGGGGGAAAGAGGATGGGGCGGCGGTGCCGAGGCCCACCGGGCTGGGAGGAGTGGCTCCTCGCCGTCGCCGGCCCAGGGCGGAGCCGTGGCCGGCCGGTCGGGCCGTGCCGGCCCGTGGCGGCGGCGGAACGGCATAAAACAGAGGGGCGGCAAACAGGGGCAGTGGGGAAACGGAGCGGGACAGCGGAGCAGAGGCCGTCCGGGGCCGGGGGGAGTGTCCTCCCGCCGTCGCCGACCCAAGGCAGAGCCGTGGGCCGCCGGCCGGCCCACGACGGCAGTGGAATAAAAAAAAACAGAGAGAAGGGGGCAAACCAGGGGAAGAGGCGGCGCGGCTGTGGGCGGCCGAGGTGGTGGCCCGTCGGCGTCGTACCGCCGGGGCGGAGCCTGTGCCGGCGTCCCACTGGCCCACATGCGGCCGGTGGCCGGCGGGGATAGAGAAGCAGTAAGGGGGGGCGGCGGTACTGTTCACACTTTTCTGGATCGGGCCGAGCCCGATCTTTTATATGTGATTCTCTTTTTTTTTTCACTTATGTCCCCAATGCGTGTTAACTCACTAGTTACGCGATATACCTCTAAAATTTGCGCCGTAAGCGCGCAGCAAGGCCCATGGCCCGCGACTAAGCCCCACACCCGACTCTACGGGTAAAAATACAAGCAAAATACACAAACACACATACGCTGAAACGTCACATTTTCCTGCCGAAAATGACCAGAAAAATAGCAGGAAAATCCCAGAAAATCGTAGAAAAGTCAGGGACCTTACATGCTTATATGTCATGATGTGTACTTTATGTCATATGCTATAACGTGTGTAGTCTCACTCTAGGGTAGAGCGAGACGTGTAATTTGGGGTTATGATTCCGCTTGGTGGTAGAGCGAGATGTACGTTTTTGGCTTATTAATTTCCACTTGACTCCGATATATGATGAATTTTTATAAATATCAATATATATGTATGTTAACGTATATGATTTTGTGATATCTAACGTATGTAGTAGCCGTTAGGCAGAACTATGTTCGGATCCGATCGTGTTGGAATAATATCCAATACGTACGTAGGCAACCAACGACAAGGCAACGTTGGCCCGGTCCAAATCAATTGTAAATATATGTTTTAATCTATTTTACACATGATGAACTATGAAGCTTCATTGTGTGTATACGTTTGTTACAACCTAAATCTACGTATGAGGAAGCTTTGAAGCTCTGTAGTGCGCAGACGAACATTGTACCTCTTGTACACAGACGATGATTCCTGGTTCAAGAAAAGAAAATTTTTCTATTAGTGATTTTGTAGGCCCGATTCAGGTTGGGTCGGGTCATTACAGGAAATGGTTCAGCCCTTTTCCTTTTATAGTAGGGTTTGGGGTACACAAATGAACTAATGTGGTGTAAGTAGAATTTTGGGCTAAAAATGAGTATTTTACAAATTTGAACACTATTTAAATATGAGAAAATTCTGAAAATTTTTGTATGAGCTTAAGTTGACGTCTAGGGAATTTTGGTTAAAAAATCTTAATTTCGTCGGTGGGGCCCACATGGGGTCCCGCTAAACCCTAATTTCTTGGAAAATTAGTGAAAAATAAGAAAAATCCAAAAAAATTCAAAATTGACTAAAAACTACTTAAAACTCATAAATGTGTAGTTAGTTTTGCTTAAAACATTTAGAAATCCCATTTATTTTAGAAAACCACAGAATTTAGATCAAAAAATGTGTAAACCACCATTAACCGATAAATAACCTTAATGTAAACCGGTTCAAAAATGAGAGTCCTTACACTGGATGTCTTAAATTTCATTCTTCAAGAAGTTGGAAGAAGACGTTGATGACCTACACAAAACCATACGTGTTAGTAATGACACGATAGTCACCTCATTCGTTATACACTCCTGCTTTAACAGAGATAGGTAGTCAATGTAGAGAAGGGCCACGACTTGGATGGGTTCGACAAGAATTCAGTGATAATTTTCTTATCTGCCTCCTTCTGAACCTCCATGTGGAACACCAACTCTGTGTCAAGATAGTCATTTGGCCGCAGACTGCGCTCCTCCTTATTTGCCTTAGTCGCAGTATCATCTTCGACATCTACAACATTCTAGATACTCTCCATTACTTCCGCATCTACTGGATGAGTATCCGGTAAAGTGCCTTCACTAGAAATTGCGATTGAGACTGCTAGTTCCAGGGTGGGAGACTTTGGATGTGCCAGACAGATAATGATTGGGCCAAAGACCGATGCAAGAGGTACTTCATCACCAGGCTTTCCAGGCTAGGCAATGGGTCCAAACTTTGATATCTGCTCCTCAACATAGCTGCTGAAATGCTTCGGCTTCTTCAAGCCCTTAGCTGAGACTTTCTTCAAAGGCTCCTCACCTTCAGCAGGTTGTTCAACCGCGGTGTACCTCGACTTCAATGGCACAGGAAGTAAGAAGGGGGCGCCATGAGCAGCTTTCCGCTTCAATCTGAGTTATATTGCTTGTTTCGGGACTACTCCTTTATTTACTTCCTGGGGTGCTTCCGGTCCCTCCAAGGGTTGTTCCGGAATATCCAGTTATTCTGTCGGTCCCTCACAGGGTTGTTCTTCGACATCCCGAGGTTGTTCTTCCTGTAACGCCTGCGATTTTTCATACATTTTCCTCAAAATTCACAGAAATTTTTTGCAATATAACTACTGTAAATCGAAAAAATGACGAATATGAAACATGTGAAAATAGTTTTATAATTTAAAACATAACACATTGGTTTTCCCATACAAATTTTTACACATTCAATCAAACATTGTACGGCCAAACCAAACATCCATAGGCGCTACTCAAAAATAACTGTATGGATAAATTGCAATGATTATAGACTTTAAATACAAATCTCTCCCAAGCATCCCTGAGTGCAAGTCCCATAACAGTCCACAGTCTAATCCAAACGAAAGTCCAGAATATATAAATATTTTAATTTTTGTCTTACCCAATAAATTGGATCGTGGCACAAAAATACTCACAATAAGTCAAGGATATACCTGAGTCCAAGGGAATTAATCCTCCTCGGAAACGAGCATCTATCTCTAGGAGCTCTTCGCACAAACCTCGTGGTGGTGAGGCAAAGAGGATCCTGACAAGAACCGATGGAATCCGACGACGAAGGAGGGAGAACAGAGCAACCGGAAATGGGCTTGGGTTTTCACTCCATCTCTCTGGACGTCAAAATTTTCTTCTGTGAGCTTCTGGAACGAAACTTATTGGATCAGCTTTTAAGCCAATTTTACTATTCACTCTTTTTTATTTTTATATTTATGTTTGTAACACTAGTTCACCTCTTGGTTATGCGATGTAGCTCCAAAGTTCGCTCTGTAAGCATGCAGGGAGGCCCGCGACTAAGCCCCACACCCAACTCTACAGGTATAAATACGGGGTAAAAATACACAAATATGAATATGCCAAAGCATCACATTTTCCCGTCGAAATTGACCAGAAAAATAACAGGAAAATCATAGAAAAATCAGGGACCTTACACTTCCACCTCCTTGGGTGGTTCCACGACCTCCCTTGGTTGTTCCATTAATTATGCATTTATTTTCGTCAAAAATCTAGTTATCACAGTCCTTTGAACTTCGGTCCAATCTTTTTCTTTGGTTTGGTGGCAGCTTGCAGTTGTTGTTTCTCTATATTTAAGAAGTAAGCCATCATGTTAGTAAACACACGATATGCATGATAGTCGTCTTTTACCAAACATGATGAAACTGCATATCGTATTATTGGAAAAACAAAAAGAGGACTAATCATGCTCACAATCACTCGACCACGCAAATATTGTTTTCATGAGTAACTGATGCTTCAATGATCGTGTGATCGAAGACACGACAATACCAAAATCATCTTTCTTAATAAACGACATGATCCCCTATTGTGCACTCGACTACACGAAGATCCCCCATGGAACATGATACAATAAAATGTCGTCCTTACTCAAAATGAATCCCTCTTCGACCGGCTAAGGGACATGTACTGGTTGATCTTCGAAGGCAGATGGTTGGAGAGATACTCTGGATTTTGAAGCTCTTGACTTTAAACGAACCGACGGCGATCCTTCAGTTCTTGGTGGATAGGTTGATGCTTGGGCAACCTCCTGTTGAGTGGGTTCAGGCAGCTCTTCTTGTAACGCCCAAGATTTTTCATAAATTTTCCTTAAAATTCACTAAATTTTTTTTGCAATATAACTACTATAAATCGGGAAAAATGACAAATACAAAACCCGTGAAAAGAGCTTTATAATTTAAAACATAACACATCAGTTTTTCCCATCCAAATTGTTATTCATTCGATCAAACATCGTACAACCAAACCAAACATCTACAGGTGCTACTCGAAAACAATCATACAAATAAATTGCTAGGATCATAGACTTTAAATACAAATATCTCTCAAACAACCATAGGTGCTACTCGAAAATAGCCACGACGATTCACATTATCTAACTAACTTGTATTTATATGATAAGTATATTTATTGTGTTCTCAAACATACACTACAAGGAAGTCGCATACATGAAATCATAATGGTTGAACATTGTGTTTCCAGCATCTTATTGAACATATGATATATGACTCATCGTCTTTCTAACCCAACGATAGTCTAATTCTACTGCCTATGTCGTGCGCTCTAATACACGCTAAATAAAAATTGTGCATACAAATGTCCGAAATGGCTTACCACGAAACCGCCGCTGTTGTTCTCTGAGCCGGATTAACCACTCATTCGGCCGCTGCTTTTCTACAAAGTTTACTCCATTACCTGGATCGCTGCAAACCCGAGCCTGTGCTACAAAGAAGAACCACCTTTGGGGAGTAAAGTTTCAAAACTCTACTTCACAAACTTGTTCCAAAACTCGTTCTTTGCAAACTCGTTCCAGAACAAAAAAATCCTAATCTTCCATGTTTGGTCGGATAGGTCGCGAAATCTTCTCCCAAGCCGCGTGAACGGTGCTCAATTAGAGGACTTTCCAATCAAAATGGACTTTTCAATCGGAATGGAGTTTTGAATTGGAGGAATCGCCGGCATTTGAAGTCGTATGCCAATGAATGCGACTTTGTGAGGGTTTTACACGATATAAAACCCTACCTCCAGTCAAGGGTATTTTAGTCTCAAATTTACCTTCTATCGTGTTATTCCAGGTTATATGGCATTTCCGTTCAAAATCCAGGGAATATGGAATATTTCATTCTTTGGCCAGGCAATATGGAAAAAACTCTTTGTTGTCAAAGCACTACACATTGTTTTAAAAAAAATTACAACTAGTGACATAGTGTTTTGATTTTCAACTTGTACAAAATAACTTGACACTATAAAGACTTAACATAGACTCATTTAACTTAAACTCATTGATTTATACATAGCTATGTATAAACTTGTACTTATCTTCCACACTTAAAATCAAATTGATTTACATAGCACTGTCATGTCAATTATAAAGATAAACACTTTTATTTTCATTAATCACTTCTCTATCATTTTGACATAAATAGACAAAAAGAAAGTAATAATTAATAAAAATATTCAATAAAGCTCCATCAAGTTATAATGATCACATAATGACATGAAGGTAAAGTAAACCATTAAACCCACACATGTTCAACACATATCCCATAATAAAATTAATTTCAATAATACATCTCATTATCACAATGAAACATAATCAAATTGAACAAGTTTTAACAAGATGGATGTAATACCCCGCTTTTTTATTACATCTAACTAAGGGGGTTAGAGGTAATTGGTAATTTTCTAATAAATTGTAGATAGTTTCAAAGGTTGAAACCACCATAATTGAGTAGAGCTCAAAGAAACAAGCGTAACAAATTAAAGAGCGGGTGAAACGAAGGTCGGGACTGAAAGTTACGACCTTCGAGACGTGCAAAATAGGCGGGACCTACTTGGAAAGAGCACAATTTATTACTTTAAGTGGGTTAGTATCAAAGGGCTCGTCGATACGAGTCAAACGGTACCAAGAATGCGCGAATCCGAATATGGGGTAAGGAGATATGCGTGTTTGAAGAGAAAAGAAAAAAAATAAAATAAAATGGGGCGCGCCCCAACACAGGTCGGCACGAGCCAGCGCACGCCCGCAGAACCGTGCGCATCCATGTTACCATAGGTGCCATGATTTTATGGCGCAGGAGTGACCCATGCCTCGCGGTTTCGGTGGGCGCCACCACCAAAAATGGCACTGCAGTTTTGGCGGCTCGGGGGTCTATAAATACCCAATTTTGTTCCGATTTTCAGTCAGAACTTCTCCCCCCCTGTTTCTGACCGTTTTGAGTCCGATTAAGGCCATTCAAGACCCATTTCCTACTAAAGCGAGTGTGCTCTTCGCAATGGATGGTCCTTTCTTCGAGTTGAAGACCGTATGAGGAGGTAATGCCTCGAGACAAGGAGAAGCCCTACCCGTTGTCATCGAGCACCAATAATCTTCCTTTTCTCTGTTTCTAAGCATCCTAGCTCCGATTTAGTCCACCCAGGAGGCATTCTTGACTAAATCAAGTGTGCTCTTCACAATGGGGGGGGTCCGTTCTACAAGTTGGCGACCGTATGAGTAGGAAATGCCCCGAGACAAGGAGAAGCCCTGCCCGTTGTCATCGAGCACTAATAATCTTCCTTTTCTATGTTTCTAAGCATCCTTGCTCCGATTTAGTCCACCCAGGAGGCATTCTTTACTAAATCGAGCGTGCTCTTCGCAATGGAGTAGTCCGTTCTACAAGTTGGCAACTGTATGAGGAGGAAATGCCCCGAGATGAGGAAAAGCCTTGTCTGTCATCCTCGAACACAGGACCAAGAAAAAGAGACCCGAAACAAGACGGGGTTCTGTCCGTAGTTACTGAGCCTCAACAAGAGAAACAATCTAGAGTAGGGGAGGTTCTATCCACCACTCATGGGTGCAAAAAACGAGAAGAGTCCCTGGTAAGAAGAATATTCGTACGTAGTCTTTCAGTGCAAGACGAGGGACATATATAGGCTAGAGGAAACTCCGTCTACTACCTCCGGATTTGAAGGGGAGGACGCCCAAAAGGAGAGAGAAACTCCGAATACCGATACCTTGCGAGACATGATGGGAGTAAGCATTTCTAATCTCCCGTTTTAAAGATAGAACGACATGTGCTAGTTATGATGTGCACTATGCTACAATCCATATACTTGCTATGCTTATATGCTATGATGTGTGCTTATATGTCATGATGTATGCTTTATATGCCATGATGTACGCTTATATGCTATGACGTGTGTGGTCTCGCTCTAGGGTAGAGCGAGACATGTAATATGTGTTTTCGGTCTCGGCTCAGTGATAGAGCGAGACGTGTATATGTGGTTATGATCCCGCTTGGTAGTACAACGAGATGTACGATTTCGTTGATTTATTAACTTCCGCTTTACTCCGATAGATTACGAGTTTCAGTATTATTTCAATTCAATTTTAGTATATACGTATTTTAACATATATAATTTTGTGATGTATGTAATAGCCGTTAGGCAGAACTACTTTCAGATCCAATCGTATTAGAATAATATCCAAAACGTATGTAGATAACCAAAGGCAAGACAACGTTGGCCTGATCCAAATCAATTATAAGTAATGTTTTATTTTGTTTTACATGCAACGAACTATGAAGCTTCGTTGTGTGTATGTGTCCGTTACAACCTAAGTCTACGTATAGGAAAATCTGAAGCTCCGTGGTAAGTAGGCGAATGTTGTACCTCTCGCACACAGACGGTGATTCCCGGCTCAAAGAAAGAAAATTTTCTATTTGTGATTTTGAGGACACGGGTCGGGTCGTTACAAATGGTATCGGAGCATTGATCTATCTGCGAGAGTATAATAAGAATTTTGATTTAAAATTTTTGCTTTGAATGTGTTGTTATCGTTATGAAATGAATTTTTATTTTAAATTTGAAAACAAGTTCTGTTCTATACGTGTTACCATTGATTTGAATTAAATTCTGTTTTTCAACTTTTGGTTATGCATGTATGATATTAGATTTTAATTCAAATTTAATTTTGAACTTCTGTTTTGTACATGTAACATTGTACTTAATACAAGCCTTGATTTTGAACGTTCTATTCTACATGTGTGACTTTAGATTAATATGGACTATAATTTTAATAACTTAATTTTTTTAAAAAGATTTTGAATTGAAATTTCTGTTTACATACCTTGCAATGGATTTGCTATGAATGTAAATCTTATAAATTTTAATCTTAAATAAAAATGATTTGAAAATATTATTATGAATAAATCGTACCAGATTGTGACTTACAATTCTGTTCTGCTTATGTGATGTTAAAATTACATCAAACTCTAATTTTGATAAATCCTAATTTGTTTAATTAGAAATATTTTTTATTTTATCCTATGTATGTGTATCTGATTAATGGAAAACTTAGACTTTATAAATGTCGATTTTAAATTAGAATTGATTTGAAATTTTTGCTTTGAATATGTTGCATCTGATTTAGTATGAGATTTAATCGAAGAATTATTTGAAAATTTTATCGCTATGTGTTGCATGAGTTTTGATGCAAACATCAATTTAATAATTTTTATTTTTCTATTAAAAATGATTTATAGTTTAAGTCTGAATGCGCTGCATAAGGTTTAATTTTTTTATGAACTTTGCTTTCGAATTTTTTTTATCTTATATATGTGACATCGAGATTTATATGAATTCTTATTTTTATGAATTATAAATTTTAATCGTAAGTTATATGAAATTCCACTTTGCATGTGTTACATTGAATTTCAAACAAATTTTGATTTTTCAAAGTTTCAATTTTTCTTCAAGAATGAATTAAAATTTTGTTTTACAAGTGTGGTTTTAGATTTAATCAGAAATTTTAATTTTTACAAATCTTGATTTTGAAATTGACTTGATCGAAAATTTTGTTTTGGATTCATTACATTTTTAATGTTTTCTGCAACTTTGATTTCAATGTGTTTTAAACTACGGTAAAATTACCACGGGGCAACTACCAACCGCTCATGCTATGGGACATGAAGCGCTAGTGAAAAACCCTACAGTTAATTCTACTTAAATATGTAAATTAAATTTGATTTCGACTGATTCAAAAATTAAATTATTATCAAAGACAGTAGAATTACCAAGGAGTAACCACCGAACGCTCATGCTATGTGACATTAGACATTAGTGAAAAACTCTATGGTTAATTCTACCAGGGTGTTGAAATGAAATTCTAATTTTAAATTGTTTATTTTAGAAAATATTTTTGATTTAGAAATAAATTTATTTTCAAAGGAAGTAGAACCAGATCAGAGTAACCATCAAACACCCACGTATAGAAGGTGAGGTGTTAATGGACAACTCTGCAGTAAATTTTACTGATATATTTATATAAAATGTCAGTATTTTAAAAATTTACTTGATCTTTAAGCAAATCTGTTTTGAAAAACAGTGAAAATCCCAAAGAGAAATCATTAAACATCTGTGATATGAAATATCAAACGCTAGTGGATTGCTCTGAGGTTGAATCTGCTGGTGGATTTGATATGGAATTTTGATTTCAAATCCTTAGATATTTGAAAATAGATTTAAAATTTAGTAAATTTATCTCAATTGTCTGCGGAATTGCTTAGAAAAAACCATCAAACACCCGTGGTATAGCACATGAGGTGTTAGTGGATAGCTTGAAGGTTGATTCCGTTGGTGTATTGAAATAAATTTCGATTGCAAATCTGGTTTAATCAGAAATGTTTATTCTTTAATTCACCATAGACATTTAATTTAAAGCTCAAGTGAATTATCCTTTAAAGGATAATAAGCAAAGGTGTA
This sequence comes from Saururus chinensis, assembly GCA_035235625.1. Classification (NCBI taxonomy): domain Eukaryota; kingdom Viridiplantae; phylum Streptophyta; class Magnoliopsida; order Piperales; family Saururaceae; genus Saururus; species Saururus chinensis. The sequence continues at coordinate 38,005,806 of CP141145.1, forward strand.
AACCATTTTTCTCTTTTCTCCTCTAGGTTTTACTCACTAAAATTTATTAATTTCATAACCATTATATAGTTCATTAAGTTAGTTTAGCACTTGTACTTAAATAAAGAATGAAATTGAAATTAAAACGTTTTAATTTAGGTAACTAGCACTTGAAATGATCAACCGTTCTAAACAACAATCGACTAGTCACTATTTTTGATGGGCATGGTATTTTAAGCTATTGATCGATTATAAGTGTGATCAATCAATAACTCTCAGCTTCGTTTTGTACAATGCTGAATTGACGACTGATTAATTATTGTCTCCTTAATTGTATACAATGATTAATCGCTATGTATATATTTTTACCTTTTTGCCTTTTTTACTCTAGATCTTCCTGAAATCACTGCTAAAACTTTTTAAAGTATTTTTTATATGCAAATGTGATATGAATGAGTTTTAAAACCATTAACGTTCTTTAGTCTTCCACCTTTATCAATAAGAATATATTTGCTCCTATTTTTTAAGTGTCAATTCCAAATTTATCTCAACCATAACAACATCAAATCAGATTCCAAGACTTACATACACATAATTTTTAGACATAATTTTAACCAAAAAATTAACAAAGAAACTATATATATAACTTATATGTTCTTATGATAAGAACTTTGAAAAAAAAATCATATATAAACTTATTTTTCCTTCTCTTTGATTGTGGGTTTCATCATTCAATAAGGAAGCTGATATTCCTATTCTATTTTTTCTACATCATAGGTTTTACACCACTTATAATTAGATGAGGAAAAGTGAATCTCATAATATCAAGTCGGAGTCACCTTCTTTATCGAATCAAAAGTGGTATAAGGCCTATAGTGTAGATAAAATAGAATGAATATCATTTTCCCTTTAATAAAATTTTTACTTTTTTTAAATATAAATATTAAATAGAGTACTATTTATACCTAGTGGTGACAAAGGGTCGGAGCTAGCCCTTTGGAGGACTGCATGTCGGTGGGCTGGGCCATGCCCGACCCGACCCTCATGTCCTTAGGTTGGGCTTGGCATGGCCAAAAAGACCCTCAAGGCCTTATGGGGCTTTAGGGGCATGACCTATAAGGCCCGATAGGCAAGGCTAATGAATTGGCCATAGGGCCCGAGGGCTAGGCATGCAAACCTTGACCAGGCCCATTTGGGGCCAAGGCCACCACCAAACCAGGCCTATTTAGGCCTCAAGCCAAAATCATGGGCTCGACACAACCCCCTCAAATGAGGAGGTCAAGCCAGGCTCAATCATGAACGGGTCAGGGCCAGTCGGCCCAACCCTTTGCCACATCTATTTACATCAAAAAATAATATTTTTACATAAAAAATACACATCCATAACTTACAGATAAGTTTTGATTGGTCTAGATAAGTAAGCCCATGCAAATTATGTGTAAGGCCTACTTGTGCTACTTGTGAAGTCTAATCAAAACTCTTGTGTAAATTTGTGTGAATGTTTTTGTTGTGGAAATATCACTATCCATTTATAGCAGTGTTTTAAAACCCAAACTGGCCTAGCTGGTTCGACCAGACCATGTAAAAAGTCTAGGTCGTCGTCCGGGTTGCTAGCAATGTTGACCCATCGGGTCAACTCAGCCCAATCAGTTAAACCGGCAACCCAGATTATTGGGCCGGTCCGGGTTTTACAACAAAAAAAACAAAAAACAAAAGGCCCCCCACAGTATTCCTTGGATGCACCTTGAGCTGCAACTCGTGTCTTAAATGAGACTCAGAAGATTCCCCACTCTATGCATCATCAGGAGCCCCATCATCAACATACTTCTCCGGGTGTGCCACCCGCTCCTCCACCAGTCACATTCCAAGGCAATGTAGACTCTTCGGGATCGATTTAGATGAAATATAGCTTGAAATTGCCCCGTGCTTTTTTGCTTTTCCCAATTTCTTGTTGATGACGAATATTGTGTCTTTCAATTTTTGGATCTCTAGCTAATTATCGAAGGACTCCTTTGTCTCTGCGATCAACTAGCGCATGACCTTGATTCGGTCCTTGCCTCCTTCTTGAATAGGTGGAGCACCTCTTCATTGATAGAGCCATTAGTCTCAATAAGGGACTGCCTGTCTTGGGCCCTTAAATCAGAGAAATTTTGGGCCAAATCTTTGAAAGTTTTGAGCTGATTTGAATTGTCCAGTTTCAACTTCTGGGTGTAGGTCGTGTAAGCGTTGATGAGGGCAATGTGGTAAGTGGCTTGCTTGTGAATGAGATCTAGTCGGGTCTTCAGTGGATCGAATTTCAGAGCTAAAGAATGTGCGACTGACGTAGGTGCGAACAAGGCCCTATTGGGGAGTATGCAAATTCGACAAAAATAAGAAACAAGGGGTGATATGAACTCGCAGCTGTAAACCATAAACCATAGAGAATAGGGAGATGCAAAGGCGCTTACTTGATACTGGACAACGATGGGGGTTGGTGGTGAGGAGGACAGAGAGAACATGGCGGAGACAAATACACGGAAGGAGAAGAACCAAAATATGTTTTGCGTTGGATCGCCTCCACACAGAAGTTGCAGTTCCAAGGCAAGAGAGCAAGAAGCCAAAATATGCCCACGTAGGAGTTGTAGTTCCACCTGCCAGTCCAAACACGACGCCCTTCTCATTATCATCTACCACCCTTTCTTTCCTCTTTTTTATTTACACATGAAGATCTCATATGTATGCTTGACTTCGGTTGCCGGTGTAATAGGCGGAAGGGAAAGCAGGGAGGAGAGTAAGGGAAGGGGGAGGAGAGGGAGGGAAAGGGGAAGGCGGGGAGGAGAGGGAGGGAAAAGGAAGGCGGAGCTAGCCCCTGTTGGCACCGCATCTTCTTTCCTAGTGTCATCTAGGGTTTAGAAAAGAGGGGGCAACGTATCTATTTATACTAACCGGGTTTAACTTAAGTTGACCCGTAGTTAAACCTGATTCCGATCCTAGTCGGTGTCCTGGCCGGGTTTTAAAATATTAATTTATAATTTTATAACTGTGCTCCTTTTGCCACATCTATTTATACCCGTGCTGACTTCTTTTTAATTTATTTTTTCGCTGGTAGGAAATGGCGGGAGAAATGGGCGGGAAGAAATGACTCTTCCAATCCCTTGTGGCCACCCTATGCCTAAGATGGCGCAATTGCGGGGCCATGGGCCCAATAGTATTTCGTCCCTGGCTTTGCCCTAAAGCTAAATCTAATCCCCCGCGGGTTGCGACTGTGGCGTCCCGGCAATAGACAACTCCGGCTTCTGACTGCGTCCGCCGGTTCGCGCCGTCTTCCTCCAGCTCCCTCTGGTTTCGTTATTTGCTTGATTAAATACTGGCGACGGCGTCCTCCGGCTCCCTCCGGCGCATCTCTCCGACTAGTATTGAGGGGTTGGAAAACGATGTACGGGGGCGGTTACGATGGCGCATCTCTCTTTTCCGGCGGTGGATTCATGCCTTCTCAGGCTACTCAAACCACTGACTCTGGGTTTTCTCCGGCGAAAGTAATTTCTTTTATTTGTTTTTTTACCAGCTCTTACAGTTCTATACTCACTTTGCATTTCCAGCAGTCTCAAAATTAACTCGGAAAGATGTTGATTTTAATTTATTTATTCCTTGTGCAGAATCGCGAAAGTCAGGGCTTGCTGCCACTAACTGTGAAGCAGATAATTGATGCCGTCCAAACCAGTGATGACAGGTCTAATTTTGTGATTGATGGAGTCGACGCCAGTAATGTACGGTTTGCTTTTAGCTTCATGTTTGGTATCGATTAAATCAGTTTTTGATTGATACTTGGGCATTTGGGGTTTTGCTTTTTTTTGTTTTTTGGGGGGGGGGGGGGGGGGGGGGTTATTGTTTCGAGCAAGGGCGTTTCATGTTGGTTTAATTGCTTTTGTGACAATTTTTTGTCTCAATTGCAGATTACACTGGTCGGCATGGTGGCAGATAAGGTGGAGAAAGTCACAAATGTTACCTTCAGCCTTGATGATGGAACAGGGCGAATAGAGATTCATAAATGGTGGGTTGCATTTAAATTTGGTAAGTGGTATTATTTAGTTTGAATTAGTAGTGACTGATTTATCTGGTTGGGTGTAGGGTTAATGACGCTGTGGACTCCAACGAGGTGGCCATGCTTCAGTCAGTTGCCATCCACCTTTTCCTTTAGTTTATCGAATATCCTTTTGTTTGCTCTTGATTATTTACTTCTTTTTTTTTCCAAGTCTGAGATATGTGAAAACATTAATAATTGTCTTCATCTAGTTGCTGTTGTCAAGGCAACTAGATAAACATGGTTGTTGCTGTTATCAACTATACAAATAAAAATATGAAAACATTAATAATTGTCTTTATCTAGTTGATACTGTCAGCTTCTTTTGTTGTTTTAACTTATCCAAGTTTGTACGTATGTCCCTTATTTTGGTATTAGCTGTACTCCATCACGGATTCCATAAATTTCCAATTCTGTTGTCTCAAGCAATTAATGAAGGGATGTTTCATTTTGCTTGTTGAGTGGCTAATTTGTAATTAAATTTCAGGAATGGGACTTATGTCTGTGTTCATGGCCAACTGAAAGGATTTCAAGGAAAAAAACATGTTGCTGCCTTCTCTGTACGGTATGTCTATCTGGTTTTCATACTTTACATGCTATCAGTCTGACAGAATTGGAATGCTCTACTAGCATGTAGTGATAATCTAACTATGTTTTGTAAACCGGAGTACTCTGTTGCTCTTCTCATTCTTTCCTTTTATGTTCCAGCAATGATTGCTTTCTTGTGGTTCTGTTTGGTTCATCTAGTCTGTTGTATGAACGCCAGTTCAAAGACTTACAAACTGGCATCTCCTTCATTGTATTTGCTGCTTCTACTAGTTGTGAAACCTGTTTTTATCTTTATGATTCTTTGGCACCTTTGCTATGTCATCACTGTACGAATGCCTTGTTAATCTTCTTGCCGGCAGATTCAGTGTCACATGCACGGGCCATTTTAACAATTATGTTGGGTTGAACTTTGTGATAGTTAAGTTTATGTCACGTTGAACTAAACTGTTTTCTGTATCATTTTTGGGCAATGCATGTTTTTATGCATTTTTCACATAAAAAATTAGCACCATTTGCATTAGATGGTAGTTTTGAATCCAAAATTTGATTATGTCTTGACAGGCCTGTGACTGACTTTGATCAAGTTGCTTACCACTTTCTTGAATGTATACATGTTCACCAGTATTACAAAAAGAAGGTAATTTCTGTTGAAAATTGAGGCCATCTTTTTATATGTAGCAGATTATGTGTATGTCCTCCACATAAAACCAATGTTTTACCTAAATTATTCCAGGGTATGGCCTCTACACAACTTCAATCGAATTCATCAATTACAAGCCAATACCAAAATAGCTCCCATGGTCCCCAGTCATCCTCTATTAATCAGGTAAGATTAAAATTTCTTTTTCTTTTTGCAGTTTGTCTATGCTTGAACACTTTCTTTAAAGCAGTATTGATATCCATTAATTTCTAATTTTTGTTTCTCCTTCAGTTCTCGCATCCTGGCATGGATGAATCTGAAAGTGTTGTGAATAGAAAGGTCTTGGCGGTTTTTCTTGAGCCTCAAAGCCTGTGAGTTGAAATGCCTTCCTGATCTTAGCAAAATGGATTGTTGCACTATAGGGAGTGTTACTTTATTAATTACTCTGTGCTGATTTGCGTAGTATGCCTTGGTGAAATTTTACTATTGTGTGTAATATGAGGCTCCCGTTCATTTTGGTCATCGCTTCTAGTCATCCTATTAGCGATGTTGATGGGCAATTTTTAAGGTGGCTGTAAAGCTGCCTTGGTCTAAAGGGTTACAGTTGGAAGATATTTGGAGATGGATATGACAAGTGTATTTGTTTGCACATAACCTATCAGAACTGTAGAGTAGAATTCATGTTTCCAGCCTCAAATAGTTGCCGAAGCTGATAATAATGATGGTTGCAGGCGTTATAATATCTAGGATGAGTGATGTTAATATTGGATTGACAACATTAAGTTATGTTGCTTTTTTTGGTACACACCAATTTCTAGCCTATTCATTGGATAGGTGCGCTGTGCTAGAAGTACAACATTTTATTGTGGTCAGTTTTGCATGAAATTTTCATTAGATTTCATCATATGTTGACATGAAGCTTGATTTGAAATATGAGAAACTGACTAGATAAATATGTTGGATTGGTTAGTATTTATAAACTTGTTTTAAATTATTGGAGGCAAGTGTGGCAGGTGGAAAAATTAAGTTGTTGACGTGAGGGAGATAAATTTCCAGTTAATGGAAACAAGCACTATCAAACAATTAATTTTAAACCATAGAATTTTTTTTTTAATTAGTCGAAGGATTTGAGTTACTAAGTACTTCCTCCGTCCAATATTAATTGCTATATTTGGAAAAATAGTGGTTTTTATTGAATGGTAAAATTCACATCTAAAAGAAAGGAAAATAAGCTTATAATACCCTTTTCAATTACCCAACCACTTAAATTGAACAAAATGGAGCTATTAATATAGAACAAACTTTTTTTCTAAATAGAGCTATTAATGTAGGATGGAGGGAGTATTAGATAAGAGAAATGGACTTCACATCTGGGTACTTATTTTTATATTTTCTTATAGTTGTGCTGGTTTTTCCGGTGATGTAAATGAAATCCATTAAGATCTGCATCAAATGCTATTTAGTAAATTCTATGGATTGCCAATGTCTGGAATTCAGGGTTAATTCCCATTGCGAGTACATCATCTTTGAGTGAGTTTCCTTTATTGATCATCTGAAGAATTGATGATACATTGGCAATTATTAGTTGTCATGAAACTTTTGGTTTTTTCCCAAAATAGCGTAGGTAGAATCTCATAGTGTACCTTAAAATATAAATGTATACTTTTTCTGTGGGAATATTCTTTCAACACTAATAATGAAGATACCTAATGATATAGCAAGTGAAAGGCGGTATAAGTCTCTTATTATCTGCCTTGTTAATTTGATGTCAATGGTCGCTGGTTAAGTCGTATTCTAGTAACTGCTTCATTAAGGGTTCATTTCAGATCATAATTCTTTTGGCTGACTTGATGCCTTTTTTAACGATGACAGATGGAGGATATCTCTCTTATGCTATAGTTATCACATAATTATATTTATTAAGATTTGTAAGCTTTCACCTGACATTGATTTATGCACAGTGCTGATGAATGTGGAATTCATATCAATAAAGTTGTTGAAAGGCTGCGTCTTCCTATGGAGCAAATCATGTAATTCTCTTTTCATTGCCAGTCATTAAGTGATATAGCTCACAGATGGTTGCAACTTTAACCTGTTCCACTTGTTTTTTCATTTGTTGATTACGAGACTCAGTCAAGTATCTTATATACTGTTGCTTCTTATGATCATTTTTTCTTTTGCAAGAGTAAGAACCTAAAACTCATGTTTCCCATTCAATGCTTCAGGGCTTCTATTAATTACCATGTTGATATGGGCAATATCTACTCTACTATAGATGATTTCCACTTCAGGTCTACCAGCAATGGCTGATGTGCGCTAAATCCACCTGTGGTAGGTGTTCTTGTCTTGTAGTTTTCATTTTCTTTTGAGGATTGGGTGGGGGACAGCTTTTGTAGGTAGGCTTTGGCAGGTATATCTATCTCATAATTTGTACCTAAGCTTCAATTTCAGTTTGTTTTGTTATGATAATGGTTTGATGGTATAGTGCGGAGTAAATTTCATTTATCCCAGTGAAAAAGAGCGTTCTTTTGGTTTTCTGAAAACTTTGGTTGCAAGTTTTAGCATCCAAATTCCAGTAACTTTAGTCTCAGAGATCAATTTTTGGCTTTTACTGGCGTTATTGAAGAATCATGTTAGAAAAAGACTATTGTGGAAACTCTTTTTTTTCTTTTCATATGAGACATGTAAGGTGTGAAGTGCAGTCAATGCAGGCCGTGTCTGGTTGCTGGAGGTTAATCATCTTCAATACTACTTAAAACAAATTGCTTGGTTACTGAAATTAGAAACATAATGCATGCAGGAGCACTTATCCTTCAAAAAAATATGTTGCTTGAGAAATTGGTTGAGCTAGTCTAGTAGAGCCTGACCATGCCTGGCTGTTCGGTTTGTCAGAATGCAAATTCTTGGGGTATCAGTTCTCCCTGATTCTTAAAATATTAAAATTTTGTTCGTAAAAAATTATTCATGTATTTTGATTCCAGTTGAATCTGGGCAGTCAAGTTAATCAGGCGTTGATTAGAGATCCTCAAATTTGGGTGGATTCCTCCTATCTGTTTTTTTAATCTGAGTAAGTTTTTTCCCAAACCAAATTTGTGTTGAATTTATGTGAATCCACATGAATTTGACCTTAGATTTAGGAGTTTTTTGGATATAGAATTTCAGTAAGATTTTATTGAATCTGTCTCAATTTTGACTTGAATTATTGGAATCATTTTTGTGTAAAAGGCTGATCGAATTTTTTGTAAGTTTATTTTAAGCCGTTTTGAGCCGGAATTGTTATTTATATCATGAGTTGATTCTTGTTCTTGAACCTCATTTTGAAATTATAGATTTTGTTATTTTTTAATAATTATTTTTTATATTAATTTGGGCTTAAAAATGTGTCATATAGGTTAGGCTTATTTTAAAATTTTAAAATTACCTATCCTTTCGAATTTAGGAGCTTAATGATATTTAAAATGTGCATATTTGAGTATTGAGAGAGAATTATATTAGTTTAATATTTTAAGATTGGGTTTGAGATATCTGAATTTCTTTTAATTTTTTTATTACCAACTGAATTTTTAGAATTAATTTTAAAAAAATTTACTTTTATTTTTAAAAAATTTAATTTCCAAACAGCCCCTTAAAAACCTTCTTTTACATATAAGCAGTGTTTAAAACGTCAACCGGTTGGGGCAACTTCGTTCCAATTAGACGACCTATTTTTAAGAACGTGCCGTCAGGAACTGGCTGAGCGTGCACATGTAGCTTCACCGTGCTGAAGGTCTTTCTCTGCAAGTATTCAAACTTGGTAGGTGAACAAAGAGATAAATCAGTTAACAGCTGCAGAGCATGCTCGTCCATTAGGAATAACACCCTGAGACCGGACAAGATCCGATACCAATGAACCTTTTCAACGAATCTGGGTGAAGTAACTAGTCTTTTCCTTTTTGCTAATTTTGAAATTATATTGGTGAATTAGGCATATCTTGTAGCCTACAGGAGATCCAACCGAAACAATTCTGTTGCACCTCAAGCCTGGATTCAACTGGGACTATATCTCCGACCTTATTGTAAGCAACATTGCAGCCTCTCCAAGCTTAATATAATAAGAGGCTAACCAGAGCTGTAGCTCCTTGCCCAACTTTGGCAAGACATCTTATAAAAATGGATTGAAGTTGAACGTAAAAAAAAGAGTGAATTGTGCATGGGGCAATCCCTCTGTATTCATGTAGGTCGTTGGATTAATATTGGATGGCTTAGCTTATGCTTAAGCCTTAAGGCGAAAAAAGTCAACTACACCATGTGTAAGAGGGTCTCAGCTGCGTTACAATTCGGTCAACCCAAACCCATTACTATTTAGAAAATCTCAACTCTTACAGTGATTAAACGTGTCGCGGGTATTTAACTAAATCAAATTTAAATTCTTTTAAACACAATTTATTTATTCTATTAAAGTAAATTTCATCTTATAATAGGATTTACTTGTGTTACTAACATATATTATATCTTATTTGAGCAATCTAAAATTTTTATATAAATTATTATTTCAGAAGAAATTGTACATGATTTTCAGTGAAAAAAACCCTACTTATATAGATAAGTTTGTACCCTACACTACTCAAGTTCAAGTCGGGTCAGATAAGACCTAAACTCAACCCAATTTGGTCTTTTGATAAAGAATTAAAATTCAAACTTGGTCTACTAGCCATACAAGTAAATCTAAACACAATCCATTAAGATACATCCCTGCTATGGAGTATTTACCTGTCCAATTACTTGACACCTACAAACATACTATCAAATACCAGATTTTGGAATAAAAATATGAATTATTTGTTTATAATGAGAAAGTTACACTTAACTAGACTTGAATTGAGGTCAGGTTGGGTAAACCCTAAATGCGACCCAAACTAGTCTTTTGGTACGAAATTAGACCCAAACTTGATACATTTAATATATTAGTAAGACTAAAATTTATTAAGATCCGGTTAGGTTTGATAATAAAAAAAAACATGTGGCATCCCTAGTATGGGCACTAGGGTATTTTTGTCGTCCAATTACTTGGCTCATATAGACAATTCATCCAAAAGAAGATTTCCAATTTGCCCACCAGTATGGTGGCCAATAGAACGAACCTATTACATTGCTATAATTATTTTTTAAATCTTTATTTTAAACCATTTCATTAAGTAAACGGTACTTCCATAACTGTTCTATCGAATTATTATTATTCATTACACTTTTTTTAAATGTGCTCTAAAAGGCTAAAATAAACATGTCATTCACTAGATTATATATTACTAAGGTAAAAAATGAACATCATTACTACTATTGTTTATAGTTGTTGCATATAAATTGTGAGGATCATACATTTTACATGTATTATAAAAATACCTAATAAAACTCTTTGTTTTCTAATAAAATTTTCCTATCGTATGAGTCTAACTCTAAAGCATCCTAGTATTGTCTATTTTAGAAGAATCTTAAATGTGAGAAGAATAACAATTATTTTTTCATAGCGAGTTGTTTTTCAAAGGTGTTTTGCATACAACAATGAGCTCACATACAATGATATACATTATTCATTAGTTTATATTTGAAGTAATGTTTTAAAACCTGACCCGAACCATGACACGAATTAGTGACTGAGCTAGGTCTACCTAGTTAAATTGTAGGTCAACTCAGGTTGACATGAATGATGATGTCATCACCAAAAAGAAATTAAAAGAGTCCCCATATCATCCTTTGAGGAATCCCTGTTGTGTTAGATGGCTGACGCTTTTTTTTAATGATTCTATAGATTGAATTCTTTGGCACTAGTGCAAAAATATTTTAGCACATTCAAAACTTGTTTCCTTTAAACCTATTTCACTAAATAAATCATCATTTCAAAATTTGCAATTGAATATATACAAACATGAATTACAACATAATTATGATTCAAATCAACATACATCAAATCTCTAAATAAAACCACATACACTAATTCAAAAAGTTAAGCCAACTAATACTTAAACCAAGCCAGTTGGAGATGGGTCAAACAAGAATTTGGTTTCATTAGCCTAAGTTCAAGCTTTGATTTAAGTTAACTTGAGTCTAGTCATAAGCAAAATAGAGTTGAGTTAGCAATCCTACTCCAAACCCACAAATAATTTTCTTCCACAAACAAACACTCCATAAGTTTAATTGTATATATAAAAAAACACTTATGTGTTTGAGTTATCAAAATAAAATCTAAACTAACCTAGGAGCTACAAAAGTATTTTGTATAATGTGTTTGTATAATCAATTAAGATTCTAACGCATATGATTAAAGATGAACCCTAACCTAATGAGACTACAAAAATTAGACAAAGCAACTAAATAGAAAATATTAAAGTAAAGTGAATTTAAGTGAATATATAATGTAAATTGTAGATGAATAATTTTTATCAAAAAATTGCATATGGATGATATGTTAGAAAGAGTAAATTATCTTCCAAGTAGTAGCTTGTAACAACAATAATGAATGATTGCAAGTAGTTAAAATAATTTAATAAATATTTAATATTTGAATGACATCTTTTGTAGAGTAAATCACAGTAGTGAATTATAACATAAAAATTATTATAAAAGACCATAAGCTAATCTTGTTTGAAATTAAAGTACTTAAGATTAACGAGTATGTAATAACCTCGACTTTTCAGTGGTTATTTTTTTTGCTTCTTGGGAAATTAATTAGTGTCTTAAGCTTCCTTATTATTTTTTTCGATTATTATGTGTTAGTATTGTGTGTAGCCTCGGTCGTAGGTAGAAAAAGTTTGTACGTTTTCAAGAGCTTAAACGCGTAAGTTTACGTTGCGGAGCTTAATTTAAAAACTCGCTCCTTAAATTAAGGCTCTTAGATTAATGTAAAGTTGTTGGGTCAAGGTGTGTTCATAGGGGGAGTTCCGCATGCGTCGGGAGTTCCACGCTTGAAGAAGAGGTGGGAACGTGCAAGTTAGATGTGCGCGTTTAAAATATATATATATATATATATATAACAGAACGCAAAACGCAGATCGCGTTTTGCGTTCTGCACAGTGTTTCCGCCGGTAGGGAAGAGTGAGCTCCCTCTCCCCCAGTGTCCTGCCACCGCCTCGCCTTCGCCGGACTTCGACCGTCTGGTCACGGTGGCTCGGGTCGCGCCGCCTTTGGCCACCTTCATTTCTCCCCTGCACAGCAACTCACCGGCGGAATTGGGAAAGCTCTGTTTTTGGAGTGAAGAGCCGCCGGAGCTGTGGTGAGCCGTCGGATTCTGCCGGAGCAGTCGCCTAACCACCATGATCCAGGAGGTACTAACTCCTTCCTCCAATTTTGCTTCGATTAGCCTTCCCTCAGAAATTTCATCGCGGACTGATTTGGGGGAAATCCCTTCACTCTGGGCTGAATCACTGCTGTGGCCAACGGAGCTGTCGCCGTGAGCTGATTTCGGCCGGCGACTACTCCGCCGACCCTTTGGGCGACTGGAGACCCGCCATGCAATCGGAGCTTCCACTCCGATCCTTCACCCCTCACTGTTTTTGTAACGACCCGTTTTTCGGTTACGCTTAACCCGGGAGGGTTAAGGGTAATTCAGTAATTTGCGATTAATATTAAGGGTTTTCATTAGATGAAATACCCGTAGCCAGGTAGAGCTTGGCATTACGAGCATAATGATTCGAAGAACGCGCGAAACAGAGGTCGGGACCGGAAATTACGATATTTGAGAAACGTGCTTTATAGGCGGGACCCACTTAGAAATAGTGTGGTTTGCTACTTTAAGTGGGTTGGTATCAAAGGGCTCGTCGATACGAGTCCAACGGTACCTAGAACACGCAAATCCGATTCCAGGGTAGAAAGATGCGCGCGTTTGTAATTTTAAGTATAAAAATAAAAAAAGAAATATGGAAAATAGGTTAGCCGGCGCGCGACTGGCGCGCGGCTGGCGCGCGCTGCAGCGCGAGCCAGCGCGGCGCGGCGCGACGCGCGCCCACATTACCGCGGGCGCCGCGGTTTTGTGCACACCGCGGTTCCACGCGCGGTCGCGACCCGTGGAACGCGCGGGTGCGAGCCGCGCGTGGTTTCAGCAGGCGCCGCCGCCGAAACAGCGGCGCCGCCGGATTTGGCGGCGCGGTGCCGCGGTTTCGGCGGCTCAGGGGTCTATATATACCCCATTTCGTTCCTTCTCTGACCCAGAACTTCTCTACCCCCGTTTCTGACCGTTCTGAGGCCGATTAAGGCCGTTCAAGACCCGTTTCCTACTAAATCAAGTATGTTCTACGCAATGGAGCTATCCGTTCTTCAAGTTGGAGACTGTATGATGAGGAAACGTCCCAAGACAAGAGGAGGTCCTGCCCGTTATCTTCATGCACCGACGAACTTTGTTTTCTCTGTTGCTGGCCATCCTAACTCTGATTTAGTAAGTCCAAGAGGTGTTCTTGACTAAATCAAGTATGTTCTACGCGATGGAGAGGTCCGTTCTTTGATTCGGCAACCGTATAAGGAGGAAATACCCCGAGACAAGGAGAGGCTCCACCTGTCATCCTCGAGCAACGAACAAGAAATATGGGCCCGGAGCAAGACGGGATTTTATCCGAAGTTGCCAAACTACATCAAGAGAAGTAATCTAGACTAGGGGAGGTTCTGTCTGCCACTGACGGGCACAGGAAACGAGAAGAGCTCCGGCAAGGAGAACATTTATACGTAGTCTTTCTGTACAAGACGAGGAACGTATAAAGGCTAGAGGAAGCTCCGTCTAATATCTTCGGATCTGAAGGGAAGGATGCTCGTGTGAGCAACTCCGTATACCTCTACTATACGAGACATAAGGGTAGTAAGCAACTCTGTATCCCGCTACTATACCTATATGCTATATATCTATATGTCATGCTAGGTGCCTATATGCCATGCTATGTGCCTATATGCTATGCTATGTGCCTATATACTATGCTATGTACCTATATGTCATGCTAGGTGCCTATATGCCATGCTATGTGCCTATATACTATGCTATGTGCCTATATGTCATGCTATGTGCCTATATACTATGCTATGTGCCTATATGCCATGCTATGTGCCTATGTACTATGCTACGTGCCTAGATGCCATGATGTATACTTACATGACGTGTGTGGTCTCGCTCTAGGGTGGAGCGAGACGTGTAATTTGTGTTCTCGGCCTCGGCTCAATGATAGAGCGAGACGTGTATGTGTAGTTTTGATCCCGCTCGGTGGTAGAGCGAGATATACGTTTTTGGTTTATTAATTTCCGCTTGACTCCGATACATGACGAGTTTTTGTACACTCCGACTAAATATTCGGAGATATATATTTTATACGTATGATTATGTGATGTATGTAGTAGCCATTAGGCAGAACTACGTTCGGATCCGATCGTATTGGGATAATATCCAATACGTACGTAGGCAACCAACGGCAAGGCAACGTTGGCCCGATCCAAATCATTATAATAATATGTTTTATTTTGTTTTACACGCGACGAACTATGAAGCTTCGTCGTGCGTACAACCTAAGTCTACGTACGAGGAAGCCTTAAAGCTCCGTAGTGCGTAGACGAACGTTGTACCTCTCGCACTCAGACGATGATTCCTGGCTCAAGGAAAAAGAAAATTTCCTATTAGTGATTTTGTGGGCCCGGCTCGGGTCGGGTCGTCACAGTTTTACCCTGTTCTGGCTGAACTGTCACTGTAGTCGGCGGGATTGGCCGCCGTGAGCTGCTTTCCGGCCGGCGACCACCCTGCCAATCCTTGGGGTGATGGGTGGGATGCCATGCAATCAGATTTTTCAATCCGATCAGCGGCCCCTCGCAGACTTACTCTGTTTGGGCCAAATCACTTCTGGGATGGACAAAAGTTGCATTCTGATTCGTTTTTCCGCTGGTCCCGACGCCATGTTTTCCACCTCAGCTTCTGATTTACCTCCTTGCATATTTTGTTTTCCGCTTAAAGTTTATTTAGCAATCTCTGCATATTCATCCATTAGAGTAATTCACTGGGAGCCGCCAAGCAACCATTCCACCTTGCCAACAGTTAGAGACCACCTCCATAACAATGCTTTACCCACGTTATTAGACTGACCTAAGCTCTTCTGGGGCGTGCAGGCATCTAAATCGCCAGTGCGGGGGGTGTGAGAGACGTTCTTAACCGCAGGCGCTAATTGGAGACCCGCTCTGCAGCTTCCTCCCAAGGCTGTCTCTTGTAGTGTAAGGGTGCGTGGGCTGCTGGGTACACACCAACACAGCCTACGTAGTACACTCTAACATCAACTTGGGCCCGGTCGACGAGGTAGGAGACTTTGAACCTTAAAAATTCACTCTAGCGTGCTTTTCTGATAGGACGCATGCTAGGATTAAGATGTCTAATTGTATGATGCTTAGATGGATTTTAATGCGGAGGATATTAAGTGCAGAGATTAATTTTAATGGCCTTATGTGTGTAATTTAAAATTATCTGTGTATTAATTAGTGGATTAATCGTAAGCTCACTTGATGACTTATACTCGAATTGGATAGTTAGATGAGCAGAGGACCTGTTAATTAATTATATTTCTTGTTAATTGCATGAGTGGTCGTTATGATTAGGTAAGAATTATGTTTTCATGCTATAAAGGTTGTAAAGCATGTTGTAAGATACAGGTGTGGTGTATAGTTCAGAAATATGAGTAGTTACACATGTGCAAATGATGTACGTATGCTTAATAAGTGACGATCAGTTTCGACTGATTCGAAATTCTAATAAGTGAGACAAAGACTTTAAGGTGTAGTAAATAGGCAGTTTAGGGTCGAAGCTTAGACTTAAGCCATAAATAAAGGTACCATTATATTGGTATCTGCATGGCGTATAAACTATAACTGCAACATAATTAAAGTATGTAGTTGACAATAAGAGTGAGTCCTTAGCTAGATTGACGGATTAAATTCCGTTTGGTTGATGACTGACGGACGGTCAGTTTCACCTATAAAATTAACGTAGTCCATACCTTGGAGGTAAGGTTGGTGTAAGTTAGGATTTTAATGCTCTGTTGAGAGCACCGTGTGTTGTCCGCCCAAGTGTGGCATCGTGTGTTGTCCGCCCAAGTGTGGCATCGTAAGTTTTCTGCCCAAGTGTGGCATCATAAGTTTTCTGCCCAAGTGTGGCTTTGTAAGTTTTCCTGCCTTAATTGGCATTTTTAGGCCTTGCTGGCCCTATATGGCCCCAGATAGTGGGCATTGCGCGCTCAGGTAAGTAGTATCATGGATCTACTCTTACCTGTTTGATCCCGTGCCCCATGAGCACCGGTGTACTTTGCCTTCGGAATCTTTTAACGCGTAGTTTTCTCCCCGAAGGTCAAGGTGACGCCCTAGTGGCATTCGTTCCTTTCGACAGTAGAGCTAATTGAGATTTAATTAGTTCTGTTCGTCGAGTGTAAGTGCAATATAATAAATGTAAGATTGTAAGCGTAAGTAGTATGTATGTGGGTATGAGAGTTTACCAGGTTGTGTCTAGTTATACGTATGGTGAAAAGAAAATTTGTAAGATTGGGAAAACTCAGAGGAATTGTAGTACTCTGATAGAGTTTGTACTTGTCTTCTCCTGGCTCTTGGTTGGCTGCTGTCTTGCAGAGCAGCTTTGGTGTGAACTTTTATGGTTCACTGATTTTGTTTCTCCTACTGGGTATGAAAATACTCATGTTCTCCTTGTCTCTAATTCTCAGGCACTCCAGGGACTTCTGTGGGACCTAGTTCGAGAGCCGCGTAGCATTTGAGGATACACTTTTTGGAGTGCAGGTCGACTTTTGACTCTATTGTTCCTTGATTAATTTATGCCACGATCTGTTGTAAATAAATTTTGAAGTACATGTATTAAGTGAGGTGAGCGCTTTTACATGTATAATTTTGGACTTGTACACGGATTGTATTATTACTTTCGACTGTTATGGAACTTGTACCTAGCTACGCCTGGGAAAAATACATTGAAAGCCCATGGCCATGGCAAATTTTGTCTTTCGATCGTTATTCACGCCGGGGAATGAAGGATTTGCGAGCTTTGAATGTTTTATGGTGGTTTTATCATTGTTTTGAATTGAAAAGAATGTGTTGAGATGGATTTAGTATAAATGAATGAGAAATTATAAAATGTTTTTCACAGGTTTCGTATTTTCGTCAATTTTCACCAATTTACAGCCGTTATATTGCAGAATTTTTATTTAAATTTTATAAAATTTATTTTGAAAACCCCGGGCGTGACAGAGTATAATATATTTATAACTTTTAAATATGAAAAACGGGTAACAAATAAATAGGTATGTAATAATTATTTTGATTACCTTCTATTTAGATAATGGTAAGATAAAATTATCATCATATTTACTTATCGAATAAAGTTAACTATATTATTTAACTTATTAATGTATGTTATGGGTTCCATCAGTAGGCCTATCTACTAATCCCCAAACATTTGGCTTTTTGGATGACGTTCAATCCCGCTCATATCATTACGGTCAAGCAAAATCTAGTATTTTTAAAAATAATCTGGCCACTAACCGAGATTGGTGGCTGGGTTAAAGTCTTTTTCGTTCACTGGGCATAAATCATGTCCAACTATATAAACTCAAACTTAATTAGTAAATGACCCTACTCAGAAAGTTTTTTTGGGTCCGGTTGACCGGTTGGGTCAGGTTGGTTTTTAAAACAATAGTTTTTAAAAATGAGCCCAAATATAAGGTACATATAGGAATCTTTAATATTTTATTTATATAGTGCATAAGTTAGTATAAGAGGCATATATACTATCCATCTCGTACATGAACAACTCCTATGCGTACTTTATACCGGGCTCAGGGTAGGAATCAAAGCATGGAAAACGCTTTCACCGCGGCTTCGAAATCAGGGGCAATCTCGCCATAGAAACACAAGGTCAAGGGAAAGAGGAGGGCCGAGGTCAGGTTTCTCGTTATGAGGGGGGAGGCGTTCGTTGCGCTTAAGCCGCTCAAAATGAAAACCATAAGCAGCTGCTTACTCCTGCCCTGCCGCCGGTGGTGAGGGGTCGCTTGGACTCGGAAGCCAAGTTCTTCCATTTATCCGTCGAAGCATGTGAGCATCTTTCGTCGTTTTTGTTCCAGTTGCAGAGCTCATCTGTATCTCTTGCTTTTTTGCTTTTCCCTTTTCTCGTTTTGATGTGTTCTTCTCCTACTTCTCCCCTCATGATTTTGTTACTTCTTTCAGGCGGGCTTCCATCAATCGTCCCCCGACGCCCGACGCCGACGAAGAGCCCGACCAAGAGCCTACCCTGCAGGAAATCATCAACCTTAAGGTATTGCTACTTCCATTATTTTCTCCCTTCAATCGATGTATCCTGAACTATATCTTCGGATTTTATTATGAAGATTCGATTTTTTTTATTAGAATACTTGAATTATCTTCATATTCAGATTGTGGGATTTAATTCATTTTTTTTTCACTGTTGGGTTGTTTCCTAAGTCTCAGATTGCTGTTTACTCTTAAGTTTATTGAAAACTCTGTGTTGACTGAATGCTGCTTCTTCTTCGAACGGTATTGACTAAAAATGTATTTTTTTCATCTGATACTATGAGCGTCTGAAGAATTAAATTATATCCCCGCCCCATCTAAGTCTGTAGGATTCTGGGGACAGGAAAAGGTAACTTAAAGAAAAATAGTTGTGGCTGGTCTGAATCAATCGACTGAGATTAGTTTTTTTTAACCAGTTTTTCTGAATCAGGTAAATGTTGGTTCCGTTCATTTGTAACTGTTTTCCGAATCTTGATCTTACCTTTTATGTTCATGCAGGTTATAGTTAACTATGTACTGTTCTCTTGACTTATGTAAAAAGGAATATGATATTTCTACTTCATTTTCTCTACTCCAAAAGCCTACTCCTTGGACTAAGAAAAGTAAATCTGTGTTGTCAGGTATGAATCACCTTCTCTGTCCAATGAGAAGCTGAAGTAAACTTTTGGTGTAGAAAAAGTGGAGTAGGAATATCATCTTCCATGTAAAAAAGTGCATGGGTTTTGGACTTGGAGCTCATTTCCTTCTGGAATATTGTTGATGAAGTAGTTGTTTATGAACTTTATGGTCGTGCTTTTTTGCTCTCAGTTAATTGAAAGTGGCGAGAAGGAAAAGTTGAAAGAGCTTTTGAGGGAAAGGCTCATTGAATGCGGGTGGAGGGATGAAATGAAGGCTCTGTGCAGGTTTTATTTTTCCGAATATTAGTTCTGATAAACTTATTTGTGCACATTACTTTGATTGATGTTTGCTGCCCAATTTCTGTTAAGGAAACACTTATAGATCTACTGGAATAATTTGAGGGATTTGTGTTAATTGCTATATAGAGGCATTTTTGTGGTTTATATGACTTTCTTCTGCCTTATACCAAACATAGCATTTCAACAAGCAACTTCAACGTGAAGAGCATTTTACTAAGAGAAATTTCTTTGCTCTGAAAGCATTATGTTCGTTTGTGAATAGATAACTGGTGTCGTTTTGAAGAGTCCCAACCTATGACAAAATACAGCTTGACGATTACCTTTGTTGCCTAAGTAATTTTGGACAATCATCTCTCCGATCAATCCTTTGGGTTTTATGGATTTGAGCAGTGCATACTTTGTTCGTTTGGAAAATTTTACTGGCCATACCTCTACTCAACAAGAATGGCTTTGCTACTTTCTTTGGAACTAAACACAAGTAATTGAAATAGTGATGCGTTAGCCTGCACAATAAGAATGACGTTGCCGCTTTCTTCAGGGCTAAACTTAAGTATATGAAAGACACTGGCTAATCATGCACTGGAGCCTAACAATTTTCATCACGCAACCCGTTTAATTCAGAATCCTTCCAGCTCTTTTTTTGCGAGCTGTCAGATTTTTGTCTGATGGTGCATTGCACAAAAAAAAAAGCTAGCGTGTGGGCACAGGCTAATTTTCTCTGAATTTATATTTTTAATGATCGTACTTATAAGAACCTTAACTACTCTAGTGGGACTACTTAATTTCTATTGTTTTCTTGTTTAAGAATTTCTCAAGGGTTCAGAGAGTCCTCTAGGTCCGCAAGGACTAATGGAATCAAATTTTGTAACAGATCTGCTAGGTTGCCTTAGTACTTGGACATTATAGACATCGATTAATTGGATGTGCTTGAGTATAATGTTTTCACAGCCAATGAATTTCTCTTTGCAAGCTCTATGTTGGGTTTTGCAATTTGATTGTCTGTCTGTGGTTGTCATCAAACAATATTAGAAGGATGACGACAAAATGATGATGATGATGATTGTTGTTATTAATATGGCTACTCTTAACTTAATAAGAGAACGAAATTGAGTACTTATGGTTGGACGGAAACAAATTTCTAATAACTATGAAGAAGAAAATTGAATGAGTCAAAGAAAGAGGCTGGTTGAGCCTTGTAGGCTTGGATCAAGTCATTTGTACACCATAGACTAAAATACATCTAGCTAAAAGTGGTAAATCTAGTACACTACTACTGAAATGGTTAGACAAAAATACCCTCTATATTAGCAATTACTAATATCTACGCTAGCATTTTGGATGTAATTGTTTTGTAGGGCATTTACAAAGAAGAAAGGGAGAAATAACGTCACCGTAGATGACCTTGTCCATGTCATCACTCCTAAGGGAAGAGGTGAGTTTCTCCGTAATCATTAATCTTTAATAATCGGTCGCTTTTTTTTGTTCCTGTTACCCCGGACTTCATTTACTTCATTTACAGCCCATGAGCCAATACCTAACTATTGGAGTTTGTTTTTTATTCAATTTTGACACCCAACAGGATCAACTTGTATCCAATCAGTTAATGGTTTGAAATTGTGCAGCTTCGATACCTGACTCTGTGAAGGCAGAACTGTTGCAGCGGATTCGGTCTTTTCTTGTAACGGCTGCCATTTAGCTGAAGAATAAATGGCAGAACTTGCCTGAAGATGGTTACTCGTATGGGTCTGGGTGTTGTTTCTAAAGTCTGATTAATTACTATCTTGTATCGGGCGTCCTAATAACAATCAGGACTTTGCTTTCAAATAATCCGTGAGTTTTTTGTACATTTGTATAGATTTAATCCATGGAAAAGTCAAAACAAAGTGAGGTTAAAATAAATTATAAATGGTGGAAATATTCGAACAAGTTGACTCTAATTGTTTTAAGTATTAACTGGCTGTTCTATTGTACGGCTTACGACATTATGAAGCAGGTCCCACAACAAAATAACTAAAAAAAAAAGAGCCTTGTTTTAGGGTTATTTTATTTGAGCTTGATTTTTGAAAACTTTAGCTTGTGTTCAATTGAACACTTAGATTGTTAGCTTAGGCTTGGTTTGGCCAAAGAACTTGAAATTCGATTTAAGCTGGGGTTGGAAAATATATTACAAGAGTTTGAATTAGGCAGAATATTACAAAAATAAAATAAAAAATACCAACCATGATTTCATTCTATTAAAGTTGTAAGCATTAGGGTTAAAATGAGATTAATCAGTTAATAAATTATCTTACAAAAAGCTTTTACTAGTCACAAAAAATTTAATTAATACTATTTAAATTTAACTAAAATAATAAGCCACAAAAAAATTGAACTAGTCACTAAATCTATGACAATTCTTATTAATGAATTTTATATTTAATTACTTTAGTAACTACAAAGAATTCTTTGATGAGAGCATTTTGTGAACCTCAACAGTAAACATATTTAAGGATGTATGAATTGTTAGCAATGATAAAAATTAACAGCTAAGACCAGGTCAAACAAAAAAAGAAAACACAAATTATCTTAATCCCCACACATAGTCAAGAAGAGACCTCATCAAAAATTATTCAATGTACAACCTCTATCACTTATAAGTACGTACAAGAAGCACCAAGCACATAACAAAACAAAAGCATTTAAACATAGATATAAACATTTCAATGCAAAAGTTGAGTACACAATGCATTTAAAATCCACTGTAAAATTGAAACAAAAGGCTTATATGTGTGTGTGTGTGTGTGTGTGTCTAGGGGGAGCCAATTAGTGACTTAATGTATTAAAAGAAGTGCAAAATTGCAAGCATATAAGCAAAAAAAATGTAAAATTTTAAATTAATAGGTAAAAATCTAGACTTGCTTTACTGGATATATTTGTACGCAAAATCTAGATATAGTTAGTTCACTAGATCTCCAATTTTAAAATAATATGATTGGTTGAATTAAGAATATATATTATGCAAGTAGAATTAAATATTTATATTTATTAGGACAAGGATGGTTAAGATGATTAAAGGTAGTATTTAAAAATTAAATTAAATTATACAGATAAATAAGGGTAGAATAGGAATAAATTTTTTTATTGTACCTATATTCTTAATTTTATTAGTTGTAGGATTTATACTTGTTTGAAATACAATAGCATAATATGGGTATTATATACCATGCATTAATATACATATGGTATATATATTTATTACTAAATAACATAGAATTTTAAGGTACATGAAAGGTGGAAGTTAAGAAATTCATATAATATGGGTTTAATATGTAAGAATTGATGTATATCAAATAGAACAGAGTTTGAACTAAGCTTCAAGTCAATCTCAAGTCTAACCTATTAGGAGTTGAGTTGATCTTGAGTTGAACCGATCAGGTTTTGAGTAGAGTCGATTTGACCCTTATTCGAGCTCGGCTTGCGTACTTTTGAGTTCAAACTGAGCCCAAGTTGATCCCACTTCGAGCCACCTTCAAGCCGAGCTAAATTTGAGCTAAATCGAGTCAAACTGGTTTAGCTTGTCGAGATGGCTCAAAACATTAGCAGCCATACCTATGCGGTCAAAGCATGAGCTTATGTTGTCATATTGAAATTTAACGGCTCACATCACTTAGAGAGTAGATTGATTTATGTTACCTTGTGTCGTGTAATCTTGAGATTTGACGACCCATGATGTAACAACCCGAAATGTTTGAGAGTTTTGAAACACATTACTTTTGAGCCAATATCTAGTTTTTGGTTCATTTGAAAGAGCATTAAAGTATATCCTAGAGCTACGAGAGACGAATGTATCGAGCCAAAAAATGTGTAAAGCGGACATTAGGATTGTATGCTATGACCTCGAGAATTGTGTCATGGCAACATGCCCTTCAATTGTCTTGTTTCGTAAGGCTTGTAGATACGAGTCCAGTGGTATCAAGCACATGAGAATACAAGTTTGGGGTAGGGAGTTATGTTAGTTTGAATTTTGAAATCAAAGTTGAAATAAAAATAAAATAATAATAACTACATAAGCATGCTGATGCACGCACCGGTTGTGCCAGCAGCACCAGCTGCTAGTGGCTACAACAATAGCCCTACATAGAAGGCATGGCCAACCTCCGTTGGGTGTGCACCACCAAACAATTCTTAAACGCTATAAAAAGGTGAGTTCCTCACCTTTCTCTTCTACTCTTTTTGGATTTTTACTCGTCTTTAAAACTTTTGTTCCCCTTTTAAGTGTAGTTTATAACCCAAATTCAACTGTTCAAATAGCAAAGTTACCTAATTCGTTAGTGTTCTATGCGTAGAAGGGTCCATTTCGTGAGATAACTAGTCTAGAGGAGGGAAACGACCCAGGGCAAGAGGAGGCTCCGTCCCCCGCTTTCAACCCAAAAGAAGCGATCGTCTTGGTGCAAGGGGAGGTTCTACCCACCTCTTTCGAGCATGGAATAAGAGATTGTTCAGGTGCAATGGGAGACAACTTGTTGCTCTCGAGCCTCAAAAGAGAGAACCCCCTATGAGTAAAAGGAGGCTTCGTCTGCTATCCGCTCTTCAAACAAAAAAATTCAAGAGCGAGTGTAAGTGGATTTAACTTCAAATTCCGTGCTACGACTATGCTATATATTTATGTAATTCTTTCACGTCTTAAATAAAGAATTATTTTAAAAAAGGGAATAATTAGAGGAAACAAATACAAAAATAATAGCATATTGTACACCTCTTAATGGGATTTTATCGTGAAATAGATTTTAAAATATTATTATTATTTGTTTGACATTTTGAATGGTTGAATTTGAATAATAGTTATTTGGTACGAAGCCCAAAATTTATCATCGTTTTTTATGGGTAGTTATTTGGTATAAAGCCCAAAATTTATTGGAGTTATGACTCCTAGGTACTGCCTATTAAAGCATATGGCGAGCCCATGAATTGTGATGTTGCGGAGAGATCCATTTTATTCTATGTCATTGCCCCATGAGCACGAGTGTAGATCGCTTTAGTATCGGCAGCATTATTTGAATGATTGAATTATCAAAGTTTGTACGATTGAATTTTGTAAAAGACTGTTTTATCCAATTTTTCATAAAAGAATTACATTCAGATTCCATGTGAGTCGGCAACGATATTTCAATTTATTCCAAGTTGACTCTTGAATATTAATTATATGAACTATTGGAAGAATGCTTTTTTTACCTTTTATTATATTCTATGATATAGCATGTTCGTAGATTGTATCCTACTTACTAAATATAAATATACTCACTCACCCCTAGATGCTACACAAGTACAAACGTAGAGATGGATTTTAATAAAGAAACTCTACAGAATTTTGTGGATCTACGCTTTTTGTAGTTTTTGATGAGATCTTTTGTTATGTATTAATTATGTACATTTATGTTGACTTTTACGAGGGCACGTCAAGACATTTTTTGTAACTTTTGTATTTTTTTAAAATTATTTAAAAAAGTTACTTGTCTGAACACGATTGATCTTGACCCCTTTTTGTAAGACCTCTAACTTGAAACAAGTTTAATTTTCCTTTTTAATTATGTGAATTTGTGTGGTTTTACTTGTTTACGAGTTTGACTTCATTTTTGGGGTTAAGGGTTGGTAGTTATGGCTTAAATATGGTTTAATTTTACTTTTTATATGTTTTAGTGATAAACTTGATCTATCTAATTTTTATGGATTTTATGGGATATTCATTATAATTTTTTCTTAATTAAGGGTGTGGTCCCCATTGTAGGCCCCATGTCCACATTGGACAAAGTATGACGCATTTAACTCTACTCTCCTATTATTTTATTCTAGTGGGTTTTAGAATGATTAAATTTATTTTTAGCTTTAAAATAACCATAATTAGCTACTTAGAACATTTTACCTTATTTTATAGCCGAACATTTTGTAAACCGAGCCAAAAACCTTACTATTTAAGAAAAATTCTAGCAACTTACACATTTGGGGAATGGCTGTAAAAGGGGGAAGGAGGTGCTCTACCCCCATTTTCTAAAGAGGAAAAATGGATTAAGGTGTTTTCTTGCCCTAATCATCCATAATCTTTCGATTTGATCTTTATCCTTCTTATCTTCATTTTTCTTAATTTGATTCTTGATTTCTTCCATTAAAAATCTTATTTTTAATTTTAATTTAAAACCTTAAATTGGTGATTTTCGTTTAACCAAAGGATATTCTAGAACTATTTATTTTTAAGTTGATTTGAGGATATTAGCTAATTTTAATTTAGTTTTAACAAAAACCTTAATTTTTGGGTAATATTTCTTGAGGATTGGAGCTTCTTTACAGATCCAAGGGCTTCATAGAGTTAAATGAATTTTCTCTTATGTGGTTTATTCATTGGAATTCATGATTTTGGATCTATATGGGTTCTTTTTTCATTTAATGTTATTGATGACTATTTTCCTATGATTAAGCATGAAAATGATTAGATTTATTATGTTATAGGGTTCTATTTTGATATTATGATGTTCTATGCCATGTTTTAAAACCCGGACCAACCTGGCCAATTTAACTAGACCTAGTGTATAATCCATGCTTGTCCTTCGCACAGGTCTAGTTCAGTCCAGTTGGTGTTGTTTGAGTGAATTTTTTTGTGTAATAGTCAGGATTCGAAGAGAGAACACCCAATGACTTATGCAAGGGCGCTAACCATCTCTACCACATTGTTTTTTAGCATATGTGATACCAACTAATATATTTAATATAATTTTAATTAAGAACATGACTAATTTTTTTGTGCAAAAGGCGGGTTTCAAAGCGAAGCTTAAGTCAACGATTTATGAAGGGGACACTAACCATCTCTACTCACATTTTTTTGGTTGTTTTATTTTATCAATTAATATATTCAATATACTTTTCAATAATCAATGTTGATGTCATTAACTGGGTCAACCAATGGTTGGACCAGATTGACCCGGCCCGACCACTCATCCATGTCATGGGCCGGGCCGGGTTTTAAAACATTAGTTCTATGGTAATTTTGGAATTTATTTTAATTTTTAAATATTTTCAGTTTGAATTTCGTAAGGTTAAAGACGGACTAGAAAATGGGTAAAAATTGAATTGTGAAGGGTGTTCAAACGGACCAGAAGGGTGTTTGAGTAGCCGACCATTCAAACGACCTCTCTGGCCAATCAAATGTCCCGCCGTTTGAATGGCTAAACGATAATTTTTGTGCATTTTGGCTATTTCTTGTTCTCTCTTCATAAATTTAATTCTTTATGAATAAAATGAATTAGTATTACCTAAATTGCTACTGAGATTGTATGAGGAAACCAGAAGGTAAAAGAATTTGCCTATAATGAAACCTCATGAGTAACAATCTCATTGGTAAGCAAAAAGCATTTCATCAAACAACATTTTTGCAAAAAAAAAAAAGAAGCTTATAGATAACTAAAACAGCATGCAAGAAAAAAGCCTACTTTTTCTTTTGCCTAGAGTGCTCATGTATACACAAGGGAAAACCCCACTTTTTGTTTTGCGAGCCGGCTTCAGGAAGAGGGAGGGATGGAGAAAAGGGAGATGTGGAAGAGGGAGGGATGGAGAAAAGGGACATGTGGACAGAAGAGAAGCAAAGCTTGGGTTTTTTCATTACTAAAAAATGAAAGCAATTACCAGGAAGTAGAGGAGAAGGGTAGAGGAAAAACCATCAAAAATAGTGGAGGGTCACTGGTTCGATGTGGCAAAGATAGTGGAAAAACCATCATAGATAGTGTTTTATAGCAAATTGTTCTTGATGCAACAACAAACGTGAGACTGGGTCGATGCTAGTGCAATGTAAGGTCGTATGTGAGCTTGTTGATGGGGAAATACTCAGTGAGGAGTGACCGGAGGTGAGAATTGCGCTATCCAAAAGAAAGAGGAAGTGAATCGTGAGGGTAAGGGACTGGAGGCAGGGGACACAATCATGAGACTCCGTTCACCAAGAAGGAGACAGACAAGTGGGAGCGCACAACGGCGTCAAGAGTGGACGGAGGAGGGGTAGTTGGCGGAGTGTTGCGTCAAGGCTGAGGGTGGACACAGTCAAGATCAAGGGCAGAGAGATGAGATGGGCCTGAGGGTGGTGTACAACAAGGCTAAGAACGGAGACATCTCTGGCTTCGAAGGTGGAATGTTGCATCAAGAACATAGAAATGAGGGGTGATGGGCCGAGGCAGAGCGATGCGGGACGGTGAGGGGTTGTTTGAGGCGGGGAGAAGGAAGGAATTGAGGGGCGGCGAGGGGTTGTCTGAGGCGGGGAGAAGGAAGGAATTGAGGGACGGTGAGGGGTTGTCTGAGACGGGGAGAAGGAAGGAGTTGAGGGGCGGTGAGTGGTCACTCGAAGGGGAAGGCAGAGCGGCATCCAAAAAGGGAAGGGGCAAGAGGGGTAGATGGGTTAACTTGGGTTAGGCAGTGCGGTGATTAGATTTTGGACGTGAGATTATAAGTCAATGGTCATTATAAAATTCACCCGCAGAAACCCGTCAATGGGTACCTGCAGGCTAAATATATATATATATATATATATATATATATATATATATATATATGCTTACACATGTTATATTGATTTAGGGTGAATTATGTTTTATATGTTTTAGTTTAAGGATAGATATGTTTATACCTGTCTAGGTCTAGCATGATGCTATACTTGTCTTGAACTCGTATTTAGATATTTTCTACACATTTACTCTATGATTTTAGTTAGATAGGGCTATGATAAATTATGAATGTTAGCTTATACACCATTGATCATAGCTTTTTCATATTTCACATGGTTTACCTTAGGTTTGAACACTATCACTTATGTACACTATTGCATAGACTTTATATGATTTTATTTAACACAAATAGTACATGTTTCATTCACATATGGATTGATTTGAACATGTTTACTTATACTTGGACCCAATTATCCTTTGTACACGTGTGTACCATGTTGCATCATCATCAAAATAATTTATAAATAAGGTTAATCATGATTAGTCGTGTTTGATTAAGTTAATGCAATTGGATGCCGATGGTTGCTGGATTAGCCACACGAAGGTTTATCAAATCGGTTTTACATTTGAAAGGATGGGGTTTTACATTCCTTTGAGGACGGGTTTCCTCCTAAGGTGAGAAGAGCGGAATGCTATAATTATACCAGGGGGTACTTTCTTCATTGGGGAACTTACCCAAATTGCTCATATCCTTTTAGGTGTTTGTAGGGATTGTTCAAGGTGAGCAGGTTTGCTCGGGGCTTCGGCCTTGATGAACAAAGATTTTTCTCAATTGTGAGACATTCACCTGTGGATTTATGCATGTGTATGGATATAATGCTCATTAACACAAGAGGTGTAGGAATAATGATGCTTATAGTACACATGTGATTATGGAATAAATTTGTGATTATAGTACACATGTGATTATGGAATGAATTTACATAAATATGCAAGCTGGTGTGAGATAGATGCACTTAATTTGTAGGGTGAATATTTTTATTGAGAAATGAATATGCATGATATGTTTATGTTGAGAAACGATTTATGCAGGATGTGATCATGATAACGAGTTTTATATGTTTACACATGAGGTGCATATGTATTATGAGCTATGGATAAACCCGTGATGCATAGGAGGCATGATATGTGTTAATGGAATGTGGGTTATAACATGATATGTAGTTGGCATGACTATGTGCGTATGAAATATGTTATATATAGCATGGTATGTAGGTGGCATGAGAATGGGTTAATGAAATATGATATATATATATATATATATATATATATAGCATGATATGCAGGTGACATGACTATATGTTGATTAGTTATGTTATAGATAGCATGACATGCAAGTGACATGAGTAGATGTTTATGAAATATAAATTATGACATGATGTACAGGTGGCGCAAGTTTATGTGATTATTCCATGATGCATAGGAGGCATGATATATGTTCATGGAATGTAGGTTATAACATGATATGTAGTGGGCATAACTATGTGTGTATGGAATATGTTATATATAGCATGGTATGCAGGTGGCATGAGAATGGGTTGATGAAATATGATATATATAGCATGATATGCAGGTGACATGACTATGTGTTGATTAGTTATGTTATAGATAGCATGACAGGTAGGTGACATGAGTAGATGTTTATGAAATGTAAATTATGACATGATGTACAGGTGGTACAAGTTTATGTGATTATTCCATGATGAATGAGCATAATATTTGATTATGTGCTGAGTGTGATGTTGATTATGTTTGTGTGGTCATTATGGATTTACTTCCGTATTAAAACCCTTGCTGAGTTTTGGCTGACCCCTCTTTGTTTTGTGTTTTATTTTGGGGTTGCATGTCATGTCATGCAAGTTGTTCATATGGGCTCTATGTTGAGCATGTGGATTGCACCAATCATTGAGGGGATTCATTGAGATATTGGGTTTTATGTGAGATTGTTTATTTCATGTTGATATATATATATATATATATATATATATATAGACACACTTGACTCTACTTCACACTTTCTATTTAGCCATTGTTGGCTTAGACTTATTTTAGCGATGTGTGGGCTTATTTATGACTAGTATATGGGTATGAGTGTACTAATGCTTTTATTAGTATTTATTTATTTGCTCTATTTGCTTTTGTACAAAGTATATGTGTACAACTCTGTAGTGTGTTCTACCTAAGGATGGGTTGAGTCTTCTGCAATTCAACTCTACCTTGTTGTGTCACGTGCCGCTTTGCATATGTCAAGGCATGACAAATAAGTTTTTGGTATTGAAGCAGGACTGTGTTCAAGAGCATATGAGTTTAAGTAATGATTCTTAAATGATAATGAGGTGTGAGGTGATAAAAGACTTAGACAATGCTAGTGATTTTGAATTTTGTTCATTGTTTGCTTTGTTGTTTGCTTGCATGATAAGTTGCTTGAAGCTTGTGTTTGTTTGAGTTATTAGGCCGTGTGATTTAGTGTCTAGTTGTGTAGATGGCTGGACCAAATCACACATACGCTAATAATAGTCGCGTTGCTAGAGACCTGAGGGTGGATGACGTGTTGACTACCATTGGGGGTTGACACAAGTCATGTGGACCTTAATAGAAGTTCTTGAGACTGCCGTTATGGTGGAGAAGGACTCAGAGAAGTGTCACAAGAAGTAGGGGAAGCCTATGCAAGCTAGGCAGGATGACCCTCAGGCGCAACGTAACCAGAAGCTTCATGGTGGTAACTCTCGAAGGAATGACAACAACCATTGTGCCAAAGTCACTTGCTTTGGGCGTAAACAGAAAGGACATTACATAAACTAGTGTCCTCATAGAGCTAAGCATTAGCCAGTTCCACCAAACCAAGGACCCCAAGGATGAACGTAAGGTGGGCAGCAAGAGGGACAACAAAAAAGGTCAGTCAACCAAGGGAAAGTCTATGCAATCTCAATTCATGAGGTGGCCAACGCTTCGGTAGTGGTGGAAGGTATGTCAGTAATCGCCTCCCACTATGCTAGAGTGTTGTTTGATTCCGGATCTTCTCATTTATTCATGTCATCGCATTTTACTCGTGAGCTTGATGTTAAGCATAAGATGTTGTCTATTCTCTTGCGTGTGTCTACTACTTCGTCTTCCCTTCAAGGAAGAATATCTTGAGAAGGTCCCTATGTTGATTGTGGGGCATGAGTTGTATAATGATTTGATTATCTTGCTTATGAGTGACTTTGATGCGATTTTAGGAATGACCATGATGTCAATGTATCATGGACATGTTGATTGTTAAGGGAAGAACTTGGTGTTTGCTTTGCCGGATTTTGAGTATTTCATCTTCTAGGGTGTGAGATGGTCTAGTGGTAAATTCTTAGTGTCTTCCTCTAAGGCAAGAAAATGGATTAACAATGGGTGTTAAGCATTCCTTACAAGCATCTTGGGGACGAGTATTGCCTTGCCTTCTCTTGAATCCGTGCAGGTAGTGTCGGAGCACGCGAACGTGTTTCTTATCGACTTGTTGGGGTTGCCTCCAGAGAGGGAGATTGAGTTCTACATCAATCTTATTTTGGGCACATCTCCTATCTCTAAAGCCTCACACTGCATGACTCCAGCCAAACTCAAAGAGCTCAAGTCACAGATGCAGGATTTGATGGTATTCGACCGAGTGCAACTCCTTGGGGTGCACTGGTCCTCTTTGTTAGAAAGAGGGATGATTCCCTTTGACTTTGTATTGATAAGCTAATGTTAAATCAGGTAACCATCAAGAACAAATATCCCTTGCCTCGTATTGATGATTTGTTTGATCATTTGCAAAGCTAAGGTGTTCTCCAAGATTGACTTGAGGCCAGGCTACTATTAGCTTTGTATCCATCCCGATGATGATCAAAGACGACATTCCGGACTCGGTATGGACAATATGAGTTCTTGGTGATGCCCTTTGGCCTTACCAATGCACTAGTATCATTCAAGGACTTGATGACACAGAGTCTTCAAGTCATACTTGGATCTGTTTGTTATCATCTTCATGGATGATATTTTGATTAATTCGGCTAGCCAAGAAGAGTATGAGGAGCATTTGAGAATCGTCTTGCAAACCTTGCTAGATAACCAACTCTACACAAAGTTTGACAAGTGCGAGTTCTTGTTGGAAGAGGTGCAATTCCTTCGCCATGTCATCTCCAATGACGGCGTGGCGGTAGACCCATCCAAGGTGGAGACTATGTAAATATCTAATTAATGCATCATAATCCACACCTAAAATTTGGGCATTATAGTGTCATCATCTATACACATCCTATATAATCAAGTGTCATAATCCATACACGACCTTTGTAAATAAGCATCGTAATCCATACATAAAACCTGCATAATTAAGCATCATAACCCATACAGAAAACTTGTGTCATTAAACATCATAATCCATACACAAAACCTATGTAAATACATATCATAATTCATACATAAAACTTGTGCAAATAAGCATCATAATTCATACACTATTAGCATCTCTAATTTTTTTGTAAAATTCTATGATTTTCTTGCTATTTTTTTTATTTTTGGCAAGAAATGTGATGCTTTGGCACATTTGTTTTGCTTATTATGATTCCGATATTTGTACCTGTAGAGTTGGGTGTGGAGGCTTAGTCATAGACAGTAAGCATCGACGCACCCAGCACCATAGATAGGGAGAAAAGAGAAATGAAGAAAAAAGAAATTGAGAGAGAGAGAGGAGAAAAAGATAAGAAAATGAATAAAAAATAGAAAAAATGATGAAAAAATTAGACTCGGGTGAGTCCTTTCTAGAGCCTCCCACAAGCTTTGTCCCTCACTCTCTCTCTCTCTCTCTCTCTCTCGTTATGGCTGAGCGAGAGGGGTGCCACCAGCTGGCCAGCGACTGACCTCAACCTAGGAAGGCTAGACCACCTCCCCAGCACCGCCTCAGCCTAGCCCCACCTTCTCCTTAGCCCATGTCCTTGTTAGAGCAAAAAATGGTCTTGCGGCCTTGCTTAGATTGGATTAAAGGGTATGTTGAGGGCTCAATAAGTAAGTAGACTTAGGGTTTGGTGCCTTATGGAAAATTGTCAGATAGTGAGAGTGCACAACATAATTGTACAAGCATAACACACATATTACGAAGTAGGAAGTAAGCAAAATAAGTGAGGTATATGTAATAGGGTGATAACTGGGGTTGGCTATGAGAAGCATAGTTTGATGACTTTCAAGTAAGCTGATTTGGCCATAAGGTGGATGATAGATAATGTAGAATATGTAAGGTTTTGTCATATGATGAGTTATGGTTATGAGATGGATTAGTTAAATAAAGTATGTTGCCCTAACAAACTAGGGTTTCAGAATAAGGTTAGTTCGGATTGGTTAGTGGAAGACTGTAAAACTGAAGAATTTTATAGGATAATCGTATCTCTATAAATTACTTAATTCAAACTTGAATTATAAGCAAAGCTAATATGATAGCATTATGAGGTTTGAGACCTGAGGGTTTCGATGGATTAAGCTCCATGTTTGAGCAAGATGATAATGAGTTGGCTAAATGTTTCTTGTATATTGCCATGAAGATTATCATGTGAGATGTTGTCTTGGTGTTGTATCTAAGCCCAAATGTCTAATGCTCTGTTGAAAGTGATGTATATTTTTAATTTTGTCTTGGTGATGTACTAAGCCAAAATATTTGATACTCTATTGAAGTGTTATATGTTTTTCCTTTAGTCGATGTTGTATGATTTCACCCAAATAGCACTGAAAGATTCTGGCCCAAAAGTAGCACTATATAATTTTTTCCCTTAATTGGCACTTTATGACCCCATGGAAGGCCGTATCGGTCGATACGGCCCCGTATCAGTGGAGACCGATACGGGTACGGGGGTAGTACGCCCCCCCACAATGAATCGCGATACGTATCGGCCGTATCGCCCGTATCATATCGATACGGCCAATACATATCAATACTGTATTAAAAAATATTTTTTTATTTAAAAAATTATTTTTAAATTACAAAAATATTTTTTTCAAAAAAAAAATTTTGATTTTTTTTTCTTAAAAATGAAAACACAATTTGAACCCAAATTTTTTAAAATTTAAAGTTTTTTTATATTAAAAATAATATTTTTAAAGTTATATGAGATCAATACAGTAGGTTCATGCAATTTATATAATTATTTTTTTTACATATAGTGCTCCACAAATATATATTTATTTGAACGACTCATATTAAGTATATTATTTATTTTTAAAATAAATTAATTTTAAAGCACTTAATAGGGAAAGAATGACAAAAAATTTGTATAAGACGAAGAATATAATAGTGTATGATTCTGAATGAACTAATTTTAGAATACCCGTATAGATTGATACATCATTATACAGTTTTATTATACTATAAAAGAAATATTATAATAATATATTATTCGTTATAATATTTTTTTATGTTTATAAAAGGGTTTATGCCCGTTTCGGCGTGTACCTGTATCCATAGTCATCGATACTCTCGTGCGTATCGATACGGCCTTCCATGATGACCCCTAGAGTGTGGGTATTTGTGTGCTCAGGTAAGTAGTATCGTTGATCTACTCTTACCCCTTTAATCTTGTGCCCCATGAGCATAGGTGTGCCTTGCATTTGCTAAAATCCATGGAGTCTAGTTACTCCCCAGAGGTTAAGGTGATGCCCAAGTGACAATCCTTTCTATTTTGACGCTCGAACTTATAAATTGTAATGAGTTTTAATTGTCGATAATATGTGTATGACTGTATAAGTAAGTTTGTATGTTTTTTAGTAAGTTGCAAGTTCATGAGTAAATTCGTAAGACTCTAAGAAAGATTGTAAAAGTATGTTTAGAGCAAGACAGTAAGCACAAGAATTTGAGTGAGATAGTACAAGTAAGACTATAAGAATGTTCTAAGTAAGACAGTAAGTGTAAGAATCGTATGTGTAAGGTTGTAAGTGTATGAGCAAGTATACGAATAGTATATTGGTTTGTATTTGTGTATGATTGTTATATTATGCGACTCTCATGTGTTTGTATGCTTTTATACTTTGTGTTTAAGTTGCATGAATCCATCTATGTACGGATTTACAGAGTTCACTGATTACAACTCCCCTAGTGAGTATTTTCTACTCACTATGAAAATAGCTATCTTCCCTATTTTTTTAGTCCTGATGTACAAAAGGTTTTTGCAGGTTTATGATAAAGAATTCGAGGAGATCGATGCTTATTTTTGTGGGTGGATTGATTCCAATAGATCTAGTATACACTCTAACTCATTGCAGTCTTTATTATTTTTGTCATGATCTGATGTATTAGGTGAGATGAAAATTAAGATATTTGTACCTTCTTAACTTGTGCATTCGATTAGATTTTGGTTTGTTTGTGAGACTTATACTCAAGGATGCCTAGGATGGATTTGTATTTAAAGCCCATGATCATGGCAATATATTTTATATGTTTATTTTTTAGTAGCATCTGAGAATGCTTGATTTCGTCGTATGATGTTTGATTTAAAAAAATATATGGGAAAATTGATGTGTAATGTTTTAAGTTATAAAACTATTTTCACATGTTTCATATTTCGTCATTTTTCCTAATTTATAGCCATTATATATTGCAAAAAAAATCTGTGAATTATTTAAAAAATATGTTAAAAATTCTAGGGCGTTGCATACACAAAACCTGTGTAAATAGGCATCATAATTCATACACAAAATAAGTGTAAATGAACATCATAACAATCCATAAATCAGTGATAGAGTAATTCTGGTACCCAAAAA
Organism: Saururus chinensis; assembly: GCA_035235625.1. Classification (NCBI taxonomy): domain Eukaryota; kingdom Viridiplantae; phylum Streptophyta; class Magnoliopsida; order Piperales; family Saururaceae; genus Saururus; species Saururus chinensis. The sequence goes on from CP141145.1 coordinate 38,041,509, forward strand.
TACCTAATATCTACTTATCAAGTATTCCTAAGCTTAAAATAATAAAAATAGTTGGAAAGTCTTATAAATCGGAATTAACCCTGGTTAATTGGTTAACATGGACAAACCAACCTAGAGCTCAATCGAGAAGTCTCACTTAGTTTTCTCCTTTTATCATTATACGCTACTTGACCAAGAGAAGAACCTACCCTTTTGGACATAAAACCTTGCTCTTTCGGACAGAAAATCATGCCCCTTTAGACATAAAATTGATTCATTCAAATCCCTAATATGACTAATCTTGAAAACTACAAAAATACCATGACTAATCATTGTTAAACATGGTTTATCAAACCATTTTTATGATGTATGTGACATAATTTAGATGTGAACAATGTTAAAGTGCATACAAGCATGAGTAGTCATACTAATAAATAATCCTATCAAGCGTGAGACATGGTCCATATGTAGATAACAAGGTCATATAAGCATAAGTATGTGTAAACAAAAGGAGTCATGTTAATAATGAGTTAAAGTATATGGAATATGGTTTATACATGAATAACATCGTATGTGTGCAAACATTCATACTTCAACATGATAATACTTTACTAGTGACATGTTAGAGGTATGATGAAACCATCAAAATTCAACTTAAAAATAAGCACAAAAGTCAAATTCTACATAGCCGATCAATCAGCCTCAAGGGGCGATCGATCAAGCACAAAGAAATTGAAGATTGTCATTTTGCAGTGTAATTGATTGATGGGTTGTCTGATCAATCAATAGGCCTGATTGATCGGTCTAGTTTTATGAACAAAACTGATCTGATTCTCCATTAAAACTTCAAGTAATCATCATCAAAGCCTTAGACATGATAAATACAATATAACTCATGCATATTCATATCAAAACAACATCAAAACATGTATTTAGGAATATTTAAGCTTACATATCCACATACTTAAAAAACACGAATCCACACACAACCATGGTGTTAATGTAAGAAAAATATTTTAAAAAAAACTCTTATCTCAAGTAAATTGGTAGACCCTTCAATCTCGTCCCAATCTTAAGAAATCCCTACTCACCAAATTTGGTCATATTAGCCCTAAGCAAAAATCACACATTTCCACCAAATAGAGATTCAAAATCATTCATAGAAGACAAATTCGTCATTCTCTTGAGCCCAAAATATGAATAACAAGAATAGAAGTAAAATACAAAATCTAAGGTTTTAAGACATGAGTAAAAGAATGAGCTTTGAAGATGAGAGGACATGAAATCACATTAAAGAAAAGAAGAGCATGAGATTGAAGGTAAATACACCATAAAACATGAAAGAACGATTGATTTACCATGGATGAAGCTTTCCTTTCTTGAGAGGGGGTAAAACACTTTAAACCCATCAAAAATCTTAGCCCACCCCAAATGGGAGGAATGACCAATGTGACTATTTATACTAAGGGTAATTAAGTAGACTTTACATAGGCCGTACAAATGAACAAGTGAACCCACTTGGGAAATAGGCTAGAATGAATGTGATAAGGCCAAGCCATCTAAGATATCAAATGATGGTCGATAGCCCAAGAAGTTGGCATGTAGATAGTCGTGGGTCCTAAAGTGGGGCCCACTTCATTAATATAGCAAATAATGTGGTAACATGGTGGTTCATGCTACGCACTATTATTCTTAACGAGTATTTCCACCTCATGACTAAGAGAGTATGTGTGTGTCATACATCGGGTTGGATCATGTTTGAAATGCCAGTTGGTGTGTTGGTTGGATCTCTCCCAACTAAGAGGTCTCTAGTTCCAGCCTTGGCCATGGCATCTCCTGTATGAAGGGGCATGCGAGTTACAACCTAAAAAAACATCAAATATAGAAATTTGACATTTAATTAAGTGATAAGGAAAATAGTCAAAATATTGCCCCTAAAAGCATTACTTTGGGTCATTATGTGTTGGATTTTATTTTCACTTTGACTTGTAAAATATTTTCAAACCTCTCTTGCTCTTTAGGATTTGTTGAAGTTTTTTATGTGAAACAAAATATTTCATGAGAAATAGTTCTTCACGATTGCACTTAAAAGTACAAGTCATGATATTTAGGTAGTCGGGGTTATACTAGTAATTTAGATTTAGAGAGATGAGGTATAAAAATTTTATGCACATAAAAAAGTATTAAAAGTAAATTACAATCTTGAAGGTAAATTATATGTAAGTGGGAAAATGTTAAAAGTATCATAAGAGCCCCATGGAAAATGACTAACACATACAAAATTTATCAAACTAAAAAGTTGCACACAAGTAGGGATGCCGCTCGGGCCAGGTATATGTTAAAACCTGACCATAATGGGTCGGGTTTGGGTTTGAATTGGGTTTCTAAATTCAACCTGAATAGCTATTCAGGTCGGGTTTGGGTTTCAGGTGATTAAATTTAACCCGACCCGATTAAAATTATATATATAATTTTTTTTGTATTTTGATAAAACCCAATGCAACCCTAATGGGTTAGGTTTATGTTTTCAAATTCAGCCCAAATAGTTTTTTGGGTCGGATTTAGGTTTACTATTTCTTAATTGGTATCGGTTTGGGTTTAGCAAAACTCAACCAGGATGCATCCCTACACACGACTAGCACATGTTACTTTTTCTATATTAACATGTCATGCACCACTGCCCCTACATAATTTTTACACCTCATTTCATATCATCAAATTGATAACTTGTGTAAAGTGAAAGTAAATCTAACATAATTATGCAGGATTACCCAATATTTTATTATTACATAGAAGTCACTATAGGATGAGAAATTCTTGGATATTTTTGAAGTTCTACTTTACTCCTATGTAACACAAACCATCAATCTTCAAAATGAACAGTGCATACACTAACATAATTGAGAATTTTTTCACTTACATTATGAGGTATAAAGTGACAATGACTATGTGACACATGTGATTTTTGTATGATATTCAAGTAATTAGTTAATTACTGGCCCATATTCAAAATAAAAAATAAGAATTGTAAATTTCTTTTCTTCTTTTAAGGTCTTGAATATATATGTGTGTATATCTGTGTGTATGTGTATTATTTACTTAGATGTTCTTGGGTTGAATTGTAATATCCCTAATTTTCCCGGGTTTCGAAATTTAAATACGTGGAAATTATGGTGTTTGACCTATTGACATTCTTATTATAATAACTTTCTCCCTAGATATAATTTGGGGCTGAAACTAATTCTATTGGAAAGTAGACGGAAAGAGCTTCGAAATGCCACCAAGAACGCGCGAATCGGAGTCCGGATGAGGGAGAAACGACCGTCTGAAGTTGAATATATCGTGCAGGGCCCGTTTACCCGAATTAAACGTGCAACTGGGCCGTTTAAGTCGTTTTGAGGGCCCGATTATTTAGCATTCCGAAATTGGGTTTTTGGGACTCAATTTCTCTTGGGATTAGGGCTCCTAATCCCATGCCTATAAATAGAATTAATAAGGGCTTTTATAGGGGTCTTTTTGCCCGATTGGGGGAGCTTTTTGGCCAGTGAAGGAAAGCAAATTTTCCGGCGAAACTCCGACGAGGCGTTGGCGGTAGTGGATCGACAACAACTCGACCTTAGAGGTAAGATTTCGAATTGAGACGGACAAAGACGTCGTTAATTAATTTTAATAAAAGTTATAGTAATTTCTGCAAATTTCTGCAAAAACTGTTCACGTGATTAGTGAACAGTATTTTCAATGGCCGGAATCATCCTAGAAAGGGGGCCGCTGGCCCTCGCCGTGGCGACCGTGGCTCTGGCCACGGAAGCCCCGACTCCGGCGGCCTTGGCGGCGGCAGTGAAACTGCCGCTGCAAGCCGTTTGGACGTCGCGCGAGAAGAAAAAAAAAGAAAAACAGACAGCGAGACGCTGCCGCTGGCTGCACTGGCCGAGACCGTGCCGGCCGTGGCCGCACCGGTCCCGGCCGTGCCGGCCCAGGCCACGACGGCCCCGGACGCACCGGCCTGGGCCGCGCTGGCTCCGGTCGCGGCGGCATCGCCGCCAGTTTAAAAAAAAAAAAAAAGAGACGAAAAAGGGGCCAGCTTTTTGGCCGCCGGCCGGACGGCAGCGGGACCGATCTTGTCGGTTCCGCCGTGCTCCGGCGATCCGGGGTCTGTGTGCCGCCCAAACCTCCGCCGCGGGTGGCGGGCGCCGCCAGAGGCCGAAACGCCTCTGGCCGGACGCGGGAAGACGACCCGCGCTGCGGGTCGTCGACCCAAACCGACCCGGTCCGGGTCGAGTTTTTTTAAAAAAAAAAAAAGAAAAGAAGAGAGAAGGGAGTGAACCGGGTCCGGTTCAAGGGGCTAAAAGTGTCAAATAAATTCTATAAAAATATTCATGTATCTGGAGAGGTTTGGGATTATTTTGACGGAGTTTCAGCTTGGGGAAAAATCCCAGAGATTGTGAAATGACCTTTTTACCCCTGGTAGTTAAGTTATCGTGTGAAATCACTTACCTGTTTTAGAGGCTCCGGTTCAAAGGCCTATGAGTTGATCTAAAAAGTAGAAAAATTCTCAGTGATAGTTTAATATGTAAACTAATTATGGGATAAACCACTTATTGAGAAAAAATCCCAGTGAGTGGATAATTGACCCTTTTGTCCTTAGGGTTTATAGTAAACCATTAAGCAAACCTGGGTCGGTTCAAGGGGTTCATGACCCCGTTACATGTCAAGAAAATTACACAGAGTCCATGAAGGCCAGTAGTACCCTTGAGTTGAATTTTAGACCCATTGGATATCATTAAGGCCTTAAACCAAATGACAGAACTACCCCTATGCAAACTGGCCCGTATTCGCATGGATGCTATTAACATGCCAATGTAATACTGAAACATTTTGAGAGGTTAAAGACATACCCGAGTGCAGAGAGGACTGTATCCAATGTTGGATAATTATTCTAATGCCCTTAGGCGCATTTCGACCAATTTAATAAAGATTTATTAAGATAACCCAAGGAGGGTTAGGGCACGAGAGCTCGAATGATTCTTATATCATTAATGAATTCTATTATTGATATTATGATATGCTTGGACATGTGTAGTTCTGATTGTTTATGTTGTTCTTTGTTTCGATTTTTGATATTGATGTTGTGATAGTAATTTATCACTAATTGAAAATTATTGAAAGAATAATTATTTGGGGTTTGATAGCTTTGGATTGGGTAAGAACACCTAATCAAGATAAAGACTAAAATACCTCAGAGGGGTCTGGGACTAGTTCATACAGTGAACAAAGCCTTTGACCTGGCGATTTGCCTTGGTTGATGAACCGATGGCATGTTTTGAGTTGTAAACCTTAGTCTAGAAGGGACTAATAGGGTTTGGGATAGTCATTCGGAATCCTGGCTTATAGATGAGCAAGATAGGGTTCAGAATGCTTTCCTGAGTTCTAGCTCTATTGAGGAGCCGCTGATTTGACCGTGAAGTTACACCTCCCCATTGGAGGGAGTTCTTTGTGAGCCGGGCTCACCGCAGATCTATTGAGGATCTTTTAGTGTACACGCAATTAGGGTCGCTGACATCCTGCTTGGTTGGCGTCTCGACCACTGTTCAGGTGCAGTTGTGGGCCATGCCCTTCCACTCCGGTCAGGTCCTTATGGGCTAGGTTGGGAGATGGCAATTCCTGGTGGATTCCAGGGGCCTGGTGGATTCCAGGGTGTTTCTTATCATTTGTCACTTAGGTTGACATTTGATGTGTCTGTCTGTCTTTGGGATTAGACGGGAATATTAATTATCGAACAATGGTTCGAGAAATAATTAATAACATTGATTGATATTACTTGTTTAATTAGAACAAGTGGAACGATTAAAGGACTTGCATAAAATGTAGGTTGCTTGAAAATACTTAAGCATTGCATGGGTGATGCTATGCTTCTTAGTATAGTATAGTTTTTAGGCAGAACTACGTTTGGATCCGATCTTGTTGGAAACATTGGAGATGTTGTCTGATGAGTACGTAGGCAACTAACATCGGGTGATGTTGGCCCGATCCGAAAAATACTAATAAAACCTTTTGTCCATTGGAAGCTCTTCTCCTGAAGGCGGAGATGCTCCATTGTGGTTGTGGTTGTTTTGTTTGCTATGTTGCAGATTCTCCAAGCGACGACAAGTCAGACCAAGGCAGGCAAGCTCAAGAGGTTTCCGCATCTTTGAAACTCCGATACGTAAGTGTACCTTAAACGTGAGAGTCAACTTGTTATTTATTTTCAGACGGGTGACAGACTTGTACTTAGATGGATGAGCTGGTCTTTATGAATTTTCAGATGTTAAATAATATCATATGATTTGATATTCGTATTTGTGAACCCCAGTTATCATGACCTGGATATTTAATCGAAGGATTTGTTTTGTATTTAAAGAAAAAAAAAATTTACCTACCGTTCATGCTATTTAAAAATGCTTTGAAAAATCCGGGTCGTGACATGAATTCTGATGACATCCTATCTAAAGTGTTGATGAACTCCTTTAATAAAAAAGTAATATTGAGTAATAAATTCAGAAAATAGCATAACAATAAATATAAACTTTATTCTATTTTTTTATAAAAAAAAGTTTTTGTTTGTAGGCATCGACATGTCAATGACCGTACCAATAAAACTCTGGCCACTATTGGTAAGTTTCGATGCATCGGTTAATCTTCCAATAGACTATCAAAACATTGTCGGTAGTCATCGACGAGTCGATGTTCTAGGATAGTCTTGCTAATGGGTTTAAAACTGCACTTGAACACAGTTTTAAGCAGTTTTTGGAGGTAGTTATGCATCAGAATTTGGTTAATTATTCCCTTTATAAATACATTTGATAATCCTTGACCCAACCAAATCTTTTAGATTCTCTAACTTTGGGAGAAAGGAGGGGACTTGGGGCATGTCAAAGTCTAAAGAAAGAGTGTGAAGACCGAATTCATGGGGGCCTTGGCATCGGTATCAGTTAGATAAAATATTGGATTGTGAACCTTACTAATATGAATTGACTTGGATGTGCATGTATGAAATGGATTATGTCCATCTCATAATACAAAAGCATGAAAATGGGAACTTTATGTGATTTTCTATCATGATGATATTGAAGAATTATATTTTTTGTGTTTAATGATCATTATATGATATATATCATTGTTAGCATTCAAAAATGTTATACATGAATAAATATGTTCTAAAATGCTTTTAAGTTATTTTTGGGCAGTCGAGACAACTTCTATTATCTCTTCCCGATTGTCAACACAACCACTGATCGTGAGCGGCATCATCGGTAAAATGGACAAGATGATAGTAGTGGCATCGACACACATCAACATATCAATGAACAACCAATGGGTAGCAATGGGGTGAACATGTCAGTGATGTGTCAATGAGGAAGATTGTTCTATGTCAACTCATTGTCAATGAGGGTTCAACATGTCAGTTGGTTACCGGTGGGTATTTTTAACCTAACCTACACGTCAGTGAGTCTATCGACAATAAGTCAAATTTGGGCACTTTTTTACATAAAATGTTATACGTGTTAAGCTATTATTATGAGATTTAATTGTATTATAATTAATGCATGATATGTATATGAATGTGATGATGTGATTAATGATGTTTTGGTGGGAATCCTTGTAAATGATCACACTATTGACATTTTTTTTAAAAGAGAAAATGAGTCAAAGGGGAGAGTGTCCAAAATTTTAGAGTTTGACTAGTTCCAAAGTGGGCAATATATCTAAAATGGAATAAGTCCAAGAGAAAAAGAAAAAAGAAAAAGAGAAGAAAGAAGTTAAGCTCTATCCTACACACGTAGGAATTAGATGAAAAAAATGTTAAGTCGAATCCTACACATGTAGTGTGGGTAAAGCCTCTAAAGTAGACCAAGTCTAAGAAAAAAATAGAGTTGTCATTTCCTACACTTAGGAATAAGATGAGGCTTCTAACTAAAATAAAATTTGAAAAAAAGATGTTATAGTTAGCTTCCTTGGCCGGCGAGTCAAGTTTGAATGGAGGTTTCGACTATTATGGTAGTTGAAATCTAGACTACTTGGGTCTATGAGCCTTTGTAGGCCTTAACTTCATAGTGTAGATGAAGCAAACAAGCTCCCAAAAGACTCAAGTCTGATTGTAAGTAGTTCATGGCTTAGTGAGGCATAGTTGAACTCCTAAACATAACTATTGTGTCATAAATAACTTTTATAGCTTATACTTGTATACAAGAGACTCATAAGTGTGGTTACGGTATTGATTGATAATCATACTGAATTTATTATAATTGAGCATGTTTCTCCAGCTTGTTGATGATTATATTAATGTTTACAATTAAATATCATAATTCATATGATGAGGTAATATGATGTATTCATTTACATTGTTAATTCGTAGTACTTATTTTACCATTTAATTGAGTATACTAGTATATTAAACATCCTCATGATATAAGTTAATCGAATGAGTGGCCAAGTTAAGAACATTGCACTTAAAAAGGATGACAAACTCTCTTATAGTAGGACTTCTACTCTGCATTAGTAAACTTTTAGGATTTCTACTCTGATATTTGGGCATAGGCACATGAGTGTTAATTACTTATTATTATGTATATTATGAATCATGATATATATATATATATATATATATATATATATATATATATATATATATATATATATATATATATATATAATACAACAAATTAGTGTATTATAAAATTTTTAAAATTGGATGGTTTAACCGATATCTTATACCATTAATCCTTATTTTTACCCCTATTTGACCCATTCTAATCCCCAAAAACTTAAAGATATTATAATCACAATCTCTATTGTTTAGGTTATGTTCATTTTAACTTAATATTATATTTGGCACTCTTGTAATGTTAGAAAGTTCTCAGCGAGCTCTATAAAATGAAATCTTATATACCTATGTTTTCTCTAACTTCTTTGGAGGCCCCATGCATATAACATATTTTCTAATAATAATTTATATTTTTATATATAAATAATATATTCTATGACACAAAGTCCTTTAACACTATTGTCTTTTCTAACCTATGACATAATATTTAAATTATACAATTTAAATTTATAATTGGCAACTATAAATATATATGGGTTAATATAAAATTTGTGTGTATAACTAATTATCATTGTGATCATCAAAGTAATATATTATAACTATAAAAAATAATATTTCTACTCCACTTTCTATATATTAATAGTCTTACACCACCTTTAATTAGATAGGAAAAAGTGATTCTCGATATTGTAAGGTGTTGTAACTCACCTTGTTACATATTTCCATCCAATTAGATGTGGTATAAAACCTTTAGTGTAAAAAAAGTAGACTAAAAAATATCAGCTTTTTATAACTATAGTATGCAAGATACATTTGTTCAACATATATTTTATTTTAAATTTATTTTATTTAATTTATTTTTATATGCATAATACACATTTTTTTTACTATATATAATTTAAATATTTATATTATATTTAAAAACAAGTTATTTAAGAGAGTTTTATCCATGATTTAAAAAAAATATTCTTATTAATTATTTATAAAAACATAAAATTTTAAAATGTTAAGACGTTACAGAACGAGTAAGAAGTAAACTGACGTCAGTCTTTCCAATTAAACTGACATCACTCTTTCCAATGAAGTCTTTTGCATGAAAATATTATTCATAATTTATTTATTTATTACGAAAAAAAGTATAAAGTAATTGAGAAAAGTGAACCAAGCCACATGTCTCTATTCTCTATCGCTGGTACAAAGGCGTGGTAAACTTAAGTATAAAAAAAATAAAGTAGGAATATTAAGTGGGTCCAACATGTGTGGGTTTAAGGTTTAACCGAGTAGGGTGGGCCGGTGGCTACGTTGGACTTCTTCAGTTTTATGGGCCCGATCTACATCTATCACAATTTCATCAGTCCTGGGCCCGTTGTTGGCCGGTATGCCGTCGGTCGGAGGCTCGTAGCACTTTCTGAGTAGTCTCGAGTACGGGAGTCCGCTATTCGGTGCTGGCCGTCTCCGTTCATGCGGCGCCCGCCCTAAAAAAGGAACGATTTGGGACTGATCAGCTGGGAGAAGATGGACATACAGCAGGCGGACTTCGATCGCCTCTTATTCTTCGAGCACGCCCGCCGGACCGCCGAGTCTCTGTACGCCCAAAACCCCCTCGATGCCGATGTACGCCACCCATTTTGCCTTTCTCCTCCTCTCCTCTTCATTTGCTTTCCCGATCAATTGATTGATTCCGTCCCGGGGAGGCGGTGCTCCGAATTTTTTGTTTGGAACGAAAACCCCCAAGCTTCCAGTCCTTTCACCAGTTATACTTGTCAAATCCTCCTGCTGAGCTGAATTGGCTGTCTATATAAGCAGGTGGGAGAACTGCTGTTATATATATGTAGATTTTTATTTGGTTGCTCCTTTTTTCTATGTTTTGCAGAATTTGACCAAATGGGGAAGTGCGCTCTTGGAGCTTTCGCAGTTTCAAACTGCGTCCGAGTGCTCCAAGATGATAAAAGGTATAGACTTTCTGTCGGATTACCACTTCTTTTAGTTCTCTGGCTTCTCTCTTTTGCTGATCCTCAGTGGCGATCAACTTGAACATGTCTCCAGATGCCATTTCGAAGCTGGAAGAGGCATTGCAAATCAATCCAAGGAAGCACGATGCGCTCTGGTGCTTGGGAAACGCCTACACCTCTCAAGCGTTTTTGACCCCCGATCTTGAGGTGGCACGGGGTATTTTCCAGAAGGCCTCTGAGCACTTCCAACGCGCGCTTGAGGAGGTGATTGATCAAATTTTCCATTTTGGGCATAAGCTTTGTTTGTTCTCGTGTAGTATAAAGCAAAGAGGGCGTCGGGTTGTTTCATCCAAGCGGTTTTCATGGTTCATGTGCATAGTAGCTTATGTAAACAGAGATGTAGGATCTTAATGTGCTGTCTTTTTTTTCTGTAGGATCCGGGCAATGAGCTTTACCTTAAATCCTTAGAGGTGGCAGCCAAGGTAAACTATCTGTCGCTCTGCCATTGTTGTTGTGATATCTTAAACTTTATGTTCCTTAGATTATGCGATTATAGGTGGTCGAAAAATTAGGCTTTTGAATCCTATTACGATCCAATCCAAGCTATTGTTGTGCATGAGTGAACGAGTTGGGCGATAGTATGCTGATAGATTGATTCTTCCTTTTTTTCTTCTAAAACATTCCAAGTTTCTTTTTTTATATGCTGATGTTAATCGTTGATAATTGTGTAGTTGAAGCCTCGTTTGAATAACAAACTACTGGCAGTGCTAATAAATTTCTATATGTGAGGATAATAAGTTTACATATGTTGCATGCTTCTGCACTAAAACAGCAAGGAAAGAGGGTCCATTTCCTTTCATAAATGCTTTCCATACTGTCTTTGGGTTTTGTTGAGTACTTAAGTGATAAGCTCTTTCTGTAGATTTCTGGGTGAAATGCCAACTTTCTTAATTTTTTCTTTAATTCTTTTTGGTGATTGCATTTTATCATCTGTGTGACTATACGAATTCTATCATTAGTACTTTTGCTTTTGTAGGCTCCTGAATTGCATTTAGAAATCCAGAATCAGACTATGAATCAACAATTTGTTTCAGGAGGCCCCTCTACCTCACGTACAAAGGTAAGAGCTATTTGTTTGATATGCATTGTTTTGTTAGGAAATAAGTTTTGAGACTTTTTATTATACTTCCTCTCTCTCATATTAATACCTCTATTTGGTTTTTCAAAATGAACTAATTTTAGTTCATTTTCAAAAACTCAATTGAGTTGGATGGAGGGAGTATTACTTAATTGAGTCGAGTAATTTACCCATAAGCTTTTTATTCATATGTAAGCTGGTTATGTGCATCTTATTTCATTGTTAAGAAATACATCTTAAACGTGACCAAGTAGTGCTGTTAGTGTTGGCTTGAGCCATTGTTCATTGGTGTTAGGAAATAAACTGTATGTAGTTGATGTATCAACATTTTGATTTGATGCTAGTAAATCTGTAACCCACCTAAATATGCCAACAATACATGATGCGTCTGTCTTATCTTTTATACGTCTCCCGTACAGGAATCAAACAAAAAGAAAAGCGGCGATCTGAAGTATGACATATTGGGGTGGGTTATCCTCGCAGTTGGGATTGTCGTGTGGGTTGGAATGGCAAAGTCTCATGTTCCTCCACCGCCTCCCAGATGAGGATATAAAGCCTAGGCTCGTTCTTGGAAATATCTGTTGCAGGAAAAATTATTCCGAGGAACTGTCCTACACCACGTGGTAGATATGCCCACGACACCTTCAGTTAATTTGTACTTGTTTGAAAGTGAGTACATTGAGGTATAAGTTTGAGTTTACTTGTGAAAACCTCTATGGACATATGCACAGCCACGTGGTAGATTGGTTTCATTGGATACCTTCTCCTGGCGCAGGATAGAAAGATTTGGTCTTAGGTCTGCAAGCAAGTTAGAGTCGTTGCAACTATTTATTAACTTCAAGCTTTAGGCCCCAAAATCAATTTTAAATGATTATTTTCAACATTATTGCAGTCTCGGGCTATAACACTTTTTCCTGCCTCGGCATTTTTTTAATTAGTGAATTCTGAGCTATTGTTATCTTAGTGAGGGTAATTATCTGTTCCAATATTACCTATTTAGAAGGCAGTTATGATTTTGTTTTGGGGCATTTAATAGCGTCAACAAACTTGTGATTCAGTTGGTATGTTAAGTTTTATAATTATGCAGCGCATATATGGGAATGTGGATATCCCGGTGGTAGCGAGGGTGTTGCATATAAAGCTGTTAATGGGTAATTATTTACCCGCTTTACCTACTTGTTTAATTTAAAATTTGTGGGTAGGTAATTAATAAATAGGTAAAGGATAAACTAAGTGAGTAATTTTACCCGTTCATTTATTATATAGGTAGGGTATGAGTAACCCCTTATCTATACCCGTTACTTGATTTAATATATATAATATTTATCACTATTATTATATTTAATTATTTATATATACTTATAATTTACCCACTGCCCCAGTCTCTAGCCCAATAACCCGTCTAGCCCTAATGCCCAAGCCTAGTAACTCTTTTAACTTAATTTAAATGCCTAAAGTAAGTACTTATTACTTATTTAACAAATCTTAAATCATAAGCAACATTGATTGTTTTCTTTTAATCGGCCACCTATAAAACAAGGGATAGCGAATGGGGCATAGGGCCGTGGCGGCTTGGTGCAGTATTTTTTCTATGTAATTTCTCATGCTCCTTTCTCTGGTGGCTAACTTGGCTTCCTCTTAGTCTCTTCTGGTAATTGACCAACTGTTGAGTGATACATTAGATGGAAGGTTTTTGAGAAATATGTATAAACTTATAATGCAAACTTCTTATAAGAAAAATGAAAGGGAACTTAAGTATATCTTTTTTGTCTTTGTTTTTTATATAAAAAATGTGCATCTTGTAGCAGTTTGGTATAATGAGTCAGTAAATTTGGAGTAATGAAAATATTTTTGAGTCTTAGTTTTTTTAATTATTTTTTTTAGTCTTAGTTTTTTTAATTATTTAAGTTTATATAAGGCGTTAGATTCTTACTATGTTTTATTTTTTTATATGACTTGTGAAGTCTTTATAAGTTTATATTAGGTTGATTTTTTGTACATTGAATAGACTTTTAACATATATAATTGTTATTATTTTTATTTATTAATTTACAGATTATTTACCCGTTACTCACCCATTTATCTACCTATTTACCCGATGGTAATGAGTAATGGGTAAGATATAAGTAATCAATATAGAAATGGGTAATAGGTAGGGTATGGGTAAAATTTTTGGAAGCGGGTATAGATATGGGTTAAGCCTTACCCGACCCATACCCTACCCATTGACAGCCCTAGTCGCATATGTTTAGTAAAATCAATTTTTAAAAAAGTTTTAAGGCTTTGTTATTTCTCAAAATGTGTAAACAAAAAAATGAAATGTGAGGTGATGAGTACAGTGAGGTAAGGAAAATATAAATAATAGAAAAGGCCAAAAATACAACTCTATCTCACGTAAGCAGCTATATTTAATATTTTTATAAAAAAAATTGAGATAACTAAGTTTAATTTTTTAAAACGAACTAATTATTGCAAATGTTTAGTGAAATCAATTTTGAAAAAAAATGAGGTTTTGTTACTTCTCTAAATGTATAACCAAAAAATTAAATATAATGTGAGTCTTTGTTAGTTGTTAAATTTTTTTTTCAAATAAATTTAAAATAGATTTAATTTTTAGTTTATCTTGAAATGTTAGATATAGCTATTAATGTAAGATAGAGATAGCATTATTTATTATTACACTCAAAAAATCCAAAGTAGATCAAAAGCACAAATTATTTGAAAAATTCACATATTGTTTAGGCATGTTCTTAATGCAAGAAATTTATGGAAGTAGTTTTTTAGAGTGATGCAAAGAGTGCTGCTTGAAAAATAAAAATGTATAACAATGTTACATCCATTTCTACCTAATTACCCTTGCTACTAGGGTTATTAAATGATAATAATTTATCTGTCTTACTTGCAAACCTTATTTGAAAGTCATGAGCAAGTAATTAATAAATAGGTAAGGGGTAAATTAAGTAGGTAATTTTATCCGCTTATTTGTTATTCAAGTAGAGTGTAGGTAACCCCTTATCCACATTTTTTACCAGAATAATATATAAAATACAGTTACATATATTGCCCAAAAGTAAAATATTTTTTATATGTAATACTTTAGAATATTTTGTACTTTCATTGTTATACATTAAATATATTTTTAAAATATATATATATATATATATATATATATATATATATATATATATATATATATATATATATATATATATATATATATATATATATATAAAATACAAACTTGTGATAGAGAAAACGAAAGATAATGAGATCAATCTTATATGTCTTTTTACGTTATACTCATATAAAGTATGTATCTTGAAGAATAAATATAAGTTTTATCTTCAATGAATCGCATCAAGAGAGGGAATAATGAGGAAAAAGATTTTGTATGGAGTGAGTAATGAAAATTTCATTTCTTAGTTTTTGATGTTATGTCCTTTAATTTTAATAAATATCTAGTTTTTACTTTGTTATAGTTCATGAGAAAAGTAAAGTTTGTATATATAATGATATTAGTCTTATGTCTTGTAGCATTTTTGTATGATGAGCGAAGGACTTTGGAGTAATGGAAATAACTTTCAAGTCTTGATTTTTTTAAATATAAGATGTTATATTTTTATTATGTTATGTCTTTTTTTGTATGAATTGTAAGGTTTATGTATACAATATTTATCATGTCTTTATTAAATTAAACTTGTTATACAATGAAAAAGCTTTAAAAAAATATAAATAATTTATAAAAACTTATTTTATATTATTTGTTATTATTTCTTGTTTACACATTTATCCGATGAGTAATAAAGAAGATTATGAGTAATGAATGAAGAAATAGGTAATGAGTAAGGTATGAGTAAAATTTCTCAAAACATATATAAATGTGAGTACAACCTTACCTAACCCATGCCCACCTATTGACACCCCTACTCACCGCCCATAACAATTTTTTTAACTATGGTGCAACATTTAGCAACTCAAGTAATTGGGTAGTGTTAAAAAAAGTTATTTATAAAAAAAAATAGAAGAGACCCATGCTAAAGTATTTAACTTTTAATTAATTGCACCGGCCATATGTAAAGTTGTAACGCCCGAGATTTTTTATATATATTTTTTAAAATTTACGAAAAAAAATTTGCAATATAACATCTCTAAATAAAAGGAAATATAACAAAATCAACCTGAGAAAATAGTTTATAATCTAAAACATTAAACATCAATTTTTTATCTAAATATTTTCATCATATAGTCAAACATCATATAACTAAAGCAAATATCCTCAGGCACTACTCTAAAATACACGTACGACTAAATTACCATAATCATGAATTTTTAAATACAAATAGCTCTTAAGTGTCACTAAGTACAAGTCCTATAAACAGTCTACTATCTTATCCAAATTAAAAGTCCAAAAAATATAAACACTTAAATCTCATCTCACCCAATACATCAGATCGTAACACCAAATATACTCTCATTGAGTCAAATATACCTAAATCAAAAGGGGAAATAATCTACCACAGAATCGAGTATCCATCTCGAGGAACTCTCCAACATAACCTGCAAAAGCCTCCTAAACAACAGGGCTAAAAAAGTAGGTTCATAAATACTCAATAGGGGAATCTAAAATGAACTCAATAGGTTCATAAATACATGTGTCATGCAACTTAACATGAAGCAAACAATGTATAACATAATCATGCACATATGCATGTAAGCACACATAACACATCATCTAACCAAACATACACAAACACCCTTAATCAAGGTTTTACAACTTACACCATCGTAGGCATACTCATACAACTTACACATACTTATACGACCCTACTCGTACAATCTTACACTTATTCGTATGACCTTTCTCATACAGTCTTACACTTACTCGTACGATCTTACTCATATAGTCTTACACTTACTCATATAACCTTACTCGTACAGTCTTACACTTATTATCGTACTCATATTCAACTTACAGTCGTGTTCATACTCACTCTTACAGTCATGCTCATACTCATAATCATAAGCTTACTCAGAAACGCACATACTCAGTCATACAGTCATATACATACTATCGACTACTAAAGCTCATTAATACAAATAAGCTTCAGCGTCAAAAAAGAGAAGAATGTCACTGGGGCATCACCTTAACTTCTGGGGAGTGACTAGACGCTACGCACTTATTCGAAAGTAAGGCACAACTATACTCATGGGGCACAGAATCAAAAAGGTAAAAGTAGATCCATGATACTACTTACCTGAGCGCGGAAACATAAATCAGCATATAAGGGGTCTTATAGTGCCATACAATTGCCCATCATTATGGGTCTTATAGTGTCAGTGCCACTCTTGGGCAGAAATCATACAGTGCCTCTTAGGCAGGAATCATACAACGCTGTCAACAAAACATCAAACGTCTAGGCTTAATACAACACACAGACTAAATTGAAAATATATATACAGTTGCTCTCAACAAAACATCAAACGTCAGGTGCTCAGACACATTTTAATTAATGGGCGTATAGTAGATATCCCAAGTTATCGCTGTAAACCTCAAGATATTATTACTTAGAGAGATGAACAAAAATCAAGAGTTCTGGTTCAAAATTATATGGATTCAACTTCCCGCGAGGCATTGCCAAAACATTTAACTCTTGAGTCATCCCAATATAAAGGGGTAGTAAATCAAATAATAGATAGTAAATTGGTCGGTTTAAAAATCAATGAGTTGCTAGTCGTGGAATATTATTCACGTCAGACTTGATCCTGATTAAATAAAAAGAACACAAAGCTTCGGACAATTTGGACCCTTTTTCTCCGAAATATAGGGGATTTAATCCATATTTTTCTCCGATTCGCGTATTACAACTAGTAGTGAGATTCTCACTCCTTGTCTACTCTTTTCTTTCCAAAATTTTCGGTACCAAAGTTATTAGGAAAGGAATAGAGAATCTCTAGAAAAGAAAGATCTTACCATTGGAATAATGGTATCCATTGTTATTAGATACATTGTGGTCGATAACGTTGGTGAATTAGGGGAAGGTTCAGAAAGAGAGGGATTCGAACCCTCGGTAAACAAAAGTCTACATAGCAGTTCAGTGCTACGCCTTGAACCACTCGGCCATCTTTCTTACATAATCTTAGGATTATGGCCCAGAAACCGATTGAATAGCGAGTTATTGATATTATTGAATTATTGCAATACAGGTATGACCGATCAATTAGAAATCGAAAACTTTTCATCAAACAAAGTTAGGCTCAAGGGATAAAAAAACACCATTTTTCTCTTGTTAAAAATATTCACATTAACAAAAATAGATATCTATTTTGTCAAGACAATGATCCCATCATCTTATTTTGCTATTCATACCAGATTAAACTAAGGGATTTTAATGAATCAACTAACCCTTTTTTATACTATGATTACGCTACTATGATTACGTTTAGACTCTACTTATAGTTAGACTATGGTTGGTTCTATAGGAATTTGAAAACTCCTTTGTCATTTTAGATTTCTCAACAACAACTCTTTTCATGAGCTACCCCATACCATAGATCTATTACAAATTCATGAGTCGTCTATGATTTTGAAATTTCAATTGTATTGTGTATACATTCAATTCACACAAAATAGATAGTTCTTATATAACTTATCTAAAATAGTAAGACTTCTGTTCATTAGTATACTACATTGAAATGAAACCAAATCCATCGGATTTCCATATTTCATATCTATCCCTGTCCCTTTGGGACAATTGGAGTGGAAGGTCCACACCCTGTTTTTTAGAATTCGTTTTTTGGACTTAGTCCGTTTTTATGTGATTTTGTACTCTACAATTCCTTTGTTTGTGAGATCATTTTCCCTCGAGGGAGGGGTAATGAGAAGAATTTATAGAATGGATTGCAAACTATGCCTAGATCTCGGATAAATAGAAATTTTATTGATAAGACCTTTTCAATTGTAGCCAATATCTTATTACGAATAATTCTGACAACTTCAAGAGAAAAAGAGGCATTTACCTATTACAGAGATGGTGCGATTTGATTTTTTTTATTATTAAATTTTTTATTTATTTTTATTTTACCGCCCTCATTCAAAATTACAAAAAGAGACCTGCTTAGGGATACAAAAAAATAGATTCTTGAAATAAACCTACGCTTGGTGAAGGTGAAGTTTGGAGATAGAACAATTCCTTCTATCGTGTATCCCCGATTGATGCAGCCTCATATGTTTCAATTGTTGATTCTAGTATTGAGCGAAAGGTTAAACCTATGGGTTATTTATCTATTGCAGGTCAATCCTACTCTACTAGCACCAATAGGTGGCATAGGGAAAGAAGCACTACACTATACCTAGGAATCAACAACACGAAACCTTTGTTATAAATTACCATTTTTCCTTATTTTATTGCGATCGGGACTAACCAGAGTGGTTGGGACAACAAACATCCATCTCGTTCATATTTTGGATACCCGTCTAACCATCGGAGATTGTTGAAGTGACGAATTCCTGGAAATAGAAGACGTTGAGGACAAAGAAATTGTTTGAGTTACCATTTCTATCTAGCATCAACATCTTTTGTGTTAAGAAAAGATAGACCTCTTGCATGAAGGCTGGCTAGAGATTTCTTGTAAAAACACCAGCCCCCATCAGTTCATAATGAGAATATAATATCCCAATCCTTTTTGATTCCATGGATTATTCCCCTTATTACTATACACAGAAGGGAGGAGCCGTATGAGATGAAAGTCTCACGTACGGTTTTGGAACGGAGATTCTTTGAATAAAGTGAACGATTGTAATGAATGTCGGCTTAATCAGAAGGAAATTATGCAGAAGCTTTACAAAATTATTATGAAGCTACGCGACTAGAAATTGATCCCTATGATCAAAGTTATATACTCTATAACATAGGACTTATCCACACAAGCAACGGAGAACATACGAAGGCCTTGGAATATTATTTCCGAGCGCGAGAGCGAAACCCATTCTTACCACAAGCTTTTAATAATATGGTCGTGATCTGTAATTACGTGCGACTATCTCCATTATAGAAAGAAGGAAAGAAAGATCCAATTTTCTAGTAAATACTAGGAAAAAAATAGGCTTTCTACATATGTTTCGTCCAAAGCAATGATTTTTATCAACTGTAGCAAAAAAAGAGACTTCGTAGGAGCCAAAATAGCAAGAAATGGGTACGGCCTATATACTAGATTCTATAGATAAAGGATCTAATTGAGAGAGGAAGCACCATAAAGATCAATTAGAGAGGTTTGTTTTTAGGCCGATACAATAAAAACTACTTACTTATGTCATGATATGATGATATAAAAGTTAGGAATCAATTTATGTAATAGAGTTGATCTACTAAGGTATTGAGCAGTGGTGTAGCATCAGATCCCAAAGATAGTAAGTCCTTTCTTTTTTAGAGGAAAGTCTTTTTCAAAGATTCTGTATGAATTTATATATGAAATCGAGATAGTTACCTTTCAGAAGATTATAACGATAGAGGGAGATACATATACTTCATTCTTCTGAAGGTAGGAGAAAAGAGAAAACATATTTTGGATCAAAATGATAGTTTAAAACTTATGTAATTAATCTCTTCTGGTTAACCGATCCAAAATTGGATCGATTTATCGTAAATCCCATTACGTTAAAGATATGGTAGATTATGATGGAACGCCAAAAGACTACAGAGCCGTATCAGGTAGAAAACTCTCAAGTACGGTTCTAAGGGAAGGAACCACCTATTCCGACCAAGGAGAACATGTCATTCGACAGGGAGATTCTGAAATTGCGGAGGCTTGGTCCGATCAAGTTGCTGAATATTGAAAACAAGCTATATCGCTTACTCCAAGTAATTATATTGAAGCACATAATTGGTTAAAGATCACAGGGCGGTTCGAATAAGAACACTTTCCTTTTGAATTCCATTAGAATATGGATCCATCAATCCAATAAAATCAAATAAATGGTTCCTCTGGGAAGAACACAAACAACATCCCGCTGGATAAACACTATAGCAAGACACAAGAAATGTTCAGCCTACTCATTATCGGCTACCTCAAACACGGAACTTAATCCGTCGAACCCTCAGGTCTCAAACTCACAACACTATTATTAAATTTCTCATAATTAAAGTTTGAATTAAGTATATTATGCGGTATAATTATGCCACACAAACTCACAGTCCTCGACTGATCAAACCGAAGCTGAGCCCAATCGAAACCCCAATTTGTCAGGGCAGCAGACTTCACTTACCTGACCATATCATGATCAACTCACCATACATCAAATCTTTACATAATCATACAATCTCCACCATCCACCTTATGGCCAAAACATCTTACACATACGTTATCAAACTGAGCTCCTCACAGTAGATCCCCATTATCACCTTCTTACTTAATACCTTACTTATTATACTTACTTTTCACTTCATAATATGTACGTTATGCTTGTACAATTATGCACACTCTTACTATCTAATAAACCTCCATAAGGCTCCAAGCCTAAGTCCACTTACTGAGCCCTTGATGTACGCTTCAAACCGGACCAAACTAATCTGCTCCACTCCTTGCCTGTCAAACTTACGCCTGTCATCTTTTATCACACGCTCACACATTCACATTCAACTCCACATCCAAATCCTTACCAAACACCTTGCCACTTCTTATCATCCATCACCCATACCTCTGCCCCCACACACAGTTCACATGCGTAACTTACTCAAAATCACTAGCCATCACTAGCATGTTCGTAATGCACATCTGTAGCATACTAAGATAATTGCTAGCCATCTGTAGCATACTAACATAATCGCTAGCCATCTGTAGCGCACACATATTCCACATCCATAAAACATACATACATATCATACGTATCTCAACGTAGCATAATTCATTATCTTACATCATGCAAATAGATCATGATTTAATATCCAAAACATGGAATCATACAATCCTAATATGCTACTACTCATTCAAAGCATACTATCATTAATTTACGACTTCAAAGCTCCCCTACCTCGTAATCATGACGTTTGATGGCGAGCATACAACGGTGACGACGTCAGTGGTGGAGTTGACGGCCAAAAGTTTTTCCTAGCCGAGAGAGCTGCTATCCCGAGGGTTTAGGAAGCGCCGAAATTACACACGGCCAAATGGGGTGTCAAAGTCAACGCGGCAAAATCTATGATCCACTGCGGAGGGCGGCTGGGAGAAAGATCATGCCAACGAGTGGTAGGTGTGACCGAAGGTCAAAGCGTACACACTAAAATTCGACCGGAAGTTAAAAAAACTCAACCGGTCACAAAACGTCAAAATCGGCCATGGACAACACCCAATGGCATTGATTCCGTGTTTACAAGGGCCCACAAAAGGGTAGAGGGTGTGGGCGACACTCAAGAACAAAGGAGAGGTGGTGGAGGACTCCGATGTCAACTCCAGATGATGGCGGAGCCATCTGATGGTCAAGCAGTGCCAAAGTGGCACCTAAACTCTAAACTGCACGCGCGACCAAAGGGATGGGGAGAGGGCTAGACGGTGTTAGCCCAAGGCTCAGAAGGGCGGTAGGGCTATGCCCAAGGGTGGTGACCAACAAAGACGGCCTTTTGCGTTGTCATGCCGAGGTAGGCTGACTAGAGGTCAATCGACGTCCGACGAGGGTAAGACGGTGGCTCTCTAAATAGTGCTGTCAAACACATAACCGACAGAGGGGACACATGGCTCATGTCAAAAAAAGAGGGGCGGTGCCGCACTAGGTCAACCAGCCATCTCTATGCTGAGACCCACCAAACTACAAGCGTCCAGAGGAGACACTTCTATGGACCAAAATGGGTAAAAAACCCTGGGACAAAAAGGAGCAGGGGTTACTGGCAGCTCTAGTCGACTCCATCGTGGCCCTAGCGGCCATGAGGAGCTATATCTGGCTAGAGGTGACAACCAATGGCAGTGGCAACATGCCCATCAGACAATAGGGGGAGGAAGAGCAATCGGCTCTGTTTGTTCAGATAGAACACTACAACCGAGCGAGGGCAAACCTAGTTCCGACTGAGCAGAGGGAGCCAAAAAGAACAATAGGGTGGTGGGGCTCGACTGAGGTGACTACCCTATCATTGCTAGCCCAAGGCTGGCCGGTCGGATGCCGGCTCTGTCGGCACGTGCTTAATTTCTATCACAGAAGGAAATAAGGAAGGGCGAAAAGGTCTAGCCAATGGAAACCAGCAAGGTCAAAGCGACCATGGGGGCGCTGGAGCTGGCTGGGGGCAGTCCTATCGTCATCAGCCCAAAGCTGGTCAGCCGGAGGCGAGTCAAAGGTGAGCCGGAGGCTAGCTCTCGCCGGGCGTCAATTAATTTCTGTTACAAATAGAAATCAGGGAGATGGGTCTCGCCGGAGGACAGAGGGAGGGCGGAGGCAAAACCGGCCAGGGAGAGGTGGCCCACTAACTTCTCTAGACCAAGGCAGTTTGGACTAAGTCCAGCCAGGGCGTCCAATGGCGGTTAAAGCCGGCCAGCGAGCTCGATAGAAGGGGGCAGAAAAACAAGGCAGAAGGGAGTATGAGGACGGGGCGGCGGAGCGGACGCCCACTGGGCTA
The DNA here is from genome assembly GCA_035235625.1 of Saururus chinensis. Lineage (NCBI taxonomy): Eukaryota > Viridiplantae > Streptophyta > Magnoliopsida > Piperales > Saururaceae > Saururus > Saururus chinensis. The sequence goes on from CP141145.1 coordinate 38,064,756, forward strand.
GCAGGGGTGGCCTCCCACCGTCGCCAGCCCAAGGTGGAGCAGTGGGCGGCTGGCCCTTGCCAGCTCACAGCAGCAACGGTATCACAACAAATACGAGAGAGAGGGGTCTAACCGGGGAGGGGGAAATCCGGCAAAGGAGGGGTCCAGAAGGCCAGGAGGTCTCGTCGTCGCTTGGCCAGGGCGGAGCTCCCGGTGTCCGGCCGGCCCTTGTAGGCCCACAACGTGGCTCAATTCAAAATGCATAGAGAGAGGACAAACCGGGGAGGAGCTCACTGGGGCAGCGAATCGGGTTGGGGCAACATCAAGGAGGCGGCTGGCCGTCATCAAACCGAGGTTGGCCGGCAGCACTCCTCCATCTCGAGCAGATGAGAGGGGGTTTCCTATTCTAGAAACATCTAGATCGGGCTCGACAAAGCCCAAGCCCGAGCCCATTTTCCTATTTTCATTTTTTTCCTTATCTTCTGCAGTCTCCTTCTCTCTCACATTTTCGAGCCTATGACTAAACCCACACCCGACTATACGGGTAAGAATATCGTGACCAAATACACTGAAGCATCATATTTTCCTATCGAAAATTACCAAAAAAAATCACAAAAATCGTAAAAAAGTCAAGGACCTTACAAAAGTGTTGGGGATTACACAAACTTGATCATAGATTCGAATCCTGCCACCTTTCTTTTGGATCATCCTGCGACGAATAATTGGAATAAAAATTTTGAAATGAGGTTTCAAAACATAGATAACCCATTGAGCAACAAAAATTACCTGCAAATTAATGTTTCAAATTCACAGCAATATCTAATTATACTTTTATTTGAGCAAGAATGACATGTAAGTCTAATAGAATAGTGCAGGAAGCAAGGAACCACTGGACATGCTCACAATGTGCAATTCCAAAGTGCATAAAATAGGGTTGCCAACAATACCTATTATAATTTTCTATCGTTTGTATTATACTGTTAAAAAGTTATATGGTATGATTAAAATTTTTCGATGGGTAAATAAGATGATAATTTTATCTAACCATTATAGACTCTCATTTATATGAGCTCAGGCTCATGCGCACCTACGTGAGCCCAAGCTCTATTGGCTATTATATTTACATCCGACCGCCCATAATAGTCATTGGGCATTTAAACCATGAATATTACGGCCTGTCGAATGTAAATCCAATGGCCTATAGAGCCTGGGCTCACGTAGACGCATGACCCCGGTCTCATATAAACTTTTTCCTTATCTAAATAGGAGATAACAAAAAAAATTCCTCCATACCCATTTATTTGTTACCCATTTATCATATTTAAAAATTATAAATGTATTATACCCATTAATCTTAAGTGGTTTAATTTTAAAAGAAATTAACTTAGTCTTTTACAATAATTTTCAAGTGATGATTTATCACTCTAGTCTACTCAACATAAGATAACATCTAAATATTTATTTAATTAATTTAACTACTTACAACCATTGATTATAGTTATTACAAAATAGTTAATTAGAAGATGATTTGCATTTTCTAACATTTTATATTTACAAAAAAATTATATAAATAATATTAAAAAATAACTACCATAATATTAGAGAAAAAAATATTTCCCATAATAGTGTTCCTTTTTGCTCCAGAGGCACTAGCCAAACATAGGCGTATGCATGCTTTTTTAAAAAAATATATGTATTTTATATTTATATAATTTATTTTTCATAGTGTACTAAATTCATCTTTCTACAATACATTGCTGGTAAGTGGGCAACCATACTAAAATTGTGTGCAAGTGTAACAATTTCATCCTTCTATAATACATTATGGGTAAGTATATTGATTTTGTCATTCTAAAGAACAAAACCAATGCATTATGAGTAAATATACTAATTTTATCCTTTAAATTAACAAAATAATTGTAAAACCAATTTAGTCCTTTTACAAGATGACTTATAAAAAAAATAAAAACAAAACACTTAGCTGCAAGCACCCGAATGGCGCTACTTGGCGAAAATAAACACCATATTTGGAATAAATTTTCTTTCTATTACTTAAGTAATTAATTTTTTTAACATTATGTATATAGTTTTTCCTTATATCTAACTGTAATTTTTTGATAAAAAATATCATTTTTTAATTTATATTTTATATTGTCTTATATTAACTTCTATTTAATATTTCCTATTTGGTTGCTTTATTTAATTTCTCTAATCTCATTAGTTCAAGGTTCATAACTAATTGTATGTAATGGAATCTTAACCGACTACACAGATACTTTGTGCAAAATACTTTTATAACTCTCAAGCTAGTTTAAATTCCTTTTTCATTACTCAAACATATACATATATTTTATTTTTTATAATTTAATTTATAAAATAATTTTTTTTACAAAGAAATAGTTGGTAGGTTTAGAATATAATTGTTAAATTAACTCTCTTCTGCTCAAAGCTACACTTAAATTAGTACAACTCAAAGCTTAAATTTGGGTTATAAGAACCCAACTATTGTTTGGCCTATTTTGAAGTAGTTTAGTTTGAGTGTTAATTAACTTAATTTTAAATGAGTAATATATATATACTTTATTTTAATATTAAAGGCTTATTTAAATATTAATTTTTTTAGAAATAAAAGTAAAAAATTTTAAAATTAATTCTATTAATTTACTAATGAATGAGAATTGAGGTTGGTAATAAAATTTTTTATAATAAATTTAGAAGTCGCATCACACTCATTTCTAAAATTTTAAATTAACATAATTATTTCTCTCCGAACTCGAATAAGCATATTTTTAGTATTGTTTAGCTCATAATGGTAAACCCTATCAAACAATATCTTACATAAGTACATAATTTAAAACTTTTAAAATAAAACCCACCTATATCACATACTTTTTGTAGCTCAAATCAATATAAAAAGTAATAATTAAAAAAAATTTAATTCTAAAACAAGGGGTTAAGAGTTAAAATCAACAAAATAACCTCACAAAGTGATTCAATAATTCTAACCAAAATAGGTGTAATTATTAAAATCTTACCCAAATTCTAAACCCCAATAACCCCTTATGTTTGTTAAAATCATAATTATGTTATAAATCATGTTTGTATATATTAAATTATAAAATTTAAAATGATGATTTACTTATTCAAATACATTACAATAAACAAAAAAAAATTAAAAATATGAGGGGACTCTTAAATTTTTTCTTATGTGATAATGCATCATTTGATCAACCCAACTTGACCCAACCAGGCCACTAATCCAGGTCAAAGTTTGGGTTAAGTTTTAGATCATTGCTTTAAAGGGACTAATGAACCCTATATCACTACATGTGATTTCATTCGTGTAATCTCATTCATGCCTCTAAGACACTTTTGATGTCAATTGAACTTATATAATAGGAAAAATCACTATAAAATAAGAAATTTTATTAGGTGTATTTTGAATATATGTATATATATATATATATATATATATATATATATCTAATACATATATCCATTTACATTTCATATTTAATCCTCACAATTTATGTACAATAATAATAATGATGTTAGCCTTTTACTCAATAATATCTAATTAAATGAATAACAAATATTTATTTTAGCCTTTTTTTAGCACATTTAAAAAATATAATTAATAAAAATTTAAAAAATAGTTATAATAATAAATTAACTTATACTATAACCATATCGTTCCATTAACAACTCTAGCAAAAAATACCTGAGGTGGTTCACTCCACAACTAATTTTGCTACATATCATTCCATTAACAACCCTAGCAAAAAAAACCTGAGGTGGTTCAACTCCATAACTAATTTTGCTGCCTTGAGGGCTTTTTAGTAAGAGCGGGGAATCATTATGCATAGAGATCACTAGTTATGTTAAATATAATGTTGTTTTGAATGATGAGAAACGCATAGAACCTCAGTAAGGAAAAACTTTTCCCTGACTATGAGACCATGATATGGTCAGGGAGCGGGAGCTGTAGCTCTAGCTATACATCCTCTAGAAATAAAAAATAGGAGGTAAGTAAATAAAGAGGCAAGGAAATTGGCACTGACCATCAGTTTTTTGTTAAAAGTCCAAAGTAATATTATCTCTAGAGAGAATATTAGGGGAAATCAGTAGCAAACATACCAAATAGGATTTGAGAAATTCACATGAACGTATAATAATGTCAATAAAATAAATGTTCCATGATAGTGGATTTAAGCAGCAACCATACTGAATAGCATTTGAGAAAACATTAGAGCTGTCAACTAGAAGAATACCTTATGAAATTGATTAAATAAAAGATTTTAAGCAGTAATGCAGAATCTATGAAGCTGGTCTTAATTTCATATTAGTCACACAAAAGAGTGTGCCTTTAATGTAACAATGAACACATCAGCCTTTGCCTTTATTACAGCAAGCAAATGAAGCGCATTTACTCTATATTCGAATAAAGGTCAACTGCAGAAGCTACCTTCTCTCGGAGATTAAATTTATTGGCTATTGCTGGTCGAACATCTTGAACACCAACCAAACTCTCCAAAAACGGGAGCAAATCCAGAAGGGCATGGTCCGAAGGATCGCAAAACCAGCTTTCAATTGGAATCCCATTGTCTACTTGAAATCCAAATGCCTGACCAAGAAATACAAAGATATCAGAAGACATAAGAAGCCAGATCATTTCCTTCTTAACTAAAAAAAAAATAGTCGTTTTCATATATTCAGAATAACCATCATGTATCAAGCTAAATTACTTTCAGGCATCCAACTTCCTTTAAGAAGCGCACAAAATGATGAATGCATAAAATGGTGAGCTAATCGCACTGCTGCTTGTTCTATCTGGTTTATTGATTAAAGTCAAATGGAATACAATATGTAGAGAAATTTGAGAGGATCAATCAGGGCAGCACCATTACATTTTCAGATCTCATTACATCCAAGGGAAGCCTAATCAAGCCCACAGCTTGTGTAATTATTAAATATCTCAGTTTTCTCTTTTTCTTTCAATCGAGATTACCTTATGCAATATTAACAACCAAACAAAATCTTAAAGAGCAGGAAATCTGCTTTTCATCTCCCTTGGTGTCTGGACAACTTTTTGTTGACTCACATAGATTAGCTATTATTTATCTTTACCTGTGGGGAGTTGTCAACTATTATAACACGAGCCAAATCTCGTCCAAGAACAGACAAGTCTTTGAGGTAATTCCCATCTAAATAAACACAACTCTCCCGGAAAACTCTGTGACGAAATAATTTCCTCTTTGGATCCAACACGTTCAGAAGCTGCTCTGCATAAATGCTTTGGCTGGCTGTGAAAACAATAATCTCAAATAAGCTAGCTACCCGCTCCATGAAGTCCTTCAAGTAAGGCCTACACCGTACATATACTGTATGGTCTTCAAGATTAAAATTCACTTTAAATGTGAAATCTGCATCTTCACAATGATCAAGCGAAGAATGAACTAATGTTTCTGCCAAGCAAGAAAAGGTAAAACATTAGCCATGATATGACATGTACAAATAAGAAACCACCTCAGACTTCAAAATCTACTTTGACAACCAAAACTCACTTGGTAGATTAATTTAGTCATGCAAACAATTGATAACAATCTACTAATTACTTAATAACAGATACATAATCAAAGGAACTGAAATTTTAATGAAAAAAAAAATGCAGAACATTAATTAGTACTATATTTTAAAAAAAAGGTTTTACAACTTACCATCCAAATCCAAAACCAGTGTAGTAGGAGGGCAACTCCGAGTTTTCTTTGGGAGCAGCATGGGCCGGAATGTAGGAACAACAGCAGACAAGTCAGGTAACTGTTTAATGAAAAGATAAGGATCAAAATTGTCAACCTCCTCATCTTCATCAGTTTCGACACAAACTTCAACAGACATTGAGTTATCACTTGATTCCTCAATGCACTCCAACTTTGATTGTTTCATTGCAAGATAGATGGCAGACACTTCACTAGACAAATCGCTACCATATTCATCTCCAACAGAATTCAAAGAATGAAGCACTTCAGAATGCACAAAGTTTGAATCCATTTTCTCATCATTATCATGGTCTACCCTTCGATACAATTGGAAGCTATCTAAAGGTGTGGAATCATTGAGTCCTATATCTTGTATTTTTTCAGTTCCCAGACAGCAGACTTGGTCCTTGCTCATGATGACTTCAGCATCACCTGTACAGGAAAAAGCACATCGCAAGTAAAGCAAGTGATGGGTATGATAAATATGCACAACCTTAAAGAAGGGGGATAGAGAGGGGGAGGGAGCAGGAGAAAACATTCACCATTTACCTGTACTTATCTTCAAGGTATTCTGCATTTATTTTCCACAAAATCAAGCATAATGGAAACAGTACAGGAAGCAAGGTCACATGGGACAGGTTTTGGATGCATAATCAATTTGGAAACAAAAAATGCTTTGGCATGCCGCCAAAATATTTTTATGTCGAAGTATACAGTGAATTAGAGATTAGCACATTGCAAACGTATCAAAAATCATGAAACATACCACATTTTGAGATGCCATTGACACCATCCTTAAAGATGTGAAACGTAGGAGAAAAAATTGTCTTTGACGTACAGTGTGCACTTCTCTCATCACATTTCTGAAACGAGCTTGTTCAAATCAGGCACTTTAGAATGAAAAAAGATTAATTTTTTTGTTAAGAAAAGGATAAAAAAATTTCAAGAGGATATCACAAACCACTGAAAGAAAATACACTGATGGCCGGGGTACTGGTAACTAATGCACCCCCAACCACACCAAATATGTGGATTGTACACACGTACACACAAAAGTCACCTTTTTCTTAGAGAGAAATCATTATTAGGTCTTGCTCTAAAAAATTTATTAGCTCTTGTATAAAGGCTTTAGTTGCAAAGGATGCCGTTTAGAGGAAAAAGAAGTGGAGGGAAAAGTAGACAGAAAATCCAGTAAAACCATAATAAAAATGAGTCTTTCTACAGAGAAGGCAGATGAAGATGTGAGCTGAGTAAAAAAGAACAAACACAAAGAGATAACAAATAATGAGGACATCAAATAAATGAAGAAGAAAGGACCCGCATCACCAACCCCACATATATGGAGAAGGCATTGATGACAATGATGATGGTATTAATAACAATATCAATGTCGAGTTTGTAGCAACTCATGGTGGCATCTTAATATTTAAGCAGCCAATTCCCATCAATTTAAGTAATTTTAATATTAACAATTAGAGATCCCTGACCTGGTAGGTGGTTGAAATTCTACCATCTTCAACATGCGGTAAACAAATTTCTTGAGATTCATTCCGTTTTGAGACACAGTCTTTACTCAATTTTATGGCAGCTTTAGTATCCTTCGTCTGATCAATCCCATTTACTACAACATTGCCACAATAGTTCCATTACACCCAAGAAAATGCCAAGGTTATCCTTATAATTTGTAATTCTAAAGTAAGCTTCTATAACAGCTCGCATTTCAGGAATAAAAAGAAATAATTAGAGCTATATTGAGCAAAGTGGCAACAAAATCTAAGATCAAGAATCATGAGTCAAGCTAAAAAAATAAGTTGAACTTTCTTTGTACATTAAAACCAATAAAAGCTAAGTGTACTTCTGGACCAACAAAGATGTACCACCAGTCAGTGAACAATGAAAAGAGAATTTGAGAAAGTTGAAGCATAAATTTAATGGGGACAATAGCAAAAACTGACTTATAGTCTCAGAAATATAAGACATGACATCAGAAAGTCAATGAAAAGATGAAGCCAGACATGCAATGCTTATATATAGACAGTTAACAAGAATATGAAGCCTGTAACAGAGGAAGAAGTTCCACAACTATAGAGATGGAGGGTGTGATGTTTCCATGTTCCAATCAATATCATGTACCTATCTTTGAAATTGCCACAAAATCAAGATACCGTATGTTTAACCAACTAGCTTATAACCACAAAGAGTCTGGAGTTAGTACCTAGGGTATTCAGGTAAAATGGTATTGGAAGGCTCCACAATTAGCAGGAAAAGAGATTGATAAAAAATTGACAATATTTTTGTACATGAGAGAGAGAAAATACTTAATCTTTGCTTTCTTCCAGAAGATGTGATCAGATCTGTGACCTTCCTTTCCACAACATGTGGTTGCTCTGATAACTTTCTTGATGGTCTACACCTAGGGCTGGCAAGATGCCGGACTCCATTTCCAGCAGAAACTTTTTTCCGTGTCTGCATTTTCTGCTATGAGGATACTTATAGTAATTTCCAAAATGGAGTGACCTTGGACATTAAGAATTTAATATATAGCCCATAGGAGATTCACACCCAAATAGCATTTATCGGTCAACCTGTGAGTGGGTATCAATGTTAGAACCATTAACTGCAAAAAAAAGACAATAAAATGCGTTTAAAGGCAGAGCTGAAATGCATTCTACATTTACTGGCCAACATATTCATCTAACTTTTGTCATTAAAAGGAATTAAGGAAACAAACACAACTAAATGTGAATACTAGGTTCAAGAAAAGATTTAGAAAAACTGATTTAATGATAAAAAAATATACATATACACAACCATAATAAGAAACGTTGCTTATATGAGCTAAGATTGCCAATGTCCATCTCAGCATACAGTGTCAAGCTTGCAAGGAAGGGGAGGAGGGGCGATTGGGGTTGGGTATTGCTAAAGAATTATGAAGCTGATGACTATAAAGTACTTCCCAAGTGTTAAATTGACTTCAAATAAGTGCTCCCTCCGTCCCACTTTAATGGTCCCAATTGATTTTTTTTTAAATTAACTAAATTAATTTATTTTGAAAACCTAAAGGGGACTATTAGTGTGAGACGGAGGGAGCAATAAATAGCAACGAAAGGTACTGAAACCCTAATCTAACTATTATAAACTCGAACGCCTAGCAACCAGCATTCAGAAGTCAGAACAATCATATATCATATAACAATATCTGCTCATTTTGCAACGTCTCACATGCGCGTGTGGGAGCAAAATAGCAGGAAGGAACTCCTCGTCGTCACGAATGAATTTCATGGAGCATAATATGACTACGGAAGATAATCAACACAAAAAATAGCGAAATAATCAGCATAGCCAAACCAATGTGTATGCAATCTGATGCGAGCGAAGTAAAGGGATATGAAACAGCTCCCGAATATCTTCCTGATCCATTATTCATCAAAACCAAAAAAACAAATGATAGCATTTAAATCTCTAAACCTGATATGAGCCGAAACACCAGAGGACGATCTTCGAGTTCGAGCTAGTTCGTAGCTAAAGCTACGATCAATCGCAGGAGAAGCAGCGATCCGAAAGAAGCGTCGAGGGAGGAAGAGGGAAAGCTTCGAGTCTGGGGGAGTGAGCTTCACACTACTGCGAGGGGCGGGGAGAGGAGGGAGGGAAAACGAAGAGACGAGAAAAGGAGGGTTTTAAGAAGGGAAATTAGATTTGGCGCACGCGAGAAATGGGGATAAGTTAGCCCCGACTGTCTGCGATCAGATGAGCACCCGAAGATGACGCGCTTTTGAGTTTTTTATTAATATGTTTTTGTTTGCTCTTCCGCCCTTTTCGCTGTGAGGAGGGAGTGACCAGCAAAACCGATAAAAATGGAGGGTACTTAAAAATACTTGAGGGAATCTCTTTTGAAAATTTGAATTTTCGATGCGGCCTCCAATTTTTGCGCGACAGAGATTTGGAGGGGCGGCAATGGCGCAAATGTGAAAAATTGAAAGCTGACATGGTCGGGCTCAGAAAGTGGAACTAAAATGGGACAGAAACAAGAAGGGGGCCCTCAGATTTGACACTTGCACATATTCAATTGCTTGGGATTTTAAACAAAAACGCACCCTTAAAACTGAATTTTGTTTGGTCGATCAAATTTGGTGCTTTCTCAATTTTTTTAATGTATCGGATTCATATTAAAATTTTCTGAATTTGCAAAACATCAATTTCTTTAATTCTTTCGGGGTTTGGGTTGAAGGATGTCTTAAGCCTATTATCAAACAAATTAAGGGTTGCTGGGGGAGATCGGAGATGAAGGACAATTGAAATTCGGGTGAATCTTGATTCAATACTCCCTTAATTATTTATTTTACCAACCCCTTACGTAGAGGTAGGACTACCAATAGAATAATATAGTGATGGTATGATTTATTCCATTTGTCATAATATTTTCTCAAATACTTATTTATAATCTTTTTGTTAGCAAAATAGTGTTGGTTAATCAGTTAACTATTATTCGTTGTCCTTTTTATTAGAATTTATAATTTAAAGTAATCTCACATTATTCCAAACATATCTTGTCCTAAAAATCAAACAAAGCAAAAAATAATATAACACATTCATTGCTTGTGAACTCCAAAATGTATCTCATGTAAAAAGATATCAATGTTGTGACAAAAAATTAAGTTTTAACTAAAACATCAACTACGTAGATATTGATTTTTATAAAATATAAATTTGTACATGTAATTTTTTTTTATGAAATATATATTTTTTAAAAGAATATATCATAAATCCCATTCATCCATCTTGTCTATTGTAGCGATAAAATCATAAAATAAATTATTGAAATAAAAAATTAGGGGGCATGAGTATCATCAACTTTCACGATCATTTTAATATAATAATAATAACTTTAATAAGAATTTATGTAACCATTACATTGAAATATTCACATTGTCCACAAGTTTACTATTGTATGTTAATAATATATAAACTAATAAAATAAAAATAACACACTCATGAGCCTAGTCGAACCTAGCTGAATAATTTTTTTATAAAAGCACAGTAAAACTTTACTAAAGCTACAACTTTCACGTTACCTTTGAATCCTCGACTCGAATACCTATATCACAAAAGATGCTAAGTATGTAGGAATACTCAGTGAAATAACAATCTTAAAGAGATACAAATATTCGATCAACATACCATAAAATCCCATTAGAAAACCAATCAATTCATTACAATAGAAAGAGTACATACCTTTCACATTAATTATTCAATTCATAAGTAAAACTATTTCCCAAAAGTTTTATAGACATGATAACCTCATCTAGGAGCTCCACTCTACTATATATTACACCATCACATTGCGACCTCTATGCTATGAAATCTACCTCTCTTTATCCACGCTATGAAGTAAAGGCTCTGGACCCTAGTGTTGATATTCTGACTTTCCATAATCATCATAACTTCATATATTGTGCTGCACATGATCAATTGTCTTTTAATGTTATAGTCCATTTGAATACAACCCTCATGTTAGGGAAGTAGTTATACATAACTTCCATTTTTAGTGAGCCATAAGACCTTTACAATTTTTATACAAAACCCTTCCATTTAAATGGCTAATAACTTACTTTTAGAGCCAAGGCACTTATAGTTTATGCGACCTTGGTTGCCATATGCATAGTCTTTTGAGTACCTATCTATCACAATCATTAGTCTCATACATATGGATTGAGATTTTTTTTATAAATACATATACATTAGGATTACTAACCCATGAGTAATACATGTGTAATTAATCCTTCCTCCACATCACATAACACATAAAAAATTATGCATTATCAATTATAATTATTATAACGTCCACTAGCTATAATCATAAGGAAATACACAAATCATATGTTATATCAGCTGCCTTACAAACATATCAATTATCCCACCAATGACCAACGGTGAGTTCATTGACATGTTGAACCCTACGTGTCGATAGTGACTATGAGGTCCATCGGTAAGCCCATATATAGGCTGGTGTCCTCGTTGATAATTGTCGATGAGTTCACCAACACGTCGAACCTTATTGACATAATCTATTTGTGAGTTCACCAACGAGTCAACTATCATATATAGAGATATTAATCTTTATTGATAACTTTGCATACGGGTCGACACCCTCATCAATAACCATCGTTGAGTTCACCAATAGCTAAACCCTATAGAGAGTGGAATGATACTTTTGTATCATTCTCACTGACGCGTCGTTCACACTGTCGATAACCAAAAAAAGCAACATGTATGCTACACACACATGTATAAACATTGTTCATCTTATTCCTTATGTATTCGTCGATGAAACCATCGACACGTTGGTAACTTAACCGATAATAAAAAATATGCACAAATATTCTCATTCATTCCGAAAAGACATATTTTTGTAAATTATTCTTGAAAATATTTCTCAAACGAGGAAATCATCGACCAAACCATGATTTTACTTCCTAATATTAGAAAAACTATGAAGGCTATAAAACTCAAGGATTTTACTTCAATTAATAATATATCCAACACAAATCATGAAGAGCATGAAGGAAATCTAAAACTACACTAATTTGGTAAAACCTCATGTTCAGAAAGTCATACAACCTTAAAACGCGAGTATCACCTAGTTTTCGGCATCCGCTTCACTCCCAATCATCCATTGCTCTCTTCTCTGGCAGCAAGACTCCCCTTTGACTCATTTTTCCTCTTCTCAAATTGTTCATAAGCTTTAAATACTATCATAACTACCCACAAAATCTAAAATTGATTAACCACCTTATATTAGGGAGTAATTACATGCATGCAGTTACCATCGACAATTTTATTAACACATCAATGAGTCTACTAATGGAAATTTTTTGAGTTCTATTGGCAAGTCCATCAACACGTCAATGGTTACCGATGACATAAAAATATAAAATAATTTATAATATTTTCTTTAAAAAAAATGGGGTGTTACAATAGAAGCATAAGAAATCATTAAATAAAATACCTTGGCATACATTGGATGAAGTTTTCCCTTCTAAAGAGATGGTAGAGCACAATAAACCCTTGAAAATCTAAGCCACCCCCTAGTGAAGGAATAGGCCAATTTAACTATTTATATTAGTGGGCAAGTAAGTGGCCTTGCATGGGCCCAAAAGATGAACAAGTGAAACCCACCTTGGGAAATGGGTTAAATAAAGGTAATAAGGGCCAAACCCATCTAATATTTTAAGTGAGGGTCAGTGGCCCAACAAGTTAGCTCAACGACGACAAAGATGGTTGTGGGTCCTAGAGTGGGGCCTCCTTCCTTAATACTAAAAAATATATAAAAATGACAACAATTAATGTGGTAATATGGTAGTTTATGCTAGACACTTGTGTTTTTCTACAATTTTCAAAACAAGACTAAAGAAAATTCACAATTAAAATAAAACATTGTATAATCAAAGAAAATAATACTACAGGGCAAGTCCCTACTTTTTTCCTTGTTTCACAAAGTTTATGAAAAATTAAGAAAAATAAATTGAAGAATTAAAGATCATGATTGGAGCAATAACTATGACAACTCAAAGTCAACAATAAATTACTTCTAACACCAAGTATCCCCATGAAATCACCTCCCATAGAAATGAAGAAAGGGACCATGAAATCCTTGAGGCACTAGCATCAAGATGGGAAATGCATGGAGCTCCAGCACATTTAAGAAGAGTCCAAGTTGAAATACATTGGGGTGAATTCTCCATACCCTGCCTAGATGTACAAAGTGTCCTTCCCTCCCAAGTTAAAGTAACAAAATATACAAACTTATAATAATCAAGTTTCCCCACTGGAACATCTTTACACTTCAAGGCCTTGACTGGGAAACCTTGTGGGCAATGATGTTGTATTGATAAGATTATTCATTAGCACTTTACAAAAAAGTGCATTTGACTCGTATATGACCTTGTGAGAAGGTTCAATCCAAACATGGACAAACTTAGAAGACAAGTTTTGGAGCCACTTTTTTTATTGAGGAAGTCACGACATTTAAGGCCCGACTTTATTTAACAAGAGAAGGTAAATAAAAATTTGAGTACGTGGTCTCATAAAAAGATGGAGGTCTCTTATACTAAAATGTCCTACTAAGACAACTCAAAAGAATCTCACCGAGATATGTTGTTTGGACCTAGAGTAAAATTTTAATCAAATATGAGATCCATTTAGTTACAAACTTTTAATGATTTCATGAAATATATTGTTGAAGCATTGCGCTTAATCTTTGAATAAAAAGCTGGGAAGTTCAAAGAAAATAAATAGTATCACAAGCCTACTAAAAAAAGAAGCATTTTTTGTCCAAACATGTGAAGTTACGTCTCAAGGAAAGAAAGACATGTTGGTTGAAGTAAAGAAGAATACATCAAAAGAAAAAATGAATAGGGAATAGTCTTTCAATATGAATGAAACAAAAAGCCTCTTTCATTAGTTGATGAAAAAGGAATGATAAAACTCCCATATTGCAAATGGTCAAATGAAGGAAAGTAAACAAGTGACCCTTCATTATGCTTGTTCGAGTAAATCCTAAGTCATAACTGTGACACTTGTAATTTTTGAAAAGAATTTTTGAACCTTTTAAATTATAATATCATGGAGTAAATTACTTAAGAAAACAATAATGATGATAAGTAAAAGGATAGGAAAAATATTATTTATTTTGAAAGTCAAAGCCTTGTCGGTGAGTCACTGACACGTTGATGAACTTGCTAGAGAAACAATATTTTTTATTGTCGGCGAGGTTCAATGTGTCAATAAACAATAAATCATCTATTGGAGAGGTTCAATGTGTCGATGAACCTACCGATGAAACAATAAATCATCTATCGGTGAGGTTCAACATGTCAACACTTGTCGATGAAGCCTATCTCTTTTGATGATAGGGTTTCACACGTCGATTATGCAGAAACCAACCTATTGATGGTTGTGAAACTGCAATTGAAGCATATTTAGGTGGTTTTTAGAGTCGGTTACACACAAAAATTTGATTTTTAGACTTATTTATAAATACCTTTGATGCATATTTGACCCAAAGGGTGCAAACTCTCTGACTTTGGGGGAGATTGGTAGGTTAGGGCGAGTCAAAGGAAGTAAGAACCGAATTTATAGAGCTCACTTCATTGTTTGATCAGTGGTCAGATTATGCTAAAATATCTACTTAAGATAGTATGAAAGTAAATGAGATATTATGTTATTGATTATGCTACTTTGGTACTTTCAGTATGTTTAACTAATTTATTAAGGATTTGCATGCATATATATAATTAATTTTATAAATGGGCGTTTCATGCATGTCTTAGTACACATTAACTTATCTACTGAACTATGTTTTATATAAGATAGTATGTTTACTTAGGGTTGCATATGTAATTATAATTATATTTCATGTATCATAAAAATAGTTTATAAACTATGGATTCATCATGGTTAGTCGAGGTTTTATGGTTATTAGGTTAGTCGTATCAGAGATTTATTAAATTGATTTTATGTCCAAAAGGGCGGGGTTTTAAGTCCAATAAATGGGGTTTTACGTCCAAAAGAACAAGTTATTCCTCCCCTAGAATGAGATGATTGAGATGCTTATAGGGGTTTTAGATGTTAACTACAATAAAACTTATTAATTTGCCACTAACTCTAAAATTTATATTTAGACAAAAATACTCCTAACCGCCCTCCTCCTCTGCCATTGTTTTCTCCTTATGCCAACCATGTCGTCATCACTGAACCAGACCACATATTCCAATGAGAACACAATCTACCTGTACGCCATGCAGGTGGCCAGCCTCTCCGTCCTCCCCATGATAGTGAAGGCTGCCATCGAGCTGGGCATCTTCAAGATTATAGCCAAGGCTTGGCTGGGAGCTTATCTCTCCCCGGCTGAGGTTGCCACTCAGCTCCCCACCAAGAGCCCGTAGGCCCCCACCATGTTGGACAGTATTCTCTGCCTATTGGCGAGCTACTCTGTCCTTAGCTACTCCCTTGCCACCCTCGAGGATGGATGCATCAAGCAGCACTACAACATGTCACCGGTCACCAAGTTTTTGGTGAAGAACAAGGATGGTGTGTCCATCGAAACTCTGGTCCTCGTGATCCAAGATAAGATCATGGAAATGTGGTAAAAAATTACATCCTCCAGACCTTAACAAAAATAGGAATAAACTAACTTTTCCTTTGGGGAAAGTCAAGGGAAAGTCAATGGCCAACTCCCAAGCTCTCGCCATAGATGCCTAAATTGTTTTTCAAGAGGGAATAAATGCAAGAGATGAAAATTAATTCACAATGTTATTCACACCTAGCGGTAAGCTGATGAAGAAGATAGTAAATATTTATTCACTTTATCATATATAAATAGAGTAATTTTATCTTTTTGTTATATACAAAGAAAGTAAATGTTTATTATCGTTATTAGGAGGGAGATGCCGAAGTTGCTATAGACAGATAGGGAGACAGAGGAGGAGACATGAAGCATGAAGTAAATGTTTGAACCGAGGAAGAAAGGGAGCAACAATTTAAATGGAAGAAGAAGTGATTTGGATGGAGGAAGAAAAGAAAGAAGAAAAAGGGGAGGAGGACGTGGTGGAGGAGGGCGTGGTAGAGGAAACACCAGAGCTACTATGGACGGAGAGGGAGACAGAGGAGAAAGAGACCTAGAACATAGAGGAGTGATATAGACTAAGGAAGAAAAAAGAAGAAAAAGGGAGGACGCGATGGAGGAGGGTGCGACAACGGAAGGTGCGGTGGTGGAGCTACCAAAGCTGCTATGAATGAAGATTAAGATGGAGGAGAAAGAAGCAAATCTGTGCATAAGATAAGTGATGAATGTGGATAAAGGTAGAAAGAAGAACAGAAAACATAAGGGAGAAGAAATTAGGGTAGACTTGTTAGAAAATAAAATCATGCGGCCTTGAAATGGATTTGACAAACTTTTTAGACCTCCCGTTAGATAAAGCCTGCTCACAGGAGCAAGCACCAGTTTTTTCATGTTTATATTATGGAGATTTATGGAGTTGGAGTCCAAGCTGGTCATGTTTGTAAGGTCCCTGATTTTTCTACGATTTTTTGGGATTTTCCTGCTTTTTTTTTTGTCATTTTCAGCAGGAAAATGTGACATTTCAGCGTATGTGTATTTGTGTATTTTCTCCATATTTATACCCGTAGAGTCGGGTGTGGGGCTTAGTCGCGGGCCACGGGCCTTGCTGCGCGCTTACGGCACGAGTATTGGACTGATAACGCGTAAACATGAGGTACGCGTGCATTGGGGACGTAAGTGGGAAAAAAAGAGCACAAAAGAAAAGATCGGGCTCGGCCCGATCCAGGAAATTGGAACAGTGCGCCGCCCCCTGTTTCTGTTTGATCCTTGTGCCCGGCCGCCGGCAGGCTGCAGGACGCCGGCATAGGCTCCGCCTCGACCGTGCGACGGTAGGGGGCCACCATCCTAGTCGCCCAGGGCCGCTCCGCCCTCCGCCCCGACTTTTCCCGGTTAGCCGCCCTTTTTGTTTTGATTTGATTCCGTCGCCGGAGAGGGCTGGCCGGCCGCCCACGGCTCCGCCATGGGCCGGCGATGGCAGGAGGACACCTGTAAGGACCCTCATCTCTAAACCGGTTTTTGGTTTTCTTTAATTATGGGTTATCGTGAGATTAACGTGTTTTCTAATCTTATTCGGTGATTTCGTAAATAAATAGTGTTTGTGATGGTTTTAACCAAAATCAACTTCAATATTAGTGGTTTTAAGTGACTTTAGACCAAATGTGAATTTTTGGGATTTTTCAAAATTTTCACTATTTTTCCAAAAATTAGGGTTTTGGCGGGACCCCTGTGGGCCCCACCGTAAAAAATTTTATTTTTGGGACAAATGAACCTAGACATATACTTAAGGTCACACAAAAATTTTTAGAATTTTATTAGGCTTAATTAGTGCTTAAATTTGTAAAATAACTACTTTTAGCCTACTTTTCCTATTTATACCCCAAAACTTACCTATGCATACCCCAACCCTTACTATAAAAGGGCAAACCATAGCCATTTCTATTTTTGGGAATAGGCTAAGGAAGGAGGCTAGCCTAATCCCCACTTAGGCCCGAATTAGAAGCCGATTAAGGTAAGCTTACTCTAATTAAGCACTAATCCTTGGCTTTCTTCTTAATTTCTTCCAAATCTACCATTTTCCCCTTAATTCAATTCGTTTTTGACCATCAAAAGCTACTGATTTGTATTTTACTACAAACCCTAACATTCAAAATTCAATTTTTACTACCAACAAACCCTAGATCTAAGATTTAATTAAGGATTTCTTGGGTAAATTGATTTCTATTAGAGTGTAATTCAAACTCATTGTGTTTTCAAGGATTTCAAGAAGGGTGACTTTTCAATCCGAGCTTAATCAAGTGCTGAGGTAATGAGTCTTCGAAATCTCTGTTTATCCATGGTAAAACTCTTTATTTTTGGCTTATTTCGGAATGGTTTGCTTGATTTGGTGTGTTAATGGTAAGATTAGAAAATGGAATTATTTAATCCCGATTTCTTAGGGTTTTGCATTATTATGGTATGGTTTGATGTTCTGGAAGTCAAGAAGGACTTTTGATGATGATTAGGGTGTTAGATGTGGATTTGAAGTGTTATATATGGTGTTTCGGTTTGGATTTGCAAAAGGAAGAAGATGACTATTTTGCCGTGTTGGCGATCGATCGGCCTTGCAGGGTGTTCGATTGGCAACACTGTCGAAATGACACTTTTCCAATTCAGTCGATCGAACGGCCTGCTAGGCGATCGAACGGCTTGAAGGGCGATCGATCGGCTACACATGAAATTGTATGTTGTGCATATGATGTCTATTTTGATGATTCCACTTTAGCTTGCCAATTTTATATGAATGTGGAGTGTTTTAAGCTATGTTAAGCTACTGGAAATGCATGCTATTAAGTTTATGGAGTTGAGATATATGCTTAGAGATGGTGGAATGACTTATGTTTTGTGGCATGATGTTGGAATCGTCATCTTTAAATTATGAATGGTTGGGTTCTCATTGTTAAGCATATTTTCAGTAGAACTATAATCTATTATTGGACTGATTTGTCATGATAGATTGTGGTTAGTCGTGTGTGAATGTTGGTGAATGCCATGACTAAATGATGAAATGGGTGATGTTATATGTGTTTAGCCTTTGTGGTTGAGTTTTGAATTGAGATATGATTTCAACGATTCTTCTCCTATGATTTCCGCTGAGATTCATGTTTAGATGGAAATTCACATGTGTAGTGTGGTAGTGAGTTTAATTTCAAGCATGTTGGCATGCATTATGTGGAATGCTTCTACTAGATACACACACATGTGGGGTTAAATGATGATGTTGAAGCTTGATATTGTGATTATGAATGATGCATTAGGGGCTGATGAGAGCACTTATCATGGATTAGGATTCATGTATGCTTTGCCCACATATGTACCATGATACATGCATCATGAAAATGAATTTCCAATTGAGGCTTCATCGTGATTAATCGAATTTGACCGATTAGATGCAATGTGATGGAATTGTGTGCCGGATTGATAGATCGTGGGTTAATTGCAAGTTGATTGGTCCGAAAGGACATATTTTGATTTGAGTTCCTGTGTGGAATGAGTGCACTCCCCGGGTTGAGTCTAATTAAATGGAATGATGTGGGGACGAGTTGTGTACTTGTCTTGCGGATTGTGAGAATGTTATTATGTGTGTCATCTGGACCCTGAGAATCCAGTGTGGTATGCCGTGTGCACCCCACTACAACGTGTTCTGGGGTTCTCTGTGTGAGAACTCGGGCTCTTCCCTCCGCATGAGATGTCCCTGGGCGAACACCCCTGCTCTAGATTCTCTGTGTGAGAATGGGACATCCTTGGCCAGGATCGTCCAGGGCAAGCAGTATTAGGGATTGACAACCCCGATCTTTCTTTAATTCTTGTGTAGAATTTTGGACCATGACACGCCTTCGTGGCCTTGTCCATGCTCCCGTCTATGTGACATTAATGTGTGATTACTCCTTGATGGAGGTTGTGATGATATATGCATGATGGGAATATGTATGTTAGAGATACATCCATGCAGATTGTGATGATATTATGCATGATGGGAATATGTATGTTAGAGATACATCCATGCAGATTGTGATGATATTATGCATGTGGGAATATGTATGTTAGAGATACATCCATGCAGATTGTGATAATATTATGCATGTGGGAATATGTATGTTAGAGATACATCCATGCGGGTTGATTATGCACTGTGATGCAGTTTTAAGTGATGTGGATATGTGATCAGAAAATGATGCACCATGTAAATCGTGGATTTGAATGATTGTATCGCTATGCTATCGTATTTTTTCGACGTTATTAGTGATATTAAAACCATTGCTGAGTTTGTTAAACTCACCCCTCTTTGTGTGTTTTGATTTGGGGCTGCGTGGTGCGACACGCAGACGGACAGGATCGCCTCTTTGAGGACAAGTCGGAGGTGGCTTGGATATGATCGTGGAGTTCTTTGTGTGGTTGATTTTCCTTAGTTATGCTGTTGTTCAGGACCTTTGTGTAGGGTTCTTGTTTTAGATTTATGTCATATTTTACAGTTGTGATGCTTATGACTTATTTTGAGCCGTGTGGGCTTTACTTAACTAAGCTTGTGGGTTTGAGATTATTGTTTACTTTGTGATAAGCAACACCTTTTCCTTCCCTTTTATTTACTCTTGCTCAAAGGATTGTGCGTACTCCGTGTTTCTGTTAATCGCCCATGGTTAGGGTTAAGTCTTCCGCTAGAAGCATTTCTCAATCTTCACTTCGTCGCCCCCGCGCACTTGACCGGCCCTTGGACCGGGTTCGACTCGGGTCGGGCATCGCCGGGGCGTGACAACACCCCTCCCAGCCCGGTGGGCCTCTGCACCGCCGCCCCATTCCATTTCCCCTCTTTGCACTGTTCCGCCGACACACTGTTTTGGGAAAATAGTGGCTGTCGGCGGTGATTCGTGGCCGATTCGGCCTTCCCCCAGCCTCGCCTTGCTCCGGCAAAGGCAGTGGACTACACCTCCATGCCCGGTTACGCCTCCGCCCTCCCTCTTTTCTCCGGCCAGTACGTTTATCGTACGATTTTTCGGTGGGTTGTCGCCGTTCCCATTGGCTTGTGAGGCCAGCCCGGCTGCTGTGGGCTCCGCCCCGGCCCGGTGATGCCAATGGGCCACCCCTCCGGGCCTTGTTCAGCCTTGTGGCCCGTAGCCGTAGCTAGTTCTGCCTTACCGGCATGTGTGCCGTTGACCTTTCTTGCCCATTTTACGTCGTTGGTACCGAATGGCCTTGGGCAAGAATTTGTATGACTTACCGTGACAAAAGGTGGACGAGTTCACCTGCACAGGCCTTGGCTAGTGACAGCCTCATAGCCTTTGCTCGACCATGAACCCTCCCCCTGCTCTCTGTCGTGCGAGATGCACAGCTGCCCGCACCCTGGGTATTGGTTGTGGGTGGCGATCGGCGATGTCGCCGCTTAGATTGGCCACAGCTAGGGCCTTGGCCATGTTGGCTTTTGTGGGCCTTGGGTTGCCTCCTTTCAGCCCTCTCCCCTGCCCCTTTGGGTCGCGTGTGCATGTGGCCACGTGTGTACTTCTGGGTTTAGGCGCCGCATTCATGCCGCCTAACCATCGGTTGGCTTGGCCACCGAATGGAGTTGACACAGAGCCCTCTTCCACCTCTCCTTTATTCTCAAGCGTTGCCCCACACTCTCCGCCCTTATGTGGGCCTTTGTTGACCGAAATCGTCGCTGTTGGGTGCTGTCCACAACCGATTTTGATGTCTTGTGGCCGGCTGAGCATGTCTTAGCCACTGGCCGATCTTCAGTGTACACCATCAACCTATGGTTGCACCGCCACTTATGTTGGCACGATATTTCTCCCGGCCGCCCTAGTGTGCCGCCGTGGATCGCGGGTTTTACCGCATTGATTTCTGACACCCTGTTTAGCCGTGATAGTTCCGGCGCTTCATAAATCCTCGGGACAGCAGCTCTCTCAGCCAGGCAATGGTTTTGACTGCCAACTCCGCTGCCGATGCCGCCACCATCGTGTGCTCGCCAGCAAACGTCATGATTACGAGGTAGGGGAGCTTTGAACTCGTAAATTCATGAAGTATGCTTTGAATGAGTAGCAGTATGCTAGGATTGTATGATTCCATGCTTGGATGTTAAGTAACGATCCAATTGCATGATGTGCGTGTAAGCATGATTGTATGGTATGATTGATATGCATGAGATGTATGCACGTTTTATGGATGTGGATTATGTATGCGCTAGCGATGGCTAGCAAATATGTTAGTATGCTACGTATGAATTATGCATGTGCTAGTGATGGCTAGCGTGCATGTTTGGAGTATGTATGAATGTCTGTGCATGTGCTAGTGATGGCTAGCGTGTATGTTTGGAGTATGTATGTGCTAGTGATGGCTAGTGTGCATGTTTGAAGTATGTTTGACGTATGTATGCATGTGCTAGTGATGACTAGCGTGTATGTTTGACGTATGTATATATGCACTAGTGATGGCTAGTGAGCATGTGTGTAAGCTGTGTATGTATGACCGTATGTATATATTATACGTATGTGTGAGACATACGTATGTATGATGGCTTTTTGCCTATAATATGGTTATGCGTAAGTGTATGTGGGCAGAGGTATGGGCGATGGACAGTAAGAGGTGACAGAGGCTTTGCTTGAATTTGGATGTGGTTGTGTAAGCGTATGACAGAGGATATGAGTATGACGAGCAAAGATTAGAATGGATCAGTTTGGGGTGGATTGTATGTTGGGTGATTGTCAGACAGCAAGAGTGTTCATAATTGTGCAAGCATAACATACAGATTGTGAAGTGGAAAGTAAGTATAATAAGTGAGATATAAGTAAGAGGGCGACAACTGGGTTGGCTCTGAGGAGCGTTATTTGAGGATGTTAGTGTAAGCTGATTTGGCCATAAGATGGATGGCGAAGTGTGTAAGATTGTAAGGGTTGGTTGTACGATGAGTTTTGTCCATGATGTGGACGGGTAAGTGAAGTCTACTGCCCTGACGAATTTGGGTTTCGGATCGGGCTCAACTTCAGTTTGACCAGTCGAGGACTGTGAGTTTGTGTGACATAATTGTACCGCATAATATACTTAATTCAAACTTGAATTATAAGCACAACTAATGATAGCGTCGTGAGTTTGAGACCTGAGGGTTCGACGAATTAAGTTCCGTGTTTGGGCTGGCCGCTAATGAGTTGGTCGAGCATTTATCATGTCTTGCCATGGTGTTATCCTGCGGGATGTTGTCTGTGTGTTGTGTAGAGCACCGGACGTCTGATGCTCTGCTGAGAGCGATTTTGTTTCTGATTTGGTCTGCATGCTGTATCAGCCCATACATTTGATGCTCTGTTGAGAGCGATGTACGTTTCTGACTTTGTCTGTGTGCTCTATGAAGCCCAGACGTCTGATGCTCTGCTAAGAGCGATGTATGTTTCTGATTTGGTCTGTGTGTTGTGTAAGCCCAGACGTCTGATGCTCTGTTGAGAGCGTTGTATGTTTCCGCCCAAGAGTGGCACTGTACATTTCTGCCCAAGTGGCACTGTATGTTTTCTGCCCAAGAGTAGCAATGGCACTATAAGACCCATTATGGTGGGCAATTCTATGGCACTATAAGACCCATTATGGTGGGCAACTGTATGACCCCTTATGTGTGGGTGTTTATGTTTGTGCGCTCAGGTAAGTAGTATCATGGATCTACTCTTACCTATTTGATCCAGTGCCCCATGAGCATTGGTGTGCCTTACCTTCGGAAAAGTCCATGGCGTCTAGTCACTCCCCGGAGGTTAAGGTGTTGCCCCAGTGACATTTTTTTCAATTTCGACCCTGGAGCTTATTAGTTGTAATGAACTTCAGTGGTCGTTGATATGTGTACAATTATGAGTACGACTATATGAGTATGAGCAGGACTGTAAGTGTATGAGTATGAGTAAGACTGTAAGTGTATGAGTATGGGCAGGACTGTAAGTGTATGAGTATGAGTAAAACTGTAAGCGTATGAGTATGAGCACAATTGTAAGAATATGTGGATGAGCACGACTGTAAGAGTATAAGTACGATTGTGAGAATATGTTTATGAGTAAGACAGTAAGTATGATTTTGTGCAGACTGTACGAGTAAGGTCGTACGAGTCTGATTGTATGAGTAAGGTCGTACATGTATGTGTAAGTTGTATGAGTAAGCATACGATTGTACGAGTAAGGTCGTACAAGTATGCATATGTTGTATGAGTATGCGTACGGTGGTACGAGTAAGTTGTATAACCCTGGATAAGGGTGTTGGTATAAGTTGATTGGATAGTATGATTTTGGCATGATGGTGCCTTCAATATGATTTTGGCACGATGGTGCCTTTGGTATGATCGTATGCGTATGAGCATGTTTATGATTATATTATGTTGACTGCTTCATGTTTGAGTTGCATGAACACATGTGTTTTTGAACTTATGGAGTTCACCGTTTGGGTTTTCCCCTACTGGGTATTTTCCTACTGAGTATGAAAATACTCACCACCCTACTTTTTAGCCCCGTTGTACGGGAGGTTTTGCAGGTTGTGCGGAGAGCTCCTGGAGATGGATGCTCGTTTTAGCGGTGGATTGCTTCATTCATTGCGAATTTATTTGTGCCACGATCTCCTGTATTGAGTGAGATGAGACGTTAAGATGTTTATTCTAGACTTTCATTTGGATGAGTATGTGGACTGTTATGGGACTTGCACTCAGGGATGCCTGGGAGAGTAATTTGTATTTAAAAGTCTATGATCATATCAATTTATTCGTACGTGTATTTTCGAGTAGCGCCTGATGATATTTGCTTTGGCCGTACGATGTTTGACCGTATGATGAAAATATTTAGATGGAAAATGGATGTTTACTGTTTTGAATTATAAATTGTTTTATCATGTTTTGATTTTGTCATTTTTCCTCTGATTTACAGACGTTATATTGCAAAAAAATTTCGTGAATTTTAAGGAAAATGTGTGAAAAATCTCGGGCATTACAGTGTTCATCTACACCGGTTTAACCAGCTATTATTTTGGCTTATCCGGTTTGAAATGTTAGGTTAATACATCAAGTATTAGTAGTAGGTAAAAGTATTTTACGTTACTCTAATTTCTATCATCTTGAGAATTATTTTAGATGTAATTACGAGATTAAATTACACTAAAATAGTTTGGTATTTTTGATATATATGTACATTATGGTTACTTAAGGAATTTACTTGATTATAAAGCATGTGTTTGAGTGTTAATGCAAGCATTTTCAAAATTTTGATGAGTTTATATTCACCTTTGTTTTGTTTTTATAATCATTCGAAATCCCCTGTGTGATTGTGTCACGTAGGTTCTCAAGATGAATTATATTGTTAGTAGAATGAGAACTAAAGATATACTAAGTGGGGGATAAATTTCTCTTAAAGGATAATTAGGAGAGAATAAATAGGTTTCTCTTAAAGGATAGTTAGGAGAGAAAAAATGAATGAAACTTTATGTAATATCAATAGCATCTCAATTTTAGTTATGATATATATTTTTGTATAGTTTAAGGCATATGCTATTGCCTTAGGATTTTGTATATTAAACACTTAATCTTAATTATCATAAAAAGTAGTTAAAATTTTGTATATTTATTTTTTAAATTATTTTTAAATAAAACAATAAATGAGTTGTGTATTATGAGCTAATAATCTTATGTTAAGTTAGAAGTTATTGCATCCTCTCACAGATTTTGAGTAGGAGGCATGACAATGAAGAAGTTGATGTGAAAGTGTTGAAGTTAGGGAGTGGAGACCCTTGCTTAGAACAAGGAAATCATCGGAGAAGAGCAAGGGGGTACGAATTGTGCGGGGGACGTGTGAGGGAAAAAAATGCTTAGAAATATATCTTAGAGGTATGGGGTATATGTTAGTGAAATTGATATTTAAAGGGGATGATTGACTAACATGGGATACAGAAATTTAAAGGGGTGGTTTTAATAAGTGTTAGCTACAATTTCGCAACTATAGACAGAGATTGACAAAGGCCAACATTTTTTACCACTGCCCCCAACGAAGAATAATTCTATTTGGACCTTAATTTTTTCCACCGTCTCCAAACTAAACTGAAAAAATAACCTTTTTTTTTACTTCAATCTCCCGTGCACCTACTTCTCACACCCATGTTTACCTAATTCCCCATCTTTTTTTTACTTCAATCCCCATGAGTCCCTCGTTGTAGGCTGCGGCAATGGCCACGCCCACACGAGCCTCGTCCTCGTCCCCCTTGGACGGCCACCTCGTCTCCGAGACGCTGATGCCGATGTTATTGTAGCACAGAGCCACATGGCCGCAAAGATGACATGGAGCTGGGTATTAAGGAGGTTGGTGTGGTACCAACTTAGTTGTGCCTCTCACTAATTAAAAATTAACTTGTCTACGTTTTTTTTCTTTTACTTTTTATAAATAACCTACTTAATAAAAAATAAAATATAATAATATCTTTAATCATGGGCGTCGAGCCAGTTCGGCGGAGCAGGTCGAGCATCAGCTTCATAAGTGGCTTGGCGAGCTCGGGCTTGAAGACGCCGGCCGAGGAAGGGTAAGGTCTTGGGGGAAATAAGGGAAGAAACTTTAATGGCAGAGTCGAGCCGGTACTTGAGGAGGGCGGCGTGGATGTTTGGCATGGCGGGGACGAGGCAGTTGTGAGGCTGCGACGGTCGACGAAGACCTCGTTGGCGACAACAATGGCGGAAATTTGGGTGGAGGGGTGGTGAGCGGCCACGTTCTTCTGGACCCAGGAACGCTCGGCGACTGACGCAAGGTAGGGTGAGGCAGAGACAAGGTGACAAGAGGAGAAGAGGTGAGCGATCGAGCAGAAGAAGACTACAGCGAGAGGATGGCCTGGCCCCCGAGCTAAAGTTCCAGAAGCACCTTCGATATAGAACTGTAAATGAGTTATATTAGAATAAAAAACGTCTCACGACTCATAAAAAGAAGAATTCTCGCGCGTAAGTCAAAATATGATGGACAGGACGCTAACCACATGTGCCCGCAACTGTCCACACTTCCCCTCCAACAAATACTCAAAGCCATATTCCTGCCCTACTTAACGCTTGCGGCTAATTTCGTCTCTTCGTTTCAAAATTTGAGTGCTCCAATTCCCAGCTCCGACTTCCACTTCGATTTTCAGGAGAGCGAAAATGGTGAGAAAAAGGAGAAAACTACCTCGACTAGATCTATTCTTCTCCCTTCTGAGTTCTGATTCATGCACTTCTTCTCGTTTTCTCCTCTAAATTTTGTTGTTGGTTTTGCTTCATCTGCTATGGCAAGGTTGTAGCTCAGAAGGTGAAAGAAGCTGAAATCACGGAGCAGGATTCCCTGCTTCTGGTGAGTTTCTCTTGCATTACTACCCTGTAATTCGTGGTTCTTCTTGCTGTCGGGAATCGGTCGAGAGCGGATTTTCGTTTTGGAGTTCATCTTCCCCTTAGCCTCAAGTGTAAATTCCGACTGAATTTGGCAAAAATACGTTGTGCTTCTCCATCAGCGGATTTTCAGTCTTAGGTTCTATCGTTTTCAATTTGAATTTCTCGGTTGATTTGTGTTATTCGTAATGCCATTGTGATGGACAGACGAGGAACCTTCTTCGGATAGCCATCTTCAACATCAGCTATATCCGAGGCCTTTTCCCCGAGAAGTATTTCGACGACAAATCTGTTCCAGCTCTTGGTCAGTTTATCTTTTCACCTTTTTTTACCGTTGTCAAAATACCTTAAAGTCGTCGATGAAAATAAGAGAGCGCGAGTGCTGGACAAAATTTATAGACTATTTGGTTTCTTCCTAACAGACACGAAAATAAAAAAGTTGTTGCCAATGGACGCTGAATCACGCAGGCTAATTGACTGGATGGAAAAAGGTACTTCTGAAGATTTACGATTCACTAGTAAACAAATTCTGGACGGTAAAGATTATCCCTGGAAATTGGTAGACGAAATTTCTTTCGTATGTATGCTATGCAGAGTTTGAAAGGATATTCTAATTCATTTGCTCGCTTTACTTTTGTGAGGACTGTCGGTTGAATGGGTAGTACCATGTGTTACCATATCAGAGTCTGTTGAATGTTGAACATATCCATGCACAAACCCGAGCATAAATTGATGATCAAATTCCAATCCGCTTCTCTTCTTTGTCATTTCATTTGCCTGACAGATTGCAAGCTTGAACTACACTTCTTCATTGTATTTGGGAATACAGATGTTGTTTCTGATAGACATTAATTGGTGTGTGTCTATTTAGCCATCTGTTTGGTGTAGCATTAAATTGACCACACCACTAGCTTTCTCAATCAATTTTTTTTGTTGCTTGGTTTTTGTATGTCTATTCAGGTGTCTATGACGCGTTGCAGAAAAAGTATTTAAAAACGCTTTTGTTTTGCATATGTGAGTCTGCAGAAGGTCCGATGATTGAGGAGTATGCCTGTAAGTTGTCTTTTAGAAATGCTTCTCAGATGCATTATTTGGGATAATTAGCCACATCTACATTATTATTTTTTGTCTATGATTGGCTTTGCATGGATTATCAAAGTTTTCAATTTTTCAGTGGGCGTGAACGTGCGTGAGAATCTTCGAGTAGCAGTATTTAGATGTAATATATGGAAAATTTTAATTCAAACATATTAATATGAACTAAGTCCAGGATCCCTGATACATTTTTCTTGTTCAAGAGTTCATTAGTACGAGTTAATTATATTATATCGTGTTAAGCGCAACTGCAATGTCAAATTCCCTTGCTAATACGAAAATTCTGAAGTGTACCATCGTCATTATATCATATTAACTCATGCACAATACATTGTGGTTTTTATGTATTTTTTTTGTTTATTCTCTATAATATGTATTTCTGTTTGATAGCATGGAATTAACTAACAGAAGCAAAATCCCTGAACAGTTTCTTTCAGTTACTCAAGTCTAGAGAATGATGAGGTCTACATGAACATAACTCGATACAAAAGTCAAGGAGGCACATTCAAGTCTAAAGCGATGGAGATAACTCCAAATCAGATGAGGTCTTTAACACAATTCTAGGTGCGGAATCCTATTTTTCTTGAGTTGCTGAAATGAGAAATTTCCAGGAGTTCAGCTTGCAAAATGATTCGTACTCTGGTTCAGCTGATGAAAACTCTAGACTGCATGCCAGACGAGGTAAGTGGAAAATACTTAATCGCAGACTTATCTTTTGAGTTTCTAAAATTTGTTTAACATATACTGTCTACAGCGTACTATTTTGATGAAGCTCTTCTACTATGATGATGTAACGATGTGTAGTCTTGCCCTCCCATGTACTTTTCCAGTCTTTCTGATCCATGTTGTGGCAATTTTTTTAAATCACTGCAGTTAGTGTGACTGTATACATGTCTGGTTCACTTTGTGCTTTATATGGTGAACTAATAGAAGAGGAGGTCATGCCCAAGTGCCTCATTTAAATGTGGAAAGATGAAAAGATGTACGTTTTGTTATCACTAATCTGCTAGGGACATGTATGATGATGGATAATATGGTTGGTTGGTTATGCAACTGTTTCTACCCCCATTACCAGACTTGTTCAATGGTCCTGTTAAGTAATTATTTGGTCAGATTTCAATTCATTGCTATTTCTACCTGAATAATAATTGATAATTAATGGCTGTGGGAATGTAGCCATCAGATTATGAACCTCCTTTCTTCAGAAGCTGCTCAGAACAAGAAACAAATATTACTTGGATGAAAAATCCTTTGAAAATGGAAGTTGGAAATGTAAACAGCAAGCATATTTTTTTAGCTCTCAAGGTAAAAGTCATGATCTTTATATGGTTTATTTTGTTCAATCCTGCTTAAAAAGCAACTGTTACAGGTTAAGAGTGTTCTTGATCCCTGTGAGGACGAGAATGAAGATGACAACGTGAGCTTAGGAGAGGATTCAGCACAATTAGATGATTCTGACTCTAGTGGTAGCGAGGTAAAGATGATTACAATAGTGAGGAAAGGACAAAAATCATTTGGAGCATCTATCAGCATGTTATCTAAAATCATTATTTGGTTTATAGTGACCACACCTTATGCTCTATGGTTTGAAAAAAAAGGAAACAGAAAAGAAAGAACATTATCTCTTTTATAGGTCTTCTAGATAATGATAATTACAACTTTTGCATCGGTTTTTGCCCATTCATCTCTATTTTTGTTGTTTTAAATTACCTAAACATAGCGGGAATTTGTCATGCTCTACAGACGCAACACTCTCAAGAAGATCAGTACATTGTAATGCCTATTGGTAACGTTTTTGTTTCCTTCTTTCGTTTTTAATTTCTTTCTGTTATTGCTTTGTGAGGAAGAATGCTAACCTTTTGGCAGGTAAAAATCGGTCACTAGAAGATAAAGGTGCATCTTCTGAAAGTACGTGCCTATTTGCTGAGAGATTCTGTTTTGAATGGATCAACACTTATTAATAGATAAATTGCTTAGCTCAGTGAACAACCATTACCTATTCTTTCTTCATGATTACCTCTATGTTCAAATAGACTATAATTTCATGCTGCCCATTACCTATTACTTCTTCATGATTGCCTCTATATTCAGATAGAGCGCATTACCCATTACTTCTTCATGATTGCCTCTATATTTAGATAGGCTATTATATTTGGATAGACTATAATATTAAGTTGCATTCTCCTGCAGATGTATGCAAAATAATTGAGTGAACATCCATTACCTATCATTTCCTCATGATTGCATTGATATTTGGATAAACTATATTTTCATGTTATATTCTCCTGCAGATGATACGCAATATCCTGAGCAAGATGAAGGGAATTTGGCTTTAGTGAGAGAATGGATTGCAAGCAGGCACACAGATAGTGTAGATCTTGCCGATGTTCTGTCAAATTTTCCTAATATTTCTGTAATTCTTTTATTCTATAATCCTGTGATATTCATTCGTATTATACAAAAAAGGCCATGGCTTAGGGACGGAGCTAGGAAAAGACCACTAGGGGGGGCACCTTGTTGCACCAATGGGACAAAAACACTGGTGCGTCATGGCCCACAGCAGGCGGCAGGCTTAGTGTTTGCAATATTTAAGAACCAGAGTACCCGTATCTTAACAGCAACATATTTTTATTAAGTCATCCAACATAGGATGATCCCCTGGAAGTCTTCTGACAAGAAGTTTGTAGCTTCCATCGCCATTGGGCCCTGGCAGCAGGACTATCTTCTTATCAAGTTGTGATATCATAACAGCAACCTAGTAGTATTCTCCAATGCCAATTTTTGTCTGCTTATTCTTGTGCAGAGCTGATTTATGTACTCATTTTATATATTTTGCAGGTGTTAATCGAAGGTAAAGGCGGAGAACTGTGTGCAATAATATTCTCTACTCCAAGAGTGAAAACGTTCCACCTCATTCACTTAGTTCTACATTTGCACCTATCCTTATATCAATATATCCACACGACGTTGGAGAAGGGATTAATTATTGTTGTACATAGTTAACCACTTCTCCTATGCATAAACTGTTAGGAGAAGAGCTTATGTACATCAATTTTAACTATTTTTTCCATGATAGCGTTAATATGATTCTTGTAATGAATCTAATGGTTTTTTCTTATGTGTTCTGAGATCAGAAATTGTAGAGAAGATGATCAAAGAAGGGATTTTGACTGTAGTTGGGAAAGATAATTATGTTATTAATAGGGAAAAGGTAGCAAGTCCAAGCACTTGCTTCTCACTCAAGTAGTTTTCCAAATTTACTGACGAGATCGCTAATTTCAGAAGCCTGGTTGTGAGATGGCTGATGTTAAAGAAGAGATGAATCTGACAGAAACTGTGCAAAGGGAAAAAATTTCTAAAACTGGCAAAGAAGACCACATGTACATGAAGGTGACTGACTTCCAGGACGAGAAAATCACCTTTTCCTGGTTCGTCACTGGTTGATATATGTAATGATTTATGAGATTATATACAACTATCACTGCAGGCATTGTACCATGCCCTTCCATTAGAATATGTGACGGTCACAAAGCTTCAAAGGAAGTTGAAAGGGAGCACGAGCCTTTACACTGTAAGGAAATTGATTGATAAGATGACATTGGACGGCTTTTTGGAGGTCAAAAGCAACAGAAAACTTGGTCAGTGCTAGTTCAGATTCGTAATGACTAATCAACAATATAAGTATACACTGCAGATCTTTGTATTTGCCAAACTGAATAGTCAGAGGATTGTTTTCAGGCAAGCGCGTTATTCATTCTGAAGCAGCTGACAGGAAGCTTGAAGAAGTTAAGAGAGCTTTAGAGATGGTAATGGCCCTGGAATTATGGGGCGAATGAGACTGACCTTAGAACAATGGGTTAGAGACAACTACATATTTGGCAAACAAATTAGCTGACATGGTACTTTGCTTGATGTATAATGACCAGGAGCTGGAAACTAACGGCAATAAAGTGACAAAATCCAATCTGATAGAATGCCGTTCACCTGGTTTGTGGGACTCGCACTACCTTTTGTCATTTCATGGCACCTGAGGTCATGTTCTATTAGGCCTGACTTTCTTAAGCCAACACATTGCATTGCATATGTAGCAATGCACCGCAGATGGATAGTACTTAAAATTTTCCATTTTGACAATTCTATTTCACACACCTAAGAGGTGGCGACGGCGTGGGCTGGAAGACTTATTATTCCTCAGCATCATCACTTATTTCTTCTTTTCCTAATAACCAGGGAGCAAAGGAAACGATGGATCCATCTGCGGGGGCTTCCGTTCTATTGGGTCAGATATAACTCGTACATTGGGGAAATACATGACCAGCAGCGATCAAACTCCATATGCCAAGGGCAAAAATCCTGGGAACACCCCATTGAGCAAGGCGCAGGTCAATATGATCATTACAATTTTTCGTATTTCTTCACTGGCATACGAAAACAGCATTTGGAATTTCATCCATATTGTTATGGGCTTGTTAGGGGTTTTGGAAAAAAATATATTTCCTAGAAAAGTAACTTCCTAGGAAAATTATATTCCCATGCAAATAAATTGTCATAAAAATTGAAATTTTCATCGTTAGGGGTTTATTTAAAAAATTTTCTTGGAAATTTTTATTAATATATATTAAAAAAAAGTAGATAAAAAACTATGTTAATAAAAAATATTATACATTTTTTTTGCTTGGTTAGGTAATCCTTTTAGTCAATCATTTACATGGATATAAAAAAATGACCTATTATGTATTTATTTTATTAGAAAAATGTGACAATGACAATTCAATTTTTAATAAAATAAAATTAATCTATATGGAAACGACATTGTTTCTATGGATCATATTTGAAAATAGGACTATGACTTTAATAATTGAGATGAAACCCAGTTCACGAAGTTTTCAAAAAATTCTCCAAGGAATTCAATCCATTTCAGGAATTTCAAAATCTCGTCACTAGAAAAAAACCATATCCGCTTCTTTCAACAAAAGAAAGACAATCATATAGTCGAATGATCAATACCAGAAGCACATAGAGTGAAACCAGACAAAAGCATTATGCAAATGGAAGCGAAAACCAGTCCCAACCTGCATCCAGCCTCTTCACAATCTCAAGCTCGTTAAACATGGTAACAAAAATCAATCTTCACATTAAAAAATATTAAAAAATATAAAAACACAAAATTGACAACAGAATACAGATTATAGAACAAATTATGAGGAGGAATGATTCATGAAACATGAACAAGAATGGGGGGAAAGAGACGAAAGAAAGTACCAGGGACGGAGTGCTGAAACCCCGTGTGAAATGATTCAGGTAGAAGAATCTGGAGCATGTTTAAGAAGGGAATATATATATATATATATATATATATATATATATATATATATATATATATATATATATATATATATATATATATATATATATATATATATATATATATATATATATATATATATATATATATATATATATATATATATCGCAAAGAAGGAAATGTGTGACTATGTAAATCTCAGACGCTTTGGATGAAAACAGCCAGGCCAGTGAGAGATGCAGGTGTTGGAAGGAATCTGCTAGCAGTAAGCTCTCATCGTTTTCCTTCAGCTCCTAATCGCAGCCTCACCCGCACAAACTCTTTCAGGGATCAACCAGAAATTCCCCTTCTGGCTTCTATACCGATAAAGACAAAAAGAAACTAACAGAAGCAAAGAGAACCCATGTACCAAAACAAGGCAATTTTGCCGAAATCTAGTTTCAGAGAAAGGAATGGACCAAATGAAGCCTCAAACCATCTAATACATCAAAGTGAGTGTCTTTTCTCAACTGGGTCGGTAGATGGTGGGCTTGTTGTTATGATTGGAGAGTCTTAGGGTGGTTTGTAGTGGCAAGGTGGTGGTAACAATGGCAGAACAGCCAGGGTTTTCAGTCTAGGCTCTTGGAGATGTGAATTCAATCGTCGAGGTTCCAAGCCTCACAACAGCGGGGGAGCAGTCGAAGAAGCTATGGTTTTGGGGAAGGCTGATGACCATACTTTGGAGGATAGGCGTGGTAGCTTTCTGTTGTCTGTTCCGAGGACGGAGAGACGAACCCATCGCCATCAGCTCCGGGGAGACAGGGCTCCTCAGCTCATGACGTTCAGTGAGGGCAGAGGAGGGACCCACAGACGTCTCCAGGACGGCCTGAACAGTTCTCGGGTGAGACGAAGGGTGGTGGTCCTTAAGAGGACGGCAGAGGAGGGAATTGGCGATAGTCATGGGTAGGACGATCAGAGACGATCACCGAGGTTCTGAGCCTCAGAACGGAGGGGGAACTCTTAGAGAAGATTCTAGCTCTTGTTACTAGCTCCAGCAATGGAGGGCTCCCCCGCCGGTGACGATTTGAGAGGGCAGAGATTGGAGAGGGAAGGGGCATACCGAGGAGAGATCCAAAGGAAGACGAAGATAGACATACCGGGGAGGGAGATGGCGATCTCCTCGAGACTAAACCCGATAGTCGGAAATATAGTTTCCAGAGGGTCGGGTGGTCGGGAAATAAATCCCACTTTTCCGCCTTCTTTTCTGGGGGTTGGAAAATAATATTTTCTAGTTTTAAAAATTTCTAGAACCCCTAACAAGGTGTAAAGTTAATTTCTAAGAAAACTTATTTTTCTACTGTTTTTCCATAACCCCTAACAGGCCCTATAGTGTAGACATTGCCCGTCAGTGGCACGAAGAGGGAGCTTCGTCAATGTTGCATTATAATTCGCTTAATTCCTTGTCAATCTCAATGTAAAACCCCAGCCAGTAGCTTCTAGGGAGAGTATCGCTCCAGCGGCTAACGCGCAGGGCATAGCAACTCAGAATACAACCATGGTGGGCAGTGGCTCCACGCAAGAGAAACGCTTTAGGAAAGCAAGCTTGGTAAGCACTCTTTGACCCATTTCCGCTTAATCCCTATTAGGTGAGATCTTATCCTAGCCTGTCGGGGTTCTGCTGATGGATCTTGGGCTTGCACATTACTTCGGGGTTGTTTAATTTTTCGATGACCGATTGCATTTAGCACGAGTAAGATTCACAGATAAGCAAAAAGAACAAACTGAAGATAAGCTCGAGCGATTAGCATGCTATAATTTTTAATTCCTGTTAAGACTTAGTTGTCATGTATATTTTACCAATAGGTTTATATTAAAATTATAAATTTTTTGAATCTGGCTATTTAGTCCCCCTTTTTGTCCCCTCTATCCCCCACCCAAAAAATATATTGGTATTTTTTCTTTTTCTTCTTTTCTTTTGCTTCCCGCAAATACAAGCCCACTTTTTTTCTTTTCTCCTCCAGTACTAGGGTGCCAATATCAACTTCGGCAGTTGATTAGATTCGGTTGTAGTTGTCGTGGCCGCGACTAGTATGGGTTGTAGTTGGCTAGATTTAGTTGGTAATGGTAGCTGCAACCAACGCATAACTCGCAGCGCGAGTCGTAGGATGAGAATTACAGTCGGCTAGATTTAACCAGCCATGGTGGCCTCGACTAGCATGTGGCTGTTGGTCACGGCTTGCGAGCAGCTGTGGCCAGCTAAATCTAGCCAGCCGTGATGGCTGCGGCAGCACATGGCTGCTGGTCACTGCCTGCGAACATCCATAGTAAGCCAGACTGGCAGGCCATGGTGGCCGCAACCAGCATGCGGCTATTGGTTGTGACAGTGGCGAGTGTGCGGCCATAGCCTATGCTGGACAATAGTGATATAATTTTTTATTTATTATAACTTATACTTTTTATAATAGTCATATAACTTTTCATTTTATTTTATGAATGATACGGGGTTTTAGGAGGTGATTGGGTTGACTAACTAATAATGATTAGCTTCACAAAAAAATTCATTCTATACTATTATACATATTACAATTTTATTATAAAGTTATTAATAAATTGATTGAGTTGTTTATCCTAATTGAGAAGAACCAATCCGGAGACATCTTCAGCTAAACAACCTGCAAGGCCATCCGCTTTTTGCAATAAATGAACCATTTTATGATTGTTTCTAATAGACAGTATGCTACTCGAAGTTATTATGATACTAACTCCGAACTAATGATCTAACAGAGTCGCACAGCCACAGAGGTCGATTACACAAGCCTGTTCATTTTTTGATCTTAGATGGGACATGAGTAAATAGGCCTGATTAAATTATCTCTTCAACGTTTGCAGGTCACGAACCCTATCCCTCGGTTAGTGAAGCGTTTGAAAGCTCATGCAACATCTTAGCGTGCCAACAGCCACTCGCCTGCGAGGATGCTTCATATCTCATGCATGCATCCCCTTACCTACAAAAACTAGTTCTTAGGCTCCACACCTTTTTTTAGACATGGCTCCATTTTTGTTGGTAAATGATTAAACACCAATGTATATTACTTTTTGATCTTGCAAAGATTGATATATGGCATTGCCATTTCGTTGGATGGTATTACCAATTTTTGTATCCCTATCACCATATTTATTTTGGCAGATGAGCCTAAAGTCACAGATAATTAGGTAGCACTAGGGCATATATTATTTGGAAGTATTTTATATATTCTCTATTGACATTGACAGTAAGTTTAGCATGGAGTCATTTATTTAAAAAATTGATAGTGCACACACTAATGCACATTAGCATCTGCCAATTGCATTAGTATATGTGCTTTCAATTTCTGTAAAGAACATAGAAAATGCTTTTTCTCCGAATGTTTATTTGTAAATTTCGTGTTTACGCCAGTCTTTGTTGCTTGAGAAAGCTCGGCTGCCCTGAAGGAATTAGAGTCGGATGATCTGATGAAGGGAATGAGTATCCACGGTGTATTCCGAAATGACGTGGGCTTTATTAATATTTTGACGAATGTATATCCATGGATATGCATCCATTTTATGTAGCCAGGTTGTGCATGGGAACCCAAGCCCAAGAGAAATAGCAAAGAGATGGCCACCGTTTAATGTGAATAAAAATTATACTTGTACCTTTTGATGTTTGACCAAATTATATTTAATTCCTGCACATTTGAAAAGTTGCACATATACTTTATATTTTTTTTTGATAATTAACTTCTTATAATATTAATAAATAATAAGAAAAAAAATACTTTGACGATGATTTACACATCAAAAAGAGAAAAAAAGGGAGTAAAAAAAAAAGAGAGAAGAGAGATGAAAAGAGAGGAGAGAGAAAGATGATTGGGATTTCATTAGACATGATAAGGTGATAAGGT
The DNA here is from genome assembly GCA_035235625.1 of Saururus chinensis. Taxonomy (NCBI): domain Eukaryota; kingdom Viridiplantae; phylum Streptophyta; class Magnoliopsida; order Piperales; family Saururaceae; genus Saururus; species Saururus chinensis. Next base: position 38,102,281 of record CP141145.1, read on the forward strand.
GAGGAAAGAGGAAAGAGAAAGATGATTGGGATTTCATCGTTACACATAATAACTTGATTTCGTCATTTAAGAAGATAAAATTACTTAAATTTTTAAAAAAAAAATCAGCAAGCGCTAACCCGGCAAAATTAATATACAATCTAACTAAATATTATTTTAATAAATATTTTTTAAAATATTACTTATATAACCTTCCTTTAAATAAATTCGTTGGGTGTACCACGAAGAAGCGGTGGCTTCAGCGATCAAAACCGAAACAATTGGAAGTGGACACGTGGACTTGGGCCCTCTTCATTGAAGACGAGGAAGGATTCTTGCGGATGTGTCCCCTGCCGTGGCCTCTGCGAGTTAATATCTCAATATGGCGACTAACTCCGTCGTCCCTTCTGTGGCCTTCCGCCACTCACTCCCAAACCCCTACCGTCGATTCTCCACCGCCTCGGTTGCATGCCCTCCCCGGCTCTCTGTCTGCATATCAGCCGTCAAACGGAGCCCCAAGCGCCTCAAATACGCCGCTCCCCGCCTCGCCAAGTTAGTTCGTTCCGCTACTCGACTCTCCCCAGCTTCTACTCTCTCCCACACGCCATTTTTAATGTGTTTTGGCGATTCTTTCGTCTTATCTTATTGCTTCTAAGCCATTTCTTCGCTTTTGTTCCATTTTCCGTTGGAGTAGAGGCAGATATATGGGGTGGCTATCCGGGTTCCTGTCTGAGAAAGCAGCTTATTTTGCTCTTTTTTGTATAAGCACTTTGAGGCGTTAGCTTCTAGTCAGTTCGGTTTTTAAGCTTTGAATTGATTTCGAGACAATTGTTTCTCTGTGATGAGGGTGGTGTTATTTATAAATGTGCTCTTTTATGTAATGTATGTGCGCGCGCTTGTGTGTGTGGGAAGGAGCGCTAAAACGTGAGCTGATACATTGATTTCTTGTTCAGGGGAGCTGAAATGCTATATGTCAAAATTGAGTCGCTGGAGTCAGATGAGTGGAAACTGGATCCAATTGTTGAACTACTCAAAGATGGTGCAGTGGGGGTCGTGCCAACAGACACAGTGTATGCTTCTCGAATTTTAGATTGTTACATGCCCTTTTTCTCCATGTTCTAGCTTCTTATTCTGTCATATTATCTAATGATCGCCAGGTGATAGCTAATTTATGAGATCTGATAAAGATTATTTTTTTCTTGCTTCCGTCTTTGTTGGTTGTTCATAAAATGCGTTCTAGGGAATGTGGACAAGGTCAATATGTACAAACCGAAACGTCAGACAGATCAGAGAGTCAGGGCTGGATAGACCTCTTAAAGGTTTGACAGGGTATCTGTATATTGTTATTCAAGTACTTCAACTTCGATGGTCCATTTGTTACTTGTAAAGCACACCTTCCTGTCCTATTTTATTATAGTACTCCCTCCGTCCCATATTAATAGCTCCATTTAGTTTTCTAAAATGAACTAAAATCAGTTCATTTTCAAACTAAAAGGAACTGTTAATGTAGGACAGAGGGAGTAGTTTATATTGCTTGCCTAACAATTCAGACCTGGGTTGTATCACCTAAAGCAAATTAAAGAATGTCTGGCATTATATCTTATGCTATTAGTTGTAGCATTTAACATGTAACGCTATATGACTAATAAATATGGTAGAATTTGCAGGTCACTTTTGTGTAATGCACATCCTTACTTTATATTTTACTTGGTATAATGTAACTGCCTAATTAGAAAGTTTTGACTGTAAATTAGAAATTGTTGTTGGCAGCCCCCTCTTAAGCCATTTCTAGTACACTTTTTTCAGTTTCCATAAAAGGTTATTGCCTTATGGTTATGTATCAGTAGTATGTTGTAGATAACATTTTAAGTAACTTGAGTCCCTTTCTTTGAGTGTAGCAACTGGTCCCTTAGCAACTATTCCTTTTTTTATAGGCCATGTCAGCCATATTTTCAAATCAATTAAAATTAGACTCTGACACCACGTGGAATGCACTTAACAATTGGCAATTAAGCTATTGGGGAAGATAACATTTTAAGTAACTTGAGTCCCTTTCTTTGAGTGTAGCAACTGGTCCCTTAGCAACTATTCCCTTTTTTTATAGGCCATGTCAGCCATATTTTCAAATCAATTAAAATTAGACTCTGACACCCCTTGGCATGCACTTAACAATTGGCAATTAAGCTATTGGGGAAGATAGGCAAAAGTAGGAAATAAAGAAGGGATTAAGGGGAGAAATACATACAACTAAGGGGTGAGAATTAGGGTTAGGAAAGGCCGAAGTTAGATGAAATGGGAGAAAAATGGAGTGAAAGGGAGGAATTTTTAGACGATGAGAGAAGGAGAGAATTAGGAGAGGACGACTACTCAATCTAGCTCAATTTTCCAATCATTAATCAACCCTCAGAACTAGAGGATCTGATTCTATACTCCCTCCAGCCTAAATTAATAGCTCCATTTGGCAAAAAAGTTTGTTCCATATTAATAGCTCCATTTTGTTCAATTTAAGTAGTTGGGTACTTAAAAAAGAATATCACAAGCTTATTTTTCCTTCTCTTAGATGTGATGTGGGTTTCACCATACAATATAAACCACTATATTTCCAGATGTAGCTATTAATATAGGACGGAGGGAGTATTTATAGATTTGAAATTAAGAATCCTGATTCTACCTGAGTAATAAGTTAATTACAAATACGGATAAAAATAGGACTTGAATAAATCAAGGATTAATCAATCAAACTCCGCTTGATAACCAAGCAACCTAACTAACGGATCTAGCTTAATGGGCCCAAAGGTGGGTCATAACAGAAGACAATATGCTGAAGCAAAGCTCTCAACATATGCTGGGCTCAATTTCTGCAATATTTTATCACTAGTTTTGAATATCCATTGGTCATCTTAGAAAATATTGTTGATTTTTCCATTGTAATTCTTCAGTAATTTTGGCTTAGGAAAGTTGGTTTAGTAGTATATATTATAGATTAATGGCTTATTTGCTACTAGTGACAAATGTTTGTTTCTTTTTCTCTTTCTTTTCATATTTATGCATAAGATCCTAACTGTAGATCAGCTATTTTGTGGAAGAATCACAGGAACACTCTTTTTATTTTTGACAAGTAAAAAATTTATTTAAGCTCAAAGGGGGAGGAATACAAGATTAGACAATATATACAATTCTTCCCTATGAACAACGACTAAGCAACCCACCACAAGGCCAGCACAAGCCCAACGGGAAGAGACCCCTGACAAACAATGACAAAAAACTTGAGAAGAGTGCATCAATCATTCCAAAACTCAATTAGAAAAGAGCAATTTGAAGATTCTCAACCTTGAGATAAATAAATCTTAAGTTTTTATGAACTTCAAGAATAATGGCAAAGGTGAGAGCTGTGGCATTCTTTTTTTTCCTTCTTTTCAAAGATATGTCCATTCCTTTCCTACCAAGTGAAGGTGATATAAACGTTGAACAATGATTTTAAAAGCATGGAGGCTAAGTTATTGTGATTCAGAAAATGGATGAGCCATTGAATCTCACCATCAAAGTCAAGCACAATTTTCATAATTTTGTATTTGGCCAGAAATTTCTTCCACAATAATGTAGAATAAGTGCACCTGAAAAATGGATGGCCAGGAGATTCAGCTTGCTTATAACAAATGTAGCACCTATTTGCTAGATGAAACCATCTAGAGGTCAAGTTGCCCAATGCCATTATTAAAGGCTAGCCAAGAGAAGAATGAGTGGCAGTTCACCCTATACTTGTACCTAACCAAATGGTACTAATCTCCAAAAGTATACTGAGGCCAAATGTAATTCCAAATAGATTTGAAGGGAAGCTTGCCTGAAGGGGAGATCCGCCATATGAATCATCATCATGAAAAAAGCGCAAGAACACTTGGTATTCATTGCACATGTTATGGAGAAATTTGGAAGTATTTGTTGTTTGCCACTGGGAATCTTCATTCTTGATAAGCTTTTGCACTACTGCATCTTTTTTATTTGCGTTTGGTTGATAGTTTGCAGTATTCATAAACGGTTGATTATATGAGATTGGATGTGGAGGTTTTGTAAGGATAAAATTTTCATCATACTGTGACAATTACCATGTTGTGGTTGCTGCTATTTAGGTATGCTATTGTCTGCAACTTGGGAAGTCACTCAGCCATTGAGCGCTTACGCAGGTACCATCTTTTGTTTTTGGGGGTATAAAATTTTATATTTGTGACCCTTTTCTTCATTGGTGAGTAGCCTGTAATTCTGCTAGGATCTCAAATGGAGGTTTTGAGAAACGGAACTGATTTAGAAATTTCACTATGATTTTGTATTGCAGGATCAAAGAGATAGAAACATCAAAGGCAAGATATACTTCTTATTCATTCCTTGTAGCTATTGTATAAAGCTTCAATAAGGTATCAAACTTGATTGTGGGTAATTCTGTGATGTCTTCCATGTTAAAATAGCTATGAGCAGCAGCTTTTGTTGATTCTTTTCTGCTTTAGTCTGAAGACTTTCTTTGAATTATTCTTTGCGTTTTTGGGCTTGGTGGATAAATCCTATGTCCTTGATGATTCTAACTCACATTACGTGACCTTTGTTGGCAATTTGCTAAAAGCTCATGGTTTAAAGCTTGTGTACTTGGTCATCCTATCCTTTCCCTTACAAATGATGTCTCCCTGTGTCCCATATTAATAGTTCAATTTAGAAAAAATGTTTGGCCTATATTAATAGCTTCATTTGGGTCAATTTAAGTGGCTGGGTACTTAGAAAGAATCTCAGAAATTATTTTTCATTCTCTTAGCTGTAGATCCCACCGTTCAATTAAAATCACTATTTTTTCAAATGAAGCTATTAATATAGGACAGAGGAATTATATTTTTTGAAGCAATAATTTTCCTGTATAATTAAAGTTTTGATCAAAATAGAGTCCTTGTTATTCCACCTTGTGTTTTCTGCCCAGTAAGAAAAACTAAGTTGAGTGTCTGGTATACCAATGAGACCAATTAACTTTGACGTTTTTGAGAAACAATTTGTCTTCTGCCTTTTGCTCTGTACTGAACTACTGATAAACGAATTTGTACTGCAGCCACTCAGTATTTTATGCCATTCTTTGAAGGATATTGACACATACACAATGGGGTTTCCTCGTGGGAATGCTCAGGGTCAAACTAATATCTTTCGAGCTGTTAAGCATTGCTTGCCTGGACCTGTAAGTTATAGGTGTTACTTTTTTCTTTCTTCATAGAGACCACAATATGCAAGTTTAGTTTGAAAAATGTGTTATGATGAATGTACTCCATTTGTGTGGAAGTATACTTTCATTTTGCCTGCTAGCAAAGAACTACCCAAGCAGTGTGTGAAATATGGAGCTGCAGCGAAGTATGCGTCAAGGAAAAATGTTGGTGTCCGCATTCCAGATGATGCTATATGTCAGGCTATATTGGGGAAGTTGGAGAAACCTTTGATAAGCACAAGGTTGACTCTGGTAAACTTTGGATAGTTATGATGTTTATTTTAGTAGCTCTTTTGCTACTCATGGTGTTCATAGTTTTCTTTCAGTGTCAAGTGGCCTACGAAAGATGTATGGATGATAGATCCTGTTATAATTGGTGACATTTACGAGCCAGAGGTATGCCATACGAATTAAGTGGTCATAAAACGGACCTTTTTAGATATTTGTTTCTGATTTGATAGTTTTTCGCTTCCCTACGTGAACTAGAATTTAGTGCATACAAAATTTAGTAAATGGATGTAGTTTGTTCCTGTTACGAACCATGCTTGATGTGATCATTTTGTTAGCATTCATCTTATAGTGGATGTGCTGGAACTATTTGTTAGTATTTAATTGCTTAAGAAATGCACTCATTTTTAGCTTCATTTGAATTGTTGTAGGGTCTTGACTTTGTTGTAGATGGTGGTGTTAGAGTTGCTGATCCATCTACGGTAGTTGATATGACAGGAAGAACACCAACAATTATTCGGCTAGGAAAGGTATATATGACCTATATATCTGTTACGTCCATGTTACTAGTAATTCAACTAATGCTTGAAGACTATGACGGTATGTTGGTTAAAATCTGTTTTTGTTAATCATCCTCTGTTGTCTTGATATCCCATCCATTGCATCAGATAGCTGAAGAGGCACTTGTTTGGATATAGTAACTGTTAATGATTTTGGTGACGGCTTTGGTAAAATGTCTTGTCCTAGAAATGGTTGATGATTTTCAGGGACGAAAGCAGGACTGGATGGTTCTGGATAATGAGGATTCTGACGCCAACAATGAAGAGTATCCTTTTCTCAGTCCTGCTCCAATTTGATCAGCCATCTCAGTTTTCACGTCGTCTTGTACTGGGATCTTAAATGCTTGAGCCCCAGTACGATTTTTTATACACATACACAAAGTGATGATGGTTCTCCGGTTCCTTTCCTGGTTGTCTCCAAACTCCGTTTTGTATAGGATGGTGGTCAAGGTATGAGGAACCATCGGCTTACAGAAATGGTTGAAAAGTTACTTGCTGAAGCATGTATCTGTACATAACTTTGTAACTACATAATGGTAGAAGAGTTTGTACATTTCAAAGATTTGTTTCATATTTACGTCCAGGAGTTTTCAAGCACCAGCTAATGCCGAATGTGTAGCGTGTACACGCTGAAAGGTGTAAATAGGCTTCAAAGCCCGTGCGCTTACCAACCGGGCCCTTCAAGCGTGTATTCATCCTGATCGCAGTGGCCCATTAAGCGGAGAGTACGAAGTCTGCTTACGAGTATGCGATGAAAAACCTCTATTGTGTGGGACTACTTTAATTCAGGTCTAGTTGTTAGCTTCCTCCGTCCTAAATTAATAACTTTAATTATTTTATAAAATAAATTAAAATTTTAATTTATTTTAAAAAATCAAATGGAGCTCGGAGTAGTACCAACTGTCGGCAGTTTGCATCACATTTACCATCTACCAGTATGAGCTGGATTATTTTGGTATCCCAATTCAGGGGACAGAATAACAGCCAAGGCCAGAGTCGGAGCCATCATCCATCCCCACCCGAACCAAAGCTTCGCAATTAATGGCCATCGCCGGGGAAGAAATAAAGTTGGCATTAACAATAGTAGGCCAACGGCTGCCGTTGTAAATGCGGTTCACTCTCCAACTCCCCATCATGCTGTCCGGCCCCCTTGCCATTTCCAACTTTTATTGCGAAGACTGCTGCCTTAGCAACAGACGCTAATGGATGGGAATTTTTAAACACTTGGGTGGATAAATTGTTGGGGAGCACACTCGCATCAGACACTGTGCAAAGGGTGCACTAGCCGATTAAGAATCGGATCCCTTTTGGAACCCCACTTACTCCCCTTTTCTTCCCCTTTTCCCTTCTTTAAACGGGTGTGTGGGATACATACAGCCTGCTGGATTCCTCTTTCCTCGTGTTCTCTCCCCTCGTCTCTATCTCTTTGACAGACTGAACCGCACTGAACGAGGGAAAGCAAAGCAGTATGCTCGCCACCATCGCCCCACTTTTGCCTCATGACCCCCAGGTCAAAGCCCCCCTTCCTTTCAATGGCCCTTTTGACCGATGAAAGGATTGTCACTGCAAACAACCTCGGATTCCCCTACCCCAACAGGAATGCAAGCTATGTCTCTTCTCAATACTGCCGGAAAAATATTTTTGTTCTGTAGATTCTAAAGCTGGAGCAGCTGAATACATCAGAACAACAGTGAATGCTTAACATAAAAGTTACGTTTCCTGTCTCCACTGCTCAACTTATCACACCTTCTGGTTTGGTCAAGTCGTACACATACATGCGTAGTTGGCAGTTATTGGCCCTTTCTTTTGCGAAAAGCACGAGGAAAAGGAAGACAACAAATAAAAACTTGGGAACAGCTTATCTTGAATCCCTCCAATCTGAGGTTATCTTATATACAAACCGGGGTTAATGGGCAAATTCCATTCACATGGCTAATGACTATTCATCCTCAACGCTCCTTTACAAATCACAATCCCTACGAATCTATTACGGGTTAATGAAAGTAACAAGATTTGAATGGGTGAAGTCAATTCACAACCGGAGGGGTGATGAACTCATTTCAGTCCCCCACATCCGAAATTCTCATCCCATTCACACTAACGTAGTGATTTTAATTCTCTCTTAAAACCCGTTATTATACTTTTCATGAAATCAAATAATTTCCACAAACAGCATCATAGTTTCTGTTAACAATTTGATCATATTTTGATCTGCGGTGGGATGTTCATCGTAAAAAATTTTCCGGATTGAGAATGAAACCAAGCTTCTGTACAGAACATAGTGATGATAAAAAACTATATACAAAATTGTATACATTTTTAGACAAAAAGTAGTATTTCATTACCTAGTTAACAAAATTCTCTTCTTCCTTGTTGTAGTTTTTATAAGAAAAAGACGCAAAATTCTCGTTCTGTCAAGATCAACTTTACACTTGCCCAGAAACCTCAACCTCGTCGTCCTTGTCCTCCTCGTCGCCGTTATCATCATCGTCATCTTCTCCGTCGTCATCCTCGTCCTCTTCCCAGTCAACCCAATGTTCTAGAGGAGTGCATTCCGCCTTGTGCCTGGCCTTCCAGTCCATGGCTTGGCACGCGCGGGAGCAGTAATTGACGGCTCCACACACAGAGCACCGGCGGAACTCGTGCCGCCGGGTCTCCGGCCTGCCACATCCGACGTGCGAGCATAGCCTGAGGCCCGGACCTGCCGACCCGCCCCGCTCTGCAAACCACTCCGATAGGAACCGGCTTGACGGGTGTGTCTCCGCTGCCGGCACGTTACACCCGAAATCGCTTAGTAGAGGGCATCCCGAACTCCCTGCTCCATGCCTGTGGTGCAAAGCCATCAGCTGCCCAGGCGATGGAGGTGATGGAGACGACGAGGCGGAGGTGTAAGAGGCCAGCACCGTTGCAAGCTCGCGGGCGTTAGCCTGGACAAGGAAGCGGCGACCTTCATTGATGTTCTGACGAACGCCATAGCCATCTTGTAGACAATGACCGAGCTCGCGGATGGCATCTACGTGGCCAAGGAAGGCTGCGCGGGCGCAGAGAGCGACCCCGGCGCGGAGGTCCTTGTCGGTCTTGGAGCCGCCAGAGCCATTGAATTGGATGACGGCTAAGGAGTACAGAGCCGGTGCATAAGAGGCGATGGCAGCTCGAGCCATCAGCGACGCACCGCTGCCCCTACTTTGCAAGCAGTAGAATCGGATCTGCAGATTTGCAAAAAAATAAGAAAATGAGTAAAATGATTTCTTCCAAAAAATAAGTTTTTTCAAATGATCAGCACAAGGGGTAGACAAACCATGCCAAGGATATAGCAAGCTTCGACATTGCCTGCATCGGCGCATAGCTTCAAAAAACGGTGGGCGGAGTCGGACCAATTTTGAGCTTTCACGGAAATCGACTTGGCGGAAGCCTTCGACAAGACAAGAGGATGGAGGCCCAACCCGTTCAGTCTCTTGCATCTAATTCATATTCAACCAGTTTCTTTTAGCAATCCAATCCAATTCAATATAAGAAAGGAGATAATTTTTTGTTATTAAAGCGCGGAAGATCTTACGTGAGGAGGACACTGACGAAGTCGGAGGGACAGGCGGCGGAGGAGCTGAGCTTGCAGAGGATGCTGGCGACTAGATCATCCGGCAACCCATCGAAGAAGTCCAAGGTCTGAACCTCCGGCTTTGCGTGAGTCCTGCATCTCTTCCACCCAATCCCGTCATCTTCCCTATATTCACTTCCTTCTTCTCTATCTAGACGTGAATCTCGTCCACTGTCTCGCTGCTTATCGTTATCCCTCCTCCGTCTTTTCCTTAAACTCTCCGTTCCTTCTTTACGTAGCTGGGTTTGGGGATAGCAGGCGCCCCTCCTCGTTCGCATATCTCTTTCTGCAAATTGTGCGTGTGAGTGTGTGCGAGAGAGAGAAAGAGAGAGGGAAGAGACGGTCTCAAGCGGAGGGGACGAAGATGACAAGGGGGGCATGGCCTGGGCTCTTATAAGTGGAGGTTCTCGGACCAAGAGGCGAATTTACGTTTATGGCCTCCCCGGCCCCAGGCCTCTCGCTTCCATTTCTCGCCTCCTCTCTCGCTGCCGTGAATCGCACGGTCAAACGTCGTTGACCCGGGTGCTATTAGCCCATTTATGCATCCGCCCCAGTCCCCGCGCTCGCTCGGCCTCGCCAGTCCCCACCCGCCGCCCTTTTATCCGTTTGTTCCTAGTGCGCCGCTTGGTTTTGTTCGACAGTAAAAATTTCTCCGAACACGGTGAAAGAAGGTGGTCTCAAGTCGCTGCTGTTTGAGGGGTTTTTTCCGGTTAAAGGAGACAGTGGGGAGTGGGATTAAGGAGCGGTTAATGTGCTGTTTGTTGGGGTAAAACTGACTTCGGTTATTTTCTGAGGGGTTAAAAAAGTGAGCAGTGGGGGGAAGGCCGAAAGCCCGCTCGTATGCATACGTATGATGGAAAGGGCATGCATTACAACAAATTCAGGTAGAGGGATTCACGGCTTCCCCTCGAACCCACCCCACTCAGCGGTCAAACTGCTGACTCAGTACTGTGTCCGGTGCGGTGCTACTCCTTGCTACCAATGCTTTCCCCCAGCTCGCCATTTGGCTAACTCAAGTTCCCATGATCCCCCCCCCCCTCCCCCAAAATGACTTGAACCGATTTTGGTTAACAATCTTTGTTCGTTTCTATGCAAAGAAGTAGAGAGCGACAAACGGAAACCAATTAATCAAGCAGCTCGTCGAATTCATTAAAGCCAGACTGACGCTGCTTCCACTTGTAATTTCCAGACCATGCATGCGTGATGGCCGGACTCGGCTGCAGAACCAATATAAGCTTGAACCGGCCAGCTTTTGACTGTCCTATTTTTTTAATTTTTGCCGCACCTAGGCTGCTTATTTAAATTTGATCGGTCCTTTTTTTATTTCTGGCGTCACATTCACGAAGAGTTTAGCAACCAAGAGAGACATAAAAATGTGAAAGTGACGAGTTTAGCAACCAAGAGAAATTTAAAAATGTGAAAGTAATGGAAGTTCTTGATTACACTGAGTTTTAGTGAGAAGAGGTAATTAAGGACGCTGTTGAGCAGGGACAACAGGGTCCAATCGACTTTCTGGCTTCCTCTACTCAAAACTCGTGCCCATGGCTCAACATCAAGTATGAAGAAGCTGTCTTAATTGCTGACATTCACTTTCTATTTTTTTTATGATAAATAGAATGAGATCATTTCGTTTTGAAAAAAGTATTTAGTTGTATTATAGCTACATTAACAATTGCAAAAACGAATAGACCACAAAAAATTCTTACGTAATTTATTGTATAAAAAATTATATAAACCCAAGCTTACACGCGTCAATGTAAACCCAATCATCCTGGATCAAGATATTATATATAAGTAATAACAAAACACGATCATCAAAATATTAGAATCGAACCGAGCTGAACCGTATGTCCAACTTGATCACGACGGACAGTTCATAGAATTGGGCCAGAAAACAGCACCTGCATGGACCTAAATTCTAACTTCATCTATACAGTTTTCACTTAGTTCCAACTCCAAAACAACCACTTATACCAAAAAACAAAAATTAAAAAACTCCAAAACAGCCCATGACAAATTCTACGCCTTCTGTTTATGCAAAAACAAGAAATTCCTTCAGCAGTTTTTTTTCATTCAAGTGCGGTTTTTTCTTAAGAAAAAAACCAATTCAGCCAGCTACCAGCAGATTCCTGTTGTAAGAAACTTGCCCGCCAGGTGAAGAGTACTGCAAAGAGCCCCGACAACTAAATACACCACCAGCCGTTGATGGGGCCTAGTTGTTACCACCAAGCAACATTCTTCCAGGACTTTGCCTCTGCCCACAGCCCGTAGATATAATAATACCGAACATTTAATAGGGTCCAAGTCACACCCAATGCCGACGACTAGTTTCAGGGGCCCTCGCAAGTCTTCAAAAATGGAGGCCCACGCACACGAGGAGGAGGCGAGGGGGTAGGCTTTTGGTCGTGTCAGAGGGAAAACCATCAAACACCACAAAGATTGTCAAGAAGGCGTGAGCATTGCCTTCTCCGCAATGGAACGGACCACAGGTAACTTGATTCGGTGACAATGCGGCCGTTCTAGAGGGTCGTAGCGTTTGGGGCATGAGAACGCCGGCATGATGTCAAATCGCTTTTGTGTTTGTTTAAAGAAATACGTCAACGAATGACGTTTTGGGAAGTATAAAAAGTATACTATATGCAACTTTTATTTTTTTATTTGTTCTCTACTGCAATAATTTTAAGTTGATGGGATGTGTTAGAATAAAGTAAAAAACATTCGACACGCTGCCGATTACGCTAATAGAGTAAGTAAGTTAATTGGGATTTATGATTCAGGAAGTTGGAGCTGGAAAGCAATGGACTGGCAAGATTCTTCTGCCGTGCTTAATGAACTGCGCAGTCCGTGCACGTCGACCTCGTTGTTTTCCACTGCTTCCTAAGAAATACGTAATATAACCATTGACAAGAAATATAGTACCATTTTCATTTTCTTCAATAAACTGATTCGTCGACTTTCAAATTACAGAGTTGTCTAGTTGCAGTCTTGTTGGTTTGACATATTCCCCCACCTTAAGCAAAGCAAACGATCGATGCGTTGAGTCGGTAATCGCTAAAATATTGCGTTCTTACACCTATTGCCTTGTTTCATATGCTACATATGAACGGATCGACATGGAAAGCCAACCTAACTCTGCCCACAATTATCTATTATAAATATGTATAGTTCGTCACTTTTCCTGAACTTTTAAGAGAAGTGATTATCTAACATAAAATGAAGTCCTTGTTTCAAAGTCTGTGTGGAGGAAAAACTCCTTACCGTTTTTTGTTCACATGGCCCCAATGAGCTTGGATGTGCAAAAGAGTATTAGAAATGCATAGTTAATCTCTTCTCCTAATAATTTAAACACTCAGGAGTATTCCAACTAAGCTCACATAAAAAAAAATTGCAGTTATTTTTTTAGTTTTACATACAAATAAAGAAATTAACAAATTGAGAGGGCAGCAGGTATATAGTGGCAAATTTGGGATTTAGCTTCAATTCGATTTGGGGTCATTTTAGTTCAATTAAAAAAATAAAAGTAGATAACAAAATTTAATCGAGGAGGTTGAGTCCAAACCGGCTTTATCCAAAACAAGGATAAATTTGGAGTTAAAAATTTTGGCTAAAATTTTGCCCATCGTCCATTTTGATTTTTTTTCTATAAAATTTCGATAAAATGTGCCGAACTTTGTCACTACGGACAGGAAGACGGAGCCCTATGTATTTTCCAGTTGATGGTGAGCACATCATTTTTGTTACCGATAAAACATGTATGGAAGTAGATATGCGCTTCTAGAATGATACTCCTTATATTTAACGTATCTTGCGTCTAGATTGTCTTCTTAGAATAAGCATGCGTGGATGTCGGAAGACCATGACAATTATGTCCAAGAATATAAACGTAAGAGTTAGAATGTTTGCCTAAATAACCGGCTCCTAAAATTTTGCACAAAATTCCTAGTCTGGACACCAATTCCTTTAATTCATTTCGTTGAAGCTAGCATACCATATCATAGGGATGCACCGTCATATGATTCTCTGTACAAGCTTATTTAACTTTGGGGGACTAGAGATTGAGGCAGTGTGTATGAAAGACGAACTTCGGATTGGGAAGTTCAAAAAGTACCGTTACATCTTGCCGGGAGCGCTTCTCAATAATTTAGCTATGCAAAGTAAATATTTCTTGTTTTGTTTTCATGTGTTCCAATGAAATTCTGTAACTTTTTTATTATTAAATTTAAGTAGTTAAAAACTTAAAAAATAATATTATAATCTTTTTTTTATCTCTTAAATGTAGGTTTCATTTCATAAAAAATATAGGCTTTACCTTTTAATAAAAATTATTATTTTTTAAATATAACTATTAATATGGGACTGGGAGAGTAATTACTAACTAATTACGGAGTTGTGTTTATGAGATCCTACTTACACCTGCTATCTAGCCATTCAACTTATTCGATATTTATCTCAAACTTAAAGATTTAAAAGTATTTAATTTACTTAATTAATAAAAAATAATATTTTTACATCAAAAGTTTATATTAAAAAATAATAAAATTTTAATTAATTTAGATAAATAAACCCATGTGAATTTTATGTAGAGCCTACTTGCAAAGTCCAACGAGTGTTTTAGAATATCTCTCCATATCCATTTTGGGACCATGGAGAATCCATGGGTACCAGAACTTTAAAGATAATATCACAATATTCATTTTATCTTTTTCTATCGCAAACAAAAACAAAGTACAAGATATTTTAGCTAATGTTAGTACGATAGACATCTCTTATTACTTACTTTATATGAGAAAAACTTTTTATGCTCTTAACTAAAAATGAATCTAGCATACGTTACATATAAGAGCTTTTGATATTTGAAGATCTAATGGCACAAGTGAAATAAATATTAATATATATGTATTGTGATATCAGATAAAAAGCTTATATGCCTAAGTTAGACTTGGCTCATTGTTAATGAGAGCAAAAAACCATACCGTAAGGTGCCATTATACATTCAAGCGGCTTTAAAAAAATTAACCGGGGCAACTTTTTTCAAACTTTTTTGTTGAATAGATTTGTTATGTGTTTATATCTTGGGAATATCACTCCATGTCCATTTTTGGGAGCATGGAGAATCCGTGGGTACCAGAACTTTAAAGATAATATCACAATATTTATTTTATCCTTGTCTATAGCAAACAAAAACTAAGTAGAAGATATTTTAGCTAATGTTAGTACCACAGACATCTCTTATTACTAAATTTATAGGAGAAAGAGTTTTTTATACTCTTAATTAAAAATAAGCCTAGCATAAGTTATATAAAAGAGCCCTTAATATTTAAGATCTACGGAATATATAATATATAAATATAAATAAAATAAATATTAATATGCGCTAGCATGTGTATTGTGATATCACGGATAAAACGCTTCTATGCCTAAGTTAGACTTGGCTAATTGTTAATCGGAGCAAAAACCCATTCCCTAAGGTGCCATTATACATTCAAGCGACTTTTAAAAAATTAATCGGGGCAACTTTTTTCACTATATATTAATGTGAATTTTTTATATATATATAAAAAGATCTCCTTCTTTGTTCCCAAAATACCATTTGTCCCTTCGGTAATATTTGTTTGCACATGCGTTTCAGCGTTTGCGTTTCTGGATGTTGACTATAGGTTAGCAAGCTACAAGAACGTGAAAAGCTTTGGTTTCTTGGCTCACAAGGGGAGTGCTTCATTTTCTAACAGGCACATTAATTGGGTCCAAGCCCGTCACTTGTCAATGTGTTCCGTCCAGATCTTTGCTTCGATTTGCTAGTCATTTTTTCTTCCTTAGACGGGACGGCTTTTGTCAGTATGTCAATCCAAAATATTATTACCGAATACTAGCTAGCATCCTTTTACCACAGATTTGATCAAAAAAGCACGAAATGTAGAAAAAAGTTATGTCAAATTTGTTGAAGTTGTTCCCGAATTTTGAAGAAAATTTAAAACGTCTTAGCTCAATTATTTTATTTCCCTATCGGAAGTGTCTTTGTTGTTGCAGGACAAAGAGGTAGGAACTGGTCGTCCATGCTCCAAGCCACTTGTTGCCCATGATAGCTACTTTGGCTGCGAAAAGATATTTCTCACATCCAATTTGGCTGAGACTTTGCCAATCAGCCGGCGCCGAGTGGACACCAAGACAAACAACTTGGATCTCCCATAATCTGCCGGAGGAGCTAGAGGCAGCCAGACAGTTGCAAGAGACTTAGCCACATGTGGCCCTGGAGATGCAGCTCTTTCCACGTCAAAAAAGATAAGGAAGCAGATAAACCGAGCGATCAGCTGAGGGAATGCGACTGGTACCTGCAATCATACTGATGGACGCTGGAGGCCATCTCATCCAACAACTACGACTCAAGTGCCGTCCTCCCTGAACACCATGCATCTACCATCGCATCCTTCGTCCTTTTTTGACAGCCTTACGACTACCGAGCTGTACTTATTGAATTATAAATTACTAGCATTGAATTTTGATCATTATGTCGGTCGTTTAACTAGAGTGATTTCAGTACAAAGAAAAATGATAATAACTTAACAAATCCATTCAATAATTTTTTTCAATTAGGTTTTAATTTGGCGAATACCATGCCCATATGTTCTACCTAACAAAAATTTAGTTGAGAAGGTTTATAGGGTAGAAATGGTTGGAATTTGGAACTGGTTGAGTGCAGAAGTTTACGAGTTCATGGCGGAATGGAGACAGGGAAAGTGGGCATATCGGCTAAAATCGATGAACAATCTGGCGGTGGTTACAACACACAACCTGACGGCTTAGAGCCTTTGCACACTAAAATCTGCGGGAAACCGGTTACGTGAACTTAACTGGTAACAAGTGACGCCCACAGGCCACAGGCAAGCAAGAGGGCTTCTTGCTTGGCGGGTGATGTGTGACATGTTGGCTACGAAAAGGGTCCAACATGTCAGCTGCAGTCAGGCTTCTTCATCTACCAGTCAACGTTTTTGACTGCATGGTAACTCCCACACTGGCTGCAGCAGAAATAGGAGTAGAAGACTGACCCCTTTATTGGTCCATAAGATACATCGTATATGGCCCAAATACTATATGTATTAGTCGATTTTTTCTTTCATAAATATTGCTACTTTTGTAATGAGAAATTATTTAGTGGAACCCATGTACATGTACAAGCTATATGGTGTATAAGTTAACTCATTGTTTAACATGTTTTAACACTTTCTATATGTTTAAATGTGAATAATTTTATATTTTAACTTTAATTTACATGTCAAAAAGTGAATAAAAATGAATCAAAGGTAAGGAAAATAAAAAAAAATAAAAAAATAAGAAGACAAGACAAGTAAAAGGAAGTGTTTTTCCATGCTCCCTCTTTAATGTGATCCGAGCGTAAAAAATGTCTGGGAGTCGTCTAATTTCAAGATCGGTAGTGCACATGCTAGTGTAAGTAATATTTACGTTAACATACACTAGCGTGTGCACCACTAATTTTAAAATTGAACGGCCCCTGAGGGTTCCTCTGTTAAAGTGGAGCATAAAAAATACTTCCTAATTGGAAATATTTTAAACAGGTAATAGATAATATACTAGATTCTATGTATTATTGTATTATGTACTGCTGAAGCATTGAAGGTTGCGAAGTGTTCCAATTTCCTAATCCCACAAGAACAAAAATTCCTCACAAGCAAAGAAATGGTCTGAGAAAGAGCTACACTTCAACTAAGACTGTTCGAAATTCGCCATCGTGTATCTTCCCAACTAACCCTTAAGAAAGAAATGAGAAATATAACGTTATTAGCAATCAACCAAATAGAGAAGGGTCCATGTTAATGTGCCATGGGAGGAAGCTTGCGGAAAAGAAAATTTTTAAGCAAGGTTGGTATGGCAATTTCCCTGCTAAGCTAATTGAGTTGGAATTAAGTAATGGAATGTACAAGATTTGCTGCAGATAATCTATTCCATAACCTACCCTGCAAATCTGCATTCCTAATTACCGATCCAAGAAGGATTCGTAATTAATCTGCATCCCTAATTCTCATTCTCTCATTCCTCTGCGTATTGGGATTCGGGAGGGAAGGGAAGGATGTTGCTTAACGCATTTGCATTGTAGTCAACCCCCTTGAACACTGGCAGTCGCAGAGGAGTGTGATCCACGCCAACTAATGTACTTGCTTCCTCTGTCATTTCCCAACCCCATTTGCCATTTACTTAAATAAAATAACACAAGTACAAACTAATCTACATCCTTCAAATTGTCTATTGCTCCAATTTGACTCCTCCCAACCAATGACTACTGATCTCCCAAACATCCAGCCCACCTAGTTTTTTTCTCAATTTCCTGTTATGTCTAAATCACTCACTTTCTTGAATAGTTAGAGATGCCGGGCTGGCGGGCCCTCGGTTTGGTTTTTGTTTTTGTTTGGATTCTACACATGGGAAAAGGCACATACATACAAACTCTGAAGATCCCGTCAAATCGGACGCCGGTTGATTGTGGGCCGACCATGTCTTTCACTCAGTGCTGCTATTGGATTGTTCCGGTTGTAAATTCGTGCACAGAGAGAGAGAGAGAGAGAGAGGTGCCGTTATAAAAGTTCCTCATGTCTTGTGCAGTCTGCAGATTACCCTTTGACACTCCTATCAAGGACGTTCAGTGCGTTACTCTTGCCTCGACTAGATGAGGAAATCTCCATTCTCAACCCTTGTCACAACGTCACCTCCAAAGTTTAGGCAACTTTTGGATGGAAATGAGTTAATAATGTAGCTTCTTAAGGGGGGAAACCACAAAGTATTTGCAAGTGCATTAAATTGGCATGTGATGAATGTTGACAGATTCAACAGCAGTCCTCACGTGATATACCCCACACAGTGGCTCCCACAAATCACGCTCAAACTGTTGTGCACCAGTTCTAATG
This sequence comes from Saururus chinensis, assembly GCA_035235625.1. Taxonomy (NCBI): domain Eukaryota; kingdom Viridiplantae; phylum Streptophyta; class Magnoliopsida; order Piperales; family Saururaceae; genus Saururus; species Saururus chinensis. Next base: position 38,120,788 of record CP141145.1, read on the forward strand.
GGAAAAAATTGCAGCGGGCATGAAATGGAAGTAAAGGGTTTTCACCATTGATGACCTGCCGTGAAAGGTAGGGCTGCCACTTTAATTGTCTGCAGCATCCTTGAGGGGCATGCGATGCGAGCGAGCCCCCTCTTGTTGGCTAGAAATTATGACGAGTAGAGCCCACGCGTGAAAGCTCTAGTGTAGAGGATGATAATAGACAAGTGACAGAAGCTTTGTGTGAGCAATCACGAAGTTCTTCGTCAAAATACGCGGCATCATCGTCCAAAGAGTGGGAAAGCTGTGGCGAAGTTAGGCTTCTGCCTCCCGGCACTGGGACAAGACTTGTTCGCTGTTTGCCTTTACGTGCATGGCAAGCGAAGGCTCACGCAAGCTTGAAAATGGCAAATTGGTCCATATCAGATACATTTGCTGCCTTCATCAGGAACGGGACATGCCGGTCCTTGACGAGCCCATTTGGTTGTGATTTGCTATGGTTCGACCAGCTGTCTCAGTGATACAGTTCAAGTAAGGCGCATCATTTATGGTAGGGTTCATTTCACCTAGTATAATAAATTTTTATTTTAGTTTTTGTCTAATAATTTTTTCAACAAATTTTTATTAGACTGTAACAAGTTAATACTCCTATTATTAGGTGAGACCTACTTTTTTTTTTATCTAATCAAAATTTGATGTAAAATATTATTTGACATAAAGTGAAATAGAGTTATTAACATCTTTTATGGAAGAACTTATTACACGTACTTATTGTTGGAAATGAAATAATGAATAAAAGAGGGAGATCAAATCTAGCAAGGTTATCTCCTTATTACCTATTTATCCTACCCACTAGTGCTTTGTCATTCACGGAAGTCTATTTCACATGATAAAATAATATGTTGTTGTAGATGGAAATACTTAATTTGCAACCCACGGCGAAATGTAAGCTCTGCTCTTATTCTTTAGAACCTTAATGCAGACTCTGGAATTTTGAATCCCCTTCTATAGTGTATGTTGTATAGAGGGTGCAAGTACGAGACATGAGGAGTCGTGTGCACATTACTAAGAGACATCATGGGAAGATGTTATGTGTCCCTTATCTCCAACAACTGGATTCATCTTAACTTAAAGGTTTAATCTAAGTTCATCGAATTCTAAATAAAAATTGATATATCGAATCCAAATTAAGATAGGTTCAACAAATCCAATCCATAAGGGACACGAATAGTATTAACTATTCCAACACTATAATCAATGCTCATTCATTCGCTTATGACTTTAAAATTAAGTGATTTTAATTCACTTAACTCAAATTTATCAAAGATCATTATATATACTCAAACCATTTTATTTCAACATTTATTGCATAATGTCAAACATGTTTAATATTTTTTTTCTTGGCCTATTTTTCATCCACCAATTTTATAGAGTGGAGTTCATGCAACTTAAATGTGAAAAGAATTTTGTTGACATAAGAGTTTTAATTGTACTTCACATGAGTTTTAATTGGAGTTCACATGGGCCTATTTATCTAGACCAATCAAAACTCATATGTGAGTTTTTAATGTAAAAATATCATTATTCTTTTACTTATTGATAGCTACTTGGATTACAAGATCTCCCCATTTCTCTTTACTTGAAGCTTTGTGTTTAGATAAATTAGGTTGTAATCTACTTAAAAAAAATGTAGGCTGTGCTGTTTCTCCATTAATTCCTAATGAAATTTCCAAATATGAAATAGTTCTTTGCAAAAAAATAAGAAAAAAATATGGGATTTCTTTAATAAGTCATGTACTTAATATGCATCAATCAGAATAATTTAGTTGACTTAAAACACTTTAACTAATGCCTTTTTTATCTTATTTGGTCTCTTAAAATTAATTTATTTTGAAAAATTAAAACCGAGGGAAGCCTTAACATCAACAAAATCAACAGTTGGTTCCATGAAAAATTGATTAGGAAATGTTGTGGTTGGTTTTGTCCAAACATGTGAGTTCCCACCATCTTATCACATAAATTCAACCAATGCTCAGTTATTTGAAGAAAGGTTTTAAAAAATGGCTCAATCCAGTTGGTTAAATCGGGTTTGGTAGATACTGTTTAGACCAATCTTTCTGTTCACTTGACAGTAGGCCCCTATTGACCGAAGTGTATAGCGTGCATAGGATTTTTAACGTAGCACACATAGTTTGACAAGATAAGTATGACAAGATCTAACATAGTACATAGTTACCTTCCCTAAGTGCCACGTTAGGATCCATGTAGCATGATCACATGACTATATACACGAAGCACTAGACACACCCTACACTAAATAATCAACATGTTTCATTGTAGCAAGTATACTAACTTTGCATTATACAGAAGAAAAGATAGTTCATTTTGTTAGAAAATAAAGGGGGCTCATTTTTAGGGGTGTTCATGGACATCCATTATCCGTATGATCGTCTGTATCTATTTTTATATAGAATGGGTAATTTTTTTGGTCTAGGCTAGACACGTACACAGACAAAGTGTTTTGTCCACACTAATAGGGAGCTACAGACATAAACATACCTTTGTTTGTGTCTACAAACATTCATGCCCGCCACTCTTGCTTAACATTCTTTTAAATATAGTAGTAATTATTACTAATTATTAAAAAAAATAGAATTTAGTTCCTATTTAACATCTTAGGACAGTCTTAACATGCTACATAGGCACTTTACTACTTAAAAACATGAATCTAGTTGTTATGTACCATGTTAGAATAATGCTAACATGCTACATAGGTATTGGACATTTTAAAAATATAAATTCATAACTTATATAGCATATTAGGATAATCTTAATATACTACATAGATATTAAATAACTTAAAAACATAGACCTAGTACCTATATAATATGTTAAGATAACTTTTACATGTTATAAAAGTGTTAAAAATTTTGAACTGGGATAAAAATTTAGGTGTTGAAATATTTGTCCATGTCTGTCCGTGTCTGTAGTGGATAGACTTGGACAAAATATAATACAGACTAAGGCAGACACGGACAACCCTCTGTTCGCATCCGTTTCCGTCTGTGCACCCCTGCTCATTTTTGTACCCCTCCTACCTTGCTCTTCTTATGAGGGGAGGTAGAGGTTATTGAAGTTTTGGGCCAATGGGCAAGGATAGTGATATTCTTACACTACTTTTCTTCACTTATAGGCCTTACTCCACTTGTGATTAGATAAAAAAAAATTGAATTTCATGTTGTCATATAGGACCTACCTTTTCTATTCAAGCAAAGGTAGTATAAGGCCTGTGGTGTAGAAAAAATGGGTGTGTAAATATCATTTTCCATGGGGAACATGTCGATAGACTCTAGATGTTTATGCAGGTGCAAACACGGATGAAGTCAATAAAAAGAGGGGGGTAGTAAACACAGCGTGGGCGAGGAGAGTGGTAGGTAGGGCAACCAATTCAAGGACAATTAGGAGGGGTGTTTGATCAATTCAATCAATTATGGCAAAAAATATATAAAAGATGAAACATTTCTTAATAACTTTGAGATGAACAACAAAAAATTGTTGAATGTCCAAAAATTACTTTTTGTGAGCTATTTGTTTGTGTATCAGCTTCAGTTACTCGTAAGAAAAATGATATTTTCCCATAAAAAACTCACACATGAAAATTATATTAAAGGATGGCAAAGGATTTGTGACCATAGACTGTTGATAAAATTAATTTAATGATGCTCAAAAGACCAAGTATTATTGACATCTTGTGTGTTTTGAAATTTGGAATATAAAATCGTTTAGCTTTGTGGGCGATCTCCTCCATGAGGATATTCTGATTCTTCCAATTTTTTTCTACAATAATAAATTTCAACTAGATTGAAGAGGATTTATTCTTGTTTTGTGACACCAAATGAGATGATTCCCTCACTCTATTAGAAATAAAAAATAGGTAGCTATTCCGTCCTTAAGTTTATAGTTCTATTTGACAAAAAATTATATATATTAATAACTCTATTTTGTTTAATTTTAAGTGCTTAAACAAAGTATCATAAGTTTTTTAAAAAAAATATATAAATTTCATCATTCAATAAAAATTATTATTTTTAAATATAAATATTAACGTGAGACAAAGAGAATATTATTATACACACTTCTCTACAAATCTGATGACAAATCCATTGCCATACGCACCCTCAGTTTAGAAACTCCACTTGACTGACGTAGAGTTTTTTTATTTTGTCACGACACATAATCCAATGACCTGCCAAAACTGCTGTGATTAAGATTTGGTGAAAGCCAGTGAAAAATGAGATTACGTATTACTGTTATATAAGATTTATACACATTTTCCCATGAATGTCCAAAATTTGAAACAAACAAGCTCTCTATTATATTCCCTTCGTCTCAAGTCTCATTTTGAAAAAGTCAAACTACTCAAGTTACTTGGTATCACTCAAAAGCCAAAGAATTTTTTTTTCGAGAATTACCTTTTCTCTATTCACACACACAAAATGAGAGAAAATATTTAAGAAAAAATATACTTTAAAACTTGTAAGATAAGATAAAGTGGTTAACAATTGAGTAAATGAGACGTATATGATTTGATAGAGGGAGTATTTAACCAAGATTTGAGAAGCAGAGCAAGACGATCAATCCCTCACCATACTCAGGTTTTGTTTTTCTCCCTACTCTTGTTATCCTCTCCTACGTTAGCATTCCCAAAACCATTGAGCTTTCAAAGGGAGGCATTCAACACTTCAGCAGAATCTACCACCACCCATGGCAAAACATAATAACAAGTTAGTGGGAGAGGGAGTGGGCCCCACTGTAATTAGACTATGAAACAAATAGTCTTCCTTTCACTTGGTGGGCATACCAAAAAAAAAATCTACTTTATTTATACTATAAGCCTCACACCATTATAAATGGGAAAATGAATCTCATGTTGTTGATGGGACCTGCCTTCCCTATCTAATAAAAAATAGTGTAAGACTTATGTTGTTGAAAAAATAATATAAATATTAATTTTCTACTTAAAACAATACTAATCAATTATATAGTGTATAAGAAAAGTTATCTAATCTAGTACGATGCTATCGTGACTTGTTTGAGGTATATAAGAAAAGTTATCTAATCTAGTACTTTGCTATCACGACTTGTTTGAGGTAGATTGAAACATATTAATAGGGTTGGAAGTTTAGGTTGTGTTCAAGGTGTTCGTGACTGTGTTGAATTGAAGTTTTTTTGTCCTAATTTTTCAGATATGACAACAGACAAAGACCTTGTTTGACCGTTTATCCAAGGTATAATTAATTTTAAATATAATTTATATTTTTACATAAAAATATTTTTTTATTTTTCTATAGCTACTCTTAAGCATCATTTTCTTATACTTAATTATTAGTAACTTAATTACAAAATCTTATGACAAAGGAATTCCTTAAAATTTGGTTTTGTTGCGGAATTGGTAGTATTTTGTTAATGTTGTAAATGCTATATTTGAGTTATCTGTGCATTAAAGTCAATTACTAAGTACTCTTATGTCCTACATCAAATCATCAATAGCTCTCATTGGTTGTTCAAAAATGAACATGTGAGAATATATGTAAGGAAAGTTCATTAATAATACTACTATAAATAAAAATAATATGTATAAATTAAAATTATTAATATATACTAAATTATTTAATTCAAAGATACCCATCCCAGCTATCCTACTTGTCATAGTGATTAATGTTTCTCTCACTCTCCAACTGCCTCAACCCTTATCTACTTACCTAAGAAGCTATATTCATAGTAATGATCGTGTATGCCATATAAGAGGCTTCGTTTGTGGACAATACGGTGACAAACAAATTGTTAGTGAATATAATCACGGACAAGCCTAGTATGCCAACTATTTGGCCGAATAGGTGGCAAAGCCAATTTTTTAAATATTTTATTTATTTATTTATTAATTTATTTGGCAAGCTAGATTTTATTTTATATTTTTACTTGCAAAATCTACATATTAAACCCATTTTTGCAGCATTTCACAGCTTGACAAAAAGTTAGAAACTAAATAACCTCTTTCCCTAAAAATTTACTTTAAAATATTTTATTTTAATATTACTTTGCCATTTATATTCATAAAATAATAACTTTACCCCTAGGTACAATCATCCCAAACTAGATTTGGTTTTGTAATTTTTTTATTTATAAAATTGACCACAACTAGGGCATAGTTATAAGCCGCGGGTCAATATCACTACCGCTACACCATTGACACGATTGTACTAAAATGAAAAAAGGGTGAAAATTAAATGTATTTAAAAGTTTGAAGTAGAATAAGAGTTACTTTTGTCCTTTTTTTAAGATTTATTCAGTTGTAGTACAGTTAACATGACTAATGAATCTTTACTATTTTTTTTGGTTTACTGGTTGAAAACTCTTTTATTTTTTACAAGTTTTTTAAAATGTATTTTAAGTGAAAAAGTGTAAAGATTTACGCGCTAAGATGGAAGAGAGGAAGATGTCTACTCCCGTTGTCCCATAATATCTCATTTAAAAAAAATGTCCTGATTAAGTGTCTTATTTTTTATATTATATGTTTTTTATTGGAGTAAGATAAGTATGATAATTTAAGTTAATTAAAGTTATTATAATCAAAATTAGTTATAATTAATTAAAATTTACCTTTTTTATCTAAGACACTTCTCACTTTCTTTAAATTTACTTTTTTAACAAATAATATACTTAATATAGGACAAAAAAATATTCATATTATACAATGTTGAGGTGCGTGAACCAAACACATACGCGGCGAGCGATGGAATAATACTAATTAAGGGGAGCAAGTGAGTTTTAATACCCGCCTTACTCCTTTATCACAATCCGTGATAAACCGATGGCTGGCATCATGGACATATTTTTTAATATACAATCTAAGTACACATTATTATTTTTACTCAAAAGTGACGCGCCAAGTGGCTTGACGCGCCCGCATGCGTCAAAAGCACGTGTGAAATCGTGGGGAATGCTAATAATCGATATTTCCAAGTGGGCCTTCATTGCTTAATGGGCTTCTTGCAAGTTGGCCATGAACCTCTTGTCCAAGTCAAGCCTTGACACTTGCGTCCACAGTGGGCCCTGTATGCAAGACTGATTGGAGATAAGGCCGAAGTATGTGGATGGATAGGACGTCAGTTGGAGGTTTGCAAATTTAATGCTCAACCACTTGCAAACACATTGTTTCTTTTAATTATAAGGTAAGCTGAAGCATGTAAACGCTTTGTTTGTATCAATTTCTGGCGTGAGATGAAATACGTACTGATGAACTGTTTCAACCTCGGGTCACACAATAATTTCCATAGTAAGTTGTGGGTTTAAACTAAAAAATAAGAAATATGTTCAAATCCCCTAGTCTAACTAAATAAAATCAGGGTTTTTTTTATCTTGCCTACCTTTTAAATTATGTGTTACCGTCAAATTTTGATCTTACAATGCACAATGCGTCTTAAGCACATATTTCCTAAACCCTAAATATGTGCCGGGTCGCATATTTACTAGTTCCAAAACTATATCTAACGACTGACATTATCAAATCTTGTGTATATATATATATATATATATATATATATATATATATATATATATATGTGTGTGTGTGTGTGTGTGTGTGTACTAAAGCTTAGTTTATTTGTAAAGAAAAGGCTCTCGGTAGGTCAACCATTTACGTAAATGGCATGCACAATACGCATCGCAGGCAATGAGGCCAATTTTTAATACTAAGGGCCTTTGGAGAGTCGGCAAAAGATAAAACAATGTGGATTTTGGAAGTAATGATGATGATTATGATAATGAACAAGGGATTAAGATTAGGACGAAAGGGACTAATGCAATCAATAAAAACTCTAATCCACTCAAAATCGGTGTGACCTCACAAGGCAACCATTGCAGTGGGACGAGGCTCCACCCTAGTGGCAAGACGGCATTAGATTAGAATTGTACTTAACGTCAGCTTTGAGGTTTGATTGTCACAAAACATAAATTTATACAATAATGGGTGATTACATGCGGTAGACAGCGTGAATGGGACTTCACGTCGCTCTCTGGTAAGTTGCATGTCCCAAATCAATTATCCCTGTAGCACTGGGAAGTATTCACAGGTGAGGCGTGATTGCAAGGGAACCAAGGTCAATCATTGTACCGGCCTTTGTGCTGATCCAGGGTTGATGATGCCTTTGGTCGGTTGCTAACCACTACCACAGATTATTCATGATTTTGTATGAGCAAAGAGGCAGTGCTGACCGTGGACCTTGCACCTGCTGTGCGGAGGAGCATCTGTAGATAAGCATGGGAGTTGTTAGCGATGGGCCGTCATTAATATTTGTTTAATAGCCTTGTCTGCATGAGGCCGACTCCACATCATTCATTAATTTTTGTTTGTTAATGCCAAGAAATATGAGTCAACAAGTTTGGAAAACGTTTTTTCTGACCAACTCCTCGACTAGAACCTCGTAGAGCGCCGCGACTAGCTAGCTCATACATGGCCCCTAACATAATTTACATAACAGGACAACTTTATGCACTTAGGATTGGAGGCCTATGTAAACTTTTCATGGAGCTATGGTCTCATGCTCAATCGGGCTAAACATATCCAGAAGCTTAATATGACGAAAAATATTTTAATAACGTTAAATTTTATAGATAAGTACTCATTTTATCGTTCAATAGACTTATTTTTTTAGACTTTATTAATTAATATTTTCTCTATCTTATATTAATAACTCTAATAGAAAAAAATAAATATTTTATATTAATTATTTAATTTTATTTTAATTTAAACATAGATAAATCTATTATGCTTCTCACTTTTAAAGGGAACCACGACATACCAAAATGAAAAATAACTAGGGCGTAGACCACTTTGGGCCCTGTATGGCATTGGGACCCACATGTTATCGGCTATATCGTAGGCCATTGCCAACCTCAACCTACCACCATGCTCACTAGGACCCCCCTGCCAGGAACACCTGCCTCTCCACGTCGGAGGGTGTGGACCTCACTCCAATCGCTGGAGCATAAGTCGAAGGAGGAGATGAAGTCTAGTAGATGTTGAAAACGAAAAGCTTGGCGTCAACGAGAGATGATGTGAGACACCGGGGGGAGCTCTCCTATAGATACTCCTCCGATAGAGGTAGGCAGAGCTTCCAGGAGTCAAGCTCTTTGTCGTACACCTCCACCACTGGCCTGTCATAGATGTTGTCTCCGGTGGCCAAAAGTCGGACCCCGCCTGCCTTGATGACTTTGAATGGAACCTTTTTAAATGAAACCCGAGAAGAGAGGATGCACCTGATGGGCGGTGTCTAGCAATGGGAGGAGCTCAAGTCTAGGGCATGTTTGAAGCTAGAGGTGGTGGTGTCCATTCCTGCTAGCTATGCGGAGGGCAGTCCTGCTATTGTGGTCGAGCTCATAAACCGCAAAGGACGTCTGGTCGGCCTCCAAAAGCACCTCCACATGCCCCTGGCGGCACGCCTCGTACATAGGGGTCTGCATCTCCTTGTTCTTGGGCAACACCATGCCGGAGTCCAACCTTGTGATCTCCCTCACCAGATCCATGTGGCCCAAGCTCGACGCCAGGTGCAAAACAGTGAACTGGGTCTCTGGGATTAGGGCTGTCAATGGGTAGGGTATGGGTCGGGTAAGGCTTTACCCATATCCATACCCGCATCTAGAAATTTTACCCATACCCTACTCATTACCTATTATCACATTCTTTACCCAAAATACTCTACCTATTGCTCATTACCTATCGGGTAAATAGGCAGATAACGGGTAAACGACTAACCAATTAATAAATAAAAATAATATGAAATGTATATGTTAAAAATCTATCTAAAGTATAAAAAAATTAATCCAATATAAACTTATAAGGACTTCACAATTTATATAAAGAAATAAAATATAATAAAAATCTAACGGCTTATATACACTTAAATAATTAAAAAAACCAAGACTTGTAGATGTTTTCATTACTCCAAATTTTTTAGCTCATTATACTAAAATGCTACAAGATACACACTCTTTATATATATTAAAGAGGGTAACGGGTATCGGGTATGGATAAAGGGTTACCCATACCCTACCCACATAATAAATAGGCGGGTAAAATTACCCACTTAATTTACCCTTTACCCATTTATTAATTACCTGCTCACGAATTTCGGATCGGGTGAGTGGGTGAGGCAGGTAAATGGTTACCCATTGACAACCTTATCTGGGGTGGTCTGGTACAGGAGGACCTCATCCTGCTGGACCAGGTTGAGAAATGCTAGGACATCGCCCGCCATGCATGCACTATAGAGCTTGGCAACCATTGCTCAGTGGGTTTGCACTTGAGTTATGAGATGAGATACTACTTGTATCCTCATAATTGGATATGTCCTACTCAGCCTTTCTGAAGCTTCTCTTTCTTAGGGGGTGAGGTTGCAAACACTGCGTGGGGCAAGTCACTTTATTGAGAAATGAATATAAACTGAACTCATGTGAAGTTTGGGGCCAGGGAGGAACAGCTTGGGTGGGAGCAGGACCCATTCACCTGCATGCGGTTGAAGTCGAAGGCTGGGTTATCACTCAAGATGACATTGTTTTGTGCGTCGAAGATGAGCCAGGGGTGCCCATAATTAAGAAGAGACACAAGCGGAGGAGGAGTTGGTGATGATAGCTAATACATGCAGATAGTACCGACACGGAGGATGGAGCATAGGTAGAGGATGAAGTGAATGAGGTTGAAGCTAAGACATGTAGATAGCGCTGACATGGAGGATGGAGCATACGGAAAGGATGGAGTAAATGAGGTTAAAGCTAAGATGCAAAAAAGAGATGTAATTATTTTTTAATAAAAATAACAAAAATGAGAAATAGAGCTATTAGGAGTAATTTTTAAGAGTATTTTCTAAAAAAAAAAATACAATTTATCAAGAGGTCTATAATAAATTTATATTATATAATTTTATTATTATCAACTTACAATAAATTTTCTAAGTAAGGTTATGTTATAATTTTATTGAAGCCAACCGTGACCAATAAATTAACCTAAAGACCTCCTAAAGCCTCTTAAAATAATTATATAATAATTACCTCTCTTTAAAAATATAAAAAAAATTCACACCAATATCTATCATAAATGACCCAAATTATAATAAATAAGAACTTATACGAGTGAGTCTCCTGCTAAAACTCGATGGTTATTCCTATTTTACTATTATCGTAAACTCTAATAGTAAAATTATATTATATGTATAATATAATTTTATTATAAATCTATTAAAAAATATAGATGACCATTAAATCTTAAATCTTGAGAGGAATTATCTCGAATTTTTAAATAATGAAATAAATTATTAATATAAAATTTTAACGACAGTAACACTATTGAGTCTTAGTGTTGTGGGCTGGCGTGGGCTTTCAGACAACCTAATAAAGTATGTCCATGTTTCCGTAAAGAGTGTGCTGGGCCAGCCGTCTGTTAGAGACACAGATAATTAAAAATGCACTTTTATCATGTCGCCGCCAACATTAATTGGGTCCAAAACTGTTACATGTCAACGTGTTTCCTTCTTGATTTTTTAGGAGTATCGTCCGGATCTTGCTTCCATCTGCAAGTCCTTTTTTTTTTTACTTGGACGGTGACGGCTTTTGTCAGAATTATCAATTCCATGTATCATTACCGAATACTAGCATCCCTACACCATAACACTTTCATCAAACCTAATAGATATGACTAATTGCAGCCGCTAGTGTTAGGGGTCTAACAATTCCCGTGATGCGGCTAAGAAACTCCAAAAACTCCATTTTGGTTTCATCCTTAAATTGTATTAGTGCGGATCTGGGACTGGCTGCGTAAGAGGTTGGTTTATGAGATGCCGGTTACGAATGTTGTATGGCTTCTAATCATGTGATTAGTTGTTAGAAGACCTTCATGTGCAATATGAAGAGGAAGTCTGGTTTATTTTACAAAAAATTAAGGGGTCGTTTAGGTATTAAATTAATTTAATAATAAATTAATTTAATAATAAATTAATTTAAAAAATTTACCGTTGAATGTAAATTACTTTTGGTAAGAAAATTTACTATAATAAATTTAGATGTTGTATTAAACTAAATATTAAAATTTTAAACTAATATAACTTTCTCACTTAAATTTGGATATATACGTTCTTTATATTATTACGTTTCTAAATTTAAACTTTATCAAACAAGATCCCACAAAGTAATTTTATACTTTCAAAATAAGCCTTACTTATATAAGTATATTTTTTGAAGTTTAAATCGATATAAAAAATAATAAAATTTATAATTTTTGAAATGAAGGCTAAGAAATTGAATCAAAAGGTAATTCAGTGATTTAGGCCAATTTAAGCTTGAAACAACATAAATCTAAACTTTAGTACTAAATTTTTAATTTTACACAATTTCTACACAAATAGAATTCTAAAAATTTAGTATTAAATTAAGGTTGAATCTTTTGACGATTCAATACCCAAATAGCCCTCTAAAAGGATCAAACCGCTTCCAAATACAATTATAAGATTAGCTAAATGTGCTAATTCAAAGGTTTCCTTCAAGTGGAATAGATGGACCGATGCCTGGAAGAAAGTTTTATCAGGATAGATTCTTCTATAGGGAGCACAGAGTGGGGCGGCATTTGGTAAGTCCATAACAGTGTTGGAGAAAGCTAAATTGATAGTACCACATCAGGTTGGAAATTATTCGTGCCTTTGCTATGATTTGATTGATATCAAAAGCTGGTGATATGTTACTCGGATATACCAATCTTCGCATGGGGTTTAAAACCTGACCATCTTACCTTTTGGGCATTATTAACTGCACGCACTCTTTATTGTCGATTGGTAGAAGTAAGTCGGATCTTCTCCAATTTGTTAAAAGAAGTGAATCAATTACAGCCCAAATCGAAGACTAACCTTTTTATTTTTCTGGAAGATGGTAACATTTCAAAACAAGAAGATAATATGTAAACAGGAAAGTTACAATATCGATGGAACATTCAAGGAAAGAGGAAGAAAATGCAATTGAAGCTCATTCAGAATTGACAACCTTTCAGATGAAATCAATTTCTTGCTAAGTGGAAATGAGATTTCTAGACATTGATACACTAAGAATCTATGGAACATCAACACCTTAAACTGTCTATGGTTATTGACAAACGTTATCAAAATCTGAATAATTATTCGTGGTTGAAGCATATAATCGGTGGAAACAATCCAAACCTTTGAGGTTCAAAGAGTCAGAAATATCATTTCCTTGCAGATTGGTGACGGTAAAACATTTTAATCCCAGTACCCACACAATTTTGTTAATGTTTATGTTGTAACTTATCTGTCGTAAGCGTTAGATACTAAAATGGAAGATGAGAGCTTGGAATTAAGCGGAAGTCTGTTGGTTGTTCTTATAAAAGTATATGGATGATGCATGAGTTTTTTCCAATACATCACAAACACATAATGATAGAAATTTGTACATATTGGCTGATGCTTACCAAAAAATTTATAGAAGCTTCAAACACCATAACATGTTATCATCTAACATAAACCTCAACCATTTTCTTGAAGTCGGGTTCAGTTCGGTAAAACCTTATGGGGGTCATTCCTCAAACTCTTTTCGAGTGGAATCCCACTAACCAGAGTGGTAATTTCACTAGGCCAAATTACTTACTCATCAATATCTTAAAGTCCTGAAGAGAATGATAATGAATAGAAGAAACATAACCTAAGACACAGGGAAATGAAAATAAAATAATACATCAAAATACACAGAGCCATCATAACTGTTCACATCTTAGTCCTCTCACCTGCTTAGATCCGGGAATTCGTTGAGATAGAGCATCAGAAATTGAACACTTCATTCCATGAAAACTGGTAATTCAACACTTCGTTTTTGCAGGTTGATACCCTATGACTTTGATGGCCACGTTGCTTGAGCTGACATAATAATCCCCACAATCACTCCAAACAATCCAAGAGCACTACCAAAGATTTCAATCACCAAAATCTTCACAAAGAGCGACGAATTTTGGGCATCAGACAGTGCACAGCTGCTGCCAATTATGCCAACACACAGCCTGTTTGGCAAGACAAGATACAAGAGTTTCATCAGCATATTGTCCTACTATTTTCAAGAAAAACTGCACAAAACATAAAATGAAAACTGCTTTCTCAATTTATTTACTGAGATACGCATTATATATTACTGTCATTAAAAGGGAAAAGATTTTTAGCGTACCCACATACTAGGTTTGCAAAGCCAACAATTATCCCAGATGCAAAGATAGCATATCCAGCTCTAAGTGATTCTGGTGCATGCATCTTTGAAGCTGGAACGCTCTCCAGCTTTGTTTGTAAAATGATAGCGACAATGACACCATATATAGCAACTGCCTCACAGAATATAACACTGCCGGGATAAAACAACATGGTCAGAAACCAATATCATATTATGAAGCTGGGAGTCTCTTCAGAATTCTATTCAAGCAAGGCAATGCTAACAGATTTAAATAAGCACGTACATATTGGCAAAACCAATAAAAACAAAGACACGTTGTACATGAAGATCTTGTGGAATTTTCCATGTGATAAAAGAAAAGGTGCTTTATACACATTGAGTATGAAGGACCATTTTTTGGTTCTTCTCTAGTAGCAAAAATCCACAATTACATAAATAGAAGTGCAAAAAAATAGTGGTTTGATAAATCACAAACATAGCAATGCTGAGTCACTTAAAAATGACATAGTACATACAATTTCAAGATTAATTACAATGTAACCATACTATTTGACCAAGTACATACGCATTCTTAACATTTCCAGTCAATAATATCATGCAAGAGCAATCACTTTCTTGAAAGAAGAATCAGAAGTTTAAGAATGCAAGTAAATCTAACAAAAGCACAACAATTGTGTAAACTCGATGTAGACAAAGACAACAAAGGCCTGGCCAAGGGAAAAAAATTTGAACAAAACACAGAGAAAAGAAAATCACACTAAACCATGTCAACCACTTGCCACATGATAAAAAATTCACACACAAGTAGGCTTCAGAAACTGAGCCTTTGTAAAACAAACTCACCTAGAGTCACTCTGATTGTTGCAGAGCACAACTCACAAAACAGCATGACTTTAAAAAGTAACTTGACTCAATTCAATCACATAAAGTCTCTAAAACATGCTTCTGATGTGGGTATATTATAAGAAAACTAAGTACAATCCTTAGCAAAGAAGGTTGCTTAAGGTAAACAAACTTCTACAGAAATGTTAAGCCTATTTAGCTAGGCCCACTAATTACATTGTTTTTCTTAAGTCATTCTAGTGCGATTTCCAGTTATATCTGTTAAGATGATTGGATAGGATGATAGTTCCCTTGTTAATTAGGATTTTGGAGTTCTTATTTGGGAGCTGTTGGATAATTTGTTTGTCTACATGTGTTTGCTTGGGCCGATCTAGGCTTGATATACATTGTTGGGCTTGACAATATATATCAAGCCCTAGATCATCCCAAATAGACACATGCAGACAGATTATCCAAATTAGTGGTGGAATACTCCCCCGAGGAGAGGGAAGGGATTGGCAGTGCATGCTATGAGGACAAAGTTGTCCATGGATTTTGATAGGGTTTCTACCGTTGCAATGTGGTTCCGGGGGGCAGACTATCACTGTGCAGTGAAGTGTACTATCCATGATGGTGCTTCTAGGGCGCCTCTTTGACAGGATGATACTTTCCTCGGTTCATGCCAAAACAGATTCGAAGCAAAAGCAAGAAAAATTCTCTCTAGAAACCATGGCGGGAGGAATAATCCATCCTTCATTTAGCTCACTCCGTTTTCAGCTCATCTCTGCTTTCTTGGATATGGAGCCCACAAATTACTTGGTCTCCTTGGCAAGACAATGTGGTGGAGGGTTGATTCCAGAGGAATTTCAGAGCTTCATCTTGAAGCACTGCATATGTCATAGTGTAGAGAAATGTTACTCACCGAGCCATTCTTTCATCCAACTGGGGAGCCACTTGGCCAATCTATAAATATGCAAGTGAGAATTGATTAGTGAATGAATTGTGTTTGGCTTAATTACCTCTCTTCCCATCTATCACATCCCCGTACAATTCCATTTAATTTGTAATTTATTCCTTCTTTCATTCCTAAGCCTTCCCATTCATCTAATTCTTCCCCAAATCTCACCTTCCAAGTGTTAATTGCATTGTAAACTTGCTAATTCGCATTAATTTTCATCCAAAATTCTATCCGCCGCATTATTGAGGCTATCACATGACACATTTCCTCGCACTAATTCACATCTTTGACACAAAAGTGAAAATCACTTTGAGCTAATGCAGAAGTGAAGGAGGATAATTATAACCTGCCTATACGCCCACAAAGTTATACCTATTAGTTAGTTTGCTCAATTATTTAAGTCATTAAGAGTTCAATCCTTGAGTATTTCTTTAGATGATTGGATAGAATTAGAGTTTCTTTGTTAGTTTGGATTAGGGTTGTCATTGTGTGAGTCACTTGGCCAAGTCTACAAATATGTAAGGGTCACCTACGCCTCCATTTGATAACGCTGAATGCATATGATTCACTAAACAGCTTCTTCTGGGGCTTTCCAGCCTGTTTGTTTTAATAATTTTATGCCTGAATGGGTAAAGCTTAAGCACTTTTCATGGGCTCATCTGAATTTCAGTTTATCAAACAGAACCTAAGTGACCAGGCCTTGATTAGTGAATGAATTGAGTGTATTTTAATTCTGTCACCTCCCATGTCTTATGTCACTTTCCAATCCCCTATAATTTGTCATTAATTCCTTACCCTTTCATCCCTAATCCTTCCCTTTTGTCTATTTCTTCCTCGAATCTCACCTTACTTGTATTAATTGTGCCGGAAACTGTAAAGAGAAGGACCCCTATGATTTGGCCTGAGGTTCCAGCAAGTAACTAGGCAAAAATTTTCCCAAATTGGAATCCACTTATTGGCCAATTAAACCATTCCTAATCTATTCCAATTGGCATCCAAGTTTCCTACCAAGTTTCAACTTTATCAGCTTCCAAATTTAGCCAAACTATGGTTTCCTAATTAACCTTCGTCCCTGTTTTAACTTCAAGTTGTTCTGGCCCTTTTCACTTTCCGGTTAGGAATCTCTTTAGGATCATAAAATTTCCACCTAATGGACTCTTTACCTGCTCTAAACATGGGCTTTCAACATATAGGGCCCAGTCCATCGGAGGGGCCCTATTTTTCTCCACTTGACATCATGGTTCACAATATCTTTTGTCGGACATATATTGGTGACTTAAAGATAGCATATATTGGAGATATTGGGATAAAAAATATCGGTGGCCCAAAAATGTTTTCAAAAGTATCTTGTTAATCTATGCATATATTAGCACCTAAAAGTCCTACTACTTATCAATAATAATGATAAAGAAGAACAAGTTTGAACGTAATATCAATGATTAAGTGGAGAACATGAGAATGTATATCTCAATAAAGCTTAAAAGTCAAAACAAAACTATATAATGGAGAACATGATAGTGTATTGGTTGCCGGTGTTGGAGAAGATGTTGGAAATGGCATCAAAGTGTCCAAACGTTGCCACCAGGTGCTTGGAAGGGAGTTGGAAAGTGGGGGTGGGCCCAAGATATTGCTAAATATTTCAGATATATTGCCAATATATGAGATACATTCAGATTTCACATAGATATCTACGTAATCAATCTTCCCTCATATCTTCAATAGGTTGAGGGGCAAATACAGTTATGTCTGAGAAATATCTTAAATATTGCGAACCATGCCAAACACAGGCTCCTTCTGAGTGATTGCAATGGCCTTGGCCATGGGCTGTTGGAGCTCTTGGAAACATCTAATTTGCCCTCCCAATCTCCTGGATCATATGCATGTTCTAAATCAATAAGTGACCCAATAACAAACACTTACTTAAAAGAAATTGAAGACTAGGGCTCCTCTTATATGGGCTAGCCAAATGTAGAATTAAACTTGTCGATCATGGGCTTGGCCAATCTGATCACAGACTTGAAGAATATGGACCTTGGCCCATTCCTTACTTCGTGGGCTCAAACATTAGATCTCCCTGCATGAGGGCTGCTGGAGCTCTCAAAAACCTACTGTTTAACCACATAAATCTCTACCTTATGATTTGCGTCAACCCACCAGATTTTTACAACTTTGGCTGTGCAATATGTGCAACAAGAATACTTTCAGTTTACATATTCCTGACAAACAACAAAAAACCAATGTATCAGATAAACACTTTCATTGTACCCAAGCACAGGCCAAAGAGTAAATCTAGCCAATATAAGCTAAACTACACATCATGGGGCATGCTGCTGGACATCCCGCTACCCATTATACTCATTCTATCAAGTGCTCTTAGGTGCTCCCATTAAAGGAAAATACCATGAATTCAGACATTGTCCTTCTTGTTTCAGCCAAGCAAACTAATGAGGATCAGAGCATTGTCAGTGATCAAGCACCCGTACATGATTAACATTCTTGTGAAGAAACAATGGCCAGAAAATGTAAGAAAAGGCTGCAGCCTAGGCTAGCTTTTCTATGCTATAGGAAGCAAGCAGTTGGATCATCAAACGATGGCATGCCCTCTCTCTTCTTCTCCTCTCCCTTTCTTCCCTTCTGCCCCAGCCTGCCCTGCCCTGGCTTCCACCCTGTTCTTCCAGCACAGCCTGGTGTCCTTTACTGCTGTGAATCAATTCAAAACATGGGGGTATGTGGCTAATCCCCTCTCCCCCCCCTCCTCGCTTTTTTTCTGTGCTCTGCTGTTGGGGAGGCCTTGCATAACAGGGGGGGTGAGGGCTAAGATTTTCCCGGCTAGCCTTGCTCCGCCCCAGCTGGGCCTCCAACCTGTTCTGTCCCCGCCACCACGGCTCTCCCCATGGCCTCCACCAGATAAAGGGTGTGGCTTGCCTCTCCAAGAAGTTCCATGCACTACAGTGCAGAATATGTAACCCCACATCAAAATCATAATACTGCATTTAATCTAAAATATCATCTTGCCCATAGGTTATGAGATGTATCATATTTGGACCAGGAATCGAAACTGGATGCTCATAATGTCCATGAAGTTCTTGTCAACCAAGAATCACATCTTCAATCCTCCAAAGCTTGTCATGCAACAGTTATGAGTAAAGGCAAACCTTATGCTATCACTCAAAAAGACAGCCCATTGGAATGAACAAACCTAACTAGACAAACAGCTACGGAGCATATACAAAACCTGATATGTGTAAAACATGTCTTCGGTCGATGAAAAAAGCAATCACAATTCACAACTCACAACTTCGTCACTAAAGGAGAAAACTGATGATAAGAAGGAAAAAAAGTGATTGAAGGTAGATATCTTAACAATCGGCTGGGGATAAAGATAGGAAAGACAGATGATAAGAACCAAACTATGCCATGGCATTTCGTAGTTTTGTGAATTGAAAAATAAAAAGAAATAAGCACTACTAACCAGCTCGGGATAGGGAAGCACACTATACAGTGTTTCCTATAAACGAGGCGCTATCTTTACCAAAAAAACAGACAAAAAACGCAACAAGTTACTAAATCCAACCTCTGAGCATCAGTGAAGCACCAGTGCTTTTGAAGAACTGTGAACCGTTGTAGCAAATTGCAGTCCAATAATGAAAAAGTTTCACTACATATTCACTTCATGATATACATGAGCAAGACACTATAAACATTGAAAAAATGTAAAGGCCTGACTTTGAACAAAGCAGTCGACACGTCATTTTATATAGTTCGTCGAATAATGCTAGAAATAAACAAATAAATTAATAAGAACATAAAAATACAATTACCTGATGAGATTTTTGGACGTAATACGAGGAGCTTTGATAGCAGCACCAATCAAACTGCTTCCGGTAATATAAATCCCCCTGAGTTCGCATACAATAAGGAAGCAAACAATAAAATACGCTTCTTTGACACATCAACAAACACAACTAAAGATGAATTCCATAAGGTGGGGAGGAGGGTCAGGAAAAGAGTGGCTAAACCTACCAGGCAGCGCCGAGAACGGAGACACCAATGGCGACAGCGATGCCGATGGCAGAGAAGGTGTAGGGGGAGATCTGCACCAGGGCCCGAGACCAGGAGCTCGATTCCGCCATCGATGTGTTCTCTATCTCTTTTGAAACAAAAATAGGAAACAATTCATGGGGAAGGTTCAGTCCCGATACAAAATGCTGGCACTCACCAA
This sequence comes from Saururus chinensis, assembly GCA_035235625.1. NCBI lineage: Eukaryota > Viridiplantae > Streptophyta > Magnoliopsida > Piperales > Saururaceae > Saururus > Saururus chinensis. The sequence goes on from CP141145.1 coordinate 38,141,034, forward strand.
AAAAGAAAGAGAGGTCAATTTTAAGTGTTCACGGACAATCATGGACGTGGAAACTGAATTGCCCGTGTCCGTCGGGAAAAAGTAGGAACTGTGTCTGAACCAGACAGGCGTTACTCCCCCATTGTCCCTTACGGGCAGGAATGGTAAAGCAATAGTTTCATTTAGCAAAAATATGTGATAAACACTCCATATATTTGTTGTGGGGTCATAAACACCTAAATTTCCATCAAACCCAAGACAATAAAAGAACTCATTGTGGTAGACAGGAGAGTTATGAGATAGTAAAAGTGGCTGATTCGTTGTGTAGTTGTTGTGAATCCAACTATTGTCACAAAAGAGAGGGAAAATTTAAAAAAATGATATTTTTAATGGAAGGGGCAAATGCTGGATCTGGAGTCGCTGGTGGAGGTGCTAGAGCGGGAGATCTGAAGCTGGAGGTGCTGGTAGCGACACAAAAAGAAAAGGGTTTTGGTGGAGGCAAAATAGGGAAAGCTTGAGCTAGAAGTGTTGACGAAGAAATCAAACAATTTTTCGGTGGAGACGAAGAGGCATCAGGTAGAGCTGCTGGGGGAGACCGGAGTTGAAGCCGCAAAACTTTTTGACAGGGGTGAAGCCTGGAGGGAGACCAATGGTAGAGCCGCTGGGGGAGACCAGAGTTGAAGACGAAGAACTTTTTGACAAGGGTGAAGCATGGAGGGAAGAAGGATGAGGTATACACAGTGATAAAAAATTCAAACAACGCCATTTTGGAATATTTTGTAACATTGTGGTTTAAGTAAGTAGTTTTACTTTTTACATTAAGGGTGTATAAGTAACAGGAGATACAAGGATAAAATAGGAGTTTACATAGCACCGTTCTAAAATAAAATTAAGCGATCTGCACCTACAGTTACATGAAGCTGCAATGTCATAATCAGTTACATGTGGACGGAAGTTTGGTGATTTCGTTATGGTTTCATCATTTTTAATGAGAAATCACTTGATTTTTTTAAATGATTTTGCCTTTGGAAGACAAAATCAATTAAATAATTTTCTTGACTATAAACTTATTTTCTTTATTTTTGAGTTTTACATTTATATATATATATATATATATATATATATTTATATATATATATATATATATATATATATATATATATATATATATCTATTAATATAAAATATATAGAGGATAATTATAATTATAGTAATTAAATTAATTTTAAAAAATAAAAAATTATTGGGAACTGTAATTAAAAATTATAGTAATTATATTTATTTTAAAATTAATTTTAAAATTATAGTGATAAAATAATCTTACTTATATAACACAAGTAAGATTAGTACTTATTAGGTTTGGGACTGTAATTGGGTAAGATTTGGTAATATGTGAGAATAGATAACTATATTTGTAGCTCCCAATTGAAAAATAATATTTTTACTATACTTTTTCTGCACCAAAACTATATTTAAGCATTTGATTTAATTAAAAAAAGTGGATCATCCTATTATCAAGTAAAAATAATGTTTATAATCCCAAACCAGCCTAACTGATTTAACCGTTGATCACTGGGTTACAAGGACTCGTGAAAGTCAAACCAGCCTAACTCGATAGACAAGAATTATTTGTGTTTGTAAGAAAAAAAAATTGAGTCTTATATATGAATAAACACATACATAGACAAACAACACGATAATGAATATCCACGAGCACCCTTAGATTTATAGTGTGGGCTTTTAGCCAAATAAGTTAGCTAAATCAAGCAATCACTCTATAGGTAATTTTAGGGCAGAAAAATAAAAAGGGGGGAAGTTTTTACCAAAATGACTTTATCCTTTTCTGAATCCCTATGCTCCTTTCTCTTTGAACCATTGTTGCCTCTTCCTCTATGCGTCACTGCATCCACCCTACTACCTTCTCATCAACTCCCAACCTCCTCCTTTGCTTGTTGCCACTCCCTTCTTGGCACGTTGCAGCCTCCTCTACACATTGGTCTCCCTTCGCCACCTTCTCCTCTAGCCATTGGGTCCTCCCCCCTACGCATTGTTGTCGCATCCTCCTCTACGTTCTATTACTACATTCTTATATGTGTGTTGCCCCCTCCTCATCCCTCTTATCTCTCGTTTCACCCCCTATTGCCTCCTCCCCTCACTGCCCTTTCTCCTCCGCGCACTACTCTCCCCCTTCTCCCTCCCATTTGTGCATCAACGTCTACATTACAATGAATAAAATATCATTATGAGCATTCAATATGAACCAAGTGTATACACAAAATGCATCAATTAAGAATGGTATTGGAAAGATGTTTGCATTTGCGATTTGTTAGCATATAAATAAGATATGTAATCTTGCACGCAACTAATATTTGCCGGAGTGAGCAAGTTGGACAATCAATACCATATATTCAAAGTAACAAAGCATTTAAGAAAGACTCCCTCCATCTTATATTAAGTGCTACATTTAAAAAAATAGTAATTTTTAGTGAATGGTGAAACCCACAACTAAGAGAAGGGAAAATAAGCTTATGATACTCTTTTTTAAGTGCCCAATTACTTAAAATTGAACAAAATAGAGCTATTAATATAGAACAAACTTTTTGGCCAAATGAAGCTATTAATTTAGGATGGAGGGAGTATATTTTTAAAGGATTCCAACAGATAAAGGAAACCACTAAGGATAAATGTGGAGTCTATGATACAACATGTATGTCGTTGACACTCCTTTCTTGCAAGCTTTCCAAACTGACAATTGTATTATGTGAGGAACTTTCATCGCCCAATTAGTATACCACTTAAATATGACATTTGGTGCATCCTGGACCAATGTAGTGTAGGTTGTAAATATGGTGAATCAACCATGTGAGGTGTAATAGCCCGGGCCCTGGGCGCCATAAACTCTATGGCCAAACCCGAGGTGTAAAAATATCGTAATAATTTTTCTTCTTCTTATACTTTCTTATGTCCAAGAGCATCTTTTGTGTGCAAGAGCTGTAATATTCCTCTAGCACTATAGAGTTTTGACACTCCATTGTGCACTCACTAGAATAAAACTATAATTTATTTATTAAATTGATCAGGCCAATATTGTCGTAATGTTGGTTACCTATGTACTTATTGAATAACATTTTTGATGTTATTCCAATAAGATCGGATCTCAACGTAGTTCTACTTAGTTGCTAATACTTCTTCATGCATCATAAAATTAGATATTTTATTTACTGATAATCCAATAAATAATTCAGAATCAGCATATCATTCTTTCACATAGTCTAATAAATTAATCGTCGAGAAAATCTAATAAATTATTTAGAATGCTCATGGGGTCATGAAAAGCCAAAAGGATAAGAATTACTCATGATATTCCAAATCATGTGTGTGTTAGAGCTAAGTATAGTAGGTATCAATATTTAAAGTCGTGATACCTAACAACCTACTTTTGCGCTCATGGGGTTTTCCATCATATTCTACATCACGTGAGCATCAGAGCCAAATATAGCAGGTATCCAGAGAGTCCGAAGACCCAAAACATCAACATTCTATAAATCAATCATTCATATCATCAGATAAATTCTTCTTTCTACTAACAGAAAATCTTTTTTAAAAAAATATAATATATGATAAAATGTGTCATTAGGAATCCTCATAATGACATTGCTTTTAAAGATAGAATAGTAGGCATAACCCTATAAGCTCCTTGAAATTCGATCAAAATGAGCATTAATTTGGAAATTAAGACTTCTTACCCTCTTCACTTAGAGTTTTAGGGGTTGTTTGAGTGAACATTTTGGATAAGATATTGATTAGGCCCTAATTCTAGGCCAAATTACCAAAATTCTGGTTGGTTGTAGAAGGTGGGCAAAATTAAAATTTTCCCCAAAATTTGATTCTAGGTTGCTTACAACCAAATTTACCAAATCACCTTGATTCCATTGATTTTGGCTCCCAGCTTCCCATTTCAGAATTAAAGATTCTATTATTTTTTAATTGTTATCTCTCATATTAATTTGAGCACCAAAAAATGTGCCTATAGGTAGAGCCTACTTTAAAAGTTCAAAATTACCTATCTATATATGATATTGTTTGATAGGGCTCGGCAATATGAGTGCAAAAATACTAAGAATATGCATCTTTAAGTTTGAGAGAGAGTTATGTTAATTTAAAGTGTTAGAAATAGGTTTGACGCAACATCTGAATTTATTATAAAAAAATTCTATTACTAACCTCTTATTCGGTAGTGAATTAATGGACTTAATTCCAAAAACTTCTACTTCTATTTCTAAAAAAAATTCACACCCAAACAGTCCCTTAGTCATGCGGTTAAAACCTTTCCTTGTTGAGAGTCCATTCAAATGGAGCTTCTCTCTTTTTAGGGCTTTCTCTTTTCCCTTTAGAATTTTCTCTCTTTTCCTAAGGTTTTTCCCTCTTCAGGATGCTCAACATAAAACAAACTCTTCTATTGCATAGAATACACTTAAATTAGTTAGAAACGCCTCTTAAACAGATGAAATAAACTTAAAATGACTCAGAAACAGAGAAAACTCGAGGGGGAGAACTGAAAAATCCCCCTTTAAATAGAGAGGGCCAAGACCATCTACCCACCATATGTTGCACATGGTGCGAGTTGGTTGGTGGGGCTGATGCCAACATCTACGTCAGCTTTTCCCCTTTTTTCTTATTATTTTTAATTATTTTATATTCAAATCAAATTTCAAACTTCAAAAGTAATAACTTTTTACTTCGAAGTCGGATTTGTATGTTCTTTGTACCATTGAGCTCGTATCGATGAGCCTTACGAAACTACACACATTAGTAGGTTACTTTTAGAGTGATACACATTTATAAAGCATGCTTCTTGAGGTTATAATTTCACTCCTAGGCTATGTTTTTCATTTTCTTCAACTCATTACGCTCGTATCTTCGAGCTCTATTAACATAAGGGAGCTTAACCTCTCCATTCTAACTAATCTCTCTCCAAAATTCAATAATTATTACTAGTTTCTCATGTTTAAGGTAATCGAAAAAATGGGGCATTACATGGGGTGTGCCTCCCTACTAGTTGATCTTGACTAGCGGTAGCAACTAGCAATATGGGTTCTCAAAAGAGAATTAACAATATGTACTAGCAAGGTGAAAAAGATTAGATCTACATTCCAATTATCATTTCTATTTAACAAGTTAATAATAACTTTATTTGAAAAAATAACCAATAACATAACAATGTTACCAAAAGTCCAAGTATCATTAAAAATCAAAATATTTTTACTGATGTCAATTATTCAAATTGTGTTAGACTTGATGTAGTAAATTAATTTTCAAATAGTCTTCCATGTTGGAGAGTCATGCTGTCGAGGAGTGTGTCTAAAAGTATCACAATCCACCAAATGTTTGCTATGCATACAGGAGGACCATAGAGTATTTCTAGTGGTAGCTATATAGCATCCTACTTTTAATAACATAAAATTATTGAAAAGAGAACTCTTCTTGAATCCCATACCTCTCCACCTCTTAGGAAGAAGAAAAACAGACGCCCAACTAAGCGGGAAAAAACATTTAAGTTGGAATAACAACATAAAGTTTATAAACTAACATGAGATGAGTAGGCACAACCAAAATAGTAGATTGAATTAAAGTAGACCTACAAATTTGGCTTAACAAGTGAGACATCCAGCCATCCAGTCTCAATTGAATTATGAACATGAACATGAACTCATGAGATTGATTTTTCTTTAACTTACTTTTTGGAACGGGAACACCAAAATGTTTATCAATGCCTAAATGTTCCTTAGCATGAAAGATATCTCAACTATTAGCAATTGTCATCTTGGCTACATTAGTGTTAACCTGCATTTTGGTCTTATTATCATTTAGAGACGGACCTAAAGCTTGACAAAAAAACTTTAGGGATATGCATAGCCTCCCTACATCCTTTAGACTTTGCCATGAGGAAAATAATAAGATCATTAACATATAAAAGATGGTTATTGGTAGGGACAGACCCATGTTAAGGTTTGGGGAATCAAATGACCCTCATAATTTTTTAGTGTATTAAGACCCTCATTCCTATATGTACTTCTTGGGTTGGGCCAAGAAAAAATTGGCTAATTATTGACCCCCATCTCAAAATCCTTTGACCCCTATTGAGCCGGGTCAATTTTTACCTTAAACCTAATTAGCCAGCACATTGAAGAAGCAATATGGATCATGGATAGAGATTTAATAGTGCATGTTACTCAAAAGCTACCAACCCCCTATGTAATATGTATTGTCAAAAGCTATCTAATAGCCTACATTGCCTAGCTCACTGAGGCTCATATTGACGACTTTTTTAAATACCAATCTTTAATGTTTGGTTTGGGTTAACCAGCTTCTAATAGACTAAACCATAGAATTTAAACCCAAACCCAACGCCATTGAGACAATGACTTCCTATCATGAATGGGATTTTAAAAAACCTTTTTAAAAAGCATGAAAGACAAACAATAAGTCACAATAATTTTATTCCTTATGTACAAAATAAACTATTTGATTAAATATTGAGGTCATGATAACTGGGGTTCACAAATACAAATATCAAATCATATGATATCATTACACGTTTCAAAAATCTATAAAGAATAACCTATCCATCTAAGTACAAATTTGTCATCAATTTGAAAATATAACTAAATTGACTCTCATGCCAAATATATAATTATTTACCATAAATGTAGAAAAAAGGAACTACATCCCATGCTCACAAGTCCTAATCTCACTTGTCCTCATCTGAGGAACCTGCAACCAACCAAATCAAATAACCAAACAACAACAATAGAATCTCTCTGTAAGGTCCCTGATTTTTCTACGATTTTTTGGGATTTTTCTGCCATTTTTCTGGTCATTTTCGGCTGGAAAATGTGACGTTTCAGCGTAGGGGTATTTGTATCTTTTCCCCGTATTTATACCCGTAGAGTCGGGTGTGGGGCTTAGTCGCAGGCCACGGGCCTCGCTGCGCGCTTACGGCGCGAATTTTGGAGGTTCGGCGCGTAACTAGTGAGTTAACGCGCATTGGGGACGTAGATGTAAAAATTAAAAAGTTTAACTATACATATCTTCCTCCCCGTCGGTTTTCACAGAACCGACTTCCAGAAATTTTTTTGACGTCCTGTGAGTTTTTGAGAAAACCCGAGGGCATATCCGGTCGCTCCGTTCTCCCTCCTCCGTCATCGGATTCCGTTGATTCCTGTCAGGATCCGCTTTGCCTCACCGCCACGAGTCCGTAGGTACCGGCCATGACCGCCGCCACGGCCTCTTCGCTCCTCCATGAGGTACCGAACTTTTTTTCGGGTTTTTCTCTCCTTCAATCCCGTTTTTGCACTATGGGTGTATGATTTTGACATCGTTTGCGGCCGCTCTCAACTAGACTTATGTTTAGTTGGCCGCTAGGAACCCATAGACACTGGCTGGAGCCGCCGCCATGCTTTTTTCGCTCCGTGGTGAGCTACCGATCTTTTGGTCGGGTTTTTGTTACTATTCACATCTCACTGTCCGTGGGATGTTTTGGACGCCGGTGTGTTTCCGGTCGTTGTCCGGCCACCGGATGGGCTCCGTCCAGCCTACCTCGACCCAGTGTCGGTAGGGGGTTGCCGTTTCCGACCCCGCCTCGCCCCTATTGCCTTGCTCCGCCCGATTAGACGCTTTGGGTGCGTCTTGGGTCGTTGCCATTGGCGAGTTATGGGCCATTTGGCCGTCGTGGGCTCTGCCCCGGCTCGGCGACAGTGAGGGTCAGCCCCACTTGGCCCGATTATATACTCCGCCCGGAATGGGCCGCTTGTCTTGGCCTTATACCGTGCGAGATGCATAGCCGCCCGCACCATGGGTATTGGTTGTGGGTGGCGATTGGCGATGTCGCCGCTTAGATTGGCCACAGCTAAGGACCTTAGCCCTGTTGGCTTTTGTGGGCCATGAGTCGCCTCATTTCAGCCATCTCCCCCGCCCTTTCTGGGTCGCGTGCGCATGTAGCCACGCGTGTACTTCTGGGTTTAGGCGCCGCATTCGTGCCGCCTAACCATCGGTTGGCTTTGCCACCGAGTGGAGTTGACCACTAGAGCTGTCCTCCACCTCTCCTTTGGTTCTCGAGCGTTGCCCCACGCTCTCCGCCCGTATGTGGGCCTTTGTTGACCGAAATCGTCGTCGTTGGGTGCTGTCCACGGCCGATTTCGACGTCTTTGTGGCCGGCTGAGCACGTTTTAGCCACCGGCCGATCTTCAGAGTGTACACCCTTGACTTCTGGTCGCACCGCCACTTATGTTGGCTTGACTTTTCTCCCGGCCGCCCTAGTGTGTCGCCGTGGATCGCGGGTTTTACCGCATTGAGTTCTGACACTCTATTTGGCCGTGATAGTTCCGGCGCATCTTGAAACCCTCGGGACAGCAGCTCTCTCAGCCAGGCAACGGTTTGACCGCCAACTCCGCCGCCGACGCCGCCACCGTCGTGTGCTCGCCATCGAACGTCATGATTACGAGGTAGGGGAGCTTTGAACTCGTAAATTCATGAAGCATGCTTTGAATGAGTAGCAGCATGCTAGGATTGTATGATTCCATGCTTGGATGTTAAGTAACGATCCGATTGCATGAGGTGCGTGTAAGCATGATTGTATGGTATGATTGATATGCATGAGATGTATGCATGTTTTATGGATGTGGATATGTATGCGCTGGCGATGGCTAGCAAATATGTCAGTATGCTATGTATGGGTTATGCACGTGCTAGTGATGGCTAGCGTGCATGTTTGAAGTATGTATGAATGTGTGTGTGCACGTGCTAGAGATGACTAGCGTGTACGTTTGATGTATGCATGTGCTAGTGATGGCTAGCGTGCATGTTTGACGTGTGGATGCATGTGCTAGTGATGGCTAGCGTGCATGTTTGACGTGTGGATGCATGTGCTAGTGATGGCTAGCATGCATGTTTGTAAGTTATGTATGTATGGCCGTATGTGTATGTTATACGTATGTGTGAGACATACATATGTATGATGACATTTTGCCTATGCTTTGGATGTGTGTAAGTGTATGTGGGCAGAGATATGGGCGATGGACAGTAAGAGGTGACAGAAGCTCTGTCTGAATTTGGATGCGGTTGTGTAAGCGTATGACAGAGGATATGAGTATGACGGGCAAGGATTAGAATGGATCAGTTTGGGGTGGATTGTATGTTGGGCATTTGTCAGACAGTAAGAGTGTTCATAATTGTACAAGCATAACGTACAGATTATGAAGTGAAAAATAAGTATAATAAGTGAGATATAAGTAAGAGGGCGACAACTGGGTTGGCTCTGAGGAGCGTTATTTGAGGATGTCAGTGTAAGAGGTTTTGGCCATAAGATGGATGGCGAAGTACGTAAGACTGTAAGGGTTTGTTGTACGATGAGTTTTGTCCATGATGTGGACGGGTAAGTGAAGTCTGCTGCCCTAACGAACTTGGGTTTCGGATCGGGCTCAGCTTCGGGTTGACCAGTCGAGGACTATGAGTTTGTGTGGCATAATTGTACCGCATAATATACTTAATTCACACTTGAATTATAAGCACAGCTAATGATAGCGTTGTGAGTTTGAGACCTGAGGGTTCGACGGATTAAGTTCCGTGTTTGAGCTGGCCGCTGATGAGTTGGCCGAGCATTTATCATGTCTTGCCATGGTGTTTATCCTGCGGGATGTTGTCTGTGTGCTATGTAGAGCATCGGACGTCTGATGCTCGCCGAGAGCGACGTTTCGATTTGGTCTCGCGTGCCGTATAAGCCCGTACGTTTGATGCTCTGTTGAGAGCGATGTACGTTTCGACTTTGTCCGCGTGCTGTGTGAAGCCCGTACGTCGATGCTCGCCGAGAGCGACGTATGTTTCGATTTGGTACGTGTGCTGTGTAAGCCCGTACGTTTGATGCTCTGTTGAGGGCGTAGTATGTTTACGCCCAAGAGTGGCACTTGTGCGTTTACGCCCAAGTGGCACTGTATGTTTTCTGCCCAAGAGTGGCAATGGTACTATAAGACCCATTATGGTGGGCGATTCTATGGCACTATAAGACCCATTATGGTGGGCGATTCTATGGCACTATAAGACCCATTATGGTGGGCAACTGTATGACCCCTTATGTGTGGGTGTTTATGTTTGCGCGCTCGGGTAAGTAGTATCATGGATCTACTCTTACTGTTTGATCCAAAGGCCCCATGAGCATTGGTGTGCCTTACCTTCGGAAAAGTCCATGGCGTCTAGTCACTCCCCGGAGGTTAAGGTGTTGCCCCAGTGGCATTCTTTTCCATTTCGATGCTGGAGCTTATTAGTTGTAATGAGCTTCAGTGGTCGTTGATATGTGTACGATTATGAGTACGACTGTATGAGTGTGAGTACGACTGTATGTGTATGAGCAGGACTGTAAGTGTATGAGTATGAGTAAGACTGTAAGCGTATGAGTATGAGTAAGACTGTAAGCGTAGGAGTATGAGTAAGACTGTAAGTGTATGAGTATGAGTAAGACTGTAAGCGTATGAGTATGAGCACGACTGTAAGAGTATGAGTACGATTGTGAGAAATTGGTTCTGAGTAAGACAGTAAGTATGATTTTGTGCAGACTGTACGAGTAAGGTCGTACGAGTCTGATTGTACGAGTAAGGTCGTACATGTATGGGTAAGCTGTATGAGTGAGCATACGATTGTACGAGTAAGATCGTACAAGTATGCGTATGTTGTATGAGTATGCGTACGGTGGTACGAGTAAATTGTATGACCCTGGATAAGGGTGTTTGTGTAAGTTGTTTAGATAGTATGATTTTGGCACGATGGTGCCTTTGGTATGATTTTGGCACGATGGTGCCTTCGGTATGATTCTGGCACGGTGATGCCTTGATATGATTTTGGCACGGTGGTGCATTTGGTATGTCTGTGGCACGATGGTGCCTTTGGTATGATTGTATGCGTATGTGCACGATATGATTATATTATGTTGACTGCTTCATGTTTGAGTTGCATGATGCATGCATTTTTGAACTTGGAGTTCACCGTTTGGGATTTCCCCTACTGGGTATTTTCCTACTGAGTATGAAAATACTCACCCTACTATTTTTAGCCCCGTTATACGGGAGGTTTTGCAGGTTGTGCGGAGAGCTCCTGGTGATGGACGCTCATTTCAGCGGTGGATTGATTCCCGTTGACTCAGGTATCTGCTTGACTCTCTGCGAGTTTATTTGTGCCACGATCTCCTGTATTGGGTGAGATGAGACATCATGATGTTTATCTGGACTTTCATTTGGATCAGTTAGTGGACTGTTAGGGGACTTGTACTCAGGGATGCCCGGGAGAGTGATTTGTATTTAAAAGTCTATGATCATAGCAAATTTATTCGTACGTGTGTTTTCGAGTAGCGCCTGAGGATATTTGCTTTGGCCGTACGATGATTGACCGTATGTGGATGTTTTATGTTTTAAATTATAAACTGTTTTATCAGGTTTTGGTTTCGTCATTTTTCCTCCGATTTACAGACGTTATATTGAAAAAAATTTCCGTGAATTTTAAGGAAAATGTGTGAAAAATCTCGGGCGTTACACTCTTCACCCTCATGAGAAGAGTTTCTAAAAGAATAAAATATTTTATTAATATTTTTTAGATTAGGCTAACATCACCCGATGTTAGTTGCCTATATACTTATCGGACAATATCTCTAATATTACTCTAATAAGATCATATCTAGACGTAGTTTTGCCTATAAATTACAGTTTCTCAAGAAGTATAACATCAACCATGCAATGGTTAAGTATTTTTAATCAATCTATATTTTACATAGGTCATTTAATTGTTCTACTTGTGTTAATTAATAATCAATACCAATCAATATTATTATTTATCTCACAACCCTTATTTAATAATTAATACCCCTGTCTAATCCCTTATAGAGACATACACATCATATGCCAACTAAAATGACACATGACATTAACCACACTTCTTTATTCTAACCCAACTCTAGGTTTGACATAATATAAATACATGTTCACTCAAAGATAACTCGACTCTTGAAGAAATCCTCAGATACAAAACTCTAACATTGAAGTAGACAAATTGACCTAAATCCCTAAAGCTCTCAATAGCCTGCCACGAATCTAGAGAATTTCATGGATATATATTTAGTATATCAATCCCAGATTGGTTATATTTGAATGCATTTCTATGAATTTCAACAAAGAAATTGTTTCATTGGAAGTATTCTTTAGTTTGTCTATACTCCGCCTGCATCAATTTGGCATTGAGAAAGGCCACAAATACTGCTCCTCCTCTACTAGTCCCTGGAATTTGTCTTCTCTTTCATGGGTGCATCCATGATTAGAGTCATAACCACCATAGACAATCCATTCTACACCCAGTAAAGATCTTCAAACAGTTCAATAGCTCGAGCACAAATCTAATGGTCAACCAATCTCATTATGTCAACAAACTCAGAGAATCCAAGAACAAATTCAAAAGATTTGGAGAAGATTTTTGTGTCATCTTTGTGGATGATCCTCTTTTTGTGTGTTCAGAAGTTTATGAGAGAGAGATCCTGAGTGTTTCAATTGACCTGTCCACCTTGCCATTCTATGAGACCACTAGACTGCCCAAGGGGGAAATTTTGACTAACAAGCACTACCAACAAGATTTGGTCTCTTGCAACAATACAAGTGTCGATGACCATGTAAGTGGCGCATTTTTGTCCATGGATGCATAGCCGTGGCTGACCACTTGAGACTAGATCCACCCATGGATGCAACGTGCTTTTGGCCACTAGCTATTTGATCTGGTTGTCAGGCTATGCCACTTTGGGTCCCCAGCAGCTTGCCAAATGTTGAAGAAGGTGCTGGTGGAGATGGACGCTTGCAGGAGAAGAGAATCTCGTTTCCTCTTTTGTTTCACCTTTCCATACTTGATTGTGCAAGTTGTGCATTTCCAATTACAAAGGGGGGAGGTTGTAAAGGGAAGTTCGTACCCATTGTACAAATTGGTCATCCGCCTGTATTTTAAATGTTATGGTTTCGAAATTACAAATTAATTGACTAATGCTATATGTTGAAATACATGCATAAAATCTCAAATTATTTTAAAATATAAATATAAAATCTCAAAGGACTAACGCTACATTATAAAATTGGTAGATTGTAATTTAAAATACACAACTAATATCCTGTAAGTTTCTTTCCCTAGTTTTGAGGTCTGATTTCAAAGGCTCCAAATGGTCTTATGAAGAATTATAATAATTTGACTTGAGCCATTGTGCCAACTTTCCAATTCACAAACAAAAATGGGACAATCCTAAATTACAAAACGAGTCCGACATGTAACAGTGCTGTATACCGTGGACCGCATAACATTTCTTGCCTCATACTAAGTTAAGCAAGAGTTTACAAAAAAAGAGGTTAAGCAAGAGGAATCTGAGGCTTCGTGCAAAAACTAAAACAAGACTAATCTGAATGCGGACGCTTTCAGTGTTTCACTGTCGCACTTTAAGCTTAATTGATTCAGATCTAAATAATCTAATCGACCCGGCGGGGCCAAAGGATCATCTGGTCTCCCACCCGTTCTCCCCTCCTCCGGTTCGGCTCAGTCCATCGACAATGAAATGAACCTAGCATAAGTTTTGCATGGAACCCTTCGTTTAGCACAACTCTCTATTTCAGGCCAAACCGGGTTGGCGCGCCGTTTGGTACTTTAAAGTAACCCTCGATCCGGGCCGGGTTTAGAACATTGTGACTACTGCTGCGGGAAAGAAAGGGAGATTGAGAGAAAGGTAACCGGGCTTGCCGTGAGGGAGGGAGGCGAGGAGCTTATTCTCCGTTCTCCACTAGAGCGCGTGGGATCGCCGGAATAGATAAATTGCGAAGACAAGCGAGGGACAGGACGAAACTTGGTTTACTTGCGTCCCATGGAGGAGGAGCTGAGAGGGATTGTGAAGGATCTTCAAGCTCTGAAACGATCTTTGCGAGATCCAGATCATAATAATAATCTGATCTCTGTCGTCTCTAACGTAATTTTTCCTTTTTTCGTCGTCGTCGTCTTCTTCTTCTTCTCCCTTTGTCGTCCAATGTTCATTTATTTCCTTGGAATGAGCAACTCACTAATCACTACGGTTAAAAATTGAGTGATAGCCAGTTTCAATTTTTTGGCATGTGATGGACCGAGAATTCGGCGTCGAATGGGAAAACAATTGAATTTTTCATTGTACAAAGTGCTCACTTGTGATGAGTTTCGGTTTCCGTACAATACACAGAAAAATTATAAATGTCAATGGATTTTTTGGATTTTGGTCACCCGCGGATGTTAATTCTACGGGTGTATCCTAGGAAGTCTACTAATTTATCATCTATAATGCATTTTGTTTGTATCCTTTGCAAGTTTCTGCACATAGGGTGGTCTGGAGCATGATTCTGGAGGAATGATGGTTGTAGAGGCATTCCTATTATTATTTTTTTAAAGTATTTGGATGACATAACGTGTCTTGCATTTGTTGCAACCTACCTCGACTGGCTTCCATTCCTTGGTCGTGTAGTTACACCACTTCCAATCTGTCAGTGACTCATTATTCAACCATATTTTGAACGAACGTATGAATTTTTGCTTCTCTCATGTTTTGCAGGTGCAAAAGCAGATAGAAAGCGTAGCAGAATGTCTCTCCAAATCGTTATCTACTCGTCGCTCCAAAGTCAAGGTATCAAAATTCTTGTCAATGTTTTGAATTCTCGTTCTTAGTCAGTTCCCTTCACATTCTTTTCTTTTTCAGAGGCACATGTTTCTGATCCTTGTTGCTAAAAGTGTGTGTGTGTGTGTGTGTGTGTGGAATGTGTCACAGGATATGAGTTCTGAGGTCGTGGATAGTAATCCCTATAGCAGGCTCATGGCTTTACAGCGGATGGGAATTGTGGAGAACTATGAAAGGATACGAGAATTTTCGGTTGCCATAGTTGTCTGTATTTATCTTCCTTTCATAATGATTTCTAGTTGCAATTACAAATTTATGTTTAATCACTTTTGGTAAAATATAAGAGTAGGTGTACGACATGGGCTTCTATGCACGTTATTCTGATGGACTTTTTTTGGGGATACTACTTTATCATAGTATTGTTTTCAATTCTGTAAAAGTTTAAATTGGTTATCATAGTCATATAGGATGTGTGTAATATGAGTTATGTAGATTTTAAAACAATTTGAAAGTTATGTAGAATTCATATAGGATTTCAATTTCAAAATATGTTGTTACTTCATCGTTTTTTTATAAAATTTGAAAGTTATACAGAAATTGTTATTGTACTATATTGAGCAGAACTTTTAGCCTTTTTCCTATGGATGTGCAAGTTTGGAAATCATGAAACTGTTTAAAATTTCCATTATCTCATGCTCTTTGTTTTTTTGTGTCCTGAGTTTTTTTTAATGGTTATGAATGCATAGGGAATAGGAGGTGTAGGAAGTGTTGCTTCCGAAATGCTTACAAGATGTGGGATAGGACGCCTTTTATTGTATGACTATGACACGGTTGAGCTGGCAAACATGAATAGGCTATTCTTTCGCCCAGAGCAGGTAGAGTAATTTCTGCTGAGGATAGATTATATCCCTTTTTCTTAATATATGTGACTTGTTCAATGCAGTATTGGTAAATCGTAATTTTTATCTTAGTCAAAGAAACTTTGAAATTGATGTTTGGCTAATTTTATGTAATAATTATTTAGCTCATGCCGCACAATACATTTTTTGTTCTTTATTAGGTTGGCATGACCAAGACAGATGCTGCAGTTCAGACACTTTCAGATATTAATCCGGATGTAGTGCTTGAGGTAAGGGGTGAAATTATGAGAACATATTTTTTTGGTTCGTGAGTTCATCTGGTGTCATCTTCTCTGTTTAAGTTAGGGTTCACTCTTCTCTTAAAGAGTTGGGTTGTCAGAATATATGCTCAGTATGTCATGGACCCTCTAATTGTCTTTTATCTAATTTACTTCTCTGGTGCTTGATTAGCAAATTTCTTTTAGTATAATTGCTAACAGTTTTTTATAATATATGCATAGAGTTATACCTTGAACATTACAACGGTGAAGGGTTTTGAAACATTCATGGAAAGCTTGACTAATAAAAAAATTCGCACTAGTAAGCATGGAACTGGAGTAGATCTTGTTTTGAGCTGTGTTGATAATTATGAGGCCCGTATGGTTGTGAATCAGGTATGCTCATCACTCTTAACAAGATATTCTAGCTTTTATAATGTACTTCTGTATCTAAGTACTTTATAGGGAAGCTTACAAGCTGCTGAAATAATTTCATGAGCATTTACTTCAGCTTCTAATGCAAGTACTTTTTCTTGTCCAGGCATGCAATGAGCTGGGTCAGACATGGATGGAATCTGGTAACTTATCCACATATTACTGAGCTTTATTGTCCATGATTTTGGTTATTAATGCTACAATTTGTTACTTTTGCTGACTTATATGGTTCTTTTATGGACCTAATTAGATAGATTCTGCCACCATTTGGACCTATTGATTGACCTGATGGTATCTGTCTAAAGTACCAACATCACTGTCATCATCACCACCATTATCACAATTACTTGAGTTTAAATAGCCAAGCATAGTCACATTATTTTAATAAATTTTGGAAGAAATTCCTTGAAGTTGACAACCTAAGAGGCTTTTGAGCAGGTGTATCAGAAGATGCAGTTTCTGGTCACATACAGTTACTGGTTCCTGGAGAAACTGCCTGTTTTGCTTGCGCTCCTCCTCTGGTAAATTAATCCTCCTGATTAGGTGGCATTTGATGTTGAGCTCTTGCAGACAGCTAGAGCTATTTCCTATTGCCTTTAATAGAAAATGAAAGGCAATCAGTTAGCATTGCCTTTATGCAGTTTCTGTCTTTAGAAACATTCTATGCTTTATTTTTCAACATAGAGTAAGTGACTGAAACATTATTATTATTGAACTATTAAAACATTATTACTTAACTTTGATGCTTTTTCAGATACATTGTTAATATTATTTTGAAGATAGTTTCTTTGTATGAGATTGATAGGAATGTATACTAATTGTATATTGATATGCCAGCAATCTGAAGGTTGACTCCTTTTTCCTTTTTAATTAAGGTTGTGGCGTCCGGTGTGGATGAACGTACGCTTAAGAGAGAAGGAGTCTGTGCTGCATCCTTACCAACGACTATGGTGCGGAATTTGCCTTGCTTATTTTGTTTTATGTTAGTTCTAGTAGGTTTATAAGCTTATTGGACATCTTCAAAGAGTTGACAGTCTGCATGTTTATTACCTTTTATGTAGTGTTTGATAATTTTTTCTTTTCTTGAAAGAGCAATCAAGTTTCATTACTTGGTGCATTGTTTTGTTACTGTATATCTTTCATCATTTCTGCATAAATCCAATAAAGATTGTGCAAATCGATTTTTCAGGGAGTTGTTGCAGGTCTGCTGGTGCAAAACACGCTCAAGTATTTGCTTGGTTTTGGTCTAGTATCACCTTACTTGGTAGTTTTCTACCTTTTTCTTAAGCTAGTTTATTACATTTATTGTTTTGTTATATGGCTTTCTAAAGCTCTCATATTTTTTCTGTCAGTCTAGTAATTTCTGTCATGTTCTTCGGTTCAGGGATACAACTCACTTAAAGATTACTTCCCAACCATGGAGATGAAGCCAAATCCACAATGTTCAAATTCTGCTTGTTTAGAGCAGCAGGTCATATTTGAACCCGTTTTTAGTTTTCTTAGGATAGTTTTGTACTGTTGCTGATGTATGGTCAAATTCATGCAGAAGAAGTTCATTCTTGAAAAACCAGCGAGAGATGCTGCAGCAAAGGCAAAGATGAAGGCTGAGTTGGTATCTGAGATGGACGTCCCTCTTCATGTTGATAATGAGTGGAATATAAGGTATTGCTTATGAGTGCCATTTAGCTTTGCTCTTATTAATCTTTTCTGCATGTTATATTCCAGTGAACATCCTATGTTCACTTCTTCCCATTGGCCTCTGATCTGCCTTTGTTGATATTCTGTACCATTTTCTGACAGCGTGGTTGATGATATAGAGATGGAGGGAACAAGTGGTGTCGATAAGTCGGGTAATCTTTATTTCTCTCGTACTTGGTTCTGTTTGGTAACAGCTTTCTCATGGTGAAGTCAATGCCAATTAGAATCTGATTGTTAATTATCGCTATTTTCGCCATTACTGTAGCAGGGAATACCTTTCTGTTCGGTAAATCAATAGTCTGCTTTTATACCCAAAAAAAACATCAGTACTCTGTTCCCTGCTTTAGGAGATTTTTTAGATATGCTGGCTTCTTGCCTTTTATTTTATTGTTATTATTTCTTTTGATTGAAGCAACGGTTTGCTAATAACTCACAACAATGATGTACAGTCAAAACAGATGCAGGACTGTTTGCAGATGTCTTTTATGAGCCCAACTAACAAACAATTTTTGTTTTTCCCACTGGAAATACCAGATTCAGTATTTTTGGAGGACCCAAGTCATGGATGAGATGAACTACTTTGTGGCATTTTGTAATGTTGGTCTGTCTGTTTCGCTTTCTCTTGCAGATGCACTTCCGGAAGGTCTGGTTCGTGAGCTTCCAACTGCCGACAACTTTCAAAACCTACGTGCTTCAGTGGATGCAACCGAAGTGAATGATGGTCTTGACGAACTACGGAAACAGCTAGAGGCCCTTAATGCAATTTGACACACCAGAGGAAAAAAAGGATCTTGCCATGATATTTTCGAAATTGGAATACAGAAACCTCAACAGGTGGTCAGGCTGACGACAAATAGCTTCGGCTGCAATGAGGCTTTTTTATGCCTAAGAAATTTTGCCGGCTTTTCCATCCAAGAGTTATAAAATAATAGAAACCGAAGAATGCCATCACCTGATTCAGACTCGAATATTATTGTGCTTTCTGATTCAGACTTAAATAACATTGTGCCTTTTGAGTCAGACTGAAGTGACATTGTGCTTTTCTTGTTTTCCCAGACTAAACCGAGGACAAAAAACATTGAACACTCTTCCTAAAAAGGATCAATTAACACTCATTAATGTGTCACCCCTCACCAGTATTTCTGAGTGATCCATTGCTACAATCGGGTTGCTCACAGTTGTACTGTTTCTGTAACTAGTTTGCCTTTAAGGCATAGCGTTTATCAGATACACGGGAAATGGTCCAGTTAGATGACGACCTTCACCACAAGAGTGGAGGAAAAAGAACAGAGAAATATCCCTGAAAAAAGTATGATTTCAAAATGCAGGATCAAGGATGGCACTTGAATTAAGCTTCGCAAGAGGATCATGACCCATCATTAAGTTTTCTGTTTTTTGTTTCACAATTTATGATTATGAACTCCGGAGCTGGAGAAGAAGACTCTCTCTAAAATATCCAGTAAGGCAAGTCAAAGAAGGGTGAGCCGGCTACTACTCTGGTCCAGCGATTTCCAGGTTGACTCAATCCGCAACAGATGGAGCTTCTCGACGAAGGCCTCCAGCACCTCCGCCTCCTCAACTGGCGCGAAAGCCATGCAGATGCTCAACTCCTGAACCGCCTCGCCGAACCTCTCGCTGTAGAACAGGAGCATGCCGTGGTCCCTCCTCAGGGCCCAATCGTGGGGCTGCAGAACCAGCAGCCTCTCCGACGCCATGACCGCCAGCCTCAGGTCCTGTGGCCTCAACAAGGTAGGAGCCCTGTTGGGTCCATCGCCCATCTTCCCCAGTAGCTTGCCCTTGCTGGCGTTGTCGGTGTTGGGGGGCCTCAGTGGCCAGCTCAGCCTCATTCCGAGCCTCATCCGAGAAGCTCGGCTCCAGTGAAGCCGAACCAGTTTTGCTAGCGCGATCCCGATGATGTCCCGGTTCGTGACGATCTGGAGCCGACCAAGCAGCGACTCGCAGCTGTTGAGGTCGTCGGAGGTCCGGAAGAGCTCTGGAGGGCCCCAAGTTTGGGGCCAAACAGGGAAATCCTCGCCGGTACGGGATCCGATCGCTTGGATCCCTAGCCGTTTGGAGATTTCGACAAATATGGCACCGATCATGGTGGCGCTGCCAACACTGCCGCTCAGTACCGAAGGAAGGTAGTGGCACTTGCGGTCTGAGCTCTCAGGAGGGCTCGTCTTGAGCCCTCTAGTTTTGAACAAAACTCTGCGTATGGCCTCCAAAATATCGTCTTTTGATGGGGAAATTGCTCCCATTTCTGCAACTACTTGTTCGGAAATCAAATCCAACTCCTCCATCCACCCGGAAATGGTCTTTCCTGCCAGAAGAATGGCCTCCACACTGTCCCATTCAGACTGACCCGCCTCCTCCACCGAAGAATTCGTGGCAGCGGGGTCCCTCCTCTCGACGTCAAAGGAGCGACTATCCATCACCCGATTGAAAGTCATGAAGGCCTCGTCTTCTGCTGCAATCAGCAAGAGGGCCCTGGCCAGAGAGATGATGTCCCTAGACCGGGAAGGAGGAGAGGCCTCTTGAGTGAATTTCTCCCTGGCAGCGATCTGGAGGGCCTCCAGATTGGCGAGGCGAGCGGCAATAATGGCGGAGGAGGAAGCGGCGGCGGCGGAAGAAGAAGAATAAAAATCAGCCGCCATGGACAAAGGGCGGCTGCACTTGTGGGTTTGAGGAGCATGAGGAGGAGGAGGAGGCTTCTTCCCAATCCAGCAAGGGTGGGGGTCGCAGCTACCATGGAGATTGCACCCAAGCGAGAGAGACTGCACGGCAGCCATGGCGATGGGCGACCCTCCCCAGCGTCAGTCGTCACTCGCTTCGCAGTGTCGGAAATGCAGTGGTCGAGGCCCAGGCCCCTAGCGTGAGGGAGAGGCGGGGGGTTGGGACGTCTCGCATGGCTGATGGCCCCCCCCTCTCGTGCCGCTTGGCTATTAATAACAAAATCGCGCATACCTATTATTCATTAATCAAACCATTGTTAGTTTCAGCTAATTAAAGTTACAAGTTAAAAAAAATGCTAATTAAAGTTAGGAAGGAATCGGGATATAAATAAAAGGGGAGCAGTGGTGGTACGGTAAGGAGGGGGTGAGTTCGATGGGCACTTTTGTCTTTTGTCGGGAAACGGATAAGGCTCACGGATCGAAGTGGGGCTGTCCGTGACGTGGGCGATGAGAGGTCCTAGGCCCAAGGGACGAGGTTCGGGCACGGAGGCTTTGTTTTGCACCTGCACAGCTCTGCGGTCTCCCCATGCGCTGTCGTCCTTCCGAGTCACACCCGTGGCGTGAAGACTAGTGCGCGTAGGGTCTCCGACCCTTTGTTGCTGTGTTTTTCTGCTATGTACTGTGTTCGGAGCCTTGGGTCACGAGACTCTGGTTATGGAAACCGCTAGACGCGTCCTTTAATACAGTGTATAATTGAACTTGGAACTTGGAAGGAAATACAGCTGCTAGCTCCTAATAAGCTGGAATCATTCTTCTCTTGAACGCGAATATTCAGGAAGAATAATGCTCGTGCCACGTTAAAATTTTATAGGTCAAAATTCTGTTTCATCATTTAAACCCAATCCACTAAAGTGAGCCCCACTCTTGAAATCATGAAGTCATTGCTCCGTAAAACCCATGCTCGCCTTGTACTGTGTGTGTCAGCTTTGCAACTTGCCGTATGAACGGGGTGAGGAGAGTATTTTTGCACTGGCCATTGCCGCGGCAGTGGAATGAAGATTACGGATTTTTCGGGATGCATCATTGCTGTCCCAGCCTTTTTGGACAGGATAGCTCTCTCTTTTGGATGTGCTTGATAGACTAACTCAACCAGGACAAGTTTTTACTATTTATCCTATAAAATTGCTTTAGTAATAAAAAACAATACTCTTACACTTTATTTTTATATTATTTTTTATTAGATAAACAAGATAGGTCCTATTTTGGCAATGTCACTTTGATAGTGTAAAGCCTTTGATAGAAATAAATAATATATAAAAAAATTACTTTTTTATTTCTTATAAGTTGTGAAATTAAAAAATATTTTCTATGTTCTACTAATAATGTGCCGAGCTTAAAGAATGTATGAGATTGGTTGGATTTTAAGATGTGTGGTGCACACGCTAGTACATATTAGTACTAGTGTATGCGCCACTTATCTTAAAATCTAATGACTCTTATATGTTTTTTATACCCGACGCATATTAAATAGGGAGTATTAAAAACGCTTATATAAAATTATGTATTTTTTAAGTTGATCCACGGAACTTGTAATAAATGAGTTGGTCACACTATTTATGCGTTTATCTTCTCGATACAGGTAACCTGCATAGATGCCCAGATGGGCATTTCTTTTCTTCCACACATTTCAGTTTGACGCTATACAGTGGTACTGATAGATTCGTACCAAGACGCTTCCACTCGCTTCAGTTATACTCCCCCATACGCAGTCCGTAAACAAATCGATGGGTCAGACGAATAATGCTTGTGTGCCACAACCATTGGGCAGTGGCTGCCCAAGTGTACACGAGGAGGGACATTATCATCAAGGATATAGTTCATTGTTATTCAACACCCTTCTCCGTCAGGTTTTGCAATGAGAAACTGGTCCATGTTCGACAAAAAATACATTGCCGTCTGCAAAGTGCAAGGTGCTCGATGCCAAGTGTTTTTGGGCAAGAGCTGAGAGTTAAAAAATAATATAAAGATTGTCTGAGAACTTTAACGCGTGTTTACTTATCTTAACTGAATTATCTGGATGAATGGCTCACGAGCCAATTGGTCGGTGCTACGAGTCGGACACCGATGAGGAGGCCCAGACCACGTTGTCGCAAACAGGAGCGTTATTCCTAGTCCGAAGAAGTAAACCAGTCCACTTACCTCTTCCCACAGTTAATGCCAGATATAAAGGACTAATTAAATTCAGCAAGTTGCTGTTCTAAGGGAAGCTGTGGCCGTTTATCATGGGAGATCAGGGCCGTTTCAGTACAATTCAGGGGCGGAGCCAGAACATCCGGCGAGGAGAGTATAAAAAATGTATGTAAAGTGTTTATTTTCGAAATTGATGGCACATGGTGTATATTAACGTAAGTGTGCTAATGTATCATCTGTCAATGTTTCACCTCCTTAGGCTCGGCTGAGTAGAGAGTATAAAAAATGCTTCACAACAATAAAAAGAGGAAACTTAAAAGGAGATGGGGCAAACTGTTTTGTTTGTTTTATAATATACCCCATATGTAAGGATTAACAAAATGTGGGTTGCCCTCCTAGCTATATATCAAATTAGAATGAATGATGTTGTTTTTAGGCACCGTTTAGATCCAAAGGATTTTTTGTTGAAATTATTTTTTAAAAAATAAAGTAAAAGTAACACATGCTTGAATATGTATTATAGAATATATTTTTTTTAAGTCAGAAACTTGTTTGGATGATCATTATATTTTATAGCATCCGAGTCATAAAAAATGCTCGCTTTACCCTCTAATAACCATGACCCGTAAGTTTCTTAAATGTTAATTACAAAATTAACTACCTATGTAAATTTTAATAAGCTAATTTTTCATAATTTGACCTCTAAAAAGTTTTTTTTATTTTTTATTCACAATTCTTTTTATTTTCTATGATTAAGGTTGTGTTAAAAACTTAGACCCGATCCAAATAAAACCAACTTGTTTATGATCATGGAAGGCAATATCAATATAGATGATAGTATCGATGATTATGGATACAAGTACGCACTAATGATATGTTTGGTACGTGCCGAAATAATAGTAAACCTTTTAATATATATATATATATATAATAATAATAATAATAATAATAATAATAATATAATTAATAATATATCATTATAATACTTTATTTAAAACATAATAATACAATAGAAGGTCGTATCAAATAATATAAATACTCTAAAATTATTTTATTTTAGAACCATACACTTTACTCCATCTTTCATTTACAAACTATTATTCTCTCCATCCCATATTAAGTGCTCTAAAATTAATTTATTTTAGAACTAAATAAGATATTTAATATGAGTTATATAAATATTATAGAAAAATTTATACGATATATGTTTAAGTAATTGCATAATTATGTAGCACTATATTTAAAAAAAAATTATATAAACTATATAGACCCATCTATATTGTTCTTGTATAAATTTTTTAAAAATATTTTTAATATAATGAAAATATTGTCATTCGAAAAGGTTGAATTTGAAATATTTTTTTATTTTTAAGAAAAAATATTTTTTAAATAATTTTAAAAATAAAAAATAATTAAATATTAATATATATCAATTATATCGATATGACATAACCGATACATATCAAAGATATATATGAGGGGCATATTACCTCTTGTACCATATTTATATTATATTGACCGATATAACATTTTATGTTTATCATAGATCATTCCAATAGCTATAGACTAACTACTTAAGAAATTTTCTCCCCTCATAATTCTTAAATAAAAGTTGCCATTAAATAATAAGGTGGCCACTGAGATTTTTCTTGACAATTTATTGCCAGTAAACTTGGATGTGCCGGATAATTGTATTGGCTCACGAAAAGAGCTACAAGATAATATCCTTTATAAGAATTGGTAAGATAAGATCCTCTAGCTTGACCCCGTCTTGCCGATAGTGGCACATACCACAAAAGTTGTGTGATAAGTTAATAAAATGAAATCAGCATCGTGATAAGTTGAGCAGAAAACCGCTTTTAGGTATGCTGGCCAAAAACCAAAAACCATATGCACCCACAGTTTAATGATATGATCAAGTACCTCGCGAGTAATAGTGTCTTGTATTATGAATTGACAGGATAAGATCCTTGAGTGTGGGGAAGGCAATCAAGCACGTAGCAAGAAATGCAAAGAACAAGAGAGTGCTGACAAAAAAAAAAGACAGACGAAAAAACAAAATGAAAGGGGATTGTGGTACAAAAGAGGAGGTAAAGTCGTATGTTTGTGATATTTTTGTTATCCTCTTATACGCTTTCGGCCCTCGTAAAAAAAACAGTTAAACATAGAGCAGGTGAAAGGAAAAGTGAGTTAAAAGTGGGATTAAAGGTCTTTTAGAAACAAAGTGAGACTTTTAATCTCAATTGCCTATCCAAATAAGATTTCCAAGCAAAGCGATGAAAAACGGGTGCAAAGCACCATTCAAACGATACATAAATTTACTAGTAATATATTTGATTGAATATTAATATGTAAATAATAATTATATTCGAATTTATGCTTTTTACTTCTTGAAATGCAAAACTACTAATTTATTTTTGAGTAAGTAGCACTTAAGACATAAACACCTCTTGTAATAATTTTTTATATTCCTCTTTTACCCCTCTTTCTCCTCTGTTTTTAACCCCATCTTCGTCCATTTACCCATGTTTCCTCCTCTTCACATCAATCAAAATTTATTTATATTATGGTCAATATATTAAACATGATCTTAGGTTGCCTAATTTTATTTAACACAGTAATATTATAAAATGTTTCACTACCCGGGCCATGGTTAATAGTGAGGCTTGAAAAAGGTTAATAATGATGCTTCTAACTATATTACACATGAGGCCAAAATTGTAGACATGACATTTACGACAGGTATCACGCCGGCTCATAACACTTGGCTACTGCCGAAAAAATTTGACAGAACTAACCTTATTTAAAGTTGTGTCATGGTAACCGTGGGTGGAGTAGGGTGGTGCCAATCAATACCAAAAGTAATATACGGGAAATTTTATGTAGGGATGAAGAGACTTGGAAGGTGGGGCTTACAATCAATGTGACACCCCTTATTTGCAAGAGAAAAAATTAATTTTTAAATAAAATAAAATTTTAATTTTAGTCATCGATAACCATCGATAAGTTGGCAAACTACTAGTGGCCTTATGTACTTGTATTGTCAACAAGCATTGACACGTTAGTGAAGTTACTGATAGACTTGCATATTTGCACTATCGACAAATATTGGCATGTCGATGGGCTGCTGGTGATAACTGCATATACTAGTTATTTTAGAAAACAATGTGATTTTGACTTTTTTAGACTCTAATCAGTATGAAAGGGAGAAAAAACTGATTCTTAGAGGAAATTTAGAGCTTAGAGAGAAAGAGATTGCAAGTGGAGACCATTCGGAGCCAACCCATAGAGAATGTGTGTCATAGAGGAAGAAGAAAAATGCATATGAGAGGTCGGATTACAATCATTATGTTCATAAAGAAAAATGCTTTATTTTAAAATTTCTATAAGTTCTTCATAATCATGAACTTGTAAATTATGTCATTTTCAAGTAGACTATGACTTGTAAGTATTTTTATAGTAAAATTGAATATGTAGTGGTTTAATATGAAATTTATGTTTCAAAACATAAATTCTATGTATTGGAATTTTGTTCAAGAATTAATTGTTTGGAATGAAGATTGTGTCTTTGTTCTTAATGTTTAGATTATCAGTAAGGTCACCTACACATTATGTGACTAGATCAATAGGAAGAG
Organism: Saururus chinensis; assembly: GCA_035235625.1. NCBI lineage: Eukaryota > Viridiplantae > Streptophyta > Magnoliopsida > Piperales > Saururaceae > Saururus > Saururus chinensis. Next base: position 38,167,458 of record CP141145.1, read on the forward strand.
GATAAATAGTACTCTTGCATGCATGTTGTTTTTGGTTATCGGCCATAAGGCCGACATGTCGTTCAGGTATATATGAGGTTGGGCGACCAACTTAATACCCGACTAGCCTACTAATGATAGGGTTCAACACGTCGGTGAGCCCATCAATGGTATTTGTTACGCCCCCAAATTTAAACAAAAATATATATTAATAAATTAATAAATTATACCCTAAATTGGGGCACAACTCAAGTGTCTTAACCCAACATCAAACCATCCAAGGTGTGTCAAGTGCAAGTAAAATGGCTTTGAAGATTGTTCATTCCTTGTAATTCTTTCAAGTGACACATACTTGCATAAAAGACACAGAAGAAATTCCAAATAAAGATTTTCAAAACAAAGAAAGAAAAGGGGTGAGCAAAAACCCTATAAGGAAATAACCATTATCAATAACAATTATGAATACTCATAAACACAAGGGAAGATACAACATTCAATAATACATGAGTTAATATCAATTTCATATCATAGTAACTATCATTGAACCCCATTCAAAATAGTTATAATTTCAATGTGATAATAACCCAAAATGAACCTTATTCAATTGAATTATTATTTATACCATATATATCATTAGAACCCATTGTGTGTATTACAAAATCACAACACTTCCTCGTTCCACTATAAAATCTCAACGGAAAGACTATGGGAGGGACCCCATCATTTTGAAAACTTTTGGGACACAAGGATCCATATAGTCATTAATGTATTTTGTCATTTAATTAACATGTGTCAAGTACCATTTTTACTTAAGAAAGCGGAGAATATCGAGTTGTCCATCTATTACCTTAGTTATTCTATATTCTTATTAAGTTTCTTAGTAATTCCCAATTTCCATTACCAAACAAAATTTTAGAGTTTACCTTCACTACACAACTAAAGTTGACATTGTAACCTAACCAACACAGTTAACCTAGACTTGCTAAGGTCAGTCTAACCAAATACATGGGTGTTGTTGAGTACCATGTAGGCAAAACCTAATGCATGTTAGCTACTAAGGAACAAATGACAAGATATTCATGCCCAAATGCCTATGTCTCATACCATGGATACAAAGGGTTTCACCTTAACGTTGCACTTATGCAATATAGGGCGGCTCTAATATCTACATAAACCAACTTCACCTCATGATGGGGTCTAACTTATGACGCCTTGAATTGATGCATATATATATCATACTATAATATAAAGAAAATTGATGTACTATAGAACTTTCAAATTCATACTATTTTACTGTAATGCTTTTTTCTATTATGTTTAACCCTAATGACTTAGTATTAATTATTAATTTTTGGATAAGAATTAGTATGTTTTGAGGGATAAAATCCCCGTATATGTATAAACCTCAAAGAAACAAGCATAACGAATAGAAGAATGTGATAAACGGAGGTTAGGAATGAAAATGACATTGGGAAGCATGTTTATGGGTGGAACCTAATTGAAAAGAGTTGAATAACCTATCTTGAGTGGTCTAGTTTCATAGGACTCTTTGACATTAGCTCAATAGTACCAAGAACACATGAATCCGATTTTGGGGTAGAAAGATATGGATGTTTGAATGTATAAACAAAATTAAAAAAAAAGGAAAAGGAAAAAGCCACAAGCACAACTTGCAGCCCCGCGCACAACAACGCATATGTTACACGCATGCACAACAAGGATGACACGACCATTTTGGGTGTGTGCCCAACATGCTTGGCGCCGCCCAAGGGAGGGGGTTCTTTTGAACCTTAAACCCCATTTCTTTTGTATTTGGGTCATTTTAAGTTCAATTTAGTCTGTTCAAAGGCATTCTTGACTAAATCGATGGTGCTATAGCAATGAAATAGTATATTTCTCGAGTTAAGCACTCTAGAAAGTAAAAAATAGTTTGGGGAAAGGAGAGGCTTCGTCCTCTGCCGTCAGGCTGTAAAGAGAGACATATCTTGGATAAGGGTAAGTTATGTCTATTGCATTTGAACACAATGAGATAAAAGTCCCAAGTTAAAGGAGGTTTTGTCTACCACTTTTAGATGGGAAAGGAAGAAACATTCTGGAGTAAGAGGAGGCTCCTTCTGCCGTCTCCGGACCTGAAGGGGAGGATGCCCTTAAGGAATGATGTTGAAAAATTCTTTCTTATTAAAAAAAAGAGAGAGAAAGAAACGGTCAAAAGGGACTAGGTCCAGAATTTTGGAGCTTGACTAACACTAGTGTGGGCCCTATCTTACACATGTAGGAATAAAGTGAGGCTTCTAAAAAAACTGAGTGAGGCCCTCATAGAGCCCACATTGAAAGTAGCACCAAAAATTAAATTGGCTAAGTGAAACCTCATAAGCCTCACGTTAAAATTAGTCACTAAAGTAAAAATAGCTAAGTGGATGCCTCATGGGCCCAAACTGAAATTGACCTTAAATAAAAAAATTAAACTTACAAAAACAGCTAAGTGAGATCCCTATGTATCCTACATCAAATTACTCATACAATTAAAATCACAAAAGGATAAGTGAGACCTCATGGTTCCTACATCAAATTAAAATAATTAAAAGACTTAGTGAGATCCTATGAGTCCCTTATCAAATTAGTCATTAAATCAAAATTACAAAAGGCAAAGTAAGACCTCCACAAGGGTCCCACGTCAAATTAGCCATCAAATTAGAATTTCAAAGGCAAAGTGAGACCCCATGTGGGTCCCATATTATATTAACCAAATTGAAACATAAAACCCCTTATAAGTTATGTGCTAAAAGATAGATATGTACTTTATGGAATCTTTAACTACTCATGTTAGCGTGATACAAGAGGATACATGATTTTTCTAATTTATACATATCAATGAAAAATCCTAACATGCATATCATGAGACATTTATCTATCAAAATATGCATATACTCATACATACAGGTATCATTATTATAAATCACCTACCCTTATATGGATACAAGAGACATCATACTTACTGATATCATATCATCATAAGTACATTTTGAAGTAACAAAATAAGAATAAACACTCTAATTTCCCTAATTGTATGGAATTTATATATTTAATATATGAAAATTTAGCTTTAGGAATACATCGCAAAGACTTCTATAATTCCCTAAATTTTTATAGAACACTACTAAATATTAATATCTAAATTTTTGTAACCCTAAAATCAATCATATGAACCATAGAAAAATAACAGAAGTCAAAGGGGTATTTTTGTCTTTTTACCAATCCAAAGGCTTCTGAAAATTCCTGACTATTCAAATAAATTCCATCTAATTATGACTGAATCATTTTTAAAATTTCATGATTTTTGACATGTATAGAGTAACTTGGATTTTTCAATATTCATGAAAATAAAGAAAAATTGTAATATCCCTAATTTTCCTCCGTTTTAAAAATTAAATACGTGAAAAATAGGGTATTTAACCCATCAATATTCTTAGTCGAATAACTCCCCCCATAGATAGAATTTATGACTAAAACTAATTCTATTAGAAAGTAGACAGGAAGAGCTTCGAAACGCCACCAAGAACGCATAAATCAGAGTTCGGATGAGGGAGATATAACTGTTTAAAGTAAACATAACGTATAGGGCCTGTTTACCTTATTTAGATGCGTATTTAGCCCGTTTAAGTCATTTTGCGGGCCCAATTGTTGATAATTCTGAAATTAATTTTTAAGGTTCTAATTAGGTGGCCTAATTGGGGAGGATTGCCCAAATTCTAGGGGGGGTTAAGAACCCTAATCCCCATGTTTATAAAAGGCTTCTTATGACACAATTTGGGGGTCCTTGCCCATTCGGAGGAGAGAATGGGGTGAACGGCAAAGCTCCGACAAGGCTCCGACAGCGGTAGATAGACAATAAATTGGCAATTAAGGTAGGATCGTTGTCTTTTATTCTCTTTAAGATTAATAAAAATGTTATTAATTAAATTTGAGTAAAAATCAGATCTGTATTGTGTAATTTACATAAAGAGTAATCGTTGTTATGTAATTTTGTTAAATAGTAAATTTATTCTTCATATCTTATTGGTCGGTTGCTGATCGGTCAGCATCGTCCGGCCAATAACCGGCTAGCCATCGTCTGGCAGCGGCTTCATGCGGGTTGAGCTCTGGCACGCAGCCACTGCCGGATAGACCGCCGGCCAGTGCACACAAAAAAAAGAGAGAGACTAGCCGCGTTGGCCAAGGCTGTGCCGGTCGTGGCCGCTTCTGTCACGCCCCGGCGATGACTGACCCGAGCCGAACCCGGTCCAAGGGTCGGTCAAGCACGTGGGGGCGACGAAGGAGAAATTGAGAAACGATCTAGCAGAAGACTTAACCCTAACCACGAGCAATTAACAGAATTACAGAGTATCCACAATCCTTTGAGCAAGAGTAAATAAAGAGGGAAAGAAAAGAGAGTTGCTTAACACAAAGTAAACAACTAATCTCAAACCCACATACTTAGTCAAATATAGCCCACACTGGCTCAAAATAAGACTTAAGCAAACATAACTGTAACATGTGACATAAATCCAAAACAAAGAACCCCTACACAAAGGTTCTAAACATAAGCATAAAACCAAAGAAGATAATTCACACAACGATCTCCAAGATCATGTCCAAGTCATCTCCGACCTTTCCTCAAAGAGGAGATCCTGTCCGTCTGCGTGTCGCACCACGCAGCCCCAAATCAAAATACAAGAAAGAGGGGTGAGTTTAACAAACTCAGCAATGATTTTTAATATCACTATCAACATCGAAAAACATAATAGCATAGCAATACAATCATTCAGATCGAAGATTAACATGGTGCATCATTTTCTGATCACACATACACATTACCTAAAACTGCATCACAGTGCATAATCCACATAATTTCATTCTCATCATAAACCCTATATGAATGTATCTCTAACACACATGTTCCCACATGCATCATATCGAAATCAACCTGCATGGATGTATCTCTAACATACATATTCCACATGCATTATAACGAAATCAAACTACATGAATGTATCTCTAACATACATATTCCACATGCATCATATCAATACAACCTGCATGAATCTCTAACATACATTTTCCATCATGCATCATCTCATAATTAACCTGCATGTATGTATCTCTAACATACATATTCCACATGCATTATATCAAAATCAACCTGCATGAATGTATCTCTAACATACATATTCTACATGTATCATATCAATACCACCTGCATGAATATATCTCTAACATACATATTCTCACATGCATTATATCATAACAACCTGCATGGATGTATCTCTAAGATACATATTCCCACATGCATTATATCATAACCTCCATCAGGGAGTAATCACAAATTTAGTGTCACATAGACGAGACATAGACAAGGCCACGAAGGCATGTCATGGTCTAAAATTCTACACAAGAATTAAAGAAAGTTTGGGGTTGTCAATCCCTAAAGACTGCTCGCCCTGGACGATCCTGGCCAAGGATGTCCCATTCTCACACAGAGAATCTAAAGCATGGGTGTTCGCCCAGGGACATCTCCTGCGGAGGGAAGAGCCCAAGTTCTCACACAGAGAACCCTAGAACACGTGGTAGTGGGTGTACATGGCATACCACACTAGATTCTCAGGGTCCAGATGACACTCATAATAACATTCTCACAATCCGCAAGACAAGTACACAACTCGTCCCCACATAATCCCATTCAATTAGACTCAACCCGGGGAGTGCACTCGTTCCATACAGGAACTTCAAATCAAAACATGTCCTTTTAGACCAATCAATTTTCGATTAATCCACGACCGATCAATTCGGCACACAATTTCACCACATTGTATCCAATCGGTCAAATTCGATTAACCTCAATAAAGCCTCAATTGGAAATCCATTTTCATAATGCGTGCAGCATGGTACATACGTAGGCAAAACATACATGAATCCTAATTCATGATAAGTGCTCTCACCAGCCCCTAATGCATCATTCATAATCACAATATCAAGCTTCAACATCATCATTTAACCCCCACACGTGTGTATGTAACTAGTAGAAACATTTCACACAATGCATGTCAACATGCTTGAAATTAAACTCACTACCACACTACACATGTGAATTACCATCTAAACATGAATTCCAGTGGCAATCATAGGAGAAAAATCATTTAAAGTCATAACTCAAATGAAAACTCAACCACAAAGGCTAAACACATATAAGGTTATTCATTTCATCCTTGAGTCATGGCATTCACCAACTTCCACACATCAACTAACTACATTCTATCATGACAAATCAGTTCAATAATAGGTTGTAGTTCTACTAAAAATATGCTTAATCCAAAGGAAATCAACCATTCATAATTTTCAAGATGACAAATCCAACATCATGCCACAAAACATAAGTCCTTCCACAAATCTTTAAGCATATATCTCAACTCCATAAACTCAATAGTATGCATTTCCAGTAGCATAATGTAGCTTAAAATACTCCACATTCATATAAAATTGGCAGGCTAAAGTGGAATAATCAAAATAAACATCATGCATTAGAAAACCAATTTGTTGTATAGCCGTTCGAACGCCCTTCAGGCTGTTCGATCGGTTAAACGCAAAAATTTGAAATTCACAGTTTGGCCGTTCGAATGCCTAGCAGGCCGTTCGATCGGCTTAACTGGAAAACTGTCGTTCCGACAGTGTTGTTGTTCGAACGCCCAGAAGGGCCGTTCGAATGCCAACAAGGCAGAACTGGTCATCTTCTTCCTTTCGCAAATCCAAACCGAAACACCATTGAAAACACTTCAAATCCACATCTAATACCCTAATCATCATCAAAAGTCCTTCATGACTTCCAGAATATCAAACCATATCATAATAATACAAAACCCTAAGAAATCGAGATTAAATAATTCCATTTTCTAATCTTACCATTAATACTCCAAATCAAGTAATCTCCATTCGAAATAAGCCAAAAATCAAGAATGTTACCATGGATAAACTGAGATTTCGAAGACCCATTACCTCAGCACTTGATTAAGCTCGGATTGGAGAGTCACCCTTCTTGAAATCCTTGAAAACACATTGAGTTTGAATTAAACTTCATTACAAATTGATTTACCAAAGAAACCCCTAATTAAATCTTAGATCTAGGGCTTGTTGGTTGTAAAAATCAAAATTTGAAAGTTAGGGTTTGTAGTAAAACACAAATCAGTTGCTTTTGAGGTCTAAAAACGAATTGAAACATGGGGAAAAGGGTAGATTTAGAAGAGATTGAGAAGAAAGTCATAGATTAGTGCTTAATTAGAGTAAGCTTACCTTAATCTGCTTCTAATCCGGGTGGGGATTAGGCCAGACCTCCTTCCTTAACCTATTCTAAAAAATGGAAATGGCTCAGGTTTTCCCTTTTATAGTAAGGGTAGGGGTATGCATGGGTAAGTTTTGGGGTATAAATAGGAAAAGTAGGCTAAAAATGGGTATTTTGCAAATTTAAGCACTAATTAAGCCTAATAAAATTCTAAAATTTTTTGTATAACCTTAGGTAGATATCTAGGTTTATTTGACCCAAAAATAAAATTTTTGATGGTGGGGCCCACAGGGGTCTCGCCAAACTCTAATTTTCGAAAAAATAGTAAAAATTCAGAAAAAATTCCAAAAAATCACATTTGATTTAAAATCACTTAAAACCACTAATCTTAAAGTTGATTTTGGTTAAAACCATCTTAAACACTATTTATTCACGAAATCATCGACTAGATCAGAAAACGCGTAAATCTTATGATAATCAATAATTAAAGAAAACCAAACCGGTTTAGAGATGAGGGTCCTTACAGCTTCGGTCCAGGCCAATATGGCCACCGGATGCGCCGGCCTGGGCTGCAATGGTATTGGCCGCGGTGGCATCGCCGTTTGTAAAAAAAAAGGAAAAAAGGAGAAAAGCAAATTTTTGGTCGTCGGATGGCCACCGGACTGTGGCGGGAGCAGTGCGGTTGGTTTCGCCGTACTGTGGCAGTCCGGATCTCTTGAGCAGCCCACTCCTCCGCCGCGGTAGGGGGTACCACCACCAGAGGCCGACCGGCCTCTGGCTGGTCACGGGGAAGACGACCCGCAATGCGGGTTGTCTGCATGCCCTGGATCGGGTCGGGTAACCCAACCCGGTTCGGTCAGGTTTCGTTTAAAAAAAAACCTATAATAGACCGAATGAATCTGGTCTGGTTCGGTGTGTTAAAATAATCAGAAAAACACAGAAAAATTTAAAAATGACCTTGAGCATATGCTGAGTGTCTGTACCAAGTTTCAGACAAGGGGAAAATTCTGAAGTCTTTGAAATGACTAATTTACCCTTGTGAGTTCACGGGTAGCATAATGATTAATGAGCAGAATTCGGGGCTCTGGTTCAAGGGCCTATGAGTGGATTTTAAAATTGAGACAACTCTCATTGAGATTCTAATGAGTATCCTAAATTTGGACCAAGCCATAAGTTAGGTAAAAATTGCAATAAGTAGATATTTGATTGTTTTACCCCTAGGGTTAAGGTAAGACTATTAATTTGAACCGGGGTCGGTTCAAGGGGTTTACGACCCCATCAACCGGTAAGGAAATTACCTCGGGTTCATAACATCATTGTGTACCCCTGGGACCAGTTTTGGACCCATTAGGGTTCAGGGAAGCCCTAAACAAAAAGACAAAAATACCTTAATGAGTAGACCTACCCGCATTCGCATGGATGCTATTAATCGGGCCATTGTGATACTGAAACCTTTTGAGAGGTTAATGTCTTTCTCAAGAATAGAGAGGGCCTTATCCAATGTTTGATAAATATCTTAATACCCTTGGGTGCACATATGATAAGTTTTTAAAGATATTTAATAAGTTAACCTAAGGAGGGTTAGGGCTTATGAGCTCAAATAATTCTAATATCATTATTGAATTTAATTATTGGTATTATGATTTGCTTGGACCTTTGTGGTTTTAATTGTTTATGTTGTTTTTTGTTTCAATTTTTTATATTGATGTTGTGATAGTAATTTATCACTATCTTAAGATTATTAAAAGATTAATTAATGGGGTTTGATAGCTTTGGATTGGGCGAGAACACCTAATCAAGATAAAGACTAAAATACTTCAAAGGGGTCTGGGACTAGTTCATATAGTGAACAAAGCCTTTGACCTGTCGATAAACATTAGTTGATGAACTGATGGCAATTTCAAGTTTTAAACTCTAATCTAGAAGGGACTAATAGGGTTTGGGATAGTCATTTAGAATTCTAGCTTATAGATGAACAAGATAGGGTTCAGAATGGTTTCCTGAGTTTTAGCTCTTTTGAGGAGCCGCTGATTTGACCGTGCAGTTGCACCTCCCCATTGGAGGGAGTTGTATGTGAGCCGGGCTCACCACAGATCTATTGAAGCTCTTTTAGTATACACGCAATTGGATTAGCTGACATCCTGCTTCGTTGGCTTTTCCCGCCACTCCTGTTTAGGTGCAGTTGTGGGTCATGCCCTTCCACTCTGATCAGGTCCTTCTTGGTCTAGGAGGGGTAATGGTATTTTCTGGTGGATTCCAGGGGCCTGGTGGATTTTAAGGTATTTCGTTATCATTTGTCACTTAGGTTGACATCTAATGAGTCTGTCTGTCATTGAGATTAGATAAGGATATTAATTATCGAGCAATGGTTCGAGAAATAATTAATAACATTGATTGATATTGCTTGTTTAATTAGAACAAGTGAAATGATCAAAGGACTTGCATAAAATGTAGATTGCTTGAAAATACTTAAGCATTGCATGTGTGATGCTATACTTCTTAGTATAGTGTAGTATTAGGCAGAACTATGTCTGGATTCGATCTTGTCAAAAACATTGGAGATGTTGTCTGATGAGTACGTAGGCAAATAAGATCGGGTGATGTTAGCCCGATCCAAAAAATATTAAATAATGCTTTTGTTCTTTTGAATGCTCCTCCAAGGGGAGGAGATGTTTTGTTGCCTGTTTGGTCTTCTTTGCTTGTAGGTTCTTCAAATGAGGACATTGTGAGATTAGGACGTTGGTGGGCGTTTGAGGCCGACATTGCATTAGTGGGATCTAGTTTCTTACTTCTGCAATCTTGTAAGTAATTGTAATTATTAACGTGAGAGCCAACTTTACTTGGTTGTTTATTTTCGGATAGATGACAGACTTATACTTAGAGGGTTAACCTGCTATTTACGAAATTTAACACGTATAGTAATATCATATATTTTGATATTTATATTTGTGAACCCAGTTATCACGACTTGGATATTTAATCGAATGATTTGTTTTGTGTTTAAGAAAGAAAAAAAAATTATCGTGATTTATCGCGTGTTCTTTATTGTAAAAAGGGTTTTAAAAACCCAGGCAGTAACAAAAATAAAAAACTTACAACTAGTACTGGCAAGCAATTAAACCTTCTTCTAACAATCATATAATTCCTAATGATGCTAATGAGCATGTATAAAAGTATAGATTCATTGATAGGTTCCCTTACCTCCAATTTTTTAATCGGGCTCAATCTATGCGCACTTGAATCCTACGAAAATTAAAGAAACCTTTATAAATAATGATTTTTCATATTAAAGAATTCAGAATGAGAGTGAAATAATAAAAGGGAGTCTACAAGAGAGGTTTGAATCAATAATGATTGAGTTGAAAGAGAATGAAAGAAGATTGAATAAAACTTGAAAATATATATATATATATATATATATATATATATATATATATATATATATATATATATATATATATATACACACACACACACACACACACACACACACACACACACACACGAGGATAGAGAAAAAGGAGGAGAGAGGGAAGGGACATGCCACCAAGGAGAGGGAGGGGCATGTGACAGATGAGAGGGGGGTTTTCTTGCAACCTTTTATGATCTTCTAAAAAAATTTACTCTTACCAAATTTTGGTGATTTTTTCTCAATCTTTTAAAAGATAAATAATAGATAAATTAAGAGATTAAATCTATAAAATTCCTAAGTAGCTAGAGAGTGAATTGGCTCAAAAAGTAACGATTGACTTGTTTTAAAAAGTGGTTATGGTTAAAAGGATTAGTTAGCTAAGAGGTTAAGAGAAATTAGGGGTTAGGAAGAGTCATCGGTTTCTTGGACTCTGATTAGATATGAATTTTGTCCTTCAAAATGTCCGAATCACGAAATAGGTATTAGCAATGATTATTTAAGAATTTTCATAATTTTTTAAAATCATCAAGGAATGCACAAATTGAAGTTTTTTGATGAGATTTATAGCCATTCTATTGATACCCTACCAAGCAGATGTGTATTTGACCAAATCTTGATTCTAGGTTATTAGAAATATTCTAGAAGTTCCACCCTAACAAATCTGTGTCTTAAGCTTAAGAGATCTTAATCATTCATCTATAAGGTAATCTAAACTCACTTAGGTTGAATTTGGGTAGTGTCCCCCATGTACCTATGTAGGCCCAACCTCAAAACTTGTGTAGGCTCGAATGGTAATGCACCCCTAATTTCAAATGGTCATATCTCGGCCATTTGGCATTTGTTCTAAGTATTCTTGAGAGCGTTCTCTTCGTCTTTGAGTCTAGTTTCTAATATAATTACAACTAGAATCGGGTCGAGTCAGCCTTGACCAACGCTTAAATCGGGTCGGGTCATGACTCAATCCTACTTTTTTATTAGGTTAAAAACTAAACCCTAACCCTACTTTGGTCCGGTCAGGTTGGGTATGTGGGCAACCCTACTGTTTTTTGTCAATTAATTGTTTTCCTGATTTATATATTATATGTTATCTTTTCATTAGCCAAATATAAAGAATTTAGATACATTCCAACATTATAAATAAGTGTCAAAATTTTTCTATGATATTTGAGAAAGTAAGAGTTAGAGAGAGAGCATTGCAACATTATTATTAATTAATTATTACATAAACTAAAAATATTAAAGAAAAATATAAGTCTATGAGAATTTCTTTCTAATCTCTCCACTTTAAATCATTACATCATTAAATAACATGTGGGTAAATACCGACCCGACCCTACCTTTAAAATATGTAAAATTTTAAAACCCTAACCCTGACCTTAACTATATTCAAATTGGGTCAGGTGTAGGGTTAGGCGGGTTAGGTAAATAGGTTGGGTTGGATTTTCCTATCCTTAAATACAATAAGTTTTAGCTAAAAACTTTATGTTTAGTAAGAGATATATTATTTATAAATAATTAGAGTAAGAAACCCTGAAGTCAATGGGTTGGGTCTAGTAATGTTTTTAGGTTCAACTGATTCTCTATCTTAACAAACAAGTGCATACACTCTAAAAAAATCAAATATAAAATTAAAACATTTCCCTAAGTTTAGGGAAGGAATAAAGTTGTTTATTGCACATGTTCAGACAATCTCGAACCCCCAATGTAACAAACATTTTGAAGAAAATATTTTAAAATTATTTTGAAAATTTTCAGTTATTAGAGTATCAGTGAGGTGGCTGACCTGTTGATGACATCACCAATAGTACCTCATGTTCTAAATTTTTAAAGGGATTTATAACTATAGTAAGGCTATATTATTATATATATATATATAAATATAATAAATATTTATTAAGTAAGGGTTAATAAACCCTAATACATGTGTATGAGACCTTGTTACGAGATGGATAAGACAACCTAAACTTATGCATTGACACATAATGTTTGAGATTCCTTAGTGCCTTAGCTCTTTAAGTGAGTTATTAACTACATAACAGAAGAGTTTGGTATGAAATAAGTTCTATGTCTTCCGGTTCTTAAATAATGGGAATTATGTAAAACTGCTTCCTTGGCCCGAGAGTTTGGTTTTAATATAATAAAGCATTAGAAGATAATTAGTCCCTGACAACTAGGGTTGCCAATGGTATCCATTTTACCATTCTACCGTCTGTACCGTACCATTAAGAAGTTAAATGGTATGGTTAAATTTATTCGATGGGTAAATAAGAAGATAATTTTATCCGACAATTATCTTAGTGGAAGGTAATAGAAAAACTTCTTTCATACCCGTTTATCCGTTACCCATTTGTCGTATTTAAAAATTTTATATATATATATATATATATATATATATATATATATATATATATATATATATATATATATATATATATATATATATATATATATATATATATATATATATATATATATATATATATATATATATATATATATATATATATATATATATACACTTGTTAGTCTTAAGTGGTTTAATTTCAAAAGAGATTGGCTTATGATCTTTTACAATAATCTTCATGTCATGATTCACCACGGTGATTTACTCAATGAAAGATGTCATTCAAATCCAAATATTTATTGTATTTATTTAACTACTTACAACCATTTACTATAGTTGTTACAAGCTACTACTTGGAAGATAATTTACTCTTTTTAGCATTTCATATCTAACTCTATTTTTTTAATAAAAAAAATATTTATTTATAATTTATATTTTATATTCTCTTAAACTTACTTCACTTTGATGTTTCCCATTTGGTTGCTTTGCCTAATTTTTATGGTCTCATTTGGTCACAATTCATCTTTAATCATATGTGATAAAATCTTAACTATCTACATAGTCACTTTGTACAAAATATTTTTACAATTCTCATATTAATTTAGATTCTATTTTGATAACTCAAACTCATGAGTCTTTTGTATGTTTTTGATAATTAAACTTGTAAAATATTTGTTTGTGCAAGGAAATAATTGGTAGGTTTAGAGTAAGATTGTTGAGTCAGCTTTATTCTACTCGAGGTTAGACTCAAGTTAGCTCAAATCAAAGCTTGAACATGGGCTAATAGAACAAAACTCTTATTTGGACCATCTCGATTAGCTTAGTTTGAGTGTTGGTTGACTTAACTTTGAATGAGTGGTATAAGTGGTTTATTTTGAGATTCGGTATATATTGGTTGGAATCATGATTATATTAAAAATCATGTTTATATATGAGATTGCAAAATTTAGAATGATTTAGTTATTGAAATAGGTTGGAATCAATAAGTTTTGAATGACCAAACATGTTTAAGTGAAACTTTGAATAGGTTTAAGTGAAACTTTATCTAAAATATGGGGAACTATTTTAAATTTTTTAGGTGATGATGTTATCATCCGATCAACTTGGGTTGACTTAACCCAACCCAATGTTTTAAAAACCGGCCCGACCATAGACTCGGATTGGTCATTGGGCCAAGTTAATTGGGTTCAACCGCTAGTCAACCTGGGTTGACCCGACTTTTCTATATATTAGATTAAATAGAAAATTAGGTACAATATTCACACAAAATCATTGTAACTCAGTCGATAGAGTGTAAATGCTATTTTTTATCACGACCTGGGTTCAAATCTCACCGTGGAGAAAAAAAATTGGCGCAATGTAAAATAGATAAATATTAAATAAATAAAAATGTGTATAAACAAAGTTGTTGTAGCCCAATGGGTTAGCCTTGTTGATGGGCTCTCACAGAATGTGAGTTGGAAACCCGTCTCCAATATAAATTTTTTTTCATGAGAGTATTAAACCGGTCTAACCCGAGCAGCGGGTGACCCGATCAGGTTAATTTAACCAATTAAAGTAGATGAACCTGTTAGATTTATCAACTCGATCCGATTGAGCTTGGTTCGACTGGCTGGGTTGGACTGAATTTTAAAACATTGGCCCGATCACTAATCTAGGCTAGGGTTCTGGCTGAGTTTTAAAACATTGCTTCAAAAAGACACTAATGGATAATGTGTATCACTATATGTGGTCTCATTCTTACTTTTAATACACATTTAAATATAGCTGGATGTGAGAAGACAATTATTATTCTCACTTTGGGATTCTTCTCAAATAGGTAGTAGGTGGATGTCTTGAAGTTGGACTCATATAATAGGAAATAACTATTGAAAAATAAGTAGTATATAAATATGCCTAATATTTGTATCTATTTATGTTTCATGTTTAATCTTTATAATTTATTTGCAACAACTATAAATAATAGTAATGATGTTAGTTTTTTACCTTAGTAATATTTAATTGAGTAAATAAAAAATATTTATTTTAGCCTTTTTGAGCACATTTTATAAAATGTAATGGATAATGGTTATTCTATTAACTGGCCGATTATTAGTAGAAGGTACGGTTATGAAAGTACCTATACCGTTTACTTAATGGAATGGTTATGGATAAAAATTTTAGAAATGATTATGATAATGGAATAGGTTATACCGTAACCGTATCGTTCCGTTGGCAGCCCTACTGACAAGATAATGTTTAGATGATTATGATACTTGGACCATGAACTTCTACCCACTCAATCCTAAAAAAAATGGCAAAATATTTTTATGATTATACTTACATGATTAGATTAATGGTTAGTGGACATGTGGAGGGGAAAATATGGGAACTATTGGATCCAGAGATGACAAACACAAAACCTCTACTCTAACATGCTCAAAGAGGAGATGAGGCACCCACACCAGTAGTGGACTGCGAGCATAGAGAAGCCAACAACTGCATCACAAGCCATCCACACACAGAGAATAACACCTCTTCTTAGTCAAAATGAATGAAAGAACAAAAATTAAATACTCCCTCCATCTTATATTAATAGTTTTATTTATTTTTTTAAAATAAATTTAAAATAATTTATTTCTAAAAATAAACTAAAATTATTTTTTTTAAAATAAAATAAAATATTTTTTAAAATAACTTAAAATAAATTTATTTTTTAAAATAAACTAAAATTAATTAATTTTTTAAAATAAATTATTTTAAAAAACTAAATAGAACCATTAATATAAGAAGGATGAAGTAAAATTATGCATGTTACAATGAGACCGATTACTACGAGAAAGTGGAGACAAGAAAAGCCAAAAAAAGAAAAACGAGTTTGACTCCATAGTGCTTGCATTATTTTATTTTATTTGGATTGGCAGTGCTTGCCTTACTTCTTCGGGTATATATCGTGGTCGCTAGTTTGTACAGTTTTTGTTATACCCATCTCATATATTGAAGAGTTTATTTTGCTCTCCATTAACAATGAACCTAGTATAACCTACGCATGAAAGCCCTTATCCATAAGGTAGACAATACACATGCTAACATGCATGTATACCTTCGATCTTAAATATCAAATACTCTTATACATAAGTTATGCTAAGCTCATTATTAATGAGAACATAAAAATATTCCTCTTACTCAGTGAGCATAACCCGGGAGGCATTTTCTCCTGTAAAGCCTTAAGCAACCGCTATAATTGCGTAAGGCTCCGGCCCGCATTGTATGAGATTAACAAAGCACATGCTAAAGCTCAAGCTATACATACATATGATAATTTTTTGTACCGCCCATGCGTCGTTTGTGTGCTATGATGGGCTGATATGCTTAATGTTTTGGATGTGATGAACTGGGCCAAATCCACTCTCTTTTGACCACAGAACCGGCCCAATTTTTCCCAGCACAGCCAAAAGGATATCTTGTTCACCGGGATTCTGTAGGCCACAAAGGGCCTCAAAATTATCAGAGGGAGCCCAAAATCTAGAGGCGGAGGACCAAATGCCCAGATTCTGTGCTCCACGTGGCTGGACACGAACGGATCAGGAAGCTCCCCGCTATCTCTCTGGATAAGCCCATGCGTACATTAACCAGCTGCCATATTCTTGCCCTCTGTCCGGCACACATCCCCCCCTTGCCCCAACCAGTCTCAGCCCCAAATGGCTTCTGTTTATGCTTCTTCTTCTGCACTCGCTGCTGTTGCCATTTCTTCCTCCAGGTACATTCATGTCTTGAGATAACTAAATTCTTTGTTCATTTCAACGAGAGTGAGTATTTGTGTTAAGTGCTTGCATGAACTGATCATAAGCTTGTGTTATGAGACATTCATGTCTTGTGATAACTAAATTCTTTGTTCATTTCAACGAGAATAAGTATTTGTCTTAAGTGCTTGCATGAACTGATCATAAGCTTGTGTTGTGAGACATTCATGTCTTGAGATAACTAAATTCTTTGTTCATTTCAACGAGAATAAGTATTTGTGTTAAGTGCTTGCATGAACTGATCATAATTCTACTGGAAGCTTGTCTTGTGAGACATCGAAGAGGCAAAGCACCGACCGTAGATCAACTTTCTCTTTTTTATAAAGCAATTAGTGAACAGGATTGCAGCGTGTTGAATATTGATCTCAATGGCTTCTCGGTGCATGTAGCTCCCAGAAGTCTGGAAATGGCTTGGCTGCGGCAAAAGCCACATTTCTTGGCGGGAAAAAGTTGAGGCAGGAGAGGGTGACGAAAAAAGCTGCCACGAGAGCCTTCTCGGTTTCGGCAGAGGCTATTGAGAGGCCTATCTGGTTCCCTGGCAGCACCCCTCCTCCATGGCTTGATGGAAGGTCAGTTCTTCCTTTTGCTACCTTAAATCACGTATTATTTCTCCTTATTGTCATGGAGAAGCTGCAACATCTCTTGTCTGTTTTGTGAATGCAGCCTCCCAGGAGACTTTGGGTTCGATCCCCTTGGTCTGGGTAAGTCATGGAAGCTGGCCTGAGCTCATTGTTCTCTTTTAGAAGTGAACTATTTTGAGTTGGTACGCTCTGTTTAACATGGTCTCTTACAGGATCCGACCCGGAGAGCTTGAGATGGAACGTGCAGGCGGAGCTGGTTCACTGCAGGTGGGCAATGTTAGGCGCAGCTGGTATTTTCATCCCTGAATTACTGACCAAGTTTGGCATCCTCAACACCCCTTCATGGTACACTGCTGGAGAGCTCGAGTACTTCACAGACACTACCACCCTCTTCATAGTTGAGCTCATCTTCATTGGATGGGCGGAGGGTAGAAGATGGGCAGACATCCTCAAGCCAGGCTGCGTTAACACTGATCCCATCTTCCCCAACAACAAGCTCACCGGCACGGATGTGGGTTATCCTGGCGGCCTGTGGTTCGACCCACTCGGCTGGGGCACTGGCTCGCCTGAGAAGCTCAAGGAATTGAGAACAAAAGAGATCAAGAACGGGAGACTGGCTATGTTGGCTGTGATGGGTGCATGGTTCCAACATATCTACACCGGCACAGGCCCCATTGACAACCTGTTTGCTCACCTCGCAGATCCAGGCCACAACACCATTTTTGCTGTAAGTCACTATATGTTTTCCAGTGTGTGGCATATGCAGTTATTATGATTTTTATTATCCGTGCTTATATATTGAATCTGTGTTTGTCTAGGCTTTCACCCCAAAGTAGAGAAGTATGGGAAGAAGATTGGATACGAGGTCGGTGGTGGGAGATTTTCAATGTAAATTTTTTGTCATGTTGATGGAAGTTGAAAGTGGTTCGTAATCAAACTATTTGTCTGCTTCTCTGTGATGTACTCTAAAAATACTAAAATTATCAATGTACAAATAGCTCTTTCCACGTTCGCTTCCAATATCTGAAAGTGAGGATCGTGTATGAAATGGAAACTTAAATACATCTAATTAGGTGTTGACAGTCAATTGAAAATAACGTAGGCACTAAACCTTAAGTAATGAGAATACTTTTGCACTGTCATTCAATTGCATTTCAGTATCCAGCACTTTAGATTCAGGTATTTGATCGATTGGATTGGACTTGGGTACCTAATGTTGATTGCTTGTCGATGTACTGCCAATAAGCCAACAGCGCTCACATGCATCCTAGAATTTTTGAGATTGTACAAGTTGATTGAAAACGGAAGGAGCTGTTGTCGCAATTCTGGGATTAGAGCAAAGTACCAAGGGTGAACAAAGGATATTATGGAACCATCTATAGCAACTTATAACTTATTAGACAAGTTAGGATTAAATTTGATTAGAATTAGTGTGAATCAAAGGCCTTATTGTCTTGAACAAAAGTTACTCCTTAGGGTTTGTTTGCTGTTTTATATATTTCAAGATAGGATTCTTTGCTGTTTTATATATTTCAAGATATTCTCATCCACTACGAGGGAACCAACAAAATATGCAAAATATAACTTGTTCATGAAATAAGCTAAAGACATTAATGCTTGAAGCCATAATAATTCAACAAATGCATGTATCTGCAACACATTTTGTCACTACCATGACTCACTGAAAAATGCTACTGATAGGCTATAGCAGCTAAGGTTTAGTAATAACAGTTGGACACCTTTATGAGCGAATATGAAGTAGCTCCACTAGCAATAAAGTGCGGGAACCTGGTTTCGGATGGCATAAGCATATTCAAAGACACTGAGTGATAATGATACCAGGACTTGGCGTCGGTGGGTTTCCAAGGGTCCTCAGAGCACCAAGGAGGTTTGCTGATTTGGCAAAAAGAAAATTGAGGATACATATATTCGTGAGAATCAATAATATAGTAGACAACATCCATGCTAATTTTGAATAGTACTGATTCGCGGGCCAGTATGACAGCGACAGTAGACCTATTTCCTTCGCCAAGCTACTATGCCAAATGGTCCATAACTACATTTATTGGTGATTAAAGTTAGAGATGTTATGATAGGGGTTGGATAATGAAACAGCCCAGTTGTTCCCCTACTTGCAACCAAATATTCTTCTGGCTCCTTAATTGATATCTGGCAAAATAATGATTATTAAGAAAATTGTAAACTAGTCCCTCAGATGGAGATAAGTTGCTACATTACATGATGCATGTCTGCCAGACGATACTTACGTACCAAAGAAAAGTTTGCGAGTCAAGTGAACTTCTCTACAAATTCGCTTTCAATAATATTAGACAGAGTAATACACACATAAGCAGAATATGGATTCGTGACATTCACGCAAGATTAGCAAATCCTTTTGATCTTTCAAATATGCTTCATAAAGTTAGCATCAATCAGATAGTTAAAAAGAATTGCAGAGAAAATTATAAAACACAATAAAATGGTTAGCAAAGACCCCTATTAAGCACAAAATTCCAGAGATTGTGCCTGATATCGTCAATTTAAAATTCCTGGACTTCTATCAGATGGTTCCACTCGAAAAAGAAATACAGACTCGCACATCTGCAAGAGAACTTCTAAGGACCTACAAACTTTATAAATATCTGTTCCATTTGAGGCTGATGCTTCCTAACCTGCAGCCAATACCACACACGACTTTAAACTTGTATTCTTAAAAAATGGTCAGCTCCATATGCTCAGAGAGAAGTAGCTATGCTCAAAGAGACTTTTTCTACCTTAACACCAGCCATAGATAACAACTTGTGAGAGGCAATATATGCAGCATCTGAGTTATCTAACCTCTTCTCAACAAAATAAATGACTTCAGAAACTCCCGACTGCAAATATGCAATTTTGTTTCCTAAGATCAGTGCACCATAGAATTACTATGCCAAAGGAGCAATAAGTACATTACACAGTTGCATGATTTTACGTACACAAAAATGTAGTGCACTATGTGGTAAAGTGATGAAAATTTTGGATTAGTACTACAGCAGCAGAAAAAATGGTGCTAGAATATTTGGAAAGATGCTAAAAGCACAAATAAAAAATAATTGCAATCGAGATAAAATGTAAGATGCTATGAATATCACCTGAATAATGATCTTTGCACATTCATTGCAGGGAAACATTGTCACATACAGCCTCTTCCATGTTTGTCAAACAAAAAAGTGTCAATAAGAGGGAAAAAATGCATTCCTGGCATTGACTTAGATAGAGCCTAAAATAGAGATAGGGATAGAATGATATGCAAATATAAACAAAACCTCCCAATGCAGGGGTTTACCATTCATTTGAAAATAAGTACTAGAGGTGAGAACTCACAAACTGACTGTACAATATGCAAAAATATATTTGTTTAACAAACTTGTATTTCCTATGAATGCAAGGAAAACTGTTAGGCAACCTGCAGGAGATGGAAAATACTTGAAGATAACTCTTCCATAACTACAATGGTGAAACCCACTGGATTTCACCTAAATTTCTTAGCTCTAATTTTTCCAAGTCTTTTTTTTTCTCTTCAGAAAGTTTATGTCCCCAGCCATCCATGCCCTACTCTCTTTAATTGGGGTCATCTCTTTTACTTTGCAGTATAGATAAAAATCATTTGCATTGACCTTTCACTCTATACTATAATAACAAAGAAAATTACTATGGCAGCCATATAGGTACCTAAAACAAGTTTGCAAGGTTGAACCATCTTTCGAAAAATGAAGCTCAACTTTACGAGACTCTCCTCTCTAAGTTTAGATGCCAGTGTGAAAAAGCACAACAACAGATAAATGAACAGAGGAAGTCTAGTAGTTTCTCATGAAGTTTCAAATGAATGCAACTGACTCTGTCATGAGGCTATGAAAGACTCGGTTGCTACAAGTATGCAAATAGGTGAAACCCCCAAAGATTTGCAGAAACAAGGACATGAGGAAAAAAGTTACCTGTCCAGCAGCAGATGCATGGTTTGTATTCAGGATGGCATTAACTTCGGCATGGCAGACATAACTGGAAAAAAGATAAGTTCCGAAAAGAAAAAGTAGCATATCACCAACATAAATTAGATCTTCAGCAGCATATTATAAGTTTTATGTAAGAATTCATTACTAGGTTCAGAAAAAAATAAAAAACGTTATGCAGCTTCATGATGGAAATAATCAATCAACTAGAATAAAGAAAATACAACAAGCAATATGCCCGTCAAAGAAATTGCAGGGAATGCAGACTTACGGGTACTTTGTCTCCAATGGATTCCCCGTTTTAGATTTCTGAAGTAGAGAGAAGAAAGAAATGTGAGTTACAAACAAACAGCAGAGGAATAAAAGCAGTAACAAAGCTTCCAAACTAACCTTCGCCCAAGGAAGCTTGTCATCCGAGCAGCCTCTTGGAAATCCATTATAGCCAATGCCTAGTACAAAAGCACAAATCAGAATCGCATGAAGCCAAAAAAATGATGAACAGTTCTACATGATCGGCACCAAAGTACAATTTTTTGCTTCAGCAGACAACAAAAGGCCAGAATAAAGAGAAAAACTGCAATGGCTAAGTTGGCAGAAGTAAGAGAAAAAAATTAAGCATCTTTAAAAAAATGAAAACGTATTAGGATAATATTCCAGTAGGGGTAAAACTTTACCAAGTATTATACCATTTTGACTGACCAAGCATGCCCCCACCTATAAATACGGAAATATGGAAAGTAAGCGAAACCAACTGAAGTGGACAACATGACAGAGCATATATCAATTAAATTGTACAGTAGACAATTCAATCAAGCAATGCCACTGCAAACAAACAGCATCGACTCTAGAATGTGATAAATTTTAGCAATCAAAAGAAATACCTGCCTGTTGGGATCCTTAGAACGTTCAGCAGACAGAAATGCAATGGCCATGAAGTAATCATCCCATGTCAAATATCTACAAGAAGATGTTACCAGCAAAAACATGATTTTCCGGTGAAGTTCAAAACGACTTTTTTTTGTCAGAATTAATTGAGAATCTAAACAATCAATTACATACGAAAGTTGCTCTACCAATGGAAGCTGCCTTATTATATTTAATCACCCATGTCAGTGTATATCAATACACGGCAGCGTTGCCGCGTTGGTACAAATACGTTCGGAAGTGCGACCAGTCAAAGTGATGGAAAGAGATTGGGAGGCCTTGGATTAGCAAAAGTGTGGCCATGATATCGAATGGAGACTAAAGTCGAAGGAAGAGGAGAATGGTAAGTGTAGATAAGCTGATTCATTACCCTTTCCGTTTAGAGGGGTCGAAAGGACTCTGTTTTGTGGCTTTCTCACAATCGCCATTGCAGGACAGACTGGAGGTGGAGGCGTTCTTCCGGGAGCTGGGGGAGATGAGTCGAAGAGCGACAGCAGAGGCGAATGCGCCGAAGAGGGCCGCTGCGGAGATGAGGCAGATTTCCCTGGAAATCATGGGGGGAAGACAGCCGTAGTCGACTAGTAGCGGAAGACTGGCGCCTGGGGGGGCGCCACCAACTGCAGTAGAACGAAGTGTTTTTTTGGAGAGTGGTAACTGGTAATCTAAATAAAACTGGTTTAATAAAGAGCTAATAAACCCTTATTAGTGGGACTTGAAACGTGGGACCTACATTGCTATAATTTAAAAAAATAAAAAAATAGAAATTTATTTAAATAATATTTTAAAAAAAATTACCAATTTATATCATTTTAAAAAATATTTTCTAAAATAATATTCTTTTTTGTTAGTGTAATTTTTTTACTTTTTTAGTTAATTTTGTCTTTTAGAAAAAGTTGATTTTATCTTTCTAACAGACGATATCAATTTAACTTTTTAAAATAAGTTCGACCTAACTCAATTTCATCTTTTAAAAGCGATTTCGGCCTTCTAAAAAATAAAATTACCATTTTTTATCTTCAAGTCAATCTTCTATGTTTTTCTTCTTTATTGTGCTCTACAAATTTGTAGGTTTGCACCTTGTGTTGTCTTCTTTGTTGTATGGCAGCTGGGTCAGGTAAGATTTTCTTGTTTATCATACAAACTTGTTTGGACTTGTAAGTCCTAATTTAACCATGTGGATAGTACCGATTAGAAGATTTTCTTATCCGCCTCCTTGAACATATACACTTCAGTGCTTATAAATTTCAACCCATTTGTTCTTTGATTAGAAGATTGTCAATCAAATATCTCTTAGACTTCAATTATGCTAAGAAGACTACAAAAATAATAATAACATTAGCGCCATGTGGACTTGGGGAATAATTACTTAAATTGTGCACAAGTGGCCAACCATATTCTCATTGGTCATCATTGATATGTAGCACAGAAAAATAAAACTTATTGTTTAGGAAAATATTTATATCTTTCCAAATTATTGATCTGCAACACAGGAAAATAAAACTTAATGTCATCTTTCCAAATCATTGATCTGCAACACAAAAATAAAACTTATTGTTTAAAATGTTTCATCTTTCCAAGTGGGTAAAACTTATTGTTTAGGAAAATATTTCATCTTTCCAATTGGTATTATTGTTTAGAAAAATCTTTCCAAATGGGTATAAGTGCGGTGATTTCATCGTTTAAAACAACAAAATCACCATATCGTTACCTTTCTCCAAATGCATGAGGTTGACGATGGTTACGAGATGTGATGTCCCTATTTTGCATCCATTGAAGGACCCATTGCCACTTAAAGTTACTAGATTAGCTCCCTCCTCAATAATTCCTTTTCTCACTATAAACCTAGCTTAATATGGTAATGTGTATATGAGATCTGATAAATGAACTGCTTTCAAGTGTTTCTTAAGCTCATGATAAGTGAGAGCATTAAAAAATGTTTACGTCGTGAAGAGCATGAGTCTTATTGTTACAATAATTGGAAGCGTGTGCCAGAGACCGGATTGACTTCATGATTTAATTCAAGTTGCTTGTTGACTATAGGCCCTGATATAATCATATCACAAATAGTAAGCATGATAATTTCGTTCTTCTAAATAATGAAATTTGGTTAAATTTTATAAACCGAATAACAAAATAGGATAAGTGTGGCAGTTTTGTCATTCAGAAATGACGAAATTAGCTTAAGTTAATTTCGTCATTTTGAACAATAAAATTGGGTTAAATTAAAATAATTTTATCGTTTAGAATAATAAAATTGACTTAAAATAAATTTCATCCAAATGACAAAATAAATTTAATTTTTTTTAAAATAACTATATATATGTTAGCTGCCACCTGCGTTACAAAAAAAACCATCACTTTAAAAAATAATTTAATTTAATAAATTTTTTTTTTATTATTTATATAATTTTTTTTACAAAATAAAAATAATACTAATATAACGTTAAAAAAAAAAACGTCCAAAGCCTTACTTCATCTTCCCATCGCCACGATGAGTCAGACCGATGGGAAGATGAAGTACGATTGTGACGTACTTTTTAACGTCACGTAAGCATTTTAAAAAAAATTATCTCCTCCGTTATTCCCGTCAAGGTGAGGACGACCGGCTTCACAAAGGACGGAGACGGAGACGGAGACGGCCGGCGAGGAGCGATTCGTCCAACTCCGTTCTTTCTCCTCTAGTACGAGTTTCTCCATATTGCTGATCTCATTTGAGACCCGCATTTTCTCTTCCTGTGTAAAAAAGGGAATGAATTATCAGTTGTACCTGTGTTGGGAAGCAGTACCTCCGGCTGTTCTTGACATTGTTGCTTTTAGATTTGTTATGCTTCTTTGATAAGTACCTTTTAGAATTGTTTGTGTACCTTTTAATGCAAAGATTGATGTTTTATTTTTTAAAATTCGGCAATAAGGGTCACAGATTGACTTTGTACGGTGCTTGGTTGGTTCAGTTGTCCGCGGACCCGTGAAACTGAAGTGACCGAATAACCAGACGCGAACTGGCCCAGTCACGCCCACAAGCCCCCACTTTTTCCCGATCCCGGTTGCTTTCGTTCGGTTACGTTACTTCCGCAATTAAGCCCGGCATTTAAGAATTGGCAAATCCGTCTTCCCCATTCGCTAGGCCCAATCGGTGGCCTCAAAAGTTGAGCTCGCTCTTCTTGCCCGCCCACCTTCATCCGCCCGTGCTGCTGATCTGACTCGCTGTCCACGAATTTCCTTGTAGATCCGGCAATCCGTCTCTCCGTTTCACGGACCCGGAGGCGGCGGGCGCCTTCCGGAGGTCAGGATCTAATCTGGATATTTAGGTGAGTTCCAATGTTTTATACATTTTTTCAGTCGGAGATCTCGTGGTGGCCTTCGTTGATTTGTTTTGATATGTTTCCTGTTAGTTGATCGTAGTTCATGATTTAATGAAACTGTAAGAATGCAAATGATCGTTACTGTATGGTTTAATGGAAACTGATGTAAAAAGAGGAATGTGTTGAGAGGCCAAAGTTGTATGTTTTTCCTATGATTCTTCATTGATAATTGTTCTTCCATGCATCGGCATTTGTTGATTCTCATCTTCTATGACTGTTGCCTTATCAAATCGGGTCTAAGTGAACATGCTCGAGAAGTTTGTCAACGAGCTCAAATGTTGTGGATCTGAGATATAGACGTTACATTATGTACTAAATGTTTGACAGTACATGATTTTTGAAACCGCCTAACTTGATTTTTTCGTATGATGGTCTTGCTGTCTTTTCTTGTAAAGCTAAAAGCGTTGGCTGGTGAAGTCTGGATATGAAAACGTTACTAATAGTCTGAGTTTGTATTGATCGGAATTACAGCTTGTTTATGTAGATATCAAGCTTATGATCAAGGTGATACGGGCACTTTCTTCATGTAAAAAAGTGTGCCCGATAGCAAATAGCTGCATGTCATTTTTGCTTCTTTCTTTCCTTTTCTCATGTTTTTCATTCCTGTTGGCACATTTTGGACAAAATTTTAAACCATGGCCTCTTAGTTTTGTTTTTGAATTTAAAATCTCAGTTCACTGTTTTTATTGATTATAACCATCAAGTAATAGACTCTTAAAAAGTGATAATAGTTATGTTGCTCGACTTGCGTACATCTTACAATTTCACTTGTAGGTCTCTATTGGTGGTCATGGTTTTGATTGTTGGAAGCCATTGCATGTGTTACTCTCGTTATGTTTGGGTCCCCAGTGACAATCTCTTCCAGCATCCCTCTTCTACGGCGTGCTAGCAGCAAACTCGTTCTATCTGACCCTGGTAGCCAACTTAAGTTTTTTATATTGTCATCCAGTTCTGTTCAATTTTCTTTTTCACATACTTCTTTTTTACATTTTAGTAGGTTGGGTATAAGGGGCTGAATACTGGGTTATTAAGAAGAGTCACTTATGTTGGTCGGATGTAGCTGAAATACAACTGGGGACATTAGAAAGGAATGGGATAAATCTAGTATATTAGGGAGAATTTGGAGTTGCCCAATACTGCCCAACATGATGGAAAGCTATTTGAGATGTTTTGGGTTCATGCAGAAAGGGCATTGAAGAAGGTGTTGAGAAGGCTTGAATAAAAGTAATTGAAGGATAAGTGTGGCTTGAGTTAGGGAGAAGCGGATTGGGGAAGCCACTTATTGAGTATGAAATGAGTTAAAAGAGATAAGAAGGCAGAGAAGAATCCTTGATGTGACAAAAAAGTGTTTTAAGCAGGGTGCATGGTGGTGATGATGATTGATTCTATAATGTGGCAATTATTTCTTACTTTTTCCAGGTGAAACAAACTCTGTTCAAGTACCTCTGCCTTCATTGGAAGGGAATGAGATGAAGGCACTAAATTCGCCAATCCCTGGGGCATCTGTTATGCCATCACCTGTTTTTCTATGGAGATTCAAGGTTTGTGTCTTTGATGTGTGATATATTGTATCGTTTGTCTCTGTGCATTTTGCTAGTAGGCATAGTTTTCAAAAGATGTTTTGAAGATCACAGATGGTTTAACTTTTACTATCGGGTAAATCAGATGTTTTGGGACAGCTTCCTTGTCTGAAAAGTTTAGATCTATAGATTATGTGAATTTTTAGCTGATTAATCATTTGATATATGTACTTATTTATTTTTAATGAAAGTAAGTTGTAGAGAATTTATTTGTACTAAGATAGTTTATTGAAAATGACTTTTACAATAAGTATTTCTGATAACATTACTTCTGTAGCAGGTAATACTTTCTTTTGATTGTGTATCAAGTAATGCACCTCAGTATTTGTGATCTTATAACTCCGAGGAATTATGTGCCTATTTCTTGAAATTGCGGCCAAATTTGAATAGTCTTCAATGACTGAAATTATTAAAATTTGTCAAAAAGGATTTTGTGTGCCAAGTAATCAAGTTTAAATATTGATGCTGAGTCTTTGGAGCAGTGGATATATTCTTCATATGTGGGTCTTCTAGTATCTGAAAATAGCATCTAGACAGAAAAGTAAGCAGATGGCAGGGTTTTGTGGCATATATGCATTATAACATTTTCTTGATGTATCCATCAAGGAGCAGTTTCTAAATGGAATCATGATGGCACTTTGAAATGCATCTCTTTTCATCTACACTTCTACCTTAGTTTGAAGGTCACTATGGAAAACCAGGCACAACTTACATCCACTCATTTATATTAAATCAGTTTTTTGTTTTTATGGTTCATATCTGATGGGTATTGGGCTAGTTACGTATAGCTGGCCAGTTTTTATGCCTCATAAAAATAAAATATAATGCAATTATTGATTTTTTCCTTACCTATTCTAAAACATGATTATAAATGTTGCTGTCTATATTAAAGCAGTAAATAGAAATATCGAGTATTATTAGAAGAAGATTAAGGACAAAGAACAAAAAGGAAATGGTGGAATAGCACCTGTGATCCTCATCTGTTTATTTTAATTGATATTACACCTAATAGTAATAGCTTCTTGTAATGACAGTGAGAAACTTTAACAGACATAGGCTTTTATCTCGTTGTGGGTGTCTCTCTCTACTATAGCATGCTGTTCACTTTCTCCCTTCTTTCTTCAGCATTTTACATTTTATAGTAAATTAGTCCGTTTTGTTATTCACATCCAGAGGTCCTTCCTCTATTTATTATATTCCACCATCTTTTATAAGGATTTCTTCTCTTCATGAGTCATGATGATAATTCACATATTTGCTGGAACATTTTCAGGTTTTGCTATTTCTCTTATGGGGTCTTTGCTGTTGCAAGGTGTGCATCCTGTTTGCTTTTTTGTTTATAGTTAATGATATATTCATAAGCTGCCACCTTATGGATGGATTCATCATTTTAGACTAGCTGGGACTCTGTCATGAGAATGAATGCTGATAAGAGGGACTTATTTCTTTATGAAGCATTTCTGTATTACAATCCGCTTCTTCTTGTGGTGAGTTTATATATCTGCTCTTGTCTATTAGATTATAGCCTTTATTTTTTTAGGATCACGAATTGTTCTTTTAATATTGCTCTGTCTTACCATTCTATTTTTGTGGTTTTCATGTTATAGACTATGATGGTTTGGCTCTGGGGAGTGAATTTGTGGGTTTTTGCCCAATCATCTGTGAACTATGCAAAAATTTTTGAACTTGACCTAAGTCATCTTACTTATAGAGAAATATGGAAGGTATCAACCCTTGTCCTGACAGCATTAATTGGAGGAAATCTTTATTTTTTTTATTTTTTTGTGGATATTGCATTGAGTAAGAATTTGTCATTTATAACCATTTTGTTTGTAATGTCTGACCAGTGTGCCACTTGGATGACAATTGTTGTTCCAACTAGTATGGCTGCTTACCTCTACCTTTATTCTCATGGAGAAGTAACTCTGGCGGCCTCACAACCAGTGTACTATCTGTCTCTTCTCTCAAAAGTAGCTGATGATTTGTGTACATGTTATATTGTAGTACAGTCATTAGTTTAAAATTTGAATAATGCTTTTTGTTTAGATGCTTTCTGTTAGTTTCTTTTGACACATTGCACATGCCATTATCTGATATGAGTAAATATATTAAGATGAAGTTTAGTTGCCGAACATATTTAGACATTCGGAAGATAGTGTATACTTTTTCCAACTTATAAGACTTGGACCTAAAGAGGATGAATTTGTTAGTGGAGTAAGCAGCATAAAAAGCAGTCTCTTTCCGAGTAAATATGTAACTCAAAAGTGTTGGGTGTGATATACATACATCACCTTAATATTGTCAAATAAAAGCTGTCTTGCCTAGAAACGAGATAAAGGTATATCAAATATATGTGAACTTTTTGGTTTTTGTTCTCTGATTAACCATGATAATCTGCATAGTTTCCTGCCAATCTGTGGTTAGCAACATGGATTCCATATTGCCCTTTGACTCTTGTTGTTATAAAAGTGATGATAATATATGTAAGAACATAGTGGCAGGTTTTTTACATTGAATGACCTTCCTGATGGTAGCTTTAAGGAAGGAACAATGATATTGTCTGAAGATTAATACTGGGAAAAAAGGACCTATGTCTTTTTTATTTTAGCATACATAATTTTTTTTAACATTCAATAGGTATTTCATATTGATACTCGATTTTGATGATATTAGTTATAGTAGACAAATCTATAAATGCATTAATCTTGTGTTTAGGGACACATTTTTTAACTATGTAAAAGTTCAGTATTGTATATTTTGTAAATGTTAATTTGAAAGGGTTTATATGTGGATTATTTGCAGGTGATTCTTTACGCTGCTGTTTTGATGGTTCTTATATTTCCTTTTGACATTTTTTACCTATCTTCACGTTATTTCCTCCTAAGGACAATGTGGAGGATATTGCTTCCATTACAGGCAGGTCATATTATCCATTGTTGAGTGGAAGTTGATTTGCTAAGAAAGTTGTTTGTAGCTGTCTTTTTAGCTTTTTGTTAGATTTACTTCAATGGAAGTGTTTTTTTAACTATTTTTTTACTAGTTGTAGCTGTGTTAATAGTTTTTGCTGGGATAATAAATTTGTCTCATGATCATTGCAGGCAATAACATTTGCAGATTTTTTCTTAGCAGATATATTTACTTCCATGGCAAAGGTATGAGTTCTGCTACAGGCAAGCATCAGCAAAGTTTTTGTAAATTAACAAATTATGATGTAATAATTAGCATAGTTATTGTAAATTAACAAATTATGGTGTACTAGAAAGAAAGATATGTTATGTGTCTGTTAAATTACAGTTTTACTTGATTGAAAATGTAAAATGCTATTGACACTGTATAAAAAGAAAAATGCTTGGTGATGGAAGTATCATGAAAAGGGCAGACGATTTTACTCCATGCATGTGGACTATCAGTTGGTTAAATGAGGGTGCTATCATGATGATGTTTGTATCAATGCGTATTAATTAGGAAAAAAATTATAATTTTTCTTCCTGAATGAATAAAGTAAAATACAGTAAATGGTGGTCATAATTTAGAAAATACTGACACTTTTCTCATGAGTTGATTAGGATGGGTAAAGTTGTTGATAGCAATATGCCGAGCTGTATTTATTTTTTACTCATATTTTATATGAGCAGGTTTTCTCAGACTTGGAGCGTTCTGTATGTAGAATGGTTCACCGGCAGGTTAGTTTGGGACATTGAACTTACTTTGCACGAAAATACATATGTAAAAGCTGTCTTTATATTTGCCTGCAATTTGTTGTCAGGGAAAAACAAGTTCACAAACATATATTATTATATGTGGAATTAAATGTCCTTATTCTGGTTAAGACCTTGACAATGTAGGTTGCGACAATTGCATGGTTTGAAGCGGATTCTGTATGTGGCAGCCATTCTGTAGCAATTCCTTTAGTACTTGTTATGCCTTATGTATTTCGTCTCTTCCAATGCCTTCGGCAATACAAGGATACCAATGAGAAAACATCCCTTTGGAATGGTAATTTCCTTTCACTGTGGTTGATTGTAGTTGTTATGCAATTTGTTGCTTCATCCGTTCAGCTGGTATACGCTTTGGTAAAACATTTTGTTTTATGAGTTATTAGTCATCTATCAGATCATAATGACTTTTTTTTTGGTGCTATGCAGCTTTAAAATATTCAACAGCTGTTCCAGTTATTTTTCTTTCAGCTCTTAAATATCATGTCCTCCCTGATAGTTGGACAAATTTTTACCGTCCTTTATGGCTTCTTTCAAGTGTTTTAAATTCATTATACTCATTTTACTGGGATGTGACTCGTGATTGGGACTTGAGGTATTAATACTTTGTGGTTTTTCTTTGTTAGTTATGTCTACAAGATATCTATTCTAATTTATTTAATTTCATATGGCAGTGTGTTCTCTCGAATTTTCAAGTTCAAAAATCCACATCTATGTTCAAATCTGTTATATGGGCGTCAATGGGTAAGTTATACTTATTCTAGGATTGCATTTTTGTTCTTCTGTTAATATGTTTGTTGATTTGGGGACAAAATGCATGTACATGATTATTAGGTGTATTATTGGGCAATTGGGAGCAACTTGATCCTGCGGTGCACGTGGACCTACAAGCTGTCAGCCCATCTCCGTCATAATTATTTGACCGTTTTCGCTATTGCTGCTTTGGAAATGCTTCGTCGATTTCAGTGGGTCTTTTTCCGAGTCGAAAATGAATGGAACAAGATGACCTTTAAGCCGAGCTTACAGATCTCCATGAGTGATATCCCTGGTGACGAGGAAAGACTGCTCGGCGCTACTAATCATAATGTATAAACTACAAAACCGGTATACTGCCATTATTATATTTCCATTTGTCAGAATAGGTTCAGTTTTGCGTTGAGAAATATAGGGAAAAGGGGAAAGGGAAAAGGTTTTTCTATCTGTCAAAATGATACGAATTTTTGTTTTTTTTTTGTAAGAGAAGAAAGAGTTGTAAAACCACAGAGCGAAGAAAAATTATCAAGTTAGTTTGACATTTTCTGCTGATTTTTCAAATACATATCTTCTGATGAAAGTCATATGCCAAATGATGCTGGGACAATTTGCGCAAGGGCTTTGAGAACTTGCTCATTCAAGTTTCCGTGAAAAAAGCTCCCCATCTGATGGCTGTACGTTTGAGATTGCAAAATCTTTGACTTATATTCATAAGACCAACGGATGTCTCCGGCTTTAGTTGTTTCTGCCTAAGCCAATGATAGAGGAGTTTTTTAAAGTTCAGGGGGATGCGAAGTGGTGTGAGTAGCCAAAGCATAGAATGATATGATTCGTGCCTTGTTCTGTGTTATGCTGTCGTTGGGAGATTTTGGCAAATGGAAGCCAATGCGCATCTTTTTTATTACGTATAGTCTATGAGTACGGGCGCATTATACATTGGAAACTTTGCAAATCGATCGAGTACCGTCTTTAAGAAAGTATGCCGCATGCGTGCCCGTACCTGGTCTCCGCGGCAGGTTACTCCGAAGTCAGGAGCTTAGCGGAACAGCTCTTTTCCATCAAACGAATAAACAAAAAAATTGCCACCATAGCATGAAAATGTAAATGCAAATTATCCACTTCGCAACCAGTCTCTGCCTACAAGCCATTATCAATGGAAAGTTTGGAAGAGAGATGGCAGCATTCCACTTATATACAGCAGTGTCAGGTGTCTACGTTACCACTGCTTGCCTCTGACTTTGACTCAGCCAGACGCGGCATTGAGTGTAGAAAACGTACTCACAGCTTAAGCTCTAAGTAGATATTTCCCTGTTTTCATCAAACAAAAGACTGCCAAAAATATGTTGCACCCGACTTGCTTTTCATATTAAATACGTCCAATTTTAAAAGAATTTGTCCCATATTAATAACACTATTTGGCTCAAATAAAAAACTTTTTAAAAGTTAATTTTTATTCTAAGATCCTGATAAAAAATAAGGCAAAATGTACTTGCACCTCTTAATGTTTGGCAAAATAATATTTATACTTTCCTGTGTTTAAAAAATTGTATATATACTGCTTGCCGTTAATATATTGTTCAGAGGATATCCTATACACTTAACTGCCAAGGGGGTTGTAGGGAGATGCTATCGATGAGGAACATAAAGGATGCACCCCCTCTTACACCCATTCCCCATCACACTCCTATTGGTAGTAATCCTTTTAATGATTAAGTAAATAAGAGTGTTTTTGCCCATTTAAAAAAAATATTAAAGGTTTATTAACAACAAGGGGTATATATATTATTTAAAACATTAAAGAGTGTAAGTATTATTTTGGCAAAAATTAGAAGGTTCAAATATAATTTATTTATTTTTCCAAATGAAGATGTTAACATGGGAGGGAGAATATAGCACGATGTTTGCGAGGCTTCCATGAGTTCAAAGTTTAAACTCATCCATATTAGACGGCAACGTGGTACTGGTATTAACGCTAATAACTTCCCCAAGCCAGGCGAGTACATCCACTGATCCACACCCCATATCAAAGAGAAGTTCCTAAGCATGTTTAACTCTTCATCCCAATTATTAGCATAAAACGTATTAGCATCCGCGATGAAAATCCATACTTGTCGTCTATCATCGTATTCAATTAATAATTAAAACTATATAAGAAGGAAGAGTACACGAAATTAGCAAGTAACAACAAATTAATAGAGTGAAAAAATACGTAGTTATGGTAAGAAGAGAGGAGAGTATGTCTGATTAAGCTACTCTCCAAGTCTCCCCATCTATTCACATTCACAAAGGCCGATTTCTTCTCACAGAAATTTGTATGGGCAGGGGCCTGCCAGTGCCGGACCCGCCGCAGCTGCTACACCCCATGCGACCGGACCCGGCGCATGTCCTGCAGCCCACGTCCCCGTCCGACCACCGCTTGCATAAGCAAGCCACCCGACCAGTCCCGTTGCAGCTCGGGCACCTGGGCTCCCCGCCGGCCATCGGTTTCTGCTCCAGCACCTGCTTCACCAGCACCGCCCCCGCCAGCACGCTCAGCCCCGTCGCCAGCTGCGAAGCCACCACGATCGGACCCATTTCTCCAAACCGGTTTTCGTTCCTCCAGAAAATGATTAGGAAACGGAGGAAGAAGAAGTGGGGCGTCTGGGAAGAGAGGGGGAGGAAGTTTTATGGGTAGGGGGAGGAGCTGGTGGTGAGGGAGTTGGCCACGGAGACGGAAGGGAGGCGGGTTTGGAAGCTTATGTTGATTTTTCGTGGTTTCAGGCGATGGGTGACTTTGGACTTTTGCGAGGTGGTGTGTTTCGTGGGATTTTCGGCTTCCGTCTCCGTTACGGCCTCTCGTTGCGCAGGCCCCATGGGAAAGATCTTGGGGAGCGCCCATGCGAGTTCTGGGTCGACGTAGCAGCCCAAAAGAGAGTTGTTGTGACGGTGACGTGCGCCACTGCAGAGGGCTGGACGCGGTCCAAAACGAGGCGACTGGAGTGTGACCATGGCGAGTCACGGTCAATATTTTCAAGCTGGAAGGTGAAGGTGGGAGGTCCGTGTACATTGTGTGGACGGCGGAAGGGGTGCACCGTGGAGCTTCACCTGTTTCCTCGTGGCGGCTGCTTCTCCGCGCACGACTCGTAAGAGATCCGTGTTAATTTAGGAACGCAATGCGTCTACTCTCTTACATTTAGTTTTTAAAATAAATTAATTTAAAAAAATTAAATAAAATTATTAATAGGACAAAAGAAATATTAAATAAAAGTGTAATTGAAAAGTGAGGATAACGAGTCCATCACCACTACTGTTTTTTTTATCACCGATCATGCCATGCTGGTCGACAAAGAGAATTGTTCTTCTAGTCTGTTTTCTTTAAAAATTTAGGTTATTTCCTTCACGGAAAGCAAGCTAACTTATAATTTAGTATAGCATATTTTTTCCACATCGACATTACCATAGTTAAGATGGCCGAGTTGGTCTAAGGCGCCAGATTAAGGTTCTGGTCCGAAAGGGCGTGGGTTCAAATCCCACTCTCAACATTCACGTGTTTATTTTTTCACCTTCACCACTCACTCACGAAGTCAGCTTACTGTTTACATCGTTAGGAATATACCATGAAGCTAACGCTGTCGCAGATCACTCAGCAACTTTGCATTAGATGCTTATTTCTGCTGCAGGTTGCATACTCGGGATTTTCTTGAATGGCGATAAGGCTAGTAGCATAAATCTCTCATGATCAGACTGGATTATTATGTCTAAAATTGTTGTGCCTTTAATGCCACGACACCTCTCAGTGGCGGAAAGCTTCAAGAACATTGCTTAGCAAGCTGTATCATGTTGATGTTCTTTCTTACACAAGTAATAAAATTATGATCACATCAAAATTGCTGCGCAATTAGCACATCTCAAAATTGCCGCCCAACGGACGAGGAAACTGTTTGCTTTAGTAAACCTGTCTTATATTAACATTGATCCTTGAAGTTCTGATGTATTCCACATAATAACTATCCCCTGGGTGTGAAAGCTGGAGAGTGAGATCTGAAACGTCAGAATTTTTTTCGTCTGCAAATATTCGAGGTACTCCTGCAAATTCAGAAGCAGAAATGATCAAGTTTTAGGCGGCCAAGGCCTAACAAGAAGAAGCTAAATAATTAGAGTACCATATTGAAATAATTGACGTAATCCCTTCTATCTTTTCAATGCAGGATCATGCGTCAAAACTTAAATCTCAAAAGCGCAACTAGAGTGTCAGGATAAAAAAACACAGAACTGAAGCATATTGACCAAGAATTGAACGCTTACACAAACAGTTACCCATCTACCAGTAAAAAGGTTCACATAAAGAAAGATTCCCAACTAACAAAGCCTTCCATATTCAAGTAAAAATGGTGACAAAAAGGAACATTCCAAATGCAATTTGTTCACCTTCTTATCATTTTCTCCCCAGAATCTTTGATTTTCTCTCTAGAGTATTACATTTTAATAGCATAAAAGTTGTCGGTAGAAAACAGTCAAAACTCAAGAGTAAGAAGTGCTTCCCTCGATAAATTTATAGAATCAAAAGTTGCATGTAGATTTTATTTGTTAATGGATCAGTTTATGACAAATATAAAACATTAAGCTGCATGTGAAAAGGCTGTAATTTACGATGATACAATAAAAAGCATATCTTGATGTCGAGAATATATCAAACATAACAGCATCAGCACTAACCATGAAAACATTCCCTTGCTTGCCCTGCCATAAGCACTACATCACCACTTCTAAGGAACATTGCCTCTGGTGGATTGTCTCTAGTCTTTCCTCCAAGCAGAAAGATCGCTTTGCAGCCCAAACTGTGAGGATAATGCGATTAAATTAGAAGGTTAGAAATTAGAGTCCTAAAGATGCAATGCACATGCAAACCAAGTAGATATCACATTTTATCAATTTATACCATAGTAAAGCATTTTGCATGATAATACCTGATGCTTACTATGGGCTTACTCCAATCTGCTTCCATGTCATCAATATGACCACCAAGCATGTCACCTAATAAAAAATACAACTCCTTGTTATTTCTTTTAAATAATATTTCTGCTTCCTAATTAAGACAGTCTTTTTCCTCCACAATGACCAGCTTAACAGTAATATTTAATCTTTTTTTTTGGTGTGTGTGTTTGTTGGGGGGGGGGAGGGGGAGGGGGGTACAAGCACAGTAATATATTTTCAACGTTACATTGGTTATCGCAACATAATGACCTCAAAACGCAGTCAGATTTAGACATTCATTGACACATCCAACAACACAATTTGTTGGTAATGGAACATGTTTTTTGGATATGTTAGCATTCTGTCTCCCTTTCTTTAATTACAAACTGAGGCTATCTTGGCAACAGTCACTATTTTGATTTCAAGATCTGTTGTCAAGACATCAGTAATAAAAGCACATATAGTGGACAAATGGTATGAACAAACATCATATTTTTGCATACGCAGTTTATAAAAAATTAAGAAGTAACTGAGCATTTATTTTGCAGTGGCCAAGGTTCACAAGTTCATCCACAAAATCCAGGAGTAGAGTGATCTGGATTAATATTTTTGGAGTCTTATTTTACAACATAAAATTGTATAGAAAGAACTCTGGGTTGAAGTTCAATTGTCAAAGCTTCACAAATCACGGATTCGGTCAAACAACAGTAGCAGAAATCCAATGGGGCTGGGAAGGAAGGCTGAAGTGGAGAAGAAAATCACTATATCACCTATAACTATAACGATTTAACGAAACATATAATTCTACGACAGTTGTAAACATTGCCTTAATTTCCAAGCTGTAGAGCATTTTCACTGTGCTGGTCCAGTTTACATATCCAAGTCTTATTCTCAACTTGGTCCTGGCTAATTTTAGGTGGGAAATGGTTCATTCAATATATAAACAGCTTAATATTCAAAACCCATCCCATTATTCTAGCAAGTTGCATCCCGTTCTCCTATGTTTAAGACAGAAAAGAACACACACCAAATACCTTCACTAAAATAATTCACAATTGCAGCTTCTGGGCAAAAATCTGTCCCCACAGGCATGGCAGGCATCGCCAGCTTCTTTGCAAGCTGACAAAGTTTATCTGATATCTTTTTGTGAGGAAGAGAAACATCATAATTGCGCTGTAGCACAGACAATAAGGGCACCAGGAAGAAGTTATGCCACTAATATTTTGGAGCTAACGGTTAGGAATAAATATCTTATTTTCTCTGTTTTCAAAAGCCAAGCTCAAATGCAACCATGTGTGTTTGCAAGGGTAAAGCTAAAAAGTAACAAATTATAGGAGACAGTTTAATATTAAATCAGAATCCACCATATATCTCTACACATCTAAACCATTTTTGTTTTAAGTAAAAAACTCATTTTAAATAGAAGTATACAATCAGGACTGGTAAGACAAACTTGAGCTCTCTAATCTTATCAAACATGACTCCATTTGATCATTACCTACTCAGCTCACCATTCATTAGTACTCATTAATATAAGGAAAAAATTAAGGTAAAAAACCAAGCATAAGAGGA
Organism: Saururus chinensis; assembly: GCA_035235625.1. Lineage (NCBI taxonomy): Eukaryota > Viridiplantae > Streptophyta > Magnoliopsida > Piperales > Saururaceae > Saururus > Saururus chinensis. Next base: position 38,205,714 of record CP141145.1, read on the forward strand.
GTGACGACCTTGGACCAGTTGAACTGCAGTCCAAGAGTACTCCAGCGTAATTTCCGCAAAAGAACTGATGCAGCTATTGATTTATACCCTTTAGGGACGTCAATACTATCTTTGAGCGCCCATCTTGGGCCATTCAAGCAGCCTGTAGGAAAAGATTGCCCTGGTTCAGTATCTGCAACCAGGCTGCTCTCTTCAACCAGAACTTTCTTATTCTCAGCAGCAATAAATAAGTCCGATATGGCTCCATAAATTGCGTTGTGATTGGTTCTGTTAGGAGGCTGAGGAAATTCAGTTAAACTCTCCTTGACCCAATGGTATTGTTCTTGGATACTCAATGCTCCCGGGATGAAGTAAAATCCTGCATTTAGGGCAGATAAGAGAAGGTTTATATGGATTAAAAATATAAAGGGGAGGAGGGGGGATAACTAAAATCTTCCGTGACCAATGTTGTGAGAAAAAAAAGCCTTATATGTCAGCAGAAGTAGATGCAATAAACTTAAAAAGTCTTATATGTCACCAGAAGCATTATCATGCACTGATAATTCTCTTTCCCGCAATTTAGGTACCACTTCATAATCGTCATGCCTGAGGAATGAACTACAAAAATGACATAATGCGTATGTAATAGCAATACAATTTAATGGATCAACAACATATGCAATGAGAAGAAGGTTTTAACTTCGTTTTTTTTCATGTAGTCCCTCCATCCGGTAATAAGTATCTAAATTAGGAAAAAAAATGAAGAGCTCATCTTTGTTTTCAAATCCAGACACCTACTACGAGATGGAAGGAAAATATATCTGTCTATTTCGCACTATCCATCCACATCCAACCATAAAACTCTTCAATGATTTCAATCATACAACATACAGGATTTTCGTTATAAAAAATGCTCTCAATAACATCAAATGTTTTGATAGTATTGAGAGCAATTTCGATAAATGAAGAGGATGACCTGGCTTTTATTTCTCTAAATCAACAATTTAACCCATCCATAAACAGGGAAACTATAATAAATCCATATATAATGCTATGCCAGGTGTATACTTGGACAAACACATGCGCTTCCCAGAGAAATGCCTGCCGCACCAAAGGACTCTCGAACTCCCAACATTGTGAAAGTAATCACAATTGCTAGTCCTATTTTCCCTCTCAAAGGGCATCTTCGGGACAATAAATACAGTAGAAACAAACAAGAGAACAGTACATATTCGCATAAAATGAATTGAATAGAGAAAGGAATTCAGATAGAGCAGTAGAAGGCAGATACCTGGACGGCCTTCGAAACAGAAAACAGGGCCATGCAAATCGCGTTCAAGCCGGAAAATGCCTGGGGGGAGTTTCTTGCCCTGATTCCAACATTCGAGCACGTAATTGAAATCGACAACCTCCGAGAGATCCGGCTGGACGTATACCTTCCTGCAACATGGAGTGGAAACCGATGAGAGGCGAAAATCGAGAGACGAACTGAAGCTCTCGACCGAGGGCAGAGCCGAGCTCCTGTGAGAATGCTGCATGTGAAGTAAGCTGAAATTTAGTTCTACCTGGACTTCTTTGCGACGACCTTATACAGCTTGTACTTCTTCTCGGCTTTCCGGAAGGCAGTCCGGTCTTCATCGCGGTCGAGCGGCGCTTGCCCGTACATCTCACCCCCCGCAGCAGGAAAGGCAGAGGGCAAGAGCCTCTGTACTTCGCCAGAGAACGCAAGCACGAAGGGGGTAGTTTCGGGAATCAACCCTCGTATGGGAATTGGGAACCGTTCCCGTTCGCCAGCGGTCCGACCTTTGACTCGGGCGAGGATTTTTCATGTGCGTAGCGTAGTCGTACATGGCCGGGCGCCTCCTCGCCTTCGCTTCAGAGTCACACAACGCAAAAGAGAGGAGAAGAAGCGGAAGCAATGGCCTGTCGACCGCTCCTCCGCTCGTTCCCTCCCGTCGACTCCTGCCGCCTCTCCCTTCCTCCCTCTGCTGCTGCTGCTCGTACTTGTGCCGCTACTTCTTCTTCCCTCCACTTCTGGTCCTTCTCATCTTCCCTGGCTTGCAAGGTTCGGTTCCTCCGTGGAGCTCGGCTGAGATGCTCGCACGCCGAAACTCCGTCGCCTTCTGACGAGCAGGGGCCTCCTCAGGAGGTCATTCTCAAGGCCATTTCGGGTTAGTCTTTCCCCAATCTTCGTCGTATTTCATCATTCGAAGTGACGAGTTAGCTGCATAGTGTTATGCGTGTTCGTCCTAGTTGAGATAGTGAACCGGTGTGAAAGTGAAAATTAGGAATATTTGAGACGTCGTTGAAGTTAAATTATTAGGCAGTTGTAGTTTAAGCTTGTGAGAGTGGGAACTTGGAAGCGAAAACTGCAGTTATCTGATTTTTTGTTGGGTTAGATAGGCGATGAAGAGTTCAATCCTACATGTGAAAATTTCTCTACTATAATGTATCAACTGAAACGAACCACTTTGTGAATTCGATTCTCAATCACTTTTGATATAACTTGAGGGTTTCAGGTTTTTAGTAACCTTCCAAGGCATTTGAGGGATTGCCTTATTGCGTCGTTAATAGCTAGATGGAAAGAGCCTATCCTAGATAGATATACAGAACAAAATTATTGTGAATCAAGATATAAAATGACCATTTTTTTATTCTATGCATATTATTCAAACTATGTTTTATGCCTTTTTTTGCTGACATTTATAAGATGAAATTGATTACTTTATTAGCTGTTTCATGGACGGTGGCCAGAACAGTTTGCACAATATATCTCTTGATATATTCAATACTCTCGTAGAAGGTTGTGTCAAGGATAATTTAATGTCAAATCTTTACCTATTCTTATGCGTATAGAATTTAATTCCTGGTTTTGAATATATTATAGTTGAATGACATAGTGAATTCCTGATGTTTCTCAGCTTCAAATCGTTTTTAATCCATTCCATATGGAAGTTTCTTCCTTTGAGTATAAGATACTTGAATGACACAATAGAGTTCTTACGTTCAATTCCTGTTAACAATGATGAAACCAGGAATTGTTTCAACGAAAAATCCAACTTTATGATGGGAGCACATATATGGAAATATTTTGGTGTGTAGGGGGTGGAAGTTATGGGCCCTCGCAGCCAACTACTTTTGTTCCGCACCTGTGGTAGATACTTGGTTAAGGAAGGGATTTGGTAATGATCAAAATGATAATTCATCTTTCTTACTGTAACATTCAATTCTTTAGCTGAGAAGTTGAAAGTTAATTGTGAGCTGAAATACAATAATAAGTCTGAAAGGGTGAGATGGGTAAGGATTAGCTTATTAGTTCAAGCTGCATGGTTGAAAGGATAACGACATGGTTTACTTATCTTAATCAAATTGAATGAGATTTTCTTCCGGACAACAGTGAGACCTTCCATGTTGGGTGGGTGTGAGAGAGAAATGTGTATGAAACCATAAGTTGATGAGTATTATGAGAATGTTGAGACCAATGAGTGGTAGGACTTAATTATATTGAACATAATTATACATCAGATAGGATCAAATGAAACTGTAATTTCTGTTAAATGACACATGCTTTTCCGTTTGTCATTGTATCATTTGTGTAGTTCGAGTTACTGACTGGTATTGTTTTCCATAAATATTAACCTTCTATTTGTAAACTATGTTGTTTTTTCCCTATCATAAATGGTAATGATATTGGGTTCAGAAGTGTCAAAGACTGAAGGAAGAGTTGCACAGACCACAAACGTTGTTATTGGAGGTACAGTTACAGATGATTCGACGAATGAGTGGCTTGCTCTAGATCAGAAGGTAAGATGTTCCGTCCTGATAATTATTTTGTACCAATCCCTGAAACTGTTTGCTGCTTCAACATTTTTGCAACGCACTGTATCTTATCTTTTCACATATATGATACTGGTTGTAGTTACGTCAGTTAGTCCAGTTCGGTGGTATCTTGAAATAAAATACACATTAATTCTTTTGTCCTTTTGCCATTCTTTATTGAAAAAGAGAGTAAAAAATGCTGGTAATGGGATTTATATTGACTTGTTAACCTTGAAGAAATTGACTAAACTTCAGGATGATTTTTTACTAAATAGCAATGATGACTACAACAGTAATGCAATAAGTTTTGCGACTTTTCAGTATTCTATGAATAGTTAAACCACTATGGTGTTACTTTGGGGACCTTTTTTCGGGAAGGCAGAAAATTGGAATTCATTCAAGAAAAATTGATGACAAAAATATCATATGCCTAGATCAGCCTATAAGTTAAAATCTCGAATTAAAACTTTTCACCCTTAAACAAGGAAAGATATCGGTACTATGGAGCTTCAAAGTTTCCCCGAACGTAGACTAGAATAAAGTATATATATAATTAATTTGGATTGAGCCAACGTTATTGTACCGTTGGTTTCTTACGTATGTATTATATAACATCTATGAAATTATTTTAATATGATCGGATCCAAATATAGTTTTACCTAATGACTATTACATACTTTAGGCATCACACAAATCATATACAATTTCATAAATCAACAAAATTATCCAAGTGCATCATTCGGAGTCTAAGATTGAAATTTAATAAATTATCGGAGTTAGACAAAAATCTCATAAGTCATCGGAGTTAAACGAAAGCTAACAAATCAACAAAATTACGCATCTCACTTTATCACATAGTGGAGTAGAACACAACAGAGCATACTCGATCATATTAAATCCCATCCGACCACATTGGATATCATCTGACCATGTTAGATCATATCAGATGATATCATATTAGATCAAAATAGAGTATATTAGAGCTTATCAAATCATATTAGATCAAAGCATATTAGAACACATTGGATCATATCGGATCTAAGTAGAGCATTTCATGGCAGATAGAATTAGAGTAAAATAGATCATAACACATCAAATTAGAGCATAGTATATATATTATTTAACATCTTAAGCTAATAACTTAAGATATACACGCGCTCATATAATAAATTAGAAGGTCATAAATGTTTACTCCCTTCAAGTTCCTCGGAAGTAGAGGCATTTGGAGTTGCTCCTTCCATTAGGGCATTCTCCCCTTCAAGTTTGGAGATGGTGGAGAGAGACTCCTCTTGCTCTACAACATTTCTTTCACTGTGCATAAAGGCTATAGATAGACACTCCTTTACCCGGAGATACTTCACACTTCCTGTGGTAGGTGATGGACAAAACCTTCTCTTACCCGGAGACATTTCCCTCGCCTATAAGCGGCGAATAGAACCTCCATTTTCCCAGAGACGCTTCTCACTTTCTGTGCTTGTAGGTGATGGATAAAACCTTCCCTAACCCGAAGATGTTTCTCACTACTACACTCGTATGCGACGGACAAAACCTCCTTTTACCTGGGTGCCGCAATGTTTCTCCCTTTGTGCACTTGTAGGTGTGGCGGACAAAGTTTCCTCTTTTCTCGAGCTATTTCCCCTGTTAGAGTGCCCAAATCAAAGAATTGACTCTACCATTGCGTAAAGCATGCTCGATTTAGTTAAAAACGTCTTTTAAACGGACTAAATCGAACTCAAAATGACCATAAACAGATAAAATGAAGTATGATATACAAAAACTCTTAGGAGCCCTTTAAATAGGGTATGGCGAGCCGAAACAATGGAGCCGTGCAGTGGGTGTCACGCGCATGATGTGCGCGCCAAAGTGCGTAGTACTGTGTGTTGTGCAACCACTCGTTGAACGCGTCTACCGCACGCTACTTTGCCATGGTCCTTTTCTTTTTCTTTTTTTTATATTCTTTATTTTTAAACGTCCGCATCTTTCTACCCCAGACTCGGATACGCACGTTCTTGGTACCATTTGAGTTCATATCGACGAGCCATGATACAGGACCCCTTGAGGTAGATTATTCCACTCTTTTTAAGTAGGTCCCACCCATGTAACAGGCTTCCCGGGGTCGTAACTTTTGTTCTTGCCCTTTGTTTCACACGTTCTTCGATTTGTTACACCTACCCATATACGAAGATTTCATCCTTTGAAATCCTCTAAAACTTATCTAAGAATTATATAATTACCCCTAACCACTTGGTTTAGGTGTAATAGGAAAACGGATCGTTATAGTCATAATGTGGTAAGTATAATTGATAATAAGCTTGAAATAAGCTAATATGTTTGCGTGAAATGCACTCTTTTGAATTATTTTTTTGGCAAAACACTTTATGGAAGTTGTGTGATGGGCTTGCTGCATATTTATCTCTCCCTGATGATCAGGTGAGATAATTTTGAGGAGTATTAGAATGACTGTCTTATTGAGAATCTTGATGTCATTGCTTGCTTTCTCCTTTTATTTTTTTTATTTTAAAAATGTTTTCTTTTCATTTTTTAAACTCCTGTGATCATCTTTGTTGAGCAATGTTCCCTGGTATTTGATATATTATAGTATTTGTGTTGGTAGGTAAACTCCTATCCAATGGTAAGAGGATTCACGGCAATTGGAACTGGAGGAGATGATTTTGTCCAGGCTATGGTTGTTGCAGTTGAATCAGTACTTGAACGACCTATTCCAGAGGTTTGAAGAAACTCTTCAGTATTCATGTAACATGTAGAATTGCTAGTTATGTATAACCTATGGTTATTTCCCCTGCTAAAAAAAAGCTGGCTTGTCTAAATAACCATGGCTGATGGCAATATTTGTCCGTTATAAGAATCGTGGCTGCAACAAATGACAATATACACTGGTAGCATGAAGTGGAACAGGCTGCGTACATGAAAAGGTGGAATAACCAAAAAAGATTTATACAACAAATTGACGAATGGTCTAGGTTTGAATATACAACTTTTAACAACTTCCAAAGGACATGCAAGTAACTTTTTGACGAATTTCCTTCACCCATATGTAATACATTATAAATGACTTTTGAAGGTTCTTGAAGATTAGATGTGAAAATTATAATGATTGTGTGAAAAGTTACTAACACAGTAACCAAATGTATGGAAAGTGTAGCCTGTTACCTAATTTGACAGCAGAATCTTGTGAGCATTTAGCTTACTCATGGATTGTCAATAATTTATGTTGGAGTTTGCAGACCTGTTTTCTTCTTATTTCCTTGACGGTTTTGGAAGGATTTGGCGACTATCTTGGCAACAATCATTTTATGCAAAATGCAATTGTAGACAAAGTTACTGTCATCCTTCATTTCCTAACTCTTTAGAGACAAAGGACTTCTCTCTTGTTTTTCCTTCTTCACTTTTTATTGATCATCACTCTTATCACCAGTTCAATGCATGCAGTATACAGCCTTCCTTCACTGCTTGGGATTCTCAAGCTATTTCAAATGTTGTGAGCAACCTGTTTTTGCATTTAGAAATCAAACTGCTTCTGTAACTTTATAGTGCTCTCGTACAAATTGGTCCTACTTCCATCTTTTTTTCAACCATTTATAATTTTGTTTCAAACCTGTTGTCCTAAGATTGAAAAAGCAAGATCTTAAATGTTAGTTAATCTGTGGATGCTTTGCTTTTCCTCCTAACCCTAAGGGTTGGATGTTCCATGTGAAGGTCAAAAACATAGATACCCCAACACCATCACCATTCTCAGTTATTTAAACTCCACATGCATTTTACTCTGTATGACAAAATTCTGCCAATTCTGGAGAGTGAGTCCCATATATCTATCCCTGTGAATATTATCTGTTGAAAACAAGTCAAACAGTGCCAAAATAACTCTGGATGATCGGGACCCACTTATCAACTTGTGCCCAGTTTTCATGATTAGGTACTTATAGTTTAATACCTTTACTGATGGGGCCCATTATTGGGGTCTGCTCACATCTCTTGGCTTGCTCTCTGCAGCCTAGCAATTTTCTTTCTGTGTTCAATGCTTGGTTCTTTATATCTCTTGAGTAGTGCTATACATCCCTCCCTATTAACCCACTTTATCATCCCTCCTCAAGGGCATGAGGTGATACTGACACCATCTGACAGTGGGAGATGAGGTGCGATGACAAGAGCATAAGAAGCATTTACCCTCCTGAAAGTAACTCTTTCCATGTTATTCTTCACTTCCTGCTCTTGTTGTGTACATTGGTATCAAGCTTTACCTTCTAATTGTGGTGCTTGAAAGTGCCATTCTCTAATAGGTTAAAATATAAGAACTGTAATTTGTACACATTGGGCCTAATATGTCAGCATTGTAATTATGATGGTTTTAGTGTCTGGGTGCTTCATTGTAATGTATGATATTTATTTGTAGGAAGAAAGAAGTAAATTGTTTGTCGAGTGCTTCTATTCGAAATTAGAGATCTTTGTCGGAGCAAATTTGAGGGTTTCTCAAGAATAAATAAATAGTGAATTTTTTTGACATGTTTCCTCCAATGGTTTTTATCAAAATTATAGTTCTTCCTGTAGTTTTTTATGTTTGAACCAAACTTTGTTTATGTTGGGTTTGTTCCTTACTGTAATTAAAATTCTGTCTTGAAACAGGGTCGTGTTACACAGAAGGTATCTTCTAGAGGGAAATATGTTTCTGTAAATATTGGGCCTGTACAGGTCGTTTCAAGTGAACAGGTATATCCCCTCCCCCCTTCTCTCTCTCTCTCTCTCTCTCTCTCTCTCTCTCTCTCTCTCTCTCTCTCTCTCACACACACACACACACACACACACACACACACACACAAAAGATGAACACCACTTGTTGTACTTTTAACTAAAGTCAAATTTAAAGTTCAAGCTGAAATAGGCTTCATTCAAGGTTACACTACTTCCACCGCATTTGGCAGCAGACTTGGTATATCCAATTCATAGGTACTGCAGCAACTTCAAATAGGCTCTGTTCAAGGTTACACTACTTCAGCTGCTTTTAGCAGCAGACTTGGTTCCCATAGATACTGCAGCATAACAGTTGTTGTATGGCCTTTCAGTTTCAGCAATTAGCTCTACTTGTCCACCAGTAGTTAATAATTTGGTTAGTGAACAACATTTTTCAGATACATTTCTGTTGGCATTGTATGCAACCCATTCAGTTTAGGCTTTTTAACATGGTGCCACATTATCGCAAGGTGCAGCGTTACCATCATTGTCACTACCTGTCTAAACAATGATGAACTTTTCAATTTTGAATATTAGGTCAACTAAAGAGTTTTCGCTGAACCGGCTCTATGTAATGCAGGTTCAGGCAGTATATAATGCCATGCGAAGAGATGTTCGGATGAAATATTTTCTATAAAATGTATCTGGATGTTTATAGTTGCAAGCATGCTATGTTTACCAAATGTGTATATGACCTGAGAAGGTAAACTTTCCTATTGAAGGTAAAGATAGCTGCAACTATTAGCTTCCGGTTAGTGTTTTCCATTTTTTATCTTTTTGAAGGAAAAAGAATATCAGGTCATGGTTCCTTCTTTTAGATGCAATGGGATCAAAATGATTTGGTTTATACATGATAATTTACCATCTTGCAAGGTAATTAAGCTGCTCAAGCCTGAACTTGGCTATATTATTAGTAAATAGGATGACCACGAGTAGTGCCAGACTGCCAGCATAGTTTTTGCTTCGTACTGCTTAACTCTAGGTTGGCCTTGGATTTTAATAAGTCCAGGGTGTGCATGGTGGACATAGGCCTATCTGCTACCCAAGATGTTGGGCAATAGGAAAATTGAAGGAAACTGTGAAGACCGCAATTAGATTAAAGATTTGGATTGGCACATGCTGTCTGGTCTTTGAACCTGGACTTATTTCTTGTATGAGATATAGTCGTTGATAGTAACAGTACGGCATATAAAATATCTACTGGATTGTTGGAATCAGGCAGAAAACGTGTAAATCTTGACCCATACAAAGTGAGATGTCTTCTAATGAATGGTAAACTAATTTTTGGTCAATGATCAGGTTTGCAAAGTTTGTATGGAATTGTACTTAATAATCCGAAAAAAATTTGCTTCAACTTTTAACCCGAATTTGCGTCCCTTTCTGAAAGGATTATACTTTAAGGATCTTATGAATTGAAACCAACTTTTAAGGGTCATACTTCCATTGGCTATTCGAGGTCTCTTTATATCTCAGCAATCTCAGGGATTTACCAGACCTCGGCGAAATTAATTTCTGAAGTCATCTATTACATATTAAATGATTATTGCTAAGATTATGCAGAATTGCTTGCGTTACCGTCTTGTATCTATCCTTCAGCTTGTTCGAGGCATCTAATATATTGGCATATCTTGACATGTAAGTTGCTAATTTCTTATGGCCCTTTCTTGTACGTCGCAATCGAGTGGTGTCTGGTCCTTACGTTTGTTCTATTTTATGAGTAAGCTTTGGTGATAGAGGTGACTGCTCTTAGTCATTTCCATTGATTGACACATTAAAATTAAGCAATGGGCCCTATTATTCAACGGTTGTGGTTGCTTATTAAATCATTCACCTACCCATCACTAACTAATTGCTCTGACCTTAGTCTTTAGCCCAGAACTGCTTCTCACAACAGAAACTTTGTTTGCACCGATATTGAAGCTGTTTTGTTGCCACCAAATGAAAATTTTACATTTGAAGAAGATTAATTATATACTGAAAAGCCCTGTATCATGGTTTGGACTCATAACCTGGCATGGACATCTAGCATGCGAAATTAGATGTTTTATTGATGATGGGCCCTCAGTTTTTTTATTCATTAACATCATTTCTCAGAAAGGGGGCTTCGGCAGACTCCAAGAGTAGTCCCCATCATCCCACCAACGACGCCCTCTTCACCAAATTAAAAAACTCCCCACCTCCGATTTATAATTTCCCCTGGGTGGTCCACCCCCTGTTCTCTTCTGATGGTCACTCTCAATTATAATTTTTAAAAATTGGGTTACTTGGCTTCTCGCTATCAGGATTTTTTGTTAATTAATTGGGTGACCTGTCTTCTTCAAATCAAAGTGAATAAGCTCTCTTTACTTTTGTTTCTGACCGAGTCGGGGAGATTGAGGTGGAATCTCAGGAAAAATTAACTGCTAATATCGACGCTGTAAAACAGCTAATTGACTCAGTCACTTTGTTCGCTTTTATCGAATCGGAAGTTCGAGCTGGTTCCTATCTGCTCTGTGACCGGTTCTACTGCACATATACGTGTGCAAACCAATGTTAAGACAAACGGATATGGAGCTGGAATAACTCTTTCCCCTCGGATTGCTAATTGCTTCCTATGGTGTAGACGAGGAGAAGAGGAAGGACAGTGTCTCCACGCAATCCAGTGTCCATGAAGCTACTTGCAAACTTACCGAGTCAACTCGGCGTGTCAAACCCTATTGCCCATGGTTGGTCGTTTTAGTGTCGAGTTCTCTGCAGCAGTAAAATGATGTCGTCATTGTCGGCTTGTTCTTCTTTCCGGGTGATTTTTAATTTGTTTAATGTCTCAACCACTATATCAACGTCTCAACTTGACAAAAGGGAGGTCTATTTGGTTAGGAACATTGGGTTGGCTTTCTTCTCCTCCTTTCTGTCGTCCTTATTCCGTCAGGGGGAGCGAACTTTCTGTTTTGGGTTCATGAGAGGCCATTTGGAAAGAGCAATCATGGGTAAAAACGTTGACGATCAGATTATCCTTCATGCAGGTTCCAAGGTATGTGCATAATATTCTAGGTTCTTAGCCTCCAAAATAGGCATTCAAAGTCCTCAATATATATGCGCATAATGTTAAGTTCGTAGTTTTAACTTGATCATTGATTTTTAGGCTCTTGTAACATCTGAATACCAAGAATCGATCTTCTCCCACATGCCCAAGTCACCAATTGAAAGTGGTAGACCAAGTAGCATGGTTGTAAAGGTACACACAGAGATCAAATTCGAAACACATTCTCAAAAAGTCTTCACCTAGAAAGATCTTACAAAATCTATATTTACTTTTATCATGTTGATTCATATGGCAAGCAGAAGCCCAAGTCAGTCATCCCTCCACAAATAGTGGCCGAAGCCATCTCCTACCTCCATGGCGTTGACCTGAGGTGGTCGGGCCCCATAACCCCCAGCGAGATGCAATACGTAGAGCAATACGTCCTGGCAAAGTACCCACAGTACTACAATGGCCTGGTCGAGGAAGGCGACGAGAACAACCTCTACAGCCTCTGCTTCCCTGAGGATTCTCCTGAGAACCCCGATGACAAGCGCAAATCTCCCAGAAGCCTGCGCGATCCATCTTCACCATCCTTCAGCAGCGACCTGGACAAGACCCAGTTGGAGCCCTCCAGGCTTCTGGATATCCTTAACAAGAAATCCTCCTTCCCCGGCACCTTCATATCCATCCCCGAAATCCAGGCCAGGAACCGGGTTCTGAAACACTGCGGACTGAGCGAGGATGAATACTTGGTGTTGTTCACTCCTTGCTACAAGGATGCAATGATGCTGGTGGGGGAGAGCTACCCTTTCTTCCGCTACAACTATTACATGACCATCATCGAAGAGGCGGTGGACTGCGTAAGAGAGTTTGCGAGCTACAAGGACTCAAAAGTGATTCCAGCGCCTGAGACTTGGTTGGATCTGAGGATCAAAGGATCGCAGCTAAGTCAGTATTTCAGGAGGAAGTGCAAGCACAGCCCCAAGGGGCTCTTCTCCTACCCGGCGGACGTGAGGGGGACGAAGTATTCCATGCACTGGATCTCGGAGGCGCACAGAAACTCTTGGCATGTCCTCCTCGATGCTTCGGGCCTGGTTGTGGGCAAGGACCCGCTTAGTCTTGCCCTTCACAGGCCAGATTTTGTTCTATGTACACTTGATAACACGCATTCACAGCCATCCAAGGTGACTTGCTTGCTGGTGAGGACCCAGTCCTTTGATACGTCTTCAACCTCATAAGTTTAATTCGTGTGTGACACGGCTTGTAAGGAAATATATACTCTGTCATTGATGTATCTCTTGTACTTCCGTTAGTTTAAGGTGAGATTTGATGCAGGGAAACAAAATGAAAACAACAATTGCAGAATACTTTTCGAATTTCACTATTGAATTACATTTGAAACAGAGAGATGGGACTTTAGCTAAGATAACTAGAATGGACATACTTAAGCCATGTGCGTATATCGGGAGGCTTGAGCTTTAAATCAGGGACCTCTTTGCGAAATGCACCCCACCCCGAACTTGATCAAAAACAAATTTGAGAAAATTGAAATGGTTTATGTTGATATAGGAATTGTCGTGCTCCCTGGACGTTGAACTTGATGATCACTCTTAAGGATTCTTATAAGATGAGGATCTTAAGTAAGACCTCATGAATTCCCCCTCTTTAATCTCAATAATATAAAAGCAATCCTTACAAAAAGAATAACGTGAATAAGATTGGAAAGATACAGCTCTAGATTGCTTTCGTTGTAAACTTTTACAAATTAGTGTTGGAATTGTTTTAATTTAAAATATAAGGTAGTCCAATTGTCTTAATTAACACTTATTTTTTTGGTTTTTCAAACTATTTGAGTAATAGGTCTGAGTAATGAGTCATGATACCCATTAAGTTTAGTTTTAGAGGCAAATCTGAACTATAATTTGACATTTGGATGGAACATCAAGATTTTAAGGTTCTTAAATATTGTGTTTTAATTTAGTTATAAATATATTAGTTGTCATCGTAATATAGTGTCTTAAGCAAAAATTAATCTCAACCAAAACTTAAACTAGAAATTCATTATGAAGGCTTGTAAAAGATTTACAGAAGAAAAGTTTGATGAGGGAAAGAAAAGTTTCTTCAAGCTTTAATAGCTATAGGTAGACCTAAACCCCTTTCCAGTTTATTTCAAAAAACTAGCTTTTTGTGTGAACATTAAATCACAGTAGATTTTTTGTACAAATATCGATTAATGTTATGACCTATAAGTTGAATTTCAGCGTTCAAGGTGGCTGTTCAGATTAAATCATGTTCATGTATGTAACTAAAGTCCACGCATACATTAATGACATACGGAGGGTAAAATATGGAGATGCGTGGCCTGTAGCAACATTAGTTAAATCATTGTTGCAGATAATACAATTTTAAGTGATGATAAACCCCGTTCCCACATATGGTGTTTATATACTTGCACTGGGGTGGGAGCCATCAGATCATGTTGGCTCTGCAATGATCTGACGGCTCCACCCCGGAGCACGTAGAAAACACGCATTTAAGAGCACGGTGTTTCTCATTTTATTAAATTTTAATTTTCTAGTAACCGGAGTTAAGGCACTTCATTCAACACTTTAAAGTTGGACTTTTCTGATTCTTCGTAGCTCTCTAGAAAGTTGAACAGATTGTGCACAAACGCATGCATCCTCTACAATAGATAATCATTAATGTCAAAACGCGTCATTAACTTCTTAATTAGCGTCTCATTGGATTAACTAGCAGTAGATGGTACAAGTATATTTTTGCCTAGGAGCACATCTTGCAAGTTGCAAGGCAGGTCAGTGGGATGTGTAATGTGTTCCACTAGATTTTGAATTTTCAAGTTTGGTTTGCTACTATATAGACTTTCATGACTGGACGTCTGATTAAATTGAATTAAGTGAAACTTTTGGAGAAAAAATTACCCGTTAGGACACTTCGAGTTTAGTCGGTGCCATGATTAGGACAGTAATGTCTTCAATTGGCTTGGGAAGGGGGATCGCATATTCACCTCGTGAGTTGCCATCTAGATATTTGATAAAGAGCATACTACGATAGCCACAAGAGGTTTCATTATATTAGTAACAATAATGCTCTAATACCAATGTATGTTTTGAATTAACTTAAAAACTTGGTAAGCTGAATACAATTTTAAAGTCAATTATAGTCACAATAATAGCCTAATTAATCTAAAGTACTCTCATTGAAGGTAGAGGATTTTTTATATGGTCAATAATTCAGTGTGACAACTAAAGAAGACACTCATAAAAAATTTCTTCTTCATTTCATTCTATTGTAAATGCCTCTTGCCCCTGGTGTTGGAAGGATACTATTCCTCTTTTAATCTTGAAGCACATTTTTCTCAGCGTCATGTTTTGTATAGAGTTGCATTCAAAACTCAGCCCAACTTAATTCTGACGGAAATAACTCGAGTCCAGTCCAATAAAAAGCACCCGAGTAAATCTCAAGCCAAATCGGGTTTTTGTGAAAACCCAAGAATTGACCTAACTCAATCCAAGTTCTTATTTAATTTACAAAATTATATTTAATTTAAATTATATAATTTTTTATACATAAAATTAACCCAATATAATGTTGGTATGATTTGAATTATTGGAACTAGACTGACCCGAGAAAGAATCTCGGTTTTTATTTTAGATCTAGAGTTTTTCGCTTTTTAGCTCTGGTAAAATTGGGTCTAAGAAATTTGGTTTTTATCTTGGTCCAAGGAACTCAGTTCTTACCTTGGGTTTGGTTAAGTTCTGCAAAACCTGACCTACCACTAATTTTTAAAACAAACTCGAGGCCTTGCACTATGGTATGAAAGGTATTAGGGAACTTTATGTTTGAGCCTTTTCGGGCTAGATTTTGTATTGTAGATGGGATTCCCACAAGCAATTTTTTAACAAGACAACTAATTAAATACTTATTTTTAAATTCTATTTTAATTTTTTTTATTAAAAATAAGGCACTTAATATAGGAGTGACAAAGTAATACTCCAAAAGACATTGGTATTATTTGTAAAAAAATATTTATTCAATGCTCTTCCTTTTTCCACCTTTAAGGTGAGTCATTAAGATTAAAACAAGCCGTTAGGCTCATTTCTCATCCTAAATATGATTAATTACATAAATTTTTTGGTCCCTGAAGTATAAAAGGTAAGAACAGTTTGTTATCCTTAATAGGAACTTAGGGTTGAGAATTAATAAATTTATATTTATATTATATATATTTATTATTAAAGTGATTTTTGCTACCCTATACCTATATTATCCTTTCAAAAACTCTTACTTAATTTAAAATTCAAGATACTTAAAATATTATAATAATTTCTCCGATATATATAACTTTGGATTTCATACTTGTAATTGGTTTAGAGCTTATTAAAATGAAAATGGGTATAAATTTTTGCATATAAATCTTAAATTACCCATAATTTATACTATTAATAAAATAAAATAAGGCCAAAATTTTGTGATAAAAGTCTGAGGGGGCAAATATTTTTTGTCATAAAAATCTTAAATTATTTATAATATATATTATTATTAAAGTGAAAAGCGGGGCTAAGTTTTTTTATAAAAGTTATAAGTACCCTTAATTTACCAAAAGTGATATTTATGAACTCTTATTTATAGATCGGATTAGATAATTAAACTTAAAGCTTAATTTTTATATAGGAATATAAAACTAAATCTATAGAATGCAATACAGGTATTATACTCAGGTTAGATAATTAAACTTAAAGTTTAATTTTTATATAGTAATATAAAACTAAATCTATAGAGTGCAACCCGGGTATTATACACGTACACTTCTTCTAATATATGATAATGCAAATTAAAACGTGTGCTAGCACATTATGACATTGTTTGATTTTTTGTCCTCTATTGATGAAAGATGAAAGATATAGAGAGGACCAAAAACTTCCCAAACGTAATGGTCTCCAAACTCATTGACCACTGACGGAATTTTCTTATTATAAGAATTTTATGTATGTAAATGCTAGGTTAGAACTTGGAAGAAAAAAAATTGAAAATGCTAAACATATCATTTTCCAAAGAATTATTTAGTTGCCATCTAATTATCACGATTCACAATGATTAGAAGTTCAATTTTTTTTCTTGGACCCTATAATTTTAATTATAGTGCCATCAATATCATATCCACAATTCGGATTTCATATTACCTTTCCTTGGGACTCCGGACAGTAGCAGATGGAAAACATTTGCATATTGTTTTGTAGCAAGTGTATAAATACAGCTAAGCCCATGCTCAATATAAATTTATTATATTTGGCATTGGACTTTCTCAATTAGCTTCAAACTTCCATACATTTAATATTGTTTTATACGCTGTAAAATTTTATGCTAATTTTTAATTAGATAGAAGAAAATAAAATATTTTCATTTAATGTGAGATCTATTTTTCTCTATCTAATTAAAATATGATATTTTATTAGGCATAAGTATCAATATGAAATAAAAAATTATGTATGTTTATGCATACGAAAAATAGTGTTTAACACCTATTAATAATGAGCACGTACAAATAATTTTAATTATATGGACTATCTCCTAATATGCATTTCGTACTTAATAATTTCTTATATAAAATAATGATTTTCTATACTTGTCCAATAAAACCGGACATCAAAAGCTTTTATTGGACAGAGAAAAGCGGTCTGTACAGTCAGTCAAAACTTGTGTAAATTTATTGGACACCAAGGTTATCAGCGTATCCCGGAAGGAAGCACTTCTTACTATACGAGCTCCCTCCACTGAGGGGCTTTTCCGTCTTAACAGATTCTCGTGTACTCGATCCTATTTAGAAGTGAGATGCACAACCAGCAGACAGAAGATGAGAAGAAAGCCGGCGAGAAAATAAACATGAAGAAAGGCGGCGGGGGACGGCGGTGTCTGATGCTGGACAACAGCAAGCCGTATCTCCTCGTAGTCGCAATGGCCGGGTTATTGATCGCCACCCTTGCAGTCGCCGGCCTCGCCCGCTCCTATAATGGCTTATCGGCTTCTGCTGATCCGCATCGCAGCTCCGAGCCGGCGGCGGAGGTCGTTCAGCCGATCCAGCTTCATGCCATCCTGCACTACGCCACCTCCCGGGACGTCCCACAGCAGACCCGGGATGAGATCGGGGTGACATTAGGCGTGCTGAGACGGCGCTGCGCCACCTCTGCCTGCAACTTCCTAGTCTTCGGCCTCGGCCGGGACTCCCTCATGTGGGCCGCCTTCAACCAAGGAGGCACCACCCTTTTCCTGGAGGAGGACCCCGAGTGGATCCGGTCCGTTCTGGCATCATCCCCGGAGCTTCGGGCCCTGGCGGTCCGGTACCGGACTCGGCTGTCGGAGGCTGACTCGCTGCTGAAGCAGTACATATCGGAGCCGGCATGCATGCCCCCTCAGGCACTGCTGGAGGGCAACGCCCAATGCAGACTGGCCCTGAGCGACCTACCCAAGGAGGTGTACGAGAGGGAGTGGGATCTGATCATGATCGACGCTCCGAGAGGGTACTTCCCAGAGGCGCCGGGTCGGATGGCGGCGATCTACTCTGCAGGGGTGATGGCGAGGGGGAGGAAGGGAGAAGGGACGACGCACGTGTTCCTGCACGACGTGGACAGGAAGGTGGAGCGGGCATTCGGGGAGGAGTTTCTGTGCACCAAGAACCGGGTGGCGGCGGTGGGGAGGCTATGGCACTTCGAGATACCCCCGGCCAGGGACTGGAAGGAGGGAGGCAGATTCTGTTGATGAACATGTATTATGTTACATGCATGCGTTGAGATTCTCTTACTAATTAATAAGATTTTGGTTGTTCGGAGGCGGAATGTTTTCATGCTTTGATCATTTCAATTGGTCACGTAGGGGCGTGTTGACCATGTGGTCCATGGACAAGGGAGAGTCTTATCTCCCAAATGTCCAGCTTGAGGACATGCAGTAAAAGACACGCAGTCAAAAGATGAATGTCTGTCAGTGTTTTGTGCTCCCTTGACTTGACTTGGCTGTCATTTACGTGATTTTCGCCGATGTAAACGGTAAAGAAAATGGGATTGTAATCCCTGGTGAAGCTTCACCAAACAACCAACGTACTGGGGTGTTAAAAAACGAAGCCGAATCGTTATTTTCTCAAATGCCATTTTATCTCACGTGGTCACGTGATAAAAATCACGTGGTTGTCTGGTGAAGCTTCACCGGCCAGGGGAGGCAGACCGGGAAATGGTCTTCTGTTTCTGGGTCGGCCACCCAACACGGCGACCATGGCTACGACATGGAGTAAGGTTGCAGGGGATCCACGAGTCTGCTAAATTAGCAGCTGGGCTTGATTTCGGGCGTGTAGTGTTGGGCCCAGCACGGCCCACAAGGCCTGGACGTTGAAGCGGTAAGGCCAGACTTTTTCAAACGGGAAAACATAATGACTCGCCCATTTCTCGCCACTGCTGTCTTCAATTTTGCACGTGTAGAACAGGTGTTTTACGTAGAGGAGCATGCAGGACACGTCGCATGAACGTTGCATCCAAATGCCCCTCGACTTTCTCCGTCCATGCAAAATAAATCTCTTCATTAACCGCCCTCCGTTTTACTTCATATTTACATAACCAGCCTCCTGGCCTCAATGATTTAGGCGCCTCACCCAGAATTCAGAATGATATGCGTTGTTGTCACTGAGATGAACTGTGCTTGATGCTACAACTCTGTTCCTTCTGTTAAATGAATCCTAATTTTCAAAGAGGCTCGGGCAAATTCAGTGAACCCAAATCATCACAAAATACCTGAAAGGGCATTTTGTAATATCACCACAAAAGGAGGTGTTTTTCATCTTTTTCTCTTCTTCTTCTTCTTCTTCTTCTTCTTCTTCTTCTTCTTCTTCTTCTTCTTCTTCTTCTTCTTCTTCTTCTTCTTCTTCATCTCTTCTGCGCTGTTTTTTCCAAGGAACAGAACTTTGAGTACTGTGTACATCCTCAATCTTCAGGGCCATAAAATTTTGATACAACCAGAGAGCCACCAATCTCACTCTATTTGATACAACGAGATAGATTATATTGGTACCTTGTATCATCTTGGACAGAAATCAGCTACAATGTCAGGGGTGTCACTTGCCGTTGGTCCTCGCACCGAAACGGATCAGCCCGCCACCAGCGCTAAGCAGAGAGCCCGGCAGCCGGCGGTGGGAGGGGTCATGGGCTCACTCCGGGTCATCGAGCTGCAACTCGTGGCCTTCATCATGGTCTTCTCAGCCAGCGGCCTAGTCCCTCTCCTCGACCTCGTCTTCCCGGCCTTCGTGACCGCCTATCTCCTTGCCCTCGCCCGATTTGCCTTCCCCTCCCACCGCGCCCCAGCCACCTCCGGCGGCAGGGAAATCGTTCACGGAAGTCGGTTCTTCCGCTTCTATATCATCGTGGGCACCACCGTGGGGTTGTTCCTTCCTCTGGCGTACGTGCTGGGCGGGTTCGCGAGAGGGGACGAGCACGCGGTGCGATCAGCCACCCCGCACCTGTTCCTACTCTCCTGCCAGATCCTCACCGAGAACCTCATCAGCGGGTTTTCCCTCTTCTCGCCCCCCGTGAGGGCGCTGGTGCCGCTTCTGTACACGGTGAGGAGGGTCTTCGTCCTCATTGACTGGGTGCACGATGTCTGGCTTAACAAGACTCTGCCTGCCAATGCTGATATTAAGGTAGTTAATTACTCTCATGAGCTGTTCTGTTTCAAACTTCTTTATATATACTTCGCCTTAATTAATGCCGTGCATAATGGTAGTGTGATATTGATGGCGTTTCTGTAGGATGTGGCGTGGTTGTGGTTTGGGAAGGTCCTGGCCGTGGCCAATCTAGCCTATTTTTCGATCAATCTGTTCGGCTTCTTGATCCCGCGGTTCTTGCCCAGGGCATTCGAGAAGTACTTCAGCCAGAGGAACGAGGTTTATGCGAAGATGGCCGAGGACAAACGTTCTCCTGTGGCGTATCCCACGCCGGCGCCTAATGCTTCTAAGCTCCGGCCCAAAAAAGCTGACTGATCGTTTCCACGTATTCTGCTTCAGCTCTATATGTGATCTTTCAAACTTTATCATTGACTTTGTATATCTTGCATAGCCTGCTGTTTGTGGATGCATGGATACTTGTTTTCCCGTGTGGTAGGTTAGTTGTTGAGTTTTTTTCGTAAAAGCGAAAGCGTCGATCGCGATCAATCGGCTGATGATCGATCTCGAATCGACCGAGCGAGCGAATCGGACAGGGCAATCGCCCAATCTGATCGACCGACCAGACCGATCGATTGATTAACCGATCGATACTTTCAGAAAAGTTTTACTAATTGTTTTATCGATTCATCCGTCGGTGAACTGTTCTATATTTTTTCTAAAGCTAGGCGATCTATAGATATGCACATAACCTTTCATATTTTAAAGGCTAAAAATGTCTAAGGGCTTAATGTCTCTTTGTTTGAGGTGACCTTTTTTCCTGTTTTATACATAAAAAAGAGTGTGTTTTATAACAATGAGTTTTTTTTGTGTTTCCTTAAAATCTAAACTGCACTCACAAAAACCTCAAGAAGGAGAGAATAAGTGAATTTTTGAATTCTTTCTTTTTTAGTGCAGATCCTATAAATATGCTTGAGAACTTCATAACAATTTTGTTGGTTTATAAAGGGGGTACATAGAAGTTGTGTTCTACCCTATATTTTCAAAGTGAAGTTTTGAACATTAATATCATTTAATAGTTTGGCAAAAAGTCGAACACGATGGGGGCCTGCCATGCAGTCCATGCCATTCAGGGTAATTACCGGGTGGTTACATGATGGAGACTATTAGATATTGAGAGCGGACTTGGATTGGCGATGATGTTGCAATTTGAATATGCAAGTTAAGTGGTCCTATGATCGTGCAATATTCATGATCCATCCAATTTATTTTATTAATGATCCATCCAAAATCTTTTCAAAAGAAACGGGGCTAGCTAGCTCAATGGCTAAACCTTTCTTTTTAGGTTGTGTATTATTTTATTCATGTGTTGAGATGGGGGAGCTAAACGGGTCTAACGTTACTTTTTAGAAACTGCAAAATTGGTGGTCAGACGTGATACAATTTCTTAGTGCTGATATTTACCGAAAAGCAAACAAAGATGGAATCAAAAGAAATTGGATATGGATATTCCAAAAATTCTGGAGACAAATGCCTGCGTGTTAGTGTTAGAGCAAGAACACTGAATAACAGCTACGATTATTGGAAGGGTCAGATGTGAGGATAGCTTCTTGGATTTTGTGGTACAATTCGCCAAAATCCATTTAGATCTTCTATCCCACACTGCTCACCCGGTAGACCATAAGTTTTAGACCAGCCAGGTCAGTTCACAACTTAGCCTGTGGGGGGCAACCTAGCCTATGAGGGGCCGTGTCGGGCCTCCATAAAGTCTAATTGGTCAATTGTAATTTTTTTTTTAGCGGGCACAAGGGTTGGCTCAATACTTTGGGCCTTGCTGGGCCTGTTTTTGAAGATGAGGGCACCCTTTGCCACTTCTAGTTACCAATTCATGACACCATGATTGACCTGTAGATCGACTAATTTTCATGATTAAGACTAGGTGACCAACACGGGAAATGGTAAAGAGAGGAATTTGATTCAACAATTCTCATATTTTCTATCTCTACAAGTCCTCTGGTCATACAAGTTGGTCATCTTGACCAAAAAATACTAGAAGAAGCAAGCCTCAATATCAAGTGTTGACCATCACTTGGCGAATTAGAAATTGTTCTTGTTGGATTTGGTTTTAATTTGGTAATCCCATTAGTACTAGGAAAAATTAAAATATTTATTATATTTTTATTTACTCTCTTAATCTCAAGAACTTCATTATTTTTCTGTTTATTATTTACTATTGGTCGGGCTTGGCTATGGCAAGACCTTGCATGGCACCTATAGTCGGTGAAGCTAATAAGGTTGTGGCTTTGGTTGTATGCGTCATTTTTAGTCGGCAGTGTCACTATGTTGTCAATTGTGGAGAAGAGGATGAAATAGAGGAGGGATAAGGGGGAAGAAGGGAAGAGGTAGAAAGAGAAGAGGAAGGGGTTTGGACTATGCCACAATGTCACAGGGTCATAAAAGGAAGAGGGAAGGGGTAGAATAAGGTAGAAAAAATTCATATATTGAGATATAAATGAGAGAATTTAAAGATTTTTATATGGGATAAATATAAATTAAGGTATTGAGAGGATTATTATGGTGTATATATTAACCAAAAAATAAAAGAAGTTAATATTTTTATTTTATTTTTTTTACACTGTAGACTTTATGCCATAGAGAAAAGTAAATTTTATGTTGTTAGGTGGAATCCACCTTTCCTATGAAATCAAAGTTAGTGTAAAGCTTATGATATATATAAAATAGAGTATGAATATCATGTTTCTTAATTAAAGCACCAATATATATGATTTCCGAAGTTTATATTGGTACTTTTTAAAAGAGTATCGTTGATGAGTTCGGGTTCACATGTGTCAACATGAATTTAAGCATCATCGGCCATCAGATTTCGATCTAACAACGAGCATTACTCAAGGTAGATTACATTGCTTTCCCTTTTGCCGTTAGATTTCAATCTAATCTAACGGTTCATGATGCATGCTAATGTTCATATAATATTTTTAAATTTTTTCATAAAATTCATTTGAATTTTGTAAATGTGTTACCATCCCGCCTAGACACTTAAGAAGAGTTATAGCACGCAAATTAATTTTTGGATCTTTCCGTGCATTCATCCCTCACTTGTGGAGAATGCCAAAATATGGCCCGAACGGGATTCCCACTGCTCAGGAGCAATACCATATTATATTATAGGAATACCATATTATATTATAGGAGTAATGCTATTGTGACGTTATCTTTCACACGTTAAAATTTTATTTCATTATTTTTACCCCACCCTATTAATGCCCCACACTCATTGATGAGGTTAAAATAATAAAATAGAGTTTTAAAGTAATGAAGTAGAGTTTTGCCAAAATTAACATAACGCAAACATTATTCGTACGGACGAGCCGAGATCTTTAACTGTACCCATGAAGAGTTGTTTCGTTTTATTGTTATATTCATCATGAGTTGCAACGCATTAATAGTGCTTCTGCTTGGTAAAATGAAAATGACAGGGACTTATGGTGCGGCCCAAGTCTCATTTACGATCGACGCTAGTACCTAATGTCCCTGGTCCTGACAAGTGACAAAACCCCGGTGCCTATGTGCATTATTTTTTCGCTTTTTTATTTAAAACATTAATAGTTTTTACGCATAGCATACGTTGAACTTATTATTAGGGAACATAATTTTTTTTTCTTTTTTAATACGTCGAGCTAGCTCTCTTCCATGCACTTCTCTCGTAGTCACCCCTTTTTGTAACGTACGTGTTTTTCATACTTTCTAGCTATAATAGACCGAGCACAAGGAACGTATGGGGAATGTTTATTTTTAAAATAAAAAATATATATACTAACATATATTAGTACAAGTAATACTTGTACTTTGAGCATTAGCGTGTGTGTCGTCTATCTTAAAAATAGACGCTTCTTATGCATCGGCTCAGCTCATAGTGAAACATGAAAAACACTTCACTTAATAACTCATACACATCTTACACACTTTTCTGGTGAACCGTAATCTTTCCATAAACTCACGCCCTCTTTCTCTTAACACATAACGCCCATGGATGCTGGACCCCAACATCTTTTTTCTTTACCAATGTTAGGTTCATTGGCACTTTTATATGGTAACAGTCACTTCCGTGCTTGCTGGTTACTAAGATAGCAAATTAGTTTCTATGACTTTAATTCCAAGTACTCAACATGGATGGCGAAATAGTTCGTTTGATAACCATGTGATTTGTGGTCCACTGCCTGCACACATGTTGTGCCCATCTCCAGTACAGATGTGGCAAAGGGTCTGGCGCAAGCATATCCAGTGACTGTCACCCCCCATTTCCTTGTCGTCTCGCCGGTACTGGAGCCTTTTTTTTTTCCTTTCTCTTTTTACCCCTTTGCTAGCTGATAAAAGGAACTATTTCGCCATGAACCCACCAACTCACTCAGAGCTCTCTCTGATCTGATCGAAATGTGCGAGTCTTACCTGCTGATCTTGTACTCTTGATAGACATGGTAGATTTCGACACGATTTTGAGTTTTCCCACCCCAGACATACTTGCATTATTTACCAAATACGCATTGAAACAATGAAAGCAAGTCCCGTTTATGTGGTTTTCCTTGGCTTGCTAAATGAGAAGGCTGGGGTCCCAGCGGCACCAGGCATCTTTGGATTGCCAAACCTTGACTGTCCCACCGTCTAATCAGTGATGACAGCATTTTGTTTTTCTTGGGTACTAATCAGTGAGGGCGGATTGCGTTGATGAAAAGCATGAAATCAACCTATCAACCATCTTGCACTTCCCTTGCCACCATTTCCTTCCACTTCAAACTGCAGAAAAAATAAATCCATTTGACAACATGCAGAATCGCTAGCTGAAGACGAAGAGGCAAATGGGCAATGGGCCATACAGATGGGAGTTGCCCACCCTCTCAACACCTAAGTCATGAGCCCAGCCAGCCCATTAATTCTACTCTTCAGCAAGGTTTCTTCAGGGTCAAGGATTTTTTTTTTTGTGTTTTGGTAGAAAGGTCAAGGATTTGTTCAAACTTCAAAGTTTTCTTCCCATTTGGCATTTGTCAAAGAACCTAGGGTAATTCCATAATTTGGCTCAACACCCGATAGGCCAATCGCGAGGCTCCCCCATCGCTGGGGCCACCACTCCTTTTTCCCAGTCTTTTACCTGGAAAAGCTCGCACCTCAGAAACAGTGACCAACCTTCACACTGCGACCTCTTCCTCTCTCTCCCTCTCTAAACACAACTCAAAAAACCCCTTAATCTTCCTCCCCTTCCCGACCTCGCTGGACTCAAGATAGGGTGGGAAAATGAAGAATCTGTACTCGAAAAGCAAAGGAAAGATTTACCCGTCGCCTGCTTCGTCGTCTCCTTCACCAGCTCCAGCTTCCCCCAACAAGGCTGCTCTTTCCGTGCTCAATCTCCTCCCGGCTGCTATCCTTGCGCTTGTTTCGGTGATGGGTTTTGAAGACCGGGAGGTGCTGGCATACCTGCTACTGAGGTCCATGAAGACCCCGTCCCTGATGCTGCAGGAGAAGAAGAAGTGTAAGAAGACTCCCGCTGCCGTCCACCGCCCGCTCCTCGACTGCCCCTGCTTTGACTGCTACACCAGCTTCTGGATTCGCTGGGACTCCTCCCCCAACCGCGAGCTCATCCACCAGGCTATCGAAGCCTTCGAGGAGCACCTGGCCAAGGGCGAGACCTCCTCCTCCAAAAAGGGCCGGAAGAAGGACCGTCGAGCGGGGGAGAAATCGACCCAGAAGGCGAATCCGGGTCCAACTCTCGGCACACCAGCTCCTTCGCCTGAAACGGACGGCGCCAGTGAGGTCGCCGATGCTCAAGAGATTGTCAGCAACAGTGCCACCAACTTGGGGTTCGAGGAAGAGGAGGAAAAGGAAGAAGGGGAAGTTAAGGGGGGCGTGATGATGATCGCGGCGGAGGACGAACACGTACAGGAGAAGGCGACGGACGGCCTGTACGTGCCGGCGCCGGCGGGACATAGCCGTGGTTTGGTGAGGAAGGTGTGGCCGGACATGATGGGAATGTTCAATTCCCGTTTGTGGGGTCTTTGGAATCCGAACGCATGAATTATGGAGTATGAAAAAGCATTTTTTTAGAAGTTAAAAAAAAAACTAGGAAAAGGGCAAAAGGAAGAAGGTGGGGATCATATTCCCCATCTCTCCAACCCCCTTGCATGGAATGCCTTTCTTTTTTGAAAAATTTTGTACCACTTCCCTTTCTTTTATGTTTAATTATCATATATACTTTAGGGCCGAGAATTTTTTTCTTTCGTTCGGAGGTGGCATGATTCATGTCTTTGACACTCTTTATTTCTGCATGATATAATAAATTATTAATAATCTGCCAGACAAAGAACTTAATATCTTTTATTAGAGACTTGTTAGTATGAGCACGGGGAGCCAGCCGTGTATTTCACCATTTAAGGCACAATTCATCAGTATTTATGACCGCTTGTTACCTTGATGTCCCACAATTATATAGATGAATTATTTTGTAAATGGTAAAATACACAGCTAAAATGGTGTGCAACAAATTTCTCAAACACGCGGGGCTTAGGCATCTTTGCATTTAAATTTCGATCGGATAGCACATATTAGCCTAAGTTAAATAGGCATATCTTTTTTTAATGTGCACCGTTGAATCTTGATCGGACCACTTTCAATTACCAGACACAATTTTACGCGACTCTCTATTATAGGAAAATAATATTTTTACATCAAAAATACACAACAAAAACTTACACATAATTTTTGATTAGTTAAGATGAGTAAGCCCATGTGAATTTAGCGTGAAGCCCACTAGTGAAGCCAATCAGGAATATCACTATCCCTATTATAACTCGGCTGTAGATTAGTGCTCTTTTTTTCTTTAAAAGACTTAGGTCTAGGCTCTCAGAATCATGGAAGTGGTCTTGCTTTTACAAATCAGGGAGCGCGCCAATTTGACTGCCTTGCCCCTGAAATGGATGTACGCCTTTTGTGCCTTGGTTGGGTGGCAGCACGGAGGGAGGGCGCTATGCCCTAATGGGGAACCTTTGAAACTTTATAAATTTGTTGGACTGCTCGATATTAACGCTTTATGTTATGTGTCCGATGCAAGTATCTTTCTAACTTTATTACCTATTTCCCAGTCTTCAAATAAGTTTCCTATTTAAAAAGTTAATTTATTTTAAAATAAACATATTATTTACTTAGTTATTAAACTACTTTTTCTTTTTTATGTAGTATATATATATATATATATTATTAATTCTTTTATTTTGATAAAAAAAATATTTTTTTAAAAAAAATTGAGTAATATAAGGTGATTTAAATAATTAAAATTTTAAAATAAAGACATTTATTTTAGGACCAAAGCAATATATTAGAGAACACTTCTATATACACCTTAATAATCTCTTTAATACACTATTTTACTCATAAAATTATAAAAAAATTTATAAAGTTGATGAGGTATTAAGGAGATTATTTCGAGTGCATATAGATATATTTTATATTATATTTATATACATGTAAATCAAATACAGAGTGGTCTACGTCGATTTTTGTTCCTTCTTAGCCGTTGGTGTTGATTATCAATGGTATTACTGATGATGGCTTAATTGCAACGCAGTGCGGGGGGGGCCCAGCTGTTTGCCTCTTTCAGGTTCACAGGGGAGAAGAAGATAAGCATGATGGGGGCATTTAAGGCATTATGCAGAGTGAATGATGATGATGGCAGTCGAGTGTGGTCATTATCTCCGGAAGGGAGGGTGTTTTGGTCTTTCCACTACGTAGTTGGGTTCAGTGACTGGCCGCGATTAATGGAATGGGCCGGGCTCCGGTAAGAGCTTTTTTGTTTGTTTGTTAGTTTTCATAGTACTTTTCTGCACCAGCTCTGACAAATAGTCCCATTTTATTTGGCCCATGTTTCTGTCCTTTTCTGATTTTAATATAAGCAATGCTTATTGGGTTTAAAGAAGTAATTTGTTTGGAAACCATGCGCCACTAATTATAATCATGTAAGTAGCAAAGTGCCTGGGGCAACTTAATGTGAGGGGGTTTAGACATCAAAATATCCCAGTCATGTTCACCGGGGCAGGCTGCATCTCTGCTGTACATGATTCATGGAGGGTGAAGTTACTAGAATGACCAGCGGCACTGCTTGAGCAGCCTTTGAGCTAGTACCCTTTGGCAGCCTTCAATACATGCAAACATCAGCCACCTGCTAAATTATTACTCTCTCATATTGTAAAAAAATTACCTAGTGAGAAGCACCTTACATCACTACAAATAAAAATAAAAATTAATTAATTTAGTATATTTTCTGACCATAAAAATGATTAAAAAATAATCTTTTCTAACTTTGATTTTAGAAGTATACTCAAAGCCTTTTAATTTGTAAGAAAATGAGAAATAGAATATTAAATATGGAACAATTTTTTTTAAATGAATCGAATTCTTATTCAATTAAAATTTTTGTAAGTGGTCTAAGTTCTGTGCCGACTCATGAATAAGCTGATACAGACATACTGTAATGTCACCATTTGCCAACCACCAGCAGAGAAAGAGACTGATGAAGGTGCTACTGAAATCGATTGGTGACTCTGGTAGCTTATGCAAAGGGAAACACATTTATTCCAATAAATAGTGAAGAAGCCTATGCTTTGTCAAATACTTCCTCCCATATTAATAGTTTCATTTTAATTTATTTTTAAAAAAATAAATAAAATTATTAATGTGGTACAAAGAGAATATATATTTGCCTTTAGGGCCTACTTAGTGGTAAATGTTATTTTATAAACCAATAACTACCCCCAATTCCCCAAGCAAATGGCATTGCTCAGGACCCAAGTATTCTTGGACAGCTTCTTCGCCAACCTGATGAGACTGGCTCCCTTCCAGCATCCATGTCAAATTCTGGTTGTAGAGTAACTGCGTGATGATGTGTCCCATCTGATTTGTACTTGGTATCTACTCCTTGGAAATTTCTTTTCCTCCTTTCTGAAGGCTAAGCACTGCGGCATTACATTTACAATCCCAGTCTACCCTCCTCTTTGTAAAGATTGTTTCATTATTACTTGTAATTTATGTGCCGAAAGTAGACTGGATTTTTGTACGTTGGTGGTCCCCCGTGGGTCAGAATTGCAAGACAATCATAACATCAAAGTTCTTATTACGAAGTTGCATTAATATGACAGATTGGTACCCGTCCAAATGAATGCTTCTCTAACATATAGTTCACTGATGTCCCAATTTCATATCTTTCCTATACAGTATACAGCAGCCACATATACATCAATATTTAGTTCATCGTGATAGAAGGCCAAATTCCAAATTTTAGCTAAAGTATGCACTCTTTGCGATAACACAAGAATGATTAACGATAGACAAATTTTACGCTAAGGCTGCAAGACCCTCGCATGTTTCTTTTGCATTATTGTTTAGTACGGAGGCAAAGGTATTGAACGATAAGATTTTGCCTACAAGTCAATAGTGCAAATCTCTCCAATAGTGGGACACAAATGTACTAATGGATACTCAGAACTATAAAATACCAATGAGTCTCGTTTATATGCACTACACCCGGCTCGCCTGCCCTGTGATAACAGGGTTGGATCTCAATCCGACGACACACACAATGCACATGGTACACACCAATCCTCATGTGATGCAGCACATAATAACTTTGCATCACATATTCTTTTCAATACCTATAACATGTAGAGATTCATGCGAAAGAATTTACGGAAGTCAGTCCGTAACCTTTACTCAAGATCCCGACAAGCTGCCTTCATTTGTCAGTTGTCCGCTACCGTCTGTCATTAGCGTAATTTTTTATCGAACGACATATCCGAAGTGAAATTATCAACCCTTTGCACTTGTTGTGATGTGTTCCACGACTGCTACTGGTTTGAGACCTGACAGTTTTCTCCGCCTAAGCAAATCAAGGCGAAGCCTTCCTTCTTGCCTCTTGGTATGAAGCTTCTATCATCCCGGAAAGTTCTAGATGACATGATAAGGTTGGACTTCAGAATTATCGCTATTGAACGGGATGGATGGATGTTTTCAGTCAATTGAATGTTTACTTGCGGTTCCAGCATAATTAAATCTCCGACTGCATTCTCAGTGACAAATGACGTGTCCTTCTCACCTAGGGCTCTCTGTTGGAATCCTTGAGCTTTCGACTTTCCAGGACCAATAAATTTGACATTCACGTCACAAAGCTCACGAGGGCAAATGATCAGAAATTGACCTCACGTCCCCCACTATATACTTTATGGAGTGCAACTTTGTAGTCAGACTACACCGTGGTATTGCAGTGGAAATTCATCTCTGGAACTTTCTCTGACTAGCTTATCTTCAGCAGAATCAGACCCTTGACGATTTCCAATGAAAGCTTAACCTGATAACGTACACATCCACAATGAGGATTGCCATGCGAATGCTGCTTAAGAAGATAGATCACAAACCGTACTAATATCTTTGGCTTACACCCCCCACCACCGAAATGCCAAATACCATCGAGATGGACCGATAACCTCATGCTCTTCACACATCATAGATTGGGGAGGAGAGAAGTAGCCATGAATACATTGATCTCATAATTTGGGTGGATAATTATCTGTCACTACCTCATAGCTCAGAAGCATTGCCACCTCGAGTCAAAATGCTTTAATTCAAACGCTGAATAGAACTTTGACTTTCTTAGTCTTCATTGAGTTCTTACTCGGCATTTGAGCATAGGGATACAAACATGTATAGGCATAAGTAAAGAACAATGTGACCTTACCAGAGTTGCAGTGTGTGAAAGAGATATGGCTAAACTTAAGAATGATCGTTTTGCAGTAAAAGCTAAGGCAAATGTGGTAAGAAGGATACCTGTTTCGCAAAAGGAGTCGCTGGTGCTCATTCCAAAAGAAAAAATAGGATTTCACCACATTCTCTCTACTCAATACAACCATGTCTAGATAACGGTTAAGGTGTTATCAGATTTTAAAGTTTTCTTCATCCATGGAATAGCAAAAACATTTACAGGCAAACAAGATGCAAAAAAAAAAAGAGGATTTATATGTGACTATATATTAGATCAAGCCTATCATCTACTCACTGGGAATGCCCGTTCTCTAGTGAGATAAATATTTAAAAGAAAGAATGACATCCAAAATTAAACTGGCATATGTTCTTTTCTCAGAACTCCTCCCATTTCCATCCCCCATGAAATATCTACCAAAGGTAACAATTCCCTGCATAATGTGGTATAGAAAATTTTAAACCGGTAAATTTTTACACAGTAAATATGCACCTCATTTTTTGAATAGCAGTTGAAGTGAGGAAATGGTTAATAAAATCAAGCAAAAGAGATGAACATAATTCTTTAACCATTAAGCAGATTATGTCTTATAGGGAGATGATTACATAGTTCCCAATCCAAAATAATTTTGAGTTCCATAGCGATTGAATTGATGAATTAAATTATTGATGATGCATTAAAGTTGCATGTGAAAAAAATAAATCAACTTAGAAACGGAGAGCAAAGGTGGATAGATTGAATGTAGCTTAATGTTGGGCATCAAAGAAAAGTCATATAGATAAACTAAATGTATCTGAAATAAAGAAGCTAAGGCAGAGAAAAAGAATAACTAGGAAAGATAGGATTAAAAATAAGTGTATATGTGAAAACTTAGGGGTAGCACCTTTAAGGGAGAAGTTTAGGGAGTGTAAGTTGCATTGGTATGGGTATATACAAAGAAGATCAATGGATGCCCTAGTAAGAAGGTTGGAAGGTATTTATGTATATGATGCCAAAAGAGGATGAGGGAGACCTAAAATAACTTAAATGAAGTTAATAAGAAAGGATATGACCATGCTATCTCTTACGAAAGAGTTAGCACAAAATAAACTACAATGGAGGCGTAAGATCGCTCTAGCTAACCCCAAATTGCTGGGAAAAGACGCTACTTGATTATGAGATTATGAGAAATGGAGAGCAAAGGGAGAGGTTGTTTATACGGCTCATTCAACCAACTTAAAGATAAAACATAAACATTTGAACTTTTAAATTGTTTTAAAAAATATGATCCATGATACTATATACACACACACACTCTTCATGCATCAATTTTTTTATCATACTCAGTTTATATAAACTATGATAGAACAGAAATCCACAAAATATTATAACAATCCAAATTCAGTGCAAACTTCTTTCTGAATGCCTTCGGTCAAAACCAGACATCATATATAAACGATAAACCATGTTTTGAATATCAGCATGATATTCAATTTTCCGTTAAAACTTCACTGGAAGCTTCCATATATCAAGTGAAACTAAACAAGAGAACTTACTTTAGGTCATGGCTGACAACAAGTAATGTCACTTCTTTCTTTAGATGCTTGAGCAACTTGACTACTTCTGCACGAGCTTTCCAATCTGCTCTTCAAAGTGGTAAAAAGTTATGCAAATATCAAAGTGCTACCTTCATTCTAATATATTCTTCAAAGTGGTGAAGATTTACCAATAGTAAGACCCATACTGGTCATGTCCAAATTCTGACTCTGAACAAAGCACATGTATTGCATAAAATAAAATTATTGATAAAATTGACAGAAAAACATTTCCTCCATTTCAAGCCTATTTATGATAAGTTCCCCAACAATCCCAGGAAAATGACGTTTCAAGTAAATTTGACTATATCCAAATAGAATGTGGCTATATGCCCCCCACTAAACTCTACGTCCCCCAAAATAGAAGAAAAACTACATATTTTTTCTTTACTTCGTCACCCCATTCTTCCCCATCTATTTTCTTTATTTTCCCCCAAACCAACCCCCTTCCCACCCCCTCTAAAAAAAATCATCTTCTCAAACTCAGGCAACCACCAACTGCGACGATGGCCACCGCAAATGCTCATCTCTCTCTCTCTCTGCATAGCCAGCCGTGGCTGCAGACGGGTGCTACGGGGCTGCAGTGGCCAGTGGGAGGACAGAGCCATAACCTGGCCTCCGTCCGCCACCACTGCAAATGCTCGTCTCCCCCTCTTCTTCCTCTCTCTTTTTTCTTTTCTGCACAGCCAGCAGCAGGCCATGGCCAAGTGCTGATGGCTGCAGCGGGGTGCTACAAGCCAGCAGCTTGGCCGCAGTCGGGCAGCGGCCACTGCGGCCAGCGGGAGGCCAGAGCCAGAACCTGTCTGCACAGGAGGCCAGGGGGACGCAAACAAAGGCCATGTTGCTGGCCAGCCTTTGGCTCTGGTCTCCACACAGAAGCCTGGCCTCTGGCTGACCTCTGTATAGAGGGCAGCCTCGACCTGCGCGGAGGCCAAAGGCCCCGCACAAGGGCCCAGCCTCTTCACGGCACGGCCACATTCCATGCCAGAGCTAGCATCAGTGGCTGCGGCTAGAGCCTAAGCCGTGGCGTTACGGGCAGGCTGCCAGCGACCAAACCCAGGCTGGAGAAGAAGGAGATGAGGAAGTGGGGTAAGGAATTTTAATATATTTTTAAACATGGGGGATGAGTAAGAGATTTTAATAAAGAAGGTTGAGGTAAATAGGAAATGGGGTATAGAGGAGTAGTGGGGTGCATATAGCCATGTTCATCCAAATAATTATATTGCATATGTGCATATATGCATGTCTGTATTTATGTATGTAGAGAGAGAGTAGTACACATACCAAGACCAGCAAGAGGCTCATCCAGAAGCAACAAATCAGGTGGTTGCACCTAATAACAAGTGTCAAAGCTCAGTTCAAGTTACTAAAAACCCTTAGGAGGTACACAAAATAAGAGCAACATATGCATCTATTCTTACTAATTGAATTGCCAGGGCGAGACGCCTCTTAAAGCCGCCACTAAGAGAGTTTGGATCCTTGTCCAGTGAGATCCCATCCAATCCAACCTACAATATAAGTAATAAGAGAGAACCAATGTAGCCACTCCTTTATTAAAGACAAAGAAACAACTGAAAATCATATGAAGGCAAACTATATCTACCCTTTTTATATATAGAGAGAGACAAAATTTTCATCATGCATCTCATCCCAACAAGGGGCAGGCGACATGGTTTTCACTGCCTTCCTATTCTATCATGAACCATTTTCACAGTCAAGATGTAAACTTTTGCAAATATCCTCTCATTATCCCTCCACAATCCGTTGGATGTATGCCTTAGCTGAGTCATCAATAGTTTGCCACATGTCTCCCCAATATGATCTTTTGGTCCTACCATCTTTTCTAACATGATGACTTCTGATCCCTAAACTTATCCATCTCAACTAAAGCAATCTAAAAGGCCAAAATCAGTAAAGGCAAAGTTGACAAAAAAACTAAAATTGAAAAGGCATTTTAATTTACATATAAACCCATGCCCAAATTATATATGAAAATCAAAATATTTTAAAGACTAATGAAACACTCATTCAGAAATGTGTTTACTTACTGAATGAAAAGCGGCTTGCAGTCTCAAGGCAAGCCGCTCTTTTAGAAGAGGTCCCGCTCGTCTAGGCCACCCAAATGTCACTTCTTCCAACACTGTATCGCCTAAAAAGTACCTTAATACAGAGAAAAAGCAGCAACCATAATTAAACAAGGCATGATCCTTTTCTTTTACTAGGTAACATGGAATGATCCATAATTGCCTTTGATAACTTGCATAAAAACCCTCCTCAGATCACCCATATGATGAGGATCATCAAAAAAGGCAAGACAAGAGAAAGTCTATCTAGTTCCTTATAGCAAAAAAGTTTGCACAATAGACAAAATTTGCTATTCAAACACAAGTTGAACTAATGACTAAAGTGCCCACCCAGGCCCTAGTGAAAAGGAGATGAAAATAAAATAAAGACAAACTACATTATGGGCTCATAAGCAAAAATAAAATAAAATCGTGCAATTCAATACTAGCAATTCCAAAACATGTGAACATGAATAAAGTAGATTAGCAACTTCTACCTTTCAGGGAACTGGAATACAATACCAACGCTCCCAGGGTACAATGGTTCAGGAGGTTGAATTGGGTTACCATCACTTCCATATCTTTGAATATAAATTGATCCCGAGGTTGGCTTGGATAGCCCAGCTAAAACCTGCTTATAATTAAATGCAAATTATTTTAACAATACTGCTGACACTCATAGGCTGCAACATGCTAAATAATGTTTGAAAGTTTGGAGACAACTGCTTAAGGAAACCTGCAACAGGGTTGTTTTGCCACTTCCGCTTCTTCCAAAGATTAGCCCCAGGCTTCAAGATCAGAAAGCACAGGACACCCATAAATGTAAAGATTCAGTCAATTTGTCAAATCATATAATGCTACTTAGTTTCAACTTTCAACAAATATGAAGCATTTAATACCTATGCAATTCACCTGTTTTCGGGAATCGAAACTGTGACTTCATTCAAAAGGTTGTGCTGAGTTCCAGGGGCTCGATAACATACACCATTCACCTTAAACAGGGCAATTCAAACAGTTACAAGGACATCCTTTTTTTTATGTTGGGGGGAGGGGGGGCTCCTATGTCTCTCATTTCCTTTTCAATTTTAGTGCTACCTTCTAGTTTTACTTCTGAAAACTACAAATAGACATCAAAATATATATAATTACCCGAGGAAAGAGCACATTGGCAAAATGAGCTATTTTAAGAAAAATGCCAAATAAAAAAACTACTAGACTGAATGACCATGGATACACTAGTTTATAGATGATTATGCGGTCAAGACATCATTTATGTGACTATTATATCATAAAACACGTCCAACAAAATTCAAGGAGTATGTGTACATATTAGAATGAAAGCTCAAGTCTACCCTCGCATCACGAACAAACTAAACGAGGTAACTGATATCAAACAATGAAAGAGCCTTTCAATTTCTTTTTTTTAAAAGATACTTAAATGTATGAAATTATCTAGCAAATAAGCAACCAAAAGCCAGCCAATGGTATCCAAGTACAATGCTAAGTGAAATGCATTAAAATTACCCGCTCGAATGATTGAATTGGCCATCAATTTTTAATTGGCTGATTTCGCTCTTCTAGTGTTCCCCTTAGGTAGAAAATCTTATTTCCAAAATAAAAAATACACAATAAAAAAGAGTAAATTTATTCGTTCGTATTACTGAATTGAGTTACATTAAATAAGAAATGATAACCTTCGGAATAAAGACCAAAACCAAGGTGATCGGAAAGAAGAAGGAGAAAATGTAATCTGCAGAAAGAACAGTGGAAGCTTACTTCGAAAGATCTGTAACTACATGAAATTCGGAGTGACGGCGAATTTCTGAGAAACCTGCGGCCGAAGGAACATGAGTAGCAATAGGGAGAAGCATACACAGAGGAAGGAAGGAGACCATACGGATGACTAGAGAAACGCAAATGCCTCCAAGATGGCTCAGAAAGCCTGCTGATGCACGGGAGTGGTGAGGCCAGGAAGGAGATGGCCATTTGTTTTCAGCAATCCAGCTCCATCTCCATGAGGTGACCGACGTCCTCGAGAGGCTCTCCCTCCCAGCTCTGCATTTTCAGTACCGTCACTTGTGGGCCTTTTTAGGAAGTCAAAAGAGTTGGGCCGGGTGGCAATATCCGATCTGTTATATGTAAGGGTGAAAATGCCCATGGACCCAATAAAGTTCTTGAATGTTAGATCAGTCGTCAAACGTATGTATTGTTCCCTCGCTCGGTGAACTTGCGAGCCTCTGGCTAAACAAGTGCTATATATAGCTGAATTTAGCAAATTAAATAAATAAAATATACAGTGGAGTATAATAAAGTGGTACAAGTGAACCTAAAGAGCAAAGTGACTTTTACTTGCAAATTCTAGAATTAATGGAGAAATAGTGTTCCGTCGCGAGCACGTTTACAACAAATTTCCACAAGGGTAATCAATTAACTACAAATACCTTAGCAAAATTAGATGCAACGGCTAAAACCAACGAATTATAAATGCACAAGGAACAAAAAGACTCACAACCCATACAAATTTTCACGTGGTTTACCGGTGTACCTTGTATCCATGGGAAGTCCAGCAACAAATCCACTACACTCGATGGTCTAGTTTTAGAGACTCTTCTCTCACAAATTCCTTACCAAACGCTCTCCAAAAAAAACAGAAACTTTGATCATTATAACATACAAAAGCAGGGCCGGCTCTATAAAATTAGAGGCCTAAGGCTAGTCTCAGGGTGCTCTAATTTTTTTTTTTCAAATGCTTGGCCACACATGTGGTGTATAGTGCACTTCCTATTTTCGTCTTGGCAACATAAAAGAAGAAAATAAAGAAAAAAATATTTAGAAAATCTTCATTTGGTTTACAATTTTTCTTATAAATTTTTTATTTTAATTATTTTTATAAAAAAATTGTACTAATTGTGTAATTTTTATAGTTTTATACTAATTTATATGGTTGGAAGAAATAAAATGAAAAATTGGAAGCGAGTTTTTTTGAAGTTATAGAACTTAATAATTTAAGGATGGGAAAGAAAGAGTATGTGACCATACTTATTTTGGGGCCTTTCATACTCACATATAAAATGTCAAATACATGAGGTAACTTACCACAAATGACTGTAATGCAACGTTAAAAACTAGTGTTTGCAACTACTTCTAAGAGGTATGATGTGGCTATTAAAGCATCGAGGCAGGAGTCTAAGACTATGAAGCCTTTTTTTCTGATTGGGGCCTTAGGCAACCGCCTATGTCGCCAAAGGCTCAAACGTCACCTATGTTTTGGTTCAGTGTATACAACACACTAGAAGAGGATAACGTCAAAAAAAAAATCCACTTATTTGGTCTGCCAACGAAGTGGCATTTTAACGCAATTGAACATGCAATATAATCTGCGAAACCGAACAATACTAGAAGCGATGACAGGCGTAGTACAGCCACAAATTGCTCATGCAAAACCATGCAAATCAATGCAAATCTCCACTATCCATCGTGCTACAGCCAATCGATTGGAATTTGAACCCATTCGAATGGAAGTTTTTCATGTTCCACTCCTGAGCTCAATGTAAAAAATACATAAAAATTTAATATTTAAGATAGACAATTCACATGCTAACACACATTAATAGAAATTATTAATCTTCTGGATATGTATTTTTTGCACTGGGCACAAACGCTTCCTCTTGGAATAGGCCAGAACAAATGGCCGATTGCAAATTTTACTCACCTTTTTAAATCACGCCGATTAGACTCCACAATTCTCAACAGTGAAAGTTCCTAAAGGCACATGTCCTCTTCAATTGGCGTGGCCGTTGATTTTTTTAGCTGAATAACACTTCAAACTTTCAATAAATTCAAGCTACATACTATATGCTGGTCTCGCTTTAACGAGTTAAGAGCATTTTGGATTATTTGTTCATGGAATTGTCTACTTATTTTTTTGAAGCACTACAACATTTGTGACCATTGCTGGATTGCTGCATTTTTTTCTCCGGTCTCACATCTTTTTAACAGCTTCCACAACACATATGACCTGATTTTTTTTAAAAAAATGGCCAGAATAGTTTTACACTTTTTTTTATGGGTAGAATAGTTTTACTTTCCAAAAAAGAATGGTGCAACGGCAAGAAACCTGCCACGAAAATATGAAATGATCTAGCATGCACTGTCCATATAATCTACCAACAAATCTTTCAACATGCCTCGGTCAGGCATCCTTCCTGCTGCACCATACATGGGAGCCAATCCTCCACTTATGGGGCCCGGATTTTCTTTCACCTGAAACCAATAAAAGGAAGTTGAAGAAATGTTTATGGATTATGGTCTATATATGCACTCTCGCTTTAAAATAAGGAAGCTTACAGTTTTCACAGACTCCTTTAGATCATTGAGGAAGTCTTCCACAACCGGAACGTGCTGAAGGGTCACACAGATGTGAATACTGGTTTTTCAGAGCCAACAAAAGTTCAATGTTTAGGTTTCCAATGAGAGTGACTGATGTATGACCAATAGATATATTGACAGGTAAAACCAAGTACCTGTTTGGTCTCTGCAATGCATTCAAGTGCCAACCCTTCGAAGCCATTATGTCATTAACTTCAAATATGTCAACTTCCCTTGATCCAAACGCAATGAGTGTCATGTGTGGTATCCCAATAATGAATAATTCTTGTATTGCCTTAATGCTATGAAACAGAGAGAAAATATGCACCATGAGTTATTAATTCTGCAAATAAACATGACATTCATATATTTCTCTACTAATCCTAAATACCCTTTCTGTATTCTCGTTGATGCTTCCATGATCTCTCTTGTGATATCCAAATAACCTGAACGAAAATCATATATGCTTTAGTTATACTCAACATAAAACAATAGCTTCGAGAAGACAAATATCTAATTTTTGTGGCGATAGGTCATGATAATCACTTTTCATTTTGCACATCAAGTTGATACCTTATGTCCTAGATCATTTGTAAATAAGTGAGCAAAAAGTATTCTTATCACCTTGTTGTCCCAGAGACATCATCGCTGCCCAAGCCCCCGCAATCAAACCTCCGGGCCTACTTCCAGCTATAGTGGGCGAGACATAAAGTCCACCAGACCACTCAGTGACTGTCAAGAGTCAGAAAATGTATATGAATGATGAGTCAAGCCAATCTGTCATATAAAGAACATAAATAATAGAAACGGTGCAGAAGCAGAAATCTCAGCAGTAGATGGATTGTTCAAGCGTAGCAGCTATACAACAGAATCCTACCTAGCACCAGGTCCAGGTGACGTGTTTCTTAATTGGTAGTTTCATGTGTTAAAATAAGTACACAAGAACATATTCAACAACCAATGAAACAGAGACAAGGAGGGTACAACCATTCCTTCTAGGCATACAATTTTTACGGTGCAGGGTAAGTTTAATAATTTGACAAGGAAAAGTCAGTTCCTCTTTATCACATGCGATAAAAAGAAAAAAACCTTCCATTCCAAATCACTGTAAGAATCAGACTCTTGATTAATAAATATTCCAATGAACACTTTATACAAGTAGCTCTATTGCAGAGCAGGTCAGATTGGGTAAGTTTGGCAAAGTTAAGTAAAATCATGCATATCTCAGTATAACAAAAAACAATATACGAAAAACTTACCAGCAACAAACTGATGCTGTTGGAACATGAATTTGAGCAAGATGGTTCCAGAGGAAAAGAATAGAAGGAATCAGTATATAGCCAACAAAAAATATACAAATTAAGACCAAGTATAATCTAACACATTCATACTTGCAAACATGCCGAAACATGCACACACACATATACAATGCATCTGGGAGTGCATTTTCCGAGAGCATTGCGATCCAACGGTGAGCACAAAACAGGGTGGCGGGCAGGTGATTCAAACCCTGCCCCCTGTCCTGGCACACGCCCAGGCACATAAAAACAGGACCCTCTATTTGTGCCAGAGAGAGAGAGAGAGAGAGGGAGGGAGGGAGTCATAATGGCAACATCAACAGACATATGAACACTAGTTTGATGCTGTTCTGTCTAAATGATTACTAAGTTTTCTTTATGAATGAAGATTTAGGCGCATGCCAGAACCTCAACAGCGACAAAATATGCTAAAGAATACATATGTCCTAAAAAATGGAAACAAATCACAACCTCTTACAATTACTCTTATGGTATGAGTGAACTATGTCATATTGCCCCAAAAAATAAAGTGAACCATGTCATAGAAAGGGATAAGTAATTAATTTTTTTTTGCTAGCAGGATAAGTAATTACTTAACTAGCCATCTATAGAAATCAACACATGATACAGCTTAAGAAGTTCATCTCTGAACTATTTCTTTGTTGAAAGTAATAAGAGTTTAAATACCAAATTTGTATTTTACCTTTCTAATTTCGTGATTTCTGTATAGAACTACACTAGTTCCCTTTGGAGCTAAACCATACTTGTGAACATCAATTGATATTGATGTAACTCCTTCGACAGAAAAATCAATGGGTGGGATAGGGTACCTACATAGTCAGGAATAAACTGGAATTTTTTACTATATTTATCAAGCAATAATACAGATTAATAAATAAAAAGAATTTGTGTGACTACAAATGTTATAAGTAGCAAAGTGTGGAAATACAAATCATCATAATCATAATCATCATCAGCATCTTATTGCAAATATGTGGACTCAGCGGCATGGATTATGCTTTGCCACTCAACTCTATTTTAAATCATTTCAACTTCCATTTTGCATACCTCCAAGCCTTTTCTTATAACTATTGCCACATCCTTGCAGGTCTTCTTAACCTTTCTAAGAGCCACCACATTCTATAATTTAGATCTGCCTATGGGCTGGTGGTCTCCTTTGCACATTGCAAACCATCTAAAATTCACTTCTCTTGATTTAGCACCAACTAACACTACTCTTAAAATTTATTCATGTAGTTTCCAATATGATCTTTAGTAATTTTTCCATTCATCCATCACCTATCCCATTATCTACCATGGTCGTCTTAGTTGTGTGGCTTCCCTTACTTACATGACATAATATTAGAACGCATGTGGAACAATCATTCCCACAATATTTTATCCAGCTTGAACAGTATTTAATATGATCATAAACAAAATGAAGGCATTTCCAGGTTTTAATTGGCCTAAAATAAAAACAGGAACATAGTATTCTGACTTATAGGTGATAACAAGCTGAGCCAAGTCAAGCTTCTGCCCAGCTCTATTAAAGCTTGGTCTGGTTTCATGCCAACCCAAGCTGGCTCGAGCTCAGTATCAAGCTGAACTCAAGTCAGCTTGACTTTATTAAGTTTTTTTTATTTATTTATTTAACGTAGAAACATGTTCTAATGATTAAAAGTTTTTTTTAAATATATAAAACATATAGTTTACACACTACAGATGAAAAGAGAAACGTATAAATAATATGTATTAATAAATAAATTAATTGCACATATATATATATATATGAGACCCGTTTCCATGAGCCCGGGCTCATATACGCCTACGTGAGCCCGGGCCCATGAGTATTATGGGCCGCCGGATTTACATCCGACGGCCCATAGAGCCCGGGCTCACGTAGGCGTATATGAGCCCGGGCTCATATAAACGGGTCTCATATATATATATAATCCATCAAAAAAATTTTGGAGCTGAGCTGAGTCAAGCCAGGCTGAGGTTGAGCCCAGCTCGACAAACCCTGTTTCAAGCCACAAATCAAGCCAAATCAGGCCGAACCAGTTCAGCTTCTGAGCTGGTTTGGCTCATTTGCACTTCTTTAATTTGATTGCATATGAACCTGATCTAAATGTTATGAAGTTTTAGGTTGAAACTTGAGAAACAAAGAGGAATAGGGCTGGGGTGTCCATTCAAAAGGGGGGATGTCCTCCTAGAGCACTTTAAGGAGGAGAAACCTCCTATGAACCTAACAAATTGACAACCTTTTCTACAACTTAAGAGGCTTTAACATGATATAAGAGCTTGCACATATGAATGCTTGTCACATGCATCATTGTTAATCTAACACAATAAGCTATGATAAAAACATCACAAATCCTAAACGTAAGTAAAACAAGAGAAAACAAAAGCCATTTATTCTAGAGAAGCTACTTGTTTCGTTGTTCTTGTCAGTGAATCCCATATCACTCCCCAGCAAAGCTTTCAAACACAATGATCTCATTCATGCCTTAAAAAACTTGGAAAAAGTATCTGAACTATAGATCTTTTTGTTTGTATTAGTTTGGTTTGGTTGATATCCACTTGTCGATATCCATTGTTGGTCACTTTCCTAAAACAACTTTTCAATAGCTTAGTTACTATTATGGTATCAGAACTGGAGGTCCCAAAGTCTACTTCACGCCCTTGTGTCTGCATCTTTATGCCTTGTATCTGCATAGTTTAATCACACTTGTTATTGTGAGGAGAGTTGGTTTGCTTTAGTTTGGTTTGGTTGATATTCATTGTGAGTCCCTTCCCTAACACAAAGTTTTAGCATAGCCAACTTGGTTTCTAACACTTTTTACAGTCACTCAACTAAGCAAGAATATATTATTTAAATTCAAGCAATTATAGTATATTCACAACCAGAGTCCTAAACAAGATGATAAGGACACAATTGGATCCATGACTATTTGATACATTGTTAAATATAAGTTTGAGAAAATACACACAAAATCTTGAAGAAACATACCCTAGCTTTCGAGCAAAGGGCAATACAAAGCCGCCAAGACAAAGGTCAACATGAAAACAAATACCAAAACTAGAGGCCAGTTGCCCAAGATCCTGCAATGAAACAAATACATCAGAAGATGTTTCTTGTACAACAGATTGTAACATACTTGAAAAGTTTAAAGTACAGAATGCGATGTCATTTACTTCAATGGGATCAATTATGCCATGTGGAAACCCTGGAGCAGACCCAATAATCTGACAAAAGCAAATTCCATGAGTCATGTACGATTGTAGATAGGAATATATGTTTTCAGAACAAAGTTACTGATGCCCTTCATGAATTTGATACTCACAGAAGAAAAAAAAATCCTAATTAGGCTTCAGTAAAGGAATTTGAACAAAGATAAATCACCAACAAGATCAGAATACAGCACCTATCACTTTGCTCCCTGAGGAGCTACTTGTACTTTCACCCTAAATCTCAATAATATCAATTTATGTTGAACCTTTCTCCATTTATATATAATTTAAAG
This sequence comes from Saururus chinensis, assembly GCA_035235625.1. NCBI lineage: Eukaryota > Viridiplantae > Streptophyta > Magnoliopsida > Piperales > Saururaceae > Saururus > Saururus chinensis. Next base: position 38,249,552 of record CP141145.1, read on the forward strand.
TACAGATTTGCCCTTCACCTCTCTGGTTCAGGTAGTAGCATATGTAGATGGATTTTTATCATAAAATTGGATAGTTTTACTTTTCCCTCTCTAGTTCAGATAGTAGCATATGATTTTCCATCATAAAATTAGATAGTTCAGATCAGTATCACCATTGGATCCCAAGTATCCAAATCATGCTTGTACCAAATTCTTTAAAATCTTCTACCATCAATTAATGGAAAAATATTTTAGTTGTTAAATACAGTGTCCACAGTGTGATACTTGCTACTTGAATCAAAGCATATTTCTAAATGACAAATAATAACATTGACTTAAAACACTAAAAAAGAATCAACTTTACAGTGGTGCAACTAAAAGATGCTACTTGAAAAGATAGCTGAGAATTTAAAGGTAACAATGAACTCTGAAGTATAGACAATGCTATATTGAAAACATCTTAAAAATTGACAATGATGTACATTGCGTTTAGAAGAAAAAGAACTTTTTGAGCCAGGTGACCAATATTGCTAGCTTGCATGAAATTTTGAAGCAAGAGACTAGTAAAAGAAAAGGATGATTTTTTTTTTTCAAAACTTGCTCTCCCAGATGTCTCCAAAATGTACAGCTATTTTACAAAAAAATTGAGAAAAAAAACAGAACATCTACACGGAAAAAAAAAGAGTCTACTTATTGGAGTAGAATCAGGGATCTAAAACTACAAAGATCAATGGGAGCCCTTCATCATCATTAGTACCAACAACCCAACTATTTTCTACCTGTAGAGTCTGTTTTATTCTACTCCACCAAAAGTTCTAATCTGCAAGTTCATGTTTATCTTTTCTTATCAGCCCTATCCTTCTTTTCCTACACCTATCTTCCCTGCTAGAAAAACTTGTAACTAATCAAAAACATGATCTCAAAATGTAAAACTGACTATTGATTTTCACCAATTAAAAGGCATCCTTACAGTAAAATAAACTACACGTTATATAATACAAGCCATCACCAAAGCAAACCAGCCAAAAAACTTATAGAAAACAAGCCCTCTAGTCACTGAAAAGGGGGAATGTGCAGGTCAATACATAGAAAAGTGATGTGCTTAGAAAAGGGGGCACGTCACCATACCATTATTGTATTCTTGTTGATAGCACGTCGTATTTCTTTCACATCGGCCTGAAATTCTTTATTTACAGGGATCCGCAATAGCTTAATGTTAAAGTATTGGGCAGCCTTGTCATACGCTGAGTGTGCAGACTCTGGAATTATCCTATTCTTGCAAAAGTAGTATACAAGATATGAGTTCATCATTTCACCAGAAAGTTATAAAATCTTCAAACGTGGAACAGAGACAGTCAGCTCACATTTCTGGTTTCCTTATCCCCTTCTTCATCTTCATGTAATCGCGGGATGATTTTACAGCCAACAGTATGCTTTCTGTTCCTCCTGATGTCATATTTCCACAAATTTCTCCTCCAGAGGACTTCTCTTTGCTTCCAAGTAATGCAGAGGTCATGGCAACCACTTCCCCTTCCAAACGAACCACACTTTTGAATACATCCATATGTAATGGATTTGTATGGGAAAACCTGGCCAAAAGAAACTATATTGAAGTATGCCAATTTTATAACACGAACATAGAAAAAAAATCTGAAACCATAAGTTTAAAATTTATACACTGATTAAAAATGCTAATAACTTACAAAGAAATTGTGACAAGTAAGATGACATCTTAAAATTTCACATGGGATATACTGTCTGCAATTAAGAGCCCCTGTTGTGTATAAGACTAATGTAAGGCTATCCTTTCTTGTCTCTACAGATACTATGTTGACATTAGCCTGAGAAGCCAATAAGCATCTCTTACTAGGAAACTCCATTGAGGTGCCAACTCAACCAAACTAAGGCATTGCCTTCTCCCACAAGAATGGTCAGGCTAGCAATCGTAGGACCATAAACTTTCTCCAAGCAGTTAGATTTTTTTATACTTCACACAACCAAACATTTCAGGCTGGCACTGCTTGACAAAACATCTGGAAATGGCATTGTTACGAGGAGCTCCAATGTTTCCTACAAGCATGCAGACATGGATGGACAAAGCCCTCTTCCTTCTCAAGTATCACACAAGAGAAGCGATTGTTAGCTTAAGATGTATACTATCCAAAATCTATTCTTAGGATGTGTTGAATGCAGTATGCAAAACTCAAAGCCTAATTTTAAAGCAACATAAATGTACCATGTCTTACTGACATTGAATACGCCTCATTTGTCAAAGCAAAATGCCCTTCAGATTGGCTTCCTCCAATATATCTGAAATAATTGATGGCCAAGATAAGTATAATTGTAGAACCACCAACATGTTCACGAAACAGAGCCAACAAAATCCTTTGCCAAAGAAGGAGAAGAATCATAATATTAACAAAAATAAGCAAACAAATAGGATAATGCTGTCAATCCTCTGCCCAGTTCTCCTTGCGTCCTTTTCAGTTTTCATCACTTGTCTTCGTCTGGTTTTTTAAGCCATGAAAACCTACTAACTCACCATCCAAGCAAAGAATGTAGAGGAGGATTGACGTGAAAAACCCATAACATTAAAAAATATATATATATCAATACATAGAGAGAAGGGCTAGCTAGAGCTGCAGCACACTACAGCCCACTGAGCTACAGCTCTGGGAAGGCTTTTTCATATATAAACCCAAACTGGAATTTTCATGGCAGCTTTATGGTGGGCATTGACTAAATTAATGCTTTTTTCTAGAAATCATCATAGCACGAAGTTGACCACCCTAGCAACTAGGAAAGGCATGTTGTGACGATGATTGTGGTGGTAGTCTTCATCTTGTTATACCCTCATTGGAAGGTTGCCGTGAAATTTTAATAAGAGCCTTGCCAATATGCTTTCATGGATAATATATAACCATTTTGGGTAGATCCATGTTTGACAGGTCATGTAGAAGTTACGTTTGTTTCCGCATACAGCTGGTGTAGTGCATAAGTGTTAATAAATATGTTGATGGTGATGATAAATTGAGCATATAAGTAGCATCAATATCTTGCCACCCACCAAAAAGTCGTGATTCCTTCCAGCCAAATAAAACTGCTTGAAATTTTATAGGCCCATAGGATGAGATGTTGACTTACACAGTGCCAGAGCATTTCCCCTGCCAAACAGCATCTTTTTGTCTTTCGTTCACCAATATTTCTATCACTTGTCTTCCTAGACCAACACTTGGCAATTCAGTTCGCCAGCTATTCCTTTTGGATTTATCACCTGATTGTAGCTTCTCCACAGCCTTAATAAACAGAATAATAAAGACTGCAGTCATTAGTAAGGACTAGCATTCAAACAATGTCTATGGCTAAGCCTTCTATACTATGGATGCGCTAAAGTTTATCTTAAGATGAAGATTTGCAACAGAAAAATGGACAATGTATTAAAACATATGCATGTAAAAGAGTAGTCCACGACTAAGCTTGACATACTGCACGCATATGACAAAAAAAGTAAACGGTAAGCTCTTCTTCTTGTCAAACAGAGGCAATAGTCTTTCACAACTAATCAATTCATACAGGAAAACAGCTATAGCAAAAAGAACATGGGATAATATTTTTCTGTGCACCGGTAAAGCATAAGTACTGTTCTAACAAATTTCCTTTTCTATGATTTTCTGAACAATAAGATAACATTTTTTACATAGTCCTTTACCGCTCCACTCGATATAGACTAAATCAACAAGACCGATAAAACACTCTACAGAAATGAGCCTCAACAAACAAATAGAATAGCACTACAAACACAAACCTTCTTCTTCTCCGCTTCGATATAGCCTTTCACTCCAGGAAGCAACCTGCCACCAGATGTCAATCAGAAAGGAGCAAACAGAAAGCCACACAGACAAATGGCGAAAAAAAAAATGCACAACCAAACAACTCACTGGATGGAGTTGACAGCAAGCCGGACAAGAGCCGCCTTGAGGCCGTGCTCTCGGACGAATTCAAGCAGCAGATGGAGGATCCAGGCCACAAGGAGAGCCGCCAGAGGATAGAAGACGAGGGCGAGTGGCTCATACTGAGAGAGAAACGAATTCGCAGACGCCCGAATCCGAGAGAGCAACTCGTCCATGGCGGAAACGGCGGGAAGGAGGGAGAGCCGCAGGTAAGATTTTAGATTCAGACGAAGAGAGACTTGTAAGAGAAGATGACGGAACGGAGGCAGAGATCTGCCACCACACGAGACTCGCGTCCTGCGGTTTCGCTAGCCGTGGACGAACGTTGTCGCTTATAAGCAATCCTCGGCGAATTGATGTAATAAATGGAAGCATTTGCTAAGTCTAGAAGGAACTCCACAGACAGTTAAATAACTTTCTTTCTCAACATCGTGCGTCACGCAGATGCCACATAATTATGCAGTACTCTCTCTCTTATATATTAAAAGTTATATGTTTAAAAAAATATTAATATTCATTAAGTGGTAAAATTCACATCTAAGGTAAAATACTAATCTTATGCTACTTTTTAAGCACCAGTTAAAGAAGTTATTAATATAAAATAATCTTTTTTATTAAGTTAAAGAAATTATTAATATAAAATAATCTTTTTTATCAAATGAAGTAACTTAAAATAGAGAAAAGTATCTAATTGACTCGGACAATTAAAACTTTCTGGACGTACTTGCAAATCTTTTCATTTATTACAAGGGTTTTATTACAACATTAATAACTTCAAAAAGTACATTAAAGTCTAACTGTCATAATCGAAATGAACGTGCCATGTCCCCCTTTCATGGCGGGAAGTTTCTATGTTTCACTCTGACCAGTGAGCGGAGCGTAAGTATTTATTCACGCTAACGTGCGGTAGCGTACGGGCCACCGATCTTGAAATTAAGCTCCTACACGGCTCACATTTAAAAGGGAACGTAAAAAACCCTTCCTACATCATGGCTAGTGTTACGGGTACGAAGCTTTGCCTAGTGTTTATACTCGTAATGGCCTAACTACACCGCGCAGTCAGCAGCCACTCTCTTCCCTTTCCACTCGTATACGCAAGGAAAAACAAGCAAAATAACCAACCTGCAACACAGTCTGACCTGGTGCAAGGGTCTTCACCCAAGCTATATAAATTAGTCCGTCGAAATACACAAGTAGGGAGAGGGCAGGGCTGAACAACCAGGCTGAGATCTCTGTCTTCTCTTCCTCCCTGGTTCGCTGTGCAGAAAAATCAGAGCATTCTCATGCCTTGGTTGCCCCTTCCTTTCCCTTAAATAGACTCAGCCATAGGCTGGCCGTCTTAAAGCAACTAGAAGTATAAAACCCACCCAATACAAGAGTCCTCACCCTATCCAACTCTCAGCCCAAAGCCATTTCGGGATTGCATAGATAAGGAAGCTTTCGCGAGTCCATCTTTCGCTAGAAATTCTTCGCCATGCTGCCACCAAGAGTCATGTCATCTAAGGGAACCAACCAACCAACTCCCATCTATCCTAGGAGTGTAGCCAGCCTGCTTGTACGAGTCATGTCCGTCCTAGGAGTCTGCTACCCAGTCTCCTACTCCAACTAGGAGTGTAGCCAGCCAGCATATGCTGAATCCTATCCGCCTTAGGAGTCCTCCCCTAAGTCCAAGCAGTGCCCAGCTTCGCCGCAAGAGTCCCGTCTGCATAAGGACTCCTACCCAGCCTGCTCCGCAAGGTGAGTAGCTCGTCCGGAACATCTCCCGCGCTGTCCCAGCATCCGTCCGTGCCCAAGGGGCTGCCTAGGCTATCCGCTGCCTAGTAAAATTTGGTTGTCTATTGCTAAGTAAGGGAGTAGTCACTCCCTTTCTGCATCCATCAAGTTAGGGGGCTAACAGCTAGCGTTATGGCCGTGGCTGGGCCATCAGCGTCTGCCTTTCTAGCTCCTCGTCCCTACCTCTGTGGAGGTCGAACCCGCCGCCCGCATTGCCGAGTTCACTGGCATCGTGATAGCCAGTGGAAGTTGATGGAGATGGTGCAGATCTTTCAATGTCGGCATACGAGCTGTCCCTCATAGACATTATGGACCTACCCAAGGCTTCTTCCGATGGTTTGACGAAGGAGATGGGGTTCTTGGGCGCTACAGCGGGCAGGGAGGTGCCGGTGAAGCATACGAGTTTGTCCCATTTGCAATGGCAATGGCCATTCCATTCTACCTCAGGCTCCTACTTCCCCATTGACATGTGCTTGGGGAGCTTGATTCTGTTTATATGGGAGAAGACGAACAAAAAGTATGCCAATGCTTTTGCACCGGCTGTTGCATCTGGTTTGATTGGATTTTGGCACTTCTCAAGATTAACCTTCTCCCATTTGCATGAAGTTCCTCTCTAGATCAGATAATGCAAGAGGGGACACTTTCCTGACTGGCTAACTTCGAATTGCAGCATATAGCTAATGGATGCACCTTTTCTTCGGGCTTATATAAAATATTTGTATATAGGATCTAGTTACTAGTCTCATGTAATGCTGCTTTGTGTTGGTAATGCTTTGTTCATATATGGAAATCTAACGAAAAAACCCAATTCTCTTCCACTCTTGCTTGTTCGCCTCTGGCTTTGCGCTCCGTTTAAACGTTCTGAATTTTGGGCCTTCCTCTGCTTCTTCTTCTTCCGCTCAGGGGTAGGAGGTATGTTGCGTTCCATGCCTATAAGGTTAAGTTCTGCGTCCTCAGTTCATTCTATATATGAAACCTGAAGCAGTGAGACACCAAACAAAAAAGCAGAAAAATAGAGAACGAGGAAGCATGAAGATATGGCACCAGGTAATTGAGGGGAGGAGCTGTTGAACGAAGTGAGCTGATGAAACGCAGAAAAACTTTGCTGTAGTGGACGAAATCAGAAGAGATGTAATGGCAAGCAAGTAAGAGGCGGCTAAGAGAAGGTGGAATACCACCGGCTACAGCAGAAGAAGATGACACGCGCTAAAAATAAAGAGAGGTATTTTAGGTATTAAATAGAAAAATTTAATCTTAAGTTGACTTAACTTGTAATATATATTAGAACGAGGCTATGTACACCCCGTTTTTATCCTTCTATCTTTAAATTAAAAAATATATATATATTTATTTTTATTTTATTTTTTTTGTTTCTTATCTCTTTTATCGTCTTTTACCTATAATTTTGGTGGCCGTCGACACTATAATTATCGGCACTCTAGTCAGATTTAATCACAGTCGCCCACGTTTGATTGCGGCGACCGCGACTAAGGGCCGCCACGATCGGCCATATCCAGCTGTGGTAGCCGCGACAAATTGCGCATCGGCAATCGCGGCGCTAGCCATACGCCGCTAATCGTGATAGGCGATCGCGCTGCACGGCGTCATGGTCACTACAGGCAACCGCAGCCATTGCTGGTCATGGCCACGGTCGGCCATATCCGGCTGTGGTTGCTGGCTTCGGCCAATGACAGCGATTAGTGGCATAAAAAGTTGTCGGCGTTATTATTGGCGTCAGAAAAGAGGAAAACGGGGGAAAAAGAAAGTGGGATGAAAATAAAGTAAAAAACATATTTACTTTTTTATTTTATTTTAGGGGACACGTAAATAAAAATGAGTCTAAATAGTCACTTTTTTTTAGGTATTAAATAAAAAATTTAAATAACAAAACTCTATATATTATTGTCCTCTTCAAATATTTCAAACACAACAAAAAATCAATTCGAAAACACATATAATAAATAAACTAATTTAAAATTTAAACCAAGTCAAAGGCCCATTTATAAAATTTTCTTTCTTATAAATGGGCCGGGGATGAGTGAAGTTTGCTCATGGCAGTTAGATTGGGCTTTCACGATGAGTTGAGTTCTGCTTGTTCACAGGCACGAACGCTGGACTTTCATGCTGGGCTGGAATGGGCCTGGAACTCGGCATTTGTGTTGACCTATCTAAATTCTAAAGCCAGAAACAGCATCTAGTACAGAGGCCCGCCGCCCGCGTTTTGAAGATGAATTGGGTGTCCAGTGTAGATTGGGCCAACGTTCACTGTCGGCCCATCAGATTCCCTATTCGTTAGCGGTCAGGAAAGTTCACTGGCAGTGGTTCAGCGACTTTGGTCAGCCTTCCCGGAGTTCCGTGCTCGATTAGTGGCCAAGGATACCCGCCCCACGTGCTGCACACCTTGTACAAATTTTCAAACGTCATATTAGGATGGCACCGCCGCCCATCGGCCGCTGGCGGCTTAAGACCCCCCAGCATAAAAGAAGACCTCCTGAGACATTAAACAAAAAAAAGCAGCATCAATGTGAGAGACGCCAAGCTTTATTTATAAAAAAGCTTAGCTTTCCATGTCCGTCATTTTAGTTCTTTTGAGCTTATAGGCCGATAGACTTATAAGCCTAATGTGTAATCTTTTAAATTATACTTTTTTCAAAAGAGGCTACATTTTGTGACAAATAATCATTGACTATTTACTAAGAACATGCTTATTTAAACCTCAATAATGACTATTATACCCTTTTTTTTAAAAAAAAAAAATATTATATGTATAAATATAAATTAAATAAAATAAATTAAAAATAGAATATATATTGAACAAAGGTCTCTTTTGCATGTTATAATTATAATGCATTGTTTTGAGGATTGCAATGATTATTAGTTATACATATAAGTTCTATATTAACCCATATAAACTTGCAATAGGCAACTGTAAATCTAAATCTCATACGTTAAATATTATGTCATAGGTTACAAAGATAATGATATCAAAATGACTATATAGTGGAACAAGTTATTCATATTCAAGACTAATTTGGCGGCATGATTTATTTGATAGAGCTCTACGGGCATTTCCAATGACATTAAAAATGTAAATTTGAATATAATAAATAAATAAATATATATATATATATAATATTATTGAGAAATGCATTATTATTGAGAAATGCATTATATGCATGGGCCTATAAAAAATTCGAGAAAACATAGTCATGCAAGACCTCATTTGATAGAGCTTGTCAAGAGCTTTCTAACGATACTAAGAACGTGAGAATGAGAGTGCAAGATATAATATTGTAAAGTTAAAATTATCATAACAAAAAAATAAGGATTGTGATTCTAATATCTTAACTTTTTGGGGATTAGAATGGGTCAAATAAGGGTAAAATATGGATTAATGGCATAAAATATGGGTCAAACTGTCCGATTTTGAAAGTTCTATAGCACATCAATTTGCTTTATATTATAGTTTGATATTGTGAATATCTATTGTTATTTTCACAGTAATGTAGATAGGTCATGAACATAGTGACTGATATTCTAGCACTTGCAGCAACAATAGAGCTCATTAGTAGCTTTGCATAAGGAAAGGAAAAAAAGGGAGTGGGAAGAAGAAAAGACATATTTTCGAAGTTTAGTTTGAGATGGGGTAATAGTGAATGGATCTTAGATAGGGTAATAATGAGTGAAGTATTGGCTTAAATATAGGGTAAACAAATAAATAAAATAATATAATAAATTAATTTAAGAATGAGATTTTAATATCTATTTAGTTAACTTAGTAGATCACTACATTGCCACTAGTCCAATTATCTTAATAAGATAAAGACTATGATATATGACTTCTTTTGTGTATGAATTTATTTATATAGTAGAAACTAAAACCTAATCACTAAGCACATTTATGATTACTCTATCTATAAAAAATTTAACCAAGCATGTAAGATCACACAATAGTTTTTTAAGTACAAAACCCCGAATAGGATAAAAAATATAGATAACCTCTATTGGCCAAATCAATGTACTACTAGCAAGTAAGACATTTTTACAAGATCAAGAACAAACCATTAACCTACTCCGACACAAATGGAAACCCCTTTATTTGTTCAGATCTCATCTTTTTTAATTATTGGCCTTCAAGTTTCCTCTAAAACCTTAAAGTCTTGTTCATCGTGTTCTGTCTTAGTCTACGAGTACAATTAAACTCTTACTTTGATTGATGATTTACCTTTGAATATCTTCAATCCTCCTTAATGAAGAATATATTCATCCTCCACAAGCTGTGTTTGATGTGTTGATGTGGTTTTTCTTCACTTTTAGTCAATTGAATTGATCTTGAAAATATGTAGCCAAATAAAATTTTATACTCTCAAATCCCAATAGAATAGACTCATCAATCTTTATCTATGCTAATAATGGCTTCTCTCCTATTTTTCCACATCCAAAATACCATTTAGATAAATAAGTAAGTCAGTTTAAGTATTAGATCTTGAACATAAATCAAATTCTACTTAGAATAATCTATTTTGTGAAACTACACGTCAAAACGATTGATCTTTTAACCAAGCCATCGATCAGATGTACTCTTGGCATAAAATCTAAAAGAACAATCATGAAATGATATCAATCACCACAGTAAATGATCGATTTGTAAACGACAATGTGACAAGAACTTGTAATAGTATTGCTACATATAATGACTTTCTACAATATTGCTACAATACCAAAAATTAAAATTCTTTCCCAATCAATAACTACAACAAAAAAAACTATTAACGATGCATTTATGCGTCGCTAATAGTCCCATAAGCGTTGATAATGACTATTAGCGACGTATAATAAATGTCACTATAAGGATAAAAAAAAGTGTCATCCCTACTACCAATTCGCGACGTATAACAAAAAGTGTCAATAATAAGACGTATTAGCTACGTATAGCTATGTATCACTAATAACTTATTAGAGACATATATTTTATAGCGTCGCTAATGATAAGCTATTAATGACGCTTTTTTATATGTCGCTAATAGAAAAATAATTTTAAAAAAATTTAAAAAATAAATTATTAGTGACATATATATATAAGCGTTGCTAAGAAAGAATTATTAGTGACGCTTATGTATACTTCGTAAATAGAAAAAATATTTTTAAAAAATTTAAAAATAACATATTAGTGACATATAATTAAAGCGTCGCTAATAAATCATTATTAGTGGCGCTTTCTATACATTGCTAATAATTATTTTAAAGAAATTAAATAGAGACATTTTTTAAGCGTTGCTAATAATGTAATTTCCTCTAAAAAAAATCCCCGGTGGGCCCCATGGCCCACCAAGGAAGGGAGAGGGGGCCGGAAGACGGTGGGGCGTCGGAATCCAAACCCCCGGCTCCGCCTCCCTCCTTCCCCCCACCTCTAAAAATCAAAGGAGGGAGAAGGGGCTGAGCAGGGGGGGGGTAGCAACAGCAGGGAGGACTGGAGCAGAGGGAAGAGGGGGGACAAGGCAGGGCGGGGACCGGAGGGGGTGGGAGGGAGGCGGAGGATGGCAGGCTATGGGTGGAGGGCGGTGTAGCGGTGGGCAACGGGGAGGAGTGAAAGAGGAAGGAGGATCGGATGGGAGGAGGGGGAACCAGAGGAGGCGAGGGGCCGGAGGACGGCGGGCCTATGACAACCCAGATTTGAGGCAAATTATACTATTGGAATTTTTATATATTATTAGAGAATTATTTTGAATGTAGAACCTAAATGAATGTTGTAGAACTTTAAAAACCGAGCATAAAGGTTTTTGAAGTGCTTGATTCGGAGGTAGTGGCCATATGTAGCAATCGTAGAAGCGCGCATCATGAGCGGCCCCACGATGACACTACAGTAAAACCTATCCTTGAGTGGTCTTGTTTCGAAGGGCTCGTCGATACGAGTCCATCGGTACCAAGAACGTACAATTCTGATATATAGGTAAAAAGTTAAAGTAATTTAAAGTTTTAGAAAAAAAGAAAAAAAATTATATTATTTTAATGCAGGCTAACGCAAGCATTGCGTCAGCCTTGCATTGACCCCGCGCGACGTGGTGCCACGCAGCGCAGGTCCGCATGTCGCAGGCCGTGGCACCGGGCAACATGCGTGGTTCCGCGCATCGGTTCGCGCGGTTCCATGGTCCGCTGTGCGACGCGTGTTAGACACACATCGCACGCCAGTTTCGCCCCAATCTCTATATATACCCCAGTTTTTTACTCTACTATTCACTTCCACCTCCAATAAAAACTTTTGACTCTCCGTTTTGAATTATTTTAAGTCCGATTCAACCCGTTTCAAAGACGTTCTTAACTAAAGCAATTGTTCCGGACGCTGTGACAAGACCGGATTTTCAATATAAGCCCTATGCGACCACAAACTTTCTACTCCGACCGTAAGGTAGGGAGTCTTAAACTCTAAATTTATGTTTTGCATGTATCCCTTATTTTTATGGACTGTTTTTAGTCAATCATATGTCTTTTCTTATGTTTTCAAAAAGAAATGTTTTACGAATATCATGTTTTATTTAATCAAAAATTATGACATGATATGTGTGTTTTCTAGAGAGTTCTAGGGTTATACCTAGAACAATATTTTTTGGATACCTACCGAAGAAATTATCAGTATTTGGCGCGTGCATATATAGGTATAGAGTATCATGGGAAAACTCTTGCCTTCTAAGCTTCCGATTGCCCCATGAGCATTGGAGGAACGTCGTTTGGTATCACGGCTCTGAATTTATTGTCATCAGACGAACTGGTGTTTTCTGAATTTATTTCTGAATTGGTTATGCAAAAATTATTATTGTATGTTATTTAACATTAAATTAGATTTTAATTTCACCTACTGAGTATAAAAAAATACTTACCCACCCACAGACTCTGCAGGTAGTAAAACCAACCCGGAGGGGTCAACTGAAGAATTACTTGTTTAGTCTCTTTCAAATATTTTTAAATCTCTGTAATACTATGGTTTTTATGAAAGGCTTGGCCTGTATTTTGTAATTTTGTAATATGACTGCTCTACATACAGTGTACTATGAACTGGGTCCTAATTTTCTACTACATTATATATAATATTTTAGTTGTGCGTCAACTCCAAAATTTTTATGTTTTATGTCGACTTATTTTTCATAGATCCGTATGGTGGACCGTCACGTTCGGTTTCACATGCGATGTAACACGATGCCGAGCAAGATAATAATTACACAAATTATGGCGTATATTATTTTCTGACAGTCGCCACAGGGTCGTGGGAGAGAGGTGGAGGAGGCCATAGGTGGTGGGGCGAAAGATGGGGGGAGGGGGGGTTAGTTATAAGCAACGGGCGAAATTTCCCCGTGCGGGCTGAATTTTTGCGGTGTAATTTTTTTTAAAAAAAATTTATTAGTGACACTCCTAAAGAGCATCGCTATCAATAATTTTGTAGTGACGTATAAATTTATGCATTGCTACTTAATACTATATTTAGCAACGCTTATATAAAAGTGTCGCTAAAATAGTATTTTTTATTATTTTTCTCTCCTCACTCTCTCTCTACACTACTCTCTCTCTACACTACTCACTCTCTCCCCTCATTCCCTCTCCCCTTCTCTCTCCCCCCTCTTTCCCTCTCCTCTCTCTCTCTTTTTTCTCTCTCTCTCCACCCTCTCTCTCTCTTATCTCTCCTCTCTCTCTTCTCTTCTCCTCTCCTCTCTCCCCCTCTCTCTCTCCTCCCTCCCCCTCTTTCATTGAATTTTTTATTTAAAAAATAGGTAGTAGTGAAGCATGTAGCTATGCGTCGCTACTACCTCTTTTTTTAAAATTTTTATATTTTTAAATTAATTTTTAATTAATTTTTTTCTCACTCTCACTCCTCCCTCCCCTCTATCTCCTCTCTCTCTTCTCCTCCCTCCTCCCTCTCTTCTCCTCTCCCCCTCTGCTCTCTCTCCCTCCTCCCTCCCCTTCTTTCTTTGAATTTTTTATTTAAAAAATAGGTAGTAGCGACGCATAGCTCTATGTGTTGCTACTACTCTACTCTTTGGTAGTACTGACACATAGAGCTATGCGTCACTACTACCTTTTTTTAAAAAAAAATAATTAAATTTCTTTTCTCCCTCTCACTCGTCCCTCCCCCTCTATCTCCTCTCTCTCTCTCCACCCTCATCTCTCTCTCTTCTCTTCTCCTCTCCTCCCTCTCCCTCTCCCTCTCTCCTCCCTCCCCCTTTCTCTCTCTCTCTCTTCCATTCAATTATTTATTTAAAAAATGGGCAGTATCGACACATGTAGCTATGTGTCGCTACTACCTCTTTTTTTAAAAAAAAAATTTATATTTTTTAAAAATAATTTTTAATTTAATTTTTTTTCTCCCTCTCACTCCTCCCTCCCCCTCTATCTCCTCCTTCTATCTCCTCTCTCTCTCTCCTCCCTCCTCTCTCTCTTCTCCTCTCATCTCTCTCTCTCCTCTCTCCCTCCCCCCTCTCTCATCCCTCCCCCCTCTCTCTTTCATTGAATTTTTTATTTAAAAAATAGGTAGTAGTGACACATGTAGCTATGTGTTGCTACAATCTTTATTTTTTATTTTTCATATTTTTTAAAATAATTTTTAATTAAATTTTTTTTCTCCTCCCTCCCCCTCTCTCTCCTCTCTCTCTCCACCCTCCTCTCTCTCTACCATCCTCTCCCTCCTCTCTCTCTCCCTCTCCCCTCTCTCTTTCCCCTCTCTCTCCCTCCCTCCCTCCTTTCACTCTTCACTCTCTCTCTTTTATTATAAATTATATATTAAAATTAATAAGAACATTTTAAAAATAAAATATATTATATGTCAAAAATTTAAATCTATTATTGACACTCCCCTTTTATTAAAAATTTAATATTTATTTATTATTTATACAAATAGTCAATATTTAAGAAAGTATATTATAGTTAAAAAAGTTATTTTAAATGTTTTAAATTTTTTTAAATAATTTCATGAATTAGCAATGAATGCTGAAAAACGTCGCTATTAGTTCGTAATTTTATATTTTTTATTTAAAATTGAGAATTATTAACAAACGTCGCTATTGTTAAAACTAGTAGCAACGTTTTTAAAAAAGTGTCGTTAGTAGTTTTGAGTTTTTTTAAATTAATAAATATATATATCTTTTAGTGACGCTTGTTAAAGCATCGCTAATAACATAATTATTAGCGACACATAAATTAAAGCATCGCTAATAATTTTGGTATTAGCGATGCTTGAATTTATGCATCGCTAATAGACCACTATTAGCGATGCTTAAGTGGTATTTTTTGTGACGTTTTATTATATGTCGCTATTAGCACTCTTTAGCGACACTTAGTGTTGCGTTGCTAATAGTGCATTTTGTTATAGTGAATTTATTTTCAATCCCGATTGATCTTGGATAAAAAATTTATATACTTATATAATTTTTTACTCATTCTTTTTCTCATACTCTAATATGATAAACCATTTATCCAAAATATGTAGATGTGATATGCATGTGTTTATTTGTCAAAATACCTTTTGAGTCTTATTATATGTTTCATCTTCACCATATACTCTTAAGCATCAAACATTTTAGCCTATGGCTCAATTTACATACACATCAAGTCGACATTATTTTACTCACCAAAATAAGTCAATAGAATGCACATAGACACATATGTACAAGAAACAGGGTAAGCATGTCATGACCCGGATTTTTAAAATCATTTTTAAGTAGCACGAACGGTTAGTGGCGAGAATTTTTTTTTTCTTTAAATAGAAAACAAACCCTTCGATTAAATATCCAGGTCATGATAACTGGGGCTCACAAATACAAATATCAAATCATACGATATTATTTAACGTCTAAAAATTCATAAAGACCAGCTCATCCATCTAAGTACAAGTCCATCGTCCGTCTGAAAATAAATAATAAGTTGACTCCGGATTTACAGAAACGTGGAAACCTCTTGTGCACACCTGCCTTGATCTCACTTGTCCTCGCCTGGAGAATCTGCATCACAGCAAACCACACAACAACCACAACCACAATGGAGCATCTCCGCCCACAAGAGAAGAGCTTCCAAAGGACAAAATATTTTATTAATATTTTCGGATCAGGCCAACATCACCCGATGTTAGTTGCCTACGTACTTATCAAACAACATCTCCAATGTTTCCAACAAGATTGGATCCAGACGTAGTTCTGCCTAGAAACTACTCTATCCTACGAAGCATAGCATCACACATGCAATGCTTAGATATTTTCAACCTACATTTTAGTAAGTCATTTAACCGTTCCACTTATCTAATTAACAAGCAATATCAAACATTATTATTAATTATCTCACAACTCTTGTTCAACAATTAATACTACCAAATCTGTAACTCAAAGATAACTCGCCCCTCGAGAAATCTCCAAACAAAGGACTCCAACCTTGGAGTTGACTGCTTAACAGCAGCTTGACCCAAATCCCCAGGGCTCTCAATAGCCTGCCACGAATCTGGGGAAGAGGATCCCAACTTTGCTCATAGACACAGATTGGCAAGAAACACAAGCCTTCCATGACGCTCATGTAACTCCGCTTTTCGTACGTACTAGATAGTCCTGGGAAGACCTGCGGGAGACCCGCGGTAAAGACCCTCTGGTCAATACCCAAACCGTCGTGGTGATGAAGATGCATATTGCAATCTTCACCTTCCCAACGCTGGGAGAAAATGTCTTATAAGATATTACTAATGTATCAATAGAAGCCTTAGGTCCTTATGACCATTGACTCCCCCAAACATCTGAAACTTAGACTAGATTATTTTTATCCTGTCAAGTAACCACTCAACCAGGTGGGTCCTCTTCACCTTGTGAATTGGCCCACCAAATAGCTCATCCTCTGAGCTATGACTCAGAGAACATCCCATAGCCACCATCGGTTCATTAACCAAGGTAAGATCTATGCTAGGGCCCCGTTCACTCCATGAACTGGTCCCAACCCTAAAGACGGTATTTTAGTCATTATCTTTGTTAGGTGTTCTCCCCTCAAACCAACAGCAACCCATGTCTCTTGATTAATCTTCATTAATCTTAAGTTACTGATATAAATCAATGCATCAATATCAAAAGCATGTATCAGCATAAATAATCATGCAATCATACAAACATATAAATAATAAACGGAGGCCCATTGCATTCATTTGCACGGCCAGGGCTCAGAGACTTCAAGCCCAAAATGTAAATTAACATATTCCACGAGTGACGTATATAATGCCCTAGTGGATTTCTACGTTGTGTTACAAACACGTGCAATACACTACCCTAAACCCTGAGATTTAGGCTTTCCATTGGTTTCCCATGACACTGTGACCTGTCAAGGTCTTCGTGTCACCTACTGGTCACACCCCTTCCTTTTGAAGTCATTCATAGGGTACCTTAACTCTTGATTCACTAGGTCATCTGTTTCATCAGAAACAGACATATTGCCCCTAAGGGCATTAGGGTAATTTTACCACCTAAGGTATGATACCCTCCCTTGGGTCATTATAGTCATTTTACTACCCCTCTATTGATTTAAGTCATTGACCTCTCACAAGGCTCTACTCTCAGACCGACTCACGCTTCCATTCACACGAATGTGGACGGGTTCACCCTAAGGGGTATTTCTGTCATTTGGTTTAAGGCCTTAATGACATCCAATGGGTATAAAATTAGGGTCAAGGGTACTAATTGACTTCATAGACTCTGTGTAATTTTCCTGGCATGTGACGGGTCGTGAACCCCTTGAACCGACCTAGGTTTTGACTAACGGTTTACTATAAACCCTAAGGATAAAAATGGTTAATTATTCACTCATTGTGATTTTTTCTCACTTAGTGGTTTTTTCTATAATTAGGCTACCCACTAAACTCTGAATGAAAATTTTCTCAAATTTTGGATCCACTCATAGGCCCTTGAACCAGAGCCTCGAACTCGGGTAAGTTAATATTATACGATAATTAACTAGTAGGGGTAAAAAGGTTATTTCACAGTATCTGGGATTTTCCATGAGCTGTAACTCAGTCAGAATAATCCTAAACCTCTCCGGATTCATGAGTATTTTTCTAGAATTTATTTGACACTTTTAGCCCCCTGAACTGGACCCGGTTCACTCCTTTCTCCCTCTCTCCCTTTTTTAAACTGACCCGGACCGGGTCAGTTTGGGTCGACCCGCATCTGGCCAGAGGCGTTTTGGCCTCTGGCGGAACCGCCCCTACCACGGCGGAGGGGTGGTGGCTCACTGGTTTTCCGACCGCCGGCACACAGCGGAACCGATGGCGTCGGTCCCGCCGCCGTCCGGTGGCCAAAACCGCCACTTTCCCCTTCCACTTTTTTTTAAAAAAAAACAGACGGCAAAGCCTCCACGGCCAGGGCCAGTGCTGCCCAGGCCGGCGCGTCTAGGGCGATCATGGCCTGGAACAACGTGGCCGGGATTGGCACGGCCACGGCCAGCACAGCCACAGCCGGCGCGGCCTCAACCAGCACCGACAATCCTTTTTTTTTTATACTGTGACGACCCGGCGGCAGCCAATCCGCCGCCGCCAAGGCCGCTGGATCCAAAGCCACTGCAGCCAGGACGGCACGCCCCTCCCTCAATTGGTCCAGCCACCAGCTGTCGGCCGGTGGCCGGCCGGTGACTGGCCGGCAGTAGCAATTTCAATGAAGTTATGTGAACAGTGATTGCAGAAATCACTATTTACATAATTAACAAAAACGGATTTTATATTTTAATAATGAAATATTTTAATCTCGATTCAAAATCCTACCTCGAAGGCAGCGTTGCCGCCGATCCACCATCGCTAACACTTCGCCGGAGTCTTGCCGGAAAATTCATTCATCTCCTCCACCGTCAAAAGCTCTTCAAAACTCCTCATTCTTTGCTCTCATCGGGCAAAAAGACCCCTAAATTGTGCCCTAAGAAGGCCTTTTATAGGCATGAGAATAGGGCTCCTAATCCCATGAGGAATTAGACCTTAAAAACCAAATTTTGGAACAGTAATTTATCGGGCCCACATCGCAACTTAAACGCGTTCAATTAGGGTAAACGGATCCTACACGATATATTCAACTTCAGACGGTCGTTTCTCCCTCATTCGAACTCCGATTTACGCGTTCTTGGTGGTGTTTCGAAGCTCTTTCCGTCTATTTTCTATCCAGATATATATCAGCCACCAAATCTAAGCATGGATTAATTTATTCCAACAGAAATGTCAAGGGGTCTAGCACCCTAATTTCCACGTGTACGACTTTAGGAATTTAGAAAATTCCCGGACGTTACAAAGCAAGCTATTTTTGAGGTCTAAATAGCCATGTTCATTTACTAAATGGGTTTTAGTGTGTAGCCCCAATAGCTATAAAGTAACAAAAAAACCTAAGAGTACTAAAAGTAGCAACTTTATGGATTTAATTAATTAGTCACATAAAGACATAATACAACAAAAGTTATAAAAATGTGATTTGAGGGGTTATTACTATGTAGTTTCGCATCTCAAAAATCTAGAAGAATAAATTTTAATGAAATTATTAGCTATATATTATGTCATGCCTCGGCGTTGCCCGACCCGAGCGAACTCGGTCCAGGGGCCGGTCAACGCGCGGGGGCGACGAGGGGAAATTGAGATACTGTTTAGCAGAAGACTTAACCCTAAATACGGGTGATATAATAGAATTACGGAGTATGCACATTCCTTTGAGCAATAGTAGATAAGTAGAAATGAAAGAGAGTCGCTTAACTCAAAATAAACGACTAGTCTCAAATCCACATGCTTAATCAACCATAGCCCACTTTGGCTCTAAAATAGGTCTTAGACATCACAACTGTATAAAGTGACATAAATCCAACAGGGAACCATATACAAAGGTTCTAAACATAAAGCATAAACCAAGGAAACTAAGTCACATAAGAGTCTCCACGATCACATCCAAGTCATCTCCGATCTTTCCTCAAAGAGGAGATCCTGTCCGTTTGCGTGTCGCTCCACACAACCCCAAAGCAAAACACAATAAAGAGGGGTGAGTTTAAACAAACTTAGCAATAGTTTTTAATATAACTATCATCATCAGAAATACAATGGCATAACAATAAAATCATTCAGATTAAAGATTGACAAGATGTAACATTTTCTGATCACACAGACACATCACCTAAACCTGGATCATAGTGTATAATCCACATAGTGTTATTCACATCATATCAACCTGCATGAAATGTATCTCTAACATACATATCAAATCATGCCTCAACATCATATTAACTTGCATGAATGTATCTATAACATACATATCAAATCATGCCTCAACATCATATCATCCTGCATGAAATGTATCTCTAATATACATATCAAATCATGCATCACATCATATTAACGTGTATGAAATATATCTCTAACATACATATTTAATCATGCATCACATCAT
The DNA here is from genome assembly GCA_035235625.1 of Saururus chinensis. NCBI lineage: Eukaryota > Viridiplantae > Streptophyta > Magnoliopsida > Piperales > Saururaceae > Saururus > Saururus chinensis. The sequence goes on from CP141145.1 coordinate 38,269,668, forward strand.
ATCAACCTGCATGCAATATATCTCTAACATACATATCCAATCATGCATCACATCATATCAACTTGTATGAAATGTATCTCTAATATACATATTCAACCATGTATCATATCAACCTCCATCAAGGAGTAATCACAATTTAGTGTCACACAGACGGGAACATAGACAAGGCCACGAAGACGTGTCATGGTCTCAAGCATTCATATCACATAAACTTGCATAATAGTGTCTCAAACACACCATTTTTAATCATGCAATCATATCACATAAACCACATTCACCCTACACGACAAACGTGTCAACCACATGATACACAATCATGCATAGCATTCATAATAGACATGCATCAATACAAATGGTGAATGCCTCCATCAATGAGTAAACATAAGCATTGCCACATAGGCAAGAACACGGTCAAGGCCACGAAGGCGATAACATGGTCAAATTTCACACAGGAAATGAAAAAGGTCGGGGTTGTCAATCCCTAAAGTTGCTCGCCCTGGACGATCCTGGCCAAGGATGTCCCATTCTCACACAGAGAATCTAGAGCAGGGGTGTTCGCCTAGGGACATCTCCTGCGGAGGGGAGAGCCCGAATTCCCACATTGGGAACCCTAGAACACGTAGTAGCGGGTGCACATGGAATACCACACTGGATTCTCAGGGTCCAGATGACACTCATAATAATAATCTCAAATCCGCAAGATAAGTACACAACTCGTCCCCCACATCATTTCACTTAGCTAGACTCAACCCGGGGAGTGCACTCGTTCCACACAGGAACTCAAATCAAAATATGTCCTTTCGGACTAATCAAGTTTCGATTAAGCCACGATCGATCAATCTGGCACGCAATTTTACCACATTGCATCTAATCGATCAAATTCGATTAACCTTGATAAAAGCCTCAATTGGAAATCCATTTTTCATGATGCATGCAACATGGTACATACATGGGCAAGGCATACATGAATCCTAATTCATGATAAGTGCTCTCATCAGCCTCTAATGCATTATTCATAATTATAATATCAAGCTTTAACATCATCATTAAATCCCACATGTGTGTATACCTAGTAGAAGCACTTCACTCAATGCATATCAACATGCTTGAAATTAACTCACTACCTGTAACAACCCGTCTTCCGGTTATGCTTAACCTGGGGGGGTTAAGGGTAATTTGGTAATTTTATATTAAGGTCACAATGTTTCATTAGGTGAAATCCCTGTATCTGGGTAGAGCTCGAAGTAACGAACACAACGCACCCAAGAACACTCAAAACGAAGGTTGGGAATAAAAGTTATGGCCTCGGGAAGCGTGCCATATGGGCGGGACCCACTTTAAAAATACAAGATAACCTAACCATGTGGGGTCTAGTTTTGAAGGGCTCATTGATACGAGTCCATCGGTACCAGGATCGTGCAATTCCGACTTCGGGATAAAAAGTTATCGCATTTTGAAGTTGGAATTGTATTTAAATAAAATAATAATAAAATATTTAAGAAAACACGAAATAACTGAAATAGCTGACATCATCGAGCCGAGCCGAGCTGGAAAAGGAGCCGCGCCGTGAAACCAGCGCGAGATTGCGGCCATTGCGTGACGCGGGTCAAGTGCGATCGCGCGGCGAACCGCACGACGCGCGCGACGGACCGCGCACCGCGCGCGCCACACGCAATGAGTTAACGCGCGCATTATGCACGTTGCCTCCGATTTTGGGCCAATTGCAACCTGCCATGTGGCGCAAGTGCGTGCGCGCATTTTTCCTCTTCTCCCGTACGCTCGCATGCCAGTTTCCTATAAATAGCTCATTTCGTTCATTTTTCGGGAGGAGTTTCGGAAGTCATTCTGCGTCTGTTTTCTTCCGTTCAAAATGTGTTCCTAGCTAAATCGAGGGTGTTCTACACAATGGAAGTGTTAATTCTTCGAGTTAGCAACCCTATATAGGGGAAACATCCCGGGCCAAGGGGAGGTTATGTCTGTTGCCTACGAGCGCGACAAGGGTAAAATATCGCCGGGTAAGGGGAAATTCTCCCACGTTTTCTCATTTTCCGTTCTTCGTTTCTTACTCATTTTAAGTCCGATTAGAGTCATTCAAGAGGCCTTCCTAGCTAATTCGAGGGTGAGCAACGCAATGGAAACATCTACTCCTCGAATTATCAATGTTATGTGAGAGAAACATCCCAAGGGTAAGGGGAGGTTCTGCCCGTTGCCTACGGGCACGGGAAGGGAAAAGTGTCTTCGAACAAGGGGAGGTTCTGTCCGCTGCCCACGGGCACTGTGAGGGTAAAGTGTCACCGGGTAAGGGGAGGTTCTGCCTATTGCCTATGGGCACGGGAAAGGAAAAGTGTCTTCGGACAAGGGGAGGTTCTCACCGCCATGTGCGCCGTGGAGGGTAAAGTGTCTCCGGGTAAGGGGAGGTTCTGTTTTTCGTCTACAGACGTAAGAAGGGTAAAGTATTCCAAAGTTACAGAAGGTTTTGGCCGCAGTCTCCGGATCAGAAAGAGCAGACGCTCTAAGGAAACAAGCAACTCCGAACATCACCACTTCCGGAATTGGAGGGGAGTATGCTTTCTTGACCTTCTAGTTTAATATGCTTTATATGACTGCACATCTTGATTTATTCTGTTGTGATCTAAAATGCTCTCTGCTATGACGTGACATACTCTGATCTGATATGACCGGTATGGTCAGATAAAATCTGATATGATCTGATAGGATTTGATATGATCCAACAGGTTTTGTAGTGTGTTCTACTCTGCTCTATGATAGAGTGGGATGTGTGTTTTGTTAGTATTCTTCTCACCTACGTGAGATGTGTGTTTTCTGATTTATTGGCTTTCATTTAACTCCGATGATTGATAAGATTTCCGTTGGATTCCGAATGAATCATTCAGATATAACGTATATGTATTTTATCGTATATGATTTTTTGATGTTTGGTAAATGTATTAGCCATTAGGCAGAACTATGTTTGGATCCGATCGTATTGGAATAACGTCAGGCATGGTATCCAATATGTACGTAGGCAACCAACGATAAAATAACGTTGGCCCGATCCAAATTAGTTATAAAATTAGGTTTATTCTGATCTATGCACAATGGAATGTTAAAGCTCCGTAGTGCGCAGATGAACGTTACGACTCTCGCACTCAGAGTCTGTAGCTCCCCGGTCGCCGCTTTAATTTTTCCGCTAATTTTTGACACTCCGATTGTGTTTTCCGATCTAACCCTCGGTCCGGGTCAGGTGGTGCGGGTCGGGGTGTTACACTACCACAGTACACATGTGAATTAACATATAATCATGAATTCGAGCGGAAATCATAGGAGAAGAATCATTAAAATCATAACTCAAATCAAAGCTCAACCACAAGCTAAACACATATAAGATCATTCACTTCATCCTTAAGCCATAACGTTCACTAACATTCACACATCAATTAACCACATCCTAATATGTCATATCAATCCGTTAGTAGGCTGTAGCTCTACTGAAATTATACTTAACCATAGAGAATCAACAATTCATAACTTCAAAATGGTAATTCCAACATCATATAACCAACCACAAGCCATTTCACATAACTTTAAATATATATACTACAACTTCTAACATCAATAGAATGCTATTCAAGTAGCTTATTATATATCAAAACACTCCACATAAACATAAAAATGATATTTTGAAGTAGATATGTTGAAATAAGCAACATACATGAAATTGTCAAATCCTGCAGTGTAGTCGTTCGAACGCCCTGCAAGGCCGTTCGATTAGCTAAACAGGAAAAATGCAAAAATTGTAGTGTTGCCGTTTGAACGCCCTGCAGGGCTGTTCTAACGCCAACAAAGCAGTTTTTTGTCATCTTCTTCATTTCAAATTTTCACAACGAAACTCCATTGATAAATCTTAAAATCTCCATCTAATAACTCAAATGACATTAAAACTTCACAATACCTTCCAAAATGTTAATCCACATCATAACAAGATAAAACACTATGAAATCAGGATTAAATATTACCATTTACTAATAATATCATTAAAGTACTAAATCAAGTAATTCTATTCTAAACAAACCACAAAATCCAAAGTTTTACCATAGGAAGACTGAAATTTTGAAAGTCCATTACCTTATCCCTTGATCAGGCTTGGATTTGATGGTCACCCTTCTTGAAAACCTTAAACACCTTCTAATCCGGGCCTAATTGGGGATTAGGCCTGACTTTTCCTTCTCAGCCTATTCCCCAAAATGGGAATGGCTCAGGTCTGGCCTTTTATAGTAGGGTTTGGGTTGCACTAACTGAACTAATGGGGTGTAAGTAGAATTTTGGGCTAAAAATTGGTATTTTATAAATTTGGGCACTAATTAAATCAAAAAAAATTCTAAAATTTTTTGTATGAGCTTAAGTTGATGTCTGGGTTCATTTGGTCTAAAAATCCAAATTTTAACGGTGGGGCCCACAGGGGATCCCGTCAAACCTTAATTTTTGGAAAAATAGTAAAAATTTAAAAAAATCTCAAAAATTCATATTTGACTAAAAATCACTTAAAACCAATATCTGCAGAGTTGATTTTGATTAAAATAATGAGAAACACTATCTATCTTTGAAACCACGGAATAAATCAGAAAATGTGTTAACCTCACGATAATCGATAATTAAAGTGAAACGAAAACCAATTTAAGATCAGAGATCTTACATATTACTAGTCAATTGATATACTAATATTATACTAAATATAAATTTTCACATTTAAAATTTCCCCAATTGCATCAAGTTGTGGCTGATGGCATCTAATATTGCGAAACAAAACCCACTTCCTTATATTGGGATGTTAGTGGACATGACTACTTTAGCACAAGTGAAAGAATACATATCAACGTTTTTTATCTCTCTCTCTCTATATAAATATATATAAGAGGTCTAGTCCCTAGTATATTTGATTATGCAGGAAAAAAGGTCTTCGGCATGCATTTCATGCAAGAAGAGTCTACTAATTCATCTAGAAAGTTTGATGTCAAGGTAGATGTTCTCAGACACATCACATGGTAGCTAAAGCCAATCCTACGGTGGAATTCCCCCTTCCCCTCTTTCTCTCTCTTGCTCTTTCGGTGACAATGTGTTACATAACTAAAAGCCAGGAAACGTGATAGGTCTAGGGAAGAGAAACGTGAAGCATGCATGGAGGCCCCACACGCATGCAAACATGTTGTTTTCTAGGGATGTTTATTTGTTTTCATTTTTTTTATGAAGGAAACATTCATTATATATTAAGCTTTTATAATGTCATATATTTGAGTCACCCTCTCTAAACGAGGGAAGTCACTTTCCCACATCTTAGACCCAGAATGGTGCCCAATTGGTCTAACTAAGGGACAATCAACATTAATGAAGCATTCTTGTGAAATCCTAATTAAAATTTTCTTCATTGTTTCTTTTTGGCAACACATGTTTTCTTCATTGTTGAAAATGGGAATAGAAGATAAATTGAAGAATAACCGGCCCACATGTATTTACATACCCTAATATGATAAAATAAAATACAGTAAGATTAGGCCTACCTATAGCCCATCAATGCTTGAATAAAGCTTTGTACCCTTTAATACAACTTTTCATCCACTAATTTTTTACAAATCCTCACAATGTATTTCTGGTTTAGAACTTAATTGAAATGATTTTTCGCTTAAAGCACCATATTAAGATGGCTAATAGTGAATTTATAACTAAACTAGAACACCATTGTTAAGAACCCTAAAATTCTGACTTTCCATCCAGAGGTTAAGCAACGGTTTAGATTTGCAACTAAAATTACATCTTAATAGGTATTTTGACTCGGGCCCTTTTCCCAAAAAAATTTAAAAACCCAAAATATGTGTCAATTGAAAAGTTGGGTCACCTTCTGTTGTAATTCAAAACAAGCCCAACATAATAAGCTTTAAGTACATACACAGGAGATCGAGAAGAGCATTTTAAAAGGAATATTATCTTCCTAAACAAATGATATCCCTAACGAATGCTAAAATTACACTCTATTCCACTATTCTAATTGTAGAAAAACTGCACTGTGTATACTCAATATTCTCTCGTACTTGACAGTGGTTTTGTGAACAAATTTGCAATTTAACTTTTAGAAGCAACATGAACAGCAGTGAGATTCTTTTGGGTATTTTTGCACGAATAAAAGAATAATCCGCTTTCAACATGCTTTTTAATAGCATGATAAAGTAGATTGGAAGTAGGCATAATAAATGGAATTGTAGAGAGTAATCGAAAGCTACTTGAGTAAAGATCGAAGCCATATTATTTCAGCTCCAATGTAAAAAAGTGATGTTTATTCAGCTTCAACAAAAGACTTGGCCACATTATCCTATTTCTTAGAACTTCAAATACTTGGGTTTTGAACCCATGAGTGCACAAGTCACTTATAGCTAGACCAAGGCTTTGTGCCTTGGTTATTTACCAGGCCCTTTTATTGAGAGGTTCCACATGTTGCAATAGGATGGCAGGTTAGAGCCTCCTAGCTGCACTTAATAATTTCTCTGAAAGGAGACAATATTCGACAACCACATAATTTATGTATTTAACTAGTATCATAATAAATGATAGTCTAAGGTTTATCAACATGGGATGGGAGCGTTAGATCATGTGAGCTCATATGTTTTGACAATTCCCATGTACTTTAAAACACGTAGTTTCTTATAGTCTCTCTGTCTCATATTAATAGTTTTATTTAATCATTTAAAATAAAATAAATTTATTTTTAAAAACCATATAGAGCTATTAATTTAGGATGAAGTGGGTGTTTCTTTAAAACTCCATGTTAATTCTAAAATTCCCTAAGTCAACTCATTTCCTTAGCTTTTAAGTTGAACTCCTTGGTGAAGAACATGGACATACCTTTTATTTTTTTAAATATTATAAAAATTCTCATAAATTCTTTAAGTTTATTTTTACAAATTAAATATAACTATTAATATAGGATAGAGAAAGTATTATTTTTAAAAAATTAGGTGTCACATCAAGAGTTTGCATGAATTCATAGACTAAATCAATAAATTGACAGCATAACATAAGTCCGACCTTTTGTTCGTCAAATAAAGGCTAGGATCAATGAATGATTTGTTGTCAAGGATAAAAAACTTTCATTTGGTGTGAGATGGAGAGTCACATGCATAATTTAGAATTATGCATATTGGCTTTTCATAGAAGCTCTTTAGCATATTTTGTTTGGTTGAGAAACAATCACGTGGAAGTCCGTGTATTCCAAGAAAATTATGCAATCTGCCTAAATCTTTAAGAACAAAGGCAGAGCTCATATGTGGAATAAATATTGTGATGAATGGAGAATATCAACCCATAACTAAATTATTAACATGATCCAGCGCATATATAGCACTATGTGAACTTGTGTTAACGAATGTGTTGTCCAGATATCCAAATTATTGGGCACAAGAGGAGTATCCAAGAAGGAATATGATTACAACATTATGTCTTCTAATATAAATGACAGTCCAATATAAAAGTTAAAATTACACAGAAAGTGCACTACTCCTTCTTTATCCATGAGATCCATCCCTCTTTATCCATGAGATCCATGGTGCACACGTTAACGCATATTAATACTAACATGCACTAGCATATGCGCAATTTATTTTAAATATCAAGGATTCTCATGTATTCCTTAGACTAGGTTCATTACATTTGAAAATTAACATCTATCTCATATTAATTTTTCTATTTTATCTTTCTCGTAGCAATTAATAGATGGAGTAAGGCATATTAGTGGAATGAGTAAAAACATACCTTGCAATCAAATATCATCGTATAGTTTTAGGTGAGGCTTATATTTTCCTAATTAGGTGGGAGCATATGCCCCCCCTTAAAGTTTGTACCAATTCAATGGGCCCCTTGCCTATATTTTCTGGCTCCATCTTTGTTCATATGAGATAAAGGGAATGTATGTTGCTCAAAGATATGGTAGCCAAAGTGATATAGAAGGGGCTGGATAATGCCACACTTAGTAGTTCTCGATCTAGAGACCAACCAATTGGTCAGACCTAGATTTAAGACTTGTCTAGCTTGACTCGTTATAATAACAAAGGTTTGATGACCAATAATTAGTGACTTCCACGTCAGTGGTTAGAGAGAAACTTAGGAACCGAATATGGTATGTCGTCATAAAAAAACTTTTCGTAGATTTAAGCATCTCTATGTGCTCGTGGAATGATAACTTTGTGCTTTTTGACTCTTGGCACGGATTTGAATGACAATGCACAACCAACATATTACAATGTCCTTAATTAACGCTCCCTTCATCTGGTAATAATTCTCTGGATTAGAAAGTCAAGGTGAATTGATCTTAATTCATTTTAATTTCCTAACCTAGACGCTTAATTTGCCTATCCAACGGATAGGATTTCTCCCTTTTCGAAGGAAGAGGTCCCAAATTCAATTGAGGCATATATGCAACACCTTGGGGGAAGGTTTTGATTTTAATTCATTTTAGTTTTCTAATCCAGACACTTAATTTGCCTATATCCACCGGATAGGACTTCTCCTTTCTGGGTCCCAAAATCGATTCAGGCATATATGCAACACCATGGGGGAAGGTTTGGGATTTACGGTATGGGTCTTTGAGGTGCACTCCAAAAAAAAAAAAATTGAATGTATGATTATGGGTCAAATGATGATGAGCTAGCGTTGAATGAATTACGAAACTATGTTGTTTTCTAATGCCAATATTTCTGCTAGTGCATATCTCATTCAATATTCCTCCTAAATACTATTATTAGAAAATGACCTGTACCAAATTTAACGTCAATGAAAGAAGAAATCGGTGCCTCTAAGATTCATGAAAACTCCAAACTCCCGCTGACAAGACTACAAGATAATGCATTAAACAATCACGCCTAATATGACCAAAGGCAAGAACTGGATAGTGAGTGATGTGCAGCAACAGGAAAAGAAGGAAATACAGAAATGAACGGTATGTGATGGAGGCATGGAGCAGGGTGCGGGTGCAATATATGAAGTATACATCTCCACTGTTTTGGCTAATATTCCCGTCATTGTTGGAGTAACTTTCGCTGCCTGACTAGATACAGAGTGAAGTCCCTTCCAAAATTTGTTTCGTGACGTGGGCAACTCTAATGCCAATAAAAACGTTAAAAGGCTGTTTTGGTGTTTAAATTGTACTATTTGGTTTTTTGTTGATCGTGTAAGACCTAATTAACCTACGTTCTTCTTTTTGTTTTTGTGGCTAAAAAACCAGTCTGCCTCAACAGATAGCCCCGTGAGCATTTGATGACTAGAAAGAGCGCGCAATTGGTTCATTTGTTCGTACGGGCATTGACGGCGGAGGTTCAACATTAGCAATTGAATAGTCTTAGGGAAGGACATATTAGGTTAATCAGCTGGGATCGCATTTCTAGTGCTCATCTAGGGGAGGTTAACTCTGGACTTTTCTTCTATATACCAACCATTAACATGACCACAATTGCTACTCCATGCATCTTTTTGAGTTCTGACCAGTCTTCACTGATAAAACCCAATGCACATTTGTGCTTCCAACTCTTGGTATAGAGGCCAGAGAGTTGCCAGCGCCTCTTAATGCCTTGATCAAAGCGAAGTGAAGTCTGAGTTCAATGTTCATAAATCTTCCCTTAGCATCTATCATATTAGCAGATTTTACCTACTAAGTATGCAAATGCAACAGATCAGCGCAACCGCTAGGATTATGGCATAATGAATGGCTTAGTATAACGGGAAGGAAGAAAATGATATTTAATCATGTAAGCGTGTGATATCTCTATCGGTTCATTCAACTAAAAACCCAGCTACGTACGTGCAGTATTGCAGTGGGAAAGATTCTGTTCTGCTGCTTTACTGTGAGCTTAGTTTATGGGGGCGAAAAGGCTGTTCTCACCGAAAGAGAAAAAAAGGTGGCCGCCGGTTAGGACTGAGGGTAGGAGAAGGTGGTGGGCGTAGAGGTGACGGCCAGAACGCTAGTCCAAGTTACGAGGACCAGGTGATTGAGAATTTTATTCTTTTTCAGAAATGAGATAAATGACAGAAGCTTAAAACAGTCATGGTGGCGCACTTTGACCAGAAGACGGTACAATTCCACAAATCTAGAAAACCTGCTGTTTGATAGAGATATTTCATCTTTCAAACCCACGTGTTCAATGATCTCTTTCTCTTTCAAATTCCAACTGGCAGTCATAGCATATCGTTTTTTGTTTTTTGTTGGCGCACTTAGTTTGCTTGCATCTTTTAATAATAAAAATTTATGTTCGTTAAATCCGTTGGTAAAATTTTATCAATAAATTAAATTCGTTGGTGAAATTTTATCTCGATTAATAATATATATATATATATATATTAATATATATAAATGTTACTTGTACTAAATATGTAATAATGGTAAAAATTTTATTTTATATTAATAATTTTATTTATTTAATTTAAGTAATTAAATACTTAAATTATTATAAATTTATTTTAAATTAACTTTATTTTTTCTTTTTTTAAAATAAGTTTGACAATTCAATATAAATTATTAATTTTTTAAAAATAACTATTAATATAAAAAAGAGGGAGTAAGAATAACGGGTGAATACAGTAAAGTTATACTCTTAGATTTTAATTAAAAATTAATTTTTTGACCACAATGCACGATGAATAGGGGTGTTAACGAGCTGAGTTGAGTCGAGTATTAGGCTATTTCGGCTCGAGCTTGAACTGCTGAAGCTCAAATAAACTCAAATCTTTCAGCTCGAACTTGGCTCAATTTAGAAATCTAAAGTTTGGCTCAAACTCGAGCTCGAACTTGGATAAGTAAATCATAAGCCTTGACTTGAACTAGGCTCGAACTAAAAAAATAAAAATAATATATATATAAATATAAAATATATGAAGTATCATATATAATAATATAATTTTAGTATTAAATATTAATTAATATACTTCAACAAGTATTACGATTACACCGTGAATATTTGATTATAGTTACTATGAAAGAAAAAATTTATGACAAATAAGTTTTAGTTACATATGCTAAAAAAATGTAACATTATTATTTTTCTCTCTTTATGTATATATAATTATTAAAAAAATGTAAAAAATAAAAAATTATTTAGGCAATATCAAAATCCAAATGCGCAAGAAGATATAAACTAATTTACCTCCTGAGTTATGTGTATTCTTATATCGTAATATGATGATGTATGATATCTATATTCACATAGTCGTGAGTGAGCCTTGACTTATATAAATGGGTCTCATATATCAATATGATACATAATATTAGTTTATAAATATGTGATTATATATTATTTTATATATTCCGTTCGTCTTAAATTAATAACTAAATTAAAATTTTAAAAATAAACTAATCAAATAGAGCTATTAATCTAAGAATGGAGGGAGTATGTTATAAATATATATTTAAATTAACAATTATGTTTATATAATATATATATATATATATATTATTTATATATAATTTTAAAATTATATTCGAGTTCGAGCTCGAGCTCGAGCTCGAGGTCAAGTTGAGTAGTATCAAGTTTTATTTAAGCCGAACCGAGTCGAGCAGGGGTCGGGGTCGGCTTAAACTTATTTGAGCTCAAATCGAATTTAAGTCGAGCCTGATTCAAGTCGAGTTTAACTCGAGCCAAGCTTAACCGAGCCGAGTTTACTTACAAATTGGCTCGGCTCATTTACAGCCCTAGCGATGACCAGTCGGTAGATGAATTTTTTTTGCTTTTCCTGGTCGGTTGCTAATTTTTTCCACAAATATACGAAATATTGGGTCTTAATTATGTAGCCTACTAATAAGTACTGAGAATTAAGGAGTACAAGTTCATTACATACATACTACACTAACACCAAAGATAAGATTCGCCTATAATATCATGTTATTTCTTTACGTGCCGTTTACGTCAACACCAACCGGTTCTGTCTCATCCAGTGATCGATATTAAGACTGCTGCCGAATAGCCGCCATTACTTTTCAACTTCGTACTTTCTTCCTCTTTCCCTGTGATAACTTCATATATACATATAACACCATCCTGATTTTCAACTCATCCCCTCTCTCGCCCCCTCAAATGGAAACACAGTCTCTGATGTTCTTTCCACCGTCATCATCAGTTTCTTCCTTGTCATTTGCAAAATTGTCTTCCCAGCCAATGGTAAAGTCGCCTAGTTTTGTCAGCCCAGATTGTAGTTCATCTGTCTCCTCCGGACTCAAGAGGGAGTTCGATGATCTACATGGTTTCAGTGGCAAAGAAGCCTCGTCCCAAGCGTTGGGAAACGAAGCTAAATCCTGCAAGAAGAAAACCGAAAAGAAGATGAGGAAGCCTCGGTATGCCTTCCAGACGAGGAGTCAGGTTGATATACTTGATGACGGCTATCGTTGGAGGAAATACGGGCAAAAAGCGGTGAAAAACAATAGATTTCCAAGGTCAGTTGAGATGTTAATTTTATTTGGCATGGCGGTTTTTGTATTCAAAATTGGAGCCATGTGTTTCAAAGTTGCCTTCATCTTTGCTACCCATATGTTTATGTGTATGCTTCCCATAATGACATCCGTGTTTTTAGATAAGACATACTCCCACTGTCCGTGTTGAGTGTCTTATCTAGTTATTTAAAATATATTTTAAAAATTAAATAATATACTTAATATAAGATAAAGCTAACGTTCATAGCATCTGAAAGCCAATTGAGAGAAATTTTTAGGTGTACGTCACACCGTGTTGCACGAAGGTACGACTCGGCTGTCGTTTTGTAAGAGCATGATGTGCGATGCACACTAAAAAATTTCTGCAGGAAGCGTAAAGTTGGCAGATAATACTATGAAAGATACTCCTATAATTGCGCCATTTGTCCAGCCCCTAATGCATAGAAGCTCATGTAGGTAATTGAGTTATTTGGGCATCCACTTTAAAATTGGACGCTATCTACACAGATTTCCGGACATCTTAAGTTCTATATATGATTGGCTGAACTCATTTATTTAAACCTAAAAAAAAATCCATAAACCCCAACTGCTATAGGAATTCCGTACAATGTATATATGGAGTATATTTTCTAGGTAAGATCTAAACATTGGTTTATACTTTATACTTGTATATATATAAGAAAGTACTTCAGAGGCATCCAGATTCCAGAGACATCTGCAGGTTGATGTTTTTCTAATAATCGTTCATACCAAAAAGTACATATGAATATACAAATGTACGTGAAATGGAAAGCAGTGATCATGAGTAGTGTTCTAGCGGATCGATGATTGTCACTGAATGAAGAACAGATGTTCACGTTGCCGCAAGTAATTGGGATACCCATGTCGGGGTCCTTGAATATCCTTTTATTCAACGTGCATCTAGATGCACTTATCAGCATCATTTAGTTTACTTATGTAAATGATTATAAAAGGCGCATATTTCAAGAAGAGAAATGCAAACATGGGATTACCGCTTGGCATCTTACTTTAAATGAAGGAAAATCACCGACAAGGACTCGTACTGTCATGCTATTAGAATATTGCCATGAAAAACACAAATCCTGAGACCATTGACTGAGCTCATCAAAATAATTCATTCCCTAATGCAAGAAGAGTGAGAGAACAGCTTTCCACCAAGACTAATCTTTTAAAGCCAATTTGAATATTGCAGGAGCTATTACAGATGCACTCACCAAGGCTGTGCCGTGAAAAAACAAGTCCAGCGTCTTTCAATGGATGAAGGAATAGTGGTGACAACTTACGAAGGCATGCATACACACCCCATTGAAAAGTCGACCGAAAACTTCGAGCATATTTTGAGCCAAATGCAAATCTACTCCACCTACTGATTGCATGCATGTTACCGCTATTGGAAAGTAATTAGTGTCATAATGAATAACCATCATTTGTGTAAATCATGTACGACCATTTGGAAGGAAGATATATAGATCAAGTAGCCCTCTATTCCGTTCACGCATTCACTAAGTTTTTGTTGTTGTTTTGAGATTCAAAGGACCACGGTGTGAGTATATAACGTTTGCTGGATTCTACTTATAAAATTGAATAGATACGTTGTTTGCATTGATTAATCAAGACTGCATTTTCGTTTTCTTTTCAATAGCATCCAATCATATGCATAGCGTGTATCCTTTGCCATCTATAATAAATTATTCAGTGAAACTGTTCCACAAGCCACAATAAATTCGTTCATTCAGTGTTTAACACATTTAATTAAGATTTTTGACGTGTCTGAAGGGGAACCTGAATAAAGGAGTTAACTTGAGTCTATTTGTTAAAATACTACAGAACCTATGTACGTTTATATCCTGCAAAGTACTAATATAATATAAAAGAATTGTCTCCAACTTAATTGATACCTTCTCTTGGCAACTACGTATACAAGCGACAAGCTTGGCTGCTGGAGTGCTCGTATTATCTCCAAAGACTTGGGTGGCCACGGGCTGGCTTAGCTGGCGACCCCAACTTTTTAAAAAAAATAAAAAAAATACTATGGTTACTCTTTCTTGGCCACAGCCCCGCTGCGGCAAGGAACAGTGCCGCCCCGCTGGCCAGGCCTATGGGCCGTGCGCCAAAATTGGTGGCCAAGCCCACACTATAGTGTTGGGCTTCAGGCGAGCCTGCATAGGTGGCACGCACTCTGGCCACCCCTACACAGGAGACAACACCGCTCTAAATGTTGATGCTCCTGAAAAACTTGAAGAAGCTTCTATAGTGGGCCTGCCAAGTCATGTACAATTTTGTGTTCTATACTTCGTCCCAGAGTTCTTTCTTCCCTCTATCCCCATCGCCATTTTCTACTGTCTCTCTTCGACCTAAACTGATGCAAGAGGTTATTCGAAAATGAAAATAGAGGTAAAATGGTTGCGGCATTTGATCAAACAATCGTTGCAAGAAAATATAATGAATGGTAGTTTTGGCAATCACAAATGGATCGGAAGTAAGAGTGTTGATAAAACGGATAAATATCGAACGAAATAGAGGGCATTCATGTCTTTACAGTCTAAATAAAGTGGCCATTAATACCACTGGCTTTCTTCTTCATCCAAGCGTTGGAGCATCTGGTGTAGCTGTCAATTTTAGAATATGACACTACTTACGGATCTAGATTCATATTCTTTCTAGCATAAATAATAGTCGTAGCGTAATTAGAAGTTGGTTGTTAATTGTAAGAATTGGCTAGTCCAATTGGGGTTTCTTCCTCAAGGGTCTTTTTTAAAGGTCTTTTTTTCCCTGGCTCAGCTGAGCGAAGTTGCTGAAGAACAACTTGGTGTTGTTTCCTCCCAGCTTGATTTCTGTAATCATTTGTTGATTAGTGGAGGAATCGAGTACAATTTCTTTGTTTTCAATTCTTGTCTGCGTCAATTTGGTATCCAAGCAAAGTTTGTTGAATTTGATGGTAGCAAATAATTGGAATGAAGGTTTTTCGAATACGCCTTCTATGACAGATATGATGATTCTACAACAATAACTACAACAGTCACTTCAGCTCATGGTAGCACAAATGAAACTGATGAACCACAATTTTACAATTCTCATCAATGTTCAAGCAACTCCCATTATTTAGTGTTCAAAGAGTTCATTTTGCATATGGACCATGACTCTTTGAAGCATCTACATAGTCAATCTAAATTAGATAGATTGCATACTAGATGGATTGGTGAGCTTCAAGATTTTACTTTTGTGATTAAGCACAAATCAGGCAAACTCAACAAAGCATCTGATGCTCTAAGTAGAAGAGCTGCTCTTGTACATGTGCTCATTGCTACTTATTTTGGTTTTGAAGAGATTAAAGCTCTTTATTAGGATGATAAAGCTTTTTAGGAGAAATGACAAGTTTGTATTAATTTTAAACAGCCACAAGGTAAGTTTTCTGTACATAATGGTTTTTTGTATAAGGGTCACCTCTTGTGTATTCTAGCATGTTCTTTAAGATTGTTGCTTATTTAAGAATTACATGGAGCTGGATTGTCTGGGCATGTGGGTCGAGACAAGACTCTGGAGTTGGTGAAAAACATATATTACTGGCCATAATTGAGAAGGGATGTACAATCATGTCTTCAACAGTGCTTTGTTTGTCAACAGTACAAAGGAGGAGCTACTAATGTTGGTCTTTATACCCCTCTATCTGTTCCTAATAGGCCTTAGGAAGATTTTAGTATGGATTTTGTTTTAGATCTTCCTATAACTCAAAAGGGATATGAATCAGTTTATTGACAGATTTTCAAAACAATCTCGCGTTATTCATTGCAAGAAGAGTGTTGATGCAGTGAATGTGGTTGGGTTATTTTTCAAAAAGATAATCATACTTCATGGTTTTTCGTATACAATCACTTTAGATAGAGACAACAATTTTCTCAGCAACTTTTGGAGAATTCTTTGGGACAGGATGAGAACTACATTGCAGCTTAGTAGTACTTGTCATCCACAGACTGATAGACAAACGGAAGTTAAAAATAGGAGCCTTGGTAACTTCTTGTGATGTGTCTCTGAAGAAACTCCAAAATAGTGGGATTCAACTATTTTCCAAGGAGAGTTTGCATATAACTCTACTCTAAACAGGACAACAGTGCCAACTCCTTTTCAAATAGTGTATGGTTTCCTTCCACATCACTCTCTAGATGTAACTATTGGGCCTTGCAAGCGTGGTGAATCTCAATTTGGTATACACACCATGGAAGAATTTGCTACATTACATGTTGTTGTATGAAACAAAATCAAATAGACTAATGAAAAGTACAAAACTGAAGTGGATGATCAAAGAAGAAATGTTCAGTTTGAAGAAGGGGATCTAGTAATGGTACATTTGAGCAAGGAAAGAATGCATGTGCGAAAACAAGGTAAGTTGCAAGCAAGAAAAATTTGTTCATGTAGAGTACTGCAAAAGATTGGTTCTAATGCTTATTCAATGGCTTTGCCACCAGATCTACAAGTTTTAAATGTGTTTAAAATTCGAGATTTGATTCTGCATCATGCTTTTGAGTTAATAGTTCTAAATCCTTGACTATCAAGCTTGAGGACAAAATTTCAATGGGAAGGAGGACTTGATGTAGGAGCTTATTCGAAAATGAAAACAGAGTTAAAATGGTTGTGGCATTTGATCAAACACTCGTTACAAGAAAATATAACAAACGATAATTTTGGTAATCACTAATAAATTGAAAGTCAGAGTATTGATAAAATGGGTAAATATCAAATTCTAACCACAAAATAAGTTTTTATACTTAGAATGACCAAAAGTTAATTTTACTATTTTCCACAAGTATACTCAAAACTTATTTGATGTTTTATTTATCATAACTTTTTCATAGTTTCGATTTACGTACTATTTGTAACTCTATGAAACTCTTTATATATACTATTCACTATTAATAAAATTTTACATCCAAATTCCAAGTATAGAGAAAGTTATTATACCAAAAAGACTTAAAAGTCAAACTCAACTATATCCACGTGGTCGAGTATAAAAAATTTAGAAAATTCTTGAGTTCTACACTAATGTTATAAAAAAAAGTCATTGTGATTTTTTAAGCAATCGTGGGGGATATTATTTCTCCATAAGAAAATTTTGTTGTACACAATGAACCATAATGTTTTCCTAGTCAAGGTCTAAAATCCATCATGGCTAAACCCTCCCTAAGGTAATTAGGGTAAATATTTTTTCCTTAGCATGCACAATTACATTTAAAGTTATCTTTTAAGTGGTCGCAAATGGGAACACACACAACATGCTCACAACCATGAGTGATCATAGTTTAGGCTGGAGAAGCAAGGGCCCGTCCATATGTATTACTAAGAGTGTTCGTGTATTCCAATTTTCGAGCAGGTTTAAATTTTTTTAAATAAAAATTAACATTTTTAAATTAGGTGATTAACAAACAAGCCCGATTTGTCTATTTTCTTCTCCCAACATTGGCAAGCTCTTCCACCTTAGGTTCGCCAGGTAACAAAAGTTTTTGCAGTTATGCTTAGAGTTTAGACAGTCATGGTAGGTACATATTTTTTTGAACATTTGAAACTTAGCAATATATCTCATATCATATACAACCTTTTCTCTTGCTTAGTACTTTCTTTATCTCATCTTAAAAAGTTTATGATTTATTTTTTAAAATAAATTAATTTTTAAAAAGTAAATAAAATATAAGACGGACAGAATATGCCTTTAAAAGGTACTACAAATAATCATACGCATAGCATCCCTACCTGAACGCCTGAAGTCACGTGGGCGTGACCTCCCCATCAACCACTTCACCTAGAGCCGCCTTTCCCACACGGGAAGGGCGGCACCGATTCTGTGTGCCCCTACACGAGAGGCATCCATGAAAACAGTAGTGCTTAGAAGAGACAACATGCCATTGCACGTGCCAGTCACGCCAAACGTGCCAAACCGATAATATTGTCACTTCTGTTATGGTTCACAGAAACTTGAACCCACACACAGACTAATACAAACCAACCGGCCGAACGCTGTAGTGGTTTGGACAAACTCTGCACTTAACAGGGCTCTTGACAAACTGATTTCTATACCATTTTCGCACTTCTTGAACGTTGTTCCATAAGCTGGTTTCGTGTCTCATTAACGCTAGCTTTTTGTTTGGCAATCATTAAACCTTGTTTTAATACAATCAGCTGTTAATACAGTGACTAGCAAAAGAACCTTATGTGGAGAGATGAAACCTACCTTATAACTCAATCCGGTTCAGTTCTGATCAACCGGTTCACAACACACTTCATGATCAATTTTTGGCCTTTTTCGGTTTGGACAGTGACCTTATATGTGCATCAAGTAAGAACAGCCATGGTTTGCACTCCGTATAGTTCTTGCACTCACACGTCCTCCCTCCTAGCTATAACGCCTCGCCCTTTCCCTCACGAGACAATTGTGGGGTTAGTACTCCATTCTTTAACATTGCCTCTCCTTCCCCATTGCCGGAACCACCACCAGCACCGCATTGTAGGCCGTGAAGTGGGTTTAAAAGATCAACATGGACCAGCAAGGTGACGAATCATTGGATACTCCATGCGGTGGCCGGCGTGTGGAACCATTAGATAAGAAAAACGGCAATGATGCAACTGATGTGGCCGGGAAGAGCACCTGCGGGGCCTCACGCACCAACGGTGCAAGTAGCGCCGCTGCTGCCTTGATGGGACCGAGCCCGCCATGTGGGGCCTGTAAGTTTCTGCGGCGCAAGTGCATCTCCGGCTGTATCTTCTCGCCTTACTTCGGCTCGGACCAGGGGGCGGCCCGGTTTGCGGCGGTTCACAAGGTTTTCGGAGCCAGCAATGTTTCCAAGCTTTTGCTACACATACCGGCCAACCGGAGGCACGACGCTGTGGTCACCATATCTTACGAGGCTCAGGCCCGTCTTTCCGACCCTGTGTATGGCTGTGTCTCAACAATCCTGGCTCTGCGACACCAGGTTCGGTCTGCTGAGCCCCCTTCCCTTCCCTTAACTCTCGTGTTTTTCTCTTCATTCTAGCTACTATCTGGGGCTCGTATGGTTGTCTGCTACGGCATAAACTTTATTAATTAATAAGTTATGAGGTAAATTTCACTGATCTACAAAATGAGTAAGATACATTTAAGCTGGCATGGACGTAAGCACATGTAATGCCATTTCTCGCCGAACACATATGAGTAATTGGTTGGTACATGATCACCTACGTAGTTGTGTTTTGCTTTCTTTTCTTTTTTTGGGCAATAGAAAAAGCCCCCAAAGAGGGTTCCCATAATGGGCACGGGAAGGCATAGGTATCTGTCCTGTAGTGTCCCGTCGTTGATGAGTTCGTATCTAGATAATAATGGCTGAAGTGAAGATAAGCTAGTTTAATACTTCTTTTGTCTTAAATTAATAATTTTTTAAAAAAATATATTTTATATTAATAGTTTTATTTTTTTATTTAAGCAGTTAGGTATTTAAAAAAGAGTATCACTAACTTATTTTTCATTCTCTTTGTAAATTTTACTATTTAATAAAAATTATTATTATTTTAAATATAACTATAAAATGAGTCTATATGCACCCCACTAATCTTTTTATTATCTTATTTTATTTATAAAATTTATAACGGAGTTTATAGGGTTATTAGGGTACTGAAGGGATTATTTGGGTGCATATAAACTCATTTGTAACTATATGATAAGGTAGGAGTAATATTAATGGTTTTGGATCTTTCTTATGATTAACCGTAGAAAGTTGTTAGAACAAAATATATTACATTGGATGGTTCATGCTTTTAAAGGGCTGAGTAGGGAATAGAAGAGAAGTTTTCCTAACCACATTGCATGGCCAGATTATACGATCATAGGACATGTAGAAGGAGCTAGGGAACATAGAACTATTAGATCCAAGTTTTAAGTTTCTCTTTTACCATTTTAGGTGGGAAGAAATTTTTACACTCCTCTCTAATAATGAGCCTAGCATAAAAAATATGACTCGTACATTAGTATATTGGCATTAAGGTGCGCTAACTTATATGCCATCGATCCGATGAAGGGCTCTCATAATTTTCTAAAGGTGGGCTCATTGTCAGGAGAATTGAAAACACTTCCTTCTTGGGTGATGTGGCAACATCCTATGGTCACCTAACTTTGGTCATAGAAATTTGGGCGATGTGGCTAACATCTCATGGTCACCTAACTTTGGTCATAGAAACACTAGACAAGTCCGGACTAGAAAGCCCGCCTTTAATGAATCTGAAATTTTAGTTGTCACGTCTCATGCATAGCCTAAGATTCAAAAGTGAAAGAGTCAGAGAACGTTGAACACGAGCAACAACGAGCGGGCTATTCGGACTATGACTATTCATGCATGAATGATGATATCCGAATATGTAGTCATTACTCATTAAAACTAGCCGACGGTCCTATTGTTTATTACTCCTTATATAAAATTTACCATTATCCTTTAAACACGAAAAGATAACCATTCGATGATAATACTCATGAACATGCACTTTAGATGATGAAAAATTAAGGGCTAGACTCCGAGCAAATATCATTGTTGTTAATGACAACTGAGTTCAGGTGGCGACGCTCCAAGCGGAGCTGGCGATGGTGCAGACGCAGCTCATGAACAGCAGGCTGGCTGTGGCGAATGCCCTCCGTAACGCAGCGCAGCAGGAGCAGCAGTTGACCATGTTGCATACCGGACCGGGCTACTCCAACACTTCCTCCACTTCCAATAATTTTATCAGTTTGGGCAACGACAACTACCCCTCTAATTTCGACCTCGCCGACACAGCCCCCATCCGGGCCCGGAGCTTCGATCCGCTTCAGCTGCCTCGGCCCACGCCGGAGGACGGAGAGGAGGAAGACAGCCAGGACCCCATTCTTTTCGCTACCCGCATCCTCGACCGCAAGTGAAGCTCATTTTATAGCATACTACTCTACTATTACTACCAGTTTTCCAACTAATTTGTACTAGCTTTGCACATAAAAGCATACATTCTGATACTACCTTATGATATTTCGCGAATAATTCAGTCGTGCAGTGTGGATCTGTATCCCCTCTCCGCTAGTAAAAAAAATTGAAACATCTTGCGAGTATGTTGTGTTAGTTGGGGGTTTGGCGTCGGGCATGTGACAAACGGATTGTTATCTGTAATCTGAACAATTAATTTTAAAACCTACTGGCCCAGATCCTTGCATTCTAGTCTGGCAATAATTGGGTCAATGTGGCCGATATATATCAAAGAACTCATCTTAGGGCAACAAGTTCATGTATAAGCAATCTCTTTTTGCTTTTAGCCAAAAAATAAGAGTTTATAAAAAAAAGAGCCAACTTTGAGCTGGGTCCAAGGATTGACTGTTGGGGGAAGCCCAATTGATTGGATGTCACTGCATGCATGTGTACATATTGCTGCAGGAAGGATTCCACTCCCCCAAAACAGTAATATAAGTATCTTTCAGGGTAAAATGCAATTATACCTCTCATATAAATTACATATATATCTTTATTGAAAAATATGCACAAAAGCCTATCTAGCAGTGGTTTATCTTTTTCCTCAAATTTTACGGTAATCCAAGGGAGACATGAACAGTTTTGCCGTAATTCAAGAGGGTGAACTTTATCTTTTCAACGCTTATGATCTGACAGTGAAATCATTTTAAACAAGAGTCAACGTCAATGGTCAACAACTGTTCCGCTTTTTATAAGCGAAGGGCAGCAGGTCACTCTAGCTTTAGGAAGTTTCTTTTGTTTTTCATAAAACAGCCCTTAATGTTTTGCTCTTTTCACTCCACCCAAAGCAAAAGCTTATATATATTTATTTCCAGAAGTTTTTAAATATTCATCTTTCGATCTACTAATGTTAATAACAAATTGACAATTTAGCAACATGAGTTCACAAATCACGAGTTCATCTTTATCATACTAGCTATAATATAAAAGTAGATTAGTATCCTATAAACTTTTTAAAATTGGACGGTTGGACCTATTTTTTGTATTATTAATATTTATTTTATCCCTATATAACTTATTTTAATTGTTAAAAAATTAAATATATTAGAATCATAATTTTTATTTTTTAGTTATGTTAATTTTAATTTTATAATATTATATCTTGCACTCTTAAATTCGGACTCTCGCATTCTTAATATTATTAAAAAACTCTCGACAAGCTTTATTAAATGGGATCTTACATGACTATGTATATTTTTTTAATCTTTTTTGTAGGCCCTACATAAATAATATATTTTTTAATAATATATATATATATATATATATATATATATATATATATATATATATATATATAAATTTACATATTTTTTACTACCTTAAAAAACCCTAAAAAGCTTTATCTAATGAGATATGCTACCAAACTAGTCACAAATATGAATAATATGCTCCATGACTCAAAGTCCTTTAACATCATTGTTTTTGCTGACCTATGACATAATATTTAACTTATGAGATTTAGATTTATAAATTCCTATTACAAGTGTATAAAGGTTAATTTAGAGCTTGTATGTATAATTGATAATCATTGAGATCCTTTATGATGTTTTAGAAAGAAAAAAAAGAGGATAACCCGCACTCCGGGTTATCTCAAAAATGAAAATTATAAAACCAGACCAAGAGCGGTAAGCTCTGAGTGTGAGAGTCATCACTTTCCTCTACGTACTTCGGAACTTTAGCACTTCGATGTGCGTAGGCTAGAACAAACCTAATTATATATCTAATTCGGATCGGGCTAACGTTGCCTTGTCGTTTGTTGCATACATACGTATTAGATAATATCTACAATATTACTATGATATTATAAAATCCGTACGTAGTTATGCCTAGTGGCTATTACATACACCATGCCATATGAAAATACATATGTATATCTGAATGTTTAATCAGATTTATACATAAGCCGATAAATCACCGAAAACACATGTCTCACTCTATCATAGAGTCGAGCACCACACAGACACCAACACATGTCTCGCTCTACCCCAGAGCGGATCCATTCACATTTACATGTCTTGCTCTACCTAGAGAGAGACCGAACACATCACACGTCTCACTCTACCCTAGAGCAAAACCGAATACATATCATATCCATGCATATTAAAACATAACGGATTAAGGCATAGCATAACAGAACATAATGGATCATAGCATAACATACATAAGAACACAACAGATCAAAGCATAGTGTATATCCTAATAAGCACATGCATTTAAATAAAAGGTCAGAAACACTTACTCCCCTGGTATCCCGATAAATAACATCGTTTATAGATGTTCGTTCCTTCTGGGCGTCCTTCCTTTCCAATCTAGAGGCAGCAGACGGAGCCTCATCTAGCTCCAGCACGTTTCTACCATTACGCCAGAATGTGACCGACAACACCCTCCCCTTTCCCGGAGACTTCTCAGTTTTTTGCGCCCGTGGGTGGCGGATAGAACCTCCCCTTACTTGGGGTTGTTCCGCACACTGCGTGGCCCTTTGGTGGAGGACGGAACCTCCCCTACTTCGGGCCACTTCCCTCGATGCGTCCTAGTGACGGAGGACGGAGCCTCCTCTTTCCCTGAGCAGTTTCTCTCTCTTCAGGGCACAAGGTCGGCGGACATAGTCGACCCTTGCCCCGAGCCGATCCTCCCCCTTCCTGGTGACACTTAATACATATCATGCCTGTAGGCTGTGAACAAAACCCCCCTTACCTGGAGACTCTTCTTTTTTTTCGTGCTTGTAAACTATGGACAGAACGTCCCCTTTTCTGGGGCATTTCTCACACCGTGTGACCCTTTGGTGGAGGACAAAGCCTCCCTTATTCTGGGTCATGACTCTCGATGCGGCCCAGTGATAGAGGACGAAGCTCTCTCTCTCTCTCTATGTGGGTTGCTTCTCTCTCCTCGAGGCACGAGGGTGGCAGACAGAGCCTCCACTTGCCCCATGCAATTCTTATATTTTAGGGATGCTAACTCGATGAATGGACCATGCTATTACATAAATCACCATCGAATTAGGCAGAAACGCCTCAAGAATAGAAGAAAACATACTTAGAACAAGTCAAAAAACTCCCCCAGAAATTGAACAGAAATTTAATTTATAGAAGAGGAGTATGTGGGTGTACAAAACACCCCCTCACATGTGCGCACCATGTGTCTTGCGTCTGCACAATTGCACGGGCCCCCCACCATGTAGCACCACGCCCCAATTCGGGCAGCATGATTGATGCGGCTGCTGGCATGAGCGCTGACGCCAACTATTCCATCCTCTTTTGATTAAAATAATGTTTTTTTATATTATTTTAATGTAAAAATACTCAAACTTCAATAAGCGATAACTTCTTACCTCAAAATCAAAATTGCGCGTTTTTAGTACCGATGGACTCGTATCAACAAACTCTCTGAAACAAAACTGCATATATGGGTAGATTATTTTTCTCTTTTCAAGTGGGTCTCCCCATGTGGCGTACTTCACGAGATTATAACTTTTGCTCCCGACCTCCGTTTCACGTATTTTTCGAGTTGTTACACTTATTACTTCGAGCTCTACCCGAAAATGGAGAGTTCATCCCTTACCCTAACACTTATCTAAATTATCAAATTACCCTTAACCTCCCCTGAGTTAAGCGTAGCCAGAAAAATAGGTCGTTACATTATAATTGTCAAAAGGTTAGGTTTGGTCGACTTTAACCCTAACTTTAAAAGGGTTAAACATGTAATCTATAACCTTACTTAAGTTATGGGTAATAAAATATTACTTTAATAATCTTACATGATTTACATTTTTAGCAAACATTAAGTGTGTCTTGTACATGTTTGAACAAATTGTGTACACGAGAACTTAAGAATTAAACTTAATAGTTAAAGAAAGACCAATTGACAATGAAAAAACAGATCCTCAAAAGTCGCAAATTTGAGGTGAATTTTGAAAATAAAAAGACCATGCTGAGTGAACGGACTTACTGTGCTTACAAATTAGTTGGGTAATTAACCGAGCCAACCCAAACTAATGGATTAAAAAAACAAATAGCTAAAAGTTTATGCAGCTCAATTACTTTATTAAATTTCCCCCTTATTTCGTTATGGAAAATAATATTCCTACTCATGTTTTTTCACATTAAAAGCCTAAAATAGGAAAAAAAATCTCTTTGATATGACTTACCTTCTCTCTCCCATTAAGGGTTAGAATAAACTTTTAATTTAGAAAACATAAAGAGTAAAAATACCCGCTTCCGTTAGTTTTAGGTTTGCTTTAGCGACAAAACAACACCCAAGGCCCTAATAAAATTGCCCAAACTATCTTACACCGAAGGAGGGCCCGGCCCACGTCATGGCCCAAGATCGAGCGGTCCGACGGGTCGAAAGAGGGTGGGCCTCTAAGTTCTAACCACCGATTAAAACACGTCGTGGAAAACTAAAAAGAGCACTTTAATAGGGTTTGTTGGCTGCAGGGTTTAGGATCGGTGCACGTAAACGGTCGCAGCGCCAGTCCTGTGAGACTCAGACGAGACACAAGTCACACAACACCTCTCGCGGGGGAAGAAATCAGAAGAACGAGGGAGACGGAGGTGGGGAAGAGAGACGAGCCCTATTCCGGCCAACGGAATATTCCATTGCTGACCGCAATTGGAAGCGAAGATCAAGCTTTGGTGGTCGTTTGTTTTCAGAATTGAGGATCGTCAGCAGCAGCCATGGCGCTTCCCATCGGGAAGCTCACCATCCTCATCGGAGCAGGTCTCACCTCGGCTTCTATTCGTATTTCTAAGCTTTTATATTTTGTATGTACTGCGTCTGTTGATTTGAGTTTGATGTTTCAAAGGTTTTTGTCTTGTCAGGATTATAGGTGTTTTGTTTTTTAGTTGGTTCACTTGTGTTATCAGAAAGCTATTTTCTTTGCACTCTCTCCGCCACTATCTCCTTGAGGCGCCATTGGGGAATGTATCCAAATAGAACGACATGAAATGGGAAAGGATATGGAATAAATGAAGTGCTTGGTGATGATTAATCGAGTCCATGTTGGGCGCTACTAGCTAAACGTTTGGTTGGATATTGTAGTCTTTTTTATGTTTCAGTATTTGTGCATTAGAAGACGAACCTTGTAGATCTTTACACTACATGGGCTCTCTAGAAAAATAACCAGGACAACAATTTTTACTTGTATTAATCCTCATGTTTTTATCACATTATGCTTAATGAATCAATGGGGATAATAAAAAGTTCTAGTAGGTCGGACAAAAATTGGGAGTAATTCAACAAGTGATCATTTTTTTTCAGAAAGTCGTTTCAAACATTATAGTATATAAAATAAAGGTCATCTAGGAAAACTGGTATTTAATGTATGCCCCCACTCGGTATCTGGTGGTTTAATACTTAGAGGAAAGCTAACACGGATGAAGGCTATCAAACAAGGGAGTTAAGTGACAAGTCATCTATGACTTGCGAGTTGTATTTGGAATGACTATCATTTTTACTTCTTTAAGAAGTACTTACCCTTTGCTGAATGTTTAATTTGTTTCTGGTACAATGTGGATACTACTATTGTATAGCTTGATTGGAGATTTAATAGTTCTTAACTGGACGGCTTCCCCCAGAAATTAGTCATTGGTTTGAAAAATTTACTTGTTTAAGACATTGTTGTCTTTCTGTATAATACATTGAGTGTGCTCATATGGGAGGCCCGAGATCAATTGGTAGGAAAAATAGAGGGGCTTATTTTGTAGGAAGAACATTGGAGTAACTTAACAATGATTATGTGTCAGAGAGGCGTTTCTGATGATATAGGATATGAAATGAAGATTATTTTTGGAAGTTAGTTGTTGTGGATGCTCCATGCGGTATCTGGTGGCCTGGTACAAAGAGGACCCCAACACATGTGATGTACTGTTTTTTCGTTTTTCTTTTCTTTTCTTATCAACATGGTTTAGTTTTGATTCAAAATACTTCTCCGTTTTGAAAACATGATAAGTGGCTCATTGACGATCTTAGGGGATTTAGATCCAATGTCTCAAAGACATGAAATCTACCTGGAAGAGAATTGAAGATGCTTTTAATGAGTTTGAATGGTATATTAGAGTGACATTTTGGAGCTAAATCTCTTTCGCCTGCTTTAAGTAATTGGAAACATGTGTAGGGTTGTTACAGGTTGAATGATTTGACAATTACTAAACAAAGGAAACTTTCTGTTATTTGGAGGACTAGGTAAATGCCGTTCTATTCCTTTTGGCAGAATAGTCCACTTATTGATGAACCATGTAAGTTATTATGAAATTCTGTTGGAGACAAAACCACCATAACCTTACTCCTTTCAATTTTATCATCTCACTGCGGTTATGCTGTTTGATCTGGATGTTATTATTTATGGCTAAATTGATGCTTTAACTATTGTCCCTTGAAAATGCTCATCGAGGATGACCTGTTACTATTTCATTTGATTTATGCTGTCAGTTTGGCCTTTGTGCAAAAAAATATAAATATTTTTGGTCCATTATTTGGAAGAAGGTTCTCTCTTCTGACACATTAGAAGCATATTTTATTTATAATAATAATTTCATTGATATCATGAGATGTAATATTTAATATTTCAATTAAGAGAGTGTACTGTTTTGTTAAATATTCAACTCTCTCTCTCTCTCTCTCCCCCTCAATTTTCCGTGATATTATTTTGAAATCAATATTGGAAGGATTAATGGATGAGTCATTCTTTTTGAAGCAGTAATTAGATGAAAGCTGTTAATTTTTTTATACTGAATACAAGATTCAGATCTGCTTTCTTTTCTCTTTTGCAGGAATAGTTGGATCAATGCTTTCCCAAGAAGGGAAGTTATCAGATTTTTTTTCTGGTGCTGCTAAGGTATTGGTTCTATCATTGCTGGCTTATCAATTCAGTCTGTCAGAATCTGTATTGAGTTGTGTTAGTGAAGTCTTAATATCTAAGTCAATAGCTTGTCAGCTGGCTGTGAAAAGCAGCCCTCATGTAAATTGTGGGCAACTCAGTGGTTGCTTGTGACTTGATATCGACTCATCTGACTTGTTAGAGTGAAAGAATTTAACTAGCTGAGTGTATGCATCTGCCTATATGTCTATATATGCAATTCTTTTTATTATAACTGCATGCAAACACATAAATTTCTACAAACAAAATATTTTACTTCTTGCATGGTCGGTGAGTTTGTGAGATCAGGTCTTATGCTAAAGTTGATTGTACTATTCCGGCCTGCCGTGTCATCAATTCTTTAGATAGCATGGGGCCCATACAAAATACTGTTAGCAAAGATATATAGCTGCACTATTTTGAGTTAGTTATTGGGATAATGCTTGAGGTTGAGGTGTTGATTTAGTGGGTTTTTGGTTGTGTTTGTTATGGCATGTTTGAAGCAGCAGGAATGCTTTCTCTTATGGTTTTCAGCATTAGTTTATGGAAATAGCTATTTGAATAAATGATCGGAGCTGTTCTTTGCTAATGGTATGGTTTATTTCAGTTTGTTTTTAAGCATATTCAGAAAGATGATGCACGACCGACAAGGAAACCTCAAAATGATTCATTGTTGGCTCAGGTTTTGGTTCTGCCTTTTTGCTGGTTATTTAATGCTGTTACTATTTTCTGTTGGCCATAAAATGCCGCCAAAGGGTCCATTTAACACTGCTATAACAACATTTTACTGTTGCCCTTATTCCACGACAAACTTTTCCTTTGTAATTTTAGATAGTGCTCTGGTAATATTCTTTATTATTTCTGAGGATATAAATTGCTCTCCCATTGAATCTTGTTTATTAGATTTGGGCCGGCAGTGAATCAGGTAATTTGTAGATTTCTGCTGCTTGCGCATCTCAAACTTCTAGAAACTGTTAATTGTCATCCATATTAGATGTTGGATAGCCTTTGATTATTTGCAAGATCCCCAAGTCTCCCAAGTGCTTAAGCCGCCTAAGCGTTTGGGTTCCTTTTATGAGTTGGAGCATTTCATTTGAGTAGATATGCTTTTGTTCCTTTCACCAATTTATGTTATCCACATGAGATGAGTCTCCCTTCTGTTTATATTCTTCAAAATGGGTTTTTTGAGCGTCAGAATCAGACTTCCTGTTTATAAAAAAAATTTATATGGGGAATCATGTAAAGAAAAGCAGCTTTGGAAAGGTGGTTCAGATTGCATAGATAACTATTGATAATGGAAATATTATTTAAAAAACACTGAATTATAGTTTTGTTAAATAAAGTTGCTGTTGGAAATATAATGGTCCGGAGGGCGAAATGATTTCAGCAAAAAATATGTATGGCTGCTTCACTAGTCAGGGGGTAAAATGCAGATGAGGAAAGGAAGTGAATCTCAGTTTTTTTATTAACGGTTCCAATGAAATAGTCTATTCTTTTCAATGCAAGGTTGTTTTTTGTGTGATTACTTGTATATTTTTCTTTAATGTACAAAACAGAAGACTAGTTAGTCACAAGGGCAAACCATGGGATGGCTGTATTTAATTATGCTCGTAGAATCTACAAAGTGCTCTTGTTTGTTGCTGATGCTATGTGCCTACAATGATAATCTTATTGATGAGGATGAAGTTGTGTGCTCTTTGTGATGCAAATTGCTTATTAATGGGACATGTTTTTATCTTATAAAAAAGGTGAAACATGTTTGTATTTTGATGATTGCATTAAAAAATTATCTTGATTATTTAATTTCTATCTTTCATATGTCAGGTTAGTAGATTGCGAGAAGAGCTGCAGATTCTAGCGGCATCGGGGCCAGTTACAATTATAACTGCGAGGGGATCAGGTTAGATAGTGGCATGCATGTTTGAAGAGTGTTTTTTGTTGTATGGACTTGTTCTGATTGGTTAACTTGTATGATACACGACAAGAAGAAAGTTGCATTTATTGCTTCATGTGAACTTGCAAATGTGTTTGATGCTATCCTTGTAGTTACCATCAGTTGATTTACTCATGCCCTCTTGGAACCTTACATCAATATATTTCATATGTTTCTTTCGTTTTGCTACATGTACTTTGGTGAAGAATGGAAGTTTAATATATTACGAAATGAAGAGACCTTTTTTTATCCTTTTTGCTGAACCGATAGGATTGGATTCAATGGAACAAACAACATGAACTTGTATGACAAAATGGCATGTCAATTTGGGATTCTCCCTTGTCACTTGTCATGGAACACCGTCTCAGATCTCGGTCTTGTCTCAATGAGCCAAAGAGATGATATCTCTGAGAGAACTCAGAGAGATCTCGAAGAGATCATATAAAACAATCTCGATCATCTAGGTAACCAAAACAAGTTAGTCCACACATATATTTAACAATCTAAGTGCATATTATCATTTATAAACATATATATATTAATATTTTATAATTATAAATTTATTATATAATATAAATTACATAAAATAAGTAGAATATACAATATCTAGTGATGACGTAGAATGAGAGTAAACACATTTTATGTTTATCAAGAAAACCTATTGAGATACAAGATCTGGGCATCAATAAACCTAATGAAATGAGATGAGAAATTGATTAAATATAATATTTAATGATATATTAATGTCTCCCTTGTCTCCCATCTCCTTATGATTGTCGCGATCTTGGCCATATTGACATGATCTCTGCAATTTCGCATAGATCGCAGCAAGATCTTGCCGAGACGGTGTAAAATGGTGTTTTCATGGTATTGAATCTCGGCAAAGGCCCCAAGACAGATCTTACTGCCGAGAAGGCAAACCATGTCATTTGCTTTAATGTGATATCTGATTTTAAAATTTTCAGCATTTGGTGATATTTTCATAACATCTTTGTTTGTTCTATGTTCTTTTTTTTGTTTTTTTGGTTTTTATGTATTACCTTTGTTTTGTAAACGGGCACTACCTTTTTTTACACTTTGGTGGATCATGGTGCTCTGCATTAGTTCCTCATTCAGTAAGTTTGAATATAAATCTCATATTCAGGTTTTTGCATATATGCATGATGGCAAATATTGTTTAGCGGAAATTCTTGTTGGTCAGGAAAATGGTCATAAGAGAAAAGGTCATGCTACGAATATACAGGAGGATAATTAACTATTATCATGTAGCAGTTCAGCCAAAATTTCAGGAAGTGAATATTGTTCGGGAGTAAGATTATGATTTATGATGTCCAATGTTTCCCTTAGTCAACATGGTCATTATTGTAGGCAGCGTGTATTTTGGATCTGTCGGAGAAACTGACTTTCAGGTTTTTAGGTTTAAGTTCTATTTTTGGGAGTAAAATCGTTTAGAAATATTGTTATAATTTAGTCTTGGGACACTGGTTTGTTTAACGTGTGCTATGATTCTATTTGTTGAACATGTCCATGGCTCCATGTGTGTAGAAGAGTGTGTGTGTGCTCATACTTCCTTGTGTGCGTGTGTGGGGTTTAATAGGTATGCTTTATCATACACAAAGTTTTTCTATTATGTAGGTGCAAAGTCCTTTGGGGTTCCAGTAGTTATTGTTGTTGGTGGAGTTGTTGGATATGGGTATATATGGTGGAAGGTAAAATCTTCTTTCATACTTCTATATGGTGGGATAAATATGATGGTGACAATTGCCAACAATGTCTAAGGAGAAAATAAGCTTTCACAATAAATATGTGTGATGATATTTCTTTCTTTCTAAAATTTTCGTGCAACTTTCCTTGCTTTATCATGAAAGTTTATTGATTGCAAGTCTTTTTTGTCCTGTATGCATCTTCAGGGCTGGAAACTTTCTGATTTTATTTTTGCAACACGACGTAGTTTATCTGATGCTTCCAAGGCTGTTGGTGAATCACTTGAAAAAGTTCATTCCTCCATAGCTGTAAGTTCTCTGATATATGGTTACTTATTTCTCTGAAATTTGGTTGAGAAGATGGATAGATAGATAATTCTGCCATAAGGTATCTCTGATTACACTTTTGCTTTGAAAAACTACATTGTGAACAAAACTAACTTTTTCATGTTTAATCTGTTTATTCACTACATCTTTATGTGTGGGGATAGTATCATTTTGATTATTTGCTCGTTTTCTTTTCTTTTCTCTCCCCTTGCTCTCTTAAGTTGATTGGAAAAAGGTAAATGGATATGATATTACTCATCAACAAGCCTGTAGGACATCTGGAAATGATGGAATCTCTTTTTTTGGTTGATTTTGATACCTTCTTAGGTTCCTTGACGGTATCTCATTGATTTTGCAGAACTTTTGTGCATTTAGGGATAGTTTGAATATATAATTAATGAAAAGGTCATAATAGAGTTGGATGATGTAATCATGAATTTAACCATGAATAATTAGGACAGGGTGTTTGTCAATGATTCATGGATTGATAGATATCTACAATTCTAAGGATTTTAATTATATAACACCCTTTTTATAAATGTTCTTCCCCCTAGGATTCATCTCTTATTCCAGCACACAGTTGGATGCACTTTTGAACATCTGGACTCTTCACCAAGGTTTTTTATTGTGAATTGTTGTGATGATGGTTTTGAAATATAGGTTGCAAAAAGGTTATTGTCTTCCAAACTTGATCGTGTGAATCATAATGTAGAAGACTGTAATAAGATTGCCACGGATACTTTGGAAGAGGTCAGATCAGTTTTTTTTTTTAATTTATTTGGAATGACAACCACCTATCTCTTTGGAACGTTCTTTGAATGCAATTTTTTACACTGTTCTTTGTGTAGGTCACTGAATTAAAAGGAGAAATAAGAGGCTTTAGTAATGAGGTTGAATTTGTTCAAAACGCAGTGCATACTTTGGTAATCTGTTCTCATTTAATGGCAGCTGCAATTTTTTTTTAAATTACTGCAATGTTCTCATAATATTGTTGTCCCCTGATATAAGCTAAATGTCGCTTGTGAAATTCTACTAGTTAGAATGATATGCTGATGCTTGATACAGTGGCCTTATAGTTGATGGACTACAATGTAGAGTCTCTCGCACAATGACAATTAGTTTTGACTGGTAGCCTGGAAATGGACATTGGGTAGGGACTCGGGATGATGATCAGTGGTCTATATAGTTGATGGTCCCTAAAAATGTGGTCCACATCCCAATCCACCCCTCTTGCATGGTGCATGAACACTATTATGTTTGTTACTCAATTTGCAACATAAATACACACTACTATGCATGTATGTGTTCTATACACACTAAAATCAGCTTTCACAAGTGAGGAAACTGATGCCCATTTATGTGCATTGAGTGGAAAGGCTTTGAAATTGATAGCATCACAATATTTGATCCTGTTACCATTTAGATGTGCAATTCAATTTTCTTGTGAATTGTATTTTTGAGCTAGTCCCAATACTCTGGTTTACATCCACCTGTTAAAATGCAAAACTTTTTTCATCTGATTGAGGTCAATTTGTTATGGTCGGCTTATGTTATTGGTGCATTTTCAATTTTCCTTGCTCCCCAAGAGTTGGATCTCTGCAAATTCTACAAAATTCTCCAATAATAAATATTCAACTGATCTTGTTTAAAATGCAGGAGTCAAAACTGGGTCGATTAGAAGGCAAACAGGTTTTTTTTTCTCAGTGCTCATATGAAAAAAATTATTTTATCTGTTTCTATGGCTCAATGTAGTGATTGATGCTTTCAGTACATTCTTGATAGGATGTTGCAAATCATGGAATTTGTTTTTTGGTTGATTGTGCGTCAAAAATTGAGGGACGGATAAATGAGGTAAGCTAGATTCTTCTAATGTTTCACCTTTGGAACAATATGAGATGCACCATCTGAATATTTTATGGCCTAGGATAATAGATATCATTGTGCAATGATGCCCATCTGGTGAATCGTATGTGAGGATTAAAGTAGACTGATTACTAGTAAATAATGACATGACTATAATTCGTGCAGGCATCTCCAGCATCTTCGGTGCCACCAAAACTTTCAGGGGTCGCACACTCGTCAAGGGTACTATGTCAGCACAGTAGTTCAGCGCATTTTTAGTTCTAATTTATTTACCCAACTTATTAATTTCCTATGAGACAGCCGTCAACACCACCAGCTGTTCTAGCCTTGGAACCGCCCTCGCCATCCTCTACAGTGATTTCAAGAACTGTAAGTTTTGTCTATAAGATGTTCATTGATTGATAGAAAAATCTTCCATTCATCAACATGTTCTGTATTTTGTCTGTGGTTATTACTTGCTGCTATTCTTTCAGGGTTCACGATCTTTGCAACCAGCATCTCCATCAGGCTTAAAGGTTTTACTTATTCTCTCATTTCTCTCTTTGAAAATTTCCACTCCCATATAAGGTTGCATATCTTCTAATTCTGTTTACAAATTTTACTTTTACTATAACAAAACAAATAACCAGGTGCTGCAAGAGATGTCAGATCAGAGTTGTCCTCCTGTTATGGGAGCTTCCCATGGGCCCCAAATTTTACAAAGACCCAGCAGTAGTAACTCTTCTAGTCGATTTGGATGGAACTTTGGGGGTTTTCTGACTAGAACCAAAAGTAGTGCCACTTAAATCTTCCAGGTAGAGCACATCAGCAAGCTTCCTTTCTTGTCCTCGCCATTCGTGAGCATGAAAGTCATACATAACAACTGAATCACAAGGGTCCCTCCGAGAAGGTGCTCTACTATGTGGAAGGGAATGACTTGAGGACTGAATTTTTGTAGATTTGGATATCCTTTGTTATAATGAGATAAAGGAAATGGCCTAACAAGGTTCTGTGATATTATGACATCAAAATTATACAAGTAGGGACAACAATTTGAAAAGCATACTGCCGTCATGCCCAACTTGTAGCGTTGTTGAAGGTAAATAAAGCATGCAATGTATTCAATCCTGCAAACCGCTGCTCAGCATATAGATGCTTGTCGGTCTGTAATCAGTTAAGCAGTTGGGTGTTCACTGTCTAATATAGTCGGTGATGTACTCAATTGTATTTAAGGGGCGGTTTGGGTGTGGAAATTGGGTAAAATTTTATCGATTTTGTCCTAATTTTATGAAAAATCACCAAAATTATGGTTGGGTTTAGAAGGTGGGAGGACCTAAAAGTTGATTTAAGTTGTTTTCGTTGGAATTGCCGAATAATCTGATAAGGTGATTTTGTCCAATTTTGCTCCCAACGCCTCTTTTAGAATTAAAGATTTTATTATTTTTTAATTTTTTTTTAATCAATTCGAGCCTTAAGAAGTGTCATATAGGAGTTTATTTTAAAAGTTTAAAATTGCATTCTCCTGTGAGATCTTGTTTGATTGGGCTTGTTAATACAAGTGACAAAGTGTTACGTTAATTTAAAGTTTTAGAAATAAATTTGATGTGATATGTAAATTTATTTTATAAAATTATATTACCAACTGTAATTTTTATTTGATGGTAAATCAGTAGAATTAATTTTAAAAAAAACTTTAGTTTTATTTCTAAAAAATTCATACCTAAACAACCCTTACTTGTGTTTATGGAACATGAAATCTACAAATAAAACCTTATAAAAAAAATAGAACTATCTAAAATTGATTGGTTTGCAACCGTGTAATGATTTCAAAGATTAGGAAAAGTTTAAAAGGATATCTATTTTATATGCTTTTGATCCATTAGTTAGAATTATATGATTTTAAAGTTCTCATTAAATTTGATTACAAACTATTATGGATTGTGTAATAAAACTGAAAAAAATGAATAATAAGGGAGAAATGATAGTATTAGTCATGCAAATTAGAAAAATGTGAAGATTATCATCTTATCTAGTGTCTAACTCCCCTTTGTTTGCTTGAAAAAAAAAGAAGAAATTAACTCTTTAGACCACAGCAAGACAAATAAGTTACTATTCTATGTACCAAACCATCACGTTCAATTTCATCTAGGCAAATGAAAGAAAGTAGGTATAAAATATACATTTTATGTCATCAATTTTTTTGAGTCATGCCAATTAAGTTTTTTTTCAAGGTTTTATTACTTGTTTTAGCACAATTTTTTGAACTTGTAGAAATAACTTCCGCTCCTTTTACATATATCAACAAATATATACTTGTTAGTATGTGCCTGGCACACGAGATAGGTGCGTCTGTCGGTTGCATCACCACTGTATGGTTTTGATCGCATAACAGACATTACTGGGGAGTTTTATCTGCCCACCTGCCCCTTGATCTGATGCGCGCCGTCGGATCTTCATTCGAAGATGCTAATGCATATCAAGGTACATTTCTTTGAATATGCCATTTAAAAAAAAGTTAATTTTATAGTTGGTTGTAAAATGCGCACTCTTATTGTTTGAAAAGAATCATCTTTTCTATTACATAGTTTTTATGCAGGTAAACACTTTATCCCATAAAATGAC
Organism: Saururus chinensis; assembly: GCA_035235625.1. Classification (NCBI taxonomy): domain Eukaryota; kingdom Viridiplantae; phylum Streptophyta; class Magnoliopsida; order Piperales; family Saururaceae; genus Saururus; species Saururus chinensis. The sequence goes on from CP141145.1 coordinate 38,306,428, forward strand.
ATGGATACATGCTCCTTGAGTAGTACTGGCAAGAAACAAAAAAACAGACGAAAAAAGAAAAGTGATCTCATCTTTAAGTAACAAAAATCTTATGGACATCTATATTGGATAATGTGAAAAGAAAGAACAATTCATATTCATTTTCACCTTCATATAAATATGGATCATGTATGTTGGATCATGATTTATCTATTAATCATATGTTCAGTGAGTCCAATTCTATTTCTATGGCGTATTGTCATGCTAATATTGCTTGTGTGCAAAGCAAGTCTCATATCATCATGCGCTTGCCTTCTCATGTTGGATGTAGAGTTCTTAGAGGCCTCTCCTTTTTGGATCGATTTGGATAATGGAATTTCAGAATAAAATAGAAGCCATATTTTTTGGTTTATCTCTTGATTTTGGCTTTTATTGCAGTAGGACTGTCATTCTCATGGGGCATGGCTTTTCGTCTACCCTTGTTTTTGTATAGTTAAAAATGAAGAGATTCTCATGATTTTCTCTCGTGAAAAAGTACAATGTAAATTAACATTGAACTAAGCAAAAACGTACCTTGTTCATCCATTTCTTGAAGCTATGAAAAACATTAAGAAAATTCAACAAAATAGCCAAGCATTCACCGAGTGTGTGAAGCAATGAAAAACATTAAGAAAACCGAATAAAAATACTAACAAAACAGCCACGCCTTCTTCACTCTCTTGACCAGGAATAACAGGGAATCCTCTTTGTTGATAAGGCAGTAAAGGGATTAGGCTTATATATAGTCTTATCGTATAACGTCCCATCCAAGAGACACTATCGGATGCCTTACACACCCCTTCATGCATTCGGCTAATATTAATTAAGAATTTTTAGGTTTATTAACTGAAAATACATGAAACGATGTCTTTTCCTTTTTAGAAAGTGATATTTACTCATCAAATCTATTTGATAAAAGACTCAGACTTGGGTTTTAATTGAACAAAATAAGTGAGCCCAAATAAACTTTGTGTGAGGCGGGTGTTATATCCAATTAAAACCAATTTGTGAGTTTTTGTTGGATAGATTTGATGTGTGAATATCGCCATATGTTGGTTTTTGAAAGTGACTATGGGTGCATATGTAGGGATACACCAACATATATTTCTATTATAAAAGAAATAAATAAAAATTTTACTTCCTAACAGCTTGAGCTTTTAAAAAACTTTATTATTATACAACTATATTATTTCAAATTACAAGTGGTGGTCTGTTAAGGCCCCCACCTCCCTTATGGTTTTTGATAAAAAGAAGTATATGGAGCTATTTCTGTTACAATAAAACTAATTATTTTTCTATCAAGAAAACAAAAATAATTTTAAATAATATTCTAATAATTTTACTCCATTTGTCCCATAATTGAAAAAAAAACTTCCCATGGGAATAGACCTATTTGACTCAATTTAAGTAGTTGGATATTTAAAAAAACCTCAAAAAAATCCATTCTCTTTTTTATCAGCTGTAAGTTCTACTAGTGAAAAAAAATTACTATTTTTTGTATTTGAGCTATTAATATAGGAGTATCTTGTCTTCCAATTTTAAAATAAAAAATAGGTAAATACCACTATCTCATTAAGAAAATAATAGGGGTTTCCCTAAGAATGGACCTGATGACTACATTAATTATTTGGTGGTCTCCAAAACACTATTTAATACCTATTAGTCAAAATTTTGAAAGTACGTGGTTATTTCCCCCCATGTTTTACTTAAGACCCCCCAAATAAAAAATATTTGTGTCATTATTTTATTACTTAGTATTAAGGCAACCCTCTCCATTGCCACCATGACAATCCTGGACTCTCCTCTCTTTGTAATCACCACCGTCCATGTGTCACTACACCCTCTCCCTGTGGGAATACATTCTTGTATCTCATGTGTATTCCTCAATGGGAAATATATACCTATATCTATAAATAACTGTATTCTATGAATAAAATAATATCTTTTGTCTATTTACATTTAGTACCCCCCATTCCTACCCGCATAATTACTACGAGGCACCACAGGGAATAAAATGCCCTTTCATATCCCCTTCCCCTGCCTTGGACATGCATGAAAATTTCACCGATAGCAAGAGGGCTATGAGCACTGGTGTTTACTGTCTAATGCAAAGTATACCAAATATACTCCCTCCCATATTCATGGATATGTTCGTTTGCAAAGGAAAGTCATTCCATTAATTATTCAAAAACCTTCTGAAGGTTGCATGGGGGGAGGGGGGTACCCCCCACCATATCAAAGTGCATTATACAGGGATTGAGGGTCCTCGTCAATTTCTGTATGTTGTGGCAGTGACATCTCCCCACTAGAACCCATCTAGAAGGTTTCAAGCCCTTTCAAAAACCTTTTGGAGGTTACATGGCGGGGGTACCCCCCGCCATATCAAAGTGCATTATACGGGAACCTTTGATCTCTGCCAATTTATGCATGTTGTGACGGTGACATTTCCCTACCAAAGCCCATCTAGAAGGTTTCAAAAGTTTGAAAACTTTTTGGAGGTTGCGTGGCGGGGGGTACCCCCTGCCACATCAAATTGCATAATATGGTGACCAAAGGTTGCTGTCAATTTCTATATATTGTGGCAATGACATTTACCCGCCAAGACCCATCTAGAAAGTTTCTGTAATTTTGATGAGCTATCTAGTAATTTACATCATAAATAACAAAATATAGCAATAAAAATCATTGAAAACGGATTACATAACTAGTTCTGCAGTGGCATTTGATTTAATGGAATAGAGATGTGTGAGAAGAAATAAGAGGGGAGGGGAGGGGAGGGGAGAAGTTGGTGGGTGTCAGAGGCTGAGTTATGGGGGGGGTATAAATGAGTATTTTTTTATTTTTTTTGGGGTATATAAAATATAAAAGGGTTTGAATGAAATGTGGAGGAGAAATAGCCGTGTTTTAAATGAAATTAGCCCTTCTTTCTTGGGCATTTACATCAACTACGTTGAGGGATAATTTATTGTGCCTTTGTAAAAACTTATTAGCAAAAAAAAGGTAACAAAACGCGACCAAATTGAGGTTTTTGAATGGTCGATATGGGTGAAATTTCTTTTCTTCTTGTTGAATTGGTGATTGACTCTCTGAGCCACGATGGATTTGGGTGGTGGCGGCTCTGTCACCTGCCCAGGCCCACTGAAAATAAGCTTAACTTACCATTTTTTTTTAAAAATTCCATTTCACACTAATTTCAACGTGAAGCTCTTGATGCCACTGTTAGACTTAATAGGATCATGTACATATGAAGTTAGAGTGATAAGTAATAAAAATTTAAGGTGAAAGGACATGCCTTTATTTCTAGTTATTTATCACTTTTTTTTTTGGAAAACAAACTAGTTTAAATGAATTGATCCACTACCTAGGCATTTACAATAAAGCCACTACAAGGTAAGATTGCGGGACAATACAATATAACAACGTGAGAGTAACACATTCAATATGTCTTATATAAGTAAAATAAGTTAAAGCACCATCGGGGAAGAGAAAGATGCAGGCCATCATCACCACTACACCAGCCCTGCTAGTGCAAAATATAGCAGTTGTTTCTAAAGGATCGGTCAGATGCCGATTAACCAAAAACTAGTCCTAAAGCTACCGATAATGATATGGGCGGTTTAAGGTGGCTTAAGTGGAAACCTCTTGAAGTAGAGATGGATGGCCCACATGACCGTGGACCTCGGGCCCAATCTAGAAAGAAGATTGGAGACACGCCTAAAGTTGGGGCTGAACGTTGAAAAAGTAACAGACCTCTGCTCAAACCACCATAAGAGGAGGTAGGAGGCATGGCTTTTGGAGTTCCACGGGGAAGATTGAAGAACTCGGTCCACAGCAAAATTAACAATATAGAGCACATAGAGACATATAGCATAGAGGAAAAAGATTTCCAACCATAGAAAGTTGGGAGCTTAAAGCTTTACAATAGACCACCAACAACAAAGGATGAAGTGCGAGAGAATAAAGGGGAAATAAGGATTAGATGACATGCAAAAGGTAGGAGAAAGACATAAGTAGAAGACAAAGAAAAGAATGAGTAAATGACATGCAAGAGATGTGAAGAAGACATGCAAGGTGAAGATAAAGAAAAGAAGGGGTAGATGACATGAAGAAGAGACAGAGAAGACATGCTGAAGGACGGGAGAAATCTAACATCAAAGAAGGGAGTAGAGATGAGAGATCGGAAAAAGGGAAGAGATTGGTAGGATAGGAGAGAAATCTGGCAAGACCAGTCCAGAGGCTGGTGGGCGGCGACTCACATGAACCACCACCCAAAACCAATTACACATTCTTCCAGCGCATTTTCCAGAAAACGCCTCACACCCCCTTGCAGTTGCCACAAATGTCTTCTCCTCTTTAAAGGGGTGCATGAGACTCATAGCCACGAAGAGGAGGGACTAGGCTCTTTATAGAGAATGAGACCCTTCCCAATAAGGTGTTCTCAACCTAAAAATCACAATCATAATCAAGCACATTTTTTCAGTAATTTAGGGGGCCCGCGATACGCAGCTTACCATTCTAGCTATTTTATAAGATATAATATAATTATATCCTATCTTATTAAGTCCTCTTAGGTCTCTTTCTTTTAGTATTATTTATACAAATCCATTCTAACCTTCTTACTACGTAATCTTTGTACATGTTCATAGTGTTAGATCCTTGGCTACTAATGTAATCTATAGTCTCTAAACTTTTTTCTTAAAGTTATTACCCCTAAGTTACCGCACATATACTTATTCCTAATCTTATTTTTTTTATTCTACATATCTACCTTAAGATTTTCAGTTCAGATATATTCAACTTATCAAAAGGACTTTTTTTTTATCCAACATTTTATATGTTATATTTAATTTATTTATATGACTTTTCTTTAACATTGTGCCTCCACCCATTCACTCTACGAAATGAACCTTTAATTCGTTAGTTCCAGATGCGAACTTTCATAGTCTTTAGGTACGCTCTATCAAGACAAAAGGAAATTCTTTTCAAGCGTAGTAACGTGCCTCAAAACCTAAAATAGAGATTACAGTAGGAAGAATTTTTGGTTTGTGCAATTAGTGAACGATTTTTTATTTTTATTTTTGCAGCATTAGGAAATGGAGCAAGTTCGTGGTAGCAACAATTCGTTTGTACCCAAGATGACTGAAGGCAAAAAAAATCAATCTATGTTGACATGCATATGAAGACAAGAATTAGAAAAATAATCAGGCCAAATCCGTTACACGCCGGTAGAATGCAATCCCAGTTAAAATATGCCGCAGCTTCCCTTCAAACTCTGGCACTTGATGCCACTCCCTACTTGACACATCATAGGTGACTAAACGTTTGATCCTCTCCAAGGTCCGAAACAAGAGCACACCACCTTTGTTGCCCAAGCACAATACTCCCACAAAAATCCCATAAAGCTCTGAGGACCTGTCAAACTCCTTCCAAATGAGTGCTCCTTTTGTTGTTAAATCCACCTTATGCAGCTTCCATATGCAAATGCAACCAACCGCTTTTGGAAGTGTCAACAACCCGCTGAGCATTAGTTGCCCATTGGTCTCCAGAAGAGTGTAGTTGGTCCCATGGGGAGGAAGGGGCACCAGAAACTTCTCCCAGGTCCCATTAATCATGTTGTATGACACAATACCAGCCGGACGTGACCGGAGGAAGTAGACGACCCTACACAACCTCCCGGGTGCCACAGGGCAAACCATGGTTCCCATGGCTGCTCCAGCTGTTGCTACGAGAGTCATAAACATCATAATAGTGGTGCCGATTGCACACTACCCACAGTATTTTGTAACCAGAATCAGCTGTACTTCCATTTAAGGTCATTCCCATGCAAGGCATTTATAATTACAGGGACACTCATTGAAGATGTTGGTTGCCCTTGCAGGGAGCTTTCTGAATGATCTAGTCAAAGGGTTGCATACGCACATTTCTCCATTTCTGCGGTCCAAAAAACAAAAACAAGGCCACCAGCTGAGGCAACTGGTTTTGCTATGAAGAATTTACTGGGCAGAGGTGAGATGGTGTTGTGCCATTTCTGCACCGCAGGATCATACATGGCCCTGTTCTTCCATTTTCCCTTTGCGATCATGGGCATGTAATACCAGGGGTGGGTACATGGAGCCCCTGCACACCGCTGTGAAAAACTTGGTGATGCCAGCAGCAGGGACCAGTTCTTCCAGTGCGAAACCGAATGATTGAAGCACCACGTAGCCTTGCAATCACGGGTTCCAAGAGATCCTGGGGGAATTCTTTCCAAATATCCTGTTCTATTCTGGTACAACTCCCAGTCTTTGGGCATTTTTTTACGAGTTGCCATCTCCTTTCGAGATTTTCCTGATGATGGTAGGATTAGTGGTACGTCACTTTAACATGTTCCGCTCCCTCATCATATTGCAATAATTGAAATAGACGCTGCCTTCTGAACTGCTCTCAACAGCAAGGAACCCCCCATCTGCATGTTGATCATTCACACAACTTTTGAGCTATATATAACTTGATCATTCAAGGAAAATCTTATTTCTTACATACACAAAAAAAAAGAAGAAAAGAGAAGACTAAAAAATATGCATAAAAAATAATAATCTAAAAACCTTGAACAAAATACAGTAAGGATATGTTGCGTTAAGAGGCTCCTTGCATTGTCCAACAAATCTTATTAACCAATTCGAGTTATTTAGTTACTCGAGAACTTGGCAGAGGTTAGAGCATTTGTGACTTAATATTTATAACAAAAAGTAGCCAATGCTAAAAATCAATTTAGGAACATACACATGTTGGGCTTATTTTTGAATTAATACATAAGGTGGCCTAAAGTGTATGAATTGACACATGTTTTGAGGTTTCAAAATTGTCTGCATAATGAGCCTGAGTCAAAATATTTATTAAGTTGTGGTTTTAGTGGCGAATGTCAACTATTGCCTAATCTTTAGATAGAGGGTCAAGATTTTAGGGTTCCTAATAGTGGTATCCTGGTTTAGTTATAAATACATTATTAGCTATCCTAATATGATACCTTAAGCGAGACTTGAGTCAAGTTCTAAACCAGAAATACATTCTGAGAATTTGCAAAAGATTAGAAGAAAAAAATCTATATCAAAAGAGATAAAACTTTGTTCAAGCTCTAACAGCTACAGGTAAACTTAATCCCATTATGTTTTATTCTATCAATGGGTATCAGAGAAAGGTTTGGATCTTCTGACCTATGGGTTATATAGGCAAGGTTGGTAGTGACGGCAGCCATAAGATTTTTGGCCGCTGGCCAGCGTCGCTACTTGATGGCTACCAGATCTCTGGGTGGCTGCCATACTGTTGTCTAGAGTCGCCATTGCCAAAAGTTGGGCTCTAACCCTCTATTCGCGTGTGAACCTTTGCTGGTGAACGCATAGTACATCCCAACTGCGTAAAAAAAAATCAAATTTTTGTTACTGTTTCATGTGCTTCTTTTAGTTTCTCCAACCATTGTGGGCTTCCAGTTGTTGGATTGGTCTTTGATCCAATCTGGCACTGGCTGGTGCTGCCTCCTCACAACGTTTGGGTGCTAGTTGGCCCTAGCGCTGCGCACAAAGCCTCTGTCTCTATTTTTTTTCTTTTCTCCTCTATTCTATTTGAATTGACCTCACCAGTTGCTGTTGTCCGCTTTTTGGGCCAAATTTGGAACAACCGCAGTCGGGCAGAAAATTTTCCCTTTTTTTTGGGCACCATCGAATTCATCTGCTCACGACAGTGCAGGGCAACGGGCCGTCTGTAAAGTCATATGGCGAGAGATTGAAGACGACCCATGGGCATGGGTCATATTCAACCAGCACCCGCAGTTTAGTTTCGACACGCGCCGGATGCGGCTCAAATCTGAACTGTGTCGTTTGTGTGTCAGTTATGACTTGCATCTACGGGTTTGGTTGACCCGCGCCTACTAAACCGACCACCCGGTCCGAGTAAAAAAAAATAATTGCACATGGATGTGTATTAATTATCTTTAAAGGGCTTTATTATTGTCATGGGCCGGCGAGGGGATTAAAATGCAATCTTATGGTTTATCATATTTTTTTAATTGTTAAATGCATCACTTATGTAATTTTGTGAGAGAGTATGCATTAGACACACTTCACCAAACTTCAAGGATCACATTTGGAGGCGGATGAAGTCATAAAGCATCAATGTATATTTTTTTCTCTTCTAGGGGTCGTAGTACTTCCAACTTGTATTTTTTTTAAAAAAAATTTAAGGACTGTACATGGGATGTGGACTAAATTTTATTAATTGTGGTATATGATGATGAGAACCTAGCCGAATCCTAAAAGCTCGATAACAAAATTGATGAAAAGGCCCTTGTTAATTTTGTTTACGTATATTTTGATTGTTAGATAATTAATTACACCCATCTTGTTATATGAGGAGGTAATAAGTACAAATTAAGTTCTCACGTTTATTGGGATGACTTAGTAGTGACCAAAACATTCTAAGTTATTTTTAATGTGTGAATTATACAAAAATTTTGATTATGTGACAATGATTATCATCCAGCCCCAAAAAGAGGTGGTAGTTATAGTCATATAATGAGGATAAAGTGGAGGGTTATATGTTATAACATACATGAGTGAGCCCTTAGGCCCAAATGTGTGAGATTTTCCTGTAATGTATCATATATAACCCACTAGCCTTATCATAAACAAAATAATCATTTATTTTTATACAATTTTAGTAATTTTGACATAAAATATAACCTTTTCCCAAATGGAGGTTCAAAATTTTACTATTTTATTTTAACATTGGTTATTTCTAAATTCAGTTTGTTTCTTGCCCTTATTAATTGTTTGCATTTATTTATTATTTTTATTGCAGCTTATTAGTCTTTTATTTCTGATCCTAGTCAATACCTTCTATTATTGTCCTGAGACGATTTTTTGGATTGGAAGGAAAATATAGTTTAATTATTAGGGTACATGAACTTAGATTTGGCATTTCGTATGGATGTACCCACCACCTTTAAGGATAAAAGTGTGTCAAGTGAGATAACATTATTTTAAAAGTGGGACCGGTCTAATTGCTTAAGTATGATGCTTATGAAGTCTTATATAAATAAAAGCATTAAGGGATCCATCCCAAAATGCGCTACAATAACAAAACTTTTGAAAGCAATTGAAGCATAGTTTAAGAATTCTAATAAAGCCTTAGCTAGCACTTTAATGTCCAAGTTGTCATCCATGAGGCTAACATATGGCAAAGGGGTACGAGAATATATCATGCAAATGCATGATATTGCTAATCAGTTAAATAACATGAAGATCAACATTAATGACACATTTTTTGTCCACTTTATCCTAAATTTTCTGCTTGTTCAATATGGATTATTCAAGATTTCTTATAACACACATAACACTTAATAGTTAGTTAATGACCTTTTGAATATGAGTGTACAGGAAAAAAGGAGAATTAAACAAGAAAAGTTAAAAAGTTCCCATCTAATTTCTTATAAATGACAAATGAAGAAAAATCATGATGCTCTAAAAAAAGGTAGTAAAGGTGTGCCAGTAATGTCTCGAACATTACCAAGGAAACCAAATATTTTTATTACAGGAAGAAATAATACAAGAAAAATTACCCTAAATATAAGAAGTGGTTTGCCAATAAATGAGGTAAATTTATGACTTTTGTGTGTTATGAATCTAATTATGTTGATTTTCATTGTAATAAAATATAGTGAGTTTATTTATATTTTACAATCTATATTTTTACTGTCATTGAGGGGTTTCTCAAACTAAGAAAACCAAATGATGAGGAGCGCAACATCTATTTAGGTAATAAGATATGTTTAAAGGTTGAAGGTATGCGAACATGTCAACTTGTTCTTCATAAATGATAGACCATATATTTAGAGAGAATTTTTTATATTCTAAGTTTTTTAAAGAATTTAGTTTGTGTTAAGACTAGTGACTTATGACTTTAATTTTTAATTTATGAATTCATCATTTCTGATTATTAAAGATTCAATTGTTATTGGTTTTGGTTCCTTGATATATTGATTATATTGTCTCTCTTTGTATATTTCCTTTGAACAATATATGATGTCTATGCAATGCAGTGTTATTAAAAAAAATTATTTCATGTTATATATGACAGAGGTTGTTGAGGCATATCTCCATTAACTACTTATAGAGATTAGTAAGAGAAATATTTTCAAAAACTCTAGACTTTAAGGACACTAAGAGGCATGATGAGTAAAGTCTAGAGTTTTTAAAATTTGTTCTCTTACTAATTTATTTAAACAGTCAATAGAGATATGCCCCAATTGCCTATGCCATAACATGAAATTTTTTTTTTAATAACACTACCTTGCATAGACATCATTAATTGTTCAAAGAAAATATATAAAGAGAAACAATATAATTCATCTATCAAGGAACTAGAATAAATAATAATTAAATATTTAATAATCAGAAATGATGAATTTATAAACTAAAAAATAAAGTCATAAAGCACTAGTTTTTACACCAAAACTAAATTTTTTAAAAAACTTGAAATATAAAAAGTTCTCTTTAAATATAAGGTGTATCCTTTATGAAGAACAAGTCGATATATTTTCACATTTTCAATCTTTGAATACATTTTATTACCTAAATAGATGTGCTCCTCATCATTTAGTTTTCTTAGTATGAAAAACCCATTAATGATAGTAGATACATATATTGTAGAACTAGAATTAATCTACTATGTGTTATTATGATCAATGTAATTAGATTCATAACACACAAAAGTTATAAATTTATCACATTTCTTGGCAAACTACTTATAATATTGAGAAAAAATTTTCTCGATGTATCATTTCTTTTTGCAAAAAAAATATATTTATTTTTCTTAGTGATACCAGAATACTTTATTGACACACTTTTACCAACTTTCTTTTTTAGAGCATCATAATTTTCCTTCTTTTATCCTTTATGAGAAACTAAATAACACTTTCTAACTTTTCTTACTTAAGTCTTCATTCTTCCTATATACACTTACTCAGAATGTATTGATTGACAATTGAATCTTATGTGTGTTGTAAGAAATCTTGAATAATCCATATTGTGCAGGCTAGAAATTTAGGATAAAGTGAACCAAAAAGGTGTAGTTAATCTTGATTTTTATGTTGTTTAACTGATTAACAATATCACGCATCTACATGATATACTCTCGACCATTTTGCCATATGTTAGCCTCATGGATGACAACTTTGACATTAAGGTGTTGGTCAAGACTTTATAAGAATTCTTGAATTAAACTTTAATAGCTTTTAAAAGTTTTGTCACTATAGTGCATTATGGGAATGATCTCTTAATACTTTTATTTATGTAAAACTTCATAAACATTATATTTAAGTGGTTAGACCACTCCCACTTTTGAAATGATGATACCTCATTTGACGTACTTTTATCTTTAAGGGTGGTGGGTACATATATACGAAACATCAAATCTAAGTCCATGCACCCTAATAATAAAAGTATCTTTTCTTTCTAATCCAAAAAATTGTCTCAAAACAGTATTGAAATGTGTTGATTAGGGTTAGTTATAAAAAAATAGATAAGCTACAAAAAAAAGAGCAAACACATGTAAATAATTAATAAGGGCAAGAAACAAACTGAAGTATAAAATAACCAATGTTAAAATAAAATAGTATAATTTTGAACATCCCTTTGGGCAAAGGTTATATTTTGTGTCAAAATTAATAAAACTGTATAGAAACAAATGGTCATTTTGTTTTATGATAAGGTTAGTGAGTTATACGTGATACATTACAGAGAAATCCCACACCTTTGGGCCTAAGGATTAACCCATATTACAATATATAACCCTCTACCCTATTCTAATTATATAACTATAACTACTACCTCTCTTTGGGGCCGGATGATAATTATTACCATATAATCAAAATTTTAGTGACAATACATGATTGTTTATGTGAATCTATGCACCTTATAATAGTATTTCATATGATTCATATGTTGAAAATAACTTAGAATGCTTTGACTACTCCTAAGTCATCCCAAAAGATGTGAGAACTTAATTTATGCTTATCACCTTCTCATATAACAAGATGAGTGTAATTAATTATCAAACAATCAAAATATACATGAACAAAATTGACAAAGGCCTTTTTGTTAATTTTTTTATCAAGCTTTTAAGATTCGGCCAGGGGTTCTCATTATTATATACCACAATTAATAAAATATAATTCACAGTTTATATACATTCCTTAAATAAATTATTCAAGTTAGAAGCACTAAGGCCCCGTAAGAGAAAAAAATTATATATTGATGCTTTATGATTTCATCCTCTTTTTAATATTATCCTTGAACTTTAGTGAAACTTATAATGTGTCTAATGTACATTTTTTTACAAAATTGCGTAAATGGTATATTTAACAATTAATTTTTTTTATAAACTAAATAATTATATTTTAACCCCGTGGCCAGCCGATGAGAATATATAGCCTTTTATATAATTAATACATATTCATATGCAATCATTTTGTTTTGCCCCAGACCAGATAATCAGTCCAACCGGTGCGGGTCTAAACTTAGCCGCGCCCGATGCGGGTCGAAACTAACCTACGGACGTGGGTTGAGTCTGACCTGTGCCCATGAGTCATCTTGAACCTCTTGTGATAGGTTGCAGACTGCCAATTGCCTTGGGCCGCTGTCAGCTGGTGAGTCCGACGACGCCCAAAAAAAAGGGAAAATTTTCCGCCAGGGCGGTGGTTCCAAATCTGGCCCGAAAGGCGGACGACGGCAGACGGTGAGGCCAATTCAAACGAAACAAAGGAGAAAAGGAATAGACAGAGGCAGAGGCTCTGTGCGCAGCGGCAGCACCGACCAGCGCCCAAATGCGGTGAGGAGGCGACGCCGCCCAGTGCCAGACATGATCAAAGACCGATCTGACTACCGGAAGCCCACAACGGCTGGAGAAACTAAAAGCAGTACGCGAAACAGTAAAAAGATCAATTTTTTTACACCGCTGGATTGTGTTATGCGAGGGCAGCCACTGCAATCCCTCCGGCCAGAGCCCAACGACTTTGCGGCTGCGATTTTGGCCAGTAGTCCGGCGGCTACCCAGAGGTCCGGCAGCCATCAGGTAGCGTCGCCGGCTGGCGGCTAAAATCTTGTGGTCACTGTTGGTCGCCATCGCCCCCAACCTTGCCCATAACCCACAGCTGATCGAAACCTTTTTTCGATACCAATTAATCGAATAATACATAATGTGATTAGATTTACCTGTAGTGATTAGAGTTTGAACAAAGCTTTATCTCCTTTGATGATATTTTTTTCTGCTAATCTTATGCAAATTTTCATAATATCTTTTTGGTTTAGAACTTGATTGATTAGGTAAGGATATGTTGGGTTAAGAGACTCCTTGCATGGTCCACCTAATATTTTAACCAATTCGAGCTATGTAGTTACTCGAGAACTTGGCAGAGGTTAGAGCATTTGTGACTTAAAATTTATGACAAAAATTAGCCAATGCTAAAAAGCAATTTGGGAACATAGACATTGATCAAGGATTATGGCAATAGTATGAAATACTAGATCTAACCATCCCATAGTTTAGGAGCATCTTCTATTTGATGTAAAAACCAACAGCAGCCGAAAACATGAACGCAAATTAAATCGCCATTAAAAGATCATACCTGTCCGTCTAGAAAAATTATTGATACCGTATCTGGCCCAGCGGAAGCAATAAAATAGACACAGATGAGAAGAACCGTCGTTCTGCACTCTGATGTTTCAGAACGGGAACAAATAACAGCGGAGCATACAGAAAAGACGAACTCCTTTCTCATGTATTCATATTTTATAGACTGAGCAAAAGCCGCAAGTCCTAAACTAAGTAAACTGTAAACCAAGTCCTAAACAAGTCCAAATAAGGAAATTTTCTTTTTTATCCTCTCGGACTCCAATTGAGAAAACTTAAATAGAACCGGGTTTGACTGGTCCGGTTCCGGTTTGATTTCCAGACCACTTTCTTCCTGCGTCTCCTTTTGGCTTCTCTCCTCAGTCTTCTCCCTTCTTTGATCTCAGCTAGGGGTGTTCTAGGAGCGTTCACGGATGAAAACAAATGTAGATAGAGGATTGTGCGTATCTATCTATATCTACTATATACATTCTTTTTGTCTGTGTCTACCCCCATTTATATTATGTTTTGTGTACGTTTGTCACAATGGGTTGAAGGTGTGTAACTACCCAACCATCTAGATCATGTTACAATGGGTTGTCCTATTTTTTTTTAGATATGTGCTCCCGGGTAAACTCCTCTATCCCCTGACCAAAGCTAAAAAAGCCCAAAAAGGCCTCATTTTCAACATCGGCAGCCCAACTCCTCTTTATCATTTTTCTTCTTCTTAGATATGTTCACCAGGCCTACATTGCCTGCAGCCAAGCCGGTCTTATGGACTAGGATAATAGACACCATTGTTCAATGATACTCCTTAGATCTAGCATAAAACGTCGCTAATGTATATGATATTAGCAATGTTTGTGTAAAAGCATCGTTAATAAGATTTTTATTTTTTTAATAATATATTTTTATTAACAATGTTTTTCTATAAACGTCTCTATTAAATATGATATTAGCAATACTTTCAGAAAAATATTGCTAATAAGTTATTTTTTTATTTTTTTTGTAATAATGTTATTATGAATAACACTTTCTAGAATGTCACAATTAATGTACTTCGCTAATAAATTCACTTATAAGCAACATAAAACAATCGTCACAAATACTTATTAGCAACATGAAAGTAAATGCCACAAATACTTATTAGATACACAAATGAAAGCGCTAGTGTGGCTAAAACATACTTTTTGTGACATTTCTCATCAATTACGAGTTGCGACTATGGTATTAGCGTTGCTAATAACATATTTTGTTGTAATGTAATTTTGTTGGATGACGCGGATCTATTTTGTAGTTGCATCCATGTTAGAGGTGACCAGCAAGTTGATATGGCGATCACCAACAATGACTTTGCATGTGCTTGTGGTCCGATAATGCTCCACCCTAAAGCTCAACAACATTTCCCTCATGTTCAACTTAATTTTCATGGCAGTGTTTGTGAGCTAGGTGAACTCTTGGAGAAGGCAGGGACGTCTACTTTTCCTCCAAAATGATGGCTTCAATAGAGTAATAGATAAAATATTAAGTATAAATAAGGTACCAACGTGGCATGATTATGTGGTATCTATGAGCAATCAAAAAGTGACTCGTTTATGGTTTTTGGACTACTTGAAAATAGGTTCATCTTATTTTGGGTGGGAGCTATTAATTAATATGAGACAAGGGATTACCAAGGGCATATACCCCTCTCATCGAAAATTTGTCCCCCAACCTTCCTCCTTTATTTACAAGTGAATTTTCTCCTTCTTCTTCATCACGAATAAGAGTCTTCCTCCCGTATTGACCTTTCACTCATAAGTTAATAATATTCAAGTTCTCTTAAATTTTTTCACTCAGTTGTAGACACATATCTCACTATCTCTTAGTACCGGCTTCATGTACCTTCGTGCCAATTCTTCCCCTTGTTATGTGCTGAGATTATATCTATCCTCATAGTAATAGTAATATTATCTTCTTTTTTTCTTTTGATAATTTAGTAATTGTAATATCGTAAATCCCAAAGAGAATAAAAGATGACATCGTGAAGGCAAAAAAATGAAGGCTACAACATCGAGATGATACATGACTTTTTTATGGCACTAATCGATATACGACTTAAACAGCGGAAAACCAATACTAAACATTAGCTTAAGAAAAAGTAGAATTTAAGGTGTGAACAAACAAGGATTTTTAGGTCTGATAATTCACTAACAATGCGTAAAACCAAAGAGGAAGTCAGGAGCATGAAATTCACGTAGGAATCAGAACTTCGCATTCTGCTCCTGTATCAAAACTTAGCCACGAAATTACAGAGAGTGCAAATATCACGAGAACAAGTGCAAGCCATCCTGATCGTAGCAACCATCTATCGCCACCTCTAAGCGCTATTCCCTTCCATTTCAAACTGTCTGATTTTTCTCTACCTTCATTCTCCGTGGATGAAAATCCAGACATATTGCGAATGACATCTCTGCAAAAATGAACACCACTCTCGCCATCAGTTGAGGAAGAAGACCATGACGTCGTTTCCCTGGTTTGTATCAAAACAGAGGAGCATGCACTACATATTTCCTCTTGTTGAATACCCATTTCATTCATCACACCCTCAAACTCCTCCAGAAGTCTTCTGCCCTTCAACTTGCCACTGGCAACGGCATCGCATCTCTCCTTCATAATCTCCTCAATGGCAAGATCGTTTGTTCTCACTTTCCATCCTTCTAAAGGAGAGTGCTTACCTTGCAGGGAAGTAACAAGCTTCCTTGGTGAACTGTCCATGAGGTCGACAATGGACGGTGTGATGGCTTGTTCTCGGGCTGCTCTCCTCTTTGCACCACGAGGATTGGATTGTACATAGGAGTTCCAGTCACGCACGAGGCTTTTGTAAAGCTGTTGCAGTCTATCGTCTTGTTGGGACCTTGACATGGCGGTTCTCTAACGTTCTCTACTTGAAGAGAAGATAAGAGGGAGGAAGTGCTGCATATGAATTATGGGTAGTTAAAATAGGAGAAGACGGCGGAGCAGTAGCACCCACGTTCAAATTTCGTTCTCCATCGGACTGAATTTGTTAGTTGGAATTTAAAAAAAAACAAAAAAAAATTAAACCGACCACTTATTGTCACCCAAAATGGCCATCCACAGTTATGAATGAACACGATTCGCTATTCGTTTATTTATTCCAATTAACAAATCAATGCATTATGAAATTGTTTACTGAGAAGTTGTTTCGGAATAGAAGGATCAAGTTTCGGAGGCAGTTATCCTTTTGTTGTTTGAAAAATGCTGACCTCCAAGGTTCACAGTTGGAACTTTTTTACAGCGGCTGATACCCCTGGGGAGTCTTTTAAGCTGGAAGTGACCAGCTTAAAATACAAGCGCTTGCACTGCCTACAATTTTTCCATGGGCATGCACCATGCTCATTGCAAACCGTCCGATCTCGATCCCAAACGATGCACAAAACAGAAGACTCCTACAAAATAAGGGGGTAAAATAAATAAATAACATTAAAAAATTCTTAAAATAACAAAGAGAGAAAATTATTTTCCAAGGTGTTTGTCCCAAACGTGTCTATTTCTCCCCATAAAATGCTCAAAGCCCCCTAATAAAGAAAAATGACTAACATTCTTTAAGTGCTCAATACCCTATATACTTAGGGTGCCAACGATACTCGTTCTACTGTTCTAGCATTTATATCGTATCGTTAAGAAGTTAAATAGTATAATTAAATTTATTTGATGGGCAAATAAAAAGATAATTTTATCTAATCGTTATCTAAATAGAAGGTAATAGAAATCTTTTTTCATATTTGTTTATCTATTACCTATTTGTCATATTTAAAAATTACACACACACACACACATAGATATATATATATATATAATCATTAGTCTTAAATGGTTTAATTTCAAAAAAGATTTACTTATAGTCTTTAACAATAATTTTCATGTCATGATTCACTAAAATAATTTACTCAATGAAAGATATCATTCAAATCTTAAGCATTTATTGAATTAATTTAACTATTTATAACTATTCATTATAGTTGTTACAAGTTGTTACTTAGAAAATGATTTGCCCTTTCTAGCATTTCATATCTAAATGTATTTTTTATAAAAAAATATCAATTTGTTATTTATATTTTATATTCTCTTAAACTCATTTCTTCGATATTTTCTATTTGGTTGCTTTGTCTAATTTTTTTTTGTCTCATTAGGTTATAGTTCATTTTTAATCATATGTGCTAAAATCTTAATTAGTTACATAAACACTGTATAATTTTTTTACAATTCTTAGGTTAATTTAGATTCTGTTTTGATAACTTAAACATATAAATTTTTTTTTTGTTTTTGATAATTAAACTTATGAAGTGTTTGTTTGTGTAAAAAAATGATTGACGAGTTTAGAGTAGGATTGCTAAGTCGGCTTTATTCTACTTGAGGTTAGACTCAAGTTAGCTCAAATTAAATCTTGAATTTGAGCTAATAAAATAAAACTCTTATTTGACCCATCTCAAAGTAGCTTAGTTTGAGTATTGGTGGGCTTAACTTTGAATGAGTAGTGCAAGTAGTTTATTTTGAGATTTGACATATATTAGTTGAAATCATAATTATATTACAAATTATATTTATATATGCGATTACAAAAATAAAATAATTTAATTATTAAAATAAGTTAGAATCAACAAGTTTTAAATGACTAAATATGTTTAAGTGAAACTTTGAATAAGTTTAAGTTAATTTTTTCTTAAAATATGGGGGGACTACGGCAAAGCAAAATAATAGCCATAAGTCATAACAAAATTCATAACAAAAGGCAGCACTCTCACACAATTTTGACCAAACACAATGATCATAGGCTCAACTTAGCAACCCCAAAACGTGAAGATATAATTCACATTAGAATATCTATTTCAGGCTTAGAACGCCAATTTGATGCATAAACATAGCGAGAAAACTAAATGCCCATGAAGAAATATCATATAAAAATTACATACTTACCTGTAATTTGGTTAGAGCTTTATTCAAGTATGGCCAAGATTAAAAGGTTACAAATGCTTCAACACAAATCCAATAGCAGGGGGCGAAGATTTGGCTGAATCGCTCCTATCTAATGTCACTGTTTGTTGCATAAGGCGTTGACGTTCATGGTGGAATTGGGGCATAGAGAAAAAGAAGAGCAGGGTGAAGGCGTTAGTGCAAGAAAAGATAAATAAAAGTGGCAGACTTGGGGCAGAGACAAGAACAAGAGCAGGTGAAGGAGTTAGCGCAGGAGAAGATAAATAAAGGCATGCAAGGGTGGGAGGTGAAGGGGGAAGAGGGCTATGGGAGCCAAAACAATGAGCAAAAAACGCAGGAGTGAGTTATGGAAAGGGAGAGGAGAAAGGCAAAACTATCAGCTTATCACATTTTCGACCTTTTCATAGGCTTTTGGTCTAACTCTCATCAGGAGAAGAGTCTAGTAGGAAGCTAGTAAAATACAAAAGCATGCCAAAAGCAGGGTTATAGGTGTTTTTAAAACAAAATAAGGCTTTCGGTCTAAATTGTCCAACCAAATAAGATTTACATGCAAAACAACAAAAGTGGACCAAAGGCAGGCAAAAAGCGTCATCCAATCGACGCCTATGACAAAGTCTGGCAAAGAATCATCATTTGTAAAATTAGATCCGATTAGTTGCCTGAGACACAGTTCCACCGCTGCCCAACATTCATGTTACCACCTCAAAGCATGAACCGGAGAATTCTGCCTTGGCTCCCCATGCCCAAATTGTGTTATGCCTGTGCCTTCCGAAAGAGAAGTAGATAGTATGAACCCGTTGGAAACATGTATATCCAGCCAGACTAAGATTCACATGATCAAATGGAAAGGGAGGATTCATACTTCTTAGTTCTTACGGCAAAAACAAAACAAGAAAATGAAAAAAAAAGGCTAGAATTTACAAAGAAATAGAGACATGGCTAGTTTTCCTTTTAGTTAAAAAGTTGATCACATTATGAGTCCCAACCATGTTTTTTCATCCAGAGTAAATGTTACGTAAAAAGGTGTGCCAAGATGTGATCAGTGAATTACTAGGTTCTTTTGGATTAGTCACATACACAATATTTATCCACTCAGTATGGTTCCATCAATCGCAAAACAAGACTATAAATCTGGCATTTACGAAGTAAGCACCAGTTCACAAAACCACGTCATTTACTCCCAACAGAGCTAGAAATGTCCTCGATGATTCCTTTTCCATCAACAGCATCAAAGAAAAAGAAGTTCTTGAGAGGATCCCCTTTTCCTGAGATGGCTTTTATAACTTCCTGAAAATGCATGTCAATATATTCGTCAATTCTGCATCTTATTACCATGAATGAAAGACAGCTCCATACTAGGCAACTCCAGCAACAAACGCAATGAAACATTCAGCTCAAAAATTAAATCGAACAAATGAAAAACAGCTGCAGCCATTGCGTCACATATTCCGTTTTATTTGCATTGGGGGTATCATGTCATGGGCAATTTACCATAACCAACACCATTATCATCTATGCCTTATCCACTGGATTTGACAATATAACTTCTGCATAATAGTTCGATTTTACCATAGTCATAATAATGAGCTAGATTTAATGCAAGAGTAAAAAATATCAACAAAAAAATAAAGCAAATAACAATCAAGCAAGCTAAGAACGCATGCCAAGCACCCCGGGTTAGCTTGTGGGTCATTTTCCCACCTCAAAAAAAAATGTCATGTACTATAAAGAGCATTCTCATGACCCAATGTATATGTGTTCATGGTTGGGATACGGATTTCTCTACTTGCCACAATCTCTTAATCAGATCAATGCATCACATTTTTAACTTCTCTACACAGACTCTCAAAATGCTCTTGACTATATCTTCTCGCTGGTTTTGTCTATCAATATTTCTACTCCGATGTTTTTGTTTAATCTGATCATTCCTAAACCCTGCTAGAATTCTGACTCAACCATCTTTTATTGCTTGATAGTTATCCAGTAAGTTAACCCTAAGATTTATTTTAGATGCTTCCCCAAAATAAACACATGACAACACGTTGCAAGATTATCGTATATTAATTAGATCCTCATCCACCTTAAGCTTCCACACGATATTGGATATTATTGTAAGATACCATGATCTGACGGCCTATGATCCAGAGCTGCAGCTCTGGCAATCTATTTTCTTATTGTAAATGTACTGCAAGCCGTACCAAGAAAGTACGAATGAGAGTAGAGAGATCACCTGGCCAAGAATCCCTCCTATAATTGCACATACAGCTGGGTGTTCTTTTGTGTTGACCAGAAGCCTTTCAATAAGGCCCTCTGGAACATGAGTCTCTTTCAGAAACTGCATTGTTGTTCACAAGTAGGAACTAGATCACCATGAACTCCACGTATTTGGTTTAAAGATTCTGTTGGTCATACTAGCACAGTTCAGAGATAAAAAACTTCCATAAGTAAGATCACCTGTGCTTCACAGAGTTCCTTCCTGAGCTCTAAGACACTTGGGAGGTCAGCAATAGATGTTTCACAGGAATTCCGCTGCATAGCCAATTCAAATCTCTCCATTACTGCATTATGGTCAGGCAAGCCGTTTCACTATACAAGCCTTCTGGTGCAACAAAACAATTATAACATACGAAATATTAGAAATCTAGTAACCACAGATTATAATCTTGACAGTTGCCGAGCTAGACTTGCCCTGTTGGCAAGCAATTGTGTCTGTTCCTTGGTTCAAGTCCCCGCAGGGGAGCGGGGCTGGAGCCTGTCTCCTTTGTTTCTAGACCTAATTACCAAGCAACTGAAGAACATAAGAAGTTGCACATTGAATCACCTATGTACCAGCCTGGAACAAACCAACTCAACTTTAAGACCTCTTGTTAGAAAGAGAAAACACTTTTCTATTAAAAGGTAGAGTGAGCCATGGATGGTAAGAGTGCCAAGTGCAATTTCGCCTGGCAGCAAACACACTAGACACTCACCTAGATTAGCCTGATTTGATTCTCTAAAGAGAAATAATCAGTATTAAAAAGAAGGGTATTTTTTTGAGTGGGTGGCCCCGAAATGCCTGGCCAGTGTTGATACAAGCCGCTTAATATATAGCATAGGTGTGCCTCAAGGCAAGGTGTCCCAAGAATGCCCTCAAAGCTATTGAAACAATTTAAAATAAAAAGCGTATACGCTTCAAATGGATGACGCGCTATGAGGAGGCATCCTCATAATGCTCTAATGAAGCACTGAACCTTTTTTTGGCTCAGTATGAAGGCACTGAAATTTCCGCTCCAACTTTACTGTTCTCATTCTGTTGCTGTACTATTGAACTGACATTGGCAAGATTCCTGAATCAATGAATACTAATAGGACACATAGGTAAAGTGAATTTACAACTAATTAGAAGAAGTCCATTAAAGGCAATAAAGATATCGTTCTAATTTGATGGGCAATGAAGTAATTTAGTGGAAACGAGAGCAATCAGATCTGAAAAGTGATCATGCAGTCAGACCTTATTTACTAATTTTACAGTGTCATGACGGGATTAGTAAGAGATACAGAGGTCAAAATGGAAAAATAATTTGTAGAACAGAATCCCTTAATTTACACATAAAGCCTTAAATGTTTCATCACAAATAGTGAGGCAATCAACGAAATTTCATTTATTAAGCTGCTGAAGGAGGCAGGACTGAGGATGACATTTTTGTAGGTTTATAGGGCTTTGTACTTTTTACATAAAAGTAAAGATTATAATATTTTCTATTTGTTTTCTTTATCTAGTATATTTAACATTTGAACAATTTAGCATTTATATTCATAAATCATCTATATATCTATTTATTTATGTATTTATTTATTGATAGGTAAGTCGCATGCACTTCTGACTATATGCCACAAGGATTCAACCCTGGGACCTTCCCCGACTGGGAGAGATCCAACCAGCACAACTAATGTGATCAGCACATAATTTTATTTATATTACTTTTTATATATACATTAAAATAATAATAAATGTTAGACTTATGCCTCGCGCCTTGTTCGTATGCCTGGCCTTTTTGGAGGTTGAATGCCTCAAGCCTTAACCCATGCATTTAAAAACAATGCCTACATGTGTTCATTAGTACCAAAAGGACGTCAAAAAACATTTCCTATGAGGAAGTGCACTACCACATATCACTAACATCAACACCTTTGTCGATTATATAGATTTTGCAAACGTCAATCTATTGTGTAGAGGAAGAAACAATGAAATTTTCAACTTCGTTCTGTATATTTTCAATCAATAGCGAATTACCTTTCATAAGCAACCAGCACTAGATTTAGCTGTGTGACACAACTATAACCAGTGAACTTAAACGGAATAAAAAAAACAAGTGAACTTAAATTGAATGATCTTTTGGCTAGATAATTTTTGCTTAACATATTACATGCAATACTTAAAAATGCTAACCTCTCATAGCAAAGTACAGTTTTGACACTTTCCTAGGAAGATCTTTCCAAAGAACTGCAACTGCTTCCTGCCA
This sequence comes from Saururus chinensis, assembly GCA_035235625.1. Taxonomy (NCBI): domain Eukaryota; kingdom Viridiplantae; phylum Streptophyta; class Magnoliopsida; order Piperales; family Saururaceae; genus Saururus; species Saururus chinensis. The sequence continues at coordinate 38,329,584 of CP141145.1, forward strand.
CAAAATTTACTAACAGTTTTCAAGGAAAGGCTGGAAAATTTAAAAACTGACTCAATAACTGCAAATGTAAGCTGGCATATGCTTAATACTTACAATATCAGAGGTCAATGAACTAATAATAGTAATCGGCCTTTCTTCCCTATTTGGGGCTACACCTCAGTAGTACAATATTAAACCAAAGGAAAGGTGTCCTAACTACTACAGATCTTCTAGCAAAAACCTAAAAAAACATGTCTCTTTTCACTTAAGCTTACCACACTTTGCCCCTATCTTTTGAAAAGGAAACTAACAAAATTATAATTAAATATTAATAAACTTACCTCAAAACTAGGATAAAGCAATTTGCATTCAACAGTATCATCATCCTTTTTCTGAAAGATTAATAAAAAACTGTAAGACAACAAAAGTGAGTTTCAAATGCAGAGTTCCTGCTAAGGTTCCCAAAGGACACCAAACAATAAATATAATGGGTAAATGTAGCTTCCAGTGCAAATGGAATAAAGCAATAAAGCCCAAAATAGCTAGTTATTTATCTCTTTTATTCTCATTAAATAATAGAATTGCACAGCCACAAATTATTGCATTATTATTATTATTTTATTTTGGGGGGGGGGGGTGTGGTTAGGTCAAAAACATATGTAGAGGATGTCTTATACAACAAAAATGTGTTTCAAACATTAACAGAACACCTATATGCAAGTAATTTCATTAATGATCTCTTTCAGGTAACATTGGGAAGAAGACAGCCCAATTGGTGCCTGAAAATAGATGTTTACACGTAACAGCTCCAAATGAACAGAAAATAAGTAAGGACTTCGTAATTTTAGATGAAGCCTAAGACTTGATTGAACAAATTAGTTTGTCATCACAGTCTGGCACAAGAATCATTTGCAGCAAGCCAATAGTTAAGGCAGCAGAAAAGAATAATAAACTGGCATAAAGACATGAAGATACAGGTACAGATCACAAGAAGAATATTGCAGTTACATATAGGAACGGCATACTGCTGATAAAAAAGCAACCTAGACTGAGCAAGATTAAGAAAAGAACCTTTGCATAAGTGTAGTTCTGTAAATCCACAAATATTTCACCACATAAATCCCTACAAGTAACTGTGTAAAAAGCAATCCGTTTTGGTCCCTTCCGACATTTTTCGTTAACTGATATCTGTAGTACCACATTAGAATATAAAATATAAGCAAGACATGCAAACAAATATAAGCGCATCCCTTCCTTATACAAGACAAAAATGCAGATTGATAAATAACATTTTACAGTTATGCAGATCATACTAAGAAACATAACACACAATGATCCTGGACACCAGCAGACAATACTGCATATTATTTTAAGGTAGAATTTTACACATCAACATGATAGGTTGTCTTCGCGCTGAAGGACATAAGATAACTATAATAGGGGACCATACACTTCCAGCCCATCTGGAGGTGTGGTCCATTCCTCTGAACAAATTAAGAAAATAAGCCTCTCACGTGACTAGATGAAGGGGTCCACATCTTTGAAAGGGCTCGAATGTTATCCACTCAATTATCCAAGTGGCTTAGATCCACTTGCCTAATAGTTGTCAAGTACGTCAATATCATATTACTGAATTTAAATGAATCTGAGAGCATAGTTGAAACTAAGACATAGATTTCTTACAGTGTAATCATCAATACCATACAGATTACATATTAGAAACATTATGTGACCGGTCTATTAAAATGTTTTATAAATGAAAACGTACTTTAGTTGTAGCAGAGCAACAACTGATTATCACAGCATCAAACTTGACAAAGAACTCCCCGCCAAAGCTTGCTAAGTCACCTAACAAAAATTAACGCACTTTAAACTGATTACAATAAAATAAATTGACCTGGTGCTAATCTTGAAAAAACAGCTTAAGAAAGAATATGGTGGATCAATATCGTTTTACTCCTTTGCAAACAAAAGCGACACCAAAAATTTCCTACACCATTCAGTTGCTACACATATATAATAATTAATACATACAACAGTGGCCAAATCAATGCTGCTTTCTTTTAAATCTGTATCTCTTCAACTTCTCATGTTGTGTGTTAAGACAAACGACCCATAGAAATAATTACATCTAAATAAACATGTTACAGAAAAAACAAAGTGGGATTTAACCACAGAAAGGGGCAAAACAGATAACATCTATATAGACATGCTACAGAAATCACAAAGTGATTTTTTAATCACAAAACGGAGCAGAATGAAAAAGGCTGGGAAAGTCAAATGGTACCATAAAACAGTTAAATAGATTCCGCAATTGGGGTTAGAGACATAAACTCTATTCTAACATTCCACCTGATGTGAACCATTTCTTCACCTTTCAGGATCCTCAGCTACTAATAGGCCACATTTCTACACCATTGCCTTCATTGACATCAAATGCTTAAAGAAAAATAGCAAGGAAGTCTTGGTTTTCTCTTATTTTAGACAATCTTTGACTGCCTCCCATTCATAATATGGAAGAAGGAAGAAAATTAAATCGTAGTAGCTGAGCAAAATGGGCTATGTACACTTTGGTTAGTGTCAATACTGAACTTGACCAAATTGCTAAAGCCCAATCCTAACTCTTAATCAATCCATTCCTCAACCTGAACTTCTCGAGCCTTACACTAATGTAATCCAACCCCTACAGATCCATGTTCTCATTTCATTGACAACTAAAACGACCTATGAATGATTTGAAACAACACAATAAAAATATTTAGTACTAATAATGGACAGAGTCTCAGACAGGTCCTTCAACAGTCAAACGAAGATTATAAAACCTAAAAGAGGCCAAAGTTGTCAAATTCAACCGCAAGCCTAAATTTGGATGCCTAAAACTCAGTTTAACTAGATTAATAAATTCACATACTACAGTGACAGATATATAGAAATGATACGAAATCAGGAGAAAACCAAATATAGGAAATTGCAAACAAGCCCAACTAAAACACTCCTCATAGCAGGTATATACTGTCACGATATAAACATTACCTTTTTCAGAAGAGACACGGACCATTAAATTAAAATCTTTCAAAGAATCACAACAAACTTCCGCTAGACTTTTTCCACTATACTTATTTTTGTCTGGAGGAATTAAGAAATTTGCCCAAAGGGATTCCTCTGTGACTAAACGATCATCCATCAAGGTCAAACTTCCAACTCCTGCTAGCACAATATTTTTGCAGAACTACAGCATAATTGACAGAGAAAAAAATGTTATATTTTCTGTCAATGCAAAACTTTCAATAAAACAAAAAATTCAGTTGCTACATATAGAAACTACAACTGTATAATTTTCAAAATTACCAATTACCTCAGCAATAGTTCCATTCATACCACTGACCAGGATATGAGATTTGCTTAACCTGTAAAAGAAAACAATCCCGTTTTTTTTTCTTTTCTTGAAAAAATCATAATTAAGACCATAGTATAAGATGCCTATGGCAACTATGAACAGCTTGATTTCGGACGTACTTTACACGAGTCCACAGTGTGCATGCCAGGGTGGGAAATTTAACAGGTATTACATGGATATACAGAACACAAGGCTTTTTCTCATTCCTCACAATTAAATACTTACAGTCTATTTGCTTGATACTGTCCTAATGGCGGCTTTCTCTAAAATTAGGTTTTTACCCATAAATGGTGACCAATTCAACCTAAGGCCCTAGTAATTAGCATGATAGTAACTTATCCACAAGCCTATAATGATCAGAATCTTCGAAAAAATTATTAACTGTCTGTACAGAAATGTGCACTTCCAAGATGGAATCTATACCCCGTAGACACATGCATAGAGCAACAGAGACAAAGGCATGATGAGGTCAGCTCCAGCATATCAAACTCGATTTAGATGCAGTGTATAGTTATCTTCCTCTCAGAAAAGCAATGTTACTCTAAAAGCTTTACACACAAAATAAATGTTTTTTTCTTCTCCAGAGAATAAATGAAAGCAATACAGCAAACTAGCAAGGACAACAATTTGAAAATGGCCAAATGCCACAAAAATTTGTACCTTCTTTGAGCATCTGCACCCCATACACGTATTTGACGATCATATAGTGCAGTCTCCTGTGCGGTCAACTCCTCTCCATCCATCTTACTTCACAATACTTTCTGCCAATGACGAAAACTCATTTACAGACGATATACCACAGCATAAACAGCCAGTAAAAAATGATGCCCAACTAAAAATCAAAGCCAAATCTTTGCAGAAAAGTGGAGTTTTCAGGAAGAGTACCAGAGCTTCCTCAAAAAATTTTGCGCGTTTCAAACTGACTGGCTTTGATGTCCGACGGGGGGGCCGTTTGGTGACGGCCTGAGCTCCGACGGGAGGAGGCCCAGCCGCGGCCCGGGGGCAACTGGTTAAAATTTGCAGGGGCACGACTGGAAAAAACTCGCGTAATTTCCACGAGACAACCAGATAGTGAGACGCAGGTGCCGAGTGGCGGATGGCTGAGTCTGACTCGTCCCATGTTCCATCCAACTCGCTCGGCACAACGCGGGAAGAAAAGTTTCCCGCCAATTTCCTATATAGAGCCCTGACAAGAACCCGGCCCGGGAACTCATCGACTGCGTGAGGGAAAAAGGATGGAGATCCTCCGATCCCAGCGGAAAGTGTTCGCACAGGAGCCGGGTCCGACCCTCTCGTTGTACCGGTCGGCGCCGGAGCTGGACGTTAGGCTCGAGGATTTCGAGTCATTTGCCATCGATCGACTTCGGGGTAAACGTTGGAAAATTATGAGCTTTACTGATTTTTGCGGGTTTAAATTTTCAGGTTGGATGCTTTGTATGTGATGAGGATTTTGAACTACTTTGATTTGTGCAGCTCTTAAAGGGATATCTGATGCTTTATCTCGAGGTAAAAAGCCCGAGGAGATGGAAACTTTGGTATGTGTTTGTTATATCTTTCCTATTGTTGTTGAGGTCGTTCTTTTTGAGGTTTATGTCTGCTAATTTTGACTATGTTATGGTTTGAAGGTAAGAGATCTATGGAAGGCGCACATGAGGCACCCAATTGCATACGACTCTATAAACAAAGATATCATCTCGCATTTCGTGTTGCGTCTAGTCTACTGCAGAACGTAAAATTTCTTATCTCTCGTGGACGGTTTTTTTAAATCTATTTGTACCTGTAAACTGATGTTTTTTCTCGTTTTTAAGCATCTCAATATAAAACCAGCACTGTGTTTCATACATCTCTTATGGTATTGCTCTTTTTACTGAGTTGTGCAAGTATTTGCGTGAGTTTATAGCGACGATCTAAGGAAATGGTTCCTTTCTATGGAAACCACACTCTTCCGCTACCGATTTCGCCTTGAGAATCCTGAGGCGCAGGTAGGATTCTTGAATCAAAGCAAACTATGATCTTTTTGGGCAATTTCAAACTCTGTATGTGTGATCTTGTAGAGAATTTTGATGAACGAATTTAACCTGCCGTACAAAGCATTAGGCCATGCCGAATATGAGGTATTGTTTTCTCTCAACTAGTCTATACAATTTATAATTACATCAGGCTCTATTGTATGTGGGGCTTGATAAGCTGCTGTAGAACTTGTAATCCTCAGTAATACTGATTTTTGGCCTTGTTATTAGAGATACATAAGTATTGAATATTGATTCTGTACAGGGTGTGAAGGAAAAATTAGCACAAGTGGCGCGCTCCATTGGCCCACCTTTGTCCAACTGTAAGTGCACATAAAATCTATAATTTGTTGAACATCATCGTTCATTAGTCATAGCTTTTCTGATTACTATAATCTGTCCATACATATTTGCATATCGATATATAAAAGAGCTGAATGGAATGAATTAAAGAATCCAATCCCATTATAATTTTGCAAAAAACAAGGATTTTAGTTGTTATTAACATTGAAATCTTAAAATGCTTCAGAAAATTTGGTGACTTTTCTATTCTTAAATGACAATAAACTGGCTATAGTAGTTTTAAAAAATTTATGGGGAATAATAGCTGGAACCCTTTAACTAAAGGTGGAAACATGATTTGCCAGTTGCTTTTGTTTCATTTCAGAAAAATTGTATATAATATTATTGGTGTTCTCTTGTTATTGTGCAGCTGATGCAGTTTTTTTCAAGGTTTGTTCATCTCTATCATAGCTGCATGAACCAGATTTTTAGCAGCTTATCATTTTCTGACATAAAAATGGGTACCTTCTGTAAAGGTGCCATTTGAAGAAGTCCCTGAACTTGTTGCAGGCCGCAGAGTATTTATACGCAGTGGGTATGCATATGTTGCCATGAATCAGGTGAGCCTACTTTTAAAAGCTTGCAGAAGAGAATCTTCCAATGTGGACTTCCACTTTTGTTCTTTTTTTTTCTCTTCAAAGCTCCTTAGTTCTAGGTAGAACTTCATTTGATACCAATGTACATAATTTGGTTGATGTAGGTTGTGTCCCTTGTTGTCACTCAATTCCGGAGTCATCTGTCAAAAGCCCTAGTGCTAACAAACAGGTTCTTGATTGTTTCATGTATTTGTTTGTTCTCAAATTTGAATTTTATGTATTCATCTTATAAGGCAGTGAGTGGAGAACTCCTGGGGTGTGGGTAATATAGTCCTGTATTATATCATTTGTTTGTATTTATATTTATATCTATGGAAGTAAACACCAGCTCACTTAGGCATAAGTACTTCATTAACTCGTTTTTGTTATTTTGTGCTTTCAGAAAGTGGATATCTACTATCCAAGTGCAAGAGAAGGATCGGCTGACTCCTGTGAGATTTTTAACTTAAATATTTTATATGGCCTTCAGTTTTTTAGAGTGACCATTATAATTAATCACAGTAGTACAGCTTTACAAATGAAATTTTTGTCCTTCCACAGATTGTAGAATCTCTAAGCACAGCCTATTTTGGTCCCGACTATACACAGGTAAACTTTGAAAATGTCTTTAGTGTGCTTGACATAGGTCGAATAAAATAAAGTGCTAATATTAGTTATACTTGTTTCAGCCAAGGGACTTCGCAGAGATATCTTTAAAGGATATTGATCAGATAGCTAATAGTTCTTTTCCCCTTTGCATGAAGCACTTGTTTGAGAGGGTAAAGCTGATATCCATTTTTTTGGTTTGAACAACTTTTTGTCAGTATGTTCTTCTCATATGTGTGTCACTATTCTGCAGCTAAGAGAAGACCACCACTTAAAACATGGAGGGAGGATGCAATTTGGTCTTTTTCTTAAGGCACTTTTTTCTTTTCATCTTTTTATTGTTATTACAAAATAAAACCTATTAAGGTTATTTTTTTAATCTTTAATTCTTAAGGGTTTCGCCTCCTAACCTATTGTTGAATCAAAAAAGCTTGTTTGCGTCACTTGCCCTTTCCTTCTATCATCCTGTCTTTTATGGGGGCTATTTAACATGATGTGAAATGATACAATGTATACCATTTAACATAGAATGATTTGATTGTAATTTCAGTGTAAAAATAATCTAATGCAGTTGTATTTGAAGCTGTTGAGCTTAGAAAATTATATGCAATTAAGGCATCCATCAAATTTTGCATTCAAAAGTCATGGAATTTGACTAGCATTATTGCTTACTTCTATCAGTTGTGGATCTAGATAACCCAGTTTTTAAATGGTAAGGGATGGTCAACCATGTAAAAAATAAGTTGAATGGTCTTGGGTCACATGCAATCTTGAAAGTAAATCTATTGATCACAATGCTATATCATGTTTTTGTGACACATGTGCAAATATTATTGCATCATAGCGCATGTTCTCCTTGATCCCCGATTTTCTTTTATTTTTGTTCTTAAAAGATCCTTCATTTTCCCATTTAGGGTGTTGGTTTAAAGTTGGAGGATGCTCTTGCATTTTGGAAGGCAGAATTTTCAAAAAAGGTATGTCATTGTGTCCTTTTAGTATTGTCTGAAGGAAACTGGAGGGCCAATTCAACTTCTTTGATCTTCTACTTGTTACACCATTTAAGAATCAATTGTCTTTTGGCTTGCTAAGATCTATAACATCTAAGCAATTTTTAGTTGCCATTGGTGAGGCTTATCTCTGCTAGGTCATGATCTTTTTTAGGTTGGTGCTGAGAGATTTGACAAGGAATATGCTTACAATGTACGGCACAATTATGGGAAAGAAGGAAAGAGAACTGTAAGATACCTGTTCCACAGTTGTTCCTAATTGAAAACAAATCATATAAGAAGCTGAATAGAACTGTTTTTTCATGCTTGAAAACAGGATTACACTCCATATTCTTGTCAAAAGATAATTTCATCAACACCTGGTGTCGGAGACCATCATGGTTGCCCTTATCGACATTTCAGGTCTGTTCCCATCATTAAAAGTTTATTATGTTCATGTAGTTGAAGGTCATGTAAGTAGATATGACCGTAAATTATCTCCTGATGCCACTTTCACTTTGGATTCTCTAAAACGGATTACAGTAGTTGAAAAGACTGATATAGTGATACATTACTCTGAATTTTGAATTACATTATATGCTGCAACTGTACTTAAATTTGCCGAAACAGTACCTAGAATTTGGTAGACGGCTTAAAATTTTCTGTTCTTTTGTTGGCATTGAGATGGCTTCAATCTTGTTATTTGGTTTTGTTGTTGTCACAAGTAGCTAAAAGCCTGGAACAGTTCCTAGAATTTGCTATATCCGACGCTATTCAAGAGCAACATCTATTGTCCAAATTTATTCATAGAAAATCCTAGTGGTTAATTATTAGCTAACTAACTGCTTATTGCTGCATGGTATACATATGAAGTGATGAAAATTTAAGAGCAGCCCTGGGTAAAATGGGAGTGGGAGGTCGTGCTGTCGAGGATATAATGGACAAAGTCCGAAACCGACACTATCAGGTATGTGATTTCCTGAATTTCAGTTGACAAAAATTGTTTCAATAATGTGATTTTTAAGTTTTTATAATCAATAACCTCATGAGAGTTCTTCAGCTAGCATGCACTTTGACATTTGAAGCTGTTCATGCAACCTCATGTGATGCTGGTATCAACCATCCCAACCAATATTTCATTGAAAGCCAGAAAGTCCTGCAATCAAAGGCAAGTATTCTTTCATTTGGTATAAAGCAGTGCGTATCTTGCAACATACTTGCAAAATTTGTATGGCCTTCTTGGGAAGAAAAGGTTTTGTTACTGGACACTTCTTGCTTTCTCCCTGCAGAACAGTCAATGACTTAAGCAACTGGAACTTGTGTGGTTGATACGGGAAGATATGCTTACTTCTTTCAGGTTTTTCTTTTTTTCAATGTCAACTAATTTGAAGGAAAGCTCTGGAACACGTGGCTAACTCTCTTGTATAATTATTCATTGCAAAAGATAAGGCGGAGCCAGGTGCTCCTGCAACTTCATCCCTTTTCTCCTCTTGGTTTACTATTTGGTTAGGGACTAGTAGCACTGGAACTGCTAGTGCGATGCACAAGGGTAATGAGATAATGTGTAATTGCACTAGCCGTCGTCATCTCTAGTGCAATGGCGGTCGTTTGCACGGCCAGCTTCATCTTCATCGCTTTTCTCCTCTTGGTTTACTATTTGGTTCAGGACTATTAGTGTGCTTTATGTATTTTCTATAGGTCACTCTACTAAGTTGATAGGAGGTATATTAAATAGTATGTTTTCTCTATGCTTTGGTGGTGTTTAGCTTCCGTAGCCTTTACGTCATAGCGGGCACTCTTGTACATATTTTTTTGCCTTGTAATAAACAAATGAGCACCATTTAAATGCAAATGGCGCATGCCGTTGTGCAAGGCAGAAGATGATGGCATTGTTCAGCTGAAATGCTGCTTAAGCTTGTGCCCGGGCTGAGTGCTCTCCATGATGTTCGGGCCCTGTCCACTGGTTTGTTAATGCCTCTGCTGCATTCATCACTGCACTTCCACTTGACAACTTTCGTACTAATAAACGGCTCATCCTGCAGTGACCTTATCTTAGGATTCTCAAGACTTTTGTCACTCCATCACCAATCTCTTCATAGTGGCCACGAGCGGCCGTGGGCACTTGGTATTTCACTTGTTTATTTTATTTTATATTGATCGGTAGTATTTCAGTTGCTTAACTAATAGTCTATTCATGTTTGAGGTAGTGGGACGGCTAAAGTAGTTCTCAATTTTCTTTATTATCTTCAAAACAATGTCCTCTTGGAAAACCACCAGGCAATTGCCCTTTGGTTTACCTAAGATAGACTTCCCGGTGCTTGCAAAACAAAGTAGGTTTTTTTTTGGTCCATCAAAACAAAGTAGTTTGATCCCGTGAATTAGTATGTACTTTCAGTATTTGACCCCAAATGAATACACCTTGAAAATGTTTTAACTAAGGCAAGAAGCTCAGTTACGAAGAAATGATCATCTCATTCTCTAATAAGCTGGTAAGTCAATGGGCCTTTTACAGCGAATATTTTTGCACCTTTCTTCTATAGTTTATTAGAGAAAATTATTACAATGATCGTGAAGGTACCCTTTGAGGCTTTAGTTGCTCTTTTAAATGGCACACAAATGTGTTGGCAAAGGGGACATTAGTATTATGATATGCAAAAATACTCCCTCTGAATTGAAATAAATGTCCTATTAAAAAAATAGTTTATCCTAAAATAAATGTTTCATTTGCTTTTCTGTCAATCACTTTTTCTTATCTTACTAATTTTTAAATACATTTTTTTAAATATCTTTTATTAACTTGTTTGTGTCTGATGGAGAAAGAGTAATTTTAGAAATGTATATGGGCTGTTGAGTGACACAAGATAACTTAAATAGTTGGCTTTTTTTAAAATAAGACATCTATTTTAAGACGGAAAGAGTACGAGTATATTATAATATATGCTTTGAAGATGAAAAAACCTCACCTACTAAGTCACTAATCACCTTTTAAACATATTATTTGCTCCTTTGATTTTTTTTCTTTAAATGAAATGCTCCGGGGTACTGGGGCGGGATTAGCCTACTGGTCTTAGGAGCCCATCTGAGAAAGTTAAAAAAGTATTAAAAAAAATCGAAAAGTAAAGTTTGAAATACAATTACGAAAGGTACCACCGACTCCACTCGAATCCAAGGGAAATCCTATCAAACACGCAAGTAAAAAATCAATAATTGGATCAATAATTGAAGCTGGCTGACGAGCACAGGCGTCAGGATTGGGGAACAGGGCCGGGCCAATTATTGGAGGTCATCATCTCGCATCACTCGTCTGCATTCATTTCTTTCCTTATTCAGAAGAAGAGACAGTGATCAGTCCCATGCGACCTCCACGCAGCACTTGTCGTTTATACATTTACGAATGGAGCCGGGCAATAGTGGGGGGCTTGCGTCATTTAATACACACCAACTATTACGGTTCTGGCAACTTTAAAATAGAATCTTGTGTTTCTCTGATCCAAGCAGGACAATCGAATGCCCCTCAACCACCCCAATTTGGGACTTAGATTTGCACTTGTGCGGATTAGGACATAACAAGTACCTAACATCTACGATTATTGAATGATTCTATGCATTTAACGAACATGAGTGTCCCGGGAAGAATTTGTCCCAACTATCAAGAAATAACCATTGTCTGGTTGGTTTGAATTACAATTAATTAGCCAAGGAGATCGCAATGAACAACCAGCTTAAAACTGTCACCCCTCGGCGGCCGAGTATGGAGGAGTCACACGAAGTCAGATTAGGGTGAGACAAGTGATAATTGACGGCGGCCCACAATTTGGGGTGACTGAGAGCCTCAGACATGTACATGGGGGCCTCCATCTGACTTCTGAGTTGTGAACCTTCAACTGTGTACTTGGGAGTGTAACTTCACATAAAGCAAAAACAATTGGGATCCGCCTGTGAGATGAGTGACAGTCTTAACAAATTATTAGATCGGCCTACCTTGGTCCTACACCCACATGATATGATAGGCCCTACGTTGCAATCTGGAATCAACCATATCTAACCCAAGTTGGTATAGTTTACCGACAAGCAAGCAATAGCTTATAGGAAACTAGGAAGGCTATATGGGAAAGTATTCTGGATACATTTCACTTAACCCATATGGCTTAATCTTTGGTTGGATTTGAAATCTTTCTAAATCATTTTTTTCTTTTTTTTAGTCAATAGGGTATTGATGAGATGGCCAAGATAAGATTTATAAAGAGGAGATCCTAAGTTCAAACCCCCCACTATTTTAATTACCCACTTGAGATTATATAAACCACCCTTCAAAAGTAACCAAAGACTTCAGCCGGTTGCTGAAGATTTAAGAGCTTGGCTTTGGTACTGTCTACAAAAAGTTAATATAAGCCTTTTTATGGAGAAGGGGAGCGGACTGTGGACAAGGGAAGCCGCTTCAGATCGTGATAGGGTTGCAAGGACAAAACCAGCTTATAAGGCCTTCTGTTGGACTAATGTTTTTGACTTATGGAAAAATAAGTCATAAGGGTAAAGTGGATGTCTTTATAACACATAGAAGTGGCCTCCAGTTTCCACATAATTCATATGGCTTAAGTGAAATTTACCCAATTAAAAACTGTGTTTACTCCAATTTGGCATCCTACTAATTGGAAGAGTATTGTAATCTTCTTATTTTAAAGTGCAAAAAATAGTAAGAAGAAGGTTGTTGGGTCTGCTTACTTTTAAGTGAACCATTTGACGTTAAGTATCTCAAATCATAACAACCGTAATACTACCCACGACGATTAAATATCACATCACCATTTCTAAGCAGTAAGGTTGGTGTGGAATAACAAATTACACATCCCATCACTTGACAATCGTTTCATGATGAAATGACCGTAAGCACGCGTTCGTATGAGCACTTGTGAATTAAGCTCCCCATGGGCAGACTTGTGTGCAAGTGCAAGTCCTCCCACAGACAAGGTCAACAATGTCGATTATAAATCCCAGTTAGCTGGCAACAAGCAATACACTCTAGTCTCTACATCAGACTCAGTTTTCAACCAAGCTAGTTGGCCTCGGGCCCGGAAGAAGGTGGAGAAAGGCAGAGACAGCAACGGGTAAAAGGTGAAGCAATGGCAATGTAAGGAAAAACATGTCACTGAATATGAGGCAAGAGAATCGATCAAACAAGATAAACCCGCCTAGTTGTTGTACTTTAGTCTCTCTCTCTCCCTCTCCCTCTCCCTCTCCCTATCCTTTCTCTCTCTCTCTCCAGTCACCCCTGAAAAAAGTTTGATAGCAACGTAGCCCTGTCACTTTCCCCACCACTCGTTTTTTTGTATATCTCATTAAAAGTGTAAAGAATTGGCCTTTGAAAACAACGATCAAAGAAGATCAAAGCGATATTAAAGTGGAACAAATATGGCCACTTGCGCGCTGTGACCGAACTCTGAGCTCGCACTTGGTCACTTTTCAGCTGCTTTTGACACTATCTTCCACATCTCGAGCTCAATGCATTATTGGCCCCCTTCTTCTTCCACCGCCTGCCTCTGCACCATGCTCGCACGAGGCTAGTTCCCTTTTGTTTACGGGGGGGTTACTGGAGCCATTCTGGTCTCAAGTCCACACTTTTTGGTGCCCTGTACTTTCGTATATCTTCATCTATTGGGCTCGTCTAAGTGAGAGAGAATTGTCCGAACGATCAGATCAACCTTCTTCAGGTACTGAAGTCGTCGATGAGTAAGTACTTCCTTGCAGATTCCCTTCATTTCGGCCCTTTTCCTTTTACATTTTGCACCGTAACTTTGAGTGCATGCGAGTCCAGAGATCAACTAAATTGCTCGGTTTTATTGTTTCTTCTCTTGTGAATTCTTCTAGGTACCGTTAATTGGGCAAGTTCATTTGGCCTTGTTTATTTTTTCCTCCCTCCATAGTTTGTGCTTGCTATCAATTTACAGGCGTCTTCTCATTATGTTGATGGGTAATGAAGTTGACACTTTGTCTGTGTGCTCTTGCTTTGTTTCTTGCGGCTACTCATATTTGGGGGTTTAGCTGCATATTTCCTTTCGCCCTTTGTTCACTTTCACCTACTTTCTGAAATTGGCCTCCTGGAAAGTTTGGATTAGTAGTTCTGTGTTTTGGGTCCATCGTTGTGGTTTTCGGGTTTTTCATGGCTTGAATACAACACTTTTCAGTTTTCCAACTATTGTTTCCAGCACTGTCCTACAATTTAACCGGAAATTTTTGTACACTGAGTGGTCAATATTTTTGTAGAAGGTGAGATATCTTTCATGGCCACAGTTCCTCCATTATTTCCGTTCGATCCCCCATTAAAAATTAATGGATATTTCACTGCTGTACTTGAGCTTCGGCAAATTTCAAACTTTGCTATAGGACAAGACCTGATATTGAATTTTTATTCCCCATCGATTTCTTCTTGTATTAAATTACTTGTCTGCATTGATTTCCTTTGTTGGGCGCCTTGCACATAGCATGATTTGTCGAATTTGGCTTTCCAATTTTTTTTTATGGTATCCAGTTCTAAGTTTTGCTGACTGATTTTGGGGGTTTCTGTTGGTGAATTTCTTCTTGACTCGGCAGGACTGGTGGTGAAAAAATGGAGTTGTTTATAATGACTGATAATTAAAGTAAAGAACTGAGAGGGAGAGTAAGTGGGCTGAAGGGGGAGAAAGAGGAAGGAAAAGACAAAAACTCAAAACAGTTGTGACGAGGAGGTTTCAATGGAGTGCTTTTTCAAAACGACTTCATGGGACTTCACTCAATTGCAACAAGATGTTGATCCCAACATTAGCTCTTTAGGGGGCCTAAACAACTTGGGACTGAAGAGAAAAGAAGATTGTTTAGTGGATTTGAAACTTGGAAGAATAGAGGATTCCATTGATGAATTGTTGAATACATGGAATGGTCCACAGGCTGCAACAAAAGTTTCACGGTCAGGTTTACCAAAGCGAGCCCGTACAACAAGCAACTCTGGTAAAAGCTTATCTTGTTTGGTTGATGGTTGCAAATCAGATCTTAGTAACTGTCGTGACTATCACAAACGACACAAGGTTTGCGAACTTCATGCAAAGACTCCAGTTGTGATGGTGGGGGGTCAGCAGCAGAGGTTCTGTCAACAATGCAGTAGGTATGAGATAGGAATGGTCATTTCAGTTGTTCATGATGGTATATATCATAATATAGGATATTAATTCTTTTCAATTCATTTTGATTAGCTATCTGGAAGCAATCGACTCTCCTTACATTAGTAGCTTGTTCCCTATTCTTTTTTGTAGCATGCTTACCTCTTCTTTATTTTTGGTAGGTATTGTCTCTGTTCTTTTATACATCTATTTCTGAGAATGACTCTAATTTCTTTCTGAAAAGAATAACAGTTTAAAGTTGCTGAAGACTTCAAATAAAATTCATTTAGGATCTAACCTGGCATCTCATTGCAGTTTTGTGTTTGCTGCCTTGTGGTTAAATATATATAACCCTCTTCATATGCATCTTTACTTCATCATTATTTTATTTTTGTAGCCTGACATCATTTTTGTAAGTACAATGTTTCTTTCAATTGTAAGCGGATTTAGACTTGTTTAAAATGTTCATGTTTTGTTTGTAAGAATGTAAGATCCAAATATTAAAGGTTGGATTTGAGAGTAACCATTCTATACTCCAACAAATTCTCGATCTCCATAATGTACTAGACTGCATTTTGTGTGTTAGGAGTCAACTGAAGCTGATCCTGCTAATCTGTTATGAATTTTATATATTAGACCAATTGAATGAACATCACATATTACTTATGAGAAAACTTAGATGCGAAAAGTTTTTGTTTCGTTTGTCCAATGTGTAAGTATTAAGGTTTTTTCTCTCTTTTATATATTGTTTGCTGTGCAATACCTGTTAGAATACACTGTGAGACTTCTATCAATGCCTATGTTACCAGAGAGCTTGTGTTGGGTTAAGAGGAGTCTGGTCACCGAAGATCTGATAATGAGGAATCAAACTAAGATTATTTTAGTTTACCCCAGGATTGGAGTCCTCAGTTTGACACATGATGGGGGTTTGGGCTAGATAGTGAAAGAGAATGGGCGGGAAAGAAGTACGAGCTAATTAATCATTAGGAACAGTAATCAATGCTTTAAGTGTAGATGAATCGTATAATTAAGGCATGTTTTAATTTCTATATGCTACTTTCATGTGACTTTTCCAAGAAAAATGTTTGCATAAGCCTTGATATTTGAATTAGTTTTGAATATTGTTGGGTCTGACTCATTGTTCACCTTAAAAGATGGCATTGCGATCGTCGAAATTGCAAGACAGACATCTGTAGGTCATCAATTGATCCTTCCCACTAAGTAAATGCAGGTCGACTTGTTTTTCTCTCCCTATGAATTGATTGAAACCTACCTTGTATGATTTGATGCATATGTTAAGTAGAATCATCCTTTCAAAAAGCAAATTCAAATCCAAATGCGGTCAATGTTGCTGACTGTTAATAGCTGGGGTGAGGTTGATGATGACCGTGATGATGTGTGTAGCTAGTATCACACTTGATACTTCATTTTTAACAACTGTCAGTTGGTCTATTGGAAGAAGATTTGCTTAGATTTTCTCCTTTTTACATTGTACTTGGAAGTTACATGTACTTGTTTGTGTATACTTGACATTTCAGATCTACTATCCTGTGCTTTTGATTGACTATATTTGAATATTCAATGATCATACAATGAGCCTATAAATTAGTATCATGTTTGTTTTTACCCTACAAATTTTATTAAGAAGGGGGAGGATATGCATGAGTCGTAGTATTAGCTTTTGTTGTATATGCAATCAATGATTAACATGTAAAGTTTCAGCACATTCGGTCCTATGGATACAGAATCTAAACAGGTACCTAGAAGAAAGATTAACAGAAGTTGAAGGAAGTGGGAAATATTCAATGGAAAACACCATACTGCTATCTAGAACAGACTTTCCAGGACGTTTAGGGAAACAGCCTTCAAGAGTTTTCCTTAGATGTGTGGACTGCATGTTGTGTTTCAGCTGTTTTATTTACGGTTCTTTTGGATTATATATGAGACTAGAGTTCTTTTTGCAGATTTCATTTGTTAAGGGAGTTTGATGAGATAAAAAGGAGCTGTAGGAGGCGTCTTGATGGCCACAACAAGCGCAGAAGAAAAGTTCAGCCTGACCCTCTCTCTGCTAGCTCTGCCCCATTTTTCCATAGCTACTATCCAGGTATGCAATGTTTACTTTTATTCTGTTGGATCGGTCATTGTTAGGTTGTGACTAGGAGTTAACTGCACTTTGACATGTATGAGTAGGGTATGAGATTGTTCTGTAGTGCTGTGATGTCTTCTTGAATTGTTTATGGCATCTTGGTTAACCAGCCATTTGGTGGCTTAAGAATACTTTTGAATTGAAATGTTGCTAGGCTATATTAGCCTTCATCACTGAGTGCGGCGTGTAGTCAACAAGAGATTTTGATTCCATTTCTGCTTTCAATTGGCAGGCAGCAGGTTCTCTTCTTACCCACAAGTACTGACAGGAAAAATGCCGGATCCTGCCTCGATGGAAACCTTTTCTGCTGGGCACCACCCATCTATAGACTTCCTTGAACGGCAATCCCTCTTCCCCATCTACTCCAGCAGCCACAAACCAAGTAGTAGCCTACCTTTTGCTAGATCCTCTATTGGTGCTATTTCGACTTGTCAGCCTCTTCTCAACAGAATCACATCCTCAGAATCAAATCGTGCTCTCTCTCTTCTGTCATTATCAAATCCAAGTTCTGACATTAACGCTGTGCACTTGGTGCAGGCTGACACAATTCCCATGGTTCAGCCTTTGAACTCGGGATTAAAGCAATGTAGTCACAGTGAACGTCTCTTAAGTTGCAGCAGTAATAGTGATTTGTGTACCGGAAACTCATGTTCGCAAGTCTCCAACTGCATATCAACCATCAGTTTCCAACCAGAAACGGAGAACCAGTTGGAAAACAAGAGTCTACCCTGTCAGGTAGCCTTCAATGTAGCTGGTGCAGGTACCACGCCCGTTTATAGTCCGGCATCCCATACCCTGCCCATTTTTTGGCCGAGCTAAAAGCAATGTGAAAATGTTGCAGTTACTCACAATTGTAGATTACAATCATGTTATTGATGTTGGCTTTGCTTGTGTAGCAACGTTAAACGGGTCATTCATTTTCAATGTATTTCGGAATAACTCTCGGTTTGGAAGTGTTAGTATGCATTCCTTTGGTTTGAGAGTGTACTCATTCCTTTTGTCCTCACACATCATAGGCAGTCGGCTTTTCATACAATGGTATCATAAAAAATAAAGAGGTGTGGAACCTTAAGATGCTGATATTCTTACTCCACTTTTTTTACACTAAATATTTTTTTTATAATAGAGTGATCCACTTTTCTTAGTCTTATCAAAAGCTAGAATAAGGTTTTCTACACTAAAACTTTACTCTTATAATAGAGTGATTCGCTTTTCTTAGTCTTATCAAAAGCTAGTATAGAGAAAATAGAGTAGGAATATCATTTTTTTTGTATTAAGCAGGATCTTCAAGTTCTATCCCTGGTACAGACAACATATTCATGTGAATCCCTCCCCAGTGTGTCCCCGGCCCGTAGAGCCATTTGTTGGATTATTTCGCTTTAAGAATTTGTCCCTTTTGAAACTATAATTATGTGTATTTTTTGATCTTATAATAAAATCTGCCCAAGTTGTAAATTTATATACCACTAGAAGAGACAATGAGCCCATTCTTAAGACTAATTTTAGGACATCTTCACGAGTTCAATCAACTTTTGGATCAAGGCAAATCAAATCCAAGTAGAGATATCTTGGCTTTTCATAAATTTAGTGACTAAGACCCTAGATTCTATTCCACTCTTTATTGTTGTTGTAAATTACAAGGGGAGAATCATTTTGTAAGGAAAATTAGCATATTCATAACTCCATTTTTAAAAAAAAATTTATTAAATAGTAAGACTCACAATTAAAAGATAGAAAATAGCTTTTGAGAGAATTTTTTGAATACCCTATCATTTAAATTAAACCAAATGAAGTTAATAATATGAGACGAATGGAGCATTAAACTAGAGAAAAGTACAATGCACTTTAGAAAAGAAAAAGTTGGCACGAACTTGGACTATACCCAAATCGCAAAAATATGGGTGGGAGCAGTAGATATGATTTGTTATCTTGGAAAGAGCATATGCTACAAATGCTCACGCCTCGGAAAGTTCGTCAGACGTCTTATGATAAGCGGGAACCACCCACAAGGCCCCCCTTCATCATGCAAGTGGTAAGAGGGAGGAAATATGGGAGCTAATGTTATCTAACCTCGGAGGGCCCTCTGTCCCCTTTTCTAGATCTATTAATACTTGCTCAACAGGTTTTTACTTTATGACAGAGTAATGGTGAGGCACAACAAACCAAACTGATTGTTAATTCTAAATGCATGGAAGCCCATGCCAAAGGAAGTACAAAAGCTACACGATGCTGTTGTTTTGGTAAGGCTGAAATCAACGTAAGTGTCATTATTATAAAAGGTAGCTTGATCAAAGTACATTGTGATAATTTAATTCTCAAGGTTAATTCCAGATTAGCTGAATGGAAAACTCAATTACTGAATTAAACTTGTCGAACCACTATGATCAATGCTACCCTTAATGCTCTTCCATGACACAATGTCGGTCTATACATCCTCGCCATGTGCAAAGTTTTAAGTTGTCGTGCATGGAACTTCGTTATTTTAATCAAATAAAGCTTTAATCCTATATCCATGTTATTAAAAGGGAATCTTTATGCACAAACGCCAGATATGGAGTTTTGAACTTCAATAAATCGTATTTGCGTCCTCAAAAGAGCCTTATATTGTAAAATAAGTAAAATTTAAGAAGAGTGGTGCCCACAACTAAAACATAGAAAAAAGTACTCCTTCCCTCCTATGCTAATAGATATATGTAGAAAACTAGTGGTTTTTTATTAAATGGTGATACATATATTTAAGAGAAGGTAAAATAAACTTCTGATACTCTTTTTTAAGCATTTAACCACTTAAATTTAACAAAATTAAGTTTTTAATATATAATAAGTTTTTTTACTAAATAAAACTATTAATTTAAGACAGATAGAATTATTAATTTAAGACAGAGAAAATATGAGTTTTACTTCTCAAAGCCTACTTATTAAGTACAATCCTTCGTACAAAGTGGGCAAATCGTCCAAATCTAAACACTCTTTATGAGACTAAAGGAGTATTTTAAACTCTGATGTTCTCTTATAAAACTTAGAAGGTACTTACTGGTCATAGTTCTATCATCTATGTGAATCTCCACTGTAACAATAAAATATGTGGGGCTCAAAAGCTTCGTGCAAGCTTCATCTATGTGAATCTCCACTGTCAAAAAGCTTAAATTTGGTTTTAAATGGCGATTCGATTCAGAGGGCAGATCTTTATTTTTTTATGATAAATGGTTATTTCGTTATACTAACATTCCCCCTTTGAGATCAAACCAGAATCTTCATGTGCTTTCTGACCTCATTGAACTTACCCTTATTGGAGGAAATGTGGTTTCCTAACATTGTTGACAAAATCTTTGTCATCCCAATTAGTCCTCTTTCTGATCAGGTCCTTTGGAGACTAACCGGAAGTGGAAGCTTTTTGGCAACTCCTGCTTGTCGACGGTGAAACAATAATTATGGACTCATTAAGTGAAGGGCAATCTTATCTTTTGCTCTAGAAGACTTAAGTTATAAATAGACTCATTAAAGGAGTCTGGCGTGAGTATTGACTTGTGGGTGGATTCTGACAAGAGAAGAATTCTAGACTGGAGAAGATTTCCGAGCCACCAACGACTTGAAATTGAGAGGTCTATGCAGAAAGAATAAAATAGGAATTTATGGGAGAAGAAAATTAGAGTTTTCTTATTGTGTATTCTTATACTCTAATTCTCTATCTAGTAGAATTGTGTGATCTTGCAGACGTAGGCAGCAAAGCCGAACCATGTTAAATTCCCTTGTGTACTTTATTTTCATATTGATGTTTTTAGATCCATATTTTCGTAGTCCGGGCAAGGAACAGTAAATATATACTCTGTTCAACCAGAACTAAAGTACAGTAAACTTATACTCTATTTGGCGAGGCTTGTAGTTTTATTCCCCACAGTGCTTATCGTGCTCTCCACAACACTACAAACTTCCGCTACATATTTGGCATACTCCAACACACAAATAGTTGAACTATTCACTTAGAAAGCTTGCAGAAATGCCGTATGTATAGAGGATACTCTTGACACAGGATTTCACAAACAACATGGAATTTATTAGTTGTGCTCTGTGGCTTTTGTTTTTACAGAACTCGATGGCCATCAACTATTTTATCAAAATAATTACTTTACCTCTGGTTTGATTTGGGTAACAGGAAGTATGATAAGAATATTTTATGAATGTTACGTAGTCAATTTGGAAAACTAGAAAAGCTAAGTTTTCTTATAACACAGCTGTGAATGTACACCATTCAATACGATCTCTTTCTCCGAAGCATGTTGATTCCTTCAAAATTGCGGGTAGAAAGAATGACCATATGCAGGGACTGGTCGTACGACCTAATCAACTACTCTGTAAAAGCCCATTTTCTCACTTCTTCCGGAATCGAGCCCTGCCGTTTCAGCTATTTCATCACGACAAATTGAACTCCTTAAGCATTAGTATAACTGGGAAACATAGTTTTTGCTGAGCGAGTACTACCAAAGTAACAAGGCAATCAAACGGTCGGAGCCAAGGGGATCTAATGGGGCTAAGATTTTGTCCTTTTTCTTTTGCGTCTATAAATTTGGTAACAAAACTTGGCCCCTCAAACTACATTTCCCGGCTCCATGAACACAAGCACTAGAAATGCAAGAAACAACTCATTTGTTGGAAAGTTCCTCCTCCTCCTCCAGGATGGTTCGAAATTCAATTCGATGGTGCGGCCGGAAGTTCGTCAAACTTTGCTGCTGCTAGAGCAATTATGAGAGACCGTCATCACTTGGACACTCCAAAGCAGCAATTGGCACAGCACAATCTTTCATAGCGGTAGCAATCAGCATGCCTCCAAGCCCTTCACCTGGCTCACACGATCCTCATCCACATTTTAAATAATCACCTTCTACGATGGCGCATTTCGGATACCGTCAACAAAATTTGAGTCAAGGCGTCGAGACTTTCCAAGAATCCATTTACAACTTGTCTGTTGTCGGGAAGCAATATTTGAAGCAGGCTCTTGCAGCCTTCCACTTGATTCATTCTCATGTTTTTGGCTCTATTAGCCTTTTTCCTCATGCATGCCTTGAATGTTCACATTCTAAAGCGACTTTCATAAATTAATAAAAGAGCTCGTTAATATAAATTTAGGTTTAAGTATGTCAACATGAGCCCATAGTATTGTGGACCATCATATTTTAATCCAACGGTATAAGGGTAGATAAAGTCTAAATTATCTATCTACCTCTTTTATTTATATAGACAGTTGAATCTCAATTGAATAGTTCACAATATTTAACGTGACCCTCACTTATATTAATTTTTTCTTTTATAAAATAGTATAATATGACTACTCCTGGCACATTAGTCTTAATAGAAATATTTTTTACGCTCTCCACCAATAATAAGTCAGTGTAAGCTATACATAGGAACCTTTTATATATGAGATCGATAGTATATATATATATATATATATATATATATATATATATATATATATATATCAAAATAAGTATATTAAGATGTACATCATTAATCTTTAATATTAAAGACTCTCATCTACCATATGCTAAACTCATTGTCAATCATGAATATAAGAAACTCTTCTCGCCTTAATAGCTCGGGCCCACGTGTGTCTAGGCATGGCCTCCAATTCCATGAACGAAACTTCCTAGGAAGAGTTTTTTATACTCTCGTTAATATTTAAGGTTGACGATGAATTTATATTAGTGGATGTTAATGTCAACATTATTTCTGCTAACTTGCGTTTAAATGTACAGCATTAATTTTTATAGATGAACGGCTACCATAATTTTGTCTCATTAGTGAGAACAAAACAAACTCTTCCCACTTAAGGTGAACGCCATGTGGACTGGGGTCCACACGTCGAGTGACATCAGCGACAATCCTGACCGAATGAATCATTCGTTGATCACTCTGCGCGATAAGGCTACGGTCTCGTGTCGTGCAGCGACTTCGATATGAACGTGGTTCATCCCGCAGACGATGTCACTTACGTAAGCATGTCCGGATTGAAATCTGGATGGGCGCCTTCGCGCCGGGCTTTTTATCGTTCCTGCGCGGGAGCTCGCTCGAGTTGGTGCGCGGGGCGAGGGAGAAGCGCCATGAGCGCGCCGATACCGCAGCACGCGCCCGGCGGAGCTGGCGGCGATGGCGACCGAGAACCGCGCGTTGTCTCTATTGGAGACGACCTCCTTCAGGACATTCTCTCAAGGCTCCCGGCCTCGTCCTTCGCCTTCGCCGCCAGTACCTGCCGCGCCTTCCGCAGAGTCTGCGCTCGCGTCCTCTGTCGCCCCAAGCTGCTCTCCGCCCTCTCCTTGAACCCCACGCTCGACGTAACCTCCTCCGAACATGCATTTACCAAAACCCTTGCTTATTACATTCGTTTACATCTAATTCGATTGCTGAATTCAGAATGCCGTCGAGGAAGTTCTCGAGAAGCTTCTCTCGGAGCCCATTCGGCCGCATTTTGTTATCGTCTATGTTGGTCGGAGGTTCAAATTGAAGAGGGCGCACGAGCTTGTATGCATCTGTTTTATGCTCTGGCACTGTCCGGTCCGTTTTACATTCAAACTTATCTTCGGCGCTTCTTCTCGTGTTACTACAGATTACAAGGCGATTTGGGAAAGGAATTCCTATTATTAGCCGCATGGCCAGGGGAATAATTGGGTGCGATGCAGGGTCTGATGAATTTAAAGAGGTTGTGTTTCTGTTTCACCAGTTTGTGTGCTTTCTCTTACGAGTGTTTTCTAGGCTGACCACGCTTGGTGACCAAATTTGGCGATCTTACAATTTTAGGTGAGATGGGAAGAGGAAGAATATGGTGGCGGTGGCAAGTCTTACAATTTGAAGAAAAATGTTTATCGTGGCATCCTTGTACTTTTGGGATTTGTACCAGGATTGAAAGTGAAAGTCATACCTTTGATCAAAGCAAATAAAGTAACACGTGATAGGTTTTTAGTTTAGTTTCAAATCAAATTGTTTTTATGCTGCTGTTCTTCATGCGAGAACAAGGTCCCTCAGCTATTAAAGTTGAATAGTTTGTATGGCTTTTGTTAGAAAACTGAGAAGGGACATCTGGTCGATTCCTTCCTGTCCAATATTAAGGATTTCACGGCATCTGTTTCAGGGTCTACCTCTCCTTTAGGAATTATGATGGTTACGGTAATCTAATATTATTCTGTTTGGCTCTGTTCTCTTTATGATATCTGAATTTCCTTGTCTATTTGTTGCTGTTTTTGTTTGGCCATCTCATAGTGAAATGTTAAATTGTGCAGGATTACTATTTTGGCTTGAGATCTGCTTACAATTTTGATATGAGATCTGTTGTTAAAAAGATGGGTGCGAATCATGTTATGCTATTTCGTTTATTGCATTTTTTAAGCATGCTTGGCTTCTGTTCGAATTTTATGCAGCATGCAAATTCTATTAAGTTAATATAAGTTAAAAGCTAGGAGGTTAGAGTTTAATTGTTTTTGCCATTAAACCCTTCTATTAATATTCGTTGTTGATATTATTCCTCTATAGTATGAAGAACCTATTGGAATAAAATGAATTATTTCTCCATAAAAATTTACACTATCCACATTTACAATTTATACAGATTGAAGATGCCTCCTAGAAGTCTAATCCCAACCATTACATAATGTCAAATCACAGCCGTTGTAGATATTTGGATATTTGTTCTGTCAGATGCAATCTTAGACTTATTGGTTACACTAACACTGGTTTTATAAGAGTGTTAACACAACCCAAACATATGACTTAACATGGTAGAAGCTGCTTCCCTTTTCTTGATGACAGGATATGAAATGCTTAGACTTGGGTGAGCTTGAATAGTATTCCAATTGTATTTTGTAAGATTATCTAAAGAGGGTTTATGAAATGTTATTGAAAACATCCTGCCGTTTTTTTAAAACTGGTTAAAACAAGAAATCATAATCAAGAAGCACCTTTTTCCCAACAATTTGAGTTTGGAGACATGGATCTTATGCCTCCAGTCTAGCCTGTTTTGTGCAAACTCTTTTGCAAGAGATAGCATAGTCATATCCTCATTAACTTCATCTAATTCCTGGCCTCTTCCACTTGCATGCCCTCTATCCCTGGTTAAAAACAAGGCATACAAGCTTTAAATTTCCACTTGTAAAATGACAAGATAATGAATTTATTGTGGAAGCAATACCATCTGCACTAATCTATTTGTCTGTCGTTGATAGTCCATCTTTGCTGATGCAACATCTTTCTGTTTCAGATATTGCTCTAGGTGAGGAAACCATAATAGTTGGAGATGAGGGAAGCAGCTTTATATTCAGCAATGGAGACAGCAATGGTTTTAATGCTTTTGGTGGAGGCCGACAACTGCATCAAAGAGATACCCTTGATGCCGTTGCCCTTGTTTTTGCCAAAGATAAATGCAAAACTCATGGTACTCACAACTATATTTGCTATTAAAGACATGACACTGATATCTATGAATAAGAGATGTTTTAAACACTAATAGCTAGGAACCAAGAGATGTTTTAAACTTAATGTTCACCTTTATTGATGTGTATTGCCCATTATTTTATCATATTGATCTCAGTTTTCAGCTTTAGTTTCATTTAATAAGTAAAAACTTGATCTTGCATTTGGTTAGGTATAGGAGATATCCACTTCAGTCTTGCAGTGTCAGTTGCATTATCTCCCATGGGTCCATCATATAGGGCTGCTTCTGTAAGAGTTCAAGAAGGCTTATCTCAGTATTTTACTTCTCTGACTGCAAGAAGGGAGGGTTCCTTAGAGAGGCTTGATGGACAAAGAATCCTAGATGATGTTGAGAATTGGGTATCTAATTATGTTGCATACTATGAATTTTTGTAAATCACATATTTCTTTTTACGTGTATTTCAACATCATGACCTACACCTTATCCTAACTATATGGGGGGGTTTGTATCACCATTTGACTCTTCTTATGATATTATAACATGTATGAGCTTAAATTTTATGCTGGATGCCCATCCTGATCTGACCTTCCAAGGAGGGAAGAATAAGTTGAAAAGTCATTATCATCATTATACACCTTTAACAGTTATTTGGAAATGGCTTCATTTAATGATGATTCCAAGAGAACACCACTATGGTCATCTTCCAACACATAGCTGCCAAAAATCCTGCCCGTATGCTTTTACATGGAAGCATGGCATGTTTCTCTGTCTGTTTGAGAAGTACCATGACCAGATTACCATTGAACCAGGTTTAGGGCTGTTAAAAAAATATTGTGGAGTTTTAAATCTTATTATTACTGAACTGCTGACAGTTTATACTTGCATATTTAATTGAGCCTGACAAAGTACTTGATTTGCAGCATACGGGAGTCCGTAACTATGGTGAGCAACTTTACTGTGGTGTTTTAAAACAAAGAAAATCTGGTTCCAAAGTGGGAAAAGGAAAGACCATTGCATATTTAAATTTCCATGAGATTACGAAGTAATTTCTAAAGCTTCATTATATCTTTTTTATCCTGTGTGAATGTAGTACTCTAGAGGCGTGCATCACAATTTGTTTTCATTTTTTTGTTTTGTAGTTTTCTCATGGTTGCCATAGCAAATTGTAGCTAATTTGATCTCTTCCAGTACACTCATTATAGTAAAAAATGCAGTGGCAGTTCCTTTTCATGAAGCTTTATAATTGTTTGCTCTATATTTTCTATATCTTTTTGGTCACATCCACTTGGGAAGCATTCTGAAGGATAGATATCATATCTTACTAGGTGTAGATTGCTGTTAATAGGTAAATGATAAGGTGTTTCTGCTATAGGCGCAACTTATGTGTAGGAGCCAGTTTCAGCCCCTTGGAGGAGGCGCAGGCTCATGTTGCTGGATCAGGTGGAAAGAGGGCCTTAAATAATGGCTCCACAAAATTTCCTCATCTTAATTATTCTGTTCCATAATTTTTTTACCTATGAAACCAAGGGTGAAATTTGAGTGCCTTGAATGGCTGACGTTCATATTTAAGGGCATTAAATGTTGCCCCTAACCTCCAAATGAGGTGAAATTTTATGCGCCAATGTAAGGGCCTTGAATTCCATTTATGCCAATTTCATGAGTGTTGAACCCTTCAAAGGGCTAAATAAGTGTGGCACGCATCAACTGCACCTATGGTGGCTGCACCTTATTGTTTCCCTTTATCAATATCGGCATTAAATTAATGATGTCTAAATGAAGCTTTAAACTTTACACGACAAAAGTCAGATGTGAGAGTAGTGTTTCTTTTATAAAATGTGAAGTTGTGTATGCTTTTTTTATCTGCTAATAATGAATTCTCATCATTTTTTCAAAACAATTGTTGCATATGTGGGGACAAACACATGACCTGCTTTGAAATTATCTTCATATGCAATTTGGGGTTAAAAATGCTACTTTTCTTAGGTAACCGTAAGGATGAAGAGACGACAGTTGTTAATATTTATGATCCTTTTCGATTTACTTGCAAATTATGGAGGGGAATATTTGGTGTTTGCTGTATAGTTTTTCATTTATTGTTGGTGAGTTAATATGTTGTTTGAATCATGGTTCTAGCCTTCTGCCAGGCTACCGCACATAACTTCTTTAGAAGAATTTTTTTGTTATTATTTTTTGGGGATTTTTAATGCTTTATGCATGCAACATATGAACTTTGGCTTGTGCTAAACTGTGTCACTGTGAATTTTTTCTTGAAATGAATTGTTGCTGATCTAAACAATGAGCTGGACAAATTCATATGTTTTTTCTTTTACCAGTGGAGATGAAGAGCAACTTTTTGTTGAAGGTGATGGAATTACACTTGCCGATGCTTTCCGCATTTACGCCCCCAGCCGGCAAGTTGTTATAGAATCTCGTAGGATTATTCACAAAAATTTTGAAGAGTGGAAGATTGCTGGGACTCCAAGTTGGAATTCTGCCGCTAACTCCAACATTAATAGGAAAGACAAAGTCTTTGGAGGCCTAATGTTTACCTGCTATGGACGTGGAGATCCGTTTTTTGGAGAACTGAAAGCTGATACCTCACCTTTTTTAGCAAATTTTCCAAATATTCCGTTGGCTGGAATCTATTGTTCCGGGGAGATTGCACGCGGCTACTCCACTGAGATGAAGAACGACGAGGAACAATATCCTGGCCGTTGCTTAGTGCATGCATACAGTACCGTATACCTTATAATGTCTCACGCAATCTAGTCTCACTAGTGCAAGTTAGATCGTTAAATAATCGACTGGCACTGTAATCTATTTGTATAGAATTGAATTGTTCTTATGTTTTGAGTGGATGTATTCTTAATATTTTGTCTTATATTTATTTTGATCTACTAACTTTTTACTTGGATATATGAGTTAGTTATTTTTATTTTGAAGACGGTTTATCCTACCATACATTTGGGTACGGTAATTGTTAGAAACACAAACTTTCGTTCTCTAACTCTTGGGAAATATTTATTATGCTCTGTGCACACCATGAGTCGAATATATGGAACTTATGTGAAGTATTTATTTTTGAGATCGACAATGTATACATTAGCACACATAGTGTAAGTAATATTTACATTAATGCAATGTATGTACTTTCAACCTTGAAAATAAATGTTTTACATACATTCTTTATGCTCATAGCTCATTGTGAGAGTATAACATAAAAAAATACTTCCCAACTCTTGCTATTCTCTTATACTTCTGAGCCATCAATTATGAGTTCTAGTCTAGCAATTAGCTTGTTCAGTGTGCTATACTGCTAGGACTCGACAAAGACTGAAATGCTTCTTTCTCTTATTTTTTCCTGCTTATTTAATGGGTAAATTACAAGTAGACCTTTGCCGTTTATAGAAATTACACTCACACTTCATCATGATTAAGAAATTATACTTATACCCCTTAACATTAAGAAAATTATTAAAAAATATTTTAATGTAAAGAAATGACCTGTGATACAGAGGATGTTGTGGACTTGGATTTAAAATCTGGTATGGTTCAATTTTTAAATTCCAGCTCAATAAATTTAGCCAGACCATAAAAAAATAAAATAATTGAATTTATAAAATGAAGTATTGAAGTGTGAGATAAAAATTTAGCTCATTCTAGAATTTCCTTACGGCTGTAAAAGGGCGGTTTTACTTTGTAGTTGAGCCTTGCTTTAACTAATCTTATTTTTTTCTCAAATCAAAATATCTTAATGTTTTTAAAAAGATACAAAATTCATAAATGGTATTTTAAAAAGAGGATGGCTAGCCAGTAGCTTTCAACACTAAGCTAGAGAGCTGGAGCCCCTTAACCCTCATATCGTTCTTCAGCACTGGCTAGATTTTTCCTTAAAGAAAAACCTGATTTGTAGCTTAGCATGGGCTAGAGCACTGTTGCATGTCTTGGCAGTCGAATAATCATCTGATGTCTAGGGATTTGTTTCCCTGGATCAGGGGAATTCACAAGGGGAATTCACATGGTTGTCGCATGATGATATGATGCCAGGTCTATCTGCCCTATTCTCAAACAATTTTTTAACAAATATTTGAAATAAAAATGTGAGTCATTTGTTTAATATTTGCATGCACAATATTTCTCCTGTAATTAGATTTGTTGTGTCAATTTAATGTCAGAAAAAATATTTAAAAGATTGGTCATTCAATCATGCTTGTTATACATAAAAACCCTCAAATGGGATGCAAATAATTCTTTTTCTTTATCCTTCACCACATATTTTTATCACGCCATTGGTTATGCTGTGCACAAATCATCCTATATTATTCACTTGAAAAAACTGAAGGAGGGCTCTTCCATTCTAACAGTTATCTTTTCCTGTTGTAAGAAATATTCAAAATTTTGTTAAATAAATATACGATCTTAAGATAAGTTTATTTCTGTTATTCTGGCAAGTGATTAACATGCATGGGGTTAGAGTGGTAAAAATGTTTTCCTTCTTCTAAAAGTTCTTGAATATCCACATGACACGACCTCTAGCAAAAAGAGAAAATATATGGATGGACTTTGCATGTTTAGGGAGAGAATTTTTTGTACTTTTCATCGATAATGAGCCAGGCATAAGTCATGCATGGGAGCCCTTAATGTTTAAGATAGACAGCTCATATGGTAACGTGAGTGGTCCCGGTGCTAACGTGTATTAATATGTGTCATTAGTTTCATAAAAGAAAGGCTTTTATACGTAGCTTACGCTAAGGCTCTTTGTAGCTAGGAGCACGAAAAACTTTTTCTACATTTAAAGCCTTTTTTTTGTATAAAGTATTGCAGGGATAAGGACTTTAAAATGTGTAAAATGAGGGATAATGATAAATGAGGTTCAAACTAAAAAAATCATTCTACATTGATTAAAATTTCAAATAAATAAGCCTTTTGTCATGTTTTTTCCGTAACCTCGTCTCTTTCCCAACCTAGCTGCAGGTAGGCCACATCCAACATCCATTGCGAGACCAGCCGCAAACTACGACTTGTGGCTTGATGATGGCCATTGTCAAAACCCAAATAAAGATATATTTTTAACCCTAAAAATAAACCTAGAAAAAAGGTTAATAATATTTTTTATCTTTTTAGGAGAAAAACCATGACTAAAACATATAATTTAATTATATTATTATATAAAATAAATTAAGTGAATATATAATTTAAATTTTTTGACTACTTTACATATATTTGTTACCTTTTAATTTTTTAATATTTATATTCTTATGTTCTTTAATATAAGTTTACATTGTTATGTGATTTTATGTGATTAAATGATATTTTAGAAAAAAAATTAATCTCTTTAATATAATTTTTAATTAGTATATAAGTTTAGGATATTTTTATAAAATAATTTATTTAGGCTCTTTTAGATGTTTACTAGATGTCAACCTCATACTAAATGCCGAATACGACATAGTCTTTGTTTTTTAGGTTATATTGGATTTCATTTTGTAATGTTACATCTTAAATTTTTAAAGTCGAATTTGCATGTTTTTAGTATTGTTAGCAAACTCTCGATGAGCTCTATCAAATGAGATCCTACATAGCTATATTTTCTAACAAAATTTTTTTAAAGCCCTACATATACAGTACACTTATTAATAATAATTTTATTTGTATTTTTGCCTATACTTTACATGCTCGGAATTTAACATTTCTAACGCACTTGGAAAACTCCTAAAAAACTCTATCAAATGAAACCCACCACCAAGTTGGTCTTGAATATTAGTAGCATGCTCTATGACATATCTTCGATATCATTGTCTTTGCTAACTAGTGACATAATATTTAGCTTGTGTGATTTGGACTCGTAGTTGTCTACTATGAGTGCATTTTGGTTAATATAGAGTTTGTGCATATAATTTATGGTCATTATGATCTTAAAAGTATATATTGTAACTATAGTATGTAAGGAAGAGTCGAAGACCTTTATTCAATATATACTTTATTTAGAATTTATTTATTTTTACATTATTGAATATTTATTGATAAGCGTAATGCATGTATATTCTTGATAGTCTTATAAGTTGGATTTAATCTTCAATTACTCAATTAAGTTTTAAAGGCCTAAGAACTTTTTGTTTTGTTTTAAGAGTTGCTTGAGCACAAAATCTTAGGTTAAATTTTAGAAGAATTAAGTAGATTTCCACAAAATTTGTTTTAGTAACCAAATTATGCGCCAACTTAAAATTAGGCTGAAAAAGGGATAGTGGAAAAAAATCGTAAGATTTTAAAACTGGACTTATTTTTAATTAGGGTTTTTTTAAAATTAAATTTATTCAAAAAGATTTATAAAATGATTTTTTTTAATGTTTTTTTATTAAAGGCAATGTTCAACCCTAACAAGATTTTGTATTCAAACTTGGAAGCATATAGATATGGAGCCACGATAAGTCTGCCAATTGAACGATACAATTACGAAATAACTTATTCCATTATCATAACTATTTTTCAAATCTTATCTATAACCATTTTGTTAAGTAAACGGTATAAACACTTCCATAACCATTTCATCCACTAATAATCAACATGTTAATTGGATAACTGTTATCAATTACACTTTTTAAATGTGCTAAAAAATGCAAGAATAAACTTAGTTATTCATTGAATTAAATATTAATAAGGTAAAAGACTAACATCATTACTATTGTTGTTTATCCTTGTTGTAAATACATTGTGATGATCAAATATAAAACACAAATTGGCACATATATTAGACAAATATCTAATAGAACTCCTTGTTTTCTAATAATTTTTCCCTATCAAATGAGTACAACTCCAAAACATCCATCTACTTTCTATTTCATAAGAATCCAAAGTGTGAGAAGAATGACAATTGTCTTCTTGTACCTAGCTGTCTCGTAGCCAGATGTCTTTAAAGTTGTATTGCAGGCAACAACGAGATAACATGTACCAATACACATTATCTATTAGTATCTATTTTAAGCAATGTTTTAAAACTCAGCCTAGACCCTGACCCGAATTAGTAGCTAGGTTGGGTCAACCAAGGTGATCACATCATCACCTAAAATTTTTTAAATAGTCTTCCCTTATTTTAGGGAAAAAATCACCTAAAACTTGTTCAAAATTTCACTTAAACCTATTTGGCCATTCAAAACTTATTTTTTTCAACCTATTTCAATAAATAAATCAACATTCCAAATCTCCAATCTAACATATACAAATATAATTTGTAACATAATAATGATTTCAATTAACATATATCGAATCTCAAAATAAACTACTTACACCACTCATTCAAAGTTAAGTTAGTTAATACTCAAACCAAGCTAGTTTGAGATGGGCTAAGTAAGAGTTTGGTTCCATTAACCCAAATCCAAGCTTTGATTTGAACTAACCTTGAGTCTAGCCTCAAGTAGAATAGAGCTAACTCAACAATATTACTTCAAACCCACCAATCATTTCCTTGCACAAACAAACACTCCATGAGTTACTCATGAATTTGAGTTATCATAATGAAAGCTAAACTAACCTAAGAGTTGCAAAAACATTTTGCACAAAGTATTTGTGTAGTTAGTTAAGACTTCAGCACATATGATTTAAAATGAACCTTGACCTAATGAGACTAGAGAAATCAGATAAAGTAACCAAATAGGAAACATTGAAGCAAAGTGTGCTTAATATAATATACAATGTAAATTGCATATGGATATTTTTTTATCAAAAAATTCCATATGGATATGAAATGCTAGAAAGAGCAAATCATTTTCTAAGTGGTAGTTTGTAGCAACTATAATGAATAATTGCAAGTAGTTAAATTAATTTAATAAAATGTTTGAGAGTTGAATGACACCTTCTGTTGAGTAAATCACAGTGATGAATCATGACATAAAAATTTTCTAAAAGACCATAAACTAATCTCTTTTAAAACTAAACCACTTAAGACTAATGGTATAATATATTTATAATTTTTAAATATGACAAATAGGTAACAAATAAATGGATATGGAAGAATTTTTCTATTACCTTCTATTTAGATAATGGTTGGATAAAATTATCATCTTATTTATCTATCGAATAAATTTAACCATACTATTTAACTTCTTAGTGGTATGGTACTGTCACGACCTGAGCTTTGAGTAGAGGCTAAATACCATCGAAGTGTACATAGCTCAAGCTGTGACAAGATAATAACATATTTTGCAAGAGATAAATAATATAATCTGAAACATGAATAACCTTCCTACTAAATTTTTCTTGAATCAAATAAAATGAGTTTCACCTAATGGGTGTTCATCTGCAACTACAATTTCTACTAGTGCTCAAAAGAAATCAAACTAATCCTAATTCCCTTCGTTGTAGCATCCAGAATTTTTTAGGTAAATTTTTAAATTTTTTGGTATTTTTTTATATTTTTTTAGAATTAATTGATGAAGAATCAGCATAGTTAGGGTTTTTATTTATTTATTAAGAACGTAAATTGGGTAGGGTCACCTAGTGGGGACCACTATGGGGTGACTTGGCGTAGGGGTAATTGGCATCACGTACCACTACCTTCTTCGTATAGAACATGCTTCTCCTCTCCTTTTCTTATTTAAACCCACCTCAAACAAACCCTAGCCTCCATCTTCTTCTTCATAAGCCTTGAGAAAATCATTAAGGCTAAGGGCTTGGAGGTTCTGGTGGCCGGATAAGAGGGTTCATCGCCGGAAAAGGAGGAGAGGAGGAGGAGCGTGCATGAAGACACCGCCATAAAAGGTATGGTCCTTGTTTATAATCTCCAAACATTGGATTTTACTTGAATATGAATGCATGATCGTTACTTCTCTGAATAAAATTTTGATAGAGAAGAGAGTGCGAGCATGGCTCGGCCAATGCTTTGGAAATATGTTTCCATCGCAGCAAAGCCCGGGTGAGTAATTGGGGCATTGCTGGACATGGGGAAAAACTCCTCGGCAGGATGGTCGATCCATGCTTACCCTTCGTTTTAACGGAGGGGCAGACCTTTGAGTACATCGTTGATCCTGGCTGATGGCCAATGAGTACACCCTGGGGTGGCCGAGGAGTGATGGAGTCGTCCTTGGTTTCCCTTGGGTTGGTTTGCCGTATTCGTGGCAGCAGGGACACCGGAAGAAATCTCTGCTGCCCATTCTTTTCAAACTTGCAATAATGCAGAAGATTGTGAAGAGACCGGCAAACCAAGGTTGGGGTTAACGGAGGAAGTCTTGCTGCTTAGACTCGCTCGCTGAAGAGTCTATGTTTCACCTGCTAGTAAAATTTAGAAGTGTCTCTTTTTTCACTCGTTGGTGCTTACAGATGGGTGTACAGATGGGGCGGCCGGTTGAGTCTGACTATGTGGTTCCGTGGTGATGTATGGAGCGTAGAAGAAGGTTAATTCCGGCAGCCGGACGGGAGACTGATCACCACCGGGACATCTTCTCCTCCCTGTGTGTGGAAGGGAACGGGGCAGAGAGGTCGGAGGTGGTGCTGGGTGTCATAAAAAAAATTACCCAGAAGCACTGAAGGGTGAGAACGGGTTGAGGGCTGGGTTATAATAGAGCTAGATAATGTCAGAATGATTATCTAAGGTTACAGGTAATAATTAAAACTATACTCCCTCAATGGATTTTATAAACTTGTTTGATCCTACTGAGTATAAGTGGGTATACTCATGCTTCTCCGTGATGCAGGTACCTCAGAGGAGGAGTAGCAGAGTAGTGGAGTAGCTGGGTTCGTGGATCGGAGACTCACTGCTTCAGAGTAGGATTTACTTTATTTTTATTAGATTGTAATAAGGCACGAGAGTTGCCATTTCATACTTTATTTATTATTTTTTGTTGGTTATCAGACTTTGCACATGGACGAGACCTAGCTCTTTATTCAATAAAATTCTATCGACTATTATGGTTATTCATGGTTTGATATTATCAGTATGTTGAAAAATAGCAGTCACGGATTGGGGTTTATTTTAGTCAATGGTTTGCATGATTTGACAAAAAAAAATTACTCGCATTTTTCACTGCATTTACTTTCGAAATGTTATTTGGAAAACCCCGGCCGTGACAGTTAACCCTGTGACCGTTAACTCTATCATTTCTTGTCGTTCCTACACATCCAAATCCTCAAATAAACCTGCGCCCAAAATATGACCAATAGAACAAACATTCCAAAAGTGAGCTAAAAGCTCAGTGGGTCTCAAATAGAACATACATTGAAATCTTAGCAATCATCGTTGACACCACAACAAATAATCGATCAATTTCTACAATAATACATTTAAACATAATTGTTGAATATATTTATATGCGTGCATCTCATTTAAACTTAACCAATCATCATTTAATACATTTACATAATCACCATATGTATTGTATTTCATAACTCATAATCTACATAACTCATTCCCTATACACCTAGAGAATTAGCTATGTGACCAATGATTTGCACCGATGCGAATGCGCCATGGGTGGTCATACGCGTGCACTCGTAATGACCCATAAAACTGGGAGGGAACTGCCAAAGGCTGGGGTCTACCCTCATCCCTGCGTGGCACCTGGGTAGTCTTATTATCTTGAATCTTGAAATTGAGTAACCCAACCCAAACCTTAACTACCCTTGTCAACCCATCACTCTTAGGTGGGTTCTTAATACCTGATCTACCAATTATGCAATGTATTCCTCTCACATACCCATAAGAGAGAAAACTAATCATATTTCATAAGCAATTTAAAGGCAAAACCAAAACCATAATTTACTCAGTAATATAGCCATGCTTGCATATAGTTCAATCATATCAGAATAGAGTATAACGTGAATTGCAAAACACCATCCATCCTTTATAACTCACAAATATTAGATGCAAGTAAATTGACGTTCTACATATAACCTGTGTTAGTTACATAAATAGTTTAGCCTTTCAAAAATTTAAATAAGAGAATGAATTCATGTTGGAGCATGACATATAAATTTAATTTAGGGTCAACGATTCAAAAGCTTAAATACACCAACACACTAGCATAAATAGTACAAATTCTTGTAGCAAAGCAACAACATGTATAACACAATTCTATACAAACTATAACCATTCTCATGCATAAGTTTCTTAAATCCTTAATTTACATACATAATTAGTCCATTGTGAGCACACAGATACTATCTGCTAGTAACCTACACCTGATATATAATCTGTAGCATTTTACATAACAATTTCCAATTCATTACTAACATTCAACTATTGAACAATATAATGCATGTAACAACTCAGGGCATGTGTTGCTTTAACGGTTAAAATTTGGTGTTGAAATATCATGGAACAGAATCAACTCAGCTGTCATAATTAATTAAATCGATCATAAGTCATGCTAAAACAGAGTATAAGGACTGCCCAAGTTGCATTACTTTAACCTGTACGTGGCTGATATATTTTCCATCATTGAGTACAATATAAAATCAGATCTGCTGCATATATAATTTAAGTACTACATAAAACAAATGTATGTATATATATATATATATATATATATATATATATATATATATATATATATATATATATATATATATATATATATATATATATATATATATATATATATATATATATATATATATATATATATATATCATTATACAGTCTCACAGTTGTATGCTTAATAGCTGAAATTAACTTTAACCCATTCTATTCATATGACAGATATGCATCACTAAATCTAGAATTTGGAATTTAACTCACAAGATGTCATCTATACTTTAACCAGATCAATCATGCTAAAAACATAGTAATATTGTGTGGAATTGAATCAGAGTATTACATATCAACGTTGGAAAATATACACTTAATCAAGGCATATCATACTCATGAGATTAAAATTTGAATGTTAACATGGTATTAGAAATTCATCCACCACAATACAATCACAGAACGAATCATGCTTTGAGGGACCTCACCTTAGCCTAATTCAAAGCACAAAATGTCCCAAATATTACTGCTCTTCTCAAATTTCTAATAAAAACGACAACCAAACTCTAACTAGTGGCAAGAAACATGTAATTTACACAAAAAAAGGAAGAGGGTGTAATTTAGACAATTTCGTGTGACCCCATTCACTGTGAACAATGAATTCAAAATTGGGAAGAAGGGGATTATCCCAAATTAGAGAGAAGGGTGTTGTAAATCGTCGAAAGATCCTACCTTTTTGTCTTCCCCTCTTTAGCCCGGTCCTCTCACCGCCTAGATTTCCCCTTGTCACTGTCGTCGTACTCTCCAACTCGCTGCTCGTTGAACTAGGGAAAGGGGACTGATGGGGTGAGAGGGAAGGAGGACGTGGGATTTATAGAGGAGATGGGGAGAGATTGAAGGAGAAGGGGGGAAAGAATCGTGGAGGGGGAGGGCAAGAGTCGTAAGGGAGAAGGAGATCGACGAGTTTGAGTTGGACTCAGACCCGGACCGGGTTCAACTTTTCTCTTTTATTTTTAAGAAACGTACACACGTTTACAAGTACAATAGAATGGTAAAATGGGTATTGTTGGCATCCTTAGCCCACGAATGGTCCCTCATTTGGGAATAAAGACTCCTAGAGGTGGCAATGCCATGACTTGTTCACAACATGGCCTAGGCCCAACCATAGTCCTTATGTAGCCTAGGCCATGTCAAGCTTTGAACTGAGGCCCATGGGGCTTATTAGGGCAGCCTGATCCGAGTCCACACCCGAACAAGGTCTCGCCCGAAGCCTTGACCAAGCCTATTAAGGCCTTATGGACCATCACCATGCCCATAAGCCCAAAAGGCCATTTGGGCTTATGGACTCAATTTTTTTAAAAAAAAAATATTTTTAGTTTTAGGTGGCTGGACATATTGGGCCGTGTTGGGCCTCCTCTTTGGAGGTCCCTCTTTAGGCCCACCCTTTGTCATTAGTAAGGACTATAGATGTCACCAGGTCAAGTTTTACTAAACTATGAATATAATATTATTTAATAAATAATAAACTTAAATAGTTATTCAAGTTGAATTTGAAAACCTATACCCAACACATTAGGGTAAGGCTAAGTTTTATCAAAATAATAAAAAAAAATTATATCTTTACTAGGGGTGGGTCGAGTTGAATTACTTAAAAAACTTAAATTCACACAAATAGCTATTCTAGTTAATTTTAAAAACTCGTTCCTAAACCATGAAGGTCGGGTCGGGTTCGGTCATAATTTTCGTGGCTTGACTCATGAGTGGGGAGTGTGGGACCCTGAACAGTAAACACGTTCGTTTTGGGAATTAAATCGCGGAGGCGTCTTCGCCTCCTCTCGCCGCGCTCGTCTTCCTGCACGGGGGAAAGCGCCATGAGCGCGCCGAAACAGCAGTACACGGCCGGCGGCGATGCTGACTCTGAACCGCGCATTGTTGCCATCGGAGACGACCTCCTCCAGAACATTCTGGCAAGGCTGCCGGCTCCGTCCTTCGCTTTCGCCGCCACAACCTGCAGCGCCTTTCGCAGAGTCTGCGCTCGCGTCATCTGTCGCCCAAAGCTACTCTCCGCCCTCTCCTTGAACCCCACTCTCGAGGTAACCTCCTCCAAACATTTTCCACCTTTCTTATTACGTTCGTTTACATATAATTCGATTGGTGAATTCAGAATGCCGTAGAGGAAGTTCTCGAGAAGCTTCTCTCGGAGCCCATTCGGCCGCATTTTGCCATCGTCTATGCTGGTGGGAGGTTCAAATTGAAGAAGACGCATGAGCTCGTATGCATCTCTTTATACGCTGGCACTGTCCGATTGGTTTTACTTTCAAACTTATCTTCGGTGCTTCTTCTGGTGTTACTGTAGATTACAAGGCGACTTGGGAAAGGAATTCCTATTATTACAAGCATGGCGAGGGGAATTATCGGATGCGACGCGTTGACTGGCGAATTTAAAGAGGTAACATTTCTGATTCACCAGTTTGTGATACTTTTGATGTTGCTTGCTTTCTCCTACCAGTGTTTTCTAGGCAAACCTCGCTAGAGGATGTTGATCTTTAGCAAGACCTAACTCGCGATCATTTTAGGTGAAATGGGACGAAATTGGGGAAGAAGATGGTGGCGGCGGCCTGGCTTACAATTTGAAGGAAAATGTCCATAGAGGCATCCTTGTGATTTTGGGATTTATACCAGGATTGAAAGTGGAAGCTATACCTTTGATCAGATCAAAAGAAGTACTACATGCTAATTTATTTTTTAGTTTCAATTCAATTTATTTATTTTTGCGGTTCTCCATGCGAGAACAGGTCGTTGAGTTATTAAAATTGAATTGTTTGTGTTTCTTATGTTAGAAATGTGAAAAGGGACTTACAGTTGATGCCTTCCTGTCCAGTATAAAGGATTTTGCAACATCGGTTTCAGGTTCAACCTCTCCTTTAGGAATTCTGATGTTTGCGGTAATCTAATCTCGTTCTGCTTTACTGTATTTTCTTTGTGGCATGTTTTATTTGCTTTTTTCATCCGTTGTTTTTGTTTGGTTATCTAATATAGCAATGCTAAATTGTGCAGGATCACAATTTTGACGTGAGATCTGCTATTGAAAAGATGGGTGAGAATCATGTTGTGCTTATTCATTCCATTTTTTGAAGTATGTTTGACTTCTATTCAAACTTTATGCAGCGTGCAAATTCTATTAGTTTTAAAAAAATATAAGATCAGTTAACATCTTGGAGGTTTGAGCTTTTTGCTATGATTGAGTATATTATTCGTTGTGGATATTACTCCTGTAGAATAGAAGCTGCTTTCCCATTCCGATGGCAGGACATAAAATGCTCAGACATGCATGAGCTTGAACAGTATTCTGTCATGCGCTGTAAGACCCATTTTAGAGGATTGATGATATTCCTTGTAGAAACATCCTGCCCTTTTTTGAGAAACAAAGGCTGCAATCTACTGTCAAATGACAAGACCCTAAACTTATTGTGGAAGAGTAGTGTCTGCGTACGTCTACTTCTATTGTCTAGTCTATCTTTGCTGATATAACATTTTCCCATTACAGATCTTGCTCTAGGTGAGGAAACTATAATAGTTGGAGATGAGAGAGGCAGCTTTCTATTTAGCAATGGAGATACCACTGGTTCTTATGCTGTTGGTAGAGGCCAACAACTGCATAAAAAAGATACTCTTGATGCAGTTGCGCTTGTTTTTGCCAAAGATACACTCAAAGCACATGGTACTCACAAGTCACAACCATATTTCTTATTAATGAGAGGACATTATTGTGACTAATCATCTATGAGGGGTCTGGTATTTGTTTTCTTTTACAATTTTTGATTGACTGTATTGCCCATATGTTTCTGTCATATGGATCTCATTTTTCATTTTTAATTTCACTCAATCAAAAATAACGCTTTATCTTGCAATTGGTTAGGTACCGGGGACATCCACTTTACGCTTGCATTGTCAGTTGCTTTATCTCCCATGGGTCCATCATATAGGGCTGCTTCAGTAAGAGTTGCAGGAGGCCGGTCCCGCTATTTTACTTCTCTTACTGCAACAAGGGAGGGTTCCTTAGAGAGGATTGATGGAGAAAGTATTCTAGATGACGTTGAGAATGCAGTATGTTATTGTGTTGCATACTATGGGCATTTCTAATTGCATAGTTCTTGTTCTACATGTGTTTCATCATCATCTACATCTTATCCTAGCTATCTGGGGTTGACAACATGGAGTTTATAATACTATTTGACTCTTGTGATATTTGAAATGTTGATATTAAATTTTTGTAAGAGTTTAATGGAAAAAGTTTATGCTGGATGCATGTTATGACTCAACCAGTCAAGGAGGGAATCATGTGGCAAAAATTCCCTATCATCATATTACACCTTTACCAGGTATTTTGAACTGGCTTCATTTGATGATGAGTGCGAGAGGAACATCCACTATAGTCATCTTCTGACACATAGCTGGCAACAATATAGCCCGTGTGCTTTTACTTGGAAGCAGGGCATGTTTTTCTGTGTGTAGGGAATAATATTGACCCTTGTACAATAGAAGCAGACTGAAGCTGTTTGAAAAATATTAAGTGCATTTACAAATGTTTTTAATTTTAAACTACTGATAGTTTATTCCAACATATTTAATTGTGTGATGAAAAAATCGATTTGCAGCAGATGGGAAATGGTAACTACGGTGATCAACTTTACTGTGGCGTTTTGAAACGAAGAAAATGTCGTTCCAAAGCGGGGAAAGGAAAGATCATCTCATATTTAGATTTCTATGAAGTTGTGAAGTAATTTTCAGAGCTCCAGTATATCTTCTTTATTTAATGTGAATAGTTTATATTAGGGGGGTGCATTACAATTTATTGTTTCTTTTTCATTGGCTTGCTCATGGATGTCATCTATAATTGTCGCCTACACACTTACCCTTCCACTACAGCTGCTGTAGTCAAAATGTAATTACAGATCCTTCTTTTGAAGCTTATAATTGGTTGCTCTATATTTTATCTGTTTGGAGCCCCAATTGGCTAGTCATCATACCAGACCTTTTTGGTGATGGGTTCCTGTTGATAGGAGAAGGATAAGGTGTCACTGCTTTGGGTGCGACTTATGTGTAGTGCAACCAATTTCAGACACTTGGAGGAGGCTGAGGCTCATGGTGCTGGATCCAGTGGAAAGAGGGCCTCATGGATTATGGCCTCACAATATTTCACCTTATTTTACCTAACAAAAAAAATTCATATTATTTGAATTGTGTGGGATCTAATTTTTTACCACCCTTGAAATCAGGGGCTGAAATTTGAGTGCCTTAGTTGGCTGATGTAAGACCTAAGGGCATAAAATGCAGGACAAAACCTCGAAATGAGGCAAAATTTTGTGCATCCCCAGTATAAGGTACTTGCTTTCCATCTGGGCTAACCCCATGAATTTTGGCCTCTCAAACGGGCTAAATTGGTGTAGCAGACATCAACTGCATGTCTACACATATGGTGGCTGCACCTTATTATTCCCCTTTACAATGTCAGCAATAAATTAGTGGTCCCTTAACAAATCTTTGCTTGTTTTATAACAAAATTCCGGTATGAGAGTACTGTTTCGTGTATAAATTGTGAAGTGGTGTAAGTGTTTTTATCTTCTAATAAATGAATTTTAATAATTTTTCAAAATATTGTCGCATATATGATATATGTGAAGGCAAATGCATGACCTGCATCAAAATCATTTTGGCAATTTTAGGCTAAAAATGCTACTCTTGGGTATATATTAAACCGCACTAGATTTGAGTAAGATGGATGGTTGATGGTTATTAATATTTGTCATTACTTGCACGTTATGGAGGTGAAAATTTGGAGCTTTCTGTAGAGTTTTTATTTATTGATGGTGCGCAAATATGTTGTTCGAATCATGGTTCTAGCTTTCTGCTGGGCTACTGCACATAACATTTTTATTGTAAATTCTTTTGTTATTATATGTTGAGATTTTGAATGCTTCATGCTGTACTCTTGTCAGTATATTTCTTTGGAATGAATTGTTACTTATAAAATGAGCTGATTAAATTAATATGTTTTCCCTTTTACCAGTGGAGATGAAGAGCATCTGTTTGTTGAAGGCAATGGAATTAGAACTGCTGATGCTTTCCGTATTTACGCCCCCAGTTTGGCAGCTGTGTTAGAATCTCGTAGTATTGTTCATGAAAATTTTAAAGAATGGAAGATTGCTGGCACTTCAAGTTGGAAATCTGCCGTTAGCTCCAACATTAATAGGAAGGACGAAGTCTTTGGAGGCTTCATGTTTACCTGCTATGGACGTGGGGATCTGTTCTTTGGAGAAGTGAATGCTGATAGCTCAGCTTTTTTGGCAAATTTTCCAAATGTTCCATTAGCTGGTATCTATTGTACAGGGGAGATTGCACGTGGCTACACTGAGATGAAGGGGGGCGAGGAACAATTTCCCGGCCGTTGCTATTTGCACGCATACAGCACTGTATACCTTTTACTGTCTTATGCAGGCTAGTATGAAAGTACCGAGACGATTGTTAAATAATCGACTGACATCTATTCTAATCACTACTTATATATTATTAAGCTTTATTACTTGTCTCTTGCTTGGTATCTGAGTCAATTTAGCTATTTTTATCCGCAAATGGATTTTGAACTCTTGCAATAATGACCTGGTAACCCTTTGAGACAACGAATGGTAAACGAGTGAGACAATGCTACATTACAAGAATCGAATAAATTCAAGCTAGTTATCTAGCAGATTGTACGATATGAATTTGACCTTGTTGGGACTTAAAAAAACGTGTCGAACTACATATCTACCTGTTAATTAAGATGTCAATGCTCTATCAACGGTATAATCAATATTTGACCTATATGGTGTTCTATTAAGTTGTTACCTGAAGGTCTCAGTTCGTTTTGCTTCGAAGACGGGGTGCGGGTGCAGATCCTATGCATTTGCGTATATTTTTCATTATATTATATATAATATATGTGCGTAACGATCATCCTATTGGCATAATGTTTGCAATGATAGCTGGAAGCGCAAAGTTTCATCCTCAACTGTTGCTATTCTTTAATGCTTAGGAGACAACTATTGTGTCATGATTGGTTTAATGACAGTGCTAGGACACAACAAAAACTGATAGTCCAACCCAAAAAACCAAAGAAACTGATACGCCTCTTTTGTTCAATTTAGTTTTCTGTTTTTTCCTTTTTCACGCCTGGGTTTAAAACTTTCTTTCCTAATCTCTGCCTAACACTATGATAACACTGATATGTGGTAAAATATTAAAAAGTATGATACGAGGCAAATACAAGATGCCGCGACCCTGCAACATTCTGTGGTCTGCCGCTAATTTGCGGCCTGGGGCGTTTTACTGCTGCCAATCCGCAAAGTACAAATGACCCAACGAGTGTCGTAGCTTTGCTGGTGTGTTTTCCTCTTTTTTCATTCATGTGAAAACAGATAATTATGCATTAAGCACGATGAGAGTAAGTACAAACGCTCAAAAAATGAAAATACTTCGGTCTGAATGTCT
Source organism: Saururus chinensis (assembly GCA_035235625.1). NCBI lineage: Eukaryota > Viridiplantae > Streptophyta > Magnoliopsida > Piperales > Saururaceae > Saururus > Saururus chinensis. Next base: position 38,374,158 of record CP141145.1, read on the forward strand.
AGTCCAATTATTTAAGAAAATAAAAGAATAAATCTTCTTTGCGAGCAAAATACGCTGTGATATTATGATGAATATCATAAACAAGATCGAAAAAAAACACTACACTCGTGCCCCTACAGCCGAAGAACCTCGGTGGGCATACAACAAGAACTACTGATCGTTGCACACTACAAATTCATCCTCGTCTCTCTGCCAAGCCAACGAACTACATATTGAACTTCTAAATTTGCACTCTTTAGAGCTCTTTTATTTGTTGTCAAAGAACCCTCCAATCAAAAGGATTAGTGCAGAATGCAGTTCTTCAAAGGGCGATTCCAAGAGACTTCTTCAATTTCTCCACCTCTAAGTAAACTGTAGAGTAAGGAAGAAACTCCGAGAAGTGACTCTTGCTCAAATCGTTAATTGCTACAGCAAGTTTTGGAATCTCAACAATCTCCTCATGAGTTAGACTTCGAATAAACCTTGCTGGATTTCCACCCCAAAGTTCACCTGATGGAATTCTCCTACCTGGGGGAACAACAGATCCAGCTTCAAGAATCGAGTGGGTCTCCACAAGCGAGCCCTCCATCAAAATAGAATGCTGTCCAATGATACACTCGGGCTCAATGGTACATGACCTTAGAAGGCAATAAGCTCCTATTGTCACGTATCTCTCAATAGATGTCTCCGCAGGAAGACCTGGCGTGTCCAACATACAGAAAAGTTAAAAATAATCAAACGGGTTCCATGTGTATCATTTTTAAAAAATCACCTTCATTATCACATGACTAATGCCAATAATTTGCAGTCAGCAGTATAGATTAACGCATCATTTTGCTCTTTGAGCTGCAGTGCACATTTTCCAAACAATACATGGCAATCATTCTTTATTTTAAATTATAAACTTTCATTACACTTAAAACATAGAAAATAACCAGAATAATCAATAGATTAAGAAGCCAATCATCATTCAAAATCAAATATTCACAATCTGCAACAACAATCAGATATCAAACTAATAGCATCCATATATATTTATAGTTAATTTAATCAAAAAGATAAATCACATGCCGATAAAAAAGAATAAACAAATTAACTATGGAACAGCAGGAATTTGGTAACAACACATCGCTTTTCTAAAATAATGTGATAAAAAAGACTCTAAGAAGTGAAAGTGGAAATGTTGGAGTGCCAGGGTGAGGAAGAAGAGATGATAATTCTCTTTGTAATATGGAGAGAAGGAAGTCTTTCTCCAGTGCAGGTGCAAGGAGAAGAGCAGGAAAGGAAACTCCCTATGCCCATAAGTCCTTTCACGTTGGCCTGTCAAAACAGACGACTTCCGCAAAGAGGGGATGGCAGGTTAAACAGATCAATGAAGAAAACCAGGAAGGAGAAAGTTGAAACGGTATAGAAGAGAGAGGAACAAGAGATGTTAGAACATATCTATGCATTGGCTATATTTCGATGATCAAAACTATGTTCATTCATATATATTTTAAGTTTGGTTAAGTCTAATTAGATTAGTGATGTGTCGAGTCAGATTTGGCATTGAATGGCTTGAAAAATTGGTGTATATGTGTTAGAAAGATTCCAGTTGTAGGACTTATTCAAAGTGATTGAAGTTTGAAGAGAAAGAGGTAAATATCACACACATTATTACATACACTTGTTATTAGAGAAAATACCTTATGTGTGTTAAAAAAACTGATGAAAAATGACAAATTGCAAATGAGTTCAGAGGTGGCCGATTGTCCTTGAATACAAATTGATCAGTCTTGAATGCAACCTATTGGAGTGAGTTTCATCATGTCCAAAATAATGATCGATCGATTGGTTTGCTAGGGTTTGAGAACAATACAAGGAACGATTGACGCCTTGTGGAATGATTAATCACACTGTGGCATAGTCACTTGAAATATGTCATTCAAAAAACAATTTGTTTCCTATTGAAAGATAATGACCTAAATCAACTTAGACCAACCTAAAGAGGATGGAATTGAAGAATAAGGAAAGATCCAAACCCTATGGAACAATTAATCGCACTGTAGCATAGTCACTTGAAATAGGCCAATCCCAAAACAGTTTATTTCTTATTGAAAGACAATGACCTAAACCAACTCTAACCACTATTAAAGGACCTAAAGAGGATGAAATTGAAGAATAAGGATATTTTGAAAGGAAAAATTGAGAGTAATTGTACTTAATTCCTTCTATCACTTTTAAGAAAAATAAAAAAATGTGAGATTTTGATACATAAACTTTTTATGAATTATTTTGATGTTCTATGAAAGACACAAATACATCACCATGGAAGCCCATATCAGTATCAATGAGAGTATTGATAACCATGATGACCATGAATATAGGTATGCATTGATGATATGCTGGGTATGCATCAAAACGGCTACAAACCTTTAATACATATTAAAAATTGATAAGATATTATCATAAAAATTCTCTTAAAGGCATAATAGATTAAAAAAGTTATAAGTGAATATATAACACTACTATTAGTAACACGCATTGACTAGGAGGGGGGTTAAGTATGTAATTCTTAGATAAGGACCACCTCATAAAATTCTTAGATGAGATTAGTCAATGTTATAAATAAACTCCAATGTGAGCCAACCTTTTGTGTAGCTCATTAGGCTCATCATAATTATGTATTAAAAATATGGGCCACACAAACTATAACTCTCTCAGTCCCATATTAAGTGTTCTAAAATTAGTTCATTTTTTAACCAAATATAACTTAATATGAGTCAAAGGAATATTATGGAAAAGCCCTTAAGTCATATGTGTACATATGTAGGGCACTATATGTAGAAAAAAATTTATGTAAATTGTATGGACCTACCCGTATCGACCCATACGACCTTCCATGTACATCAAACACAAGCTAATTGGAGGAGCAAGTCAAGATGGACATTAATATAAGTTTCAAAGGAGTTATGAGATAGTTGCTAGAGAAAAAAGAGAAAACGAGAAACTCAAGTTTGTAAGCATCAAGATGGACTTTTGGCCAAGACAAGTAGAGATGGACTTCTAGGTAGGTTTGGTAACAAATTGAGCCTTTGTAAAAGTCTTATTTTCTAATGCATTGATTTCAGCCAATGGACAGGCTGCGTAGTTTTTTCCACCGTTAAAAATTTCATGTGATTTTTTTGGTTTGATATTGTTTGAAGTAATTGAATTCCCGTGTAAAGAGGCCACATATTATAATTCTCTACACATTGGTGTTTTGGACTAGATTCAATGTAATAACCCTCGTGGATTGGGTACGTAGATAAGTGAAAAGAAAACATTAAGGAAACAAAAAACTAAGAAGGAATAAGTAATAGGGAATATAAACTAGGAAGGGTATAAAATGGATTCACTCCTTTCTTGGGTTGCATACTCCAAAATGCTATTTAGAGAAACAATCCTAAATACTAGATGGGAAAAAAATATTTTGAAAATCCATCCTGCTCCCTATGCATCTCATTTTCTGATGTATATACCCATACAATGAATACTATACAGTGCCAATGACGTGTTAAAGATCCATCCTGCCTTGAGATCCATGTTACATCTAAAACAACTTGCTTTTCTCTATCTTAATATAAATCAACTTTCTCTCCTTGCAATTCTCTATCTTAATATAAATCAACTTTCTCTCCTTACAACTCTAAAGGCGAACCCTAAAATAGCACCTATTGTACATGCATATAATCTCCAAAAGATTTACATCATTCAAGATCTATTCCGGACAACTTGTACGATAAAGGAACACAAGGACACCTTCAGTTTGAAGAGCGTCAGTATTTTGATGTGAGAAGGATGATTTTTGCTTCATATTTGGAACTAGAACAGGCACACGACTAAACCACGATTCCAATAAAATAACGAACAATCTTCCATTTAGTTAAGAAAAATTACTAAAGTAATAAACTTGCAGCAACGATCTCATGTTTCATAGACAAAAGTAAACATCTGAAATCTACCACTTTAGACAGCAGCCAGAGCTTAGCAAGATTTAAACCCATTACAGTGTACCACTAGTTATGCAACTCTGAAGAATGAAAACCACCAAAAGCGCCAATTTTCGCTAATGTATTTAGATCTATTATAATGCAAAAATGGCAAATATTCTTAAGACATGCCTGCTCTGATTTGACTATCCCTTTGAACGTAGGAAATCACGATTGTACATGGGGATACTGATCACTGACAATGATTCGAAAATATCAGCAACCAAATCAACAAAAGTTGACTATAATGAAGGAGGCAAGTAAAAAAACCTGTGGGGGACGTCCACGCGGCGTGCAAAACGCAGCGCTCCTGAACATTGGTGCAGAATCCGATAGTGATCTTATTAAGGTCGCCACGGAGCACGGAGCCGCTCCAGATGGAAGAGCCGTCACCGACGGTGACCTGGCCGGCAAGCACCACGTTGGGGGCCACATAGGCGTCTACGGCGATCTTAGGGACCCACTGTCCCAAAGGAATTATCCTCCTCTGGCCTCTGTAATCCCATTTCACACGATCGGTGGCCGCAGGCAACGGCGGAGGCGGCGCCGCGGCGGGTTTCGACGGCTCGGTGGAGACATGGCGGGAGAGGAGGAGAGAGGACGGGTTCGGAGATGATAAGGCTCGGTTAAGAGCTAGGGTTTTTCTGGACAAGCGAACCAGCGTCGCCATTTCTGAACGCTCTCTCTCCTCGATTTCTCGTCGTCCTCGGGAGGAAGCAGGCGGAGCTCAAGAATGAGGGATCGGGCAGTGACACTGCCGGCAAGGCCCCCACACGTGCGGTCTTCACATTAAGAGATTGGGCTTGGGACAAGTTCGTACCACTAAGCAAACAATTGGGCTTTTCAGATTGAAGCTCTTTATGGGCGTGCATTTCTTTCGTTATTGAGCCCAAGAAAGAAAGCCGGGGACTGGATTGCTTAACTGGGCCTTTGAGACTTCGGGGAGTACATCACAGGATTACAGCTTAGCTTGTACACTCCAAAAGATGGGACTAATCTTGTTTACTGAAGAGTCCATACTAAGCTTTTCATTACTAATTTTTGTTCTCTAGGAGGAGAGAGCAATCTGTAAATTTATCAAACCATTAAAGAGACAAAAATCATGTACAATTTTCTAATCAACTTCTAATCTTGTTTACTGATTAATTCCTCCGCTTTTCATTCTTTATTTTTGTTCCAAAAAAGAAGAGAACAATCTGTACATTTATCAAACCGTTAAAAGGGACACAAATACTCTCTCGGGCTCAATCCCATATTAAAAGCTCCATTTGAAAAAAATAATTATCCCATATTAATAGCTCCATTTGGATTAATTTAAGAAGTTGGGCACTTAAAAAAGTATCTTAGGAGCTTGAATTCCATTCACTTAGCTATGGGGCTCACCATCCAATGAAAATTACTCCCCTTGACCTATATTAATAATTTTATTTTTTAAAAAAATATTATATATTAATTACTCTATTTTGTTAAATTTAAGTAGTTGAGTATTTAAAAAAAAATCGTAAGCATGTTTTTCCATATGTGAGTTTTACTATTTAATAAAAATTATTTTTTTAAATATAACTATTAATATAAGATAAAGTGAGTAATATTTTTTAAAATAAAATTATTAATATAAGATGAAAAAGTACAATCTAGCTATTGTGATTGAGATTTTATTGGGTCTCAGCTTTCTTGGTCAATACGACGTAGCTTTAACTTCAACAAAGTAACGTGTAGATCGTTGCCAAATCAATGAAGATTTGGATCATGAAAAGACCTACCTAACCGATTGGAAGGTATAAAGGTCACTAAACGATTAATTTCCATTTTTATTATAATCTTTAGCTTGATTGGACTAATCCTAGGCTGGTCTAGTCAATCGAGCCTCTTTATTTATTCTCCTTAGCCACTACTCCAACAACATTGCTTATTTTTCCGCAGATGCAAAGCAAGGAACTTTGTCACAAAATAGAATAATGAATACCAACCCGAGGCCTGAAGAGCTTGGCTACAGCTCAATATTCTAGAATCGTTTTATTCATTTAAGTTTCTGAGATAATCTGTTCCTTCCAGAATTCAGCATCATAATGAAAAGCTACGTTGCTTTGCACTCTTATTAGAACCCTAAGTTCACTAAGCCAACCAGGTAGCATCATCTTTTGCAGGAAACTTCCATTGTTTTTGAGTTTTGATCAAGTAAAGGAAGTTTCAATTGTTAAATCCAGTACTAAACTATGATTTTAATATTAACGCTTTTTTAATGGGTCAATAATGTTCAAGTTTTGAGATACGCTTTTTACAAATTAACAGCTGTTTTGGATACCTTGCAAGAACCAACCACGTCTGAGAGGGACATAGAATCTGGCCATACTAAATTTTAGATTGCAACCCGCGATTTAGGTAGGGGTGTAAATGACGTACATTTGTTTAGGGTCTATCCGCATATACATCTATCTTTACAAAAATAGATAATATTATTTTTTGTCCATCCATAATGCTGACAGACACAGACAAAGTAGTCGTCCGCGCTCGCCAACTATATGTTTTATTACTATTATTTTAAATTTGTGCTAAATTAGTAGCCGATATCACATAGTTAATTTTTATTAAAAAAATTATAAAAAATACATGTTATACTCTAAAATGTCTTCCATAGCGTTATTGTTTATTTATTTTATAGATTAGTTCATCCTACTATTATTATAACTTATCTCTTAATCAATTGTTTATTTACCATACTTAAAGTAGTCTATGTAAAAATTCCATCTTCATTTTGTCCATGTCCATTCATTTTCGTCCATGTTCATCACGGATATATGTAGACGGACAAACACATAGTCCGCGAAAAAATGGACGACGACAAATATGTCTTGTCCATGTCCGCAACCATCTGTTTACACCCCTAGATTTAAGAACTATTGTTCAATAATTAGCAATAGAACCTTGACTCTTTTAAGTTTGATTTTTTTAATTGGATATACCAAAAAAGTTAAAATAAGATGTCCCTCCATTGTCGTAGGTGGAGAGTACTATAATTGTTTTGTTATGACCTACCCTAGGTGCCAGGTCCCGTCTTCAAAGTCTACTTAAATTTAAATTTAATTATTATTAAATACATTTTAGAGTAATTAGGATTTTATTCTTATTGGGCTTAGGCTAATGTTAAAATCCCGAGTATCTATTAGCATTAAGAATAGGATGAGGATTCTCAATTGCCTATAAGTATGTAAGGGCTTTGCCCTATTTTATAATTTAGAAATCAAAATAAGAAGTTAGTTTAATTTATTTTATCTTTCAATTATTTTATTTATCTTTCTCCCTAATTTAGCTTGTGTAGACATATATTAAAGTGTTTGATTTTGGACCTCCCTACTCTCCCCTACCCTCCCACCCTCTCCCGCTGGTATTCATGTACACATGATGCAATTGGATACACAAGTGGATTCACCACATATGATGTTATTAGAACTAAATATTATAGCTACCAACCAAGCCAAGATAGACTCATTGTTACGATGAGAGCAACCGCCACCTCATCGAGGTTATTCATGCCTTATCCTCGTTGGCGCTCACCGTCCACTCATTCCAGTCATGCTTGTCTGATCTATCCAACACTTCTTCCTCGACTTTCCCACCTTCATTGGTGTCCAAAGACTTTGCACCAGATGAGTCTTCTTCAGGTCTGCCTCTTGAGGTGCATGATCCTGATTCCTGCTTCTACCAGTATGTTTGCTCCTTTTTTAATTCAATTGCGATTGCACCGGACAATGTTACCTGCAAACGTTGAAGGCACAAACATTTGCTTCCATTGAAAAATGTTGCAGACAGAGAGACTTTCAAGGAGATTTTTCAAGTGCAACCTTTGATGGTGAGTTGCGCAATATTCATGGAGTCTTTCCCACTAGCAATGCTAGGGCAAACCATGGAGGAAGACGACTATTGTTGGGCTCGGTTCAAGACCCATCTTCCAGCTTGTTTTCTGCCCAATATTTCTCATACGACCTCGGCGAAAAAAAATATTGTCGGCGAGAGCTTTTTAATCAACGATGGTGTTGTTGACACTTTGGATCCACCCAATAGTTGTTGTAAGAATAGTAACAACTTGGATTGCAGAGCTTGAGCTATGCTTTACAATCGATCCCGGCGGAGGCCCCATTCGGATGATGGCCATCAATGTCATGGGAGACCTCAAGCTACCACTTTTCTGAGAAAACATCACCCATTTTGACTTGTTCCACCTCCGCTTGATTGCTGCTACTATCTTCTTCAAATCCAACAACCTTCTTCTTGCGCCGATTCTACTCCTTCTGCGGCAAGTGATCCAAGAATGCATGCTCGACCACGACAAACTTCTTCTTGCTCCAATGTATTCATTGTTAGTCGTGATTCGGATGGCACCTCTAGATCCATCGTCGTTGGATTCTCCTCCCACAACTCTGCCAATCTCCTCATGTCAATCATTTTCGTTGCCGCTCTCCTCAGACAAATTGTGCACGACACCGATGCGACTCTTCCACTCCACATGGGAGCGGCCCTTCCTCCCTATCCACAATGAAGATAGTTGAGCAGCAAGCTCCCTCCATGGCTGACCAACGTCCTTCTCTTACGTTGGGTCCTCCAGGAGCTATGTTCTATTTGTGCTTGTGCTTGCCCTTGGACTCACACTCCTCCACGCGAAAGCCTTTGTGTAAGATCTCTAACTTTAACCTGGTTTAATTTTCTTTTAATTATGTGAATTTGTGTGGTTTTACTTTATTACCGGTTTAATTTAATTTTGGGGTTAAAAGTTAGTAATTATAGATTAAATAAGGCTTAATTTCAATTTTTTATAAATTTTAGTGTCAAACTTGATTTATCAAATTTTTATAGATTTTATGAGATTTTATGAGATTTTATCATTTTTTTTAATTAAGGGTGTGGACCCTGTCGTGGGTGTGGACAGCTTGTAGCCCACTTAACCCACTAAACCTTTATTAATTTGTTTCAATGGATTTTGAAATGATATTTTTAGCCCAAAATACCCTTAATTAGCCATACTTAGGGCATTTTAACCTATTTTATAACCCAACAGTTTGTAAACCTTGTCCAAAACCTTACTATTTAAGAAAAAACCATAGCCACTTCCCTATTTGGGGAAGGACTATGCAAAGAGGAAATGAAGTGCTCTACCCTCATTTCTCAGAGATAAAAAAAGGAGTAAGGTGTGTTTTCTTTCCCTAATCACTCTTAATCTTTTAATTTTATTCTTAATCCTTATTATCTTTATTCCCTCCAATTTAATTCTTAATTTTTTATATTAAAAAGCTTATTTTTAATTTTGATTTAAAATCCTAGATGGGTAATTTTTTGTTTTTAACCAAAAGATATCCTAGATCTACCCATTTTCAAGTTGAATTGAGCCTATTAGTTGACTTTAATTAAGTTTTAAAGGCTAGTATTTCTTGAGGATTAAAACTTCTTCGTAGATTGAAAGGCTTCATAGAGGTAAGAACATTTTCATTTCGTGTAGTTTTCTATATAGGAATACATAATTGTAGGTTTATGTGGGTTCTTACTTCATTTTGAGTTTTAATGGTGATTTATTAAAAATATATTATTTGTAGCAATTTTTTTGTAATTAAGTATGAGAATGATTAGATCTATCATGTTGTAGGGTTATATTTTGATTATATGATGTTATATGGTGATTTTAGACTTTATCTTGATTTTTTAAATATTTTTCCTTTGAATTTTAGAAAGTTAAAGATGAACCAAGAAATAGGTAAAAAGTGGACTGTGAAGGGCGCACGAATTGACAAGAAGGGCGTTCAAATGGCTGACCGTTTCAACGGCCTATTTGGCCGATCGAAGAGCCCTACGTTCGAATCGCCAAATGGCATTTGTGGTGCCTTAGCCTATTTTTGTGTATTTTAGTCATTTCTTGTTATTTTCTCATAAATCTAATTCTTTATGACTAAAATGAGTTAATATTACCTAAATTGCTATTGTGATTGCATGAGAACCATCTTTAGATTATAACTTAGCTCAAGCAAGAGTAGGACTATACTTGCTTAATTTTAGTAAGATATTCAACTTACTTTAAATCCATTTTGATGACTTCTTCATAATTTACTTAGTGATTCCATTAGGTTTTTGAAAATGATTATGTATATATACTTGCACATGTTATATTGATTTATGGTGAAATATATTTCACATGTTTAACTTAAGTATGGATATGTTTATACTTTTCTCGGTCTAGCATGATGTTATATTTTTCTTGAACTCGTATTCCGATGTTTTTTACACATTTATTCCATGATTTTAGTTAGAGATGACCATGATAAATTATGGATGCTTGCATATATATACCATTGATTATAGTTTGTTCATGATTCACATGTTTTAGCTTAGGTTTAAACAATACTATTATTTATGTACACTCTTGCATAGACTTATATGATTTTAATTGACACAAATGGATCATGTTTCTTGCACATATTGACTAATTTGAGTATATTTACTTACAAACAAATGGATCATTTACTCACGTATGTACTATGTTGCATACATCATCAAAATGATTTATAAACATGATTAATCATGGTTGATCGATTGGATATAATTGGATGTCGGATTAATCATTTGGAGGCTTATCGAATTGGTTTTGGGTCCGAAAAGGAAAAGATTTTCTTTTGTGTTCCTTTGAGAACGTGGTGCCTCCCTAGGTTGAAATGAAACAGATTGATATGTAAGTTTATTTGATAAATTATCTGGATCCTGAGAATCTAGAATGCTATGTCTATGTACACCGGCTTACCACATTGCTCTAGTTTTCCTTTCGAGGAATTCAAACTTTTCCTTACAAGGTTAGTAATGGGCGAGTAGACTCCTCTGGGTTTTTTTCTTAGAATTCAAACCTTCATTTTTAAGGATTGTTCTTGGTGAGTAGGGAGTACCTTCCCAACTAGGGAACTTACCCAACCGCTCTAGTTTTTCTTTTATAGAAATTTAAACCTTCAATGCTAGGGATTGTCCTGGGCGAGCGGGTTGATTGTGTTTCTCAATTGTGAGACATTCACCATTAAATTGTTGCATGTGTATGAGAGATAATGTTCATTGAAAGAGGTTGTATAAGAACAATGAAGCTTATTTTATGCATGTGATTATGGTATGAATTTGCATGGATGTGCAGGATGGAGTGTGATGGATACACCTAATTTTGCAAGGTGAATATTTATGTTGAGAAATGATTATGATTGGTATGAATGTTGAGAATTAATTCATGTAAGATGAGATTGTTATGATGAGATTCACATGCTTACACATGATGTGTGTATGTTTTATGCTTTATGGATGAGCCCATGATATGCGGGTGGCATGACTATGCGATTAAGAGATATGTTATAACATGATATGCAGGTGACATGACTATGTGATTATGGGATATATTATGACATCATATACAGGTGGTATGATTATGTGTATTGGAATATATTTGATATGATGTGCAGGTGGCATGAGTATATATTATAAAATGTAAATTATGACATGATGCACAGGTAGTACCGGTTTATGTGATTATTCCATGATAAATGGGCATAGTGATTGATTATGTGATGAATATTATGTTAATTATGTCTGTGTTATCATTATAAATTTACTTTCGTATTAAAACCCTTGTTGAGCATTAGCTCACCCCTCTTTGTTTGTGGTTTTTTTTTTTTTGTTGCATGTCATGATATGTAGGTTCTTCAAATAGGCTCTATGTTGAACATGTGGATGGTGTTGATCATTTAGAGGGGATTCATAGAGAAGCTGGGTTTTTATGTTAACTTGTCTATGTCATGTTAATTAAGATATATACACTTGAACCTACTTCACACTTTCTTTTGCCATTGTTGGCTTAGACTTTGTAGCCATTGTTGGCTTATACTCTTATTTTAGCTATATGTGGGTTTGTTTATGACTAGTATGTGGGTATGAGTGAACTAATATTTTAATTAGTAGTTATTCCTTTGCTCTATTTGCTTTTGTACAAAGTATTCATGCTCTACTCCATTGTGTGTTTACTTATGTTAAGTCTACCGCAATTCAACTCCACCTTGTTAAGCCGCATGCCGCTTCCTCCTTGGACCAGTTTCGGCTTGGGGGTGGCGTGTGCTGGGGTGTAACACTTCGGCTCTGACCTCATGCATGTCGTACCCTCTTCTTATGTGAACAATTTGTTTCCATTTCCTTCTAGATGTTTGTCTTGATGGAGATTGCACGACCTCCTCCTACGCCATCTGAATTTTGTTGTCCCATACAAGAGCAGGACTTCTACTCCTGTTTCAATCAGTATTCCCTTTTGTAGTTTGCACCTCTGATGCCACATTTTTCTCTCAATTTCTAGTCTTCGTTCACAAGCGGGTCCAAGCTTTGCTTGTTGTTTAGGAGCTTCTGATTCGTATCCACACTTTTTCTAGGATATACATTATTGTTGCAATATCTCTCACATTTATATCAACTTATTTGGGTCTAACAATAATCATTTCCAACCCTTTCCTTGGGACTTAGTTGGGCTGACATTTTTTGGACAATGCTCCTCCATTTCGTGTTAATTATAGGTTTCATGTTTTATAGACATAACTCAAGACCCAATGTGTAATACCCTGCCTTTTTGATGACGTCTAACCAAGGGGGTTAGAGGTAATTAGTAATTTTTATGATCAATTATAGATAGTTTCAAAGGTTGAAACCTTCGTATTTGAGTAGAGCTTGAAGAAACGAGCGTAATGAATCAAAGAACGGGTGAAACGGAGGTCGGGACCAGAAGTTACGACCTTTGAGAATCATAGAAAATAGGTGGGACCCACTTAGAAAGAGCATGATTTATTGCTTTAAGTGGGTTAATATCGAAGGGCTCGTCGATACGAGTCCAATGGTACCAATAATGCGTGAATTCGAATCCGAGGTAGGAATATACGTGCATTTGAAGATTTGGATTTATAAAAAAAAGAAAAGAAAAAGGAAAACAGAACAGCGTGCTACGCGCGACTAGCGAGCGCTCGCAATACTGCTGGCGCAACAATCTTGTGCAGCAGATGCGACCTGCGTAATGCATGAGCGCGACCCGCGCATTACTGCGGGCGCTGCATGCGGGTTTGGCTGGCGCTCCCACCAAAAATGGCGGTGCGGCGCAGTGCTTTCGGCGGCTCGGGGGTCTATAAATACCCTATTTTGTTCTGATTTTTAGTCAGAACTTCCTTCTCCCCGTTTCTGACTGTTTTGAGGCCGATTAAGGCCGTTAAAGACCCGTTTCTTACTAAATCGAGTGTGCTATACACGATGGAGGGTCCTTTCTTCGAGTTGGAGTCCATATAAGGAGGAAACGCCCCAAGACAAGGAGAGGTTCTGCCCGTTATCTTCGAGCACCGACCAACTTCGTTCTCTCTGTTTCTAGCCATCCTAACTCTGATTTAGTCTATTCAAGAGGCATTCTTGACTAAATCGAATGTGTTCTATGCGATGGAGGGTTCCGTTTTCTAAGTTGGCGATCAAATGAGGAAGAAATGCCTCGAGACTAAGAGAGGCCCTACCCATCATCCTCAAACACTGGAGCAAGAAGAAGAGACCCGGAGCAAGATGAGGTTTTGTCCGTAGTTACCAAACCTCAACAAGAGAAATAATCTAGAGTAGGGGAGGTTTTGTCCACCACTCATGGGCGCAAAAAACAAGAAGAGCCTCCAGTAAGGAGAACATTTGTACATAGTCTTTCAATGTAAGACGAGGAACATATAAAGGCAAAAGGAAGCTTCATCGACTACCTTCAGATCTGAAGGGGAAGACACCTAGAAGGAGCGAGTAACTCCGAATACCGATACCTTACAAGACATGATGGGAGTAAGCATTTCTGATCTCCCGTTTTAATTATAAAACGGCATGTGCTAGTTATGATGTGTGCTATGCTACGATCCATATGCTTGCTATGCTTATATGTCATGATGTGCGCTTATATGTCATGATGTGGTCTCTCTTTAGGGTAGAGCGAGACGTGTAATATGTGTTTTCGGTCTCAGCTCAGTGATAGAGCGAGACGTGTATATGTGGTTATGATCCCGCTCGGTGGTACAGTGAGATGTACGATTTTTGTTGATTTATTGATTTCTGCTTTACTCCGATAGATTACGAGTTTCAGTATGATTTCGATTGAATTTTAGTATATACATATTTTAACATATATGATTTTGTGATGTCTAACGTATGTAATAGTCGTTAGGCAGAACCACGTTTGGATCCGATTTTGTTGGAATAATACATACGTAAGCAACCAACGGCAAGACAACTTTGGCCCGATCCAAATAAATTATAAGTATATGTTTTATTTTGTTTTACACACGACGAACTATGAAGCTTCGTTGTGTGTATGTGTTCGTTATAACTTGAGTCTACGTACGGGGAAGCCTTGAAGCTTTGTAGTATGTAGACGAATATTGTACCTCTCGCACACAGATGATGATTCCTGGTTCAAGGAAAGAAAAATTTTCTATTAGTGATTTTGTGGGCCCGGCTCAGGTCGGGTCGTTACACAATGTATGATGGTATTTTAGTATCCTTGAACTCTGCCTCTGTTTCAGTTACACCTCTTCTGTGTTTTGGATTTCTACCTAAGAAGACTTACCACGCCAGACCATACACGGGTCTGCATGAACCCGACTACAACCAACATCTACCTTACAAGTTGTTTCACGGGTTTTGCTTTGTTATTGGCACATAGTCCATGCAGTCCAGTTCCACATGATCTTGCCTCCTCTATCTTATTTTGAGGGTTATTCCATCTATTCAATTTCTCGATTCACACATTTTCACCATTTTCCCTATAGAGCATTGGGGGCCCAAATGATGTTCTTCGTTACTATTGCGATTTGTGCATATTCATTCATGCATCGTAAGATCCAAAGACCACCTCGAGGACGTGGTGGAGAAGAAGCGAGGTAGAATGTTATGACCTGCCTTAGGGGTCAAGTCTTGTCTTCTCTTTCATCTAGACCAATGGGGATTTTCTCATGATCATATACAATAACAAGCCAAACATCTTACATGGAAAATCCACAACATCAAAGTACATATCTATGAGCTTCTTTACATATCTCAAACGAACTGGCAAGCAAACTCCACTGTGGATGGATTGGCTATCGCACTTGATCACTAGTTGATGTTAATGGTTTAAGACCTCTTTTTCATTTCTCCATAAATACCTGTATAATGTGATGCACAGTCATTTTTACGCCATACTTGTACACTCCTCTCCTACGGGCCCCCCCTTAGTCTATTTAAATTAGTATCTAATTTTTATTAAAGGTTTTTTAAAGTAAGTAGGATTTTATTCTTATTTGGCTTAGGCTAATGTTAGAAGCTCATCCTAGCTAAGTAGAAATTCTATTAACATTAAGATTAGGATTCTCAATTGCCTTTGTATGTAGGGGTTTTGCCGTATTTCATAATTCATAAACCATAATAAGAAATTTGTTTAATTTATTTTATATTTTAATTATTTTTCTTCTATCTTTCTCTCTAATTTATCTTGTGTAGACATCGTTCTATATCATATTTTTATAGTATTTTGAAACATATGTGCACTAGACATATATTGCCTCATGTAATTCCATAGCAAAAAAAAATGGCATTTTATTCATCAAGATATTGCTTGAATACATGAGAGATGACAACGACAAATGCAAGCCTAACACTGCTTGGTGGATCCGCATATACTCCAATGTTATATTTATACTATTATTAAAATAAAAAGGGGTAAGAGATTTTTGTCATAGAAGTTCAAAATTACCCCTATTATAACTACAATTTTAATTGTAAACATTTATTTATGGACCGACTAAAATGGCCCAACTTAAAGCTTAATTTGCATGAGACTAAATCTTTAAAGTGCAATACGTGCATTTTGCATGTGCACGCACTTCTACTAATTTCTGGTAATCTGTGGTCAATGATTTGGTTACAATTTGCTTAGTCTAAGGTTAGGCACTTTCTTCGGAGTAAACCATGGATTTATTCCTTTTTTAATGAGATTGGATTACTACCTTTGGTCTATAATGTTAGGCACGTTTATTAATTTAATCCAGGGCTACGAATATATAAATGCTTTTACATGATTATGGTAGGACAACGTGATCAAGAAGTACAATTAACAATGAATCATTTGTAATCGACAAGGTTAGGCACGTTTGTTTAATATCTAGAGCTAGGAATATATCAAGATGTATAGGATTTGGGTAGAGAGACACTGATAGCCATCAATTATTCTTTCAAACGTATCATGCAAAGAGAAGCATCAACCATTGGCAAGACCTGATCAAAGCCCCTCCATGCCATCTTGAACTTTCTACGTGATCCTCCTATAAAAAAGTTGAAAGTTTTATACTCCCTTTGTCCTATATTAATAGTTTTATTTGACAAAAAAATTATTATATATTAATAACTCTATTTTATATAATTTAAGGGGTTGGATACTTTTCTTAGATGTGAGTTTTATTATTTAATAATAATTAATATTTTTTTAAATGTAACTATTGAAATGGGGCGCAGGGTGAGTTTTACTATTTAATAATAATTACTATTTTTTTCTAATATAGCTATTGATATGGGACGTCCAGAGTGAGTATTATCTTTGTCTCATTTATTGACATACAAATTAATTGAAGATTACAAAATTCACAATCGGTAATTTACATGTTCCTCGAGTAATTGTCAAGCTGAACCTAGTATATGACTGATTATCTGGTGGCCAATGAAGATCCACTTAGCACCCCCTTCGTACGCGAAAAGCAGGATGAAGGCCAAGGGCTAACGACAATCTGCAGGTGGATTTCATAGTCTAGGAATAGTGTTGCGCACTTGTCTCTTCACCATGTGATATGTAATATGTCTAGGGGAGGATTCTCTTATCTTTTTCTCAGATGTAGTGACCTTTTTAATGTCTAGTTCATGTCCGTCTAAAGAAGCACAACCAAGTTGCAAGATTGCTATTATGATTCCTGGGCCATGATTTCCATTTGTGATCGTGCTAGATTGAATATCAATAGAGAAATGGTGCTGTAAAAATAAAAACCTGTGTGCAAGCTCATCTCAAAAAGCCTCCCTTCAAAGTTCAAAGTTCAGAGAGAACAGGAAAGCCTTCAAAAGGGACATCATTCTTATCTAATCTTCGGCACCTCCATTACATCCGTTATGTATCTGGACAATGGACCTGAAGGAATTTGAACGATCCAATTTTCCATGGTTTACAAAAAAGAAATACTGGTGAAAGTAGGTATCTTTTGCTATATTAGAGAATCTCACCGTTTTATGCATTCCAAATTTAAGGTTTTAACTAAATACCTGTATGACACTGTAGAACAGATGGGATTGGATCAGAAGAGATCAAGACTCTGGATAAGCAGTGAATTGACCATGGCCCACATTTTCTATGACGTCCTCTTAACCTTACAGGCTCTACGGAGGCACTCACCAGCCTCCAACTTCTATAAATAGCGGCTCTAAGGTGTTGTGAAAACCATCAGAAGAAACTGAGAAAGGAGTTGCAGGTAAACAGCCTTGCAGGAGCAGATGGAGACGAGCAAGAAGCGCAGAGGTTTCATCAAAGGGAAGCTGATGATGTCCTTGTACCGGCAGCCCAAGGAGCCCAGCCCCATGCAGTACGGTAGCAAGGTCAATCCAAGTCGTGCATCACCCACTCCTTCTGTGGGTTTTGTAATGGATGACTACTCCCTTCCTTCCAGGCAGAAGTCTTCGTTGATGAAAATGGAAGGTGGAGAAGTGACTAGTTATTTTGATGGAAGACTTGCAGATAACAACGTCGACAATAAGGCTGCGAACTACATCTCTCATGTCCAAGAGAGATTCAAGCTCGAAAGAATTGACTCGGAGAGAAGGAAGTATCAGGAGATGCGCGCTGGGAGTGTGCACTGACCAGAAGTTGAGCTATCCAGCCTCCAATAATCATGACTATTTCCGAAAACAAAAGCAACATAGATTTGCATTAGTTTAAGTGATAGGGTCATGTATGTATTTTCTGATTTGAGAAGAATGTGTGTCCATTAATGGTTGTGTATGTTTTGGGTTGAAATCTTGTACTTTTAGTCATAACTAGCGTTGAACGAATCTTGTGAAGGTGTTTTGAATAAGCATTCAGTTCTTTGTTCCCATGCCCTGTTCCTCATAAACCCCTGGTGATCGATCCTCTTGAGGAAAGCCTAGCCATTGTTCACTTCATCTCTTCAACTCTATACGATGAGTATGTGATGTCCGCTACACTGCTGAATTTGCAATTTTATGATGACTACGTGAAAAATTATACTCCTATGATGGAAAACATTAATGTCCATGAAGATACTATCAGCAATTTTATAGGACGAGTTCATGAAAAATGAATAAAAGAATAGAAGTTAGCACTTAGCAGTGATAAAATTCTGGCCGATCTACTTTTCTTGTGCATGAAATATAACGAAAGCCGATATTTTGCCGAATGGAATAGTGCAGATGTGGGGACCGATCTCCTTTTTACATCAAGTGGCCTGGATTGCAAT
Organism: Saururus chinensis; assembly: GCA_035235625.1. Taxonomy (NCBI): domain Eukaryota; kingdom Viridiplantae; phylum Streptophyta; class Magnoliopsida; order Piperales; family Saururaceae; genus Saururus; species Saururus chinensis. The sequence goes on from CP141145.1 coordinate 38,392,693, forward strand.
TGGGATCGGAAAGGGAAAAGCGATTTCTGCTTTTCTGTTTTGTTCCAACCTTTCTTTTTCCACTTACTGATACCAGTATTATTATTAAAAATATTTTTCTAACCATTCACCTGACCAGCTTCGCGACCAGTAGGCCTCTCTGAACATATCTGATTATAGTACATGAGAGGGTACTTATACATAGAAATCAAAGCTCTCTTACTTGGCATGTTCGAAACAATATGTGGGCTGATCACGGGGCGTTGGTCATGGAGCCCGGTAAAGCTAGCGAGACGAGTCCTATTATTATCTACGAAATCCAGTAAAATTGTTCCTTCACTTAACCAGGCAGCTCCTCCAATATGGAGACAAAAATAGCATGAAGTTTTTTTCTAAAAAGTAAAATAAAAAATAAATAAATGAAGCTGTTCTTATTTCATTCCCATGAGATAACCAAAAGGTTATAGTTGTTAGAGTTTTTTCCGTGGTTGAAGAAGTCAATATTTCATATTTCTTGATTTTTAAATAAAAAATTTATATTACTTATTTTAGGACAAAATAGCCTTTAGGTTTTAAATAAAGTCAGCCCTCATACTTATTCTCATAAATGAACACCAGAATAGTACGGCGTCATTCCGATAGGGGAAATTGATTGGTGACAAGTTAAAATTCGTCAACGGGAAGTGATCGGCGATGACTAACTGGCAAATTGTTGGAGATAGTAAAAACTCGATTTTTACATGATAGAAGCTATTTAGGGTGAAAAAGGCTTTATTTAAGTGGATTCGATCACCTTTTAAAGCGCATAATAGAGAGGATTGGTATTTGCATATATTACAATAGAGAGGTAGGCAATAATGACATGTATATATGTGGAAAGGCACAGTTGATTAACATTAATTTGTCAGTAAAATTTGACAAGCTGCTGCTTCAAGTCAAAGAAAGACTTGTCGTTAATGATAATATGACTTTGAAGTATTTAATTTCATCTTCGCAATCATCCATTATATATTAATTAGAAGACGATGAGGACCTGCAATCAGTATTTTTCATTCATAAGAAACCAAATTAAGAGGTGTTATCATTATATGCAAAGATGAAAGAGTCCAACAATGGTAACATATCACCATTAGTAGAAATGAACCAGATATTTAATAGAGCTAAATCACCGATGGTATTGGCTCACCCTAGCTTGAACTTTGGATTACAGATGGGAGTCAATGATACACAATTCATTTTTGAAACTATCAAATTATAATAAATTTTAGATTACACGATAGTGCACTTTATTGTGTGCTTGAGCACACAATATCTAACCCATCATGTTCAATACAAAAATGATATAACACTAATTCTTGTTAGTGTAGATTGAATAACGCAACTTGTGTACGTGTGATCAATAACACGATATAATTTGTAAGTGTGTTATCGAATACACAATGTCGAGTTATATCACATATTGATTAACATGTTAATATCCATTGCATATTAGCAGAACCAGGGAATTTCAACTTAACAAATCTATATATGTTACACATCATACAACAATCCAATAATCTAATACCAACAAAACATGTGAAAGAAGTCAATCAAACTATATGTAAAGAAATGTCGCCAACAATGGGTGCAATAAGGAGGACTTCATTTGATGACTATGAACCCTCATACAACCCTAGAAATTACAATGGCCAAGAATTTAAAGAAGTGTGGGGTGATGATAAATTTAACGAAAATAATATAATTAACATGGAAAGTATGTTATATAACACCTCGACTAGGAAAACCCGACCCGAACTGGGGGTTAGTTTGTAAAACGCAATCGGAGTTAATTAAGTAAGCAAAAAAATTAAAATTAGAATGACCAAGAGCTGCAAACCCTGTGTGCGAGAGTCATAATGTTATTCTATGCACCATGGAGTTTTAAAGTCTCGTCTTGCGTAAATCAGAACAAACTTAATCTTATAACTAATTTCAATGGGCCAACGTTGCCCTACCATTGGTTGCCTACGTATATATTAGATAATATTAGCGATATTATACCAATACGATCGAATCCGAATGTAGTTATGCCTAATGGCTAATACATTCATTAGGTATTATAAAATCATAAACGTTAAAATACGTAGATCCTTATATCCGAATAATCATTTGGAATCAGACATAAATCTTATAAATCATTGTAGTCAAATAGAAGCCGATAAATGAGCAAAGTACAAATCTCACATAGGTGATTAGAACATTAACAAAATCGTACATCCCACACTATCATAGAGTGGAGCATAACACCCTACAAAGCTTGTTGGATCATATCAGATCCTAATAAATTTCATCCAACCATACTGTTCATATCAGATCATATCGGAGTATATCACATCACAATAGATTATTTCAGAGTAATTTAGATCACAACAGAATATATCAATGTAGATTGAATATGAACATATCAACATATATCAGATCATAACAAATTATATATATTAATTAGTATATTACAAATTAAGATGTGCATGCATATCAATTATATTAAATTTAAAGGCTAGAAAAGTGTACTTGGTGTTCCAGAAGTGGCGATGTCCAGAGTTGCTCATTCCTCAGGGAGTCCTCCCGTTCAAGTTCAGAAATGGCAAGCGGAACTACCTCTTATATACTTTTCACTTATATAAGATCAATAAAAGTGGGTCCATACAATTTACATAATTATTATTTTTTAAATATTGTGTTCTACAATTATGTATTTAGTTAAACATCTAACATATATTAAATATAGTATTTGGTTTTAAAATAAATTAATTTTATAGAACTTAATATGGGACAAAGGAAATAATAATTTGTACATGACAGATAAAGTAATAGTGCATAGTTCTAAAATGAACTAATTTTAGAGTACTCGTATCAGTTAATACAACCTTTCATAGTTTGATTATGCTTTAAACGAAGTATTATAATGATATATTATTAGTTATAATATTTTTTTATCTGTATCAAAGGGTTTATGACTGTTTTGGCGTGTACCAAGCGTATCATTAGTGCATACCCATATTTATAGTCATTGATACAGTCATCATTATCGATATTGTCTTCCATGGATTTAATAGATGGGGACCCAGACAAATTATATCACATACTTCTTGTATACATAATTTATATAGAAATAATTAATTTAGGTAGTATAGTAGTTCTAATTAGATCATGTGATATTCCTGGACCTATAGAAGGATACAATTTTAAAGTCTTTTGTTGGGCCGGTTGCAAGAGCTATTAGAACAATATTTAGGTCATTATTAACCGTAGATGAGACTTTCTTTAAGAGAAAGTATCTTGGTCAGCTATTAATAGCAACTGCACTAGATGAGAACAATAATATGTTATGTGTCACATTTGTAGTGGTTGAGAATGAGTATGAGAAAACATTGAGCTAATTTCTTGAATTACTTAAAAATTAGCTATTTTCTGATTCTCTAGTTGAGCTGGATACAATTGTCTCTGATAAAATAAAGGGCTCGGCAAATGCTATTAAGCAGTATTTTCCCTCTACACACCACAAATATTACATCTGTCACATGACAACAAATATGTTTAACAAATTCAAAAATAACTACAGAAAGAACGAGCTCCATGTGGCAGCAAAAACTTTCGAACAAGACGTGTATGATGAAATAATGAATAACATAAAAGACCATAATCATGATATATTTGCTTGGCTAAATAATATAAGTGCATAGCACTAGGCCAATGTTGCATTTCTAATTAAAAAATATGAAACACATCACTCAAAAAGATCTGAAAGTGATAATGTAATGTTAACAAAATTAGGTCGATGCCTATTAATCGGTTAATTAAGCATACAAGGCAACACACAACTGCACTTTTTGAGAAATGTATGATAGATAGACAAAATATAATTAAAGATGTAACCCCATTTGCTCGTAAATACATTAAAAACAGAAGAGAAGAAACAAAGAATGTGCATGTATTGTCAGTATCAATGTTTGAATCACAGGTTAACTCGATATATCACTAGAAAAAATATAACTAATGTCGTGTGTACGTTCATATGTTATTGATAATATCGTGTATGTTTATTTGCTAAAATAACACAATAGTTGTGAGCGTAAGGCATGTGTTGATGGGTCCTATTTTCAATAATATTATAATATCACTTATCGTGTTCTCATTCACACGATATTCATTCAATAGGATGTAGTGAATCTAGTCGAGCATACCTTCACATGCAAAAAGTTTTAACATCTGCAGCTACTATGTAAACATGTAATTTTAGCAATTGATTACAAACACTTCTACATATTTGATTACTGCAAAAAATGGTATTCCGCAAAAACATATAAAATAACATATCGAGGGTCATTATACTTAATGATAAATAGGCATCAGTGAGCACCGACTGAAGTTCTACCTATATTCAACCTATCTATCTCACTCAAGCAACAGGGATGTCGAAGGAAAAACTAAATAAAGTCACAACCTAAGGTCAAAGCCCCACATAAATGTGGAGCATGCGGGTAGTTAGGTCACAACCGCAAATGCTACAACAACGCACAAGATCGAGGACCCTCTGAATGTGGTTGTTGATCAAAGTACATGCCGAAGGATAGTGAATAAAATAGTAGAAAATTAACATAAGGATAGGGAACATCGATTGGGGTTGCCTTTTCTACCCCCTTTCTATAACTGATTGGAGGAAATGCCATTATATAATCGTGTTCTTAGAAACATGATTTTTGAAAAATGTCATGTTACAACATATGATATTGTATATGCTTCGTGTTATCAATAACACGATCTTGTTAACGATCGTGATGTTGATAACATGATATTTTGATATTTTGTTTGTTAATATTGTATATTATATACATATCATGTAATCAAAAACACAATCAAAGGGTTTACGCGTTACCAATTACAAGATAAAAAAAAGACACAATGAATATTATATTTAATTGTGCGCCATGTGTTACCAATTACATGATATCATTACATCTTGTTATCGATAGCATGACCATAGCAATAAATAAATGATCAATTTTTGAAGATTCAGTCCAATTTTCAGCTTCACCATTTTCCGAAGAGTCAATCCAATTTTTGGCGTAGCAAACATAAATCCGCATCACCAATTTGCGAGGAGTCATCGCCACTTTCTGACAAATCCGATGCCGAATCGGCAGATATAGATCCTCACCTCTTACTAGATAAAGTAACCATTCAGTGCTCACTGCCGTGAAACTGCTCGCCTAAGGAACTTCATTGTTAGGACGGATCGCACATCATTTGTCTCCATGAGCACAACATGGTGAGCCTTCAAGGAAAAATGCAAGAGTCATTGGGACATTGAAATAATGCCCAACTATAACTTGTATCCCCCTCCGAGGTGGATGAGTAGACTAGTGCAGATGATTAATAATGTGTATTGTTAAATAAATTTGCTAATTCACCCCATTAATCATCCACACCGAAGGTGAATGAGTCATATTTGGCGTTATTTCAATATACAAAATGTCTAATTGCATTTTTCATTATGGTTCACTAGGTTGTGGCCATAGAGACATATGTGTGCAATGTTCTATTTTCGTATTTGCAATCAGTGACAAATAGTGGTGTAATTTCCTTATGGTTCACCAGATTGTGGTCTACTAATGTATTTTTTATTTTATATGTTTATGTAATGAAAGTATCTTGATCAGCTATTCAGGTCATGGTGTTTATGTAATGTATTTATCAAATAATATTAATGAAATAAAGTTTTTTTTCCTACAAATTTGTCAATCTGCACAACTATTGTGCAACATAGGAAAGTGTTTCAAATCACTATCTACAACACTACATCGGTGACACAACCTCATCCTAGTGGTCGTATTAATACGATCTTCAACATATAACAAGATCAGGGTAGTGTTTTGCCCCAAATGTTGAATACCTCTTATGAGTCATCCCAACACTCACCTATTAGAACGTTTAGAAGCGACCAAGCGATAATGATTTGCTCACAATCGTACATTGGGTAGAACCCAATCTTCTCCAAAATTGACTTACATCTCAGCCTCGATTCAACAAGGACTTTTAATAGTCGAAGTCCAACAAGGAAACCATTGGTTTTCATACCCAGTCTCCTCCCATAAATTCTCTTCTTTTTTTCTTCTGAAGCCTTCACTGATTCCGCCATTTGACTGTATTTTTGTAGTATTCGCTTGTAAAAGATGTTATACATATGTATATCAATAATGGGCCGTGACCAAAATCAAAGAATCGTGTTGATTCACATTATGTAACTAACGTACAAATATATGTTCAATCCATATATCGTATTATCGGTTACATGATATGATATCTTCTTATACACGATAGCAAAACAATTGAATGTTATTTGTCGTATATTGTGTTATTAATAACATGTTATGTATGCTACACATACACGATAAGATGACTTCTTAATATTGTATATCATATTATCGATGACATGATACAATCAATATCATATAATTAAGAACACGACAACGTACTGAGTGAATAAAAATACTAACTATCGTGTGTTCTATAACATGATATATGAACAATCGTGTATATAAGCATATGATTTCAAACTAGAATAGGCCATTACCATGTAAATCGATGACTAGTTGATGTCGATTATCCAAGCCAGCTTAACCCCTCGATGGGCAGTTAATCTTCACCAAAGATCACTTTTGTATCGGGAGCGCGTGAGTATATACTCAGACTAAACCTCATTTCACGGTCGAAACTCACTTTGTGGAAGAAATTTTGAAAATCACATGTCAGAAACAACAAAAATTGGATCTTCCACGGTGTTTTTGTTTCTCACTCTCGATTTTGGAAATCAGAGATCGGATGGGTCAGAAATCAGACATCCCACTGCGTATTCGCTTCTCACTTATCGAACTTTGAAAATCATCGGTCAGATGGTCGTTTGTGGGTAAATACGACAGTTTGATAGGTTTATACGATATGAAACCCTAAATCCTAAGACAATAATATTTCTTTCTAATTTTTAAAAAATATCATATAAGTATGGGTTAATTGACATTTTTATTTAAAAATAGAGAATATAAAACATTAGCTTCTTCAACTAGGTAATATAAAAAAAACTATAGTTATTATTATGTATCGTGTCCTTGTCCGTGTATTAATTCTTCATTTCATTTATATGCAACTATGATCCAAGTTACATTAATTCTTCAGTAATATATCCTAAAGCCCATGTGGAAAGCGGATCCATTAATTCTTCAGTTACATGCAACTCCCAAAGTTTTTTCAACTTGCCCACGGGGTAATCAGACAGTTGGACAGTCAGGACAGCCGTTCAGACGTGTTAGACAATCAGATGTCCAATTGACCGACCGTCTATCACAGTCCTCCACTCTCAACTGTCTGCCCGGGTCTGAGTCCGACTGCCAACCAATCCGTCAATCGGACCGTGTTCGACCGAAGGATCAACATACCAAAACTTCCCGGCGTTACTGGCTCTGCTCATGGTTGATAGCTAGTTCAGTTTAACCGTTATACGGAATCGGTTTTTATATGTTTTACTTGCAATGAGTTTAGTGTAAGCCGTTGGTATTTAAGATGTATGTTAGCGTTAGTGTTACTAACTTTAAACCCATGTGGGCCGCCACCGATCGGCTATGTGAAGCCCGTGAACCTCTCCAAAATCATATAATCAGCACTTGCTAAAAACTTAACATGTACGCCCAGTCGCTCACATCCTCACTCACAGGCCCAGCTTAAACGTACAGCATACATTGAGCTTAGGTTTTGGGACGAAGAGTTTTTAATGCTCCCCCTAATCGTGAGCCCAGCGCAATAAAAGAGTTTCCGATTGAGTTTGAAATTAGTGAATACGGTGGTCTTCAGCAACTATCTCGATGGCCATTAGCTGCCTCCAAGCCAGTAGCCACGTTGAACGTCCTTCAAGAGAGTGCAGTACAATGATTTAGTCTGCGATGGAGACCAGCAGCGTCCATGCATGCGATGCGACCGACCGACCGCTGTTTGTAAACTAGACTCCTGCAATCGATCTGAACCCAGAAAACGTCTTCTCACGCGTGTCGTTTTCAGTTTCTCATGGGAGTGTCTACCATTGACCGATTGCAAGTGCGATGCTTCGTTCTATTAAGCATAGGGAATTAGAGTTATCATCAAGCCCATGATAGAACGTTACAATATACGCCCTGTCCTCTTCTACTTCCTCCTGCTTCCAAGGCTATATATTCTCTCTTAACCCATCTCCAAACTGTCGGATGAAGTGGGTTTATCATGTAGCAATATAATATCGGAGAAGAAGCTCTACTGAAATCGATACACCAAACAATTGTAGTGGGGGAGAGAGAGAGTGAGAGTAACGTGTAGTATTAAGTAGATGACAGTGAGTTTGGAAGAAGGAAGGGAGGGCTCCACTTACATTTCCGTTTGTAGTAATAGGACGAAAAGACTGGGTTGAGGGTCAACAAGCTTTTCATTAGCAGGAAAAAACTGGAGGTTGGAGTGGGGGAGCGTGAAAAACAGAGGGACAACGACGCTATTTGAGGTCCCCCATGCCAGATTCATCAGTCTCTGATGCATATTTCAACGACGCGACCCGCACACATCACTTTACGCGTGGTCCCTTCCTTTCACATAATTTTCGCTCACAAGTCACCCACCAATGACACCACTCCCCCACTCCATCTCCATGGATCACAGCAAGAAAAATGCACCCCCCCCTCTCGGATACAGCCTTGCCGACTTTACTGTCCGACCCAACCATTCTTACCATTTCTGGAATACCCTTCCTTCTGCTTATTGGCTTCACAGCTAATTCCCCATACCACCACATTTAATTACCTACACCGTCCCACCACCATCACGTTCATGTATCAGTGGGGTGTGAGCTGGTAAAACGTTAAACATGGGGATGAACATATCGCCTGGTTGGAGATGATAGTGAGTCTTCTCTTTGGAGCCCCACTGTACATGGGCATTTCACGTGGCTTAGCACTTTGTAGATGTCATGGAGATGTCGCACTTGCCAAAAGCAGTGGTCCCCAAGGGCTGGATTGAAGCGTGTTATCTAGATCCCTTCCACCAAGCATTAAAGGAGATGCAGAAGGACAGCCCCATTCTTTCCCCTCTTCCGGAGCTTCCAATTTCTGGCACCCCATTAACAGGTTTAAGAAACTTGTAGGAGAACTATAGCATGAATGTAAGCATCCTCCATAATAATGGGGCAGTAGCTGCGCTGTACAGTCATATATATCCAGACATGATTTGTTCATTTATATTTTCATCTTAAACATGGTTACTCTTAAACATCTGTGTTTCATGCTGCAAGGAGAAGTTGTAGGGCTAATTCAATTGTTGGCGTAACTAACACATAAGTAAATCAGTCCAGCTTTGGTTGCTCTCTTTCCATAAGTGGTATCGCCTATTTACATTGAAAATGATAAGAAAACTGAAGATGAACAGGTTCTAAAAAACGTGCCCAACGCTGATGTACTCAGTTTCAACCTCCTAATTCAATAGAATTATTTGTTTGGACATATTGAGCCTTGCTAAGCTGTGATCAAAAGATCAAGTGAGAGGTACTAGGAATACCCATGCATTGGAAAAATGAGGTGGCTGTTCTGTCTATGATTTTATTGTCTATCCACTTGACATCCTAAAATGGCTTATTCGTGATCGATGTCGGTAGTAAGCCTAATTCACAGCTACTCTAAAAATACGGAGAGAAAATGGTCACTTATATATCCACTAGGATGGCCTAGTTATGTGTAGCTAGGTTCCAATATAGGTACTTGGTTCCTGCCAAGTGATCCCACAAAGACCTCTAGCTGCTTCCACTCATCTCAATTTATGACCTGAATTGGTAGTCCGAGGACTAAATTTCCTTCTTCTATCATCAATAGACCATACATATTCTTTCTAGAGTAGAGTTTGATAGAAATCGTGGGCTAATCATAGACCAAAGGAAAATTGCCATATATGTTATCATACACTCCATGTGCTACAAAAATCACCAATGGGGTTTTGATAGTTCGGTGGAGATCAATCCAGTAACGACCTCTACGGCTCTACCGTTCTATAGAAATAACCCTAACTCAACTAAGCTCTGACCAATTATGTACCCATTGTGTGCAAATATATATGAGTCCGAAAAATCCAGACTGATGGTAAGTTAATGAAGCTGATTAAGTGGAGTTAGCTTTAAGAACATTTATTTAGCTTATATGTAGCAGATAGGAGGAGTGTTTGTTACATTAATCACTCTTGTGAAGACCTAAGAGAGTTAGGGCTGATGTCAGAAGAGAGTCTACTCCTGTCAAGAGTATTGGAAGATCGACACGTACCGCATGGTGGGACCACCATATTAATAGCTCCGAAACTTTTAAGGCTTTCGATATTTTTTAGGAAACTATAATTTTAAGATTTTCGCCAATATCCAGCGTCACAGAACACGCTTTGTTTCCCGTTTGTTTTGAACGCAATGATTGTTCATGTCCGAATGGACAAGATATCTAAGAAAGAGAGAGGCCAAAGCGGGAGGGAAGTAGAGAAAAGGAGGAACCAGAGACAAAGAAAGTACGAAGCAGTAAAGAAAAAGCCACTTCACCATCTCCCTACCTTAAAGTCGCCGACGTCTTCTCAATTCTTATAAAAAGACTGTCCATCAAAGCTTCTGAAACCTGAAAACTCTATCTGATCTCTCACTCTTTTAGCCCTGGCCAGATCTCTGTTGCTTAGTCTTTTCAGCATCACTGTTGTTTGGTCTTTCTACTTTGCGATTTTTTTTCGTTTGTTTTTTCGTCTGCTTTTTTTTGGTTTTTGGTTTAAACCTGGAGCAGTTTAGAAAGGCAAAAATGGGAAGGGGAAGAGTGGAACTGAAGAGGATCGAGAATAAGATTAATCGGCAGGTAACCTTCGCCAAACGGAGGAACGGGCTGCTGAAGAAAGCTCACGAGCTTTCCGTTCTCTGCGACGCTGAGGTCGCTCTCATCGTCTTCTCCCACCGGGGCAAGGTCTATGAGTTCTGCAGCAGCTCCAGGTAACCCACACCAAAAAATCTCTAGAATACCAACAAAACAAACAATCCTCACTTAGCAAAGAAGAGATGTATATGGTCCTTCTTCTTTGTCCGTCTGCAGCCAGGGATCGTTTTTTATATATTTTTTTAAGCTGTATCTCCGTCCGGCTACCGCTGTGAGGCTTTCCGTTTTCGTGCTTGTTCTAGTTTTTGGCAGGTCTAATGGTTTTGGATCCGAGCTAGCTATAGATCTAAGGATAAGCAAACAAAGGATCCACGGAGGTTCGCTGCTTTCAGACTTTTGTTTGTACGGAGCTAGAAACTGACCTGATCACCTAATTTGATTCTTCGTTTCCGAGACTTCTTTGATCTTTTAAGTTTTTTCATAGGCTGTTTCGTACTTGGTCATTAATACTTTGACAAGACAACATGAGTTGTTTCTTTCATTCTCATATCCACGGCCTCCAAGTTTTTCAGGCTGTGAACGTGGGTCTTTTTGGTCGTAGGTTGTCTTTTTGGTCTTGTCTTCATGAGAAACAAATTTTGTAATCCCTACGAACAGATATTGTCATTTCTATCAGATTATTGATGCATAGCTTAGATATAATTGGTTTCTGAATCGATGATGTCATGAATCGAAGGACACATTGGTGATGGATTTATAATGTAAATCATTTAAAGTCTTTTGAGCTGATACTCATCCGGTCATTGCCCAATTCTTCTTTACGTACTAGTTTAGCCTATAATTGAAAAATATTTTAATATTATCCAAGTGTTGCTTTACTAAGTTTTATTAGTGAAGTTTCAAACTTTGTTATGAGGGACAAAATGCGATAATGGTGAGCTTATCACTTTGCTTTTTTATTTTTCGGAACCTTTTCTATTTACTAAAGAGAGCCAAATTTCTAATTTTTTCGTCTCTTACCAAGTTATATGGTATTGAATATTATTGAAAACATCATCCTAGCATTGTCGTACTCCATATTATGCTTTTTTTTGCAAAAAAATTTCTAGCTATTTCAATTTTATTCAATATCTAGATTTTTTCCAATTTCTATTGTCAATAGATCTTTTCACAATTTGTCCACTAATATTATTCAACATTCAAGCATGCCAAGGTACTTTTCCAATTTTCGGAAATATATCTTTGAGTCTATGAGTTAAGCATGCCAAGGTGATGATGCATATGTATACTTTTCCAATTTTAATGAATCTCATTGCGAGCCTATGCAACCATAAAATTTCTCTTCCATACTTTTTCATGACCTTGAGAATGAAACATATTCTGTGCAAGTCTATCTAGAGCTGTGAAGCCATCCCAATTCACGCGTATCTTATACTCCATCCATCTCATGTTAATAGCTACATCTAGTTTCAAAATGAGGTAAAATTAGTTCATTTTGGTTAATTTTTCAAATGAACTAAAATAAAATTAATCACTTTGAAAAACCAAATGTAACTAATATATAATTTTGGACAGAGGGAGTACATATGTAACAAGAGGGCACTCTGATATTTCTCTAATAACTGCAGAGGCTACTACTTATCATTAATAGGGTGTCTTTAAGCGATTCATCACAAGTGGTAATTCATTAGAAACACTACTATGAGAAACCATTATCTAAGTGGTTTCACTTTTTTTTGTCTTAGCTGAGAAGCTTCATTTTCCTTGGGTAGTTTGTCTTAATTTACGTTTCCATGCAATTTGAATAATGCCTCGATATATTTCCTTTATAGCATGATGAAGACACTTGAGAGGTATCAGAAATGCAACTACGGAGCACCGGAAACTATAGTATCCACGAAGGAAATTCAGGTAAATAATTCCCTTGTCTTTAATTCTTTTTCTATAAAAGCTGGTCAGGACCTTGTCTTGGAGATGCCGAGATGTCAGCTATTATCATTCTACTATATGCATGAACACTTTTAATCGATCTCTATTCCTTATAGAGGGATCTCCTATAATTTATTTAATTAATTAAGCATGAAAACTAAAAACGAAAGTTCAAGTAAGCATGGTACGAAATTGAATTTATCTTTTTATAATTGTCATATTATCGAATGTACATAAAACAAGAAATTAGGTTTACAATAATATAACTATTAGCAGAAGTGCTCACGGGCAACCATACAATCAATGATAAAAATCAGACATGGTTTTCCATTTCCTTTTTCTTGTTCAATCTTAGTAAAAACTAGTTTCCACAAAGAATTGCAGGATCATTAGGGTTTCTTCATCGATAAAAACTGGCAATTTGGAAACGATAATGAAAATTCTCTAAAGCAAGTTAAAAGAGAATAGAAAATTAGCTTCATTACATCCGTTTTTGTAATGCTTTCCATTGTAACCAGCATCTCAAGACCTAAAATATCCTAGAAGAAAAGAAAATAAAATCCTAATAACCTCACTAGACCATGCACCACCCGGTTACCTTCATCTCCTCACGAAGTGATATGCACTCCAAAGAGTCTAACACCCCTCTCCGCCAGAGGTGTGCCTTCTTCTTCTATGTCATTATCTTTCTCATCCTCTTCCCTACATTGCTGACTTATATCACGGCTACAAATACGTCCCAAACCTAATTGTAGCTCTATCTTCTCCCTGCCACCATTTTCTACTTGTTGGTTTCCATTTCCCCTTTCTCCACTGCTATACTCAACATCGATCATGCAAAACGATTTAAGTTCCTTAAAGCCCTCTCCATATTCAGACCTATAAAATGTTACTACGTCCTTCGCTTTCAATTCCTTGTCTTTCACAAATCGATTCCAACCCCTAGTGAATACGAAGCTCTGGCTACTCTTCCAATAGCAGTAGCGAAACTTCCACGATTTCAGACGTTTATCATAGAATACCAGTTGGATATCATCCACCCCTCCTTCCTCTCCCTCCGTCAGAGAGACTTCAGGGAAGTACTTCGTTGCATGCTTCTTTGGAATCACCAGCCTATTGAGTTTTCCCACATCACTTGGAGTTAATTCCTTTTGAAACAGTTGGTAACACAAAACGTCTCCATGGTTGGAAAGACCCATCTTAAGGTCGCCGCATGAACCACTTACTGCGTCTGACGATTGAGACCTGATGAAATCAGCTAACTTTGTTTCATATGATCCATCTCTGATCATGTTCAATATTGTTTCAGTACTGTAACGGTTTTGAAACATTTCTTCTTGTAAGGTGAGATCTGTCCCAGGAAAATTGCGATGAGATTCATCACTTCTGAGTTTGATGGCGGCACTGTCATAAGCCATTGCTGCAGCCTTCTCGGATTTGAAAGTTCCCAACCAGTATCGTTTATGGTTGGCATAAATTTGTGCACCCCAATGACCATTTTGCTGCAATACTACTCCCTTGTATCTGCCATTTTCGTGTCTCTGACGTTTGTTGTGTGAAGTGATTGATAAGCTGTTACTGAAGTTGGAATCCTCTGCCTTTTCCGCTCTCAGTGCCGAATTTGAAATCATTCTAATTAGTCAAATCTTCATTATCAACCTGGTAAAAAATGAATAAAACCCTCAGAAAATCATTGCTATCTGTCAAGGTGTCCACTTTTGAGGAAACTGGATTGGGAAATAATAACTTTAAATCGTAATGATATGTTGTCCCTAAAAGCCAGACCCAAACTTTAAGGTAATTAAGCAATTTATAAAAGTACTCGAGAAGCATATTCAGGAAGCCCCACATAAGTAACAATCTCTAGCCAACAGTTCACAATTGTTGGGTACACATAACTGCACAACCGAGACATGCCTAGAAGCTAGCCTTTCTAACATCTTGTAATAGTTGTTTCTTAGATTGCAAGCATCATTACCCCCCTAAAGAGCATCATCATAAGTCACACAAGCTTGAGTACATATATAATACAACAATGTCTTTGCTTTCTTTAACCAATAGTTTTATTTGTTCACATGCTACGTGTCTTCTAGTCCTAAACGAAGTAGTATTCATCTATATATACAATGCACCGCATTGCATAATACATCAACGTGTAGTACTCACCTTTCAGCACCTATTCAGATAAGAAATGTATTAATGAGTTCATATCCAACTGTTCTTTCAAGCAGAACAGCTACCAGGAATATTTGAAACTTAAAGGACGGGTCGAGGCTCTACAACGATCCCAGAGGTGAGATCTGCTCCGCACTTGCTCATTCTTCTATGCATTTTGGGATCTTAACACGTTGGGGTGTCGGAGTTTCCAATTTGAAGAAGTTCAGCAGTTCGGGTCATTCATAAGATTTTTTAAGTGGGCACTAATGCTTATTATCCTCCTCATCAATGACAATGACCATCAGTCTAGCGAAGCCTTGTCTTCGCTTATCATGCTTCATTCCATGTACTCGCACATAGCATGGTTCTGTACAGCCCATGCAGGCGAGAACGTCAATGGTAATTTGTGTGATGTAATCATGTAAAACAATAGATGCTAATTGTCTCCTACTATAGCATCCATCACGTGGAAATACAGTGCTTCAGCAAGGTAAATAAAGTCTTTCGTGGTACTCACCAGCTAGTACCGATGCCTAAATAAAGGGAAAATGTTTTCCTGACTATGTTTGCAAGACCAGATTTAATGACGAGTGGATATATGGAGAGAGGAGAAACATAGGAGCTACTAGATTAAGTTCTCTAGTTTCTCTCTCCCCATTTGTAAGTGATGGAGCAGCCTCACATTATTGGTCACGTACCTTGATCATGAAAACTGATCAAGCTAGACAAACCCTGCCTAAAGTCTCAAACATCGTTACAAGTGGTTACATGCGTTGAAATCGATTTACACAGTACTGAAATAATAAAGACCCTAAAGTTAATCGGATTAGACGATGCACACGTGTGCAGAATATTGACATTTGCATGCCCCCGTTGCTTAATGATTTTAAGTTGAATACCCATTAGTGGCCAGCCTGATTGCTGTCTAAAAATTTAGATATGTGTAGTTAAACTTTTTCAGAAACAGCTCAAATTTTTAGAGAAATGATTAACTTACATGGGATCAAGACAGGAGGTCCTTGCTCAAGACTGAACCAATAAAGTCAAGAATGTGTTCATTATATGCTGCCTCTAATTAGTGTTTACATGCATAACCCAAATAAGACTGCAAGGAAGTATTCTACATGCAGAATTAATCCCTTTCCCTAACAGTTTAAGATTATAAAAGAAGTGATAATTTACAAGAAATGACAATAATCGATGTTAGTGGGATATCGTTGTTTTTGTGTTAATAAAACAATGAGGATTCATCCGGTGTTTTTTTTCTTTCATTTTTTTAAAGCAAAGCACTTTTTTCTCATAAAAAAGGAAAGCACTTGATGAACTTGTGTTGTTAGTAAAAAAAATGCAGTTCATACTACTTTTTTATCAAAATTTGTTACTCAGTAATAATGTAGAAGCTGTTTTTTTGTCTAGGAATCTTCTGGGGGAGGATTTGGGCCCACTAAGTGGCAAAGAGCTTGAACAACTCGAGAGACAGTTGGATACATCTTTGAAGCAGATCAGATCAACGAGGGTAATGTTTTGTTATCTATTCAAGTTAGTCCGTAAAATAATTGAGGAAAAACTGACTGATAGATGAGAAGGTTCCAGTGGAACAGATCTGACGTGGATAGAGGGGCTTAGGTGATCTCTGACGTGTCAAGTTAACTATGGCTGTCTATCAAACTCAACTCATACATTTTTTTACTTTGTGGCTGAACTCACATTTTAAGCAGTTGTAAATCGGGAAAATGAAATTAACAAATATTCTGATTGAATTCGAGATTATGATAATCGATTATCAACCAAACTAGTAAGAAGTACGAACACATGCGTTAGTGTTATTCCATGTACTGGCAGCATATCTTATGCCTTGGATTTGTGACATCTTAGCAGACTCAGTGTATGCTTGATCAGCTTGCCGATCTCCAAAGAAGGGTATGCTGTTTTTTCTGCTTTTCCAGATATATCTTCGACCACTATTACTTAGTCTCTGTTATATATGTGGCCTAGACGACACTGTTTCACGAAATATTTTACTGTACAGGAACAAATGCTCGGCGAAGCTAATAAAGCACTGAGGAGAAGGGTACGTAATTACTCTTTCCTGTATATAAACATTCGATCGTAGCTAGTTGGTTTAGTCAATCAACTGTTCTGGTGAAATTGGTTTTCTAGCTAGCCTGACACATAACGAGAGAGAGAGAGAGAGAGCGGAGCTGCATTCTTTCTCAGTACAACGTAGTAAATTAAATATGAAAACAATAAATGGCTTCTTCATCCTAAGAATGGGCAAGAAGCCAAAATGCAAGTGCATCTAAATGCTAGATGTGGAATGGAAAATGCATATCATGATCTCTTGCCCTTACCTTGATATGTCTGACTGAAGTTGTTTTACGACGATATCAAAGAGTTCAGGTATTGAACGTATGGTAATTATAAGGTATGACAGCTTTTGCAGTTGGATGAGGGAAGCCAGACAAACCCTCACCACCCATGGGATCCAAATGTTCATGCAGTAGGGTACAGCCGACAACCAGGACAGTGCCATGGTGAAGTAATTTTCCATCCTTTGGAGTGTGAACCAACGCTTCATATAGGGTAACGATCCGTCAGCTCTTAGTTTTCTAACTCCAAGCCTGTTTTACCTATATTCTCAGTCTTGCTAACTCCATAGTGCTTAAAACGCAGGTATCAACCTGACCAAATAACAATAGCTGCACCAGGTCCGAATGTGAACGGCAATTACATGCAAGGGTGGCTTCCATGAGGTAGTTATTAATAGACCTATACAATATTCTATTGTTACTTAGCATAAGGCTTTCGCTATTCATTTCATGTTGACGTGCACAACTAAGAGACAATCTGAGTAGTATTACTGATTGTGGGAGCTATTGTAAAATGTAGTGTATAAAATGTGTGTGCCCTCCATCGGATCCAAATTAAACTCTATTGTTATATCTAAATTGATTTTTCTATGTCCATTACATATATTAAAAAGAGAGAAAAAGGATTGTGTGTGTACGACCGATACAGAACTTTATTGTTATACCTACGTTAATGTTTTTTAGTTCATTTTATCAAAAAGAAGAAAAAAAATAAAGGATTACTACTTAATTTCTTACATAACTTGCGTCAGTGGATCCACAAATAACCTTGGGTCCATGGCCCAAGAGAAGCAAGCTGACTCAAATCTGGGCTTTTAAGTAAAAAGGAGAACCTTCTTTACTCTGTATAGGGTATAGCGAAGGCTTCAGAGGAAGGATTCTGTTGAATGATTGATAGATTAAAACCTCATAACCATTCCCTAACTGTGTACTGCAACTCTGAACTATTCATACTACATACTACCAGATTACGTTTTTAAATGAATTCGTAAATCTAACCAGACCCAGTTCGACAGTCTTGAATCTAGAATCTCAGTATAAGCTTAGATGAAATAGTAATCATCATTCAGCTAATCATCGCCAAAGATATGAAGGTGTATGCGTAGATGGTTTTAGAAGATCAAGAAGAGGGAAGAATAAAACTATACCGGCTTTAGGTTGAGTCGAAAAATGTAAGTCAAACTAATATCTCCAAAGATATGAACATCAGAACATGAACGGCCAAAACTACGTTGAGCAGTACTTGAGTTAAACTGAAGCAAGCAGAACCAGCTTTCACGATTAAAAAAAAAAGAGAAGGATTTTCTGATCAACCGGATAAGTTCGTTTTTTAAGGCGAAAACACAAAAGACAACTTTGATTCAGTAATAGATCAACAAAGAATAGAGAAGAGAGCGGCTTACATTGATGGCAGATTTGTGGCAACGCTGCTGTCGATGTGCACTCAGGAAATGAGTTAAACAAGGTGATCATGAGTGCTGTTAAGAAGGAGACAGCGAAAAGATCAAGGCGCAGATACGATATATTTGGATGCAATCTGGAGGACAATAGATATTTGGAGATATTTGCAGAAGAAAAGCTCCTTTTCAGACCTTCTAATATGCTCTTCAGATGGAAAGCCAAGATTCATGCATGGGAGAAGGAGGGAAATACTAGGAAAGTAAGAAAAATTTGTTGGGGAGTGACAACTGCTCTCCCCCGGCATGTCCAGATTTACACTCTCCTGAGTCCTAAATATGGACCTTCAAAACAGAAACTTTCTGTTCCTTGTTTTTTCTCATTCGTTCAGTTTACTTCGCTGTCTCCTTTCTTCCTCTCTGCTATATTTGGTATGATGTTTCGACCTCATCCACCAAAGATTTTTACAGACCGAAATTATGGGCTTCCTTTCTTTGAATTATTCATTCCTTTGTGGTTCAGATGAACCTCCAGGTTTTCAATTGTATTAATTACCATTTTGTTTGAATTTGACCCTCCTGAGATTGGCTGGCTCAGTAGTCAGCAGTCAGCATAATGGCTGTCATCATGCGGAAGCAGAACAGATTCACGTTCATCTCTATTGGCTGCACACTTACCACTCTCCTAGTTTGGAATTTACACTTGCCGCAAAAGAAAACAATGTTAGCGCGTCCATTGGCAATGCTGAGTCCCGGAGTACTAATCTTAGGGGTTAGTCGACAAGGGCCAGCCCAGTCTTGTCATAATCTCGGATAGATTTTTGCTATTAACCATACTTAGTAATTATGGGGCATTGAATTATACTCCTGTATTTAATTAGTGCATATAAGTAATTACTTGTGCAAATGACGAAAGATAAAAAGCGTATTCTACAAGTTTACAGCGCAACACACGCCATGTAAAAAGATTCAACCGCTATGTCAGTCACCATTATAAGTTATATATAACAGATGGGGGACGCTAGTGCTGGTGAAGTCTGATCAAAGGAGATAGTAAAACGTACCCGCTAGGGCACACGTTTTATGCAAAATAATAGTTTGTGAGAGAGCAGGTCCACAATACATCAATCTCCTTTGATCAACCTAAGCGTGTACTACGCCTAAGTACACAGATTGTATCTATGTTCACCTCAATAATTCTTTTAGTACCCTGTTTTACTCGTAACTTCACGAGAGAGTTTAGATACTGTTGCGGTGGACACATTCAGTACAAATGGACAAACAACGCCCGTGGATGGGAAGCCATGCATTCTGGATGACACAATTCAAAGCCCAATAGGCCAGGGAATTCCAGGCGACAATGCGATGATGGTATGAAGAGCTGAGGTAATAAAATACAAATCTTATGGGCCTGCCAAGGTAAGATTTGCTTTTCCCATCAGGGGCCTGTGGTAATTTTTTTGGGTGTTATAGAGATGGGCTTCAGGCATTTGAAATGGAAACGACCACTTTGGGCTTTATCAGAAACCGAGAAAGAGAGAGAGCCCAGCAACCAAACCCATAGTTAGACGTAAGGAGCCTGATCCAGTGGACTAGCACAAGAAAAGTCCGCGGTAGGTGCAGAGGCGATCGCTTTTCAGTAGAAATTGATTGTAAAGATGGGAATTCAGGATGTGACTTTGACGTGAAGACTCTGGACATTTCTTGTTGTTAAGCTTGGCCCAGTGTATATTTTATGAACATGTAAACGTCATCTTTTTGCATTAAAAAAGGTCATAAAAAAAAGGGTCGTTTTTTTATAATGAACTTTTAAACGTCATCTAAGCAATTTGTTGCGAATTTTAAGAACCCCACGGCAGTTATCTATCCTTTGTGGGGATAAATTATTGAGCACTCCCATAGTACCCTTCCTGATTTACTCTCAGTTCTCCCACTTGTGTTAACATTCGTTATTCCTACTTGAGCTAGAAAGTATTTTTTAAACCTAGCATAAAAAACGGATGGGAGTATAGAAAATGATTCCCTTTGAGCTAATCTTGAAGATTGACAACTATATAAATTGGAAATAAATATCATGTAAATACTATGGGATATTCAACAATTTCGGGAGATCAGTGTGTAATCTTGACAAATAGTTCTTGGTGGGCGGTTTTGGCCTTCTTTTACTCCAAAAACTACTTGTATGTTAACTTCATAAAATATATAAATAAATATTCTTTTTATCTTAAATTAATAGCTCTATTTAGCAAAAAAATTATTCATATAAATAACTTTATTTTATTTAATTTAAATAGTTGGGTGTTTAAAAATAGTATTATAAGCTTATTTTTACTTCTTTTAGATGTGTGTTTCACCGTTCAATAAAAATAATTATTTTTTTAAATATTACTAGTAATACAAGATAAAGGGAGTACTTATTTTACCTCGTAATAATGGTATTAATTCAAAAAACTAATTTTATATAATTATTTATCCTATTTTATATCATATTATTCACAATAGAAAACCTCACCTAGGTCAAGTAAAATTAAACCCATATTTAATGATCTAGCTTTACTTTGAGATTTGGACCTAGACAATTGACTCGGCTCGACATAATCAACTACGTACTTATGTTATGCCCCATGTCCACGAGCGCCTAAAATTTAAGAGTAAAACCTAACCTAAGTGTCAGAATTACCGAAATAAAAATTCTTTTTATAGATAACTATGATCTTCATCTGTTTGCAAGAGCTATAACGATCCCCGAGCATTGTTTTAAAAAAAAATTTAAATTAAATTGGGCCAATATTATTGAATGTTAATTACTTATATAATTATTTGATGTCATCTTCAATATTAATCCAACAAAATTGAATCCAAACATAGTTTTGTCTAATAACTAAGGTCTTTTAACAAGTATAATATCATACATTCAATGCCTAAGTATTTTTAATATATATTTATATATTAAAATTAACATAAAAAATAAAAGACACGACAAATTCGACGAATCATTCTTCCTCAAAATCTAACAAATCATTCACATAATCTGATAATTTAGATAAATCATTTATAAACAAAATATGAAATATCATTCAAAATTAAATAAAGCGTCATTTACATAGTATCACATATACCAAAATGATATACACCCATGCTCGTGGGGCAACATGTTCAAAATAAAAGGTCATCCCATGATATCCTATTTCATAAGTGTCATATGCCTCAATAGGCGGTACCTATTAGTCATAACTCTGAAAGCTTTTAAACTTTATACTAAATAATTACCTTTTAAATCTGATTATAGATGTTTTATACTAAATAACTACCATTCAACCCCCGATCATTCAAAATAATTTAAAATATTATTTAAATAATAACTTAAAAGTCTAAAAAGTTAAAATCTCAAAATTGATGAAGAATACATCAAACAATCATAAGTCATTCATCATCTTTTTAAAATATTCATAGCTTGCATTCATACATAATTTCAAAATTGTACAAGTCAACTAGTTAAAGAAAATATGTTTTTTATTTAAATAAATATATAATAAAATCATCAAGCTATAAATGCTTACACCCTTAAGATCCTTTTAGGTAGTGGCTCTAAGGACTCTCATTTTGAACCGGTTTATTTTAATGTCATTTATCGATTATCGTGTGGTTTAAGCATTTTTTGATCAAATTCGGTGGTTTTCAAAAATAAATGGGATTTCTAAAGGTTTTAACCAAAACTAATTCTACATTTATGAGTTTTAAGTAGTTTTTAGTCAATGATAAATTTTTGGGATTTTTTTAATTTTTTACCAATTTTTCAAAAATTAGGGTTTGGCATTACCACCCTGTAGGCCTCGCCAACGAAATTAGGTTTTTTAGACAAAAATGCCCTAGACATCCATAGAAAACACTATAAAAAATTTTAAAATTTTTCTAGACCTAATTTTGGGTTAAATTGTCAAATTTCTTAATTTTAGTTAAAAACTCAATTTCTACCCCACATTTCTATTAGGTATAGCCCAACCCTTCCTATAAAACGAAAGGGTTGTGTCATTTCCCATTTGGGAATAGGCTTAGCCAGGAGATTTGGAGCCTAATCCCCGATTAGGCCCAGAAAAGAAACAATTAGAGGTGAGTTTAGCTTAATCTTGGATTAATTTCTAGGTTCTTTCCTTAAACTCTTCTTAATCTTGCCTTCCCCCATCTTTCAATCCATTTTGAAAGTATAAAACTACTATTTTACCTATCTTCTCCAATCCTTAATCTTCAAAATCTCTTTTTTAAGCTTCAAATGTCTTAGATCTAATGTTTACTTTTGGTTTTTCAAAGGTAAATCGAAATTAGTAGTATATTAATTTAAAATCATGATTGTGGAAGGTGTTGGAGGAGATTGAAGGTTCATTCCAGCCCAAATCAACGAGGAAAGGTAATGGGTTCTTCAATCTCAACTTTGGGTAGCAAAAATCTTGGTTTTAATGATATTATTTGAAGTGGGTTTTACTTGATTTAGGCTCTAATGGTGGGTTTAGTAAATGCTAATCTTTCATTTCGATTTTTTAGGGTTTTGATTTAGAATGGTTTAGATTAGTATTCTAGAAGGTTTGATGAGCTTTTGATAATATTTGGTACTATGGATGAAGATTTGAAGGCATTTTTATGATATTTCAGTTTTGATTTTCGAAATAAAGAAGGTCAAAACTGCTTTGTTGGCGATCGAACGGCCTACCAGGGCAATCGATCAGAAACACTATAGTTTTGACAAATTTTTAGTTTAGCCGATCGAACGGCCTTGTAGGGCGATCAAACGGTTACACAGCAGTTTTTGCTATTTTTGAAACTTATGCTCATTTTAATGTTTTACTCCATTTGATGATTCTAATAGTAATGGGAGGTGTATTATGGTGAAATTAAGCTACTCAAGGTATAGAATTGATGATGAAAGTTTATAGAATTTTTTTAAGCGTGGTCATGTGACATTATATTATGTTGATAATTAGGCATGTTAATATTGAAGTACCTTGAACTTTTGAATGTTGGAATTCTTATGATTAGAATATGTTTCCAGCAGGGGTATGATGTGAAAAATGGTGAAATGCGTTTATCTTATAATAAGGATGGTTTATGGGTAATGGATGTGATCATGTTGTAGCTTAATGAATGGAAGAATCATGCTTGTGGGAGTAAATGTTTGATTTCACATTAATGGATTTAAGCTTTATGGTGGATTTTGTTTTGATTTTAGTTAGGAATCATTGTTTTGAATGTGTTCAAGCATGTGTAAATTGTCTTATGAGTTTATGTCAAGCATTGGGCATATGCTTAGATATGCATGAATACACACACATAGGGGGAATCTACCATGAAATTGTAGTTAATTATGCCTTGAGTATGATGCATAAGGGAACTGATTGGGAGCACGTTCCATGTGTTGGAACCCATGTAGGTCTTGCTCACAGATGTATCATGTTATCATGGATCGGTGTTCATGGACGAAGTTTTATCGATGTTTAACCGGAATTAATCAATTATATGCAATGGTTGAGATTGCATGCCAGATTAATCGCTCGGTGAATTAATCAAAACTTGGTTGGTCCGAAAGGACATGTTTTCAATTTAATTTTTTGTGTGGAACATGTATACTCCCCGGGTTGAGTCTAGTGAAATGGAATTATGTGGGGACGAGTTGTGTACTTGTCTTATGGATTTGAGATTATTATGAGTGTCATTTGGACCCTGAGAATCTAGAGTAGTATGCCGTATGCACCCGCTACCACGTGTTCTAGGGTTCCCTGTGTGGGAATTCGAGCTCTCCCCTCCGCATGAGATGTCCTTGGGCGAACACCCCTACTCTAGATTCTCTATGATAGAATGGGACATCCTTGGCCAGGATCGTCCAGTACGAGCAACTTTAGGGATTGACAACCTCGACCCTTTTTCATTTCCTGTGTGAAAATTTGACTGTGTCTCACCTTCGTGGCCTTGACTGTTTCCTGCCCGTGTGGCAATACTTGTGTTTACTCCTTCATGGAAGTATTCACTATTTGTATTGATACATGTCTATTATGAATGCTATGCATGATTGTGTATCATGTGTTTGACATGTTTGTCGTGTAGGGTGAATGTGGTTTATGTGATATGAATGTATGATCAGAAACTGTGTAATTGAGACACTATTATGCAAGTTTATGTGATATGAATGCATGATAAGAAATGGTGTGATTGAGACACTATTATGCCTGAGCATCGACATCTGTTTTAGCTTCACATAAAAATTCATTAAGAAATTTCAAATAGGAAAACGTACGATAAAATTTAAATAATTGTATTGACTGATTTAATTACTTTTTAGTAGACAGTAGAACCTTGGCTCCGATACCAACTATAACGCTCCTCGTATTTTTGAATAAAAGAAAACAATTTTGAAAACGTAACAAAATTTAATTACAATTGCCAAGGATCACCGTGTACTAAAACAGTAATTACAACATACTTTGTATTATACAAAGATTGTCAAAATTAGGCATCATGTGCCTTTGTACATTGGTCAATACAATAATTTACATAAGTACAAAAACAGTAATACAAAACTTGTAATTTAAGGAAACCCTTCGTCGACTCTTTCAGAAACGAGTGAAACACCTGCAGAGTCTGAGGGTAGGTGAGTAAATTTATACTCAGTAGGTCGAATTAAGTTCTAAGAATATGCTTCGTGCACATGCCATTTTTCTTTTTGGAAATCATCCGGAAAACCTGAAAATACGATCACAGAACGTCGCGATACCAGACGACTTACACCCGTGCCCATGGGGCGACGCGAGACTGAAAGGAAGGGATTTACCCATGACATCCCAATCCTGTGCGCGCCAGATGCCAAATTGGCGGTAGCCAAAATCATAATAATTCTTAGCTCCGAAGAACCGAGAACTATCCAGACGGCACGATTGCCCAAAACTCGGAGAAATTTTTGAAAAGAGGAGATGATGTTGAAGTCAGAGCTTTTATTTTTATAAAGTAACAGAAAACTTTTAGTAAAACTTTAGCGAGTCAAAATCTCGGCATACGATTAGAATTTAAAACTACCTACCTATAACACGTGCAAAATCTCCTCGTAGCGTAAAGAGAGTCCCGCCTTAATATATCAGCCTTCGAGCGAGAATTTCGGTAGAATAACCACTCCAACGCGTAGAATGTCCTTGATTTAGTAGGGTAGGGCTTTGGAACGGGTTAAAAAGGTTTAGGAATGGCCCAGAAACAGTAAAAAGATGAAAAGGGAAGATTAGGAAAGGGCACATTTTTCGAGGTCTTAGAGGGGTTGTCTCAGGAAAATAACGCTTCCAGTGCGTAGAGCACCCTTGAATTAGTAGGAAACGGGTCTTGAAACATGAAAATCGGACTTAAAACGGGTCGGGAATGGTGAAAACAGTGAAAGGGGCTGAAAATCGGATGTGGGTGAAGAAGTGGCCAGAAAGAGAATTTATAGGGGAGGCGGAGGCATATTCCGGTGGGCGCCGCCGCCGGAACAGGTGGGCGCCCACCGGCGCCGCCAAAAAATCCGGCCGGCACCCATTGGCGCTGGCGAAACCGCGTTCGCGCGTGATGAATGCGCGTTCGTCACCGCGAACGCGCGGTTCATCGCACGTTCGATGCGCGCCGCGCCGCGCCGCGCCAAGTCACGCCACGCCGAGAATTATTTTATTATTTTTAATTCCAAAAATTCTAAAAATCATAACTTCCTATCCCGAACTCCGATTTGCGCGTTCTTGGTGCTGTTGAGTTCGTATTCACGAGCCCTACGATACTAGACTATTTAAGAACCATTCCACCTAAATTTCAAAAGTGGGTCCCGCCAGTTGAACGCGTTTCCCGAGGTCGCGACTTTTGTTCCCGACCTCCGATCTTTGCGTTTTAAGACTTGTTACGCTCGTCTCCACGATCTCTAACCAAAACTTAGGAAAATTATAAATAACAAAACATGTAAGAAAATCGTGTTAGAAATTAGGGTCATTACATTTATACTCACCCCACTTTCTTGTTTTGTTTTGGGGTTGCGTGGCATGACATGCAGACGGACCTGATCCTCTATATGAGGAAAGGTCGGAGAGAGCTTGGGAGTAGGCGTGGAGGCTCCTAGTTTTGCATGTCTCTTCGTTTATCTTGTTTTGATGTTAAGACCTTGTGGATGATCCTTGTTTTAGATTTGTGATATACTATGTCTTTAGTTTCTTTGAAACCTTATTTTGGAGCCAAGTGTATAGCTATGAATTATTAGTATGTGGGTTTGAGATTATGGTTTAATTTAGAGTTTGACTCTTTTGGTTCTACCTATTTACTCTTACTCAAAGTAGTGTGTAAACTCCGTAAATTAAATTGCTTATAGTTAGGGCACAAGTCTTCCGCTATTTTCCTTAATCGTTTTAATCTGTCGCCCCCGTGTATTGGTCCGGCCCTTGGACCGAGTTCGGCTCAGGTCGGGTAGTGCTGGGGCGTGACAGTGGCGGTTGAAACTTCCGCTTCTTTAAGGACATTCTCCCTTTGATGCTCAAAGATAGTGGGTAGAGACTTTCCTTACCATGAGATGTTTTTATCTTTATAACTCGAAGGTGGTAGATAGAACCCCCCTTACCTCGTGAGGCTTCTCTCCTTATGACCCAAAGGTGGTGAACATAACATTCTCTTACCATGAGATGTTTCTCTTGTCTATAAAAGTTATTTTAATAAACCAACCTTTTCACAGTGTAGATCACAATCGATTTAGTTTAGTCCATATTTTAAAAGCGCTAAAATGGGTTGGAAACGGCTATGAAATGGAAGAGACAAGTTATGGAGGCAAACAAAAAATCTGAAAGAAGAAGGGGGAAATGACTTTCTTTGTACCGGTTGGCTCGTATCAACTAGCCATATGGAACAATACCCACAAGGATATGTTATCTCCCGAATTTAAAGCGGAGTTTGCCAATAACACACTTTTCGAGGTTGTAGCCTCCTATCTCTATATTTGATTTACACGTTCTTGGGTTCTACATGTTCATCTCTCATAGCCCTACTAAAACCCTTAAAGTTAATTCGAACAAATAAAGCTCACAATAGATTGAATTTATGAAAAATAGTTATTTGGCCCAAAGTTTTATTTTTTAAACGTTTAGAAAATTATGGATTGTTGCAACTTAAACCCAATACTACGTGAATAGACCTAATTTAAGTTTATATTTATACTATATTTACAAGTATAACTCCTAACAAATTTACAATAGGTAAAAGTTTTTCATTGTTTAGACCAAATATTATTTGAAATACTATATTTTAATAATTATTTATTTTTTAAAAATTAATAAATATATTTTTAAATATATTGATGTTGTTCCATGTCATTTTTAATTAAGTCTCTAAATTTAATATGAGTTTAGCTTTGGATTTGAGATACCTAAGTTTGGCTCCGGATTGGGGGCCGAGTTTGGCAATATGCCACTAAAAATTCATCATTACTTAAAAAGTTTAGGTCACCAGGGGCGAAAAGCCCACAAGCCCGTTTGACATGCCTCCAAATAAAAAATGTTTTTTATCATTTTTAATTATTTCGCATTAGTTGAATAGAAAGAAGAAAGTGAATAATTTGTATATTTTAAGTAATTTTATAAGATTGTAAGTTTAAAGTCATAATGTTAGTTATGAATGACTTTTACTTAATGAAATGCATATGATCTTATATTTTATAGGTCAAATAATAAGACTCTACATGAAGATTATAAATTTTGATGTTAAATAAAAATTTTAAAAAATCATAGCCGAGCCTAGTCTATGGCTGAAGTTTAAAAAACCCGCTTTTAAGGCAAGGCTAGGCCAAAGTCCTGGGCCAACTCTAATTGGAGACAGCCTATCCCGGTATCAGCACTATTAGAGGGGGAAGATTTTTTAGTCTTCCTACCTAAGTATCCACTAAGATATTATTCATTGGGTAAGATTGGTTGATTATAAGAATCGACGGCACATAGCACACGTTAACATGTGTGCTAACACATCATTTGCGTTAACATATAGTAACGTATTGCCATCAATTTTTATGATACGAGGGCTCACCTCTTTATATCAAACTTCGGCCTGTGGTTCGAAACACAAAATTAAGGTTATAATTTTTTTATAAAATACGAGCAATAATGTTTAAGTATGAAAGTCAAAATGTTTAACTATGTACTATAGTGCTTCAATGCTTCTATATGCATATATTAAAATAAAATATATATTTACAATTAATTTTAATTAGGCCAATATTATACTACCATTAGTTACCTATGTATTAAATATCATCTACAACATTATTCTAATATAATTGAATCCGAGTATAATTTTGCCTAATAGTTATTATATACATTAGATATTACAAAGTTATATATGTTAAAATATGTAAATTCTTATATCTAAATACATATTTTATAGTTAAACTAAAATCTCATAAATTATAAGAGTCATACAAAAATTTCATAAATTATCGAAGTCATAAATAAATCTTATAAATCATCGGAGTTATCAAAAATTTAATAAATTATCAGAGTTAAACGGAAACTTGTTAATCAACGAAATTACACATTTTGGTCTATCACATAGAGGAGAACACAATAAAGTGGATTGGATCATATCATATCTCATCCGACTATACCATATTTTATCTAATCGTATCAGATTATATCAAATCATAATAGATTATTTTATAGCTTATTAGATATTTCTTACTTTCTGTGTCTGTAAGCTGTAGAGAGAACTTCTCTTTAACTCGGTGATATTTCTCTCACTGTGTGGCCCTTCAGTAGAAGATAGAGTCTCTCCTACTATAGGACACTTCTCTCATTGTGGCCCAATGACAGAGGACGGAACCCCCTCTTGCTCCGAGTCACTTCTTTTTCTTTGGTGCTCAAGGGTAATAGGCAGAGCCTCTTCTTGCTTAAGGATGTCTTCTCCTTATAGAGTTGCCAAATTAGAGAATGGACCTTTCTATTGTGAAGAGTACACTTAATTTAGTTAATAATGCCTTTTGAATGAATTAAATTAGACTCAAAATAATCAGAAACAGGAAGGCTAGATCTGCAGAACACCCCTTGAGCCTTTAAATAGAAAGTGGCGCATTGAAACAGCAACATTGCTATTTTCAAAGGTGGCGCTTGCCAAATCGATGACGTGCGCATCGCATGATGACGGCACGTCGCATCCACTCGTAATGCACACACGTTTGTTGAGCTTGGTGCAATTTTCTTTTTTTTTTTTTATTATAAAAAACTTAATAACTTCAAATACATATATTTTTTTACCCCGAATTCAGATTCATGCGTTCTTAGTGTCGTTAAGTTCGTATCGGCGAGCACTACGAAACTAAACTACTTAAAATAATTTATCGGCTCTATTTAAGTGAGTCTCACGTATGTTATACGCTTCTTAATATCGTAACTTTTACTCTCAACCTCTGTTTTGTGCATTATTCTATTTGTTACGCTTGTTTCTTCAAACTCTACTCATATATAAAAATTTTATCATTTAAAATTTTCTAAAACTTATCTGAGAATTATATAATTACCTCTAACTCTTTAATTTATGCATAATTAAAAAATAAGTCATTACAAAAACTTTTTACTTAAGAGTAGCCGTGCTTATTCTCTCATAAGTGGGAAGCATTTTTATTCTCCTTGTTCACGGTAAGCCAAGCATAAAAATAAATATAAAGTATTTAACTTCGTGATATATCAATTAGTATATATTAGCCAAAATAATATTTATATTAATATATATTAGTGTGTATTATTGATCTCTTTTTTCGAGCATTAAAAACGCTTCACTCGTAATAGTCCTAATTCGGTACGGTACGGGCATATGGATAATGTGTTCGCCTCCCGCCAATAAAATTTCCCCATAAGTCGATGTGAAGAGAAAAAAAAAAAAGGATAAATACGAGATTATCTCATCGCATCAGCAATTAAGGCGAAATACGCTCTCGTCTGTCAGAGTCGCCTGTATCGTAGCGCTTCCCCTCCCCGCCAGCGCCCGCCCGCTCTGACCCCTGCTTCTCTCCCGCGGCCCCCGCTTCTCCTCCTTTCCAGTTTTTCCCCTCTCTCCCACTCCCGTTTTTCCAATCAAATTAAAAAATCGTACCTCCACTTCATCAACTTTATCCAGATCCAATCTCCCTCCCTTAAATTAATCTCTCAACTCCCTCTTCTTCTTCTTCTTCCTTCCCTCTCCCCCGCCTTATTTTGCTTAATCAGGTTTTTCCAAATTCTTGGTTTTGGGGCTTGGATCGATCGATGACGAGAGGAACGGCCCAGCAATCGGGGGTTCTGCAGGAGCTTTGCGCTCTTCTCCTCAATATCCTCCGTCCACCGCCTCGGCCTTCGCGTCTCCCAGATTTTCCGGCGGCGCACCGCCCGGCGCGGCTTGCGGAGGTCACCCCTGCTGGGGTCGCGTCGCTGCTGCTCGGGGTCTCGCTGGCCCTGATGCTATGCGGATCCGTCACTTTTTTGCTTGGATTCTTATTGATGCCCTGGGTCTTGGGCTTGCTGGCTGTTTTCCATCTGTTTGGCCTGCTTTCCAACGTCTCCTTCCTAGGAAAGTCCTTTTTCGTGGCGAATATGATCCCGACGGCTCGATCTTCGCCGAAAGAACTCTCTGGTAACCTTTTTGCTTTCATATTATTTTTCTTCGGTTATTTGTCTTTTGGGCTTGTTGGATGAAAAATTGCTTTTTTAAGAAAAATTATGATTCCGATATTTTTGTAGACTGTTATAAATTTTGTCTTTTGCTTTATTTCTTAAGAGTTTTATGTGTTTTAGCTTTGCTTATGATGTGAAAAGCTTTGAAATAATTCATTCTAGCTGAACTCTCGCATTTTACGATCATTCTAGTTGACTGCGACGAGATAGTTCTGTTTGAGGAACCCCATGAAAGTATTGTCGAAATGAATTTCACTGATCATAGGCAAATAGAACTTGAATTTTTGTTAGAGGTTATAGAAAGTGGTAATAAATTTAGGCTTACCTACAATGGATTACTGCTGCCTAACCATGATGGTATTTCTCGACTTAAAGGGCGGGCGCCCCAGTGTCTCTTGGATGGAAATGCATGTCCTTTTATTTACAGTGTCTTGCTTCTTTCTTCTTTTGTGGGTATATTATTCCCATGTTTTTCCATGGATAATGATTGTTGTTCGTTTTATTAATTTATAACAGCTAAAAAAATAATTATTGTTCGTTTTTCACATGTTTTTGTCCTTTTTTTTTTGCCTTATTCACATGTGATTAGTTACTTACTTGCAGACAAGCTTTTATCCAAGCTCCCAATCCTATAGATTCGCATCCTGTGGCGGTGGCAGGAAAATGTCTTCAATGGAGACTTTACCAGAAGGCGTCAACAGGTCTATCAGAGGACGGGGAAAGCCAAACCATAATTTTCCAAATGCAGGAGAGTAGATCATTTTGTTTATAGTACCACCATCTTTGGTATCACGTTTATGGTTTAATTGGCTTTCCAATTCCCTTCTGAACCGTTTCCTATGGTATATCTGCTGTAAAATATTATTGAAGATGTTGGGTAGGCTTAGATCACTGTGAAATTGTAAACTTTACAGGCATCCAGAACGAAGTGCTCGATTGATAAAAGAAATGCTTCTTCAGTTCTTTGTCTCGCCTTGAAAGACATTCATAAAAGTGAAATGTATTACTTGCACGCTAGGTGGATGAAGTCTTGCCTGTTGTTTTCTTTCCTCTATCATAAAAATAAGTATCATTGTCTTTTACACGATTTTTACACGATTTTTTTTATAACCATAGGCCGTATACCACTTGAAACATTTCCAACGAGGGTCTTCAGAAATAGTCCTTAGGGGTCTTCAAATGACATCAATATTTGCTTATCTCAGAGCCTTGAAAAATGATGATTAAAATGTTAGAAAAATATTTAAAATTTTAACATGGGACTTCAAAATTAAACTCCCAAAGTGAGGGGTGCGGTGGATTCTGTAGGGACTAATTTTGTTTACAGTAGATGCCACATGGATTTAGTGTATATTGTTAAAGATACTCTTAGAGCATTTCTAATGCAAGTATTTAAAAATAGTTGTTAGATATGCTTAAATGGTATTTTCATTTGTCGTGGTAAAATGGAGACATATAAACTCCAACAATAGATGTCAAATACAATTAAAAAAAGATCAAAATCTTAAAAATTAATAATTAAAATATATAATTAAAATATAAAAAGTAAATCATTCGAAGTCTCAATATGAGACTTTAAATTTAAAGTCTCAAAGTGAGGGGCATCATTTTAAGGTGGAAAATGACATCCAAGTTGGAGTCCAAAAGGATATTAATTTCGTCCGTAGATTTGACTTCTACTATTGAAGATGTTCTAATAATTAATAGGAAAAAAAATTTTCATATTATATTACCCATTTTTTTATCTAACAAAAAGTAGTGTAATGCCTATGGTATAATAAAAATGAAGTATAAATATTATTTTTTAAAGACTTAAAAAATGAATTTTATATTGTTAGATAATACCCACTTTCCTATCTAATTATTTTTTTTATAATTAATAGGGTCATATTCATTTTGCGTATGATATTAAGAAAATAAAATATGAATACCATTTTCTTTTTTATAATGGATGGGGTTATGTTCATTTTTACCCTAATTGATAGGGGTCAATTGCAACACCGAAAGAATTATTATTCATGAAGAGATTGGACTTCGTAGCATCAGGCAATTTCACATGAACCACAAATCAGAGGAGGATAAGAGTAACAATCTCTTGTCGTCCTCTTTGCAAACAGCTGTGTTTTCCTAGATGGAACCTTCGAGTCTTCTGATAGAACATACTACGGCGGCACATCAACGCCTAATGAACCACAGTGTCTCCTAACTAGTGATGTCACCGAGTCAGTTTTTCTTAGATAAAACCTTTGAGTTTTTTGATAGAACATACTATGGTAGTGACACATCGGCGCCTAATGCACTACAATGTCTCTTAACTAGTGATGCCATTGAGTTGGGTTTAGGTCAGATTTTGCCAAACCCAAACCCGATAGCACATGAAAAAATTGTGACCCAAATCCGATTTGTTTGACCTGAATTAAAAAAAATAAAAATTTTAAATTATTTATTTATTTATTATTTTTTAAAAAATAATATTAAAAAATATATAAATATTTATATTTATATTTACATTCTGGTTAGGTTGGGTTGGGTCGAGTTGAATCACCTAAAACTCAAACCCGTTTCAAATAACTATTGAGGT
Source organism: Saururus chinensis (assembly GCA_035235625.1). Classification (NCBI taxonomy): domain Eukaryota; kingdom Viridiplantae; phylum Streptophyta; class Magnoliopsida; order Piperales; family Saururaceae; genus Saururus; species Saururus chinensis. Next base: position 38,426,707 of record CP141145.1, read on the forward strand.
AAATTTTTAAAAATTAAACCCAACACATTAAGGCCATGTCGGGTTTTACCATTTAATTAACCCGAGTAGCTTCGCTACTCCTAATTAACTTGTTTACCGTTTTGGGAATAATGTACTGGGACGTATAAGGCAGCAATGGTATGGAATGGAACAAGGAAAAGGATTCTGGATTTCTAGTGGTTTTTCCTCCACGCAATGCATCATTTCTCCAATCCGTGCGATGATTTCCATCATAATAAGCCAAAAGTTTTCATTAGCTACTGCTAACATCAACTGACCGAACACAAGGAAACGAACCTATTTCGTGTCTTCAATCTCCGCCGTATTCTGTCATGTACAGCTCTTCACCCTAAGTGGGTCGAGATTGCGTTGATCACACCCGGTGTAAAGATGGACGCATTTTACGCTAAGGAGGATTGTGATAAGTCCAAAGTAGATGATGGTGTCAACCAGAATGGAGATACCACTGGTCTGAACGTTGTTGAAATCCACTACCCTGGTACTCCCTGGCAGCTGAAACAGGAAGCCCGGCGTCAGCAGCACATGCAAATAGAACAACCGCCACCATCACTGGGCCCCAGTCCGCCATGTCCAAAATCCCAGGCGCTTCTAATAGGAAAATGATATTTTCACATAAAAACACAATCTTCTGCCGGGTGCAAGAGATGCAAGAGCCAGAAGATGGGTCTGGTGGTGAAGTTACTGGAAGGGGAAGGGAAGATCACTAAACCAAAAGAGGATGGCAACAGCTCGATAGACAACTGCTGAAAGAAGCAGCTACGGTGCCATGTCTATGACACGTAATTGTCTGATTTCTAAAACGAAAATGTTAGACTGAGTTCTGACCACGCACCCACCGTGACAACTCCACTCCTCTGCCGGGTGAAGCTTGGTTTGGTAGATCGAATCTGACGCACATGTTACACGCTAAGATAAGTGGCGGCCAGTTGGGTGACGGACTCACGGGATAAACCACCATAAACGAAAGAACGCCGCTATTTAAACCCTATTTTTTTCCCTAATTTTTTTTTTTACTTCTTTTCTAATTTTTTCATCATTCTCTTTTATTAACTTTTATAACCGGCATCGATCGGTCAAATTTGACCCTAAAAAAAAGTTGCAAGGTTACTGTGCACGGCCGCTAGCAGCCAGTTGTGGCCGCTGGGCGTGGCTGCGCACAGCGGCCCAAACCGATAGTTTTTTTTGTTAGTCGAATCTTACCAACCGGTATTAGGCCAATGTCGAAATTAAAAAGAGAAGGGATGGAAAATGAGTGAAAGAAAGTAAAAAAAAAAAAGATAATTTTTTTTTATTTAGGAGATAAAGGAAAAACGGAGCCTAAATAACAACATTTTAAAGGAAAGAAATTAGGCTAGCAGTCTTGCGTAATACGCGCATGTGACTTCCTCCTATATCCGTCTGTACATTACAATGCTGTGCTAGACATGATCTCTGATACGAAGTAAACAGTAACACCTCAGCCGAGCGTGCTGACCTTTACCAACGCACTTGCGCATCCAATGTCCGACACCCTCGTCTTTGCTTTACTTCCTCTTCTTCCGCAGATGGAGGGTAGTGAATGTGAATTTTCGTTGTGTTTAGCAATTAGAAAGTGGAAAGGTAAAATTAAAAGGATCTTTAGTTAAGTTCTAATCTTATTAGTAAAATGATGATATTAATTATTAAGCTGCTGTTTGCGTCGTTGCGAAGAAATCCCACCACCACAGCGAAGTATTCTTCTGCCTTTTCAGTGCCGCCGTCCTTAAGGAAGGCATCCCTTTCTTGTTCCCTCCCCAGAACTGCAAATACCTGCGTCTTTTTATGAGCGACGTTTTAGTGGTCTAGCAATTGAATTACCCGCAGGAAGAGGAAGAGATGGCAGCAGACTGGGGTCCCGTGGTTATTGCCGTGATCTTGTTCATCCTTCTGTCGCCGGGCCTCCTATTCCAGCTGCCGGGAAGAATGAGAGCGGTAGAATTCGGTAACATGGATACCAGTGGGCTATCCATTCTGGTCCATTCCATCATATTCTTCGGCATACTGACCCTCCTAGTCATAGCCATCGGCGTCCACATACATGCTGACTGATCTTGAATTTGTAATCAGGGGATTGGCTTTTACCCTTCAACAGACTTTGAAGAAAATATTGATTCAACAGTAGGTAATAAGATTATGTCAAAAAGAATGCGTCATAGCACCAATGTGGTCTCGACACATTTTTTTTTCTAATTATATTTGATGTTATGTACATTGAAGTTGTATGAATCATTTCTGCGTGCGATCTATATACATCTTGCTATTTTGTACTAAAAATCTACACGAGAATCATGCATGCAACAAAGTCGTCCGAAGACTCTATTGCATTGGGTGCTTCTTCTCCAATATTACTGTTGTATGATCTTGGTTCTTATTTCGATGTGGCTGCCTAGTAGTGAACTTCGCCATATTCCCATTCATGTGAACAATCTGCACTCTTCCATTGCCCTAGTTAGCGAGTACGTGAACTGAAAAAAAAACAAAACAAAACAAGTGACACCTTTGAAAAAAGCCGAACCAATTCTACATAAACATCGAGGTCTTGTAAGCTCAACATGGGTACGCCCGAAATCCCAGCACCTGGGACTCAGCTGCCAGTATAGATGTGGAGTTTGACGGCAACTATGAGAATGGTGAAGACGGCAAAGAAAATAAGCGAGTGAACGGCGATTGCCCTGACGTTGGTTCTGAGGCTGGCGAACTCCCCGTAGCGGTGGTTGCCCGGTAGAGAGAATATCATCCCCGGCTGGAGGAGGACGAAGAGCACCACCCCGATCACCACCGGTGCCCAGTCCGCCATTCCCCTGCTCAAAAAAGTTTAGATACTCGGAACTTTATAGGAATACTACAGTGGGGGCAGATGGTACAAGCAAGAGGAATGCAAGAAACCGCATTACTTCAGTAGTGATCCAACGACACTTGTGCCAACAGCCGCGTGTTTATAAGGCAATATAGGTGGAAGGCACTGAGGGCTCGCTTGCATGCACTGGTCGGCACTCGGCGGCTGCGTAGTTGATGACCTGAAGCATATAGTTCCTCGTCTATATTTTGCACCAGGAAGTGCATACGTTGATTGTACGACAGGCCAGTTTTTTAGCAGTCAAAGGCTGGGCAAAGCGAGACAGCTGGAGGACTAATAAAACAGGCTCGGCAAATCTTTCAGCCGAAACGACAGGAGTCAGGAGGTGAATCCCTGCCTACGCAGGGAGGGGACAGTAGGGAAACACTATCACTCCGCATCAGAAGCCAATTTTCGTTGAGTCACGACCAAGTACGGAGTAGCCACTCCAAATGATCGTGCAAATCATGGAATTGTGTGGATGTCGTCGAGTTTTGGTCGCTTGCCTTAGAAAATTGTTAGTGCCCGGGTTGCCGGTTACTTGTTTCAACTTATGTGAGAAAGTAAGATTGTAGACTTTTACATATGCTTTCCGTTAACGTGACTTTGAGTACGACGAGTACTCCTGCCGGAATCGGACTCCGGGTCATTCGGTAAGTGTGTTGATTAGGGAGAATACAGTTATAACCATTCTAAGGGCTTATCCTATCCTCGTATCCTTATTGGTTACACACGGGCTAAATTGACTTTGAGATTTTTTTTCTTCTTTTTTTTAAGCTGAGAAATTTTATTTTTTTTAATTTTTTTTAGAGAGATGTAAAAAATATGGTGTATAAATAAGTTTTCTCAAGGGGTAGTTTGAGAGGCTTATATTCATCTAGATATTGTTAAAGTAATAGTAAAAATATTTTATCTAGTCGTAAACGTAGGCATCTTACTGAACTATGTAAATTTTATATCTTACTTTATTTAATTATTTATTAATTTTCTACTTTATATTTGAATTGTGCCAATGTCAAAATTCTACGAAGTGATATCAGAGTTTGGTTTAAAGTAATTTTTTTATGATGACATCAAAGGGGTTTAACAAATTTAAAGTTTAAAATTTTGATGAAAAATGTAATTTTAGTTTGTGGCAGAGAAGAGTTAAGGATATGCTAATATAACAGGGCTTATTAAAAGCATTGTATGAAAAATCGAAAAAGTCATAAAGTATGAGTGAAGATGATTAGGAAAAATTAGAGATTAAAACGATAAATACTATTCGTCTTTGTCTTGTTGATGATGTATTATACAATGTTATTGATGAGGAGTCAACTCGGGTACTCTTGACAAAATTAGAGAGTTTATATATGATAAATTTTTTTACAAACAAGTTATTCTTCAATCAACAATTATATGCTCTCAGGATGATAGAAGCGGTAAATTTGTTGGAACACTTCAACACGTTTAACAAATTAACCTCTCAGTTGCTTAGTATTGATGTTAAGGTTAAAGATGAGGATCATGCACTACTAATTCTGGCATCTCTTCCATCTTCATATGAACATATAGTAACAACACTATCATATGAAAAGGAGATGATAGAGTTGAAAGATGTTATGGCTACTCTTTTATCAAATGAGATGGAGAAGATGCCTAATTTTGAAGATTCATAAGTTGAAGGTCTTGTGGCTCAAGGAAATAATTGGGGAAGGGGAAGATTCATGAACAATGAGTTTAATGGAAGTAAGTACCGCTCCAAGTTAAAGGGAAAGAAAAAGATTAAATGTTATTATTGTAAGAATGAATGACACATGAAAAATGAGTGTCAAAAGTGCAAGGAGGACCAAGAGAAGAAGAAGAAAAATATGGCTTTTTCTAGTTAGGCAAGCGTGGTGGAGGATCGACCTGATGATTTTGAGATTGATGTGTTATCTGTCACTTAAGGTATGAATTATTTTAATGATTCATAGATTTTAGATTTGGGTTGTTTATGATACATGTGTCATAATCGTGACTGGTTTGATACTTGTGATTCATTTAATGGTGGATTTGTCCTAATGGGGAATAATGTTACCTGTAAGTCAATTGAAATAGGAACTGTGAAAATTAAGATGTTTGATGGAATAATTTGAGCACTTACTAATGTTAGATATATTCTTGATTTGAAAAAGAATTTAATCTCTTTGGGGACATTAGATGCAGTTGGTTGTAAGTTTAATACAACAGTTGGAGTGTTAAAAGTTGCAAAAGGGGTGATGGTGGTGATGAAGGGTTAAAAGGTTAGAAAACCTATACAAATTAATAAGGAGTACAATTGTAGGTAGAGTTGTTGTGACTATTCCTATAGAAGGCAGTGATGATGACACATACTTGTGGCATATAAGGTTGGGGCATATGAGTAAAATAGGTATACAATTACTAAATAAAAGAAAATTATTTAAAGGTGTCATAAGCTGCAAATTAGGTTTATATAAATATTGTTTATATGGAAAACAGTGTAGGGTAAGATTCTATCAAAGAAACATACAAGTAAGGATGTGTTGGAGTATGTCCACACAGATATTTGGGGGTCAAGTTCAACACCATCAAAAGGTAAGGTGAATATTTTGTTACTTTTATTAATAACTACTAAAGGAAAGTGTGGGTGTATTTTATGAAACAGAAATTAGAGGTATTTATAAAGTTTAAGTGGTGGAAGACCCATGTTAAAAAGTAGACACGAAAACAGTTAAAATGTCTTAGGTAAAGACAATGAGGCTGAATACAAATGAAAAGAATTTGTTAATTACTGTAAGACAATGAGGCTGAATGCAAATCTTTCTAGAGAGTTTTGGGGTGAAACATTTAATATAACACATCACATTATAATAGGTCACCATCTACAACTATTGACTTGAAGGTGCTTAGGGAGTTATGGACTGGAAATCTTATAGATTACTATATTCTTAGTATTTTTTGGTGTCATGCATATGTCTATATTCAAAGCATGTAAAAGAGTAAGCTTTATTCTAAGTTTAATAAATGTAATTTTCTTGGGTATGAGAAAAGAGTAAAGGGATATAAACAATGGGATAAAGAGGCAAAGAAAGTAGTATTTAGCAGAGATGTGGTATTTGATGAGGCTCAAAATATTATACAAACAGGATGATGACTTAGTGCAAAAAAAAAGTTAGTAACAAATGAAAATTTAGGTGGAAATAAATGATGGAGATGTCAAAGGGGATAATATAGACAAACAACAATGTCCTCATATATATGATGATCAGGATCAAGAACCTTATAACATTGTAAAAGGAAGAGTAAAGAGAAACATTAAAACAACAATTAGGTATGCCTTTAAGGATATGGTTTATTTTGCTTTATTCACTGGTAGTGAAGATTCATCTTGTTTTAAGGATGCTATTAAATCTAAAGACAATGATAAGTGGATGATAGCCATGATGGAGGGGATGAAATCTCTAAATCGGAACAAAACTTTTTTCACGCCCTGGCTTTGCCCGACCTGAGCCGAACCTGGTCCATGGGCCGGTCAACGTGCAGGGGCGACAGAATTGAAAGAGATTAACGAAATTGCGAAAGACTTAGCCCCTCACACGGGTGGTTTAACTAGTGGAGTTGCGCACCTCACACCTTCGTGCAAGAATAAAAAGGTAGAATAAAAGAGGACTTTAACACTAAACTAGTCCACAAGTCTTAAACCCACACACTTTGAATCCTAAGCCAACACACATGGCTTGAATCATAAAGTCTCAAACAAATTTAAAAATATAAGATATACATAAGTTTGAAACAAGAACCACTATACATGATGTTCTATTATCATAATAAAGTAAATCAGAAAAACATAGCAAAGTCTAGAGGCATCCACGCCTACTCCCATGCTCTCCTCGACCGTTCCTCATACAGAGGATCTTATCCAACTACATGTCGCACTATGCACTCCCAAAACAAAAACATAAAAAGTGAGGTGAGTAAAACTTAGTAAGATTTGAATATGGCGAAAATAATTAGAAAATCATCAAGGCAGACAATATAACAATTGAGATTCATAATTAACATGGTATACTATTTTTTGATATTTCCTTTGCTAAACCTTTATTTGTCCATAAACATAAAAACTAGCATGCACATGACACACCTATCAAAGTCAAAGTATAAATGATCAAGTTATAACCTAACATCCATCCTGCATAGGTAATAGTTCATATTTAATCAAATCAAGCATAATAAAATGCATAATCCGCATGAAAAGTGTCTTTCACACACTTTTTGATCAAGCAACCATATCACATAAACCTTCATCATAGTGTCTCAACCACACCATTTTTGTCACGCCCCGGCGATGCCCGACCCGAGCCGAACCCGGTCCAAGGGCCGGTCATAGCGTGTGGGGGCGACGAAGTGAAATTGAGAAACGATTCTAGCGGAAGACTTAATCCCTAACCATGGGCGATTAACAGCAACACGGAGTGCGCACAATCCTTTGAGCAAGAGTAAATAAAAGGGGAAGAAAAGGTGTTGCTTAACACAAAGTAAACAACAATCTCAAACCCACAAGCTTAGTTTTAAGTAAAGCCCACACCGGCTCAAAATAAGTCATAAGCAAACATAACTGTAACATGTGACGTAAATCCACAACAAAGAACCCTACACATAGGTTCTAACATAAAACATGAAACAAAATGAAGGAAAGTCACGCAACGATCTCCATCATCACACCCAAGCTACCTCTGACCTTTCCTCAAAAAGGCAATCCTGTCCGTCTGCGTGTCGCACCACGCAGCCCCAAATCAAAACACAAAAGAGGGGTGAGTTTTAACACTCAGCAATGGTTTTAATATCACTGTCAACGTAGAAAATACGATAGCTTAGAAATGAGATCGTTTCAGATCAAAAATTTACATGGTGCATCACTTTCTGATCACACATTCATATCACTTAACACTGCATAAAAATGCATAATTCAACCTGCATGGATGTATCTCTAGCAAACATATTCCCACATGCATTCACATCATAACCAATCCCGCATGGACGTATCTCTAACATACATATTCCACATGCATAACATCAAAATCAGCATGCATGGATGTATCTCTAACATACATATTCCACATGCATAACATCAACATCAACATGCATGGACGTATCTCTAACATACATATTCCACATGCATAACATCAAAATCATCAACATGCATGGATGTATCTCTAACATACATATTCCACATGCATAACATCAACATCAACATGCATGGATGTATCTCTAACATACATATTCCACATGCATAACATCAACATCAACATGCATGGATGTATCTCTAACATACATATTCCACATGCATAACATCAACATCAACATGCATGGATGTATCTCTAACATACATATTCCACATGCATAACATCAACATCAACATGCATGGATGTATCTCTAACATACATATTCCCACATGCATAATGTTATCACAATCAACCTCCATCAAGGAGTAATCACACATTGACGTCACACAGACGGGAGCATAGACAAGGCCACGAAGGCGTGTCATGGTACAAAATTCTACACAAGAATTCAAGAAAGATCGGGGTTGTCAATCCCTAATACGCTCGCCACAGACGATCCTGGCCAAGGATGTCCCATTCTCACACAGAGAATCTAGAGCAGGGGTGTTCGCCCAGGGACATCTCCTGTGGAGGGAAGAGCCCGAGTTCTCACACAGAGAACCCTAGAACACGTGGTAGCGGGGTGCACACGGCATACCACACTGGATTCTCAGGGTCCAGATGACACACATAATGATATTCTCACATATCCGCAAGACAAGTACACAACTCGTCCCCACATCATTCCAATAAACAAGACTCAACCCGGGGAGTGCACTCGTTCCACACAGGAACTCCAAATCGTTCCACACAGGAACTCCAAATCGTTCCACACAGGAACTCCAAATCGTTCCACACAGGAACTCCAAATCGTTCCACACAGGAACTTCAAATCGTTCCACACAGGAACTTCAAATCAAAATATGTCCTTTCGGACCAATCAACTTGCGATTAATCCACGACCGATAAACCCGGCACGCAATTCCATCACATTGCATCCAATCGGTCAAATTCGATTAATCACGATGAAGCCTCAATTGGAAATCCATTTTCATGATGCGTGCAACATGGTACATGCGTGGGCAAAGCATACATGAACCCTAATCATGATAAGTGCTCTCACCAGCCCCTAATGCATCATTCATAATCACGATATTAAGCTTCAACATCATCATTTAACCCCCACATGTGTGTGTGTGTAACTAGTAGAAGCCTTTCACATGATGCATATTAACATGCTTGAAAATCAACTCACCACCACACTACACATGTGAATTTCTACCTAAACATGAATTCCAGCGGAAATCATAGTAGAAGAATCGTTGAAATCATAGTTAAATTCAAAACTCAACCACAAAGGCTAAACACCTATAACATCACTCATTTCATCATTGAGTCATGGCATTCACCAACATTCACACACCATTAATCACAATTTTATCATGACAAATCTGTCCAACAATGATTGTAGTCCTACTGAAATATGCTTAACCAAAGGGAAACAATTATTCATAATTTCAAAATAACGATTCCAACATCATGCCACAAAACATAAGTCATTCCACCATCACTAAGCATATATCTTAACTCCATAAACTCAATAGCATGCATTTCCAGTAGCCTAACATAGCTTAAAACACTCCACATTCATATAAAATTGGCAAGCTAAAGTGGAATCATCAAAATAGGCATCATACACACAACATACAATTTCCTGTGTAGCCGATCGATCGCCCTTCAGGCCGTTCGATCGGTTACACGCAAAATTTTGAAATTTTCAGTTCAGCCGATCGATCGCCCTGCAAGGCCGATCGATCGCCAACACGGCAGAACAGTCATCTTCTTCCTTTCGCAAAATCAAACCGAGACACCATAGATAACACTTCAAATCCACATCTAGCACCCTAATCATCATCAAAAGTCCTCCTTGACTTCCAGAATATCAAACCAAACCATAATAATGCAAAACCCTAAGAAATCGGGATTAAATAATTCCATTTTCTAATCTTACCATTAACACACTAAATCAAGCAAACCATTTCGAAATAAGCCAAAAATGAAGAGTTTTACCATGGATAAACAGAGATTTTGAAGACCCATTACCTCAGCACTTGATTAAGCTCGGATTGAAGAGTCACCCTTCTTGAAATCCTTGAAAACACAATGAGTTTGAATCAAACACCAATAGAAATCGATTTACTTAAGAAATCCTTAATTAAATCTTAGATCTAGGGCTTGTTGGTAGTAAAAATCGAATTTTGAATGTTAGGGTTTGTAGTAAAACACAAATCAGTAGCTTTTGATGGTCAAAAACGAATTGAATCAAGGGGAAAATGGTAGATTTGGAAGAAATTAAGAGAAAAGCCATGGATTAGTGCTTAATTAGAGGAAGCTTACCTTAATCGGCTTCTAATTCGGGCCTAAGTGGGGATTAGGCCAGACCTCCTTCCTTAGCCTATTCCCAAAAATGGAAATGGCTCAGGTTTGCCCTTTTATAGTAAGGGTTGGGGTAGGCATAGGTAAGTTTTGGGGTGTAAATATGAAAAGTAGGCTAAAAGTGGGTATTTTGCAAATTTAAGCACGAATTAAGCCTAATAAAATTATGAAAATTTTTGTGTGACCTTAAGTATATGTCTAGGGTCATTTGACACAAAAATAAAATTTTCGACCGTGGGGCCCACAGGGGTCCCGCCAAAACCCTAATTTTTGGGAAAATAGTGAAAATTCCGAAAAATCTCAAAAATTCACATTTGGTTTAAAATCACTTAAAACCACTAATATTGAAGTTAATTTTGGTTAAAACCATCACAAACTCTATTTATTTACAAAATCACCGAATAAGATCAGAAAACACGTAAATTGCACAATAACCCATAATTAAATAAAAATCAAACCCGGTTTAAAGATGAGGGTCCTTATAATTTTAATGATGAAACTATATCACATAAATCTGCATAATAGTATCTCAATCAAACAATTCAGATCATGCATTCATATCACATAAACTTGCATAATAGTATCTCTAACACACATAATCATATAATGCAGATTCATATAATTAATTAATAAATCATTCACCTTGCACGATAAGTATCTCAATTACACTGTTCTAAATCATGCATAATAAATTATATCCACATATGTCACATAATCTCAAATATCCCTAAACAACTTATGTAATCTTGGCATAATATTATTTCATATACATGCATTATCAACAAATGATAAATGCCTCTATCAAGGAGTAAACACAATTATTGCTACAAAAGGCTGAACATAGTCCAATTTTCTAACCAAAAATCTAGGGCATTGTCCGCTCTTGACACAGCCCGAATCCCTCACGGGGAACTAAGATGTAGGAGTAGTCAGCCCCTCTGTTCTCCAAGGACAATCCACACAGGAAGTTCAAATTCCTAAAGGGAACCTAGAGCAGGTCTGCTCACCAAAGACAATTTTGGCCAAGAACGTCCAAATTCTTACATAGGGAACCTAGAGCAGTGGTTTTGCCAAGGGCATCTCTGCAGTGAGGAGAGTCCAAATTCCCACAGAGGGAACCTAGAGCAGTGGTTTTGCCAAGGGCATCTCTGCAGTGAGGAGAGTCAAAATTCCCACACAGGGAACCTAGAGCAGTGGTTTTGCCAAGGGCATCTTTGCAGTGAGGAGAGTCCAAATTCCCACATAGGGAACTTACAACATGTGGTAGCCGGTTCATAGAGGCGTACCACTCTGGGTGCTCAGTGCCTAGATGTGACTATCTCAATAAATCTCAATCGCAAGACGAGTCCATCCCTCATCTCTATATATCTCAAATCAACTTAACTCGACTCAGATCGACTAACCCAGGGAGTATCCATGTTCCACACAAGAGCTAAAATCGAAATCATGTCATTTCGACTAGCCAAATTTTGATTAAGCCAACGATCGACTAAACCGACACGCAATCTCCTATCATTGCATACAATCAATCAATAACTGCTAAATATCGGTAAAATCTCATTCATAAAGTACATTCATGATGCATGCAACATGATACATACGTGAGCCTTCTTTACGTTAATTCCAACAAACATGGAATGTGCTCCCATTAGTCTTCCCCATGCATCATAATCGAATTATAAATAACTATGATTTCATATTAAATTCCCCACACGTGTGTGTTTATACATTTCCTAAGCACATGACCAATGCTTTGATATAAGCTCATAAGGCAATACACACATGCTTATACACATTCAAATCATGATTACTAACTGAAATCTAGGGTGAAATATACTATAAACCATAAATCCGTTCATTTGAAATCAAATGCTTAACTCCTTTAAGCATGATTATTCTACACATAAAACTATAACATAATAACATCATTTACCCACAATCTATTCTCATTATATGGTGATATATCTTATCATTTACCATGTAATATCCCTACTGGAAACATGCTCTAATTATAAGAATTTCATCATTCATAGATTTAAGATAATTTAATGTTAACATGTATAACTATCAATATATAATTCCACATAACAGGTACTTAAACATACTTCATAAATTTTCATAAAAATTTTTACACATTTCAAGTAGCTTAATTCCAGTATAAAATACACTCCATAAACATTAGAAGCATCTCCATAAACATTAGAAGCATTAATCAGGAGGAAAACACCAAAATAAGCATGAAAATTGAAAATTGTAAAAACTACTATGTGGCCGATTGTTCGGCCTAGTAGGCCTTTTGAACGGCCCGATCGATTGCCAACACACAATTCAAACCATCTTCTTCATTTCGAAATTCAAAACTGAAACACTATTGTTAAACTATAAAACCTTCATCCCAAGCCTCATACACTATCAAAATTTACTCAAACATTCCAAAAAGTTAATTGAAACCATTCCAAGGTAAAACCCTAAGAAATCAAGGTAAGAGATCAATATTTCATAAATCTATCATTAAAGTTCTAATAAAAAAACCCATTCAAGTAAAACCCATAAAAATCAAGATTTTTACCATAACAAGGTAGGGATATGAAAACTCATTACCTTTCCACTTGATTTGAGTCAGATTTATCCGTCAATCACCTCTGAAACCTTCTGAAAGCAAGATTTTTATGTTAAAATACACCTAAATTCAATTTAGACTTTAAAATCATAAATCGAACCCTAGATCTAGAGCTTAGAAAACATAAAAATGAAAAATTGAAGGTTAGAATTTGAAATAGAGAAGTAAAACAATGATTAAATGCTTTAAAAACAGATTGAATCAATGGAGGAAGATAGGTTTAATAGAGGATTAAGAAAATTGTAATGATTAAGCTTGAATTGTGGAAAATATACCTCTAATAACTCCCTTTTTGGGCCTAATTGGATATTAGGCTCTAAACACCTTTACACAACTTATTCCTAATTTAGAAATAGTTCAGCCCATTTCCTTTTATAGGAATAAATGAGATATATCTAATTAAAACTTAGGGTCAAAATAGAGTTTTTAACTAGAATTAGGAAAATTGACAATTTAACCCAAAATTATGGCCAAAAAAATTCTAAAATTTTTTATAAAGACTTTATTTGATGTTTGAGACATTTTGTACTAAAAACCCCAAAATTGACCATGGAGCCCATAGGGGGTCCTGCCAAACCCTAATTTTAAAAAAAATACTAAAAATTCCCAAAAATTTACAAATCATTTAGATTCACTTAAAACTCTTAAATTTGAAGTTATTTTTTATTTAAAACCTTTAAAAATTACCATTATTTCTAAAAATCATCAAAATTGATAAGAAACGGCTTAAACCACAAAAGAAATTAAACATAATAAATTTAAAACTGGTTCAAGATCAAGGATCTTATAACATATGAGTTGGTTGAACTGGTTAACAGAAAAAAGACAATTGGAGGCAAATAGGTGCTTAGAAAAAAAGAGGTTTCATCAGACAAGGAACTTGAACGGTTTAAAGCTAGGTTAGTGGCCAATGGATATGTACAAGAGGAAGGTATAAATTTTCATGAAATTTTATCTCTAGCAGTAAATCACACTTATATTTAAATTTTGCTAGTTATAATTGCTTACTATGATTTAGAACTTGAAAAACTTAATGTGAAGACAATGTTCTTAATGGGGAATTAGAAGAGAAAATTTACATGCAGTAGCTAGAGGGATTTGAGGAACTAGGAAGGAGGACTTGGTATGCATATTGAAAAAGTCTTTATATGGCTTAAAACAATCACCAAGACAATGAAGTAAGATGTTTAACTATTTTATGATAAACAATGGATATACTCGTCAAGAGTATGATCGTTGTGTTTTTTTTCATGTTCTTCTTGATGGTTCTTATATCTATCTATTCTTCTATGTTGATGATATGTTGATTGCTGCTAAGAATATGTTGGATACTAACTTGTTAAAATCTAAGTTAGAAAATAAGTTTGATATGAAGGAACTTGAAGCTGCAAAAAAGACCATTCGTATGAAGATTCAAAGAGACAGGAAAGCTACATATGGCTCTCTTAGGGGAAATATATTGAGAAGGTGTTTAACAAATTTAACATGAACAATGCCAAACTAATTAATATACCTCTTGCTGTATATTTCAAGTTAAGTGCATAGTTATATCCCACCACAGAGGATGATATTTCGGGTATAAAATTGGCACCTTATGTAAGTGCAGTTGGTTGTATAATGTATGTTATTGTGTGCATCAGGCCAGATATTGCCTAAGCACTAAGTGTTGTTAGCAAGTACATGGCTAATTTAGGGAAGAAACATTGAAATGTTGTAAAGTGGATCCTAAAATATCTAAATGGGACAAAAAATATTGATATTTTGTTTGAGAGTGATGAAACATTAGCGCATATAGTTGGATATGTGGATGTAGACTTTACAAGTGATCTGGATAAGCGTAAGTCTATCACAAGATATGCATTCACTTTTGTAGGTGGTGCAATTAGTTGGAGGTCTATTATCTAGGCAATGATTGCTTTATCAACAGTAAAGGCTGAATACATAGTAGTTGTAAAAGCAGCTAAAGAGGCTATTGGTTGAAGAACTTGGTCAATGAATTTGGATTGAAGTAAGAGAACATCAGAGTACTTTGTGATAGTCAAAGTACTATACATTTAAGAAAAAATCAAGTTTATCATACAATGACAAAACACATTGTAGTAAAATACCATAAGATAAGGGAATATGTGTCAGATGGGGAGATTAATCTTTAAAAAGTGGACATTAAAAATAATGTTGCAAATATTTTAATGAAGCCGGTGACCACTGAAAAGTTTAAGCATTGCTTGAGTTTACTTAATCTCACAAGATATTGAGGATCACATTGCACCCAGATGGGGTGTAGAATGAGTTGTGTTTAAGGTGGAGGACACAGGGACATAGGTAGGTATGTGTGGTTCTCCTAAGTAAATTGTCAAACTAAAGTTAAGGTGAAAATTGTTAACGTGACTTGAGTATCATGAGTCCAGTCACAATCGGACTCTAGGTCATTCCATAAGTGAGTTGACAAGGGAGAATAAAGTTATAATCATTCTAAGGCTTATCCTATCCTTATTGGTTGCACATGGGCTGAATTGACTATGAGAGTTTTTTTCCTCTTTTTTCGTTTGGGTTAGGCAAAGAAACTTCTTCTCTTCTAGTTTTTTTTGGTTAGAGATGGGTGAGATATAGGGTATACAAAGGGGTTTTCTGAAAGGGCTGTCTAAGAGGCTTATAATTTATCTAAATACTCAAGTAATAGTGGAAAATCCTTCTCCGATCGTGGACATAGGCATCTTGTCGAACTACCTAAATTTTATGTTTTACACTATTTACCTTTTTATTATTTTTCTGCTTTATACTTAAAGTATACCATTGTCGAACTTCTATACTTAGCTTGAGCGTGAAGATTGGTATTCATGGGGGATATGTGATTGCGACATCACAATCTCAAAACTTCCAGCGTCGTAATTTGGCAAAACAAAGGAACACAGAAAGCTAAGTTCAATTATTTATTGAACTGAACGAATTCATAATCCAATATTTAGTACACTGATTCCATTTCATATAAAAAATTAGAAAATCACAGATCAGTACATCGCAAAATTAATTAAAGATGAAAGGAATAGGAAAATCGCTGCCATTAGACAGTTAATTCGTAAGGAGAAAAGAATGGAACGAACAATCAAACAGAGTCCTAGCTTCCTAGATGAAGATAAGTAGCTTGCAGTTCAGGATCCTATGAACATGTGGACCCCAATGGCCAGGAGGAAGATGGCAATGAAAGCGAAGTAGAGCACAGCATGGACCACAATGGAGACGCCGCTCGTCTGGAAGTTCCCGAATTCCACGAACCGGTTGCGACCTGGGATCTGGAAGAGAAGGCCCGGGGTGAAGAGGATGAAGAGAATAACAGCGATGAATACCGGTCCCCAGTCCGACATTCTTTTGTCTCGATTGCTCACTCTATTCCTTTCTCTTATTGGGTTCTATTCGAGCCTGAGATGAGTAAGAGACGAGAAATATGGTGTGATTGTTTTCTGTGGAGGAAGCAGAGCTGTTGAAATCATGAGAGGGCTTTAAGCCTAAAAAGAACTGTAAAAGATTATGGAGGTGGGAAGGAATGTTCTTAGAGTGGCCCTTGTTGCTTGGTTAATAATTCCTTCCTTGTTACATAATTTAGATATCGGATGGACTCTTATTGGTGCAGATCACGCGATCCTAATGCTTTATTTTTAAAAAGATTGGTGCTTACTTTAAAAAAATCGCCTCCTGTTGTTGTTATCCTCTTGATTTATATGCTAAAACTGTGTTTTTGTGTTCATTCAGACTAATGGCAAAGCAAAGCCGACATGGACTAAAACTGTGTTTTTGTGTTCATTTAGATTAATGGCAAAGCAAAGCCGACATGGACTAGATATGTGCACTGATGGCTGCTGAAATTGAAATGGGCATCTGAATGAATACCATCTTTTCATAGATTTTTTTTTAGAAAAATGACTCATGTTATTTCACAATGTTGTTCTACCCTTTGCTTAATTACCTACAAAACTACTTTCTTATTTATAACATCTAAGGACTCTAACCCCCTCCCCCCTCCTCTCGATGTCCCACATGCTCAACTCGATCGACGAACTTCTCCCTGGGGAGGTCTATCCAACACGCTAGTGGCAGGATTGTCACCTCCCAGGCTACTTCAATATTACACACTCAAAACTTTTCCTCTCCCTCACTCTCATTTCTTTATCTTTCCAAACAAAGAAATTATATAAAATCGAACAATGTAAGATCCACATATGCAAAGGATAGATAGTGGGGCTACAGTTATAAAATAAAAAATAGCATTATCGTAGTGATCAGTCTGTCCAAAATGGAGGGATCATAGCTTTTTCGTTAAAAAGTAATAGTGAGTTGGGGACAAAACAAAACAAAAAAGTAAATTTGTCACAGTTCAAGATTTTTAAATTTATTCTTATAAATTCATTGTAGAGAAAAAAGTAAATAAATATTTTGTATGTTTAAATGGAAAATAAAACATGGATTATACTACTACCCAGGCTATGACCACGTATGTATAACAAGACATATACACAATTACATGATTAACACTATTACGATACGCCAAACTATGTCTATTACATACAAGTACAAATCAAAAGATAACACCACATAGAATGAACATTGTGACACTACATAGAAGATGACAGTTCATAAAATTAAAGTACATATATAGAATGAACATAGTTTTATTTGAACTAAATAGAGACAATATAACATATATGACCATAGAAGGTAGTATCTATACAAATGATAGTATTGATGATTATGGATATTGGTATGCGCTGATGATATGCGTCAAAATAATCGTAAACCCTTTGATATACATAAAAAATATTACAACTAATAATATATCATTATAATACTTCATTGAGAGCATAATTAGACAATAGAATCCCATATCAACTGATATGAGTGCTCTAAAATGAGTTCATTTTAGAATCATACACTTTATTTCCTTTGTTATGTATAAACTATTATTCCCTCCATCCCATATTAAGTGCTCTAAAATTAGTTTACCAAATATGATATTTAATATAAGTCACATAAATATTATAGAGAAATACATAATATTAGATGTTTAAGTAAATGCATAATTATATAGCACTATATTTAAATAAAATAATTATGTAAATTATATAGACCCACCATATTGATCTTATATAATTTTTTTAAAAATATTTTTAATATAATAAGAACATCGTCATCTTTAAACCTTCGAAGAGGTTGAATCTGAATTGTGTTTTTGTTTTTTAGAAAAAAATTAATTTTTTTGAATAAAAAAATATTTTTTAAAATTTAAAAAATAATAAAATATTCGAGGATCAATATGTATCGGCTGTGTTGATGCGATACTTTTACGTTAGATATGATGTCTACTATTGGCTACTTCACCCTCAGTATACTATCAAAAGTAAATTCTTCCCTTGGAGTTAAATCCAACCCCCTCAAACTGGTGGTCAAGCATTCCTTTCCAGTCTAATCACTCAGTTCAATTCAAACCCAAGGCCTTCACCTTAATACCGGGTTAAATAGGTGTTGTTTTTCAATAGCTTAAGCTCACGAGAAACAATGAATATTTCATATAGCTTTTATTTTTTTAATAAGTAGATAGAATAAGAAATCTCGTTCCGAATTGTGATTAGCTTCCAAAGCTAACATTAAGGCAATTAAGATTTATTGATAAATTTTAACTGAATCTATTTCAATAATATTCAACCTTGGTTGTGAAATTAATATACAAAAGAACTAGCTTAGACCTTATTAATGAAGAAAGGGTTTTCTTTTAAAACTTTCGTCAGAGTTAAACTTCTGACTACCGGGAGTTGACTGACCTTTGAGCTAAATTTCTATATATTATAGCGAGGAAGAAAAGCGCGTTCAACGGTTTTAGCTTAGTATACACCCACTCCCAGTAAGTCAAGTGAAAACCCTATTCAATCACGCTTATGATTTGATCACTCTTGGTGCTTAAAAGTCCTCCTATTGCGTTGGTACCAAATTAATCAGGACGGCTGGGAAATAACTTGTACAATGATTGAGTAATGCTAATGTGACGGCCGTTGATGCGTTGGATCCCATTTATCAATGGTCTTAAAATAATAAAGTAAAGTTTTGAAATGTGAAAGTTGATGTCTCAAATATTTTCATAATAATTATACAGAATGAAACACTGAGAGATGTATAGATGAAGAGGACTGAATTAAAGATGAGAATGGGTCTTCATATCATTATTGGAGCCCAGAATTGGGGGGGCAACGCAAGGAATCCGTACAAGTCTTGTATTGTGCGTTATGAGGAGCAACGTACTACTGATTCCCGAGCACCCTATTAAGAAAAAAATCTCCCTGGCGTTACCGTAACGCTCACGAGAGAGGCTTTCTTTCCCCAAGACTTGTGGATATGTCGAACCGTACTTGGTGTGCATGTTAAAACTTCAAATTTGACTGGTCTTCTCTTTGCTGTTCAATGGAATAGTGTTTTAGAAGGCTGCTTCATCTTGACCTTGCCCTTGATTGTACAGGATCAATTGCTGGTAATTCCCATAAAGAGGTCGGCGGCGTAAGTCGATGAGTTGAGAAAGTGTGATGGTGATTGTGGTATGATTTCGGCAGGAAAAAGTGGAGCAATCCAGCTGCCCCGTGCTCATCATGTTCAAGCCTTGGGAATTCAGCACGAGCGCTGCAGTTTTCCGTCTCCACCCAAAACAAAACAAACCCAACATCTCTCCGTACATGTCAATCATAGAGATTCTAGCAAACAACAAAAAAAGAAAGGGTTTATCAGAGATTGTACAAAAGCCTTGTTCATTTCGGGTATCTGAGTATTTCAATCCTTGCCTTGCTTTTGCTCGGACAGACACTCAAGACGTATGAGGATCTTCATGTAAGCTTAATTAACCTCCATATTAGGAGTGTTATTAAAAATTGACCCGGTTACTCACCTGAAACGGTGTCGAGGTCTTGTTTTTCGGATTCAGCCAGGCAAAAATCTCCATCCAATCAAATAAATTCTGGGTCAAATTAAAAAGGAAAATATGTAGGCGGGGCTGATTTTGAAAACAATGCCACACTCAGATTATTGGCGTAGCTGCAGCCTGCAGGCCTCGTGGCTGACTCTGCATCGCCAGTGAGGAATCTACAAATAATTGGTAGTTATTGACACAGGGCCCGTGTTGGAGTTTCCTTTCTGAACTATCCAAAACATAATAGAAACAGGTGCCTATAAAGGTCCGCACACATTCTTTGTGCGGTGAAAGAAGATGATGAGAGGAGAAAGGCAGGTGCTGATCAGGGCTGCACCACTCCCTTTCATTTTCTCCATCTCTAATTAAGAGTAGACTTTAGAGTTACACGAACATATTATCTAGCTAGACTCATTTAGAATTATAAAATATTATTTTTGGACACTCACTTAATAAAAGATACAAAATTTTAAATATTTATTCCGTCTTAAATTATAGTTCAAATTGGTAAAAAATATTTGTTCTATAGTAACAGTTGATACTTAAAAAAGAGTATTATAAACTTATTTTCCTTTCTTATAGATGTAAGTTTTACCCTTTAATAAAAATTACTATTTTTAAATATAATAATTATTATAAAATAAAAGGACTAATTATTTAATTTTATCTTTTGCCTAAAAAAATTAAGTCATTATTAGAATAAAAAAATATAATATTTAAAATGTTAATTAGGTCAAATCAAATTAGGTTGGATCACTAAAAATTCAAACTTAAGCCTTGCCAAATAATTATTTAGGTTTAATTTAAAAATCTAAACTCTACCCAAGGGTTTCCATATACCAAACCTTAATTACCCTAATCCCGCATGCCTTGTCCCTAGGTATGTGAAGGAACACTGAATTAGACCCTTCTGCTTCTGTTGTATTCCTCACTTTCAATTCCAAAAACTGGTGAGCCCACGCGACAATGAATTTTTCCATTTGGGTCTTTGGGGCTATCCACTAAAACAAAACAAAATGTAGTTAGTCAACATACCCTCCCCCGGATGTCGAGTATTTCTAATTTAAGCTGGAGCACGACTCCTTGACCCAACTACTCAGGAATAAATACGTTAGTGGTGATGTTGATTACCATGTGTTTTTTGTGAACATGTTTATTATGATGATTAAAGTTGAAATAGAGAAGTCATAATTCCTTGCTGCGCTAACGACATGTAAGAAGGCAGACCAAACACGTGTTCTCAACTTTCCTACACTAATTTCCGATCTCGGTCCCGCGAATTACTATTACACTGGCCAATTTGGTCACAAATGCGAGGAAACACACAGTTTAGTACAACTCTCTCTTCTATATTAGTAGTTATATTTAAAATAATAATAATTTTAATTAAATGGTGAAACTTACATATAAGAAAAAGACAAATAAGTTTATAATACTTTTTTTAAGCACTTAATGATTTAAATTGAATAAAATAAAACTACTAATATAGAAGATATTTTTTACCAAATAGAACTATTAATTTAGAATAGAAGGAGTATTATTAATATGTGTATTAGTACATTATTTGCGCTAAAGCATGTAACATTGATTCTTAAGATCAACAACTTCTATTTCTAGAAGATGTCTCGGGATGACCAGAAAGTTTTTCCACTCTTATCATCTAGCAAAGTGTTGACTCATTACAATATTACGAAGCAAAAAGGAGATTGTTTATACCCAACGTACAACTACGGGCGAGATTTTTATATTTGGCCTCTCCCTAAAATATATGCTTCATCATTAATCTCCATCAACAGTATGTGATGTAGGGTCGCCCATTTTTCAAATATACATGGTAACAAAATTAACTTTTCAAATAAAAAATTTTATACTTGATTTTAGTTAGCCAATAGGGTTGTAGAGTAGATGTTTTTTTAACGCATTTAGCTTAATGAGGCTCTATGACTATAGCCTGGGGACTAGTCCACATAAGGCTCCAAATATGATACGTAGAAGAAAGCTTGCAATCTATATATCAATCCACAAAGGGCTCTAAATATAAGAGTACATAAAAAATAACTCGCTATCTATGTACAATTATCTTTTTATACACCATGTTCAAAGGCTATGTAAATTAGTTAAAAAAATAATTGTTTATTTTTTGTGGAAAGAACTTTTTATGTACCATTCTGACAATAACACCAACATAAAAAATATATAAAAGCCTTTAAAATTTAAAATAAAAACTAATATAATAGAGTATATAAATATAAATAATATGTTTTAATGTGCATTAGTGTGTACGTGTAATTAATCTCATGGATAAAGAACACCCCTGTTTCCTTCCGCTGAACTCATTATTTAGATGGGAGTATTTGCATTCGGCCCTACCACCAGCGCCAAGGTCTACGCCGTCTTGTTCACGACTTTTGGAATTTGAAAAGTCGGTTATAGCGTAATTACTAATTAGTCATCCACTAAAAAAAAAATTAGTATAGGCGAGCACCAACCAAAACCGGTCAGTTAATAGCTCCGGCGGCGCGACCCGCGTTGATCTCTTTCCTAATTACGCACACAGCAGAGAGCGTCGACCATTCGCGGAATCTTCCTCTGATTCTCGCGTCCTCTTCCAATTGATGAGATGTCTAGGGCAAAGCTGCTCAAAATTCCGCCTGCACGAAAATTTGTGAGCTTTTGACTGACGAAGATCATCAATGCCTGCGCTGAGCTGATAGCGGGGTCATCCGGTTTCTCTGAGCGATGCAGACTGGTAAAGATGCGCTCCGTTTAATAAAAAATGGTTCTTGTGTTAGCATTTCTCTTTTCTGAGACTTTGGGAGTTTGTTGAATCTAAAAATGCTTGAACTTGCATTGTTTCTCTTCGGGTTACCATCTGTTCGTTTGCTCCAGCGATTTCAATTTGTTTTTTTTTATATTGGTCATCTTCGAATTTGGTTTTGTATGGTGTATTTCGGCTAAGACCTTTACGATTGTGTATTACTTCGGTCCGGATGAGCATGGCGCATTGGTCGGTCAGAAAAAATAAATAAAAATAAAGTTATTTTGGTGGTATCGTTCAGCTTAAACTGGTGAAGTTTTGTATGGGGGAGGCACCGTGTAGTATATGTTGTGAAGCAGATGAAATTGGTTCCCGAACCATGAAACTTATAATCATCCAAAAGTACTTTGGAGATTGATTGTAGAGTTGTGTAGTAGACTTCACCTATGATTTTTCGATCATATTTTACTGAAAGAACTAATTTTTATAAAGCAAGATGATGAAAAAGCATGCTCAACAATTAGGTAGTCTAAACTAATAATACGAACTAGGCTTAGTGCTTGAAGCGCAACTGCTGCACACTAGAATGTTGTGTACATGAAAGTACAATTGATAATGTCGTTTTTAACTGCTTTATCTTTTATTTAATTGCAGAATTCAATATCAGCGAGCTATATGGAGAAGCTCATCATCGATGGTTGAAGCCGGCAGAAGTGCACTTCCTATTGCAAAATTATGAGGGACAACAACTTACTGTAGAAACTCCTCAAAATCCACCAAGTAACCTTCAATTACTTTTTGCATATATATAGATATAGAAAAAACCTTGAATTCTTTTTTTTCCCTCGTTTTAGCTAGGATTGTTAAAGATGTTTGATTAATTTTGCTTCCCTCTTTTGCTTATATTATCCAAATGTGAAAATTTGTCAACAGGTGGTTCATTGTTTCTTTTTAACCGGAGGGTGCTTCGTTTTTTTCGTAAGGATGGTCATATTTGGCGGAAAAAGAAGGATGGGAAGACGGTGGGTGAAGCCCATGAGCGACTCAAGGTCTGTTGAGTCCCAAATCTTCTCTTTACTATTAAATTGGGACAGAGGGAGAATATATATTTTTTGTTTATGAAACATATTTCTTTTCTCGAAATAATGGAAAAGGGAAACCATTAGCAAACCTGAGGAAGGAGTTGAATGCCACATGTTCTTTCATGACACTTTTGTTCATGGGTCACTATGGCAGAACCTATTACATCTAAGGCACGTGAAACTTGCTCCAAATGGCTGGAATAATTGCTAGCAAATTTTTTTTTCTCATTCTACAGACTGCTATTGCATTGCATATTCATGTGTTTGTAGGTCAACATACTATTAATTGTATGTTCTGTGGATAGGTTGGAAATGTTGATACTTTGAACTGCTACTATGCCCACGGGGAGCAAAATCCAAACTTTCAGAGACGAAGTTACTGGATGCTGGATCCGTAAGTTTCTTTTTAGCTATTCTGAGCATTAGATAAATACAATTGGGTATCTGACTTTTTTGTTGTATTCTTCAAAGTTATAGTCCGCATTTTTTTCTTTTGGGTCTTGATTGGTGTTTGAAAAAAACTAATTGAGGAATGGAGAAGAAAGCTTAGAACATACATTAGATGGCAATAGTTACCCCCATCTAAGAGGTATTTGGTTGTGTGTCCTAGTTCTCATTCTGGTTATGATGTCACTAGCATTCTTTGTGTACATCTATCTTTCTCTCTCAATGCACTTTTGGTATTCATTCTTACTATGATTACGTGATGCCAGAGTCCTTCTTTGATTTTTGGAAGTTTTGGTGATTTCCTCAGTCTTTAAGTAATAAGACAGTGTGTCTTGACCCTGCTGGTTTCTGTATCTTTCTTTAAATGTGATTATTCATTTCAGTCAACTTCTCTTAGAGGAAATGATGTTCTTCCATAATTTTTAGCTGATTACTCTGTTTTGAAGCTCCTTTACATACATATTTTTGTCTTTTATAGTTTGATAACAGTGTTTATTCATTGTGCCACTGCAGGGCATGGGAGCATATTGTTTTAGTTCATTACAGAGAAGTGACTGAGGTATGTTATTTGAATTGTGGTATATGGAATGAGTTGCTTGTTGTTCTGATTTCAAATGTTTATGTGTTTCATAAGTTCATCATGAGGGATATAAAGGAAGATGAGCCTTGCTATTTACACAGTTGCAAACACATTACAAATGCCTTAAGCTCGGTTGAAAGCTTTTTGGTAGCGGATGAAATTTTTTGGCATGTGCTGTCAAGCAATTCAGCTGTGGCTACCTTTAACTGTAGCACAACACTTTTATACCTCTAGTTGTCTTTCATGCTTTTCCTAAATTATTTATGGAAATTATTACCTAAGGGATGCTAAAATTGTTGTACATAAATGCCAATACATCTGGTGCTCACTAAATATTTTGGGTCTAGCTTGTCTGCAGAAGGCTTGAAACCCCTTACTCTACTGATGTCCTTTTTATTTTGCAAAATCACTTCTGGTTCTGTAGCATCATTCACTAAGTGCCAATTTAATGCAGTTGCAATCTTATGCTACGCAGGGAAGGCATACTCCTGGATCAACGATAATATTCTCATCCGATTCAACTTCCCGGCATAGCCAAAATACCTCCATTCACAATGCCCAGAATGTCTACGAACGTGATCAAAATTCTTCAAGCTCTGGAGGATCTATTGAGGAAGTTAGCTCAAGATTAGCTATTGACAAGTTTGAGATGGGTCGCTTTGGCTTGACGGAGCGAGGTCGTGTGAACTTTGGTACTTCTTCAGGTCAAGAAGTAAATCAAGCAATACGAAGGCTTGCAGAGCAGTTAAGTTTAGATGATGATGATTCCATTTATTTTCCAGAAAAGCTTCCTCCTTACCCTTTTCAGAATGAGTCTCAAGATTCAAGATTTATGGCTGACGGAGGAGAAGTATCTACTTACAACATGAAACAAGATTCTCTCAGTTCAGCATTCTTGTCACAACATCCAGGTTTGTCCCCTTTTTCTCTTCGTCTAATATACAAACCATTGCAATGTAATCATCATTCATAAAGGTAGTAGGTATAGCCTATCATGTGAGGAGCGTGAGGCCAAAGTGGCAGGCTCGGTTTACTGGAGATTCAGGCATATGTTTTGGCATAGGCTGATCAGCCAATGGGCTGTGCCCCTTTGTTCTAGAAAATAGATTGAAAGTCATTGCAATCGTTTTAGATAAATAGGTTAGATCTAGATTTGGTTGTACATGGATCTGGACCACAATTACTTGTCGACTCAAACTTGTAACTTAGAAAGAGGCTGTTCTAATTATGGGATTTGTTATACCTATACATGTTTGGTCAAACTTTCCTCAGTTGTTTTATTTATTAGGTTTGCACCTAGAGTTAGGCTCAAATGTCCATATATACTTTAAACATCAGGCAGTTTAAAAACATAAATTGGGTCAAAATTTTAGCTGTACATCCAGCCCCTCAATCATCTAGTTTACTGCTTCTAATGTTGGCCCAGGTAAAGATTCATATTCTGTTGAAAATTTGTTAACATCAAATCGTAATTCATAGTAGTTTTTTATTATATTTAATTGCCATTTTAAAATCCTGTTACTCATGAGTATCTTGTATATGATTGGTTGTCTTGATCATTGTCTTTTATTTTGAAACTTGAACACCATTTAGTATTTATGTTGCTTTTACAAGTGAGAATTCACCGAAAGTTTAGAGTAAGACATCATTTGAGAGGATAAATGCGGACATAGAAATTAGAATGCTTTAAGGTGAAATGACCAGGTGAGTCACCAGTACTGGATTTCTAGTTAATTAATCTGTGGCTGAGTGGAAGACTTCAATGGCTTCTAGAGTTGGTGGGAAGAGACTTTGACATGCAGCTATGAGGAAGGAAAAGACTCATAATGATGATGCTTTAAAAACTGTAACTACGGCATGAATTGGGCAAATAAAATGGTGGCCTTATTATGTTTTTGTGATTTCATATTTTTTAATTAACTATTTAAGTATGTTATGGGTGTTAATACTTGAAGCTATGTCTTCCCTAGAAGCTTTAGCTTTTGGGAAAAGTGGTTAATGAAAATGATATTGGAGCCGAGGTTGTGGGTTCAAGCCATGGGGACTGCAGTTTTACCTCTGGCATGTGTCCCTTGTGTGTGTTCATGTGCAATGCTTAGTGTGATTCTTGCACTTGCAGGGGAGTCTTTATGTCTTCATAGAGTGAGCTGTTCCATAACAGCTTGAGCTTTTAAGACAAGTGGTTAAGTAACAATGGTCTTCTACAGGTGATAGTGAGAAGCTGCAGGATCCAAACTGTGTGAAAGAATCATGGAAGGAGATGTTGGAGCAATGTTCAACTTCAACTGGATTCCATTCAGTTCAGATCGATTCACTGGAAGATGTGAGTTTGTGTTGTTTTTAACTCTGAGTTCTGAGCATTAGTCTTCTGTGAGTCTTCTATTTTCAACAAGAGAACAGTCAATACATTGACTATTTTTTAAGTTCAGAACTTGAGTTCTTTTCGACTCTATTTTAAAGTCAGTACATTGAATAATTTAAACTTCTGTGAGTCTTCTACACAAGATCAACCCCTTACGAAGTCACTTCTGAGCATTGGTCTTCTGTGAGTCTTCTGTTTTTAACAAGAGAACAGTTTATACATTGAATATTTTAATCCTCTGTTTTAGTTTCTTCTCTTCACTCCTGTGGTTTTCTTTGCTTAAGTGATTATTTGGCTTTGTTTTCTTTTGAGGCATTGTTCCTACTGGGCCGCTACTGCCTCTGATTGTCTGATGTAGTGGGGAGGAAGGACTCATTTTTTGTTGGCTATTGTTTGTTCAGTCGACCAGGTTGGCCCTGTCATTTGGTATAGTTGGTGAGTTTACATAAATGACAGATATTGTTTAGCCCTGAGTAGGAAAGATAATTACTTTGGTGCAATGAGACCAGAAGCATATATTTTCTTTCACCGTACTTTTCACGTTTTTTTTCCTGTATTTTTCAATTTTTGCCATTTTTTTCCATACGTCTCTTCTAGCCGCACCTGTACTTTGTCACTTAGCTACAAGCCATCTTAATTAGATGAATTTGAGACTAAAAGCACTGCTTGTTTATTGGATGACCAAATAACGTGGTGACAGTAATTGTTTGAGGACTAGCTGTGCGAAGTTACGGGCATGGGTGGGTACAAAGACATACTAGAATTTTGCAACAATACTAATCATATTAGAAAGTGAATAGGAAAGATAAAAAAAAGATAGGTAGAGGGATCATCTGCAGAAATTTTTTTGCTTGAAAATTTGAACTGCAGTGGTTGAGATTTGCACATTAATGATATCTGCATATTATATAAAAATATTTATATCATCTAGTCTCAACATCATGCACTGCAGCTGGCTGCTTCTTGCTTCATAAAGCAACACCAATTACTGACAGGAGAAAGTTAAAATTTCTCCTTCCTGTCAATGATGATGACTAGTTCTATTATTTTGTGGAAGCCCCCTAACCATGTAACCAAGGAACAGGATTGCAACTAGTTGGTGGTTAGCCAAATCTCATTTTAATCTCCAAGACTCTGACCCTAGGAAATTTATTACGGCTTTAAATATTTTTTGATTTGGCAACATGAACAATTCTGATGTTACATATTGAATTAGAAGTTGTTACTGCTGTGTCTCACAGCATTTAATAAAAATATAGTCCAAATTTAATTTTGTTTGATGGAAAATTGAAATTCTAGAACTTCTATTTGAAAGTAAAGTCATGAAGTAGAAAGGGGGTTGGTGAGTCTCAACTCTTCTTAACACTCCAAGCTTGGTTTTGCACACTTGTTTAGAGAATCCAACTTGACCAATTAGCCTAGAGTCAGGTAGGAGTACCCAGTTAACTCTCCTGGTACTACTCCACCAAGAAGTCTCTAATTTGTCTATTTCCAATTCTAGCTACATACTGCAAGGAAATTTAACTGAGTATTGCTTGAGTCAAACTGATATTTCTTGGCAATATTAAAGCTTTCCTTTATAATCTTGACTAGACTTGGTTTTCTACTTTCACTTCAAAATTTGTTGCAGTTGCTGAGGGTAATGCAATCTGTTAAGATTACTTTCTTTTTCCCTTGTAAATTCTAATATTGAAGTAATGTTTGTGTTGGAGATTAAACTAGAGTTGATGTTAGGCCGTCTAGGACATTCTACAATCATCCAGTAATCATCAAGTGTGTACTGCTTGTGACTGGCATTAGTGAAAGCAAGATTTGTAAATTTGCGAGATCTCGGTGGGACCACCAAGGCACGAGACCATGTAACAAGGCATTTTGAGCTGTTTATATAATATTTGCACCCCATCCCGCTCCCCCACACACCTTGCATAAATCCTGCTGACTCCAGGCGAAGTCAGGCTTCTCCTCCTTTTTGTACTAACTTCTTGGAACAGTTTTATCTTTCTTTTCCTCTACATATTATGACACAGTTTTAAGAAACCAGACCCTCAATCTATTAGTGGTTGGATGGAACCAGCTATTTCTGTTGGAGCAAATACTCCCATAACAATCCTAACTACGACTTGATGGGGCCCACTTTTTTCTAGCTTGAATAACTCAACTAGATAGATGTGTATTTAAAGGAATTAGCGTAGTTTATGTTAATACAAATGTAGTCTCATGATTTTAGTGTTGTTGAGATTGGTATTAGGGCTTCTAGACATTGAATTATACTTAGATTAACAAAACATACTTAGAAAACCTCTTTTGGACCACCAAGATCATTTGCATGATCTGTCTGAGATCTTGTCTTTTTGGCCGATTGAGACTGCGATTCGAGATTGTGAACCTTGAGTGAAAGAGATTCACAATATAACTTGTATGTAGTGGAATAAGTAGAAAATATTGTATCTACTTTTGGTACAACAGGGACATTTTGATGCTTGTACTTTTCATGCTATATGTATAACACCAAGAAGTAATGTATGATCCTGATGATGCATATATGTGTTGCAAGGTAATTACAAAAATATTGTTCTCATATTATTTATAAGCTCTCTATAATTTTATGGAGTTCTTCCCAATAAGGACAAGCAACCCAATTAATTTACCAATAGGTCCACAATAAAATTATACTGGACGCAATAATATAATTTTATTATTGTCCGCTTGTGATGAATTCTCTTGTGAAGCCAATCGTGATCAATAAGACAGACCAAGGACCTCCCAGAGCCCCAGACCGATCATAAAAATATAGAAAAAAGAAGTTTGTGCACCGATATCCACCATAAAAGGCCAAAGCTATAATAAATGAGAAGCTATACAACTCAGTCTCTCACTAAGATCCATTGGTTATTCATATTTTATTATTATTGCAAGTGGACGATAGTAAAATTATATTATTATGTATAATATAATTTTGCTGTGAACCTAGTGGTAAATACGGATGACCTCTAGGTCTTAGCAAGAATTTATTATATCAACATATAGGCTTCCAATTTACTTTTCTTGTCATCTTTTTTTTCATGAAACACCAAAAATAATTGGGTCTGCTTCACGTTGGATATTGCAAATTATTTGTGTGAACTATATTCTACCATTTTCAGAACTTGTAACTAATAATTATTTTTTTCATGGAAGTAGACTGATTTATTTATTTAAGGCGTACATCCTAAGTTTGTTAAAATATAATGTTTTTCTTAATCTTCTCAACAGGATACACCCCAATTTTTGATCGGTGGGAAATACTCATCAGATGCATCTAAACAATTCAATCGGCAACTTTCAGCTACAAGAAAATTTCTACTAGACTCTGACGATGTCATTGATCCCCCAATTTCAAGCAGATTCATTGAAGAAGTTGAAAAACCTTTATCTTCTACATACACTTCTGAAGCAAGTACTCATGATTCTGGCGTATTGATGTTGCAAAAGACAAACAGTATTGACTGGATGGAGAATAGAATTAATTTATTTGAGAATAGTAATCAAAAGTCCTCCCCCAATTTCTATGACATGTGCTCTGACAATGAACGCCATCTTGAATCTGCTATTATGCCAGATTCAGGTTTGACTATTGCTGAAGTTCAGAGATTTAGCATTCATGACATATCTCCCGAATGGGCTTATTCCACAGAAAGAATGAAGGTATGCGCATAATTGCATTTGGGATATTAATTGTGTTGTAATTTTTTTTTCACACAGTTAATCACTCATCTCCATCGTCATGAATCTTTCTCATAATGGTTCAGTTTATACTTTCATATTATGATTATTTTTCTGTAACCATTCGTTGAAGTTAAGAACTTTGGCATTGTTAAATCCAGGTTGTTATTGTTGGGGACTTCCTGTGTAATTCTTCAACTAGTTCCTGGTCTTGTATGTTTGGTGACATTGAAGTCCCTGTAGAAATTGTGCAAAATGGTGTTCTCCGCTGTTATGCTCCACAACATTCTGCTGGAAAGGTCAATTTATGCATAACAACTGGCAACAGAGAGGCTTGTAGTGAAGTTAGAGAATTTGAATTTCGCAGTAAAGGAGAGACACTTCCAACAGAATCTAGCTCTCCACAAAGACATTCCAGTAAGTCAAAAGATGAGCTTGTTTTGCTTAGCAGATTTGCTGAGATCCTTCTTCTTGGAACTGATACTGTACCAGTCCAGAAAGAAAACTGCATGGAAAGTGGAGGTGACGTTTCCAAATGTTTAAAGATGGCTAATAATTCATGGGAAGATATTATCGAGGCACTCATAAATGGCATTAGATCTCCATTCTATACTGTGCTCTGGGTTGTGGAAGAACTTTTGAAGGACAAATTACATCATTTTTTATTGGCAAAGTCCCAGCAAAGTGGTGACCTCACAGGGTATGCAATGTCTAAACAGGAGCAAGGCATGATACATTTAATAGCTGCTTTGGGTTATGACTGGGCACTGATTCCCATCCTAAAAGCTGGGGTTGGTGTAAACTTCCGTGATGTAAATGGGTGGACTGCCCTTCATTGGGCTGCACGATATGGAAGGCAAGTTGTTTTATCTTTCCCTCTACCCTCACTTATATTTGTGTGAAATAAAATTGTTCTTGTCCTTTTTGACTGATTGTCATGTGAGTGGAGAATATCCAGAAGGCAAGAACAAAGGCTCTATAATTTGTCAACATAGTGGAAGTAGTGGACCTGGATAAATGTGAAAGGAAATTAAATAAGTACAAATCAGATGGAGAATTGTCTTTGTCAATGAGCACCGATAGAAGTATGTAGATGATAATCACGACTTTCTTATTTTATCTTAATTTTTCTGGAACGAACTGAAAATCTGAAATTTTCTAGGCAATATTGGCAGCCATGCAGTTTAGGACATGAAACTAGTGTTCAGCAGTTCACTGAAATTCATGTTATTGTTAATAAAGAGGCTTGTATGACTAATTTGTTTTGCCATGCCAGAGAAAAAATGGTTGCAGCGCTGATAGCCAATGGAGCATCTGCTGGGGCAGTAACAGACCCCACTTCACAAGATCCCATTGGGAAAAATCCTGCTTCTATTGCTGCTGAATGTGGCCACAAAGGTCTAGCAGGATATCTTTCTGAGGTGGCTTTAACAGCTCATCTCTCTTCTCTTACACTGGAAGAAAGTGAGATATCTAAAGACTCTGCTGCTTTGGAGGCAGAACGAACTGTTGAGATAATTTCTGATGAAAGTAAACAGGTTATTGACAGTGCTACAGAAGATCAGCTTTCACTTAAGGATTCCTTGGCTGCAGTTAGAAATGTGGCTCAGGCTGCAGCTCGTATCCAAGCTGCCTTTCGGGCTCATTCTTTTAGGAGGAGACAGCAGACGACTGCATTAAGTTGTGATGAGTATGGAATGACTCCTGATGGCTTTTCAGCTGTGACAAAGTTCCGGAAAGCCACACGGAATCTCCCTGATCACAAGCTAAACAAAGCAGCTCTCTCGATTCAGAAGAATTATCGAGGATGGAAAAGGCGTAAAGAATATCTAAACCTGCGTAGGAATGTAGTGAAGATACAGGTACTTCAAGTAGGATTATTTCAGTTCTTTTCATAATGCTAAAAGTTAAAATCTGATGGTATAGAAAAGGTTTTCATCTTGATAGTATCTGGAAAAATGCTATTTGATTGACCTGAGATAGTCTCAAGAAGACAGGCTTTACTTAAGTAGCCTACCATCCATCCATGTTTTCTGTATTGATTGAAACGGTCTCTTTGTTTAGTTGCAATAATTTACATTAATGCCCTTTACATTTTTTTTGCGGATTGCCTGGTTTTGCAACAGAATCCTATAGCTTGTTTTTGTCATCATGATAGGAATGTTCTTTTCCATTTAATAAATACATTACATGTTTTGTCAGATTATATGCTATTTTATGTCTCCTTGCAGGCTCATTTCCGAGGCCACCAGGTTAGAAAGAAGTATAAGGAGATTATATGGACTGTTGGTTTTGTAGAAAAGGCCATATTGAGATGGCGGAGAAAAGGAGTGGGGCTAAGAGGGTTCAAGCCAGAGTCAGAAGCCATTGATGAGAACGAAGACGATGATGACATTCTTAAGGTGTTCAGGAAGCAGAAAGTAGATGCAACTCTTGAAGAAGCTGTGTCACGGGTGTTGTCCATGGTTGAGTCTCCAGAGGCCAGACAACAATATAGGCGCATGCTGGAAACCTACCAGCAAGCGAAGGTATACCTAATTGAACCCTTTGCTATGTCATCTTCTAAGCACAAATGTCTTTCCACAACTTACGTTGGACTCTACCCCGAATAAATTATATGCTGCTATTGAAAATTAATTGGGTGTCTCAGAATGAGAAATGCCTAGGAGATTTAAAACGTACATGCATCTATGCAATAAGTTTTGACTTTGCATTGTATTGAATCTTAATTCTTTCCAGGCAGAGTTAGCGGACAACCCCTCTGAGATGGCATCAAGTTCTCTAGCTCATGGCAACCGTATGGATGATGAAGATATATACACTTTCATATAGGAAAAACCCTAGCCTTTGTACAAATTGCAAGTATGCAGCTTACAGAATTTTTTCTACTATCAACTTTTGGGATTATTCTGTTAACATTCAAAAGCATGTAAATGTATTTTTTGTTATCAATCTCTGATAAGCGTCCTTGTCATAGTCATGTTGATCTTGTAACATTCCTTTTTGGCTGTTGTAAATTGCTCTTTAATGCTGGATAACTAAATGCCTTTTCGGTGCAATAATACTAATCAGAACCCTCAGAGATTTGTCATATTTACCATCAGCTGTGGAGATCTATTTTATCCTTTGCTATTTGTTCGATCAGTGCCCAAGTCCTGCTTGACCTTCAACTCGTCTACGAGATTCTGTACAAAGAGATATTAAAAACGAAAAAAGTTTCAACTTATATCTTAATTTTTTTAGGCTTGTCTTATATATTGACTCCAATGAAAGTGTCATTTACCTGAAAGCACTTCATCAGCTGTCCATTCTTTTTCCTACGAGTAATTTTGAGTTCGACTTTGCCATCGTTTGCCTTAAACGTGGCGAACTGGCTAGGGTAGTTTTATCTTGAAAGCGGGGTGCTCAAAACAGCGTGTTTACATCGGTAAGATTCACACCGATATGTTGTCGTATGTTGTGAGAGGCTCATATTTTGGGCGTTTTTTTTACAGCGGGCTTATATTTTGGGCTTGTTGAAGTTCAAGTACAGGGATGTCACTAGGATTGGCTGTAGAGGAAAACCCAACCTTAATATGTCGGGTTCACGTTTTCAAGCTAAACCTGAATAACTATTTGGGTTAGGTTTTAGGATTCAAGTGATCCAACTTAACTAAGATTATAAATATTAATTTTTTATATTTTTTTAATATTTTAATAATAATTTTTATTTTGTGATTGATAAGAGATAAAACTAAATAATTATATAAGATTTTATGTATATTTTATATTTAAGTGGGTTTTTTAAATAATTAATAAAATATAAAAATAAAGTTTTATATGCTTAATGGGTCCGGTTCGGGATTAAGTTTGAGATTTTTAGGCTAAGTTGAGTTTGAGCTACTACTTTTTAAATGATAACGGGTTTGTGTTGGAACAAACCTAACTTGGTGGCATCAGTATTCGTATATGACTTTATATTACATTGGATTGAATTCAAATGTGAGATTACAAGCCTCATATTTAGGGATGTTATTTGTGTCGGGTATATGATAAAACCTAATCCGACCCTAAATGGTCAGGTTTGAGTTTCAAAATTTAACTTAAATAACTATTTTGGTTGGGTTTAATTCAACTCAACCCGATTAAAATTATAATATATTTTTTATATTTACTTTATATGTAATAATAAAT
The DNA here is from genome assembly GCA_035235625.1 of Saururus chinensis. Classification (NCBI taxonomy): domain Eukaryota; kingdom Viridiplantae; phylum Streptophyta; class Magnoliopsida; order Piperales; family Saururaceae; genus Saururus; species Saururus chinensis. The sequence goes on from CP141145.1 coordinate 38,461,766, forward strand.
CTTGATATTTTATAAATAAGAGATAAACCAAATAGTTATTTAAAATCTTACATTTAATATTTATAATCAAGTTTTTTAAAATGATAAAAAAATATTTAAAAATAAATTTTTTATTTTAAATAGGTCAATCGGGCCAAGTTTGGGTTTGGTACAATTGGGTTAGGTTCGAGTTACCATTTAAGAAAGAGTTTTTTCCATATTACTTGGTTTGGATATACAAATATTTAATATTCTTTGGATTTTAATACTTAATCCTAAATTACCTAGTTTAGGACAAATATACCCTTAGGTCACAAATAAACTCATACCCATGTTCTTATCTCATTATTGGTGACGAATTACCGATGATGGTACAAATTTATATGAGCAAAATCTAAACATATAGTATACAGAAAATAAAACACCCACTTAAGATGATCGATAGAAAGTAAAGAATTTCTCCTTCTCAATCTCGTGTTCCAGAGAATGAACCAGAACTGAGCCACCGCCCGGTTTCAATCCAAAAACTGGTTCCTAGTTAAAAAACACACAAAAATAGCAGAATTCAAAACGGAGAATTAAAAGAAGTCACTTTAGTGCTTCTTGAATTACAATAAACAGATTATTCGGACAATTTGGAAAACTGGGTTGTGTTTAGAACAGATTGAAGAACTCCGAAGACTTGCCACAAATGGGGATTGGACGCAGCAAAAAGAAATGATTTTTGGTAGTACAACAAATCGGAGGGAAATCAAGGGAAGTACATCCACTCTACATGACTCGCAAGACTTTCGAGAATGCGAGAACGAGAGGATGGCTCCCACTAAACGGATCAAAGATCTCATTCTCCGCATGGCCCGTATCCAACACTTAATCCATATTGCATATACGATAACACGATATATCAATAAAATGTATTATTGATAATACGATATGTATTCTTTGAGCCGACAACGCATAATATGATATCCTCTATATTGCATATACGATAACGCGATATTCACCATAACATATTATCGATAAATAGATTTTCATCATAGCGTGTTATCGATAACACGATATGCCAACAATGCGTGTTATTGATAACACGATATGCCAACAATGTGTTTTATTGATAATACAATATGCTACGATATCCTCTATATCACATATACAATAATACGATATTCGCCAAAGTGTGTTATCGATAACATGATATTCGCCATAGCGTATAATCGATAACATGATATTCACTATAGCGTGTTATTGATGACACGATATGTCAACAATGCATGTTATTGATAATACAATATGCTACAATATCTTCTATATTGCATATACAATAATACAATATTCGCCAAAGCGTGATATTAATAACACGATATGCTAACAAGACATGTTATTTATTTTCTTCTATATCACATATACTATAACATGATATTCATCGTAGAGTGTTATCAATAACACGATATTCGTCTTAACGTGTTATTAATAACACGATATTCGTCTTAGCGTGTTATCGATAACACGATATGTCAACAATACATGTAATTGATAATACAATATGTTACAATATCCTCTATATCACATATACGATATTCGCCAAAGCGTGTTATAAATAACACAATATTTGTTATAACGTATTATCAATAACACGATATTTGCACATAGCGTATTATCGATAACACGATATTTGAAATAATGTGTTATGGATAACACAATATTTAGCATAACGTGTTATCGATAACACGATATTCACCATAACGTGTTATCGATAATACGATCTTTGCCATAGTGTATCATCGATAACACGATATGCCAACAATACTTATTAATGATAATACAATATATCGCATATACTATAATACAATATTTGTCATAGCGTTTTATCGATAACACGATGTTTGTCATAGCGTGTTATCGATAACACGATATTCACCAATATTTATTATTGATATAATTGTTCATTAAGTCAGGGATGAAAACCTTTAAGATCCTATTTTAGAGTGTCCTTCGTTTGCATGTACATCCTTCTCTATTCTTATATAGCTTTATTCTCCCTTGATAGTCTCTCAAGATTCATTTTTTGGAGTTATAATGTCATCTTGATTTCCTTTGTATGGATAAATGGTTTATGTGGTTGAAAATTTTTGGACAAAAATCAAAGAAGAATGATTGCCAATGAAGTGAGGGAGGCCGATAATCACTGAATAAAAAACAGAATTTGATGTTGATGAAAACCGCCAGGCAAAAATTATAAATCGTCATTGAGGTTTCTATAAGGCCCGATTTACTCATTCACACAGTTAAGGTAATAGCTAGAAGCCTAGACCAGCGACTAACTGTCTATGACAATCATGTTAAATTGCCCCAACTGCAGCTTTATGAATTTGCGATAGGCCCCATCAAAATTTATCTTTATCCATCCTGCAAGAGGGGTTGCCCATGGGTGAATATGGAGACGCGTCTACGAAGACAGGACTGTCTTCTGTTTTGTTTAGAAGCAACCTTCAAAGCGTGAATTCGGATAACCATAGTATCCATATTTGAATCATGAAAGATGTTAGCGGATGGAGTTTAGTAGATGAAGAGCCATACTTAGTTGTTAAAATTTTTAACCAATCTGTAATGGACGTAAAATTGCCCAACAATCTGCCATTAACCACCGGAAACCACAACACTCTAGTAAGCTAAAATGAAAGCGATAAATGATCAGGTTACTGGTTACATATCACACATAAAACAGGATAATGATAACAAATTCTAGCTAAATAGCCTTCTGATGTGAGAGCATTGTGACAAGTCTTCCGAAGAAAGTGTTTGATGCGATGGGCAAGTGGTATATACCATAAATGCAAGCAAAAATCATCTCCTCCTCAGGGAAACGAGCTATCAAATCTGATTCCGATTGAACAGGACAATTGGGGTTAGGTGTGGAAGATGAGCATCCACTAATAACCATTTATCCTACAAAATGATGATGGATTGGCCATTAGCAATGTGCCCACCGAGTCCTCCTTAAATTAAATAGTTTAATTTAACTAAAGCTTTCCAAGTAGGTGAATTAGTATGTATAGTAGCCATATCAAAAAGTGAAAATTGTCAAACATATTTCTCTGATTACCTGTATCCATAAAGAGTTGAAGTTTGTCAACACATGCCATAATATTTTTCAGGAGTAATGTTAGATTTAAAAGGTGAATTTGCTTTAAATTTTAACTCCGTCTTTCCAAAAATATCTTCTTCTTTGAAATTTCTAAAAAATTACTCCCTTTGTCCTATATATACTAATGGTTCTATTTAAAAAAATGATGGTTTTTATTAAATGGTGAAACTCACAATTTAGAGATTGGGAAATAAACTTATAAGATTCATTTTCAAGTATCCAATCACTTAAATTAAACAAAGAAAACATCTATATGCACCCCTAGAAAACCCTCAGTACCCCATTATAGAGACAAAATTGGGTAATTTCCAATTATTTTTGTACCCCAAATGCACCCATGTTATTTCCTAAGTCATTACCCCCAAATAAACAAACAGGAAAAGTTACAGAGTGCCATGACGTATCATCTCCCATGCATCTCCTACGTTGTCTACAATATTCCCTGAGTACACACTGGAGAAGCTTCAGAAAGCAACAAACTTTTGGATCATCAATCACTTCTCCTAGTGTGATTTTGGGTTTGAACGTTATTGGTGTTGTGGATTTGGGTTTTGGTTTTGATCACTTTGGAAATCCTATTTTTCCCGCTTAGCATTTGCCACTGTGGAAGTTACGGTCGTCGGGGCTTCATTTCGAACATTATGGATCAGTGGCCGAATATAGTTGAAGAGTGAGAAGAAAACATTGATATGCCAGGGAAGAAGAAGGGCTTAAGAAAAAAAAACCCAGTAAGCAGGGGATAGATTAATGCCTCAACATAGTTTCTAGAATTGCACATACGGTGAGCACCTACTGACAAATTACATGGAAGCATATAGCGGGTGCCCACTGAGAGAGGATATGTTTTTTATTGGAGCCCTGGTCGTGTTTCTTGAATTGCTCTCATGGTGGGTGCCCCCCAAAAAATTATATGAATATATACGGTGGGTGCCCACCGAGAGTGCAAATGTTTTTTATTAGTGCTCCGGCATTGTTTCTGGAATTGATCTCACAGTGGGTGCCCCACAACAGATTACATAGAAATATACGGTGACTGCCCACCGATAGAGCATATATTTTTTTATTGGAGCCCTGGTCTTGTTTATGGAATTCCTCTTACTGTGGCTGCCCTTCGACAGATTACATGGATGCATACGGTGGGTGCCCACCGAGAGTGCAGAAGTTTTTATTAGTGCCTCGACATTGTTTCTGGAATTGATCTCACGGTGGGTGCCCCTTGACAGATTATGTCATGCCCCGGCACTGCCCGACCCGAGCCGAACCCGGTCCAAGGGCCTAACTAGTGCATGGGGGCGACATAGTGAAACGATTGAGGAAAAATAGCGGAAGACTTATGCCCCAACTACGGGCGGTTTAATATTAACGGAGTTTACGCACTACTTTGAGAAAGAGTAAATAGGTAGAACCAAAGAGTTAAACTCTTATTAAACCATAATCTTAAACCCACATACTAATAATTCATAGCCACACACTTGGCTCCAAAACAAGTCTCAAAGAAACTAAAACATAGTATCTCACAAATCTAAGATAAGGATCATCTACAAGGTTCTAACATCAAAATAAGATAAATGAAGAAACATGCAAAACTAGGAGCCTCTATGACTTCTCCCAAGCTCTCTTCAACCTTTCCTCATATAGAGGATCCTGTCCGTCTGCATGTCACGCCACGCAACCCCAAAATAAAACAAGAAAGTGGGGTGAGTATAAAAACTCAATAATGGTTTTGAATATAACTATAATCACCAGAAAACATAACGACATGGCAATGAAGCAAATCAAATCTAAGATTAACATGCTATACCACTTTCTGATCTTACATTCATATCACATAAACCTGCATAATAGTGTCTTAATCACACCATTCATGATCATGCATTCATATCACATAAACTTGCATAATAGTATCTCATTCACACCAATTCTGATCATGCATTCATATCACATAAACCTGCATAATAGTGTATCATTCACACCAATTCTGATCATGTATTCATATCACATAAACCTGCATAATAGTGTCTCAAATACACCATTTTCTGATTATGCATTTATATCACATAAACCTGCATAATAGTGTCTCAAACACACCATTTCTGATCAACATAAACCAGCATAATAGTGTCTCAAACATACTATTTCTGATCATGTATTCATATCATATCAAATTTATTCACCCTGCACGACAAATGTGTCAAACACATGATACACAATCATGCATAGCATTCATAATAGACATGCATCAATACAAATGGTGAATGTCTCCATCAAGGAGTAAACACAAGCATTGCCACATAGGCAGGACATGGTCAAGGCCACAAAGGCAAGACACAATCAGATTTCTACACAGGAAATGTAAAAGAGTCGGGGTTGTCAATCCTTAAAGCTGCTCGCCCTGAACGATCCTGACTAAGGATGTCCCATTCTCACACATAGAATCTAAAGTAGGGGTATTCACCTAAGGACATCTCCTGCGAAGGGGAGAACCTGAATTCCCACACAGGGAACCCTATAACACATGGTAGCGGGTGCACACGGCATACCACACTGGATTCTCAGGGTCCAGATGACACTCATAATAATAATCTCAAATCCGCAAGATAAGTACACAACTCCTCCCCACATAATTCCATTTCTCAAGACTCAACCCGAGGAGTATACACGTTCCACACAGGAACTTAAATCGAAAACATGTCCTTTCGGACCAACCAAGTTTTGATTAATTCACCGAGCGATTAATCCGGCACGTAATCTAAAGCATTGCATACAATCGATTAATTTCGGTTAAACATCGGTAAAACTTTATCCATGAATAATGATCTATGATGCATGCTAACATGATACATCCATGAGCAAGACCTACGTGGATTTCAACACATGAAACGTGGTCCTAATCAGTCCCCTCATGCATCATAATCACCTCATAATTAACTACAATATCATAGTAGATTCCTCATACGTGTGTGTTCATGCATATCTCAGCACATGCCCAATGCTTAACATAAACTCATAAGACAATTTACACATGCTTGAACATATTCAAAACAATAATTCCTAACTGAAATCAAAACAAAATCTACCATAAGGATTAAATCCATCCATGTGAAATCGAACATTCACTCCCACAATCATGATTCTTCCATTCATTAAGCCACAACATGATCACATCTATTACCCATAAGCCATCCTCATTATGAGAGAACACCTCTCACCATTTTTCCACATAATATCCCTACTGGAAACATATTTTGTTCATAAAAATACCAACATTCACAAATTTAAGGTACTTCAATATCAACATGTATAACGATCAACATAATATGATGTCACAAGACAACACCTAAACATAATCCATACACTTTCATCATCAATTCTACACCTCTAGTAGCCTAATTTCATCATAATCCACCTCCCATAACCATTAAAATCATCAAATGGAGTAAAACATTGAAATGTGCATAAGTTTCAAAAATAGTAAAAATTGTCGTGTAGCCGTTCGATCGCCCTACAAAGCCATTTGATCGGCTATACTGCAAATTTGCTAAAATTGTAGTGTTGCCGATCGATTGCCCTGGTAGGCCGTTCGATCGCCAACACAGCAGTTTTGACCTTCTTCTTCATTTCGAATTTCAAAACCGAAACACCATGAAAACACCTTCAAATATTCATCCATGGTACCAAACATTATCAAAAACTCATCAAACCTTCTAGAATACTAATCTAAACTATTCTAAAACAAAACCCTGAGAAATCGGAACAAGAAATTAATATTTACTAATCCCACCATTAAAGCACTAAATCAAACAAACTCATTCAAATAAACCATAAAAATCGAGATTTTACAATAAGAAAATTAAGATTGAAGACCCATTACCTTGTCACTTGTTTAGATTCGGATTTGACCTTCACCCTTCTTGGAAACCTTCTAAAAACATAATGTCTAAGTTAAACTCCATTAAAAATCGATTTAACATTGAAAACCTTAAAGAAATCTTAGATCTAGGGCTTGTTAAGCATAAAAAACGAATTTTGATATGTAGGGTTTGAAGTAAGGGAGTAAATCAGTGACTTTGATGCTTGAAATCGAATCAAATCAAAGGGGAAATGTTAGATTAAGAAAGGATTAGGTAAAAATCTACGGTTTAAGCTTAATTAAGGAAGAACATACCTTAATCCCTTCTAATCCGGGACTAATTGAGAAACTAGGCTTTAATCACCTCCTCCCAGCCTATTCCCAAAATAAAAATGGCTCAACCCTTTTCCTTTTATAATAGGGTTTGAGGTACACTTAATGAATTAATGGGGTGTAAAGAGAATTTTGGGCTAAAAATAGGTATTTTAAATATTTGAGCACTAATTAAATCCAATAAAATTCTAAAAATTTTTATATGAGCTTAAGTTGATGTCTGGGGCATTTTGGTCTAAAAATCCTAATTTCGTCGGTGGGGCCCACAGGGGGTCCTGCCAAACCCTAATTTTTGGAAAATTAGTAAAAATTCAGAAAAATCATAAAAATTTAGAATTGACTAAAAATTACTTAAAAATAATAAATGTAGAGTTAATTTTACTTAAAACCTTTAGAAATGTCATTTATCTTAGAAAACCACAGAATTTAGAATCAGAAAACGCGTAAACCACACATTAACAAATAAATAACATTAGAATAAACCGGTTCAAAAAATGAGAGTCCTTATAGATTATATGGAAGCATACAGAGGGTGCCTACCGATAGAGCAAAAAAAACTTTAGTTCGGGGTACACAGTGACTAATCTGGAGGGGTAATAAAGTAAAATTAAATTAAAATTTTAGTTCATGGTATATTAAAAAATTATTTTAAATTAATACGGAGTAAAAAAGTAATAGGGTACCGAGGGGTATTTGGGGGTGTTCTTAAACAAAATGGAGCTATTAATATGAGATACATTTTTTTGCCAAATGGAGAGCTATTAATATAAGACAAAGGGAGTATCATTTTATTTGTATTTGACTTATTAAAACATCCACACTCTGCAAAAAGTTTAATACTCTATCTATCCTACATTATGAGGCTATTTTTTTGTCGAAGTTAATGATTATAACTTACACCATGCCAAATATGTTCTTTCATGATTTGACTTTTCCAATCTCTAGTTTGTACTAACTAATTAATGGACATGCTAAGTTAGAATTAAACAACTTGCACCTTTCGAATATACGTACTATCCGTTTTCTACCATGATTCTCAGTAATTTGTTAATCTACTCTCAATAAGTTTCTCTTATTCGCCTCTTTCTCCCAATAGGTTTCTCAACTTTATTGTATTAATAGTTACTTATCCTCGTAAATAATAATATTGGTAAGAATAAAATAAACTAGTTCATAAATTGTTAGTGTGGATCATTCATTTAGATATCTTTCTAACATGTAGTCATCAAGGGAAAGGGAATCTTGCTTCCAAAATAGAAAGAACGAAAAGGGAGAACATTCAGCAGTGCGAGCAAAGAATTAAGGGATAAGTCAACCGGGTGTAATTGGCATGATTGCAGGTTAATAACATATAGGTTCGAGGTCAATTTCTTGGTTTTGGTTCTATCACATTCCTGTCAATGCAATGGATTTCTTTCCATTATGTAAAAAAAAAACTATCTTTTTTAGTACCAATATATATTTGTATTCCATTCATCCCACATTAATGTTACATTTAAAAAAGATAGTAGTTTTTATTGAACGGTGAAACCCACATAATATGAGAAAGAAAAATAAGCTTATGATACTCTTTTTTAATTACTCAATAGTTAAATTGAACAAAATAGAGTTATTAATATGGAGCAAACGTTTTTGTCAAATGGAACTATTAATTTAAGACGGTTGGAAAACTAAATGGAACTATTAATGTAGGACAAAAGAAATATATTTGCATCCTATTCTTTGTGGAGAGCACCTTAATGTATCCTCTTCTTTTTCTTAATGGGTAGGTTCTAACCATGAAAATTAACCAGGGTATTGTGTTTTAGTGCCGATAAAGATTAATTGGCAGCATCACAAGCAAGACAATTCTTGAGAACTCAACAATATGATCATATTCTCCCATGTGCACAACCTATTTGCATGCATTATTTGTACTCATTAATTAAAGGCATCTATGGGGTGCTACCATGGTTTAATTGCAATTGTTTGAAGGCTCTACAAGGGTATTATCGTATTAGACACAACCACTTAAGCATTTAGCCTATTCGTTGGTCCTAAGCATTGGTAATAATTATATAATTATAATAGTAGCATTGATATTAAGAACTTATCTATATGTACCTCATTAATCCCCTTCGTACACTGTTTTGCAAAAAAAGTTACTATTTTTTAAAAAAAATTTAACTACTAAAGCTCCTATTACTTTTCTCTTCTATTACCCCAACCTAAAATAACTGTAGCTCTGCCAAGTAGCAAATCTCCCGTAGCCTCGGATTGAAGACTACTGGTCATGACTAAGAGACCCATTGGCTGCTGCTAGGAGACCCATTGGCTGGGACAATCTCTTGGCCACGGCTAGGAGACCCACTGGATCTTGTTGCGGTTGTCTTCTGGCTGAAGACAGAGGGTCTCCTGGTCGTGGCCTCTCCAGGCAGTGACCAATGGGTCTCCTGTCTGCGGTTGTGGAGACCCACTGGCTTTGCCTGTCTCATCTCCAGGACGCGACCAGTGAATCTTCTAGTCGCAACCAGAGCAAGGCCAAGAAACCATGCCCATTGGATCTAGTCGCAGTTGTCTCTGGGCCGCGGCCAAAGGGTCTTCTGGCTGCGATCAATTGGTCTTCCGGCTGCAGCCTAGCCTTCTGTGGTCTTCCTGGCCGTGGCCTCATCGAGGAAGAAGAGGAGAAGAAGGTCGCCAGCAGGAGGCGGAGAAAGGGTTAAGATTGAGTAAGAAAAAATATCATATAGTATGGGGTATATGTAAAAAATTATAAAAAGGTAAATGAGAAAAGGGCTGCGAACATCGTTAGGTTGCATATAAATGCAGTCTAATAGGGCAATGTTATTCGTGAAACAGAAAATTTCAAACAAAATTTAACACCAATTGTCATTCATGTGTTGCGCATATATGGAAGTCTATGAAATTTAAAGTTCATTCTTCATGTGTATATCCCTTCGCTTAAATACACCCTCTCTCCTAATCTTGAGATATTCATCGCAACCCACTGGCTCATTAAACCATGAGTAATATAATATACACCCTACAAGTTTGTTCAATAAAATCATCTAATTAGGTTTTCGATAGAGAGAACATGTGGGTCTCACTCAAAGCTCACTTGAGCCTACATGTTTTGTCCCATCAAAATATAGTTGGAGGGTATTGTTAAACATTGAGTAATTATCATTTTCATTAGAGAATCCCATAGTTGGAAGGTATTGTTAAACATTGAGTGATTATCATTTTCATTAGAGAATCCCAAAGAGACACTTACAATAACTCCGTACCTGCTAAGATTATGTTTATTTCCATTTTGTCGACAAATTTCCACTGCTACATGCTCAAGCGTATCTCTCCTTTCCAAAAGAAAACAAAGAGAATCAGGTGATTCATATAATAACTAAAATACGTGTTTTGTCCCATCAAAATATAGTTGGAGGGTTTTGTTAAACATTGGTCATTATCATTTTCATTAGAGAATCTCAAAGAGACACTTAGGGTCTGTTTTGATTGGTGAAAATCGGGAAAAAGGGAAAGAGAAAGAGAAAGTGAATTCAGGAGAAAGAAAAACTAAGAGATTCTTAAAAAAATTTCACTGTTTAGTTATACAAATGATGTTAGAGAAAATTAATGGTGATGATGGTGGTGATGGTGATGGTAATAGCAGTGGTTATAGTTGCGGTGGTGGCGGCGGCGGCTGGGGTAGTTGTGGCGGCGGTGGTAGGGGGTGGGGGGGCAGTGGTGGTGCCAGCGGCGGTCAGTAGTGGTGGTGGCTGCAGCAGTAATAATGGTAGTAGTGATGGTGACAGTGGTTGCGGTAGTGGTGGTAGCAATGACGGTTGTGGTGGTGATGGTGGTAATAATGACATAGGTGGTAATGATAGCGGTGACGGTGACAACAGTGATAATGGTGGTGGTGGTAATAGCGGTAAGATATAAGTTTTTAGTGCACTAATTTTCTCCCAAAATCCATAGGTTAATAGATAAAAAGTTTTTACACCAATTTTTCATCTATTTTCTCTCGGTTTTTACTCCAGTTTCTTTTTCCCCGTTGCACAAAATAGTAGAAACTGAGGAATTTTAAGAAAGATTCATTTCTTTTCCCTCACTTTTCACCAATCCAAACATACCCTTACAATTTCTCCGTATCTGTTAGGATTACGTTTACTTCCATTTTGTCAACAAATTTCCACCGGTTACATGCTCAAGCATATCTCTTATTTCCAAGAAAACAAAGAGAATCAGTTGACTGATTTAATCAGTAAAATCGCTTACCATATATGATAACATGCTCCCTTCTCCTTGTCATGTATCACCTGCTTTGCAAGTTCAACTCAGCCCTCAATCTGTTCCTATATAGTACCAGCTGTTAGTAGCCTGTTACACAAACTTCCCTGCAAAATGAGCTAAAAACAAGTTATCTCTATTCTATTTTTCTTTTCCAACCATCTCCAATGGAGACCACAAGGCCATCATCTCCACATGCCACCTTCGTCATCATCCTCGTATTAACATCTCTCATTCAGTCATCTTTCATGTTCGATACAAATCAGCCCATCAAGACCATAGTAGTCCTCGTCATGGAGAACAGATCTTTTGACAACATTCTAGGCTGGATGAAAAAATCTGTCAACCCGAATATCAACGGCCTCACCGGCGCAGAATGCAACCCCAAGTCCACAAAGGATCCCCATTCCCCTACTGTTTGCGTCACTGACGGTGCCGAATACGTGGACCCTGACCCGGGCCACTCTTTCGAAGCAATCAAACAACAAATCTATGGCTCCGGCACTACTCCCACCATGACCGGCTTTCTTGAACAAGCTCTGAGCATGCCAGATAACCAATCAGAAGCCGTCATGAAAGGATTCAGACCCGAGTCTATCCCGGTCTATAAATCTCTGGTTGCTGAATTCGCAGTCTTCGATCGATGGTTTGCCTCCATTCCTACCTCGACCCAGCCCAATAGGTTGTATCTCTACTCAGCCACTTCTCATGGCCTTTCGTGTAATGACGCGGTGCGATTGGCAGAAGGGCTCCCACAGAAGACCATCTTCGATTCTCTGGACGAAAACGGGTTGGACTTTGGGATCTACTTTCAGAACATTCCCAACACCCTCTTCTACAGAAACATGAGGCAGATCAAATACGCACCTAAATTCCATATCTATGATACCACGTTCCAGAAGCATGCAAAGAAGGGGAAGCTGCCGAGACTGACTGTGATCGAGCCCAGGTACTTTGATATCCCGTCCATGCCAGCCAACGATGACCACCCTTCGCATGACGTGGGCAATGGACAGAGGCTAGTGAAGGAGGTGTACGAGGCCCTGAGGTCCAGCCCTCAGTGGAACGAGATGTTGCTGATAATCACGTATGATGAACATGGCGGATTCTACGACCATGTTCCCACCCCTGATACAAACATTCCGAGTCCTGACGGAATAATAAGTCAGAAACACTCATTTAACTTTGATAGATTGGGCGTTCGGGTCCCTTCAATTATGGTATCTCCTTGGATTAAGAAAGGAACTGGTAAGCACAGCGTGATGTTCTTTCCTTGCCTTGTTTGTTTGTTTATTTGTTTTGGGGAGGGAGAAGGAAAGATTTTTTTATTCCCTTTTTTTTCTTAAAAAATATTTTGAGACTAATCACTTCTTGCCAATCCCTTGTTTGATTGACACAAAACTTACACTAGTTAGAATTGTAGTTTTTCTATCGTTATAGATGGAATACTATCGTTCAAACTGAGACACTTAAATTTTGGACTAAAAATTAGTGATCAAAGTTTGACAAATTTCTGCTCTTTGTATAGTGATAAGTCGTCCAAATGGACCCTCGAGTAACTCAGAATTCGAGCATTCCTCAATTCCTGCCACAATAAAGAAGATGTTCAACCTCAGCTCCAACTTCTTGACAAAAAGAGATGCTTGGGCGGGAACTTTTGAGCAAGTTGTTGGCGAATTGACCTCACCCCGAACAGATTGCCCAGGTATGAGCTTAACTAAACAGAAATAAAAAAAGTTTTCAAGTTCGCTATATATTCATTCTTTATCACTTGCTATGATTTGGAATACGCATTTACTGATTTGTGTACTGTTTAAATAAAGCAGTGACTCCAGCACGCGATACATCTATCTATTTAGTTTTGAGTGGAAATACGTTTAAAACCTTTGAGTGAGTAATGATTCGCTCACGAATTCCATTCATCTTCCCTGGTTTTGATGACAGAAACCCTTCCAAATCCGGTTCCTCTTAGAAAGACAGAAGCACAAGAGAATAGAAAACTGTCCGAGTTTCAAACCGAGATGGTTCAGTTGGCTGCGGCTCTCAACGGTGATCACCTCCTCGGTACCTTTTCTGGCAAAATCCGCGAGATGACTGTGAAGGAGGCTTACAATTATTGTACTGGCTCCGTTGCAAGATTTCTTCAAGCCGGTAAAGAAGCCATCAATATGGGTGCCCATGAGTCTGTTATAGTTGACATGAGATCTTCCCTCACTAGCAGAAAAATAGTTCATTGACTGTATCAATTACAACTTCGCATTCACTCTAAAATTTTTTCTTGCATTGTTTAACAATATGTGGCACCTGTTTAAGAAGATCTAAACATGCAAAAAAAAAAACAATCAGAATAAGATGAGTGCAAATCGCAAGGCTAATAAAGTTGTTCTCCATATTGTCGGAAGAGTTTTTTTTTATCACGCTGTAAACAATGCTTCTGAATCTCGAGCACAAAAATTACTCTTGAGTTCTATAAGTTATAATACCACAAAAAGATAACTTTGATCTTCCAGCATGATTAAAAACTATAGTTTTTCTTCTAAAACAAGATGAGAAAACTTAATCCCCAAGATTGATCAAATGTTCATTACATACTCCTTCCATCCCAAATTAATATTAATAGTTCCATTTGGCAAAAAGTTTATTCGATAATAATTGCTCTATCTTGTTTAATCTAAGTGATTGGTTAATTAAGAAAGAGTATTATAAACTTATTTCCCCTCATGTGGATTTCACAATTCAATAAAAATTATTATTTTTCTAATTTTGCTAATAATATGGGAAGGAGAAAGTATAATTCAAGTATAAGTCTCCTTCTTTGAGACTGCTCCCTTTTCAAAAAAAAGTAGCCCAACCTTCACTCGAAGGTATATTCCCTAGTTGTCATAAGATATATTCCCCTTGTTTCAAATTAATAATTTTATTTGGCAAAAAAATTTGTTCAATATTAATAATTTTATTTTGTTTAATTTAAATGACGGTGTACTTAAAAAAATATTATAAGCTTATTTTCCCTTCTCTTAGATGTGGGTGTTACTATTTAATAAAAATTATTATTTTTCTAAATATAACTATTAATATATGACAAATGAAGTGTATCTATTTCTAGTGAAACAAAAAGTTTGAGATAATTATATATGAAAAAAAGTGAAAATGATATATTACATGGCAAGAGTTGAAACTTTGAGGGACATAAAATCTATGGTGTAATTATATGCATGTATATATTTAAAAAATAATGTGTGTGTGTGTGGAGCTTCAAGCTAAGCAAAAACACACGTATGTTTAAGCTTGGTTAGGCCAACTCTAAGTTTGAGTTCTGATGTGAGTCAAGCCAAGTTAAACACGAAATGAGTCAAGTTTGCTTTAACACTTATAGGGTTTCCCTTTAAAAAAAAAGATAGCAATTTATCCCTAATTTCAAAAAGTTTGAGATAATTATATATGAAAAAAAGTGAAAATGATATTTTACATGGCAAGAGTTGAAACTTTGAGGGACATAAAATCTATGGTGTAATTATATGCATGTATATATTTAAAAATTAATGTGTGTGTGTGTGTGTGTGTGTGTGTGTGTGGAGCTTCAAGCTAAGCAAAAACACACGTATGTTTAAGCTTGGTTAGGCCAACTCTAAGTTTGAGTTCTGATGTGAGTCAAGCCAAGTTAAACACGAAATGAGTCAAGTTTGCTTTAACACTCATAGGGTTTCCCTTTAAAAAAAAAGATAGCAATTTATCCCTAATTTCAAAAACACAGTTTTTAAGTTTATCCCTACAACAAAGTATATAAAATGCTAAAAAATGGAAGAACAAAACATGCTATTACTTCTAACATGGGAAACATGTAATTAATTTGGGCCCTGTGGTAGTCAAATTCCAAGCATGAGCATCTCAATGCATCATCAACAAATATGTTTGTTTACCAGCTCAATGACTGGTGCCTATGACCATGTTAGGTGGGGCTCCTAATTCACTACATAAAGGTAGGGTTGCTAGTTAGCCCGTAGCCCGACCAAGAAAATAGCAGGCTTGGGCTTGAATATTTCATCCACATCTACAAACTAGGCTTGAATAGTTCAGGCCTGTTGTGAATAGGGTCGAGTCAAGGCTCATGCATAAAAAGGCCATAGGCTTTCTAGTCAAGCCCAAATTAAGAAAAATATTTTTTTTGTTATATGAGATAGTTTTCCATTGTTAAGATAAGAAAATTTAAAGCAGAAAGTTGACAATTTAAAAAGGGTAAAACATCCAAACCCACATCTCTTTGTTATGAATGTACTACCTTAAAAGACTAAAGACTCATTAGTGAGACCTCACTCAAAGGCTAAAGCCTATTTTAAAAATATATATAACAAAAAAAAACCTAAAAGGTGCCCTTGGCTTGGCCCAAGTCAGGGCAACATTTTACTCTGGAGGTTAGGATCATGATGGGCCCTTAATCTGACAACATTTTTAGGGCAGGGCACGTGCCTACCCTTGGCCCACTAAGGCCCAGCTTGCATGCAACCCTACATAGAGGTCATACGAGTTAAATCTAACATGGTACATAGATGCTATGTTGGCATCTACACAACCTATTAGGAGTTGCATATACCATGGTCACTTAGCACTTGTTGTGGAGCCATGTCAAGCTAGACATGTTCATCATGTCAATGTGTTTTCATGTATCTATTTTGCATAGGAGAGAGAAGCTTGTATATTTAAGTGTATTTTGATCCGTTAAAACTTATAAATTAAAAATACCCCAAAATTACCCCTTTTCCTTTGCATTTTACGCGTGTCATCATTTATTCACAACATGATGTATTTCATTATATAATGGGATGTGTTTGGTGTATTTGGATTTATTTTTGTATTTCAGTGTAAAGCGAGATGTATTTTAGTTTACAGCAAGATGTATTTTTGTGTATAATGAGATATCTTTCAATTTCTATGTACAATGAGATGATTTTGGTATATGTTTTGGTGTACAACAAAATACGTTTTCAATATATAGTAAGATGTGCTTCCGTGTATAGCGAGATATATTTTAGTACATTTTGATCTTTTTAAAGAGGGGTATATTTAACTTTCTACGTCTTTTCACAACACCCCATACCCTAACCAGTCTAAAATTAAACTTGAAATAATGCTATGAAAGAACTTTTGTTTTGAGGCCTTTTTTAAAAATTTGTTCTTTTGATAATCACCAGAGTCGACATATATGGTTGGATTCTCTTCTTCTTGTAAGATCACCAACATGTTAAGTTCACCTCAATCACCAATATGTTCCTATATATTCTAAGTTCTTCGTTTGCATTACAAGAAGAAGAGAAAATGAGAAACTTTTGGTTCTTATAAAATTTCCTTTCAAGATGAAAAAAACCAAGTCCAACTCTATTCTTCCATCTTTCATTTCCAATCAATTCGACTGCACGATTCCATGACCAGACGACCTTCGCCTTATTCCACCACCATACACGTCACCCTCATGTTAACATCTCTCATTCCTACGGTTTCTGCAAGAACCGAATCAAACCGAATTTTGGAACCGAGATATAGGAACCGAACCAAAACCAAATTTTAGAACAGAAATATAAAAACCGAACCGAACCAAGATAAGAACTGAAACCGACCATTTGAATAAAATTACTTTCATTAATCATATTGATACTTGCAACCTAAAACATTTTATCATTATAAATACATCCATAAAAGTGTTCATCATTAGGCCTATGTCAAAAAAAAAAAAAAACAACATTTGGAACAAAAACATTACAAAATGTAGAGTCTAAACCTATTACACTCCCGTGTTGACCCTGCTAAGTAATAATCTGTTTCTCTTGGTATGAAGCTCCTACAACAAGTTCTCCTAGTATGAAGCCCCCTGATGAAGGTCGTTTGGTCTTCCGCTGTCATTGTTAACCATATGTTAACCACATGGGAAAATTAGTGAATTAACAGCTTACATAGGAGAAAATTGTGCAAAAGTAACATGAAGAATAAGTTAAAATAAATCAGTTATTACTGACTGAGGTAAGATAAAGATCAACAAAAATAAAAAACTCAATGGCGTAATACCTGTAACGAGCTTGAACTATGAACTTGTCTTGGTGTATACTCCTTCTGGAAGTGGAATGGCGAGTAAATTTAACAGAGCTAGATTTTAAAAGACATTGATCGGTTGCCTGTAATGAAAATCCTTCACAATAACATAAAATAAGGATAAGGCATTCTCAAGTCTCAAACAAATTTTAGCATGGACAATTCACCACCCAAAAAAAAAGGTAAGGAAAAACAAATGTGTAGCGAATATTAAATGGAGGATAGCATTTTTATATTCGTCATAAATTCAAAGCCATGTTTTTATCTCAATATTTTTCTAAAATTTAGAGCAAGAAGAGAATTGCACACACAACATGAAATCTTGTGTACATGACAACAAGCTAATATTATCTACAGGAAAGAAGATAGGAAGGGAGCAATTGAACATCAGAAGTTGCTATCTCACTCTTTGACCCCACATTATATCAGAACAAAACCGAACCTCAGAAGTATAACAATAAATTTGAATGCCAGGTAATTCCTAACCACTATTCTTTTATAAAATATGCTAAGCATAAGAGGATTACAGAAAATTGCATTCATCAAAGCAATAATGTATGATTTAAACACAAAAACATGAAAACTTAAAAAAGATAACAAAAGGGTTTGTAGCTGATACAGTAAATTATAATAAAAAATAAGAATCAAATAATATTATGAAAGAAAAAACAAACTAGTCAATCCGACAGTAAGAAGCAACAGGAATACACATAAACGTCTGCCACCTTCCATTTGATTTCCGAAAAACCAAGCACAAACACGGATAAGAAATAAGGCCCAAGAGCACAAAAGCTTAACCTGCTTGTTGGCATCTGACCTCCAGAAGAGCAGCAGCGTCTGCTACATCTAGCTAGCAGTCCAACAAAAAACCCAGCCACTGGATTCAAAAGAAAAGAAAAACCCAGCCATATAAAAGAAAAAAGAGCAATTATAGTCCTATAATGTTCAAACACAAGTGCAGTTCAACGAGCAGATAATAAACAAAGCAGACAAACAAAACACATACTTCCCGGGAAATAAAAACAAAAACTTGATCCCTTTGAAATAGCAGGTACAAATACAACCAAAGGAACCCGCATCCAAATAAAGGCAGCTCAAAGAAAAAGGTGGAGAAACACAATACTGAAATGGGAGTAGGAGTCGAAGTTGTAATCGGCTCTGGACCTCTGGTCTTTTCGCTACCGATGACGTATTCGGAAGGAGGAGGAAAGGGGGCCGGAGAGGAGGGGGATGAAGGGTCGGACCGTCGGAGGGAGCCACCGCAGCACCACCGCCCACCGGGAAAAGGACTATGGGAGAGATTTAGAGGCGGAATGAGATTTTAGGGTTTGGGGTTGGGAAAGGGTGAAAGAGCGAGAGTGAGTGTTAAGGGGTTTTACATGGGTATATATTTCGGTTCGGTTCGGTTCCGGTTTCGATTTTTTTTCGTAAAACCGAACCGAACCGAAATTCATTCGGTTTTTTTATCTTTAGAACCGAACCGAAACCGAATAAAGAATCGAACCGTTAAATTTCGATTCGGTTTCACCCGATTCAGTTCGGTTCCGATTTTTTGGTGCAGCCCTACAAAAACATAGTAATCCTTAGAGAATAGATCCTTCACAAGGAAAATAATATGTTTACAACAAAAATTTACATCAAAAGCTCACAGAATTTTAATTAGTCTAGATTAAGTACGTCTATGTGAATTTTATGTATGGTCCACTTGTTAAAGTCAGCACTCTAGTTTGGGAATATCACTATCATTGGGCAACATGTTCAGCTGGATGAAGTAATTCGTCAACTCAAAAATATCAAGGGCCTCAACTGGCACTGAATGCAAACCGAAGTCCAATAAAAAACCCTAACTCACCTAGTTTTTGCGTCATAGACCATGCTGAGTACGTGGACCTAATCCGGGCCACTCCATCAACGAAAACAAAGCAGCGAGTCTAAGGCTCTGGCACTACTCGCGCCATGACCGGCTCTCTTGAACAAGCCCTGGGCATGTCAGTTAGCGAGTCAAAAGCTGTCATGAAAGGTTTCAAGCACTAGTCCATCCCGGTCTATGCATCTTTGGCCCAAGAATTCGCAGTCTTTGATTGATGGTTTACCTCTGTTCCTGCCGAGACCCAACCCCAATAGGTTGTATTTCTTCTCGAGTACTCCTCGTAGCTTGACATCCAATGGCAAGGTGAGATTGGCAGTAATAGTTCACCTTGGGTTGTTACCAAAAAAGGAGAGAAAGGTGAGATTGGCATAAGAGCTCCCACAGAAGACCATCTTTAATTCTATGGAAGAGAAAAGGATGGGCTTCGGTATCTACTTTCAGAGTATCCCAGCACCCTCTTCTACATGAACTTGAGGATGATCAAGTATACATACAACTCCCATAGCTACGATTTCGCGTCGAGAAGCATGCAACATAGGGAAAGCTGTCGAAGCTGACAGTAATCGAGCCCAACTACTTCGACATACAATTATTCCAGGCAATGATGATCACTGGCCAATGGCAGAAGCTGGTGAAGGAGGTGCACGAGGCCCTGAGGTCTAGCCCTTATTAGAACGAGACTTGCTAATTATCACGTATGATGAGCATGGCGGGTTCTACGACAATGTTCCCACCCCTGAAACAAATATTTTTAGCCCCGACAGAATTATAAGCCAGGAATAATGGCGTTCAGGTCCCCACAATCATGGTCTCCCCTTGGATTCAGAAAGGAACTGGTAAGCACATGCAGATGTTCTTTCCTCACCTCGTTTATTTAGCTACTATTTCTTTCTTTTGGGGAGGTAGGACCCTAGGGGATTTTCTTTGCGATATAAGAGCATGTTTAGCCACAACTGTAGCTCCTGAAGCTAAATCTCTAACAAGTTTTTTCCTATAAAAAATTGAGCTGTTAATCCAACGCTTATTTAACACGAAACTTATCACTAGCAGTGACGAAAAAAATAAAAGTTATCCATTTGGCTTAAATTTTAATTGTTTAAATTATAAAGTAATATGTTGTTGGTTATCATTTTTATACTTCAATTCACAACTCGAGATAAAGCCGCTTTTGAGCTTTTGCAAATATAGACATTTCTGTTCCAGTTTCGAAAGAAGAAGATTCTCTTTGGTGCCCCATGAAATAATAAGGCCCAATTGCAACGGCCATGTAGCATGTGTAACCAGCAATAGCCGGTTAGAATAAACATTTAATCTTCGAAACATGTTCGCTTGCAAATTTTATTTAAGTTTTATTTCTCACATCAAGTTATAAATGGGATACTATCCTTCAAACTAAGACATTTATATTCTGGATTAAAAATCAGTAATTAAAATAAATAAACAGAATACTATGTTGTATATACTGATAAGTCGCCCAAACGAACCCATTAGTAACCCAGAATTTGGGCATTCCTCAATACGTACCACAATATAGAAGATGTTCAACCTCAACTTGCACATTTTGACAGGGAGAGATGCTTGGGCTCGAACATTTGAGCAAGTGTTTGGCAAATTGACCTCATCCCGATGGATCGCCCAAGTATGAGCTTTTGCTAAATGACCTTAAAAAAACGAGTTTAGATAACTACATCTTTGTTCCTCGTTATTTGCTACCACATATTGGAATAAACATTCTATAATCTGTTCAAATCTAAGATGGTGGCCAATTGAGATGGAAAGGCATCCAAAAAGTTAATCACAACTAATCTAAAATGAATTGTCAATAAGTCCCTCAGACCCCGGGTATCTTCGCATTGCAATTCATTATACACATTTATTACTTTCCTAAGCATATATTCAATGAAGTGACATCTCTCTCTGAAGACCGACGACCCCTTCCCCCAAAGGTGCCATATGCTAGACTCAAACCTGAGACCTCAAGGTGAGGTCCTATCCAGCACGCCAGCAGCTGGATTGGCTCTCGATGCAGCCAATCCAGCAGGAAGCAGATTCTGCGTGCCAAATAAGAATGTAATGTGTGCGTGTTTTTGCTCTTCTGGCACGAAGCAACTAGAGCTTTTCTTCTATACTAGAAGTGAAAATCTAAGCCCCATGATTGATGCATTTTACATTATATAATTCAAGCAACATTGAGAGTTCCGCACAGTCAAATAAGCTACAAATAGGAATGGAACCAACCAAACAAACCTTCCAATTTTCCATAAAAGTAAAAAATCAATGAAACAAAGAAATAATCTTCCCATTGGCACTCCAAACAACACAAGTCTTTTTAGGCATAGTTCAAGCGGAAAATGTCGTTCAACACATAGAAACTTCCTTGCGGGGTTGGAATCAAATGGAACATCTACGAGGCAAGCAAGATATTTATGATCATCAGCATTAGAACCAACAATAATAAAAATTTTAATTTTACGTTCTGTAGCATGTCATAATATCTAACAAGCCAAAGTTCAAGATTTTAGCAAATTTCATCAGAAAGCTTGAAACAACCCCATAATTGTACAACATTACAGCTAATTAAGAGAAGGAATAATATGACAGTTTGTGGATCAATTCAGACAACAAGAGCAATGAAAATTGAACAAACTTCAGCGCAGATGATTCAAACTGAAAACCAAATTATCTTGGCCAGCACCGTCAAATTAATAATATAAGAACGGAGGAATCAATAAGAGTAATGCCACTGAAACCACATCCTCCTTATTGCTTTACAAAAGAGTAATTGCAGCAAAAGCACATATGCATTTCCCAAAAGAACATTGAAAATTTGAAACTAAACAAAAAACAGATTTTCTTGCAAAACAGCAGCAAACAAAACAACGGACAATCTTCATTTTCAACAAGTAACTTGACAAGGTCAATATCTGAATGACTGCTAAGAGGAAGCCAAAATTGAACCACCAACAGAAAAAACAAAGTTACTTGTAAATACTTGAGGAAATCATCTAATAAGTATTAAGGCCTTATCACCAAAAAAGAAATAGAGCCATAAAAAAATGCAAGGGTTTTTAAGGCACATTGGTACAGATGTGAAAACAGTCGTAAAAAAATAAGGTGGATGCAGATGTAATGCAAGCAGGAGTCCTGATGTGGTGCACTGGACGCTACCTAGCTACAGATAAAAACTCCATTGCTGTGCCATCAGAAATTGAGTGAACCTCATCTCACTGTTTTGAGGGTGTTCACAGCTATAGCACGCCAAGATAGAGAGAAAGGGTAAAAACACAAAGAAGATGAGACCTTAGCATGCTACAGCTGTGAACACCCTCAAAAACGGTGAGATGAGGGGTAGTTCACAACTGAGGTTGAATCGGGCTGACCTAGACAAGTAAATTCTGGGGTCATTTTTGGGCTGGGCAACGCCCAGCGCTCTGAATCAAAACTCATGCAAGCAGAGTCATCTAACAATTAATGCTTGATATAAATGTGTAAAATGAAGAAAATTATAAAACACGATAACATCAGTGATACGGGAGAGGTAGAGACTGCAACGACAGTTCTTAGCTTGTGCAAGGGTCATTCGAATGCCAAACAGCTACGAGAAATTCTGCAAACCAAGCGAACCTCTACACAGTCAATTGTTCAATAACGATTGTACCAACCCAAAAAAAACTGTACAACAATGATTGCGATTTTTATCCACATTGGTAGGAAGCAACAAATCATGTTCAACATGATTTCTCAGTAAAACCTCAAAGACATCAAACAGCATGAATAAATAGACAAATAAATGAATTAATTAAAATTTGCTACTTCTCTTTTTTCAGATTGGCAAATATGTCACTAAAGCCTCTAGCAAGCTAGTAAAAAGCAAGAAGAAGTATCTGGCTGCCCCAACGTAGCCTCAGATTGAAGGAATCAAAATAAATGCATAATATCGTCGTCTAATTTGTAGAATCACATAAATGAGAAAACAGAATCGAATCCACAGTTAAATAGTGCTCACTTGCAATGAGCGTGAATCCCACGAACATCGGCAAAAGCAGTTCCCCAATCAGTTCAAAGAAGCAGAAACGCATAGCATACAAATCACGAATTGAAACTGGTTGAAAAGCCTAAGACAAATCCTCCGAAGATTCAAAAAACAAAGAAACTACAGTCGACGCATTTGATCTTCACGAATTGTGTCCTTCAGAATAAAAAGCACTTTGATCGGCTATTGGTGGAGGTGCGAGGGGAAGAAAAGAAAATGATAAATCACCGAAGCAGATGAAAAGCATATCAAGCGAAAGAGAAAGGGTTGCGAGGACCTGGCTGAACTTGAGGGCGTGCTGTTCGCCGGAGAGCTGGAGGTTGCCAGAGACGAAGACGAGCATGCCGCCAGCGGGGCCGGAGGGCTGGCAGTCGACGGTGGAAATGGAGTGCTGGCACTGCTGGAAGGGGAGGGAGGTGAGCTTGGCAACGATGTTGGAGGAGCCCTGGATCTTCTGGCCCTCGAAGGTAAGCATGGAGCCCTCCTGGTACAGGTTCCCCAGCCCCGACCTGTTGGCGTCGAACGTCGTGTAGTAGTGCTCCACAAACGCCTTCGCCACCGCGTCCGGATCCATTCCTTGTTCCGATCTTCCTTCCCCTCTTCTGTTCTGGCTGGTGCTGATCGACCGCCTCTGCTGGCCGCTGGTGATCAGATTGTACCAAACACCAGACAGCTCAAGGGAGGGAGGCGGCGTACGGGCGTGCAGGAGCAGGTTTTTTCGAATTTATTTAACATATGGGCCTGAGCCATGGGCCCAAAAGTGGGCCCTTCGTCACGACTTGGTTCATGAAAGTCCAATATTTTGATATTTTCCCGCATTGGATGTGGATCCAAGCAATCTGCAAAAGTCTGCTTCGCTACCACGCCGCAGCCAGGCGAGCCCGCTTCATTTACAAGCGAAGTTCGGAACAACCCAAACTTTTCATCAACAAATAAAATAGTTATATTTAAAATTTTTATTTAATAGTAAAACTTAAATGAAAAAAAAAAAAAGTTTATAATACTCTTTTTTAAGTGTATAATTATTAAATTAAATAAAATTAGGATATTAATATAAAACAAAATTTTCTATCAAATAAAACTAGTAATTTGAAAAAGAGAGAGTAAAAAGATAAACATTTCATCCATGGGAATTAGCAGCTCGTAATTTTGTTCCTACCGTCATGGGCTAATCATGTGTAAACTCTTTGGCACTAAAAAATGGATTTAATCGTGTGTAGCTCTTTGTAAAAAAACATTGCTGAATTATTTAATGCGATTTCTTTTATAATCGTCATATCTTTTACGAACACAAACCTTATCTAATAAGCACAAATACAGCACATGAAGTGCCTGTTATACATTGATCAAAAGTGACTCTTGATGTTGGTCTCACGACGTCCTTTTAATTTTTGGTAATATATTCCATTATAACATTTTAATATAATACATTTATATAGAGCCCCGCTAACATGAAGCCCGGGTCACGCGTAATTGCTTGAGTCGGGCCAGGCAGCATGGCATCTTTAGAGTAATACACCGTGGGATCTCAATCTAACAGTTTGTAAAGCGCATAAGAAGGGGGCTCACATTAACTTTTTTTATTAAGCTGGATGGGGTTGTCTTATCCCACGTAACACTCTTGCAGCATTTTATTTTTGTGACTATCAGTCTAACATGACTCATGTACACACACCATAGTTGACTGATTCAAGAAAATAAGAATTTATTTTTACACTTCATCCCCTATTAATTGTCTGCATTTGAAAATTTGTGATCTTTAAAGAATTATTGGCCTCACGATAAGGAGATAAAAAAAACTTTGTTCACTCAGCTTTAGAGTAGGACATTAAGAGTGGACGATGCATAGGAAGAGGAGAATAATATTTCACTTTGGCTAAAGAATTTTATAAATAGAAGAATGGTAGTTGAGTTAGTAAGCATGCGGCTGGTGCGAATGGGCAAGTAAGATGGCATGACCACCAACAACAATGACAACGATATAGGAAACAAAATAGAGAATGCAACTTCAAAATCATGGCCGTTGCCATTGAAGGAGATATGGATAGAAAATGGGCTATCATAGAGGAAAAGTTTTTTATATTTTCACTATAATAAAATAAAATATTAGCGACGTATATATTAACGACACTTTATTAAAAGCGTTGCTAATAATTCTTTTATTTGCGACGCTTCATATAACTGTTGCTAAAAATATATATTTTAAATAAAAAAAAGAAAAAAATATAACTATTAGTGATGTTTTTCATAAGCGTCACTAATAGCTTTCTCAATAGCGACGCATATACATAAGTGTCGCTAATAGTGTTAATATTAGCGACGCTTATAAAAATGTCACTAATAGTATTGAATTAAAAATAAAAAAGTATGAAATTTAAATTAGTAGCGATGTTTGTTAACAAGCGTCGCTAATAGCTTTATTAATTAATTTTATTTAATAAATAAATATTAAAAAATATAATAAACTTTTTAAATATAATATATTTTATTCAATATTTACTATTTATATATATAATAATTAAATATTAAATTTTTAATAAAAAAATAGTATTAATAATTCACTATTTATATATAATATATTTTATTTGTTAAATTTTATTATTAATTTTAAAATATAATTTATAATAGAAGAGATAGTGAAAAGAGTGCATTGAGAGAGAGAGTGAGAGTGAGGAGAGAGAGGAGGTGAGGAGAGAGAGAGAAGAGGGAGGGGGAGGGGAGGGGAGAGAGTGAGGTGAGAGAGAGGGAGGAGAGAGAGAGGGAGGAGAGAGTGAGAGGGAGGGAGGAGAGATAGAGATAGGAGAGGGAGAGAGAGAGAAGAGGGAGGAGAGAAAGGGGAGAGAGAGATAGGGAGGAGAGGAGAGACAGAGAGAGGAGAGAGAGAAGAGGGAGGAGAGAAAGGGAGGAGAGAGGGAGAGGGAGAGAGGGTAGAGAGAGAGGAGAGAGATAGAGTGGGAGGGAGAAAAAAATTTCATTAAAAATTATTTTTAAAAATAAAAAAAGGAAGTAGTGACGCATAGCTCTATGTGTCGCTACTACTTAATAGTAGTAGCACTATGCGTCACTACTACTTAATAGTAGTAGTGACTATACGTCGCTACTACCTAATAGTAGTAGAACACATGATCATATGCATCGCTAATACCTATTTTTAAAATAAAAAATTGAATGAAAGAGAGAGGGGGAGGGGGGAGAGAGGGAGGGAGGAGAGAGAGAGAAGAGGGAGAGATGGAGAGAGAGAATAGGGAGGAGAGAAAGGGGAGAGAGAGAAAGAGAGGAGAAGGGGGAGGAGAGAGAGAGGGAGGGAAGAGAGAGAGAGAAATAGAGGAGAGAGAGGGAGGGAGGAGAGAGAGAAGGAGGGAGGAGAAAGAGAGGAGAGAGAGAGAGAAAGAGAGGAGAGAGAGGGATGATAGAGAGGAGGGTGAGAGAGAGAGAGAGGAGGGTGGAGAGAGAGATAGAGATAGAGGACAAAGAAAAGATAAAAACATTATCTTTAGCGACGCTTATAAATAAGCATTGCTAAATAGGCTAATAAGTAGCGACATAGAAACTTATGCGTCGCTACATATCGATAATATCGCGGGCGAAAAGAGAAAGAAAATATATAATTTTTTTCCCACGGGCGAAATTTCGCCCATGCCTTATAAACACCCCCTCCCCCTCATTTCCCCCTGCTGCCTTGCCACCCGCCTCCTACCCCTCTCTCCCCGGGCGCCTTTTGCCCACAGCCCTTCGGTTCTCCTTCTGCCGCTGTGCTGCCCCATTGCTTGCCACCGCACTGCCCCATTGCCCGCCGTTGCGCCGGCCAAGGCCTTCCATCCTTTGCCACCTTCCCACCCCCTCCGGTCCCCCATCCCCCTTCTCCCCCCTCCCCTCCTCCCCCGGTGGCCCCCCTCTCCCCTAGCTGCCCCCTCTCCCCCCCCAGCGCCCCTCTCCCCCCCGGCCCCCCTCCCCCTAGCCGCACCCCTCTCCCCCAACCGCCCTCCCTCCCCCAAAGACTCCCCCCCCCCCACCGGCCTCCATCTCCCCCAGTTGCCCCTCTCCCTCCTCTGAAAATCAGAGGAGGGGGCTAAAGCCGTGGGTCTAGATTCCAGCGGCCCACCATCCTCCGGCCCCCCGGCTTCCTCTCCCTTCCCCAGTGGGCCACTGGGAATTTTTTTTTAAAATAAAATGCAATATTAGCGATGCATAAAAAATATTACTATTTAATTTCTTTTAAAAATAATTAGTAGTGGCACTTTTTAAGCGTCGCTAATAATTTTATTTTTATTTTTTTCTATTAGTGACGTATACATAAACATTGCTAATAATTCCTTATTAGCGACGCTTATGTATATACGTTGCTAATAATTTATTTTTTTAAAATTAGTTTTCTTTTAGTGACATAAACAAAGTGACGTTAATAGATTAGCATTAGCGACGCTAGATAATATACGTCGCTAATAAGTTATAATTAGCGACGTAGATTATACGTCGCTAATACATCTTATTAGCGACGCTTTTTGGTATACGTCATTAATAGGTAATAACGACGGCACATTTTGTGACGCTTATAGCGATATTTATTATACGTTGCTAATAGTCATTAGCGATGCTTATGGGACTATTAGTGATACATAATGCATTGCTAATAGTCCTTTTTGTCATAGTGTTCTTACTGACAATGAGCCTATTATATGTGTAGCCCTTGATATTTATGATCGATAGTGTATATACTAGCACACACTCGTATGTGCGCCATCAATCTCATGGATAAAGGATTCTAATGCACAACTTATGTCAAGCTGTTTTTTGAACATAAAAAACACTTCCAGGTGGTGCAATAGCTAGAGAAGACTGCCAATATCACAACAACAAGCTGAAGCATACCTCTATGCAGATAAGGGCCTTCACTTGTCGAGCTTCATCACCATTTTGCAAAAAGAAATTACAATTTTAAGGGAGGGAGATAAAGATTAAGATCTTAACATACACAAAGACAATCATTTAAACCCTACTTTTGTGGGGTGTGCTGCTTATACTCCCCATGTCTTATAATAATAGTTGCATTTGAAAAAATAGTAGTTTTTATTGAATGGTGAAACCTATGCATAAGAGAAAGAAAAATAAGCTTATGATACTCTTTTATAAATACCCAACCACTTAAATTAAACAAAATGAAATTATCAATATCAAATAAACTTTTTTGTCTAATAGAACTATTGATGTGAGATGGATGGTGTATTTTTAAAAAATACTTGCCACCTGAACAAAGTTACCTCTATCTTCCATCCATATATTTTCTCCGCTTCAAGAATAGCTTATAGAGATAGGTAAATAACATAGTAATTATGGTTTTTTTTATGTAAAACATGTTAGTTTCAAATTTTAAAGATACTAATTGTGAAAATGTTGGTAGGAGGAAAGATACCTAATGGCAGCAATCGGAAAATATTTTGGTGCTTCAAGTAAGAATGGGCCCCCTATTGTAAAAAGGCACGTGGTGTAGGAAACTAGCAAAGGCCGATCAATAGATGCAAAAAGGTAAGTCCTTAAGAGGATATTGCAAATTGTCAAAGCCACATAACCTTTTTATTATTGGGAAGAGTTTTTTATATCTCTTTCTTGTAACGAGCTAAGTACAAGGAATGCATAGGAGCCATTAATATTTGAGATCGAAGATGCATAAGCTGACATTGTTTAGCACTAATATTAATCACGCTAATGTACATTTAGCATGTTTGTCATGGATGAATATTATAGATAAAAGACTCTCACACAATTTTTACTTTAGGCTTATTATCATAGTGTAACATTAAAAATACTTTATTAGACTCATTCTACGTAATAACACCAAAATCTCTTCCCTAGCAAGTCCATGGGGGCCAAGCCAGGTTGGCCACGAATATAAGCAAGATAGGAATTTGACCGTTAGGGCTAATGTTTATCAATAGTAGGCGTTATTCATTTTCAAATGCCACCCAACAAATCGAATCTGAAAAAGCCCGAGAAGCGAAGGCTGCTCAAACTCATCGAAAAAAGAAGGGGAACGCCTCCTTTTTTCAGATTCTCCCCTCGCGATCGTTGCTCTCTCCATTCTCTGAAACACATCCGCAATCTCTTGGAGAGGACGAGCAGAAGATCCGAGGGAGTTGGCGCGTTGATGGCGAAGGCCTCTGCGGGCGTGGTGACGGGAGAAGGCGGTCATCCTTACGATTTTCATGTCTCCGGCCCCCGCAATCTTTCCTCTCCCAACTGGAGGGATATTTTCAGTTCTAGCTGGTAAGACCCATCTCTACCTCCTCGTGCTTTGTTGGGTTTCGTGTTGGGGTTTTAGCAAGGGTAAATTCTGAGCTTCTTGTGTGTATTGGTTACCTAAAACGAGCAACTTTTCTTGACAGCCTAGTATTTCTGGGTATGTGAAATACCGTACCTATTGGTAATGTCTAGGAATGGAAAATTGTTACCAAAAACTATTTTAACTGTTTGAACTGAGATTACGGGTGCTAGGCCTATGGACATTTATGCTTTAAAATTTCCATGAATAGAGTTGATCATGTCAAACATATTTCCATTCTCTTCCGTATTCGTTGTTCTATGTCGGATGTAATTATAATAGAAATGCTTGATTCCCATGTTCTTATTCGGGCCACCTAGTTGATTTCCGAGAAAATAAACTTGGTCATCATTTGGAAAGTGTAATTTTGCTAGCTTAACTGAGAAACCACTGAGGATTTCCTACTGACATCATTATCAGCTCATAGAAGGGGCTCACTACTGTGGGCCTGTTATAAGAATGAGGACGCAGTGGAAACTAGGTTCCCCCTTCACATAAGGAGAATTTTGCGGTTTTCAATTTGATCGGTCTTTTTCAATCCATGGATCCTCTATATTGCTGACAATGAAACGACTAGTATTTGTCAGTGGCTTTTAGTGATGCTTGCAATATCTAATAAAAAATCTGGTTGAAAGGATAAATCACCACCCAATGACCCAAATAACCAAAAACACGAATTCCGTTGCTTAAGCAAAATGATTGATGCTTTTACTGCTTCTTTCCATCAATTATTATGAATTTTTTGTCATACTTGTTGAGTCTCCCGATTCCTCAAATGTAATTGAGAAGCTACTATCTGACAGATCTAGGTAAGGAAAGATAGTTTCACCTCATTTGTTATGGGATGTCAAAGTTTTAAGACTGGTGCTTTCTATTAGGAATTGGCAATCTTGGTTAGAGTTTTGAATCTAATTTAAATAGTTTATTTGCCAATAACGATTACTATGATAGACATTGATTGAAATGTATAAGCAATCGCGTTTACGAGTCCTAAATTGACCCAGATTTCCTTTTGATCTGATGTGTGTAGGAAAGACAACAATTACAGGAGAACGGTGATGGCCTGCTTCATACAAGCTGTGTACTTGCTCGAACTTGACAGGCAAGAAAATAGGACAGAAGAAAATGGCCTCGCTCCAAAATGGTGGAAACCATTCAAGTACAAGTTGTCGCATAAGTTAGTTGATGAAAGGGACGGCTCCATATTCGGAGCAATTATAGAGTGGGATCGATCTGCAGCACTGGCTGAGTTCATTCTAGCTAAACCTAGTGGGGCGCCAAGAGCTGTCTTAGCACTCAGAGGAACATTACTGAAAAGTCTAACAATCAGGAGGGACTTGGAGGATGATCTTCGGTTCTTGGCTTGGGAAAGCTTGAAAGGGTCTGCCAGATTTAATATAGCTCTCGCGGCGCTTGAATCAGCCGTAGATAGGTATGGTAGCTGCAATGTATGTGTCGCAGGTCATTCACTAGGAGCTGGATTTGCTCTCCAAGTGGGCAAGGCATTGGCCAAACAGGGTGTGTATGTGGAGACTCATTTGTTCAACCCACCATCGGTGTCCCTAGCCATGAGTTTGAGGAGCATCGGAGAGAAAGCTGGAGTTGCTTGGAACAGAATAAGATCAATGTTTTATTCAAACAGTGAGGTTCATCCAAGTGTTGAAGAGGAGGAAAAGACTGCAACCCGGGGATGGGGGCTTATCCGAACAGAAGTGAAGAAGTGGGTTCCGCATCTGTATGTGAACAATAGTGACTACATTTGCTGTTACTACTCTGATCCAGCTGCCAACGGCGACGGAAAAATTTCTGCTGCTAATGCTTTGACCAAGGCAGGAAATTCGGCAGAAGGGAATGTCCCAGCAAAGTTGTTCATCACGTCCAAGGGGCCACAGAAGTTTCTTGAGGCTCATGGGTTGGAGCAGTGGTGGTCCGATGATATGGAACTCCAACTGGCTATTAATAATGGCAAGCTGATACACAGGCAACTCAAATCTTTGTACAGCCTTCCGCCGAGTCAGGGAAAGCCTCAATAGACACTGTTGAGGAGTGAAGACGTCTACATTATTTTGGTGCCTTTATTTCTCTGTTTCGTACTCTTTTATATTAAAACAAAAGGCTTAAAAAACAGTTGCAACTCGTCCTGAGTGCTATCCTTTTTACTTAATCCCTTGCATCAATACTAATAATGGTGAAAATGTGTCTTCTACATAGAACATACAACGTTCAGTGACTGCTTATGTATGGTGCTGGTTCGTTCAGCAGTTGTTTTGATCAATTTTTCACTGTCGTTTCATTTTTCCGTTCACTGAAAGCGCTATATTATATTCTGACCGACAATTGAGCTTGAATCAAGTTTACAAATGCACCCGTATATTTTGATTTGACACTTCAGCTCGGATTGTTTGCCTGTAAAATCCCGGAAAACAAAAACATTCCAGAATTCTTGCTAAGTACAAGTGTTTGTTTCGTTTGAGAGTAGAAGCACCGGAAAACATTTTTACATTGGAGAGAAATGTAGAGAAGCTAATCCTTACAGGGTTACTAATAATCAGGTGAGAATATTTGCCTTCCTAGTGAATTTTGCCCTTTTCCGTCACCATGAAGCGTGAAGTGCAGGAATTTTACACATCGTTCAAGTGCAGAATTTACACACATCTTCAAATTTTTTCACGTTATTTACACATTTTCATGTCATTTCACCATGTGGTTAAATTGATTTCATGGAATTGACCTCATATCACCTCAAAAAAAAACAAGGAAAGATGTGGCAAAAAAAGAAAAAGTTCGTAAAAATAAAAAATTTAGCAAGCGCAAGGAAAACACGAATTTATTTTATTTATTTAAATTTTATTTTTATTTTTTGCTAAGCACCAAGGAGAAAGACAAGTTGCCAACAAATCTTTAAACCGGTGGTAGATTGGTCATTCGGAAAAACAAGATTTTTCCATGCCATTCATTTTTTCCCACAGGGACAAGATGAGTCATAAATTTCTCCATCATAAAACTGTTCTTCCTGGCAAAAAGAAGAGGGGGAAAAAAAGGAAAAGGAGATAAAACTCTTCTTCTTCCTTCGACTCCATATCCCCGCAATGTCTTTGGGTGTTCTACAGCTATCCTCGTACCCATCCGTTGGCAGTTTCAGACGTTCATATTTGCGAAAATCTTCTCCCGCGTTCACTGCAGCGATTAGCGCTTGGGAACCCGACTTGAAAAAAGTTGTTCTTACCAAACTAACTTCTTTCACTATTGCTCTTTCTCTAGCCTTTTCTCCGGCTTCTCTAGCAATTCCTTCTCTTAATTCTCTAACGACTTCTCTCTCTCCAACCACCCCATTTGTACAATCTCAGAACTTAGAGCTCGGACTAGAAGATGGGTACGAAATTGAGACCTCAATTGCCCATCCTTTCGTTTTCCTGCTGGAATTCTGACTTCGTTGGTTCACTTTGTAATTGTAATGACAAAATTCGAGCTTGAGGATGCTAAATGCTTGCAAATGGCAATGCAGGAAGATCAGGCGGTGCCCCTCAACAAATCCAGGTTGCGTGTCTACGAATCCCAGATCATCTTCTTTTGCATTTCCGTGGGTAATCCCTGCTGATGATTCGGGAAATGCTGTTCAGGTGAAGGGTTCATAACCCCTTTGTCAGCAGAGGATTTAATTTTGGCATTCATACACGGAACTCTGAATTAAGTAACAGCTAACAAGTAGAGGCGCCTGATTGATTTGCAGAAGTTGAGAGATGCCATTCTGAAGACGCAAAAAAACGTGAAAATTCAAACCGTTGAAGATACTAAAGAAGGTAGCTTTCTCGACTTCCCAATTTGTTGGCGAAAGAGATTATATCTCTAATATTCTTGCTTGTTTCCATAAAGTAGGCTCCTAGCTGGCCAGCTGCAAAAGAAGGATAGGGATTAATGAATCTAGAGAGAGAAAGAGAGAAAAGATCAATCATATCTCGGTGCACTTTTACAATTATGCATGCCTCCAACTTAACTGCCTTGATCGGAGTATTTGTAACTAGTCCAAGTTATTGAGTACAGCTGGTGATTTTCAATAATACAAGGCTTTGTTAGGCATAGATTGGGAAGATGGTAAACTAGGGTTGATCAGTAATGCGTTTCTCTGTCCTCTATCCATTTATCAATAATAATTGAAATAAGGTGCAAACTGGACTAATCTGTTTGGCCAATTTTTTCATACTTGAACCAAAGATTTTGCATTTGTTAGTCCACTTTGATGAGTATGCCTTTTTGCTATTGTTATTTGCTACACTGTGCTCCACGATACTTTGTGATAGAGTGTTTTGAAGGTCTAAATATCAAGTTTCCCTGGTAAGTCAGATATGTGGCAAGCCAATTTAGGCCAGAGTAGATGCCTTTATTTTTTAACTTCCTAATGATGACATAAACACAGCTCTCCCTAATGCTGATTGTTTTTCTGCCTCTGATCCAACATAATTGGATCTATGAATCACTAGAAGTAGTTCCTGTTCGGACTTGTGTTTGATTTTTTTTTACTAGAAAAAGAAAAATGAATGGAAAAAATGGTAAACAACTAATGATTTTGCTTTTTAAAATCTCTTTCTTGTATTAGTGAAGCTGAACTCAGGTTTATGAAAATACACCTTTTACTCTTTAGCACCTGGGGTTTGTAGACTGCTCTTCAGGATACTTTCTACCTATGGAGATTGTTTTATGTTGGTTGAGAGGGTGAGGCATATTGCATCTAGGTGTGTAATGAGATTGACGTGTAGAAGTAAAATGTGCTCTACCAAGATAATGGACTAGAACAGTTGATTTGTTTTTTACTATTTATTTTTATCCTCAATTTTTGTGAACATGGAAGTGGTTTGGCTTACTGACTATCAAAGGCCATAGGCCAGTATCTTCAAGCAGAGGTAGACGGAACGTTTGGGCGGGATGTACTTGAGTTCTTAGTGAAAGGGGATGCAGTCTCCTACAGATCAATGGCCAAAAAGGTCACATTCGTTTATCCTTTCACAACTGCTCTAGGCGATTCCAAAGGGCAAAAGGAAAGAATGAAGAAAATTTTGGACCAGTTGGGTTGGATTGAACCCAGTTTTGAATACATGGACTGAACATCTCATGTGTTGGCAAATAAATGAAAATTGAACAGATTTTATCTCCCATGTTATAAGCAGATACATGAGCAGAGAAACAAATTGTTCTGAGTTATTACCAAAGGAACAA
The DNA here is from genome assembly GCA_035235625.1 of Saururus chinensis. NCBI lineage: Eukaryota > Viridiplantae > Streptophyta > Magnoliopsida > Piperales > Saururaceae > Saururus > Saururus chinensis. Next base: position 38,496,850 of record CP141145.1, read on the forward strand.
GAAAGAAGTCTAGTTTTTTTTTTCCCTCGTTGAATCATGTGATGACTGCATATATGTGGCTTATGGGAGTATAACAGTGTTTTTTTTTCATCGACGGCTGTAGTTGCATGAATAACTTATATTCACTCTTAAAGAAACTAGCTAGGTTTAGAGATTTTCTAGACCCAATGAAGGCAGTGTAGAATTCATCTCTAACGCTGTATGCTTGCATGAATGAATTTAGCTTGATTTCCTATACATTTGTACTTGGCATCATTTTAAATGGTTGATCATTGTTCATGTTAATCTGCTAAGTAATTGGAAACTGGAAGGAAGACAAAATCGTAGAAAAACCCATGAGCAGGCTAATTATGGGGAATATTTTCTTTGTTGCAACATGATATTTATAGGAAGTTGTAAACCAATCGTGGAGCTATAATATATTTGATCTGAGAGCCAACTTCAGCTTATTAGTGTAGCATCGTGCCCCATCTACTGGATATATTGCATCTTCTGAGGCAATATGTGGAGACTTGTCCCCTCCCTTTTTTCTTGGATAGAATTTGGCCGACAGATAAGGGTTCATATCTGACTATCCCAGCGTTTTAAAGCACAGAGTTTGTAAACGGTAGAAGGTTTAAGGGCGGAGTTAAAAATGTTACTTAGTATCCATGTCCAATTGAATATGCAGTCCAATTATTGGACATAAGCGTGGAAAAGAGCTTGTTAACTTGTTCATTGGACAAGGATAATGTTTATGCGACAACCTCGGCTTGATCTAGTGCTACTGAGAAAATTACAACAGTTTATGAAGAAGGTTTCTTCTCGTGCGAAATTCTGAAGTGTTTTTAGGAAGGGAAAATGCAATTGGTTCTGTTGTGAAGATCAACTGATCGTTTGCTCAGAAGAAAGATGGGCTCGTGAGTCATGAGCTTGGCTGTCTCAATTCCCTCTTCAGCTTTGTAAAAGATTTGCGTTAATGTGTTCTATACGGATTTAATAAGTCGATTCGTTTCTGATGTAGACTTTGATTGATTCAAGCATTGAAAAAGCGCCAAAAGGAGCCAAAAAACAAATGAGAACTCAGCTCTGCTACTAGTACTGGCGAGTCTGGCGTTTCACTGACAAAACGTACATTCTGAGAAAAAAAGCAACAGCTTTGCCTTTGCTTTGTCTTCGATTCAAGAATGGAATCGCGCAGAGGAGCCAAAAAACAAATGAGAACTCAGCTCTGTACTTTCTGTACCAGTACTGGCGTAACACTGACAAAACGTACATTTTGATAAAAAAACAATAGCTTTGCCTTTGCCTTTGCCTTTGGCATAGTTATAAGCGTAGGCATAGTTGTATACTATCCCCACTGGCTCAGTGCCACTGCTGCCTTTGTTCTTTTTCCATTCGGGAGTACATTCACTTAACGCTGACAGCCTTATCATACATAACTGCCCACCTCAAGAAAGCAGACTGTATCTATCTACACTGCACGCGCCTAGTGAGGCAATGTGCAACTCCATTGGCTTTCAGTTCTAGTGTTGCCTTTCAGTTCTTGTTCATTCTCCTCCGGGATAATCTGTAATCACTTTATTTAGTCAGTCGAACTAGATATGCACTGAAGTACCGAGTGGAGATGGAGGATTATCCTTTATGGTGATTGAGCTTCTCCTACTTAGTTACCACTACAAATCTTCTTAGGCCATGTAGTTTGGACATCTAAACTTTGTGCATCCTTCTACAGCATTTCACAATTTATGAAGGCAAAATATATGGTGTCTAATTGAATGGATATTCTTTATATGAAGTCAAGTTAATAAGAACCTTCTGCCGGTAGTGATAAGCCGGTTTGAAGTGTTAAGGTGGTTTCAAAGTTTGGTTAGTTTTAAGATAATGAGCAACCTTGGATAGCGATCAAACGTCTCTCTTTTAACTCAACTTGACATAACTTTTCAAATTGATTGTACCTTGCCGGATCTCATTCATAAATTGCTCTGATAAGTTTATGCAGTCAACGATCATTTGCAATCGCCCAAATGGGATCTATTCCAAGACACAAAAGATCCTTAGTAGCTGGAACTGAAAAGAGCATATCACTTGCCATAAATATGTCATGTTTTCATATTAAAAATTTTCAACTATGTGTAAAAACATGATTAATATTATACCAGGGCGATGAAGTGATAAACCATTAAAATTTTTTATCCTTGGTAAAATAGCACTAGTTCTGTCCCACATTAATAGTTTTATTTAGTTTATTTTAAAAAATTAAATAAAACTATTAATATGGGACAATTTAAGAGACAAAGCTTTCATCAACATTTAATGACCTAAGCAATAAACTTCATAGATAATTAATCTTAGTGGGCCCCATTACAAGCAGGTCATATGAAAGTGTCTGTTGTGTGTGGGGTACCTTTATGGGAGGTCCACATGTGTCAACTTTAACTCCAAAGTATAGTTGATCTGACCAACTATGGTTACTATGTCTAAACTAGGGTTAAGATCCACATGTGGGGTCCACGTTAGCATTAACTTTGTATTCTACATTTTCATGATAAATAGTACATGTGCAACATTTCAACTATTCTTCACTTTTCCTAAAAAAAGCATAAAAGATTACTAGCATTTAAATGATTATAAAATAAGAAAATAAAAGAAGTATGTATAATTTATGTAACCATGAATAAAAAGGCTTTGAAAATTTCCTGACCAATAAAAATACATAATTTACGTTTAGCAAGTGGCAGACTAACCTAACACACGGGTGAAAAATTAACCATGGTTAGGCTTTTACAATGTGGGTTAAGGTTAAGAAAATTATTTTAAAAAAAAGGAAAGCAAATGTACCACATTTCTTTATTATTTGATGATTTAACCGAGCATAATTTTGGAGTATTTGGTTTTCAGGGTTTTCGTTTGAGAAAAAGGTGAGTTCCTGTGTATTTCAGTTTTTTTTCCTGTTTTTTTTCCCTGTGAAAAACGGAAATAATGAAGCTGATGAAGGCCCTCCAATGGCGGACCAGCTAATCGAATTCCTGAACTCGCGACAGTTTCCTGCATGAGTAAGTTCTCTTTCACATATGGTAGCTTTTTTATTTTTAACTCGTTTTAACTGCTTCCTGTGACCCGGGACTGAGATTGGGATCTCTAGGGATTTGCTATTAAATGCTGAAATCGCGAATTTCTGTGTAAATTTTTGCCGGCGTGCTCTGTTCAATTGGGATCTCTGTTCGCTCGGATCCTTTTGTTTTTTTTTGTCCGTCGTTTTGAAGCGGGTTCCGGTGTCTTTTTGTCCGTGGAAATATATCTTCCCGTGAATTATCTATACTTGCGAGATTTTGGGTGCTGTAGAAGTAGGTGTATGGTCAGTGAATAGTTAGCAAGTTGGTAAGCATGACTAAATGTGCTGCTATTTTTCATGTCAAAATTGTTTGATGTACTACTATGGGTAGCTTGATTATACATATATTTTGAACTACTGGTTTTTAGAATAAATATATGGGAATCGCTTAAGTTCTTTGTGATTTAAGTTGATTGGTCGAGAAGCTGATTTGATGCTCGCTGAGTGTTAGTTAAACATATCCGACTATGTTATGGTTCTGGTTAAAAATTTTAGAAGAGGTATGATCTTTTTGTTTTATTCTAGTCAACCAATTGTTCTTTTCCAATCAATCAGTTCAAACCTTCAAATGAGATTACATAAATTTCACTTTTGTGATGTGGACATGATGCATTCTGTCCTTTTCTCTCTCGCTTGCTCCCTTTCTCGCACTACTGGTTCACCTCGCCCTCACAGCCATATCTCTCACTCCGTGTATTTTGAAATCTCCTATCCAGCTCCTCTCTCTTGGATCGAATCGATCTATATTATTTCAACTATCTTAAGATGGTGCAATGCATATAAATTACCAAATCAAAACCGTTATGGAGCTTCCTCTGATTTTGATGATCATGGTTTAATATCAGCCTTGACATAACTTAATTAATTGGTTTATAATTGAAAAACAATTCATTTTTCTATGTATTTGAACAATGAATTGGTTGCAAATTTGTTTCTTTTGCTTAAGACCTGTGTGATGAAATGAATGGAAGCTACTAATATAATTACATCTTCACTGTTTCCACCTGGAGATGATTCTGCCCATATCTGATGGAAATGGGTTCAGCTCATTTCCATTTTCGTGCATGCCCATGACACAAAGAGGCCCAGCTTCATATTTTATCTGCTTCATAAGTTACCAACATTTTGTCATTTTTGTTTAATTGGCTTATATATGTAAGGATTTTCGTCCCTAACATTTTTTTAAGATACAAAAATTTGGTTTAGGAATAAATTTTTATTATCCTGGCTTTGATAATTACACTACCGTTTTTGTTTGTCAAATGTAGATGTTGGGAGTTTGGTTCAAGTCCTTTTGTGAATTTTGGATGCTTCTTACAACTTCGTTTGTATTTCTTTGTGATTCTTTCTGCAACTATTGTATTCTGTTGTTTAATGTTATTCTTCACTTTTGTTTAATAACGTTACTCTTTGTTTATTCTTTTCTGTTTTTTCACCTTTGATATAGATAATGAAGAGAGGTGTGGAAAACTATGGTGATTGTTGATTTTTAACTGGTTCGAGGGTCCTTGGATTGTTACTTGAGCTAAGATAAACATAGAAAGGAAATAGGTTCTAATGGAGTGTAATAAAGATGAAGCCCTCCGTGCAAAAGACATTGCTGAAAAGAAATTTAATGCAAAGGACATAATTGGTGCCAAGAAATTTGCTATAAAGGCTCAAACTTTATATCCAGGTCTTGAGGGGATTTCCCAGATGTTGTCTACATTTGATATATATCTCTCTGCAGAGAACAAAATTAATGGGGAAAATGATTGGTACGCCATTCTTTCTGTCAATGCTTCAGCTGATGAGGAAACGGTCAGAAAACAGTACAGAAAACTAGCTCTTGCACTGCATCCTGATAAGAACAAATCAATAGGAGCTGATGGGGCATTTAAGCTTCTGTCAGAGGCTTGGAGTGTCTTATCGGATAAGGGTAGAAGATCAACTTATGACCAAAAGACAAAGGCAAGAAAACATCAACAAAGATCTTCACGGTCAGGTAGAGATGCGTCGGCTTCTAATTCTAATGGCTTCCGCAATTACGATAGCAAATCTTCCTCAAATCTGAGAAGCCAGAAAAATTCTCGGCACCCTACCTATGCTTCAACTCCCTCTCATCATGCAAACCCAAATACTTTTTGGACTGCTTGCAGTTGGTGTAAGATGCAGTACGAGTATCTTCGTGTGTATCTCAATCACAACCTCCTTTGTCCCAACTGTCATGAACCATTTTTGGCATTAGAAATGGCAAGTCCAGCAAATGGTTTTCATTCTACTCCATGGCCATCCTACCAAATGAATTTGAACCACAACATGTCTAGCCATAATAGTTTTGTATCGGGGAGAAATAGCTGTACAGGTTCCAATGCGGGGACAGCAGGTTACACTCATGGAGCAGGCTTTGATTCATTAAATTCAACAAATTTTCTTTGGGGTCCATTTTCAAGAGCAACTGGTGTTGCAAGTGCTACTGCTTCTACTGCTGCTGCAGTCAAGGCTGCCAATGTGGTCCACCATACTTATGAGAAAGTGAGGAGAGAAAGAGAGGAGGCGCAAAATGTGGCTAGGAGAGAAGAAAGAAAGAAGCACCAAATTTCTAAGAGGGACATTTCTTCTGTGAATGGCAACTCTAGTAATTGTATGACCAACGCAAATATTGAAAGTGTGATGAAGAAAAAAAGAACCTTTGATGATATTGACTGCAGAGCACATGATGGTAACCCAGGATCAGGGGCAAGTAAAAATTCACCTAACAGTGTAGGGGTTAATGATTTTCCTCAACGTACAGCTAGTTATGATTTGGTCAGGGAGTTGTCATCTCATGATTACCGAGGCATGTTGCTGGATAAGTCTAAAAAGGCACTTGTTAAGAAGATAGCTGATATGAAAGCAGAGAAAGAAAAACCAAAAAACAGAGAAAAGGCACCAGTTGCAGACATACAGGATAAAGACAAGTCGGTAAAAACCGTGCATCAAAAGAAAGAAAAGGTCCATGAATTAGCTTCTGATGATTCAAATGTCTGTTCTACTATGGAAGAGGTCAAAACTGCATCAATCAATGTTCCAGATCCAGATTTTCATGATTTTGACAATGATCGTCTGGAGGCATCTTTTGAAGCCAACCAAGTTTGGGCTGCCTATGATGACGATGATGGGATGCCTCGATTTTATGCTTTAATCCACAAGGTGATTTCTCTGAAACCTTTTAAGATGCAATTTAGCTGGCTCAACTCCAAAACTAACAGTGAGCTGGGCCCTCTTAATTGGGTTGCTTGTGGCTTCACAAAAATCTGTGGGGACTTTAGGGTAGGTAGGTATGAGATCAGCAATACAGTGAATGTCTTCTCCCATAGGGTTAAATGGGAGAAAGGCATCAGAGGAGTTGTGAGAATCTTTCCCCAAAAGGCTGAAGTATGGGCTCTCTACAGGAACTGGAGTCCTAATTGGAATGAAACCACACCAGATGAAGTGATACATAAATATGACATGGTTGAAGTGCTTGATGATTTTAATGAGGAGGAGGGAGTGTTGGTAACGCCATTAGTTAAAATTGCTGGCTTCAAGACAGTTTTCCATCGCCACATGGACCCACAGGAAGTTAGGAGGATTCCTAGAGAAGAGATGTTTAGATTTTCGCATCAGGTGCCATCCCAGTTGCTAACTGGTGATGAAGCACCAAATGTGCCAAAAGGTTGCAGGGAGCTGGATCCAGCTGCAACCCCTTTGGAGCTTCTTCGGGTGATAACGGAAATCAAGGAAGAGTACGAAATTGCAAATGGAACGGAAAGAAGAGAAAATATAGTTGGTGTAGACGAAGAAGTCAGAATAGTGAATTCAAATCTTATTTGATCCTACCCAAATGTGCGAGAAAATTGGTGCATGATTGATTTGATTAAGGAAGTGGGATAGGGATATTCTCGCAGTCTGGGTTCGTATTTATCAATTTGATGGTAAATCAAAATTTTGGTTGTTCGCCAATTGAAGATAAACGTACTTAGGAATTGATTGTTAAGGTCAAATACCTCGACGAGAGTTTGCTTTGCTGGTCTTTCAGAGCTATGAGAAAACTTATAAAATTCAGAGGCTGGCAAATCAGCGTTATGATAGCTGCAACAAATACTATGTTGTGATAATTATTTCCTTTCCTTTCCCCAACTCTTATTAAAAGAGATGTGGTCAATGAATTGCATTGACTCAAATTCATCATCGCAGAAGCTGCTAATCTTTCTGATGTTGTTGTCGTGTTTCTAACTGTGGAAGAGGGCACCATGAGCACAACTGCAGGTGCACATACTTGATCGAGTGAAGCTTTCATTTGTTGTTTTTATATACATATCAAAAGTTCAATGTAGCTTACTGAATGATGCCTCTTACACGTTGTGATATAATTTAATTTGTTTAGGGGTGTCCATTTAATGTGGTATTATTAAGTTTGTGGAAACGAATGTACGTCTGTCTATGACTTTTATCATGTCTTTTTTATTTTTACATTTGCAATTCTTTGCTGATACCCTTTCTGATATTTTGATCAACTCCGATATTATTCTCTTGTATTTGGCGATCTTGCAATATGTTAATGCACGGCTTCCAGCTGCGCTTCTATTATGCCCATGCATAGGTGTGTATGTGGCAGGTGTCTTGATGAGCGAAGGGAGATTGGCCAAGATCAATAGAGGAGTTTGGTCGTGTACAATAATTCAGATATGATCGAGATTTACATGATCTCTTAATTGCCTGCATTTATTGGTCTCTCGAAGTGACCGTACCTGCAGTTGCCGATTAAAGTAGTCCGATGACAAACTATTGGTTGGCTATTCCTATTATATTCCAAAGATATTTTACTGGAAATATTTGGTGGCTGTGCCCGCAATATCGCTCTGTTGTTGTTTGAGGCAAACAATGTCTTAAGCATGCGAGAAGTATCTTTAGTGGGGAAAATATCTTTGGAATCTAGTGGTACTGATCTCTACTGGAGTTCTGTTTAGAAAAAAGGCCATGCTGTGTGTGAAGAGAAGAGATTATAGGAATGGAAGTGCCAACTCCGTGAGGACTCTGACCTCTCCACTGTGTTAACTTTATCACTTAATATAAACACCATACAAAGCTTGTAATTAGTTACAAAGTTTGTTATACATTTATCAAAAAATATTCACTCATAATATTTGTCATTTGTTTGTATCCTCTCTTCTGGAATTCTCCCTAGAAATATCTTTGTACAGCTTATAAAGGCAAGTTATGTAAGAGTCATTTTTCAGTGGAATGAATATTAGTTCTGTATTTCTTCAAGGTAGCTGTGGGCATAGACTAACATCATCAACCCTGCTTCTTCCTCCTACACAACACCATCAACCTCCACCATGAATCTTCTGATTTCTTATTCATAAAGATTTATAGCGTCCATTTCACCTATTTTGAAGTTTCTCATTTTTAAGCTTCCCTCCTTAATCACAGTGAGGCGTGATGCATCCAACTGTCTACTATGGTAGTCAAACGTGATTTCCGTTTCCATTGCTCATCCATTTTAGGGTTATGTTGATGGCTCTTTTTCATATCCACTTGAGTTTCCTAGCATTAACCATATATTAACCTGTCTTCAGGTAGCAATGTTCTTCCAGCTATCATAGGCCTTTCAACCTCTCAAGCCATTTAGCTTGCTCTATAAAAGAGCTTTGCTTCAGTCTCCAGGTCCCATATTCAACAACTAAATTTGCAACTTCTACATATATGCTTTGAAAGTGATTCCATGCTTATTTACCTTGGACAAAATCAAAGACCTAGCAGATCGTCTTTCCTCTGTCTCTACTCATATGGATGATGAAGACATTATACTTCATACCCTTCAAGGATTATCATCATCATATGCTCCCATCAAAGTTGTCATTCGTGCTAGATAAGAAGCAATAACTCTTAGATGAACTTTAGAGTCTTCAATTGTTAGAAGAGGCAAACCTATCCATTAAGGAAGCTTCATCTCTGCCCTCTCCTTCTATTGTAAACTCCATTGCCATGTTTACTTTTTCTAAGAACATAAATTCCACCACCACCTTCAACAATGATTCTAAATCTCGCCAGCCCTCCTTCCAGCAACCTTTCTGAGGCCATGGATGTGGTCGCAGAGGTTCCTTTCGTGGGTTTGTCTGTGGCTCGGCCCGTGGTAATGGTCACTCATCAACAAATCAATCTTCCTTCACTCCATATTTCCCGCAAGGCTGTTAGATATGTAAACGGACGAACCATCAAGCTCTCAACTACTACTTCTGCTTTGATCCATCCTACAAATCCACCACCACTAGCAACACTAATACAACACTTCTTGCTTTGCCTTCTACTCGAGCTTATTCAAATTGGTATGTGGACTTAGGGGCATCAGACCATATCACCTCTTAACTTTCTTCCATGACCATCAACCAACCATATTCAGGTCATCTAAATGTTACTGTGGAGAATGGATAACAACTTCTCATCACTAACATTAGTAGTACCACTATTTCTACATTCTCTTCTCCTCTTCATTTAATGTATGTTCTCCATGTTCTTGATATGATAGAAAATTTGATCTCTGTCTATTGTATGGCCAAATACAATAACTACATTTCTTTTTCCTCCGCTGGTTTTACTGTCCAAGATCAAACCACCAAGAAAATCATTTTGTCCGATCTATATAAAAGCGGTCTCTACCCTCTACCAGTACCACCACCTGTTGCTACTCCAGCTCTTCATTTTATAGTTTCATCTGCACCTCTTATCTGGCACTTACGTCTTAGCCATCCTTCACCACCACTACTGAAGTTAGTGTCCTCATATCTCAATAGATTTGTTAAGCTTTTCAACAATCTTGCTTGTACCACTTGTTGTATGAGTAACGCTCACAAACTTTCATTTTCCTTATGTGTATCACATGCTCAATGCCCTCTTGAATTAATACACTCTAATTAAGGGGGTCCTGCTCCCACTATTTCAAATCTTGGATTCAAATACTGCATTGTATTTATAGATGATTTTTCTCGCTATATATGGATATATCATCTATCACCCAAACATGATGCCTAAACCGCTTTTGTCTCATTTAAATGTCAGGTGGAAAATCTTATGTGTCTAAAAATATCCATGTTTTATTTTGATGGTGGTGGTGAATTATGTAATAAAAAGTTTCAATCCTTATTCCTTCAGTCAGGCTTCACTCATCAAATTATTTGCCCACACCCCAAAGCAAAATGGCATAGCAGAAAGAAAACATAGACATGAAGTTGAAACGGTAATTTCCCCGCTTCTTACTGCATTAATGCCAAATTTGTATTGGGTTGAAGTTGTTTCCACTGTTCCTTACTTATTCAATCTCCTACCCACACCAATTTTACATAACACGACTCCTTTTGAAGTTATCTTCCATAAAATTCCTGATTATCAAAGTCAAAGTGTTTGGATGTCAATGTTATCCCTGTCTTTGTCCATATATTAATCACAAGCTTGAACCTTGATATACTCCTTATTTATTTTTGGGTTATACTCCACACTCCAAAGGTTACCACTTCCTTCAACTTAGCACTACTCTTGTCTTCACATTTCATCATGTCATTTTCCATGAAACTATTTTTACCTTTACTTCCACAACCACCACTTCAATAGTTCCTTCTCCACAAACTCTGTAGTACAGCTCTTCCTGCTTCACTAAACTCTTTGTCTCAATTCTCTATTACCTCCATCTCCCTCATCACCTACATCATTTTCAACTTAGACTCCTCTTAGCTATCCCTCAACCAATTTCTCACCACCATCATCTATACCACCCTCACCTTCACCTGCACCACCCTTTGTTCCACCCCATCACCCAATGCTCATGTGGTCTAAATTGGAATTTAAAAGCCTCACATTCATTTCTCTCTCACAACTATTATTGACAATTATATTAAACCCCTCACTTATGCCTAAGCTTGCAAACACTCCTAATGAATCACTGCTATGCATAATGAGTACTTTGCTCTCATCAATCAAGGCACTTGGAAATTGGTTCCTCCCCCATCCAATGCCAATATCATTGGCTATAAGTGGGTGTATCGAATCAAACAAAATATTGATAGTACCATCTCTCACTACAAAGTAAGACTTGTTGCCAAGGGCTTTCATCAATAAGAGGAATTTGATTATTAGGAAACATTCAATATTGTAGCCAAGCATGCTTCCATCTGGACTATTCTATCTCTTGTTCTTTAGTAGGATTAGCCACTCTACCAATTAGATGTCTACAAAGCATTTCTCCATGGCTTCCTTTTTTAAGACATTTATATGATGCAGTCACCTGGATTTGTTTATTCTTATCATCTTAACCATGTCTACAAACTATCCAAAGCTTTATATGGTATGAAGCAAGCTCCCCGTGCCTAGTATGCTTGACTCTCCACATTTCTCTATCATAGAAGCTTCACTATGAGCACTGCCGACAATTCTGTTTTCATTCAAAAAAAATTGCACAATTATTATCTTGGTGTACATTGATAATATTTTGGTTATTGGGAATGATACTCAATATATCAACCACCTTCTCCTCCATTGCCAAGACATTCTCTCTCAAGGATCTTAGCTCTTTGAGTTACTTCCTTGGAATTGAAATTTAGCATTAGCCAAAAAGCATTTTCCTTCATCAACAAAAATATGTAGATCTCCTCCATCACGTTGTGTACTAGCCGATCGTAGTTCACCGGAGAGGGATTTTTGATGACATGTGGACAGGGATTTTTGTAAGAGAAAATTATCAGCTACCGGCCAAATCGCCCAAAGCTCTTCCTTTTCAGGCCATGGACAACAACAACATGTGAAGAGGGAATCGCCGGAGGAGATCGCCAAGGAATCGCTAGAGGAGATCGCCGCTCATAGTCGCTGGGTCACCCCAAATCACTCAGGCTACCTTCGACCTGGTCCAATCCAGAATCTCCATATCAAAATCCTAATATTGTGATTTTTTTTAAAAAAAAAAATTGGACCAGACCAAAACACCGGGTAACCGATTTAACCGGCCAAGTGACGCTAACCCGGCCAGGTTAAATCAACCAAAAAATCTATTTAAAACGGCCTATTTTTTATAACAAGTTAGTAAAACTCGGTTGGACCGGCCGATCCCGTCCCGTTTTTAAAACACTAATTTTGCTGCAAGTAGTAGATTAACTCCAAATAAATGAGTTTCCAAATCAGTACATGCCTGGGCGGTAACCCGGGCTGCCTTTTAATCGGTATCTCGTCTCTTTGCCCCGTTCAATAATATCCCCACATGGTTCATCAACCTGCTGGATTTTCTTTTGGATAAGGCGATGGCCTTCGCGAGGAGAACAAGATCCTCTCACCTTCATGGACTCTTCTCTCTTAGCCCGGTTGCACTAACTAACAAGATTCTTTATTCTTTCACCTTATCTGTTACTTCACCACCACCACCCCAACAAAAAAGAGATAAAAGAAGAGAGTCCCCATTGAAGAGACTTTGGTCTTCCATGGATAACCAGCAGCCTCCACCACCCCCGCAGTCCTATCCGCCGGTGCCGGTGCCAGTGCCGTTCCACCACCTCCTGCAACAGCAGCAGCAGCTCCAGATGTTCTGGAACTACCAGAGGCAGGAGATCGAGCAGGTGAACGACTTCAAGAACCATCAGCTGCCGCTGGCTCGCATCAAGAAGATCATGAAGGCCGACGAGGACGTGCGGATGATCTCGGCGGAGGCGCCCATCCTGTTCGCCAAGGCCTGCGAGCTCTTCATCCTGGAGCTCACTATCCGGTCGTGGCTCCACGCCGAGGAGAACAAGAGGCGCACCCTCCAGAAAAACGACATCGCCGCGGCCATCACCCGGACCGATATCTTCGACTTCCTTGTCGACATTGTGCCCAGAGAGGAGATCAAGGAGGAGGGTGGCGGCTTGGTTGGTGGGCTCCCAGCAGCCGGTGCTACTGGAGTTCCATACTATTACCCGCCTCCATCTCTGGGTCCAGAGGTGATGATAGGCCGGCCGGCCGTGGACCCGGGTCTGTACATGCAGCAGGGCGGCGGAGTCCAAACCGGGCAGCCAGTTGCTGCAGGGTGGCAGCAGGTGTGGCAGCCTGGCGTGGCGGACGATGGGGCGTATGGGCAGCCAGACATGGATGGGCAGGGATACAGCGGGATGCAGACCTCAGGATCCTAGTGAAACAATGAATGGTAAAGCCGACTTAAGAGAGAGGAAGATAACACATTTCAGATTTCAGATGTGTTGATTGTTTATAATATATATGAGACGATGATAATTTGAGTCTGTATCATAAACTATGTTACTTGAGCATTGGCAATTTGGAATGTGTGTTGATTGTCAGTTGTTACTGCCTTGGCGTTGTTCTAAGTTTCATCATTAGCCCCAAGGAGCTCTACTATATATTCTCCTATAGAAAACAGGCCATAAATTATAAGGAAATTAAGAAAAACATAAAAAACCATGCCCGAATATTATTTGTAGTTGAAATTCTTTATTTTAGCCATTTTTTGCTGATGCATATCGATCGTTTTGCACAATGAACAAAATCCAAAGAAAACAAACGTTTAAGAATTGAAAGCTGAACAGTCTCTCCTGATCTCTCCCTGGTTCCCCGTCTTCACATTGACTCGGCCCAGCTTGACCATGGCGGCCGCAAAGGCTCCGGCGAAGTCACCAGGGCTGGAGGCGAAGTCGCTGACGGTGGGGCGGGATGCAGGGTTGTTGAAGAGGACCTCGTCAGAGGTGAAGAGGCCCTTCCCTTGGAGCAGGTTCTGGTAGTAGACGTTGTCGAAGGTGTTGGGGGTGTTGGGGTCCATGTTGATGGCAACGCTGGGGTCCACGTTCTGGGGGCAGGCCGCCATGAGCTGCTGGGCGTAGGAGGGGTCTAAAGTGGGGTCCACGCTGGAGTTGTAGAGGCGGCTGAAGAAGCGGTTGCAGTGGGAGAAGCCCACAGTGTGAGCGCCGGACAGGGCGATCATGTCCGTCTGGGTCAGGCCGTTCTTGGCGAAGATGGCGTTGAGCTGGTCCAGGTTGAACTCGGGCTGGGGGAGGTTGCCGGCGACACGGGACGCCTTAGAGACGAGCCCATCAAGACGGCCCAGCTCCACGTTGAATGGAGAGCCCCCAGACTGATCACGAAGCACATTTAAACAAAAGATTAATGTCGTCCTTTCCCAATTCATAAAAGCTCACTGGAAATTGGAAGGTAGCACTGGAGATGTTGGTGATAATGATACTGACCAGGACGACGACATCCCTTGCAGCAATGGCGAGGATGTCTGCGCAAGAGACGACGCCAGGGCATTGGGCTTCCACAGCCTGTTTGGACTTGATGACGGTGTCGAAGCCGTCTCCGGCCAGCGACAGGTTGTCGGGCGCGTCCTTCTCTGCATCCCCGTTCGGAGATGCGATCAGAACCGATGCATCACAACCCTGCGTGAACGTAATTTATTTATGATCATTCACCAAACACCAGTCATTACCGGATGTAAGTTTACGTCCACAGCTAATCTGCATTTTAGACCACACGCTGGCGAAGACATTAACCCCACACATTCGTATCCAAAAATTTCTCAATTTAAGAGAAAATTTTAGGTGTGCATTGCGCATCATGTACATCATGTTGGTGTATATTCCACCACTCACCAACCTACCTATCAATATATATAGTGTTAAGACATCCAAGGGTGAGTTGGATCAATTTACATAAAAATTAGGACCAATTTTTTACTTCTTATAAATTCAAACTAATCAAAACACATATATAATATTTCTTCCATCCCATGGTTATAGTTTTTTATTAGAAAATCAAAATTAATTAAAATTAGTTTATTTGATATTTTATTCCATAAATTGATATGTTAGGAGTCTTAATATTTACATCTCATTATTAATATAATATGATATAATTATATTATATATCTTAATTACAAAACCAAGTCATCTTGTAAGCTAAAGTGGATCAACTCGATTTGACTTGACCCAAAATTAAAATTTCAAACTTAAGTTGAATCAGTCAGCTCGGCTAAGCTTGTTAGTACCCTGAAGACAAATGGGTAATTTAGTAAGTGGCACAACCAAAACGGTATGCGACACACATCAAATAATTAACCTCGGCTGATGTTGGTTTGCCGATTGAGCGGAGCTGAGTTGCAAAGTTACAATTGTTGGGACGACCGTGAATTTACGTGGAAAAGTCGGAGTAAGCTTCGCGACCCAAAAGGTTAATCTAATGCGATCCTAGTCGTTTTCACTGGTCGATTTAATCTGAGTAATTAAGACCTTGTGTGAGTTTTTGTTAAACACAGGCAGCAAGTACTTAATTAAGTAGGACAAAAATTGATTTGACTTGTTCATGAGGCATGAGACCATATATTTAAATGTTTAATTTAAGTTTTTAGTTTTAAAAGCATCTTTCCGTGTCTACTTCCGGGAAAGGTAGTTTTTATCATAGCTGACCAAAACTTAATCGGATGATTGTATTATGAATGCCAATGTAACCAGCCCATGCTCATCAGGAATTAATGTCAATTACTTGATGCCCAATCAGGGGCCTAGTATCAATGAAGGAGCCGAGTCGTGCCTTGCTCGGCTTAATTGGGCTTAAATGTAGCTCAGCTGAACTCCAGCACAAAAATGAGCTCAAACTTAGATATTTGGCTCACCTCGTGTTATAACATTGTTGTAATATACTCCTATATTATATCTTTTTAAATAAAATGATACATGAATATTATACATTACTCTATTGCTTTGCAATAATGCATAGTTATTTAGAAATAGAAACATGATTTACATACAAAAAATGGAGTCTGCTACTGCTGAAGTCTCGCTAGGCCAAACTAGGGTCGACAAGCCTAAATTTGAGCTTCGACTCGAGCTAAGTCGAGCTGGAGCTTGCCTGCTTAAATGCACCCGGCAAGGTGGAACAAAGGCCCTAATGGCTTTAAAGTCTTGAACTAAAGCATGATTTTGATGCATGTCATGTCTTTCTCTTGTTTCTTTTCTTCCTCGAGACGGCGTATCCTACAAGCAGTGAGCGATAACATCATTCTACCGAAACCTCTAACAACTTTGTATCTTTTCGTTGGACTGCAAGTCCTCTGTACCCACTTCATCTTGCCTGAAGATGGATGTTTAGCTAGCTCCAATTACCTACCCTCTTTCTCTCTCTCTCTGACCGATCGAGGCTCTCTAATCAGAACTGATTTACAAAAAATCTCGACTCGGTTTAAGAAAGACCGTAGAAGGGAGGAAGAACATGTTTACCTCAACGAAACAATCATGGAAGAAAAGACGAAGAGTTGCAGGCACAGTAGTAAACGTCTGGGAGAGCTTTGTTGTAACAGTCTGCCTTACTATTGCCTCAACATTAGGACAGCTGAAAGCATAGAAATTTTCCGATAATTGGGCTCCGGCTCTTCCCGCGATCATCAGAAGCATCAACAGATAGAGCTGTTTAACCGTCTTCATCTCCGTCTCTTGGTCAGCCAAAACCCTTCAGACTCCACTTTTTTCTGCTTCATGCATGCCTTTATATAAAACATCTGCCAAACAAAGAAGAGATAGCTAGAACCTCCTCCACGGATTTTTTTTCCATTTCCATTTGGTGAGCATAATGTGTATACTCGGTCCAAGGGTTTACCAATCAAGCAACCATCCTTACTTTAGTCCCTGGTTCGGGTATCGATCCTTGTCTTGCATGTACGATGCACCAATTGGGTCTCGCCAGCCCATCGTTTTACTAGCTTAATCCTGTTACCTTGTGTTGCCTTGGTCTGCTTGCTTTTTCTTATTCAGGCACATCAAAAGTCTAGTCTACAGGCGTGATTTGGAGTATAAACGAAAACAGGCTGGCAGACAAAACATCAAAGTGGTTGATAAACGGACTTCGAGTGAGTCTAGAGGTGGAAGTACTCCCATCTGTCCTATATTAATTGTCTAATAGATAGATAATTTAATTATATTAATTCATTTTTATTTTCTAATCCAGACAATTAATTTGAGATGGAACAAGTATTATATATAAGCTTAAAAAAGATTAGTAGTTTTGGTGCATCTTCCGACTATCAAATGCCACTAAAGAAAGTGACATGCTAACAAACGCTAACGTGTTCCGATTTTAGTTTAATCAATACTAGTATATGCTACAGTAGAATAAATTTGGTGGTCCTCGGATATTATGTCTTAAGGCCATGGATCTCTGAAACAACAAAACGCGTGCCTTTGTTATAATCTATCGCCATTGGATGGTTTAGTTTGTCTATCCGCCCTATATATCTACTCCCGCTGCTCCAGTTCATGCTCTGGGTAGGCGAAATATTTCTTGTTTGTGATTAAGTTACTATATGAACTCTGAGAATATTCGAGGAAGCAAGGTACATGGAAAAATTTAAATATCTAAAATTAATGGAGTGATGATCTGAATGTGTAGATGGGCAGGAAATGAATGCTAACTGTGGAAAAGTCTTGGTCTGAATTATGACGGATATACTAACATTGTAACCAGCTATTTTTTTACTGTGTTTCTCTCTCTCTCTCTCTGGCCTGATAACATTACTCGCTATTTTTTTTACTTTTTGAGTGGTGCTCTTTCTATTAAAAAAAAAGTCTTGCTCTCGAGAGATGTTGAGAGAAGTAGTTGGGACGAATAAGGCTTGGTTGATTTTTTTTAAATAAAAAAGAAAAACTTGAACATTCTTAATTGAGGAAGAAAGTTTACCGACATCTGATTTAAATCGACACTGCACATGATTTAGAGAGTTGCAAGTGGGATAGAAGAGAGAGAAAAATAATTTATTTTAATATTTTTTTGAGTAATATTATTTAACTAAGTTTAGATTAGACAGAAAAAAGTAAAACCCATGTTATCATGTGATGCCCCGCTTTTTTTACACATTCATTGGAAGTTATTAGCTTCCTTATAAAAGCCTGCCTGCTCTCTATAATGAAAGCTGCGCTATAAAAATTACGTGGCCAAAAAACCCAAAAGCTATAAGATGCAATAATTATCCTTCTTTAAATTATAATAATTATTATATTTAAAAATAGTAATTTTTATTGAATAATAAACTCTATAGAAGGAAAAATAAGCGTATATATATATATATATTTTAAATACTTAACTATTTAAAATTTAATAAAATAAAGTTATTAATACGAAATAATTATTTTTTTGAATAGAGCTATTAATTTATGACGGAGATAATATACATTGTATAATATTAAGCCTTTATGTATCTTGCTAGATCATGCCAAAACACAATTTACATTGAAAAGTGATATTACTCAACAAAAACTAATGTTGGAT
The DNA here is from genome assembly GCA_035235625.1 of Saururus chinensis. NCBI lineage: Eukaryota > Viridiplantae > Streptophyta > Magnoliopsida > Piperales > Saururaceae > Saururus > Saururus chinensis. Next base: position 38,515,226 of record CP141145.1, read on the forward strand.
GAACATCATGCTAGTTGTGTAGTTCACCACTTACGAAATAACTAATGAACATAGTTATAAAACACTAGTTGGGCTACTAATGGTACTCGTTTTACCGTCTCTATCATACTCTTAAGAAGTTAAATGGCATGACTAAATTTATTTGACGGGTAAGTAAAAGGATAATTTTATCCAACCATTATTTAAATATAAGGTAATAAAAAAAGTTATTTCATACCCGTTTATCTGTTACCCGTTTGTCATATTTTAAAAATATATATATATATATATATATATATATATATATATATATATATATATATATATATATATATATATATATATATATATATATATATATATATATATATATATATATATATATATATATATATGAGTGCACTTACCTCGCGGGTACCCGTTGGCTGGGCTCAAGGGTGAGTTTTACGATGACCGTCCATTTAAAATCTCATGACCAAAAACAAACGTCCTTTCTCTATCCTATGCTTTCTCGTTACCCCTTCCAACGCGTCACCCTCTTACATCTTCTGGGCGACCAAACCCACTCCTTCCCCACGGTCCGCGCTCTCCTTGCCACTAATATCCCCGGCGACACCAAGCGCTCATCCTCCTCCTTCTCTCCCACACTGCTCCAAGAGCCCTAACTTCATAGAAAGGAACCACCGCTCCCCAGCCACCCTCACAGGCTTCCGCCCCCAGAATTCCTTCATCCTTGCCTTTCCCTCCGCCCGCTCCTCCTCCGACTCCGGCCTTCGCTTCCAAGCAGCTCTACCTCGAGCGCCTCAACGTTGACACCTCCAAGGCCCTTGAAAGAAACCCTGACTTCCGCTCTGCCCTGCTCGACTCTCTCAAGTCCGTGGATAAATGCCTCTACTCCTTCAGCATAGAGTGATCCGACATACGTCGGTCGCATCTTCGGCATGCACCCCCAGCTCCTCATCGCCGACGCCACCTCCGTGCTCATTCCCGTCTTCCACTTCCTCCTCGATGAGGTGCAAACTCCATTTCATAGCCTTGGGAAGGCGGTGAATCGGTGCCCGCAGCTGCTTGTCTGCAGCATGCCTGATCAGCTCCGGCCTGCTTTGAATTTCTTGCGCGATTTGCCTGCTACAGTCTGTTACATCCGCGGTGAGATGGTCGTGGGTTGGGGATCTCCCTGCAACTGGGAGCGCCCGCGGGTGACAGGAGAAGTGTAACAGGGGCCTTCCCCATGGTCCGCGCTTTCCCTGCTACTAATATCCCCGGCGACGCCAAGCACTCATCCTCCTCCTTTTCTCCCACACTGCTCCAAGAACCCTGTCTTCATAGAAAGGAACCACCGCTCCCCAGCCACCCTCACAGGCTTCCGCCCCCTGAATTCCTTCATCCCTGCTTTCCCCTCAGTCAGCTCCTCCTCCGACTCCGGCCTTCGCTTCCGCCAGAAGCTGCTTTACTTGGAGCGCCTCAACGTCGACACCTCCAAGGCCCTCGAAAGAATCCCTGACTTCCGCTCCACCCCGCTCGACTCTCTCAAGTCCGTGGAGAAATGCCTCTACTCCTTCAGCATAGAGCGATCCGACGTCGGCTGCATCTTCGGCATGCACCCCCAGCTCCTCACCGCCGATGCCCTCTCCGTGCTTGTTCCCATCTTCCACTTCCTCCTCGATGAGGTGGAGATTCTATTTCATAGCCTTGGGAAGGCGGTGAATCGGTGCCCGCAGCTGCTTGTCTACAGTGTGCCTGATCAGCTCCGGCCCACTCTAAATTTCTTGCGCTATTTGGCCTGCTATGGTCTGTTACATCCGCGGTGAGATGGTCGTGGGTTGGGGATCGTCCAGCAACTGGGAGCGCTCACGTGTAACAGAGGTGTTTGGTTTAAAAGAGAGGCGTACGATTATCATCCGATGGGTATCACTAATTCACCCGCATAGAGATGGCCTGCGGGCATCCGGAGGTTAATTTTTTCCTATATATATATATATTAATTATACTCATTAGTCTTAAGTGATTCGCTTATTGCCTTTTACAATAATTTTTATATTATGATTCACCACTGTGATTTATTCAATAGAATATATCATTCAAATCCTAAACATTTATTGAATTGATTTAACTACTTACAATCATTCATTATAATTGCTACAAGCTACTACTACTTGGTAAATAATTTACTCTTTCTAGCATTTCATATCTAATACATTTTTTTGATAAAAAAGATATTCATTTTCAATTTACACTTTATATTCTCTTAAACTCACTTTGCTTTGATATTTTCTATTTGGTTGCTTTGTCTAATTTATCTAGTCTCATTAGGTCAAAGTCCATCTTTAATCATATGTGCTAAAATCTTAACTAGCTACACATACACTTTGTATAAGATACTTTTGCAACTCTCAAATTAGTTTAAATTCCATTTTGATAACTCAAACACACGAGTAATTTTTTGTTTTTGATAATTACGTTTATGGTGTGTTTGCTTATGAAAGAAAATAGTTAGTGGGTTTGGAGTAGGATTGTTGAGCCAACTCTAATATGCTTGAGGCTATACTTAAGTTAACTCAAGTCAAAGCTTGAACTTGGGCTAATAGAAAATAGTTAGTGGGCCCATCTCAATTTGACATAGTTTGAGTGTTAGCTAGCTTAACTTTGAATAAGTAGTGTATGTGGTTTATTTTGAGATTTAATATATGTTGATTGAAACTATAATTATGTTACAAATCATGCCTGTATATGAGATTGTAAAATTTGAAATAATAATTTACTTATTAAAATAGGTTAGAACCAACAAGTTTTGAATGACCAAATAGGTTTAAGTGAATTTTTTTCTAAAATATTGGGGAACTGTTTTAATTTTTTTTAAGTAATGATGTCATCATCAAGTCAACCCAAGTTGACCCAACCCATCCACTAATCCGGGTGAGTGTTCAAGTTGGGTTTTAAAACATTGCTGTGAAGAGATACTAATGGTTGATGTGCATCACTACATATGGTCTCATTATTGTTTACAAGACTCCTTTGAAGACAACTTGGTTGTGAGAAAGTAATTGTTATTTAGAGTTGAACTCATATGATAGGAAAAAAATATTAGAAAACAAATAATTTTATTAGGTATATGTTTAATATATGTGTATATTTATATTTTATTTTTAATCTTCACAATTTGATAATGTTAATTTTTTACCTTAATAATATTTAATTAAGTGAATAATTTTTTTAGCACATTTAAAAAAATATAATTGATAATAGTTTTCCAATTTATTAGCCGATCATTAGTGGAAGAAACAGTTATAGAAGTGTTTCTACCGTTTATTTAATAGAACGGTTATAAATAAAAATTTAAAAAATAATTAAAATAATAAAATAAGTTATACCGAAACTGTATTGTTCTATTGATACCCTAAACACTAGGGTACCAAGCGGTTATAATATGCTTAATGAGTCATGTCTTGAGTAGTACTATACACCGCGTGTGATGTACACCAATTTTTTTTTTAATTTTTATGTGAGGCCTACTTACTTTTGTGGGTATTTTTGCGTATCACTATCCATTTGCGTTCCGAATACCCCCAGCAAAGTCACTTTGAGTGCCGGTACCAAATTCGGACATGTGGGGAGGGTATTAATTGGACCTTGTCCGTTTAACTAAGGAGAGGTTGCGGACATGGGTCATACCGGCATACACCTTTTTTCCAAGTCCCAGCGCGACCAAAGGATTCAAAACATGAAACCTAATTAGCAAAGGAGAGGGGTACTGGGCGAGCTCCAACAATGGCGGTCGATACGGAAATGAAATGCGAATTCGTGTTCCCGTACTGGATTCCGGTTCTGCGGAAGTTTAAGCCCGATTCCCCGTTCTTTGGTTCTGGCAACATCGAACGCGAACTCATTGCCAAGCAGGTATCGTCTTCCTCTTATCCCTGCATTTGATTTAAATAAACCACTTTCTATGTTAAATTCGCATTAGAGCATGATCTATTGAAGTGTCTTTATTCCTGGATTACCTTCTTCTCTCTTCAGTTGGTCAGATAAGTGCTCGAACCTTTAATTATTGCTTGACAATTGAAGTCTGGAAGTTGGAGGAGCTGAAATTAGGAGAGTAGTTTGGAAGGGCTGGGTATAATATGCTTTGGTTGGGAGCTGAGATTTGCCTCTCTCAGGTGTTATATTGACCATCGATATGATGGATACTGCTTAAGGGAAAAACAAATTGTATAAGCTACTAGATAGGGTGAATGTCACTGTTCATTCACTAGTCAGCAACACCGTCACTAATAATAATACCTTGTGAGTTGTTCTATTTTTGTGAAGGAAGTACCATGTCATCCATCTGCCACTAATCAACTTGTTATAAAAAATTGACTTTATGCATTGGCAAAAAAAGGTTATATTTTTGTGTTGTTGATGTTACAAAATTGCTTAAAATATTTAGGCTTGTGTATTTGGAGAAATAATTAGTAAATTTGAAGGAAATATTTCTTTTGTTGTCACAAAGTTCACCTTCATTCATGTTTAGTGCTTCTGGATTTATGTATGATTTTCTCAAGAACTATAGTACATCATTGCTTCCAATGTCATGTACAAAAACAAGAAAAGTACTTTATCTGTTTTCTCTATTTTCTAAAGCAAAGTTTGAGTTCCTTTTTTATCCTCATGTTCGTTCAGGTTGCGTTAGAATTAACTGAAGATGAAAGATATGAATTTGAAAGCATGCAAGAATTTGAATGCCAGTAAGTATATTTTGGAACTTAACTTTAGTTTCGTTGTAACTGGTATTGCTTATTTGTTTTCGAGTAGAGATCAGAAAAATTATAGGTGTTGTATACTTTGAATTTTATCATTCTCCAAGCATCATCTTCAGGTTCCTCATGGTACTTATTCGTCACTACTTTGGTGTCCATAAATTTTAAATGGACTGTATTCTGTTTTTTAAAGTTTAGATTGAAGGTTCAGATACTTGATAGTGTTTTGCTTGATATAATTGAATTACTTTTCTTGTAATTTTTACTGCTGATTTATAGGAATAGTTTTTTGCACTAATAGTTGCTGTCCTATGTTGATAGATGGGTCTAAGAACAAGTATTAAATAGTTAGAACTTAATTTTGAGCGTGACATTCCTTGGCATTTTGCATGAAACATCATAAAATGTTTATCATTCGGTTCCTCTGAAAGTGTTTTTTTTTGCCTTTTTTTAGCTGCAAACTTCTCTCTTAATTTTTCATAACTATGCTTTCTCATTACCAGATGGCAGAATTTAGACATTTCTTTAGAATTAATTTTTTGGCAGGAGATTAACTTGTCCAGTTGTTGGTTGTGGAGCACAACTGAACTCCCTCAAAAATTTTGAAGATCATTATCATGCTCGGCACATGGCTTCCTGTTCTGTTTGCTGGAGAGTTTATCCAACATCGCGTCTGCTGAGTATACACGTTTCTGAAGCTCATGATTCATTCTTTCAGGCTAAAGTTGATCAAGGCTTTGCAATGGTAAGTCACTCGTTACGAACATACTGAACTTTTGCATATATATCTAGAAAGTTTTTGAAGTTACTAGATTGTTTTTTCTAATCACTATAGATTGGAACTTCCAGAACAATAATTTTAAAATATGATGTGTGGCATTTGAAATTGAAAGGTGCATTTTCTGACATAAACACACTGAAATGATCACGTCACAAATAAAGGAAAAGAGTTTGTTTATGGTGTATATTTTTAAGCATCACTTTTCATGTCACTGACCAACATCTATGTAAACCAGTATGAATGTCTGGTGGAAGGATGTGGAATGAAGCTGAAAAGCTACAACAGTCGGCAACAGCATCTCATAGACAAGCACAAGTTCCCCTCTTCCTTTGAGTTCTTAAAGCGATCCCATCCGTCCAAGAAGCAAAGGGAGAGACTTCAGGGGAAGCTAGGATGTGAAAAAATGGGGTTGAAGGCAAAGGAAACAGATATGGAGGTGGACAAAAAGATGGATGATCTCGTTGCAGGAATTTCAAAGTTGAGCACTGCAGACTCTTCACCTTCAACTGTGAGCTTTGGGCGCCGCCATGGCCGTGGATTGACATTTGTCCCACGAGCTCTTCAGCAAAGACAACATCCTGCCAAGAGTATTGGGAAGTAGATCATAACATTAGGTGTAGTCATTCACTTTGCTTGTGGTGTAAATGTATCATGCTTAGGCTAAAAGCAAACGCATATTGATTATGACCAAGTCCCAGCTACCGAATAGACTTAACTCAAGGAAGCGTTAGACGATGAGATTAGATGAAATCCTTTGACATGTGTTCAAGAACAGATAAACTTGAGGAAGCCTTGGACATTACACAACAGCTATAACAAATATTCACGAGTGACTTTTAGAACTAGATTCAACTAAGTCAAACCAAGCACGGGCTATTCTCTTCATGCTTCACCAGCTCGGTATAATTCTTTCCTGCTACCTTCTATCCTCTCCATGGCCGAAGTTTTGGTCGCGCCCGGATGAGATTGGAAAAAGGTTGACAGAGTGGCAGACTCCTTAAGAAGCAAACGAGAGCCCATGACTACATTATCGAAGAATTTACCATGATACGATCTAACAATAAAGGTGGTTTACTAGTAATTTTTACAACCAGCCACTCTCCCTAAACTTCTTTCTCATATATTAATCCTTTTCAATAGAATCGCATTCCCTCATTATAAAGTTCAATGGTCTCATGACAGAGTGGCCAAGACGGGAGTTGACCATTCCGGGTTAAACTGGTCCTCATAAGTTGTTTTTGTGTGTATGTGTGTTTTTTTTTATGAAAAGGAGGTGCTCTCATAAATTGAGTGTGTATTCAGTCCGAGAGTTGGCACATCCACATGACTTTATTTTTACCAAAAAAACATGTAAAGACTTCACTAGTTAAAAGAGAAATGGCAAAATAGTAATGGACTGTCCATGTCGAGCTGACGAATTTTGTTGTAGGTTTCCGCGTACAACTATCCCCGTTGGGACGCAAACGGGTATGAAATAATTGGATCCGACATCACAATAGACTTGGACAGAGTACCTCTTTAAAGTTAACTTTGAACATGAATTTATGTATAGTAAATCTTCCGTTTCACCCAAAGTGAGGAAAAGTTCATCAAGAGTATTGTATGAATTGTTTCAGGCGAAATCTGACACATAAATAATCTTGTTCACGACCATGCCCTTTCTTAGTTCGGGAAAACTTCAGCTATACACGATTTTCGTGCCAACCACATACCCATTCGCCATGGCTAACCTCTAATCAACAAATCAAGAAGTACGAATAGCCGCCCTGACAGTTCAGTAATTTCTCGTGCATCCGTGAAACAGAGATGACACTCCACAAATCTCACACTTAGGAGCAGATTATGTTATAACATAACTGAGCGGTCATCATGGAGGTCGTAGACCTCATGGGCATATGAAAACAAATACCGAATGTCCTGATTTCCAATCGGATAACATTCCAATCGGATAGCTTTGGAATCTCTTCTCTCAAAAGTTTTGATTGAAAGAACAAAATCTTGTTCAGACGCACCAAAGTTATTTGATTCCTTATTCTTGAATTCAGATAAAATGTCGTCAGCAACTCCTATTTTTGGGACTTTTACAATTGCATTAGGCAGGTCAAATATGCAAAACTTTGGGCCATGCCTTAAACCCCCTAGGAACTTTATGGTGAAAGAATATACTTCACACTTTCCCGAAGTCAACGTGCCTACTATGGCATTCATTATTGGCGAATCTCATTGACAGGTTTTCAATCGGTGTTGAAGGAGTCCATCCCCTTAGCAGCCACTGGCTCAATCCCTATCATGTAAGCAACTATTTTTCAAGTTCAAATCTGTCATCAACTATTTTTCAAGTTCAGATCCGGGAAATGAAAACCATACAACAATAAATAAAGCATACGAAAATAAAAACTCTAGAGATTGCTTGTCTCCCACAAATCAAGTTGTGGCAACAAGAAATTTTTGTTTGTACAATAAGGAGACAAAGCAAGTTCCAACATCACTCTGCATGCCTCCATCTCCTTCGGGCAACAAAGCATGTCCCCATGAACATAGATGAGATGAAAAGGCAAGAACCCTGTACTTGTTATCCCTTGTGCATACAACCTGAAAGAGCTAAACAAGAGTCAGGCTACAGCTGTTACAGACGGGTAGAATGCAGTACCGCAAGCAATCCATTGCAGCTTCCTTCCACGTGGCAGCATACACCCAGGCACTTTCTGCCACTCCCTTCTTGATACATCATAGGTGACTAAGCGGTTCATCTGTCGTGACCTCAAAGACAACATGAGCAAACCTTTGTTGCCCAAGCAAGTCATACTCACGTGCTTTCCATAAAACTCTAAGCACCATATATTTGGCATTCTGTCAACCTCCTTCCACAAGAGCATCATCTTCTGCAGCTCCCATATGCAAACGCAATTAGCTGCTTTCTTTGTCAACAACCCCACAAGCATCAGCTGCCCTTTGGACTCTGCAAGAGTATAGTCAGTCAGATGCAGAGGAGTTGGAATTGCAAACTGCTTCCAAGTCCCATTCACCATGTCGTAGGACACAATACCATCTGGATCTGATCGCATGAAGTACAGGCTCCCACCAATGGACACAGCTTGCGACTTAAAGTTCAAAGAGAGTGGTAGCTTGATATTTGGTGGGATGCTCCCAGGGCGGGTCCAACTATTCTTACGAGAGTCATAAACCTCATGGTCTCCATTGCATCTTAGCCACATTATTTTGTAACCATCATCAGTTGTACTTCCATTTAAGGTCATTCCTACAGCAATGCGGGACCACACCCGAACTGATCTTGCAGGAAGCTCCTTCAGTGACTGAGTTAAAGGGTTACACACATAGAAGTTTCCGTGATTGATGTCCAGGAAACAAACAAGACCACCAGCTGAGGCAACTGGAAGGTCAATGATTTTAGTTGGCAGAGGGATAGTTCGGATGTGCCATTTCTTCAGCACAGGGTCATACATGGCCCCACGATTGACATTTTCATGGTTGATTGTGTAAAACCAGGGATGGTTATGTGAAACCTCTGCACACTGCTGAGAAAAACTTTGTGATGCCTGGAGGGAATTCCACTTTTTACAAACCGTTCTGAACCGAAAGGATGCGGCAATGGGTAGCCTTGCAATCACGGCTTCAAAGAGATCCTCAGGGAATTCTTTCCAAATTTGTTGTTCCATATCAGTAAAATTCTCAGTCCTAGGCAGTTTTTCATGAGATGCCCTTTCTCTTCGAGACTTTTTTGATGGTGGTGACTTCATAATTTCCACCCTCTTCATATTGCTGGATTTTCTTCCATTCATAATAATATTGCAATACGTGCTGCCCACTGAGCTGTTCTCAAGATCAAGGAACCACCACCTGCATGGTGAGCATCCACAACTTGAGCTATCTATAACTTGAACATTAAAGGCGATCTTACGAGAAAATTCAAAGAATTAAAATCAACATAAATACAGAAAAACTACCAAAGCCTTGAACATAAAAATAGAAAAAATACGTGCTGCCTAAGAGTGCCATGGTCCTCCTGAGCTCTCACAAGTTAAGTTATTTATTCAAAAACTTAGCAGGTTAAGAGTATCTGTCTAGAGTTTATGACAGAAGTATAAAAAATTAAGTGGGAACCATGACAAAAGTCAAGTATACTGGTCACAGTGTGCAATGGATGATCATGCTATTTCTTATCAAAATGGTTATGTTAGTTAACCACTCCAACTAAAAGCTTGAGCTGCCAAGGTAGGGACTAATAATTTCAATTAACTACACTAACACTCCCCTTTATGTGCAAGCACCAATAAGCAACACACCTGAACACAAACACACAATTGGTATATACATTACAGAGGTTTGAACATAGAACCTTGGGCTTTGATATTATGTTAGATTCCACTTCACTGAAAAAGCTTAAGCTGTTATAAATGCAGCTGACTATTTATATTAACAACATTCAAAAGTTATATCAAGTGTAAAAGATCAACAACAAGCTAACTTCTAATTATCCACTACCAATGCAAACATCAAAAAGCATATGTGACACCACATAACATTGTAAAGCACCCCCTTCATTTTTCCTTTCCCGTAGTTACAGAAAATGTATATGTTTTACTACCGATCTAATGGAACAATGTTAACACTCAGTCCTTGAGTAAAAATATTTCTTCATGTCGACCACGATTATGTGCTTCACCAAGATTCAGTTCTTGATGTTGATGATGCTTGGGATAAAGCTATAGAAAGAATCTAAAAATTATAGCTACAGAAAGAAGCAAAGTAGATGCCGTTTACATCTCAGAAGATTAGATAAGTTCCTCCCGTTTAATAATGTAAACATGACGCAATAGTGCACACGAACTATAAGAAGGATTCCCTAGTTTCATACTGTTGCTGCATTGTATTTACACATTTCAAAAAACCAAACTTATCAAACAAAATGAAGAAAGGGAGGAAAGTAGAAATCAAGATATTTATAGCCTGAAAAAATGATCTAGTAATCAAACGTTGGACAGATGTTCTTTCTATGATGGTACTCCAATGAGATGTTTCACAGAGTCATAAATCGATAATTAAATTTCATTACACACTAACCACAAGAAAGGATGGCAAGACAGCTACTAGAAGATGTTTATAAAAAAGTATAGGCAATTAGATTCTGTACTAACCAGACCAGAGTTAGGAGCAGCTTCCGGATGAGATATTATTAGAGGTCAAATGAGACAATCTAAGTTCCCGTCGACTTGTGTAAGTAATTTATTATGGCACAGAAACCGCGATTTTCATCAAAAGCACTTCAAATACTGGAAAGGGAGGTTCTAAACCAGAAGCAGCCGAAAAAATATAAACGCAATTCATATCGTTAGAAGAAACTAAATGGAGAGAAAGAGAGTTATCAACGAGAAAACAGTACCAACTTAGGGAGCGGGAACCGGGAGCAAATCACATGCTTCAATATAGGATCTGATGACCAAAAACCTAATTTCCTAGCAAGGCCACCAAACTCGGACGTAGACCAAACAAACCCACCAAGCATTCGTCAAATTACCAAACAAAGCCTAAACGTCTAAACATTCCCGATACCTGCGCGAGCTAAACTACATAAAACACAGCACCAAATCGATTCAACAGAGACAAGATGTGAGCCGGGGCGACAAAAAGCACAGTATCTTATAAATTGGGAAGTACAAGTTCACATCCAAACTCGGGCCGGAAACAGACAAAAGGAAGAGAAGGGAGTAGCGGAGAGAGGAGACCTTGGGTTGGGATGGTGGTCGTTGGGGGGAGAGCCGCAGAGTTCCCAGAGCTCCTGAATCTGGCCGATCAGCTGCCTGAACATCGCCATCCCTTCCATTATTCGCTTTCATTCCCTCGCCCTCGCCCTCGCCCTCCCCTCCTACCCACCCTCCTTCCCCCCTCCCATCTCTCCCCCTTTCTCCGCCTCTTTCCCACTCACACTCACTCTCCCATTTCTGCTCCTCGTGCGCCACACGTGTGCGTGCTCTCTCTCTCTCTCTCTCTCCCCCCTCGAGTCTCCGTGGCGCTCCGAATAATCAGCAGCCCTCTTAATTGCCTTTTTAAATACTCGGTACATTCATCTCCCATGAATGCTATTGCTGCTCAAGAAGCGCATATTTACGCGCCGCACCTTTTGGGTCAATTCAATTCAGTATTAGGCCTGTGTGATTATGTTTACGTTCTAACTTCTAAGCAACGTAAAAGATGCTACTATTTGTGCTTACATTTTAAACTCGGGATTACGGTGGGACGGTAGGTAGCTTGTTGCAGTAGTACTTGTATTAATTTAATTAAGGAAAATGAGTGCTCAGACAGGAATTAATATTAAGAACGGGCATGCCGCTGATCTTGCTGTTTAATAACCACCTTCTTCATCTATCTCCTCCCACCCAAACCCATATTTTATCTAATATCACTTGTCTGCAGGGGTTGTTGTGTTGTGTTGTTCAATTTTTTCTTGACATGCATGACACAGCTAACGTTGGTGCGTGGTTTCGTGGGGTTACCATCTCCATAATTTATTGCAATGCTTTTCTCTTCTTTATTTTAGAAGAAACTTTTTTAAAATTACGCATATATTAGCCTATGCACGGTTAATCTTAGATAGAGCTGGTATAAAGTAAGAGTAAATACCCCATTTTAGGCTTTCCCCATAAATGAAAAGTCCCATCTGTTACTAAACACCACTGGAAATCTGGTGCAGTAGGGATTTGAAGGTGAATGTTGGGAACAGTGAAAGAAGATTGATTAATTCGGTGGCCATTTGTATTGATTATTAAAACTGGGAAGGAAAAGAGTGATACGGGCGGGCGGGCGAGCGAGCGTCTGTCGTAATGATTAAGGGTTTCTGGCGAAACCAAGGAGTCCGAGGTGGGTAATGATTGCTTGGTTTTGGTGACTTTGAAACCCTTCGTGCAAGTTAGGGCTTAAGATGAACTGGACACGCTAACGGGGTGGGTTCGGAATTAAAACCCCTCCTCAATCAACCAGTAACTGGCCCAATTTGTTGGTGCTCAACTACAAGCAACTTGGCCACCTAAACTGAAGTAATCAGTTTGGCCCGCAGCCTCCCCGTCAAATTTGGTTGAGTAAAGCAAGGCAAAGGGTTTGTTCCTTGTTTAATTAGCACTGTGTTGTGCTGCCCAGGGACGTCAATAAGTACTCATTCCAGTTGACTTGGGGCATGAGAGCTGGGGCCTGAGGCCCGCCTAGGAATGCAGGATCGTGTCATGTGTGTGTAGGGTGGCTGTGATTAGATTAGCGAGCGCTAACTAACCCGAAGTGGGACTACCGGAAGGAAGGTTCAAACTAGCATGATGAGGTGGGAACACGTGGGGCTGGTGGGCTGGTCTAAGCCCATGATTGCTTGGTGCAAGTGCGTCCCCTCGGTCCTTTTGGGGCCATCTTACCTCTCGATTTGGACTCTGGTCTTCCATTCAATCCAGCAAAGCAAATGATGCTGGGCCACAGGTGTAATGAGTAGGCCTCCAAGGTGGGCCCGGCCCAAATAATGATATTCAGCACTTGATTTATTATGGTCAAGCAACTTTTATCATTTTCTCTATGGACTATGATGCGGTTTCGATGAAATTGGCATTGATGGCACTCGATAAAAGGACTTAAGGAAAGAAAAAAAGCACGAAAATCATTTTTTCCTCTAGCATACATATGCAACCAACCGTATATCTCCATCACGAATTACAAGTTTGGGGAATTATATTACTCATGAGCGAAGCTTTTGCTTTTGACTAGTCCATACCCCATCGAGTGATGTTCTAAATTTTGATAACAAAGTGATTTTTTAAATTTACCTTGAAGGACAAGTTTGAGGATAATGAACAGTAATGGCAAAGGCCCGTGGGCCGTCCAGGGACATTTCGAAACCCTGACGATGACCTAGTCCAATGCAATTCCTTATTTCTGGGCCCAAATATCTAAATTTCATAGTTGCAATCAGCTCTAATTTTCAGTAGGCTAATTTACATAAAAATTCTTGTATAATAAGTTTTAAGAAAAAGTAAAGATAAGCCTGCCACATCCAGAAGTGTGTGCACTATACGCATTGCAAAATATGATAGTATTAAGAAACATGCATGCCCTTGTTTTGCGTGATACATTGCAATGTGTTTGCAATATGTTGAGTGCATGTTATAGCGAAGCGGCAAGGCGAAATGCTTGTGACACATGTTGGACACAAACATGCATGCTTATGTACTGTATACATGGTATCCATATTTTGGAGGCAACTTTGGATGTGCCAGGTACATCACAAACAAGCATGCTTATGTACTGTACACATGGTGTGCATATTTTGGAGGCAACTTTGGAGAATGCCAGGTACATCATGGTAGTTGTTATACTGTTAATTAATTGATAGGCGGAAGGGTAAGATAGTTTTTGAGCCTTAGTGTGAGGACAGCCAAGACATGCATACTTCGGTGGGAGTGTACAAGGTATTGGCAACATAGGAGCATTAACGGACATATTCAAAATTTCCACTCAAAGTAGGATTTGATGACAGGCTTGGCACTCCTAGTATGGGGGAATCATCATATATATGTTGGACTAATGCGGGAAGACTCTTACTTCAAGTAGGAAATAGATATGAGGTCAAATTCATAGGCACATGCTGACAGCCACGCGTAAACAAGATGGATGGTTGATGTGTATTTTAACGAAGGCTTGGCTAGTTGTTGGTTTATTTTAAAAAATTTCTAGCATGACTAGGAGTAAGCTTGGTGGCCTAGAGCAAGTGGGAAACTAGGTGGCTAAGTTCACAGTTGGCTCAATATATTTGGAGGCCTTTAGCAAAATTCAAATGAGACTTTTTATATATAATGTATTAATATTAATATTGTTGTTGCCAAGAAAAAATTTAACAAGAATGAAAAGTAGTGGTTGTTCAATTACTAATGTAGACTTAAGCTTCTCATGTATTTTGTTTATTACTTACAATAAAATTATCCTGAGCTCTCTTTTTGAATTATATAGATTTATTATTATTATTTATGCCTTTAATATTCTGATTCAAATTTTCTAGTAAGCATATTTATTATTATTAAAATATATACAAACAAAACAATGACCTTCACAGTTAAAAAGTATATTTAGAAATAAAAATAATATAAATTCAAAGAAAAAGTAATGTGTGAATATGCATCGTAATGCATCGCATGTACGACAACTAGTCGAATTACTGAAAACTCGCTTGCATGTCTTACTCCTATTTTACATAGGTTGTTCTATCCAAATAATGTAGACAAAAAGTGTGTGGACATGCATCAAACACATATAACCAAAATTTAAATTAAATTATACAAATGATAAAACTATATAGATTGACACTTTACCTTTGATAATGGAGATAAATAAGAGGAGCATGATTGAGTAATACCTATAAAGATGAAAGGTGCACTAGAGTTGGGGCTTAGGAGTAGTATATATAGTAAGGGTAAAATAGTAGCCATTATGTTAAGTATAGTAATTATGATTTTAATAAAAATTATAAAAGAAATTAATATAAATAAAACTATATAAGTGGTAATTTTAGTAACCAAAATATCCAATCAGTAGGTCTTTTTATTTTCTCAAAAATAGATAGTAGGGGCTTTGTACTTTACTTTTTTATTTTATTTTTCTCGTAAGGCACCACAATAAGGTCCTATTTTTTTTATGGGGCCTTAGGCAATTGCCTAAGTAGCCTTAGGCTTGAGCCAACCCTGGCTAAGTTATATGTAAACATAACTTCTCAAGATAGTCAAATTGTAGTGGAACTCGAACTCTATATGAGAGATGGACGTATGACGAACTTTGTTGAGGCAAGAGACGTACAAACTAAGGATTACAAGCCGCACTAAGAAACAGAACTCTTAAAAGAGGTAACTAGGTTGGGACTCGGAATAGTTATCTTGGGTAAGATTGTAAGCATATTTCTTAATTATTGGGCTTGGGTGACAAATTGTAACTAGGAGAGAGGAGTTCTAGTAGTACTAGGCTTTCCCTAGACCATCTCCCCTAAATAAGGAGCGGATGGACTGATTAAGAGGGCATTCAGTTAGGGGGCGGATCAGAAATCAATAAGTGAACTAAAAGGGCGAGTTGGCCAAGGGTTAATTTAGCAAGGGGTACTATTCTAGAGAAGTACAAAGTTGTTCCTTGAGTTTGGGACTAAGGTAAAAGATCTTGTTCATTGTAATTTCAAGCAAAAGTTAATGAATAAAATTTTTTTAAGGTAGAATCTGTTTTTGCTATATCATTTACACGCATTAGTAAAACAAAAAAATATGTGAAAGCAAGGCAAAGCAACGTTATAAGGCTATTGGTTGCGTACAACAACCAAATCATCATAGAACATATTTGCATCTAAGAATTCTTCTTTGTTATGTATACTGTTAAATCAAATATATAACCGCCATAATGCCTGGGCTCACATCCGGCCTCATCCCAACGGGTCTCTTACAATTATATATCTCTTTACTTTGCTTGGCATTAGTTCTATGCATCTCCTGTTTTCCCTTTTTCTAAGTATGGAGTTACCGAGAGCGGGGTCAATGCATATATGGGAAGGACAAAAGTCACAAAACAATACTACTAATAGCCGATTATACGTAGTCGCAAGTTAATTATATCATTTCGGTGAACGACTATATTAAGATGGATATGTCCTGCGCTTGTCGACATAACATGATTGAAACACACTTGCAACTCGGAATTTCTCGCCCACAAACAAAACGATATGGGAAGATAATACTCATGAACAGGTCTATGCTTTTTAGTTTTGACACTACAAATGGATGTGTAGAAAGAAGTAAAATTCTAACCCCCTCAAGTCTTCATTACTAGAGAAAGAAAGGCGGCGACAACGATGGCCATGGCAATGCTGCCAGCAAAGTGAGGCTTGAAGAGACACGCATAGGAATTTGGTCGTAGGACGTTGTCCTCTTGTTTCGTACCGTTGGAAGTTGCTGCATGAACAAGAACACAGGGTGAATAGTTACTAATCTGTGAAGGGATAGTTAATGAGGTGGAGGGAAGGAAGCTGAACCTGTTGTTGAGGAATTGGTAGCGGTGAAGATGGCATAGTCGGGGGAGTTAGGAGTCAAGTTAAGAAGCCCTGCAGATTAGCCAGAGGAATATATCACAAAGTTAAACGTGGAAAGTACGAAAATGAGCATCGATCTGTATATAAGCGCGCGCGTAATGTACGTAAGATCAGCCATCCATCTTCATACCAGGATTCAGGACTGATCATCTACACAGGCAACACGGAGATGATCACTTCTTTTTTTTTCTTAGTTTGGCACATGGAGATGATCACTTTGTCAAGAGACCCGGGCCGGCTCTATAAAAATAAAGGCCTAAGGCGAGTCTTAGGGTGCCACATAAATTATGCACTTCCCATTTCTTTCTAAGGCAACATACAAGTAGAAAATAAAGAAAAAATATTTGTATAATCTTCATTTTTAAAAAAAAAATTCTTACAAATTTTTTATACCAATGGTTTTCCTATAAAAAATATAATACCAATTGTGTATTTTTTATAGTTTTATACTAATTTCTATATGGTTGGAAGATAGTTATTTAGGCCTCGAAAGAAAGAGCATGTGGCCACACCCATTTTGGGGCCTTTCAAGCTCAAGATAAAATGTCAAATGCACTAGGCAAATGACTATAATACAACTATAAAAACTGAAAGCATGCTTAAAGAGGCACCAGGCATAAGAGGCATTTTTTCTATGTGGGGCCTTGGGCAGCTACCTAAATTACCTAAGGCTCAAGCCGGCACTGCAAGAGACTAGAATGATGTATCCCACTATAACCTTCTTGTACTTGTTCAAGTAAGGACATTTGCAAAGCTTGTAATGTAAAAAGATTAAGAGCACTAGCTTGCCGAGAAAGTAGTTCCTGGACTTATATGGGAATCATACAGTCACGAAATTTTTTCAGAAAGTTTAAATGGAGCTATTAATGTAGGTTGTATGCGGTTGCATTTAAAACCCGGACCTAACCCAATTTAAATGAAATTGACCCGGGGCAAGTCCTATCTTTAGTTGGGTCGGGACTAGTATGAGAAAAATCCAAGAACTGATACAACCCAACCCAAATTTTGAATTAACTAACAAAATTATATTTAACTCAAGTTATATAATTTTTTATAAATAGAACCAACCTAGTATAGTAGTGGTTTGATTTGAATTACTATAACGGACTTAATTCAAAATAGAATCACAATTCCTATTTTGGTTCTTGTGTTTTTCAATTCTTATCTTGGGTCAGATCCTTTAGAACCCAACCTAACATGACTCAAGATACAACCGTAAGGATGGTGGGAGTATATATTTATTTTGTAGAATTTAATTTTTGCACGATATAAAAACTAGAAAAGTGAAAATTGATCCCAAATTAGTTCACCGTCCACATTGCCCACAACTGCTTACACAAGAAGTCATATGAGCTACTGTGCAAAAGGCCCACGGCTTATAAAACTTCCATAGGACATTAGTTATAAGTTGTTTTCTTTTAAGCATAAGTTGAAAAGTATAGGCGTTGTTACGCTATAAGGTGTGCAAGCAAAAATGTACGTGCAATGCGCATATAAAATATTTTTACTTAGGTTTAAGAGCAGTACTTTATAATATTGATCTCAGCCAACAGAAAATTTTAAGGTGACATTACAAGATATATAATGCATAAAAATATGGCTTCTTGTCTTGTATGTCATCTAATTTGATATGAAAAACAGTCAATGTTCCAATAGTAGTCGTTACCTCTAAAAATTAAGGTTAATTTCATTTCTAAGACTCATTATATTTAATTTTTGCTTATGTTTCTAAGGTACCAAGATTTTGTGATTATGAAAACATATAATATAGGTAAAAAGACAAAAAGTTATTGTTGAGAAGCTCATTATATGCATAAAAGTTGAGACCAACTAAAAAAGTTCGAAAAAATATAATTATAAGAAGTTTTATTTGGTCAAACTTATCGAGAGCTTTCTAACGGTAAAAAAATGCACAAATCCGATTTCAAGAGTAAAATATATATAACCTTATAAAATTAGAAATAACACAATATAAAAAGTGACACATAGCAACTATGTATAATGACAAAGTTCAAGCAAGATAACTTTGAAGCCCAAGCAAATTAAGGATTTTAATAAATTACACATCAATTTAACCTTATATTTATAAATATTAAATATTACAAAAAAGTTTGAGAAAAATATAGAAACAGATATCTCTCTCACCCTTCTTACATTATATAGTAGAATGACTAATATTTGAAGCAATTAGGGTCGACGCATTGCAAAACAAACCTAGCCTTTTCAGTTTCCATAAGTCAGATTATAAACGAGCGACTGTTGCAGAAGGTATGAAAGTAGCGAAAGCCTAAAAGAAGAAGAGAGGGAGTTACTTGGGCAGTCACTGGTACTTGAGTTGGTGAGCTTGCACATAATTGGAAGCTGAAGAAGACTGCTGAAGTGCAGTCCCAAGCTCTTGAAGGTCGGCGTCTCATCATGGACCTGCTGCATTGTATAGCACAGGCACACAGGTTGGTTGTCCCGTACACCTTTTACGGCAACGCAGCACGCACCTGAAGGGCTTGCTGCCTTACCCGACGCAAAATTCGTGCACTCAATCAGCTTTGTTATGTCATTAGCGCACTTGGTTTGTAGAGAATCATCCCCAGAAATGAATTTGAGGAGACTCAAAAGCAAAAAGAAGAGAAACGCGGGGACAAACTGACGCTTGGCTTCCATCTTGATCAATCCTTAATCCTCTGTAAGACTATTGAAAAGGGAGAAGATGGAGTTAAAGTACTTCTATAGGGATACGAGTGAACATATAGATGGTCGTTCATTTGGAGGTGACTTCTGCGATGATAATCCATCCGGTACTAGCCTGTTCTTCAACTACCAGCTTTTATTGGGATCGTAGTGTGTGACAAAATGTTGGTTGGGAGTAATTAGCCTGCGGAGAGGGCAGTTGAGAAAGCAAAGTAGCTCGGCCACATTATGACAATTGATATACCGGCCTGGGATAGTTTCAACTTTCAACCATCTACCTTGGGGTGCCAAACAGAAAGGAAAAGGAGAGAGGAAAATGCTTGTTCTCCCGCGGCATTCTCACTTATAAACTCACGTGCTTATGTTGCGGGTGAAGTGGAAACACATAGGTGGCATAAGACTGTTTAAGAAAAATCCTACGCGATCCCCATTTCCTTTTTCATCTCTAACCTTCCTGCATCCTCCCCCTCGACATTGCCTTCCTCTCTTCGCCGGCATTACTCGGCCGGATTAGGCACCCCATCAAGCGTGCTTTCTGTGGCTTCTCTGTCTAGATGTAACCATTGTTTTAGGAACCAGACCGGCCCGGCCGGTTGAACTCCATTCAAACGGAACTAGCACCTAAAACGGGCCGGTTTATGTAATTTTTCGAACCAGTGTGACCCGACACACTATTATACAAAAATTTTAACTTGTACACAAGTGGGATTTAAACTCAATACCTAAATAGTTCTTTCACGGGCCTATATCAATTATACTACAATAGGTTTTTGTGTTTTAAGTAAGCATTTATAAATTATTAGTAGATACATAGGGAAAACATACAAACAAAATTGCAAATAGAAAGACTCAAACCTCTCTTCTCAAGTCATACACACGATGCGTCTTAACCAACTGTGCTATTGTTATTCTATGGTATATTTAATATTGAATTATTACTAAATTATATACTTTATGAAAAATAAGTTATTATACTTAATAATATTATAAACGGGTCAACCACGATCAGACCAGGTTGACCTGGCCTAGCAACCAATTCGGGTCGGTGGCCGGGTCAGGTTTTAAAGCACTGAGTACAACAAGATCTAAAAAGAGGTGTGGGGTGGTGGGTCATAACTAGGACATAGTAGGCAACTGGCCGAAAGCTATCCAAACATCCCATGATGGAGAAATTTGAGGGCTCCAACTCAAGAACCCTTCATTCTCGTCGTATGCTTAGCCGCTAGAATGGGAGGCTGATGCCCAAACCTAGCTTGCAATGATGCAAACCTAGATGAACATGGTAGTGAGCAAGATGGACGAATAAATTGACTTTGCCCCTCAACCAATCGCATCATCACAACTTCATGCTTGCACCCTTTCCCTCCACGAGCTCATTCGCTTATCCGTAAAGAATTATTTGTTTTTCTTCTTAATTTTCAAAATTGTGCTTTATGGGGGGAGTTGATTTCTTGAACCAATAAAAATGATCTATGTTATTTTTGCTTGAAAGCTATCAATGCCCTAACAATGTAGAGGTCTTCCTAAGCTATGCGTGTTTCATTGCAAATATCACTTCTTCGACCTTTTTGAGCACGGGTTTTTCATTCTTAACTTTTTAATTTGCATTTCCTCTATTTTAGACTTTACTAAATCGAGCCATGCTGAAATAGCCTCTGTCCATTCTCACATTAAATTATTTTTCATATATATATATATCATGTCAAATGAGCAAAGTACGTTTTTAATTATATCTAAATATTATATTATTTACCTTATATTTTATCTTAAGTAATTATTATGAAAATTCATATACATCTAACACCACCTAGATGAACTTCAAGTCAGCCGTTCACGGCAATGAAGCTGCGAAAAAAACAGATTTGGAAAGGAAGGAGTAAAAAAATCAGATTAGGGTGAGGAACTAAGCCCTAGTGCTCTGATACCATGTTAAAAACTCAAAATACTCAACTTACATACACCTTTTATGTTTACAAATTATTTAAAGTGCACAAGATACTTTACATACGTGAGAAAACAACATAACACTCTAAAGAAGTAAAATTATATTTCATGCCATTAGTATAATAACACTAACAGTATACTTCCCCCGTGTGCTCTTTATCGCGACAGCAAAGGCACGAAAGAGTCTGTTAAATCAACTCTTCTAAACATAAAGAAGGAAAAGTTATAAGGAGATTTGTTTTTCTTGCTCCCCCAATAAGAAGTATGACAAGGGAGGGCAGAGGCATAATCATAAGCTGGGTGGGTAAAATTAGGGCTACTTCAAAAATCAGACCCGAACCGATCTGGATGGAACTGACCCGAGATTGACCCCGATTGAGTCGAATCAGGTCTTATCTCGGGTCAGATTAGGTCCAAGAAAAAATACTCGGGTAAATCTTGGGTTAGCTAGGGTCTAGTCTGTGAAAACCCAAGAATCGACCCAAGTCCTTGATTAATTGATAAAATTATATTTAACGTTAGATATATGAATTTTTATAATTTTTTATAGATAAAATCAATTCAATATAATGTCAAATTAGTTTACCTGACCCAAGATAGAATCTCAGTTCCTATTACGGTTCTCATATTTTTCGGGTTTTATTTCAGGTTGGGTCTAAGAATTTTTGTTCCTATATCGAATTGGGTTCCTATTACGGTTCTCAGGTTTTTTGGTTTTTATTTCGGGTTGGGTCTAAGAATTTCGGTTCCTATATCGAATCGGGTTTCTATTATGGTTCTCAGGTTTTTTGGTTTTTATTTCAGGTTGGGTCCAAGAATTTCGATTCTTATCTTGAATTGGGTTCCTATTATGGTTTTTGGGTTTTTCGATTTTTATTTCGGGTCATGTCTAAGAATTTTGGTTCTTATCTTAAATCGAGTCGGGTCCAAAGAACTCGGTTTCTATCTCTAGTCGGGTTGGGTTCTACAAAACCTAGCCTAACCCAATCCGAGATACAGGCCTAGGTAAAATAAAATAAAAAATAGCACCTAGAACGGGAGGAGAAGAAAGAAAACTTGTTAGGTTAAGTGGTGTATATTTCTGAAAGGGCTTATGGTAGAATTTATGGGGTAAGATGTCTAAGTTTTAAATCCGGGGAGAAATTTTTACTTTTAGTGGTAATTTGCCAAAAAAAAGGGTGGAATACGGTGTTCTTAAATCAAGTCTGATTTTACCCTAAAAAATCAGTGATCATTTTGAATTACGAGAGCAACCAAATTCAAGAATGAGAGAGGAAAAGAATACTAAAAGCCCAGTACTATTTGGACCAATTAATACTTATAACCTGGGCCTCATGGGTGGACATGACTCCCGGTGGCTGGTCCGATATTCTCATTAGCCACAGCTTACGCATTTTGGTCGATGAGGCTCGGTATTGGCCTCTTATGAGGGATTTTCAAGCTGGGCCAGGTCCATCAGAAGGGAGACGACAGGGATTGGGTGAAATGAACCGTGTTAATTGTGCCCTGTTGCCGGTCCACTTTGTTGCAACGATATTGAGAGTAAGCCATCCAAACCATATGTCCTGACAAATTTTCTCGGATGAGGGTTTGCCTGTCTTTTGCAGAATCATTATTTTTGAGGTAGATTAGAAGGCCATTTGTATCTGGATTGACAAAGTAGACCATTGCTTCCCGGTGGCTCTCTATATTCCCTCAAAATTTATTGTTGCTGCACGACAGCATACCGGCTTTTGCTTGCAGACAAAAGAGCTACTCCTTCAGGCTCCGACTCTGTATGGTCTCTATTCTATTGTTCTTTTTTTTTAAAAAAAAAACCCAGCAATTTCAATGCTCTTATACCTCAGACCTTGACTAGTTTCAAAATGCGTTGAAGAGTCAATTGATCAATATTTATCGAGTCAAATTGGAGCCTCATTATTGCCGAGATAGATACATGATACGAATTAAACATACCGCCAACTTAAGGTAAGTATATATTACTTCTGTCCCCACGTTAACAGTTTTATTTGGTTTTTAAATTAGTTTATTTTGAAAATTCAAATAAATGGAGGGAGTATAATAATGTTTAACTTAATTACCCAAATACGACATTTAATTTTATGTACGTCTTTGTTATCGTTAAACACCATTACATATAGATAAACTAATTTTTATTGTAACTACTTTATAAAATTAAAATTACTGTTTCTCGTGGACTTGACTTGGTTGCATCCAAAATGGGGTTCTAAAACTAATTAGATGTGTTCACTCTAGCTGAAATTTCCAAATTTCAGGCAGCCACTCATGCTTATGGTCATGGTGCC
This sequence comes from Saururus chinensis, assembly GCA_035235625.1. Taxonomy (NCBI): domain Eukaryota; kingdom Viridiplantae; phylum Streptophyta; class Magnoliopsida; order Piperales; family Saururaceae; genus Saururus; species Saururus chinensis. The sequence continues at coordinate 38,538,767 of CP141145.1, forward strand.
AGACACTTCGATCTCCACCGCTCAACGGACACCAAATTGTGGCCCTACAGGCATGGACACTTTTTGTTCGTCACGTAATAGGGAACTACCATGCAAGGCTGCATCACCGCTTGGCTTGCTTGGCTGGTTCTTGTATCGCATTTAAGTGGCTTCTGGGTGTGGAGCAGAGATGGAGCCCAGGAAAGAGTACAGTACGTTTAGGTGTGGGGAGAGACAACTTCATGTGGGTGGGCCGCTCTAAAGACGAACCGAATATTGGCGGATGAACATGGCAGGGGTTGTTTTGTTCTTTTCCTTGTGTTCGAAGCATGTTTTTTTACCAATCATCTAACTGTGGAGAAAGTTTTCAGTCAAGTCATTAATGGTAATGCAGTGATGCTCGTCTGGCCTGAATCGGACTTTGTCGGCGTCGGTTTCATTTCGATTACAACTATTTACTTCTGCGGTCTTCCCAACCACAATGAACTCATCACCTCCCAAATAATATGCAACATTTTACGAGAAATGTAATGTAGTAAATCCATCGATCTGACCATGCATTCCCGGGAATCTATGGCGTGGGAAGATTTTTGGTGCTCCGTTTTGACTTTTGACCGTAAGCCTAGCGTAAAAAATATGTATAAACAGCGTAAAGAATGTATAAAGAGTATATTTTTAAGATCGATGGAGTGTACATGCTAATGTGCACTTAGCATGTGCTTCATCGATTTTGAAAATGGAAGCACCCAACGTGTTCCTTATACTCAGGCTCACGGTGAGCAGAACATTAAAAATACTTTAACGTACGTGAACATGGCTCTGAAGTCCGAACACTGCACAGATTAAGAAGGAAGAATGAAAGAAAATTTTCAGGTCTTTACTGGGAGTCCTTGCAATATGTTGGAGCATAAATTCTTGATCTGGAATTCTTTTTTTGCATTGAAAAGGAAGAAACATTTGCGAATTAGTCTTCTCTCTACCGATTTTATTGATTCTAGATTGCATCAATGGTATTATCATATTGCCAACTAGTATCTTGGAAAGTGACTAGATTAATGATTCTTGATATGCTGATTAATCATGAATGTTCTCGTTGATCCTTGTTGAGATATTTTTTGTTTCAAATGTTTATTTTTATTGAGTCGTCTTAATTAAGGTCAATGGTTTTATGCAGTTGAAACATCTTTTATCAAATTATGTGCATGCAATTCTCGAGATCAAAATACTGTATTACACACGAAAAACTTCGGATTGAAGAGTTAGAAAATGCAGACTGCCGACATAACAATGTTAAATGCACAACCGCTTAGGAGATGATGGGACACCATAACTGGCAGGAAGGTATGCTTGGCAGTAATGGGGCCCGCATCGTCACTTTTGGTGGCATTGGATGAATATAATTCGGGCCATATTTCTGCTTGTAATATTCAATTGGACATCCGAATATCACTAATTCATGTACCACCTATGGTTCTAAGCCTAAAGAAGGGGCGGCACTAAAAGCCATGCACAATTCTCGCATGTATCAACGGTGGAGCCCGGCCTGCCATGGCGGGACCCATGTCACATCAACATGTGATCTTGCTCCTACAAACGGAACACGATTTCCGAAAGGTACCCTAAATTCCATAAAGGAAATCATTGAGCAACTCGCCAACGCAGAGACAATAATGCAAATTTTTATGGTCCCACAACAACAGTACCTGCGACTTAGGTGGGCCTCCATTAGGATTATGTTTCCCCACAATAACTAGTCATCTTAATAGGTAGACTCCCCGTGACCTAAGAATCTCTCTCTATATATACACACCCCGATTACAAGACATTGGCCTTTATTGGGTCAAATCTGTCCCATATTAATTATCTAAATTTAAAGTAAAATATTTTTTTAATCTAGACAATTAGTATTGGAAAGAGGAAGTATATAATAGGGTGGGGGCGTAAGTTGGTAACAATCAAAACAAAGATTACAAGGTTATTTTTAAAAGCTACCACTTAAAGGCATTTGGTTGAGGCGTTCTTTTCAGTGTGTACGATGCCTAGGTCCAGGGGGAAGAAACCATCATTTCCATAGATGGGGGCGGCGGGGCGGGCATACATAGTGGTAGTTAGCACACAAATTCCATGTCTTCATAAGCGCAGCTTCGTCTGGGTCAGCATGGTAGATTGGAGCTGCCGTTTACCAATTGGAAATGTTTTCCTAATCAGTTCAGTTGTATGCCCACATGGGGCTTTGAAAATAATACTTCCTCCGTTTTATATTAATAGCTTCAATAAAGAAAAAATTATGTTCTTTATTAATTGCTCTATTTCGCTAAATTTGAACCTACACGCGTATCTAATGCATAACTTACTTATATTAGCCCTCTGCATTTTCCTCTTCATCAATTCAAAACCTTTATTTTTATAGTTTGAGGCATTTCCTTCTTCAATGTCCGGTTGCGATAGATAGTAATTGCCTTCACTAACAAATTAAGTGACGACAATCTATTTACCCACTTTTCGGATGGATAAGCAAATGCCTTTAGTTTATAGGAAAATGCTCTATAAAGAGGGAGAGCCTTCTCCCACACTTTTGCTGTTTGGATACCCGCGATGCGGCGACGACAATCAACTCTCTCGTGACAAATTGTCTTCTTCGGCGGAAGCCCGATGGAAGTAGGGTTCTTTCGCTTATGCTCCCACCTATTCGATGAACCCCATATGTCCGACCCAACTGTCCCTCTCTCACCCTCCTACTCCTCCTTGATTGACTGTTACTTGCCAGACCCAGTAGCTAGGGCTCCCTCCCATAAGAGGTCTTGCAGACCTGCCTGCTAGGGATCCTCCTCCCTCAAGGAGGAGTTTGGACACTATGTCGAAGAAGAGACGCTACCGTCGGTTTGCACGTACGGTGGGTCCGTGTTGTTAGATGTAACATCTAGCGCCGACAGGCGCTATGACGAAGGCACATGCTGGTGGAGCGGCTACTGGGAGCAGCTACCGTTGGACGAGAACGACTCTGGGGAGATGGAGTTGCATGGCAACCGCCTAGGAGATGGCTCATGTGGTTCAGCTGGAGACGAAGCCTCAAGCGGAAGCGGGGGGAAGGTCCTCGGTACTGAGGAGTGAGAGAGAGGCAAACTCGTTGCCCAAAGGCTCATCACTGCAAAGGAGCTCATCCAGACCTTCATGATCGTTGTGAGCACCGGCCGAGCAGAGAGTGAGATAATTTGGTGGAAAGCACTAGCTGAGCCTTTTTTTAGTGTTAGACACGTGAAAGAGAGATGTGGTTACTATCTTAATAAAAAGAACAAAAAATAGATTCGGAGCTATTAAAATAGGACGGAGGGAGTACATGAGAGGGTAGCTGGACATAGGAATCAGAGTGCTCTTATGTACCATGTTTGGAGTTCTATATAGTCTGATTATAATGCTATGGTCACGGAACCAGATCACAGTTTCATTGGTCCTTGTCTAATTAATTTGCCTATAATATTTGTATATTTAAAATAAAAGAATGTTTTATGTTTTTTACTCGCAATGAGCCTAGTATAAGGTATGTATAGTAGTGTTGCCGCTATGTTGGATTTGGGTCAAAGTTTTGCTAAACCCAAATCCGACACCACTTAAGAAAATTGTAACCCAAACTTAAACCGTTTGACCCGAATAAAATAAAAAAATATTTTTAAATTATTTAATTTTGTTATTTTTTAAAAAATATAAATAAATAAATAAATATAATTAAAATTTTATGTTTATAATTATATTCAGGTTGGATCATTTAAAACCCAAACCCGACCCGAATAGTTATTTGGGTTAAATTTTAAAAATTAAATATGACCTATTAAGGTCAAGTAGCGTCGAATTTTACCATATACCCGACCTAAGTGACATTCTTAACATATAAGAGTCATTAATATTTTAAATCGATGTACATATTAGCACATATTTAAAGTAAGTAATATTTATATTAATATATTAAGTGATATTTATATTAATATATATTAACGTATATACCATTAATCTCGTGAGTGAACGACCGACTCCCGAATACCTTACGGGAGAACATAAAAATTACTTCCCTTCTCATAAGGTTGACATTTGTTTGCTTGATAAGGACTCCCACCGAAGAGGTCATGTTCCTGTAGGCGGTCGTCCTCACATTTGGTGGTGAGAGGCAAAAACAAGGTCAACGAGAGGTAGTCAGGAGAAGTGCGTGTCCTGTTTGTGTCATAGTTGACTTGAAAATAGAAGCGAGCAACGAATTTCCAGCTGGATAATTAGTCAACCACTAGGTCCCCGGTTCGTGATACATACAAGAAGAACAATTTCTATGTTTTGGTGAAGATTGGGCTTGCTTACCTATCCCTAAATAAAAACGATTGGACTTAATTATGGGACCAACCATCATAATTTCGTGATGTTTAAGCTTCAAGGCACAAAGTGAAAATGCACATGGACACAAATGCACTAAAAAAGGGCTCCTAATCTGTATGTTTAGCCTTGATCCGATGCCTCAATTTTATGCTTAACGACCAATCCACGGGTGTGCATCGCCGTCAAGTTTGCACAACCACGGCATCGAGTACATGGTGATATAATTTGTAGTTTGTACGAATTATTCATAGAAGTAGTTATTTACATAGGAAAAATTTTATATAAGCTCAGGCTCTTTTGCTGCATGAGTTCAGTTCGGGCATTATGAGTTGTCCAATTGAAATCCGACGCTAGAGGGGGTAGAATTCGATGATGGAGGAGGTAGAAAATTAATTTACCCGAGTAATACTGTTGTAGAATTTCAATCTGACAGTCAATGCTGTCTGCACTGACACCAACAGGCTTAAACTCAGCTCATCCAAATGTGACTCATTTAAACATAACACTGAACATTGTCATCCTTGACCATCTTTGGACTACATTGACATTGAAATTAAATCCTTGACAACCTCTTCGTGTAGACCCAAAACGGAAGGTTTAAGCAAGAACATACAAACGTGATGCTGCATATTGAGCATAAAATGATCCCTACTTCATGATTTGTGCTTTTGTCAAACCTTTGTACTTAAATGACTACTACAAGCCTTTTGGAGGGGTAATGTTTTTTTCATACTATAGTGAGTGTCTAATAAAACTTTACACTTGGTTTTGCATAGACAGAGGAAACTAAACCTCTTTGTTGTTGTGGGATACCATTTTTATCTATTCAATATAGGCTGAGTATAAGATTTTATTGGATAGATTCAAATGTAGGGTTATCAGCGCCCCTCTTAGAACAACATTAACTAAGGGAGGTGTTACGTGATTTGAGTTTATCTCAAGTCACAACTCTATCTGGAATTGAACCAGTGCATTACGTAAGTATAGAATAAGTGCAAATCCCTTCAAAGTTTATCTTATTTGTAACATACGGGCTGAACTTTCCAGGAGCTTTTTTCTCTTTCTTTGCGTGTGGTTGAGATGACTTCCTTCTTCTCTTAAGGTTTTTGAACAGCAAAGAGAATTTACTCTTTTAGGCTTCATATTTTGAGAGAGAGGGGTAAAAAATTAGGTATAATAAGAGGTTCTTTTAAAGGGTTATTTAATAGGCTTGTAATTTATCTAAATATTTCTCAAGTTATAGTAGAAAGGTTTTCTCCGATTATAGATGTAGGCATCTTGCTGAACTATGTAAACTTTGTGTCTTATTTTATTTTTTTATATATTTAAATTATATCACTGTAAAATTTTATAAGAGAGAAGATATTTAGATGCACCTACATGCAATGAGCTCAATATGTGCTCCTTATTGTAAATAAACATGTGACAATGAAAACTGGATGTAGCCAGTTACCTCCAAATGATGACTGCTATATCTAAATTTTACTAACATAAACTTACTTGCAACAGGGGGCTCATTGCATGTGAACGTAATTTAAAATCTTCCATAAGGGGTTCATTGCATGTGAACACATTGTAAAATCTTCCATACACCAAATTTGTTCAATCAAAACCAAAATATAAGGTATTGTTAGATATATTTGGTGTAGAGAAATCATATATCCGAGTGGCTAACATAAAAAGTAAAATACTAAATTTTTACATCATGGTTTGATTGGCCTTTGAAAATTAGATTCCGTTATTCTTATCGGGTGGCATGTCTGATCAAATTCGGGTATAAAAATTTATAGGATAAAAAATAAAATAAAATTATCAGTATCCTAGTCTCCACGATTTTCATGTTGTATTTGATAATTCATATCAATGTTAGCGTAGAGGAGGCGAATGTAAAAAAAGCTCGAGGCTGGCATATTATAATGCTGGCCTTTTTTAAGAATAAATCTAAGGTTATTTATACCGCTTATAAAAGAAAGTTTGATGTTATTACCTATATGGAAATTAACAGGCCCATGAGTATCACACCAAACATGTGCGATGCATGTGACCTTGTCCAACTTATGACCTATCAGATTTGTAAGGACTTAACACTTCGTCGGCAATTTCGTTCTCTCTATTGTGGAAAAGCCATGGCTACTGGCCCATCGACCATGTGTGACCATTATTTAGTCCAATTAAGTATCAACACTAATAGAACTTTGGCTTTACCTCCTTTATTCTTAATTATTTCTCATTAATATTAGAAACACAACATTCTCATAAAAAAATTATGTTATTGATAGCTTCTGGGTGCTCCTAAGGTTCCGTTTGTTTAGTCTGAAACGCTACCTTCTGTGCTTGTTAAAATGTTTGATACGGTCTGGGGACGTCTGAATATCTAATCGTATTAGACATTATAACTGATATTGGTCTAAATGAGCCTGGCCTAAAAATAAGCCTGACTTGTTTAACACACTCAGTCCAGGATCAGACGTGTCAAACAGACCCTAGGACTTAAATCTGATCTTTCTTTTTTGCTAAACAACTTAAATCTTTTTATGATTTATGACTCGTGTAGCCTTCTTTCATGTGATATCCTTGTTCCTACACACCCAGATAAATTATGGACCATGTTAGGAGATAAATGAGACGTGACTGGTTAGTATCCAAATCAAGTTAGTGGTTGTCTCTTTTTATTATATAAGTATATTGAGCCTAATATAATATACAAAAAGTTGGTCTATTTTTAAATTTATTATTCCTTTAAAAGAATTGTTATGTTAATATCTTATTAATTTTCATAATTATTAATATATATATTAAAGGTTGTAGCCGTTTCAACGTGTCTACCAATATCTATTATAATTGATACTCTTATGGATATTGATACAACCTTTCATAATATTACATTCTTGCATTGGGTATTCTGTACCTGACTAGATGAGCACTCCATGGCAACCTAACATACTCTAATTTGCATAGGTTTTATTTTAATTAGAAATCTCTCTAAAATTTCGTGGACTTTTTTGGTTTAATATCTCACCTATATTTTGTCCAACAATTACTCAGTGGGTCCTGTGGCCTTCCGATCAAGTGCCTCTTTAATGCTCTTTGCCAAAAATAAAGTGCCTTATTAATGTTCACTGCCTGATGGTCCTGGGCACAATTGGAATCTGGTCTGCTTGTACTAATGTCTCTTGCACCTTGGAGTTTGTAAAATGAAAATGGTTAATTTCTGATCATCTGCGTCTGACTTTTTTTAGTAATAATCTGTGTCTCACTGACTTCATGTGTGAATTTAACGGAGATACATACTTTTGTTCGGAAAAACTGATCCCTATATATCAAAATTGCATCATACTTACCTCCCCCTGACTTTTTTTTCCGCAAAACTACCCTGGACACAAGGTTTTATTGCCCTACAACTCCTCACTATTTTTCTCTTACTTCAGTTTTTTTATACAAACTACAACCTCTTTCTTCTTCTTCTTCAACTTCTTTTTTTTTATCTTTTTTCCCAAGTTAGGGGTGTTTACGGATGTCCATAATCAAAATGTTTGTCCATGTCCACATTCATTTTTATATATAGTGGACAATTTATAATCCAAATGTTTGTCTCAAGTAGACATGAATGTAGGCATGAATCAAATTTTTTGTCCACCTAATAGGGAGTTGCAGACGTGGACATACCCATGCTTATGTCTACCACCCTTACTTAACATTCCTTTATGTATTAATGTATTACTAAGAGTTGGGGGAAATATCTAATATCTATGTATCATGTTAGGATTGTCTTGCATGACACATAGGTACTAGTGTTTGTCCATGTCCATATATATTTGTTTGTGTCCGTGATGATTGAACTTGAACAAAGCATGATACATGAAAGGCATAACAAGCTTCATAGGCACTGGACAATCTGAAATTGGGCAAATTTAGGTTTTGAAGTGTTTGTCTATGTTCGTGATGGACGAACCTAGGCAAAAGCATGATATGTACATAGACAATGGATTGTAAACGGCGGATGGACATGGAAAACCTTATATGTGTCTTCGTTTATGTACGTAAACACCTCTAGCCCAAGGTGAACTCTTTTAGGCCAAAAAAAGTAATGAAATGTAATAATATTAATATTATAAATTATTCTTTGTTGTGGACCGATGTCTACACAAGCCAAACTACAGATAAAATAGAGAAGAAGAAAAGCCAAGAGAACAAATTAAAATTAATCTAACTTTTAAATCTGATTTCGGAATGAATAATCTTTTCTGAATTACATAATATATAGAGAAAATCCAAACTAACTCTAATGGGACAAAGAAACCATCCTTAATCCAAACCTATCTAAATAAAAATTATAACTATTAAAAAAAACAAGAATCTAAATCTAATTTAGAGTCACAACATTCCATCACCACTTCAGCATCGACTTGTCCTGAAGGCAACTACTTTTCCATGGCTTGAAACATAGGAAGAATGTCATTTACTAACATAGCAAGATTGACATCAAATTTGGCTATTGGTCTAGTTAGGGCATATATAATATACATATAGAGAGACTTGCTTTGCTGTCTAGGAATATATTTCTTATCACAATTGTAACATAATTCATTTTATCGACTAGCATCCATTTTAGCTTGCATAAGCTTCTTATCTGGTACAACTGGAGGTGATGAGGGAGGAACTTGTAATTGAGCTTTAATATCGGACTTAAGACCTGCTTTGAAGAGACTAATAAGAGCACCCTCTAGTTAACCTTAGGCACAGTTCACTAAGCACTCCAATTCATCCTGATAGTCTTAGACTGGCCTACGTTGTTGAACTTGATGCAACAAGTTATTAAAGTTTTGATAGGGGGTTTGACAGAAGCCACGTAGCTCGAGGGTTTTGAGCAAGAAACAAGTTAACCCAATCCATAACACAACCACCATGTGGAAAGAAGCTAATTCTCACTATTCATAGGTCGGAGGGTGATGAATATGGAAGAAACTCTTGGCCTAAAAAACCCTTTCATTTGGATCATCGCCTATGAAGATTGCAAACGTTACGCTAAACGGGCAATCTTGAAGAGTGGGGTCATGATCTCACGAAGCGTTGCCATAAGGGTAGTTGGCACTCCCACAAACATGGTTGCGATGATGACTTGCGTGCTCATGATAGTCCGTCTTGTCAAGAAAAGCATCATCATAGTCAAAATGGACCTCAATAGGGGCGTAACCAAGTAAATAATGGATGGACGCATCCAAATAGGGGTCACATGAGCAAAAAGGGAGACGTGGCATCTGGTCTGGCTAAGCTTGATGGGCCAGGGGTGTGACAACATGGGAATGTTGTTGACATATAATTTTTATAAAGAAAATTTTTTAAATTCAAAGGCAAAGATTTTGGAGCTTAATTATCTCTAAAGGAGACTAAATTTCTAAAATAGACAAAGTGAACAAAGTCCAAAGAAGAGAAAAAGAAGAAACCAAATCTAATCCTACATGTGTGGGAATAGGTCCAATCTTCTAACAGAAAAATTTATGTGAGGACCTCATGACCCCCCTAGATTCAAAGTTAGCCATAAAAGTTAAATTGGCTAAGAGAAGCTTTGTAAGCCTTATATAGCCACATCAAACTGATTAGATTTCAAAAGGCTATGCAAGACCCATGAATTTCACATCAAAATAGCCATAAAACCAAAATAAGTAAAAGGCTAAACAAGATTTATGGGCCCCATGCAAAGTTTTGCTTTTAAAAATGTTTATCCATAAAATACTAAAATGACTAAAAACACAAAATGTTAAATTTAAAAAAACTTAAAGTTCAAAGAAAAATGCAAAGAGATTATGTAGAAAACCCCTATGGGACCCACATGGAGAGTGAAAAGATTAAGTCAATGCTCCGAAGCTCTTGATTCCCTACTCTAAACAAAAAAATAAAAAATAAAATAAAAAAAACCGAAGATAGAAAAGAAAAATGCGTTAAGAAAGTGATCAACGAGAATTTTTTCATTACTTTCAAAACTACCTTCACCACACTCCCCACTTCCTACTACCTCACCCCCAACTAACTAATTTGATTCCCACTAACTCACTCTCTACTTCCCACAAACTACCTTTCTAAGTCACTACTTGCTACTTTACTTAACCGTACAACCCCAATGTTATAAGTACTAATTTATTTTCATAAGAATGTACTTTTGACCTTTAAGTCTAAGGAACCTTTAAGAAGACATTCTGAAGTCCATTATCTACTAAAAGATGTCTAAAAATTCTAAGCCTTTGACCTTTTAAAAGTTGAAAAAGTTTGAGGGATTGAAAGATAGAAAAAAGTATTGAATCACGTGAAGGAAGAACAAGTTCTACAAGAGAGCGCTCATCTTTCAAAATGATTTTCTTTTTTTTTTACTTGAAAATTGTACCTACTTCTCCTAACAATTCTTTTTTTAATACATTCTAAGTTGTCTTCTTCATTTTGGCATTTATTCAAAGGGTTTGAAAATTTTAGTAATTACCACTACTCTACTCCAAATTGTAATTAGTAGTCTTGATTAATTAAGAGAAGGTTGACGCATACATAAAAAAGGTTATTCTATATCTTTTACAAGGAAGGATCATCCGATCTATTTTTTTGACTTGTGCATAGGGAACTACCAAAATCCACCAACAAATATTAGCTGTGAGGGCCATTCACATTGTTAATTGGTCCATATAAAGGCCCATCAACCCACATAGATGCTTATGAGAGGCAAAAGTTGGGCTAATGAAGCAAGAAAGTGTGAGGGAGGAACTGGTGGTGGTGGGATTGACAGTCAAAGTGGTAGGGCCTGCTAGAAAGAGGAGTGCAGTGGATTATCTAGAAGCAACCAGAGTAACAGAGGCGGCCAGTGAAAGGTGAGTGGGCAACAACGATTAGGTGGCAGTGAGGGAATGAACTTAACATTAGAGAGGGAAATGGCGCTTTCCAAGAATGGCAAGCCTAGCTGGTGGGTGTAGTTGATGAAGTGATGCCAGAGGGATCTAACGAGTGTGATGGTTGTGGATGCATGTCAAGCCCATAGAGGCCAAGGAGTGAATAATCTCATCGAAATGGCAAACATTCTCATATATGTACTCGTCAATCCGATGAGGCGTCTTTGCTTGGTTGCCGGCAAAGGTTGCCTATAATTCAATAAGCTCTAAAAGTGTTGCTTGCATCTAAATTTCTACTTGTTGTGTGTGGGCACAAAGGTAGGGGGAGGGTTTGAGATGGGCATGTCACGAATGGCCGAGGGGTCCTCTGTCGCGGGGGAAGACTTGGTGCCGGGTGGATGACTTTTCTGTTGCGGCCCAACCATAGCGACAGTAGGGTCGGTGGGCGGGCACATGGAGCAATATCTCCCTCCACTACTAGTGTTGTAGACCAATGTCTACGTAAGCCAAACTAGAAATAAAAGAGAGAAGAAGAAGAGCTTAGAAAAGAAGTTACAGTTAGTCTATGTTTTGAATCTGATTTGTAAATGAATAATAAACTCTTAATTATAGAGAAAATATAAACTAATTTTAATGGGACAAGGAAATTATTTTTAATCTAATTCTAACTAAATAAGAAGTGTACCTAGAATCAAAACTAAAATAGGAATCTAAATATCATTTAAGGTCACAACATACTCACAGAGAATGTAATGGGTTGTTCGACCATGACATTGTCCAGAAGGATTTCTAAGTGTAGTTGAGTCTCACAATTATTTGCCAAATATTATGGTGCAGGTCGATAAATGTTTGGTTTCTACTTGCGTCTAACTTTTCCCATGAATACGTATTTATAGGGTGAAATGCACTCACACCTTCTTATCGTTTTTTTATTTTTTATGTCACACCTTGTTAACATTTGACAAGGCTAAACTTACACCTTACTATTTCAAAATTTTCGTATAGACTCCATGTTGTTAACAAATATATTTAACAATGAAAAATGACTAAACACCCGTATATGTGTAAGATTATTAAAGGCTAATAGTTATGTATTCAATTGTATTTTTTCCAGACAAAAAATATTTATTAAAAATTTTGTCAAGAAGAGGAATATATGTGTAGTTTTGCAGCACCAAAAGATAAGAGCAATTTTACCAAAGGTGAGGGAGTATAAGTGTAATTTAACGTATTTTTATTATATACATCTAACTTAATCAAATTGGGGGACATTGCAGGCTAAAATTATTTGAAGGCTTATTTCGAGTAAATATCTTTATGATTGACTGATATCTTCTTCCAAAAATTTAAGAAGTTGACTTTAATGGTCTGTCGTATAAAACATAAAGTTCATAAGAGAATTCTTTAGGAATATGTGACATATAAAATGCATAATATACACATTTAGAATGATCATTGCATGATCTTAAAGAATGAATATGTTAATTATCTTTGGTTATATAAGTTGTCGAGGGCAAAGCTATAATAAATAGTTGTGCCGGTGTCTAGTCAGTTCTTATGGGAAGGTGTCTAGTCAGTTCTTATGGGAAGCATTTTCTATGCTCCGCTCTAACAATGTGTTGAGTGTAAGAAACACATGAGAATCGTTAGATTTCAAGATAGGTGGCGTACATGCTAGTATATGTTAGCGTAAGTAATCTTACGCTAATGTATGCTAGCGTGTACGCCACCCATCTTAAAATCTAATGGCTTGCAGGCATTTCTTACGCTTGGCGCACATTGACTTGGAAACATTAAAAACGCTTCTGTTCATATGAAGGCTAAAGTTGCCATAATGGTTTAATTTATGTATAGTTAAATTAATATGCACTCTGGGTACCCGCGGGAGCAGATGCACTTAGGGCTATCATCGGATTTTGATCCAGCAGTTCACGTTATTCATGGGGCAGGTAACCCTTGAGTTACACACTATATACTGGCTTCAATTGAAATTGAACTTTTTCCCGTTAGAAAACGTGACACTTATTTCTCTATTTACCCTAGGATTGCGTGAGCTAGGGGATATTAACTTTTCACTATTTATAAACCTGACACTAATTTTTCTATTAACCCCAAACTTTCCCTTGTCCCTCATTTCTCCCCCAATACATAGCTCCATGCTTGTAGGGAATACTCTCTACTTGGCATATGAGTTGTTTCATTTGAAGACAAATTATTTGTCTTATGTTAATTATTTTATTTTATATTCTCTAAGTCCTACATTAATACCTCTATTTGGAGCTGTTAATGTGGGGTGGGATAGATGGAGTATTAATTTTCTTATAACAATTAATAAATAGAGTAAAAAAAGTTATTAAACTGAGTAAAAAAATTGAATGTATGGCTTCCTTAAATATCACATTTTTTGGAATACGCTCTCTGTCCCAAATTAATAGGTTCATATAGTTGAAAAACTAAATAGAATCATTATTGTAGGCTGTAAGGAGTATAAATTATTTATGTAAGGTAGATAAAATATACAAAACTATTAATATGGGACAAGAGAAGTAATTTTCAATCATCAATATGTTGATGGTGAATTCCTTGTACCTTGTGACTTAATTATGGTAGGAATGCTCCAATTTTTTAAATGTGTAAAACTTGAACGGTGGCTGAAGTGCTTAATAAACTCTTTATAGAAATCACTTCAAATTCTGAAATTTGTTGTAAAAAAAATATTACAACACACTTTACTTCATGTCATGTTTTTACTTTCCTCAAAATAGTATTTACCCCCACCAATTTTGATTTTTGGTGTATAGTCATTAATTCTACAAACCTATTCTTAAGATACAATGAAACTTACGTCCTTTTTATGTAATTTACACTATTGAATAAAATACTTTTTTCTCCTTTAGAATAATTGGTGAATTTATTGTTTTCTCTTATGGAAGAAAAAGAGTTCCAGGCAATTTTGATGAAAATCAAGTGATCAAATCAAAGCTCTATCTTTTTTTAAGTGAAAAATTCACCTTTTTATGACTTTGGGATGAATTTCCTTTTCAAAGAGACACATCTGTTTGTTCAAACTTGAAAAGAAAATTGAATTATTTGAAATAACTTTTGGACCGATTTATTGGCTCGATGAGCAATTAATCGTAAACATGCCGTATTGTGTTTTTGGCTAATTGAAGGTTTCTGAAGCGATCGACCAATAAGAGGACTATAAAATAATTTTCATGTCCCAAATAATTGGTTTTCCAACTGTCAATAAAATGATTTTTGAAAATTTTCTTTAAATCCATTGATCGCGCTACTATAAAATTTTGGAAAACTTTAACACAGTAGAGGCGCCTCTGTTAAACTTTACAAGTTATGTCATTACCCGGAGAAAATACTCACTTTAGCCTATATTAATAATTTTATTTAATAATTTAAATTAATTTATTTTAAAAATAAATAAAATTACTAATGTGAGTCAAAGAGGGCAAAAGAGCTCGCTTTAAAGTGCGGCTGTGAGAAAAAAATAATATTTTAATAAATAAAAGTGCACATTTAAAACTCATGAGTTTTAATTAATCTAAATAAGTGAACCTTCTTGAACTTTTTTACGTGACGCACTTATTAAGCCGAATCAAAACTTTTACGTGAGTTTTGTAGGTATTTTTATTACGTGAATATCACTCGCGTTGTATCCCAACTCCCAACTTTTGTAAGTCGGAGAAAGCTGTCGGACCCAAAGTATCCGTAAACCACTGACCATCACGGACTCGGAAATTGGACGTTTGGCTCCAGACGACACCGCTACTACGGAGCCCAATGTGATCCGTGAGTCCCTGCAATAAAAAAAGTACACCAACCAAATAGTAAACGGACAATTTGGTCCAGATTACATGGACGTGGGCACTAGTTGTTGTAGCCGTCATGTTGGCAGATGCCAATGCCAGCAAGTCATTGCGTGTAATTTCCTTATAAACCAGGAACGCCTTCAATATAGCCCGAAGTTAAAAAAAGTAAATTGACGAATTTGTCCCACTGTTCTTTCCTTTTGTTGCTGTCCATTGTAGGGTTAAGTGGTCATTTCAGTCCCGAGAGTTATCACTGTACTTTCTCCGGTTCAATATCCGGGAAAACTCCAAGGTCGGGCTCGCTCCCGCCCTCATTCGCACGTGCCGCCATAATAAATGCCACGTCAGGAATGATGATGATGATGAGAGGACTGAGTAGAGGAGCGAGAGACGAGAGAGAGAGAGAGAGGGGGAGCGACTGAGAGAGCTCAGCTTCGTTATCTCTCTGGCCTTCAGCTTTGAGCTGTGTCTCAACCTCTGTCTTGTTGTTTCTAGTTTGCGTCTCGGCCATTTCCATTCTCAATCCTCCCTGCAAAGCCTAAGCCCATCATCCCCATTGAACCTGATGGGAGAGGTGCGATGACGACTTCCAGATCCTTTTTAGCGACTCATTTCGTCATTTCTGTTATGTTTGTTGCTTGCTTCTTTTATGATTTAGAAAATTTGGTTGGCTTCTAACTCAGATTTTTGCTTCCTTTTTTGGTGGTTCTTAAAGGAGGAGAAGAAGCAGGAGAAGCCGGAGGAGGCGAAGAAGCCACAGGAGGGGCAGAAGGAGCAGAAGGAAGTGGCGAAGGAGAAGAAAGAGGAGAAGAAGGAAGAAAAGGGGGAGGGAGAGAAGGATAAAGAGCCTCCTCCCCCGGAGGAGATCGTGCTTCGGGTCTACATGCATTGCGAAGGATGCGCCAGGAAAGTTAGGAGATGCCTCCGAGGATTTGAAGGTCGTTTCTTTTCTCTGCTTTCCGCAAAAGTTTTCCAATTTTGTGAGACAAAAAGATCCATTTTTCTGCTTTAGATGTATGCTTTTCTTCATTTTAGCCTACAATTCTTTATGCTTCTTTTTTTATATTCTGTTTGATACAATTCTTTATCTGATTGTCTGCACTTGAAAATGATAGGCGTTGAAGACGTGCAGACGGATTGCAAGGCGCATAAGGTAGTGGTGAAGGGGAAGAAAGCGGATCCATTGAAGGTGCTGGAAAGAGTCCAGAGGAAGAGCCACCGGAAAGTGGAGCTGCTTACTCCCCTGCCTAAGCCCCCGGCCGAGGAGAAGAAGCCGGAGGAGAAGGAGAAGCCCAAGCCGGAAGAAAAGAAGGAAGAGGTATGAATGATTAATTTGTCCATCAGTATTAACCTTTCCTCTGTTTTTTTTTCTCTTTCCAAATAGAGTATATGATTTAGCGAGCGCGAAGATTATTGACATCATCGTAGATTTTCTTCGTATCTATACTTCGTATGTTCTGCTTTTTCTGTTGAAGTTCTATAAACAAATAGTTTCGCTTGCAGCCGCCGGTCATGGTGGTAGTGCTGAAGGTCCATATGCATTGCGAAGCTTGTGCTCAGGAAATCCGGAAAAGGATCATGAAAATGAAAGGTCAGTATCTTCAGTCATTTAATTAGACATATTCGAAATATTTCCAGTGGACATTAGCTCTGGCATTTGCCTTCTACAAGCAGTCTGAGCCTGAGTGCTCGTGACGTTACATCGGTTGCGCTGCTAGTGCCCACTGCCTAGTGAGTAGGGAAAGACGATACTGTGTTACCTTTCCAAACTCATGATTCCAAAGCACTTTAATGGGGAAATAAAAAGGGTAGGAAAGTAACAGAATCTCCTCAGTAACATGGTGGTTTTCAGCCCTCGGCTTATTATAATGCATTCATTTCCCAGGCGTTATTTGAGTCATAATTCGTTGCAAGTAACCCCAATACCAATGAGTGGGCGAATTCAACCATGACCCAACAAGCACTGTATTTCTCTGCTTATGAATGTTGTATCATTTTGACAAATGCTGGGTATGTGATGCAGGGGTGCAGGAGGCGGATCCGGACCAGAAGAGCTCGCAGGTGACGGTGAAGGGGGTGTTCGAGTCGGCGAAGCTCGTGGAGTACGTGTACAAGAGGACCGGAAAGCACGCGGTGGTCGTGAAGGAGGAGCCGGAGAAGAAGGAAGAGGAGAAAGGGAAGGAGGGCAAGGAGGAGAAGAAGGCCGGCGGGGAGGGTGAGAAAGACGGCAAAGAGGGCGGAGGGGAAGGAGGCGGGGGAAAGGAGGAGAAGAAGGAAGGTAAAGAAGGCGAGGAGGGCAAAGGGGAAGAAGGCAAGGAAGAGACAAAAGCAGAGGTGAAGAAGAACGACTATTACCCCTTCCACCCGAAATACGCTACAGAGTTGGGCGAGTTTTACCCCTACTACTCGAAATACGCTACGGAGTATGCCTACCAACCTCCACCCCCACCCCAGATTTTCAGCGATGAAAATCCGAATGCTTGCTCGGTCATGTAAATTAGAATAAGCTAGAAGGTTTAGGTTTTGGAACATATTTTTTTCAAAAAAATGGGGAAATGTGCATTTTTTCCCATCTGAGTTGCAACATATATAAATCTCTATATAAAATAGTTTATTTTCATGGTCTAGCTGTAACTCTATCCGGAGTAACTGTAGATCGAGAGTGTAAGTTTTTCATTTTTTCGTTTTTTATAAAATATATATAATAAGAATCTGGCATATACTATATTGTAATCGGTATGGTCTTCAAATATTTGGGCTTCCCAGCTGCTGACAGTGGATGAAACATGCGGCATGGGGAATTTCCATTATATTACAACCGATCGCTGATGAAGAATCTTGTTTTTGGTTCTGTTTCTTTAGGTTCGAGTACTTTCCGCGAGAAATATTATATTGCTTTGAATATTTTTTGGAATGTGCATCTGACTTGTGTACGAATTGTATGGACCATCATTCAATGTAAGTTTTTGGACCACGGGATGATAATAAACAAAGGGCATGGGCCATTGGGGTGTGTGAGTTGCAGTGCATTGTCAAATTGTATCTGCGTGGTCTATGGACTATGCCTTGTCAAGAAGTAGTATTTTACTTGACATGAATCTAGAGTAGGGCAGCATCTCACGGCTGCTGGTTTCACCGGTTTTATCAGTTACCGGCTTCTGACTGCCCTATCTGTATCTAATCGAGACCACAGAGAATTACGTTGATCATCCACCATATTTGTCGTCATCTTGTGTGTCCTCAACAAGAAGTGTGATGACTGCTATACGTATTTCAGTAGTTTCTGTAGCGCTGTAACCCACAAAGGCAAAAGGCGCTTTAAGCCACGGAAGAGACATGTATTGCACCATAAATGCTGGTCATTTAATCTCCTGATGTTGTAGAGATACGTAGATCTTCCCAGCTTGAATCCAAAATCACAGCTCATAGGATGGAAAGACGAACCTGCCCTCAGTGTTTGCTCTGGCTGGCATCTTTCAGATCGCAGGATGGTTGATTTCTGAGATCTCTGTCATAGTTACAGAAAGGCAAAGGGCACAGGGTTGTTAGCAGAGTCCAGGGCATTGAGAAGTGAGCCCACGGTGATGCATCTGCCCGTCCGGACGGACGGAGACTGTGGAATTTTAGCCTGGATATTCATAATCCTGATATGGAGTGACTCGAGAGCGTCCTTCCTTGGCTCCTTTTCCATTTTCCCTCCTTTTTCTTAGAATGACGAAGGGAGTTGGGTTGAAGTCTTTTGGAGGCGATCAATATCCTGCCTTCATCTCTCAGGGAAATGGGCGTTTTTGTTTCCATAATTCCATTCGACTATGTCAACACCATAACATCACTCATTTTTTCTTGGCTTTTTTCCCTGACTAGTAACTTCATCTAATCTTTTAGGGTGGTGAACATGACGTGCAGGGTATCTACGTCCCCCTTTCCTATCCCGGGTCCAAGTCCAACATTACCTTTTCGTACAAGTTATCGGTTATATCACCACTTCGCACATGAACGGTCTGTTATAAGCTGAATTTTGGAGACCTGCGTAGTGTGACTCCTCCCTTTGCGTAGTTTCAAAGGAGATGGTGAAAACCTGCTAGGTGGTTTGATACCAAAACAAAGCACCAAGCGAAGACGTCCAACGAATAAAACGCCCCACGTTTTACTCGAATATGCATGTACTTGGTGGGACAATCACCTCGACCACATATTGCAAACTAGTGTAAAAATCATCGAGTCTTTGAATCTTAACTCCATTACTAAAACGTACTGTAGATGCATCATCGTAGGGCCAACTTGTTATGCAAGCTCAGTTGGGCTTGACTTTAATTAAACTCAATTTGAGTTAGGCTTAATTCGAGCTCGAATAAGTTCAAGTTAAATTTAAGCAGACCCCTATTTGATTTAGCTCGTCTTAAATAAAACTTAAAATAGATGCTGCTCAGCTCATACTCGAGCTTAAGCTCAAATATGATTTTAAAATTATATATAAATAATATATATATATATATATTTTATAGAAATATAATTATTAATTTAAATATATATTTATAACATACTCTCTCTATTTTAGATTAATAGTTTCATTTGATTAACTCATTTTGAAAAATCTAATAAAATTATTAATCTAAAAAAGATAAAATGTATAAAATGACATATAATCACATATATATACGAATATCATGTATCATATATGATATATAAGACCCGTTTATATGAGCAAAAACTCACTCACAATTACATGAACATTTATGTCATTATCCTAAAGTAAAAATATTGAAGACACAAACACTAATATATTATTTTTATTCTAAATTAATAGCTCTATTTGATTTTTGAAGATGAACTAAAATTAGTTCAATTGAAAAAACAAATGGAGCTATAAGTATACAATGGAGGGTCAACATAATATCACACTAATATACTTAAAAGAAACATGACATTAGGGGACCAACTTTAGTTTACAAAAGAACGATTAAATATTCTTTTAAAAGTTGAAGCGCGACACTGAGACTGTCCTCATCTTACAAAATATATATCTTTTTATATGTACTATAATATTTTAGAGGTATATTAAAGTTAAAGAATAGTTCTTTTATTAGTGATTTATAAGCATGCAAAGAAAAGAAAACAAGAAGAAGTAGATAGTAATGCTGCCTAAATGAGTTTTTTTTAATATTTTTTAAGTAATTATATGTAATAAAGATAGGAAAATAGTGATGTTGCATTTTTTGAGCATATGTAACTAAAATTTATTTGTTATAATTTTTGTCTTTCATAGTGACTATAGTCATATGTTCAAGGTATAATCGTAATACTTATTAAAGTATATTTTTTAAAATTTAATACTAAAAGTATAATAATATGTGTAATATTTTATATACTTTAAATTTATATATAACTTATTTTTATTTTTTTAGTTCGAGCCTACACTAATAATTCAATTGTTCAAGTTTAAGCTTGAGCAAAATTTTAGATTTTTAATTCAAGCCGAGTTCGAGTTGAAAGTTTTAAGTTTAATCAAGCTTAGAGTCGAGCACAAAGTGAGCTTCAACAATTTGATACTTTGGCTCACCTTGAGTCGTTAACACCCCTACCCAATGGTTTCAAACAAAATGCTTGTGAATCAGTTTTTGACTTGTGAGTGTGGTATTATGGTATATATATAGTCGGGTTGGTTCATTCAATAATTCGTAATTCTTGCACCCAGCTAAGCTAAACCTCGTATATGAGATTGAATCGCCCTGTGAGCTGGTAGGGTCGATACTGAAACTTTTGCTTACCCCAAATGGGGGCTGGGTCTAATTGAGCTTTTCCTGTTTCTGGGCACTGGGTGCACGTGAGGTGTCGCAGATCTGACAAAGCTAATTGCCTTCTTTGACTAAACTTTACCATCTTTACGAATAGTAAAGATGTGCTAGAAGCCTAGAATTCCTTCTTCGCCAGGAAGTGAGCGTCTTCATATATCGTCACTCATTTGTTCTACTGGCTCTGTGGATGAAAAATTTCCTGGTAAACGAGGATACTCCTACTGCGCCAACACTCACAGCCAAACTAAAGTCTGTGATCGTGACTCTTCAGGGGAACGAGAAACGAGAAACGAGCAACAAACGTAGATCTTACTTTTATATGGAATGCAACTTAAGTCTCTAACAGAGACAGTGGAACTGTAGAAGGAATACAGCCCCTTATTTGAGTCACGTACGTTTTCTTAAACATAAATGCAACATGGAGAGCTGTGAATATCATGCACACCTGCACAAATTCATGCTCGTAATTAGAGCGCTACCTTAATGTCCAACTTTTAAAACATCCCTATCCTTTGCCCTCTCCTTAATCTGGCTTCATTTCCCAAAGGCCAAGACTCAAGGTTTTGTACTGCATGGGAAGGATTGTTCACAGGATTTTGTCTAGCTATCCCTGAAGGAAGGCTGCATGCTCGCAGTTCCTGTGTTTTTAAAATGGCATCTTCCATGCGAGCCAAAGTCAAGGACTAAGAGCAATGTCCACTCACGTGAGCGTAGTGGTGCTCGACTTCCGCTGGGATTACTACAACAGTGTTTCTTCTCCCACCTTCAGCCTGTTAACCTAGGCTCAAGGCCACCTCGAATTGGTGGCAGGTAAGTGTCCCATATTCTAATTAACTTAGTTATCTAATTAGCCTGATTAGAAGAAACAGAAATATGCTTTCTTTATCAGTATTTGATACAGGCAATGAAGTCTGAAATTGGTCAGCCAAGCTCGAGAGATACGTCCGAACTTCAAAGGGACACCTTCAACCCGCATTCCCCGGACTCCCATTAAACGAAGTTGGTGCGCGTACATGAACCTTAGATAGCTGAGGCGCCTTTCAATCTTTTCATAATTTGCTTCGAGTGGCTGAGGATTAGATACGGTAGGTAACAACTGTCAAATTAATTCGACGCGGACATGTAATGAACGAGGAACACACAGCTGAAAGTCTGGACAATGTTCAACGTCCAATCATTACTCCCACCTTAATCAACATCATTAGTCCGACGCATTTTCTGTGACTTTATCTTTATATATTAAGGGATCACAGAATTCCACTTCCAAGTCAATCAGGCCCCTCCAAATCCGGAGTTACTTGAACTTCAATTTCAGGAACAGACTTTGGGGAGGCTCAACCGCTTAACATACCGCAGAAATTTTTTTATCACATGGTGGGGCCTAAGCACATTATCATTCTGCTCGGTTCAGTCAGAAGAAGCAGAGACTCTTCTGATTGGAACCCTTCTGGGGGAAATAATAATGAAATTGCTAATTAGACAATTACAGGAGTGAGAGGTTGGTGAGCGGGCACGGTCAATCATTCCATTTGCGGTCACATGTCGTCACAAAGTAGGTGTGATGGGAAAATGAGTACATAACTATTCCTCGACCCGGTAGAAAGCTTGTTGTGGGGTATTTCTTCATACTGATGGATTATTAGAGGATGATAGCTTTAAAGTATGCGGGTGGTCCTTAGAGTTGAGACGCTGTCGAAGTAAAGCTGGCTGATGAGGTGAATTCACGTGGCGAACATCGATTGGGGGCTCCTTTCAAAAGCTGTTGAAGTAATTAAGTAGGTCCAAAAAGAGAGGACAGCGAAAGTTCGTCTTCCAAGTAATAGCAGTTTGCCCACTCTGCTCTGAAGTAGCCAAACATGTGCAAAAGCTTCGGTTTACCAGATAACAAGTCACAGCAAGACCAGTTCATGCCGCTGGCTAGCTGGTGTTGAGGATGGCTGAAACTGCCGGGTTGGGGTATGTCAATGCGGGCCGTAGCTCTAGCCCGCTATTGTATTTTTTAGCCATATGGTCTGGCCTTGGCCTTTGGTCTGGCTGTAGCTCGGTTTTAATCGGACTCGGGCAGGCTGTAAGTTTTTTTTTTTGTAAAAAAATATCATTTATAATTTTAAAATAAATTTCTATTTTATATTAATAATTATATTGAAAGAAGTAATAATTTTTATTAAACAATAAAAGTCACATCTAAAAGAAAAAAAATCTTATAATATTTTTTATTAATATAAAAGAAATATTTTTGTCAAATAGAGAGTTAACGGATGTATATATTTAGGTGAGGTCCTACTAGTTGACCTTATAAGATATAAGATAATACTTGGCATTTAGGTGAGGTCATTTACAAATAATCATAATGAGTTTTAAGTTTAAAATCTTTTTAACTTCTTTAGAATAAGCCACTTCGTCCTTATTTTCTTGACTTTAGCATATGTTAAATTATAAAAAAATTATTTTAATACTTAAGAATGAGATAAATAGACCTACAAACTTTTTGCTCTTTTGTCCTAATTTAATCTTAATTAAAGTAGGCAAAAAATTTAAAGCCCCGCCTCAAAACTTTGTATCCTAACCACCGGTATTTTTACAGGTCAAAGTGGGACCAGGCCAGCTATTAAAAATTCCCTCCCTAATGTTATTGACCTGAATCTGTTTCTTTGATTGAGGTGTTTAGGTCGGTCGCTGAGCTTTTTACGACTCTTCATCCAATTTCCCGCCTGAATTTATTACGTAAAAGTAGAATGGTTAGGGATGACCATATATCTTCCGTTGCCCTAAGTAGAATGGTTAGGGATGACCATATATCTTCCGTTGCCCTAAGTAGAATGGTTAGGGATGACCATATATCTTCCGTTGCCCTAAGTACACCTCACGTGAAATTTCTAATAATTGCTGATTTGATTATGAAAAAGGGTGGTATTGTTATGCACATGGTTTGAGTTTGTTTATGTATTTTGAAGTCTAAAATCTGGGAAAGATTTGAATTTTGAAACAGGGGTATGTCAGACAAAATACAACAGAAGAAATGACCAGAGCAGA
Organism: Saururus chinensis; assembly: GCA_035235625.1. Lineage (NCBI taxonomy): Eukaryota > Viridiplantae > Streptophyta > Magnoliopsida > Piperales > Saururaceae > Saururus > Saururus chinensis. Next base: position 38,562,629 of record CP141145.1, read on the forward strand.
TTGAAGAACCAATCGATAAAATTCAATTGAAAGGAGCAATGTTTTTGGTCAAGATGCATCTCTACAAAAAAGGTACCATTAGCACTATAGTAACATACTTGGCTGTCTAGCTAGCCTTCATGCGATGCTTTTCAGCTGTAGCCCAGTCTAATCTGAGGCTAAAGTTACAACGCAAATTTCGCTAAATCCTGGGCTTCGTTGTCTCATATTTCATGCCTCACGGGCCGGGTCTGGGCGTGTATCTTAAATCAGCCCACGGTTCTATTTTTCTTTTTCTTATCCTCCTTTTATTGGAAAGCCCAGCGCCACAGCCCTAGTTCCTTATTTCATGAAATGAAATGCACGCGGCAAATTCCTATAGGCCAAACTGCATCACACTTCAAATGCCAACGAAATTCAAGTCAGCCGCGTTTTCCTCCTTTTTGGATATGAACAGTCAAACCGGCCAACTGTAACGCACGCGAGCAGGGACCTGTCCACCCACCCACAACCCCCGGCGCACGTTTGCAACTCGTGCCCCAAATCCATCTCCACGAATCGGTATTCTCCACGTGTCTTTCTAACCTATTTGTCTTACTCGCCTCGGAAACTCCGGCCTCTCTCCCCACCCCCCGCATCCCGAACCAGAGCCCGGACCCGGGGCCGGATTAACGATCCGACATGGGGAAGCTCCTATGCGACTCGGTCGCCGCCGTGGCCGAAACGATACAGGCCCCGTCTCCGATACTCCCCGTCCGCCTCGATCCCTGCCTGCATTCCATCGAATCGACGGATCCGGCCCCAGTGGTGGCGTGGGACGCCGTGAGCGGCCTCGAGGAGCAGCAGCTGCGTGGCTTGGAGCGCTTGCACAGCAAGGGGGTCTTCTGGAGGCTATTGGGTTCTGAGGTCTCGACGGGATTCCGGCTCTCGCACGGCGGTGAGGTCGAGGCCGATGGGAACTGCCTCTTCACCGCGTGCCGGAGGGCGATGGGGACGAAGGTAGATGCCCGGGATCTGCGGCGGAGAACCGTCGCGAGGTTCTCGGAGGATCTCGAGGCCGGGCGGCTGGATGTGGAGGCAATCAACGGCGCGATTCGCAACATGTATTCCCCAGATTTGAAGGCTGGGTGGGGGATTCACGTCGTGCAGGAAGTGAAGTTGCTGGCGAGGAAGGACGAAAGGGAGGGTCTGGATTTGGCTATCCAGGAACTTGTCGATCTAGGGTTACAGAGGTATAAATGCCATTTTTCAATATTTTCTTAAAAAAAATTTCTTTTTTCTTTTTATGTTTATACGATGATTGGGCTCTGCATGTATAAATGTCGTATTTTATGGCTCTCTAGGCCATTCACTCTGTAAATTTTTTTTTTCTGTATCTTTTTCACATGCTGTGCTCCCGCTCTTGCTGGTATGTTGCGATGTTGTTTGCACTAATGAAGCTTGTGCTAATGTTACTATTTTTCCAAAATTCGGAGTTAGGTTTTACACATTTATGCTTTGAAATAATTACTAATTTGAAATTTGTGTTTTTCATGTCTAAGTGTACTGTAGTTTGCACAATTTTTTTGTCGGCATGGTCTCAGTTAAATCATGGAAATGGCTACTACGTGCTGTTAGTAATTTCGCATTTTGACATTGTGTTTATCTCTGCGTTGCTTCCTTCTGTATGTTGAAAGTTTATAATTTCGTGTAAGGGATGTTGCTGCGGAATCTATATACAAGGAGAGATGCATTGCTGTGGTTGATGGTCCTAATTGGGCGAAGTACATGTCCATATCTGGTTCACCAGACGACGAATATGACATTATCACGTTGCAGTATACAGAAGAAGGCTTACTGACTGTAGATGAGAATCACACTGGCCATGCTGCTGCTTTTGGTGATGATATAGCAATAGAGAGTCTTGCTACAGAATGTAAGCGAGAGATATATGTGGTGAGTGATATCATAATTTTTGGATGTCTGGGTGTTCTCAATTCCGTGTTTAATTCCTTGCCTCTCTGCTCTTGTTATGTACTTACGTGGGTAGGTTATATTGGATTATGGGTCTTTTAAATAGATTTTATGTGAAGCAGTTGATATTGTTGTTGGCTTTTTATATGATAACCTCTCTTGTGAGATGTTTAGTACGAATCTGACTATCTGAAAACCTCTCTTCTGCAATTTTGCTTTGGCCTCCTCTCTGCTTTCAGTTCAATTCCTTTATGATTAACACGACCAATTTGTTACATAATATTGACTATCATTTGACCAATTTATCTTATCTTACGATAAAAAAATTAAAGCTCTGAAGATTAACTCGCTACCTTTCAGGTTCAAGCTCACGGATCTGATGCAATGGTAGATGAAGATAATTGTGTTTTTTTCCTGCCACATAGCCCCAGAAGTGAAATCCATGGACCCCCATTGTTCTTATTTATGAAAGGAACAGGTAAAATCCATATCGAAATACCTCAGATGTTTCTGTCATTGTGCAACTTTTCAATCATGTTTCCTGTCATAATACATCTGTTTAGTTATGTTTCACCCCATTGTTTATTGTTTGTATTCTATGTTGGGTTTAAATTTCTGTTTTTCCTTTTCTCATTTCTTCCTATTACAGGTTGGTGTGGGGCTGGAGCTGATCACTATGAACCTTTAATTGCTCATCCTCTCCCTATTATTTCCCAGGAGAAGGCTGCATTTGTACTTTAAGGACTTTTGGTCCAGCAGTTTTGTGTAGTAGAAGTTGAGTGGATATGTTGTACGGTTGGAAGGTAATTAGGTCGCCATTCTTTCTCAGCAGCCAATTTTTCGCCTCTCATTTTCTTATATTTTTTATTTTTATTTTTTAATTTTTGTGATGTTTTGACTTTAACGAAGTCATTCACCGTTAACTGATTAGGACTTCTCCAGTAGTAACAGCGGCTCCATTTTTTAGGTTGTTTTTTTATCATGTGTCTACTTGTTTATTTTATTTTATTTTTGTGAAATTTTATTTGTAATTCGAAGCAATTTGGACATTCTTGTTTTACCTGTTTTTAAGTTAGTGCAGCGACCAAGGGCTTGTTGGTTTTACAATGTATTTCCTTAACCATTTTAGGGATCGATTTTGGTTATTACTCATATTTTAGCTATAGGTTTTGTGCCATTAATTGGGAACATAAGCTACTGGAAGGAAATCGGTAAGTTGGCGTGCCGTCTGAATGGCAGAAACGTCAAGGAAGAACAAGACAAATTAGGTTTGAGTTTGTGGTTGGAATTTCAGATGGCAATCTTGTTTGGAAGAAGTATTTATTGGAAATAATTGTGTTCAGTTAAGTAATATCTTAGTAGTCATTGTCGTTTCGACGGGCTTATAAGTTATATATAGTGGTAGGAGCCACGTAGCTACTTATTCACAGATTTGATGTAATAGCTCAACTAAGGACAGATTTTCTTATAATTCTTCAGATGCATTGGAGTTTCATACAACGGCATTTTTACTTATATCATAAAGTAAAAGTGCCATTGTATTAGGGAGGTCCTAGCCAGAAAAATGTGGAAGGGGAGGAAAAATGAATTAGTTGTGGAAAGAAGATACGATTACTTTGGTGAAGAGTTTGAAACATATGCATCCAAACTTGTATTCATATCTTTTTTAATTTCGTGCTTGCTCGAATGATTTGTGCTTTGCAAGCGTAGAAGAAGGTGCTTAGCTCTGGTTTGCTATAAGAAGTGCGCACGGGATTAATTCCAACGTTTGTCTTTGATACTAGTGGACTCAAGTGAACCTGCATACCTGCCGTTGTTCCCGTGCCATGTTGATTGATTTTTTCCACCAGTGCCGTCATGGACACATAGGCATCGCAAGGAAGAATGACATCGTAAGAAAGTGACGTTAAAATATAACCATTGGATTAGTATAAACCATTCATTTTCAGATGTACCTGATGTATGTAAAGGATAAAAAAAGTAATCTCTGCGGAAAATGAATGGTTGTTGTGTTTTAACCATTTTAATATTAATATTTACATTATCGAGCATAAAAATTACAGAAATAGTAGCTTTGATGAATTAGACTAAAAAAAGAGTGTTCAGCGACAGTAAAATGGGAAAAAATTCACCCAATGCACACACTTATTAGTTTTGAGATGCAGGTTGATGTCCATATCGCTCCATCTTGGCTACAACTCATAAAATGCGTGCAAAACAAAGAACAGTAAGGCTACTTACTGTTTCACGAATGAGACTTGCAGGAAGCTTGTATAATAATGCTCTCCGCAGTTTCGTAGTGGACTTGTCTATTTTATATATACTGCAGCTGCTATCCTCCGGGAATGCGTTTCTGGTCAGTAAAGAGGTTTCATCTCCTTCACAAATTGTGCCGGGATGCTACAGAATCAGGCTGCATTCAATTCCGGGATTGGACTCATCCTGGTGAAATTGACTCAAAATTGGCCCTGGTTAGGTCCAAGAAAAAATTTCTTGGTAATTTTTAAGTTGGGTGGGGTATATCATCTAAAAACTACAAGAAAATCCGACTCAAGCCAAGTTGTTAACTTAGCTACAAAACTTTTTCTAAGTGGTAAGAATTTTTGTGATTTTTAATAGATAGAACCCACCTAATATAGTATTGGTTGGTTTCAATTATTAGAAGCAACCGACCCAAGATAAAATCTAAGTTTATATTTTGGTTTTTTAATTCTTATATCATGTCATGTCAGGTTTAGAAAATTTGGTTTTTATCTTAGATCAGATCAGGTCAGGTCTAAAGGACTTGATTCCCATCTTGAGTCAGGTTGTATCCTACAAAACTTAATTCCTATCTTGAGTCAGGTTGTGTCCTACAAAACCTTATTCAACTTAACCCGAGATGCAACCCTATGCAATGTCCACTTGTTTCCTGGTCCAAGTACAACAAGTAATAAAAAAAAAGGTAGAATAGTGTTTTATGCTATTCTAATTAGTCAATAATCATATGATTGTCGAGTATTATAGTGTTTCCTAACATGGTTTCAGTGCAGTAGGCATTATAGTGTTGGTGCTTGATTCCATAATGAATTTAGCTTAATAACAGGCTAGATGGGTGTGAGATTTTTTAGAAACATAAGTAAAAAAATTTAAAATTAATTCCAAAAATTCATCGTTGAATGTGAATTACAATTGGTAATAATTTTTTTTAGAATAAATTCGAATATCATGTCAAACCTAATTTTACTAATATAACTCTCCTCCGAACTCGGATATGCACGTTCTTGGTACTATTACACTTTTACATTCAAGCTCTATCAAATAAAATCCCATAAAGGTAGGTAATTTTGAGCTTTTAACGTGTGCCCCCACCTATATGGCATATTTTTTCTAGGCTCAAATCGATATAAGAGGTAATTTTTAAATCTATAATTTTGAAAAAGGAGGCTAGGAGCCGGAATCACCTCATGAGGTGATTCAGTGATTCCGGCTCGAATGGCTTAAGGGTCGTTTAGGTACTAAATTAATTCAGTAGCGAATTAATTCAGTAGTGAATTAATTCAAAAAATTCATCGCTGAAACTAAATTACGTTTGAGATGAGAATTTGTTAGAATAAATTCAGATGTCGTATCAAATCCAATTTTAAAATTTTAAACTAATGTAACTTTGTCTCTCGAACTCGGATATGCACGTTCTTCGTACCATTACGCTTCTAAATTCAAGCTCTATCAAACAAGATCCCACAAGGGCAGTAATTTTGAATTTTTAAAGTGAGACCTACCTATATTGAACATTTATCGAGGCTCAAATCGATATGAACAATACCCATTAAAAAATATAGAATCTATAATTTTTAAAACGATGATTAGGAGACTGAATCGATTGAATCACCTCATGTGATTCAAGCCGATTTAGGCTTGAAACGGCCTTGAATTTAACTACAGTACTGAATTTTTAATTCAGCGTAGCTTCTGTACACAAACAGGATTCCAAAAATTCAATGTTGAATCAACACTAAATCGACTGAATCTTCTCACGATTTAGTACCCAAACAGCCCCTGAGAATCAACTTCTGGGAGAAATTTTAAAATTTGCCCACCTTCTATACACATACACGATTTTGATAATTTAAGCCCAAATTGGAGCAAAATTAGCAAAATTTTATAAAAATTTAGTACACAAACATCCCTTGAAGCATGCTTTTGTTCGAGGATAGTTTAGGTAATTCTACAGAAGGAGGTTTTTATGAGGAACTTGTCTACATAAACCCTAAAAAACTCCTAGGTTCCTTGTATTGCCGAAATAGTGGTTATTTTTTGTACTTGCTCATTTGATCCCATGAACCACTTGTACTCTCACTTATTAACCTAACTAAAATAACCATGCATCTCCTCCTCCATCTCCGGAGCCAATAACTCTGACAATGGCGAAAGATGCTATAGTGATAACTCTTTTTCTTCTTCAGTGGCGTAGAGGAGTTATTGGTTCATGTAGCCAAATCTGGCTATGGCCAAGCTAGATCACCGACCAGTCTAGATGCAACAACTTAGCAGCCATGACTAGCCAAATCTAACCGACCATGACCATGGCCAACTAGTTTAGTTGCACCAGCCCAAGGTAGTAGCTTGGTGGCTAGACCAAAACATTTTTTATGGCAACTATCTATGGTGAATACCAGCAACTAGGCAAGCCTAATGGTGCCTAGATCTGGCTAGTTGTAACCAACGCTGTTAAAACGACTGCGGCTTTGGTTGCGGTTGTTGCATGCGGGGGGCTAAGAAGAGGAAGGGGTTCGTATTATCGATTGGAGCCAGTGCCGACACCGGAGAAGATGGATAAAGGGGAAGAAAATATTTATATAATGTGAGGTACGAGGAGAAATTTTAATGAGTTTTGACCTAGATAATTTATAAATATTGTAGGAAGAGTTTTTTTATAGGAGACCCGTTTATATGAGTCCGGGCTCATATAAACCTACATGAGCCCGGGCTCTATGGGCCGTCGGATTTACATCCGGCGGCTTATAATACTCATGGGTTATAGTTATTAGTTAAACCCCATAAATATTATGGGCCATCGGACCCCATAAATATTATGGGTCACCGGATGTAAATCCGATGGCCCATAGGGCCCGGGCTCACATAGATTTATATGAGCCCGGGCTCATATAAACTTTTTCCTTTTTATAGTGTATATAGTTGCATAAAAGTTAATGGAAATAACAAACTATACTAGACGTCGCCCATATACACTTACAATAAATTGAACTCTTTGTACGATAATTACGTTTTCCAAAAACTTAAACAATTAAGCAAGAGGATTTTTACTTATTTTAGGTTTTTGCTACGTTTCATAGTAATTGTCAAAATCTAAAAAAAGTTCTCATAATAATAGTCATGTTATCCTTCTCAAATTAAATAGTAGATAAAGTAAAAAGATTCAGAGATTAACTTTCTGAAATAACATATTTTTCAAACGTGAACAATTAATATAAAACAAAGAAAGCATTAATGTAGCTTTTATTTGACGGTATACGCGAATGACCTAATCCTAGTTATATGCAACACTAGCAAGATATGAAATGCTAAACTATTAAAATTAAGGATAAATCAACCCCTTAAGAGCATGGCTAGCTATAGTGATATATATTATCACCAAATCAGTTTCAGTAGGTTGGGATTATATTTTATGGAACATGGACAACGAATCAAATTCCAAAGCAGCTGTTGGGAGGCCTTTGGGCCAAGCCCACCTGGTTATGATCTTTGAGGCTGCAGCGAACTCAGGGTCGACTCTATCCCCATCGTTCTGTCCTGCGTGTGATCTCCCTGCCATGGCTCTATAGCAAGCTGAAGAAATAATTATCTTATTTTTAATTATGTCAAATGTAAATATTATATGAAGAATGTGATATGTATACAAATAATCTTTTTAATATTATAAAAAGGTTAAATATTTAATATTATTTACTTGCTCTCCTAACCCAAGAACATCAATTGTTTCTCTCACTTATTATCTCAATTAAAATGACTTATATCTCTTTCTCTAACTCCGACTATAGTAATGGTAGGTTCTCGGCTCTAACTCCTCTCCTCTTTTTGTTCTTCAGCATGGAGGAGTTGTCACGTTGCTGATTGCAAGGGATGTGGCCTTCAAAGCCATGATCTTTTTGGGCACAGAGGATGTGACTAGACTAGCTTCGACCAAATTTGGACTAGCACAGCCAAAAAGGTTATGACTTTGGCGTTGACCCCTCCCCTTTTATGGCTAGCCAATAGCTAAGGGGCTAAGGGTGGAGGCTCAATCCTTATAAGCTAATGTTGAAGCTCGGCTCATAGTGTAATGACATAAAGTGGGGTTAGAGTATGTGTCGCCACTACTGATAATACTAGTTTTGGCACCAAAAAAGGAGGAAGTAAGGGGTAAATTAGAGCAAAGTAAAGAGAAAAAAGTTCATATGAGCCCGGGCTCATATATGCTTATGTGAGCCCGGGCTCTATGGGCCATTGGATCTACATCCGATGGCCCATAATACTCATGGGTTTTATGAGTATTATAAACTCATGAGTAATATGGGCCGCCAGATGTAAATCCGACAACCCATAGAACCTGAGCTTACATAGAGATATATGAGCCCGGGCTCATATAAACGAGACTCTATATATATATATATATTAGAGATTTTAAAAAATTTATTTAGGTAAAAGATTATTGAGGTACATATATCCTTCTTGCATGAAATATTGTAATATTTAAGAAAAAAGTAATTTAGGCTTCATCTTTCCTTGTTAAGGTGGGGCGGGAGTTGGGCCGTGATCTTAGCTCTAGTAAAATATCATTCCAAAGATCCAGGTATTCATCGCTAGAATGAGAAAGATCCATAAATCTCTCTTAGTAGATGTAATCAGTCATCAATGGGTTTCTGCAAGGATAAGCAAAGCCCACTGATATTTGTTATTTTCATACCTTCATAAATGTTATATAAGGAACCCATTGAAGATAACCCGTCCTGTTCAAATGAACGTGTCTGTTCGTTAATTGATATATTTTAGTAAAAAAAAGGATCCATTTTAAGTTGATAAAAAATTAAATAAATTTATCTTACAAATAATTATCTTGTTGACCTAGCCCAAACCAATCCCCACTATCTAGGGATATAGGTTTAATATGTATCTTCCCCACAACAGTAGATTAGCCCAATGACATAACTTGAAAGGCCATCACTTTTTTTCTAGGAAATATAAGACTAGCCACTCCTTTAACCAATTCATATATATGATTCTAATTTATTTTAAAATGGACTCCCAATACCTATATAGGCTTAACCCATATAAGCTCACTTTTAACAATAATCTAACATGACCACTTATCGACATGCACAAGCCAGCCTCCCCATGCCACTAAACTTGTTATTCCATAAGTTTTCTTTCTTAATCTCATAATCAAGTTCCTTGATTCTCTGATTCTTAACAAAACAAAATTTGATCTATTTGCTGTCATTGGCAAAAGCATGCACAAGCCACTTTGTCATGCCCTGGCACCACCTGACCCGACCCAAACCCAGTCCAAGGGCTGGTCAGTGCGCAGGGGCGATAGAATTGAAAGAGGTTAATGGATCGCGAAACACTTAGCCCCTCCTACATGCAGTTTAACTATTGTAGTTACACACCTTATGACCTTTGAAGAAGAGTAATAAGTAGAACAAAAAAAGACTTTAACACTGAACTAGTCCACAAGTCTTATACTTACATACTTAAAATCCCAAGCCAACACACTTAACTCAAATCAAGACTTCAAACAGATATAAAAACATAAGATATACAAGAGTATGAAACAAGAACTACCAGATATTCTATTATCAAACAGAGTAAATAGGAGAAAACATAACAAAGTCTAGAGGCATCCACTCATATTCCTATGCTCTCCTCGATGATTCATCATACAGAGGGTCCTACCCGATTGTATGTTGCACCATGCAGCCCCAAAACAAAAACACAGAAAATGGGGTGAGTAAAACTCAGTAAGGTTTGAATATGACGACAATAATTAGAAAACCATCACGACAGGATAATATAATAATTCAGATTCATAATTGACATGGTATATGCTTTTCTAATCATTCCCTTGCTAAACCCCTATTTATCCATAAACATAAGAGCTAACATGCATATGACACACCTATCAAGGTTGGGGCATAAATGATCAAGTTATAACTTAACATCTATCTTGCATAGGTAATAGTTCATATCAAATCAAATCAAGCATAATAGCATGCATAATCCGCTTGAGAAGTATTTCTAACATACTTTCTGATCATGTAACCATGACACATAAACTTGCATAATAGTGTTTTAACCACACAATTCAGATCATGTATATACATCACATAAACCTACATAATAGTGTCTCAATCGCATACTTTTTGATCATATATACATATCACATAAGTCTGCATAATAGTGTCTCAAGCACACACTTTCTGATCATGCATACATATCACATAAACCTCCATAATAGTGTCTCATTCACACACTTTATGATCATACATTCATATCACATAAACCTGCACAATAGTGTCTCATTCACACATAATCACATAATGCAGATTCATATAATTCATTAATAAATTATTCACCCTGCACGATAAGTGCTTTAATCACACTGTTCTAAATCATGCATAATAAACCATATCTATATGTGCCACATAATCTCAAATATCCTTATGTAACCTGTATAATTTGGGTATAATATTATTTTATACACATGCATTATTAACAAATGGTGAATAGCTCCATCAAGGAGTAAACACAATCATTGCCACAAAGCTGAACATATTTTGATCTCATAACCGAAAACCAAGGGCATTGCCCGCTCTGGACATAGTCTTAATCCCTCACGGGAACTAACATGTAGGGGTAGTAAGCCCATTTGCTAGCCCAAGACAATCAACATGGGAAGTCCAAATTCCTAAAGGGAACTTAGAGCAGGTCTGCTCGCCGAAGACAATTCTGACAAAAAACGTCCAAATTCCCACATAGAGAACCTAAAGCAATATCCATAACATCTCTGCAGTGGGGAGAGTCCAAATTCACACATAGGGAACCTAGAACTCGTGGTAGCTGGTGCACGAAGGTGTACCACTCTGGATGTTCAGTGTCCAGCTGTGACTATCCCAATAAATCTCAACCACAAGAGGAGTCAATCCCTCATTTCCATATATCTCAAATTAACTCAACTCAACTTAGACCGAGAAGTATAAATGTTCTACACAGGAACTCAAATCAAAATTATGTCATTTCAGACCAGCCATGTTTCAATTAACCCAACGATCGATTAATCCGGCATGCAATCTCACATCATTGTATATCACGGGTAAACATCGATAAAGTTTTATTCATGAAGTCTATTCCCTCATGTATGAAATCATGATACATCCTTGAGCAAGATCTATGTGAATTCTAACCTATAGAATGTGCTCCCATAAATCCCTTCATGCATTATAATTGAATTATAAATAACCATAATTTCATAATAAATTCCCCACACGTGTGTGTTCATGCATTTCTTAAGCATATGACCAATGTTTTGATACAAGCGCATAAGGCAATACACGCATGCTTAAACACATTCAAATCATAATTATCAACTGAAATTTAGAGTAAAATCTACCATAAACCATAAATCCATTCGTGTGAAATCAAATACTTAACTCCTACAAACATGATTATTCTACACATGACGCTATAACATAATAACATCATTTATCTACAATCCCTTCTTATTATATGATGACCTATCTTATAATTTACTATGTAATATCTATGCTGGAAACATGCTCCATAAACCCATTCAAGCAAAACCCTGTTGGAAACATGCTTTATAAGAATTCCATCATCCATAGATTAAAGATAATTCATTGTTAACATGTATAACTATTAACATGTAATTCCACATAACATGCACGCAAGCATACTTCATAAATCTCCATCACAAATTCTACACCATTCCAAGAGCTTAATTCCAGTATAAAATATTCTCCATAAACATTAGAAGCATCGATTGGGAGGAAAATACCGAAATAAACATGAAAATTGAAAAAGGGTAAAAACACTTGTGTGGCCATTCGAACTGCAATAATCGATCGCCAATAAGCAGTTCGAGCCTTCTTCTTCTTTTTGAAATTCAAAATCAAAACATCATTGTTGAACCATAAAACCTTCATCACAAGCCTCATGCACCATTAAAATTCAATCAAATATTCTAGAAAGCTATTTGAACCCATTCAAAGGTAAAACCCTAAGAAATCAATATAAGATATTAACATTTTATAAATCTACAATTAAAGCCCTAACCAAGAAAACTCATTCAAGCAAAACTTTTAAAAATTAAAATTTTTACCATAACAAGGCTGAGATTTGAAAACCCATTACCTCTCAACTTGATTTGTATCAGATTGATCCTTTGATCACCTTTGAAACCTTCAAAAAATATGATTTTTATATTAATACACATCTAAACTCGATTTAACCTTGAAAATCATAAAGCAAACCCTAGATTTAGAGCTTAGGAGACATAAAAATGAATTTTTGAAGGTTAGAGTTTGAAATGGAGAAGTAACATAGTAATTAAATGGTTTAAAATCACATTGAATCATTAGAGGAAGATAGATTCAAGAGAGGATTAGGAAAAACCCTAATTATTAAGCATTGATTAGGGAAGAACATATATCTAATCCATTTTTCTTTGGGTCTAATTAGATATTAGGCTCTAAATACCCTTGCACAGCCTATTTCTAATTTGAAAATAAATCAACCACTTTTCTTTTATAGGAAGAAATGAAGTATACCTAATAAAACTTGGGGTGATAATAGAGTTTTTAACTAAAAGTAGGTGTTTTGGTTATTTAAACTCTGATTAGGGCTAGAAAATTTCAAATTATTTTTGTAATGACTTCCTTTGATGTTTGGGACATTTTAGATTAAAAACCCTAACTTCAACCTTGGGGCCCACAGGGGGTCCCGCCAAACTAAAAAATACGTCAAAATTTTTAAAAATTATAAATGGTTTGGATTCACTTAAAACTAACAAATACAAAGTTATTTTTCTTTAAAACTTTTGGAAGTCACCTTTATTTTTGAAAAATCATTAAAATTAATCAGAAATGGCTTAAACTACATAAAAGTAATTAAACACAATAAATTTAAAACTAGTTCAAGTTCAGGGATCTTACAAACTTCCTACCCTCAAATCTCAACGATCAGAAACATATTAATGTTTTACTTATCAAAACAAACAAAGAGCTACGTTGGGGTGGATTTCTAACACTGTCACGTTGAATCGATAGACCCGTTTCTTGATCAGGATCGAGACAGTGCTCCTCGTAGGGCTAGTCCTCGGCCAAATAGTTTGCGGACAAGGCTTGTCCATGTCTATGTCTGCTAACAATTTGTCCATTGGCATTTTGTCCACGGACAAAGCTTTTTTTTTGGCGAACACGGCCATTATCAATGGACATAGCCTATTAGGCAAATGGATAAAGGTTGAAGTGGTTGGAGAGAATGAGATTGGTATTAATGACTTTAACTAAGCAGGGCAGCTAGGATGAGGATCTTTAGATTAAGTAATTTAGCACATAATAATAATTTTTGAACTTATATATGCTATCTTCTTTATTTGTAGTATTACTATTAGACAAATTAGTTTATTTTAAAAAGTCAAGTAGAGTTATTAATGTGGGACAAAAAAATATTTAATAACTAGTTTTAAAGAACTCTAATATAACATTAACATGATTGTATTTAAATTGTTAAAGATTTAAGTATAAAAAAATAATATTTAAGAATAATTAAAGGATACATTGTATTTAAAAGTTAACCGGACCTTAGACAAACAGCCATGCAAGGTCTTTTTCCATGTCCACGTCCAAAATTGACAGACAAAATAATTCAACCGTACACAGTCACGAACACCTTAAACATGGCCTAGGCGTTGGACGATGGACATCCTCGACCAGCCCTGGCTCCTCGTTCCATTTTTTTATTCTCTCACCAAACAAGAATCCTGCTCTTCTTGTGTGTTAAGTCCTGAAACTGATGTACAGTTTCTTTCAAGTAAGAAGCTCAGACTACTGCGTACAAATCCCTTATTATATCATTGAAATATGGGTCACTTATGGACCTTCTTAACCTACCTCCAATTTTTGCCGGGTAATACTTTCTAATCAATCTCTGATTTTAACAAAACACTTATAATTTTATATGTTTCTGAATTCATTGTTATGAATATGAGAATCTGCTCTGCATACTGGCCTACTTTGATGCTTCTTCACCCGCTGGAAGGATAATCCCCCGTAAATAATAGTAGCAATATAACTGTGCGGTGGACTTCCCATGGTTCCTATGTCTCAATGCTTTTTTTTTTTTTGGGTTTAACAATGGTTCCTAGCTATGCATCTGTTCAAGCGACGGAGAGCCCATCAAAGCTTAATGATGAACGATGGCTTGTTTATTGGATTTTGTATTAATTTCTCACGCTCACGGAGATGGTCATGGGACCCGTACTGCAATGGGGATTAAAAAATCAGAACACATTTTCACACTGTCATTGTTCTATTCAAGACTATTATTGCCAACCAGATCCTTTCAACTTTCTTCCAGTATGGTACCAAATAAAGGTAGCATTTGTGGCGTGGCTGGTGCTAACTCAATTCAGGGGTGTTGCTTTCCTCTATGAGAGGCAAGTTCGTGGAATTTGAATTTCCTGAGAAAGTAGTGCGTTGAAGCTGCATAAAATTATTTATTAGAAAGGAAAGCATGATGTTATTTGTTATATCATTCTTCACTACTCCTTGAATACCTGTAGGTATAGGCTGTAGTATATAATTCTATGTAATGCTAGTTGTTTCTCAACTAGTTTTTGCAAAAGCAGCCGACTACACATGATTAGAATAAGGTGTTGATCTCAGTAATTTTATATTAAGACACCGAAATTCTGAAAATCAGATATTTTCTTGACTCGATTTATTTCCCAAAGCTGAACAAGACGCAAACAGTGGATGCAACACAAATTAAGTTAGAGAATTAATTTTATTTTCTTTGCAATAGGTCATTTAGAATTTGCAAATTAATATTTTTCTGTTGGAATATTTCATGCAAAAAATCTCTGAAGTAGTACGCTTAAATGATCTTAATTAATCGAGTTTCGCTTCTTTCTTTCAAGTAATTGAAAGTTGGAATGTTTCATTAACTCTGCTAGAGCAGATAGTCTGTCAAAATGAATGGGATTTGCTTTTAATTTTTTCGAATTATTAATTTGACCAATTAGGGTTTGGACTCTATAGGACTCATTACCCATTGGGACTCAAATCGTAAAAATTCTTTTTTCTTTCGTATTTTTTTTACCTATGTTCAAATGTAAGTGTTCCATTATGCCAGAAAGGCTTCAGAAACGTGACTCAGTACAAAACTACTAAAAGATGAGTCTGAAATTCTGATGGCTCAACCAATCTCAGCCTTTACATATGATGTGCTCAGTCATAATTTTAGGTTTGTTGGCTGGCCTCATAGCTTAGTCCGCTCCTTATTCTCTTTCCCTAGTACCTGTGGCTGCATTTCCTTCCTCTTTCCTCCTCTCCGCCTAAAGGCTAGAGGATCTCTTTATATTGGAATCTTCAACAGCTCCCTTAATGCGTAAAAGGTGTATTCGTTCAATGACTATAGTTCTTAACTTGAAACTATTGAAGGAAAAGAAGAGCTATCAAGGGAGAACAGCTGGTCCAGTGGACCACCTCGAAGCTTTACGATGCAGCCTTCAGAGAGCCATTACAATGCAATGCCCCTGGACTGCATCATATGAGATGCTTACCTCAACATAATTTCCTTTACAACCACCCACTCTCCAGTATTCTCAAATAAGCAGCTGCTTCTTTGACCACCCACTAAAGTTTGCCCATCAAATATGGGAATAGGATGGTTCATGTCAAACGCCCATGTTTTCTTACCGCAGCTTTGCGTCATGGATCTTCTCCTCCAATTAATTTGGCTACTCCAAGATGTGATGATGGGGCCGTTTTAATTCTGTAAGATCATAAGGCTAATTATGCTCATCAAACCAATTCAGCTGCCTCGAAAATTCTCATGATTATCACTTGTTAAGAGTCTATATGCAAATCAATTATAGATACAGAGACTGTAAAAAAAAAAAGCCGAGCAAGTAACCAAAACCTAGAGGCAGGAAGTCAGTCAGTCATTCATGGGAGAACTTTAAATATTCTGCCACAATTATAACCAAACCTACTTCAATCTGGCTTTAGATAATCTGAATTTCCATCAGTCTGTCAAATCTTATTCTTTTTTGCATTCAGCGCGTGTCATATATTGCCACAATGCTCAAGACACCGGAGCAGCTAGCACACAAAAAGCATGCACGCCGAGCCCTACCTCCAGCTTTTTAAATTTAGCTAAAAGCTCTTTGCAAAGAAAAAGCTGTCCTTAGTGGACAACCCCAGCGATCAGTGATTGGAGTCCTAGACATTTGTACATCGATCCAAACGGAAAAAAAGAGAATGGTAGCTTACTTGTCACTAAGCCATTCGGACATTGAGAGATTAGATCAAGCACTGGCTGACGGCACATATGGTTTTTTTTAGGTTCAGATCAGCTAGGTGTGGGCACTCCGACTCAGCATGGTGAAAGACCACCTAGGGCCAAACGCATAAGCAAAACATCGTTTCTCTGGCTCTGGCTCTGATGTATTTTGCTTACGTATCCAGTACTGATTGGTCACTCCCACCTATTGTGGTGGGAGTGCCCACCCAGCGGATATCAACGGTTTTTTTTTTAATGTGCGTATTTCCTTTGTTTTTTTGTTTTTGGAGAGGGGGATGTACTACATTTCTTAGCATGGTAAGTTTACACTTAATAATTGAGGACTTTTCAAAACCACAACTGGAAGAGTGGAAAGTGAAGCAAGAAAACCAATCAAGCCTACCATATCGCTTTCTAGAAAGGGTGATAGCTACCCGTAAACTAAAGAAAAAGCATGCACAAGTATCCCATTTTTGTTACCAAACCTTCTCCCCTCCCTATATAACCAGCCTTTGGGTAATTGCTCTATGTTCTGTCGGATAAAAACTTCTTCCTCTCTTCTTCTTCCTTGAAGCGCTTCAACCTTCTCTAGAGTTGCCTCCATCCAGACAAACTTTTTCTTAGCCTAATCACCATTTATAATTCATGGATCCTGTCAAGCTAGAGAAGGTTCGAGCCATGAACAAGTACCGTAGGATTCAGTTCCTCCAGGTCATTCTCCAGTATTGCTTAACAGTCTTAGTTCTTATTCTGTGTTTATCAAAGTCTTCCTGGTTCATCTCCCTCTGTTCATCTGTCAAAGTCTTCTTCATCTTCACCTTGCCGCATATTGGGTCTTATGTGATGAACCCCAAGTGCTTGTTCGTTCTATGTAACATGATCGTTGTCATCCTTGTTGGTGAATCTAAGATGGGCTCGGCTTCATCTTCTCCGACGTCGGAGGTCTATGACGAGTACGTGCTCAGGATACGGAGTCAAAGTAGGTCGCCTCTAATGTTAAAGAAAGTGGATGGGCCTAAACGGTTTGACTCGTCACTGGGTCAAGCGAGCCTTGAGAGCATTCAGGAAGTTGAAGAGGAAGATCGTAAAGAAGCAGACAAAGAAGATGGGGGAGGATTAAAAGGAGAAAGAGAACAAGAAGAAGAGAAGGCGGAAGAAGAAGAAGAGGAAGCTGTATCAATAGGAGATGAGGGAGAAGGTGATGAGGCAGATGTTGCAGAATATGATGATGGGTTACCGACTGATGAACTGAACAGGAGAGTAGAAGATTTCATTGAGATGGTCAACAGACAGAGGAAAATGGAAGCAGAAATGCTGCTTTGTAATGGGTGAGAGAAAAAAAATGTAATGTTTTCAAAATAATTGATCGGAGGAAAGTAGGTTGTTTACTAGAGCTAGATAACTTTATTAAAAGCGGCTGTAAACTAGATTCTTCTCTGCTTACAAGGCATATGAGTTTCATAATTTCATGTTTTTTACTCTTGCGTCTTGTTAGCATTAAGATTGAATAATATCATAAATCAGTTTTTTTTAATCTATTAAGTTTTTAAGTTAGAATATAAGGTACATGATTCTATGCTTGGTTGATGAAGTTTCTTAAGAGAGGTTTCTCTCTTTTGCTCTTTCCTTAATGACAATTTTTTGCATGAGATGGATTGAGCACCATTTGGTTAGTCTGTTAGATGGATAGATCTTCTCCTCTAACTTTTTCTTAAGTAACCACTTTTATCGTGCCATTATAATGTCCCAATTGAGAACTAATGAAAAATAAGATAATTAATTTTATTATTATTATCCTAATTATCATATAAGACCACTTAAGTAATCAATGGAATTACTCACATCTATCACCAAGTGAGCATTAATGCATTTATATTCAGGTGTAAGCCTGAATCGTAAGCGAATCATGATTTATTTCATCCCAAACAATATTAACGCTAAAAACGAAAGATAAGTCCGTCAGAAGAGTTTTTAATATTCTCCACGTAGTCACACTTAAGGGTAATTCATTCATTAGATCAACAATGCACATATTAGTATATAGACATTAACATATATTTGTTGGGAAGCCCAACAATATTATCATATTTACCATAAATCTTAAAAATGGATGGTACGCTGGGCTTATAATGAACCGGAAACATTTTCATGTGTTCAACTAAGACCCCATTTTATTAAGTACCTAATCCATCTTGCATCATGTTGACTCTTATGTTAATATTTTCATAATCGTAAGAGTGGAGAAGGATGAGTTGCATATGGAGACAAAGTTTAAAGACAATTAATTGTTACCTACTTTCTCTTCTAAGAAGCTTAAGATTGCTACAAGGAATAGCTTATACTGATAGATTAGAAGCCACCGTACCATATTTGGTTAAAAATATATTTTCTTAACCAGATTGAATGATGAGAAGACACATTGAAGGGGGAACATAGAAACCCTTTAATTCTCAAGTTTTTATCTCACCATTGGTGTTGTGGCATCATCCCATTGGTCACCTAGCTTTAGGAAAGGTAGTCAGTGGTCTAGACAAGTCATATTCTTTAAATTACATGTTAATGCCACCAAAAGCTAAAAACAAAATCAGAAAAGCAAAAGGAAAAGATACAAAATTTTCATTGGAAGGGTGCAACGAGATTCGCATGGGCAAGCTCGTAGGAATTATAGGCGACAATCAAAATTGAGTGGAATAGTAAGCAACACAACTTTATGCAAAAGCCTTACTTTATTTGATTTCACACGTTACGATGATACAAAATAATGTATTAGAATAATATTCAACCTCCCTTCTTTAAAAAAAAGTACATGGTGAAGGACCATTCCTTATAGGCGAAGTAAAGACTTGCAGAGCCCAGATTACTTGGGCCCAGAGAGGAGGCGAGGTTTCTCTTGTCATGGGATCGATATTCCCCGGATCCCATCTATCTCTTGCATCTGGGAAAGAGTACCAAAGCAAATGGAATTGTCCAAGTTCTTAAGCCCAAGTAATAATATTACCATCCATATATCGTACATTAACATTCAAATCGGTTTTGCCCACATACACCATTTATTTGAATGAGAGAATCGGATGTGTCGGTTGTGATTCGCAGGCGATTGATATCGAAAATTGGTTTGACAACTTATCAATGAGTTAAAATAATGAAGTAGAGTTTTGACATGTAAAACTTAACGTCAATAGCATTACTCATTAATATTCTTAAAAAATTAAACAAATTTTGTGACCCATTGCTTTTGAAGCCTCTCCGTGGATAAATTTATTCAAGTTGGCCAAGTATGCCTCTTTCATCCGTCCTCAATAAGGCCTATAAAAGTGGGGAGCATTTTCAATGCTCCATGCTAACAATGCGCAGAGACTAAAAAATATTTAAGAGCTTGCATAAGAGCTCTTCATCTATAAGATTAATGATGCATATACTAACGCATGTAGAGCTATATGTTGAGTTGGGTTAAGTCGGGTTCTGCATGACTTGACCCAACTCGAGATGGGAAACAAATTTCTTGAACCCGACCTGACCCAAGATAGGAACTAAAGACCCGAAAACCCAAAATAGGAAGTGAGACTCTATCTTAGGAAATGTCGGTTTTAATAATTAAAACCAAATTAACACTATTTTCGATCAGTTCTATCTATAAAAAATTATAAAATTTTATATAATCCAGATTAAATATAATTTTGTAGGTTAATTAGGAATTTAGCTAGGGTCAGTTTGTAGGTTTTTCACATACTAGACCCAACTCGATATTTACATAGGTATTTTTTTTCTTGGATCAGGCCAAAGCCACATGGGTATACCGTCATCTCGAATATCAAGGGCTCCCATGTGTTCCTTACGCTTGGTTCTCTGTTAATGGGGGAATATTAACAAATACTTTCATAAAAGTGTGGTTCATAGGGCGGGTTGTGGACATCCGCCATTAGACGTTTTGACCGTGTTTGGTTGAATTTTTTTGTTCACCAATTTTTGGACATGGTACTAAATAAAGACCTTATTCGACCATTTATCCGAGGTCTAATTAATTTTTAAATGCAGTTTACATTCTTTTATAAAAGACATTTTTTATTTCACTATAACTATTCTTAAGCATAATTTTCTTACACTTAATTTATTAATAATTTAAATATAATTATGTTAATATTATTTTTGAGTTCTAATTTATAATTAATTATTAAGTATTAGCTTTCTCCTACATTAATAGTTGTATTAAATTTTTTAAAATGAACTAATTTATTCAATAGTAATACTAGAAATAAAGAAAATAAAATATATAAGTCTAAACTATTATTATATGTGAAGTTACTTAATCCTGAGATCCAATTGTTCTCTCCAATTGCTTCATCCCTTATCCAATCGCCCAAAGATGCTATGTCCGTAGACAATGACCATGTCTACTAAATAAAAAACTTTGTACGAGGATAAAATGCCGATGGACAAAATATTAACAGATATAGACATAGATAAACTTTGTCTACCAATTATTTGACTAAAACCAGTTCCAGTGATTTGTTTAGACGGTGTGGACATAAAAGTGCCCAAGGGGAAGTTCAGCTTCCCCTGCTTCATGGAATAATACTTGCCTGTCCTGATATTTGTAGAACTATCCCCTAAAAGAAACTTATCTAATTGCATCATGCAGATATTTGTTCACTTTATGAAGCCTTGGATACAAGTTGCAAGTAAAAAATCTTGTATTTTATGTCGGAAAATGTACATGTCAACATTTTACTTCCTTCTTTTAATAGAAAGAAAGGAAAACCCTTGGTTATTTTGGAAGACTTTAGTCTTGCATGTTGTAGTTGCCAATAGTCAGGTTTTGCACTTGTACATAAACATAAAAATAGTTCTGAATTTTATTTGTTTTTCATTGATGCGTCCTCCATACGTGTATTCAAGGCTCCTAATGAATTTCTTTACAAACATTTGCCTCTAATATTCAGGAGCCATGGATATTGTGTGGGAACTTTATAGTCCCCAAAGTACACTTTACAGAAGAGCTAGCAGGGCTGTCAACATCTATATATGAGGTACATGATTGCAGTCATTCATTCATTCCTGCTGTCTAAGTGAACTAAACTTTAAAGGCCCATGTTTCATATGAACCAACAGACAACGGTTTGGCCAAATTTTTTGAAGAATTGACAAGTCTCTTGGCAATAATCGATGGTTTGAGCTGTTTCCTGAAGCTTTGGAGATCCACCACCTCCCCATCTATGCATTTGATCACGTCCCAAAACTTCTCAATACATGCCCCACAAGAACATTCAGAAAGAGGCCATTTAAGCGCATGGTCTTCTAAGTAAGATCATTAAAAAGACAAGAAATTGTTCAATCATTTGGAATCAACATTATACAAGATTTTCAGCCTTCGTTCTACATGAAAATATGAAGAGCTTAAGCCTTGAGCTTTGGCTATGGAATTGGAAAAGTGTGGCATAATTGACTATCAAATTTAGAGAACCTTGGCCCGTCTTGAAATAATGCAAGAATAATAATAGTGTTTTAACTAGCGGTGAAACATTAAAGGGCTGACCTGCCAGCTTAACACTACTAGCTTGTAAACACGAGGGTTAAGACTTAAATTTTTAGACTCGATTTTAGGGCTGGGTCTTAAAATTTTTAGCCTGCCTTAAATAGAGTTGGGCTAAGGATCAGGGGTAAAAAACCCATAGACTATTCGGCATGGTCTTAAATATTAAATTTATTTTCTTTTACACTCTTTGATAGTTCATCATATACTGACTAAGAAGGAGAAAAAGAAGCACTTGCATATTTTAAGGAAGTTAAAAAAAATTTAAGCTTGCAAGTCATCATAATTACTAGTGAATTACACCACTTAAAGGCCAAAATATTATACTTTTAAGGAATTTTTAGAAAAATTTAAGCTTGCAAGTCATTATATTTTATGGGGTCCACTAGTAGGACCTCACCCAAATATTATATTTTTTTATTAAAAAATACTCTCTCCATCCCAAAATAAGTGTTCTATTTTTGTTCAAGATGAACTAAATTAGTTTTTGTTTAAACAAATAGGTCACTTATTTTGAGACAAAAGGAGTATTTTTTAATAAAAAAATATAAAAGACAAAAAAATAAAAAAAGTTTGCTACCCACCCCTAGCTGCTTTTAAAAGCCCGCATAGAGCTAAAACCAAGAAGTAGGATGGTTAGATAGAGCCAAGACCGAGCTTGACCTAGCCAGATTTCAACCCTAATTTTAACTTTTGTTCCTTTAGACCTAGACTATAATGACTACTATTATTGAGCCTTTTCCAATTTTAATATACTAAAACTAAGAGACCACACCAAACCCAATTCACAAATATACCAATCTTATTAAATTTGAGAAAATTGTGCAGATCCTTATAAGCTAATAACACCCTTACCAAGTTTCAAGTCAAACAAAAATCAACACAATGGTGAGGAATTTTGAGTTTTCCCTTTAATAGTGCATTTCAATTCACCTACTGAATCATGGTTAAGGGGGAAATGCCAATATAAAAAAATTACCAAATCTATTATAGTGTTATACTTTTAATAATTTATATTTAAATATTTAGACCAAAAGGGGATTATCAATAAACAAGAATTTTCGACAATACCTTCAGGTTTTCGTAGCTGTAATTATAATTATGATTTATGTTCATTACTTATGTGATAAACTAAGACTACTAGCTAATTAACAATATATTTAGGAGTTAGTGAAACCCAATATTAAGGGGAATCGCTAAGAGGCTTTAAGAACATAAAAGTAACCAAAATACCTCAAAGGGAATTAGGTTATGAGTATTGAACTCATTACCTAGGGAAGCGTAATTAAACTCTCATTACTTAGTAATATAAACTGAAGTTTCAACTTTAGAATTAAAATATAAATAAATCAGGCTAACTAAGATCATGTTGAGATCTCATAAATACATAGGTCAGGGCTCGAGTATGTATAATATTTGGGAATTAATGTTAAACCTTATCATTTATTAGGATTAAACTATGCTTATGATGAGGATCATGTATGCATATTGATTTGGATGTTTAAGCATGAAAACCTTGGGTTAGGGCTCGAGTATGTATAATATTTAGGAATTAATGTTAAATCTTATCATTTATTAGGATTAAACTATGCTTATGATTTTGATCATGTATGCATATTGATTTGGATGTTTAACATCAGAACCTCATGAATATATATTTATAAATTCTGCTCACATTATGTAGTTATAATAATAATTATATGTGACACACACATGAGAATATGTTTGAAAGTCATTATAATGAAGGTGTTTCATGTTACATAGAACTCATAGTTAGGATTATGTGGTTCATGTTATACTTGTTTATTGTGATGAATGCATATAATTGTTTGAGGAATTGAGCATATCTTGCACATACAAGTTGGGTGATAAAGTCTTAATTTGGTAAAATAATTATAGTTTATGCTTAGGGCTACTAGAAAACTTAATCTTTTGGATTATAGATCTTTTGATTTAGGAGGATTGGAAGTGTTTATCTGTCCTAGAGGTAAGGGGTTTTCATTTTGAGAGTGATTTATTACATTAATACCTTGCTTGATATGGTTAAACATGTTTTTTGATGAATAATAGATTATAATATATATATTATATATATATATATATATATATATATATATATATATATATTATATTACATATCTATCCTCAGGTTTTCTATGCTTTTGCACATAATAGGTTAAGAATGATTGATGAACATTAGAGTTACTCATGCATACTTGTATATAAGATCATCTTCATAAATTCATGTTACATGCATCATGTCAGTCTATATGATCTCATCTTTTTAATTTTGCTTTAACGTGACATATTATAATTACTTAGGGTAGTATATGTAAACAAGTTTATAATTCATTACATCATGAAAATGATTTGTAAACCATGAATTAATTATGGTTAGTCAAGGTTTTTATGGTTGTTGGAATAGTCGTACGAAGGTTTATAAAATCGGTTTTATGTCCAAAAGGGTAGAGTATTCTATTCGAAACGACAAAGTGTTTTGTCTGAAAAGAAGGTTTTTGCCTCCACGGGTTGGCATGATTGAGATGTTTATATTATTGAGATTTTTGGAATTAGAGTCTAGGTTGGTCATGTCTGTATGCACCAGCTTGATCAAGTATTATTTTGGCATCTTCGGTTTAGAATGTCATGTTCATGCATCAGGTAACAGGTAATAGCTAAAAATATTTTTAGTTACTCTGATTTCTATCATATTAAGACTTATTTTGGATGCAATTCTTTTATTAAATTACACCACTATGGTTTGTATAGTTCTTGATGTACTTTTGATATATATGTACATTATGGTTGCATAAGGACTTTAATTTGAATGCCGAAGCATGTGTTTGGGTGTTAATGCAACTATTTTTTTCAAAGCCTTCCTGAGTTTACCCTCACCCTTATTTTATTTTTGGGAATCCTTTGGGATCCCTTGTGTGATGATGTCACACAGGTACTCAGGATAACTTATTTTGCAAGCATAACAATAATTGAGGAGTTACTGAGTGGGGGAAATAAGTTATTGTGGAATAGTTAGTAGGAAATAAATGAATGAACATTAAGAAACTTCATATTAAGTTTTATATCATTTCAGTTGTAGTTGGAAAATTTCTTTTTTAGATTGAGGCGTATGTTTATGCCATTGCAGAGTGACTCTAGTAAAAGAATGCTTGATTATAGTTGCAATAAAAGTAGTTAAATTTCTTTTTTATGTTTATACTCCAGATTGTTTTTTATCAAAGCGATAACTCAGTTGTGCATTCCAATCTAATCCAGGGTGGCTTAGGAGCTGTAGCGTCCACTTGTCGATTTTTGGTCAAGAGGCATGACATGGATTGCAAAAGAGAACTTGGCCATTAGATTTGGATTTGTCCATTGTTGTACCTCTCTTTGCCAACAGGGCATGGTGAGCATTGAACACATTTTCTTGCACTCTGCTCTCACTCAAGCCATGGCTCAAATTAGAAGTGATCTGCATAGTATTAATACTCTATCCTATATTAATAGCTACATTTGGTATTTCAAAATAAACTAATTTTAGTTCATTTTGAAAAACCAAATGTAGCTATTAATTTGGGATGAAGAGAGTATATCCTTATCTGATTGGTTGTCGTTTTGAATATTAAGGGTTATTGTGCTGCTTTATTTATGACTAATGTGGCAAATTTGGAAATGCAAGAAATGTAAAATTTTCAATAGAATAAAAATCAATACTTAAAACAGTCTGCGTCAATTTTGTTATTTATAGGGGACTCATTTTCATTTGATCAACTCGATACATATGGAATGATGTAACCTTTAATTGACCCCCCTAAACTCAAACCGTGTCATATAGAAATGTCCTCCCCATGGAGGATATTTTTGTTAACTTTGATGGTGTTCTCAAAGTTCAATATAACATGATGCTTTACAACATTTTAACCATGGAAGTCAAATTTAGTTGTTAGATATGCTTAAGCGGCAAAAATAACATTGTCATTTGTCGATGTGGCAATTTGACATTCAGTTAAATTCTAACCACAAATATCAAATACATGTAAGGGAGGTTTTATCCTTGAGAAATAATAAATTAAAAAAATAAAAGAAATGTGAAAAGAGAAGATTAAAAAAAGGTATCTCCAAAAAGAGACGCCAAAAATGACATCCCAATTGAGGGGCGCCATTTCATGGTGACCCGGTTGGAGCCTTGAAGTCCCATTTGAGACTTCAATTTACTCGACCACAAAGTATGCCATTGGAGATGCTCTTAGGTGCTATTAACTAAGGCTACCATGGATATTTTGTTGCAGTCGTTGCTCAGAGATCTATGTCTACACAGTTTGTACAACTAGCTCTGGCATTAGGTCCTTAACGAATACAAATCCAAAAGACCCTAATTGTTAACTTCTTACGCAATTAGTAGTTGCCTATTACTTCACGCATCATAGACATTAGGGGTCAAATTCGCAGGCTTATGGACCCCTTCTTGGAAGCCTCTAACATCTAGAGGAGGCTAATTATGTGGTAGAAACTCAAGTAATTTCGCTCTTGATCACTTCTCATGCACTTGGCTGTATAGGTCCCTCCTTTCTTAGTTTTGTTGTTATTCCCTGATGTAATTTGTTGTGAATGCTATCATCTTAGTCACAATTTATAAGTCCCATCTAGACATCCCTCACCACCTACCCCCCAACAACAACAAAGAAAATGTCCAGCAACTTTACGTAGACTTACCTCTTTCTAGGTCACATTAATGTGTGTATTCAATACTCTCAATTTTATGTTATTAATTTTTGTAGTTGCCTACATAATGGTTTGCAAAAAAAAAATTGGATAATGGTTTGAATTTTTTTTAGCCTGAGTTGTAGAAATTTACTTTAGACTCAAGACGTAGGGGAGAAAATATTAAGTACATATAGAGCACCATCCTAGCATGCCTACCGCCACTCAGAACATGCAATATTATTCTTATTTATAACATGTCATCTATTTTTACATAGAACAGAAATGAGCATAGACCTGTCACTTTTATGATTGGTGATAGGCACTACATAAGTATGCCATGTAGGTACTCTATTTGTACCTAATTTCTTCTTCGTTCGTAGGGTTTTTAAATTTAAATAGTAACACATAGGGACATAGCAAGGATTTTAGCCCTAGTAGTGCAATTATAATGAGAAACAATAATATAGGTCGGGACACATATTGACAATATATACCAAGGCAGGGCAATCCAATAACACGTGTATTACAGGGCAGGTGGGTATAAAAAACATGCATGCTCAAATACTCCAGGTGAACATATGCAAGGGGCAAACTAAGGAGATTGGTTATAAAAATAAAATATAAAAAAATTAATATACGCCGGGTTGCACATGCATCAGTATATGCTTACAGGGGGTTAGTCAATTTGGATTTTAAAATAAATTTTCAAAATTTTAAAATTCTCCATTAGTAGTTGATGATTTAAACACTAATATTTATAATATTGCGTTAGTATATCAAGATTTAGAATGCTATATTTAAAATACAAAGTTAGTTATTTGGTATTTTGAATGCAAAATTTGTAATCCAGGGTTAGTAAAAAAACTACAAAATGTATAATAGCAAGAATTGAGAACAATGTTTATAACGTAAGTTTTGGATTTCATCATACCACCTCTCGAGGTGGTCTTGTGAAATCCAATCAGGCTGGCTTCTCTTCCCCTTTCACAGGAAAATGTTCTGGGCGAATGAAAGCCAACCGGAGGTGGAGATCTTCGCCTGAAGCTTACGTCTTCCTAAAGAAGCAAGCTCAGGCTTTGTCGTCTTCCTCTTCTCTGATTCCAGGTACCTCTCATCCTCTCTTCTCCTCTCTCTCGCTCCGCCATCCCCCTCTCGGCCGTCCCAGCCCCTTTGTCCTCCACCATCCTTAGCTCGGATGTCCTCGCCCCTCTGCTCTCCGCCATCCCCTGCTTGGCCCTCTTTCCCCTCTACCCTCCGTCACCCCCGCTCGGCCCTCTTAGCCCCTTTGCCCTCTGCATCCCTCCTCTCTGTTCAACACTCTAATTTCCCCTTTCGATTCTAATCTTACGTTTTACATGTTTTTCCTGCTTGGTTGCTCTGCACATGGCCAATTTCAACTCCATTTTTTTCTCCCTTCCCAGCTAGTGGATGTTGTGGTCATGGGAGCCTATTTGGTGGCCTCTATCACCACTTCCTCTCTTCTCTCTCCTGCTCCCTTCTCCTCTCTGTTTTCCCCCTTCTCATCTTATCTATGTTTTTTGTTTTCTGATTGGATGCTCTTCTTTTTTGTGAATGTTCATGTCATGTTTGCCTTTTTATAGTGTAAACAATTATTGAAGTGCAACTTCTGTCATGGGTATATAGGTTCTAATTGTTGTTTAAGATATGGGTGTACCAATGCAAATTGGTTTTTAGCAATCTTCGTAGCTTTGCAAGTCCTACAGATATTTATTTATTATTTATTTTGGGAAAGAATAATTCTTTGTTAGTGAAAGAGTGACCCATGAATGCTTGACCTATCTGGTGTTTGGATAGATATTCTCCTACATCAAAGGCTAATTCCTCTTTGCTTCTATTTCAAAGCTCTTACAATTTGTTTGTTTTTTTTCCTTTCCATTGGATAATTGTGTCTAAACTCACACTCTCCCACTGATCAAGGCTAATCCCACTTTGCAATTGCTTGAATTCACATATAAAATTTTCAGAATTTTATTAGGCTTAATTTGTGCTTAAATTTGCAAAATACCCACTTTTAGCCTACTTTTCCTATTTACACCCCAAAACTTACCTATGCATACCCCAACCCTTACTATAAAAGGGCAAACCTGAGCCATTTCCATTTTTGGGAATAGGCTAAGGAAGGAGGGCTAGCCTAATCCTCACTTAGGCCCGAATTAGAAGCCGATTAAGGTAAGCTTACCCTAATTAAGCACTAATCCATGGCTTTTCTCTTCATTTCTTCCAAATCTACCATTTTCCCCTTGATTCAATTCATTTTTGACCATCAAAAGCTACTAATTTGTGTTTTACTACAAGCCCTAACATTCAAAATTCGATTTTTACTACCAACAAGCCCTAGATCTAAGATTTAATTAGGGATTCCTTGGGTAAATCGATTTCTATTAGAGTTTAATTCAAACTCATTGTGTTTTCAAGGATTTCAAGAAGGGTGACTCTTCAATCCGAGCTTAATCAAGTGCTGAGGTAATGGGTCTTCGAAATCTCTGTTTATCCATGGTAAAACTCTTCATTTTTGGCTTATTTCGAAATGGTTTGCTTGATTTAGTGTGTTAATGGTAAGATTAAAAAATAGAATTATTTAATCCCGATTTCTTAGGGTTTTGCATTATTATGGTTTGGTTTGATATTCTGGAAGTCAAGGAGGACTTTTGATGATGATTAGGGTGTTAGATGTGGATTTGAAGTGTTATCTATGGTGTTTCGGTTTGATTTTGCGAAAGGAAGAAGATGATTGTTCTATCGTGTTGGCGATCGATCGGCCTTGCAGGGCGATCAATCGGCTGAACTGTAAATTTCAAATTTTTGCGTATAACCGATCGAACGGCCTGAAGGGCGATCGATCGGCTACACAGGAAATTGTGTTGTGCATATGATGTCTATTTTGATGATTCCACTTTAGCTTGCCAATTTTATATGAATGTGGAGTGTTTTAAGCTTTGTTAGGCTACTGGAAATACATGCTATTGAGTTTATAGAGTTGAGACATATGCTTAGAGATGGTGGGATGACTTATGTTTTGTGGCATGATGTTGGAATCGTTATCTTGAAATTATGAACAGTTGTTTCCCTTTGGATAAGCATATATTTTCAGTAGGACTACAATCATTGTTGGACTGATTTGTCATGATAGATTGTGGTTAGTGGTGTGTGAATGTTGGCGAATGTCATGACTCAATGATGAAATGAGTGATGTTATATGTGTTTAGCCTTTGTGGTTGAGTTCTGAATTTAGCTATGATTTCGACGATTCTTCTACTATGATTTCCGCTGGAATTCATGTTTAGATAGAAATTCACATGTGTAGTGTGGTAGTGAGTTGATTTTCAAGCATGTTGATATGCATTATGTAAAAGGCTTCTACTAGTTACACACACACACATGTGGGGGGTTAAATGATGATGCTGAAGCTTGACATTGTGAGTAGGAATGATGCATTAGGGGCTGATGAGCGCACTTATCATGGATTAGGATTCATGTATGCTTTGCCCACGCATGTACCATGCTGCACGCATCATGAAAATGGATTTCCAATTGAGGCTTCATCGTGATTAATCAAATTTGACCAATTGGATGCAATGTGATGGAATTGTGTGCCGGGTTTATCGGTCGTGGATTAATCGCAAATTGATTGGTCCGAAAGGACATATTTTGATTTGAAGTTCCTGTGTGGAACGATTTGAAGTTTCTGTGTGGAACGATTTGGAGTTCCTGTGTGGAACGAGTGCACTCCCCGGGTTGAGTCTTGTTTAATGGAATGATGTGGGGACGAGTTGTGTACTTGTCTTGCAGATATGTGAGAATGTTATTATGTGTGTCATCTGGACCCTGAGAATCCAGTGTGGTATGCCGTGTGCACCCCGCAACCACGTGTTCTAGGGTTCTCTGTGTGAGAACTCGGGCTCTTCCCTCCGCATGAGATGTCCCTGGGCGAACACCCCTGCTCTAAATTCTCTGTGTGAGAATGGGACATCCTTGGCCAGGACTGTCCAGGGCGAGCAGTATTACGGATTGACAACCCCGATCTTTCTTGAATTCTTGTGTAGAAATTTTGGACCATGACACGCCTTCGTGGCCTTGTCTATGCTCCCGTCTGTGTGACATTATTGTGTGGTTACTCCTTGATGGAGTTTGATTTGATGTTATGCATGTGGGAATATGTATGTTAGAGATACATCCATGCGGGATTGGTTATGATGTGAATGCATGTGGGAATATGTATGCTAGAGATACATCCATGCATGTTGATTTTGATATTATGCATGTGGGAATATGTATGTTAGAGATACATCCATGCGGGATTGGTTATGATGTGAATGCATGTGGGAATATGTATGTTAGAGATACATCCATGCAGGTTGAATTATGCATTATGATGTCGTGTTAGGTGATATGAATGTGTGATCAGAAAGTGATGCACCGTGTAAATCTTTGATCTGAACGATCTCATTTCTAAGCTATCGTATTTTCTACGTTGACAATGATATTAAAACCATTGCTGAGTGTTAAAACTCACCCATCTTTTGTGTTTTGATTTGGGGCTGCGTGGTGCGACACGCAGACGGACAGGATTGCCTCTATGAGGAAAGGTCAGAGGTAGCTTGGGTGTGATGATGGAGATCGTTGCGTGACTTACCTGCGTTTATTTCATGCTTTATGTTCGAACCTTTGTGTAGGGTTCTTGTTTTGGATTTATGTCGTATTTTGCAGTTGTGATGCTTATGACTTATATTGAGCCGGTGTGGGCTTTATTTAACTAAGTTTGTGGGTTTGAGATTGTTGTTTACTTTGTGATAAACAACACCTTTTTCTTCCCTTTTATTTACTCTTGCTCAAAGGATTGTACGCACTCCGTGTTTCTGTTAATCGCCCGTGGTTAGAGATTAAGTCTTCCGCTAGATTGTTTTCTAAATTTTCACTTCGTCGCCCCCGCGCGCTTGACCGGCCCCTGGACCGGGTTCGGCTCGGGTCGGGCATCACCGGGGCATGACAGAGGGGCTGAGACGACCGAGAGGGGGATGGCAAAGCGAGAGAGAGGAGAAGAGAGGATGAGAGGTACCTGGAATCGGAGAAGAGGAAGACGACAAAGCCCAAGCTCGCTTCTTCGGGAAGACATAAGCTTCAGGCGAAGATCTCCACCTCCGGTTATCTTTCATTCGCCCAGAACATTTTCCCGTGAAAGGGGAAGAAAAGCCAGCCTGATTGGATTTCACAAGACCACCTCGAGAGGTGGTATGATGAAATCCAAAACTTACGTTATAAACATTGTTCTCAATTCCTGCCATTATACATTTTGTAGTTTTTTTACTAACCCCGGATTACAAATTTTGTATTCAAAATACCAAATAACTAACTTTGTATTTTAAATATAGCATTCTAAATCTTGATATACTAACACAATATTGTAAATATTAGTGTTCAAATCATCAACTACTAACGGAAAATTTTAAAAATTTATTTTAAAATCCAAATTGACTAAACCCCTGTAAGGCAGGATAATAAGAATGGATGAATCACATTTCCGTTTGATTAGTGCGTTGGAAGCCAATGTTGAACATCATACTTGTGTGGTTCATGTATCTATGTACTATAAACAAGGATGCGTAAATATTTTGTGTCGATAGGAGTATTCATCTGGCTACCCGGCAGGTGCACGTGCACAATCACGGAAAGGAGATTTTCCTTCTCAAGGATTCTTGTCAATAATGTTTCACATGAATCAGTGCCTAGTGACGGCTCTTCTCCAACTATATTATGGAAATCACGCCCTTAGTATTCAGGTAAGTTAAGCTTGTCACTCAATCACATAAAACACATTTAAAAGAGTCCCACTATAATTTAGAATTTTTTTTACTTAAACCTATTTGTTATTCAAAATTTATTGATTCTAACCTATTTTAATAAGTAAATCATTATTTTAAATTTTTTAATCTCATGTACAAACATAATTCCAACCAACATATATTAAATTTTAAAATAAACTATTTATACTATTCATTCAAAAATAAGTTAGTTAACACTCAAATCAATCTAATTTGAGATGAGCCAAACAAGAGTTTAGTTTTATTAGCCCAAGTTTAAGCTTTAATTTAAGCTACTAAAAAATTAGAGTATAGTCTCAAGAAGAATAAAGTTGGCTCAATAATTATATTACAAGCTTATTAATTATTTCTTTGCATAAAGTAACACTTTATAAGTTTAATTATCAAAAATAAAAAAATATTTATGTGTTTGAGTTATCGAAATAAAATCTAAACTAACCTGAGATGAGAATTGCAAAAATAATTTGTGCAAAGTGTCTGTATAGCTAGTTAAGATTCTAATACATATGATTAAA
Source organism: Saururus chinensis (assembly GCA_035235625.1). Lineage (NCBI taxonomy): Eukaryota > Viridiplantae > Streptophyta > Magnoliopsida > Piperales > Saururaceae > Saururus > Saururus chinensis. Next base: position 38,595,712 of record CP141145.1, read on the forward strand.
ATAAACTCTAATCCAATGAGACTAGAAAAATTAGACAAAGCAACCAATTAGGAAACATCGAAATAAAATAAATTTAAGAGAATATAAAATATAAATTATATATAGATATTTTTATTTAAAAATATACTTAAATATGAAAATTTATCTATCAAAGTAGTAGCTTATAGTAACTATATGAATGTTTTTAAGTAATTAAATTAATTTAATAAATATTTAAAATTTAAATAATATTTTTTATTAAATAAATTACACTCGTAAATAATGATATAAAAATTATTGTAAAAAATCATAAACTAATTTATTTTAAAAATAAATTATTTAAGACTAATGTATAATTTTTTAATATGACAAATAAGTAACAAATAAATATGTATTAATTGTTTCTTATTATCTTCTATTTAGATAACAGTATGATAAAATTTTCTTTTATTTATATGTTAAATAAATTTAATTATACAATTTAACTTTTATTATAATATAAATTAAAAAATAACAAAATAAATACAGTTGGGAGCCCGAATATGTTGTCCGGATGCTCTACCAACTTCTCCATGTGACTCATACCATTGACTCGTTTTTCTAAATTGTACGGGGCACGCAGGAAAAGTCATATATCTGTCAACTATGGGCCCTGCTAAAAAAACAACGGGCACAAGGGCTCCCAAGGCTATTCAAATTCTGAGGATTTGTCAGTTCACTTTCATGTCGCCTTGTTCCATTCATGTATATGTGATGCAACATGAGTGGGCCAGTGTAGGCCACCCAGTAAGGAACTCAACATAGTTTTGGGTTGTGCCCGACTGTCAATGGAAGAACAGAAGCCTTTCTGCTGCGAATTGTGCGTAGCCGCCGGGTCGGGGCCAACGCACTCTTGCTTTCGCAACAGCTTCTGCCTCTCCCCCCCTGCGGCTGTTGCAGTTGAGTGAAGAATTCTTCACCCCTTCTCCCAACTTCTTCAATTAAAAACGAGAACCAAAATCTGTCCTTTCTCCTCCCTCGCAAGCCACCCAACTCGCTCCCAAAAGAGCCTTTCGGGGATCTCTAGAGTCCCCTTCCCTCGATGACTCCGACGCCATCCCTTCCTGTCCTCCCACCTTCATCTCCCCTTTCCATTCTTGTGCTTCTCCATTGACTCACTCTTCTGCCTCTTCTCTTTCTTTGCTTCCGGGAGAGTTATGGCCCTCTCCTGTCCTTCTCCTTCCCGCTCTCCGATTCCCTCCTCTTCTTCCTGGTCGGCTCGTTGGCGCCTCCCTCCGGTTTCACTCCTTTTATCTCATACGACATCCACCAGACACGCTCCCAATCGTTTCTATGCTGAGTCGCGAAGGTTCTCGCACCGAGATGTCACACGCATGCAAGATGGTTGGTTCTCTCTCTACTGTCTAATGGCCTATAATCTTAATACCCACTTTGTTTTTTTCCTTCGTCTCCTTTGCATTTGGCTCTTTTGTTTTATTTTGCTAATTCTGAATTGGTTTCATACGTATTCTATTTGCTGAGATGTTCATCATTGTTTTTTGTGCTTACTGAGTGAATTGCTAAATTGGATGCAGGTGCAGTGGCTTCAGCACCACCGCCTCCTTCAAAGGAGTCTCCTTTGAAGAAATTGAAAGATGGGTTCCTGCCAGTTGCTCCTCCTGATGTCTCTAAACAAGTATCGATCTCTCTTCCTGACGAGAAAGAGTCTACTGTTAGTATTACCGTCGTTGGAGCCTCTGGAGACCTGGCCAAAAAGAAGATTTTCCCGGCTCTTTTTGCACTTTACTACGAAGATTTTCTTCCCAAGGTATTGACTCTAGCTTCGTTTATTCTCCTTTTGTTGCCTCCTTATTAAGATAGGTTGTTTCAGCAGTTTTCTGTATTACCCTTTATTGTGAAATTTGTTTAGAAGTGATGTGTGGTCTTGTGTTGGCAGCATTTCACCATTTTTGGCTATGCTCGGAGTAAGATGACAGACGCCGAATTGAGAACAATGGTTAGCAGGACCCTTACATGCAGAATCGATAAAAGGTGAGTTAGATTCTAGAATTGTGGCTTCCTTGTTTGCTTTGTTTTTGTAACGTATTATATTATGCACAATCTTTGTATTATGTTTTTTCATCTGAGTCCTTTCAATGTCTTCAGGGAAAATTGTAATGACAAGATGGAAGAATTCCTGGAAAGGTGCTTCTACCATTCTGGTCAGTACGATTCAGAAGAAAACTTTTCGGAACTTGACAGAAAGCTAAAAGAACATGAGGTTTTGTCCCCTGCATTTTATTTGGATTAATGCTTTGGGTAATTAGCATGTTGTTAGTATGACTGCTTCTGTTTCTGGAAGTAGTACGAAATAGGCGTTTGTGAATTCCTAGAATACATGTATTTCGTACTTACAGAGGTATGATTTTTTGTTCTTGTGTTCATTGTCTTAAGGAGGAAACCTTGTATTTCTCTTTGAATTGAAAGATGCCTACTTGTTTCTTTCACAAGGTGCCAGATTTGCAGGTGGAAAGAGCATCTGGCATCTCTATTTCCAGCTGTTGCAGTTTATGCTCTTTTGCTTGTTTTAAGTCTTGATGTCATTATATACAGGGAGGGAGGCTTGCCAACCGTCTCTTTTATTTGTCAATTCCGCCAAACATCTTTATAGACGTGGTAAAATGTGCCAGTATTTCTGCCGCTGCATTGAAGGGTTGGACAAGGGTTATTGTTGAGAAACCATTTGGGCGAGACTCTGAATCTTCTGCAGCTTTGACAAGAAGTTTGAAACAGTACTTGGTAGAGGATCAGATTTTCCGGTAAGATTTTCCTTATTGTGGCATTTCTGATACAAAAAGAGGTTTATTTTTATTGTTGTTTGTATCATTTCCTTTTTCTGAGACCGACTGGGTTCTTTAGAATTGATCACTACCTGGGGAAGGAATTGGTGGAGAACCTCTCAGTGCTTCGGTTCTCAAACCTTGTATTTGAACCTCTATGGTCAAGGCAGTATATAAGGAACGTTCAGCTGATTTTTTCAGAAGATTTTGGGACTGAAGGAAGAGGAGGGTAAGTTGCAAATGATTTTTTCCGGGTGAAAAGTAATTATTTAAAATTTGTCTCATGTAGACATTAATAGAGTCCTGGGTTTTGTTTCAGGTATTTTGATAGCTATGGGATCATAAGGGACATAATGCAGAACCATCTATTACAGATATTGGCTTTATTTGCTATGGAAACACCTGTCAGCCTGGATGCTGAAGATATCAGGAATGAAAAGGTAACTAATAATAGGGAAATTATGAACCTCAGATAAAAAGTTTGGGCTAGTTTTAATTAATTCAAATATTGATTTTTGGCTGAAGACCCATTGTGCGTTAGTCCTGTAATGACTGACCAAGTAGTATGAATATTTATATTAGTGAAGTCTCGCTCTGGTTTGCATCCCCACCTTAATTTCTTTTGTAAAAGAGAAAACTTTTTTAGTTCACTTATAAATAATACAATAAGCATGTATCCAGCCTGTACATGAACAGATTTTTTGGTTCTTTCCCTGATTATACCCTTGTGAATTCAGTTTGATTTCTCTCTTGTAATTTTATCTACCTACAAGTATATTGATTCTATTACTATAAATTGTCAGGTGAAAGTATTGCGCTCTATGAAACCTTTGCTACTTGAAAATGTGGTAGTTGGACAATATAAAAGCAACACAAAAGGAAGTGTGACATACCCAGGCTACACAGATGATAAGACTGTCCCAAAGGATAGTCTCACTCCAACATTTGCAGCAGCTGCTCTGTTTATAGATAATGCTAGATGGGATGGTGTTCCATTCCTAATGAAAGCAGGGAAAGCATTGCATAGTAGGAGGTGAGTGAGCAAACCCGAGAAATTTATTTTGAGGAATTCCGCTGTTTCATTAAATCATAAAAAGTCAATTATGTGGTTTAACTAACGCCGGTAATACATTGGTTTATGTGTTGTTGGCAGAGCTGAAATAAGGGTACAATTCAGGCATGTACCTGGTAATCTATATAAGAGGATCTTTGGCACGGATATTGACCGGGCTACGAATGAACTTGTGATAAGGGTGCAACCAGATGAGGCAATCTATTTGAAGATCAATAACAAGGTTCCAGGATTGGGGATGAGGTTGGATCGCAGTAACCTTCACCTTCACTATGCTGCTAGGTATGTGCAAAATTGTACGGAATGTAAAACATATCGTGTGTTACATTTTCTTCCACATAAATATTGAAGTTTTATTTAATGTTTATTTTGAGGAGAAAGAATCATCCTTAGAACTTGAGCAGCGATTTGTCTTTTCATAATCTTATAGGTCTAGTTGGTAACTAAATATTATTTATGCTTTGCTTAGATATTCAAAAGAAATTCCGGATGCTTATGAGAGGCTGCTACTAGATGCAATCGAAGGAGAACGAAGGCTATTTATCCGGAGTGATGAATTGGATGCAGCCTGGGATCTATTTACGCCACTGCTAAAGGAACTAGAGGAGAAGAAGATTGTGCCGGAGCTTTATCCATATGGCAGTCGTGGACCTGTGGGGGCCCATTATCTTGCGGCCAAGTACAATGTTCGATGGGGTGACCTTAGTTCAGAACACTATCAAGGATGATAACTGTTCTTTCTTTGCATGTGTTGCCCATGATTATTGAGAAATGCGGATAGATAGAAAATAAAAAATGCAGGATTTATTTGCCCAGGCCTGGTGGTCATGAATGTGTCCAATAAAGACCCAAGTTATGCAGGTTTTTGGCTTTTCACTCTCGTTTCAGGCGAACAAGAAGCTTCATTGTCAACAGAAAAATTAATAGTGGGAACAACGCTGCCGCTGCCACTCCGCTGCCACATGAACATAGTGCTGTTGGGGAAAATCTTTGCTAGGATAATGGTAAGGTAGTAGTTGACTTGTTTTTATTTTGCCTCGGCAGGAAAGTACCATTAAAAAAGGAAAATGAAGGTTAAGTATGGCCGAGAAGAGAAGGCGTCAATGATTCATCTAAAGTTTGACGTCTGGTCTAGTGTTAATAAAGCGATAAAGTTTTGTTTTTTTGAACTTTTTTTTTTGCATAATCTGTGACATTTAGCTACGCACATATTGTGGATAGGTGTCTCAACGGGAAGAGTATAGTCGGGCAAAGCTTTACCCGCGTCTATACGTAATTTCAAAAATTTTACCCATACCCAATCAATTATCTTTTTTTTTATTTATTACCCATATTTTACATCCTACCCATTGCCAATTACTCACTGGGTAAATGAACGGGTAAACAACGTAATGATTAATAATAATAAATAATATAAAATTAATTATTATAAATAATTTATATTTTTAATAAATTATTTAATATATCACAAGTTCACATGAATAATATTGTATATATAAATTGTACACTTTATATAAAAAATAACATAATAAGAATCTAACACTTTATATAAATTTATATAAAAAGTTAAAACTTTACATGTTATATAAAAGATAATATAATAAGAATCTAACATTTTATATAAATTTATGTAAAAAAAGATCATGACCTAAAAAGTAATTTACATTACTTCAAAGTCTTTCGTTTATCATGCTACTAGGATACAAGTATACTTACAAACGTAACTCTTCCAATCAGTTATAACAAAGTAAAAAATAAATATTTATCAAAACCAAAATATATGACATTAAAAACTAAGAAACGAAATTCCCATTACTTATTTAACATAAAATCTTCACACTTATCATTTACTTTCTTATTATAATTCATTGAGGTTAAATTTTATATTTACTCCTTAAAATATATACTTAATACAATAAATATGATGTAAGAAGACACAAAAAATTGATCACATTTATTTTATCATAAGTTTATATATATTTTTTAAAAGTTAATTTAATATATCACAATAAGAGTACAAAGCATTTTTTATAAGTAACATATGCAATTATATCTTTATAAATGATTCAAATAATAGGTAATATGTATAGATAATAGGTTATTTGTAGCCTACTCACATATTAAATAGGTGAATAACATTATTCACTTATTTGATTAATTCCCCCTTTATCAATTATTTATTCATGAATTTTGGATAGTAAGTAAGGCGGGTAAATAGACTCCATTTATAGCCCATAAATTTTAAATCCGAGGTGAGGCAGGTAAATAATTATCCATTGACAACCTTAACAGTGAATTAGATGGATTAGAATTGAGAACTTTAACCATAAGATTATGCAAGTTAATCTCATGTAGCTGCTGGGAGAGTGGATGAGATCACCCCTGAGGAAGGCACATTTATGTGTTTGAAACATATTAGCAGCCTAACTTTGGTCAAGGTTTCAGATCATGCGGATTTCGTGTTCACGTTTTGCTGGTTTTTTCTTATAAACAATATAAAGAGGACGTATTAAATTCATTCAAGTAATTTCCAATCTAATGCCTAAAAAACAAAAAAATGATCTCCAATCTGCATCGATGATTGGTGCCGTATGTTGCGTGTCGTTTAACTAACGAACGCCATAGCTGAACTCAACGGCAGACATAGCCATAGGCTGTGCCATGCACGTCGGTGGCGTATCTGACTAGGTGTGATTCCCTTGCGTAATTATTCAGGCAATTTTTACTTATAACATTAATACCTGGGAAAAGCTTCTGCCTTTGTCAAGGGTGCGTTCGCCATTAGATTATCTGCTTCATCACGCCACTGCTTCGTTGGAAACATCGACTCAGTTTTGTCTGACCTTTCTTTTTGTTATTTAGGCTCAAAAAATTACAGACGACAATGACCCAAAAAAGAAAAAAGCGAACAAACCTAATTTTCTTTTCCACCAAAAGCGTGAGCACTGTTTTTTAAACCAAACCATCATAGGAGTATAAATAGAAGCTTTTAAAATTAAGCGAAATTGGAGGCAGTTGATGGCGGAAAAATTAATTATGGCCCTTGATGGTTGGGATCAGATTACGAAGTACTCCATCATATACACATCAAGGCCGTTTATTATTCTTTGCAATTCACTCGAATTAATCAGTTGTCAAAAGTCTATTTTAACTCACTGTTTACTACCCACCTGGTTCTGGCCTAGTTTCTTTTTTGTTTTGGCAACTGGCGCTGGCGTTGGCGTTGGCGTAGTTGAACATGAACTGCACATACCACGCCAAGTCGAACTGTAGAATTGTAGGCAGCTACACCAGATTTGATTAAATAATTATTTATTTATAACAAATCCCCCCTTCTTCTTCTTCTATCATCTTTCTCCCTCGTCCGATGTACTAAATATCTCCCACGCCTCCTCCCGTCAAAGCCGACCCTCCTCCTTTCGTCTCCATCCTCACTTCTTCCCTCCACCACCTGCTCCGACCATCCCCGGCTCCTCCTGATCGGAAAGGTGAAGTTTTTCAGCTTCTCATTACTTGTCTAATTGTAAAGGTGCTGACTGCCGAGGGGGAGGGGAAGGGGAAGAGGCCTGTTATTATGGGTACGGAAACTCCGACCAGTGTGGAGATCTCGGAGCCCCTGATCCCATCGCAGCCGGAGAAGGCAGGCGCGGAGCATATCCCGCCATGGAAGGACCAAATCACGATCCGGGGGCTCCTCGTCAGCGCCGTCCTTGGGACCCTCTTCTGCATCATCACCCACAAGCTCAATCTTACCGTCGGTGTCATCCCCTCGCTTAACGTCGCAGCTGGCTTGCTGGGCTTCTTCCTCGTCAAGTCCTGGACCGGCTTCCTCTCCAAACTGGGGGTATGGACCACCCCTTTTACTCGCCAGGAGAACACCGTCATCCAGACCTGCGTCGTCGCCTGCTATGGCCTCGCTTTTAGTGGTATAAATTTTGTTGTTTGTATTCAATTCTACGCTTGATGATGCATCTTTTGATAACTTCTTTTCATTGATTCATGCTATTAACAAAGTGTCTGAGGCCGTTTTCAACGGAGTCATGCTATAAAAGTAATTATTATATACAAAGAAGAACGCAAGAAATTTATGGATGGAGTGGTCCACTCGTGAAGAAGGTAAGGCATGAATTTCTATACTGAAAATTTACTTCTGTAACAGGTGGGTTTGGATCTTACATGTTGGCAATGGATGAGAAGACATACAAACTTATTGGAGAGGATTATCCTGGGAACAGGGCAGAAGATATTAAAAATCCGTCTCTGGGCTGGATGATTGGTTTTATGTTCGTGGTCAGTTTTCTCGGCCTGTTCAGTTTGGTTCCCCTCCGGAAGGTAGTGTTTTTAAAATAAGAATGCCATATCTCCTTTGTTTGTTTGATCTCTATATTCCTAATTTTATAATACCCTATTCTCTTTGTTTGCTAGGTAATGGTGATGGATTACAAGCTCACCTACCCCAGTGGTACTGCCACTGCTATGTTGATAAACAGCTTTCATACAAATAGTGGAGCAGAACTTGCTGGGTATACCCTATCACTCATTTCAATTTCAACTCATACGCACATGATTAAATGTAATTAGACTCCTCTCTTTTGTGCTTCCAATTTCAGGCTGAAAGGTTTCTACACTTCGACTAATTCTGTTATAGCAACAGCTTACGATGATGTTTTATTGCAGAAAACAAGTGCAACAACTTGGAAAATATCTTTCTATTAGCTTTGCATGGAGTTGCTTCAAGTGGTTCTTCAGTGGAATTGGCGATTCTTGCGGCTTTGATAATTTTCCAACTCTTGGTCTAACTGCATTAAAAAACACGTAAGATCCTATTGCCTTGCACTTAGTCTTGGGCCTTATATCCCTCTAGTTGAGTTCGTTAGCTCTTGAAGTTATTTAAGAGATACAATCTGAAAGCATGAGTCCTTGAAAAATAACCAATCATGAGAACCTCAACAAAGTTAACTGGGCAGTTATTTTTTTCTTAATACATTCAAACAATAACTTGTCAGTTGACCTGAATGAGTGCGTTAGGAACAGATATTTGTGTTGAATGGAAAGGAAAATATTATAATAAACGAAGAGGTTTTATAAGGTCCATTGTTTAGCACTCTCGCTGGATTCACCATCTAATGCTTTGTGCATGCAGGTTCTATTTTGATTTCAGCCCAACCTATATAGGTTGTGGTCTTATCTGCCCTCACATTGTCAACTGCTCAGTTCTTTTTGGGGCTATCGTGTCTTGGGGAATTCTTTGGCCATTTATTAGTAAACATGCTGGCGACTGGTATCCAGATAACCTTGAAAGCAATGACTTCAAAGGCCTCTACGGTTATAAGGTATTAGACTTTCATCTAAATTATTATGTTATAATACTGTAGTTCTATACAGTAAGAAAAAAAAAATTATTTGGTAGTGGAGAACTGCAAAGGCAGCATATAGTTTAAGATTTGCCTATTGGTCTTTGATAATTTTGTACTCTGCATTTTCTGGCTGCATGACACTACCTGGAAAGGGTAATGATAAGCAAGCCCACCAGGCAAAAACAATTGCAGAACAAGCATCAATTATCAGTCTTTCCTCTATCCTTTCTAGTGGCTAGTGCTTGTAGATTTAAATGAATTTTCTATTTATGCTATTGAATGGTAGTACATATCAGATGGGAATCTTGATTGGGAATGTTAATGAAGTTGGTTAATGCCCATTGGCAGCTGAGCCAAGGGTTTGGTTTTCCAACAGAACATGCTTTGCTATAGTGTTAGGATGAAGGTTAGTCTCTTTGAACCTTAATCTGGGAAGTTGTGCGCAGGTGTTCTTGGTCCTGGGCCACACCTGATTTTTTTGAACGTAAATTATAGTTTCACCAAATTTATGTCACACTTACTGCATTACAAAGTTGAAAATGTGTTCTGTATGTAGTAAAAACCCATGTTCATCTAATACCACGTGGCTGATGCACTGTACATGGAAATATTACTGCTTGTGTTTAACCCAGTGGGGTGAAATTTTATGGTGATGCAGGTTTTCATTGCCATCTCTCTGATTCTCGGAGATGGTCTCTATAACCTGATCAAAATTGTGGCAATCACAATCAGGGAAATGTGCATTAAAAGTTCAAAACAGAGTGGTCTCCCCCTATCCACTGAAACGCAAGGTGTTTATTTTTTCCCACACTTGTACTTCCATAGGCTATGCATTTATATAAATTATCATTTACTATGTTATTGTCTTGGATGGAGTTAATAAGGAAGGATATAGCTTGGCTAATGGACTATTTTATGACTATGTTATTTCATGTTAATTTTAGATTCCGAGAGCTCCAGATTGGTGTTGGAGGAAAAGGAAAGGGACACAATATTCTTGAGAGACAAGATCCCCACATGGTTCGCAGCCTCTGGTTTTGTGGGACTGGCCGCAATATCCACAGCAACCATACCCATAATTTTCCCTCCGCTCAAGTGGTACATGGTCCTGTCTTGCTACATTCTGGCCCCTGCCCTTGCCTTCTGCAACTCCTACGGGACGGGACTCACTGACTGGAGCCTGGCTTCCACATATGGCAAACTGGGTCTCTTTATTTTTGCCTCTTTGGTGGGCTCTAATGGTGGAGTTATAGCAGGTTTGGCAGCATGCGGGGTGATGATGTCCATTGTCTCTACAGCCGCTGATCTGATGCAAGACTTCAAGACCGGTTATATAACTCTTTCATCGGCCAAGTCCATGTTTGTCAGTCAGCTTGTTGGGACTGCAATGGGCTGTGTTATTGCCCCTCTCACCTTCTGGTTGTACTGGACTGCTTTTGACCTTGGTTCCCCGGATGGTCCCTACAAAGCTCCCTATGCTGTTATATTCCGGGAGATGGCAATTCTCGGGGTGGAAGGCTTCTCTGCACTGCCCAAGCATTGCCTGAGCATTTGCTATGGGTTCTTCATCTCTGCTCTGGTTATAAACCTTCTAAGGGATGTGGCTCCAAAAAGAATCTCCATGTTCATACCCATTCCCATGGCCATGGCAGTTCCCTTCTACATCGGGGCCTACTTTGCTATAGACATGTTTGTGGGCACCGTGATATTGTTCGTCTGGGAGCGGATCAACCGCCAGGAGGCTGATGATTATGCTGGAGCAGTTGCATCTGGTTTGATCTGCGGGGACGGAATCTGGACGATCCCATCTGCGATTCTCTCCATCTTTAAGGTCAATCCTCCTATTTGCATGTACTTCGGACCTTCCGTAAGCAGCTAAGCAACTATCATGCAGCTCTACTCTAATTCAACTGTAAATTTGGGAAAATCCTGTAGATATCTACTACGTTGTGGGAAGTGACTTCTCGAACTTTGTACATATTTCATCCATTTCTTACAAAAATGATGTTCATTGCTCATTGCTTGGTGTCAATGGGCCATCTTTAACGTTTGCTATAAGTGAAGATGCCTATTTCTTAACTCAAGTTTGATACTCTTTAAGTGTCCTGTTTGGGTTTTCAAAATAAATTAAAAATAATTTATTTTAAAACAATCAAACAAGGCACAAAATTTTAAAACAATCAAACAAGGCACAAAAGAAGTATTTTTGTATGGCTGTCAGCTCAAGATATAGCGGATGGAGTAGGTGTAAACCAATGGAAGACCATGAAGCTAAAAAAAAGGATCTCTACACTTTTGTCTATAGGTATTATAGTCTATGTAATACAAAAAAATCTTTCTTTCGGAGTCGACACTCTAGTACTCTACCACCATAGTTTCTACTGGTGTAATCCAAGGCTTACTGATTTACCAAAAGAAAAGAAGATTTGGTGGAAATCCAAGATTTGTTTTTTTTCTTTTCTGGGTTATTTTCTATTGCATCTGGTCTAAAATTCATGGCTTCATCTTTTTTGGTATGATTAATTTTTTTTGTAGAACATATATGATTATTTTTAAATGAGAAATATTTTTACTAATTTAATTGCCAATGACTTTGTAAAGAACTATGACCGATGAGGAGCAGAATGCATCTTATTTACCATGTCACGCTATTCATGCGGTCACGCTGTTCATGCGTAGAGGGTGAAACGTATTTAACCTTGCAAGGTTGTATCCACCGGTCAATACTTACCGACTGATATAGTACTCAAGGATATAGTACACGAGGGTGGTATGTTAGCTGCATTTTTTATTGATATATAATAGGTTGGTATTGCCAATACATATCAATATTAAGAGATTTGTTATAAAAAGAATACCGCATGGGGCAAGACTTGAACCCAACAACAATATATGCTTAAACAGGCTGCAAACCAAGAGGATATTATCACTTTTTATATTTAACAAACTATATTCACAGCGAGTTATTTTTTTAACATATATTTGTTGATGTTGTTTATTAATTTTAGTTTTTCTATAGTAACCGAAGAAGTTAATATTCGATATTCCCTGCTTTTCAACATTAGATGTCATATTATCTACTTTAAGGACGAAATTATCTTTAAGTTTTAAATAAACCCAATCTCCATACAAATCTTCGTAAATGAACAATGTATAGTATAATGTTGTTCTAGTAGAGAGGATTTATCTATGGTAAGGTGGAATTTGCTAGTGGGAGATGACCCACGACAACTCATTGGAGATAGTAAAATCCAAATTTTTTCTATTAAAGAAGCTATTTTAGGTAAATAAAGCTTTATTTCAGCCGGTTTGATCACTATTTAACTACTATAAAGGAGAGGATTAATATTTGCATCCAACAATGAAAAGGTTGGACATGATAGTGTGTAGGTGAAAATACGCAATTAATGAATATTGATCCGTTGGTAAGGTTCATAGAGTTGCGGGTTCAAGTCAAAGAAAGATTTGTTGTTAAAGGTAATGTGACTTTAAAGTATTTGAATCCATTTTGTATAAATTAGAAAACGATAAATATTTGCAAGTAGTGTTTTCTATTCATAAGAATGCAAATAAAGAAGTGCTATCATTGTATGCGGAGATGAAAGAGCCTAATTATGGTGATAAATCACCATCAGTGGAAATGAACCAGATTGTGAATAGAGATAAATCACCAATGGTATTGGCTCACCCCAGCTTAAATGACATATTACAAACGGGAGTCAATGAAACACAATTCTTGTGAAATAGTAAGTAACAATGAATTTTACTTTACATAACATTATACTTTATTATGTACTAGAACACATGATATTTATAATATCATGCTCAACAAAACAAAAATCTTGTTCGACAAAAATACGATATTTATAATATTGCATAACTAATGATGAGAAATACAAAAGTGATATATCACAAATTCTTTTTAGTGTTAGATACAATAACATGACTTATATGAATATCGTCTCATTGATAACACGATAAAATTTCTAAGCGTGTAAATTAATACATGATGTTGAGTTGTATCGTATATTGATTAACTAGTTAATATCCATTACAGATTGGGAGTATTGGGTGATTTCAACTCAACAAATCCATGTCACACATCGTACAACATTCCAATGCCTATAAAACATGTTATAGAAGTCATTCATACTGGATTTGAAGAAATGACACTAACAATGGGTGCAATAAAGACTTCCTTTAATAATTATTGTTAAGCCCTAGAACTCCCTGACCTGAACCCGGTCCAAGGGCTTGTCAAGTGCGCGGGGGCGACAGAAATTGATGGATTAACGTATTGCGGAAGTCTTAGCCCCTCAATCGGGCGAATCACCTAACGGGGTAGCACACTTAATGTCATTTGAGTAAGAGAAATAAGGATAACAAAGAGGATAATAGAACTATCCTAATTCTCATACCAGCCCATATAATAGTCTCCAGAGCCTACAGATGGCTCAAAATAAAAAAAAATTTAGACATGTCTAAGAACAACAGAGAAATGCGGGCATAATACATAATCCACCACACAATGTTTTCTAATTTCAACAACGAGAAAATCAAAAAATAAAATATCATCTGGATGCAACCAAGGCTAATCCCACACATACCCATGTCGTCCCTCATACAGGGAGTCATGCTAGTCTGTACGCCGCACCATGCAGCCCCAAAACAAATCACAAAAAGAGGGGTGAGTATGAAACTCAGTAATGGTTTGAAAACGATAACTTTAATTAGAAAATCATAACGGCGCAACAACATAGCAATTCAGATCTATAAATGACATGGTATACCCCTTTTTTTATTATCCCCTTATTAAGCCCCTACTTATCCATAAGTAAAAGATATAGCATGCATATAACACATATCTCAAAATCAGGGCATGAATGATCATAATATGACCTAACATCCATCCTACATAACTAGTGATTCTCACACTATCACATTCACAATCATGCATATCAAGTTATTCTTGTCACAGCCCGGGTTTTTCAAACCATTTTCCAGTAAATTTCATGAAAAATTTTTGCAATATAACAGCTGTATTTTGTGAAAATTGACGAAAATCGAAACCTGTGAAAACATTTTATATTTCTCACATCATCAATTTAAAATCACACAACCTTAAACTTTCTTTTAAATCATCAAAACATACCGACTAAACACCCGGGTGTGAGATCAAACAAACACACATAAAAACACGAGTGCCATGGCCATGGGCTTAAATACACATCTCCCAGGCATAGCCGAGTACAAGTCCGATAACAGTCCCAATATAAACAGTCCATATACAAGTCCAAAATAATACATGCATAAGCTCTCAACTCGCCCAATACATGTATACTCAAAATTTGCATCAGATCGTGGCATAACTAAACAAAAGAAACTGAACAGTCAAAAATCGACCTAAAGTCCGCAAGTCTGTCCTCTCCTCCAAAACTAAGTCCCACCTACGAAGCTCTCGTGCTGGGACCCGCAGAAGTCACTGGAGGATCTGAAATTCAGTAGAGGGAAAGTGAGTATTTTCATACTCAGTAGAAAATACCCAGTAGGGGATTTCTAACAATGAACTTGTAAGCCTAAACGTAGTTGCCTTCATGAAGCATAACATGAAGCAACAAAACATGGCAATCAAAGTCTCTCAAAATATGATGCTCACAACCACACACATATCACGAACTCATGTTCGTTCCATCTTTCCACACAATCCTACGCATATACCTACACTTACTGTCTTACTTAACTCTTACACTTACAGTCCTGATCTTACAGTCATACTCAACACATACACTTACGATCGACACCTAGAGCTCATTATCAAACTAATAAGCTCCAACGTCGACGGAAAGGAATGCCACTGGGGCGTCACCTTAACCTCCGGAGAGTACTAGACGCCATGGACTTTTCCGAAGGTAAGGTACACCTATGCTCATGGGGCATAGGATCAAACAGGTAAGAGTAGTTCCATGATACTACTTACCTGAGCGCGCAAACATAAACGGCCACACATTAGGGTCATACAACTGCCCATACTTTAGGGTCTTATAGTGCCAATGCCACTCTTGGGCAGAATTCATACAGTGCCACTCTAGGGCAGAATCATAAGGTGCTCTCAATAGAGCATCAACCGTCTGGGCTTAATTACAGCACACAGACCAACTCCCGCAGGATACACACCATGGCTAGACAGGAGAAATGCTTAGCCGATTAATCACCGGCTAGCTCAACCACGGAACTTAATCCGTCAAACTACTAAAGTCTCAAACTCATAAGGTTAACATTTTAGTTTTTACTTAACATTCCAGTTTGAATTAAATACGTTATGCTCGAGTAATTTTCCTCTGAAATCATACTATCATAAAGTCTCTCGATGAACTCAAAACTACGTCTGTTTTCCCCGAGAACCCTGAAGCTTTCCGCTCATGGCATCAAAGCCTGATCCAATCCAAACTAATCTTAGCCCATCAAGCGTATACATATCGATACCATCGATATAAACATTCATCATTCCATATGTATTTGTCCATCCACACACATCTAACCAAACCCTACTTACGATTATAGCACATCCATTATATGCATAAACCATTGCATACGTATGCAGATAAATTATCCTACTAGCATGCAAATAATTACCCCGTAAACCTATACATCCATCATTTGTCAAGCCAATAACATGTCATTTAATTAGCATTAGCATAAGCTAATATCACACCATTACACGCGATATCCATAGCATTACGCGTTATGAAGCATGTAATTAAATTGGCCCTAGCATGCATTCTAACATACTAAGCACGCTACGATAGAATTACAAATTCAAAGCCCCCTACCTCGCTTTCCGGGCGTACGGTGTTGTCGGGGCGCACAACTGTAGCGGCGTTAGTGGCAACTTCGGCGAACCCAAGCGTCGCTTTCTATAAAACGAGCTGCCCCTGGGTGCGAAAGTGCTGCAAGCTTGCCGGGGTTTACACGATGAACTGGTCCAGTCCCGATTCAACACCCGTCGATCTCCGTGCCTCCCGTTGACGTGTACAAGAGGTGGTCGGGGGTGGACACTGCGCCCAAAAGGGCTGCTATGCAAATCCAAATTCTGTGTGGTGTCTAGCTCCACCGCCAATCACCGGGCGTCGTGGCGAATCGCTGGAAGCCCAAATCGTACCGGGTAGAGGTCGACAATCGTGGTTCCGGAGGCCAAAACCCACATACAAGGGCTGGAGGGGCGTGATCTAAGGTAGAGAGGTGAGGAGGAGGAGAAACAAGGCGAGGGTGGCCAGCCACGGCCGCCGGCAAGGCCACACGACTGCTGGACAGCAAGGTTCTTGCTTCCCGGTGTGAGCTTTTGGGTGAAAAACAGGGGACGGTGGATGGGAGGAAGGTCGGAGAGGAGAAAGAAGGGCATGGGGAGGAAGCCTCTGACCGGAGGAGGGGTGGAGAGGTGGTGGCCGGCCAGAAACGGCGCACGACGGTCACCAAACGAAGCCCCGACGCTCCAACGGCCAAAAGAGTGAAAACCGAGCCAAAATCCGGTAGCGCGAGGAGGAGCAAGGAGGTGACGGCGGAAGCTCTAGTCGGTACCACCAGACTCGTGGCGTCCGGGTGAAGCGAGATCCGGCAAGAAACAGCGGATTCCGACCAAGGAGGAGGCGCGACGGAGGGTCCGGAAAAGCCCTCGTTTTTTCTTCCCGGACTGAAAATCTTACTGGAGTTCTAGAATGAATAGTGGTCGTGGCTAGAAAGCCACGATCCACTATTCCTTTATAAGGTTTTAATTTAATCCATATAAGCTTTTCAATATTTTTTACAACAGCCTCCCTGTTTTACACGTTGCCGCTCCCGTACACGTGCCACGCCGCCTCTAACGCGCCCAAAAGCTAATACACCTCGGGCCCACCCTTTTCACACCGAAGCTTCCCTTCGCACGGCGAAGCTTTATTTTATGCACCAAAGCCTCGACTTACGTGCCAAAACGTATTTTAGGTGCAAAACCCCTTTTTGCGCGTCAAAACCTTCTCTTCACGCCAAAGGTTTAATTTACACGCAAACCTCTCCACTTACTCAAGCTCCAAACGTAACACATGTACACATACATATACGGAACAAATGCAAATTAAATATAAGGGGCAACTTGATTTATTTTCCACAAAACAAGTAGAAACCGCGGAAAAAAACCGGGTCATTACAATTCTCCTTCATAGCATTCAACTTGCATAACACATGTACACAACACATACTCATATAATGCATATTCATATCATTCATCCATAGATCATTCACTCTGCACGATAAGAGTCTCAATCACACGATACTAAATTATATATAGTAAATCATATTCACATGTGTTACATAATCTCAAATTATCCCGACACAACCTGTGTAACATGAGTGTAATATTATCTCATGCACATTCATCATCAACAAATGGTAAATGTCTCTATCATGGAGAGAATACAAACAAGCCACATAGGCTGGACATAGTCCAGTTTCCACACATGAAACATATAGTGTTTGGGGTAGTCAGCCTCTAAATATGCTCAGCCTAGACAATCCTGACCAAGGAATGTCCAAATCTCACACAAAGAGCCTAGAGTAGGTGTGTTCACCCTGGAACATCTTCTAAGGTAGGAAGAGTCCAAATTTCACATAGGAAACTTAGAACACATGGTAGCCATGCACAAAAACATATTACTCTGGATTCTTAGGGTCCAGATGACTATCTTAAGAAATCTCAACACCAAGATAAGTACACAACTTGTCCTCATTTATCTCAACTCATTTCAGATCGACTTAACCCGAGGAGTATATTTCCCTGGTTTGCATGCTCTACACCAATTTTTGATGCAACACTTTCTTCACCTTGAGCTTCCTCTTAGCAAAGATAAAGCTTCAAATGCACAAGCAGATGATCAATTGGCGCAAACCTCTTGTCCCTCTAAGGATCTAGGCCAGAGCTGGGCACCTAACACTTCAAAATCTTAGTTCCATTTCTACTGCCAAAGTGCCAAGTTTACATAATGAGGCATCCACTGATTTACACACAAGGCTAGAAACATGAAAGGTATGTTCTTACTCATTTTATTGCTTATTAGGGTGTGCCATTGCATGCACGACAAAACCTTGAATCTTGATTGTATAGATGAATATGATGTCATATAAGGGTCGATGGATGATATAGGACAATTTTGTCATTGTGATGTTCCTGTGTAGGAATGGATGCTATCTTAGGGGACGTCATAAATCCAACTGCCAAAATCTGAAAAGCAACTGGCGACTTGTGACCGATGATATCCAACTGGTGATTGCATACTTCTTATACAGCTTCTAGGTGGATGAGAATGATGATGTCAAATATTAATGCCAAGTATTGTCAAATAAAATTTCCAAATCACCCAAATAATCATCCGCACTGCTCTTCTTGTCTGCCTCGAAGGCAGACAAGTCATAGTTAGGAGTTATTTCAATGTCCCAATGTCAGCCTCATTTTTTTGGTGGTTGACGGGACTGTGTGTCACGCCCCGGCGATGCCCGACCCGAGCCGAACCCGGTCCAGGGGCCGGTCAAGCATGCGGGGGCGACGAAGTGAAAATTTAGAAAACAATCTAGCGGAAGACTTAATCCCTAACCACGGGCGATTAATAGAAACACGGAGTGCGCACAATCCTTTGAGCAAGAGTAAATAAAAGGGAAGAAAAAAGTGTTGCTTATCACAAAGTAAACAACAATCTCAAATCCACAAACTTAGTTAAATAAAGCCCACACCGGCTCAATATAAGTCATAAGCATCACAACTGCAAAATACGACATAAATCCAAAACAAGAACCCTACACAAAGGTTCGAACATAAAGCATGAAACAAACGCAGGTAAGTCACGCAACGATCTCCATCATCACACCCAAGCTACCTCTGACCTTTCCTCATAGAGGCAATCCTGTCTGTCTGCGTGTCGCACCATGCAGCCCCAAATCAAAACACAAACGAGGGGTGAGTTTTAACACTCAGCAATGGTTTTAATATCACTGTCAACGTAGAAAATACGATAGCTTAGAAATGAGATCGTTCAGATCAAAGATTTACACGGTGCATCACTTTCTGATCACACATTCATATCACCTAACACGACATCATAATGCATAATTCAACCTGCATGGATGTATCTCTAACATACATATTCCCACATGCATTCACATCATAACCAATCCTGCATGGATGTATCTCTAACATACATATTCCCACATGTATAACATCAAAATCAACATGCATGGATGTATCTCTAGCAT
The DNA here is from genome assembly GCA_035235625.1 of Saururus chinensis. NCBI lineage: Eukaryota > Viridiplantae > Streptophyta > Magnoliopsida > Piperales > Saururaceae > Saururus > Saururus chinensis. Next base: position 38,615,214 of record CP141145.1, read on the forward strand.
ACATATTCCCACATGCATTCACATCATAACCAATCCCGCATGGATGTATCTCTAACATACATATTCCCACATGCATAACATCAAATCAAACTCCATCAAGGAGTAACCACACAAAAATGTCACACAGACGGGAGCATAGACAAGGCCACGAAGGCGTGTCATGGTCCAAAATTTCTACACAAGAATTCAAGAAAGATCGGGGTTGTTAATCTCTAATACTGCTCGCCCTGGACAGTCCTGGCCAAGGATGTCCCATTCTCACACAGAGAATCTAGAGCAGGGGTGTTCGCCCAGGGACATCTCCTGCGGAGGGAAGAGCCGGAGTTCTCACACAGAGAACCCTAAAACATGTGGTGGCGGGGTGCACACGGCATACCACAGTGGATTCTCAGGGTCCAGATGACACACATAATAACATTCTCACATATCCGCAAGACAAGTACACAACTCGTCCCCACATCATTCCATTAAACAAGACTCAACCCGGGGAGTGCACTTGTTCCACATAGGAACTTCAAATCGTTCCACACAGGAACTTCAAATCAAAATATGTCCTTTCGGACCAATCAATTTGCGATTAATCTACAACCGATAAACCCGGCACACAATTCCATCACATTGCATCCAATCGGTCAAATTTGATTAATCATGATGAAGCCTCAATTGGAAATCCATTTTCATGATGCGTGCAGCATGGTACATGCGTGGGCAAATCATACATGAATCCTAATCCATGATAAGTGCGCTCATCAGCCCCTAATGCATCATTCCTACTCACAATGTCAAGCTTCAACATCATCATTTAACCCCCCCGCATGTGTGTGTGTAACTAGTAGAAGCCTTTCACATAATGCATATCAACATGCTTAAAAATCAACTCACTACCACACTACACATGTGAATTTCTATCTAAACATGAATTCCAACGGAAATCATAGTAGAAGAATCGTCGAAATCATAGCTAAATTCAAAACTCAACCACAAAGGCTAAACACATATAACATCACTCATTTCGTCATTGAGTCATGACATTCGCCAACATTCACACACCACTAACCACAATCTATCATGACAAATCAGTCCAACAATGATTGTAATCCTACTGAAAATATATGCTTATCCTAAGGGAAACAACCGTTCATAGTTTCAAGATAACGATTCCAACATCATGCCACAAAACATAAGTCATCCCACCATCTCTAAGCATATGTCTCAACTCTATAAACTCAATAGCATGTATTTCTAGTAGCCTAACATAGCTTAAAACACTCCACATTCATATAAAATTGGCAAGCTAAAGTGGAATCATCAAAATAGACATCATATGCACAACACAATTTCCTGTGTAGCCGATCGATCGCCCTTCAGGCCGTTCAATCGGTTACACGTAAAAATTTGAAATTTACAGTTCAGCCGATCGTTTGCCCTGCAAGGCCGATCGATCGCCAACACGGCAGAACAGTCATCTTCTTCCTTTCGCAAAATCAAACCGAAATACCATAGATAACACTTCAAATCTACATCTAACACCCTAATCATCATCAAAAGTCCTCCTTGACTTCTAGAATATCAAACCAAACCATAATAATGCAAAACCCTAAGAAATCGGGATTAAATAATTCTATTTTCTAATCTTACCATTAACACACTAAATCAAACAAACTATTTCGAAATAAGCCAAAAATGAAGAGTTTTACCATGGATAAACAGAGATTTCGAAGACCCATTACCTCAGCACTTGATTAAGCTCGGATTGAAGAGTCACCCTTCTTGAAATCCTTGAAAACACAATGAGTTTGAATTAAACTCTAATAGAAATCGATTTACCCAAGGAATCCCTAATTAAATCTTAGATCTAGGGCTTGTTGGTAGTAAAAATCGAATTTTGAATGTTAGGGTTTGTAGTAAAACACAAATTAGTAGCTTTTGATGGTCAAAAACGAATTGAATCAAAGGGGAAAATGGTAGATTTGGAAGAAATTAAGAGAAAAGCCATAGATTAGTGCTTAATTAGAGCAAGCTTACCTTAATCGGCTTCTAATTCGGGCCTAAGTGGGGATTAGGCCAGCCATCCTTCCTTAGCCTATTCCCAAAAATGGAAATAGCTCTGGTTTGCCCTTTTATAGTAAGGGTTGGGGTATGCATAGGTAAGTTTTGGGGTGTAAATATGAAAAGTTGGCTAAAAGTGGGTATTTTACAAATTTAAGCACAATTTAAGCCTAATAAAATTCTAGAAATTTTTGTGGGACCTTAAGTATATGTCTAGGTTCATTTGACACAAACATAAAATTTTCAACGGTGGGGCCCACAGGGGTCCCGCCAAAACCCTAATTTTTGGGAAAATAGTGAAAATTCCAAAAAATCTCAAAAATTCACATTTGGTTTAAAATCACTTAAAACCACTAATGTTGAAGTTAATTTTGATTAAAACTATCACAAATACTATTTATTTACGAAATCACCGAATAAGATCAGAAAACGCGTAAATCTCACGATAACTCATAATTAAAGAAAACCAAAACCGGTTTAAAGATGAGGGTCCTTACACTGTGATCCTGGACAATGATTGTGTGTGATGATTTACTTTGATATTAATGACTCTCAAATGCTATATGAATAATGGATGTACTTGAAATGTTAAATAAATAGTTTTTATGTTGTCTACTTTTGTACTTTTGTTCTTTAGATGATGTACTCATCAACTGCCCTTTTATATTTCTATTTTTGAAGTATACTACTAAAATGGTGTTTGTTTGGAAACACGAATGATATTATACGATATCAACTACCCTTTCGTGTTATCATATACAATAGTATATGAATATCGTGTTATTGATAACATTACCTCACTAGTGTTCATGTTGTTGATAACACGATATCAGCTACCCTTTCATATTATCCTATATGATAATATATGAATATCGATAATACGACCTAACTAGAGTTTATGTTGTCGATAATACGATATGTTGATCAATGTATATTATTCATATTGTCTTACGTATACATATCGTGTAATCAAGCATACGATCAAAGAGATTATGTGTTACCAATTACACGATGAAAAAAAATGATTTACAATGAATATAACTGAAATTTTTTGTAACCACTCGTACATTGTAAGAGAAAATTGACATGAGACACACTATAGAAATAATTTTCATATTACATTTTGACAAAAAATATTAATATAAAATTGCATAAAATCTGGTCGAAGGGCTTCTGAGCTAGCTTTGCAACATAATATATCAGGAAGACCGTGCAGTCTTCATTAGTCTCTTGATAGAGACATTTTTGGATCTTCGTCAGTGCCCACTTTGTCAGACCCTTTATCCTCATGATCTTCTCTATAGTTGTGGCAACATGGAGTCTAACCTTGTCAACCTCGAAAAAGTGGTGATTATGGTCACCCTTTAGTGGATTACACCACCTGAACCACTTCTCCTTACATCAGGTAATGAAATGACACTCGGCATAGATCAAAATAAAGGTACTCTCAGTGTTTGCATTCAGTCTCCTCATCAAATTGTTGATGATTTTGGGATACATTTCCACCTTGTCATGATGTATCCCTACATTGTAGTAGTGTTAGATAGAAAATTTCTTGAAGAAGCAATTCGGATAAACTCTGAGATTCCTCAAATTTCATTCATCAAGTAACTTGCAGAAGATGTTTATAACCTAATATCATCAAAAAAATATTAATGTGTAAGCGATAACATGATAGACAATAAGTCGTGTAAATAAACTCATGATACTCTAATCTATCAATTGTCTAAGAAATGCAAATTATATCTATCATGTTATCGATAACATGATTCAGAAACACGATTATCACGTGAATTCACATATCGTGTTATTTAAAACATGACATATGAAATTTTGTGTTATTTATAATATGAACAAAAACATGAACTTATTCTTACCTCATTTATTATGCACTTGTAGTTAAACAGAGACATATAATCTGTATGCAAAAGCGTTGTCATAGGTCATTGCTAGTGTGGGTTGGCTATAAACTCCTTATGTGGAACTGGTGTTGGAGGTCAAGGTAGTTTTGCGGCTCCACTACGATATTTTCCTTTTCATTTAGCTTATTTTGATGTTTCTCAGCATGCTCTTTGATGTCTATAATGCTTTTGATACTCTTTAGTAGTTCCTGATTAACTGGATCAGAAATATTTGTTATAATAGCTGAGCTGAATAGGGCAATTGACAGCTCATATGTTGGGGTAGGAGACTTTGCAGCATTCTCCTCTTCTGAGGCAAGGACAATGTATGTGGCAAAGACGGCTGCCAATGAAACTTCATCCTCCAGCCTCACCTCCTACTACTCCTTTGTCTGCTCCTTTGGCTTACTAAGCTTTATGGCTAGGTAGTTTCTAAGTGGTTTTGGGCAAACCAGGGTTGTCTCCTCCTTGGTTGCCTCTACCTTGTTTGCCTCCCCCTGTCTGCCTTAGCCAATAGATTAGCCATTGTGTACCTCATCCTCCTAGGTACGAGTGGTGGTAGTCGGGCTGCGATGGGGCCAAAATTAGAAGCTTTTTGTTTCTTAATCTTTAGCTTCAGTTGCTTTGGTGGCTCCTCCTAAGTTTGTATCACTTTCTCATTAATTTTCTTGGGGAATATGGTGATAGTGGTATCCCTTTTATTTTTCTTTGGGGAGTCAGCTTTGGGTTCCCTTTGTATTAGTATATATACAAAAATTAGACAATACATGTTATTGATGGCACGACTATTCCAAAAGTTGTTTTAAATATAAGACAATAAATACATATGACACGATGTACCATCTCATCGTATTCACGATAAATTCTCTTTTTCTTCTCTTCTAAGGACACAAGGGAAACTATTTGTTTTCAGGCCCGAACTCCTCCCATAAATTCTCTTCTTCTTCTCTTATAAGGCCTTCACTGATTCCGCCATTTGACTATATATATATATATATATATATAGTCCCGTTTATATGAGCCCGGGCTTTATGGGCCGTCGGATTTACATCTGGCGGCCCATATTACTCATGGGTTTATAATACTCATAAAACCCATGAATATTATAGGCCATCGGATGTAAATCCAACGGCCCATAGAGCCCGGGCTCACATAAGCATATATGAGCCCGGGCTCATATAAACTTTTTCCATATATAACCAAAATCAAAGGGTTGCATTCATTAACATTATGTAATTATAGAAATAATGGTCAAATACATGTTAAGTTCATATATCGTGTTATTATTAACACGATAAGATGCCTTGTAATATCCCTAATCTTCTTAAGTTTTGAAAATTAAATACGTTGAAAATAGGATGTTTGAACTATTAACATTCTTGGTAAAATAACTTCCTATATAGATATAATTTGTGGCTGAAACCAATTCTATTTGAAAGTAGACATACAGAGCTTCGAAATACCACCAAGAACAAGCAGATCGGAGTTCGGATGAGGGGGAAATGACTGTTCAAAGTTGAACATATCATATAGGGCCCGTTTACCCGATTTAGACATGTATTTGACCCATTTAAGTAGTCTTGCGCGCCCGGTTAATTAGAGTTCCGAAATTACTTTTAAGATACCTCAGTAGGGTATCTAAGTAAGGAGGATTAGCTAAAATTCTAGAGGGATTAGGAACCCTAATCCCCATGTTTATAAAAGGCCTTCTTAGGGCACAATTTGGGGGTCTTTGCCCGATCGGAGGAAAGAATAGGGTCAACGGCGAAGCTCCGACAAGGCTCCGACGTAGATCGACAATAAATCGACAATTAAGGTAGGATCATTGCCTTGACTTCGCTTGAAGGTTAATAAAAGTTTAATTAATTAGATTTGAATAAAAATCATATATGTATTGTGTAATTTACATAAACAGTAATCACTGTTCTGTAATTACGTTCAAGAGTAAGTTTATTTTTTAAATTTTACTGGTCGGCTGCTGATCGGCCAGTACCGTCCAGTCGGTGACCGGCCAGCAGTCGTCTAGCGGTGGCTTCATGCTGACCGGACTCCGACATGCAGTCGTTGCCAGGCAAACCACCGTCTAGTGCATAGGAAAAAGAAAAAAAAGAGAGACACGGCTGCGCTGGTCTCAGCCGTGTAGGTCTAGGCCACAACGGCCCCGGACTTGGGCCGCGCTGGCCCCGGCCGCGGCGGCATCCCCATTTGTAAAAAAAAAGGGAAAAAAAGAGAAAAGCAGCCTTTTGGTCGCCGGCTGGCTGCTCGACGACAGTGGGAACGACGCAGTCGCTCTGCCGTGCTCTGGCAATCCAGATCTCTTGAGCTGCCCACTCCTCCGCCGCGGTAGGGAGGCGGCACTGCCAGAGGCCAAATGGCCTCTGGCCGGTCTCGGGGAAGATGCCCTGCGATGCGGGTCGTCTGCGTGCCCTGGACCGGTCGGGTAGCACGACCCGGTTCGGCCCGATTTAAAAAAAAAATAGATTGACTGAACCGGGTTCGGTTTAGTAAGATAAAATAGTTAGAAAAATATGGAAAAAAATTACAAATGACCATGGGAGTATAAAGAGTTCCCTGAACAAGTTTCAGATGAGAAAAATTCCATTGTCTATAAAAAGACTAATTTACCCTTATGAGTTGAATCATAGAACGATACTAATGACCAGATTAGGGGCTCCGGTTCAGGGGCCTATGAGTGGATTCAAAAATTAAGAAAAATCTTAGTCAGATTTTGATATATATCCCAAATTTGGACCAATCCACAAGTTAGGAAAAATTCCCAATAAATAGATAATTGACTGTTTTACCCCTAGGATTAATGTAAGATGGTTAATTAAACCGGGGTCGGTTCAAGGGGTTTACGACCCTGTTAAATAGTAAAAAAATTACCTCGAGTTCACAATGTTATGGTGTACCCCCGGACATTAGTTTTGGACCCATCATGGTTTAGGAAAGCCCTAAATAAAAAGACAAAAATACCCTTATGTGTAGATCGGCCCGCATATGCGTGAATGAAAGCAATGGGTCAATGTGATACTCAAACCTTTTGAGAGGTTAAAGACTGTCGTGAAAATAGATAGGGTCATGTGTTAGGTAAAATAATTACCTTAATGCCCTCAAGTGCATTATGATTAGTTTTTAAAGAGAATTAATTAGCTAACCTAAGGAGGGTCAGGCACGTGAGCTCAAACAATTAATATCACTATTGAATTTGATTATTGCTATTATGATGTGCTTAGACCTATGTGGTTCTGCTTGTTTATGTTGTTCATTGTTTCAATATTTTGCTATTGATGTTGTGATAATAACTTATCACTAGCTTAAGATTATTGAAAGATTAATTGATTGGGTGGATAACTTTGGATTGGGTGAGAACACCTAATCAAGATAAACTGATCGTATAGTGAACAAAGCCTTTGACCTGACGATTTACCTTGGTTGATGAACTGATGGTAGTTTCGAGTTTTAAAACCCTAGCCTAGAAGGGACTAATAGGGTTTGGGATAGTCATTCAGAATCCTGACTTATCGATAGATAAGCAGGATAGGGTTCATAATGGTTTCATGAGTTCTAGCTCTATTGAGGAGCCTCTAATTTGACCATGTAGTTGCACCTCTCCATTGAAGGGAGCTCTGCTTGAGCTGGGCCCACCACAGATCTATTAAGGATCTTTTAGTGTACACGTAATTAGATTAGCTGACATCCTGCTTAGTTGGCTTTTCCTGCCATTTTTGTTGAGGTGCAGATGTGGGCTATGCCCTTCCACTCCGATCAGGTCCTTCGTGGGCTAGGAGGGGTGATGGTACTTCCTGGTGGATTCCTGGGTGTTTCGTCATGGATTTACCTTTGAGGGTGGTCTATGGGGAGTTTATCATTTGCCACTTAGGTTGACATCTGATGAGTATGTTTGTCATTGGGATTAAACGGAGATATTAATTATTGAACAATGGTTCGAGAGATAATTAATAACATTGTTTGATATTTGCTTGTTTAATTAGAACAAGTAGAACTATTAAATGACTTGCATAAAATGTAGGTTGTTTTAAAATACTTAAGTATTGCATGTGTGATGTTATGCTTCTTAGTATAGTGTAGTTTTAGGCAGAACTACGTTTAAATTTGATCTTATTGGAAACATTGAAAATGTGGTCTGATGAGTACGTAGGCAACTAACATCGAGTGATGTTGGCCCGATCAAAAAATATTAAAATTTACTTTTGTTCCTTTGAAATACTCCTCCAAGAAGAGGAGATGTTTTGTTGCCTGTTTGGTCATGTTTGCTTGCAGGTTCTTTAGATGTGGATGTTGCGAGATTGAGACTTTGGTGGGTGTTTGAGGACGACATTGCACTAGTAGGACCTAGTCTCTTGCTTTTGTAATTATGTAAGTAATTATAATTATTGGCGTGAGAACCAACTTTACTTGTTTATTTATTTTTGGACAGATGACGGACTTGTACTTAGAGTGTTAACCTACTATTTATGGAATTTGACACGTGTAATAATATCATATGTTTTGATATTTATATTTGTGAACCCCAGTTATCATGACCTAGATATTTAGTTGGATAATTTGTTTTGTGTTTAAGAAAGAAATTTTTTTTGTCATGATTTATAGAGTGTCATTTAGTTAAAAAAAAGGTTTTAAAAATCCGGGTCGTGACATGCCTTCCCTTACACGATAACACAACTTTTCAATGTCGTATATCGTGTTATCGTTAACACGATAGGATGCCTTCTTATACATGATAACATGACTTTTCAATGTTGTATATCGTATTATTGATAACACGATATATATACCTCCCATACACGATAACACGACTTATCAATGTCGTGTATCGTATTATTGATAATATGATATTTTGTGTATCATATTATTGATAACACGACTATGTCATGTGTGTATGCAAGTACTGCCTATCATGTACCCCATAACATGATATATAAACAATCATGTATTCAAAACCTATGAAAAAACTAGAGTTTGAAAATTAGGCCATTACCAAGGAAGTCGCTGACTGGTTGATGTCGTTGAGCTTCGCGGGATTAACCCCTTGATGGGCTGACCTTTGCCACAAATAACTTCTTTGCCAGGGTTGCGTGAGTATACCCTTGGGCTAAACCTCACTTCACGGCTAGAACTCGCTTCATAACCAAAACCCATGGAAAGCCGTATCGATATGCATGAGAGTATTGATGATCATGGATATGGGTACGTACCGATGATACGCTTGGTACGCGCCGAAACGGGCATACACCCTTTTATAAACATAAAAAAATATTATAACTAATAATATATAATTATAATACTTCTTTTAGAGTATAATAAGACCATATAATACCGTATCAACCAATACGAGTATTCTAAAATTAATTTATTTAGAACCATATACTATTATGTTCTCCGTCCCATATTAATATTGGTCATTCTTTCCCATAATTAATGCTTTAAAATTAGTTTATTTTAAAAATAAATAATATGCTTAGTATGAGTCTAAATTACATGTTTAAATAAATATATATTTGTGGAGCACTATATGTAAAAGAAAATAATTATGTAAATTGTATGGACCTACCCGTATTGATTTCATATAATTTTAAAAATATTATTTTTAATATAATCAAAACTTAAATTTTTAAAAAAGTTGGGTTTGAATTGTATTTTTATTTTTAAGAAAAAAAAATTAAAAAATTTTTTTTCAAAAAAAAATAATTTTTTTAATTTAAAAATAATTTTTAAATTAAAAAATTAACTTTTTAATATAGTATCGATACGTATCGGCCATATCGTGGGGGCGTATCCCCCCCGTACCATATCGGTATCGACCAATACGGGTACGTATCGACCGATGTGGACCCATATCGATCGATACATCCTTCTATGCCAAAACCTCACTTGACAAGTTGGATTTTAGAAATGTAGAGTCAGAAATCGGTCCTCCCACTGCGTTTTCGCTTCTCACTGGTCGGACTTTGGTAATTGCCAGTCAGAAGTTAGAACTCACACTCAATTATTGGTCATTTCTAGGTAAACACTACATTTTGCCTAGTTTACACAATATGAAACCCTAAACCCTAACTAGGGGAGTTTTTCTTGAATATCATGTAAGTCAGGGTCTTATGGCATTTGCTATTCAAAATCACAGAATATGGAATTTAAGCTTCTTCGGCCAGGTAATATGTAAAATGCTCTATTACTTTTAAAAATGTCTTGTTTCTATGCACCATGTGTATGCTCGAAATGCTTTTAGGTTACACAAGTGATTTCGATCATGCGACCCATGCTACTTATATACATGTAACACCCCGACCTGCACCACCTGACCCGGACCGGGGGTTAGATCAGAAAACACAATCGGAGTGTCAAAAATTAGCGGAAAAATTAAAACTGACTGACGAGGAGCTGCAGACTCTGAGTGCGAGAGTCGTAACGTTCATCTACGCACTACGGAGCTTTAACGTTCCATTGTGCGTAGATCAGAATAAACCTAATTTTATAACTAATTTGGATCGGGCCAACGTTATTTTATCGTTGGTTGCCTACAGAATATGGAATTTAAGCTTCTTCGGCCAGGTAATATGTAAAATGCTCTATTACTTTTAAAAATGTCTTGTTTCTATGCACCATGTGTATGCTCGAAATGCTTTTAGGTTACACAAGTGATTTCGATCATGCGACCCATGCTACTTATATACATGTAACACCCCGACCCGCACCACCTGACCCAGACCGGGGGTTAGATCAGAAAACACAATCAGAGTGTCAAAAATTAGCGAAAAAATTAAAACTGACTGACCAGGAGCTGCAGACTCTGAGTGCGAGAGTCGTAACGTTCATCTACGCACTACGGAGCTTTAACGTTCCATTGTGCGTAGATCAAAATAAACCTAATTTTATAACTAATTTGGATCAGGCCAACGTTATTTTATCGTTGGTTGCCTACGTACATATTGAATATCATCTCTGACGTTATTCCAATACGATCGGATTCGAACGTAGTTCTGCCTAATGGCTAATGCATTTACCAAACATCAGAAAATTATATACGATAAAATACATATACGTTATATCTGAATGATTCATTTGGAATCCAAAGGAAATCTTATCAGTCATCGGAGTTAAAGGAAAGCCAATAAATCAGAAAACACACATCTCACGTAGGTGAGAAGAATACTAACAAAACACACATCCCACTCTATCATAGAGCGGAGCAGAACACACTACAGAACCTGTTGGATCATATCATATTTTATCCGACCATACCGGTCATATCAGATCAGAGTATGTCCCATCATAGCAGAGAGCATTTTAGATCACAACAGAATAAATCAAGATGTGTAGTCATATAAAGCATATTAAACTAGAAGGTCAAGAAAGTATACTCCCCTCCAATTCTGGAAGTGGCGATGTTCGCAGTTGCTCGTTTCCTTAGAGCGTCTGCTCTTTCTGATCCGGAGACTGTGGCCAGAACCTTCTGTAACTTTGGAATACTTTACCCTTCTTGCGTCCATAGACGAAAAACAGAACCTCCCCTTACCCGGAGACACTTTACCCTCACAGCGCCCGTAGGCAGCGGACAGAACCTCCCCTTACCCGGAGACACTTTACCCTCACAACGCCCGTAGGCAGCGGACAGAACCTCCCCTTGTCCGAAGACACTTTTCCCTTCCCGTGCCCGTAGGCAACGGGTAGAACCTCCCCTTACCCTTGGGATGTTTCTCTCACCTTACATTGATAATTCAAGGAGTGGATGCTTCCATTGCGTTGCTCACCCTCGAATTAGCTAGGAAGGCCTCTTGAATTACTCTAATCGGACTTAAAATGAGTAAGAAACAAAGAACGAAAAATGAGAAAACGTGGGAGAATTTCCCCTTACCCGGAGATATTTTACCCTTGTCGCGCCCGTAGGCGGCGGACATAACCTCCCCTTGGCCCCAGATGTTTCTCCTATATATAGTTGCTAACTCGAAGAATTGACGCTTCCATTATGTAGAGCGCCCTCGATTTAGCTAGGAACGCATTTTGAACGGAAGAAAACGGACGTAGAATGACTCCAAAAAGTCCCCCTGAAAAATGAATTGAATCCGGTATTTATAGAAACAGACCCGCGAGCCGACGACGTGCGCGCGCACTTGCGCGCGCCATGTGTCAGGCTGCTAAACGCCAGAAAAGTGGCACCGCCGCACTGTGCGCATGCGCGGTGCACGCGATCGTGCGGCGGGCGTGAAACGCGTGGCGCCGGCGTGCGTCACGCGCGTTTGCGCGGACACGCCGCGTGTCCCGCACGCGTTCACGCATGTTCGCGCGAACGACCGAGATCTGGAGGCTCTGCTCAGCACGGCTCCGACTCGGCATGGCTCCGGCTTGACTCGGCGAGCTGACATCATCAATTTCATTATTTTATTATTATTTCATTTAAATACAATTCCAACTTCAAAATGCTATAACTTCTTATCCCGAAGTCGAAATTGCACGATCTTAGTACCGATGGACTCGTATCAATGATCTCTTCAAAACTAGACCCCACATGGGTATCTTATCTCAAACTTTGAAAGTGGGTCCCGCCCATATGGCATGTTTCCCGAGGTCGCAACTTTTGTTCTCGACCTCCGTTTTGAGTTTTCTTGGGTGCGTTGTATTTGTTGCTTCGAGCTCTACCCAGATATAGGGATTTCACCTAATAAAACCCCATAACCCTGATATCAAATTACTAAATTACCCTTAAACCCCTCGGGTTAAGCATAATTAAAAGACGGGTCATTACATACATACCAAGCAAGTTTGGATACGCTTGCCTACCTTGTAATACACACCTACCATTGAATCTTGATCCAACAATGCATAATACATTTATTGCACGCTAACATGTGTCATCTGACTTATCTTAACTTCTTTTTAAAATATTAACATAACTTGCTTGGCTATTCATTTATATGACAATAGCCATAGTACAAATTTGCATTACTTAACAAAACAAATCGCTTTACATAATTTTGTTATACCACAACGAGGATATTGCTAGTTTTTAAAAGGATTAAAGTAATTATCAAGTTTTTGTGTGCTAAACGAACTTATATTAAATATACTTTAAATAGTCATGTATATTAACAAATAGGAATTTTTTTTCATGTACTCAATAGCCATGAAGATTACTATTGGAGCATTGGTCATCTTTCTTGTTTTGACCTAACAAAAAAAATTTTATAGAAATTTTTTTATAATAGCCGTAGAAGGGTTAATTATCATTTCTTAATTGGATTATATGTTCATTCTAATTCTTCTATTTATACAAGTATTATAATAATATTTTGTTAGTTTTACAACATTTTAATATATCTTAAAGGATTGTGCTTATTTTGATATATATCAAATGTATCATTGGTATGTACTTGTATCTATAATCATTAATACTTTTATCGATACCAAATTAAATATATGATCTTCTATAGCAAAAAACTGGGCATTATATTTCAGACCATTAAAGCAGGTTGGGCTAAGGCAAGAGGCCAAAAATTCCAGCAAACACGAACCAACCTGCTCTTTATCGTATCTTGTCCTCCTATTTACAATAACACAATAAATATCTCATGCCAAAGTTATTAAAGTGAAATTAACTCTGCGAAAAAGAGACAAAAGTGTAAGTTTGAAAAAAAATCATGATGCGGTCAAATAAAATACAAAAAATATATTATTTTATTAATAAATACTCTATATATTATATTAATAATTATTTAAATTTTTTAAATAAATTAATTTTAATTTATTTTAAAAATTAAATAAAATTATTAGTATAGAAAAAATAAAATATATTTCTTTTTCATCCTTCAATGCGATATCACAATGATCATAATGCAAGTCAGATATTTTTCATATAATAACAAGTACAAGTTTACACAAAGAGGCTAACCCAGCTCTATTCGACTTTATAGGCCTACAGTGGGTTAGGCTAAGGCCGATTTTATTCAGTTCGTGACTTCGTGTAGGGTTAGAGTTAGAGAACGTCTTTTAGGGGCATGCCAAAGCTGGTCTTAACTCAGGAAAAAAAATTCAGTGTGCATCGCACACTATCATGGCTATGTATTTTACCGCTTAGCAAACGATATATCAGTATATATAGTATAGAAGACACCAAATGGTTATAATTTGCTGATGGGTCATATATAGTGAGTGGTAAAATATATGGCCAATACAGTGTGCGATATACACTCCAAAATTTCTCACTATAAGTTGGCCTAATTTCAACTATATGCCGCGGCCTCTTTTATAATTTAAAAAATAAAAGTATTTTTATTATTTAAAAATATTTATTAGCTGTTTGTCAAAAATAGGAAATGTAAACATAATTTATTTTTAAATTACAATTCATGACTTGCCTGTTGCAAAAGAAGATCCGCGGACCAGAAACGCCGTACTCTGGCGACACATAATGCTACCTTCACCAGCACGTGTCTGAAGTTCTGAACACTTGCATGCAGCTTTATCATCATCTCTTCTTTTAAGCGTCTGCTACCGAGGAGCGAAACAATAAGAACTCGTAACGAAAGTCGTGTTTAGTTCGTGTCTTACATTTCACTGTGGCAGCCATGGATATAGTCAACAAGTTGTTCAATCTGCTTGTCCCACCTACCTGCTTCTTCGCTCTCCTCCTCTTCTTGCCACCCTTCTATCTATACAAGCTCCTCATCTCCGCACTTGACTCCATCTTCAGTGAGAACATGAACAACAAAGTCGTAGTCATCACTGGCGCGTCCTCTAGCATTGGGGAGGTCGGCCACGACTTCATACTCTTCATCTTTGTTCTTGTTCAGGATGTATCCTTTCGTTCATATGTTCGGGTATTCATTAAGTTGGCTGATTTCTGCTTTCACTTGTGAATTAATTTCCCAGCAACTGGCTTACCAATACGCGAAGAGAAGAGCTTCCTTGGTCCTTGTGGCCAGGAGGGAGGAGCGCCTTCGAGAAGTTGCAGCAAGAGCTCGTGAGCTCGGATCCCCGGATGTTTTAGTCATCCCGGCAGATGTTGCTAAAGCTGAAGACTGTAAACGTTTTATCGATGAAGCTGTAAACCACTTTGGTCGATGTAAGACTTACGGCTCTCTCTCTCTCTCTCTCTCTCTCTCTCTCTCTCTGAGCTTTCTAGCTTGACTTGAACATCTTACTGTGCAGTGGATCATCTCGTGAATAATGCTGGAATCGGTTCTCTGTCAATGTTTGAAGAGATCCCTGATATCAGCAACCTTTCCCCAGTGATGGTAATCCCCATCTGAAACATTAATTTTCGTTTTATATCTGTTTGCATATTTGTGTGCATTTACCTTCTGGGAAACACATTTAACTCTAATCATGTACGTATAATTACCGTATTCATTATTCCCTCATCCAAATATAACTTCGTGAAATTCTACTTTACGAAGAAAAAAAGACAGCTAATTGTTGTTCTGATTGTTTTCCTTGGCCTTGTTTTTGTCTTAGGATGTCAATTTCTGGGGTGCAATTTATCCTACATATTTCGCAATTCCTCATCTCAAAATGAGCAGAGGAAGGATTGTTGTCAATGCTTCAGTTGCGGGATGGTTACCAATGCCACGAATGAGCTTCTACAATGTGATGCATTCTACATAATTTCTTTAGATTGCTTAGCACCTTTCTACCTGATTTGCTAATACCCTATATATGTACGACTTGTATCCGTGGTATGCATTTTTCAGGCTAGTAAAGCTGCCTTGATAAACTTCTATGAGACGTTGAGGGTAGAATTTGGCCCCTCCATAAAGATAACAATAGCAACTCCAGGCTGGATTGAATCTGAGATGACGCAGGGCAGATTTCTATCCAAAGAAGGGGACATCATCGTGGACCAAGAAATGAGAGATGTAAGGACCTTATGTAGAAAGAATCTGCCATTTTCCTACGTGCCATGCCGTGTATAAGCCATTGTTGTGGACCTGTAATTTATGGAAAATTCACCTCAAATCAGACTTTAGTGAGGATATCTTAATTACCGTATACCATCTCGGACAATGCGGAGATATATATCGTTATTGAAATAAGAATGGATCTATATGCACCCCCAATAATCCTTTCAGTACCCCGTTTTACTTATAAATTCACGAGGGGGTTTAAGGGGATTATTGAGGTACTGAGGGGATTATTGGGTTGCATATAGACCCATTCTTGAAATAAATAGGGAACGCTGATAATTGTAGGCTAATTAATTCATGTTTTTATTTTGTTTTCTGAACGTCATGGACAGGTTCAAGTAGGAATATTCCCTGTGGCATATGCAGAGGAGTGTGCCAAGGGTACTGTGAACGGCGCCTGCCGGGGAGACAGATACGTGACAGAGCCCGCCTGGTTCAAGGTATTGCTCTTATACAAGTTGTTCTGCCCGGAGGTGTTAGAATGGTGCTACAGGATGTTGTATGTGACTTCTCCGGGGTCATCAGAGAGGTGTGCTATAAGCAAGAAACTATTGGATCTCAGTGGAGCCAAGAACTTGCTCTACAGTACTTCACTCCGTCGTGAACCAGAAGGCGCTGAACGCAAAGCAGACTGATAGTAGTGAGGTAGAAGTTAGCCTCGTACAGTTTGTATGGTTTGCAAAATATGAAGATCATGTCGCTGTGGTGTTGTTTGTATGACTTATGATGCTGGTTCCTGTGCATGTCTGTTGAATATATATATAAGATAGTTTCAGTTGTAAACCAAGATGACAGCGGTGATCTGTCGCTGCGCTGATAATTATCTGAAATGACAAAAAGTATTGTAGTACATGTAGCCTTTGAATTTATCTTCATGCTGATGAAGATGGCATGATTTGCCAGTCCTTTACGGGTTGAATTCGTTGGAATCTTTTGGCATGGTCCCGGGTACCCTCTAATCTGTACTGCCTCTTATTCGTTGGACTCTTTTGCCAAATGTTGACATTTCCGAATATTAGGTCTTATTTTTAGTTGGTTCTCAAAGATTTACTAGGAGTGAAAAATTAATACCTTTGACTGGTGGTCATGTATTACGGCTTCTTTCTATTAGTTTGTTGTGGTGGGGGAGGGAGTAATGCAGAGAACAGCATTAGCTTTATACTTCATGGAGGGTATCAAAACTTAGACTTTCTCATTGTTTAGCCATGCAAAATTCTGAACTGTATTAAAACGACAATTGCAAGATCATTGGAACATAATTAAGCCTCTAGCACTAATACACAAAAACTGAGCAGACTGGGGAGTTGTTTGGGAGCACATAGCCATGACTACAATACTAACACCAGGTAGAGGCTTGCATTGCAGCTTAAGTTACCCGTGTGCATTTTCTTGGTTACGGATGTAGTTATGCTTGTTATCAGTGAAACAATTAGCACCACTTGCAATCATGAGATTAGAAGTGTTTCCACGACGAGATACTGCTGCTGATTGTTGGTATGTGATTTATTTTGGGTTCAGTATTATTAATTTTGGCCGTTGCACCTTTTTAGCCCTTCGTTAAATTCAGCCAAGCGCAACATTTCTATTTATCTTTGAAGCGATACTCGGTAGTAGGGCTGGTCCTTGGCCAAATAGTCGGCGGACAAGGCTTGTCCATATCTATGTTCGCTAATAATTTGTCCGTCGATATTTTGTTTACGGATAAAGCTTCTTTTTCGGCGGACAAAGTCATTGTCTATGGACATAGCCTCTTAGGCAATTGGATAAGGGTTGAAGTGGTTGAAGAGAATGTAAGCGGTGTTAAGGACTTTAACTAAGTAGGGTTGGGGTGAGGATCTTTAGATTAAATAATTTAGTAAATAATAATAATTTTTACTTATATATGTTATCTTCTTTATTTGTAGTATTACTATTAGATAAATTAGTTTATTTTAAAAAGCCAAATAGAGCTATTAATGTGGAAAAAAATATTTAATAACTAGCTTTAAGGAATAACTCAAATATAACATTAACATGATTGTATTTAAATTGTTAAATATTTAAGTACAAGAAAATGATGTTTAATAATAATTAGAGAAGAAATAAAAATTCCTTCATATAAGAATACATATTGTATTTAAAAGTTAATCGGACATCGGATAAATGGCCGGACAAGGTCTTTATCCATGGTCATGTCCAAAAATTGGTGGACAAAAGAATTTGGCCGGACACGGACACCTCAGACACGGCCCAGACGTCAAACAATGGATGTCCACGACCAGCCCTACCGGTAGTAGCATAATAAGCGATGTTATGGAACAAGTCAAATTGAGCCATTGTGCATTTTTCTTCGTAACTTTTCTTAAATGTGGGTTTGGGGGTCTTTAAGCATAAGGGGCCATCTCAAACCCTTAATTTTCTCATATTTTCCTCCTTAACAATGGTTTTCATCCTAAAGGAGTCAATTTTATATAAACCTCCGTGTGAGGCAACAGTTTTATAATTCATTTGTGAATTATTGGAGTGCCGGAGAAGCTATGCACAACAGTGAATTTCATTTAAAGTCAATCTCATGGTGGCGCCTTAGACTTTGATTATTGCTTTGATTGTTTGCTCATTTTTTTGGTGGTAACTCTAACATTATACTCATAGTAACTCTATATTTTTTAACAATTTTGAAATGAAATTTTTTATACTATTATTATCATCACGGGCGTTAATAAGAGACTAAATCAGATTGGTACGAAGGTCAAGATATTAAGAGGTGGCAAAACAAAATAAATTTTGGCTAACAACTTAAATTTTTTTACGTTTTAACTTATCCAATTGATGAAAGTGCCAAAGACTATAAACCGACAAAGTTAGTCTCTCATAAGAATTCAAGAGGGATGATGACCTTTGTCATGGTCATATCTTTAGTTGGCTTAAGTGATGATCTGTATGATCTTCATTATTAATTGTCTACTGCTAAAGAACTTTGAGAAGCTTTAAAAAAGAAATTTGGCTAAGAGCATATTGGTGAAGAAAAATATATAGTTGGAGGGAATTTTAACTTTAAAATGGTATATGACAAACCGGTTATTGAATAATATAAGTTACAAAAATTTAAAACATTGTAGCTAAAATAATTGAAAAAGAATTCCAAACAATGAGAGGTTGCAAGTTCCATCCCTAATAAACAAATTACCTCCTTCTTGGAGTGACTTCAAAGTTACTTTAAAATATAAGAGGATGCAATGTCATTGAATAATCTCATTGTTGCCATCCAAATAAAAGAAAGACATAGAGAAAATAAAAAGAGCTAAAATTTTTTTGCTCAAGTAAATGATTAATCCAATGGGCATGCTAATGTGGTAGAGAATTGCCTAAAGTACTTTGGTAAGAAGAAGAAGAATAACAACTCTAATAAGAAAAATAATAACATGACCAAGCCTAAAGGGAAGATCCAGAAAGACAAGAAAAAGAAAATATATTTTATATGTGGTCAACTCAAACACTTTGTAAGTCATTGCACACAAAGGAAGAGAATTGATAATGAAAGTTAAAGCCCTCAAGTTAATGTGGTGATCATATGGGACAACCAACTGAACTCAAAGACAAGTTTGAATTCACTAGCCTAGTTTTAAATTTAGCTAGTCAACCAATTAATTAATGGGTAGACACACATGAGCTAGTGTCCCCATTTATTCTGATCTATCTTCCTTTTCTTTGTGTCAGGAGGTGAAAGAGAAAGCATTAAAAATGGGGAATAACTCTATAGCACTAGTGGCTAAATAAAGAAAGGTGGATGTGAGATTCACATTGGAAAATGCTAATTCTCCATAACATGCAACATACTCCAGATGTTGGGAAGAACTTAGGGGTATTTCTTAGTCAAGAGAGTTTTAAATTAGTATTTTAGTCAAAATAAAGTTATAATTTTTAAATTTAGAATGTTTGTTGGAAAAAAGTTATCTTTACAATAGTTAGTTCAAGCTAAACATATTTAGGTGTAATGATACTTCTTTTAATGATGATAATTTGTTACCTTTCAATATTGATGCTTGTGATATGTGACATATGAGACTTGGATATGTGAATGTTCATACTTTAAAGAGGATGATGAGTCTTTATTTTATTCTTAAATCTAATAATGAGACTCAAAATAAGTGTGAAATATGTGTTCAATTTAAATTACCTAAGAAATCTTATAAATCTAATCATCATGCTTTTGAAAAGTTTAAAATTTTTAAGAATGAGGTTGCGAATCAAATTGATTTAAGAATCAAAATGTTAAGATCGGATTATGGTGGAGAATATTGTTGATATGAGTTTAGCAAGTTTTATGGAGATCGTAGAATAATTCATGAAATCACGACCTTATATTTTCCTAAATCTAATGATATAGTTGAAAGGAAAAATAGAACTTTTTTAGATATAGTAAACTCTATGTTATCCTCTTCAAGGTTACCCAAAAACATGTGGAGAGAATCAATTCTCTCTGCTTGTTCTATTTTGAATAAAACAAAGGTCAAAATAAAACTCTTTGAACTAATGGAAAAAAAACCTAGTTTAAAATTTCTTCATGTGTGGGAATATCTTGTCAAGGTTAAAATTCTCAAGATAAATGTAAATAAACTAGGACCTAAGACTTATGATAGAATATTCATTAGTTATGCACACAATAGTAATGCATAAAGTTCCTTGGAATTAAGGACTACTCACTCAGATTATGCACCTAACACCATAAAGGAATCCGATGATACAATATTCTTTGAATACATCTTCCCTCTTAAAGAAAAAAGGTAAAATAATTATGAATAACTAAAAAATATTGTCATCGAGTCTTAGGATGAAAAATAATGAAGTTGAACTCATGAGAAGTAAAAGATTAAGGATAGAGAAGTCCTTTGGGGATGACCTCTACACATTTTTGGTGGGAGATGACCCTATCACTTATAGCAAGGTTCTGATAGCTAGTAATGCTCTTCTTTGAAAAGAAGTTGTACAAAGTGAGATGGACTTCATACATGCACATGAGGCATAGATTTTAATAGATCTACCACTTTGGTACAATCCTATTTGGTAAAAGTTGATATTCAAAAAGAAATTGAATCTAGATAGGTCTATTAAAAAATACAAAGCAAGGCTAGTTACCAAATGCTATAATAACAGAAGGTCTATATTACTTTACATTTATTCTCCAGTAACTAAAATAACTACTATTATAGTGCTTTTAATATTGGTTGTTCATTGCAATCTTGAGATTCACCCAATTGATTTAAAGACAAAACATTCTTATATGGTGAATTAGAGGAAGAGATGTATATGAATCAACCAAAGGGATTTGTAGTGCCTAGTCAAGAGAATAAAATATGTAAGTTAATTAGATCTTTATATGGTCTAAAACAAGCTCCTAAACAATGACATAAAAAATTCAACTATTATTTTTTTCTCATGATATTTTTGCATGTGTATCTGATAAATGTCAAAAAATATTGGCAATGCTTATATTCTTTTATGTTTATATGTTGATGAAATTCTTGTTTTTGACAATAATAATAGTAAAATCATGCAAGCCAAAAGATTTTTAAATAAATATTTTTTTATAAAAGATCTTGGAGTTGAAAATATTGTGTTGCGCTGTAGGGGGGATTTTGGTTGGTTGGTTCCCTATGCACAGGAAAAGAGAAGAAATCGTATAATCCCTTCCTTGCAAGAGATAGAGAAGAAATTTTTTTTCAAAGTAGGATGATTTTCTCTTGGCCAATCACTACTATTCTTTGAAATTATGGTTTAGCTAATTCTTCAAACCTTTCGATTAAATTATAAAAAATAAGACAAATTGGAAGTAGAGAAATAATAAAAATATTAAAATTGTCAAAAGATGACGACAAGTATTAAAAAGAAAGAAGACAAGGAAAATGAAAATATCACAACTAAGGATTCCTCCTTCCAATGTCTTTTTGTGTTCAAGCTTTATAATCTTTTTTTTCTTTGCCTTATGCAACTTCTCCTATGTTCAAACTCTTTGTGAACTCCTTGAGATTGAAAGAATGTTTTCTTGCAAATTCCTTTGAATTGAAAGAATCCTTTGAATTGCAGGACTTGATGAATAGAGCTTTCTTTTTAGCCTTCTTTTTTTTCTTTGGTAGAAAGTTTTGCTCTTAGTTTTTCTTTGAAATAAAGAGTTTTGGCCTTTGTGAAGGTTTCTTAGACTGTCAAATAAAAGTGTCGCTAATGCTACATTTTGTTGTAGTGACTTGACGGTCAAAAGATTTTTCCCCTCTTGATTGATGCAACATTTTCCTTTGTCTTCAAATGAAATTCTTTTTATCTTCTTACTTTGGGAATTGTTTTCTTTTGATTTTCAAACTCCTTCAAAGTCTTCAAGCATCTTGATTTGGTGAAGGCTTCGAAGATAGAAGTTTTTTGGATTGAAAAAAGGTTTGATTTTTATGGAGAATTTTTTTGGATTTGGTAGAGATTTTATGAAGATTTAAGTTTTGGTTGGGGAGGACTTTTGGGACTTGAAGGCCAACCCATAAGTGGTGGCTTTTGGGATTTTAAGTTCAACCCCCTTCTACAAATGAGTAAGGGGTATTTATAGTATTTAGAAAGTAGCTAATGTTGAATTAGTGGTACTGGAAGGTGTGAATGAGTGATGGTAGTGGTTAGTTCCATGATGGCTTTTTAAGGGTAGAGGGATAGTTATGTTGAAAATGAGGTGGTATAAAGAGTTGTGGGTAGTTTGTGAGAAACGGGGAGGCCACTTGGCATGTAGTAGTAGTTGTTTAACTTTGTCTTCTCCTTACTCTTTCACTTTTTTTTTTTAACGTGAGTACCTAGTAAAAGAAGTTCTGACTTAGTCTTTTTTTTAAAAAAGTGAGGGGCCCACTATATATGGGACTTGACTAATTCTTCTTCATTTGTTTCTTCGCTACACCATATATATTTTTCTTTTATTAATATTTTTTTTATTTTCTCAATTACATGACAAACCAACCATTAAGAGGTAGGTCCCAAAAATCATCATTTGGATGTTAAGGTTTATTTTAAAAATCATTCTTTGTGTGACACATATAAGGGTCTTATATTTTAATTTGGCTATTATGATGTGGGACCCACATGGAGTCTCACTTAGCATTTGTAATTTTTATTTAATGACTAATTTGATATGGGACCACATAGGGGTCTCACTTAGCTTTTTATAATTTTGATTTGATGGCTAATTTGATATGGGACCCATTGGGTCTCACTTAACTATTTGTGATGTTAATTTGATGGCTAATTTGATGTAGGACCCATATGAGGTCTCACTTAGCCTTTTATAATTTTGATTTGATTGTTTTTGATGTGGAACTCACATGAGGTCTCACTTAATCTTTTATAATTTTGATTTGATAACTAATTTAATATGGGATTCGTGAGGTCTCTCACTTAGTCTTTTGTGATTTTAATTTGATGACCCACATGGGGTCTCACTTGACCTTTTGTGATTTTACCAATTTCAGTGTGGGCTCATGAAGCATCCATGTGGTTCGTTTCATTAGAAGTCTCATGTTATTCCTACGCGTGTAGGATAGGATTTAACTTTACTTTTTTTCATGGACTTGGTCTACTTTAAAGACTTTTCCCACTTTGGAGCTAGTTGAACTCCAAAATATTGGACTTTGTCTATAATGACTTATTTTATTTAAAAATAAAAAAATTGTCAACATGGGCATTAAGATTTATATGTCCCTTGAAGGCATAATGTTGAGTTAGTCACATTATGTAGAGAAGATATTGAAATACAACAACTTCAACAGCCAACCTATAAGTACCCTATATGACTAGTGTTAAACTAAAGAAGAATTGTAGAGATAGTATGTCTTAGCTCAAATACTCCCAAATTATTGAAAGTTTGAATTATTTGATTTGTGTAGTAAACTAGATATTTTATATGATGTAGGGAGATTGAGCAGGTTCACAAAAAACCCATATAAATCTCATTGGATTCTTATAAAAATAGTACTTATATATCTAAATGTTATTATTTATGGGATATGTTACCATGGACTTCTTCTTGTAATTGAAGGTTATAGTGATGCGAATTGGAATTCAAATTTTGATGATACTAAAGCAAGTAGTGGGTATTTATTCACATTGATTAATAGAGCAGTCACTTGGAAGTTAGTTAAGCATATTTTAATCACAAACCTACCATAGAATCAGAGATGGTATCTTCTAATTTGGCTAGAGGAGATGGTGAATAGCTTATAAATCTCTTGTCAAAATTACATATATATGTTAAACAAGCCCATTTCTACTATTTTGATTTGCTGTGATAACTAAGTTACTATTGCAAAGGCACACACTACGAATCGTATTGAGAAGTCCTCCAAGCATTTAGAACAGAACTCATATATAAAATCTTGCGCAAGTTAAACTCCAATGGAATTATTACTCTAAGGTAAATTAGGTCAGGTGATAACCTAGCAAATCATTTGACCAAAAGATTGTTAAGAAGACAAATCCAACTTACATTGAGGAGAATGAGATTAAAGCTTATACTATGAGTTGCAATTAGCGGTCACACAATCTACATGAGTAGAGATTTCACAAAGTAGATTCAATGGGAAAAATAAATTAACTAGTAACTAGAAAGGGCACTTATTACTGTATTCTTGTTCCTATGTAAGTGCTCTATTGTAAACAAAAGGTTAATTATCTTTTTAATGAGATCGAGGATGTAAAGGCAAGGTGTTAGATTGTAGAAATACCTTTAGATATTCTCACATATGAGTGTTACTTAATTTGGCCGAAAATTGATGAGGATTATGGGCTGATTCTCTAGAAGATGCACTCATGAAATCAAGATACTGGTACATGTCCGTAACGCGCCACCATAATAAAACTCAACGAGGAGTATACGCTATGAGTTCAATATACCATAAAATTTTCGTAAAAAATTCAAGTTCAATATAATGGTCACTTAGAACTTGAAGATATAAAAGTATATCAACTAGGTGAAAATTCAAGCCCGAATAACACCTTTCATAAAAAAAAACATAGTGTATTGTTGCCCTATTGATATCAAAAGGTTTTTTTTAATCCCTTTTCTATTTTAATGAATCATGTGGGGATTGTTGGTATGTGATGAAGATTGAGTGATCAATTTGTACCAATTTTGATCGAAAGGTATGTCCATCAATCACATGGTGAAGTGATCGAAATCGATCTATCGACACCTTTTCTACCCTTCATTACATTTAGCTGAGAGCAACCTTTTGATTTTTCTTTGAAGCAATCACAGATTCTGTTACAGAATGGGACAAATTGATCCGTTATGCATTTTCCTTCTCCATAACTTCTCTTGAATGTCTGTTTTCATGTCTCTAAAAATAAGGTGACATCTCAAACCCTTATTCTAAAAAAACCTTCTTCTCTATTAATTTTCTCTCTCATAGTTTCCTCCTTCGATAGTGATTTTTATCCCAAAAGAGTGAATTTTATACAATTTTATGTGTGGGGCAACAATTCTCACCTAGAGTTCATTTGTGAATAATTAAGAGTGCGCCAAATATTTTAAAAAGTGGTTCATTGTATCTTAGGAGAGGGTTGCCGGAAAAGTCTTATACTCTTCTCTTAGAGGTGCCTCAGACTTTGATGATTGCTCCTATTGTTTACATATTTTTGTAGTAGTAACTTTAATATCATATTCACGGTAACCCTATATATCCCAACACCTATTAAGAGCACAAAACTCCATAATTTGTTTGAAGACATGAGAATAGTTGAAAGAAAGTCACTTAGTTTGTTCTTTCAAATTCCTTTGGAATCCCCCATTTGCTTAAGGGGGGTTGGCTGTGTATGATTTCTTTTTTCAGATGGAAAAAAGATGGGAGCACAAGAACTGAAAGCGATGCTTTCAACCACTAGATATTATCATAATAAAGTTGGGAGTATGAAGTGAGGGACGTGACGTGAGGATAAAGGTGATAAGGAATGGCCACAAATGCCGGCTTTGCACAAGACTTTTTTGGTAAGGTTTATCTGGTTTCTTCTTTTCCAGAGTAGTGTTAGTGACACCCGACCCAAGCCACACCTTGCATAACGAGCAAGTAGCTCGAGTTATTACCAAGACTCTAGACATAGAGGAACAAGAAAAAGAGGAAACTGCGTTACTAAATTATTCAAGGTACTGTACCCCAAAAGTAGGTATTATGTTAGTCGAAGTATCAAACGCATCATTTTCATAGTTTATGGCGTCAATCTTTTTGTCTAGTGACAAGTGAAAGCCACAATTGTCAAGAACAATCGAATTTCACTTCGCACGTACCAAATAAATAGCAGAAGAAAAAGACTTTTTGGCAAAAGAAAAGAGGGACACCCAAATAAAGGGTTTGCAGCCTTTTATCCACTGCACATGATCTTGCTCTCACCCCCTTCCATGTGGATAACATTTGTACCAGATAACTGATAAAGCATGAAACATTAGCTAGTAATTAGCGTACCTTTAATCTTAAAGCTAAAGCATTGAAAAGTAGGCAAAATATCCCTCTCCTGAGCCATATGGGAGTTCCAAAAAGCATGGTCTTCGATAGAGCTATGGACTTCATGTGATCTTTGAATGAGGGGCCCTCAATGTCCCCAAGGTGGGAAGCATACAAAACTAGGGAAAGCAAAGCACCAAACACTCAAAAGATATCCATGCCCACCATTACTGATAGCTCCTCCACACGAAGCACAGAAGAAAATAAGGCTTGTTTTACTTGTTAACATGGTTAGGATGACAGTAAAACAAAGGCCGAAAGGAATAAGATCGGATGCAATTCCCTTCCCTTGGTTTTAACGTCAGAATTAGGTGAAGGAAGCCACAAAAATCACGATTTTCTACCTTGACAATCACATCAACTCTCACTGGACAACTAAATCCTTCTTGATGATGCAACAAGGAAAGCCACTCTTTAAACAGCGCTTTATGTTTTTGCCTTTTGCACACTATGATTAAAAGCAGAAAGAAACAAAATTCAAGATAGGCATCATGAAAGGTCAAGTAGTTCATATAGCTACAGAGATTAATTATCTATTAAACCACACGGCTGGCGCAATGTATTTGCCAGGTATCCTTTGCATGGCGTTGGTTTTACTCCAATCGTTATCTAGCAAAAACCAGCTGAAAGAAATTCATCAAATTTGTACTGCTGAGATAGCAATTAGAGATTAGAGGCGTTTTGACATGTAAGATCCCCGCCATTTTACTTGTGAAAATGTAGCCATTGAATTAGACAAGAAAATCATTAAGATGTTTGAGTCCACGTATTGAAATGGGACCAGACTTCACAAAATCATGATCCCCCATGGATAAACATTAATTCCTCTCTGTTTTAGTCTCACTCCACGATCATGGTGCTAGCAGAATGGGACCACTTTTTGCAACATGAACATTCAAAATACCTGATAATTAGATGCGTACATTATCCAATATATGTGAGCTTGTTCGTCACGAGAACGAGTATAGGTATATCAGGTCATTTTCCTGAGGTTGACGTTGGATTCTTGTGAAAGACGGGATATATCTCGATATCTTATGAATTTATTAGTTGTTCTATGACATGAGATAAAGTGAATGATCTCTTTCCTGCTGCATGATCTCCTCCTTCACCGGCGGGCAGGCCCATTCAGCATCGATCTGCCAACAATACTGGAATGCAGCTTTAGCTGGAGAGAAAGAAAGGGAAAGTAAAGCGCCAGAGGAGTCAGAACTCGGAAGACAACTACAAAAGAAGGTGGAAGAAGACATAAAAAGAGAAAAAAATGTAGTATGAATTTATATTATGTAAAGGATGCAGCTGCAACACTTGCATTGACGGGTTGGTGGCTGTTGATTGCATTACTTTCTTCATTCCTAACGCATGGGCATGGCGTGGACCAGAAGCAAGACTTAATCCATCTCCACCCCCACATGCCCCTTTGGCCGCTGGACATGAGTAAATGCTTGAGTTTCAGACATCCCTGCATATACAAAACAGAAGCATTGCTGCTTCGGTAAAAGCATGCAAATGAGGGCGAAGGTAACAATGGGATGTGGGAACGTCTTGTAGCTTATACAGATGAATATATATGGCGATTAAAGTTGCTACATCACGTCAGAACAGACAAATGCTAAATGCCCGCAATCACAAGCAATTGCAAAGCCAATGCAAAAGGAAAAGAGAAAGAAAGAAATGTGTGGTTATTCTGATCCACTTGTACTATGTTTCCGTGATATTTGAATCAGCTTAGAATGTGTACATTTGGTTTCTGTCGAAGAGTGAAGCACCTCTCTTTCCAGAACAGTGAGGGGGTGCATTCGCATTCAGACCCAAAAAGACATTTCTGAACAGTGCTAGCGATTAAAAATGGTTGTTGCCGATTGCGGGACACGCTGATGGCTTGCTCATGCAATGGACAGTAAACAGTCAAAGCAGACAGTAAAAATGGCCGGTATTTTGCTTTTTTATTTTATTTTTTATTGTTGTATCCCTCACTCTCTTCAACAACGACAAGCTCTTTTCTTTCTCAAACAGTGACAGCCATGAAAGCCTTCGACCTTTGAGGTCGCCTTGTTCAACCAAGGCATCATCTTCCCCGGCCTTCATGGATACTAAGAACCCAAATCCCCCACCGGAAGTCTCCAGCTTCCATCAGGCTCTGGGATTACCTCCGCCGGAGAGCAGAGAGACCAAAGCAATGGATAACAGAGGATCACTGGTTGTAGTTGCAGAAAAAGACGATACAAAGAAACAACTTGCCCCCAAGAGGAGCTCCAACAAGGACAGGCACACGAAGGTGGATGGGAGAGGAAGAAGAATCAGGATGCCTGCTCTATGTGCAGCAAGAATTTTCCAGCTAACCAGAGAATTGGGGCATAAGTCGGATGGAGAGACAATTCAGTGGCTGTTGCAGCAGGCGGAGCCATCGATCATCGCAGCCACCGGAACAGGGACGATCCCTGCGTCAGCCTTGACTGCTTCAGCCTCCTCTGTTTCACAGCAGGCCAACTCTTCTTCTGCAGGGCTTCATGGGAAGTTGGACGAGTTGGGGTCCACGAGTAGGAATAATTGGGCAACGTTGGGCAGCAATCTTGGTCGATCACATGTGAGCACAAGCTTATGGTCCAGTGCCAGTGGTTTTGGCACAGGTTATCTTCATGGGTCCACTCCATCCAGCTCGAATTTGGGAACTGTTGGATTTCCTGGCTTTGAGCTACAGGCCTCTAATCTGGGTTCGTTAGGATTCAGCTCAATCATGGCGTGGCATGGCCAGAATGTGCCTGGTTTGGAGCTTGGGCTTTCACAAGAAGGCAGGTTGGGGGTTTTGACTCATCAAGCTGTGAATCAGTTCTATCAGATCGAGCAAGGGAGAGGAGGTGATAATAGCTCCGGAGGGAGCCAAAGTAATCAGCACTTACAATTGCCTTCGGACAAGGATGATACTCAAGGGTCCTGAGATGAAAGAAATAGAACGACGAAGGGATGTTTTCGTTTTGTTTGCCTGCAGCGTGGACAAAGTAAAATATGGAAATACGCGTAGCCGGTATTTGGGTCACATAGATTTCCTTCCTCTCAACGCCTTCGTGAAGTTTTTCGTGTACAGGTATTTCTTTCAGATTTTTGCCAATGTACTGAAATGATGTTTTTTGTTCTTTCTTAACCATTTGAATATTATACAATTTCATGCGGAGATACCTTGTTTTCAACAAGAATCAGAATTTTTCTGTTTGAATTGTATCAGGGAGGAGTTTTTAAAGCTGGATGGCTGGTTACTTCTTATAAGGTTTGACATGACAATATAAGCCATTTTTTGTTATGTATGTTGTCTTGGTCTAGATAGATAGGTGATTGGCTTGTTGTTTGGGATGCAAATTTCGTAAATTCATTTGGCTTCCATAGCTCATTGCTAAAGATACTAGCTAAACACAGACGTTAGGGAAATGAAGTTTTCTTCATGAAAATCTGGGTCGGGGGAAATCGATTAATTTCCTATTTTTAATGTTCTTATTCATCTTCACCAGGGGTTAATTCATGTAAGTGATACCTTCTCCACCATTTGAGGTGAATTAAAAACCGACAAGGCGGAAACGCTGCAACATCAGTAAAGTTTGGACACGTTACAGAAACAATTTAGAGAGCCTATAGTAAATATCTACCTGCTTATGCTGCAGCAAGAAATGGAGAACACATTAGGAAGTAACCAATCAGACTCGCACATACTTGCACACACCGTTTGCCAATCAGACTTGGCCCTGGGACACCCTCCACAACTGGGCGAGATCCAACTAGCCCAACTAAGGCTGGATTGAGAAATAGAGAACACACTAGGAAGTAACCTTCTAGAAAATGTCTACTACTGTAGAATCAGCAAAGTATGATTTGGGAAAATTATCAGGTTAGCCTTTAGTTTGAATTAATATCTTCTGACTTCTGATAATGTTTCAAGAGAATTGCCATTTCTCTCATCTCCAATTTCTTCTTCTTTTCATTGCACAGATTTATTAGTTGAATCTGAACAATAGAAACAATCCCGTGAGTGAGTGGTGATCATTATATGTTATAAGATCAAGTTGCATATGTCAGCTTTAGCTATTGTGTGAAGTATTATGGAAGTTTTTCTGTACACCGGTTTGTTACTGATTACTTCCACCTGGAAAAGTGAACTCTGAATATTTACCATCTAGCACCAGATAATCAAGAAGATGCTATAATAATGTTTCTCTAATTTACACCATAACAAAACCAGCAAGTTATATTCCTTTTCCTGTCCTTAGTTTTTTTTTTGTAATGAAAATGATTCTGTTTGTGTTGCAATAGCAACTCTTAGGTACTTCTCTTGAAGACGTTTTCACTCTGTTCTAAATTACATAAATACCTAATCACAAGTTCCCTAGCCTTTATCCTTTTTCTTTAAGGTAAAATTGTTCTAGATACAGCTCATTTCAAACTTCAAAGAGTTGACACACTTGATAATGATACGCTAGTAATGCTTTTTTTTATCCCAATTAAACAAATCTCACATTACAAAGGCTATCTTCAGTTCCTGCTGATTACAATTGCAATGTCAAATAGATTGCACACCGAATGCTTTATAATCATTTATGACTTCTTGGTTTCCATTAGCCAAAATTTGTGAACAGTTTATTGCATTTTGGTTTATATAGTTACCATTACCATCAAATGGATGTGCAGTAATTTTTTGTAAGAAGACTTTCCAGTTAAAGGTTTGTCTCTATCAATGAACATAATACCTGGTGGATAATTAGCATTATTTAAACATACCCTTACCAAAAAAAATGAGCATTATACCTGGAGGATAAGCAGGGGCACAAGTTTTCTTCATGGGTCTGAGGGTTAAACATATTTTCAGAAGAATTAGACAGATACTTGGACAACTCTGCACATAGCTGTCAATGTGGAAAAGACAGCAAATTGGAGGGAAAATTTAGTAATTTTCCAGTAAATATAAGAGTAATTATATGACTGCATGAAACACTTGGAAGCCTTAATCCAAGTGTTTCTTTCGCAAGTTATGATTAACTGAGTAACTATTCTAGCTTCTGGTTGGTAGGTGTGGCAAGAAACAAAAGAGGATTGTTATTTAAATTTTTTTCCTTTACAGAAACTGAGTTTAGAGGTAAGAGTTTGACCGCACCTTTACATATCTAAATTTCTAATTGTTTTAGATAATGCCGTTTGGGTGTCTATATGCATTAAAATTATCAGATGCC
Organism: Saururus chinensis; assembly: GCA_035235625.1. Lineage (NCBI taxonomy): Eukaryota > Viridiplantae > Streptophyta > Magnoliopsida > Piperales > Saururaceae > Saururus > Saururus chinensis. The sequence continues at coordinate 38,646,794 of CP141145.1, forward strand.
CGTTAGGTTTTATTTAGTTGCTTGTACACTCACATAGACAGAGAAGATGTACATTAACTAGCAATTCTTCATTTGCAAGGGTATTGCTGTTTCTCTTAGTAGCATTATATGCCTTATTTTTCATGTTTCAAGGACATAATCTAGGTTACGAGCATCCTTTAGAGGACAAAGGAAAAAAGAGGACAAATTTTTTGCATAACAATATCTTCTATCAAGATGTGATTTTCCAACATAAGTTATTCCCGCTGAGAGTTGGGAAAATGTTGAGATATATCCATAACATGTCATTTACCATCATGAGAGTCTAGATGATATTCTAGTCACACATCTTGGGTTTATTTTGCTAGAGCTTTATCATTTGATGCTGAATAGTTGGTCCAAATTTCAGAGTTGATTTTATAGACCAGGGAGATACGGTGGCACAAGGAGTTATAATTGTTACTTGATGAATGAAGTAAGATGATCAGTTACCTTAATTTACTTCTCGAGGAAACAGATAAACATCATTCCACTTGGGCTTATATTGGATGTGATCTGTGCAAGGTGGAGTTCAGTTGACTGTATTGCGGGTTATGTCGAATAACACCTGCATTTATACGAGGTAAAATGCTCCATTTTAAAGCAAGTACTGCAGGGAATATATAAGCAAGGTTAAGTACCATTTCTGAGTGAAATTTCGGGAAAGGCATTACCATCTCTAGTTGGGTAACGGCTCATCAAAATAGAGCAGATTTGTGGTTTGAAATTCGATGCTTCCGAAAAGTAGCCAACCTCATAAAGTAAAAACGGAAGATGAAGAGAAGCAAGCATAGTGTGAATAGCGCTTTGCGTACGGAGGTAATGCGTATCAAACAACTAGAAAATGGCAAGAACACAAGTATGCGAGGAATTACGTGAATCGGCAATTCCACGTACTACCATGGCTCACAACCAAATTAGACTAAGCTTTGAGATAGTTATAAAAAGGGAGATTAGAAGCATTCTTCATAATGCTCACCACTCTCTCTCTTAATATAGTACTTCCGTCCATAAATTAATAGCTCTATTTAAAGAAAAGGGCTCTATTTAAAGAAAAGGGTTTATTTCATATTAATTGTAATGCCCCGGGCCCTCTTGATGCCTCCCAACTCAAAGGTAAAACCCGACCCAAAGGTTAGAATGTTATTATAATTTTTTTCTTTTTTTTACATGTAGGAATATCCTCTGTGTACAAAAGGTATAATTTTTCTTTATGTACTATAGAGTTTTAAAGTTTTATTGTGCATAGGTAAAATAAAATTTATATTTATAATTAGTTTAGATCAAGTTAACGTTATTGTAATGTAAGTTGTCTATGTACATATTAGATAATATTTATAATGTTGTTCCAATACGATTAGATCTTAATGTAGTTTTACTTAACGGCTAATACATGTATTAGAAAATCATATATTTTATATATTTATAATCCAATAAATTATTTGAAGTTAGATAGAAATCTAATAATCATCTAAGTCATATGAAAGCTAATAAATCATTCAAAAGCAAACATAAACTAATAATTCATCAAAGTCAAACAACTCTTTTACATAATAAGGTAAAGTAAATCAGAATATATAATATCTAAAACGCTTACTTCTTTGAGATTTTCGGAAGAAACAATGTTTTGAGTTTTTTCTTCGGTGTTCTCCCTTGAGGTTTGGAGATGGCAGGCAAAGTCTTCTCTTACTTCGGAATATTTCTCTCTTTTTTGCCTGATGGCGGCAAATAAAATTTTTCCTTATCTGAGATATTTTTCTTATTGTGATCGAAGACAACAAATAAAATCTCCCCTTATTCGGAGATATTTTACTCTTTATATATTAGAATGTGGTAAACAAAACTTCCCCTTACGTGGGGTGCCTTTTTTTTTATACACCCGAAGGCAGCAATCAAAACTTTCCTTTACCTAGGATACTTTTATTTTTACGGCCCAACAGCAGAAGATAATGCCTCTTTTTTTTTGGGTCGTTTTCCCCCTCTAAGGTGCCTAATTCGATGAATAAACTATTCTATTACATAGAGCACCTTTGATTGAGTCTAAGAACATCTTTTCAATAGACTAAATCATACTTGAAGTGGTTAGAAATAAGCAAAATGGGATCTGGTGTTCAAAAGAACGCCCCTCCATTTTATAGGTTGCGGCACTGCCCAAAATGGTAGTGCATCTTGCGTGTGGTGCTTGCGTGTAACAAGTGCACAGGTCTGCCCTGCTACGTGCAAGCCCATGCAACCATTTTTCCTCTTTTTTTAATCCATTTGTATCTTTAAACGGCCGTAACTTTTGACACTCATATTTAGATTCGCATATTTTTAATATAATTAAACTCGTATTGTCTAACCCTATAAAACTAAACTACTCAAGGTAAGTTATCCCTCTCTTTTTAAGTGGGTCTTACTCTATCCACATTAGGTAATTTTACTCCTACATTTTGACTTATCTCTCGCAATAAATAAATAATTATTCTCAATCATGAAATCAACAAATGAGGCATCACATTAATAGGTATATTTTGTTAAATTTAAGTAATTAGGTATTTAAAAAAGAGTATCATAAACTTTTTTTTTTCTCTTAGATATGAGTTTCACCCTTTAATAAAAATTGTTATTTTTTAAATATAATTATTAATATAGGAATGAGAACACAATTTTAAGCCTTTGAATCTCATCCCTAGGGTTTTAATACGAATATTTATATACAGGAATCCTTGAACCATCTATAGAAATTCCCAATAAGGAGAAGGAAACCTCAAATAGGATGTGAATCATGTATCTAGATTGATCGCCCAGAGTCAATCAGACAGCCTCCGTGCGAAGCAACTCCGCAATATTTAAAGTTGTCTATTTGCCACAGTGTTCCTTAGGTTGAACGGAGACTCTGGAAATTCCGTGTCTCCACATGCGCAATAGTGATCAAACACATCTCACCCACCTGCCATCACAACCACTATTTATCTACACAATGTGTCAAAATTGGCTCTAAGGGGTTGTTAGGGTACTGAATCGTGAGAAGATTCAGTCGATTTAGCATTAAATTTTTATAATCTTATTTGTGTAAAGAAGCTACGCTGAATTTAAAATTCAGTACTAAAATTAGATTCAGGTCGTTTCACGCCTGAATCGGCCTGAATCACTGAATCACCTCATAAGGTGATTTAGCCAATTCAATCTCCTAATCGCCATTTTAAAAATTACATATTCTATATTTTTTAATGGTTATCATTCATATCAATTTGAGTTTTGACAAACATGCCATATAAGTAGGGTTTATTTTAAAATTTTAAAATTACCTGCCCTTGTGGGATCTTGTTTGACAGAGCTTGAATTTAGAAGCGTAATGGTACAAAGAACATGCATATCCAAGTTCAAGAAAGAAAGTTATATTAGTTTAAAATTTTAAAATTGGGTTTGACGCGATATTTGAATTTATTCTAACAAATTCTTCATTTAAACGTAATTCAATTTTAGCGGTGAATTTTTTGAATTAATTCACTACTAAATTAATTTGCTACTAAATTAATTCAATACCCAAACCTTATAGCTCTCCAACTCTTCTCCAACTAATCAGGCTCCACTTCCATAACAATCTCCCACATTAGAGTCTCCCACATTAGAGACATACGTACGCTTCACCCATCTCCTACACTTTGAGCTATAGTGTTTAAGATTATGTGAATGAGTTCTGGTGCTATACGTAAAAGGGTAGACAACAGCGGAAAGGCCCTGTATTTGACTAGCTGATAATGGTATATAGAAGGAGTAGAAATCAGAGTGGGATGAATACCGACGCCGCTGCAAGTCAAACAAAATGAAGAAGATAACAACACAAATCATGAATGACAGTCGCAGCATTCTCATGGTCATGGCGCCAACTTAGAAGTTAGGAATCACTCACCATCCGTCCATCCTCTTAGATGGTAGCATAAAGCACGAGGAGTAAACCTTGTCCGTCTCTTTTTAGTATCTGAACTGTTCTGTTGGCTGTCATTAAGTGTCTTGACTTATTATCATAGACATTAGTATAAAAAATGGCTTTCTGTTCTATCTGAAAATGAGTGTGGCGCGTGTTAGGCCATTATAATTGTCGCACGTGCCCGGGTGAAGGTCTGTTTTTGCTTTTTTTATTCTGGGCGGCTGTGTTTAAGGTCTGTAACGCCAAATAGGTTGCGTACTTAGTTTAAATTGTTTATTTTGATGTGTCGAGATTATTAAAATATGAGAGAGAGAGAGGGATAAACAAGTAAGGGAGAGGAGGCATGGCACATTTCCCACTTTCCCATCAAGATTGGGAGTCAAGTGGGTACTTTGATTTAAGAAATGAGTTTTAAATGAGGGTGTGCTTCCAGAGTCTCGGACCACTGAGCAGACGACATGGAGGTGGTGGCGTCCGGGGATGCAAATGGACCGAAAGTGCGGACCACGATTTGGACCTATCCCCAACCCAGTGGTGGCCACATCATCCGCCAGTTGAACCCAGACCACACAAGCTTGCTGGCTTTGGAGCCCAACTTGTCCCTGCTCTGATTAGATTTGCGCCGCGCGAAGCTTCCTCCCCCCTTCCTTCTTCGCTACCTGCATGAAAGTCAAGAGGGATGAGCAGGGATGTCTTCCCAAATTTGGTCATTTTTTTGAGTTCGGCGCACGGTCACTCTTTCAAGCACAGCACACAAGATGAGAAGAAGGGGAGTGAGCACCACTACCAGCACTTGCCCTATATAGAATGATTGGCCTTGTGAGGATGGGGGAATCCACTACCCTGTCCTGGCAAGTCAGTGCCTGCAGCCAGCCAGGCACCACGCACCAACAACGCCCGCCCACAAAAGTGCACAAATTGCCTGCTGGCAGTCACCTTTAGTTTACGGCATCTCCACGGCCACCTGTGTCATCAACGAGTCGATAATGACTCTCTCTTCTTAAGTTCATGAAAACAATTTTTAGAAATGACTTTAGTTAGTATAAGCTAAAGCTCACTTGCATCAGCGTGAGTTTGGAATCAATTACCTATACAAATCAAAAACTCTTTAATATGCGCTCAAACTGTGTGCATCGGGCTCATTTGTGCTGCACAATTTCTATCCCAAAAAAGTGTGCTTTTTTTTTATAAATCAATTAAAGAAGAAATAAGTTAACATGGAGCATGCTAATCAAACATAGACTTGCCGCCCCTTGTATTAACACGCGAGATGAAACCGAAATTAGACCGCCCACGCTGTACCACACATGCAGGCGTCGGTAAGCAAGGACGCATATAACGAGACTCATTTAAGGATAGGGAAGACCAAAATAAGGCGGAGTGGGACCGCAGTGGCGGCGACAGCCCCGCAAAGTCCCATGCGCTTCTTGCATGGTCCCATCCCAAATTCCCAAAGAGACAGAGCGCAGAGTGCACAGACGGACAACACGCACCCCTGACCCCCTCCCGCACATGTCCTCTCTCTCTCTCTCTCTGACACGGCCCTGGCCCTCTCTTCCCTTTCGTCCGACGCAAGAGCCACCTCCCCCCCCCCCCTACACTTGCTTCCTCGTATCTATATTTACTCAGCCCACCCCCACTTGTCGCCCTTCCCTTCTCTTTTCCTTCCCCCACTGTAAACAGAGGGAGGGAGGCCCTCTCTTCTCCCTAGCCGTTACTACTCCTTGCCCGACCCCGTACATGTCCATGGAGCTCTGGTCGACTTCCATGGACATTGGCGATGAGTTCGAGAAGCTCGTCATGCGCATGAATCCACCCAGGTTTGCTCTTTTTTGCCGGCACATTCTTTCTTCTCTTCTTCCTCGCTTTCTGATTGCGTGTTTTTGTGGCTTTCTTCGTTCCGTCTGCATATTGGGTCCATGTTGTTTTTACCACTTACTCTGTTTTGTTTGACTGAATTCCCTTTCTCTTTTTTCTATGAGTCACTGCCTGTATTGTGTCTGATTTCATTGCTGCTGCTCATCGTTTTCTCTAGCTCTTTCGTTTTGGGATTACTACTATTTGCTTATTTGAACGTACTAGAATGTTCTCTTTGCTCTTATTCTAATTTGCTTTTGTTATTTTTGTTCTTTTTTCTGCCTCAGGGTTACCATAGACAATACTTCAACCAGGAACGCTACTCTGGTCAAGGTAACTTCAATCGTGAGATTATCTGTTTTCCTGATGTTTGGCTTTTAGATCTCAGTTCTGATAGATTCATGATTCGTTCATATCAATTAACCGTCTTCTTTTCCTTTTTTCTCAAAAAAAAAAAAAATTTGCAGGTGGAAAGTGCTAATAAATATGGAAGTCTATTACAGGTTGTGCAAGTTCTGACAGATTTGAATCTCACCATAAGCAGGGCTTACATTTCTTCCGATGGTGAATGGTTTATGGATGGTAAGCTTTGCTTCGCCTCAAGTCATTACTCGGCACTTGTTTTCGTTGTGGTGTTTAATTATCTGTTTCTTTTGTTGTTCATTTGTAGTATTCCATGTTACGGACCAGTATGGTAACAAACTGTCAGATGTTGAAGTCATCGACAGAATTCAGCAGGTAGCATCACGAAACCTAGCACCTCTTGTCTTTTTACTGGAAATCTATTCGAAATCTGAGCAGAAATATATCATTTGAATCTAATACGTTATTTAAGCTTCTGTAGTTAATTAAATACAGCATAGGGAACTTACCAAACGTAGAATGCAGCATTTACCGTGTTTAGATAGGCTCTCCTCAACTAATTTGGTTTTTAGTGGTAATTGTATCGGTATTCCTTAGGGCTTAAATGCCGGATGCCAATTGATATGTCCCCGCCCCATTACACCACTTCTGGGTCCGAGAGCTCTGATTGGTTATCATTTTCGTTAGGATTATCTCTCTTTTGCTTCTGCTAGATGGACCCTTGAGATGTTCCTTGAGATATTTTTTTAATACTAAGTTCCTTCAAGATGTACTTATTTTTTGCTGCAAGACTGTAACGACATATCACCTTAACTGCAGTCTTTGGGAGCTCGATCATATGGTGTCCACTCTTTGAGGAGGTCTGTAGGCGTCCAGGCTGCTGCTGAGCACACGACAATCGAATTAATTGGAAGAGATCGACCAGGCTTGCTCTCTGAAATTTTTGCTGTACTTGCAGACCTCAAATGCAATGTTGTAGCTTCGGAGGTCTGGACCCATAATTCAAGGATGGCATCTGTTGTTTACGTTACTGATGAAGCTTCTGGTTTGCCAGTTGATGATCCTGACCGTCTGTCCAAAATCAAACAACTCCTCCGTCATGTTCTTAAAGGTGACAAAGACAAACGAACTGCTCAGACTGCTGTATCTCTTGGAGGGACGCATACACAGAGGAGGCTGCATCAAATGATGTACGCTGATAGGGATTACGACAGTGAGGATATGGTTAATGCGCAAGGGATGGGAAATGACCGAAGCACACCTCTTGTGACAGTGGGAAATTGTGTAGATAAAGGGTATTCGGTGGTAAATGTAAGGAGTAGAGACCGCCCAAAGCTTCTCTTTGACACAGTATGTACGTTAACGGATATGGAATATGTGGTGTTTCATGCAACGATCATTGTGGAAGGAGCAGAGGCATCTCAGGTGCTTTTCTTTACTTTGAATGATGTGTTGAAATTATAAAAAGTTCAATAACTTTTGAGGGAGAACGTTACTGGTGTTCCAATCCAACATTGCTGAACATTGTTGAGCTTCTTGTTTGCTTCCTTGCAGGAGTATTACATAAGACATATGGATGGATGTCCAGTGAGTTCTGAAGCTGAGAGGCAAAGGCTTATCCACTGCCTTAAGGCAGCTATTAGGAGGCGGTCATCGGAGGTATAGATCGATATCATAAGGCTTCTAGTCTTTTGAATCAAGTGATGTATCCTTCTGTTGCACTAATTTTTAAGAGTGTTACTGTGCAATATCTCAGGGTCTGAGACTCGAACTGTGTGGTGATGATCGGGTGGGGCTCCTGTCGGACGTGACCCGTATCTTCAGAGAAAATGGACTCTCAGTAACTCGAGCTGAGGTGACGACCAGAGGATCACAAGCTATGAACGTTTTCTATGTAACGGATGCAGCAGGGAATCCTGTGAACAGCCAAACAATTGAAGCAGTTAGGAATGAGATTGGCGAAACAATTCTTCATGTTAAAGATGATGCCTACTTGAAGACCCCTCCCCAGGAGGGTGGGAGATTCTCTCTTGGCAACCTGTTCAGGTCCAGATCCGAAAAGTTTCTTTACAATTTGGGTTTGATAAAGTCATCTTCTTGAAAGAAAGGGATGTGGGAGACATTTCTGTTCTATTCAGGGCAGACTGGAGCGTCGTTGCTTGTATGACTTCTCCCATGGGGCCAGTGATCAACCACAACGGGGTTGATCCTCGGATTAGGCTCACAAAAGCTGTCAGTCAGTGCGTCGCCCTCGCCCCCTTGTAAATAAGCAAATATGTAAAAGTATCAAAATATGTAGTTGATCTTATGATAGGGTAAGCCCTAAATGTCGTGTTATTGGCCTATGTTACTTGTAAATACCATCTGTAAATACATCAAACTTCTTCAGCTGTCCTGCTTCGTATGGTTGACACCACCATATTGTTCGTTCCACTCTGTCTTGTGTTGACGAAAAAGTAAGAAGTAGCTAAGGCCCCCTGCTCAATGAGGGGGGAACCTGATCAGACCGTCATCAGCTTTGAATGGGGTTCGATTGGATGGTTAGTTAAAAATGGGGTGAGTCATAGCTGTGTCGTCTTTCCGCCCCTGAAAAGGTTGCTGTCTCGATATTTGCTAGCTGTAACAGCTTGGGTCTGACTGTCACGTCTTTGTCATCTTCCCTCGTTGTATGAGGTGACCGCACACTCGTGCCATGCATTAACCGTTCCTCCCCCTTTCCACTTCATTTTCTTCGATCCGCGGTCTCCTTCTGTGTCGGAGTTTCCCAACGTTTGGGTGTCTCAAAAGGCACGAGTGTAGGGGTAGGGTGAGCAATAAACGATGAAAGTCAGGGGCAAGTCCGTCTTTCTGGATTGGTGTATTTACTTTTCGGTCAGCCCCCCAGAGATCCGCACGCGATTCGAGGCAGATCCGATTCAGCTGGTGATTCAGAGCACGTGATCGTCCCTGCGGCCCACTCGCCGCCCGATTCTGTGGTGGAGATGGGGGCCACGTGCGAAAGCTTGCCGAAAGCGACGGCTCGGGTCACCTTTGGTGCTTTACTCAAGCCGGTGGGGCCGCGGCCGAGATTCCGTCGGCGGACACATTCAAGGCGCCGCACATAGTGCAATTAAAACCGAGTACATAGTAAATAGGGGAGGAGGGATTCACACGGAGCCTAATCATGATTTGACGGCGGATTTCGGTGGTCAACGAGTCAAATCCGGAATTATAATTCTTCAATAGATTTGACGCTGCTGATATTTGATTTGACGGATGAACAAATGGGGGGCCTACTTTGTATGGCTAGCACGTGAGGCTCTCGTGGTAAGACAGGGTGGGCCGGGTCGTATAAAACGCAGTGGGGACGAGGCGGCCGACTAGTACGCATGATCGGCCATCTTTCCTGGAAAGGGAAGAGAGGAGATGGCAGCGGGAGCCTGACCTCACAAATCAAAGCGTAAGACTTAGGACAACAGCAGAGATAAGACCAACAGGCAAAATGCATCGGTAAACAACATGTCCAGCCACATGTTGCCCAATGGCGCCCACCTCAGTACCCATTGATCTCTCTCTTTCCCTCTGCCACCATTTCAAGTCTCTCATAGGCCTTGCCAGCCTTTGCAGTGCATCCCACACGAGGATCAACATGTGTATACATGACAAAAGCAAGCACAGCTCCTGCCCACCGTTCCTGACCCTAGCTAAGTGGAAGAAGCGCAATTGCCCATTTAATCAAACACGCATTTATACCCCAACAAAGATTCAGCTTCTCATTAAACAAAAACAAAAAAGCAATGAAACTCCGCGCTCTAATTATTGAATATCTCAGTTTGCACATGTCCGTGCCCCCACCAGTCAGCTTACTACAACGTGTATACCCGACACACCCTGCGGGAGTAGTCCCCTCGACCCCAAAACTACACGGCAAAAGCCAACAACGTTACAAGAAAATTGAAGGAAAAAATGAGAGATTCCACAGTTCTCAGCAAGCCAACATACAGCCAACTTAGACCACCGGAATCTCCCCACAATCGCTGATGACCACCCTCTTCCTTGGGCGATCTCCCCTGTCCGTCTCTTGGGACTCGATCAGCTTCACCACGTCCATACCTTCAAGCACCTGCCCAAACACAACATGTCGCTGGTCCAGCCACGGAGTCTGCATCCACACCCACCAACGTCAACTACCTGCTTTCTGCCTATTCACTTCAATTCAAATGGTCCACTCCTTCCCCCTTCTCATCGATCCATCTTTAATGTCCAGAAAGGACGTGATAACTAGGTCCACCATCCAGCTTACGATGTGTGTGTTTATTCTACCCTCTTTTACATAGATATTTAACAGTACGCATCATAAGTTCCATCTTTAACATCATCTAAACTGCGAGCTTCTTAGCTCCCTTCAACTACTATATCAAATGTATGTCCATACTTTACTCAAAACAACAAAGATATGAAATAATTTCTAGCAAGTGAACAATGATTTTGTCCCACAACAAAACTAATCCAACCCAACTTTCGTATAACTTCCAGTTCAAAATGTAAAGAAGCCACACTAATGAGAATATATAACAGCTAAAAAGTTAAGGTGCGATTATAGATGTCTTAATGCAAAAACTAGAAATCTGCCTATGAAAATTATTCTTCAGAAAGCAATTATAGATATCTTAACGCAAAAACTAAAAATCTACTATGGAAATTATTCTTCAGAAAGCTATTATAGATGTCTTAACTGATTTGAAATTTTATGTTTTGCTTGTCCCTTTTTCGTGTTTTGGAATTTTTTGTGTCATACTCTAACCAGAACACACTAAAGAAGGCTTCCTGTTAACATTAACTAGTTCAAATATCTTGGAATGAAATGGCAAATCATAAACAAACAAAAAAAGAACAAGATGGGAAAAATATATTAATAAACAATTAATAAGTTCTCTACCTTGACAGTACATATGAAAAACTGACTGCCATTTGTGTTAGGTCCTGCATTTGCCATACTCACAACTCCAGGTCCAACATGAGTTACTGCAAAGGCGTACAACATCAGAAATAGCATATAAAGATTATTCGAGGAAATAGAATTGAAGTGGCAATGTTCAACTCACACTTAAAGTTCTCATCCTTGAATGTACGCCCATATATACTCTTACCTCCTGTTCCCTGCAATTGAAGATCAAGGTAAAAAAGTTAAGTAGAAGATATTTTTTTCTCAATACATAAATCAGAGCAAGTCATTGTCTGCTATTATAAGCAAGGGGCCCATGGCGAGACTTTTTTCCAACAACAACAGATCAACTTGATGTTGATCTCTTGTGCTGTCAAATTTTTTATTTCAAATAAATTTCGTCATTAAGAGAAGAACAAAAAATCCTATACAGCATTTAAATGTGCAATAGAATCTCAGCACAACAAGCAGGCATTGACGGAAAAGAAACATGCACTCCAATACCAAGTAAACAACGGTATCTTGAATAACCCCCACAAATAATAATATTGTAACACATGCAAATTGCAAATGGAACCCAAAATTCATCTGAACTTCATTAAATGGTGTTTAACCACCCCAGAAAACAGTGTTTAGATGTCATTATAGGGTTGAAGGCCATCAACCTGCAACATTCTTATTGGTCCTAATATGTATGCGTTGTGACCCCAATTTCCCAATACAAATCAGTAAATTTAGGATTCCTATTACGAGCATTCCAGTTGGAAATAAATGCAGTGTACTAACGAAGTGCAAAGCCTCCTACCACGAGTACAAACAACAGTGAGGCCACCTTGCTAAATAACCGTTGTTTCCCAACAGCTTAAGCTGCTAGGACCCGATACATGGACTACATGGGCAAGGCTCCCCAAAAGAACAAAATCAAGTCCATGTTCAGCCCACACTTCAACAAAAACTCAAATCCATATGACCCAAAACGAGTAAAAATAGATGATATTTTAAGGTAAAAAATCATAAATCTAAACATCTGCAAAGGACTAATGTTAAAAAAATTCAAAAGTGAAGCCCACAAGGAAGTAAAGAAATGAAAATCTTTCAAATAGAGACAAAAAGTTTCATCTACTGTTAGATTCTGGATTGTGTCTTATAGAAACCTTAGCTTTAGTTCAAAAAGATAAACAGCACCAATATTATTACTACTAGATATTATAAAGGTTTAACCAAGTACCTATCAAGTGTGAAGTAACTACCATTAGAAATAGACACTTGAAAACTTGCTGGTATGATTTAAGACAAAATAAAATATCTTTTCAAGAACTTAATGAACCCCCAGATGCCTGCGCATATGTCTAGCAGTAGTCTCCATGCCTCCACATCTCATTTCTTTTTTAAAATTGAAGAATCATCTGACCTGAAGCACCTTAGTCCCCATTTGACCCTATCATCCATCCCTCAAGTCCTATTCTTACTTACATCCGGGACATTAAGAGAAAATTGCGACCCAACTGATCGAGAATGTCTAGCCCAACACCCTCTCCTTACTGGGCCTCATGGCCCTTTATTTTCTGACAGGCCAATTACAATTAGTTGCTTGCTTTAGTAATGTTTATTATTTGGCAGATTGATTACGTGGACCATTGAGAATAAATTCTTGTTATTAGCACCCACTATGACTCTTGTATATAAGCATCTAATCCCCTCTTTTTTACCGAAAGATTAATCAAATTACAGAGCACAAGTCCTCTATTAAACCTCCTTCCTTCTTCCCTTCATTTATTCCTCCTAATCCCCTCTTTGTTAATCCTCCCCTTTCATTCAATCTTCACCAGATTCCATCCCCATAATCACAATTTTTTTTCACCCTTGTGAACCCACCAAGAAAATTACTGATATTCATAAGTAAATATCAAAACACTATCATAGGTTACGTAACACCAACATACGACAGTCACAAATAGGATTTTTGAATTGCTGAAAATGTGCTTCTTGAGAAAATATACGGGTCCATCTAGATTTTATAAATCTGGACATAGAAATAATCCTCGAAGCTACTGTGTTACCATGCCACTAAATGATACATGGCCACTGCTGCTAAAACCAGAATACACAAAGTCTAAATATTATACAAGTACAAAATATGAAACTTACATTCCCCTTATCAAAGTCACCACCTTGGATCATGAAATCCTTAATTACACGATGAAAAGTGGATCCTTTGTATCCAAATCCTTTCTCTCCTAAGGAAAAGAAAAAATAAAGTGCCTCAGATCAATACATTACACATAAAAGCAGTCAAGATAAAAAAACTCGTGTGTTTGAGAAGGGTGATATGAAAAGAGAACCTGTACACAGTGCACGAAAGTTTTCAGCTGTTTGGGGGACAACATCACCATACAGGCCCAACACAATTCTTCCCACAACATTTCCAACAGGATTCCCGATGCTTATATCAAAATATACTTTGTGGGTAATTTTAGACTGCAAGTCCACTTGCTGAAATATCAAAAAGAAATATCAGTGACAAAAACTACATTTCTTCCTTGTGTTCAGCACTAGGTATTATATAGGAAAAGAGAGGCAAACATTTGTAATGGTATCTGTATGTAATTCTTCAAAAGTCTACCTTAGCACACATACTTATGCTCAACGAACAAAGCAAAGGGAATCTCTGTAACCCTTACGAAAAGAACAAAGACAACAACAAAAAATGATCATTTGGAGAGAAAAAAAAGTCACATTACTTAAAGAACCCACAAGAAAATAGAAACTTAGTTACATGTCAAACTTAATTTTGTGAAAAGATCTTCTTCAAAAGGACAAAAAGGAAAAGGAATGGAAAATTTTCCTCCTTATCATAATCCGCGATGATAAACGAAAATTTGATAATATAATTGAATCCCATTTACATGCGCCAAGCCACATGATTTCACCTGCGCAACTTATATTATTCAATCCGACGGTGTACGGTATGCTGAATAAATACCAACATGTGTAGGAACCGGTGTTTGATAACTTTTGTTCGACTCCCGCTCAAAGGAGTAAATGTATGCTAACAGAAATCCTAGCATCTCTAGAGATCCACTTGAATCAGCCATGGGCCTAGAGATGTAGGTACCAGCTCTGCTCATGGACACACTGGCCGGAGGTAGATGAGCCTTCCATGATGCTCAAAAACCTGGTTTACGCATTTGCAGGGATCCATCGTCCCAAAGGAGCGGAGACCACAGGGGTCTAAAAGATTACCGTCATGGCTATTATCAGAATTCCTAACATCTCTAGAGATTCACTTGGATCAGCCATGAGCCTAGAGATGTAGGTACCAACTGTGCTCATGGACACACTGGCCGGAGGTAGATGAGTCTTCCATGATGCTCAAAAACCTGGGTTGCGCATTTGTAGGGATCCATCGTCCCGAAGAAACGGAGACCACAAGGGTCTGAAAGATTACCGCCATGGCTATTATTGTGAGCTTAAACTTTGACTCCAAGAACATCCCATAATAACCCTCGGTTCACTAACCAAGGTAAAATTCTATGTCAGGGCCCCGTTCACTTCATGAACCGGTGTTTGATTTTCCCCTGAATCAATGCTTTTCGTTTATCTTCAAGAATATAACAACTCCAATAGAGTTTACAAGACAGTAAGCTTGCAGTCTTTGCACAGTAAAAAAACCGTTCCCAAAAAAGAGATTGCACATCCCACAGCTCTCCAAGACTGTACAGCATGACCCAGTTCCAACTTTCTTCTAAAAAGTAAAAGGACCACCATACATGGTAACTTTCTACTCAAACCTTCGGCTCAGCATCTTTAAGTGCTCACAAAAATTCCAAGACAATAAAGCTTCATACAACCACGATACAAGATCAACAATCAAGAAGTCTACAGCATAAATGGTCTATTTTCAACTCGTTAAATTAATAACGCATATCCAAGAAATTAATATTTAAAAATAGCCTTTTCTCAAATTTTAAAGTAAGAAATACTCCCTCCATCCTAAATTAATAGCTCCGTTTAGCAAAAAAGTTTGTTCTATATTAATAGCTCTGTTTTGCTAAATTTAACTGGTTGGGTATTTAAAAAAGAGTATCATAAGCTTATTTTTCCTTCCCTTAGATGTGGGTTTCACCATTCAATAAAAATCACTATTTTTCCAAATGTAGCATCAATAAAGGATGGAGGGAGTAGAAAAATAATAAATAAAAGAAAACAAGTGCATACTGGAACACAAAGAAAGCCAGAGAGAGAGAGCAAGAAAGAGTAACAGCACAAGTAAAAAATGTTCTACTCTCCCTTTGGTGTGCCAGCTACAAAAGCAAATTTTATTTCATGCATTTTTGGAAGAGAATCCCAGAAAAATGCTACTTTATGGGGAAAGGGCATCTAGGAAATAGCCCAAATAATAGTTAAGTGGTAGAAAGAACAGAGGCCTAAAAACCAAACATCAAGCTAACCACATAAATAAGAGAAATATACAGGAAATCTATATATGCATCACTAACTGATGCAGGCCAGTGATTAATCAAATAACAAAGGGGTAGTTTACTTGTTTAGTACTTTAGTTGGAAATCAAAACAGGATTGGAAATCAAAACAGAATGAGTGGAGCAAGTATAGAATCATTCCCCTCCAGAGCACTTCCGCAAAAACAGAATGGGTGGAGCATCATTTCCCTGGAGAGCACCTCCGCACCAAATCGATTCCAGAAGATTCCTAAGAGCATAGCAGAATAAAGAGGAGGCAAAAGGAAAGAACCAGCAGACCGGAAAATTTTGATATCGTTGATTGCTCCTCAGAGCCTCTTTGTGTCAGCTCGTGGATTCAGGCGGACGTTTATTACTTTGATTTCCTTTTCATTTGCAATGACAGTGAGTTGATCCATTGTATTAGATTTTGAAGTTCTGGATTGGGCTTCAATTTTCTATGAAAGTTGTTTAGTTTACATAGTAATCCGAATTTGAAATTTCTGAATTGGATTTCAAATTCTATTAAGCTTTTCTATATTTCTCTGTAAACTGATGTTAGTTTTCCTGGAGGGAATTCTTATTCGATTAAAGGTTCTTTGTTGGTCTTGGGTGACTTCATTTTGAATTCTTATTAGATTAAAGGTTCTCTGTTGGTCTGGGCGTCTCCACCAACCCTCAACATCAAACTGTTTTCACACACTCTTCTGGCATCCGGACAACACCTATGTAACAGGATTACACAGCAAGAATTATTTTGAGCACCAGCAACATTCAGTATTACACTGTTTACATCAACCTTCAGGCTTCTAGGACTGAAGCTGATCACACTGCTCGACTAAAAATCGACACTTTTCTAAGAAGACCATTCAGTGCCAAAACTCATTCCAATAAAATTAAATGAGAAAGCCCATAGACGGTGGGATCCAACTAGTAAACAATTTGTGAAAATCACAAAATTCCATATGTTAAGCCTGATACTGACACTAGATTCAAGCCAACATCCTCCAAAATGGACGTCTGAGATCTAATTAACACCCACAACTCCCCCTCTACTATTATTAGATGCAAAGTCCTAGCTTGCCCATGATAGCAAGGCACATTTCCGCATTGAACCTGCTTGAAAATCAAACACCTACCAAAAGAAAAATTCGACAACAAAATGTAACCCTTGAAACTGCATCGGAAAAGGCTTCCCGCAATTAAATCACGACCATAATTAAGGGAAGAAAAAACACGAAATAACACATTTCGTAAACCTAAACAATTTCAGCCACAATGATAGCATAATTACTAGGCTTAGCTGAAACTGAGCGAACTAGCGTTCCAACAGAAATTACTAGGTTGGAAAAACCTAAGAAGTTTAAATATCATAACCCACAGAATAACCGGAAGAAAAAAAAACTAACCTGCGACTCGGCCCGAACCGAAGAGAAGAAAAGATTCCTCCTCTGACAAGACGGCGTAAGCGACCGAGAGGCCCGCAGAGCCGAGCCGGACAGGAAAAGCGAGGACGAAGAGGCGACCTCGGAGGGGCGAGAGAGGCATTTTCCTAGTTTGAGAAAACAGGAGGGCGAGCTCAGGGCGTGGACACCGGCGACGGCCCGGTGGCCGGATACGGACGAGCCCACATTCGCCTGAAAGAGGAAACAAAAGCAAAATGTTCAGAAAAGAGGAATCAGATAAAGAACCCAAAATTCGAAAAAAAAAATTGCATTCAAGTACAAATAAACGCACCAGTGTCGCGAAGGAAGCCGCCATTTTCGGAGGTAGAAAGTGGGGAGTAGCAGCTCCCGAGCGATGAAGGAGAGGGGTTTTATTGCAGATAAGATATCTGTAAGAATGTACCAAAGAGGGAGGAGGGTCGGTGAATCGTACGAAGTTACCCGCCTCTCACATGTAGCGACGTGAGCAACGCCATCGGGCCGGCTTCTTGCACATTATACTGTTGTTTTGCTATCCTCATCGTCGCAGGGGACCGCATACCAAATTCCAACATTTGCCTTATGATATTATCGCGCTTAGCATCGTGGACCATCGGATCTCAATCCGATGGCGAAAAGAGGCCGATCAATTATACATGTGTTGTCGAAAAATAAGTGATTATTGGTTCTGATCCACTGTAAATACGCTCACATGTGAGTGATCTCACTAGAGCCCCTCGTGCCATTAACACGAATTTTCAGCCCCTCGTGCCATAAATACTTGCACGAATGTTTATGATGTGCGCGGCTATTGTAAGAGCACCCACATGTGAGTCACTTATCGGGCTTCTAGCTTGTGGAGAAGCGACTTTTGTAAAATGATTATGGTTACCTGTGCGAGACAATGGCAGGTCGCAAGCTTGAGAAAATTTAACTTAGGATTTATGACTTTTTATTGTGACAGGGAGTGATTAGTGCTGTCCCTCTGACAATCATTGAAGGCTCACATTGATACATGGGGCCGATCCAAATAACCGCGAAAGCCATAAGATGATGGTTGTGGATCTTAATCTCATCTTCCTTCCAAAAGAGTTGCTTTAAGAAGCAGGGCCAGCATTAATCTTTGCCACAATGTTTTCATGGGGATTCAAAATCATTATGTTTTCTTCTATAAGGAAATCATAGTTCATGTAGAAAAATCAACTAGTTCTAGGACATCCGTACCAACAAACGTTATGACCAAGATAAGGCATAGATGATGATGATGATGTTCGTGGCATCTAAGCTAAGTCAGCACTGGTATGTGGTAATTCAGCTTGCGACAGTCACATTGAGAAATAGGAACTTCATTCAGAAACTTTACCAAATTTCATACGCCCTTCGTAATCAGTCGGGAGTCCCACTGCTGACAACGCCAGAACTACCTCAAAATTACAATAGGCGTTTAAAATTGTTTAATGTTTTCTGCATTACGAATAACACTGCTCTGGTTCAATTGTCTTCAACTATATAATATGTATAGTTATTGATATATAGAGACCAGAACATGAAATCGAAGCTACAATAAGTAAACAACTCAGCTTTTCAAATGAGAAAATTTACAGTTAAAATATCACAACTTTAGAATACACTATCGCTCAAAAAAGATTTAGTAAAAGTATTATCCCTCCATCTTGAAATGCCTAGATTAAAAGCCTTCCTCAAAACATCTACCCGTTCTTCAAGAATAGATTCTTTTACCTGCTGTATTTGCTCATATTCCTTTTCCATGATAGATTCCAACTCTTCAAAATATTTTATCTTGTACTGAATCTTTCTCATCTATATCAGAGGCGAATCCAATCATGACTCTTGCTCAAAGGCCTACATCATAAAACAATAAAAGCTAGTATGAGAGAAAGGTAAATGGCAGATACCTGTGCCTCAAACACAGTGGCTAACAAATGTTCAATTTCCCTCTCTTCTTGATCCACCAGCAATTTGGCATTTGCAGCTGCTGCCCCAAGTGCTGTAGCAACTGCAGCCCGGAGCTTTACAATCGAAGAAACCGAGACTTCCTCAAGAGTGGGCTCTGTTTCTTCTGCATGTGGAATGATGCTACGGAAATTAGATCAACTCACTAGTAATAAGTATGACCCAGCTTTGGAGACAAACTCTTTCGTTTCTTCAGAATACAGAGACATGCGCACTTAAAACGTGAACTAGCTCTATGTTACTAAAGACAAAAAAGTACACTACTGGCTGGAAAACAACAGATAATTGCATGATTTACTGTGGATTTCAGAAAGAATAGAACCATGTCTCTTACCAATCTTAGTTATATAGAAGATGACGATTGTAACAGAAAAGAAGTGAGAACTGATAGAGAACCACGTGAGTACAGACTGCTAGACATGTTACCAAAAAAAAAACTGCTAGACACTAGCCTGCATAAATAGCCTGAACAGGTTAGCAAAATTCAGCACAAACATTATTGTCAAAAAAAAAACAGAAAAAGAATTCAGCACACCATGCACTTCCCAACTAATTTATTTTTTGTAGAACACCCTAATGCTATTGGCCCACTAAAAACCAAGTTCAAATTACAGCAAATTCAGTCAACCCAGGACACACATAACTTCAATACGACATTCAAAATACGACCATGAAACCATCATAGATAGCAACTAAAATATACATAAACGTGATGAAAATAATGACATGACAAAGACAAGGCAGATAACATGAAGAAGATATAATAAACAGACATTTCTTAAGTTTGTTTACCTGAATCTTCATGCATCTTATTCGCACCGGAATCTACATATGGCATTACGCTAGAAAGGGCAACAGACAAAGGCTTAAGTACTTGTTCGGTATCTAATAACAGTTAAGAAAAAAATGACAATAACTTGTTGTAGGAAATTAAGCAGCTCCCTAACCTTAGTGGTTCATTGCCCAAGAACGTAAAATCCATGCCTCGAACATCATCCTCCAAAACATTGAATACCTTCCTTGCATAAGGGTTCTCGTCACACATTGTCTTTATAGCAGCCTCAGCAGCAGCAGCTGCAACATTGGGGCCCACCACTGTAGACAAGCAAGCAGCCTGAGAAATAATATGTTATTTTTATTTCCTACCGAAAAAAAGCATAACTAGATTATACATTTCCCTAAAGCAAATTCACCTGTTTTATCAATGAACCATCAACATCAAAAAATGGAGTTACACGTCTTCTTTTTGGCGGTTGGGAAGATGCATCTTCGTCTAGAGATGACTTGCTGTCCCTGTTATCCTCACAGCTTTTGTCAACAGTTTTGATAACATCTTGAGGTTCACTGGAAGAATTTTCCAGACATTTGTCACGTCCGTCATAAACCTTAGACTCAGGCGAACCCAACATGTTTTCACCAAATGGTAGTTGCAAAAGCCGTGAGATACAATCAAATTTAGTCCTATTTTCAACTTGCTGCACCACAAGGTTCCAGTCATCCCCATACTTAATAACAGCATCCAAAAGAAGCATAGTCTCTGCATCAGTCCATGCTGCAACTTTGCCGGTAGTTTCATCACTAAAACTTTTTAGCTTAAAGTCAGCAACTGACTTGTTCTCCACATAATTCTCATTTTTAAAGCATCTTGCGCAAATTATAAAGCCATCCTGTACAACAAATACATGCATGACCTTCATAAGTAACAATTAAATGTAAAATATGTTTAAAAAAAATAAAAAACCCTAGACACAAGACTTACAGGGAAAAGGCTGTTAATGTATTTTCATGCCATCAGCCTAATAAATTATATTCTAGCCATATTCAGTAATATGTTTGGCATCTTCAGGGACATTTTACTGGACCTGTCTCCTGTTTGCTTTGAGACATAAGATAAACATAAACCGAAGGACAATGATCTCTGTGATTGAAACTTGCTCGACTATATCATCTAGAAAAGAGAAACTAACGTCTATAAACATTTTCTTAAGATTAAGACTTCTACCAATTTAGACAGCTCATTTATAAAATAGTAATACTTAAAAACATTAAATCGTAAAAATAATATTTTCAAATTAACCTGCTAAGCAGATTGCACATTATGGTCCAACAATGCAAACATGCTAAAGGTTGAAGGTGAAAAAGCATTTTCAACTATCGCGCATCCAAAGAAATTGGTGGAATTTGAAATTAGAACTAGAAATTCCCAAACCAACTGAGAACCTGTAAACTTCCCTTCAAGATCGAGTGAGGCTCGTTACATACATTCATCTTACCAAGGCTCACTTTATCAAGGCTAGTTATAACTTAGAAATTAAGCACTGAGCCATTATCTCATCAAAAATCACTTTATTCTGGATTCTATTTATTAGATGTATACATAAATAAAGTTGCACTTTCAAAATCAGCTATGCAGCCCGAAAAATGCATTTGCCAGTTAAACATTTTAATGCTCGCCAAAAATGGATCTGAAACAGAACATAAAGACCGGAATAGAGAGGAGAGATAAGAAAAGGGGAAAACAATAGAACAAAAGACAGTACCTTTTCCGATTTGTAATATTCAGAAGCGCACATTTCACCGCAAACCTGACAAGCTAATCTTTGAGAAGGCAAATTGTCAAATACGTCAGAGTAGCTCGCCAGATGCGGCATTCTATACACCGAAGCCGAAGCTCCATTGGAATCACTAGCAAGAGCAGCCGACGCCGCCGAGAGCACTTTGGTAGAGTTAGGAAACTCGGCCACCCGAATTCCAGTGGGGAATCCCTCCTCGAGACGCACCGCCACCTCACCGGGACCACCAGCGGCAGGGGAAACATCGGAGGGCAGCGGAGGGGCGCCGAAATTGACGAGACCCCAGTGCTCGAGGAAGCGGAAGATTTTGGAAAGGGAGGAGACGTCTCCAATGAGGGACTTGCGGACCTGGGTGAAGGTAAGGCGGCGAGAGGGATCCTCGCGGTACTTGTTGATGATGAAGTCGCGGTACTGCTTGTAGACCTTGGGGGTCCTGGAGAGCGAGGAGTTGTTGAAGAACTCCTCGAGGTCGCGTCTCTCGATCTCGTGGATCTCGTCCCACTGGAACCAGCCTAGAATACCGAGAAAAAGGGAAGAAAGCATGAAGAGTGAGAAGGAAATTAGGGTAAGAGAAGAAGAAGAAGGAGAAATATGGAGAAAGGGAATCGTTACTTGAGCGGCTGGGAATGGAATAGAGTTCGAGGTCGAGGATGGTGGAAGTGGTGGCGCCTTCCTCTGCTCTCTGCATCGCGCCACCTGCTTCTCCTCTTCCCTCTCCTTGGTTCATGACCAGGCCCGGTGTCCCAGCTCCCGTGCCCCGTCCGAGTTGAGTTTCTTCCGTTCGGTTTGGTTGTTTTAAACGACAGCGAGTCGGTCTTCGCGCTCCTAATTATAGTGGTTAATCACGGAAAACCCTATCCCTTTTAATACTCCAGTCTTTAGTTCGTGTTTAGGGGTGAGAGCCGTCAAAACAATTGCAGCCCGAAATAATTTGACGGCCCCGCCCCTGAACACGTATTTCAATTTATGGAGTAGTTTAAGTAATTTTTTTGATAATAAATAAGAATATTAATGAGAGTTGAGCCGAGTATTGAGCTTGCACGGTCTGAACTTGAATTATTTAAGTTTGGTTTGAGTTAGCACTAGAAGGTTGACTAAGCTTAAAATTTTTAACTCGAGCTCAGTTCAAATTAGACATCTAGAGCTCAAACTATAATAAGTGAAGCACGAACATAGGCTCGAGAAAGAAAAATAAAATAAAATATATTTAAATAAAAAGTATTTAAAATATTACTCATAGTAAAATATTTTTAGTATTACATATTAATAAATATGTTTCAACAACTTTTACAACTACACCTCAAACAAGAAAGAAGAAAACTATAATAAGCGAGTTTTAGTTACATATACTTTTAAAAGACAACATTATCATTTTTTTCTCTTTATGTGCATATAACTACTAAAAAATATAAAAAATAAAAAATTACTTAGTCATCATTACCATCTAGTTCTTCGTATCTTCCTTTATTTATATACTTATAAATTACTGATTAAAGAACTATTCTTCAACCTTCGTATATTTTTCAAAAATTCTAAATACATTACATATAAAAAAATAATTAACTAAGGTTGGTTTATCAGTGTCATGCTTCAAGTTTTGAAATAATATTAATTTCTCGGTGTCATGCTTCAAGTTTTGAAATAATATTCTAATTATTATTTTGTAAACTAAGGTTGATCCTCCTACTGTCATGTTTTTTTTAGAAAAGTTTTTGAGTATATTAGTGTGATATCATGTTAATCTTCTATAACATAGTAAGGACTGCATTTGGTTTTTTAATTGAACTAATTTTAATTCAACTTCAAAAATTGAATTGAACTATTAGTTTAGGACATAAGGAGTATATTAGTGTTTACAACTCTATTTTTGAAAAAAAAATATACATCATACATATAAAGTATGCATCCATCACAATTTAACGAAGATAAATATCATGAACAAAGGTTATATGTTTGGGCTCACACATGTTAATTCAAGCTCAGACATCATGGACCATCAGATTGACATCCGAATGTGCAAGAGGAGATAAACCAATCTACCTCTTAAGTTGTATGCATTGTCAAATCAAAATCTGAGGTCATGCGATGTAAGCCAGTAAGGGTTAACATAATCGTGGGTGTAACGCTCGAGATTTTTCATCCTTTTTTCTTAGAACTTATAGAATTTTTTTTATATACAATAAATCAGAGTCAAAATGACAAAATCAAAACCTGTATAAACATTTTAAAATTTAAAACATCATACGGTTAAACATCGTACCGCCAAATCAAATATCCTCAGCCATTACTCGAAAATAAACGTACGACTAAATTACCATGATCATGGATTTTTAAATACAAATAACTCTCAGGCATCCCCGAGTACAAGTCCCATAAACAATCCACTATCTAATCCAAATTAAAAGTCCAGAAGATATAAATATTTAAATCTCACCAAATACATCATATCGTGGCACCAAATATACTCACATAGAGTCAAGGTTAAACCTGAACCAAAAGGGGAAATGATTCACTGCAAAATCGAGCATCCATCTCTAGGAGCTCTCTAACACAACCTGCAAAAGCCTCCCGAACAATGGGGCTAAAAGAAGTAGGGTGAGTATGAAAATACTCAGTAGGGAAAATCCCAAACGATGAACTCAATAAGTTCATAAATACATGCATCATGCAACCCAATCATGAAGCAGTCAACATAATATAATCAAATACATCTGCAGATACTAATGCAAGCACACCAATGAAAGCACACTTACACAAACACCCTTAATCAAGGTCTTACAACTTACTTGTACCATCGTACACATACTTAAAACCTTACATATACTTGTATGACCTTATTCGCACAATCTTACACTTACAGTCCTTATCAGAATCATATATTTACAATCGTGCTCAGAATCGTACACTTACGATCTTACTCCGAAACTTACACTTACATTCTTACTCAGAATCATCATCTTACAATAGTACTCATACTCACACGACTTACACGTACTTGTACGACCTTAATCATACAATTATACACTTACACATAAACGTATTCTTACGTCTTCCTAAGAGCTTACACTTACACTTATTCTGGATCTTACACATACAACTTACTCAAAATCTGAAGCATACAACATACTTTCACTATCGTACACATACTACCGACAACTGAAGCTCATTACAATTAACAAGCTCCAACGTCGAAAAGGAAGGGAATGCCACAAGGGCGTCACCTTAACCTTTGAAGAGCAACTAGATGTCATGGACTTTTCCGAAGGCAAGGCACACCTATGCTCATGGGGCACAGGATCAAATAAGTAAGAGTAGATCCATGATACTACTTACCTGAGCGCGCAAATACCCACTCTCTAGGGTCATACAGTGCCAACAAGGGCCATATAGTGCAAACTAAGGGCGAAAAACATACAGTGCCACTCTAGGGCAATAATCTTACAATGTCACTCTTAGGCAAAACATACAATGCCATCTAGGCAGAAACATACAGAGCCCATGAAGGGCGAAAACTTACAGCGCTCTCAACAGAGTATCAAACGTCTGAGCTTAATACAGCACACAAACCAAGTCAAAGCATACATCGCTCTCAACAGAGCATCAGCCGTCTAGTGCACTATATAGCACACAGACAACATCCCGCAGGAATAACCACCATGGCAAGACACAAGAAATGCTCATCCGATTCATTATCGGCTAGCTCAAACACGGAACTTAATTCATCGAACCCTCAAGTCTCAAACTCACAATGCTATTATTAGTTTTCTCATAATTCAAGTTTGAATTAAGTATATTATGCGGTACAATTATGTCAAACTAACTCACAGTCCTTGACTGATCAAACTGAAGTTGAGCCTGATCCAAACCCTAGTTCGTCAGGGTAGCAGACTTCACTTACCCATCCAAGTCACAACATGGCTCACTGTATATAGATCCTTACGTAATCATACATCCTCTGACATCCACCTTACAATCAAAACATCTTACATCGCCAAACTGAGCTCCTCAAAGCAGATCCTCGTTATCCCCCCTTACACCTCACTGTTTATGCTTATATTTTACTTTATAATTTGTACGTTATGCTTGTACAATTATGCACACTCTTACCATTTAACAAACCCACATAAGGCTTTACACCTAAGTTCTCTTACTTACAGAAACCAACCCCTAACTTTGCTCCACCCCAAACCGATCCAATCCGCTCCATTCTTCGTTTGTCATACTTACGTTTGTCGTCTTCAATCACATGCTTACCCATCCATATCAGACTCCATACCAAAAACCTTACCACTTCTTACCGTCCATCGCCCATACCTCTGCCCTCACACAGTCCACGCACATAACTAACTCACGGTCACTAGTCATCACTAGCAAGTCCATAAAACACATACATAGCATACTTACAGATTTGCTAGCCATCGCTAGCACATACATATTCCACATCCATAGAACGTGCATACAACTCATACATATTAATCATACTTGGCACACGTATTACACATGCATCAACGTACTTACAGTTCATATGCATGTCATATGCATCTAAACATACCATATAATCATGCTTATATGCACATCATGGAATTCCTAGCATGCTACTACTCATTCAAGCATGCTATCATGAATTTACGAGTTCAAAGATCCCCTACCTCGTAAACAAGACGTTTGATGGCGAGCACGCGACGGTGGCGGCGTCGGTGGCGGAGTCGGTGGTCAAAACCATTGCCTAGCTGAGAGAGTTGTTGTCCCGAGGTTTTAGGAAACGCCAGAACTACACACAGCCAAAAGGGGTATCAAAGTCAAAGCGATAAAATTCGCGATCCACGGCAACACACTATAGGCGGCCGGGAGAAAGATCGTGCCAACGAGTGGCAGGTACAACTGAAAGACAGGGTATATTCACTAAAATTCGATCAGTGGTTGAACAATACCCAACCGGTCACAAAACGTCGAAATCGGTCGTGGGCAGCACCCAACAACATCGATTTCGCATTTACAAGGGCCCACATATGGGCGGAGGGCGTGGGGTAACATTCAAGGACAGAGGAGAGGTGGAGGACTCCGATGTCAACTCCAGATGATGGCAAAGCCATCTGACGGTCGGGAGGCACCAAAGCGGCACCAATACCCTAACCCGCACATGCGGCTACTTGCACACGCGGCCAAAGGGAGGGGAGAGAGGGCTAGACGGTGTCGGCCCAAAACTCGGAATGGCAGTAGGGTCATACCAAGGGTGGTGACTGACAAAGATACCTTTGTCATTGTCGTGTCAAGGTAGGCCGACTAGAGGCCATACGGTGTCCGGTGGAGGTAGGATGGTAAGATGGCAAAACATGGCGCTCTCTATAGTGCGGTCAAACACATAATCAGCAGAGGGGAACCTGGCCCATGCCGAAAGAACAGGGGCGGTGCCGCACTAGGGCAGCCAGCCATCTCTAGGTTGAGACCCGCCAAACTACAAGGTCCAGAGGTGTTCGGCATCCAACGATGCTTAATGGCCCAAAACGGGTGGAAAACCCTGGGCACAAAGGAGTAGGGTTTACTGGCGGCTCTAGCCGACTGCATTGTGGCCCTAGCGGCCAGGAGGAGCTATCTCCAGCCAGAGGTGATGGCCAAAGTCAACGGCGACATGCCGGACAAATTGCACAATGAGGAGCAAAGGCTCTGTTTTCTGTGGACGAGCACATCAAACGGCGGGTGACAAATCTCGTTCCAGCGGAACGGAGGGGACGAAGGCTTAACCGGGCTGGTTGGAAACATCTACCATCGTTTCCAGGCCGGAGAGAGACCGAACAACGGTCTGGTGGGTCAAGTCCAGTGTCCGACATCCGGCTAATGGTGCCAGCCAGTGAACTCAAACAAAACAGGCAAAACAGGGGGAAATGATGGAAGGCCGAACCGAAATAGAGCGAGGGAGGCCAGAGAGGGTGGAGCCAAGTTGGGTGGGACCAGTCGTGGCCTTCGTTAGGCCGGGACGGAGGCCATGACGACCAGCCGGCCACTGTCGTCCCGTGCTAGCACCATTGTTTATTCAACCCAATCAAAACAAAGCAGCATATGGGAGGAAAGAGTGGGGCGGCGGAGAGGCCGGAGTAGGTGGATCCAAGCCAGTTATGGCCAATCCTCGCCGTCACTAGGTTGGGGAGGAGCCCACGGCGACTATCCAGCAACTGCCGGCCAGTGGCGGCGATTCTAAATCAAAATACAGAGAGGGGCAGAAAACAGGGCAGACATGGGGGGGAAAGGACGGGGCGGCGGAGCAGAGGCCCACTGGGCAGGGAGGGGTGGCCTCCCGCCATCACCGGCCCAGGGCGGAGCCGTGGCCGGCCGGCTGGCCCTTGGCCGCCCACGGCGGCGGCTTAGCAAAAATACAGTGAGAGAGGGAGAGAGGGCTTATCGGGACGATCTAGGTGGGGGAGCCGGCGGAACTGGCCAGGGCGGCGGCCCTGCTGTCACCGGCCTGAAGCTGGCCGGACAGAGGCCGGGTGGAGCCCACCAGCCACCGTCGGCGCCGTTCACTCACAAATCAGAGAGAACAGAGAGATCGGCAGAACAGGGGAGGAGCACGGGCCGAACGACAGAGCAGCCGTGGCACCGGGACAGTGGCCTCCCTGTCGTCGCACGGCAGGGGCTGAGCCGGAGGTGGCGACCCTGCGGCCGGCGGCGGCTGGGATAGAGAGAAGTCGGAGAAGGGGGGGAACATTGTTCCAATTTTTTTTTCTGGATCGGGCCAAGCCCAATCTGATCTATTGTATATATATATATTTTTCCCCTTATCTTCTATAGTCTCCTTCTTTAACGATTTTTTGCGCCGTAAACGTGCGTCTAGGCCTGTGGCCTACGATTGGACTCACACCCGACTATACAGGTCGTGACCAAATACACTGAAGCGTCAATATTTTCCCACTGAAAACAAATTGAAAAATCGTAGGAAAAACATAGAAAATCGTAGGGAAAATCAGGGGCATTATAGTGGGTGAGCCTAGGCTCATATAAACAGGTTTCATATATCATATATGATACATGGCATTGGAAATATATGTGATTATATGTCCTATTATAAATGTCATACATATATTTAAATAAATAGTTATGTCTATAATATATAAATTTTATTCATTTTATATATATTATTTATATAAAATTTTAAAATTATATTTAGGTTGAGCTCAAAGCCGGGTAAAGTCAAGTTTAAGTTTTATTCAAGCCTAGCCGAGTCAAGTAAAGGTACACTCAAACTCAGCTCTAGCCTATTTGAGTTTGAATTGATTTCAAGCCGAGTTGGGCCTACTTGATGAGCCAACTTGGCTTGTTAACAACCCAAGTAACTATGTTCAAATTATTGATTCTCCTCGAAAGGTGTCTCCACTTTTCCCCGTCCCTTTCACTCAGCCTTGCCTCCGCGGCTCTATCTACACCTCTTGTAAGGCTACTAAAAAGTCGAGTTAGCTAGTCAAGCTGAAGAAGCTTAGCTTAGTTCGACTCGAATTTGACTCGACTCGAAAGGAGTTTGACTCTAGCTCGGTACAAACTTGAAAGTAAACAAGTTGATCTCGAACAAGAGCCAACTTGAATCAACTTGACTCAAAACCTAATTAGTTCGACTCAAGATCAACTCGATGCTTAGCTCGAACTCACCTTGATTTGTTATATATCACTTTTTACATATTATATAAATTTATTAACTTTCACCTTGCATGTAACCACAATATTCTATGTTATTTTATATTTATATATATATATATATATATATATATATATATATATATTAATACATGGTATATAATATAGTATATAATACCCAGATTATGTTATTATATTTCAAACAAATATAAATCCTACTACTAATAAAATTGAGAATGTAGGTATGATATATTATTTTATTCCTATTATACTCTTATTCATTTGTATAATATTCTTTAATTTTTAAATACAACTTTTAATTATTTTAATCTAGAATTTTACTTGCATAATAAACATTCTTAATTCAACCAATCATATTAGTTTAGAATTAGAGATCTAGTGCATTATATCTAGATTTTTCCTACAAATATATTCAATGAACCAGGTTTAAATTTTAGTGTTGAGGTCCAATTATATGAATTTTTATTTTTGCAACCAATACACACCCTTAAATATTTTAATGCTAAGGTCTTAATAATACTCTCATTGTGAGCTTTTTTGTAGTCATTAGAGTAATGAAATTTGAAATATATAAATAAGAGTTGTCATGACTTTTTTTACTAGTTCAATTTTTTGTGGCTTATTGTATGAGAGATTTGAATAACATTAGTTAAATTTTTGTGACTAGTAAAAGTTTTTTGTGGGGTAATTATTGACTTTTATTTTAACCATAAAATTTGAAGTGATATTTATAACTTTAATAGAATGGAATTGTGGTTGTTACAATATTTTATTTTTGTAATGTTAATGTGATTATCTAAATTAATATAATTTTTATGGAGAAAAATAATTTGGGTTGTAAATGGAATTTACCTCAATTGAGTCAATTCAAACATAAGTTCGAATTGTTGTAGTATATTTTCAAGTTTAAGCTTAAGTTAAGTTAAGTTTTGAGTTTCTTGACCGAATCGGAGTTTAAGCTAAGTGTCTAGATGTCAATAGAACTCAAGTTAAGCTCGAACCAAGTTTTTAGAATCGAGTTCGAGTCAAAAAAATCTCAAAACTTGGTTAAACTCAACTTGTTAGTACCCTTACCCTCTTGTTCTTCCTGTTTCCGCTCCCTTATCATACCATCCTCATCTCTTTTAACCCCTCCTCTTCCTCACCCTTCACCTTCCTCACCTCTTTTTTAGTGGTTGTTGTCAAGTTATCTTCAGTTAGATATATTTTTCGATCAAAATAATATAAGTTTAGTAAAGTGTTGTCTAATTGACAGATTGTTCGCCGCAGATGGTAAGTTTTATGGTCGACCCAACCTTTGGGCGTGCCCTATTGGCTTTTTAATCCAACGGGAAGTCCAAAGAATTCACGTTCATGGTTCTGTGGAGCGGTGGGCGGACACTTCGTGGCCTCGCAATGACCTGCTTCACCAATTGTGTAGGGTGGTGGCTTTTTTTGAGGTTGCTTTGCAGCCTTGACCAACATTTTCGAGACTATGTTCTTTGGTGCGAGAGCTTGAAGTCTTCTACAGGTCTTAAATGTACATCATTGGCACAATATGGCTTCTCGTTGCTCAAGTTGAGTTGTTAATGGAAAGTTCCAAATAAACAAACAAAAAATAAATGAAATAAATGATACTCATGCCGCAAACTGCTTTACACTTGTGGGTATGAACCTGTACAGTATAAAATAAAAGAAACAAATAATAATACAGGGGCTCACAAAAAAGCAAAGAGTTATAGATCTTCAGGGCGTTGAATTTCACCCATCAAGATGCGGTTACTGGACACCTTAAAACCTAGGAGAGCTGGATCGATCTGCCTTCCTTTCTTTCCCTTCTTTTTCCCACTTTTCGCCCCTTGAGCCGCATCGTGTGACTCATAAGGCCCAGCGTTCGCGTCATTCTCCGGACCACTTTTCCTATTGCTTTTCAACATATCTATAAACAACGGCTCCGAGACATCTGCATCACTGCAGGAGGACGTCTGGCGGAAATGCATGTCTTTTCTGCCAGAGGCAGCTAATACCTCTGATACGTAATTAGCTTGGTTCCCACTAGAATCTCTTTTCCCCTCTGCAGAAAAATGTGGTGGAAAAACATTAAAAACTTGATGTTCAATGTGGAATTATGATAAAAACAAGAGATAGCGTACCATCTGCAGCAGCTGTAGCGTTCGCTATGTTTTTTGGTCTGGCAGCAGAAGAAGCCATCTCGGATAAAGTTTCATGAGTGGACAAAGACCTCGATACAGGAGGGCGCTTTAAATGAGAGCTATCAAGTCCTTTAGGGTGTACTGTCGTCAACCTAATTGACAACAAAAAAATGATAAATGAACATCCGTGAAAGATCGGTGATCCAACATATTATAGCTGGAACCAAGGGGTAAAAGCAAGTGCCAATGACTCGTATCTGTAGTGCCAACATATTTACCTTTCTCTAGTCATGTCATCGCTGTAAAGACCAGATCCTGCTAAATCATAACCGTAGAAGTCCATGTTTCCGCCTATATGACAAGCATAAAACTTTAGTGAACATTTGAAAACGATAATACCGAATAAAACTGTCAATCACAGGGGGCAAAATATACCAATGGAAGCTTGCCTAACAGGGGCATTAACCGGGTAATCTGCAGGAACTGTCCCCGTTGATTCAGCCAGATTGTCTGTCTCTGAACCAAATCTATTTCCTACCTTGCCTTTCACTCCTCGCTTTTTCCCCCGTTTCCCATCCTTCCCCTCTATGCCACCAGCAAGGTTGGATTCTGCATAAGCTGCCTGCCCTGCCTCATTGTTGACAGAAAGAAACTGCTCATCGTCAATGAAGACTCCTGAATTTGATCTCAAAGACAACCTTTCACCACTTTCAATGCTGCTAGATTGCTCATCCAAGCCACCCACACATACTAAATTAGAGTCATAAGGTACATCCATGATGTTACCCAATGTGGCTTGAACTAAAGGATCCACTTGATGATCCGGTCCAGACACAGATACGGGCCAAGAGGGTTCTCTCCTCTCATATGAAGAAGAAAAAGCTGGGCCACCATCCGTACTCATCTCCAAAGACTCGCCAGTATTCAATCTGGATCTTTGATGAAGCATGTCAAACATAGCTCTATGGGCATTTGCACCATTTCCTGTAGCTGACGCCCATAAACTTGAATCCTCAGCAATTGCGTTAGCCTCCAATTCCCTCCTCTTCTGCTCTGCTTCAAGCTGCAACTGGTTAAACCGTGACTCCACCCAACTATTCGGCAACTGCCCATTTTGTTCAGACCAGACACCAGTCTGTTCCAACTGAGGCACATGAAGCTGGTTAAGAATTTGAGGATGGCTATGGGACTGGATTCCAGAAGCGGGTAGATCCACGTGAGAACCGTGCCTTTCATGTACCTCTAAGCCTTGAACTCCCCTAGAGAGAGAGTTCACAATGTGATCCACATTCATCCCAGGACCACCAACATTAGGCAATGAGATTGATCTATCAATAGACAACGAGTTTGGCTGTTCAAAAACCCCTGCACGCTGAAGCTGCTCCTGTAGTGCAAGATTGAGTTCATGATTACTCATTTGTTCAAAGGAAGAAGGCCTTTGATGCTGTTGATGATAAATGTCTAGAGGGTTAAATCCAGCAGAACGAGCCCCTGGTCTCATAAACTGGTTGGGCTCATCAGTGGACCACATCCTGCTCATATGCTGTCTCTCTTCTTCCATAGCAACTTGCTGCTGCCTGAAAGCACGTGCTGCCTGAAGTTGCTGTTGTTCTTGCTGTTGCATGTTCAAAAGAATCTGCTGATGTTCCAAAGGATGCATCTGCGGATGCCTTTGATTTTCATGCAAAATTAGCTCCAACAGCTCCCTGTGGTGTTCTGGAGCCAAGTTCCCAAATTTAGCCTGGATCATCTGCTCCAGTCTTGGATCATGCTGGAGTCTATGGTGGTGCTGCTGTTGTTGGTGCTGCTGTTGTTGAAGGTCCCGAAAGAATTGCTCCCGGTATAGAGCTTGATCAAGTTCGTTGGGACCCTGCAAAGAGTCCCCTCGTGACTGCACAAAGCTAGGATGATGATCATGCATCTGTTGTTGTTGCAGAAACCTTTCAAGAATCAGTTGCTGAGCCTGAGACTTCTGTTGCTGTTGTAATTGTATATGGTGCTGATGAAGCTGTTGTTGCTGAAAGTGGAGCTGCTGCTGCTGTCGAAGTTGAAGTTCCCTTTCATGTTGTAGGCGAAGCTGCAGATGATGTTCCATATCCGCACCAGATTGACCAATTGACTGCTGATTAATGAGATTGAAACCGTGAGGGAGAGTAGATCCAGCCAACTGATCGAGAAGAGGTCCATTTAGACCACCATGAGTAGAGGAATGCTGGTTAGGAAGCAGAATTTCCCGTTGCAATTGCTGCTTCTGCAGTTCCTGAGCAAGCAACTGCTCCGTCAAATCGAAGTGCTTGGCTTCAGGTTCCATGTGAGACAGGTGTCGAGTGTCCATGGCATCCTGAAGAAAATTTGCGCCAGTAAGGTTGTTTCTTCTGTAATCTTCAACCCATGCATCCCGAATGACTGGATCTTCAGATAATGCACTTAAGGAATTCTGCTTATGGCCTGGAAGAGAGGCATCTCTAAGGTAGCCACGATCACCAACCCCAGGTGACTCCGACAACTTCAAAGAAGGCCCACCTTCCAGCTCAGACCATAACAGTCCAAGAGGATGCATATTATTATCCTTCAACATTTTTTGATTGGAGATGTTCTTTCCTCCTATTCTATTTCCCAGCAAAAGGTTGTTTTCTGAATCCCCTAGAGAATCCTGAAGACTGGTAAATGGTTTCCCTCCCAAGTTTCCACCGCTGCCGCTAGATCTCTCGGGAAACAGCACTTCTGTCAATGAAAGTGTTACCCAAAAGATTAATAAAGAAAACCAGAAGAAAAAATTAAAATATAATAAAAAAACCAACCTCCAACGCCATGTGCAGCATAATCATGAAAGTTTCCAGTCTCAGTATTAGGCGTACTTGCAAAAACTTCTGGCTCTGTATTTGACAAATTAGAGTAATGATTGTCAAGATTCATTTTGGCCAAGGACCATTGCTGCTCCTTTACAGCATCAGAACTCTTCTGGTCAAGAACAAGGGGATGACCACCATCCAAGTTGGCCCCAAAAGATTCAGCTGTGTGGAGGGTATCACCAGACTGGATCCCAGAAGCAGATTGAGGTTTAGCTCTTAAATGTGGCATGACTTCACCAAGTTCCAGAAAAGGTGTTCCTTCTGGAGCATCAGCTAAGCATACTGGCAATTCAGTGCCAAAAAAGCCTTGTTCAAACCATGATATTATGTCAACCCCCAAAAAGGGGCCCTGAATTTCTCCTTGTGGGTCTCGATAAAAGAAACTTAATTCTTCCGGTTGAGGAACTTGTTCCAGTTGCTTCACTTCTGCATCTTTATGCATAAACTGCTCACTATAGAGGATCTCTTTGGGATTTAGCAGGTCAAAAAGAGAATTTGAATTAGGCATCTTGGAAGGATTCAACAAAGCAGCTGGTTGGCTGCTAAGAGCCTCCTGATGGTGCAAAAGATTGGAACTATCATCTTGCTTAAGCACATTTGTAGAACCACCTGTACCAAGTTCACGTTCATAATTTGCAGGACTAAAACCCAGCTCTTTGGTACTGAAAACATCCAGCAAAGCTGTGCCCTTACTTTCCTGCTCCTTAATAATAGGATCTTTACCTAAAAGAAAGAAAAATATCAGAAAAAGATACCTTAAAAGAAATGTAGGGAAAGTATAATATACCAGAACAAAGTTTACCATATAACACATTTATTTCAACACCATCTACTATAGAAGAATGATCCCTTGTGGCTTCCACCAAAAACTCAGCACTCTCATAATTGGAAGGTGCAGTACCAATTTTTGCCTCGGGTGAAGTGCCAATTACAAGACCTGAACAAAAACTTGGTCTGAGAAATATGAAGGCTTAAATCACTTAATGTCAACAAAAAGCTGCAGAAATATTTATAACCTGTGGTGTCCAATTCTTGGCCCCTTCCCATCTTGTCTCTAGTTGAATTATAAGTTGCACCGCTACTAGTGACTTTACCTTTAGATATATTCTCAAGAACAGCCTGTCAACCAAAGCAAACTACTTAAAGCACCTCACACAAAAACATTCTTGTAAGGTAGTACAAAATGCCAAAAAAAGCAGGTACGGATTCTGACATAATTTACAACTTCTTTATTCATTGAAAGTTCCACTCTAGCTATCAAATATCACACAAAACAAAAGGCATCAGGGATAAAAAAACACAATAAAAGAAGATCCAAGTCAAGGACCCCTAAACCAAGTCATGAATCGGATAATTAAAGGAAAAACATAATTTCTAAAGCCAAAAAATTAAAAGTTTGCCAATCCAGAATTAGTATACTGGTTAGATCTCTCCCATTTCAGGGAGAGGTCCCAGGGTTGATTCCCTATGGCAAATAGTGAAGGGTTTGTGAGCTTTACCAATGAAAAAAAAAAAAATTTCAAAGGAATCTCAGGCAATGACCCCAAAAGTTTACTCCTCATCAAATGAGGAGCTCAAAAAACATTAATTCACAACCCTATGTTTGAGCCAAGTTCATCAAGTGAGTCAGGCTCAAGATCAAGCAAGGCAATACCTGCGCTCTCTTTTTCCATAGGAAATTTAAGAATGCATTAATTAAGAACATAAAATTGTAGAATAACCTATCCTTTATAAGTTTCAATTAGTTAAGCAAGCACAAGATAGCCAAAATAATCTTGCAAACTTATTGTGTTCAATACAAAAGTCATTAAGGTGAAGGGTAAAAAACGGAACTGGCTGGGGCCGGCCCAGTTAGGTAGCCAAGCTTACTGCATAAGCATGAATAAATTGCTTTGCAGTTAGGCTTTCAGATGCCCACTTTCAAACACCATCATAATGAGGTGTGCCATACACATCAGCCATATGCATAGAGCACATAAAAATGCATAACCAAACAATGCATATAAAACAACTGTAGTTGCCATTAAAGTATTGAAGTATGATCAATACCTCCTCTTCAGCATCAGGTGCAATAAAAGCCAGAGGCTCGATGGAGCTTGCTTGAGTTATGGTGGGAACTTCGTCAAATCCATCAGGAAAAGAATCAAATGAAGGGTGTAGCCTGTGCTTCCTGTAGATGTCAAGAAGTTTGCCCCTTGGATAGCAAAATAAATTTGCAGATACACCAAATTTTCCAATCCCCATCACACCCCTATCTAAAGGACCAGCACCAATAGGGCCACCAGAGGAAGGTCGGTTACCAGACAGGCCACCAGAGATGTTTGACCTTCCTCGTCCTGAAGAAAAACCCGTTGAAGCTTCCACTCGTCCTCTCTCTAGACCAAATCCAGGTGCTGCACGATACACAGATGAAACTGCAGAATGGGACTCCTGACGGTGAGTACGAGGTCTCCACTTATCCTCACGCTCAGCAGTTGAACGTGTGACTCCTATAAACGATGCCTGCTTTTCACTGTGTGCATCTTCTTTGTCTGTAGTGACCTTTTTTTCAATTCGAGAATCCTTTTCTTTGTCTTCTGGACCCCATCTCGACGACCACTTGCTATCTCGCCGTAACTCATGCCCAGAATTGCGACTACTGACATCATGCCATCGGTCAGATGAAAGCAGTGTTGTCCTGGTCTCAGAGGGTTCTCTGTTTGAAACACTGTCAGGACGACGATCGTTCTTGCGATCCCTTCTGCCAAGTAAGCTTGTTTCTCTCTCTTCTTCACGCCAGCGACGACTACCTTCATTATCAGCTGTGTTCCTTCGCCATTCTTTCTTGTCTTGGGACCCTTCCAAGCGCCATCCATCCTTTTGAACTGGCAAATCCTAAATAAACCAAGAAGATTATATAACCAATGGATCAATACCCTTTTTTCCAATACTCTACTACAACCTCCAATGATCCCAGCATACAACATAAGCATCATTCTGAAGATTGAAATTTTATTGTTTCAACAAACATGATGCTAAATGAAAAGTATCGACAAAGAAGGTATAGATCACTTACATCAATGAAAATTTTTTATATTGGAGCACTCAAGTTTTTCAGTTTTTTTTTTTAAAAAAGAACTGTCATCATAAAAATTGAAAGCAAACCTTGGACACTGCATTTTAGAAGAAGGCTAAGAATCCATACCCCCGAGGCATTTAAAAGACTGGTCTTGCTTTCACTAGGTTTAGCATACAGCCACTGAGGAGATAGTGGAATGCTGTTCTCGGACGCTGCTTGATCTGCAATGTTTTCATTACCAAAAAAATAAGTACTTAATAACAGATATAAAAAAACACATAATATATGTTATCCGTATAAAGAATGATAAAATGAATGTATAATTTCAACTTACCTTTGGAGTCATCAACAAAGCCCAAAATACCCTTCTCCTCATCATTAACTCCTGGAGCGCCATCTGATGTGGAATAAAACATGTTCTAGTTAATACCCTACCAAACTTGTGTAAGGAGAATGGAGGTAATGGATACATAAAAAGATACAAACATAGAAACTCAAGACTGACTTGTAAAAAAATAGATCACAGTGTAACTCCTACCAAAGTAAGTGTTTGTGATAGCCACTTACAATGAATAACTAACCAACAGTACCACAAAAGAGCCAAGTCAAAACATAATCAGACAACAGACACAACTCAAAACACCAAGCGCCAGCTTGTATAATGCAAAACATAACTCTCTAAATGAAACTTTGGCACCAGAACATCAACTGAGTATTAGACTCGAAATGGAAGAAATTACCAACACAGAATCACTAAAACACCATTTTTATCATAAAAATGCATACATGTGCGTGCGTAAATGCACACATAGGTATCATCCAAAAGGCAGAAAGGGGGGAAAAGTTACAATCCCAAAACAATAGCTCACAATATGCATAAAGAGTACCAAATTGTTCCAGCACATTATTTCATACCCTCCAACACAAATATAAAAAGAGGATAAAAACATCTGACAAATAAACTCCAATGGGAAAGGAAGTATTCTCATCTCGCTATTCATTGATAAAAGTGAATCAGCGATGCTCGTTCACTTTGACATTATTCTCCTCAGCAAGTTTTAACACTTAAAAACAAGACGGAGAAGTAAGAATTTTCTGATAGAACTAGAACACCACACCTCAAGTAGCGTAGACGTGTCGTTAAAAGAAAAATTATTCCTGTAGTTCATAGTTAAGATCAAAGGGCCTAACATCTCTTTTTCTATGTCACTCCGATAAATCCTTAAAAAAAAGCCTATAAACTAATCATAGAAGCTACCCAGTCTTGCGATGCCACACACAATACGAAACTCAAATCAGAGCATCAAAACCCCACATTTAACACGAATTCAGATCACGCCAACCATACATCCGTTCGAATTCAAAATCCACGAAAAAATAACGGCAGAAAAGTTCCAGGTACCTTTGGCGGACCACGGCTCGTTGGAGGATTTCAGGGGGAGAATGACTTCCGGCAGATCGACCTTACTGTCGGCCATGGCGGGGACAGGATCAACGAGATCCGGAAAGGAGACTTCGAATTGCTAATCGCTTCAACAACGGGAAGCGAGATGAAGACGACGAGACAAACCAGACGGCTCGGCGGGATCGACACTAGGGTTTGAGGATCGACGTCGCAGGGGTTTTAGGGTTTCGCGGGCAGGAGCGAGATCGCTGTTGAGGGAGCGCGGACGGGATTGGGAATGGAACAAAGAGAGATGATTGGGGGGGAGGGGCGCAGGCAGAGTGTAGGGAGCGATAGGGGGAAGAGCGGCAATATGAGAAGCAGCGGCTTGGGCGGTCGCCACAGCAAAAGTGCGAAGCGCGCGTGATTAGGATTTAGGAGGAGCCTTTCAACCTTAAAAAGTTAAAAAGACAAGATTGGAACCTGCAGAAGGGAGGGCTCTGATTAATTGTGCCAGACTTCCTGGCTTTGCTGCTGCTCTCGGGCGTGGTCTCGCAATTACAAATGATGTGAAGCCCATTAGCTCCAAATATGTATCGTACAGAATTCTATAGTGGCAGCCCGGGCTATCGGGAAAAAAACATTTCATTTTTCCCGTTATACATTAGCGTTGCAGTAATAGTTCTCATGCGTAATTTAGCCGGGTTCATTTTCAAATGAGAGCATGAAAAACTCTTTTTAGGTTACTTAATCTCTTGGCTATGATCTAGTCGGCGTTACACTTAACTAGCCTGTATTACCTATAATTGTAATGTGGGCTAGATGCCTCAAAATAAATGTGTTTTATGTAATACTCCCTCTATTTTAAATTAATATTTTTTTAATAAAAATTAAATAAAATTATTAATTTAAAAGTAAAGAAGTATTTCTCATAGAATGAGTTTATATAGCCTTAGTACCCCCAAGTAAACCTCTTCAAATTACATGTAAAAATAGGTTCATGAAGAAATTAATGGGGTGCATATACACTCATTCTTTCCTATATCCATTAATGTTTCGGTGTGTAGCCCCAGCGCGGCAGCGCGGGTCTGCCACGGTACACAATGGCCTATTTGGAGTTATGATTACATTGCGTGGTTGTTGTAAAAGGTAATGATGCTAATCGTAATGGCAGTCATTATTAACGCTATGTTTACTACCTTGGATGGAAAGCATATTTATACTTCAATTGGCGATGATAGCTGCTGTCATCATATATTAAAAGAAAAGGTCAAGATAACTGTTGAGTTTTGTAGAAAAAGACCCGCGCTATTGATTAAAGTTCGCTTGCACCCCAACTCTAATGCAATTATTTAAATATAACACGTGCTATTGATTAAAGTTTAGTTTTTCATCAGAAAATTTTATCACTCTTTTTGTCTGAAATTAATAATTTTATTTAATTTTTTAAAATAATTAATTTTAATTCATTTTAAAAATTTAAATGGAACTATTAACCTAGGATAGACAAAGTATATTTTTTTTATATAAAGCTTACTATGTGCTATTATGATAGATGGAACCTAAAATTTATGGAATTCATTAAAAGACCAAAGCAAAAATACAAAACAATTGTAATGTTTATGCATCCATTAATTGTGTACTCTCCTACTTCAATTGATTGGAATTATATTATCTTTTAAATTGAAACTAAATGTTGACATATTTCAAAAGAAAAAATGCAATTGTTTTATATTAGTGTGTTTAATATGTATTCTTCAATACATACTCCCTCTATCTTATATTAATAATTATATTTACAAAAAATAGTTATTTTTATTGAATGGTGAAACTCACATTTAAAAAAAAGAAAAAAAAGCTTATGATACTTTTTTAAGTGCTCAACTATTTAAATTAAACAAAATAGAGCTTTTTTTTTGCCAAATGAAGCTATTATTTTAGGACATAGGGAGAATGTTAAGATCTCTCTTACCTAAAAATTTCACATAGTATACACCACAATAAGGCATAGGGCCTTGCTGTTGGGGCCCAACCATTGTGGCACATATACGAGAAACACATATTTACTTTAAAGCTTTAGATTTTATATATAATAGTTAATTAAAGTCATAACTTATATTGGACATATACTTGCAATTAAGAAACCGCTATTTTCCATGATACCCCACATAACTTTAAGGGATCATTTTAAGATTATAATTTATAAGGTGATGCATATATAAAAAGAAAGTATTTTTAATTTCCCCTCTTATAATGAGCTCGGCGCAAAGAATATGTAGGAGCCGTTCATCCATGAAATCAACGACATACACATTAATACATATTAACATCAATGGTACAGACACTAATATGTGCACTGTTGATTTTGAATATTAAAGACTTTTATGCATTCCTTACAAAAAACATTATATAAAAGGAAATGTTGAGTAGCACTATCCGCTTGTAGTGGGCAATGCTTGCATTAATGGTGCATGCCCCGCACGGGCCCAAACTTAAGTCAGCAAATAGTCCATGTTATTCATGCAAACGTTTATCCTTAAGGCTTTTAGTAGGTTTATCTTATTTAATTGTTGCTCACCACTTGGAGTGGGCAATGCTTGCATTGATGGTGCACGCCCTACATGAGTCAAAACTTAAGTAAGCAAAGAGTCC
Source organism: Saururus chinensis (assembly GCA_035235625.1). Classification (NCBI taxonomy): domain Eukaryota; kingdom Viridiplantae; phylum Streptophyta; class Magnoliopsida; order Piperales; family Saururaceae; genus Saururus; species Saururus chinensis. Next base: position 38,688,021 of record CP141145.1, read on the forward strand.
ATGTTATTCATGCGAACGTTGATCCTTAAGGGTCTTGGTAAGTTTATCTTATTTTATTGTTGCTCAAAGAGAAGGTGATCGATCACCTAGGCTATATCAATGGATTGTTACTCCAGTAGGTTGATAGATTGCTTGGCAATCGATCACTTAGGCTCTACCAAATGATGGTTAGACTCCAACAGATTGCCACAGTCTAGCAACCGATCGGCCGCAGGCACGAATCGATCAACCCGTACATACTTATATAAGGTGTAAGGCACCCTCTTATTTCATCAAGCAAGTAGTATTAAGGCATGTAAGTGTAACAACTCAGAATTTTAAAACACATTTTTCATTGAAAGATTATATAATAATTTATAAAAAAAATATTTTTAAAAATAAAATAAAATTAAATCAGTCGACTAATTATCCAAGTCATGCTCATTGGGGTTTATAAATACGAATAACAAATTATTTCATAACATAAAAATATCTAAAAATTCACAAATAAATAAGCAACTAATCAAAGTTATCTCTCACATTATTATTACAATCATACAAAATATACTAAAGTAATAGAACTAAATCCTACTATAGCTAAGTTATCCTCAATATGAAAGTTTGGTCCCAATTTTGCTAATTCTCACTGTAAGATCATACAAAACTAGGTTGCTGAGTATACTAATACCCAATAGGAAAGCTGAATAACATGTCTGCAAAATATTATTATATTTTATATAAGTCTATTAGTTTTCCACTTGAACCATTTATTAACAATAATTCTTATTATAATTCTCATCAATTTCCCCCTCTTATGAAAACTCATAACGTACCTAATTTCATATACAGACAGACACATTAGATGTCAACTTAAGTGAGAAATAATACACTCATAATAGACCACCCGCTAAGGATAATCTATGATGAAACCCTAGAATCTACCAGGAAGTATCATCTTCCAACCTAGCCCATAAGGACCTAACCGAAGTGGAAAGACATGACCCACAACTGCACCTGAACAGAAGTGGTGAGAGACGCCAACCAAACAGGATGTCAGTGACCCTGACTATGTGTACACTAAATAATCCTCCATAGAACGGTGTGAGTCCAGCTCACGCATAACTTCCTCCAACTGGGAGGTGCAACTTCACGGTCAAATTAAATGACTCATCAATAAAGCTTAGAATAATAGATCAAACTTAACCTCATTGCCTCGTCAGACTAGGTAAATGCCCTAAAACCACCATTGGTTCATCAACCAAGTCAGTTGTTAGGTCAAAACCCCCATTCAACTCATAAACAAGTTTTTGGCCCTTCTAAGGGTCATTTAGTATTTATCTTAATTAGGTGTCAACCCCCAATCCAAAGCCCTCTACCCTTATCCGTTAATCCTTATTAATTTTCATTGGTTCACAATATGCAATTATGCACTTACAATAAATTAATAAAGCCTAAACAACTCATAAATAATCCAACCATTTCATTATTAGGTTTTATGCTAAAAAATAGTCACTAAGGAGCCCAATATACTCTATGGGTAGGGCTCAAGCCGAAAGAACAACGAAATTTCAGTTAAATTTCAAAAATAGTCTATATGTACCATACTATGTATATATATGTACTATTTGGGATAAATCATATCCCTTACTACTACTATATATACCAAACTGGCTCATATGTGCAAAATGAGTTTAGTTTGTTTTTTCTTTTGGGCCAAGGGCCCTGAAACCCGGCCCACTAGGCCCAGCCTAGTGGCCTAGTTTTGGACCGAGTCAATAAATATAAAAGCGGGTCGAGCGGGCCGGGTCTAGTCCGGCCTGCTGGTTATCTTCTTCCTCCAAAAGATGACTAGCCATGGGAGAAGGAACCAGATGACCACCCCCCCTTTTTCCGATGGTGGCCCCGTGGCCAAAAGAGGGTGGTGGAACCCGACTTGGCGGCCATCATGCGACATGCATCTTGATTCCACGGCGATTTAGCCTCAACCCTTGAAGCTTGTCTAGACAATCAAAACATAGGCTATTTCCCTTTCCGGCAGCAAACTCCAGCCAACAGACCGTGGGCTTCGACCAAAACGCACGAAATGGAAGAGGGGCCACCGGCAAAAGTGCCCTGGGTAGTCCCAACATTGCCGCCTCCTGATTCAAACCCCCCTTTTTTTAAACAAAGGCCCACACGGTAGCGCCGAGGCCTGTCGTCGGCAAGTCTCTGTCGCTCAACAAGGGAAAGGGGAGAGGGCCACAACCCAATGAGGCCTCTCTCTCCCCCCTTCCGGCGGTCTGCACCACTGCTAATGCTTAGGCTTTTTTTGTTTTATGTTTCCCCCAAACAGTAGAACGTCCACCCCAATCAACTTCTTCTACGATCGGGGTTTTTGGACAAAAGAGTACGTCTAATCGTCTGATGAAAAAGGACCAACCGGCTGGTGACTATAAGGTAGATTTAAAATAAAATATGACATAACTTACTGTTCCTCACAATTAAGGGAACAATGACTACAAAGATCATTGTTCATCGTAATTACGAGAACAATGACTACCGAAATCATTGTTCAAAGTAATTACATGAACAATGATTACAAAAATCAGTATTTATGTAAATTACAACAAAATAGTGAATTGCATAAATCACTATTAAGGTAATTTACATTCTAATTTACTTAACAAAATCCCCACTAATTTGGACTCAAAGATTAAGATAGCGATCCTATTTTAATTGTCGGTTTGTCGTCGATCCACCACCACTGGAGCTCCGTCGTTGACCACCTTCTTATTCCCAATGTCCTCTAATTTTTCTAATGTACAATTAGGGCTAGAATTAGGGTTATAATTAGGGGAACACGCATATTTATAGAGAGGGAATTAAGGCTCAATTGGATAATAACTAAACCAAGTAGAATATGAATTCCTAGGTGGCTTAGACTCTCCTAAATTAAGGGGTTTGTCCACCGCTTAATTGGACATGCAGTGGGCCCTACAAATCTTTATGCACAGCCCAAAAACTGTTTGCATACCCAAAATGTTGTAAATCCCCCCAATATTTAAAAAAAATAAAAAATCATAAAAAATTCTTAAAAATACCTAAAATTTCCTAGACATTAGAATAAGTGCCAAATTATTTTATATTAGTTTATATTGTGATGTTTATGTATGTACTCAGACAAACACTATATGGTTTTCATGATGGAATTTTTATGATTATCATTGTGCTATGTATTGTTAGTCTTGTGTTTGAAAAATGAATATGTTACTCCCCAATATAGTTTTATCATTAGTTAGTTTAATTTGATTGAAAAAATGATGAATATGACATTTTTTGTTGCAATATTTTCAAAGTAGATTTGAAAAAAATGGGCCGTGACACAACACATGGATAAATATGCAATTATTTGACAACATAGAGCATAAAGTGCAAAAATGAACTACTTATTAAATAATATGGATCTAATTTCATAAGTAAACACACGAGTTATAGGTAGGTATTTCATGAGTTCAAAGGCAAATAATTCAATATAGTTTTTAAGATTACCTAATAAGTGAATATGGCATTTTACTCATAGGGTGGTTTGGGTTTGAGACTAGCCAAAAGGTTTACCCTTATAAGTTGATCATTTGATGATTCAAGATAAAACACGAAAGTTGCTTGTGCTATGACAAACGTATCGGCTTGAAAAAGGTCTTATGGTTTCTAATTTTTTAATCGCAACGTTGGTTCATCTAACTTGATTTGTCTGAGTAGTTACTTATTGGGGCTATTGACCTAACAATGGTTAGTGTGCATGCTACAGGAAGATCACATATATCATGGAATACATGTTTTCCTCCTTATATGTTAATGGACACAATAAAGGTCTAGATCTTCATTGCACATGACTGAAAATCTAAATAGTATGTAAGTAGACATTAAGCTTGAAATTTAGAGTTAGAAATTAGTAGGTACTTCTAAAGAGGGGTTTATAGTAAAGGAGAGTTGTATATAGTTTTATTATGATTAATCATGCATGTTAAAAGGTAAAAGGTGGTAAACTGGTAGATTTGCATACTCTACACTTAATGTCACGCCCCCAATTTCACTATACTTTTATGAAAACATATTTATCTCTTTTATAAAATAATTAAAAATCATTACCCACCTTCTTCCATATATATTATAAAAATAAATTATTAAAAAATCCATTGAAATAATTAATTAGGGATACGAGAATAACCACTTTTCACTAATCATTATTATAATATTTGTAACATAAATAATGATTAATATATCTAATAAATAAAAATATTCCCATGATCCACAACAACATAATTGTTTGTTGATCATATTAAAGTTAATGAAATTTACGACACTCTTATGTCTAATCAAACCTAAAAGAAGAAATGCCTCAACATATTGGAAGGAAATTAAGCTACATCTATGGCCTTCCCATTACCTCTTATTGCATCATGGACACCAACATCACAAATAATGTCGAGTATACAAAAGTACTCAATGGAATAGCAATATAAACAAAAATCAAAAGTTTTGAATAACATACCAAGAAATGCCTGTTGGTAAATCCTTGAAGGAATACACAAAATTACATTTAAGCATATATTTCATTAGCAAGTATTCAATTCCCATAGAGCAATCTCATTTTAAGTTTCTCTAAACATGATGAACTCATTTAGAAGCTCAACTCAGTTAGATATTAGACCATCATAATATGATCTTAATTTTCTAAAGCTTGCCTCACCCCATCTACACCATAAAGTAAATGTTCACTATGGCTCATTGACCTTAGTGATAATATTTTAACTTCTATGATCATCAAAACTTATTGTATTACGGTACGCGAGGCAAGTCATTTTTTAATCTTTTAGTGTAAGGTCCCTGATTTTTCTACGATTTTATGTGATTTTCCTGCCATTTTTCTGGTCATTTTCGGCGGGAAAATGTGACGCTGCGGCATATTTGTATTTTTGTATTTTCCTCTATATTTTTACCCGTAGGACTTCGCCGTGGGCCATGGGCCTCATTGCGCACTTTCGGCACGAATTTTGGCGGTTCAACACGTAACCAGTGAGTTAACGCGCGATGAGGATACGTTTGGAAAAAAAATAAAAAGAAAAAATGTGGATCGGGATCGCCCGATCCAGGACCTCCTGGAGGAGGAACGGTGCAACCGTTTCCCCCCCTTACTATTTCTTTGTTCCTGCCGGCCGCCAGCATAGGCTCCGCCCCGGCGGTGCGACGCCGAGGGGCCACTGCCCTGGCCGCCCACGGCCGCGCCGCCTCTTCCCCAGTTTGCCCTCTCCTCTCTGTTTCATTTGCACCGCCGCCGCCGTGAGCCGGCAAGGGCCGGCTGGCTGCCCATGGTTCTGCCCTGGGCCGGCGACGGCGGGAGGACATTCCTCCCGGCCCAGTGGGCCCCCACTCCGCCGCCCAGTCCCATTTCCCCCTCTCTGCCCTGTTTTTGCCGGATGTCTGTTTTGGACGAATTGGTGGCCATCGGCAATGAGCCACGGCCGGCTGTGCTCCGTCCAGCCCCTCCTTGGTCCGACGACGGTGATTGGCGACCTTTCCCGGCCCAATTTTGCCTCCGCCCAACCCGCACAGCTCCGACCTCTCCTCCCTTCTTCACTGTTCTGGGCTCCATTCTGCTGGTTCCCTATGTCAGTCACCATCGTGGGCTGACAACGGCCGACCAAACCCCTATTCGGCTTTGCCCTGACTTTGAGGCGGAGGTAGGCAGCCGCTCTTAGTCTGGCACTACCTCCTCCACCCCGACTGAGCTTCACCGTTCATCAGCCGTTCTGCCTCCGTTTTAAAAAACAATATTTTTCCACTGTTATCGGTTTGGTCGGGTGAGCTTTAGGTGGCCAATGGCTGACAACCTCTAATAGGCCTCCAGACAGCTAGTCTTGGCCCGATGTAGCTGGTGCAGCCGCCCTGGCCCATCCTGGTTCTATTTTTCCCCGATCAGCCCCTTTGTGTTTGGCTTTTGATGCCATCAACGAGCTGTGGGCTATTTGGCCATCGTGGGCTCTGCCCCAGCTTGGCGATAGTGACGGCCAGCCCCGATTGGCCTGATTATACATTCCGCCCGAAATGGGCCTCTTGTCATTGCCCTATACCGTGTGAGATGCACAGCTGCCCGCACCATGGGTATTGGTTGTGAGTGGCGATTGGCGATGTCGCCGCTTAGTTTGGACACAGCTAGGGCCTTAACCCTATTGGCTTTTGTGGGACTTGGGTCGCCTCCTTTCAGCCCTCTCCCCCGCCCCTTTGGGTCGCATGTGCATATGGCCACGCATGTGCTTTGGGCTTAGGCGCCGCTTTTGCGCCACCCGATCATCGGATGGCTTGGCCACCGAATGGAGTTGACACAGAGCCGTCCTCCACCTCTCCTTTGTTCTCTAGCGTTGCCCCACACTCTCCACCCGTATATGGGCCTATGTTGATACGAAATCGTTGCCGTTGGGTGCTGTCCACGGCCGATTTTGACGTCTTGTGGCCGGCTGAGCACGTCTTAGCCACCGGCCGATCTTCAGTGAGTACACCCTTGACTTTTGGTCGCACCGCCACATATGTTGCCTTGACTTTTCTCCTGGCCGCCCTAGTGTGCCGCCGTGGATCATGAATTTTACCGCATTGATTTCTGATACCCTGTTTGGCCGTGACTAGTTCCAGCGCTTCCTAAAACCCTCGGGGCAGCAGCTCTCTCAGCTAGGCAACGATTTTGACCGCCAACTCCGTCGCCGACGCCGCCACCATCGTGTGCTCGCCATCGAACGTCATGATTACGAGGTAGGGGAGCTTTGAACTCGTAATTTCATGATAGCATGCTTGAATGAGTAGTAGCATGCTAGGATTGCACGATGTGCATATGAGCATGATTATATGATATGTTGATATACATATAGCATGCACATGAATTGTAAGTGTGTTTGATGTATGTGTAATACGGGTACTAAGTATGATTGATATGCATGAGATGTATGCACGTTTTATGGATGTGGATTATGTATGCGCTAGCGATGGCTAGCAAATATGTCAGTATGCTACATATGGATTATGCATGTTCTAGTGATGGCTAGCGTGCATGTTTGGAGTATGTATGGATTATGCATGTGCTAGTGATGGCTAGCGTGTATGTTTGATGTATGCATGTGCTAGTGATGGCTAGCGTGCATGTTTGTAAGTTATGTATGTATGACCGTATGTGTATGTTATACATATGTGTGAGACATACGTATGTATGATGACTTTTTGCCTATGATATGGATATGTGTAAGTGTATGTGGGCAGAGGTATGGGCAATGGACAGTAAGAGGTGGCAGAGGCTTTGTCTGAATTTGGATACGGTTGTGTAAGCGTATGACAGAGGACAAAGGATATGAGTATGACGGGCAAGGATTAGAATGGATCGGTTTGGGTTGGATTGTATGTTGGGCGATTGTCAGACAGTAAGAGTGTGCATAATTGTACAAGCATAACGTACAGATTATGAAGTGAAAAGTAAGCATAATAAGTGAGATATAAGTAAGAGGGCGACAACTGGGTTGGTTCTGAGGAGCTTCATTTGATGAGGTCAATGTAAGATGATTTGGCTATAAGATGGATGACGAAGTATGTAAGATTGTAAGGGTTTGGTGTATAATGAGTTTTGTCCATGATGTGGACGGGTTTAGTGAAGTCTACTGCCCTGACGAACTTGGGTTTCAGATGGAGCTCAGCTTCAGTTTGTTCAGTCGAGGACTGTGAGTTTGTGTGGCATAATTGTACTGCATAATTTACTTAATTCAAACTTGAATTATAAGCACAACTAATGATAGCGTTGTGAGTTTGAGACCTGAGGGTTCGACGGATTAAGTTCCGTGTTGGGCTAGTCGATAATGAGTCGGTTGAGCTTTTCTCATGTCTTGCCATGGTGTTTATCCTGCGGGATGTTGTATGTGTGCTGTATAGAGCACCGGACGTCTGATGCTCTGCTGAGAGCGATGTATGTTTCTGATTTGGTCTGCGTGTTGTATAAGCCCAGACATTTGATGCTCTGTTGAGAGCGATGTACGTTTCTGACTTTGTCTGTGTGCTGTATGGAGCCCAGACGTCTAATGCTCTGTTGAGAGCGAAGTATGTTTTCAATTTGGTCTGTGTGCTGTGTAAGCCCAGACGTTTAATGCTCTGTTGAGAGCATTGTATGTCTCTGCCCAAGAGTGGCACTGTACGTTTCTGCCCAAGTGGCACTGTATGTTTTCTGCCCAAGAGTGGCATGGAACTATAAGACCCATTATGGTGGGCAATTCTTTGGTACTATAAGACCCATTATGGTGGGCAACTGTATGACCCCTTATGTGTGGGTGTTTATGTTTGCGCGCTCAAGTAAGTAGTATCATGGATCTACTCTTACCTGTTTGATCCAGTGCCCCATGAGCATTGGTGTGCCTTACCTTCGGAAAAGTCCACGGCGTCTAGTCACTCCCCGGAGGTTAAGGTGTTGCCCCATTGGCATTCTTTTCCATTTCGACACTGGAGCTTATTAGTTGTAATGAGCTTCAGTGGTCATTGATATGTGTATGATTATGAGTATGAGCACGACTGTAAGCGTATGAGTATGAGCACGACTGTAAGTGTATGAGTATGAGTACGACTGTAAGTGTATGTGTATGAGCACGACTGTAAGAGTATGTGGATGAGCACGACTGTAAGAATATGTGTACGAGTATGATTGTACGAGTAAGGTCGTACATGTATGGGTAAACTATATGAGTGAGTATATGATTGTACGAGTAAGGTCATACAAGTATGCGTATGTTGTACGAGTATGCGTACGGTGGTACGAGTAAGTTTGTAAGACCCTGGATAAGGGTGTTTGTGTAAGTTTGATTTGATAGTATGATTTTGGCACGATGGTGCCTTTGGTATGATTTTGGCACGATGGTGCCTTTGGTATGATTTTGGCACGATGGTGCATTTGGTATGATTGTATGCGTATGAGCTTGATATTGATATGCCTATCTGCTTCATGTTTGAGTTGCATGAACGCATGTATTTATGAACTTATTGAGTTTACCGTTTGGGATTTCCCCTACTGGGTATTTTCCTACCGAGTATGAAAATACTCATTACCCTACTTTTTAGCCCCGTTGTACTGGAGGTTTTGCAGGTTGTGCGGAGAGCTCTTGGAGATGGACGCTCATTTCACTGGTGGATTGATTCCCATTGACTCAGGTATATGCTTCACTCACTGCGAGTTTATTTGTGCCACAATCTCCTGTATTGAGTGAGATGAGACGTTAAGATGTTTATTCTGGACTTTCATTTGGATTAGTCTGTGGATTGTTATGGGACTTGCACTCAGGGATGCCTAGGAGGGATTTGTATTTAAAGTCTATGATCATAGCAATTTATTCGTACGTGTGTTTTCGAGTAGCACCTAATGATATTTGTTTTGGTCGTACGATGTTTGATCGTATGATGAAAATATTTAGATGGAAAATAGATGTTTAGTGTTTTAAATTATAAATTGTTTTATCATGTTTTGATTTCGTCATTTTTTCTCTGATTTACAGACGTTATATTGCAAAAATTTTCTGTAGTGTGAAAAATCTTGGGCTTTACATTTCATCCATTCAAACTCAACTCCTGGGTTAAGGAATATGTTATATGTAACTCCCATCCTTAGAGAACTAGAAGACCTTGGTTATATTTTATGTTAAACTCTTTCTGTCTATGTGGCTAAATATTCACTCGAGGATCTAAGGCACCAAGGAATCTCTGACCTTATGTGCCAAATGCATCGTTTGCAGGTACCCATTCATTACATCAAATGGTCTCGTACATATGCATCAGGGTTCATTAACCATAACATAATAATGCACAATAGACACTTTGGTCACATCATTAAATGCTTCAAATCATACATTTATATACGTAATAATTATAGCTTTGACATTGCTATAACATCTATTAAAAATCTAAAACCTACACTATCATTATTAACCTTGTGTGATTTACATTGCCAATGACCATAAGTGGGTTCATCAACATGTCGAACCCTTCCAATAATGAAGTTGAACTACCACTAGTAGCCTCACCGACATGTCATTTACCTAGCTGATGATTATCGGTGAGTTCACGAACACATCAATTCTACCAACACTGGGTTGGTTGTACTGCCATCCTCTTTGATGCCTCATTGATGTGTCTACCCCATTGTTGATGACTAAAATATCATGTATGCAAGAGTACCGCTTATCATTTTCCCCTCTTCGGTATAGTCACCGACACGTTGGTGGCCTTGCCAGTGATCAAAAAATTAAGATTAAGTACTCAAAATTCAATTCAAACACGTTATCAACATGGAAATTCATTAGAAATCGTTATATAAAGAAGAATTCATTTTAACCATAATCTTGACCATCAAATAACAAAATCCCAAATATACATGAAAGCAATGTTAAACTCCGAGATTTCTTAAAAATAACTGAAACATAAGTTCATGATCATGAAGAACTTGAAGAAAATCATAGATAGAGTATTTTACTTAGAATTTCAAGTTTAGACTGCGATATGACCTCAAAGCGTGACCTTCCTTGTTTCTCCAATGTACGTTATTCCCGAATGGACTCTGATTGCTCCCCCACCAGTGATTAGTCTCTCTATAAACTTATTTTCTCTAAAAAAAATGGTTTTCAATATGTTAAATACCAAGATAACTACTCTCATAATCCAAAACTGCTTAACTGCTTTGTATTCCGAAATAACTACATGCATGCAATTATCATCAGCAGCCCATTGTCACGTTAATGTCGGCTAACGGCAAAAGCACATTTCCATTGGTAGCTTCATTGATGTGTCGATGATCATAGATGGCAAAATAAAAGTCTCTTTATATAAAAAAGATGAATTTTCCTTGAGAAAAATATGTGGTGTTACAAGGTTAGCAATGGCCATTGACAACTCATCGATGTGTCAAACTCTCATTGATAGTAGGTTGGCATGAAACAACTTGCCTCATCGATGCCACACTGACACGTCAACCTCACTGTTGATGATTGGCTAGTTATACACTGATAAGTTGATGAGTGTCAATGTCAATATTGCCATTTCTCTCCTTTCAACGACATTGTCGCTGACCTGTCGGTGGTCGTATTAACGATTGGGAAGCAATAACAGAGATTGTCAGTTCCCAAATTCACTAAAAAATATTATATAAAAATTCTCTCTGCACACTACCTTCCCACAATAACTAATGATGATTAATCTATCTCATGATTAGTAAAAAGCGGGATAAACATGATCTCATGCATATTCATGACATAAATTATACTCTACAAGTTTTAATACTAAGAAATAATAATGAAGCATCACACACATTCACTTCAAAAACCAAATTACAGTAACAAGGTGTAACCTCCCGAGTTATTGAAACAATTGACATTGCAAATTTTTTTCTTCAAAATTCTTTTTTTGGAAATGTACCTGGCATGATTTGTTTTTTCTCAAAAACATCCCAAATGTCTTTATCATATCATTAATATAATAATATTTACAAAATGAAAACATCGGCGGAATCCCTTAGCCATGTACAAATGAAACAACAATTTAAAATAACAAACTTGGATAAGCAATAAATCTCTCAAGCTTTTGCCTTTCCAAGTTATCCTTGCATCATAAAGATGTGTGAGTGAAATAATATTCAATAAGATGTAAAAATCACATATATTCATGCAACATTGTAAATTGAAAAGGAACTATAGAAAGTGATATTGTTGAATGATAGATGTCGCTAGACGACATAACCACACTACTCTTAACATCTAAAGGATGTCATGTGTGACAACCCAGATATTAGGTACGTTTCTACTATTGAAAATTTAGTATATTAATAGAATATTATTTTGAATGTTGGACCTAAAGGGATGCTGTAGAACTCTAAAACCAAACATAAAGGTTTTTGAAGCATTTGAATCGGAGGTGGTGGCTGTATGTAGCGATCGTGGGAGCGCGCATTATAAGCGGGCCCATGATGAAACTACGGTAAAACCTATCATTGAGTGGTCTTGTTTCAAAGGGCTCATCGATACGAGTCTATTGGTACCAAGAACGTATAATTATGATGTATAGGTAAAAAGTTAGAGCGATTTAAAGTTTTTTTTTTTAAATAATATTATTATTTTATTGTCGGATGACGCAATAATTGCATTAGCCGATGCTGATGTGCGTGACGTGCGACGTTGTGCGGTCAAACCGCACAGCGGGTCCGCGCCTTCTATATATACCATTCTCATTCTATTTTTACTATTCACTTCTACCACAGTCGAAACTTCTGACCTTCCGTTATGAGCCGTTTTAAGTCCGATTCGACCCGTTCAAAAGACATTTCTAACTAAATCGAAGGTTCCGGACGCTGTGACGGGGTTGGATTTTTCATACAAGCTCTTTACAACCATGAACTTTATACCCAATTCCAAGGTAGGGTCTTAAACTCTAGTCTATGTTCTGCTTGTATAATTAATATTTTATGGAGCATTTTTATGTTGTCATACTTCCTTATGTTTTCAAAAGAAATGCTCTATATGGATCAAATTTTATTTTATCCGAATTTTGTATTTTTTGGATAGTTATAGGGTTACACCGAGAACTATATTATTCTGGATACCTACCCAGGAAATTATCAGTATCTGACGCGTGTACATAGGTCTGAAGTGTCATGGGGAAACTCCTGCCTTCTAAGCTTCTTGATGCCCCATGAGGATCGGAGGAACGCCGTTCGGTATCACGGCTATGAATTTATCGTCATCGGACGAACCCGTATTTTCTGAAATTATTTATGAATCTGTTCTGTTTAGAAAAATGAAAATTATTAGTGTCTTTTATGTAGCAGTATATTATATTTTAATTCCATGTACTGAGTATATAAATACTCACCCACCCCCAAACTCTGTAGGTAGTAAAACCAATTCGGAGGTGTCTACGGAGGAACTGTCTACATAGTTTCAATTTTTATCAATATTTTGTAATATTATGACTGTTATAAAAGGCTTGATAGGCCTATATTTTGTAATATAATTGCTCTATGTACGGTGTAGTTGGACTAATTCCCATTTTACTGTGATATGTAATATTAACTGTGCATCAACTCCATGTATTAAATATTTTACATGTTGTATTATGTTCAGAAGGTCGGCCGTCATGTTCGGGTTTACGTGTGATGTAACATGTGCTGAGTGAAAAAAAAATATGCACGTTATGGCATAGATTAATATATGATGGACGCCACATCATGAGACTGAATATCATGTTCAGTTGAAGGACATGAAAACTCTGACTCCAACCCCAGGAATGACTAACTTTGCCTCTAGGAAACTAATTCCACAACTTGGAGTAAACGGATTTATGCTCAAAGGAGTAAGCTGCCAAACTAAGTAGTAAATCCCAATGCCTCTAGAAATCCACTAGGATCAACATGGGCCTACATACATTGGTACCATCGTGCACATGGACAACGATGGCCAAAGGTAGATGGGCCTTCCATGGTGCCCATAAACTTGAGTGTGCACATAGTGCCTCAAAATGGGTTGATGACCAATGCCTTGGAAATGCGGATGCTGCAAAGGCTTATGACCACTCGGGTCGGTGCCACCATTGTTATCACCAGTGAGCAAACTATGACTCTTTTATATTGTCCAAACTCCAAGGAAAACAAGTCTAACTAGACTCACAACAATTCTATGCTAAGAGATCAACTATGACCACTTTCTATATAAGGAGCCAATGCTAATAAGCCTATATTCTAAGTAACAATGATGAGTCTACTACAACAAGGAAAATCTTAGAGGTCAACATCATCCACATACATCTAGGTAGATGCAACTTAAAACATTAAACTAACATGACAAGGCATTGCCTTTCATGTTTCAATTAAAAACCTACACCAAATAGGCTTAATAAAATATTGTTCATCTTGTTATGATATTATGATGTTCTTTAATGACATCTACTTTAGAAGAGTTTTGAATCAAACTATTTTCTAATATATTTATTAACAGGTGAGCCTTGTCCAACTCTAGGGACAAATTTGTTATTTTACACCATAACCAACAATTTTTTTTTGACCAAAACCTACTATAGAATAATTAATATAATTATAAGGAGCTAACCCTAACTTTTAATATTTTTACACTGTAAATTAGTATGTGACCCAAAATAGCAAAACAAGACTTAGTTTAAACTAAGGGTATAATTATAATTTTATTTATAGGTAGAGAGTCCCGCTGGAGTTGAAACTAAGGTCAGGCCTTTAACATTATGTTAAAAGTTTTTAGAAAATTTCCCAAAATTTTCCCACATATAGAAATTGGTAAACCAAGTCTAAGATAGAAAAATGAGTTTTAATTTGATTAAATGCAAACCGGAGTAAAGTAGCTGTGAATCGAACCAAATCATGGTTCACAACTCGTCTTCTCCTTTCCATAATCATCGAATAGGGGAAAACGATCCCCTATTCTAGTAGATACCTGAGCTTATGATGGGTTAAGACTGGTAGCGGCTGGATGTTGGCGGCAAAGACCTCCAGCTCCGACCTCCAATCCTATGCCATCCAGAAGATACATTGCTGGACGTAACTGTAGATTAAGCAAAACACAACAACGCCTAGATGCGAGGAAACTTAACTTTAATATCTGTTTCTCTCACCAAATTGTGCCAGTTTATACAATTTAATTTAAGTAAGAGGAGGAGTAAAATTTATACTCAAAAGTAAACTTAAATAATGACTTCAAATATAAGACATAAAGAATCATAACCCACATCAAGAGAGCGTGAACTATGAAATTAATTATATCGTAAGAACGACAACTTGAGAAATTTCAATATAACCTAACTAAATAGAGCTGAACCAATCAAACCCATTATTTCCCAATAACTTTGAACTATACATAGATTGACATAATTCAAATGATCATGACTAGAGAAGGAAACCAAACTGTCAGCAAAATTTTCATTAAACGAAAGTAGAACAACGAAACAGAGCATCAAAATCTCCCAACAGTTTATTACCCAGTTTCCACTATCCATATTATGAAACCAAGATTCTGATTAAAGGTCTATTATCAGTGCTCAATTTCTAGTTTGACATAGAAATCTCATGACTAAGGAAATCCCAACGAGGAAGTTGCGCATGAACAAAACTTCTCTAGGCTGTAGTTACTTGAAACAGAAATTATTGTTTTAACCAGTGATCTATTATGTGGGTGACAATTCATATTATGCATATAAAATTCTATTGAGTACCTGTATACAATGATACGATTTCCTTGGTATTCACATGTCTAAGGAACCCAAACCAGGAAACAAGTCAAGAACATAGTCTAAATAAAACAAGTGGAGTGGGAAGAGCAGGAGATGACGAACACAACTATATAAAGCATCTATTTAATAATTTAACAACAATGGACATACACACTAAAAGACCCCGGAGACAACTCGAGTCACACTGTACCAAGGACCAAAAGAGCATTTATACAAGTGTAAAAATCATCTTACCTAGCCAAGGGAAGAAGTAGATGTGCCAAGCCTCTGAGAACAACTTCTTTGATTCACATGGATTCTAATCTACCCATAACTTCTTTAACAGTTGACATGCCTTCCTCCAACAAATTCTAATTTGAGAACTATAATCCTACTATGCAACATGGTCCCAGACCCACATGCAGACATGGTCCCACACCACAACCTATGCAATAGATGAGACCCAAAATCTCTAATTAAGTACATATAATGATAAAATAAACATGTATAGGAATAATTAGTATATTTAAATAAAAAGAAAAGTACTTGAATTTTGAGATGCTATACAAGGTTAGAAATCCTACCTATTTTATGATATAAAAATCTTATCTCACACACAATGCTAACCAATCTCTACAAAAATTTACTCTTTCCGTTAATTTCTCTTGATTTTCAGAGCCTTTGATATTATCTTTCTTCATTTTAGAGGTTTTTCTAAGAAAAATAAAGTTTAAGGGTCTCACAAGTTATTTGTAAAGGATAATGGATAAAATTTTTGTGTAAAATAGTCAAATTAGGTAATTTTTTAGCAAAACCATAAAATTGCCCATAATGATCAGCAAGCCATTGACACATCTATGGTTGTTGATAGTACTAAGTCCAAACTTTAGTCGGTCATAACTTCCTTATACGAGCTCTGATTAACACGTTTTTTGTAACATTACAAAGATATTTATGTATACATTCTAGCTTCAAAATTTCAGATAAAAATCTATATATAAAATATTATATTAGGAGTGTCTAAGGGTCATATCGATAAGCATCTGCAAGTTACTGACAACACATAAGGTCTAACTTTAGATAATCATAACTCTTTTATCTAAAGTCCAATTCATGCATTCTTAAAGATGTTTTGAAGCTATATTTATCTAGTTTTTATCCTCAAAGGTTCATAATAAAATTCAAATTACATAATAACTTATTTTATTGAGAATGTTAAAAAGTTAAATTTAATATTTTTCACATGTACTTTGAAACTTCATAAATATTACATCTATTATAACTTTATCATATGATCTTCGATTTGTGCACTATTTGGTAGTTCTACAAAGCTCTTTATATATAATATTTATTAATAAAATATTACATTCAAAATTTATGTACAAAAAAAATATTATACTACAAAGATTTAAAAGTCAAATTCACTTGTATCTACATGGCCAAGTATAAAGAATTTAAAAAATTATTAAGTATTCCATAGGGGATGGTGTCCTATTGAGAACTCCAATTACTAAATGACTTAGACGGTGAATGAGTCATAAATTAGTGTCAATGAGGACTTAGGTTGCCTATGTGGCAGTGACTTGCTATGTGTGATTTGTATGGTTGAATGACATTGCCTACTTGTGATTAGAAGGGTCACTCTCTTTTTGCCCTTGGGCAATGACACCTATGTTGGTTAGGGCCACAAATTCCCTCCACAAAGCAAATAAGATCATTAAGCCCGTGTCAAGGCTTTACGTCAGTGATCACTTGCGATGGGAAAGGATCATGTTTTGAGGTATTGGAGGGGAACCAACCCAAAAAGTGGTTTGCATGCTTGTTTTCAGTGCCCTAAGGTACTTTAGATCTTGGGGAGGTAGCTAGTTATCAATGTTTAAAAAATGGGTAGGGTTTTGTTCTTATCTTCTGGTAAAAGGGTTTAACCTAATAGTAAAAGAAGTCTGTTATACTGCATGTAACTAAACAAATTTAGAGAATTTCATAATGCTCTTAAGGTGAAACATATGTGTCAATTACATGTAATAGTAATAATAAATAATAAATTGTGACAGTGCTTGTGTTGTCCTAAACCATCTTTCCGTTAATTACTTATTGTGTGCTTCTAAGTGGTGGAGAGATTAATCTCAATAAAATGAAACTAATATAAGAAATTTCCTAATATGAGGAGAATGATAGAAAAAGTTATAAGCGGACATGAAATGATTGTACTCCTCCGTCCTTAAATTAATAGCTCTATTTGATAAAAAAATTTATTTTATATTAATAGTTTTATTTTTTTAAATTTAAATTATTATGCATTAAAAAAATAATATTATAAGTTTATTTTCCTTTCTTTTTATATGTAGATTTTACTATTTAATAAAAATTATTATTATTTTAAATATAACTATTGATATAAAACAGAGAAAATATTTTATTTATAATCTTTTATTTATCAGGCATATGTATATATAATTACGCATCATAAGAGTGGTGGAGGGGAATTTTAGAATTATATATAAAATTTAAAATTTATAAAAATCTCCTGACGAAAATTTTCCCTAAATTTACACGAGTCCCGCCGTTAACATATATATCTATATCGGGTGTATGTGAAAAGTTTTATATGCCCCCATGAGCTGCCAGATCGTCATCTGGTGGCTTCTTAACTATTCCAAATTTACTTCTTTAGCTATTCTATTATATTTTGCATTATAATAAGTTTGCTAAGAAAAAACGTTGGGTAATAAAATTATGTCCAAACCAGTGGCATTATTGTCTTTTGAGAGACGAGGGCGGGTGCACTAGTCACCTTTTGGCGGCAGGGACATTTCCCGCCATCTGCCCTCCAAGTCCGCCCTGCAGTTCAACTCTTCAGCCTCTCTCCCACTCCCGAGTCCCATCCGCGCGAGCGGACCACAAGAGACCGTCAAGGCTGGCCGGAGCCAGACAGTGCTGCCCTCTGCATCCCAAGTTTCCCAACGCTCCGCCACTCGGCAACTAAGGTTGCTTCTTCACTCCTCGTCTCAAGCGTCTCTGGCATTTCGCTAGCCCATCTCTCCATGGAGTCCCCTCCCAGGGTTTTAGAAGTGGCGGCGGAGGATACTAAGGGATTTAAGGGCAGTAGAAAGCGCGGGAGGAAGGACAGCAACAAGCCGCAGGAGGAGGCGGAAAACAAAATCACGCCAAGAGAGCGCTCAGGTGGTCGGAAATCGTTTGCTCCATCATTGAGACCGGTGAGAGAAAAGAAGCCGGTGGATCGTTTCGTGGCCTCGCATCCGGGGTATTGGACAGCGGACAAGGAAGTGTCAATCAAGAAGGTGGGCTGCTGATTTTTTTTTTGGTATTCGGTTGTCCTTTCTATCGTGAATCATAGAAAACTCGAGATCTTCGGTGGAATTCAAAGTCTTCTGATGGTTTGCAGGGTCGTGGAACACAGCTTAAAGACATACCAAATGGTAATTTTTCATTTTTTTTTTCATTTTTTCATCTTTAAATCTCCAGACTAGTTCTCCTCCTGCTGGAACATTGTGCTTATTTTTTCATTGAATAAATTATATTTACCCAACTGAATTATGTGAACTAGCTCTGGAGGACTAGCTTCTTTTGACGTTTATTTGTCGCTGGTATACATGCAATTTCATTTTGTGAGTCATGCACCTTCCAGTGGCGATGTGCCTTTGTCTCGATAGGTCTAAGTAAAAATTTCAAATTCAACAGGCCAACTTTTGTCAAGCTTTCACGATCTAAAGATTATGCTTTAATCATCAGCTTTCTGGTGTAACATGTGAACTAATATGTTTTTATCGGAAAATATTATTTTTTAATTATGATATGCTTTTAGGCCATGTTGGATTTAGTAACTTGTAGCAAATGACTGTTATTTGGACTTTGACGGTTTGAACACTGTTATGCAGTAACAACCTACACCATTCTCTTTCCGTAATGTATATTTTTTTATTAAAAAGCGGTCAAGTCAAAGATTCGTGATTACTTAATGTCATAATGTTCTCTTGTTAGGCAAGTTCACATTTATACTAGCTTGACTGAAACCTAGTTAGGAGAAAAGAAATATAGGGTCTCATCTTTTTTATCCTCCTGATCCCAAAATTGGTTCATCCTCTTCTCTAGTAATCACAGTTACATTGCAACTTTGGTTTTATTTTATTTAAGCAGCTTGGCTTGCTTTAACACGACTTGATTTTTTTCTTCTATTATTGATGTTGTCATCGGCTTTTACGTACGTATGTACAGAAAAATAATATTATGTATAATATGGGGCTTTTGTCAGAAGCATTTGTCATATTTGTTGGTTGTGCGCTTTTACCTTTAATTAGGGCTAATTCAGGCTTGTGTCTTCTTGTATTTTTATAGAGGCCTTGAGAAATTTGCGTGTGACCTTAAGTTGGCATGGGGTTCAATTTCTGGGGCTCTTGTTGCTTTTTGCTGAAGCATTGATATAAAATTTGAAATTTGTCGATTTGTTTTTTTTGTTGGCATGCTGATTCATTTGATCATATTTAATACTGTAGATTTGGACTTTATTTGTTTATTTTTCCATACTGTTAGACATCTGTGCAAATTCATAAGCTATTAGTTTCAATTATATCCATGCAAACCCATGTATTCTCAATTTCGACTGCTTTTTTCTGTTATATGCTATGAAAGTTTGATTGTTTCATATATATGAGCTTAGATAAAAAATTGCCTTTTGGTTGTTCAGTGGCATTTAAGTTGTCAAAGAGAAAGGTTGATGAAAATCTGCAGATTCTTCATAGAATACTATTTGGGAGAAGATCTAAGGTAGAGGATATACTTCTGTCTAGCTTTCTGTAGTTATTAAACTAGAATGATGTATACATTTGCTGCATGTCAAATGGTTTTTAAAAAAATGGAATTGTTGGAACCAATATATTTTTTAGCTGTTATTCTTCCAGAAATTGCTGCTAATATGTTTGTAGTTCTTTCTGCAGAGTGCCTATCATTTAAAGAGAAATATATATCAATTTTCTGGGTTTGTGTGGGAAGAAAATGAGGTATTGTAACATATGTCAAAGTATTCTTTCATTTTTTTAAGTAACCTCTTGCAAACTTTATATTAAGCTCCCTTGCACTGGTCTATGAACTCCAAATGGTTTTATGCAATTTTTTACAAATAGGGCAATTGTTGTTAATTATGGCAAATTACTGCTTATTACAAGGCTGACATTAATTTATGGATCTGGCATCATACTTTTATGTAGGTTTAAAAATGATTTGTAAGTTTATAAGTTGATTCAATATGAAGATGTGGATCTACTCCGATTTCAGTCTTCAAATATCTACTGAATAACTTTTGATCCCATTAAAATGATATGCGATTCATCATGGACAATCTAGCCCTTTGTATCTTTTTTGCTGATGTCCAGGTTACAGTCCTAATAATATTTAATATGATAGATCATGTCATTCAGCACATCAGTTTCTTTCAATGCTAACTTTTTTTTTCATGCAGGAACAGCAAAGAGCAAAACTGAAGGAGAAGGTCAACAAGTGCTTTAAAGGAAAGCTGCTTGACTTCTGTGACATGTTAGACATCCCCGTTTCTAAGGCCTCAAAGAAGGTGATGCACATGCTGGTGATATAACATGCTATTTTCTTGTATGTACTTTCAGGAAATCACAATTCATTAGTTAGTTCAACCAGAAAGGCAAGAGACTAAATTGATTGAGTGCAACCACTTTTGTTACCTGTTAGTTTGGTGAATACTGCCTTTTGAATTCACTATGATCTTCAATGTGGAGATGTTACTTGGCAATAAAAATTCGCTTACAGAGTTTGCTTTTATTCCTTCCAGGAAGATATCTTGGCAAAACTCTTCATTTTTTTGGAATCTCCAAGTGCTTCAAGGCAGCTTTCTACTTGCAAGAAGGAGCAGGTTTAATTGTTTGGATGTCAATCATCCTATTAAGTTGTGTTGTGTTCTCTGTATAATGTAACTTTTGCTTTTATATGGTGCTTTTCTTCAGTATCATCAAGATAAAGACTGGAAGCGAAAGGCTGAAGGGAGTAATGATATTTCATCTAAACTCGCAGAGACAACAACCAAGGTAATTAGTTTTACCTGAGATACTCCTTTGCAATGTTGTAAAAGGCATGGGGCACAATGTTTCACCTTCAAAAAATCAGAGGCAGCTTCAAACAACAAATATTTCTAGGGTACAATTAGGGGTGCTAACGAGCCGAGCTAAGTTGAGTTTTGGGTTAGCTCGGCCCAAACTCATAGTTTTGGGTATTGGCTCGAGCTCGACTCAAACTCGATCGAGCTGCCAATTATCTAGCTCGAGCTCGGCTCAAGAAGGAAACCAGAAATTTGACTCGTGCTCAAGGTCGAAGCAGTATACAGTAACCACATAACTTAGCTCGAATCCACATAACTTAGCTCGAATTTAGCTCGGCTGTGACGTTGTCAAAAAAGAACAATCTCTTTGACCACTTCACCTACAACACCTTCTGTGTTAAGCATTCCATTAAATAAATATAATGTTCTCATCATTTAAATACATTTTTTTATCAAATATAATTTTATCACTCCTTCATTAAAGTTGTACACTTGGCCCATGTTATTTTAAATAATATTTGTACTTCTTTATATTGATCATATGTTTTAATGCATGAAAAGGAGTGTAAAAACTTAATTAATATTTCTACCTCATTATACCAATATATATTAATTGCTTGGTAAAAAACAATATTATCAAATACTCCCTCCATCTTAAATTAATAGCTCCAATTGGTTTTTTAAAATTTTAATTTATTTTTAAAAACTAAATGGAGCTATTAATGTAGAATGGAGTATTTATAGATACAATATTGTACAAAATTTCCACCATTTACTGAAAGCTGATGAAATTGTAAATAGACAAATTAAGTATAAATAATATTATTTACTTATTTATTAGCTTTCTTTTCTAATATTTTCATTTGTTGTTATGCTATATCTTGTGTTTGTATGTTTAACCATATATGCATCTTTTAGTAGTCTTCTATAAATATAACACTATTATTAGCACATATGTACTCCTTCCATACCATTAAAGTGTTCGTATGTTTGTATTATATGTATTTTTTAGTAGTTT
The DNA here is from genome assembly GCA_035235625.1 of Saururus chinensis. Taxonomy (NCBI): domain Eukaryota; kingdom Viridiplantae; phylum Streptophyta; class Magnoliopsida; order Piperales; family Saururaceae; genus Saururus; species Saururus chinensis. Next base: position 38,710,370 of record CP141145.1, read on the forward strand.
TGTATGACATGTCATTATTATAGGACATATATACTATATGTATATGTGGAACCACAACCTCTTCCGCATACTCCAACCTTCTTTAGGTTGTATGAAATATATTTATTATTTGATAACCTAAATTTTCTAAATATTTATATTCACTTCTTACTTCAAGTGCCATCTTATAACCACCAAAAAGAAAAAATTAGTACCTTTGTGGTTAATTACATTTGTGTATGAGATATCATATATGAATGTATATCATTTATTTCTACTATACATAAATATAAATTTTAGTAAATATCTTATATAATATATATATATATATATTATGTCTCTTTAAAACATTTACTTCTAAATAATTTATATCATGTGTAATGTGTAGGGTTGCTAAGGAGCCAGGTGAGTCAAGTTTTAGTATGTGGGAACATGAAACTTGATGTATTGGCATCTTGGTACCATCCCAAATAAATATAACTTACCCTAATTTTATGAAGAAAAAAGAGACTCCATGACTCAATGCTAAAAAATATTTAGAAAATTATTGTAAAATTCAAATTTATAAGGATTCCAACAGTAGTATTCATAGAAAATTTGAAAAGATATATCATAATTTGACATGTAAAAATAGTAAATAATATTACCATAACATATTGTCTAATGATTGACATATTGTTTGACATGTAGTACAATATATCCCATTTTTTTACTCGGTTGTACTATATATATATGTATTTTATTAAATCTTATTTCTGTGATATATCTAAATTTTAATACATATCACATGTGGACATATGTGTATAATGTGTCTTTAAATGTTTACTTCTAAAAATTATATATCATGTGTGATATAAGCTAATACTCAATACATAGACATTATACATTCATTAATAACATACAAATTTGTAATATATATGTATATGTTATAAATGTAAATTGGGATTGATAATTGTGCATATGTATACATAAGTGTCAATATGTATTTATGTATATTATAAAATATATTTGTGAATTTCATTTGAGTTTGAGTTCCAGACGAGCCAGGGTATGCTCGAATTCAACTCAAAAATATTCAAGTTCGAGCTGAGCAGCTTCGAGTCGAGTCGAGGCACCTTTGCTCGACGAGCTGGCTCAGCTCATTAGCACCAAAAGTTAGGGGCAAAAATGAATGTCTATGGTTATATGTAACATATCAAACTTGCCATCTAATTGCCTTGAGGTGTGCCTCAGGCTTAAAATCTTTTGTCCGAGACCTAGCACATGCCTTTGGTGTGCTTGTGTAAATGCCCTTTTAGGCATTTTTGCCACACCTTGCCTTGGAGGTGTGCCTCGAGATCCACATCAAAAGTGCTTTTTAAACACTGATCTAGCCTACATACATATTCATGTTAACACTTAACAGTTTGTGCATGTGGACGCTCAAGCTACATGTGCAATGTGTAGGTATTAAATCCAAATGCTTGAAAGGAGAAGTCTCTATATTCACTAGGGTGGATTACTTTTTCCATACATAGAGGGTTAGTTCTCATTGGTCTGCACCTAACATATACAAATTGCATGTCAAGCAGATACCTTTTCTGTAAAGCAACTTTAGGTCACATGTGTCTACAAAATGCCCTTGTGATGTTTTCCCACTTTACCATCCTGCCCTCCATTTTAGCCACCTTATGGTCTCCATTACCACTTGCTCCATCCTTGCTCTTGGTTATAACTGTGATTCTCCTATTGGTGTCTCCAAGGAGGGTGAAGATTACACAACTCTAGTTTTAGAGGATATAGAGGCCATAGCTACGTGGATCAGTATGAATTGGCTATGCTTGACCTTCATGAACGTCGACAGTTGTTCTCCATAAGTGGCAAAGGAAAATGTATCATAAATGTCGAACAACTGCCGACGTTCATCATATGTCAAACTAATATGACAAAATATGTTATAAGTGTTGAAATAATATGATAAGAGCAGACGAGGATCAGGGTATGGACAAGGGAGGGTGCAGTGGAGGTGGTAGTATTGGGAGAGGCAGGGGTAGAGGCTACAATGGAACTCGCTTGAGAGGCAAGACCTTTTTTGCTACAATAGGTGTTTAAGTGGCCAACAGGTGGTGAAATAAATTAGCAAAACCAGTCATAAATATCGAATTAAGTAAGCAAAATCTCTCGAAAGTCAAAATAAATTAGCCAAATGTGTCATAATTGTCTAATTAAACAAGCAAAATGTGAAATAAGAGTAAAAACATTAGTGAAATATGTCATAAGTGTAGAAATAAATAAACATTAGTGAAATATGTCATAATTAGTAGAATTGTGAAGGAAGCTCTAGAATTAAAAGGTTTTAAAATCAGCCAGACGAAGATGGAGTATATGAAATTTAACTTTAAGGATAGTAGAACTATAAGTAGAATTTTAGTTGAAATAGATGGGCAAAAAGTGCCAAGATGAGAGCAATTCTAATATTTGGGCTCTATTATCCACAAAGAGTGAGATATCACTAGTTATGTGGTATATAGGATCAATGCGGGGTGGGTAAAATGATGGACGGTGTTAAGAGTTTTGTGTGATAGGCGAGTCCCAAATAGGCTTAAAGGTAAGTTCTATAAGACAACTATTAGGCCTGCAATGCTCTATAGAGCATAATGTTGGGCACTGAAGAAAAGTCATAGATAAACTTAATGTAGCTGAAATGAGGATGCTAAGGTAGATGTGTGGAATAACCAAGAAAGAAATGATTAAAAATGAGTATATACATAAGAACTTAGAGGTAGCAACATTAGGGGAGAAGCTCAAAGAATGTAAGTTGCATTGGTGTGAACATATCTAAAGAAGACCAATAGATGCCCCAGTAAGAAAGGTGGAAGGGTTTTACATAAATGATGTCAAAAGAGGGAGAGAGAGACTTAAATGAATTTAGATGGAATTAATAAGGAAATATATGACTATGCTATTTTTTACAAAAGAGTTTGGCACAAAACAGGCTAGAACAGAGGCATAAAATCTATGTTGTCAACCCCAAATTGTTGAGAAAATGCGCTACTTGATTATGATTATGATTATGTCATAATTAGTAGAATTAGCTAATGTTATGAAGTATAGAAGGAAATGTTGCAGTTGTCCACCGGAGGTGAAATAATTTAGCAAAATGTGTCAGAAGTATCTAAATAAATAAGTGAAATATGTCATAATAAATTGGCGAATTAAATGAACTAGTGAGGCTCATTTCATACTATTTCTTTACAACATTCTGACTTTCTGAGTTATTCATAAAATTAATGAAAAATTGAAAGAATACACAAATGCTACAGCCCTGCAAGGTCACCCCAGGTATGCTCTAGGAAAGACTGCCTGGGAGTACTTTTAACAGGTCATCTCCATCATCGACTTCTGCCATAGTTGCGGCATCTCCCACCAAAACCTCAAGCCAAATAACCTCCTACTCACAACAATGAGGACAATATCTGTGCCTTCGGCTTCTCCATGCTCCCTGAGAAGCTCTGCCCCCATGACCTCCTTCAAATGCAATTGAGGACAAACTCTCCTCCCCCATGTAGACAGGTGGGCTTTGCCCGTAGTGTCACGGAGCAGCAAAGCGTAGTTCTTGTGACACATGCTGGGGTCAGTGACTGTAGAGCCTCATCACCAATCTTCCTCAATGTGCTCCCTTACAAAGTACATGTGCTTGTTCCTTATTCCATCTTTGAAAAAGAAATGCCAATTTTAATGGATGAAGACGAAGGTCTATAAGTAGGGTTTTGTATTTGGTGTTATCAGTGGCTGGAAATTGTTTAGTTTACTGGAGAAAGAAGAGGATGAAAAAGGGTTGGAAGATAGGGGTATTGTGTATCAAGACTAAGATTCTAATGCGTGCAGCACCTGATATTTGAACATTAATTTGTTGACTGCCTTGCTGGTAACTTTTAGTACTCTCTCTGCTAAAAAAGCATGCTTGCTCTATTTTGAATTTCCATTTTCCCTTTTAAAAGTTGAAAAAAAAAATGATCTGTCTTAACCAAGTCAAAATTGTGCTAAAGAACAAGCTGGCAATTTTCCTATATTTGAAGAAACAAAATGTAACACGGTTAACGTTTAATCTGTATTTTATAAATATAGAGGTCTTATATAATATTCACTTATTTAACTCGTTTATACTGCCAATGTCATGGGAGGAACTTTATGTTTAAGAAGATATGTTGATGACAATCATTTCTACTACTCAACCTTTTTAATCTTCAGTGCTCTTCAAATTTTCATCAGACAAGAAGTCCTCAGTACATTACAAAAAAGTTCTAAAATGAAGAACACCTTGAAGGAGAAATGATACTGATATCGATATGAAGTAAATATGATCATTTTGTCAATTAAAATAATTTTAGGGAAGTGCTTCCTCATTATCTCTGTTCAAGTTTTTGTTTTTTAGTTTTGTGTGTTGTGCGTGTGTGTGATGCTGATGCATGATGAATCAATCTATATTAAAATGTATGTTTTTTACATTCAGAAAATTAAAATAAGCATAAGCAAGAATGGAACTGAAAGTAACGAGAGAGAGCAAAGTTCTTCTGAAGAAAAATTGGGGTATGAAAATGGAAGGGGGTCTGAAGCATGCAGAGGCTCTTCTGTTGATGAAGATAACAAAGATAAGGTACGTGAAAAACACTGCAAGAATGCTGATGGAGAATCTGAGGGAGAGAGATGCGGGCTAAATGCAAACATGACAAAAGCCCCAAAGTTGAGGCAAAAGGAAAATGTTTTACCTCCCAAGAAGGGTCCTACAAGGCAGACAACAATTCATCTTCAACCATGCTCAATGGAAGTTGCTCTTTCTAATGAATATGAAAATAAGGAAGGCAAGAGTGAAGAGAAAGAGAATGATGCTATAACAGAGCGAAAAAAAGGCTGGAGTGTTATACCTCAAAAGTCATCGAACAATGGATTGCAGATTAAGTCTGATAAAGAAAAGGCTTTTGAAAAAAAGTATTTGGATGCTAAAGTGATGGAAGATGAGAGGAGTCACAAAAAGAGATCACCGCAGAAGCCTTTGAGAAAAGGCACAGGGCCAAGAATCATGGAAGAGGCTTCTTTTCACAAAATGAAAACTCAAATGGGTTCAACCAATTCTGAGTTTATCAGTGAAAATGAGGAGAATGTGAAGAAAGAGGAGGGTTCAAAATTGTCTAACGAGGAAAATGGCAAGAAACAAGTTGAATTAGTAACGCGGGCTTCTACACCAAAGGGTAAGCTCTTGTCTGCGTACTTTGCACAAATACATGTTTTTTATTTTGATATGAACACATTGTGAATTGTATCGTAAATACTTTGCATGTCTTAGGAGAAAACAAGGCTGATAAAATGGTGAAGGAGCCATCTAGGAAAGAAATTTATTCAGTGATTTGTAGTATCTTGAAAGAAGCGGACTTCAATACTGTGAGTAATGCCTGAACTCGTGAGATTTTATTTCCTTTTAATGTGTTGCTTGTGTTGTTTCGTTGAGACTTGATTTGCTAAATGCAGGCAACATTGTCGGATATCATCAAGCAACTAGGTAATTAATGACATCTCTGAGGACTTTCAGATATGTTTACTTGGATTGAGGATGCAGTTTATGCTGGTTAATAATAACTTTCCCTAATGTGTGTAGGGAGTCATTTCAAAATTGATCTCATGGACAGAAAAACAGAGATGAAAGATTTGATAGAAGATGCTATCAATAGCATGACAGATGACGAAGAAAAAGATGAACGGGAATATGCTACAGTGGTTAGCAAAGATGGAAGTGTGGAATATGAAGATGGAAGATGACAAGCCTTACCATTTTGGTGCCCTACGTGTACATTGGTCTGATTCATCCAGCTCCTTAACGCGGTAAGTGGCTGACCAACTAGAGCTGTAGTTAGATGGTCTTTCCGATTTGTATGGAGCTGAGATTGAATCCAAATATGTCCACAGTTTAAGCCCCCGCATTTGGAATTATCATTTATTTTTGTGAACTGCGAATATCTTACTAGTGGAATGGAAATTTCAGTTGCGCACTTGAGTCCATGAAATTCATAGGAAGTGGGAACAACAAAAAGGGGCTTAATAGGGTGATAAAGTGCTGGAAGCTGAGTTGTCAAAAGTGGATTCCATGAATCACTTTACTAGATGGGTAACAAATGTGCTCCGTGAACATCTTAATCTTCTTCGAAACTAACCCTTAAGGCTTAGATATATATAAGCGGTGTCGGCTGTGTTAACTAGAATGTTGCAGATTTTTCATTAATTCGAGAAGAGAAATGCTTTTCATGCCTCTATTGCCCCTACGAACTTCCCACTACGTTTGATGAATGATAAATGATGGTTCGGATCAGCTGTGAAGCACTTACACCTGATTGGTATGAGTTGTCAATCAGTGGACGCCGGCTGTGAAAACATGGGCACATTTTTCACGAGTTTTTACAGCTGGTGGGTATGCACACTCGATTTGAACCAGATAAATAAGAAGGGATGATAAGGAGCAATATTTAGCTGTGCCCATGGGAAGTGTGAAAGGATGATGATAAAGGTGTGATGATATCTTGTATGGGCCACCTCTGAGCAGGACCACCGCTTATACGATGGGCATACCATGATCGTAGATAGTTTTTCCATAAGAAGAATAATATTATCAATAATTTTCCTATATGCAGTTGAATCGCCTGTCAATTAATTCTGGTGCAGAAAGGTTTGGGGTACGTTCTCAGTAACTTTGATAGCATATTGTACGAGATTTTCTAAAAAAAAAAGACGGGCTCTATGACTCTCGTGAAGGCTGGCTGTGATATGATTCATATTCTTAATTCATTAGGATTAGTCGTAATCTTATTTGCATTTTATGGCTTTTACTTTTGTTAAGTTATTATAAACCATTGGATGAAATTAGAATGGTCTAGATTATTTGATTAGGTACTTAAGGCCCATTAGTGGCTTAGTTACATGTAATCAGTTTATGCATAATGAAAGGGTAGAATGTGATTCCTCATGGCGAAGAAGAAAGCTCCTAAATTTGTGGGGAACACTTCTGCCCATGCTAATGATGACTAGATGCACACCTTGCCACTACCAACTCCTCTGTCCAACACAGCCCTCTTGAAATTGTTGGCAAATTTCACGGTGGACATGAAGGCCCTCTGCTTTGACCAACAACGCCTCTTTTCAAGTTTGCTGGATGTTGAATTACCACAAAAAAGAGAAGAGATTTTTATGCTCTGCGTTGATATTGATAGTGAGCCAAGCGTAAAAAATGCTTCGAACATATTTATTTTTAAGATTGATGATGCACATATTAGAGCATGTTAGTATAAGTATAATGTGTGTGCTATTGATCTTGAAAATGAAGGCCTCCCAAACATTTTTTATGTTCGGCTCACAATGAACGTAGAGTATAAAAAAAGCTTCCCATAGAAAGGAAGCTTGCCTGTGGATACGCTGAGTGCCGAGGCCTCTTCGAGCCAAGACCCAATTTAAATTTGACGCCACAAACCACCGCCATTGGCGAGGCTTCTTCCAACTATTAAGCACCTATGGATACGCTGAGTGCCGAGGCCTCTTCGAGTCAAGACCCAATTTGAATTTGACGCCACAAGCCACCGCCATTGGCGAGGCTTCTTCCAACCATTAAGCACATGTCTTGGCTGCATGTGCGCCGCCACAAGCCACAACCGTTGTTGTTGAACTTTCGTCGATGGGAATTGCTCCTCCTCTGCCCCTTGTCAGCTCTCAGCAGCAGCTCCTACCACCAGGGCTTGCAAGGACGCAACTTCAAGTTGCCTTACCGATGACCTCTGTGGGCTCCATGACGTTTCCAAGTGATCACTATGCTGTTAGGGGAGTCGCCAGAATGGCCTAGTTTTTCCCACTGGCCGGCCTAGTTTTTCCCACCAGCCCTGCCACTAGACAATCCGCCATGGTTGTGCTAGGATAACTACCTCAGACAACCCCCATGGTTTCCTTTTATGATGTCTCGGGATGTTCTTTAAGCCAAGATTGGTCATGTTCTAATTCCCGAAGTATGGAGGTGAGTGGGTTCCGAAGTATGGAGGTGAGGAAAACCCACTGGATTGAGTTTACCAACCAGGGGTTCTTTTCAATAAGGATAAATAATTTTATTAATTTATTAATATGTTTACAGTAAATATAATAATATAATTTTATTATTGTTCATTGCGATAATCTTGTAAAGTAAATTGTAAACAGTAAGTCAACACATAACCCCAAACCGATTATAAAGTAATTTTTTTTAAAAATATATAAAAAAGTTTGTGCAATATTATCTACCATAAAAAACCTAATCTGTAATAAATAAGAAGCTATACGATTTAGTAGCTCGAGACCTATTGGTTATTCATATTTTATTATTGTCATAATCAAATAATAGTAAAATTATATTATTATGTATAACATAATTTTATTATAGACCTATTGTAAATATGGATGACCATTAGGTCTTAGCATGAATTATCCATTTTTTATTATTATCATGACCTAGTTTTTGATGTTGGAAAATTGAGGGTGACTACGTTCCATTTGATTGGCGGTGTGTGTTTCAATACTTGAGTACGAAGTGGTTGCACCCACTTAGGCCTATTTCCTTGTTGAAGTTCAATTTGGTCTAACGAGTACATGGATTTTAATGAGCTCTTGGCCGCCCTCAAGTAGACCTTGATAGTTTGGGCTTACCAAGAGTTTATATGCATGGCGAACTGTTTACTCAATCAGGATCAAGCATAATTAGTTGAAACCTTTGTGAACGAGTTGCAATTTAATATTGCCTATGAAATTAAACCGTTTCGACCACATATAATTGTTGCTATGAGATGATTATTGGATAATTATGCGCCTTGTAGCTTTTATGGGTACCATATACAACAAATATCTCCATACATTGACTATCCATAATTTAAAAAAAAGAAGTTAACTATGACCATCATCAATGGTAAGGATGGACACAGGGGGCTAGAGGGGGCCATGGTCCCCCGTACCCTATAAAAATAGGGTGGCCTTTTTAACATGGGTCGGGTATGTGGGTAACTCTACTTTTTTTCCTTATTTTTTTATTAAACTTGTATTATATACCTTCTCTCTTTGCAAAAGGCAAACACAAATAAAATTAAATACGTTACAACATTGATTTAAAATGTTTGGTTCTTTGGCTAATTTGTGGTTGATACTTTTTTTTGTAGTGGCCATCAACGAAGACCTTAGAGGGATAAAGTTGCATTTCCTCAATTCTAAGAGAATGATAACAAAACAAACCTTCAACGTTTATTTACTCATGATCAGCTCACTTGGCTTTCTAAACTCACATACCAATGAAAAACAAATTAAACATTATTTCTTTGATGGCCATAGAGGATTATGCATTTTAGCATGTCTTAATTTTAAAATTCTAGTAACTACTTCTCTATGGTTGCTCATAACCCTACCCTCATTTGCAACATGTGAAACTTGATTACAATTTTCCTCATTCGAAAATTGTCTCTTATCGAGCTCTCTTATCCACCTATCTGATTATATGTTCCTAACCTACTCCATATTATGAATGTTAGGCCTTTAATAGAGAGCTAAATTTAGTGTGTAATGTGTCTTTCTGAACGAGAGAGGATGAGTAATGAATACAATAAAATATGATATATTTTCATTCTATTTACCACACTTAAAAAAATAATAAAAAAAAATTAAACTATATATATATATATTAACCACACTTTGAAGATACCGTCATATGTTATCCTAAAATGGATGTCTACTACAAAGCAAAATATATGTGATCATATCTATGCTCCAAACATCTTATTCATGCCCAAATTTATGTTTAAACACAACTAGTTCAACATAGTATGCACTAAACAAATACTATAATAATAGTATAAATAAGTCCAATAGATTAACACTATAATAATAGAGTTTTTTATTATTTGTAGTCGGATAAAAGTTGAGCTAGTCAGGTTATGCAAGTCGGGTATGACTTGACCTTAAATTCAAAATAGGTCAAGAGCCTAAACCCTGACCCTAACCCTACCAGTAGTTAGGTCGGGTACAGGGTTAAATGGGTTGGGTTTGGGTAGGGTAAACGGGTCGGGTTAGATATTCCTAGCCCTAAATGGGACCATGTGGCCCTATAATTTTTTTATTTAGGTGGGACCACATGGCCTCCCTTAGCATTGTAGCAAGCTTGACTGGCCCCTCTACATTTTCTCTGGCTTTGTCCCTAATCACTTGCCTTCATACAGAATATTAGCCCAAGGGCCCAATGCAATCAGTTTAATGCTTCAACCGGTCCAATGAATTCAATTTAGTTGTAATGTGTAATTATTTGAAGGACAAAAAAAACAGGACAATTTATAGAAAGAACAAAGACTATAATAAAGTTTAAAACCGCTAGATACTCATATTTAGTAATAAAAGGCCGATCAAACCTTAGTTTTGCTAGTTGGATCTCTCTCATAGATCTTAAAAAACAGTAAGTAGTATAAAAACTATCATAATAAATTATCATTTAATACTTCTTCGCTAAAATGCATTCCAATAAACGAGTATATTAATTTAATCTTTACTTTTAATATACATATTTTTCTGTTAGCTATTTTTTTCATTTATTATTGAAGGCCAATTTAATTTATACCGACACTTAAATTTGCAAAAGCACCCGACAGAGTTTTCAGCATGTCTGGCCCTTTATGCTATAACATAACGATTTGAACCCGGGCAATTCGAATGTCCAAAGATGGTTCAGAATCCATAAACCATGCCCCACACGTAAATCATATGAGTTATGACATCCATGTTGAAATTAAAAAAAACTTCAAAATTTATGGCTTCAAGCAGTATATTGAACTTCAAAATGTTTGGAATTTCTTGTTGAACTAATACTGCATGAAGCATCTAAAATAATTGATTTGAGACTTCAAGCTGAGAGCAACATCTCAACGAACATGCAAAAAATGCGAATAATGAAGGACACGAAGGGAACAAGGGCAACACAAACCTAGACCACTTTAGAAATACTCATTTTTCGAATTGAACTAAAATAACTGATTTATGACTTTAATCTGAGAGCATCATCTCAACGAAAATGCAAAAAATGCAATTAATGAAGGACACCAAGGGAACAGGGGCATCACAAACCTAGACCACTTTAGAAATACTCACTTATTGAATTTTACATCAACTCTTTGGTAACTTCTATAAATTTGCAGTAAGTAATCAAACTGTCGTCGGTGGCATGAGATGTTGCCTCGGTTGCGGTTCTTTCGCGTCCATGTCTTAGTCGATTGGTTCCCACGTATCATAGTCTCTCATATGAAAGCTTTCTACTTTGATGACCGGAGTGGCTTAAGTTAATTACGATTATTATTATTACTATATAGATAGGAACCTGTTTATAGGAGCTTGGTATTAGGCGTCGCAACTCAAAGAGAAAATTAATTTTTAGCCCCTTGAGCCCTCATATCTTAATTTTAGGACCATGATGCCTGAGTTCATGTTAATTACACGCATGACTGCCCTTTGCGTCGTTGAATCATTTTCCTATCTAATAACACTACTAGAAAACAAGACGAGCCAAGATTTGCTCCACTGTCGCTGGAGCATCTTAATTATATTTGCTTATTATAGTGCTTAGCTAAGCTGCAGACTTCCATGCAGCTTAGACCACGTAAGCGAATATGGGACGCCAACCACACCAACCAAAATGACCTTCATCACGCCAAAAATCCCAAGACCGGTGGCGTTTGGTTCCGCAACCAGTAGCCAACCCCACCCAATGACGAGCACAATCTTCAAAGGTCGACGAAACAAAGTCTATGGGATCGATGGAACCAATTCTCCTCTCTTTCAGTGCAATGACTTCTTTCTCACATTAACCACCCATATGCCTTCCATCGGTTGCCTAAAGAACGTTTCCAATTAGCTACCAGCATCTGTCCTTTTCTTCTTCATTCAAATGAAAAAGACACATTTTACTGAAGACAGGTTCCTCTGTTTCTATATATATGCCCCTACCCATCACTGACCCTGCAGATCGGAGTGCAGCTTATGCTTTTGTGAATCCTTTCTTCTATATCTGGAGGTACTTATCCGACATAAGCTCTCTTATATATACCTCGAGTTACTAGAATCTAGTACAGATTTGTCTGTTCGTTTTCTTCTTATGATTTAGGATTATGACCATCTCACATGTCATTGCTATTTTTCAGATTTGAATTTTTAGTTTGCTACCATGGAGAAGACCTTAGAACTCAGTGTTGAGCAAGGTGAACCAGTTCTCGTCCCGCCTGCAGAGGAGACGGAGAAGGGGCTGTATTTCCTTTCCAACCTTGACCAGAACATAGCGGTCATAGTTCAAACAGTTTACTGCTTCAAGGCCGACGACAAAGGGAACGAAAGTGCTGCCCAAGTTATAAAGGATGCGTTGTCAAAAGTGTTGGTCTATTACTACCCAATTTCTGGAAGGCTAACAATAAGCACAGAGGCCAAGCTGATCATCAACTGCACAGGGGAAGGAGCTGTTTTTGTGGAGGCAGATGCTAACTGCACCCTGGAGGCCATTGGAGACATAGCAAAACCAGACCCTGCAACACTTGGGAAGCTTGTTTATAACATCCCTGGCGCGAAGAATATATTAGAGATGCCTCCTCTTGTTGTACAGGTAAACGCGCCAATTTTGTTCTCATATTTTCAAGCAAAACACTGAACTTTGTGCTGCAATATCTTTTTTCTTTTATGTGTTACCTAGACCCATATTGCACCAATCTTAAACTTATTAATACCTACGAGGACAGGTAATTTATTGGTTTAGGTGGTTGTTTTATTATGAGAAAATTCTCTTGACCGGAGAGTGACCTATAGATATCTTTTTGACAGTTTTAAAGGCCAAAGCTTTTCAGTACATTAATGGTATAAAATGTCATACCTACTGTAAAGGGCGTTTAAAATTCTCCCCTTAAGTAGAGCTTTAGCTAGAAAGCCCTTTAAACTATTTTGCTTTCCTATCTAAATAGGCCGAAATGTGCTATCCTTTCCTCTCCTGTCAAAGAATGCATTTCAGTGCTCTTCATCTTGCAAAGAGTGCTTAGATTGTAAAATATGTAAAATTTATGTACAACTCGAGCATCACAAAAAAAGCACAAAATTTACTTATTAAAGCGTACTTAGTAAGAAAAATATGTTAGACAAAGTAGACAAATCAGATTCTTTCATGGAACACAAGTATTTCCAAATTATGATATTTTTTAGGGGTTTTTAATATTTCACTTTGACAATGAGCCTAGCTTAAGAAATGTATTAGAGTACTACATCTATGAGATCAATGACACACATACTAATACACAGTAACACTAGTAATACTAGCACTAACATATGCCAGAATGTGCATTGTTAATTTTAAATATCAAGAGCTCATATATATTCTTTATATTGGGCTTATTGTTAGAGAAGAACATAAAAAACTCTTCCGTTTTTATGAACAAAATGAGTATGAGTAATATATATTAGGAAGGCATATTATCAGTAGTGTGCACTAATGTGTACATTATTGATCTCAAATATGAAAGACTCTTTTATGAACAAAACAAGTCGAGTAATACTTGTTAGGAGGGGAACATACCTTTTAGGACGTCAGTGGATCTTTTTCCATAAACATCTCAACTAACTCTTGCCAATATTTTGTAATTCATGGTCACTTGCTTTAACTTCTTCGCCAATGATCATTCCACAACTACACAGATTTTGTTAGCAGAGGCCATAATTGACAAATGACCTAATTTTTGAATTGAAGATGGTTATGGGTTGAGAAATATTTTTTATATTCTATATTGACAATGAGCCAAAGATAAATTACAGTACCTAGTACTTCATCCGTGAAATTGATGATGCACGTATTAATATATGTTAACGTTAGTATCACTTATATTAATATACACTAACATGATAATGACACTAAATGTATTTAATCTTAAATATTAAGGGCTCCTTATATATAACTTAAGCTCAGCTAATTAGAGAACATAAAAAATGCTTCCCTCGGGTTGACAGTGCGCACCCTAACGTATTGCACAGATAATATTTTTCACCTGAGTCCATGCGCTAAAGTGTGTGCTGTATAGCGTGGACATAAGGTTTGCTGCTCATCTTTACATAATTGCTTCCTCCTCATCTTTAATGTTGTTCATTCAGGTGACTCGGTTCAAATGCGGAGGTTTCGTTCTTGGGTTGGCCATGAACCACTGCATCTTTGACGGGCTCGGCGCAATGGAATTTGTGAATTCATGGGGAGAGACTGCCCGTGGCCTGCCAATTGCGGTCCCACCGTTCCTGGACAGGAGCCTACTCAAAGCGCGGGACCCACCCAAGATTGAGTTCCCCCACCACGAGTTTGCACAGATTGAGGACGTGTCCGACACCTCCCTCCTGTACCAAGAGGAGATGCTCTACCAGTCTTTCTGCTTCACCCCAGACATGCTTGAGCAGCTCAAGAAGAAGGCCATGGAGGATGGGTCCCTTGCCAAGTGCACCACCTTTGAGGCCCTCTCTGCCTTTGTATGGAGAGCCCGGACGCAGGCTCTCAAGATGCAGCCTCACCAGCAGACCAAGCTCCTCTTTGCTGTTGATGGGCGCCCCAGATTTGAGCCACCGCTGCCTAGAGGATACTTTGGTAATGGCATTGTTCTAACCAACTCACTCTGCAATGCCGGTGAGATTTTGGAGAAGCCACTCTCTTTCACTGTTGGGCTGGTCCAAAAGGCTGTTAATATGGTCACAGACAGCTACATGAGATCGGCCATTGATTACTTTGAGGCAACTAGAGCAAGGCCTTCGCTTGCTGCAACTCTTTTGATCACCACTTGGTCTAGGCTGTCCTTCCACACCACAGATTTTGGGTGGGGCGATCCCACTCAATCAGGTCCAGTTGCTTTGCCGGAGAAGGAAGTGATCTTATTTCTCTCCCATGGGAAGGAAAGGAAGAGCATCAACGTTCTTTTAGGCCTGCCTGCTTCTGCCATGCCTGTTTTCGAAGAACAAATGCAAATTTAAAAGAGGATTGGGCTTCTACTCTCCTTTGGGCCAACACTGGATTTATTTAAATATTCATGGGACTGTCTATGCTGCAGTTGCTATTAGATCGGGTGTTTTAATTCTAATAAATTGGAATTCTTTCGGATAATCTCGTTAAAATTTCTTTTCCAGCTTTCTTTTTTTTCCTATTTTTTATGTTTACAATGTATGAAGAAGCATTATGTTGGGATCTTACTGAACAGAACAAAGTCTATTGAATTTCCATTTAACTATTGCTTTATCCGTGTTTTGTGTTGTGGCAGGCAACGGCTGGAATTGACTGCCTATCATTTCTCACTTACTTAGAGTAATGCATTTGATATTGAGCATCTCCAATAGCTCAACACTGGAGCTCTTAGAATGCAAACAGAAGATATAAAATTCACACGGGCAAAAAGTTATCATCACCTTGTTTGAGCTTTGCCAGAAATAGGAAAAAAATATTATCTAGAAAGTTTGCCTTTGAGGAGGGTGCATTCAATCATTCAATTCGACATGCCAACCCCAATGGTGGGATGCCAGAAAAAGACAAAAAAAAACTTGTCTACAAAATTCGCATTAAAGGGTGGTTTAAATTAATTATTAAATTTAAAATTCCCGCCCCAATTGTGGACCATCAAGTTGCTTGCAAAAAAAAGGAAGCTTTCATCGTTTACTTATGAGTTATGAGATTGCGTCATAATGGTGGCTTCAATTTATTATTGACCTTTAACATGTAAAGTCGCTGCCACGCTGCGTGCCACAGCTCCAGATTTTAACATGGGGTACCGATGCTAAGCGGATTGACTCATAGTCCAGTATTTTAAGAGGGGTGTTCGAGGATATTTTCATAGTAAAAACTCACATATGAGTTTTAATTAATTTAAAATAAGTAAGTCAATGTTGCGTAAGGCCTTCTTGTAACGTCCTTAAAACTCTTGTATGTCATGAGAATATCATTATCTTTGTTTGGAGTCCTAATCAGTTAGTGCTTATGAGCTGTAAGATAGTCTCAAGACCAAGTCCTGTTGACGTCGGCATGGAAGTCGGTCAGTCGGTCATATTAATCTATACAACACCATTGATAATTCGGTCTGGTTTGACAGTCAAGACATTCGAACTATTGGTTAGTGACAAATGTTACCATTTTAGTATCTAAAAGTTTACATAATTTTACTTACCATATTTTTTGTATTTTTACTTTAGGGCTGTATAGTATGATATATAGTCAAGCAGGATCCTCTATATAAAAAACTATCGGTTAAGAGTAGGCGTGGATGCCTTTGAACCTTATTATATTTTTTAATTTTATTTTATTATGATAATAAAATATCATATATAATGATTCTTGTTTTAGACTCGTGTATATTTTATGTTTGTGTCGGCTCTATATTTTGAGTATGTGAGTATTTGACTTATAGATTAGTTCAGAGTTAAAGTTCTATTTTATTCTATTTATTTTTCATGTACAAAGGTTTAAATGTGTGTGACTCTGTATGTGTTAATTACCCATTATATGAGACTAAAGTTTTCCGCAATTCAACAATTTATCGCCCCCGTGTGCTTTGATTATCCCTTGGGACGGGTTCGGCTTGGGTCAGGCGAGTACTGGAGCGTGACAATAAATACTATGACAAGACATGAGAAATATTCAAGTAACTTATAATCGGCTAGCTCAAATACGAAACTTAATCTATCAAAACCTTCATGTCTGAAACTCACAATGTTACCATATTAGCTTTGCTTATAATTCAAGTTTAAATCAAGTAATTTATGTAGATATAATTATGTCATAAAAACTTTCAATGTTATAGTCTTCCATTGACCACTCCGAAGCTGAGCCTGTTCTAAAACCCTAGTTTGTCAGGGGAGTATATTTCACTTAAACCAATCAATTTCATAACCATAACCCACCACACAACAAATCTTTACATATTCTTATGTACTCTGCCATCCACTTTATGACCAAATCATCATACTTAGAAATCATCAAACTAAGATTCTTATAGTCAATCCTAATTATCATCCTCTTATTTATACCTTACTTATTATGCTTACTTTCAACTTCATACTATGTATATTATGCTTGTATAATTATGCAACACTCTTACTCCCTAACAATCCCCCATAAGGCTTCAAACCTAAGTTTTCTTACTTATTGAATCTTCAACGTACACTCCAATCCAAACAACACTCATCCGCTTCAATCCTCACCTGTCAAACTTACATCCTCCCTCTTCCATCATACAATTACAAATCCACAACAAATCTATACATAAACTATAATATCCCAGATTTTTTGTAGAATTTAAAAATTAAATATGTAGAAATTATGTTGTTTGACCCATTAGCATTATTAGTAGAATAACTTCCTACATATACAGAATTTTTAGCTAAAACTATGTGGTTAGAAAGTATATAGAAAGAGCTTTGAAATGCTACCAAGAATGCGCGAATCGAAGTTCAGAAGAGGAAGATACGACTGTTCGAAGTTGAATATATTGTATAGGGTCCGTTTATGTGATTTAATTGTGTATTTAGGCCGTGTAAGTCGTTTTGTGGGCCCGGTTGTTTTAAGTTCTAAAATTAAGTTATAGAGGCCCAATCAGGTGCCTAAGTGAGGGGGTTTGACCCCACTCCTAAAGAGATTAGGAACCCAAATCCTCATGCTTATAAAAGGCCTTATTGGGGCATAATTAAGTGGGGCTTTGACTGTTAAGGGAAGGAGAAGGAGCTGCTGATGGAATTTTCTAGCGAGGCTCCAGTGGCAGTGGATCGACAACAAATCAGTGATTAAGGTAGCATCATTGTCGTTAATTTTATTTAATAAATTTGAATGTAAATTAGATTTCTACAATTCGTAATTTACATGAAGCATGCAATTCGTAATTTACTTGAACAATGATTGCAGAAATATTGTTCTGTAATTTCATTAAACAATATAGCTTTTCTATAAAAAAAATTGATTCTGCTGGTTGTCTGCCGATCTACCACCGACCGGTCAGTCCTTTCATGCCGGACCCCCTAAGAGAAGGGCCAAGCTCTGACACCCGGCCGTTGGGCTGGTGCAAAGGGGAAAAAAAGGGTACTAGCAGCTGCAGTGGCCTGATCGTGCCAGTCGTGGCCATAGCCACGGTGGCATCAGAAGCCACCACCTCACATATTAAAAAAAAGAAAAAAAATGAAAAAAAGGGCTCTTTTGGCCACTGAATGGCGGCAGGACCGACTCCGTCGGTTTGCCGGTGCGGCGGTCCTAAAACCCGTGGGCCACCCCACCCTCCACACGATATGGGTGGCGTTCGGCCTCTGGCAGGTTGCATGCAAGACAACCCGTGAAACGGGTTGTCGGGCCTTGGACCGGGTTGGGCTACCCAACCCGATTAGGTCTGGCTTAAAAAAAACTCTAGCTGAACCGGTTCAGTTCAGTGGGATTAAATGGTCATAAAATTTGAAAAAAGTATGAATGATTGGGAGGACATGTAGACTGTATTGACTAAGTTTTAGACTGAAAAATCTCAAAGTCTTTGAAATAACCAAATTACCCTTGTGAGTTGAAGCATAGAGTAACGGTAGTTCAGGGGCCTATGAGTTTATATAAAATTTGAGAAAAATCTCAGTAAGAGCTTAATGTGTATCCTAAATTTGAACCAATCCACAAGCTGGGGAAAAAATCCTAGTAATTAGATAATTAACTATTTTATCCCTAGGGTTAAAGTAAAATGATTAATTGAACCAGGGTTGGTTCAAGGGGTTTACAACCCCGTTAAATGGTAAGAAAATTACCTTAGGTTCATAATGTCAAGGTAACCCCTGCAATTAGTTTTAGACCTATTAGGGTTTAGCCCTGAACAAAAAGATAGAAATACCCCTGTGCAGATCGACTAGCATTCAAGTAAATGGAATTAACGGACCAATGTGGTAACAAAACCTTTAGAGAGATTGCAACTTACCCGAGAATAGAGAGGACCGTGTCTAATGTTGAATAATTACTTTAATGTCTTTAGGTGCATTTTGACCAATTTTTACAAAGACTTAATCGTTTAACCCAAGGAGGGTTAGGGCACGAAAGCTTGAACATTTTTAATATCATTATTGAGTTTTATTCTTGATATTATGATTTGCTTGGACCTTTGGGGGTTTGTATTGTTTATGTTGTTCTTTGTTTTGATAATTACTATTGTTGTTGTGATGAGAATATATCATTAGCTTAAGATTAATGAAAGATTAATCAATAGGTTAGATAGCTTTGGATTGGGTGAGAATACCTAATCAAGATAAAGACTAAAATACCTCAGAGGGGTTTGAGACTAGTTCATAGAGTGAACAAAGCCTTTGACATGACGATTTGCCTCGGTTGATGAACGAATAACAATTTTGAGTTTCAAACCCTACTCTATAAGGGACTAATAGGGTTTGAGATAGTCATTCAAAATCTTGGCTTATTGTAGTTGCATCTCCCCGTTGGAGGGAGCTCTACGTGAGCCAAGCTCACTTCCGATCTATTGATGATCATTTAGTGCAGACACATTTGAATTAGCTGATATCCTACTTAGTTGGCTTTTCCTGCCACTTCTATTTAGGTGCAGTTGTGGGTCATGCCCTTCCACTCCGGTCAGGTCCTTTTGTAACGCCCGAGATTTTTCATCCCTTTTTCTTAAAACTCATAGAATTTTTTTTACGATAAATCAGAGTTAAAATGACAAAATCAAAACATGTATAAATAGTTTATAATTTAAAACATCATACGATTAAACATTGTACCGCCAAATCAAATATCCTCAGGCGCTACTCGAAAACACACGTACAACTAAATTACCATGATCATGGATTTTTAAATACAAATAACTCTCAGACGTCCCCGAGTACAAGTCCCATAAACAGTCTACTATTTGATCCAAATTAAAAGTCCAGAATACATACACTTAAATCTCACCAAATACATCAGGTCGTGGCACCAAATATACTTGAGTCGAGGGGGAAACAATCCACCGCAAAGACGAGCATCCATCTCCAGGAGCTCACCAACACAACCTGCAAAAGCCTCCCGAACAACGGGGCTAAAAGAAGTAGGGTGAGTATTTTTATACTCAGTAGGAAAATACTCAGTAGGGGAAATCCCAAATGGTGAACTCAATAAGTTCATAAATCATGCGTCATGCAACTCAACATGAGGCAACCAACGTACAACATAATTATGCACATAAGCATATAAGCAGGCATAACACACCATCATATCAAACTTACGCAAACACCCTTAATCAGGGTCTTACAAACTTACTCGTATAATCGTATGCTAACTCATACAACTTATACATACTTGTACGACCTTACTCGTACAATCTTACACTTACTGTCGAACTTATATTCAAACTCTTACAGTCGTGCTCAAACTCACACTCTTACAGTCGTACTCATCCTCAATCTTATAGTCGTGCACATACTCATCATCATACGCTTACTCAGAAACGTACAAACTTAGTCATACAGTCGTATACATATTATCGACCATTGAAGCTCATTACAACTAATAAGCTCCAACGTCAAAAAGGAAAAGAATGCCACTGGGGCATCACCTTAACCTCCGGGGAGTGACTAGACGCCATGGACTTTTCCGAAGGTAAGACACACCTATGCTCATGGGGCACAGGATCAAACAGGTAAGAGTAGATCCATGATACTACTTACCTGAGCGCGTAAACATACACCCACACAAGGGGTTATACAATTGCCCACACATAAGGGGTCTTATAGTGCCATAGAATTGCCCACCATAATGGGTCTTATAGTGCTAGAGAATTGCCCACCATAATGGGTCTTATAGTGCCAGAGAATTGCCCACCATAATGGGTCTTATAGTGCCAGAGAATTGCCCACCATAATGGGTCTTATAGTGCCAGTGCCACTCTTGGGCAGAACATACAGTGCCATCTATAGGCAGAAACATACAGAACCCACGAGGGGTAGAAACTTACAGCGCTCTCAACAGAACATCAGACGTTTGGGCTAAATATAGCACACAGACCAAAACAAAGCATACATCGCTCTCAACAGAGCATTAGACGTCCGGTGCTCTATATAGCGCACAGATAAAAATCCCGCAAGATAACCACCATGGCAAGACACAAGAAGTGCTTATCCGATTTATTATCGGCTAGCTCAACACGGAACTTAATCCGTCGAACCCTTAGGTCTCAAACTCACAACGCTATTATTAACGTTCTCATAATTCAAGTTTGACTTAAGTATATTATGCGGTACAATTATGCCAAACTGACTCACAGTCCTCCTCGATTGATCAAACTGAAGCTGAGCCCGATCGAAACCCTAGATCATCGGGGCAACAGACTTCACTTACCCGTCCAAGCCACAACATAGCTCACTGTACACAAATCCTTACATACTCATACAACCTCTAACATCTACCTTACGGTCAAAACATCTTACTCACATCGTCAAACTGAGCTCCTCACAGCATATCCCTGTTATCATCCTCTTACTTAATTCCTCATTTATTATACTTACTTTTCACTTCATAAATTGTACGTTATGCTTGTACAATTATGCACGCTCTTTGTAACGACTCGTTTTTTAGATTACGTCTAACCTGAAAGGTTAGGCCTAATTGGATAATTTCGGGATAAATTTTAGAGGTTTTTAATAGTTTAAACCTTCATATTTGAGTAGAGCTCGAAGAAACGAGTGTAATGGATCAAAGAACGGGAGAAATAGAGGTCGGGACCGGAAATTACGATATTTAAGAAACGTGCTTTATAGGCGGGACCCACTTGGAAATAGTATGATTTGCTGCTTTAAGTGGGGTGGTATCGAAGGGCTCGTCGATACGAGTCCAACGGTACCTAGAACGCGCAAATCCGAATCCGGGGTACGAAGTTACGCGCGTTTGAAGTTTTATGAATAAAATAAAAAGAAAAAGAAAAATCGGAACCGCGCGCGATGGACGCGCGCGGGACTCGCGATCGCGGCGAGCGGAGCGCGCGGCCGCGACGTGCGGTCATCGCGCGCGTTACGCGCGCGCTTCATACCGCGCGCGCGGCGCGTATCGGTGGGCGCCGCTGTTTCTGGCGGCGCCGCGGTATAACGCGGCGCGGCGCGGCGGGTTTAATGGGGCAGCGCCGTTGATTTCGGCTCGGCTCAGGCTATAAATACCCCATTCTGGACCCAGAACTTCTCCACCCCCGTTTCTGACCGTTCTGAGGCCGATTAAGGCCGTTCAAGACTCGTTTCCTACTAAATCGAGTATGCTCTACGCAATGGAGCTGTCCGTTCTTCGAGTTGGAGACCGTATGATGAGGAAACGTCCCAAGACAAGAGGAGGTTCTGCCCATTATCTTCATGCACTGACGAACTTTGTTTTCTCTGTTTCTGGCCATCCCAACTCCGATTTAGTCGGTCCAAGAGGCGTTCTCGACTAAATCGAGTATGTTCTACGTGGTGGAGGGTTCCATTTTTTGAGTTGGCAATCGTATGAAGAGAAAACGCCCCAAGACAAGGAGAGGTTCTACCCGTACCAACCAACTTTGTTTTCTCTGTTTCTTGCCACCCCCAACTCCGATTTAGTCAATTCAAGAACCGTTCTTGACTAAATCGAAGGTGTTCTACGCGATGGTGGGTTATATTTTCTGAGCTGACAACTTTATAAGGGGGAAATGCCCCGAGATTAATCAAGGCCCTGCCCGAGCACCGAAACAAGAAAAAGACACCCGAAGTAAGACGGGGTTCTATCCGTAGATACCGAAATCTTGTATGGGTTATGATAGAAGTAAGCATTTCTGATCTTCCGTACAACATGTGCTAAGTTATGATGTGTGTTATGCTACGATTTCTATATGTCATGCTATGTGCCTATATACTATGCTATGTGCCTATATGCCATGCTATGTGCCTATATACTATGCTATGTGCCTATATGTCATGCTATGTGCCTATATACTATGCTATGTGCCTATATGTCATGCTATGTGCCTATATACTATGCTATGTACCTATATGCCATGCTATGTGCCTATATACTATGCTATGTGCCTATATGCCATGCTATGTGCCTATATACTATGCTATGTACCTATATGCCATGCTATGTGCCTATATACTATGCTATGTACCTATATGCCATACTATGTGCCTATATACTATGCTATGTGCCTATATGCCATGCTATGTGCCTATATGTCATGCTATGTGCCTATATACTATGCTATGTGCCTATATGCCATGCTATGTGCCTATATACTATGCTATGTACCTATATGCCATGCTATGTGTCTATATACTATGCTATGTGCCTATATGCCATGCTATGTGCCTATATACTATGCTATGTACCTATGTGCCATGCTATGTGCCTATATACTATGCTATGTGCCTATATGTCATGCTATGTGCCTATATACTATGCTATGTGCCTAGTTGCCATGATGTGTGTTGTCTCGCTCTATGGTAGAGCGAGACACGTGATGTGTGTGTCCGGTCTCGGCTCAGTGATAGAGCGAGCCGGGTGATGTGCTCAGTCTCGATTCAGTAATGGAGCGAGACATGTGTATGAGATTTTGATCCCGCTATGTGGTAGAGCGAGATGTACGATTCCGTTAATTTATTAACTTCCGCTTGACTCCGATATATGATGAGTGTTTGTATACTCCGATTAAATATTCGGAGATATGTATTTTATACATATGATTTTGTGATGTTTGTTGTATGTAGTAGCCATTAGGCAGAACTACGTTCGGATCCGATCGTATTGGAATAATATCCAATACGTACGTAGGCAACCAACGACAAGGCAACGTTGGCCCGATCCAAATCATTATAATAATATGTTTTATTTTGTTTTACACACGACGAACTATGAAGCTTCGTCGTGCGTACAACCTAAGTCTACGTACGAGGAAGCCTTAAAGCTCCGTAGTGCGTAGACGAACGTTGTACTCTCGCACTCAGACGATGATTCCTGGCTCAAGGAAAGAGTAAATTTCCTATTAGTGATTTTGTGGGCCCGGCTCGGGTCGGGTCGTCACACTCTTACTGTCTAATAAACCCTCATAAGGCTCCAAGCCTAAGTCTTCTTACTTATCAAACCCCTGACGTATACTCCAAACCAAACTGGCCCATCTCAAATCCTAGCTCCTCAAACTTACTTTCTTTGTCTTTCGTCATGTGCTTACACATCCAAATCCACATCCAACTTCATACCAAACCCTTACCAATCTCACCGTCCATCACCCATACCTCTGCTCACACAGTCCACATACGTAACTTACTCGACATCGCTAGCCATCACTAGCATGTCCAACACACACATACGTAGCACACTAACATATTCGCTAGCCATCACTAGCGCATACATCATACATCATACACATACATAACCATGCTTACAACTCACATACATACATACATACATACATGTATCTCAATGTGGCATAATTCACTATCTTACATCATGCATACATGTCATGATTTAATATCCGAATCATGGAATCATACAAGCCTAGCATGCGGCTACTCATTCAAAGCATGCTGTCATGAATTTACGAGTTCAAAGCTCCCCTACCTTGTAATCATGACGCTTGATGGCGAGCACATGACGGTGGCGGCGTCGGTGGCAGAGTCGGAGGTCAGCACCATTGCCTAGCTGAGAGAGTTGCTGTCTTGAGGTTTTAGGAAGTGCTGGAACTACACACAGCCAAAAGGGATGTCAAAGTCAATGCGGCAAAATCCGCAGTCCACGGCGGCACACTAGAGGCGGCCGGGAGAAAGGTTGTGCCAACGAGTGGCAGGTACGATCGAAAGGCGGGGTGTACTCACTAAAATTCGACCGATGGTTGAACAATACCAAACCGGTCACAAGACATTGAAATTGGCCGTGAACAACACTCAACGGCGTCGATTTCACGTTCACAAAGGCCCACATAAGGGCGGAGGGCGACACTCAAGGACGGAGGAGAGGTGAAGGAGGACTCCGATGTCACTCTAGATGATGGCAAAGCCATCAGACGGTCGGGCGGTGCCAAAGCGACACCAATACCCTAACTCGCACACGTGGCTACTTGCACACGTGGCCAAAGGGAGGGGAGAGAGGGCTAGACGGTGTTTGCCCAAAACTCAGAAGGGCGGTAGGGCCATGCCCAAGGTGGTGATCGACAAAGATGGCCTTTGCCATTGTCGTGTCGAGGTAGGCCGACTAGAGGCCATACAGTATCCAGTGGAGGTAGGACGGTAAGAGGGCAAAACATGGCGCTCTCTATAGCGCGGTCAAACACATATCATTGGTAGAGGGGGGAAACTACCTTATGTAGAAGAAGAGGGGCGGTGCCGCACTAGGGCGGCCAACCATCTCTAGGCTGAGACCCGCCACCCTAAGTGGTCCAAAAGGGTGTTCAGCATCCAACGATGCTCGATGGCCCATAATGGCCTAGGGGCACAACGACGAACAGGGTTTACTGGCAGCTCTGGCTCGTGATGCCAGGGCCCTAGTAATCGGGCGGAGCTGGGTGGAGGCGGCTACACCAATGCCGTTAGGCTGAGGCTGGCCGACCATAAGCTCACCACCAGCGCGGCCACAATTCCCTTCAAACCAAAACAGGGAAGAGGGACCGACCAGGGGAAACCAGCCCAGGCGGAGCGGCTGTGGTGGCGGTAGACCTAGCTAGGGGCGGTCCTACCGTCATCATCCCAAGGCTGGTCGACAAGATGAGATCCGAAAGCTGGCTCTCGCTGGCGCAACCCCAAAGTCCGTCACAGACAGAAACAGGGGAGATGTGGGGTAGATCAAATCGGGCTGGGGCGGTGCCGAGGAGGCGGCTTGGCCGAGGCAGAGCCAGACAGAGGTCCATCATCCATGGCTCGCAACTGTCGGCCTTTGTTCCACCAAAACCAATCACCGGCGGAACAGGGGAGGTGGAGGCATCTGGCCGGAGAAGAAAGGGATGGTGGAGGCCGAACTGGGCAGGGAGGGGTGGCTCAATCACTTCGCCAGACCAAGGCCGAGCCGGATGGAGGACCGGTTGGCGGTGGCTCGCCGCCGGCAGCCACCGTTTTGCCCAAAACAGTGCGTCGGCAGAAAAATAGGGGTGAAGGGGGATGAGGACGGGGCGGCGGAACTAAGGCCCACCGGGCCGAGAGGGACGGCCTCCCACCGTCGCCGGCCTAGGGCGGAGCCGTGGCCGGCTGGTCGGGCCTTGGTGGCCCACAACAGCGGCAACGGTACACAAGACATGGAGAGAGGGAGAGAGAACTCAGGGGTCGGCGGGACTGGCCAGGGCGACGGCCCTGTCGTTGCCTGCCTGAGATTGGCCGGACGGAAGCCGGGCAAAGCCCACCGGCCACCGCCAGCGCCGTCACAGCACAATCAGAGAGTGAGTAGAGACGGACCGGGGAAAACAGGGGAGAGGCGGGCGGAGTGGCCATGGTGCCAGGATGGCGGTCCCCATGCCGTCGCATGGCCGGGGCGAAGCCTGTGGTGGCGGCCCTTCGGCCCACCGGCGGCCGGCGGCAGCTGGGACAGAGAGAAGCCGGAGGGGGAGGTGCACTGTTCCTTCCAGAATTTTCTGGATCGGGCTCCGCCGAGCCCGATCTTCTCTCTTTTTTTCTTTTCCGCTTATCCCTTCTGCAGTTCCATTCTTCGTCAATTTTTTGCACTAGAAGCGCACGTCGAGGCCTATGGTCTACGATGCACCCCACACTCGACTATACAGGTATAAATACTGAGGTCACATACGCCGAAGCATCACAATATCTCGCTGAAAATGATCAGATAAAAATAGTAGAAAATCGTAATAAAATCCGGGACGTTACACCTTTATAGGCTAGGATGGGTGATGGTACTTCCTGGTGGATTCTAGGATCCTGGTGAATTTATGGGTTTTCATCATGGATTTACCTTTGAGGGTGGCCTATGATGAGTATATCATTTGTTACTTAGGTTGATATTTGATAAGTATGTCTGTCATTTGGATTAGATGAGATATTAATTATCAAACAATAGTTTGAGAGATAATTAATAACATTGTTTGTTATTGCTTGTTTAATTAAAACAAGTGGAATGCTTAAAGGACTTGCATAAAATGTAGGTTGCTTAAAAATACTTAAGCATTGCATGACTGATGTTATGTTTCTTAGGATAGTGTAATTTTTAGGCAAAACTATGTTTGAATCCGATCTTGTTGGAAACATTGGAGATGTTGTCTGATGAGTACGTAGGCAACTAACATCGGATGATGTTGGCCCGATCTGAAAAACATTAATTAATACTTTTGTTCTTTTGAGACACTTCTTCAAGGGGAGGAGATGCTTGGTATTTGGTTGGTCTTATTTATAAGTTCTTTAGAAGAGGACGTAGTGAGATCATAATGTCGATGAGCAATTGAGGACAACATTTACACTAGTGAGATCTAGTTTTTTACTTCTGCAATCAAGAAAGTAATTTTAATTACTGACGTGAGAGCCAACTTTACTTGGTTATTTATTTTTGGACAAATGATATACTTGTACTTAGAGGGTTAACATGTTATTTATCGAATTTTAACACGTGTAATAATATCAGAGAGTGAAGAGAGAGAGGAGAGAGTGAATAGAGAGAGAAAGAGAAGATAGAGAAAGAGGACGAGTGAAGAGAGAGAGAAGAGATAACAAATCAGTAATTGTACTAATTTTGTCCTTGTGAATACCGATTTCGTCCTTCACAAGGATGAAATCATAGTTTTTTTTCAAAAGCCACATAGGCGTCAGCACTTGCTTAGCGCCTACTTGGCCAAAACGAACACCATTTTAGTAAATATTTTCTCTCTCCTCTATTTTAGTAAATATTTTTTAATATTATATATATAGTTCAAGCCGAGTTGACGCCTAGGCTCATGATAGACTTTTTGCAGTCCATGCAACGACCACCATTTTTTTCAAGAATATAACAAACATCATAATTCCATCTAGCACGTGTAAATTATACTCACATGACCAAACGTGATGGTTGTCGATACATATAGCACACATAAAATACCCATAGCATCATAATTAACATATCATACATCGGAGTAATTGCACAGCTAAAATATTATCTATATATAATATTCACGAAGCATAGTAAAGTTTATTTTACATGCCCCATATCACTATGTGTAGAGCTCATAGTTATACAAAAAACGATGTATGTTTTGCCTTTATATGTTAGTCACAAAAATAATTACAAACTATATCTTGAGTAGTAACCAGATAATTTAGCTAAAAAGCTCTTCATCTTTTACCTCTGCTTCGGTTTTAATTCCTTCAGAGTCTACGAGTGGGTGAGTATATTTTATATTTAGTAGGTCGTGTTAATATCTAAAGTAATACTAAGCAGAAATAATCGAAAACTTTATTTTTGCCTTAAATCAATTATTTCAAAGGTCTGTTTCAGAAAACAAAATCAGAAATCGTCGATTCGTCCGATGACGATAAATCCAAAGTCATGATACCGAACAACGTTCTCCGTGTCACAGACCTAGTGTTGACACCTTTGTAAATACCTCGTAAATATCTTTTAATGACTTTCTTTATATTTTTATGTATTTTCTTTTATTTTTATGTAACCATGCCCGTAGAGCCACTTTTCCTATCACTCTAGCAACATCCAAAAAACCTTTATACTATATAGGGGGAGGGTAGTGTTTGTGTGGTTGGCTCATGTGTTTTGTACCCATTGAGTAGGGCCATGATGACCAGCACTCATGGGGGCATCTAGAGGCTCAAAAAGTGAGGAGTTTTCCCACGATTCTCCACACCCATGCGCACGCCATACCGATTATTTTTCTTAGCAAGTATCAAGGAGCCATGCTCCGATAGTTTTGTGACAACCCAGATTTTCGGTATGTTTCTAATAATAAAATTTTAATATATTAATAGAGTATTATTTTGAATTTTGTACCTAGAAGGCTATTGTAGAACTCTAAAAGAAGAACATAAAGGTTTTTGAATCATTTAAAACGGATATCGGGCCCGTAGGTAATGATTGTGGGAAGCATGCTTCTTAGGCAGGACCCACGGTAAAACTACGGCAAAACCTATCCCTGTGTGGTCTTGTTTTGAAGGGCTCGTCAATATGAGTCCATCGTCACCAAGAACGTGTAATTCCGATTTATGGTTAAAAAGTTATGTTAGTTTTAATTTTGAAAATGAAAAGGGATAAAATATAATATTTTTTTGGTTGACTAACGCAAGCACTAAGTCAGCCGATGCAGCCGTTATGTGGCGCTGCACTGCAGCATCACGGCCTGATGGCGCACGTCTTGACCTCGCAATGTGTGGTCCGGACATCGGGCCCGAGTAACGCAGGCCATTTGTGGGACACACGGGACCCATGTGTCGGGTCCCGCAGTATCGCACGGAACCGGGTGGCGCGTGTTGGACACGCGTCATGCATCACGCAACTTGTTTTCACTATAAATTCTCTTCAGTTTTCTTACCATTCCTATTCCACCACGTGTTAAAACTTCTGACCCTCCATTCTAAGTCATTTTAAGTCCGATTTAAGCCATTCAAAAAACGTTTGTAGCTAAATCGATGGTGCCAGACACTGTGATGAGGCTAGTTTTTCTATTTAAGTTCTCTATAACTCCGAAATTTCTACCCCAAATTTAAGGTAAGGGGTCTTAAACTCTAGTCTATGGTCTACATGCATGCATGACATTTTATGCTTTATCTTTAGTCAGTTATGCTTATTTGCTTATGTTTTCAGAAGCAATGCTATATGTATGCCATGTTTTATTTATATAGAATTATAATATAGTATGTGTATTTTCTGGATAGTTCTGTAATTATACCTAGAATTGTACTTTGTCTAGATACTTACTGAGGAAATTATCGGTATCTGGTGCGCACATAGGTATGGAGTGTTATGGGAAAATTCCTACCTTTTGAGCTTCTTGTTGCCCCATAAGCATCGGGAGGAATGTTGTTTGGTATCACGACTCTGGATTTATCAGCATTGGATGAACCAGTGTTTTTCCAGAATTATTTCCTAATCCATCTATTTAATAAATTTTGTTTTAGTAAAAATTATTACCGTCTTTTACTAAGCATTAAATTAGATTTTAATTCCACCTACTGAGTATAAAAATACTCACCCACCTCTAGACATTGCAGGTAGTGAAATCAACCCATAGATGTCAGCTAAGGAATTTTCTATTTAGTTCTTTAAATGTTTTTGATAAACTCTGTAATACTATAGCTTTTATGTAAATGCTCGTTAGGCCAATATTTTTTTAATTTGATTGCTCTACACATGGTGTATTGGACTATAGCCTAATTGCTTTTATGTTTTTGAAATTATGTGTTATGTAAAAAGATTTTGGTTGTGCATCAACTCCAACTTATTATTATATTTTATGTGTCTTTATTTTCTATGATTCGGACAGTCGGCCGTCACGTTTGGTTTCACGTGTGATGTAACAGTGCCGAGTGGGATAATAATTATACATATTATGTCATATATTATTTAATGATAGTCGCCACAAGTTTTTGGGCTTTATACCAATAACTATATTTCATAATTCAGTAGTTTTTTGGCATTATGCCAGATAACTGCTCTTTAAATGAAATCAATATTTTCCAGAAAATGCACACAATAAAGCAATGTATGTCCGACAAATTTTTTAAAACCCTTTTTAATAAAGGACAATAGATAAATCATGACAATTTTTTTAAAAATCAAAACAGTTGACTAAATATCTAGGTCATAATCATTGGGGTTCATAAATTCGAATAGCAAATCATATTATATCATAAGAGTATCCAAAAATCCACGAATACATAAATCATTCATCAAGTGCAACCCTTACATCTGTCTGGAAATAAGCAACTAATCATAGTTGGCAACCATTCAAAATGTACTGAAATAATGGAACTAAATTTTACTAGAGCTAAGTCGTCCTGAATCTGATAGTCCAGTCCCCGCTAATCCTCACCAGAAGATCCTACAAAACTAGGTCGCTAAGTATACTAATACCCACTAGGAAAGCTGAATAATATGAATGCAAAATGTTATTACATTTAATACAAATCTCTTAGGTTTCCATTTGAATCAATTATCAAAATCAATTCTCATTATAATTCCTCATCAATTTTCCCTTCTTAGGAAAACTAATAACCCACATAACTTCATAGACAAAAAAACACATCAGATGTCAACCTAAGTGACAAATGATATACTCACTATAGACCACTCACTAAGGACAATCCATAATGTAACCCTAGAATCCACTAGGAAGTGCCATCTCCCAACCTAGCTTCTAAGGACTTGATCGGAGTAAAAGGGCATGACCCACAACTGCACCTGATCAGAAGTGGTGAGAGACGCTAACCAAGCAGGATGTAAGCAACCCTAAATACGTGTACACTAAATGATCCACAATAGATCAGTGTGAACCTAGCTCACTTAGAGCTCCCTCCAATGGGGAGATGCAACTACACGGTCAAATCAAATGGCTCATTAATAGAGCTTAGACTCATATGTTAGCCCTAACCCCATTAGCATCATCAGACTCGGTTACCCCCCCCCCCCCCCCCCCCCCCCCCCAAAAAAAAATAAAAATAAAAAATAAAATAAAAAGCCATCCTTAGTTCATCAACCAAGTTGGTTGTCAGGTCAAAACTCCCATTCAATTCATAAAAGGGTTCTAAGGGTAATTTAGTCTTTATCTTGATTAAGTGTCAACCCCCAATCCAAAGCCCTCTACCCTTATCAATTATTCTTTATTAATTTTTATGTATTGATTCTGAAGATGCAACTATACACAAAACAAATTAATAAAATCTAACAATTCATAAATAATTTGGCCATTTTATTATTTGTGTTTAGGCTCAAAAATCACTAAGAAGCCCAACTTAACTCCCTAGTTAGGGCTCGGACCGAAAGCGGTTGAATTCCGATCAAATTTCAAAAATAGTTCATATGTACCATGTTGCACATATATTACTATGTAGGATACATTATATGCTTTATTACGATTCAATATGCCAAATTGGCACCTCTGCATATTACAAGTTTGGTTTAATTTTATCTAATTTACTTTAATTTTAATTTTCTTTTCAATGGCCCTGAAACCCGACCCACTGAGCCCAGCCTAGTGGCCCGGTTTCGGGCTAAGCCATGGGTTGATGACCTCAAGCCGGTCGACCTGGCCTAAGGTCGTCTTCAACCTCCAGATGCATTGCGTCTTATATATATATATATATATATATATATATATATATATATATTGAGAGCTCCATCAGAGCTCGATGGTGGGCGTCCGACAAGAATGTGGAGGCCACTCCAGAATCGCCTGAGACCCAAGGGCGGAGGCTTTGGAGTGGCTAGCCACCGTCAATTGATGCCTGTCTCCGCTCTCTTCCCAAACTCTCCTCGATAAAAAATTCTCGAAGTTGCAACAGTTGAGCGTGGACACGCACGACGGGGCTATTCCTGCGGTGGCACGGTTTGCTGGAGTGGGACAAGACAAGAGGGCTGAAGGCGCCCAACATCGTCCCGACCGTCTGTCTTGCGGCTTATTCCCTATAATCTACAATTGTAAAAAAACAGAGAAATCCTCCGGTGGAAATCTATTGCTCAACTGGCCAGTGGAGGTCGTCCTTCATCAAACATGTAAAGCTGACAACTTTGGCTTTTAATTGAGGGTTACACTTCAGCTACAAACTCAAGATCGGAGAAGGACGATCTAACCGGAACACTTCCCCTTCAGTAGAACGTCCACCCCGGTCAACTCTGTTCGATGAACGAAATATTTGGTCGGAAATAGGACTACTGACATTCCGATGGGGAGGGGCCGTCCGGGGGCAATCAATTTCTGAAGATTCACTGTTCCTTAAAATTATAGGAACAATGATCTCTACATTGTTCAACTATTTACCCGAACATTGCAAAAATCTCAATTTATTTACAAAACAAAAATGCAAATTTCAATAATCATACAATCTACACATTAATTATTCAATAAACAATCACTAATCTCGACTCGAAATTAAGACAATGAACCTACCTCAAACGCTGGTTTTCCATTGATCCACAATCGATGGAGCACCACCTTTGACCACCTTATTCTTCTCTAATTTTTCTAGGGCACAATTAGGGTTATAATTAGAAGAACACCCAAATATATAGAGAGGAGATTATGACTTAATTGGGTAAGGATTAAACCAAGTAGAATAGGGAATCCTAGGCGGCTTAGACCCTCCCAAATTAAGTGGTCCGTCCATCACTTAATTGGGCCTGCAATGGCCAAGCAGATCTTTTTGCACAACCCAAAAACTGTTCTGCATACCCCAAATTCTACAAATTCCCAAAAAATCCAAAAAAATAGGAAAAATTCTTTAAAAAGCACTTAAAATTTCCTGGATATTACATTATTTCCCCTTGAAAAAGAATTTTGCCCCAAAATTCAGGTGGTCTCATCCTTGAACAGCTCTAGATAGGAAGAACACATCTCAACTTTTGGCTCCCACGTTTGTTCTTCGAAAGCCCGACTCTGCAACAAAACTTTGACCAATGGAATAGTCTTGTTTCTTTTTATCCAATACCTCAACAGGCCTTTCAACAAAAGTAAGATCAGGTTGCAACTCAACCAATTTGTAGTCAATTATATGCGACAGATCTTGCATATACTTCCTCAACATTGACACATGAAAACATTATGAACTTCAGCCAAGTTAGGGGTAAAGCGAGCCTATATGGAGCTAGACCAATCCGTTCAAGGATCTCAAAGGGTCCAACATAGCGAGGACTGAGCTTGCCCATTTTTCCAAACCGCATAACTCCCTTGGTTGGTGAGACCTTCAGGAACTAAGACAATGAACCTACATTAAACGCCGGTTTGCCGTTGATCCACAATCGCCAGAGCACCACCTTCGACCATCTTCTTCTTAGCTAATTTTTCTAGAGCACAATCAGGGTTATAATTAGAGGAACACCCAAATATATAGAGAGGGGATTAGGGCTTAATTGGATAAGGATTAAACCAAGTAGAATAGGAAATCCTAGGTGGTTTAGACCCTCCCAAATTAAGTGGTCTGTCCACCACTTAATTGGGCCTGCAATGGCCAAGCAGATCTTTTTGCACAACCCAAAAACTATTCTGCATACCCCAAATTATGCAAATTCCCCAAAAATCCAAAAAAAAGGAATAATTCTAAAAAAACACCTAAACTTTCTTGGATATTACAGCTATCCTCTCTCATTCTCAACCTTCTGATCGGCCCAAAGTGGCACAATTAGTGCCTTGGAGTTTCACACAGGGAAAGGGAAAGAAGAAGGAAGAAATGATAGAGGAAGCTGAATATTCAATTGCATAACCAACAAAGAAGAGAGGGGGCAACCCATATAGGGAGCCAACCCACTCACCTAGGGACTCATGCCAGCTAGTGGGTATGGCTATCCCGCACTCCACTAGCTTGCCCACTACAGTTATTTCTCCTAATAGATAAGCTAATACGAGGGAAATATAAAAGAAAATAGCCTAATATAATGAAATAACAAGGAAATAAGTAGTTTGGGTGATCGTGCACAACACTCCACCACTCTTCCGCAAGTCGCCTTGACTTCAAGGCAACCAAGTCGGATTGTGAGCCATGAACGTGTCCTTAGAGATCCAAGTAGCATCCTCCAGGGACTGACCCTGCCAAGCAATGAGCACCTTTGTAATGATGCGACTTGAGCAACAAACCCGATATTTATCAAGAAATGAGGCGGGGACATGGTCGGAAGGCTGACGCCCATCAGGGCGGTGGCAGAGCATCAGTGGCCAAGGATGTGTCACCTACGCATCGGCACAACTTGGAGACATGAAAGACAGGGTGGACTAAGGAGTTAGGCAGTAGAGCAAGGCGGTAAGCCACCGGGCCGATGCGCTCCTCCATAGCATAGGGACAATGGAAACTGGGGGCGAACTTGGAATGCTAGGCTGAAACAAGGATGTCTGGCACTGAGGAAGAATAGAGACATAAACCAAGTCACCTACTGTGAACTCCCTGTCAGTGTGATGACCATCATAAATTTGCTTCATCCGGTTTTGAGTAAATGACAAGTTCTCCTTGAGCTGTCAAAGAACCTTGTCCCGTGTCTAGAGCATATAGTCCACCTCAGCCATAGAGGAGCGATGAGGAACATAAGACAGCATGGTCGGGGTTGGGCGGCCATACAACATCTCAAAAGGAGTGAAACCAGCACGAGTGTGATAGGCGGTGTTATATGACCACTCCGCCTCGGGAAGAAACTGAAGCCATCTGCGGGGCTGAGACAGTGAAACAACAGAGGTACTGCTCTAAGCATCTGTTTACCACCTCTGTCTAGCCATCAGTCTGGGGGTGATAAGTGGTGCTCATGTCGAGAGAAGTGCCCTGTAAAGTGAAGAACTCCTACCAAAACTGAGATATGAAGATCCGGTCATGATTGGAGATAATAGTGCAAGGCATGCCGTGTAGTTTGGCCACCTCTCCAACATAGAGCTTTGCCACTATTTTGGTGGTGAATGGGTGTCCCAGAGCGCAAAAGTGAGCGTACTTAGATAACCGGTCCACCACCACCATAATCACCGACTTGCCTTTCACCAAGGGCAAGGCCTCCATGAAGTCCATCGAAACATCCTCCCAAACGTTATCAGGGATAGGCAAGGGCTAAAGCAAATTTGCGAGAGAGGTCGTGGTGGCCTTAGCTCTCTGACAGACATCACAAGTGGGCATATACTCCTAGACTTCCCATCGAATACCCTGCCACATAAAGCTTTGTTTGACCCGCTTATAAGTGCGGAATGCTCCTTCATGACCAGCTACTGGAGTATCATGGAAGTGGGAGAGAACATGCCTACAAAGATCATCAACATCAGGTACCCAATGGCGGTCCTTCCAAAAGAGTAGGTCATCCTGCCACACAAAGAAAGGACGAGTAGTTAGGTCGGCTTGGAGAGCTGTAATCAGGGATTGCATCTAAGAATTATCAATGTATGTCTGCCTCAACTCATCAATGAAGGCGCATGACGGAGTAGAAAGGGCTATGCACGATCCCAAGGTAGAGCTATGAGAAAGGGCGTCGGCCACAGTGTTTTCTGACCATTTTTTGTACATGACCTCATAATCATAGCCAAGTAAGTTACTGACCCACTGCTGTTGTGATGGAGTGGACACAAGCTTCTTGAGGAAGTACTTCAGAGGCTGGTGGTCAGTGTGAATCAAGAACCTGCAACCAAGTAAATAAGGCCGCCACTTGTTGACAGTGAAGACAATAGCCAACCCAACATCTCCTTCTCATAAACAGACAGGGACAAAGAGTGGTCAACGAAAGCCTTGCTGAAGTAGGCAATGGGGCACTCGTTCTGCAGCAAAACCGCCTGTGGACCCGTCTCCAAAGCATATGTTTCAACCACAAAGGGGCGGCTGAAATCGGGTAAAATCAAAATAGGGGTCGATAACATAGTTTGCTTTAGCTCTTCAAAAGCTGCTTGGGCAACCTCATTCCAACTGAATGACCCCTTCTTGAGAAGCTCTATAAGCGGCTGAGCAATCTCTCCATACCAGCTGATGAACCACCTATAATAGCCAATGAGGCCCAGAAAACCCCGTAGCGCACGAACACAAGTGGGCGGTGGCCAAGAGAGCATGGCAGCCACCTTTGAAGGGTTAGTGGTGACGCCATCCCGCGAGATGATATGTCCCAAGTAATCAACCTGTGGGCTGCCAAAGGAACACTTCGAACACTTAAGAAATAAAGAGTTATCTCTCAAAACAGAGAAGACTGGCCTGAGATGCTCCAAGTGCTCCGCCCATGACTGGCTATAGGCCAGGATGTCATCAAAGAAGACCAAGATGTGGTGGTGGAGGAAAGGCTTGAAGAGATCGTTCATGAGGCTTTGGAAGGTGGAGGGGGCGTTGGTCAGCCTGAACAGCATGACGAGAAACTCAAAATGACCGTCATGAGTCCAGAAAGTGGTATTGTGCACATCAGCTGGCTGCACCAGAATCTGATGGTAACATGATCGAAGGTTGAGTTCACTAAACAACTTTGCACCAGCCAGCTCATCCAAAAGCTCCTCGATCATGGGTATGAGATATTTGTCCTTGATGGTGATGACATTCAAGGCTCGGTAGTCCACACAAAACCACCAAGTACCATTCTTTTTAAGAACCAACAACACTGGGGAAGAGTAGGAGCCTGTGCTAGGGAGTATGATACAGGACTGAAGCATGTCAGACATGAGACACTCTATCTCTAACTTCTGGATGTGAGGATAATGGTAAGAGTGGACATGGGCCAGTGATGCCCTAGGAATGATGGGGATATGATGGTCATGAGGCCACACTGGAGGAAGACCCTTATGTTCAGCAAACACATCTCGATGCTCCACTAATAACTCAAGAAGATCTGGGGGTGGCTCATCCTAAGGCACCTCGACTATTGCCCATTGCTGTAAGAGGAACCCTTGGGGTGCGAACTGGAAGAAAGAACTTGCCGATTGGGCTGAGAGGAGGGTGCCCGACTGGGACCCTTCAATGCGAACCCACTGCCTTTGAACTTTGAAGTCCATAACCATGTCCCTAAAGTTCCAAACCACGTTGCCTAGCTCTTGTAGCCACTGAACCCCTAACACCACATTTGCCCCCTTTGTGGGCAGTAGGAAGAGGTCGGTGATGAAGGTGTGGCCCTGAATGGCGAGGGCGGCTTGAGCACAAACATTAGCGCTCCTGAGATGCTTCTCATCACCAATCAACACATCAAGAGGCTTCGAATCGGACACAAAGCAACTAAGATACTGAGCCACCTTGTCATTAATGAAGTTGTGGGTAGACCCGCTGTCGACCGAGATGGCCACTTTCTGTCGCTTGAGGTGGCCTTGAACCCGCTTCGTGTGAGGAGTGAATGCCCCCGAGAAGGCATGTACATAAATCTCGGGCTGCACATCGTCATAGTGGGAAGGGTCCTCCCTATCCTCCACATCCTCTGCCTCGATCTCCTCCACAAGGAGGCTGCCCTTGACAGAACAGCGGTGTCACGCCTCGGTGCTGCCCGACCTGAGCCGAACCCGGTCCAAGGGCCAGTCAAGCGTGCGGGGGCAACGAGGGGAAATTGAGAAACGGTTTAGCGGAAGACTTAACCTTAACCACGGGCGACTTAACAGAATTACGGAGTAAGCACACCACTTTGAGCAAGAGTAAATAAGTAGAAAAGAAAGAGAGTTGCTTAACTCAAAGTAAACAACTAGTCTCAAACCCACATGCTTAGTCAACCATAGCCCACTCTGACTCTAAAATAGGTCTTAGACAACACAACTGTATAATGTGATATAAATCCAACAGATAACTATACACAAAGGTTCTAAACATAAAGCATAAACCAAGGAAAAATAAGTCACAAAGAGTCTCCACGATCACATCCAAGTCGTCTCCGACCTTTCCTCAAAGAGGAGATCCTATCCATCTGCGTGTCGCGCCATGCAAGCCCAAAGCAAAACACAATAAAGAGGGGTGAGTTTAAATAAACTCAGCAATGATTTTCTAATATACTATTAGCATCGGCAACACGATTGCATAACTATAAAATCATTTAAATCAAAGATTGACAAGATGTAACATTTTCTGATCACACATACACATCACTTAAACCTGCATCATAGTGTATAATCCACATAGTGTCATTCACATCATATCAACCTGCATGAAATGTATCTCTAACATATATATCCAATCACGCCTCAACATCATATCAACCTGCATGAAATGTATCTCTCACATACATATCAAATCATGCCTCAACATCATATTAACCTGCATGAAATATATCTATAACATACATATCAAATCATGCCTCAACATCATATCAACCTGCATGAAATGCATCTCTAACATACATATCCAATCATGCCTCAACATCATATCAACCTGCATGAAATGTATCTCTAACATACATATCCAATCATGCATCACATCATATCAACCTGCATGAAATGTATCTCTAACATACATCACCTCACATCAACCTGCATAAAATATATCTCTAACATACATATCCAATCATGCATCACATCATATCAACCTCCATCAAGGAGTAATCACAATTTAGCGTCACACAGACGGGAACACAGACAAGGCCACGAAGGCGTGTCATGGTCCAAAATTCTACACAAGAATTTAAGAAGTTTGGGGTTGTCAATCCCTAAAGTTGCTCGCCCTGGACAATCCTGGCCAAGGATGTCCCATTCTCACATAGAGAATTTAGAGCAGGGGTGTTCGCCCAGGGACATCTCCTGCGGAGGGGAGAGCCCGAGTTCCCACACAGGGAACCCTAGAACACATGGTAGCGGGTGCACACGGCATACCTCACTTGATTCTCAGGGTTCAAATGACACTCATAATAATAATCTTAAATCCGCAAGACAAGTACACAACTCATCCCCACATAATTCTATTTCTCTAGACTCAACCCAGGGAGTGTACTTGTTCCACACAGGAACTCAAATCAAAACATGTCCTTTCAGACCAATCAAGTTTCGATTAAGCCACGATCGATCAATCCGGCATGTAATTTCACCACATTGCATCCAATCGATCAAATTCGATTAACCTCGATAAAGCCTCAATTGGAAATCCATTTTTATGATGCATGCAACATGGTACATACGTGGGCAAGGCATACATGAATCCTATTTCATGATAAGTGCTCTCATCAGCCCCTAATGCATCATTTATAATTATAATATCAAGTTTCAACATCATCATTAAACCCCACATGTGTGTGTGTACCTCGTAGAAACACTTCACTCAATACATATCAACATGCTTGAAATTAACTCACTACCACACTACACATGTGAATTAACATCTTATCATGAATTCCAGCGGAAATAATAGGAGAAAAATCATTGAAATCATAACTCAAATCAATGCTCAACCACAAGCTAAACACATATGAGATCATTCACTTCATCCTTAAGCCATGACGTTCACTAACATTCACACATCAATTAACCACATCCTAACATGACATATTAGTCTATTAGTAAGCTGTAGCTCTACTAAAAATGTACTTAACCATAGAGAATCAATCATTCATAACTTCAAGATGGCAATATCAACATCATACCTCCAGCCATAAGTCATTCCACATAACTCTAAATATATACCTCAACTTCATACGTCAATAGTATGCCTTTCCAATAACATATTATAGCTCAAAACACTTCACATTCATATAAAATTGGCATATTAAAGTAGAATCACCGAAATTAACATCATGCACTTAATACAAAATCTGTTGTGTAGTCGTTCGAATGCCCAGAAGGCCGTTCAATTGGCTAAACATGAAAATTTTTGAATTTATAGTATTTCCATTGGAACGCCCAGGAGGGCCATTCGATCGACTAAACTGAAAATTTGTCGAATTGACAGTGTTGCCATTCGAACACCCAAAAGGCCGTTCGAATGCCAACAAGGTAGAATGACCTTCTTCTTCCTTTCGAATTTTTAAACTGAAACTCTATTGATAAACCTTAAAATCTCCATCTAACAAGCTAAATGTCAATAAAATTCCACCATAACTTCCAGAAAGCTAATCTACATCATAACAAGATGAAACCCTATGAAATTGGGATTAAAGATTACCATTTACTAATCATGTCATTAAAGCACTAAAACAAGTAAACCCATTCAAAATAAACCACAAAATCAAGAGTTGTACCATAGGAAAACTGAAATTTTTGAAAGTCCATTACCTTATCCCTTGATTAGGCTTGGATTTGATGGTCACCCTTCTTGCAAACCTTTCAAATACATAGAGTTTGAATTAAACTACATTAAAACCGATTTAACGTAGAAAACCCTAATTAAAAACTTAGATCTAGGGCTTGTTGAACATAAAAATCGGATTTTTAGAGCTAGGGTTTGAAGTAAAGATGCAAATCAGTAGTTTTGATATTTTAAAATGAATCAAAACAAAGGGGAAATGGTAGATTTAGAAGAGATTAAGAGAAAAGCTAGGATTTGGTGCTTAATTAGAAGGGACTTACCTTAAACATCTTCCAATCCGGGCCTAATTGGGGATTAGGCCTGACCTCTCCTTCTCAGCTTATTCCCAAAATAGAAATGGCCCAAGCCTGACCTTTTATAGTAAGTTTTGGAGTGTGTATGGGTAAATTATGGGGTATAAATAGAAAAATAGGCTAAAAATAGGTAATTTAGTTATTTGAGCACTAATAAAACCTGAAAAAATTATAATTTTTTTTATAAAGTCTTGTGTTGATGTCTGGGTTCATTTGACACAAAAACCCAAATTTTGACGGTGGGGCCCACAGGGGTCCCGCCAAACTCTAATTTTTGAAAATAATAGCAAAAATTCAAAAATATCCCAAAAATTCACATTTGACTCAAATCACTTAAAACCACTACTAGTACAGTTGACTTTTAATTAAAACCATCATAAACATCATTTATTTATGAAACCACCGAATTAATAAGAAAATGAGTTAACCATGCAATAGCCAATAATTAAAAAGAAATGAAAACCGGTTTAGGAATGAGAGTCCTTACAAGCGGTGTCCTGGAACGAACTTCTCGTCATAGCGAAAACATAGTCCCTTAGACTGACGCTCCTCCATCTGTGCCAGTGTAAGACGAAGGACAATCTGGCACGATGGCGGGGGTGGCTGGCCAGGTCGGCTTGGTGCTAGGCTATTGTTCGGGCCAGAAAGGGGGCTAGCACTAACGCTGAAACGTGGGAAGGTCCCAAGCAAAGCTGAAATGTGGGAAGGTCCCAAGCTACCCCCCTCTCCGCTACCTGGCCAACTTCTCTTCCTCAATTCATTCATGATAGAGGACATCCCACATGTTGGTGCATAGACAATAGTGCATCTCCTCAGAAATCTCGGGTTTGAGACCTCTCTTGAATGTGCCTACCAAGGTGGCCATCGGCCAGTCGGGAAGGTGATTGGCCACCTTAATGAACTTTGTGTAATAGACCTAGATGGTGGTGGTTTGGCACAGTGTGGAGAGCATCTCGTTGAAGTCCTGGAACTCATTTGGGCCAAACTGAATGCACAATTCGTCAAAGAAGGCGGCCCAAGTGGGGTAGCGCACCTCCTTTTCAAAACTTTGGAACCAAAGAGAAGCGTCCCCGTCTAGGTGGAAGGCTTGTGCAGCTGTTCAGCCTCTAAATGCGTTCCCTGGTAGGTGAAAAACTTTTCAGCCTTGTACAACCATTCCACTAAGTGGTCATCCCCATTATAGCGTGAGAACTGTAGGCTGGCCAAACGAGGTTCAGCCCCTCCTCATGGTCCTCTGTGGGGTCCTGGGTACTCCTCCCAATCTGTAAGGTCCCTGATTTTTCTACGATTTTTTGGGATTTTTTTGCCATTTTTCTGGTCATTTTCGGCAGGAAAATGTGACGTTTCAACGTATGGGTATTTGTGTCTTTTCCCCGTATTTATACCCGTAGAGTCGGGTGTGGGGCTTAGTCGCGGGCCACGGGCCTCGCTGCGCGCTTATGGCGCGAATTTTGGAGGTTCGACGCGTAACCAGTGGGTTAACGCGCGTTGAGCGTACATTTGGAAAAAGAAAAAGAAAAAAAAATAAAAAGGAAAAGTTCGGATCGGGATCGCCCGATCCAGAACCTCCTGTGCGATGAACAGTACCGCCGCCCCCCCCCATTTCCGCCTTTTCCCTGTGCCCGGCCGCCGCCGGCCGCCGGCAGGCCGCTGGACCGCCGCACCGGCTCCGCCCTGGCCGTGCGACGGCAGGGAGCCGCCGTCCCGGCCCCCACGGCCGCGCCGCCTCTTCCCTCGGTTAGCCCCTTTCCTCTGTGTATTGCGATTCCGCCGCCGCCGTGGGCCGGCGAGGGCCGGCCGGCCGCCCACGGCTCCGCCATGGGCCGGCGACGGCGGGAGGCCACTCCCCCCGGCCCCGGATCGCCCCAGCTCCGCCGTCCCGCTCCCTCTCTCTGCTGCCCTGTTTTCCACCCCCACTGGTTCACGCCGTTTCGCCGCCGCCACGGGCCGGCACGGCCCGACCGGCCGGCCACGGCTCCGCCCTGGGCCGGCGACGGCGAGGAGCCCCTCCTCCCGGCCCGGTGGGCCTCGGCACCGCCGCCCCATCTCTTTTCCCCCCTTTTTCACTGTTCCGCCGATGGACTGTTTTGGGCAAACAGTGGCCGCCGGCGGTGATCTGCAGTCGATTCGGCCTTCCCCCAGCCCCGCCTTGCTCCGGCGAAGGCAGTGGACTACACCTCCGTGCCCGATTCAGCCGCCGCCCCCATGGCCGCTCCGCCCTTATGGGTTTTCCCCGGTCGTCCCCTATTTTTG
The DNA here is from genome assembly GCA_035235625.1 of Saururus chinensis. Lineage (NCBI taxonomy): Eukaryota > Viridiplantae > Streptophyta > Magnoliopsida > Piperales > Saururaceae > Saururus > Saururus chinensis. Next base: position 38,753,713 of record CP141145.1, read on the forward strand.
GCCTACGTCCGTTTTGGACGTTGTGACTGACGTTATCAGTCGGACGCCGGATTTGATTTAGCGGACCTTAGTTCGGCTCCGCCCCGACCCGGTGATGCCAATGGGCTACCCCTCTGGGTCTTGTTCAGCCTTGCGGCTCGTAGCCGCAGCTAGTCTGCCTTACCGGCATGTGTGCCGTTGACCCTTCTTGCCCATTTTACGCCGTCGGTACCGGATGGCCTTGGGCAAGAATTTGTATGTCTTACCTTGACAGAAGGTGGACGAGTTCACCTACTCAGGCCTTGGCCAGTGACGGCCTCATAGCCTTTGCTCGACCGTGAACCCTCCCCCTGCTCTCTGTCGTGCGAGACGCACAGCCGCCCGCACCATGAGTATTGGTTGTGGGTGGCGATCGGCGATGTCGCCACTTAGATTGGCCACAGCTAAGGGCCTTAGCCCTGTTGGCTTTTGTGCGCCTTGGGTTGCCTCCTTTCAGCCCTCTCCCCCGCCCTTTGGGCTGCGTGCGCATGTAGCCACGCGTGTACTTCTGGGTTTAGGCGCCGCATTCGTGTCGCCTAACCATCGGTTGGCTTTGCCACCGAGTGGAGTTGACCACTAGAGCCGTCCTCCACCTCTCCTTTGATTCTCGAGCGTTGCCCCACGCTCTCCGCCCTTATGTGGGCCTTTGTTGACCGGAATCGTTGCCGTTGGGTGCTGTCCACGGCCGATTTCGACGTCTTTGTGGCCGGCTGAGCACGTTTTAGCCACCGGCCGATCTTCAGTGTACACCATCGACTTTGGGTCGCACCGCCACTTAGGTTGGCACGATATTTCTCCCGGCCGCCCTAGTGTGCCGCCGTGGATCGCGGGTTTTACCGCATTGATATCTGACACTCTATTTGGCCGTGATAGTTCCGGCGCATCCTAAAATCCTCGGGACAGCAGCTCTCTCAGCCAGGCAACGGTTTTGACTGCCAACTCCGCCGCTGACGCCGCCACCGTCGGGTGCTCGCCATCGAACGTCATGATTACGAGGTAGGGGAGCTTTGAACTCGTAAATTCATGAAGCATGCTTTGAATGAGTAGTAGCATGCTAGGATTGTATGATTCCATGCTTGGATGTTAAATAACGATCCGATTGCATGATGTGCGTGTAAGCATGATTGGATGGTATGATTGATATGCATGAGATGTATGCATGTTTTATGGATGTGGATTATGTATGCGCTGGCGATGGCTAGCAAATATGTCATTATGCTATGTATGGGTTATGCACGTGCTAGTGATGGCTAGCGTGCATGTTTGAAGTATGTATGAATGTGTGTGTGCACGTGCTAGAGATGACTAGCGTGTACGTTTGATGTATGCATGTGCTAGTGATGGCTAGCGTGCATGTTTGTATGTTATGTATGTATGGCCGTATGTGTATGTTATACGTATGTGTGAGACATACGTATGTATGATGACTATGTGGGCAGAAGTATGAGCGATGGACAGTAAGAGGTGACAGAAGCTCTGTCGGAATTTGGATACAGTTGTGTAAGCGTATGACAGAGGACAGAGGATATGAGTATGGCGGGCAAGGATTAGAATGGATCGGTTTGGGTTGGATTGTATGTTGGGCGTTTGTCAGACAGTAAGAGTGTTCATAATTGTACAAACATAACGTACATATTATGAAGTGAAAAATAAGTATAATAAGTGAGATATAAGTAAGAGGGCGACAACTGGGTTGGCTCTGAGGAGCGTTATTTGAAGATGTCAGGGTAAGAGGTTTTGGCCATAAGATGGATGGCGAAGTGTAAGACTGTAAGGGTTTGTTGTACGATGAGTTTTGTCCATGATGTGGACGGGTAAGTGAAGTCTGCTGCCCTGACGAACTTGGGTTTCGGATCGGGCTCAGCTTCAGTTTGACCAGTCGAGGACTGTGAGTTTGTGTGGCATATTTATACCGCATAATGTACTTAATTCAAACTTGAATTATAAGCACAGCTAATGATAGCGTTGTGAGTTTGAGACCTGAGGGTTCGACGGATTAAGTTCCGTGTTTGAGCTGGCCGCTAATGAGTCGGCCGAGCGTTTATCATGTCTTGCCATGGTGTTTATCCTGCGGGATGTTGTCTGTGTGCTATATAGGGCACCGGACGTCTGATGCTCTGCTGAGAGCGATGTTGTTTCTGTTTTGGTCTGCGTGCTGTATAAGCCCAGACGTTTGATGCTCTGTTGAGAGCGATGTACGTCTCTGACTTTGTCTGCGTGCTGTATGAAGCCCGCACGTCCGATACTCGCCGAGAGCGATGTACGTTTCTGATTTGGTCCGTGTGCCGTGTAAGCCCGTACGTTTGATGCTCTGTTGAGAGCGTAGTATGTTTCTCGCCAAGAGTGGCACGCGTACGTTTACGCCCAAGTGGCACTGTATGTTTTCTGCCCAAGAGTGGCAATGGCACTATAAGACCCATTATGGTGGGCAAATCTCTGGCACTATAAGACCCATTATGGTGGGCAATTCTCTGGCACTATAAGACCCATTATGGTGGGCGATTCTCTGGCACTATAAGACCCATTATGGTGGGCGATTCTCTGGCACTATAAGACCCATTATGGTGGGCAACTGTATGACCCCTTATGTGTGGGTGTTTATGTTTGCGCGCTCAGGTAAGTAGTATCATGGATCTACTCTTACCTGTTTGATCCAATGCCCCATGAGCATTGGTGTGCCTTACCTTCGGAAAAGTCCATGGCGTTCTTTTCCATTTCGACGCTGGAGCTTATTAGTTGTAATAAGCTTCAGTGGTCGTTGATATGTGTATGATTATGAGTACGACTGTATGAGTGTGAGTACGACTGTATGTGTATGAGCAGGACTGTAAGCGTATGAGTATGAGTAAGACTGTAAGCGTATGAGTATGAGTAAGACTGTAAGTGTATGAGTATGAGTAAGACTGTAAGTGTATGAGTATGAGTAAGACTGTAAGCGTATGAGTATGAGTAAGACTGTAAGCGTATGAGTATGAGCACGACTGTAAGAGTATGAGTACGATTGTGAGAATATGGTTCTGAGTAAGACAGTAAGTATGATTTTGTGCAGACTGTACGAGTAAGGTCGTACGAGTCTGATTGTACGAGTAAGGTCGTACATGTATGAGTAAGCTGTATGAGTGAGCATACGATTGTACGAGTAAGGTCGTACAAGTATGCGTATGTTGTATGAGCATGCGTACGGTGGTACGAGTAAGTTGTATGACCCTAGATAAGGGTGTTTATGTAAGTTGATTGGATTGTATGATTCTGGCACGATGGTGCCTTCGGTATGATTCTGGCATGATGATGCTTCGATATGTCTGTGGCACAATGGTGCCTTTGGTATGATCGTATGCGTTTGAGCATGTTATGATTATTATGTTGACTGCTTCATGTTTGTGTTGCATGACGCATGATTTCTGAACTTGTGAGTTCACCGTTTGGGGTTTCCCCTACTGAGTATTTTCCTACTGAGTATGAAAATACTCACCCTACTATTTTTAGCCCCGTTGTACGGGAGGTTTTGCAGGTTGTGCAGAGAGCTCCTGGAGATGGACGTTCGTTTCAGCGGTGGATTGATTCCCGTTGACTCAGGTATCAGCTTGACTCTCTGCGAGTTCATTTGTGCCACGATCTCCTGTATTGAGTGAGATGAGACTTTAAGATGTTTTATTCTGGACTTTCGATTGGATTAGTCTGTGGACTGTTATGGGACTTGTACTCAGGGATGCCTGGGAGAGTGATTTGTATTTAAAAGTCTATGATCATAGCAAATTTATTCGTACGGTTGTTTTCGAGTAGCGCCTGAGGATATTTGCTTTGGCCGTACGATGTTTAACCGTATGATGCTTTAAATTATAAACAGGTTTTGATTTTATCGTCTTGACTCCGATTTATGGAAAAAAAAATTTCTATGAGTTTTGAGAAAAAAGGATGAAAAATCTCGGGCGTTACACAATCATCCTCCATCTCTTGAAACAAGTTTCTGGGAGGGGGGCTCATTGGAGCATTTTTCCAAACACCTAGTGTGCCTCGTATATCCCAGGCCTGGCGCCTCCCATCAATGGCTTGGTCGACTGTGCCAAAGTGCACATAACTGTGGGGAAGGCGCGTATCTCTGTCTGCCAGTGCCAGAAGGTCAAATTCATGCAGTTTGGGGGCCTGGGATGACCCTCCTTTCTCCATGACAAATGGTGGCGGTCGGGGCAAGAGGGGCGCTGCACGCTCTGCCTGGAGTTGAGCCATGGCCAGACCGAGAGCCTCGACTTTAGCCACCCTCACGCTCATGCCCATGCTCAAGGATTTGATCTCTGCCATGATTTGTGCTAGGGTCGGTTTGCCGGTGGTCTCTGGAACTGTCTTCGGACTGTCTGTTGAAGCAAGAGCCTCCTTCTCATGTGGAACCTTTGGGGCCGGGACAACTTGTTTGCCTCGTGCCATGGCCGGGGATCGTAAAAGCTCTGATACCAATGATGTGCCTGAAGTGGCACAATCGGTACCTTGGAGTTTCATGTAGGGAAAGGGAAAGAAGAAGGAAGAAAAGATAGAGGAAGCTGAATATTCAATTGCATAACCAACAAAGAAGAGAGGGAGGGTATATAGGGAGCTGATCCACTCACTTAGGGAATCACGCCAACTAGTGGATCTAGCTATCCTGCGGTCCACTAGCTAGCCTAATACAGTTATTTCTCCTAATACATAAGCAAATACAAGAGAAATATAAAAGAAAGTAGCTTAATATAATGAAATAACAATGAAATAAGTAGTCAGGGTGATCGTGCACAACACCTTCTCATCTCTTCTTACTCTTTGATCGTGAGAGCAGGCTGAGAAAGAGCTAGAGAGCAGCTGAGGAAGAGGAAATGGTGGCGACAATTCCTTGCTCTGGCCATGTTTGTGCCTTCTTGGATGGACCTATGCAAGACTAGAAGCACTTGTGCGAGCTCCACCACCGAGTTCCACCCGCAATGGCTCAAGAAGGTCCTCTTCATCCGGTGGGACAAAAACTCTGTCTGTTGCGCCTCCTCACCAACAGGGACAAGGAGGGGACGAGTCGCAGAGGGGAAAAGCATTTAGGGGGGAGGCTTATTTTATGTACCGGGTGAACCAATCAGGTCCGGTCCAATGGGCCAGCAATTCACCGGAGTGGGTTGTTGTGACCAGCCCACTTAACCTAAAGAAATGACCAGCCAAGACCGAATTTGAATTGGGTCTAGTCTAACCCGGTTAGACCATCTCGACCGGTCTAGTTTTTAAAACAATAGTTTGTTGTATGATTTGACCTTGTCTAATATATTATGTTGGTTTGAATATGAGTATATTGAAAAATGAGGGGTGATTGCATGATTGAAAAAACGTATTTAAAAATTTTATTTTTACTATTTAAATTACAAGAAAAAGTCTTAAAATAGAGCATATAACACGAAGGTGTCAATAATAGCAACAATGATAGTTGTAATAGCTACAAAGGTAAGAAAAGTTTTTAATATTTCCTACTCACCATGAGCTAAGCATAAGTAACGCTTGAGGGCTGTTTATCGATGAAATCTTAAAAATAAATTATCCCTAAGTGCCCCTTACGCTAGCCTCATGGTGAGCAAAAAACATGACAAACTCTTATGCCAAGGAGGTGGTGGTGGCTGGGAAGAGTTTTTTATGCTCATCTCTAACAATGAGCCCAACTTAAACTACACATGGGAGCCCTTCATTTATGAGAGTGATGGAGCATATATTAGTGCACGTCAGTGTCATTATCACTTACGCTAATATGCACTAGCGTATGCGTTATTAATATTAAATATTAATAATTTTCCTTACATAACTTACACTAGGCTCATTATGGGATAGGAGCATGAAAAACTCTTTCTAATTGGTGATGGTGACATAGTAGCAAGGTCGACAAGAGGTTGAAGTCACTAACACCTTACTTAGCACGCAAAGTCTCGCACAAAATTTACAATTCTAAAAGCGGAAAATTTTGGGGTCAATCTAATTCTCTCCAAAATGTCTCCCAAACAGGGCCTACCCATGCACCAAAAAGTGGAAACCCTATGAATTTAAAAAAAATTCTCTCATTCCCATGCTTTTCACCATTCCAAACTGGGTATTGCAAATCGTATACGTTTATGTGTAACAGAAACAAACATACCACGAGCAACTCTATGAAACTCTTTCATCGTATCTGAACTACAGAAGTACAGGTATATTATTCAATCAAGCTAAAATAACATAAATTACAGCAAATTTACGGAGTGTATGGAACTGCAACAAGCCGGTTAGAGATGTAGATATATAACACGATTACTGAACTGGTCAGCTACATAACATATTTCACAAAGACAGAATTGCCCGGCCTTTGGGTGCACAAGTAGAAGCTATGAAGACAAGTGAAATGGCTTAAAAAACATGCAAAATCCACTCTTTTTTTCTCTTTCTGTCGCATATTAATAGCTTTATTTGGTTTTTTAAATTAAATTAAAATTAATTTATTTTAAAAAACCAAATTGCCAACAAAGGGAGAAACATGCATGACGAAATCAAACGCGAGACGGAGTAAGCAACCCGTAAGCAGAGTAGCTCTTGACGAAGCTGCAGCGAGGATGAATCTCGTCGTTGTTCATCTCAGAGAGGACCTTGTGGAAGAGCTCGACCTCGCAGGGCAAGGCCAGGGGGCCCTCGCTGTTGAACCCGTACTCCATCTCAGCGTCCTCGAGGAGCATCTTGAACAGTGGGTGGTTGGCATACTCGGTCTTGATCACGAACCGCTCCTTCTCCGTACCCACGTAAACGGTGAAGCAGCCTTCAGGCGCCACCTGCGGCTTTCTGGGTCGCTGGTCGGCTTCGACCTCCCTAGGCCAGGATTTGCTCTTGGGCATCTTCATGAAAGGGGTCGGAGGTGATGATGCTCTGCGGCTGCTGCTGAACGTCCGGCACCGGGACAATGACTTAAGGATCTTCTGCAATTTTCTCCCTTTCCCTTTGACCGGGTCTGCTGTTGTGTCCATCGAGAGACAGAGCCAGATGCTATGCTACTTGTTTGTTCAGAAAGATCGGTGAACAGATGGTGTTAAAAACTTTGGTTAGTGTTGAATCAAATTAGTTGAAGCAGGGCACACACAAGGTCTTTGTGCTTCTAACACTGCAAAAGGACATGGTGAAACTCTCAGCCAGGAAGGGAGAAACATATATACCAACGGTTTGATCATATGGTTCTTTGATTGCTGGCAGTATTAACAGAATCAAAATCTCGAGTGAATACCCCTACCTTAATAATGAAGGAAAACTTGCAGAGTGGGAGGTGTTCGACGAGCTTCTGCAGACTGCAATCTTTTATCCTCGATCGTAAACCAGATGGAACATAACCTTCATTCTTGGCCTCATTGTGTTACTCATGGCTTTCTGAAATTTATCAACATCCAAACCATTGAAATCTAGAACGGTTAAAATGAATAAACTTCCAAACGCCCAGGTGGAGAAAGCAGGTTAGTTCATCAAGCTGGACTTGCAATATATCGCAAGAATGAAGAACGAAAAAAGCTAAATGGTCGAAGAGATTGTTCTCAGTGCCACTTGGAGCAGGCGACCAACCCATACGGCTATACCGATATAAATACTTGCAAATGTAACCAGTTTGTCAACGCTATTGAGCATTATTTTCTTAAAACTTTTCTGGTGTGATGTTTTGTATATTCTTAGAATGAGCACGACTGGACAAGGCCAGTTCCTATGAATTCAACGCCTTCTGAAGGTGACAGGAAGGATATGAGTAATGCATATTTGGTGAAGGGAGTGACTAATAACGTACATAATGGAGGAGTGCGTTTCCAGACAAAACAAGGGATTTCCAATGCAAGTGTGCGATATTAAAAAGAGAACAAAAGTTAGAGAAGGGTTTAACGAGGATTTAGTGACAAGCCAAAACAGCTGGAGTAAGCATAGGCTAATCTATTCTATCTCATTTTAAACTCTTCAACTTGGCTTGGAGAGCATGTGGGAGTTTCCCTTATAACTGGTCAACGTACATTAGGGTAATTCACATTTTCCTAATTTTAAAAAGAGGCTCGTTATCATGAGCAAATGTGCCCGTGCATGAGTCGAGTTATTTTGGGCCGTCAGATCAAAATTCGATGACAGAGAATGCAATCTTTAGATAATGTGCATCGCAGAATTTTAATCTAACAGCTTATGGCTTATGCAGTTGCACGTGAGCAAGCCGGGGACTTTTTCTGGACGGTTGTTCACTAAAATGTCATTCTTCATTTTCTACGCCTCATAAATTCTTCTCCGTTCTCCTTGTTATTTATAGGGGGAATTTTTAAGTGTACGACGCACACCATATTAGCGGTGTATATCACTACTTACGAAAGACCATCAAGATAGTGTGTAAGATGCTAGGGCACTTGTCTTGGGTAGTGGAATACAAGACAAACACGGAGTGCGTCCCACAATTCTACACACACAACTCCGCTCAAAGGTGTAAATTGCAAGTCTTGATTATTGCATGTCATAAAAGAATAAAAAGAAAAAAGAAAGCAGGCGTTTGAAGTTGTTTCTTCGATTAAGTTGATCACAGATCGATGTTGAAACAGGGTCGTGTGACCTATGAAAGGGAAAGGTAGCGGGACCAAGCGATAAAAACTGACAATGCCACATACTTAGAAAATGATTATCATTGTTAATCGAGTTCTTCTTGGTCGGCCAAGTTGTGCTTGGCAATGCCGTCTGCGTAGACTAGTGAACAAAATTTACACCGTGATTATGCATGATGCCACTATTTTCTTCGGGTGCTAGTCCTTTACTACTATCTTCAATGTATCCAGTGACCCATTCCCTTGTTTCGTAGCGTTATACTATGGGAGTAGAGCCCGTAATAGAGGGAAGATTGGAACAAATATGAGTTGTTAATTGTGACGATGGATACGTTGACAAGTAGATAAGGACAATCCATCCCTTCGCGTTACTTGTTTTTCCTGACTCGCTGCACTATTCATTGAACTTGGAGGTTATCTATCCTGATTTATTCTTGAAGATGAGTCAATTTAAATTTTGCTGGACCACTACCAGCATCCAGCCTAGGTTCACAGAGTACACGCCGTTATTCCCATGCAAAAAGTCTCCTTAAAGATTTGTATGAAGTCTTTTTCCATTCCTTTCTTGATGAACTGATGTCGCTACTTCGTGCAAGATGCTGATTAATTGTAGAAAACTTGCATTGGTTGTCGAAACCCAACAAAACAGAACAAAAACTGTTTGAAGGAACAAAACAAAACAAAAACCCAACGAACCAAACCTTTAACCGAGCAAAAAGCACGTTGGCTCAGCCCTGCTTCTTGGTTAGTTTGAAGGGACAAAAATTGCCTCACTTCAGTGTCGTTTAACGCATCTCAGGGGCAAGAGGGTAATTTGTACATTTAAAACACGCTCTCCCTCCGATGTAACTCCCGTTGACGAATAACTCTATTTTATTCAATTTAAGTAGTTGAGTATTTAAAAAAAAGTATCATTAGCTTCTTTTCTTTTTATCTTAGATATGAATTAATTTAATAAAAATTATTATTTTTTCAATGTAACTATTATTATAGGATGGAGATAATATAATCTTTTGACTCTAATTTTTGTCGTGTGGTTCTCTTTTTGGTCTCTACTCTCTTCCAATTCCTTCTCTAGTTCTCCGATCTTCTTTCATGCCAAATTAACCTTCTTCCTTATCAGAATGCCTCTCCCTATTTTGGTCTCTACTTTCTTTCAATCCCTTCTCTAGTTCTCAGATATTCTTTCATGCCAAATAGACCTTCTTCCTTATTAGATAGTCTCTCTGTCACCACCTATGAATCTACAACAACTACCTCTTTAACTTCCCAAGTAGGGCTACCAATGGTACTCATTCTACCATCTCCATATAAGCAATTAAACGATATGATTAAATTTATTAAACCCATAAATAAGTGAAAAAATTATTCAAATATTTTTTAAATAGAACAATTATGAAAAAAGTTCTTTCACACCCATTATCTGTTACCCATTTGTTATTCATGTAAATATAGTGTACCTCATTTCCTCTTCTACAACCCTTACCTACTCTTACCTAGTACTCCCTTAATTCTATAATAATAGCTACATTAATAAAAATAGTTATTTTTGTTGAATAGTGAAGCCCACTTCTAAGAGAAGTGAAAATAAGCTCATAATACTCTTTTTTAAGGACCCAACCACTTAAATTGAACATAATAGATATATTAATATGGAACAAGTTTTTTTTTCAATGGAGCTATTAATGTGGGATGGAGGGAGTAGAACCTTACTAGAATATATGAGGATATATATATATATATATATATATATATATATATATATATATATATATATATATATAGAGAGAGAGAGAGAGAGAGAGAGAGAGAGAGAGAGAGAGAGAGACATATTACATCATAAACTTTTTTTCTCAGTTTGGACACAATGATTGACATAGTTTGGTGTGGTTTATGCCTACTAACTAGGAATATTACATGACCTTCACATTGGGGAGTAAGGAAATTTTAAGTTCTCACAGTCCAACAAGGCAACAATTAAGGTAGGATTTTTTATTGTATATACATGCGAAGCTATGTATGTATTGCTTTAAATTATCCTTTTGACTTGAAATTTGATAGAAATTGATATATCATTCTGTGGCAGTGATTAAGTTTGAAATCATTTTAAATAATCGCCCTTTTGTAGCATGCATGAAGATCAATTACGTGTTTTTTTTTTATCAACTTACATATCTCTTGAAATCATTACAACATGTATATGTTTTTAACATACAATTGAAGGGAAAACCACTTTCAACTTAATGATTGCATTGTTCATGGATCTTATATGATTCTAAAATCTGTTCAAAAATTGAAATTTGAACAAGCCTAAAAAAACTATGTTTTCTTAGAAAGTGACAACCCAAGCCCAAGTATTTGAATTTGTATTTAAATTATTTGTTTATATCATGCTTGCAAAGAAATATGAATTCAATTTTAGTTATAAATGGTCAAGATTACAATGTTCTATAGGAATTTATAGTTTAAAGAAGAGAACCCCATTTGCATCATAAGTTGTGTTTAGTACTAGGGGTCATGTTTTAGACCAATATCATTGTTTGATGCACATAAGTACTTTGGAGGGGGTTATTTTTGCATAAGATTGGATCAAAAGTGAAGTTTGAGGTAAATTATAGATACTATTTGAATGAGAGTTCCTTTTTCATTGTTAAAAGTTATGCATGATTAAAATTTTAAGTTATTTGTTATTTTGTAGAATTAAAACTTATATTAGATGATGAGATGTCACTTTGTGGAATGGTCAATAACATTTAATATGATGATGGGTCTAATGGAGACACTACAAACAATGATCATCATTGACAAATTTAAGCTTATTTGTCATTATTTGTAAAAATTTTTCCTTTGCTTGTTTAGCTATTATGTATTTCATTAACTTGAACTTGCTATTTATTTTTAGTATGGCAGCTTTGATAGTTAAGGGAAATTGGAATTTTGGATATGTAGAGACAAGACAACCTTGGAATATAGCTATATGTGAAGCTTACTTATTTATAGTTGGTTGTTAGTTAGGGGACTTGGAATTTGAATATTTAAAGGCAACTCTTTTAATGAGATTTTTTTTGAAGAAAATGAATGAAGCTACAAATTAGTAAATCATTTTAGGAGAGACAATGTCTATGTAGTTGATGTTATAATTATTTCAATTTAAACTTAATTTTATCACAATATTGTTCTATGTAAATATATGATAATTGTTAGAGTTAGTACGTGATAAATGTGTTATATCATTTGTTGTTTCGTTTGATTTTTAGTACTAGTTGTGTTTGGAAAAATACAATATTATGTTGTATTATGATTTTTTATGAAAGGGGTAATGGATAATAGTTAACATATTAACTAGTTGAATAATAGTAGATAGAACAAATATGAAATAACCTATACCGTTTAACTAGTAGATATAACATCTCAAAAATTGAGTAATTTTTTTATTTAAGTGTGCTAATTAATTTTGTGTTCTTAATTAGATTTATTTTGAATCTCATCTCTTACCTCAATTGTGGTGTAGGACCATCCGGGGTTGGGGACCATGTTGCATAGTAGTATTAAGAATCCTCATATGAGAGTCCATTGGAGGCAAGGTATGCAAGGCCAAAGGAGAGTGTACGTGGGTAGATTAGAATCCTTACAAATAAGGGAAAATGATTCACATAGGCCTCTATCTAATGGATTGCTGCAAGTCCTCCCTGGGAGTCCCTGTTCCTTCGTTATTGTACAACGAAAGGAGAAGACGGACTATGAATCAAGATTTCCCTGTTTGACGAGTCCGATAAGGAGAAGGCTGGCTAGGAATCAAGATTTGGGTCCGGTTCACAACTGTGTTTCTCTAGTTCACAAGTAAATTAAAACCCAAATTTCTCTCTAGAGATGGGGTTCACCCACTTCTATACATAGAAAAATTTTGAAAAAAATCCTAAAAGCTATTAACATTGTGTTAAAGGCCTAACCTTGCTTTCAACTCTACCAAAACTTTGGAATTGTAATTAAAAATTATAATTGTACCCTTAGTCTAAACTAAACTACGTTTGGCCATTTTGGGTTATGTTTTAACTTACTATGTTTTTTGTTTTAACTTACTATGTAAAAACATGAAAAATTCTGAATAACTCACTGATAATAGTCATAGCGACACCAACCCATGTGGTCACAGACCTTTATGGCTTTTGCATTTTCGGGGCTTTGGTCCTCAGCTATTCCAAGGCACTACATGTGCACCCCCAGGTTTGTGGGCATCATAGAAGACTCATTTACCTCTGGTCATTGTTATCCATGAGCACGTTGGTACCCACATCTCTAAGCCTATGGTTAATCCGAGTGGATATCTAGAGATACTGAGTTATATTGTTTAATTGCAGCTTACTCCTTTGAGAGAGAATCTGTGCTAGTTGCTCCAAGTTTAGACTTTGCTTACTTTTAGAGTTAGACTTCATCTCTCTTTATAATTGGAGTTGGCTTCTTTGGAAAGATACTTCACACTACAACAAAATTGGGTATTAGCGACGTTTATGTAAGCGTCGCAACCATATGCGTCGCTACAAAGTGATAATAACGACATATCAAAAAAGTCGCAAAAAAAACTAATATTAGCGACGCATAATATTAAGCGTCGCTAATGGTAGTCTATTAGCGATGCTTACGCCTAAACGTCGCTAATACCTATCCTTTTAGCGGCGCTTAAATTTATGTGTCGCTACTTGTTAGGTTATTAGCGACGCTTATATAAGTGTCCCTAAAAGGTATATCTATTATTTTAAAAAAAAAATTAAAACCATTAACGACATATTTTTTTAAACATCGCTAATAGTTTAAACAATAGCGATGTTTATGAACAAACGTCGCTAATAATTATTTATTTTAAATAAAAAAATTAAAAATTAAGACCTAATAGCGACACATAGTTATGCGTCGCTACTACTGGATAGTATTAGCGACGATTTAACTATGCGTCGCTATTACCCTTGGTAATAGCGATGCATCGCTACATGCGTTGCTAATACCTATTTTTAAATAAAAAATTGCGTCGCTAATACCTATTTTTAAATAAAAAATATAATGACAAAGAGAGTGGGGGAGGGAGGGGAGAGAGAGAGGGAGAGATAGATAGAGGGAGGAGAGAGAGGGGAGGAAGGATAGAGAGAGCAGAGAGAGAGGGGAGGAAGGATAGAGAGAGAAGGGAGAGAGAGAGTGAGGGGAGAGGGGAGGGAGGAGAGAGAAGGGAGAGAGAGAGTGAGGAAAGAGAGGAGGGAGGATAGAGAGAGCAGGGAGAGAGAGGGGAGGGAGGAGAGAGAGAGAAGGGAGAGAGGGAGGAGAGAAGGGGGAAGGAGAGAGAGGGGGATAAAGGGGAGAGAGAGACAGGAGAAAGGAGAGAGAGAGAGGGAGAGAGAGGAGGGAGGAGAGAGAGAGGGAGGAGAGGGAAAAAATATTTAAAAAAATAAAAAAAATTTAAAAAAAAATTAGTAGCTACTACCTATGTTTTAAATAAAAAATTAAATGAAAAAGAGAGGGGGGAGAGAGAAGGGAGAGAGGGAGGGGAGGGAGGAGAGAGAAGAGGGAGAGAGAGATAGGGAGGAGAGAGAGAGGAGAGAGGGAGGAAAGAGGGAGGAGAGACAGATGAGAGAGGGAGGAAAGAGGGAGGAGAGAGAGAGGAGAGAGGGAGGAGAGAGAGAGGAGAGATAGAGGAGAGAGGGAGGAGAGAGAGAGAGGAGAGAGGGAAGAGAGAGAGAGGAGGGAGGAGAGAGGGAGGATAGAAAGAGGGGAGAAAGGGGAGAGAGAGAGGAGAGAGAGAGGGAGAGAGAGATAAGAGAGAGACAAGAGAGAGAGAGAGGGGAGAGAGAAAGAGAGGGAGGAGAGAGACGAGAGAGAGGGGGGAGAGAGAGGAAAGAGAGAGAGAGGAGAGAGAGCGAATAGAGAGAAAGAGAAGAGAGAGAAAGAGGGGGAGAGAGAGAGAAGAGAGAGGAGAGAGAGAAGGGAGGGAGGGAGGAGAGAGAGAAGGGAGAGAGGGAGGAGAGAGAGAAGGGAGAGAGGGAAGAGAGAGAGAGGAGGGAGGAGAGGGAAAAAAATATTTTAAAAAATAAAAAATTTTAAAAAAATAATTAGTAGCGACGCATAGGTGTTTACCCTTATCGATAAGCGTAGCGATTACCAAGGGTAATAGCGACGCATACAAATGCATTGCTACTACCTATGTTTTAAATAAAAAATTAAAATAAAAGAGAGGGGAGAGAGAGAGAGAGAGAGAAGGGAGAGGGAGGGGAGGGAGGAGAGAGAGAGGAGAGAGGGAGGAAAGAGGGAGGAGAGAGAGAGGGGAGAGAGGGAGGAAAGAGAGAGGAGGGAGGAGAGAGAGGGGAGAGAGGGAGGAGAGAGAGAGGTGAGAGGAGAGAGAGAAGGGGAGAGAGGGAGGAAAGAGAGGAGGAGAAAGGGGAGAGAGAGAGAGAGAGAGAGAGAAAGGGGGAGAGAGAGAGAGGGGAGAGAGAGAGAGAGAGAGAGAGAGAGGAGAAAGGGAGAGAGAGAGAGAGAGAGGGGAGAGAGAGAGAGAGAGAGAGGAGGGAGGAGAGGGAAAAAATATTTTAAAAAATAAAAAAATTAAAAAAATAATTAGTAGCGACGCACAGGTATTTACATCACTACTAGGTACCGGTAATAGCGACGCTTATCGATAAGCGTCGCTACTACCTATGTTTTAAATAAAAAATTAAATGAAAATGAGAGGGGGAGAGAGGGAGGAGAGAGAGAGGAGAGAGGGAGGAGAAAGAGAGAGAGAGGAGAGAGGGAGGAGAGAGGGGAGAGAGAGAGACATGAGTGAGAGGAGAGAGAGAGGGAGGAGAGAGAGATAGGAGAGGATAGGGAAGAGAGAGAGGAGAGGAGAGGATAGGAAAGAGAGAGGAGAGGAGAGGATAGGAAAGAGAGAGAGAGGAGAGGAGAGGATAGGAAAGAGATAGAGAGAGGAGAGGAGGAGGGTGGAGAGAGAGAGGACGGAGGGAGGAGAGAGAGGATAAAAAATATAAAAAAATTATTTATAGCGATGCTTATTGATAAGTGTCGCTAAAGACACATCTAATTAGCGACACTTATTCGTAAGCGTCGCTAGAGAGAAGTTAATAGCAACGCTCGTAAAGAGCGTCTTTAAACCTATTCTTTTTTTTAAAAAAAAGGAATTCTCGCCGCGGGCGAAATTTCGCCCGGGCGGGGAATTTCGCCCGCGGGCAAAATTTCACCCGCACTTTATATCTCCCCCCCTCTGTATTTTCCCCCACCGTCGCTCTGCTCTCCTTCGCCGCCGGGCTTCCGATCGCCGAGCCGCCCCTCCTCTCCTCCCTCCTCTGTTGACCACCCGCCATCCGCTGCTCTGCTCTCCTCCGCCGACGGGCTTCCTACTGCCGAGCCGCCCCTCCTCTCCTCCCTCCTCCGTTGACCACCCGTCATCCGCCGCTCTGCTCTCCTCCGCCACTCGGCTTCTGACCGCCGAGCCGCCCCTCCTCTCCTCCATTGACCACCCGCCATCCGCCACTCTGCTCTCCTCCACTGCCCTTCCCCTCCCCTGTCCGCCACTCTGCACTGCTGCCCTTCCCCTCCCCTGTCCGCCACTCTGCACTGCTGCCCTTCCCCTCCCCTTTCTGAGCTGGATTCCGGCGGCCCCCTCCCTCCCGCCCCCCCTCCGGCTCCCTTCTCTTTCCCCAACTCCCTCTCCCTCCCACTCCCCCTCCCCGGCTCACCCCTCCCTCCCAATCCCCCCTCCGGCTCCCTTTTCTCTCCTGGCTCCCCTCTCCCTCCCACTCCCCCTCCCCCCTCCCTCCCGCTCCCCCTCCCCCCGGCTCACCCCTCCCTCCCGGTCCCCCCCTCCGGCTCCCCCTCCCTCCTAGTCCCCCTCCCCGGTTCCCCGCTCCCCGGCTCCACCTCCCTCTCCCGAGCTCCCCTCCCTCTCCCCAACGGGCCCCCTCTCCCCCAAAGACCCCCTCTCCCCAGCCAGCCCCCCTCCCCCATAGCGCACCCCCTCCCCCAACGGGCCCCCTCTCTCCGCTGCCTCCCATCCCCCACCGCACCTCCCTCCTCCCGGTGGGCCTAGTGGCCCATCGGGGATTTTTTAAATTAATTAAAGTATTAGCGACGCTTACAAAGCGTTGCTACTACTAAATAGCGACGCTTTGTAAGCGTCGTTAATAATAATTATTATAATTTTAATTTAATTTTAATTTTTTAAATTTTATTAAATTTTATTAGTGACGTATAGAGAGCGTCGCTAATAAGTAATTATTAGCGACGCTTTCTCTATATGTCGCTAATAAAATTGTTTTTTATTTTTAAATTTTTTTTATATTAGCGACGTATGCATATAAGTCGCTAATAATTACTTATTAGCAACGCTTATGCATATACGTCGCTAATAACTTATTTTTTTAATTTTTTTTAAAAATTAATTTTATTTTAGCGATGTAAGTAAAACGTCATTAGTAAATTATCATTAACGACGCTAGATAATATACATTGCTAATAAGTTATTATTAGCGACGTATAATAAACGTTGCTAATACTATTATTAGTGACGTTTGTTTATATACGTTGCTAATAAGTAATAGCGACGACACTTTTTTGACGCTTTTAGCGATGTTTATTATACA
Source organism: Saururus chinensis (assembly GCA_035235625.1). NCBI lineage: Eukaryota > Viridiplantae > Streptophyta > Magnoliopsida > Piperales > Saururaceae > Saururus > Saururus chinensis. Next base: position 38,770,919 of record CP141145.1, read on the forward strand.
TCGCTAATAGTTAGTAGCAACGCTTAGGAGACTATTAGCGACGCATAATTGTGTCGCTAATAGTCCTTTTTGTTGTAGTGTCAATTTGAATTATAATTCATATTATTCTTGTACTTACTTGTGTTATTGTGTAGCTATTGCTAATTTTCACATTTTGAGATGTTTATGTTATTCCATTTTAGTTTCTATGGCTTAAATATTAGTGATTTTTACATCTTATTGAGTATTAGTAGAAATACTCATAAATCTTTGCGATAAAAGGATTTTACTAGATATAGAGTAGGGCTTTACTCATTTGGTAGCAGAGTAGACTTCAGTAATAAATTGAACTTTAGATATTTTATTTTTCGTTTTGGTTTGTAATAAGGCAATCTGTTGCTTAATCAACTACTTTATGTTATATTATTTATGTTATTGCACTTGTACTTGCATTAGGAAAATTATATTTTGTTAGATGATTCATTTTAATATTATATGATATTAGTGACAAATTAAAGTAGCACCCAGGGTTTTAAATATATAAATATCTATTCTAAAAAATTGGGGTGTTACAAAAAAATAATTATGAATAAAATGTAAGAAATAGTTATAACAATCAAATGTCATAATGTTACCATATTATTTATTGGCAGCCCTACTCCTAATTGTTCTTAGCCCTACCTTGCCCAACTTCTCAGTGTAACACCCTACATTGCTAATAGAACCGAAGGGGAAAGAAAAATAGTGGCAGAAATCAGTGGATTTATGATAAATTAAATTCTTCATAAAAAAAGAAAGAAATGGTTAATAATACAATCAACCAATAAATTATCACTTCTTAGTGGATTCTATCATTAAGACCCAATAAATAAGTACAGGTAACTAAGAACTCAAAATTGAAGTGATGATATTACTGAATCTTTGAACTACTTCGATAGCCCGTTTGTTTATAGTTCTCATTTTTCTTCAAGCATTTATACGAGGCTGGGTTCACTTTGCTCGAGCTAGGCAGCGCATGTCGTTAAATTTATCCGACTACGCAGGTAGGTGCAGATGGGTTTCCGGCGCCTTGTGATCCGACGGCTCACGGCCAACTGGCCCGGGGTCGTACAAACTTGATTCTTTTTCGATTCTTTTCGTTTCTTTTTCTTCCCTCCATCGATCGCATCCCACAGGCCACAACGTCGTCGCAGACTCGCTGGAGATTATCTTCCACACCGCCCGACTAACCTCCGACCTGCCCTTTTCTATCGCCATTTCCGCTCGGTTTGAGTCCTCCATATTGAATGATTCCTGCTTTCAGAGCGTCGAATCTGTATTCACGTTTTTGATTTCCAGAGAGTGAGCCATGGCCTTTACCAAAACTGAAGTGAATTTTATGAGGTTGCTAGCTTCTGCTCCTCATCAACACAATCAGGCGAAACTGGTCCACGTAAGTATGCATAAATCAAACCAAACAATGTCTATTATTATGCTATCTCTATCTCTCTTCTCTCTTTTGGTCTTGATGGTCATGTACTAGTACTGGAGTTTGAGGTTAAAGGGGCTGATATCTGACCCCAATTTTTGTTATGAGATTCAAGCGTATCAATTTCGTTTCTAGTTATATTAGACTTGCTGAATTATGAGATAGATGTGGAGGTGGTATATAACAGGGCCGAGGGAGAGGAGCAAAATTCACGTTGCCAATTTTATATAAATGAGATAATGTGATAATGCTGATGATGATATAGTATGATCATCTCTAATACAGGTGATAAACATACAGTAAACATGATCAACCTGTCTCATACTTCGTCCCACATTAGGTGTCCTATTTGGGTTTTATTTTAGTTCATTTTTAATAAACGAAAGGACACAATGTGGGATAGAGGGAGTGGAAGGGCAAGGAGTCGGTTGAATTTGCTCCAAGTGGTATCTGCAATGTTCCACCAAAAAAAGTTATATATGCAATGTCGTTATATTAGGTTCTCCTTGGTCCGTGACTGGATATCTAGAACTGTTTGTGTGTTAAAATGGTCACTATTCAATGCTTTATTCATGATAGTGGTGTTAGCTCTAAACTTGTAATAAATGATGCAGTATGTTGTAACCTTACGGGAACTTCTTGAAAATCTTATGGCAGAAACTACTGCAGAGGGCTTGCCCAGGTTGGAACTTTTTCTTCTTCTTATTTTAGCTGATTGTTTGTACCACCTTGGACACACTATTTCCAATAGTTTAAATAAATTGACACTGTATTCAAAGTGCGAACAATTACCAGCTCATTGCTACTCATCGAAGCTGACATAATATAACCCTTGATGCTTTAAAATGCATGCCGACTTGAATCATATTGCTGTTATTGGTTGGTTGAATGACCTATGCAAATTCCGATTTTGGGAATAAGTTCTCAAGTAGGTGGAATTATTAATATTTAAGCTTGGGTTGCTTACAAACTTGCCATTGCTGTGATATTAACTCTATTCATCTTCATAAAACACATATGTTATACTACAACTGAATTATTGACTACTTAAAAGCCATGTAAATGTTAATATGGAGAAAGGAAGGTGGAGGACAATTTTTTAACTTGACAAAAAAAATCTTTTAGGGTACTTGATGATTATTGAGATGGTTGCCAGTTAGAAAATGTGATTATCTGCTCGTTTAGGGCCCAACTGGTGAGAGCTGAGGACTTGATTGAGCTAGTAAGATGCAATTTTGAAGAACTGTTTGGGCTTATAAAATGACATAGAACTGAGCTATTGACAGAGCAATTTTTCTTTGCTAACACTAACATTGGACTAAGGTGTACGATGATGATTAAGATTAACTTTATTGTTTTGTTGTCAGATTTATTTCTTCCCCGTTAGTTTTTCTTTTTTTCATTTAGGGATTACTTGTGTGCTTGTGTGCAGAATATCGAAGGCAAAAGTGAATGACTATTCAGAGAAAATTGAAGCCATTGCTGCCAGATTAGGTTCTCCAATGGTGAGTTATGTGTGGCCACATTTATACCTTAGAATCCAAACTGTTTGGTGTTTCTAAATCTGAAGGTATGAAGTATTGTTTATACCAGTATTTGATGATTGTTAGTTTCTCACAAATCTTGATCAGGCTGCAATCACTTATGGAAACTGGCTACTCTTACTTCTATCTCTTAGAAGTTGGTGTACTTTTGGGAAAATACACATGCACACAACTTATTCTGTTATATCTGCCAGTTTTCCTATCCACAGAAGGCCATTGCTCAATTTACCAGTCTTTTAATTTCCACTATCCTCTTGTCTATCTGTGCTGCAATTTTGAGCTTTGCTTTTAAAGTGATTATTGCCTATACATTCTTCACCTGCAATGCTGTCGATTTCTCCAAGCATCCGACCATTCCAGCTGCTTGTATGTACGAAAGATCACCCTACGCCTGCTTCAGGAAAATTTAGTCACCGTCATATTCTTTATCTTTAGAATTGGAAGCTTGATTTCTGCTTAGTAATTCTGCCCTATATGAGTTTTTTCTTGTCTAAATATTACAGTAGTTTTGTACGCTGTATATCTGCATAAACAAAATTTGCAAATATTGCCAGCATTCTAGGTCAGAATCATCAGATGTTATTCACACGTCATCATTAGAGGAAACTCCTCAAACTGAAGAAGTCAGCTCACCGTCGGGTCTGCGAAGAAGGTTTGGGGGAGGAAAACATAACTTTTTGATATGTGGTTATATATGGATACTGGACTTCAGCTTCTGCTTTCATTTTTTTGTTTTTAAATGATTTGGGTGAACTGCACAGGCTTCATAGAAAACTGGAGGCTGAGGAACATGATATTGCAGAGAAGGATACATCCACGCCTGTCAGATTAGACACCTTGACTCAGACACATATTGAAAGGCACAGGTGCTATAACAATTCCATATATGATAAAAAAAGTTTTTTTTCTATTTCTGTTTTATGTCAAATATTAGAAGAATGCTAGTTCCATCTGTGAGAAATATCAAGGCATAACCGAAAGTAATGATGATTAGCCCCCAAACCTTCATTGCAGTTGGAGAAGAAACCTAGCGTACTTGCATTCCTTTCAAGATGAACATTTTTAATATGTTCAATTTGGCTTTTATCCAGTTGCCAACCAGGAGCAAGCTGTGATCTATTGAAAACATTTTTAACATCATTGAATCAATGTTGATGATAGTGAAATCAAAAAAGAAATTTTAGGAAACAATGGTAGGGACAAATAAATGAAAATATGCTACTTCAGTTACCAAAAAAAGAAAAGAAAATGTGTTACTCCTGATGGGAAAATGGTTTGAACTTGTTTTTATCATCTGTCTTTGCAACTGATTATCCACTTAAATTAGTGAGGATCTATGGATTCAGGTTTAGATATAAACGATAAAATCTCATGCTTTCTTACATTTTTTCTGACTAATACGTTTGTTGTGTCATATAATATTTTAAACAGAAAACTTCAAGAAGATTTAACGGATGAGATGGTTGACTTGGCTCAACAACTTAAGGAGGGTAGCCTCATGATGAGTCAATCACTACAAAACACTGAGAAGGTATTTCACATTTGTCACATAAAAATTCACTTTTTAGGGGTTGGAATTTTAAATTAGATCATGACCATGCAATTTTTGTCAAAAGCTCTCTCTATCACCTGCAAAACGAGATGCTAATCTATAGACTATAATGATTGTATGATAGTAATGATATCTGGTAAGCCTTTTTTCATGTGGTGCTAGAGATGTAAGTTTTGAAACCACTTGTAAGCACTGGAAAGAAGATAATGAGAAAAAAAAAAATCTCGTTGCCCACTAAAAGGGTAGACTTTTCTTTCAGACAGAACATCATGAGGAGATGTGGGTAACAGAAAAATGTTTCGCTAAGTTCTTCTTTGTGGTCCACTAACGTTGGCCTTGGTAGAACCATAATTTATTCTTGAACAGTTCAGAACTTAATTACTGGGAATCAACATTTTAGCATGCCATTTCTTATTTTGTTTGGAACTCTAGTCAAAATGCTAAGACCCTGTGTCCAAAACCTGATGAACTTAAAGTATATAAATTCAAAATGTAAAGCCCCATAAGCCTAAAAAGGTCTTTATTGATGTGCATAAAGCAGCCTTTTTGTTTTATAGTAGATATCTCAGGTTTTCTGGTGCATTTAGCTCAACTGTTGCAGAATGATGTGGGATTAATTAGGGTTCAGTTGGTACCATGTCACATTCAATGATCTTTTCTGGCGAAACCAGGATTATGTGTAGTGAACTCATGATAAATATCTACATATTACATCCTATCAGTAGTTAATACAATATCTATATTCAACATGAAGTTGGCTTGACTATCGACCAATGAAAAAATTGTATTGCTTTACCCCAGATACTGGATTCTACTGAAGGAGCAGTGGAGCATAGCTTGGCTAGTACTGGTCATGCAAATGTACAAGCTGTGGGAGTCTACTCAGAGGGTTCCAGAACGACATGCTTGACTTTGCTTTTAATCTTCGTGATGACTTGCATCTTTGTTATGGTTGTTCTTCTCATTCGAGTGACTTGGCCATAAATTGCTGTCTCACTTGCCTAGATGTCAGCTGAATGTGTATGCCCTAGCTAAAGCCCTGGAGGAGGCTAAGGCTTTGTAAATGACTTCTGATGCATAATTGCTTGTTGTGCTTGCTAAGAGTGGGGCCTGCTTGTGGGAAGTTCACAAGGAACATTGGAATGTAGATGCCCTTGCGTGAGGAAGGACTGCAGCAATTGGGTGTCTGAACCTCTTACAAGATGGCAAGATATTTTTTGAAAAAATTGAGAAATCCTTTCACCATCTTTACTAAGGGCCCGTTTGGGAGGTAGATTTTATGAGTGGAAAGTGATTTGTTTAGGTTAGAAATCGCTTTCTGAGTTGAAAACCATATAGAATGGTCATTTAGCATTAAAATGGCTTTCCCAACAAAAGTCAATTTTTGGGTCAATTCAAACCGAATTGACCCAAAATCTGATTTCTTCAAAAACTCTCCTCCTAAGGAGAGTTCTTGAAGAAAACTATTTCTGGTATGAAAAGGTGTGAAAAGACGTTTTACCCATTAGTCAAAGATGTTTTACCTATTATGTTGAAGGGTATTTTTGTTATTTTTACATGAAAATAAAAAATGAGCTAAATTTTGATTTCTTTTTTAAATTATCCTGAAAAAACCCTAACCAAATATATCATATTTTTACTTTTTTTTGTAAAAAAATCAATTCTCTTACAAAGCTATTTTTTTCTACTTCAAATTATTTGTCAAACGCCCCCGAACCCTACCGATTCTTCTCATGTACTGATTGTATAACCCTAGTCCAATATAATGGATAAAAGGTGCTGTAAATTTATATGTTATGACGGCTAATTTGGAAGCTTCTTTTGGTCCTTTCTAATCTAAAAATTCCTGATGGATAGGATAGCCCATAGGAGCTGTTTAAATTCCCCTTTTTACCTGTCTCTGCACTAAAGGAAAAAATCCTAAGCCTTACTACTCGTCTCCTTAGGTCCATGAACGGGCATCTGTTCCATACTGTAAATAATCCATGGTCACTGTGACTGTCATGGTGATAATGGTCAATTGCCAAAAAAATGATGGTAATGGTCAAAACATTTTTTTCATAATTAATTAACATGTGGGATAACCTTTTTACGGTTTTCCTGATAATTTTGAATGTTTAATCTTTAAAAAAAAATTTATGTATATTCCACTGTGTTAACATAAAATAAAAATTAATACAAAAGATTATTTTTTGTTAAAGAGGAGTATCAGACCTAACTTGAAGAGAAGAGGCATTGTATTTGTATCCGACAAGGGCACGTACAAGACCAAACATCATCATGTACACTATATAATTTGAATCAACCATAAATTAGGTGTAATCCTCTGTAAATAGTCAATGAGGCGGCAGAGCGCGACTGTTCGAACTTAGCCATCCCAATAACACCAAATTTAGTACTCTCCAGCCCACATTAATTTGTATTTATAAAAATATCTTTTTGATGGAGCTCTAGGTGGATGCGTTACCAACTTAGTGGGTCCTAATATAGTATATAAAAGCCACATGATACATAACTACCAAAATTATAATATAATTATATTTTATATATATGTGCCTTAGGCTTATCCAATTATTCATGTTATTCAGGGCATTTAAAGCTTACCATAAAGTTTAGTCACCAAAGAAGTCTTGAGAGAGGAACTTGAGAACTAAATTCAACGGGTACGTAAGTTCCCCCTCTACATGTCCACTTTATACATTTTTGGCCATGGTTAAAAGTAGCAAAAAGTGTGAGCCGGCACGAGGCACCGGACTTGGGTGTCTAAGCCCATGGGCTAGCCCATAGGCCAGAACGGTGGCAGGCCAGCACACCCCCCGGGCCTTGGCCAATCACCCGTGGCCGATCCTCCTCCTCAGGCCCACCCGCCCTCCTAGCCACCCTGACTAGAGAGGCCATGGTGGCGCGGCCAGCTTATCTAGTTGCACCGACATGGCGGGCTCATGGTCCCCTCTAGGGGCTGCGGGCCTTGCTGGGCTTTGCCCGGCCGGCTGCCACCTCTGAGTGGGTGGTGATGAAACAACTTGTAGGGTCATGAAGCAATTTTTCTAAAGACTCCGCCATGTGACGGGCATGCAAGAAGCACGCTCGCGGCGAAATCTGCGAGCGGGTTTAGCATTTTCATAAAGATACTACTCTATACAACCACACTGGAAGCTCCAAAACTACAACTCAAATTTGCTTCGAGCAAATGGCGGGGAAGCAGGAAACCGGAACTCCGCCATTGCGACTGCAGCAGGATGGAGCCCTGGACTTCCAGAAGCCGGTAGCAGTCATCGACCTTGGCAGCAGCGACAGCGATGACGATGCCAACGACTGTACGGTATTTTTTCCCAGGGGAAGAGAAGCGGGGTTATAGATGCGGGTGGCGGTTACACTAAGAAGCGGCAAGCGGAGGACTTGGCGGTGGCTTTGCCGCTTCGGTCTTCCGTCCCCCTCCCTCCAGTTGGTGCTTTGCCGTTGCCGGAGCCGGGAGGTGTTTGGTGTGACTCTCCGCCTCCGACAACACCGGTCGCGGTTCGCAGTTGCAAGCAGTTCTGGAAAGCTGGGGATTACGTAGGGGACTCTCTTCCGAGCTTGTCCGAGAATGCGCTGTCTGGTAATCCATTTTTGCCTTCTACTGCAGTCGGCTGTCATTGTTTCCAAGTTGTAAAATGGTTTTGCTGTTTTGAGAAGGTTTGGTTTCTACTTGGTTCAATCATAACTTCATGACATGGTTTTCTTTTCTATTTTGCCGTTTGTTGCTTCTGACTTGCAGTGTACGATATTGGAAGCAAGCTTCCTGTTTTTGGTGTGGGGTGTGAGGTTGTGGAGTGGGCCAAATGTCTACTTTGTGCCCTGCCTCGGTTTTGTAAGATGACCAAGTTTCCCAAGGAAATTTTTTATATTAATTTTATATTTCCCCGCCGCCCCCCCTCCTCACGTGCAAGCATCCATCCACGGCGTGCAAGCATCCATCCACGGCACCTGGAATACAATTAAATGTCTCGGGCACCTGGAATGTCTCGGGCACCTGGAATACAATTAAATGTCTCGGACGACGAGAGCTCTTATATATAACTAAGTTTCCAAAGCTCGAGCTGTTATGTCGAGGAAAATTTTTATATTAATTTTATATTCTAACAGGTTTTGTCCCTATCAAATGGTCTCGGGTGAATAGCGGTTTTTTCCAGTTACTCATGCTTTCTTCTTCCTTTTCCTACCTCTTGATTTCTGCGGGGAACGACATTGAACACTAAAGAACAGTAGAAAACGCTCTTATTGAAATATGAAATAAATATATTGATAATTTGTTTTCCAAAAGTTCGAGCTTATCGGAAACAATGGTTATCTAACATGGTGTGTGCACCCTTATGTGTGTTCACATGCAAAATTTGATCGATGCTTGCATGTGCAGTTGTGGGGGAATATTGGAATATGAAGTAAATATATTGATAATCTGTTTACTAAAAGCTCAAGCTTTTGGGAAACAATGGTTATCTAACCGTTTATTGGGGAAATTCAATAATAACGTTAAATCCTACAATTAAGTCCGAGAGTGATTCGATATAAACACCCCTGTACTTCCCTCCATAACTTCAACTTCTTATTAACTCCTCTTAAAGTATTTATTAATACAATATTATCAGCAGAAGGTATGCACTAAGGAACTTCTTCTTGGATTTGAGTATGACTGGTGCTCATGATTTATTCATGCAAAGAGATCAGGCTTATAGGCAATCCTTGATGCAAACCTATAGTTACTGAAAATTTTGGATCTTTTTAGGCCTTCTATCTGTCATAGCACCTCCATATATGATTTTTAGTAATTTTCCATAATTCTTTATACCTCCATTCCTGTCTAGAAGCTCCTAAACCCTATCATACGCTTTCTCTAAATCAATAGAAACCATGTGTAGAATCTCCTTCTTCTCCCTAACTGCTCCATTAATTGCCTAAGTAAAGTATATGTCCATCTTTTGATCTTTCAGGAACAAAGCCAAATTGGTTTTTAGATATTTTAGTCATTTTCTTAGTCCTCTTTCCATAACTCTCTCCCAAAGTTTGATTACATGACTCATTTGCATGATACAAGTATAAATATTTCAACTTTATTGATAACTTTTATTCTTATATGGAGGCACACCTCTTCATTGATTTATAAATCCTATTAACTTAGTTAGACACACTAATGATCACCCATGTCCTTCCATATTTTAATAGAAATACTGTCAAAGCCACTGCTTTTCCTTTTTTCATCTTTTTCAAATCTTCTTTTCCTTTTGTAGCTCTACTTCTACGATAATAAGCAATATCACTAGTTTTTCTTTTTCTAATATTCCCACCATTTCTATTTAACAAATTCTCAAGAAATTCTCTCCGTCTCTGTCTAATCTCTTCATTTTTTGCTAAAACTTTCTGTAACTTGTTCTTAATTCATCTTATTTAATTGTGATCCTTAGCTCTTTGTTCTCTTATTTTGGAAAATTTGTAAATATCTTTTTCTCCTTGTGATTATGCACCATGTTGGCTAAATTAGCTCGCACTGCGTATTTATTCTCAGATTGCAGTGGCTGGAATGGATCACGTCAGAGTCCACCCCAAATTTTTGCATTCAAATGCCACAAGCCATAAATGGGCCCTTGGAGGTAAAAGTTTGTCGTTTTGTCCTCCTCACTTTCTAATTATCAAGGTATCTTTTAGATACTAGTGAAAATGAATAAACCAGATTGTTTTTTCCCTGGCAATGTTCCTTGAAAAATGATTACTTTGTTCTAGGATTACCTAAGATTGGATGTCTCTATACGTGATTTGGCAGCTTATAAACTCTGGAACATTAAACAAATTGTTGAGGTCAAATGCAAGGAAAGAACAGGTTTTTGTTAGCTTTTTATAGTTGAGATATAAATACATACATATAGTGTTTTTTTTAATCTTCCCACATCTCATTTTTGTAAGACCCCTTTTGAGGTCCACTTTTAGAAGTGGTAGCTCCTTAGTCGTATATTAGCACTTCATGCTAGACTACCAGCATTGTGGTTCTTCTTTGTCAAAAATGTTATGCATTAGTATATAATGTGGAGCATGAATATGGGATGTGGTTGTATCTTTTCAGAAAATTAGAAAACTAAATGTCCAGCATCTTCTAAATGCAACTTGTAACTTAAATTCACTGCTGAAATGATGGCCTAGGTCCTGGCTGCAGACTTGTTTGTGTTATATGTAAAGGCTAGACTGCAAGCCCGATTGGTTGAGTCATGATTTTTGTTCTTAATATATGTATGGTTCTCACAGCTTTTGCTGAGCTTCTGGACAACTCTTTGGATGAGGTATGCGGAAAATAACACTGCTAGTGTTTTACAAATTTGTATATTCATGTGGTTGATCTTGAACACTATAAATCAAGTATAAAATTTGATATTCATTAGGTGCGCAACAGGGCTACATACTGAGCATAGATGTGCCAGAAAATGATAAGGACAAGAGCAAAATGCTGCTCATTCAAGGTATTGGTATTTTTGTTCTTTTGTTATGTCAAATATTTGAGTTTCATTTTATAGATAATGGTGGCGGAATGGACCCGGATAAATTGTTACGGCAAATGCTTGAATTTCGTTTTATAGATAATGGTGGCGGAATGGTCCCAGATAAATTGCGGCAGTACATGTCACTAGGATATTCTGCAAAAAGTAAAGTAGCGAATACAATTGGACAATGTGAGTTCCTCCTCTGCAAATCTCTGAGTTGTACTTGACTTGAGCCCTTGAATTCCAAGTTCAAAGGTATACCTTAACCATATTTGAGTTCTTTTGCACTATTTTAGATGGAAATGGTTTTAAGACGAGCACCATGAGACTTGGAGCTGACGTGATTGTGTTTTCTTGTTCTCATGGAAAAAAGGGAAAGAGGTCAGCCTTTTGTTCGCTTTCTGTTTTGGGATCAGTGGATAAGTTTATATGCATATGGTCTTCAGGCTGGTTTACCAATTCTTAGCACTGACATAACCTGAGTCAGTATTTCTATGAATTGGAGATCACAAGGGTTCTAAGTTTCCTTAGGGAGTTGGTATCTGTAGATTATCAGACATTTTTGCTCATTAAGCCAAGCATTTGTTTAAACATCAGATTTAGTTCCATGGAAAATTTGATTACAAGGGTATAGCTCTATCTTAGGCACAGAGATCTATCAAAATTGACAAAAAGTAGAAGTTAAAGTGAAAACTTAATTGATGCTCCAGCTTGTAATAATTTAACCCCTGACTGTGGAAGTTAAATATAACACTGCAGTTCTGGTTGCGAAATGGGTTTGAATCATGCGAAGAAAATTACTGAACTGCATCTTGTTTTGGAATTCAGCCTTGCAGGAATAACATATGGTTAGGAAGTTTATCTAAAAACATTTTAGCTGTTAATAACAATTTTTGTGTAAAAGTTGGATGCATGGAAGCATTATATCAGGAGACCAAGGAAAACTTACTAGGCATGTTTGAAGATTTCTGAACTGCATCTTGCTGTGGAATTTATCTTCGTAGGTAGAACATATGGTTAGGAAGTTTATCTAAAAACTTTTAGCTGGTAATAACAATTTTTGTGTGAAAATTGGAGGTGTGGAAGCACTATATCAGAAGACCAAGGTAAACTTACTAGGCACGATTGTGAGAAAGATTTCCAACAAGAAGGTAGCTCGCATGCCTATTGGATAAAACAAATTTTCAACTTGAAAAGTGATAGCACCAAAAGTTTGCCTTAGACAAACTTCACATGATACCTTTAGTAGGCACAGCTTTTGATGATGGATCAAGTTGCTGATAGGATTTTTAGAGTATGTAGAGGTTTCTTTCTTTGCTTTCCAGAAAATAGAAAGTAAAAAATGTAGTTGTCTGCCCACAAAAACAGCATTTTTTAGGATTGCATGTTAATGTGTAACGTTATTTTCATTTTTATAATTCATATGATCAGCTACTTTTTTTTTTTAATGTTCCATAATTCTTCTCTTATCCTAATTTCTTGCTATCTGTTTTATGATGGATTCGGCGAATCAAGACTTCTTTTTTTTTTTTGGCACTTCAGCAAGTGAGAACTTGTTATCTGCATTCTTACCAGGGGACAGATTTTACTGTTAATTTGAATATTTATATTGCTGTCAATTGGTCAGTCTCGATAACTCATTTTTATGATGTCGGATATTGTGATTTTCTTTTATCTAAACATCACTGGGAGTTAATTTTAAATTGATAAGTTGTTTACATCATTTGACCTTAGTTGAAACTGATTGATACTCACTGATCATTGGTGTCTAGTTCTACACAAAGCATTGGAATGCTTTCATACACATTCTTAAGGAGCACTCAAAAGGAGGATGTTATAGTACCCATGGTATGTGTGTTTGTCATGCTTCTATTTCTTTCAGTCAAAAGAGGGAAAGGAAAAAAGTTTATACTCACAATGTTTTCACCTGGATGATCCATACGTGGCAATGGTAGACTTGATTATGTTCTGTGAGAGGGCTGTCTGCTTCCAGGAGAGAAAACTATGTGAGTGGAACTCAGCTTCTGACCACCTTGCTTGATATTATGATGAAATTTAAGGGTAAATTTCAGCTGCACACCCTTGACCTACAGTCTGGTTGCGCTTACACCCCATGAACTTTGGAAACAGCACTTCAGCTCCTCTCAACTAACACGGTTGGCAAGGATGATTCCTATGACAAATTACATTTTCTTGACCATTTCTGGGTCACCTTGTAGTCTTCTAGGAGGACATCTGTTGTCAATTCCATACAGTGTGCACATTATGCTGACAGACAACAATAAAATAGCAGCTAGTTTTTAATTTATTTCTTCTTTCTTATTAATGGGGGTTGCTGAGTTTACTTAGGCTATAGGACAGGTGTAAGTTCACTTTCTCTCAAAATGAAATAACCTGTTACTGATAGTTTGAAGGCTTCAAAAATTTGTTGAAGGGTGTACATAAAGTTTAATGCAGCTATGTTATGAAATCTATTCTAGTCATCAGCTAATCATTCTGAATGGAAGATGGCCCATCCAAATCAATATTAATTATTTTATTAGTTATTATAAATAATTGATTGTTTTCTTTCTATATTTAAACTTTTACCTTGCCACTCTCTGTCTCTTCCCTTCCCCTCCTCTGTCTTACTGAAGTGCTTCATGCATGAAATTGGTAGCTCGACTATAAGAAGGAAGGAAATGCATGGCAGAAGGTGATCCGTTCATCTTTAGTTGATTGGGAAAGAAATGTTGAAACCATAGTGCGATGGTCGCCGTTTACAAGTGAAGATCATCTTCTTCAGCTAGTAGTTCTCTTTACCTTTCCATTTTTTCCTTGCTTTTTCGTATTTTCTGCTTTTTCTAAATACACTGTCATATTTTATGTAGTTCAGTCTGATGACAGATCAGGGTACCTGCATAGTGATCTATAATCTTTGGGAAGATGATCAAGGAGAATCTGAACTTGATTTTAACATTGACCCACATGTAATATTCTTATTCATGTTTGCTAACATTGTCTTACTCTGCAGTGAATGCCATTGTTTGATTTGTTCATATAATATTTCATTTGTTCCTACTGTTTTCATTATTTTTTTGGTCGTATGCTCAGGATATTCAAATCAGAGGCGTCAATCGTGATGAAAAGCAAATACAGATGGCACAAAAATTTCCTAACTCCAAGCACTTTCTGACATATTGCCATTCATTGAGGGTATCTTATGAACTTTATTGTCATTCTGCTTATGAATTTTGATATTTGTTTTCTGCTTCTCCCATTTGCCTCTGTGAAAGATTTCTTTTTGATTGTGGCACATAATTTTTTCTTTTAATGACCATTGTAATTTACAACATCATGTATTCATCTTTTGATATGAATTGACCCGTTGACCTCTTTGTCTCTGTATTAAGGAGTTTTAATGGTTGGCTAATCTGTTACTGTTTATAGAAAAGTTACCTAGTAAGGTTTTGTGAACCACAACATGACTTTTTTGTTTTGTTTTTGTGGTTGTGGTGGAGCGGGGGGAGGATGGAAGAAAGGGAGGAGGAGATCACGGATTTGTGACTTTTTTTCCCGTGTTTTCATTGTTTTTATGATACAGGAAAGGTTTTATGTATTTTGAATAGGTGTTACAAAATTTCCTGTATCATAAAAACAATGAAAACATGGGGAAACAAGGTCATGGTTATGTGTGAAGCACAGTTAAAATGTGAAAATTGTTAAGTTCATTGTAAAGAGAGCAGTGGGCCCTGTGAACTTGTTCTTTTATGGAAGGATATTTGAATTGTTTGCATACGGTGCAATTAGTGTTTTGAAAACCATATAATGTGGATAGTGTAACAGGTTTAATCATGCAATTGGATCTTTTTCTGCCAGAGAGGTTAATCTAAAAATGGGTATGCAGGACTATTGGCATGAGCCAGCTCATATTTTTGAACCTGGCAGTGTTTTATTTATTTATTTTATTTGTTGAATTCCCGAGTCTTATTGCCCCCTGAAAAGAATGAACATAAAATCTTTTCCTTTTTGTTTCTGTTCCTCGGTTGACCCTTTATAGTTTTTGCTTATTTCAGTTCCTTTTCTTATAAGCAACCAACAAGCTTTTACATGAACTATGGGTTTGATTAAGCTGTGTGATGCATTATGTGTGAATATGGCGCTGTGAAAGAAACAAAAAGCTACTTGATTCTTTCCTACTTTCTCCACCTGCTTTGGTGAAGAGGACCAATGTAGCTGTCAAGATTAATGAAACTGCATGACACCATGTTAACAAATTTGCAAGCACTAAAAATCTACATAGAACTTTTAAAAAAAAATAGAGATTAGATGGATCCAAAAAGCAGTAGGATGTGGGACATTGTAAAAAGTATGGTTTTTCATTGTCCATTGTGGTCTTTCACAGGCATGACCGTAAAGGCAGATATATATATATAGGCAAATTCCACAACAAAAACACTCTGAACAAATTTCAAATGATGATTGGAAGATAAGACTTGAAGTTTTCAAAGAAAAGAATCAACTTAACCAAGCTACATGCAGATTTGGAAAAAGAAGCATGTGATCGTTAATTCAACTACATATTCATGATTACAAAATTAATTATTGGTTGGTTATCATAAAAAAAGAAGAAATCAAAATTGAGTTGAAGAGTTCGAGCTTTGGTTCACAATATTGTTGCACTCAAACATTCGACCTCAAGTTTGAAGGAATTACCAAACCTTGGTGGTCAAAGGTGATCTTATAAAAATTTTATGTTGTTGTACAATTTCAAAATCGAAAGTGCGACTGTAACTATGGGAACGTTCAACCTCAAAGGTATGCACAAGTTCTACTGTCAGGGAAACAGAACGATTTAATATGATTGTATTTTAACTCAAACTCATACAATTGACATAGGAGTCTATAAATAGATGTTCTTTTGTAAGTTCTAAGCCTGGTTTTGCTGAGAGAGTATTCTACATCAATTTGCTTCAAAGTTCCTTCAAAACTCTTGATTCAAAAATTAATTATGATGTTCTTTGCTTCTCTCTAAATCTAATCAAGTTTCTGATCCTAAAGACTTTACTTTTCAAATGTGATGAAAGCTTGCCCATAAGCCCTATAAATTGTTGCTTCAAAACTCCAATCCTTCATCTAATTGTTGGAAAACAATTGGATTGTTTCCTCATTGGCAGAAATGGAATTCTATGAAGAATTACTAGAAAACAATGAGGAGTTGGAAATAACTTTATTATCAAAAAGTGCAAGGTGCGTGGATTTGTAGGCACTTATGCAAGTATCATCATCAATAACCTTGGTGGATTCCATTGTATGGAAATATGACCTTTGTAACTGATTTGTACTGAAATTTTTACAAAGATTGGGTTCCAGCAGTTTGTCCCAGATAGGTTTTCTATGTAAAATCTTTGTGTGCATGTGTAATAATTATTTATTTCAATTTGCATACAAAATCCTGGGATGATAGTATTACTACGCATTAGTTAATTAATAGAACTTGATCCAAGTTATTAGATTATTTTTGTTGAGTGGATTTAAATCTAATCGTTAGGAATTACATGTGATTGACACGCTTGACATGATGCAATACACGTGTGCCAAAAACTGCAATGACTGCAGTAGAAGAACAAAAAAGGAAGACTGAATAGTAAAGTTATGGTGGTTTGATTATTGCCTTGTTCACGACTTTCTCCTTGCCTATAGTTTTACTTAATCTTTAATTTCTTTGTATATCTTGCTACTTCTGAAGCTAAAAAATGCATGAGGCTAGAACTACTTGAATAACCGTTGAACATTATGAACTGCAAATTAGCCTCCTAGTTGGTTCTGATTCTCAAGGTCCAAATATACTTTCAATTTTAAGTTACCTCCTGAGTAAAAGTAGCAAATTTCTGTAATATCATTCTCTGAATGATGATATTAACAATTATTGCGAATTAATGTTCCATAAGGGGCCAATATAGAAATTGCATTTGAAAGCAGACATTATTGATGGGTTGCTTACTCTCCATGGAGGTAATTGGTTTGTATAGTTTTGTGTGAATTATTAACTGCAGGTGATCTTTTCTTGGTATATGCAGAGTTCTGCATCCATCCTGTACTTGAGACTTCCACTAGGCTTCAAAATTATTCTGCGAGGCAGAGAAGTTCAACACCATAATCTTATCGATGATATAATGCTTATTCAAGAAGACTCTTACAGGCCCCAACCAGGCGTTGATGGTGTCTTTAAGGATTATGATGGAGTAATTTTCAAATGTACCTCATAATGATTTTTTATTCAATATATTGGTGATTGTGTGATTTTTTTTACATTTCACTCTTCAGGTGACTGCTGATGTGACAATTGGATTTGTGAAAGATGCTAAACATCACATTGACATTCAAGGCTTCAATGTTTATCACAAGAATCGGGTTATTAAGGTAGTGCTCTATATATTCTTTAATTAAGCAAGTGCATTTGTATGTATAGGAAAATTTTTACGTATTCAAAATTTCCATCGGGCAATTTTTCTAACGTGAATGTTGGGATGGTGCCTGCTTATGATGTCATCTTTTGCAGGCATAACTGTTGCTTGTATTTTTCATGATTTGGTTTGTTTATGCAACAAATTTTTTTGTCTATTCTATTGCCTTTTTTAGTCCAAAAAATCCGTACACAGTGGCACAACTTATATTTTGGATGCGGAAAAAATCATTTACTTGACCTTTTACAAACTATGCCGAGCTTGTTCCTGTTTCATTGCATGAAGTTACTGCATGGTATTGTAAAGTTTCTAGAGTTAGTGACACTGTGTAGTAACTAGTAAGTGTTTTTTTATTTATTATTTTTCTTTTGTAAAAGAAAATGTTATTTCTTCACATTTGACACCATTTGTATTGCGTTCAGTGAGTGTTTGGCCTTTGCTGGGATACAGGCACTTTGACCTTGTATTCTGCTGTTCAACTTCATGAACTGAAATGACATGTTATGTTTCCCACTTTCAGCCATTGTGGAGGGTCTGAAATGCTGCAGGATGTGGTGGACGTGGAGTTATAGGTAATTAGTTCAATGATTCTTCTTGCATTATCTTTGAACTGCAGTTCAATGTTACTGTACCTCATTTTGTTTCTACCGTAGGGTTGCTGGAGGCTAATTTCGTTGAACCAGCTCATGATAAGCAGGATTTTGAACGGACAATTGTTCTTCAGAGACTTGAGTTTCGATTGGTTCAGATGCAGAAAACATATTGGTCTGCTGCTTTCCATGTTTCTGCTTATTTTTCTCAGAAAATTGGTTGGGCATACAGCTTAAGAGCTGTGCTTTTATGTACAGGTCTAATTACTCTCATATGGTTGGATATTTTCCTCCAAATCAGAAGAAGTCTGCTTCCACGGTGTCACCCAATGGTATCAAGAAAATTTCAGTTTTGAAGTGTCGTGGCTGCTTTAATGAGAAGCAAAATTTTGATTATCACCAATAGGAATAAACTAAAACAAACATGATGTTGATATACGGTTTGCTTATGCAAGTACTTATTTAAATATGTACGTCATTCTTTTATTATTAATGTTGCTGGTAATTAAAATGTTAATTAGATATACATATAGTCCCTTTCCTAAGAGCTTGAGCATTTAGTAGTTGTAGTTAATTAACATAATGGAGCAAAGGTTCAGGGTTCAGTTCCCATGGGACCATGCAATGTTCCTTGTTTTGTGTGCCTTCCGTCTACCTGTTCATGTGCAATGCTTAGTGGTGATTGCATGTGGAATGTTTACATGTATTAATTGATGCACATAGCTACTCCTTAAAAATTTGGGAGAAGTGATTAACTAACAGTTGTTACAAGTATTATTGTTGTTGTTATTGTTATTGTTGCACACTTAATGAGTCTGCTTTATGCTACCAATAGCTCTTAAAGCACCATCTCATCATTCAAGGAATGGAAATGTTTCTCGCGAGTCTGAAACTGCAACCCAGCTTCCAGGCATGGAAAAACGTTCGTCTCTCAACATGCATGCATTTGATAGTGGAGCCGTTGAAAAAAGGTCTTACTAGAAGGTCAGTTTTAGCATGATCCTCTGGGAGCATATTGTAATATTTTAAATAACACTCAGTTGTTATTTTCTATTTTGATGTTGTCTGCCCCATGACATTGAAAAGCATAAAAGAAGAATCTGTAACCTTTGTGTACTTGGTCTTTAATATTTGTCTATGGTCAATCACTGAATGTGCAGGAATTTGATGCTTAATGCAATAAAAATGAGCTTAGCAGAACATTTTTTCAGGAGAAAGCGTTGAATCAGCTGGAAGCAGAAAATTGTGAACTTCAGGAGAAGTTCGTAGTGAATTTATGTGTGTTGTTGGTCTGAGCTATATGATTTCCTTCACTCTTCCAAATATTAAATCTGTTTTTTTCAGGTTGATGCGAATAGGGGAAGCAGCATTATTAGATTTGCAGATTGAAAAAGAAAAGGGTATATCACTAGCGACACGGGTCTAAAAATATTATTTCATGTTTTTTACGAAGTAGAGATGTACTTTTTCCATTACTTTAGTAGTTTTAATATGGTTTTAGTTGCCTAATCTTCTTCAATATTTGTTCTTCAGATTCATGGATTAGAACAGAAGCTTGAAGAGGCAAACAAAGAACAAGAAGCTCTGATCGATATTTTCTCAGAAGAGAGAAATCAGCGAGACAAAGAGATGGAATTGTTGAGAAAGAAGTTAAAGGTGATAATTTACTTGAGCCTCTTGTATCTCTCTCTCTCTCTCTCTCTCACACACACACACACTCACACACACACACACACACACACACACACACACAACACACACACACAGAAACACCCACACACATGGGTAAACACCAAATATTGGAGCTAAGGTCTTGTCATATGCCGATTGATGTGATGCTTTATCAATCTGCCATCCATGGATGGAGACACTGGCTACCAGCATCGTGCTGGCGGATGACCTATTTTCAATAGGTATAAAATCTGCTCCACAGGACATTTATACAATAAGTGAAACTCTGAATTTTAATAATGCTGAAGGATGCGTCTGCTACGATACAAGAGCTGCTGGAGAGAGTAAGATGCAGTTCTCAGAACAGGTGAGCATGAGGATATATGATTTGCATCAAAGAAAGCGGTCATTGCTGTGCCAGGGTTGTGATAATTTTGACGTAATTAGGTGATGCAGTCACTTCTAAAGTAAACTAAATTATAAATCAAAAGATACGAGATGAACCAGAGAGGACCATCCATTTTATTTTTGGCCTCCAAACTTTCTTTTAAAGGCTGTACTTAACTGTTTTCACTTTTGGACGAGGCAACCATTTCAGGTATTGGCTTTAGGGGCAGCAAGAAAACTGTGTAAGAGAATCTGTCACCGCATGGTAATATTTTCCCATTGTGATGAGCTTAGTTGAAACTGTGAAAAGAAGTGTAAAATCAGAGCTCCTGGTTATTAATGGCATCCTAATGTTTAAATGTTACTGAGTAATTTGTCTCTAAGAAGAGTTGGCCCTTAATTTTAGAAAGATTGTGTCGCCAAACAACGTACCTGGCATGCACAAACGTGTCTGGTCTGGCCTGGCCTGGTTGACTCGCCTACAATGTACATCCATTTTTATTTTTTATTTTTTGCTAAAAGAAAATGTTCGTACACGTTGTCTGTAGTGTATAATAGCGGTCTTTGAAGATACAATTCTCTCAAGATATGGGAAAGCCGAAGGGGACACGGGTCCTACGGTGTCAACGGTTGGAAAAGTTCCACTGAAGTGTGTCATTTTGCGCAAAATGAATTTGCCCGTGGAGGCACTTGATTGGATTACGTCCAACCCGGGGGCTCACCGATGTGAATGACCGGCTTCCAATCTACGTGGACCTTGAACCCTTGGAAGCAACTGTGGGCTCGGCATCAGGTGGCCACTGAAGTGGAGCGTAGGATCAAACCCCCTCGGAGGACATGATGTACCTGTTTATCTGGACCTTGGTCACGCCTTAGTTATATTTTAAAATTTCTCTATGCTACATCAATAGTTTTATTTTAGTTTTTTAAAATGAATTAAGTTTATTTTAAAAATTAAATAATGCTATTAATTTGGGACAGTATGCAAATAAAACAAATGAAAGTTTAAGCGGCGCTAAGTACTAGTTCGTACAAGGTGAACATATCTGGCTTACGACTCATATGCAATCAGTTACTGCTTGCCTGCACATGTATGGTCTTCACTGGGAACGAGCAAAGGGCCCCGAACGAGCAAACGACCAATTCAATCGTCAGGAAAATGAATGCTCAATCCGGGTTTTGGCATTCCAAAAGATACCGAGGCCGAATTTTAGCTGATCAACATACACTGGAGATTTGGCGTATTATTTGTACAGTGTTTGGCCAGGTCAAATAGTGGGCCGGGCCCTTGTATTGGCGTTGGAACGGCGAATTTGGAGCTTTCACTTCAACCATTGGTCATTCCTTCCAATGGTACTTTCTTACTGAACCCATGCCAAGAGTTGATTTATTATAACAACTAAATGCTGCTGTTGATTTTTATGCTCTTAGAACTGAGCAGATGATTTGGTATTGACCATTTCTGTTTTGATCTTTAGAGCCAAATGGGAGGATCGTTACCAAGCACAAAAAACAGTGAAAAAGATGATTGAATCATTAAATCACATGAACGTGCGTGGGGTCGTACGTAGTTAAACTAAAGGGCTCAGGAGTTGCACAACGTGACGATGACGCGCTTTGCGTTCAAGAGGGAGAGGAAAATGCCGCCTGAAAGAGAAGGAGTGGGGAAGAGACGTCCAAGCGCTCCCATCCTTGGGCAAATCCAAGGCTCAGACGGCGCCATCCACCTCACTTCCAACAGTAAGGCCAAAGCCTCTCTTCTCTTGTTTCCTCTCCCCCTCATACTTTTCCTGCCTCCTTCCCTCTCTTGAATCCCTCTTTCTCTCTGACTAGATACTACTGTCATTCTGTAACAGGCCAGTTTTATTTTTGCACGGTTACTTTCAAGCTCGCCTGACCTTATGTTCTCTTTTCTTATCTTACCTCTTCACTTCATCGTACATAATTGCATGGGAAAACAATCTTTACATCTCCCCATTCTGGTTGGGGCCGGTCCAAGGAAGAGGCATTTTTTTGTCTCTCTCCCTAGAAGCACCCATGAGATGCTAATTAAAAACCCAGGCTTGATGAAGATCTAAAATTACAAATGAGAGATCTAGAAAACTAGCTAGACAGGAGAAGTTGATAACATGAGCGTGGATTATATAGATAAAGGGCCGGACACATGGATTTAAAATCTCTACAACCCCAGGAAAAAAGAAAGAATACAAAAGGGATGAGAAATCTCCCACCCCCTCTTTCAGCCACTTCACCCTTATTAACACACTTAAATATCTACCATAGATGTATATGTGGGGTGGGTTGGCCATAGGGATGCCACCGGGTTGGGTTCGAGTCAGGTTTTACTAAACTTAAACGTGATACTATTTAAAAACTAATAAATTTAAATTTGACTTAAATAACTATTCGAGTTGAGTTTAGAAACCTAACCTGAATAGTTTATTCAGATTTTATTAAAATATAAAAAAATGATAAAACCTAAATCCGACCCCCTATTGGAATTGAATTCGAAAACACAGACCCATTGGGGTCGGGTTTTACCATATATCCGCTCTGTCTCTTTCCATTCTCCCTTTCCACTCTACTCCTGTTTTCAACGTCCCGCCTTTGGGAGCGAGAGCCGTGGTAAATTGCCATGCAAACTTTGTTTGCAGGCTTTGAATTGTTCAACGGGTCGGTTGCTTATAAACTTATCCAAATGATACTTGAGAGGCTCGATCTTAGGGGAGGGAAGAAGATGATCAACTCTCTCTGTGGCTGCACTGGACATCTTACGAGAGAGAGCGAGAGTTCAATCGTCAGGGCAAAGCTATCCACTTCACCTGCTGCTTCAGTCTCTGAATCAAATATCATTGCAGCTTCCGTTATGATGGAATCTGATCAAAGAAAACACAACGCATCGACGGTTTCATTCGAGGAGCTCAAATTTGATGATCACTTGGATGTAGAGGTGCAGTCACCTGGTAGTTCAATATGGGAGTCACTATTTGCCGATCAGATTGACCTGGGTGCGGACTGCATGATGATTTGCTCGCCCCGTAGGGAAGACTTCATGATGATCTCTTCACCTAAGTGGGTTGATTCGATGGTTTCTTCGCCCAGAAGGGTGGACTCGCTCGTCTCCTCCTCATCAAAGCGATTTCAACCTGATTGTTATGGTCAAGGGTTGCATGGGCAAATCCCACATAGCTGGTCTCCTCCTTCGTGCACTTCAGCACAAATGACAACTTTTAATGGTGGCCACGAAAAGGGAAAGCCACCGAGCCCTCTCCACAAAGTGTTTAGTTGTCCTCAATTTGCTCAGCCTGGAAGCGTGTCATTATCATCTTGGGAGACTCTCTTCGATTACCAGAAAGATTACCATCCAACAACAGTAGTTCAGCAGAGAGTACCTGCAGGTCTTAGAGGCTCAGCAGACAATTCTTACAAAATGCCTGCAATGATTCCTACCATGCAGGATTATTTGTCGGAGTCGAACGTTGGCTGCAAGCTGATGAGCGAGCTGGGGGCATCGAGTTTGGCCATGAACCCAGCGAGGGATGTGTACCAGATGAGTTCGGCATCATCGTCCCAGCAACAACTAGTACTAGAGCAGACACAACGGAACATTGATCATGGGCCGGCGGGGCCTGTTCCTTTTGCGTCTGAAAACCTGCAGGTATCTCGCCTCCTTCTCTTCCCTAAATTAATTAACTTCAGTGAGTTGGAGACTTTCAATGAGCTGTTCTTTTTAGCTCTCTTCCTGATTGTAAAAAGGGAAGGCAGCAAGTGTAAAAGTCCGGAATCATAAGAAAGTTGCTACGTTTGAATAACAAAAATATGCATTACCTCCGCACTCCTACCATTCCCTACTTAATGGGATACGCCCAGCGCAAGCGCATTGGAGCTCTTTATCCATGTCCATGAGATCCACGGCGTATGCATTAACTCACGTTAACATCAGTATCAGTAACGTTAACATACGCTAGCGTCCACCGTCAATCTTAAAGACAAGCTCCCCTCCGTTTTTATGCAGAGTAGGGAACATTAAACAAATAGAAGACACATTAGGTCCTAGTTGACTCTAAATAGGGAATTAATTAAGACAATAAACTGGTAAGTGGTAACATGGAGAGAGTAAATGACATTGGAGGAACATTAGAATTAGACTAATAGTGGAAACTAAGTTAACAAACTAGTTTAATCCCATTCTGCAATTGAGTGGGGCTCAGAAGAGAAATAAATTTCTGTATGTATGTACGTACCACAGAAACAAGACAGTGGACTTCAACTAGTCCACCTCCTCCTCGCCTGCGCAGAGGCTGTGGCCAAAGACGACTTCATGTCAGCCAGAAGACACCTCCACCAGCTCAGGCGGGCTGCCATCCCTCTGGGAGACTCCATGCAGAGAGTGGCTTCCTGCTTCGCCGAGGCCCTCAGCGCAAGGCTCAACGCAGCTCTCACCGCCACCTCCACTCCCAGTGCGACGCCCTTCACCTCCACTTTCCTCCCCAGCTCGCCTGAGTCCCTCAAGATATATCAAATACTCTACCAGGCATGCCCCTACATCAAGTTCGCCCACTTCACCGCCAACCAGGCCATCTTCGAGGCCTTCGAGTCGGAGGAGCGGGTCCATGTTATCGACCTCGACATACTCCAGGGGTACCAGTGGCCGGCCTTCATGCAGGCCCTGGCCGCTCGGCCCAGTGGGTCTCCCTTTCTCCGCCTCACAGGGGTGGGCGCCCCTCTTGAGTCGGTGAAGGAGACCGGTAGAAGACTAACAGAGCTGGCTTTCTCCCTTCACCTGCCATTCGAGTTCCACCCAGTGGCTGAGCGCCTGGAGGACCTTCAGCCCCACATGCTGCACCGAAGGGTCGGCGAGGCACTGGCCGTGAACTCCATCGGCCGGCTCCACCGAGTGGCCGGTTATAGCCTGGGTAACCTCATCACCATGATCAGAGACCAAGCCCCCAACATCGTGACTTTGGTGGAGCAGGATGCGAGCCACAACGGGCCTTACTTCTTGGGCCGGTTCTTGGAGGCCCTGCACTACTACTCGGCCATATTTGATTCGTTGGAGGCGGCATTTCCAGCTGACTCGCCGGAGAGGGCGAAGCTGGAGCAATGCATATTCGGACCTGAGATTCGGAATATCGTGGCCTGCGAGGGGGAGGAGAGAACAGAGAGACACGAGAGGCTGGAGAAGTGGAGGAAGATGATGGAGGGGAAGGGGTTTAAAAGGGTACCACTGAGTGCCAATGCTGTGGCACAGTCGAAGATCTTGCTGGGTCTGTACCCGTGTGATGGGTATAGGTTGACAGAAGATAAGGGCTGCTTGCTCTTGGGATGGCAGGAGAGGGCCATTCTTGCTGCTTCCGCGTGGCGCTGCTGATTGCTTCCCCTGCTCAGGCAAATGATTTTCTTCTGTCCTCTTAGAGAAAAAACTCTATTATTTTATTCGTTAACTTCTGTTCTGTGCGGATAGCTTTCTTGTAGCATATTCCCCGCGCAAAAAAAGAAAAGAAAATTGAATCAAGGATTAATTGTTTCTACTGTAGAAAATGATCTTGACCGCTGGAGTGAATGTTGTAACTTTGAATGAAATACTATGCTAACAACAATTTCATCCGCTACAAACATGCGGTCTTGTCTCATTGCATAGACAGCGCAATTTAGAGCCTTCTTCCAGCACAAGCATGAATCAAATTCAAGAATACCAATTCCAGCTGACAAGGTAATTTAAAGCCGCTTTCTGATTAAAACCAACGGACCAAAGGAAGCTCAGCCTGAAAAGATTTTAGGTGGCGCTACTCTCAGAGAAGAAAAATAGGTCACTTGTAGTTTTTTTAGGCTAGGACCCTCTTATATTAAGGGGTCATTTGCGTATTGAATTAATTCAGTAATAAATTAATTTAGTAGTGTATTAATTTAAAAAATTTACGACAGAATATAAATTACGTTTGATAAGAAAATTTGTTAGAATAAATTTAGATGTCACGTCAAACCCAATTTTAAAACTTTAAACTAATATAACTCTTTCTTTTGAATTCGAATATGCACGTTCTTAGTACCATTACATTTCTAAATTTAAGTTCTATCAAACAAAATCTCACAAGGGTAAGTAATTTTAAACTTTTAAAGTAGGCTTTACCTATATGACATGTTTTTCGAAACTCAAATCAATATAAATGATAATTATTAAAAAATAATAAAATCTATAATTTTTAAAACATTAATTAAGAGATTGAATTTAACTTTGGTGCTAATTTTTTAATTTAGCACAACTTCAATACACAAACAAAATTTTAATAATTCAATACTAAATTAAGTCTAAATCAACTAAATCTTCTACAAATTCAATACAAACAGCCCCTAAAAAGATGTCTGGCCAGATGAAGCTGCAGCTCCCTGGATCCTCTTTTTCTTCCGAACGAAGAGGACCCTCTTTCATTAAGAGGCTGTCTAGCCAGATGAAGCTGCAGCTCCCTTCATGCTTTCAACGGGGGGACAAAAGTCCAGAAAATTGATCCGTCACATACATATTTGCTCATGGAGCGTACGTTTTCCCAATAAAAATATTCTCCCCTAATATTTCCCTAACTACATTTCCTTGACTAACCTGATTTTGATCAAAGCTCCAATACTAGTCAATATTTCAAAACCGTAATTCATATTGGTTGGAAAATGGGCAGAGCAACAGACGGCTGTTGGTAGCTGAGGCACCCAGTTGTATTTCTCGGCTAATTTTTGGACAAGAGATAACCCATGCTAGAGTTTAGACGGGCTTGGCCAAAATCTGGCCGCCCTTGAACTTTTCGGAAGGCATGTCTCCCTTAGCGCAGACCTCTTAGGTCCCAAATTCAGTTGCCAAATTGCGATCTTCCATTCCGGCAAAAAGGACAGAATTTGAACAAGGTGCCTTCAGATAAGAAGTTCGTGGGTGGAAACAGAGTAGCTAAGCGTATTTTACCGGTTGATTTGCCCAATTTGCCCAATCCTGGATCCCCATTATCGTATATCTCTACATTGGTAAGTTAAATACTGCAAGATACCCACCAATAATATAACGTATGTTATAATGAAGGTGCCATTGACCTGCGATATCTGTCACCCAAGTTACCATTTCCTACTATTGTAGCTCTATATTTGTACAAATCTTGGAAGAAAAACGACCGTTCTGTCTACAGGATCAAACAAGAGTGACAAACTCAGATAGAGGTCCTCTCATCAATATCGGACTATAAAGAGTATCGAAAAGACAGCCACATATATAACAACAACAACAAATGCAAATGCACGCACAAGGAAATGAATTTGACAATTATTACTCACTTCCCAGACAACTCCATATAGATCCAAAACGGACCAGTTGATTTCATACCATCAGGACACCAACCGTCCAAGTGTGAAGATCACAAACGAATTGCAATGTTTGCTCTTACTCATTCTATAATATGGAACAGGAGCAGCCATTCTTCCTTGGCATCTCGTCCACTTTCTTCTCTGCTCAGACAAAAAAAATTGTCTTTAGTTATCCTGATATGGCCACATCGAATGGAAACAAACAACAAAGTGCTAAAGAATACTATTCAATCACAAGCACACAGAAGTAAGGAGAGCCAATAGGCATCAAGTTATGAAATCAAATTTCAGGGACTAACATGCATAGTCTAAGTATTGTGATGGGTGTGCCATTGCAGGACGCTAGCACAAGATGAAGATGAAGTTTGTCGAGTCTCTGGCTGTAAGTGCTTAGTGATTTTACCACATGCTTAGAACTAAACTAGCTGATCAGACAGAGGGATAAACTCCTTGTGTGCTGTGATGTGCTTAATATACATCGCAATCAGCGTTTCATCATTTCAGTAATCTCTTATGTCTGCAAATGTTTCCTGCAGCTATAATGTTTTGGTCTACACAAGAGAAGACATCGCTACACATCAAAACTATAGCAAATGGGTCAACATGGCCAACTGAGTTGGAAATTAGGACCGGAAGGAAAAATTAAACTCTAATAGATTGCATCTGGTATGTTATTCGTTATTCTTTTATTCATGTGTCATTATTTTCTAATGGAAGTAGGCCTTTAGCTCCACATGGCAAAACACTTAGGAAATAGATTCTATTCTACTTCTTAATCCACCAAAAGCTCATTGATAACAGAACAATTATGAAGTATCTTCAAAACTGAGATTAGAGGGACCTAATCAGTGGTGGACGTATTGTTATTATTGAAACAGCAAGTTTTTGATATGATAATGTCATAGCATAATAATCAATTCATGAAAGTATTTTACATCAATTCACAAAATTATTTTCATTTGATCCTTATTGCAGATTCTGGCAAACAGGAAAAAACATTAAATAAAGCTCTCCAAAGATTGTGTTAAAAATTCAAATTAATTGAAATGCAGCAACTTCAAAGATTCTGCACACTGTTCAAATTAAACACATTTTAAGGGGAATAAACTGCCGCACCAAAATAAAAATCCACCTAAAAAAAAAGGTTGTGGCTCTTACATAGACATTCAACTAAAGCGTTTTTTGGGACAAGCCATTTTGTTAAGAGCAAGGTCCAGCCTAATTAGGCACTTTCAAGGAAATAGTTAGGAATGAAGCTTCAGAAGTTCATTTGTTTTTAAAGTGACAATCCACACATTATAAACAAACAAATGATTGATACCACGAGGAGACCCCTATTCTGGAATCATAATATTCACTTAAATTCTAGTTTTTCCATCCACACTCTACTTACACCAGCATAAACAGAAAGGAAATACTCCCTCCGTCCCATATTAATAGCTCCATTTGGAAAAATAGTGATTTCATTGAATGGTGAGATGTGATGTACAAATAGCTTCTGAGATACTTTTTTACTTAACCAATCACTTATATTGAGCTAAATGGAGCTATTAATACGGGACAAACTTTTTTTTCCAAATGGAGCTATTAATATGGGAGAGAGGGAGTAATAAAAAAACAAAAACGAAAGTGCCTCCGGGGGTAAAAGTTAGCTATTTCACAGTTGTTTCAAGCTATCTGCAAACACATGCTGCTTTTGCTTTCACTAGTCACCAAATTTGGCTAACAATAAAATTCCAAACAACTATTCTATAGTTGTAAATTTAATCCATCATATAAAAAATTCATCAGTGTTTAAAATATGATTAATTTGTTGCATTAAGCTATAGCATGCAGTTTTAGAGATGTGATACATGTAAAGGGGATAAAACGGCACAAGTTTTTCAGGTTAAGTATCCTCAAGTGCTTGTGCACGAAAGATGAAATGCAAGAACATGGCCATAAGAAGAACATGAACATCAATAAAAAAGAAGTTAGATAAAGAAGAAAACAAAAGTACCACATGAGTCATACTGAATTAGCAAGTGCCTTTCATTAGTATGTCACTAATTGAGCTTGCTCTTCCATATCTTTCAAAATCATTCATGCATGGCTGAACCAAATAAATATGCTAGATGTTTTTACCTGTTTTAGTTTTTGTTGATGACGGCTGCACAACTACATGCATGGTGATAACTCCTCCTGGGAGCTCACCAAATGGTGTTCTACATTGAGCTACAGTCTTGTTGTTTTCTAGTATTTTTCCAGCACATATCAACTTCACATCACTTGCAGCCTTCGGTATAATCTTTTTATCTAATGCCAAAGAAATTGAAAGGATGAGAAAAAATCATGATAAATATTAAATGAGAAAAGAATATTCTGTGAACTGAAACAGCAGGAATTAGGAAGACACAGAATCCTGGATGGACCACAGTGCCTCGATGGCAAGCTGCCTAAAACGAAATTTGAAAGATTCTTTTCCAGGAGTAGACTAGTTCATCTAGATCTCAGTCATAACCAGTTCAGTCCTCCCAGGAAATAGGCAAACTGCAACAAGGTGAAGAGTGTCTGCCAATTGTTGGAATATTTGACAATATACACAAAATCTTGAAGTTGTCAAGCATATCCCCAATGGTCTTTAGTACTAATAAAGCTGATGAATACTTTCATTCTAGTATCTATTAAAGCTGTTATCATCTACAATGAATACCATGGAGAAAAGTTTAAATATTAGCCATGTGAAATTTACCAGAACCACTATTATTAGGATTTCAAAGGAGGAGAGCAACCAAATGAAAATGTAAATGTTGGCAAGAACGACCAGGAAGTGCAATCCTAATAACAAGCAGATATTTGTTACAGAAGAATAGATGACTAAGAATTTTGTCACCAGGCACAATAATATAAGGAAATGCTCATATAGTGATTAAACAGAAAATGCTCATACTGATAAGACATGATGAAGTATAAATATTCCTCAAACAATGCTTGCCCTAACAAACAGTTTTCCCGCACAAGAATGATATATTTGCCCAATACTTAATCAAGAAACCACATGGATAAATGGAACACGCTTATTCTTGTATATCAATGAACACCACAAGGTAACAAAATTTAGTAGAAGATATGTAAAGGACACAGAAAAAAATCTGTCAAGAATTCAAAACTTGAGCCACTGTAGATCACGCAGCCACAGTGTATCCATGTTTCCTTATGAAAAACCAAACCTCGAACGGTTCAAGTTTGGCCCATACTTAAAATATGATTCACACGAACAACAAATAGGAAATGGAAGCATACTCAATGATTATTAATCAAGAACAACAAATGAAACTGGATCATATAAAAAGTTTAAAATAGTTGTCAATAGAATGTATAACTTCCATACAAGGGTCCACTCATTATGGGCTTCGAGACCATCCAAAAATGAAATGGTCACTCAGGTGCAAAATAAAAGCAATGAATGAATAGCCCGAATAGATGTGACAAAGTTGGTCCTAAGTCAGCCACAACTGCCAGTTTTTTTATCCATATTGATGCAATGCGGCCATATGAAGAAGACTGGCGCCTACTAAAATAAGGGGGAGTAAATGATGGAGACTAAAAAAGCGATTTAAGGTTGCATTGTATAGGGAGAAAGAAACCACTCCAAAGCCAAGTCATTAACAACCCATATCCAAGTGCAAGCTCAATTCAAACAACTCGTTTAAAGAAACGGGACTATATTAAGAGCCGATAAAAGACAATTTTTGTGATGGATTTTGAATGACACAATCAAAATCAGAAATTGAGAAGCAAAAATAAAATGATAAAGGAGAAAACGTTAACAGACAAGCAAGACAACCCAACCTCGAGGCCATTCGGTGATGATCCTTTCTTTGAGCATGGCGACCGTAGAAGCCGAAGAGTACCGAATAGGACCAATATCTGTCCCATCGTAGAGACGGAATTTAAGCTCGACCAGATCTTCCTCTGGCATTGGGTTCTGTCTCAAAGTCCTCCAATACTCTCAACTGTCAGCCCTAGTAGGCAAAACATCAACAATTAAAACAAAAGGACAAATTACAAGAGTAATCAACTTCGATCCGCCCCTTTCACACCCAAAACCAAAATCGCCTTTTATCCATAGAACAACGATCACCTCTCGAAACGAACCTAAATCGACGCAACAAGCTTCAATTCGATCAAACTCACCTCCAACCCCGCGCGATCGGAGTTCAACTACCACAGAAGAAAACCTACAATCTCGGAGGTCTCCCGCCGGGAGTTTGAACGCCACCGACAACGACGAAGCAGTAGAATCCGAGGGAGCAAGTTTTGATGCAGTGGCATCAACTCGGGGATCGGGTCGAATCCCTTAAAAAATGGGGGATGAGGATGGGATCGAGGAGATCTGGAGCTCGGGGAATCGAGAAATTAGAGCGATGTACGGAAACCTAGAAGCGATCGTGACGCCACTCCTCCTCCTCCTCCCCACCATTTGATTGCTGATTAGCGCAAGAATTGTACTCGTATTTCATGCATAATAAATTAATCGGCCAGGGGAATCGGGCGGGCGCGGGCCTCTTGGCCGCTTCCAAATCTCTTAATTGGGTTGGATGAGATTCATGGTATCAAGTCAAATCACAGCCATAATATTACCAAATAAATTAAAAATCACTGCCATAAAAACAAAAAGGCTGTCACGTCCGGGGCCTCCTCACAACGTATTTTAACATTTTATACAGATAAAAATGTTCTAAATTTTTTTATTTTTTTACAAAAATGTTACTTTATCACTTTTACATCTTTGGTGTGTGGGGTTATTTGAGAATCTTCATGTTAAAATAATTTTTTTTTATAAGTATCCAAAATATATATTTTGGGCATATAATTAACGTGCTTGTCGTACAATCTCTTAGAAGAAAAATTATTTAGTAAAACTGTTCTACCAGTCACACGGTAGATATGTCATTTTGATAAATGCTAAGTTTAACTAATTTATATATATTTTAAAGTAAGAAAGATAAAATATAAATTTAAATTTATATGTTAAATATAAATAAAAATATGCATAGTTATATAGTAGAACGGTTCTCCTAAATACTTTCTCTTCCTCTACACAAAAAAAATGTTGGGATACTTTTCAACTATCCCTTTTTTATTATTTAAATATTATTTAACTAAACAGATAAAGTGGTTGTGAGGAATATATAGGTGTTCTTCATTTAAATTTTTTACCGCGCATAATTAGCATATGCTAATTTGTGCGTGGTCAATTTCAAATATCAATAACTTCTATATATTTACGCAAGCTACGGTAAGGTTCTACTCAAATATTACCCAAAACGAGCGTATGGGGACTGGCCTTCGAGGCTCTACTGCGCATGGGCCGCTTGTTTCAGCTAACCATTTTGGGCGTAGTGGCGCCGGGTCGCCGATGCCCATGGAATGTAGGTTGAGCCCATTTGCCCTTGGGCCATTGGAAGTGGGCCCAGTTGGAACATCCATCTTGCGAGCCCAGTAACAGTCGCGAGGGCATTTTCGTCCAACGCCTTCTCCTATATATACCAATTATCCCTTGCTTTCCTCAACCCTAGTTCTGCCCCGAAAACCCTTCATCCTTGGCGCCTCGGAGGGAGAGAGGGGAGCGAGCCGAGAGCCTGCGAAGATGCAGATCTTCGTCAAAACCCTAACGGGGAAGACGATCACCCTAGAGGTGGAGTCCTCCGACACCATCGACAATGTGAAGGCGAAGATCCAGGACAAGGAGGGCATCCCTCCGGATCAGCAGCGGCTCATCTTCGCCGGGAAGCAGCTGGAGGATGGGCGGACTTTGGCCGACTACAACATCCAGAAGGAGTCGACGCTCCACCTGGTCCTTCGCCTCCGCGGTGGAGCCAAGAAGCGTAAGAAGAAGACCTACACCAAGCCCAAGAAGATCAAGCACAAGAAGAAGAAGGTCAAGCTCGCCGTCCTTCAGTTCTACAAGGTTGATGACTCCGGCAAGGTCCAGCGCCTTCGCAAGGAGTGTCCCAATGCCGAGTGCGGTGCGGGAACCTTTATGGCCAACCACTTCGACCGCCACTACTGCGGCAAATGTGGCCTCACTTACGTCTACAACAAAGGCGGCGATTGAAGCTGCTTTATCAGTAATTGTCTTATAGGGTTTTAGTTCGTCTCATGTTTCGTATGTCTGTTTCATTGGATTCTCTTTCCATGCCGCTAATTTTTTGTTTAAGACTTCGATAGAGGTACAAGTTCTTTTTTTCCCTACATTTTACTTGTCGCTATAAAACTTTCATATGCATATCGATCTTAACATTTTGTGTGCCCGATAGTTATCTGCTTTGTGCTTGGTCTTTCCTTAGTACTGTTTCTCTCGATTGAATCGTTACAATGTTGAGTAATGGATATGGAATGATAAATTGGAATACCCCGCTTTCCTATATTTTTTTACTTCCCTTGCCTGTTATTTCCATTGAATGATTCGCCTTAATGTATAATTGTGTAGCAAGTTAATGATGAATGCTAATTTGCTAGACGTGCCAGCTGTGAGTGGCCTTTTTTACTTTGATTTCAACTTAGGCACATGCCTTTGCTTGTATGTATGCCAGGATCTCTTGTAAAATCTACTTGACAAGCTTTTTTCCCTCAATTTTTGATGATGATTTTATGCTAGGAGCTACAGATTTTGATTAAAAAAAATGGTTCGATTCTGTTGTTTACACTACTGCAAATCCTTTCGATTTGGTATCATACTGATATTTGTGGAATTGCTTTGATAATTTTGAGTAATAGATTAATGTCATATTTCATTTAAGCATATCAATGGGATAGCTAGATCTCAAGTATTATTGATAAGCTAAGATTACTAGTAGTTAGCCAGCTTGTTACTTGGTCATGTGAGGATTCTCCTTATCTTAGCATATCCATGTGAAGTGCGCATGGAAATTTTAACTTCGTTTTCCGAATAGCAGTGTCATGTCTATGGGCTACTTAGCTTCAAATTTTATCTAGAACTGAATATTCTTGTCAAGTTTTTTCTGCCTTTGACGCTCCATGTCATGCTTCTTTATAGCGTCAATCGTTAGTTACTCCTGTTTAGCTGGTGCTGCAATGCCAATTAATGAGTTCGTGTGAGTATTCCTGCCTGATGTATCAAAAATAGAACGTGGGAGCAATCCATACTCAGTCATTTTTCAGGGAAATGTTAAATCACAGCTCCCACAACCGCTTGCTCCTCAAGCTTGCCACAATGAGCAGGGCCCCCATCTGCAGACTTGTCCCCGCATGCGCCGGCTAACGTGGAGAGCAGACGTTCGTAGGCGTTTTCATATTTTCCAACCCCTGGCATTGGTCATTTTTAGTACCTTTAGGATTAACTTCTAGATGGGTTGTACTAGGAGATCATAGAGAGCCATGCTAACTTGGATATGCTTTTTAGTTAAATTTTTTGTGTGGTTTTTAAAAAAAATGGTGTTTTCAAAATAGTTGTAGGATAAGTGGATTGCCTATTGATTTTGATGTAGATATGACTAAAATCTAAAAGGAAATAACTAAGAGTCTTACAAAAGTTACTAATTGACTAAAACTTAAAAGGAAATAAAATTTTTAGAATTTGTTTAAAATATTTTATGAACTTAATTATTACAACATTAAATAAATTAAATAATGGTGTTGATTGGGATTTACGTGTTTTGCAAACCTTCTTATTATTAGTAGGGATGTTAATGAG
This sequence comes from Saururus chinensis, assembly GCA_035235625.1. Taxonomy (NCBI): domain Eukaryota; kingdom Viridiplantae; phylum Streptophyta; class Magnoliopsida; order Piperales; family Saururaceae; genus Saururus; species Saururus chinensis. The sequence goes on from CP141145.1 coordinate 38,806,102, forward strand.
TTGAGTCCTGCATTGATGTGTTTTAGCTTGTGAGTTATGCTTTACAATATCATTATATATTATATTATTTTGGTAGAGAGATGCAAATATGGGGACTCTTAACACATCAATTTAATTTATGTCTTTCATATATTCAATGTTTAGATTAAAAAATTAAATAAATTAATATTAGTTAATTTTAATTTTCTAATTTTACTCTAGTGACACAAGATGAAAAAATTATATATGTATGTTTTAATTAGTTTGAATTTATAGAAGTTAAAAATGTTCTTATTTTTCATGTGATATGTTTTACTTACGTTGTACATTAAAAAAAGTGACAAATTATATATATTATAAAAGGAGTTAAATGTGGAAGACAAATTCTATATATAATTGTTATGAATATAGAATTTTTTTAGCTTTGAGCCGTGTCGAACTAATTGACTTTGACTAATTCTAAGTTGTCAGTAGAGCTTATGGGCTTGGTTTAGTACCTTTATTCATTAGTAGGTGTGTGGGTTAGGCTTGTCGGGATTGTGTCAGGTATGTGTCTGAATTTAAAAAAAGTTCCATCATTATAACTTTGTTGAAAGATAGCGTCTATGTGCTGTTACAAGGCAGTTGGTCCAATTAGTTACCGATGCAAGGTGTTTTGATTTTTTTCTAGAATTCTCTGACAGTAATGGTCCTTGTATGCAGACTTATAAGCCCCTAGGCGGGCATACACCATTGGTTTCGTCACTTTTATTATTATTTATTTATAGCAAGATTTATGTTCTTCACAATGGATTCGACCTTGGAACCCTCCTACAACTGGGGAAGACCCATCTAGCACAACTAATGCCGGATTAGCCATGTCTTATCACCTTAATCCATAGTGTCACCTTTGTTCCTGAACACCCTTACTCATATTAAAGGTATGGATTAAAAACTAAATAAATTAATATTAGTTGATTTTAATTTTTTAATCCTACAATATTAATACTAGATGAAAAGATTATTATATGTATATTTTAATTAGTTTAAATGTATAGAAGTAAAAAATGGTCTTAATTCTCATGTGATATGTTTTATTTATATTATACATAATAAAAAGTGAAAAATGATACGTATTATGAAAGGAATTGAAATGTAAAAGACATTAAATCTATATATACATATTATGAATATAAATTTTTTTTTAGCTTTGAGCCAAATCGAACAAATATAGCTATTATTGAGCTTAATTTTACTAATTTCAAGGTTGGGCTTGAACTTGAGTCGAGTGAGTTGAATGTGAGCAGAGTTTATGTGCTTGTTTAGTACCATTACTTATTAATTTAGTTGGGTGTGTGGGTTAAGCGGGTTGCGATTGAGTCAGGTATGTCTTAATTTTCTCTGCCCTATAAAAAAGTACTCTCATCACAACTTTCTCAGAAGTTAACGACAAGCCAGTTGCTCCAATTAGTTATCGGTGCAATAGGTTTTCTTAATTTTTTTCCTGAGTTCTAACAGCAATAGTCCTTGTATGTAGACTTGCTAGGCTCCAGGCGGTCATACACCATTGGTTTCATCACTTTTATTATTTATAGCAAGACTCATGGTTCCTCACAAGAGATACGACCCTGCAACCCTCCTACAACCGGGGGAGATGTATCTAGCACAACTAATGCGGGATTAGGGACAAGCCTTATCAAAGTTACTTTCCCCTGGTTAATTTGGCATGGGTTTTTTATAAAAAATAGTCTCCAACCACGTAGTGTGTTTTTGTGTAAAAGTAAATTTTTATAGAGAAAACAATCCCTCACGTATGCACCGACAATATTTTTTTCTTAATGTTGGTTTTTTTATATGTTAAATAAATTATTATTTTCTCTAGTTTATTATGTTTTGAATTTTATTTCACGTACGCAATTTAATGTGACTATATATGACTATATATATATATATATATATATATATATATATATATATATAGCATTGATGGTATGAGCCCAGACGTAGAGTTGCCTGGTTCCATACTATATTTGCAAGCATCATGTGGAGGTTGGAGATGTGTGTCCACATGTGAGATGTGTGACTTAGTAAACATTTTTAAGATGGAGTGGTATAGGTAAATAGTAAGTAGCTAAGGTAAGAGATATTTTTCATGTAGTTGGGCCATATAAGTAGTTAAGGTGAAGAGAAATTGGGTCTAGAAATTTTTGTAAGGGTGGACAAAAAATTACAATTTCGAAGGCAAACTAGATCTAAGAATGAAAAAATTTCAAATTATCACGAGACCTCATGCGGAAAATGACTAATTCAAAAATAGTCACATTATTAAGTCAAGTAAATGACTTTTTCGCATAGAAAAAATATCACGTACGATTTCCATGTATAATTTTTTTATTAATTTTATGTAATTGTAGAAAAATTATTCATAGAGAAATGCTAGGGCACCTGTGTGTTGGCTTGCTTGGCGACCAATCGTGTTAATGGAGAATTTTGGGCCTGATGTGAGCGCCCATTGAAGAAGATTGCTGTGAAAATTAGGTCCTAGATCTTGCAGCCGTCTCTAACTGATCATCCCTCGCAGTTTATTGGAACTAAGGATGCCACTCGAGCCGTGTAAATGGTAAACCCGACCCTAATAGGTTGGGTTTGGTTTTTAAAAATAACCCGAATATATTATTTGGGTCAAGTTCGGGTTTTAGGTGGTCCAACCCGACCTGACCCGATCTAACTATAAATATAATTAAAAAATTTATATTTCTTATATTTTTTAATATTATTTTTTTAAAAAAATTTAAAAATTATTAAAATATTTTTTTTATTCTATTCAAGTTAAACAGGTGTAGAATTCGGGTGGAATCGGGTTTACGTTATAATTTTGTTAAGTGGTATTGGGTTCGGGTTTTGTTAAACCCGACCCGAATGCGGGGGCATCACTAATTGGAACCGTATGCGTGGCCGGTATGGCTCCTATCCAGGCATCACGGGGGTCCCATGCTCCTGTTCCCAAGCGGGCGTATGCGCGAATGGTTCTGCAATTCTCTAAACCATTTTCAGGTCATTAACTCATTTCTTTTGGTAAGTAATAAGATGTTTATTAAATTTAGAAGCTATTGCAACATAGCGTCTCAAAAATGATGGATCTTTATGTTTCTAGATTTCTCATGCTTCGCTTATATCATCCTACCCCGAAATAAGTTGTCCACCCAACAGGGTCATTTGGTGATGTTAGTCCTTGCATTCTTCAGATTCAATATTCGCACAATATACAGTGAACAAGTGGGGTCTTTATTCTTGCAGTTTACTGTACCGGATATCGCTTTCTGGGGACATGTTGTAGGGCGGTTAGTTTTGGGTGCACCATCCTGGTTGTGATGAGAAGTTTCTGGCGATTTAAATTTTCCCTTCTCAGTTTTTCTGTGCTTTTTCTTATAGATAACACTATCCGAACGGATTCAGATCAGAGATCTTTCTCCAAGGAGCATCTAACTAACTGGCTGCTCCTTTCTTCAATGTCTACCAGCAGAAAAGAGATGGAAGGGCATCTATTCTCATTGTTGCAGTTTGACTCCTCACTCCCATGTCCCAACTGCATTCTACTCTCTGGATAAGATTCCAGCTTACCTCTCTTCATCCTCAATAGGTCAATAGATGCTCCGAGTAATGTTCCACGCCAGTTCCAATAGAAAACTGCCGCTGGGTGGGCACTCCCACCCAGCCCCGTGGGAGTGCGTTTTGTTTACGCGGCTGGCTCTTGTTGGGCATCGTGGGAGTGCCCACCGAGCTGATCCGAAGCCGCCTTGTCTTAACAAGGAGTGGCTCCAGCAGTCCCTTTTTTAATCTCCATTTTACATCTAAGGAGTTCTATGACGACCGTAGTTGACATGAGACTTGACAGTAACCCGGCATTTTGACATGGCAAAACCTCCTGTCAGCAGCCGCTCACAGCATCGGTGATTTTCGTAAGGCAGTCGGGAATTTCTTCGTTGCTAAAAAAAAAGGGATATAGAACAATCCAGGCCAAGATGAAATCCTTTTGTTTTGACTTCTGATTCCAGTGAAAGCGGGCTGAATAAAGCTTACAATTTGTTATATGACACTGCAGCAATGTGAGGGGATCGATAAAGTTGCAATGTAAGGTCCCTACCATTGTGATAACAACAACCTTTCAGATTCGCGCGGATTAGGACTAGAATGTTAAATAACGATTTCTTTGAAAACTTAAAAAAACCTCCTCTTTTCAAGGAAAATCGATATATAACATTCTTTGTGGTCGTGTGTTATCTAACTTGGCTTGGAATATCCCATTACTGCCTTTTTCTTTCTTTTGTGTGCCACTTGGATGTGCACGTTATTCCGTGAGGATAAACTCAGCTATTCCTCCATTGCAAATAGGCAGATAACAGCCCAACCACGAGAGGCGACGCTGTAAACAGAATAGGGAGAAGGCATGATCAGTGTAACGTTGTTGGTCCTATTGATCGATCCTACTTATTTAGATATATAATAAGGAATGTTTGATGATTTTCACCTCTGTCAGAACTGGGCGTTCCCTCTGGACCAAGTTGAGTAAGCGGCAAGTAGATGGGTGGTATCCGCCAAGAGAGACCACTGAACCATAGGACAAAAAAGTTATAGCTGTGCGCTTTGCATTCATTCACATCAGGAGATATCAATTCTGTGACGTATGTACTGGTCCCTAACGTAGGATTTAAGGATGAACTAAACTTTTGTCTTCCATCTTAAAGGCTCGTCTCTCTCTGTTTTTTTTAAGATCGGAAATGCCGCAAAAGGGGCAGGAAACTAAGTTATAGAAAGGCTCAAGCCTAGCATTTACTGACCTTTCCTCTCATCCTTCTTTTAGAGAAAAAAGTAGCTTTATTTCTGCCCTCAACTTTTAAATTTATGAACGCTCCTGAGTGAGTGAAAAAAACATTAAATTTATTAGTTAAATGGGGTATAAAAGGGATTATTGGAGTGCATATAGGCGCATTCTAAATTTATAGCTCATCCTTTGTTTCGTTTTAAGTTCAACCGAAAGGCTAAAAATCAGAGGCAAATTATCAACAGCAGGCACCGGTTTCACTGTTCATTTCCGTAGCCTAAAGCCTAACCTCCTTATTAAGACCTGACAGAATTCAGGCAACGCTGCCAAATGTGCCGTTCTGTTCATCTTAGATGCATTGTGGCCCTTAGGCAATCGAAAAATACCTTTAAATTCAAGTTATAGATGCTTCCATCACTTTTAAAGGCGAAGACATAGAGAATTTCATGACGTTATGCCATCACAAGCATAACGTCATGAAAAAGAAAAGATTTTCTTACGACTGCCGTAGAACATGGGTGTAAGCCCGTAAGCGCAGCAAGGTCTGCTTTTTCTTGGCTGGCCATCTGTTAGACTTGAGACATTCTTCGTTTTCCCAGTACTTAATTAAGAAAGAGGAAATGTATACAACTCAATGCTCTAGCAACATAGTGAAAACCAACATATATATATGGAGATATAGGAAAGCCATGGACCGATCAAATTGAAATTTTTGGATGAAAAACCCAACAAAACAACTGGTTTTCTTTCATTCATTTCCTTTCTTTTTCCTTTCTATACAAAAGACGCAACACGAGCACATTTCTCCTGAGCAAAGAGTAAAAAGATGGAAAACCCGTACTAGACCCCGCTCCATGTACTCAAAAATGGGAAGAGTGAAGCGAAGCTGCAAGTCCCAACCCTTTTCCTCGTTAATTAACTTCCTCTATAGTAGTAATGTTTTCAGCACATCATAGCCAGAGAGCCCCGGCCTCTTTAAGCAGAGGCACGAGAGTGCCGCTGATGTGGGACGCCATGACCCTGTCCATGGCCCCAACGAGCTTGCCGCCGATGAAGACGACAGGAACGGGGGAGGGGCTGCCGAGGAGGCGCATGAGGGCCCTCTCCAGCTCCTTTCCCTGAGGGTCCTCGTCCAGCTCGTACACCGTAGGGTGCACACCCATCCCGCAGAAGAGCCTCTTGATGGCATGGCACATGCAGCAGGAGCTGATGCTGAAGATCACCACCGCGCTCTCACTCGCCAGCCGCTCCACCCGCTCTAGAGGGTCGCCAGCAGTGACCCTGGCCGCCGGCATGTAGGCCCCCCACTGCTGCGCTTGGTAGTGCATTTTGTGCAGATGATCAAACTTTCTCAAACAGAAGGGCAAGGAGAAGAGAACAAACAGGGACAAAGAAAGCAAAAACAGGATTTATCCGGAGGAGTGAGTGAGTAGGAGAGGGAGGTTTTTGGAGGTGGATTTATAGGTGGAGAGGGAAGAAGAGGGGCAGTTTCGGGGGGAAAAGCAAAAGTGGGGCTGATGTGGATTGTCGTCAGAGCATGCAGATTAGATCATTAGTCTAAAGAGGGATGCAATGGTTTTGCCGGGGTATGTCTCTTACACAGTTACACTTGTGGAGAAGTGGACACTAAGGGCAGATGGAATGTTTTTCCCTTTTACCGTTTTTTGAAAAAACAATATGTAGATAAAGGAATGAATTGGGTAGAAAGGCAGGGAGATCAGTAAGGACTGGGGTGAGGGAGGAGGGCGACCAAAGACAGCCTTTTTCAGGTGCAGCTGTTGGTTAGGAGACGGCTACGTGCGTCCTTGTTGTCGGCTGTGCCTGGGGAAAAAGAAGGGGAAGTTCTGATGGGGGGTGGTGGGCATCACGGGCGATCTGTACAGTAAACCAAAGATCGAAAAGATTAATTGGTTGGGGCTTAGACCAGAGCCTGCACAAAGCCTGCTCAGGGACGACGTCAGCCATTCCGAAGAAGAAGATACTGTTACATGGAGGAGTAACGACACTTCGGACTGAAAAAGAAAGTGGATTAAGTAAGATGCGCGTGCATGAAAGGGTGTGGTTTGTATCTTTTCCTGTCCTCGTTTACCATCTTTCTTTCTAAATCCAGTCCAAATGTATGATAAAGCAAAAGAAAAAGATGCATTCGTAATGTGTCTGATGATCCTGAGTGCCAAGGTTCGGCGAATCCCACCCATGAAGCTCCATGATATTTAAGTGTCAAACTACGTACTGACAGCATTTACAGGCAGAAAATCAAGAGAGTAGTTTACAATAATTTGATAATTAGTTTAATCAATTGGTTCGTGATCTGCAGACCCAGAGGCTTCGAATCTTTCGATCTCGTACAATGAGAGCAACAGATTCGCAGCTTCGACTTTTTTTAAATAAGTGCAAATTTCATTAAAGCAAAGGAGAGAACACAACTAGAAGAAGTCCATCATCAAGAGAGATTCAAAAGAAATTAAGACATCAATGCAGAGAACAGCATTGGAAAAGGTTTAAAACTTATATATAAAAGAGAGAGACAGAGAAGGATGCATTAACATCTTTCAAGCATGACAGGCGGCCTGCTGGCTGTATGACTTTCCGTTTGGGTGAAAGGTCGAGTATGTCATGCGCATGCGATGAGAAGACTAGCCTGAGAGGTGGGTTTGCTGAAAGAAAAGTGGCATGCAGAATCCTTTTTGCCGGGGTGGCAGCAGGGACGTTTCCGAATTTCGGCCCGACCAACTTTCTGGCCGGGACTCGGCGGAGGCGGCGGTACGAAAGCGGCGAGGTCCGTCGACAAAGTCGACGGTGGGTCCCATGGACATCCCTTCATCGGTCAGCGCGCGTCTTCTTGGGTCCAGCAGTTGGGCGTCGTCAGACTTTGTTGGGCATGCATGCTGCTGCTTCTCCTTCCCCTTCTCTGTAATCATTACTCGCGATTTTTTTTTAGATGAATTTTTGGTGCTTGCAAATGTTGGATGAGATAAACATAGGATCTGTTGATATTTAATATCGACAGCGCTCATACTAACCTACGTGCTAAGTGATACTGATACTAATATACACCATCGATCTCGCAGATGCTAACGTACATGTTAAATGATATTCGTACTAAAATTCGCCATTAATCTCGCAAATGAACGACCTGGACTCATTATTAGTGAAGAGCAGAAAAAACTCTTCCTAAATAGAGAAGGGAAACGTGAAGATATATTTGTTGGAAAGGCATAAAGCAGTCAACACCGAGGGTGGAGTTTCTCTTTTTTTGTGTGGTTAAAGGTGGGTTAATGTATAGAGCGACTATATTATGGTAGTCTGAAAGCAAAAGTTCAAGGAAGTGTTTTGATTGTGAACTACATTTTTAATTATCATAGATTAGTTGGTTTTCATTTGGTATGTTACTTTCTGGTCTTCGGAGTTTCTTTATCAGACTGAGCTCAGAGTGTAAAGGTTCACGTCTGCTAGTGTTGTCTCAGATTCTCTCTCTCTCTCTCACCTTCAAGTGTTATCTGGCGCGCAATTTTCCCGAGTAGAGCAAGTTATTAGGGTTATCTGCCTTTAGGGCTAGCTCAAAGGAAGTGTGAACGGGACAGGTTGTTTGCTAGCTGAGGGAATTAAAATTTGGTCCTCGTGGCTGTGTTCTTGTCTCCCTATATGTGGAAGCTGGAAACTATGGGCTTCCCCATGCACCAGTACGTTTGAATTGATTAAATATTCTTGCAGACCCGTTGACGGTGCTGCAGAGAGTGTGGACAGAGTAGCATTTGTGTAAATTTGAAAAGACTTAGGTAGTTCAGTCGCATCCAGTGTTTTAGGCGAGAGAAATTTACAAAGAAGAATACCTAATAGACAGCTAATGAGATCATGTTGGAAATGAACGAGGTCAGATATCCTGATATATATAGGTGGTGACTGGGGTGGTACACGATCAATTACATATCTTTGTACTTTTTTTCTTGCAATACAAGACAATACGCTATTATTATGTCCCTTGATCCCCATGTAATCTGGGAATGAACGAAAAAAGATTTTTGAATGAGAGAGAGAGAGAGAGAGAGAGAAAGCTAAGCTTCTCGTCATTCCAGCATTTGAAGCTGGTCGACTTCAATGTTGAAGGGACCATGTACTTTGACTTGGCAAAAACTTGTGTCGTGGACAATAGTGAGAAAAAGTGACTGATTCTTGTCGAAGAGCTGGTAGGAGGATCTAAGATCAAAATTTTCATGAGTTCTCCTAAATCCCCGAGCTATTCAGACGACAGTTCGGATGTGGCATGGGAATAGAAATTAGAAATGCATAGGAGAATGAGCTCGTGTCAAACAACTGTAATATCTTATGAATTTTATAAATGTACAACATGGATGTTGTCTCGCAGGCCACCAACATCATGCTGAACCTTTATTTGCATTACTCATTTACTTGATTGGGTATCGTATGCCCATAATTCAAACGGACCCTTGCATGAACTCCCACATTTCTAAAAACATGTTTTTGTAAAGTTAATTTCTCCATCTTTAATTTTTCTTTCTTTCTTTGTTTTGGCAGCGTAATACACTTTCATCAGTAATTTGTGGACACAATAGTTCAGTGGATAGAATTATAATAATCTCGCCATTTCCCGAGAAACTGAGAAAAATAATCCTAAAAATTATCTCAATATCCGGTAATCCAGGTACAACTTACAAGCCCACAAGCTACTGAAATGTATGGCAGGTAAGGCTAAAAAGAAATCATGGAACTTTCGTTCTCTTTTGCTTTATTTTTTCCCGCCTCAGAACCAAAAGGCATTTACGGTCGAGAAATTGGTGGAGCTGTGACCGGATGGCTGGTTGAAGAAAGCACCGTCTGTTGCCTGAAGATTATGATCTGAACCTTGAGGAGCTGAATGTTTAACGTTCTTATATATCTTTGAATAACCCTGGCATTTATTGGTCATTGATTCAGCAGTGTGCGCAAATATTGGACAGCAGGCTGAGGAAGAGGCTGCATGGGAGCGTCATAAAAGGTCTCTCCCGCATTCTGTTGCTATCTAATACCACAAGTTGAGACGGACTCCCGGTTGTGGCCATTTTGTGTGTTGGTTTACCGTTGTTTCCCATGTGAGTATCTGTTAAGCTTCGTACGCGGACATAGCTTAAAAGGAAGCACAAATTAGAGAGGGAGCTACGGGACCGACGATGTTGGGCTTTAGGGGTCTTACCAAACGTGATATTCGACTAACTAACGGCTATTCTCGTATATAAGTATACACAATTGTTAGCACGAGCCCTGAGCAATATGCCCGGCGATGCACAAATAATAGTAGAAGAAATAACAAGATTTATCGCGTAGTTCGGTAATACCAACCTCCATGAGTACTAACAATAAATCCACTAAATTAAGCGAGAAAATTGGATTACAAAATAGTCTCTTTCACTCTCCTTCAAAAAAACCCTTTAAGGGGCTCTCACAAAGTAAAGAATTAAACCCTCTTTGTAATCATGTCCATGAAAAGAAAAACTTCTAATCACTTTTTCTGTCGCTCTAAAGTGCCTCCTGCCCATAACAATATTTGAATGCCCAAAATAACATCATAATATACCATCTCTAAAATGAGTAGAGTAACATAAATTCTTTCTACTTAAATAAAAAATTATGTTCTTTAAACATTCATCCACTACTATCATTTTTTTAAGTTGAGTGTAAATATTAAAAAAACACATTAACTTACTTTTAGGATGCTTGATATCTTCTACTAACATTTTAGAAATGTATGAATACTGTAACGCCCGAGATTTTTCACACATTTTCCTTAAAATTCACGGAAAATTTTTTCAATATAACGTCTGTAAATCGGAGGAAAAATGACGAAACCAAAACCTGATAAAACAGTTTATAATTTAAAACATTAAACATCCACATACGGTCAATCATCGTACGGCCAAAGCAAATATCATCAGGCGCTACTCGAAAACACACGTACGAATAAATTTTGCTATGATCATAGACTTTTAAATACAAATCACTCCCGGGCATCCCTGAGTACAAGTCCCCTAACAGTCCACTAACTGATCCAAATGAAAGTCCAGATAAACATCTTATGTTCTCATCTCACCCAATACAGGAGATCGTGGCACAAATAAACTCGCAGAGAGTCAAGCAGATACCTGAGTCAACGGGAATCAATCCACCGCTGAAACGGCGTCCATCACCGGAGCTCTCCGCACAACCTGCAAAACCTCCCGTACAACGGGGCTAAAAATAGTAGGGTGAGTATTTTCATACTCAGTAGGAAAATACCCAGTAGGGGAAATCCCAACGGTGAACTCACAAGTTCATAAATCCATGCGTCATGCAACTCAAACATGAAGCAGTCAACATAATATAATCATATCGTGCACATACGCATACGATCATACTAAATGCACTATCGTGCCACAGACATACCGAAGGCACCATCGTGCCAAAATCATATCAAGGCATCATCGTGCCAGAATCATACCGAAGGCACCATCGTGCCAGAATCATACCAAAGGCACCATCGTGCCAAAATCATACTATCCAAACAACTTACACAAACACCCTTATCCAGGGTCATACAATTTACTCGTACCACCGTACGCATACTCATACAACATACGCATACTTGTACGATCTTACTCATACAATCGTATGCTCGCTCATACAGCTTACCCATACATGTACGACCTTACTCGTACAATCAGACTCGTACGACCTTACTCGTACGATGCACTGAAATCATACTTCTTGTCTTACTCAGAACCATATTCTCACAATCGTACTCATACTCTTACAGTCGTGCTCATACTCATACGCTTACAGTCTTACTCATACTCATACACTTACAGTCTTACTCATACTCATACACTTACAGTCTTACTCATACTCATACGCTTACAGTCTTACTCATACTCATACGCTTACAGTCTTACTCATACTCATACACTTACAGTCCTGCTCATACACATACAGTCGTACTCACACTCATACAGTCGTACTCATAATCGTACACATATCAACGACCACTGAAGCTCATTACAATTAATAAGCTCCAGCGTCGAAATGGAAAAGAATGCCACTGGGGCAACACCTTAACCTCCGGGGAGTGACTAGACGCCATGGACTTTTCCGAAGGTAAGGCACACCAATGCTCATGGGGCCTTTGGATCAAACAGGTAAGAGTAGATCCATGATACTACTTACGAGCGCGCAAACATAAACACCCACACATAAGGGGTCATACGATTTGCCCACCATAATGGGTCTTATAGTGCCATAGAATCGCCCACCATAATGGGTCTTATAGTGCCAGAGAATTGCCCACCATAATGGGTCTTATAGTGCCATAGAATCGCCCACCATAATGGGTCTTATAGTGCCAGAGAATTGCCCACCATAATGGGTCTTATAGTGCTAGAGAATTGCCCACCATAATGGGTCTTATAGTGCCATTGCCACTCTTGGGCAGAAAACATACAGTGCCACTTGGGCAGAAACGTCTGATGCCACTCTTGGGCGGAAACATACAACGCTCTCAACAGAGCATCAAACGTCTGGGCTTACACAGCACACAGACCAAATCAGAAACGTACATCGCTCTCAACAGAGCATCAGACGTCTGGGCTTCATACAGCACGCAGACAAAGTCAGAAACGTACATCGCTCTCAACAGAGCATCAAACGTCTGGGCTTATACAGCATGCAGACCAAATCAGAAACAATGTCGCTCTCAGCAGAGCATCAGACGTCCGGTGCTCTACATAGCACACAGACAACATCCCGCAGGATAAACACCATGGCAAGACATGATAACCGCTCGGCCAACTCATCAGCGGCCAGCTCAAACACGGAACTTAATCCGTCGAACCCTCAGGTCTCAAACTCACAACGCTATCATTAGCTGTGCTTATAATTCAAGTTTGAATTAAATATATTATGCGGTACAATTATGCCACACAACTCACAGTCCTTGAATGGTCAAACTGAAGCTGAGCCCGATCGAAACCCCAGTTCGTCAAGGCAGCAGACTTCACTTACCCGTCCACATCATGGACAAAACTCACCGTACAACAAACCCTTACAGTCTTACACTTCGCCATCCATCTTATGGCCAAAACCTTACACTGACATCCTCAAATAACGCTCCTCAGAGCCAACCCAGTTGTCGCCCTCTTACTTATATCTCACTTATTATACTTATTTTTCACTTCATAATCTGTACGTTATGCTTGTACAATTATGAACACTCTTACTGTCTGACAAATGCCCAACATACAATCCACCCCAAACTGATCCATTCTAATCCTTGCCCGTCATACTCATATCCTCTGTCATACGCTTACACAACCGCATCCAAATTCAGACAGAGCTTCTGTCACCTCTTACTGTCCATCGCCCATATCTCTGCCCACATACACTTACGCACATCCAAAGCATAGGCAAAATGTCATCATACATACGTATGTCTCACACATACGTACAACATATACATACGGTCATACATACATAACTTACAAATATGCACGCTAGCCATTACTAGCACATGCATCCACACGTCAAACATGCACGCTAGCCATCACTAGCACATGCATCCACACGTCAAACATGCACGCTAGCCATCACTAGCACATGCATACATTCACACATACATCAAACATGCACGCTAGCCATCACTAGCACATGCATACATTCACACATACATCAAACATGCACGCTAGCCATCACTAGCACATGCATACATCAAACGTACACGCTAGTCATCTCTAGCACGTGCACACACACATTCATACATGCTTCAAACATGCACGCTAGCCATCACTAGCACGTGCATAACCCATACATAGCATACTGACATATTTGCTAGCCATCGCCAGTGCATACATAATCCACATCCGTAAAACATGCATACATCTCATGCATATCAATCATACCATACAATCATGCTTACACGCACATCATGCAATCGGATCGTTACTTAACATCCAAGCATGGAATCATACAATCCTAGCATGCTGCTACTCATTCAAAGCATGCTTCATGAATTTACGAGTTCAAAGCTCCCCTACCTCGTAATCATGACGTTCGATGGCGAGCACACGACGGTGGCAGCGTCGGCGGCGGAGTTGGCGGTCAAACCGTTGCCTAGCTGAGAGAGCTGCTGTCCCGAGGATTTTAGGATGCGCCGGAACTATCACGGCCAAACAGAGTGTTAGAACTCAAAGCGGTAAAACCCGCGATCCACGGCGGCACACCAGGGCGGCCGGGAGAAATCTCATGCCAACCTAAGTGGCGGTGCAACCCGAAGTCGATGGTGTACACTGAAAATCAGCCGGTGGCTAAAACGTGCTCAGCCGGCCACAAAGACGTCGAAATCGGCCGTGGACAGCACCCAACGGCGACGATTTCGGTCAACAAAGGCCCACATACGGGCGGAGAGCGTGGGGCAACGCTCAAGAATCAAAGGAGAGGTGGAGGACAGCTCTAGTGGTCAACTCCACTCGGTGGCAAAGCCAACCGATGGTTAGGCGGCACGAATGCGGCGCCTAAACCCAGAAGTACACGCGTGGCCACATGCACACGCGGCCCAAAGGGCGGGGGAGATGGCTGAAAGGGGGCGACCCAAGGCCCACAAAAGCCAACAGGGCTAAGGCCCTTAACTGTGGCCAATCAAAGCGGCGACATCGCCGATCGCCACCCACAACCAAAACCCATGGTGCGGCGGCTGTGCATCTCGCTCGGTATAGGGCAAATGACAAGCGGCCCATTCCGAGCGGTAATATAATTAGGCCAAGTGGGGCTGACCCTCACTGTCGCCGAGCCGGGGCAGAGCCCATAATGGCCAAATAGCATATGGCTCGCCGATGACCACGGCCCAAGACGCACCCAAAGCGTCTAATTGGGCGGAGCATGGCAATAGGGGCGAGGCGGGGTCGGAAACGGCAACCCCCTACCAACACCGGGTCGAGGTAGGCTGGATGGAGTCCTTCCGGTGGCCGGACGACAACCGGAAACACACCGGCGTCCAAAACATCCCACGGACAGTGAGATGTGAATAGTGACAAAAACCCGACCAAAAGATCGGTAGCTCTCCACGGAGCGAAGAAAGCATGGCGGCGGCTCCAGCCAGTGTCTATGGGTTCCTAGCGGCCAACTAAACATAAGTCTAGTTGAGAGCGGCCGCAAACGATGTCAAAATCGTACACCCATAGTGTAAAAACGGGATTGAAGGAGAGAAAAACCCGAAAAAAGGTTCGGTACCTCGTGGAGGAGCGAAGAGGCCGTGGCGGTGGTCATGGCCGGTACCTACGGACTCGTGGCGGTGAGGCAAAGCGGATCCTGACAAGAATCAACGGAATCCGACGACGGAGGAGGGAGAACGGAGCGACCGGATATGCCCTCGGGTTTCTCCAAAAACCACTGGACGTCAAAAAAAAACTTCTGGAATGTCGGTTCTGTGAAACCGATGAAATGGATTTCATATATATACTTAAATCTTTTTAATTTTTACATCCATGTCCCCAATGCGCGTTAACTCACTAGTTACGCGCCGAACCTCCAAAATTCGCGCCGTAAGCGCGCAGCGAGGCCCGTGGCCTGCGACTAAGCCCCACACCCGACTCTACGGGTATAAATATGGGAAAAAGACACAAATACCCATACGCTGAAACGTCACATTTTCCTGCCGAAAATGACCAGAAAAATGGCAGAAAAATCCCAGAAAATCGTAGAAAAATCAGGGACCTTACAAATACGAACCACTAGGTCAAACAATACTCTAACTAATCAGTTAAAAATGGCAAGAGTACCTTCAAGTACTGCATTATCCTTTACATCTTTAGTCAACAAAGTAAACATTCGCGCTCCCGTTCTCTTCTTTCCATCCTCGCTCAAATTGCCTTGTGCTCCTTTAGTTCCTTGGGGATATTGTCGAGCAATGTGTCTGGGTTTCTTAAGAGTGTAGCACAACTTAATCTATCTTTCACTGGTTTTACCTAAATGATTTTGACCATATAGTTTACATTTTCACTCAATCGTTTTATTCTCATGTGGCACAAAATTCTTTGAGGATGATGTAGCATTCCTCATTCACTTAATTGATTGATTCCCATGTGCATTTCCTCCTTTACCCTTATCGTAGTCTTTATATTTATAATTTTTGTTATATTCAATATTCCTAAAACTTATGAAATTCTGAAACTTGTTTAAGTAATTTTGGTATGCGAATGTGATATAGATAAGCTTAAAAAATCTTAATTATTCTTTAGTCTTCTGCCTTGATCCAAAAGAACATGTTTATACCTATTTTTAAATATCTTAATTCCAAATCTGATTCGACCACAACAACATCTAATTTAATATAAAATTTAATACATACATAAGGTTTTTGACATAATTATTTTGACAAATAAATTAACCAATAAACTTAACATATGATTCATATGTTCTTACAAATATTACTACAATCATATATAAGTGGAATAAACATAACATTCACAAATATTATTTTCACATTATTTCAAATCCATAACGTAACCTCACTTATGAGTTTTTTCCTCCATAAGTGTAAGTCATAAGGTTTACTAAGACACGGTAGTTACATCTACGAATATAACCTCACCTTACTAGACCATGAACTACTCACACTCAGATCTTAAGTACTTTGAAGTTTGCCTCCTCTATCCACGTAATGAAGCTAAGGCCTACGGGGTTCATGGACCCAAGTGGTTAAGATTTCACTTTTTATAATCATTGAAACCTCTTATATTACATTGTAGGGGACCATCCATATTTTAATATTATAGTTCATTTGAACGCATCTCTTGAGTTAGGGAAGTAATTATATATGACTCTTATCTTTAGTGAGCCGGAAGACCTTACTCTTATTTCATATCAAACTTTTTTTATCGATATGGCTAAAGACTCACTTGAGAAGTTATTTAAACACGAGAATCCTGTGTCCTTAAATGTTTTTATCTAACAATCTGGGGGTACAATTCATTAAAAGGATTTCTACAAACACAAGGGACATATACCCTAAACATCATCATATCACTATGTTATATATAATTGCATTTCATGCATTCAATATTATGCTATTATATCTCATAATAATAGTGACCTAACACATATAACATTTATTGCTAAAATTTACCTCAAAACCAACTTATTATTGTTAGAGTCATCGACATATCGATCAAATCACTAATGCCCATCGATACGTTGAACCCTTGTTAACAATGGGATGACAAAGAAAGACTTCCTCATAGACGTTGAACTCACTAATGGTGATTTGTCTTTGGCACACTGACATGTCGTTGCCATCATTGCTCGTACCTTCATTTTTTTATTGCTTCGATAGTGTCACTAACGTGTCAATAGACATGCTGATGATTGGGATAATTGACAGAATTGTCACACTTATTTAAAGTTCTCCTAAAAACATATTGTAATATATTACATCACTTATATTATTCTTTAACAAGGTTATAAAGTGATTTTATGGAGTTAAATACTCAATTAACATAAAACTCATTATTATTATCATCGTCATCATAATAAGGGGCTGTTTGGGTACTGAATCATGAGAAGATTCAGCCGATTCAGTGTCAATTAAGCACTGAATTATTAGAATCCTGTTTGTGTACTGAAGTTGCGCTGAATTAAAAATTCAGCACTGTAGTAAGATTCAGGCCGTTTCAGCCTAAATCAAGCCTGAATCACTGAGGTGATTCAGTCGATTCAGTCTCTTAATCACCGTTTTAAAAATTACAAATTTTATTATTTTTCAATGGTTATCGTTCATATCGATTTGAGCTTCGAAAAATGTGTCATATACCCCACTTTAAAAGTTCAAAATTACCTACCCTTGTGGGATCTTGTTTGATAGAGCCTGAATTTAGGAGTGTAATGGTACCAAGAACGTGCATATCCGAGTTCGAAAGAGAAAGTTAGAGGTGTTTAAAGTTTTAAGACTGAGTTTGACGTGACATCTGAATTTATTTTAACAAATTCTATAGCCAAACGTAATTCATAATCAGCGATGAATTTACTGAATTGAATCGCTACTGAATCGAATCGCTACTGAATTAATTCAGTACCCAAACAACCCCTAAGAACATCACATAAATTCAAACTTTTATGCTTTCATATTCAATCATTTCCTAATTTAAATTATACATGTATACTTCAAATTAAATCACAACAAGGTTAGTAATTCGACCTCTTTTTTGTTAATTAAATTAATGTTTCTAAGAATTTGATCTCACTAATGATGAACTGTCTTTGGCACACCGACATGTCGTTGCCATTATTGCTCGTACCTTCATGTTTTTTATTGCTTCGATAGTGTCACTGACGTGTCAATAGACATGCTAATGATTGGGATAATTAACAGAATTGTCACACTTATTTAAAGTTCTCCCAAAAACATATTGTAATATATTACATCACTTATATTATTCTTTAACAAGGCTATAAAGTGATTTTATGGAGTTAAATACTCAATTAACATAAAACTCATTATTATTATCATCGTCATCATAATAAGAACATCACATAAATTCAAACTTTCATGCTTTCATATTCAATCATTTCCTAATTTAAATCATACATATATACTTCATATTAAATCACAACAACAAGGCTAGTAATTGAACCTCTTTTTTGTTAATTAAATTAAGGTCTCCAAGAATCTGATCCTTCTTCCCTCTTTTCGCTGAACTTTGACATGCCCTAATCTATCGTTTCCTCCTAAAGTTGAAGAATTTGGGTCAAGGTTTGTCAAAGGTATATTTATATGGAAATCAAAGAACTGGATTTTGGTACATAACCATTATATAGAACCACTTAAAACTATTTTTACATATAGTTCCAAACCCATTGATAAGATTGCTCTAAAATCATCGAGGCATCGAAGGTTGCCGACAACATTTTTTGGGCTTCATTAGTGAATTTAGCGTTGAATCTTACCAATGGTGAAATAACAATTTTGTCGGTAGGTTTACCAACGCATCTTTACCTACCGACATAACTTGTTCTAAGTAAACTTAAACAAACTTTATACTTATCATCGTTACTACTTTCTTAAATTTATTACTTAATAATATTATATTTATCAAAGGGGTTCATCGATTCAAAGAATATGAAACCCACTAACACAAAAATCACAAATAAACTATGAAGATGACTCTTGAATAAATGTATATAAATTCATCACAAAAATTAAAGTTGTCGCATGCAAAGCCAACGTTGAACATTATTGGTGTTGTTAGCATAAGCAAGTAGGGCAAATATTTCTATGAATTTTTGTCAACATAGATTAGATAAAAAAACTATGATAAGGCATCATGTTTTATATTTGTCATATTTTGATCAATGACATTTATGATGAGAGTCATATTTATTTTAATTTATAATGCATATTCTTGAGAAAAAACTTGAATAAGATTTCTAATGAGCTACTTTTTACAATTGACAATTTACAAACATACCTATGATAGTACAATGCTCTTAATTGAGGTTGGGCAAAATTTATAAACATGTCATGCCTATGGTAGTACAAAGGTTCTCATTTATTAAGGTGGCTCCGCCCATAGGCATAGGTCTAATTTTCTTCAATGATAGTTACAATCTACTTCGGCAATTGCACAAAACATATATTCGTGGAGATTTCTTATGGACATAGTGGTAACCATTAAGCAACCATTACTAGTGACCACGTGGATATTCATCGTCAAATGTTCAGCCATGTTTAAGGTGTCCTTGGTTGCATCTAGCCAAATTATTTTCTCTACCAATTTCTAAACATGACCATAAGCAAAGGCCTCGACCAACTATTTGTCTGAGGTCCAGTTAATTTTATATAAAGAGCATTTTTTGTTTCTCCATAAGTATCATTTTCATATACATACATTCTTAACTATATATTTACAATCATGTTAATATTACATTTGAATTCTTCCTTAAAGTTAATAACTAAATATATGCTCTCTAGAACCCATATTAATAGCTCCATTTGGCAACAAAAAATTGTCCCATATTAATAACTCCATCATGTTCAATTTAATTTGTTAGATAGTTGAAAAAGAGTCTCATACAATTATTTTCCATTATCTTATATGTGGGATTCACCATTTAATAAAAATAAAATATTTTTATTATGTTTAGCTCTAGGTTGGAACCTACTTGAGATGGGTAAAGATCGAGATAATGATGTGTTAATGATTGCACTTTTTACGAAGCATATTAAGCTAAGTTATATGCATGACTAAAAAAGTATGAGCCAACGAAATTGTATGTTATTATTCATACTCTATCATAGCTCCTCATACAGAGTATTTCGAAATACTTACCATCCTCCACACATTGCAAGAAGTGGAGTATGCAACAATGGTGCAGTGGGGAGTGGCCAAACTCAGTTGGTCCAAGCGTGACAATTGAAAGATCCTCTCTATTATATAAACTAATCCTAAATTGTGATAATAGAAATAGGGTTGTGATTTGCCTTAATTATTGAGGTGCTTGAGGACCCGGCATCAACATGCAGATCGACGTTGGTTTCTTGACCTTAAGAACACTTAGAGAGTGTTGTGGAAGAAAATCTAACAATCTAGAGAGGGAGGAAATTGTGAAGCCACTACCATTGATAGTCTCTTGAAAAGAAAGGGCGTCATATCATGGGAAAATGGCTAGTACTTCAAGTTTTGCCTAAGTGGAATTGAAATTTTTTTAAAAAAATTCATGGGGATTTCTTGTAAGCTATAATTGCAAGGTTACCTGTTGCTTCATTCTTTCAATTTCCGAACGATCTCTAAAAAGTGGAATTTCTTGCCGGCATCGCCAATTTTTGCACAACAGTGTGCAAAGGTTCGATGTGCCCATCCTTAGTTGTACATTTAAACAATCACCGAACCAAGAGTGAATCATGTGTCCATGCATGCATATTCTACACTCAAGAAATGGGACCTCACAACCATCGCAACACTGCTACGTGTGTCACGCCCCGGTGATGCCTGACCAAGCGCGCGGGGGTGACGAAGGAAAATTGAGAAACGATCTAGCGGAAGACTTAACCCTAACCACGTGCGATTAACATAATTACGGAGTACGCACAATCCTTTGAGCAAGAGTAAATAAAAGGAAAGAAAGAGTGTTGCTTATCACAAAGTAAACAACGAATCTCAAACCCACATGCCCCACACTGGCTCAAATAAGTCTTAAGCAAACATAACTGTGAAATGTGACATAAATCCAAAACAAAGAACCCTACACAAAGATTCTAAACATAAGCATCAAACCAAAGAAGATGTCACACAACGATCTCCATGATCATATCCAAGCCATCCCCGACCTTTCCTTAAAGAGGAGATCTTGTCCGTCTGCATGTCGCACCACGCAGACCCAAATCAAAACAAAAGGAAGAGGGGTGAGTTTAACAAACTCAGCAATGGTTTTTAATATCACTATCAACATCGAAAATACGATACCATAGCAATAAGATCATTCAGATCGAAGATTAACATGGTGCATCATTTTCTAATCACACATACACATCACCTAAAACTGCATCATAGTGCATAATTCACATAATTTCATTCTCATCATAACACCCTGCATGAATGTATCTCTAACATACACGTTCCATCATGCATCACATCAAATTCAACCTGCATGGATGTATCTCTAACATACATATTCTCACATGCATCATGTCATAATCAACATGCATGGATGTATCTCTAACATACATATTCCCACATGCATTATATCATAATCAACCTGCACGAATGTATCTCTAACATACACATTCCCATATGCATCATATCATAATCAACCTGCATGGATATATCTCTAACATACATATTCCCACATGCATTATATCATAATCAACCTGTATGAAATGTATATTTAACATACATATTCCATCATGCATCATATCATAACAACCTCCATCAAGGAGTAATCACACATTGGTGTCACACAGACGGGACATAGACAAGGCCACGAAGGCGTGTCATGATCCAAAATTCTACACAAGAATTCAAGAAAGACCGGGGTTGTCAATCCCTAATGCTGCTCGCCCTGGACGATCCTGGCCAAGGATGTCCCATTCTCACACAGAGAATCTAGAGCAGGGGTGTTCGTCCAGGGACATCTCCTGCGGAGGGAAGAGCCCGAGTTCTCACACAAAGAACCCTAAAACACGTAGTAGCGGGGTGCACACGACATACCACACTGGATTCTCAGGGTCTAGATGACACTCATAATAACATTCTCACAATCCGCAAGACAAGTACACAACTCGTCCCCGTATAATCCCATTTCATTAAACTCAACCCGGGGAGTGCACTCGTTCCACACAGGAACTCAAATCAAAATATGTCCTTTCGGACCAATCAACTTGCGATTAATCCACGATCGATCAATCCGGGACACAATTTTATCACATTGCATCCAATCAGTCAAATTCAATTAACCACGATGAAGCCTCAATTCGAAATTCATTTTCATGATGCATGCAACATGGTACATACGTAGGCAAAGCATACATGAATCCTAATCCATGATAAGTGTTCTCACCAGCCCCTAATGCATCATTCATAATCACAATATCAAGCTTCAACATTATCATTTAACCCCCACATATGTGTGTATAACTAGTAGAAGCATTTCACACAATGCATGTCAACATGCTTGAAAATAAACTCACTACCACACTACACATGTGAATTACCATTTAAACATGAATTCCAGCAGAAATCATAGAAGAAAAATCATTGAAATCATAACTTAAATGAAAACTCAACCACAAAGGCTAAACACATATAAGATTATTTATTTCATCCTTGAGTCATGACATTCACCAACATCCACACATCAACTAACCACATTCTATCATGACAAATCAGTCCAATAATAGGTTGTAGTTCTACTGAAAATATGCTTAATTTAAAGAAAATCAACCATTCATAATTTCAAGATGACAATTCTAACATCATGCCACAAAAATAAGTCCTTCCACAAATCTCTAAGCATATATCTCAATTCTATAAACTCAATAGCATGCATTTCCAGTAGCATAATATAACTTAAAACATTCCACATTAATATAAAAATTGGCAAGCTAAAGTGGAATCATCGAAATAAATATCATATGCACAACATACAATTTACTGTGTAGTCGTTGGAACGCCCTTCAGGCCGTTCTATTGGTTAAACGCAAAATTTGAAATTCACAGATTGGTCGTTCGAACGCCTAGTACGCCGTTCGATCGGATGAACTGGAAAACTGCCGTTCCGACAGTGTTGCTGTTCAAACGCCAACAAGGCAGAATTGGTCATCTTCTTCCTTTCGCAAATCCAAACCGAAACACCATTGATAACACTTCAAATCCACATCTAACACCCTAATCATCATCAAAAGTCCTTCTTGACTTCCAGAATGTTAAACCATATCATAATAATGCAAAACCCTAAGAAATTGGGATTAAATATTTTTATTTTTTAATCATGCCATTAACACTCCAAATCAAGTAATCTCCATTCGAAATAAGCTAAAAATCAAGAATTTTACTATGGATAAACTGAGATTTCGAAGACCCATTACCTTAGCACTTGATTAATCTCGGATTGGAGAGTTACCCTTCTTGAAAACCTTCCAAAAACATTGAGTTTGGATTAAATTCCATTACAAATCGATTTACCAAAGAAATCCCTAATTAAAATTTAGATATAGGGCTTGTTGATGGTAAAAATTAAAATTTGAAAGCTAGGGTTTGTAGTGAAATACAAATCAGTAGTTTTTGATGTCTAAAAATGAATTGAAACAAGGGGAAATGGTAGATTTGGAAGAGATTAAGAAGAAAGATAGGGTTTAGTGCTTAATTAGAGTAGGCTTACTTTAATCGTCTTCTAATCTGGGCCTAATTAAGGATTAGGCCAGACCTCCCTCCTTAGCCTATTCTCAAAAATAGAAATGGTTCAGGTTTGCCCTTTTATAGTAAGAGTTGGGGTATGCATGGGTAAATTGTGGGGTGTAAATAGGAAAAGTAGGCTAAAAATAGGTATTTTATAAATTTAAGCACTAATTAAGCCTAATAAAATTCTGAAAATTTTTGTATGACCTTAAGTAGACATCTAGGTTCATTTGACCCAAAATCCAAAATTTCGACGATGGGGCCCACAGGGTTCCCGCCAAAACCCTAATTTTCGAAAAAAAAAGTAAAAATTCAAAAAAATCCTAAAAAATCACATTTGATTTAAAATCACTTAAAACCACTAATCTTAAAGTTATTTTTGGTTAAAACTATTTTAAATATTATTTATTCAAAAAATCAGCGAATAGATCAAAAAATGCACTAATCTCACGATAACCAACAATTAAAGAAAACCAAAAAACCGGTTTAGAGATGAGGGTCCTTACAATGTGAATTCTGGGTCCGTCCACTCGTTTCACGGGGATAAATTCTTAGATGAGAATCTGCCTTGTAATGGTCTGGTTGCATTCCACAGCCATCATTCTACTCATTTAGCTTTTACCCAATTTTTATAGCATAATTAATATTCAAAATCTTTTATTTTAATAACCTTTGCTCAAATTATAAGGAATAAGGCCATCTTCATTTCCCCAAACCTAAGAAACTTTCACCTTGCATGCAAATTAGGCCCTACCCAACTCGATTCATTACTCTCAACTCTCTCTTGTTGGTTACAATATGAATCTAGTGCCTTTTATGCTAACCCATCTGCCCCTTATATGAGGAGGTCCAAGAAGGACTAATATTACTAGAAGTATATTATCTTTTCGTAAACTTGTCAGACCAAACCTAAGTACAACTAAGAAACATGCTCACAATTTACCCAAGACCTCTATCCTAGCTCAGGCATGCTAAAATTCAGCATGCGCACTATTTGTAGTCTTGTCTTTTTCTATGGTAGCCTTTAAGCTCCTATTCTAGCTCGCATGATTCTTACTTTAAAAGAATCCACATTGCTTGCATGATTCTTACCTTAAAAGAATCTGCATTATGTCCGTTTTTCATATGGAGTCCAAGTGCTACAAGGATTTTGCCATCTAAAGAGCTTATTCACATGCAACTATTATCATCTGAGTTTTCCACCCCATTAGATTTCTGCTCACATTCTCTATCGTACTAGGATCCTTGTCAAAGACCAATAACCAGCCTTCCTCCTATGCACATTCAATCAACTGTTTCTCATAAATACATTGTTAGCCGCGCGTGTGGGTTAACCTACTTAGGTGCATAGGTCTAAAATGTCTCTCCCCCACAAAAGTAGGTTACCCTAATAGCCTAACTTAAATGTGTGTTTTATCTACCAATAATATTACTTTTTTCTAGGCGATATGAGACTACTCGTTCAACCAACTTACATGTATGATTCTCATTCAACTTAAAATAGGCTTAAGCTCTCTCTACCTTATGGGTTTTACCCACTTAAATAATATGGGCTTGACCTATATAAATATTATAAGTTTAACATATAAAAATAATATACCCACCAATATAAACTTAACCTATTTAATATAATACCCATTTCTAACAATATTTACTTATTAAAACTTAAAGGCTGCCCAATCCCGTGCCTTAAGAGGAGCTAATAAGAATCCTTTAACCAGATCACTCTGAGAGCATTGTACAATTGCTCCTATTGTATATATGATATCGGGGCAAATGAACCATGTAGCCGGTCACCTATGTTGTTGTGTGTGGCAGAAAGTATCAGAGTTTGCATGGAAGCCCGACACTTATCGGTAATGGTGCCAAATTCTGTCTTTGTGTAACGGCTGTGGCATGGCGCTTGTCTTGCTCTTGCCTTCTCATTCATAGGCATAACACATACCTTGCTTTGTTGCATTAGTATATTGATAATTGATTTAAATTTTATAATCAAAATAATCTGATTATAAATTATTTAGAGATGAGTATTGCACTTTCTCTATTTAGCAATAATTAGTCCGATATAAAAAAGAAGGTCGTATCATAAAAATGTCTCATTGACCCATAATGATGGTCCGTATGAGTATGATCTCCTCATAGCTGAGTGGAGGTCCTTTTTGCAGAGCGGAGAAAAAGGTTCATACGCGTAGTCCCTGCATTTGAAATATTTAACTTCTCTATATTAACAGAATACGTATGTTCCTTACATTTTGTACAAATCCAGACAACTAATTCCAGAGTAATTAATAAGCAAGAGGATCGTCAGCTTCGAGTCAATGCTTAATGACTGGCGGGAGTACAGATTCCAATATCACAATTTCTGCATCGATGGTGCATAGGCCGATTATCTCATCACACTCGCTCCTGTTCGTGTTCAACTTCAGTTCAATTCCTGGGCTATTATTGAAGCGAGACAAACAGAACTACTCTCTCGCCCAGGGGAAAAAAGAAGCCAAGCCAAAACCATTGTACTTAATGTACGTTCTGAGTCATTAAAGGTGGATCTTTTTTCCTCATAAATACGGCAATATACAACCCCAATAATCCCCTCCGCACCCTCCTCCACTTGTATATTCATCAAGGGGGGTTATACGGTTATACAGGTTCTTTCCTCGTAACACCGTCAAAAGCGGACAATTTAGAGAACATGGCGGGAATATACTTTGCTCAGCTTCGCACAGTTAATCATAAAAAACCTATCATAACTAAAAAAAATGATTGCAGAACATATCATTACAAAAATTCTAAACCGCTGTTATTAAGCTTTGCTTATCTGCTGCTATTTCTCTAGAACCCAGCTCAAAGCAAAAAGGTTGGAAGAATGACCATTTACGAACGTGAACGGAATGTGTTGTCACCCGTTCACCATTCCTGTAGCTTAATTAGTAGCCTTGGTTTGCAATGTTACTAATGCGTTTTTTTACTGTTACAAAAGAAAATGCATTTTTGACAAGTAAATTATAAATATTTATAGCAACAACTATCATCAGTTGCACCAATATCAAAATTTTAAACTCAAACCATGAAGAGAGTAACTAGACAGTCATATGCGACAATCTTGGTATTGCACTACAAACTATATTATTCTTTCGCAACTCGTAAGTCACTTTCGAACAAGACTAGACAGTAACAGAGGTTTCCATCAAAGAGTGGCATCATTCAACCTTCTCAGCGGGCTTCATATTGAACAACTGCAAAAGGTAAAGGTGAGTGCACCAATTACCAACATTTATCTAAAAAGAAAAAATAAACAGAGCATGTTGTCCACGGTTCTGGCTAACCTATCTAGAAATGCATCGTATTGGTTTACAGCGACAGAGAAAAGCTAAATTCACCAAAATGAACATAACAATGGAACACGTATCTTATTTACCATAGATGATAAGCTTGATAGCAACTACAAACATATTAAGGCTCCTTTTCCATAAGCAGCAATTCCAAACTAAAATGTGATGCTCTAAGTGGCAGGCAACTGATGTCGGACTAAGCCTGATACTTATCAGTCACTCACAGATAATATCAAATTTCCGTATGAATTCCAGCTTCTACTTTAAAAACAAAGGTCTAGTAAGTAGAACACATACAATCACACACTAGTGTATTATTTGCTAGCTCATCACAGAGAACATCTATTACACAAATTTTCAGAATACGATGCAGTTTAGATGTAACAATATTCTCCCGTCATTTGCATCACTATAGAGCTCAATTTAAGCATTTAGATTTGTTGATAATAACAATTCTTAGATGTAACAAGCCACAAAGTAAAGTGCACATCAGGATTCAGAGTCATTGTTTCTTCACACAGCCACTCTCTTCAGCTCAACCAGAAACAACAGTAAACCCGTGTGAGCATTTTCTACGTTTAGTGATACTAAGCTACACAAGCATGGATTTTTGGCAAATGACCATGACATGTGCAAAAAAGAAAGCTTTATACTAAAATTTGAACACCCAAATCATCATCACCACCCATGAAGTCATAGTTATATGAAAAAAGAGAATTAGTTTTCCTGCACATTTAGACATGAATCAGCAAGCAGAGCAAGTTAAACCATTTGTCCCCTGTAAAACTTTTTCCCCAAAAAAAGACTTCAAAAAATTCAACATACTTCGGCGGGTGCGCTTCTTATAAAGAATGCGGTATCCACACTCCCGGCACTGAATCACATCTCCAGGCTTGAGCGTGTTCTCCGCCCCACAATCTGCATAATTTATTTAAACCACTTAGACACTGAGCAAACAACACGGAAACCAGTAATAGAGAGAAATAAATGGATGGAGTTTATTACCTCCACAGATATAGCTCACAGGTTCGGGCTGGGGATCCATCACTCCAATCTAATCTAAGTATTATTTTTGGGGTCTCTGAGGATGACCAACCACAAAAGATTCAACGACTGTTCGCACTCAGAATAAGCAAGATAAGCACATACAAGATAAGCACATACAAACTAAAAATAGGAACAACAGGACGGAGGTCAAAATGGTCGGAATGAAGGAAAATAAACTGGGATAATGATAGACAAAACAATTGACAAAAAAATAATGAAATTAATAGATTGTTCATCGGAATAGAGCACGAGCACCACACACACTAGAGATCAGAATCAGATATTAATGGAAAAGGACATATATAGATCCAAATAAACTGACTAATTTACATAGGACATTCAGTAATCCCCAATCGACAAGCCATGCTAGAAGAATCAGATACAAATCCTCACTTAGGAAAAAACCTCCATGATATTAAACAACATTCCGTTCGTTATTTTCACTGTTTTCTTTTATAATTTAGTTAATTACACAGTTACTGGCCTCTACTAAAACAGACATCAGCTTATAACCGCATGCTAACAATCAACAACAGCTAAACATTTCACTTTTCAGACATATTAACTCTCGGGGCTTTTGCCGCGTTTCTGATACTCCAAAAACTCCAAACAACCTTACAACAGCACCAATCACGCAGAATCATACCCTTTTTCATCGTCTCATTAAGAGGAAAAATGACCAATAATCAACCCAAAGTCCTGAACAGATAAAACCCTAACCCTAAATGCCTAAAGCCCTAAACAAAGCAAAAAAATACACCAGAATATGAAAAAAACACACTACTTCCATCGTTCCTTACCCCGCCGGTGGTGGAAACAAAGGCAACGTCCCGGAGAGGAACCAGCGGTGGTGGACGCAGGAGCACCGGCGTTCAAGAGAGGCCGCGCCGAAGGGTCCTGAATGATGGAGAAGAAGAGTAGGGGATCTCGTATGTGTCAGTCCAAAGATTCCGACTTATTAATTCTTCCGTTGACCTGGACACCCCGACCCATGAGAGGTCCGGGTGGCTCAAGGGTCGAAAGTGGTGTAAAAGAACGGACGCGGATGCGGACAAGGGCTGTCCGCGTCCGTCGGTCGATGCCGAGCATAAAAACTGTCCGTCAGAGGGACACAGACAATTATACTATTTAATATATTTCAATCCAAACCATTTGTTTCAAAAAAACTTCTAACACGGAATGAGTCCATTCTAACTCTTTTCAACATATTACTATATTATATAATCACAATATTAATAATCAGATCATGTATTAGTTGAATTTGTTATATAAAAAAAATCGGATGAAGTAATTTGCAATGCAACAGTCATCGGCCAATCAATAAGAAAAAATGAGATAAGAACAACTCTATCAACAAATTAAAAGGCTAAATAATTTAACAAATTAAAGCCTAAGCAAAACATCCAGTAGCAGCCCAACATGTAGCTACAAGTAAAATCTAATTAATCTACAACACCTTCCAACAACAATGGAATGAAACAGTGTAGAATTGAACCGTAAGAGAATGGCAAACGGGTACTACAAGCTAATAATACTGCAAATGCCACTAAAGCAGACAACAGATGAAATGAAGGAATCAGAAGGACAAAAGATCATGCACAAGTAGCTTAAAAAAATTGGCTTAACAGACCAAACAAAAACAAGTACATTTGTTCTTGATCACTGATCATATCGCACGTAGCCAAAATAGCAAAGACATTTATTCCGTCCAGAAGGAAAAATTCAACAATCGAACAAAAATTAAATGAAAATGGTTTTACAACTCGAAAATCATGAACAGCAATGCCAAAAATTCTAGATAAAAAAACGATGAAGAGGATGGAGGAAGAGAATAAAATATCTGCATAACATATCAGCTAAATACATAGAATGAAGGATCTCTAATTTCGGAAATGAAAAGAAGAAATTCCCAGCTCAAAAGTACGGTATTTGGTTCCTCGGACAGACAATCAGTTGAGGCAAGTTAGGGTAGTACCGCCGTAGGTGGAGGAAGCCGACGGGAGTCCAGATGGGCGATGCCGGGAGTTGGGGTTGGGTAGCCGGGTAGGGTATACCCATGGACGCAAGTGACATTTAAAATGTTATATAGTCACGGACGCAGACATGCTAAGTCCACAGCCGCAGATGCAGAAAGGCTCTGCAATTGTATCTGTTGCGGCTAATGTATTTGTACATATCTATATATTTAAGGCTGCAAATAATATGGCTAGCCTTCAAGCCCCGCCTGGCCTAAAATTAAAGGGGTCTGGCCTTAAAAAATAGGTTATGGGCCGAGCCAATTTTTAAATGTAAAATTTTATCAATTTTTGAGCCAGCTCAAACATGAAAAAAAAATAATAAAAGCCTAGCCGAGCCTGCAATATTAAATAGAATACAATAATTACTATTTATTAAATAGAATATAATTTATATTAAATAGAATATAATAATTTTTATTTATCAAATAAAATATAATGAAGCTTTGTAATTACTTAGTTTTTAAGCTTCTCTTATATTTATTTCTCTATTCAAGATATAATTTTATCATCTGAGATAGTAAAACACTTAAAGTTAAAAAAAATTATATCACTTCTCTTTTGGCCTAAATGCCTGTCGCTTAGCCCAAACCCATCTAAATTTTGGGTTAGACCAAATTTTTTAACCATAGCTACGGGCTTGGGCCGAGCCTTGAAAAATTTTTGTTCTTTGGGCTAGGCTTGGGCCTACCTTAGCTTGTTAGGGCTCGGCC
The DNA here is from genome assembly GCA_035235625.1 of Saururus chinensis. Taxonomy (NCBI): domain Eukaryota; kingdom Viridiplantae; phylum Streptophyta; class Magnoliopsida; order Piperales; family Saururaceae; genus Saururus; species Saururus chinensis. The sequence continues at coordinate 38,836,891 of CP141145.1, forward strand.
CATTTGCAAACCTATTTGTAGTTGCGCATACAAGAATAACCTATCTGCTTTAATTGTGGATGGACATGGCTACAGACGGATGGCAGACAAACGGTGTTTGTTTACACCCTTAAAGGTTGAGCAGCCCACGGTGCCTGTATGAAAGTTAAAATATTTGAATGGCTCCTCCACGAGAGGCCCATGAGGCCATCCACCTTCACTGCTCTACTCCCCGTTGTTGTTAGAGCCGAAAGCAGCTACAACAAGCCCACTCCCAGGCCATTATCGTTGGCTCCCTCCTCCTTGCTTGCCAACTCCTCTTTGCTTATGCCTGCCTCAATTGTCTTGCCGACGTGCAACTCATTTTTGCTAAAACTTTATGTGGCCCGATAGATCGCTTCTCAGGCTGATCGATTAGTCTATTTATTGGTGGAAATCCTTGGACCTTGTCACTTGATTGATGCTCTAATCTTCAAAGTAGTGAAGTTTGTACGCTGGCTGAAGTGATTGATGAATTCTTTTTAGAAAAGACTCCTTTCAAAACTATGAGATCATTGTAGGAAAAACACTACAACTTGTTGTGCTTCAAGGCGTGAATTTACTTTCCTAAAAATAGTATTTGCCTCCACCAATCTTTGATTTTGGTGTGTAATTGGGAATTCTGCAAACCTATACTCAAGATATAATGAAGCATTCATCCTTTGTCTATAATTTCCACTCTTGAAAATAAAACTCTGATCTCCTTTTGGAATAATGGCCAAATCATTGTCTTCTCTTATGTAGAAACGAGAGATCAAGGCATTTTTTAGAAAACCAAGAGATGAAATCAAGAAGCTCTCTTTTTTAAGTGAAAAATGTCTCCTTATATGATTTGGGAAGAATTCCCCTATCAAGAGTTGCAACCCTTCGTTCAAAATCTGATATAAAACTGAAAATGCATGATTTAACTATTACAACAATTGATCGCCAAGAGAGTCTATTGGTCACTCAAATGATTGTAATTTGCGTTTTATGCCAATTGATTGATCATTTCCTGGGCAAATCGATTAATCAATCAATGATTGTTAAGTGATTTTCACGGACTGATCGATTAGTTACCAAATTTGATAAATGACTATTAAAACTTGACATGGCCCAATCAATCACCTCTCAGGCTAATCGATCCTTTTTTTATAAATTAAGAAAATGAAGATAGATAAATCTATTGTGGTTTCAACTATAATAGAGAAGCTACCTCCTTCATGAAAAGACTTTAAGAATAGTCTTAAGCACAAAAAGGATGAACTTTCTATTGAGGAATTAGCCTCCCACTTCATGTTTGAGGAAGAAACAAGAGTTCATGAGGAGAAAGAAGAGTACAACAACTCCAATGTGCATATTATGAAGGAAGGACAAAACTCTAAGAATGTTAGCAAGGGTGAATAAAATACTCAAAAGAGGAGCAATCCTAATAACAATATTGACCAAAACAAGAAGAAAAAGGGTGCGCGCTTCTATTGAAAGAAGCCGAGACATTACAAACCAGAATGTCGCTTCTATTTAAAAAATAAATTTGCACAAGACATCATAGAGAAGTATGTTATTGTGATATCCAAAGTTAATAACCTCGATGATGATGTTTGTTAGTAGATTGATTCGGGTGCAACATGACATGTGTGCAATGACAAGAAATCATTTGTGACATATGAAAATGTGGAGGATGGCATCATCCTTTACATGGGGAACTCTTCAATGACTCTGGTGAAAGGTAAAGAAAATGTAGAACTTGAATTTACTTAGAGAAAAATAGTGACTTGCCAATGTGTATCTTGTGTCTAAGATTAGAAAAAAAAATTATATCGGGAGGACTCTTGAATAAGTTTGGGTTTAAGCTTATATTTGAGGATGATAAATTTGTGTTGTCTAAGGGTGGAGCCTTTGTTGGAAAAGACTATTTGTATAAAAGGTTGTTTAAGCTTAGTATTAATAAGAATGATGTTTTTGCTTATATACTTGACTCTCTTTCTTTGTGGCATGGTCATTTAGAACATGTTCATACTAGGAAAATGAATGATATGGTCAAGTTAAATTTAACTCCTAAGTATGAGAATATTATACAAGATAAGTGTAAAATTTACATGCAAATAAAGATCACTAAAAAACTTTTTTCCAAATGTTCAAAGGACATCTTCTTTACTTGATTTAATACATAATGATATGTGTGACATGCATGCTAATAATACTAGAAGTGGAAAGAAATATTTTGTCACTTTTATTGATGATTGCTCTAGATATTGTTATGTTTACTTGTCGAATGGTAAAGATGATATTTTAGATAAATTTAACTTATACAAAACTGAGGTAAAAAATTTGTATGAAATGTCTTCAGTTGAATAGAGGAGGTTAATATCCCTTTTCAAATTATTGTGAATCAGTTGGTATAAAATTTAGTTTTTCACAAATATATCATCCATGTACAATTACATAAGGAGAAAAATAATCAAAGTTCATACTTAGATTTATATTATGGTTTGAAATTCTTAAAATCATCTCAAAACTCCCAAGTAGGCCCTTCTACCTACACACTAAGCTTCGTTAAGTCGTGCAAGGTCAGGAGATGGTGAGTATTTTAAAATTTTTAGTAGGAAAACTTATATTATAAGACATAAATTAACAAGCGCAATTTCAAAGCACATATTATAAATAATACTTTTAATAAAACAGTGTACCTCTCACCCAAAAACTTCTCTAGAGTTTCTTCCTACGTATTGAAGATGCTCCTAAGGTTGGCAAGCTCTAATGACTTGCTAAAAGTATATCAAACACCTACTTCATCCTATGGACTTTGTTACGGGTATAAAACAGTTTCCTCTTACTCCTCCCGGATCATTACAAAACACCTTGTGTTTGTGAAGAGAAGAAACACTCGTGATAATAAGGCAATGAGATCATGAGAGTAGAGAGTCTTCTTATGATACTTTGTACCTTAGTGCTCATAGCCTAGCCTTCTTAAAGGGTCTTACCCATTGTTAGGGACTCACCAAGCTAAAATAGGTATTGTGCATCTGATTCCAAAATGGATTATAATTGTGTCATCTTCTAATCCACGAAGCTCTATTGGGGCACCCAACAGTATATCCAAACAAACAAATCAATCCTAAGTTCATAAACTCATAAAGGGAAATTTTTCCTTTAAAATAGTCCATTCAAATGCTTATTCTTTCAAAAACCCTAGCCTCACCTCTATAAGCCATGAGAGTGTCACTAATAACAACTGCAAAGATAGGGTCAGTAAATTCCAATGAGACAATTACTCATTCTTCATCCCTTTAAGTAACTCGGTCACCATGCTTTTACGTATTTTCAAAAGAAATCTTGATAATCATCTTTTCGACAAGGATGAGTTCTCTAAAACCACCTTTCAAAAATACTTTAGTCATTCCTAATTAAAATAGTGGCGAAGCTAGATTTTCTCTATCTCGCATGCTTCAACGTGTATAATTCATAATCAAAGTCTAATGATAAACCATTCGATAAAATGAAATATATGAGGCAATCTTAACAATCACACTATATAAATCGTATCCTATTCCAAAGGATAATCAATCAAAAATTTGAATATATGTGTAAAAATTTTAAAACATAACTTGAAATTAACTTTAACACATAGCATGCTAGAGTCATATGTATACTAAGTTCAAAAGACAACCAAAGTAAACATTTAAAATAAAAAACCCCTACATCGATCTTCGCACAAGTTTGAAGACAACGAGTTGGACTCCACAAACTTGAAAATCAATTTTTTGGGCTTTAGATCTCTCCAACCTGAAAAATAAACTCTATCACAGCATCCAGTACACTCGATTTAGGTAAGAATGTCTCTTGAATGACTCGAATCAGACTTAAAACAGCTTAAATGAGAGAAATGAAGTTTGAGGAATGTGGGAGAGAAGAAATTGGAAAAACTGAACCCCATGTACGTTTAAATAGCCGTGTGAGACGATTCATGCATCACGCACACATGGTGGGGCCATTGGGTGTGTTGTAACGCATGGCAGCGCATAAAGTGAGTTTGCACGGGCCTGGCCCATGTTCACCGCAGGGAGCACACACCGCGCAGGCCGGCAGGGGTGACTCGCATCCCGTGTGTCATTGTGCGCCAATGTGTGATGTTGGCCTGCAAGTGTCGTGTGGGCTCTTGCAGCGCGTTAGCAGCTGGAGCCTAACACAATAAATAAACTATTTTTTTTCAAAAAATTAAAAATCTTTAAAAGCGTGTAACTTTCTCTCCTGAACTCCTATTCATGCATTCTTAGTATAATTGGGCTCATATCGATAAGCCCTACAAAACTAAACCATGCATGGATAGATTATCTAGCACTTGTCAAGTGGGCTTCACCCATGTGACACTCTTCCTGAGGCTATCACTTTTAACCCTGGTATCCGATTTGTGCGATTCAAGGCTCGTTATGTTCATTTTTTAGAGCTTTACCACTAAGAAAGCTGTAAGGTCCCTGATTTTTCTACGATTTTCTAGAATTTTTCTGCCATTTTTCTGGTCATTTTCGGTAGGAAAATGTGACGTTTCAGCGTATGGGTATTTGTGTCTTTTCCCCGTATTTATACCCGTAGAGTCGGGTGTGGGGCTTAGTCGCGGGCCACAGGCCTCGCTGCGCGCTTATGGCGCAAAGTTTGGAGCTATAGCGCGTAACCAGTGAGTTAACGCGCATTGGGGATATAGATGTAAAAATAAAAAAGGTGAATAGTAAAATCACGGCTTATAAAGCCATCTTCAGTAAGTTTCGTTCCAGAAACTTATAGAAGGAAAAAATGACGTCCAGAGAGGAGAAGAGAAAACCCGAGGGCATATCCGGTCGCTCCGTTCTCCCTCCTCCGTCATCAGATTCCTTCGATTCTTGTCAGGATCCGCTTTGCCTCACCGCCACGAGTCCATAGGTACCGGCCATGACCGCCGCCATGGCCTCTTCGCTCCTCCACGAGGTACCGAACTTTTTTTCGGGTTTTTCTCTCCTTCAATCCCGTTTTTGCACTGTGGGTGTACGATTTTGACATCGTTTGCAGCCGCTCTCAACTAGACTTATGTTTAGTTGGCCGCTAGGAACCCATAGACACTGGCTGGAGCCGCCGCCATGCTTTTTTCGCTCCGTGATGAGCTACCGATCTTTTGGTCGGGTTTTTGTTACAATTCACATCTCACTGTCCGTGGGATGTTTTGGATGCCGGTGTGTTTCCGGTTGTCGTCCGGCCACCGGTAGGACTCCATCCAGCCTACCTCGACCCGGTGTTGGTAGGGGGTTGCCGTTTCCGACCCCGCCTCGCCCCTATTGCCATGCTCCGCCCAATTAGACGCTTTGGGTGCGTCTTGGGCCGTGGTCATCGGCAAGTCATATGCTATTTGGCCATTATGGGCTCTGCCCCGGCTCGGCGACAGTGAGGGTCAGCCCCACTTGGCCTAATTATATTACCGCTCGGAATGGGCCGCTTGTCATTTGCCCTATACCGTGCGAGATGCACAACCGCCGCACCATGGGTTTTGGTTGTGGGTGGCGATCGGCGATGTCGCCGCTTTGATTGGCCACAGCTAAGGGTCTTAGCCCTGTTGGCTTTTGTGGACCTTGAGTCGCCTTATTTCAGCCATCTCCCCCGCCCTTTGGGCCGCGTGCGCATGTAGCCACGCGTGTACTTCTGGGTTTAGGCGCCGCATTCGTGCCGCCTAACCATCGGTTGGCTTTGCCACCGAGTGGAGTTGACCACTAGAGCTGTCCTCCACCTCTCCTTTGTTCTCGAGCGTTGCCCCACGCTCTCCGCCCTTATGTGGGCCTTTGTTGACCGGAATCGTTGCCGTTGGGTGCTGTCCACGGCCGATTTCGACGTCTTTGTGGCCGACTGAGCACGTTTTAGCCACCGGCCGATCTTCAGTGTACACCATCGACTTTGGGTCGCACCGCCACATATGTTGGCTTGACATTTCTCCCGGCCGCCCTAGTGTGCCGCCGTGGATCGCGGATTTTTACCGCATTGAGTTCTGACACTCTGTTTGGCCGTGGATAGTTCCAGCGCATCTTGAAATCCTCAGGACAACAGCTCTCTCAGCCAGGCAACGGTTTTGACCGCCAACTCCGCCGCCGACGCCGCCACCGTCGGGTGCTCGCCATCGAACGTCATGATTACGAGGTAGGGGAGCTTTGAACTCGTAAATTCATGAAACATGCTTTGAATGAGTAGCAGCATGCTAGGATTGTATGATTCCATGCTTGGATGTTAAGTAACGATCTGATTGCATGATGTGCGTGTAAGCATGATTGTATGGTATGACTGATATGCATGAGATGTATGCACGTTTTATGGATGTGGATTATGTATGCGCTGGCGATGGCTAGCAAATATGTCAGTATGCTATGTATGGGTTATGCACGTGCTAGTGATGGCTAGCGTGCATGTTTGAAGTATGTATGAATGTGTGTGTGCACGTGCTAGAGATGACTAGCGTGTACGTTAGATGTATGCATATGCTAGTGATGGCTAGCGTGCATGTTTGACGTGTGGATGCATGTGCTAGTGATGGCTAGCGTGCATGTTTGACGTGTGGATGCATGTGCTAGTGATGGCTAGCGTGCATGTTTGTAAGTTATGTATGTATGACCGTATGTGTATGTTATACGTATGTGTGAGACATACGTATGTATGATGACATTTTACCTATGCTTTGGATGTGTGTAAGAGTATGTGGGCAGATGTATGGGCGATAAACAGTAAGAGGTGATAGAAGCTCTGTCTGAATTTGGATGCGGTTGTGTAAGCGTATGACAGAGGATAAGAGTATGACGGGCAAGGATTAGAATGGATCAGTTTGGGGTGGATTGTGTGTTGGGCATTTGTCAGACAGTAAGAGGGTTCATAATTGTACAAGCATAACGTACAGATTATGAAGTGAAAAATAAGTATAATAAGTGAGATATAAGTAAGAGGGCGACAACTGGGTTGGCTCTGAGGAGCGATATTTGAGGATGTCAGTGTAAGAGGTTTTGGCCATAAGATGGATGGCGAAGTGTGTAAGACTGTAAGGGTTTGTTGTACGATGAGTTTTGTCCACGAGGTGGACGGGTAAGTGAAGTCTGTTGCCTTAACGAACTTGGGTTTCGGATCGGGCTCAGCTTCGGTTTGACGATCGAGGAATTTGTGAGTTTGTGTGGCATAATTGTACCGCATAATATACTTAATTCAAACTGGAATTATAAGCACAACTAATGATAGCGTTGTGAGTTTGAGACCTGAGGGTTCGACGGATTAAGTTCCGTGTTTGAGCTGGCCGCTGATGAGTTGGCCAGGCGTTTATCATGTCTTGCCATGGTGTTTATCCTGCGGGATGTTGTCTATGTGCTATGTAGAGCACCGGACGTCTGATGCTTTGCTGAGAGCGATGTTGTTTCTGACTTTGTCTGCGTGCTGTATGAAGCCCAGACGTCTGATGCTCTGCTGAGAGCGACGTATGTTTCTGATTTGGTCTGTGTGCTGTGTAAGCCCAGACGTTTGATGCCGTTGAGAGCGTTGTATGTTTCCGCCCAAGAGTGGCACTGTACGTTTCTGCCCAAGTGGCACTGTATGTTTTCTGCCCAAGAGTGGCAATAGCACTATAAGACCCATTATGGTGGGCGATTCTATGGCACTATAAGACCCATTATGGTGGGCAACTGTATGACCCCTTATGTGTGGGTGTTTATGTTTGTGTGCTCAGGTAAGTAGTATCATGGATCTACTCTTACCTGTTTGATCCAGTGCCCCATGAGCATTGGTGTGCCTTACCTTCGGAAAAGTCCATGGCGTCTAGTCACTCCCTGGAGGTTAAGGTGTTGCCCCATTGGCATTCTTTTCCATTTCGACGCTGGAGCTTATTAGTTGTAATGAGCTTCAGTGGTCGTTGATATGTGTACGATTATGAGTACGACTGTATGTGTATGAGCAAGACTGTAAGTGTATGAGTATGAGTAAGACTGTAGGCGTATGAGTATGAGTAAGACTGTAAGCGTATGAGTATGAGCACGACTGTAAGAGTATGAGTACGATTGTGAGAATATGGTTCTGAGTAAGACAGTAAGTATGATTTTGTGCATCGTACGAGTGAGGTCGTACGAGTCTGATTGTACGAGTAAGGTCGTACATGTATGAGTAAGCTGTATGAGTGAGCATACGATTGTACGAGTAAGGTCGTACAAGTATGCGTATGTTGTATGAGTATACGTACGGTGGTACGAGTAAGTTGTATGACCCTGGATAAGGGTGTTTGTGTAAGTTGATTGAATAGTATGCTTTGGCACGTTGGTGCCTTTGGTATGATCGTATGCGTATGTGCACGATATGATTATATTATGTTGACTGCTTCATGTTTGAGTTGCATGATGCATGCATTTTTGAACTTGTGAGTTCACCATTTGGGATTTCCCCTACTGGGTATTTTCCTATTGAGTATGAAAATACTCACCCTACTATTTTTAGCCCCGTTGTACGGGAGGTTTTGCAGGTTGTGCGGAGAGCTCCTGATGATGGACGCTCGTTTTAGCGGTGGATTGATTCCCGTTGACTCAGGTATTTGCTTGACTCTCTGCGAGTTTATTTGTGCCACGATCTCCTGTATTAGGTGAGATGAGACATCATGATGTTTATTCTGGACTTTTGTTTTGATCAGAATGTGGACTGTTATGGGACTTGTACTCAGGGATGCCCGGGAGAGTGATTTGTATTTAAAAGTCTATGATCATAGCAAAATTTATTCGTACGTGTGTTTTCGAGTAGCGCCTGATGATATTTGCTTTGGCCGTACGATGATTGACCGTATGTGGATGTTTAATGTTTTAAATTATAAACTGTTTTATTAGGTTTTGGTTTCGTCATTTTTCCTCCGATTTACAGACGTTATATTGAAAAATTTTTCGTGAATTTTAAGGAAAATGTGTGAAAAATCTCGTGCGTTACAAAAGCCCACCAAATAAATACTTCTAAATAATTTAAAATTACTAAAAATTCAAAAATTAGCTTTATTAGAGGTGTAAAATCATGACAAAAAATCACGGTCATTACAATTGCAATTCCAAAAATTGTGGACTCAAGTGTTGAAGGTGAATCATCGAAGGCAATTATAATAGATGGTGAACCTATTTACACTTGAAAACATGAGGAGATAAATAATCAAGTAGAACATAGAAGTAAAAGAATAAAAACACAAAAGACTTTGTGGTCCAAATTTTGTAATCTACTTAATTGAAGGAACAAGAGAAGACACTTTTCAAGGAACATAATTTATCTTATCAATTAAGTTGGATCCTCCTATATTTGAAAAAGCTATGAAATTTCAAGATGTAGGATTTTGGAAAGAGGTTATAAATGAGGAGATGAATTCTATAATGGGTTATAAGACTTGAAAACTTCTTGATTTACACTTGGCTCAAAAATAATTAAATACAAATTGATCTTAAAAAATAAAATAAAGATTAATAGAACCATTGATAAATTTAAGGCTAGATTAAAGGCAAAGGGTTTTACCCAAAAGGAATGTATTAATTACTTTAATACATACACCCCAGTAGCTAAAATATTCACTATAATAATATTAAATTTCATATTCATCAAATAAATGTGAAAATGACTTTTCTCAATAATGAGTTGGGTGATAAAATATACATGGAGCAACCAGAAGGTTTTGTAATAAAGGGACAATAACACAAAGTTTGTAAACTTATAAAGTCCATATACACTCTCAAGCAAGCTCAAAACAATGACAAAATTTTTTTTAACCCAAGTTGTAATAGCAAATAGATTTAAATTCTATGAATATGATAAGTGCCTCTATAGTAAGATTCATGATGGTAAATGTGTTATAATTTGCTTATATGTTAATGACATGCTAATTCATGAGACTAATATTGATAACATAAATGATACCAATTTTTTTTGTCATCAAACTTTAAAATAAAAGATATAGGTGTTGCTAATGTTATCTTTTTTTTAATTCAATGCTGATGTTATCTTTAAAATAAAGATTATTGAACAAGATAATAGTCTAGTATTTTCTCAAAGTCACTACTTAGAGAAAATACACATTTTGATTCAAATATAAGATTTTATATTTATACAGGTAAATGTATTTCTTAATTACAATATGTAAGAATAATTGGTAGTTTGTTGTATGTTATGACATTCACAAAGTTGGATATTGCTTTTGCAGTTGAAAAGCTATCTAGATATACTAATAATCCTAGTTATCTACACTGACAAGCTGGAATAGAATTTTAAAATACTTTTCTATAGTGAATATCTTACAACATTAGAAGGATTCTTGATGCTAGTTGGATTAATGACCATAATCATTCATCAATGAGTTTAGTGGATGAATTATTTTTAGATACCTAAGATATAAACAATTATAACTTATTATACTATGACATATGAGTTTATAGTTTTATATACTAGCAGTAAAGAAGCTAAATAGTTGAGGAATTTATTGTTAGATTGGCCCAAGCCAATGACACCAATTTCTATACATTGTGATAGTGAGTCTACACTATTATGGCCATATAGCAAGGTATATAATAAAAAGTCTAAATATATTAGACTAAAACTTAGTTATGTTAGAAAGCTACTCTCCAATGAAGTAATAACAATGGACTTTGTAAGATTGAGTTAAAACTTAGCGGATCCTTTCACAAAAGGATTTGTAAGGAAAATATTATTGCAAACATCATCTAGCATGGGTTTGAAACCCATTTAAATATTGTCACTATTGGTGGAAACTCAACTTGTCTTTTAAAAATATTCAAGTTCTCAAGTTCAAAGAGTAAAGTACATCATAATTTATTATGACAAACACTTAAAAAAATATTGTCATCCTAAGGTAAAGTGTTTGATACTTATAATGTATAAAAAGAAAGTTAAGATTTGTGTTATTGATAAACTTACAACCATGTGGTTGGGGTGTTACAGTTGCAAGGACACCTCTAATAGGTCTATCTATATAAGTGTGGAAATGGGGTTGCTTCCTATGAAATCAAGATATAGATACAAAACCAAAATAATGTTAGCTTTAGATTACATCCTAAAAGAATAAATGACTTGGTGTGTAATATAACCCCGGTTAATCAACATGGATAACTAGTTTAAGGACATTGCTCTGCTATGCTTTCTGGTTTACCTTTGGTAAGTATTCACTAAGTGGAGGTTCAAGTTGTAAAACACCTTCGTTTATGCCTAAGTCTTGGCCATTTTTTGTATTTTTAAAATGGTGGGAGATTGTTAAAAATTCAAAGCTTATAAGACCGATCGATCGGTGTGTGCTAGGAAATCGATTAGGCCATGTAAAGTTTTAAGAGTCGTTTTATTGATTGATCTAGTAATTGATTAATTGGTCCATGAGAATGATTTAACAATTGTTTGATCAATTGATCGGTCGAGGAAGTAATCATTCGATTGGCATAAAACACAGATTACATTTGTTTAAGCGATCAATCATTGTAACAATTAATTCATGAATTTTTAATTTTATTTCAAATTTTAAATGAAGGGTTGCAACTCTTGATAGGAGAATTTGTCCCAAATTATATAACGAGGCATTTTTCCCTTATAAAAGAGAGTTTTTATTTTATCTCTTTGATTTTCATAAAAATGTCTTGATCTCTCTTTCCTGCATAAGAGGACAAGGTTACGACCATTTGTTCCAAAAAGATATTAGAGCTTTGTCAAGAGTATAAATTGTAGATTAAAGAAGCAAACTTCACTATATCTTGAGAATAAATTTGCAAAATTCTCAATTACACACCAAAAATAAAGATTAGTGAGGAAGTACTATTTTTGAGAAAATAAAATTTTCACACCTTAGAGCTAAGGCTACGTTGAAAACTCCGACCCGAGCTGATCCAAATGGAACTAACTTAAGATTAATCCGAGTCGGGTTCTATCTCGAGTTGAATTGGTTCCAAGAAAAAATTATCTAAATAAATCTTGGATCGGGTCTAACATGTAAAAACCTAAAAACCAACCCAACCCGATTTCATAATTAACTTACAAAATAATATCTAATCCAAATTATACAATTTTTTATAAATAAAATTAATTTAATATATTTTAAATTAGTTTGAATTATTAGAAACGACCATAAAATCTTAATTCCTACTTTAATTCTGAATTTTTTTAATTCTTATTATAAGTCAAATCGAGTCTAAAAACTTTAGGTTCCTATCTCATGTTCATGTTGGGTTAGCTCTTAAAAAAACTCAACTCCTATCTTGAGTCGTCAGGTCTTGCAAAACCCAACGTAACTTAACCCAATGCAAAACCCATCCTAACCCAAATGCAACCCTACTTAAAGCACAGTTAGAGTGTTTTTCTTCAACAACAAGTTCCTAAGTTTTAAAGCAGTCTTTATAGATCAACCACTTCAGCCTCCCTATAAACTTCACTATTTTGAAGATTGGATCACGATCGAGTCGCAAGGTACAAGGATTTCCCACCAACAATTTTCCTCCACGACATTCCCGACACCGACGTGGTCTCACTCACTGCCCTCATCTCCCTCCACCTACAAGCCAACAGCCCCCGTCGAGCCCTCTCCGCGTTCTCCAGTCTTATCGTCTCCGCCGCGGCTGAAACCCGACCGATTTGCCGTAGTTGGGGGCTTGTCAACCTGCGGCCAGAGTGAAGATCTGGCTTGCGGAAAGACGATCCATTGGATGATTTATCGGCTCTAGGTGGGATTCAATGCGTTTGTGGGCAATGCTGTTGTTGATATGTACTGCAGGAATGGGGAGATTCTGATTGCCTGGCTGGTGTTTGATGATATGGTGGTTAAGGATGTGGTGTCGTGGACGACTCTCCTTCATGGGTATGTGAAGTGTGGGGATGTTGAGTCTGCTTATCGGGCGCTTGGTGAAATGCCTGATAGGAATGTTATTGATTGGACAACGATGATAATGGGCTTTGACCAGGTCGAGGAACCAATTTGGGCTCTGCAGCTCTTTCGTTGGATGCAGCTGGAGGGGGAGGCTCCGACTGTGGTCACGATAGCGGGCATGCTCTCTGACATTGGTGCATTGGATCTCGGCCGGTCCATCCATGGTTGTATATTATGGCATGGACATGAACATTACAATCTTGAATTCATTGATTGAAAAGTATTCAAAGAGTGGAAGCATTGAGACGGCAGAGAAGATCTTTGATGGAATGAAGAGGGAGGATGTTTACACTTGGACAACAATGATGTCTTGTTTTGCGGTTCATGGGCATGGATTCAGAGCGGTGTGGGAATTCTCCAAGAAGTTGGAGTCGGGAGAAGAGCCAAATGAGATTACTTTTTTAGCTCTTCTCTCTACTTGTAGCCATGGGGGATTGGTTGATGAGGGTCGGAAATGGTTTGCTATAATGAGAAAAGTTTACAACTTAGAAGCTAGGATTAAACATTATGGATGTATGGTGGATCTTCTTGGTCGAGCTGGGCATCTAAAAGGGGCAGTGGAACTTATAGCAGAAATGCAAATGGAACCAGATGGGATCATCTTAGGTCTTTGATGACTGCGTGCTTGGTCCATGGGATGTTGAATTAGCTATGAAAACAGGAAGCCAGATAATTCAACATGAAACAGTTGATGCTGGTGTCCACTTACTAATGTGAAACATTTTTGCTTCAACAAATCGATGGCAAGAAGCTCTGCAGGTGAGAAATAGGATGAAAGATCACAGAATTAAGAAAAAGCCGGGATGCATTTGGATAGAGGAGAATGGTGTTGTCTATGAGTTTCTCACAGAAAATGGGAACCATTATCATTCTGAAGAGATATACTTTCTTTTCGAAGGTATCAGCGAGCAATTAGGTCCACATTCGTCTTATTGTTAATTTTGAAAGAGAAAATGCCTCCTGATGCGATGACACTATGTGACAAGTGCCTAATATATGCACGACTAAATTGATCCACATTGCATACTCTGACAAGTAATACTTGGTCTATTCAATGAGATTAGAAAGAGGAAAATGAGGCCACAACATTCATTTTCAACAAAAGAGATTCTCAAAGGGCCAGAAGTTGCAAGGGAGTCTCTCCACTCTCTAAATGTTGCTGATCCCGCCATAATTAGCTTAGATGTCTCCTACCATTCAAGAAAATTTACCTGTTCTTGAGGTTGGTGATGGAGGAACATAATTGAAAGTTCTTACCATCCATAAGAATCATGTGCTGCTCGCAGGAATTTTAAATGAAATGTATTCCTGCATCATCTGAAGGCAGGTGCAGCTGTGGTCGTCCCCTATGGTGCGGGTCCAATCATTTTATTTGCACCAAAGTTGTGAGAACCTTGAAACCATTCTAGTTGGTGGGTGTCGAGAGCTCTTGAAGGAGCCTGTGAATTGTATGGCTTTGTTGTGGAGTTACACTTTAAACATATTTGAAATGGGCACTTCAAGGACCAATGGAACTTACCTCTACGTAGAGGAATTGAGGTCGCGGGATTGTTACTGTCGTTTATTCATGTTGACACACTCCCACTCCTTTGAACAGATCGAACTCCGGCGGATGATTACTAGAACCACCAGCATGCAACCACCCTTTGTTTCCCTCGGCTAGAATGATGGTAGCAACTCAAATCTCGTTAGAGAGGAGAGAATTCTCTTGATTTCTGCATTACCTTCCTCTTCATTCATTTTGTCTCCCAAATACCTTTTATAGAAGAACTTTCATAACTGCCTTGCAGTTATTAAGTTAAGAGTGGGCAGTTACTGGAAATGTTGGACGTGTATCTTTGAGGACGCCACGTCCAACATCTTCCACTCGTGAATTCTATAGCTTTGTCGTGAAGTTACACTCTTACACCAAACATATATGAAATGCCAAAATGGGCACTTCGAGGACATAGAAAGGAGAACGAGGAGTGGTCATCTGATGGCCTGCATTTGAGATCTTAACGTCATCGGCCATTTTAATGGACTTGTTCAGACTGGAAGCTTTGCTATTCACATTTCTGCAGCTGTCTTTAGCCGATAGCCACCCAAACTGTTCATCAGAAATTTGGGACAGTCTTTTATTGTTCATATGCAAGTAGTTGTGTATTACCTACATACAAAGTGATGGCATTACGAACTACAAGACCTATTCGTATACAGAGAACTCTCTGATTGAATGAGCACGATTGATGTCTTGCATAAGTATTTACTTTCTGTACATTCATATTCGGAATTAATCAGGATAGCAGAAACAATGGTTGCCTGAAGAATTCAGAGGGTCTTTTCATCATAAGTCCTAAATACTTCCATTTTGCCTCAAAGAGAGAGCTCTGATTGAGGAGCTCTTTATTTTCCTTTGTTTCAGTTATTTCATCTATAAAGGAGGCAAGAACCGTGTGGACTCATACTTTCTTTAACATAACAGGGAAAGGGGAGTCGGTCAATCCCAACCATCGTTTCCCATTCTCAACAAAGACACCAACATCACTGCAGATGACCTTGCAGAACTGGCAGACACCTGGGCAAAAGACGAGCTTGTAATCACCACTCTCCAACTTGTCTATCTTAAACCAGTTGCTCAGCGTGCCAATGCCTGGATTTCCAGTCACTCCACCCGTGGACACATACCTCCGTCCGGTTACCTCGTCGAATTTGAGCTCCCACACAGTCGACTGCACGCAAATGGTTGCAGCCGAGAACACCACATTCATGTCTGTGCTCAACGTGATGGCCTTGGCCTTGGCCTTGGCCTTGGGGTCGACTGGTAAGAACCTCAGTGGCAGACCGTTGGCCACTTCCTGACCCTCCTGGACCACATTGAATGGGCAGGAGCCATTCCAACTGGCGAGAGTTAGCCCGCCCCCACGGCCGCGGATGACCGGAAGGATGTAGTATTTGGCTCGCGGCCGCACCTTATGCCCGTCCACATCGAGTACAGCATTGGCGGTGGCGGCTTCTGTCAGCTGGATGGCCCATAGTGTGAGGCATAAAAGAAGGACCGCCTTCATATCTGATGATAAGAGCTAAATGTTGGGATTGTGAGTGCTCACTTGTTGTGGTGCTGGGTCTATTTATACAAGAAAATTGACGAAGTGGGAACCACATGTTATGATGTATGGATCATTATCCAAACTTTCGTCCCTCATCCCTTACTGGTTATGAGAACACAATCGAAGTCAACTTTTTCTTCTTGGTACATCAATCAAAGATAAATGCTTATTGATTATTGTCTCGTGCATTTAAGAGTCAGGTTCAATGGCTTTTGGATCCCAAGCGACTGCAGCTGGTTAAATTTGGCTGAACACGCACATGGCTTATCTTAAAATTTCCTCCTACCACCTTGACTGGCTTTCGTGCAGATGTGGTACCGGCCGTGTTCGCTGACTTTGCTGGGTCTTAGCCTATGTGTCAAGACTTGCATTCATAGACTGATACGATTGAATCAGAAATATGGTATCGGAAAGCTAAGCTATGGTATTTTATCGAAAGTTCATTTAATTTATGTTTTTTGCTTAGCTTTTCAAAGCTCATATCATTAGAGAAAACTCTTATGAAATTTTTGTCCATAAAAAATATGATAAAATCCGATTTTCATACGTGCTGAATGCTTTGATTTGCCATGGATTTGAATTGATAATTTGTTAAATCACTTGTTTCTTGCTGGTTTTGTTGGTGATATGGTTGAATTTGTTCGGGAGTTCCAGTAAAAAGGAGTTATTGATGGGAAGACTACGTTACGTGAGGCAAAGCCGTGGTTAATCTCACTGGATGAAAGATATCCGGAAGCATGCTTCCATAAAATGGTCTATGTTATAAATGAAGCATTGGTACTAATCAAATTAAGAGATAAATACAGAGACATTGACTCTGCAATGTCCCATCTCCGTAATAAATATAGCTGGACAATAATATCTCGTGTATGTAATTACTTCATATACAGAAATGAAGAAATACAAGGAGCTCAAATGTTCTAGAGAAAAAGATAGCGTTACTGAGGAAAAGCTTCTGACGTAAGCGTGACTGCTTGTTGGAGGCACTTGAAAGCTGTCTTATAATTCACAAAAGCCATGAACCAAAACTCAAATCTGTCTACAGTTACTATTTGTATGTACTTTTCAGTTGGTTTATTCACATTCTCCCCGGGGTTGGCACTGTGAATTTTCTTCAGTGGAATCATGACCTGCCAAATTGGTACAAAAAGATAAGCTTTACTTCAACGAAGAACATCTTCTGGCAATATTGTATGGAACTAAGATACCTTGTAGGGAGTTCTAATCAATGCCCCCTTCGGAGAAGTGAACGTGAGAGGCCTGTCACTGCAAAATGCAATCTTTTCTGAAGATATGAAGAGAAGCCCTGCAATGGGTCCAGCTGTTGTTGACAGATAACATTGACACGCCTGAAACAGCTTTTCTTTTGCTCCAACACAAAAAGTCTTCTTGAAAAGTTTCTCCACACCACCACCGTGAAGTATCTTGGCTCCCAAACTCAACTTAGCCATTACAGTCTCAGATATCTTGGGACCCATTTTAACTGCAAATTCAACAGAAAGACAATGTGAGATTTGTCCATCCTAACTGCAAATTCAACAGATAAAAGACAATGTGAGATTTGTCCATCCTAACTGCAAATTCAACAGATAAAATACAATTTGAGATTTGTCTTTTTTAGCAGTGTAGAGCAATGATAATAATGATTCACTGATCCGTTTGGACCAACCGATACTAGAGCAATTTGAAGTGTCTAATGATTAGGAGAAGTCATCTTTATATAAGGTATGAAACTAGATGATAATAATTCCAATTCCGCATAGAAGAATTTGAAAGAGCTAAGAAGAAAATATTACCATGCTCACAGACACCATTCACTATGCTGTCTGATTTTTTGGTGAATTTGTTCATCCAGCCAATGATGGAAAGGATTTTATCTGAAATCAGGAATCAAATACATGATCAGACGTATTTATTTAGCATAAACAGATAGAAAAAGTGAGAGAAGGAAAAGAGGAGTTACTCTTTTTGGTTTGGGAAGGCCTATATGAGGAGGAAGAGGGAAGACGACACAAACTCGCTGAAGAAGAACCAAGCATGTTCGGTGATTTGTCAACTCTGTAGGTAACAGAATTGATTGGAAAACCAAGAACATGATCCTGCACCATCTTCTTCATTCTCAATGGAGCTGTGTTCATTCTAGTTTTGCTCTAAAGCAGAGAGGCTAAGTTGTCACTCAGGCTGTGATCTATAAATGTTGGGAGGGGGGATTCTGAATGGAGAAGAACCATGGTATTTATACATGCCTTCTCAGGCATAAAATTGGCTTTCAATCCCAACTTTCAGTTGCAGAGTCATCATTAGCTCATCGAGAATAAAGGCCACTCCCCTAGCTCCCTATGCTATTGATTAGAAAAATGATTTTAATTGCACCCACGTCAAATGCTTTTAAAGGCCATGCGCAATTCTGTAGCTGAGCAATTGGAGAGATTCTCATCTCTAATTCCATTATCTGAAGTTGGCTTTTACGGATTGCATTTTATAAAAGCACCATGATTTAGTCATGGGAGGTGTTTCGTACCAACGAGATATCGTCACCTATCTTCGGAGCTATTTACATATAATCACCGATATGTAAATTTTCCAATATCTTAATTCAGCTTTTGATCTGAGGCCTACAACTTTACCTGTAGCCATTTGATCCCTACAAATTTATGCCCGGATATTAAACGAATGGACAACTAATGCCTAAAGAGACTAAGATTGCACAATAAAAAAGAAAGGCATTTTTTTTTGTTGAATCGGCGAACCTTTGCGGTCTATATTGCAGATGGATGATAAAAGCAGACGCTTATCTGTAACTCAAAGCTTTTTGCTGTTCCTTTTATTAGGGGTGAAGTGGAGAGAGACATGCTGATGGCTCCTCGGTCCAAATCATTATCTAAATCCCCGGAGCAGCCACTCAGTGACCAGATGAAAAGGTCCTACCTAATTGTGCCAGCAAAGAAAAAAGACTTCACACGTCAAATCCGAATCACTTCCATGTTGACAAGCAAAGTTGACAGTCATCAACGAAGTGGAGGTCCAAAGAGGATCTCATTTGGCCCTACTTCATAGGGCACAACCATCTGCAAAGTCAGCCATCTGCCTACCCAGAAGGAAAGGTCAGTTGATAATCCTTAATGAGCAAGGAAAAAAACATCCATTGCACCAGAAAAGGGAAGGACAGAATGGTTCTCCAAGCTACATAATAGTGTGTCCTAAATTTTTTACACCGCAGCATGAGAATATATCAATACAGATCCTAAAAGATCAGAAAAAGCTACACGAGAACAGAGGAGACTATTTGCCTGTTGAGGAGGTCCAGCCACTGCCTCTTCTTCCCCTAAACTACGATCATATGGACATCTCTAATACTATTTAACCACTGCTTCTACAAGATCAGAATTTGCAAAGCTCCCACAAAAACCAGATATGTACCCGATACACATGGGAGATGCCTTTCTCCACCAATTGCTATCTGAAATGTCTGCTACCTCCACGTATTGTACACCAATGGTTTTTAAAGGTGGGCTATCTGTGGCTGGATGTATGAGGCATGGGGTATGTCATCAATGCTGGATTCACTGGGGCGCCGGGAACCATGGCCCCTGCAACTGGGGCTCGCATCCCATATGCCATGTGGGGTGGAGCTGGAAGAGTTACTGGCGTGCCAACTGCAGAAACAAGCGGCCCACCAACTGGCTGACCAATGGTAGTAGTTCCATACATGCCAATGCCGGTAGGAACAGGCGAGGGCTGATGCGGCTGCTTGGAAGGTTTCCCAGAAGCACCAGTAGGTGTATTTGATTGGCCAGTGATGGGACCTTGAGGTGTTGATACCTCCCCATTGTTCACACTAGTAATGTCGTGAATACTGGATCTTCTCCTGTCCTTGTTGATGGAGTTCAAACGTATGAAGTATTTCTGTGCATGACTGGCTACTTGAGTAGGTGTTCTTGACACAACAAAATTTCTGGATATGCTTCGCCAGTCACCTTTGCCATATTTTTCCAATCCAAGAAGAAATAACCTATGTTGCAAGGAATATTCAATAAAAAACAATTAGAAATTAAAATGAAGTACGTATGGGTATGAAGAGAATATAGAGAAACAGGTCCACGACAATAGTACCACAAAGGGAAAAAGTAAACAAAAGCTAAAAAGGGTAGAGAATTGAATGTGCAGGTTAAAAGGCTCTTTGAATCTCTAATGTTGAACGTCACATGTCAGCAAGACAAGAAAATCCAGTGGGCAAAAGATGCCAGTTGTTCCAAAGATGGTAAGAATGAAGATTTAGCATCTGGAATTGGTGACTTTCACCAAGTATGGCCATTAAATGTTTTGCACTAAATCATAAAAAAGATAAGGATCCTAGATCTTCAGCAAGAAGATGGAGATCCTAAATCATTCAGAAAAGGATTTTACAAATTCCACCCCCCCTTTCCCACGTAGTCAAGTCGTAAACAATTTCATTGAATCATTGAAATGCCAAAAACAATCTGCAACTCTTGCTTCTTCCTCACATCACATAGGCGACATGTCCAGCAACATGTTATGTGTACAACATAATTTCTCATAAATTAGATTTTTTCCAGGAGAATATTGCTTTTTCCATGAATGAGAAAGGAACAAACTGCAATTCTTGTTTCTTCCTCACATCACATAAGCGACATGTCCAGGAATATGTTATGCGTACAACAGAATTTCTCATAAAATTAGATTTTTTTCCCAGGAGTATACGGCTTTTTCCAAGAATGAGAAGGAACATTAAACTTGGAACGTAGATGAAGTACTGATTAAACATAAGATCAGCCTGTGGCATCAAAATTCAAACAAGCTGTAGCATGGCACCTAGCTGGCAAAAAAACTTTCATTCCATGCATGAGCAGTTCATCCTCTAAAAGCATATCCTGTCAAGTACAACATTTTAAAGAAACACTTGCTGCAGGTATTGTTCTCTTATTCCGGAGACTCTTAGCTTCAAAAAAAGGCTCACTGTAACATACCAAACCTTTCTCATATCGTTATACTTAACTATTATAAGTATACATTTTTTTTGGAAACGAACTCATAAGTATTCCAAAAAAGAAAATTTCAGCATATATCAACATGCAGATATATACTGCAGAGTCATGGCTCCACATCGACATTCCATCGATGCCTGAGTTTGTACTTGCTTTCTCTCGTTTGAATAGATGGTAATACTGTTTTTCCCTCTTTAATGGTTCTATCTGTTACTTCCTTCAGTTAAATTTTTTGCAAAACAATCAGGAGAAAAAGATAAAAAGGAAACCCACACACTGATCATAACTAAAAAGTTCAAACAGACAAGAAGAATAATAAAGAAAGACTAAAATATTGGAACTAGATAAACAACTTTTGCAGAGTTGGAGGCTAAAAATCTAGTAAATGAAGAAGAGCGAGAACCTGGCAGAGCATTGCTAACAGCCAACGAAATAGAAAATCCTAGTTCAGAAAAAAAGAATAGTATTCATTTGGTATTTGGAGTATCTATATACTGCAGAGATGAACTCAAAAAGTTTTGATTCTTCACTAAAGCATAATATTCAAGTCCACTACTTTATAAAGTGATTAAATACTGTGTAGTTTATTATTAATGGCATGCGGCTTTCAGAGCAAAGAGTATTACTTATCTTAAGCAAATACCTTAATTATAACAACTGAGTATCCACTACTGAATAAAGTAATGCAACAACAACCAGTACACGCTCAACACAGACAAGCATATCATACACACGTGTACAGAGAATACTGAAAGAAGTACCTGTGTTCATCCTCAGTCCAAGCTATGCCCTTCCGTCGTTCCTGCTCGGATTTGACACCTTTTCCGCCATGATTGGAATCACTATTAAGATAATGTCCTGTGTTACCACCTTTCTTGCTAAACCCCCCTTCATTTGTGAGTTCAACAGATCCATCGGAGGAATTAACATAACTAGGGAGAGGAACACGGCCAGACTCGATGCCATCAATATCTTCCACTAGAAGCTCGTAATGAATTTTAACATCAGCTGGGGTTTTCCCGTGTACTCGGGCAGCAATCTTCTCCCACCGATCAGCAGCATCCTCCGGATGAGTTGCCAGGCCATTTTCAAAGGCCTTCTCTTGTTCCCTGCTCCACAATGAGCTGTCACTGACCTCATCCAGTGTCATCCTTCTCTTTGTGTTATAATGGAGGACAATCCAGGAAGAAGTAGATTGAATTGAATGGATTGAGAAATGAAAACAACCAACCAAGATTGTCGGTCTTCTCCTTGTACTTTGATTTTTTGTATTTACACTTCCTGGAATCAGATTAATAACTGATTTTAATTAGGAGCAAGAATAGAACCCTGAAAGCAATGGACCAAGAAACTCGATGAGTCGGCATCAGCGTTCAAGATGAGAAGTATATCTAAAACTGCAATGATGAATAAAAAAAGGGTCAACAAGCTAGAGATTTCTGTATTAAAAAAGAAACACGATAGAGGTTTGAAGGAGTGAATTAAATGAGTAGTGAGATGAGCAGAGTCGTCATTGAAAACTGACCACAAGCAACCGGACAAAGGAGTGAACAAGACAGGCTTTTTAAACTTTACAGAAGATGCCCATAACCAGACCACGAAAAAAAAATGTAGTAGAAAAACAAAAAATCAGAATAAAGTTCTCTATTTACCAGTTACTGTGAATGAGAATTCAAATCAGGGCAACTCTTCCTGACTCGCTAACAGACACCTAGAGGGTAAGGACAAAGGAAGAATCTTTTCTGCAATCAATTGCAACCCAATAGCCAAATCAGCGCCAACCTTAATAACCCCTCCCGGCCAACCTCTGTATCAACACCAGAAGGTAGAATTGGATGTCTAGAAGGTAGAAACCAAGAACCAGAATACCCTTTTGGCGGCGTTTGATTGAGAAGTAATGGGGTAAAACTAAAAACCCATTTCCAGAAGTAGGATATTTTTCTTTCGTTTTCATCCACCAATGACACTCAAGCTTGCAGGCCCGGGTTCCCAGCATCGTGAAGCACTTATGTTAAGCGTAACAATAGTACCCAACAGCAGAAATAGCAGATTTGGACTAGAAAGAGATTGCCAAAAGGGGGGACTCAGACTTTCATTGGAGTGCTTTTATTTTGAGTAAGTAAAACAGCAGCAGCAGCAGCAAATGCTAGCAGCCAAACAAACGAAACAAAAACGAATAGCAAATCCGGAGTCGGGTCAATTTCTGTTTCCGTGTCTTCTGTTGGCAGGCCACTGATCTTGGCAATGTCTGATTGGTGTAGAAATGGAGGATTGATCCCAGTAAGAAAGAAAACGGCGCCGTAATTTTTCCGGTGGTGTGAATAGAAAAGGGAAGAAATTAGGGAATATATCCAAAATACCCGTTCTATGACTTTATCCGTACTACTATTAATCCCAACTTTTACCAGTAGATGTAAAAAATAAATAAATTACTAGCACTGTTTTTACTAAGCCCAACCGAATTTATCCTCTTTACAATGCATTAATATGAAAGTATTTTTGGTCCTCCAACCTGGTACCGCCTCGATCATGAGGATTAGCGGCACATAAACTAGTGCATATATGTTCGTACATTACTTGTGCTAATATGCACTTAGTGAGTGCGCTATCAATTATCATGATCGATGGCTCTTTCATTAAGGATATCCAGGGGAACATTAAGGATATCCAGGGGAAGACCATAAAATTTTTCAACTTAATATGGGTTATACCTAATCCTTAACCAAAACGGATCTTATAGTAAATTGTTTCTAAGCAACTAATATAAATACTCTAATTAATTTTTAAGGATGTGATGAGCCACACTAGAAGGAAAACCACACCAATCGAAAGTGGGTCCCACAATGTTTCTTCAGTCTTATTAGTATCACATGAAATTTTTTTACTGGTAATTTGCCTTGTGATGGCATTGTTGCACCGTGCAACTAAGTAATCTCCTCACCTAATTTTCAGTCAATTTTTGTAACACAATATTTAAAAAAATAGACTCTATCCCAAAACCTTTATTCTAACTGCTCAAATTACGATGATCAAAGTCTACTACCTTACCCCAAACCCAAAGAATAATCTTGTGTTCACACATAGCTTCTCTAACTCAACTCGCCCCATAGCTTCTCTAACTTGTTGAAAACTTATTTCTGAGTGCTCTCTTATTCAGCCATTCACCCCTTATATAGAGAAGAAGGTCTAGCCAAAGGCTCGTAGTACAAGAACTCAGATAGCCTTTTACAAACTCATTTTACAACAGTCCCAACCTGAATAGAACTATGAATTATGCTCCCAGCCCACTCAAGACTTTGTCTAAATTAGCAACCCTACTAAGATTTAGCTTGCACCTTCTTTCTAGAGTCTCACCTTCATCCAGCAACCTTCGACTCTTCGACTCCAACTCAAGTTCGAAGTCCTTAGCTTACATGCCTCTTACCTTTCAAAGCCCACATTACATCTACCTTATTGAGCTGTCATTTACATACAACCATTTCCCTGTGGATTTCCTACTTACATTGGGATTCATCCACACTCTAGGTCATGCTAGGATTCTTGGCATTGATGAGCCAACATATCATTCTTCGTGTGTACATCTACCTTATTGTCATTTACATACAACCACTTCCCTATGGATTTTCTACTTACATTGGGATTCACCCACATGCCTAGTCATGCTAGGATTCTTGGCACTGATCAGCCAACATATCATTTTTCATGTGCACACTTAGCCAACCATATGTCACGAGCACCATTTCATGTGCATCTGGGCATGGTTGTCCACATTACCCCCATGAATTTGGTTACTTGCATCTGAATCCTACTTGAAGTAGATGTTTCCATCAATCATCCAACTTGCATATGACTTTAGCCTCTGTTTGTAGTGCTCAGCCAACCACTAAGTCCCATTAAGAGTAGGACTTTTGCTAACATATTTGCCCAATGCACAAACACAACTACCAACTATGTCTCTACTTGGTCCGCCTAAAGGCCGAGATTTCCTCTAGTGGTTTTTTGTTGTGGCAGTAGAGCCCACCACACAATGCACCCTCTTCCCCATAAGCTTTCTCTATGCTTCCTCACAGTCCTGCCTGTTCCATCTAACACAAGTGATGCCATCAAGTTCTAATGCTGAAAGGGAAGCCAAGTCCCCATTGAGCTACTCTCCTCCCTCTTCCTTTGCACCTTCTTCTCTCTCCAGCCCCATTACAAATCCTTGTTGGCCCAACCCTCTAGCTGATCCGCCACTAGAGGCCATAACATGGCCGTTACTTGCCAAAAATAGGCAAAATATATTCACCTGGTAGGGACAAGCGAGAAGGTGTTGACATTGGCTACTGATGCAATCAACCATGTTAGGCAAAGGCACACCAACCACAAAATCCCCCTTTTATTACTAAAAAGACAAACACAATTTTTCATTAAATTAAAGAGAGAATCATGCAGTAACTAGAGGTCAAACATTCTATCTCTACATCCTCTTGTCTTCGAGCTCATGCTGTAAGGACCCTCATCTTTAAACCGGTTATGGTTTTCTTTAATTATTGGTTATTGTGGGATTTACGTATTTTCTGATCTTATTCGGTGATTTCGTAAAATAAATAGTGTTTGTGATGGTTTTAACCAAAATTAACTTCAATATTAGTAGTTTTAAGTGATTTTAGACCAAATGTGAATTTTTAATATTTTTCGGAATTTTCACTATTTTCCCAAAAATTAGGGTTTTGGCGGGACCCTTGTGGGCCCCACCGTCAAAAATTTTATTTTTGGGTCAAATGAACCTAGACATATATTTAAGGTCATAAAAAAATTTAGAATTTTATTAGGCTTAATTTGTGCTTAAATTTGTAAAATACCCACTTTTAGTCTATTTTTCATATTTACACCCCAAAACTTACCTATGTATACCCCAACCCTTACTATAAAAGGGCAAACCTGAGCCATTTCCATTTTTGGGAATAGGCTAAGGAAGGAGGCTGGTCTAATCCCCACTTAGGCCCGAATTAGAAGCCGATTAAGGATTTCAAGAAGGGTGACTCTTCAATCCGAGCTAAATCAAGTGCTGAGGTAATGAGTCTTCAAAATCTCTGTTTATCCATGGTAAAACTCTCTATTTTTGGCTTATTTTGAAATGGTTTGCTTGATTTAGTGTGTTAATGGTAAGATTAGAAAATGAAATTATTTAATCCCGATTTCTTAGGGTTTTGTATTATTATGGTTTGGTTTAACATTCTGGAAGTCAAGGAGGACTTTTGATGATGATTAGGGTGTTAGATGTGGATTTGAAGTATTATCTATGGTGTTTCGGTTTGGATTTGCGAAAGGAAGAAGATGACTGTTCTGCCGTGTTGGCGATCGATCGGCCCTGCACGGCGATCAATCAGCTAAACTGTAAATTTCAAATTCTTGCGGGTAACCGATTGAATAGCCTGAAGGGCGATCAATCGGCTACACAGGAAATTGTATGTTGTGCATATGATGTCTATTTTGATAATTTCACTTGAGCTTGCCAATTTTATATAAATGTGGAGTGTTTTAAGCTATGTTAGGCTACTGAAAATGCATGCTATTGAGTTTATGGAGTTGAGATATATGCTTAGAGATGGTGGAATGACTTATGCTTTGTGGCATGATGTTGGAATCGTTATCTTGAAATTATGAACGGTTGTTTCCCTTTGGATAAGCATATATTTTCAGTTGGATTACAATCATTATTGGACTGATTTGTCATGATAGATTGTGGTTAATGGTGTGTAAATGTTGGTGAATGTCATGACTCAATGATGAAATGAGTGATGTTATATGTGTTTAGCCTTTGTGGTTGAGTTTTGAATCTAGCTATGATTTCAACGATTCTTCTACTATGATTTCCGCTGGAATTCATGTTTAGATAGAAATTCACATGTGTAGTGTGGTAGTGAGTTGATTTTCAAGCATGTTGATATGCATTATGTGAAATGCTTCTACTACTTACACATACATGTGGGTTTAAATGATGATGTTGAAGCTTGATATTGTGAGTAGGAATGATGCATTAGGGGCTGATGAGAGCACTTATCATGGATTAGGATTCATGTATGCTTTGCCCACGTATGTACCATGCTGCATGCATCATGAAAATGGATTTCCAATTGAGGCTTCATCATGATTAATCGAATTTGACCGATTGGATGCAATGTGATGAAATTATGTGCCGGATTGATCGGTCGTGGATTAATCGCAAGTTGATTGGTCCGAAAGGACATATTTTGATTTAAAGTTCTTGTGTGGAACGATTTGGAGTTCCTGTGTGGAACGAGTGCTCTCCCCGGGTTGAGTCTAATTAAGTGGAATGATGTGGGGACGAGTTGTGTACTTGTCCTGCGGATTGTGAGAATGTTATGATGAGTGTCATATGGACCCTGAGAATCCAGTGTGGTATGCCGCGTGCACCCCGCTACCACGTGTTCTAGGGTTCTCTATGTGAGAACTCGGGCTCTTCCCTCCGCAGGAGATGTCCCTGGGCGAACACCCCTACTCTAGATTCTCTGTGTGAGAATGGGACATCCTTGGCCAGGATCGTCCAGGGCGAGCAGTATTAGGGATTGACAACCCCGATTTTTCTTGAATTCTTGTATAAAATTTTGGACCATGACACGCCTTCGTGGCCTTGTTTATGCTCCCGTCTGTGTGACGTTAATGTGTGATTACTCCTTGATGGAGGTTGATTGCGATGACATTATGCATGTGGGAATATGTATGTTAGAGATACATCCATGCAGGTTGATGTTGATATAATGCATGTGGAATATGTATGTTAGAGATACATCCATGCATGTTGATTTTGATGTTATGCATGTGGAATATGTATGTTAGAGATACATCCATGCAGGTTAATGTTGATGTAATGCATGTGGGAATATGTATGTTTGAGATACATCCATGCAGTTTGATTTGATACTCTATGCATATGGGAATATGTATGTTAGAGATATATCCATGCAGGTTGAATTATGCATTATGATGCAGTTTTTAAGTGATGTGAATATGTGATCAAAAAATGATGCACCTTGTACATCGTGATTTGAAAGATTATATCGCCATGCTATCGTATTTTCGACGTTAACAGTGATATTAAAACCATTGCTGAGTTTGTTAAACTCACCCCTCTTTTTGTGTTTTGATTTGGGGCTGCGTGGTGCGACACGCAGACAGACAGGATTGCCTCTTTGAGGAAAGGTCAGAGATAGCTTGGGTGTGATGATGGAGATCGTTGTGTGACTTACTTTCGTTTGTTTCATGCTTTATGTTAGAACCTTTGTGTAGGGTTCTTGTTTTGGATTTATGTCATATTTTACAGTTGTGATGTTTATGACTTATTTTGAGCCGGTGTGGGCTTTACTTAGCTAAGCATGTGGGTTTGAGATTGTTGTTTACTTTGTGATAAGCAACACTTTTTCCTTCCCTTTTATTTACTCTTGCTCAAAGGATTGTGCGCACTCCGTGTTGCTGTTAATCGCCCGTGGTTAGGGTTAAGTCTTCCGCTAGAATCATTTCTCAATTTTTACTTCGTCGCCCCCGCGCGCTTGACCGGCCCCTGGACCGGGTTCGGCTCGGGTCGGGCATCGCCGGGGCGTGACACATGCCTCCCCACCTCCGTCACCGGCCATGCTCGCTTCTTTAGTAGAACCCTTCTCCCAAAAGTTCCCTACAAATGTGCCCTATGTCACACCCGACACACCCCCTTTGGCCCTAACCCAGTCCAAGGAGATACCACAAGGCACAACAAAGGGGAAGATTAACCCAAGTGGGTTGATCGAAATACACAACATGTATTCTTTATGTAAAAATAATTAACGAAAGGTAAAAGAGATTAATTTAAGTTTTACTTAGTCCATCACATCACCCATATCATCTCATAATCAAAATAGTCATACGCTTGAAAGGCTACAACATGACTAAGCCAATAAAGGTATTCACAAACACATGAAAAATAACAGGACTAACATCAAACACGACATGAGTCTAAAACATCCCAAAATAACTAGTCCCCTCTCAACATACATCTACTCCTCATGTTCATAGAACAATTCATCCTCAGGACCGGCATGACATAAGCATACAACCTCAAAACAAAATTACAAACAAAAGAGGGGTGAGCTTAGCTCAATAAGGGTTTTAAGTAAAACCTAAGCTCATGCTAACACCAAAAACATTCGTTCTATGATAATCATATTATTCATGCATCACACATCCTTAACTATACTTGTGTATCATGAGCTCAATCACATTCATACAACATGTGCATCATGGGCTCAACCACATATCATAATCCCATACACATAACCTATGCAATTATTCAAATCTCATAACCCATTCAGATCTTGCATGAACAAGAATTGTCATTTCACATCTTGCATAATCAAGTATAATAATCCACATTTATCATGTATATGTAAATATCATCATTCCATATGCATCCTGTGTAAATATAAGCCCCATTGTCCTTACACAACATGTGTCAATGATATTATAATCCACACACAACATGTATAGATATTATGATAAATGTCTCACAATAGAGAAAACAATCTTCCTCACCCTGGCCGTAGCCTAAACAAACTTACTCACCTGGGAAATCCTTAAAAAGGAAGTCAAAATTCTTATTGTAACATCTCGCTTTTCGATTACGTCTAACCAAGGGAGTTAGAGATAATTAGTAATTTTTTTAATAAATTATAGACGGTTTTAACCATTGAAACCTTCATATTTGAGTAGAGCTCAAAGAAACGAGTGTAACAAATCAAAGAACGGGCAAAATGGAGGTCGGGACCAAAAGTTACGATATTTAAGAAACGTGCATTATAGGTGGGACCTACTTAGAAAGAGCATGATTTACTGCTTTAAGTAAGTTAGTATCGAAGGGCTCATCAATACGAGTCCAACAGTACCTAGAATGCGCGAATCCGAATCCGGGGTAGGGAGGTACGCGCATTTGAAGTTTTGAATATAAAAAAATATAAATAAATAAAGAAATGGCGCGCGCAGCAGCGTGTTTCGGCGGGAGCTGGGGCGCAGCCACGAAACCGCGCGCACCTACAGTAACATGGGCACGACATTTCCATGGTGCGGGCACGAGCTGCGCATTACCGCAGGCGCCGCCGCCCGAAACCAGTGGTGCAATCGCGGTTTTGGCGCGGCTTGGGGGCTATTTATACCCCATTTGTTCCTCTTTTCGAACTAGAACTTCTCCTCCCCCGTTTCTGACCGTTTTGAGGCCGATTAAGGCCGTTCAAGACCCGTTTCCTACTAAATCAAGCGTGCTCTACGCAATGGAGTGGTCCTTTCTTTGAGTTGGAGTTCCTATAAGGAGGAAAATGCCCAAAGACAAAGAGAGGTTCTGCCCGTTACCTTCGAGCATCGACGAACTTTATTTTTACTGTTTCTGGCCATCCTAACTCCGATTTAGTCGATGCAAGAGGCATTCTTGACTAAATCGAGTATGTTCTACGTAATGGAGGGTTCCGTTTTCTGAGTTGGCAATCGTATGGAGAGGAAACACCCAAAGACAAGGAGAGGTTCTACCCGTACCGACCAACTTCATTTTCTCTGTTTTCGGCCATCCTAACTCCAATTTAGTCGATTCAAGAGGTGTTCTTGACTAAATTGAGTAGGTTCTATGCGATGGAGGGCTCTATTTTCCAAGTTGGCAACCGTATCAAGAGAAAATGCTCTGAGACAAGGAGAGGCCCTGCCCGCTATTCTCGAACACCAGAACGAGAAAAAGAGACCCAGAGCAAGACGAGGTTCTGTCCATAGATATCGATACCATAAGAGTTATGATGGAAGTAAGCATTTCTGATTCCGTTATAATTATAGAACAACATGTGCTGAGTTATAATGTGTGTTATGCTATGATTTTTATGTTTGTTGTGCTATGTGCCTATATGTCATGTTGTGTGTCTATATGCTATGCTATGTGCCTATATGCCATGTTGTGTGTCTATATGCCATGTTGTGTGCCTATATGTCATGATGTGTGTGGTCTCGCTCTAGGGTAGAGTGAGACGTGTAATTTGTGTTTTTAGTATCGGCTCAATGTTAGAGCGAGACGCGTATATGTGATTATGATCCTGCTCAATGGTAGAGCGAGATGTACATTTTTGGCTTATTAACTTCCGCTTGGCTCTAATATATGACAAATTTTTGTAAATATCAGTATATGCGTATTTTAACGTATATAATTTTGTGATGATTGTTATATGTAGTAGCCATTAAGCTGAACTATATTCGGATCCGATCGTGTTAGAATAATATCTAATACGTACATAGGCAACCAACGGCAAAGCAACATTGGCCCGATCCAAATTAATGATAAATATATGTTTTGTTTTACACACAGCGAACTGTGAAGCTCCGTTGTGTGTATACGTTCGTTATAATATGAGTCTACTTACAGGGAAACCTTAAAGTTTCGTAGTCCGTAGACGAAGGTTGTACCTCTCGTACACAGATGTTGATTCCTGGCTCAAGGAAAAGAAAAGAAAAATTTTCTATCAGTGATTTTGTGGACCCAGCTCGGGTTGGGTCAGGTCGTTACACTTATAAAGGAAGCTTGGAGTAGTTTGGGCATTTCATATATACTGGAATTACCCCTTAGTAAGCCATTGCACACAGACATACCAGTCTAGATTCTTAAGTCCAAAAAGTCACATTAGTTATCTCATTATAACAAATCCGCTCTTCTCACCCATGGAAGAAACCCGCCCTCTAAGGGACGTAAAACCCGTCCAATAGACATGACCCCCCCTTTTGGATGTAAAATTAATTCAATAAACCTCTGATGTAGTTAATATGAAAAATTGTTGCACCCATTCATCTAATCATGGTTAAACACAAGTAATCTTGGCTTAATTAGGCATTCTCATGATGTAATGAGCATGATACATATATGAGCAAAGCTAAGTATATGCAAGCACAAGTAAACATGTACTAATCAATCCTATCTATGGTCCATTTGTGACAAAGAAGGTTATGTAAGCATGGATAAGAGATACACACATGGTCCCGTTCATAATTGAGCTAAAATATGGAAAACATGGTTCATTTGTAATTAATATGACATGTGTAAATATTCATACTCTCTCATGGTCATAAGCTACTGAGGGGTAAATAATTGAAATACAACTTTAAGACAAGTAAGGCATCATACTAAATTTAAACATACATAGTCATCTCCATAATTAAGCTAAAATATATATAATATAGTTCATATGCAATTAATGTTACATGTATAAGTATTCCTAGTTCATAATATACTAGAATAATGAGAAAGTAAGAAGAAATTGTCAAACTTCAACTAAAAATGTGCATACATCCAAACTCAATATGGCCGTTAGAACGGCCTGGCAGTTCGATCGGCCCATAGGGCAATTAAACAATCAAAACAATGAACAATCATCATCTACCTCTCGAAACTGAACCGAAATCATTCCTAAATTTCATAAAAATTCTTAAATCTTCATGAAACTTCGCATACTCATTACCTAAGCCTGAAACATGATAGATCTACCATTTTTCATGCTTAAACATATAAAAATAACATCAAATTATCTACTTTAGAATAATCATCATAACCATAAAAATGTTTTAAGAACTTGAATTTACCCACATTCATGGTGTTACATGCAAGAAAACCTCTTAGAATGAAAACTGCTTACCTCTAATTGGATTGTAGACTGCTTGAATGATCTTCAAGCATAAGAATCCCTACCCACAAATTATGGTTTTTTTTATTCATATCTTTTTCGACCAAAATAGACTCAATTCAACAAGTAGATCAAATACTCTATTGGGTTAAGAGCGAAAATCACATGATATAGGGTTCCAAATCAAGATTAAAGAGATGAACTTGATGAAAATAAACTTATAATCCCAATATAAGAGGTAAAACATGGGATTATTAAGACAATCGAAAGGATTAAGAAATGATTAATAAAAATTTACCTTAAAATGGGATTTCCTCTTTAGGAATGGGGGCAGAGCCCTAGCCTTTCTCAATTCTCAATCCATCCCCAAATAGGAATGGGCTAGGATTTGCTATTTATAGTAAATTATTTATGGGCTATGAAAATCAATTATTGGCCTAAGAAAAATGCCCAATGGCCTTAAGTGTATTCATACGTGTGCATTAGACCTCAAAAATGAAATTAATAAAACCTAAACTCATTTGGACAAATCAAGAGAAGTTTAATGACCGAAGGGGTTAGCATGCCATTTGATATAGACATGGGCCCCACGATGGGGCTCACTTCCTTGATTAAGGAATTTAAATGAAAAAATGACATCAAATTGTATAAATCGGCGGATTAAGCTAGACACTAATGTTTCTAAACAAAAATTAACAATAAACTCAAGAAATTCATAATTAAACTAACCCATTACCCAAGGAAAATCAAACTGAAAACAAACAATCTTTACACTAACAAAAAAATATTAAAATTTGAAGATCTTACACACTAGGTAGGAATATATAGCAACGGGGACTAGGGTTCCTAATCCCCTAAAGAACTTAGTCAAAACACCCCCCATTAGGAAGCCCAACTTGTCATCTAAAACCCAAAATATTTTGCTAAAATTGCTAAAAGAATGGATGAAAATGGATAGGGTTGTTAATGAGCCGAGTTTTCTCGTTGAGCAAACCTAACTCATCTCGGCTCGAATTAAACTCGAATCAATTCAGGCTCTGCTCAAATTCAATTCAAGCTCCAATAGGCTCGAGCTAAGTTTGAGCGCATCCCTTCTCGACTCAACTTGGCTCAAATAAAACTTGAACTTGACTCTACTCGGCTTGAGCTTGAACTCGAACCCGAATATAATTTTGAAATTAAATACAAATAATACATATATATATATATATGTATATTTTACATAAATATATTTATTAATTTAAATATATATTTATGACATACTACCTTCATCCTAGATTGATAGCTTTATTTGATTAATTCATTTTGAAAAATCAAATAGAGTTATTAAACTAGGACAATGGAGTACATAAAAAGACATAAATTCACATACATGTACAAAAACCATGTATCATATATGATATATGAGACCTGTTTATAAGAGTCGAGGCTCACTCACGTCTGCGTAAGCCTGACATCGTGTGTCCTCTGATTTCGATCAAACAACACATGTAACTCAGGGGGCAGGTTGGTTTCTGTCCCCTTGCACCTTCAGATCTCGAGCTGATGGCCCATGATATCTTAGCTCACATTGACTTGTGTGAGACCAAGCTCATACAAATTTTTTTCATAATATATATCCTCGTTAAATTGTAATGGATGTATAATTTCTATGTAAGATATATGTTTTCTAAAAATAAAAATATTGAAGACATAAATACTAATATATTCCTGCCCAAATTTATAACTCTAATTGGTTTTCCAAGATGAATTAAAATTAGTTTCAATTGAAGAACCAAATTGAACTATTAATATATGTGATGCACTGAAATAATATTTAATAAAATGTTTTTAAATTTCTATTTGCAATCCTATTTTTTGTTAATTCATTGCTAATTTAGGCTATTTATGTTTTGAATAAATTAGTTGGACCTTAATTTAGTTTACATGTCTAAACAGGCTTCAACAAGATACAACTGGAAGAGGAAGTTAAGCCCAACTACCCAAAGCTATTTAAAAGTCAAGAATGGGCCCCTAATGGTCTAAACATGCATGGAATGGTCGAACACAACCTTGTGGACCCATTTGATTTGAGATTTATATGAATAGAACTAAATTATGAAAGAAATTGATTCGGACAGATTGACACAGCCTTAGTATTTTGATCATATCTATTTATGTATAATTTGGATTGATACGATTCTAGTGGCAATGGAAAGAAGACTTCCGTGGCTACAAGTGTTATTTTAGTAAGAAATTCCAAATTCCGAAGATATATGGGTCTAATCGGGAAATCAATCAGGATAAAATCTGGAGATATGATTTGACTTTCCCCTTTGAAGCAACCCTTTCTTTTCCTATAAATAGAGAGGTGGAGGTGATAGATGGGGCATTCTCTCCTCTTTGAAGCTCTCTTCTCCTATTTCCTTCTCTCATTTTGTATTTTTATTTTTAGTTTTATTGTAATGACTTTCTAAAGTTCTCAAGCTAAGGCTTGGAATGAAGCTTGTACTTGATGTTTAATAGATACTTTGATTCAAGTAAGTTCTTTATTATTTTAAATTGATGTTTCATATTTAAGGAGTTTATAATCTATATAATTATTTGATTCAACGTTGACGAAAGGCACACTGAATGCTTATAATTCCCTGTGATTATACACTTAATACTTTCACATAGTAAACAATCAATTACTATTGTTCTATTTCAAAGTTCTTTAAAAGATAAATTTTCCGATTGAGACAAATTTTTATTTGATCTTAATTGAGTTATCATTTGAATAAAGTATACATTAGAGATTTATTACAAGTGGATTTTTGATGCTTTAGCACTTTCTCTTTGAATTGTCTCTTATTATCTATTTTACTTTTCTTCTCTATTCTATTCTCTTCGTAATAGTTTTTTGTGTCACACAAGGCTTTCCCTGTGGATCGACCTTGTTTACTATAGTTGACAAGTAAAAAAAAGAAATCTGAACTAGACTCCTTCATAGTCTTAGTTTGGACGTAACAATATGACGGAGGGTCAACATGATATCACACTACTATACTGAAAAACTCTTCTAAAAGAAGCATGCCAGTAGGGGGACTGATCTTAGTTTACAAAAGAATGATTAGAATATTATTTTAAAAGTTGAAGCATGACACGAAGACCATCCACAACTTACAAAATGTTACTTTTTTTTACATGTACTTGAAATTTTTTAGAGGCATACTAAGGCTAAAGAATAATTCTTTTTTGAGTGATTTATAAGCATGTAAAAAAAAGATACGAAGAAGTAGATGGTGATGTTGCTGAAGTGATTTTCTATTGTCTACATTTTTTTTAATGATTATATGCACATAAAGAGAGGAAAATAATAATGTTGTTTTTTTAGCATATGTAACTAAAACTGTTTTATCATAGTTTTCTTCTATCCTAGTGACTATAGTCAAATGTTCGAGGGGTAGTCGTAATACTTATTGAAGTATATTTATTAATATTTAATATTAAAATATGTGTGATACTTCATATACTTTATATATATATATATATATATATATTATTTTTTTATTTGAGCCTATGCTCATGATTCACTTATTGTAGTTTGAGCCCGAACAAAGTTTTGAATTTCCAATTCGAGCTCTAGCTAAAAATTTCAAGCTTGTTTGAGCTTCGAGCCGAGCTTCAGCAGTTCAAGTTCAAGTTAAGTAAGCACAATACTCGACTTAACTCGGCTCGTTAACACCTCTAAAAATCGATAAAAAATACAAATAAATTTGTAAGCGCTCAATTGTCCTTGAACAATAATTGATTATTCTTGAATAAATTGAGATTTTTTTCCAGAACATTGAATATTCAATTGTCTAGTGAAAAGATCAACCATAGTGAGTTTTGTCAGGTCCGACACAATTAATGATCGACTACAGTGTCAAAAGTTGTCGGTCAATTTTGTAGGCTTTGATAATAATACAGGGAATATCGATTACAATATGGAACAATCAATAGCACTGCAACTTACTTGATATAGGTCATTCCTAGTGTTGCTGCCGGGTCGAGTTTTGTCAAACCCGAACCCAATACCACTTAAGAAAATGGTAACTCAAACTCGACCTGACCCAAATAAACCCAACCCGAACCTAACCAGAGTAGAATTTAAAAATATTTATTTTTTAAAATAAGAACAAAAAATATATAAAAAATTTAAAATTTATATTTATAATTATATTCAGGTCGGGTTGGATCACCTAAAACCCAAACCTGACTTGAATAGCTATTCGGGTCAAATAAAAAGCCAAACCCGACTTATTAGGGACAGGTCGGGTTTTACCATATACCCGACCTGAGTGGCATCCCTAGTCATTCTAAGAATAGTTTCTTTTCTATTGAAAGACAAATACCTAAATCGACTAATACCACTATTTGAGGGCCTAAAGAGTAGTAAATTGAAGAGGAGGGAAGGATATTTTGAGAAAAAAACATTGAGAGAAATTGTGCTAAATTCCTTTTACCACCTTTAAGCAATTTGAGAGAAAATATAAGAAAGGTGAAATTTTGATTCACAAAGTCTTTATGAATTGAAGAGATTTTTTGTAAGAGACATGAATACATCACACACAAGTTGACCGGAGGGGCAAAATTAATATAGACATTGATTGGAGATTAACAAGGATCAAGTGGTTGTGCTAGTGAAGAAGAAGAAAATGACAAAGTTTACAAGTGCTAAGATGGACTTTGGTGGCCAAGAGAACTAGATATGAACTTCTAGTAGGGTTGGTAACATTGAGTCTTATAAGTTCTATACTTCACAGTGTTTGGCTAAGTAATAAAGGGTTGGTTGCATGATTTTTTTCTCCGTTTGGGTTTCCATGTTAAAAATCTTTTATATAATTGTGTGGTGTGATTGTTTGTTGTGAATTTTAGTACTAATAGCATATGAATTCTTGCATCAAAAGAGGCCACAACTTGTAACTCTCTACTTTTGTTGGTTTTGGGCTAGAGGCATTCTGATAACCTTCATAGATTTGAAGGATATTATACTCACATAAATTTGTGGATATCACAAGTCTAGTCCCCATGTGTGGGCCCATGACAAGGGGGTACTTGGTTTACAGAAGGCCTTGGTCTCCGCTTCCCTTATGATGATGCTTGGGAGTTTGGACCTTCAAAAGATCATAGCACTGTGACGGCTACCATTTTCTATGATATAATAATCATAATTTACCTGTCTACCATGCGTAATTATCATGTATGTGACCAAACGTAACAACCATTGGTGTAGAACAAACACAAATTTCACACACACATCATCTTGCTCATAGCATATTATAGAGTTATAGCACAACCAAAATTTTGTATCATAACTACATAGTAAAATTAACAGATTTAGTTGAATATAACATAATATATTATATATGCCAAGGACCATTGTGCTTAAAGTTGGCAATTATACAAAACTTATAAATATCCAAGCATATCATGCCTTTAAACATTAGTCACATAAATAATTACATAATTATCACTTGCAACAACTAGATAAATTATTCAAAAATCTTTTCCACTTTCACCTCCGTCCTTGCACAACACCTACAGGATCTGGGGGTGGGTGAATATATTTATGCTCAATAATTTGAGTTAAAATCTAAAGTAATATTAAGCAGAAATCCTTGAAAACATTTATAATCTTTTCATAATATCTTTTAGCAAAAAGCTAATAATTCAAAAGCAATATGATTCAGTATCCAAAAATCATCAGTTCGTCTGATAATAAAACTAGAGGTCATGATATTAAACAACTTTCTCCCTGATGCTCATGGGACAACAAGAGGCTCAGAAGGAATTGGAGCTTTCCCATAATGCTCCATGCCTCTATGTGTGCGCTAGATATAGATTTTTTTTCTCTGTGGGTATCCAGATAGAATATGATAATCCTAGGTTTCACCCCAAAACTACCAAGAGAGTGCACTGATAATCTCATGTTTCACCCTAGAACTACCAAAGAGTACACAAACTCAATATATAATGCAATGCATGCAAATCAATTCAAAGATATGATATTTTTTCATAAAACAAAGCTAATTAGCATAATTGAGCAAAAATAGTATAAAAGAGTTAACTTCTACAAGCATAACATGGGTTTAGAGTTTAAAACCCCCTACCTCACTTCCTACACGAGTTCAAATATGATGCACCAAACTCTAAGAACTTAGGCATCATGTTTCTAGGCCTTGGAGATCTTGAACCAGAAAAATAACCTTGGCACAATGTTTGGCAAACTCAATTTAGTAGAGAATACCTCTTGAACGACTTGAATCAGGCTTAAAATGACTTAGAATAAGAGAAATAAAGTTTGAAGAATGAGAGAGAGAAAAACTAAAAAAATGAACCCCACGCACTATTTATGTGTGTTGAGGCGGTTTTGGATTTGCTACACATCATGTGCATATCACGTGACGAGTCACAGACACGTGGCATGCACATTGATGCACAACAACACCGCACATCGCGTGAGCTATCTGCACAGTGTACATCATGTGTGTGCACACGTAGCACATCACATTGACATGCATTGCACCGACACGCATCCTACTGGCGCTAGTGTGCTGACACAATATAT
This sequence comes from Saururus chinensis, assembly GCA_035235625.1. Taxonomy (NCBI): domain Eukaryota; kingdom Viridiplantae; phylum Streptophyta; class Magnoliopsida; order Piperales; family Saururaceae; genus Saururus; species Saururus chinensis. The sequence continues at coordinate 38,876,148 of CP141145.1, forward strand.
ATTTCTATTTCTTTAATTTTTCAAAAATTTAAAATCTTTAAATGCACATAACTTTCTTTCCTAAACTCCGATTTACGTATTTTTGGTACAGTTGTGCTTGTATTGACAAGTTCTACAAACTACATAAGTATATTATTCAGTACTTTTTAAGTGGGTCCTGCCCATGTATTTATTTCTCAAGGTTGTAACTTTCGACCCCAATGCCCAATTTGAGTGGTTTAAGACCCATTACACTCATCTTTTAGTGCTCTATCACATCATTAATAAAACTCATCTAACAACTATATTTAAATAATAAAAAATTAATAAAAACTTGAATATTAACCTTATAGGAGGCAGAAAATCATACCAGAAAAGTAGGGTTGTTACAAGCAAAAAGCAAATTGAGGCCTTTAACAATGATGGAATGCTGAAAATCACCATCTGGGTCCATGAGCCCTTGTGAACCATTGATCCATGTTAGGGACAAGGCAAGTAAAATATTTAGTAAGAGTATGAATATGCTTTGTGGAGTAGTATACATTTCGAGAAGTTCAAGGAACCTCCTTGATATTGCCGCAACTTTTGTAATTATTTGAATTCCCCTCCTTATTTTTTAATATAATGAAATGTATATTTTCAATAACAACAATAATTATAATCAGTATTTAACACAAGAAAATTAATATATTCACATAAAAAACACACAACAAAAACTCACACATGTATTTTGATTAGATTAGATATATGGGCCTAAGTGAACTTTGTGTGTGGACCACTTATCCAATCCAATCCAATCAAAACACATGTGTGAGTTTTTGTTGTGGGAATATCACTATCCTTAACACAATGCATGCTTAATTTGAGAGAATACTCAGGCTATCACTTTGACTTGGATCTCATTGTCATAAGTAGCTATCTGCTAATAGTCTCTCTTTCCAATATTTTTATTGTATAAGCTTGAATTATAAAATTTGTAAAAGATCATTGTATGCAATGGATAGTGATATTCCCACAACAATAACACCCACAAAAACTCACACAAGTATTTTGATTGGATTGGATAAGTGGGCCTCACACAAAGTTTACTTGGGCCCATATATCTAATCCAATCAAAACACATGTGTGAGTTTTTGTTGTGTGTTTTTGATGTGAAAATATCATTTTCCATATGCAATACATGCATACAAACAAGGATAGCACACTTTCCTAGGGGTAAGCACTTCATATGCCTAGTAAGAAAAACAACACACACTGCATGCAATACCATGATTACATATGGTAAAATCATGGGATTATTTAGGATTTACAAATAAGATGCATATCTAAACATGTACTTTTCATGGAAACATTAATAAATTTACTTCTAGGATCAAGGTAGAGTAAAGTACTTGCATCACATGAAAAATAATTGAGCAATTAATAACATTATTAAGCAAAATATCAATTATACTTCATATTACACATCTTTCATCAACATAACATCGTTCATCCTTTTAGAACACATTGCATTTCTACATTAGTATAAATATTTGTAGGCATGTACTTGTAATTGTTCATATAATATACTAACATGATGTAACATAGCAAGTAATTAATGAGCACCCATCATTAAAAATAGATGGTTGCATTCATGATAAAAATTTTGATCATTTTCTTATATCAATATCTATTTACTTGAACATAGGAGTCACCCTTTTGGACACTAATTTCATAACGTATGTGGTTCCCCTTTTAGAATGAATGAGGTCTCATCATCACATCAAATCATAACATAGTAACTCAATTCATCTTAATTTTTTTACTAGATGTGAATAACGCTAAATGTAGAAGAGTGTATGTGGTGATCAAGTCAAATGCACACAACAAAACTAATAAAGTGATACATAGCTCGAGGGCTTTATGAGCTTCCCATTTGGAGTTTTCCTTAATCCACTATACATGTGTGCATTCTTTAATAATCTTCAATGTGTTATGCAAGCTCATATACAACTCACGTAAATAACATCATTTGACTATCATTAATCTTTGCCACGCCCTAATTGACCTCCACTTGTTTATCTTGCATACGTAATATGTATGATTCCACCCTCTTACCCAAATTAATCAAAACATAATAATCATAATTACATAACTTCATACATGCACATATTACATGCAACATATGTATCATATATGTATATATATATATGGGAAAAGTTGAGGTGAGCTTAGGCTCACGCTCGGCTGCGTGAGCCCAGGCTCACCTTAGCGGCCCTCTATATATATATACATATTTTTCAAAATAAAGCAAAAACCTAAAAGTAATTGATTTCATTATCATTGTAAGTATAAAACATCCACGGAGAGAAGATACTAAAAGGAGTTATAAGTTATGAATATGTCAACATCATATTGGGTTAACTTTGACAAAATTGTACACATTGAACATAAATCTTTATTCCTAAGTATCCAACACTTAGAATGTACCCATAGTCATCTAGCATTTCATATTGGCAATAACAAAATTAATCACACAAACCAATAGACCAAAATCATGAACACCAAATCCATACTTTTACAAGCAATCATATGCATTAATCAAATCAAAGCTACACTTCACATACACATTATGCTGCTAGGCAATTTATCCATATTCTTAAACTTAGAAGAGTATAGGTTCATTTAACATGGTGCATATAATTTGTGTGGTAATAGACATTGTCTCCCCTTACCTATTTGAAGGTTTTCCACTTGGAGCCAGTGACGAGAGGAGTTGAAAGTGGCAGGTGAAACTTGACAAGAAGTCGATGCTCGCGGGGTTGGGACATTGATGGGTTGTTGTCCGTGGTTACACTTGCGTCAAGGGATTGTCAAACTTGTGGAGTGTTGGTCAACAAGGGTTGTGGCAAAGAGGCTTCTTGGAAGAGGAAGGAGGGAGGTGACTTGTCATAAGTCATGGTGGCAGTGTAAGAGGCTGCGGTCTAACATCAGGGAAATAAGAGGAGTGGAAGTGCACAACAACAAGGTGAGGCCAATGCAACAAGGGAGATAAGAGGCTGCGGTCTAACATCAAGGGAATAAGAGAAGTGGAAGTGCACAACAACAAGGTGAGGCCAATGCAACAAGGAAGAGATGTGTTGGTCGTGATGGAGAGAACTTGTGCAATTCGTGGAGAAGAAGGAGAGATTGAGTGTAGGCTTTGAAGGAGCAAGGAGGTTGGTGCAGTTTGTAGAAGAGTAGGGGGAGGGGGTTATGCTGGTTGTAATTGAAGCAAAGGAAGAGTATGGTCTATGCATGGGAGGAAAAAGGGGTCGGGTGTTGGTTGTGTGTGAGGCCGAAGGTTGCAAGCAGAGAGAGGGAAAAAAAGAATTGGGTCGCATGAGAAGATATTTAGATGCCCCCACCTACAATGAGCCCCTATTGAAAGGGGCCCGTGCTTGTAAAAACCCGTAAGTAGTTGGTAAACTCCAAAGGTTGAATGGCTATAATAAGTTTTGATGGCCATTCGCCCCATTACATGTGGGTGCATTTTAATATCTTTTGGCCACATGAAGTTGGGGCTGGTCACAAGGGAGAGAGAAAGGAGTCGGTTACTGGCGTTGAGTGGAAGAGGGTGTTGCTGGTTGGGGCGGGGTGGGGACGGTCGGCGGAGGAGAAGTGAGAGGGGGAAAGGGGGTATGGGTCATGGGAGAGGGAGAGGGAGTACAAGTTATGCCTCCAAGTTGGTCATCCCTGGTAACTCTTTGAAACTACTAAAACCAGAATTAAGCTCTAAAACTTTAACTTTTTTTTAAAAGAAAATTTGACTTTCTCAAATTTGAATATTGGCGATCCTTATAAAATATGGTGACTACTTAGACAGTCCTTGGGCCCACTTATCTTACGGTTTATGACGAGTCCCAGTTTGGAATTACCAGTAGCAATATTTTAAGCCCCTCTAAACCTACTAACCACAAATCTGCTAAGACGATGACTTAACATATATGAGAATAAAAGCAAAGGAAATTTTAGGCATTACAACTTTAGAGTATTAGTTACCTTTAGAGAAAATAACATTGGGGGAATACTATAAGGGTAATATACTTTGTGTCGAGTTTTGGGGTTTTATTTTGAAATTAAGTTATTAAATATAACTTATGAATTATTCTAATGAGTTGTTCAATATAATATTAACTATATTATTTAGCTATCTCATTGTGTATATAACTCATACTTAGCATCTTTATGGTGTAGGATATGTATTTTGCATGTTAGCAGTACTTGCACCATTTGGGCTTGTAAAGAACGTAGAAGATCTTACTGCTATTAGTATATATCTACTTCTTCTCTTGAGTATAAAAAATTTAAGCTTAAGAGTGACATTTTATTTGTGACTGAGCAGTTAATTTGTATGGTTGACGAACAAGTGCTCAACAGATGATTCTATGTTTATAATTTTTATTTAATAATAATTAACAAATAAACAAATATTTTTTAGAGTTTGACAAACTGTTATTTGCAACCTCAAGGGTTTCCTTGTCATAATTTAAAAAATTTTGAGAAATTTGAATGGTTTTATCAATTGATTCATTGCATTGCTTTGTTTGGAAAAAAAATATGTTAAAAAATTAACCATAAGAGTGACATTTTATTTGTGACTGAGCAGTTAATTTGTATGGTTGACGAACAAGTGCTCAACAGACGATTCTATGCTTATTATTTTTATTTAATAATAATTAACAAATAAACAAATATTTTTTAGAGTTTGACAAACTGTTATTTGCAACCTCAAGGGTTTCCTTGTCATAATTTAAAGAATTTTGATTGGTTTTATCAATTGATTCATTGCATTGCTTTTTTTTGAAAAAATTTTTTAAAAAAATTGGAGCCGGTCAATTCCATCCTAAGTTGGGTTGGGTCGAATTTCCTGTGCAACCCTATCTTGTAAAGCACTCCACGATATTACTGAACCAGTGTAATTTCAAGCTCTTAATAAAAAAACAAAAAGAAAAAGAAAAGTTTGGTTGAAGACAACATTGGTCTAGGATGGCCTATTATCTACTCACTATATCTATGAGATGAGCCAATGCTGGTCTCAAAATCAAATTATACGATGAGAAGAATAAACAAAGAAGCAAAGACTCAAAGAAAACTCTCATATGTGCTGCAGTAATTATTTGTCCCAAAGGGGCAAGTGCTGCAAAATGCAAGGCCAGTCGGTTCAAGGACCACCTCACATTGGCCCAATTCCGTCATCAGAACTGTCTCTGTGGATTAGCTAGACCAGGCCCACATCTCTTCCACAGAGACCACTGAACAAATCAGTATCCTGCTTTGACAAGAAACGGTCCAAAACAGGGCATCCAAGTCAAATAGGTGGGAAGAGGCGGTTTGACTCTCTATATATAATGACCGGAGGCGGATGAGAATTTGCTTGCTTTGTCTACTTTGCGTGCAAACTTCCGCATGTTATTTCCCCTCTTCAGTTCACACTAATCTCGAGTTCCATCCTATAATCCACTATCTTCCTTAGGTTGATTCAATGGCGAAAGGTAAGTGATATACAGCTTCTACATTCTCACTGAATTCTTATTTCTTGTTCTCAAATATATTTCTTTACCGAATTTGCTTAAACTAATTATCAACCTAATAAACCACAAAATAACTACAAAAATATTTAATTTTATTTTTGACATCCTTCTTTAATACTTTTTTTATATGGAATAAATATTTTAAAAAAATATATAATTAAATAGAGACATATTTAACTATGTTTAAAAAAAATTAAAAATATTTTGACCTAATAACTTAAAACTATTAGGAGTATTTATTGAAAATCTAATGTGTGTCTCGGCCACATCATTGTGCACATTTGCGCTTGTCGCATATATAAATGAATCCTATTTATTTATTTTTTATATCATTAGTTTTAATGCTCACAGTGAGTCAGTGACGATGAAAAACGCTTCCATAACTGAGAGGTATGAATGGGCGGTGCCTGGCTCCCTCAACCGACTCCTCTCGAGGGCCAATCTAGCCGTTAGCCGCTCCAATTTCCAACCGAAATTTGAATTGGATCAAATTCCTCATGCTAATGGGCTTCTCTTCCCCATTTCCCTCGCACTCCCCGTCTCACCTCCTCCTCCGCCGCTGTTGCCCCCGTCCCTGCCTCTTTCTGAGTCTGACTTTTCCTTCTCTTTCTGGGTCTAGGGTTTTTGCGTCTTCTTTCCTCAGTTGCTTGTTCAGTGGCCACCCAGGTCCCTGTGAAAGCAGAAGCTCTGCTGTGTCCAGAAAGCCAGCATTTAAAACCCAATTTTCAGATTCTGACTCGAATTTTTCCGATGTGGAAACAGATATTTTCGCTGTCAATGGAGGGGAAGTCGCGGCCAGATCAGCTGTCACGGTCGTGTTGGCAGTCCTCAACCGCGTCCTGTACAAGCTTGCGCTCGTGCCCATGAAGCAGTACCCCTTCTTCATGGCTCAGATTACCACCTTTGGGTAACAGTTCATGCACAGCTCCTTTTCCCCGTTTTATGTTTTATTTTGCGTGAAGAAAGCAGAAAGAAGATGAATTGTTCCGAAAATCAGTTAGTGAAGGAACTAGCAAATTCCTTTGATGATTGGGAGTTCGAGCTGCAAGTTGTCTACATCAATTTATGGGACCAATCAGTTCTTGTAAATAGTGGAATGCTGCGTGATATCTATTTCTCTTAGCTCTAAACGATTAAGTAATTTTTAATTGTCAAGTAAATTATTTTTGTTGTTAAAAAGGAGGAACATAATTACGAGAAGATGCGCTGATGCATTATCTCATTGTCGTTTGTTAGGGTCTAAGGAAAATAATCAATCAATATATGGATTTTAAAAAAAAAATTTGGTAGGGGTGAGTAGTGCTAGTAGCTAGCATGGGAAACCAGCTGGCAACTTAAAGGGGCAGTAGAACTATGCTGGATTATAACATTCTGAGATAACTTAAGCCAAAATCTACTGGAATTTTGATCATTCTCCAGAGTTGGGTTTGACATTTTTGGCAGGTGCTCCCGTTTTAGTAGGAAAATATTTATTGAACATGATCTGTTCATTTGTAGTCACAACTATTTCTTAACTCAAAGGATGCTTTGATGCAGATATGTTGCGATTTATTTCTCCTTCCTTTATGGACGTTATTGTGCTGGAATTGTTACTAAAGGTATGCTTGGACTTCCAAAGTCTCGTTTTGCAGCCATTGGTCTTTTGGAAGCCCTTGGAGTCGCTTCTGGGATGGCTGCTGCAGGTTATCACTTGAATCTTATCTTTAATGTAGAGAAATCTTATTTTGTTATTCTACTGGTCTTCTGCAATACAATATATTCAACTACAGTTTATGACCTTGGACTATGAAAGATTCAGTGTTGAATTAGGCTTTTGACAAGATTACTTCTGTTATTAACCCAATGCTAGCCGTTATTATTTACTCCCTGCTTTTCTACTGGAAGACAAAATAGTTGTGTTTTTATGAGGTTCTTGGAGATGTTATTGGTGGTTGGCAATCAGGGAATCCGAGGGCAAGTGAGGTTGGAAAGTAGCATTATCATTTTATCATCTGGGATTCCATAATATAAGCACATACAGCTTCTTAGTTGGAGCAGCTAAGTTTATGTGGTCAATGCCAATGGCTGCCCAGTCTTTGATCTTGTTAATCAAATACTAAGGCTGCACGTATGTGATGCATATGCACCAGAGGTAGCAAATTGGACAATTGTGGTTGCATACTGTGTGACTTGGAAAGTATAAGTTAAATTTCCTTAGTTGAAACCTACAAGAGCTAATATAGGGAAAACTTATTTTGTCATTCTACTGGTCTTCTGTAGTGCAATATATTCAACAACAATTTATTACTTTTGGACAGTGAGGGATTCGGTGGTATCTTAGGTTTTTAACTAAATTAACGCTGTTATTAACCCCATGTTAGTTCTCCTTGTATACTTCCTGCTTTCCTGCTGGAAGACAAAATATTGGTGTTTATATGAGGTGCTTGGAGATATTATTGGTGGTTGGCAAGCAGGAATACAACAAGGAGGGCAAGTGAGGGTGGAAACTAGCATTTTCATTTTTCATCTGGGAACACCATAAGATGAGGACATGCAGCTTCTTAGCTGGAGCACCTAAGTTCATCTGTTTGTTGTTGTGGTCAATGCCAATACTGCTTATTCTCTGATCCCGTATGTAGCTAATTTAAATGCTACTGTTTCCTGTGTATATTTTTATTCATAGAGTCAGCAATTTTAATTGCCTTATATGTGCTGCATATGCACCAGAGGCAACAAACTGGACAATTGTGGCATCCAATACTATCATAATTTCATATTAGATGGACACATACTCTTGAAACTGCACAGTCTTGTGCTGATGAAAATTTGCTTTTTTGTATTTGACAGCTATGCTTCCAGGTCCTTCTATACCTATATTATCACAGGTGAAGCTCATTTCATGGATGATAAAACCATGTAATTATCCATGATTTTTTTCTTTACTAAAGCTGCAAAATTGAAAATTCCCTTCAAGAAAATGCAGTCGAGCACTGGATGGCAGTAGTTTTTTATTCTTTTATTTATATATACTTATATTTATTTTTCCTTGTATGCATGTTATGGAGCTAGTTCATCTTGCTTCTGATCTCTCTTCTTGTCTTGAAAAATTGCAGACGTTCTTAGTTTGGCAACTTGCCTTTTCAGTAATTATTCTTGGTAGGAGGTACTCTGTGAATCAAATTATCGGCTGCTTACTTGTAGCTGTTGGTGTTATTGTAGCTGTGGCAAGGTAACATTGCTTATGTATACGGAGTCTTCTAATAATTGATTGAGTAGTATTCAGTTTTTGGTGAATAGTTGATGTGTGAGACTTTGCACAAGCTGGCGGTGGTGTTCAAGTTCTGTTGCAGTCAGTTACTTGTGCAAGGAAAGTCAATCTATATTCATGCTGACAGAAATTAAAGAACAGTATAACGGAGTGACTTTAAAACATCAATTAAATAATCTCTTTTTGGTTATATAGGATATCTAAGAAGCACATCAATCCTGTATATTGACTTAATTATCTGCAGTGGATCAAATGACGGACAGATGCTATCCCAAGTTGAGCTTATGTGGCCCATTTTGATGATTGTCTCATCAGGATTCCAAGCCGCTGCATCTATTATCAAGGTTTGGCTTTATGCCACTTATTGACTAGTATCAAAATAGAATTGTAACAAGCTTGGAAGATAAAAAGGCCGTAGGTTTCTTTTAAATCACCCCTTAACTTACATCTAAGTGCTAAAGTGAATTTTTAACTGCTATGTGTAATACATAATATTTTAAGAAAAGTCTCCCCCCCACTGAGCATGTACTTTCTTACATGACAGCTTAGAATTATTACTTGGGTGACATCATGTACATACGTGGTAATTTTTTGTGTTATCTAGGATTACTTTTGAGGTTGGTTTTTAGGAAGTTTAGTGCCTGAAGTCGTTTCTCATTTTCTAATCTTGTTCAGGTTATAGTATTTCTTGTTGTTCAGTGGTATTGAAAATGTATATCGTAATATAAGATGATTTATTTGTTATTACAGGAATTCGTCTTCCTTGACGCTGCAAGACGCCTTGAGGTTTGCTCTAAATCTTCTTGCAATTTACAATTTACACGGAAAATGTAATTCATTTTTTTTTCTCAAGTCAAAGGTGGCAAATCCAACTGTTAATTTGTTATGCAGGGAAAACCTCTTGACATCTTTGTCGTAAATTCCTTTGGATCTGGTTTCCAGGTGATTCCTTTCTATAATTGTTAAAATCTCCTTTCTTATCCGCTGTGAAATTTATAATTACTGTTTATGTTGTGGTTGTTTAACACTTAAATAATATTATTTTTTAGAATCATTCCTTTCTTATTCGAAATTGAGGATGACCATTTCAATGTTATTGAATTTTTGGACTGTTTACATATATATAGGCCCTTTTTGTTCTAGTTCTTCTACCCTTGCTCTCGAATTTGTGGGGAATACCATTTGGTGAGCTCCCTTCCTATCTAAGAGATGGTGCTGCATGCTTTTTGAATATTGGAGCTGGTGGAGGAGGCAAGTTTCTCATCTTTTGAGGTTTTGTCATATTTTTTGTCATAATATGGTCTTCCACAATACCTGGATTTGCAGTATTCTACTGGAAGAGTTGGTCCATTTCCAGAAGAGCCTGCCATCAACATTTAGGAAAATGGAATTAATTGCTTTAATGATTTTTATGACTTTGTTTCTCTTTTTCTGAATTGTTTTCTATCTAACTCAGATTGTGATGGAGCTCCATTCCTGCCCTTACTTTACATATCCGTCAACATGGCTTTTAACATCTCAATTCTTTCACTTGTAAAGATATCTTCTGCAGTGGTTTCGTCACTTGCTGTGACGCTATCAGGTTCGATTATTTATTTATCAATGTGTATTTTCAATGCTTTAAGAAAATTAAATACATGACCGTTTGGAGAGATTTTTATTTTTTCCTTTTTTTTTGCAATGCCTAGTGCCAATTTCCATATACATTCTTACTCTTCCGCTGCCCAACATCCCTCAAGCCGGTACCTTAAGCCCACTTTTTGTGGTGGGAAGTGCCATTCTCGTGTTGGGCCTGATACTGTATAATCTCCCTCGGCCAGCCAAGGAGCATAGTAAAGGGGAATGAAATGATTCATCAAATTACAGGTCGGCTGTTGCTTAACCTTACAAATTTAAGAGAAGAATAGCATCTGTGGGTCTGCAGGTTATACTGATCATTAAATGATTGGGATTTACAAAGCCTTTGTTAGCAAGGACAGAAGGTGGTCATCCGTGACATCAGATTTGACACTAAAATGTATGATGCACTACTGTCAACATTCCCATGCACATACCCAGTTTTAAAACTAGCATGTGGAAGAGGGATTGTTATTCTACTAACTTCTAAGTTGAACTTCTAGTTTAAAATCAAGCAGTCTGTCCAATTTTTGTATCTGCTACGGTATCAGGGGCGATATGCAAAGACACCGGAAATTGGTTATAGAATCACATGCAAGTATTATTCTCTTTGGCAAATAAGAAGTGTTTTTCTCTTGCCAAATACAATGTCTTTTATCCTAACATAGAAAGCAGAAAGTAATGTACGAAGGTGGGGAGCCCCTTTCAGTAGACGAGAGCGTCAGCCTATGAAGTCTCATCCCTCTTTGGTAAAAGACACGATACAGTTTGAAGCACTCAACATTTGACAACGCATCAAGTGGTAAGTGTAGACAATGTGACACGAGACATATGAAAGAGCCATCATCGGTGCTATAATAAGCTCATCAGCCTGTAATAATTGCAGCTTTTAAGCGTGATCATTGCTCAATTATTTGACTGCATGCATTATCTTATCTGTTCCATGTTGTCCAACTCGAAATTCTTTTTGTTTTGGTGACTTCTCCACGCTTCTGCTTCCCCCAATCTTTTTATTGCCCCACTTTCCCTTCCCCATTCTTTGAATATCGTAATCTCCTCACGCTTGTAGATGTTTTTGAATATCCTGCAATCAGTTCGCCACTCATATGATGCTTTTTCTTGTCTACGATCCAACTAATCACAGTCCTCATCTTCTATAAACGCTATTTTAATCAGTTCATGACTTGAATGCCCAACCAACGGAGTTGCAATCTCACCTTTTTAACTAATCTCTGTTCTGATTAAGAGGAAAAGGCGTTTAAGTTGTTTTATATTCATGCATGACTTTACTGATTCAGTAAAGAAAACAGCCTTTCTAAAACCATCCACTCACATTGAAACATCCGTAGTAGGTGAACCATGAGAAAAGCAAATGAAAAATAACTGCTCTAAGCTGTAGAAGTGTTCCCTTCTTTACACTCCTATGTCGTTCGTGCATTTCCAGAAGCTTAAATTTTGACCAGAAAGGAACATCAAGAAAGTGGACAAAATGAAGTTGAATGCGAACATGGGTGGTTTGCATCCTAAAACACTTTTTAATTTTATACTCCGTCCGTCCCATTAATACTCCGTCCAATATTAATAATCTATATTTTAAAAAACAATGTGATAAGCCAAATTATTAACCATTATACTCCATCCACTAAATAGTATAAGAAAAATAACATGAAATTGGAATATTAATGTGGGACAAGTATTTTTCATATCCAGACCGAGAGAGTAATCTTGATGAGAAATTATCACTCCTAACGATGATAAAACCATTTTCCTACATAATGAAAAACGATTTACCTTTGCTGATGGTTGCCGGAATGTGCGAAGGGCCCTGGTTGACCTTGGATAAGCTATCTTCTGATTTTATTGAGAAGCTATGACGGGGGAAGCCTCCTCTCTGATGAATGTCTGCTGGCACCCACCCCAATTGGGTTCGGTAAAAATAAATATCGATGGAGCTATGATGGGGAAGGCAATGTTTTGTCTTGTTCGTGTGCCCAAGGTGTTCAGGTTCATGGAGCTGAAGAAGCGGAATTCTTAGCTTTGGCGCACGCTATTTTCTTTGCAGTCAACATAGATTGGAAGAATGTTGTCCAGCAAAGCCCTTGGTGTCCTGGGCTTGTTTGATTCAGTCTCCATCTCTTTTGTGAGACGGGAGGGTAATGAAGTCGCCCATGCTTTAGCAAGGTGCTCCCAGCTCTATTCTGCTCTGTGTGAGAGAATGTGGTTCCGGACTTCCTTGTTCCGCCTTTACATTTTGACGGGCGGAGTAAGCCGGTTGTCGGGGTGTAGTGGTTTGTGGCTGACTCTCTTTTATATTAACCCACCCAACTACATTTGATTTTAGTACAGAACTTAATCCGTATTAAGTACGAATTTTGACTTCTTTTACTATGCACATCATGTATAAGTTTAAATATTTTTTCTTTTAAGACCAAATTCATGTTTGCATTGGAAAAGTCTATCCCTTAATCTAATTCAAAAGTACACTCCATTCTTTGTCCCTTTTGAAGCTCCCAACTGTGGCTGGAATGAAATTTATTTGTCCTTAAGTAGCAAGAGCACCAGGAAGGCGCCCACCAGCATACAAGCACTAAAGGCAAAAGGAGAACAATGAATTTGCAATTATAAATCAATTGAAGCATTTCACAAGTGAAAATAACGTGACGTATCCAATAATCAAACATCTCCCCTTACAACCTAACACCTAAATAAATTCGTTCTCACCTTCACCTAAGTGCTTGCTGAGGCAGCTGGATTTTTTTAAAAATGGCAGTGCTAGCAGCTTTGGCCACTGTGGTGATGCTACAACTCTCAAGTGCCTCGAGCCACCGCGGGCGAGGATTTCCAGCTCTTAAACGTGAGGAAGGAGGTGGCTGAAGCTAGAAGCCCACACTCGAGAGCTGTAAATCCTCACAAGGTAACTGGGATTGCTGAGAGGCAACAACGTTCAAGGTAGCGGCTCCAGCTACTCCACCGAGAGCATGTCACCTCCGGGAATGTTTCAAGCTATTGGCATCGCCTCTGTGACAGCCTGCAAAGAGACAAGCGGAGAGTGGCCGGCTTGACTCGCCGGCTGACTCACCGCAGCGGGCAAGTCAGTTATGGCCGACAAGACTTTGGGTCTGATGTTGTCTCCGGCATGGATGAAGGTAGTGGAGAGTACTTCCTTAGAATAGGGGTGGGAAGTCCCCTACCAATACATGGTAGTGTGGGTGCAATGCCAACCATGTGCTCAATGCTACAGGCAATCCGACCCGGCCGAATCGGCCTCCTTCACAGGGGTGGCATGCGGGTCCACCGTCTGCGGCCTGCTGGAGAATGAGGGCTGCCATGCCGGCCACTGCCGCTATGAGGTCTCCTCTGGTGATGGGTCCTACACCAAGGGTACATTGGCCCTAGAAACCCTAACCTTCGGTGGCACCATGGTGCATAACGTGGCCATGGGGTGCGGCCACCACAACCAGGGGCTCTTCGTTGGGGCCGCCGGATTATTGAGCCTTGGAGGCGGGTCATTGTCCTTAGTCGGCCAGCTCGGCGGACAGACCGGCGGTGCTTTTGGGTACTGCCTAGTGACCCGGGGCACAGGATTATATGTGTCACTAGTGTTCCGTGTTCGGTCGGGGTGGTGTCCCAGTTGGTGCTGCATGGGTGCCACTCTTGCGTAACCCACATGCCCCTAGCTTCTACTACGTTGGGCTCATGGGCCTTGGTGTGGGTGGCCAGTTTGTCCCAATACCGGAGGAGGTGTTCCGGCTGAACGAATCAGGCGAGGGAGGCGTCGTCATAGACACCGGGACAGCCGTGACAAGGTTGCCGGAGCCCGCCTACTATGCCCTTCAAGAGGCATTTATCGCCGGCACTGTCGACCTTCCACGGGCCCCAGGAGTGTCAATCTTCAACACATGCTATGATCTATTAGGTTTTGAATCTGTGAGGGTCCCAACTGTGTTATTTTGCTTCGCCTTTGCGCGTTCTCGGTACGGGTTTCCATCATTGGGAATATTCAGCAAGAGGGGATTCAGATCTCGTTTGACGCAACAAATGGGCTTGTTGGCTTTGGGCCAAACACTTGCTAGCTATGAGATAAAGAGTAATGATATGTACGCCTGTGTTCGGAGTCTTCGGACTGCTTGCCGCATGCCTTAGACTTCATCTTGGCGAGCGTTACGCAAGCGTCCATAGGCAAGGTCAGTAGCATTTTTATGATAAGGGATGTTGTGTGTGTGAGCCTAGGTCAGCGAGGGTGTGTAATGTGTAGGAAATTTTAGGTATTTTTTTAGAATTTTTTCTTATTTTTTTAGATTTTTTTAGGAATTTACAGGATTTGAGGTATGCAGAATAGTTTTTGGGCTGTGTAGAAAAATCTGTAGAGCCCATTGCAGGCCCAATTAAGTGGTAGATGGACCACTTAATTGGGGAAGGTCTAAACCACTTAAGATTCCCTATTCTACTTGGTTTAATCCTTACCCAATTAAACCATAATCTTCTCTCTATAAATTTATATGTTCCCCTAATTATAACTCTAATTTTGCCCTAAAAAAATTAGAGAAGAAGGTGATTGAAGGTGGAGCTCCGGCGTTTGTGGATCGACGGCAAATCGGCGTTTGAGGTAGGTTCGCTGTCTTAGTTTAGAGTCGAGATTAATGACTATTTGTTAAATAATTAAGGTATAAATAAGATGATTATGAAAATCTGCATATAGTAGTGTAATTCGATAACTAGAATGCAGAGATTACTGTAGTGCGGAGAATATTGTTTAGAATGCAGAGATTACTGTTCAAAAACTCTAGAACAATATATCGGTGTTGTTTCAAGGGATCGGTTGCCGGCCGACTACTGGCCAGCCGACCACCAGCCGGTCCTTCTTCCTTGAGTGGTCAGATCTTCACTTCCGACCCAAATTTTTGGTCGCCGGAAGGGAATTGCACGCAAACATAAAAAAGGGACTTTCCGGTGGCTTTGCTCTGTTCGGGCCAGAGTAGCTTGACCGTCGTTAACTGGCGAGAAGAAGTGGGATAAAGAGGCTGCCTTCTGCCACCAGCAGTAGCGACATGATGCCTCTTGGCATATGTAGAACGGACGGCGGAATCCCAGGAGGACTACTGAATTTTTAGTAATCGGTTGTCGATCAGAATTTATGTTGCGTCTGAGCAGCGAAAATTCGATTAACCGTCTTAGAATCTCACTTGACTGGCGACTAATGACCGAAGGATTGAGATCACCCCAGTCAGCCTTGCTTCGCCTGGTGGATCTCAGTCTTCCGGAAGGGTCGGGATAGTCGTTGGATGGCGGAGGAGGAGATGCCGGTCGTGTAGGCTGGGGGTGGCGTTCCATGTCATTTCTCCGTCGTTTGATGAAGCCCCGCCGCATTCGTGCTGGACGCCGCCGTCGCGCGCCTCAGGAGGGGATGGAAATCACAGACACACTGGGCGTCTGGAGGATGAAGACGACCTCAGGCCAACCCGGCCTGAGGTCATCATTTCTGACCCAGCCCGAACCGGGCCACTGGGCTGGGTTCCAGGGGCCAAACCCAAAAAAAAAGAGAGAGAAATTTACATTAAAGTAAATTATGTCAAACATGTTCTGGGCAGAGGTGCCAATTGGCTTATTGAATCGTAGAAAATATATATATATATATATATATATATATATATATATAAAACATATCTTACCTAGTACATATATGTGCAGTATGGTACATATGAACTGTTTTTGAAATTTAAGTGAAATTCAACCGTTCTATCAGCCCGAGCCCTATGCAGACAGTGAAGCTGGGCTTCTTAGTGATTGTTGAGCCTGAAACATAAATAGTTATGGCTAAATTAATTATGAGTTGTTAGACTTTATTAATTTGTTCTATGTGTATAGTTGCATCTTGAGAATTAATGCATAGAAATTAATACAGAATAATGGTTAAGGGTAGAAGGCTTTGGATTGGGGGTTGACACCTAATCAAGATAAAGACTAAATTACCCTTGGAGGGGTCAAAAACCCGTTTATAAATTGAATAGGGGTTCTGACCTGACATTTGACTTGGTTGAAGAACCAAGGATGGTTTTTTTTTTTTTGGGGGGGGGGGGGGGGGGGGGGGGAACCTTAACCCAGCCTGATGAGGCTATTGGGGTTAGGGTTTACCTATGAGTTTAAGCTTTATTGATGAGCTATTTGATTTGACCGTGTAGTTGCACCTCCCCATTAGAGGGAGTTGTATGTGAGCCGAGCTCACACTGGTATATTGAGGATCACATAGTGTACACGTATTTAGGGTCGCTGACATCTTGCTTGGTTGGCGTCTCTAACCACTTCTGTTTAGGTGCAATTGTGGGTCATGCCCTTCCACTCCGGTCAGGTCCTTATGGGCTAGGTTGGGAGATGACACTTCCTGGTGGATTCCAGGGTCCTGATGAATTCCAAGGTTTCATTGTGGATCATCCTTAAGGGGTGGTCTATAGTGGGTATCATTTGTTACTTAGGATGACATCTTATGTATCTATTTGTCTATGAAGTTAGGTGGATTATTGGTTTTTCCTAAGAGGGAAAAACTAAAGGAAAATTATAATGAGAATTGTTTTGATATTTGGTTCAAGTGGAAACTTAACAGTCTTGCATAAAATGTAATAACATTTTTCATTCATATTATTCAGCTTCCTATTGGGTATTAGTATACTCAGCGACCTGGTTTTGCAGGATCTTCTGGTAAGGACTAGCAGGATCGGGATTGGATTTTCAAATTGAAGACAACTTAGTTCTAGTAGGATTTAGTTCCATTATTTCAGTATATTTTGAATGGTTGTAATAATGGCATGAGAGCTAACTTTGATTAGTTGTTTATTTTCAGACAGATGTAAGGGTTGCACTTAGATGGATGATTCATTTATTTGTGGATTTTTGGTTACTCTTATATGGTATTATATGATTTGCTATCCGTATTTACGAACCCCAATGATTATGACTTGGATACTTAGTCAACTGAATTGATTTGATTTAAAAAAAAAATTATCGTGATTTATCGATGATTCGGTATTAAAAAAAGTTTCTTAAAAATTTAGGTCGTGACAAGGTGTGTGTGAATGAAGAGATGTAAGGGGTATGGTTTTGGACTTTTGAGAGGCATGCTGAGCAGTTTAAGGCTGTTTATGCAAGATTCCTTAGTACTTATAATCTATATCTAGTAGTAGAAGTTGCACAACCTTCACCATCATTAACTAATTTGATAATCTTTGAGCCTTGAGTGAATGTTAACATATGATTGATAGACATGAAAATTCAATTACCAGCTGCCAGTGCAGTACTGTTCAATTAACATGAAACCAAGCACAACCACAACTTACTACCGTCAACATTAATTGAATTAATGTTGCCGTCGGATTCGGGTACGCGACGGCAACATTAATGGGTAGGTCTCAAGGCAAACTCTCAAATAAACTCCATCGATGCCGATAAAGCTATCAAGTAAAAATCATTAATGCGTACTTCATTGGAAATGCACATCCTAAACTTAATAAGCAAATCCTTATCTGACGTTATTTAATCTTATGGGGCATATAAATATAGCATTCACTGATTCAAATTGTCAGTCTAAGAACCACTGATTGGTGTTTAGTGCGCTCAATCGAGGGCCGTTACACTTAAAAAGTCCTAAACCAAGGAGGGTGGTGTCCAATCATGCCGTGTGTGACCGCAAGCCATACAGCCCAGATTAGTTCTAGAGATGAAATTCAACTAAAAGATATGGGCTTGCTGATGATGAGTCGCAGGAGCTGGGCCCTTATGTACACAATCGGTTTGCACTTAGGCCAGCCCATGTACTCGTATTTTTTAATGACAATGGACACTAAAACCAAAATGGGCTTTCCTCGGCAAGAAATCAACGTACGTCCTATCCAAACGTAAAACTAAACGCACAACAAGAACTAACAAAAGGCTGTGAAAAAACGCCAAGGCAATGAACATATGCTAGGTAGGCAAAGCCCCTCTTTTGCAAGATTATGATTCAGATGCATAACAGAACTGAGAGAAGAGAAGAAACCAACAATATTGAGGATAGTTGAGCTCTGCTGACATTAGGACCATACCAAGAGTTTGCATTACAAAAGGGAAGAACTGCATTTCTAAACCAAAGGATTGAAAGAAAGAAGTAAGGTGAAAAAAAGCAGAAATCTACCTGGAGTGTTGAAGCAGACGATATTCATTCATTTACAACTGAGTAGGCTACTGAACGACCCCTCTCTCTTCCATCAAAACAAAACACATTCAGGACTCTCTTCTCTCCACTCTCTACCCTCTTTTTTCTCTCTCTTACTTGTATAAGGAGTAGATCAAAAGAAAAAGAAAAATGACGTAGAGAAGTGATAAGCATGTAGCATGGAGTTTTGCATGGTGAAGTATCTAACAGAAGAAGCCAGAGGCTCCACTGTCAAAGTTGAGAGCGTAGCTCAGGGGATCGTAATTGAAGACGAAGCCTCTTCGCCGGCAGGAGCGCTGCCCCTTCATCTGCCGCCGTATCTCCGCACGGACCCTCCAGAAGAGGCTCCTGCACCTCCTCCTCCCGCTGTCCAGAACCAGCGCCGTCGGCTCCAATAGCATCCACACGGACCCCATTCTTCTTCTTCTTCCTTTGCACTTGTAACTTGGATTCTCCTCTTCTTCCTCTCCTCACAGACCAAAAACTGGGACGTCACTCAAAATGCAGAACCATGGGCGAAGCTGTCTGGTCGCTGCGTGGGTGGGTTTAAAAGACTGAGGTTTAAGCTTGTTTGACAAGGCATGTTCTGACACCGAGAGAGAGAGAGGAAGAGGGAGAGGGAGAGAGAGAGGGGTGAGGAATGCTGGTTCACTCACTTTATTTCCTTGTTCTGCAGGAGGGTACAGCTACGGCGCTGCCCAAACGGGGTGGTGATCACATGGCTTTGGGACCCTACACGGTTGAAATTCTGATGGAGTGAGAAAGAGAGTGAGAAAGAGAGTAAGAAAGAGAGAGGAAAAGATGTCGGGGAATTAACCTTTTATTTCGACCTTTGCATATAAGCAGGAGGAGATCTCTTGGGCAATTGCTGGCATTGAACAACGCATCGAGTTGATGCTTTTTTTGTGTTTTTAGATCGCTTTTGTTGGGCCTTGTTGCATTCTGACATTGTTTACAGACCTTTTTTAGCTTTAGTTTGGGTTGGGAATCCCATAAATAAAATGTGGAAGCAGAATCCTCTCCGAAACTCACATTCTCTCCTCTTTAACCATCGGTATTTGATAATCCAAAGTGCACTTTTTTTTTTTGTTGTAACAGAACCTATTAAGCTCTACAGATAGGGATTACTCGGTTGTTTACATGTAAATGACACTTCCATATTGTATCTATACTAATACAAGTACGCCTACAGTTGTTTTCCTTCAGAACCGTTGTCCATTGGGTTCAGAGACAAATTAGCCATTCTTGGGGCGAGAAAGATGTCCCTTCTCCCTGCCTGTTGTATCACTCTCATCCATATAGGCTCACTGATTGATAATTGACATCATCTTTGATTGTTGCAGCTTCAATGCCTAAAACTTTACCATCAATTAGAAGGAAGCATTTTGTATGCTCCTTGTCCATAGTGAGCCTAATACACATAGAAACTAACTGTTGATATTTGAAAATTAAAATTAGTCGCGTGGCCCTAACGTTAAAATATTAATCAACGGCTCCTATGAGTTCCTTAGGCTAAGCTCACAATCATTAAGAAGCACATAATATGGTTCCCAATTAGAGATCATCATACGGCTGAAACAAAAGGACGAAAATTGCCTAGAAGAGCAGGGAGAAATAAAAGCACTAGCCAAGAAGAGTTGCTGTGCCCCGTGTTTCAAGTCACGTGCCTCGAGGGGCTCAAATTCCAGCAATTAAGAGGTGGCAAAGATGAGGCCAATTGGGGCAGTATGGATGTGATGGGGGAGAATAATGAGGCCTCGGAGAAGAGGTCCCTTCGTATTCACTATTGATCCGTTGAAGTCCCTAGCTAGTAACTTGCTCCCTCCTCCTCGTGGGGGGGATCAGTGCCATGAAGGGTACGAAATACAGCTGCTGCAATGTCTGTCCTCGCCCGGCGAGCCCGCCGGACCCTCGTCAGAAGCAATTGGTAAACCCCCTTGCCCCGTCCCTTTCATCCTAAACAACAGACACAGTATCAACCCTGTTGCACAACCAACTCTTATATGACAATATTATTGTTCAGTAGTGGTCACACACTGCACCCTCCCCTCTTTTCTAATAACATATTTGTTGGTTTTTACCACAGACTTCCTCCATTTGGGTTGCCTTCTGCCATTCAAAATGCCCAAGACCCACTTACCCTTTTGTTCACTAAGCTCGAGATTTACCTTTGTACGCTTTGTTGAAGGTCAGAAGATGTGAACCCTTGTGCATTGGTCGCTGTCTGCTCTTTGCCTCGCCTTTGCCAAAGATGAGACATTCTTTCAACGGTTAGAAAAAGGGTCATCTGCTCCTTCCTTGGGTGCATTGAGATAGGATAGGCCTACTGGGCCTCGTGAAGATAGCGGCTGCAGTTGATGACACCTTCAGCTGCCTTGCTTTACTTCTTTTCACCTTTTGTCTTGTTTGTTTTTTTTATTTCTCGTTCTTTGTGAATCTTCTCTTTCATCGGTCACGTGACCGCCGGTGACAAAACAGGAATGGGGGGGACTAGAACTGGACGCAGTTAAGGCATCATTTATCAATGAGGTGGAATTCCATGAAACGAATGCACGGGACACTGTGGCATCATGACCTGTTTCCGGACATGGGAATTGTATTTTTTGTTTTCATGGGAATTTCTTGGCGTGATGCTTGGGAGTTCATGTATTTTGCAATGATGATACTATCATCACCCATATGATCATGATTCATTATCTTATCGACAACATTAATAAATAACTCGGATACATAATCACTATTTTGTCTTAATTTAATGGAACTAACGAATGACGGGACTTGGATAAGATCAGTTCATCCAACTTTCTGTGAAATGGTCCACCTCTTCGGAAACAATCAATCGCAATACAACTGACATGAGGTAACAGACTTGTGTGGAATTACATGAATGAAATTGTCTAACTTTGATATGCTTAATGGCTAGACTGATCTTCCCTTTTTGGATTTTCCTGGGTTTAGTACATTGATACTTTACCAGTACTGCAGCGCTGCTAACTTTACATAAAGGACATTTACTGAGTTGGGGTGTTTGGCTTACTGGAGGTGGTAAATGGATGATTCCTCCTCCATGTTCCTTACCCTTAAGAAGAAAGTAAACAAAAAGCAACAAAACAACTAAACTTACCCAACCACTGTATCTCCTACGCTCCTTTCCTTGGCCAGTGAATGACCCGTCGTCACCTCACCACTGACTTGGTCCTTCTGGCAGAATTATTTTCCTCTTCCAGCACTTTACTCATCTCCAACAGGGCAGGAGGTATAGTTAGCTTGGATAATGAATGGACATTCTTGTGGTGGGGTCTGAGGGGAGTGGCAATTATGGTGGTGCCAGAGATGCGCGCGCAGATGATCCTTCCTTCTCTTATTCTATTCCTAGTTTTTATACTCAGCCTGGTAAAGCCAGGGACCAAAGATTGCTGTGTCACGTTGCTTGTGACTGTTGTTTAATCTTCTGACGAAGAGACTACACAATCTGAAAGTCATTTGGCGCAGCTTAGTTAGTTTAGGCAGATCCTGGGCATTGCATGTGAAGTGGCTAATTTGGTCTGACAATGGTAGGATTAGATTGGATGATGCCTAGGTGACATTTGTGCGGGCCATCCGCAGGCCTGCTTCAACGGCCTGGCTTCGGATGAAGGAACCTCACCTGGCCCGGCCTATGGGGAGAGTTGACCAAGCCGGGCGGGCTCGTTGGGAGGGCCGATTGCGGCTTCTGCGTGACCCTTAAAAATATAGGGCGGAGCAGGTTTGGTGGGCCAGTCTAAGGCCTTACGTTTTGGGAAATAGAGTATTTATATATGAGATTAACGATGCACATACTAATATTTGTTAACGTTAGTATCATGTTGATGTTAACATAATTAATGTTTAAAATAGTTCCCATTCGTAAGCTTACACTGAGCTCATAAAAACTCTTCCCAATTAATATCCATAAACAGAAGAAGTGAATTGATAACCAGTATCACGTATCTGCATTATAGCAACAAACAATGAGCTGTAAAGCTGTCCATATCCCTCTGCTTTAGAAAATGGTTATTTGTAATATTCCCCTTTGTCTTGTAGCACTTCTCTAGAATTCTCCAAAGTAATCCTCTGAGATAGTTGTAATATCTTCTCTGTATAAAATTGCAATATGGCAATGTATTGTGAGCTGATCAATTAATGAAACTCTAGTTTTCTTCATGGTATCGGAGCTCTAGGCCAACGCCCTTCGATCCTCCCACCTCTTCTCCAGCTACTCTCCTTTTCTTCAAGCCAGAACCTTAATGGAGTCTATTCCTCCCTCTATCAAAATCCTTATTTCAAATCTTTCATCTCTTATCACCCTGAAACTTGATTCCAGCAACTACCTGCTATGGAGGTCTCAAGTCGTCACTGTTCTCACTGCTCACAAACTTCTTGGCCTCCTTGATGGTTCATTTCCCTGTCCTCTTGAATACATTCCTGGACAAGATGGGTCACCTATTCTCAACCCAAAATATGAAGAATGGTTACAGCTTGATCGTCATCTTGCATCTTGTCTACAAGCCACTGTCTCAGCAAGTGTTCTACCCATTATACTTGGTCTTCCCTCTTCACAATCAATCTGGCTTGCTCTAGAAAAACGATTTGCTTCTTTATCTCGCTCTCACATCATGCAGCTTCGTCAACAGCTTCAGAACATTTGCATGGGTTTTGATTCTATGCTCATTTACCTGGACAAAATAAAAGACCTTGCTGATAGACTCACTGCTGTTTCAGCTTCCATCTGTGATGAAGACTTGATTATTTACACCTTAAATGGTCTGCCTTCCTCCTACTCTACACTTAGAACCTACATTCGTGCTCAGTCCAATACTCTATCTATTGAAGACCTGTGGAATCTCCTCCTCACTGAAGAAGCCAGCATCTCTCTTGAGTCCAACCATTCTATAACCACTCCAGTCGAAACTTCGGCCCTGCTTTCCACACCGACCAGACATATTGCACCCAATACAACTCATGGCAACCTTAAGCAATCTAACTATCAAGGACGCAACCGCTCTCGTGGTCGAGGGTCAAATCGTGAAGGTCGCATTAATGGTGGTCTGCATCAACAACCTTACAAACAGCCATATGACAGAAATGTCTCTTATTCTCAGCAACAAAGTACTCAGGGATGCCAAATTTGTCACAAAACAAATCATGAAGCTCTTGACTGTTTTCACAAATTTGATCCTTCATACCGTTCTCATAAATCCAATGCTCTACTTGCAACTCCATCATCATCTATGAACTCTACCTGGTATGTTGATTCTGGTGCCTCTGACCACATTACTTCTGACCTTTCTACATTGTCTCTGCATCAGCCATATACTGGTCCTCTATCTGTCACAGTGGGAAATGGCCAGCAACTTCCAGTACAGAACATGGGTAGCACTATACTTTCCACCAACTCTCAGCCACTTCATCTCTTAAACATCTTACACACTCCATTAATGTCAAAAAATCTGTTATCTGTTCATCGTCTAGCGTCTGACAATAATTGCACTATTTCATTCTCTGCTTCTAGTTTTGTCATTCAGGACAACCACAACAAGAAGATTCTTCTAGCAGGCCCCTCTAAGGATGGCCTCTATCCAATGCCTCTAGCGTCAGCACCACCATTATCATCAGCTCTTCATACAATATCCACTGCTCAAGCTCCATCACTATGGCACCTTCGACTAGGACATCCAGCATCCCCTGTTTTGAAGTCACTTCTACCTTTATTACATGTTAAAAACTTAGATACAAATCCTTGTACTGCCTGTAGTATGAGCAAAGCCCACAAGCTACCTTTTGCTCTCTCAAATTCTCACAATAACACACCTTTATATTTAGTTCACTCTGATGTATGGGGGCCTGCTCCTATCCCATCTGTGTTTGGTTTTCGTTACTTTGTGATCTTTGTAGATGATTTTTCACGCTTCACCTAGTTGTATCCAATTGTCCACAAATCTGACGTCTTCTCCACCTTTGTCACATTTAAAACCATGGTTGAGAATTTGCTTGGTCATAAGATAATTCATTTTCGATCTGACGGTGGGGGTGAATATTGTAACAGAGACTTTCACAACTTCTTTACTCAACATGGCATCACTCACCAAGTTACATGTCCTTACACTCCAGAGCAGAATGGCATTTCTGAAAGAAAAAATCGTCACATTATTGAAATGACCATATCTCTTCTTCTCACTGGATCTGTCCCCTTAAAATACTGGGCTGATTCTGTATCCACTGCAGTCTTCTTGATCAATAGATTGCCAACCCCTGTTCTCACTAATAAATCTCCATTTGAAATTTTGTTTCATAACCCTCCAAACTACAACTTTATGCGGGTATTTGGATGTCAATGCTTCCCTTTACTACGTCCATATGTTACACACAAGCTTGAACCCAAATCCATGCCCTGCATCTTCATTGGCTATGCCTTCCACTCAAAAGGATATCGATGCCTTCCACTCAAAAGGATATCGCTGCCTTCACCTTGAAACTGACCGGGTCTTTACAAGTCGGCATGTAACATTCCATGAGTTTGTCTTTCCCTTTGCCACAAAATCCACTACCCCTGAATCAAGCTCAATTCTTGGACCAGCTTTACCAGCTCCATTGTCCTCCATGTCACCTTTCCAATTACTCCAGCCACTGTCCAACCCATCTTCCTCACCTCCCT
The DNA here is from genome assembly GCA_035235625.1 of Saururus chinensis. Taxonomy (NCBI): domain Eukaryota; kingdom Viridiplantae; phylum Streptophyta; class Magnoliopsida; order Piperales; family Saururaceae; genus Saururus; species Saururus chinensis. The sequence goes on from CP141145.1 coordinate 38,901,398, forward strand.
CACAACGTACTTCCTCAGCCTCTTCTGAATCAGATTCCTCTTACTCATCTTCTCCTTCCTCTACTCCTACCATATCACCTCTACCCCAACCCACAAACAGTCAACCTCAGCATCCAATGATTACTCGTCTTCGAGCTGGAATCCAAAAGCCCAAGGTTCCTTTTTCTTTGTCCACAATATGTCATGACAATTCAGAACCAACCACTTATGCTCAAGCATCTAAGTATCCAGCATGGTGTAAAGCAATGGATGAGGAGTTTCTTGCTTTACGGTCTCAAAATACTTGGGAGCTGGTCCCTGCTTGTAAGGACTCTCATCTTTAAACCGGTTTTGGTTTTCTTTAATTATGGGTTATCGTGAGATTTATACGTTTTCTGATCTTATTCGGTGATTTCGTAAATAAATAGTGTTTGTGATAGTTTTAATCAAAATTAACTTTAACATTAGTGGTTTTAAGTGATTTTAAACCAAATGTGAATCTATAGGATTTTTCAGAATTTTCACTATTTTTCCCAAAAATTAGGGTTTTGGCGGGACCCCTATGGGCCCCACCGTCAAAAATTTTATTTTTGGGTCAAATGAACCTAGACATATACTTAAGGTCCCACAAAAATTTTCAGAATTTTATTAGGCTTAAATTGTGCTTAAATTTGTAAAATACCCACTTTTAGCCTACTTTTCATATTTACACCCCAAAACTTACCTATGCCTACCCCAACCCTTACTATAAAAGGGCAAACCAGAGCCATTTCCATTTTTGGGAATAGGCTAAGGAAGGAGGGCTGGCCTAATCCCCACTTAGGCCCGAATTAGAAGCCAATTAAGGTAAGCTTGCTCTAATTAAGCACTAATCTATGGCTTTTCTCTTAATTTCTTCCAAATCTACCATTTTCCCCTTGATTCAATTCGTTTTTGACCATCAAAAGCTACTGATTTGTATTTTACTACAAACCCTAACATTCAAAATTCGATTTTTACTACCAATAAGCCCTAAATCTAAAGTTTAATTAGGGATTTCTTGGGTAAATCGATTTCTATTAGAGTTTAATTCAAACTCATTGTGTTTTCAAGGATTTCAAGAAGGGTGACTCTTCAATCCGAGCTTAATCAAGTGCTGAGGTAATGGGTCTTCGAAATCTCTGTTTATCCATGGTAAAACTCTTCATTTTTGGCTTATTTCGAAATAGTTTGCTTGATTTAGTGTGTTAATGGTAAGATTAGAAAATGGAATTATTTAATCCCGATTTCTTAGGGTTTTGCATTATTATGGTTTGGTTTGATATTCTGGAAGTCAAGGAGGACTTTTGATGATGATTAGGGTGTTAGATGTGGATTTGAAGTGTTATTTATGGTGTTTCGGTTTGATTTTGCGAAAGGAAGAAGATGACTGTTCTGCCGTGTTGGCGATTGATTGGCCTTGCAGGGCAATCGATTGGCTGAACTGTAAATTTCAAATTTTTGCGTGTAACCGATCGAACGGCCTGAAGGGCGATCGATCGGCTACACAGGAAATTGTGCGTTGTGTGTATGATGTCTATTTTGATGATTCCACTTTAGCTTGCCAATTTTATATGAATGTGAAGTGTTTTAAGCTATGTTAGGCTACTGGAAATGCATGCTATTGAGTTTATGGAGTTGAGACATATGCTTAGAGATGGTGGAATGACTTATGCTTTGTGGCATGATGTTGGAATAGTTATCTTGGAATTATGAATGGTTGATTCTCTTTGGTTAAGCATATATTTTCAGTAGGACTACAATCATGGTTGGACTGATTTGTCATGATAGATTGTGGTTAGTGGTGTGTGGATGTTGGTGATTGCCATGACTCAATGATGAAATGAATGATGTTATAGGTGTTTAGCCTTTATGGTTGAGTTTTGAATTTAACTATGATTTCAACGATTCTTCTACTATGATTTCCGCTGGAATTCATGTTTAGATAGAAATTCACATGTGTAGTGTGGTAGTGAGTTGATTTTCAAGCATGTTGATATGCATTATGTGAAAGGCTTCTACTAGTTACACACACACACATGTGGGGGTTAAATGATGATGTTGAAGCTTAATATTGTGATTATGAATGATGCATTAGGGGCTGGTGAGAGCATTTATCATGATTAGGATTCATGTATGCTTTACCCACGCATGTACCATGCTGCACACGCCATGAAAATGGATTTCCAATTGAGGCTTCATCGTGATTAATCGAATTTGACCGATTGGATGCAATGTGATGGAATTGTGTGCCGGGTTTATCGATCGTGGATTAATCGCAAGTTGATTGGTCCGAAAGGACATATTTTGATTTGAAGTTCCTGTGTGGAACGAGTGCACTCCCCGGGTTGAGTCTTGTTTAATGGAATGATGTGGGGACGAGTTGTGTACTTGTCTTGCGGATATGTGAGAATGTTATTATGTGTGTCATCTGGACCCTGAGAATCCAGTGTGGTATGCCGTGTGCACCCCGCTACCACGTGTTCTAGGGTTCTCTGTGTGAGAATGGGACATCCTTGGTCAGGATCGTCCAGGGCGAGTAGTATTAGGGATTGACAACCCCGATCTTTCTTGAATTCTTGTGTAGAATTTTGGACCATGACACGCCTTCGTGGCCTTGTCTATGCTCCCGTCTGTGTGACGTTAACGTGTGATTACTCCTTGATGGAGGTGGATTGTGATGACATTATGCATGTGGGAATATGTATGTTAGAGATACATCCATGCATGTTGATTTTGATGTTATGCATGTGGAATATGTATGTTAGAGATACATCCATGCATGTTGACTTTGATGATATTATGCATGTGGGAATATGTATGTTAGAGATACATCAATGCGGGATTGGTATGATGTGAATGCATGTGGGAATATGTATGCTAGAGATACATCCATGCAGGTTAAATTATGCATTATGATGCAGTGTTAGATGACATGAATGTGTGATCAGAAAGTGATGCACCATGTAAATCTATGATTTGAACGATCTCATTACTATGCTATCGTATTTTTAACGTTGACAGTGATATTAAAACCATTGCTGAGTTTGTTAAAACTCACCCCTCTTTTGTGTTTTGATTTGGGGCTGCGTGGTGCGACACGCAGCCGGACAGGATTGCCTCTTTGAGGAAAGGTCAGAGGTAGCTTGGGTGTGATGATGGAGATCGTTGCATAACTTACCTGCGTTTATTTCATGCTTTATGTTCGGACCTTTGTGTAGGGTTCTTGTTTTGGATTTATGTCATATACTACAGTTGTGATGATTATGACTTATTTTGAGTCAGTGTGGGCTTTACTTAACTAAGTTTGTGGGTTTGAGATTGTTGTTTACTTTATGATAAGCAACACCTTTTTCTCCCCTTTTATTTACTCTTGCTCAAAGGATTGTGCGCACTCCGTGTTGCTGTTAATCGCCCGTGGTTAGGGTTAAGTCTTCCGCTAGATCATTTCTCAATTTTCACTTCGTCGCCCCCACGCGCTTGACCGGCCCCTGGATCGGGTTCGGCTCGGGTCGGGCATCGCCAGGGGCGTGACACTGCTCCTACTACCAAAAACATTATTGGTTGTCGTTGGGTTTTTCGCATTAAGAGAAATCCAGACGGCTCCATATCACCCTACAAGGCAAGGCTTGTAGCCAAAGGATTCCACTAGCAGGAAGGTTTTGATTTTCAAGAAACTTTCAGTCTTGTTGCTAAACATGTCACCATTCGGGTTGTTCTATCTCTTGCTTTGCACTTCAATTGGACCATCAAACAACTTGATATATCAAATGCCTTTCTAAATGGCCATCTTTCTGAGGAAATTTTCATGACACAACCGCCAGGCTATGTTGACTCTGGTCTTTCACACCATGTATGTCGCCTTAAAAAAGCTCTGTATGGCCTTAAACATGCACCAAGAGCCTGGTATGAACACTTCTCCCAGTTTATTACCAGTCTTGGATTCATAATGAGTTCAGCTGATACATCTTTGTTTATTCGTCGTCAACAACATCATACCTTTATTTTACTCATCTATGTTGATGACATTCTCATCACTGGTAGTGATCCCACTTATATTCATAACCTCATTTCTGCTCTCTCAAACACATTTGCTCTCAAAGATCTTGGCAGCCTAGATTATTTCTTAGGTATTGAGATTGCCAAAACCCAAAATGGTCTCTTTCTTCACCAACATAAATATATTCTTGACATTCTCCACAGAGCAAATATGCAAAATTGCAAGCCAGCTCCTACTCCCATTCAATCAAAACCACATCACATCCCTCCTGATGACTCTCCATTTCCAAATCCAACGTTCTTCAAGAGTCTTGTCGGGGCTTTACAATACCTCACCAACACAAGGCCAGACATAAGCTTTGCTGTTAATTATGTGTGTCAATATATGCATAATCCTCACCACTCTCATTTTACTGTTGTCAAGAGAATTTTATGTTACCTTAAAGGCACTCTTCACCATGGTCTGCATTTCTCCTCTGGTCCACTTCATCTTCAAGCTTTCTCAGATTCTGACTGGGCAGGTGATCCCACTGATCGCCGGTCAATTAGTGGATATTGTGTGTTTTTGGGTTCCAATCCAATAGTATGGAGTGCAAAAAAACAAGATACAGTTGCTCGAAGTTCCACTGAGGCTGAATACAGATGTTTAGCTCATGCTGCTTCAGAATTGTCCTGGCTAAAGATTCTCTTCACTGATTTGCACATTCCAACTTGTGATCCTCCAATTCTGTTCTGTGACAATATCTCTGCTATAGCTCTGGCTTCGAATCCAGTCTTTCATGCTAGGACAAAACACATAAAAGTGGATTATCACTTCATACGTGAACAAGTCACAACAAAAAAAATTACTCTCCAAAAGATGCCTTCTTCTGAACAGGTAGCAGACATATTCACGAAGTCATTGCCAGAAACCAAGTTTGCTTATCTTCGATACAAGCTCATGGTGCTACCTCACTAACCGCTTGAGGGGGGATGATAACCAGTATCACGTATCTGCATTATAGCAACAAACAATGAGCTGTAAAGCTGTCCATATCCCTCTGCTTCAGAAAACGGTTATTTGTAATATTCCCCTTTGTCCTGTAGCACTCCTTTAGAATTCTCCATAGTAATCCTCTGAGACAGCTGTAATATCTTCTCTGTATAAAATTGCAATATGGCAATGTATTGTGAGCTGATCAATTAATGAAACTCTAGTTTTCTTCATGAACAAGCTAATTCAAAACCTTTTTTTTGGGTCCATATCAAAAGCAAAAGAATCCCTTTACCGTCTGGTCCTCTGCGTATATCACACCCGCCTTGTTAGGTTTTGCCAGTTTTGTATGTCAGCCAAAAAAAGCCAGATTTTGTTCTTTATTTTAGTGTTGGGTGTTCATAGAGGAAGTACCGTATTAGCTATAAGTGCTTTTTAAACAAGAAGAAGAAGCAATTTGTCGGCTTGTACTTATACCTGCCCCAAAATCAGAAATTTCTGTTCACCGTTTACATCAGCCCCCATGTATCGACAAGCCCTTGTCCATTCGGGCTGAGCGGAATGTCAGCCCACAATATCGAACCGATACTGTTATGGTAGCCATCGCTGATACCGCTAGAAAGGCAACCCAAATAGGTCTCACGCATCAACATTATCATGTCTTTTTATGTAAGTTTTTTTTATCAAAATAGCCCTTAAATATAATATATTATACAAAATATTATTTAATTTTAAATATTATACAAAATAAACCTCCACAAAATTCTCTAAATTATTTTTTTCTAATATTTTTTAAAACTTTACCAACTCATTATTTTATATTTCAATCACCTCCATTTTATTTAATTTTGTCTCCACTTTCTTCTCATCTTCCTTTTCCCCCACTCCTCCTCATTCTTCTTCTCCTCCTCTTTCTCCTTCCCCCCTCATCTCCTCCTTTTTTTCTCTTTCTTCCCCTCTTCTATATGCTCTTTTTCTCCTGGTCGCATCCTCTTACTCCGTATTAGAATTTGATAAGTGCAATTATAAACTAGCCAATGGTGCTATTAAAATTTATTTTTTTTATTTAGAACTTTAAATTTTAAAAAAAAACTTATGAACATATTAAATTACACAAAACTAAGAATGAATTTTATTTGCATGGATATTAAACAAAAGCTATGAAGGTACAATACCTCCTCTTTTACTAATCAAGTGATCGACCACCAATTAATGGCTGGTTTCTATGCCCACAGGGATTATAACCAACAGCCTAGACCCATAATGGTCATCATCAAAGAAGGAACATCAGAAGTAGGAAACAAAAATACCAACATCACGATTGAGTACAAGCAAAAATCTATTAAATAAACAATACCCACGACAAGAAAAAGAAGAAAGATACCCACTAGCAAATGTGAAATAGAGACAATATGGTATTGACATATTGCCTTCTCCGATCTTTTCATGGAAGGGGTTAGGGGTTAAGAGCTTGTAATGCTCAAAGGGTATACTTGTAAAAAAAATTAAAATAAATTACCACCCAAGATGTGTCATGAAATCTCTTTGAGAGGTGATTACTTAGGAATGTAGAAATTAACCAAAAATCTTGGTAAAATCAACAATTCATCGTGAATTTGATACATTTAATAATTTTTGCAACCAAATGCAATATATAGGATTTCTGCTTAATTTTAGAGAAACTTTGTTAATGAATCTTCATCTAAACAACCCCTAAATAGAATGACAGTCTTCTTAAAGTATTTGATTAGAGAAGAAACTTAAGTATGGGGTTGAGTGGGTTGTTCTTCTCTGTAATATTTCAGAGAGTCACGAATAAACATGGGTTGCTCTTTTTCTTGGTTTTTTTTTAGCAAAACATGATCATGAGTTTTTCTTTGCATGTTAATTATCTTTTTCCAGTTTAACCAACATTATGATTTTTTATTGTGTTTCCCGTCCATTGTTATACTATTTCTTGTCCGACCTATCTTATTCTCAATAAGTGTGGATTATGAGTCCTTACCAAATAATTTATCCTTTAGAGGGGCCTTCTGCCTCTCCAAGTATGAAATTTGAATTTTATCTATTTTTTGCCAAATTTTGATTATATATTTTTGGTTAAAATAATTGTTCCGAATTCTTGTCCTTGTCCTTGGTTTACAATGTCATGAAGTGGTAAATTTATCAATTACAAATGAAAAATGTTAGTGTGAGCTTGGGCTTCAAAATTCATCACATCAAGATCCGACGGCAAAAGGAGTATGCTTGCCTCTTACATGCGCGAGCCCAGACTCATGCAAAGAGGACTCCTTACAAAAAAAAACCCAATTGTGCATAAATTTATCAATTGTCAAAATATGTTCAAATCCACGTTGCAGCCTCTTACTTTGTGAAAGGACATCCCATTAGTGTGGATTTTAGTTCCTAACACAGTAACTTCCAACGTCATTAACTACTTAGTGTGATAATTTGTTTCAAAGTACGAAATAGTGTCATTTGCTTTCTATTGCCAGGCATTTTAAGAAACACTGAGCAGTGAATGACCAAGTTTCATGTTTCAAACTGATGGTAATCCATGTGAAGGTTGTAGTTGTTTTAGACACTCAAATTAAGATATTGGACTAGACGGGTCTTGCATTCATGAGAACAATTGTGAATAAATCGTTAAAAGAAAATCATCCGAATAGACAATGAAGTTCTCACAACTTTTGTGGGATAATTGAGTTGCACTCCAATAACCGAAACCCATGGATGCACTTTAAGGTAGCTCTGAAACAAATGTGTTGTATTTTTTCTATGTTAATTATCGTACCTATGTAATTATTACGATAAGTAAAGTTGTATAAATTCAAAAGTTACACCCCCCCCCCTTAATTATTACTCAAATTAAGATATTGGACTAGACGGGTCTTGCATTCATGAGAACAATTGTGAATAAATCGTTAAAAGAAAATCATCCGAATAGACAATGAAGTTCTCACAACTTTTGTGGGATAATTGAGTTGCACTCCAATAACCGAAACCCATGGATGCACTTTAAGGTAGCTCTGAAACAAATGTGTTGTATTTTTCTATGTTAATTATCGTACCTATGTAATTATTACGATAAGTAAAGTTGTATAAATTCAAAAGTTACACCCCCCCCCTTAATTATTACTCAAATTAAGATATTGGACTAGACGGGTCTTGCATTCATGAGAACAATTATGAATAAATCGTTAAAAGAAAATCATCCGAATAGACAATGAAGTTCTCACAACTTTTGTGGGATAATTGAGTTGCACTCCAATAACCGAAACCCATGGATGCACTTTAAGGTAGCTCTGAAACAAATGTGTTGTATTTTTCTATGTTAATTATCGTACCTATGTAATTATTACGATAAGTAAAGTTGTATAAATTCAAAAGTTACACCCCCCCCCCCTTAATTATTACTCAAATTAAGATATTGGACTAGACGGGTCTTGCATTCATGAGAACAATTGTGAATAAATCGTTAAAAGAAAATCATCCGAATAGACAATGAAGTTCTCACAACTTTTGTGGGATAATTGAGTTGCACTCCAATAACCGAAACCCATGGATGCACTTTAAGGTAGCTCTGAAACAAATGTGTTGTATTTTTCTATGTTAATTATCGTACCTATGTAATTATTACGATAAGTAAAGTTGTATAAATTCAAAAGTTACACCCCCCTTAATTATTACTCAAATTAAGATATTGGACTAGACGGGTCTTGCATTCATGAGAACAATTGTGAATAAATCGTTAAAAGAAAATCATCCGAATAGACAATGAAGTTCTCACAACTTTTGTGGGATAATTGAGTTGCACTCCAATAACCGAAACCCATGGATGCACTTTAAGGTAGCTCTGAAACAAATGTGTTGTATTTTTTCTATGTTAATTATCGTACCTATGTAATTATTACGATAAGTAAAGTTGTATAAATTCAAAAGTTACACCCCCCCCCTTAATTATTACTCAAATTAAGATATTGGACTAGACGGGTCTTGCATTCATGAGAACAATTGTGAATAAATCGTTAAAAGAAAATCATCCGAATAGACAATGAAGTTCTCACAACTTTTGTGGGATAATTGAGTTGCACTCCAATAACCGAAACCCATGGATGCACTTTAAGGTAGCTCTGAAACAAATGTGTTGTATTTTTTCTATGTTAATTATCGTACCTATGTAATTATTACGATAAGTAAAGTTGTATAAATTCAAAAGTTACACCCCCCTTAATTATTACTCAAATTAAGATATTGGACTAGACGGGTCTTGCATTCATGAGAACAATTGTGAATAAATCGTTAAAAGAAAATCATCCGAATAGACAATGAAGTTCTCACAACTTTTGTGGGATAATTGAGTTGCACTCCAATAACCGAAACCCATGGATGCACTTTAAGGTAGCTCTGAAATAAATGTGTTGTATTTTTTCTATGTTAATTATCGTACCTATGTAATTATTACGATAAGTAAAGTTGTATAAATTCAAAAGTTCCCCCCCCCCCCCCCTTAATTATTACTCAAATTAAGATATTGCTAGACGGGTCTTGCATTCATGACAACAATTACGAATATATCATTAAAAGAAAATCATCCGAATAGATAATGACGTTCTCACAACTTATGTGGGATAATTGGCTTGCACTCTAATAACCGAAACCCATGGATGCACATTAAACAAATGTGTTGTATTTTTTCTATGTTAATTATTGTACCTATGTAATTATTACAATGAAGGAATGTTGTATAAATTCAACCCCCCCCCCCCCTTATTAGTATTTAAAAACCATCACTTGGGTATTTGACTCCTAAGATAAGACGATTCACTATATGCTATACAAGCACCTTCATACAACGAACCACTCTTATATAATTACTCTTACAAAAGACGATAATAAAATTCAGTAAATGATGATTTAGAAAAATTATTTTTAGTGTTTTGTAAGAAATCTCGTTGAAGAAGGCATCCCCTTCAAACAGACGCGTCTACCCGTTAGTTGACATATTTGGTTAAGAAAAAATCAAACTTATTTTGGGTTATGAAAAAATTAAATAGATTTGTCTTAAAAATAATTATCTTGTTAACTTGACCCAACCCAACTTAATTAACCCCGCTCAACTATGCATGTGAACCAAACTAAGCTGACCGAATAGTAGCAATGTGCACATATATGGGTTAGCCCATCTAGGTGCATAGGCCTAACATGTATCTCTCTTGCAAAATTAAGGTAGCCTAAGGGCTTAATTTAATTTATATACTAATATTATTACTATTTCCTAAGCGATATGAAACTATTCACAACCTTTAACCAATTCTACTCTATATTTTCATTAAAAATAAATTTTAACCAACTTTCTAACATTCTATTGGGTGACTATTCCTTTATGAAATAGAAAAAGTCATGGCATTATGTGCCTCTCCTTCCATAAAACTTGAAAAGCATGAAGAATAGACATCCTTGCTTATGAGTCAGGCCTGCTGTCCCATATTTCATAAATGCTGAAAACCATAAGGAATTGTTATTTTTATGGTGGCAGGACAAAATTAAGGAATGCATCTTGTTTTGTCTACAAACCAACATATGACTAAGACGGTTTAAAACTACATATTAGCAAAGATTGGGAAATGATATACCTCTGCTTCCACTAAGTATCTGAATTGACAATAGTAGGCTCCACGGCAGGAAGGAGATGAGTCAGTGTGGCCGTCAGCGGCTACGTCGATGGTGACGAGAGTAACAGAAAGACCAAATTAGTGGGTACGCTTCAACATATGGAAAAATAGAACGGCTGGGCACGTGCAATTTTTTTTTTAATTATGGACCTATTGTTTATTATATGTGTTTATAATTCACGGGTCAAAACCACTATTTCCCGGTTGCGTAGGTAATCTCTTTTCTTAAGAGCGAATTTGTGAAACGAGATTTCAAATGTAACATTAAAAGCAAGTTCAATCAAAAAATTTAAATCTATTGTAATACCCCGCCTACTTTTCATCTTAATGTTAAACTTCGTTATCTGATAGTTTATGAATGGTTATAAAGGGTGGTTAGCATGTGAAAACAGAAAATAATATTTTTACATTAAAAACACACTTCAAAAACTCACATATTAATTTTGTTTAGTCTAAATAAGAATTTGTGAAACGAGATTTCAAATGTAACATTAAAAGCAAGTTTAATCATAAAATTTACATCTACTGTAATACCCTGCCTATTTTTCGTCTTAATGTTAAATTTCGTTATCTGATAGTTTATGAATGGTTATAAAGGGTGGTTAGCATGTGAAAACATAAAATGATATTTTTACATTATATCCCCCATCCTTTCTCATTTAACTCTGGCACCCACTAACAACCTCGCTCAATAGCTAAAAGCATAAGTCACCAGCGTTAGTACCAGCATTGGAGAAGATGAAGGAAGTGGAGGAAGCAGAAAAATTAGGTAAAAATGAAGGTTATATGAGATTTTAATAAAAGATCGGGGCAAAAAAAATGGGAAACACAACAAAAAATCAGTCGATCCTGAATGTAACGTATCTACCACTAGGCAGCGCGATGTAGTAGATCGTTTGATTCGGTTCCACTCGATACTGAAGGAGTGAACGGACAGAGTAAGAGGAAGTGGCCCACGCCTCCCAAACGATTTTGTTTGTTTTTTATTAAGGACAATGGGCGTCTAACTAAACTATGCCCATTAACTATAAAAACCAAAATAAAGCCATTCAAGAAATTGACAATTTCTATATCTTCAAGGAGGTAATCAAGACACGTACGTACTAATATAAAATGAGAATTTAACGGACGAGAGGAGGTGACATTGATGGAACTTGGAGAATGGAAACACGACCCGACCTCAATCCGTGAGCTACTTAAAAGGCTTTTTTAAGATCTTATTTTGACCACCTCTTCTTCGTTATCATATACTCGTGCTACTAAACAACCAATCCATTTGATGCAGACTAAGCTCAAGCCCACCTTTCCCCTGCCCATTATCCTATTAAAATTAATTTAGGATTTTAAGGAGGACACATGGACTACTACAACTACTACTCATAGCACATGCAATAAGATAAAGTAGTCGAGCCTAAAATCTTTCGATCGGCCACAAGCCGAGGCAGGTACGGCTTCAAGAATGGAACTACTACTGAATCGTGATTGTAGTAGATCATGTAACAGCCGAGAGTTACACCCGCTTCTTTTTTTAGCAAAAGAGCCGGGACAAAAACCATAAGAAATGATCAACCCAAATTTTGACTCAGTAGGCCCAATCCTGTATATTAGCTTGAAGGATATCAGATTCAAATCAGTACCTCCAAAATTGAAATACTTAAAAATTCAGTGATGTAATTTTGCTACACACTGTGTTCTTGCTACAATGCGGTATGTATGACAGATCAATGACTTACACTCAATTTGAAAGCAATTAACCCAGTCGTGCGCTGAAATGATGATACAAATGAAGCTAACTATGCACCCAGACATTTCACAAAAATGGGAGACATTGACGCTAACCCTTAGAAAAATGATTGTACACCATCAATAAGCACTTGCAACGCAATTTTGCAATGTTTTTGCTAATACGATAGCAAGCAATTCTCAAAAAAAGTAGAATGAAGAGCCCTCACACATTGTTCTGCTTCACTGTCATTTACTATCAAGGATATGTTCACCTGAAGGCACCAAATATTACAATTAGGATATACAAATATTTTGAGAGAGAGAGAAGAGAGAGAGAACCTTCGATGCTCCTTGGGAGATCATCTGGACATTGACACCATTGGTTCGTAGAACACTGAATACCTGCAACCAAATGCTACTATTGAATATTTATCCCTATACAAGGAGATGGCATTGCACGAACCTCTAAACGAAATCCTAACCATAAAAATTAAAACTGCAATGGTGAAGGTACTATAGACCAAGGACATCCATCCTTAATGCCAACTTCGTCAATACCAAGAATCTAAAACTACCAGTAATATGAATACCCAGTAAATGTAGTTTGCTGATTTCGATGCACCCCTATTTTGGCAATAATCCCTTATGTTTTACACTGATATGGAAAACACCGCACATCATCTTTAAATAAAGGGAGTACCCCCTTATTACCATTAGAAGGGGAAGCCCAGGTCATTGACCACAAACGAGTAAAAAAAGAGGCCAAACCTTCTCTAGTATGAATGAAGACCGTTGAACATTTCCTATGAGAGAAATTATTGATCGGTGTTGAAGAAGATTTACAACCGCAATTTTATCAAGTTCTTCGACAACATGGTCAAGTTCCTGCAAAGTTGAAACAATTTTGTCCAATTGAGTTTGTTAGAGAGGCAAATGAAAGGAAAAGGATTTTTGTGCTTGGGTAGTCTCAATGTGTTGAGCATCATAAGCTTACCTGCTGAATTAGTTCTCTGCTCCAAAGTTTGGAAGGATCCAATGTCAAGGAAATACTAACTTCACTTGTCGCAACAACATCAACTGAGATACCCAAGTCTTCGAAGATTGAAAAAACCTGACAAATGGGTAAAATTTTGGCATTTAAAACAAGATAATCAGAACCAGAAAAACTAAAAGATATTAATAGAATAAATCCGGGACCACCTTAGCAAGGAAACCAAATTGACCAAGCATTCGAGTGCTCACAATGTCCAGCATGGTGACATTCCTCTTTAAAACAATGCTGGTTAAAACAGCCTAAATGTATGGAAAAATTGTTATCAACAAAGAAATCATGCACAACCATTTCAATATAAATACAGTGGGAAATACTGGTGCCAACCTTAGTCATATCTCTTTCTCTAGTGATGAGGGTACCTGAGGCATTAGGGTTGTAAGAATTCTTTACCCTAACGGGAATGTCACCTTCCCTAGCTGGTCGCATTGATTGTGGATGTAGAACCTGAAATTATCAGCAAAATTCTTCTGGTATGTTACATGGCCAAGCAGTATTAGTGTACAAAAGGTCAAGAAAATGTCAGTTTGTGTCCTATTATTTGTACATTCCACAATAAAATAATAAAAAAGATGTACTTTTCTTTACAAAACAATAAAAAATTATGAAATCACATTTCAAAGAGAACCAAAATATTTCAAAGTGACATCTAATGCCAAAAGGACTAAGAACTACTATCTTGCCAAAGCGCATATTTATTAATATTTACCTTCAAATAACAGTCAACTTTTCCAGCAAAGAAACAACGCAATTTTTAAATAATTCATCTAAGAAAATTAAGCAGCAACTTATGCCAGAGGTAAGAAAAAACAAAGACAGCTTTATTCAACAACAAATCACAAGTAGTATGGATTATAGCAAAGTAAGGCATGAGATCTCATTTTGATAAAACTGTAGATAATGATAAAAAATTTTAATAAGCAACTGCAAAAAATTAAACTAGAAGATGTATCACATATTGACCTGGCCAAATGGAGAATATCTAGGTTACACATGCAACTAACAGTCACTATGCACTTTGTTCTCCAACAACAATACAGGAAAAGTAAAAGAAGAAAAAATTCCAAGAATGAGAAACATGCAAGGAGAGGGGGATGACATGACAGCAACGATATTCAATCCTATATAGCCAAACTTAAAATTACATCATTTGTTTTTACAAACAAAATGTGCACCTCAAAACATTCACAATGATCATGTTTTTTTCGTTTATTGTGTGTGCTCATCTCAAACCACCTAAACAGATTGAAGTAACAAATAAAGGCCACATGCATGTCCAATGGTACCTGTGCACCAAAATATGCAAGTTCAGCTGCCTCATCAAATGTTAGATATGGTACAGGCTTGGCACCTGAATAAATATTAGGATCACAGGTCAAGACACCATCAACATCCTTCCACACCTGTTAAAACTCCAAAATTTAGCTGCAATTGTCGATATTATCACAGTTGAAAATCTAAATATGTTTTGTGATAAACAAATAATCTGCTCTACTGCCGCTGCAGAAAACTTTCCTGGAGGGACACAGGTCATGCATAGCCTACAAAATCTAAGCCAGTTCTGTGGCACCTCATCCAAATAAAATATCAATCCACAACATTAAGAGTACACAGCAGAGGCTTAGATGGTGGAGACCCACATAAGGGAAGGGGTTCCAAGTTCTAGTACAACTATAGCCATGCTTTTCTTTCATTCTGCTAGTCCAACACCCTGTAGGAGTTTTAGGGTCCACATGCGATCATCACTGCAAAGTGGGGTGCAACCGCTATTTTATTAAACTAACCTGAATTTCTCGTAAGCCCAGAGCTTTACCAATGGTTGTAGCAGTCAAGTCACTACCACCTCTTCCTAATGTAGTTACCGCACAAGACTTCCAACCCTGATATCAGCATGCTATTAGATATTAGTAACTCTGCCAAACAAAAATCACCATCACGCTACAAAAGAGAAATCATATCCTAGGAATATAACTGAGGCTATGGAGGAGTAAAATACTTTTCCAAGGAAGCCAGTGACAACAGGGATTGCAGGATTGGTCATCCAATCACCATACAGCCTCTTTGCAACAGCAGGATAAGTAGCCTCTAAAATGTCAGCATTTGTAAAATCATCCGTTGTTATAAAACCAATTTCAAAGGCATCATACTGCAAGATAAATCACAACTTTAAGTGAGAACAGAAAAGTACACCAACATTCTTGGCCACATGCAGATAAGTAATTGATATAAAGAATTTTGAATATTAAAACCCGTATTTTATAATCAGCAATGATAACATACTCATTATCTAAGGTAAATAAATTTATGCCATTATATTTTGGATGAAAATGACAGAAATTAGCGTTCACAAACTTTTGGTAAGCTTAAATAATTTGCCAGCAAAAAAAAAAGGATCTGTAAAACCTAAGAGTCAACAAGCTGCCTACAATCAGACTATGTTCTCATTTAGCCAATTGCAGAAGGTTTTCTTCTTTAAAAGTTCTCACTCCGTTTGACTGTGATAATACAAGACAAACAGGGAGAGAAACATGACAAATACGATTTCATATACACGAGGCTAAAAACAAGTGATGGATCAACATACTTGGCGGGCTTCAACGCCCAATTTATTCAGGTATGCAGCAAAAATTCTTGTAGACATACACTCTCCAAATGATACTAAATAATCTTTTGTTCTGTTAGTGAGCTCTTTCATCATAGCAATTCCCTTCAAGAGTTGCTCCAATTGCTCTAAGTGCTCTGGAAGCATATTGTAAACCAAAAAGGCAGCCTCCATCAGTATCAACATAGACGAAGATAGGAAGAACTTTGTGAAAGATGTATATACATTCAAATCCAGCTTCACCTCATACTATCAATTATACACAAGGACCTCGGCTTAAAATCTATTAAAGGATTTCAATTTACTATATATATTACTGAATTTTGCTTGCAATAAATGTTGGATTTGGAAAATTGATTAATAAAAGAACAATGCTATAGTGAAATATATTAATTTGTCAATGGGCACAATTATTAGCCTTTTATCCAGTTTCAAAACAGTTGAAAAATGGACACTAGATTTAATTGAGTTCCAATTCCTAGTTTCCGTCAAAGCCAGACTATCACAATGATGACAACAAAACCTGAGTAGCTTAAGCAGTCGTCATCGGCACTCTTGCCATAAGGAATTTTACATTAAATTGTTTCAGTACATCACAGAATCCTACAACATTTCTGGTGAATAGCTAATGTAGCAAGGTATAAATAATCAGAGAGTCCTTGGTTCCCTTGTCCTGATATAAAAATAGTAAAGTTACTAGACAGTATATACCTAGTGGTATGGGCACATATGTCCCTGTCACATTGTTTTTTTTTTTTTTGCTCCAATTTAGAAGTTAAATAACTTTGCATACACAAACAAATAAACCACCATAAAAGGGAAACATGTGTTGTATGTGAAAGTTGGAATACTACTTGAACAAAATGAATGCATAAAATTAAGCCCGCACGTTGGTTTTCACTTTAGTTGATCAACAAAAGCACTCAGTTCAGCCTAAGGTTTAACTTGATTTCCACCCTTTAAAAATACAAAGAAATGCCTGCATCTTAATAAACTTTGCACTAAAAACTAGGAGCGCCATTTCAGGGTTTTTAAATGGTGTATCTTGGTTCAGATTGGTCCCTTAATCTCGAAACTTACATGTAGTTGCCAGAAATGAGACCCACCAAAATCCAAACTACCGAGCTTACAAGGAAAATGTGTGAAACAAACATATGTAAGCAAAACACAGTAACTAGCCAAACGACAAAAAATAGTTTACATTGTTGTGCCTAGTCAAGTCAGCACACAACAAAAGGATAATTATATCTTCAAGGAAAGTGGTGAAGAAACTGGGCACGCCAATAGAACCTATTAATCTATTTAACTTATTCTATCCCACCACAAAAATGCTATGACAATGCATGCGTCAGAGTGGGAACAACAGAATCTCAACAATCCTTGTCCCACTCCCCTGTTCCAACACAGCCACGCTCATCAAACCCAGTACGCTCCACTTGTTAAAGGGTAATCACATATATTACCGGTTCCTAACGGTAAACAAAATGTCAGCATATGTGTCCGTGATTGTGCATGCATATAAGCATGCGTGTACATAGGTATAACTTCTCCATCAGGTATTCATCTATCAAATAAATATTCCTCACAAAGAGAAATGTTGTTTGTTGCAGACTGGCAACTTTGGGTGAAAGCATACAAAACTTTCAGCAACAAGACACAGGTAGTGGTCTCTTGCAAGTGAATAGAAAATGAGAAAAAACATAACCTTAAAGCTGATATGAGCTACAACTGGTGAAATACTAACCATGGATAAAAGTGTAATACATTCATGGTCCAAGGTAATATCCCTTGAAAAGGCCAACGGAATAGATTACCAGAAAAACTTTTTTTTTGTCAGCTTCGTCAATATTTTATTAGGTGACATATCCCGATCTGTTATAAACTATCATCCTAAAAACAACAAACTTAAATAAATGCAACTGAGATTGACCAAATTCAAAACTAATGATAACAAAAAAGAATGCAGCTTACCAGAAATGGTAGAACGATCTATTCCTAGCTCATCCACAGTCCTGGAAGAAGTTATCAACAACGCAGTCTAAACAAATCTAGCTCATAAGTGAAAACACGACTTTAGGTGAAAGGAGTAAGTTTTTTACTTAAGGTGCAGTTGTTTGATATCATGGAGTTCATCAATGTCAGACGCTCTGGATGCACCACAGGAGACAGCCTTCTCCCCTGCCTAAGAAATGGCCGCATAGCTTCATTATTATAGCCACTGGGAAAAGAAAATCAAAGGTGAAGGAGATGAAATAGTACCAGTAGAAGCTTGTTCGTGGTTTTCCCCATCGCAGAGAGAACAATGATAGGCCTTTCTTCCGGGAAACTACATATCAGATCAGCCACCTCCTTCATTCTCTCCGCAGAAGCAACTGAAGAACCACCAAATTTCATCACGCAAGTCAGCTGCCCGACACTTCCATCCACGCTCTGCAGCAAGGTGTCAACTTTCTCCGCCACAGCAGAAGCCCCTCCTTCACAACTAACCCTCAAAGCCTTCCGTCGGACACAGGAATTATTCGTCCTTCTACACGAAAGCCCGGAGGCAAGAGCTACCGATGCGGCAAATTGGAGCTTGGTATGCGTTGCAGCATGCAAAGCCGAGTTTCTCTCAACTCCACGATACGGCGCATCCACGACAGCAAAATGCAACGAAGCCGCCATGCCTAGAAACAGCTTAATTGAACTACACCTTCAGTCCCGTACATTCATCAGCCTCAGATCTGACGACTTAATACGCAGGAAAACAGCAAAATCGTCCAGAATAAAAAAATAAAATAAAAAACCCCAAAAGCAGAAGAGAAAGACCTCTCCATTACAATGGAATAATGGAAGAAATGTGCAAAAATCTGTATGACACACTTGGTAGATTATGAAACGCAACGGGAGAGTACCTCGGAAGAAACACGTTCTGAAGAAACCAAGAACAGATTCTAGGGTTTTCGTCGAATTCAGTCTTCTTCACGGGTTATTTTTCTCCAGAGGCGACGACCGCGGGGCAGCTGTCGAACAGTGGCGGGAGGGTGGAATGTGGACTGGAAAGCGTGGATCTTTGCATTTATAGTAACTCAGTTTAGTGCGTAAAAAAATTTGAAAATGGCAAAGGTTAGTTAGGTAGAGAAGATTTTGAGCAAGGTCAAAAACCACGTACGCACGCGCAGCCGGAGATGATGCATGTCATTTCTATTTATTTCTCTCTTCTGTTAGACTGGACAAAAAGCTCGGCAAAGTTTGAACTTTGAACATGCGCATCCCTTTCAGAGCATCCACAGAATGTGCCGCACGACGAATGCGGGTAGCGGTTAAAAATAAGTACTCCTTCCGTTTTTTTATATTAAAATAATTTATCTTACACTCTCTTTATATTATTAATAGTTATTCTTTTATATTTTAAATTAATATATTTATTAATAAAAGATTTTATTCTGTATTAATAGTTTATTATTATTAAATTTTAGTAGTTGAGTACTTATAAAAGAATATTATAAGTTTATTTTTTCTTCTTTTATTTTTAGATTTTACTATTTAATTAATTTTTTTAAATTATAATTATTAATATAATATAGAGATAATATATTTTAAAAATAATACTTTTTCTATTCAAAATTAATAACTTTATTTGGTAAAAAAATTTATTCCATATTAATAGTTTAATTTTATTAAATTTAAATAGTTTAGTACTTAAAAAACATCATAAGTTTATGTTTCTTTATCTTAAATGTGGTTTTCACCACTGAATAAAAGCTATTACTTTTTTAAGCGTAGTTATTAATATAGGATGGAGGAGTTAATGTTTATTAAATAGCGAATTCTACATATAAGATAAGTATAAATAAGCTTATGATATTTTTTTAAATATCTAATCATTAAATTGAATAAAATAAAATTATTAATATAAAATAAATTTTTTTTTCAAATAGAACTATTAATATAAGACAGATAGAGTATTAACTATTAATATGCATTGTTTTAAAATAGAACCAGATTTCATCGAACTCGATGAACTTTTTGAGTCACAATATTTACTGACCAAATTCATGTTTACTCAGTTGAACATGATTTGTGCCCTTTTAAATTGAAAAACCCATACCCGTCCACCAACCCTAGTCAATTTTAAAAATATTAATTTATTTTCAAAATAAGTAATTTTGAAATTTTTAATAAAATGCAAAGTCAAAGAAAAAAAGTTAATAATTTTTTTAAAATATCACATATTTTCCAAGTTTTTCTGAGTAAGTGAAAGACAATGAAGAAGGACTAGAGGTGCTAACAAGTCGAGCAAGGCCACCTCCACTCAACTTGAAGCGGCTCAGCTCGAGCTCGAACATTTTTTAGTAGAGCTCAACCATACCCTGCTCGACTTGAATAAAACTCAAACTCAACTTATACTTGATTCAAACTCAAACTTGAATGAAATTTATAAATATATTTTATAATACATATTTTATGCACAATTATCAATCTCAATATATATATATATATATATATATATATATATATATATTGATAAGTAAAAAATGGGATATACTATGGACTATAGTACATATCAAACTACAAGCCAATCATTAGACAAAAATGAAATTACGTCAAACAAATTATGATATATTTTTTCAAATTTTGTGTAGAAATTAATGTTGGAATCCTTAAAAATAAAAATTTTAAATAATTTTTTAAAAGTTATTTAGCATTGACTAGTGGAGTCTTTTTTTTATTTCATAGGATAAAGACAAATTATATTAATTTAGGATTGGTAAGACAACAAGACTCCAAGTTCATATTGGCAATATATTATGGTTTGCTTGGTAATCATTATTCTCTAAGAAGGATAGTATATAAATATATATATATATATATATATATATATATATATATATATATATATATATATATATATATATATATATATATATATATATATATATATATATATATATATATATATATATATATAAATATACCCAAGATGTTTTTCCACATACTGAGATCAAAATTGGGGGAAGTTATAACTTGAAAATAAAGCCCATAGAAGGGACAATATTGACTATACAATTAGATATTATACTTTCATGTATGCTCAATCAATAATGACATTTTGATATCATATATATTTAAGAGTTGGGAGCAACTAAGGCTCAAGTATAGACTAGTTTGAGGCTTTGAGCATGTTTGCTATGAGTACACATTAACTTATTTTTGTAAATTTTTATATAAATTAAAAGAAAAAAATTATTATTAGTTAAAATATGTGCTTGGGGCATGTCAAATCATATGAAGGGCAAACAAATTTACCCCTCTCGTTGTGTGATAAAAGCTACTACACTAGAAAAATTGTGTGGCAATGATGCGATAATCGCATGTGCTTGTTGTGTATTTTAGACACATAGTGATAAGGTTGCACCAAAATTTTGAAACCAAAGGAAACCAGGTAGAACGAATCAAAATTTGTTGGCTTGGTTCCTTATTCAGTTTCAATTCAATTCCAAAAAGAAAGAGTAAATTTCAGTTATGTTCGATTTGGTTTTACACAAAAAATCCGAGAACCAGAATCAAACCAAACCCCATCTTCATATAAAACCTTGTGTTCCTGATGACGCTCATACACGAATTTAAGAAATGGAAGCAAATTTCACTATGATCCAAATAATTACAGTAAAACAAGCTGAGAGTTCAACACCTAGTTGATACTCTGCAACTTCAGCTCTTGCCGAGCTCTGAGAAACAATCTCACATGGACAAAGCCAAATAAAATGAACAAATTCCAAAAGTCCCTTAACTACTCAACTACAGAACTATTTATACTAATTTTACTCTCAGATCCGAAATGTGTGCTCTGTTTCCAACTCGATCTGATGACAAGGTCTTTAGCTTAGTAAACTCAACGAAGGAGATGAATAATGATTTTAACGGTCTCAACTTTTAAACTGTAAAGTCAAAAGTGCCCTTTCCTTCGTCACATTATTAAAGGATTTATCAACACACCAGCCCAATAGCCATTAATAATTACCAAAACTACCCTCATGTGTTATTTTCAAACATAAGTGCTCGATAAAATGCCGCATCCAACTATCTCTTTCTCCATTGAATTAAGCTCTACATCAGATCCTCCTACCCATCAAAAGCTCAACACGAGCTTATATTAAAGGTTCATGGTTGAGCTTATATTCAAGGTTCATAAACAACTACTGTGTTATAGTAAGGAGCTAGATCATGGACATTGAAGACATTGGAAATTTGTAGGCCTGGAGGTAGAGCAACAATATAAGCATTGGGTCCCAACTTTCTTAGCACCCGACATGGTCCTATCTTTCGAGCTTGCAATTTTCCATGTTGTCGAGATAGTATCCTGTCTTTGCTTAAATGTACCATAACAAGATCCCCTTTAACAGAATGTATTTCCTTTCGATGAATATCAACTTAGCGTAGGAAGCCATAATCTTATTTTTGATGGAAGCATGTAGATTTGCAAACTATGCCATGAATGACACTGTTGTCTGTGATTCACCTGGCTATTTTGGACCAATGGCAACATCTACTGTATGGTGAGGCATGAATCCATAAACAATCTGAATTGGAGCTAATCCAATGGTCCTATTAACAATTGAATTATATGCAAACTTAGCCTAACTGATGACTGAATCCCACTGTTTAGGAGTCTCTCTTGACAAACATCTCAGTAAATTGCCCAGACTCTTATTTTTTACTTCAGTTTGCCCATTTGTCTGAGGATGACATGTGTTGCTGTATTGTAAAGTGGTGCCCATCCTATCCCAAAAAAGTTTTCCAAAAATTACTCAAGAATCTACTATCCTATCTAAGGTAATTGAAAGAGGAACACCATGTTATCTCACCACTTCCCTGAAGAACAAACCAACAACATGTATGACATCAACACTTTTCTTACAAGGAATGAAGTGTGCTTGTTTGGAAAACTTGTTACCTCAACAAATATCGAATCAAAACTTTTTTGAGTTCTAGGGAGACCTAGAACAAAGTCTATACTGAGATCTTCCCATGGTTGATTAGGTACAAGAAGGGGTGAATATAATCCAGCATTAGAAACCCTTCCTTTGTACTGTTGACATGTAAAACACTATTGCACACACTTTTGCACATCCTTTTGCAATTGAGGCTAATAATACCTTTGTTCTATCAATGCCAAGGTTTTATCTCTGCCCACATATCCAGCTAGACCACTCCTATGAAGTTCCCTAATAAGTAACATTCTAAAAGAACAAGTTGGAATACATAAAAGGTGCCCCTTGTAGAAGAATCATTCATTCAATGAAACTTCACCCTGAAGTTGTTGAGTCAGGAGACATTGTTGCCACTTCTCCTGAAAAGTATTATCCTCCTGGTAAAGCTCTTTGATTTCATCAAATCCAAAGCATGAGGTTGAAAGAACATGCACAAGAGCAACCCTCCTACTAAGAGCATCAACAACTGTTTTTACATTTTTAAAGACTTGTATCTAATCACAAATGAGTAATCTTGCAGCTCACGAATCCAACTAGCAAGAAGCTTGTCCAACTTGGACTAATTATGCAAATGCTTTAATGAATCATGGTCAGTGTATAAAATAAACTCCTTAAACACCAAATAATGACTCTATTGTTTCAAGGATTGGACTAAGGTATAGAGTTCTAACTTGTAGCCTGACCATTTTTTCCTAGTCTCATTTTAACTTTTGGCTATAAAATGCCACTAGTCTACCTTCTTGAGACAAGACAACTCCAATACCATGAATTGAAGCATCGCAGTCCACTTCAAAGACTTTAGAAAAGTCAGGCAGAGCTAGGGTAGGTGCTGAAGTCAATTTGGTTTTCAATAACTTAAAACTTTTCTGTTGAGCAGCCTTCCATTTAAACTAACCTTTCTTCAAGCACTTAGTAAGTGGAGCTAAAACCTTCTACAAATCTCCCATAGAAAATTGTCAGCCCTAGAAAATTTCTTAATTCAGTTGGACTGCTAAGTATTGGCCAGCTAATAATGGTTTTAATTTTGTCTTGATCGACTTTCAGCCCTTCTTTTCCAACAACATAACCCAAAAAAATTATTTGTTTAGACATAAAAATATTTTTCTTCAAGTTGATATGCAAACAATTATCTTGCAATAACTGAAATACCTCCTTCGAATGGTTTAAATGTTGAATCTCATCTAAAGTATAGATGAGTATATCATTGAAATAAACAATCATTGACTTCCCTAATAAAAGTTTCAAAACTTGAGTCATGAGCCTCATAAATGTGCTTGGTGCATTTGTTAAGCCAAATGACATTACCAACAATTCATAGAGACTATCCTTAGTTTTAAATGCTATTATCCACTCGTCCCCAAGCTACATTCTTATTTGATAATATCCGGACCTTAAACCAACTTTAGAGAAAACATGTCCAACATATCTTCCAACCTGGGGATTGGGAATCTATATTTGACAGTGATTTTATTGATTGCTCTAGAATCCACACACATTCTTCATGTGTCATCCTTCTTATGAACCAATAATGTAGGCACTGCGATAGGACTTAAACTTTCCATGATCAACCCCCTATTAAGTAGATCTTGCACTTGTTACTGTAATTCTGCATGCTCAGTGGGTCTCATTTTATAATGAGGAAGATGTGGAGAGTTGTTCTAGGAATTAAATCAATTTTATGTTATATGTTGTGCATAGGTGGTAAGGGCAAAGGTATGTCATCATTAATCAAACCTGCAAGCTATTGTAGCAAATCTTGTACACCTTTGTTAGAATGTGTAGGTAAACTAGCTTTAACTATAAATGCATTTTTGTTCACATAAGCTAGAGCCACTAATCCAATTTTTAGAGCAAAAGAAATATTACAAGCAACTGTAAGGGCCTTTTTCTGTTTCTTATACTTCTTGTGACCTGAACCAATTTTAATACCTTCTTGTGGCTCTTTAGAACTTGTTGCTTATAATTTCGACTGCTGATCCAAAGATGAATTAGAAGATATTTTAGCAGTCACAATTTGTGGATGTAGAACTATAACTTTGCCTTTGAATTCAAATCTAATAGTATTAGCATGCCCATCATACAAATTACAAGTATCAAACTGGCATGGTCTCCCTAATAGAAGATGACAAATTGTCATGTCCAACACATCACAAAGTATATCAGCTCTATATGTTTTTCCAATAGAAAATGACACAATACATTGTTCTTGAAATTTAATCTCTCCAACCTCTTTGATCCAACATATAGTATAAGGTTGAGGATGAGGCATAGTAATCAATTTCAACTTATCCACAATTGATTTTGCAATCAAATTCTCGGTACAACCTCCATCAACAATCACTTTACAATTTGAGTTTTGAATTGTTCCAGTAGTGAAGAACAAATTGTGCCTCTGAGAAGGAATGAACTGTTTAGGAATAAACATTATCTTTCAAGTGACCATGACTAATTCATTGTAGTTGTCCTCTTCTTGATCAACATCACCATATACTTTTTCATGACCCTCTTCACTCTCACTAGTTCCACTGTTTTCTTCATCAACTGGTACCTGATGACAGGCCATTACTTTAGACCTTGAGTTAGGTTCTCCTTTCCTTAAAAGGCACTCTGAGAAATAAGGCCCTTCCTGCTTGCACTTCCAACAAGAGTTAGGTTTTGGTTTAGCATAGTCATTCTTCTTTGCTGTAGGTATTGAAAAGGTGGGTTTGTTAGACTTATGATTCTCCTTTTGATTAGTTCTTACTTCATTTTCTATTGACTCTTTGTGTCTAGCTTGTTGTCCACTAGTTCCTTCTCCCATCATTATGGAATAATGAGTGTTGCGAGGTCTAGCTTGCTCTAAGAGGGATTTATTTCGTAGGACTACTAGTATGGCCTTAGTTACCGTTCCAATAGATTATGTAGCTAACTTCAATTGCATATCATACTTTAGCCCTCCCAGGAACCTTTGAACCTTTTGTGCTTTAGATTCATTCAATCCATTTCTAGCTAATAATCTATGGAATTTTGCTACATAGTCAACAATTGAATTCAAGTGTTGTTTGCAACCTTGATACTGCTGAAACAAAGATTTCTCAAAATCGATAGGAAGGAACATATCTCTTAGCATTTTCTTCCTTCTAGGTCAGGAATTAATATGATGTTTTCCCTTACTAATTCGATCCTGTTGAATTTGATTCTACCAAGAAGATGCCCCACTTTTCAATTTTCAAGCAACTACTTTACATTTCATATCCTCAGGTACATCCATACTATAAAAGTAATTTTCAATTTTAACTAACCAATCCAAGAATTCCTCAATATTCAATTGACCAGTAAATACATTCAATTCAATTTTAGGCTTAAATCAAGGCAAAAAATTGTTCACACCTGGTGCAACTAGTGATGCATTGTGCATCGATTCTTCCTCCTCATCTGATGAAGATCCAATTTGCTTCTTGATTCCTTAATATTTTTGATATCGCACTCTTCCTTGATCCACATTTCTTGGATATGGACCTTCATTCCTGGTAGGTTCTCGAACTTGATTTACATTTGAGCTTACGAACATACTCATATTCTAATTCATTAGTTCCATCTGCGCAGTCATTAATTGAAGAGATTGTTGAAGTTATTGCTACAAAACCATCATATTCGCCACGAATGGGGAACTTGTAGCATAGTCGCTGCAATCGTTTGTAGTCATCGAAAGCAGCAAACTGGGCTTTGATACCAAACTTGACGATACTCCGACATGAATTTAAGAAACGGAAGCAAATTTCACTATGATCCAAATAATTATAGTAAAACAAACTAAAAGTTCAACACCCAGTTGATGCTTTGCAACTTCAGCTCTCGCCAAGCTCTGAGAAATAATCTCACATGGACAAAGTATAACAACCTCAATTTTGTGGGATTTTAAGTATGTGCTACTTAAATTATAAGTTGCAGTTGATGTGGTTTGAAAGGGTAGAATGACTTTTGGGTTAGAGGCTGAGCTTGAAAAGGGTTGGTCATGGTGAATTGCGAGGACGTAATTCTTTTAAGGTGGGAAGAATGTAATATCCCTAATTTTCTCGAGTTTCAAAATTTAAATACGTGGAAAATATGATGTTTGACCTATTGATATTCTTAATAGAATAATTTTCTCCTTAGATAGAATTTTGGGCTGAAACTAATTCTATTGGGAAGTAAACAGAAAGAGCTTCAAAATGCCACTAAGAACGCGCGAATCGGAGTCCGAATGAGGGAGATATGACCGTTTGAAGTTGAATATATCGTGCAGGACCCGTTTACCCGATTTAGACTGTATTAGGCCCGTTTAAGTCATTTTGCGGGCCCGGTTGTTTATAATTCCGAAATTATTTTTTTAAGGTCCCAAATAAGTGTCCTTATGGGGAAGGATTACCCAAATTGGAGAGGGGTTAGGAACCCTAATCCCCATGTTTTTAAAAGGCCTTCTTATGGCACAATTGGGGGGATCTTTGCCGATGGAAGGGGTGGACAGTGAAGGAAAAGAAGGAATTTTTCGGTGAAACTCCGGCAAGGCTCCAGTGGTGGTGGATCGACGTCAACTCGGCCACAGAGGTAGGTTGAGATTATTAGGAAATTATTAGCTAATTTTATTGAAAATTATGTTAATAGTAAATTCTACAAATTGTTTAATTTCTCTGTAAACACTGTTCATCGTAATTACAATGAACAGTGATATCTGCAGCTTTGCCTACTGTTTGATGGCCACTTATCGGCCGCCGGCCTTCATCCGACCAGAAACCCTGGTTGCTGGGCAAAAGCGACCGAGGGGGCGAACCAGCCTGCGGCAGATTCCGCCGCTACCACGTAGGTTACAGAAAAAAAAAAGAGGGACAACAGCGGCGCAGTGCAAGCCCTAGCCGGAGGCGGAACCGAGGGTACTGGAATCGTCGGAAGATGGTGATCTGGTTGACCCCAGCCCGTCACTCGGCCGTGGTGCCTTGCAGCCGCCGTGCTTTGGAGTGACGGCGGTTGTAGAAAAAAAAAAGGGATCTTTTGCCCCGGCTGACCGCCGACTAGTGGCAATTCCAGGCCCATCTGAATTGCCTTCGTGCGGCGGTCTGGGGAGGCCTAGCCTCACTCCGCCGTGACAGCCAGTGGCAGTGCCGCCAGAGGCTTTCCAGCCTCTGGCCGGACACGGGGAAGACGACCCGCGTTGCGGGTTGTCGACCCAAACCGATCCTGTTTGGGTCGGTTTAAAAAAAAAAAGAAAAAAGTCCCACTAAACCGGGTCCGGTTTAGTAGGGTTTAGACTTGGAAAAAATTTAAGAAAATTATATAATGTCCAAGGGAATGTGATGAGTAATTAGACCAAGTTTTAGCTCATGGAAAAATTCTAGAGTCTCTAAAATGACCTTTTTACCCCTATTAGTCAATTATTGTATAATATTAACTTACATGAGTTCGAGGCTTTGGTTCAGGGGCCTATGAGTGGACCTAGAAATTGGGAAAAATCTTAGTAAGAGTTTAATGGGTAACATAATTATGGACTAAACCACTTGATAAGGAAAAATCCCAGTGAGTGGGTAATTAACCTTTTTGCCCCTAGGTTTAATCGTAAATTGTTAAATAAACCTGGGTCGGTTCATGAGGTTCACGACCCCATAACGTGCCAGGAAAATTACACAGAGTCCATGAAGTCAAGTAGTATGCTTGAGTTCAATTTTAGACCCGTTGGATGTCATTAAGGCCTTAAACCAAATGACAGAATTACCCCTATGCAAACTGGCCCACATTCGCGTGGATGTTGTTAACGGGCCAATGTGATATTGAAATCTTTTGAGAGGTTAAAGACTTACCCAAGTGAAGAGAGGACTGTATCCAATACTGGATAATTACTCTAATGCCCTTAGGTGCATTATGACCAGTTTCATAAAGATTTATTAAGATAACCCAAGGAGGGTTAGGGCAAGAGAGCTTGAATAGTTCTTATATCATTAATGAATTTTATTATTGATATTATGATATGCTTGGACCTTTGTGGTCCGAATTGTTTATGTTGTTATTTGTTTCGATTTTTGATATTGATGTTGTGATAGTAATTTATCACTAGTTGAAAATTATTGAAAGAATAATTATTTGGGGTTTGATAGCTTTAGATTGGGCAAGAACACCTAATCAAGATAGAGACTAAAATACCTCAAAGGGGTCTAGGACTAGTTCATACAGTGAACAAAGCCTTTGACCTGATGATTTACCTTAGTTGATGAAC
Organism: Saururus chinensis; assembly: GCA_035235625.1. NCBI lineage: Eukaryota > Viridiplantae > Streptophyta > Magnoliopsida > Piperales > Saururaceae > Saururus > Saururus chinensis. Next base: position 38,930,617 of record CP141145.1, read on the forward strand.
CGATGACATTTCTCAAGTTGTAAACCTTAGTCTAGAAGGGACTAATAGGGTTTGGGAAAGTCATTCTGAATCATGGCTTATAGATGAGCAAGATAGGGTTTAGAATGGTTTCCTGAGTTTTAGCTCTATTGAGGAGCCGCTTATTTGACCATGTAGTTGCACCTCCCCATTGGAGTGAACAAAGCCGGGCTCACCGCAGATCTATTGAGGATCTTTTAGTGTACACGTAATTAGGGTCGCTGACATCGTGCTTGGTTGGCATCTCTGACCACTTCTGTTCAGGTGTAATTGTGGGTCATGCCCTTCCACTCCAGTCAGGTCCTTATGGGCTAGGTTGGGAGATGGCACTTCCTGGTGGATCCCAGGGGCCTGGTGGATTTCAGGATGTTTCGTTGTCATTTGTCACTTAGTTGACATCTGATGTGTCTGTCAGTCATTAGGATTAGACATGGATATTAATTATCAAACAATGGTTCGAGAAATAATTAATAACATTGATTGATATTGTTTGTTTAATTAGAACAAGTAGAACGATTAAAGGACTTGCATAAAATGTAGGTTGCTTAAAAATACTTAAGTATTGCGTGTGTGATGCTATACTTCTTAGTATAACGTAGTATTAGGCAGAACTACGTTTGGATCCGATCTTGTTGGAAATATTGGAGATGTTGTCTGATGAGTACGTAGGCAATTAACATCAAGTGATGTTGGCCCGACCCGAAAAATATTAATAAAACCTTTTGTCCTTTGGAAGCTTTTCTCCTGAAAGTGAAGAGATTCCATTGTTGTTATTGTGGTTATTTCATTTGGTTTGTTTCAGATTCTCTAGGCGACAACAATTGAGATCAAGAAAGGTGAGCACAAGAAGAAGATTCTGTGTTTTTGTAACTCCGATACGAAAGTGTATCTTTAGCGTGAGATCCAACTTGTTATTTATTTTCAGATGGGTGACAGACTTGTACTTAGATGGATGAGCTGGTCATTATGAATTTTCAGACATTAAATAATATCATATGTTTTGATATTCGTAGTTGTAAACCCCAGTTATCATGACCTAGATATTTAATCGAATGATTTGTTTTGTATTAAAAGAAAAAAAAATTATTATCGTAATTTATTGCGTGTCCTTTATTGTAAAAAGGGTTTTAAAAATCCGGATCGTGACACAAAGCCAAACAAAATGAACAAATTCCAAAAGTTCCCTAACTACTCAACTACAAAACTATTTATACTAATTTTACTCTTAGATCCGAAATGTGTGCTATGTTTTGAGCTGGATGTGATGACAAGGTCTTCAACTCAGTAAACTCAATGGAGGAGATGAATAACGATTTTAAGGGTCTCAACCTTTAAAATATAAAGTCAAAAGTGCCCTTTCCTTTGTCACGTTATTAAAAGATTTATCAACATGCTAGCCCGATAGCCATTAGTAATTATCAAAACTATTTTCATGTGTTATTTTCAAGCATAAGTACTCGATAAAATGCCTCATCCAACTATCTCTTTCTCCATTGAATTAAGCTCTGCATCAGTTTCCCCTATTTCCCAAATCTTAGGAGAAAATATTAATTACGAATAGGGTACCAATATGGCATGCTAATGTGGTGTCTATCACCAATCATAAAGTTACTATTTTAGGGTCTTTTCCATTGACTCAATAAAAATAGTCAACATATTAAGAAATACGATGATATGTCACATCTTAATTGGTGCCATGCATGCCATGTTGGTACCCTATCTATACCTAATACTTTTCAAAATCGTAGATATTTTACTCCCTCTTCTCTTCGCTCCCAAACTCCCCAGTTGCGATGGCTCTTAGTCCCCTCTCCAGTTCTCCCCTTCTCCAACAATGCCTCCCCTCTCCGGATCTCCCCTTCTTTGATAGCCTCCCTCCCCTCCCCTCTTCAACCACCTCCCCTCTCCTCTTCGGCTCTCCCTGTCGTAGGCGTGCAACCACCCCTCTCCCTACCTCCCCTCTTCCTTCATGGCAACAATCCTTCTCTTACCCCCAAGTTCTTTCCACATCTAGGATTTTTTGTTCCCTCAATTCAGCCTAGGGCTTCTCCTATCGAGATTTTCGAGAGGCGCCATGTTATAAATCTTATTTTCATCCCCACATAGCCATTGAAGGGAGAAGGAACCTTGGATTAGCTGTGTTTAATCTCATTTAAAGATGTTCGTCCTACATTTAGGCCTTTGATAATGCTCCTCAGGGCCGCCCCATTGTGGGGCTGTGTAGTACATAGATGACTGACCATTTCGACAAAGAGGTTGGGATTGATTAGTTCCCCCATAGGAAAGAAGTGCTGATGAAAAATTAGTAAGCATGGAACGGGGCTACCAGATGCCACCAGGAAGGCATTTATGCTCTGGATGGCATAAAAGCGGATACAACATACCACAGTGGATTTCTCCATTGAAGTACTGATAATTGATATCCTATCCTCAAGCCTTGATTACATAAGCTTGTGAATCGAAGAACCGATCTTCGACAAGCCTCATGCTGTCATACAAGTTCGTTCTACCCCAGAAACTGGAGCTGCAGCAGAATTAGAGACACAGAAGAGAGATCAGTTGTTATTGTTCTTCTTGTTGTTCTGTTGTCCTTCCTATTGGTTATGTCCATTCCTCAAGCAGCCTTGGAAGTGCACCAATTGCTTCACTCCCCCAATATTAATTTGTTAGAGGTAAATGTGAACTTAGTACTAGAGGTCTAACTATCTGCTAGTGCCAACCAAGCATGATGCAGGTTTGAAATGGGTTCGATTCTTCTAAAATACTAACCGAATGCTCTTCAAGGTATGTTTTAAATATTATGTGCCTTTATTTGTTTTGAATTTTGAGATGATGTTGTCCTTGTTGTTTCAGTGGTCATTCTGATTATGTAATGAAATTATCTTTTACCTTTAAACGCTTTTAGGCAATTCCAGTTGCATTAGGTGTTAGCAATTGGTGGGATCACTAAGTCTACACATGTTTATGGTAATAGATCTAACATATATTCCATTCCTCTTTTTTTCTTTTTTTTCCTCTGATTTATTCTGAGGGATTCAGGTGTTAAACTTGGTAAATCAACTCGACAAGTTGGATAGGCATTGTATAAGGTTAAATGGATGGACTAGGTAGCATAAATTTAGTCACAGATTGTAGTAGGTTAAGTGTTGCCTAGACCTCCTTTGTCTATGCAAGCATATCTTAATTTTTCGCTGAAATTTTCTTGAGGATAAACTAATAATGTCTAGCCTTTTTGTTTCCTATTTCAAGTACATTTTTGTAGGATTGGCAAACACCATGTGGGTCAGAAATCAATAATATGTTTTCTTCACTAAGAGTGAACATTTATATATATTAAAATGGACGAAAGTTGCAATTCATTCTTTGCTGATGAACTGTTCCGACTGTGAAAAAGAAAATTTTGCGCTAATAATTCCTTTTGCATACTTTTCCTATTTGTCCATTGGTTTACCTTCTAGACTTTTCTGTGGGTTTGTGGATAATTTCCAGTACCCATGGAACTTATTACAGTGTTTATGGTGCTGCAAAAAATTTTACTTTCATGGAGGTCAATGGTAATAAATGTGGAATACAATCAGCTTGATCCTTTACTTACAGCTACTGGACATCCTGAGGGAGACGTTCTTGATCCAGCAGTGCACACTCGAAGGGTTTTTAAGCTATTGGGCTTAGTCAATAACAGTGTGTAATGCCATAGAAGTTGAGATAGGAAATCTTGATCCAGCAGTGCAATGTCATAAGTTGTCAAGAGGACATCAAATGGTAGCCCCAACTGCACCAGATATGCATCAAAGTAATTGTTAATTACAAATTATAACTACATAAAATGTTTGACTTAAAAAACCAATGGAAAATTTGTAGAATTACACGTGCAGAATGCTGCTGTTTAACATGCTCATATGTGGTTCCTCGTGGCTCACGACGGAAAACTTTTATCTCCAATGTACCTTAGAACCTCCAGAGAGGGACAACATTTGGTAAATTCTAACACCGAACCATCTGAAATGCTTAGAAGACATAAAAACATTGCAAAAACAATTAATCAACAACAACAAAAAAGACAACCTAAATTTTAAAAGAGAATCAATTTAGCAGCTAGTCAGGATTCACTCACAAAATGGTTCGGGGAACATGGGCAGAATCTTTCAAAATGAAAATCATCTGACAAACAAAATCTTATCCATTAAAATTAACCTGACCAGCGCATAAAAGTTATCTTTCATGACTAGCTAACACAACACTAGATCACTAGAGAAAAGGGGACTCGCCTCCTCTTAGATGTGCCCACCTGCAATGAGCCCAAAATTAGCCACTATTACAGGTGGGCGAAATGCTAGCGAAAATCGGCTGCTGCCAATTACCTCCAAAGACTGATTGACTACAGCCTGTTTTGATGGCCACATAATTCTCAGAGTCAGTGCCGCTCCTTAACGTGAAGGCCTTTTGATTTACGTATATGGGATTGAAGCAACATAATTGTTGGAGATGGAGAATATTGATGGACCTCCTGATGGCCGAGCCGGTTTGGAGACCAAGAGCTTCTCCTGCATAAAGATTCTTCAGACCATGACAAAAATAACCAAAAACAGTCCATAAATCTACAACGAAATAACTTTTAGAAAGAAAGACAAGTAGAACTTTATCTCAACTCGATAGTGGACATCTATAAGTTTGACCGTGATCAATTGCAAAGCTCAGCCTCTTCTAATATAATGAATTTATGAGAGGAAGACAGAGATGAAAACAACATAGATTAGCTAGTGTTTGATCTCTCAGACTCTCAGTCACCGAGCTTGACACAGATCTCTTTCGAAAAGCTATTATAGTGTCATTCGTTAGGCCCGACCATCATATAGTAGTAATCCACAAAGCAGTGAGTTGCTAAAAAAATATCCACAAAGGAGTGAGTTATTAATAAAAATTTCCACAAATTAACCGGTAGCAAAAATTAACCGGAAACCGTCCATATCTCATGAGGTTTTATTAGTTATGTAAATTTACTACTGAAAATTGATCCTAAACCATTGGAAAAGGCAAATGAATGACCCATACGGTTGATAATGTCGAAAGGTTTTCCCCAAAACATTAAATTCGGTAAAAGATTTCTTATGTCATTTATACAAATAGGACCCGAGCTACATTTGTGCCACCAATCTTTGCCATGGATAGATATATTCCACTTATGCCGGCCTTTATGATAAGACTTTAAATCGATAACATTGATCCTAAGGTTCCTTCTGTTCTTGTGCAACAGTTTTAGACTTTTAGTCAGCTAGATTTTCTTTCAATGGCAGCCTCCTCCGGTTGGCTGGCAGGCTGGGCGACCTTAAATTTTGACGGTGCTTATCGATAAAGTCCAGGACGTGCTGCTGCTGGAGGGTGTTATTCACCATAGAAACGGCAAATTTATTACAGCTTTTGCTTCTAAAATACCCTTTTCATCGGCCATTATTGCTGAGGCAATGGCATTGCTTACTAGGAATTCAACTTATCTGCCATCTTAACCAGCCTTATGTTGCTGTTCATGGCCATTCCAAAGTTCTGATCCAGCTTATCCAGTTCGTCTTAGCAAACTTTGCGTTGGACCAGTATTGCTGGCTCAACTCTCCTCCCCAATTTTTTTGTAAGTTGCTGCAGGATGCATGATGTATCTTGTTGTCACTATTCCCGGGCGACAAATCCATTGCCTCCTCTGGAGGCTCGTCACTACCAAAAAGAAAAAGGTAGTAATACACACTGAGAATCCTAAGCACAAAGGCCCGATCATTTTCGTCTGTGGCCGAGACAACCCTACTTCGGATACGACTGTGTCGATCATTAAATGCTGGTCCCGACAGTAAATTAAAAACGGCGGCTGGTAAAAATCCAAAGCCCATCTGCTCCTCCCCTGACTTTCGTACGTTTTGTTTTCTATAGGCGCCGGTATTGCTCTAGAGACAGAGCACACAAGAGAGAGGAGGAAACTGGCCATTCATGGCCATTATAAGGGCAGTGCGAGCAATTCCTCCTCGACGTGAAGGTGGTAACTCAACGGGTTCCGTGTGGTAAATGAGCTTCCCATTACCCAGAAACCAGAGCAATCCAATTTAAACTGGTTTTCTTATCCTTGTGGCCACTTAGTGGTGGTGCTCATCGCTCGTGATGATCATAAATGTTCAAACAACTCTCTCTGTATGCTTTAGGACGCTACACGTGCATGGATCAGGTAGACCGCCTTCTGAACGGTCCATGTCCCCCATTTGTACGTACAAGGATGGTAAAAGTGGCTCAATCATACAAAAGCCAAGTAATTCTTCCATTTTTCACCATACACAATTGCCTGAGATTACATTATTTTGAACAAGACGAACTCGAGGGGGAGTATGCAGTGTTACAAGTTACTGCAGTGCGTAGGTGCAAGGAGCCAGTAAACATTCTTGAAGAAGCCGCCCAACGCAAACTGAAGGGGCAGGCAGCGGGAAGGCAACTTGGAGCGCTTTTAAAAACACTGGAGATGGAGGGGAATTCGGAGGTTGGTGCCAAATGTAGAGTCCAAAGCGAGCGGGAGGGAAAGATGATTCGTTTGGTGGGCGGTGTGTTGAAGTTGAACGGAGAGAGGAGGGAGAAAGGAAATAAAATCACGAGGAACTTGGGCTCCCCTTGGACTAATTTATTCCGTCGTTACAGCCCTGTCACACTCCACACTTGCCCTCCTTCCGTTGTCTCTTTTTCCTTTAATAAACTCCGCCCTCTCTTCCCCACCTCATCCATCTCATCTGGTTATTTCCTCTGTTCTAAATCCATCGATGGCATCATCATCACTCCTCTCGAAACCTATCTATACTCTCTCTCTAACGCTCCTTCGGGCCCTCTTGGAGCTGTGTCCTTTACAGCCCAACATTTCTCTCTCTCTCTCTCTCTCTCTATAATTGAGCACCTCATCCTCCTCTGTAACGTACTCTTCCCTTTTATAACCTGTTTGCTCTTTGCTGCATAACGGTTCTGTTCCAATCTGACACATATCTCCAATGCAACTCCACTTCTGTCCTATCTGGCTCTCTCCCACAAATTTCTTCGAGCATGATGTCTTCTCCCTCCGATGATCTTTCTTAAACTGCGTCTAAAGTTAACCACTTTTCTCCCTCCCTCCTGTTTGCATAGTCTGACAGTTTTGGCCACTTGCATCCTTTACAGGAAAGCAAACAACGATGGCAACGACTTGCTAGCTTAACCCCCCTCATTCATTAAAATGTCCAAAATGACATGACGACCAATAAATGTCCTTTGTCCTCCGCTCGAATGCTTGCCTACTTTCGATCTATCGTTTGGCAAAATTGTAGCATATTCTACCTGCGCCTGTAAATGCCAAATGTGCCTTCAAGCGGGGGAATCTTTTCATTCATAAACATGTTATGTTCGAAATAAAAAAGTAAAATACACATGTTTTGTTTGTGTTTAAATTATATCATGGATGTAGTAACTTGGTAAAGGACATGAATACTTACAAAAAAAACAGGTATAGGACATGAATGACAGGCATCACACATGTTTGATTAAGTATTAATCTGATCATGCTAAATCTCCAAATACTTATTTCTCTTCTTTCACTTGACTGATCACCAAGTAACTTCGATTATGCACTAATGTACCTTCTCCTGAATTCCAATAAAATTATCTTACTCATGAGCTGATCTTGTGACCTTCCCAATTCCCATCTGGTAGATCTCCAAATCTCCTGTGTTAGATTATCTTGATCGCATTACGTAAAACAATAGGCAAATGAGCCAGAAGTATCCACACAGTAGACACTTAACATGTGACTGGCTTGACACTAGCTGGAGTCTGCACTCTGCAGCCTGGAGCCCGGAGCCATAAAGGATGTCCCCCCATAGATACACTTTAGGGGGGCCCATCGGACGAGCATGGTTCATTTTCTCAAGGTGGTGACAATATCCTCCAACTCATTCAGCCAGGTCGGTCCCTCATTCTCCGCTCATTATGTTGTGTAACCTTCCAAAAAGGCCGTCAATTCAATTCCATGCAAACTTAGCCGCGAGGTAGAAGAAAACAGAAAATAATGATGCTCTCCCAACCAAACCAGGTCCTTCCCTTCTTATTTTCTGCTAACTTCCAAAAAGGTAATCAATTCTGTCCCACGCAAACTTAGCTGTGGAATAAGTAAAAAACAAAAACAGGGAGCGAAAGATTTGTACTTTTCTACCGATTTAATCATCCTCCTCCACACTGTCTGCAGTACTATCTAGTTTCACTGGTTTGGGATGATAATAAGCTTAGCGTGAAGTACATATAACAGCCGTTCAGATTAATGACATATATAAGTATTATTTATGTTAATATAGATTAGTTTATGTTCCGTGGATATGAAATATCAACGCCTCTCATATATAACTTACTTGAGCTGGGTTTATTGCCCGGAGAGAGCATGAAAAACGCTGTAGCTATTCTTTATCCTTCTGCAAGGGCGGTAAAGTAAATCTGCCACTGCTATTATAACCACATACATATGTGTTCGACTTCTAACTTTAGGAAGCTCGTCCATTCCCTCATCTGCTCTCCCTCTCTCTCTCTCTCTCTCTCTCTCTCTCTCTCTCTCTTTCTGTGTGTTGCGCTCTTTCTTCTCGGCTTTAGCACTGCAAGGAGAGTGTCGAAAAGCTCTTGTGCTTTTTTTATCTGTTCAATCTATATTTACGTTTTGTGCTTTGTCAAACAAGTTTCGTAGCTTCTGTAGCAGGAGGGATGCTGTCGCGGGTGAACGGCATGGTCTGGATTGAAGGCGGCGGGGAGGAGGAAGACGCGGTTTCATGGACGAGGGGCTCGGAGAAGCCCGACGATATGGGCCTTTCCACCTTCAGGTCCATGCTGGAAGAAGACTGGTACATGAACCCGCCGAGCCACCCGGTCCAGCACGAGTTCCACAGCATCGAGACCCATCCTCAGGAGCACATCAAGGACGTTTCCTTCTCCTCTTCACCGGCAGGGGAAGCCCTGTTGTTGTACCCGGTTGACTCCTCCGCTTCCTGCTCCCCTTCTTCCGTCTTCAATCTCGACCCGAGCCAGGTGCCTTCCTTTCTGCCGCCCAAGACCTGCGTCTCCTCTCTCCTCAACTCGGTCTGCTCGAACCCGTTCGACGCAGGGTTCGATCTCGGCTGCGACCCGGGGCTCCTGGCCCCTCCTCCTGGGCCGACGATTTCTTCCCCCGCCTTGCTGAACAGTGGGTTTGGTAACCACTTGGGCACTGTGGATTTGAGCCCCGCCGGGCAATTCGCCAATACCAGTTTGCTCCCGCTCAATGACAGCACAGCGTTTGCCAATGCTTCGGGCTTTGGGGTTTTCGACAATCCTTCTTCCTTGTTCCTGAGCCGATCCAAGGTCCTGCGCCCGCTCGAAATATTCCCGCCGGTAGGGGCCCAGCCCACGCTCTTCCAAAAGAGGGCGGCGCTGCGGCTGAATTCGGAAAAAGGCGGTGGGCTGGGCGAGATAGGGAACCTGGGGGAAGGGAATGAGAAGAGGGTACTGAGGGATGAAGAGGACGAGATGGACGACGCCAGTATGGACGCGTCCGGGTTAAACTACGACTCGGACGAGGTGGGAGGTGGCGAGAACCATATTGGTGGGAAAGGCGAAGAGAATGGCAGAAGCGGTGGGAACAATTCGAATGTGAATAGCAGCGTCACTGTGGGGGATCAGAAGGGGAAGAAGAAGGGCATGCCGGCGAAGAATTTGATGGCGGAGAGGAGGCGCCGGAAGAAGCTCAACGATAGGCTTTACATGCTGAGATCCGTCGTTCCCAAGATCAGCAAAGTGAGATGTTCTTCTCAATATTTACTTGCCTTCTCCGGTCTTCAGTCTTCATCCATTAATTGCTTAAGACCAAAAATTAGTTTCTGTAATTCAATATATCATATTTGTAGCTTATTTGTGTATATACTGCATGAAGTTGTGACCACATTTTCTAGTTTCCGATTTGACAGTTCTTTATGTGAACCCAACTGGAGTAGTGTGTTTGTTTGAATGTTAAAGCATATCCCTTCCACCGAAGAAAGTTTATAGCAAACTTGCTGGGTTCCCCTTTGTAACAGATGGATAGGGCGTCGATCCTAGGAGATGCAATTGAGTACTTGAAGGAGCTTTTGCAGAGGATCAACGATCTGCACAACGAGCTGGAATCAACACCCTCTGGTTCATCACTACCTCCGACTACCAGCTTCCATCCATTGACCCCAACACCGGCGACTCTTCCATGCCGTGTCAAGGAGGAACTCTGCCCCAGCTCGTTGCCCAGTCCAAACAGCCAGCCAGCGAGGGTAAATTTCCAATTTTCCGACTTGGTGACTGGTGACTATTCAGTATTTGCTTTTTATCTTTTTTCATGTGTTGATTTTGATTTGTTGCTATCAATATAGTACTTGTTGGGTAGATGTCCATCTTCTGTGATAAGTAACTGTCTAGAAAGTTGTCCATGGGTTGCGTAGTCGCCAACCTGTGTATGCGGTTTCACATGACAGGGAACCTTGAAGAGCTTTGTTGAGTTGTGCTCAGAAGTTTTTTCTCTTTTGTACTAGATGTTGTTCGCTTTGTTGGTTGAATAAGAAGGATGTAACAGCCTCAGATATATACTCTGCTATTCTGATGGAGTTTAATTCGATTGCAGTTGGCATCAAACTTGGATAACTTCTCCTAATCGCATAGAAAAACCAGCTTCTTTCTTTTGATGATGCTAATTTGCTATCTTCAATGGAGACTAATAATAGGTGTCCGCTGATGCAGGTGGAGGTGAGGCTAAGAGAAGGCCGTGCTGTCAACATCCATATGTTTTGCGCTCGCAGACCAGGTCTCTTGCTCTCTACTATGAGGGCGCTCGACGGCCTTGGGCTGGATATTCAACAGGCTGTCATCAGTTGTTTCAATGGATTCGCTTTGGACGTATTTCGGGCCGAGGTAATTTTGCATCTCCTTCATTATTCCATAAAAAGCTGCCATAAAGTGGACCGTTTTCATTGATCAAAGCTATTCATCGGACAAGCTGCCATTAGTGAATGTTTTCCTTGGAAGTACACACGGGAATAAATACTCCCTTCCGTTTTTTTTTCTCTTTTCATTTTCTTTAATGAGAGGTGTCTTAGTCCTTTAGTAGTTAGTTCTGGGCAGCACCTGCGATACCCATCCCATCGTATGGTAAATCTGGATATAATTTTAAGTGGGTGGCCAACAGAGTGGGCCTGGCACTCGCCTCCCTCTGTATTAATTGTCTCATTTCAAAACAACACAGCTCCTACATTTATTTGTCCGATTTCTGATTCTCTTCTTCACATGGTAAAAGGAGCATGAGAAATCTAAGTCAGTAAAGCTTTAGAAAAAAATTGTCTTTTTGTGTAGCATAAATTTACACTTTTTATTAATGGACCTATTAAAATAGGACAGAAATGGGACGGAGAGTATACAGAGCGGGTCAGCTAGCCTTCAATTAAAATGGCTAACAGCCAAAGAAAGGCTATCGTAGCGAGGGATGCTTCGTTTTTCACTGGTTGTGTGCATATTGCCAAGTAATACAATATCATTTGTCTTCTTTTTCAGCAATGCAAAGAAGGGCCTGATGTTCTTCCCGAGGAAATTAAAGCAGTACTTTTGCATTCTGCTGGATTTCAAGGCGCAATGTAGAATTTTGTCCAGCAGTTATTGAAGCGAGTGAATTTGCACAGGCGACCTGCCGCCTTCTCAGATTAGTTTGTGAATCCCGTCCGCTGTAAGAGAAGAACAAATAACTTTCCGGATGATTAGGGCGGGAGTAAGCGGATCGGGGTATGCAAAAATGTATTGCTATGTATAACTTCATCCTCTAATTGAATTTTAACTTCTTAAAGGGGCCTTCAAGTTTCTCGTTAAATAACGAATTTGCATTCTTAAGGATGGAGCTAAAACAACCTCTGAAAATTTAAATCTTTATCGAGAATGTATGAAAGCAGACCATGATTGTAGGGGCCAAGTTGAGTAAATAAGTGAGTGTACATCCCCATGCCCATGAGGTTTGGTCTACTCATAAATTATATGAGAGCATAAAACAGAGGATTACATATAAAAATTGGCATTAAAACGAACAGAAGCAAAACTAACTAAACTAATTGGCATGAAAATTGTACCTGTAATTGTATTGATTTAAGGGGTGGTCAAGTGCAAGTCTGGCATCGTTATCTTCTAACGAATCTACCTTCTTGTGTAAAGGGTTTTAATATAGTACTCCCTCCATCCCACATTAGTAGTAATTAGCTGCAGTTAAAAAATAGTAATTTTTATTAAATAGTAAAACCCACATCTAAGAAAGATTCTCATAATCCTAAGCATTCCTCCCGGTGCGTGGAAGTGTAAATATATAGCTTTCTAGCAGCTTAAACCTTTTAAAAGTCATTTACGAATAGATAGATCGAATGAATCCTACGTCCTAACGCCTAACCGTCGCCGTGCATAGGCTGTAGACTGAAGTCTCTTGGACAACTACTTAACAATTGACTAGGGTGTGTGTCTTTCCAATTAAGTACTAGCACGATGCATGTTATTCGTGGATATTCTAATTTTTTTAATCTCCCATGTCAACGAGTATCACCTGCATGAACCAGCTACGTACTACTGGATTTCTTAATAGTTTCAGCTGGGAAGCATTTTTTATGTTCTCTCTTAAGAAACTGGGAGCAATATTTGAAATCGATGATACATGCATAATAGTAGGCTCGCTGTCCAGAAGGAGCATAGAACCTCTACATTAACCATGTCATACCCGTGTCGTGATTCATCATAACATCAATTAGTGTTTGTTCCTCAGGATGCACCATGTACACCAAGGCAGAGCCATAATAAGCATTTTTGTGAAGAGACAGGATCATTGTCAAGTGAGGCAATCTAGAAAAATGAAATGAGGTTTCTTGCAGAAATTAACTCCGTTCTAATCCCACCAACCGCAATATATGCAGTGACCATTTTTAAAAGCCTAAAGCAGACGAAATAATTGTTGTACACGACTGGTATAAAGACACAGAAAATTGACATCCCCAAAATGTTCATGGCCATTAAAAGTAAAAAAAGAAGCTCTCCAATTGCAGTATTCGGCAAAATTCTGTGGAACTGACCCGTTTGAACTGCCACTAGTTTTGCCTATGCATGCGTTAAGTATAATGAGCATGATGAATTAGCATCGAGCATGACAGTGTCTTTCACATATGAGACCAGCTTTCAGATCAACATCTTGAGCCATGCACCGAGAGCCATACTCAGTTCCATGAGGGTCAAGCCTGTCCACATCAATTTCATGGACACGGCTGCATGATGGTCTGGCTGATGGAGGAGCGAGCAGTAAACAACAGAGCCAAGCCCCATGGTGAAAGGTGGCGAAGATGAGGAGTACGTAGGCTTTGAAGAAACGCTTGAAGATTGGATCGTTGGGGATCTGCGCAGGAATGCTGAGGAGAGCAGCTGCACTAATGGTTGTTATCAGGATGGAGACCTTGAGCAAAGCCTTGTCAATGAACTTCTCCTTCCCCTCCTTCCCTTCTTTTACAGGGACCGGTAGTGCTGGAGGTTCCAGAGGAGGTGGTGCGGGTACGGTCACGGGAAGCTGCTGATTCTTCGACTTGTCCATGGCATAGGAGATCCAATATTTCTCCAGGAGGTGGAATATTCGGATCAGCTGAGGTGCTTATAAAGAGTGGGCGTATGAGCAGACGTGATGTGTTTGAGAAGGCTCTCAGGAAATGGGAGAATCGTGTGAAAAAGGACTACCTTGGGAGGTGTCAAGGTAGGTGGTGCGTCTTCATCAGTATTGACCAGGGCAAATGCAGACGGAGTCCAGTTGTGTGACTAGTTTGACGATACGACGGGGACAAATTTATGCATATCCGTTAATGGTAGCTGGTGAGTGGTGATGGCCTTTCATCGACATGGCGGGTGGTATATGCATCTCTTAAATATTCACTGTCTTTGATCGCATGGACGTTTTTTTTTTGTTTTGTTTGATAAACCTGTTGGGCTTTATTTTTTTAATAAAATATTAAATTATCTAATTGTGTCTCAATTGATACTGTTTTGGATTTTTAAAACTATCTAAGTAATGGGTTTAATCAGAATACCTATTAATCTGTGGTTTTAAATGACAAATCTAAATCATTAAATGTCTTATAGATGAATAGTTAGGATTCTAGGGTTTTTAATAATAATGTCATTATTTAGTTATAAATACATAATTATCCATCCTAATTTGGTTTGAGGAAATACTAATTCCGGTTGTTAAACCCACATCTGGTAAAGGATCATATATTGCATCGCCTATGGTGATTCCAGAGCAACTTCTTATTCCTTCACCATCCTCTCAGGAATAAGTTACTGAAGTTCCTATTGTATAAGCACTTCTACCTGTTGATAAAATATGACTTTGAAGGTTCTCAAGAGTAAGGAAACATGCACTCCCTTATGACTATGTTGTATACCTACAGGAGTCTGATAAGAATGTTAGATTTATTCAAGATCCTATTATATATTCATAGACTATGTCCGGAGATAATTCTAGCAAATGGTATGATGTTATGCAGGATGAGATGAAATCTATAGCTGATAATCAAGTCTGAGATCTCGTAAAGTTATCATAATGCACTAGGACTCTTAGCTGCAAATGAGTTTATAAGACTAAATTAGATTAATCTAGTAACATTAGTATATGTAAGGCTCAACTTGTAGCCAAAGGTTTTCTTCAGAAAGATGGTGTTGACTATAATAAAACTTTCTTTCCAGTTTCTATGAAGGATTCATTGAGAGTTATTTTGGCCCTTGTAGCTCATTTTGACTTAGAGTTACATCAAATGAATGTCAAAACGGTGTTCTTGAATGGGGATCTTGAGGAGGAGGTATAAATGACTCAGCTTGAAGGATTTACCTCAGATAAAGGAAGTCATCTGGCTTGTAGACTCAAGAAGTCAATATACGAACTGAAACAAGCCTCCTGATAGTGGTATTTGAAATTCAATGATGTTATTAATTTATTTAGTTTTAAGGAAAATATTATTAATTAGTGCATATACTTTGAGGTTAGTGGGAGCCGTTACACGTTTTTGATCTTGTCTGTTGATGACATTCTACTTGCAAGCAATGACTTAGGGACGTTGGACAAGACTAACCAGTTTCTTTCTTAGAACTTTGACATGAAATATTTAGGAGAGGCATCCTGTGTCATAGAGATTGAGATATATCGTGATAGATCCAGAAGGATCCTTAGGTTGTCTCAATAGGCCTACATCAATAAAGTTCTGAAACGGTTTAACATGAAAAACTGCTCACCTAGTGCAACTCCTATTGTGAAGGGTAACAAATTTGGTTTGTTCCAGTGTCCAAATAATTCTTTAGATTTGGAAAGCATGAAGGAAATTCCTTATACATTAGCAGTTGGTATTATGATGTACTTGGAGGTCTGCACAAGACCTAATATTGCCTTTGCTATGGGAATGTTGGGTAGATACTAGAAAAATCTAGGGTTGGATCATTGGAGAGCTGTAAAGAAGGATATGAGGTATCTACAAAGAACGAAGGATTACATGCTTATATATAGACATTCTGATCATTTGGAGCTGGTTGGATATACAGATGCAAACTTTGCTGGTTGTGTTAACTCAAAAAAGTCAACATTGGGTTATATTTTCCTTTTAGTAGGCAGTGTTTGTCACGCCCCGGCCATGCCCGACCCGAGCCGAACCCGGTCCAAGGGCCAGTCATAGCGCGCGGGGGCGACGAAGTGAAATTGAGAAACGATTCTAGCGGAAGACTTAATCCCTAACCACGGGCGATTAACAGCAACACGGAGTGCGCACAATCCTTTGAGCAAGAGTAAATAAAAAGGGAGAAAAGGTGTTGCTTAACACAAAGTAAACAACAATCTCAAACCCACAAGCTTAGTTTTAAGTAAAGCCCACACCGGCTCAAAATAAGTCATAAGCAAACATAACTGTAACATGTGACATAAATCCACAACAAAGAACCCTACACAGGTTCTAACATAAAACATGAAACAAAATGAAGGAAAATCACGCAACGATCTCCATCATCACACCCAAGCTACCTCTGACCTTTCCTCAAAAAGGCAATCCTGTCCGTCTGCGTGTCGTACCACGCAGCCCCAAATCAAAACACAAAAGAGGGGTGAGTTTTAACACTCAGCAATGGTTTTAATATCACTGTCAACGTAGAAAATACGATAGCTTAGAAATGAGATCGTTTCAGATCAAAGATTTACATGATGCATCACTTTCTGATCACACATTCATATCACTTAACACTGCATAAAAATGCATAATTCAACCTGCATGGATGTATCTCTAGCATACATATTCCCACATGCATTCACATCATAACCAATCCCGCATGGATGTATCTCTAACATACATATTCCACATGCATAACATCAAAATCAACATGCATGGATGTATCTCTAACATACATATTCTACATTCATAACATCAACATCAACATGCATGGATGTATCTCTAACATACATATTCCCACATGCATTTTATCATCAAAATCAACATGCATGGATGTATCTCTAACATACATATTCCCACATGCATAATGTTATCACAATCAACCTCCATCAAGGAGTAATCACACATTGACGTCACACAGACGGGAGCATAGACAAGGCCACGAAGGCGTGTCATGGTACAAAATTCTACACAAGAATTCAAGAAAAATCGGGGTTGTCAATCCCTAATACTGCTCGCCCTAGACGATCCTGGCCAAGGATGTCCCATTCTCACACAGAGAATCTAGAGCAGGGGTGTTCGCCAGTGGACATCTCCTGCGGAGGGAAGAGCCCGAGTTCTCACACAGAGAACCCTAGAACACGTGGTAGCGGGGTGCACACGGCATACCACACTGGATTCTCAGGGTCCAGATGACACACATAAAAATATTCTCACGTGTCCGCAAGACAAGTACACAACTCGTCCCCACATCATTCCATTAAACAAGACTCAACCCGGGGAGTGCACTCGTTCCACACAGGAACTTCAAATCGTTCCACACAGGAACTTCAAATCGTTCCACACAGGAATTTCAAATCAAAATATGTCCTTTCGGACCAATCAACTTGCGATTAATCCACGACCGATAAACCCGGCACACAATTCCATCCCATTGCATCCAACCGGTCAAATTCGATTAATCACGATGAAGCCTCAATTGGAAATCCATTTTCATGATGCGTGCAGCATGGTACATGCGTGGGCAAAGCATACATGAATCCTAATCATGATAAGTGCTCTCACCAGCCCCTAATGCATCATTCATAATCACGATATTAAGCTTCAACATCATCATTTAACCCCCACATGTGTTTGTGTGTAACTAGTAGAAGCCTTTCACATGATGCATATTAACATGCTTGAAAATCAACTCACCACCACACTACACATGTGAATTTCTACCTAAACATGAATTCCAGCGGAAATCATAGTAGAAGAATCATTGAAATCTTAGCTAGATTCAAAACTCAACCACAAAGGCTAAACACCTATAACATCACTCATTTCATCATTGAGTCATGGCAATCACCAACATTCACACACCATTAATCACAATTTATCATGACAAATCAGTCCAACAATGATTGTAGTCCTACTGAAAATATATGCTTATCAAAAGGGAACCAACCGTTCATAATTTCAAGATAACGATTCCAAGATCATGCCACAAAACATAAGTCATCCCACCATCTCTAAGCATATGTCTCAACTCTATAAACTCAATAGCATGCATTTCCAGTAGCCTAACATAGCTTAAAACACTCCACATTCATATAAAATTGGCAAGCTAAAGTGGAATCATCAAAATAGGCATCATACACACAACATACAATTTTCTGTGTAGCCGATCGATCGCCCTTCAGGCTGTTCGATCGGTTACACACAAAATTTTGAAATGTTCAGTTCAGCCGATCGATCGCCCTGCAAGGCCGATCGATCACCAACACGGCAGAACAGTCATCTTCTTCCTTTCGCAAATCCAAACCGAAACACTATAGAAAACACTTCAAATCCACATCTAACACCCTAATCATCATCAAAAGTCCTCCTTGACTTCCAGAATATCAAACCAAAACATAATAATGCAAAACCCTAAGAAATCGGGATTAAATAATTCCATTTTCTAATCTTACCATTAACACACTAAATCAAGCAAACCATTTCGAAATAAGCCAAAAATGAAGAGTTTTACCATGGATAAACAGAGATTTCGAAGACCCATTACCTCAGCACTTGATTAAGCTCGGATTGAAGAGTCACCCTTCTTGAAATCCTTGAAAATACAATGAGTTTGAATTAAATACTAATGGAAATCGATTTACTTAAGAAATCCCTAATTAAATCTTAGATCTAGGGCTTGTTGGTAGTAAAAATCGAATTTTGAATGTTAGGGTTTGTAGTAAAACACAAATCAGTAGCTTTTGATGGTAAAAAACGAATTGAATCAAGGGGAAAATGGTAGATTTGGAAGAAATTAAGAGAAAAGCCATGGATTAGTGCTTAATTAGAGCAAGCTTACCTTAATCGGCTTCTAATTCGGGCCTAAGTGGGGATTAGGCCAGCCCTCCTTCCTTAGCCTATTCCCAAAAATGGAAATGGCTCTGGTTTGCCCTTTTATAGTAAGGGTTGGGGTAGGCATAGGTAAGTTTTGGGGTATAAATATGAAAAGTAGGCTAAAAGTGGTTATTTTGCAAATTTAAGCACAAATTAAGCCTAATAAAATTCTGAAAATTTTTGTGTGACCTTAAGTATATGTCTAGGGTCATTTGACACAAAAAATAAAATTTTTGACCGTGGGGCCCACAGGTGTCCCGCCAAAACCCTAATTTTTGGGAAAATAGTGAAAAATCTAAAAAATTCCAAAAATTCACATTTGGTTTAAAATCACTTAAAACCACTAATGTTGAAGTTAATTTTTAGTTAAAACCATCACAAACTCTATTTATTTACGAAATCACCGAATAAGATCAGAAAACACGTAAATTGCACGATAACCCATAATTAAAGAAAACCAAAACCGGTTTAAAGATGAGGGTCCTTACAGTGTTGTATCTTGTAAAAGTATTAAGCAAACCCTTATAGTGTCATCGACTATAGAGGCAAAGTTTGTTGCTTGTTATGAGAGCACGTCATATGCAACTTGGCTAATGAACTTTGTCACATAACTTACTATTATGGATTCCATATCTAAGGCATTAAAGATATTTTGTGATAATAGATTTGTTGTGTTATTCATGAAGAACAACAAGAGTGGAAGTCGGAGTAAGCACATCGACATCAAATATCTTGTTGTTCAGAATCGTGTCAAAGCAGGGACAGTTGTTATTGAGCATATAAGTACTGAGCTTATGGTTGCTGATCCAATGACCAAGGGTTTACCCCCTTCTCTATTTAAGAGTCATGTGGATCATATGGGTCTTGTTAGCTCATCGTGCATTTGATTTTGCTTATGTACTTCTGGACTTTACTCTTTTATCACAACAGTTATAGTTTATTTTCTCGTGGTGTCTCATTTTTCTGTGCACTTAAATGTGATAGAATATTTAAAAAATGAGTAAAGCATGCCTTTACTCATAAATATATTTTGACACATATAGCACTCAAACATAATGAATTAGTTGCATTGTGATACATAGAAGGGAATGTTATCATTTGAGGACATAACCACCTTGATTCATGTGATTATGATATTTTGTAATAGTATAAAGTTACCACATACAGTTCAAAGGGTCTTGTTTTTTTTTAAAGTTGTATGCGCATATGAAAGTCATTTAAAGTTTCTCATTACCCACTTGGTTATTTTTAACTAAAATATTTTTTTTAAATTTAGTTTAATTTAGCAAAGTGGGAGATTTTATTCTTTCTATGGCTCAATTGAGAAGTTATGTCAAGTGGGAGAACATTGGGCTTTGTTTTTGTAATAAAACATTAAGTAACCCAATTGTCTCAATTGACACTGTTTTGGGCTTTTAAAACTATCTGGGTAATAGGCCTGAGTCATAATACCCATTAAGCTGTAGTTTTAAGTGGAAAATCTAAACAATTGGATGACCTATGGATGAATGGTTAGGATTTTAGGGCTTTTAACAATGGTATCCTGGTTTAGTTATAAATACATCATTAACCATCTTAATTCAGTGCCTTAAGCGAGATTACTCTCAGTCAAGTTCTAAACCAGAAACACATTGTGATTCTGAAGAGGATTAGTAGAAGATCAAGCTTCATTGAAGGTTCTAATGGCTACAAGTATGCCTAAACCTTGTATTAAGTTCTTTCAAAACCTTCAATGCCATGAAGGTTAGACAAGAAGATACAAGGGATGCCATTAAGCAGGAGGAAGCATATCTTGAGCTAACACAAAGGCAAGAGGAAATGAAATTGATGTTCCTAAAAGACGTATTGATTCAAGCAGGCAATTGCTAGTTGCAAAGACCCAGGGCATCAAGCAAAAGTTTAATTTGTTTGGAAATAATACACATTGGTTATAAGCAACCAAAGGAGACCATCAACTAGCAAGCAAGCTATCGGCTCATATTTCTACTTAGGGAGACAGGGAGACTGCTCAATTAACGTAGTATTTTTCTTTCTTTTGCTAACACAATGTAAAAAGAGAATATGAGTGCCTTGGACAAGACAAGAGATTCACAGTTGCTGCAACAATGTTTGAGAAGGGCGTAATCGTAGATTTATGATGGAATGATGCTTTCGTTGACACACGACCTGTGTCAATTACACGAAAGCATTTTTCATGCTCCCTCTTCAATGTGAACCGAGCGTAAGGAACGCTCGGGAGCCGTCTGATTTCAAGATCGATAGCGCACACGCTAGTGCACGTTAGCGTAACAATATCACTCCACTCATGTACTAATATCACTCCACTTATGTAGTAATATTGCTCTACTATGTACCAATATCACTCAACTTATATAGCAATATCGTTCTATTTTTATAGCAATATTGCTCAATTATGTAATAATATCGCTCCACTTATGTAGAAATATCATTCAATTTGTGTAGCAATATCGCTCTACTTATGTAACAATATCGTTCCATTTATGTAGCAATATCACTCCATTTATGTAATAATATCGCTCCACTTATATAGCAATATCGCTCTATTTATATAGTAATATTGCTCTACTTATGTAGCAATATCGCTCCACTTATGTAATAATATTGCTCCACTTATGTAGCAATATCGCTTTCTTTATGTAGCAATTCCGCTCCATTATGTAGCAATATCGCTCAAACTTATGTAGCAATATCACTCTACTTATGTAGCAATATCGCTCCAACTTATGTAGCAATATCGCTATACTTATGTAGCAATATCACTCTATTTATGTAGCAATATAGCTCCATTTTAGTAGTAATATCGCTCCATTTATATAGCAACATCGCTCCTCTTATGTATCAATATCACTTATGTAGCAATATCGTTCTACTTCTATAACCATATCACTCCACTTATGTAGTAATATCCCTCTACTTATATAGAAATATCGCTCTACTTATGAAGCAGTATCGCTCAACTTATATACCAATATCGCTCAACTTTTGTAACAATATCGCTCCACTTATGTGCAATATCGCTCCACTTATGTAGCAATATAGCTCTATTTATGTATAATATAGCTTTATTTATGTAGCAATATTGCTCCACTTATGTAAAAATATCGCTCCACTTATGTAGCAATATCGCTCAATTATGTAGCAATATTACTCCACTTATACAGCAATATCGCTCAATTTGTGTAGCAATATCGCTCCATATATGTAGCAATATTGCTCAACTTATGTAGCAATATCACTCTACTTATTTGGCAATATCACTCTACTTATATAACAATATTGTTCAACTTATTTAGTAATATCGCTTAATTTTTGTAGTACTCCACTTACGTAACAATATCGCTTAATTTATGTAGCAATATCACTCCATTATGTAGCAATATTACTCCATTTATGTAGCAGTATTGCTCCACTTATGTAGAAATATCGCTCCACTTATGTAGCAATGTCGCTCCATTATGTAGCAATATCACTCCACTTATGTAGCAATGTCGCTCCATTATGTAGCAATATCACTCCACTTATGTAGCAATATCGCTCCTATTATGTAGTAATATCGCTCCACTTCTAGAGCAATATTGATCCACTTATATAGCAATATCGCTCCACTTATATAGCAATATTGGTCCACTTATGTAGCATTATCACTCAACTTATGTAGTAATATCGCTCCATTTATGTAATAATATCGCTCTACTTATATAACAATATCGCTCTATTTATGTATCTATATCACTCTACTTGTGTAGCAATATCACTCCACTTATATAGCAAAATCGCTCTATTTATGTAGCAATCATTTGTGTTGCAATATTGCTTAATTTGTGTAGTAATATCGCTCCACTTATGTAGCAATATCGCTCCACTTATGTAGGAATACCACTCTACTTATGTAGCAATATCACTCCATTTATGTAGCAATATCGTTATATTTATGTTGCAATATCGCTTCATTTATGTAGCAATATCGCTATATTTATGGAGCAATATCGCCCCATTTATGTAGCAATATCGCTCTAACAGTAGCAATATTGGTGCAATGTTATAGCAATATTACTGTATTTATGTAGCAATATCGCTCAATTTATATAGGAATATCACTCTTTTTATGAAGCAATATTGTTGCATTTATGGAACAATATTGCTCTATTTATGTAGCAATATTGCTCTATTTATGTAGCAATATTTGTTGTAGCAATTTTGCTCCATTTATGTAGCAATATTTGCCGAATTAGTTTCAAATCAATTATTAAAAAAATAATTTTCACTCAATCATACGATTACTTACCAATTTTTTCACATTGGGTTGCCACTTCTTATGGTCATACTTAGGCATTGAATCAAATCATTTCACTTCAGTCTTGTTTACATCTACGACCAACAAGTGGAAATGTGAATTGTCGCACATTGGTATAAAGATGAAGTCAAGACAATCTTTATCCACTCCAAAATAATTGGTTGTGAGGTTCTCCATTACGTCCTTTGCCATAATCTTCAATTACAATTGGCATGGATTTGACTTAGCTCATATCCTAACTTAATCCAATACAAAAACATTAGAGTATGGACCATACCTAGGCGAAATAATGTTGCAAGACAAAGCTCCCAAAGTGGCATTTGGGAAAGGCATTTCTAGAAGATCTAGAGGCTCTTTGTTGTAACATATACATGTAAGCATCTATTACCTAAATACATCGAAGTATATACTAAATATAAAATCAATATTGAATACTAGTAATTTAAATAGTTAGAAATTGTAGTCTTACATTAGAAAAGATGTACTCCGCCTTCAACATATCTACTAAGTCATTTTAAGCAACAACAACACCTGCCACAGAGTGGCTCCTATCTATAATGAAATTTTCAATAGTATCATGATCTCACTTACTCAAATTAGAGAGAGAACCGCATAAGTTAATCTTCAATGGCCGACGAGGGATGGTAGGTGATGTTTGCTTGGCTGAGGCTTGGGAAGAAACTAAAATGGTTGTGGCCTCTTCATCTGCAATCATTGCCTTTTTCTCCCTCCTCGTCCTCTTTGTCTCTTGTGTAAAAGGGGTCTCATACTTCTTAGTTTTATATTTTAACCGTATAGGTATTTTTGAAGTGCGATCCTGTCACGCCCCGGCGATGCCCGACCCGAGCCGAACCAGGTCCAAGGGCCGGTCAAGCGCGCGGGGGCGACGAAGTGAAATTGAGAAACGATTCTAGCGGAAGACTTAATCCCTAACCACGGGCGATTAACAGCAACACGGAGTGCGCACAATCCTTTGAGCAAGAGTAAATAAAAGGGAAGAAAAAGGTGTTGCTTATCACAAAGTAAACAACAATCTCAAACTCACAAACTTAGTTAAGTAAAGCCCACACCGGCTCAAAATAAGTCATAAGCAAACATAACTGTAACATGTGACATAAAACCACAACAAGAACCCTACACAAAGGTTCGAACATAAAGCATGAAAGAAACGATGATAAATCACGCAACGATCTCCATCATCACATCCAAGCTACCTCTGACCTTTCCTCAAAAAGGCAATCCTGTCCGTCTGCGTGTCGCACCACGCAGCCCCAAATCAAAACACAAAAGAGGGGTGAGTTTTAACACTCAGCAATGGTTTTAATATCACTGTCAACGTAGAAAATACGATAGCTTAGAAATGAGATCGTTTCAGATCAAAGATTTACATGGTGCATCACTTTCTGATCACACATTCATATCACTTAACACTGCATAAAAATGCATAATTCAACCTGCATGGATGTATCTCTAGCATACATATTCCCACATGCATTCACATCATAACCAATCCCGCATGGACGTATCTCTAACATACATATTCCACATGCATAACATCAAAATCAGCATGCATTGATGTATCTCTAACATACCTAATCCACATGCATAACATCAAAATCAACATGCATGGATGTATCTCTAACATACATATTCCACATGCATAACATCAAAATCAGCATGCATTGATGTATCTCTAACATACCTAATCCACATGCATAACATCAAAATCAACATGCATGGATGTATCTCTAACATACATATTCCCACATGCATAATGTTATCACAATCAACCTCCATCAAGGAGTAATCACACATTGACGTCACACAGACGGGAGCATAGACAAGGCCACGAAGGCGTGTCATGGTACAAAATTCTACACAAGAATTCAAGAAAGATCGGGGTTGTCAATCCCTAATACTGCTTGCCCTGGACGATCCTGGCCAAGGATGTCCCATTCTCATGAGAGAATCTAGAGCAGGGGGTGTTCGCCAGGGGACATCTCTGCGGAGGGAAGAGCCCGAGTTCTCACACAGAGAACCCTAGAACACGTGGTAGCGGGGTGCACACGGCATACCACACTGGATTCTCAGGGTCCAGATGACACACATAAAAATATTCTCACGTGTCCGCAAGACAAGTACACAACTCGTCCCCACATCATTCCATTAAACAAGACTCAACCCGGGGAGTGCACTCGTTCCACACAGGAACTCCAAATCGTTCCACACAGGAATTTCAAATCGTTCCACACAGGAATTTCAAATCAAAATATGTCCTTTCGGACCAATCAACTTGCGATTAATCCACGACCGATAAACCCGGCACACAATTCCATCCCATTGCATCCAACCGGTCAAATTCGATTAATCACGATGAAGCCTCAATTGGAAATCCATTTTCATGATGCGTGCAGCATGGTACATGCGTGGGCAAAGCATACATGAATCCTAATCATGATAAGTGCTCTCACCAGCCCCTAATGCATCATTCATAATCACGATATTAAGCTTCAACATCATTATTTAACCCCCACATGTGTGTGTGTGTAACTAGTAGAAGCCTTTCACATGATGCATATTAACATGCTTGAAAATCAACTCACCACCACACTACACATGTGAATTTCTACCTAAACATGAATTCCAGCGGAAATCATAGTAGAAGAATCGTTGAAATCTTAGCTAGATTCAAAACTCAACCACAAAGGCTAAACACCTATAACATCACTCATTTCATCATTGAGTCATGGTATTCACCAACATTCACACACCATTAATCACAATTTATCATGACAAATCTGTCCAACAATGATTGTAGTCCTACGGAAATATGCTTAACCAAAGGGAAACAACTATTTATAATTTCAAAATAACGATTCCAACATCATGCCACAAAACATAAGTCATTCCACCATCACTAAGCATATATCTCAACTCCATAAACTCAATAGCATGCATTTCCAGTAGCCTAACATAGCTTAAAACACTCCACATTCATATAAAATTGGTAAGCTAAAGTGGAATCATCAAAATAGGCATCATACACTCAACATGCAATTTTCTGTGTAGCCGATCGATCGCCCTTCAGGCCGTTCGATCGGTTACACGCAAAATTTTGAAAATTTCAGTTCAGCCGATCGATCGCCCTGCAAGGCCGATCGATCGCCAACACGGCAGAATAGTCATCTTCTTCCTTTCGCAAATCCAAACCGAAACACCATAGATAGCACTTCAAATCCACATCTAACACCCTAATCATCATCAAAAGTCCTCCTTGACTTCCAGAATATCAAACCAAACCATAATAATGCAAAACCCTAAGAAATCGGGATTAAATAATTCCATTTTCTAATCTTACCATTAACACACTAAATCAAGCAAACCATTTCGAAATAAGCCAAAAATGAAGAGTTTTACCATGGATAAACAGAGATTTCGAAGACCCATTACCTCAGCACTTGATTAAGCTTGGATTGAAGAGTCACCCTTCTTGAAATCCTTGAAAATACAATGAGTTTGAATTAAACACCAATGGAAATCGATTTACTTAAGAAATCCCTAATTAAATCTTAGATCTAGGGCTTGTTGGTAGTAAAAATCGAATTTTGAATGTTAGGGTTTGTAGTAAAACGCAAATCAGTAGCTTTTGATGGTCAAAAACGAATTGAATCAAGGGGAAAATGGTAGATTTAGAAGAAATTAAGAGAAAAGCCATGGATTAGTGCTTAATTAGAGCAAGCTTACCTTAATCGGCTTCTAATTCGGGCCTAAGTGGGGATTAGGCCAGACCTCCTTCCTTAGCCTATTCCCAAAAATGGAAATGGCTCTGGTTTGCCCTTTTATAGTAAGGGTTGGGGTAGGCATAGGTAAGTTTTGGGGTGTACATATGAAAAGTAGGCTAAAAGTGGTTATTTTGCAAATTTAAGCACGAATTAAGCCTAATAAAATTCTGAAAATTTTTGTGTGACCTTAAGTATATGTCTAGGTTCATTTGACACAAAAAATAAAATTTTCGACCGTGGGGCCCACAGGGGTCCCGCCAAAACCCTAATTTTTGGGAAAATAGTGAAAATTCCGAAAAAATCTCAAAAATTCACATTTGGTTTAAAATCACTTAAAACCACTAATATTGAAGTTAATTTTGGTTAAAACCATCACAAACTCTATTTATTTACAAAATCACCGAATAAGATCAGAAAACACGTAAATCTCACGATAATCAATAATTAAAGAAAACCAAAACCGGTTTAAAGATGAGGGTCCTTACAGATCCCCTTTATCTCCCTCCCCCTCTTCCTCCTCGTCATTCGTTCTCTCCTCCCTATCTGGTCCCTCCTCTCTCCTATCCTCCCCTTACTCCTCTCCTCCCTCCTCTTCTTCTGCCTCTTCCCCCTCTCCCTCATCCTCTCCCCCCTCCTCCTCTCCTCCTTCTCCCCCATCTTCCACATCTCCTTCCTCTTCCTCCACCTCTTCCCTCTCTTCCTCTCACTCCTCCTCACCCTCACCCTCACCTCCATCATCATCATTATCCTCTCCATCATCTTCATCAACTGCTTTGCCACCTTCCTCCTCGCCTATAGCTGCAGGGGGATATGCCTCATCTTCTTTGGTCGCCTCTTCACCAATTCATTGTCCATGTTTTTAAATGTTCATAAATTTTTTGAAATGGTGTCCATGGCACCATGTAGATGGTCACTAGGTAACCCTCCTCCTGCAATATATACAAGGCACTCTGCACAACTCCAAGTGCAAGATACTCTTTCTATGCGTTCAACCACTAAAAAAAACTGCTAATATGGAGCAATTTTTTTGCTAAATGGAGCTGTTATGTGGGTTAGAGGGAATATTCGCTAACATCAATTTAATTTTGGGGTTTCCTACATTGAAAATTCCTAAAACTACCGGTGATAGATAATAAAAAGCCAGAGTTAGAAACCAATGCACCTAAGAGCTTAAGGTGCTAGGAGGAGGACCAATACTGGATATCAATCAAACCAAATGCATGCGCAAGCATGATTAATTAAGGCAGACTCTTGCAAAAGAACATGCAACCCTG
The DNA here is from genome assembly GCA_035235625.1 of Saururus chinensis. Taxonomy (NCBI): domain Eukaryota; kingdom Viridiplantae; phylum Streptophyta; class Magnoliopsida; order Piperales; family Saururaceae; genus Saururus; species Saururus chinensis. The sequence goes on from CP141145.1 coordinate 38,958,614, forward strand.
GGGTAGAGGTGAAACTTTAATTATCACTACCCAATAAATTATAGATGTACACCTTTTTTTTTGGTACAAGGATACCCTCAAGGGGCTAAACAATTACATATGTTGAAATTTCTACTTCACTTTTTATCTAATAAAATTTTAGACCATATTTCAATTGAACATGAAAGAGTGGCCTCTGACAATAGAGGATTCACTTTTTATATCATGTAAGGTTTTATTAGAAAAAAAGTAGAGTTGGAAAATGATGATTGTAAACCAAACAAAAATGAAAAAAACAAACTCCAACTCTTGACAAAAGATAGCTGGGAAGGGAGAGTGGATTATGAAAATTGAGGAAGAAAACACTTGGGAATGTCAAGTTAGATGGGATTGGGACTCAAAAGGAGGGAAATGTTTTTAATGCTCTCTTCTCATAATGAGCCCAATGTAAGGAACATATAGGAGCCCTTTATCTATGAGATTGATGGTGCATATTAGTGCTAGTGGTATTTGTCACGCTGCGGCAATGCCCGACCTGAGCCGAACCCGGTCCAGGGGCCGGTCAAGCACGCGGGGGCGACGAGGGGAAAATTGAGAAATGGTTTAGCGGAAGACTTGACCCTAACCACGGGCGACTTAACAGAATTACGGAGTACGCACATTCCACTTTGAGCAAGAGTAAATAAGTAGAAGAGAAAGGGAGTTGCTTAACACAAAGTAAACAACTAGTCTCAAACCCACATGCTTAGTCAACCATAGCCTACATGGCTCAAAATAGGTCTTAAGCAACACAACTGTATAAAGTAGCATAAAAATCCAACAGAGAACCCTACACAAAGGTTCTAAACATAAAGCATAAACTAAGGAGAATAAGTCACACAAGAGTCTCCACGATCACATCCAAGTCATCTCCGATCTTTCCTCAAAGAGGAGCTCCTGTCCGTCTGCGTGTTGCACTACGTAGCCCCAAAGCAAAAACACAAGAAAGAAGGGTGAGTTTAACAAACTCAGCAATGGTTTTTAATATAACTATCATCATCGAAAATATGATAGCATAGCAATAAACTCATTCAGATCAAAGATTGACAAGGTGCATCATTTTCTGATCACACATACACATCACCTAAACCTGCATCATAGTGTATAATCCACATAGTGCCATTCACATCGTATCAACCTGCATGAAATGTATCTCTAACATACATGTCATACCATGCATTTCATCATATCAACCTGCATGAAATGTATCTCTAACATACATATTCAATCATGCATCACATCATATCAACCTGCATGAAATGTATCTCTAACATACATATCCAATCATGCATCACATCATGTCAACCTGCATGGAATGTATCTCTAACATACATATTCAATCATGCATCGCATCCTATCAACCTGCATGAAATGTATCTCTAACATACATATCTCATCATGCATCACATCCTATCAACTTGCATGAAATGTATCTCTAACATACATATCCAATCATTGACCACATCATGTCAACTTGTATGAAATATATCTCTAACATACATGTCCCATCATGCATCACATCATAACAACCTGCATGAAATGTATCTCTAACATACATATCTCATCATGCATCACATCATAACAACCTGCATGAATGTATCTCTAACATATATATTCCATCATGCATCACATCATAACAACCTCCATCAAGGAGTAATCACAATTTAGTGTCACATAGACGGGAACACGAACAAGGCCACAAAGGCGTGTCATGGTCCAAAATTCTACACAAGAATTAAAGAAAGTTCGGGGTTGTCAATCCCTAAAATTGCTCGCCCTGGACGATCCTGGCCGAGGATGTCCCATTCTCACACAGAGAATCTAGAGTAGGGGTGTTCGCCCAGGGTCACCTCCTACGGAGGGGAGAGCCCAAGTTCCCACACAGGGAACCCTGGAACACGTGGTAGCGGGTGCACACGACATACTACACTGGATTCTCAGGCTCCAGATGACTCTCATATAACAATCTTAAAATCCGCAAGACAAGTACACAACTCGTCCCCACATAATTCCATTTCTCTAGACTCAACCCGAGGAGTGCACTCGTTTCACACAGGAACTCAAATCAAATCATGTCCTTTCGGACCAAATCAAGTTTGATTAAGCCACGACCGATCAATCAGGCACACAATTTCCCACATTGCATCCAATCGGTCAAATTCAATTAACTACGATAAAGCCTCAATCGAAAATCCATTTTCATGATGGATGTAGCATGGTACATACGTGGGCAAGGCATACATGAATCCTAATCCATGATAAGTGCTCTCATCAGCCCCTAATGCATCATTCATAATCATAATATCAAGCTTCAACATCATCATAAATCCCCACATATATGTGTGTACTTAGTAGAAGTACTTCACTCAATACATTTCAACATGCTTGAAATTAACTCACTACCACACTACACATATGAATTAACATCTAATCATGAATTCCAGCGGAAATCATAGAAGAAGAATCATTGAAATTATAACTCAAATCAAAGCTCAACCACAAAGGCTAAACACATATAAGATCATTCACTTCATCTTTGAGTCATTACATTCACCAATATTCATACATCAATTAACCACATTCTATCATGACAAATTAGTCCATTAATAAGTTATAGTCCTACTGAAAATATGTTTAACCATAGAGAATCAACCATTCATAACTTCAAGATGACAATTCCAATATCATACCACAAACCACAAGTCATTCCACAAATCTCTTAAATGTATACCTCAACTTCATAACCTCAATGGCATGTCATTTCAGTAGCATACTATAGCTCAAAACACTCCACATTCATAAGAAATTGGCAAGCTAAAGTGGAATCACCGAAATAAACATCATGCAATATATCAAAAATCTATTGTGTAGCCGTTCGAACGCACAGAAGGGCCATTCGATCAGCTAAATAGGAAAATTTTAAATTTATAGTTTTATCCTTTAAACGCCCAGGAGGCCCGTTCAATCGGCTAAACTGAAAATCTGTCAATCCGACAGTGTTGCCGTACGAACGCCAACAAGGCAGAAACGACCTTCTTTTTCCTTTCGCACTTTCAAACTGAAACTCCATTGATAACACTCCAAATCATCATCTAACAACCTAAATACCATCAAAAGTCCACCATGATTTCCAGAATGCTAAACCACATCATAACAAGATAAAACCCTATAAAATCGGGATTAAAGATTACCATTTTCTAATCATGCCATTAGAACACTAAATTAAATAACTCCATTCAAAATAAACCACAAAATCAAGAGTTTTACCATAGAAAGACTGAAATTTTGAAAGTCTATTACCTTATCTCTTGATTAGGCTTGGATTTGATGGTCACCCTTCTTGAAAATCTTAAACACCTTCTAATCTGGGCCTAATTGGGGATTAGGCCTGACTTCTCCTCCTCAGCCTATTCCCCAAAATGGGAATGACTCAGGTTTGGCCTTTTATAGTAAGCTTTGGGGTGTGTATGGGTAAGTTGTGGGGTGTAAATAGAGAAATAGGCTAAAAATGGGTATTTTACAAATTTGAGTACTAATTAAATCTGAGAAAATTCTGAAAATTTGTGTATAACCTTAAGTTGATGTCTGGGTTCATTTGACACAAAAACCAAAATTTTGACGGTGGGGCCCACAGGGGTCCCGCCAAAACCCTAATTTTAAAAAAAATAGTAAAAATTCTTAAAAAATTCCAAAAATTCACATTTGATTCAAAATCACTTAAAACCACTAATCTTAAGGTTTATTTTGATTAAAATCATCATAAACATCATTTATCTTTGAAACCATTGAATAAATTAGAAAACGTGTTAACCTCACGATAACCGATAATTAAAAAAAAAAAAAAACCGGTTTAGAGATGAGAGTCCTTATAATTATGATAGTTTATTTTATTATCTTCTTTATCCTTATTACTTTTGCTTAAAAGACGCGAAGTGCGCAACTCCATAATTGAAACGCCTGTATGAGGAGCTAAGTTTTTCATGAATTTGTTAATCCGTTCAATTTGGTCACCCCCACGTGCTGACACATTCTCTAAATTAATATAATTTTTTATGTAAAAAAATAATTTATGTTATAAATGAGATTCAAGTTCAATTCAAATATAGGTTCGATATGTTATAGTAAATTTTTCAACTCAAGTTTTAAGTTGAATTTTAAGTTATTTGGCCAAATCAAGCTCAAGTTAGGTGCCTAGATATTTGATCGAGGTTAAGCTAAATTTAAGTCGACTTTTTAGACATTGAGGTCGAATAAAAAAAACTTCAAAACTCGATTTAGCTTGATTATTAGCACTCTTACTTGAGGATGATACAGCGTGAGCAGCAATCACTATGCTGAGTATTGTACGAACACCTGGGCTCCATGGCCACGGGGAACGGACGCGGACCCTTCAATCAATGGGCCTGGGATTGGGACTGGACAGAAAGCGGGCAAATTAACCGCTCCTCAAATGAAACGGTGTTCCCCCGAGCGGGCGAGCTGCTGCTGCCCTGCCCGCAACATATCGCCGAAAGGCGGGAGGAGGACGGGTTGGTAAGAACCAAGAGGCAGCAAAAGCGGTGTTCGGTTGGCGCCAAATTGTGGGCTCTCGTAGAGTCACATTATCTCTCCATGGGGATAACGTCTATCCCCACCTCATCTCCTCTCCTTCCCTTTCCTTGTCGGCAGTCACTTCCCCTGCCTCTTCACCACTTCTTCCATCACTTAACAGACCAGAGACCGGTGAGCGTTTCCGACTTGGACCTTGCGCTCTCTGTTTTTCTTCAACTGCTTTGTCACCTCCTCTTCTGTTTCGTCCCTTCTCTTTCCCTGCTTTAATTCCATCCAAGAAGCCAGCTTCAAGCGACTGCTATCGGCTTTGACTTTTGAACAGAGCTAGTGACCAAGAACAAGTGCCAAAACCAGAGTGCGGAGCAGCGGAATGATGGCAGAATGTGTTATTTAAATTGGCAACTTCGACGACATTCAGACTTGGAACGTATTGTGTGTGTGATTCTCTGTTTACATCCCTCGATGGGCACATTTTGAGACCCAAGAGGCTTCTTCCTCTTCGAGCGCTTCAGCTAACTTCGTCGGTTCCAGAAGTCTTACAGGAAGGCCTTTCGGACTTTTGGCGTGTGGCTGGAGAAATTCATGGGAGTGGGGAATAAAAGGACTACTTCAGGATACGCAAATGGGCCTCCATGGTTGTTCAAAGGCAGGCAAGTAATCTAGCGTAGCAAACTTGTGTATTTTCTTGTGCATGTATTTGACTTCTCAGGAAAAAGATGGGTTTTGGCTTAACATTTCGTGGGGTTTTAGTGCACTTTATCAGCTACATCTTGTCAAGTCAGAGACTGCACGACTTTTCATCCCGAACGAGTTTAAATTGGTCGAAGCTTTCGGGTACCAATCGTTCCGTCCATTAAACCGTCTCTTTTATATTCGTCATTTTGGCTATTGAATTGGCAAAAGAAAAGATTTCTTCCTTTCGAATGCTATGGTTTTTACCTTTTTTTTCTAAGTTTATCCTTATGCTGACAAACATTCACTTTACAGGTACACTCTAGGTGGTTTCTTTCTTGCTCATTATGATGATAGCCCTGCTGGAATGTTTGACGAGGTACCATGTTTCAGAAATCACTAACATGTGCTGCCATTTTGGTCTCTCAATTTCCTTTGTTTTTTCTTCCAACCGATCAAGCAAAAATTCCTTTACTTTCTATATTTATGATGGTAACTAACACTAATTATTTTCCTCAACTGGAATTCTCGCAGCTGGTCGTGCTTGCAGGCATCGTGTGGAATCCTCCTACTTCATGCGCGTATGTATCTAGTCTATTGCCTACCAGCTGAGATTTGGTCTTGACGAAATTTTCAAATAAATATTACTCCCTTCGTACCACATTAATAGTCCTATTTGGTTTTTCAATTTTATCAGTCCTGGTTTTCTAGTAACATTTTGTCACTCAAAAAATTGTGTGTTTTCACTCTTTAAGATTCACTGAATAAGCACAAATTAAACCATGCCTCTCTTGAAAGAAATTTAAAGAGTGAGGTCGAGGCCAGGTCTGTTCGCAAGTAATTTGCATTCTTTATTACTTAAATAAATTTCTAATCGTGTAATTGCTGTTTATTAATCCGTCTCTGCTTATTAATAGATGGGCAGCCAGAGTACTTGTGAACAGTTATGAGGCATGTTTACATGGAAGAAAGGTGTGGTTTGCTGGGCTTTTCAATACCTAGCATATTTTCTATGATTTTTTAATTTTTTAGTTTCAACAAGACAAAGAGCTATCTCATCCTAGCGTCCTTTTCTTCTTATTTGTGCAGGATGTTGGCCTACCAAGTCATGTTGCAGGATTCACAAAGGCAAGAAATATATCCATCACATTTCTGTTGAACTGATAGTTAAATTATATGCAAGCTCTTCTGTCCTCCATAATTAAAAGAGGGAAAGAAAGCTTTAGTTCCAAACTGCCAACTGCCAATAAGATATAATTATCTTCAATAGTCAATCCCAATGTATACATATGAAAATTAATAATAGTTCAGACATTTTCTCTTCCATGAATTTTCATCACGTTGATTTTCAGTACGTTAAAAATCCAGAAGTTGGTAATGTTTGTACTTCATATCCAGGGTATATATATACTTTTCGTTTAATTGAAGTAGCTTATCTGCCTTGTTCATGATTTTTTTTTGTTTCGCATGTAGTTCACATCTTTATAAATTAGAAAAAACAAATGTAGAAATATAGAAGAAATCTACATCCATAATGCTAGAATCACAATCTAATTAAGCATCACTAGCTCTGATCTTCTTTACTATGAATTAGCCATTCTTGTTGTTACGTTTCCCTTAAGAAAAGATAAAACATAAACTATTTGACTTTGCTATAAATAGATGAGAACATTGGTCAATCTTGATTTCGATTAGCTCACTTAACATTTAAAACATTGACTTTTTTTATAGTACAGACTTAGTATTTGACAAATTTTAAGGATTATTTATCCCAACTATTTTTTTTTGTAATTTCTATATTTGAAGAAGTTGTAGAAATTATAGTGAATGATGTGCATAGAAAAAAAAAATCTAGAACAGTTAAAGTAGCTTAAAAATAATTCCTGATCGTGGACACAATATTTGTTCCATATTGTAATGCCTACACATCTGTAGTGAAATCCAACTTGACATTATAACATCCTTAAAGATGTTGCGCACTTTTATATCTTAATGTAAACTCATCTACCAAGGTCAGCAACTTGACATTAAAAAATTTCGCTAGTTATGTCATTATACATTCTTAAAAGTTGACAGTTACTGCAGAGAGTGGCAACAGGCCCACAGTTGCAAGAAAACCGAGGCCAAAGTTTTCTTGATAGGATTGGTCTGGGTACCTTTTTAAGAAAGACAAAAGATCATCTGGAGATTGAAGTGAAGGAGATAGAGGGCTCTTGTGCAACAGCCTTCTATAATATCAGTCTTCCAAATTCTGGTGAGTGATGTAAATTGATATGTCTATGTTGTATTTAAACATGTGGAGTCAGTTAATAGACAATAGGAAGAATAAAAAAGGAAAGAATTGTGGTTAAATGGGACATCTTCTATTCTTACTGCTGACATGGGACCAACTCCAAAAAAAAAAGCTTTGTCTTAAGAGAAACCACAGTTTTACAACAGATAAAAATGGTTTGTAGCCTAAGTTTAATAGCTCTTTTTGAAATTTTTTAATCTTTCTAGTAGTTGAGAAGGCCTGTGCAGTAATGATGTGGTTTGTTTTAGCATGTAACTGGTTACAACGGTCTGTTTATGATTAGTTTAGTTCACCAATCATCTTTTTGTGCGTCTAATACTAATAGTAACAAGTGACCAAAAATTTATATCCTGTTGGCAATAAATATTATGTATAAAAATAATAAATCATCTATAAGAGCTAGTTCTGCGTTAAGGAATTGTTGCACATAGTATTTTTGCTACAGTAGCACTTGCTTTAGGGAAAACATGCAGCAGACTTAAATGTAAAGAGATTTGGTAAGTAATTTTAATGTGTCTGAGATGTTAACTTCAGCTTATCTTAATTTGTCTGTTTGATTTCTTTGGGTAAATGGTATATTTGTAAGAGTTAGTGGAACAGCCAACGGCATAGTGTGTGCTTATATCTATATATGGATTTACATATATGAAGTGTGCCTCCTCTTGAACAAATCCGGCAGTCACAAATCTCGGCTCTGCCTTAATGCTGCGTTTTATGAACTCTAACCTTGCTCTGCAATATTTGGTTTTGCTAAATCTTCACCCCGAAGAAACCTTATGCTCATCTCTTGCTTTTTGTCTTGTCTTCTTTTTGGCCATGAGCTTGGTAGTAGCAGAAACAGAATCGACACCATCCAAAAAGTATTTGGGACCCAAGGTGCGAATGTCTCTTCCAAGCTTTAGGTAAGCTGCCTATGGTCTGTGTAATTGTGTACAGATCTTAGATTTAAATCGAGATTGATATTATCTAGCTTGACTGCAGTGGCCTTAACGTGTATAACCCTCACCTACTGAAGTACTCTTGCCAAATTGAATGCAGGTTTATTCCCTTCTCATATGTGATTTCTTCATCATCCTTTAATCTCATGACCATGAGAGCCCTTATGCATTAAATGCTTCTCCAGTGTAAGTCAATTAGTTGGCTGGTTCAAGCCTTTTTAGGGACTGACTGGATTTCATTGAAGTTAATTTGTGGAAAATTTTCTCGCAATTGATTTGCCAAAAAGTGGGTTTCAAGTTTACGCTTTCCATGCATACGGTTGCAATTGCCAAATTAAAAGCGGGTGGCATGGAAATCTTCTTGCCGAGCTCTTTCAAGTATTTCAGACAAACTTGTCAACATAGTTTCAGCACTGAGTAGCCCATCAATCAATAAACTGTCAATGCATTGTCTGCACAGACCTTAGTTGGTATTCGAGTTTTTGTTTTATTTCCCCTTCGTAACTGTTAAATTGAAACTCGTATGTACAGAATTAGACCAGTGAATCCGGCAAAAGTCTCTAGAGGAGGTATTGCTAATGATCAAGATAGCAGTTCCGAGATCTCGAGTTCCAAACCCAACGACATGGACAGTCTATTAGACAAGAAAGATGAACTCAGCCAAAGCATTTCTGTCTTGCTATCGAAACCCATATTGGCTCTGGAGTTTAATTGGCTAAAAATGCAAGTTGAATCTCCTTGTATAGTCACTAGGCGTTGGAAGCAAGCAGAAGTTTCCCTAAGACCCTAAGACCGAGTCTGAAGTCATCTATGGTGAGTGACTTTGCCTACTTGTTTTAGAACGTTGTTAAAAGTCATAACGAATGCTGCATCTTGCACGTCAAAATGGTTCCATAATCTGTTCTTTGTACAATAAATAAGGGCTTTACTTAAGTGAAACATCTGTGCTTACTTATCTATAAGTTGATTATTGTTTACTTCACAAAAGGATACATTTCTGCCATTCCCTTATCTGTTCTGTTTAAGAAGCAATTTTTTAACTCGTGCTTTATTAATCCTTCATTTATAAGATTCATTTCTAGACAACGATTTTTACCAAGCATTGCGGGATTCAAACTTCATAGAAAGTAGGATTTTATACACGAGATCCAGAAGCAATGAGGTCAAAACAGCTTTTGATTCCATGAAGTGGGCAACAAAAACATCTGTGAATGTATCTTTTACAGAATATGTTTTACGTATTTTCAACTTCAAAAATTATTACAAAAAAAAAACTTGATTGTTAGGTCCCTGCCTAAGTACGTGAGGCTTGGAGCCATGCATGGCACATTGGGAATTGTCCAAATCGTCCTTGCACGTTTGCAGCAAGCACAGTAACATGCATGGCCGGCTGAAGCCTAAGGCAAAAAATATAAAAAGGGCTCTTTGAATCTAATATAACTATAATAATATAATTAATCAATTAACTAATAATTTATTTAAAATTAATTCTTTTTGAATTTTGAGATTCATCTTAATCTTTTCTATGATCACATTTATTGTATGTAAAATTTTATCACTTTTAATTTGAAAAGCTTATTTCTACAAAAGCGACAAGTAATAATGTAATATATGTATTTGGAAAATAATATAATTTTTAATATTGTTTTGAGTTCTATGTGGGGTATTTATTTGTCTTTGCAAAACTTGTTTTAGTTAATACTCTTAATTCTAAAAATAAATCTAAAAAATCTTTTAATCTTTGATTATTGAGTGAGAAAATATTTTGGTAACTCGTTAGAGAGATAGATGATATGAGATAAGATAAGAGTAGTTCAATGTTCTTTGTGATGGAAGGAGGTCCAGTGAATAAGGTTTATCAGGTGGAAAAGTATGATAGAGATTGGGCTTGGGTATAAGCGGCTAAATTTAACAAATTACACCCATATAGTAAGGTGTTAATATATAGTAAAAAATGCTCAAATAGTAAGTTGAAAAATTATATTTAATGATTACTTTAAAAAGAATAATGAGAGAAAATTGATTTTGTTTAGGCTAAATGAGAAAGTTTGAAATGTCCCTAGTGACAACGAAGAAAGCCTTTCTTGGTCTGAATATCTTACTTTCAATTATACAAGAGATACATACGTATGGCCCCTTGTGGGGCCTTAGTTAATGGCCAAAGCTGGCTCAGGTTCTAGGCAGCCCTGCGTACATGTAGTATGTGGGATTTACTGTACAGGCCGTTAATCTTAAAAATTAATGATGCACATACTAACATTCATCAAAGGGAGTGTTGCCTGTTCACTACAGACCTACCGTGGGTCCCAAGGATGGCATGGGGCAGATATGTAAGAGCACCAAGTTTAAGCGTGGGTCCCCCAAATAACTACTATGAATTCACTATTAACGTACGAATATGGATGTGGGCAAGACTATTTGCATCTACGTCCGTTAGAAGGCAGAAAATGTTTGCCCCCTGAGGATCCTCGCCAAAAAAGCAATAGTTGAATCAATATTAAAAAAGGTATTTTTCAGATTTTTAGAAAAGTAAACAAATATGTAGAATAATGTTGAAAATTCCTATAAGATGATATATATGAAAATATAAACAAGAAAAATGTTTATCCTACATCAAAGTTTAAACTTGATGAAGCTACTTTATCATGCATAGGCCCACAAAAATAATAGGTCTCACTGATCAACGATGTTTTTACGATGACGTAGCTTCATCAGTGAATCTTGTTGTTAGTTAAGTATTACTCTATAAATAAATATGTAGAATAATATTAAAAAAATTCTAAAAGTTAAAATAAAAAAATTGCTACTTTCAAGGGCATTATGTATGGGATTTTTTCGTACGGACTATATAGCAATGAAATAGCCTATACTCCATACTCCAGGTAGCATGATTCATAAGATAACGTTCTGAAAATATAAACAACTGTAAGTTCTAATAGAAAGTCAGTAGAATATAACAGAATCCACCCACCTAGCACACATCTAGTACAACCATGAAGGGCCCCGCACACACCGAGCCCTAATTTTGTGATTTCTTTGTACAAAAGGTCTTTTATCTACCACTTTAGTCCTATCATTGTAAGAGCAATAGACTCAATGTTAGAAGTGGCATTATAATTAATAAGTTAATTATATATTATTAAGATAGATATAATATTTACATGGGTTAAACTTATAATATTTATGTGGGTCGTAAAGAGCCTAAGCTCACTTTATATTAAATGAGAATTATACATATGAATTAGTTGAAAAATTAAATAGCCTACATTGCCTAGAAAAATGTAATGATATTGGTAAATAAGACACAAGTTTGGACTTTCAAGTTAAGTCCTTAGGTCAACCCACTTTTGTAAGGGAGAGATATATTGGTCTCATGCACTTAAGTGGGCTAACTCACATGTGTTACCGCCGCCCATCTGGCTGGCTATGTTTATATACACGGCCAATTGGATTGAGTTAGGTCAACAAAATAATTATTTTTAAAATAAATTTATTTAATTTGGTTTTATCTTAACCCAACTTAATTTAGTTTAATTTTTTATTTATTTTATTTAGTTTTTTATTTATTTAGTTTGGTTTTTTATTTATTTAATTTAATTTCTATTAACTAAAATAGGTCCAATTTGATTTCACAATAGAGTATGTTCATTAATGGATGAACACATTAAGATGGGGTGTTTTTAAGGAGTTTTCTATAAAATCATAGAAAATAATTTTCGCAATAATCCTTTTATGAATTTTTATTTCCATATTTTCTATGAGAGTATTACATATTGTGATTTACTGTATGTATTATATTAGATGTACTTTTACAATACATAATTGATCATCTTATTATAGGAGGCAGATGCCGAAGTGGATCCTAAGCACTGTTAAAGAGTACAAATTTTATCTTAAAGACAAAATAATTTGCTTGATTCGATCATAATTATTAAAATAAAATTTCTCATCACAATACTTATAAGGTATAAAAATATCACTCAAAGGTAGAGGTCGGACAAATGGACATGCTAATCGAATAGTCGGTCAAATAGACAATTGATCACTTAGACATGGGTGGGCCATTAGTCAAATAGACAATCAAACAATTGAATATGTGGATAATTGGATAACTGAACAATCAACAGTCAGACAATCAACAACCAGATAGTGGGGCAAATAGATAATTGAATAGTTAGACACGTCTAACTATTTAACGTTGTCTAATTGTCTAAGTACCACCCCTACCCAGAGGCATGTGTAGGACAATTAGAGTTGGAAGTTAGGTACGTCGTGTCTAAAATCAAACATTCACATTTTAAAAAAAACCTTATTGTTCGACTCATGATATGTGCTATAGAGCGATGGCCCTGGTCAGACTAGACAAGTCCAAATTTAATTGTTTGTAACTGTGTCCGGCTGTCCAATTGGCATAGACAAGAACATGGTAAAACTAGCACTTATTTTCCTGTTTGTTTTTGTCTTCAAACTAGCCCTGTTCTAAAGTACAAACATGCCAACTCCGTAATTACCTTGTCTTTGTCAAGTGTTGTTATGCACCCATCATCGAAAACCACCTCGTAAAACCTCACTCCCTAAGGGCAACGGAGGAGTTAGGAAATAAGAGTTCATCACATATTAGACATTTTAACCGTAATTGGATTGGGTTTGCCACCTCCCCGACGCCCGTAAATGGTTCATGAGTCTGTCTAACTTTCTCTCCCTCTCTTGGCATGACTAATCATAGTTGCTTGCTATCAACGATCTCATGGACAGCCAAGACTGGCAGCGAGAATGATTTGTACCGCATCGGATTCGAAGTCACCTCCCTTCGTAGGATTGAGGGGCCAGAAGTGGCTGGATGTTTTGAACGATTCTCATCGTGATTGTACTTCTCTCGGTGTGTCTGTCATGTCCGTCTGGCACACACTACGAATGAAATTGCATTAACAAGGCTCATACGTGAAACCATATGTGATTTTTTTTTAAAAGTAAATAAACGAACATGTGCGAAAATGATTATGACAAAGATATTAAACCAACTGGATGGTCTATACTTAATTATCTCACAACTTTGACAACAATCAGAGTTTGAATTGGGAATCTCGTCCTACCAACCCCACGTAAAAAATAAAGCAGCATGAACCACAACCGATATGAAGCATCACCATTTTTTTATTTGCAACTACATATCAAAACACGCATAGAAGTACTGGATAGCAAGCCTAAATGATTACCCCAAAAGTTAATAATTTTCAGTGTAAATTGACTAAGGAATCCAAAGCATCATGTATTGGCAAGAAGCAGAGCATAACCACGACCCATTACTGGATGAAACACAGAGACGCATTAAGATCATATATTCTGTAGGATTGATACATAATTAAACCATCAATGAACAAAAAGAATAGAGGCTGAATTTAGAACAACCAATCCGCAGACTTTAAGGATAAATCAAACCATTAATGGACACAAAACAGAGGCTAAATCTACAGAAAAATTGAGACTCGTATTTTAAACAGACATCCCACTAAATAACGTCCTTACCCCCCTCACATGGCCAGGTAAAAACATCTTACCTTGAAACCTTCACGAATTTAGCCCCGAAAACTGTCCTTCTGTTATTCTCACATGGCAGAACGAAGATTGCCCTTCATGGAGATGTGCAACACCGGGGAAATACTTGGTTAGTTCTAAACCTACGACCCATTATCCCTGTTTTTTAGGGATTTAAAACTACCCACAAACTCTCAAGTTTGAGGGATTTTATGAATTATATGCCTTAGTAGAGGTAAAGTTGTTCACGATGTTTTAAACATTGTATTGATTTTACAACTTCACTTGTATGCTTGTGATAGCTTAGTTCGTAAGGAACTCGCTATGAGAATTTTTGGTTTTACGAGTGAATTCCCTATGCTTATTAATGTCTGTTTGTTTGACAAACACGTCAATACATAAAGTATGTGTGGATAGAACTAAGGAGTAGAGAAAGCGAATAAATTCGAGCTTGAGTAATGGTGAATAACGTAAATATTTGGAAGATTATTTAAGATTCATAGTTTTTTTTTTTTTTTAAATTCAATTATGAAAATGTCAATTAACTTATTAACTTTCAATTTTACTATTAATTACAATTATAAATTGAGACATTTCAGTTATTTAAAGACCTCTATTTAATTGTGTTGTATTTTATATATTTTATTTGTTATGCATTAGTATGATCAGTAGATGATCGTTTCTGTAAGCTCAGCCTTTTTGCGGCGACCCGACTCGAGAGGATGCCTGCGTCGACTCAACGGGTCGGGGCCGTCAGGCCCGTCACACTTTTTTCTTTTATTGGTAATCTAAGAGAGGTAAAAATTTGTTGACCGGAGAAGAAAAGGCAAAAAAAAAGCGAAGGAAGAGAGCAAGTGGAGCAAGCTTAGATCTAAATCAGCGCATGCTCGCTCTTCTCAGAAGCTGGGCAGATCTCAGATCTCACCCTTCATCGTCTTCCAATGGAATTTCTAGAAATGCGCCTCGTTTCCTAATTCCTTTGCTTCCGTTTCTCCTTTTAGAGGTCGTCCGCTCTTTAAGGGGAATGGGTTCTGCCCAGTCGTCCCAGGAACGGAACGGAGACGACGACGAGGACGAAGACGAGGAGGAGGAGGAGGATGAGGAGGAGGGCCCCAACGGGATGGCCCGGGCGGACTCCGGCCGCCTCCTCAAGAAGGTTTTGCAGCAGGAGCCGGAGATCCTCCCCTGCCACGCGTCCGCCTCTCCGCTCTCCCCGCAGCCATCCGCCGTTGGCACCCCGCGGCTCGCGCCGTCCATTAAGGTCTGGGATCCCTGCAACGTTCTCTCCCCTGCCCCTCCTCCGCCTCCCTTTGCGCTCCGCCCACCTGCGGCGGATGGTGCGCGGACTGTGGAAGTCTACCTGATCGCCCACGGCGAGTCCGGGATCAGCCTCCGGCCTGATCTGATCGGTGGGAGGTGGCCGCCCTCCGCGCTGACCGCCAATGGGAACCGGCAAGCTAGGGCGCTCGCCGTCTTCCTCAAATCGCAGGGTGTGGCCTTCAATGCTGTCTACACTTCGCCATTGGATCGAGCGAGGGCTACGGCCACTTCTATTTGTCAGGTACTTACAGTCTTATACGCGTCCTTTTTAGCTTTTTCTATCTGGGAATTCAACTGATTAGAGCTTACTGTTACTGTCTTAGTGGCGCTGTTCATGTTAGTTTGCTTGATTTTGATCTAGCTCAGGACTGAGTGATTGTAAAATCAACAGGCGTTCTGCAACTTCTGTCATTTTGCCTTTTATCTAAGAAACTGATTTCATGAATGATTATCATTTTAGACTAGGAGAAACTTTTTGACTAAAGCCGTTGGACGAAACTTGTAAGTGATGCGTTGATTAAAGTGGTCCCTTTATTTGCTTATCTACGAGTATTATTGAAAGGGATACATGCAATGGTACTACCTTTTGGATCTGTAGTTGCTCAGAAAGTTTTTATATTTGAAGTGGATTATGACTGATGTGGCCAGGATTTAGGTTGTGGGGCAAGCTGTGATTCATTGACAGCGAAGCATTTACGTCTTAGTTAAGATTCGAGATTTTACGTTTCAATTTCAATTCCAATGAGAAAAATTATTTTCCGCTTTATGTAACGAGAATGACCTGATTGCGTTTGCTCTTGCCTGCTTCACCTCGTGAAATATAGGTATCCCCCTTCTTTGTGCCTTGCACCAGGGAGGCATCCGTCATAACAAAATTCCAGCAGTGTGTGCCTTCACATGGATCCTAGATTTCTGTCCAGCACAACATGAATTGAAGGGAAGAATAAAATTGGAGTAGTTAAATCCAGACAATTGAGATAGGCTGAATGGAGAAGGGCAACTTTTCTTGTCTTCTTTTTGTTCAGGCAGAACTTTGAGAATATGCTTGAGAAACCAATTGGAAACTTTGTTTAGAGTGTCCCTTAAGTTACCCAATTGTATAGTTCATAATACCATTAGCCACTGATGTGAATTAACAAATGAAACTTGAGCTGAGTTCTCACATGGGGAAGTCTCTGGCTGGTTGATCATTCAGGTTTCAGGTTGTGCATCATAATTTTGAATTTGGTGTATTTAGACTTCATAGGGTATACGGTTAAATATATATTGGTGAGATAAAAATTTTGAACACAAAAGAATATTAATGAAGGCATTTTCCAGCTTCATGGTGCATAATTTGATTAGATGCATAAAGTATTATAGATTTTATCAAGTTTAGTCTATGAATAAACAATCCCTTGTCTAGACTGAATTTACTGGTGATGTTATTACTACATATCTTGACTATGTAGGCTTAAAGTTTCAGACTAAAGTATCATTTTATGCATATCCCTTATTAATTGCTAAAATATGATGTAACTTAAAATAATTACTTTAGTTTTGGTGAAGATTGATTTAGAACTACATGCCTTGAAAGGTGATGCCTCTCTGATACCTCCTTGTCATGCGTGATTACTGAAATGGATGCAGTTGGAGGATTTGCAAATGTGGTAGCAAACTATATTAACCTTCAATGCATTATGTTATGGCTGATTAAAATAGTCATCCTTTTAGACTGGAAGCTTGTTTTGCCTACGTCCTTTTATCATGTTACTATGAATAAGTTCTTTTTAAAACACTAATAAATTTTCCACTTAATGTCAAATGATTAAAGTTATTATGCTCGCCACATTATTTGTATTGTTCAATATGGCCCTGGTAAAGGAGGATAATGACTACTGGAAGCATAAGTTTGATGGAGTTATTTGACATTTCTGAAGTGTGTTTTGTTGTGGAATCAATCTCAGCTTGTTTTCTATATGGACGCTGCATTTAAAATTACAATTTCTGATCCTGCTTGTGGAAATCTAGTTGGACAGCGTCAATAAAGATGTCAATGATACAATTATAAAACTTGTTTCGCATGTGTCATGCAGAATGGGGTGTTTATTTAAGTTTACATTTATCCTCATGTCGATATAGTTGTCTTCTGCAGAATTGTTCACTTACCATAGGACAACTGAGCATTCTTTTTCTTAGCAAAAGCAAACAGGTCTTTTGTTTTTTGTATGCTATTTATAAAGCTTTATTGAGCAGGAATTGAATTTTCCAGAAGAGCAAATAAATTCAACAGATTCATTAGTTGAGATAAGTCAGGGTCAGTGGGAGGGCTGCCTTCATTCAGAAATATACACCCCTGAGATGGTCAACTTCATTGAGAGGTGTCAACCTGACTTTTCTGCGCCTTCTGGGGAATCACTCCGGCAGGTTGAATTCCGGATGGTTGAATTCCTTAACAACATAGTTACAAAAACGACCCAGAAGCATGCCTTTCTAGATTCATCCAATATGAACAAAGACCTTTCACGCGGTAACTCTGATATATTGGGAAACACGATTCAAGATCAAGAAAGTTCTGCTCTTCCACACTGGGACTTATTATCAAGACCCTATCGGCCAGGTTTTGTGAGGAAGAAATCTGGTAAAAGCAGGCTGCAATTTGTAACTATGGGCGACAACGAGACTGAGGATGAATTTTCTTCTAGGGAAAATAATCCTGAACACTTACGGGATGTAAATGCTCCAGGTTCCTTCTGTATTGGGGTTTTCACTCATGCAACACCAATTAAATGTCTCCTCACAGGTTTGCTGGGGTGTAGCCCAGCCATGTCAATTAAATTCTGTATAGATGATTCTTCTACCACAGTCTTACTACATTCACTGAAATCAGGTTGGCAGCTAAAAAGATTGAATGATACCTCACATCTCAGGCTCCTTTAGATGTCAAGGGCAGCAGGGGCTGTTGGAGAGAAGTCATGATTCTTGATTCAATTTGTCCATCCAAACATTCCATTAAGTTAAGAGGGCAGACTGGTCACTAAAGGTTTCATCTGTTGATTTGCAGGTGAGACACTTTTATTTATCTAAAATAGATTGATATTTGAATAGGCAAAAATCTGTTTAATGCTTGACTGGTGAACTGCTGATGCTGACTCCATTTGGTTGCGGAAAATAAGCTCAATCTGATCAACATGATGATGATTGAGAAGAAAAAAGCATGGAATGGGTGGAAGCTAAGCTCCTTTTGTGTATTGTAAATTTGTTCTTGCTCCCAACTCTAAAAAAGATTGGAGTTGGAGCTGTTTTGTGCTTTTTTTTTTGTAAAAGGAACCGGATGTGCTTGCTCATTTAGAAACTAAAATTGGCCAATCAAACATGCACTGGGTCGTAGAAGTTGGAGAATTCTAGAACATTGAAATCTTGTTTGTACCTTGCGGAGATGGAGCTGTTTTGTTCTTATTTAATTTGCAACAGAAACATGGAGAGACATTTTCAAGTACTACTCAATTTTGGCATTTCAGTTGTGTTATTGGTTGCCTCCTATTTTTATACATGGAACTGGATGTGCCTGCTCATTGAGAAACTAAAAGTGGTCAATTAAACATGCACTCGGTGGTTGAAGTTGGAGAATTCTAGAACATTGAAACCTTGAGGAAGGCCCTTTCTTATTGGAAACTTGCAGTTGCATTTGAGATCATTACACCATTCTTGGTGCAAATATTGGTGGAGCTAAAAGGATGAGACTTTTCAGCTCCCAAGATTGACTCGGTAGCACCAGCATTAAGTGTAACCGAAAATTTTCTATGGCATGGGAGTAGGTGCCATTAACAGTTTGATTTGGTCTTCCTTAAGAACAGCATTGTTGGCAACATTTCTTGTTTATTATTAGAACTTCATAAAGGCAGCATTTGTTTTAAACTCAATGTCTCCAATTTCAACTGGCACATATTTAAACATCTTCTATAATGAACTCAAGGCAGACTAGTTATCACCAAAAATTCACACGGAAGATGCTCTTCACTCGTGATAACTGAGATTGGTTTCCCAAGCGTTTCAAACAGTTCTTCAGAAGCCTATTCTCTTCTGACGTTTGATGAAGCTCCGAACATAGTACTTTAATTGCCTCTCTTTTCTCCTCGTTTCTCTTTATCAGCTCCGCCTGCAGCTTCAGATTTTCTTCCATGAGTCTCATTACCCGACTCCTACGGTCGTGTGAGTCTCGCTTCTTGACTTGTTCATTCCCATGATCACCCAAATCAATCCCGTCAACCTTATTCGTAATCCCTCCTACCAATTGAAGAACATTGCCCACTTCCCCCCTGTTGTCAACAATTTCATCAGAAATCTTTAACTTTAAATTTTCTGGGCCCCTTTCTGGGAAACAGATTTTTCTGGATGGAAGCTCTCCATTAGAATTGAGACTGGCAGACTCTGTTTCGGGATCTTCGACACTAGATTCGAGACTAGAATCACTTTCCTTGGCCTTCCTGCTTGTGCTGTGAAGATCTCGGAGCCGTTTGAACGGATTCCATGATAAAGACGAACTAAGCCGGGGGGCCATAGTGTTCGATTCCTGCACCCATTTCCGTGCAACAGACCGGTAAAACAAGCGAAGTTCCTCCACCTTTTTGATAAGCTCCTTTCGCTTCTTGCAACACGTATCAGCCCCATGGACTAGTGACTCCTCGTCTTCTTGAATGAAAGTAAGAATGGCGTTTGTTTTTAGGTCCAAATCTGCAGGCCAACAACAGCAGACATCAAGGTTTGACGGTTTCGAAACTGCTTGTTGCTATTTTAGCAACTAGTATTCAAACCTTGAAGAAAGGTGCAAAAACCAAAATCTCAAGAGATGATCAATACAGAGACCAACTAAGTGGAGAGAGAACACATTTACAGATGATATATGAACGTTTGATAAAATACTAGCAGCGGTGCATGCAAATGCAGATAGATACATGAAACGAGTGAAACCGAACCACACAAATTTTTTACGTCCTTTGAATTCTAGTCTTTCTAGAACACAATGAACTTTGCACCCCAAAAAATGCATGAGAAAAGGTTAAATATAAGAAGAACGAAGAAACGTGCCTTTCAGTGAATTTTGGAGCCATCCTGCGCTTGTAGGAATGCTTTCAATATCCCACCACCAACAGTAGGAAGAAGCTTTGTTATCGCTGTCCATGAAGTCTGCTCTTCTGTAGAGGATTTGCTACAGCAATTAAGGGGGGGATTTTTTTAAGCTGACGAATGACGATGCTAACGGCACTCTACTAAAATCCCAAATTTTGGGGTCATTTTCTTTCGCTAATTAGTGCTTAATTTACTCTCTGCCTTCTCCATTGGCTATCATGTTAAGGTAATTATATTCCATAACCGAAAACGAAGGAGCCGTTCGTGTTTTCTCTTGTGGTGGGCTTGTATCCGATTCTATCCTGCATTGGTCATCTGGTCATTTCGAAATTCAATTTCACATTCATGGTAAACAAGGTCCCTTTGTCCTCGTGTAGTACTCCGGAATTGCCAATTGAAACAACGAAGATGAAAGTGGGCTGGCTAACGGAATACGGAGTGTTAGAAACTTAGAAGTACTTGAAAGACGTAATAAGAAGCCCAGGAGCCGTTGGTCCAGCCCAAGGGCCCTCTTTACATAGCCCATGTAGGGACACGTAATTGCCGATGGGAGATAAACTTTTAGTCCCACATCGCAGAGCTGAACACCAACTTGTTAGATAGGGGACTATAAAAAGGGTGAGGATGGAACCGAGCAGCATACTTACCTGGGCGGGGTCTATCGGTGATCATGAAGGCCGATGGCCTAGGGCAGCTGCCTCCATTGCACATACCGGAGGAGAGCTGTCCTATCATCTCCCCAAGTGGGAGAGTGAACGTCATAATTTGTGGTAGCGGGGGTACGCGTTCGCGCGGCCCCTGACCAATTCGAGTTCTGAATTTTGTAACGATGCCCATCCGTGTAATGGGATTAATTCCACCGAATCGGCTGAACTGGATTATTCGAAAGTAATTGATTTTGGTCCTTTTTAAAATCCAATTATAATGTCAATACGCTAAGAAAATTGCGATATCTTTTCCGACTGGTAGATGATTTTAAGCTGCTCTGAGCACATATAATTAAACATCTACGGTGGCTTTCTGAGGAATTAGAAGATTAGACTAGCCTTGTTTCGGATTAACAGGAGCTTGAACAGTAAGAATTCTCCTTTTAATTTCTTTCTGCTAGGTGAGCCTTGACAGTAAGAAATCTTTTTTATTTCTTCTGCTAGGTGAGCTTTGACAGTAAGAGGTCTCTGTTTTTTTCCTCTGCTAGGGAGGACTTGTTATCTTTCGTAGATTGTATCGTAGGACTTGGGACCGCGGAGGAATTTTATGAAGGCACACTTGGGAAGCTCAAATTTAGATAATTACCGAAAAACTTTGTGCAGATTTGGGAGGTCACAATTTCTTCCTAAAGCTCTTCCAAATTCAAACAATCCATCCCTGTCCTTTCGGACTTAAAACATTGAGAAGCGATTTATAAAATTCACAAATGAGCTAACACTAATCTATAAATTAATCATCAAAAGAATGGCACTCTCCAATCCCTGTCTTCGACTATTTAAGCTGCGTCTGCCTTCAGCTGAACCAGCTTTTCTATCAAGTCAGCAGCTTCTTGAACAGTTGTGATGTTCTGCGAGCTATCCTCTTCGACACTGATATCAAATTCCTCCTCTAATCCCATTACAATCTCCACCTGCAAAATAGCAGGGAAATAATGCTAAACCACATATGAACCTGTTTCTTCATTCTAACATAAAACAAAGATGTATAGGAGGAAAACCTACAGTGTCTAGTGAGTCAGCACCCAGGGCGGAAAACTTGGACTCAGGAGTAAGAGTCGATTCTGGAGGGAGAGCCAATTGCTTCCGGACGATCTCACACACCTTCTCCACTGTTTCAGGTTTAGCCTGCAGATTCATAATAAAATTAGCTGACCAAGGACTACTTTCTCATCATGATTGATGCATTAATCTTCGATTCAAAAGTTATGGTGAAGAAGTACCGCGCAGCTTGTACGGAAATTTGCGGATCTCAATGAAAGGAAACTAGTCTTCTTAAGCACTCCTAGAGAGACATTCTTTCCCAACAGCTGCAGGAAAAAAATGCCACCAATTTTTGTCAGCGGAGAAGAAATGCTGCTTCCACTAATTACAAATGGTTAATGTTGATACCATAGGCAAACAATTAATTCGTAATAGAACAGTTATCCTTAATACCAACCTGTCTCCAAATCTAAATTTAATGGTCATAGTCTTTCATGGATGCAAATATTGTTTACCGTTCTATGCATCATCTGTGACTCTCAATGGATTCACAGGCTTCAAAACCAGCTACAAGCATCTAGTTCAGTGATTAGTTTTCCATCTTTCTCAAATGTTCTCCCATCTTTATAATCTCGATATTACAATTTCTTCACTATTATGTGAACAATATCCTAACTTACAATTTAAAATTCTGCAGCCATGACAACTAAACAGTAATTATGATTAACAAGGCTAACAGAGAGGAATCAACTAAACAACTCATAATGAATTTACTCTCAGCTACTAACAAAAGATCAGAAGTTTGACCTCGTTTAAAATGTGATGTGGGAGGGTAACGTTATGACATTGAAATTTAAAACTAAAGGATGAATCTGCTGAACATGAGAATGAACACAACAATTGAGCATGTTCTTCGCTCAAAGAAGAAACCAAGATTCCACTAGTGTCAGGCCAAGTTTAAACGTAAAGTGAATAAGAAATTGCAAACATAATCCGGGTCACCTGAAGCCTCTGATTTGCCTGCGCTGGAACACGCATGAACTTAATTGAACTTGCCGAGACAGAGGCCATGGATGCTCCACCAAAAGGATAAATGTAGGAGGGAGCAATCAAGGGACGTAAGAATGAAAAGGCTTGAAAGAGTTCCTGCAACGAAGCGAGGTTTATATAGGGGTTTTCCCAACCGTGCAATTGAAGTCTCTGCGATCCAAAAGCTTATCCGCTTCCGAGCGCAAGATCAAATGTGATTGGCTGCACGCGTGGAGCCATAGACGTACCAGTGAGGCAGTGACTAAGCTGCGTGCAGATACTGGCATCTCAAAAGTGACTCTAGCAATTTGGGAAGTTTAAGTTCTCTGTGCTGCACGCACGTGCACTACCAAGCGCCATTTCTACCGAACTGTGAGTCATCTTTTACAGCTCAAATTGAACGGATTTGAACTATCCAGATGGAGGGTGCCCGGGAACTGGCGTAAATTACGTAACACCCTTCTTTTAATTTAAGGAGACCCGTTTATATGAGCTGGTTTGGGCATCATGGGCTATCAAATTTTTTATGGGACGATACACATAATTTAGGTTAGGGGCAGATTGATTTATGCCCCTCGTGTCATCACTTCTTATTAGATCTGATAGCCTATGCTGTCTAAGGCTCATACGTCATCTCGGCTCACCCTGACGTGTATGAGCCCAAATTTATATATAAACTTTTTTCTTCTTTAAATGGCAGCTTATGATCCCATCCTTGTAAGTAGGGCGGATCTACAATGAAATAAGATAGTTCGACTCGGCTGGACGGTGCCCCATTTGGGCTCAGCTCATCTTGAATCGCCAATATGGGCTGGAGAATTTGAACAACAGACGTAGTCCTAAACGTTGTTTAGTAATATGGAAAGGGGTGGTACACTCTTCTAACATTTCTTCCTCCCTCTTAACTTCTAATTGATGCAGTGATTCAAATGAAACAAACAAATGCACAACACTTTTTGAATTTTCACTAACAGAAACAGAATTACAAAGAAGCAGATCTGTGAATCAACCTCCCGTTGATTTCACAGTTCTCAGCTCAAACAGAGCTCGAGGTTTTAACCTCTCTGGACAACCAGAAATACAATTCAAATGAATATCAAAACGTCCTCCTTACAGAATGAAAACTTCTATTTATATTCTAAATTTTCTAAAGAAAAGGAGCTGGCAATGTTAGTGATAATCCTGCTTCACAATTCCATTTACTGTTTAAACACGAAGCTGAAGAAGACGGACAACGTAATTAACAGTTTCATTCATTAAACCGTAATGACGCAAGTGTCCCTGCCAATGTCACAGAATTACCCAGTTTGTCTTCACAATTGATATCATCTCGTTAGTGATTTTCGATAATACCCCTGCGTTATGTTTCAAACTGTAACAAGTGCTCGTTAAAGCAGCTCTTGCATCATTTTTCCCTGTCCAATGGAAAGCTCGACCACAAGCGTAAGTGTTCAAGGATCTGAAAGGACCAAATTTGATGCATGATATAGAGTCAAATCGCGGACATTAAACACATTGGATATGTGTAAATCTAGAGGTAATGCAACTGAGTAGGCATTAGGGCCAATCCTGCTTAATACACGACAAGGACCAATTCTTTTAGCTTGCAGTTTCCCTTGTTGTCGAATAGGCATCCTTTCCTTGCTGAGATGAACCATTACTAAATCTCCCTATGCAAACTGAACATCTTTGCGGGAAGTGTCAGCATGAATTTTGTATGTCTGATTTGATTCAGAAATTTTATTTTTGACAGTAGCATGAAGGGCAGTTAAAGCTTCTATAGTTTGAACAGCTAAGATAGATTCACTAGGCTTGCGTGAACCAACAGTAACATCCAAGGAATGAGGTGGCATGAACCCATAAACTATCTAAAAAGGAGCTAAACCAGTTGTCCTATTAACAGTGGAATTATATGCAAATTCAGCTTGATATATCACAGAATCCCATTGTTTAGGTTTAGCACCAATAAGACATCTTAATAGGCTGCCAAAACTTCGATTGGTAACTTCAGTTTGCCCATCAGTCTGTGGGTGACAAGTACTACTAAATTGAAGTGTAGTTATCATACAAGTCCAAAGTGCTTTCCAAAAATTACTCAAGAACCTGTTGTCCCTATCTGACGTGATTGCATAAGGCACACCATGTAACCTAATAATGTCACACCCCGGCGATGCCCGACCCGAGATGAACCCGGTCCAAGGGCACGTCAAGTGCGCGGGGGAGACGAAGTGAAAATTGAGAAACGATCTAGCGGAAGACTTAACCCTAACCACGGGAGATTAACAGAAATACGGAGTGCGCACAATCCTTTGAGCAAGAGTAAATAAAAAGGGAAAAAAAAATGTTGCTTATCACAAAGTAAACAACAATCTCAAACCCACAAGCTTAGTTAAGTAAAGCCCAAACCGGCTCAAAATAAGTCATAAGCATCACAACAGTAAAATGTGACATAAATCCAAAACAAGAACCCTACACAAAGGTTCTAAATATAAGCATGAAACAAAAGAAGGTAAATCACACAATGATCTCCAAGATCACATCCAAGCCATCTCCGACCTTTCCTCGAAGAGGAGATCCTGTCTGTCTGCGTGTCGCACCACGCAGCCCAGCCCCAAATCAAAACACAAAAAGAGGGGTGAGTTTAACAAACTCAGCAATGGTTTTAATATCACTGTCAACGTTGAAAATACGATAGCATAGTAATGAGATCATTCAGATCAAAGATTTACATGGTGCATCACTTTCTGATCACACATTTATATCACTTAACATTGCATCATAATGCATAATTCAATCTGCATGGATGTATCTCTAATATACATATTCCCACATGCATAACATCAACAACAACCTGCATGGATGTATATCTAATATACATATTCCCACATGCATAACATCAACAACAACCTGCATGGATGTATCTCTAACATACATATTCCACATGCATAACATCAAAATCAACATGCATGGATGTATCTCTAACATACATATTCCACATGCATTATATCAAATCAACATGCATGGATGTATCTTTAGCATACATATTCCACATACATAACATCAACATCAACCTGCATAGTTGTATCTCTAACATACATATTCCACATGCATTATATCAAATCAACCTCCATCAAGGAGTAATCACACATTAATGTCACACAGACGGGAGCATAGACAAGGCCACGAAGGCGTGTCATGGTCCAAAATTCTACACAAGAATTCAAGAAAGATCGGGGTTGTCAATCCCTAATACTGCTCGCCCTGGACGATCCTGGCCAAGGATGTCCCATTCTCACACAGAGAATCTAGAGCAGGGGTGTTCGCCCAGGGACATCTCCTGCGGAGGGAAGAGCCCGAGTTCTCACACAGAGAACCCTAGAACACGTGGTAGCGGGGTGCACACGGCATACCACACTGGATTCTCAGGGTCCAGATGACACACATGATAACATTCTCACAATCCGCAAGACAAGTACACAACTCGTCCCCACATCATTCTATTTAATTAGACTCAACCCACGGAGTGCACTCGTTCCACACAGGAACTTCAAATCAAAATATGTCCTTTCGGACCAATCAACTTGCGATTAATCCACGACCGATCAACCCGGCACACAATTTCATCACATTGCATCCAATCGGTCAAATTCGATTAATCACGATGAAGCCTCAATTGGAAATCCATTTTCATGATGCGTGCAACATGGTACATGCGTGGGCAAAGCATACATGAATCCTAATCCATGATAAGTGCTCTCACCAGCCCCTAATGCATCATTCATAATCACCATATTAAGCTTCAACATCATCATTTAACCCCCACATGTGTGTGTAACTAGTAGAAGCATTTCATATAATGCATATCAACATGCTTGAAAATCAACTCACTACCACACTACACATGTGAATTTCTATCCAAGCATGAATTCCAGCAGAAATCATAGAAGAAGAATTATTGAAATCATATCTAAATTCAAAACTCAACCACAAAGGCTAAACACATATAACATCACTCATTTCATCATTGAGTCATGGCATTCACCAACATCCACACACCACTAACCACAATCTATCATGACAAATCAGTCCAACAATGATTGTAGTCCTACAGAAAATATGCTTAACAAAAGGGAAACAACCGTTCATAATTTCAAGATAACGATTCCAACATCATGCCACAAAACATAAGTCATTCCACCATCTCTAAGCAAATATCTCAACTCCATAAACTTAATAGCATGCATTTCCAGTAACCTAACATAGCTTAAAACACTCCACATTCATATAAAATTGGCAAGCTAAAGTGGAATCATCAAAATAGACATCATACTCACAACATGCAATTTTCTGTGTAGCCGATCGATCGCCATTCAGGCCGTTCGATCGGTTAAACGTGAAATTTTGAAATTTATAGTTCAGCCATTGGATCGCCCAGCAGACTGATCGATCGGCTGAACTGGAAAACCAATGTTTCGGCAGTGTTGCCGATCGAACGCCCTGCAGGGTCGATCGATCGCCAACACGGCAGAACAGTCATCTTCTTCCTTTCGCAAATCCAAACCAAAACACCATTGATAACACTTCAAATCCACATCTAACACCCTAATCATCATCAAAAGTCCTCCTTGACTTCCAGAACATCAAACCAAACCATAATAATGCAAAACCCTAAGAAATCGGGATTAAATAATTCCATTTTCTAATCTTACCATTAACACACTAAATCAAGCAAACTCCATTCGAAATAAGCCAAAAATGAAAAGTTTTACCATGGATAAATTGAGATTTTCGAAGACCCATTACCTCAGCACTTGATTAAGCTTGGATTGAAGAGTCACCCTTCTTGAAATCCTTGAAAACACAATGAGTTTGAATTAAACCCTAATAGAAATCGATTTACTCAAGAAATCCCTAATTAAATCTTAGATCTAGGGCTTGTTGGTAGTAAAAATCGAATTTTGAATGTTAGGATTTGTAGTAAAACACAAATCAGTAGCTTTTGATGGTCAAAAACGAATTAAATCAAGGGGAAAATAGTAGATTTGGAAGAAATTAAGAAAAAAGTCATGGATTAGTGCTAAATTAGAGTAAGCTTACCTTAATCGGCTTCTAATTCGGGCCTAAGTGGGGATTAGGCCAACCCTCCTTCCTTAGCCTATTCCCAAAAATGGAAATGGCTCTGGTTTTCTCTTTTATAGTAAGGGTTGGGGTATGCATAGGTAAGTTTTTGGGGTGTAAATAGGAAAAGTAGGCTAAAAGTGGGTATTTTGCAAATTTAAACACTGATTAAGCCTAATAAAATTTTGAAAATTTTTGTATGACCTTAAGTATATGTCTAGGTTCATTTGACCCAAAAATAAAATTTTCGACGATGGGGCCCATAGGGGTCCCGCCAAAACCCTAATTTTTGGGAAAATAGTGAAAATTCTGAAAAATCCCAAAAATTCACATTTGGTTTAAAATCACTTAAAACCACTAATATTGAAGTTAATTTTGGTTAAAACCATCACAAACATTATTTATTTTACGAAATCACCGAATAAGATCAGAAAACGCGTTAATCTCACGATAACCCATAATTAAAGAAAACCAAAAACCGGTTTAAAGATGAGGGTCCTTACAAATAACTTCTTTGAAAAATAGTCTAGCTACATGCACTGCATCAACACTTTTCTTGCATGGTATAAAATGAGCCAACTTGGAAAATCTGTCAACCACTACAAAAACTGAGTCAAAGCCTTTAGAAGTTCTGGGTAGACCTAAAACAAAGTCCATACTGATATCTTCCCACGGCCTATTAGGAACAGGTAAGGGTGATTATAGTCCAACATTAGTTGCACCACCTTTATACTGCTGACACACAAAGCATTGCTTGACATAGTTCACTACATCCTTTCTCAATTGCGGCCAATAGTATCTACTCTTGACCAAGTGTAAGGTTTTATCTCGACCCACATGGCCAGCTAAACTTCCACTATGTAATTCTTGAATAAGCAATGATCTTAAAGAACATGCAGGAATACACAATAAATGCTCTTTATACAAATATCCTTCATGTATAGTAAACTCACCCTATGATTGTGTCAAATTATTGCATTGCTGCCATTTATCTTTGAAAGTTGCATCATGCTGATAAAGGGATTTAATTTCCTCAAAGCCAAAACAGGTAGCACTGAGAACATGAACTAAAGCAGATATCCTATTGAGGGCATCAGCTGCTCTATTCATTTTTCCTTATTTATGCTTTATCACAAAAGTATAATCCTGAAGTTCACCAACCCACCTAGCATGCAACCTGTCCAATTTGGACAGGCTGTTCAAATGCTTCAATGAATCATGGTCAGCATGCAAAATGAATTCCTTAAACACTAAATAGTGTCTCCAATGTTTCAAGGTCTGCACTAAAGCATATAATTCTAGTTTGTATGCAGACTATTTCTGCTTTGATTCATTTAATTTCTTGCTGTAAAAAGCCACTAGACGACCCTTTTGGGATAAGACAGCTCCAATACCTTGCAGGGAAGCATCACAATCAATCTCAAATACCTTGGAAAAATCAGGAAGTGACAATGTGGGAGTAGTAGTTAGTTTTGCCTTGAGCAGTTCAAAACTATGTTGCTGAGCTGAATGCCATTTAAACTGGCCTTTTTTTAAGCATTCAGTTAAAGGAGGAGCAGCAAGGGAGCTGAAACCCTGTATAAACCTCCTGTAAAATGTGGCTAACTCCAAGAAACTTTAAACCTGAGTAACATTGCTTGGAACTGGCCAACTGAGAATGGCTTTAATTTTATCTTTATCCACCTTCAAACCTTCCTTGCTTACAACAAAACCAAGAAAAACTAACTGCTCAGCCATGAATGTACTCTTCTTTAGATTAATGAATAACTGATTTTCCTGTAATAGCTAAAAGACCTCTTTCAAATGAATCAAATGTTGCTCTTCATCTAAGCTGTAAACAAGGATATCATCGAAGTATATAACTATTGATTTTCCCATTAATGGTTTCAATATTTGTGTCATTAATCTCATAAACGTACTAGGTGCATTGGTTAAGCCAAATGACATAACTAACCACTCAAATAATCCATCTTTAGTCTTAAAAGTTGTTTTCCATTCGTCCCCTAATCTCATTATGATTTGATGGTATCCTGACCTTAGGTCCACTTTAGAAAACACTTGAGCACCAGCCAGCATGTCCAGTAAATCTTCTAACCTGGGAATAGGAAACTTGTACTTCACAGTTATCTTGTTGATTGCTCTTGAATCTACACACATTGGCCATGTGCCATCTTTTTTTGGAACTAATAAGGTAGGTACAACAACTGGACTGAGACTCTCACGAATAAGTCCTCTTTTAAGCAAGTCTTGAATCTGTCTGTGCAGTTCTTCATGCTTAGTTGGACTTAATCTATAGTGGGGAAGGTGAGGGAGGGTAGCTCTTGGGACCAAGTCAATTTTATGCTGAATGTTTCTCATTGGGGGTAAAGTCAGTGGAAGTTCATCATTTAATAATTCTAAAAATTGATCAAGAATTTCTTGTACCCTTTTATCATGATGAGAACTGACTATTTTGGTAACTGCTACTGCACTTCGATTCATAAATGCCAAGACCACTTGTTCTCTTCTTATATCTGCAAAAATGTTGCTAGAAACTGTTAACACTGATTTTTTTCCCTTTCTCTTTTGAGTTTTTGACCAACTCTGACATCTTTCATTTTTGTTTTTGGAGTTGTAGGGGTAGCTTTCATCTGTTGTTGTCGCACTTCTTCCAATTTCAAACTCCCTGTTAAAGACTGTGGATGTAATATAATAACCTTGCCCTTAAACTCAAATCTTACAGTATTAGCATAACCATCATGCATAATACAAGTATCATATTGCCAAGGCCTCCCTAATAGTAAATGGCATATTGACATATCTAGAACATCACATAAAATTTCAGCCTTGTAATTCTTGCCAATAGAAAAAGGCACCAAACACTGTGTATTTACCTTTATTTCACCCACTTCTTTGATCCAACCAATAGTGTAGGGCTGTGGATGACATTTTGTAGGTAATTGCAGCTTGTCTATGACTGACTTAGCTATAAGGTTCTCAGTACATCCTCCATCCACTATTACTTTGTAATTTGTGCCAATAGTGGTAAACAAATTATGCCTCTGATTTAACACTGACTGTTTGGGTAACAATAGAAGTTTTCGAGTTACCAATATCATTTCACTTGGACTAGATTCTCCATAGTTATCATCTCCATATGCTTCTTCTTGATTACTACTTTCACTGTTTTCCTCAGCTGTTATTGTCTGACAAGCCATAACTTTTGATTTGGAGCTTGGTTCACCAGTTCTAAGTGGACACTCTGAAGAATAATATCCTGGTTGCTTGCACTTCCAATAGTGATCAGGTTTAGGCTTTGCATAAACATTCTTTTTAGCAGCTGGTATAGAAAATGTAGGCTTGGTATTCTTGTTAAACTCTCTACGATTTGTTCTAGAATCTACCAGTTCTTTTCCTTTTTCCTGCTGATATCCATTTCTTTCCCCTTGCAACTTCTGAAATAAAATATGTTTAGAGCTATTTTGTTTCAATAGAATTTCATTTCTCAGAGCTGCTTGTATTGCTTCAGTAACTATACTTATAGGCCTAGTTGCAAGCTGAAGTTGTAATTCATATTTGAGTCCACCTATAAACCTTTGAATCCTCTGAGCTTTAGTTTCCTGCAAGCCATTTCTGACAGAAAGTCTGTGGTATTCCTCTACATACTCTGTGACACTACGTTGGTTCTGCTTGCAATTCTGATACTATCTGAACAGAGTTTGTTCGTAGTCCACTGACAAATACATATTCTTTAACAACTTCTTCATACGGGACCAAGACTGAATTTGATGTTTCCCCTTTTTAATTCGGTCCTGCTGAATCTGAGTCCACCATGCAGAGGCTCCACTTTTCAGTTTACACGCCACAACCCTGCATTTCATCTCATCTGGAACTTCCATACAGTAAAAGTAATTTTTCCCTTCCATTAGCCAATCTAAAAACTGTTTTATATTCATACTTCCAATAAATGTAGAGAGATCAACTTTAGGTTTAAACCTTGGTAAGAAATTGTTTGCACCTTGATTTGGAAGAAGATTAGGGTGTCGTGGTTCCTCTTCATCACTGGAAGACATCTCGATTCCTTGCTGATGTGCAGGGACTCGTCCATTTCGAATTTGCTGTTGTTCCACAAATTTCGGATCTGGAGCTTCATTTCTCCATGGTTCCCGAACTGGATGGTATTGAGATTGGATAAAGCTGGACAAATTACGATTCATGAGTTCTACCTGGGTCGCCATGAGATGCAATGATTGCTGAAGCTGTTGTTGCAGATTCATCATATCAACCATGGATGGTGTACTGGAAGATCCCTCGTTCTGATCATTTGTTGCCATCAAAGTAAGCAAATCCTGCTTTGATACCAAATTGATGCAGTGATTCAAATGAAACAAACAAATGCAGAACACTTTTTGAATTTTCACTAACAGAAACAGAATTACAAAGAAACAGATCTGTGAATCAACCTCCCGTTGATTTCACAGTTCTCAGTTCAAACAGAGCTGGAGGTTTTAACCTCTCTGGACAACCAGAAATACAATTCAAATGAATATCAAAACGTCCTCCTTACAGAATGAAGACTTCTATTTATATTCTAAATTTTCTAAAGAAAAGGAGCTGGCAATGTTAGTGATAATCCTGCTTCACAATTCCATTTACTGTTTAAACACGAAGTTGAAGAAGACGGACAACGTAATTAACGGTTTCATTCATTAAACCGTAATGACTCAAGTGTCCCTGCCAATGTCACAGAATTACCCAGTTTGTCTTCACAATTGATATCATCTCGTTAGTGATTTTCGATAATACCCCTGCGTTATGTTTTAAACTGTAACAAGTGCTCGATAGAATGTCTCACAGGCAACTATTTTTTTTTTCTGAGTTAAAGCAGCTCTTGCATCACTAAATCTAGACACCACTTAAAAGAAGAGTCAGGTTAATTAGTATGTGTTAGTATGAGCCCATGCGTGACAGATTATCTGATGGCGGAGCTCAGCCAGCTGCTGAATCAGCAGCTCTGTTCTTTTGTTAAAACAGATATGCAGAAGGAAGAACTGGTTCAGGCAAATCATCGAACACTTAAAACCAGTTTTTAAGTAATGAGGGTATAATGGTCAATCACTAATGTAGAAATGATTGGGTGGCCACGATTAAACCAGGCAAGGGTGTGATGGTCATTTTAGGCGGGTCGTTAAGTTCGGTACTCTCTCTTCAACCTTTGAACAAAGTGATTAACAGGAAAATGTCATATTAACACAGAAGATTCGAGAAGCAATAATCCATGTCATCAAGTCCAGCTCAGCTTCAAATTCGTTACAGCAGCAACAACTTGAGAACGGAGGTATAAAAGAAAGGAAAAGCGAAAGAAAAGGGGACGAATTTTGAATTTCAAAACTCTTGAATCTCAGCTACGAAACTCGCAAGTTTCATGAAGAATGGGTTCTCGGATCTGGAACTGTTGAAGCTTTGTTGCGAGTTTGACTTTAGTGACACGCGTGAAACGCTCCTAGTCAAGCTAAACCGAAGCTCCGGTGAAGATTGATAAGTGTTTCCCAACTCTAAAGTTGAAATCTATATTTCAGATTTTCTATCTTAAAATACCTGTCGAAAATGTTCTTCAGTAGAAATGGTAAATGTTGAATGATTTGCAATCCTAGCTCTGTGAATCTCGTGAACAGTCTACTTGATTGATTAATTGCTTAGCCTATTGATTTTGAGTTGTACTGGAAGATGATCTATGTCAGAAAGAAAAATTGAAGTTCTGAGTTGTAGCAAATGTCTCTGTAATAGTTTGAGAATACTCATTCTGAAAGTTGATTTGCTGTGTCTCATTGATTTGTAATTCGAAGGATCAGTACAATTTTATTCAATTGTGAAACAGATTACATTGGTGTTAGAAGTACTGTCTGTAATTACAGAATTTTCATAAGAATGAAAATCATATTGCTGCTGCATTAGTTCTGAGAAATTACAGAAGTTACATTAAACTGAAAGACATATTGCTGCTGCCTCAGAATTGAGAATTTACAAAAGTTACATTAAACTGAAAGTAAAATTGCTGCTGCATCATTTTGGTATCAAAGCGGAAGATTACCTGGGAAATTAAACATGGCTGAAGAGCAGGAAAATGAAGAGATGACAGTTCAGGAAATGTTTGCACAAATGATGAGAGTGCAACAACAAAATCATTTGCAGCTAATGCAAGTTCTCACTCAAGGTCAGAATCCTATTGGGGGAAATCAGAATGCAGCAAATATGAATGGTGGCAGGAGAAGAGGGGGTCGTAGAGGTCAAGCAAATATGAATCCGCAGGGACATCCTCCTCAACCTGTAATGCAACCTCAGCAACAATATGCAGGATTCAGACAAAGGCCATATATGGATGATGAAGATTCTAGCGAAGAAGAGTATGAGAATCCAATTCCACAGTTTAGAGATGAATATTTTAAACCTAAACTTGATCTACCGGAGTTTGGAGGACAGATGCATGTGGAAGAATTCTTAGATTGGATGACTGATGTTGAAAAGTATTTTGACTGCCTTGATGTTCCAGAAAATAAGAAGGTTAAATTGGTGTCTTGCAAGCTTAAAAGTGGAGCTTCTGCCTGGTGGGATCAGCTCCAAATGGACAGAACTCGTCAAGGTAAACAGGTCATTAAAAGCTGGAATCGTATGAGACAGTTGTTAAGGGCCAGATTTCTTCCACCCGATTATGAACAAATATTGTTTCAGAACTATCAGAACTGTAAACAGGGAGTAAATTCAGTTTCTGAGTATATTGAAACTTTTCAAAGACAAGGAGCCAGAAATAATCTTCATGAAACAGAGGGGCAGCAGGTGCAAAGGTTTATAGAAGGTCTTAAATATGCTATAAGGGACAGAGTTACTGTGACTCCTATATATACTATGAATGAAGCTTATCAGTTGGCCATTAGAGCTGAAAAGTATTTGTCTAATGCATTCAATAGAGGAAGCAACACAGTGAAATATCAGAGAAATGAATCAGTTTATCAGAAAGGAAAAGAATTTCCTAGAGAGACAACTAATGCGAAAGGAAAACAAGTTGAACCAGTAGTGGCAACTCGCAGCTCAAGTAGATTTCAGGAAAAAGGGAGTTCAAATATACAAACTCACAATTCCTATGCTAGACCTGCACCTAATAAGTGTTATAGATGCTTGCAACCTGGACATTTTTCTAATCAATGCACAGTTCCAGAAAAGGATTTACCTAAACATAGGAAAACTACTGCAATGGTGAATCATACTGAGGAAGTTGCTGAGTTTTCTCATGATGAACAAGAACCAATGCAAGAAGAACCAGAAATTGAAGAGGTGCAAGAAGACACAGGTTTGGACTGTGAGACATATCCTTTGAATCTGGTAGTTAAAAGATTAATGTTTACTACAAAAGATGAGACTAGAGACATAAAATATTCTGCACCAAAGGCACAGTTCATAAAAGAGTATGCAATGTGATAATTGATGGAGGCAGCTTAGAAAATCTTATCTCAAAGCAGGTTGTTAACAAGCTGGGTTTAACTTTGGAAAAACACTCCTCACCTTATACTATTGGCTGGATTAAAACTGTTAAACCTGTGAAAGTGGAATTTCAGTGTAAAGTACCTTTTTCAATAGGGAAAACATATCATGCTGATATAGTATGTGATGTTGTTGACATGGAAGCATGCCATATTTTACTTGGAAGACCTTGGCAATATGATGAATCAGTGACACATGATGGCAGGAATAACACATATTCTTTTCAGCATAAGGGAGTTAAAGTGGTACCATTACCTAGTGTTTGGAAACACGAAGAAAACCATAAAGTTAAAACTGTTGTTAGTTTGGTAAGACAAATTCGAATCAGTTTGAAAGAGGGAAAACCCATATTTGCAGTGGTGCTCAAAGAAACACAGGTAGCAGATAAAGAAATTCCTTCTACAATTATTAAACTTTTGCAAAAATATAAAGCCATAGCCGATGATGACTTGCCAATGTCTTTACCACCTCTGAGAACAATACAACATCAAATAGACTTCCAGCCAGGAGCTAGTCTACCACATTTGGCTCATTACAGAATGACTCCTTTTGAACACAGTGAACTTCAAAGACAGGTTGAAGATCTGTTACAGAGAGGTTTAATCCGAGAAAGCATTAGTCCTGTAGTAGTTCCAGCTTTACTTGTGCCTAAGAAAAATGGAGAATGGAGGATGTGCATTGACTGCAGAGCTGTTAATAAAATCACTGTTAGATACAGTTTTCCTATTCCAAGGCTAGATGATATGTTAGATCAATTGGGAGGATCAAGTGTATTTTCTAAAGTGGACTTGAGAAGTGGCTATCAACAAGTTCGAATGAAGCCTGGGGATGAGTGGAAGACAGCTTTTAAGACCAAAGAAGGACTCTATGAGTGGCTTGTAATGCCATTTGGACTTTCCAATGCACCTAGTACATTCATGAGGATCATGACACAAGTTTTGAAACCAATATTGGGTATATGTGCTGTGGTATATTTTGATGATATTCTGATTTACAGTAAGAGTGAAAAAGAACATTTGATGCACCTGGAAGAATTATTGCACCTACTTCAGCAGAATCATCTCTATGTTAATGTGAAGAAATGCTCTTTCCTTACTGACAGATTGATTTTTCTTGGATATGTTATTACAGCTAAGGGTATCACTGTGGATGAAAACAAAATTAGAACCATAGTTGAATGGCCCATCCCTACCAGCATTCAAGAAGTCAGAAGTTTCCATGGGTTAGCGACCTTTTACAGAAGGTTCATTCGAAATTTTAGTACCATAGCTGCACCACTTACTGACTGTATGAAAGGGAAGATATTTTGTTGGAATAAGGAAGCAGCTGCCAGTTTTGAATTGCTGAAAGTGAAACTGACTCAGTCACCTATTCTCATGCTACCTGATTTTAACAAAGTGTTTGAGATTGAGTGTGATGCATCAGGTTGTGGTATAGGAGCAGTTCTTACACAAGAGGGAAAGCCAATTGCCTACTTCAGTGAAAAGCTCAATGATGTAAGGGCTAGATGGTCAGCTTACAAACTGGAATTGTATGCCTTAATACAATCTCTTAGACATTGGAGGCAGTACTTGTTACATAAGGAATTTGTGCTACACAGTGACCATCAACCTTTGAAGTTTATACAGAACCAAACTAAAATGGACAGATTATATGCAAGATGGATAACTGAGATTCAAGAATATACTTTTGTCATTAAGCACAGAAATGGAAAACAAAACCAGGTGGCTGATGCTCTTAGTCGAAGGGAGGTCTTCTTGACAACTTTAAAAGCAACAGTACTTGGATTTGAAGGACTGAAAGACCAATATGAACAGGAAGGAGAATTTAAAGCTATATGGCAGCAGTGTTTACAAAACAGTGTTCAACAGGGAGAATATTCGATTCAAGATGGAATTTTATATAAAGGTAATCAAATCTGCATTCCACAAGGTTCTTTAAAAATCAAACTAATATTGGAATTACATGAAGGAGGGATGTCAGGTCATTTTGGGAGGGATAAGACATTAAATCTTGTTCAGCAGAGGTATTATTGGAAATCATGTCGTAAAGATGTGGAAAAGGTGATTAGACATTGTGCAATCTGTCAACAAACAAAAGGTGGAGTTCAAAACACTGGATTATATATGCCTCTCCCAATTCCTCATCAGCCATGGGAAGATATAACCATGGACTTTGTGCTAGGACTCCCAAGAACACAAAGAGGCAATGATTCCATATTTGTTGTGGTAGATAGATTCAGCAAAATGGTACACTTTATTTGTTGCAAAAAGACCACAGATGCTACTCAAGTTGCTTTACTGTTTTTCAAAGAAGTGGTTAGGCTGCATGGATTACCTAAAACTATCACATCAGATCGAGATAGTAAATTCCTGAGTCATTTCTGGATGACCTTGTGGAAAAGAGTAGGTACACATTTACAATTCAGCTCTACTTGTCATCCTCAAACCGACGGACAAACTGAGGTTATGAATAGGACTTTAGGGAATTTATTACGCAGTCTATGCATAGATAAGCCTAAACTATGGGATATAATGTTGGCTCAAGCTGAATTTGCTGTCAATTCAACTATCAATAGATCCACTGGTTACAGTCCATTTGAGGTCGTGTATGGTTGTAATCCACATTACACTTTGGATTTACTTCCTACTGACAAAATTCCAGGAGAAGCAGCCAAAGCAAGAGCTACCCTACAACAGCTCTCTGAAACTCACAATCAAGTTAAACAACAGCTGCAGAAATCCAATATCCAGTATAAACTACAGGCTGACAAGACTCGAAGGTTTAAATCTTTTACAGTGGGTGAGTTGGTAATGGTACATCTCAGAAAAGAAAGACTACCTAGTGGCACATATTCTAAACTCAATCCCAAGAAGATTGGTCCTTTTCAAATCATTTCAAAAATAAATGACAATGCTTATAAAGTTGATCTGCCCGCTGAATGGAATATTTCTAATACTTTCAATGTAGCTGATCTTCATGAATACTATGCTCCAGAGGACATACTAAAGGAAGAAGACTCGGGGTCGAGTCCTTTTCAAGAGGGGAGGCCTGATGGCGGAGCTCAGCCAGCTGCTGAATCAGCAGCTCTGTTCTTTTGTTAAAACAGATATGCAGAAGGAAGAACTGGTTCAGGCAAATCATCGAACACTTAAAACCAGTTTTTAAGTAATGAGGGTATAATGGTCAATCACTAATGTAGAAATGATTGGGTGGCCACAATTAAACCAGGCAAGGGTGTGATGGTCATTTTAGGCGGGTCGTTAAGTTCGGTACTCTCTCTTCAACCTTTGAACAAAGTGATTAACAGGAAAATGTCATATTAACACAGAAGATTCGAGAAGCAATAATCCATGTCATCAAGTCCAGCTCAGCTTCAAATTCGTTACAGCAGCAACAACTTGAGAACGGAGGTATAAAAGAAAGGAAAAGCGAAAGAAAAGGGGACGAATTTTGAATTTCAAAACTACTGAATCTCAGCTCTGAAACTCTGCAAGTTTCATGAAGAATGGGTTCTCAGATCTGGAACTGTTGAAGCTTTGTTGCGAGTTTGACTTTAGTGACACGCGTGAAACGCTCCTAGTCAAGCTAAACCGAAGCTCCAGTGAAGATTGATAAGTGTTTCCCAACTCTAAAGTTGAAATCTATATTTCAGATTTTCTATCTTAAAATACCTGTCGAAAATGTTCTTCAGTAGAAATGGTAAATGTTGAATGATTTGCAATCCTAGCTCTGTGAATCTCGTGAACAGTCTACTTGATTGATTAATTGCTTAGCCTATTGATTTTGAGTTGTACTGGAAGATGATCTATGTCAGAAAGAAAAATTGAAGTTCTGAGTTGTAGCAAATGTCTCTGTAATAGTTTGAGAATACTCATTCTGAAAGTTGATTTGCTGTGTCTCATTGATTTGTAATTCGAAGGATCAGTACAATTTTATTCAATTGTGAAACAGATTACATTGGTGTTAGAAGTACTGTCTGTAATTACAGAATTTTCATAAGAATGAAAATCATATTGCTGCTGCATTAGTTCTGAGAAATTACAGAAGTTACATTAAACTGAAAGACATATTGCTGCTGCCTCAGAATTGAGAATTTACAAAAGTTACATTAAACTGAAAGTAAAATTGCTGCTGCATCATTATCGGACTTCGTTTTCACGGCAAATGTTGTTCGCCTGCCTGTCCATTCTATTTACGTGCTCTATTGGATCTCAATACGATGATTTGTAATGTCCGGACTTAACGCTGGCCAGTGTAAATCACAGCTCATGTTAAGTTTTATTTAAGGGAATGGGTATACGTGTAGTGATTAATTCAAAGGGTGAGGTATTCTAATATAAAGAGGGCTAATATCTTAGGATATGATTCCGTCTCTACGGGGAAAACGTTTTTCATATTCCCCGTTTACCATGAGCCGAGCATAGGAATGTACTTAAAGTGTTTATTTTTTAAATTGACCATATACATTTTAGCACATATTAGTGTAAGTAGTATATATAATTTATGCTAATGTATATTTGCATGTGCACTGTTGATTTAGAAAATAAATGTTTCACATATATTTTTTTATTTTTGGCTCATTATTATAATAAAACATATAAAATACTTATCGGCTTTTAATATTAAATATTATTTAAAATTTCAATATAAAAAGGAAATGTTTTGAATTTGAATTGACCGTAGGCGGTGGCTGAGTCTTTCGCATTTCTGATTGTGGAAGTTTCCGTATCGTGGATGGTAGTCTCCTTATTTTTGTTTGTTGGTACAGGTGGGGTGGTAATCTTCTGGAACACAAGAAGGTGGCTCTGGCTAAAGACTAAATATTAACAAGAGCAGAGAAGGAAGTCAATGATCAACCATTTCATGCCTTCCTCGACTAAAGACTAAATATTAACAAGAGCAGAGAAGGAAGTCAATGATCAACCATTTCATGCGTTCCTCGACTAAAGACTTCCAAACGTGAACGGCTCCTCGACTTGGTTAAGGGGCAGACAATCCCAGCTTCCGGAACTAATGAACGTGAAAGAAATGCCCATCGAACAAAGAACCGACTCCCCGCCACCTTGGTTTACTACTACTGTAGGTGGCATTCACGTAAATTAATATCACACTTCCCCCTGGAAATTGGCCATGCACATCAAGGGGTCGTCCTTCGCGGCAGCTTCGGGTCTGGTCCAAAGGAAGGCCTGCGCGTGGACTAGAAATGTGAAGCCCTAGGTCAGGGCTGACGGTCTCGCTTCTAGGAGCGCATCCCAATTAATAAACGGAACGCAAAACGTTTCCTTGTCGACTGATCTTGTATAGGAAGAGTTTTTCTTTATTATTTTTTTTAATAAACTGTGGGTATATTCTAAACAGGAGCCATATATTTATGAGATTAACAGCATATATATTAACATATGTTAATATTAATATTAATATATATTAGCATCTACAGCGTTAATCTTAAATATTAATAATTCTCTACAAATCTTATTTTTGGCGTTAGAAAAAAACTCTTTCAACCTTGAAGTATAATTTTTTTTACCTCAAAAGTCTGACTATAAATTGTTATAAGAAAAAATATTTAAATATTTGTACATGTAATAAACCTAAAATGGACTTTATGTGACAATAAAAACCAGCCACAATTAGTTGCCTCCATACCGGTTATAATTGATTTCTATGATCACACACCCACCTGCTCGTTCTAAACTCATTGCATATGGACACATTTAAAAAAACCTATAAATAGTGTGTTTTAAGTAGAACCTTATGGTTCAAATTTTAGTGTGATCGATAATCAATAAAATGTGTAGGCCGATGATTCAAACCCGCTTCCCATAAGTAATATACCCAACCAACCGGCCTCCCTAATGTTATATACGTTGTTAAATTAAAATTTAGGAACATCAAAATTCTATTTCATCATTTTAATACTATTAATTAAAAGCTAAAGTCACTTAAATATTTTTTAAAATTTAATAGCCCACCACAATGCCTGAATTAATAATGCTAACGAGACTTCTGACAAATATTACGTAAGGATTATGGTTTACGTAAACTTGCGAAGATTCAGGGCCGTGTCCTTTGGGCACTCGTATAAAAGACCTGCGGCAGCACGAGGTCCGGTGAGGTTGGAACCTTTCTTCTCTCTTTCTCTCTCTCTCTCTCTCTCTCTCTCTCTCTCTCTCTCTCTCATCAAACAGCTCGGTCAGTCGGACAGGGGGGAGCGATCCCAGGGGACAACTTTCGCGTCTGAAAAACCCGTCATTTCTGTCGCCTCGGCTTTCCCTTCTGCTATCCCCCGCCGGTTCATTGGCCATGGAGAGCCCCCGGCAGTCCCTCCTCCCCAGCTTCCTCTACTCCACCAAAACTCTCGACTTGCAGGGGCTTCTCCACACCAAGCGCGACGCCTTCTCCTCCCCTCCCTCCTTCGCCGCCGTCAATGGAGGGCCCTCCAGTTCCAGCTCTTTTGTTATCCCGGCTCCGAGCGAGCCCTGGAAGAAGATCGAGATGCACTCTCCTGAGTTTTATGCCGCTTCCACCGTCGGCGGCATTTTGAGCTGTGGTATCACTCACACGGCTCTCACACCCCTGGACCTCGTCAAGTGCAATATGCAGGTCCTTGCCGAATTCTGTTTTTTTATTTTTTTGCTTTTTCTATGTTTATTTTTCTGCTTTGTTTTCTCGAATTTAGGTTAGTTTATGCAATGAGATATGTGTATACCTGATCAATACGCGAATAATTTGTTACATTTTCCCTCGTATCAGATTGAACGTCTTCTCCTTGTTGTGCGTCTTCTCCACTTCTAGTGAATCTGCTCTGGTTTATTGATTCATTATTCTTAATCGGTTTTACTTATCAACTTTTCGATGTAGTTTGTTATGTCGCACGCTGTTAAGCGTTTTATGTTCCATTAAGCTTTCTTTGATTCTGCAAAGCTTTGTTTTTTTTTTTTGGGCCGGTAGTTTTGACTTTTTTGGATATTTAATTCGGCCATATTGTCCTCCTATTTCTCGTGCCATATCCTTTTGCTTTGATCTGGATGTTGAGTTGTGAAAACTTTGATTTTCATTGGTAATAGATGATCTTCTCACATTTCTGTTGTGCAAAACATAAAATGGTTATAAAAAATACATTGATGACGATGAAATATGAATTATTTGTTGTAAATTTTGATGCTATTGTCGCTTTGTGATCTTATTCTCTGCTTTTACCAATTGAGATGGTACAGTTATATTGTTTATTTATATTCTTCATTTTTCTTCTGTGAATTTTGTTTTTCCGACGTGATGATCTGAATTATATGTCAGTGCTTCTACGTCAATATTGGTCGTGCTATATTTCCCCCACTCCCCCTATTTTAGATTTTTTGTTTTTTTCGCCTTCTAGTCCAGTGTGGTTCTAAATTTTGGTGTGTCTGTGTTATGTCGGTTCTTGCATTAACTAATCATCTGACTACAGATTGACCCTGCAAAGTATAAAAGTATCTCCTCTGGTTTTGGAGTGCTACTTAAGGAGCAGGGAGTCCGAGGTTTCTTCAGGGGATGGGTGCCAACTCTTCTTGGTTATAGCGCTCAGGGTGCCTGCAAGTATGGATTTTATGAGTTCTTTAAGAAGTATTACTCCGATCTTGCTGGGCCAGAATTTGCTGCCAAATACAAGACTTTGATCTACCTTGCTGGATCTGCATCTGCTGAAGTAATTGCTGATGTTGCTCTCTGTCCCATGGAAGCTGTCAAAGTTAGAGTCCAAACTCAACCTGGATTTGCAAGAGGGTTGTCTGACGGACTCCCCAAGTTTGTGAAATCTGAAGGAGCTCTTGGGTGAGTTCTTTTGTAATGTAAATAATTCATTGGTCTAATAATTTGTTTAGATGGGATATGTTTACATGTTTCTTACTATGAATCTATTTCCAGGCTTTACAAGGGACTTGTTCCTCTGTGGGGACGCCAGATTCCATGTAAGTTGAAATAGTTTTTAACTAATTTCACGTTGGAATATTTTAGTTGGCAATGTTATGCTTATTTTATTTAGTTCCGTTTTTCTCTTTGACATAATATTTTCCTTTGTGAATTTACTTCCCCACTGCTTGAATGATGAAAAACACTTTATTCCTGGAAATAACCCTTGCTTCATATAGAGCAATCTTATTTCACCATGACAAACGTTTTATCAAGTA
Organism: Saururus chinensis; assembly: GCA_035235625.1. Lineage (NCBI taxonomy): Eukaryota > Viridiplantae > Streptophyta > Magnoliopsida > Piperales > Saururaceae > Saururus > Saururus chinensis. The sequence goes on from CP141145.1 coordinate 39,002,568, forward strand.
ATATCACTTCCATGTGCAACAGATACAGATGAAATAAATTGTGGTTAGTACTGTCTTTTTTTTCTGTACAGCTTACTTGTTGACCTTTTCTCACGTGATCCTGGTGGCCCTCTCTGATTTTATAGTTCTTTTGAGAGTGTATATTATGATAATTTATGTTAGTGGCCATTCTCATTATCTTTTGCACATAGTTCTTCTTGGAATCTATTTATGATTTTCAAGATTTTATGTGTGCATAAAATTAAATGTCCTCTCTGCTTGAGTTCACTCTTATATCTTCAAATGGAGTGGCACTCCAATGAAGTGGTTAACAATTTTTTCCTGTCTTCTTCATTGGTTTCAAACAAATTGTTGTACAGGATCAATTTGAGAGTGTCTCCGAAGCTTTCTTGAGGTTTATAGAATCTTTCTACTTGATATTTCAAATGCAGTTCATGTGGTTAAATTGATGTATCGGTTTGTCAATGAATAGTTTGTCAGTTGGTAAACACCATCTTTTATTTTTAACACTTAAAGAGGAAAAGTTGTAAATTTGTCTGTAGGCACAATACATTCTGCCATTATAATATATATGATCTCCATTTAAATTTAGAATATCTAAAAGTTTCCATCCAAACTTGGGGGATTGCATTTCATTATCTGCAATTAGCAGACGAATTTTTTTTTGGTCAAGTTAGGAATAATCAATTCTATTTGATCCATTTGTAACCTTACCCTTATTCCTGAGGTAGCTGTAAGCTATGAAATGGATGTTTGTATTCTCATGTCTTTAGTAAATAACCGACCTCTATGTGTCATTGGTGTTTTTGGATTGTCCTACTAGTCAATGCCTTTTATTTGAAAATAGTGTACCTTCTTATCCCTTGCCTAAGTTGATTTTGATGAATTTTTAGTTGTTGGTTTCTTGTGGGCTTTCATGCTTTACTTTGCACTCCCTTTTGTTCCCTTGTCTGCGCACATATCATCTTGGGAACTAACACAGGTTTTCAAAATTTCGCATGTGCAAAAAGCAAAATTCTATCTCATTCATGTCTATGCTATTTGAGTTTGGAGTTATCTCTTGTTTATTTATTGACGGAATTTTTCCTTTTTTAGTTGGCTCTGAAGAAACAAATATCTACAATTTATATAATGAAAATCTTTTATTACTTGCTAAATTGCATTTGGTTGTAACTTGTCAATTGCATCTATTCTCTGATACATCACCTGCAACCATTTTTGTATACACTACTGTTATTTTTTCTCTTTGCCAGTCTTTGTTTGGAGCTTACCTGATGTATGTATAGAAATCATACTTATATGCAAGTGTTTGTTGTTCAGATACTATGATGAAGTTTGCTTCCTTTGAGACAATTGTCGAGATGATATACAAACATGGCATTCCCACTCCAAAGGACCAGTGCAGTACAACACTGCAACTTGGTGTGAGCTTTGCTGGTGGCTACGCTGCTGGAATCTTCTGTGCTATAGTGTCGCACCCAGCAGACAACCTTGTGTCATTCCTTAATAATGCCAAAGGAGCGACAGTTGGTGATGTAAGTCCTGTAATATCTACTCTGCCATAGATCTCTGACTTCTTTTTATTTACTTGTCCAATTTTTGACCCAATTCTATGTTGTATTAATACTTTGCAGGCTGTGAAAAAGCTTGGGCTGTGGGGACTCTTCACCCGTGGACTTCCTCTTCGTATTATTATGATTGGAACTCTCACCGCGGCACAATGGGTCATTTATGATTCTTTCAAAGTGTTCGTTGGCCTGTAAGTTTCTGCTGCTTAGTAGATCTGTTTTAAAGAGATGATTGCATGAATTTGCCTGGATGAAGTGAGTTTTGCTGTCTTTTTTCCCACTAAGTATTCTTGCTAATATGCAATCTCGTTTTTCCAGCCCAACTACAGGCGGAGTTGCTCCTGCTGCCCCAGCTGCAGAAGTTGAGTTGAAACCTTTGGCATGAAATGTTGTTTTTTTTGCAGCATGACAAATCATGAGTTTCCTAGAGGCTAGAGGATTCAATAATACGGAGATTGCTAACCCCAATGGCTCTCCAGCATTTTTATTCCTTTTTGGAGAAAATTTTCATTCTTCATTTCAGAAAATATAATTTGATAAAGTTCCTTGAATTACAGTTTATAGATTTGAAATTTCGTCCATTTTTTAGAGTTTGGGGGTTGTCGAAACATAGTATAAACCAGTAGAGATGCAGCTGAAAGGCTAGTCACCTCATTTTGTACTTAGACCAAGGATTGAAACCTTGGTTTCTCTATATTTTTAACCCCAACTTAAGGATTGCGTTAATGATTGAATCTATGGTACAAGAATGTGCTATGTATAGTTCTTGAATTGGTGATGAAGTTGAGCTTTTCCTTTTGCGATATATGTTCTAAAGTAGTCTTGCTTTTATAGTTAAATGAGGCTAACTAAAATTCATTACAAAAAAAAAATGTCATGTACTTGTGCAACCTATGAATTCAGTGCATCGTTGTTGTTTTTCCTTGACCAATGCAATATTGTCTTCCGTGTCAATTGTCTATCTCCCAACCACGTGTTCATTTTATCAACTGTAATGTCGGAATTTAATGTTGTCAAGATTATTGAGTAATATATTGAGTCATGCATTCTCTTGAGCGTTGTGGGTTCATCTTTTGCTTTTAGTTTGATCTATGTAGCGTCCGTTTGTTGCCAAGCTCCTGACTCGGGTAAGCACTTTATACTTGGTTGTATTTAGAAAAGTAGTAAGTTTTATTAAATGGTAAAATCTACATTTAAAAGAAAAGAAAATAAAGTTATAATACTTTGAAATTTAATAAAATAGAGCTATTAACATGGAGTAAATTTTTTGGAGAAATGGAGCTATTAATTTAGAAGAGGGAACGTATATCAAGAGTTTTGTAGTGAAATAGTTGTGAGTCAAAGTCCTCTCGAAGCCCGGTGAATCTATTAATCTGATAACTCTTTTAATGTTGGAAGCAACAAAATAGACCCAGATATGTCTTCCGTTGTCGTCCTTTTTAAATCAGTGCAAATATTGTGTGTATATGATGGTGATATACCAGAATATTTATAAACGTCTCGGCAAAACATTCTTTTAATAAACATCCTTGTGATGTGAGATATTACAAGTTTTAACCCAATTGAATATGCGGGGATCAACCGAACAACAAGTTCACGCCAGCCAAACAAAGGCTCGACGCATCTAAATGTTTATTTTGTACAGGCTTCAAGGGAAACAGCATGGCCCATCCCGGTCAGCTCTAACCAGTCGTAGACTTAACTGGGAGGCTGATCAGGGTGGTCTATATTGGGCTGACTGGTTCAATTATATAAAGCCTGATCGCCGATCGTAAAGAAACTTTTTTTGTTTAAATTTAGAAGAGGAAGGCATTTGGGCCCAGTTAAAAGATGTAAGGGCTGGAGTCTGGACAGACTCAGTCCCCCCATGCCCAATGTTCCTTCGTAGTAAAAAACTCGTGTGGAGGCCAGCCCATATCATGAAGACCTTTCTTTTTTTATTATCCGGTTGCCAGATTGAGAAGCTGGCCCCCCTTTTTTCATGGAAGTTGATAATTATACATACACAAATGTAAACACATGTGAGGTAGCTTGAAAAGTGAAAGTGGCGCGCCTCATTATTCAAGAAAATTTTGCCAACTAAAAAATGTATGGGTTTGTAATACATTGACATAATTATTTTCTTTTCGTTTTTTTTATTTTGTCAGTGACAACTTACACAAAGGGGTAAACGTCCTTCAGTTGCCCAGGGACAGTATTTGGAGTTGGAATCAAAAGAAAGAAAAGAATATTAAGCCTTCCATTCACGGCTTGAACCCAAACAGGGAAGAAAAAAGGCTCCCCAGGAAAGAAAAACAAAAAAAAATTCAAAAGAACAACATAAGAGAGTGATGGTGATTAATGTAAAAAAAATGATTTTAACTCTCCCGTAAACACATTCTAGAGTAGTGTAGAATCATGACAACATGATCAGTAGAAGCTGAATCCGGGGCAAGTGTGATGGCATCTCTCGAGCACCAAATGTTGTCCCGTACATATTGCAGTGTCATCGGCGGTGCCAGTTGTTGCCCTTTACATGTAATCTCTACCTGCAAACACAAATCATTATTGCCAACACCTACAAATATCAAACCTCTGCCTCTATCACTGTCTCTGTTTCTGTCCATCATGCCAATAAGAAAATCAAGACTAGTTTTTGTGGCTCAGTGCCTGTCTATTTGACATGATAAACATGTAAATGCTTTGCTACGTTGACATGCTCATGTTCATATCATGATCATGCTATGCACACGCAATAATAAATTAAAATCTCAAAAGCAAACCTCAGATCGATCGTGCTAAGTCAATGGAGTTGCTTCCTTTAGTTAACATTCAAGTTCGCAATAATGACACGTACTTGCCTCACAATCACGAGATTAATGGGGGATTGTGTGGGATAATGTATCACTCAAAAGAAAACATCAAGTGGGGGCAAATTCCAAGTGTTTCTTAATATGAGCTGCATAAGATTTTAGACATGTGAGCTCCTTGAAGTGTTGACTTGGGTAGATTCCCCTCCCACGGAGTCAGCTTTAGGCAGAAGGGCACTGTAACAGGCCCCCAACCCTAATTATGGCGAGGGTTACACCAGTCTTGGCATCTTTGCCCCTGGAGCTCTCACCCAATTCCTAACAAGTGACGGATCCAAGCAGCACGCCGTCGAATCGGGTCCCCCACTCCGCCATCACTCTTCCCATTTGTGTTTGTTTCATCTTTTTTTTCGAAAACTTTGTGTTGTTTCTTTCTGTCACCAAAATCAGGCCAGTTAGAATTTCATGCACGTCCACTTCACGTCCCTTTCTAATTTTCTCCGCTTCCGTGCCCCAAAAGGGTCAGGTCAATATTCCTTCCCATGAACCAAACCCTGATGATCTCATTGCTTAGAGAAAAAAAAGACTATAATAATCATCTCCTAATTCCCTCATTTTCCGGGCACTAATCACCAAGTCCACCCCAGCTTTAATCTCCATGCACTCAGGCCCCAGCCATTGCATTTTTATTAAGGAGGATAGGATTAAAAAAGTGGAAAAGCCACCGAGGTGGGAATGGTCTTTGCTTTGTCTATGCTTCATGCCCGCCTCTCTCCTCTCCTCTCCGCTCCACCAACTTGGAATGATTCTGTTGTAGATATATCCCTTTCATGCATTGCTTTCCGCCGACGTAAAATATTAGGTTTTTTTTTATCCCTCCCTCTTTTGGTGGGTTTGTGAATGAGGAGATGGGGCCTCTAATATTCCCACAAAGTGCACCACTTGAGGTCCTTGATGATGGGTCTTTTTGAGGCACGACAGTAGGAGGACCAGTGGAACCTAACCTTTTGCAGTCGTAAGTCCTAGACCATGCAGACGAAGGCATGACGTTATGAGGAAGAACCCAAAGGAAAGGTCTGGGTTTGTCACACACCCCCTCGTGTATTGCACTAAAAAAAATTAGCGATCGAGGGGGTGAAGATATTGATTGATCTCCAGCTGTTCAAAGTCAATCCATACAACACTATGTAAGAAAGATGGCCACCTCAGAGAACAACCTTTATCCCTGATTTGCAAGCCTGTTCGCATCCTTGGAACCGGTCCTGATGGCTAGCTAGCTGTGATGCCGATACATGCGTGTTAACTTCTGGAAAACTACTAAATTCATAAACCACTGCCCAAGAATATATTTCTGTACCCCGTCCAACACCCTATACACATAATGATTGGGCAACTGTAAATCGTGGCATGTATTAAACATGTTGATGACGTGAAACGACCAACCAAGTTTAGGGATCATGCTACTTAATACTTCTAAATTCATGCAACTAAGCGGATATGTAATAACTACATGAGTCACAGCTGGTTTCAGATAAATGAAGTAAATGCGTATTCTATGCATGTCATGATAGTTGTTGACCTCCAAAAAACAAAAGCGAAGTGTGTATAGAAAATGGAGGGGAATAATGATTGAGCATCACACACCATAAAACTAGACTTTTAAGTAAATGTTTCGTTGGTTCACATTTGGTCGCGAAACTTCTGTTCTTATAATTCTATATTAGGCATCAAAATTCCCTGTGCAAGAAACCTTCCTATTTTTATGCGTATTAGTTGTACATATGCGGATGAGTGACCAGGTCGTCTGTTCACAAAAGTTCCACTTGAAAACAATTTACAAGGGAGTTTGGACTACGCACTCTCTTGGCAAGCTAAATTAAACTACGTACTATAAACTAATTATTTCTTCTACTACAAATTCCTGGGTGAACGGCAAGATCAACCTCCTACACTAGTACATAATATATAAGAAAAAAGTCTTCGCATTAAATAGCATGAAGTGTTCAACTAGTTCACCTATTGCATGAACCGTGCGGGTGAGCTATTCTGCATTCTATGATCTCTAAGAATCATAACTAAGAAAAGTGCATGTGTCATTAATGCTTGTGCCGAGATGTATATGTGCGGAACCTTGTACTGCATTGCAGTACAACGTGGAAGGAAGGAAATATGTCCGAACGACAAAATTTGTCGCAGCACTGTTATTAAGTCAAGGAACTACTGTTCTAAGCGCATTAATGCTTCGAGATAATTGGAGTTGGAGCAACACCGTCTGTGATTGATTGGTTCAAAATTTCAAATAGGTCCTAAGAGATCTTATAGAACCTTGCAAAGTATAACAAAAAGTTGCTTCCTCTGGCAGCATCGATCTACAATTTATAGGTACGTTATAGTTTCAACGTTCATGCATGGAAATTCAATCTCAGCTTTGTCATCTTTTACCAATACTAAAAATATTTTTGCTGATAAAGAAATAGTTTTTGTACTGCAGAAGCTCAATATCAGAAAAAAATCATTTACATCCGAAAGAAAAACTTCAAGTGGCATTTATCGGATGCCAAATTCAAAATGATTCTAGGTGCTTATTCTGAGGAACACCCGTCTTAAGTCTATAGCTTTTTTCACATCCAAAAAGAACAAACAACATATTTGTGCATTATAGGTTCAAAGTTTATATTGATGCCAATAGTGGCAGACACGAAATGATAAAGATTGAAAAGCTATCTTACATGTTACACTAAACCTATTTAATTATAAACAACAGAAAATTAATGGTGAAACTCTGTGTGTCAGTTAAATATCAACAAAATCTGCAAACTTTAATTGTGTTTGATTAGTTAATCAGGCATTCCTATCGGAACGGGGACTTAATTTTATTCGCTTAACATAGACTTGACACAAACAACTCCTTACGAGATAAAACATCTACCTGGCACAATTAAAAGTAAATGACCTCCGACACATTGGCATTACCTGTGGAGCACTGTTAAAAGATATTAGCTAGCCGGTTTTCCAAAAAGTCACAAATTTTTTGGAGGTGGTTAATTTTAATTCACTTTTTTTTTTGCTTAAGATGTTGTGTTGTTGTCAGTTAGGTGAAATGTTCCAAAGATGGTAGAAAGCATTGATTGCGGCTACTTGGGTTAAAGCCTCCGTTGTTTGTATTCAGGAGTCACAGATTGGATAGCTATGTTAGAAGCTGCTAGCTCTATCCACTTTGAGAATCTCTCTGCAAAGTAGTTTTTTTTGTAACATGTAAAGGTTCGTGCTAAATTGCTAATGTCCAAACTAGAAAGGCTTTAAGGAGAGAGCGTTATTTCATCATCTATACGCAGACTACATCTTGGCGTTCAGGTCAAGAGAGCTCAATCTAATTCCTGATGTAACCGCTTTGCAACATAGCAAAATCGGATACTGTTTCACTGTCTCCAGATAATGACAAACGTTTTATCACTAAGATGAAATTAAGCAATCTCTACTATATATTCTCTACCATTCCTGAGTCGTTTCTAAATCAAAACCCATTAAAATGGGTGAATAAGTTGAACTATGACCGAGTAAAAAAAAAGTTCTGCATAATCTGTGGCCCAATAAATTTCATAGAAGAAGAGTTATGAACGAAACTGAGCACAGCATGCAGTACCAACTACTTGAGATTATCATAAGAATGGAAAGATAATGGAGATGGCAAGGCCATAATTATTACCTCTGACTCATCATCGAGTCCCAGCTTGTTCGACAGGTACTTCATCAACACCCGAACTGTCATCCCCCCGTCCCTGTGAAGTCACACAAGAGAAGCAAAGTGACCTGCCCATTTACTTCATTTATAGTAATAAGACAGACAAACAAATCGAATGGAAAGCATCCAAGACGTAGAAGAGAGAAAGGTACTTTATTCTTAAGTAGCTCTTTCGTATTTGAGGCAAAGCTGCTTCTCTCCTTCTGCAGTTGCCAGACCAGAATGCAATCAATACCAACATATTAAATTCTTGCATACTTATAGAGCACAATACAGTGCATAAAAGCAAATAATTATGGCTCTCGAATGAGTCTGTGTTTTTTGGTCCAAATGGTACCACTTACTGAATTGGCGACGCCCGGAGTGCAAACCAAATACCGGACTGTGGCCTCCGGGGAGCATCCACGACCCTCACTGCGGAGCTGGGCCCGGCGGCACCAGAGCTGCTTCCGGACTCGGAGCCGAATGGGGGAGGCGGACCCCGCGTGAATGGCTGTGAATAGAATGGCATCAAAGAAGGTGAAGCAGCCATGGGATTCCACAGGCCCAGGCCGCTTGCCCCGGCCCATCCCAATTCCGGCTGGAGATGCCGGAGGCTCAGGCTCATAGGTTGCTGAAGGAACAAAGGAGGGCCAGCGGCCACCGCCAAAGCGCCGCCACTGCTGCTCTCCCCGGCGTACTGCGGCGTCGTGGCCGGTTGTTGCCGCGGGGAGAAGAAGTCCACCAATCTAGGCGGTGGGCCGGCGCCACTCTTTTCTACCCCTTCCCGGCTCGCCAGCCCTCCAAGGCCCAACTGGAGCCACCTCTCGTCTCTTGCATCGTTGTTTCGTTCACCATCTCCTTCATGTTCGTCTTCCCTCTCTTCTCGGACCTGCATGGAAGAAGAGGCAGCTTCAGTAAAGCTGGTGGCCCGGGACTCGTCTTCCGCCATAGGACCTGCTGTAGCTAAATCGGATCTCGGTCCAAGTTCTGCTACATCAGATGGGGCCTTGTAACTGGGGCCGGAGCAATTTGTGTCTCTGCTATAGAAGTTGCCTCCATAGCCAGAATACTGGAGAAGGTTTCCTGCAGGAACCATGGTCATATCGGAGAATCTGGGTAGTCTTTAGCCTTGTGGTGGACTCTTTTCGCTTCTTCTACTAGTTCAATGTGTTTCTCCATTTTAATCGCCCGCAGGAGGAAATAGGCTCAGACGTACTGTGGGTTGTTGGTGTAGCCATGGAAGAATACTATCGAAACAAAGGAGAGAAGGGAAGCCATAAAGGAGAAGGAGACGTCGGTGTTTTTGATCATCGAAAGCTGATTTGCAGACAACAAAGAGGAAGCCCTTTGATCTCACTTTCCATTAATTCTCTTTGTTTGGACGCTTGCGGTTGGAATGAAATAGTTGCAGAGGGGAGGGGGAGAGAGAGAAGGGTGGTGGCGATTAGACGGCTTTGATGAATACTTTGTTGATTAAGTACTCTGTTAATCATGATTAAGGAAGAAAAGAATAGTCTATATTTTGACTTGGGAAAATGCAAGTATCTGCATCAAGAGGAGGGGCAGTGGCACTTGCAATATTCCCCGAAGGGTCCCTGGCTTGTCTTGGATCGAGGCAGTAAGGCAGAACATAAACATGTGCTCCCCACCATTCCTGCAACTGTACGGAGGGCCAACACATCCCACAACACAATTAGGCTCCTCCCAAACTCTCAGTTAATATTTTTGTTCAATAATAATAATAGTAAAAGGTTATTATTGAACACAAGCACATTGATGGGACTTAAAAAATGCATGTTAATATGTTTTAAGCTGTTAGATCGTAATCTTAGTATTTAGTGTCATATAAGATCAAGGCAGGCGGGTAATTAAAACTTGCCTACTCTCTTAATGCGCATTTGGGTACCTCTTTAGTTTTCAAAGAAATACTTTTTGGTCATATCACTATGCTTTTGAAACTTAACCCTGCTCTTTAAGAGAATTATAATTTAAAGACCCTTTAAACCATTTTACCCATCGAAACAGGCCTAAGTTTTATGAGCCACGCCCATATGTGTTAAACGGCGTACTAACGGGCCTCATTATAATACCAACAGTTTCCATTGGATGAATACCATTCTGCTAAAAGGGCACAAGCACGAATTGCAGCAAATTGTTTGTTTATAATTACTATACCTCTGAACAGCAAGATGATTACTTCATATCCACATTCCTACTCGTCATTTGAGGAGGCAGTTTAGAATATTGTATCGATCAATATATGTTGGGTGATTAAAGTTTAGTTGCGTACAGGATTTTTAGTTAAAAGCAGTGCAATTGGCTTGCTGAGGGTGTGGTTTTGTTGTGGGGTGGGCCGGTCCACTGATGTCTGCATGGGCATGGAATGACTTAAACTTAGAATGAAAGCATGAGAAAGCAAAGCAGTGGGGATTTGATGGGGATGTCTTTTCTACCAAGAAGTGGCCTTCAAGATTCCTCAATGGGAAGGCGCACACTTGGCACGGTAGGACGTCAAAGCTACTCGCACGCACGTGCATGAGTAGGCCCATCATCTTTTGTTTTCAAAACCAGCGTCCCCTGCATGCCTTCTTAGGATTATTAGTCTTAAAACATGTGGTGTCAATGACCGTATAATGAATGATCTTGGGTACAAATTGTACTAGTAAAGGCGACTAATTAGTGCTTGTTTCACACCAAACTGATCAGGAGAAGGCTACATGGGAGTCTACGTGCTCCATGCACCCTCATCAAATGCGCGCCTCGCCAAGGTGGGCATGCAGTTCAATCTCCTCCTTTTCATGACGCAGCAGGAGAGCTACTGCAAAAGCTCAAAAAACTGCCTTCAATCCCTCTCCACTGCCACGACCGAAACCGCACAACCTTCAGCCTTCGCGGCCCTTGTACACCATCCATCTTTTTGCACCCAATAGATGTCATCGTCGTCCACATATATATTATCAATGCCAGGGATAGCCCCCCGGGGCCCCATCGGGATGATGCCATAATCAACACCATCATCAAGTAGCTTCAACAGCAAAGGACAAGAGCTATTTGGCTCCTAGGCCCATGGACTAACGATAGATCATGCCGCTAATTATTTTGTGTCTCGCTTTGGCTTTTGTGCGAAGACAGATGAGGTAGAGGAACTGATCAAGGAGGGATGGGATCGGGAAATTTTGCTGCATTTGCATGTGCGGTAATGAGTGCCAATGTCAGTGATTGCATGTGAGTGTGGGATGCGAAAAGATGTCTTCTTTGATGGTCGTGAGTGCATGCATGAGCATGCTTTTATAATTCCTTCTCTGCGGGTGCTGCCTGTGTGTTTGCTTGGAGTTGTGTGTCAAATGTACTCAGATGTTTAGTGACCAGTCTCTTCATTCCCATTCGCCATCATTTCTCTGCGTTTCTGTTTGAGTTTCGTGGCATGATTTCCTAGACCAGACACCAATTTTGACAACACAACTCTACCACAAAATTCTAAAGCGCCAACTTTTCCTCACTAGAAACGGACTCTTCTGTTGTGTTTTTCTTTTTTCTTTTTACTTGGAATCTGGCGCCCTTGGCGCATCTAGCCTAAAATGGCCCCTGCAAGCATAATAAGAGCTTCAACATGTAAACAGAATCACGGAGAATAGAAGATCGGCTAAAAGGGTTACAACTGAAGTTAGGCTGTGGCTTTGTTTTGGATTTACGTGGAAGAGATAGGCGCTTACACGGTTGCGTTAGCGGCTTCTCCTACTTTTCAATTCCCACAAATGTTGGTGTAAAGGCAACTCAGCAAAGACCGTAACGACATAAAACAGTCTTAGTGTTTACACCATGTCTGGGTAGGGCAGGCGCCTCAGATAGTATGCGGTGGAGCCCATTATGCCTATCAGTTAGGTCGTACTTTTGCCAGTGATGCTGATAGAGTAATTTATCACATCGTCCATCGACCAGTACAGGCCCTCCCTCGGTAGAAGTTTAAGATGAAACACTTCGGAATGCGCAGTGAATTGTTAGAAGAAAAAAGTGGAGAAGCAATCATGCAAACGTAGAGCTGTTTGTAACGGGTTTGAACTTTGAGGGTGAGATAGCAACTGAAAGCATGGCCACCTAATATGACATATCATGTCAAGGCGCAGTATATAAATTGGGGTCACCCCCACATCAGTTTCGATTCACATCAGGATCGATTCCTGCTGTGTCCATACTTGGCAATCTTGTAAGATTTCGGTGAAGGTGCAAAATTGTGTAAAATGTCGAAAGTTAATGTTACACAATCTCTAGAGATCTCGCGGAAATTATTTTTTATTTTTAAAAAGATAATTTTATCCTTGGCAGAGAGCTTTTACATATATATATTTATCCCCCATGCATGTTACCTAACCCAAATAAGAGGGAAGAAATTGTCTAGCCTGACCAAATTTTATGATTAGGTGACTAACAATGAGAGGTTGCCACATCACTTAAAAATAGTAAAAGATAAATTTAGAAACGGGATCTAATAATTCTCATACCCCCTCCTCCCCCCTCCACGTATCCTTCGGTTATTGAATATGGTAAAGTAATGTTGTCAAGAAAATATTTTTCATAATAAATCCTTGGTTCATCTTATTAAGATGGGATGGTTTGCTCGCAAAGCTCCATTGTTGGTAGAGTTGCCATAAATGAAGGAAATTTGTTGGGAAGGGAAAAGGTGGAGACTACCCATGGTGGGACAAACTCTTAAAGTTATGTACAGTTTGTTTAATTAGTTATTAATTTTTAACTCTGATCCATGTACCATTTCAAAGTAGGGAAGTGATTCATTAAAACTATAGTAAAATGGGCACTCATAAGCAACTTCTTCATCTATTATTTGATTTAAATCATGTGGAGGATCCAAATGAATCCAACCTTATTTTTGGCTTAGAGCAATCAACAAATAAATGAGCATTTAAAAACATACAACAAATAACATAAGTTATAGAATTAATTTGGTTAATGAACTCTTGAGTGCCATCATGTTCTCCAATTAATTAACATGTAATTTATGTAAATAGAACTATAATCTTATAATGTTACAATTGTTTGATATTAATGCTAGTGTTACTAAATACTCCATTCATTCTATATTAATAGCTACATTTGAAAAAATGTTACTCATTTCATCTTATATTAATAGTTTCATTTGGCAAAAAAGTTTGTACTGTGTTAATAGCTCCATTAAGTTCAATTTAAGTGGATAGGTACTTTTTTTATATGAGAGACAACGGCCTAAATTAAGCCGCCAACCCAGGCACCTCCAAGCATAAGGAGGATAACAAGAAATCTAGGGCCTGTAGTCCACACCCACGAGGGTGAGAAAAGCATAGCCTTCCTCAAAAAAATATGTGCAACATTGTTCTGCTCCGAAGGAAAAAGAGTACTCTTCAAAATGCTCCAAGGCCTTGACTATTGAGTTGATGGAAGAGCTCAACCTAGCATTCTCCTATAAGCCTCCCCGAAAATGTTGATAACTTGGAGGCAATTCCCCTGAAAGATAAACACCCTCCATCCCCTCTCCAAAGTAAAGAGGATGGCCTTGGAGAAAACTAAGGCCTCAGCCTCCCCCAACATGGATAACAGAGTCACCAACTTAGCTAAGCCATAAGCGCTCCCGACAAAGGAAATATTGTTTGCAGTTAAAGCCCAAACAAGGGATTCCGGCCCATGGGTTGGTCTTCAAGGATTCTGAAGATTGCCTCCCGATCAATAGGGAGGGACATGACCCCAATATGCTCTAAATTTCACTCACCTCCCTCACCGCTTATGAAGTTGCCCACCTTAATATCATCTCCATGTACTCGCATGGGCGAGATGACCCTAAGAAATTAGGTTTAGGGATCCAATTGTTCCCCAGACCTAGATGATACGACAGTCCCCCACCTTGCACATGAGCTTCTTTTCAAGAGGGAAGCGTTTTTCCTGCTTTGCTCTGACAGTGAGCCGAGCATAAGGAATACAAGTGGAGCATCTATTTTTAAGATGGACGCTCCATACGCTATGCCCTAGCGTGTGCACCATCCATCTTGAAAATGGACACTCCCCTTGCGTTCCTTACGCTCGGCTCACGGTGGCCATGGAGCATAAAAAACGTTTCCTTTCAAACCACAATATTTCTCCATGCAAAGGAGACTCCTCTTTTCACACTAGCCTGAAGAAATGACATAGAAGGGAAATATTTGGCCATGAACACCCTAACGAGAAGGGAATTCTCTTTTTGAATTATCCTTCGACCTTGCTTGGCTAGGAAGGAGAAGTTGAAAGCTTTGAGATCCTTGAAGCCCATCCCTCTATTGTCTTTTGTTGTGCTAAGCTTCCTCCAACTCAACCAATGAATCTTCCTCTCTGACCCGCTTTGGCCCGACCAATAAGTAGAAATAAGAGCGGCAATGTTTGGTCAAGACTGGAGGGAGGAAGAAGCAGGACATAGAATAGGTGGGTGTGACATGAGTAACAAACATGATCATGAACTCTATCTTGGCTTGGGAAAGGGTCATCTCCTTCCACCCTTGTAGCTGGCTTACAATTTTGTCTCTCAAATGACCAAAGGATTTGAATGTGTTCTTACCTACCCACATTGGAAAATTCTATCTCTCAAATGACCAGAAGATTTGAATATTTTCTTAGCCACCCACGTTAGCAGACCCATGTATCGCTCATGAAATTTTTCTCTAGTGATACCCAAGTAGAGTTTGAATTTCTCATAATTTTCTCCGAGGTGCACGACTAAAAAATATAAAGGTATTGTCTATGTTCACCACCTGCCCTAACACCCTCTCATATGAGCGAATCAAATTTTGGATAGTCAAGCACTCAACCATTGAAGCCCTGCAAAAAATAATACTATTGTTAGCAAACAATAGGTGGAGACCCTGGGGCCCCCTTACTGCTGCCACTCCTGTGATAAACTTCTACTCCTCAACATCCTTAAATAAGGTGGACAAGCCCTCCGCACACAAGAGAAACAGATACAGAGGGAAGGCGGGGATCTCCCTACCGAAGTCCTCTCTCGGGTTTGAAGAAAGAGAGGGGCTTGCCATTGAAGATCACCGAGATGGCACTTAAAGAAGAGTATCATAAGCTTATAGTCCCTTATCTTGGATGTAAGTTTCCCTATTCAATAAAATTACTATTTTTTCATGTGTATCTATTAGTATGGGATGAAGGAAATAATTTTTATTGAATGATGAAACTCACTTATAAGGGAAGGAAAAATAAGCTTATAATATTATTTTTTAAATACCTAACCACTTAAATGTAATAAAATAGATCTATTAATATGGAATTTTTTTTGTCAAATGGAGCTATTAGTTAAAGACAAAAAGAATATTAATATATAATTACGTTATCCAAATATATGTAAATAAAAAAATAAATTCACTAATATTATTATATATGATTACTCTAAGATCTCATCTATTTTAAGGGCCAAGACATGAGCATGATTTGGAACGGTGAGCCTTAAATGTGCCCATAATTTTTCGGAATAACCTTTTTTATCTCTTCCTCTCTAGACTTTGGTCTTAGCCATATGGTTAATCTTGGGTTGAGAGGACGTAGAAAACAAAATTATGTGGGACTCTCTCTGTTCCTCCAAAACCTAAGAATTTATGTCAAGTAAAATAACTCTACTAAAAAAGTTTATTAATAAAACTAGAATTAAATACTTCCTCCATTCTAAATTAATAATTTTATTTTGTAAAAAAATTTATTTTATATTAATAGCTCCATTATGTTAAATTTAAGTGGCTGAGTAATTATAAGCTTATTTTTACTTCTCTTATATGTGTTAATATAAATTATTATTTTTTAAATATAGCTATTAATATAGGATGGATGGAGTACAATTATTTGGATAAATTTTTTTGTGAAAATGGTATAACTTCGAATATTGATGTCGGCTTAATTTAATTACTAGTGCGTGATTAATTTCGTTCAATGAATATTATAATGACCATAATTCAACCAAAAATTTGGAATATACGGTGATTCTCAAACAGTACACGTGTGGATGGAACCCTTTTTTATTTTTTATATGAGGACGAAACCCTATTTGAATATCACAATCATTGACTGAATATAGCATATTTATCCTTTTCGAAGTAATTGACCGGTAAATTAAGTGGAACCGTATTATTGTTCTCATGTATAATTATAGCCACTTAGCCAACAGTCATTACCACTATCACTGGCAAGTGGGGCGGGGCGACCAGTTGGCCATTTTTTAAGTAGCAGCACTGCATCCATATGAAACGGCAGATTGCACTCATACTTCCGTGCACATATATGTAGGTCCGGTACAGAACTACAAAATTTCCTCTGCAAGAAAGTTTCAAAGCAGAGATAATGGCACTTCCATTTAATTCATTTTAGCCGCGAGATTGAGCATTCATCAGCAGACCATGAAGATGACGTATGCCATTTCAAGTGAGATTTCAGCAGGATGAAGTGGGTCCCTAATCTACGAGTAGAGGTGTTCTAGTCGTGGGAACGTCGACATAACAACATCTATCTTTAAGATTTAGGACAAAAAAGAGGGACTGTCCTCATTTTGTTGAAATTACGTAAACGGCTTCCTCAAGTGGAGGATGGGTCATCAAAACGTCGGCGTGACACCCTCGACGAGCTGTAACATGAATCATAAATTGCCATGGCATTTTGGACATTACCGAGTTATATAATCTCTACCTTTGGCTTTAAGTTATTAGATGTTACAGTTATTCTAAAAAAATGTTTTTAGTTGTTACCGATCACGACAGACGTACACATAGCCGCTGTTAGATACACACGAAAGAATTAAACAAAATTAATTTCTCCTTGATTTTATTTAAAAATTAGTTTAATTTCCACTCCTTATAATGAAAAAGTAACTTGAGCCGGGCATCGGATTTGCGTTAACGCACATTACTGGATCAAAATCTGTAGCCCGGACTTATATTAAGACTTCATGTAAAATTATTGAAAATTAAACTGTGAAATACTACAGGAGAAATGATTCTCTTAGCAGTCAAAGAGGGCCTTGCTTTGTTCTGCAGGACGGAGTCGTCCAGGACTACTGAGTCTAGAATTGTTGGCCAAAGTAAAACATACGCTGACTGTATAGGGTATCCATTTGCTGCAGTGTGTGAAAGAAAGTTTCTCTACTCCACAATCAACCCTGAAAAGACATCTTTATTCTTTTTGGTTTCTAGGGTAGATCGTGTGGACCACCCGCATCAAAGATAGTAATCAAGTACCTTTCGAGAAGGTATGATAAATGTAGAAATCATCAACTACAAGACTGACATTGTTACTTAGCTAGCAACGACAAAAACCATAGAGAAGAATCTCCAATGTATCTTTCCCTGCGGTGAAATTCTCCCCATCTCAGGAGCTGAACTAATCTTTTTTGGCTCTGTTGCACTCCATTCATCGACTGGTATCGGATTTAGGACAAAATAGATCGAACTCCCTCGCAACAGAGCCTCTTGTGGCTTTTTCCTATCTGTACATCTTATGCGAATAAATGCAAGTGGGGAATACACAAGTAAAAAGGAAGGCAAGTACGTCAGCAGTAAACTGTTTCTTCAGGCGCCAGGCACAGTCAACTTCTCTGCTTTACCAGAAATAAAAATAATATTCATTACTTGTATACAATTAAACTATATGACTGCCGGTAGGAGTCTGGCCACGGTCTAAAAGAGTGCGCATGATCGATCATGGCGCGCACTTGCTGGTCTGCAGCAGCCGCCCAACTGCCAAATCCGGCGTACGTCGATCTGGTCATCCAAAACACTTGAATTCTATTCGCCAAGCGCTCATCATCCTGTGGGGAATTCAGTCAAAAACACTGGCATACGAACTGGGAAAGTATTATGGGCTCCTGTACAGGACTAATTCATTCATGGGAGAGTCAGTTGTTTTGCACCCTGAACGAAGTTTCAGCCTGTGCGGCTGGCTGTAAAAGGTCATGGATAACAACAGTCAACCGACTAAATAAAGAACGAATGGAGATAATGATGATGACAATGGAAGAAAATATGAATATCATGGTCATGAAGAACGTAAAAGGGGACCCACAAAGGGGGCTCCGGCTTTGCACGCGCTGTCAGGAAGGGGCCGCCTCTCCCACTTCTCCCATGCAAGCGTGAAACTCTATGCTCAGCTAGTGTCGGCAATTAATCAGCGTACATTGTTCCGTGAGCTGCCATACTTGTAGAAAAATATTTTCCTGACTATAATTGATGGGAAAAATATTTTCCTGGTCGAGCATACCAAGTCCATACTTAAACGCATCATGATCGGACCCTATGCACTGGGGTTTTGTTTAGTTGTAGCTGCCTTTCTAGATTAACAAATGAGTAATTTTGAGTTGGGACTTGGGAGGAGTAAACAAGTGTGTCCATCTACAGCCTGAATGTCCTACGTCTGAACTCTGAATGCTTCAGAAAGGAGTAAATGGTTACCTCTAACGCTTTCCGTACTCGGTCTCTTACCTTCATGAATAGGGTTCTCTGCTTTCGATAAAGACAATGATTTTCTACAGTATATATTTCGTATGAACAGAAATATAATTATGCTCTTCACTAGTATCCTAGTACGGGACCATAAAACCCATCTCAGTTGTAATTTGCCAAATTTGATTCAGTGATTCTATCTGTTATTGGAGGATAAAAGAAAAATTCTCATCTAGTCATCTTTACAAAGACGGCTAGCTGGAAGGCCCTGAAAGACGCCCAAACCTACCAATCCAGACAAGTGGGCGTAATAAAGAACAAGTGCCTTGCTTATTCGCCTATGGTTAATTATGAAATATTACACTTAATGCGTATGACTAATTAACATAGCATAATACGACAATGAAAAGCAGCTGCCCTTTTTCGACCACCAATCTTTTTGGGAAAAGATAGAGAAGAGAGGTTTGGGCAGTGTTGCAAAACTGGAAGAGGAAGCGTCAATAAAGAGAGTTTTCATTATTAAGATTAAAAAGTAAAAGGGCAAGTAGATCTGGCAACATGGACAAATGTAGTCGGAAATGATGAAGTTGCGTCGATGGTGAGTGGGAAGCAGAACGGAGAGAGACAGACCAGAGAATTAATGGAATATTTTGGGAGGGCCGAGGGTGGCATGCATGGTGTGTGCATGTTGTTTATTTCCTCTCTTTCTCTCTCTGTGCAGTCTGAACGGGGAAGTGATGGAGTGTGAGTGAGGTCTGCCTGCTGAGACGTGAAATGAAAGGGGCCCTCTTTTTCCTCTCATGGTGGAGGCAGTGCACATGCCACAGGCACTTGAGCTTTTACTTCTTCTTTGGAATGCTCGTTGGCCATCACTATCACTATCACTAGTCCACTACCCACATCCACTACTGAGAAATGAGAGCCAATGCCCCATGCATGGTTATATATAAATCGGCGGATCCAAAACGTTTTCGTTATATATAGTAATAGCAGCTCATGAACTCGAGTAGTGTCTATAAAATCACTTTATTTTGTGTAAGTAATTGTATGTGTCAAAATTCAGAAGCATAAAAAAATTAAGATTAACTCGAAGGATCAATGATGAAAACACAAAGGAAAGAGCATTGAGACTTTATTGCATCGTATAAATTTGAAGTCCATACAATACTTTTAAGGCCGAATGGCGCATATATAGCTTATGTACTGTGTCAATTCTATGGAAACGTTTAGTCCATAAGTACACTATCCGAATCAAAAGATAAAGGAGCCTTTTTCCCATAATTCAACATTCGAGGTGGAACCCCTCTGTGTTGTATAAACTTTTTTGTGCGTCATATTAGTTAGAAACTTAATTTTTTGAGCGTCATATATAGCCATATATATATAGGCGTGCCTGGCGTTCTATATGTAATTAACCGGCCGACCTTCGATTTACTTCATCTCCGTAAGCAAAGTACGAACACCCGGACTACTCTAGAACATGGTACATAATGGCACTAATTTCTATGCACAGCTGCGTGTCCCTTTTTGTACTTATGTTCAACGCCTTATGTGGGCTTATCACGGAGTTGGTCAAACAAATTGGTCAGGAAACATTTTTCAAATGCTATGTTCACTGTAATGTGAAGTAATTGGCCATCTGTGACTCAGTCCCGCTCACTTAAAACATGATATCGTTTTAAATAAAAGAAAGCTCGATACTCTAAAATAACAACCGAAAACAACACGGATGAAGAGAAATTTTACTTGGCCGGAAAGAGAAAAATCTTGGCACGCGCCTATACCATGTCATTTTTATAATTTTGGATATTAGAAAATTTTTATTTTTAAATTTATATTTATTGGGCTTTGTTTTGTAATGAAACATACAATGGCCTAACTGTCTCAATTGATACTATTTTGAGTTTTTATAAAATTGTCTAGGTAATGGGCCTGAGTCAGAATACCCATTAAGTTGTGGTTTTAAGTAGCAAATCTGAACAGTTAGATGACCTATGGATGGACGGTCATGATTCTAGGGTTCTTAACAGTGGCATCTTAGTTTAGTTATAAATATACCATTAACCATCATAATTCGGTGTCTTAAGTGAGTTGATAGAAGATGAAGCTTTGTTGATCCTAATGGCTATAGGTATGCCTAATTTCCTGTATTTAAGTTTATCAATTGGTATCGAGGTTGGTTTATTTTATTGCTTAGAATAAAAATTTTAAGGCGGACAGAATTTCCTCTCTGTTCACGGCGGTTGTAATTTTTTTTATGTTCCCGTAGTTTACCATATGTTTATATGCTTTATTGTAGCAATATTCACGTGGTTTGGTTTACTGTAGCATGGCGGCTGCCGGGCAGCCGCCAAACCGCAGGCCAGAGTAGACATGCCGGCCAGGCGTTGGGCTCTAACTGTTGTCGCTGCTCAGTCCACCCTCCGATTTTCGCACAGTCCGGCGGCGACATTAAAAAATTTTGATTTTTTTTAATTATGTGCACGCCAGCTTCGAGTTTTCTGGCCGTCGTGGGTCTCCAGCCGTTGCCCTGCTTCAGATCCTACTGGCGCTGGCCACCACCGCCTCCTCACTGTGTCTCGGCGTCGGCCAGCGCCGCTGCCGCATTTAAATCTATTTTCTGGCCGCTTTACTGTGTCGATTCAATCCGCCACCGGCAGCTGTTGTCGTTGACAATCGGGACTGGATCTAGAACCTCCGTTGTCGGGTGGCACTTTTTCAGCCCCTCTGGCTGCCGGCGGGCCCTCGTTCGCAGTCATCGGACGAACTTTCAATCTCACTATAATTTTTTGAATCGTTGTTACCGGCTGCCGCGCTCCGGTTTTGTGGCCGGATTTGAAATCGTCATCGCCAGATGGACTTTTTTCCAGACTTCAGGGCTGCGGTGGGCTTCGTGATGGCGGCGGCCTTCATGCCATCTTCAACCTCTATCAAGAGGTTAAAGACAACCCACAGAAGCGGGTGGCCTCGACCCGCTTCTCATTGCTAACCTGCGCTAGTGCGGGTCTGTTCTGACCCACGCTGGCCGGGTTTACACTAACCCGCGTGGCGGGCCAGATGCCGACTAGGCCCAAACCAAGTCTTCAAACCCGGTTTGGTCTATTCCGGATTATTTTTTATTATTATTAAAAAAATATTTTTTTTCTCTCCTTTTATGGATTTTTTTTTACAATGATGATTGCATGTGGTATTATGGATGTGTTTTTTTTAATTATCATGATTAAGACTTTATTAATGTTATAGGCTGGCCAGGGGCTTATATTGTAATCGTATCATTATAAAATTTTTTTTAAATTGTTGAGTGCACCACTTATGTATTTTTGAGAGAAAGTGTACATTATACTCATTGTAAGCGACACGAGAATTCAAGGACCCTGTCTTGAGGCGGATGCAGTCATGAAGAATTAATGTACATTTTTTCTATTTTAGGGCCTTATAGCTTCCAACTTGTACATTTTTTTAAAAAAGGACTATATAAGGACTTTGGACTATATTTTTTTTAATTGTGGTATGTGGTGATGGAACCCCTGGCCGAGTCCCAAAAGCCTGATGACAAAAATGACATTAATGCCCCAGTCAATTTTGTATATGAATATTTTTATGCTTGTTTGATAATTAATTGCATTCATTTTGTTATTTGAAATGGTGAATAACACAAATTCAGTTCCTACATCCGTTGCGATAATTTAGGAATGGCCAAAGCATCCTAAGTTATTTGTCAACGTGTGAATCATATAGAATATTACCATGAGGTACATAGATTCACATACATAAAAAATATTGTGTTATCATCAAATTCCGATTATGTGACAAAGACTGTCATCCGGCCCCAAAGGGAAGTGGTAGTTAGCATTATATAATTAGGATAGGGTGGAGGGTTATATATTTTAACATTGGTGAATCCCTATGCCCAAAGGTGTGGGATTTTCCTGTCATGTTTTATGTATAACCCACTAGCTTTATCATGAGACAAAATAAATATTTGTTTCTATACGGCTTAGTAAATTTGATGCATATTGCAACTTTTGCCCAAATGGAGGTTTACAATTTTACTACATGATTTTAGCATTGGTTATTTCATACTTATGTTATTGTTTTTTGCCCTCTTTAATGTTTGCATGTATTTATTTTTTTATTGCAGCTTATTCGTCTTTTATTTCTAACCCTAATCAGCACTTTCCATTATTGTCTAGGGACAATTTTATGCATTGGAAGAAAAAAGTTCTTTCACTGTTAGGGTGCATGGACTTGGACTTGGCATTTCGTATGGATGCTCCCACCACTCCTATGGAAAAAAGTATGTCAAGTGAGGTAACATCTTTTGAAAAGTGGGAGCGGTCTAACCACTTAAGCATGATGCTCATGAGGTCTCACATCAATAAAAACATTAGGGGATCTATCCCAGAATGCGCTACAGTCCAAGAACTTTTGAAAGCTATTGAAGCTCAATTCAAGAATTCTGATAAAGCCTTGGCTAACCTTAATGTCCAAGTTGTCATCCATAAGGCTAACAGATGACAAAAGGGTGAGAGAGCATATCATGCAGATGCGTGATATTGCTAATCAGTTAAACAACATGAAAATAAAGATTGATGATACTTTTTTGGTCTACTTTATTTTGAACTTCCTGCCTGCACAATATGGTCTATTTAAGATCTATTATAATACACATAATACTCAGTGATTAGTCAATGACCTTCTGAGTATGTGTGTGCAAGAAGAGGGGAGACTTAAACAAGAGAAGCTAAAGAGTGCTCATCTAGTTTCTCATAAAGGACAAAAGAAGGGTAATCATGGTGCTTCAAAGAAAAAAGTTGGTAAAGGTATACCAATGAAGTCTACTGGTGTCACCAAGGAAACTAAATACTTTTTCTACAAAAAGAAATAATACATGAAGAAAAATTACCCTAAGTATCAAAAGTGGCTTGCCAAGAAAGGAGGCAATTTTATGTCTTTAATGTGTTATGAATCTAATTATGTTAATTCTCATCATAATAACACATGGTAGATTGACTCTGGTTCTACAATCCATGTTTCCACTATCATAGAGGGGTTTCTCAATCGAAGAAAACCAAATAATGGGGAGCACAATATCTATTCTAGAAATAAGATGTGTTCGAAGGTTGAAGGTGTGGGGACATATAGACTTATTCTTCATACAGGCTACACCTTAGATTTAGAGAGAGTTTTCTATATTCTAAGTTTTTTTAAAAACTTAATTTCTGTATCAAGACTAGTACCTCATGGCTTTAATTTTCAGTTTATGTATTCTTCATTTCTAATTATTAAAGATTCAGTCACCATTGGTTCTGGTTCTTTGATTGATGGATTATATTGTCTCTCTTTGTATATTTCATTTGAACAATCTATGATGTCTGTGCAAGGAAGTGTTATAAAAAAGAACTCATCTATGTTATAGTACAGGCAGTTGGGGCATATCTCCATTGACCTCTTAAAGAGATTAGTAAGAGAATAAGTTTTAAAAACTTTTGACTTTACTGATCTAGAGACATATATAGACTGCATAAAGGGAAAGCAGACTAACAAGTCTTCTAAGGGTATTAAGAGACATGATGAGAAATTAGGCATCATACACACTTAATATCTGTGGACCGTTTAGTCCTCCCTGTCTGAATAGTCAAAGGTATTTCATTACCTTTATAAATGATTATACCTGATACATGTATCTTTATCTCTTAAATGAAAAGTCTGAAGCATTTGATGCATTCAAGACTTATAAGGCAGAGGTAGAAAAATAATCTAGATTGAGTATCAAAATTGTTAGATCAAACAAAAGAGGAGAATACTATGGCAGGTACATAGAGAGTGGACAAAAACCTCAACCATTTGCACAGTTCCTGAAGGAAAATGGTATTATTGCACAATACATAATACCAGGCACACCACAATAAAATAGTGTTGCTGAAAGGAGGAACCGCACTTTGATGGATATGGTAAAGAGTATGATCAGTAACTTCTCTCTTCCTCTCAATATGTGGAGTGAAGCCTTAAAGACAGCTGTGTATATTTTAAATCGAGTTTCATCGAAAGTCGTTCCTAAAACACCTTTTGAGCTATGGACTGGATGGAAACCTAATTTAAATCACATACACATCTGGGGTTGTCCAATTGAGGTTAGGGTGTACAATCTACTTGAGAAGAAGCTTGATCCTAAGACTGTCAGTGAATTTTTTATTGGATATGCAGAAAGGTCTAAGGGTTATATGTTTTATTGTCCATCTCACACCCCTACAGTAATCGAAGCATAGAATGCACATGTTCTTGAGCAAAGCAACTTCAGTGGGAGTATTTCCCCTCAACATATTGTATTTGAGGAAATACGGGTTCCAGTTGTTATACCCATATCCAGTGGAGGAACATATGCTGCATCACCAATAGTGATTCCAGAGCAGGCTCTCCTTCCTTCACCATCCCCTCAGGAACAAGTTGCTGAAGTTCCTATTGCACAAGCACCTCTGTCTGTTGTTGACATAGGACTTCGAAGGTCCTCAAGAGTAAGGAAACTTACATTCCCTTTTGACTATGTTGTATACCTCTAGGAGTCTGACGAGAATGTTGGACTCATTCAAGATCCTATTACATATTCACAGGCCATATCTAGAGATAACTCTAGTAAATGGTATGATATCATGCTATATGAGATGAAATCATTGGTTGATAATCAAGTTTAGGATGTCGTAGAGTTACCACAGGGCGCCAGGACTCTTGGCTACAAATGGGTCTATAAGACTAAATTAGATTCATCTGGTAACATTAGCAGATATAAGGCCCGACTTGTAGTCAAAGATTTTTTTCAGAAAGATGGTGTTGACTATAATGAAACCTTCTCTCCAGTTTCTACGAAGGATTCATTGAGAATTATTTTGGCCCTTGTAGCTCATTTTGACTTAGAGTTACATCAAATGGATGTCAAGATGACGTTCTTGAATGGGGATCTTAAGGAAGAGGTGTATATGATTCAGCCTGAAAGATTCACCTCAGATAAAGGAAGTTATTTAGTTTGTAGACTAAAGAAGTCAATATATGGACTGAAATAGGCCTCCCGACAGTGGTATTTGAAGTTCAACGATGTTTTTACTTTATTTGGTTTTAAGGAGAGCATTGTTGATCAATGCATCTACCTTAAAGTTAGTGGGAGTCGTTACACGTTTCTGGTCTTGTATGTTGATGACATTTTACTTGCAAGCAGTGACTTAAGGATGTTGCACGAGACTAAACAGTTTCTTTCTCAGAACTTTGACATGAAAGATTTAGGAGAGATATCCTGTGTCATAGGGATTGAGATCTATCATGATAGATCCAGAAAGATCTTTGGGTTGTCTCAACAGGCCTATATCAATAAAGTTCTGAAACAGTTTAACATGGAAAACTGCTCACCTAATGCAGCTTCTATTGTAAAAGGTGACAAATTTGGCTTGCTCCAATGTCCAAAGAATTCTTTGGAGTTGGACAGCATGAAGGTAGATACCAGAAAAATCCAGGGATAGATCATTGGAGAGCTGCAAAGAAGGTTATGAGGTATTTGCAAGGAACGAAGGATTGCATGCTTACATACACACATTCTGATCATTTGGAACTGGTTGGATACACAAATGCTGACTTTGCTGTTTGTGTTGACTCGAAAAAGTCAACATCGAGTTATATTTTTCTTTTGGTAGGCGGTGCTGTCTCTTGGAAAAGTATTAAGCAAACCCTTACAGCGTCGTCGACTATGGAGGCAGAGTTTGTTGCTTGTTATATGGGCACGTCACATGCTACTTGGCTGATGAACTTTGTCATAGGACTTACTATTATGAATTTCATATCTAGACCGTTAAAGATGTTTTGTGATAATAGTGTTGTTGTGTTCTTCACAAAGAACAACAAGAGTGGAAGTCGAAGTAAGCATATTGACATCAAGTATCTTGTTGTTCGGGATCGTGTTAAAGAAGGGATAGTTGTTATCGAGCATATAGGTACTAAGCTTATGGTTGCTGATCCAATGATTAAGGGCTTACCCCCTTCTTTGTAAAAGAGTCATGTGGATCGTATGAGTTTTATTAGCTCATTGTGCATTTGATTTTGCTTATGTACTTCTGGACTTTACTCATTTATCATAGCAGTTACAGTTTCTTTTCTTGTTGTGTCTTAATTTTAGTGCACTTAAGTATGAGACAATATTTGCAAATTGAGTGGGAGCATGCCTTCACTCATAAATCTATTTTGCCACATATAGCACTCAAACATAATGAATTAGTTACATTGTGATACATGGAAGAGAATGCTCTCCTTTGAGGGCATAACCACCTTTATTCATGCGATTATAACATTTTGTAAGAGTATAAAGTTACTACATATAGTTTGAAGGGTATTATTTTTTTAAAAATTGTATGCGCATACGAAAGTCATTTTAAAGTTTCCCATTACCCACTTGGTTATTTTTTTAACTAAAATATTTTTTTCAAATTTAATTTAATTGAGCCAAGTGGGAGATTTATTCTCTCTATGGCTCAATTGAGAAGTTGTGCCAAGTGGGGGAATGTTGGGCTTTGTTTTGTAATGAAACATACAGTGACCCAACTGTCTCAATTGACACTGTTTTGGGCTTTTATAAAACTGTCTGGGTAATGGGTCTGAGTTAGAATACCCATTAAGCTGTGGTTTTAAGTGACAAATCTGAACCGTTGGAAGACCTATGGATGGACAGTCATGATTCTAGGGTTCTTAACAGTGGTATCCTAGTTTAGTTATAAATACATCATTAGCCATCCTAATTCGGTGTCTTAAGTGAGATTGCTCTCAGCCAAGTTCTAAACTAGAAATACTATTGTATTCTGAAGAGGATTGACAGAAGATCAAGCTTTATTGATTCTAATGGCTACATATATGCCAAATCTCTTGTATTTAAGTCTATCAATATTAACTAATTATTATAGAAAAAGTTTACATGATCTAGGGTTTACGTACTCTAGCATGAGTCAGGGCATCTAGCATGAGTCAGGGCATCGAGAATTGTCAATTCAAGATCTGACGATGCAAGTTATCCAAGGGTTACCCGCTCCTTCAGTAACATGTGCCATTAGATATGCATCGGCTCACACAGTTGCACAAGAGCTCGGGTCCGTAGTAACGGGGTTCAGTATTATATGCCAAAATGGAGCTTGCCTGCTACCATTATTATTACATGATCGAGAACAGGCCTTAAAGATACTAATTGAACTATTATATAAAATCCTTTTGTAACACTGCAATTGCATGCTCAATTAACCCACTAACCCACGAACTTGGTCACTCTCTAATCTAACCCCCTAATTTATCTATATAATCCCATACCAGTCCAAGATCAATTCACCTGCCTAAGGCTGATCACAAGAATCGAGTTTCGACGTTGAGCACCTGGGTATGGCAATTTTGATGAAGAGGCAGCAAAGAGAAAGCAGAAGCGGGAGTTTCGACTTGCTTGAGCATAAAATGTACCGCCCCCTTGACCATTAACTATTGTGACAATTTTTGCCAATTCAACATCATGATATGAAAGATCAGTAGAGGAGCCGTTGTTCCCCCAAAAAATAAAATAAAGAGAGTTGATCGACTCAAACTTTTTGATTCTCATGTAGTCATGTATATATAATTACCAACTGAAATGGGCTCAATAGCTGCAGACCCTTAGGGCGGATCAAGTTGGCGGTGAACTCCCTCGGGGGCTTTGCCGTTGCACTCTACCTGCTTGTCCCACCACCCTGACATTCCCCTAGCACTACAATAGCAAAACAAGATTACTACAATAATCACTCATTTAATAACAATCGGGTTCATCAAAATTTACCGATAGAGCATATTTTGGCTTGTCCATGCCCAGTTAGTAGGAGAGGACAGTACTGTAGAACTTATGAAAAGACCATAAGGGTAACGGGGACCACATTCAAAACAGCGAATTGCTCAGAAAATTGTAATGAGTTGTCCGTCCACACTCCAGCTTGGATAAAACATGTAACATGAATTTTTTGTGCGATTAATTTCCGGAAGCTATGGGGGTGAATATTGAGTAATGTTGGGAGAATAATGTCATATAAAGTCCCCTTACATGCAGGGCCGGCTCAAGACAATGCAAGGCCTAAGGAGAAAAGTTTGAATGAGATTTTTTACATTTAATAAAATGTTAATTAAATTAATTAACCATTAACATTAGACATGCATGTCTATGGTGTGGTAAGGGGTGAAACATTCTAACTTCTGAAACTAATTGGCCAAACTATTCACAAGGAAGCACCTACCGAGTTGACTCTACATATCTATACATCGAGTGTATAAAGAGAAAATTAAAACATGCATATATAAATATTGATTTGTAAGTATAAAGAACAAATATGTTCACAAGAGATTTATAATATAGTTTGAATGCCTAGAATTGGATAACACCTATATCTACACTCCCGGAGCACCGAATCCGGACAGAAGCAACCTGAATTTCAACTAATGAGGTTTTTGTCTTTAGGTAGAGAATTAAGTGAAAGAACATTTATGCTTTGAGAATTGAGTCAAATAGATGATAATAGTATATCACACAAAATATGAAATGAGTTCAGGGTTTTCTGAGGGTAGCCACATGCTAAGTTGAGTTTATTGTATGAGAAACTGGTCCGTTGATTAAGAACACTACTTAATGAATAAGTCATTATGTCTATTATTAGATAGAAATGATGGGATGAGAAAAGGGTTTTGTGTCTCAATAGGAACAAAATAAGTTGCCTCATTCTCTCTCCCATGGCATCATTTTGCACAGGTTCTCACCCTTGCGCTGATATAATATAAGTATATATTGGGCCTTAGGCAACAGATAATTAAGTTGCCTAGTCTTCCAATCGCCCTTAAATGGAGTGGAACTCAAATTCGCTTATGAAGTTTCTCTAGCGGATTGTTGGTGAATCCGAAAATTGATAGTGCATATGGAAGTGCAAAAGTCGTGGAAAATTACACTCTAAATGCCTGTTTCATGTGCTTACATAAGAGCCATCAATTTGGGGATATCAACGTTGGGTGAAACTTCACTATCAGGGTCGTTGGTTGCTAGTGGATTTGAGCTCATATGAATTGTTTATTATACATGCAGAGATTAAAGATGGAGGCATCAATCTTATGAAATTACGATAACTATAACAAGGTACAAAAATTAGGGCCAATAAAAACCCCACATTCCCGGACTCATGCCAAAACAAAATTATTATAACATGCCTATCTTTCAACTCTAGTAATTAAGGCCTCATATATTCATAAGAGTAATTATTCTTTCCAATCTTCTCATCCTACGATTGGTGTAGACCAGTATGGGCTGTTATTTCTCTGGTCACATGTCTGGCTTATTTGACCCATTTGTCAAAAATTGTAATAGTAAGTCATTGTAGTTTGTAGTTTGTAATAAGTTGATTAGTTGGGAAGTGTAATTAGAAAACCCAGCTGAGGCTTACCGGGATTTGTTATTTGTCATAATACTTGGGGCATGTGGCTGCGGAATTTGGAAGAAACATTCCCCTGGAGTTGGGAATTTATTTTTGTATTCGTATTATCATAACAATTTTTTTTAAATTACAAATTTTGATTAATTTCGGAAAAAAATGACCTCCACCAAAAATTAATTTGAATTTTTTCTCATTTTGCTAACATTTTACAAATTTTACAATTCAGGCATTTAAGCTATTTTTATTTTTTACAATTAGGCTTTTTTCTTGGATTTTTCAGTTTTAGGCAAGATATATTTGAATATTCTACAGTTTGGGCAGGTTATTTTATAGGTTTTACAGATTATGTTTTGGTCTTAGTCTTCTTCCTATACTTCTTCTCCTTCTCCCTTCTTTTTTACACTTCGAAACTTTTTTAATATTTTTCCAAAACGAAATAAATTGAACAAGTTTTGTTTAATCAATATTAGAACTGCAAATTGTTAAAGAATAGGAGGCAGAATTTAATAGATTGTCAGCTCGTAATGACTTGACCGAAATTGAAGTTCAATTAGTGGCACAAT
Organism: Saururus chinensis; assembly: GCA_035235625.1. Lineage (NCBI taxonomy): Eukaryota > Viridiplantae > Streptophyta > Magnoliopsida > Piperales > Saururaceae > Saururus > Saururus chinensis. The sequence goes on from CP141145.1 coordinate 39,033,110, forward strand.
ATAATATTGGTACGAGAATGAGCCCAGAAGATAGTCACTATTCATCATGTTAATGTTAGAAGTGGGCATTACATTTAATGGGTTAAGCCTATCATTAAAGTAGGTATAATATTTATATGGGTTAAATTCATATTATTTAAGTGGGTCAAGCTCATATCATAAAGATAGCCCAAACTCACTTTATATTAAATGAGAATAACACATGTGAAATGGTTGAAATAGTAAATAATACCATATCGCCTAAAAGAAGGTGATTGTGTTAATATATAAAATATTAGTTTAGCCTTTCAAGTTAGGCCCTTAGGTTAACCCACTTTTGTGGGGGGGAGAGAGAGATATTAGACCAATGCACCTAGGTGGGCTAACCCACACGTACGAGCCACCACCGTCCAGCCGATTCGATTCACACGCATGACTAGTCAGATTGGGTCAACAAGATAATATTTTTAAGATAAATTTATTTAATTTTTTTTTACGTTTTTACTAAAGAATGTGTTTATAAACAAATAGACGCATCAATTTGAATGGGAAAAAATGTCTTTAACAAATTTTCCTATACTTGTTTGATTCAATCGGAATTATTTTAGTAAGATTTTTTATCACAAACTTTGCAAATGTACGACAATGATAATAACAGTTAATACCTTATCTAATGTTTGTCCAATTGGTCCTCCAAGCAGGAGAGAATTTTGAAAAACAACCTGTTAAAATTCCTGCAAGCACTAACACTTGTTGGTAATTCTTCTTATGGTAATAAAGGCAAGGGAGTACATAATCACGTACTTATGGAAATGAGAAAGCAAATGCAGTGATATCACAAGGAAAGGCAGGGTTCTTGTCATAATCCAAAATCAAACGCCTATATCTGGTTAACCTCTCCCACTAATGTCATAGGTGTAATCAAACGTTCAATATATTCAATAATTGTCCACATAGATAGGAAACTCATTTTACCCCCATTCAAAACAAGGAATATATATTTGAAGTGGCTGATTGAGAAGAAAATGTTGAAAGAGGACGAAGGCCTCAGCTGTGATGAATATCTCGTGGCCATGGTGGTAAGAAAACTAATGTTTTCTCTCAAGCATAAGCAATCTTCACAGAGGCATAACATACTGAACACAGAAGAAACAATTCATGAAAGGGTATGAAAGGTAATAGTTGATGGTGGGAGCAACGAGAAATCCATAGCTAAGAATGTGATTGCTACACTTAAATTTGAAGACAGAAACTTCATATGCCTTACTCTACAGGTTGGAACAAATAGGTGGGAGTGACCAAAGCGATTAAGGCAAGTATAGTCCCTTCCGGGATCATTTGTGATGTTGTGGATATGAACGCCTGCCATTTACTTTTGGTGGTGACCATAGTAGTCTGATGTAGGTCTATACACAATGGGAACTGGGAGGGGTAACACTCAGTTATATCCAACTATATATTGTGGAATCAGAAGAATCAACTGCAGAAACAAGTGGAATTTGATAACACTCATGGTTTCTTTAAAGAGGTTTTATTTTGATAATTTGAGATTTCATATACAAGTTCTCATTAATTTTCTCTAGCGCCACCTGTGGAAAATTTTCAGAATCCCTTCCTTTCTGATTCAGTTTCTCTTTTCTTTCCACCATCTATCCACACCTTTTATATCCAATTTTAATGCCTAATTAAGAAAAATAATATTTATACACCAAATACAACCAACAAAAATTTACACTTGAGTTTTGTCTACTGGGGCCCACTTGTTCTGTCAACTAAACATCAGGTGTGAGTTTCTGTAAGGTGTATTTGTGTGAATATCCTTATCTCCCATTGGAAGAGAGAAGAGAAACGAAGCAGTTTGAGAGGGCCGAGGGGAGTATTCACTGTGAGAGTGTTAATGGCACAGCTTAAGCTATCATGTGTCTCACGCGCGGCTACCGCGAGCGGCCGCACCACTCGCCCATGAATAATCCAACCCTGCCCACTTTTAAAATCAATTTTGTAAACCGAACCGGATTGGCATATCGCTTCGAGGTTGAATGGACTTAAAACATCGGACCGATGACCATTTGTCACTGAAGCCAGTTTGGTTCGATTACTTCTCACGCCAATAAGGACCATTGAAGACAAAAGGGGAGAAAGAAAAAAGGGGAGAGAATGATTTGGAATAAGGTTCTTGCGAGCATCTCCTTACGCAAGCAGTAGCAATTAACTACTCACCCGGTCCAGGCATATAAGGCTCTTAACGAGCTGAGTCAACAGGCTCGAAGGGGGCTTGACTCAAGCTTAATACAAATTAAGAAGTAAGTCGAGTTTGAATAAGGGCAATTAGACTCAAGATCAACTCAAAGCTCAGCATATAAGGCTCTTAACGAGCTGAGTCAACAGGCTCGAAGGGGGCTTGACTCAAGCTTAATACAAATTAGAAAGTAAGTCGAGTTTGAATAAGGGCAATTAGACTTAAGATCAACTCAAAGCTCAGCATAAACTCGACTCGATTGATTATACATCAATTTTTATATATCATACTTATACTTTTTATATATCATATATCATACTTATATTATATAAATTTCTTTACTTTAACCTTTCGTATACCCATAATATTCTAAATTATTTTTATAAAAAAACTATATACTATAATACATTAATGCATGATATATAATATATTTTATAATATGGTATATAATACCCATATTTTTAATTATATTTTAAACAAATATGAATCCTACTATTAATAAAAATAAGAATGTAGGTATGATAATTTTTTTTGTTCCTATTCTATTGTTATTCATCTATATAATATTCTTTAATTTTAAAATATTACCTTTAATCATCTTAACCATCCTAACCCTAATAAATATAAATATATAATTCTATTTGTATAATTATAATGATCCGGCCTTAACCATGGTCCAAAAATTTTGAATTTAAATTTTATTTCTTAAATGAGGAAACATTATTTGTGCATAAGAGTTGTAACGTTCCTTTATATATTACGGAGCTTTAAAGCTTCACCACACATAGACTAGAATAAAGCATATATTTATATTTAAATTTTAATGTTATTTCAATATGATTGGATCCTAATGTAATTTTGTCTAATAGCTAATACATGCATTTGGCATCACAAAATTATTAATCCATAATACTTATAATTAGATAATATATTTTGAATTAGACATAAATCTCATAAATCATCGGAGTCAAACAAAAACTAACAAGTTAGCAGAATTATACATCTCACTGTATCTCGTTCAACTATATCAAAACTTATTAGATTAGATCGGAGCATATTAGATCACAACATAACATATCAAAGCTTATCTATCTCATATTAAATAAAAACATCTTGAAACATATCAGATCACATTAAATCAAAATAGAACATTTTACAGCAAATAGAATCTAAGTAAAACAAATTATAACACATCGGATTAGAGCATAACATATATATTATTTAGCATCTTAACCTAACAACTTAAGATGCACATGCACTCGTATAATTATATATTAAATCAAAAGGTCATAAATGCTTACTCCCTTGAAGTTTTTAAAAAATAATGACATTCAAAGTTGCTTATTCCATCAAGGTGTCCTCCTCTCCAGGTTCAGATATGGCGGTTCAGATATGGCAAATAGAGCTTCCTCTTACACCATAATGTTTTTTTCATTATTCTTGAAGGCTACATACAAACACTACAATTTCCTAGGGTTCATTATTTTTTGCACATTAGAAAGTATAAGACATAACCCCATTTTATAGGTTGCAGCGTGCCAAAACAGCGCCATCGCCGATTTTGGCAACTTGCCCACATTTTTGCGGGTGATGCCTGCATTTTTGCGGGTGCGCAGTGATACCCACATTTTCATAGGTGTTGCAGCACGTGGGTCCACCACTCATCGCACATATTTTTAAAAATATTTATCATCTTCAAATACCAGCAACTTTCTACTTCGGACTCGGATTCACATGTTTTTTGTACCGTTGATCTAGTATCAATGAGACCTACGAAACTAAACCACTTAAGCTAAGTTATCATATATTTTTCAAATGGGTACCGCATATATAGCACATTTCTCAATATCGTATCTTTTGACCCCAATATTTGATTTGAGCAGTTGAAGGCTCATTACGCTTATTTTTTCATAGCTCTGTCGCTACCTTAAGAATACTCATCAAATAACCACTTGCAAATAATTTAAAATTATTTAAAAATTTAAAATTAAATTTATTAGAGGCATAAAATTATACAAAAAATTTGCAGTCATTACAATAATAAGCATTTTTAATTCAACCGATCATATTAGTTTAAAATTTGAAATCTAGTAAACTATATATATTTTGACTACAAATATATCCAATGAACCAAGTCTATATTTCTACCTATTAATTAAATTTTTTTTCATCATTTTCACCTACAAATATATTTGGTGAACTAATAATACATTAATTTTATTTTAACCCTAGATTTTGAAGCGATGCTTACAACTTTAATAGAGTGAAATTGTGGTTATTATATATTTTTTTATAATATTGATGTGATTTTTCAAATTATTATAATTTTTTTAAGAAAATTTATTTGAGTTGTAAATGACATTTGAGCCTAATTTGAATGTAGGTTCGAACTTCTCTACTATATTTTGAAGTTCAAATTTAAGTCGAATTTTGAGTTTTTTTTACCAAACTGAGCCGGAGTTGAGAGTGTAATGGTTCAATTGGCCTCAAATCGGGTTTATGCCCAAGTTTTCATAAAGATGAGGAGTCTCCTCGACATGTACGCGGATGATAGACATTTTCTTACTGTGTTAACAGGGATAGGGTGGCTAGATACGGTGAAAAACTTCTCATCCCATCATAAATTGAGATCAAGTTAAAAAAACTCAAAAATTCTATTTAACTCGGCTCATTAGCAAGCGTCTAACTATTTAAACCCGTTCGTGACCGGACTGGCCGATCGCTTCGGCATTGCAATTTGAGATGACAACAAAGACCGGACCGGTGTCCATCTGTCACTAAATTTGGTTTGGTTCGTTGGCCACCGTCCAAAACCCGATCATCTAATAAGCGTCTCATGCATTGCGCGCTCTCGCGTATCCTCGTGCTGAATAGATCTCGTCTCGTCCCCCCGTTTTTCTCTCACGAGCTTCTCCTTTCAGACGAATGTGTTTGGACCTTCTCCTTCATCTCCTTTGTCGTTCCTCGCTTCTAACCGACGTCGAAGCTACCACTCCGGCCAGCACTTCCCATCGGCCACTGCCCGAAATCGGCGATCAAACAGATTCTGAAGAAAAGGGGGAGCTTTGATGGCCACGAGATACTGGATCGCCTCTCTCCCTGTTCAGTCGTCGTCGCCTTCTTCTAGACTATGGGCTCAATTGCAGGAAGCCATATCCAAAAACTCTTTTGACACCCCATTATACAGGGTAAATGTCATCTATTTAGAAATTTAGATCTACTTATTGTAATTAAGCGTTTTTTTTCTCCATTCTGTTTCAAGTTGCATTTTTAGTTGATTGCTTTGTTCTGTTTGTGTTGTCGGTTTTTCTTCTGTCTTTAAGTTTAACGTACCAGATCTGCGCGTGGGAACTCTAGATTCACTCCTATCCCTTAGTGACGACCTTTTTAAGGTAAAGCTATATATTAAAATTCTTAGAATTCAATGGATTTTTTATTAAAAAAAATCTTTGTTTCGTGTCTGATTTTTCTAGAATCATTGTTGATTGATCCGAATTTTGCAGTCAAATAATTTTATTGAAGGTGTCTCCCACAAGATAAGGCGTCAGATTGAGGAATTGGAGAGGGTATCCGGAATTGAAGGGAGCTCTTTAACGGTCGATGGAGTTCCTGTTGATTCATATCTCACGAGGTAACATCAATGTATTGCAATTCTACGTCGTTAGCAACTTAAGGCTCCGTCAACTTGTAGTCGGCTCGGTAGTTTGGCTGTGTTGCATATTATCCTCGCTTCTAGCTCATGCATGTCAAACTCCGTGTTCCTTACATCTTTGATGCCTTCCTTGGCCTTTTGAACTTTCTAGGGGCCTCTAGGCCCTCTACAAGCCACGGATTGCAGTTGAGAGCTGTTATCAATCTCCCTTGCACCTGATTAAATTTTCTCAATGAACCCTATCTTAATTTCAGCTACTTCTAAGTGCTCCCTGATATGCTCATTTTCCATATAGTTTTTCTACTTATCCATCTTAGATTTTCAATTGGATGCCTCCAAAGAGACCTCATCCATCTTAAGTTTTGTGTCGGATGTCTCCAATTAGACCTCATCCATCTTAAATCGTGTCTCTTCCTCAGTCATCTCATCTACATCACATTGCGATGCTATAATTTCTTCTTGAACAAAACTCTATGGATGTCAGGTTTGTTTGGGATGCAGCGAAATATCCAACAATGTCACCACTTCGGGAGATTGTTGACGGTATTCATGTTCAAGTGGCCAAAATTGAGGATGATCTCAAGGCAAGTTTATTTTCTTTCTTTTAAATAAATACTCCCTCCATCCAATATTAATAGCTAGATTTGGGAAAATAGTAGTTTTTATTGAATGATGAAACCCACATCTAAGAGAAGGAAAAATAAGCTTATGATACTCTTTTTTAAGTACCCAGCCATTTGAATTTAACAAAATAGAGCTATTAATATGGAACAAACTTTTTTGCCAAATGGAGGTATTAATGTAGGACATCACGAAATTACGTGATAGATTGAACTGGCTTTAGGTAATTCAAAACAGCCAATTTTCAATGTTAAAGAACTCATCAGCCTTAGGATGTACAATAACTGCTGTTGCATAAGCTTTAAACACTTGTCTGGCTATTTTTATTAGCCAGCGTTCACTTTTTTTCCAAGTCTTGAGGATTGTTTGCTCACCTCTATCATATGCCATAAACATTAATGAGGATGCATATGGCTCTTTATGGCTCAACCCACCCATGTTGGCACTTGAAATTCAGATATATGTTAGTCTTGGATAATTTTAGGCCGGCTGTATGCTTTAAGGCTATAAGAGAAAAACACCAGGATATCAAATTGGGTAAAACAATGGTGCATTTTTTTTTAAAATGTATAGTGGGAACTGAAATCTTAGTTAGATGAACTTCTGAGGCTATGTTGTGATTTGCCCCTGCTGTAGTAGTCATTAGGAGTTATTCACATTAATTTATATCGATGGATTATTTGACTGGCCCATAAGGTCCTGTTAGGTGTGAGTTATTTATTATTAAGCAGGTGGTTAAGGCCTAGGCCCTTTTAGTGGCTGGACTATGTAGGGGATAATGCCCTCTCTTTTGGATTAGGCACGAGTAATTAACCCGAAACAATTCCTTCCCCCCTGTTGTCCTCTTTCGTATTCCTTTCTCTCCCCTTGTGGCTGGTGCAACTGCACTTGCTGAGAGGCCCCGTTTATCTCCTTCATCCGACGTTGTATCCCTCTTACTATGTGCCTATCTTTGAGCACAAGGCTATGCTTGTTTGCTTAGAAGTTAAGCATCTAATCGAAGTGTATACTGGATCCAATGAACAGACCAAAAAGTAAGGTTGGATGAATAATTCCTTCTTAAAATTCAAATTTAGATGTGTACCTCCAATTGCAAGAGTTGTCCAGTTATCTGAAATTCAGTGATCGAATGAAGAATCTTTAACCTAGCAATTTTTTAGTTAGAAAAATCTTATTTGCGATAAAATTATCTCTTACTTGTGGCCTTTGAGGTAAATTTGTGAGAATTCGATTAGAAGTTAAATTACCCCATTAAATTGAACTTTGAAATATCTACGAATGCTTTAGCCTAAACGGGCACTCCTCTTTGTACCATGTGAATGCAGTATTGACTAACACTCTGTGCTCTATATAAAAAATACATGGTATTAAACCATTGACATTGTGGATTACCTTATTTTATTGAGCATCAGAAAGATCCTATTTTCAATTTTTTCACAATAATGCTTGTTTTAAAATTCCTGCAACATCTTTTTTTTTTTAATGTCCACCTCCAATGTAGAAACACACATATTAGTCAAAGAATTTGGCAAAAATTAATGCCTTGCATTCTCTGATATTAAGAATCTCAGAAGTATGAGTTTATATTTATATGAATAATTTTAAGGGAACCAAGTTGGCCTAGTGCTTTGTCTTTTTTATGTTTACTTTCAACTGTAGGTTTCATTAATAGTGGGCATGAACAATCTATTTATATGCATGATAAATATAAAATTGATCCTCACTGCCTCTGAATCTATTGGTAATATGCATTTACATTGTGTCCACAGGTTCGTGTTGCTGAATATAACAATGTTCGTAGCCAACTTAATACAATAAATAGAAAACAAAGTGGAAGGTTAGATCTTATTTCCTTGTAGAATTTTGTATTGATGTTCTACATAAAAAGCGTTGTATATTGGTTACCAATACAAATTTTCATGCTTATTTCAGCCTAGCCGTGCGTGATCTGTCTGATTTAGTGAAGCCGGAAGATATTATTACGTCAGAACACTTAGTGACTTTCCTGGCAGTTGTTCCCAAGTATTCTCAAAAGGATTGGCTAGCACGATATGAGACACTGACAACTTATGTGGTAAGTTTTCAACTTTCATGAAATATTATAAAGCAAATTAATCTGCATGTTTTTGATACTGGTGGATGATGATGTGGTAATTATCTCCGCTTGGGCCATGAATCTTGGTTTACAATATCTGAGATATATCAATATTTGTCCCTTGACCATTAAAAGATATGGGGGAAGATCAGTCTTTCCTTGCATCTTATATATCTGCGATGCTTGAGATATATCTCAGATATTGTCCATATATCTGAGATATTTCCCCTTCCCCATCTTTTTCAAAATTCCTTTTTTTCACCCTCCTCCCCCCTGGTCCCACCACCCCTCCTCTAGTCATGGGCCTCACTATGAGGCCTGTGGCCATCCTCTTCCTCCAGCAACATTATGGCAACAACAATTGAGTACTCTGACAAAGGTTTAGGTTTCCCAGTGACTTCAACCTTCCAAGAAAGAAATATGTTTTCTTTTCCATCAGATTTGTAACATTTGTTCCCCCAACGACCTTCGTTCTTGCTGTCTATGCTCTCTTTTTTGGCCTCTTAGTCTTAGCTTTCCTTAGGTAGTCTCGTTTCTCTGGTGACAATGTCCTCCATGAGATGTTTTGTCCCATGTTCTTGACCTTCCAATTAAGTCCACAGGGACTTGACTCATAGTTTGTTCCATTTTATGTGTTATTTCACACTGCTCACCATTTTGACTTTGTTCATCTATCTATATGTGATATAGATCACTTGCTATGAAAGTGCAGAGTTAATCTTTTATAACTTTACATTATGACAAGGAAAACTTGTTATGGAGGCCCATTAGGATCAATTATTCTATTATTAGCTTAATCATGTGTTTAAGAAGTTATTTGTAACTAGTGAAGAGTCAAGTGCTATATCTATTTAAGTAGTGTTAATGGTTTTTAGGCTAGTTGTTTATGCCTGATTAGGATTTCTATTTAATGCAATGGCTCTGCCCCAATTTCACTTAGTCAATGAATTGAATGGATTTGAGAATTCTTTATTAGCTTAATTGTATTTATTTCGTCATCAAATGCCGCTGTTTATAGGCTTTTCTTTATAATGAAACCACTTTTTTATTTATTTCTATATTCGTTTTAGATTTCATTTGAAGTTGTTGAATGACTTTCAGCTGCACATGGCTTGATTTAACCTTAGTTAAAAAATCATCATAAATTGGTTGATTTTGAGAATGATTTCTTGAAGATTTATTGCATGGATTGATATTACCTGCTTTTCTTGTCGAGTCACAGCTTGCTCCTTTCTATTTTTAATTAGAATAGGTATGGGCATCTGTCTCAGATGGCGATTTTTCTTATTTTCTAAAAGTCAATTTAGAGTTAGAGCTCAAGCAAGGCTGCCTTTTCAGCTAGTTGTTACATACCAATAAGCATCCTGACAAAAACAACTGCTGAAAGAGGTTTTCTAGAATATCTTTGTTGCTGAGTCCAAACGGCTAGCTAAGGTCTGTGATGATGATTTCAGCGCCAAATTATAAGGGAGGCACATTTTATTATTATGTCTGTCCCCATACTTTGGCATTTCTTTTATGAGTGGTTTAAGCATAGATTGTACTAAATTCAATATTTACTCACAATGAAGAACGAAGCAGAAAAAATTATTTGAATCATACTATTTCATGCATTAACAAAAACACTCATGCTCTATATGTGCGAGGTAGTTGGGATCTAAGTTGAAGAAGATTGTTCTGTGTATTTTGATCTAATTAATTGGTGCTCTAAAATTTGTAAACTCCGTTTGGCAAAGGAATATAATATTTTTTAATTTGGTGGATGTTTGTTTCAGTTATGATTGTTTAGAATCCAAAATTTCTTTAGTTTGTAAACTATATTGATGTAAGAACTTGAAGACTTTTAGAGCTTAATGCTTTTGTCTTCGTTGAATTTTTTTTATGCTTTTCTTTTATCTCTTATTCTTGGTTTTTTTCCCAGCGTTGTAATTGTTATCATTATTGTCATTCAATCTTTAGCAAATTCATGTGTTTTTAATCTTGCAAGGCTGCACATATATCAAATCTTCTTTGTTGATGAAATCAAGCTTTACAGGTTCCAAGGTCCTCCAAAAAATTGCATGAAGACAACGAATATGCCCTCTACACTGTAACACTATTTTGTAGAGTGGCTGACAACTTCAAGATGAGTGCACGTGAAAAGGGGTTTCAGGTATGCTGCCTTAAATATGTGAACAAAAAATCTTTCATTAGCTACTTGTATAGGATATGACAATCTGAACATTTTGTTGCTATGGTAATATGTTCATCAGAATTTGTTGAGCATGCAGATTGTTTTGGTGGATACTAATTTTGTTGTACTTGTGACAATAAATTAATTGGTGTACTGTGATGCATTGAGTTTCAGATTCGTGATTTTGAATATAGCCCAGAAGCAGCAGAGAGTCGAAAACAAGAAATGGAAACATTAATGCAAGGACAGGAAACATTAAGAAGTTCTCTTCTGCAGTGGTGCTATACCAGTTACGGGGAGGTAATGAATTATCCCTTCTACTATTTCTCATCCTCTAAGTGTTGACTTTAATATATATTTTGATGCAAAGATGGTTTAGTACTGCTGTGCAAGCAAATTAGACATTGTATATTTTTGAAGTGACTGATCAGTAGTTGTATTTGGTTGTACTCTCATAGTTGAACAGATGTATTTGTTCATCTGACTTCAGTGGTCCTAAAGGCATTAGTTATTGTGATATCATTATGTTTTGAATAAGATGCAATGAAAGCATGTGAAAATTATATGATTGATTTAAGACAATGAGACTTATTGAATGCCTACACATATTTTGGTAATTTAGCACTGATCATATAACCATAACTGTGCAAGATTAATTATAAGGTTAATTGGAGTCAAGTTTATTCACAAATTATGTTGGAAAATAAGTTATAAATTAATGAATTTGTTAGGGGTGACTAGTGAGTTTCATCAGTAAATTTTTAAATGTCCATAGATTATTATTTTACTCTAATTAGGAGGTTAGTCAGTGAGATTTTCGTGCAAATAGTTTATAGTCAGCGAGATTCTTATTTTACTCCTGTTAGGGGCGTTAGTCAGTGAGATTTTCGTATTAGGAAATATTAAACAGTTCACCGACTTTGTTCTCTCTTTTCCCTCTCTTCTTCCCTTCCCTGTTCTGCTGCGCATATAACTTCTTTTGTCCTATTCTAGTTTTCTTTTTCCTCTCTGTTTGTCCTCTTTTGACTTCCTTAACTTTTTTACCCGTTTTCCTTTGGCCTCTTCCTTTTCCTATATCTTTAACTCCTCTTTCAAGCTTTTCAACTCATAATGTGCTTCAATGATATCAGTTAATATTGCTAAAATATGTGTTTGAGAGAGTGATCAACATTTGTGCACATAAGCTGTATTGACTATTGCAGTATGGTGCAGCCAAAAGCAGCTCGAAATTGTAAGTCCTCCACTAGCCAATACGCAATACTTCTACCTTGGTTTCAGAAGGCTACCTTTTAATTGGGGTCATTGCATCATCTGTCATCACAACCCTACATTGATCCAAAAAAGGGCTGACTTCAATCTGGAGAATGTGTTATTGCCCTTCCATTAGGAGGAATTGTAGCTGCACATTCTTCTTAGTTTAGGACTTGCTTTAGTTATTTTTTCTATTTGGAGTAGGACTTATGATTCCTAGTTTAGTTCATGATTAATTTACTTTACGTCCTAGTTTGACTACAAGTAATTGTAATAGGAAAGTTTAGAGCTGCGAGTAGGGCCAATCATCCCCAAACCTGGTACGAGATTTTCTGAGTAATTGAACAGCATACGTAGTTCTTCAACTTTTCTCCTCCCCATTCTCTTAATCTCTCCCCTTTCTTCATACGTCTCTAAATTACTTTAGTTCGTGACTTCAATTTTTTCTAGTGTTAAGATTTACCAGATATGATTTGCAACGTCTTGAGAAATATGTTGTGCGGCTGCTCATCCCTGTTCTCCACCAATTTAGATGAAATTTATCATATTTTCAGGGTTTGTGTTTAGAAATGATGGGGAAAAATTGGAGTGGGAGAATACTTGAGAAAGTAGAATGGGATGAAAGGAGAGAAGAAAGAAGAATGACGAAAAGAGAAGGAAACTTGAAGTACTGGATAGGACTACGCTTTCTGGTAGGAATACTTAAACAGTTCACCATCGCAAAGAAGAGAGGGATGGGCAAGTGAAAAGGGTTTTAACTTTGGGGTATTTGTAGGGGTGTTAAAGTAAGCTCAAAAGTTTGACTCGGTTCAGCTAGCGTTTGAGCTTGAACTCAAGTTGGTTAAGCCATGCTCAAACATAATATATGTTTGGCTCGGTTCGAAGCTTGATAAAAATTTAAACTCACATTAAGTACAGTATTTTTTCTAATATACTATTACATATATTACACATTATATATAGATTCTATGTCCCCTAAGTTTTAACTCTTTCCATTTAATATATTATTTTTACTTTGTTCATGTACAACTACATGACGCTTTTTGTCAAAGGAATTATATAATGTCTCGTGAGATCTAGAACCATTTTTTTATGAAAATTTACTCCCTCTATCATGTATTAATGGTTTAAATTAGAAAATAAAAATTAATAAAAGACTAGTTTATTTGATTTTCTAATCTAACACCTTGAACTACTTGGTAACTATTTTCATTTTAGTGATTTTTCTTTAAATACCTATGGATTACCAATTATAAAACTAAGCAATAATCACAAGGCATAGCAACTCGACTCGGCTCGAACCCGATTCGAGCTTAAAATTGAAGTTTCAAGCTCAAGCTTGAACACTCTAAAGCTCAACAATACTCGGCTCGTTAACACCTCTACGTATTTGATAGGGAAATTTATATTTCAGAAAAGATAGAAAATCATGTCATTAATTAATTGGATCTAAAAAGTCAATCGGCTCGCAAAAATTAAATGTTGCAATTTGAACTGGGATGGTAGTTTATCTTGATAAAATTAGAAGCACAATGTTAGAATATCTATTTTTGTATAACTTAATATGTAAGTTTAACACAATAAAATGAGAGCTGAGTTGATGAGGCATCTTTATCAATTAATGTTCTAATTAATGAATTAGCTGCTTGTCGACTGCTCTTGTTATGAGATTATAATCCTTTTAAAACACTTGTTGCGTTGTGTGTGGCTTTAAAATTTGGTTCATGTAACAGAATTAGGGGTGTTCATGGATAGAAATGGACATAGACATAGTTTGTCCGTGTCTGTCCGCCATTTGAATATCCCTTGTCCGTGTTCGTCCGTGTCCGAATCATACTTTGTCCAAGTCCGTATGTTACGGACACAGGCGAACATGGACGGACTTGGACAAATATTTCAACACCTAAATCTTATACCAATTCAAACTTTTTTAGTACTTTTGTAGCATGTAAAACTGTCCTAACATGCTGCATAGGTACTAGATCCATGTTTTTAAGTTATCTAATACCTACGTAGCATGTTATGATTGTCCTAACATGCTACATAAGTTTTGGATTCATAATTTTAAGCTGTCTAAGTACCTATGTAAGCATGTTAGGACTCTTCTACATAGGAACTAAATTTTATTTTATTTTCTAATAGTTAGTAATAATTACTATTATATTTTAAGGGAGTGGTAGGTAAGGGTGGCGGATGTGGACGACTGTGGACATAGACAAGGATATGTGTGCGTCCGTAGCTCCTTGTTAGTGCGGATAAAAAACTTGGTCTTGTGTCTGTGTCCGCCATGGACAAAAAAAATTATCCATTTTATATAAAAATGGACACGGACGGATATACGGACAACGGACTTCCATGAACACCCCTAAACAGAATTATACTCCGTCCTATATTAATAGCTACATTTGGAAAAATAGTAATTTTTATTGAATGGTGAACCCCATCTCATATAAGTGGAAATAAGCTTATGATACTTTTTTTTAAGTACCCAACTACTTAAATTGAACAAAATGGAGCTATTTATTTAGGACAAGAGGGAATAATAAGTTTGTTTTAGTTTTTATCATATGTTTGTGTTTTTGGAGCCATAAATTGACATTGTGATATAATTCCTGCAGGTTTTCAGTTCATGGATGCATTTTTGTGCTGTACGTGTCTTTACAGAAAGCATTCTGAGATATGGATTGCCGCCATCATTTTTGGTAATTAAACCTTGATCTTGGATTTTGGTAGATCTTCTCATCTATTAAGACATTTGTGTCAATATAGTGAGAACAGAACATTGTTTTGTCAAGCTGATTAAGCTGCTACACATTTTTGCCATTTAATTGGTCACTGTGTAAACTTTGATTTGGCTGTTCATTTGAAAAATTATTTAGTCAAATGATGTAGTTATATGAATAATATAAATATATAATGTTGGAAGTCATCTGAAATGCCTTGTACATGCTTATATCTATGTACAGTATTGTATCTGATTGTCTCTCTATTTGGTTGGTTGATGCTAGGCGGCTGTCCTAGCACCAACTGTGAAAAATGAGAAGAAAGTACGGGCTATCTTGGAAAGTCTATGTGACAAGAGAAATAGGTAAGTGAATGCAATCCACGATCACTTTTTTCGCATCTATAAATCTGGCGCAAATGTCATAAACTTTCATTTATCGCATCCTGAGGCATGATTAATTGGTATTGAGCACGCTAGTCTCTTCCAACAGGCATCATGTATTGGTTAATGTCTCCACATATATATTTTAACTTGTCATGCATATACGTGAATTATGTATTTATATGCTACTGGGCATAGCTGATCCTCTTTATGGATGTGATGAGAATTTTTTATGTGGGTATACAACCTGATGAATGTTTGCTGCAGCACATTTTGGAAATCGGAAGATGAAGCAGGAATGGCTGGTCTGGCTGGGGAATCTGACACGCATCCATACGTCTCCTTCTTGATTAATATTACATGATCTGAAGTTGCCATTTCTATGCCTAGTGGAATTTCTACGTTAATGGAGCCTGTAATAATTGACGGGGCTGGAAAACTATTATTATTGTTCTGTATATTAGGGTAATTCACCCAATTCTTTTGTTTATCATCAATGTCTTAATTTTATTTTTTCTCATCAAGGTTATAATCATTTTTAATTTGACGGTTTGGTTGTAAGGGTTTATTATTGGCCAGGAGCTTAAATTCCGTGAGATGCAAAAGATGCTGCTGTAACCCATATGGTTTTTAAGTATGGTGGTGTTTCTTGAGTCAGCTCTGCTTTGCTCAGCGTGATCTCAAGAAGTTTTGTAGACCTAAACCTAAACTGCGTCGCCTGTAATCCTTCATACCTTAAAAGTAATTTGGCCCTCTCCTGCTTACCACCTTGTTTCCTGCTTCAATCGGTGCCTGTTTATGTGTGGGAGAAGAGTGCACGTACTGCTGTGGTCTGTAGTAGACAAGGTGGAGCATGTAAATTCAATCTGTCTTCATATTTCTTCTTTCCATAAGTGACTAGTAGAAAATATTGAAATTAATCGTTAAGTCGTTGATAGCTTTATCAATCCTATTGATATGATCATCCACATGGGCATTGCAGAAAAAGCTATAGATCTCTCGGGTAATCTGGTTGACGCCAATTTTAACAGAGGTTTCTGGCACAAACTACTGGACAAGAGGTCAGGCATAGCTATCAAAGGCAATAAGTTCAATACATGTTAGACCATCGATAAGGTCCGGAAAAGCACAACAATGCTAGTCAGTTGTCTTGGATGCCAAATTGTGATTCCTATTTCTTCCATCGATTTTTGGTTCACAATGTCCAACCCCTAAAGAATATATTGTTAAAAGATTGTCGGATTATTTTAAAAATTATGAAACCAAACATCCCTATAACTACTAATCTCTATACAACTGCCTGTCTTCCCCCCTGTTTCAACGTGTAGACTCCACAAACAAAACGAAATCGACTCCATTTCCGAGTATTAATTATGGCTGTAGTCGTGGGGCAAGACATGCGCAGATATGGGTGTCCAGGCTTGATTTTCTATATGCACCACCTTCAGATAAACCAGTCGTATTTAACATCGGACTTACCAGGACCCATACTAGTAAATTAGGTGCGTGTAAATTCGAAATCTTACTTCATTGATTCAAGTTTTTAGTGAATATATAGACATGTGCAACTAAAGGGCATGAAATGAAGGAAACTAGGAAAGCTTGAATCATGACTAAAACTGAAAATTATAAAACAATAATCAGACAGTTAGAAAGTCGGCAATAGAAACTCTCGTCATTTATGTCTTCAAGGAAACTTAAACATGTTAAATATTCCATCGGTTCCATATTAATTGTCCACATTTAAATTAATGTAATATTTAAGAAAACTAATGTATTAACCATTTTGTTTTATCTTCTAACTTTTTTTAACTCCATCCACTAATTACTTTGAGAAGGATAACATGATATAGAAGGACAAGTTTTTCCAGATCTAGACAACAAATATGGGACGAAGGGACTACAATTTAGGACAGTAATGATTTCATTTATTATTTCAGTACTTCATCTAGTTCCTAGCAGGGTAAGATGGTGTAAACCCTGTTTTCAAGTTTCATACTAATTACCATACACGCATCTCGCAATAACACTGAATTGCTGAAAAGAAGTGAACAACACATGTGGGGAATAGCAGCCTCATCAACCTGAAAGACAGCCCATGCCTCGTTACTTTGGATGTGGACGGTCGTGCATTAAATCGTTGCCCCCCTTCTTCAACCTCTCTACCCCATTCTTTTGCCGGCAAAGCTTATGCATTGATTGGACGGAGCCATGAGGGCGTCCCCTTCTAATGTCCCACCGGCCGTGGCCAGCCCCTGCACCGCCTGGCATCCTTGTCTCGCCTCCCGTTGATCCTAGATTTGATAATCCAGTCTCCTTATCTTTTAGTGTGAAAAAACAAAAACAGTGGCGATCCTAGAGTGTTGCTTAGCCCC
Source organism: Saururus chinensis (assembly GCA_035235625.1). Taxonomy (NCBI): domain Eukaryota; kingdom Viridiplantae; phylum Streptophyta; class Magnoliopsida; order Piperales; family Saururaceae; genus Saururus; species Saururus chinensis. Next base: position 39,050,601 of record CP141145.1, read on the forward strand.
TAGTAGCCAAATCTAATAATCCTTTCAATAGTCCATTTTTTCTCAAACTGTCCCAAGAGTTGGCTTACAGAGGGGACATTGTCCAATGCTAGCCGACTGCTTGTCTGAAAAGTCTTGCTGCCTTCGCCGGGCATGCTCAGCAGCCTACGTGGGTGCCTTGCGGCCTTGCATGAAACATTACATCAACTTGTACGAGAAATACTGCATGCATTGATCCGTCTTACCGAAGCAGTAAATAAACAAATATTCCGAACAGAGAAATACAAAATTTCTCCATACGTCGACCACATGTGGCCCAATCACTTTTGTTGACAAGTTCAGACATGGATTCCTTACACGACGAAGGAGAGATAGTTGTACACTTTCAGGTCTTGGTGATGCAAGTATCTTATGACCACGTCCACAAGCCTCGTACATGACCGAGTGCTCAACAGTCGAGATCCACATAATGCTACACCCAGATGCTTGGCGTTTTCTCCGCAACTGTCCCAGCCACACCAGGATATGTTGTCGGAGAAGAAGACAATTTTTATTTTTTAATCTCAACGGCCCCAATGGGCCGCAAGAATAAGACATGTTTGGTCCCTCTACAAATGCGCTCATGTTCGTTTAGAGAAAGTGCAGTTGTTCAAGTTCCTGTGGAATTTGTGTTCACATGTAGAGCCTAAATGGCAATGCGCGTACATCATGGGAAACATTTACAATTTTACATAGACATTTTCTTAACGCTTTAAATTTTTAGAAGAAGAAATACATCTTACTGTTGGACCATGGTATAGGCTCGTGCCCATTTTGGTTTATGTTATTCGCAGCTCAGGTAAGCTGGTACGGGTCATGGGGTCCAAGGTTAGTGGGGAGGCAGACACTCTAACCCCACAAGAGTCATCATGACATAAATTCTAATAGGACCCACATTCGTCACACACACACATTAGGCATGTAACTAGGGTGTGCATTAACATATTGTGGTACCAGACTAACGAATTAAGTGTTGATGATTAGACCAGTAATTAGCAAGAGGTCGACCCTGTCGCAGGCTTGGCCGTGTGCAAGGGGTTCCGCCCCCTCTCTCTCTCCCTTTGGTTCGGCCCCCTTTTGTGTTTGTGAGAGACAAACCTGCTTACCACCCCTCTCCTTCTCCTCTCTACCTCTCTTGGATGTGGTACTTGAGGGAGATCACCCTCCTTGCTGGTTGAGGCTTCAAAGACAAGGTTTGGATCACCCCCTTTGCTGTGATTTTTATCCAAGAAGAAGGTTCAAGAGGGATCTACATGCAAGAGGTAAAAAAACCTTTCATTTGATTAATCAATTGAGTTTCAATTGTGATCGGACACCGGTGTGAAGGCTAGAGCTCGCCCAAGGGGTTGATTGGCCCAAGGTTAGTTCTTGTTTGCTCTTTAATTTTATTTTGATTATATGCATGCCCTAGATTACATGTGTATTGCTTATGTGATTGCATAATTATGCATCTTGTGTAGTTAATCGAATGAAAGATTAAATTTTTATGCTCTGCACCTCCCCCTGGGCCTAAGGACTGCCATGCTTCTGCTGGTCAGCCACTCTACACTTGCATGGTATTGGAGACTTGAGAGGCCCTTTATTCAAGTCTCATGGAGGAAAAAATCTTTATTTAGTACCCTTTTTATTCGATCTCATGTACATAGCCTAAATTAATAAGCATTTGAAATGTTGAAAGACACAAAACCTCACAACATATGGGCTAATGAGAAATTATTAGGTATTCTAGGAGTATCACATGGGATTTACTCCTACTATACCGAAGCCGTTGTTTCTCAGAATCAACAGCGCACACGCTAGTGTTAATGTGTATTAACATGCGTGTCATAATAGCACATTCCACTCACTACTCCCATACCACGAACAATTTTTCGTACTAATGGGGTTAACTCTCCACCCCTCCCACAACGATCCAATCAGCCCACCAAGAGCCGATAGGAGAAGAAAGTACTTATTAACATATACATAATCCCTTTCCCTACCAAACGTAAACTTTTAGGATTGTCTAGATATAGGCTGGCAACAAATTTTCATATCAAGAGGCTAACAACTTCTAAACCGAAAGACATCTATTTTTTATAGGTATAAATTAGAGGACATCTTAAACATTGACATTACACAAATGCTTCTGCTTTGTTACATTGTTTTGTATCTTTCTTAACATATATAAATCTACAATAGAAAAGATGTGTACATAATTGAAAATTTCACAGAAATAGACCTGACAATAGGTCGAAATACAAAAATCGACAGGGAATTCTAGAATTGCAAAAATGTACTCATGTACATACAAGAGAGAACTAAAAAGATGACTATGTTGTTAGAGATTTTCTTACTAAAGGTGGACAACTACCAATTGTAAGTTGATGGTTTTGATGAAATATTTTTTAACATTCATTTGTAAATACAAATTAAGAATCTTAAAAATAACTACTTAGTTTTGATGAGTTTATGTTACTTATAAAAAATGATTGCAGGGATAAGGGGAAGGAGAAGGAGATGGAGAATGTGCACTTTCAAACATCCAACATGATGAGATCGTAGAGGGAGACCCTTTGCCCAAGTTGACCTATGCCTACATATAGAAGCTTCAAGATCATTTTTGGTGGCACAAGAAATGTGTCAACATAAAACTTGAGCTTCTTAATTGGAGCCAATGTGTTACATGGTACATATTTTACTCTACACTATATCATGTAGTAAATTATAAGATAGCATTTCCTATTGTGTAGTCGATTACATGATAATATTTCTTATCATGTAGTCAATTACAAAATAGTGTGTTACATAGTACATATTTTACTTCACACTATATTGTATGGTCGATTATATGACAATATTTTCTATTATATATCCGATTATATGATAGTATTTTCTATCGTATTCTTCAACTACAACATCTTGTACTATGTTGTCTATTGTGCTATCAACTACACTATGACTTTAATTAATGTGTACTTAATTACATAAAAATTTAGTATCATGTAGTTAAGTACACATTAATTTAAATTATAGTGTAGTTGATGCCACGATGGACAACAAGGTACAAGATGTCATAGTTGAAGAATATGAAAGGAAATATTATTATGTAATCGATTTCACGATAGAAAATACTATCATATAACAGACTACATGATGTAATGTGTCATGCCATGCCACATACCCCTTGACCCAAACTCAGTCCAATGACGTGGTGAGACACGACACGACGAAGTGGAAGACTAACCCAAAAGGGCTCTTAGTGAAAAACATAACATGTGCCCTTTGTGTAAAAGTAAATAACATAAGGTAAAAAGATTAATTAACAATCTTAGTCCAACACACCACCTACATCATCTCATAATGAACATAGTCACAAGCCCCAAAGCTATATAATGTCTAAAGTCATCAAGGCTATCCAAAGTAAGAAATAAATTCAAGTCTAACATCAACATAACACATGACATAAGTCTAAAATATCCCAAGTGTAATGACCCGTTTTCTGGTTATGCTTAACTCAGGGGGTTAAGGGTAATTTAATAATTTAAGATTAGTATTAGGGGGGTTTCATTAGGTAAAATCCCTGTATAGCTCGAAGTAATAAGCACAACGCATCCAAGAACACTTAAAACAGAGGTCAGGAACAAAAGTTACGACCTCAGGAAGCGAGCCACATGGGCGGGACCCACTTTAAAAGTTCAAGATAACCTGCCCATGTGGGGTCTAGTTTTGAAGGGCTCGTCGATACGAGTCCATCGGTACCAAGATCGTGCAATTCCGACTTTGTGATAAAAAGTTATCGCATTTTGAAAATATTCAAGAAAAGACGAAATAGCTTATATCAGCAAGCCAAGCAGAGCCGAGCCAGAGATGGAGCCGAGCTGCTGCGCCGCAGAAACGGTGCGCGATCCTGCATGTTTGTAGCGCATTGTGTGGCAGTTATGCTTAACCCAGGGGGTTAAGGGTAATTTGGTAATTTAAGATCAGTGTTAAGGGTTTTTAGGTGAAATCCTCGTATCTGGGTAGAACTCGTAGTAATGAGTATAACAAATCAAAGAACACACAAAATGGAGGTCGGGAGCGAAAGCTATAGCCCTGGGAAGCGTGCTATATGGGTGGAACCTACACAAAAGTGCGAGATAACCTACCCATGGGTGGTCTTATTTCGAAGGGCTCGTCGACACGAGTCCATCAGTAACAAAAATGTGCGATTCCAATGTCAAGGTTGGAAGTTATCGCATTTTGAGGTTAAAATATTATTTGAATATCATTCTGGATAGGATCGACGATGCAGTAGATAGGATTGTTGACAAAGTGGATAAGATTGTTGACGTAAGTGGATAGGATTGCTGACAAAGCGGATATGATTGATAATTGATAGGCTTGCTGACAAAGCGGATAGGATTGATAGTGGATAAGATTGCTGACAAAGCGGATAAGATTGATAGTAGATAGGATTGCTGACAAAGCGGATAGGATTGACAGTGATATAATTAATGATGCAAGCAGATAGGATTGACACGTGTCAACCTCACATCTATCCAATTTTTCTATAAATAGCATCCTTGACATCCAGAAAGAAAGAGGAGAATTCTCTCCCACGTTTTTCCATTTCTCTCATACATTCAGAAACTTCTGTTCTTCATTTCTCACTCATTTTAAGTTAGAATTGAGCGATTCAAAAGGCGTTTCCTACTGAATTCAACATTCTGGACGCTGTGGTGGGGTCGATTTCTTTATTCGGTGCTTCTGCAGTTATAAAATTATAACCAAGGGTTAAGGTAGGGGACTTTAAACTCTAAACGTGTGCTTAGTATAACTTCTTTATGCATGATTTAACATGATTAAGCTTATGTGATTGATTTATGTGAGACATGTTATGTGATGAACTATTTTAGCATGAGTATTGCTATGTTTTGAACGATGTGATGATTAATTCATGGGCTTAAGAACCCGGAATAATCATAGAGTGATGATGCCCGTCGAGAAAAAGAAATCGGCAAGTGGCGCGCACAGGGTAGAGCATCATGGGAAAGTTTTGTCCCTAAGTGGCCCTCGTTTGCCCCATGACCGCCGAGGGTAGGCCGTAGGGTGTCACGGCTTATGGTTTTGTTGTGATTTGGAACCGGTTGTTTTATGCATAATTTATCGTGATAAAGGTTTCTAAAGAAAATGTTGTAAGGTTTTCAAAGAGATTTCTGCTTAGCATCTCTATTAGATTTTAAATCAACCTGTTGAGTATTTTAAAATACTCACCCACCCCCAAATTTAGCAGGTAATGAAGCAAGGGCGAAGGTGATGAATGTGTAGTGTCCCAGATATTTATCTGCTTTCTGATTTTTGAAAATATGTAATATTTATATAACTGTAGATTAAGGGCATGATGTGCCCGAAGACTTGTAAGGCTTGTAAAGCTTCAAACTCTACGAACCTAAGTCCATGGTTTGTGTGAAATATGTTATTATGCACATGAATAATATTTTGTTGTGCTATGACTTTATGATATGCTCATTATTAATATAAAGCATATCTGACTGTGATCCGCATTGATGGCCATCGTGTTTCGGACGCACATGTGTTGGCAGAGCGTGTCGAACATTATGACGAAAAAAAAAGAGACGGCCGCCACACCAAGCCTCTAGCCCCCTCTCATGGCGCATGTCTATCCTTAAGCTTGACATACAAACCATCCCGAACACCTTCATAACACAACATACAACCCCAAAACAAAACCCCAACCAAGAGGGGTTTACAACGAAACATAAGTTCATGATAATACCGCATGCATTCATCCCATATAAATCAATTTAAACACGCAACTCATGTCTATTATCTAGACTTGTGCACAATGAGTTAAATCATATTCACACTACCTATGCATTATAGGTTCATTCATAATTCATAATACACATGCATAACATGTGCGATTATTTAAGTTTCATGGTTCATTCACATCTTGCATGAATCAAGTATCACCATTTACATTCACCTTGCATAGTCCAGTGTATCAAACCACATTTCATCTTGCATGTTTAAATATAATCATTTTGTATGCATCCTATGCAAACATAAGTATCATTGTCCCTACAGAACATGTGTCAATGAGCATAATAATTCATGCATATGCACAAATAATCTAGTGAATGTCTCACAATAGAGAAAATAATGCTGCTTATCCTGGCCGAAGCACAAGCTAGACCTGCTCACCCTAGAAATCTTAAAAGGAAGTTTGAATTCCTAAAAAGGAAAACTATAATAGTTTGGTTAAATCCCTAAGGGGAAATTACCCCTCGGTAAGTTGGTGCACATGGATATATTGGCCTACTTTATCGAGTTGAGAAGGTTACAATAATTATGACAACAATAGCTATAACATTATAACAAATCCGCTCTTCTTACCCAGAGATGAAATGTCCTCAAAGGGACATAAAACCCATTCAATAGACTTAAAACCCCGTTCTTTCAGATATAAAATTTATTCGATAAACATCCAATACGGCTAATCTAGAAGACTATGACATCCAATCGATTAATCATAGTGAAACACGATTAATCTTCTTTTACAAATTATTTTCATGATACATGTGATATGATACATACATGAGTAATGTTTAATTGATGCAAACATAGGTAAGCATACCCTACTTAGTCTTAAATGTATGAAGTATCATTTATGACAAATAAAATTATATAAGTATGGTAAAAGATACATTCATGTATATGTTCTTAATTGAGTTGCATAGCTCATTTGTAATTAAATTGACATGCACAAGCATTCATATCCTCTAATGATTATAAGCATTCATATCCTCTCATGATTCATGCCAAGTTGCTACCTTTTCGCCATCTACTCTTCTGCCAATATAGTCCATGGCTGCTTCTGATCATCAGTTGAGCCACCATCCACTATTTTGCTAACTACCACTATTCTGATGGGTGTCTCTTCCTAGAATCGGGTTAGTTTCTCCACCCCATTACTGTTTGTCCATATGGTGGGACCCTCCTCCACCAGTTTCTTTCTAGCAGGTCCAACACTGGTAGCCTTCAGATCGGCACCTTACCACCAAATCCACAAGCCCAAGTCTCCACTTCAGCCATTGTGGCATTTGTTCTTCTATTAGTGGATCAAGCCACCACCTTGACCCATGGCCGCTCAAGAGCTCCACTCCTTTTGCCGAATGCCTGTAGGGCTCCGTCCACTCCACTGACACGGCTATCCACTCGAGCTTAGCCCCTGGTTCTCCATCTGATGCCTCTTCCAAGATCCAGACTGGCTCCTTTACTCATCCACTATTCGCACTTACTGTCGGCTATCCCGCCACCCACCTTCTTCTTGTTGGGGCTTCCTCGTCAATAGTCGGTCGTACCATTGTCGCCCTCCAATTCCTCCCTCATACTCTCCTAGTCCAGCATGCCATGTCTTCTATCATTTTGCATCTAATCTCACCCAATGAAGTGCTTCAGGATGCAGCTATGTGGACCGAAGGTCCTTGTTCCAGACCAGTTCATCACGAGCATAGGCTACATGGCCCGTACCCTCAAATGGCCCCAGCTTTGGCCCATCCATCCTATTTGGATCCACCTTTGTGCCCAATATTGTGCATTCATGGTCCATATCATGCTGCACAAGCCCTCATCCTCTAGGTTCCATCCCGCTTGATGATCAACTGGATGACGTTGATACTTTTATTGAGGAGCCATACTACAATGTGCAGGTCACATGTACGATTGTAGTCATGGCCGCATCAACTACCCTTAAGGCGCAACTCTTCTAGACAAGAACCATGCTATTTAGGCTCACCCAATTCGCGTCACCTTTCCAATCTTTAATGGCGACAAATCGGATGAATGATTTCTCGTGGGAAATGTTTCTTTTGCTTTCATAGCACTCTGGCTTATAAACAGTGCGAATTAGCCTCTTTTCATATGGAAGGTCATGATATGCGTTGGGTCAACCAGTTCCTTACTCAGCACTCAGCCACTACTTGGCCTGAGTTCGAGCATGCTCTTCTCCTCCATTTCAGCCAAACTCCGTAAAAAAAATTTAATAGTTTGTTGTCTTAGATTCAATAAAGGGGTTCTATTCAAGATTATCAAGATGAGTTTGAGTACTTGGTGAATCGCGTGGAATAATGGCTTGAGCACACCCTTATCGGTGTCGGTCTTAAGCCTCATGTTAAGGTTAAATTGCATAGTTTCCCACGCATATCTTTGATAAAAATGATGCGTACCGTCGTGTATGTGAGGAGAAGTTCACCCAGTTCAGTCGTTCTACCTTCTCTCGCCCATCGGGCTCTTTGCTTCTGTCCTGCCCTGCTCCATATCTGATGAGCCATGAGTTGGCCATCCTACATGTACTTCTTCATCTAGTCCTCTTACTCGTCAAATGGTCAATCATTAATTGAATGGTTTATGTTGTAATTGTGATGAGTAATACACCCATAGACATCGCTGCATGACTCAAAAAAATTTTATGATTGATGAAAATTTTGATGAAGTGGAGGATACTTGTAATGATTTTGAAGAGATTGCCTCAAACACTGCGGGGCCTATGATATGGAGATTACCCTCTAAGCATTTGCGGGTACTTATACTCTATGCGTGTTAAGGGCTTAATTAAGAAACAACAAGTTTTTGTTCTGAATTATAGCTAGAGTACTTATCATTTCATTAATGATCGACTTACTTATCTACTTAGATATCATATTAAAGACTCGAAAACCTTTGATGTATTGATTGGTGATGGATTGGCGATGGATACCGTCCCAAGAGTCATGGTATTTTCTCTAAGGTCGAATTATTATTGTAAGGTTAGATATACACTAAGGATTTATTTTTGCTTCCTACTAAGGGGGATGATATTGTTCTTGGTGTTCAATAGACTGAGGACTTCAGCCTTGTTTCTTAGGACTTCCGTCATATGACTAAGGATTTCCCTTATGGGGGCAAACCAGTACATATCATTGTCTGTCCACTGGGTATCCTCCAATTTGCCGAGCCATTGGAGACTCTTTCTTATTATCATTGTCATTGCCTCTTACTACAACACCGACCGTCAATTGAGGTTCCGGACATTCTTTCCTCAGCTTTGGCTACTCTCTTGGATGAGCATCAGTCCATCTTTGAGGAGAAAAATAGAATATCGCCAGTTTGTTCTTATGCCCATTGAATTCCTATTCAGCTGATGCTTCTCCAACTAATGTCCCCCCATACTGCTAATCGCATATCCAAAAGACAGTGATTGAACGTCTAGTTTGCGAGATGATATCCTCTGACATTATACGCCCTAGCCAATCTTCATACTCCCCTCCTGTCCTCTTTGTGACAAGAAAGATGGTTCATGGTATTTTTTTGTGGATTATAGGGCTCTTAACCTTATTACTTTAAATGATAAGTAACATATTCCAATCATTGAGGAGTTGCTTGACGAGTTATCGGGGGCATAATTTTTTTCGAAGTTAAACCTCCGTTCATGTTATCCTCAGATTTGTATGCATCCCGATGATATTTCCAAGACAGCCTTTCAAACTCATAACGGGCATTATGAGTGTTTAGTCATGTTGTTTGGCCTTACTAATGCCCTTGTCACCTTCCAGTGCTAGATGAACGATGTCTTCTAAAGCTATCTACGTCCAATTGTCTTAGTTTTCTTTGATGATATTATATTTATAGCCCTACTTGGGAGGACCACTTATAACACCTATGTTCTGTTTTCACACTCCTCCATGAGCACCAACTCTTCTTGAAGTGGTCCAAGTGCTCTTTTGTATGTCAACATGTTGAATATTTGGGATATATTATCTCAACATATGTTGTTGCTACCGACCCAAGCAAGAGTTCTGTCGTTTGGGATTAGCCTTGCCCTTCTACTGCATGTGCAATATGTGGATTTCTTGGCCTCACAGGTTATTATAGATGTTCCATCTCTTCCTATGACATTATTATTACATAATTGACAACTTTGTTGAAGAAGGGTTCCTTCATATGGTCTGACTCGGTCGAACGTGCTTTTGATGCACTCAAAGCGGCCCTCATTTCCACCCCTGTAATGGCTCTCCCAAACTGTGTCAAGACTTTTATTGTTAAAAGTGATGCTTCTAATATTGGTCTTCGTGCAACCCTTATGCAAGATGATCGCCCCATCGCTTTTTATAGTGAGGCTTTGTGTGGCCATTGTCTACTGTTATCCGCTTATGAGCATGAGATGGTTATTGTCTACGATGTGACTAAATGGTGGCCCTACTTCTTAGGTCGCCACTTTATCATTAAGACAAATAATTAGCCTCTCAAATATTTTATGGACTAGCGTGTGGTAACTTCTGCTCAGCAACGTTGGGTCTCAAAGTTATTGGGATACAATTATAAATTTGTCTATAAGTGTGCCACTTCATGCTTCTATTGATGTTGTAGATACTACTCTTCAAACTTGTGATGAGGTTTTGCATCACCTTCATCTAAACTTGGCAGATTCACATAACCATATGCGCTAAGTTTCATGTAGATCGCGAGTCTGATGTTGGTGATCTTGTTTATCTTCGTCACCAGCCTTATCGACAAACAACTTCATAAACCATCCAATGAGAAACTAGCCCATCACTTTCATGGTCCTTATCCGATTCTTGAGCACATTGACAAGTTTACTTATCATCATGAGTTGCTCCCAGATGCGCAGAATCACCCGATGTTTAATGTTTCTTGTCTTCAAAATTTTGTTGGTTATCATTCTTCTCTTCCACTGTCAATTCCGCCATCAATATCTTCTAACCCAACCCTTCTAATGCCTCATTCTATTTTGGAATGACAATGTGTTCACCGTTACAGATGTGTTGTTTCATAGGTTCTTATCACTTGGTTACATTATTCTTCAAAGGATGCTATTGGTCGCCTTAAGGACAAGGCGATGCAAAGTGTGGTTGTCACGACCCATATTTTTAAAACCTTTTTTAAATAAATCACAACAAATTTTTTTTTGGATCCTAAACATAAAACAAATCATCTGATTAAATATCCAAGTCATGATAACTACGGTTCACAAATACGAATATCAAAATATATGATATTATTACACATGTCAAAATTTGATAAATAGTAGGTTAACCCTCTATGTAAAAGTTTGTCATCTGTCAGAAAATATACAACCAAGTAAAGTTGGCTCTCACGCTTATAATTACAATTACTTACAAGATTGTAGAAGTAAGAAACTAGATCCCACTAATGCAACGTCGTACTCAAATGCCCATCAACTTCCCGATCTAAAGAACCTGCAAGCAAACAAGACTAAACATGTAACAAAACATCTCCTCCCCTTGGAGGAGCATTCAAAAGAACAAAAGTATTATTTAATATTTTTTGGATCAGGTCAACAACACCCGATGTTAGTTGCCTACGTACCCATCAGACAACATCTCTAATGTTTCCAACAAGATCAGATCCAGATGTAGTTCTGCCTAATACTACATTATACTAAGAAGCATAACATCATACGTGTAATACTTAAGTATTTTCAAGCAACCTACATTTTATGCAAGTCCTTTAATCATTCCACTTAGAAGGGCATGACCCACAACTGCACTTGAACAGAAGTGGCGGGAAAAGTTAGCCAAGCAGAATGTTAGCTAATCCAATTACGTGTACAATAAAAGATCTTCAATAGATCTGTGGTGAGCCCGGCTCATGCAGAGCTCCCTCCAATGAAGAGGTGCAACTACACGGTCCAATCAGCGGCTCCTCAATAGAGCTAAAACTCAAAAAACCATTATGAACCCTATCTTGCTCATCTATAAGCCAGAATTCCGAATGACTATCCTAAACCTTATTACTCCCTTCTATACTAGGGTTTTAAAACTTGAAACTACCATCGGTTCATCAACCAAGGTAAATCGTCAGGTCAAAGACTTTATTCACTGAATGAACAAGCCCTAGATCCCCTGAGGTATTTTAATCTTTATCTTGATTAGGTGTTCTCGCTCAATCAAAAGCTATCCTCCCAATCAATTAATTTTTCAATAATCTTAAGCTAGTGATAAGTTACTATCACAATATCAATAGCAAAATATTGAAATAATGAGTAACATAAATAAGTAGAACCACACAGGTCTAAGCACATCATAATATCAATAATCAAATTCAATAATGATATTAGGAGTGTTCGAGCTCACATGCCCCAACCCTCCTTAGGTTAACTTATTAAATCTTTATGAAAGCTGATCATAATGCACCTAAGGGCATTAAGTAATTATTCAATATTAGATATGGTCCTCTCTACTCTCGAGTAAGTCTTTAGCTTCTCAAAAGGTTTCAATATCACATTGGCCCCTTAACAACATCCATGCAAATGAGGGCCGGTCTGCATAGGGGTATTTCTGTTATTTTATTTAGGGCTTTTCTGAACCTCAATAGGTCCAAAACTAATCTCAAGGTTACACCTTGACGTTTTGAACTTGAAGAAATTTTCTTGCCGTTTAACAGGGTCGTAAACCCCTTAAACCTACCCCGGTTCAATTAATCAGTTTACCCTAACCCTAGGGGTGGAACAATAAAGTATCTACATACTAGGATTTTTCCCCACCATGTAGATTGGTCAAAATTTAGGTTACCCATTATACTCTCAGTGAGAATTTTCTTAATTTTTTAAATCACTCATAGGCCACTAAACCAGAGCCCTGAAGTCGAGTAAGTGGTTTTCACACAATAATTTTAACTATAAAGGGTAAAAGGGTCATTTTATAGTCTTTGGGGTTTTTTCTAGGTCTAAAACTTGATCCAAATACTCCCACTCTTCTTAAGGTCCAATAAAAAAAATTATTTTTTTTTGACATTTTTATCCTCATGAACCGGACACAGTTCGACCCTTCATTCATTTCTTCTTCTTTTTTTAAACCGGACCGGTTTGGTTCAGGTCGACGACCCACAATGCGGATCATCTTCCCCGCATCCAGCCAAAAGTGTTTCCGCTTGTAGCGGCGCTGCCCCTGGCCACCACAGTGGGGTAGTGGCCTGGGCTCCACTGGATCGCCTCTAGGTGGCGATCCCAGCGAGGCTGGCTCCCGCTGCCACCCGGTGGCCGGCTAAGGCCAAAGACTCTTTTTTTTCGCCTGAGAAGCCGCGATAGCAGGGCACCACAGCCGGCTGATGGGCTGGGCTTGACCGGATCACCATTGTTCGGCGATTCCAACCACCTAGGTCCCTCCGGCCAGGAGCTTCGCTACACCAACACATTGTTCTCTTCTCTCTCTTTTTTTTCTGCGACAATCCGGCGGCCTGCACAGCAGTAGCTGAGTCTACCGCTGCCAGGGCCTCGCCGGAGCAAGGGGCTGCCGCGGCCAGAGTCATGGATGTTTAGGCCAGGGACAGGGCCACCACGGACAAGGCCAGGGCTAGGGCCACCATGGCCAAGGCCATGACCGCCCTTGCTTACAACCGAAACCGACTGTTTTGCGAACAGTTTTTGCAGAAATTGCTTTTAATATTATTTTTAATAAAATAAATTAATGAATTTCCTACAAATTTTAACTTGAAATCCTACCTTAGCTGAGTTGTCGTCGATCCACCACCGCTGGAGCTTTGCCGGAGCCTTGCTGGAGCCTCACCGGAGCTTCGCCTTTCACCGCCTTCTCTCCTTGAATTGGGCAAAGACCCCCTAAATTGTGCCATAAAAAGGCCTTTTATAAACATGGGGATTAGGGTTCCTAATCCCTTTAAAAGTTGGGTTAATCCTTCTCAATTAGGCCTCTAAAAAATAATTTTAGAATTCTAGTTAACCGGGCCCGCAAGACAACTTAAACAGGCCAAATACACATCTAAATCCGTTAAACGGGCCCTATACGATATGTTCAACTTCGAGCAATCGTATCTTCTTCATCCGATCTCCAATTCGCGTGTTCTTAGTGGCATTTCAAAGCTCAGTCTATCTACTTTCTAATAGAATTAGTTTCAAATACAAATTCTATCTAGGGAGGTAGTTATTCCACTAAGAATATCAGCGGGTCAATCACCCTATTTTTTACGTATTTAATTTTTGAAACCTAGAAAAATTAGGGATATTACATTCTTCCCTCCTTAAAAGAATTACATCCTTGCAATTCGCCACAGCCAACCCGTTTTAAGCTCGACCTTTAACCCAAAAGTCATTCTTCCCTTTTAAATCACATCAACTGCAACTTCTAATTTATGTAGAATACATACTTAATATCCCATAAAATTGAGGTCGTTACAGTGGTGGAATAACATGTTCCTAATTAGATTACTTATTTTACTATGCTATATTAGTCTATTTTCTAATTTAACTAGATTTAGTCTTGCTTACCTTATTTAAGTAGGAATGCTACTTTAATCTTTTATAAATTAAAATGCATAGCTTATTATGAATTAGACAAAAGAAATTAAGTTACTTTTATTTAATTTTCTGCCTTGATCCTTCTCTTCTTTCCCATTTCTCTTTAATTATATCTATGTAGACCCCCCTTGGTCTACACCAACTTTTTCATGGGATTTCAATTTTTCAAACATGGCTGAATTTTTTTTGGTCTTTATACAAAGTGGAGTCTATATTATGCAACATTCGATGTAGAGCACTAGTGGGCCTGTGGCACATGAATTTTTCTACTCGGTCAAAATTGCTCTCCCCATCATTATAATGACCAAAGTTCAACTCTGGGACGAGGTGGAGTGGAAGCGAAGTAAAATATTATGATCCGTCATAGGGGTCAAATCGCACCTTCATTCTATTTTAATTAGGAATTAATTATTACTTATAGTATTTTAAGATATTAAAAATTTACTCTTATTAGGCTTAAGCTAATACTAGAGACCTATTATAATTACAAGTTCTATTAAAAATAGGGTTCTCAATTATTTATAAATATATCGGGGGTTTACCTATTTTATTATTAATAAAAGTAATAAAGAAATAGATCAATTATTTTAATTTAACCTTTTTAATCTTAACCTTTTTTTTTTCTCTCTTCTATTTCTCAATTTTTTCCTGCCTAAACCCTCTAGTCTACATCAGTAAAACTCAAGTATTATAGACTCACGCAAGGGGTAGAAACTATTCTACTCCGCTAATTTTGTGTTGTGGCACTATTAAATTAAAATTTGACGATGCACAAAGCTAAAGCTCGCTTGCGACCGCGTTAGCCCGATCATAAAACTCAATTCAATGTATTCGGTGTTGATAGAAGGTGTCTGGTTTGTATGATGTTGGCCTCTTGGCAACGGTGACATTGATTTTTTGTTTAGGGAGGACAATTGATAGAAACGTGTATACCAACATCGGATGACGTAGCCTTGAGAGAGATAAAAAAGGAGAATATATATTTGCTTTCCAGATGGATGTGCCCAAAATATCCCTGCTTCTTCTGTAATCTCGGAGTGTCCTGCAAATAGCCTGCCGACACGTGGTAGTCAGCATATTGGGCAAGTCCATGTCAGCTACAGTCCGCTCCATCAAAAGTGAGTTGGGAGTGGGGGCCCGCACAATAACGTGCGAAAATTCGCAGTAGGCCCAGAGGAAAGGAACTACATAGTATGGTGTTCATTGCCCACTCGGAATTCTACCAACACAAATGTAAGGCCCACTCAGAAAGGTCCAGATCGTATTTAAGATGAGGGATGAATTGTGAAGTCGGCCCCCGACAGGGCCCACCTGCAGGATCCGTCCTGTAGTGACAGCGCCATGGACTGGGCGGAGATAAAATAAGATAAAAAAAAGTTTCATCAGGTATTCAGGTGTGAGCATCGTGTACCGTCTAATTGAGATGTTATTGTGAGAGTTATCAAAAGGGCTGCTTATCCCTCTAAGTAACACGTACTATCTGATCAAAATCTGACAAGCTGAGATGAGATGCATCGGCTAGCCCGAGCTTAAAATAATGAGAATGTTTTCGGAACGAAAATAATGTTTTCATGACCCGATTCCGTAGCCATACTAGGACCATTTTATGTACCATATTAGGGTAGGAAGTGTTTTTAATAGAGTTTTTTATGACAATGAGTCAACCTAAAAAAATGTATAAGAGCTTTTAATATTTGACATTGATAGCACGTACATATGTTAATATATATGTTAGCACTATATGGCACATATGCATGCTAGTATATGTTAGCACTAAGTTTATTATAAAAAAAGAAATATAAAAAACTTTTGTTAAGGCCAACATAAATAGTCAGGGCTTTGGTCATGGAGCCCCATCTCATATGCATCTTTATTGAAAAAGTTTTCATCCGTAAAATTGGAATGATAACAATTGAATCAATTGAATTCCTTAGTGTGAATTGTATTGTCTTGGCCTACAGTTCATTTTATTATTTCTAAGGGTGCTAATGAGCTGAGTTGAATCGAGTTTTTAGGTTTTTTGACTCGAGCTCAATTTCTTAAAGCTTAGATTGTGAATAATTTCTGAAAGTTTGATTCGAGCTCAATCAAATAGCTCGAAACATAGCTCGAGCTCGGTTCGGTCAAGGAGTTCGAAACTCGATTTAAATTTGAGCTCAAAAATATATTATAATAATTTAAACCTATGTTTGAATTGAGCTCGAATCCCATTTACAACCCAAGTTATTTTTTCCTTAAAAAATTTATATTAATTTAAAAAATTATAAAAATAAAAAAATTATAATAACTATAATTCCATTCTATTAAAGTTGTAAATATCACTTCAAATCTATAATTAAAATAAGAGTTAATAAATTACTCACAAAAACCTTTCATTGGTTACCAAAAATATAACTAATGGCGTTCAAATCTCTTATATAATAATCTACCAAAAATTGAACTAGTCACCCAAGTGACATGATGATGACAAATCATAGATTTAGTGACTACAAAAAAATTCTTCATTAGAACACTATCTGGACCTCAAGGTGTGCATGCAAATATAAAAATCTATTAGTAAGACATGGTCCAACAAAAACAAAAAAACACATATTATCTTAATTTTTACACAATCAAGAAGAGACCTCAAATCTATTTTTGGCACAATGGGCCTAAGTAAAATAGAGTCCCAAATATCTATTTTTTTATAATATATATTGATATATATGTATATATATATTATTTATCTATACAAAATATTTTTTTATGGTAGAGAAGACCTACTTGTTTTTATTCTAATAAATAACTTTGATCTTTGTCTTCATTCAGCTCTAGAGAGCTTTAAATTCTACCATACAAGGTTATTTGTGTTACGACCTGAGCCTTGAGAAGGGTCCATAGACCGCCAACACTATTGGAGTGCACCTGAGCTCAAGCTGTGATAATACAATAACATATAGTTTGCAAAAGATAAAGAATTAAGTTTGAAATTACTAAACTTTTATTAAACTAAATAACATGAGTTTCACCCAAGGGGTGTTCATCTGCAACTACAAAAATAGCTACTAATACATCAAAGAAATCAAACTAATCCTAATTCCCTTCATTAACCCTGTGACTGTTATCTCTATCATTTCTCGATGTTTTTACGCATCCAAATCTGTAAACAAACCTGTGCGCAAAAATACGCCTAGTGGAATGAACGTTCCACCCGTAAGCTAAAAGCTTCATGAGCCTTAGATAAAACATACACTGTAATCTTAGCAATCATCGTTCACATAACAACAACAAAAAATCAATTAATCTCCAGAATAAAACACCTAACATGATTTCTAGATAAATTTATGTACATGCATCTAATTTAAACTTAACCATCCAGCACATTTACCCGATCACCATATGCTTTGTCATTCATAACTTATAATCTACACAACCCATTCCCTATAACACCCAGAGAACTAGCCATGTGATCCGTGATTTGCGCCGGTGCAAATACGTCGTGGTTGGTCATACTCGTGCACTCATAATGAACTGTGAAACCGGGAGGAAATTACCAAAGGCTGGGGTCCACCCTCATCCCTACGTGGCACCTGGGTTGTCTTATTAACTTGAATACTGAAATTGAGTCACTCAACCCAAATCTTAACTACCCTTGTCAACCCGTCACTCTTAGGTGGGTTCTTAATACTTAGTCTACCAATTAGGCAATGCACTCCTCTCACATGCCCAACTCATAATCGGTCAACATATCATTCACATTAATACACTTCATCACATATCCTTTATTCTCAACAAGATCTCTCCTAATAAAAAGATTTAAGAATCACAGCAGAGTGTGTCATGTGCTCCATAAGTGTTATGTATATATAATAAAATTCCAACAAGGTCCTGCACATACTATTCAGACAGTTTACTAACAATTCAGCATGGTATTATTAAAGTCGACCTATATCATGCATCGGAGTACAACTGATTCCCTTTTTACCTACCTCTTAAAGCTTGAGAGGGAATTTGTATCTTATTGCCAAGAATGTGCTTGAATTAAATAATAAAAGGATACATAGTTCTGATTCATTCAATAAAACTTCCCACAATGGACACAAATCATGCAAGGTGAATTTAATAACCTGCTGTCTATGATACATACTAATCACTACAACAATACACAGCAAATCCATGGCAACATACATCAGTACACATATATTATTTAGAGATAATTCATTCTCCATTATTCAATTATTTCCTTGTAGCCCCAGCGCATTTACACCTTCCTGATTACGATTAATTACTCCACATACGTCTTCACCTTCAATCACTCCAATCACACACAGGAGCATTCCTTTTATTAAAAAATGCATAACTGACATATTCTCCACTACTGAGAAAGAATTATAAGATAAAAATATGTATACATGATACAATCACTAGATGGGCAATTATATCCATAATCGTTAGTCTCACAGTTATATATATGTTGCGTCATAGATTTGTTTTAAACTTATCCTAACATATAATAGAATCATATCACTCACAGACCAAGCCCATACTTTAACCATATGAATCACGCTGGAAAACTATGGAATATTTCATGGAATAGAATCAGAGGATGGCACATCAACGTTGGAAATCATACAATTAATCAAGACATACTATACTTTGCAAAAATAAGAATTTGAGCAAAAGCATGATATTAGGATTTCCTTCATCACACAACAATTGTAAACAATTCATGCTGAGAGAACAATTCATGTTCTAAATGAGGGACCTCACCTTAGCCTAATTTGAAGCACAAAACGTCCCAAATATCACTGTTCTTCACAAAATTCTAAGGAAAACCACAACCAATCTCTAATTAATAGAAGTAAACATGCAACTAACGCAAAGGAAAGAAGATGATGTGATTTGGAAAAAATTGAACGATTCAACACATTGTGAACAATGATTCCGGGAATAAGAAAAGCGGAAAACTGGCCAAAACCAAGAGGGAACGTGAAATACATCAAAAGACCTTACCTTTATGCCTTCCTCTCTACAGCCCGGTCCTCTCGCCGCCTAGATCTCACCCTTGTCGCCGTCGTCGGACCCAAAACTTGTTCCTCATCGAACTAGGGAGAAAAGGGACTGATGGGGCAAGAGGGAGGGAGGAGATGAGGTTTATAAAGAGGAGGGAAAAGAGACATCAACGGAGAGGGGAGGAGAATCGTAAAGGGAAAAGCAAGGATCGTGGGGGAGAAGGACTCGTAGGGGAGAAGGAAATCTCCTTCTCCCGTTCTGTTGGATGCTGGGGAAGGAAATTTTTCCTTCCCCCAACTCTCCCAGTAATCCCAAAGCCCGACGGGTCTGAGTTCGACTCAAACCCGAACCGGGGTTGGCGACTTAAGTTTTTACTAAAATAAAAAACCTAGCGCGGGGTTTACAATTTGGGAATATCATTAGATGGTTAGCGGCTAGAACAAAACAAGAAGAGTTGTATGGAGGTTGCCAAAGCAAAGAAATTGAAATGCAAATAGAATAAATGGAAGTGCTAGGATCCCAAACCTCGCCTAGCACCAAAATAGAAGGCCTTGTTCTGCAGGGTACAACTCGGGACAATAGAGAAATAGAATAAGATGGAGCCTACCTACTTGGTTCTAGATAGATCAAAGGAATAGAATCCAGGTAATTCTTATGCTACTTTGAGGAAGATTGATCTGGATCCCTAAGAATTAGTCTTAGAGAAGTAGATGGCTTGACTCCACTGGGAGATGGTAAACTATATGTGGAGCTAGAGGCAGAGGGATTTGTATTTGGCTCACCATTAGATGAATAGGAAGTAGGTTGCTCAATAGCTAACCTCAGATATAAAATAATATACATGCGCTAATGCATTGTTGATCATCCATGTCATTTCATATGAAATAGAAGATCATTAGAAAATAATATATTATGTGTATGTACAAATATATATATTTTTATAGACATTCATGTATATGTATTAATAGGAAATTGTTCATATGTGTCTAGCACATTGCAAGTCGTCAAATCAATATCTAAAAGCTCGCATAAAATATAAGAGGGATTTGGTGGTTGCTTTATCAAAGACTAATCGCCCTAAAATGTCAAAATGACTATTGCACACTTGTTGGCAAGTACCAAGTATAAATATGACATTTATAATATTTTTATTCATATATATATTATTGATATAAATTTAAAATCTTTAAAATTATATGATTTATTTTATATAATTTACTCATTATGTTAAAGTCAATGTAATAGAGTTGGAACCTCCGCAAGTGTGTAAAAGAGTTTTGACAGAGTTAAGATATTCAACACATTATAAATCACAAGTAAAACTTTTGGACCCATAGTTGACTTCATTTATTTTATGGTTTATAAATATAGGGGATGAGCAAATGGTTGATTCTATTCAATATAGTAGTCATGACTCGTGATTAAAACTTTATATATACATATATATATATACACACACATACAATCTTACCCACATAAGCAAAAAAGACCAATATGATTAGTTAAATTAAGAATATGCAAGTAACATTATATATTTATATTTTTTAAGATTAGAATAATTAAAGGTAGTATTTAAAAATTTAATAATATATATTATATAGATGAATAAGGGTATATTAAGAATAAAATAATTTTTTATACTTATATTCTCAATTTTATTAGTAGTAGGATTTATATTTATTTTAAATATAATAACATAATATGGATATTATATACAATAATATATAATATATTACATATTATATATTAATGTATACATATAGTATATATTTTAATATAAAATAACATAGAATATTATGGGTATATGAAAGGTAAAAGTTAAAAAAATTATATAATATAGGTATAATATATTAATATATAAAAAATAAAATATAGCAAATCGAGTTGAGTTTGAGCATAGCTTCAAGTCGATCTCGAGTCAAACTGATCAAGTGTTGAGTTAATTCAAGTTGATCTATGTTCGAGATCGATTTGTTTACTTTCGAGTTCGAACCGAGCTTGAGTTGAGCTCCATTCGAGTTGAGTCAAATTTGAGTCGAACCGAACAGAGCCTATTCAGCTCGACAAATTGACTCGACTCATTAGCGGCCTTAACTATTTCTACTTATCTCCATATATCTTTGGCATTGTGTGAATATTATTATCTTGGCTCTCCATATTATTCTTACTTATCTCCCTTCTTGCTTCCACTAAACAAGGACTTGGGCCCATTGCCGAACAAGTCTGCAAAGAAAAAGGGCTAAAAAATGCCAAGGGAAAATAGGTGGCTTGTTCGCACTTTCATTGTTGAGAGGAGACAGCTTATCAACGGAACCTCTGCATACGGGGGGCTGAATGGGAAAGCTGAATGAGAAGGCTCAAGCAGATGGCTGACATCCATTAGCCACGAAGAAAGCGAAGGAATGTGACAGAGAAGTAAGAGCCAAGCCAGGGGGATGGATGGGGAGGAGGGGTTTAGTTCTTGTAAAAGCTACATGATTTGACCTTGTTTACTTGTTGGATAGGACTCGACGGTGAGTACTTGAGAGGTGGTGCGAGCTAGAGCTGGACCACATATCCAGAGCCTTAGAGTAGGGCCACATTTTATAACTACTCTGAAAACCAAATAAAAGTTTTAAAAATTATTTATCACTAATTTTTTTCATAAAAAAGATTATTTTCCAAAGTAAATTTTTATGATGTGATATTTTATATTTTAATTTGACTAACAATAAAAGTTAAGAGTAAAGGCTAAATGAAAAGGTTAAAAGGTTTTTCCTCTCTAATTTTTAATGTATTTTTTTATGATAAGATATTTTATACTTAATTTGATTCTTAATAAAAAATATTTTAATTTTCAAAGTAATTTACCAATTATCATTAAATTTATATGATTGAATGCTAATATTATTGCTATAAATTTGAAACTTTCAAGTACACTGACCACCCTCTTCGTCTTCTCTGGCTCCAAAGTCTCAAAACGGGTTAATTTCACAAAGCACTAGATGAAGATTGTTGTGATTTACGTTCTCATGATACACCATTGTAGCCTTTTGGTTATTAAGATGCTGATTTGGTTCAGTCTAAAATGAATTTTGTATATAAGGATATAATTTTTATTCTATTTAAGGAAGAGTTTTTCTATTCCCTTCTAGTAATGATCCAAGCGTAAGTTTCTTATAGGAGTCGTTTATCCCCAAGATTCACGGTACACACGTTAATATCATTATTATTAATAGCATATACGTAACTAATTTTAAATATCAATAACTCTCCTTAATGAAGATGAGCTACTTATTACTTCTATTTGTCCCAAAGTACCATATCCAGATGACCGGCTCTTTCTCAGGAGATTCGCAAGTAAAAGTGACCCAAATTTTCCACTCACACATCATTTCTAGCATAGATTCTCTTATCACAAACCGTGGAAAGATTCTCAGAAGGCCAATGATTTAACAGTCGTAGTGAGAGCTATCTACAGTTTTGTGGTGAATCTGACGTACAATAACATAGACCGTTTTCTACATTTCACCGAGGATTACAAGGTAAGACATAAAAATTGAGACACAATAACAGTGACAGGAGGGAAAGCTAAATAAAGCGTTCATGTTATATGTAAGACATGACAAGTAACTATATATTATATATATAGAGATATGACAATGTGATGCCCCTCTTTGACCAGAAGCTGACAAGACATTTAACAAGTGAACACTGAAAGCGCTGATCCTGGTTGTATATGGTCGGTTCTTCTCTCGCTTTTTTTTTTTGGCTTCTTCATTTCCTTTGGGACTCATGTCCACTGCTTGGTAAGGAAAACGCTTTGCATTGCATCTTGATCTGTAGATGTAAACTGGAAACAGATCAGCACATCAAATCAATTATATATAAACGAAAAAGAGATTTACGCGGTTTTGTGGGTCATACCTCACAGTTCAACGGGCTAACTATCTTGTGATTTTGGCCAATCTTTGCTAGAAAGAACGTAAGTTGTATCCAACTTCATTAAGAAACCTTTGCCTCTGCTCTTCCCCCTCCCAAATTAGACTGGCCCTATCCTGAAAAGGGTACCTTCGTTGATTCCATGGATTCTTGATGAATTACATTGTAAAAAACATATATCGTTATGTCATTTGCTTCACGTTTTCGTTTTGTAAAGATACCTGATAGAATGCATTGTTGGACCCCTGCCCCTGCCCATGAACTGAAACTTCACTCTCCAGGAGACCGTAGTTCTCTAGTCCAGGGAAGGACTTGACTGTTGAGTTGTTAAAACTGATCCGGTAATTCTGATTGACTACATGTGGCGAATGGGATGGACTGTTGCTCATGTTCTGAAATTAGTTTTATATAACCAAGAACTCAGCAGATAATAAGATGGAACTAGCTCAACCTTGTGTAGCTAGAAGAAGATGGTGATTTGCCTACCTCAGCTTGCGGTACACAGCCTTCAAAACCCACACCAAAGTCGTAGGGGACGGGATTCAGGGAAGCCAATTTCATAGATAAGAACTAGACATGAAAAGAGATCCTCAGAAAAAATACCAAGATTTTACTCGAACAGTAATGAGTCAAAGAGGTGGTCAAAACATATCAAGTTTAGAATCATTACCTCTACTTGATTCTGCAACGACTGAACATAATTGATTATCTCATCTAGCATAAGGGCTTTACCAGTCACCTGCAAATCACATGACAATGTCAGAAGTCAGCACAGGCCCTTCCCTCTCTCTCACACACACTCCCTCCTTCCTCTGTTTGTGCAACCAGCAACAAAATTAAAGAGAGAGAAGAAGAAGAAAAAAAAGATAAGAAAGTGGGTTTCACCTTGTCACAGCCAGGGACGAGCCCCTGCAGTAGTCTCATCCTCTCGCTGATTTTTTCTCTTCTCACCTGTAACCATTTTGGAAGAAGATTTACTAAATGTTATACAATGAGGCTGGCATTATCAAAGATCAGTGCAATCAATATCCAACCAAAAACGAAAACAAAAAAGTGTGCAAGCACCCTTTCGGCAAGGCTATGGCTGTCTGTGGCTTGGCCTCTCCTTGCTCTGACGTGAATGAAGCCACTAGGGGGAGCTTCAGAATTTTTCTTCTCCTTCTTATCGGTTGTCTGCTTCTCGCTTTCCCTTAATTTGAAGTCAACATCGCCTTTTCTCTGTTTCTTCCCTTTAGCTTCGTTGACACACTAGTAAATTCAATAAAAATGGAGTCAGAATTTACATTACTGAAGGATTTCAAAGTCAGAAGCTCCTCGCAACTTCTGAGATTATCCCTTTTACCTCGGAATGTGCAGAATCTGCGCAAGTGTTCGCTTTGGTCTTCCTTCTTTTCATATTTTTCCTCTGTTCAGGTAGATTGCTACGCTTCTGCGTGCTTTCCACCTCGATAACAACCGAGTTGGATTCTGCCTTGTGTTCGATGCTAGAAATGGAATCAAAGTGAGTTTCATTGACGAGAACTTTTGCGTTGTTTTCATGAGAGCAACTTTCATGAAGAGAATGAGATGGGTAGCAGCAGGCATTCATGTCTCCTGTCAAAGACGGCAGACTAATGGGAGAGTTGGGAAGGAACATTGAGTCAAGAAAGACAGGTTGCTGTTGGTAAGAAAAGGCTGCCATTGTTATGTCTTCGTACGTGTTGTTTAAATGAAATGGAGAGGGAAGAAATATTAGAGAAGCCAGAGAACGGCAGCTAACCAGGAAGAAAGGTGGCTTCGATAGAAGGACGAGACCTGGTATATATAACTAGAGAGAGATGATGCAGTAATGACATTAAAATTTGTCCACATCTGACCGTCTCATGCAACTGGATTCCTATCTACTTCAAGGTTAATTCCAGGGTTACTGGCTGTCCATTGCTCTTATTACATAGATTCTTTTCATCATTTGTTAGATACCAAAACATGGCTAGTTCGAGCACCATTTTCATTGCATGTCTTTCAAGGCAAGGTCTTTCTAGTTAAGTTCTTTTACAGTTTGCGGATATCAATCTGGGGATAAGAGTAATCAGTTTAATTTTCACCCCTGCATGCGTTAGCCCTTTCTTTGAGGAGATTTCGTTCCTTAAGCATCACTCCCATTCCTTTAAACATCATTTCTTGTAAACTTGCCGAGACACTTGGGCATTTCTAATATCCTCTCGCTTGCTTGGTTACCTGGTTTCTAATCCAGCAGATAAAAGCAAAAGTTCAAATGTAATGTAAAAATGGTTTATCTACCCCTTTCTGGTTTCTTTGTAAGTACATGAATTAAACGAGAAAGCGAAAGCAGAGCAAGCTTGGGGGAATATCCCAAGTTCAAAGGTTAAAACTCTCCCATTTTTACTTAAAATCTTTTTTTTCGATAGCTATATTTTTTAGCTTGATCACATAGATCTTCACTAAGTCTCCCCGTATATCTACATTGGCATCTCCACCCAGCAAAACGCGTGTTAAGTACCTTCCATCTTCTGAAGGTTCCCTTTCATCGAGGAGCTAATCCTCCATTGATTTTAGGCTAATATCTTCTGCACATGCCTGGAAGTAATCTGCAATTAGAAGCAAAAGCGAAAGCAGATTGCAGAGAGCCTTTCTCCCCTTCACGTGTCACATAAGAAGATAAAGCCCATTACTTTTAGCCAATAACAATCCGTAATCCTATCTAGATAAGTTAAAGCAGAGACTAATTAGATAAGTTTTTGATAAAAAAATACAATTAGTGATAGCGATGACTGATGATAAATCAATCATTAGTGTCTATTCAGACCATGACAACACCAAATCTTTCTGATAAAGGACACATACCGATATAGAACCTATTATATTTAGGAAGTATTTTACATTGAAAATAAGCTTAGCGTAAGTTGTGCAGGGACCCAATTGACCGTGCATATAATAGCCCATGACAATGTTAGAAGTCAGCACACATGCCCTTCCCTCTCTCTCTCAAGCCGTCGATCTCTTGGATGAAGGGCTACACAAAGTTTATCATCAATTGGGAATATAAAAATACTTATTTTTATCACTATTTCACTAAAAATTAGTAGAATGACAAATGATTGAAGTTGTTGATTCAATTACAGGCCAATAAAAAGCTTGCTCTATCTGTTTATTAGTGTAAATTGGTAATAAGATAGCATACTTATTAACAATGCTAGCAACATGGGTCTCATTTGTACCATGCACAGGCCAGATGCTCCGATATAAGGGTTTTTTTTCATCTCCAACCCTCCTCAGGGTTGCATTAGAAAAGAAATGTTTTTTTATGCGACATTTTGTATTAAAGGGGAAAGTCTTTTTTTTATAACGCTTGCCAAACATACCCTTAAATGTGCCTTATTACAATGAGCCCCTGTTGTAAAGGGGCGCGTGGCCATAGAAACCAGGTGCAGCCCGTCATCTACCGAGGTGAACTAGCTACACTCAATATTCAATACCATGTGCCCAATAAGGGGCTCATCTTAAACTTTGCATATCACCGCAACCGCTATTACCACATGAGACCTGACTGTGTGACAACAATTGATGATGCAGGGATGGATTGTTGCAATGATTGGGTCAACTAGGCTGCAAAAGAAAGGCGCTATGCCAGAATTTAGCCAATGATATGTATACAATAGATCATCAGCTCTTCAGTGCCCACCAGGATTATCGCCCACAAGAAGAAAGAGCCCATAGAGAACAGGAGACATACAGGGGATCTCATCAGCCGATTTCTTTCAATGTTTAAATAATGCCCACCACTTATCACCATAAATAGTAGACACAATGATTATTTGCTACTGACACCGAGTAACAGGTCCCCACTTCCTTGACATCATATGAATCATATCTAACATGATCAGAAATTGTGGTGATCGATTTGCGAATTTCTGGCTCTCTCTGTTCACTGTCCTGATTAAGTGCTCCGAGGGGACTGGCGTTTTGAAGAGCTAAACTCCTACGTTGACCTGTAGGTGAACCTTGCAGGACTACTGCTCAAAGCGTGCAAGTGTACAACAAAAGCCTGGCTGTCCATCCAAAAGGTTTTGAAGAAGTAAAGAAGCATCTGGCAGCTAGCATAGATCCAGACTACTATATAAGAAAAATGCTTTAATCACGTTTAAGTTCAATACGTCAAGAACTTATTTCATCATCTAAACAGAGTTGATGTGTAGGGCCTTTCAGCTTAAACAATCTATGCCTTTTGTATTAGCAATTATAGTATTAATGAATGAGGCATGGAATATCGGAGTCCAAGTGCCATACCAACCCGATCCTAGGTGTTAATACTTCTGCAGCTTCTTTATAAACAGTTTTAATTAATTAACACTGTCATGACTAGCAAGACTGGAAAAAAAGATTAATTAAACTTCAGACTCCTCTTCTATGCATTGCATTTTTTTTTTCTTTTCAGAAATGGTCTTAAGGTGAGGAGGAAGAGCATTCTTAAGGACGCTAGAGTTCCTATTTTCACAAACATTCTTAAGGCAGAGTGTAACCCTTGGCCATGTATTATCAGGTAAGTGTAACCCTTGGCCATGTATTATCCCAGCCTATCTACGTGCATCGAAAGAGCAACTGAAATTATCAGCATCAGTGCGCGACTGCGCGTTGCCTTTACACGTTCTTTTGGTTCCACCCCTTTTGCACAGAGGTGATCTCATTCGAGCATTTCTTTTCTGCGGACATTTTAAAGTACTGACGGAAAGGGATGGAGCTCGGAACTGGTGCTCAACATATTTTAGTTTCGCCCATTATCCTCATTCTTGAACGTACTATACGATGTAGCCGGAAAGCATGGTGTCCAGAGTAAAAAAATTCAAGCGCTTACCAATGGCTATGCTGGCATCATCTAAGAAATACGAGCTCTTGTAGCCCAACTTGGTCTCTTTGTTTCTATTTAAAAGAGGCGATCCAGATTCCAGACTGCGTGAGCATTTTTCTTCATTCATCACGAGCTTTGACAAGTTATCTGGCACTTACCTCCGCAAAGTGACTAAACGAGCATTGGTTTTTCTGCATGGCATGGATACCGGCCCTTGTACTGGTTGGTTGGCGTTTTTCGTATTTTTTGCTGTTCATGTGCATGCCTTGCTTGGCAGATTTGCGCTTCAGAAGCCGAAAGGCACCCGCGTAGGAGGGCTCCACCAATTTGGTACAAGTAATAAATTGTCACTTGTAAGTAAGAGAGCAATTGGGAAATATGAAGGTCAAATTATTCTAACTCTGTTTTGGCATCCCTTATGCTTACGTTCATTGTGGATTCCCATCCAGATTTGGTCCTGCATTTCCATTTTGTCTAAAAATGAAATAAAAAATAAAAAAAATCCTGTGTGTCTAAATAAATAAAAATAGCAAAAATATAGAAAATTTATTGAACGTTCTGCTCAATACAACTATGGAAAATGGGCCTTCGGATCATGGTGGTATGAGACCATAACAGCCCACTTAGTGAGCTGCAGTTTTGAAAAGGCTTTTCCTCTTTATAAAGAGATGTTTGTATGAGCCCATATGCATCATTTTCAGCCTAGGCTTAATGGGTTGTTGCCTAGGCTTTGTGGGTTTTTGGATTTTTATCAGATAGCGCATGTAACTCACTCAAGGGAATACAACTGAAGAATGTCACTTGAATCCTTTGAAGCCAATGCTAAAAATATATTTAATGAAAATTAATTACAGTACATATTTGAGCTCGAGCTCGAGCTCGAGCCGAACTTATTGAAGCTCAAACTAACTCGAACCTAGCTAATTGGAGTAAAAATCGTATGGCACTCAACAGGTTTGGATTGGAGCTTGATTGAGTTAAATGTGGAGTATCTCTTGAAAAGAAAAAAAAAACAAATAGTTGCAGTGTTTCGGGTGCGTGGTGGAGCCGAGGATCCAAGAGAGTGAGACGCGTAAAAGATGAGAGGATGCCCCGACCAAGCCTCGGAGGCTGGACTAATTGTCGCGACGCGAATGGGCGTCGTTGTCTGGGGGGGAGAGGGCAATTATTATTTAAGAAGTAAGAGGGAGGACCACACGGTGGAGGGGCATCCAGACGCGGACAACGACCCGACACCGCAGGTCGAAAGGCCCTCCACGGCGCCTACGACTCCCACCCTCTCCGTCGTGTCGCACTCCTCCTACATTAATTACCCCATAACCAGGACCCATCCGTCTCGTCGGCCGTCGGTGCTCAGCCTCCACTCTATTTTCGCGCGTGCTCCGCCGGCCCAGGCCCACCAAGCCAAGTGTAGGGAAAAGCTGCGGTGGTGGTGGCCATTCTACTTCGTCGTGGGGCGTCTAGGCTTTACAGGCCTACGGTATCCTACCAAATGTAGGCATCTTCAAAAATATAAAAACGCTTCGTTTTCTGTCATTGGCGGACTTGCCAACGGCCCACGTGGGATTTCGGAGTTTCGAATGGAACGCTTCCCCTTGCAATTTGGGTGACTTTGCCCATTGGCTGCGTAGGATTCGGCTGAACATGCATAATTACCACATCAAATTTTAACTTCGATGTTTCTTCTGTCCACACTACTTCGCCGTCTCATTGAAATTTCACCTAAGCACTAAATATAGGGCCTTTTTCGAGATTCGAATAATGTAAAACATTAATAATATATATTGTAACACCTTAAATATTAAAAAATTAATAATATAAATTTTATTATATTTTAGTTATTAGTAGCATCACTCTTCGATTGAATATTACGAATTTTTTTCAATAACTCATTGACGTGTCTGAGAGAATTGTTGATACATGCAATTACTTCAAAATATAAGACAGTTAATTAATTTTAGAATTATAGGTAATTATAATAGTATCTAAGAATTAAAAATAGAATAAAAATAGGAAGAATAGCCAAAAGTAGAGACTTATTGCCAAAAAAGGGAGCAACAAATGACGAGAAGTGTGGGAACAACAAAAAATTATGTGGTGCTTGCGTTTTAAGGTAGAATGACTTCCTAAACTTAAAATCTCATCGAGTTGATAATATTTAGAATTATCTTTATTATTTTTTAGATTTAGATTGAATATTTGTTGACTCATTATAGTTTGACTATTTTTATAGTATTCAGGGTTAAATTCCAATTTATACATTGCTAAGGTTAAAACTATCGATTTGTTGTGTTGGTTTTTCCTTTTTATAAGTTAATTTCAATGTATATATGTATTATATATATATATATATATATATATAATTTTTTGAAACAAAATAGAACTTCTATGCACAATTCAGGTTGTAAGTGAAGTAATTGATGTGTTGGCGGTGCTCTTACATACGTGTGTTGCATGCATGTGGTTTTTGGTCATCAACAGTGTGAACAGCGCATCAATTCATCCACAATATCGACAACACACATGCTAACACATGTTAGTGTAAGTATCACTTGTATTAATATGTGGTAGCGTATGCAACATTGATATAAAATATCATCAGCTCCCTGTACCTTATGCTGTCATTGTCAGAGTGGAGCATGAAAATTTCTTTTGTTGCAAATTAGGTGTCATTGCCCATTGGTTGTGTAGGATTTTGCTGAACATGCATAGTTATCATATCAAATTTTACCTTTCATGTTCTATTCGGACTACAATTTAGCGTCTCTTGAAATTTCAGCAAGAACAATACTAAATTCACCTTTCTCGTGACTTAAGAACAATGTAAAAATAATTTTACATACACTATCTCGATATCTTGTGGAGGTCTCCAAAATCTTGACCATATGGTTTAGATCACGATAACTAAGATGATTTTACATGCACTAGCAAGAATGCACATACAAAATACATGTGCTATTGGTTTTTAAAATATTTTTAATTTTTTTTAAAAAACATTGAGAATACATATCACGTAAGTTAGAAGATAATATACAACCTTATCAAAATATTCTTTATATATATTAGAATTATATTTATTAGTCTAATATTATATAACATATAGAAGATTTGTTTTTTGTTCTAACACTTTTGGATCGATTTTGGTAGTTGTGCTCAATCATGTGGTAAAACACATTATGAAGGCATGATTTGAGAGGCAAGGGAGAGGTAACCGATTGTTGGTTGCTTTATAATCTAAATGAGCAAAAGAGACTAAAATAACTAATCTAATCTAAAAATTAGAGTTCTTCAACCAAATCCGAAATTTTTAGAATTACTTCATCGAGCCTCACTAAACTTTCCTTTGGTATGAAATCTTCAAGCAAAGGTATAAATGACAATGGATTTTAAGGGACCTCGCTGAACTTTGCTCTTTGTTGTTCCCAAAACCCTGTGCATGTGTTGAATCAACACAGTGAAACACTAATGACACAAAATATACTCAAAAGTTTTAATTTTTCTCATCCAGAATCTTTTTATCTGTGAAAACAAATTGGCTATTCCATCGTCTTGCCAACTAAACATTTGTGTCAAACATTCATCAAACTGTTTGAGCCAATTTGCCATCGAAAAGGGTTCCAAATCTTCAATAGTTAAATCACTCCAAAATTGTTCACTTAGAATATGAACTTCCCCGTGAATAGATTGTGACAAATATTTAGGATTAGCTTCAAGATGTTGCAACTTCTCAAGGGAGAATTGAACAAGAGGATCATGGGTCATGCATTGAACTAGTTTTTATACCAATTGATGCATGGAGAGTATAGACAAACTAAAGAATACTTGAGTAAAAATGGTTCTCCAATGATATTTACATAAATGCATTCGAATATAACATTTTAAGGACTAATATACTAAATCAAAACTACAAATTTAAGGGGGGGAAATGTTGCATAGCTTCGAATCCATGAGCTGACCCCGAAACCATGAGATTTAATGGGTAGATACTAAATCCATGGTATAAGAGTTTTTTAATCCATGGAAGAGATACAGAGAAGAGCTCCAACGGAAAATAAAGTTCCAAATTTTAAAGGTATCTCATCCACTCTCCCAAAATGAAACTAATATCCTATTCATACTTCAGAAAGTGGGTGCCTTTGGGTGTTTGTGAATTTACTTTTTTAATCCCTGAGGTTAAATAATGTGAAAAACTGTTTGATAAAATGTGTGACTAAATGCAGAGATTTATCTACTCTGGTATCAATGTTGCATCATTCATGTGGTATTCACACTACTAATAGTGTTTGAGTTGTGTGGTTTTGTCAAGCTAAAGCTACAAGTGGGTTACAATTGTGGTGCTACCAATCATAGTGGGAGAAAGGAATCGGTCATGATGGTTGTGAAACAAAATAGTCAAGATAAATGTTTTGGATGCAATGATTCACTTTTATAAGTCAAAAGTAAAGTGAACTACATACTCATTATGTTTGTAAAATCAGGTGGTGGAAAAGTGCAATGTCTTCAATTCTCAGGTGGTCAGGGTGTTTGCTCTATGCCTCCTACAATTCTTATAATGTTTCAGCTTGTTCCAATTAATTGATCTTATGGGTATTCTTGGTTTTTGGCTACAATTCTTATGTCAATCATCATCAATCTCACTAATCTAGATGACAAGTTTCTCAAATTTGCTCCGTACCAACTGTTGTTTACTATTGGAACATCCACTTAGGTTGTTGAGATCAATTTTGTTGAACATCTCAAGGTTCTATTTGGATGCATGTTGATTTGGTTTGAAGCGCCCCTGCCCTCTTTATGCTTTGGTATCATTTTTGTGATGCCAAAATTAATGATTTCATTTGAAGAGCCTCCACCTTACTGGCATTTTGATGCTATTACTAAGATAGTTGTAGCATCTTTGGTTGTGCATATTCATCTACACATTTTGAATTTAATAAACTTTAAAACTCGAGTCGAGTTTTTATTGAGAGGGAGGAAATGATGCATCAATGATATGGGAGTAGATAAATCTTTGCATTCAACCACATTTTATCATACATTTCTTCTCATCATTTAACCTAAGGGCTAAAAAAGAGAATTCACAAAAAAAAGAACTATAGACAACCACCTTCTGAAGTATAAATAGGATATTAATTTCATTTTGAGGGTGTGGATGAAATACCTTTCAAATTTTGAGCTTTCTGTTCTCATAGAGCTTTGCTTTGTTTTCTTCCATGGATTCAGAAACTCTCATAATGTGGATTCAATATTCGCCCATTTGAACTTGTGGATTTGGTATCAGCTCATGGATTTGAGTTTTGTAATCCTTCTTTTCTTAACTCTATAATTTGTTTCAGTATATCATTTGAATATTGAATGTATTAGAACACATTTATATGGAGTACCAATTTTATTCAAGTGTATTTTTATTTCATCCCTATTCTGTGCAAAACTAGCCTAGACCCTTGACAATGAGTTTTATAAAACCAATTGATAAAGCTCTAAAAAGTAAGCAACTCAGGAATTCACCAGTTTGTAGCCAAAAAAAAAACCATGAAATGAAACTCAACAAAATAACCAGATGTAAATCAACTAATTTATTCTATATCCACATGTTACAAATTTAGGAATCCACCTTGTAATAACATATAAGATCTACTAAGATTTCATAAAGGAACATGTTGAATCCACAACAAACATAACCCTTTCTCAAAGCTTAGAATTGAAGGCACCATGGTCATAACCAAAAACAAAAGGAGACATCCAGAATAATTCACCGATGAATTTGTCAATATAATTCCTCCCTTGTACGAAATCACAAAAGAGACTCCTTTCAATTAACTGTAGCTGCAACAAACTTAAATGGCAAAAAATGCCCTTTATCATAACTTAATGTGCCTATTTTTGAAATGCCTCAAAGTACCTTGTTTTCAACCAGAACTTCTATGGTGTTCTGCATCAAAAACTTAGGGGAAAAAAATCAAATAGAGGATTAGGAACATATGTGTAAGCAACTTCAAAAGGTGTTACATGTAGATTTAGAAATATAAGCATTATAAGTGAGTTGTACATGCAATAAGCACACATTTTATATCTTTGTTTTGTCACTTGAAAGCTGGGGTGGCCACAAGCCGAGACGAAGCCCTTTGTGGCCCCCTTAGCCCCTCACGGGGCTGTGTCCATACCTACAGGGGAGAAGGGAGGCCAGCCCAGCTAGACCACTGCCCCATTATTATTATTTATTTAAAAATTAGTAAAAAAATTTAAAAAAATATTTATTTATTTATAAAATAGATGCTAGAATTGCATCACTTAAAATAAGTATATCCCTACTACGTTTGCACATGTTCACCTATTTATCATTTGTAATTATAATTTAAAATATAAAAATAATAAAAATTATATTATGAACTAAATGACTAACAAGTCACATAAATCTTCTCTTAGTTCCTCTTCAAAATTGAGAGATTGTGCCCTTTCTTATGTGTCCAACTAATCCTTCAAGCAAATGCATGCCTCCACTACATCAGGCATTAGCCAATTTCGCTTATTATCTAACACCCTACCTCTTGCACTAAAAGTAGATTTCGATACTACTGTTGTAATGCCCGAGATTTTTCTCACATTTGCTTAAAATTCATGAATTTCTTTTGCAATATAACGGTTGTAAATAGGGAAAAATGACAAATACAAAACCTGTGAAAACAGTTTTTATAATTTAAAGCATCACACATCAATCATTTTTTCATCCAAATTTTTACTCATTTAATCAAACATCGTACGGCCAAACCAAACATCCATAAGTGCTACTCAAAAACAAATGTACGAATAAATTATTATGATCATAGACTTTAAAAACAAATCACTCCTAGTCATCCCTGAGTGCAAGTCCCATAATAATCCACAGTTTAATCCAAATTATAAGTTTAGAAATCATAACACTTTAATTCACATCTCACCCAATACAAGAGATTGTGGAATAAACATTACTCGCAGTGAGTCAATGATATACCTAAGTCAAAGGGAATCAATTTACCATGAAAACGAGCATCCATCTTCAGGAGCTCTATGTCACAAACTTGCAAAAGCCTCCTGAACAACAGGGCAAAAAAATAGGGTAATGAGTATTTTCATACTCAGTAGGAAAATACCCAGTACGAGAGTTTTAAACAGTGAACTCAATAAGTCCATACATAGATGCGTTCATGTAGCTCAAACATAGAGCAAACAAGCATATCATAATCATGCTCATATGCATACAATCACACATAACACACCATCAAACCAAACTTACACAAACACCCTTAATCAGGGTCTTACAAACTTACTCGTACAATCATACGCTTACTCATACAACTGACACATATATATACGACCTTACTCATATAATCATATACTTACTCATACTTGTACGACCTTACTCATACAATCTTACTTGTACGGCCTTACTCGTATACTCTTACTCATACTCATATTCTTATAGTCTTACTTAGAATCATACTCTTACAGTTGTGCTCATACACATACTCTTACAGCTGTACACATATTATCGACCATTGAAGCTCATTACAACTAATAAGCTCCAGCGTCAAAAAGGAAAAAAATGCCACTAGGGTATCACCTTAACCTCTGGGGAGTGACTAGATGTCATGGACATTTCAGAAGGCAAGACACACCAATGCTCATGGGGTATATGATCAAACAGGTAAGAGTAGGTCCATGATACTACTTACTTGAGAGCGCAAACATAAAAACTCACACATAAGGGGTCATACAATTGCCCACATTTTAATGGTTTTATAGTGCCATACAATTGCCCACTATTATGGGTCTTATAGTGCTAGTGCTGCTTTTGGGCAGAAATAATGCAATGTCACTCTTTGGTGGAAATCATACAATGTCACTCTTAGGCAGAATCATACAATGCTCTCAATACAACATCAAACATTTGGGCTTAATTTAGCACACAGACCAAATCAAAAACATACATCGCTCTTAATAGAGCATCAAACGTCTGGTGCTCTATACAGCACAAATAACATCCCATAGGATAACACCATGGCAAAACATGAGAGATGCTCAGCCGACTCATTATCAGCTAGCTCAAACACGAAACTTAATCCGTCGAACCTACAGGTCTCAAACTCACAACGCTATCATTAGTTGTGCTTATAATTCAAGTTTGAATTAAGTAAGTTATGGAGTACAATTATGCCACACAAACTCTCAAACATACAGTGCTCCACTGATCAAACCGAAGCTGAGCCCGATCTGAAACCCTAGTTTGTCAGGGCAGCAGACTTCCTTAACCCATCCATCTTATAACATAACTCACCATACTACAAATCCTTACTGTCTTAGAATCTCCGCCATCCACCTTATGGCCAAATCATCTTACACAAAAGTCATCAAACAAGTTCCTTAGAGCCAAACACAGTTATCAGCCTCTTACTTATACCTCACTTATTATACTTTTTTTTCACTTCATAATATGTACATTATGCTTGTACAATTATGCAACACTCTTACCATTTGACAATCCCCAAACATACGCTTGAATCCAAACCAAACAAACCGCTCCAATCCTCGCCCATCAAACTTACATCCTCTGTCTTCCTTCATATGCTTACCTATCCACAACAAATCCAGACGAAACCCTCTGTCACCTCAAACTGTCCATCGCCCGTACTTTTACCTCCACACGGATACACTTATCCATCAAATAGGTGTATAGCCATCATACATATGTATGTCTAACACACACATGTATAGTGTAAGATCCCTGATCTTTAAACCGGTTTTTGGTTTCCTTTAATTATTGGTTATCGTGAGACTTGCGCG
Source organism: Saururus chinensis (assembly GCA_035235625.1). Classification (NCBI taxonomy): domain Eukaryota; kingdom Viridiplantae; phylum Streptophyta; class Magnoliopsida; order Piperales; family Saururaceae; genus Saururus; species Saururus chinensis. The sequence goes on from CP141145.1 coordinate 39,087,509, forward strand.
TTTTCTGATTTATTCGGCGATTTTGTGAATAAATAGTATTTATAATAGTTTCAATCAAAATCAACTTTAATATTAGTGATTTTAAGTTTAATTTCTACTATTTTTCAAAAAATTAGGGTTTTGGCGGGACCCCTGTGGGCCCCACCGTCAAAAATTTTATTTTTGGGTCAAATGAACCTAGACATCTACCTAAGGTTATGCAAAAATTTTCAGAATTTTATTAGGCTTAATTAATGCTTAAATTTACAAAATACCCATTTTTAGCCTACTTTTCCTATTTACACCCCAAAACTTACCCATGCATACCCCAACCCTTACTATAAAAGGGCAAACCAGAGCCATTTCTATTTTTGGGAATAGGCTAAGGAGGGAGGCAGGCCTAATCCCCAATTAGGCCCGAATTAGAAGCGTTTTAAGGTAAGCTAATTCATGACTTTCTTCTTAATCTCTTCTAAATCTACCCTTTCCCCCTTGATTCAAGTCATTTTTAGGCATCAAAAACTACTGATTTGTGTTTTACTACAAACCCTAACATTCAAAATTCGATTTTTACTACCAACAAGCCCTAGATCTAAGATTTAATTAGGGATTTCTTGGGTAAATCGATTTCTATTGGTGTTTAATTCAAACTCAATATGTTTTTAAGGATTTCAAGAAGGGTGACTCTCCAATCCAAGCTTAATCAAGTGCTGAGGTAATGGGTCTTCAAAATCTCTATTTATCTATGGTGAAACTTTTTATTTTTGGCTTATTTCGAAATGGGTTGCTTAAGTTGGTGTGTTAATGGTAAGATTAGAAAATGGAGTTATTTAATCCCGATTTCTTAGGGCTTTGCATTATTATGATATGGTTTGATGTTCTGGAAGTCAAGAAGGACTTTTGATGATGATTAGGTTGTTAGATGTGGATGTGAAGTGTTATCAATGGTGTTTCGGTTTGGATTCGCGAAAGGAAGAAGATGGACTGTTCTGCCTTGTTGGCGTTCGAACGTCCCTTCTAGGCGTTCGAAAGGCAACACTGTCAGAACGATAGTTTTCCCAGCCGATCGAATGGCTTGCTAGGCGTTCGAACGGCCAAACGGTGAATTTCAAAATTTTGCATTTAACTGTTCAAATGGCCTGAAGGGCGTTTGAACGACTACACAACAGATTGGTGTTTTAATGCATGATGTTTATTTTGATGATTCTACTTTAGCTTGCCAATTTTATATGAATGTAGAGTGTTTTAAGCTATATTATGCTACTGGAAATGCATGCTATTGAGATTATGGAGTTGAGATATATGCTTAGAGATTTGTGGAATGACTTATGTTTTGTGGCATGGTGTTGAAATTGTCATCTTGAAATCATGAATGGTTGATTCCCTTGGATTAAGCATATTTTCAGTAGAACGACCACCTATTGATGGACTGATTTGTCATGATAGAATGTAGTTAGTGATGAGTGGATGTTGGTGAATGTCATGACTCAATGATGAAATGAATGATCTTATATGTGTTTAACCTTTGTGGTTGAGTTTTGATTTGAGTTATGATTTCAACGTTCTTCTCCTATGATTTCTGCTAGAATTCATGTTTAGATGGGAATTCACATGTGTAGTGTGGTAGTGAGTTTGATTTCAAGCATGTTGACATGCATTGGGTGAAATGCTTCTACTAGTTATACACACACACATGTGGGGGTTAAATGATGAGGTTGAAGCTTGATATTGTAATTACAAATGATGCATTAGGGGTTGATGAGAGCACTTATCATGGATTAGGATTCATGTATGGCTTGCCCACATATGTACCATGCTGCATGCATCATGAAAATGGATTTCCAATTGAGGCTTCATCGAGGTCAATCAAACTTGACCGATTGGATGCAATGTGGTGAAATTGTGTGCCAGATTGATCGGTCATGGATTAATCGTAAGTTGATTGGTCCGAAAGGACATGTTTTGATTTGTGTTCCTGTGTGGAACGAGTGCACTCCCCGGGTTGAGTCTAGTTGAACGGAGTTAAATAGGGATGAGTTGTGCACTTGTCTTGCGGATTGAGATTAGTTATGATTCGCTGGACCCTGAGAATCCAGCTGGTTTGTCCTAGTGCACCGGCTTGCTAGGTGTTGTTGCTTGGGACTTTAGTCTTGACAAGCAGGGTTGCCCGGGAGTTTAGACTTGATGGGCAGGCGTTGCTCGAAGGCGTTGACCTTGAGGAGCAAGAGTTGCTTGAAGGCATTGGCCTTGAGGAGCAGGAGTTGCTCGAAGGCGTTGGCCTTGAGGAGCAGGAGTCGCTCGTAGGCGTTGGCCTTGAGGAGCATGTCTATTCGATAAGTGTTTGCTCGAGGGCTTCGGTCTTGAAGAGCAGGTTTATTCTCTGTGTATGGACTTGCATGTTGGACTAGTGTATGTGTGACACTTATACATGCATGATGAATGAGAATGTGATGCATGATGGAATATGTATGTTAGAGATACATTTCGTGCAGGTTAATTATGATATGATGCATGAGGGAATATGTATGTTAGAGATACATTCATGCAGGTTGTTATGATATGATGCATGTTCAGGTGATGTATATGCATGATCAAAAAATGATGCACCATGTAAATCTTTGATCTGAATGATTATATTGCTATGCTATCGTATTTTCGATGTTGATAGTGATATTTAAAACCATTGTTGAGTTTGTTAAACTCACCCCTCTTTCTTGTGCTTTGTTTTGGGGCTGCGTGGTGCGACACGTAGACGGACATGATCTCCTCTTTGAGGAAAGGTCGGAGATGGCTTGGATGTGATCTTGGAGATCATTGTGTGACTTATCTTCTTTGGTTTTATGCTTATGTTTAGAACCTTTGTGTAAGGTTCTTTGTTTTGGATTTATGTTACATGTTATAATTATGTCTGCTGATGACTTATTTTGAGCCGGTGTGGGCTTTACTTAAATTAAGCTTGTGGGTTTGAGATTGTTATTTACCTTGTGATAAGCAACACCTTTTCTTTCCCTCTTTATTTACTCTTGCTCAAAGGATTGTGCGTACTCCGTATTTCTGTTAATCGCCCGTGGTTAGGGTTAAGTCTTCCGCTAGATCGTTTCTCAATTTTCCCTTCGTCGCCCCCGCGTGCTTGACTGGCCCTTGGACCGGGTTCGGCTTGGGTTGGGCATCGCTGGGGCGTGACATATAGCATGCACATACTTTCATATGTAGCTTACTAACATACACGCTAGCCATCACTAGCGCATACATACACATCCATACACGTAGAAACATACTCCCTAGCCATCACTAGCATATAAATACACATCCATACGCATAGAAACATACTCGCTAGCCATCACTAACACATACACAATCCAAAAACATAGCTTACTAACATATGTGCTAGCCATCACTGACACACACAATCCACATACATCATACATACTTACAACTCACATTCATGTCATATGCATTTCAACATGGCATAATTCATCCTCTTACATCATGCAAATGGATCATGATTTCACATCCAAAATATTGAATCATACAATCCTAGCATGCTACTACTCATTCAAAGCATGATATTATGAAATTACAAGTTCAAAGCTCCCCTACCTCATAATCATGATGTTTGATGGCAATCACACGATGCAGCGGACTTGGCGGCCAAAAGCATTGCCAAGTTGAGAGAGCTACTGTCCCGAGGGTTTAGGAAGTGCCGGAAGTACTCACGGCCAAACAAGGTGTCAGAAGTCCATGTGAAAAAATCCGCAATCCATGGTGGCACACTAGGGGCGGCTGGGAGAAATGTCATGCGAACAAAAGTGGCGGTGCAACCAAAAGTCGAGGGTGTACTCACTAAAGTTCGCCCAACGGCTAAGAAGTACTGTACCGGCCACAAGAGGTCGAAATCGGCCATGGACAACACCCAATGGCTGCAATTTTGAATCAACAACGGCCCGCATAAGGGGAGAGGGTATGGGGTGATGTTCGAGGATAGAGGAGAGGTAGAGGAGCCAGCCAATGGGTAAGTGGCCACGAAGCCGTCACTGGTCGAGGCTTGTACAAGTAAACCATCCACCATAGGTCATGGTAAGCCATATGAAATCTTGCCAGAGGCCGTCCGATACTGACAACATAAAATGGGCAAATATGCCGATGAGGTAGAACTAATTGGAGCTACGGGCTGCAAGGAGGAGCATGGGTCATAGGCGATCAAACTGGGCTAGGTTGGATCATATCTTGTTGTTACTTGGCCGGGGCAGAATCCACGGTGGCCGTTTGGCCATTGCCAACCAATGCCAGTGGCGTCAAAAGCCAAACACAGAGGGGTTGACCAGTGAAAAAAGTGGAATCATGATGGGGTAGGGCGGCTGCATCTACTACGTTGGGCCAAGACTAGCTAGCCATTGGCCAGTTGTGGCTCGCTTGAGCAAACCAATTACAATGGAAAAACATCATTCTTAAAAATAGAGGCATAACGGCCGGTGATGGTGGAATTCAGCCGGGGTGAACGAGGTGGCACCGGACCGAGAGCAGCTGCCTACCTCCATCATAGAGCTGGGGCGGATCCAGACGGTGGTCTGGTCGGCCCTTGTCAGCCCACAAACGTGACAGAAAGAGGGAACTAGAAAGAAGGGAAATAGAGCCCGGAACAAAGGGAAGGGAAGGAGAGGGCAGAGTAGCACGGGGCTGGGCGGAGGCTGAACAAGGCCCGAAGGGGTAGCCCACTGGCGTCATCAAGCTAGGGCAGAGCTAGATGGAGTCTGTCAGTTGTGGCGCACCGCCGGCAACCACTGTTTAATCATAATAGTTCACTGGCGGAAAACAAGGTAGGGAGGGAATATGGGGCGACGGAGGAGAGGCCCTCTGGAGCAGGGAAGGACAGCCTCCCACCATGGCCGGACCACAGCGGTGGCGGCACAATCGAAATAGAGAGGGAAGGGAGCAAACCGGGGAGGAGCTCACGGGTGTCAAATCGGGTTGGGGTGGCGCCGGGAAGGCAGCCTCGCAGTTTCTTGGCCATGGCCAGGCCGAGGTTAGCATGCGTCCAGCCGGTGGTGCCTTCTGTCTCAACTAGAACGAGAGAGGGGCTTTGGGCGGTTCTAGGCAATTCCAGAACAGACTCACCTGAGCCTGACATTTTAATTTTTTTTTCTCCCTTATCTCTTCACTTACTATTTCTTATTTTTTCTCTCTCTCTCTCTCTCTTTCGTGTCGAAAGTGCTTATCGAGACCCATGGCCTCGACTAAACCCCACACTCGACTCTATGGGTATAAATACTAGGGCCAAATATGCCGAAATGTCACATTTTCTACCAAAAATGACCATAAAAATAGCAAGAAAATCACATAACATCGTAGAAAATTCAGGGATCTTACAACTGTGGAAATGAGGGGGGTTAGTAAATTACGAGCTAAGGTAGACAACACATGACAATTCTATTTATGTGTATGCTACTAAGTTAAAACATTTATATTATTAAGTTTTTTTTAATAAGAAAAGATGTAAAATTAGCTTGTACATAGTTAACTAATTCATTAGTATTAAAGCTAATTTATTTTTTGTTTTGAAGTAACGTCCAAAACTTGGTTTTATGTGAAAGAGGGATAAGAGTAAAATAAGAATAAGAAGTTAATTGATTTCGTTTTGACCTATAAATTATTTCATATGTATTATATAAAAAATATAAATTATAATTTTTTATAAAGTATCATTTTTATCGATATAGATATTTATTTTATCACATATATAATAATTAGAATTTGTAAGGGGGGCACTAGCTTAAAATATGACTAGGTGGGCAACATCTATCATCTTGGAGGAGCATTTGGGCCAGCTTGACAATGTAGAAGAAAGCTGTCATATTTTGACTATTGCCCATTTTATTGTGGCTAGCTCTTGGGAGATAGTGTCATGAAGCACACCCTTCCCTTTGAGACTTGGTGAAGACGAAGGTTTAGCTATGCGCCATGTAATCTTGGATTACTACCTATTTGTAGTTTGCAAGGGGGGATAGCAAGTGCAAGAGTTGCTTCATCCTTCTCCATGACGAGATAGGAGATTTACCAATCTGATCACGATACAATTCACAACAAAATTAAGAGCTTATAGAGAGAAAGTTTTAGCGGTCCATGTAAGTTCCCACTAAAAGGGAGATGTAGTGGAGGTTTCACGTTATCCCCCACTAAAGTCATTAAGAGACTTTCATCACTTGCCCTTAGCAAGCGTTAAAGAAATGAGAGTGTCTAGTGGTAATACCCTAGGCTGACCCAGGGTCTGAAAATTTTGGAGTATAATTTTTTTCTTTCTTAAACAAGAAAACATCTTATGTGTATGTGAGCTATAACGCTCAATGTCTATGCACTACACAACTTCAAAGCTCTATCACACATAGGTCAGAATAAAATTATATTTTATAACTAATTTAGAGTGGGCTAACATTGTTATAACATTAGTTACCTATGTACGTATTAGATAATATCTATAATATTATTCTAATAAGATTGGATCCCAACATATTTTTACTCAATGGCTAATACACATAATAGGCAACATAAAATCATATATTTTATATACTTATAATTTGATAAATTAGTCAGAGTCAAACAAAAATCTAACAAATCTTCATAGTCATATGAAAACTCATAAATCATTGGAGGTATATATTAGATAAATCATTTAGAATTATAAGAATTATAATAAGCTAATCAGAGTCACACATCTCTTTCCTTCATAGAGCAAAGGAGAGTAGAGTAGGGCATATTATAGCATATCACAACAAATCAAAGTACAACATATCATATCAAGAGTAAAACATATATTTTATTCAGCATCTTAAGTTAACTACTTAATATGTACATTTATTTAAACATGCAATTAAAAAAAAGGTTAGAAATACTTACTCTTTTGAGGTATCTAAATGTAACGGTGTTTGGAGTTTCTCCTCTTGCTCCGAACCATTTATCTCTTTCCTGCCCAAAGACAGTAGACAGAACCTCCCTTTACCCTGGACGTTTCTCTCTTTATGTGCCTAAAGGCGGTAAACAAAACCTCCCCCTACTCGGGACGCTTCTCTCTTTATAACCCGAAGGTGGAGGATAAAGCTTCCTCTTTCCTTGGGCTGTTTCCCCCCTAGAGTACCTTACTTGATGAATGGATCCTTTTATTACGTAAAATACTCTCGATTTAGTCAATGACGCCTTTTGAAGAGACTAAGTCTTGAAGAGACTAAGTCGGACTTAACATGACTCAAAAATAGGAGAAATAAGGTCTCCTCTCCATAAACCCTCCACCCCCATTTATAAGGTGCGACACCACCCAAGTGACGGTGTTGCGTCTCTATTTTTGGCAGCGCTACGCTCATGATACATGCATAGTGTAGTGTGTGAGTCTTCCCTGCGACATTCGTGCCTGCTATGCATCGTGTGTGGCTTTTATTTTATATTTATTTTATTTTTTAAATTATTTATATCTTTTTACCCTAAACTTGAATTCGTACGTTTTTAGTACAATTGAGCTTATATCAACAAGCCCTACAAAACTAAAATGTTTAAAGTAGGTTATCACACTCTTTCTAATTGAGTCCAGCCCACAAAATATATTTCCTGATGTCATAACTTTTATTCTCAACCTCAGTTTCTAATATTTTTCAACATGTTACCCTCGTTTCTTTAAGATTTATCCACTTAGGGTATTTTTACTTCTTGAGTCACTGTCATAAAAAAAAATTATTATTATTAACTCTTTACATTTAACTAAATCAACAAGCACGATACTTACATTAGGATAACTAATTTTTATGACGGGAGCCCGTGACCAGCCCACATGGGGCACTGATTCATGTCGAGAGCTCTGTGTGGGCTGGTTACGGAAAGCCAGTCACGAAAACATTTTTCTAAAAAAATACTCGTTGGTATATATGCTTGTAAGGCTGGCGCAGAGTCGAAAAAAAATCCCCTACCATATGTTTGGCGTGGGAGTGTTTAATTAATCTAATTGCTCCCGCCAAAATTTTCACCTTGGTGTGCATAGGGTCAAGGAGGACATGGGGGCGATTGAGCAGTGAATTTTGAGGGCTTGTCAGTCACTGCCAGAGAAGAGAGCTCATTTTCTTCTGGGTAACAGAAGTAGCACGAAGAAGGCGAAGATAGAGCACAGAGATCTTGCCGTCACTTGAGCCAAAGCAATCGTTGCCTTCGCCATCAATCTCATCTTCACTGCCATCAACGCGCAGAAGAAACGCAAAAAGAAAGGTCTCTTTTTCTTCGTCTCATCGGAATGTTGTTCTATGTCTCCTGCCTTTCAATTGTAGTCCTGTTCGACTTTGTCTTTTATTTTATTAGAGTTTGTTTCTGTTCCTTCCTCAGAACTTGGCCACAATCTGGCCCCTCTATTAAATTATTCATATAATTTCCCTTCAGATCAGGGGTGGAAAGGGATTTTCAAACAAGAAGTCTGTTAGCTAATCAAGCAAGTACTGTTCGTAGCTGTTTAAAATTGTCAATCGCGTCAAAAATTTTGTACTCACCTTTGCCTGGACTTATCTCTAGGTATGATTGAATGGAGAATTGTACTGGCCCTCCATTGTTGTTTCCGTCTATCACTTGATTGCCCTCATTTTCTCCCGAGCGACGGAATTCTTGTTACAAATGTGGGTTGTGTTCATTTCAGCTCATAGTTCCACTATGATAAAGGGAAATCCATTATGATAAAGGGAAATGCATTCACGCAGTTGAGTTGCTAATACCCTTAATAGAGCTAATTTAGTTCATTGATACAGAATTCTCAGTTACTTTAGTTATACTCCTGTGCCGGACTTAAAGTCTACCATTTAATTTCTGGTTTGTTAATTTGTTCCTCTATTACAGAACTCCAGTGGATAAGTGTGTCACACCCCTAAAGTAAGCGACCATCCGGATGGCTCGATGCAAGGCCGGCTGAACCCTTAGGCAGCTTAAGCGGCTGCCTAAGGCCTCGTCACTTAATGAAGGCCCCTTGAGTGTTCTTTATGTAATTTATAACAAAATTTACACATAAGAGAGTGATAACAATTAAAGATATATTTGCTTTCATTGAGGCAGTTCTTTGCTGGCCAAAAGTCACCTAACCTTTTTTATATTTTTTCTGTTTTCAATGGATCAACTTTCTCATCAATTTCTCTTCCTGCACGCCCCTTCGTCATTCATCACAATAGATCAACATTTTCTGGGCCTATGTTATTGTTTCAAACTTTTGCACCTCCATTTACCACTGAATCTGGACTAAGTAATCCTAATGATCTTCTAAGAATGCTAATACCTCTGGTGTTAGCTTGTGATCTTCTGAGACTACTCATGCTTTTGATTTTATTTACAAATCTATATCATTTTGAAATTAGTATGTTTTAAAAAATTAAATAAAACTATTAATTTAAGACTACTGAGAAAATATTAATTTTAAAACTTTATTTTAAACATTAATCTGCTCTCAAAGCCCACAATTGGGCCAGATATAGGTACACTCTATAAATTAGTTTTGAGGCTTTTTTTTTAATTATGCTCATGTAATCATGTTTAATTACTTTTTCCCCTCATGTAGGAAATCAATAGAAACCCATGGAAGTTGTTGTACTTTCTCTTTTTGGCAATAAATAATCTGTTTCTTGCACATCGTACTCACTTCATACATGGTATATAGCTTAATGTGGAGGCTAGGAGGGCAAATCAAATTTAAATTAGCTATGCATCTACCACTATTAATGAGATTGATTTTTAACATAACTGAGCTTGATGAAATGTATATTCTACCTTCCCCTTTAGGAGCATGGAGAAAGAAAGGAGATTGACCCTGACCTAGAGGCAGGATCGTGAGAAAACCAGAATGATGGCAATACTGTGGCGACACAACAAGAGGGCCAGGTTAGTATCATTGCCCAAAATTAATACTCTTATGATTTTTACATATTTAAATTACTTATAATTTTAAGTAACATGATATTGGTGGGAAAAATTGCCTTAGGCCTCGAAATGTATCAAGCCGGCCTTGGCTCGATGGATGGAGTCATCCACAGAATTCTATGGCCTTGAAGACCGGGAGGCCGATCATGCACGTTGCAAGTGTCGGCACATGGCGGACACAAGGAAGCGTATGAGGCGTTTCCTCAGAAGCACTCAGTGACGTGCACCATGCATCTTTTACACCCGAATTGCGCAACGAAGCTCTCACCAAGTTGCGGGCGCCTTGAGCACATACGGAGGCGCAGCGGCACGCTAGGTGCAGCGTGTGCGTAGTTCCTTGGAGGAACGGTGCAGACTACGGTCATATGGAGAAATGATGTGCGCGGAAGTAACCTCGGGGCAGACGCATACGTCGACAAGGTATGTACCCAATGCACGGTCCCAAACTCTTAGTATAAGGTGTAGAATGGGATGCACTGGATTGCTAAGGGTGTAGGGGCGTGTGTAAGTGTTTCAAGAGAGTTGTTCATGTGTGGGTTAAACCAAGAGCAGCTAGTGGCTAGACCGGATTGGACGACCAACTTGACTCACAGCACTCAGCAGGGTCAGGGACGGTTCACACTTCAAAAGTGGAACAGGGAATGTCCGGAAGTGGAGAAGTGGGCAGAGGCGGTTATTTGGACGAGCGCCTCTCCTTTAGCAGTTAGTAGCGGTTATGGAAAGGAATCACGTATGGACAATTAAGGAGACATGCAGCAAGTGCAAAGGGACGTGAAGGTAGACATGCAGGGCGTGTATAAGTGGTCAGCAACTGCTGACCACGAAAGGGAAGAGAGGGGGAGCGTGGGCTCTGCCCAAACCGCTCTTCCCTCCCTATATAAACCCCATGAAGCAGCCGGGCTAGAAGGTTGGTTGGTTCGGAGGAAAAGATTGAAATAGAAGGCTTGACAGTTGGGAGCATTGGCTTCAGATGATCAAGGAGAGAACGTCGATTGACTGTCTTTCAGTTGGCTGGGCAGACTGAAGGCAAGACAGATGTTAGGCTTCTGAAGGCTGATGTTGGACGCTGGGCGTTGAGCATTGGCAGGAACTGAGGAAGGTTAGTATATGTTGGCTCAGAGAGTTTCGGTTGGCTGAAGGAACCGAGGTTCAGAAGGCTGAAGCGAGGCAGAGAGCTGGGCTTTGTGCTGAATACTGTGTGACGACAACAAGGGAGTACCGAGGTGCAAAGGAGAGGAAGCAAGTCGCTGATCAGACTTGGGGTCGGCCAAATCCTGCGAAGGAGAAAGGCTACAACATGCTGTCTCCTATCTGAAGAGAGGAAGGAGTCTCTAGTTGTTGGAGTAGAGCAGTCCCAGCAAGGAGGAAGACACGCTGTGATTGTCCGACAACAAGCAAGGCAGGTGACAGTCAGCCAAGCGTGTAGCAAGCGAAGGGGAAGGTCTTGAACTCAACTCCATCGGAAACTTGTGTAAGAGGGCAGTTCATCACTTTAATCTTTGTGTAAAGGGAACGTTGTATGGGCAACTTCCCTGGGTTTGGGTTAACAGTGTAAAAAGGTGTGCTTTCCCGGTTGTATTCTAAATTTCCTCTAGTTTATGAATTGAGTCCTTGATGTAAGTTGTGTGCGTTGGGGATGTTGAATTAAGTGTCTCACGTAGACTGTTGGTGGAGAGAGGCTGCTGTTCATCTTGGGGGTGAGCAGGCCGGGCACGGGAGAGAAGGAAGTTTGATATAGGCTGAAAACTCTCAGCCCCGTATAACTCCCGCTCAGGTACAGAGGCGACTGTGAAGTATTCCGCTAGGCAGCCACCGGCCCGTGTCACAAGGTACCCACTTGACATTGGTACTTGTTCCCACTCCTGTGCCTGCTCCTCTTCCAATTAAAGGGGAAAAACCAGAAAAGTTCAGTGGTACGGATTTCAAAAGATGGTAGAAGAAAATGTTGTTCTATCTCACCACACTGAACTTAGCCTGCTTCCTTCAAGAGGAAGTACCCGTTCTCACTGAGGAGAAAAGGGAAGACAAGACAGTTGTTGCGGCAGTAGATGCATGGAAACATGCGGATTTCTTATGCTGTAATTACATCCTTAATGGCTTGGACAACACATTGTATAATGTGTATAGTTCAATGAAAAGTGTTAAGGCACTGTGGGAGTCTTTAGACAAGAAGTACAAGACTGAGGATGCTGGAACGAAGAAATTCGTGGTAGGCAAATTTTTGGACTTCAAAATGATTGACTTTAAAACTGTGATCAGCCAAGTTCAAGAACTCCAAGTGATCCTGTCACACCCCGGCGATGCCTGACCCAAGCCGAACCCGGTCCAAGGGCCGGTCAAGCGCGCGGGGGCGACGAAGGAAAATTGAGAAACGATCTAGCGAAAGACTTAACCCTAACCACGGGCGATTAACAGAATTACGGAGTACGCACAATCCTTTGAGCAAGAGTACATAAAAGGAAAGAACGAGTGTTGCTTATCACGAAGTAAACAACAAATCTCAAACCCACATGCTTAGTTAACTATAGCCCACACCGGCTCAAAATAAGTCTTAAGCAAACACAACTACAAAATATGACATAAAACCAAAACAAAGAACCCTATATAAAGGTTCTAAATATAAGCATAAAACCAAAGGAACTAAGTCACACAACGATCTCCATGATCACATCCATGCCATCTCCAACCTTTCCTCAAAGAGAGATCCTGTCCGTCTATGTGTCGCACCACGCAGCCCCAAAACAAAACACAAGAAAGAGGGGTGAGTTTAACAAACTCAGCAATGGTTTTTAATATCACTATTAACATAAAAAATATGACAGCATAGCAATATAATCATTCAGATCAAAGATTTACATGGTGCATCATTTTTCTGATCACACATATACATCACCTAAAAATGCATTATAGTGCATAATCCACGTAGTGTCATTCTCATCATAACATCCTGCATGAAATGGATCTCTAACATACATACTCAATCATGCGTCGACAACCATATCAATCCTACATGAGATGTATCTCTAATATACATATTCAATCATACTTCATATCATAATCAACCTACATGAATGTATCTCTAACATACATATTCCCTCATGCATCACATGATAATTAACCTGCATGAAATGTATCTTTAACATACATATTCCATCATGCATCATATCATAACAACCTGCATGAATGTATCTCTAATATACATATTCCATCATGCATCACATCATAATCAACCTACATGAAATGTATCTCTAACATACATATTCCATTATGCATCACATCATAATCAACCTGCATGAATGTATCTCTAACATACATATTCCATCATGCATCAACATTCGCATTCATCATGCATGTATAAGTGTCACACACACACTAGTCCAACATGCAAGTCCATACACATAGAGAATAAACCTGCTCTTCGAGGCCGGAGCCCTTGAGCAAACACTTATCAAATAAATATGTTCTTCAAGGTCAAAACCTTCGAGCAACTCTTATCACATAGACATGCTCTTCAAGGTCAAAACCTTCGATCAACTCCTGCTCCTCAAGGCCAACGCCTTCGAGCAACTCCTGCTCTTCAAGGCCAATGCCTTCGAGCAACTCTTTCTCCTCAAGACCAACGCCTTCGAGCAACGCTTGCCCATCAAGTCTAAACTCTCGGGCAACCCTGCTTGTCAAGACTAAAGTCTCAAGCAACAACACCTAGAAAGCCGGTGCACTCGAACAAACCAGCTGGATTCTCAGGGTCCAGCAAATCATAAATAATCTCAATCCGCAAGATAAGTACACAACTTATCCCTACTTAGCTCCATTTAACTAGACTCAACCCAGGGAGTGCACTTGTTCCACACAGGAACTCAAATCAAAACATGTCCTTTCGGACCAATCAACTTACGATTAATCCACAACCGATCAATCCGGCACACAATTTCACCACATTGCATCCATTCGGTCAAATTCGATTAACCTCGATGAAGCCTCAAATTGGAAATACATTTTCATGATGCATGCAGCATGGTACATACATGGGCAAGGCATACATGAATCCTAATCTATTATAAGTGCTCTCATCAGCCCCTAATGGATCATTCATAATCACAATATTAAGCTTCAACATCATCATTTAACCCCCACATGTGTGTGTGTGTAACTAGTAGAAGCTCTCTACACAATGCTTGTCAACATGCTTGAAATTAAGCTCACTACCACACTACACATGTGAATTACCATCTAAACATGAATTCCAGCAGAAATCATAGGAGAAGAAACGTTGAAATCAAAACTCAAGCACAAGGCTACACACATATAAGATCATTCGTTTCATCCTTACATCATAGCATTCACCAACATTCACACATCAACTAACTACATTCTATCATGACAAATCAGTTCATTAATAGGTTGTGGTCCTACTGAACATATGCTTAACCAAAGGGAATCAACCATTCACAATTTCAAGGTGACAATTCCAACATCATGCCACAAAACATAAGCCATTCCACAAAATCTCTAATCATATATCTCAACTCCATAACTTCAATAGCATGCCTTTTCAGTAGCATAATATAGCTTAAAACACTCCACACTCATATGAAATTGGCAAGCTAAAGTAGAATCATTGAAATAAACATCATGCATTAGAACAAAATTCTGCTATGTAGCCGTTCGAACGCCCTTTAGGCCGTTCGATCGGTTAAACGTAAAAATTTGAAATTCACAGTTTGGCCGTTTGAACTCCCAGCAGGTAGTTTGATCGGTTAAACTGAAAAACTGTCGTTCCAACAGTGTTGTCGTTCGAACGGCCAAACCATATCATAATAATGTAAAACCCTAAGAAATTGGGATTAAATATTTTTATTTTCTAATCATGTCATTAACATACCAAATCAAGTAACTACATTCGAAATAAGCCAAAAATCAAGAATTTTACCATGGATAAACTAAGATTTCAAAGATCCATTACCTTAGCACTTGATTAAACTCAGTTTTGAGAGTCACCCTTCTTGAAAACCTTAATTGTCTTCTAATCCGGGCCTAATTGGGGATTTAGGCCAGACCTCCCTCCTTAGCCTATTCCCCCAAAATGGGAATGGCTCAAGTTTTCCCTTATATAGTAAGGGTTGGGGTATGCATGGGTAAGTTATGGGGTGTAAATAAGAAAAGTAAGCTAAAAGTGGGTATTATGCAAATTTAAGCGCTAATTAAGCCTAAGAAAATTTTAAAAATTTTTGCATGACCTTAAATAGATGTCTAGGTTCATTTGACACAAAAATCAAAATTTCCTCGGTAGGGCCCACAGGGGTCCCGCCAAAACCCTAATTTTTGAAAAAATAGTAAAAATTCAAAAAATTTCCAAAAATTTGCATTTGTTTTAAAATCACTAATCTTAAAGTTGATTTTGATTAAAACCATCATAAATACTATTTATTCATGAAATCACCGAATAGATCAGAAAATGTATAAATCTCACGACAACCGACAATTAAAGAAAACCAAAAACATGTTTAAGATCAGGGATCTTACAGATCCTGCATGATATTCATGCAGAGGGCATGACTTTAAGTGAGTCTTTCCATGTGGCAGCTCTAATAGAAAAATTACCACCTTTCTGGAAGGATTTCAAGAATTACTTAAAGCATAAACGAAAGGAGATGAATATGGAAGATCTGATTGTGCGATTAAGGATTGAAGAGGAGAACCGAGCTTCTGAAAAGAACACCAAAGGTCATGGCCTAGAAGCCAAAGTAGATGTTGTGGAACAGGGGCATAATGGCACTAGCTTCAACAATAAGAAGAGGAAGTATCCTGCTGGACAGTCAAACACTGACTGCAACAAAGCCAAATTCAAGGGCAAGTGCTATGTGTGTAATAAGATAGGCCACAAAGCTAAGGATTGTCGAAAACGGAATAAACAAGATGATTCCAAGAAGAAGAAGGCACAGGCCCACATGACTGAAGTGGAGAATCTCTCCACTAATGTGAATGACATCAACCTTTCCGCTATTATTTCAGAAGTGAACATGGTCATGAACGCTCATGCATGGTGGGTAGACACCAGGGCTACTCATTATGTTTGCTCTAATAGGAAGATGTTCTCCACTTATCAGCCCGTGGAGAATGGTGAACAACTATTTATGGGCAACTCCTCTACTGCAAAGGTTGAAGGACTTGGCAAGGTTGTGCTGAAGATGACTTCCGGCAAAGAGCTCACACTCAACAATGTGCTGCATGTGCCGAAAATTTGAAAGAATTTAGTGTCCGGATCTTTGCTGAGCAAGAATGACTTTAAGTTGGTTTTTGAGTCAGACAAATTTGTCTTGACCAAGGGTGGGATGTACGTGGGCAAAGGGTATTTAAATGAGGGGCTTTTTAAGCTCAATGTACTCACTATTGTACCTATTTCTGTTATTAAGAATGCAAATGCTTCTTCATCGTATATGATTGAGTCATGTGATATATGGCATGGTAGATTAGGTCATATTAATTATGATGTTTTACGTAGATTGATTAATATGGAATATCTGCCTAAATTTAATATTGACTTTAATCATAAATGCCAAACGTGTGTAGAATCAAAATTAACAAGGAAATCTTTTCAAAGTATTCAACGATGTACTGAACCTCTTGAGTTAATTCACTGCGGTGTATGTGACTTAAAACTTGTTCAAACAAGAGGAGGTAAAAAGTACTTCATTATATTTATCGACGATTGCACTCATTATTGTTATGTTTACTTGTTGAGAAGTAAAGATGAGGCCATTGACATGTTTATATTATATAAAACAGAGATTGAGAATCAACTTGGCAAAAAAATTAAAGTTCTTAGAAGTGATAGAGGTGGGGAATATGAATCACCTTTTAGTGATTTCTGTTCAAAACATGGTATCATACACCAAACCACGGTACCCTATTCACCTCAGCAAAATGGAGTTGTTGAAAGGAAAAATAGAACATTAAAAGAAATGATGAATGTCATGTTATTAAGTTCTGGGCTACCCCAGAACATGTGGGGGGAAGCTTTGCTTTAAGCAAAGTATATTCTCAATAAAATACCTCATAAGAAAACCTTGCAAACACCATATGAATTATGGAAAGGTCGAAAGCCTTCCTATAAATTCTTAAAAGTGTGGGGGTGTTTGGCAAAAGTGGCGGTCCCTAATCCCAAGAGGATTAAAATTGGACCAAAGACCATTGATTGTGTATTCATTGGTTATGCCAATAATAGCAGTGCATATTGCTTTCTTGTTCATAAATCGGATATTCCTGATGTAAATGTCAATAGTGTGATTGTATCCAGGAATGCTTCATTTTTTGAAAATATTTTTCCGTGGAATTCTACACAAATGGAAAGTTCTCTTAAAAGAACTTTGGATATTGAAAAGGAAAATAGTGGAGACCAAGAGGGAGAGGATGACGAACCTAGACGTAGAAAACGTGATAGAACATCAAAATCCTTTGGTCCCGACTTTCTACCTTATTTGTTAAAAAATGAGCCTCAAAGCTTTAAGGAAGCCATGTTATCTCCTGAAGCACAATATTGGAAGAAGGCAGTAAATAGTAAAATTGAATCCATTATGCAAAATCATACTTGGGAGTTGGTAGACCTCCCACCAGGAAGTAAACCTCTTGGATATAAATAGATATTTAAGAGGAAGATGAAGGCTGATGGATCAATTGACAAATATAAAGCTAGACTTGTTATCAAAGGATACAAGCAAAAGGAAGGTCAAGATTATTTTGATACTTATTCACTTGTCACAAGGATAACTACTATTAGGATGTTAATCAATGTGAAAACTGCATTCTTAAATAGTGACTTGAATGAGGAAATTTATATGCAACAACCTGAAGGGTTTGTTGTACCGGGTTAAGAAAAGAAAGTGTGCAGACTTGTTAAATCTCTTTATGGACTTAAACAAGCACCTAAGCAATGACATGAAAATTTTGACAAAATGATGATGTCAAATGGATTCAAAATCAATGAATGTGACAAATGTGTTTATGTGAAAGATAGACCTGAAGGTTATGTCATTGTATGTCTTTATGTGGATGATATGCTAATTATTGGTAGCAATGATGATATAATTACTGCTACAATGAGGATGTTGAACAAACAGATTGACATGAAGGATATGGGTGTTGCAGATGTGATACTAGGGATGAAAATCACTAAAACATCTGATGGATATGTATTATCTCAATCTCATTACATTGAGAAAATCTTAGAAAAATTTAATCAGAATGATAATCGTCCAATGAGAACACCTGTGGATGTGACATTGCACTTAAGCAAAAACACGGGTGAGAGCATATCACAACTTCAATATTCTCAAATTATTGGAAGTCTCAATTACATTATGAATTGTACGAGACCAGACATAGCATACTCAGTGAGTAAACTGAGTAGATTTAATAGCAACCCAGGGGCAGACCACTGGAAGGCTATAGTCAGGGTTCTTATATATATAAGATATACCTTGAACTATGGGCTGCATTATACAAGGTATCCAGCAGTACTAGAGTGTTACTATTATGCAAACTGGATATCTGATACAAAAGACTCAAAATCCACAAGTGGATATGTCTTTACACTTAGAGGTGCAGCAGTATCTTGGAAATCCTCAAAACAAACGTGTATAGCACGATCGACAATAGAATCTAAATTCATTATCCTTGATAGAGCAGGTGAAGAAGCTGAATGACTTCGTAATTTTTTAAAGGATATTCCAATGTGAGGGAAACCTGTGCCACCTATTTGCATACATTGTGATAACCAATCGGCTATAGGAATGACACAAAGTAACTTGTATAATGGTAAGTCTCGACATATACGATAGAGGCACAATACCATAAAACAATTGCTCTCTAGTGGAATAATTTTTATTGAGTATGTTAGGTCAAAAGAAAATATTGTGGATCCGCTTACTAAGGGTTTGACCAAAGAACAAGTGAGCAGTTCATCAAGGGGAATGGGCTTGAAGCCTATACATTAAGAATCACCATAATGATAACCCAACCTTGTTGACTGGAGATCCCAAGATCTAGGTTTAAAGGGACAACCAAATTGTGGGGGATTAAAGGGGAATCACTATTGAGATTAAATCTCGTCCCCATTCCTATAATGACATAGTGATGCCTGCAGAGTGAATCAGGATAAGCTTTGTTTTTAATGGTTCTTATAGCTTGAATTCGTTCGAGTGGAGTATTGTAGGATACTCCTAATGAGAATCACCTATATGAGTGTGAAGGGGCCACTTCTATGATGATTTTAAGGCTAAATCTTCTAGAGCACTCATGAAAATCAGGTTTGTTCAGGGCCGAAATGAACACAATCATGAGAACCACAGTGTGTCTGAGAAGCGATTGTGTGAATTCTATTGTCTTCGTTTACACAAACAGCTGAACAATTCAAGACATCACGTTCACTGATTAGCCAGTAGACCTGATAGTTTTCACAAGGGAAGGTTCAAAGCCAAAAGCTACCCCACCCCATGCATGATCTTTTCAATATTGCTTTCACGGTTTATCTGCATTGTTTTGCATAGTTATCTAACCAATTCTCATTCATGTGGGGGATTGTTAAAAGTGGGCATTATTAATGGGTTAATCCCATATTATTTAGATGGGCATAATAATTGTTATATGGGTTAAGTCCATATTACTCAAGTGGGTCAAGCCCAATTGGTAGAGAAAGCTCAAGCCCACTTCATATTGAATGAGAATAATACATGAGAACTAGTTGAAGGAGTGAATAGTCCCACATCGCCTAGGTGAAGGTGATGGTGTTGGTATATAAGGCTTTAGTTTGGCCTTTCATGTTAGGCCCTTAGGCCAACCCACTTTTGTGGGGGAGAGAGATGTTGGACCAATGCACCTAGGTGGGCTAACCCACACGCGCGCGCCATCGCCGCCGTCCGGCCAGTTCGGTTCGCACACGCGTCCGGCCGGGTCGGGTCGGGTTGGGTTGGTTCAACAAGATAATATTTTTGGGACAAATTCATTTGGTTCGGTTTTCTTTTAATTGGTTTGGCTATTAACCAAAATGGGTCCGGTTTGTTTTCACTAAGGAATGTGTCTGTTAACGGATGGACGCATCCGTTTGAACGGGAAAGGTTGTCTTCAACGGGATTTTCTATAAAATTATGAAAAACGCTTTCTGCAATAATCTGATTTGGGATTTTCCGTCCGTTTCATTTTCTTGTGTTAGCATACTCACTGTGGTTCGTTGCATGTACCATGTTAGAGGTGCTCCTACGGTATATGGTTGATCGTCTTATCCTGGGAGGCAGACACCCACGAGTCCTAAGCACCAGTAAAGAGGGCAAATTCTGTCTTAAGGATAAAGCGGATTGCTTGATTCGATCATAAACATTTTAGTAACATTTCTCATCACAAACAAGGCGAAGGTACGAAGATAAAAGTCGTGTCCCTCATTTAATTTCTTATTTGTTAATTTGTTCCTCTATTACTCCTAAAATTCTTCAGTTGGTCGATCATGTCATTGTAAAATAAAGAAAGTACTTGATTCATCAGTAGCTTCTCTCCCTCTTGAGAGAGTATGCTGAGTGCTCTTTCCATTATGGATCTATGTATTCACTTTAATGGCTTTTGTTTGCTGTATAAGAGTTTTATATTATATTGAAGTACGCCCTTGTTGTACATTTACAACTTGAATATGGTTAAAAGTGTTCCACGCACAATGCGACTCTTCTTATTATTTTTGGAAGGAAATACATAACATCTTCTTCTGAGGGTGTGGATGTTTATAGAAATGAAAGTAAAAAAAGAATTAATTCAGATTTAACATGGAATCAGAAGTAAGATTAGTAAGAGAAATTTTAAAATAAACTTAGATAGAACTTTCAACTCATATTTAAAATTTTAAGTTAATATTATTTTCTCTTTCTTAGATATATATGTTTTCGGTACTATTACACTTATATCGATGAGCCCCAGTAAAAAAAATCTCACATAGATAAGTTATTTTTAAAATTTTAAAGTAGGTTCTATTTATATAA
The DNA here is from genome assembly GCA_035235625.1 of Saururus chinensis. Taxonomy (NCBI): domain Eukaryota; kingdom Viridiplantae; phylum Streptophyta; class Magnoliopsida; order Piperales; family Saururaceae; genus Saururus; species Saururus chinensis. The sequence goes on from CP141145.1 coordinate 39,108,430, forward strand.
TATATTTATAGAGGTTCAAATTAATATAAAAACTAATAATTAAAAAATAACAAAACTTTTAAATCTGAAACGAGTGCTTAGTAGTGGAATCTGACAATTACTTAATAAGGTGATTCAATGTGAATTTTTAATTCCACCCAATTTTTACATGGGCTAATTTCGCTGATTCCCAGCGGAATGGAGAGAGAATCAGAGAAATTTAGCCCAAATTCATATGCCAGGCATCCCTTAACATTTTCCCTTATGCCAATTATATAATGATTGGGCCAGCCGCTGCCTGCTACACTACATAATATACTTATTTGTTTGTTATAGCATCGTCCGTGGTGGCCATGGGCTTAAGCCCATCTAAATAATTTCTCGGCCCATCAAGAGTGGGAACAGAGGACTCCAGATCCGGCCCACACATCCCCATCAGTATTTGCCTCAAAGACAAAAGTCCATCTATAAACTGCCGATTTTCCTAGGAGGCACAACCTTAAGCCCACGAGATTTCCGATGGCTATGGAGGCAGGAAAGCAGCGACGTTTTCTGGGCTTCACAACTGCAACAACGGCCCAGTGAGAGCGGCCCATGATCTCCAATCATCTGAATTGGGAGGCCTGCCTTTGATGAACCATACGTCGCCCGTACCCTGGATTATTTGATATACGAACCCAACGGCTGGGATTTTCTAATCAGAGCGATGACAAGGGGGCCGCGGCCACTCCTGCCTGCGACTCCGACTTGTCACTGCTTGAGATATGCGTGCCGGCCCGGTGGCGCCTACTCCGGACTCCCGCCTGGTCCCGAACACCCCCCTCATTGTTTCTCGGCTTCGGATATTGCTTTCCCTCCAAGCCGTTGACGCTCAGCTGTGATATGTTGAGTCCGACACCGACGAAGACAAATGGCAGCGGCAAGCTTGGGGTTCGTCACCAGGAGCGGCTTCCCCTTACGCACTCCTCTTGTTTACTGCATCCGAAAGGTGTCACCTTTTTTCTTCGTTTTGCTTGTATATTTCTTTGTGGGATTATTTCCGGAATCTGTTAATTCGGTCTATTATTGTTCGAACTATTCATTTCGTCAATTAAGCAGGTCCGGCGGAATTCGACATTGTTGATAGATACGGCGTCGGCTACTGAAAATATCGCGAAAGAGAGCCGTGAGCCTTTTAGCGCTCGTACTAAAGGTATGTCTTTAGATTTGAAATTGTTAGAGTTTACCGTGGATTTTCGTTTTTATTAAGCCTTATTCTGTGTAAACTAGTGGCCGAAATTTAATGGAAATTATTTTTGTTTCCCTTTTAATGTCTACGGAAGAGTCTGGTATGCGGGAATGGAAGAAGTTGAACTCAAAGGAACTGGGAATCACTACTTCCATGATAGCGAAGCCGACCAGAATAGTGTTGAATGGGCTCAGAAAGAAAGGTAGGGCGTGTTACTAAGTCAAAAAAATATATGTTTCGACGAGTCAAGATACATAGTAATTTATAGCCTCTTTTACCATTTACAGCTTTGAACTGTGAACTTTAGAATCAATAATTTCTATATCAGTGTTAGCACTTTCTGTGAGTCTGACATTGCTCTCAACCCCTTCAAAACATTCCAAGTACACGCATGTACTATCTATATTAGAAGTACAACAATGTATTCTTCTTCAAGATGTACAAACTCAATGCCTACTCCATACTTATGTTTCTCAAGCGTTTTGCCAAGAAGCGCATTGGAAAGCTATTGAGAAGATGCAATAAATAACTTGTTTGCTATTGTGAATATTCATGTAATACTTGTCAATACAACATTGTAGAGTGTTATGGAGAAGCATCTTCTGTGTGGTTAACCCATGTCATTATGAGGCGACTGTGATGATTATTTATGTAGTTGACTTAGTTTATCAAGATGTGGTGATATATGTGACGGTGATGATGACAATTGTGCTGTTTTTGTTTTATTTTTTTACAGGATATGAGGTCTACCTTGTTGGTGGATGTGTTCGTGATCTCATCCTGAAACGTACTCCTAAAGATTTTGATATAATAACGTCAGCTGAGTTGAAAGAGGTTCGTTCTACTTTTAATATTTGAACTTTATAATAACATCATTTTGTCATGCCACCACTAAAATCAGTACAAAACTAGCAAGAGTAAGCGAGCATTTTGATGCCTATATCACAAGTGAGTACTTGAGACTAAATGTATATGTTTGTAGAGATTTGAAGTCGCGAAACTGGGTTGTTCATGGGACCAAAAATTCTGAACTGGAATCTTAGTCTCAGTTTATTTGCGTGGATTTGGTCAGTCTTTACGAATCTGTGTAGGAATCTGACTTAAATTGGAGGTTGGAATGGAGTTTCTGACTCAAATAGTCTTTGGTTCTCCAAGAACTTTAGTTTATATCTGACATGCAATTTTTTTATGAAAGTAAGGCATGAGTAGGTTTTGAAGTCGAGGCTACACTTGGATGTGTAAATGCTTTTCTCATCCTACCTACTGTGTATTTGTAGGGCAAGCAGTCAATCATTATGAGTCTTATCCAATCTTCCATTGTGTGACATGCCAAGTGAAAAAAGAATATACAACATCTGATTCCCAAGGTCTAGTCAACTCCTCATTGGACTTTGCAGTCTAGTACTTCATAATAGAGTCAGAGCTGAACTCATAACTCACATTGGACTCAAGGTTTGAATTTGGATGCTAACTTGGATATTGCAAAGTCCAAATCTATGACCAATCCTGAAGTGCATTCTTGCAGTTCAAATCACTTTCAGTAAGAAGAAATTAATTACGGAAATGAATGCTGCAAATATGATTTAATTTTAGTTTAAACCAGAAATGAATAATATTCGATGATGCTTTCTATGTGAAAGCTCAAATATTTGGCACTATGATGTCCAACTTCGTTATGACAGACATATTGAAAGTAATCAGTTTGCCCTGTACAAAGCATGGGATATTGTGAGCTATTAGCTGCTTTTTAATGTTTTGCCACTTGCAGGTAATGAGAACATTTTCACGCTGTGAAATTGTGGGAAAACGTTTTCCTATCTGCCATGTTCATGTCAATGATTACATTGTAGAGGTTTGTGACTTGTGTAAACATTCTAGTAATTTCTTTTGTTGGTCTTTCTTGTTTTTTATTTACAAGTTTTACTGGGATGTCTATCAGTGAAAGAATTTTCTGTGTGTGTTTAATGATAAATCTTGTTCATGGAGTTCTATGAAACTAGCATGATGAGGACTTCAATCTTTTTTAATAAATAGGTTTCAAGTTTTAGTACCTATGTGAGAAAGTCCACCAAGCACCATTACTTTCTTAGAAAACCTCCTGGATGCAGTGAGCAAGATTACATCCGGTGGAGAAACTGTTTGAAGCGGGACTTCACGATTAATGGGTTACAACTTCACCTTGACATCTATACTTGGATACTAAAAGCTCACTTACAAAAATGATCTTTCTAAAGCAGACTTTATTACTAAACTAATTATGTTTTTTTTCTTCTGAACTTTTGCGGTGTAGGCTGATGTATGACCCATATGCAAGCTTAGTCTATGACTACATGGGAGGCATGGAAGATTTAAAAAAATCTAAAGTGTGCATGTAACCTTAATATGTTCAGTTATATAAGTTGTCGTCTTTGTTATAGCCGTTGTTTGTACTTAGATGGTGTGTTTTCCTTAGGTTCGGACGGTGATTCCTGCAAATACATCCTTTCAAGAAGATTGTGGTAAGCATCACCTATCATGTTTGTTGTTATTGTTATTCCTTCCTAGAAATAGTTACAATGGCCAGTTAGTCATTGTGCCTTGATTCTAATTGCTTGTGGCACAGCTCGCATTCTTCGTGCAATAAGGATTGCTGCGCGGTTAGGCTTTCGTTTTACAAGAGATACAGCACATTCTGTTAAAGATTTCTCTTCCTCAATATTGACACTTGATAAGGTAATGAAGGAAATGACGTTTGTTTCTGCCGTTGCATAAGCTATGCTGATCATGTTTGTCCTTATTTTCTGGCATGTTGCAGGGAAGACTTCTTATGGAAATGAATTATATGATGGCATATGGTTCAGCAGAATCTTCTTTGAGGTTACTATGGAAATTTGGACTGCTTGATATAATTCTACCTATTCAAGTATGATTTATACATTTTCTCTAATCAAACTTTCCTTTCCAATCCATCATTATCAATTTGCACATACTGATATAGCAATCATGCAGGCTGCATATTTTGTCTCACAAGGTTTCAAAAGACGGGATAAGCGATCCAACATGCTTCTGGTAATGTATTTTGTAGCTGTAACTTATTGTAGTACATAAATTTGGGTTTTCCTACTAAATAGGCAAGCCATTGCGGTCTTATAGTGAGGGCCAACTATGTTGGCTTCTCACCTTTATCATATTATAGTAGTGTCCGTAGATTGTAAGGTAAATAAGGAGTATGGGTGCATGTTTAGGCTGTTTATACAAAAAATTCAGCTGCTTCAGAATGATTTAGAGTATGTCTTGTTGGAAGTATTTTTCACTGTAAAAATTTATAATGATGCTGTAGAATTGTTTGCAAGCTATTATTTGATGATTCATTCCAAATGGCCAAAATTAATTGCCCTTTTGAGGCTGGTCCACTTGGTTGGCAGATAAGATTATCCAGGAAAATTTTCTTTTGTGTTTCATTTGTGACTTTGTAGGATGATAATAATATATTAATTGATCTTTTTTGGATAGGTATGTCCATATTTGTGTTGGATAATCTGTATACCTATTGAGTTGCTAAGGAATGGCCCTGCAATGTATTCCCCCATCAAATATTGATAGCGACAGGTGAAAAAATAGTGGTTTTTATTGAACGGTGAAACCCACATCTAATAGAAGGTAATATAAACTTATGATACTCCTTTTTAAGTACCCAACCACTTATTTTGCGAAAATGGAGCATATGCAACACACTTTTTTACTAAATGGAGCTATTAATTTAGGATGGAGGGAGTATATCAAGTTTAGAACAGCCCAAGCAGACAGATGCAAACAGATAGACAGATTATCCAACAATTTGATCATTCATATGAACAATTAATAATTTTTTTATAGCCTTTCATATTTCTTTTAGAATTTAAATTCACCACCATAAAAAAAGGATACATTATGGCATTAAGTTCAGAAAAGTGATAGCTGTACTTATGCATATATACTTCAAATGCCTTTGATGTCTACCCTTATTCTCTGGTTTCTTTAAGGTTGCTTATGTATTATAATGATAGAAAGTGACTGCCAATAGGCTTTTTAAAATTTTAGGTTTTGAAGTAGCCTGTATCTTGATATCTGCGACCTAAAGAGTTTCAATTGATATGCAACTCAAGATCAGGGCTTGAGACATTAAAATCTTTCAAGTTTCAATTTCTGCAAATCGATGTTTCTCTTTCTATCAATTTTCTTATAATTTTATAGATCAATAATCTCCTTTGTCATGATTCTGGAACATAGTGCTTACGCACAATATGCTCATGTTTTGGTGGAAGATATTCCATAAAGTGATGCTGTATTTTGTGTGATAAAGAAATATATCTAATTAATTTTACTCCTGCAATATGTATCCAGTCTCTGTTCTCCACCTTGGACAGACTTCTTTCTCCTGACAAACCTTGCCACAGTAGTCTATGGTACTTTTCCTGTTCAGTTCTTCTCAATGAATTTAGTTACCTAACTTGTTTAAACAAGCAATTTAATTATGCAAAACCTTTAAACAAACTTCTGTATTGTCCTTGTAGTTGTTACAACTTGGTATTTCCTCGTGTAGGGTAGCAATATTAGCATTTCACCAAGCTCTGGTTGAAGAACCTCGGGATCCCCTGGTGGTTGCTACCTTTACCTTGGCTCTTCATAATGGGGGAGACCTGTTAGAAGCAGTGAGCATTGCGAAGGGTGTGACTAAACTGCATGAGATTCAGTTCCCTGAGCTCCTGAAACCTGAAGACATGGAAGATTCTGTGTTGTTGGATGAGGTGTTGGAACTTGCTTCAGCCGTGAAGGCTGCACTGAGCATGATGACCGATGAAATGTTTGTGTCACAGGCTATGGCGAAATATCCTCAAGCTCCTTATTCAGATCTGGTAAGTTTGGTACTTCTATCCTTTAGGATATAGAACTCCAGCTTGCAATTCTTGGCTGGAATTATTGATTTAAAATTCTAAATCCTCAATCATAACTGGGTGAAACTTGTGCCTTCACATTCAACTAATGGAAAATCTAGTTTGCATTCTGGCGCAAACTAGGTTGTCTGACATTGACAAAGAGTGCTCTCTTCTTCTAAACCTATTAATTATACAATTAGGTAGTAATGTCATATGGACTAGTTATTCACCAAGAAAACTCCATTTCGCTTTAAAGTGGTTTATAACAATTTAAACCTATTCTTTTTCGTATTTATTAGTATACCTGGTATTTAACATCTCTAGACTGTATAGTGCGGTTTAGCCATCCTGTGTAGAGTACATGTGGTAGTAATTGTTGTCTACCGAGGAGATTTAGTTGGTAAAATCTTTTTATTTTCCGTGGTTGCAGGTACTAATTCCATTAGCTCTATATCTGAAGGTAGGCGAGATTTTTAGATGCGTGGGAGGGAGTGGTAAGGAGAAGGGTTTTGTTCCAAAAAGACGCATCAATTACGATTGGCTAGCCCAAGGGGAGTTGCAGGATGTACGGCACACCTTTGCACGAGTTGTTTTTGACACTGTTTACCCACCCAAATTAAATAATCAGACTAAAGAATAAATGAAGCAAAAAAAAGAAGAAAAAATGACATTTTTTTCTAAACTAAGCTGGCATGATAAATTTGCTTTCCTTATAGCCACGTTGCGGAAATCACACATGGAAATATAACTTGCTATTAGTACGATAGAAAAAATATTTATTGTTTCCTTTATAAATCTTTTTTTATGTCGATTGAGCTACCACAGTGGTTGGGCGATTTCGATGTACTTACAAAGTCCAGCCTGATTTGCTGGTTTGGCCTCATCCGGTGTGTCCATTTCCAATCGAATTCTGGACACAAGGTTAGGTGACCAACAATGGGAAGCTGCCAATCACTCAGAAATGAAAAGAGAGAAACTTAGGAACTGATCCAAACAGTCCCTGTGATTCTCTTTTTCCTCATGTACATTGATCATTAATTTTCTTTCACTTCGTTCTGAAAGAAAATTAAGATTTGTGTTAGAGTTTTTTGGGTTAATAAGATTTGTGTTGATTAAGTTTGTGGGTGAAGGAGCATTCATTATTCTGCAAAGGTCATGAATGACCCATCCAAAAATTTAGAGATTTTACCGGGATGGGTTTTACCAAACCTAAACATATACTGTTTAAGAAATAATTAACTCAAATCTGCCTCAAATAGTTATTTAGGTTGAATTTAAAAATGATTTGACCTAAATAGTTATTTAGGTTAATCTTCTTCTTTGGTAAAGTCTAATTTTGATGCCATGGGAATATTTAATACCTTGTGGAACTTTTTTTCTTTATAATATTTTTACAAAAGGTCTTCTCTTTTTATTGCACTCATGACTTTGTTTTATTTTATTAAGAGATTGTTTTATCAGTACTAAAATATATTATAGATAAATAATATAAAATATATTAATTGTAGGAAGCACGCTTACAAAACATAAGGCACGGTGGAAGTAATGTCACATTCTGTGAGATATTTTTGTACTCTTCAACAGCCATCTTTAATTGTCTATGGAAGACAATTTAATATGCATTTATGACATGCCCCCCGAGTTTTATGGGATGTGCAATTCAAAATGCGCGGTCCAAATATGCCTGACACATGCGTCAAGCTCATAGTAATGGAACTTATACAATTTAACATTCAACACTCCTCACATCATGTGGAAATAACCTGCAAAGCTTAGTACATGGATATAAGAAGGTGAGTGGAGTAAAATAAACTAGAATATTAGAAAATATGCCCTGAAACACAAATTGCAGGGAAAATGCTCTATGCAGGATTCCAACACAAATCTTTCTCTGATGCCATGTTAAAATAACCAAGTTTTAACTCAAATTATAAGACTTAGGCACTGGCTTTGTAAGAAGAAAGGTGGAATAATAGTAATATTTTTTTGTTTAATGGAGAGAAGAAATAAGGTGGGCCAAATAAATTTTAGAATACTTAATAATAAACTAAATAATGGTGAAGTCATTATGCCTGAAATAAGCATCTTTCTTAGCAAAATTTAGAAACAACATAGTCTTCAAATGCATTAATACGAAAGACACGTTGTTTAACTGTATTCCTTATTTTATACTAGGATGACTCTGATCCTATGCCCCTGAAGGTTTCTCATAGAAGTAAGAGCCATCGTGTGGAACAATTCGTAAGATCAAATTGATTGAAAACGCTTTTTATCAAATTAGTGAGACACTGAAAGTCATTGGAGATCACAACTATTGGCTCTTTTTTTCCCTTTGTTTCTATGCATTGTGACCAGTAGCCGGCCACCACTGGCTAGCCTTTGGCCCCCCTTGGCCCAACAATGGCAAGGTCGTCACCCCAGCCATTAATAAATTTGTCTTTCTAAGGGGTTGCAGAGGAGAATATGATGGAGGATAAACCCTTGGCTTGATGCATGCATTTTCAAATCACACAAGTTGGGGTTGAAATTGAAAATCCATAAGTGAATGCTATTTTATGTTGTAAGTTGGGGTTTGAAATGTATGAGTTTGGAAATTATTTTTTTATTAACTAACGGGGTAATTTAAAATGCAAATGCGAAATCCTGAACGACTAACACATCATTCTGAAATACGTGTTCTAAATCACAAATGACTAACTTTGTAATTTGAAATCGATAAATTGTAATATGAAATATAGAACGACTAATACCCTGTAAGCGATGCACAACCATTGGATCATAATTTAACGGTTCCCTCAAAACTTGATTTGACGAAACAATCTATATCAATTTATACTATCTTTTGCCAAATACCCACATGTAACTTGCCAAAACATTTTTAAACATCAAATTTCAACATTGGAAGAAACAAAATACAACTTAAAAAATAAAGAGCTTTCTATTTGAATACACAAAGACGTGCTAAAAGGCAATGTTAATTAAAGTAAAAAGAAAAAAGAAAATGCCCAGTAGACAACATTTGATCACTAATTAAACAATTTAATTTGAGAACAAATTCATTAGATATCTTCTCTTCATATCACTCCTCCATAGTCCATATTGAGCAGTAAATGCAGGAAAATGACGTTAAAGCGCCAGCTACAAGTCCAAAGGAGGAGCATTTGGCACCAAACAGACTTCATCTCCGATCTTTGGGCCCCATTGTGTAAGGCGAGGATGAGATCAACCTGCAAACAAAATCAACGACGAGGTTTAGAGCTTCAACCAATAAATTTTTGCCGAGCTTTCAAGTACCAAACTGTAAAATACTACGCATATACGCCAGCTAACAAAGTCGTTTTCCATCACATGTTTTGAAGAGTTCCTTGCATAATAATATATGTGAATGACCAAGAAACTATAAGGTCAATTACCACTTGTGAGGACCATCCTAGGACCTTTGCTTATTTTTTTGCTGGGGCCTAGAACGTTCACCCTTTTTTTATTTTCTTCTACGAGCCTGGAAGCTTCACTTGCAAACGAAGAATCAGTCAAGCAGACCTTTACTGACTACCGATGCATTATTATTAACCACATGATCAATATCCTTGTACGCATTGTGCAGGAGTCGTTTTGGGGGTAATGATCATGTGATTAATAATATATAATGACGATTTAATTTGTTTGACTGCTTCTCCGTTTTCAGGAATCTTTGATCTATTTGTTTTTTTTCTATAAAATAAGTGTCTTCCTGTTGGTGTTTCAAAGAAATATTAAAAAGAAATTGCTTAAAATTTAGAAACTGCTTGACATTTTCAGTAATTTCGAATAAAAACGTAAAATAAGATCTACGGATATGACATGTAGGAGTAATGGACGACTGAAATTTCAAAGCTCGTGAAGGTCAGTCGTTGTATCCGTAAGCGCCCCTACATGAGCTGTCCAAGTTTGATCAATTAGGGTTGAGCTAAGTCTCTCCCAACTCCACAGTAAAACAGACATCTGCAGCACACTTGCCCACCTAAAGGACCAACCTAAGCAGCATCTACCTACCAAAAGCATCAAACGAATAATCTATTTCAGCATCGGTCTCACGCGGTTGCATTTCAGTGGGATTGGGAGCAGAAAACCAATCTACCCTTAAATAATGTCTACCGTTGAATTTAGATCGGACGACCTATGATGCTCGGGTGGGTCCTGGTTCATCCAAAAGGGACGTGTTTTCGTCCCAGGCTCATGTGCGTGTCAAGAAGATCGAGCGGATACAAGAATAAAATCAGGCCATTTCGTTCAGAGAAGAGAACATGTATGTAAAATGTACCTTTCCCTGCGTTTCTCCAAGAACCTCATCAGCGAATTTCTCCGCGTCATCGGCATGTCTGCCCAGAAAAAAAGGCTCTCATGTCAGAAAATCAGCACTACTTAAATGAGGACATGATGGTGAACAATTAAGAATTTGACGTTGTTGGGCATGAGCAATGTGAGGCTTACCAGAAGTAGCATTCTCTGACGGTTCCATAACTCCACCATTAGAACAAACAGAGACGCACGGATCGGTAGACTCAACCCCTCCTGCGTTAACCTCCTCGGAAAACTTGATAATCCTCTCGGCCTAAAATGTTTGAGAAACATACAGATAGACCAGTTGGTTAATTAATGGCTTGCTGCAGAAGATATTTAACCTGGTAAAGCCAGTTTAATTTGATTTAGAAAGAGAAGATTAAGCCTGAACCTTGTCCGGAGAAACGTCGAACACGGAGACCGTCCCGTTGTAGAAGATCGTCAATGGAGCCGACCCTTTTGCGCCTCTCCATACAGACCTCCTAATCTCGGTACAACTTTCAAAAGGAGTTTCCTTGGCGCGTTCCAATGAGCCTCTCGTGATCCCGGTCTGGATCTTCTGCAAAGGCAGCACTGATCCTGCTGCGTTTTCTGAGACATTCCTGAAAATAGTAATAGGCAGGTTATTAAATTAATACATGCAATCATCATCAACTTAAAGACGGTAGTAAGCATTCCAGACACGATGATCAACAATGCATGATTAAGTCACAAAAGATTGAATATGTATCTGCCTCTTTACCTGTCTACGAAATTGAGAACAGGAAATTGAGTAGGCCGGGCTGTTTTCTTCATTGCCGGAACGACGCACTCATGATGGAACACGCCCCCATCAGCTCCCGGGGACATGTTAGGTTCCGGCAATTTCCTGTCAACGCCTCCTTTTGCAAACATCGTCTTTAGCACCTGGGGATCGATCCGGGACATGGCCTTCTGAATGTCTGATGGAAACATTAACGTACATACATATCAGAGCTTGAAATGGATGTCGATAAGAGGAAAGGGTGGAGAAGCTGTACAAGGAAGGGAGGCAAAAGAAAAAGACGATGGAGTCGTGGAGGGTCAGTCACCTTTGACGGTGTTCCTCTGGTTGTGGGCGGGCTCGTTGCAAGGGGGCTTGTGCTTCTCCATGGCGAAGAAATCCAGTTCCACCATCGCTCTTGACATTTCGGCGAACAAGTTAGACGCTCCCTTCCACCTTTATTGAGGCTTCCCTGCTTCTCTTTGCGCAACTCGGAATACAGACAGACGCAGAAACAGAGACGGAGTGGTGGGATTTTAAACGCTGAAAAGAGGTCAAATGAGGAGGTGGAGTTCGCACGAGAAATTCAAATGCAACGAAAAACACGAGGCGAAAGGTTTTCACGCACGCCTTACAGTCTGTTGTATGAAATGACGGTTTTATCCTTCTCTCGCAAAGTTCCTACAAATGCGGGGTACTTTGCAAGGGTTGTATTGTAGGAATTAAACGTAAATTTATAATTAGGCTTTATAGTCTAGTTATTAGCGTTAATATACGCTAGCCTATGCATCGTTAATCTCAAATATTAAGAATTTTCATGTTATAATTGTATTAAAAATACTTCCCACTTACAGTTCTTACAACCCCAGGCCTAATTTTCCTCATGTATTTAATTTTTTTAAAATTAAATTGAAATAATGCTTGACTAAATTGAAACCAACTATGATATGGTTCAGTGGAAAGTGTCTCATGATGTTTATATTTGCATAAATAATATTACATTCAAGGCCTTAAGTTAGAGTCTTTTGTTTTTTTAAAAAATTGTGGACCCCATTGTTGTAATGGCATTAATTGTTGATCCCTATCTTGTGGATACATTGTCGTACCTGTAGCGTTATTCTTAAGTGGCATAGGTGTAGAATTACTCTATATTAGTAAAGCACGTGGGTAGGAGGAGTATAAATTACAAGAGTATTTTTTATATTCTACTTTAACAATGAGCAGAGCGTAATAAATACATATAAAGAATTTATTTTTAAGATCGATGATGCACATATTAGCTCACATTAGCATAAAAATTACTTACGCTAATGTGTGCACTGTTGATAATCTTGAAAATGAATGCTTCACATGCATTCTTTATGCTCGGCTCACATTGAGCAAGAAATATGAAAAACGCTTCCATGAATTAGTTGAGCCAAGCACAAACTCCATCTTCAAGATAACGGTGCTCATAAAAAAGAAAAATATTAAGTACGTGATGTCTAAAAGAAAATAGTGTGATCGCGAGGGATTGAGACCTGTAATTAGACTAAGGGCCCATAATAAAAAATGACATGTTAATTACTTCTAAGTGATAAATATGATTTATCCATACACGTAAGTAAACTTAATAATTTCTCCTCATAAAGAGCCTAGGCATATTATTTTATTATTTATTTTATAAATAAATAAACAAAAAAATAAGTTAAATACTTTTTAACACACATCTCACGATTCACACATTAAGAAACCTGCATTATTTGTGAACCATATATTCTACCTATGTCATGCTTAATTTTTAATAACAAAAACAGCTAAGAGAAATGTACGCATGGTTTGGGGCCTACCAAGATCTTTAAAAAAAATGTTTTTATTATAGGGATCGCTTGAACGAGTCTAGACTTTAGAAAGAAAGCTAAATCAGTACAGATCATATATGATTAAGGTAGCATTTATATAATGTGATTTTCATGGCTGCTAGCGTGCCCAACATGGATCTAGTTTGGAATAGAAAAACAATCACACAAACAATTTGATAAGGTATTGTAGGCATGACAAAAAATGTGCAAGATGAATGAATATAAAAGGATTGCATTTTTTTTCATACATAGTTGAATCAAACACTTTCGAACCATGCATTGGCGCAGGGGCGAACTCAGGATTTTAGGTGAAAGGGGTCAAGAGATAATGATGTCTTAATATTTTTTTTATATTAGCTTAATAAGGCTAATAATTAAAGTATATTTAAGTAAAACATAAATTAGGAAGGAGGTCAGCATGGTAAGATAATAAATATCAACCCAATTTGTATATAAATTAGAATTTTTTTTAAAAAAAATATAAAAATTCAAGGGGTCATCTGACCCCCTACCCTATAGTGTAGATCCCCAACCCAATTTGTATATAAATTAGAAAAAAGATCTTTAAAAATATAAAAAATCAAGGGGTCATCTGACCCCCTACCCTATAGTGTAGATCCCCCCCTCATTGGCGTATTTGATCCACCCACCAACCCAATAATACATACTAATGACATACTATATACCAAGAGCACACAAACGTATTTATAGCGTTTATGGACCTTTTCCTTCATGTAATCTTGTCTCACATTAATATTTTTATTCAATTTTTTAAAATAAATTAAAGTTAACTCATTAATAAAAATTACTTAATTGGCAAAGTCAAATAATAAAGCATGCGTTTTTCATACTTCCTAATAAGTCCAGCGTAAAGTTCGCATAAAAATCATTCATCAACGAGATTAGTGACACACATTAGCGAGTATGTCACTGGGCTTATTGTCATGAAAAACTTAAGTCATGTGATAAAACCATTATGTTTTTCTTGTTCTAGTGCATGTAAATCGACACCAGCTGTCGCGACTCGCGCCACCCTTTAAAAGTTGGGTAGCCGAAGACCGGAGTCCCAAGAAACACGTGATTCCTCGTTCCCCTCTGGCCTTTCCCAATTTCTTCACGTGCTTTGGATCAGCCGCAGATAGTGAGCCACGCAGCTACGGCCGTATTAGATCTTTTTTGTTTGGCTATTAGTATATTTGAAGGTGAGGTGGTCGACGACGACTCGTGCGCCGACTGCCGACGACGACAAGGCTCACTCTCTCTCCTCATCGCAAGTCACCGAAAGGGAACAAGCGTCGGCCTTTCGGGGCCGTTGCCCCAAAAAGTCCGCTCCCACGCGTCTATCGCATGTTCCTACCAGACTTCGGTGGAACTCCAAAGCTATAATAGTTCCCCTTATAGTGACCGTCATTATTCAATTATATTAGTATTAGACAGGAAGATGTGGGCTGCGGAGAGTTGGCGACTACTCTCCCATTCTGACTCCAAAGACGGAAGGTTTGCCTAATTGGCTACAAGTGTAAAAAAAGAAGGGAAGAAACTCTCGTAATAAAGGGAGAGGAGTGGCGCTTTGGTCTTTTGCTTGTTAATGGCAAAGAGCCACTTTACTCTTTCATCTTAACAAAGGTTCTACCGTTTCTAGGGTGAAATTTGTTGTATAATTTTTTTTTTAATTTAATATGAAAGTTATTATTTTAATTAATAAATATGAGTTTAGGTTCATGTACGTACATTTAAAAAATAAGCGTGGGAGACTGGCTTAGGGGCATGTATATTTGAATTGCCGCAGCTCCCATACACTATGGGATCCAAATCCAATGACTAAAAATATCCGGACTACAGACTTAGTAATTTTTTCAATAATTTTACTCAAAATAAGAATCTGGTACCTAATCAGCAGTCAGCCAGCCGCATCCGCCCCTGGAGATGATCCCGTTGTTCTCGGATTGCACGTTTTCCTCATGGCTTGAGAGATCAGTTCAGTGGGCTTAGGTTTCTTGCAGCCGGGGCTTCCTCTCTTTGCGTTCGGTTCACAACACTTCATAATCATCAAAATAGCAAAGTGTGCCTTCGCTGTTCAATCTTTTTGGCAAAACTCTAGATGAGACAACTTCTTGGTCATGATTTGATTGGAATGGGGAATGCAAGTTGTCTTGCTCAAGTGGAAAAACCATTTGCACCATCCCGAGTGACCCATAAAATATATTCTTAAGTAGTCCCATCTTTGGCATCTAGATCTAACATATTGTCGTCAATAACCACTGTCAACGAATGAGTTTTTGGGAGAGGAGGATATACATTTTGTTGGGCTTTATTTTGTATTAAAATATAAGGTGACCCAACTATTTCAATTGATACTGTTTTGGGCTTTTATAAAACTATCTGGGTAATGGGTCTGAGTTAAAATACCCATTAAGCTATAATTTTAAGTGGTAAATTTGAATTGTTAGATGACCTATGGATGGACGGTCATGATTCTAGGGTTCTTAACAGCGGTGTCCTAGTTTAATTATAAATACACCATTAGCCATCCTAATTCGGTGTCTTAAGTAAGATTGCTCTCAGCCAAATTCTAAACCAGAAATACTATTGTGATTCTGAAGAAGATTAGTTGATTCTGAAGTGGATTAGCTGAAGATCAAGCTTACTTGAAGAGGTTCTCAATTACAATGGCTACAGGTATGCCTAATCTCTGTATTAAAGTCTATCAATTGGTATCGGAGCAGATTTATTTTGCATGGAACAATATTTTACATTGGACAGAATTTTTTCTCTGTTCACGGCGGTTATAATTTTTTTTTATGATCCCATAGTTTACTATGTTCATATGGTATGGTTGGCTACAGCAATGTTACTGTCATAGAAACCAGGCTACTGCCGGAAAACTGCCGGACTGTAGGCCGGAGTAGACATGCCGGACAGAGCTGCCGCCCGCTGTCGGGCGTTGAGCTCTAGCCGGCGTTGCCTCTGCGCCGGCCGTCGGGATTTGATCCCACAGTCCGACGACGATAAAAAAAAATTGATTTTTTCTCGCTGTCGTGGGGCGGTTTTCGTATTTTTTCGGCCGCCATCGGCCTCCGGCCGTCGCCCCGCTTCCGATCCTACAGGCGCTGGCCAGCGCCGCCTCTTTCTCGTGTTTGGGCGCTGGCCGGCGCCGCCGCTGCACACAGAGCCGGTGTTTCCTCTGTTGTTTGTTGCCGCCGATTTTGAGTTGGAAGGCCCGCCGCCGCCCATTGCTGAAAGGAATTGGGGCCGGATCTGGAACCTCCGCCGTCGGGTGGAACTTTTTTCGGCCCCCTGAGCCGTTGTCGGGAGTCGCATACAGTCGCCGGGAATTTTGTTTCCACTACGCGTTTTTTCTGATCTGCACCGTACAGGCCGCCGCGCTCCGTTTCATGGCCGGATCTAGAATCGCCGTCGTCGGACAGAAGTGTTCCTAGTTTTCGGGCTTGACGGTGGGCTACGACGGTCGATGGCGGGAGGCGATTTTTTTTCTTCAGCAGGTCTGAGACCTCTCGCCCGTGGTGAGAGGTTGAAGACGACCCGCAGGAGCGGGTCGCCGCTGACCCACACTGGCGCGGGTCTGTTTTGACCCGCGCCCGGCGGGTTTTCACTGACCTGCGTCGTGGGTTAGCCATGGCGTGGGTCAGTTGCTGACCCGGCCCAAACCGGCCCGGTTTGGTCTTTTCCGGGTGTTAAAATTTAAAAAAAAATCTCTTTCTTTTTGTGGAAATCTTTTTATATAAAGTTGTGATTGCATGTATGTTATGGATGTGTTATTTAATTATCATAATCTAGGCTTTATTAATGTTATGGGCCTGCCAGGGGATTATATTGCAATCGTATGTTTATCAATTTTATTTTTTTAAAATTATTGAGCGCACCACTTATGTAGTTTTAAGAGAGAGAGTGTACATTATACTTATTGTAAGCGACACCAGCATTCAAGGACCACGTCTAGAGGCGGATGCAGTCATGGAGTATTAATGTATATTTTTTCTATTTCAGGGGTTTATAGCTTCCACCTTGTACATTTTTTTTATAAGGACTGTATAAGGACTTTGGACTATATTTTTATTTGTAGTGTGTGGTGATGGACCCCCTGGCCAAGTCCCAAAAGCCTGATGACAAAATTGACATTCATGCCCCTGTCAATTTTGTATGGATATTTTTATGCTTGCTTGATAATTAATTGCATTCATTTTGTTATTTGAAATGGTGAATAGCACAAATTCAGTTCCCACATCCGTTGTGATAATTTAGGAATGGCCAAAGTATCCTAAGTTATTTGTCAACGTGTGAATCATATAGAATGTTACCATGAGGTACATAGATTCACATACATCAAAAATATTATGCTATCATCAAATTCTGATTATGTGACAAAGACTGTCATCCGGCCCCAAAGGGAGGTGGTAGTTAGCGTTACATAATTAGGATAGGGTGGAGGGTTATATATTTTAACGTTGGTAAATCCCTATGCCCAAAGGTGTGGGATTTTCCTGTCATGTTTTATGTATAACCCACTAGCCTTATCATGAGACAAAATTAACATTTGTTTCTATATAGCTTAGTAAATTTGATGCATATTGCAACCTTTACCCAAAGGGAGGTTTACAATTTTACTACATGATTTTAGCATTGGCTATTTCATACTTATGTTCTTGTTTCTTGCCCTCTTTAATGTTTGCATGTATTTATTCTTTTATTGTAGCTTATCCGTCTTTTATTTCTGACCCTAATCAGCATCTTCCATTATTGTCTGAGGACAATTTTATGGATTGGAAAGAAAAAGTTCTTTTACTGTTAGGGTGCATGGACTTGGACTTGGCGTTTCATATGGATGCACCCACCACTCCTACGAAAAAAAGTACGCCTAGTGAGGTAGCATCTTTTGAAAAGTGGGAGCGGTCTAACCGCTTAAGCATGATGCTCATGAGGTCTCACATCAATAAAAGCATTAGGGGATCCATCCCAGAATGCGCTACAGTCCAAGAACTTTTGAAAGCTATTGAAGCTCAATTCAAGAGTTCTGATAAAGCCTTGGCCAGCACCTTAATGTCCAAGTTGTCATCCATGAGGCTAACAGATGACAAAGGGGTGAGAGAGCATATCATGCAAATGCGTGATATTGCTAATCAGTTAAATAGCATGAAAATAAAGATTGATGATACTTTTTTGGCCCACTTTATTCTAAACTCCCTGCCTGCACAATATGGGTCATTCAAGATCTCTTATAACACACATAACACTCAGTGGTCAGTCAATGACGTTCTGAGTATGTGTGTGCAGGAAGAGGGGAGACTTAAGCAAGAGAAGGTAGAGAGTGCCCATCTAGTTTCTCATAAAAGACAAAAGAAGGGTAATCATGGTGCTTCAAAGAAAAAAGCTGGTAAAGGTGTACCAATGAAGTCTACTGGTGTCACCAAGGAAACCAAATGTTTTTTCTGCAAGAAGAAAGGACACATGAAGAAAGATTGCCCTAAGTATCAGAAGTGGCTTGCCAAGAAAGGAGGTAATTTTATGTCTTTAGTGTGTTATGAATCTAACTATGTTAATTCTCATCATAATAACACATGGTGGATTGACTCTGGTTCTACAATCCATGTTTCCACTGTCATGCAGGGGTTTCTCAATCTAAGGAAACCAAATGATGGGGAGCACAACATCTATTCTGGCAATAAGATGTGTTCAAAGGTTGAAGGTGTGGGGACATATAGACTTGTTCTCCATATAGGATACACCTTAGATTTAGAGAGAGCTTTCTATATTCCAAGTTTTTCTAAAAACTTAGTTTCTGTATCAAGAATAGTGCCTCATGGCTTTAATTTTCAGTTTATGAATTCTTCATTTCTGATTATTAAAGATTCAGTCACCATTGGTTCTAGTTCTTTGATTGATGGCTTATATTGTCTCTCTCTGCATGTTTCCTTTGAACAATCTATGATGTCTGTGCAAGGAAGTGTTATTAAAAAGAACTCCTCTATGTTATGGCACAGGCGGTTGGGGCATATCTCCATTGACCGCTTAAAAAGATTAGTAAGAGAAGGAGTTTTAAAAACTCTTGATTTTACTGATCTAGAGACATGTATAGACTGCATAAAGGGAAAGCAGACTAACAAGTCTTCTAAGGGTGCTAAGAGGCATGATGAGAAATTAGGCACCATACACACTGATATCTGTGGACCATTTAGTACTCCCTGTCTAAATGGTCAAAGGTATTTCATTACCTTTATAGATGATCATACTCGATACATGTATCTTTATCTCTTAAATGAAAAGTCTGAAGCATTTGATGCTTTCAAGACTTATAAGGCAGAGGTAGAGAAACAATCTGGATTGAGTATCAAAATTGTTAGATCAGACAGATGAGGGGAATACTATGGCAGGTACATAGAGAGTGGACAAAAACCTGAACCATTTGCACAGTTCATGAAGGAAAATGGTATTGTTGCACAATACATAGTACCAGGCACACCACAACAAAATGGTGTTGCTGAAAGGAGGAACCGCACTTTGATGGATATGGTGAGGAGTATGATCAGTAACTCCTCTCTTCCTCTCAATATGTGGAGTGAAGCCTTAAAGACAGCCGTGTACATTTTAAATCGAGTTCCATCTAAAGCCGTTCCTAAAACACCCTTTGAGTTATGGAATGGATGGAAACCTAGTTTAGATCATGTACACATCTGGGGTTGTCCAGTTGAGGTTAGGGTGTACAATCCACTTGAGAAGAAGCTCGACCCTAAGACTGTCAGTGGATTTTTTATTAGCTATGCAGAAAGGTCTAAGGGTTACAAGTTTTATTGTCCATCTCACACCCCTATAGTAGTTGAAGCAAGGAATGCACGTTTTCTTGAGCAAGGCAACTTCAGTGGGAGTATTTCCCCTAAACACATTGTGTTTGAGGAAATACGGGTTCTAGTTGTTATACCCACATCCGGTGGAGGAACATATGCTGCATCACCAATGGTGATTCCAGAGCAGCCTCTCCTTCCTTCACCATCCCCTTAGGAACAAGTTGCTGAAGTTCCTATTGCACAGGCACCTCTACCTGTTGCTGACATAGGACTTCGAAGGTCCTCAAGAGTAAGGAAACCTGCACTCCCTTCTGACTATGTTGTATACCTCCAGGAGTCTGACGAGAATGTTGGACTCATTCAAGATCCTATTACATATTCACAGGCCATGTCTGGAGATAACTCTAGTAAATGGTATGATGCCATGCAGGATGAGATGAAATCTATAGCTGATAATCAAGTCTGGGATCTCATAGAGTTACCGCAGGGCGCCAGGA
Source organism: Saururus chinensis (assembly GCA_035235625.1). Taxonomy (NCBI): domain Eukaryota; kingdom Viridiplantae; phylum Streptophyta; class Magnoliopsida; order Piperales; family Saururaceae; genus Saururus; species Saururus chinensis. The sequence goes on from CP141145.1 coordinate 39,128,732, forward strand.
CTCTTGGTTGCAAATGGGTCTATAAGACCAAATTAGATCCATCTGGTAACATTAGCAGATATAAGGCCCGACTTGTAGCCAAAGGTTTTCTTCAGAAAGATGGTGTTGACTATAATGAAACCTTCTCTCCAGTTTCAACGAAGGATTCATTAAGAGTTATTTTGGCCCTTGTAGCTCATTTTGACTTAGAGTTACATCAAATGGATGTCAAGATGACATTCTTGAATGGGGATCTTGAGGAGGAGGTGTATATGATTCAGCCTGAAGGATTCACCTCAGATAAAGGAAGTCATCTGGTTTGTAGACTCAAGAAGTCAATATACGGACTGAAACAAGCCTCCCGACAGTGGTATTTGAAGTTCAACGATGTTATTACTTCATTTGGTTTTAAGGAGAACATTGTTGATCAATGCATATACCTTAAGGTTAGTGGGAGTCGCTACACGTTTCTGGTCTTGTATGTTGATGACATTCTACTTGCAAGCAGTGACTTAGTGATGTTGCACCAGACTAAGCAGTTTCTTTCTCAGAACTTTGACATGAAAGATTTAGGAGAGGCATCCTGTGTCATAGGGATTGAGATCTATCGTGATAGATCCAGAAGAATCCTTGGGTTGTCTCAACAGGCCTATATCAATAAAGTTCTGAAACGGTTTAACATGGAAAACTGCTCACCTAGTGCAGCTCCTATTGTGAAGGGTGACAAATTTGGCTTGTTCCAGTGTCCAAAGAATTCTTTGGAGTTGGACAACATGAAGGACATTCTTTATGCATCGGCAGTTGGTAGTATGATGTGCTTGGAGGTCTGTACAAGACCTGATATTGCCTTTGCTATGGGAATGCTAGGTCGATACCAGAAAAATCCAGGGATGGATCATTGGAGAGCTGCAAAGAAGGTTATGAGGTATCTGCAAGGAACGAAGGATTACATGCTTATATACAGACATTCTGATCATTTGGAGCTGGTTGGATATACAGATGCAGACTTTGCTGGTTGTGTTGACTCGAAAAAGTCGACATCGGGTTATATTTTCCTTTTGGCAGGCGGTGCTGTCTCTTGGAAAAGTATTAAGCAAACCCTTACAGCGTCGTCGACTATGGAGGCAGAGTTTGTTGCCTGTTATGAGGGCACGTCACATGCTACTTGGCTGATGAACTTTGTCACAGGACTTACTATTATGGATTCCATATCTAGGCCGTTAAAGATGTTCTGTGATAATAATGCTGCTGTGTTTTTCACGAAGAACAACAAGAGTGGTAGTCGAAGTAAGCACATCGACATCAAGTATCTTGTTGTTCGGGATCGTGTTAAAGAAGGGACAGTTGTTATTGAGCATATTGGTACTGAGCTTATGGTTGCTGATCCCATGACTAAGGGCTTACCCCCTTCTCTATTTAAGAGTCATGTGGATCGTATGGGTCTTATTAGCTCATCGTGCATTTGATTTTGCTTATGTACTTCTGGACTTTCCTCATTTATCATAGCGATTCTGATTTCTTTTCTCGTTGTGTCTCATTTTTCAGTGCACTTAAGTATGAGACAATATTTGCAAAATGAGTGGGAGCATGTCTTCACTCATAAATATATTTTGCCACATATAGCACTCAAACAAAATGAATTAGTTGCATCGTGATACATGGAAGGGAATGTTCTCCTTTGAGGACATAACCGCCTTAATTCATGCGATTATGACATTTTGTAAGAGTATAAAGATACCACATACAGTTCGAAGGGTATTATTTTTTCAAACATTGTATGCGCATACGAAAGTCATTTTAAAGTTTCCCATTACCCACTTGGTTATTTTTTAATTCAAATATTTTTTCTCAAATATAGTTTAATTGAGCCAAGTGGGAGATTTTATTCTTTCTATGGCTCAATTGAGAAGTTGTGCCAAGTGGGAGAATGTTGGGCTTTGTTTTGTATTAAAACATAAGGTGGCCCAACTATCTCAATTGACACTGTTTTGGGCTTTTATAAAACTGTCTGGGTAATGGGCCTGAGTCAAAATACCCATTAAGCTGTGGTTTTAAGTGGCAAATCTGAACCGTCAGATGACCTATGAATGGATGGTCATGATTCTAGGGTTCTTAACAGTGGTGTCCTGGTTTAGTTATAAATACATCATTAGCCATCCTAATTCGGTGTCTTAAGTGAGATTGCTCTCAGCCAAGTTCTAAACCAGAAATACTATTGTGATTCTGAAGAAGATTAGTTGATTCTGAAGTGGATTAGCTGAAGATCAAGCTTACTTGAAGAGGTTCTCAATTACAATGGCTACAGGTATGCCTAATCCTTGTATTAAATTCTATCACATTTCATACCTACTTTATCAAAAGTTGCACTCTTACATGTTACTAGATTGTCTTTCTATATATTTTTTTAATAAAAAAATGAATGGGCAAGCTAGACCCTATGTACAATGATAAACCCGTTTTGTAATATTTTTTTCTTATTTACTAAATTGGATTTCCGCATGTGTTTTTTTCTAAATAGGTCATAAGAAAAGACAAATCCATCCTCATCACCTTCATCTGCCAATGAAAACTCTTTGGAGCCACCCAATGGAAAAACTATTTGCTCGTCTCTTCATCACTTTTACCTTCCTAATGGTCTCCTCCTTCCTAGCTGCCCCTCTTCCGTGATGAGCCTTGTAGAGTGGCCAGCCAGCAGCGGAAGCAGTGGTGGGAGAGGATGGCGCACAAAAAAATTGAATCTTTAAAACAAGATCTACACATACATGCAATTCTAATTATAATTAGCAATAACCATGCATATATTATTTAATCAAAGGAAGATATAATTAACATGGAATTAATACGTACTAACCTTGGGCTTGATCCAGCCCTAGCATGCCCTCTTCTTGAAGATCTAATCCACCAAATGATAGATCTACTCAAACAAAGAAGAGAAGCAAGGATTACCTTCAACGATTTATGTGTTGATCCCTTCTAGCCTTGATCTTGGAGTCAATTTCAGCAAAGCCTCTATTTCAAGCCTCAAATCAGTGAGCTCATCTTCCAACCTTGCACTACACACCGTAGGAGAAGGAAGGGAACTTCTAGAGGAAGAAAAAGGGGCGGCCAACTCTAGTACAAGAGAGAAACCACAACCCAACTAAAGGAGAGAGGAGGGGGGCAACCTTGAGAGAGAGAAAGAAGGGAAGAGGGGATGAATTCAAAATGAATTCTTAGATCCACCAAAGAGGGGGGCGTCCCATTTAGTTTGGGAATAAGAGAGAATATTCTCCCTTATTCTCTCCCTCTCCATAAATCTCCTTCCTTTCTGTAGCGCCCGAGATTTTTCATCCTTTTTTCTTAAAACTCATAGAAATTTTTTTTTCCATAAATAAATCGGAGTCAAACGATAAAATCAAAACTCGTATAAACAGTTTATAATTTTAATACATCATACGGTTAAACATCATACCGTCAAATCAAATATCCTCAGGCGCTACTCGAAAACACACGTACGATTAAATCACCATGATCATGGATTTTTAAATACAAATAACTCCCAGGCGCCCCCGAGTACAAGTCCCATAAACAGTCTAATCTGATCCAAATTAAAAGTCCAAAATACATACACTTCAATCTCATCAAATACATCAGGTCGTGACACCAAATATACTTGAGTCGAGGGGGAAACAATCCACCGCAGAGATGAGCATCCAACTCCAGGAGCTCTCCAACACAACCTGCAAAAGCCTCCCGAACAACGGGGCTAAAAGAAGTAGGGTGAGTATTTTCATACTCAGTAGGAAAATACCCAGTAGGGGAAATCCCAAACGGTGAACTCAATAAGTTCATAAAACATGCGTCATGCAACTCAACATGAGGCAAACAACGTATAACATAATTATGCACATAAGCATATAAGCATGCATAACACACCATCATATCAGACGTGCACAAACACCCTTAATCAGGGTCTTACAAACTTACTCGTACAATCAAAGGCAGACTCAAACCTTACGCATACTTGTACGACCTTACTCGTACAATCTTACACTTACTCGTACGACCTTATTCGTACGGTCTTACACTTACTGTCGAACTCATATTCAAATACTTACAGTCGTGCTCAAACTCACACTCTTACAGTCGTACTCATCCTCAATCTTACAGTCGTACACATACTCATCATCACACGCTTACTCAAAAACGTACAAACTCAGTCATACAGTCGTATACATACTATCGACCACTGAAGCTCATTACAGCTAATAAGCTCCAATGTCGAAAAGGAAAAGAATGTCACTGGGGCATCACCTTAACCTCCGGGGAGTGACTAGACGCCATGGACTTTTCCGAAGGTAAGGTACACCAATGCTCATGGGGCATTGGATCAAACAGGTAAGAGTAGATCCATGATACTACTTACCTGAGCGCGCAAACATACACCCACACAAGGGGTCATACAATTGCCCACACATAAGGGGTCTTATAGTGCCAAAGAATTGCCCACCATAATGGGTCTTATAGTGCCATAGAATTGCCCACCATAATGGGTCTTATAGTGCCAGTGCCACTCTTGGGCAGAAATCTTACAATGCCACTCTTGGGCAGAACGTACAGTGCCACTCTTGGGCGGAAATATACAACGCTCTCAACAGAGCATCAAACGTCTGGGCTTGTACAACACATAGACCGAATCAAAAACATACTTCGCTCTCAACAGAGCATCAAACGTCTGGGCTTATACAGCACACAGACCAAATCAAACATACATCGCTCTCAACAGAGCATCAGACGTCCGGTGCTCTATATAGCACTCAGACAAAATCCCGCAGGAAACCACCATGGCAAGACACAAGAAGTGCTCAGCCGATTCATTATCGGCTAGCTCAAACACGGAACTTAATCCGTCGAACCCTCAGGTCTCAAACTCACAACGCTATTATTAACGTTCTCATAATTCAAGTTTGACTTAAGTATATTATGCGGTACAATTATGCCACACAACCTCTCAGTCCTCGACTGATCAAACTGAAGCTGAGCCCGATCCGAACCCTAGTTCGTCGGGGCAACAGACTTCACTTACCCGTCCAAGTCACACATAACTCACCGTACACAAATCCTTATGCACGCATACATCCTCTGACATCCACCTTACGATCAGATATCTTACTTACATCGTCAACCGAGCTCCTCACAGCGGATCCTGTTATCAACCTCTTACTTAATTCCTCACTTATTATACTTACTTTTCACTTCATAATTTGTACGTTATGCTTGTACAATTATGCACGCTCTTACTGTCTAATAAACCCTCATAAGGCTCCAAGCCTAAGTCTTCTTACTTACCGAACCCCTGACGTACGCTCCAAACCGATCTGACCCATCTCAAATCCTCACTCCTCAAACTTACTTTCTCTGTCTTCCGTCATGCGCTTACACGTCCAAATCCACATCCAACTTCATACCAAACCCTTACCAATCTTACCGTCCATCGCTCATACCTCTGCCCACACAGTCCACATACGTAACTTACTCGACATCGCTAGCCATCACTAGCGTGTCCAACACACACATATGTAGCACACTAACATATTCGCTAGCCATCACTAGCGCATACATCTTACACATACATACAACATACTTACAACTAACATACATACATACATGTATCTCAAAGTGGCATAATTCACTATCTTACATCATGCATACATGTCATGATTTAATATCCAAAACATGGAATCATGCAAGCCTAGCATGCTGCTACTCATTGAAAGCATGCTGTCATGAATTTACGAGTTCAAGCTCCCCTACCTCGTAATCATGACGTTTGATGGCGAGCACACGACGGTGGCGGTGTCGATGGCGGAGTCGGCGGTCAACACCATTGCCTAGCTGAGAGAGCTGCTGTCCCGAGGTTTAGGAAGCGCCGGAACTACACACGGCCAAAAGGGATGTCAAAATCAACGCGGTAAAATCCGCGATCCACGGCGGCACACTAGGGGCGGCCGGGAGAAAGATCGTGCCAACGAGTGGCAGGTGCGATCGGAAGGCAGGGTGTACTCACTAAAATTCGACCGGCGGTTGAAAAATACACAACCGGTCACAAGACGTCAAAATCGGCCGTGGACAGTACCCAACGGCGTCGATTTCACGTTTACCAGGGCCCACATAAGGGCGGAGGGCGACACTCAAGGATGGAGGAGACTGATGGAGGACTCCGATGTCAACTCCAGATGATGGCAGAGCCATCTGACGGTCGGGCGGTGCCAAGGCGGCAACACTACCCTAACCCGCACACGTGGCTACTTGCACACGCGGCTAAAGGGAGAGGAGAGGGGCTAGACGGTGTCGGCCCAAAACTCAGAAGGGCGGTAGGGCCATGCCCAAGGGTGGTGACTAACAATACAGCCTTTACTGTTGCCGTGCCGAGGTAGGCCGACTAGAGGCCAATCGGCGTCCGGCGAGGGTAAGACGGTCAAAGGGCAACACGTTGCGCTCTCTATAGAGCGGTCAGACACAATCGGTAGAGGGGAACCTGGCCCATGCCGAAAGAAGAGGGGCGGTGCCGCACTAAGGCGGCTAGCCATCCCTAGGCTGAGACCCGCCACACTAAGGTGGTCCAAGGTGTTCGACATCCAACGATGCTCGATGGCCCATAACGGGTGGAAAACCCTAGGGGCACAACGACGAATAGGGTTTACTGGCGGCTCTGGCCCGTGACGCCAGGGCCGTAGTAACTGGGCGGAGCTGGGTGGAGGCGGCTACACCAGTGCCGCTAGGCCGAGGCTGGCCGACCATAAGCTCACCACCAGCGCGGCCACAATTCCCTTCAAACCAAAACAGGGAAGAGGGACCGACCGGGAGAAACCAGCCCAGGCGGAGCGGCTGTGCGGGCGATAGACCTGGCTAGGGGCGGTCCTACCGTCGTCATCCCAAGGCTGGTCGGCAAGAGGCGAGCCGAAGGCTGGCTCTCGCCGGCGCAGCCCCCAAAGTCCGTCACAGACAGAAACAAGAGAGATGCGGGGCGGATCAAATCGGGTCGGGGTGGTGCCGAGGAGGCGGCTTGGCCATCGCTTGGCCGAGGCAGAGCCAGACGGAGGTCCATCGTCCATGGCTCGCAACTGCCGGCCTCTGTTCCACCAAAATCAATCACAGGCGGAACAGTGGAGGTGGAGGCATCTGGCCGGAGGAGAAATGCACAGGGGCGGAGGTGGAGGTGGAGCTGACCGGTTGGGGGCCGTCCCTGGCCGTCGCCAGGCCGGGGCGGAACCCACGGTGGTCGGATGGCCACTGCCGGCCATCATCGACGGCTACAAGGCCAAAAACGGAGGGGCACAGTTTGTTCGGCGAAAAACAGAGCAGAGGCAGAAAATGGGTGGGGCGGCGGAGCAGAGGCCACTAGGGCCGGGAGGGGTGGCCTACCGCCATCGCCGGCCCAGGGCGGAGCTGTGGCCGGCCGGCCGGCCCGTGGCGGCCCACGGCGGCGGCTCAATTCGAATCGCAGTGAGAAAGGGAGAGAGAGCTTACCGGGGGAAAACAAGTGGGGGAACCGGCGGGACTGGCCAGGGCGGCGGCCCTGCCGTTGCCGGCTCGTGGCTGGCCGGACGGAGGCCGGGCGGAGCCCACCGGCCACCGCCGGCGCTGCCAAGTCACGAGACAGAGGGACTGTGGCGGAATCGAAAAACAGGGGAGAGGCGGGTGGAGCGGCGGAGCGGAGGTCGGGGCGGCGAAGGAGGACCACTGGGGCCGGGAGGGGTGTCCTCCCGTCGTCGCCGGCCCATGGCGGGGCCATAGCCGGCCGGCCAGGCCTTTCCAGCTAGTGGCAGCGGCGGAACAGCACAAAACAGAGAGGGAGAAGGCTCACCGGGGGAGGAGGCGGCGCGACCGTCGGGGCCGGGACGGTGGCCCCCCTGCCGTCGCACGGCCGGAGCGGAGCCGGTGGCGGCGGCCCTTCAGCCCACCGGCGGCCGGCGGCGGCTGGGAGAGAGAGACACCGGAAGGGAGGGGGAAAAGTCACTGTTCCTTCCAGAATTTTCTGGATCGGGCTCGGGTTTTTTTTTTTCTCCACTTATCCCTTCTGCAGTTCCGTTTTCTTCAACGATTTTTCACGCCAGAATCGCGCATCGAGGCCCGTGGCCCACGACTGACCCGAGACCCGGCTCTATGGTTACGAATACCGAGGCCACATATGCCGAAGCATCACAATATATCGTTGAAAATGATCAGATAAAAATAGCAGAAAATCGTAGAAAAATCAGGGACGTTACACTTTCCATATATGGCACGTGCCAGAAATGGACATCCTCTCATGGGCTCACTGAACGGGCTCAAGACAATGGGCTTAGATGCTAAAACACTGGCTTACACAAAGGGTCATACGCAACGGGTGCGGGCTCTGTCTCACAGAGCCCGCAGAGGCCTGACCCCCCTGCACACGGCCAAGCCCGCGACAGGGTCGACCCCACGCTTACTACGTGTCCTACCCTCCAACACCTAATTCGCGCGACTGGGCCCCACAATGTGTAAATGCACACCTAGATGTATGTCTAGTGTACGTGTGTGACATGTGTGGGTCCCATACGAATTATGTGTAATGAGGAATCAAGTGGTGTTGGCGCATCCACCCCCACCACCCTTGGACCACGTGACCCGTACCGGTTCACCCGAACCGCGACACGTTGGACCAAACCGGGCCCGTGCCCATACCATGGTCCAACAAGCCTCTCCTCTTCTTTTTCGTTTCTTTAGTTACGCTTAATTTAGGTCTACATCACCATGAAAGAAAGGAGATCGTCATTTTTATTACACTCTGCCACTTCTTAATCTTCGTCATCCAACCACTTTTTCCCTTTCTTGTATTATTTCGATGAGGAAAATAGATGGTTAGTACAAAAATGAAGGTATTAGATCTAAGCTGAAAGTTCTATGACTCTTATTTGCATAGATTGAGAAATATATTGTTTAGAGATTAAAGTGATTGCTATAGTGCAACTTCTTGATGGTAGAAATAGGAAAACTAAAATTTTAAAAAATTATATGACTCCAATTTTTAAATTTTCTAGTTTTTTAATTTTTTAGTTTAAACTTTCTATTTTTTTAATTTCATAGTTTGCAAGAGGGAGGAGGAAATGACAAAAAAATAAGGAGGATGAAGCACTTGAGGAGGGAGGGAGAAGTGGAGGAGGAGGTGAAGATTTGTAGTTATATAATTTTGTATTTTTTAGTTTTGCAAGTACATTATTCTTTTTAAGTAACTAATATATATATATATATATTATTTACTTATTTATTTATTTTTTAAGATTAGAGTTTATAAATTAATGAAGTGCTAGAGGTGGAGAGCTAAGGGGAAGAAGTTCTCGAAGAACTATCATAAGGATAATGTTATGTCCCACCCTAATTAGATTTTAGTTTTCTTAGAATAGTCTCCTTTCCTAGATTAAGTAGGATTGGGTAGTTTGATTAAATTATAATTAAAATATGATTAGTTTCCTTATAATAGTAGAATTAATTTTTAATTCTCATATAAATTGTATTACACAACCATGTTTTCATCAATCAATAAAATTTAGGAATTAGTCTTTTGTTAATTTTCTCTTCATCTTCCTTGTTCTCTCCTCCTGATTTGGGCTCTCCTCAACTGATGACAACATGCCTCTCCCTGGAGCCACATCATTCGTCTAAGGCTTCTTCCTTTGGCAGCTCATGAATGACGCTTGCCTCCACTCTGTCGACTAGTTTCCTTATGCTCCTTGTCACTTCGACTAGTTCTGGACCACCGTTGACTCATGGATCAGCCTCTACTTCGGCTAATTCCCCTGCTCCATTTTTGCTGAAGGCTTGTGCTACGGATGCCCTCACACCCATCTTGATCTCTAGTTTTGGTGATGTGTCTCTGCTATCTCTTTCACTAACCATACCTCTTCCAGCAGATTAGGTCACCCCAGCCATTTCTACCATCCATATCACCTTTGCCCAACTGCCCCATGATGCTCGTAGCCATGTTTCGGCACCAACACTGCTCAACTTAACTATAGGGGGACACCTCATTGGGTCTCTAACACCCTACTTGTCATTCCTTAGTGAGATTTGCCTTCTGCTTCCCAGTAGGTTGTTGCCCATTAACTCTGCATGCCCATATTCATCCGACTACCATGTCAAGCCCTTTCCAACACCACCTTATGTCACCATTTTCGCATCCCCCCTACTCCGGCTGATCAGCCTTCTTGCGAAATGGCGTCGCTGGTTTCCTTCAATGCCGCTTTGCCATTCTCAAGGACTCCTTCAGCGGGATTTGGGCAAAACGACATAGACATTACTTTTTCTCGGGCTGGGTCTCAAGTGGGTTTGGGTGGATCTCACTCACAAGCCGGTCTGACATGGGATTTTATGTCCCATTTGGGTCTAGGCATGTATCCTACACGAATTTGCCCTTATTGGCCACACATGGGCTATTATCTAAGCGTTTGTCAAGGCCTACACCAACCTAGCTCCACAAGTCCATGGCCACATGCAGGAGCACTTAGGTAGTTTCATGGCTCTCTTGCGCAGCCTAACGCCCATGAATTTAATGTTGCCAACAATTATTTGATGCAAGCAGATGATTTTCATGCAGCCCCTGACTACGAAAGGCCCAATTTCTACCATGGGCCGCAAGCCCCTCTCATACTAGGTCGTGGGCATGGCACTCATCGACTCATTGGACATCCACCAGGGTATTGTGAAGGCATTGTCTAAGCCTGTTCAGTTTGACTTACTTTTCCTATCTTCAAGGGTGACGAATTGAAGGAATGGGTATCATGTGCCTGACGAACTCCAATTCACGAGTATATTGATCTCGCTTTCTTTCACATGGAAGGTTGTGCGCTATAATAACTCCAACATTTTTTTCTCATACTCTGCAAGCTACGTGGGATGACGTGGAGTAAGCCCTCCTTGTTCACTTTTGGGTTGACTGATTATAAAGATTATAATCTCTATCTTTATCATGTTTGCTAAACTACCACCGTCGAAGTTTATCAAGATGAGTTTGAAAAGTTCTCTAATCAGGTTTCTAATTGGCTATAAGCTACTTTGATCGACACTTTTCTTAGTGGTTTGTAGCCCGACTTGTACGCTTCAAGGTATATTTTCAAGCCACGTACCTTGATTAAGGCAATCCATATCACTTGTATGTGTCAAGAGCAACTTCAACATTTATTAGCAATGTGTTCTACAAGCCCCACAATCTTCTTCTTCTTCTACCGGTCCTATCACCACTATGGGGCTACTCTTTGTACTTAAACCACCACAATTCATATTAAGAGGTCATCCTAGGCTGAAATGCAGGCTTGCTCCTCAAAGAGATTATATTATAATTGTGACGAGAAGTATACCCATGGTCATCGATGCAAGACTCTTCATGTTTATGTTATTGGATAAGCGACTAAATTTGTGGCTGAGTTTAATCCTACCCTACCTGTAAGAACTCTTGTCTTAAACCGGTTTACCTTTAATTTTATTTATTATTTAATCATCATTACGTGGTTTAAGCCATTTTTGATCGATTTTGATGTTTTTAAAAATATAGGTGGTTTCCAAAGGTTTTAACCAAAACTAACTACACTTTTATGAGTTTGAAGTGAATTTAGGTCAATTATAAATTTTTAAATTTTTTTAAAATTTCTCAAAATTTTTAAAAATTAGGGTTTGATGGGACCCCCTATGGGCCCCATGGTCGAATTTGGAGTTTTTGGTCTAAAACATCTTAGACATTAAAATAAATCATTAAAAAAATTATCAAAATTTTTTAGTCCCAATTTTGGTCTAAATGACTGAATTTCTTACTTTTAGTTAAGAATTTTATTCTCACCCCAAGTTTTAATTATGTATAGCACATTCTTTCCTGTAAAAGAAAATGACTAACTTTTTTTTCTCATTTGGGAAAGGGTTAACTCATGGAATATAAAGCCTAGTCTCCAATTAGGCCTAAAGATGAAGTGATTAGAGGTAAGATTTTTTTAATTTTTTCTTAATCATTAAGGTTTTTCATAAATTTTTCCTAATCTCCCCTTTCTCCATTGATTTAATTCATTTTTAAGACATTAAATCACTGATTTAAACCTTTACTTCAAACCCTAACTTTCAAATTTTTATTTTTATGTTTCCAAAGCTCTAGAACTTGGTTTTTTCCAATAATTTTCAAGTTTAAATCGGATTTAGGTGGGTATTAATAAGAAAATCATATTTTTGAAAGGTTTCGAACGTGATTGAGGAGCTAATTTGACTCAAAAAAAGGTGAAATATAACGAGTTTAATCTTAGCCCTCCTATGTGTGAAAAATCTCGATTTTCATGTGTTTTGCTTGAATGAGTTCCATGTTTAGGGGTTTAATGGTAGATTAATAAAAGGTTAATCTTTTGTCTTGATTTCTTAGGGTTTTGATTTGAAATGAGTTGATTTAATATTCTAGAATGTTTGATTAAATTTTCATGATGTTTGAGGCTTTGATTGAAGGTTTTATGTTCTATTAATGATGTCTCAATTTGGTTTTTAAAATAAGGAAGACAAAGCAAGTCTACCGTTATGGTGATCAATCACCTTTGTAGGCCAATCGATCGGCCAAATGGAGTAGCATGCTAATTTTCAGGCTAGCCGATCGAACACCCTTGCAAGCTGATCGATTGACTACACAGCAGATTTAAGTATTTTGGGTTTTATGCTTATTTCGGTATTTTTACTCCTAACTGATATTTCTAATATTTATTTGGAGTGTTTTGAGTTAGAATAAACTATGTGAATAATATGTTATTTAGGATGATATTTATGGAGCATGCTTAAGTATTATGTGGAATTATGTGATTATGGTTAGACATGTTAGCATTGATTTTCTTGAATTTATGGTTAATAAAATTCTTATGCTTTAAGCATGTTTCTAACAAGGTTATTGTATGACAATGATATGATATGTCATCTTATAATATGAATGAATTATGGGTGAATGGTGATATCATGTTCTAGCTTCATGTGTATAATAATTATCTTCTAAGAGTTGAGCATTTGATCTCATATGAATGGAATGATGGTTTACGATAGATTTCACCAATGATTTCAGTTGATAACTATGATTAGATTTTATCCAAGCATGTGTGTATTGCCTTATGAGCTTTTTCAAAGTGTTGTCATGTGCTTAGAAATGTATGAACACACACATGTGGGGAAATTATTATTATGAAATCGTAGTCATTTATGATTCGAATGTAATACATGTGGGGACTGATGGGAGCACATTTAATGTGTTGGAATTCATATAGAGATTGCTCATGTATGTATCATGTTGTATGCATCATGAACGAATTTCATGATAAGACTTTATCGATGTTTAGTCGTGTTTAATCAATTGGATGCAATAATGTGAGATTACGTGCCAGATTAATCTATTGTGGGCTTAATCAAAACTTGGCTGGTCCAAAATGACATGATTTCAATTTGAGTTCCTGTGTAGAACAATGGATAATCCCTAGATTGAGTTAAGTTGATTTAAGTTATGTGGGGGCAAGTTGTGTAATTTTATTGCGGTTGAGATTTATTAAGATAGTCATCTGGAACCTTAGAATCCAGAGTGGTATATCTTCGTGCACTGGCTACCACATATTCTAAGGTTCCTTGTTGGGAATTCGGGCTCTCCCCCACTGCAGGAGATGCCTTAGGGCAAACACACTTACTCTAGGTTCTCAATGTGAGAATCAGACATCCTTGGCTACGATTGTCCTGGGCGAGCAGACTTAGGGGCTTAGTACCCCGACACTTTATATTTTCTATGTAGAAATCGGGTTATGTCCCGCCTGTGTGGTAATGATTGTATTCACTCCTTGATGGAGGCATTCACCATTTGTGATGATGCATACATATTATGATTATTATACACAGGATTGCACAGGTTGTGTAGGGATAATGTGAGACATGTGATTATGAGTTATTATGCATGATTGTGTATCATGTATTTGACATGTTTGTCGTACATGGTGAATGAGATATAGAATAGATGTGATATGAATGCATGATCTGAATTGTGTGATTGAAACACTATTATGTAAATACATGATCTGAATCGTGTGATTGAGACATTATCATGCAAGTTTATGTGATATGGTTGTATGATTAGAAAGTATATGAGAGACACTTCTCATATGGATTATGTGTGATGTCATGCTTGATTATGATTGGATAAGGATCATTACTTATGTAGAATGGATGCTTAGTCGTGACATGATTATTTATTCTCTTACTTGTTGTAACTGTAAAATTCTTATGTTAAATGTATCTCTAAAATGATAACTTTCAACTTAAAAAGTTCCAATTTAAAATGGTCAGCACCAATAAGATGGCAACTTCCTATTATCTCAATCTTACCATGCCTACCATCTATCGAAAAATTAGATGTTCTAAATACTAAATTAGCACAGCTTTTATAACAAAAAAAATCGAAGAGAAATTGAATGTTTCAAAAGCAAAAGGTTCAAGAAATCAAATTAGAACAAAAAATACCAAAGCACAAGAGAAAATACCTAGCAAAATTTATCAATACTAAGAATTTGCAACACTTAAAAAACCCCTGTGGTGGATTATGTATGTTGCACATATTTATTTGTTGCTGCTAGACATCTTTAAACTTTTCAGACCTTGAGTCATGTGTAGGCTCTAGAGATTATGATGTGGGATGTGTGTAAAGATGATTGTGATGGTTTATTTGACTATCCTTATTACTCTTACTTAAAGGACATGAGGTGCTCTACTCCATTAGTTGAACCGCCCGTATAAGGGGCTAAGTCTTCTGCAAATTTGATAATTCGTTCAATTCTATTGCTCTTGCGCGTTGACTGGCCCTTGGACCGGGTTCGGCTCTAGTTGGGTGGAGCTGTGTGTGACACTACCCACCTTGGTGAATGACATTGACTCCTACTTGTCTTTGCATGCCTATGATGGTTGTAATGCTCCTAACACTATACGCATCAATAGCCAAATTGAGAAACAGTGTGTCATGGTTCTTATTTGTATCGGTAGCACCTATAATTTCGTTAATGAAGTCATCACTAAAGAGTTGAGTTTGTAGATTTTTGAATATTCTAATTTTGATATTATGATCAGAGATGGTGCAAAACTTTGCAACATGGGGGTGTGACGTAAGACATATTTGCTTGCTCAAGGCTTTACTATCACGTTTGATTTCTATGTCATGCATATCAAAAGGGCTGATATCATTTTTGGCATTGATTAGTTACGCACTTTGCTCGAGGTCCAATGGGACTTGGAATGTATGCAAATGAGCTTCAAGATTGATAGTGTCAAGCACCTCTTTACCACTCAACTTGCAGATAAGTTATACATTATTTAGCGACCTCGACCAAATTATGCTTGTGTCCTTGGGCCATTTACAATCAAAGAGAGTATTGATACTTCTCCACCTTTAGGACAAGGCCTAGCGGAAGTAGTGGTGGAATGTTATGACTCATCCTAATTATTTTAGCTTTCCTAGATTAGTCTTCTTTTATAGATTAAGTAAGATTGAGTATTTTGATTGAATTGAAGTTAGATTATGATTAGTTTCCTTGTACTAATAGAATTAATTTGTAATTTTCTTATAAATTATAGTACACAACCATATTTCCATCAATCAACAAAATTCAGGAATTAGTCTAGCTAGTATTGTTAATTTTGCTTTTCTCCTTCCTTCTTCTCTCCCCCTTTTCCTTAAATTTTCCATGTGTATACCTTGGTCTACATCAAATATGTATGTCAAATGTTTTAACACATTTAGAGATATATACTTGAAAAACTACTTCAATAAATATAAAAATACTAGTTATAAAAAATATATACCAAAATACTTGAAGTCTACTTCGATTTAGGGATGTTATTGGGTCGGGTTTTGCCAAACCCGAACCTGATATCATATAAAAAATGGTTACCCAACATGATCTTACCTGAATAGTCCCAACCCGACTTGTTTAAAACTTAAAAATTTTGTTTAATTATTACTTAATTTTTTTAATATTATAATATATAAAAAGTCATATTTATAACTTTATTCAGGTGGGGTCGAGTCGAGTTGGATTACTTATAACCTAAACCCAACCTGAAGAGCTATTCAGGGAAGTGGTATCCCAACTTCCACCAATTCCTCGTATAAAAACTAAAAACTACCCCACGTCGTTCTAAACACAGTGGATATGGCACGTTTTGAAAGTACCCGCGCAGTGCCCAAATTTGCTCACAAGCCCATTGGACCTTTTGAAGCCCAAATATCATTGCTTTAACATTCGCAAGTCAAGCATGATTGATAACACACTCCTGAAACAAAAACGACACACGGCCCATTATCGGATTTCGTGCAAGGTATGCAGACTGCATACACACGCGCGGCTAGCAACGGGCTGGGATTTTCGTGAAACTCTCAATAAGTACAGAATTGACACTCGCATGATGAACAGGTGCAGTGCAGGAGGGCGGGCGCGGGCGCGGGCGCGCGCGCAGGATGTCGACCCTCTCAACCGCGCGGGGCCAAAATCCTTTGACAAACAAACCCAGAAGGAAAACCTAAGCCCCACTTCTCAACCCCGTCTCCCGCCGTTTTGAGTTCCCTGCTCCAAATCTTCCCCCGCCTCATCCATGGCGGAAATTGACCAGAAAGCCGTAGAAGCCCCGCCGGCGCAGCCCAAGCGGAAGCCGGACTTGGAAAAACCAGCCCCCGACCCGAAGAAATCGAAGCTCCAAGACTCTGAAGCTATTCCTATCAGTTCTCAGCCCAATTCTGACCTCCAACAAGTCAATCACGGCTCGGCCGAGCTGGGGGAGGAGTCTGTTGATGGGGAAGGAAATGCTGCTTCTAATGGAGAACGGGTGATTGACGAGGGGAAAGCAATGATCAAGGAGGTGGTAGATAAAGGGAAAGGCATACTGGAAGAAGTTGAAGAGAGCAGCAGTAGTGGAAGTGATGATGATGGCGAGAGCGAGGGTTACGGCGAGGACGAGGATGGCGACTTTGTGGATGATCCGCTGGCGGAGGTGGACCTCTCCAACATTCTTCCCTCGAGGACTCGCCGGCGAGGCGTGGTGCCTGGGGAATATATTGTTAACGACATGGATGAGGATGAGGATGATGACGATGACGAGGATGTGGGTGAAGGTGTTGATGAGGAAAATGCTGACGATGAAGATAGTGATTAAGAGGTAAGAAAGTCCGCCTTTTGTTTACTCTTTCAAACGCTAATTTCGGTGGTAGGCCAATTGCCTTGTGCGATTTTTGTGATAGTATAATGTGCCTGTAGAATCGATGTGATTGCCCTCTTTTGTTATTGTGTAACAGAATTTCACTTATATAGGAATCTGAGTTATCTTTTCCAATGGAAAATCGATTTTGAGCAGATAGTGTCATGTAATGGAATGGTTTCTGTGAACGTTTTAATGAGATGCATGGAACCCATCTTTTTGTATTTGTTGATTGCTTTGAAATTTCGGCAAATTATTTGCGGCTGATAGAAAGGTTAACTTAATTTGTTCTTTGAACGTTTGAATCCACAAAACTTGATAGTGTGCATTAGACACTTGCGGTGTCCATCTGTTTGAGATGAATAATCATAGTTTTAGAACATTTTATGTGCATCACTTGAAGTTGTGCCACATTGAATGAAGGAAAAGGAATTTGGAGATTTTCCTAGCTTGTGGGACCTTCACTTTCAATTTCTAACATAGGCTTGATTTGAAACTATTTTTTATTAGCAAAAATAGATGGCACTGCATGTGTAAAGATCTAAAGGAGATAACTTTATGATGTTGATCTTAGCCAACATAAGAATTTAATGTGACATTAAAAGATATAGAATGCATTTGAACGTGGTCTCTTATCTTGTATATCATTCAATCTGATGCGGAAAATAGTCAGTGTTCCAATAGTGGTCATTATCTCTAAAAATTAAGCTTAATTTTCATTTTCAAATTCCATTATGTGCATATTTTTAATAAACCTAAACTGTCTTGGCACATAGTTTGTTTCCGTGGTACTAAGAACGCGCAAATGCAAATATCTATTGTCAGGAAGCTCACTGTATGTGTGGGGCCCACCAAAAAGGTTCTAGAAGATATACTCACATGGGTTTTATTTGATAGAGCTCGTCGAGAGCTTTTCAATGGTACTAATAACACATGAATCAAAGTTCTGGAGCGGAAGATATTACTCCCTCTGTTCCACAGTAATAACTCCATTTGGTTTTTCAAAATGAACTAAATTTAGTTCATTTTGAAAAACTAAATGGAGCTATTAATGTGGGACAGAGGGAGTACCTTGCAAGGTTGGAAATAATACAATATAAAAAGTGGGGCCTATGTCGTGTTACTACAACCACAGGTGGAAGCCATGTGTGAGGATCTCGTCGAGGTAGGATAGCTTTGAAGTCTAGGTAAAAGGATTTACTAAAATACACGCAAACTACATACATATTTAAATTTATATTTATGGTCATTATAGGAAATTTTATGGGCAGTATAAGAAGTTTGGCAAAAATCTAATGTCACCCTTGGCGCTTCATATGGTAGTATGATTTCCATTATAGTTCATCCTCATCCTAATGAGACATAATATGCCATGGAATACACGACATAGCTTCTTGGCTTGATGCGAATAGGAATAGGCCCAGATTCAGGTTCATTTAAGCATTGGCAGTTCTTTTCCCACCACGAAGATGTGTATATAATATCTGATACAGACTAGATTTGATCTTGTGTTGGTTTAAAATTCACTAAGTTTTTTGAATCCTTTAGTCAAAATTTGGATCAAAGTGTGTGTTATGGCCCTTCCATCATCATATCTCCATTAAATTTCGAAGAAATCTACTCATTTAGGACTTTCCTAGTTTTGATTAATTCTAATTAGAATAGGCTTTATGATACCTAGTCTTATGGTTTCCTAGTTTAAGATAATTCTATTTTAAGAAGTCTTAAGATTCCTAGTTTGTCTAAAGCTTAATTCAGTTAGCTTTCCTAGTTTAGTTTATTGTATATTTCATGTTAGTTTCCTGGTTTAATTAAGAGTTGTGATTGGGTAAGTGTAAAACTACAAAAGGGCTTACTGCCCCATTTCTATCAGTAGACATGAACAGTGTCTCGCAAGGGCAGAGCTGAGTTTCTCCTTGTCTCTCCTTCTCCTCTTCATCTAATTATTCTTTCCTTTTGTCAGATTATCTCCCCGCTTGTCAAAAATCACTCCCAAGTCCCTAAATCCTTCTCCTCTTCGTTTGTTCCTCTGATTACCCCTCTTCCCTATCTCGTCCTTTTTCAATCCAAATTCATTGAAATTAACATTGTGAATCTAGTGTTCACAACAGTGTTCAGATAATATCCAGCAATAAACTATTTGATTTAGTCATGGAACATTCAAAAGAATTCAAAGTTGTAGTTACAAGGCTTGTAAAGGCAATAAATATACAATTTTTGGTCCAAGTTTCATGGGAATTTATAATCTTATGAAAGAAAATAGTTAAGAGATGAAACTTTTGTCCAAATAATAGAGAAGATCTAATCATAGAATAATTGATTTTAAAATGATATATATGTTTCTGAATATAGTCGTATGAAAGAACCTGTTTTGACTCTGAATAAGGCAGGGGAATTATTTTGAGATGATATATCTTGGATAGGAAATGATATATTGTTCTGAAGATAGACGAATGAAAGAAGGCTGCTTGTTTTGACTCTCAGCAGGGCAGGGGTATCATTTTGAGATGATATGTTGTTCACTTGATTAACTTGTATGCTAGACATAAGAGGAAATTTTCATTCAGTACTGCCCAAGTCAGCAACCTAAGTGAAGGACAAAGAAGAACAATGATCCTACCTTTGTAGGCACTACTTGGCAGGGGCAAAGCCAGAAAATTTAGTGAGAAGAGAGGGAGATGGGGCTCGTTAGCATTGATAGAGGCATCTTCATTGCAAGGGGAAGCTTTAGTATATAGGGGCAAGTCAAGTAGATGCTAGACTAAAATTGTTGATATATATATATATATATATATATATATATATATATCTTTTGTGTAAATAAGAGAAATATCAGGAGTTCAGGAAAGGAGCATTACCCACTTTTAGCTTTATGTAGCCCCACCCCTATTTGTAGGATGAGTTCCGTTAGTTGTAGGCAAGTACACAGAAAGGATTCTATATATATTAGAGAGATAAAAAGGGGCATGCATTTAGGGATTTTGTGCCGGTAAAAGGACTTTATTTTTTATAAAAAGTCATGAGTCTGATATAGTTCATAACAAAAATCTCAAGATTAAAATCTTAGTTTGAATTTGAACGACTTGTAATACCTTTATTGGTAATTGTTTAATAAAAAGGATTCATCTTTAGAAGCATTGTCAGTATATACCTGCTTGGCGTGTCATATATAGGAAAAAACTAGCCAGAGCTGCACCCTGGCCATGATCTGACGGCCAAGGGGCTGCAGCTCTGGCTAGACATCAATTCAGCTTGAAACAAGTCCTTTTGGCACATTGTAGGTGTTGCAGATGCGATGTAAATATTTTAGTCGTTTTCACAAGTAGTACACATGAAGCACATATTGGCGAATATTTCATTCAGTGGATTTGTTATTGCTGTTAAAATTACTTATTGTTTAATTAGAATGAGTTGCAGTAACAAGAAGGGCAAATATACTGCATTTACATTGACGCATACACAAAGTGTCAGGTCCATATTAGCAAAGTTATAATAGATGAATGCATCTTGTGATTGTATGTGTTCCTCATGGACCAAAGGCATATTTTCATATGTCGATATGGCCTTAGTCATTCTTAAAAAATTGTGCAACTTATTTTTCTTACGCATGAATCTGTGAGAGTATTAAGTAGCTATATCTTTCAAAAAATATTACTAGGAAGTCTTTATTTTGGTAATTGGTCCTGATGTATTTGCCAAAACTTTTGTGCAGATGCATGTTTCTCAAGGAAAAAATTTGAAATTGGAATGTATAATGTTTGATGGTTCATGTCTCAATAAATTCCTCCATTCCTTTATGCATCCTTCTGAATAGGCTTATCCTTCCTCTACTCTTAATTTTTTTTACCAAATCTTCTTTTCTAAAGCTCGTGTATGTACAATTTATCTCTTCGTATTTAATTTTTACTGAGAACGTAAACCTTGAAAATTTCTAGTTGTAAAGTATATTTGAAGCCTAACAATAGCTGAGACTATTTTGTTATTAGAACACATGAATATAATAAGTAACTGCTGTCTGTTGAGTGTTGTGGTTGGCTGCATATTTTGTTTGAGATAGTGGTTAAATCTGACTCAGAACACTTGCAGTTCTCACAGTGGTGTGGGTTCTCTTGCAACTTCAATCAATGGCTAATATTTGTAGCATAGCCCCAAGTGTCTTCTTTCTAAGTTAACATAATCAACTACCATTTATTTTCTTCTAAGTAAAGTTTGCATAAAATCGACTCCACTAAACAAAAAATAACCACAATCATGAGGCAATCTAGTGTCATGTAGGAACTTTTTTTCAAGTTCTTACCAAATGTCTGTTGAACTTTCTAAATTTTGAATCCTGTGACCAAGCCTAACTGTACTAGTGCACATCTGATGTCTCTCTAGTAATCCGAAGATTAATATTAAGATTAACTCCACCTTAATATTGATTTATTTTGAATTGTTAGGAATTTATTTTTTTTATTTCAGACAACTTATCAAGTTACACCACCTGGGAAATTAGTAGTTTTGCCGTTGAGGTGTTTCGAGTAGGACAGTAATGGTAGCTTTTGTATGTGTTGCTGTTTTTCGTATATTTATTGCAAATGAAACATTGTTAAATGACATGTAGCAACTTCAGTTATCCTTTTTTATTACATTGTCTCTTAAATTGTTCTTTGCAGCTTGTAGACATTGGGTAGTATTTTAATCGTAGTTAACATGGGATTACTAGGAACTTCATAGCACGTGGGAGATTGTTATTGAAACAATAATAAAAATTTTGAAGGGAAGATAAAGATGACTTTTGGTGTATTTTTTTAAATGAGAATACTGCCAACCCACTTGAGGAGTCTCTTGTTATTTATTGTGCTAAATCTGACGGTGGTGCAAGGCTTCTGTCACATGTGCTTTCTTCTAAATGATGTTAGGTACATGGCATTTTCAATTGCTTTCTTTGTTAGACTTGTCAAGCGATGGTATACTTAAAGTCATGTTTGAGATCCAATTTCTGTAGCCTTTTATATATAACTATAGATCTATGGCGTGGATACCTGACTCAAATTATTGGCGTTTGACCTTTGTAATTATCGTAGTCTGTTTTATTAAGTTTGTTTTGTGACTTGTTTTTTTGTGAAATTATATGCACATGTAAGTGAAAGTTACTTGTACAATTCCATACGCTATCAAAGATGCAGATGAGGTAATGGGTCCCACTCGTCTTTGAGTTATCGTAGTCTGTCTTATTAAGTTTGCTATTGTGGGCTTGTTAATCTGTAATTATATGCACATGCAAGTGAAAGTTACTAGTACAAATCCTTACGCGATCAAAGATGCAGATTAGGTAATCGCTTTCGTTTAGGATACCTAGTCCTGAATCCTTTTTTTTTTTTTATTAACTATCTTTTTTTGTGGTCGCCAAGCAAACTCCCCTCGCGGGAGGGCCTATCAAAGCGATTCCAATTGCAAATTCTTTACAGAAGCCCATATCAAATTTGTCCCTCCGTCCTATTTTACCAAATGTGATGGGAAAGAATCCACCATCCATTTACTTCAACAGCTAATCGCGATGTGACGGATAATATGAAATGCGACATGGGACAATTTTTATTTAATTAGACTATTAAAATGGGAGGGAGCCATTATAAGACTAGGTACCTTACTTTAATAACTCTCGTCCCCTGTGAAACACCAGAAAATGATTCGTATTTAACTCAGGTAAACGTCACGATTCTTTCACGCACAAATTGAATGGGAGAGTGGCCACACGGTCAAAGGGACTAGCTAATGTTGATGTTTATATTAAGTATAAACTCGTTGCGTCTGGCAGATGCCACTATAACTGCGGTAATGTGGGTCAAAGCAACACGAGGCTTGCTAAACTAGCAGGAATGTGACTGCTTTTTGGCTCATGCAGCCGCAATATAGTCATCAGATGGAGTTTTCGTTTGATCTTCTTTTGGTGCATAATGATGAACAAGGACCTTCCATAACGTATGCAGTGCCCAATCCATTATACTCAGCAACTTGTTGACTGTCCCTCGTCGGGCTACCTTTTTTCCTCTGTTCATTTATACTCCCTCTATCCTATTTTAATTGTTCATATTAGAAAATCAAAGTGAACTAAAATAATTCATTTTGGTTTTATAATATGGACTATTAAATTAGGACAAGTGAGTACATTAGTGCTTCTAAATGATCTAAATAATTCATTTTAATTTTTTAATGTGGAATTGGAACAGAGGGAGTATATAAGTGCATGTAAGGACCTTACACAGAGGGACTAAAAGGATTACATGGAGTTTAAGATCTTGTAGCGTCACCTCCGAATGTTGAAGGGCCTACAGAGTAGAGAAGACTCCCATTATTCAGCCAATAAAAAGTGGACACGTTTGTCTATATATATAAAAAAGAAGTGGGCACGTTAGAAGCAACATAATGGGTAAGCGGCCAACCAAAAAAAATTCCAAAGAATAACGCGCTTACCTTTTTACTTAAGTCAATAAACTCCACATGGCTGCAACCATGTCAAATGATGGTAAAGATAAGGTGACGGAAGATATCATTATGTTATTAAAAAAATGCCCGATAGCTTCCATTATCGGTTTGCCTTCGTCTTGTGATAAACTGATACATGCCAGTGGAGTTAATTTAAGTTATTTCAAAACTATCAGTACGCAGTCACTCTTTTAAGTTATCCTTTCTGCCATTGTCAATGGTTCACAAAAGCACTTTTGGCGAGGCCGGATTGATAAACATAAACGGCGAGTAATTAGAGACTAAGCCAGCAGGGGCCTCCCACCTTCCTATCCGGTTGATTGATGACCGAAAAAGCTTGCGAAAAGTGATCTCTCATGTCAACTGCTTTCTTCATTACCTTTCAACCGTACTACCCATGGTCCCCCCACAGGACCATGCCACCATTTATAAGTTCTTTCATAACAATTATCTTACACTCCAGTTCCAAGCGTGAAATTTGTTCAAAATTGCGAAAAAGTCCCTATATATTTTACCTTCAATGCCCTGATTGGTATTTTATTTTTATGTTCGGACAGAGCTCAAAGCACAAGGTATAGCAGGTTGCTAATCTTCACTTGCTCAGAAGTTTTTGTGTGTGTGTGTGTGGGTCATTTGCTCATTTGTTGAAGAGTTATGGAATCTAAAGCAGGTGTCGACGCCATGAAAAAAAAAGCAGGAGTCCACGTTGACAGACTGACTGGTATGTTCTCTGTGTGATCGTGGTCGCGAATGTAGCAAAATGTGCCTGCACTAGACATATGGAATCTGGAAAAACAGGTGGTCATAAATGCTCAACAGATATGAACAGCCTATAATTTCAATCCTATGCTAAGTGGGGTCGCAAATAGATCCTAGTAGCCTTGTGTGCTGTTAGAGGGAGACCAAACCATGACTGATTGATTCACAATAGCGTAGAAAGGCACAAGCGGCCATTTAATCTCAAAGGTCACAAAAGCAAGGACAAAGATGAAGGGAAGAGCATCCCTGAAAACCCGCATGTGGAGTCTTTTCTCTTCCAGACTCTCTTGCTTTCTGCTTTGTTTCCTGCCTGTCCCTAGCTACTCCTTTTAACAGTGTTGGTGATGTCATTTCCTATCAAGCGTTGGCTACTAAATAAATGTTAAACCTGTTTTGTGGATTTAACATCAATCCTGCACTCCTCCTTTCTATTTTAATAAGTGATTGTGAGTATTTTGTAAGTTTTTGACCGGCACAGGACGATCACTAGGGACTTATGCTCGACAGCTTTTGCTCTAGCACTCAAAAGTAGTACAACTTTTAGTAGTTGCATTTTAACGGACCTGTTAATGGCATTTCTACTGGCATATATGAGAGATATGTGTCCACGACTTCAATCCCTTAGCAAGGGGAGTGCTGTCCGAGTCCATGAGGAACGGACTAAAAATGGCAGCTGCCCTCTTAGAAGCACTTGTCATCAGAAAAATTGTTCTCTTATAGCATTGTATCATGCTACTAATTTCATCAGGCATATAAAATTAGAGATGAAACTTTTATAATTAATGTATAGGAGTTGTTGAAGGAGTAAACTGAATTTTTTGTTTTATCAAGGTTTTGGTACAAGTCACTAGTGGGTTGCCTTAGGTCAGGTTTTGTAAAAATGTAGGTTACCGGCTAAAATTTTTAAGCTCTGCCGTAGGGTCGTACCATAAATTTTCAAATCACCTTAAAATAGGGCTAGGTCGGAAGCTAAAAAGTTTGCATGCCTATTCGGCCTAGTCCTAAGTATATAAAAAATATTTTTATCCATTTTGATAATCTTATATTAACTGGAAAAAAAAAAGGAAGAGAATTATGTATTTTAATGAAGTTAAGGAGGTTTTGAGCTTAT
This sequence comes from Saururus chinensis, assembly GCA_035235625.1. Taxonomy (NCBI): domain Eukaryota; kingdom Viridiplantae; phylum Streptophyta; class Magnoliopsida; order Piperales; family Saururaceae; genus Saururus; species Saururus chinensis. Next base: position 39,154,278 of record CP141145.1, read on the forward strand.
AAATCATTATGGTTGGTAGTAAAAGATCTCACCCAGAGGCTAAAGACTTGTGATTTTATGGCTTATGGGGCTAATTAGTAAGACCTCACCGGAAGGTCATCAACTTTTTTATTAAAAAAATATTATTATTTTTAAAAAAAATGTAAAAAAAATACGTCCTTAACCTAGCCTATTTAAGGTTGAACTTTTAAAAGCTATAGGCTAATGGGCTAAGGCTTAACTACAGCTTGCCCTTTCCGCTTGGCTTCAACCCTACTATATATGATGCCTACATGCATAAGTTGGGATATAACTTGAGTACATATAAAGTTCACATATTAAGTATCCTATTGGATTTTTTAAAATAATTTAAACATTTAAATAAGACACTTAATATGGACATAGGAAGTACATAACATGAAAGAGAGTGCTACTAATTTGTAAAAAAATCTTTAAGTCCAACTTTTATTGGCATTAAAAGTAAGTGCTAAAATGGCACTGGTTAAAATAATTTTTATCCTTATTTTGTTTACCACCTTTGGTTTAATGGAAATTAGAATATAATTCAAAATTTTAGTAAATTCATACAAATTAAGACAAAGGCTAAATATTAAAAAAAAAGAAAAAATTGGCGTCTGGTCTTGTCTTGTCACCAGCATCTGACACTAAGTCCTGAAAAATTTATGACATATCGTATAAGTCACGTAATTTTTTTCTTATTTCACATTTACCTTTTTTCTTCTTTGTTTCGTTTTCTCCTTCTGCCATCCTCCAGATTTTTCATTCTTCTATACCTTTTTTTCCATGTATCTATTCATCTCCTCCCTCCTCCTCTTCTCTCTCTTTACCTTCAGGGGCCACCTCTCCGACCGCCGACCCAACCTCCTTCACCTCAACCTCTCCGACCACCATTGACCCAACCTCCTCCACTATCGACCCAACCTCCTCAACTGGCTTGACCTCCAGGGCGTCACCAAAAAGATGAAGGCGTCTTCACCACTACTTCGACTCCTACCTCTCCTGTATCTTCGACAACCACTATGGCTCCTTCGGCTGCCACCACAAGCACCACCAAGGCATTCTAACAAAAATAGTAAATATTTACTCTCTTTATATATATACAAAGAAAGTAAATTATTTTTTTTATATTTAACAAAGTGAGTAAATATTTACTGTCTTATTCCTTTGCATAGTTGTTACAGTGGAACTTATTGGAAATGCTAGAGTCGACTATCTTCGTGGCTCTTTAGGGAGAGATGGACAAAGCTGACAGAAGGATCTAGAGATAGAGCCGACAGGGCCTCGAGGAGGCCCTCTATGGCGTAAAGCTTTGAATCCTTAAAGTTAGTGTTGGTTTATGGCTTGATGGCATAATAGTGGCGCTTGAGGGGGAAGAGCGCAGCCATTTCTGGTGCGAGGTGAGGTGAACGAAGAAGGGGAGGCGGCCGGCGATGAAAACTGAAGTGAAGAGATTATTCGGTGGGTCGCGGCGAGGAGGTGAGGTGAACAGTCTGAAAACAAAGATGGCGAAATGAGAATGAAAGAAGAGAAAGACGGGTTGAGAATGAAAGAAGAATTAATGATAGATTAATAAAAAATTTGTAGTTAGCGTCAAAACCCCCAAAATATTAGATTGCGTTTTGGGTTATAATATGTTAGATGCACATGTACCAAATAGAGTAAAACGTGTAAAATTTTCATGGCATATAGGATATATATATATATTATATTTCTTCGCTTGGGGTGAATAAATCGATCCGTGGGTGATTCATCAGTTGTTGTACCTAATCAATTAGGCCTCAGTGAAAGTTGAATCGGTTACTTTTCTAAAAAGTTAACATGCCTTATCGTTTGGCATTAATTATTAAAAAGATTACAATTTATATAACTGGTGGTACACTTATGACCTGCTCCGAGCCTGCAAATGAACATGAACTTTATCCCAATATTTTTTTTGGGTAGAAACCTGGAATATTTTTTTTTACTTGTAAGAAATTTTTTGTCTTAGCTCTGTGAACGAAAACTTTTGTTGTTAGTCTTAGACGTTATATGTTTTACTAATTATATTTCCTAATTTTCCTTGTTAATTGTTACTGTTGGATGGGGAAATCCCGTTTGGTACTGTTGTCCTTCTTCCTATTAGATATGGACTTATTTGGGTCTAAGTTACACAAAAAAATTGTATGAGTTCGGATCCGCATGTATTAGTGGGTATGGGTGTCATGAATCGTTAGATCTTGACTATGGAAAAACTAATTTTTAAGGGTAGTTTGGGTATTTAATTTTTTAAAAATAAAAGTAAATTTTTTTGAAATTAATTCTAAAAATTTACCACTAAATATGAATTAGGGTTGGTAATAAAAAAATTTAAAATAAATGTAAATGTCATATCAAACCCAATTTTAAAACTTTAAACTAATTTAACTCCCCCTCTTAAATTCAGATATACACATTCTTAATATTATTGTACTCTTAAATTTAAACTTTATTAAATAAAAACCCTACAAGAGTTGGTAATTTTAATTTTTTTAGAGTGAGTTATATATGTTTCTTGAGAGTCAAATTAATATGAGAGATAACTATTAAAAAATAAAAAAATTGATAATTTTAATACAAGGATTGAGAATTGAAATTAATAGAATTACCTCATAGCTTATTCCTAATCAACTATTGAGCACCATCCACACAATCATTATTATATAAATTCAAGTTAAAATTAAGGTAGAATCAATGAAATCTTATATAAATTTTTCACACAAAAAACCATTACTAGCTGTCGGATTTACGTGATAATGGAGAGAACCCCATGGGCATCTATTTGTTCACAATTGAATTATGAACTTACAGCTGTTCTTACCGTAAAGTGTGCCAAGTTTTCTCCCTATGGTAAAAACACACCTATTATATGTATATCAAGTAACCATAGAATTTGATCTGAAAATTTTAACCACTCCTATGTCCGAATGAAGACCACCCACTCACGGTGTAGGTCAAAATGAATTTTGACGATGCTGTTTTAATAACTTACCCAAAAGAGGTGCCGGAGTTGTGATTCGGGATGCTCATGGTGAACACCGTTGCTGTTTAAGCAGTGTTGAGCAAGTAGTTGGCAGCAACTTAAGCTATTAACTTTGCAACAGAGCAAGGCATTCAGGAAGTTTTCGAAGGTGATTCCGTCAATGTTGCTAAATTCTGAATTTAATTATCGTCTTGGGCGGATGGCCTTAGCCAATCAAAATGTAAATTGGATGCCATTTCTAATTTGTCTTTTCAGCCTGTGTGTAGAGATGGCTCAGAGGTACGACGAATTCAAATCTTAGTGCTTGAATGGATTTTTTTTCATTAAAAAAATCTTAAAGTTGTCTTAAAAGCTGTATAATTAGTGCCTACAAGTGATATAGATTGTGTATACAAAATCACACATTTATATTGAAGCATATTAAAGAAAAAGCCAAATCATGTGTAATTGCAACATTCTTTGTCATATCGGCCAAAAAAACCATTTAGTTTTCATGTGAAAGATTTCCCTGGAGGTGGGGCTATATGAATACTGGACACTTGCAAGACCACTTGCTGTCTGTCTATATCACATAATGAAAATACTACATTAGACCAAGTTCTTTCATTCTTTATACTAGTTTATATCTCAAAGACCAAAGTGATTCACTGTTCATAAAGAGAACTCGACGGTGCATTCTAATTGGTACGGGAAATGATACATTTTGGGCTCGTAAAGGAGGTCGAAGCAGAATCCTTATGTGCATGATGTAGCATATCAGCATATGTTTGGAGAACTTAACTTTTATGCGTTTAAATATAATTTTACTGTAAACACTAGTTACAGACAAGAAAGAAGAAAACAGAAGCTAATTTCGGAAAGAAATTGTTCGCAAACTCTTATCTCCAGGTCCTTGTCGAATAACAAAAAATTAAGATCTTAGTTGATCAATCGTAATCTTTATCCACACACAGCGTCAAACATGGAATTGGTGCACATCACATCTTTCAAAGTTATCAATCAATCTCCCTTGACGTGTTTAATCGGTTCCTACTGTACTCTTTCAACATGCCAACAACTTAGATTGATTTTGTTCTAGCCCCATTTATCATTCAACCTCAACGTCCATATCTTTCACGCTGTGGATAATTTTATGTTAATTGGAGCACATGAACAAGCATACCCATCATCATAAAAGAAAAAAAAACATGCATACACAAGATCAACTGGCAGCAAACTTGCCAAAAATATGTGGCAGCAAAAACAGGTCCAAAAAGTAGTCTTTAGACGGGGCAACTTGTGCAGCTCTCTTTTGTAATCCGCGATCAAGTCCCATCCACACGTTCTAGTTGTAATTGGGCCTTTCCGTTCTTGACACAACATTTTTATGGTTAGGGACCTGTTTCTTAAAAAAAATTGGTACTATTTTTTTTTAACCACTCGGCGCAAATCCTTTTTTTTTTTTTTGCATTAACTTTTGTATAACATTTTTTTGCAATAAACGGGCGCAACTTTGCAATATTAAAAAATACCAATTTTTGTGTAATCACTCAAAACCCAAAAAATTTATTTATCTAAACAACATCAAAACTTATTATTAAGTTTCAAGAAGAAAAAAGGAAGATAATAATTTAACAAAAAATAATTTTAAAAAATTAAATGAAAAGATTTGTATAAGCATATGCTTACGCAGATCAACCAAAGTCCAAGCATCATAAACTATACAATCAAAATCTAATGCTATATATAAATATATAATATAATTTACCTTTAAATAATATAAGACTAATCACAAGTCGAGCTAGACAGGCTCAACGTAGTTTGACTCGAATTTGACTCAGTTTGAAGGAAGTTCAACTTGAGCTTAGTTTGAACTCAACAAAAATTAACTAATTTTGAATATAGGCCAATTCGAATTGACTCGCCTCTAAACTTGATCGGATCAACTCGAGTTCAACTCGAAGTTCAACTTGAACTCAATTTATTATATATCACTTCTTACATATTGTACCTATATTATATAAATTTTTTAACTGTCACCTTTTATATATCCATAATATTATATGTTATTTTATAAATATATATACTATATATATTAATATATAGTATATAATATATTATATAATATGGTATATAATACCCATATTATATTTCAAACAAATAAATTATGTTACTAATAAATTGAGAGTGTAAGTCTGGTAAATTATTTTATTCATATTTTACCCTTATTTATCTATATGATATTATTTAATATTCTCTCCGTCCTATATTAATAACTTTGTTTCTAAATTTTATCATTTTTATTGAGTTGGTAATTATAAATTTCTTCTCCATCTAACCATATCGGTGGTCTTCCGAGAGGCCTCCTATCCCGAAGATTGATTTCTATCATATTGGTATGTTAGTTTTAGGTTGAAAAAGTGTCTGGTTTGGGTTGCCTTTTGGATCCTTGTTGCTGTATCTTCGGCTTCAGCTTCTTCTCCATTGTACAAATTGAGACTTGGAACCTACTGAGGTTTAGCTTCAGCTAGGGCACTTTCACTACTATTGGAGGGGAGGGATTAATTCAACTTTAGCTGCTTCAGATCGGGGAGGCTCTAGCTTTCGGGTGCTCAATCAAATCGGGTTCGAATCTGGTAGCTGAAGCTTTTGGATTTCATGTTAATAGTGAAAAGCTGGAGAGATGGACGTTTTAGTGCAAGTGAATTTCTCCCCAGTTGACTTTTTTTGGATGTCTGTTCTGCGGGGAAAAGAAAAGGTTGCAATATAGTGGGTTTGAATTTCGGTATTGCTACTATTTGAGGGTTTGAAAGATATGAAGATGTATAACTCGTCGGATCTCGACCAGCAGCACCAGCTGATGAGGCTGTGGTCGACACCAAGCTCGCTCCTGGTTGAATTCCAACCCTCCACCTCGAAGGTGGAGGTGATCTTGGAAAGGTTTATCTCAAATTCGGCCTCCCCCAACCACAACCCCCAACCCTAGCACCAGATGCCGCTGGAGGAGGAGGTGATGGATGAGAATAACTAGTTTAAGAACCGGATGGTGTATCCTCCACCACCTGCAGTGGTGTTCGACAGCAGCTGCTTTAGGGTCAGTTGAAACCTGATTGCGACGATAGCGAATTCCATGGCCTCCACTAGTGATTCAACTGAGTCCAAGGCTAACTTGATTTGTCACAGTAGCTCTCCCGTTGGCCTCTTCTCAAATCCTATGGACGGTATTGAGAAAAAAACCAACATACCAAGATGATAGAAGTTATCAGGAATGGGAGGAGCTCGAGCACATAAAAAAAATTATATGAGAAGTTTTAGAGACTCTAACTAACTGGTTAAATTAGCCAAATGGAGCAATTAATGCATACCACTTTTTTTTCTCTCCATTGGAGCTATTAATATAAGACGGAGTGAGTATTTATATACTACTTTTAATCATTCTAGTCCTAATAAATGTAAATATATAAATTTGTTGTATAATAAATATTTTAAATTTAATTAATTATGTTAGTATAAAATTAGAAATCTAATGAAATATGTTTAGATTTTGCCTACAAATATATCGAGTGCAGCAAATATTAATTTTACTATTTAAGTTTAATTATATTAATTTTTATTTTTGCAAGTAATTTACACACCCTAAAACATTTTATTGCTGAGGTCCATATAATTTATCTTATTATGAATTTTGTTATAGTTATTAGAGTAATTAAATATAAAATATATAAATAAAATTTATTATGACTTTGGTGATTAGTTCAATTTTTTTTATAACTTATTATATAAGAGATTTTAATAGCATTAATAAATTTTTAGTGATAAGTTAAAGTTTTTTATAGTGTAATTTATTAACTTTTTATTTTTATTTTATATTTTAAAATAATATTTATAACTTTAATAGAATAAAATTGTATTTGTTATAATTTTTTTTATTTTTATAATGTTGATATAATTTTTTATAGAAAAAAATAATTTAAATTGATTAAGCTCAATTCAAATATAGATTTAAATTATTATAATATATTTTTAAACTTAGGTTTAAGACGAATTTTGAGTTCTTTGGCTGAAAATTTAAGCTAAATATTTAAATATTTAATCGAGATTAAGTCAAATTTTAAAAATTAAGATCGAGTCAAAAAACCTTACAACCGGACTTGACTCGACTCATATATACTTTTATAATTTTATATGCCCACATTGAAAGCCGATGATATATATGATATTATGATACCAAGCTCACCGGGCCGTAGGTGTAAACACAAGCTCATATAGACTATATTTTGTTTTCTTCAATTTACTTAAATTCAGAGACAAAAATAGCCGCACAAATCACATCACCCGCACTTTAAAAAATATGGTGGCACTTTCGTAGTTCGGTGGAAGAGCTAACCCAAATTCGTTAACACTTGGTAGGCTCCTGCTCGTAGTCGTGGAAATGGCAGCAACTGTGCCTGTGTGGAGAGGCTTTGGATAACGACGCATGCATGCGAGACCCCAGATGGGAAATGGACGGCCCTCTTTTGTTGACTCGGACCGCCTGAGGAATTTCGACCGTTCCTTCTGACCGTGGTCAAGTCCTAACCTTGGTTTGGCTTCAGAGTGTGACAGACTGAGAGAGGAAGGCCAATAAGTGTTCAGAGATAGAGGGAGGGAGAGAGAGAGAGAGGGATGGGGTGATGATGGAAGAAGGCGATGAGTTGAGTTTCTTCCCCTCATTATATTTAGGGTTTTTTTTTTCGCCTTCCATTTTCAGTTGGAGCAAATTTCTTCCGATCCAGATCCGGACCCTGATCATTATTTCTATCTTTCTTTTAGCTTTTTATGGATTGTTTTGAGCTTTGAGTGTGGATTTTAAAGTTCCAATTTTTTCTTCGGCGAGCAATTTTCAGTTACTGACTGAGAGCTGAATAGCTGGAAGTATAAGTTTCGAGTCTTTTTCCTCGTTTTTTTCCCGTTGGAAAGATTGGACCTTTCTCGCGATAATGGATCTTAGATTGGTGTTGCTAACTTCGACCGCATAAAAGCCCAAGTTTTTTTGGGGGATTACGATGAGAATATTCGATCTGTAGCTCAGATGGGGTGTTTGGATTCGGTCTGATTTGATTCGCTATGATCTGGGTTTGTCCATGTGAGCCTTTTCTAAGCTATAGGTCTGCACTTCAAGCTTCGCGAGTAGATCCAAGCGGTGAGGGTCGAAATTTGTGAAGTTTGTTAATGGGGATGAATTATTTTCCGGAAGAGGTTCTGGAGCATGTGTTTGATTTCTTGACATCGCATAGAGATCGCAATGCGGTGTCTCTAGTCTGCAAATTTTGGTTCAGTGTAGAAAGGTGGAGCAGGCGGAGGGTTTTCGTGGGTAATTGCTACGCAGCTAGCCCGGAAAGGTTGATCTCGAGGTTCCCCAAGGTTAAAGCTCTGAGCTTGAAGGGAAAACCACATTTCGCGGATTTCAATTTGGTCCCCAACGACTGGGGGGGCTACGTTCAGCCATGGATCGAGACGATGGCGAGGAGTTGCCCCTGGTTGGAGGAGCTCAGGCTGAAGAGGATGGTCGTCTCAGACGAAAGTCTTGACCTTCTGTCACGCTCGTTCCCAAATTTTAAATCTTTGGTTCTTATCAGCTGCGAAGGGTTCTCTACCAATGGCCTTGCGGCCATAGCTGCAAATTGCAAGTAAGAGACATCTGCACGTTCGTTCCTGCGAGATTATTTTGCGAATTTGAACTACATCAGTTCCATTGCTCATACTTATAACGCATTACGTAATAGTTTTCATGATTTCTGGTATCGGCTGGAAATGTGCTAGCTGTTGAAGCTTTCTGAATTGAAACTGCTCCTAAATTATCTGACTATTAAGCTTCGTCTTAACACTGTTCTGTTGCATGGATGCTTGTTGTTAGAATTTGGAACTGTCACATGTAACCTGTTTTTGAAAAATATGTGAACTTTCTAGAGTTGTTCATCCACTTGGAGTGAAAGTCTTATAGTTGTCAATGCGAATTGGCTCTGGGTGACATTAGTCTTGTATAGTCGTTAATGCGAATTGGCTCTTAATAGCTTTAGCAATTTTAACTTTTGTTTGTTATCTGCATAGTTCAGTTTGCTTTCTTAGGGACAAAATTAAGGCTAAGCGAAGTTATTTAATCCTTTTATTCTTTTTGCGTAGGGTTCTTAGGGAACTGGATTTGCAAGAAAATGAAGTGGAAGAGCGCAATGGCCAATGGCTGAGCTGTTTCCCTGATTCCTGCACAACCCTTGTGGCCCTTAACTTTGCGTGCCTTAAAGGAGAAGTGAATTTTGGAGCCCTTGAGAGGCTTGTTGCTAGATGTCCTAATCTTCGGAGTCTGAGGCTGAACAGAGCAGTTCCTCTGGAAATTCTCTGCAAGATCCTTCAGCGAGCTCCTCAACTGGTGGACTTGGGGACAGGGTCCTACGTACATGAACCATTGTCGGAACCATACAACAAGCTAACCACCGTCTTCCTTAACTGTAAATCAGTAAGGAGCTTGTCTGGGTTTTGGGAGGTTGCCCCTCGCTGTCTTCCAGCTGTCTATCCAATCTGCTCAAACTTGATTTCTTTGAATTTGAGCTACGCACCTACCATTCAGGGTGCTGAACTCATTAAGCTGATCCGCCATTGTCAGAAACTGCAACGCCTTTGGGTGTGATATTCATCTTCCTTACAGTTTATTTTTCGTGTTTCTAATGCTTGAATAGACCGTTCAGATTTTTTATATCCATGCAGGTGTTGGATTGCATTGGGGACAAGGGTCTAGCAGTAGTTGCGTCTACTTGTAAACAGTTGCAGGAATTAAGAGTTTTTCCGTCTGATCTCGTCGGGGTGGGAAATGCAGCTGTTACAGAAGAAGGTCTAGTCGCTGTATCTTCTGGATGCCCAAAGCTTAATTCTTTACTCTACTTCTGCCAGCAGATGACAAATGCGGCTTTAATAACAGTTGCCAAGAACTGCCCAAATTTTATTCGATTCAGATTGTGCATCCTTGACCCCATGAAGCCTGATCACGTGACATCTCAGCCACTGGATGAGGGCTTTGGTGCTATTGTGCAATCCTGCAAAGGTCTCAGACGACTCTCTATGTCTGGCCTTTTAACGGACCAAGTTTTCTTATACATTGGCATGTACGCTGAGCGGTTAGAGATGCTCTCGGTGGCCTTCGCTGGGAATAGCGATAAGGGAATGCTCTATGTGTTGAATGGATGCAGAAACCTTCGGAAGCTGGAGATACGTGACAGTCCTTTTGGGGATATTGCTCTATTGTCTGATGTGGGGAAGTATGAAGCAATGCGATCCCTTTGGATGTCGTCCTGTAACGTTACTTTGGGAGGCTGCAAGACTCTTGCAATGAAGATGCCGAGGCTCAATGTGGAGGTAATAAACGAGAAGGATCAAATGGAAGAGACCGTGGATGACACCCAAATGGTAGAGAAGCTATTCCTGTACCGTACTCTTGTTGGTCCGAGAAAGGACGCGCCAGACTTCGTTTGGATTCTATAAATATTTACGTTGGTGGTTGTATGATGTCAAGGATCTCGTTCTGTGACCGGATGTTTATCTGGTAGGCGAGGTAAGGCATTATGCATTGTATTACTACTTTTTTTTCTTCTAGTCGAGGGTAGTGCGGTCTAATTCGTGGATGATAATCAGTAACATGTACTTCAATTCCTGGGATTGGGTAATGGCTTCTTGTAGTAATGTATTTCGTGTTTATTTGAAGGTTCTTCATGTTGGCATTTGTGGTTCCCTGCAACCTTTTGACGACATTAAAATTCTTCGTGTATATTTTGCATTTACAGGAGAATAAAAATAATCCATGTTAAAAAAAAGAAAAAGAGAAAAAGTATAATCATTGTTGGATCCTCATTATTAGAGATGGGAATCTTTCAATTACCAATCATTTCATTTGCTGTTGATGGATCCCATCCGTTTGGATTGAAGAACGGCGGCATACACTGGAGATGTAATTTTAGCTGTTGTATACAGTATACTGTATAGAATGGCAGTGGCAGATCTTGTTGCTAGATTTCGTTTGATGTGACGTCTCTATCAGTGTGTCCTTTGTTGGTGATGGATGCTATCTCCTTGTTGGGGGGTTGACACCGAAGGTCTGTCGTGGCTCCAGTCTGGTAATAAATCTTTGTTTTTAGTACATTAAAAAGGCGTGCAACAATGAAGGGCTCTGGAGATAAATCGCTTCCCTCCATGATAGGGCTACTTCCCACTGCCCTGCCAAAATTACTCCAACTGTACCCGCTTTATCCATTTCCAGCTTGCTGTGTTACTTTACTCCGCTTCTCATGCTGCTGGGTGCTGCTTTATTGCTTCTTTTGACGTAGCAACTGAGCACGAGTCACTGCTAATGATGAACTATGGATGAGTATGGAAGTTATCAAGTTAACGCTGACAATCTGTGGATCGCCACTGTCAATCAGATGTTCCCATCCATAGTTGAGATGTTACTATGGATTCCTGTTACTGCTGCAAGTACCCATCCATAGTTGAGATGTTACTATGGATTCCTGTTACTGCTGCAAGTTCCATCCTATGCAGGGTGGGGTGGGAGCTCTATTCCTTGATACGGAGTTGCTGTATACTATTTGGAAGTATTATTTATACGCGGCTCCTCCATAATTGAACGAAATGAAAGTATGCTATGAAAGGTGGGTTTTTGTTCGAGTGTACTTTTGCTATGGCAAGTCTTGGGCTGGATCATCTGATCTCCACGGACAATTTCCTATTGCCGTCTAGATATAAAATTCAAAACGTTAGGCCCAAAGTACAAATCGCATCTACAGTGGGACGTGAACAAGCTGCGCGCTTAAATGCAACCCTCGTCTACTAAACTAGCTCTGCTGTTCCCGGAGATATATGGACTGATTAGTTGCTCTAGAATTCACCCACATTCAAGGGTTCAACGATTTGTCGATGCTCAGATGCTCAAATAGGCAACAAAATATGTAATGCTAAAATGTACACACTGGAAAGAACAACAGAATAACACGAATGACAGTAGCATATCACAGCATGGTTTGTGTATCAGTTCAGTCATACATAAATTCCTATCAGATCAATATCTATAATTAAAAGTAAACATATACCCCCACAATTTGCTTCGGTATTTGTACTCACATAACTATACTTTCCTAAAAATTCAATACATTTCACATGACACAATATGTTGAACATTAAGCCCTGATGATCCACAATGAGGCAGGTCTTAGAAGCAGCATTCCTCTAACAAGCAGCAACAGCAGAGTGCAGCCAAACTTCAACACACAAGAAAAGCCAGTTAACATATCTAATCATGTCAGAGATGAAGAGAAATTCAATTAAGGCCCAGTGAAGGAATTAATAAAGGAGCCACAAAATTTTTTAAGGTTCTGAAGTAACTAAATACGCCAAGATTCACAAGTAACTTCCAAACAACGATTTATTGAGATAAAAAAGAAGATATATACAGTGAGATGGGTGTCACATCCAATTTCGGCCATTGATGTTGAAAAAATTCAATGCAAAAACCATTACCAATGAAGAATCATAGAAAATGCCTCGAAACTGAGGTGCAGTACCCATGAGGCGCATCTCAATCCTCAAGTCAAGGTGCTTTTCAATTATTTAGAAACCTTTTATATTACTTCTTTTGTTCTCTATTCAATTTTTCTACCTTATTTGCTTTAATATCACATGTTTATCTACTTTTTTGTATAGTGTTATTTTTTATATATATTATACTTTTTTTTAACATTTTTAAAACTTTACGTATTGCAAATTGTGTAAGTGAGAATAAGCCTCACCTTTTTGGAGGTAGAACACCTTGAGGCTCACCTCACACTTTTTAAAACAATGATCAAAATACCTAATTGAAAAGATAAGACAAATAATATCATCAACAACATCTCCACCACCACCACCACCACTAACCGATCAAGATGAGATCTCTCCCTCCATCCTAAATTAATAGCTCCATATATTAGTAGCTCCATTTTGTTCAATTCATGTAATTGGGTACTTAAAAAAGAGTATCAATAGCTTATTTTCCCTTCTCATATATGTGGTTTACATTATTCAATAAAAAACACTATTTTTCTAAATATAGCTATTAGTATAGGGCGGAAGGAGTATTTTATTATGTAAATCTATTCTTACTAAAATCCTTGGACAGGCATAATGTCATTGTGTACTGATTAAAGTGTTAGATGATATTATGAAGGAGCTTTGAAAAGTTGTTCCAAACTTCTTGTAAGCCTAGCTTGTGAGTGGTTCAACTTGTTAAACGTCTCCTCTGTATGCAACAATATTTTGGCTATTACTTGACAGAATATTAATTAGATAGATAAATGATACAAAGGACATGAGTTATTGTACTAATAAATAGCGATCCTCCCATGATATTTAAACGAAGGTCAACAAGAAACTTCTGAAGCTAATCTTAGAAGTGTGTTCAATTGTAACAATTTTGTCACAAAGGGTAGAGCAAAAAGGTAAAGTACAAGTGCACAAAATCAAGCACAACAATAACAAATTCAAAAAGGGTTTGCCAAAAACAACTATACCAAATGAATCTCAGCTTACTTTTACATTACATTCACGAAGAATGGACAACGCTAGTCAAATACTCTCTCTGTCCTACATTAATAGCTCCATTTGGCAAAAAAGTTTGTTCCATATTAATAGCTCCATGTTGTTAAATTTAAGTAGTTGTGTACTTCAAAAAGACTATCATGAGCATATTTTCCCTTCACATAGAAGTAGGTTTCACCATTCAACTACTTTTCTAGATGTATCTATTAATATAGGACGAAGGGAGTAGTAAAGATAAAACATATGAGTTTAGTTCTTGCTTGCATATATATTAATTCAAATTTACCAATACATGAATTTAATAAAATTACTAGAATTTTATCTCACAGGCCAATATAGTTCAATGTTAATAGAAGTTTCTGATAGATATGCACTAATCACTGTTTTAAATGCTTGTACTACGTTTTTCCATGCACAAACTAATAAATGGAAATGTAACAGAGCATCTATTACGAAATGAAATTTACCCACGTCTTCTGGATGAGCTATTCTTACAACATCAATCCGTTGAGAAACAATACTACAATTATTTCATAGACGTGATTTTTTTTTCATAAAGATGTCGCAACAGTTATCGATACAAATTGCACAGGGGTCGCTAACACACATTTATAACTGATATATATTTCCAAGCGTCTGGTTTTTGTCCTAGATTCAGTGACGGACATCAGAGAATAATGTTTCTACAATCCTATCACTCTTTAAAGAGAATAGTCAGTCACAAATTAGCATCAAGAAGTAAAGGCAACAACTCCATAACAAATATATTTTTTTTAAAAAGCGTAATTCACTAAATAAAAGAGAGAAGCATAAGCATACCATCCTCTAAGAAAAGAGGTGCAGCCATCATTGTCGCTATGGTGACCGCAATGGTAAGGCGGCGGGTACTGCTGCTGGGGGTACGGAGGAGGGTACTGTTGCGGCGGGTAGGGAGGAGGAGGAGAGTACTGCGGGGGAGGGTAGCCGCCGTTGAAATAGCCCTGGTACCCTTGAGGCCGTGGGGGCAGGTGCCGCTCGTAACCCCCTTCGGGAGGGGCCGACGGAGGAGGAGGATGAGGAGAATAGGGAGCTGGATACCCTGGTAACACGATCCAACCAGAAAATATTTGCTAAAATTAACGAACGCAAAGAGGAATTGATAGAAATTGAAAAGATGCTGAAAGTATTATGAGAGGAGGAATGGAGATTAGAGGTTGAGGAGGGTTGCCTGGGGGAGGGTAAGCTTCCGGGGGGACCTTCTGGTAACTCATTTGGGAATTCGAGGCAACGTGGTTCTACGATCGATCGTCCCAGCAGGCGACAATGGCGATGGCCTATGAGAATTCCACCACCCTCCTCAATTGGACCGCGCCAGATCCAGGACCTCAGCTTGGCTGGTTGCGTCTCCGCCGTAGGACAAGCTGCAGATCGGGATATTTAACCAACGAACAAGGCAAAATTACACGTAAGCAGGCCCCTCATCTATGTAAAATGGTCACGGACTCTGGTTATAGAGTGCGGTCAGGAATACACATAATTAACGTATGTCACCGGTCACCCCTGTCAAATTCGCCGCTGAGCGTTAAACAAATACTGAAATTCCACAAAAACCACGAGACGGCTTTTGACCCTCAAGATACACTAATGTGGGGCTGAGAAGTTTGAATTACCTACCCAGTTACCCGTCTTCTTTACATAGAAGAGTTTTTTTATGTTCCTTAAATGAGTCGAGCCTAAAGAATGTCCGGGAGACGTTAATTTTAAAAATTAATGATGTATACGATGATATATATTAATATAAGTAATATATATATATATATATATATATATATATATATATATATATATATATATATATATATATATATATATATATATATATATATATATATATATATATATATATATATATATATTATTATATGTTATGATATGTACTATCGATCTTGGAAATCAATGCTTCTCGGGCATTTCTTACACTCCACTCAGAGAGTTTAAAATATAAAAAAATTTATTTTTCTTTATTACTGTAAGAAAAATAATATTATTATTTTACTTTTTCTATTTTAAAAGTCTGCTCAGCATCTAACCCTAATTGCTAAGTGTAATTTATTTTTTATCAAATTAAATAAATTTTTAACATAAAAAATTGAGTAAGAATATCAGCTTCCTTACCATAATATGATGACTTATAAAATTCAGGCTAATATTGACACACGTAAACCCTAGCTATGGCCAGGTTCAACTTAATTTCTGTCAGGTTCAACTTAATTTCTAATTAGTTAACTAATAAATATATTTATTATGTGAATATGTTGTGTGGATGTAAGATTGAGTAGACATTGTTGAAGAACAAGCTGTGCAATTCATATCCTTATCGAATTGGTGTATTTATTTTTTAAAAAATTTAGTTTATTTTAAAAAATTAAATAAAATTATTAGTGTGAGATAGAAAGAAAACTATTTTGATAAATCCTCTATTGGTGTTAAGGATGGGAGGTCAATAGATGACCAAGATGGACATACCCCAATTAGGGATGTCATTCGGGTCGAATAAATAGTAAAACCCAACTTGACCCTAATGAGTCGAGTTTGGTTTTTGAAAATTGAACCGAATAGCTATGTAAGTTGGGTTTGGATTTTAGGTGATCTAACCCATCCCGACCTGGACCTAATATAATTATAAATATAAGTTTTTAAAAGTTCATGTTTTTTTAATACTATTTTTAAAAAATTTAAAAATTTTGAAAAATAAATTTTAAAAATAATTTTTTATTCTATTAAGGTCAAATGGATCGGGTCAGGTCAGGTTCAGGTTACATGGAAGGCATCCAATACGATATGAAGGTGATACACCACCCACATGAATTTACGATATGTATTGGTTGTATCGACTGTACCATATTGATACGGTCGATATGTATTTTTTGAAAAAAAAATAATTTTTTTCTTAAAAACAAAAACACAATTTAAATCCAATTTTTTTAAATTTTTATATTTTTGTTATATTAAAAATAATGTTTTTAAAGTTATAAGAGATGAATACGGGTAAATCCATGCAATTTACATAATTATTTTTTTACATATAGTGCTTCACAAATATACATTAATTTAAATATATAACTTAGACTCATATTAAAAATATTATTTATTTTTTAAAATAAATTAATTTTAAAATACTTAATATGGGAAAGAATGAATAATAATTTATACGAGACAAATAACATAATAGTGTATGGTTTCAAATAAACTAATTTTGTATCGGTTGATACGGTATTCTACGATTTTATTATGCTCTAAAAGAAATATAATAATAATATATTATTAATTATAATATTTTTTTATGTCTATAAAATAGTTTATGCCTGTTTTGGTACATACCAAATGTATCGTTGGTACATATCTATATTCATAATCATCGATATTATTATTCATATCAAATAATTATAAATTTCTTAAGTAATATCAAATTTAAGTTTAATAAAATCCGACCCAAATCTAACCCCGTGGCAACACTAGCCCCAATGACATTCTATTATTTGTTCCTATATTAGGCGAAGAGAACAAATGATGCATTGTCTTCTAACCACCATCTGGGAGAGCCTTTTTGTCCTTCTTTTCTTTAAAAATTATAGTTAGGTGATTACAACTCATCTAGGTAAAATTTTGGACGTGATGTTCATATTCGCCATTAGCCCATTTTGCTTGGGACTTCGCAAGGGCCAAAACCGAGAGACACCAGCGCCTAATGCTCAATGCCGATGAGAGGAATAAAGAAAAAGAATCAGCAGTAGCGTTTTTAATACTTTATTTTGGCAATGAGCCTAGCGTAAAGAAAGTACGAAAAATTAATAGTATAATAATAATATATATTTATATTAATAATATTAATACTAATATGTGCTAACTTATGCACTATCGATGTTACTAAAGGGTTCTAAGTTCATTGTCAGATATAACATAAGAAACTTTTATCAAGACAATGGGCGCAAGCCCGATCCAGTAATATCGCATGAGTGACAAAGGGCAATGCCGCTTGTAAAGCTCTTTAGTAAAGTGAGCGATCATGACATGACTCGAGGAGCTTGGGCTACGTAAAGTGAAGCAATGAGTGACGAAGTGAGCGAAACGAGCTCAAGCAAGAGCAGCCTTGCTTTTGCTCTTGCTTCAGCTTAAGCTTTGAGCTATCACGTTTTTCAGCTCCGTTTTTTTTTTTAAAAGTTGACGTTTGCTCTTCTGCGCATACTTTATCTGAAGTTACGTCTAACAATTTTGTACATTATCTATAAAGTTTACACAAATTATATTTTCGGACAAAGTTACCCTTCTATTTTCCCCCCTTCATCTCCGATCCCCTTCATCTCTTCTACTGTTTTCTCCCATTCTTTTTCAATCCCCTTCTTCTTCGACGTCTGCTCAGCTGTGAAGACTTTTTTTCCCTTTCTTCTTTTATGTTTTCTTCGTTTTCCAGTCTTTTTCTCCTTTTTTTGTCCAATGTCTCATTTACTGCCAAGTCTCTTTGCCTTGTACTCTTTTATTATCTTGTCGCACACTATCCTTAGATTTCTCAAGTTCCGATTTAGTAGCCAAATTTGATAGGTGATTGAATTTATTCAACCCCACATGAGGAAGAAATTGCTGAGGCTGAACTAGGATAGCAGTGCCTGAATCTCAGCCATGACCTTGGCTAAATGAGACCTGCCTTCAGCCTATTCTTAGAACTGCCTCTTGGAAGACACTCGGTTGAACATGTCGTCTGCTAGCGTGAAGAATAGCTTGCTTGTGAACAATAGCGTGAAGAACCGCCTACTGGAAGACCTAGTATTGGGTCTGAAGGACCTCTCACACTAGGTGTGAGGAGGAGACAATGAGGGTCAAAACATGGCCCAACTAGAGGCTAAGGATGAGGCTTAGGTTCTCCACCAATCGGGGCAGGGCAATGTGGGGTAAGTCCAAGAAAGTGACATATATAACAAAGATAGTAATGTTTGATCTCTTTGTTATATACAAAGAGAGTAAATTACTCTCTTTGTATATGACAACATGAGTAAATATTTACGGTTTCTACCGATGAATTTTAAGCAATACAAGACCATATAGATTACCTAAAGGTTTAGGCATTATAACAATCTAGAAGTGAAAGGATGCAGGTGAATTTGTATGTCTTAATATTTAACTCTTTTTTATAAATTTATGTAGTTGGTTTTTAAATAAAAAATTTTTGGACTGATTTCTGATTGCAGCTCGAGAACCTCCCCTTGTGTGCTACTTTGTTGTCTTTTTTTTTATGAAATGAGTGGTTTTGGTTTTTGCTAGTAAAATTTAGTTGGTTTATTTTGAGCATTTGGAAAATAATGGAGGAGGGTTTTGAGAGGGAGAATGACAACGATAATTTGCCATCTTGCATTTTGCTCGATTCCGAAGACGACGACAATAAAGAGCAACGCCTAATTCGTCCAGCCCCTGTATCGATTATTTTGATATAGAGGCGCTCAAGGCGCCGGGTGCTTAAACACAAAACTATCATTAAATCACCCATCGATAGTCAGGTTTGAAGTATTTTCATCAACTAGTTGATTGGGGAGTAGAGGGAAGTGATTTGGGGGGCATTTTTATTTGAATATATATTTTAAAGTTAACATCAAATTAATGTTTTTTTCAGTGGTTAGTGCCTAAAATCTTTTTTTTTAATTGTAAAAAACTTTTTTGATGGGAACCCAAATTCAATCAAAGGCTAGGGGGGCGATAAAGAATAGAAAAGATGTCCAATAATTAGAAGCACTTTCTTGAAAGCTCTACTGAACCCCTCCCCAATTGCCCTTCTCATAGTTATCCATGCAGCGATGATATACACACTTGGGAGGACAGACCTGGCGCAGGATCCTCTAATATTTGTTATGCCGGAATATGACAGGTTTCTTGACCGCCATATATCAGTATCTTGTTTCGTTTCTCATTCCGCGGTTACCGCTTTTACCACTTACGTAATAAAAAATAGGTTGTTCAAGAGGAGGCATTTTTTTATATATTGGCCTACGACAATGAGCTAGAACTTAAGAGTCATTAATTTTTAAAATCGACCGTGTTAACATATGCGTCGTTGATTTTAAGTATTAAAGGCTCCTTAAGCGTTCGCGATAAGCTAGTAACATTAAAAATACGACCCGTATCTTACTAGAACGTTCCGGGGAGTAGGGACGCCGTGGCCGCGCGTGATCCGTCCGTCCTTTTACGCCTTCTCTGGTTCTCTGGAAGGAAGGGCGGACGCCAGACAACAGTCGTAACTCATAAGCTTCGTTGTTAAGAAACGGTGCGACGCGTCTTAAAAAGTCTCAACGCCGGAGTGCGTGCATACTGTGACACATATCCTCCTCGCCTTGGATCACAATCGTTCTAAAGCCTACAAGTACCCAGCGGTTCAGCTGCCAATCTTTTCATATAATCGCGTTTCTACCCAGGCAATTAAGCTTGTTGTTTTCAAGCTTCCCCAGCTGCAGAAATTCCAGATCTGCATCACATCATTATCTCTCTCTCTCTTTCTGAATCGAACTGATTCGAGTGCCGGTGACAACTACCATGAGCAACCCAAACGAAGGAAAGCAAACCCCAGAAGTGTCTTCTCTTAATTCCTCACCACTTGAGGCGTCAGAAGACAAATGGGGGACTAAGTACATGGGCCCGCCAGCTCCGCCGTCGTCTCACCCGCACAACCAGCAGGCCGCCACATGGACCGCGCCGGAGCAGTACCCGAACCAGCAGCACCCCTACCTCTACTATTCCCCCGTCGATAGGCCCCCGCAGGGCGGCAGCCCCATGGAGACGATTCTCGACACCTTCAATTCCTGGGGCAAGAAGGCCGAGACCCTCGCCTCCAATATCTGGCAAAACCGTAACCCTCCTTTTCTTCTGCTCTTTCTTTTCTGTACTTCGTCAATTGATGAAATCAACCGGCGGAATCATTGGTTTGGATGAATTGTGACAGTGAAAATGGGGCCGTCGGTGTCGGAGACTGCCTGGGGGAAGCTGAGCCTGACGGCGAAGGCACTAACGGAAGGCGGATTTGAAGCGCTTTACAAGGAGTCCTTTCAAATCAGCCCCGGCGAGCGGCTGAGGAAGACCTTCGCCTGCTACCTGTCCACCTCCACGGGCCCCGTGGCCGGGACTCTATACTTGTCCAACGTGCACGTGGCCTTCTGCAGCGACCGTCCTCTCTGCTTCACTGCTCCCTCCGGCCAGCAAGCTTGGAGTTACTACAAGGTACCAAGTCATTTTCTTCCAGTTCTTGGAATCATCTAAGGCTAGAGGTCTGCTTACTTGATAGATTGATATTTCGGGTGAAGTGTGACTGAATTTGTTGCAATTGCTTGTGAATTTGATGCAGGTTCAGATCCCTCTGGCTAAGATTAGCAACATCAACCCTGTGAAGGTGAAGGAGAACCCACCTGAGAAGTACATACAGATCATCACAGTGGATGGCCATGATTTCTGGTTTATGGGTTTTGTGAACTTCGACAAGGCCTCTGCTCATCTCACGGGAACTTTCTCTGAATTCATCTCGTCCCGAGTGACTAGCTAGTGTGGAGCAGCAGCCAGAGGTTTTGTGCTCCTGTCTTGTTTTCTTTGGAGATTTTAATTTCCTACCGTTCTGTTGTCGACATGTATATTTAGACGTGTATTGAGCATAACGGTTCTATGTTATATAATACTATTTTGTACTTAGTTTTATTTACATGGTTGGTACGTTGGCTGATGGGGAAATGTCTTTTGAGACTAGTTCGTTATTGGATCAGCTTCAGCTATGTGACTATGTCTGCGTGTGTGAGACAAAAGCTGCTGTTAATTCACGAGGATGAGGTAGTAACTAGTAAGCTAAATGCAACATGGTAGACAATCAACGACATTGCAAGACCATGTAAAATGTGAGCCCTGCCCCTCTTGCATGCCATCCAATAAAATAAATCTGCATTTAATTTTGTCAGTCGACTCTGTTGGTACTCAACAAATGCAGATCCGCCACCAACATTCTAGTTGTACATCTTCCATATTATCTTGGCTTTCTGTGGAGGATGGGTGAAGATATAACCCAGTTCGCTGCTTGCTTCCATATTATTATGGCCCCCTACCGGTTCGGTACCTGCTTTTCCTCCTGCTTAGTAAAGTTTGCAAATGGAATTTTATTCTTTCTTGGTTATAAAATTGCTAACTTCAGACTCCAGTGTGTTTGGGGTTAAGTATACTAGGCAATCCTCCGGCTCACGAGCTTCATTAATATAGCTGCATTGACCAATTGCTTATCCAGCATATGTTTGTGATTAGTCATCTACATTCTTTCAAAATGTTTATCCCGCACATGCATGTGAATTGTCATCGTATAACTTGACACTGAGTCATAAGTCTTGCTACATATTGAAGTTGTGATGGTTAATTCAAGGTAAGCTTTTGATCCAATGATCAAGCCACAATTCCATGCTTTGATCAAGTAAATTTAATTACCGAAATAACTCACTTAATTTGATCTTAAACAAATAAGTTTTGGGCGTTAAGGTAACAAAACAATATTTTGATATAGTCAATCAAGCGCTAATGTTCAAATCACCAATCGGTATGCCGATTCGAATGACCAAAATAAGTGTTGCTTCTATCAATTCGGTTGACTTTGTGCACCATCAAATGGATAGCTGTCAAAACTAGTTGAAGTTTATGTGAGTTTAGCTCCAAACACGAATTTGTACAAACTTGCTTTGAATCCAAAATAGAGCCAATTCATTTCTATTCAAGGCTAACAGTTTCCATCAACATAGAAGACCATATAAACATCGCTTCGGTTGTAGACGGGTGGAAGAACCAGGACTTCATGTCTGGGGGGCAAAGAATGGGGTGGGGTGCAAGTGAGTAAATTCACCTTTAACTAACCTAAAAACTAGTATAAATTTTAATTGTAATTTTATCCCCGTCGCCCCCAAAACCCAATTATCCCAATGTAGGTCCGCCACTGGTTGTAGAAGATTGTATCTTTCATTTTTTTCATCCTAGTTTCTTAAGTTAAAATTTTTTTTTTGGGTGAAATACTGCTTTCTTCCTTAAAAACATGGGGAGCTTCAGTTTTCCCTTTATTTGTAAGCGGTAGAGGGTTTTCATGTTTGGTTCATTGAGAGAGATCCATCATGATCATGAACTAACTCGCACCATTCACGCACAAAGTTTGTTCTTCCCTTGGCGTGTTGATTGTTCCAGTGGAAGACGGGAGAAGTGGCTTTAATCTTATGATAAGAGGACTGAAGATTCACGGCAGCATGGTATGAAGACTTCCTCGTAGAATCGGTGCATGAGGAAGCGTTGAAATGAGTACAAAGTGGGTAGGAAGCAACAGAGCTTCTAAGTTGTATAATTACGACCAAACAAGTAGCTTGAATAGGTCAAGGTAAATACTTCATCCGTCTTATGTTAATAGTTATATTTATGAAAATAGTAGATTTTATAAATAGTGAAACTTACATCTTAGAGAAGGAAAAATAAGCTTATAATCATTTATATTTTAAAAAAATAAAGCTATTGATATAAAACATAATTTTTTGCCAAATGGAGTTAGTAATTTAGGACAGAGAGAGTATTTTGTAACCTTTGAATCTCTCACTTGGTTCATCCATTTAGCCAAGTATGTGGGTAATGCAGGTTTTTACCCTACAATGATTTATGCATTCTTGTGCTCATGCAAACTTAAATGGTTTATTGCTTTTATCGAACAGGCTTTAGGACAAATGACCATACATTTTGTTAACTTAGGTTGCCTTTAATTTCTACTACATATGTAAATTAGTTGGAAAAATAGGTTTATAAATACATATATTCTACAGTTAATTTATAATAACCTTTTTCTCCGAGTTCCATGCATCTTTTACAGTTAAAAAAACATAAGAGAATGGCATACGAGGCCGATTTGTCTACTCTCCGTTAAGGGAAGAGAGGAAATAGAAAACACATTTTGAAAAGTTTAGTGCTATGACCGCTTAGAACACGCACGCGAAACGCCATTAATGACATGGGACCTGCATGAGACAAACATGGTGCCTATTTTGACTTGTGATCATCAGTACGAGTATTTGTATTTTTTAACGTAGAAGCTAATAATATTATAAATTATTTTATTTTACACGAAAATGCTTTAGCGACATTTAAGTTTTATACCTAACAAGTTACTTCAGCGTCTAAACACCGTTGATGAGTAGGTTTTACTTGTTTAGACCCCACCAACCAATGGTATTTGAATGATGAAGGAGGTTCTAAACGTAAAAAACCTAACATCATTTTAGCATAACTCCTTTTACTCCCCTATGTTTATTATATAACTTGTGGCTCCCTTCCATTAAAACATATAACATTGTGGTTTTAATCAAAAGTTTGAAACCCTATTTCACTAGTCTTGTTTAAATAGAGCATGCTTACTTG
Source organism: Saururus chinensis (assembly GCA_035235625.1). NCBI lineage: Eukaryota > Viridiplantae > Streptophyta > Magnoliopsida > Piperales > Saururaceae > Saururus > Saururus chinensis. The sequence continues at coordinate 39,178,276 of CP141145.1, forward strand.
CATACATGCATCACCCCCGAAGAATGCATGCATCTACCCACCATCTATTATACTTGTGTTGTCGTATTTGTTATTCAAAGACGCGCAATGCATCACAACGCATATTCAAAATAGATTAACATTTTTCTTTTCAATGCTTTTTTTGTGCTAAAGCTATATTCAATAACAAGTAGTCCGATAGTGCTACCTTCAAGGGATGAATGTGAGATTCACATTCAGTGGGTTCACAAATGACCCTTTATCGTATTTTCCTTATTTCCTTCTATTTATTTATTTTAAAGTAAAAATTATAAATGAGTCTATATATGCACCCCAATAATCTTATCAGCACCTAATTTCACTCATAAATTCAACATGGGATTCATTGGGTTATTAAAAGAATTTTTGGGGTGTATATAGACATATTCAAAAATTATAAGATGGAAAACATCGGGCGGGTGCTTATGAGTCGGTTCATGTGCAGTTTATTGTCAATTCTATTTTAAGTTATACAATTTTGTAAATTTACCGTTGTAATTATCCCACTATGTATATCATTGCCGTTTTCCCCCATTTCATCTTTATTGTAAACAGAACTATGACTAATAATGACTCGTAGAAGGTCTTAGGAAAACAACAACAAAAAATAAGTATATCAACTGGCCTGGACTTGATGCTTACTAAGCAAAATTTGCATTTCATGGTGGTATGATAAAGAAGAAAGTTAATCATTTAACCCTTAAAATATCTTTTAAAAAATAAGAAGGGCGTCCCATGAATTTTGGCTAGACTAACATGTCCGGAAATTTCAAAAATTCCTCAGAAGTACCCATTATCCTTATTCCAATGGTGCAACTTCTTACGGTCATATTTCGTGCTCCTAAATTTGGATTTTTACATTTTTTTGTGAGAAGTGACATGAGGATATTATCTTCAGTCGTGATGGTAATTTAGAGCAACTCACTTGTATGAGAAAGCATGACCAATTGTCTTGATAATAAAGCACAAAGGTTTTTCCATATTACATGGCCAAAGAGCTAGTATTCTAAATTACTTGATTTTAAACATCAAATGCCACATAATCTGGACTTATACAATATTTAAGAAAAATCAAACCGAAATACCCATGTATAAGAGTTTATGGTTTTATATCGTATAAACCAGGCAGAATGCTGTAAATACCAAACAATGATTCACTATGGAGTGTGAGTTCCGATTTTCAACTGGTGATTTCTAAGGATCGACTAGGGAGAAGCAAAAAAATAATCCGATATACAAAACATCATATTATTGATAATACGATATACAACATTGATAACTTATGTTATCGTGTATGAGAAACATACATATCATATTATCAATAATATGATATATGATGTACAAAATTGAAAAAATCGTGCTATCATGTATGATAAGGCATCCTATCGTGTTAATGATAACACAATTTCTGAAATTATCATGTATTTGAACATTATTTGTGTTGTTACATAATTTGAATGAATGCAACTCCTTGATTTTGGTCATGACCCATTGTGTGTGTGTGTGTCTATATATATATATATATATATATATATATATATATATATATATATATATATATATATATATATATATATATATATATATATATATATATATATATATATATACAAGTCAGTGAAGGCCTCAAAAGAGAAGAAGAAGAAAATTTATTGGAGGAGATCGATGCTGGGAATGAATAGTATTCTTTGTGGACTACGACTATTAAAAGACCTCGTTGAATCGACGTCGAGATGCAAGTCAATATTGGAGGAGACAGGGTTCTATCCATTGTACGATTGTGAGCAAATTATCATCTCCAGACCGTTATTGGACATTCTAATAGGTGAGTGTCGAGGCGACTCATAAGAGGTGTTCAACATTCAGGGGAAAATAGTACCCCTCATGGAGGAAGACATTACACTAATCACAGGTTTGAGGGTGAAAGGAAACTTGTTAAAGTTGGATAGTGGGGACGAGAAGGTTGCCCAAGGCAAGGGGCAATTTTTTAAAAGGTTCTTCGCGGGGAAGAGAACGAATAAGAATCTAATTAAAGAAAATTTGAAAGAAGTAGCAGAAAACATGCATGTTGTTTTCAATGAAGACTTAGCACACTTGGCCATATTGCACATGGGTTCCCTCATATTATTCACACAGATAAAAAAATCTATTTTCCCATCTCTGTGTGACTTTCTCGATGACCTAGCTGTTGTGGGGAGGTACAATTTGGCGAAAGTAGTTCATGACTTGCTTTGTCATGGTATATCCTCAGCCTACTACAACATCAGGAACAAAGAAGATGAGCACTCCATTGTCGATAACACAATAAATTTTTGTATCATGTATTTTCAATAACACAAAGTGAGTATTTCGTGTAATCAATGTCATGTTTAGTTTAATAAGTGTGTTATCAATTACATGACATACATGATATTGGATCACTATTAATATGATTGTTTTACTAATGTTGGTGTGGATGGTTTTTTACACACATTTATATGGGCTCCAAGTTGTCTTCTATGTAGTCCTCGATGCAAGAGGTGGCCTAGGTATACCCAATTGCTTATGAATGTTGAGAAGGTTGTTAAACTTGATTTGGTGGATGAAAAGTTGTGGAAGAAGTTGTTGGCTCATCATAGGATAAAGAAGTGGTACGCGGAGATGCTTGGTCATCTAAATTAAAGTTCGATTTTGAAGTTGTATTACAAATAACTTCAATTTCCGAAGAGACCCACTTGATCGGGCATCGAGAAGGTGAAGAAGTTGATTGCACATTCAACTACATAGAGGATAAAGTATCATATTCAAATGCATCGAAGCCAGACATTAGGACAATATCAACCAACACAAATGTCATCGAAAGGTTTGTCATGCCACTAGATGTTATGTCCGAGATTGTTGACATTGTCTTGGAGAAGGCCATCATGTATGGACAACGGGGGTGAAGCACCAAAAGTGTGAAACTTATGTTGTAGATAATTAAAAACTCGATCGAGGTGGCCACGGGGTTAATCAAATAGATCAGCCTCCACATGAAGAAATTCCTCAACTGCAAACCCGTTGAGAAGCACCAATTCCTCCAACATATGAAGTCCCTCAATTGGAAAAACGTCAAGAAGCACCCCCTCCGGCAATAGTTGAAGGAAAAAAATCAGTGAGAGTGAAGGCTCGAGCTTCAAAATCAAGTAAAGTTGTTCTCCAATCAATTCCTAAAACATAAAGAAAATTTGTTCCTAAATTTGGAGATGAAGATTTTATTTTTCATAAGTGGTTCTCTCAGTTTTTTATCACTAAGTTATTATGTAATGTTATGAATATGACCTATAGTGAAAATGCATAATATCGATAACACGAGTTATATTCTTTACATAGTATAATGAAAACGCTGAGGTCGAATGTCATGTCATCGATAACATGACATATTGTATTATCGTATTATCTTCAAAATGACTTTTGGGGTAATCATGTTATCAATAACATGTATTGTCAGATTTTCAGATACTCCCTCCGTCCTAAATTAATAGCTCCAATAAGAAAAAATGATTGTTCCATATTAATTGCTCCATTTCACTTAATCTTAGCCGTTAGATATTTAAAACGCTTCTCACACAAATTTTTTTCATCATCGAAGTAGCCTCGTCACAGCAGCTACTGGTGGTGGACCACCCATCGTCGGCCGTTTCTGCCTCATCTTTCCATTGTCCTCTTAGGAAGGAGTTGGGTTGCCTGCTGTGTTTAGCAAATGAGGCATGGGGGGTGTAAGGACCCTCATCTCTAAACCGGTTTTTAGTTTTTTTTAATTGTTGGTTATCGTGAGATTAACGTGTTTTCTGATCTTATTCGGTGATTTCATAAAATAAATAGTGTTTGTGATGGTTTTAACCAAAATCAACTCTAATATTAGTGGTTTTAAGTGATTTTAAACCAAATGTGAATTTTTGAGATTTTTCAAAAATTTTACTATTTTCCCAAAAATTAGGGTTTTGGCGGGACCCCTGTGGGCCCCACTGTCAAAAATATTATTTTTTTGTCAAATGAACTTAGAGTTTATTAGGCTTAATTAGTGCTTAAATTTATAAAATAGTCATTTTTAGCCTACTTTTCCTATTTACACCCCAAAACTTACCCATGCATACCCCAACCCTTACTATAAAAGGGCAAACCAGAGCCATTTCTATTTTTGGGAATAGGCTAAGGAAGGAGGCTGGCCTAATCCCCATTTAGGCCCGAATTAGAAGCTGATTAAGGTAAGCTTACTCTAATTAAGCACTAATCTATGAATTTCTTCTTAATCTCTTCTAAATCTACCCTTTCCCCCTTGATTCAATTCGTTTTTGGGCATTAAAAGCTACTGATTTGTGTTTTACTACAAACCCTAACATTTAAAATTCGATTTTTACTCCCAATAAGCCCTAGATCTAAGATCTAATTAGGGATTTCTTGGGTAAATCGATTTCTATTGGTATTTAATTCAAACTCATTGTGTTTTTAAGGATTTCAAGAAGGGTGACTCTTCAATCCGAGCTTAATCAAGTGCTGAGGTAATGGGTCTTCAAAATCTCTATTTATCCATGGTAAAACTCTTCATTTTTGGCTTATTTCGAAATGGGATGCTTGATTTAGTGTGTTAATGGTAAGATTAGAAAATAGAATTATTTAATCCCGATTTCTTAGGGTTTTGCATTATTATGGTATGGTTTGATATTCTGGAAGTCAAGAAGGACTTTTGATGATGATTAGGGTGTTAGATGTGGATTTGAAATGTTATCAATGGTGTTGCGGTTTGGATTTGCGAAAGGAAGAAGATAGACAGTTCTGCCTTATTGGCGTTTGAACGGCCCTTCAGGGCATTCGAACGGCAACAGTGTCGGAACGACAGTTTTCCAGTTCAACTGATCAAACGGCCTGCTGGGCGTTCGAACGGCAGAACTGTAAATTTCAAATTTTTGCGTTTAACCGATCGAACGGCATGAAGGGCGTTCGAACGGCTACACAACAGATTGATTTTCTAATGCATGATGTTTATTTTGATGATTCCACTTTAGCTTGCCAATTTCATATGAATGTGGTGTGTTTTAAGCTATGTTATGCTACTGGAAAGGCATGCTATTGAGGGTATGGAATTAAGACATATGCTTAGAAATTTGTCGAATGACTTATGTTTTGTGGCATGATGTTGGAATTGTTATCTTGAGATTATGAATGGTTGATTCCCTTTGGTTAAACATATTTTTAGTAGGACTACAACCTATTATTGGACTGATTTGTCATGATAGATTGTGGTTAGTTGTGTGTGGATGTTGGTGAATGCCATGACTCAATGATGAAATGAGTGATGTTATATGTGTTTAGCCTTTGTGGTTGAGTTTTGAATTGGGATACTATTTCAACGATTCTTCTTCTATGATTTTTGTTGGAATTCATGTTTAAATGGAAATTTACATGTGTAATGTAGTAGTAAGTTAATTTCAAGCATGTTGAAATGCATTGAGTGAAGTACTTCTACTAGTTACACACACATGTGGGGGTTAAATGATGATGTTGAAGCTTAATATTGTGATTATGAATGATGCATTAGGGGCTGATGAGAGCACTTATCATGGATTAGGATTTATGTATGCCTTGCCTATGTATGTACCATGCTGCATACATCATGAAAATGGATTTCCAATTGAGGCTTCATCGAGGTTAATCGAATTTGACCGATTGGATGCAATGTGGTGAAATTGTGTGCCGGATTGATCGGTCGTGGATTAATCGAAAGTTGATTGGTCCGAAAGGACATGTTTTGATTTGAAGTTCATGTGTGGAACGAGTGCACTCCCCGGGTTGAGTCTAGTTAAATGGAATGATGTGGGGACGAGTTGTGTACTTGTCTTGCGGATTGTGAGAATGTTATTATGTGTGTCATCTAGACCCTGAGAATCCAGTGTGGTATGCCGTGTGCACCCCACTACCACGTGTTCTAGGGTTCTCTGTGTGAGAACTTGGGCTCTTCCCTCTGCAGGAGATGTCCCTGGGCGAACACCCCTGCTCTAGATTCTCTGTGTGAGAATGGGACATCCTTGGCTAGGATCGTGCAGGGCGAGCAGCATTAGGGATTGACAATCCCGATCTTTCTATAATTCTTGTGTAGAATTTTGGACCATGACACGCCTTCGTGGCCTTGTCTATGCTCCCGTCTGTGTGACATTAATGTGTGATTACTCCTTGATGGAGGTTGTGATGATATAATGCATGTGGGAATATGTATGTCAGAGATACATCCAAGCAGGTTGATTTTGATATAATGCATGTGGGAATATGTATGTTAGAGATACATCCATGCAGGTCTATTTGATGAAATGCATGTGGGAATATGTATGTTAGAGATACATCCATGCAGGTTGATTATGATATAATGCATGTGGGAATATGTATGTTAGAGACACATCCATGCAGGTTTATTTGATGGAATACATGTGGGAATATATACATTAGAGATACATCCATGCAGGTTAATTATGATATAATGCATGTGGGAATATGTAGGTTAGAGATACATCCATGCAGGTTGATTATGATATAATGAATGTGGGAATATGTATGTTAGAGATACATCTATGTAGGTTGATTTTGATATAATGCATGTGGGAATATGTATGTTAGAGATATATCCATACAGGTTGATTTTGATATAATGCATGTGGGAATATGTATGTTAGAGATACATCCATGCAGGTTGAATTATGCACTATGATGCTGTGTTAGGTAATATGTATATGTGATCAGAAAATGATGCACCATGTAAATCTTTGATCTGAATGATCTTATTACTATGCTATTGTGCTTTCGATGTTGATAGTGATGTTAAAACCATTGCTGAGTTTGTTAAACTCACTCCTCTTTTTGTGTTTTGATTTAGGGCTGCGTGGCGCGACACGCAGTCGGACAGGATCTCCTCTTTGAGGAGAGGTCGGAGGTGGCTTGGATATGATCTTGGAGATCGATGCGTGACTTATCTTCTTTTGTTTCATGCTTATGTTTAGAACCTTTGTGTAGGGTTCTTGTTTTGGATTTATGTCATACTTTACAATTGTGATGCTTATGTTTTATTTTGAGCCAGTGTGGGCTTTACTTAAACTAAGCTTGTGGGTTTGAGATTGTTGTTTACTTTGTGATAAGCAACTCTTTCTTTTCCCTTTTATTTACTCTTGCTCAAAGTGGAATGTGCGTACTCCGTATGTCTGTTAATCGCCCGTGGTTAGGGTTAAGTCTTCCGCTATATCGTTTCTCAATCTTCACTTCGTCGCCCCCGCGTGCTTGACCGGCCCTTGGACTGGGTTCGGCTCGGGTCGGGCATCGCCGGGCGTGATAGGGGGTGCCCAAGCCGTCGCTGATATTGGGATGCTAGCGGCCGATCAAGGACGTGAAGTTGTGAATGATCCTCATGTTTAGGAAAATGGCCTGGGCCTGGCCATTTTGATGAGGCCTGAAGCAAAAGCCGCTGGCGGTGGAGCAAGCACGACTTCTTCCCGGAGGAGTCCTTCCATAGCTGGCCCTCCTACCAATCTGCACTGTTGAAGACACTTGCCCTCCTCAAGGACCGGATCAGTGCCCGCTCTTCCATGGGAGGTCACTGGCTCCATCATGTGTTGCCTTTTCAGGCAGAGCCTAACGTACCTCAAGACATTCGACAAGAGGCCTGTCTGTCTTGGGTGCACGAGCAGAAGCTAAGAACAAAGACCAAGCCGTTGATGTTCAAGCAGACCAACATAAACAAGGGACCTAGGTCCAGAAAAGCCCTCGGAGATCTATTGTAGAAATCTCTCTTTTTAGTGAGTAATGTGTATGTAATGACTCGTTTTTCGATTATGTATAACCTGAAGAGTTAGGCCTAATTGGATAATTTTGGGATAAATTTTAGAGGTTTTTAATGGTTTAAACCTTTATAGTTGAGTAGAGCTCGAAGAAACGAGTGTAACGAATAAAAGAACGGGCGAAATGGAGGTTAGGACCGGAAGTTACGACATTGAGGAGCGTGGAAAATAGGTGGGATCCATATAGAAAGAGTATGAGTTATTGCTTTTAGTGGGTTAGTATCGAAAGGCTCGTCGATACGAGTCCAACGGTATAAAGAACGCGCGAATCCGAATCCGGGGTAGGAAGTTACACGCGTTTGAAGGTTTGTTTTTTTTTTAAAGAAGAAAATAGTGTTGCGCGCACGACAGACGTGCGTGGTGAGTGCAATAGCGTAGCGCGTAACACGCGGCTGCGATGCGCTGTCACCGCACGCTTGTTGCAAGAAATGGCGTGCACCACCATTTTTGGCTGCACCGCATTTCGGTGCGGTGCGGTGCCGCGGTTTGAATTTGCGGCGCATCGCGGTTTTTGGTGCGCTGGGGCCTATATAAACCCCATTTGAGCTCATTTTTCGATCAGAACTTCTCTACCCCTGTTTCTGACCGTTCTGAGGCCGATTAAGGCTGTTCAAGACCTGTTTCCTACTAAATCGAGTATGTTCTACACAATGGAGTGATCCGTTCTTCGAGTTGGAGACCGTATGATGAGGAAACGCCCCATGACAAAGAGAGGTTTTGCTCGTTACCTTCGAGCATCGACCAACTTCATTTTCTCTATTTCTGGCCATGCTAACTTCGATTTAATCGATTCAAAAGGGGTTTTTGACTAAATTGAATATGTTCTACGCGATGGAGGGTTCTATTTTCTGAGTTGGTGAACGTATGGAGAGGAAACACTTAAAGACAAGGAAAGGTTCTACCCGTACCGACCAACTTTGTTTTCTCTGTTTCTAGCCATCCCAACTCCAATTTAGTCGATTCAAGAGGCGTTCTTGACTAAATCGAAAGTGTTCTACGCGATGGTGGGTTTCATTTTCTGAGTTGACAATCTTATAAGAAGGAAATACCCCAAGACTAAGCGAGGCCCTGCCCGAACACCGAAACAAGAAAAAGACACCCGGAGTAAGATGCGGTTCTGTCCGTAGATGCCGATACCGTACAAGTTATGATGGAAGTAAGCATTTCTAATTTTCCGTTGTAATTGTAGAACAACATGTGCTAAGTTATGATGTGTGTTATGCTACGATTTATATGTTTGCTGTGCTATATGCTTGATGTGCTATGTGTCTATATGCTTGTTGTGCTATGTACCTATATGCCATGTTGTGTGTCTATATGCCATGATGTGTGTTTATATGCCATAATGTGTGCTATGCTACGATTTATATGTTTGTTGTGCTATATGCTTGATGTGCTATGTGTCTATATGCTTGCTGTGCTATGTACCTATATGCCATGTTGTGTGTCTATATGCCATGATGTGTGTTTATATGCCACGATGTGTGCTTATATGCCATGATCTGTGCTCATATGCCACGATGTGTACTCATATGCCACGATGTGTACTTATATGCCATGATGTGTGCTTATATGCCATGATGTGTACTTATATGCCATGATGTGTACTTATATGCCATGATGTGTACTTATATGCCATGATGTGTGTTGTCTCGCTCTAGGGTAGAACGAGACGTGTGATGTGTGTGTGTCCGGTCTCGGCTCAGTAATAGAGCGAGCCGGGTGATGTGCTCAGTCTAGACTCAGTAATAGGGGCGAAACAAGTGTATGTAATTTTGATCCCGCTCTGTGGTAGAGCGAGATGTACGATTACGTTAGTTTGTTAACTTCTGCTTGACTCCGATATATGACGAGTTTTTTGTATACTTCTGATTAAATATTCGGAGATACATATATGTATATGATTTTGTGATGTTTGTTGTATGTAGTAGCCAGTAGGCAGAACTACGTTCGGATCCGATTGTATTGGAATAATATCCAATACGTATGTAGGCAACCAACGGCAAGACAACGTTGGCCCGATCCAAATCATTATAAATATATGTGTTATTTTGTTTTACATGCAACGAACTATGAAGCTTCGTTGTGTGTAAATGCTCGCTACAACCTAAGTCTATATATGGGGAAGCCTTAAAGCTCCGTAGTGTGTAGATGAATGTTGTACCTCTCACACACAGATGTTGATTCCGGGCTCAAAGAAAAGAGAAATTTTCTATTAGTGATTTTGTGGACCTGGCTCGGGTCGGGTCGTTACAGTGTATGACAAAGCCAATGTGCGTTTTACATGTTTCTGGTGATTTTTCTTTGAAAAGATAGTGACAATATGTTGTCCATGTTGATTTAGGCATGTTGGACTCGTTTTCTCACATGAGGACAATGCGGTAGATTCTGGACATAGTAGATCGGCTCTTCAAGGATGCCATGACCTCTGGGGCTTGTCTCGGCCGGTGGGGCAATTCCGGTCGCCGTGGGACTTTAACAGGAAGAGAACAAGGTGAAGATAAGGTACGACGTGCTGGGCCTGTCAAAGGAGGACGTGAAGATCTCGGTGGAGGACGATATGTCCTACCCGAATGGAAAAGGCCGGGGAAATGCGAGTGCGAGATTTTTTGAAGAAAAATGCGGTCACTCATTTTACTAGGACATGACGGAAAGTTGCAGTGCCGAGAAAATGGGTTATGTGGAGAGGGTGAATAGGGTGACGTCGAGGGAATGTTAGATGCGGAAGAGAGATGTGAGATAAAAATGATAAAATTTAGAAATGGAGCTATTAATATAGGACATAGGGAGTATATAATAATATGACTTATTACATGAATTTTGTTGAGAAAAGAGAACCCAAAATTTATTCCCCAAAGAAGAATAAAAGGGAACCCAAGGACAAATACACCTTTTGTACCAGATATCTTAAGAAAATTAATGAGGAAGTGGCGCAAGCCCGAAGGAGCTATTGAAGAACCTAAAGTTGAAGATTACAAAAAGAAAAGCTTCTAATGTTTGACCCATTGCATCCCTTCTACCACTTGTACCTAGGAGAACGAGGTACATGGTGGCTAATCCATTGAAAAATAGCCAAGGAGGAGGCAACGTTAGATAAGGCAACCAATGAGGAGGCAACCAAGGTGGAGGTAGCCAAGGAGGATCCAACCCCGATTCATCCGAAGTTACATTGTAGCTACCTGGTCATGAAGCTCGATATGGTAAAGGAGTGGAAGGAGGTGAGGCTAGGGGACAAAGTTTCATTTGTAACCGTCCCTGCCTCTTATGTTGTCCCTGTACCAGAAGAGGAGAATGTTGCAAAGTCTCCTACCCCACCCGTTGAGCAGTCAATTGCTTGTTTTAACTCGATCATGCACAATATCAAATACTCTTGATCTAGTTGATCAAGAATTACTATAGGATACAAAGCATTATAGACATTGAGGAGCACGTGGAGAAGCATGAGAAGTAAAAGGAAAAGGAGAAGATCATAGTGGAGCTGGACAACTACTTGACCTCCAACACAAGTTCTACAAGGTCTTATGTAAAGAAGTTCAAAAGACAATCAAGGAGGTTATGGCTAACCCAGTCCAACAATAGCTTATGACAATGCTTCTTCATTCCGATTATTTGCTTTTGCTTCATCAAGAGTGCATAATAAATGAGGTATCAATAAGTTCATGTTATTGTTCGTGTTATCGAAAGCACAAAATACAATTATCATGTTGTAATTAACACAAATTGTGAAATCACACGACAACCATGTTTCTGAATTGTAGTATCAATAAACGATAGATTAGAGTATCATGTTTTCATTTACATGACTCATCGTTTGTATGTGTTCTGCCAGCTACTTGATGAACATAACTTAAGGAATTCCAAGAGTGTATCCAAGCTGCCTCTTCTAAAAATTTGCCATCCAACACTACTATAACATAGGGATGCATCTTGACAAGGTGGAGGTTCATCCCAAAATCATCAAAAATCTCATGAGGCGTCTGAATGTAAATATTGAAAATGTCTTCATTCTAATATACGTCACTGGCCATTTTTGTCTTCTTATTACCCGATGCAGGGAGAAGATGTTCAATTGGAATAATCTACTAAAGGGTGAACATAGTCACCACTTTATTGAGTTTGATAAGATTAGACTCTATTTTGCCACAAACACGAAGAAGATCTTGAAGATAAAGGGTGCCACAAAGTGGCCACTTTAAAAGATCTTAAAATGTCTATATTAAGAGACGAATGAAGACTACAGGGTCTTCTTGATGTATTATGTTGCTAAGCTAGTTGTAGGAGTCCTTTAACCAGATTTTTACGCACGCAGGTATCACCATGTTGGTCAATCCATATATATATATATGTGTGTGTGTGTGTGTGTGTATGTGTATTTTTCGTGGGAAAGTTAACTAGGAGTTTGATGCTTCTTTGCATGAGTTATGATTTTTTTCAGTACATAATATGACAAATTTGTATTAATATTTTTATCAGTATGCAATATGACAATTTTTCCTCTATGCTATGGTATTTCTCGCTTACATTGTACAAGTAGTTACAAATTTTTTTGTTATATTAATTGTAAGTGGTTTCTTTATTATGTAATTGGTAATACTTAATCCCTTTGATTGTGTTTTTGATTACATGATATGTATACATCAGACAATATGAATAATATATATTGATCAACAAATCATGTTATCGATAACAAGAACTTTAGTTAGGTCGTGTTATCAATAACACGATATGCATATACAATCATATTTGATAACATGATATTCATAAAAAACGTGTTTATAAGAACACGACTATAAAATTATGGTAATCATTTCTTCCATTCAGGTAAAGAACATTAGTGGATGATGCAACCCAGATCAATGTTTTCTGTCTTTATGTCATTTTCCTACTCTTCTGTTTACCCTTCTTCGACTTATATTCTAACTAGTAATCACATTTTGAGCGTCATCTTGTGTGTTGCCTCATCATTTGAGATTGTGACCCAACTGTTAGCATCCACCACATTCACGCGGGCCTTTCACCTTTGGTTGTGAGTCTATTCAGTTTTCCCTCAAACGACCCTTTGCTTGAGTGGGATTGGTGGGTTGAATGTTGGCAGAACTTCAGTCAGAGCCCACTGTTGTGTATCCGTCATTGGGAATAATGGCTCTCGATATATCCTTTTCTATGTTTATGTGGAGTATCATTTTTCACATTTATTAGACACAGAAATGTCTGTGATCAATTGTTGCATTTGCATATTTACATAGTAACCCCGTATGTTGAAACTTTCTGCATGTGCAGCTACGTTCTATTAGTTTCACTACATCGTGTTGAATGAATATCATGTTAATGAGAACGTGATAAGTAACATTATAATTTTATCAAAAATACAACCCATCAACACATGTTATATGCTCACAACTATCTTATTATTTTAGTACATGAACATACATGTTAATGTGGATAACATATGAATATACACACAACATAATTTACATTTTACCTAGTGGTATAGTGAGTTAACATAGATTTTTATACATTGATACGACAATGCATGCACATGCCTTGCTTCTTTTCTTTTGCTTTCGATTTATTTATGAGTAAATAGGGTCAACTCTTTAGGCATATTTCGGTCATCTGTTTGACATTTCTCAAAGTGCGGTTGTCTGTTCCTTTTTATGCTCAATTAACCGAGTAGTGAGCAACAACCTGGTTTTTTAAAACATTGCATTTTCACTTTTAGACCTATTTGAGCTGAGTGTTTCATATCTTTTGTCTCAAAAATGCAACATTGGTTTAGTGCTATGCACATATCGTATTTAACCAAGCAAATGCCTCGTTATTATGTTCTTTAATGTTGTTCATTGTGTCCTCATACACTTTTTGTTTGAAATTTTCAACTATTACATGGAGTTGGTTCTTTGGGTAGTTGTTTTTGAATATATCCAGCATATTTACTTCTATGTGACAGATGCAATATCTGTGATGTGTAGAGAGAAAATACAACTTAATAACATTTACCAAGCCCTTCATTTTATCGGAAACAATTATATCAAACACAGCTGGAGGATAAGAAAAATGATAATTTTTTACCAATTCATGAAACCAACTCTAAGTTTTCTCACATTAATTCTCAACCAAAGCAATTAAATGCAACACATAATATATTATTGTTCTCATTTAGTGTAGTTACTATTAATAGCTAACCGAGAAATTTTTCTATAAATAAAGTCTCATGTACGGTTAGTAATGGTCTCAGTGTTATTCTAAAGCTCTCGGAATTAGCCCAAACATCGAAAATACTTTTTTAAAATTGTATCCCCATATAGATTAAGGAATATCACACGATCTGATTGGAACTAGTATATTGCATGGATTAATCGTTTCTATCTAAGTTTCGTATGCATAATGTATGTGATAGGATTTGTTTTGATCCCCATCAATTAAATCACATAGTGATTTACCTACATGACAGGATTTTATGTAGTCAACATTAAAAAAGTTTAAACAACAGGTTAATGTTAGTATTCCTGAGAACATGCACAAAAAAATCACTTGTCATGTTTTCGTAAAATTGGACTTTATAGGCAATGTGTTCATGGTAACACAATAGGTTAACAATTCGTATTTTAGAAAAAAAATGTGACTTTATAAGCCTCGTGTGGCCGATAATGCATCATGTTAATAAGATAAAAACATGACTATGTAAATATCATAAGTGTGTCTTACCTACATGCCAACATTTCTTATAGTTCACAGTTATACCTAGTGTTTTAAAATATATTTTGCTATACTTTTTAGTGTTATAATCTCTATTGGATCTTTAAATAGCGCATAATATTTTCTTGCAATCTAAAGGTACAATACTAAAGGGTGGTCAATTGACTTCAAACCACAACATGGTAGGGCACTAACCTTGTTACAGTCACATAATTTCCTATGTTTGATGTCATTATGTACCACTTATAAGACTAGTTGGCTCACTTTGCAGCGTACATACTCTTGTTTTCATCCACAACCCAATATGTGAAATTTACTTTTATTACAAGGTCAATCAAAACACTCTTAAAATGTATCTGGCTTTGAAAATGTGTACCTAATTGGAGTAGATTTAGGTAATCCTTAATTTGCTTGCAAACTACCAGTTATTACCTCATCCATACCAATATTTGGTTCTACTAGGTTGAGATCATAGACTGTCTCCCACTTTTCTTCGGCCTCTACGTCAATATTATTGGGTACCACAATGTGTTAGAATTCTTCACGGTCGGACATACTTTCTATATTAATTATATCATTATTATTTTATTGGTCATCACCCCACACTTTTTCAAATTTTTAGTTGTCAAAATTTCCAGGGCTGTATGAGGATCATAGTTATCAAATGGAGTCTTTATCAAACCCATTGTTAGCGACATTTATTCAAATACAGTATGAATGACTTCTATTACATGTTTTGTAGCCATTGGAATATTGTACAATGTGTAACTTGGATTTGTTGAGTTGAAATTTTCCAGTTCTTCCAATGGATATTAATGTGTTAATCAATATGTTATACAACTCAACATTGTGTATTCGGTTACATGCTTACAAATTTTATCGTATTATTGGTGCATTGATATTCATACAAGTTGTGAATTGTATCTATGCTAACAATAATTTGTGAGATATCACTTTTGTATTTCACATCATTAGTTATGTTATATTATAAATATCGTATTTTTGTTGAACACAATATTATAAGTATTGTGTGTTTGAGTGCAGGATAAAGTATAATGTCGTGTAATCTAAAATTCATTGTTACCTGAATGTTTCACAAGTGAATTGTGTATCATTGACTGGCATCTGTAATCCGCTATTCAAGCTAGGGTGAGCTAATACCATATGTGATTTATCTCTATTCACAGTTTGGTTGCTTTTCACTGATGATGATTTGTTACCGTTGTTAGGCTCCTTCATCTCCCCATACAATGATAACACTTCTTTATTTGCTGTCTTATGAATGAAAAACACTAATTGCAAGTATTTATCGTCTTCATATTTATATAGAATGAATAATTGTATTGATTATTTCAAAGTTATATTACCATTGACGATAAGTCTTTCTTTAACTTGAACCCACAACTCACCAAACCTCACCAAGGGATCAACGTTCATCAACCGTGCCTTTCTACCTACATATATGTCATCATTGCCTACTTATCATTTGTAATAGATGCAAATATCAATCCTCTCCATTATGCTCGTTTAAGGGTGATTAGATTGTCTAAAATGAACCTTTTTCACCCGGAACAACTTCCATAATGGAAAAAATAGGCTTTTACGGTCTCCAACGACTCGTCACCCGTCATCTCCCATAGGTAAACTCTACTTTGCCGCCAATCATTCCTCTCTACTAGAATTACACTGCCATGTTCATTTGTAAGGATCTATATAGAGATTGAGATTATTTAAAATTAAAGGCAGTTTCATCTTAAAGTAGGTAATATGACATTTAATGTTAAAAAGCAAAAAATATGAAATTTTGGCTCCTTGGGCTAGGTAATATGGAAAAAAACTTTAAAGCATATCTCTTTCTTTTTCAATGACATTTTTTAAGCTCACTTTCAATGACTAGGGAAGGCAATTATGATAGCCATTGCGATGGTCTTGTGTTAGTAATTATGATGTTCATTATGTGTATTTGTGAAGGTAATTGTGATAATCTGGCGAAGGTAATTGCGCTATTGTTCGTCATTACGAACAGAATTAGCTCCAACACTAGAACGCACTTTGAAACAACCTGTGGATAAATTAGTGCGTTACATTGCTAGCAAGAGATGCCCATGATGAATGATTAAAAGCTCTTCATTCCAAGTCCAAGGTTCTGTGCATTAAAAGGTGCGAGTCTTCATCCAAAATTTGCTTGTGCAGTATTTCATCACATTTTAGGGAATTCGTCGTGGAAACTGCTAAATAGTATATGAGAAATGATTTTTCTCCCCCTTAATGGAAGATGTGTTGTAGCATTGCCCCATCTCGATCCTCAAGCATGCATGCATTCTTCACAAAATAGGAAGCAGTGTTAACACAATGTCATCGTAAAAATAAGATAAGCTTCACGGAGGAACATTGGAGGTTCTAGGTTAGAATTGCATGACAACAATGTAGGCAGGATCCTTTTTTATATATAAGATGCAGGCAGGATTCTTGTGTGGTTCAGAAGTCTGTTGCTTAATTCTAATTGCTCATTTATCTTAAGAAATATATTCTTGACTAGGCTCTATGACCATAGTCTATGAACACAATACATAGGGATTCTAATATAGTAGATAGAGGCCTAACATGGCACACATAGACATATTAGGCTCCTATTTACTATGCTAAGAACTTTATATACCATGGTTATGGGTCTATGGTCATGCATCCTAATCAGGCTAGGCGAGTTCTATTTTTTATTTTTGAAATCTTACGGCTTGTTTGGATTGGTGAAAAGCAAGAAAAGAAAAAAAATATCTTAAAAATCTCTTAGGTTTATATTTCTAGTTGCTATAGGGAAAGATAAAACAGTGTGAAAACTAAGAAAAAATAGGTAAAAATTTGACCCAATTTTTTTTTTGTTCAATTTTATGCCCTTTTGACTCAAATTTTGGCAAAAACTCTACATAAGATACGTGTGCCTTCAACCTTGTTAGTGTTGGTTGACCTTACCACGATTGATATTACCCTTGCTACCACCATTAGTGCTGATATAGCCACATCTATTTCTATCACTATCATCGCCGCCTCCGCCACTAACATCATTGCATTTGTTGTTGTTACTGCATCTACGTTTATTATCTGCCACCACCACTTTCATTGCTACCACTTCTGCAACTATCACTACCATCGACTGCGCCATCTTGACATTGCCACCACTACCAAGGCCTCCACAACTGCCTCCACCATCACCAGAAGCAATTTAGAGCTAGTAATTTAGTATTAAAAATAAATATGAGAGTACTATTATTCCCCTAATTTCTCTTTGAACGCGGCTATTCCCCCCCCCCCCTAAAATTCACTCAGAGCCCCCCAAACTTTACACACCCCAAATAAAATACAGATTTTACTTCCCTACACCCCACCCTCACCAGAACATTTATTTTTACTTAGTACGCCCCAACCCCCCCACTCGGACTGTGCCCCCACCTCCCGTTGTTCTATTTCCCCCTCTTGTCTTTTCTTCTCCATTTCCGTCCCCTCTCCTTCGGTGAAGTCCCCTCCCCTCCGTCCCCTTTCCCTCCTCTCCCCTCCCATATTGCACCTTTGACAGGTTAACGCCTTTGAGATCAGCAAAAGTGTTGTTCGTTTGTGGAAAATATTACAACTTTTTAATTGAATCATAAACCAGCAATAATTTTCTTCTTTTGATGTTTTTTTGTGGTGGTTTTTTTTGGTCTATATAAAGGGAAGAAGGGTGGGGTATGAAGGGTAATGAGCTTCACGAGTTTGTAGGATGCAGTTCACGAATTTTTTTATGGTTTGAACCTTCTGGACGAGTTCTAGTGGGGATTAATCACTGCCAAAGTAGTAAGAAGTTGACAGGGACATACGGTCCCCATATGAATTCATTTTATGTGGCGGGGGGTACCCCCCGCCAGACAACTTCTAGAAGATTTTCGATGGTGTTGAAACCTTCTGGACGAGTTTTAACAGGGATCAATCATTGCCAAAGTAGTACAAAGTTGACGGGGACATACGGTCCTCGTATGAATTCATTTGATGTGGCGGGGGGTAACCCCTGGCAGACAACTTCCAGAAGATTTTCGCATCCATTGAAACCTTCTGGACGAGTTCTGGCGGGGATCAATCACTGCCAAAGTAGGAAGAATTTGATGGGGACATATGGTCCCCGGATACTGAATGTGGTGGGGGGTACCTCCTGCCAGACAACTTCCAGAAGATTTTCAAGGGTGTTGAAACCTTCTGGAGATTTCCTGGTAGTGGGTACCCCCTGTCACATAAAGTAGAACGACGCTTTGACACCTTCGTGCACGTGAAAGTTCAGTTAGACATGGCGCACTGCAAATCTAAATTCTGATAATTGAAGGCCCAGAAAATCAATAAAGATGACTTGCTAAGCAGCCAAAGGAAGGAATTTTTTGAGTTGGATGGGAAGCAACGATTTTTAAGTAAATGAAGACAGTTCTTTAATCAGGGATGTGGGAGAGAGAATAAACTCCTATAATCGGCTTTCTTTTCATTCATGGAGAGAAGCAATTGGGTGGGACGACTATTATAGGCAGGGAGGAAGATGGGAGAGACGCTCACAACCTTCTTGCCACCGGTGAGAGCTTCATGGTCGTCAAGCACAGTGAAGAGGATATAAAAGAGTTTTTTTTTTTCTTCATTTACTGGGGTGCCTTGTAAGAATAGTGTGGGGGGTGCTAAGTAATAAAAGAATTACCCACATATTTCTTATTTGGGGGGAATAACCACGCTCTTTCTCTTTTCCTACTATCTTTCTTTTCCCGTTCTTCCGGTTTAAACAACAAACCCCTAGTCGGCTAATTGCTCCTTGGATAGCTACATTTTGTTGCCTTGGTCGACTTCAATTTCACTTGAAACTCTGGTCATCGATTTTGGACAAGTGACTGTAACCCACTTGAACGCCATGATTTCTGCTCTCACGGTCGTTTCTTAAGAAGGGGAAGGAATCTGTTCCGAAGGAAAAAAACCCATTAATCTGTGATAAACATGTCTGTAACTGGTTCATACACCAAAAGCTTCTAGTGTCTTTAAACTGATCTGGAAGCAACGAGCAAGTACCCTTCTGTCTACATGGGCAGTCGGTGACAACGAATCAAATCGGGAGAAAGAGATAGGGAGAGGGCAAGAGAGTCTGATCTGGATCTCGTTCTTCGTGTTACCTTTCCCTTCTGTCTTTCTGCGGCTCTGCGTAGATTCCAGATTCCCTTTCGTCAAAGCAGGGAAAGTTCCTTTGTCTGGGTCCAGGTAGCCCCCGCCCGGGGACCACTGTGTAGTACCCCAACTCGGGGAGACCATCGAAACCCTCCCTCTGTTGAATCGAATAATTTCAGACGGGATCACCAGCATAAATTCCCTCTTCCTTGGCCTCTTCCCTTCTGCTAGTTTCAGTCCCCAGAGGGCCAGATCCAGATGGAGAGGACGCTCCCTCCTTTTCAATTATTCGCCGAGGTCCCCATCTACTCTTGTCCCCATATTTCGAGCACCCAAAACCCTAAAACTTCTAGGGCAGGCAGAAATTAGGATGCCTCGTACCTCTAAGCCAAAAGATTTTGCCCACAAGCAATGACTTAATGAGATTGCGTTCTACCAACACAAACATAGACAAGCATTAGATTCATCTTTCGTGCATGGAGCTTTGCCAAAATTTGTGCTTGGTTGATCCTGTGGTCTTCTTCCCTCATGACTCATCGCATGCAACTACTCCTAAGTATTACTTGCATCTAACCCAGCGATGTGGTCATGTGGACCATGTAAAATTAGAATATATGTTGCTGGAGGGGCGGGGACGCCCCGCCCGTGACTCATACCTCACGAATAAAGAGAAATTCCACTGCTGCGTTTGACGCATCTCCTGGACGCCTGTAATACATGTATCACAAGTAACTACAATGCGAAATCGGAGAAGAATATCAGATGGCAGGAATCCTTTAGCTGTATCAATGGCTAATCGATGTGCCAAACAGAATGCTGTAAGGCTACTACAGCTATGGCCAGCAGGTAACGAACGTTGACCGTATTTTGCACGATGGAGCTGCTACACAACACATTGCTCTATTTAAATCTGACTCACGTTATCTTTCTCTCTCTCTCTCTCTCTTTTATTGCCTTCTATCGGAATCTTATGCAGGCCAACCTACCAGAACATGGCGATAAAAAACCAACATGCTTTTAGAAATGTGCAAACAATTACACGGAAGATGCGAACCACTCAGAGATGATAATCAAGTTTTATTCCCCTTTCCAGTAGTTGACCTTCCCCACTAGAGCTCCACTTTGCAGTCCCAAATGACGCTAGAGTGAACTAGAAGGCAAATCAAAACAGATATAGAGTTTTTTAAAGTGATTTACATAATTCATAAGTATATTGGAAGATTCGTTCAAACCAATGAAAACCATAGCCACTTGGAAGCAACATTGAATGGAAAACAAAAATAATAATACTAATTGCAATCAGGAAAATTCATAATAAGCCATTTTCAGGCCGATCGAAATGGAGTAGGAAGCCGGTGCACTTGGGGCAGCATTCGACCCTTTTCGGAAGCATGAAATACATCAAGCAGCTCTTACAGCCGGCGACGACGAGGACCTCGTGCTCGGAGCGGTAATCTTCTTCTCTTGAAGATGCTGAAGAATCGTCATCTTCGCTTTCCCCTGAACTCTCTACTTCTGAGTAGTAATCTTCTTCAAAGCTCGTTGCTTGGCGGGGATCCTCCTTCTCTTTCATCCCATTCCTCCAGTTTATGTAATAAATCTCGCCCGTCTGCAAAAAAATAAGTGAACGGCCAGCGCGTTAAACAGATGGCGATCGAAAAAGCATTTGAACTATTTTTACATACATAAAATACGCTAAGAAAATTAATTCGACCCAACAAATGTTTTCTCATAATCACACAATATATGAATATATGATGCAGGAAAAAAAACGTGAAGACGAGAGCATAAAATGTCGAAAACTAAACAGCGACACTGGAATAAAAGATGCAAAAACCCATCCATCGGAGTGGAAGACCAAACAAAACGAAAGAAATTAAGGGAAAGAAGAAACCCATAAAGATAGGATTTAAAAGAAAACTTGTCATGTGTAAGAAATGAAACTGTCATCTTGCAGAAACTGTTTCCTTAGCTAGCGGGAAAAAAACATTAATGAAAACGGAATTGGAATGCGATAAAAGGCCCGACGGAACAACGAGAACAAATTCCGGTGGCCTTTATTTGGTTGAAAAATAAATACCCTTGTAGCAAATTCTGGCATACAGTAGTAGAGATTTCTCACATCTATCACTGAAAGCGTTCGTGGTGAGGGAAAAAAATCTGGTATAACTCTGCCGAACCAAATAAGAAGAAAGTGACAAATAGAAAATGAGATGAACATAACAAACTCATCCTTGGCATACCTTGGAAGAGTTATCCCCTCCTCTACGATCATGGTAATTTTGATAGATGAGTAATGAATGCAAGACAAAGCGAACATAAGCCAAAAGAAAGGCGATCTAATACATGGATTTAATGTTCTCAAAGAGCAGTGGCCAGATCGTTATAAATGAAGAGAGGAACCACAACTAAAAGGGGGCGCATTTATTGAAGGAGAACCAATAATGAGTACCTTTAAATCCAGACACTGTTCCCACTGGTATGGAAGAGAGACGTCCGAGTTCAGCTCTACCGTCTCATCGGCGGTTGGGTGGTGGTTGCCAGCCGGAGAGGCCGCGGCTGGACCTCCTCCCACACCGCTTGCTGTGAGAGAGCAATTTTGCATCGATCGCTCTAACGAAGCTGTAATCGCCTCCATACTCATGCTATCTCTGGAAGAGAATTGTATGTATATAAAAGAGACAAAGAAGAAGAAGAAAAAATATCACGGGAAAGAAGAGCCAGATAGGAAGAACTGCCTTTGTTTTCCAAAGAGCAGCAGCAAAGAAACAAAAACAATCACCAAAACGGATTTAAAAGAGTTGCCTTCTGTTTTATATATATCTCAAAAAGAGAATACAAGGAAATAATGAAAGAAACTGGGGTGAAGAGGAAAGAGCAAAATGGTGAAACTGAGAAGGGATGGAGATTGAGATAACTGCTGGCCGGTAAAAAAGGAGTCTTTCCAAACAGTGTCTGGGCTATTGAACTGGCCAGTGATCAGGCAATTACTTACACATACAAGGAAGAGCAATGGGGTTTATATATATTAGTATATTGGAGGGTTGATTAAGTCCGTTTCCCACACAAATTTGTGGTTTTTGCGTGAAGAGTAAGTCTGATGGATGTCACACCCCCCAGTAACAATACTTTCCTTTGTTTAAGCAACATTGTCCTGTCAAACAGCCAAAAGTCGTCAGCAAAAATTAGAAAATTTAGAAGAAAATGGTTCTATTATTCCCCCTCAGTAGGATGTTAGTCAATGCTGCTTGGCGTGTCTCCTGTAGAGCTGATTATTTAGTAGTACAGTTACGCTACTATTTAATGAATTTGATCTTAGAGACCAAGAAAGATATGTTTGATAAGTTAATTGGTATGGCCTTCGTTGTAAAGATATATAGTTGGTTGGTAATAGATGGAATTAAGATCAGAGGGGCAAATCCATAAGCAGGCTCAAACTGGAAGAGATTTTAACCCTTTTCATTCCAAGTCGTAAAGTGATTTGAGTGCTATTTCGTCCTTTGTAGCTTACAAAATACGGGCCATGATTTTTTTGGACGAACGGGTGGCTGATAGTGGGTTGGTTGGACACGAATCTCATAATATTTATAAAGCAAACTGGTAATTGGATGGATGATTTTTTTTTGTTTGTTTGTTTGGGTGTGGTTGATGATCCGATTCCAATAGGTCGTAGGTTGGGGTTAGGCCACCAAAGCCCACTTGCTCAATATATATCCAAGCTCAATCGAAAAACCCCAAAAACAAAAAAAGATGTACATCCAAGGCTAAATTCGAAAGTGACAAGAGTGGAGAATCTCCCTTGTGGGAAGCTTTTGATGCCTTTTTACAACAGACTGATCTGTCGAATACCACCAACAGTAGCCTCTCGACCTTTTCAGATGATAGAACTGAACTATTCAACTCCCCCCAATTAATTCTACAGGGGTGACTGGTGAGGAGGGGTCACATTGTGAAAGCCTATATCTCTTAATTCCCTGATTATCCAATTCAAGGGAATCCATGAATAGGCTCTTTTTTGTTGGCCTGATTTTTCTAATTTTTGGAATCTTCCTTTATTAGCAATAAAAAATTTTGTAGTCCGCAATGCTTTATGGATGACATGGTTATTAATGCAGCTTCATGTAAAGGACGTATATCTTGTTCACCAAACTTTAAATTTTGGGAGTCTGCAATGCTTTATGCATGACAAGCTTATTAATGGGCGAAAGAGAAGTGAAGGCTGCTTGCAGCTTACCACACCTTAGACAAGTAGGCCGTCCTCTTACGCCTGCCGCGCGCTTGTGGAGCCCGAGTGGTCAGCTGGATGATATTGTCCCAGCGGCCGAGATAGGCGTTTTCGGCCACTAGGGAAACATTCCGACATGCTGGCCAAATTCCAATAACTAGGAAGGAAGTTGGTGCCACTGTTTCCAAAAAGCCTTCATACACCCCCACCTTTCAATTTCTAGCCTCATTCAAAGCATGCATCCCATTCCCATCCTTCTATATATGACAGGCCCCAGCCTTATTTGATTCCTAATCAGCTACCACTTGTCCATTTCTTTTCAGCCAACACCATAATTCGTCGTTGGTCATCAGATACAAAGGGACTTGAACACAAATATCACAAACTTGAATAGTGAAGAGCTTGGAGGTGGTGGGTGACCCTGCATTCTGTATTGTATATATCTTGCGGTTATAGTTATTAATTATGAACATCTTATGTCGATTGGTAATCTCCAAGGCTGGGCACATGAACATGTGAAGGAAGGTGTTTGGGATGGCTGATGAGGGTCGCGGCGCGCTACTCGGTGCGGCGGGGCCCTGAAGGGAAAGAAGAGGTGGTCAGTTGGTCACGAGATGTGTGAGAGATGGCAAGGAAGAATTATATTCTGGTTTTTTTGTTGGACGGACTGACATGCAGCCACTGCCAGCCCCATGCACACACATTCCGGAATCTTTTTCTGCGTGGCCGCCCCCTCTGCCCTCTTCCATCGCTTAAATTTCAACATTCCTTATTTCATCACTACTTTCCAAAAAGATGGCATTTAATTAATGGCTTCTGCTTGTGCTTTGACTGTTATCTGATTCCCTTTCTTTGGTTTTGGGTGATTTCAATTCATCAGTCGAAGCTTATTTATTGCACTTAATAGGAGGTGTTCAGAAAGTAAGTGATAATTATGAACGCCTTTGGTGATCCGAACATGAAAGTACAGGAATCGTGTCAAGGAAATTAGGCCTGGACAGACAGGACAAATGATGAATTATTATGTGTATTTCAGCCCGAGCCCGCACTGTTGAGACTTAAAAAGAGTACTAAGGGTCTTTTGGTTGGAAAGTCGAGAATTTTTTTTTTTAAAACCTTCTAAAATTTACTTTTTGGTGAAATAAAAAGGAGGATTTAAAGTGAAAACAAAAAAAAATAGATAAAAAATTATCCTAAAAACTTTCAACTTATTAATTTATAAATTTTTATATAAAATTAATATACTAAAGATTTATATCTTGTCGTTACTATTACCACTATTAGTGTTACCGTCTTTACTACCGTCACTACTGCTACTACCACTATTATTGTCACTGTCACCACTACCATCATCACCTGTCACCGCTACCGTCATCACTACCACCACCACTACAACCGCTACTAGCACTGTTAACGTCACCACCATAGCCGCCACCGCTACTGCCTCCACAAATACTGTTGCCACTACCACCACTATCATCACTACCACTGCTACCACCACCACCACTGCTACTACCACCACTGCCATTATTGCAACTACTACCACTACCACAACCACCACCATCACTACTACCACCATTGCCACTACCACCACCGCCGCTACCACTACCGTCATTGTCAATTTTCTCTAACATAATTTATGTAACCAAATAGTAAATTTTTTTTAAGAATCTCCTAGTTTCTCTTTCACCTAGATTCACTTTCTCTTTTATCTAGTTTCTACCAATCCAAGCAGATCCTAAAGGAAGTGTGTGCCTACATTGTATAAGTATAGAAGGGCATATTAATCGATACGGTCGATTGATATGTATTTGTATTGATCATTATTGGTATTGGCCATATCATGTCTATATGATCAATACATGTTAATATATAGTTATTTTAACTCAATATTATTAATTTTCTTTGTTTTGCCCAAAAAAGCGCAATAATGATTCGAGCCCAACATCTTCATAAGATCAAGGTTGAAAATGTTTTTCTTATATTACTTTTTTATTTATATTAAAAATAACAAAATTTAAATATTTTTTTCAATTACATAAGATCAATAAGGGTATGTCCATACAATTTACATATTTTTTTATTAAATATATTGTTTTACCCCCATACATTTACTTATACATTTAACTTATGAGTTTCTACATAATATTCATTTCTTATATTAAGTGTTCTATTTGGTTTCAAAATTAACTAATTTTAGAATACTTAGTATGTGATGAGCGAGTAAT
Source organism: Saururus chinensis (assembly GCA_035235625.1). NCBI lineage: Eukaryota > Viridiplantae > Streptophyta > Magnoliopsida > Piperales > Saururaceae > Saururus > Saururus chinensis. The sequence continues at coordinate 39,204,444 of CP141145.1, forward strand.
AGTAATTTGTAAAGCCTACATTTTCAAAATATAATTATGATGAGCCTAATGCATGACACAAAGGGTTAGCCTACATTTGAGTTTATTCATAACATTAGCTATTTTCATCTAAGAATTTTATGAAGAGGTCATCATCTAAAAATCATATACCTTCCCAATTAATGCGTGTTACTAATATTGGTGGTCAATGTTACTTATGATTTTTTCATCTATTATACCTTTAATAAGATAATTGTTATGATAATATATTTAAAGTTTTAATATTTTTTAATATGTAATAGAGCTCTGTGCCCATCTCCATGTGTACAAAGTATATTATCGATGCATATATGTATCAATAACCATCGATACCAATACAACTTTCATGTGTCTAAGTCAAATGGGGAAAATGGTAAATCGAATATATAGAAATGTTAAACTGAAGGGCCCACATTAAAATGGGGCATACTCAAACTTTGCTAAAGTCCAATCTCATTAATCCATGTGCATCTCTTTTGAAAATACATGATTGCATGTGCAAAAGAGTAGCTTGCGCTGAAGGATGCTTGTCACGCCCTAATATTTTTAGTATATTTTTTCTCGTAATTCAAATAGAAAAAATAATTTTATTCAAAACTTTTTTGTCAATCGTGCTATAAAATGATCTTAGGGGTGAATCACTCATTTTCAAATATACTAATATTCAAACCAATATAATATATATGACAATGTCAAATTATACTAGAACACATAGGGACTAACCCTAGTACATGTCGTGATCTATGATATACACAACCATGAGTAATTGGCACTCACATGCTTAGGTTTAAATATGCACATCACTAAAAGTTATGAATAAAGATAAAAATTATGGATCAACTACAAAAGACTTGGTCGGCCTTTCTACCCATGTTCCAAGCCCGGCTACTCCTTCGGCCAACCTACATGACCAGGATTTGAGTATATAAATATAAACAGTGGGATATCTAAGCAAGTACTTTAAATAATAAAGTAAATAAATATACCACATCATCACAAGATATAACTATTATAATCAAATTTTAGCATCAACATGATCAACCATAAGTGAAATAAGCATACTCAATAAAGAATGCATCTACATGATTGTAATCATTATCATGATCATGCTTGTGAGACACCTTTTTTATAAGTGTAAGTCATAAAGGTTATTAATGACATAATAACCATGTCTAAGAGTTTAACCATGCCTCACTAGACCATGAATTACTCACAATTCAATTTTAATTTTTTAAAGAATGTCCGCTCCATCTACACCATGAAGCTAAGGCCCACAATGACTCATGGACCCAAGTGGTCGAAATCTAACTAGCATGTTTATTGAAACCTTTCGTATTGCACTTCGCGAGACAAATCATCTTTTAATACTCTAGTCCAAATGTGTGGCTTTACATAACTCTGATTCTTAGAGAGTTAGAAGACCATAATCCTATTTCATACTAAACCATTCTATTACGTAGCTAAATGACTCACTCGAGAAGTCAGTTAGAGACTAGGATCTTCTGTCCATATGTATCATTAAACATCAGTTTGAGGTATAATCTATTACAAGGATTCTCACACACAAAGGTATTCATACCAAAATATCAATAAATATATTTTTACATATTTAATGCACTAATATACCTTGAATTTGATGTTATTTGCTTACATAATAATAGCTTATAAGATATAATAATTCATAATGAAAAATTATCCAAAATTGACTTTGTGTCTGTGGACTCATTGATGTATCGGCCTACTCATCGATGACCGTTGATGATGTTGGACATGTCAAACCCTCACCAATAGTGGATTAACATGGAACAACCTTCCTCGTCAATGTCTCACTCACGCGTCGACCTAGCTAGCACTGATAGCCCAGTTACTCACCGACGCATCGATGCATGCCAATGTCAGTTCTGTTAAATCTCTCCTTTCAATGGCAATGTCACCTTTGTGTCGGTAGTTGTGCTAATGATCGGGAAGAAACAATAGTGACTATCCCTGGTTCCCAAAATTAGCCAAAAGCATGTTATGACATATTTTACTATATATCATCTCCTACTTATGTTAAACAATGATTCATGTAATAAAAAATGATGATTAAATATAGAAATCATAATTATCAATATGCTTATGGTAGAATATCACATAAATAATCTTATATGTGCTTTTATGTTAAAAGAAGTCATAATCCAACTTATACAAGCACTTCCAAACCAAATCATAGTAACAAAGTTAGCAATCCAACTTCTCATCTGATACCAATGCAAATGACCACCAATTTGGTCTTCTTTCCGCTTTCTTTGGACTTTGATGCCCCCTAGTCCTCTCTCTGCCTTTCTCCTAAGACAAAAAATTCCAAAGGATTCGGGTTAAGGATTGTCAAAGATATTTATACAACTAGAAATTAATAGAATTTTAGTGCATAACTGACTCAAGAAGCCACCCAAAATCATTTTCATGTGCAGTTTCGAACCTATTGGTCAAACTTACAAAGAACGTTGATGTGCTAAGAGATGATGACAATGTTTATAGCTCTTCATTTGCGATTTGGCCAATGTGTCAAACTTTACTAACAGATATTCATAATTTCATTAGTAGGTCATTGTGTCAATGCCTATTGACAAAAATTTCTTCCTTATAAAAAGAAAAAATAAACTTTATATTTATCATCATTACTACTTTCATGAGTTTATTACTCATTAATACTATTTTTATTAAATGAGCTCATCAACACTTTAGATATGAATATTATTACAATACTTAGATGCAAATTTGGGATCTTTGTCTGACACGATGAAATCTTATAGTGTTTTGGATGTATAAGCTTGCTAAATTCTCAGCTGATTGAGTCTATCTAATAAGTAAAAATTGAACAAAGTTGGTTAATCTATCCACTACTACCACCCATATAGTATCACTTTTTTTTATTTTTAGGCAAACCCACCACAAAGTCCATTATAACATCTTCCCATTTTCATTGTGGTATATTTATAGGATAAATATTCCTACAATCTTTGATATTCAGCTTTCACTTGTTAACAAACCAAACATCTAAATACAAAATCCCCGATATCTTTCTTCATTTCAATGAACAAAAATCCTTTCTTCAAATCATTATACATCTTGGTTACTCTTGGGTGAATGATTTATTGAGAATAATGGGATTTTTCTAATAATTCTCGTCTTAAGATCTTCATTATTTAGAACCACTAGCCAATTCGTAAACCTCAAGCCTCTGTCAACTCCCTTCAATAAATCTATTTTTTTCCTTCCAAGTTTTAAATTTCTTTATCTAAAAGTTGTGCTTCTAATACCTTTTACACCACATAAGACTTAATATCAAATTTAGCAATTAACGGATTCCCTTATCTTGGTAATACTTTAATTTGAAATTTAGTCACTTCTTGTAACGCCCGAGGGACATTACAATTCTTTGATTAAATCTCATTCTTTCCTCATAAGTTTCACTATTACAACCTTTGCCTACTCAAAACATCAGCCACCAAGTTTGCTTTGTCAGGATAATAGGAAATAAAAAAATTATAAAATTTTAAATATTCCATGACCATCTCCTTTGTCTTAAATTTAGATTTTTTTAAGAGATGACATAAGTTAGGCTTGGACTGATCAATAAAAACATAAAAGTCACTCCACAAAGATAATGTCTTTAAAATTTCAAAGCAAACACTACATCAGCCAATTCAAGATCATGTGTGGGATGATTTTTCTCATTAGTTCTTAGTTGTCTAGATGCATAAATAATTACACTTCACATTCTTTGAAGCATCACTATATAGTACAAAATTCTCTACTCAGTACTGCTAAAATAGGTGCACTTGCATGTTTTTCATTTGGTTTATGAAAACTTTCACATTTTTCACTCTACTCAAACTTAGTATTCTTCTAAGTCAATTTAGTCATTGGAAGAGAAATAGATAAAAATCCTTCAATGAATCTCTATAATATCCCACCAATCTAATGAAACTCCTAACTTCCGTTATATTCGTTAGTCTTTCCCAATTCAAAATTGCGTCTACCTTTGTAGGATCAACTAACACACGCTCCTGTGAAATGATATGCCCAAGTATCTATGTTTTCCAATAAAAAAATCACATTGACTAAACTTCACACAAAGATTGTGCTTGAGAAGAAATGACAAATGTAACTCTCAAATGATTCTCATGTTCTTCTATTATCAGCATCTAAATAAGTATGTTATTGACAAAAAAAATAAACTTATCCAATGTAAATCTATAAATACGGTTCATCAAATTCATGAATGCCATTGGGGCATTGGTGAGTCCAAAAAGCATCACAAAAAATTTATAATATTCATACCTTGTTTGAAAGACAGTCTTAGATATATATCTTCTTGTTTAATTCTCAATTGATGATATCCGGATCTAATATCAATATGAGAAAACACTTTTACTGCTTACAATTTACCAAATAAATCATCAATGAGAGGTAGTGAATTTCTTGATAGTAACTTAGTTTATCATATTATAATCGATACATGATCTCATTAATTCATCATTCTCCTTAACAAAAAGAACCGACAATCGAGGGGAAACACTTGGCTTAATACATTATTTCAACGATAATTCCTGAAGTTAAGTCTTAAGTTCATTTAATTCCTTCGGGGCTATCTAGTAGCGAGTCTTCAAAATTGGTAAAGTTCCAAAAATTAAATATATGGTGAAGTCTGCAAGTCCCTCCTTGGAGGTAGAACTAGTAGTTCATTTGGAAAAACATCTAGGAATTCTCTCACCACTGATATCTCCTCCAATTTATAGTTATCTTTATTTACTTTCACTATGTTGTCCAAAAAGGCAAGACATCAATTCGCTATTAATCTTTGAGCTTTTATAGCAGAAATAACAATAAAAAATTATCTTCCAATAATTTTTTGAATCTTTATTTTTCAATCTCCTAGCACACACAAATCAATTCTTTTCAACTTATATTTCACCATTGTGTTGTAAGTTGAAGGTCAATCCATACACAAGATAACATCATAATCTACCATATTTAGGATGAGTAGATCAACATATAAGCTCTTTCCACCCAATTCAAAAGTCACATAATTCTTCGAGAGGTAACAAAGGGTCGGGCTTAAGCCCAACCTATTAGTGATTAGACCTAGGCCCGACTTGGCCCCATACAACGGCTAGGCCGTGCTAGGCCAAGGGTTTCAGCCCCTCTATTGAAACCGGCCTAGCCTGATGGTGGCTGGGGCCTTTGTGCCCGCACCACACTTGTTACGCCCCTTGACCCAAAATCGGCTAACGGATGCAACAATACCAAACCTTACCCTTGATTTGATCAGAATTGCAGAGTTGAGCCATCACTTTCCTTAAAAACAACCCAATGAATATTGCAAAAAGAAAAGTTAACTACTTTTATCATAACTATGATTAAACATTCATTTATTAGAGTTATAGTATAATGACATAAGCATATGTTTCAAACTAAAGAAAAGAAACTACTAACTAGAAATGAAACGCTATCAAGTAATATAAAGTTTTATAATGTCTCTATTCATTTCCTATTAATTATCCTTTAGTAAATTGTAGTCCTCCACTTAGTTGCTCTTTAATTATCATTTTATTCACAAAACAAACTATCCTAAGCACCTGCGTGACACAATCATACAGGGGATCCTAAAGGATTCCCAAAAACAAGAAAGGGTAAGTATAAACTTAGTAAGGCTTTGAAAACACTCGTATTTACACCCTAACAGTACTTGAGTTCATTCAAAACAAAGTCTTTATACCTGGCCCATCCATTTCACCTTTGGATGGCCGATTGATCTGCCATGCTGGCCCACACCCGGCCCACAAATTTGGCGCAAGGCCGACAATGGCTCTTTTTATAGCCATTGGATGACTGATTGATTGGCCACAATGCTAAAAATCAAAAGGGCCATGTAGTATCACCTAATAACGTATAAAAATTTCATGGGCTAAGTGGGGGCATACACAAGTAGTGTTGTCTGCATGTGTGGGCATGATCGGATGCATGTGCACACATAAGCATGGCTATTTACATATAAATCCCACTTAAAGTAGGTGCTTCAACCAACCAACCAACGTGCTTACATTGGCCTCTTTCCCATGGTGCCCAAGCACTCGCAGTGAAAGTGGCCCATCCTAAGAGACCTCCTACATAGTACTAGTGCAGTGGCAGCTAGTGTGGATGTACATGCTTGGACAACCTAATTTTTTTTAAAAAAGTCTTTATTTGTCCTTAAGACACCCTTAAAGTACTCTTACAACATTTAAAAACACATTATTTTGAAGTTTATAAGCGTATAGAGAAAATAACCTTCAAGCTTCTTAACCCTAAGATGTTGCAGGTACTACTGCTTGCGTTGTACACACATATTGCCTACATTGCTTACATCTTTTGCACATATTGCGTACAACTGCCCTACACATTACTTGTATTACCTTGTTGCACACGCCACACACATATGTTACTGTGCCAAAATCTTAAACTCATTATGTACTTAATCTCAAGAATCTTACCTAGGGATGGCCAAAATGCGGGCCACCAGCCCGTTGGTTGGGCTGGCATGGCCCGGCCCGGCCCAAAAAGTGTGCGGGCCGACCATCGATTTTGGGTTGCAGCGTGCTCCATTCAGGGCTCGGGCATGCCAGTGGGGCCACCCTAACACCCTGGCCGAGGTGGCCACGGCCGGCTATTCCCTGGCCGTTGCAACTAGGCGCTCCTAGCCATTGTAGCCATTTGGGGCGGACCGGTGGAGTCGTCCCGTTAGAGCGGATTGGGCCGTGAGAGGGTCCTTAAGGGCCCGCTCCACCCAATTAGGGCTTCTGGCTGGGCCGGCCATAGCCAACCCTAACTTTGCCTATGCATGCCTTGGCTAGTCCGTCCGCTTATGCATTGGGCTAGTTAGCTCCCAAACTTCACATACATGGCTAACAAAGAGCTTCCATATGGCCTGGTTGGGGCTCGAGTTCAACTTAACACATGAACTCAAGCTCAATGCCTCAAAATTAATCATGAGTCAGGCAGTCACATGCTAAATACTGGCCTATTTATAGAACTAATACTTCGGGAATGCCAGGCATAAAGAGGAGCCTCCGCATAATACCACTAGGAAGAAGTCAAAATGCATATTACAATTTAGCATACTATGCTTCGTAAATAGCTCATCACATCCTCAACAAGTTTTATGGCTACCAAACATAAATCTCATCTCTCTAAAATGCCCTCTGCCTGGTTTAGGGACAGTATTTTTTTTTTTTAAGTTGAGCCCACGCCAAACAAATAGCAGTGACTTATATTTTATGGTTTGCTTGATAATAGGCCCAATATAAAAATATATAAATTTTTTTATTTTTAAGATCAATGATATTTTAGTAATAACGTAAGTTTATATATGCACTAACAATCTCAAACTATCAATCTCAAATATCAATCAAAGATTGTATAGTTGCCTTAGGCAGGCTGAACTCATTATCAATAAAAAAACTCTTCCCGTAACTCATAAAACAGGTAAAGATGTCTAGAAGTGTCCAGAACGTGGACCAGTCTGACCAATCCATTAGCGGCCCGCTCGTCCGAGCCAGCCCACATCAATCGTGGATCGAGTCCAATGATCCCCACCTTCTACTTTCGTCGAAGTCGAAGGAAGCGCGGCCCAATACTTATACAGGTGACTTCTCGCCCTCGTCAAGTCATCAAAAGCCGGGTTTCCCCGCGCCCGATAGTCCTCCCGGCTCCCTCGGTTCTCTGGTTTTGCATTCCGAAGTCCCTTGTGTTTCGATTTTCTCAAGAGAAGTTGCAGAGATAGACATGGCTAAAGAGGAGGCGGCCGTCGGCATTCCGTATGCCTACCCTGTGGCGGCACCGCCGCGGCAGCAATCTAACGTCTACTACGTTGGGCAGAACCCGTACCAGGCGGGGATGATCCCGCCGAACGCGATTTTCGGGGATCCGAAGGGAATTCCCTTGCAGCAGACCATGTTCAGGGATACCCCGGCTCCCTTCCAGTGCGTCTACTGCGGCACTTCCAGCCTCACCACCATCAAGTCAGTTTTTGGATTTCCACCTATTTGCTTTGGATCGTGTTATGTTTTTTTTTCACTGCTCCGTGTGGGAGTGGTTGATCGTCCCTTTTTTCTTTTAAATTTATTTATACCAATTAGTTGCTGTTGTTTTTAATGATTTTCCGGTTCTAGAATGGAAAAATTGAGAACTGTCTAATTTCAATGGAATATTGGCGATCTTACCCATGAATGATTTAGGACGGGAAGGGACAGAATGAACCCGTTATATTTGATTTTAATTGTACAAATTATGTTTGATTTTAACTGATGTAATAATACAAATGTTAAATTTGTTTTTGCCAGAAATTGCTTTTGATCATGTGATATGAACAGTAATGTACTAACTGCAGGAAACATTAGGTTTTCGTTTTTCTCTTCATGATTGTTTGCAAAGCAACACTGGAAATGATGGTGTGTTTTTATTTCCAGTTGGGAAGAGTGACAGTTGCTAAAACTTTAGAATACGGTAGTCTTATTTGCGTTACTCACAAAATTTCAAACCGTGAATCTGTTGGCCTCATTGCAATAGGTTTTTTGTGGTTGACATATAATTAGATAAGAGGAAGGAATGTAGAAAGACAATAGAGATACTATGTTGGAATTTAACTAGCATGGATAAGGAATAAATGATGATGAGGTTGTAAGTTAAGCTCTTTCTAGTGACAAGCACTGTTGAGTGCTTTCCCATTTTATGGGTTGGGTGGGCAGTAGTCCTCCATAAAGAACTTCAGGGTGGATGACTCCTTTAATATAAGTGCAGATAGTCTTGCTATGTGGCCATGAACAAGCGAAATCATATATTATTACACTTGTTGGCTCAGGCGGATTGCCATCATCTGCCAGTGTGCAAGATGAATTCTGTGTTCACAAAACTGTTGCTTGCTCTACCGTTTTGTATGGTGTTAGATCTTTTTTTATTATCATACTTAATTCGCTATCTCTTACAGAGGAGTTGGTACAAAATAGGCTAGAATGGAGGCATAAGATCCCTGTCGTTAACCCCAAATTGCTGATAAAAGGCGCTTGAATATGGCTGTGATTATATAACAGAAAATGAATGTTTTACTCATACAATGGTTGGCTGCTTTGCCTACTGCGCCCCCGTGCTAGATCTTATTTTATCATGCTCATTCTTCTGTATTGATTTTCCAGAACTTCAAATTTGCCTAGCATAACTTTGGTGAAAATTATCGCCATTATCTATTAAGTGTTCCATTTATTTTGATTGTAATTTTAAGGGGTAGGTATTCTTAAAATTTCCTGTCTTTTTTGTTTTTTGATTTTATTACTTAGATTTGCTGCGGTCTTAAACTGATGAAGCATAGTTAGATGACTTGTTGAGTCACGCACGCAGAGAACTTTACGCTGAGTTGCTTTCTTTCTGTTTTTTATATGTATTTTACTTGAAGACTTCGTATAGTAAAATAACAATTTATAAAAGATATCAGTAGAATAACAGTATTAAAACTTTCCATGGTTTACGCAAATGCAGATCAAAACCTAGTCTGGCAGCGGTTGTTGGTTGCATGATGCCTTTTATGCTGGGATGGTGCTTCCTTTGCCCGTCCATGGATTGCCTCTGGCATAAGTACCATTATTGCCCAAGTTGTGGTCAAAAGGTAAAAAGAAACAATGTTTCCAATTTCTGACCCTTGTGTATTGCTGTAGCATTTTCTTGTTTGCTTGCATATCTCGCACCTCATCATTTTCTGTGTTCTTGGTATAATTTTTTACTTTTGGTCTTGCTTGTTGAAGGTTGCTGATTTCGAGAAAACAGATGCATGTGCGGTTGTGGATCCTCCGCAGTGGACTGAGCATAGTTTTGCGGTGCCAGCTTGATGATTACTTTTACTTCTGAATGTGCAGCTTTGACGAAAGGTTCTGTTTGTATTTGTTACTAAAGAGTAAGGCTACTGTTATAAATACTGGGCTTGTATATAACGTGCTAAAAAAGTGAAATAATTTCATTACGCTCCTTTAAAACAATGTGAGGTTGATGAATTTGAACATATATTATTTGAAAGTGATTGAAGTTATTAAATAACTGTAGAGATAGAAAATTTGTTTCAAACACAAATACGGTTGCCTAGACCACAGCGATATGTCCGGTATGAGATAATCGTCATATGATCTTTAGCCATGTTCGGTGCAAGTGCAACTGTGCAAGCTTGCAGTATAGATTTTTTCATGACGTATTCATGCCTCGTAACCTTGGCTAGGTTTGAGATTGGCAAATCGGCAGGGCTCTGGATTCTCAGCTGTGTCGGTTTGAAGGTGGTGAAATATTGCAAGGTTCGACCTCTACTCAGAAGATGGGAGATGGAGACGTAAATCCGAAATTGGGCAGAAAGCCTGAACTTGTCTTGCTTTGATCGACCGATCCACAGAACATGAGAAAATAAGCATTTCTGCATTTTGGGGACCTTGTCTCGACCTTTTTAAAATTTTAGACGTGTGAAAAGGGCTGGTTTGAAAGGATCATTTTCGAGGGAAAAAAAATGGCAACATGCCGATGAAGGTAAACAAGGGCCGCAAGCAATCTGAATGACTCAACCGATAAAGATACCGTTGCAAATAAAGACGCCTTCTTTTCTTGTATGAAATGGAGCGCAAGGCTCAGCTAGACGGGGAAGATGGATAGACGGGGATGATGGATATTGAGCCACGTTGACCAAGCGGCAAAATGTTGTTTAACTGGCTTGGATCATATTCTGTATTACGCTGAGAAATGCCTTAAACACTGACCAACAGGTAATTATTGTTCTGATCCCTCTTTAATAGATAATGCGCCAGTTTCTGTATACTTATTTAGTTAGACGTCTGATACTCCCTCCAACTCGTATTAATAGTTCTATTTAGGAAAATGATAATTTTTATTAAATGGCAAGCTCACAACTAAGAAAAGAGAAAATAAGTATGATACACTTTTTTAAGTATCTAACCACTTAAATGGAGCAAAATAAAGCTATTAATATAAAATAAATTTTTTGTGAGTTAATAGGACAGAGGGAATATTATTTAGCAGTTTGGAAGAAGTACGAAATTACTGCTAGAAGACAACTGATAGCCTATGAAGTATTAATACGGGCTAATACATACAAAAATTCAAAATTGATGTCTTCCGGTAGCAGAATTGTAACCTGAATTGAATCTTGCAAAACGAATATTCTTAGGACATAGCAACTATAACGAATGAAACAACAATCTCAGTGCTGGAAGAAAAAAAAACTTTTGCTGCCATCAGCTTATAAAAAGTATGGACCAAAACTCAATATCCGTTAATGGTGATCATCGCCTCTTTTTGCTGCCTTTAGCTGCGTTGGACTTTGATGGAGTTGTAACCACGAAAATAAAGGTGGTCACGATCGATATCACAGAAACCAATGATCCGTATTTAGCTATCAGCCTCTGCAAGAGTGTGAATGCCAAATCAAGTTTTTTATTTTAACTTCCTCTTTGGAAAATAATATTCTGATTCCAAATGCCTTAGAAAGGCTGATGTCTGATACTTACCTTGACCTGGGTGTATTTTACATGCCATCAAATAGTAAATTCATGAAACAAAAACACAACTAAATTAGTGAAGCAACAGACATTAAAAATGAACATAAACTAGTGAAGCAGTTCATAACTTCATATGTATAACCAAAAAGATATAAACTGCCGATATAAACAAATTGCAACATACCAGATCAAACTTATTTTCTGGAGGTCTGTCAGCAAGAACGTCCAGGGGCAAAATGGGGGTTGAATAAGCATCCTACACAAGAAGTTGAAACACTTTCAAGCCAAACCCTATAATACACTAAGTCAAATCCTTGCAGATATCTAAGTAGACCCGAGTAAAACCTGTAGAGAGGATTTTGAAGGAATGCGAAATTTAATGAGCGCAGGTGCACCATAGAACAAGCCCTTTACTTTTGACTCCAGAATGAATGAATGAGAGGCAATTGAATCTCTGAAATAATAAATTTTAATAAATAACAGGTCAAAAACTGAATAACTTTTCCCAGAAGATAAGAAGATAGTAATCAAACTCACACATCCAGCATTTCCCATGAATTTGAAGTGTTGCCAGTTATTAAGCCAAATGTATCTTGAGCCCAACTGTCATCATTTAGACTTACATCATACGCTGTCCTGAAAGATTATAACTATCACAATTAGTGACTGAATGCAAAGTAAACAAAAACATTCAAGAAAGAATGTGAAACATAAATGCTACTCACGCATAAAAAGAGAAGTATCTATTAACCTTTTATGTAGAAAACCAGCGGGATCCTTAGGGCATAATATATAAAAGAAAGCTCAACAAAAGATGTGATATACAAGATATCCATCCAAATAAAATATATCTCCCCTTGAACCACATGGATCCCTCATCATCATTCTCATGATCCATATTGGCAATTAAAAACCATAGTTATAGATCGATGAAGTTATTTAGAAAACCATAGGTGGCTAAAATACCCACCGCGCTTAACTTGATATAAGCCAAAAGATAAAACTGAAAAGAGGAAATGCAGAACTAATACTACAGCAATATACAGCATACAGAAACGGAGTTACTATATCAAGAGAACCTTACACTACATACTCAACAATCCTTTTTCTCAGTGAAACAACTCTACAAATCGCACAGTTACTATTTGAAGACTATATCTTTACTATTCTAAAGTAAGTACCAGATTACAAAGTTTACACACGGCAGACGAAAGTGTGAATATATTACTCTAAGACCGATCCTACCGACATGAAGCAGTTTCAAAAAAAGTAAAAATCTGAGTATGGAGAGGATCGAATTCGGGAAATTCAGAAACAATCAAATGAAAATATCAGAAGAAAAAAAACACCTATTTAACTACAAAACTAATTGCATCTTATACAAAAATATAGAATTCTAATATATATACGAACCAGAGTTGCATATACAAGAAAAAATTCAATACCTACTATCCAAATTCTGAAAAGGGAGCAACCCAAAATAAAAATTACGTCAACAATTTAGGTAATGAAAAGAAGGCATTGCCGCCTTTATGCGCAAATAAGCAAATTAAGTAGAGTATTTCACAGCTGATTACATTTTGGCATGCGATGAAATCCGCACACCAGAAGACATTGAGCCTGAAAGTTTGATCGGGATAGTCGTGACTTACGCGGATCCTTTGTTGTAGATGTCGATCGAAACGGCTACTCGCTCAGCTCCCGATTTAAGGCGGGTGAGGCTGACCTTCTTGTGAGCCACCATGAAAGGGGCATCCGAGCTAGCAAACGTTGCAGTGACGAAGAGGAGGCTCAGGAATGTGAAGAAGAGGGCCTCCCCAGCCTTGGAGATCGCCATCTCCGACGCGACACGATAGATCTCGGGCCAGGAACGACGACGAGTTTTCAGACTCTCTCATGGACCCAACTCTCTGACCATTACTTGGGTCAACAGTAATGGGCTCTTCTGTTTGGATGGGCCATGGACCACGGCAGTTTACCAATCAACCGAGCCGATCCATGGCCAGTGGGCAAGCCCATTTTCGAGAAGAGATTCTGCTTGAACAAGGTGATTCACTTTCCGTGATTTTGTGCATTTCTAGCCAATACTTTGAACTTGAAAAAGGGGAAATAAAAACTGTGCTTGGCGTTTGCATCTGTATGATCCATTATCTACATCACCAGACGGAAACAAATGAAAATAAATGCATGAAATGAAAACAAGTGATGATGCAAATGCATGCAAGCGGAAAGCACATAATTCATAATTCATGCTGCATGCGAGATGGGAAACTACCAACAAGCATTGCTTTTTTGTCACCAGCGTGAATGCATACAAATGCGTAGTGAGTCTGACGTAGACAGAGCTGTCTACTCAAGAAATGGAGGGGACATGCACAGGAGATGAAGATTAGGTCGTGGGGAAGCTTTTAAGAAGCGCAAGATCTCGTCAAACTGGCGTTCTCCTCGTGTGGCAGCTGTTAAGGCGGCAATTCATCTCGATTTGGTTGGCGGCTAGGACATTCTTCATTTCGGTTTTTATTTAGTTGTGGCTTCCATATGAGATTCTAATTACGTTGTGCAAGAGTGAAGGCAAGTGGAAAAGGAATCCGAGACGGGCACATTGCATAGTACCGACGGATCCATAGCTGTGGGGAAGACTCCATGGCTTAGAGTTGAACTTTTTTTAGCAAAAGCTGGTCATAGTGGCAAAAGGGAGGGCGTAGGGAGTAGGAACTCCCTTAGTTAGTAAAATTAAAAGAGAGGAGAGGAGAGAAGAGAAGAAGAATAGGAAGATGTAAAAATTAAATTGACTACTCTTGGAATTAACTTTTTTGAATAAATATCTTCTATGAATTACGGAATTTATAGAGAATATATAAATTAATTTTAATTAAATAAGGAAATTACTTATAATGCAATTCTAATTAAATAAGACTATTAACTACGAATAGATGTAGGAACTGATTCTAAATTAGGAAGCTACATCAAGTGCATGAGAGAGTCACAATGTAATCTATGTGCATGTATCTGCGTGGACGTGAAATATGTCAATGCAATAGTCACGCTGATAATGTTGTTAACTTAAATCCCCGCAGTTGCTTGATCCAATGCGAATTCTTGCTGGCTGATTTGACAATTACTCGTCTCGTTTCAGTCACATGCTTGACAGTGTGAGCTAGTCGAAGAGGAAAGTAGATATAGCATGAAATTAGAGAAGGATCCCTCAGGCTAGCCAAGGTGACCCACCTACAAAATCAACGAATCCATTCAAAATATGAATGCCTACGAGGAAGCTGCAGGCAAGTCATCCTTGGCTATCTAAGAGACCCTTATCTTCATGTAAGACCTCTTTCCTTGTCCACAATCCTTGCTGCTGCAATGAGTCTCAATTGACCTATATTTATAGTACGGCCAAAGAGAGATTAGATGCCCGTGTGTCACTATCCATTGCAAATTAGCTCCAAAATGATGTCCCTCTTCTCCATGGAATATATTCTCATGACGTAGTAGGGACCACTTCCTGCATTCACATCCCTCTTTCGATCCTCTCCTATTGGCAACTAGAGTCCTTGGAACTTCTTGATATCTTCTTTGTGGCAGAAAAACCATTGGCTACTTGCAGTTTGCCTGGTGTGATCAGACTGCCCCTTGGCCCTTTTGATGGACGTTGTGATTAGTATGTATTTGGATTGCTAAAAGAGGAGTGATGCAGCCAACTATTGATAAAGTAGAGTGCTCCATGGTTAATTTCTACATTAGTTGCTAACCCGTATCGGCTGTTGATACTACCTCAATTGACGCCCAGAATCAACTACTTTACACACAAAATTCTTCTTTACTCGGATCACATTCCTATCTCATATCCCCCAAAATATAAAGGCCAATCGATCCTTCTGACCACATAGGAGGCTTTTGTTCCTCCTGACTTGTGTCTGACTTGTGTTTCCTTCACATCACCCTTTGAAATCTGTAGAATGCCACTCTAGTCAAATTGGCAAGGCCATTATACATTGCTTAATTCTCCAATTAAAAAGTTGGACAAGCCTGCGACCTCTTCGTCTTGTCCATCACACGAGGTAAGATCCTCAAGGGGGGGAATAAAATGATAGGCGATTGGTCGTAAGTGGGGAATAAGACCTCTTCGTTTGATTGAGCATAGTTTGCTTCCTATTGTCGGCAAAAGATGGTCTTCGTTTCAGATAAGTAATAAGTGGAATACAGCGCAATTGTATCAGAGTACGATTAGTTCTACAAGTAAATATCAATATCGCTGCATACTTTGTTCACTTCAAGAACTAAGATGATTTATATAAAACGAAAGACCTTGAATTAGGTGAAAAACTGACATACTGCTGCCGATCGAGTTTCCTTGCGGGAATGATTAGAATGAATGAAGGATAGGTGCTCCATAAAAAAATTTCAAAGCCCAAAGACAACAGATCAGTTGTAGGCCCATCAGTCGATTAAGCCCTTTAGCGGCTCTGTATGGCTTATTTGGAGAAATTTTTTTACGGGCTGGGACCTTTTCATTTCTCGCTTTTCATTCAACTCCTACACGAAGTGGCATTTATTGGGCTCATGAACAGACCATCTTCTGGTAGGAAGTCTTTTTTATAATCCTTATTGACAATTAGCATGGTGTAAGTTGTTTATTTGAGCCCTTCATCTATGAAGTCAACAATGTGCATGTTAGCCTACATTTACTTTAGTATTAATTTTAAATAGCAAAGGCTCTCATGTACATCTTATGTTAAGCTCATTGCCAGTGAAGAATACGAAAAATGCTTCCTTGCAGCTATAGCCTAAAAATAAAATCTACGTGATTCAAATAAGAAATAAAGCTCTTAGTGCATCTTTAACACTAGATGTTCAATTGAGCGGTTAGAGAAGCTCAAGTGTAAAAAATTGACATTGTCATTTACCTATGTGGCAAGTTGACATTAGGTAAACTCCAACCATAAACATCAAATTTATAACATCTCTCATTTGGGGAGCTAGTGCCTCAGGCTTCAAAATCCAACCATTTCAGACGCCTAAATCCAGTGGATCTAACATATGCGGTAGGAGATGCTCTTAATGTTGCATTAGCTTAATTTTTCCCCACATTTTCTCATGTACTTCAGAAAAATCATCATTTCCATTTTCTCGGTAAAGATGTTTTATGCGGCAAGCAATTTTGACTTACGGGCTAATTAAATATTTATTAAATATGAAACATAAATATTTATAAAAGTATGAAATTATTTTTTAATTTATATTTAATAAAGAGTAAGGTTAAAAAAATCATCATTTCCATTTTCTCGGTAAAGATGTTTTATGCCGGCAAGCAATTTTGACTTACGGGCTAATTAAATATTTATTAAATGTGAAATGTAAATATTTATAAAAGTATGAAATTATTTTTTAATTTATATTTAATAAAGAGTAAGGTTACAAATGTAGATAAATAGTTTTATGTAATTATATGTAAAAAGTTTATATAAGCCTACACTCATGTATATCATCACAAGCTCAAGCATTATGGTCATCAGATTAAGATCCAGTGATACAAGGGGGCATAAACTAATCTACCCCTTAGCTTATGTGCGTCGGATCAAAATCTAACGACACGGGATGCCCAAGCTTAATAAGCAATCACAAGTCAGCTTGGGCTCCTTAGTCTCGAATCATATTGTATATAATTTATAAATAAATTATTCTCAATAAGACAAAGTCAATCTAGCTAATGGAGTGCCATAAACTTTTGAAACTTAACTTAGAGAATTAATGTACTCAATCATGAAATGTTAAATTTATGTTGCCACATATTCTAACTTGGAAAGGAATCAATGGAATCAAAATGAAATTTTAAAACCTCTGCAACAACATATGCATTATTACTAACCCCTACTGTCGAAGAAAATGTCCACATTTTAATTATGTACATAGTGCAACATGAAATTAGACCAGCTTAGCACATCAATAACTTAATTAAACAAAATTAACTAAACACATTTAATCATTTTAGAATAACAAGAATGGAGAACTGAACTCATGCATGTGCAGGAGTTCGTCCCATGAGTTAGCTCATGCATATTCAGAATTCATGTTAAATAATGTGCTAATTAATCACATAAACGTTCATGATGATCAGTTTTTCCCCTTTCATGAAATAGAATGAAAACCTTTTGTTCTTCAGCAACAAAAAAAAACATCTTTAGCATTTTTTACGAGGATGGATCTTTCAATATGGTGAGGATCTCTCATGTATGTTGTTGGTTGGTTCCTAATTAGAACATGTTAAATAATGTGCTGATGCAAAAGAGATGTCTTGTCAGAAAATGCTTTTTCAAGAAATTAGTGTGTATATGCACCATCAATCTCGTGGATGAAAGGCTTCAATGTGTAGCTTGCATTAGGCTCCTTGTCAATAAAGAGTAGAAAAAACTCTTCCTCTATAAAGGCAAAAGGTCTGGTATAAATCATACTCAGATGCACGAGGGTACATCTAAAGTTAGCGTTCTTAAGAATAAAGTGGACCAAACATTATAGGAAATATTGCCTAGAGTATAACTTTCTTTGAGGAAATGTTGGGTGGAGTACAACTTTCTGAGAAAATATTTTCTCTCTTTGATTAACCAAAATGTTGTGGGGTTCTCAAGTAAATTATCCTCTTAAGATAGTATGAGCTTTATAGAATTTGTACTCAACAAAAGTAAAAAAATCTCCTTATTCTCCCCCGTTTGGCTTTTTTGTGAAAGAGTTAGCTAAAGAACGGTTTGAGAACTCATTTCTAAAATATACATATATTGTATATTTATGTAAAACTACATAAAAGGAAGACACCAACCCTTCCAAAGTAGCATTTGTAAGTTTAAAAAATTGTAAGGGTGTGTGAACTGATCGATCATCATATTGTGTATAAATATCAAAACAAAAATTTGAATGATGCGCGATCGATTGTTTGATTTGCGGTAAAAATTAAACAGAAATCTCCAATCTGTTGGTACTTTTTCATGATAAAATCACAAAAAAAAAAGACAGAGACAAGTATTTTGAGGATCACAAACAAAGCTAAGGTAGCGGAGGAGAGCAGGGATCCCCGAGGAAGTTGGAAACGGTGCCTAACCATAATATGTGGGCTCCGCCCAGAAGTGTTCGAGTCCAGGATATATAGAAATACAACGATCGTCTTGTCACAATTAGCAATTGACCACTTAGATAATTGTGATTCGTCGACCCATTTCATGCTGCCATTGTCGATTATTTAGGGGACATGAATCCATACTAGTTCCAAGATTATTAGCATGTTCTATAAACCGGAGCACCACTCCTTGTATCGTCTTGATACTGTGGTGTCAAATCGTTGTGGAGAATTCCAGCTCTTCAGCCAAGAAATGGGGCTGAGCACGAGGAGGATATTCAAGGGCTGCGGATCGACTGGCTTCCAACTTCTGTGCAAGTTTATATTACAAGTTATATATCATTAGCTTTCCCTTGGAAACAATGGCACGCCATTTGCTATGCGGTCACTTTTATGCTCATTGAAGCATTTTAAATATTTTTTTATTAAAAGTGAACTCAGTTTAAGGAATGTATAAAAGCTTCTAATATTTAAGATGACTGCATATAGAGAGTTTATACACCATATAGATAAAGAGCACCTATACATTTATAATAGATAAAGAGTTCCTGTACAAACAATATTTCCCACATTCAACTTGCGGCCTCGCTTGGAAATGTAGCGAAGACTGGATTGGCGACGTTGGTGACTTGTGTTATTAATCACTTGACGCGATACCGTTGCTCGCGATTGACCGATCTTAGAACAAAAAATTGTGCAACTACGTATTAAATGCTGCAACTCGAAAGTGTCGTCTTCTGCACATGGTCTTCTTCTTTTCTGATTGACAAATCAACGTCAGTACAGCACTCAGTAAGATGCAAATTCATGCACCTCTTACAATGAAAAATCGTTTTCATTGTTATGTACGGATTCAATGGCTGCTTCGGCACGAAAGAGAGATGAAAAAAAATAGATGCGTCCAGAGCCTGACCGGCCTATGCTACAATGCATAAAAATTTAAGATAGTACTCCCTCTATCTTGTATCTCTAATAGAAAAAAATATTATTTTATATTAATTACTCAATTTAAGTCCTTAAAGACCTCTATAATTCTTTTCACTGTTCTTTTTCCTAATTTTATCTACTGCTTTCAGCTTTGTTTTATTATTGTTTCCTTATCCCTTATGCACGACAGATGACCATGCACTGAGCTCACCCAAATGTTAGGATCCCAAAGAATATGACTTCGTCAATCCTTCTCTAGATTAGCCAAAGATCTCTTGAAGTTTTCTTAAAAAATTCTTCTTCAGTGTATGATCACAATTAGCGAAAAATCAGCCACACCTTATCAAAATCCTCTTCACATTTCCTTTCTGAATTTTCCCTTTCATTTCCTCTCCACTCTGCCAAGGCACCGAATCATCCCCAACAAGGCCCGATCATCTAGTGACCGCTCAACTCCTTTCAGATGGATTCTGAGATAGAAGCGGCCAAGTAGTTTACGGATGCTTAGTAGGCAAGAGTCGACGAGGCTACGGGTGGGGGTGAGGACAAGGAGTTGCTGGTGCAAGCTACTGGTTTCCAAGATCGTCATCTCGCAGGTGAGCCTAGCCCCAAGGCCCTCCACCTCCTCGCCTCCATGCTTAGTACCCAGGAAGCCAGCTCTGTGTTTTGGACCCTTACTTTTACCCGTCGGAGTTCTTGTTTGTTGTTTGACCCTCTAGCTCCTTTCACTAAGTGGCTTCTGTAAGATCCTTAAACTCAAACCGGTTCATTTTATCTAATTTAATACTTATTGTGTGGTTTAATGTTAACTTTAATTAATTTTAACTTATTTTTTAATTTAAAGTAGTTAACAATAGTTTTTAAGCAAATTTTTTTCACTTTGACGGTTTTTATGTTAATTTAAGTTAATTAATATTTTTAAATTTTTTTTTACTATTTTCTTAAAAAAATAGGGGCGGGACCCGCATAGGCCCCATATGCGAAATTAGGATGATAAGTCCCAAATGACCCAAAAAGTATCTTATTATAGTAATTAAATATTTCAAAAAGTTTATACATAATTTTGGACTTAAAATAAGCAAAAATTTTATTTTTAGTGTTAAATTATATTTATATACTACCTATTTGTTAGGTTTACCCCAAAGCTTACCATAAATAAAAAGGCTCAGTCCCTTTTCCAATTTGAAAGAGCCAAAATCTAGAGATTATAAGCCCTAATCCTCATTTTCATAGAAGAAAATGTGATTAAGGTGATATTAGCTTAATTTTTTTCACTAATTTCTTAGGGTTTTCCATAAACTTTCAAATTTTCTTCTTTTGCTAAGGTTTAATCTTGATTTCTACCCCAAAAACTACTGATTTGAACCTCTATTTTAAACCCTTATGAAAGAATTTTATTTTTGAACTCATTAAACCCTAGATCTATGAGTTTTAAAGAGATTTAGGTATTTTTAATCGAATTTAAGTATTGATGAAAACCCACTAGTGGGTAGGATTTGAAGGTATGGGAGCATCGATTTTAAGTGAAGAAGCTCTCTAAAGGTAAGCGATTTCTTCTTAAGTAGATTTGTGATTTCAGATTTGATATTTCATGGAGTTTATGTTGGTTTCCATGGATTCGAGTTTTAATGGCAGATTTAGAAAAACATAACTTTTTTGTGATTTCTTGGTGTTTTTTGTTATAAATGACTAGATTTACCATTTCCTAAGTATAGATTTCATTATTATGGTGTTTGGGAGTGAGATTTGAAGTGTGATGTTTATGTGACATTTCGGTTTTAAATTCAAAGCTGAGAAGACGAACCAGAAATTGATATTATGGCATTCGAATGGCCCTGTAGGGCGTTGAAACGCCAGTTTGGCTATTTTTACTATTTTGCTCATTTTAGAGTTTTATCCTTAAGTATCATTTCTTATGTTCATAATGAGTAATATATACTAGGTAAAGCTACTGAAAGGATATGAATTTGATGTTGAAAGTCATGATGAATGTCTAAGTATCATGTGAATTACATGTTATTCAGTTAAGCATGTTATAAATTCTTGTCTTGAATACATATTTAATGATTCCTTATATTTTGAATATGATTCCAGCAAGGTTATGGCATGAGAATTGATTTGTATATTTTCACATCTAATGATTAAATTATGGGTGAATGATAGTGTCATGTTTAGCTCTAAGTGTGGTAATGGTTATGCTTACTTAAGTCTAGCATGAGATTGTACTTAATTCGAATTGGGTTTTTAGATGGTTTTCACTCATGATTTAAGTAAAAACTATGATTAAATGTTAAATAGCATATGTATAACATGCTAATGGAATGTTCATAATGCATGTCCGTATGGTTAGAATTAAATATTTTTACCACACACACATGTGAGGGGGTAATTATGGTGATTGTTGATGTTTATTATTAGAAATGATGCAAGTATGACCGATGGGGAGCACGCTTCATGAATTAGAATTCATGCAGTCATTGCTCACGTCTGTATCATGTTGCATGCATCATGAGATGGATCTACGAATGAGATTTTATCGAGATTCTTTATGTTGATTGATTGGATGCAATTGAGTGATATTACTTTTCAGATTAATCAATCGGAGGCTTATTGATTCGGTTTTACTTTCGAAAAGATGGGGTTTTATGTCCAAAATGATAAAGTTTTGTGTCCCTCGAGGATGAGTTTCCTCCTCGGGTTGAGAAGAGTGGCAATGATATAAGGAGAATAAAACTGTTAAGACTATTTGGACCCTGAGAATTCAGGCTAGTGTAGCCAAGTGCACCGGCTTACTAGGGGGTATTCTTCCCCGTTAGGGAATTTACCTAAACTGCGTAATTCCTTTAGACTTTTCATTGGGGATTGTTTAGAGTGATCAGGAAGTGCTTATGCTTCGGCCGATTAAGCAGGGTTGATGTTTTATCGATTTGCATGATGTGATTAGTGTGATTAGAGGCACTTTACATGTAAGTTGATTGATAATGATGATGCATGACATGATTGTATGGTAAAGACACTTCTAATGCAAGTTAAATGTGATGAGTATGCATGATATGATTGTGTGATAGAGATACTTTTCATGTAGGTTAAATATGATGAATATGCATGATATGATTGTGTGAAACTTCTCATGTAGGTTAAATGTGATGAGTATCCAAGATATGATTGTGTAGTAGAGACACTTCTTATGTAGGTTAAATTTGATGAATATGCATAATATGATTATGTGGTAGAGACACTTATCGTGCAGGTTAAATGTGATGAATATGCATGATATGATTGTGTAGTAGAGATACTTATCATGCAGGTTAAATGTGATGAATATGTATGATATGATTGTGTAGTAGAGACACTTCCCATGCAGGTTAAATATGATGGATATGTATGATGTGATTATGTGTTGGAGATGCATGACATGTAGGTTGAATGTTATGAAGGAGAATGATTGTGTGTGGATATGTATGATATATTTGAGATATCTACATGCAGGGTAATTGCTTATGTTTTAGTATGGTTAAGGTAAGAAAAATAATAAGAAATAAGATGTTATATGATATGTAAATCTGATAGACCATATTGATATGTCGTGGTTGTTTTGCCTGGTTTACCATTATCGTATCCAAAACCTTACTGAGTTTTACTCACCCCATTTTTTGTGCTTTATTTTGGGGTTGCATGGTACAACATACAGTCAAGCAAGATCCTCTATATGAGGAATGATCGGGGAGGGTTTGGGAGTAGGAGTAGATGCCTCTGGACTTTACTTTGTTTTCTGATTTACTCTGTTATGATGATAGAACATCATGTATGATGATTCTTTTTTCATACTTGTGTAACTCTTATGTTTTTAGACCTGTTTAAGATTTTTTGATTCGAACCATGTGTATCAGCTCAACATTCTAAGTTTGTGGGGGTAAGACTTGTTGATTAGTTCAGAGTTAAAGTCCTTTTTTATTCTACTTATTTCTTATACACAAATGTTTAAAGGTGCTAACTTTGTATGTGTTAAATACCCGCTAGAGGAGTTAAAGTCTTTTGCAACTTGTAAATTAATCCGTTGTCACCCCTGTGCTCTTCGACCGTCCCTTGGACTGGGTTCGGCTCAAGTTAGGTGGGTGCTGGGGGCGTGACAACTTCTCATCATGGAGGGGTATCGGGCATTGGTGGGTTTGGGTCTTGATAGAGCGGGAGGCAAAACTCATGGATTTTGATCTTTTAATAGCTGAAGTCCTCCTTGAACTGGGAGTTCTGGTCATCGGTGAGCTCTCTCTGGAACTCAATGTGTGTGTAGAATGGCGAAGGGGGGGAACAAAGGAATAGACAACGACCTAGATCTCCGTTGCGTACCGACCCCACGGCCGTCACCTTACCCCGAGGAACTTTCTCTTTGGCTTCTCATTTGCCTCCCACGATCACTACTCCAAAAACCTCCTCCTCTTTCGAATGCTATCCCCGCATGTGGCGGCCAAAACATGAATGTCAATCTTTTGAATGTGACTCAACTCTTACTTTTCTTACTGAGTTGGGAAGGATACACATCTGATTACCATCTTGTTAAAATCACAAAAATGAGAAATTGAGCTATTAATATAGGGCTGAGGGAGTATATAGTTATGTGATATGACACTTGATAGCTATGTAGGAGCCCTATGTACTTATGTCATAGGACTATGGTTTTGGAGCCGGGACAAATTATGATTAGGGTGATATGTGTTTTCAAATTTATCTATTTCTTGTACTTAATTAGAAATTTTTATAAAACGATAACAATAATACGAGTGTGTTACTGTTATTATTTAAAAAATTACTATAATACAAAATATTTTTAAACGTGTCTATTTCTTCCTATAAAAATACTTAGAGCCATCCCTTATAATTTTACTCAACCCATCTCAACACCCCACCACATTTTCTCATCAGCGTTAGCAATTGGTTGCTCGACCTTTTTTTTAGCCAACAACTATCAAAATTGAAACAAAGGTGGCCAACCGATTAGAGCTAGGCGAGACTAGACCGGTCGACAAATTCACAGCGAGGCTAGGTGCCACAGCAATGGCCTGACCATTGGCTCTGTTTGGAACTCACTGCTAGCAGGCGATAGAAACTCGCCCAAAATTGACCACAACCTCAAACAAAAGTGCCCCGTCTCCCTCAAATAAAAAATAAAACACAAGGTAACAATCTCACGCATTCAAAACCTTTCCACACAAAGTTAATGCTAGAGTGGTAGGGTCATTAACAAGTTGAGTAGTATCGAGCTTTAGTGTGTTTAAACTAGAACTTGAAACTTTAATTCCGAGCTCAAGCTCGAATCGAGTTCGAGTCAAATCGAGTTGCTATATTTTGTGAGCATTGTTTAGTTTAATAATTTGTAACCCATAGGTATTTAAGAGAAAAGTTATTAAAACGAACATGGTTAATAAGTGGTCTAATGTATTGAGATTAGAAAATCAATTAAAGTAGTATTTCTTAATTTTGATTTTCTAATTTACACTATTAATACATTACAGAGAGAGTAAAGTTCTATAAAAAAAAGTTCTAGATTTCATAAGACATTATATAATTCCTCTAATAAAAATAGAAAGAATTAAAACTTAGAAGACATAAAATATATATTTGTATATAAAAAAATAATATAGTTAATATGAATTTAAGTTTTTATCAAACTTAAAGCCAAACACATATATATTTGAATTTAACTTGACTAACTTCGAGTTATATTTAAATTTAAATTAAGCCCAATCGAACATAAGTGACCCGAGTTATGGTTTCGAACTTACTTTGAAAAAAAGGTATTAGGTACGAATAAAGTATTAACGTGACAGTGCCTATCTCTAATAAAAAATAACTTATTCATACATGTTTTTTTTGCTAACTCTTTCAAAATAACCTAACTCACTAGGATATTTTTCCCACTTTGAAACGAAAATTTCTCTTCTACAATGGACCTTGGGAAACCGAATATCAATAAACATTATGATATGTTTTCCTCTTATCCGGAAAAGGTTAGCTTTTCTGAGAAATAACTTTAAAATTGATACTGACATTTGTTGGAAGGTTTCATCTACCAGAACAAAAGAATGATCTACAAAGCACGCTTTACACAAATAATTTCAATAATCTGAATTTATATGAGTAAAGCCATATTGGATAGGTGAAAGGAGAAGATATTAGGTACGAATAAAGTATTAACGTGACAGTGCCTATCTCTAATAAAAAATAACTTATTCATACATTTTTTTTTTTGCTAACTCTTTCAAAATAACCTAACTCACTAGGATATTTTTCCCACTTTGAAACGAAAATTTCTCTTCTACAATGGACGGACGCAAGTGCCTGTCATTATTATGTAAAGATAAGCAACTAAAATCGTCAACAGTAAAAAACGATGGACACGAGCGCCTGTCATTATTATGTCAAGATGAGCAACAGCAGTAAAAATCGATGGACGGTCATCATTGTAATAAAATGAACAAGCAAAATCGACAACAGCAGTGCAAATTAGAAACACCGAAATAATTGCACCGGGCTTCACCATCTACAAACAATATCGCGGCCAGATGGACTGCCGCCCTGTTGCTTTCGCGTAAGTCGTCGCAGTCGCCATCGCAGCTTTGTGCCTTCGTCAGGTTTGCTGCAACCGGTGGTTCCCAGTGTCGTACTGGATCCCCACCGCCGACATCTCCATCTCATACAGCTAAGCCGCCCACGAGCTGGAGATATCTGCAGTGTCCCTGAGGTTGTGTGCAGCAACGAACTCGGCCGCGGCAGCCGTGTTGTCCACAACCATGTTGAGACCGTCCGGGTGAGGGTGAGCTCGCATCACGAACTCGTCGTACGTCTTGAAGATGGCAGCCACGAGCAGAGAGGACGTCTCAACCACATAGTCCTTGGTCGGACACGAGGTCCCCGTTTGCGGTCCGTTGGACAACAACAGGTAGTTGAGTAGCTCCTTCCCCTTCTCCCCCATGAACCTCTCCGGCACAAACTCCTCCGCCCTCTCGAAACACTTTTGGTTTTCTCGTGGCCAGTGAAGAGGAAGAGATTTTTAGTAAAAATTGATAATATTTATATAGAATTTATAGGGATAATAATGTTTGTACAAGATTTATAGGGGAGACCCTCGGAGACAAATTTGGGGTGAATCCCTTAAAGAATATTATAATTGATTATGTATCTTCTAATAATATTATATAGAATCACACAATATGAGTAAAAGAAGAAAAATGTGACAGAGTAAGGATTTGGTTCCTTTGATATGCCTCTACAAACTCAGGGTGGGTAAGTAACTATGAGTTTGGTAATGAGAGCCTAAAATTGAGCAATAGGCAACGGCTTTGTAAGTATATCGGCAAGTTGGTCTTTGGACAAGACATGGCGGACCTGCAAGTGACCCGCTAGAACTTACTCACGAATGTAATGATGATAGATTTCAATGTGTTTAGTGCGAGCATGGAAGACCGGGTTAGCTATAAAAGTGATAGCAGACTAATTGTTGCACAGTAGGGTGGGTGTAGCAGTGGAGGAGATGCCGAAAAATTTGAGAACCATGGAGACCCAGACAATTTCTGTGGCCGTAGAGGAGAGCACACGGCACTCGGCTTCAGTGGATGAGTGGGCAACAGTGGCTTGTTTTTTAGACTTCCAAATGATGAGGTTAGAGCCCATGAAGATGCAATACCCAGTGACAAATCGGCGATCAAGAGGGCCACTGGCCCAGTCAGGATCGGAGTAGGCAGTGAGGGTATAGGGCCCTAGTTGTAAGAGAATGTCATGAGAGAGAGTGCCTTAAAGGTACCAGAGGATCCGCTTAACAGCCGCATAGTGGGCAATGGTGGGGTTATGCATATGTTGGCAAACATAATTCACGAAATAGGCAATGTCTGGGCAAGTGTGGGTGAGGTATTGGAGAACACTGACAATGTTTTTGTAGTGGGATGGGTCAAGGAAGAGGGGGTCAATGGGGGAGGTGGGTGGTCGTTTGTGGCCAGTGGGAGTAGGGGTGGGTTTGCAGTGGTCTATTTGCGCAAGATGGAGGATGTCTCGAGCGTAGTGGGCTTGAGAGAGGAAGAGACCATTAGGGGTAGTGGCGAACTCAATACTATAGAAGTGGTGAAGGAGACTCAAGTCTTTGACAGTAAAGACACTACTAAGAAGAGATATGACATGTGCAACGAAGGGAGCATGGGAGCCAGTGATAAGGATGTCATCGACATAAACGACGAGGATGGTGACTTGGGAGCCCTGTTGGTGAAGGAAGAGAGATGTGTCAGCGTGACAAGACTGAAGGCCAAGGTGGATTAAGTAAGATAAAAGTTTGGCGTACCATTGGCGGGGGGCTTGTTTGAGGCCGTAGAGGGCTTTGTAGAGGCAACAGACATGGTGGGGGTGGGAAGGATCAATGAAACCAGGGGGTTGGGCCATGTAGAGTTCCTCCTCAATGGTGCCATGAAGGAAGGCATTAGATACATCTAACTTGTTTAATGGCCCAAGCATTGGAGAGAGTGAGGCCGACGACAATGTGGATGGTATAAGGCTTGACCACGGGGCTGAAGGTTTCATGGCAATCATGGCCTTCTTCCTAAGTGAAGCCTTTGACAACCAGGCGTGCTTTATACCTGGAGATGGTGCCAATATGGTAATGCTTGATCTTATAGGTCCACCTACATCCAATGATGTTGGAATCGGGTGGGTGTGGTACAAGGATCTAGGTTCCTTGATAGAGGAGGGCTCCATATTCAGAGCGCATAGCATCACACCATTCTGGGATTTGGGAGGCAAGACGATAGGAGGTGTTCTGTGTCAGGCGGGGTTGGGCTGTGAGGGAAAGGGGGATACTAGGGTGATAGATGTCGGCTTTGCTACAGGTAATCATGTAGTGGGTAGGGGCGAGAGTAGGGAGAGGAGAAGGGAGAGGGCGGAGTGGCGAAGGGGAGGGGTGGGGGAGACGGGAGGGAGAGGAGAATGCTGGGGGGAGAAGAGGGAGAGGGGAGGGAAGAGGAGAGGGAGGTGCGGAGAGAAGAGAGAAAGGAGAAGGGGAGGGAGGTTGTGGGGGGTGGGAGTGGGGCGATCGTCAGAAAATAATATACGTCATAATTCGCATAATTATTATCTCGTTGGGCACGTGTTACATCGCACGTGAAATCGAACATGACGGTCCACCGTACGGATCTATGAAAAATAAGTTGACACAAAACATAAGAATTTTGGAGTTGACTCAGCTAAAATATTACAAATAACGTAGTAGAAAATTAGGACCCAGTCCAAAGTACACTGTATGTAGAGCAGTCATATTGCAGAATTGCAAAATACAGGCCAAGCCTTTCATAAAAAACCATAATATTATAGAGATTTAAAAATATTTAAAAGAGACTAAACAGGAAATTCTTCGGTTGACCCCTTCGGGTTGGTTTTACTACCTACAGAGTCTGTGGGTGGGCGAATATTTTTTTTACTCAATAGGTAGAATTAAAATCTAATTTATTGCTAAATAACAGACAGTAATAATTTTTGCATAACCGATTAAGAAATAAATTCAGAAAACACTGGTTCGTCCGATGACGATAAATCAAGAGCCGTGATACTGAACGGCGTTCCTCCGATGCTCATGGTGCAACCGGAAGCTCAGAAGGCAGGAGTTTTCCCATGTTACTTCATACCTATATGCACGCGTCAGATACCGATAATTTCTTCGATAGGTATCCATAAAATATTGTTCTAGGTATAACCCTAGAACTTTCCAAAAAACACACATATCATGTCATAATTTTTTATTAAAAAAAAACAATATTTATAAAGTATTTCTTTTTGAAAACATAAGAAAAGACATATGATTGACTAAAAATGGTCCATAAAAATAAGGCATACATGCAAAGCATAAATTTAGAGTTTAAGACTCCCTACCTTACGGTCGGAGTAGAAAGTTTGTAGTTGCAGAGGGCTTATATTGAAAATCCAGTCCTGTCATAGCATCCGGCACAGTCGCTTTAATTAAGAACGCCTTTGAAACGGGTTAAATCGGACTTAAAATAGCTCAGAACGGAGAGTCAGAAGTTTTTACTAGAGGTGGAAATGAATAGTAAAGTGAAAAACTGAGGTATATATAGATATTGGGGCGAAACTGGCGTGCGACGCGTGTCTAACACGCGTCCCACAGCGGACCAGGGAACCGCACGGGACTGATGTGCAAAACCATGCGTGTCGCATGGTGCTAAGGTGCACGACACACTGGCTCCGCGTGTCGCGCAAACCTGCGGTCTGTGCACATGGCCCGCGCTGCGGGCCACGCGAAGCCGCTCGGCGCAAACCTGTGGGCCCATTGCACAACGCGAACCGCACGGTGCCACGTGGTGCAGTCAAACCATGCGCATCGCGCGGGGTCAACGCAAGGCTGACGCAATGCTACTTTAAAATAATATAACTTTTTTTCCAAAACTTTAAATTGTTCAAACTTTTTACCTATATATCAGATTTGTACGTTCCTGGTGCTGATGGACTCGTATCGACGAGGGCTTCGAAATAAGAGCACCCAAGGATAGGTTTTACCGTAGTTTCATCGTGGGCCCACTCATGATGCGCAATTCCATGATTGCTACATACGGCCACTACCTCCGAATCAAGCACTTCAAAAACCTTTATGCTCGATTTTTAAAGTTCTACAACATTCAATTAGGTTCCAAATTCAAACTAATGCTCTAATAATATATAAAAATTCCAATAGTATAACTTACCTCAAATCAGGGTTGTCACAGGGAGGAAGAGGCAGGGGGTAGGGGTAGGGGCGAAAGAAGGGAGGGGGGAGCGAAAGAGAAAGTCATCCTCAAGGAAGTAGACATGGCGAGAAATGTAGACTCGATGACATGAGGGGTCGAGACAACAATAGCTTTTGGTGGTGGGACAATAGCCGATGAAGACACAAGGGACAGACTGGGCATCAAGTTTGTGTTGTGAGTAAGGGTGGGTCCATGGATAACATCGGCAATCGAAGATGTAAAGGTGAGAGTAGTCAGGAGGGGTATTGTAAAGGAGTTGGTACGGAGAGATATGGTGGAGGGTCTAGGAGTGAAGCTGGTTGATGAGGTAGGTGGCGGTGTATGCAGCATCAACCCAATAGGTGGAAGGCATGTAGGCGGAGGTAAGTAGGGTAAGGGTGGTTTCAATGATGTGGCGGTGTTTGCATTCAGCAACGCCATTTTGTTTGAGGGTATGAGGACAAGAAAATTGGTGAGTGATGCCGCAAGTGTGGAAGTGAAAGGTGAAGCGGTAGTTGACAAATTTGCGGCTATTGTCAGAACGGAAGGTGGTGATACGGTAGGGGAAAGTTTTTCAACCATGGATTGAAAGGCAAGGAAGGTGTCAAAAGCGTCCGACTTAAGTTTTAGGGGATAGAGCCAGGTATAGCGAGAGTAGTCGTCTAAAAAGATGATGTAATATTGGTAGCCAAGGAAATAGGTGGCCGGATATGGTCCCCAAAGGTCATAGTGGATGAGTTCTAAGGGGCAAGTAGTAGAGCGATGGGACATGGAGAAGGGTAATTTATGAGATTTGCTAATATGACAACTATTACACTCTAAGTGCTTTATTTTGATAACATGGAAAGGAAAAGAAGAAACGATGGTGTTGAAGGTGGTGGAGGCAAGGTGGCCAAGTCGTTGATGCTAGGTGGTAGAGGGGAGGTAGTGGCGGTGAAGGAACTTGGGGGGTGGGAGAGAGTGGGTAGACTCTGTTCCGACTAGGACCACGATAGAGGAGGTGATCAGTCTTGTTATCCTGGATAGACACATCAGAGGCAGAGAAGGTTAGAGAGCAATCATTGTCACGTGCAATTTTGTGGATGGAGAGAAGGTTGTGAGCAATAGAGGGTGTGTGGAGGATTGTAGGGAGGTGGAGTGTAGAGTGGGGAAGGATAAGGGAGGTGCTACTAGTTGAGGAGACTAGAAGGGATTGACCATTACCTATGTTGGCATAAGGGGAGCAATGGTAGGGAGAGATAGAGGTGAGTTGGTTCACGTCCGGGGTAATGTGTTCACTGGCACTGGAATTTAGGAGCCAATCGGAGGAGCGTTGGACCCCTCCTCCTTGAGCACTCATGGCCAGAGCATGGTTTCCGGTGGGACCCATGTAGGAAGCATTATAACGAGCACCACATTTAATGGCACTGTGGTAAGAGGAGCCACAGATTTGGCAGGCGGGGCGTGAGGGACGGAATCCACCATGCCCACGATCGTAGTGTGGATTAACCTCCACTCTCGCGACGAAAGTTGGGGCGGGGGGGTCGATAGTGGGTTACAAGGGGAGAGGGAAGGAGTCCCGGGGCTGCAAAAGCAGTGGCAGCAGTCTAGGAGGGGGCCACGGTGGCTGGTGGGACACTCGAGGGGGGCCAAGGAGGAGTTGGCCTAGGGCTGCTGTGAGGAGACCCAGGAGGGGCTGTGAGGAGACCCAGGAGGGCCTGTGGGCTAGAGGTGGAGGGAGAGTTACCCGCGGCGGCATGAAGGGTCGTGGGATGGGCTAGACCCTCGAAGACAAATCCGGGGTGAATCCCTTAAAAATATTACAATGGATTATGTATTTTATGAGAATATTACATAAAATCACACAATATGAATAAAAGAGGGAAAATGTGACAGAGTAAGGATTTGGTTCCCTTAATAGCCAGCATCTGGTACCCACACAGTAGCTCTCCCTTTCTGATCTTGAAGGTTGAGTCGCATGAGCTCAATACAAAGTCTCGGTGAGCCCAGGCATACTGGAGCTCCATAGGAGGGTGCAGCCTCAGGGTCTTGTATACTACAGACTTCAAGAGCTCCAGAGTTGGCGCAGTCTGGAAGTTGAGCACCTGCTGGGCATCATCCATCTCCTTCCTCACTTCTCTTATGAGCCTTCCCTTCAGCTCAGAGTTGGCGCTGCCAATGGCAGAGAGAAGCCTTAGGAGGTACACGGAGAACCCACAGAATGCATCAAAGCCAAACACGAAGATGAGGCTATGAATGGCCTCGCTTTTGGTAAGATTGTAGCCTTTCATGCCTCCTTTTGAATTCGACTAACCGTAGAGAGATTTGTAAGCCCACTTGGTCATAAAGGCGGGGAAGGGGAATGAGTGGAATAGTAAAATTTTACTATTCCACATGCCATGTTGCTCTGCCCGGCCAATATGAATATGTTCTTGACCTCTCCTAGGCCAGTGGTCCCATGCATGAAGTAGGAAGAAAGGAGAAGAAGAGGAACAAGGAGAAAAAGAGGAACAAGATATGCTAATGGACATGGTCACTTGCTTGCATGCAAGAAGGAGGCGGAAGAAGAGAGGGCCCTAGTTTCCTATTAATTGACTATTTCATCTTTTCCTAGAATGTTCCACACATTTCCTTTTAGAACATTCTTCACTTCTCTTCTTTAGATTATTCTTGTGATTTCTCTAGATTTGCTTCTAGATGATTCCTTTGTAACCTATAAATTGTAACTTCTTATTCATAGTTAATTCACTGAAGTTTTCATTTAAATAGGGTTGGGACCCATTAAGAGATAGTACCCAATGATGGACCTACGGTCGAGAAGGTCACTTGAAATCTAAGTAGGCTATAAGAATGTAGGGACCTATTCGGATGAGAATGCCATGAGAGTGGGTGCCATGAAGATAACAGAGGATCCGTTTGACTGCTGTATAATGGATTGTGGAAGGTTGATGCATGTGTTGGCACACGTAGTTCACAGAGTAGGCAATGTCAGGACAAGTATTAGTAAGATACTAAAGCGCTCTAACAATGCTTTCATAGTGGGAAGAGTTAGAGAATAGTGGATTGGTAGGAGAGGTAGAAGGTCATTTGTAGCTAGTAGGAGTAGGAGTGGGTTTGCAGTCGTCCATGTTGGCTCTAATAAGGATGTCTCTAGTATACTGAGCCTTTGAGAGGAGGAGACCATCCGGAGTTTTAGTAAATTCTTAACCAAAAAAGTGGTGGAGGAGACCCAAATCTTTGACAGCAAAGACTCGACTAAGAAGGGTAATAATGTGATCAATGAAAGTGGATGAGTGTCAGTAGTGAGGATGTCGTCAACATAAACGACAAGAATAGTAACTTGAGAACCCATCTGATGGAGGAAGAGTGAGGTGTCAGCATAATAGGTTTGGAACCCGAGATGGAGAAGATAGTATGAAAGTTGGGCATACCATTGGTGGGGGGGGCTTGTTTGAGACTGTATAAGGGTTTGTGAAGTCGACACACATGGTGGGGTTGAGTGGAGACAATGAATCCAGGAGGTTGAGCCATGTATAGTTCTTCCTTAATGGAACCATGAAGAAAGACATTAGAGATATCAAGCTGTTTGACGATCCAGTCTTTGGAAACAATATGATTGAGTATAATCCAACTTATGTAGGGTTTCTCCACAAGACTGAAGGTTTCATGATAATCATGTCTTTCTTCTTGAGTGAAATATTTGGCAACGAGGCGGGCCTTATACTGAAAGATGGAGCCATCGGGGCCCCTCTTAATTTTGTAGGTCCACTGACACCCGATGATGTTAGAGTTCAATGGTGGAGGGACAAGTGTCCAAGTACCTTGCTTAAGAAGAGGCTCATACTCTTCGTGCATAGCATGACATCACCCAGGAACCTGGGAGGCAATACGAAAGGAGGTGGGTTCGGTTTGGGGGAAGGTTTGAGTGATGAGAGAGAGTGGGATGCGATGGTGAAAAATGTCAGCTTTGATGCGGGTAATCATCGGGTGAGTAGGGCCGGGGAGAGGTGGTGGGGTGGGAGGGAGTGAGGGTGTCGGGGAGGAGTTAGGGGTGGAAGGGGTAGTTGAGGTTGAGGGGAATGGGGGGTTGTAGGAACAGGGGTTGGAGGGGGGTCAGAGGAGATATGTGGGGAGGTAGGTGGGGGAAGAGGGAGAGGGGGAATAAGGTGAAAGGGAGTTGTTTAGTAGAAGAGTGATGGAGAAAGGGAAATTCATTTTCTACAAAACGGACATGACGAGAAATGTAAACACATTGGGTGGTGGGGTCAAGGCACCGGTAACCTTTAGTAATTGGGCAATAACCGATGATGACACAAGGAATCGAATGAGGTTCAAGTTTGTAGTTAGAGTAAGGACGGGTCTACGAGTAGCACCGATAGCCAAAAGTACGAAGGTGAGTGTAATCAGGGGGAGTGAGATGAAGTAGTTGATAGGGGGAGGTATTTTTTAAGATGGGAGTGGGGAAATGATTGATGAGATATGTGGTGGTGCAGGCAGCATCAACCCAATAAGAGGGAGGCATATGACCAGCAGTAAGAAAGGTGATGGTGGTCTCAATAATGTGACAATGTTTTTGTTCTGCAACACCATTTTGTTCGGGGGTGTGAGGGCAGGAAAACTAATGAGTGATGCCTTGAGAGGTAAAGTGATGAGTGAAACAAGAGTTGATGTACTCATGGCCATTGTCGGAATGGAAGAAGGTAATACGATGAAGGAGAGCATTTTCGACAATGGATTGGAAGGCAAGAAAAGTTTCAAAGGCATCTGATTTGAGTTTGAGAGGGTAGAGCTAGCGAGAATAATCATCAACGAATATGACATAGTATTGATAACCAAGGAATGATGGAATGGGCGAGGGGCCCTAGACGTCAGAGTGAATAAGTTCAATTGGACGAGTAGATGATCGTTGTGAAAGAGGGAATGATAGTTTGTGGGATTTACTAACATGACAACTATTACAAACTAAGTTTTTTTATTTTGGTGACATGAAAAAAAAAGTTGATATAATGGAATTAAAAGTGGCATGGGCAAGATGACCAAGTCGATGATGCCAGACGTCAGAAGAGGAAGTAGTGACATCGAGAGCATACGGAGAAGCGAAGAAGAGAGGGTAGACACCGTTTTGACTCGGGCCACGGTAAATGATGCACTTGGACTTATTGTCCTAAATAGATATATCAAACCTAGTAAAAGTTAAAGAACAATCATTATCACGAGCAAATTTGTATATTGATAGGAGACTATGGGCAATAGTGGGTGTGTGAAGAACAGTGTTAAGATGAATGGTGGTGGTGGGAAGAGAGAGGGTGGTGGTACCTGTGGAAGAGACGGGGAGAGATTGGTTGTTACCAATGCTGACGTGGGAAGGGCCAAGGTAGGATGTCGGTGTCATGCCCCAGCGATGCCCGACCCGAGTCAAACCCGGTCCAGGGGCCGGTCAAGCACGCGGGGGCTACAAAGGGGAATTTGAGAAACGATCTAGCGGAAGACTTAACCCTAACCACGGGCGATTAACAGAAATACGGAGTACGCACAATCCTTTGAGCAAGAGTAAATAAAAAGAAAAGAAAAAGTGTTGTTTATCACAAAGTAAACAACAATTCTCAAACCCACAAGCTTAGTTTAAGTAAAGCCCACACCGGCTCAAAATAAGTCATAAGCATCACAATGGTAAAATGTGACATAAATCCAAAACAAGAACCCTACACAAAGGTTCAAAACAACAGCATAACTAAGGAAAATAAACCACACAAAGATCTCCACGATCACACCCAAACCATCTCCGACCTTTCCTCAAAGAGGAGATCCTATCCGTCTGCGTGTCGCACCACGCAGCCCCAAATCAAAACACAAGAAAGAGGGGTGAGTTTAACAAACTCAGCAATGGTTTTTAATATCACTAACAACATCGAAAATACGATAGCATAGTGATAAAATCATTCAAATCAATGATTTACATGGTGCATCATTTTCTGATCACACATACACATCACCTAAAACTGCATCATAATGCATAATCCACATAATTTCATTCTCATCATAACATCTTGCATGAAATGTATCTCTAACATACATATTCCATCAAGCATCATATCAAAATCAACCTGCATGGATGTATCTCTAACATACATATTCCCACATACATTCACATCAAAGTCAACTTGTATGGATGTGAACATACATATTCCCACATTCATTCACATCAAAATCAACCTGCATGAATGTATCTCTAACATACATATCCCATCATGCATCATATCATAACAACCTCCATCAAGGAGTAATCACACGTTGGTGTCACACAGACGGGACATAGACAAGGCCACGAAGGCATGTCATGGTCGAAAATTCTACACAAGAATTCAAGAAAGATCGGGGTTGTCAATCCCTAATGTTGCTCGCCCTGGACGATCCTGGCAAAGGATGTCCCATTCTCACACAGAGAATCTAGAGTAGGGGTGTTCGCCCAGGGACATCTCCTGCGGAGGGAAGAGCCCGAGTTCTCACACAAAGTGTCACGCCCCGGTGATGCCCGACCCGAGCCGAACCCAGTCCAGGGGCCGGTCAAACGCGCGGGGGCGACGAAGTGAAAATTGAGAAATGATCTAGCGGAAGACTTAAACCCTAACCACGGGCGATTAACAGAAACACGGAGAGTGCACAATCCTTTGAGCAAGAGTAAATAAAAAAGGAAGAAAAGGTATTGCTTATCACAAAGTAAACAACAATCTCAAACCCACAAGCTTTGTTTAAGTAAAGCCCACACCGACTCAAAATAAGTCATAAGTATCACAACTGTAAAATATGACATAAATCCAAAACAAGAACCCTACATAAAGGTTCTGACATAAAGCATGAAACAAAAGAAGGTAAGTCACACAACGATCTCCATGATCATATCCAAGCCACCTCCGACCTTTCCTCGAAGAGGAGATCTTGTCCGTCTGCGGGTCGCACCAAGCAGCCCCAAATCAAAACACACAAAGAGGGGTGAGTTTAACAAACTCAGCAATGGTTTTAATATCACTATCAACATCGAAAGCACAATAGCATAGTAATAAGATCATTCAAATCCACGATTTACATGGTGCATCATTTTCTGATCACATATTCACATCACTTAAAACTACATCATAGTGCATAATCAACCTGCATGGATGTATCTCTAACATACATATTCCCACATGCATAATATCATCACAATCTGCATGGATGTATCTCTAACATACATATTCCCACATACATTCACATCATAACCAATCCTGCATGGGTGTATCTCTAACATACATATTCCCACATGCATAACATCATCACAATCTACATGGATGTATCTCTAACATACATATTCCCACATGCATTCACATCATAACCAATCCTGCATTGATGTATCTCTAACATACATATTCTCACATGCATAATATCAAATCAAACTGCATGGATGTATCTCTAACATACATACTCCCACATGCATAGTATCAAATCAAACTGCATGGATGTATCTCAAACATACATATTCCCACATGCATTATTTCACAATTCAACCTGCATAAATGTATCTCTAACATACATATTCCACATGCATAATATCAAAATCAACATGCATGGATGTATCTCTAACATACATATTCTACATGCATTATATCAAATCAACCTGCAAGGATGTATCTCTAACATACATATTCCACATGCATAACATCAAAATTAACATGCATGGATGTATCTCTAACATACATATTCCCACATGCATAATGTCATCACAATCAACCTCCATCAAGGAGTAATCACACATTAACGTCACACAGACGGGAGCATAGACAAGGCCACGAAGGCGTGTCATGGTCCAAAATTCTACACAAGAATTAAAGAAAGATCGGGGTTGTCAATCCCTAATACTGCTCGCCCTCGACGATCCTGGCCAAGGATGTCCCATTCTCACACAGAGAATCTAGAGTAGGGGTGTTCGCCCAGGGACATCTCCTGCGGAGGGAAGAGCCCGAGTTCTCACACAGAGAACCCTAGAACACGTGGTAGCGGGGTGCACACGGCATACCACACTGGATTCTCAGGGTCCAGATGACACTCATAATAACATTCTCACAATCCGCAAGACAAGTACACAACTCGTCCCCACATCATTCCATTTAATTAGACTCAACCTGGGGAGTGCACTCGTTCCACACAGGAACTTCAAATCGTTCCACACAGGAACTTCAAATCAAATATGTCCTTTCGGACCAATCAACTTGCGATTAATCCACAACCGATAAACCCGGCACACAATTCCATCACATTGCATCCAATCGGTCAAATTCGATTAATCACGATGAAGCCTCAATTGGAAATCCATTTTTTTATGATGCGTGCAGCATGGTACATACGTGGGCAAAGCATACATGAATCCTAATCCATGATAAGTGTTCTCACCAACCCCTAATGCATCATTCATAACCACAATATTAAGCTTCAACATCATCATTTAACCCCACATGTGTGTGTATCTAGTAGAAACATTTCACATAATACATGCCATCATGCTTGAAATTAAACTCACTACCACACAACACATGTGAATTTCCATCTAAACATGAATTCCAACGGAAATCATAGAAGAAGAATCGTTAAAATCATATCTAAATTCAAAACTCAACCGCAAAGGCTAAACATATATAACATCACTCATTTCATCATTGAGTCATGGCATTCACCAACATTCACACACCATTAACCACAATCTATCATGACAAATCAGTCCAATAATGATTGTAGTCCTACTGAAAATATGCTTAACTAAAGGGAAACAACCATTCATAATTTCAAAACAACGATTCTAAAATCATGCCACAAAACATAAGTCATTCCACCATCTCTAAGCATATATCTCAACTCCATAAACTCAATGACATGCATTTCCAGTAGCCTAACATAGCTTAAAACACTCCACATTCATATAAAATTAACAAGCTAAAGTGAAATCATCAAAATAGACATCATATGCACAACATGCAATTTCCTGTGTAGCCGATCGATCGCCCTTCAGGCCGTTCGATCGGTTACACGTAAAAATTTGAAATTTACAGTTCATCCAATCGATCGCCCTGCAGGGCCGATCGATCGCCAACACGGCAGAACAGTCATCTTCTTCCTTTCGCAAAATCAAACCGAAACACCATAGATAACACTTCAAATCCACATCTAACACCCTAACCATCATCAAAAGTCCTCCTTGACTTCCAGAATATTAAACCAAACCATAATAATGCAAAACCCTAAGAAATCGGGATTAAATAATTCCATTTTCTAATCTTACCATTAACACACTAAATCAAGCAAACTATTTCGAAATAAGCCCAAAATGAAGAGTTTTACCATGGATAAACAGAGATTTCGAAGACCCATTACCTCAACACTTGATTAAGCTCGGATTGAAGAGTCACCCTTCTTGAAATCCTTGAAAACACAATGAGTTTGAATTAAACTCTAATAGAAATCGATTTACCCAAGAAATCCCTAATTAAATCTTAGATCTAGGGCTTGTTGGTAGTAAAAATCGAATTTTGAATGTTAGGGTTTGTAGTAAAACACAAATCAGTAGCTTTTGATGGTCAAAAATGAATTGAATCAAGGGGAAAATGGTAGATTTGGAAGAAATAAAGAAGAAAGCTAAGGATTAGTGCTTAATTAGAGTAAGCTTACCTTAATCGGCTTCTAATTCGGGCCTAAGTGGGGATTAGGCCAGCCCTCCTTCCTTAGCCTATTCCCAAAAATAGAAATGGCTCAGGTTTCCCCTTTTATAGTAAGGGTTGGGGTATGCATAGGTAAGTTTTGGGGTGTAAATATGAAAAGTAGGCTAAAACTGGTTATTTTGCAAATTAAAGCACAATTTAAGCCTAATAAAATTCTAAAAATTTTTGTGTGACCTTAAGTATATGTTTAGGTTCATTTAACACAAAAATAAAAATTTCGACGGTGGGGCCCACAGGGGTCCCGCTAAAACCCTAATTTTTGGGAAGATAGTGAAAATTCTGAAAAATCCCAAAAATTCACATTTGGTCTAAAATCACTTAAAACCACTAATATTGAAGTTAATTTTAGTTAAAACCATCACAAACACTATTTATTTTACGAAATCACCAAATAAGATCAGAAAACACGTAAATCCCACGATAACCAATAAATAAAAAAAACCAAAACCGGTTTAAAGATGAGGGTCCTTACACAGAGAACCCTAGAACACGTGGTAGCGGGGTGCATACGGCATACCACACTGGATTCTCAGGGTCTAGATGACATTCATAATAACATTCTCACAATCTGCAAGACAAGTACACAACTCGTCCCCACATAATCCCATTTAATTAGACTTAACCCGGGGAGTGCACTCGTTCCACACAGGAACTTCAAATCAAAACATGTCCTTTCGAACCAATCAACTTTCAATTAATCCACCACCGATCAATCCGGCACACAATTTCACCACATTGCATCCAATCGGTCAAATTTGATTAACCTCAATGAAGCTTCAATTGGAAATCCATGTTCATGATGCATACAGCATAGTACATATGTGGGCAAAGCATACATGAATCCTAATCCATGATAAGTGCTCTCATTAGCCCCTAATGCATCATTTATAATCACAATATCAAGCTTCAACATTATCATTTAACCCCCACATGTGTCTGTAACTAGTCGAAGCATTTCATATAATGCATGCCAACATGCTTGGAATTAGACTCACTACCACACTACACATGTGAATTTCCATCTAAACATGAATTTCAGCGAAAATCATAGAAGAAAAGTCGTTAAAATCATATCTCAATTCAAAACTCAACCACAAAGGCTAAATACATATAAGATCGTTCATTTCATCCTTGAGTCATGGCATTCACCAACCTCCACACACAACTAACCACAATCTATCATGACAAATTAGTCTAATAATAGGTTGTAGTTCTACTAAAAATATGTTTAACCAAAGAGAATCAACCATTCATAATTTTAAGATAACGATTCCAACTTCATGCCACAAAATATAAGTCATTCCACAAATTTCTAAGCATATATCTCAATTCCATAACCTCAATAGCATGTCTTTCCAGTAGCATAACATAGCTTAAAATACACCATATTCATATGAAATTGGCAAGGTAAAGTGGAATCATCAAAATAAACATCATGCATTAGAAAACCAATCTGCTGTGTAGCCATTCGATCGGTTAAACGTAAAATTTTAAAATTCATAGTTTGGTTGTTCGAACGCCTAGCAGGCAGTTCAATCGACTGAACTACAAAATTACCGATCCGACAGTGTTGCCGTTCGAACGCCCAGAAGGGCCGTTCGAACGCCAATATGGCAGAACTAGTCATCTTCTTCCTTTCGCAAATTCA
Source organism: Saururus chinensis (assembly GCA_035235625.1). Classification (NCBI taxonomy): domain Eukaryota; kingdom Viridiplantae; phylum Streptophyta; class Magnoliopsida; order Piperales; family Saururaceae; genus Saururus; species Saururus chinensis. The sequence goes on from CP141145.1 coordinate 39,246,182, forward strand.
AACCGAAACATCATTGATAACACTTCAAATCCACATCTAACACCCTAATCATCATCAAAAGTCCTTCTCGACTTCCAGAATATCAAACCATATCATAATAATACAAAACCCTAAGAAATCGAGATTAAATAATTCCATTTTTTAATCTTACCATTAACATATCAAATCAAGCATCCCATTTCAAAATAAGCCAAAAATGAAGAGTTTTACCATAGATAAACAGAGATTTTGAAAACCCATTACCTCAACACTTGATTATGCTCGGATTGAACATTCACCTTGACCCATTCCAGAACCAAATCTCAGCTTACTCTTACATGCCACGACTCTGGACTAGCGACTGTTATGGACTGTAGTCAGATTGCCTGGGCTCCGATACCAACTGTAACGCCCGAGATTTTTCATCCCTTTTTCTCAAAACTCATAGAATTTTTTTTTTCTTTTCCATAAATCGGAGTCAAAGCGATAAAATCAAAACTTGTTTATAATTTAAAACATCATACGGTTAAACATCGTACGGCCAAAGCAAATATCCTCAGGCGCTACTCGAAAACAACCGTACGAATAAATTCTGCTATGATCATAGACTTTTAAATACAAATCACTCCTGGGCATCCCTGAGTACAAGTCCCCTAACAGTCCACAGACTAATCCAATCGAAAGTCCAGAATAAAACATCTTAAAGTCTCATCTCACTCAATACAGGAGATCGTGGCACAAATAAACTCACAGAAAGTCAAGCTGATACCTGAGTCAACGGAAATCAATCCACCGCTGAAACGAGCGTCCATCACCAGGAGCTCTCCGCACAACCTGCAAAACCTCCCGTACAACGGGGCTAAAAATAGTAGGGTGAGTATTTTCATACTCAGTAGGAAAATACTCAGTAGGGGAAATCCCAAACGATGAACTCCATAAGTTCAAAAATGCATGCATCATGCAACTCAAACATGAAGCAGAAGCATATCAATATCATGCTCAAATTCATACAAACATGCCAAATGCACCAACGTGCCACAGACATACCTAAGGCATCAACGTGCCAAAATCATACCGAAGGCACCATCGTGCCAAAATCATACCAAAGGCACCATTGTGCCAAAATCATACTATCCAAACAACTTACACAAACACCCTTATCCAGGGTCATACAACTTACTCGTACCACCGTACGCATACTTATACAGCATACGCATACTTGTACGACCTTACTCGTACAATCGTATGCTCACTCATACAGCTTACACATACATGTACGACCTTACTCGTACAATCAGACTCGTACGACCTTACTCGTACAGTCTGCACAAAATCATACTTACTGTCTTACTCAGGACCATATTCTCACAATCGTACTCATACTCTTACAGTCGTGCTCATACTCATACGCTTACAGTCTTACTCATACTCATACGCTTACAGTCTTACTCATACTCATACACCTACAGTCTTGCTCATACTCATACGCTTACAGTCTTACTCATACTCATACGCTTACAGTCTTACTCATACTCATACACTTACAGTCTTGCTCATACTCATACGCTTACAGTCTTACTCATACTCATACGCTTACAGTCTTACTCATAATCGTACACATATCAACGACCACTGAAGCTCATTACAACTAATAAGCTCCAGCGTCGAAATGGAAAAGAATGCCACTGGGGCAACACCTTAACCTCTGGGGAGTGACTAGACGCCATGGACTTTTCCGAAGGTAAGGCACACCAATGCTCATGGGGCATTGGATCAAACAGGTAAGAGTAGATCCATGATACTACTTACCTGAGCGCGCAAACATAAACACCCACACATAAGGGGTCATACAGTTGCCCACCATAATGGGTCTTATAGTGCCATAGAATCGCCCACCATAATGGGTCTTATAGTGCCATAGAATCGCCCACCATAATGGGTCTTATAGTGCCATAGAATTGCCCACCATAATGGGTCTTATAGTGCCAGAGAATTGCCCACCATAATGGGTCTTATAGTACCAGAGAATTGCCCACCATAATGGGTCTTATAGTGCCATTGCCACTCTTGGGCAGAAAACATACAGTGCCACTCTTGGGCGGAAACATACAATGCTCTCAACAGAGCATCAAACGTCTGGGCTTATACAGCACACAGACCAAATCAGAAACATACATCGCTCTCAGCAGAGCATCAGACGTCTGGGCTTCATACAGCACGCAGACAAAGTCAGAAACGTACATCGCTCTCAACAGAGCATCAAACGTCTGGGCTTATACAGCACGCAGACCAAATCAAAACGACGTCGCTCTCAGCAGAGCATCAGACGTCCGGTGCTCTATATAGCACACAGACAACATCCCGCAGGATAAACACCATGGCAAGACATGATAAACGCTCGGCCAACTCATCAGCGGCCAGCTCAAACACGGAACTTAATCCGTCGAACCCTCAGGTCTCAAACTCACAACGCTATCATTAGCTGTGCTTATAATTCAAGTTTGAATTAAATATATTATGCGGTACAATTATGCCACACAAACTCACAGTCCTCGACTGGTCAAACTGAAGCTGAGCCCGATCCGAAACCCAAGTTCGTCAGGGCAGCAGACTTCACTTACCCGTCCACATCATGGACAAAACTCATCGTACAACAAACCCTTACAGTCTTACACTTTGCCATCCATCTTATGGCCAAATCCTCTTACACTGACATCCTCAAATAACGCTCCTCAGAGCTAACCCAGTTGTCGCCCTCTTACTTATATCTCACTTATTATACTTATTTTTCACTTCATAATCTATACGTTATGCTTGTACAATTATGAACACTCTTACTATCTGACAAAAGCCCAACATATAATCCACCCCAAACTGATCCATTCTAATCCTTGCCCGTCATACTCTTATCCTCTGTCATATGCTTACACAACCGCATCCAAATTCAGACAGAGCTTCTGTCACCTCTTACTGTCCATCGCCCATACTTCTGCCCACAACACTTACACATATCCCAAGCATAGGCAAAATGCCATCAAACATACGTATGTCTCACACATACGTATAACATACACATACGGTCATACATACATAACTTACAAACATGCACGCTAGCCATCACTAGCACATGCATCCACACGTCAAACATGCACGCTAGCCATCACTAGCACATGCATCCATTCACACATACATCAAACATGCACGCTAGCCATCACTAGCACATGCATACATCAAACGTACACGCTAGTCATCTCTAGCACGTGCACACACACATTCATACATACTTCAAACATGCACGCTAGCCATCACTAGCACATGCATAACCCATACATAGCATACTGACATATTTGCTAGCCATCGCCAGCGCATACATAATCCACATCCATAAAACATGCATACATCTCATGCATACCAATCATACCATACAATCATGCTTACACGCACATCATGCAATCGGATTGTTACTTAACATCCAAGCATGGAATCATACAATCCTAGCATGCTGCTACTCATTCAAAGCATGCTTCATGAATTTATGAGTTCAAAGCTCCCCTACCTCGTAATCATGACGTTCGATGGCGAGCACCCGACGGTGGCGGCGTCGGCGGCGGAGTTGGCAGTCAAAACTGTTGCCTGGCTGAGAGAGCTGCTGTCCCGAGGATTTCAAGATGCGCCGGAACTATCCACGGCCAAATAGAGTGTCAGATATCAATGCGGCAAAACCCGCGATCCACGGCGGCACACTAGGGCGGCCGGGAGAAATATCGTGCCAACATATGTGGCGGTACGATCAGATGTCAAGGGTGTACACTCTGAAGATCGGCTGGTGGCTAAGACATGCTCAGCCGGCCACAAAGACATCGAAATCGGCCGTGGACAGCACCCAACGGCAACGATTCCGGTCAACAGAGGCCCACATAAGGGCGGAGAGCGTGGGGCAACGCTCGAGAACCAAAGGAGAGGTGGAGGACGGCTCTAGTGATCAACTCCACTCGGTGGCAAAGCCAACCGATGGTTAGGCGGCACGAATGCGGCGCCTAAACCCAGAAGTACACGTGTGGCCACATGCGCACGCGGCCCAAAGGGCGAGGGAAATGGGGCGACTCAAGGCCCACAAAAGCCAACAGGGCTAAAGCCCTTAGCGGTGGCCAATCTAAGCGGCGACATCGCCGATCGCCACCCACAACCAATACCCATGGTGCGGGCGGCTGTGCATCTCGCACGATAGAGAGCAAGGGAAGGGTCACGGTCGAGCAAAGGCTATGAGGCCGTCACTGGCCAAGGCCTGAGCAGGTGAACTCGTCCACCTTCTGTCAAGGTAAGACATACTAATTCTTGCCCGAGGCCGTCCGGTACCGACGGCGTAAAATTGGCAAGAAGGGTCAACGGCACACATGCCGGTAAGGCGGACTAGCTGCAGCTACGGGCCGCAAGGCTGAACAAGACCCAGAGGGTTGCCCACTGGTGTCACCGGGCTGGGGCGGAGCCAAACTACGGTCCGCTAAATCAAATCCGGCGTCCGACTGATAACGTCAGTCACAACGTCCAAAACGGACGTAGGCCAAAAATAGGGGACGACCGGAGAAAACCCGTAAGGGTGGAGCGGCCATGGGGGCGGCGGCTGAATCGGGCACGGAGGTGTAGTCCACTGCCTTCGCCGGAGCAAGGCGGGACTGGGGGAAGGCCGAATCGGCCGCAGATCACCGCCGGCGGCCACTGTTTGCCCAAACAGTCCGTCGGCGGAACAGTGAACAGAGGGGGAAAGAGGGTGGGGCGGCGTTGCCGAGGCCCACTGGGCCGGGAGGAGGGGCTCCTCGCCATCGCCGGAGCAAGGTGGTGCCAGACGGAGGTCCGATCGGCCGCAGCTCGCCGCCGGCGGCCCCAAATCGACCAAAAAAGTCGTCTGGCGGAAAAACAGGGCAGAGAGGGGGATGAGGACGGGCGGCGGAACGGAGGCCCACCGGGCCGGGAGGAGTGGCTCCTCACCGTTGCCGGCCCGGGGCGGAGCCGTGGCCGGCCCGTGGCGGCGGCGGAACAGCGATCCAAAGTGGGGGCGGAAAACAGGGCAGCAGAGAGAGGGAGCGGGACGGCGGAGCTGGGGCCGTCCGGGGCCGGGGGGAGTGGCCTCCCGCCGTCGCCGGCCCATGGCGGAGCCGTGGGCGGCCAGCCGGCCCTCGCCGGCCTACGACGGCGGCGGAATCCAAAAAGGCAGTAAAAGGGCGGCTAACCGGAAAAGAGGGCGGCGCGGCCGTGGGCGGCCGGGGCAGTGGCCCCTCGGCGTCGCACCGCCGGGGCGGAGCCTGTGCCGGCGTCCAGTGGCCTGCCGGCGGCCGGGCACAATGAAAAGGCGGAATGGGGGGGCCGGCGGTACTGTTCATCGCGCAGGAAGTTCTGGATCGGGCGATCCCGATCCAATTTTCCTGTTTTATTTTTTTTTTCTTTTCCTTTTTCCAAACGTACGCTCAACGCGCGTTAACCCACTGGTTACGCGTCGAACCTCCAAAATTTGCGCCGTAAGCGCGCAGTGAGGCCCGTGGCCCGCGACTAAGCCCCACACCCGACTCTACGGGTATAAATACGGGGAAAAGACACAAATACCCATACGCTGAAACGTCACATTTTCCTGCCGAAAATGACCAGAAAAATGACAGAAAAATCCCAGAAAATCGTAGAAAAATCAGGGACCTTACAGAGAGAGCGGCCGCCTCTGCAAGAAGGAGGTTCCAAAGTTCAACGATCGGAACCAAGGCACCGCAGGCTCAAATCCCAGTAGCAAAAGTAGAGTATTCTGTCAGGAGGCCTGCCAAAGTTTGGTGAAGAAGATCTAGATCACAAACGAGAACATCGTCTGTGGCGAGTTGATCGACAAGGAGTCGCAGCTAATCAAGATAAGCAGCCATCCCACCTAAGCCGAGACAGCAACGATGAAGATCACCCATCAATTGAATGACCACAGTCGGGGAGGCTAAGAGATAGTGAGTCTCAATTGCGTTCCACAGGGCAGAAGAGGTGGTATACGTAAGAAAGTAGTAGATGAGTGTTGGTTCAATGGTGGTACGTAAGAAGATGAGAAGATCATGATCAATATGGATCCAGTCAGAATAGGACAGGCAAGCAGAAGTAGATGCAGGAGAGGGACAGGGCAGAGAACCATCAACATAGAGAAGAAGTTGGTAGGTTGCTAGGACAGAGTGAGTGGTTTCACGTAAAACAAGGAAATTAGAACCATCAAGGCGAACAATGATAAGAGAGGCCATGTTCGACATGAGAAATTTAATAGAGGCTGGAACAATAGTAAGAAAATCAAAGGCAATGGCGAAAGGGGGTGGGGGAGGTAAGGGGTGAACATTGGAGGTGCCCGAGGTCGGGAGTGAAGAGGGAGGGTCCATATGGGGAGCTAGTCAAGGGGCTCTTTATGTATAGAATTTCTGTAAGATTATGTCGATTCCTCCTCAATTTTAGCTTAAATTATTGAAATCATGTTTATGTGTAGAAGGTGGGCGAAATTAAAAATTCCGTTCGGAAGTTGATTTCAAGATGTTTCAAGCCGGAATCGGTCTGAATCATCGTTTTGTGGATTCTAACTTTTGGCCCCCATTTCAAAAATTACAATTTCTGTTATTTTACAATAGTTACCTCTTATATCAATTTGAGCCTCGAGAAACGTGCTATATAGGTGAAGCCTACTTTAAAAGTTTAAAATTACCTACCTTTTGAGAGTTTTTTTATAGAGCTCGAATTTAAGAATGTAATAGTACCAAAAACATGTATATTCGAGTTTCGAACAAAATATTATATTAATTTAAAGTTTTGAAATTATGTATAATGTGACATTCAAATTTATTCCAAATTTTTTTATTATCACCTATAGTTCACATTTGGCGGTAAATTTTAAAAATTAATTCTAAAAAATTCTATATTTATTTTTAAAAAATATATCCTCCAAACAACAAACAACTCCTTAGACAAAGGTACCGAAGCAAGGGAGATAAAAAACAATCGAAGTTCAAATAGCCAGGTTCATTCTAGGTGACAAGCTAAGGTAATAAAACATAATTAGATGGTAGGTGAGAATGATGGTTTGATCATCGATGACGTTACTCCGTTATCCAGCTCTTGCCCAGCCCCTGTAAAGGAAACCTTAAAAAAAAAAAAGTAAACCTATGATGAGATTTTTGAGACCAGATGTCTTATCAATTGTGTAAACTATTATTATAGCGTCTAATCAAAATCACGTGACCATTTAAAGACAAAGAAGAATAAATTATGCCCGTGAAAAGGATGCCATACTTAGCTCCTCCATCTCAGCAAAAAGTGCAGATATTTTCTACGTCGGTGAGGCCCACCACATAAAGCTCATCAACCAAATCCAGAACCACCGCAAAATGACTGCACCTCACCTCCGCCTGCATATTAACTTCATTCTCCACATCCTTTCTTGCTCTCAGATTTCTGAGTCCAATTAAGTTCTCGGCGAGTAGATGGTCAATTGGAGCAGTGGCTGAAGCGCCCCTCCCAGAATCGATCAACACTCGAATTCTCTTCAGCTGATGGACAAGAAGGTTCCCTGCGATCACTGTGGCGAATACGAATCGGTCGTGTACTGCAAGGCCGACTCCGCCAGGCTCTGCATCTTCTGCGACCGGGTCGTCCACTCTGCCAACCCGCTGGCCAGCAAGCACGCCCGCTCCCGGCTCTGCGACAACTGCAAGACCGCCCCCGTTGCGGCTGGCTGTGCAACGGACGGCCTGCTCCTCTGTCAGGAATGCGACTGTGACGCCCACGAAAGCTCTTCCCTTGCATCCGTCCACGATAGGTTGCTGGTCGATGGCTTTACCGGTTGCCCCTCCGCCCTCAAGCTCGCTGCGCTCTGGGACTTCGATATTGCCCACAAAGCCCATCTGTTCTCGTTACCTGTTTCGGACTCTGTACCTCTGGATCAGAAGCAGCAAAGAGAGCCCAGATGGGAGAGGCACAAGCAGGGGATGTATCAGCAGCTGATGGAGCTGCTGCGGCGGGATCTCGCATGCGGGGCCACGGCGGAGCTAAAGCCCCCGACTAGGAAAGGCGGGTTGGGTGGAGAGACTCAGATGCTTGGGTTAGGAGGGTCGTTTACTTCGTTGCTGACGATGCAGGGTCGGGTGGATTCTTATGATCAGAGCAATCAACGGCTGGTGGAGGAAGAAAGCTTCCTGTGGGAGTTTCCCAACACTGATCAAACTAGTCAGGTTTCGCCGTCTTTACTGTCCTCTCTAAACTATGCCCTCTATTTACTCATTACCGCCAAAATTTTCAGTTCTGATACTTTGGCACCGGTCATCTGGGTCAAGTAGAAGTTCCAAAATGATTTATCCTTCTTCCATTTTATCTTAGTTTGCAATGTTTACAAATCAAGTTAGACCGCTAGGTACTTCAAGTTCGAATCAATTATGAACTGCAATTGATAAAAACCATTGGCTGTCCCACCTAATGGCATTCAGAGAGTCTTATTGAGCTCACACATCAGCTGATTCATTGTGTCACCATATGGCGTACCCAGACACGATTTTGGCTGACAGGAGCGAGTGTATGGCCTCGCGTTGTGAAAACATTGGGATATTACATTAGTTTTGTTGGCCCTCCGTATGTATTCAGACGGGTGCTTCCTTTTAGGATGGCGAACAGCCTTCATGATGCATGGCAGACTGTCTTCCTGAAGCTTTTAGAATCTTAGTTGGCTTTACATGTATGCTATGGATATTTTCTAGTAATTCTGGTTTGGGCGTTAAGCATTTGCTGTGATCAGTCATAATCATTTACCTTTCTCTTATTGTAGATGTGGGATTTCAACTCTGGAGCATCCAGAGATGTTGAGAAAACTGAAGTGGGAAATGGAACTGATCATAGATGCTTTATGCTCAAGTACAACAATGATTTTTGTAAGGATGCTTCCTTCACGGCAACTTGTGTATTAGAAGACTTGTATGACACGAATTGCGGTTCGAGAAATGAGGACCTCTCGTCAAATAACAATCAATATATAACGTCCCCTGAGCCTGATGTAAACCACTCCTCAATTTCTTTCCCTTTACATCTTAATTTATAATGTTCTAAGAATTTGGTGGTCTAGTTTATCCACCAAATAAAAGAGAGACAACCTAATGCTCCTTGAACATAATCTTTCTTTTCTGCAGACCGGTACTATGCACTCACTCAGCAAATGGCAGGACAGCTCTGTCCAAGGCGCCACACCATCTGGAATTGACACTAGTCCTCTCGCAAGAAACAACACTACAAGCAAAGAAACTCATATTGGGGAACAAACTCTCGTGATCAGACCTGGCTCTGTGAAATCCAAAGCTAACATGGAGCTAGTGGCTGAAAACAGGGGCAACGCCATGCGACGTTATAAAGAGAAGAGGAAAACTCGCAGGCAATATCCCTTTTAATGGCTTCAGATTTTTATTTGATAATTTTTTTTACATGAAACGTAGTTTGCACTTTGCAGGGCTTCTTGTGTTATTAACTGTTGTGATCTTTGTCTCTGATACCATTTTAACAGAAAAATAACCCTGGTTTCCCAATAGCTTAAGCTACTAGGAAACGGTTTATTAATTATACTTATGTATTTCAAACTTCTGATGTGGGTGCCATACATGGTGCAGATACGATAAGCATATCCGGTATGAGTCCAGGAAGGCTAGAGCAGATACTAGAACGCGCGTAAGGGGACGTTTCGTCAAGTCATCTGAAACTCTGGTTCCTCTCGTTCCTTGATTAGTGATTGTAACTGCCAAATGTAAATATTGATGGGATCTTTTTTTGTGCTACAATATTGGAGTTTTTTTTTTAATTATGAATTTTCCTTGAGATTCACTTATATATCTGTGTTTGTTGTCATGATAAATAAGGTTTTGGCTAAGTAACTATTATTAATACCCACTTGAGTCACTGACGAATTCAGAACTTCACAGACTATTTTTAGCTATTTGTTTGTGTATGTAAAGGAAATATGATTCACTTGATCTGATGTTTATCCAACTCGTGGCAGTTCCATTTACTTATCTTCATTCTGGCGTCAAAGGTCGTCAGTTAGCTCGGTAATCAAAGAAGCGTAGGGCAATTGTTTTGATTGAAAAGTCTTAAAATAGGAAGACTAACCGATGCTAGTATTCCGTTTTTATACGCTCGACCGCAATCATATTCTGTTCAAGGGACTGTACATTACGAGAAAGTATTGGGTAGAACCGCTCTACCACGTGGCCGTGTATACCTCTATTCACATTTAAACACGTACACTGAAAGTCATGCCTTATCTTACACACTTGTAAACACGTATCAATTGGTTAAACTTGTTAAACATCAACAAGACGTATCTACCACGTGGCCTGTGCAACGGTTCCACATGATAATTTTTTGTACATTACCAGCTGGGCAGGGAAAATACATCTTGTTAGTTATGGGAATAATTATGGGTGTCTATCCAATAAGAACAAATAGCCTAATTAATTTACTAATAAATTTATTATAAAATTATATTATGTATAAATAATATAATTTATTATTATTTGTTTGCAATAAACTCTCTTATGGAGCTAACGTGACTTAAAGCCCAATGACCTCTTAGAATCCCAAGACTAATTATAACGTAATATCTTCCTCTAAAAATATAGAAAAAAAGAGTGTATGCACCGATATCTACCATGAAAGTCCTAAGCTATAATAAGTGAGAAATTATACAATTTAATATCTAGTTAGGACCTATTAATTATTTAATTTTTACTATTTTTGCAAGCGAATAATAGTAAAACTATATTATTATGTACAATATAATTATATCGTGGACCATAAATTATCACTAATTAAAGAGAAAGAGGAAAGAAGAGAAAGAGGAAAGAAGAGAAAGATCATGGTAAAAAAATTAAATAAAAGTAATCTAATTCTTATTATGATTCAAAATAGGCTGAGTACTATAATTTATAAAAAAGTAAAGAAGTATTCATACTGAAATAAGTTAAGCAAGATTAATCATAATGAAATTAAGAAATTGACTAATCTAAAAAAGTTAATATAAGTACTCTAATTAGGATAGCAATCTAATTATGAACATATCATTCCACCATGTTCTGCATCGCCTTATCCTCAAGGCGACCAATCCGAGATATCGGTGAAGGAACTAATCCTCCTACATCTAAGTAGCATCCACTAAATTCTTAATCATATCCCAATAATTTAGAAACCCAACGTTACTGAGCAAAAGTTGTCACATGTTGACCCATAAAGTTTTTGAGATGCTGATGATCTGTCTAAATGATAAAATAATGACATAAGAGGTAGGACCATCATTTAGTCATGGCATGAACACTAGCCAATACCTCACACTCATAAGCAGATAAACAGAAGAGAACTACTAAACAAAGTCTTATTATAAAAAGCAATGGGGCAGTCATCTTGCATAAGGACTATGCCAAGATCAACATTAGAAACATTACTTTCAACAATAAAAGTCTTGCTAAAGTGCGGGAGGGCAAGAACATGAGCATAAATGAGGGTTGCTTTGATGCGAAAAGGGGCGAACTATCCTGTGAGAGCGGCTAAATCGGTTAATGGCAGTACTAATGCGGCCGACAGTGGAGAAGAGTTAGAGTACAACTGGTGAGTGTTGCAGAGGAAGAAGTGCTAGAAGGCTCTAGGGAACACATCTAGATCAAACAAATAGCGCTCGTGGGTGAAGAGATGTAGCGATGGAGCCTATTGTGGGCTTCTTCATGCGCGGCTTGGTTGGCATCAATAGAGGTCTTAACATAGGTAATCTACGAAAGCATCATTTTAACTTGATTTTCTAATTATTATGTATGGCTGTGAAGATGAGTAGGAAAGTACTTTTAGACGGGTACGTCACATAGGGCCGAGGACTCTGTTGTCGTGAGAGGCAGTATGACTCCCAGAGTCGAGCTTTGTCGACGTGGCCGACTTATGGCAGCAGAAGGGTGGCAAGGTGAGCAACATAGAGCACCCTACTTAGCAACAGAGAACAAAAATGTTCTTTAGCTACCAAGGGGGTCTATATACGAATAATTAAAGAGAAGAGAGAAAAAAAATATGATAGAAAATTAAATATAAGCATTTTGATTTGTATTGTTTGATTCAAAATAGACTAAGCACTATAATTTATAAAAAAAATAAAAAATATTTTAATTTAAATAAAGTGAGCAAGATTAATTTTAGAAAAATTAAAAAATAATTTAATTTAAAAAAATAATTTAATTAGAATAATAATCTAATTAAAAATATATTATAATTATATTAAAAAAATAGTAATTTTTATTGAATGGTAAAACCGAAGAAGAAAATTACGCTTATGATATTTTCTTTAAGTATATAATTATTAAAATTTAACAAATTAGAGTTATTAAAATAAAATAAAATTTGTTGCCATTAAAACTATTAATTTAGGACGGAACCTTCTCAGTTCACATTCGTAAACCTTCACGGAGCTTCCTACCGTACCAGAGAAGAAAAAGAAGCATGCAAGACAAATTATATAGAAGACGAGACAAGCCATGCCCATCCCATCTATCACTTCTGTTTGGTAAAACATTACATCGATCAGCGTTCTCAACCCAGTGCAGATAATGGTGATCGATAACAGATTTTGGGCGAATTCTGAAATTATTTGGCTGGATAGACCTTGGGTAACTTGTATGTGATGAAAGAGTTTTTGTGTGTTCTCGAAGATATCCTCCACCAGGTAGACAGCGCGTGCTACCCTCCGCTAGCGTGTTACTTGTGTTATCGTGCACTAAGAATGGACAGCCCCTATTGACGGAAGATCTGGCCGACATCCTCTAAATAGAAAAGAACTCTTCCCATAAAGGCATAAACATATATGGGTTTGTAGATAAATGTGGGATGAACATACATCTCGACAATTATCTGCCAGATGATGCTAATAGCAGAAATCATTCCCAGAAGGCATCGTAATTCCAGGATGGGGCCAGTTTAAGAATAGCAAGACAACTAATTTCAATCGTTAAAACGAACAAACTGTATATGATGTACTCAGATTTTCGACAGTGATGATAAAAATCAATTACAGACCAAATTAAAAAAATAAAAAGAAGAATGATAATTTGATGTTTCTCAATCCATTATCTTCTTCACAACTTCTAGTTTCTAAAGATTTAAATTTTTTTTTAAAAAAAGATGAAGGAACCTAAATTGATTACAATGCGTTGCGGGTGTGTCGATAAGAAAACGACAAGAACAGGCGGAAGATAAATTACAATAGCGGAGCGAAGATACTATGCATGTCTCTTCCTTCTCTCGTCTGCGACGATTTCTTCCTTGTGAGGTATGCATGGAGATTAGTGCGGCCTTGAACAAGGAAAGATTGGTGCCTGTCGAGGTCTCGTGGCGGATAGGACGGTGAGCAGGAAGAACATAAATAACGTAGCATACGAAGACATTATAGAATAGCCAGTCTGGTCACAAAACCGGCCAAAATGGTCGCATATGCCGCCCCAGCCAATCTGGCTATTTCCATACTTGCCCAAATAGCCGATGGCTGTCGCTGCCGAAGACGCTGCCGCAACCACTCCCATGACAATCTGTACATGTTAAAAGAGAAAAACTAGAATTGTAAAACCTCCCTAAAAATTGACATGTTGTAAATGGACCTTCATTAATCCTTCTTTTCTTTTTCCTAATTCTATGTGCAGCAGAAGTTCTGTATCAGTAAAATTGGATTTATTCAGATTGTAATGATTCACCAGATCCAGCAGAAACACGGGGAAAAAGCTCTTCTTCTCCGACGACGCTGAAGAAAGGAGGCAAATAAATGGCAAGGAGACCAAAGAGTAAACACATGCAGCAGCATTTGCAGCAACCAAGAACCTGTGTATATATGCACCAGAATATCTTTAAGAGTGACGAAAAATTAGATCAAAGAACATCAAAAATAGGGGAATTCGGTGTCACCTGAAGGCTCCTGCGTAGGTATATTTTGCATCCATGTAGTACCCAACGTAGATGGTGGATTGCTTGTTGGTTGCCATGAGTGCTGCGGCGGACAATGCTGCTACAGAAGCTGCAATTCTGACCAGGACCTGCGAGAAGACGTAAAATTTTGGAGTTCTCTGTGGGACGCTTGCCTCCATTTTGGTATGGGCGACCTCCATTGATACGAATCAATTTGAAGCGAGAGATGGAAATTGTAAAGAAACGTCCCAAGGAAAGAAATGGGAGAGGGAACTTAATTGATGGGCACACTCTGGATTTCGTGGGCATTTAAAGGGAAGGTTTCATCCTGGTCAAAAACGGGGCTGGCATTTTAATGTTCATATATACTGCGGTTATGTATTAGGTAAAATTTTCACTTAATCGTCCATGTTGGTTTCACAAGGTGCCTTTTCTGCACGGACTATATATGGAAAGGAGCCACCCTAGCGTTTTCTGGACATGAATGTACCTAGGTCTTCATGCATACCTAATATTGTTAGACAACTTTTTATTGAGAGAGACCGTTAGATCAAATTAAACCTGTGCGTCCTTTTATATCATAAAGATGAAGATTTGAACGAAATCAACTCGCTCGTCTGGTGGCATCCCTCCCTCCCTATAAATTTGAATTTTCATATTTGCAACCTTTCTCATTAGCATTATATATTTTGCAACTAATATCATATAAACCTCTTCATTTCTCACTTCACTCAAGAGTCACTATATTTCACTGTTATTGTAAAGTTTTAACGTTTAATTGTGAGGAATGAGGATATGATTATCTCGTTTCCCCAAATCGTTAAAATTGTTACAAATTTTCGCTTCCGTCTGAAGTGACAAATGGTTGTCATAAAAAAATGAAAGGTGAATTTTTTTTTAATATTCTCTCTCTATTTTCTTCGAGTAGTAATTTGTGCACAAAAATAATATCATACAATCACATTCTTTTCACTAAAATAGCAAGATTAATGTCCTAGGAAAAGTTATATGTTTAGATGATTTTTCTGTAATGGCAATTTAGTGCATGACATTTGCTCCACAGGATTAAAAAACCTGGTTCATAATTGCTGTTAAATTCATTACCTCAGTATTAGTTGGGCGACCTTGCCAATGTTGTCTTCTGGCGTGGTAAGATACTAGCAGGAAATATGGGATCCTTGGGCGTTTATTTGAATGGTTTTGGCAATCGGCATCTGGTTGATTACCGTCAATGACGTCCTACCTCTATAAAGCATCAACACGTCCATGAAATGATGGATTTCGTGGCGCAAGAGTGGACTGATATGTTGAAAGACTCAACTTTTTCGATGATCGAATCCAGCATTTGCACAGTTGGAACTTTAACCTTTCCAACCAAATGCCATTCCTCACATTCCCTCCTACTAAGAAGAGGACTGCCTTTATATTTGAGAACTTTTAGAAATTTGTTCGTATATTGAACACGAAAGGCGGAAAAGGTGGATACAATTTTTTATTCGTTATAAACCAAAATTTAGCAGCATAAAAGGAGAGTTCATGATTGAAACTGGCATCCAAAACATGAAAGTAACAAAAAACCTATAGCATAATGAATAGGCAACTTCAATTTGGTTCTAATGCTATTTTCTTTTATTGCTTGAGAAAAAAAAAACACTTTGGCTAATACATTGCTGCGGCCCACCCTGCAGGCTTCAGCATTTCTGTTAATAAAGAAGCGAGATACTGACACAACCCGAGCAGTACGCGAAAATGGTGCACAATCTTTGCGTAGTCATAAGCGCAGTTCATTACATGAGTAAATGCTTTCGGATCAAGGGAATGAATTAAGTGCGCAGTTAGAATTAATATGATATCAGTTGGTCGATGATGGCATATCCTGAGATTTTGTTTGGTTCAGAGCCAGCAATGTAGCCATCCAGCCAGTCCAAAAGGGAGGAGAGAGTACAGATGAGGGCGGCAGAATGTGAAGAAGCCTAAGATAAGGGGGAACCCATGGGCTTCGGCTACAGCTCTTTCCGATTTCCAAAAAACGGAAAGATCACAGTTCTCCTCCAGTCCTAAGCAGGATTTCTTATTAAAGACTCAAATTCATGTAAGGAAAAAAGGAGCGCAGAAGCAAAGATTTCAGTGAAACATGAACGAAACCCCCACTCCACAATATTCTGCAGCAAGTCCAATAGAACTGAACTGCAGGACTTCAGCCGCCGGCTGCTTTCATTACATCTTTCATGCTAGCTTCTAAGCTCCAGTCCTCAACCCTATGGACCTTCTGGCTGTAGCTCATTGAACAACTTGGACAAGACATTTCGATTAACAGGAAGATTAGCATGCATATGCACGCCATCATGAACTCTATATATAATGTTAGCTAATTTAAGCCATGTAATACAAAGAACAAATCAGCTCAAGCAGAGAATAGAAACAATAGAAGCAAAACCATCGTACGAAATAAGATTAGTTCATTTGTTTATCGGGCTGCTACATCCGGTCGAAAAAGAGGAATGATGAAAATTTTCGTACCTAAACATGACTCGGAGAGATGAAACACTGCTTATCCAGATCTAAGTAGCCTCTACCAAAACAAAATGACCTCTATCGTACGTGTATATATAGCTAGTCACTAACTACTCCAAAGTCTAATCTGCTTCCGATAACTAAGTGAGGAGCAAACTACAGATGCAGAGACAGGTCAAGCTCTTCCTCAGCAGTCAGAGTAGAGCCATTGTCCAGATCTGGCGTTGTAACAGTACCAGACGAACCGTAGGGTCGGGGGGTCTCCAGAAACGGCTCGTGCAGCTGCGAGCAGTAGTCCGGCGGGGGACCCACTTGGAACTGCGCCGCCTGGGCTGCCGCGAAGGTGCGACGGGCAGCGGCTCGCTCCTTCTTGTGGGCGTTCTGGTGGCCGCCGAGGGCCTGGGAGGTGTAGAACTTGCGGGTGCAATAAAGGCAGGGGAAGATTCGGGTCACCACCATCGGCTTCGATGGTGGGTTCTCCGACGGCAGCTTCAGGAACTCGTACACGGTCGAGTCCGCCATTGCAGAGAGAGGAAGCAAACTAATGACGAGGAAATCAAATGGGGGGTGGTGAGGATTCAAATGTGAGGGGAGAGAGCTCAGAGAAGAGAAGGGATGAAGGAAAGGAAGGCTTTTCTTTCATACGCAGACGGAAATCATAACATGTCATGGCTTGAAAAGCGATTGTCAGGATTGGCATCGTACGATGACAAAAATACCCTCAAACGTGTTATTTGGGATTGAGCTAAAGAGCTCATCAAAATCTCCGGCATCTCTGTTGTATGCTATTTCAGGGATGATTTGTCCGTACCATCGCACTGCACCATAAGGTCTTGTTTGATTGGTCAATAAAAAAGTTGTTTCTTCGCCTTTTCACTGCTATTTTCATGCAACCTAAAACAGAACATTAACATCATCACATCCTATCAATGTGAAAAAACCATGAAGCGACGAAGATGATTTGAGATGTGTAGATAAAATGGTTACCAATAAAAAGAAAGAATAGCTATCCTGCCTAAATGGCAAAGAAGGATGCGCACATGATCTCTTCATCTAAGAGCTGAAGAAAATTGATTTAAAAATGATGAAATGCTTGCTTGCTGGTTCTATTCTCATCATAAGCAAAAAAAATTTTTGACGAAAGTTGTTTTTTTATTATTTAATGGTCATGAAAGCTGTTGGTTTGACTGATTAATGATTAAGACAATGTACATGCCGCTTAAGACAAAGAGCCAATGATGACGACAGTAATAATATGATTAGCCTCAGTCTTCAAGTCGATATTTGTGTCTTTGTTCTCAGCAACAAACATTGATACATGTCATAAAGGGCAAAATAACTGTAATATAAGGCATTAGCAAAGGCAAATCTAGTGCTTGAGTTGAGAAAAGGAGAGAAGTGGCAGGGGCGTTTTGGGGAAATTGTAGAGTGAATCTCGGTTCTGTTGGTTCACCTCTAGTGGGGATAAGAGTGGGTGGCGTGGATCATCGGCAGAGCGCAAATTTTGTGTCGGAAGAGAAGTGGCGGGACGCCCCCACCAGCCGCGCGCGGTGGAGAGCGTTGCCGGCGCTGGTCCCTCGTCCGACGAATCGTGTCAGTTAGGCAAGGGTCCAAGCTCCAGCCCGGCCAATCATCGATCAGCTCTCCCGAGACTGGGAAACAAAATATTCCATCCGTATCCGCGCGTCCCCCCTGCTGGACTGGACGTGCCTTGCACAGAAACGGAAAGTGCAGCCCCCAAAAAGCCAAAGCCCCCACAGAGGCATTGCTGTGCTGTCAAGACGATGACGAATGAGTTCAGATGAGAGAGAGATCAGAGATCGTATAGTCAGTCTTTGAGGGGCGAGATTTGCCCGTTAGGGCCGCCGATGGTCTCGGTTTCGTCTTGGCTAAGACCCTCCTCTGCAAAAACTTACCCTTCTTGCATCTTATATATACCTCCAGATAGCAACTTTGCATGGCTTGGCACTGCGGCTGTGGGCTAAAGCAGCCTCTTTTTATTCATCTTCCTCCTCGAAAACATATGTGTGCAGTGTGCCCACCAATGGATGACACTTTGGTGGTATAGTTGTTACATTTAGGATGGCACTTTGGCGTTATAGACTTATTTACTAATCCAAATGGGACCTCAGTTGCTACGTACAGAAGAAAAAGGTCTTTTAGTTCTCACTTTCACGGGTCTTCGAGGAGTCAGGACATGGGGGCCGGTCCAGCCGGACACTGTCCAGCAGTTTCCCCTTTTGTTTTTTTTTGGCAATAGACCAGCAGTTTCCCCCGCATGCAAAGCTGCAATCACGACAATTCTGTCACTAAGGTGTTCGACGATCAGTCCTGCTGTTCGACATGCAGCAATTCTTCGATTCACAGGTATTAGGCGTACTCTTGTGTATCCTTGTATTAGATGTATGATGTATTCTGTCATTAAGTTGTAGTCTAGTATATACTTAGTAATAGATATATGATGTATTTACCTGTATTAGATATATATATATATATATGATGTATTCTGTCAGACTTCTGCAGGACGCGGGGAGTGTACGTGTATACAACTTACGAGCTTCTACGTATACTCGATTCTCACAAAGGAGTGAAAGGACTTGTTGGCCAATGCGGATTCTGTCTTCACTCGGAAAGTCTCTCTGTTCCTCCTTGGGCTACTTTTGTTTTATTAGGTAAATTCTTTGGATGTGTTTTAAGGGTTAGATTCATGAAAAAATGTTAGGTACGGATAGGATACCAATGTGGCATTGCCTATCACCAATCAAAAAATGATTCGTTTATATTTTTTTCTGTTAACTCCTTCAAAATAGCCGGCCTAATAGAAAATATAATAATATATTACATTTTGATTGGGGATAAGAATGTCAAGTTAATACCCTATCAGTACCTAATATTTTTCTGCAAAGGCACATCTTAACTCGTAACTTAACCTACAGTAGCATTTTCTATATTTCTTATTAAAATAAGCCTTAAAGAGCGCTTCGATATTTGAAATTGATGATGCATATGCTAAGTGCACATTAGCATAAGTACATTTACATTTAACATGTGGGCTATCGATTTTCTAAAAGCACAGCGCCCATATATTTTTTACCCTAAGCTCATTGTCATTAAAGAACATAAAAAATACCTTCTACAAATTATAGGCTTCAATTAATCAAGCAGAATCGTTAACCAAAATAGGTTGGGGGAAGCTATAATTTACCTTGCTAACCAGACACCAGCTTGAGAAAACCATTTCCCATATGGCTTTGAGCATTCGGACTTCGGAGAGGCTCAAGTCTCAGCGAGAAGGGGCGGAGCTCTGACCAAGAATAATTAATCCAGCTTCTTGCAAGACGGCATTATATCTGGTTAATTCGCGTTTTACATTTACAACAATGTGCAGTTAATTATTTTGGCAAATCTAACTCAATTTGGTATAGCATTTACTCGTATTTCAGCTGTGGTCCTATAAGGTTTAAGTTGAGCACTTTCATTTCTTCTGCATTTTAGTTACTCTTTAAAATGGGAGGTCAACTCAGTTTCGTACGATCGATCAGCAGTAGCCACATTTTACGTGGCTTGGCACTTGGCATATCATCAACTTCGACGGCATGGCCTCGAAAGACCCATTAATGAGTTATCTTCATTTAAACTCAGCCTTGACACTCCTCCCTGCTATTTATTAAAAACTGTTAACATGTAGTAATCGATTTGTGCATAAAGAAGGAAAAGTTTAAACGCTTTCATCTTCTGTGGCCGAAAGGAACCGGGAAAGACGTCCATGTAGTGTGAATTAACCAAAGGTGGAGAAAGTTCGTAGAATAAAAGTCCACTCCCAACATAACACTACCTTGAAGAGACATTACATTTGCTAGGTTTAAAAAAGGTAGGAGACAGACGGCCATCAACGTCCAGACATACATGAAAAGATGAGCATTGACCAGGACACTTTACGCATCAGAATTTGATTCTCTGATCTCATTCAGCTAAGGTTACGCCGTCAATGCAGCATCTACTCTCCAAAGACGAGCAAGCAAGAGTCCAATGTCTTCCTCCACCGATATATGTAATTATAAGCATTTTGAAAACTAACAATTTGAAAAAAGAAAATATTTGTATTTAATTTTTTCTCTACCATAATTTTTTATTTTTTATCCAACCATTATGTGGAGATAGTAATATAATCATTCATTGGACAATGTTCTACAAGCAAATTTGTGATTAAAGCCCAATGACCATACTACATGGGCTATGGGCATGGTACATAAAGGATAGTTCTACACAGATGGTGAGTTGCCTTCTATGTACCATGGTCTAAGCCCTATGTGGCATGGTCAACGTTGATCTAGTCGCATAGCTCTGAACAGTCTAGACGCATCCCTAACAATTTAATGGCAATTGTAAAAGCCTATATGGTGATTGTTGAACATAAAAACCAAATCTAACTTGATTGGCATCAAATTCGAGTTACAATATGATAATTTACCTTTCCATCATCTCAAGGATCTTATGGTTCATGTTAGAGATATCTGGAGCTTGACCTCTTTCCTCAGGAATAGTAGATCTAACATGAGTGACAAGGATCTCTCAGGCTAGCCAAGCTGACCCGCCTACACTGACCACAAGAGTGCTTCAAGACAGGAATTAAGCACTTTGAGGAAATGAAGGCAAGTCATCCTTGGCTACCTAATGAGATTCTTATCTTCATGTAAGGCCTCTTTCCTTCTCTACACTGCTTACTGCTGGAATATAAAAACCATGTTAGCTGACATCTATTTATAGTTCAGGCATAGTCAAAGGTTTTATGCGGCTCTCCTCACCCCCTCATCTACAATTTTATGCTTCATGGAATATATTCTAAAGATCTAGGAGGAACCAATTCCATTTGGATAATTTTCTCTTTTCATTCCTCCTAATTGGATGTCTCGGTTCTTTGACCCGCTTTGGTATCTTGGATGGGAGAGAAAACAATTGGGCAGACAAACTCCGCGGCATACTACTGCGGACTACACTTTTGAGTCGATTAAAGGGCATGGCTTTATAACACACCGGAATGTGGAAGAAGAGTAGAATTGTGGTTGAAACATCCTTCTCTTCGATTTGATGTATTGGCGTTTGTTAAGATATATTGACTTTTATCTCATTAGTTGAATTTAAGCATTCATCTTCCGAATTCACTTAACAAAAATGTTGGCGCGCACACTTTAATACTTGTACGTGAATGGATAAAGGGCAATCACTTGGACCACTTAAAGTGGTGTTCCTCTTGTTGTTTCACTTGTGTATAGCTATCACATCAACCATTGAATTGTTTAATTCAAGGACAGATAGACCATAGGTGAAAAAGGTATTTAACCAATTTTATTAACATTAAGGTTGAAAGGTTGCGTAGACACTAAGCTAGTAATTGGCTTATTGCGGTACTATTTAGCTAGCTCCTGTCCGATACCTGTTAGTTCCATGGTTGTTGAGATTGTGGAGCATGATTGTCTGACTGTGTGTACTGAATGGGAGATGAGCAGATGGATGGCCCCAAAGACCCTGATGAGATCAGGCCCAATCAGAGCCAGCCGCGTAAGCAAAATGACTGAGCCAGACGCTGGCTCTGATTGGGCACTCCCACCATGTTGGGTGGGAATCCCCACCCAAGCTGATCTCAACCGCCAAAGACCCAACCGTCAAAGTGACCGGGATCGACCTAAGAAGCTGTTGCAACCTCTGATCACAAAATTTTTAACACCTACTGGTCGCAGGATCGATCGACCATGAAAATCGTATTTCACAATGTAACAAGCTCTAATTGGCTTGGATATTTAAGGGTGTTAGTGACGTAGGACCTGCACAGTTGAGAGCCATTCATTTGCACTTTATCCTCAAAATATGGTGAATTCTGTGTGAGCTATGGAAATAGGCAAAATTTCTGAACCACATTAAATTTTTTGTGTTCCTTGTTCATGTTTGATGTTTTCTTTGCCAATTGAGTGTGAGTGAAAGATCCTATTCTTAGCCTTCTCCCAACAACGATCTTGTCCGGTTCTAGTATATCTGCTGTTAGTTTGATTAGAAGGAGCACAAATCTTTGATTAAAAAAGAATGAGCCTTAAGAATCACATAAAACTATGCCTTAAGATATTGATTTTTTGTAGTTTATTTTGAGAAGCAATGCCGGCTTACTTCGAGCTCTACCCAGATACAGAGATTTCACCTAATGAAACCCCGTAACCCTGATATTAAATTACCAAATTACCCTTAACTCCCCCGGGTTAAGCATAACCGGAAGACGGGTTGTTATATTCTTCCCCCCTTAAAGGAATTGCGTCCCCGCAATTCTCCTGAACATATTTGTCAAAATACAAAATTGACAAGAATGTCGACCGTTAATCAAATAACAAACATGAATTCGGTAAATTTATAACCAGAGATAACATTCAGAAACATATCATAATTTGATAACTTATCAGATAAAACTCATCAGAGTAAACCATTTTAGAAACAGAATCAAAGAAAATACTTTAAACATAATATAGCAACATAGGGTTATTGAACTCTATTGGCAACCCTTCAGAAACATAATCTGACAACTTATGATTAGGATAAAATTCAACTATTTGAAATGCAGATAACTCACATCAGAATGGATTTATAACATCGGATAAGTAATTTTTTTCGGAAATAGAGCGAATCAAATCATAACAGATAAATCAATCCAAAATTTGTCAGAATTAAATCACCCGATAAATCACACAATCAAAATCTGATAATTTATATCAGATAATAGAAAGTGAATAGTATTTTCAAAGTCAAATAATTTGTCAAGATCAGAAAAGAACAAATAGATTAAATAGAATGGACAGATCAGACAGATCAAATAAACAAATCAGAATAGACAGAATATACATATCAGACAAACTAGACCTAACAGACACATTGGCAAAATGAATGGGACGAATAAAAAGGACATAATAGATTGGTTAGAACAGACAGATTATATAGATTAAACCGAATTGACAAAACTGATAGATCAGACATAACTATCATATCAGACAGAATAGACATAACTGATATATCAGACAGATAGAACAGATAGAACGGATAGATAAGACATATTAGAAACTTCAGACAGATCAACTAGATCAGACCGAACAAAATGATTGGATATAATAGATGGATCAAATAGATCGGATATATAGCAGATAAAACAGACAAATAGGACATAACTGATAGATCAGTCAAATAGAACAAACAGAATAAAATGGACAAAACAACAGATCAGACAAAACATACATAATAGACAAAACGAACATAATGAACATAGCAGTCATAACAAACAGAACAGATAGATCAGATATATCAGACAGAACATATAGATTACACAAAACGGAATAAATAGACAAATCCGATATATTAAACAGAACGGACAGATCAGATCAAACAAATTGGACAGATCAGATCAAACAAATTAGACAGAATTGACAGAATTGACAGAACATACAGATTAGAACAAACAGATCAGACAGAACAAACAGGTCAAACAGATTTGACAGATTTGAACAGATCGAACAGAACAAACAAATCAAAAAGATAGATCAGGTAGAACAGAGCCGTGATACCGAACGGCGTTCCCCTCGACACTCATGGGGTAGCGAGAGGCTCAGAAGGATTGGAGCTTTCCCATGATGCTCCACTCCTATATGCATGCACCAGAACCGATTTTTTAGTGGGTATCCAGACAGAGAGTGCACTGATACTTTCAGGTTTTACCCTAAAACTACCCAGAAAGTGCACATATTCAAAACATAATGCAGTATGTACAAATTATTTCTCCAATATCATATTTTCCTAAAAATATGTGTAATAAGCATAAATTTAGAATTTAAAACCCCCTACACTGTGGGTTGAGTTAAAATCTAAAATAATGCTAAGCAAAAATATATGAAAATGATTATAATCTTTTTCAGAAAATCATTTATCAAAAAAGATTCATTCAGAAACAATTTTGCTGCAGAAACAGATGCACAATTTGTCGGTTCGTCCGAGTGATGAGAAAACCAAAGCCGTGATACCAAACGGCGTTCCCCTCGTACTCATGGGGTAGCAAGGAGCTCAGAAAGTGAGGAGCTTTCCCATGATGCTCCACACCCGTGTGCATGCCAGAACCGATTATTTTTCTCGGTGGGTATCCAGAGAGTGCAAGCACTCGCGTATCAGTATACGCATCAGAGCAGAAATTTTTATCAGAAGTAGTTGTTACTCAGAATCTTTTCTCAGAATCATTCAGAATTGAAAGTATCAGACGGAAAATACATCAGACATCATTCGGACTCTTTTCATAGAGTTCTTTTATATATTATTAAAAAAAAATCAAGTCATCTGATAGAAAACATATATATATATATATATATATATATATATATATATATATATATATATATATATTTAGAGGTATTTCATCAGATATCAAAACGTATGACAGTAAACAAATTTTGCACATTTAAATCAGAACATATAATCCCGGTTAACATGGTACTCAGAACAAAATTCCAAATCAAACTTGAAGTTAAAAAAAATTGTCTCTATACACTAACCCCAATTTCCATATCACGGGTGTTTGATGATTAATCATTGGTAATTCTATTATCATAAATTTGACAGACTATTTGAAATTTAAGTTACTAAAACAATTATGTAATATATTTTTAGAACAGATATTTTTGATTTATTAAAATTTATAAAAATCAAGATTCAGATAAAGTCCGATACTATATGGACAGATTCAGATAAAGTCCGATACTATATGGACAAAATAAAATTTCAAGTCATCAGAATTCACAAATTTGGATTCCCTTGGAATTTTGTTGTAACATATGTAAGAAGAGGATTTTAAAACATATTAATACAACTGATTTTAGAATAAAATTGTTAAACCATTCTCAACAAAATTAAAATTTATAACTTTGTAGTTCGTATTAAATCTAATGTATAGACCAGACAAAAAGTTCAAACCCGGAATTCATAAAATCAGAGTTCAATTCAAATCAGATACCACACATACAAAACATAATTTCAATTTATAAATCAGAATAAAATCGGAGTCCTTTGGGAATCTAACGCAACACATGCAAACATAATTCCCATCAAATTCGATATAACCGAAGGTTCGTATTATATTCAATTGCAGATATATCAAACAGAAAGTTCAATATCGGAAGTCGTATTAAATCAAGTATCACAATTGAAACAAAATATCAAATTAATTCCTATCGAAAATCGGAATCTATTTCAAACCGATATTCAGAACAATAATAATAACAATTCATATGCGAAATTTGTAATATCAATTTGATACAATACAAGTCGAACGAAAATTCTAAATTACTCATAGTTAAACAAATCATATTTTATAAATATTAAAATTGAGAGCAATTCCAATGTCACACTCATAAAAGAAAACTACGAATCAAATTCGATACAACTTATTCGTAGTAAAATGTTCAAATCATTGTAGATTCAGAATTAAACTTTTGATAAAAAGCATTGGCGCACCAAATCCTTATGTAACAACTTCAGACATTCAAATTATTTCTGATTTGAAATCAAACTTCATAAAATTGTCATTAGCAGCAATTACTTGCAAGATAGAAATTTAAAATTATTTCTAATTCAAAGTCGGAAGTTGAAAAATCAAAGTTTGTATAAAATCGAATAAAACATTTGGAGAACAAAAACTCATTATCAGAATTCATCCTGAATCTGATATAACATATGCAGAAGTTCAAAAATTGGAATCCACAAATCCTGTATCACAGATAAATAATAAAAGATTCATAATCGAAATTTTCTTTGAATAAGATATAATACATGTGGAACATAAAATTCAAAAATGAGAGTTGGCATTAAATATGATGTCACACGTATGAAACAAAAATTCAATATCAGAGTAAGCATTAAATCCGATATCAGTCGTAGAGAATGGAGGTTCACGATCGGAATTATCCTTCATTCCAATGTCACATACGCAAAACTAACATTTAGGATTTTTTTTTCGTTAACATGCAGGTGGAATGGTAAAAACATAATCAGAGGTTATTTTAATTCTGATATCATAAATGCAGAACAACACATTGAAAATAACAATTTGTCATAAAGCCGATGACATATGTACAAAACGGCAAAATCACAGTCGAACTTTATATTAAATCCAAAAATACATTCGTTACAAAACGGCACGCGACTGGCTCGCGCCCGTGCGTTACGCGGGTCGCGCCCGCGCCGCGGAAACGCCGCGCCCGCATTACCGCGGGCGCGCAGTTCAGCCGCGCTCGCTTCCGCGCCAGCGCTGCGGCGCGCCAGTCGCGTGCCGCGCGCCATTTCTTTTTTTTTATTATTTTTATTTTTAAATCCAAAACTTCAAACACGCGTATCTTCCTACCCCAGATTCGGATTCGCGCGTTCTAGGTACCGTTGGACTCGTATCGATGAGCCCTTCAATACCAACCCACTTAAAGCAGAAAAACATACTATTTCCAAGTGGGTCCCGCCTATAAAGCACGTTTCTCAAATATCGTAATTTCCGGTCCCGACCTCTGTTTCGCGCGTTCTTCGAATCGTTACGCTCATTATGCCAAGCTCTACCTGGCTACGGGTATTTCATCTAATTAAAACATTTAATATTAATCTTAAATTACCAAATTACCCTTAACCCTCCCGGGTTAAGCGTAATCGAAAAACGGGTCGTTACAACCCACGTCGCGCGGACGGCCGCGATCGCGCATCCCGCGGCGCGGTGGCGCGGCGCGGCTCAGCTCTGATGACGTCATCTATTTTGTCTTTATTTGAATATTTTATTTTTATTTCATTTAAATACAATTCCAACTTCAAAATGCGATAACTTTTTATCCCGAAGTCGGAATTGCACAATCTTTATACCGATGGACTCGTATTGACGAGCCCTTCAAAACTAGACCCCACATGGGTAGCTTATCTCGCACTTTTAAAGTGGGTCCTGCCCATGTGGCACATTTCCCGAGGTCGTAACTTTCGTTCCCAACCTCCGTTTTGAGTGTTCTTGGGTGCGTTGTACTCGTTACTTCGAGCTCTACCCAGATACAGAGATTTCACCTAATAAAACCCCGTAACCCTGATATTAAATTACCAAATTACCCTTAACCCCCCCGGGTTAAGCATAACCGGAAGACGGGTTGTTACATTAAGGGAGAGCCCATGAGTGAGAATTCATAGCCCCTTTCACGTGAAATTACCCTTAAGTAGGTGATTCCACACATTCGGATAGCTACAATTTACTGTGAAGAGGAAACTTATGACATAACACGGCTATAGCATACTCTTTCTTTTCACCACATTTTTTAGCTTCACGTTCAAACACTAAACGTTCTATCTCAATAGCACTTTTCATGAGATCATTAAAAATTTCTGACTTTATAAATCCCATCTTCAATTAAATCTTTACACGAAGATTGAAACGACATACTTCCGTAAGATTCTTTTGAGTTGTTCCATCTGGACACTTTAGTGCAAGAACTATCCATCCTTTTATGAAGTCACGTACTATCTCCTTTGGCCCCTACTTTGTTGAATAAAGTTGGGTCATATATGTAGTTGCTTCTTCATCAAAGAAATGACTCAATAATTTAGCTTCCAAGTCTGCTCATGTTTGTACCGATTTTTCTGAAAAAGTCATATACTAGTCAAATGCAGTTCCCTTCAAAGTGCTGACAAATAGACTAATAAGTATGGCATCATTGTCAACAAGGTTTCTAGTTAAAGCCTTGAAGTGGTAAATATGTTGTTTTGGAAAAGCTTGACTATTATAGGTTTATACATTTGGCTGCTTAAATTTGGGTGGGAAATGTATTTTATCTATCCAAATTAGGTAAGGGGAATTTACTCCCGTTTTTCTCAACTTAGACTTCTTAGATGTGTTGAAAAGCTTCTTGCATCTATTTTCTTAATACAAGTGCTTGAAGACTTTTCCTATTCATTCCTTCATTTTCATGAGAATTAACTTCATAGAAGTCACCTTGATGATTAGAAGTAACTTGTTGTTGACTTTGAGTTCTTGTGGCTAATGCTCCAATCATGCCTTTTAATTCTTCTATTTGCTTCTTTTGATTTGCCATAAATTTAATAAAATGTGTAGGGACTTGCCCTATCTCTATGTCATCTTTTTTTCCTGTTGCCATGTGCACTCTAACTTTTCTAGATTTCAAAGAAGACAAAGTTATGAAAATAGTGTTGGAAGAAGTAGAACTATCCTCCACTTGAACCTCCTCTTCATCATCATCTTCTTCTCCATGAGTGATTGAAGAAAATCCATTTGTTGCAAAAATGAATTTAGGAGACCCAGATGAAGTCCATACTGTCACGGACGGAGTTTTTGGGCAGCCGGCCTTGCGGCGCTTGTAGGCTGAAAACCCACTAAGCAAGCATGCGAGTGGGACAAGAGGTTTGCTTTGCACTGGTACGTTGCGCAATCACTTGCGGGCGCATGCAAGGAAAAAGGTAGTGGGCAAAAGCGAGTCACATTGCAAAGAAATAAATGAACACAAGCACAAAAGATGAATGCATTCACTATCAACATGTTTACAAGCAATAGGTGCAACAACACTAGCCAACTTGCACAACTACTCACTCCCCCCTATATAATATAAGAGATTTTTTGTATATGGCTGGAGTAGCAGCCAGAGTGGTTGTACGGGCATAGTTGCACCATAAAATAAAAATAAAGAAAATACATAAAAATAAAAAAATGTACATGGAAGTAAAGCAAAAAGGGAATTGGTAGGGTGCCCGAAACACAGTTCATGACACTACACCCCCATCTTTTAAGGAATTTTTTTTTGCTTCATATGTAGTATTTAGTTATTTTCATAGTTTGTTCTTCTTTACTTTTTGAGCCAACCATATTTACAATTGCAACATGAGGCTTCTTCTCCTTAGGCATCCCACCTTTATGTTATTTTCAAGATTTTAGGAGAACTTGAGCTCAAATTCTTAATTTCATCACTTAAAGACAATTTTTCTCAAGTATCAAACTCGTTAGAAGAAAATAGTATTTTAGGATTGTCTTGCATCATACCCTTCTCAAGAGTTGGGTGTTCCTTTTCCCTAAGTTGTGAAGACTTATTAATGTTATCATTATTAAAATCTTCTCTCCTCCAACGAAATTTTGATATATCAATAGTAGGAAATTGAGTGAATTTGGATAACTTTCTTCCTCGTAAGTATGGTCTTCCAAAGTCGTTTCCTCTATAGTCATTTTTTTCTTCTAAGAAATGTATCATCTCGTCATTGCCACACGTAGGTCATGGAAGTAACACACTTTGTTGAGTTATTTTTGAAAAAAAATCATGGTGGGTGAAATTATCAACTTCCCTTTTCGGGAAAGAGTTTCCCCATCTCATACTTTTTTGTCTTTTTTTTCATAGGCTTACACCTCTTAGGATTTGAATTATTACCCAATGTAGGATAATTATTTTGTGAAATTTCATTCTTCATTGCAAGTGAATCATGTTCAGTAACATGCCTTTTCGGCATGTGGATTTCTTTTTGCCCAATCTTTTTATCATATAGAGCTTCCACGATCATGCAAGAAATTTTCTTTGATCTTGTCTTGAAATTCGACGACATTTTCTTCTTTCCAGACTGAAAAAATTATCCATTCATGGGGAATGTAACAATCATACGTCTATTTTTCTTTTGGGGCTTTTGAGGTCTCAAGAACAAATTTATTGTCATTTTTCCATTTACATCCTCTAATGGTTTAAACTGATTATTTTGTTGTAGCTCTTTGAAGGAGGTTGGAAAATGATCCATTGGATCGCATATACCAATATCAATTAGGTTATCATTACGTCTTGAAACATTAAAAGCCTTTTTTAACTTTCCACCAAGAACTTTGTTCCCTAGACTTGAGAACACACTTTTACCACTCGATCTTACGCTAAAAGCAAAGTGAGGGGAGTGTGTGGTCTTAAGTTTTAGATGAACTTGGTTTAATAGGTCTCCATGAGTATTGTAACTTAGCCTGGAAAACACACTATCACTGCTCAAAACTTTCCCATGGGCAAAGTGAGGGAAGTGCGTGGTCTTAGGCTCTTCCTAATCTTGATTTACAAAGTCTTTAGGAGCATTGTGCCTTAGCCTTGAAAACACATTGTCACCACTCAAAAGCATCCATGCTAGTATCCACTGGAACCACCATTTTTTTTTCATGTTTTTGTTTTGACAACAAGATAAAAAGAGGAGAAGATCTCACCGGGTGTGCCAGAAATTTGTTGGTGGATTTCGGTAGTTCTCTATACACAAACCAAGATAATTGATCGGATGATCCTTCCTTGCAAGGGATAGAGAAGAACTTTTTTTTCTAAGTGGGGACAACCTTCTCTTGATTAATAAAGACTACTCTTTACACTTTAGAGTTAGTAGTAGTGATTAATCAATTTTTGAAACTTTTCGATTAGTTGGCAAAAATGAAAGAAACAACTTGGAATTTATTAAAATAAGAAAAGGGAATTGCCAGGAGAAGTGGCTACAACTTTCAAGTTAAAAAAAAATAAGAAAAATTCTTCTTGAAGATGAGGGCTCCCTTTACACAAATTCTTCTTCCTTCTTGGTTATTTTTATTTGTCTTCTGATTCTTTGACCTTCTTCAACTTTCAAAAGATAAAGGTTTTTTAGGATTTAGATTTCTTCTGTGTGATAAACTTCTGGATTTCTCTTTTGAGGTTCTGTAAACTTGAAAGTCAAAAGTCTCTCCTTATGAAAACGAATGGGTATTTATAAGATAGAGGTTATACGGTTAAGCAAAGTGGTGAGTTGGAAGGGTAGTTTGTCGGAAGTGGAGAGTAAATTAGTGGGAGATAAAAAATGGGTTAGTAGGAGGGTTGGTAAGAACCGGCTTGATTAGTAGAGGAAGTGTAAAGTGTGAGTTAGTGAGAAGTGTGAGAGAAGGCAAGGCATTATACCTTTGACTTGGTTTCTTCTACTTCATCACTCTATTTACACATTATTATTTATTTTATTTTTATTTTTTTAAAACCAAACTTATCGTAGGGTCCACGAGTATTACTTAATATTTTAGTTTTATGGCTAATTTGGTGTAAGGTTTATGGGGTCTCACACAATACTTTGTAAAAAAAAAATTGTTTTGATGTAGCTACATAAGGCTTACAAAGCCTCTCTTAGTCATTTTACCTTTGAGTGTAAGGAGGCCCCCATGAATTCCTCACTTTTTTTTTGCTGGAAGCCTTAGTCCATTCCAACACATGTAGGATTAGATTTTGCTTCTTCATTTATTTTTCTTCTAACCTTGTCCACTTCGAAGACTTTGTCCACTTAAAAAAAAATAGTCTTACTCAAAGCTAGTCAAGCTCCGAAATATTAGCTTTTGAATTATGACTTTGAAAAAAAAAGTTGTCAATAGGACTATTCTAAATGTCATTCCCTAACAATATTCAAATTTTATTCACTCTCATAATTTTGGGTTTAAGTAGACTTAATTTACTTAACTCATTATAAATAATAAAAGTACTAAGCAGAACCTCAGCTTAAGCCTATTTGGTAAATCTTCTAAATTAGCAGATGTTGATATTACCTTAATCAATGGATTCAGCCAGCCATACGTTTTCTCTAGATTCGATTATTCTTTTCTCATATCACTTCTCTTCAAGTGTCCACCAATTAAAGTCAATTATGGAACCACTATAAAAGGATTTTGTTCCTTTTGCATGATGTTTGACTTTTGTGACTTCCGTATCGACCATTGCCTTTTCAAATTCAAGCACCCAAATGCAATTCCAAATACTTATTCCACCTACCTTTCTTTTTTTACAACAGTGGATAAAATTTCGCTCTCTTTCAAAACACATTAAACCAGTCCAAGTTATGAACATAAAGTGAATTAGAAAATATAAATACTTGAGAACAAAACAACGTGTGTTTATGCTTACATCAATTTTGTACAAGAAAATGGCTATTTCAAACCTAATAATGACTCATTTACCCCATTTTTTGTTTACCCCACGTGAATTTTTAAAATATCTCAATTTTACCCTATTTTTTTCTATTGTTTTTTTGCAAACTTATATAACCCAACTAAATCATTTGCTACATTTAACCTTACCCTCAAGGCTTCTTTCTCTCTCAAACAAGCCATAATCACCCTCACAATAACTTGCAGTTTCAGAGGATATACATCTTATGGAATTTATATAATAGATGATGGATACTTATTGTCATCTTCGTAATAATGTAGATGAATCATAAACTTTGTGACTGATATTCCACTAATGTGTGGTAATATGGATGTTGCTAGTGGATATGATAGTTTATTTTGTGATGATATAGTATAATTATGTGCATAATTATTATATAATATTTTTTTTCCATCTCATTGGGTATACTTATATACTCAGTATTCGTGTGATGTAGATTATATGAAGGGTTAAAATTACGTAAGACTTTAAATATGCAACAAAGACGATATTTGCTAGGCCACCTGAAATGTTTAAGTATTTTTTTTACTTTAAGGTAGATTATTTTAAGCATATAGGTGTCAATCTGTTTATATTTGTGTGTATCAAACATATACTTTGGCAAGACCCTGTGTAATTTAGTATATGATTTGACTTTAATTATTATTGTACTTTGATTTACTACATGTATGTTCGAAA
The DNA here is from genome assembly GCA_035235625.1 of Saururus chinensis. Classification (NCBI taxonomy): domain Eukaryota; kingdom Viridiplantae; phylum Streptophyta; class Magnoliopsida; order Piperales; family Saururaceae; genus Saururus; species Saururus chinensis. The sequence continues at coordinate 39,279,310 of CP141145.1, forward strand.
AACAATTGGCTTATACCTCAAGATAAATTATCGAATGTTGACAAAAAAATTTGAAAAAATATTTTATTTATATTATTTTATTTATAAAAATATGTTTAAAAATCTCAAAGCATGATAAGGTAAAAGGGTGTACAAGAATCGCAACAACTCCGATACAATATTGTAAATAGCAAATCTATAACAAAATTCATCGTAGGATAGGGGAGAAGAGAATGAATGGGGATAAATAACTCCAATTTAAAATAACTAATATATTATTTTATTAATTTTATAAATAATCAATGAAGGCATAACCCTTACACATTTATAGACCTCAAATAAGAATTTTAATCCTAATATATAGAACTTGTAATCATAATGGGCCTCTAACATTACCCTAAGCCCATTGAGAACAAACTCCTAATTATGTCATAACAAAGAAGTAGAGAGGCAACAAAGAAAGAGAGGGAGAAGAGACAAAGAACAAAAAGTAAAAAACAAGTACAAGAGGGAGAGGGGCTAACCCACCAAGAATCCCACCAATTGTCACAGGGTAGCGAAACATATTATTAGTGACTCATACTAAAAGCACGCATGTGTAAGTATATTGTATACTTGGTGTACATGTGTTACAAAAACTGCTTACAACGTTGCGCGCTCTATATACATGCATTGCAAAGAAAACCAACAACGTTGTATAATATGTGTAAGTAACATTACGCTTAATGCACGCAACGATGTACATACATGATTTACCATGTTAAAACACTTAGTTGGCTAATTTATTGTTTAAAATATTAACATATCCCCTCTCCTTAAAATATCATTGAAGAATTGAAGAGTTTTGCAAAGTATTTTGGGCCACTTAACAAACTTTAAATGCTCATACAACTACTTTGGCTACCACTCTAATAATATTAAAAAAAAACTATATTGTACCAAGAAAAACTAAGTGACCTAAAATATATAAATTATTAGTATAATACATAGCCTTTTAATAGACTTATACATTTCAACAGACCTAGTCCCTCTTAGATAAGATAATAAATTTCTTCTGTATTACTAAAATGACAACCAAAAGTAAATGTATGAGCATATCTAATCCAAAGTTTGCCAACCCAAACTCTCTAATACTATCTTAGGAGAATGAGACATTAATACTTTAAACACTTCAAACTAGCTAACAAAGTGTCCTAATATAGCCAAACTATATATACATAACATTATAGACACATATTATACAACATTATAAATAATTCTTACAATACAATGTACCTACACATAAGTACACCCTAACATACCACAAATAATATACTTTGCCATCTTGTGACAACGGCTACGTTTGTCTAACTTGGAGAGTGTGGCAACAAACATTGAGGGTGTAGCCGAGAGGGTGCAAATATGGGGAGTAGTATAGGCAACTTCCCAGCACACATCCCAGCCCAGCTCACACCCCAACGGGAAACTAACACCCCTGGCCAGCATCCCCACAGAACAACATCCATGACCAGCCAGCCCTACAAAGGGGCCGGTGAGCAGCCGATGCTAGGGAAGAGGACGGGTTTTTTCCCCTGATCACCCTTACACGGTACGGAAATCTCCCCGCCAATCATATGCAAGGCTCCACGAGTGGCACTAATAAATGCAAACAAAAATTTTGTCCCTTGACTCTACCTCCTCCACTTACTGTACTTCATTCATCCTCTACTTCCAAAAAAAATGTATGGGTGAGAGATTTCATTATTGACTCAAGTATCTTTACAAGCATGGGGAGATAACCCAGGTTGACCAAATGGACAGACACTATGTACACTTTTGAACATCTGCAACCAGACCCGTGTAGGAGGTCTACGACGAAGCTCAGTTGCCAATATCGAAGTATTTTGGATCAGCTGGAAAATGGTGTTCCACATGTAACTGCAACAGACAGGATTTTATGACGCCTCAGCATACCATCAAGGAACCATAAACTACTGAATAATAATTTATCATATATTTAAAGGGCAAAAATATTCATATAATTATGACCAGGAAACATCTGAGACCTAAGGAGAAACAACTGCTTCAGCTCTATTTATTTTATCCTATTACATTGAGAATATGGAAGCCAGAAACATGGATTCCCCTGTCCACACAAAAAAGAGAAAAACATCCACCATACAAAAACAAACAAACAAACAAAACAAAATGTTGCACATCCTCGCTTCATCAATGAACTGAATATAGTGTCTAAGTACTCTGAAATCATTTATAAAGAAGAAGTCTTTTTGCCAGCATTCAATTCTACATTTTTAATAGCCAAAATAGCTAAACGGCTAGAGGACTGCACCAACTACTATATGATTTTACGTTTTATATGCATAGAAGGAACACTATCATGCCAGTCGCATCCTCAGCATCAATGATAGTCTACCAAATGTACCTCATTCTTTTTATGTGCTTTACAACTATCAACAAAATCATCACCACACACACCATCGGGCCTCATGACATATTCACCAAAAGGAAAATGAAATAATAAGAATAAAATTAGAGGTGTTCAGCAATTGCATGGCTACAAAATAATTTGCCTGTCTGCGTACTTTCAAAGAAAGGATTAACTAGGATAGATAAGGCTTAAATGGAAAACAGACTCAGAGAGAAAGAAATGTAGTGAACTTAGTCATGCAAAAGCACTCATATTATATATAAGATTTAAGTCCCCATACCTTGCCCTCATCAGCATCTGAATGGCGCTGAGGAAAAACAACCCTCAGGTCATTATACAAATAGAAACGCCTTCCTCCTTCGGCATCATTACTATTCCCATACGGTTCAGATAAAGGGCCAGATTTGCACCTCTGCATGGGCCTTGATCCCTTTTTATAAGGACACAGAAAACGTAGATGCAATGCATATCTGAGAACACCAGCACCACTGGTATTTTCGTTTATCTTAAGAGCATGTACAGGTTTATGGTATATAGGACCTAACACTTCACCAGATTTGTTTTGGAAATTTACATTACATATATCTCCAGCAAGGTCTAGCTCACTTTGCCTGTCATTACCTTGTACAGCTGAAACCATTGAAGAGCTCGTGTTGATACACTGTGACTCATACGGTTGAGAGAAGAGCTGAGCAATACTACTATCACATCTGAAGTCAAGCTTACTAGAGCTTTCCTTATGGCCTACTTTACATCTCTGGTCAGTGCAACTCCCCACATTTGTAAATTCCTTGTTGCCATGAACCTGTGTTGTTGATTTTGAGGCCACACCACCTGCGGAACTTTTAACACCAAAATCTCTGTTTCCCAAGGAGGCAAGTGTTACCTTTTGCCGTAAGAAGGTCTTCTCCCATTTGAACAAGTCAAAACATACAGTCAAAATTTAGCCCCACAAGAAGAAGGTAAAGATAGACTACCAAAGTGTTGACTACAATAAAACAAAGAATATATAGCAAGAGATGACGCTACTTAAATACAGTCATTTAGCACCTAGTAATTAAAATTTCTGGAAGACAGCTATAAAAGCAAAATATAACACTCATAAACAGAGTATTACATACCTTAGTTCCAGAAGGCATGTCACTCAAATCATAATTACAAAAGAAGGTATGAAGGGGTGTCATCTCTGGATTGCTGAGAACCTATGAATGACAAATCTTATCAGAGAGTAGAAAAAACACGCCATATCTAAGCATGTGTACAGTTTCATCTAAACCATAAACGGATGGAAAATTATTATCTCCTAAGGAGTAAAGGCTTTCAACCAGGACAATGTGATTGAAGACATCATTCAGATATTTTTTTAGAGATACAAGAAAAATTAACTCAAAAGTGAAAAAAAAAACAATTAGTTTCCAAAGGTAGCAAGACCAACAACTCTCTAAAACTGTCAATTCACATAAAGATTGATTAAGAACATTTTTTAGTTAGTCATCTTGTGAAATACACGCTCAGCAAAAAATCAATTACACAACAAAGGCGTTTTCAGTGAAATCTTAATTACCAATAATGGCATGCAGTTTACACAAGCTTGCTCATAGAAGCATATTAATTGCAATGTTTGCTACTAAACCACATGTCTATACGCTTTGCAGATAAAACCTTTTCAATTTAACTTTTCCCCATCTTATGTTGAAAATCAAGTTATACTTCTACCCACAAATGTTGCCTGTCCAACCAGAAGATGTAGGCCATCCTGAAGACAAAAATAATGTAAAAGTCTAACATCATCTTTAACCGTCAATACCCTTACCAAGAGACAAAATAAGTAGGGTAAGAAAAGTCATGTAGTTAAAAAGAGAATCCATAGAGAAGCCATAGTAGAAGTATACTTATGTTGTTTCAGATATAATCGTACAACAGAAGAAAATTTGTCATAAACGGTAGTCCTTAAAACTTAAAAGAACCATTTATCATAAATGGTAGTCCTCAGACATAATATTTTTGTCTTTGCAGAAACTGCAAAAGGTTGGAAAAAAGAAAAGGTACTACAGATTTTGATCTAACAGAAGAGCCTTCCTCCAAAACTGTGTTCATATGATTGCACAATTTGGCACATCCATTTTTAAGATTAGAGATAATACGCCTAACTTACTTGATATAACCAATCTATTTGAGGGCAAAGAAACCTAGTACCAGTTGAATGCGCCCTTTCATGGGAATACGCAACCGACTTCTTGAAGCTCGCGACTCATCATTACTGCTAAGACTTCTCTTCAATTTTGGAACTTTTGATTTAGTAGGGGGCAAATTACCAGCAAGATCAATCGATGCATAGTAAAGTAAGTAGCTATCTCCTTCCACATTTGTCACAGAAAAGGACAGTTTTTGGGTTGGAGGAGAAAAGGTGCCTCCAGTAACATTTAAAACAGCAAGAAAGCCATCTATTCTCTGTGTGGATGAAAACAAAATAAAATGCAAGTTAAAATATAAATTTATGTCTATTAACAAGAACACCGAGATTCTTATTACAGCTTAGTATTAGAAATGACCTGAGTATATTTGCCAGATGACAATCGGCCTGACAAAAGAGATTCTTCAAATGAGCCAACCAATGACCTCCGTACAGGTAGCCCACTCAAGCTCCGGACGAACTTGGCACATTGTGGGGAAAAAGCAGACTCTGAACCATAATGCCAGCTTCTACCAGAAACATTTTCAGGACTATGAGGACCTAAATCACTTTGCAGTATATCAAGGCCTTGATGCAGATTGCTCATGGCACAGAATTCATCATCTTCTTGAGAGCATAGAATGCCTGAAATGTTTTCATCCAGAAATCTTTCATCCTGTGGGATACATGTATGATTTTCTCCAGCCGTTTTTATTCTGTCAGACCATTTAGGACCAAGAGGAGACAAAGAAAGAGGAGGTGAAGCAGCCTTTTTTTGAGGAATACTTACTGGCTGCGGGAAATTGCTACCACTACTTGCTTCTCTGCAAGTACACGTGTCTCGAGCAAATATCAGCTCCTTGTGATCAAGCAAAGGTCCATCAGTAAGAACTGCTACATCCACTCTTCTACTAGCAAACATATTATCAAATTTTGTGCCCCTGAAAAGAGGCCAGGTTGCGGTATTCAAGTAGTTGTCATTGCCAAAATTAGCTTTCTTGCAGTCATGTGCAGAGGAGAAAGCAACTGGAACGCCATCATCAACAATGTCAAGAGGATCGCCACGAAATTGATCCGTAGAAAGCATACCATTTAAAGGGGAGAACATACGCTTTCTAACTTGAAGACAGTGTGAATCAACTGTGCCATGTAGACTTCCAGATGCAGCAATTGAATGGTTCCTTTCCAATGATATTTTCTCACATCCTTCAACCACCAAATTCGATTTGCCCGATTCAAAACCCACAATCCTTGAAATTGGATTCTGCACATTACTTCCAACTTTTGGAGCAAGCCAGTCACTTTTATCCGACAAGTCAATTTTCAGTGCATGGATCTTGGAGGCGCCATCAACTATAGATGTCTGCCTAAATTGTCCATCAGAAACTTTTGACTGCTCCAAGGAAGTTTTCCTTTGAAATTCAAGAGAAGAGCAAGGAAAATCCCTTGTTACCATACTTCCTGTGCTTTGCAATCCATCTAAATCACATGTACTCATTCCACCAAACCGGGGAGGGTTCTGCACAAACGTGCTTAATGATGCTGCAACTTCATCAGCAATTTTGCTGGAAGAAACTTGTGGTAAACCCATTGACTTTTATTGGTATGTTACAAAAATCTTCAGTTTACTGTATTTCGCTTCCCCTGCACTTGAATACACAGTCCACAATCTCCTCTTTATGGAGATTCATAGTCTGAAGTCCCTGTGAGAGCAGCGAGAGCAATTACTCGTGTAAATTAACATCCATGTAGAATAAAATGAAACATAGAATTACACAACTAACAAAAAAAGGCAAACTAACACTACATATATGGTAGTAAATGCAACAAGTCCACGTCCTTAAAGCATTAATAGATAAAAGTTATTGGTTAATGCCAATACAAAATCCAAGAACAAAAGAATAGTCCAACAGGATGTCATGCAAATAGGTTCACCATTCAAGTGCCTGCAAATAATAAAGCAAATTTGCTTTACATCAACAAACAAACCATCCTGTTTCAATTTCTTCAACGGATGAAGGGTCCTCTCATTCCATAGCAAAGGGTGATCGTTTAAAAAGAAACAAGTTTTGCAGAAAAAACAAATGAACTAACAATACATGTTGTACTTAAAAAAAAAAACCCAAGAGAAGATTGTGATTAGAATGGCACTCCCATAAGGATTAGAAGATGAAGGCATCTCTTTTTGTCCTCCTTATGGCTCTAAGAATAATTAAGAGGAAAAAATGGATGAAAGTACTGCCAATGCAATTGTTCAAAGTTCTGTTTTTTACAATTTCTAGATGATCAAAAACCTTTTCCCATCTTCTTCCAATATAAATTTCAATAAATTTAAGCTGGAGAATAAGGAAACAAATTTTCATCTACACAAAATCCAGTCACCAAATTCCCAACATTTGCCATCATCGCAAAGTTCCTGTCTTTTTTTTTTCATTTTTATCCCTCAAACCAATCATCCAAACCGATTTCACAGAATCCAAAATACAATTTTTAAAAACACATATAACAGCAGAAGCACTCAACGGGTTCCTTCCCCGCAACACATTCTCACCGACAACTATGCAAATTCATGCTAACAATCCACCTTCAGACCATCAACGCCCATAAACTTGATATTCCTTCACAACAGAAAAACCACCAAAATCGCTGCAAACGCGAGCTATTGACAACCAAATGGAACGTATTACAGCAAAATTTTTAGATGATAAACCTCATAGCTGGCCGCCGGAGAACCGACTTGGGCAACATGTTCGATCTTCCGGTCATTAGTCGAGACTAACGCAGATCACCACACCAAAAACTTGTCGATTAAAGTGGTTGATGTAAATGAAATGTTACCAAAAAATTTATAAAAAATACAGAGATGGCGAATACTAGGCTATTGTCGTTTCTTCTTCTTCGTCCTCTCCTTTCTGAGGTTCCTCCCAATCCATTCCCTTCCTCTTCTTCTCCATCTGTGTTTCCTTCACTTTTATACCCGAACCAAATTTCCAGAGATGTTACGGTCAAAATAAAAAATACGAAAAAAGACTGCCAAACAAACAGAAAACTCTTGTCTGATTGCAGAAAATTAATAACTTTTTATGTATATGTATATGGGAAGAAATACGAGAACTCCATGTGTATTCTAACTGAATCCCGTACATAATTTTAAAAAACTCTATAAAAAAATATTTCCTTCCTCTTATATTAATAACTATATCTATAATCATTGTTACATTTAAAAAATTAGTTATTTTTATTTAAATAAGTAAAACACATATGAAAAAATAAGCTTATGATATTATTTTTTAAGTATTTAATAATTTAAATTTAACAAAATAAAATAATTATATTAAATAAATATATTTTACAATTATAACTATTAAGTTAGGATGGAAAGAGTAATTATTATTAAAAAGTAAAATTCATATCTAAGAGAAAATAATAAGCTTATGATATTTTTTAAAAGTACTTAATTATTTAAATTAAATAAAACAAAATTATTAATGTAGATTAATTTTTTTACTAAATTGAGCTATTAATTAATGACTGAGGAAGAATAAGCTCAGGCTTTATGAGTTGCATGCTATGTACTTTTAGTAGATGGTAAATATTATGAGCTATGTAGTATATGAAAAAAGGAAAAGGAGAACACTATTATGCTATGTGGGGTTGTGAAAATGCACGATGAAAAAAATAGATAACTTCAAATAATCTATGTTGTCAAGGCTTATAATAATGGGACTTATAAGTAAATACTCTTTTTATACATCATATATAAAATATAACTCTTGTTCTTAAGCTGAATAAAGAAAGTAGTCATAGTTTAGTTTCCTCCATGTTTTTATGCTTCTTAACTCCCAAGTTTAAAATTTTGATACATATTGTATTTGGTAAAACGCTTAAAACACAAATAATGTGTCCTACTTAAAAAAGTTAGTGTATATATATATATATATATATATATATATATATATATATATACTCTCTTAGAGCCTAGATAATATGCACTTGGCACATATGTGTCGGTGTTTACCGGCTGCATGATTTATATCGCACCAACCCATATCTTTAGGGGAGCGAGTGAGTTTTAAAAACTTACATATGTACGTTGACACTTCTTAACTATTTCATATATATGATACTAATAAAAATGTATATGTATTATATATGTAAATATATATTAAATATGACAAAATAAATTAAAAATAAAATATATATTGAACGAAGGTTTCTCTTGCTTATCTTATTATAGTTATAATGCATTACTTTGAGGATCACGATGATCATTAATTATATACACAAGCTTTATATTAACCCATACACATTTATAGTGAACAATAGTAAATTCAAATCTTATTGGTTAAATATTAGGGTATTAAAAATACCTAAATTTGAATATATAATAATATTATTATTGAGAAATGTATTATGTGTGTATGGCTAACAAAAAAGTTCAAGAAAATATAGTTATGTAAAATCTTATTTGATAAGAGTTTATTGAGAGCTTTGTAAAAATACAAAAAACTCAAAAATTCGAGTTTAGGAGTATAAAATATAGCATCATAAAGTTAAAATTAACATAACTTACAAAATATGAGGTATGATTATCATCTTTTACTTTATAGGGATTGAAACATATTGAATAGAGGTAAAATAGTGATTAATTGTATAAAATATGGGTCAAACTGTTTGATTTTTAAAGTTTTATAATACATCAATTTGTTTTATATTATGTATAGCAAAAAATCACACACACTATACATGTGTAAATATAGATAAAATAAAATAAATTAAAATTAAAATATATATTGGAGAAAGGTCTCTCTTGCGAGCTATAGTTGTAATATATTTACTTTCATGATCACAATGATTATTAGTTATATACATAAATTCTATATTAACCCACATATACTTATAGTAGGCAATTGTAGATTTAAATATCATAAGTTTAAATATTGTCATAGGTCATCAAATATAATAATGTCGAAGGATTTTGAAGCATGTTATTCATATTTAGAACCAATTTGACAACATCTTATTTAATAGAGTTCTTTAGGGGTTATCCAAATGACGTTAAAAATAAGCATATATATATATATATAATATAATATAAAAATATATTATATAAAAAATATGTTATATACGTGGGGCCTAAAAAGGTTTGAGAAAATTTAGTAATGTAATATCTCATTTGATAGGGCTTATTGAGGGCTATCTAACAATACTAAGAGTGGGAGAAATAGAGTTTAAAAGTGTAAAATATAATATTATAAAGTAAAAATTAACATAACTTTAAAAAATAGGGATTAATATTCTACCATCTTTTACTTTTTGGGGGTTGTAATGGGTCAAATAGGTGTAAAACAATGGTATAAGATATGTGTCAAGCCATCCGATTTTTTAAGTTTTATAATATTTTAATTTACTTTATATTATAGTATGATAGTAAAATTTACATAAATTATATATGTAAATATAAATTGTATAAGATAAAATAAAATAAAATAAATTCAATTTAAAAATAAAATATGTATTAAACAAATATCTCTCTTGCATGTTATAGTTAGAATCATTGCTTTAATAATCACAAATATCATTAATTATACATACAAATTCTATATTAACTTATATATATACTTATAGTTAACAATTATAAATTAAATTTTTATAGGATACATATTATGTCATATGTTCGCAAAGATAATAGCGTTGAAGGGTTTTGTGCCGTAAAGCTTGTTATTTATATTCCAGACCAATTTGGTGGTAGGTTTCATTTGATAATACTATTTGGAGGTTTTCAAGGACATTAAAAATACACAAGTTTAAATATGTATAATATTTATAAAATATAAAAAAAATTATAAAAAATATATTATATACATGTGACCTATAAAAAGAGTTTAAGAAAATATAATAATGTGAGATCTCGTTTGATATAGCTCATCAAAAGTTTTATAACAATATTAAGAATACACAAATCCACAAGTGTAAGATAGAATATTATAAAATTAAAATTAATATAACTTAAAAATAAGGATTAAAATTTTAAAAATTTTAATTTATAAGGAAAAATATATATTAAATTAAAGTAAATAAAAAATAATGGTATAAAATATAGGTTAAATAATTGAAAATTTAAAGTTTTATAGAATATTTCAAATTATTTTATCTTATAATATGATATATGTAATATATATTTATTTATGTAAAAATACATTTAATTAATTAAAAGAAAATATAGAGGTGAATTGTGCGGAGCACGTGGCCGGAGGTTGTGGACCCCTACCATATGTGGCTCCAAAATGGACTTGGGCATAGCCAACGGGTAAGGCATGGCATTGAACTAATTAAGTACAAGAAAGGTGGATAAAAGAAGGGCATACTCGTAGTTTGAAGGGTCAAATAAATCAAATCATTTAAGGCATAGATATGTGAAGGGACGTTTTGGCTGAGGTGTCGGGTCCAAATGGAAGCGGGGTAGGAAGGCGATCCATGTCGCCGTCGGAGCGGTGTGGTTTTGGTTGGCTACGCCCACAGTGCGATGATGAACACGCTTCCAACCCCAATAAATATCCTTGCTACCACACCTGGACTGTGCCCTTGATTTGGAAAAGACCAATGTGGACCTTGGAATAGACCAACTCAATAGTTGTTTAAACAAATGCATGCGTAGAAGATACATAGCCATGGAAGGCGAGGCTTAATGCCCTCTAGTAAAAGTATTATATGGACTCTTTAGGCATTGTACATATGCTTAAAAAGTCTCCATAAGTCATTTCTATGGACAATTGCGGCAATCATCTATGAGATCAAACTTGACTGACTGCTAATTTCACTTAAATTCATATTCAACATATATTTACAAAGGGCAACCGAGCTAGGTATTACTTGACAGATAAGGAATTTGCCACCCAACTATTAGTCAGCCTACCTCACTTTAACACAGACGGTGATCTTCTATACATGCATGGGGTAGGCTGGCTAAAATACGAGGTGAAAGACTTTCTCATCCTTACTTGACTATGTATTATTTTTTTCTTCTCTATTTGCAAGGAGGATTTTTAGACTATTTTTGTTGATAAAAAATTTTAAGCAAAAAAATAAGGTCCACCATTTTCTTGGTGATTAAGAACGATAACAGTGCTCATTAACCGGCAAGCGAGCAGGTTTCATCATTCATTCACCACGAAAAAACCGTCAGAGAGAATGATACTATAAATATATATAGTTTTTAAAAATAAAAAAATTATTGGTGCAACTAACACGCAATCAACGGCATGATTTTTTTGGGGAAAATAATATTTATGTATAAAAAATATACAATAAAAATTAACATATAAAATTTAATTAAATTAAATAAGTGAGCCAAAATAAACTTTGTGTGTGGTTCACTGAATAAGTCCAATCAAAATTTATGTGCAGATTTTTGTAGATAGTTTTATTGTATAAATAATACTATCTTGTTTTGAGTGCGTAGCCCCTGTATCTGTATTAGTCTGGGGCGGTTTTGTCAACGGGATGCAGAGTGCCAGAATCAATGAATCATCTGCACTTTGTTTTACACTTTTCTTTCACAACTTGGCTGCATAACATTACGGTATGATTCTGGCACAGCATCCCGTCGACAAAACTGACCCAGACCCGTTCTCTTGTTCCACAACTTGACTGCATTACTGTATGGGCAACTGGCACTGAGCTTTCAGCGTACGATTATGATTTTCCTTGTGACTCATGGCCGTCAAATTAAGCTGCTGAATGACGTTCTGGCTGGCATCTGATTAGCCTGGCTACCTAAGATTATACATTTTTTTGGGAAAGAATCCTTTCAATCACGACCCGTCCTTTTTGAAGAGTTGAAATTTTAAATTGAGTAGGTCTAAAGAAGAGACACGAAAGGATACCACCTTCCAATGCACTGGTGTACAGGTCCACATTCCACACACAACACAGTTCCTATTGATTGAACGAAGCAACCATAGACCAAAAAAGCCGGCAGGAAGTTTTCTTACCAAGAAAAATAAAACCGAATGCGTGTACCAGCTTTTCATTTTCTGTGTTGCGCAGTAAAAGAGAAGGAATATGACTTGTATATACTATTGGCGCGAGGACATTACATGAACCGACCTCTCCCTCTTAGTGTAAATGTTAGAATATAAAATAATTAAATAAAAAATTTCTTTTAAACTGTTTGAGTTTTTGGGAAATACAATTATCTTAAATGGTATTTTTGGACATCTTACGTTCAAGTCTTGTTAAAAACATTATACTCTTGCTATGTTGTAAGTGCTGCATTTGTACATGAGGGGATATGTTACAATAAATAAAATTTTCCCTTCAGAACAACTGGAGCCTTGGGAAACACAATTATTTTACAAAAATTAAACACAAACCCACTTATATTTAAAAGAGTACATTTTTATTTTTTTACAGAGGATAAGTTATTTCATTAAGGGTGCAAGTGTAGTTTTTTTCTACAATACAAAGGAGTTTATATCTAGTTTAGGACAAAGGCTAGGGCATGTAAATATCACTTTACAACTTAATTAAAGAGTGGGTCGCGGACTGTGATGTTCTCCTAATTTTTGTGTATCAGACGCTTTGCAGTCTCTTGTAGTTCACAGATCAAATTCAGAGTCGGTTGGTTGCCCTGGATAAGCCTTAGAAAAAAAAAAACAGGTAATATTTTTTATTATCTCCTTCAAAAAAATGAGAGTATTCCGTGGAATTGATCCTTGTAGATAGGTACATTCATTTTTTGACACGCAAATTAAGATTAAAATATAAAATTACTCACGTGACGTGTAAAGAGTGATAAAATATGTTAAACAACGAGTGGATCTATGCACTACGAAGTGGCTTGTGGCTTGTGCATCGGTTTCACCGGATAATTTCTCTAAAAAATAGCCTGGGCAATGCCTTTCGATGGAAATAGTCTGACTTGACTACTCGTATGAGCAGCTCGTATTTGTTTATCATGGAAATATTCAAATCTAGACTACTCAGGCAACTGATGAGCTAACACCAAACACTGAACTGGTTTCATATAATGATGAAAAAAAGATAAACTCACTATCAATTCATTGTAATTAATACAAGCTCAAAAAAGAACTACCCTTTTTTCCTAAGTTAAGTGTCCACTTATGATATTTAAGGGCACCAATTTATTAACTTTTTATCCATTTGTACTCTACTAATTAATTATTATGAAAAGGATATGACAATTAATGTAGAATAATTAAAAAATTCAAATAATTAATATAGGAATGAGGGGATCTCATTTGAGGAAATATGTAAATATTTTTTTTATAGGACTCAACACCCTTCACACAAGATCTCACAAGGGAGGTGAGGAGTAAAGAGCAGCAATTTACAAGGGGGAAACATTTTTTATGCTTCCACTAACAATCAGCCTAGTGTAAGTCATGTATGTGAGTCCTTGATATTTAAGATAGATAACATATACACTAACACACATTAGCTTAAGTAATACCGATATTAATATATATTAGTATATACGTCATCAATCTCATGGATGAAAGGCTCCCTTGTAGGACTTACATTACACTCATTATCAGTGAAAAACATAAAAAATGATTCCTTACAAGGGAACAACAACTGCAGCGGGCAGATATGGTGGGCATATGAATATTAGCCATTTTTGTGGCTTGAGGGTCATTTTCTTTCTATATTATAATTTTACTTTGTTATCTTGGTCATATTCCCAATTGACTAGGATACATTAAGCCATCCAATCCCTTAAACCCCACATATCACATTTATTTACCAGTGTGGTGAACTTTCCTAGAGGCAGTGCCTACGGTTTCACATGTCAGTTGTATGCCCACCCCATGTGTATTTAAGCCTGGTGGCTTCACATATGCTAGAGCCTGCAGAGTTGGATAGGAATTACCTACCTCTTTAGTCTGTAATATGCAGTTTGTCTCTATTCCATTAACCGAAGTCTATATTAATTCTTAATTATGGAAGAGTTTTTCATACTCCTTATTGACAATGAGCTTAGCATAAACCTCGTATGGGAGCTCTTAATATTTAAAATTAACGATGCACATATTAGTGCACATTAGCGCTAGTATTACTAACACTAACATGTGCACCATTGTTCCAGCAGATAAAAAGCTCCCACGCGTAGTTTAGGCTAGGCTCATTGTCGAACAGGAAAAACTTTTCCCCTTCATAATTGGTTGTCATTGTTGTTATGCTACTATCATATGTATGCGTTTACAGCTAACACCCAAAAATATCAGTCGAATTCCTAGGCGCTTGGTATTGTGCTTGCTCTACAATACTCTTTTAAGGTTTCCAAATGACATGCTAGCAGTAAATGCCTATATAACTTCTGGATGGTTAAATAACGTACTAGAGTGATTAAGCACATACAGCAATACAAGTGCACATGAAAGATCAAGTAGAGCATCAGAGGGGTATTATGCCCTCATTATGATCAGTGAAGAAATATCTGGCTCTGATATTATTCCAAGATACTTGAGTTCCTAAAAGCTTAAGCTGTAGAGAAATTTACAAATGCACACACAACAATGAATATGAAACAAATTTACAAATGCATACACGTGAAAGGTTGTCTTGACTTGTGTTTAAGACAGTAGTCAACGCTGGGTATCATGGTCACTATATAGTCAAGCCAACTATGAAAAAATAAATAGAAAGTCGTGGGATGCATATTAATTCTGTGAGGGGGAAGCAACCGGTGGTTAGGATAAACAGACTGTAGCTCTTTATTTTCCAGCAACAGCTTCAAAGGTTTTCAAGACAGTACTAATTAAAAGCTTCATATTTGTACTTTCAGAAAAATGAACTACAGTTACGACGGGCTCCAATGCATCATAACCTCAAGGTATCATACCAACCCCCGTTCTGACATAGTAGCAGAAAAAAATGAAAAGCCATATATTGTTGCATCATCAATATGACATTCAAAATATATTAAGCAAAAAATGGGAGTTATTTTACCATATCTAAATGTTCCATATCGTTTGTTAAAAAGCAAAAGTTTCATATCAATACATTTCAATTAGGGACAATTATCCCTAGATTAAAAACTGTCACCTCTTCTGTAAATGCCAGTCACTACGGACCAACAAAATTGGTATTCTCATCATAATCGGTTGCTCAAAAAAACAATGATTAAGATGGAAAGGCTATTAATGCATATGCTATCTACATAAACAGCAGAAATAACTGCCACTAACTCAAGTGATAGGAAAATCTGAATGTTGGATATACACAAACGTAGGTCTGATCAATCCAGCCCTGAAACCAAAAAAAACGAGATCAGTCAATAATGTGGTTGACAGCAGTCTGAGAACAACAAAGAAACAAGATATCCCTAAGATGATGACATAATAGAAACTGCTGACCTTGAATTTCTCAGGAGAGCAGAACTAGCCAAGTAATATGGGGTGCATGTTTACAAAAGGAACTGGGGTTAAGGGAGGAGAGGAAACATCTTCGGTCAAGTCAGTATTTTCAGTATGACCTAACAATTTGGTAACATTTAAGGTCACCACTCTCTGACTGTTTGAGGGTGTGGAAAAACTGCGAGCAACTGTCCCTGGAGGCATTGGCAGCGGTGAAGGAACATGCGATGCAACCAATGGTACTTTTTTTACTGGAGAATATTCTTGATTTCGAGAAATTAAAGGTTCTGAATGACCAGTCAAACAAGGTCTGATTACATTTCCCAAACCAGTTGGAGGCCTCGGAAGTTTGTGAAGTTCATTTATCTTTGGGGAAGACTTCAGAAGTGTAGATACAGTTGAGGAGTCTTTTGCTGAGGAGAATGGCTGAGGCATTAGGACTTGTCCATGCTTTGTGGACGCCGACTGAGATTTTTCTGCAGAGTATACTACATCACTAGACGAGGTGACCTGCTTGCTTGACCAGGATTTACTTTCTAATGGGTCAGAGAAAGCATGTCTTTTGATTTTTTTATGGTCCGAATCGGTGTGAAGGCCCAATTGTGGGAAGGTGAGACCCTCAGCCAGCGGAGGTGGACATCTGAGGGAGGAACTGTTAATGTCACTCTCTTTGAGCATAGATTGCAAATTATCGAGGGAGTGACCAGTGATATCTTTGCTGGGTTTGTCTAGGTTCATGGAAGACAAATGCCACGTATCAAGTTCATGTATACTTGCATTAGTTTGCCTCGAGCCATCACCACGATTACTTGATCCTTTAGCAAAAGATGAACCCTTAGCATCGAGTGGTGTAGGCAGCACATATGAGTGAAACTTCTTTGTAGATGAAGGTTGCATATTCTTTGTCATTTTTTCTTCTGGATCATATTTCTTGTTGGGAAATATTGGAGCTGATTGACTGCCAGCCATCAGCCTATAGCCAGCAACAGGAACACCATCCAAGCTACCATCTAAATTTTCCTGAAAGAGGTTAAACATATGGCCATCAGAAATTTCCAACTTAACAAAATGCAGAGCTGCTTCCAATGAACTGCATACACACGTAAAGGCACTTATTAAAAAGAATGCACATTTCAGATTCAATTTTCTGACTTGAAGAAATAAATATATCTTCACCTTCAAGCTTTCAGTTGTTGATAAAGGAGTGTGTTCCACTTGATCTAGCTGCACAATGAAAGATAAATAAGATACTACGAAGGACCATCAAACAGAAGAGCAACAGCTCATCCACAAGGCGGAAGGAAAGGAAGGCCACATAAACAAAACAATTTGACAAGAAAAATATTTTTTCAAGATATTATTCATTTTTTTTTATACAACCTCCATCGAGTTCCTGGACAATATATCGTGTTGCCTCTTGTCATCATGTCCATAATCAAAACTCAACCTTCCATCATCATCATAGACATCATCCAGGTCATCATCTTCAAACCCACTGAGCTGGTAATCAATGTGCTGTTTCTCAGTTACTAGTTTCACATGCGGTTCAACAGCCTCCAGAGACTTGAGGGCTTTCTTGAAGAAATTTACCTGTCCCCGGGGAAAGGAATATAAGATACCACCAAATTAACCAGCAGAAATGTCAAAATGTGCCATAACTAAGAGCGCGAAAATAAATGCAGTAAAAACCTGGGCAGCATGGTGCCGAGCTGCTTGCGTTAGAAGACTTCTAGGATGTCCTTGTTTTATCGATTGCATTCGGAATACATATAAAATTGCCTCTTCATTATAACTATTGTAAGCTGTTTGCAACTGCTGTGGCAAGATATGGTCACCTCTGACATTTCTTGACCTCTGTTTTTCTCCTTGTGCAGCTGCTATCATTTCCACATATGCTTTTCTGAAGGACAAGACAGGGTTTAGAACAGAAACAAAGAACAATAGTCAAATCCACAATTATAGACAATGAGTCGATAGCATTTGTCACCTCTTCTCAAAACACTGGTGTTTCATCTCCTGCATCAATAAAAAAAAAAAATTTAAAGAGAACATTCTGCTGGACAGTGCTTCAACAAGATTTGTATATATGCTAACCAACAGGGAGTTGGTGGCATGGACAGGACCACTCCTCAAGAAGCGGAGGTCCTGAGTTCAAACCCGCCACTCTATTGGCCACCCACAGGGATAATTTCCAATTAACCAGGTCCGTTTGTTGTGTGGGCCATGTACGTGCCCGAGGGGATTGGTGGCGGGATACATTGCTCTAAAAGGCTGGTTGCCCAGCCCCTTCTAGTCAAGTCCCAAGGACTTGGACACCCCTCATTAACCAAAAAAAAGATTTGTATGTAAGCTAGGCACCATATAAGTAAATTTCATGCACAAACTATCTTGGTATGTTAGATTAGGCACTATTAGGAAAAAAATGAATACTCATCACTTCATCCCAAAAATTTGAGGGATAACTAGAAAAAGACTAATAATGTGCAAAATAACCCGCAACAAATTTTTTAACACATAATGTTTAATTGTGGTAATAAAAGTTTTACAAAAATTACACTTAATGACATATTTATGCCACTGAAGTAGCATTTGAGTGGTTACATTATGCTAATATTTGATATTGAGGGGCTTAACATGCATCACCAAGTCTGTGTGTTTGGATGAATGTTTCCAGCTTTTATCCATTTGTGGGGTGTAAGTCTTTGGAAAAAAAAAATCCTAACTTTTGTAATTTGTTTCAAGAGAAGTATCTTCTCCTGGAAATAAACCCTAGAACCACTTTAAACAGATAAATTTATCTAGTGCTTTTTATCTTTTTATGCAATTTGAAGGTACAATACAAGATCATCAAATTACTGCAATTAAGCTCATCCTTATTTCAGATAATTACTTTCCAACTGCTCATAACTTTCACAATTAGCAGCAGAAAATACACTGATGAAAATCACTCTGGCCATAGATAAGGATATTGATTGCCTGTCATGAGGTTCACAATTGCACTATGAACTCGCAATAATATCATGAGTTACCACACCCACTTAAATTATCTATAAATATGAATTCAGTGATTTTGTCAGCCAGAAGGTCCTACATTAAAGCATTTTATAAACTAAAGGGATCTGAAATCGAAATAGACTCCTTGCCCTGCCAAAGTTTCATATTTACAATTGTAAAGAGAACTCCCCAATTCAGCTGATTATCCACAGCAAAGACGATTCTTCACAATGACAGACTTAGGCTAGTATATATGCATTGTGACATATAATAGAAATATTTGTTGCGTTCCAATAGAACTTTTCAGTATCAAACGCTAGAATCACATGGTTTCAGCATCCAACCAAATTTGGAGAAATTACTTGTGTGGAGAATTTGATATTGTCTCCTTTGAGCAAAGTAGCATTTTCAGACAGGCAAAAAGAATCATCAGGCAAACAAAATTAACAGACAATGCTTTTTTATCTCAGTTCTCATATAAGTATTTAAGTGCCATAACACATCTAACCTCTACATTCCGAAGCTCATTCAGAAGAGACTCTGATGGAGTTGAAATTGTCTGGACAATATGAGAGCGCTGAAATATGCAAAATGACCAAGTCAATCCACTAACATCCAAACAACAGGAAAGAGATGGGGAAAACAATAACATATAACAAAAGCAGACGGCAATGTTTTTAAGAAACAACTTAAGTCAGTTGCAGAAAAACTACGTGAGCAGCAGTGTAAATGACAGATATTATGAATCAGGACTTACATAGCAGTCCATGAGTTTTCTAAGTTCGTATTGCACTTTCCCTAATGATAACAAAACTCTACCTGCATGAAAATGTTCAGCTTGAGTATGAGTACTTCAAAAAACAGGGTGGCATGCACATGAGAAATGAGAAGCCATGCATCACAAAGGCGCAGGACATAAGTGGATTTGCAAGAGCAATATCCCACATACAGTACTACACGAAGAATATACATGCAGCCAATTGATGTTCTTTCGAGTAGTTGTACTGCATGAAGATTAAAAGGTGCCAGGACTGACTCCATATGCAAAACAAAATGTTTTCACAGATTGAATGACACACCTTTAATCAAATACTATCAACTGGAAAATATGAAGAGAACACATAAAAGAGAAAAAGCACATTGAATACACTCACCAATTTCCTCATCGTCACTTGAGGCAGTTTTCTCCAGCAGACAAGCACCCATTTCCTGCAGTGACTCAGAGAACTCTGCAGCGCCAAGAATTAAACACATCAAAAATTGATGATCTAAAGCATGTATTGTCCAAATAATATATATACTTTGCAGAAAATGTAAACAGAGATACAGAAGACAGAAAGTTCCCATGCTACAATTTCGAAAGACAAAATACAGAAAATTGAAAAATTATGAGTTATCTAAATAAGCATTATAATGGACATTCAACTGAAAAAACATGAGTAACAGCTCTTAAAACTTATAAGGTAACAACAACAATGATGACAACCAAAAAGAAACAAATGACTCTCCATGGCTGCTTTAGAAACTATTAACTAACATCTCAAGTTCTCACTTAGCAGGACTGACAAAAAAAATGTAAATGCGCACCGACAATATAAGTAAATAAAGTAAAGGGATGTACCATATGCACTATTAGCAGTGGTTGCAGCCACAGAAACCAAACTGTCGTGGAAGTTTCGTATGTCTTCAAGGTCCTGCAAAAGAAAAAGATGGCGTTCTCAAAACTTCTAGTGAAACTATGTCACAATGGATATGCATCCTTGAGATAGATATGCACCATAAAGAGGTTTAAAAATGACATAAGTTTTCTGGTATCTTTTTCCTTGAGAACAGCTTTTAACAAGAATTATTATGGATGATGCATACCAGCCATATTTGACTGCTCTAAAAGGACCACTTAGCAGTTATATTTTCAGACTTATATTTAGGTGTATTATGATTTAACCAATGCCGAATAAAACTTCACGTTGTTATGGAAAGACCTTCTTGTTCAAGCCATCTGCAAGCACAGATAAGCAAAGAACGAAAAAAAGGCACAGATGAGCAAGCGTATGCTACATGTTCTTGCTACAAAGGGTTACACTCCAAAAAAAATAAAAATAAAAATAAAATTCACTGGGTCAACATAACTACTGGTTCAAATCTGAAAAAGAGATTTCTTAAATTTGAACATGTTAAGAAAGAGACCACAACGTAAAGGGATTAATCTCATAAAATTTACGTTTCAAAGTAGAAGGTTCCAGTCATCTTGCGAAATACAGTGTATCCGCAAAACAAGTACACTATGCCATTTTGAGACTTAGAAGCATTATAGAGTGACTAGTAAATATGAGAAACGATTAAATAACGACAGTAAAAAACTCATTAGCTAACCAGAATAATATAGTATTAATAAATAAAAAAATAAATAATAAGTCAAGTAGGAGTTCTTCGCAAAAAACCGCAATCGAAATCAACCACGGCACTTCATCATAATGAGACAGTAAATCAAATATGATGCAACATAGAAAGAGCCGGTTTAGCAAATAATACAGCATACAGTGGTTTTCACATCAAAATCAAAGAAAGTAAGCAATGAAGGGCGAATGTGCCCATCATCTAAGTGTGCGATTCAAATAAACGAAAAAGAATAAGGCATCAATTCACAAGATTCCTGTTCCGCATCACTTCCAGGATCGGAAGTTAACATTTTGAACCTCTCAACGAGCGACCTAGCTCTTAAAAATACTAAAAACAAAAAAGACGAGAAGGAGAATTTCCTCTTCCAACTGGACGACGATTACCTGAGAGGCCTGAACCAACTCATCCAACTGCGTCGAGCTTAGGAATTTCCTCTTCTCCTTGAGCTGATCCTGCTTCCGCAGGCCCAGCCCCCTCAGCTTCTTCAACGACGACTTCATCATCTTCGCCTCTCCAGGCACTCAACCAATTCGAATACGAAGAAGAAGAAACGCAAGTAGTAGTACAAAAATCTCTATTGTAATCTTCAATAAAAGAAAAAAAAGTAGAAACGAATCTGCAGATGAACTTCTGACGTTCAGACTAGCATTGCAGCTTCAGCTGATTTTTCTGTTAATGTGGGAGAGAGCCGAAGCATTTGGCTGCGTCCCGCGGGAATGAAGGGGCGGGGAAAATCTGCGGAACCCCGCAGATCCGGTGGGTCCATTGGCACTGTTGACTGGTCCAAAGCCAGTGGGTCAACGTACCTGCCTCTGTTTCCCAAAATGGCGGGACGATCCTTATTAAGGGGTATGATCGTGACCGTTGAAGACTTGAAGGTGCGGATTAGGGATATGATTTATCTTTTAATTATCATAATCATAATAATTTATTAACATAATCATACGAGTTAATCTACTTAATAATGTGTATTTATTTTTTCTTTAATATTGCGAAATGGGTCAAAGTCAGTTGCTGACCAACTAGTAAAATATAGAGGCTACGCGGAACGAAATCCCACTTGTAAATCTCCAGTAGGGTGGGTAGCGCTTACTAACTCTGATTGGACCTTCTGACTCGAAAGCGCGCTTCATTTGGGTTCAGAGTTGGTACGGATCCACTATCTAATATGAAGCCCAAAATGTTCTAAACTGGTGAAACACGTTAAAAAAGGCATCCAACTTCTAACTTACGCTATAATGTATATTAGCGTATCTATTATTTGCTAAATTATGTTAATATATGCTAGTGTATTGTCACGAGCAGCCAGGAGCGGTACTTATAAGTGTGTGTGCAATTAATCTGGTGGATAGCGGAGTCACGAGCAATTAGATAGAGAGGAACCAAATGACTGTTGATGGAAGGCTGAAAGAACATTGCAATAATATAGACGGTAAAAGGATCAATATTGCGTTTGAAATACAAAATGGCAAAATCAGTCCCGTTTTACCTCCAACTAGAAACCTTTTTCAGTTAGTTGTGTGTGTAAAGGAACGAACGTTTAGTATTTATTACCTTTAATGGTGATCTTCTAATAAATAAGTTTTCCGTGTGAATACTCCAAAGATATGTATATTAGATATTACTAGCATGTCCAGCTTAAACCATCTGAAGTTTGCCAGGCAGGGGGGTTTCTGCCACATAGGCACCAGTCTAAATGCACACATATTTCTCTTATTACCTAAGAAATGATATCTATTTTATGCTAATATTTAGGTAATTTCTACTTTCAGCATGCATTAGATCTTACATAATGCCTCACAAGCTCAACAGATCAGTAATTTATTTTTATTTTTGTGTTTTTTTATTGTCAAAAGACGAGGCTAAAGCCCCCAACAAACACAACAACTAAACTATAGAACAAATGAAAAGCACACCCGGGGCAGGGAGAAAGTCATTGCCCTTTCTTATTTACAGCCAAAGCCATGGCGAGGAACTCAGAGACCTCCTTCACCCACACATGATGCCCTTTTGCAAGCCGCACTTGCCACGTTAAGTTATGCACCAGCCCATTCCTCTCTCTATGAAGATAAGAGAAACAGGTTTCCTCAAATTCTCCCAAACAAACAGGCTGAAGGCATAAGAAATCTCTCAGAAAAGGATAACACACTCCTCATAGTGATTTGAGAAGCACCCAACAACATCAAGGTAATCACCTTCGAAGAGAACTTTCCTGAACCCCATCTCAACACATACTGCAATCTCTTGGCAAACCACCCACGTCTCCACATCCCGCGCTGAAGCTATGGTCGGATCCAGAATAAAAACACACAAAAGAACACAACCTTTTGAGTTGCGACGGTAGATGCTTGCTCCCGATCTCTCCAGGCAGTAGACAGTTACTCCTTCAAAGCTACATTTGATGACTCCCTCCCTTGGAGGGGCCATGCTGCTGGCCCTGGGGATGGGGATTGAAAAGGGGCGGACTACTGCCCACTACCAAAGAATTGCATCTATACCAAACAAACCAAGCTGAAACTAAGAAATTATTCTAGTCCTCCCTGGAACCTCTGTCGTCAACCTCAGTCGAAACAATGCAAATCCCCAACAATTCCACCACCATTAGAAACCAAAGCTTGTGACACCAAAGACTCCACACCTCCCTACAACCTCACGGAGCATGAACTGTAGGCTCAAAATGCTTGCCGCACACTACACTAAGGAGCCATCCTCCCAATTGGCCTAGCCAGATTCAAATTAGAGGAGAGGATATCCTTTGTCACCCTCCACGCCCATTCTTTAATTTTGGTAGGCAACTTTGCCCTCTGAATAAAAACATTACAGTTTCTAACCACCTCCTGGTGGAGACACCACACTTATGCAGGTCTATACACGCCGCCAAAAGAAAACACATATTGTCAAATAGTTTTGAGAGTTTTCTTTAGGTCTTTATTTAGAGTATTTGTATAAAGTAATTTCTTGTTTTAAAATTTTTTTATTAGGTAATTACTTATTTTAAGAATCTTTTAAACTTATATTACTTCTTATTTTAGGAGCCTTTTCATTGATTATAAGTTTTTTATTTAAGACTTTATGTATGTCTTTTTAATGACTTATTCTTTTATCAATAGATACTTATGATTATCTACAAAAAATCTGAACATATTTTGTGCCTCGTTGGTGTTGATTCCAACCTCAACCCAATTTATTAGTTTTCTGCCCTCGTCATATTAAGATAAGTTGGCCCTCTTCTTTGTTAGTAATTATTTAATTGTCTTTAATACGATTAAGCCTAACTTTAATTGTAAGTCTAGGTAGTAATAAATTTATGTTTATTTTAAACCTAATAGGCCCATTAAGAGTTTGCTTTTCAAATTACAACCTATATTCTGTTTTTATACACCAATTAACCTACTAAAAATTTCTTATCTGTCTAACTCTATAGAGATTGTGCGTGGATATATGCTTTATCTCATCCTACTTTAATTGATTTTGAGATCTCAACTAAGATTTTATTAATTGTCCTATATCACCTCCCTCTTCCCCACTCCTCATAGAAGACCTGAGAGTTAAAAAATACGTGCTTCTCACCGAAAACCTCCTGTTGCATGTGCAATGCCATGCCAAATAGATCAGCAGGTTCAGGTGTTTTCCACACTTGTCGATTTGCAAAAAAAAATCCCAAACTTGTCGTATTGAACAAGCAGATTAGCCCGGCAATTACTCAGGCCTAAATTTTTTTTTGTCACAAACCTCTCGAACTTTAAAAAAAAACCCATTAGAGGCCCAGCAATAACCAATTATTTTTCATTGATTTCTCAGCATTTAAAATTGCTTACAGGTCGATGTACTCGTCTCAATCTTCCAAGTCTGGAAGCTTTATGGCGGAAAATTAATTTCCGTTGCCGGACAATCTTACATGCAAAGGGAATTCCCCAGTGTCAAAAGCTGCACACAGCCTATTATGTCTCGATCAGAAGAAGCCATGTATTCAGATCCGCAATAGAAAATCCAGAAAAAGGCAAAGAATGCCTTAAACAATGTGGAAGAGATACAGCTAAGCATGAGCAGCCATCGGAACTGCTCTGTAGCATGCCCTCTTCGCGGCCCGGACAATATCATCTACCTGGTCAAAGTAGAAGGAAGAGGAACATTATATTTGAGCATACACCATACCAATCTCTTCTTTGATAAAAACGATGCAATTCTGAGCAATCTAGCAAAAACTCTAAAACAAATCATATCGAACACTTCAGATGGTATAAAACTGCAGAAAAATTAACCTGTGGAACAGCCATTCTCTCAAGATTTGCTGCATAAGGCATGGGAACATCAGCTCCAGTTATTCTCTCAACAGGTGCATCAAGATACTCAAAACTTTCTTCGACAACAGATGCACTGTTCAACCAAAAAGTTTTACAGAGAAGTTTTACTATGGAATAGAATGGTCACCATGAAAGAAAAAGAATACTAAATTAATTACTTCAATAAAAGTTTTCCATGAAAAACTATTCAATCTCAATAAATTAACACCAACTCCTGGGTCTCATTTTGGATTCTAATTATTCAATACATAATTGCTGAAATAAGAACATACATAAGTACAAATAAATAATCAAGCACATATTGGTGAAACATGTCAGTAGGGACCATTCATAAGACTCACCAAATTTCAGCTCCAACCCCATGCTGGGGAAATCCTTCTTCGACTGTAACTAGTCTGTTGGTTTTCCTGACGGATGCATTAATAGTAGCTCTATCAAGGGGCCGGATTGAACGTAAATTTATAACCTGTTCCAATTAATTGGAGAATGTTATCCAGAAATTTGGTCTTCAACTTGGGGACCAAACGAGCAGCAGGAACAACAGCATTTTGTATCAACATGAAGGAAAATAAGTATCTAGAAAATTTTAAATTCAAATTAAATCTATATGTTACATTTATTGCTGATCATATGCAAAACACAAACTCATATAGTAAATTATTTCTCTTAATTTAATACCAAAGTTGGGAATGTCAATTACTTCGCAACTGAGATTACCTCAGCACTAATTCCATCCTTTGAGAGAATCTCTGCTGCCTGCACATAGTACACTTTGGAGTCACTTGCAAGGGAGAAAATACATCTAAATTCCACATAACTATACAGAAAACACCATTGATGCATGTATATTAAGCATTAGATGAAAGTAGCCACATTTACAGACATCTCAAACAGAAAAGTTGGCAGTATCAGGAAAATCCTGTGGATTATACACAAGTGGTCTCCTCATAAGCTGTGCACAAAAATTTACAAGGTAACCCTAAAAGATCCGAGAATGATAATACTATTGAAGAGTATAAGACTACAATGAGGCTAAAATAATCACACTCTCTCTGACCACTTAAGCATCCTGCTAACAATATTTGTCATCCAGCTTTCCTCAAATGGAGAAGCTAATTTGTCATTGGCCAAACTAAGATTACATATGATCTGGCTAAGTCGGCAAATTAAGATTATGTATGATCTGGCTAAGTGCCATGATGCAGTGATTATGGATGGTCCTTAATACTAAAAATACTCAACAAAAAGGAATGGTGAAATTTCACAAACAAATCACCAGAGATAGAATAAGATTATGTGCTCCCATTAAGCCCTGAGTCCTGTTTATATGTGCCACTGCACACTGCACGCCCTCCCGCACACGCTGGATGTTTTTCTGCTGCGCGTTCGAAATTGCATGTTCACTGTTATGGGTCAGGTGGGTTTTGATATGTCTGCCTGCCCCGTGTTACATGCGTGCCATTGGATCGCGTGATGGGCACGCCAATGCTCGTGCGATGAGACACATCACTTTTTCATTAAGCCATATATATCCAAAGGATCTCTAACTGGCCCAGTAGAAATAGTAAAATTGATAATGCAACATTATACATAAGCAACTCAAGAGTTACCAGAAAGATATTGGATAATAATGTGTACTTGACTGACAGAAATGACAGTGCTCGTATAATATATAACAGCACATATATCATACTTGAATCAGAAGAAAGTACAAATCATTGAAATATAACAGCCAAGTTTACAATAAAGGCGCCTAAAAAATGTAGGGCACATGTTCCATTTTAATCTCCATCCAGACCAGGGAAACCATGATCACCCATAACAAACATAGAGGATCAATGAACACATCGTACAATCTAACTAAAATATTTCTTTACAGCAAATGGATACTCATTTTATGACCTTAAACAACAGGATAGTGTCAGGAAGGGCATATGGCATAAAATCTTGCCACTGTATTCCAAATGAAATTTGGATGATCATTTTAATTATAGCAAGAATCAAATGATGATATATAATCTGAGTCGCCAATATGATAATAATACAAAAAAGGCGCCTTACAGCAAAGCATTACAATTTAACTACGAAAATTAGCAATTTTCAGAGAGGCGTATTATTATAGGACATACTGTACTACAATAAGACTCATTTTTATTGTTCACACAATTTAGATATGTACGACTGCAAAGGAAGAGTATGTTTAAAACCAAGCCCGCACCTGAAGAGCATATCCAACCATCTTTGAGAAAGCTGTAACTGTCACATGCTTTCCTTCTCGTTCAATCTGTCAAAATATAAACAACATGAAAAACAGAGAAGCTCCTAGGTTGCTGTATAGATTTAAAAAATCTAGAAGTGAAATCATAGAATAAACACCTTAGCCTTTCCAATAGGAAGGCAAAAGCTGGAATCAAGGGATTCTGCAGAGACAGGAAAAGATTCACCATACCTACAGTTGCGTTTAATTAGTAGAAATAACAAAAATCACACTGAAAACCATAACACATTAGCAAAAGAGTTCAAACTGGCATGATGGCCTTGTCTGAGTTTTTGTGGTAACAGTAGTGTGAATAGCATGAGCACCAAATAAAATTACAATACAAAATGGAGAGGGCAAGTGCACAGTACACCCTATTGAAGCTCACAATGTGGGCTGAAACAGTGTCCTATCAACCAATATAGGTAATTGTATACCAATTTTGTCACATCAATATTTAGCAATTTTCATCAATTCATATGAGATTAAATTTATATCAAAAGGAGCCATGAACCCAAATTTTTAAACTGGAACAGTAAGTTTTGAGAAGAATGAAACAACTTACAACAACTCATTTTCAAGAAAGACTACAGGATCAGGATCTCTAATAGCAGCTTTCAGCAGGCCTCGAGCATCTTCAGATGAGTATGGTGCAAGCACCTTCAACCCAGGGCATGAGGCATACCAAGCTGCATAGCACTGAAATCTCCAAAATTAAGCACCTTACATTAACTCATATTTAGAGTTCTTTGCTCAACGAAATAGAGGATTCAAATTGCAATTCAGGCCAATCCTCAATGGATTGTTCATTTCTCAAAATTTAAAATTTTCCAGTGTCCAACTTTTGATAAATTCAGGAAATTCCTTTGTAGAAGACGAAATATTAAAATCCATTAGCCAACAATTCTATGCTTTCCTTTCCTTTCTCACCTTGTCAAACTCTCCTACTTTATGACAAGTGAAGGATTTCAGGACTTGAGATCTTAACCATTCCAGAAATATATAAATTTTATTCATCCAAGTTGGGTGGCAAATCCAGGTTCCAATGTAAGCACCACTTTACCATAGAGTAACATAGTCCACTGAGAGCATTGAGGAGTGAGACCAGAGCAGAACCTGTGAATGTTGTGCCCCAACTCCAGCAGCAGCTCCATTTGGACCTCTGAAAACAATGGGAACAGACATCTGACCAGCTGACATGTAATTTGATTTAGCAGCAGAATTGATTATGTGATCAATTGCCTACATGAAAGCCAATAAGCAGTATCAGACATAATTGAATATGATATTATTTATTCACAATGAAGCATCTATCATTAAACATGTCATTTTAAAGCCATGGCCCAGGAGGCAGACTATACCAATTTTCAGAGGAGTTGATTATCACTAAAATATTACAAATTTCTGTTTGATACTCAAAAACTACGGGTGGAACCTACTTAGGTTCTCATTACACACAATAAAACCCAATTAAAGTAGTCAAAATGGGATTTCAAAATTCATATCTTGTTTAAGTTAAAAACGGTCCTCATTGAGTATCAATGATCTTCAGCATCAATTACCCAACAGAAAATTTTCTTGAATAAAAAACTTACCTGCATGGAGAAATTAAAGGTCATAAACTCTACAACAGGTCGAAGACCATAGTAAGCAGCACCAACTCCTATTCCAGTAAAGCCAGCCTGCAATAGAAAAAAGAGATAAGAGAAGAAAAGAAAAGGATAACAGAATAAATAAAATGCATTATACAGATGATCAGTCATCTAAAATTTCCTACACGTTTCTATATTCAAAGTAACAAAGCTTTGAAACTAGGTGCAATACTAACCTCAGTTATTGGGGTGTCTAACACCCTCTCGGGGCCATACTTCTCCAGAAGCCCTTTGGAAATCTATCAATATGCAAACGTTATAATAATAAGTGAATAACACATTGCCCTGAAAGAGACTCTGACAGTAAGTACAGCGTGGTCTAACCTTGTATGCTCCTTGATATTCACCAACCTGGAGCAGAAAGAGCAATGAGTGGGAAAAGCATCAACACAATAAATGGGAACTACAGAACATGTTAATCAATAATTTACCTCTTCACCCATCAAGAGAACTTTGGGATCTCCAGACATTTCCTCATCAAGTGCAGAATTTAACGCATCTCGCACTGTCATCTGCATAGAATTAGAAAGCAGAAGAAAATTGCAGGTCACAATGGTGTTATTGTCAAATTTTTATATTCTATTCATGGCAATGTAGCCGAAGAACACATTGTTCTGTCGTTTGTACACTGAAGCACTTGATCACGTTGGTCTACGTGAAGTTACTTGACGTCAAAAGTAAATGCAACATACGTAGTCATAGTGAAGAGAACCAACGAACTAAATTAACAACCTCTTTTCCTCCAGTCGAGAAACTCCTTGGTAGCTGCGACCCCCCTGCTCGCATCCTTTCCAAAGGCTGCCCATCGTTTCCGGTAATAATTATGTTAAACTATTTTAAACTCCAAAGCAAAAGAGAAGTGCGTGACATAAACCCAATTAAAGGAGGAAAAATTTTAAAACTCCATCAGTTTACCGAAGCAGGAAAGCCTCCACGACAGACCTTCTGCCTGATAACCCCCCACATCTTCACTTCCTAATCAGGAGGCAAACAAAATAGCCAGGAACATAAGAAACAAACAAGAAACGCAACAGCAATGACAAAATCAAAATCAGAACAAATGCGACCTACAGTATCTGAACATTTCGAACTTCCTGATGATTTCAATTCGGACAAAATTCGTAAAAGGAAATAAAACACCATGATCCCGTAGATAAGCATTACATTTAGAGGATGATATAATATTCAATTGTGAAGACTAAGATGACAAGAAAATAAGGAAAAATTGAATGAAACAACAGATCATAAGTTAGGAAACGGAAAGAACAAAAGCATAAAAGTAGTGGCCAGACGTAGATAGGTACCTGGTTAATACGAATAACAAGAAGAAGAGCAGGAAATCGCCAACGAGAGGAGAAGATCAAGTGCAGAGAGAGGCCGCAATCGAGCTCGAATGCGCGTAAAAAACGGCGGTCGCTGGAGTCGCCGGGCCGCCTGACGACGTGACACATTCGTCTTAATTCTATATCTTCTAACATGCTCTTGCCTTAATTCTTATTCCGATTTTGTCCTCCTATTTCTCCCCAAATGACTTAGTGGCCATCCTGCGCATTAAATTAGTCAAACAAGTTCTATGTCTGCTTCGTTACGTTCGTAAAATGTATGAAAGGCATGGACATTTTTGGAAAGGAAGCATCTGTTGGCATTTATATTAGATGCCTGTCGTGCTTGACCAGGTGAGTTCTCGTGCGGGGGAGGGGGCGGCTACTCACCCGCTTAAGAGTCAGAAGCCATCAGTCGTCAGCACTCGGAGCGTGTGCCATCTACCACCTCTTCCCTCTTAATACTATTTTTTTATGCTCCATCTCCTTTTCTTATAAAAAGAAGAAAAAATTATTTAAATAATAATTTTAAAAAAATAGTTATTATTTTAAACTTTTTAAAGTGATGTTTTTTTTGTCATGCAAACGTTAGTTTTGTGTGGCTTTTTTAAAAAAATATTTGATTAATTTCGTCGTTTAGAAGGATGAAATTAGGTTTAAGTTGATTTCGTCCTTTAGAATGACAAAATCACCTTAAGGCGATTTCGTCCTTCTAAACGACGAAATCGCCTCACTTTTTAAAAAAAATACGCATGGAGCATGGAGCTATCACGTTTGCATGATCATGCTGGTGTCGTTGTCAGGCCGATGAAAGTGATGATGTTGTAGCGAAAGAGCATTTTGACGATGCCGATGACCCCTCCAGGGGCGCTGGAGCTATGGTCGAAATCCCGGCGAAAGCATGCTCTCTCTCTCCCCCCTTCTCTATCCTAAAATACGACTTCATTAATTATATGCAAGACGAAAATTAATTATTCTCGCTTTAGACTATTTCAAGCCAAAACATCGTAACTGGTTTTATACCGTTCCCCCTCTTGAGTGCCACAATTTTTTTATGGCATTGGGCTCCAAAAAGCTATAATTTTGAGGTCCATAAATCACTACACTTACACATAAATATTTTTTTAAAATTATTATTTTAAAATAATTTAATAAAAAATAATCATATATTATGCCTACCAAAAAACTCTAATTTATGTGTAAACACTTAAACTTTGGCGTAATAAGGCAAAAAATTTGTAGACCCCATAAGGAGTAAGACTTTTTTCTTACAAAGGAATATGACTTTTGATGGGATGGCTCACAATATAATTTCATTTTTTTTACAAAAGAATAAGACCTTTGATGGGACTAGTCACAATATAATTTTGTAACACATTCAACTTAGGTGGGTTTTTGTTTTTATACGTCTAACACATGCAATTGTTTATGGCGTTGGGCTCAAAAGGTCCATTGTGGTGATTTCGTCGTTTTAAAAGACGAAATCACGGTCCTTAGTTCTTTTTAGAGTTTTCTTGAAAAATCTTTTGAGCCTTCTTTTCTTTGTGTTTTTTAGCTGGGTTTTCTTGAAAAATCTTTTGAGCCTTCTTTTCTTTGTGTCGAAATATTTATTTAAGCCTTCTTCTAGATGTAAGATTAAAATATGAGCTCACTGTAGCTTGGTAGATCTCGGTGGGGCTCAAGTTCACTTTCTTAAATAGGTATATACAATAGATTATAATCAAGTATTCGTAAGTTAATTCTCAAGAATTAAACAACTGTTAAAGTGAGAGAGACTCGCAGACGGGTACAACAGCTTGTGTGGGCCATAGGGACACGTCGTTAAAAGGATACTGCACATGTAGCTCAGTCAGATCCGATTTTATATTATTGACGATATCAACTAGCTTGTGTTGTACCATCTATTACTTATGCTGAGCCGGTGCCGGAGCTGGAGTCGGAGCCGGTCGAGGTCGAGGATGTAGGAGATTATGACTTTACTTTTTTATATGTTTATTCTAAACTAAACATTTTTTTGACTTGTGATGTAATATATTTGATACTTGTCTACGATGTACTTTAATGTTATATTTGTTATACATGGAATGGGTGGAATGAATACAATTATATATGTATTGTATATATGTTTTGAATGAATGAACAAGGACAGGTGATAAAATTAGTTTCAAATAGTTTATTAAAAAAATTATTTGTATTTCGTCATTTAGAACGACAAAATCAGTAGTGTGGCAGTTTTGTCGTTTAGAACGACGAAATCAGCTTAAGTTGATTTCGTCATTCTGAACAACAAATCGGGTCAACTTAAAACGGTTTCGTCGTTTAGAACAACGAAATCGACTTAAAACCAATTTCGTCCTTCTAAACGACGAAATCAACTTAAATTTTTTTAAAAAAAGCCACGCAGGCGCTACCGCTTGCGCCTGCGTGGCAAAAAGGAACACCACTTTGGGAAATATTTCCCAAAGTGGTTTATTTTGGTAAATATTTTTTTAAAAATTATTATTCATATAATTTTCCCTAAAAAGAATTTTTATGAGTTGAGTTAAAAGAGTGTCTATGAGCCATGAAAGGTATATACAGTAACGCATATATTAGCACTAGTATCTCTAACATTAATATTTATTATTATATGATTGTCGATCTTATAGATGAATAGTTTATATGTATCTTTTATATTAAGAGTATATTTTTAAAAATACTTTCTTGATAATGAACACAATCATACATACTAATACATTGTTGTCGGGATAATAAAATAGATTATCTGTTATGAAAGTGTTGTATATTATATATATATATATATATATATATATATATATATATATATATATATATATATATATATATATATATATATATATATATATATATATATATATATATATATATATATATATATATATATATATGAGACCCGTTTATATGAGCCCGGGCTCATATAATCCTACGTGAGCCCGGGTTCTATGGGCCATCGGATTTACATCCGGCGGCTTGTAATACTTATGTGTTATACTCATTGGTTAAACTCATGAGTATTATGGGTCACCGGATGTAAATCCGATGGCCCATAGAGCCCGGGCTCACATAGATTTTTATGAGCCCGGGCTCATATAAATTTTTTCCTATATATATATTATAAAAATTATCCTATAATGCATGCATATATGATGTACAATGTTATAGCTAGTTCTAACAATGTTTCTATATTTAGTACACAATGCTTTTATATATATGTACATCTCAACACATGTCACATATATTTCACTTTACTATATCATAAGAGTATATTAACATGTACACTGTGCGCTGTTAAGTACATGCTATAAGGGAATAAAAAAAAAGGTTCTAAAAGTGTTTATTAATATTTAAAATTAATGATAAATATATTATTGTGGAGAGGGTTTTTCAACAAAGAGCTCAATATTATACGTTACTTATGAGAATACTTCATGTTTATGATTAATGGTGTATATATTAATAGTTTTAATATTAATATTAATAATTTTTCTGTCTTGTATTAATAGCTCTATTTCTCTTTTTTATTATTTTTATCATGTACCGAGTCTCACGTAAGTACAAGCATAATAAGAATCCCTCTAGTCAAATGCGTTTTTTCTTTTGCATCTCTAGGCTGACTAAGGCATATGCAATAAGAAGGTAAGCAACGAGGCCCCAACCATAGTCTACCCTATCGTTGCATGGCTGGTTGCTGAAGTGCTAAGGATGGTGAGGTCGAGGTCGTCGATGACACCGTCTAGCATTCCCCACACCTTGAGGTTGTCCAGCATCACCATGTTGAGCGCCTCAATCTTATTCGGGTTGAAGGCCATGTCTAGGCCCAAGAGGAGGTCTCCCAGGAGGCACTCATGGTACCGGAGGGCCACCTGCCTCTAAGCCTCTTTACAATGGGGAGATGGAGTGATACATGGTTAGAGCAAAGTTGCTCAACCATCCTATCTTCATGTTGGACAAGTCCGCCCAAGAGTACGGAACGAGCAACCCAGCGCACTCTGCATCCCCTGCTATGTCTTAGTCTTTGAACACCTCCTCAATGCCCTTTGGAGAAGAAAAAATTAGATGTTGCCATGCCTATCATCAATCAAAAACTGACCTGTTTAAACATTTTTCAGTTAACTCTTTAAATATAACTTAATATAAAAATAATATATTTAATAAAATAATAATAATATCTTAAATCCTAATTAGTGATAGGTATGCCCCGTTGGTAGCCCCCACTCCGTAACAAGCAGATGAGATCTATGGCCTCTTCTCCTTAGAGGTATTCCTCTAACATTTTCGTCTGTTGTACTCTTTTCACTTGTATCACCTTGTTCCTCCACCCTTGAATGGGCTCTGTATATGTGTTTCAGAAGAGAATTTTTGGGTGTTAGACAAATGATTCGGGTATTTGCAGAGAAAGATATTTCGAAAGATGATTCATTTACCTGTTAGTTAGCTTTTGCATTCAGACATATTTACTTACCAATTTTTTCCATCTTGGCTTCTGCTCTGCGAGTTCATTCCTCTCCTTCAATACCCTCTTCTCCGTCCTCCTCTATGGATGGACTCAGATGGCGATGCAACTCTACTACAAAATGTACAATGAGGGAAGTGCGGCGAGGCCAAATGTCATCCTTCAACATCGTGATCGGGGGTTTTGCCTTGGTGCTATGGTGTTGGAGGGATTCCGGTTCTTTAACGAGAGCCCTTACCTAATTTTTTAGGGTGGAATATTTTGTAAAACTCTAGAAAAGGAGAAAAGAGAAACACGAAAAGTGAGAAGCTTCGAACAGCTTTTTAAAACATGTAACGGCTAATGAAGTAATTAATATAAAACGGTAATATTTTTCGGAGGGAGTGTGTACTTAGAAGAATTATTTTTATGAATGTGGCTATTTGAACCCCATTTTTTTCCCTGTGTCCCCAGTTATTTTTTTACCCCACTACTTTTTTTTTAAAATTTTTATATCCCCCACTTTTACCTAGTTTTTTCACCCTCATATTTTTCTTTTTCTTTTTCCCTCTTCTTCTCCAGCGCCGGCAGCTTTTTCTCTGGCGCCTGCATCTTCTTCTTCTTCTCCGGCGCACAGGTCATGGCCACGCACAGGCTACGGCCGCACAGCAAGCTTCGGCCAGGCCGTGGCCGCTCGGGCTTGGCCTCGCAAAGAACAAGCCGCGCAAGAAGAGGCCGGCCTTGCAGCAGCCGGCCGTGCGTAGCTGCTGCCGCGGCCTCACACAGCAGCAGGCTGTGCGCAGTTATTGCCGCGGCCTCACGCGGCAATAGGTCGCGGCCTCGCACACAGACTCGAGTAACAGGCCGCGGCCGGCCAAATCTGGCCGGCTGCTACCTGTGCTGGTCGTAGCAGCTGTGACTGTGCGTTACCCGGAATTGATGCCAATGGCCACCGATACCGGAAAAGAAGATGGGGAGA
Organism: Saururus chinensis; assembly: GCA_035235625.1. Taxonomy (NCBI): domain Eukaryota; kingdom Viridiplantae; phylum Streptophyta; class Magnoliopsida; order Piperales; family Saururaceae; genus Saururus; species Saururus chinensis. The sequence goes on from CP141145.1 coordinate 39,315,632, forward strand.
TAAGGGGGGAACATGAGTAAAAGGGATGGGGGAGAATGAGAAAAAAGAAATAAAAAAAATCAAAAATTTCTTTTATTTGAGGGATACAGAACAAAAGGGGGGGTTCAAAATAGCCCCGTTCTTATTTTTATGCCTGGGTTACAGAGATAAGAAAGAGGACATAAAAAATTATTATATTTATTGTTCACTGATGGCAACATAAATTGGCGTGTATTACGACAATGCTTTAATAAACGGCTTCGTAGGCGCGTTGTTAGTTGAGAGAAATACTTCCAAGATGTCAATGTCAAACGTCAAGGGCTGCGTTAGCGAGCTAAAGTGCTAAACGACAGAATGTTGTTGTTGTACCTTCACGGACCACGACAGTTGCCACTGTCATCATTTATGTGCGTTGCTTCAGAATGAAAGCATGTCCACTGAGTGCTTTTATACTGGAAAGTTGGAAGCAGCTGCTAATTAGAGCTGGTATAGGGAGGGGAGGGCTATCGGCCGTCATTTGCCCTTTTATATATTTTATACATCATGAAAATCCGCAAACATCAGCCCCGTACCCGTACCTACGTGCTTCGAGTGTCCATTCAGCAGGTGTCGTTTTTATTTAGGTTTAAATTATTAAAATCCTATTTATGTAAAAGTTGTATAAAATTAAAAATTTAAGTTTTGAAGTTGATTCAAGCAGTTTTAAATATAATTAAATTATTAGTTGATTTAGGTTTTTATTTTTTGTTTTAAAAACAATAAATTTTATTATTTTTTATATAAATTTGAGTTTTAAAAAACGTATCATATAAATAGAGCTCACTTTAAAAATTTAAAATTATTTATTATTATAATGTTTTATTTAATAAAATTTAAATTTTAAAATATAATAGTTCCATGTATATTTGAGTGAGAGAGAGAGAACTATATTAATTTAAAATTTTAAAATTAAGTTTAACGCAATATTTGTTTACAAAGCTAAAAGTGCCCTCATTAAAAGTAAAAAATCTATGTATACTAGTTTAAAGTTTCCTTCAGAATTTTATGATGGAAAATCAGTTCAACGAGACGGCGTTAATACTTCAAATCCTCTTTTACTGTTTAAACATAAGAACAACAGAATTAACGGTTTTATTAGTTAAACTGTAATATCACAATTGCCCTTCCTAGATTAGCAGAATTACCCGCTTTACCAACACAAAAGCTTTCGGCCCATTAATGAATACCAACAATACCCCTACGTTGTTTTAAAGCCTGTTACATCTGTTTGATGAAATGTCTACACCATTTGGCTTTCTGTGTCTAATTGGCTCCTGCATCACCTCCGAATGTGATAGTAGTCATAGTTTAGACTTTAGACGCGAGTCATAAAATCCCAATTACTGGCAGGGACTGTAGTACTCTGTTAATTACAGGCTACGGAGCACCCCTTCACGCAAAATCCCTTCTGATATAATCATAGCTAAGCAACGGTGTAAATGCAATTGCACCATTTAATGTATCGTGTCGACGGAGAAGACGAGCTGATTTTGACGATACAACTAAGAAAAGTACTTTGTGTAAAAAAAAACTAATGAAAGGAGACAGATTGTTAGCGGAAAATACATATGCAATTGACGCGGGCGATCATATCACACCCCAATCTTAATGGTATCGATTACACTATAGACAACATCTACATCAATGTAGAGGCAGAAGGATCACTGAAGAATGAACGCAATAAATTGTATAATGAACAGATATTGGACAGACTTAAGAGACGAGAAAAAGTACAAGAAATGTAAATATCTGGACGGCAAACATCCACTGGTGAAAAGCCCCGGATGCACTTAGCAGGAAAACGAATGAAGCAAATGAATCCAAACTGAGAATATGGGCAAAGTAGAAAACTAGGCGATAGAAGTTTGTATGGCGGTGGGTTTCTCGCCTGCAGCTTTGTCAATGGGCGGCTGGTCGTCACTGCTAGACCTCTCTTTGTCCTGATCAATGAGAGAGTGCTTCAGGGAGGCCCGGAGCCTCGGCGACCGGTTGGGACTGTCCTGGGGAGCGCAGTAGCAGGAGTTGACATGCAGGAGGGTGCACACAGCAACCGGTCCCTTGGCTAACGACCGAGCTCGAAATATCATCCCCCTTCTCTTCTTCTTCTTCCGCAGTAGTGACTCTTCCCCCTGAAACACAATGAAATAAGAAAAAAGGTACAGAAATTTTTACATTATTTACTCCATTTGTGCTCGGAAGATGGAAATCGAACGTCCAAATTTCTCTTTTCTGTTACTGTTTTAATCTTACTTCATTCACTGCTCCCTCCTTGCTCGGCCCTTCGCCATTTCCTGCATGAACTAGCAACAATAAAAAGGTAAGGATTGCTACTCCCTTATTTTGTATTAGAATGGATCATTTTAGTTAAGAGTATTTTGGCGCTATAGAAATGTTTTTTTAATTTCCTAATCAATGTTAAGGACCTTCTTGATCATCGTCGTCGTCCTTGTCATGTGCCCTTTCTTCAGCACTGTCATCGCTATCGTCCGAATCCGCGGCCGAGTTGTTGTTGATCATCGCAAAGTATCTGAAACTAGGAGATCCCGGCAAGTCAACGAACCCCAGCTCCCTCCCTTCCTCTTTGTCTTCCTCCTCCGCCTCGCTCCCCTGTTCGATCTCGTCGTCGCACTTCAGGAGTGCCACCTGGTCAGCCAAGCTCGTCACCTCGTCGATTGCCTCCACCTTTTTAGTCTTCTCCTCCGTTTCTGGCTTCTCCTCCACCGGGATCAGTTTGGGCTTCGCCGCCTCTCCCGTTTCCGACAGCTTCGCCTCCTCTCCCGTTTCCGACAGCTTCCCCGCGGTCTGTCCTTGCCCAGATCTCGTCCCCACTTCGTCATGAGATTCCGACTTAGCTGCCTCCACCGCCTCTGGCTTCTCCGACTTGGCCGCTTCAGGCTTCGCGTCAGTTTCCGACTTGGGTCCCTCGACAGAGCCGTCTGCCTTGTCAGGCCCAGGTACGTCCACCGCGAGGGAGTTCTTTGGATCGGGTGAGTCGGCATCCAAGCCGACTGCGCTTAGGCGAGCTGCCTCGCCTAAGCTTTCGAGGTCAGCCCTGTCCTTGAGCAGCTCTGTGGTGGAAACGATGCTGTCCCTGAAGGCACGAACCTTCCTGCGGCGGCGAATTTCCTCTAGCTTTCTGCGGAAGGCGATTCCGGTGGGGCTATGTCCGGAGACCGGGGGCTTCGACGCCCCAGCCCCCATCGGAGAAGAAGAGAAAGAACGACGCAAAGACGAAACTAAGAAAAAAGGAAAGGCGATTAATGGACAGGGGTGGTGTAAAAGGGAGGGGGGGAGGAAGGGGGCAGAGGAAGAAACAGTGACTCAGGACATGTCCTTCGGAAGGAGAGGTGGAACGAGTCTCCCGGGAGAGCTAGAGGCCACGTCCTTCTCCTCCCTCTTTAAATTCCATGCACGCTGTTACGAGCCTTTTTGGGGCCATGGCCGTTGGCCTTTCTGCTGTGACGCTCTCTGTCTCTTTCGCGTCCTCTTTCCACTCTGCTGACCTTGGCTGTCATTTTGACCTTTTTGTAGTTTGTGGGGCCCGGTCAAATGATTGAGATCCTAACTTGACTCGTTCGATGGGGTCCACAAAGAATCACACCCGTACTTTTGACTGAACAGCCAGATTTTTTCCGTAAACCAATCATTGGTTTACGACAAGCCATCTGTTTTAACCTGCATCCTAATCACGTATTTAACATTCTGGAACCGGTCACTCCCTGATATTATCAACGTTTTACACCGTGGACAAGGTTTTGCATCCGAGATTGATCTGCTCCCAAATCCCGATCATTGGGAATTTGATGAACAAAGATTCTATATTCTGTGAGCAAAAACACGAAGGAAGCGTCTGCTTACCTGTTGCAACGAGTTCAGCGTAATGCTTACCTGTTGCAACGAGTTCAGCTTAAGTTACGGCAGAGAAGCATGAAAATTTCTTCCTGAAATGCCTCCACCATCTCCTTAATAACTAAACCTGTGTTTCTGACAGTCGAAACTTATGTAAGAGATGGACGTACGGGCTGCGGGTACGATTAGTTTAATTATATTTAACCTGAAAGCCCAGACCGAACCTGTTCCTAATGTACGAACAAGGCTGCCCGCTCTTATCAAAATTTTCTCTCTTTTGGGTTGAATTTAACTGATTAAGTGGGTGACGGGAGAATATGCCCGCACTTTGCTCATAAAGCGAGTAAGCAAACATCTTTTTACTTCTTTAATTTTTTTTATTTTTTACTTTATATCTTATTTTTTTTATTTTTATCAAGATAGAATTATTTAGAGTCTTACAATATTTCTTTATATGACATAGTTATGGAAGGCCGTATCAACCAATACGGATCCATATCAATTGATATGTACCTGTATCGATTGATATTGATACGATACGAGGGACGATATGCCCCCACACTCTTTTTTAATGCGTATCGGCTGTACCATATCGATACAGCCGATACATATCGATACTCTATTTTAAAAATTATTTTTTAATTAAAAAAATTAATTTTATTTTTGAAAATTTTTTTTTAATTTTTTTCTTAAAAATACAAATACAATTCAAACCCAACTTCTTTAAAAATTTAAGTTTTAATTATATTAAAAATAATATTTTTAAAATTATATGAGATCAATACGGGTAGGTCCATACAATTTACATAATTATTTTTTTGACATATAGTGCTCCACAAATATACATTTATTTAAACATGTACTTTAGACTCATATTAAGCATATTATTTATTTTTAAAATTAACTAATTTTAAAGCATTTAATTTGGGAAAGAATGACCAATATTAATATGGGATGGAGAGCATAATAGTATATGGTTCTAAATGAATTAATTTTAGAATACCCATATTGGTTGATACGGTATTATATGGTTTTATTATACTCTAAAAGAAGTATTATAATAATATATTATTAGTTATAATATTTTTTTATGTTTATAAAAGGGTTTATGCCCGTTTCGGCGCGTACCCGTATCCATGATCATCGATACTCACATGCGTATCGATACGGCCTTCCATGGGCATAGCCCTCTCTACTAGTGTCATGACCCAAAGTTTGAGTCTAAAGAACATTAACACCATCATAGTGCACCTAAACTCGAGTTGTGACAAGATAATAATATATTATATAAAAGATAAAAAATTGAAGCCAAAATTTGAATAGCATTCCTACTAAGCTTTTATTGATTCAAGATGAATTAAGTTTCACCCAAGAGGTGTCCATCTGCAACTATAATTTAACTACTTGATATCCTCTTATGAAAAATAATCAAACTACACCTTATTCCCTCATCATCCATGTGAATGGTAACTCTTACTATTTTTTCACGTTCTTATGCATCCAAATCAGCAAATAAACCTGTGCGCAAAAATATACATAGTAGAACAGACATTCCACCCTTGAGCTAAAAGCTCTGTGATTATGGCTCAAATAGAACATGTATTCTAATTTAGCAATCATTGACCATACAATAACAATGATTCAATATTCAAGTCTTAGCATGGTATATCAAAACAGAGTCGTCATATATGCTGACAATTTAACTTAACATTCACTGATAATTCATCGTGTCATACATTTGCATAATCACCATATGCATCATATATCTAAAACACACACAACCCATGTCACGTCCCGGCGATGCCCGACCCGAGCCGAACCCGGTCCAGGGGCTGGTTAAGCGCGCGGGGGTGACGAAGTGAAATTGAGAAACGATCTAGCGGAAGACTTAACCCTAACCACAGGCGATTAATAGAATTACAGAGTATGCACAATCCTTTGAGCAAGAGTAAATAAAAGGAAAGAAAGAGTGTTGCTTAACACAAAGTAAACAATGAATCTCAAACCCACATGCTTAGTTAACTAGCCCACACTGGCCCAAATAAGTCTTAAGCAAACATAACTGTAAAATGTGACATAAATCCAAACAAAGAGCCCTACACAAAGGTTCTAAACATAAAGCATAAAACCAAAGAAAGATAAGTCACACAACGATCTCCATGATCACATCCAAGCCATCTCCGACCTTTCCTCAAAGAGGAGATTCTGTCCGTCTGCGTGTTGCACCACGCAGCCCCAAATCAAAACACAAGAAAGAGGGGTGAGTTTAACAAACTCAGCAATGGTTTTTAATATCACTATCAACATAAAAAATATGATAGCATAGTAATAAGATCATTCAGATCAAAGATAACATGGTGCATCATTTTTTGATCACACATACACATCACCTAAAACTGCATCATAGTGCGTAATCCACATAATTTCATTCTCATCATAACACCCTGCATGAATGTATCTCTAACATACACATTCCATCATGCATCACATCAAATTTCAACCTCCATCAAGGAGTAATCACAATTTGGTGTCACACAGACGGGACATAGACAAGGCCACGAAGGTGTGTCATGGTCCAACATTCTACACAAGAATTCAAGAAAGATTGGGGTTGTCAATCCCAAATGCTGCTCGCCCTAGACGATCCTGGAGAAGGATGTCCCATTCTCACACAGAGAATCTAGAGCAGGGGTGTTCGCCTACGGACATCTCCTGCGGAGGGAAGAGCCCAAGTTCTCACACAGAGAACCCTAGAACACGTGGTAGCGGGGTGCACACGGCATACCACACTGGATTCTTAGGGTCCAGATGACACTCATAATAACATTCTCACAATCCGCAAGACAAGTACACAACTCGTCCCCACATAATCCCATTTAATTAGACTCAACCCGGAGAGTGTACTCGTTCCACACAGGAACTCAAATCAAAATATGTCCTTTCGGACCAATCAACTTACGATTAATCCACGACCGATCAATTCGGCACACAATTTCACCACATTGCATCCAATCGGTCAAATTCGATTAACCTCGATGAAGCCTCAATTTGAAATCCATTGTCATGATGCATGCAACATGGTACATACGTGGGCAAGGCATACATGAATCCTAATCCATGATAAATGCTCTCATCAGCCCCTAATGCATCATTTCATAATCACAATATCAAGCTTCAACATCATCATTTAACCCCTACATATGTGTGTGTAACTAGTAGAAACATTTCACACAATGCATGTCAACATGCTTGAAATTAAACTCACTACCACACTACACATGTGAATTACCATTTAAACATGAATTCCAGCGAAAATCATAGGAGAAGAAACGTTGAAATCATAACTCAAATCAAAACTCAACCACAAAGGCTAAACACATATAAGATTATTCATTTCATCCTTGAGTCATGACATTCACCAACATCCACACATTAACTAACTACATTCTATCATGACAATCAGTCCATTAATAGGTTGTAGTTCTACTGAAAATATGCTTAATCAAAGGGAATCAACCATTTATAATTTCAAAATGACAATTCCAACATCTTGCCACAAAACATAGGTCATTCCACCAATCTCTAAGCATATATCTCAATTCCATAACCTCAATAGCAGGCCTTTTCAGTAGCATAATATAGCTTAAAACACTCCACATTCATATAAAATTGGCAAGCTAAAGTGAAATCATTAAAATAAACATCATGCATTAGAACACCAATCTGCTATGTAGCCGTTTGAACGACCTTTAGACCGTTCGATAGGCTAAATGTAAAAATTTAAAATTCACAGTTTGGCCGTTTAAACGCCTAGCAAGCCGTTCGATCGGCTGAACTGGAAAACTGTCATTCCGATAGTGTTGCCGTTCGAATGCCCTGAAGGGCCGTTTGAACGCCAACAAGGCAAAACTGGTCATCTTCTTCCTTTCGCAAATCCAAACCGAAACACCATTGATAACACTTCAAATCCACATCTAACACCCTAATCATTATCAAAAGTCCTTCTTGACTTCCAGAAAGTTAAACCATATAATAATAATGTAAAACCCTAAGAAATCGGGATTAAATATTTTTATTTTTTAATCATGCCATTAACACTCCAAATCAAGTAATCTCCTTTCGAAATAAGCCAAAAATCAAGAGTTTTACCATGGATAAACTGAGATTTTAAAGACCCATTACCTTAGCACTTGATTAAGCTCGGATTTGAGAGTCACCCTTCTTGAAAACCTTCCAAAAACATTGAGTTTGGATTAAACTCCATTACGAATCAATTTACCAAAGAAATCCCTAATTAAATCTTAGATCTAGGGCTTGTTGGTTGTAAAAATCGAATTTTGAAAGCTAGAGTTTGTAGTAAAATACAAATCAGTAGTTTTTAATGTCTAAAAACGAATTAAAACAAGGGGAAAATGGTAGATTTGGAAGAGATTAAGAAGAAACTAGGGTTTAGTGCTTAATTAGAGTAGACTTACCTTAATCGTCTTCTAATCCGGGCCTAATTGGGGATTAGTCCAGACCTCCCTCCTTAGCCTATTCCCAAAAATGGAAATGTCTCAGGTTTGCCTTTTTATAGTAAGGGTTGGGGTATGCATGGGTAAATTTTGGGGTGTAAATAGGAAAAGTAGGCTAAAAGTGGGTATTTTACAAATTTAAGCACTAATTAAGCCTAATAAAATTCTAAAAATTTTTGTATGGCCTTAATTAGACATCTAGGTTCATTTGACCCAAAAACTAAAATTTTGACAGTGGGGCCCACAGGGGTCCCGCCAAAACCCTAATTTTTGAAAAAAATAGTAAAAATTCAAAAAAATCCCAAAAATTAATATTTATTTTAAAATCACTTAAAACCACTAATTTTAAAATTAATTTTAATTAAAACCATCTTAAACATGATTTATTTTACGAAATCACCGAATAAATCAGAAAATGCACTAATCTCACGATAACCGATAATTAAAGAAAACAAAAACCAGTTTAGAGATGAGGGTCCTTACAACCCATTCCGTATATCACCTAGAAAATTAGCTATGTGATATGTGAGTTGCATCAGTATGAAAGCACCGTGGGTGGTCATCACTCGGTATGACACATGAAAACCGAGAGGGAACTGCTAAAGGCTGTGGTCCACCTTCATCCCTAGGTGGCACGTAGGTAAAATTATTATCTTACTCTTAAAGTTAAGGCACTACATCCTGACCTTAACTCCCTTTGTCAACCTCTTATTCTTAGGTTGTTCTTAATCCCTAATCTACCATTTATGTAATATAATACTCTCACGTGCCCATAAAGAGGGAAAACAAATTCTATACAATTTAACTCAAGAATAAAAGCTCTTATGATTCACCAATCTGATCAAACAATAAGCCTAAAGTTCATCAACATAAGAATTGAGATATCACCCATATTGTCTATTTAATTCATCAACGTATAAGAACATAAACATGAACTATCTATCCATAATTGGTATTTGACCCAATTTATTACAATCTTCATAGAGTGGCAAATATACATACGCATATCTATATCAAAACATCAAAATTTGCATTTCCCTCTTGAGTATAGCCTATTGCATCTTATAGTTAAATCACAACTTTGTAATAGTCACACAATTGCCCAACATGATTACCCAACGTTATCCAATATAAATATTCTATCAACACAGGAGGACATTCATCATTTTCGCCTGAATATGTTTAAAACAGATTATGAGTGCATACTAAACCATTTAGTCATTTAGGGCATAACCTATATTGGCATTTTGGAATAAAACATGCTTCAAGCAATTTAGTATAAAACATCTATCAAACCATTAAATCCAACTTACTTTGAATCACACATTTATTCAGCATTGGGGCACCACTGCACATGATACATATTTAACTCAGATCATATCTCAGATGTTGACACAATTTATATATATGAATCAAAACATGTGACCAATGATAGAACAATGCATACATTCACCCATTTTATATGTCAGACGTTAGACAATGATCATGATAGCTCAAATATATATTCCAAACGTTGGACAAGGCCTTAAATCAACTCATCATATGCCTCAAATATTAAGCAATTCTTGAATTTAATACATAATGTATCACAAATAGAAAAGTAGTGCATGAGATTAGATCCAGACATACATCACCCATATAGTTAAGAAAATTTCACAACAAACCTAACATTAGGAATTTATCTCACACTTATATATATAATCATAAATCAATCGGATGATTCATGCTAGAAAACAAGCCATGCTATACGTGAGGGTCCTCACCTTGGCCTACTCCAACGCCTAACTTCCAAAAGCTAATGCTCATCTCTAAAACCTAACATAAAAATTTCAAATCAAAGCTCTAATTAGTGGCTAAGAATTTTAGATTTTAAACTGATAAAATAGAGGAAGAGAAGACGTGATTATGGCCATTTTCATTGCCCAAAAATATGTTGTGAATTGTAATTCTAAATTTGGGGAAGAAAGGGTTAACCTAAATAAAGGAGGAACACAAAGATTCTAAAAAAAACTTTTCTTGCCTTCCCTTTGTAGCCTAGCCCTCTCGTTGCCCAAATTCACCCTCACGACTGTCACCATTTGCCGGAATCCTCCACACGCTGCTGCCAGCCGAAATATGAGGAAGAGGGATAGAGATGGGGCAATAGAGAGTGTCACGCCCGAGGTTTTTCCACACATTTACTTTAAAATTTTACTGAAATTCCATTTTCAAAACACAGATATAAATCAACTAAATTAACAAAATTCAAAAGGTGTGAAAACAACTTTCATAAATTAAATCATCTTAAAACAGACAAACATTCTTAGGTGTGACCTAAAACAAAAGTGTACGATTAAAACCTACCATGGCCATGAGTTTTAAAAATAAAAACCTCCCAGGCATCTCTGAGTACAAGTTCTTTCGCAGTCTAAGAATAAATCATACATACATACACAAGTCTAGTAGATAACATAATTTTCTCACCTTAGTCAATACATGAGATCGTAGCACCAAACTCCACATAACTTCATTGTGATTTCACTGCGCTCAAGGTTGAGGAAGAATTGTCCACCAAGGGGAAGAATCCTGTCTCAAACGGCTATTGATCGACTTGCAAAAGCCTCCAGATGAAGGAACTAAAAAGATAGGGTGAGTATTTTCATACTCAGTAAGAAAATGCCCAGTAAGAGAAAAATGAATCAATGAACTCCGCAAGTTCATACATAGATGCTTCCATGCAATCACACATGAAGCAAAAAGAATAAGAAGTATAAATATTGTCATGCATACAAATCATCGTGCAAACCGAACTTACACTTACTCATATATCATGCTCTAACACTTACACTCTGAATCAATCTTATCAGCTTACTCGTACAAACGTATGCTTACACTTTCAACATATGCCTACTCGTATGACCTTATTCGTACGAACTTACTTGTACGACCTTACTCGTACAATCATACTCTTACACATAAATGTACTCTTATATCTTCCTTAGAAGCTTACACTTACACTTATGCTTATGCTTATACTTACACTTACGCTTACTGTCTGAATTAAAGTCTCACAAACTTACTTGTACAACATACTCATACTCATAAACTTACTCTTACTGTCTTCCAAAGAAGCTCACACTTACTCTAAATCTTACACGTGCAACTTACTCTTACAATCGTACACATACTACCAACAACTGAAGCTCATTACAATTAATAAGCTCCAACATCGGAAATGAATAAAATGCCACTGGGCGTCACCTTAAGCTTCAGGGAGCTACTATACACCATGGACTTTTCCGACGGCAAGGCACACATATGCTCATGGGGCATAAGATCAAACAGGTAAGAGCAGATCCATGATATTACTTAGCTAAGCGCACAAATGCCCACTCTCTGGGGCCATACAGTGCCACTCTTGGGCAAGAATCTTACAGTGCCACTCTTGGGCAGAACATACAGTGCCATCGGTAGGCAAAAAACATACAAAGCCCACGAAGGGCAGAAACTTACAGCACTCTCAACAGAGCATCAAACGTCTAGGCCGAAATATGACACCAAGACTAAATCCCGCAGGAAAACACCATGGCTAGACCAGAAAGGACGCTTAGTCGATTACTTATCGACTGGCATAAAACGGAACTTAATCCGTCAAAACCCTCAGTCTCAACCTCACAACATTATCAAATTAGGGTTACTTACCATTCAAGTTTATATTAGGTAACTTATGCCTGTACAATTATGCTTGGAATGACTCCTGTCTTACCTTCTTCAGCCAACAAGGCTAGAAATATGCCTGCTCAGAAGTTCCAATTCACAAAGGTAAAACTTCTTTACTTAACTCATCCCCCACTCTTACACTTACAACCTTACCGATCTCTGCATAGTCTTACTTAAACTCGAATTTCATACTGGTAATCTTACCATCATACACTTATGACCTTACAACTTACAACACCTGCCTTAAAACTGAATATTTTTACTCAAACTCCTCAAATGAGACCCTTTTTGACCTAAGTCCTATAATCAAACCCTTACTAATTCCTTACTCATTATTCTTTCATTACAATTCATATTACGTATATTATGCCTGTACAATTATGTCGTTCTCTCTTACTAACTCATAATCCCCCAAGATGTTCAAAATCTTAAGTCTTCTAAATCCTTACATTACCTATGTCTTCTGCTCAATGCTTTGACATACCACCCGACTCAATCCAAACTAATCCTTCAATTTCATCAAATCTAACCTTCACTTGTCAATCTTACGTCTTTCCTCGCCAACATACAATCATAGTTTCCACATCATAGCCCACGAAGTACTCCTTCACCAAACATACAATCGAACACTTTTTCTCATACCATCAATCACTTACCACCAGTCCACAACGAAGATCGCATACTCTGGTCACATGCATACGATTCATAGCAACTTACTACGTGCCCTTAGTCTTTACTAACATACACATACAATTCACACACATACAACATGCTTTTCTAATCAACATAAACATGCAAAATATTAAATTATAAACTCCTAGCATGCTACTACACAATTAAAGCATGCTATAATGAAATTATGAGTTCAAGGTCCCCTACCTCGTAATCCACAGGAGTTTGATGGTGAGCAAATGACGGTGGCAGCGTCGATAGCGGAATAGGCGGCCAAAAGCATCGCACTAAGAAAGTTTTTATGTCCCGAGAATTTTCAGAGATGTTGGAATTAATCTCGATAAGGTTAGATTAATTACACTCAAAGCATAAGACTGCACGCACTAGGGCGGGCAGATACAAGGTCGTGCCACTAGAAATGACAAGAATGATCATAGAATAGGGGCTGACTGATTGGAGGTCAGCGAACGGTTTAAAACACTTTGTTGGCGACAAAACATGAAAATGGACAGCAAACTACAACCAGCGGTAATAATTCCGCATTGTCAAAGCCTCACAACATGGTGGAGGACTTGCTTGCGTACTCATGGACATAAGGGAGACAAAGGAGGGCTTTAATGACCATATTGCCTAGTGGTGGAGACGTTTCCTAAACATACGTTGAGGCACTAAGGCCTGGCATAAGAGGCCGACAAAGGTTGCACCATTTCTAAACGCTACTCACAACCAATCCATTGTACGGATAATCGTGCATTAAGCACGGCTTATGGTGGAGGATATGACACGACATCGGTTGAGCCTTCGATGGGCCGAGTTTAATGGCTGACTGTGTTACTTCTGCTTGGAAGGATCTGAATTCGAGGACTCTTTCCTCGTAAGTTCCGGGTTACGTGTAATAGAAAGTGGGGGTGCAAAGGTAAATTTGGGCCAAAAGTGCTGGCCATATTCATCACTAGGTCGGGGCAGAGCCCACGTTGGTTGGATCTATAGCCCAAGTCCACACGATATCAAGCTAGACACGTTGGCTTGAGTTGGAGTGGGGCCCATCAGTGACAGTTAGAGACATACCCCATAGATTAGGGCGTCTGGTGTGTGCAGAAGACATGCAGATGAGGCCGGAAGTTGGGCCCCTTGCTAATAATGGTCAAACCAACATCTGTAGTTGTTTGCTAACCAATGTCGAGCAGCAAAACACCCGGTAAGAGAAACAAAGAGACCCGATTTAACCGGGGTGACAGTGTACCGAGTTGGGGCACAGACACGCATCGCAGGGCCATGAACGGCTAATGGGGCTAGGGGCTGAACTTTGAATATAGCGGTGATTCAATAATCACAAACTGCTGACAGCTAGATGGACATCGATCGGTGTTCGTCTGAAGTCTAACTGTGGCGAATCGACACTAGACTGAAACTATGTCTCGGACCAAATGGAGCAATGGGGCCGAAGAAAGGAGAATGGCGTAAGAGTTCGTTGTCGGCTCGAGGTGGGGCCGACGACAGTGAGCCGAGCTCCTCTGATAACTTAGCACAGAAAATAACCAAAGATAAATAAATGTTCTGTCCAAACCAGAAAAAGGCAGATGAATGGGTGAAAGATTGGGAAGGCAATGGTTCAATCCAAGGTGGCAGCCTTGATGTCGCCGGTCTGGGAGGAGGCCAATGGCCGGAGATCAACGGCACAATCGTGATTCACAACACCAATAAACGGGAACAAAACAAAAAGAGGGATTTTTGATCCCGTTTGAAATAGAGCAGAGGGAGCTGAAGAGACAGCGGCCAAGGCTGTGGCCGGGGCGGCCGTCTTGCCGTCGCAGGGCTGGGGGAAGGCCTAAGGCCGGACCACGGTGACCGGCTGCATAGCCGCAGGTCAACCACAAACAGAATACGAAAAAAAGAGGCAGAACTGTTTTTTACCTCACGACGGCGAACCGGGGGCGGGGAGGCCGGGACGGAGGTGGCCAGAATTCACCGTGGCCGGGGTGGAGCTATGGCGGTGGGGTGGCATCCATGTAGGCGGAGACGACAGCGGATCAAGCGAAAAGCTCTCAAAAACGGTGAAAATGGGAAAGAGGGAAAGGGGCGGCGGTTGCTGGCGGGGCCAGGCCAGGGAGGCGGCGGCATTGCTAGGCCGTGGTCGGACGGGTGGAAGCCAGCGTCCACCGGTGGCAACGCTTTTGGCCTCACCCAGTGAAGCCTTTCATTGTTCACCCCATGGGTCGGGCGTGCTGAGGCGCGCCTAATCTGCGTTATGTATATTTTTTTCCTTTTTTTTTTCTTTCTGCTCTTCTCGTTTTTGGTCTCCTGCATCTTGTCCGATTTTTGCGCTAAAAAATTTATAGGACGCGTTGAGGCCCATGACCTGAGACTACACATTACTCCCAACTCTTACGGTCATGAATATTACAAATATAGATACGCTGAAGCGTAAAATTTATTTATAAAAAATATGACCAGAAACTGCAGAGCATTGCAAAAAT
The DNA here is from genome assembly GCA_035235625.1 of Saururus chinensis. Classification (NCBI taxonomy): domain Eukaryota; kingdom Viridiplantae; phylum Streptophyta; class Magnoliopsida; order Piperales; family Saururaceae; genus Saururus; species Saururus chinensis. The sequence goes on from CP141145.1 coordinate 39,330,861, forward strand.
TGCAGAAAATAGCAAAAAAATACAAAAAAAATTAGGGATATTACAGAGAGAGAGGGAGAGGGAGAGGGGTTTAGGGTGCAAGTAGAGAGGAGGAGAAGAGAGAGAGAGAGAGAGAGAGAGAGAGAGAGAGAGAGAGAGAGAGAGAGAGAGAGAGAGAGAGAGAGAGAGAGAGAGAGAGAGAGAGAGAGAGAGAGAGAGAGAGAGAGAGAGAGAGAGAGAGAGAGAGAGAGAGAGAGATGGGCTGAGAAGGGAATTTGGGACGCGAGGGTAGAGCAGTCCATTGGGAGAGGAGAGCTTCTCCCTCTCCGGTGGCGGCTAGGGCTGGGGGATGAGAAGAATCCTCTCCCCTGACCCTCCCAAACATAAACACTGGACGGGTCTGAGTTCAACTTAGACCTGAACCAGGTTCAATATATATAAAAAAACCAAAAATTGACGGTTTACAACCACGTTGTTCCCAGCTACAACCCCATTGGCACCCTCAAGGCCACCGATGCTAAGCCCTCCCTAGACCCCTTGCAGTGAATCTCTTGTACTCCTTGTAATGGATATGCTCCTAGGTTCGGCCTAGTAGCTCCCTGCTCGCGAAGACCCAGCACTCGAGAATCTAGTGGATCATGAACAGTGTCCAAACCCAGCGTGAACTTGCAACCCCGCATGAGCCACTTGATGGCTAGTTACATGCCCTCAAGAGCAGCCTATCGGCCAGTCAGAGGAGCCAGATCAAGGCCCTCCCCGGAGCCTGAGTTCCTCAACCTCTTCGAGGCCTTCAACGACATCTCTGGGGAGCTCAAGCAGTTGGCCTCCCTCCCCACCTCCCCCAGTCCTGATCTGTCCAAACACTTTTGACCATGACTCCATCTTCCCTTAGTCTTCTGATTTCTGCAATGGCGTCTCCATCGAGAATGAGGACCTCGACTCCCTGGTCCAAATATGCATCCAACGCCTCTAGTCTCCCTTGATCCCTGACCAAAAGTTCACTGTTGTGAAATTGTGGCTCCTCAAGAAGAATTGGTCTGAAACAAGGCCCTGATAGGCTCCTCCCTAAACCGCTGCTCTTGAGGGTGTGTAGCTTCCCCGTGAGGTTGGGCTCACCATCCCTAAACGCTGGCTGCGAATGCTGCACCAAATTGGATTCTCATAGGGAAGAAGACGAAGCTTTTGTAGAAGATGAAGGATAAGTAAATAGTAATAGAACAAAGTTGAAGCTAAAAGTGAGATGCATCATAGATCTCGTTTAAATTGAATCAAAATGGAGCAATTAATATAGAACGATAATTTTTTTTCTATTAGAGCTATTAATATAAAAAAGGAGGGAGTATTACTCTTTTCTCTTCTCTTTAGTTACATCTTGGTTCGGTTCATATCGGTTTTTGTAAGAACTAAAATCTTACAACTAAACTAAACTCGAGTAGGGAACTGGTTCTGTCAAACTGAACCACACCGAAATCAAATCGAGAACCAATTGAGAATCGAAATTTTCTTGTTGCCGCGCGCGAGCTTGTTGACACCCCAAGTTCCCTTCCATCCATTGTCCGCTCATCCTACATGACCTCATGCATCTTTAAAAAGATGTTGTATACCGAATAGGGAGAGAACATAGGTGAGAAATGGAGAGGATAAACAGTTGAAGCTTAGAAGAGAAGGAGAGAGAGGTGGGCTACTGGCAGAGAGGGCCAAAGGGGGAAGATGGGTGGTAACGGGGAGGTGGGGTGATGGTGATTGATGGGGAGGAAGCGGCGGTGGCTAGGATGCAGTTGGATCCATAGGAGAGGGATAGCAAGAGAAGGGAGCGGGCCACTTGAAGAGAGGGCCAAAGGGGGAAGGTGGGGAGGCAAGGTGATGGTGGTCGACAGGGAAGAAGTGGTGGCAGTGGATAGGGAAGAGGAGAAGGCAGAAGGTATTGTCACACTCCAAGATTTTACAACTCATTTTTTTTATTAATATATCTTAGGGGCGATCCTTTCAAATTTTAATATATATACAAATATTCAAATTATTATATATATATTCTTAATATATAATAATCTATATTAGGTCATGATATAGTCCGCCGCTAACTTTTATCTGCCACTTCTGCTAACTTTCATGACAATAAGTCTGAAAAATACAAAGATGTCAGAGCTTTGTTTTCCATCCATAATGCAAATAATGAAAAAAAATTACGGTAGAAAATTTCTTTTATCTTTTATAAGCTTAAACTGGGTTCAAATTCATATGTTGTTTTCATATCTTATTCTTTTTGCTAGATCATAACTAGTGGTCAGTTGGAGGGTCAATAGGTAGGAAGGATTTTTTATGCTATGTTTGGCAATAAGCCTAGCCTAGATATAGGAGCCCTTAATATTTAAGATCAACAGTGCACACATTAACGTATATTAACTCTAGTATCACTAGTGCTAACATACAAGGCTCTCAAATGTTTCTCATGCTAGGCTCATAGTCAAAATAGTGCATTAAGAATACTTCCCATTTAGTGTTGTAAATTGGGCAACGACTTTGGTGTCTATGTTGAAGAATGATATTTAGAGAGGAAAATTAAATTAAAGAGAAAGAGTCGAAGATAAAATTAAATTAACTAACAAATCTAATTTTTCATTGATCTTTGATTGGTTAATCAGGCCACAACCCATACACATATTTATAGACCTCAAATAAAAATCATAATTCTAATAGAATCCCTAATTATAATGGGTAACTAATATTAGCTTAAGCCCAATAAGAACAAACTCTTAATTATCCTAAAATACTATCACTAATAATTAATTATAAGTGTAGTAGACTTTGAAAGCAGAACCTGACCCCTAGGCAGGTTATAATATTCTACCTTGCTTCCACTCCACTTCGTCTTCGAAGTAGTCTTCGATTCTTGCAACAAAGGAACAAATACGTGTGAAGCTCAACTTCAATGAATGACATTACTTGGGCTTGTACAATCAAAATTTTTAAAGCGCGATGCTACAAACTGATTAGGGTGCAAGTGAAGAGTTTTTCATGTTCCCTTCTGACAATGAGACCAACATTAAGAATGCATGCGAGTCATTAATATTTGAGATTGATGACATACATACTAGTGTATGTTAACACTAATCTAGCTCATAGATGAAGGACTTCTATATATTCCTCACAACGAGCTCATTGTTAGGATGAAGTATTAAAAATACTTCAAAGTGAAAGGCACTAAATGGCGTGTAAAGTAGATCCATAACCAAACTTCATCACTTCATGCATGTAGTCATAAGAGGTCAAACATGTATATGTCCCCAAGACAAGCCACATTAGGATGGGAATAGTGAAATCTAAGTCAAGAGCCTACGAATGACCCAATTGTGTCATGTGTTATTGTAAAAAACCCATTGAATATATAAAAGCAGGAGTTTGGTCAAAAACCGATCATCCCACGAGGCAAGATTGACCTTGACATTTGTGGGGCCATGTATCAGTGGACCTGCCAACGGACCAGCTTCAACCCTTAATGTGAGTAGGTATACAAACAATATGATCCATGTTAAGGAAGAGTCAAATGGGTCATGGAAACAAAGGTTGAAGGAGATAGTCATATCCTCATTTATGTATGAGCAGGAGTCTCCGGGAAGAAGACCATCATCCTCTGCCTCACGAGGAAGCCTTAACGTTTGAGGTAGTGAGGCATCCAAAATTTGTGCAGTGTTGTTGTTCAAAGAATGACTAAGGCCATTTAAACTAGGGGTAGAGCCACGTTATAGCTTAGAGGGACAATTGCTATCCCCTCTAATAATGTTTTGAAATTATTAGGAGGGGCATGCAAATAAATGCCCATGCCCCCTATAATATTTCAAGGTTGCCCCTCCCACTCCTTCCTCTTTCCTCCTTTCCTCTCTGAACAATAGCACATACCCCCACCTCTCCTTAAAAACTTCCCAACTGCGCTCTTGTTTTCAACTGTTGTCGGCTACAACTGAAGAGGTTAATGAGGAATGGAATGCTCTTCTCAGGCATGGATGCAGCTTGAACTAGGAGTGAATTGTGGTCGTCAACCTTTGTCTAGGGGTAGCTTAAGAGGCAAAAGAATAGACAACAACGCCACCATGGTTCCATGCATGATCGGCCTAAGGATGCTTGCAACTGAAATGACCAGTGCAAGAGGAAGTCCCTCGGCGTCGATGGGAAAACCATTAGGAAAAGGGGTGACATTGTGGAGAGGAATGTTGGTTTGCCAAGGATGAGGGAGGTCAAGGCTCATTGAGTGTCACAATTGAAACATTTTTAATTCTCCACTTTGACAATGAGCCCAAGATAAAGAACACATGGAAGTCCTTCATCCATGAGATTGACAACACATACACTAGCGTACATTAGCACTAGTGGTATTGATGCAAACATGCCTAGCATGTGCTTCATCGATCTTAAATATCAATGGCTTATATACATTTCTTACATTGGGCTCATTGTCATAGGGGAGCATGAAAAGCTTTTCTGTTGCCGTGGTGAGAGAAAAAGGTATTCATACCATTGGTAAGTGGAAGAACATCTGCCCTCAAAGTTGACAGCTTTACATGATAGTTGATGCCAGTAAGAGAACTGATGCAGGACAAACAGAAACATTGCAACTGGTTGAGAGTTGCAGCATCATTGGAGGGAGGGTGAACAGGCAGTGTGCGTTGTAGGTTATGCAACTCAATGGCAAATGGTACTTGCACAAATGACAATAGGATTTCTTATGCTAGAGGCTGATCTATGGTGGCTATCATTGGGAGAGAGCCAAAAGGGGCATCATTGGTGACGAGAGACCTAGGGAGCACTAACAGTTGTCCCAGACCGGTAGAGGAAAAGGAGCCAGTTTGGATGCATGATGAGGAGGAATGGGGAATGATGAACTGACAAGTGGGAGCCTACATAGGCGAGGGAAGTTGTATGTTCCATTCGGTTAGGAGCCACTAGTGGCTAAAACTGTTATGAGTCTGTCATAAATTGTTCCGAAAGAGGTGATGATCGACCCTGCCAGAGGACAGATTGTAACTATTGTTCAAGCAGCGATCAAGTTGATTGAAGCAATGATCAAGCTATTGTCAGAAGAAAAGGAGTGCTTGACAACAAATAGTGTCTCAAGCAGTATTTTAAAACTTGACATGGTCCTTGAGCCGGATTAGTGGCTGGGCCAGTTTAACGAGGGGTCAATCCAAGTTGACCAAGGGCTATGAAAAGTTTCTATCACCCCTCACCAAACCCTAGCTGAGGGAGTCCAGATTCCATAAAGGTTTTCTCCAGCCTGTGAAAAATCTCTTACAATGGACGACACGTTCACCAGGGATTTTCATTTTTCAAAGATTTCTTACTGTAGACGACCATGGTGTCCAACCACCCATCTCCTCCTCCCAAACAAACAATCTCCAATGACCATGGCATCCAACCACCTACATCCTCTTCTCCTCTTTTGGCTTGACCCCAATCGGAAGCTAGCCACTATGCCCAATGGTTCTAGCTCTATTTGCCATGTCGTCTCCCTCCCCCATCCCACTCCCTCTCCATGATGCCCTCTGAGATCCCGAAGCCCCACATTGGAACCCTCCACATCCCCCTTGAATACCTCCTCCATTCTTCTGTTGCTACCTCCAAGTACCTTTGACCTCGCGACCAGTGCTTCCCAACAACGATCCTGCCTCTACTTCATCGGTGCTTCCCTTATGTGTTGAGGAAATTCCCCTCTTTCTACTCCCCGCCAGTGGTTTTTTTTTTAGCCTGCGTCGGCCAGGTTGTCCAGGTCACCGGTTTGATTGACCGGGTTTGAGTAACCTGACGGGTCAACTCAGCCCGACAATCTAGATAATTCAGCCCAAAATTTTGACTGGCCTAGTTAAACCGGCTGGGCTGGTCCAGGTTTTAAAACAATGGTCTCAAGTATTGCTTCTATTCTTGTGGCCAATTGCATGAAGCACTACAAGAAGCAAATGAGTGTTTGATAACACGAGTGTCTCAAGTGTTGCTTTCATTATTGTAGACAATTGCATAAAGCAATGCAAGAAGGAAATGAGCATTTGACAACAACCAGTGTCTCAAGTGTTGTTTACATTCCCGTGGCCAATTACATAAAGCAATGCAAGCAAGGAGGGTGGGAGGGTGCAAAAGCACATTTGGCTATCAATATTGTGGACTGTCTACACAAAAAATAAAAGAAAAAACTATAAGAGAAAAGTAAATTAACTAATTAATCTATTTTTTCATTGATCTATAATTTGTTAATAATGACTTAATTTTAATGGGCCTAAGTGATCTCTGATTGGTTAATAAGGGACTAATTTTTCATTGATCTCTGTCTCAAGTGTTATAGACCTCAAATAAGAATCTTAATTTTAATAGAACTCCTAAAGTCCTAATTATAATAGGCCTCTAATATTAGCTTACACCCAATAAGAACAAATTCTTAATTACCTTAAAATATTATCATTAATAATTAAATTAAATTGTAATTGTATAATATTTTAAAAGCAGGACTCAATTCTTAGGGTGGGTTATAACGGTCTAGTACTCTAGTAGCATAATTTGTTCCTGTGAGCCCAAACATCATCATGGGATGCAATGGCGAAGGGAATATGATATTTTTACATCAAAAACACACAACAAAAACTCACACATGTGTCTTAATTGGATTAGATACATGGGCCCAAGTAAACTTTGTGTGAGGCCTACTTATCCAATCCAATCAAAATACTTGTGTGAGTTTTTGTAGGTGTTATTGTTGTGGGAATATCACTATCCATGGCGAAGGGCATAAACCAAGATGAACTGAGCTATTTTTTTTATTTAATGCTATTTAACTCTTGTGACTTGTTTGTATGGAATCTTGCGAATGACGGGCAAAAGACAAGGTCATGTCGTTTAGGACTTTGCTTAATTGATGAAGCCGAAAACCTTGTCCTCCCATTTCTTTTAATGTTTCGTGTGCATGTGAATGTCTGGAGAAAAAAAAAGTTGACGAGGAATTAAATTTTGTATCCAGGGAATCTTCATGTAATCACACCCGAATTTCCTTTTCTGAAACAGGGAAATATAAACCCAACTCTTACGGTAGGGAATTAGAGTAAACCAAAAAATTCTCTCCATAGAAGGAGAGGTAAAACTCCTTCCAGAGAGAGAAAGGTAATACTCCCACCCAGCATTTGCTCTCAGGTTGTCCAGTGTATGTTCTGGCCCTGTGTGGTTGTGCGGATAAATTAGCAAGATTAGTGATAGATGTATGGACAGTATTTGAGCTCTCTAGCTGTGTGGGAAAGAATTGTGAGGGGCTCCTCTTCCTGCCTAGTTGGCTTTGAAAGTCTGCACGGTCGGATGCGTGAGCTAGCAGTCTACCGTGCCGGCTAATCCATGTGCTCGACCAACATCTTCATGTCAGCGAAGTCTTCTGAGAAGGGAAGTTTCAAAGTGCGACGTGCACAACTCCAACATGGCCCGGGCATGAGATTCTAAAACCAAACCCAGAAGCAACTGTTGTCGGCTTTCTTTTGGCCCATCTGTCGCTCTTTGAAAAGTAATTGCATCTACCATCTACTGTAAGTCTATAACATCATTACTATTTTTTTCTTTCTGGCCTCTGGGTCATTAATACTATATTTTCCGTGGTTGGATGCTCCACTCTGCACTTTTCTCTATTCATCATGCCTTTCAATCAACAATATTATAAGTAACTCTTGTCATTCTCTTTACTGCATAAAAAGCTACTACTAGAAGTGCAGCTAAAAGATTACACAATCCTGATATACAAGGTTTTGGGCAAGAGCAGCCAAACACTTCAAGTTAATGACTTGTTTTCTCTTACATGTGGCCGTGTGTCAAGTTTGTGGACGCCATGAAACCGATTAGGCTGCTCTGACTTCAGGAACCTATCAATCTCAGAGCATTTCAGAGCACACTGCTGTCATGGAATGACAATGCAAAAAATAAACAAAGAAACTACAGTTCTTGATTAGCTACCACAAAATTTTGATCATCATGGGTGAGACCCAGAGTTCACCGTAGAAACGAAACAAATGAGGTGCTTCATCTTGAAAAAATAAATGGAACTATAAATATGGGATGTAGGGAGCATATACCAAAGGAATCTCATGTGTACCCTAAAATCAGCATATTTCATATTGGCAACAATCATAAGAATGTCTTATGTATGTAAAATCATTTGATTTTATCGATCTAAGTTGCCTGGTCCCATGAGTATTTGGCGACATAACCATGAGCATCCAGTTAATTCGTGAACACCGATGCTTCGTAGAAGCGACCACGAAGCTTACCTTTTTTTTGGTAATGGACCACACAGTTATCGCTAATTCTTTTTACTGAACTAAGTGACCAACATGTGACTCGTATGGCTAGAATCGATTCCCAACACTCTTTAAGTTTTATCTGTAGAAGATTATGGTTCAAAGACATCTCTTTTGCGAATCAATACACGCACAAAAATAATGCTTATTCTCCCTTTCTTTTTACTCTCTTCGTTCATCTTTCCGGGCTTTGGATCCTTCTATTTGCTAGAAAACCAATGACCTTTTGCAGTGAGAAAAAGAAATGTTTTACATGCAAAAGCTAAAAGCAATCAAGGCCCAAATTCCCTTATATTAATCACAATCACCAGTCATGTTAATGCACTACCACCAAAATTCTACCTCCATTTCTCTTGAACTAAACAGTCAACATCTAAACCGAAAAAACATTGAAACAGAAGTTATGATATAAAAGAAAAAGAGAGACAACCAAGCGCATTGTGGTTATTCTTCGAGCTCTCTCAAAGCACAAACATGGTACAACCAACAATAAAGACTTCATGACTCCTACTCCGAAGAGGATGAAGATGTGCGATTGAAGCTACTCGTTTCTTCAAATGGAGATTCAGTAGACGACACTTCGGTCAGGACACTTGTTTCTGAATCTGAAGAACTAGTCTCTTGATTCATGAAATCAATAAAACCAGTTCCAGTCATCTCAATTTTTTCCCCTCTGTTCTCGTTAACCTGACGGTAAATATGTCTATCATCTTGGTTACTTCTTTTCTTGAGAAATACACGACAAAGGACCCAGTCTTGCATAGGGATAGCCGAGTTCTGCAGACAAAATAAGAAGTGTCAGTAAGACCATAACAAAAAGATAGTCTAGAAACCAATAAATAAAAATGTCTACAGATTGTATTTCATAGGAGACTGATTTTGGACTGTTGAGTCTGTGACAACAGGTAATTGTAAGATCACTTCGAAAGAAATCGTACATTGGTGGAGTTCTTTGTATGGAGAAACAAGCCGCCCCTAGCTCTCTCGTCTGAAAGGCGATACTCATGCATAACCCAATCAGTTCTCAAGCCTTTTGGAGCTTTCCCTCTATAAAAAGCCAGAACTTTCTTCTTCCCCACAATTTGGTTGGTCCTTGAAGCAACAATATCTTTGTCAGAACCAGTAGCTTTCCAATAGCCAGACCCGGTTGCCCTGTTAGCTCGGTTTCCATTTGGGTACTTCGCTTCTCTAGTGCTGAAGAAATACCTTTCCCGTCTCGAGTAACCTATAAGCAACAACCAATGATTTATATTAATTATGAAAGAAGCACATTTCAATTCATAGAATAATTTAAGCGGGCCTGATATGTACAGTGGTTTTTTTTAAAAAAAACGCCAGCTAACTGTTTATTAATCACTTGTATATTTCCCCAAATCCAATTCATTTATATAAACTTGTGCAAGATGTAAGATAGTTCTAGTTTATCTTCTAAAACATTCAAATTCACAACGTTGATGAAAAAAATCTAGTCTAGTTACAAGTACGAAAACTACACCAGGATTGTTCATTTGTTTCTACCAGGTAAATCCCAGGGATCGAACTTGAGCACAGCAACCTCAGGTATGATAGAAGCAGGCAACGGGCAGGAGAAAACTTTCCGTCGGAGGTACTGAGCAACTAGCTCTTCATCAGTTGGGTGGAAACGGAACCCAGGAGGCAGTGTCATCACTCCATTCCTGACAAAATTCAGCTTCTCCATACCGGAATCTCCTGAAGGAAGCACTCTCCTTTCTCTGCTACCCTTACTCTCCAGTGAAAATCTGCAGGCTCATTAGTTAGCCAAAGTCAGAAACTCATCCTAATTCTACGAAGTTCTCTAGGCTCTAGCTTTTCTTCGGACCCACTAAAAACAGGGATGCAGGAGAGGAGGGGGAAGCTCCAAAGGCGAGGAGAGTGAAAGGCAAGAGGGAGGAGGAAGAACGGGGTAACAGCGTTTGCAGCGAGAAGGAGGGAAAGGGAGGGCTCTTTATAGGAAAAAGTGGGTGATTGTCAGAATCAGACGAGGGATGTGGCGTGAACGAGACTGGTTCACGCCTTTTTTAACAACAGCAAAGGGAATGCGGTTCTCTTCTCTGGTGGACGGGACGAAGAAAATGTAAAGAACTTAAAAAGGGCGAGATGTGGAAGAATGCGGCTAAAACGCCCTCCCGTGTCGGGGCAGGGAAGCTTAATATCTATAATATGTGTTGAAGAATATATATATATATATATATATATATATATATATATATATATATATATATATATATATATATATATATATATATATATATATATATAATTTTTTAAAAAATAATTTTAAGTTAATTTTTAAAATATAGTTTTTATTAATATTTATTAAGTGTAAAATTTAAAAAATTATAAAAATAAGAGAACAAAAATTTTGGGCCCATTCATGATGTTTCAATCTAATAATCAAACCAACGATTGAGATTATATTTTTTAATTTAGGTATTTAGAATTGTAGAATAGGTGTGGAACTAATAAAAATTTAAATATCTTATTTGAAGATGTAGGTCTATAAAAATTGAGGTTATTTTAATATGTAGGATTATTTATTTAAACTATATAAAATTCAAACCATTGATTTGGACTTGAAACTTTGACCGACCTTGATGAGTGGGTTTCACTTATTAAAATTGGCCCAAAATGTATTTATCTCTTTTTCATATATTTTACATGCATATCCCTTGGTCTCATACCCCTATTTGACGTGGCCCACAAAAATAGGTCTTCTAAAAAATTGAATATGATATAGAATTTATCAAGTTGATTTGTCAAAGTTTCAACCCCAAATCATGTTGATATATAAGAGGGGGTGGTATCAAGTCAACTTGATAAACTCTATATCACATTGAAATTTTTAGAGCCCATTTTTGTAGGTCACGTCAAATAGGGGTATGGGACCAAGGGTATGTGTGGTAAATCATATAAAAAAGAGAAATATATTTTGGGTCAATTTTGATAAGTGGAACCTGCTTATCAAGGCTGATTAAAGTTTTAACCCCAAATCAATGACTTAAATAAATAGAATAAATGGTCCTATATATTTGAATAGACTCAATTTTTGTAGACCCACATCTTCAAATAAGATATTTAAATCCTTATTTTTCTACACTTATTATATAATTCTAAAAATCCAAATTTAAAAATGTAATCTCAACCATTAATTTTATTGTGAGATTAAAGCACCATGATAAATGAGACCCATAATATATATTCAGTGTGTATATATTATAGGAACTGTCTATAACATTATACACCTTATATGCAGCCGTTAAGAGAAAAGCCTATAACGTTGTGCAATATATGTGAGAAATAATATGCATATATAATTGGACATGTTGGAATACTTAATTGGTTAGTATATATTTAAAGTTTTAAGATGTCTCGTTCTTCCTAAATAGTATTAGAAAATCTTGTAGTGTTTTGGGGCTGTTTGGCAAACTTTGAAGGGGCTATGCCCATACTGCCACCTTAGCTGCCACTCCAGTAGAATGTGAGAATCTCTTATATTCTATGTGTGTGTGTGTGTGTGGGGGGGGGGGGGGGGGGGAGGGAATGTATGAGTTATTGGTATGATGCGTAACTTTAGAATAGGCTGTCATGGATGACAAAAAAGGCTAATTAGGTTACTAGCCATCACACCAGGAGCTCCCTTTGTTGGGGGATGAGGCTTTCCGATCCACGTGTAAGTTATCCAGCCTTGTTGGAAATAATAATCCAGTCTTGTTGGAAAGAATAATCGAGTCTTTATGTGCATATGGTTGAGATGTAATAATCTGTTATTTGAGTTGCCTAAGTTGGATATATGCATCGCAAGGCTATGGCCCCCCTTTGACTAGCTCACATGAGAAATGTCCCAGGACATCCAAACATTTGCTCTCAGATGAGTTTGTTATTTGGCTTTGCGGGCTAGATGCTCGATTAAATAGTATAAGGTCATAGCCTTAGCAAAGAAGGCTCACTCGCTTGGCTATTTAGCCTTATGAAATAATACTTCTTGGGTGCCTTTGAGACAATTGGTTGCCCCCTCTATCTAGCATTCCCAAGCTCCCACCCATAAATACTATGCCACCACCCAACAACAACAAGAAGGAAGGCCACACAATCTAGTGAAGTGCTCCTCGGAAAGGTTCACTGTCCAGTTGATGAAGGAGTGAAGGACCCGCGATGGCAAGTCAATTAATTATTAGGTGGGCAGGTTGGTCTTTTCGGCCATTTTAGTGGAGTGGGGCAAGGACAGAAGGGGAAGCTGTCTAAGGTCATGCTTAGAGGCTAGAAGGGGAAGCTATTTGAGGTCATGCTTAGAGGCTAGAAGGGGAAGCTGTGTGAGGTCATGCTTAGAGGCTAGTGGATAGGGGTGCATGGCAGGTGCCCCAGTGAACTATATAGAGACAAAACTACCACTAAGTTAAGCTAAATGTAAGGAAGGTTTTTGGATTTTTTTGTAGAGGAAATTACGTCTTTGTCCACCTTCTTTGTCTCTAAAGTTTATTTGGATTTTAGGATACTCAAATCCAGACGATAAAGCCACTCCAACAAATGGTTGTGGCATCTGATTCGGGTGAGGTACTATAGTGGGGTGTGTAAATTGCAATAATAAGAAACTTGTCAATAAATGGGGGGCATTGAGGTATTCATTCAGGGGATGAATGTGGGCTTCCATTGCCCCAAATTAGATGCTAGAATTTGATTTTTGGATGTTGTTTTTATTAAGGAATGAACTATGAGGGGGCTTGGGTCACTTTCACATCCCTAAAGAGGATGCCAATGCTGGGAGGAAAGTATTTTTTATGCTCCCGACTGAGGGAGCCCTTTATCCATGAGATTAATGGTGCACTAGTACATATGCCATTGATCTTAAATATCAAAGACACTCATGCACAACTTACGCTAGGCTCATTCAGTGGAGAATATAAAAAATACTTCCTATTGAGAGATTCTTAATCGAGGCATTTGAGGAAAATCTCACAAACCTCACGCAATTGAACTTTTACATTCTAAGGGTTGGCTACCATATGCCAAGAGGGTCCCACATAATCAATAGCCCATACTTGATGCATAAACTTATGTTGTAGTGATTTTTTGAACCAAATAAAACTAGGGGTTACTAATTAGAAGGGTAAAATAGCTACTCCCTATGTCCTATATTACTAACTATATTTTAAAAAATATTAATTGTTATTGAATGGTGAAACCCACATCTAAGATAAAAAAAAATAGACTTATGATACTCTTTTTTAAGTAGCTAGCCATTTAAATTGAACAAAATAGAGCTATTAATATAGAACAAATTTTTTTGCCAAATGGAGCTGAAGGGGAAGAATTTATGGTCCTTGTTGAATATTCTCTATGAATAAGAGTCATTGATCATAAATCAATGGGGTATGTTAGTATACATTAGTACAAGTGGGGGAACTAACACAAGATTAAGAGAATAAAAATGCTTCTGCCCAAGAGAGGATATTAGTTGAGCATGGCTACCTGCCTCTATAGCAATGGACATAGCTGAATTATGAATACTTCTTTAGACTTATAAAATATAGCATGGATTTGCTGTCTATGATACATACCGATCACTACAACAATACACAACAAATCCATGGCAGCATACATCAGTACACATATATTATTTAGAGATAATTCATTCTCCATTATTCAATTATTTCCTTGTAGCTCCAGCGAGTTTACACCTTCCTGATTACGATTAATCACTCCACATACATCTTCACCTTCAATTACTCCATTCACACATAGGAGCATTCCTTTTATTAAAACATGCATAACTGACATATTCTCCACTACTGAGAAAGAATTATGAGATAAAAATCTGTATATATGATACAAATACTAGATGAGCAATTATATCCATAATCATCAGTCTCACAGTTATATAGAGATTTGTTTGAAACTTATCCTAACATATAATAGAATCATATCACTCATAGACCAAGCCCATACTTCAACCATATGAATCATGCTAGAAAACTACGGAATATTTCATGGAGTAGAATCATAGTATGGCACATCAACATTGGAAATCATACAATTAATCAAGACATACTATACTTTGTAAAAATTAGAATTTGAGCAAAAGCATGATATTAGGATTTCCTTCATCACACAACAATCGTAAACAATTCATGCTGAGAGGACAATTCATGTTCCAAATAAGGGACCTCACCTTAGCCTAATTTGAAGCACAAAATGTCCCAAATATTTCTGCTCTTCACCAAATTCTAAGGAAAACTACAACCAAACTCTAATTAATAGAAGGAGACATATAACTTACGCAAGGGAAAGAAGATGATGTAATTTGGAAAATTTTATACAATCCATCTCACTGTGAACAGTGATTCCGGGAATAAGAGAAGGGGAAATCTGGCCAAAACCAAGAGGAAATGTGAAATACGTCAAAAGACCTTACCTTTATGCCTTCCCCTCTATAGCCCGGTCCTCTCGCTGCCCAGATCTCACTCTTGTCGCCGTCGTTAGACCTAGAATTTGTTCCTCGTCGAACCAGGGAGAAAAGGGATTGATGGGGTGAGAGGGAGGGAGGAGATGAGGTTTATAAAGATGAGGACAGAGAGACGTCAAGGGAGAGGGGAGGAGAATCGTGGAAGGAAAAGCAAGGATCCTTCTCCCGTTCTATTGGACGTAGGGGAAGGAAGATTTTCCTTCCCCTAACTCTCTTAGTAACCCAACGCCCGATGCGCCCGATGGGTCTGAGTTCAACTCAGACCCGAACCGGGGTCGGTTACCTACGCTTTATTTAAAAAAACAACAATGCGGGGTTTACATTAAAAGTAAAACCTTGATTATTGACATTCTGGTTAGTTTATTTTCATGTGTGAAAGGGTAACACTTGCATCTAACCAAAAATAAGAAGCAACCAAAAAAAATTAATAGTTAGGAAGGGGACCAAAAGATTTAGTGGCAAAAACAAGAAGGAAAAGTTGGACCCACCCTAATTTTTATAAAAAAATTCACATTGCCTCATGTTGAGGAATATACATATTACATGGACTTGTTATAGAAATTACATACTCCTATAAACTATTTTTGGACTAAGCTGCCCACGTTATCCAAAAAATCCTAAACCTAATATGGCCCTCCCTCTTCTCCAGCCATAATCAGGGTTGAAACTTTTTAGGGTCAGCCCGTCGATCTACTTTTTAGGGCTAGAGCTTGAGTTCTTAGACTCGTGGTCAGACTTGAAAATATCAAGCCCATTGCAAATAAGGTTGAGCTAAGGCTAAGGGATAAAATGCTTGTAAGCCCATCTATAGTGCAAATTTTTTCTTGGAATAAGTAAAAAGATAGCCACACATCAGTTGGAAAATAATGGAGGGATGAACTTGTGTATTTTAAGAGATTTTGGGAGGGACTCCCCCCAAAGGCCAAAAGACTACTGTGGGAGCCCTCCCAAAGTCTAAACTTTAATAATAAAAAAAATATTTTTGCTAAAAATATATATGATAAATAAAAAAAAATCAAAAGCATGAAAAAACTTGTAGCCCCGCCCCCGCTTAGTATTAGGCAAGGGCCAACCATTTGGAAGCTTGCCTAGGGATAGGGTTGGGCTAGGGTGTAGCACCTTGAAAATTCAAATAAAATTTCTTTTCGTAGATTAAATTTAGGTGTGAAAATTTTGTCATTGAGTTAACCAAAACCACGAAGAGAACCTAAATTTTACCCCTTGATCACTAAGTGCACGACTTTCCTATTTTAGCTAGGGATATGAGATTGGGCAATCAACCTAGTCAACTCGGTTAAGTGAAACCCTAATACCCTAGCCGAAGGTTAGAAAAGGGGAAAATGAAGCATCAATTAATCGAAGGGTTCACTTTAGATTGGTAAGTAGACCTGCCTATGTGACTTGACCCTAATGAACAACGTGTGAGCGTACACTTGCAAGCATATATGACTCGCCCGTGAAGGCACTTGAGAAAGCCCTAGCCTTGTGGTAGAGACTATAAATGTTAATTGGGAGAAAAAGAAGGTGAAAATGGGTTTAAAATGAAGGATAATTGGGTTGAATGGGTAAACAAGCCATGAACGGGCAAGGCGCATGCCAGAATTGGTAGCTAGCCCACCCCACTAGGTGGCTGTGGTGTCAAGTTAAGGGGATGACCAATGATTTTCAAATTTTGAAGGACACTTGATTGGCTGAAGATGGATACTTGATCGACTTGAATTGGGAAAGTAACAGAAGATAGAAACTACCCCCTTATAGGAGGCCAAGTCCCCTTTCACACACCAACCCTCTCTCTCCTCTCTTCTTCCTTTTGGTCATCATCTTCTTCTTCCTTGTTCCCTTCTCTTTTGCTATATTTCTACACGCCAAGCCACCATTGGAGCTCCTTGGAGACAGAGAAGATGCATCAACAACTAGGAGTGCTTGAGACTTCATCTTTGAGTTGGAGAAGAGGATTTGCTTTTGTACAAGGTAGGAACTACTCCCCCTCTACATGAGTTTATGATGTTAGGTTTTAGTTATGTTTACTTTGAGTGATTGATGGTTGTTCATTGAATGTTGTATGATGTACTAGATTTGCATGAGATTAGGATGCTAATTTCATGTTGAAGATTAGACTTTTGATGCATATGATTGTTTGTCTTGGTTATAAGCTTATTAGCAATGATTTCTTATCATTTTCTATTATTTAGAATCCATGTCGAGTGTTTGGAATCATGATCATGCATGTGCTATGATGTTGTTTTGATGGAAAATTCATGAGAAGTTGTGTTTATTTATTTTTCGCATGATACCCTATTTTTTGTTTTCACTACACACCCAAAATACTTGAATGGTTTCGGGACATTCTAGTAGTCTTTTTTCTTTAGAATTTCTCTGAAATTTTAAGGACTTCCTTTAAAAATTTCACAGTTTTCTATTGAGTCTTCATAGATCAACCTTTGATACTTTTCATGACCTTGATTT
This sequence comes from Saururus chinensis, assembly GCA_035235625.1. Taxonomy (NCBI): domain Eukaryota; kingdom Viridiplantae; phylum Streptophyta; class Magnoliopsida; order Piperales; family Saururaceae; genus Saururus; species Saururus chinensis. The sequence goes on from CP141145.1 coordinate 39,348,099, forward strand.
TAGCCGAATAATTATTTTGGACTTTGGGCTTTGTTTTGGGACCATTTTCTCCATAGATTGGTCTAAGGAAAATTTCTAGAGATCCGTTGACAAGTCTGATTTCATATCTAAAATTTTCATATTTTTCTAAATTTTGATTAAATTACTAGATTTTCCAAAATCCACAAAGGTCAATAGTTCTAGTTTCTGAAGGTGTCGCTTTGATGTCTTTTCGAGGACTAAACCATGTTAGATTTCTGTCAAAATTTTTGTGAACATTTTTCTATGAGTCTTTGACCTATGCAAAAGATTTGAGTCAGTTTGGACTAATTTGGACCACTACAAAAAATTGGTCAACAATGATGCAACAATAGCATGAACTAAAATAAGCTGTCACTAATAGTAAGTATTTGTGATAGTTATCTACCTTAGCCATTGCTATTAGCCCTTATCTACAAGAGTTGATTATAGTTGTCAGTAATGTTCTCAACACAAACAATTTTTGCTTATTTTCCCACATCAACGATGGTTAAAATTAGCATTAGTGATGGCTAAATAGGTCGTCGCTGATGGTCATCAAGCTCGTGTTTGAGAAGTAACAACGACTAAATATAACCATTGCTATTAAAAATTATTTGCGACGACTATATGCCTTAGCCGTCACTATTAGTCCTTATCTATGTTGCAAATGTCCACCTCCACGTAGTCCAACATTAGCAACGACTGAAATGCAATTGTCGCTCATGGTCAGGGTTGGGAAAATTCAACCCGACCTAGATTAGAATTTTAAAATTTTACCCATTTTAAAAGTAGGCCTAGGTCGGGATTTAACCGTATAACCCGCACAACCCGACCTCAACCCTATTATTTAACAATGTCATGACCCAAGTTGGAGAGATTAGAAAGAAATTCTTGCAAGGTATTCAACATCCGTGTGATGAAGGTATCATGCAAGGTTAAAGTTCCAGTATGTTTATATTTGTGTATATCAAAATATTCAGATGTGTACTCAGGTAAGACCTTGTTTAATATAAAATGTGATTTGACTTGGATTACTATTATATTCTGATTTAGTATTCAAATATTCGAAAAACAAGTTGCTCCCCAATATATCTTGTCACTAATTTTGACAAACAAAATTAAAAAATTATTTTTGTTGTTTGATTTATGAATAATAGGTTTAAAAATCTCGGGGTGTGATAGTCACAAGGTGTATGCATGTGGGTAATGATGTAAGGATTAATACATGTTTATGTATGATCATGTTATGTATTTATGGACATTATCTGCTCATATGTTCTTTGCCCTAATTTTGTGTGAATTAGGATTAACTATGGGTTTATTATAATGTGTAGACAAATAGAAAGTGATAATAAAATGAGTGATAGAGAATACCTTGGATCTTAATTGAATGCAATGACATTTTTTTGGTTGATTAACTGCTTTGAGTGAATATTAGGAGGATATGTATTCATTTTTCAACATGTTTTCCACAGTCGTTAGTATCTCATGGGTGGGAATGACTTACTTATATTGGGTAACAAGATGAAAAAGTAGTAAACTTAATCTGTGCTGAGTGCACAAAGAAAATTATATAGAAATAGTCAAGAGTGAGCTCAAGAAGACTTTGGAGGCACAATATGTAATGCCTTTAGAATCGATGCTAGATGCATAGAGGAAGCGGTCCAAGATGTGGTCCCTTGGGTCAAGGGTGTCTAAGTAAAGTGAAACACAAATGACTTCATTTTTATAAATCCAGGTGTGGTTTACTTAAATATGGTTAAAAGGCGGAGAACATTTTAAAGTTTACTTTTATTACAATTTAAGTGTATTAGAGGTTTTTTAAGTATAAGTATGCAATTTAGTGCATGTGAGTAGTCTCAGTAGGTAAATACTAAAGGTATGCATTTAACTTGACTTGTTTAACTATGATGGTTTCTTGGTGCTTGGAATAAAGGCATATGATATGATATGCGTGATTCATAGTTATGTGAGTATGTTGATATGAGTAGCTTATGTATGACATGACATAACAATTTTTATGTTTACTTAATTTAAAATTAATTAGAATTATATTTATGTTTTGTATGATACATGTAGTTGTGTATAATAAATTTTTTGTATGCATATAGTTATATGTGCATCACAAGTTAGTGTAGACTAGGGGTAAGCCTATTGAGCTTTGGCTCATTGGTGGTTTTCTATTTCACTTATTTGGTAGACAAGTACTCGATAATTCGATACAAGATGGATACAAAGACTCCTCTGCTTAGTATGTGTTTTAAGTACTTCACTTCCTCGTAAGATATAATTATTTGTAATAATTTAATAAAATTATTTAAATATCTAAAGAGTTGGGTTGTGACATAGGGCTTGGGCTTAGGTTGGTGGGCTAGGGCATGGGCCCCAAATCAGGCCCGGCCCTACCTGGCCCAATTCAACCATAGCCACAATGGCAAGCAATCCTCCTTTAATTAACCCTAATATCCTTTAGCCCCATTCATTGACCATACCCCTTCTTTGGACTTACCCCCTCTTGCCTTAAGATTTATATGGTCATTTCTCCATCTCGAAGATTTGAAGTGCCGCCAAGAGAATGAAGCTAAGTTTTGAGATTGTTTTCTTCTATTACTTACGTTCTAAATAACATTGGTCCAGATCTCCATAAAAAAAAGAATGTTTTGGAAGGTTTCAAACATTAGGTTGTTGACATGAGATATGTATTGTTGTTTTTTTTAGTAGTGAGAGATTAATTGAACATTATTGCCATATTGATTTGACGATATGTTAAAATCACGTACATATTAATTTAGCATGCTGTACATTATTGTGAAATTAATTTAACACTTTTTATTTTATAATGGATCTTACACATATATGTATGTCTCGGTGTCCTTCAACTCGTCCCTTCTTCTGAATTATACCTGCTTGTACTGAAGAATTAATGACCGCTTAGTTTTGTGAAATCGATTTACAAATATCATTACATCGTTAAAAGGAAGGGGAACAAGCATAGAAAAACAACAAGAAAAAGGTAAAAGTTGAAGCTACTTGCTTCGCGATCCATCCTTATAACAAGGGAGGCGGGGCGGTGCCGCTGATACATCTGAAATTTACAGAAAAAACAAAGACATTTTAGTCTTAAAATGTGCAAAATCTAGGTAATTTGTAATTTTTAGTATACATCTAGATAATCAGTAAATTCTTCATCCAATTAATGTGAAAATTACATTATTAAAAAAAAAGCTCAGCTTGTGTTGCGGCGATCCCAGAAACATGGGCTTCCACCAGCTTCCTATATATATATATTGCGTTAGTCTATCTTGATTTTCTTAAACAAAAGGTTAACATTAAATTTTTTGTGTGAAAACAATGATAATTTGTTATAATGGTTAAAGCATCTAGCGTGTGGATGTGATTGCTGATGGTGGTTTGTATGGCCATACGAAGAGGAGAAAGTGAATGAACCGTCAAAATTGCAATCATAATGCTTTTTGACACGGAAAAGACGATTAATTTCTCAAACTTAATAATTTGGTGCTTTCTAATTGTTGTCATCTCCCTTAATCCTGCGGGTTGTCCTAAGGAGAAACCTGTTACTCTGATAATAGAAGGCATTGCCTGATTGGCTGTTCTTGTGGCTGGTAAGTGGTTTTGAATTTCACAAGTAAATAAGTATTCCGTAATGGAAGATTAGGACCACCAATTTTGTTTTTGTCTCCTCCAGAACAGTCCGCTAGTAATTTCACTCGTGGAGTTGCTTCTTACCTTGGAATGGGGTAACTTGAAAGACTTTTATAGTTGACATTTATGTGCAGGATTTACACACATTTTCAAAATTCTTAGTTCAAAACTGGCATAAGAAAAAATTGAACATGTTTCTGATGCTGCAATAGAAGGAGCCTCCATTTTTATAGAGAGTTGGCAAAACAAGTTTTCAGATTCAAAGTTCCCCGCTCCATAAGAAAGAGTTATTTGCATTATGTTGATATTTACAGGAAAACCAACAAAAAGACAAAAGTGTACAAACCGCTACCTGAAAAAGGGAATGGAGAATGTGGTGAAGCAAGACACTGTTTTAAGGTCAGTCATTTACGTATCATGTAGTTTTCTTTTGGCAAGGGCAAGGCATCATTTAGTGGTTGTAACTCAGCAAAACTACCACAATAAATTAATTAGAGGATGTCTAGCCAGTGCCTTAAAGCACATGTGATTCCTTTCTAAGACAAACTTTGCGGATAGCACGATCCCTGGTGGTTTTTAGTAAAGATTAAAGATATGCTTGCAATGTAGGCACTTTCCTTCTTGGGTTCCCTCTTCTTGTGCGTTTCCCGCTTGTCGGTGGTGGCAACCGCTTGTCATTGCCATTTCATGCTAATCTTCTTGAGTTGCAACCCGTTTGCACCATAAAATCCTTTGGCCATTTATAGCCGAGATCATACCCAGCTCTCCCCCCGCCCTCACAAGCAGATGAGCGACGCCCACTGGGTACGGCTCATGGAGTCGTCTACAAAGATGATCCTTTTACAACCAAGATCAATGTTGACTGACCGGCCAACGGACCAGAGTGATGCTTGAGGAGGAACCTCTAGCGATGGGATCAGTCTCGGTCCTATCTGCCACCGTTAACGGGATTTACTGGCGGAGATGACGGCTGCGTATGGCGCTCTTCAGATGGTTCTTATACCGGAAGCCACTGGATCGGCTTCTGGAGATCTCTGAGCGGGTTTACGATAGTTTTCCTCTGGCTCTCTCTCTCCTCCACATCTCAGTTCTCCCCTTTTCTCTGGGTTATTTGGTAATATGAATTTTTTGTGAATTTTGGGATGCTCTTGAGCTTGAGATTTGTTGCGGTAGTTGAGAGAGTTTCGTAAAATGCATGTGGAGCAGTGGGTGACTCCTTTGATACGAAGTTTCGTTATTGGATAGCTGAGAATGAAATGGGTTTTGGGGTGCTAATGAGCTAATTTCTGGATTTATACACTGAGAGAACTTTTACATGTGGTGGATGTTCGTGTCAGGAATTCTGGCTAATGATGAATTTTATTGTTTTTCACGGTGGCTAATAACGGATTTTATTGTTTTCCACGGTAGTCATCTTTTGGATTTTTGATGTGCCACTGTGTCCTTGCATGGATTCATACCATAGTTTTGATTGTATTAGGAGTCAAATAGAGATGGAAAATCCATGTGGCCAACCGCTGGTTGTTGGCATAAGGCGTTGATGGTGATTTTGTACAACTTCAGTTATGATTCATGTAATGAAATATTGTTCAGCTTATGAAGACGTTGTATTTGTGCTAGTTGCAATATTGTAGATGTAGATGTATTAAACTATACAAGGAAGGAAGTTTTTTTTTCTCTTTGGCTTGCTAGAGGTAGCTTTCAATCTTAACCAAGGTGTGTTGGTAACACCAAGTGCTGGGTAGTCTTAACCAAGGTGTGTACCATGTTCTATTCTTGTCCCTGTCAGGGGAGATGCCAACCCTCTCTTCTTTTCACAGACAATTATAAATTGAAGTTTGATTATATCTAGTTGATTTGACAGTTGCAAATTATAAGGCAAGTGAAATCCTGTGCAGTGATCTAGCTAAAGATTTGATGAGGTGTAGATGGAGGAGCTCCTGGTGTTGTAGTGTTTGCTTCAGGCAAAGACCAAGCTTTGATTTTTTTTCTTTTTTTCCTCATTAATTTCTTGTAAGTGGTTTGACTTGTGAGTTTCTTATGAGCTTGGGTTACTTTAAATTTTAAAGTGTGTTGGGTGACTGTAATTATGGTGGATTTTGAGAGATGGAATTGCTTGGTGCTATGAGGGATTGGTTGATATGTTAAAAGAATTTAAAAATATAGAGATTTTTCAGTTTGGGTATTATTGTATAAATGATTTGTTGTTTGGATCCTAAATGGTATAAGAGTTCTGCATGACCTTGTTTTTTAAGTTGTGAAGAATGTAAAGCACCCTATGTCGAATTGAATAATTGAATATGCTCTTGTTAAATGTAATTTGACTTAGGAAGGTGCTTGAAATATGACTGTGTTGGTTATTTAATTCTAATATTTTAGATTTGATGAAGGCAACACCGAGAGATGCCAACTACAACGGCCATGACTCTTGTTTTTGTGTTCTAAGGCCTAAACTCTTTGGTGGCTTTTGCTGGGTCCACTTTCTTGGAGTCATGGGCAAGGCATATTAATTGTATTTTTTATGATTTTTTTAGATATGGTTGATTTTCTTCTTTATAAAATGCAGGCTCTTTAGCTCAAATTGGCATAGCAGCTTGGAAGATTAATTACCTATCATCCAAGAAGGTGGCGATTGAAATCTACCTAGAGCCAATAAACTAAGAATGTGAACTTGGCTAAAGTATCATTAATTTTAAAATTATATAACAAGCAAACTCAAATCTTGAGCAAAAAAAATTATTTTCCTTATAATAATTTTTACATATGTTTCCCTATATATTACAAAGTCCAAAAAAAAGCTATAACTTTTGAATAATTACATGATTTCTTTTCGAAGTAGATCCATGTCTTCAAATACAAAAAACTTCTTGCCACCATCTTCGGTAAACCAAAAAGAATCAAGTAATGTAGTTGTTGACAAGTTGAAGGTAACTTTCTCAAGTAAAATGGAACCAGGTCATTATAGTCATTCACAAGTTGATTTTGCATGTTATGCCAAAAAAAATTTGAGTGGACAATTAAAAGTCACGCATCAAAGCAACCCTGTATATATATTTCTCCTCACAGTTAGGATAAGCCAGATTCTCCAACATTTCTCCACCATTAAGACTCCACATTCAAATAGTGTGTTATATGAATGAAAATCATAAAAAACATACAAATTTTAAAGAAAAAACTAACAAAAGAATGAAACACCTCATGTCTATAAAATTTTCATTATAATCACATTCGCCAATAGTAAAAAGATCTCCATTTTCCTCATGCCTAAACTGCAAGCCTTCTACACCACTATGTTCATTTCCATCGTTTTCATCTTCAATGCTATTATCATTCATAGACCTATAATAAAATATATAATAATAAAACTACATAAGGGAGCTCTATAATAAAAACAAGAAACAGTCTAGTAATAAGGGAAAAAATGAAATTGGTCCACTACTAAGTTTACTGAAAGACTAGAACTAACCAAAGTGCATTCACCACATCATCATCCTGAATGAAGGTAGTTGGGAGAGCATCTTGCCCATAAGAAATAGTACCTACGACGGAATTCTGGAGTAGTTCCCGGTCTTTGAACTCTCTTGCTCCGTCCATGGTAATTTCTTAGATAGAATAGATGAACAACCTAAAAAAAAAGGAATTTGCAAGATTCCTAGGTTTAACTCCCTCGCCAATGGCCAAGAGGGGATTCAACTGCCTGGCCAATGGCCGGGAAGATCAGGAGTATCAGAAGTGGAGGTGGAAACCCTAGCGTTGCGAGATCCCCAGGTTTGATACTAGAGAGGCTTTGTTGTAAAAGGATCTTCTTTGTAGGCGACTCCATGAGCCGTACCCAGTGGGCGTTGCTCATCTGCTTGTGAGGGCGGGGGGAGAGGTGGGTATGATCTCGGCTATAAATGGCCGAAGGATTTTATGGTGCGAACGGGTTGCAACTCAAGAAGATTAGCATGAAATGGCGACGACGAGCGGTTGCCACCACCGACAAGCAGGAAATGCACGGGAAGAGGGAACCCAAGAAGGGAGGAAGACTCATTCTCTTTCTATATGGGACTCAAAAGGGTAAAGTCGGAACTATCATACATTACTTTAAAAGGCGTGAGTCTTGTTTTAGGCCGTAGATGACATCTGACGGTCCAACAAAAGTACCACAACTTATTAAGTTGCAACCCGTCCGCACCAAAAAATTCTTCTAGAAACAAGAGTTGGGGAATACCGAGCCTTTAACATTCTAATCAGTAATTAATCTAAAACTAAATATAAGCGTTTGAGAGAATTTATAGGCCGCATACCTTCACACCCATCAAATTTGCATGGACCCCTAAATGCCCTAAAAAACCACAAGGCGGCCTATATAACTTCCTTCCTCTCTCTCTCTCTCTCTCTCTCTCTCTCTCTCTCTCTCTCTCTCTCTCTTCTTTTGGGGGTCATGCATTCAACTTGTGGTTTTCAAGGGCATTTATCACAAAATGATTTATTTTTGGCATTCTAAAGGCCACTAATAAGAGAGTGAATGAGTCGAGTTGGATTGAATTTTTTTTCTCATATAGCTTGAACCTAAAGTTGGAATACTTGACTCAAACTTGACTCGAAGCTTGAATAAGCTCGAGCTTACTAGCTCGAACTCAACTCAAATAAAAAATACGAGCTCGAATTCATTCTATTATAATGACAATCCCAGCTCGAATTGACCTCAATCTATGCATAAAAATAAACCTAATTTTGAATTCAAATTTTCAAACCAACATTTAATAAACAAATCATGCACATAGAATGAATTGATCACATATATTTGAGTTGGTGTTAAAGGTGTAAATGGTAAATCACATCCATAAGACTACTATTGTTAATATTAAATCAGATATACATGAACATATGTGGAGGGATATTAAATCTCTCTCTATATACATATATATACACACTCATTATATAGACATTATAAGAAATTGATTATAATATATATAATGTCTATGTAATGAGTGCATATATATATGTATAGAGAGAGAGATTTAATATCCCTTTGCATGTGTATGTGTATATCTAATTTGATAGTTAAAAGTAGTAGTCTTATAGATGTTATTTATTATTAACACTTTTAAGTTTCTCTCTTCTTAAGTGGAGACCGTCTTCCGAGACTTCTTTACACTTATTGTACTTTAGATGTTGTTAGGCAAATCTATTTTTTTTGTGGTACATGTAGTTGAATCTAACCGATGTCAATTTGATAAGTTATGATGCAATTACTCGTTTTTATGTTGTTATTCAGCAAATAATTGTTCTGACCTTGATTTTTATTTTTCACTTTTATTTTTCAGTCATGAAATTAATAAAACTTTTTTGGTATACGGTTGATCAATTAAGAGTTTTGTTTGTCTTGGCATTAATTTATATCATCATGTTAAGCCTATTATTGCCTTGTGTAATTAACTTGTGGCTTCTTCTCACAAATGTGGATAAATAAATGGGGTTCTTCTCCCAATAAGGATAAATAGCTCAATTAATTTACTAATAGGTTCACAATAAAATTATATTATATATAATAATATAATTTTACTATTAGATGCTTGCGATGAATTCCCTTGTGAAGCTAATTGTAGCTAGCAAGTCCAGCCTAAGGATCTCTCAGAATCCCCATATAGATTATAAAAATATTTATTTTTTAAAAAAAAATATAGAAAAAATAATTTAAACATCGATATCTACCATAAAAGGCCTAAACTAGAAGCTATATGACTCATTATCTCACTAAGACCCATTATTTATCCATATTTTACTATTATTATAAGCAGACAATAATAAAAATATACTATTATAGATAATATAATTTTGTTGTAAACCTATTGATAAATATAAATAACCGGTAAATTTTGGCACAAATTATCCAATAAATTATACCTCCACCAACACTTAAAGATAATGACCTTTTGTCCCTACATGAGTTTAAAAACAAATTTATTATGCAAAATTTTGAACTTCTTATTTACTAGATAGCTTCGAAAGTGCACCATAAGCTTTGCCGGTGAACTAATTTAAATCCCCCTTCAATTCCACTGGTACACAAATTCCTCCAATAACTAATTTAAGAAACAACGAGTAGTCTACGGTGTCTATGCGGATCTAACTTAGCCTTCTACTGTGCATAGGCCTTATAGAGTTCTACCATGAGTTACACGAAGGAAATATTTTTTATACTCCTTACTCACTATAAACCAAGCATAAAGAAAGCACATAAAACATCCATTTTTTATATCAACAATGCACACAATTAACACATTAACATAAGTATTATTTATACTAACATACATTAACATATTCACCGTCAATCTAAAAAAATGAATGCTTTATATATATTAGCATAAACAAGAAACTATATATGGAATTGCGGATCTAACTTAGCCCTCTACTATGCATAGGCCTTCTACAATTCTACCATAAGCTACATAAAGAAAGTATTTTTCATACTCCTTGCTCACTATGACCTGAGTGTAAAAAAAAACACGTAAAATATCTATTTTTGAGATCGACAATACACACATTAACATATTAACATATGTTAACATAAATATTATTTATACTAACATACATTAACATGTTCACCGTCGATCTCAAATAATGAATGCTTTGTATATGTTCTTTACGCTCAGCTCGTTGTCAGAGCATAACATAAACAAGAAACTAAATATGGAATTAGGTGCATGCATAGCATCATTGTCAACATAGTGGTCATACTCTGGTCTATTGCAATAGATTTTCTACCTAACAATAACACAAACATATACGCATAAACAAGTGGAAAAGCATATAACTTGCATCACCATTAACCATCCCTTTACACCCAAACAACAGGAATGCTCATAAAGTAACTAGCACTGTAGCATGTTCCCCTCAACGCCCTCACAATAAGGATCAATGGAAATCAACCAAGAATGTAAGATTGGACATACATCAGTACAACACACATCACAATTCAAGTGGCACACAATTTCTTCTAGAAATGCATTGGGTTAATTTTTCTACATTGCGCCTATGTAAACTTCAAATATGACCAAGAGACCATCATACCGGACCATCCATCCCATCCACCATTTCCCGTCACTGTGCTGATCCTTACCGCCTACAGTTGATGTTTCTGTTGACCAGGCATTTTCCCAATCCGATTAGATTCCCCAGCTCCAGATGATAAACCTAGAACCTCAGGTGAAATATCCCAGCTCCCACTTTTCCGCCCCCAACTGGAGCGCCTAGGGTGCAGTATTGCTGGACCCTCAATTCCATTGTCCGGAACTGCTTGGCTAAGATCTGGAGAACTGATACTACCATTGTAACCACCTCCCTTGCTGTCCAATACATCACCGGCCAAGTCCCCTTCTAGATCACCCACCACTGCTCCCGCATCTGGAGCCCAGACTGGCTTTCTTCCCATCTCCAGATCGCCTACAACCTTCCCCATGTTTGGGCTCATAAATCCTCCACCCGTAGATCTTGCCTGTAGTCCTGATGGTTCTTGAGGTGCCTTCACCCTAAATTTGTTCTTTGATGAAGGAATACTTGAGCAGAAGATCTCTTTAAAGTTCTCCAGCACCCCTCTGTTATATGGGTTGGCTCGCCGATCATATCGGTATCTGAAATTCTCATAAGTTGTCTGCCAAAGTATTATGGAAAACACTGATGACCATCAATAAATAGAACGACTTTAAAGAGGTAAGGAGAAAAAATTGCATCATTTTTGCATCAAAATAGCTTCACTACCTGATTTGTGCTGATGAGATATAGATGGAAGACAGTTAAACCACCTACGAACCAAACACATATGAAAGTATAAGCAATGAGTGCAATGGATGCAGGAGTCCTGGCCATTGCTTTCCAGATTGATTTTTCTTCAGCATCCATGATCTTCTTGATGTAGACCCAGCAGAACACGAACACATATATGCACAGCAGAGTCGTTGAGAAGACAAACATGAAAAAGAATCTGTAATTTCGCTGCATTTAAAATGTGACAGAAAACAATTAACAAACAAAGAAATCAACATTACTTGTGTACAGAAAGCTCTCAGATGCAGGACAATTTAACAAAGGAAGCAATTGTTATCACAACTTTCCACATTTTTACTCTCCCAACCACCTCTCACATGACAAGATATAAGGGCAGGGCCACATGGACAGAAATAATAAGAGGCCACGGTCCGGTAACTTCAAATAGATCATCATCACCATCTTATCCCATTTTTATGGTGTCAGTGACACATATTCTGCTCCACCATTTGGCTATAGTTCCTGTCTATATACAATTATATATATCTACAAAATATTGTTTCATCACATTCCTATTGTGTGTTTACTTCTTTCTATCTTACTGACAATATTCAAAACTTGTATGATGCTTCTGACATTAACAATCACATACCAGCCCAATACATTGGCCAACCCATGGGCAATGATGATCAAATCGCTGCACACAATTGTTACAGATTGAGCAGTGGGAACAGCGCGGAGGTCTATAAAGCATGCATGTATCACAGTACTTGATCTTCACAGTGATTCCATTAACGATAACATCTTTCATCCTAGGTAAACGTAGCTGCGGTGTTTGGCCACCTCCAACTTCAACACTCCCTTCGAAACTCTCAGGCTCTGGAGGATGAGCATTACGTGGTATAATACCTGGATCTCTTCCAGATGTAAGAAGAAGAAGTGCTAAGTCCTGGAAGAATAAAAAGAACATCACTTGCAGATGGAAGCTTATAAAAGCAGAAAGCTTAAAAAATAAAGTTCTATTTATCCATGAGACACAGATAGGAACTCTGGCAATTCCAATCTGAAGTAGAGGAAAAAAGAATCACAAGAGGCATTGGTTGTTCACCCATTTTCACATTCTTTAGTTAATAGTCTGCTCTGTTAAGTTGCTTAACAGACATAAAAATACAGAGCATTGATCCCCAGGCATCAAATCTTGACGACTTAGATCAGTAATTCTTGCTCCTCCCACTAAAAATTGGGGTTATCTAATTCTGCTCTATGAAACCGACCTTTAAATGAGGGGCAAGGCGATGCTTGCTGTTCACATATTGTACTTTGTTCATCACGGAATCAGGTGCTGTTCAGCAAGTGCATTTTAGCACAAGAAAACAGCCTACAATATGAATACTTTTACCCCTCAAGGTATAGATGTTGTAGCATTCTCAGTTATCAATTTAAGTCATAGAAACAATACTCCTTCCACCCAATATTAATAGCTACATTTGGAAAAATAGTGGTTTTTATTGAATGATGATACCCACATGTAAGCGAAGGAAAAATAAGCTTATGATACTCTTTTTTAAGTACCCGACTACTTAAATTAAACAAAATGGAGCTATTAATATGGAACAAACTTTTTTGCCAAAATGGAGGCCGAAGGGAGTAATTGATTGCATCATCTTAACTTTTCCTATAAAAAATCTTTACTACTAAGTTTTTTTTTCAAATATAAGTAAACTGCCCCATCATAGCTTGTGAAAGTTCAAAGGATTTTGGACGATACAATTATGAATATTTCTCAAGTTTATAGCAGCTTTGAAAGCTAAACTAAGTTAACATAATACCCAAATACTTCATTTCATTTTCAAACTACTCAAATTCTTATACTTGACTTGAAGTACCATGCAAGGCAAATTTTGTGGGATGAGACTCAAATAAAAAGTTTTGATGTAGAGATATTTCATTTCAACTTCAATGATGAATAAGAAAAAAGTGTATGACAAGCAGAACTGAACCAAATGGGACAAGCTCAAAATTTGTGGGATGAGATTCAAATAAGAAGTTACGACAAAGAGATATAAGTATATTTCATTTCAACATAGTGAATATAAAAAAGTGTAGGTCATGCAGAATTGAACCAAATGAGACAATCTTAAATGCATGAAATGTGACGTTCAGGTAACCACCTTATATATTCCAAGACAATGCAGGCAAGATTCTAACTACTAAAGGCAAACCTAATATAATATGCACAAAATAGCCACTCACAAAACCTATCCTATAAAGTGTAGAGATGTTGTGCCTGTGCACAAGTATCAAAGTTGATGTGCAAAGCCGGAGACAAACCCAAGTCCAACTGAATGCATCATTTTAAATATATTTTCACCACCACTGTAAGCCAACACTTTTTTTATCCAAATGACTAAAAACAAAGACCTATCAATACGATCTGTAAATGATTATGTACGGAAGAATGAAAGACATGGCAAGGATTCCATCATATACACAAGTTATCAGCATATCCAGAAAGTACTTGTAATGGCCACTCACATCTAAAAGTAAAATTTAAGAAGTAAATGTGCCACATTCCGAATTTAAAAGCATATACCTACTATCATAACTAAATACAGTAGAGGCTATCGGGGACTTGGAATAGATCATGCTAAGTTCAAATGGCATGTTACTATAAGAAAGCTATAAATGTAAGATAAAAGCCAGGCAAAAAGGATACTCACATAGACTGTAAATGCAACAGCCACAACCATTATCGATATTCCAAGGTGATGAGAAAAATGATGCATAAGTTTTCTAGCAACAAATACGCAGAAAACTGTGACCGGGGCGGCAATAAGGAATATAGTTAACAACAGAGACCTTGCATCCGGGCCAAATATAAACCTCCCACCAAGGAAAAATATCTGCATCAGAAATAACCCGAGACTGATTAATATTCTTTTTATCTTCAGCAGAATATTCATTAGAGAGTTTACCACTTATCAGACCTAGCACCCATTTACAATGCAAACACAAAATTTTCCGCAAAAAACTAAAGAGGCAACCAGACACAGTAGCACACTCAAACCATATAACAAGACCATAGCGCTTCAGAGCCCAAATGGGGCAACACCCACATTTCACGGTTGATATATGCTTGTAGAGAATTAGCATATTAGTCCAGAGAGAATATCCCTGTCCAAGGTGACCGATGCAAACTAACCAAAGCAATTAAGCACCCATAACCAAAGTCTCAAGTTGCAGAGAACATCCAACTATGGCCTTTTTCCACAATCCAAACTATTAAGAAGTGGAATCTCCAATCAAGGAAAAAAATTTGACATACCTACGATTAACCAACAGAGTTATACTAGTTCCAACTTCTTCTTTCATAACTCGGGATCCAGGCCCAAGTATCCACATGATAAACAAAAGGGCAAGAAAAAAACAGAAAAAGGACAAATTGCCTCGTTTTAAAGGAATTTCAGCTTGCACAACGAGAAAAGCTCATAAAGCCCTAGGAAGAAAACTGGTACTCACGTTGCTGCCCTTCCAGACTTGATAGATTCTCTTCGACTGCGAATCGGCCGCGCCGGCACCGGACATCGCATCCGAGCCCTGAAACGGCCGAGGAGCGTACATATCCGCCTCCTCTCCGCTCTCTCTCCTCTCCCTGTCCCTCTCTGATCGCCGGAGACAAAAAAAGGCACTAAGATCTAGATAATTATCAGAGGGATGAATGGCAAGTAAAAAACTGTCTATCACAAAAAGGTGATGATCAATGATAAAGTCGTTCGCTTTCCGCTGATTCCGTGTCTCCCGTCACGACGCCCGAGTCAGATCCCGCCGGCGACCTCCGGCACCGGAGATTAGATGCGACTGGGCCAAAATCTGCAGCGGCTCCAACAAAGGGAGAAGATGAAAATTGGGAAAGGACAAGTTGAGGGAAAATCATGGCTCCGATTTCCCCCTTTTTTTTAATTAAGACATTTATCTCAGCATTAGTGATTAGTCAAGTCTTTTGTTTTTAATCTCTCTCATTCGCCAGAGCCAGAGGCTGCTGCTAAATGCGCTTTACAGGAAGGCCGAATTACGTGGCAGTTTTCTATTGGGGGGTCCAATTCTTGGTCAAAGTAGCCGAGCCCAATAAGGTCGGGCCCAAAATAGCTTTGGATTGGGACATGTCTGGGATGTTGAGTGAGTGTAACTCGGATGTCCCAGTCTTCGTCCAGGCTCCAGACCCGTTTGTTCCGGGTCGGTTACTGATGCGGAAAATTTCCAGCAGATGGGCTCGTCTCGGACTGGGCCCGGCCCAATCTTTTCGGTTCTGTAAAATTAGTATTACAAATGTAACCTAATTTTTTGAAGGGAAAAGTTTATATGAGCCCGGGCTCATGTACGCCTACGTGAACCCGGGCTCATATAAACGGGACTCTTTGAATTAAATAAGACACGAAAATTTCGGAATTTTTAGGTGCTTTTAAAAGGCTACGGTCATAATTCGGTTTAGTGCAATGCATGCCAAGACAACATTAGTGAAACAGAAGGGAGCAGACGATAATTTTTTTTCTGTATTTTGGGGCTGCGGCCGACAAGGATGCCAGCATATTCGGCGGGACTTGGATCCATGGGCCCACCCTATTATTGTACTCAAGCCAAGAAAGTTGAACCATTCGCCAACTGGGAAACGTTTTCTATGCTCTGCTCTGACGGTGAGCCGAGCGTAAGGAACGCCTGTGAAGCGTACAATTTCAAGATCGACGGCGCATACGTTAGCGCATGTTAACGTGTGTACAATCGTACGCTTCACAGGCATTCCTTACGCTCGGCTCATGTTGAAGAGGGAGCACAGAAAACGCTTCCCGCCAACTGGGGCGGCGGCCTCTTTGACCCCAACAAAGTTTGGTAGCACGGACCCACAGCAAATACCCCCCAATTCTCCGGTCAGAATGTATCAGTTCTTATTTTTGGGATGGCTCAAGCTTCGTCATATTGTGATCAGTGGTTTACTAATTAGATAGAAACGACGATTAAATGGAGAATACAACGTCCAAGAACCTGCTTGTCAACGGAGTGGATCAACTGGAAAAGCGACACTTTTAAGCGAGTTTGTTAATGGTTGGCGAAAGTTCAACTTGTTCAAGGTCAATCTCTAAGGCCTAACCGCAATTTGCTATTGGTCAGCCCAAACATGTCTTACGGGTTATTTGGGGGTTAAACTTTTAAAAAATGGAAGTGGATCTTTTGAGAATTAATTCTAAAAGTTTACGGCCTAATGTGAATTAAGATTTGTAATAAATTTTTTTAATATAAATTTGGATGTCATATTAAACTTAATATTAAAATTTTAAATTAATATAATTTTTTCTCCTAAATTGGGATATGCATGTTTTTTTATACTATTACGCTCATAAATTTGAGCTTTATCAAACAAAATTTCATAAGGGTCTGTTTGGATTGGTAGAAATGGAGAGAAAAGGAAAGAGAAAGTAAATCCAGGTGAAAGAGAAATTAGAAGATTCTTAAATATTTTTTACTATTTAGTTATGCAAATGATATTAGAGAAAATTGACAGTAATAGTGGTGGTAGCGGTGACGGTGGTGGTGGTTGTGGTTGTGGCGGCGGTGGCGGCAGCAACAGTGGTAGTGGCAGTGGTAGCAGCGACGGCGGTGGTAGAGGTAGTGGCAGAGATGGTGGTGGTGATGACATTGATGGTGGTGGCGGCTGCAGCGACAATGACGGTGGTGGTGGTAGCGGTGGCAACGGTGATAGTGGCAATGGTGGTGGTGGTGGCATCGGTGGTAGCGTCAGCGGCGGCAGTGGCGGCGGCGATGGCAGTGGTGATGGTGGTAGTAGCAGTAAGACATAAGTGTTTAGTAAAATAATTTTCTCCCCAAATCTATGGGTTGATGAGTAGAAAATTTTTATGCCAATTTTTTTTTCTCTTACTTTTCACTCTAGTTTCTCTTTCCCCGTCGTACTAAACAATGGAAACTGAGAGATTTTAAGAAGATTAATTTCCTTTCCCTTGCTTTCCACCAATCTAAACAGACCCTAAAGGTAGAAAATTTTGAACTATTAAAGTAGGCCCCACCTATATGACATATTTCTCGAGTTTTAAATCGATATGATAGGTAACAGTTGAAAAATAACAGATCAAAATGGGGCTAGGAGCTAGAATCGATTATTAAATCACCTCATGAGGTGATATAGTGATTCCCATCGATTTCAGCTCGTAACAGCTTGGAATCAACTTCCGGGCAAAATTTCTACATTATACACACAAACATAATTTTGATAATTAGAGCCAAAATTAGGGCAGAATTAACGAAATCTTATAAAAATTCCATACACAAACAACTGCTAAGTTGGTGTCATTCTCCTCAAACCTTGCCCGAGGCGGCCCAAATCACCACCTATGTGGATTTGTAAGATATGCACCAGTTGCATGAATTCTCACAACCAATCTAGAGAAAGACCCAATACAATAATATTTCCTCCTATCCAATCAAAACTCTTGTATTAGTTTTTGTGGGTGTTTTTATTGCGGTAATATCACTATCCTAAATTAATATTAATATTTAGAAAAATAATAATTTATATCGAATGGCGAAACCTACTTCTAAGAGAAGGGAAAATCAGTTAATGATATTTTTTCAAAGTACCCAACCACTTAAATAGAACAAAATAGAGTTATTAATATGAAACAATTTTTTTTGCCAAATGGAGCTATTAATGTAGGACGAAGGGAGTACTATTGTTTGCTAAACAAAACAAAGAGTTTGAGTTTTTCACAGTTCAAGACAAAACTTTTTAAATACTTTCTAGAATATTTTATATCATACTACCGGTGTCATGACCCGAGCCTTAAGAAGGGTCCAAAGACCATCAACACCATCGGAGTGTACCTAAACTCGAGTTGTGACAAGACAATAAAATATTCTGCAAAGGATAAAGAATTGAAACTAAAACTTGAATAATCTTCCTACTAACTTTTATTGAATCAAAATCAATTGAGTTTCACCCATGGGGTGTTCATCTCCACTACAATTTAACTATTTTAATTCTCATAAGAAAATAATCAAACTAATCATAATTCCCTAATCATTCATGTGAATTGTAAGGACCCTTATCTTTGAACCGGTTTTGGTTTTCTTTAATTATGGGTTATCGTGAGATTTACGCGTTTTATGATCTTATTCGGTGATTTCGTAAATACATAGTGTTTGTGATAGTTTTAACCAAAATTAACTTAAATATTAATGGTTTTGAGTGATTTTAAACCAAATGTGAATTTTTGAGATTTTTCGGAATTTTCACTATTTTCCCAAAAATTAGGGTTTTGGCGGGACCCTGTGGGCCCCACCGTCAAAAATTTTATTTTTCTGTCAAATGAACCTAGACATATACTTAAGGTCCCACAAAAAATTTTAGAATTTTATTAGGCTTAAAATGTGCTCAAATTTGCAAAATACCCACTTTTAGCCTACTTTTCATATTTACACCCCAAAACTTACCTATGCCTACCCCAACCCTTACTATAAAAGGGCAAACCTAAGCCATTTCCATTTTTGGGAATAGGCTAAGGAAGGAGGGCTGGCCTAATCCCCACTTAGGCCCGAATTAGAAGCCGATTAAGGTAAGCTTACTCTAATTAAGTACTAATCCATGACTTTTCTCTTAATTTCTTCCAAATCTACCATTTTCCCCTTAATTCAATTCGTTTTTGACCATCAAAAGCTACTGATTTGTGTTTTACTACAAACCCTAACATTCAAAATTCGATTTTTACTACCAATAAGCCCTAGATCTAAGGTTTAATTAGGGATTTCTTGGGTAAATCGATTTCTATTAGAGTTTAATTCAAACTCATTGTGTTTTCAAGGATTTCAAGAAGGGTGACTCTTCAACCCGAGCTTAATCAAGTGCTGAGGTAATGGGTCTTCAAAATCTCTATTTATCCATGGTAAAACTCTTCATTTTTGGCTTATTTCGAAATGGTTTGCTTGATTTAGTGTGTTAATGGTAAGATTAGAAAATAGAATTATTTAATCCCGATTTATTAGGGTTTTGCATTATTATGGTTTGGTTTGATATTCTGGAAGTCAAGGAGGACTTTTGATGATGATTAGGGTGTTAGATGTGGATTTGAAGTGTTATCTATGGTGTTTCGGTTTGATTTTGCGAAAGGAAGAAGATGAATGTTTTACCGTGTTGGCGATCGATCGGCTACACAGAAAACTGTATGTTGTGTGTATGATGCCTATTTTGATGATTCCACTTTAGCTTGTCAATTTTATATGAATGTGGAGTGTTTTAAGCTATGTTAGGCTACTGGAAATGCATGCTATTGAGTTTATGGAGTTGAGATATATGCTTAGAGATGGTGGAATGACATGCTTTGTGGCATGATGTTGGAATCGTTATCTTGAAATTATGAATGGTTGTTTCCCTTTGATTAAGCATATATTTTCAGTAGGACTACAATCATTGTTAGACTGATTTGTCATGATAAATTGTGATTAATGGTGTGTGAATGTTGGTGAATGCCATGACTCAATGATGAAATGAGTGATGTTATAGGTGTTTAGCCTTTGTGGTTGAGTTTTGAATTTAACTATGATTTCAATGATTCTTCTACTATGATTTCCGCTGGAATTCATGTTTAGGTAGAAATTCACATGTGTAGTGTGGTAGTGAGTTGATTTTCAAGCATGTTAATATGCATTATGTGAAAGGCTTCTACTAGTTACACACACATGTGGGGGTTAAATGATGATGTTGAAGCTTAATATCGTGATTATGAATGATGCATTAGGGGCTGGTGAGAGCACTTATCATGATTAGGATTCATGTATGCTTTGCCCACGCATGTACCATGCTGCACGCATCATGAAAATGGATTTCCAAGTGAGGCCTTAGCGTGATTAATCGAATTTGACCGATTGGATGCAATGTGATGGAATTGTGTGCCGGGTTTATCGATCGTGGATTAATCGCAAGTTGATTGGTCCAAAAGGACATATTTTGATTTGAAGTTCCTGTGTGGAACGATTTGAAGTTCCTGTGTGGAATGATTTGAAGTTCCTGTGTGGAATGAGTGCACTCCCCGGGTTGAGTCTTGTTTAATGGAATGATGTGGGGACGAGTTGTGTACTTGTCTTGCGGATATGTGAGAATGTTATTATGTGTGTTATCTGGACCCTGAGAATCCAGTGTGGTATGCCGTGTGCACCCCGCTACCACGTGTTCTAGGGTTCTCTGTGTGAGAACTCGGGCTCTTCCCTCCGCAGGAGATGTCCCTGGGCGAACACCCCTGCTCTAGATTCTCTGTGTGAGAATGAGACATCCTTGGCCAGGATCGTCCAGGGTGAGCAGTATTAGGGATTGACAACCCTGATCTTTCTTGAATTCTTGTGTAGAATTTTGTACCATGACACGCCTTCGTGGCCTTGTCTATGCTCCAGTCTGTGTGACGTTAACGTGTGATTACTCCTTGATGGAGGTGGATTGTGATGACATTATGCATGTGGGAATATGTATGTTAGAGATACATCCATTCATGTTGATTTTGATGTTATGCATGTGGAATATGTATGTTAGAGATACATCCATTCATGTTGATTTTGATATTATGCATGTGGAATATGTATGTTAAAGATACATCCATGCAGGTTGTGATGCTATTATGCATGTGGGAATATGTATGTTAGAGATACATCCATGTAGGTTGTGATGATATTATGCATGTGGGAATATGTATGTTAGAGATACATCCATGCGGGATTGGTTATGATGTGAATGCATGTGGGAATATGTATGCTAGAGATACATCCATGCAGGTTGAATTATGCATTATGATGCAGTGTTAGATGATATGAATGTGTGATTAGAAAGTGATGCACCATGTAAATCTTTGATCTGAACGATTTCATTTCTAAGCTATCGTATTTTCTACGTTGACAGTGATATTAAAAACCATTGCTGAGTATTAAAGCTCACCCCTCTTTTGTGTTTTGATTTGGGGCTGCGTGGTGTGACACGCAGACGGACAGGATTGCCTCTTTGAGGAAAGGTTAGAGGTAGCTTGGGTGTGATGATGGAGATCGTTGGGTGACTTATCATCGTTTCTTTCATGCTTTATGTTCGAACCTTTGTGTAGGGTTCTTGTTTTGGATTTGTCATATACTACAGTTGTGATGATTATGACTTATTTTGAGCCAGTGTGGGCTTTACTTAACTAAGTTTGTGGGTTTGAGATTGTTGTTTACTTTGTGATAAGCAACACCTTTTTCTTCCCTTTTATTTACTCTTGCTCAAAGGATTGTGCGCACTCTGTGTTGCTGTTAATCGCCCGTGGTTAGGGTTAAGTCTTCCGCTAGAACATTTCTCAATTTTCACTTCGTCGCCCCCGCGCGCTTGACTGGCCCCTGGACCGGGTTCGGCTCGGGTCGGGCATCGCCGGGGCGTGACATAAATAGTATCCTCTATCCTTTCTTGATGTTCCTATGCATATAAATTAGTAAATAAACCTGCGTGCAAAAATATGCTAGGTGGAATGGATTCCACCCGTGTGCTAAAAGCTCTATGATTGTGCCTTAAATAGAACATGTATTGTAATTTAGCAATCATTGATTATACAATAACAAGGGATCAATGCTCAAATCTCAGCATAATAAATCTAAAGATGGTCATCATATATGCATTACACTTTGACTTAACATTTACATGATCATTCATCATGTCATATGTTTACATAATCACCATATGCATCATATATCGTAATACACACAACTCATTCCCTTTAACACCCAGAGAATTAGTTATGTGATCCATGAGTTGTGTTGGTGCGAAAGCGCCATGGGTGATCATATGCGTACACTCGGTATGACCCGTAAAAACCAAGAGGGAACTGCCAAAGGTTGGGGTCCGACCTCATCCCTATGTGGTACCTAGGTAATCTTATTATCATGATTCTGAAGTTAAGGTACTACACCCTGACCTTAACTACCCTTGTCAACATCATTCTTAGGTTGGTTATTAATTCTTGGTCTACCATTTATGCAAGATATTACTCTCGCATGCCCATAAAGAGAAAAAAAACATATTCTATACATTTCAACCCAAGAACATAAAAACTCTTATCATTCACCAATCAGATTGAATAATAAGCACATAAGTTCATAAAGAAAGAATTGAAATATCCACCCATATTGTCTATGTAATTCATTAACCTGTTAGAACATAAGTATGCACTATCTAACCATAATTGATATGTAATCCAATTTATCACAACCTACATAGAGTGGCATGTATATGTATATAGTAGTGATACAATCCGCCGCTTAAATCCATCCGCTACTTCTGCCGGGTGCTTGCTAGCTATTTGATTGTGATTAAGCGGATACAAACCATGCGCTCCCATCGACCAATCCTCTTCTTACTTAAAATATTTTTAATATCCCCATCTTACCCCTCTGAAACTTGTCTCCTTTTTCTGGCTTCTACCTCCCCAAGCCAGAATCACTCCTCCTTCCCATCGACCGTCCTCCCCCCCCCATTTGTCTCCCTCATCTAGTGCTCAAACCCCTTCCCCCCCATCTCATCGATCAGCTTCCCTTTCGCCTCCCTCCATCGCCTCACCTCCATCCCTCCCACCGGTCAACTCTGTCCAATCGAAGGCCCATAAAATCTACCCATCAATCGTCCTCTCGCCTCTCACAGTCGGCATATCACTCTTCCTCCCACTAGCCAACCACTAGCTCCCCCTTGAACTTCTTTCCGTCGCCCTTCGAACCACCCTCTCACCAACACAATGCAATAGGAAGTTGATTGAATCTCCCCACAGCCCGACTCTGCTCCAATAGCCATAGTCTACCCCGACGGAGATAGGTTCCTCCTAAATCCTTCTCTCTCTCTCTCCCCCCTATGCCTCTCTCACCCTCCTCAACCAAATGCTCCCTGCATAAACCTCTTCCTGATCCGTTTTCAAGACCTCGTCAATCAGAAGCGCTCCTCAACCGGTGTGTTTCGTCCACTCACAGTCCACTAGTGTGTTTTTTTCTATCTCCTTATAAAGACGAGATTTTTCTTATTGATTTGGCATTTATATATTGGAAGCTTTTTTGGAATCTGTTTAATCTAATTGGTATTGATATGGAATAATAATTGCTAGGTATTGAGGCTGTAGAATGTCTATTCTGAGTAGATTTTGATTTTTGGTTAGCTCTAGTTTATGGAGTGTTCGCCTTGAGTTAAAAGTTGAATTTACTTTCTTGTTATTTTTTTGTTTATGTACAAATGAATTACTAGCTCTAGTTTATGGTGTGTCTAATATCACTATGTGATTTATAGTTATTTTTTAATTCTATTATTTAAATAGGCTGATTTAATTACTAGTGTATATTGATTGTCATCTAGCTCTATTTGCAATGATGTGATTTGTGTCAATTACCACTCTTTATTGTTTTTAGTAGTCAAATTTTTAAGAATGTCTTAAATCAATGGATTCCTTATGTTAATTATTTTGAAAACTGAAATGAGATGTTTATTTAGTAGGGTTCTATAAACATGGATAATGTGAAGTACAAGTCTCCTGCCAAGGGAAAAACCTTATATATCCCACCAGTTGATGATGAACTAAGACTTGTGTCATTGGAATGCCATTTAAATCATTAGATGATGCACATATGTTTTATAATAGGTATGCCAAGAAGTGGGGTTTAGCATCTGTAAGAACAGTTCACAATTGGACAAGGTAACCCGGGAAGTAATTGGCAAATCATGGTGTTGTTTCAAAGAAGGAGAGACTGTTTTGAAGCAATATACCAAACAAGATGGAGAAGAGACATGTTTGAAGGAAAAAGGGAAGAGGAAAGTTCATCAAATTGTGAG
The DNA here is from genome assembly GCA_035235625.1 of Saururus chinensis. Taxonomy (NCBI): domain Eukaryota; kingdom Viridiplantae; phylum Streptophyta; class Magnoliopsida; order Piperales; family Saururaceae; genus Saururus; species Saururus chinensis. The sequence goes on from CP141145.1 coordinate 39,372,388, forward strand.
GGAACAATGCCCTCCTTATTTGAGAGTTTCTAAAGGACAAGATGGGAAATATAAAATAACTAGGTTTGTGGAGGAGCATAGTCATTTATGTACATCACCTAGGAAAGGACATCATTTGAGATCACATAGAGAAGTATTGGGAGCACAAAAGACATTATTCAAAACTTGTTGTGAGGCCAATATAAAAACTTCACAATTCATGAGTATGCTTGAAATTGAAGTTGGTGATCCTTCTAATATTGGGTTTATTGAGAGAGATATTAGAAATTATGTGTCCCTAGCAAGAAAAGAAAAGAAAGATTTTGATACGCATGATCTTCTGTCATTTTGAGGAGTTAAAGGAAATGAACAAATCATTTTATTTTGCATATGAAGTTGATGAAAATGATAAATTGCTTTGTTATTTTTGGGTGGATGGGCTTTTTAGGTGTGACTATTACTTATTTGGGGATGTTATTGTTTTTGACACCACCTATGACACAAATCAATATTGCTTGATTTTTGCCCCATTTACGGGTGTCAATCACCACAAGCAATCAATTAGCTTTGGGTGTGGATTTAAGAAAGATGAAAAAAGTGAATCTTTCGTGTGGTTATTTGAGAAGTTCTTAGAATGCATGTGTAATAAACATCCAAGATCAATTATTACAGATCAAGATGCAACCATGGGAAATGCAATTGGAAAAGTCTTCCCCCAAGCTTATCATAGATTTTGCATGTGGCATATTTTAAAAAAAGAAGCAGAAAAATTTGGCGCCACTGCCCATAGGGATTCATTTAGAAAGTCATTTCATTCATGTATATGGGATTCATACACAACAGAAAATTTTGAGGAAAAATGGAAGGAGATAATGGTGGAACATAACTTAGAAGACAATGAATGACTTTGTTCATTGTATGAAATCTGACAGAAATGGATTCCTGCTTTCTCTAGACATATTTTTTTGGCTGGCATTAGGACCACTCAACATAGTGAAAGCGTTAATTCTTTCTTAGATAAATATGTGAATAAAAAAATGCATTAATGGAATTCATTCTGCGGTATGAGAGGGGTGTTAAAAGACTCAAGCACAATGAATTGACTGCTAATTTTAAATCTCAAACAACTAAGCCAACTCTTGTTACTCCCTTCAATATTGAGAGACAAATGGGTGAATGCTATAGTAGACATATTTTTACCAACAAGTTTCAGCCCAAATTGAAGGAAAGTACATATTATTGTCTTTCAAGTTTTAAAAGAAGTAATGGACCTTCAATTTTTTATGAAATCACAAGGCCCGAAGATGTTAGGGCCACAAGGGAGGTTAAGTTTTTTGTGGCTCATGGATATGCACTATGTTCTTGTAAGATGTTTGAGTCACAAGGGATTCCATGTAGGCATATTTTGCTTGTCCTGAGGAACAATGACATTGATAATTTACCTAGTGAATTGATTCTAAATTGATGGACCATAGCCATAGCAAAAGAACTTGTGTGTGATGAAACTGGAATGCAACTTGGCTGAGAGTTTGAGAAAGTGCCAAAAATTTTGGGCACAAAAAGAAGGCTTCAAACTATTATAAATAAGTGGTGGGAAATAGCATGTGGCTCAAGTGGTGAAAGTCTTAGAAGTGTGGAAGATAAGCTCATTGACATTGGAAAATATTTAATAGAATAGCACAGAACAAAATACACAAGAATCTCAACCAAACTCTCAAACAATCCCCACAGGGATCAATGCTCACCCTCCAAATATTTCAAAAACTAAGGGTTCTGGGAAGCGGATCAAAAGTGAAAAAGAGGTGGTCATGGAAATTGTAGCTAAGGGTGGAAGATTATGCAAAAAATGTAATCTACGAGGACAAGGGCATGACATATGTAATTGTCTGGTGTTAATAGCAGTGAGGTAATAAATTTACAAGCTTGGTTTCATATGTATTTTTGCATATCTATTATTTAATATTAACAACTTATATTTCTATGCAGGAAAGAAGTCATTAGCTTATCCTGACCATCCACTCTTAGGATATTATATGAAACTCTCTTACATATATATGGTTTTAGCCAAGGTATATTTCATATGCATAGTAAGTTAACCTTCCCACTCAATTATTTCCTTTGCACAAATGCTTCTAGAATTGAGTATTTTCTACTAGGATGGACAAATTTCAATTATACTTATATTTTAAGTTTTAAGATAGGGTTTCCTTTCCTTTTTATACATGGAAAAATTTATTTTTTATTGGTCTTCTTACAGGTGGGATCCTATGCTACAAGCATGCTTAGCACTGGATTTTGAAAGATTAATACCTAGTAAAAGAGCCCAATAATGAAGAAAATCATTGGGTTGAATATTACTTTTAAATACTGTATCTAATTTTGAAACTGAGGATGTTATCAAGTCAGCTAGTTGTTTTAAGGCTAGATTCAAACCCTTTTATGTTCTCGGGAGGTGGGTTAACGCTTCCATGTCTTTATCTATTTTTTTTGTTTTTTAATTGATTTCCTGTCATGGTGATTGGTTATTGGTATATTTGATTCAATCAGATACATTGTGTTCTTGTTTGGGTTTCTAGTAGTTGTTGCGTGGGTTTGTAGGATATTGGTTTGTTTTACCATTGCCTGGTTTTATGGTTGGGAATTTGATTGGTTGGGCTTGAAATGGTTACCGAATTAAATTGATTGCTAGGAGTTTGAAATTTTTGGTTGAAGTATTGGGTGTTGGGAGAGAGATTGCAAGAGAGTGGGGGTTCCACGATGTTGAGTGGGATGAGGAGTGGGAGCTGCAGTGAAAAAGGTGGTTTTGGGACTTAGGAGAAGAGTGAGTAAGAAGGCATGTAAAAATCCTTAGCAATCATCCTATTTTTGCAGGAAATACCCACACAACTTTGTGGCTGGTCTTTGCCATGAATTATTTTTATTTTTCACGTTGGCATTGCATGTTTCTAGCCTCTTCCTCATTTGTTGAAATGGAAGGCAGAAAAATTGGCAAAACAAATAGTTATTGACAATTCAACACTTGAACCTTTACAATTTTTTATTGCTTGTGGAAAAAGAGGAATAACCCCATATATATCTCCAAACCAATAATACAACTCAAAAAAAACTTACATGTATTTCTCAACATCCATAGCTCCATGTATGCTTTCAACTACCTGTTTGTTCTAGAGCTCCCATGAGATCAAAATCCCCAAGGGAATAACTACCAATATAACATCTTAACAAACATCATCTACACTCAAATTTGACATGTTGTCCACAAGCCCAACTTCCCCACCATTGGAAACATATTCATCTACTGTTTGAGTTTTTCTAAAAGATTCTGAATCTTCATTTGGCAGTTGTAGCCTCCCGTACATAATGCTAGATGCCAAAGTTGCCTCCTATATATAATGCTAGCTGCCAAAGTAAAAATCATCTTTTGATTTACCTGTAAAATTACATAATATTTATAAGAAAAATTTTCAATTGCTCAATGTTGTGCTAATCATTTTTATATTTCATAATTCAAATTATGTACTATATGATCAATTGCATAGTATACATTACAATCTAGTTGTTCTTGAAGGCAAACAAAAAACAATGAATATGATCAGGGGTTAGCTATTAAAAAGAGAAAGAAGGGGGTAGGAGCGTATATTTACATGGTAAAATATGTGAAGGTCTATATTTGGAGAGTGAAGTGTAGGAGGAAAGAAGGGCTAGCTACTTCCAGGAGGCTGCACCATCACCATCACCATCAACCACACTCAAACTAAGCTCATGGAATTGAACTTCTAAGGAAGACACTTGCTCAATCCATTTGGCATATTCACATTCGCTCAAATACAACTTATTCTAATTAAAAAAATTTGACTTTTGCATAGACAACAATCATTTCTATATGCTCTAGAGCATTCACCCTTCACTATTTAATCTTGAGATCAAACCATGTTTAAAAAATTCTGACTTTTGCATAAAATAAGAGTAATTTCTATATGTTTGATTAGATCAAAACCATGTTTTAAAATTTTTCTGCACAAAACAACATTAATTTCTATATGTTTGCTCTACACTTTTTAAACTTTGGATCAAACCAAAGTTTGAACAACAAAGACATCAAACAAACATTCAATATAGACCTAAAATTGATTCTTGACAAGTTAAAAAAATGTGGCACCAAAATCAATTTTGTATGAAACCTATCAAACATACACCTTTCCATAAATACCAAAAAATATAAATCGCACAACCTTCTTATAGCCAATATACAAAAAAAGTCTTAAAATGAAATAGAAGCACTATTTCCAAATGACCCATACCAAATATGGAGGGTGATGGAGGGCAATGAAGGTCGTTGGTGAGGGGAAGAATCAGAGTAGGGCTTTTGATTGACGAGGTCTGGAGAACGGATCAGGAAGAGGTTCATGCAGGGAGCATTTGGTTGAGGATGGTCAGAAGAGAGAGAGACAGATGGAGAGAGAGAGAGAAGGATTTAGGAGGAACCTATCTCTGTTGGGGTAGACTCTACTATTGGAGCGGAGCCGAGTTGTGGGGAGATTCAATCAGCTTCCTATTGCATTGTGCCAGTGAGAGGGTGGTTCGAAGGGTGACGGAGAGAAGTTCAAGGGGGAGCTAGTGGCTGGCTAGTGGGAGGAAGGGTGATGTGCCGACTGTGAGAGGCGAGAGGACGATTGATGGGTAGATTTTCTGGGCCATCGATTGGACAGAGTTGACTAGTGGGAGGGATAGAGGTGAGGCGACGGAGGGAGGTGAGAGGGAAGCTGATCAATGAGATGGGAGGGAATGGGTTTGAGCACTGGATGAGGGAGACAAATGGGGGGGGAGGACAATCGATGGGAAGGAGGAGTGATTTTGGCTTGGGGAGAGGTAGAAGCCAGAAAGAGGAGACGAGTTTTAGAGGGTGGGGATATTAAAAATATTTTAAGTAAGAAGAGGATTGGTTGATGGGAGCACATGGTTTGTATCCACTTGATCACAATCAAATAGCAGCAAGTGCCTGGCGGAAGTAGTAGACGGATTTAAGCGGCAGACTGTATCACTACTCTCTCTTTCTCTCTCTCTCTCTATATATATATCAAAACATCAAATTTTGTATTTTCATCTTGAATATAACCTATAGAAGACAACTATTCCAACATTAAAACTCATGGTGTAAGTAACGTGTTCCACCTGTGCAAATATGTATAGTTTCCTTTTTAAAGTTGTTACTTGTAGGAACCCATTAATCCAACATGAACATATTTGTATAAATAGATTAAGACATACAACCTGTAGCATCCCATGATTAAATCACAGTTTCGTAATGGTTAATCACTTGCCCAACATACATCACCCAACCTCATCATGTATAAGTCACATTAGCATCACAAGAGGGCATTCATTATTTTAGCCAAAACATGTACATAACAAATTTTGAGTGTATACTAAACAATTTAGAGCAGAACTTATATTGACATTTTAGAATAAAACATACTTAAAGCAGTTTAGTACAAAATATCTATTAAACCCTTAAATCAAATTCACTTTAAATCACACATTTATCCAGCGTTGGGGCAAGGCTTGTTTTAATCCAAAACATATGCCCAACATTGGAGCAAAGTACAAGTTCAATTTTAAACCTGTGAATGTAATAGTCGCTGAAATAATATATATCTAACTCAAATCACATATTGGATGCTGGAGTAGTGCATACAAATTCACTTACTTTATTTTCATACATTAGGCAATGCATAGGATAACTCAATCATATATTGCAGACATTGGGAAGGGCCTAAAATTAACCAAGCATATATCTTTCACATCAGACAGAACTTATATCTAATTCAAACATATCACAGACATAAAAGTGGTGCATGAGATTAGATGAAGACCTATATCACTCATTCACGTAAGAGAATTTCATATTAGACATTACATTAGGAAATTCATTTCACATATATATATATATATATATTATATATATATATATATATATATATATATATATATATATATATATATAAAACCAAAAACACAGAGGACAATTCATGCAAAAAAAAAAAAGAACAATTCATGTTTTACACGAGGGTCCTCACCTTGGCCTACTCCAACACCTAATGCCAAAAGCTACTTGTAACGGGGTCGCCCGGGGAACAACCACCTTGCGGCACTCGTAAGGCCAAACAACCGAGCGAGTAAGCCTTTCTTCGTCAAGGTCATGGCCTCATTCCATTTGACCAAGCATCTAGCCTGCAAAGCCAAGCAAGGAACCCGTCCCAAGGCGGACATGCCGGACCATCTCCCAAGCGAGCTGGCCGAAGATGGACATCTCCTTGCAATGCACGGATCCAACTTAGGCAACTCGGTCATCCGAACAATCCGTCTCAGCCAAGTACATGCAAGGGTCTTTGTATCCAACACGGCCATAAGGCCGGACGGCTGCCCGACTTGTTGGAGAGCCCCATCCCACTAGCGGATGGGCTCCTGGCATGATAGCTAGTAAGGCAACAAGCCTTCGTTGCCATCCGGGGCAGCCTGTTGCAAGGCTAGGCATCATACCAACAACTTGTCTATTAAGCTCACTATGTCCCTCCCTATATAGCATAAGAGATTTTTCCCATTTCTCTGGAGTGGCAGCCAAAGTGGCCGTATGGGCATGGTATCTCTGAATTTCACCAAACTGCCAGAGAACACTCCCAAGGACCCTCTAACACTATATGAGGAGGAGGGGACATCTTAAGAATCCAAATATGTGCTAGTTGGCTATGTGTCCCAACATAGCCAACTATGTGTGCGCATCATTGCACACACATGTTGCGCAACATTGCGGGCCTTCCCCGCAACACCTGCACACATGATATGCAACACTAAGGGCAGTTCCCATAATGCATACACACCTCGTATACAACACATTCCCACGTGTGTGCGCCCCAGCATGTGTCACGGATAGTCCACTTAGCTAGGCCCATGACATACTGCTCCTCTCTAAATCCTAACAATAAAATCCAAATCAAACCTCTAATTAGTGGTTGTGAACACATAGATTCTAATAGGCTAAAACATAAGAAAAGAAGAAGTGGTTATGGGCATTTCACTTGCCCATAAACCTGCTGTGAAAAGTGTATTCGAACTGGCAGAAGGAGGAGATCGATCTGAGGGAAAGAGGATTCTCAAATCCCAATTCGATCCAAATAAAAAAACTCACCTTTGACTTGAAATCAAACCCTCCCTTCCATAGTTGTCATCGATTCCTCACCCACGGTCATCGCTAGCCATCGGAACTCACACTTGTCGCTATCCATCAGTGCAAGAGAAGGGGGTAAGGATGGGGTACGAGAGGGGAAGATCTAGGGCAAAAAAAATAGAGGGAGAGAAGAGAGACGTGTTGAGAAGGGAGTGAGAGGCATATGGGGAGAGGGGATTGACTTGCTGGGAGAGGGGATCGATCTGGACTCTCCCCTCTTCCTACTACAACTAGGGCTGGGGGATGAGTTTTCCTCTCCCCCGATCCCTCTTTCACAATGCACAATCCTGGGTTGAACTTAGACCCGGACCGGTTTTAAAAAAAAATTCAATTTACAACCGGATAGTCCTCTTACCTAATGTTTGTCAAGACATCCTCAACTAGGTAAGATACATCAATCATAAGGATTGATAACACACATGCTAATACACATTAGTGTATATACACTAGTGCATCACTTGTGCTAATTTACACAAGCGTGTACATTGTCAATTCTCATGATCAACGATACCAATAGAGGATGTCCTCTAGGGGAACTATAAAGAATTAAGGGTGACACTAATTTTTTGTCAAACTTCCTATACTACCCACAATTTTTTTATATTGCTCAAAGATTTAAGTTTGAAGTGGTATGTAATTTAGTACAATCTATTTACTTATATTTCAAAAGTACATATTTATCCTATATCCCTTTTCATGGTTGCCTTGCACATACTATTAGACGTGAAGACTCCTCATCCTAGAGGATTTGCAACTACTTATTATGTGAAGACTATGACTCCTTTCTAGATATAGTTAAATCTTCTCTATGAATATCCTTTCTCTTTTTCATGCATATCTTTTCATAATGGGGCTTCACGTAGGAGAAAATATAGGTGGGTTTTGGCATTAGTGCATCACATGGGAGAGAGAGGGAGAGTTTGAGAGAGGCTTTGGTCTTTGTGCTTGAGAAGTCGGTGCTTATGAGGCTTCAAGCTTTGTAATTTTCCTTGTACTAAAAAATTATGTGATCTCGTGGACATAGGTACCATTGCTAAACTACGTAAAACCTTGTGTTCTTATCTTCTAAAATTTCTACACATTATTGTTCCCTACAAAGATCCATTTTTTGCAATGTAGATTATAATCTATATTGTTCTAGTGGGTGTCATAATCACAACAATTGGTATAAGAGATTCCAGGTTTGGGAGAACATGACAAATCTATGCAGAAAAGGATTCCCGAAGAGGTGAATGAGATTAGAGAAGATTACTCTGTCCTTGACAAGTCGGAGATGCCAAAAGAGGTTGCAACAATAGTCGCAGCCATAGACTAGTGTTGTTAGCCACGAGGAGGAGGATCCACCCACCGACAATGTCAACACTGCCACCATCTAGCAGCGGCCAGAGCTCCATGAATTTGGTGCACCACACGAGCAGGGGCCACTCGTGCCAGACTACTCGGCATTGACAGAGCTAGCTCGCATTGAGCAGAAAATCAGTTCTCTTCTAATAACTTCCATTGTTCATACAATGGTAGACAACATGAAGTTTAAGATTGAGAAGTTCACATGCCAAAACTATGGGTTTTGGCACATGCAGATTGAAGATTATCTTTATTAGAAAGAATTACATCTTTCGATCTTTGGCCAGAAGCCTAAGGACATGGAAGCAACAACTTGGGCATTGCTTGATCAGAAGGCATTGAGGGCTATTCGCTTATCTATCTCTTCATCTATTGCCTTAAACATCTGGAAGGCGAAGACTACGAAGGTATGTTTCAATTTACTTGAATCGATGATAGTGTTTCAACACACATAAATTCATTCCATGATTTGTTAAATCAATTAGAGGTTGCTGATGCTAAGTTTGATCAGAATATTCAATCTATTGCTATGTTGAAATCTTTACCTGCTGATTGGGAATCATTTGAAATTGTTGTTCATAGATCTCATTTGATGAGTAAATTTGTTTTGAATGATGTATGTGGATTGTTGTTAGCAGTGGAAACCCAACACAAAGGCACCAATCTCTCATCTGGGTTGGCCATAGTTCTTGATGCCAAAGGCCGCTAAGCATAAAGATAGTTTGGAGGTAAAGAAAAGTCCCGGAGGGGGCATTCCAAATCTAAGGGAAGAAAGAATGATGGAGTAGTGGAACTGTAGCTAAACTAGTCATGTTAAATGTGATTGCAAGATGGAGGTAATTATAATAAGAATGCTAATATTGTTGTTGATGATGAATTCATGTTATTGTCTTGTGAAAGTAAATGTGAATCCTGAATAATTGATAGTGGAGTTTCTTTTCATGCTACTTCTAGAAGTGATTTGTTTGATAAATATGTGTCTGGTGATTTGGGAAAAGTTTATTTAGGCAATGAGATTCTTGTAAAATCATTAGTAAGGGTGATATTAGCTTAAAAGTAAGAACATGACATAGTATTATTATTAAAGGATGTCAGACATATGCCCCATTGACAAAAAACATTATCTCTGTGAGCCAATTGACCATGTATGGAATCACCACTCAGTTTCTAGATGACTATTGGAAAATGGCTTGGTGCACTGGTGATTGCTAAGGGAAAGAAAATCAGTAATTCTTTACATGTTTACTAGTTGTGTTAAATGTTATGTCTCAGTTGCATCTCGACATATTAACCTACAAGTGTAACATAGACTCCTAGGTCATTTATCGGAGAAAGGGTTGAAGGTTCTACAGAGTAAGCAAAAGTTAGAGTAAGTAGAAGTTATCAAGGTTGAAGAATGTTGATTTGAGTTTATGTGAGGATTGTGTCATGAGAAAATATAAAAACATAACTTTTTTTAAATCAACCAATGATACGAAGACTAAGTTGCTTGCTCTTATTCACACAAATGTTTGGGGAAAAGCATAGGTCCCCTCCCTTAGAGATGCATGTTATTTTGTCACTTTTATTTATGATGTTTCTCACAAGCTATGGGTTTATTTATATAGACATAAATTTGATGTACTTTTTTATTTGTCAAATAGAAATTGCTTGTTAAGAATGAGACATGACTAAAGTTGAAGTGCTTAAAATCAAACAATAGTGGCAAGTATTGTGGCAAAAATTTCCAATCATTTCGTGATAAACATGGAATTTGTAGGTTACTAACCATACCCAAGTAACCCAGGCAAAATGACATTGCTGATAGGATGATCCATTCCAGAGAGGGTGCACAACATGAGACTCTATTGTGGTATGCCGCCCATGTTCTGGACCTATGCTAATAGTTATGATTTTTTTCTTTTTTTAGTTAAAATATATATCTTTTAGCTACGTTTGTATAAAGCGTCGCAAATAGAGAAACTATTAGTGACGTTTATTATAAAGCATCGCTAATATGATTAGTATTAGCGACACTTTAAACTATGTGTCGTTAATAGTCGCTAATGTATGACTGCTAATAGTGCATTTTTTTGCGACACTTTTATATGCGTGTCAGTAGTTGTTTGTAGCGACGCTTATGTTTGCATTGGTAATAAATGCGTTGCTAATACTACATTTTGTTGTAGTGCCATTTATGGGTGATTGGTTGTGCAGGTTATGTTCATATCAAGACAGAGAACATATGCAAGTTGGATTCTAAATCCAACAAGTGTTACTTTCTTGACTATGATGGCAACAACTTTAAGTGTAGGCTATGAGATACAATCCATAAGAATGTAGTCAGAAGCATAGATGTGGTGTTCTATAAGACTGAGCTCTTTAAACACCACCAAGTTCAACAAAAGGAGAAGAAACTCGACAAAGAATTTGTTGAGCATAATGCTGACTCACACCTAGCACCCCCTTTCTAAATGTTGAGGGTGCAGGGGGCCAGAGGTCCAATATGTCATCCAACTAGAATGACTAAGACGATGAGCAAGTTGATCAATTAGAATTTGCCCCAACAATCCCGCCATAGATGTCATTAGGGTGGACCACTTCCAAACAGAAAAAGCCAAAGCTAATCTATGATCCATCTCCAGGTGCCAAGCGGAAATAGAGTTTTAATCCCAACCTATATTTGTTGCTAACAGACAGAGGTGAGCTCGAAAGCTTTGAAGAAACATGCAAAGTAGATACTTGAGTTAAGTGAGAGCATGCCATGGATGATGAGATGGATTCATTGATGTCCAATTAGACTTGGGAACTCTTGTGTTACCTGAAGGTAAGATGGCCTTACATAATAAGTAGGTATATAGGTTGAAACATGATTATGAGGTAAGACTAGTAGTAAAGGGCTTTGAACATAAATATGGAGTTGATTACACAGAGATCTTGCTCCGATTGTCAGAAACTATTACCACATAGATGGTGTTGTCTCTTGTAGTAGTGGAATATCTTCATTTAGAATAGCTAGATATGAAGACAACTTTTCTATATGGTGATTTGGAGGAAGAAATCTACATGCATTAGCTCCAAGGTTATGTTGTGAAGGGCAAAAAAGACTTGGTATGTAGGTTGTCTAAAAGCTTGTATAACCTAAAGAAAGCTCCAAGATAGTGGTATTGCAAGTTTGATAGTTTCATGTATGATTTAAATTTTATAGATGTCATTCTGATCATTGTTATTATTACATAAATTTAGCATCCTCATATATCATATTGTTATTTTATGTTGATGATATGTTGATGGTAGGAGCTAATTTGAATAAGATTGATAAACTCAATAAACAACTATCTCAAAAATTTGCCATGAAAGATCTAGGATAGTTGAAGTAGATTCTTGGCATGAGGATTTCTAGAGATATGAAGAAGAGAGAGATGAAATTGTCTCAAACATATTATTTGAAAAGGTTATAATGAAATTCAATATGTAAGATGCTATGCCAGTGGGTACACCCTTGGTATCTCATTTCAGTCTCTCTCAGGAGGAGTCTCCTAAGACTTATGAGGAGAAAGCTCATATGCATAGCATTCCATATGTCTCAGTTGGGTCCCTAATGTATGTTGCTACTTGTACCAGGCCAGTCATCTCTTATGCAGTCAATCAGGTGGCGAGGTTTATGGTTAATCTATGACAAACTCATTGGGAGGATATAAATTGGATCTTTCGATACTTAAGAGGTTCTTCAGGTATGACCTTATGCTTTGGTGGACATTCTAACATTAGCCTAGTTGGTTTTGTTGAATCAAACTATAGAGGTAACGCAAATAGCAAACAAAACACTACAGGGTTTGTATTTACCCTTAGCAGTGATGCAGTGATTTGGTAGTCATTATGTTACAAAAGCTAGTGACTATTTCATCCTTATAAGCAGAATTTATTGCAATAACAGAAGCTAGTAAACAATTGTTGTGGTTAAAAGTTTTCCTAAAAAAACTTGGGATGCATAAGGGAAGTGCATTCTATATTGTGATAATAACAGTGCTATTGCACTTGCAAAAAATAGTGCATTTATGCTAGGACAAATATATTGACATCAAATACCATTTTATCTGAGAGTTGGTAGAGGAGAAGAAGTTGTCCTTTGAGCATATTCACACAAACAATAATTCGGTAGATATGTTTATCAAGGTGGTAACGGTGGAGAAGTTGAGCTTTTGCTCAACTTTTATTAATCTACTTTTATTAATCTTCTACACTAGTGGACTAATAGCGATCACACAGTTGCATTGTTTTAGCGGAAGCAACACTTTTAGACTATTGACTTCAAGCAGGAGAATTACAGGTTGGATATGAAGTGTTGGTAGTCTTCAAGAAGGAGATTATTAGACATGAAGACTCTACATCCCAAAGGACTCTCAACCACTTGTTATGTGAAGACTATGACTCCTTTCTACATAGAGTTAAATCTTCTCCATGCATATCTTTTCTCTTTTTCATGCATACCCTTTCATAATAGGGTTTCATATAGGAGAAAATATAGGTGGATTTTGGCATGAGTAGTGCATCACATGAGAGAAAAAGGGAGAGTTTGAGAGAGGCTTTGGTTTTTGTGCTTGAGAAGCCATTGCTTATGAGGCTTCAAGCTTTGTAATTCTCCTTTTACTCATCTTTTAAATAATAAAAATTGTGTAATCCCATGGACATAAATACTATTGCCAAACTACGTAAAACTCTTTGTGTTCTTATCTTCTTTAATTTCTGCACATAATTGTTCCCCATGAAGAAGCTAAATTATTCTAGCGGGTGTCATAATCACGACATATACAACAAAAGATAATATACAAAAGTCACATTATGTAAAGTGTACAGAAATTGTCCTTACTTTGATAAGCACAACAACCCCATAGTAGACTAAGTACACACCTATATTAAATTTGAGACATTGTTTAATCTAAAATTTTAATTTAAACTGCACTTTTTCTACACCAAAGCCTTCATCCAGCCTTTAATTAGATAGAAAAAAATAGGTCTCACATAACAATAGGGAGATCCATTTTGTAGTCCAATTAAAGTCTTAAGTACTAAGGTTTTGATGTAGAAAAAGTAGAATAATAATATAATTTTCCTTAATTTAATGTTGGCTAAAACCCATATACCAAAACTTGCAGACATAAAGTGGAGGATTTCTCCATGGCAAAAATGCGATTGACTAAGGGAGACGTTTATCAAGGGGGAATGTTTGACAATGGCGGCCTCAACGGCCAGGGAATAAGTGGCAACTTCGTTGGCTGGGGAAGGAATTAAGTGTTTCTCATCTGTACCAGCGTTTTTCTTTTATATATTCATATATTCTACCTGGAAGAGGGAAAATATTCTTCATGCACGAGACAGCAACCATCCTAATTGCCACATATAGGTAGCTCTCTTGTTGATTTCAAAGTCCTCACGCAACAATGCATATGATTACACGAGAGCCCACAGAAGAGGGTCGGGTGTATCAATCAAATAACATTAATTAGGACGATGTTTAGTTACAACCAACGGCGACAAACAGGGAAACAACTATGAACTGCAGTGGCCTTGTTTATTTACAGTTTTGGATGTTTTTGGTAGCAAACTTCGACAACTTTCCTCATACGCAATGTAATGTTAGTTGGCTTCTGGCCTGCTTTTTTCTGCCTGGGCCATTCACAAAGGCTCCGCATCTAAACTATTGACCCATGATCCACGCCTATAATGTCTGAACAAGTACATAAAGGAGTTTATGCATGCTTAAGCAATCCAATTGCATGCCCCAAGCACAAACGCATGCGCTGTGGCAAGCAAAGTCAGTACAAAGGAATATATTAATATAACCCCTAACTCTTAGTAACGCCCATCTTAGACATTACTAGTTGCAACTGCAAGTAGTATTCCCATTGTTACTGTAGAAAGCTAGATAGGATGTGAAAGATTAAGTACTTTCTAGCTTGTTAGCCTTCTAACTCCTGCAACTACTTTTCATATAGCCAATTTTTTTTGAGAGGTGAGTGTTCTTTGGGAAATTCCTTGATCTGAATTACAGTTATCAGTTTTACGATGAAAGGGACAGAATGGTACTGAAATTCGCACTTCATGAACAGCTCCAACAGACACAGACGGCGTCGATTAGTGGCCTTGGATGATTGAGACGTGCACTTGATTCCCTTTGTCCCTTCTGAAGGAAATGCAACTTTGCATGTCATTAAGGCACGAATAATCCTCAGAATTACATTACCATGATCATGCATTGCATGGAAAATAACTTCAATGAAAAGCCATCTGTCCTTCACACTTGAGATAATGTTCACATCAAAGATGCTTCATCACCTCATAAAATGGGAAGAGTTTTTCGTAGTGACAGCGTAAGTTATATAAGAACCGTTCAATCACGAGATCAAAGACACACATACTAGCAAATATTAACATATTAAGGGCTCTCCGTACATAGCTTTCGCTGCACTCATTATGGGAGCATAAAAACCTCTTCCTTCCAAATGGCCCTATGTCATAAATTTTCTATCATAATTTCTGTTATAAAGATGTTTCTATACTCATATACTATTATTAGTTGCAAAACAAATCCTCTGGGTCAGTAGCTAGCCCGTAAGCTCAACCCCTAGCGCACCAAATGAATTGGTGGTTGACACCTCAGGAAGATGGAGCTATGTTATCTAAAAATCCACTAATAGAAACCACGGCTGCACCTCTGTAATTGATTGATGGAAACACATACATACAGAAATTATTAGGTTGGCTACGTGTACAAAAAAATCGTGCTCAACAACATTTCACATTGGACATGCTTAATAATTTGTGGGCTCATATAAAAAATGACCAGCACGTGTCTAATAAGGATTGGTGATGAACACAATTTCTTTTTTATTACGTACCTAATAATTTCTCCCCACCGTCTCGTGGTAGTCTTTGCATCTACCCTTCCTGCCATTTTCAATTCTCCACTTCTACAGCCTCTCTTTCCTAAAAGAAGACGGCTATTTGAACCCTATAAAATCCTTGGTGCCTCAAGAAATGGAAATGAAAAATGAATGAAAAATGGAGTACTGTGGAGTTTATTGGGATCCACATAGCCACGTTCTTTCTGAAAAGATCGTATAACTCTTGCAGTGTTGATGGAAATCATCATTTCTGTCTTAATTTTGATAAGAGATTATCTTTATTTGTTCATCTCGTTCCCAACCCAAAAAATAAGGACCTCAATACTCGTGCAAGTGCATAAACACGTAAATAATATGTCATACAACACTACTACGAAGTAAGCATTCTTTCCAACCGGCTGGTGTCCTGCTAAGTGATTTGATATCCGGTGTGCGATTGTGTCAATGTAATGACAAGTATAGGTGTTCAACACTAAGTATAGGTGTTCAACACTGATCACCGACCCAACCTTCATTAGTCTGTAGTCTGCAAAAGAGTACAAAATCAGATTGTGAGGACTTCTGACAAATAAGTGAATCAGCACTGAAATTATTCTAAGTGGATTAAATCACATTTTACGCTGAACCGGAAAAACACAAACGCAAAAAAATTCGCATGGTTTTTTCATGGCCGTAAAACCAAATGTTCTGAGGAAGTTCATCAGCAGACGAGTGTAAATTACATGCATAAAAATGTCAAACTTTGTTAATCAACAAGATGAGGCAGATAATCAAAGGCAAAGAGAACATAGTGAAGGTGGGAGAGTACTGGAGCGAGCTTAGATGAAATAAAGAGGCCTACGCATTCTACTTAGAAGGGGCTTTGGTGATCACGTGAAAGTTCTCTCTCCTTACTTTCCGTCCCTCTTCCTGCTATCTGTGTCCATGGCCAGTAACTTAAAACTCTACAAATGCCCATCTGTTCTGTTAGGGAACGATAAGCCTGTCAACCCAGGACGTACCAAAGAGGGAAAAACTTATCCTCACATTTTTTCACTTTTTCTCCCCTATTTAACTATTTAAGTCCCCTCGCAGAGCTCATCACACACATGCACACAAGCCATTGGAAGCTCTCCTCCGTTCTTGACCCTCCTCTTTCAGCAGGGAGAGCAAAGAAGAGAGAGATCACCAGCTTTAGGAGCTGAAGTCTGAATTGAGCTATTTCTTTTACATTTTTTTTGTTTTTTGAAAAGATACTTTTGTTTTTGCGTATATATATCTTGGATCACCTTGTGGGTACTAATAGCCTGGCTTTCATTACTTTGGAGGGATACAGAGAGATGGCAAACTTCACTGTCGATTACTGGGTTCGAACCTTTGGCATCTTTGGTAAACAAAAGCAGCATTTTCTCTTGCATTCTCCCTCTCCCACTCTTCTTAACGCATTTCCATCTTCCCTTGCTATCGTCGTTGTGTTTGAGCTATGTTAGTCTGATTGGAAATGTCTTCTTCTCTCACTGACGGAGAGAATCGTCACACGCCTTCACTATCATGTTCGTCATGCTAAGTTCTGCAATGATCTTATGTGACTTGAAGGCTAAAGCATACCCTGTAATTTGTCTTCATTTTCCATTGGACGGCACACCCATTACCTTTCCTCCGTCCTAAATTTGTCCTCTTTTTCATTTTAGTTGTGATCTCGTCATGGACTGGCTTTCTATTCATCTCTTCAAGTCTTTTGGGATCCGTGCGTTTGGTTATGACATCCAGACACTAGAACTTTGAGATATGAAATTCCTATTCATTTGAGTGTCTTCTTATGTCCCTATGTCAGTCTTTCGTTTTCTATTGCACGATTATTCTCCTTATTTCCTTGTTATTTGAGTGTTTGGCTTCCATCTTAATTAGAGTTAATTGAGTTGGATGGAAAACTTTAATGTTTCATGGCTAGTATTTTCCACTTACAGGCGTGAGTTGTAAGTATAAACTACCTGGGTCGCACTCCAAGCTCATCAAGATATAAGCTTAAGTGGAAACCAACTGGACATATTACAGTTTTTCGTTTTCTTTCTGTCATGTTTTTCTGTTTCCGATTTCGATTTATAATTTCCAGAGATGAAGTTTTTGTGATGTGTTATGTTTTGAATGGTTAACAAAATACTTTTAGCAGCCCATCTGACAAATCAACATACAATTCAGAGTCAGATTACTCAACTTATTCTAGAAAATACTCAACTTATTCTAGAAAATATATCTTTTTGTTCTATAAATTTTTGAACCTTTTTTTATAGACCAGTTCTATACTTTTGTACTTTCGCGTGAGAATCCTGTTCCATCCTTACCAATTTCTATGATTCAAATGAATTCAAGTGACATTTTTTTATTTGCCGTCCTCTCCTTGCTAAATTGCTCTGTTATTTGCCATGCCTCGTGAAGTTAACTTAGCTTTTGCATCCTTGCTTGGTCCAGGCAACATTCTATCATTATTGGTGTACCTTGCTCCAGCGTGAGTACTGTGATTCCACATGTTTCCCAAGACAAAAATCTTCTGAACCTTACTTTTCCATGCTGGTTATTCTGAGTAATAGCCTTCTGAGTTCTGACTGCAGGCCTACTTACTACCGAATCTACAAAAAAAAGTCGACGGAGGGATTTCAATCAGTCCCATATCTGGTGGCCTTGTTGAGTGCCATGCTGTGGATCTTCTATGCATGCGTCAAAACCGCCTCCATATTGATCATCACCATCAACTCCGTCGGATGTATCATAGAAACCGTGTACATTGCAATGTACATATATTATGCATCTCAGAGGGACAAGGTACTTTGATCAAACCAAAGTTTTCAGTTCTCACTAACATTGTGTTTGATCTTCTCAGGGTCCTTCATTGATTGTTCATATTTTATATGCAGATTTTTACAGCGACACTGTTATGCCTGACGCTCGGGCTCTTTTGCCTGATTCTCCTCCCAACCCTGTTTTTATCAGACGAATCAAATCGCGTACATATTCTTGGATGGGTCTGTATGGTCTTCTCTGTCAGTGTCTTTGCAGCTCCTTTAAGCATCTTGGTGAGAATGATAATCATTTGCGATGGTTGTGTTTCAATAGACCCGGATTTAAACTAGTAGACAATTCAATAAAAAAAGTAGTAAACTCAATATTCGTTCTTCCCCAGGGTCTTGTCATACGAACCAAGAGTGTGGAGTTCATGCCTCTTCCTTTATCCATCTTCCTCACTTTAAGCGCAGTCATGTGGTATGCTTACGGGCAATTGCTGAAAGACTACTTCGTAGCCGTAAGTAACCAACAGCGAACCCAATTTCTCCATGGCTTGGCTAACATTTAACACCCCATGATTCCTGATTTTCGTATACTTATACTAGCTTAAACTGAAAAATGCTGCTGTAAACAGGTGCCGAACGTATTTGGGTTCCTCTTCGGAGTCACACAGATGGTACTCTATATGGTTTACAAGGGAGACAAGGAAGTGACAACTCAAGAGGCACTGCCAGAGCATGTCAACAACGTCGTGAGACTAAGCACAAAGAATACCTCGGAGGTTCATCCAGTACTCGACCAAGATGAAAACCCTCAGGAAAAAGTAGAACATAATGAGAAGAGCATGGAGAACCAGACAGGAGTGCAGCACCTCCAGTGTGAAGTTTGACCCCTTCGGAGAAGATTTACTTTGGTTAACACATAAGACCAAAAAGAGGCATTCTACCCCATGCTAGCTCACTACTTACATGTCTGGCTCCGCCGGAGCTAAGTGAGTAGTGACCACTGACCAGTCATAGCCTCAAGCAAAACTGTTTAGTTGTGCTAATTGAGTTATAAATAGAGTTCCACGATGTCCATAGTCAAATTACATTCAGATGCTTTTAGGAAAGCAGTTTGGAAGCATATGTATTGTTGCTGGTTGGCACTTGATATACGATATAGTATAGATCATAGGTTGACTAACTGTATGCACCATCGAAGGCCGCTGACTCACTGGACGCCTCTCTGGTGTCCAGTGCTTCATCTTGTTCAACATGAAAAGCAGAACATCAGAGTAAGATAAACCAATATGACAACCTCAAGTGAAGTCATTTGTGAAACTATGGACACTTTATGGGACAAACTTCTACAAAATTTGAGGCCTGTTGTAATTCTCCTTACCTAATTTAAAAAGGCATGTTGCTCGCTTCATTACTCATGCACCATGACATAGGACCTAATCATGGTATTACTTTGTTATCTGATGTGAGAAATGGAGAATGTGAACGATTACTGTTCAAGCATGGGGTAACAATGACCTTTGTTAATCAGCATTACCCGCAGCTCATACTCCCAACTAGCGGGTAAAATGAGTTAAGTGGCTGCTGCATGCATAGCTCAAAGTAAATCAACCTCCCTTTATTTTTATATGCTAATGTGTAGTGGGAGGATTGATCAAAGTATGGTTTACACTATGTTACGCGGGATTCTTAATTGCAATTATTTTCTTAATTGTTTTTAGGTGATGTTAGAAGCATTAAGTACAAGAACATGATTCTCAACTACTCATATTGCCCATGCGTAGTTTAATTATAAATCACTTACCAGTTTTAGAAGTAATATTTATCATAAACTATTTAAATACTCTTTTTGTCCCACAATAATAGGTCCATTTAGCAAATAATTTTGTTCCATATTAATAACTTTATTTTGTTCAATTTAAGTGATTGGGTATTTAAAAAGAGTACCACAAACTTATTTTTCTTTCTCATAGATATAGATTTCACCATTTAATAAAAAATATTATTTTTTCAAATATAGCTATTAATATAGGACGAAAAGAGTACTAGACAAGGGCAAGTATACACTGACATTAACTACTTTCCCTGTTGACTCTGAGCGCGCTAATACATTGTATCTTTGGTTATTTATAGAACAAAATGACAAGTAGGCAGTTGTAAGATAGGTTTTTGTCTACAAAGCATAAGCATTTTAAATTAATAGCCAAGGGTATTAAAGTAAGCTTAAACGCTCAACTACTTAGAACTTGAAGTTGGTCAAGTCAAACTCAAATATATATATATATATATATATATATATATATATATATATGTATTTAGTTCGACTTAGTTCAAAACTAGAGAAAAGCTTAAAATGAGAGTATATATGTTGTTTTTGAGGCTATTGTGGTGATAAAAAGGGTAAAACTATTTTTTTTATAAAAAAAGAAATTGAGCTTATTTCAGTTTAGAGTACTAGGAATAGTACATGTGCAAAAGCATGTGATACTTGTTTAAACTTTACTTGGTGTAAAATAATACTAAGAGGCATTGTGACTTTCTAAATATTTTTTAAATACTTCGTATGTGGTCAATATAATTGTATATGAAATATGTTATCCATGTAATGCAACTACATAACAGTTTAAGTTGTATACTAAAGTGTAAGTCAAAAAGTTTAACTTTTAGAAAAATCAAGATTAACTAAAGCAATGATGATCTTTATAAATATTTTAAAAATATACACAACTTTAAGCATTTGTTAAAGTTGTAAATCAACACTTTTTTATAAAAAAAATCTAAGAATGGAAATTTAAAAGTCAAATAGATTAATACAATCAATAGAATAAACATTGATACTAAGCAAAGAAAAACCAATCTAAATGATTATTTTAAACTAAAATGCTTATTAAAAAAATAATTTCTACTTCCAACATCAAGTAAACTGTTCCATTGCAAGTGACATTTTTGTAGTAGGCTCGACAAATGAGAGGAAACGGTAAAAAATATTTGTCATGATTTTATATGGTACATCTTGTCATGATTTCATTTAATTATATATTATATACCTTGGAAAATTTTAGGATCATGTATTAAAATCTATACAATCCCTAGGTTCTCATTATATTGTGGATATCGTGTACATGGTACATTGCATGCAACCGAATAGGTACAACCATTATGATAACTATGTAGTCCATCACCAAGAAAAGTAATTTACTATTTCACAATTATTATTTTTATGTGTGTGGTTAATTCGATACTGCAAAGTATGTATATACCATACATGTAGACTTCTATGTGTTGAAACATTCCTTTTACCTTGTGTTCATAAAAAGAACTACAATCATTCAAGTGATAAAAAATATAATGCACGCAAAAAATGCAGTTACAAAACGAGCAGGTTATATTGCAAAGTGTAGGTTGAAAAAATTACTTTTTAAAAAACCAATATTAACTAAAGCAATGATGATCTTTATGATTATCGTAAAAAATTAATATAATTTCAACTATTTGTTAAAGTTATAAATCAATTTATTTCTTTTAAAAATAGGTTTTAGAATGAACTTCGAAAAGTCAAATATATTAATGCAATAAAAAAACGTTGATAACAAGTTAAAGAAAAACCAATCTAAATGATTGCCGTAAAAAATAGTATCATATTATTACATATTTGCATTGGGGCATACCATCTCGATTTATAAACAATGATTGTTTTATATTATTTTAGACTAAATGTTTATTTAAAAAATAATTTATACATCTAAACATTAGGTAAACTATTCGATTGGAAGTGACATGTTCTTCGTAGTTATATGTATTGGGCAAAAAAGGTGAAAAACATACAAAAATAAATGGTTTAGATTTTTCATTTAAGAAGAAATGACACTCATACAAAATAATACCGAACATTGCCTTATGTGCCACACTTTGATATAATTTTCTTTAATTTCTTAATAATATATGTTGTAAAAACTCAGGGTTTGTTTGGATTGGTAGAAAGTGGGGAAAGGAAATGAATCTTCTTAGAATCCCCTAGTTTTTATTGTTTGGTGCGACAGGGAAAGACAAACCAGAGTGAAAACTGAGAGGAAATGAATGAAAAATTGGCTCAAAAACTTTTCACTCATCAACCTATAGATTTTAGGAGAAAATGAGCGTACTAAAGACTTATATCTTGTCGCTACTACCACCACCATCACTGTCACCACCTCCATCGCTGTCACTGCCACCACAACCACCGTTGTTGCCGCTGCCACCACTGCTACCATCATCATCGTTGTCATCACCGTCACCACCGCTACTGCCATCATCATCACAACAGCCACAACTATCACCGTTGTCACCACTACCACCACCGCTATTGTCACCGCCACCGCCATCGCGACTACCGCTGCCGCCACCACCACCATCTCTACCACTACTGTCGTTGCCACCGTCATCGCCACCACCACCACCTCCGCCATAACCACCGCCACCGTCACCACTATCAGCACTGCCACTACTAGCCCACCGCTACCACCATTGTCATCATCAATTTTCTCGAACATCATTTGTGTAACTAAATAATAGAAATTTTTTAGGAATCCCCTTATTTCTCTTTCACTTGGATTCATTTTATCTTTCTCTTTCTCCCAGTTTCCACTAATCCAAACTACCCTTAAGATCATGTATTGAAATGTAAACCAACATTGGGTTTCAATATTATTATACATATTGTGTGCTTGGTACATTAGTGCATACCATTATATATATATATATATATATATATATATATATATATATATATATATATATATATATATATATATATATATATATATATATATATATATATATATATATATATATATATATATATATATATATATATATATATATATATATATAATTAAATGTTAATAGTACTCACGACCAAGGAACAAATTGCGCAAATAAGTCAATTTAAATGCTTTTATTGTTCAATATAGATGTACAATCATATATATGACCAAAATGACAACTAATAAAAGATAATTGGTTCTCCCAAAATAGACCAACAAAATTAGATTAATGGTGCCAAGATGAACCAGCTACTTCATTCAACCAAAAGTAACGAGATGTGGCATACAATATTCTAACTATTAATTAAGGGATGCTACACATCACCTTAGAAACTTTTGATATTGTACTAAAACAAGCTTTCTACAACACACTTTCAAACCTTCTGGTCTCCCCCAAAGCACGCCAACACAACCTTACACAATCCAACTTGTATAGAAGCCAACCTTAAAACTATAGTAGCCTTACCCTGTGACTCAAAACACACACATCACCTTTTGATCAATGCATACAAATTATGCATCATTTTCTACACTAATTTAATACATATTCAAGACACAAAGAAGATAATATGTGACACAATACCCCGGACCCTAGTGTGGTCGTTCATTTCACAATATAAACAGGGAGATTAGAACCAACGTAGTTAATAGGATAGTGGGCAAAATGACAACTAATAAACCAATGCTACTTCTATAAAAAAACATTTAAAAGAGCTATGTGGTACAAAGAAAATGATGAATTAACCATTT
The DNA here is from genome assembly GCA_035235625.1 of Saururus chinensis. Taxonomy (NCBI): domain Eukaryota; kingdom Viridiplantae; phylum Streptophyta; class Magnoliopsida; order Piperales; family Saururaceae; genus Saururus; species Saururus chinensis. Next base: position 39,396,134 of record CP141145.1, read on the forward strand.
GATTATATTAAAATAAATGAAAACAAGCATATATGCATTCAAATTTTGTTAATCAAGTGACGGTATACACCACCTCAGCTTTGTTTGCTATTGAACTAAAAATAAGTTTTCCCCAACACACTTTCAAGAACAACAAAGCCTTCTAGTCCCCCCAAAGGATGCTAAGACAATCTTACATGAACCAACTTCTATACAAGTCAACCTTAAAACCAAATCAGGCTTACGGGTTACCCCACGACATGAGATACACACAATGGTACATATCTAATTAGACAATTCATCGAAATGTTGGCCAAGATTGTAGGAACGGGGAAAATTACGAATCCACGTTTCAAGTGCAGATAAATCAACAAAACACCATCATATTAATAAATAAAATATGTTGCAAGAATAGATGTCCATATCCACTATAAATATTCACATCTTTTTATTTATACCCAATTAGGAAACCAACACATATTTCTTATATTAAATATAACTTATATGTAAATATATATTAAAATTTATTTGAATATTTATGAATACATCAAAGGAATCCAATCATGCAGTACTTTACTATAGACCATGCATATGTTTCTTGCTAATTTCCAAATGTTCTTTTGTAAACTAAGCTATAGACAATAAGTCCATATGTATGTCATGTATAACACAAACCAATATGTAATCTATCAAGACCACAATAGAAGAGATTAGGATCATAAGGGCATCAAATGACACTTATATGGGAGGGAAATAATTGAATATGGTACATAACCATTTATTTTATACAAGTTTTACCCCCATTGGCAGAACTACTTCAAATATCAACACATTGATGACCCTACAAATGAACAAAAAAATTACTGATGTTTTAAGTGATGTGTCATTGTTTCTTGATAGTACAATTATCATTTATTGATGCACTCGCTGACACATCATTGATGGGGTCGATGACAACACCAAAAAGATTTTGATATTCATTTCAATTCTAATAATTTTAATATGTAAAAATACCTCTAAATTTATGAGCATCACACCCTTAAAAAAAATTATCCATAAAATTTCAAGTGGATATCTCGGTGAATAATTGTGGGTATACTTTCTTCAATTCATTTTCTATTTGCCAAGTAATTTATTCTCATGTTTAACTCCACCAAAGTACTTTAACCACATGTATGACAATTTTTTTCTCAAGGTTTTAACCTTTCTATATGAACTTCGATGTTCTACACTAACATGTCAATGACATGGATTGGATCGGGAATGTATTTCCTTAGCATAGATACATTAAAGACATCATGCAGCCAAAACCCAAAGGTAAAGCTAACTTTTATATTATTGGTCCAGTTCTTTCTAATATCTCAAAAGGTCCAACAAAATGTGGTCTTAATTTCCCTTTTTTTCTCGAACCTCATTACACCTTTGGTGGGTGAAACTTTTAGAAAGATACGATCTCCCGCTTCAAATTCTAATTCCCTTTGTCTTAGATCAAAATAATTCTTTTGGCAATTTTTGGTTGATTTTATGAATCTTCTTAGCACATTGAATCACCAACTCTTCCTTAAACAATTAATACTTACCTACTTTATTTCAACTTGTGGCCTTACCTATGAAGGTGAAAGGTAAAATGTTGTACACAAAGACAGACATAGGATTTTTTAGTGAAGGGGGTCATAAGAAGATAATGACGGGGTGTAGATGTTAGAAAAGATAACATGACCTTAATAATATATGTATGGTCCAAAAGCAATGAGAGAGCTAGTTAGATTTAATGTGGTACATTTCTCTACAAATCTAACTTGATCAAGCAGAAGCATCCCTTGGATTAGATCTAACCGTTTTGTGAACAATTGGATCAGTATTGGTGTTTATCATTGATGAATTTCAAGAGTGATCAATATAAATAAAATATAAATCAATAAAATGTAGTTTAAAGGCTGAAGAGAAGTTACTAGATTCAACTTGCATATATTAGCAAGTTCTAGCTGAAAGAGGTGCCGCTAAGCAGCTGAGACTTTGTATGATATGAATATTAAACTTTTGGTTTGAATTTTGAAGAAGAACGAGCCAGTAGTTGTCTAAACGGAAAACAATGTGGTAATTGCTTTGGTTCTTGAGATACTAATACAAGCACATGTTATTTACGTACTCGAGTTCTTCACAATTTTTTTCCCCAGGAAGATGCACATGGGGAATAATCCAGTTTTGATGAAATTGATGTATTTTACATATCTCTTGCATGTTCATGGGGAATTTGATGCCTCATACTTGCTTTTATCTCCTTTCCTTATTTGTCCGAGTCTACTGACTAGGCAGTTAAATATGAAGCATCACTCGCTCACGATCATAGGGCAAGTTGTCTTTTATTGTTAGTCTAATTATTGACAAGGTGAGTAAAACAATGTTTGAATATGTACCCTAGGAGTATAATAATTCAATAGAAGGCTACAATGATGTCTCTACTCAAAATGATACATATGCAGTAAATGAAATCTTAAACATGAACCAGCAATCACCATCTAAATCATAATCTAATGCATGTCTCTCTAATTGAATGAACTATCATGAAGTATATAATCTACAAGAAAAGTGAATTTCAAATAAATGGAACTTAAGCCAATTAAACTATATATTATAGATAACCGCCTTAACTATAGGATATACTCCTTTCATCCCATAATAAAAGTCATATTTGGGTATGACACTTAAGAGTCTCACCCCTACCATTGGTCATACTTTCACCTCTCATTCCACTAGCTTTCGAAAGAGTAGGAGGAGGAGAAGAAGTAAAAGAAGGGAGGAGGAGGAGGGAGAAGAAGGGATTGCGGCCTCCGCCACCTTTGCTCGCCGACTACCAAGAAGAGGAGCACAAAGAGAAGAAGAAAAAGAGAGGAAGAGGAGGAGGTGGTGGCAGAGGTTATGACAATGGAGGAGGGGTGGATTGGAAAGAGAATGTTAGTGCTACTCCATACCGGTGATGATTCTTGCTATGGTGTGGAAGAAGAAAGAGTAAGGTGACATCTATTTGTTTAATAAGAAGGAGAAATGAGATAGGTGCGAAAGATTTTAGAATATTTAATAGAAGAAGTGAGTAATGGAGGAGTGAGACAATGTGAGGAAGTCACTAGCAACGTTTTTTACTAAAAAAATTTCCTTGCCTTGTTTCTGTCTGTTTCTAGTATTCAACAATCTCCACTTATTATCTTGATTTTAGCCTTATGAAAATTTTCATTCTTCTATTGAATACATGCTATTTGGTTACTTTGTGTATCAAATCCTATAGTTGTGGATTATCCTTTTTAATTTACCATAAATCTTCAATACAAAGTTCAAGTAAATTTTCCTTTATAAAACAATAATAAAAGATGTAAACCCTCTTTTCCCTTTTCTCCTTTAGGTTTTTCTCTCTTCAATTTTATGATTTCATAACCTTATATAGCTTATTAAGTCGATTTAAGACTTGTACTTTAACAATGAATAAAATAGAAATTGAAAGGTCTTAATTTAAGTAAATTATTCTTAAAATGATATATCATTTTAAAAAGTAATCAACTAATCATTATTTCTAATGTGTAAGATTCTTTAATCGATCAATTGCGAGAATGATCAATCGACAACTCTCAGTTTCGTTTTACACAAAGCTAAATCAACACGCAATTGATCGTTCTATCCTTCTAATTTTTTAGCGATCAATCATTCTGCCTATTTTTTATAATTTCACCCTTTTCAACCTAAATCCTTCTTAAATATTTATAATAACTTTTTAACCTTTTTCAAGTTATTTATGTATGTTAATGTGGTCTAAATAAACTTCAACATTCTTCACATTCTTCCGTCTTTCATCTTAATCAATAAAAATATGTCTACTTTTATTTCTTAAATCAATTAATTCTAAATTTGACATGACTACAACAACCTCAAATTAAACTAAGATTTATTTTATATATATATATATATATATATATATATATATATATATATATATATATATATATATATATATATATATATATATATATATATATATATATATATATATATATATATATATATATATATATATATAGTTTCTTAACATAATTTTGACAAAAAAATTAGTCAATATTCTAAACATATGACTCATGTTCTTACATATAATATGAAAGAAAACATAAAAATTTTCTATGAGAACCTAAAAAACCCATACTAACTACTAATGGTCCTATGATCAGCCAGTGATCCCCAGCAAGAGGATTGTGGCAACAAAAACTATACATGCTCAAGAAGAGAGAAGGATCTCCAAAAGCAGAGAAACCTCCACTTCCAATTACTCCTCCATCACGGGTATCCAACTAAGATTGTTTACTTGCTACGTTCTAGTGGTGACCCCAAAAGTCGTCTCCTAATCTCCTGCAGTACAACGGGTCTAAATTCCAACTATAGCATATATAGGTCATGTATCTTCTCATCCTCCTGCCTGATCTTTCTCGCTTGGCTATGAATTGGCTACAAATTCTGGCTGCCAACCTCTGGCTGCAAAAAGAATGAGAATCATATTTTGTTAAAAATTGAGGACTTCCAACACATGCAACTTAATTTCACTTTCCTGTTACATAGAGTGCAAGAACACTAATTGTTTATAATACTAGATGCAATCAAACACCACTAGACATGCTACTCATTGCATGAATTAATTACAAAATTTGGCTTTCGAGGTAGAGATGATGATGACAATAAGAGAACACAAAGTTATATTAGGAATTTTGATGCAAGACAATCATCGGTACATATATATTATCACCAAGACAATTCCTCACGTGGTGGATTCAAACAAATTTGAGCCTATCTCACCCAAAAATCAACAAATTATAAAAACATATCTCAAGTTTGAACTATTTTATCTGGAGTAAATCCTAGGACTGCATTTGACTAATGAATGAAGTATATAAATATCATCACAGCCTAAGGCTGGGCCTGTCCATATGCAAAATTGAGTGCAAAAATAAAAAGAATCATCTTCTTGGTTGAATGATGATTTATGCTATTTTCCCCTTATAGAAGCCAAAATGTTGAGAAAATAATCCACAAAAAAATACCTTCATAGAATTCATTAGCATCATAATAGTTGAAAGTAGGACGGGATTATGAAATGGTTACAAAAACGGAATTGAGTAATGAAGAACAAGAGCAATAAAAAGGTCATAATTTAATAAAACTTTAATGCCAAAGTACTGTGTTTCTCATGAATTTCATTTATGGATATTGAAGAACAATTTACTCATCTAGATGTCTAGTAGAATCCACTGGTTTAGCTATCTGTTAGTGCCATTTTCAGACTTTGCTTCATGAAGTGAAGGGAACCTGCAATAGTGATGTGCTAGAGATACATTAGCCGCCTTCATTACAAGGTACCCAAAAACATTTCCAATTCCCTTTTGTATGGTAGTTCTGCGCTTTGAGCATCTACACTATCTCCGTAAAAAATTTTCTCTACCTGATTTGCTTACAGATATAAGAGGCGGCATAAACACTAAATTTTGAAAGACAATTTCAAGCGCTGAGCTTTAAGCTGTAGCATCAGTTTGTATATGAATTCTCACGCAGACTTAATTCTGATTAATAGACAAGATTAATCAAACAACACTGAACAATCAGAAGTCCTAATCCCAATCATGCGAAGAATAACAACCCATCCATGAATTTTTGGTGCCCAATGAAGAACCAAAAAAAAAGCACAAATGGGTTTGTTCAACAATGAAGAGTCGAAACTGACATATAGCTTCTAACATGTGACTAAGTTGCGCCTAGAATTGATTACATGTGAATCACATGATGCAAAAGTCGTATAGGAAGTTAAATCTGTATGGATCATCAGAAAATTTCCCCTTTTCTGTCTATATCTAGATTTTGTGAAACTGTTGCAGTTTGTTAAAGCGACAAATATTTGGTATCATATTTGCATCTTGGTCTTTGTCTCCTAAATGCACATGGACATGTCCAGCACTGTCCATTGAAAATGGTACTAGTATGACAAGTCTTTGAAAAGCAACGACTGCCTAACCTCGGCCCTAAACCATCGAAAAGGTGAAGAATAAATTTAGACTTGCATTGACCATTCATCTCATTAGCTATTTTCTAGCTACAAACTCACACCCATGTGAGCTTGCATGCAAAACCAGATTGATGTAATGAGTTATTTTAGCAAATAACATGTGTACAAACTCTAAAGAAAAAAATTAACAAAAAAAGGAACAATGAGGAAGACATAAGACTGAGCGATGAATAGATAGAGAGATGGCCAGATAGAACTAGGCGATGACGGGAAGAAAGAATCGAGAGAGACAAATAAAAGGGAAATAAAAAAAATCTACCTTTTTCGTGTAGTGGATGTCTACAAAGGAGCGATAGGCGAGCGGCCATAGCAATGAGGGGTGAATAATGACGTCAATGGCGACATAGCCTTCTTGATGGTGGTAATGGAGGGAATGAAGGCGTCGGTGGGCAGAAAGATCAGGCGTGAGGGGGAAGGATGGGTACAAATCAGGCAGGACGAGGAGGGAGAGGTGCGGGTTGAGCATGGGAGAGCGGAAAAAGAAGCACATGATGGGATAGGTCATCATCCTCCTTCAAAATTGTTTCGGGATCACCGATAAAAAATGACTTATTTATATATTTATATATTTTTTAAATATTTTAAAAACAATCGATTTAATGAAAAAAATGGTGATACAGTGTTAAGCATACCGCTTTGGTACTTTATCACTACTTAATATTTTTTTATTAGGTAAAAAACATAGTATATTGGGTTTTGAAAAGCGTCTATTAGATTTAGAGTATAAAGGTGTTCAAGGAAGAAACCTCCCCCATTAGATTTAGAGGTTTTTTAGGTATTGAATTTTTTAAAAATGGTAGTGGATTTTTTTAGAATTAATTTTAAAATTTTATTATCAAATTTAAAATATGCTTACTGGGGTTCAATTAAAATTTTAAATACTAGATTTAAAATATGAGATTTTAAAATATAATCTAAATTCTTATATTTGAATTACCAAAATTTAAAATATTTGGATACTCAAATCTTGTATTACTAAAATCTTAGGATTTGAGCTATTGATTAATTAACTCCTAAAATTTTTTATCTACAATTTAAAATTTAATTAATTAATAATTTTAAAAAATGTGGGAGGTGGCCTTGAGCGGAGTAGGCAATATGGTATGCGGAGAAAAAATATTAAAACAGAGAATGGAAGATAGCGACGGTTGGAGGGTGAAAGGAGACGTTACTTGGCCACAATGGTTTCTCTGACAAAGATGGTGGCCTCCACCAAGCTCCAGTCATCGTATGAAAATGCAGCCTCCTTCAAGCCATGGAAGACAGTATCGAAACGGGTAATAGTATCGACGATCATAAATACAAGTACGCACCGATAATATGCTTGGTACTCGCCAAAATAGTCATAAACCCTTTGATATACATAAAAAAATATTATAAGTAATAATATATTATTATAATAATTTATTTTAGAAGGTCATATAAACTGATACAAGTGCTCTAAAATTATTTCATTTTAGAACCATACACTTTACTCCCCTGGTCCTCTTAAAATTATTATTCCCTCCGCCCCATATTAAGTGTTCTAAATTAATTTATTTTAAAATTAAATAAGATATTTAATGAGTTATATGACTATTATTGAGAAACTCATATGGTAGATGTTTAAGTAAATACAAAATTGTGGAGCACTATATTTTAAAAAAATTATGTAAACTATATAGACCTACTTATATTGATCTCATATAATTTTCTTAAAAATATTTTTAATATAATAAAAAACATAATCATTAGAAGAGGTTGAATTGAAATTATATTTTTATTTTTAAGAAAAAAATAGTTTTTAAAATAAAAAATATTAAAATATTAGAGTATCGATATGTATCGATTGTATCAGTACCGTATGCCCGATACGGCCAGTACATATCGAAGATACATATAGGGGGAGTATTGCCCCTCGCGCCGTATTAGTATTGACCTTTAGTGCGTGCTAACCTCCATTTTCTAGTGCGTGTTAGCCTCCCTTTTTCAGTGCTTCTGTTATTTTATAATACCACCTCTATAAGTGGTGTTGTAAAATCTCACGTATATGTTATAAGTATCCAGCAAAATCCTCTTAAGTCACAATCCTAAAAATTTTAACTAACTCTATATTTCAAATACAAAAATCAATTGTTTAACCACTAACGCGGTATTTAAAATATTGTATTTCAAATCTTAATGTAATAACACTGAATTGTAAATATGGAATAGACAATTCTAAATGACTAACTAGAATTTTTATAATACTAGTATTTTATTTTTAAATCATAATTAACCCCTTGTTAGTAATAGAATTTTTTATAATAAATTCAAATATCACGTCAAACCCAATTTTAAAATTTTAAACTAATATAACTTTATCTCCTGAACTTGGATATACACGTTCTTGGTATTATTAAGTTCCTAAATTTGAGCTCTATCAAACAAGATCCCACAAGGGTACGTAATTTTAAACTTTTAAAGTATACCCCACTTACATAGCACATTTTTCAAAGCTCAAATTAATTTAAGAGATAGCTATTGAAAAATAATTAAATCTGTAATTTTTTAAATGAAAGCTGAGACCGAAATTGACGGAATCATCTCACAAAGGTGATTCAGTAATTCCGGTTAATTCTAGCTCAAAAAGACTTGAAATTAGCTTTTGTGCAAAAATTTTAATTTCGTCCAAATTTTACAAAATCATAATTTCGATAATTCAAGCCCAAATAGCCCCTTAGTGTTCATCCCCCTAGTTGGTCTTCGAGGCTTGTGGTCCTATATGGCAACTTACCATGAACAATAGATTAGTGGAGAGGGGAACATGAAATCGTGTTGGTTCCCGGTTTTAAGTTTTTCTCACACCCCTCCAATGTTGACATGGCATCCTTATTATTGGTCACCAATGATGCGTCCTTTTCGCTTTTTTCATGTCCAAGTTGGCATCACTTTGTGAACTATTGACATATGTATCGCCACGTTGCGAGTGCGAAGAGGTGTTCTTATCGTTCACCTTCTGTGCCATCCATCATCGGCGCCTTGACTGAGAAGCAAAAGTAGTCATGAAGATGCTCAGTATATTCACTCTATAAACTATACGGCATATATAGATACCCATTAGTGTATATTTGAGGAATTGCCCTCTTATTTATTGTAGCATTTTTTATGCTATATGAAGAGCATAAGCCAAGCATAAGGAACACCCGGAAAACATTAATTTTTACTTGCACTAATATGTGTTACTGTGTGCACTATCAATTTTAAAATCAACGCCTTTCATGAGTTCTTTACACTCGCTCACGCATGGACCATAAAAAATGCTTCCCTTTTTCGGATAACGCAACCTGGCAGGGGTTCAAGTTTGAGGTGACAGCCCATGTGGCGCAGCGGCATCAATTAACAATAGTAGAAATGGCTACGAGATGATATGTTAGGGAAGTGAGCACGCTTCTTCGTCCCGCGATGGTTTTGTGGGACGAATGGAGCGGAAGATATTTGTCTTATGCGTCAAGATCAGTTAATGAATGGATCCGAAATCTCGGAGTTTGCTGCTGTTCCCATGTATTTCACTCTCGCTGCATCAGTCGGTAGCCGGAAGAGACTTATTGTCTGGAAGTCTTCTGGGTCCCTCACATGTAGACAGTGTGTACATAATTAGGTTCCAGGATGTTCGAGACGAAAGAAATGGTTTTTAGGAGAAGCTTAATTAGGAGGATTCATTAACCACCAAATGCATACATCCCCTCAGACGATTGCATAATTATCCGCGGACGACGAAAAAGTACTGAAATGACAGCTTTTGAACAATTTTTGTTTCATTTTAACACTTATTTTAATCTTCGACTTGTGCATTGTCTGGCCGGCCAATCCCACCAGGCAGCTCGGACAGACTCTCGCAAGACCCATCTTCGGTAGCGAGAGAACACAAAAGGAATAAGTAGAGAGACAAGGACTGACTATCTTTGCTCCAAATTTCTCATATTCAAGGTAGAAAAAGAGACAACATCAAGTCAATCAATACTAGGCGAACATAATCTTACAATGACGGAGTAATTCACGCCGTCCGATTAAACAATAAACGGAGATCATTTGTGAAACATGAAGAGACATAGCGACAAATGGTAAATACTTAAAACAGGGATCACTAACATTCCAAAATTCCATATTAGTTAATGGCGGTCAATTAATCCAACTAAACCTATATTGTCCTATGTCAATAGCAGATGCCCTTCTATAGTACAGACGAAGTTACACAACTGATAAGCGAAGACATTCAGATTTCTCAGCCACGGGAGAAACTTACCACTATGCACATGAATGACTCCATAACTTTTTCTAAAGCTAAAGCCCATATAAATAACTAACCATAGCTTATAGTTGTCCAAAACTGTAATTACACCTGAAACTGTGACCATGTGAAGGTGGTCCGATCTTCGTCTGTTTGAGGGACGTTATATATTTTGACTGCAAAATGCTCACATGATGCCAATTTGATATCCTGCGCTGAAAGGTTTCAGTGAAACACATAATTCATTTCCAAGCTCAAAATACAAATAAATTGAGACAAATAGTTCAGCGCATAAATTCTAATTCAGTTTATTCGATCCATGACAAAATTCTCAGGCCTTCACATTTGAGGCCTGAAACTGTCCTAATCACATTACTCAAAAGATAGATATCACTTACTGCAAAAAAGGGCTAACCAGCATTATCTTTGATTGGCTGCTGATGCGGCAGGCAGAGATATTGTTTCTTTTCTTGTCCATCCCGCTAAGCCCGCCGAACTATCTTCTGCCTTTGCACTCAATGTGCATGGTTTCATCTTCTGGACCTCATCACGTGTATAGATGAATATTTTTCGAACCATGCTACAAAATTCCCTATATTAGAAAAAAAAACCCAAAAAAACTTACAAGTAAGCTTCCTGGATTAATATACACCACAGGCGAAAAAAAAATGTAGCTGTGAAGCAAACTAGCAAAATGCTCCTTCAAATCAAGTTGGTCAAACGAATGGTTAAGAAGAGTCTGAAAATTTACTGCCATGGGTCGTCACCAACAAGCATCATGTCGCCCTCATTGTCCGTATAAACAACAAGCCAATTTTTGTTAGAAGCCTTCAGTTCACCTTTGAATTCAAATATCTGATCCAATTCTGCAATCAGTTCAGCATAACCAACGTACTTCTTAAGATCAATGGATCGAACCGGGGCAAGTCCCTGTTTTTGAACCTGCACATAAGAAGAAAAAAAAGATGGGAAACCTTCAAGGGTAAACATATAAATTGAATCTTCAATGATGCCCCGGTAGAAAGTTTGGAGGGGATGCACGTTGAAGAAGCTAAAAGGAGACATAGAATGAGTTAATAAGAGAGGGTATGCCTATGTTATGTATGTGTGTGTGAGATGTGCATATGAAAGGCAAAGTGTTTTACAAACAGTTTCAAAGCAAGAAAAACAAGACTTAAAATGCCTGTCATACTTGACCATTAAAAATACCAACAAAAAAAAACCATGTACTTAGACAAAATCAAGATGTCATATACAAAATGCAACAGAAGTAGTGAAGTTACTGTTTTAAGCAACAGTAAACCAAAATCAAGCAATAAATTTGAAAAGACCTTTATGCAACTCCGAGCAGAACCTCCACCTTCAGCCTTTATTTTACCATCTCTACCAAGCTGCTGAAATATCCTATGCGGGTTTTCCAGCTCACCCTGAGTAATAGTTCTTTCAATCAGCCTGGTATCCTCCAAGAGCTTCGGTTGCTGACCTGATTCTAAAGACCCGCAAGTGAAAGCCACACAAGACTGTGTACCATCAACTTGTGCAAAACTTTTTAGATTAATCCCAAAAATCTTGCAGCTCCCATCCTCCCTTGCTATACCACCTTGTGTCAATGAAGCAGGTTGCTGCATTATGTTTCTTGACTGAGACATATTTTCTGCACAAGATGGCGGCATTGAAGGCATTAACCAATTTCCAGATGGTTTCTCAACTTCAACAGTTTGTAGCATAGAATACTTCCCGGTTCCACTACCTTTCCCAAAAATTTGGCAAGGCTCTCCAAAGGATTGTGTTGGTATTTTCAGATTAGTCTCATGCATGCCGCCTGAAGAAATGAAAGGACTAATGGTCCAGGGACTACCCCTCAACAAGTTAGAATTTTCTTCCTGCTTTTCTAGATGTTTCTTAACTGAATTAGCATCATCTCCAGCTCCAACGCCAGACAGCATATCTCTAAAAATTGGTTCAGGCCGCATGAAAGTCATGCTGTTTTCTGCTTTCAACTGAATATGATTAGACACCATGTCATTTTTATCATTGTCTAGGGATGAACGCCACAAGCTACTACATTTTTGGGCGGCATCTGATTCAATCCTGTCAAGAGTGCCTCCCAAGGTCATGGCATCTTGACCTTGCAAGACCTTTTTAACATGGGACTTCACAGGGTCTGTCATATCTTTGGATGAACCTAAACAAATTAAAAAATATATGTTATCATTCTACAAATGGAAGGCCAAACATTTGTCGGCTAAAACTAAATCTGCTGCAATGAAGAAGAATTTTAATAATGACTCTTGAGGAATTACACCTTCTCTTGACAAAAAAGAAGAATTAGGGGAAGAAGGCACAAATCGAGCTCTTTTCTGTCTAGGCATTGGAAGAGGATTTGGAGCAGGAGCCACCGCAGGTTCTATCTTCCATGGAGAAACACTCTCCGGACAAGGAACTGGTGATGTTTCGTCCCATCGAACCTAGAACCAGAAAGTGTGTTATGTGGTAATGAGAAATCAGCTATACAGAGAACAAACCAAGTAAATTTACCTTGAGGCACCTCCATTTTGATCCAGGCCATCGCTGAGCATCTACATCTCCAATGCCAACTATGGTTCCCGTAAACCTGCACGATGGACAAGAATAAGTATGCATCAAAAGGAGCATTGAATTACGCTGACTTCCAGGAAATTTTACCTCTGCTCTGGAGCTTCTTCACCTTCAAATCTCATTTTGAACCTCATTCCTATAAAAGGATTGTTTTTCACTGACTCCATGTACTGATCAAATGGAATTATAAACTCTGATGGGCTTGTCCTGTGCCAGAGAATTTACATCAATCAGTTCTGCAATGACTCTAGAGATCATGCAGGGCATGCATAATCTATCATTCATAATGTACCTGGGTTTGTAATAGACATTGAACATGGTCCCAGTTGAGACAGCATGCAATGCCGTCACTAGAACACCAAGGTGCATACTGTGGCTAGATATGACTGATGAAGAGACATTGCTCTGCTGTCTCATTGCACGTCGTACCCCAACACGCAATTCACCATTTTCACCCCTAAGATTCAAATTAAATAATCTTCAGACACCAGCTAGGCTTCATAATAGCTGCAAAACGGAAATACGAGATGAGATAGACAAACCTAAGAAAAATAAAAGCATCTCCAGCAACAAGCCTTTTTGAGCTGACAAAAACACTCCAACCGCTTTGAAGTAAATGTCTTCGGGGTTGACCTAGAAGCAGCACCGGATTAACAATCAGGATATTTGGAATTTTCACCCAGAAGATGCAGTAAATGAAGTTCTTCGGATTACTTTGAAATAAAAATTATAAAGAAAATAAATTATATCATACAATATAGGCTGCAAAAGCATCTCAACCTTTACATTCATCTTCCATGAGAAGTTCATAACTATGACATCGTTTCTCAACCTGCTTGCATAACGGAGTTCTAAATACTCTTTGCCCCACAAAAGAAAGGCATCTATAAATGCAGATTGCAGAAACACCACACTGGTCATTCTTTCTGTATTTCCAACACACAGGCCTATATTCTTAGATTAGAACAAAAGCACTGTCAAAGCCTATATCAGTAGGATATCTAAAACCCTCCAAGGGGAGAGGTGCATTTTCCAACTCTCACGAACTGGTCCCTCAAAGTGACTACTAACCCTGCCAGGAAAAAAAGGGAACATGATTTTAAATGTATCTGATGAAGAGATTAGCAGAGATTACCACGGAAAATATGACGGAAGCGCCACTCAGTTCCATGTAAATCCTTTGCCACCAGTTCCTGAGTAGGTGGTTGGCGACACATGTCCTTGTCGAAAGAACATTATTAAGCCAATCAGACAAGTTTGGAAAGAAAAAAAAAGATCTATTTACTGTTAAACAAAAAGGAATAATAAGAACAAATAATATATCAAAAAGAGGCGAGGGAGCATGGAAAGAAAGAAAAAAAAAGATCTATTTACTGTTAAACAAAAAGGAATAATAAGAACAAATAATAGATCAAAAAGAGGGGAGGGAGCATGGAAAGAAAGAAATTATAGCCAAAGGACTAGCTCTGAGTTCCAACCAATGGCGGCAGGCATTCATCAGCATGTCGTCTTAGAACTGAAAACCCTCCGTGTGTGCTGGTATCAGAAGCAGTTAATGTCTTGCAAAACGAATGGACTTGAGGCCGTGGAGGGGAAGCAGGCGCAGGCTCTTTCTCCATTGCATTCTCATCTGGCTGTTGAAACCAACATTGAAGTATGTCAAATACCAATTCGTCCACAATTAAAACTACCCAAGAGCCAAGCAAACAAGGAGGCAAATAGAATATACATTCACTTCAGGAACTAGCGTTATTTGAGCATACACCTCGTCAGTGTCCCGTTCCGCCTGTCAGAGAAACGAAGAGGAAGAAAAATTCAAACTATAACCCAGCTACATAAGAAAGAAATAACCATAAAGAAGCTGGCCAGTCAGCAGGATTTTGTGCCTTCAATTCCACGTTGAGCACGCGACAGAGGATCTTAGGCTGAAGATTATAAATCGGCATCTGCTGGTCAGCCGCCTGATTCGTCGAGGCCTCAACCTAGAATAAATTGGTGGGAAATTTTTCAAAAATTACTAATCAAACCACTAAATTGCAGAAGAAGAAAAAAGACCAACCCACCCATTTGACAACAGATATAGAACAATCGGTAAAAAAAAAAACAACAAATGCATCCAATTTAAGCTCACTTGTTCTATATGTCCCTGCGGGAAGTAGAAGACCCTCTCTCCTTTCCGCGGAATGGTGACCAGCGGGCCAGCACAAGCGCGCCAAAGCTCCGTGTAAAGAGCATCCTCTGATTCTGAGTTAAAATGAGAACACCAAAGTACAAACGTCTAATTAGGACTAAGGTCTCATCAATGGAATTTTCGTCATTCGCAGAACTTGAAACAAGAGAAGGAGAGAAGTCACCTTTGCCGGAAGATGGGGAAGTCGCACGCCTTCCGTTACCACCTGCTGTAGGCTCGCAGCAGACGGAAGAGACCTCTGATGAACCCATTGAGCGAGAGCCTCAGCACAGATCCTTCATCGCCCAAAAAAATACACCAAAGAAGCGACGAACCACTTCAGCGATTCCGCCACAACAGGGAGGACAAAGCCGCCAAAATCTCAGCTAGGAATCGTTTAGCTACTAATACTTTGCAGTATCAAGCACGTCCAAGACTCTATTCGCACCGCTAGCAATTCGACCACCGTTTCCTCTATCACAGTTCAACTGTATGAACTAGGCCGGAAGCTCTTCAGCACTCGAATACAACAGCATCACAATTTTATCAGGCCTCAACTACAGGCTGCAAATTCTGAAACCTTGTATGTGCGAAATTCGAGGTTGCAGATAAAATTTTCAAAAAGAAAGGGGGCCTGATATGACCGATTTGAAGACGAAACGAGCTCAAACCAATAATCCAGTTGCTTCCAGACAGAAAAGCACGAACCAAAATTCCTCTTCAAAAGCCGCTTCCCACACCGCAACACGAAAGAACTCCAAAGCCCTATCTCTTTAACAAAGAAAAAAAAAATTAACAGAAAAAAGAAGAAGCTCCGAAAATGGGCGTCAGAGAACTGAGGGAGACAGACCGGAACTCGGAAGTGCGACTGCGACTATCAATCCACAGCAGGAACCGGTTCCACCTGCTCCTTCCCGGCGACCACCCTCGCCATCTCTCGCTCTCTCCCCACTACCACTCGGCCATGTCTCCCACCGCCCATTCACCCTCCCTTTTTTTTCCTCCCTCGTACAACACACAATACAATGAAGATGCAGATACAGAGATGGCTTCTCAGCTCCCTCCACCGGAGGTCCTAACCAGGGGTCAAAAATCAGCTCGCAATCATTTCAACCGGAGTTACATTCTAACCGGGGTTGGAAGGGGAACCGGGAGCTCCATTTAACCCGGGGGACCAACCTCAGGCTCGGACCGCCCTGCCACTGCGCGCAGCTTAACCAGCAGGGTCCCCGAAAGCGACAACCCCCGCGCCGTCCTCCTAACGCCGTTAGCTTCGCAGCTCAGTCGTGGCTCTCTCATTCGCTGCACCCCGACGGTTTCCGTTATTACACTAACCGCCCTGCTTCCGGGGAAAGCTGCAGTGCGGAGGCTTTTCCTCGGGGAAATCGCTTTGTCGTACCATTAACAGGCAGGACTTTTGTTATTTCCACTCCCTTTTTTTAATGACGCCAATCAGCTTTTAACCGTGGTTACTTTATTGCTTGTTGGAGGACACGTGCCCCGGAATGCCAACCGGATGACGGGCACGATTTTTTTTATTTGCGGTAACTATCGGCACGAGGTTTGGTGCGTCGTGAAGTTTCTGCGCGCACTTATTTACGAGTCAAAAATTCGCCCCTTTCTCACTCGTCCACTCCAGGTTCCGAGGGTGCGGTGCGGTGCGGTCCGGTTCGCGCCGAGTTCGTGCACTTTCCTGTTGTGATATAAGAGTATTTGACTCAGACAACCAATGAACGCGCTAGTTTTAGTGGTTTGGCAAGAAAGGCTACTGTGCTTTTCTTCTGTTCATATTATTGGTGTCCAACGATAAAGAAACCCACTCCGTCTCACGTGAACTCCGGCATCAGCGTAGCCCGCATGGGCATGGCTACCTGATCTGGTTTTGGTCTCCCCTCCCACTTGTTCACGGCCACAATGGTGCAAGGGGCCCACTATCGCTCTCATAACTAGTAATAAAACCAAAGACGGGGGCACATGGAATGTAAGTCACCATGCATCCTACGGAACGGAGTTCAAAGGGTGGTGAAGTACCGGCATCCGGGATGTGATCGCATGAACCGAGCTTCCCTGTTTCCTTGCTAGGTTTGTGCGATCCGGTTGGAATTATGAATTTTATGTACGGGACAAAGTAGGGTTTGCCTTATCCGCACACTTCCACTACCTCTCCATGAAACCTAACATTGCCCAAGTGCCAGTTTCGCTTGACACTACATCAAAGACCTAACATTGCTTTCAGGACATGTGCCGGTTTGGACAGCCCAAATGTGACACTGGCTTTCCTCATCCCCAAAGCTAATCCAAGCATTATGTTGATGATTTGAAGATGATGAAGATAATGATCATAATAATGAAGGTCGATAATGATGGATTTCTGTAGTAAAAAGCATATAGGGATTAAATCAATTGAGTGAAGCCAACCATGCCACCACAACAGAAGAATGAATAAAAAAAAGGATGTGCGTGTTGTGGGGTTATCTAAACCTCCATGTGGGTCCCACCGATGAGCTGAACTTGGAGTCTTGGACCAAACTATCTTATAGCCTGTTTTGTCGCGAGTAGCGTCGTGTTGGAGGAAAAAGCGTACCGTTTGGGGCCGGAGGGGGGCCCACTGTGTGTTTGTCCCGAGTCGCAGAGAATCGTCCCATAAAAGCAGTCATTATGAAGAATCTTCGTCTTTAAAAGTGGTTTAAATTTTAAACAATACGTATTACCTTATCCTGCTTTGTGCTGTGCTGTGCTCTGTAGTCTGTAGTCTGAAATCTGAACAGCGACCGAAAGTTGTGGTTTCGGCCAATATTCTATGTTCTATCCGTACGGAAGCGTCTTGCCCAGTAGCCGGCCCTTACAAACAATATGCGTATGCTGCAGTACTCGAATCCTTTCTTCTTTTTCAGTATCGACTTCTTATATCTGCTTGGATCGAAATGAAACTTGTATATATACCGAATTAGCAACGTTGCAATTTGGCATTCCACACCCAAAATATGCAATGGTGAGCCTTAAAAAAGACAGAAAACAAAAAAACGAACTTTAAAAAAGACTTGTATCACAGTGGAGGGTTCCTTCTTTGGATAGAAGAACCAATTCTACATTTCTTCCTCTGCAATATGTAGAGATAGGAATGACAAATGTTTTTAATGGTAAAGTGTAAGAGGATAGATGCCATGTCTGGAATGAGGGGCGGAGGGCGGTCATGGACTGGCCAACCAATCAAAGTTCGTCAAGAGAGAGAGAGAGACGCGCCATCAGTACAGAAAGTGGGATCACGGTGCTAATGTAAACAAACACGCCGCGTATTAATATTTGTGTATCCCTTTATTCCTTTAACTCCTCGAGGCACTAAGAGTCAACTACAGTACGATGAATTAGATCGCGTACGCATGTAGAATTGGAGAATTTATGAGATAAATAAGCTGATGAAAGATTGATTTCGCGTGAACCTAACTAATCTTGGAATTAATCTGTCTCAGGAAATCATAGCTGTAAAAATCGTCAATGTCCTAGGAAGTGAGCTAGTGATCGAAGCCCGACCAAAGCGATTTTTTCAAAGATATGCAATGCAATGAGACACGGGGGCAGGGATAGACGGACTGGATCCTGAGAATCAAGAAACCACGTGAACATGTTTTGCAGAATGGAGCCTGTGCGAAACTGGGAATTGCCATTCCTCCTCCCCCAACAGAAAGTCAGCAAGCAGGTCGAATCCAAAAGTCCCTGATCACTCAATGTGTGGAAGTCTGCGGGTGTTGGCCATTTCATTTCAAGGCCGACATGCAAAAGTAAAAAGAAAGGTCGATGTAATAATAGTGAAACAGCGAAGCTGTGCCTGTGCACTTGTACTACGCCTTGCAGGCTTGCTCCCTCGGGGTGACTGACTATTTTCCTGTCATCATTTAATGGAAAAGAAACGGATATTTGAAAATGTATATGCCTCTGTATTTGAGTCGCTTGAGTAACGATGCATCATGCCAGTATGTGTGTGGTAGGTGGAAGATCAGCGGCACTCAAAACGTGGGAATTGGATTTCTGCACGACAAAGACGATTATCCTTCTGGATCCATTATGCATGCATCATCACATGTACACGCCTAGCTATGGCGTTAGACTTATTGGAGCCCCACAATGTAATGATCGTTCATGTGTTCCGCAAGATATACTTTTAAGCATGCATGAACAGTTCTTGGTTGGGACATGCGTAGTGACTGGCGTCTACCTGTATGTCTGCAACTTAAATGCATTCCCATTCCAAAACAGAATGGGCTTATCCCCAGTGAGTGGTTAGGTCGTCTTGGGTTGGGGAGGACATCTACAATATGATCAAATGATTCAAATCCCCCTAAATCTTGGCAGTGGCCCTAAGGCTTGTTAAATTTTCGCATTAGAAAAATCAACCTTGACCCTACTTCCCTTTCAGCGTTGGTATCGATCCTTCTGTAAGGCCATACCTACATCAAAAAAACAAAAAACAAAACAAAACAGTCATAGTCATAGATGACTGAGATAAACCAGCCAGTGGGAAGGGATTGACATTGCACCGATCCTTTTATTTTTCTTTTGTCGTTGTGCACCATTAGGCTCCCTTAAAATCACAACACGTTTTCTTCCCTACTCAATTCAATAGGGCCAAATTATATGGCTATGGATCTCATTATTGACGTACGTACACCAAGTATGAATCTCTGGCATCATCTGACTCCAGCACTTGTAGGTCTTACAATTGACATGAAAGTAACCCAGCAATTGGCCGGCAGAAATGAAGCAACCACACAGATTAGACAACGAGTTCTTCCTCATTTAAAAATGGTATCTCCCGGGAGAGTTCCAATGCACATCGGCTGCGTCCGCCAGCCGGACCCGCTCTTATTTAACTCCATTTTGGCGAAATTAAGGAATTAAAACGAAGTCCAATAATCCATCTCCTCTGTCTCACGGAGTATTTTAAAATTGATACGCGCCCACGAAAAGATGACACGTGCTCCCGCAGGGCAGACAGCTTGTGCCAGCTCGGCAGTCTGGGTGGGACCCGGCATGCCTCCGGACAAAAGACAAGGCCACTTGCTGGGGACACATCCACCTGACACCTTACCTGCAGACCAAAAGTATTATGCCACCAAAACTCAAACCCAACCCCAGGGTTAAGTTAAAAACCCATTTTTTAATTTTTGAACCAAGACGCCCGAAGTCCGTGTTCGGTTGTTCGGTAGGTTCCGTTGCGTCGACGTCACCTCCACCAGGACCACTCCCGTTTCGCTCCCTCCCTTATTCACGCCTCGCAGTTGCGGACCCGATAGCGACATTAAACCGTAGTTGATACTTGAGAGTCGTGTCCGGAGCCGGGGAAACGCGACCGGCGTGACCGAGGGCCTACGAGGTTGGGGTGGCCGTTACGGAGGTGACAGCCATGGCAGCAATGGCACTACATGATCACCTAAAATGGGAAGTGACTGAAGGCGACAAAAGAGAACATTGCGGGTTGATGATGCTTTGGGGACCTTCTTTCTAATTCACGTTGCGTCATGGATGTGTCTTGCAGTGTTTCAGGCCTCAACCTGAGGATGAACTTATCTAGAGACAGTGGTGTGTAACTAATGTTAGCAAACAGTTCCATCCTCGTTTCATCGGCGTATTCCTTCTTGGAACGGACGCATGTTCTGGCAAGTTTTTGGTAGAATTTGACATTATTCCCAAATTAGAAACATGACTACGTACGTTTGAATGAAAAAATGTGCTTTTTTCAGAACGTCTTATAAGTTTGAACAGTGTAGCAAATCTAGCCTCCATCTCTCTTAAGTGACTAAGTCCTGATGCATGCGTCACTTCTTCCCCAGTGGGTGAGACGATTCATGGCCACCTTGGTGTTGTCCGGTGGGCGGGGCCGGCCAAAGTGGGTGGCTGCCGCTGTTCATGGGATGGAGCAAGTACGACAGGAGAAATAACAGAATTGCAAGCTTTCAATTGCTTCCTATCCTCACATTATGAAAGCGTGACTCATTTTTGACTTCCCATTCATTAAAAAGTTTGTTAAACAGAGCTCTAACAAACTTGGAAATCTCGAATTCAATATAGGAAAAACAGGTCAATCCAAATTGAATTTATGAATCAAATGCTTGCCCCTGGTGGTTGGTTAGGCATCAAGGGAACGCACGTCACAAGGCAAAAAAAAAATGCGTTGCTCAGTGACGATTTTTAACTAAGTATACATGAGAATGCATAAAGACAAGTACTTCAGAACTTCTCTTATTCTTAATTAAATCTTCAAGAGTGTCCATGAACCAAGATATTCCTATTAATACCTGTTAGGAAAGGAGTAACTTCCACACAAACAAAAGAGAATTACGTCCATATATGAATTGAACCATGAACCTTCGCATGTAGGCTCATTAGGTCTATGCATATAAACGCTAATAGCTTATTTGTCAATATAATATGTGGAACTCTGTGTAATTACAATTACACCTTGCTAATTTGTCAAGAACCCGAAGCTTCTTTTGGACAATTAATTTGTATCTTTCCCACCACTAGTATGGAGTCCTTGCAAGCAGTGTAATACTTTCTAAATAAGTGTCCCTTTTGAAAAAATAATTTATCTTAAAATAAATGTCTCGTATGCTTAGCTGTCAACCATGTATATTTATCCTAAAATACCTTCTATCATCTATTTTTATATGTCAATAGAGAAAGTGTAATTCCTGAAACTTTATTTTTTATCTTTAAGTTGATGTAGAAATTGCAGACGTTATCACTTTGTTACAACAACCAAAGACCAAACTACATCCAATACAAAGTAGTCAATGACAAGTAAAGTTACTGAATCTGGAAACCGTATTCCATAAATCCAATTCATATGTGACTAAAACTAAAGAAAGTTCGATCGTAAATTGAATAGTCCGCGGTCCAGTTACCAGTTTCATGAGGTACTGGTTGCGCGTTATGGGCTCTTATCAGCCTCATTTGTTTATTAGTGCTCGGTAGTTGAGGAGCTCCACTTTATCTAAGCTAATGGGTCACATGATATTGCAATATCAAACTTTTAAGATGTGTCTAAAGATGTTTTTTTTTCTTTGAATGGCTAACAAGCCAAAACGAGAAATCCGAATGTTTGAAATGTAGACAGATTAATTGCCATGTCAAGTATTATAAAAACTAATGAGGTGTGAACTAGCCTCTCTTCTGGGCAACACAAGTGCGAAAGGCTACAAAACTGGGAGTGGGTGAAAGTGGACTAAATTAACAAGAAATTATGTAGATGATTTGGAGTTTAGTAGCTCGTCAAATCATTATCCTAAATAGATGTCTGTTGTTGCAACTGCAAGGAGAGCGACCAAAAACAGTGTTGATAAAATTAAATTAAAATTTTAAGCGTCTAGTTAGTATGAGTTCGGGCTATGCGTGTCAAAATAAGCTTGACTATTATGAGTCATCAAATTTTAATTTGACAATGCATGTTACTCAAAGGAAATGCGAGTTGTATTTACCTGCCAAGCCCCCTCTATCAACACATGCCATTAGATCTCGAGCCCTCTATTAACGCATGCCATTAGATTTCGAGCTAACACTCCTGATGCCCGGGTTCACATTGGTGCATGTGAGCTTAGACTCATGTAAACTCTTTTCAGGTTCTAAACCTTATTTAAAAAATTGACAGCTTTGTACACTCCCCCCTTTTTTTGTTTATACATATATGCCCCCTCTTTGCGAATGAAAATTTTAGTAACTTTCAAATTACAACAATGCTCATAAAAGGCAAGAAGTTTGCTCAGTTTTGGAGTCACTATTCACACATGCCACAATGAAGAAATCGGTGAAAATAATGTTTTAAAAATTGGCCCGTCCGTAGTCGCCAGGCCATGGCAATCGGGTTCACCCGCAAATCAACCCCGGTTAACCTATTTTCCCTCAGATTAAATATAATAATTATCTATAAAATATATACAAAATCAATGTAGCTCAATGGGTAGAGCATACACATCAAGTCTGTTTTGAAGTGAATTTCTTTCTGGGAGCAATATAAGGGCGAGCTTTTTAGGAAATCAAAAGATAGATTTTTTGGAAATCCATTCAAAAGGAAGCCAAATACCTTTTGGATACAGAATTCAGGAAAGTAGATTTCTACAGGATTGGATGGGAAAAGGGGAAAGCTGATTTAAAGGTTTTATAATTACCTTTATACCCATTGTCATAAAGAATCACAGCCGTCAAAGAACGGCTATGATTTAAAGGTTTTATAATCACTCTTTGTTCCTTTGTTTCGGCCCTGTAAATTAATTCAACTTGGATCATCAGCTCAGACATTATATTGCTATCTCTCCCGTCATCCAATTCTCTCATCTAATCAACCCCTGATTCATTAAAACCTGCATTAGAGACAATAGGCCCATTGGAGTGTTTACTATCTAGAATCAATGTCCAACCAGCCAATAGCGAAGGAAGCTAAAAGGAAAAATTATTAAAGTACCTTCAACTTGTAAACGCAACAACTCAACCGAAGAACTTCTAGAAGCAATATGAGTTTAGAGTGGATCGCTGGCAAAGCAGTCATCGTATACAATTGTGTGAACTTCTCCATTTGAATGGTTTGGTCCATCTGATTAAGCAAATTTGAGGTGATCGCATACTCTTCGTTATCATCTTTAACATTTGCACAAAACAAGTGCTTCACACTATCATATGCTTCTATGATAGCACAACGCTTGCACTCATTTTTACAATTTTTTCTCCACAAGACCTTATCAAAAGTGTCCAGCTCCATAGCCTGGCTGAGAAGCAAGCAACAGCTCATTACACAATAGCAGACTGGGCCATCTGATGACCCCGAGACCCCACTTATTACTTAAGGGTTTTGACAATGTTTACATTTTGTAAATATTGTTATAATCGTGACATGACATGATAAAAATATCACGGATGTTTACGCAAGAAAAATAAATCCTAGCCGGGTAATTTTCCAAAATATGATTTTAAGTGATTAAGGAAAAATATTATTTTACCAGGTTTGTTATTTAAATTACTTTAAAAAATATTTCAAAAATCCGGGACATTACACCCACAGGAGTCCAACTGCAAATCTGTTCGTCTTCCCAAAGAAATTGTGCCATATGTAAGTATATATGCTCAATATCAAGCAAAGCCCTAGTCGGTGTTATCATAGTCTTTATATGAAGGAAGTAACTTGAGGCAAATTTTACAGCCAGAACCACAACCCAGAACAGAGAGTACTTAGACATTATCCACAGGGTCCTCCCTCAAGCTGCTGCCAACATATGTATGACTCTGAAACCACCAAATGGTCAAGTGAAAAATTCGCCAATTTGTCTTCTCAATGAATTTTCGTATCCAATGTAGTATAAAAAGCAATAGGACAAGCTGTTCAGGAGCGATAAACACAGGAATTTCTTCAGCATATCAGTTGCCGCATTGCTCCATCCCTGTCATGGTTGCGCTGGTTTATCGTCCGAACATAAAGAACTGTAAGCACGATGGTGCACACCACGGCTACCAAGCTCTTCATCACCATGCGCACCCCAAGCCAGGTGGGTCTCTCGAGAGACCAGACTATACTATGTTCCAGCAACCAGAATGGACAGCACGAAGCAAAGCCCCGCCCATGTAATGAGTGTGAGGCTCCGGACTTGGATGTCCCACTCTCGCTTACAGAGGGCAGATGCTTAGCCATACTGTAAAGGAAGGAGTGTGGGAGGAGAGGGGCAACGTCTGTCCAGAAAGAGTGAAGGCAGAAATCTGCATAAGATTTCCACCTAAATTTCCTTGGTGAGGAGATTGTCTGGAAAGCGGGAATTAGCCCCACCTGCCCAAATCCACACTCCCTTAAGTCCCCATAAAACCTTATCCAAATAGACCCTATAACAGAATCACGTAAAATAAAATAATTGAATGTAGTGTATACAAAAAACTGGTGTAGCCCAATGGGTTAAGCCCTTCAATAGCATTTCACATGGAGTGAGTTTAAGGGGCTATTGGATTTTTTAGAAATGGAAGTAGGATATTTTAGAATTAATTCTAAAAATTCACTGTCGAATGTGAATTTCGGTTGGTAATAAAAAAATTTAAAATAAATTTGGATGTTGCATTAAACCCAATTTTAAAATTTTAAATTAATATAACTCTCTTTTATAAACGCGGATATGCACGTTTTTAGTACTACTACACTCCTAAATTCGAGCTCTATCAAATAAAATTCTACAAGAGTAGGTAATTTTAAACTTTTAAAATGGGTCACACCTATATGATATGCTTCTCGAATCTCAAATCGATATAAGAGGTAACCATTGAAAATTAACGGAATATGTAATTTTTGAAATAGGGATTGGGAGCCGGAATTGATGAAATCACCTCATGAGGTGATTCAGTGATTTCGGCCAATTTTGGCTCGAAATAGCTTAGAATCAACTTTCATGTAGAATTTTTAATCATGCCCATCTTCTACACATAAATATGATTCCAATAATTCAAGCTAAAATTGGGGTGGAGTCAATAAAATCTTATAAAAATTCAATACACAAACAGCCTTAAATCTCATGTTTCGAAGATATTAAAACAAGATTAGCCCGGGTCAATGGTTTAACTAATATGGCCAACTTGGCCCGCTAACCCTAGTAAACCGGCCCAACCAATAGGGCCAATTTGGCCCGCTAACCCAGATGAACCGGCCAACTTGATTCATGTTTTGAAACATTGGTTGATAGCAGTCTTTCTTCCTTGCCGGTTGGGGGCCTTCACCCTCACCGGTCCGATCTCTGGCAATGAGGATGTTTGGCAAAGTTGTTGGCAAGTGTGGGTGTAAGGACCCTCATCTTTAAATCGGGTTTTGATTTTCTTTAATTATGGGTTATCGTGAGATTAACGCGTTTTCTGATCTTCTTCGGTGATTTCATAAAATAAATAGTGTTTGTGATGATTTTAACTAAAATTAACTTCAACATTAGTGGTATTAAGTGATTTTAGACCAAATATAAATTTTTGGGATTTTTTAGAATTTTTACTATTTTCCCAAAAATTAGGGTTTTGGCGGGACCCCTGTGGGCCCCACCGTCTAAAATTTTATTTTTGGGTCAAATAAACCTAGACATATACTTAAGGTCATATAAAAATTTTTAAAATTTTATTAGGCTTAATCAGCATTTAAATTTATAAAATACCCACTTTTAGCCTACTTCTCCTATTTATACCCCAAAACTTACCTATGCATACCCCAACCCTTACTATAAAAGGGCAAACCTGAGCCATTTCCATTTTTGGGAATAGGCTAAGGAAGGAGGGTTGGCCTAATCCCCACTTAGGCCCGAATTAGAAGCCGATTAAGGTAAGCTTACTCTAATTAAGCACTAATCCTTGACTTTCTTTTTAATTTCTTCCAAATCTACTATTTTCCCCTTGATTCAATTCGTTTTTTACTATAAAAAGCTATTGATTTGTGTTTTACTACAAACCCTAACATTCAAATTTTGATTTTTACTACCAATAAGCCCTAGATCTAAGATTTAATTAGGGATTTCTTGAGTAAATCGATTTCTATTAGAGTTTAATTCAAACTCATTGTGTTTTCAAGGATTTCAAGAAGGGTGACTCTTCAATCCGAGCTTAATCAAGTGCTGAGGTAATGGGTCTTCGAAATCTCTGTTTATCCATGGTAAAACTCTTCATTTTTGGCTTATTTCAAAATGGGTTGCTTGATTTGGTGTGTTAATGGTAAGATTAGAAAATGGAATTATTTAATCTCGATTTCTTAGGGTTTTACATTATTATGATTTGGTTTGATGTTCTGGAAGTCAAGGAGGACTTTTGATGATGATTAGGGTGTTAGATGTGGATTTGAAGTGTTATCTATGGTGTTTCGGTTTGGATTTGCGAAAGGAAGAAGATGACTGTTCTGCCGTGTTGGCGATCGATCAGCCCTGCAGGGCGATCGATCGGCTGAACTGTAAATTTTAAAATTTTGCGTGTAACCGATAGAACGACCTAAAGGGCAATCGATCGGCTACACAGGAGATTGTATGTTGTGCATATGATGCCTATTTTGATGATTCCACTTTAACTTGCCAATTTTTTATAAATGTGGAGTGTTTTAAGCTATGTTAGGCTACTGGAAATGCATGCTATTGAGTTTATGGAGTTGAGATATATGCTTAGAGATGGTGGAATGACTTATGTTTTGTGGCATGATGTTGGAATCGTTATCTTGAAATTATGAATGGTTGTTCCCCTTTGGTTAAGCATATTTTCAGTAGGACCACAATCATTATTGGACTGATTTGTCATGATAGATTGTGGTTAGTGGTGTGTGGATGTTGGTGAATGCCATGACTCAATGATGAAATGAGTGATGTTATATGTGTTTAGCCTTTGTGGTTGAGTTTTGAATCTAGCTATGATTTCAACGATTCTTCTTCTATGATTTCCGCTGAAATTCATGTTTGGATAGAAATTCACATGTGTAGTATGGTAGTGAGTTAATTTTCAAGCATGTTGATATGCATTATATGAAATGCTTCTACTAGTTACACACACACACATGTGGGGGTTAAATGATGATGTTGAAGCTTGATATTGTGATTATGAATGATGCATTAGGGGCTGATGAGAGCACTTATCATGGATTAGGATTCATGTATGCTTTGCCCACATATGTACCATGCTGCATGCATCATGAAAATGGATTTCCAATTGAGGCTTCATCGTGATTAATCGAATTTGACCCATTGGATGCAATGTGATGGAATTGTGTGCCGAATTGATCGGTCGTGGATTATTCGCAAGTTGATTGGTCCGAAAGGACATATTTTGATTTGAAGTTCCTGTGTGGAACGAGTGCACTCCTTGGGTTGAGTCTAATTAAATGGAATGATGTGGGGACGAGTTGTGTACTTGTCTTGCGGATTGTGAGAATGTTATTATGTGTGTCATTTGGACCTTGAGAATCTAGTGTGGTATGCCATGTGCACCCTGCTACCACGTGTTCTAGGGTTCTCTGTGTGAGAACTCGAACTCTTCCCTCCGCAGGAGATGTCCCTGGGCGAACACCCCTGCTCTAGATTCTCTGTGTGAGAATAGGACATCCTTGGCTAGGATCGTCCAGGGCGAGCAGTATTAGGGATTGACAACCCCGATCTTTCTTGAATTCTTGTGTAGAATTTTGGACCATGACACACCTTCGTAGCCTTGTCTACGCTCCCGTTTGTGTGACGTTAATGTGTAATTACTCCTTGATGGAGGTTGATGTTGATCTTATGCATGTGGGAATATGTATGTTAGAGATACATCCATGCAGGTTGATGTTGATGTTATGCATGTTGGAATATGTATGTTAGAGATACATCCATGCAAGTTGATGTTGATGTTATGCATGTGGAATATGTATGTTAGAGATACATCCATGTAGGTTGATTATGCACTATGATGCAATGTTAGGTGATATGTATGTGTGATCAGAAAATGATGCACCATGTAATTCATTGATTTGAATGATTATATCGCTATGCTATCGTATTTTTCGATGTTGTTAGTGATATTAAAACCATTGCTGAGTTTGTTAAACTCACCCCTCTTTGGTGTTTTGATTTGGGGCTGCGTGGTGCGACAAGCAGACGGACAGGATCGCCTCTTCTAGGAAAGGTCGGAGGTGGCTTGGGTATGATCGTGGAGTTCTTTGTGTGGTTGATTTTCCTTAGTTATGCTGTTGTTCAGGACCTTTGTGTAGGGTTCTTGTTTTGGATTTATGTCTCATTTTACCGTTGTGATGCTTATGACTTATTTTGAGCCGGTGTGGGCTTTACTTAACTAAGCTTGTGGGTTTGAGATTGTTGTTTACTTTGTGATAAGCAACACCTTTTTCTTCCCTTTTGTTTACTCTTGCTTAAAGGATTGTGCGCACTCCGTGTTTCTGTTAATTGCCCGTGGTTAGGGTTAAGTCTTCCGCTAGATCATTTCTCAATTTTCACTTCGTCGCCCCCGCGCGCTTGATCGGCCCCTGGACCGGGTTCGGCTCGAGTAGGGCATCGCCGGGGCGTGACAATGGGGGCAATATGGCAACTCCTTCCCTAACAGGATTTTACGTATTCCCAACTTTCACTTCTCTCCTATTTTCTCGTATGTTGGTCTCTTGGCCTTCTATGTTTGCTAGTGTTCCCTCTTTAAAAGACCCTCACTCCCCCACCCCAACTCCCTATCCCACATCCACATCTTCACGATTATTGGCAAATTATCATTACTTTAAATATGTGTGTGTTTTGGGTGATCACTAAGGAATAGCAAGTTAATATATTTCCACTTCATGTGAGTCGAGGTGAAAAATGTTTCAGTGATGTTAAGAATGATACGTCAAAACTCTACTTCATCTTTTCAACACCAATGATAAGGAGGACCCATAAAAATATTAACTCATCAATGGTGTTAAGAAGATGAAGTAGAGTTTCGATGTGTCTTTCTTAATGTCAAAATAGCATTACTTGAGTGGGGGTGTTTGTTTAGTTTGACGAGTTGGTGTTTGCCCTCCATCACGTGTATTCCATGTCTGTCTTTCCTAGCATATTGGATAAGATTGGGACGGAATGTAGAGTTGGCCCTTCAAGTGGATGTTGTTGTTTGGAGTTGGAGTTTGAGGTCCTTCGATGTGGAGGTGGTCTTCTAGCGATGTCATCTGGGGGACAATATGTTTCTCATTTCATGTGTAATCGTGTTTGTTTCGAATTGTGACTTTGTTTCTCTAGCTGTAGTTACAGATTGTTAAATCTTGTGGGAGGTTATATCTAGCTTCTTGTGACCCATGTGTTTATAGTGAGTTTATGTTGCATAGCTATGCATATTTACTAAATTGTTCCTTGCCCCTTTGTGGGCCTTTGTTATCAAAAGAAAAAAAAGTAATACCCCTAAGGGAGGGAGCCGAGGGAAAAAGTTGAGGAAGTTTGAAGTAAATGATAAAACTAAGAATATTTCTTTAAAAAAAACTCCACATCAGCATACACAACTTAGATGACCTATATGTCATATTGAAGAAATGACCTCATAGTTAATTAATTATATGTTACATAATACTTCCTTCATCTTAAATTAATAGTTCTATTTGGTAAAAAAAATTATTCTATATTAATAGTGTAACGACCCATTTTCCAATTATGCTTAACCCGAGGGGTTAAGGGTAATTTAGTAATTTGAAATCAATGTTAGGGGGTTTCATTAGATAAAATCCCCATATCCGAGTAGAGCTTGGAGTAACGAGTGTAACAAATCGAAGAACGCGTGAAACGGAGGTCGGGAGCGAAAGCTATGACCTCGGGAAGCGTGTGATCGTTTATAATTAAACCCTTTGCAAGTGTACAAGGTAATTGTACTAGGATAAGTATTTAAGGGTTGTCGAACCTCAGGGACGGATGGATTATCACTAAATCTAAAAAGGAATTTGCTGATTGAAAATTAAAACAAACTTAAACTTAAATTAAGCAAAAGAAAGAAATCAACTAGTTTAAAAGCAAGAGATTAATATGATGGAATTTACTTAGGAAATTGAATTCACTATAGAACCATAACAATTCCTTAACTTTTAATCTAAATCTAGTGTGAACATGAACAAGTATTCTCAGCTACAAGCTAGAATTACTTCAAAAAGAATCATTAATTAACTTCCATGGCATGAACTATCTTCGACAATAGCACGGATCATCTACACTAAACTAGCTATAGGCATGACCCGTCTAATCTTAGTATAACTCATCCAAGTCATTAATTATCTGAATATTAAAACTATTGTATGACCATCTCATCTAAATCACAGAAATTAGAATTGATGCAAATATCAAAACCATATCAATCTATCATCTACAAGACAATAAATCAACATAGATTTGAAGAAACATTAAAAGCTCTTCCATTAAAAAGGAAATCCATATCATACAATTGTCATCATTCACAACTGAGATCTAAATTAAAAAGAAAAGAAAACTGAAACTTATCTATAGCTTCATCAACTCCTAAGTACAAGAAAAGTCTAGCCTTCCATGGTAGAAGAAAACACTTGAATCTCCATTGAAAGCTTTGAGTTCTCTTCCATCTTCTTCTTCTTTTTTTCTCTGAAGAAAATCTACTAGAATCCCCCAATTCTAAGCCAAATATGTCTTTTTATAGGCATAAGTTCCGTAGGAAGAAGTCCAATATGAAAAGGATTGGAATTTGGGTCAAACAAGGAAACTGCACGTTATGCCGATCGATCGCCCTGCATGCCAGATCGATCGGCTACACTGTATTTTCATCTGAATTCACGTTATCCCGATCGATCGGTAAGTGACCCCGATCGATCGGCTACAGTGTTTCTGTTTTCCTGGACTGTTCATATTCTGTTCATTAAGCTTTCCTTCGTGTCCATATTAATTTCTAACTTGTTTATAACTCCGAAAAGTTGTCCAAATCACTTTAAAGCATGTGAAGACTATTTTTAAGCATTTCAAACATTGTCCAAGTACTTCAATAAGCGCACTTTACCTACAAAATATAAAATACCTTATTTTAGACATGTAGAATATAATTAAAATTCCAACTTTGTTTAAATACACATCTAAACTACTAATAACTACAAAATTATTAATAATTAAACTAAAATACTAATATTTATCTTAATCTAAATAAACTATAATTAACTCTAAATTAACCTAATCTATACTAGCAAATAAGGTAAAAAGGCATATAAAATAGATATAGATTTCATACTTATCAGCGTGTCATATGGGTGAGACCTACATAAAAAGTGTGGGATAAACTACCCATGTGTGGTCTTATTTCAAAGGGCTTGTTGACACAAGTCCATCGGTAATAAGAATGTAAGGACTCTCATTCCTAAACCGGTTTTCGTTTCTTTTTAATTATCAATTATTGCATGGTTAACTCATTTTCTTATTATTTCGGTGGTTTCGTAAATAAATAATGTTTATGATGGTTTTAATCAAAAATCAACTGTACAATTAGTAGTTTTAAGTGATTTGAGTCAAATGTGAATTTTTGGGATTTTTTTGAATTTTTACTATTATTTTCAAAAACTAGGGTTTGGCGGGACCTTGTGGACCCTACCGTTGAAATTTGGGTTTTTGTGTCAAATTAACCTAGACATCAACACAATCCCTTATAAAAAATTTCCTAATTTTTTCAGGTTTTATTAGTGCTCAAATAACTAAATTACCCATTTTTAGCCTATTTTTCTATTCATACCCCACAATTTACCCATACACACCTCAAAACTTACTATAAAAGGCAAGACTTGAGCAATTTCCATTTTTGGGAATAGGCTGAAGAGGATAGGTCAGGCCTAATCCCCATTTAGGCCTAATTTGGAAGGTGTTTAAGGTAAGTCCCTTCTAATTAAGCATCAAATCTTATCTTTTCTCTTAATCTCTTCTAGATCTACCATTTTCCCTTTGTTTTGATTCGTTTTTAAACATCAAAACTACTTATTTGCATCTTTACTTCAAACCCTAGCTCTTAAAATCCAATTTTTATGTTCAACAAGCCCTAAATCTAAGTTTTTAATTAGGGTTTTCTATGTTAAATCGGTTTTAATGAAGTTTAATTCAAACTCTATGTCTTTGTAAGGTTTTCAAGAAGTGTGATCATCAAATCCAAGCCTAATCAAGGGATAAGGTAATGGACTTTCGAAATTTCAGTCTTGCTATGGTAAAACTCTTGATTTCATGGTTTATTTTGAATGAATTTACTTGATTTAGTGCTTTAATAGCATGATTAGTAAATGATAATCTTTAATCCCGATTTCATAGAGTTTCATCTTGTTATGATTTAGATTAGCTTTCTAGAAGTTATGGTGGGATTTTATTGGCATTTAGGTTGTTAGATGGAGATTTTAAGGTTTATCAATGGAGTTTCAGTTTGAAAATTCGAAATGAAGAAGAAGGTTGATTCTGCCTTGTTGGCGTTTGAATGGCCCTCCTGGGCATTCGAATGGCAACGCTATCAGTTCGACAGATTTTCAGTTTAGCCTATCGAACAACCCTCCTGGGCGTTCAAACGTAAATACTGTAAATTCAAAATTTTCTTATTTAGTCGATCGAATAGCCTTCTGGGCATTCAAACGGCTACATGGCAGATTTTGTACTAAGTGCATGATGTTTATTTCGGTGATTCTACTTTAATATGCCAATTTTATATGAATGTGGAGTGTTTTGAGCTATAGTATGCTATTGGAAAGGCATATCATTGAAGTTATGAAGTTGAGGTATATATTTAGAGTTATGTGGAATGACTTATGGTTGGAGGTATGATGTTGGTATTGCTATCTTGAAGTTATGAATGGTTGATTCTCTATGGTTAAGTATATTTTCAGTAGAGCTACAACCTACTAATGGACTGATATGTCATGTTAGGATGTGGTTAATTGATGTGTTAATGTTAGTGAGCGTCATGGTTTAAGGATGAAGTGAATGATCTTATATGTGTTTAGCTTGTGGTTGAGCTTTGATTTGAGTTATGATTTCAATGATTCTTCTTCTATGATTTTCGCTGGAATTCATGATTTGATGATTTGATGTTAATTCACATGTGTAGTGTGGTAGTGAGTTAATTTCAAGCATGTTGATATGTATTGAGTGAAGTGCTTCTACTAGGTACATACACATGTGGAGTTTAATGATGATGTTGAAGCTTGATATTATAATTATGAATGATGCATTAGGGGCTAATGAGAGCACTTATCATGAATTAAGATTCATGTATGCCTTACCCATGTATGTACCATGTTGTATGCATTATGAAAATAGATTTTCAATTGAGGCTTTATCAAGGTTAATCGAATTTGATCGATTGGATGTAATGTGGTGAAATTGTGTGCCAGATTGATCGGTCGTGACTTAATCGAAACTTAATTGGTCTGAAATGACATGTTTTGATTTGAGTTCCTGTGTGGAACGAGTGCACTCCCCGGGTTGAGTCTAGAGAAATGGAATTATGTGGAGACGAGTTGTGTACTTGTCTTGCGGATTTGAGATTATTATTATGAGTGTCATCTGGACCCTGAGAATCCAATGTGGTATGCCGTGTGCACCCGCTACCACGTGTTCTAGGGTTCCCCGTGTGGGAACTCGGGCTCTCCCCTCCGCAGGAGATGTCCTTGGGCGAACACCCCTGCTCTAGATTCTTTGTGTGAGAATGGGACATCCTTGGCCAGGATCGTCTAGGGCGAGCAGCCTTAGGGATTGACAACCTCAAACTTCTTTAATTCTTGTGTAGAATTTTGGACCATGACACGCCTTCATGGCCTTGTCTGTGTCCCATTTGTGTGACACTAAATTGTGATTACTCCTTGATAGAGGTTGATATGATGTGATGCATGATTGGATATGTATGTTAGAGATACATTTCGTACAGGTTGATATGATGTTGAGGCATGATATGATATGTATGTTAGAGATACATTTCATGCAGGTTGATATGATGTGATGCATGATTGGATATGTATGTTAGAGATACATTCCATGCAAGTTGATATGATGTTGAGGCATGATTTGATATGTATGTTAAAAATACATTTCATGCAGGTTGATATGATGTGATGCATGATTGGATATGTATGTTAGAGATACATTTCATGCAGGTTGATATGATGTTGAGGCATGATTTGATATGTATATTAGATATACATTTCATGCAGGTTGATATGATGTGAACTACGTGGATTATATACTATGATGCAGGTTTAAATGATGTGTATGTGTGATCAGAAAATGTTACGTCTTGTCAATCTTTGGTTTGAATAATGATATTGTTATGCAGTCGTATTGCCGATGTAACGACCCGACCCGAGCCGGGCCCACAAAATCACTAATAGGAATTTTTAATTTTCCTTGTGCCAGGAATCAACATCTATGTGCGAGAGGTACAACGTTCATCTACGTACTATGGAGCTTTAAGGTTTCCCTGTACGTAGACTCAGATTATAACGAACGTATACACACAACGGAGCTTTACAGTTTGCCATGTGTAAATCAAAACATATATTTATAATTAATTTGGATTGGGCCAACGTTGCCTTGCCGTTGGTTGCCTACGTACGTATTGGATATTATTCCAACACGATCGGATCCGAACGT
The DNA here is from genome assembly GCA_035235625.1 of Saururus chinensis. Classification (NCBI taxonomy): domain Eukaryota; kingdom Viridiplantae; phylum Streptophyta; class Magnoliopsida; order Piperales; family Saururaceae; genus Saururus; species Saururus chinensis. The sequence continues at coordinate 39,431,317 of CP141145.1, forward strand.
AGTTCTGCCTAATGGCTACTATATACAACAAGTATCATAAAATCATATACATATAACGTTTCTCCGAATATTTAATCGGAAGTATACAGAAACTCGTCATATATCAGAGTCAAGAGGACGTTAACAAACTAACATAATCGTACATCTCGCTTTACCACAGAGCGGGATTAAAATCACATTACATGTCTCGCTCTACCCTAGAGCAAGACAATACACATTATGAGCACACATCATGGCATATAAGCACACACCATGGCATATAAGTATACATCATGGCATATAAGTACACATCATGGCATATGAGTATACATTATGGCATATCAGTACACATCATGGCATATGAGCACACATCATGGCATATGAATACACATCATGGCATATAAGTACACATCATGACCCCCGAGCCTCCGAAACCGCGGCGCCGCTGTTTCGGCGGCGACGCCCGCCGAAAATGCACGCGCCCGCGGTAACGCGCTGCGCGGGTCGCTCCCAAACATTACACGGGTCTCGCTCGTGTTTTGCGGTGCCGCCGAAATGCCACATCCGCGGTTCCGCAGGCGCGGCGCCGACTTTCACCTTTTTATTTTATTTTTATACTCAAAATTACAAACATGCGTATCTCCCTACCCCGGATTCGGATTCGCGCGTTCTAGGTACCGTTGGACTCGTATCATCGAGCCCTTCGATACAAACCCACTTAAAGCAATAAATTATGCTTTTTTAAAGTAGGTCCCACCTATATTGCACGTTCCTCAAATATCATAATTTCTGGTCCCGACCTCTGTTTTGCCCGTTCTTCGAATCGTTACGCTCGTTATGCCAAGCTCTACTTGGCTACGGGTATTTCATCTAATGAAAACCCTTAACATTAATCTCAGATTACCAAATTACCCTTAACCTTCCCGGGTTAAGCGTAACCAAACAACGGGTCGTTACAACCGATGCTAATAGTACATTAGAAAAACCATTGCTGAGTTTGTTTAAACTCACCCCTCTTTATTGTGTTTTGCTTTGGGGCTACGTGGCGCAATACGCAGACGGACAGGATCTCCTCTTTGAGGAAAGGTCGGAGACAACTTGGATGTAATTGTTAAGACTCTTTGTGACTTATTTTTTCTTAGTTTATGCTTTATGTTTAGAACCTTTGTGTATGGTTCTCTGTTGAATTTATGTCACATTATACAGTTGTGTTGTCTAAAACCTATTTTAGAGCTAGAGTGGGCTATGGTTGATTAAGCATGTGGGTTTGAGACTAGTTGTTTATTTTGAGTTAAGCAACTCTTTTTCTTTTTTACTTATTTACTCTTGCTCAAAGTGGTGTGCATACTCTGTATTTCTGTTAGGTTGCCCGTTTTTAGGGTTAAGACTTCTGCTAAACCGTATCTCAAGTCCCCTCGTCGCCCCCACGCACTTGACTGGCCCTTGGACCGGGTTCGACTCGGGTTGGGCAACGTCGGGGAGTGACAAAGAACATGCGATTCGAACGTCAAGGTTGGAAGTTATCGCATTTGAGGTCAAGATATTATTTTAATAGAATAATATCATTTTGGATAGGATCGATGGCGCAATGGATAAAATTACTGACGAAGCGGATAAGATTGATGATGCAAGTGGATAGGGTTGATAATGAAGCGGATAGGATTGATGACGCAAGCGGATAGGTTGCTGACAAAGCGGATAGGGTTGCTGACGAAGAGGATAGAATTGACACATGTCAGCCTCACGTCTATCCAGTTTTTATATAAATATCATCCAGAACATTTACTTTGGGAGGACGGAAACAGGGGGGCGGGGGGGGGGGGGGAATCTCTCCCATGTTTCTGTGTTCTCTCCAATATTTAGAAACTTCTATTCTTCGTTTCTCACTCATTTTAAGTTTGATTCGAGTCATTCTTGAGACGTTCCTAGCTAATTCGAGGGTGATCTACACAATGACATGGTCCATCCTTCAAGTTGACATCCCTAGAAGGGGAAATGGCCTGGGGCGAGAGGAGGCTCTATTCGCCACCCTCCTGCCGCAAAGAGAGAGCAATGGCCCAGAGAGAAATGGGGGACTCCGTCCTCCGTCATGGGCTGCATCGTGGGTCATCTCCCGAAGTAGGGAAGGATCCGCCCTTCACCGAAGGGCCATGCAGTGTGAGAAACGCCCCGGGGAAAGGGACGTTCTGTCCATCACTTACAGGTGCAGAAAATGAGAAGTCTCCGAGAAAGGGGACAGTTGGTCAGTTGTCTTTTGGCATAAGGCAAGGAACGTGCAAAGGTTAGAGGAGGCTATGTTCACTGTCTCCGGATTGGAAGGGGAGGACGCCTAAAAATGAATACCCCGAATATCGCTACCTCGCGAGACATTAGGGGAGTAAGCGTTTCTGACCTCCTATTTTAATTATAGAATGCATGTGCTAGATAGGGTATATGCCATGCCTTGATATTGTAACAACCCGACCCGAGTTGGGCCCACAAAATTACTAATAGAAAGTTCTTCTTTTCTTTGAGCTAGGAATCATTGTCTATGTGCGAGAGGTACAACGTTCATCTACGCACTACGAAGCTTTTAAGCTTCCTCGTACAAAGACTTAGGTTGTAACGAATGCATACACACAATGAAGCTTCATAGTTCATCGTGTGTAAAACAGAATTAAAACATAAATTTATAATTAAATTGGATCGGGCTAACGTTGCCTTCCCGTTGGTTGCCTACATATGTATTGGATATTATTCTAACACGATCGGATCCGAACGTAGTTCTACCTAACAACTACTACATACGTCAGATATCACAAAATTATATATGTTAAAATATGTATATACTGATATTTACAAAAATTTGTCATAAATCAGAGTCAAGCGAAAGTTAATAAACCAAAAACGTACATCTCGCTCTACCATCGAGCGGGATCATAACCACACATATACGTCTCGCTCTATCACTGAACCGATACCGAAAACACATATTAGACGTCTCTCTCTACCCTAGAGCGAGACCACACATATCATAGCATATAAGCGTTCATCATGGCATATAGACACATAGCACAGCAAACATATAAATCATAGCATAACTGTAACGCTCCTCGTATTTTCGAATAAAAGAAAACAATTTTTGAAAACGTAACAAAATATAATTACAAATGCCAAGGATCACCGTGTACTAAAACAGTAATTACAACATACTTTGTATTATACAAAGATTGTCAAAATTAGGCATCACGTGCCTTTGTACATTGGTCAATACAATAATTTACATAAGTACAAAAACAGTAGTACAAAACTTGTAATTTAAGGAAACCCTTCGTCGACTCCTTCAGAATCGAGTGAAACACCTGCAAAGTCTGAGGGTAGGTGAGTAAATTTATACTCAGTAGGTCGAATTAAGTTCTAAGAATATGCTTCGTGCACATGCCATTTTTCTTTTTGGAAATCGTTCGAAAAACCTGAAAACACGATCACAGAACATCGCGATACCAGACGACTTACACCCGCGCCCATGGGGCGACGCGAGACTGAAAGGAAGGGATTTACCCATGACATCCCAATCCTATGCGCGCCAGATGCCAAATTTGGCGGTATCCAAAATCATAATAATTCTTAGTCTGAAGAACCGAGAATTATTCAGACGGCACGATTGCCCAAAACTCGGAGAAATTTTTGAAAGGAGGAGACGATTTTGAAGTCAGAGCATTTGTTTTCATAAAGTAACAGAAAACTTTTAGTAAAACTTTAGCGAGTCAAAATCTCGGCATACGATTAGAATTTAAAACTACCTACCTATAACACGTGCAAAATCTCCTCGTAGTGTAAAGAGAGTCCCGCCTTAATATATCAAACCTTCGAGCGAGAATTTCGGCATAATAACCACTCCAACGCGTAGAACGCCCTTGATTTAGTAGGGTAGGGCTTTGGAACGGGTTAAAAAGGTTTAGGAATAGCCCAGAAACAGTAAAAAGATGAAAAGAGGATTAGGGAAGGGGCACATTTTTCAAGGTCTTAGAGGGGTCGTCTCAGGAAAATAACGCTTCCGGTGCGTAGAGCACCCTTGAATTAGTAGGAAACGGGTCTTGAAACGTGAAAATCGGACTTAAAACGGGTCGGGAATGGTGAAAACAGTGAAGGGGGCTGAAAATCGGGTGTGGGTGAAGAAGTGGCCGGAACAGGCATTTATAGGCGAGGCAGAGGCATATTCCGGTGGGCGCCGCTGCCGGAACAGGCGGGCACCCACCGGCGCCGCCACGAAAAACTGCCGGCGCCCACTGGCGCCGGCAAAACCGCGTTCGTCACCGCGAACGCACGGTTCGTCGTGCGTTTGGCGCGCACCATGCGGCACACACCGCGCGTTGCGCTGCACCGCGCCACGCCGTGCTGCGCCGAGTCGCGCCGCGCCGAAAAATAAAATATTATTTTATTATTTTTTAATTTCAAAAAATCCAAAAATTCCAAAAATTCTAAAAATCGTAACTTCCTATCCCGAACTCCGATTTGCGTGTTCTTGGTACCGTTGAGTTCGTATTCACGAGCCCTACGATACTAGACTATTTAAGAACCTTCCACCTAAATTTCGAATGTGGGTCCCGCCGGTCAAACACGTTTCCCGAGGTCGTGACTTTTGTTCCCGACCTCCGATCTTTGCGTTTTAAGACTTGTTACGCTCGTCTCCACGAGCTCTAACCAAAACTTAGGAAAATTAAAAATAACAGAAAATCGTGTTAGAAATTAGGGTCATTACAATAACACACATCATAACTTAGCACATGTTGTTCTATAATTATAATGGAAGATCAGAAATGCTTACTTCCATCATAACTCATATGGTACCGGTATCTACGGACAGAACCTTGTCTTGCTCCGGGTCTCTTTTTCTTGTTCCAGTGTTCAGGCAGGGCCTCCCTTAGTCTTAGGGCATTTCCTCCTTATAAGATCGTCAGCTCAAAAAATGGAACCCACCATCACATAGAACACCTTCGATTTAGTCAAGAACGCCTCTTGAATCAACTAAATTGGAGTTAGGATAGTCACAAACAGAGAAAATAAAGTTGGTCAGTACAGGTAGAACATCTCCTTGTTTTGGGTGTTTTCTCTTCATACAATCACCAACTCAGAAAACGGAACCCTCCATCGCATAGAACATACTCAATTTAGTCAAGAACACCTCTTGAATCGACTAAATCGGAGTTAGGATGGCCAAAAACAGAGAAAACGAAGTTGGTCGATGCTCGAAGGTAGCAGGCAGAACCTCTCCTTGTCTTGGAGTATTTTCCTCCTTATACGGCCTCCAACTCAAAGAAAGGACTGCGCCATTGCATAGAGCACGCTCGATTTAGTAGGAAAAGGGTCTTGAACGGCCTTAATCGGCCTCAGAACGGTCAAAAACGGGGGAGGAGAAGTTTTGGTTCGAAAAGAGAAGAAATGGGGGTATTTATAACCCCCGAGCCGTGCCAAAACCGCGACTACGCCGCTGGTTTCGGGCGGCGGCGCCCGCCGTAACACACGTGGCTCACTCCCGCGCATTACCCAGGTCGCGCCCACGCGAAATCGAGGCACACACGGAACTGTGGTGCACAAGGTAACGCAGGCGCGCATCACGCTGCTGCGCGCGCCGCGCGCCAGGTCACCCAAATTCTTTTTCTTTTTTTTTTATTCAAAACTTCAAACGCGTGTATCTCCCTACCCCGAATTCGGATTCGCGCGTTCTATGAATCATTCGACTCGTATCAACGAGCCCTTTGACACTAACCCACTTAAAGTAATAAATCATGCTCTTTCTAAGTGGGTCCCACCTATATTGCACATTTCTCAAATATCGTAACTTTCGGTCCCGACCTCCGTTTCACCTGTTCTTTGATTCATTATGCCCGTTTCTTTGAGCTCTACTCAAATACAGAGGTTTCAAAGGTTAAAACTATCTATAAATTATTAAAAAATTTACTAATTACCTCTAATCCCCTTGGTTAGATGTAATCGAAAAGCGGGGTGTTACAGATATGATATGATCATTTATATTATGATATGCTATACTTATATGCCATAATGTGTGTTGTCTCGCTCTAGGTTAGAGAGGGACATGTTGTGTGTGTGTTCGGTTTCAACTAAGTGATAGAGCGAAACGTGTGATGCATGTGGTCTCGACTCAGTTATGGAGCGAGACATGTGAATGTGATGGATTTGCTCTGGGATAAAGTGAGGCTTGTTGTGGTGGTCGGGTTGTGCTCGTCTCTATGATAAAGCGAGATATGTGTTGTCGGTGTTTTACGGGTTTTTGTATAACCCCGATTAAATATTCGGGTATACATATGTATTTTTGTATAGTTTGATGTATGTAGTAGCCAATTGGCAGAATTACGTACGGATCCAATCGTATTAGAGTAACATCGTGGATGTTATCTGATACGTACGCAGGCAACCAACGACAAGGCAATGTTGGCCCGATCTGAATTAGTTATATAATTAGGTTTGTTCTGGCCTACGCGTAACGGGGCACTAAAGTTCCAAAACACGTAGAGGAACAAGAAGACTCTCACACTCAGAGTTTTCCGCTCCCGGTTCTGGGTTTTGGTTTTTATCATTTTTGAACTCCCGGCCCGGGTTGGTTTCCGAGTCAGGGCGTTACAAATGGCTTTATTATATTTAATTTAAGTTATTGAGAATTTAAAAAAGAGTATTATAAACTTATTTTACCTTCTCTTAAATGTGAGTTTTACCATTTAATAAGTATTATTATTATTTTAAATGCAGTTATTAATATAAGACGGAGGGAGTGTCTATTTTTTGTTGGTTAGTGATAACCCTATACTGAATATATTTAACAAAATCTTTTAATGAAGAAATAATTGAGTGCCCCTAGAGTACCTTTAAGGAGTTTAATCCACTTGTTATGCATCATCATTTTTAATTTTAAGATCGACAACTTATGTAAAGTGGGAATAAATCTCGCATATATAGTACTATGGAGTACCCAATATTTTTTTTACTAATTGGGTTTTGATTGAACAATGAAAAGTGGATCCCATGTGAATAAAGAGTCCACTTTTTTTGCCCAATCAAAATTCGGTTCATTGGACAAATTCATCTTAAAAAATTTATTTCTCTTTATTAAACCATACATAAGAGAAAAGACTATTTAAATTAATAAAAGAAAAATCTAAACCAAACTCATTAAAATTGCTCATACATCAAGAGAAAAATTGATCACCAAACTGCCGTTATTTACTGCCAAGAACTGGCATATACATTCATACAGAGACTCATAGAAAATCCTTGATGGGTCTCTCTACTTTGCATGAAACAAAACGATTAAAAATAAATTTATGTCATAAAAATTAAAAATATACTTGTCATAAAAATTAAAAATATACTCATGTCATAAAAATTACAATCAACAATGGTGATAGCAAATATAATTTGACACACTTTCCACTTCATATTGATGAACTTTCAAATGAGCCCTTTTAGACGAGTACCTTGCATCAAATGCTAAACATTAAGAGGAGTTGACCAAAGTAAACTTCTACTTTAGTCAAATAGCCAAAATGTGAGCAAGTTTCTACTATTTACCAAAGTAGATTTGCTCACATGGGAACTTACAAGTGTCTAAAGGCTTTTGACTGAACTACCCTCTCCTTCATCATATAACAACCTGATAGAAAAAATCATCTACAACAGTCGCTCAGTCCAGGAAAGTATCTTCTTTTTCTCTGGTATGACTTTATCCTGCGGTGATTTTATCTCTAGTAAGGCTTCCTATCTGGGTTAGTTCATTTTTCGAGATACTTTTGTTTGCCCAGTTGTTTCCTTCTTCACAACTTTTCTCTGGCTGACGAGAAAAACATGTCAGAATTGTCGCTCAGCCCAGGAAAAAAATTTCTTCTTCTTCTCCCGTAAGACTTCATCTCGCAGTGATTCTTCCCCCTCCTGAGTAGGTTCTTCTTCTTCATATTTTCATTTTCCCAGTTTACTTCATCTTCTCTGCTTCTTTTCTTTGGGTTTTCACATCTTCCAACTCTGAAGACCTAGTAGTTTTTTTCTCTTCCACCAAGTAGATTGGTTTAGGTTATTTTAGATGATAAAAAAGGTGTTATCCGATGAAAATGTTATTTTTGGTTGGTTATATCTTGGACATTATATAGTTTTTGCTAGTAAGATTTTCTTGGTAGTCGAAAAACTGGAACATTGGAACACTGGATCATTGAAATACTGGAAAAGTAGAAAACTGGATTATTGATATGATATGAGAAGAGTATGGAAAGTGACACAAAAGGTTTGTTGTGTGTTTGGGATGTCCATTGGGATGAAAGTGGTAGGAAATATAATTTTGACAATGCAGAAACAAAACTAATTTAATCACCTTTCAAGTTTTTCATTTCAGTTTTTTAGGATTTACGTTTTTTAGTTTTCCATTAAGGTTTTGGCTTGAAGAAAAGAATGAGAGTAGCAAAAGAAGTGGGACGATCGAAGAGTGTTGGCCTAAGGCTTTGATACCACAAAGAAAACTAGAGTTTCATTAATTGATCGACACTGAATACATTATCATGTTGCAATTGAGAATTCTAGAATAGTGCTATAGGACAAAAGGGAGTATTGTAAATAACTATTTTCTGAAAGAAGCTGGCTATTTGAACCCTTGTTTTTTCCCTGTATCCCCCCAAAAAAAGTAAAAAGTTTGAATTTTTTATTACTTTTATACCCCACTTTCCCCCCACTTACTCTATCCCCCATTTACCTTTCCCTTCCCCCCCCCCACTATTTCCCCCATGAGTTAACCTAAAGAGAGAGGTTTTTTACTTTCTTCTCCTCCTCAAGGGCCGCCAGCGAGCACTGTAGCCGCCGGCGTATACTATAGCTCTGGCGACGATAAGATCCGGTGGTGGGTAAAAAAGCTCCGACAACCCACCAGTTGAACCCTTTTTGTAAGTTTTCTTCCTTTGTTCATCAATGACATCTTTACACTTCCAGAGACAAGCTAATTGCAAATTTTTCTGCCAGAACATTTTTGGAGGCAAGAAAGCTTTTGTTATTTTTTTGCCACATTGTTCTTCACTTCACAGGGACCACCCCCTGCCACATATTAACTAGGTAAAAGCTTCAATTTGTATACTTGCATAGGGTAAACCCTGCCACAATGTAATTATATAGCATGGGGACAACCCATTTCTAAGTACACAATTGTATATTGATGAGCTAAAAACTTTTGTTAGCTCTTGCCAAGTATTATTTGTATATTTATGATCATCCTAGGTTTTCATTACCCTTATTTTGTGTCATTATAGGTGACTATAGCTTATTGATTAAGTCAATCAAGAATGGATCATCTTACTGGTGAATCTTCATCATTTATGTATTTGATGTCATCTATTATAAACAATAGTGGGTATATGGCTTCAAATGAGGAAATAGATGAGATTGTTCCATGTTCATCGAAACAAATAGAGGCAAATCAACCATACAGTGATGCTTGGGAAAAGTTATACAAGGATCAAGTTTTGATATGTGTCCATGTGGTAGCATTCCACCATCGTTTGCGACAGTTTTACTATGTGATAGTTTTGGAGAGCCGACAGTGGAATCCTAACTAAAGATGGGATGTATTGAAAGTGTTTTATACATTCAAGTTTTGGGGTAAACAGATAGATGTTTATGATTTTTTGGATACAATTGGAAGATTCGTATATATGTACTAGATGAGTTAATTCACCTCAAATAGTTACTCGAAGACAAAATAGTTCTTAGAGTTACTATTTGTATTGTGGCGGGGACCACCACCCACCAATGTTAGAAGAACCAGACGGGTCCAAGACCCCCGCCACTTCATGCTCTATTTGGCAGTGGGGTACCCCCCCACCAACTCGAAGACCGTAACTTCTTTGAGTTACTGTCTTCTTCATGGTGGGAGTTACCCCCGTTATTTTTCAAAGAATGTTATGGGCTCGATAACCCCCCTCCACTTCATGTTGAATTTGGCGGGGGGGTACCCCCCGCCAACTTGAAGACAATAACTTCTTCAAGTTACTGTCTTCTTCTTGGCAGGGGGCACCCCCCGCCATTTTTCAAAGAATGTTACAGGCTCGATAACCCCCCGCCACTTCATGCTGAATTTGGCGGGGGGTACCCCCTGCCAACTTGAAGATAGTAACTCTTCATGGAAGGGGATGCCCCCTGCCATTTTTTAAAGAATGTTACATAATTTTCACAAAGAACCTGGTCATAATTTTCATCGTGTTTAACATAAATTTCATGTCCACTATTTTCACAGGGTATTTACTTTTTGACAATCAAGATCAGGGTTGCAAAAATTTTTAAAGAACATGGTCACTAACTCAAAGAACCTGGTCAAACATCTGTTCAAAGAACTTGATCTCAAACCGGTTCGAAGAACTTATACTAACTCAAAAAACCTGATCACAAACTCAACTTGTTCAACATAATTATCCTTTTTGAGTTAGTATAGGTTCTTTGAACATAATTATCCAAAGTCTTTTATCCGACAATTATCCAATGTCTCTACAACTGAAATTGAAATGTCTCTAAGAAGCTGTTTCGAGATGCCTTTCTTTCTCCCGTGTCACTTTCCCTTTCCTTTTACTGCTCTAGTTTTCATCAACTTCTTGTCTTCATTCTTGTGCATTTGGATTTGCTTTTAATTCATCATTAGCAACTCCATCTTTTGCTTTAGCTCATCGCCTCCTATTTGATGTTGTTGGGCGTGTCCTCAACATCTAGTGAATGGAGAATCAAAGCAAAGGTTAGCCTCAATATTATTTAATAGTTCTTTAATTAATGCAAATATATGCATAAACCCCATAATACCACTGCTAACATAATTATAGAATATAAAGAGAATTAGAACACTCAAAATAATCACAACATGAATTGTGCAGTAAGAATGAGATTTGGTCAAATGAGTTTTTTTGAGGGAAAAAGAACTAAGTTATTTGATATTGTTTCTAGGACTCATACAAACAGGAATCAATTAAAAAATTGTATGAAACTTTCAAATTGTAGTGCTCAGTTTTGATTATTATGATGCCATTAGAAATAGAGAAAGTTAAGCCCGTAAAATATAATGTAAAAATTGTTTCACTAGTTAAATATGCAATCTACCACATGAAAGATTCGATGGGCTGCCAATGACTGAACATCTAGAGGAATTTGGCCCTTTCTTAGCACCAACAAAGTTGTTACATAGTCATTAGGTTGTGCAAAATAGAAGATTATTTTAGTAGCTCAGAGCATTAGAATTAATTAAAGATTTCCCCTTTCCATGTAAGTGGCTGATAAAAGTCCATGTAAAAGCCATGAACATGCACTGTATCACTCAATGAGTACCAATACACTTCAGCATGTAATAAAAAGTGATGGCTATCTTAAATCTCATCATTTGACCTGCATAGAAGTATCCCCGTTCACTTACAAGGTTCTGAGAGAATTATGAGGGTCACCGTAAGTTCGATTAAGTGCATCTGTGATGACAGTTACAAAATAAGATGCATTTAATGCAACAGTTTTTCTATCATGTGAACCATTCAGCAAAAGTACCTGTATTTTAATATGTTTGCATAGACACTCAAATAAATATTTCAACTACAATAAACTTAGATAATGTTAACTAATTACTGTGAATTAATGCTGAGATACCTTTGGACATGACCGAGAGGCTATAACCTCTTCAACTCCAAGTAAGACCTAGAAAATGGCTCTGTCTTAATGTCATGAAGATATAAAACAGAAGTTATATTTCTACATTTATCAAAAAGCAACATAGGAAATAGAAATTAAAAAAAATCATAGTCAATAATAATAAATGTCAAAGAGCTCCTGTAACTCCACACATAACACAATCTCCAGGATAAACACAATAAATATCCCCTAAGTACCAACCAAACTTGTAAGAGTGGCAAACAAGATTTAAAATTAGAAAAGGAACAATAACAAAAATCACTAGTCTGTGAGGAAGGGAACATAAAAACCACTAGTCTGTGAATCTAACTATTGTCGCAAAACAGAAGGAAAATAAAAAATTGACCTTTTTAATGGGAGGGGCAAATGCTGGATCTAGAGTTGCTGGTGGAGGTGCTAGAGTGGGAGATTTGGAGCTGGAGGCGCTAGTAGCGGTGCAAAAAAAATTAGTGTTTCGGCGGAGGCTAAATAGGGAAAGCTTGAGGCACTAATTGGAGGCACTGATGGAGAAGTCAAACAGTTTTTCGGTGGAAATGAAGATTTGAGGTACTGATCACGTAGAGCTGCTAGGAGAGACTGGAGAAGCTAAAGACCTATTCAACAGGGGTGAAGCTTGGAGGGAGGAAAGGGCAGGGTAAACACATTAATAAAAATTTAAAACAATGTTATTTTAGAATATTTTGTAAAATTAAAGTTTAAGTGAACAATTTTACATTTTTGTATTCGGGGTGTACAAGTAACGGGGGATAAAAGAATAAAATAAAAATTTAAATAACACCGTTTTTTTTAAAATAGAGGGATATTGACATTTTTACTGGTGATTGTTTGTTCGTGTATTACAAGAATAGCTAATACGTGATACTAATTATCATTAGTGCGTGTGTTGCACCCCAACATTTGTTACGAGGAAGCGTTTTTCTGCTGCCTGTATACCATGAGTCAAGCGTAAGAATGCTCTTATTAAGAACTATGACCCATGCTTTTATTATTCCCCCCTTTCTTCCTATTGTTGTTGCTTCCGACCCACTCTTGGGGTCGAGGCGGGAAGAAAGGTGAAGGGTAGCGGACAGCCAGTAGCCCCGAAGTCATTGCATCGAACGACCGGTGGGCGCTCCCCAGCGTCGCGCAGAATGGTAGAAATGTTTTTCTCAACTCAGCAATTCGATGCCGGAGACACTGCGTACGGCCAAACCATGCTTCTTTCTGGTCCTCCTTCCTGGTAACAAAGTACTCACTCATTCAAATCCTTGTTTCATGTCGCCCCTTTTTGGCCTTGTACTTTATGTCGCTCCTCTTCGTCTTGGTTTTTTCTTTGGTAGTGGGAAGACGTCTCTTCTCTTTCAGTTCGCTATTAATTGCGTTTTGCAAAGCGAATCTGGACATGTCGTTTTTATCTGCAATAAGAAGAAATTAGAGTCCAGGCCCCCCTTTCTGTCTCAGGTTTGCCCATCCTTTTTTTCCCATTTGAATTATCATTTGCTTGTACTTTTCATTCAGACCATTTTGTGTCTTAGTGACTCTTTTAATTAGATAATATTTGCCTCCAGGGAATTGATCCAGGCTCTGATGTATTCCAAAGGATACAGATGAAGTGAGTCTATGTAAAATATTATACATATTGTCATTCTTACTTAACTTTTATTCATTCATCAATTCAGCGTTGGTGGGAAGTAGAACCGCTGCTTAGGTGGGGTATATTGTGTTAGACTGTTAGTAAGCCTCAAGATTGTTTTCTATCCGATCCAAAGAAGAGGATGAGGAAGAGGAAGATGATGATTACCTACTTTAAGTTTGTCATTATTTCCTAGTTGAGAGGAGAACGCATAGCCCCTGGAATTCATTTTAACCTGCAATTCGTGACACACTTGACATTAGATATTTTTGTGCTTGTGCTCTAGCAAGCTTTTGTTTCCCAATATACCAATTGACATTAGATATTTTCTTATATTTTCGTCCTACTGGGGCAAGCTTTGAATAAAAAAGATCAACCTGCTATTAAATCATGATTGAAAGATATGATTGAGGGTCTTTGAGCCTTTTGAAGAAGCTTGGCTGCTCTTTTATTGAACTATTACGGATTTAAGGTAAGTATTAAAAAATTAAATTGTAGAACTATTCATAGAACATTAGTTGAAATAGATGCACAAGCAGTGCCAAGATGTGAGCAATTTTGATATTTGGGTTCCATTATCCATAAAGAGGTAGATATCACTAGTGATGTAGTACATAGGATTAATATGGGGTGTGTAAAATAGACGGCAATGTTAGTTGTATTGTGTGATAGGCATAGAAGGTCGTATCCACCGATACGTATCTGTATCGGTTGAGACCGATATGGGTACGGGGGTGGTATGCCCCCCACACTAAAATCCGATATGTATCGGCCATACCGTATCGATATAGCCAATACATATCGATACGGTATAAAAAAATATTTTTTATTTTAAAAAATAAATTTTTTGAAAAAAATTTTTAATTTTTTTTTCTTAAAAACAAAATTCAAACCCCTCTTTGAAAGTTTAAAGATGACATTATTTTTTTATATTAAAAATAATATTTTTTAAGTTATATGAGATCAATACGGGTAGGTCCATATAATTTACATAATTATTTTTTTAAATATAGTGCTCCACAATTATGCATTTATTTAAACATATAAGTGTGACTCATATTAAGTATATTATTTGGTTCTAAAATAAACTAATTTCATAGCACTTAATATGAGAAAGAGGAAGCAATAATTTATATAGGAAGGAGAGTGTAATAGTGTATGGTTCCAAAATAAACTAATTTTAGAATGCGTGTGTAGGTTAATACAACATTCTACGGCCTTATTATGCTCTAAAAGAAGTATTATAATAATATATTATTAGTTATAATTTTTTTTTTATTATAACAGGGTTCACGCCCTCTTTGGCGCGTACCAAGCGTATCATCAGTATGTACCCGTATTTATAGTCATTAATACTATTATTCATATCGATACGGCCTTCCATGGTGATAGGCAAATCCTAAATAGGCTTACATGTAAGTTATATAGGACAACTGTTAGGCCCGCAATATTCTATGGAGTAAAATATTGGACAACAAAGAAAAGTTATATAAATAAACTGAATATAAGTGAAACGAGGATGCTAAGGTGGATGTGTGGAATAACTAGGATTAGAAATGAGTATATACGTAGGAGCTTAGGGAGAGCACCTTTAGGGAAAAAGCTCAGGGAGTGTAGGTTGTGTTAGTATGGGCATATACAAAGAAGACCAAAAGATGCTCCAATAAGAAGGTTCGGAGGGTTTTGTGTAAATGATGCCAAAAGATAGAGATGGAGACCTAAGAGAACTTCGATAAAATTAATAAGGATGTGATTATTGTATCTCTTACAAAAGAGTTGGCACAAAATAGGCTAGAATGGAGGCTTAAGATTTATGTCTCTAACCTCAAATTATTGGGAAAATGCGCTACTTGATTATAATTATGATTATGATTAAAAAATCAAATTGTAAATACGTGACAGAAATCTCCAAAAGGTGTATTATCTATGTTATAATATATACTACAGATAGGTATGCGGCTACATCTTCATAAGATACACATACTTGATTAGGTGCATTCAGAGTGGGCATGAGGCAAGCTCATTAAGACTTCTTTCCTCTTTTATTTCAAGAATGTTGTTAATTACTTTTTTTTTACAATCTTGTTAATTATTTTTCAGCAAATAAACAGCAGATTTTTTTATATCAAATTTCTCTATTCGGTCTCACCGTAGACATTTGCCAGCTTATTACATGGTGGGTCTTAAGTCCAATCACAGCAGCACTTAACCATTGTTGTTTAGCTTTTTAATCATTTGATTACTGCCAATTGTCTCCGGAGAATGGACTCACATCAATAATCCATTGATATTGTCTGTTACAAGTTGCTTGGATGGCTATCTGTTTATTCGTACCGTCAACTTAATATATCACATGGTTTGATATTGGAAGAGAGTTGTGTGTGTTTTGCATATAATGTAACTTTGTTGATCTGTAGTTAGCTCATAGAATTGTAGCTTCTTTGGGTGGGCACCAAGATCCCTCAATCTTATAAGTGAGAGTATGACTGTCTGCCTATTTTTTAATTGTAAAAAAATTTGCAGGTATCTTGAAAATGATGAGGATATAAAGAAGTACTTTGCTGCATTTCACCTGTATGAGACCTTTCCAGTGGCAGTAATTGTTGATGATTTTGCTGATTTCTTTGATGACAGGTAATTTCAAATAAGCTAATGCAAACAACATGACATTTCAATGTATATATTTATTGATTTCCATAGAAGTTATCTTCCAACATTTCTTTGAGTAAAAAAATCTGGTTATTTTTGTCAAAGGTATAGGTAATTAATGATCCCTCAAAAGAAGGCATATAGATAAAAAAAAAAATTCATTTTTTGCTACTCATAGTTTGGGACTTTTCAATATTTCTATAATTGCTTAGTTCCCCTCCTCAGTTGTTGTTGATCTTTGTTTCCCATCCCTTCATAATTTCCCATCGGAATGATTAATGCTCATATCCTTCTTTCTTTTTCCGCAGGCATTGCCAAGAGAGATATGAAAATTTAAGAGGTAGAGATATGGCAATGATAAGGTGCTTAGCTCTGAGTCTTGACGCCATGCACCATGCAAAGTAAGAGTACAAAAAAATTGATCATTTCGACATAAAATTTGGATGGCAGTTTGATGAAACTCTCACTTCATTGTCTAAGATTGCAACTTCAAGGTTCCTGCAAGCTTCTCATCTCGGATACTCACCAAGGAGAAAGTCCTAGGTCGTTGTTCATTTATAAGAGATGGATTCCTTGCATCTATATGGTTAAAGGTATATATATGTTCCACCAGCAGGCATTTTCCACACTGAATTGTTTGTGTGTCCTTACTCTCTTTTCTGGATGTCCGTCATCCAATAATTCATTCATTAACATGACATGGTCTTTGTTTTTCCGAAGGTGATGATTCTGGGTCTTATCTTTTGAAGAGTAACTCCTCTGATCCTGACTCAAAGAAAATTGCCAAGTACTCCTTTGCTCTTCAGTATCTTGTGTTGGAGGAGGTGATTCAAGAATAAGTAGTGTACAGTGTTCCTTAGTACAATTCCTTTGTTCTGAGAGACTAGCGAACCTTACGTCTGTAGTAGAAGACAACTTACAGAAATGTCTTCACTTGTCTGAGAAAAGGATGTAGCAAAGGATCTCTGGTACCGGATGACTTATTGATTTTTCAACTTGACATCTGAGTTGTTCTTGAGAAGTAATCACTATGATTTCATGATTCTAATCAAACGTCTAGAAGTTGCGATTTCTGAGTTATTTTCTTTTCCTTTCCAATTTAGGACTAAAATACTTTAATTACATGCATCTTTACAACAAACTTTTCAAACTATAACATCATTAGCATTTGGAAGTTCTCTCAAGTACATGAAGATACTGAAACTTCATCTCGGTTACTGCTGGTTAAGTACATGGCCAGTCCTTCTCTTTCGTGCGACTTGATCACTGACTATTCGCATGGAATTCCGCCTATTTTGACGGGCTTTTCTCCGTAAATACACCCGTTTGATACTCTGGTTGGCAAAATTCTCCTCCTAGGTCATCACATGCTTCACCTGGGAATACCCTGCAACACAACAACATTGAACTCGGTTACAGCGGCTCTCTAACCCCAGACGCTAATAATCAGCCTAGTATAAGCATTACGTCTTGGAGTCGTTGTATTCTAAATATTCTCTATCCACATCCTCTTGGACCGTTGTTGGCGTAAGCTTGCTGGCTTCCGCCTTGAGCTTCACCTCAGGGTACATTTCCACCTCGCAAGCGTCACCTCCAATCGTATCACATGCCTCTGCAGGGAAAACACTGGAAAAAGAACATAGGCAATTTTTGTTTTGTGCATAGAGCCGAATGAACAAGATTTTGGGTGGGTGCAAGGGAAGCAACTCACGATGTAAGAGAGGTGTAATCCACTGTAGCAGCTTCTTGAGACGAGGGGGTAGCCCTTATCCGGGGAAGCACAAACTTTGCGTGGCTTTGAGATTGTCTGATCGCGGTCGAGGTCCTCGAGGGTGTCAACGATGGCAGGTTGGGTGAGAAGCACAGAGCTCCCTGCATGTTGACGGCTTTGGAGATGGTAACAGTTCTCAAGCAAATTCTTTAGAATTGGGTGAGATGTGAGTGAGTAGAATACTGTGTGGGCTGTTCTTATATTGGCTGTGTGAGCGGCCTAGCTGGATAAGGCTGCAATCCTCATTAAGGATGGCAAGATATTTTCAACTAGATAAGGAAGTCATTGTATGGTTTGTAACAATTGGACCCGTCAAGGCTTCAATTATTTTCTTCCAAGGGAACTTTCGCAGTCAATTGGTTATCAGCAGATATTTATTTTTCACAGTTGGATTCAAGTTCTACTGAAGTGGACGACGATGGCACAAAAATATCACCTAAATTCAACCGATGAGCCTTGTGCAAAGGCTTTCCTTGCTTTATAAACCACGGTTTCTATTTAAAAAAAAAAAAATGGCGTCTAGCTTCTAGCAATTACAAGCCTAATTGCAAGTATATGCTTAGCATGTAATCCTGTGAAGTGTGAAGAATGCAAAGGTGGCTTGTAAGGTGCCCCCCAGTGTTCTAAAAATCTAGACCAGCCCGACCGGTCCAAGAAGAAAAGAGATGAGAAGATTGACGAGGAGCAGGACAGAGTGGATCTCATTTTAACATCTTTCCGGGTCAATAGGTTGACCCAAGTTGACGCGAACCAGCCAACAAACCGGGTCGGGCGGTTGGGTTTTAAAATGTTGTTGCCAGCGATTAGTGGGTCCGGGTCATGGTTCGCTAGCTCAGATCTCGATATCGTCTCAATGAGCTAAAATGTAAAACAATTTCAATCATCTAAGTAATTAAAACAAGTTTATTCACCACGTATATTTGATAATTTAAGCATATATTATTATTTATAAATATTAATATTAATATTAAATAATTATAAATTTATTATATAATATAAAGTATATAAAATATGTAGAATATACAATATCTGATAATGATGTAGAATAAGAATTAATATTTATCGAGAAAACTAATGAGATATAAAATTTAAGCATTAATAAACCAAATGAAATGAAATGAGACATTGATTAAATAAAAAATTCAAATATATAATAATGTCTCCTCAGACTCTCATCTTTGTCTTGTTATGATCATGATCATTTTGGTCATATCCATCACGATATCAATAATCTCGCATAGATTTTGATCAAATAATTTTATAAAAATAATATAAAATTATTTTTATATGGTCTCAAGTCTCATCAAAGACAAAATTTTGTCAAGACTACGAACCATTGTCTCTGGACCCGTAAAGAGTACACCAAGCAGCAGTGCTACCGCGCTTGGGTTGGTTCCATCTCACGTATCTCCAACTCCAAAACCGCTCGGCAGAAAGCCCGAAGGCGTCGGCATTGTCTATTTTACCCTCAAAGAGTCAAGACGAAAGCGACTTTACATAAATTATGAGTATGGCTGCTACCGGGTCGGGTTTTGTTAAATCCGAACCCAATACCATTTAAGAAATGATAAGCTCAAATCTAACCTGAATAACTAGTTAGGTTAAAATTGAAAACCTAAACCCGACCCAAATAGTTATTCGGGTTGAATTTAAAAATCTAAACCTAACTTATTATAGTTGGGTCAGTTTTTATTAAAATATAAAAAAAATATTTATAATTTTATTGATGTAAGTTTTGTCAAACTTAAACATAATACATTTAAGAAATGATAAACCTGAATCCCACCTAAACAGATATTCAGGTTGAATATTAAAACCCAAACCCAGGGTCGGATCAGGTTTTACGGTATATACGACCCGAGTGACATCCTTGTGAGGGCCGTTGTGTCATTTGGGACCTGGAAGGCTGCCGGATCCAAAGCCGGGCCCAAGCGGCCACCTTTGGCGAGAATCGGGGGTAGCCACGGATGTGACCGTCCCGGCGGGAGACCGACGAGATTGAAAAAAAAAATGGAGCTTTTGTCCGCTTTCTCTGATCAAACGAGGTGAGAGCTGTTTCGGCCATCCTTTATCTCTTCCAAGCTTCTGCCACTATTCCTCAACAAAACGCTCTCAATCTGCTCACTCCCTTCTGTTATATCTGTCTCTTCTCCCTGTGGGCTTAGGGTTTCGCTGTTTTAGCTGAAGCCTGCAAAGTTATGTCTGATTTCTATATGTCAACTCGGCCACAAGTCTGATTTGTCTACGCGTTTCTTAAGGTGTGCGGAAACCGTTTTTGTGTTGGTTCATTCTTCTATCTCGTCTTGGAACTTGAATGTCAGTGGTGGGTTTTGAAGATGGATTTCAGTTGAAGCGGATCGTGGATTTTTTTTACAGTTTACATTTGTTTCTAAAATTTTTTTAAGTGGAAGGACGAAATTTGTTTACAGTTTACACTGGCACATGTCTTTGACCTGATTTGAGCTGTATGACTTGTTTAAGATTCAGCACGCAACTAATTGTGCTCATTGCTCCTCTTATTACCCTTTGTTGTAGAACAAAAAAAATCCTCTAGATACTAATGGATCTTGCGTAAGGAGGTTTATTTTGATAATTGGATTGTTTTACTCCCTCCATCAGATGAAGTGTGTCAGATGAGCTTAAACTAGTCTATTTTTCGTTTGGACAGATATAATTTAACTGGATAAATATTTTCTTTTATCATTGCATGTGGAAGGAAATGCTTGTCCAGTTACCTGAGTCAGTCTGATAAAAACGCTTGAAAACGAAGTTATTGATTTGATAATTAATTTGAAATCACTGCTACTGAAAAAAGTGGCATGGAAACAAGCGACTACAGGTTCTCCTCTGAAAATCTAGCAATTTAAAATCTATGCATTAAATTTACAAATCCCTATCAACATGATGATTATCTTTTCCTGTCATAACTTTTGCTTTTGATAGCACTTCATCAGGTCTTATTTACATTTGGTAAGCGGAAGAGCAACAGTTCTTCCATGATGCAGAATTCAGGTCTGATTTTGTCGGTTTGAGGGAAGCAAAATAGAGAGTTAGGATGGACTGGTTGAAGACGGATGCTTTAAGACTCAAGGAAGATGCTGAACAGAAGATTATTACCAAGGATTATGTGGGTGCCAGGGATTCAATGACCAAAGCAGCACAGATTTGCCCCACTCTAGAGAATATAGCTCAAATGCTAGAAGTGTGCAACATTCTCTGTGCTTCTGAAATGATGTTCCCAGGTTTTGGAATAGACTGGTATTGGGTCATTCAGCTTCATCCATCAGCCACAGATGAAACTATTAAGGCTCAGTATCAGAAGATTTCATCTCATTTGATACCCCTCAAGAACAATTTTCCTGGCACTGACCTTGCCTTGAAGTATATTTTGGATGCTTGCTCTGTCCTCTTAGATCAGAAAAGGCGCTTGGAATATGATTCCAAGAGAATTGCTGGTGGGAATGTCTTTGGACATCTGAGTACAGAGGTACAAGTAGACACAGAAATCCCAAACACAGATATCCCAATAACGTTACTAGGAACACCAAGGCAGCAGATTTTCTCATTGGACGAACGAATAATTGAGGGTGGTACTGGTGAAAGCAATGGAACTCATGCATTGAAGGACATGCCCTTGAAGAGACCACTGACTGTCAGTATGGATGGCATGGTACATAATTCTGCAAGATTTGCAGCACCTGATTTAATTGGTGAATTCAGCAATCAACAGAAGGAAGTTGCACCTGAAGCAGCAGCTGCCACAAAGAAGCCAAAAAATGTAGGAGAACCCGGACCTTCGAGAATTGAAGGAGTCCCAGACCAAACAATTTCTGATGTTAACACACTGATGCCTAATTTGATCCCCAAACCCTTGATTTGTACAGTGCCAGATCCGGATTTTCATAACTTTGATAATAATAGAGGAACCAATTTGTTTGAAGCAGGTCAAATTTGGTCTGCCTATGATTCAGAAGCCCTGCCTCGTAAATATGCACGAATTGATAGAATTATGTCCTCTCCATTGGAAGTAAGCGTTACTTGGCTGAAACCTGATCCAATATTTGCAAGTGAAAAGCGATGGTCTGAGGCAGGCTTGCCCGTAGCTTGTGGTCGTTTTGTCTTGGAGAACAGCAATATGACACTTACTGAGCATATGGTCTTCTCACACGTGATTCCAAGTGGTCCAACAAAGGAAGGGTATGAAATTTACCCTAAAAAGGGTGATGTCTGGGCTATATACAAAAATTGGGACATAGAGCAATGGAGCTCCAAACCAGAGTCAAAGGCAGAATGTGAATATGAGATGGTGGAAATCCTAACCAACTTCTCAAAGGCTACTGGTGTTAAGGCTGCATACATGGAGAAGGTGGAGGGTTTTAGAAGAATTTATCGAAGGCATTGTAGGCAAGGGGTAGAGGCATATTTCCAAATACCTAGAAAAATGCTATATGTGTTTTCCCATAGCGTACCTGCATTCAGATTATCAGGCCAAGAGATGGAGGGAGTTGTGGAAGGCATGTTGGAGTTGGACCCATTATCTGTGCCTGAGAATGTGGTGGTTGAAAACTTCTCACAAGCAACCTCTGCATTCATTGATGTTACGAGTCCGTCACCAGAAGGGACTCGTATCAATCATGCAAACTCTGCCCGATCCTTGCCCCCTCATCCTAAACCAGCAATGCAGAATGGATCCAATGCAGATGTCCAATATTATAAGAGAAAATGGTCTGTGAAGGATTTTGCTGAAGACCAGATTTGGGCCATATATGATGGCTCTGATAAGATGCCGCGGGTCTATGTTAAAATAAACAACGTGAGCTCCCCTAATAAGGTGTCTGTAACATATTTGGATCCTCATCCAATGCACGATGACGAGATCCAATGGGTTGAAGAAAACCTGCCCTTTGTTTGTGGAATATTTAGAGCTGGTAGAGCGACTATGGATTTGGAAATGTCAAAATTTTCCCATTTGGTGAAATGCGAAAGGAGTGTAAAAAAGTCCTTCTACAAGATTTATCCAAAAGAAAGTGAAATATGGGGGTTGTATCAAAATTGGAACAACAAATGGAAGCTTTCAGATCACAAAAATTACCAAATACAGGTGGTTGAGATCCTTTCAGACTTTAATGAAGAAGTTGGTATTAGAGTTTCCAGCTTGGTACAAGTTAAAGGTTGTGTAACCTTTTTTGAGAGGCGGTTGCATGAAGGATTTGAAATGACTAAGACAATTCCAAGAACGCAGATGCTTAGTTTCTCTCACCGAATTCCTGCTTATACTGTTCCTGGAATTGAAGCACATGGCATTCCAAAAGGTTCATGGCACCTTGAACCTGATGCTTTACCAGAGAGTTCACTGAAGTAATTCTTCATTGAAGGTAGAGCTTCACTGTGATCTTACGAAACTCCAGGTATAATTTACTTCAGATTTACAAGTGTACTGCGACCTCACTGTCTTAGATTAGGACGAAAAATGCAAATGAATTTTGTACATTGGCGTGTGAGACAGTAATTGTGCAACCTCACTATCTTAGATTAGGATGAAAAATGCAAATGAATTTTGTACATTTGTGTGTGACACCGTAACTTGTGAAAACAGGAATTTTTGTTTGTTAATGTGGTCTCGTATTTACGAGTCCTGTATTCATTGAGGGTACTTCAGTTATTGGCCCAATTAACGTATTCTATCATTTGCTTTGCCAATATATAGAGCTGGTTGAAGTGGTTGGGTCCGGTAATACCTAGAGCTGTATGGGATTGCTGCAAAACAACAGCCTGAACTATAACATAGATTTGTTGAATAAAAATACTGTCATTCAAGCAGTTTTGGCGGAGGTCCTGGACAATGGATCTCAACTTCAGGTCACCACTCGTCAGTCATCACTATGAAGCCGAAGATTTATGGTCATGAAGCCTAAGACCATAATCGCACTGAGATAAGACATTAGGCTTGTCATGTAATCAAATTTTGTTCCCATTTTTGTGGGGATGGCCCTCCAAACAAGGAGGGCAGGTTGCATTTGACTTAAACAAAAGGGATATCTCTATTATGTGTACAAATTTGAAAGATCTTCCCCCAAAACAGCATGTTGTGCACGTATACTTGATGTACTATTTGTCTTTATTTGGGTGCTTCGTTTATTATTTAATTCAGTA
The DNA here is from genome assembly GCA_035235625.1 of Saururus chinensis. Lineage (NCBI taxonomy): Eukaryota > Viridiplantae > Streptophyta > Magnoliopsida > Piperales > Saururaceae > Saururus > Saururus chinensis. Next base: position 39,455,166 of record CP141145.1, read on the forward strand.
CCTTAGGCTAGTTTTTCTTGATTCAGCCGTAGAACGATATTATTGTTATTGTAATGAACTGGTTAAGACGCACTAGTGGGCCATGATATGTCTGGGCCCACTAGCAACACGGGTCCCAAGGATGGGGGGCGCGATTTCCCATATAGGGGTCGTCTTCCTCTTTGGGGCATTATGATGAATCAGAGTTAGTTTCTTTAATTTATTACTTTTTCTCTCTCTTTCTTGCATAGAACGACCTGCACCGATTGTGCCTACATCGGGCACATCATTGGTATCAGAGCTCTATCGATCCCCGACCATGGCAAGAGGGAAACAAGTGGCTGTCGCCCCTGAAACTCAGCCTGCGAAGGAGATGGAGGTTTCAGCGGACAGTGCCCTCCCCGTCTCCACGGTTGTCCCGGCCACTACGGAGGAGACCACGCTCAAATAACTGGTCGCCATGGTGCAGGTATTGACCACCAAAGTGGACAAATTAACGTCCAACTAGACAGCGCCTTCAGGCAACAATGGCGTCCAGACCCAGGAAGCCGTCATTGAATTGGGGGGTTCTTCTCAAGGACATAACGGACACGCCTCTATTCCTACGGCTTCAGCGGAGAGGGAGACGCGGCAATCCCATGTTCCTCTAACCGTTGGACTAGCAGAAGCAACTGTGGAAGGGGGACGCCAGGCCTGGGGTTCGCGAGGCACGCTAGGTGTTTGGGCAAATGCCTTTATGATACCGCCCTTCACTATTGGTATGTCGGTCATGCCAGAAAAGGAGGTACGTCAGCCTTACACTCCCTGCACGCTGGACAGACCGCCCCAATTGCTAATGGAGGACGTGCGGCCTGGCCACCATGAGGCGCGCCAGGTATTTGGCCAAATGCCCCAATGGTGCATCCTCCTTGAAACTTGCTTCCGGACATGGACGAGGATTGGGATGACCTCCATGGTCCTTGCGGGGGTCCTCGGGGAGGAGCGGAACCCCGATTAGCCCGCCTTCAGTTCCCACGTTACAATGGGGATGATGACCCAGTATAATAGTTGTACAAAGCGGAGAAGTTCTTTGCCTACCAGGGGACACATGCAGAGGCTGAACGACTGTGCATCGTAGCTTTTTACCTAGACGGAGATGCTTCGGTGTGGTTCCAGAGCTTTGAGAAGGAGGTGCGCTACCCTACTTGGGCGACCTTCTCCAATGAATTATGCATCCAGTTCGGCCCGAACGAGTTCCAAGACTTCAACGAGATGTTCTCCTCTCTGCGACAGACATCCACCGTCATAGCGTATTATACAGAGTTCATGAAGGTGGCCAACCGGCTACCTGAGTGGCCGGTGGCAGCCTTGGTGGGCACGTTCAAGAGGGGGCTCAAACCAAAGATTTCTGAGGAGATGCGACATTTTCCTTGCGCTAACATGCGAGATGTGGTGCATAATGCACGTATCAAAGAAGAGAAACTGAACCGCCAACGGCGTGGAGGTCGGCTTGGCACCCTGCCGCGGCCTGCTGGTCTTGTTGCCCCGTCCGCCGTTTCAGCCAACACTCCAGCTGCTGGCCGCCTTGGCCCACAAAACCCCTCTTTCGGCCGGGTGTCGGCCGGCGACTCCTGCCCAGATGGAGGAACGCCGTCCAAACGGGTTGTGTTTTCGTTGTGATGAGAAGTTTGTTCCGGGGCACCGTTGTTCCGTTAAGGGCAGTCTGTTGGTGGAGGAGGTTGATGACGACAGAGAGGTGATAGAAGGGTCCGAATCAGCACGTTATGATGAGACGCTGCCTGAGATTTTTTTCCATGCCTTCTCCGGGGCCTTCACTCCACGAACAATGCGCGTACAAGGTTACCTCAAGCGGCAACAGGTGGTCATTCTGATTGATAGTGGTTCTACCCACAACTTCATCAATGACAAAGTCGCCCAGTGCCTAGGTTATTTCGTCTCCAACTCAGCGCGCTTCGATGTCTTGATCGATGATGGCAAGCACCTCCGGAGCGCAGGCGTTTATACTCAGGTAGCGCTCTCCATTCAAGGCCATACATTCGTAACAAATCTTTTTCTGCTGCCCACAAAAGGGGCGAACGTGGTGTTAGGGGTGCAGTGGCTTAAGGAGCTTGGGGGCGTTATCTGGAACTTCAAGGACTTGGTGATAGATTTTGCATTGCACGGACAGCAGGTACAACTCCAAGGCTCTCAGCCTGGCACTCTTCTTTCTGCTCAAGCAACGGGGTCTTTTTTTCCGGTTCGCATCGCAAGGACTCCTTCTCCAGCAGCGGGCGTCAGTAGAAGTTGTACAAGAGGACCTGCCGCAGGAACTCCTTGATCTCTTGGCAGCGTATGGCACGGTGTTTGTTGAACCAAAAGGCCTTCCTCTGGTGCGGGCACATGACCATTCTATTCCTATTCTTCTAGGTGCTGCTCCAGCCAATGTCCGCCCCTATCACTATCCATACGTTCAGAAGGCTGAAATTGAGCATCTCGTAGCGGACATGCTTTCTTCGGGTATCATTCGGCCTAGTACGAGCGCTTTTTCTTCTCCAGTGTTGCTCATTCGTAAGAAGGATGGCACCTGGGGATTTTGTGTTGATTACCGGGCGCTGAATGCTATCACAGTGAAGGACAAATATCCTATACCGATGGTGGAGGAATTGTTGGATGAACTGTCTGGTGCTACCATCTTCAGCAAACTTGACCTTCATTCCGGTTACCATCAGATCCATATGCAGCCAACCGATGTGCACAAGACCGCCTTCCGCACTCATGATGGTCATTTCGAGTTCTTGGTGATGCCGTTTGGCCTCACGAATGCCCCTTTTACATTTTAGAGCCTTATGAATGACCTATTCCGGCCTTTCCTCCGCCGCTTCATCTTGGTTTTCTTCGATAATATCCTCGTCTATAGCAAGTCGTGGGGCGACCACCTGGAGCACCTCAGGTCTGTCTTTGATATACTCCAAGTTCACTCATTATTTCTAAAACGCTCGAAGTGTTCGTTTGGCAGTTCACAGGTTGAATACTTGGGTCATATCATCTCTCGTGATGGTGTGGCTACCGACCCCTATAAGGTGACCGTCATGCTGTCCCGGCTAGCTCCTACTTGCGTCCGGGTGCTACGAGGCTTTCTTGGCCTCACTGGTTATTATCGGCGTTTTATCCACCGCTATGGCGAGATTGCATGCCCCCTCACTCAGTTGTTACAGAAAGGTGCCTTTCAGTGGTCGGACACTGCCCAGGCGGCCTTTGAGGAGTTAAAACAAGCGATGGCAACAACCCCTGTTTTGATTCTTCATGATTTCAGCCGTCCCTTCGTGTTGGAGACCGATGCTTCGGATGCCGGCCTAGGGGCAGTACTACTTCAGGAGGAGCGTCCCATTGCTTACTTCAACAAGGCTTTGGCGGGCTGCTCCCTATCCCTCTCTGTCTATGAGAAAGAGATGTTCGCCATTGTCCTCACTGTTGACAAGTGGCGCCCTTATTTGCTTGGCCGGCGGTTTCTTATTTGCACAGACCATCAGCCGCTCAAGTATTTTCTTGAACAACATGTCTCCACGCCCGCTCAGCAGCGGTAGGTCAGTAAACTCTTGGGTTATGACTATGAGGTGGTGTACAAGAAAAGCTCTAACAACGCTATGGCTGATGCGCTCTCTCGTCGTACCAATTCAGGTACTTGTTTGGCTCTTTCCAGTCCAGTTTACCCTTTTATTAATGAATTAAAGCAGGCATATCACGATGATCCCCCGACCTCCACTATGATTGCGCCCTTCAGACTGATCCTTCAGCGCATCCTGGCTTTGCATGGAAGGATGGTCTTCTCTTCTGGAAGGACCGTCTTTGGGTGCCTGCGGTTACTGACCTGTGTCAGCGTCTCATAGCTCACTTTCATGCCTCTCCTCTGACGGGTCATGAGGGTGCTCTTCGCACCTATAAGCGGGTCAGTCAGAGCTTCTTGTGGCAGGGTGTTCGACGTGCAGTGACTACTTATGTGGCTGCTTGTGATGTCTGCCAGTGTGTTAAGTCAACCACCACCTCTCCGTCTGGGTTACTTCAGCCCTTGCCCATCCCGAATCAGGTCTGGTACGATGTTTCTATGGATTTTGTGGAGGCCTTGCCGTTGGTTCAAGGCAAGTTGGTGATCATGGTAGTGGTCGATCGGTTGTCCAAGTACGCCCACTTTAGTGCCTTAGGTCACCCCTACACTGCCAAGTCTGTGGCTAAACTCTACGTTTGCGATGTGGCCAAATTACACGGTATGTCTCGCACCATTATCTCTGATCGTGACAGGATTTTTATCTCTCAGTTTTGGCAAGAGTTCTTCACTCTTTAGGGCACTTCCTTGCACATGAGTACTGCCTATCATCCGCAGACAGATGGGCAGACTGAGGTTGTTAACCGCTGTTTAGAGCAGTATCTGCGCTGTTTTACTATGTCCCAACCTCGCCGCTGGCTTCTCCTGCTGCCATGGGTTGAATGGTCTTATAATATTGCTTATCATACTCGCGCCGGTTTTACACCTTTCAAGGTACTCTATGGGCGGCCACCCCCTACTGTGCTCTCTTATGTTCCCCAGCGCTCTGCGGTGGCTGAAGTTGACTATATGCTACAGACTCGTGATGAGGTTCTTCGCCAGCTTAAGGCGAACCTGTCTGCCCGGTGACTCGGGAAACGGACGAGGATCTATGATAGCCGTCACACCGAGCGCGAGTTTGCTGTAGGGGACTTGGTTTATGTCTCTGTTCTTCCTCAGCGCCAAACCTCATTGTTTCAGTCAACGCACTCCAAGCTTGCTCCCTGATTTCATGGCCCCTATGTTGTCGAAGCACGCGTTGAGAAAGTTGCCTACCGTCTCACTCTACCGCCGGGTTCGATGGTCCACCCTATTTTTCATGTTTCTAAGCTGCGCCGTTGTCTCGGTGATTCCTCTCTGGCTACGGATGCTCCACCACCTCCATTGATGGGTTCTGTTGTCTCTTCTAACCTTACTCCTGCCGCGCGCTGATTGATAAGCGTCGTGTTTGCCGCTCGGGGCGTATTATTACTGAAGTGTTGATCTCATGGCACGGGCAATCTTTGGAGGATGCTACTTGGCTTCCTAAGGATGAGTTCTTATTTCGTTATCCTTCTTGGTCGCCTTGAGGACAAGGTGTGTACGGAAGCGTGGTGGAGTGTTATACACGTACACTTGATGCACTATTTGTCTTTATTTGGGTGCTTCGTTTATTATTTAATTCAGTACCTTAGGCTAGTTTCCCTTGATTCAGCCGTAGAACGACATTATTGTTATTGTAATAAACTGGTTAAGGCACGCTAGTGGGCCATGACATGTCTGGCCCACTAGCGACACGGGTCCCAAGGATGGGGGGGCACGACTCCCATATAAGGGTCGTCTTCCTCCTTGGGGCGTTATGATGAATTAGAGTTAGTTCCTTTAATTTATTACTTTTTCTCTCTCTTTCTTGCATAAAACGACCTGTACCGTTTGTGCCTACACCGGGCATATCACAGTATGACCTGTTAGAGCATCTACAGTTGTATTTCCTCTCCAAATGCGTGGAAGCCTAATCTGTTAAAAGGATGAGAGTTTCCCTTTGGATGGTCCCCGCAATGACCTAAGATAAGTTACAAATTGACCCTGCCAAAACATTGAGAGGATAAAAAGTTCCTCTTTAATCTTTTGGATGGTCAGCAATGACTCTTTAAGGTAAGCTACAAATTGACCCTGCAAAAAGTTTGATAATGAAGAAACACCCCTCAACAATAATCCTTGCATTTTTTCATCCAGGATGACGGTGATTTAGTTTGAGGTTCTGCATTGGTCAAAACCTGCGGGTTGCGTCTAAACCGATAGCAACTTGGAGGAAATTCCTTATCCTCATGAGCTACAACAGTAAATCTCGATTAGTGTAACGTCGAACTAATTAGAAGCCACTCAGGCAGCTAGACCCCTCCCTATCGACATAGATTAACTGCTGCATCCCCCGTACTATCAACATATATAGTTGTATATGTTGGAGACGGGCATTTTCCTGGTAGTTTAGATTTTGGGAATATACTAAAAACTTATTGACCGTTTTTCTTAAATTGTTATTCTTGCCTGAGGCAAAATCCAATCTATTTCTTCGCGTATAAAGAACATTCAAACCATCCTGATCATGAGCTGTATATTCAATAATACCTACTATAGCCAAGATAATTCACATTCAGAACATTCATCCGTTTTCTGAAAGTTTTGTGGCCCGTAAATCAGTTTGGCCTACAGAATTCATCTAAAATCTGAACCAACTTAGGTAGAGAATTTTATAACACTGCTTTAAGCTGAAATAAACTTCCACAAACACGACAAGGCAAATAATTCATAAGCTTACTTCAATTATTTCCTTGCTACAAGTGGGGGTTAGATTCTACGTACGCGAAGACAAATGTTACAATATTGGCAGAAAAAGGATTGACAAGAAAAAACACATTAACATTGGCCGGAGTCAAACCTGAGGCATAGGCTGATTATAGTGAACCTATGCTAATACTTGAAATATACATTTGTTAGTAGAGTCATTTACAGACTAAGCACCTATCCTCTAGTAGCGGCGGCCACCAGCTGTGGACAGGAGAACACGACTTGGCTTCTTCCCCTTCTTTCCAACGTCAGCAACCCTTTTCCCACCCTCTGGGAGGTTGCTGGTTTTGGCAGTTGACATGACATTGGCAAAAGACAACGTCGTAGGGCCCCTCGCACCTGCAGCAGGCCCTTTCCGTAGAGTCAGTACATAGCTGTCTATAGAATATAGTTACCACACGGGCTAGAGCAATAAATTTCAATTTAGTGGCTTGAGGATCATAAGCTAGTTTTACCATGTGACAAATGTTAGCCAAAGAAAAATTGACCCAAAAAAAATTATTCGTTAGTCAAAGACATTGGCAACTACTATTAAATAATGATAAGATTTGTATCACAGAATGAAAATTTTAGTCTTGCGGGTATGAGAATTATCGACTGAATGAGGATCAGACCGCTCTTCCACAGGAAAATAGTTAGAGAGCTAATGATCCTCACATCTCAGTTCTTTCACTACCATAAGGCTCGTCATCCTATTTTAACATATGCGCTTTGCCAGATTGGGTAATCATCAGTGGCCTCAATTTCAATCCTCACTATGAAGGCCATAGTGCTAAAGCTGAGGAATAAGTCTGTCCATCAGCCGTACAATGGGGCTGTTTGGTTGAGGATTCATGGGAGAGATTTAGAGAGATACACCCAAGAACCCCTGAATTCTCTTTGTACAAAGTCAGTAGTGAATGAAAGTTTAACCAAATCTGACACGCAAATTCAGTGGTGCTTGGATGGCCAAATTCACTAATGTCAGTGAATTATTGGATTTGGGCTAGAATAGTGCCTTAATTTCACTTAATTGGAGAATCTCCTCATGAATAGTATTATCAATGAAGTGGAAATTCATTGGTGGCACAATGGTCTTGCACTGTCGTAACTTGTGAATTGAATTCAGGGTGAATCCTCGTTCAATCCACTCAAGATACCACAGCCAAGCAGACCCTTAAGTTCCCTGCTTCTGTATAGTGCCTTTGAATCCAGTATTTATAAGCATTGAAAGGAAAGCATTTTGCGGATGCAGTTTCTCACCAGTCAACCCAACAACTTCATTTGCAGTGGATGACTTTTCAAGTGTTAATGATGGAGAGTCATGGGCAGCTGCAAAACCAAGCCGAGTAACATCTGCAAATCTCTTCCTATCTCCGCTGATTGGTGGGCTTGTTGATGTCAAAGCAATACCACCTAATGCTTTATTTGCCAAAATACATATATCAAACTTAAGCTCCAAAGACAAGGGGACAAAAAAAGAAAATGGAATAAATTATGACTGTCATTTATAAGAAACCTTCAAGACAAGTTTCAATGGGATTTGCACGGATAAATATTGTACCTTCAAAGTCGTCAATAGAAAACATCACTCCAGTATGAGATGCAAGCTTGTCATTTATACTGCTCATTTCAGACGGCATATGAAGTAACTCCATGGCAGTAGCTTTCGCTTTTGCTTCATTTTCCTTTGTGTGTGTGCGTGTTAGAGAGAGAGAGGTCAGGTTAATAATCAAGCATCATAAAACCAACTCCAGAACTGGGTTGCGATGTGCTAAACAGTCAATATTTAATAGTGGTTGCAGTAAAAACTCTGTTAAAAGCAAACAAGCATCACTGGTTGGTTAAGTTATCATATCCAAAGATGATATCATGATATACTATCATAAAAATCTGGAGCAACCAAATCATTATTACCTTTCTTTCTGATTTTATCCTCTCCTTTTGGCGCTTCTTAATTTCACCCAAAAATGGTGTCAGAGCATCAGAGGGCAGTATATCACTCAAGTCAATTTCACATAGCTGCAGTTAATTATGGAAAATGGTAAGAACAAAAAACTTAGACTATCGAAAACCCCCAGAGCATGTGTACCAGTTACCTGAAATGTTGTGGTTAAGGGGAAATGACTTAAGTAACGATATCGCCTTCGCATGGCTTCTGACTGTGCAACAGATTCCAGTTGTAAAATTTTTCCGCATATCCTACACCATACATTTTACTGAGCATATATATATATTTACTACAAAAGAGCATATATATCTTTAGCATGTAACTATATATTCTGTGACATTCAGAATCATGAGTTCCATATATATGATCCCATGCAGATGTCATAAGTGGTCATCCTGGCCGGGGCAAACCAATTTGGTTGGCTGGCAATTTGGCTTGACCCAGCCAACAAAATAGGTCAGTTTTAAAAACCATGGTCTTTAACCTTCTCAGAATATTCTACAGAATTTTCTTTTTAAATACCTTGAAGGAAGCAAATCATGGCTACCAAAATGGTGAAGTAGACATTTCATGTTCAAAGGGTGAAGTATGAGGAGTTGACCATCAACTGCCTGCAAAACCCCCATTAGTCTATGTTACATGCATTTTCATACCACATGCATTATAACAGCATAGAAGCAATTTTTCTATATTACCAAATTAAAATGAAAATAAAAGACATAGGTACATTAGCCGTTGATAATCTTTCAGTTTCACAATTGGACCAAATACAAATTGATTGATTGGCGTTTGCCAATACCTGGTAGAAAGTGTAGGACTCCTTTACATCTTTGCAGCTTTCTGCAAGCTTTTGTAAGTTCTTATTTTCCACAGCCTCTTCCAATTGCTCTGAAACGGATGTTGATGGCACATCACTGGGTGATATACCATTTCTGCTGGCAGATCCCTCCAATGATTGAGCCTCTGCTCCATTTAAACCAACATAAAGTTTATGATGAAGTGGTTCAAATGTTTTCAAGGAGAGGATATCAGACTCCTTACCAGAGGCAAAATAATTACAGGTTTTGATATTTGCATGATCGAGAAGCTTCACTGAGGAAGGCCTTTCAATCTGAATCTGTTGTACCTCCCACTGATTCTTTCTGTGTTCAAGTTGCTCAAGAGCTGCACAAACATAAGGCAGCTGCTCCATGTCTTCCACAAGCCCCAAGTTTGCTTTGGCCAGCCAATCATTGAGCTCGACTTCGGCCCCTCGCACAGACAACTCCACATCTGTTGTTATAGTGAACTTCGAAAATATATCATAGAATTCATTAGATGCTTCAACTACTTCTGGTGGAGCTTTCTCAGAAGGTACTAATGAATCCTTTGCTCGAGTCAATAGTGTAAACTCTAACAAATCACCAACACGATATTCTTTGACATGGTAAATATATATAGTGCATAAATCCTTGGAAGATATCATTGTAAAGCAAAGGGGACATTTTTTCCAGGAGTCCCCTCGATGATCCTCTTCCCCCATCAGCAGATACCGTAGGATGCAGGGGAAACAAAATATGTGACCACATGACGTTATTTGTGGACTGAGGGGACATTCCAAGCAGATGGGGCACTGCACAGGTGACGGTGTTGAGTATCTCACACATACAACATCTTCCCACCTTAACATCTTATCTGGATCCATATATTCAGTCGCATGTCCTTCAGAATCTAACACAACAAATTTAAAATTTGCTTGGAGAAAAAGATCTTTACTGTATGGCTGAATCTTCCGGGGCTTTCTAGGTGTGTTGACCCTTGTCTGTGGACGAGAAATTGGAAGGTACTGAAAATTCAACAAGTGATTACCATTCACCATGTGGCTTCTCCTTGCCGCTGAATGTACAGGCTCATGAACACTGCCAGAGTCTGTGGCTGCTATATCAGCATGTAAAAGACCAACTTGTCCAGTTTCCAGCCCATTATAATAGGGCCTCGAACGGGAAGATGTGCCTCCATTGTTAGGCCTGTTGAAGGAGGAAAACCTGTTCTTGTGGACTTGTGAACCTTTCTTTGTATCAGCTCTCCTCAAGTCAGGGGTCTGCTAAAAAGGAGAAAGTGCAGAGCAAACAAAAGCCTGCTTGTTAATATGCGAGAAAAATACTGTTCTAGGAAAAAAACAGCAGCGTCTATGCAGCTACTAATAATAATTATGACAGTAACAAAAAGCGACTTCTACAGCTTACATTATAGAGTCCTATAAAATAGGACCTATAAGATAGGACTGGAAGTAATATGAGAGGAGCGAAGGAAGGAAAGTTATCTAAATTCTCCCTTCCAAGTTAGAAGACAAAGGAGAAGTTTTTGATAAAAATAAGGAGGATAAACCAGGATGCAGCAGGGCCAGCTTGTTGAAATACTCATTGGTCCACAAAAAAGATATTATACATAAAAATTTGAAAATATTTAAATTCAAAAACGTTGAATTTTTCTTCCACCCAAAAAAAAAACGAGATAGAGATTGCATTGCAGGATCGGGGAGAAACAGTGAGAGAAGAATCAAAATTTAAGTGATCCAAATATCAAAGTATCAGCATAGGTGTCTGCTCAGGTAAGAATTACTTGTGATATTTCCAACCTACCATGAGTAGTTCCTTCCAATGATTGAACAAAAACTACTAATTTCTTGTATTGAAGAAGAAAAAAATCATTGAACTGCACATAGTTCTCACTTTTTTCGATGAAAGATGAGAGTCAGCTGTTGATCCCGCCTTCGAACCTGCTGAATCAACATCTTTTTTCAGTACTTATTAGAATAATGTAACTACAATAAGTCTCAACTTAACCCACAGACAAATACTGCATCCTCATAAGTAACAAGTAACAATTAAAGCATTCACATAGACATTAGATTGGTAAGAACTAAATCAGGCCTTGAAACAAAAAGAATCCAACTAATCCAATAAGCCCAAAAAAGGTACAAACTAGTCACTCTGTAACACGTACACACAGCAGCTGTAAATACCTGAAATTATCCTACATAACCCCCAAGTAAACAGTGACCTCTTGGCATCTTTCCTTCATTTTAGATTGGTTGCACCCTAAACTTGGATTTAACGGTTTCTAATTCCATTCAACAAATAGATCTGGATAATTCAAGGAAGCATGGATACACCATACAGGCCTCTGTATCCCTATCGGATATGGCACGGATACGCCTGATTGTGTATCCATGCCATTTCCAAAAAAAAAAACGGATACATTTAGGATATGTATCCCCACTTAAAGACTTAAATAACCCCCCCCCCTGCTGTTTCCTTTCCCTCTCATCCCCTCTCGGCCTATCTCACAAACCAGGGGCAGCGACCATCTCTCGGAGCCAGCCTCCCATGAACGGCCGGCGGCAACCATCCGCCCTCCACCCAGAGCCATCTAGAGGCCCTCTGCCCATAACCCCTCCGCCCAGAACCCATACTGAAATAGGTTAAAAAAAATTTGCTACATTTCTGGTTCTCTCCTCCTCCCTTGCTCTTCACCAATCCTTTCTTCTTCTTCTTCTTCTTCTTCTTCTTCTTCTTCTTCTTCTTCCATTTCCTTTCCTCTATTGTCTCCTTCTGCCAAGGCCCCATCCTCTCGCGTCATTTAACTATTCTCCTGTCTTTCTCTCTCCCACTCTCTATTCCAAGTTCAAATCATCTAATCATAAAGGTTTTATTCTTTTCTTTCATCTCATTTATTCTAAAGAATTTTCGGTGTTTGCATCAATTGGTATGATTTAATCATTAATCAGTCACCAACCAACCACAGATTATTTATGTTCTGATCTAGGAAGCATGAATACTTTGAAACAGGTGCCATATCCGTGTTGTATCCATATCGTACCCGTATCCATGTCGGATACAGCTACCTGTGTGTCCTACCTTTGATATCACACATCAACTATAAATCACTTCATCAAATCCTTTCTAAGTATGGTAAACATTAAACAAATGCTATATGACTTAGAAGCATGTGCTTTTTTCTCAAAAGATCTAAATAAAACTGTTCCAAAGCAATACATTACTCTTTGTGGAATAATTTTTCTTGCAAAAAAAAGGCATTTGTAATAGCATTTTAGACATATAACTACATTTTTCATGACAATTAAACTTTTAATACAAGAACTAACTTATATTTATTTATATATATATATATATAATAATTTTTTAATAACCATATCCTTGTCGTATCGTATCCTAGATTTTTGGGAATTGCCGTATCCCCGTGTCCATATAGTATCGTACCCATGGCCCGTATCCATATTCATGCTTCCTAGGTTCTGATGTTATTTTGGTGCCGAGATTATTGTTTTCTAGGAGAGGTGGATGTCGTTTAGGGTGGTTCCTGTTTAATTTTTTTTAATACTAACAATGTTTTGGATGAATCATATGTCTGGGTGCTTTTGTGTCTTGAATTTTTATGTATTTTCTTATACACAATTGCCCATTTGGTCTTCTTGCTCTTAAAATACACATAAAACATATATATAATACTTTTTTAATAGCCGTTTCCTTGCCATATTGTATCCTAGTTTTCTGGAAATTGTTGTATCTCCGTATCCGTGTTGTCATATGGTATCCCCAAAACCGTATCTGTGCTTCCTAGGACTATAATTCCAGTTTCAATGAAATGCTCAAATATCTGTCACTGCCGATTCTTCAAACAATTTTTTAAAACACAAGCAACCTGAACTTAAGGAATTAATTTAAAACAAAAGAAATTTCCGATCCGCATGCTTTGCAAGGCTGAATAGAGACATAAAAACCTTGGCAAACCACACAAGAAGTGGCCCCTGTCTGGAGCAAATAGTTGAGAGACCATTCAGGTTGAAAATACTAGCACAAAACCATGTGTTTATCCTGATTGACAAACTTTAAAAAAAAAAATATCGATGCCAATGTTTCGTACAAATTCAACTGCTAAAGAAATACTTCGTAGCATTGTGTATTCAATTCAAAACTACCCTTAAGAAATAAGTGCAAACCCTATGATTACATCACATTCTTATAGACAAGTGTTTGAATTTTTCATAGATATAAATTTTCAGCTAAAAATTCAACAGTGATATTGATTTTCAATAGAACTGTCAACGGCATAGATCTCACATCAGGCAATAAATACAAAAAATAAAAAATAAATCAGTAGAAAAAACGCAGCCAACCAAGGTTTACAAAACCAAAAGAACAACTCACAGAAGTTTCGTGGACCCAATCCAGAGATGACACCCGGCGTGGACATCTGCGGCGACCGATCGTCTCCGTGGCCTTGGACGGCGACGGTAGAATCGACCGAATGGGGAAGGTGAAGGGAGCCATGGGAGGAGCCGGGGGTTTGGTAGAGTGATGGACACGAACAAGAAGGTGAGGATCCTTGAGCGTCGGTGGGGGAGATGGACATGAAAATTTCCGAAGATCAAGGGTATGGCAGCAGCAACAGCTGGGTTGGGAGAAGGGAGACGAGTACCCCGGCCACGTATATATCGTTATCGCGCGAGAAAATCACGACACCAAAAACTTCCAACCTCAAAATGCCCACGGAGTCCCATGAATTAACCATTTTGGGCTTCTCCCCGTAGGCGTGCCGCCATCAAAAGCGGCTGTAGTCGGTCAACCTTTGAGGTAACCGGCTCAGCCAGTTTTCACTAACACAGCCCACTTCCCAATCGTCTAAATCTTTCCTTGAAAAAACCTCCTCTCATCCCCCCCCGTAAAATTTTTCACCTTTTGAGTGAGTAAAAAAAAATAATACTCTTTTTGTCATAAATTAATTATTTTATTTAAAAAAAATTATATTAATAACTCTATTTTATTAAATTAAAATAGTTAGGTACTTAACAAAAGTATTACAATTTTTTTTCTTATATATGAATTTTACTTTTTATAAAATAATTATTTTTTAAAATATAATTACTAATATAAAATAAAGAAAATATTTTTATAATATCATAACCAAAGTGCATGATCAATATGGACATGTGGAAGGTACTTGGTGATGTCCCAACCTCCTATTGTTGGTTACAAGTTTTACTCATGAACATTGGTCATACTGACAAGTCCGGAGGACCGGAGGTAAATGATAGTCTCATCCTCGAAGTCGTCCATCATATGCAAAAATATAAGTGCAAGTGTGCAGTAGCACGTACATTTATTAATGTGTGTTAGCAATTCCTCTGACCGTAGAGGACAAACATGCTGCTACTTACAGAAGCTAAGAAATTTGACTCAACTTTTCAATCCAATGTCATATTTTTTCGATCCTAAATTAATAGTTTTATTTGACAAAAATTTCAATCCAATGTTATATTTTTTCTATCCTAAATTAATAGTTTCACTTAGTAAAAAAATTATTTCATATTAATAATTTTATTTTGTTTAATTAATTAAGTGTTTGAGTACTTAAAAAAGCATATCGTAAGTTTATTTTCCCTTCTCGTGTGTTTCACCGTTCAATAAAACCATTTTTTTTCTAAATATAACAATCAATATAGGACAGAGAGAGTAATTCACAATTAGAGAAAATAAAGGAAAAGTATGAGTGAAATTTTAACAAATGAAAATTCTAGCTAATTAACACACCAATTCAAAATATATTTTTTTGCAAAATAGACTTTAATTTATATGTATATCTATATTATTATTATTAATAGTACAAGGGGTGGAACGATGTATTATCCAAATTACCTTTTAATTACAAGATTACATGTACAAGAGGAGTTCAAATATAAGAGGGAAGTCTAGAGGAATAAAGTATTTGCTTGGACATACGAAGCTTTATAATTTCGCATATTCTTTTGCAAGTTTGCAACGTTAATGTGTGTCCTTACTTATTAATACCCATGTCTTTCTTAGTGGTTGTCTGGTAACCATTGTAACCCAAAAGTGGTTCCACTTTAGAATTTTGAGCAATAGCAAAAAACAACTCATTGGCGGCGAGTTGGCTTTCTCGCCAACCATCCTCTTGAGGAGAGTTAGCCATCCTCTTGGCGTAAGGGAAAATGTGGACAGAAGGATATATGCTTTGTTTCTCCTTTGCTGCACTTGCCAAATGGCTACTTAATAGTTTGGGCTTAACCAACTTAGCACTAGGAACCTTATACTTACAGGCATATGGTGATTTGTAAATAAAGAATATCGTTAAACTATTAAACTAAATTAGGCCACGTTATGAAACTAAATTAGGCTAGTGTTTGAGTACTTAAAAAAAAATATCATAAGTTTATTTTCCTTTCTCGTGGATGTGAGTTTCACCATTCACTAAAACTATTATTTTTCTAAATATAACTATCAATATACGACGGAGAGAGTAATTCACAATTAGAGAAAATGAAGGAAAAGTATGAGTGAAATTTTAACAAATGAAAATTCTAGCCAATTGACACACCAATTCAAAATATATTTCTTGCAAAATATACTTTAATTTATATGTATATCTATATTATTATTAGTAGTAGTAGTAGAAGGGGGTGGAACGATGTATTATCCAAATTACCTTTTAATTCCAAGATTACATGTAGAAGAGGAGTTCAAATATAAGAGGGGAGTCTAGATGAATAAAGTATTTACTTGGACATATGAAGCTTTATAATTTCACATATTCTTTTGCAAATTGCAACATTAATGTGTGTCCTTACTTATTAATACTTATGTCTTTCTTAGCAGTTGTCAGGTACCATTGTAACCCAAAAGTGGTTCCACTTTAAAATTTTGAGCAATAGCTAAAAAAAACTCATTGGCTGCGAGTTGGCTTTCTCGCCAACCATCCTCTTGAGGAGAGTTAGCCATCCTCTCGGCGAAAGGCAAAATGTGGATAGAAAGATATTTTTCCAAGTTTGAAGCTTGTAAAGAAAAAAATTTATTTAACTTCCATGATAAAAGTCATTAATAGAACTATAACATGCTAAATTGATTGAGGTGTTGGTCAAGCTGTAATTGAATGGGGCTAGAACAACAAAAAAGGACGTAACTTTTGCGGTGGCTATGGCCGAATTAGGTCTAATCTAGTTGAATGATGTGAAGGAAGAAAAAGAGGGTGATTAGATGAATAAGAAGACAGAGAAGGAGAATGAGAGAAGCACGAAGAAGATGAGGAATAGGAAAAGAAAGAGGAGGAGGAGGAGGAAAATGTAGGGGAGGTGGTGGCAATGGTGATAAAAGTGACAACAATTGAGCTAGAGTCTAAAAGGGTCTAAAAGGGAATAGGAGGTAGAGGAGGAAGTCAGTCATGATTGGTAAGTGGTTGGTAAGTGGGTTAAGGGAGATGAAGTGGAAGAATAATAAGGTGGGGGTGGGGCGGGGGGTACTTGGGTTATTTAATACCATATGCATAGCATAAGTCTCATTTTGAGTTTTGACATCAATGAAGAGTTACACTTTTTATTATTATAAAAATGTTATACACAAGAAGCAAACATTACACTAACAACTATGACGTTTCTAGGCACACATAGGAAATTAAGGGAAGCCCTAGGGCTACACCCCAGAGGACAAGAAGAGTAAAAGTTTTTTATGTTTTCTACTGAGAATGAGTCCAACATAAGCTATGCATAGGAGTTGTGTTGACCGTGAAACCCAATTACGGGTTAAATCATTGCGGGGCAGTTTGGTCTTTCTATTCATAAGACCTAAGGTATAAATATAACTCAAAAAGGAGGCCGACGGGATTCTAAGAGAGAAGAATTACATAAACCAGAGCCGCCATTAACCCAGAATGAGAAGCCAACGCAGAGCAACACAAAGAGAAAGAAAACAGGAATTTCTGTGAGGAAGAAATTAGAGTTTTCTTCTTGTGTCTTGCATAAGGAGCGTTGTTGAGGATCTTTGTAATTCTCTTATAACTATTTTCTTATCTAGTAGAATTATGTGATCCCATAAATGTAGGCAGCAAGGTTGAACCATGTAATTCCCTATATTCTTGTTTTGCTTTCTAGTTGGCGTTTCTAGATTTATTATTCTGCAATACAGGCATTAAAAAGTAAAATTATACTATGTTTGTCCGGAACCAGAGAACAATAGATTTATACACTATTCGGCTAGACCTAGAGAAGGATAAATTTATACTCTGTCTAACAAGGGCCTGTTTTATATTTCCCACAAGTTGTTCATATTTAAGATGAATATCGCACATGCTAACATACGCTACAACAAAACTGGGTATTAGTGACGCTTATGTAAACGTCGCAATACTATACGTCGCTAATATATGCTAATAACAACATATAACAAAACGTCACAAAAAAAATAAATATTAGCGACGCATAATATTAAGCGTCGCTAATAATAGTCTATTAGGGACGCTTTAATTTATGCGTTGCTAATACTTACATTATTAGCGACATTTTTATAAGTGTCGCTAATAGATATATATTTAATTTTTTTAAAAATAAATTTTAACACTATTAACGACATATACTTACAAACGTCGCTAACAGTTTCAACAATAACGACATTTAAATATGAGCGTCGCTAATAATTCTTAATTTTTTTAAAAAAATAAAAAATAAGAACTGATTGCGACGTATATTCTATACGTCGCTACTACCTCATAGTAGTAGCAACACATAGTCATATGCGTCGCTACTACCTATTTTTATTAAAATTTTATTTTAATTTTTTTAAAATTTTATTATTTTTTATTTTTAAATATAAAAAAATAATTAAAATAAAATACTAATAACGACGTATATAATTATTTTTTATTTTAAAAAATAAAAAATATAAAAAATTTAAAATTAGAGGAAAGATAGTGTGTAGGTAGATAGGAGAGGGAAGAGAGAGAGGGGAGGAAAGAGAAAGGGGAGAGAGATGAGAGGGAAGAGAGAGAGAGGGAGAGGGAGAGGGAGAGGGTGGAGAGAGAGAGGGAGCGAGAGAGAGGAGAGAGAAAGGGTGGATAGAGAGAGGATAGGGAAGAGAGAGAGGGAGAGGAGAGGATAGGGAAGAGAGAGAGAGGAGAGGAGAGGGAAGAGAGAGAGAGGAGAGGAGAGGATATGAAAAAGAGAGAGAGAGAGGAGAGGATAGGGAAGAGAGAGAGAGAGAAGGGAAAGGGGGGGGGAAGAGAGAGAGAGAGAGGAGAAGATAGGAAAGAGAGAGGGCGAGAGAGGAGAGGATAGGAGAGAGAGAGAGAGAGAAAGGAGAGGAGAGGATAGGGAAGAGAGAGGGAGAGGGAGAGGGGGAGGGGAGAGAGAGAGAGAGAGGGATTTTATTTTGTTGTTTTTTTTAAAAAAATTAATTTTTATATAAAAAAACTAATTTAAAATAAAATACTAATAGCGACGTATAAGATTATATGTCGCTATTAGTACACGTATTAGCGACGTATAGAATTATACGTCGCTAATAGATGTACTAATAGCGATGTATACAAATATATGTCGCTATTAGTATTTACTTTTTTTATTTTTTTATTTTCAAAATTATTTTTTAAAATTTTAAAAAATTATAAAAAAAATGAAATTAGAGGGGGGAGAGGGGAGAGAGAGGAGGGAAAGAGAGGAGAGGGAGAGAGAGAGGAGGGGGAAAGAGATGAGAGGGAGAGAGAGAGAGGGAAAGAGAGGAGAGAGAGAGGGAAAGAGAGGAGAGAGAGAGGGAAAGAGAGGAGAGGGAGAGAGAGAGGAGAGGGAGAGAGAGAGGGGAGGGAGAGAGAGAGGGAAAGAGAGGAGAGGGAGAGAGAGGAGAGAGAGGGAGGAGAGAGAGAGAGTGAGGGAGGGAGGAGAGAGAGGAGAGGGAGAGAGGGTGGAGAGAGAGAGGGAGAGAGGAGAGGGGTTAGAGAGAGAGGATAGAGAGGGTAGAGAGAGAGGGGTTAGAGAGAGAGAGGGGTTAGAGAGAGGGGGTAGAGAGAGAGGGTAGAGAGAGAGAGGGCAGAGAGAGGGGGTAGAGAGAGAGAGGGAAGAGAGAGAAATTTGTTTTAGCGACATATTTGAGTAAACGTCGCTAAAAGTATATATTTAGCGACATACGGTCCTAGTGACCGTCGCTAATAATTAATGTTTTAAAAAAAACCAAAAAAATACATGCATTTCACCCTTCGCTTGTCACTCTCTGCCCACCACCGCGTAGCCCTTGCCGCACCACCACACTGCCGCGCCGTCGCCTCCGCCGCACTGCCGTGCCATCGCCTCCGCCCCCCTCATCCTTTGCCCACCGTCCCCCGCCTCTATCCCCCTCCCAGTCGCACTTCTTCCGGCCCCTCCTCCCCCCTTTGTAGGTACTGCCCCGTCGGCCTCCGCCGCCGTGTAGCCGCTCTGCCCTGCCGCCTTCCGCCCCATCGCTATTAGTATAGGGGAGGGAAGAGAGAGGGGATAGGGGAGGGTGAGAGAAATTTTATTTTAATTTTTTAATTTTTTATTTTTTTAAAAATAAAAAAAATTAATAAAATAAAATATACGTCGCTATTAGTACGTGTATTAGCGACGTAAAAACATATACGTCGCTAATACATGTACTAATCGCGATGTATATTCCTATACGTCGTTATTAGTATTTACTTTTTTTTATTTTTAAAATTAATTTTTAAAAATAAAAAATTATAAAAAATTAAAATTAGAGGAGAGAGGGGAGAGAGAGAGGGAGGGAAAGAGAGGAGAGGGAGAGAGAGAGGGAGGAGAGAGAAGAGGAGAGGGAGGAGAGAGAGAGAGGAGAGGGAGGAGAGAGAGAGGGGGAGAGAGAGAGGGGGAGGAGAGAGAGGAGGGAAAGAGAGAGAGAGAGAGAGAGAGGAGAGAGGGAAAGAGAGAGGGAGGAGAGAGAGAAAGGAGAGAGGGTAGAGAGAGAGGGGGTGGGAGAGAGTGATGAGAGAGAGACAGTGGTGGGAGAGAGGGTAGAGAGAGAGACAGGGGTGGGAGAGAGAGAGTGATGAGAGAGAAAGAGGGGTGGGAGAGAGGGTAGAGAGAGAGAGAGTGAGAGAGTAGAGAGAGAGGGGTGGGAGAGACAACATAGAGGAGAGAGAGAGTTTTTGCGACGCTTATTGTTAAGCGTTGCCAAAATTATCATTAGTAAGGATGTTATATTTGTGGTTAAAAGTAGGATTATTGCGACGCTTAGACAAGCGTCGTAAAATACTATCATTTACAACGCATAGAATGCATCGTAAAATGAAAAGGCGCGCGCGCGATTCCTGGGCGTGCGCTTTCTGAAAATTTTCGGCGCGGGGCGAACTTTTCGCCCCACGCGGGTTACATTTTGCCCGCCCCTATGCGGGCAATTATATAATCGCCCTCTAGGGCCAAATCGCCTGCACCGGCGTCTCGTCTCCTCCCGCAGGGTGCTGGCCCCGCCGTCTTCCGACCACCGCCCCGCGCCACCGGCCATCGCCTCCCTCCGCCGTTGATCGCCCACCCTGCGCCGTCCCTCGTCGCCTCCCCCGCCGTAGGATGAGTTCCGACCGCTGCCCCTCGTTGCTTCCCCCGCTGTAGGACGTTTTCCGACCGCCTCCCCTTTCGTCCGATCTCCCTCCACCACCTCCGTCCGCCGCCCTTCCCCTCCCAGGCTGCCTCCTTCCCCCCTACCCGGTTCCAGCCCTTCCCACCACCAGCTCCCCCCTTCCCACCACCAGCTCCCCCCTCCCCCTCTAAAAAACAGAGGGGAAGGGTGAAACCGGGGAAAGACGGGGGTGGGGGAGCGGGAGGGAGGAGGGGTGCCGGATCCGGCACCCCTCCTCCCTCCCGCTCCCCCCTCGCCCGTGAAAAACAGAGGGGAAGGGGGAAACCGGGAGCGGAGGGAGGACGGGTGCTGGATTTTGGCCCCTTCCCGCTCCCCCACCCCCCTTTCTCGCCTTTCTCCCCGGTTCCCCCCCAAAACAAGGGAAGGGGGAAGCCGAGGAGAGAGGTGGAGAGCGGGAGCCCGCTCCCCCACCGCCCCTTTCTCCCCGGCTCCCCCACCCCCCTCACTCCCCGGTTCCTCCCCTCTGAAAAACAGAGGGAAAACCGGGGAGAGGGCTGCTCACCTTTCTCCCCGGCTCCCCCCTGGGACCCAGTGCTCCCCCTCTCTTTGGGAGGGAGATGGTCCAGATTCCGGTAGGGTAGCCGGAACCCCGCCAGAATCCGACTCCCCTCCCCTCCCATGGCCGGCCATTAGTGTTTTTTTTAAAATATTTCAAGGCTTTTAGCGACGCTCATAAAAGTGTCGCTAAAGCCTATTATATATATTTTTAAAATATATTTTTATTAGCGACGCTTTTTAAGCGTCGCTAATGAGTTATTTTTTATTTTTTTAAATTTATTTTTTGCTTTAGCGACGTATAAAATAACGTCGCTAATAAGCAATTATTAGCGACATAAGTTTTTTAATAGCGACACATAAATATGCGTCACTAAAAGGCTCTATTAACGACGTTTTTTATTATGCGTCGCTAATAGACAATAGCGACGACACTTTTTTCGAAGTTTATAGCGACATTTTTTATGTCGCTAATAGTCATTAGTGATGTTTAAGTAACTATTAGCGACATATAAATACGTCGCTAAAAGTCTTTTTTGTTGTAGTGATAATTACTTACACTAATATGTATTAGTGTGTGCATTTTCTATCTTATAGATGAACGGCTCTCATGAGTAGCTTACACTACTAAAAATAAACCGCTTAGGTCCACCTTGATGTGTTGCTTAAGGAAAGAAGTAGATAACACCAGCTGAAGTTGACACAAGTGGAAAACAAATGTCTTTGCATCATTCAAGGAAATAACACACATCTATCAATATTGAGCAAGCCCACAATGAACCCAGTATAAGAAATATTTGGGAGCCTTTTATCCATAAGGTTGAAGGCACGCATGCTAGGGCACATTTGCACAATTGGTATTGGCACTAACTTACATTAGCAAGTACGCCAGCGATATAAAATCTTAATGGCTCCTAGGCATTCCTTACACACTGAGCTCATTATAATACTTCCAAGGTTATGTCACGAGCACTCCAATGACCGTAACCACCAACATCTAGAACACCCATGTGCACCAAAACACTGCCCACATGAATAATGTTCATAGTTTCATACAGACCTCCCATATTTTCTTATTACCTAAGGCACCAAACTTCTAAAGTTACTCTATTATCAAGCAAATAGTTAATAAGCGCCCGGTTGATCGCTACCGTGGACGAAGTATGTTGGCTGTGTCAGGCGCACATTAATAAGACTCTTTTATTAATAAAAAATAATAATAAAATTTGCTGGAGTTAATCCTCGGAGTTCAGCGCTTTAATTCTAATGTGTAGTCATTGAATCCCTAAAACTTCAAAGGCACAAGTTTTTTAATAGAAAACATACAACTGAAAGCTATTAGGGAGCGTGCTACAAGGAAAACTGCTGAACAAGGCCGAAAAACGTATCAACTCACCTAACATCCAAGTTATAAGTATAGACAAGCAACAAATACAAAATTACATTCAACCACACCCAGGATATTAACAAGAAGAAAAACTAACATATATCAAGGTGAAAGCCATCACA
This sequence comes from Saururus chinensis, assembly GCA_035235625.1. NCBI lineage: Eukaryota > Viridiplantae > Streptophyta > Magnoliopsida > Piperales > Saururaceae > Saururus > Saururus chinensis. Next base: position 39,477,913 of record CP141145.1, read on the forward strand.
CGAACCATTTCATTACCGCTGCGTTGCACCAGAATTGTACAGTACACGAGAACTGTCTCCACAAGGTTGGCTGGAAGCCGATTACTAAGTGAGTTAGGTAACTAGCCTTCTTCCAGCTTCCAACAACACTTCACATGGAGTTAGCAACGTTGTTAGTCAACTCTTAACACTTTTTGGCATTTTGGTGCATTAGCTTATATATTAAATACTCCCTCGGTTTTATATTAATAGTTATATTTAAAAATTAATATAATTTTTATTAAATAGTAAAACATACATATTTATGAAAGGAAAAATAAACTTATAATACTCTTTTTTAGGTACCCAATCATTTAAATTGAATAAAATGAAGCTATTAATATAAAACAAATTTTTTTACTAAATGAAGCTATTAATTTAAGATGGAGAGAACATAAGAATAGGTTTATAAAAACCTCAATAATCCCCTTAGTACCCCAACAACCCTATAAACCATCTTATAAATTTATAAGTAAAATAAGGTACCAAGGAGATTATTGGCTATTTTAAATATAATTTTAACTTGATATTATATAAGCATGCAATTGTGCAAGATGATGTTTTAAGGCATATGACGCCCAAAGTGCGCTTGATAGACGAAGCCTTTTACCAGTCTACCTCAATTTGTACATTTGTTAATCCCTAATGGCAATCGTAAAAAAATAATAATCAAATGATACAGTAACAAACTTAGGGGAGATAATAATTAGTGTCCTATAGGGAGGATAAGTAATATTATGTATTTTTATTAAAAAATGTGACTATGCAAACACCTCCATCCATCGTTACTTGTGTACCAAAAATCACATTTACCAAATCTCTCATATGTACACCACTTTTTAAAATATCATATGTTTTTAATTTTTTACTCTCAGCCTCGCTTATGGTGATGGGTGGTCTGTAAAATTATTTACAATATGGTAAGTGTAAGAGCCACCGTGTAATCTTTTTAAATTTGCCAGTGAGCGGTCATCGACAGATAAATTACAGAAGCAGCTGCATTTATGGTGGTCGGTGACCATCAAGACGCTTTCTAATCAGTCGATGGGTGCTTATATATATTTATATATCACAAATAAGTGGTTGTTCATTTTTCATAGAGGAAATGCTTCTTGCCACTAATAAATTAAGAATCACTATTGCCAAAGATGTTTTTGGCCACCTCGGTTAGCTACAATAGTGTTTGATGGCGGCTATGCGTATAGGACGAAAGGGAAGAAGAGAAGGACGAAAGGGAAAACGAGGGAAGAAAACTTGTTGGAGGAGATTTTGACGCCATTGCTGTGCAAAAGTGTTGATATTGGCGAAGCTGCCCTTGGGTTTAGGAAGTATTTTTTATACTCTAAATTAATAATAAGCCTAATGTAAGTTACACATGGTAGTCCTTCATCTATGAGATTAAGAGTATACACACTAACACATGTTAATGTTGATGTTATTGACGCTAATACGTGCGCCTTCGATCTTAAATATTAAAGGTTCTCATGCATGACTTATTCTAGGCTCATTGTCAGTGGGGAATATGAAAAATGCTCACTTAGTTTGATGCGAAGGCTGAAGAAGAACATTGTGAGGAACTTTTTTTGGGGTTTAGGTTTTAGGAGAGGTAAAAGAAACTTATAAGAAAAGGATGTTATGAAAAAAATACTCCCTCCGTCCTAAATTAATAGTTATATTTAACAAAAAAATTTATTCTATATCAATAACTCCATTAATATTTGTTAAATTTAAATAATTAGGTACTTAAAAAAGAGTATCATAAGCTTATTTTTTTTATCTTAGATGTAATTTTTTTTATTTTTAAATATAGATATCAATATATATAAGATGGAGGGGAGAAATTATAGTGTGCGTCACATATTATGGTGTATTTCACCACTCAAGACACAATCCATCAGCATATATGTTATAACTATTGGTACGTTGGTGTCTCAAACACTATGCTAAAGGAGTTGTTTGGTAACTGGTGAAATATATGGCCAATGTGTGATGCACACCTAAAATTTGTACAAATGAGAGAGTATCATTTTTGCTTTGTGTAGAGGATTAAGGAATTTACTAGGGTGTAAATAACCACATTCTCGTATGAATGTTGATTAGATTTTACAAGTGAGCCCTATACAAAATTAACATAGACTCACTTATCTCAACTAATCAAAACTTATATCATATGTAAGTTTTTGATGTACATCTTTTATGCGGAAATATAAGGCAGCGCTTTGTATTCGCTAGTACCTAATCATGTTAATTTGTTGGGGAGGTGCACTTACTGGTCTACTTTCAATCATAGGTTACCAGGTCCAAAAAATGCCCACTACATGTTCAAAGCCCTAAGCTCACAAGTTGGTAGATAGCCATATCTGATCATCCTACCGACAGTCATGACTGGAACGTTAAATAAAATGAGGGCGACGCTGAATTAACCATCTTCATGATTTCGCAGAACTCAGTAAAGCAATTTAGATTTTCAAGTTCAAATCTCTAATAAGTTCAGGAACATGCTTAGGAGAAGCTCCTGCTGTACAACAGCTGCTTGACCAAGCATGCTGTGATTTGATCGTTTCTGCGACTGATTTGGCCTCTACCGTTCTACCTGTTTTTTTTAATGGTTTTTTGAAAAACTATGCGCCACTGTGAACACAAACTTTCGAAGTTTGATTTCAAGCCTCGGACTGCAACAAAAGGCAGGTGACCGTGCATAAGGTCTCTTTGGCGTCACATGGAGACTGGAATGTCGGTGGCAGGGCTGCATGCCTGCAAGCACGCTTCAGGTGATCATAAGCCAGTCGTCTGAAGTAAGACGACTCAGAGGCAAATGATCTTTGTGAAGTGTGATGTCTCAAGATAGTGGAACCTGGTACGATGCATGACTCGATGAATGTGAAGAGGAAGTGAGTCTCTTCTGTTCATAATTTCGACGAAATGATGCTTACAGATCAAGGATCATTCCTCCCAGAATGGGTAATTAAGCTTAATACAAACACGGCATTGTAAGGAGCCATAAGGGGCAGTGATTCAATCTTCTGCGCGCGCGCGTTGGCATATGTCCGATCGAGCAGGCTGTTGCTCGCTGCATGTGATCGGTACGGTTCTCCGGGATGGCTGTTCCTTGTGGAGGTTCTTGAGGAATTGCCCACCGGCTGACCCGTGTCCATGTGGCGATGCCCGCATCGTGGCAAGCGGGTTTGGCATTTCACTAGTTCCTTCATATATCTTTGTCCCCAACAGACAGTCCCTGACGCACTCGAGTGTTCTTTTTCAGACGTTTCATGCTGTCGTTTTGTGATTGGTTAGGAGAAAAACAAAGCTGGTTTCCCTTTTTTTTAGGTAGAAAAAAAACATTCTTAATCACACATATCAGAATGAGTGGACGTGGATATAGGGGAAACGTGCATAGGCTGTTGATCACTTTTCAAGTTTCTCTCTTCATTTTTGAATGATGAGACAGCTTCTTCTTATTATTAATCACTTGGCCTTATGAAAAGTGGTCAAGCTAATAGAAAGCCGGCTTCCTTCTCATATGCCCAACCGCCAAAGATGGGACTTTTGTGTGATTCAACATTGCAGCTAATCGATGATCTCCTCGATCGCTCTCAGTGGTCGTCGGATCCGAGCACACTGCACCCTGCATTAGTTGACGGAACTTTATGATCCGGAATCCGATTGAGGACCATCGGGTTCGTGAATCTAGTGCATCAGAAGACACAAGTGTTGTCTTTTGAAAATACATAATACTAATCTTCCCTATTTTCCGGTATTAATTCTAAATCGAAAAAATGACTTTATTTTTACTTTATTCCTAGTGTTTCTTCTATCATGTATACCTATTTTCCATAATACATAAACTCTACCCCATTTTTTTTAAGGATAGTTCAACAATTCCTTTTGGTAACCGGCTTTGATGGCAGCTCTAACAATTAGGCTCCTTTCATCTTGACGGCCAGTGCGTAAGTCGGGCTTTCATTAGGCATGCATGCTAGATCTGGTTCGTGGCCAGAGCCAGCCATGCAAGCCAAATCTGGTCACGTAGGTCAAATCTGGCCACTGAGAGTGTGACCTCTGTCAGTTTTGGCCCCAGTCACAGAGCTTGGGTCATAGACTAGAGTGGAGCAGAAGAGGTGGGTGAAGTTTGAATGGCTGGCAGCAGTGACAATATCAGCCAATGTCTAAAAAGGAGGGGAGAAAATAGGGTTAAATTAAATTAATTTTTTTACTTAAGATAGAGGATGAAAGTGGGGATGAGTGATAAATTAGAGTAGATAAGGGTAGGTAAATAGAAAATAAGTGACATAAAAAAGGTGTGAATAGCCACGTCTATTAAAAAAAGCACTACCGGAAGAAAAATAGTTTCCGGGTCAATTTTTCATGACCCACTCCAAATATAGTACATAAGGGGCACTGATAAGTACTATACTTGCAGCCCTACGTGGGCTGGTCACGCTGGACGCGTTACTACCGAAAACAGTTTCTCAGTCATCTCAGGCAAGCAAAAGTGCAAAGCCCATAACTTGTCGAAACAGCGCCATGCCAGTCACGAGCTTCGTCCTCGACAAGACGTGAAAGATGCTCAGTTTTTTGTTTTGGGTACAAAATCTTACTCAATTTTTTTTTCTTTAAGAAATCTTCATTTCTTCCGTTTGGAGACATATAAAACCACTCGTCATCAAATCAAAACCAGCTCTTTCCCCGCCTCCCAGTCCCAGCTCCCACATACACGCGACGTCGGGTGTTGGCCGGCCGGCCGGCCGCGTTGGCGTGGTAGATTTTGGTTTGCTACCACGTCCATGTGAATCTTTTTCCTTTTTTTTTTATCGTAACTCGTCCACATGAATCCGTAGTATAAATGAGTTTTTTTTGTTTTGGCCGATCGTAGTGAAAATGAGTTAGCCTCCGCCAGCGAAACTATGGCATTGCTTCTTAAGGCCACTGAAATCATTCAGTCCGGTCCTGGGTTTCTGTAACGTACCATAACAAGCTTATTTACTCGTCTCTACAACAAGAAGAAAATGTAATCTTCACTAACTGATAGAAGGTAATTGCTTTTTAGCTGGGGGCTTGGGTAAAGGAAGTCAATAACGTATTCCGTCAAGGTGGGTGAAAAGAAAGACATGCAGACAGCCTAAACATCGCTGCGAAGGACGTTGAAGTGGCGTACGGTACGTAGCTTGTTGTTATATAGTCACAAGGATTGTGATTTCTTATAGTAGTAAGTAGTAACCGCCGAGTACAAGTGCATATATAATAACTGCTCAAATTTTAGTAATTGCAACGCGTCTGGAACCAAATCTGCTGGTGAAGTTTTTACCAGCCACAATGGTGAAATTTCACCATCCGCGTTCGCCATAGATTTTGATCGATGGATGGCAGGTGAAGCTTCATTAGTGACACGGATTTCGGTTCACTTTTCACAACGGGATTCATGTGCATTTTTTCCGGGGGTATTTGAAAAGAATGAGTATATACACCCCAATAATCCCCTTGGTAAGGGGGTTTATGAAGGTATTAAGGTATTGAGAGGGTTATTGGGGTACATATAGACTCATTTATTTGAAAAAAAATGTTTGAAAGGTTAAATTTTTAAAAACACTTTTGACTAAATTTTGAAAACTTACGCGCCTTTAAAATTTTGAAACCCTAATTGCTACTCATCCACCACTGGCAGCCAAAGTGGTCATTATTTTAAGGATGTTTAGCCGTGAGTTATAGCTCCTTGATCGTTGTTAAGATTAGGGACGGAGTTAGGGGGCCATGGCCCCCCCTAACCCATGAAAATTCTTATTATGCACATAAAACACTGATGACTTTTTCTCATTGGTGCAACAAAGTAGCCCCCTTAGTGACATTTTCCCACCTCGTCCCGGGTTAAGATCATGGTTTTCAAACCCACTATTAGGGAGCTCAGAAGTTAATTTGGCTAATTTTTTACTTTTTTAAAAACATAATTAAATTAAACAGATAGTTTTGTCTTTTAAAGAAGTCAATGATGTTTTTTTATTTTAGTTTTCTTAAATTAGAAAACCTTACAAGAACTTTTGAATTAAGTATAAGCTAAAAGAGAATTAAAATTTGATGGTGTATTGTATTGCACTATTGTTGCCTAGGGGTGTAAATGCGTCAATTTATCATTTTCTTTTGTGTTCGTGTCTCTCTGTATTAAAATAGATAATATTATTTTTTATTTGTCCATAATTCAAACAGGCACAGACAAGGGTTGTTCGTGTATGCAATTATCCGCATTCTTCAATTATATATTTTATTATTATTATTTTTAATTTATGCTAAAGTCGTAGCCTATATCACATAGTTAATGTTCATAAAAATATTTATAAAAAATGAATGTTATACTTTAATATGTCTTCTATAACATTATTATTTATTTATTTTATAGATTAGTTTATCCTACTATTATTATAACTTATTTTTTAATTATTTTTATTAACTACCCTTAATTTGATAACAAATAAGTCTATGTCAAAATTTTATCTTTATTTTGTCCATATCCGTCACAAACATATGCGAACGGATAAATACATGGTCTACAAAAAAACGGATTGCTGCATACATACCTTGTCTTTATCTGCGTTTGTCTATTTACACCCCTACCATTGCCCACATCTTATTAGCTTTTCCAATAAAGTGTACCTACTTGTCGACAACACTTTAGCATAACAGTTGACACCAAAGTGAAAAAGATTAGACAAGCCGTTTTAAAGTACAGGAGTCAAGTATGATATTTGAATTTGTATTAAGGGAAGCATTGTCTTTATTTTTAACCATGAACAGGTAACTTATGTTTTAATTAATACTAGAAAGCTTATTATAATAAGGAAGAACTAAGAATATGCAGTGTATACTATATTATATGAGGAGGGAGTAATGAAGTCTTTATTTAGGGGTAATAGAATCATTTTAAGTCCAATAGTTGTGCTCCGACTCTACCAGCCTACAAGTTTAAGCATGACCCAATAATGTACTAACGACGTCTTTATCAACACCAAGTCTTTATATATTACTCCGTCCCATATTAATAGCTCCATATATTTTTAATTTCTTTTAAAATTTTTATTTTAAAACATCGTATAAAGCTATTAATGTAAAATAGAAAAAATATAATACTTATTAATCTATTGCATGTTCCATTGACATTGCTAGTTGAATGCATCCCTGATCCTACTAACCTTCACGGCACAATCTAAAAGCCCAATGATAGTTGGCGACCCAACAAATGCTTGGATGTCGGCCACACATTTTATTTTTGCTACTTTCATGTTAGAGTTTCGATTAAAGGAATATTACTTGTTAAGAGTCAAGTTGCCTCGATCCCCACACATAAATTTTTGCTCTACCCAAATAGTTGGCCCGAAAACTCGTTGGGAATTATTGTTATTTGACCAAACCTGCTCAAGAGAGAGGTAGATGGCTATCTCCTTTTTTCCTATCCTTGAAGAAGTGAAAGAATGAGAAATTTCCTCACACTTAATTAAGTGAAGCAAGTTTACACGCTTATATCTTACAAGTTTCTAATAAGTACAAAATGGATATCACCTCTAACCATTCTTTGAACCCATGCTTATTTTCTTATCTTTCAATTAAAGATTTATTAGACTCAAACAGCACCGGATAGAACTAGGGGTCTACTTGTTATTCTTAATTATTAGCATCTACTCAAGGGGTCTACTTGTTATTTCAACATCAACGATGTAAGGTCCCTGATTTTTCTACGATTTTCTGGGATTTTTCTGCCATTTTTTTGGTCATTTTCGACAGGAAAATGTGACGTTTCAGCGTATGGGTATTTGTGTCTTTTCCTCATATTTATACCCGTAGAGTCGGGTGTGGGGCTTAGTCGCGGGCCACAGGCCTTGCTGCGCGCTTACGGCACGAAGTTTGGAGCTATAGTGCGTAACCAGTGAGTTAACGCGCATTGGGGACATAGATATAAAAATAAAAAAGGTGAATAGTAAAATCACGGCTTATAAAGCCATCTTCAGTAAGTTTCGTTCCAGAAACTTACAGAAGAAAAAAATGGCGTTCTGAGAGGAGAAGAGAAAACCCGAGGGCATATCCGGTCGCTCCGTTCTCCCTCCTCCGTCGTCGGATTCCGTTGATTCTTGTCAGGATCCGCTTTGCCTCACCGCCACGAGTCCGTAGGTACCGGCCTTGACCGCCGCCACGGCCTCTTCGCTCCTCCACGAGGTACCGAACCTTTTTTCGGGTTTTTCTCTCCTTCAATCCCGTTTTTGCACTATGGGTGTACGATTTTGACATCGTTTGCGGCCGCTCTCAACTAGACTTATGTTTAGTTGGCCGCTAGGAACCCATAGACACTGGCTGGAGCCGCCGCCATGCTTTCTTCGCTCCGTGGTGAGCTACCGATCTTTTGGTCGGGTTTTTGTTACTATTCACATCTCACTGTCCGTGGGATGTTTTGGACGCCGGTGTGTTTCCGGTCGTCGTCCGGCCATCGGATGGACTCTATCCAGCCTACCTCGACCCAGTGTCGGTAGGGGGTTGCCGTTTCCGACCCCGCCTCGCCCCTATTGCCTTGCTCCGCCCGATTAGACGCTTTGGGTGCGTCTCGGGTCGTTGCCATTGGCGAGTTATGGGCCATTTGGCCGTCGTGGGCTCTGCCCCGGCTCGGCGACAGTGAGGGTCAGCCCCACTTGGCCCGATTATATACTCCGCCCGGAATGGGCCGCTTGTCATGGCCTTATACCGTGCGAGATGCATAGCCGCCCGCACCATGGGTATTGGTTGTGGGTGGCGATCGGCGATGTCGCCGCTTTGATTGGCCACAGCTAAGGGCCTTAGCCCTGTTGGCTTTTGTGGGCCTTGAGCCGTCTCCGTTCAGCCCTCTTCCCCCGCCCTTTGGGCCGCGTGTGCATGTGGCCACGCGTGTACTTCTGGGTTTAGGCGCCGCATTCGTGCCGCCTAACCATCGGTTGGCGTTGCCACCGAGTGGAGTTGACCACTAGAGCCGTCCTCCACCTCTCCTTTGATTCTCGAGCGTTGCCCCACGCTCTCCGCTCTTATGTGGGCCTTTGTTGACCGGAATCGTTGCCGTTGGGTGCTGTCCACGGCCGATTTCGACGTCTTTGTGGCCGGCTGAGCACGTTTTAGCCAGCGGCCGATTTTCAGTGTACACCATCGACTTCGGGTTGCACCGCCACTTAGGTTGGCATGAGATTTCTCCCGGCCGCCCTGGTGTGCCGCCGTGGATCGCGGGTTTTACCGCTTTGAGTTCTAACACTCTGTTTGGCCGTGATAGTTCCGGCGCATCCTAAAATCCTCGGGACAGCAGCTCTCTCAGCCAGGCAACGGTTTGACCGCCAACTCCGCCGCCGACGCCGCCACCGTCGGGTGCTCGCCATCGAACGTCGTGATTACGAGGTAGGGGAGCTTTGAACTCGTAAATTCATGAAGCATGCTTTGAATGAGTAGCAGCATGCTAGGATTGTATGATTCCATGCTTGGATGTTAAGTAACGATCCGATTGCATGATGTGCGTGTAAGCATGATTGTATGGTATGATTGATATGCATGAGATGTATGCATGTTTTACGGATGTGGATTATGTATGCGCTGGCGATGGCTAGCAAATATGTCAGTATGCTATGTATGGGTTATGCACGTGCTAGTGATGGCTAGCGTGCATGTTTGAAGTATGTATGAATGTGTGTGTGCACGTGCTAGAGATGACTAGCGTGTACGTTTGATGTATGCATGTGCTAGTGATGGCTAGCGTGCATGTTTGATGTATGTGTGAATGTATGCATGTGCTAGTGATGGCTAGCGTGCATGTTTGACGTGTGGATGCATGTGCTAGTGATGGCTAGCGTGCATGTTTGACGTGTGGATGCATGTGCTAGTGATGGCTAGCGTGCATATTTGTAAGTTATGTATGTATGACCGTATGTATATGTTGTACGTATGTGTGAGACATACGTATGTATGATGGCATTTTGCCTATGCTTTGGATGTGCGTAAGTGTATGTGGGCAGAGATATGGGCGATGGACAGTAAGAGGTGACAAGCTCTGTCTGAATTTGGATGCGGTTGTGTAAGCGTATGACAGAGGATAAGAGTATGACGGGCAAGGATTAGAATGGATCAGTTTGAGGTGGATTGTATGTTGGGCATTTGTCGACAAGAAGAGTGTTCATAATTGTACAAGCATAACGTACATATTATGAAGTGAAAAATAAGTATAATAAGTGAGATATAAGTAAGAGGGCGACAACTGGGTTGGCTCTGAGGAGCGTTATTTGAGAATGTCAGTGTAAGAGGTTTTGGCCATAAGATGGATGACGAAGTGTAAGACTGTAAGGGTTTGTTGTACGATGAGTTTTGTCCATGATGTGGACGAGTAAGTGAAGTCTGCTGCCCTGACGAACGTGGGTTTCGGATCGGGCTCAGCTTCAGTTTGACGGCCGAGGACTGTGAGTTTGTGTGGCATAATTATACTGCATAATATACTTAATTCAAACTGGAATTATAAGCACAGCTAATGATAGCGTTGTGAGTTTGAGACCTGAGGGTTCGACGGATTAAGTTCCGTGTTTGAGCTGGCCGCTGATGAGTTGGCCGAGCATTTATCATGTCTTGCCATGGTGTTTATCCTGCAGGATGTTGTCTGTGTGCTATGTAGAGCACCGGACGTCTGATGCTCTGCTGAGAGCGGTGTTGTTTCTGATTTGGTCTGCGTGCTGTATAAGCCCGTACGTTTGATGCTCTGTTGAGAGCGATGTACCTTTCTGACTTTGTCTGCGTGCTGTATGAAGCCCAGACGTCTGATGCTCTGTTGAGAGCGATGTACGTTTCTGATTTGGTCTGTGTGCTGTGTATGCCCAGACGTTTGATGCTCTGTTGAGAGCGTTGTATGATTTCGCCCAAGAGTGGCACTGTACGTTTTTGCCCAAGTGGCACTGTATGTTTTCTGCCCAAGAGTGGCAATGGTACTATAAGACCCATTATGGTGGGCAATTCTCTGGCACTATAAGACCCATTATGGTGGGCGATTCTATGGCACTATAAGACCCATTATGGTGGGCAACTGTATGACCCCTTATGTGTGGGTGTTTATGTTTGCGCGCTCAGGTAAGTAGTATCATGGATCTACTCTTACCTGTTTGATCCAGTGCCCCATGAGCATTGGTGTGCCTTACCTTCGGAAAAGTCCATGGCGTCTAGTCACTCCCCGGAGGTTAAGGTGTTGCCCCAGTGGCATTCTTTTCCATTTCGACGCTGGAGCTTATTAGTTGTAATGAGCTTCAGTGGTCGTTGATATGTGTACGATTATGAGTACGACTGTATGTGTATGAGCAGGACTGTAAGTGTATGTGTATGAGCAAGATTGTAAGTGTATGAGCATGAGTAAGACTGTAAGCGTATGAGTATGAGTAAGACTGTAAGCGTATGAGTATGAGCACGACTGTAAGAGTATGAGTACGATTGTGAGAATATGGTTCTGAGTAAGACAATAAGTATGATTTTGTGCAGACTGTATGAGTAAGGTCGTACGAGTCTGATTGTACGAGTAAGGTCGTACATGTATGGGTAAGCTGTATGAGTGAGCATACGATTGTACGAGTAAGATCGTATAAGTATGCGTATGTTGTATGAGTATGCGTACGGTGGTACGAGTAAATTGTATGACCCTGGATAAGGGTGTTTGTGTAAGTTGTTTGGATAGTATGATTTTGGCACGATGGTGCCTTTGGTATGATCGTATGTGTATGTGCACGATATGATTATATTATGCTTCTGCTTCATGTTTGAGTTGCATGACGCATGGATTTATGAACTTATGGAGTTTACCGTTTGGGATTTTCCCTACTGGGTATTTTCCTACTGAGTATGAAAATACTCACCCTACTATTTTTAGCCCCGTTATACGGGAGGTTTTGCAGGTTGTGCGGAGAGCTCCTGGTGATGGACGCTCATTTCAGCGGTGGATTGATTCCCGTTGACTCAGGTATCTGCTTGACTCTCTGCGAGTTTATTTGTGCCACGATCTCCTGTATTGGGTGAGATGAGAATATAAGATGTTTATTCTGGACTTTTATTTGGATCAGTCAGTGGACTGTTATGGGACTTGTACTCAGGGATGCCTGGGAGAGTGATTTGTATTTAAAAGTCTATGATCATAGCAAATTTATTCGTACGTGTGTTTTCGAGTAGCGCCTGATGATATTTGCTTTGGCCGTACGATGATTGACCGTATGTGGATGTTTAATGTTTTAAATTATAAACTGTTTTATCAGGTTTTGGTTTCGTCATTTTTCCTCCGATTTACAGACGTTATATTGAAAAAATTTTCCGTGAATTTTAAGAAAAATGTGTGAAAAATCTCGGGCGTTACAAACGATCTATATGGTAACATTAAAGGTGTTAAAAAAAGTTTGAAAACTCAACTGGGCATGATTCGTGTTTGACCTCAAACTCAAAATTAGTGAAGCGAATCTCAAACATATTTGCGTTCAACTCGGCTCAACTTGAAGCTTAAAAAAATCTTGAACTCACTATATATAGATTTCATGTCTCCCAAGCTTCAAACTTATTATATCAAACATATTATTTTTACCTTTTTCAAGTACATTTACCTCAAAGTTTTATTATATGAAGTAGATAATATGTCCCCTGAGAAGTAGAACCATTTTATAGAACTTTATTCCCTCCCTCCTGTATTAATAATTAAAACTAGTTCATTTTATTTTCTAATACTAACACATTAGACTACTTTATGACCATATACGCATTAAGTTATTTTTTTCTCTAAATACCCATTGACCACCAATTATAAAACTAAGCAATGATCGCAAGCTAAAATAATTCAACTCGAGCTCGACTTAAACTTGAAATTGAAGTTTCAAGTTCAAGTTGAAACAATATAAAGTTCAACAAATATTTCAAATACTCACAATGCTCACATGAAATAATATAAAGTTGAAGCAATGATCACAATGCTCAGCTCATTAATTCCACATTTAGGTAACATAATGCTTTAAATTTTACTCAATGGATAGGCTCAATTAGCTCATAATGAAGAGTTTAGATGCTTAAGACATCATCAAGTACGACAAAAATGACTTTCATATAGGTTTACATGTTAAAAAGAGTATATATATGTGTGTGTGCGTACGCATGCTCAGACATCCAAGGCTAAAAATCCATGTGATACAAGGACCCATTACCAATGGACTTCTTGAAGTAAAATAGTACTGGTGCACTGAATAGGAAGCGCTCTAGACGAAAAGGGAGGGAGCAAAGTGGCATCCACCTTAGGAAAAACAAGTAACTATGCCCCACATTATAGACCTCCCTGTTCAGTAATTGTGGCAGCAGAAAGGTCGCAATGGGTACTCTCAACCAAACATGCAATAATGTGGAACTAGGCCTACATTCATGTAAAGCAAGCTTTTTTTTAATATCCACTAGTCTGCAACCCTTGCTTTTCTTTATTTTAATTATATCATCTAACTCTTGCTAGGCTACATGAAATTTGGAGTAGATTCCCCCTAGCCTCACGTGATATCCATATTGATACTGTGCTTTCCTTTAATCTTATCGAAGTTGAAATTCAGAGTTAATACTTTATCATCTTTTCTTCAAATTGTCCATATTTTCATGCACCATTTCTATTTAATTCTCCCATTAAATAGGAGAACTAAATCCATCTTACAGAAATTTCCGTTTTGAAAATTTGTAGGTAGCAAATCACGTACTTGGAGCTGTATATTTTGGCTAGATTAGAAGTTATTTTTTCTTTTTAATGAATGCTGGATCAGAAGTTATTTCTCAAATAACGATCTAAGGCAACTGGGGATCCTACTTTCTTAAGGCTAGATAATATTAATTTGAATGGCTCATCTTTGGAATGCCATCCCTATTGGTTTTGGAGGACTTATAGAAGGTTGTTATGGTTCAAGTACATAATTAGTTTGCTGGTCCACTATGCTCTACTCGAGGCAAGAACTTTGCCCTTTTAAACACGAGCTTGCCACCAGTACATAGCACCCACAAAAGCCTCACATCATCGTTAGAAGGGACTATTTTACTGTAATCTCCGTGGCCTGGCATTAGCAGAAATCGGTTCCGCATTTACTTTTCACAACTTCATATGTACTAAGAGCTGCAAATTTTGTTACAAGAGTGCTCACTTCTTTCATAACGGGCCTTCCATGGAATTTATGGTAGTGTTGTTCTGTATTCCTTATGTCCAATATTAATAGTTATTTTTTTTTAAAAAATATTTTTATTAAATGGTAAAACGTATTTTTAGAAGAGAAGGGAAAATAAGTATCATTTAACAAAATAAAGCTATAAATATGGAACAATTTTTTTGTACCAAATGGAATTATTAATATAGGATGAGAAGAGTATGTAAGGTCCTTTTGAACCTTGATGGGTATAGATTTGTTTTGTAATTTTCTTAATCATACAATATTTTTTGTCATTTAAAAAAATACACCTTTTATTAGTTCCTTATTATCAATCCCATCTCACGGGCCTTGATAAAATAACTTTTAGATCCAAGAATTTGTTATTTACATGTGATATTTGAATAGTGGGATGGATGACAACGGTGTCAATATGGCGGGATGATTTTTTTTTCTTGGTTAACAAAGGCGGGATGAATATTGAATAGCACTTCGCATGTAAAAAAAAGTCGTCACCAACCTTTAGGAATGGTCTGTTTACTTTTCTCTATGCTGGCGGAGCGCTCGCTGTTTGAAATTTTGGAAACGGAATCGCTCTTTCAATCAGTCAGATTTTGTAGGGACTGAATTCACTTGATGAACTTTGGAGGATAGGACAGGCAAGTGGAAATTCGAACATAAATGTTACTTTGACTTCATGCTGGATACTCTTACGATAAGGCATATTCTATCTACATGAATAATTGGACGCCTTGATGGGCGCGATGGTTGTCTCATCCACAACCTGCACTTGACAACAACAAAAAAACAAACGTGTGGATGAAAAAGAAAAGGTACATAATGGATTTTATCAAGAATACTTAAATGGTTTTATTTCTATTATAATAGCTATCTACAGGGATTAGTCGTGCAATTGCAGTAATTTCGACTATAATAATTGTGAGTTTCATTGGGTCGTACAGTTAAAGATAATTTGCCCACTGTTTGGGCCCCATAGGAATTGACAGGGCACATGACCAAGTACATCAGGGTCTGCATTTTTAACATTTCTCCTGTAGAGAAAAAGGGGTAAAAAGAGCAGCACAAAGCAAGATAACAAGTTCATCAGTTTCTTCTTTACCGAAAGAAAGAGTTCAACATTTTACATAAGGCTCTCACTGTATTACCGGATAAACCAATGGGCAACGGTCTGTGTCACTGGTATATGCTCATGGGGAATATAAAAAGCGACCATATAAAATTGAAACCGGTGAGCCCCAGCCGCAAAGCTACATGTGTGATAATTTAGCTTTGGGCGAAAAAGATTCTACTGCTGCGAGACATTCAGCGTCTATCTTCTTGTTGTTTTTTTGGGTACAAGCCATGCATCCAACGTCCAATCGCTAGCTTATGTGAGGGATGCCAACGTATACTGTATTACTGTTCCATGATTAACGATTAAAGAACTAGTGTATTGGAGTTAATGAAAAGAATGATTCTATTGGCCAGTGGGGTGTACTGTGTCTTTATTTGGGGCGGGGGGGCTGCATCCAATGGTCTTCAGCTGTGACAACACTGCATCTGTGGGGTCTTCCATGAGAGGTCGTGATCCCTTGACAAAGGAAAAGTACGTACGTACTGTGCGTAAGCATCCGAGGGAATTGTTCGGGGAGGCACTGGGGGCCAAGGAAGCGTCAGAATGGCAAAGAACAGAAGAATTGAGCAGACCGCATCACATGGATCGCGAAAAACCCATCTCCATGCTCTCTTCATCCATCCACAAACGATGGTCTGGCGGTTCCAATGTTTGGCCCCCACTCCCGTTGCTTTCACTTTCATGTTGGGTGGTGTACTTGGTTGGCTCTTTACATTTATGGGCTCACACCCCTCCCTTTGTGAATCAGACAAGACACAAAATGCATCTCATGCAGCCAAACCTAAACATTGCTTCATGGGTCCCGGTGTGACATGTAGGGATATATCTATCTATTTATTTATTTATCTTTCTCTAAATATATATACCAACGTGGCTATTTAGATCCCGTTATTTTTATTATATCCTTTAAAATAAAAAAATTATATTTTTTTTATTTTTTTCCCCTATCTCCCCCATCCTTTTGACCCACACTTCCCCATATATAAACCCTACATTCTTTCCCTTCTCCGGTATCAACTCCAGTAACTATCGGTCAGATTCAGCCACGCCCGGCTAGCTCGTGCCGTGCAACAATGACCTGCCACATCTAGCTGGTAGTGGTGGCCGCGACTAGCTAGATTTGGTTGATAGAGGTTGCAACCAATGTGCTGGCTAGCTGTTGGTAGCAACCCACAGCGGCCACACGCTGGCCAGCCGCGACAACCATGACCTGTGCACGGCCACTAGTCATGACCCACAACAACTGCGTACTAGCCAGATTTGGCCGCTGGTTGAGACCCACAGTGGTTGTGCGCTGACCCGATCTGGTCAACCGCGGCCGCTGGTCGCGACCCACAGTAGATGAGCAGCCGTGCTTTGGTTGGCCGTAGCTAGTGCGTAGCTGCTGGTCGCAACCCATAGTGGTCGCGTGGCCATAGCTAGCACATGACCGCGACTAGCCGCAATGGCAAGAACAAGTCGCCGACATTGATGCCAGTGCCAGAGAAAAAGAAGGGAGTGGGGAAGAAGAAAAATGAGAAGAAGAAAAATGGGGTAAAATGGGGGATGTGGGAGGTTTATAAAAGATGGTGGGGTAAGAAAGCAATGGGGGACACAGGAAAAAAGAAGGGTCTAAATAGCCACATTCTCTCTCTCTCTCTCTCTCTATATATATATATATATATATATATATATATACACACACACACACACACACATTGTGAGGCTAACCTTCGTGCTCAACTCACCACAAATTCTAACATTAAAAGTTTGATGTTGCGTTTGTAAGTTTGCCATGGCCACACCACAAACTTTTCATAAAGATAAAAAGAGTAATGTTACAACTGCTTGCGTCAAGGGGTGTGGTTCCATCCGAATGCTGTATAGAAATGCCGGTGTCACTCTCCATCTTAAAATAAGTGTTCTATTTAATTTTTTAAAATAAACTTAAATTAGTAAAAAATATAATCCAACATGTGTCAGCTCATTTGTAGTCACTATAAGTGGGCAATATCAATCATATAACCTCTTTAAGAAATTATTAAGTATGCATTATGCTCATCGTCAATAGAGTAACTTGTGGCCCATAATAAATAAAAAAAAATCTATATGCACCCCAATAAACCCCTCAGTATCCCCAATAACCCCTTTATGTATTTATGAATAAAACGGGGTACTAAGGAGATTAGTGGGGTGCATATAGACTCATTCTAATAAAAATGGCATATGCATATCCATCACTAGTTTTTGAAGTAAAATGGTTGAATCATTTTATTATGTAAAATGCCAAATTAACTTACATTTTGTTAGAAAACTTTCAAAATTTAATCTACCTATCATCAGCTGTGGGAGTGATCAGATTGTTTATTGTTTCCCTCTGCTAATTCTAGTAACATTTTGTATTGATCGATTTAAGGAACTGATCAATCACAAATGCTTTTCAAGTTGCTTTATCATTAAGCAATTGTATGGATCGATCATTATAAACGAACTTTGATGGTTATATATTTTCGGTTTTTCACACAGGGTTGCGATATTTGAAAGGGGATTTCGTCTCAATCTTAAAAGGGGGATGTTTTTCACTTAGAAAATAGTGTATTACACTTCCTTCTTCATAAAAAATCTTGTATTATCAAAATCCTTGTTCTTTCTATATATCTTGTAGAATAGAAGATAAGACTTGGCCACAAAGTTCCAAAAGGTAATATGAGACTTGTCTTCAAAAGTGTAATGCGCATACAAAGAAGAAAGCTTCGTTGTATCTTAATGATAGATTTGCAAAGTTCCCATTTACACACCAAAAGCAAGGACTTGGTGGGGGTAAATATTGCTATAAAGAGAGTGTTTCACACCTTAAAGTATGTTGTAGTGCATTTTTTACAATAAATTTATTGTCTTAAAACGGTCATTTCAACAAATAAATTACTCCTCTATTCAGCCACGATTTGAGATCTAACTTTGAAGATTAAGGAATTCCCACCAACAAAAAGGGCCTTTGAAACTTAACCCTTCTTTTTAAGAGGATTGTGGTAGAAATACACCTTTAAACCATTTTTCTTTCTCATCCAAACATGCCCTCACTATCTAGACTGGGACATCAAAACTGTTCTTATATCTTCATAAGAAAAATACTAAGCCTACCTAGTGTTGTCTACGGGATAACCCACATGCTGACAGGGATCACACCTTGTTTTAAAAAAATTAGGCCCCACATATATATCAACGGTTACATAAAACCCATGTTTTCACCCGTTGCTGAATAAATACAAGTTATAGTACTAATTAGTTTTTTTGAGATCAGCACAACCACGATTTTTGTATAAATACCTTTCTTAACAAATGGTATATATAGAATACACATCAATTCTTCATTGTACAATTGACATTTTCATTTTGTTCGATTCACAATAAAAGATGTGCTCATGGGTAAAGCATATCACTTGGTTTTGTGGAAGAATTAGGCTTAGAGTGAGAGTTGAATTGACAATTGAAGAGAATCACTAAGCTTTATAGTTGTTTAGATAAAATGGGAAAAAACTCCAATGAAGTGCATGCGTCTGGCGAGAGATGCTATACCTTCCAGCGGGCTAGTTGGGGCAATTGGGCGAGGTTGGGCAAGGTTTGGGGTGATAACGCTAGGGTCTTGTGGACGATGTGGATGTCTACCACGATGACAACATGTAAATTTCTTTGCTATGTTTACTTGATTGCATGCTTATGAATTAAGTTATTGCTTATGAATATTGCATGTCTGCTGTATTTTATTCTGTGAGGGGACTGCTAAGAACTTGACACTACTAAGGGTTGATCATTGACCACGTGGGCAGCAGTTCATCTAGGGTATGGCACCCGATTGAGGATTAATGAAAAGTTAGGTAGAGGCATATGGCAATGGCGGTTAGTCTTCTTCACTATAGAAGGTGTAAATTGGAGCTGGTGCCTGTCCGTCTTCGTTTCCACTCTATATATTGTTCTATACTGGACTTGTGCGGTCTCCTAGAAACCATGAAGTCATTTATGGCTTCTTAATCAGCGTTTGGCCGATTCTTTGGAGGTATATATTGTGGACTACCTTAGCAGTTTCGTTGCAGTGGAGGTCTGGTTTGTACAATTATCATAAACTTTGTCACTGAAATATTCAATGTGCATATGGGATCATGTTTGCCTAGGACCGTGTTGCTTTGTTTGTGTTTGCTTGTGTTCTGGGCTTTGAGCTATGTTCTCGGCCTCTCACAGCCTTTCTTGTAGCAAGAGGGTTCCTCGTGTACAATGGTTTGGTTTAGTGTATAACATCGCCATTATTTGTACAAAAAAAAAAGATTACATAAGACAAGCCGAAAAAAATAAAAAAAGGCTGCCTTCTATAGAGAAAAAATTACTCTACTTCTAAGACCTTTTATGTATTTTTTGTTCAACATCTAAGAGCCATGATACATGGAGCTCGGCCCAAACATTTCATGGAAAAGACCTGTTCCTGATCTAGATAAAGGGACCACTACAAGCAGATGGACGACAGAATTTGTCCACACTATAATGGATGGCCCTTCTTAACTAACACTGTGCCCAACTGGTGCAGCATTTTTGACTTATACCGCCCCGGCCAAATTGCTCCAGACAGATGAGAAGGGCCACAACCGAGAATAGTGTCCCTCTACAATTCCGCAGTTCCTGCATAGTGGCTCCTGCAGCAGTCCTGCGAGGCCTACATACGACGTAGCTCACTTGGATAATCCTATCAGCTCAATATTGCCATATATACTGAAAGACATCAGTATCCTAGTTAGGCAACAAGGATGGAATGGATTCGTGTTACCCGCCATGTCTGCAAGTGAATTTATTGTTGGAAGCACTCCTGCCAGTTTGCCGCGCCTCTGAATCTCGCCGCGGCCCATTTGTAAATGCTGCAATTCGATACTTGCCACGGGGTGGGAGGCCGGCGCTAACTTGCTCTTAACGCGATTCGCGGCTTCAATTCCCTGAGTCCCCGACTCCTGACGCCAGCCACCCCCTTACGAGTCGCCCATCCCTTACCGGCATCCTGTTTATTTAATGGGACAACAAATTAATGCTCCGTTTGTTGGCCCAATCAATTCCTAAATAGAAAAAGACCTCCTCCAGCGCTAATCTGCGTGACTCGGTTGAGAAAAATCAGATATGGCATTGAGTCTGGCTCTGGGCATATTAAAATACCCACAAAAGTACCCTCCACCCCCGCCAGGATTAAAAAAACAAAAAAACGAACCTTCCTAATTGTGACCAACTACCGGGTGCTTACGGATGAGGCTTTGACGCCAACGCCAGATTGCCAGTGCCAAGGCCAACGGCCGGGTCTGCGCTTTGCGAGTTGCCCAGAAACTAAATATATGTAATCCGTAGCGTATATGATGATGATGGGTTAGGGAAAATGACATGCAGCCTTTTCGGCATATACTGCCATTTATGCTCCCAGCCCCGGCCGGTGACCCTGCATCACATGTGCCACATGGGAGCTCGCCCGTTTAACCAATTACTAACCGCAGCTCACACTCTTGGCCGGCCCCCAATTTTGTGTGACACGCAACAGCTACCTTACATTCAAGTGGGCTCGGATCTAGCATGTGAATGCAGGTGACCCGTTCAGCCCTCTCCCCACTGCTGCCGAGATGAGATGAGCTGCCCCACGGGGGGACCACTCCGGTGGTGGATTCGGTTACGAAAATTTCATCCATTTCATCAATACCTGCCCTGCTCTTGTATAAAATAAAGTACCATTTGAAGAAATTGGTTGGAGTGGCATTTTGGTAATTCTGATGGTTCTCTGGGGACAGATTTGGGTTTGAGTGGACTTCACTGTGAGGCGTGGGTGCGTGGCCGCTTTCCGCAATAGACGGAGCACGGGGGACGTCGTTAAGAGGCACAACACACGTCCGAGCTCCCCGTTAGTAACGGCCGTCCACCCGAGTCTGCAGCGGTCCGACCCGCTTAATTTCTGATGGCCGCTGCCTATCTGCGCGCTCTCCTGTTTGTCGGAGCCCGGGAGGCGGGTCCGCTGTAAATTCTGATGTCTCTTATTACCGCCGTTATCCACAACCCCCTAGCTTTTCGGCTATTTCCCTTCCCACCCCGCCATCAAAATCCCGTCTTCTCCGAGATCCTCTTCCTTCCACCTCCACCTCCACCTCCACCTCCTCCTCCTCCTCCCACCATACTTGTTCCTTGTGTCCGAGCGAGCGAGGGGCCGGAAATTCTCAGCGGTTTCCCGACCCTCGCACTTGCTCTTCTTCGCCGAGGGGTTCTTCGAGAAGTTCCATGAATTCCGGCGACGAGAGAGCTTTTGCGTTTCCCCGCCGAGTAATTGTTAAATTGCTGATATAAAAAATATTATCTTTCTTCCCTGGTCTGCATGTTTCTTGCAATGCAGGGAAAAAAGGTATCGCTTTGGAGGTTCTTACACGGCACAGATGCCGAGATCCCTTCTTCGGTTTTCATTCTCCTTGCCTTTAGCCGTAATCCATTCTGCCCCCGCTCATAGGGGTTAAATGCGCGCCTCTCCGGCCTCCCTCGCGCTCCTCTTCTCTGTAGTTCGCCTGCGACTCGGACAATTTGAAGAGGGACCTGGATGGTTAGCGCGATCGGTGAGATGTGTTTGCTTTAGTGTTTTTATGGTACCGTTTTTTTTTCGAACTTCTGTTTGTCTCGTTTTCATCCGTAAATTGGAGGTTCGTTTGTTACATACCATTGTGTCTGTTGTTTCATCTGGTGATCGCTTCGTTTTTGGAGCAATTCGAGTACAGTGCGGGTTTCAGCTGATCTGTAATGATTTTTTTATTTTGCGTGGTGGTCAGTCTAATTGAGGGGCGTTGCCTGCCGCTTTTCTTAATTTCTTAATTTTTTTTAGATCGTTGTTTTCTTTGAGGCTTCATTTTTCATTTTGCGTTTTGTTTTCCAACTGGGTGATTTTTTTCTTTCCTTGGTGCATTTTTTGGAGCTTGGTTTCTAAATTGCAATTTGCTACTCTTTTCGTGTCGTGATCCCGTTTATGTACTTGTTGTTCATCGTGCTTTGTTATACATATATGAAATGTTTTTTTCTTCATTATTATTTACTTTACTCACGCGGTGCATGACGGAAGATAATTGCTGCGATTATCCATTTTTCAGATATTTCATGTGCACAGTTTTTTCTTTTACGTTTAATTTTTCTATAAAAATACAAGATGTTAATCTCCGTTTAATTTTTGATGCGATTTAAGCTTATAATTCTTTTTTTTTCTAATATGCAAACATAATTTGAGGAACTTTTTAATTGTGATTAGCTGCAGCAGCTTCTTTTCGTCCAGCTGCTCGGTGCCCGAAATTTAAGCGATACTGATGACAGTCTGATGAACGATTTTCCTGCAGGTAGTGGGAAGATGAACATTTTCAGCGTCTAAACTTAGTCTTTTTTTGTCTCTGAGATCCGAGTGCTATCAGGATGCCATCTGAAGAGACGCATCAGAGAGGTTTGTCCTCAGTGTACAGCCCATCATCTTTTTTCTCGGAGGATCTTTGCTCTCCCGCCGAGGTAACGCTTAGAATTTGAATTAGAGCTTCCTTCTAAGCTTTTTCCAGCATTATTAAGTATCTACGTGAATTGATTTAGGAATGAGCTCGTAATGTTTTGATGTCTGATCTTTTGACTGGGTCTTCATTATTATTATTTCCCAATTTTATCATTCATATAGTAAATTTGCAGGCTTACGTTTGAAGTTTCGCCTGGATATTTATTCAAAATCATGCACAGAATAATTTTAACATTTGCATGTCTTACCATTTTAGGGTATTTTTTTTCCTCAATGAGTTGTGAACTGTGAGAATATAATATACATTTTTAAATGTAACGTATGAATTTATTTTGCTACAGTGTAAAAATTTAAAATATTTTTGAGATTATAGCATTTTATTTTTTGATAATTGGTTAAATATACATTCTGACGTTCCCTGTTGGATGAGCAGCTAGGTTTTTTATATTTAGCCGTGAATTTTATTAGTTTCTAAGTTTCATCATTCCCTCATTATCTTTGTCTGCCAGTCCTTACTCCTAGTTCAATAGATTTTTTTTTCTAAAAGGGCCCTAATTCTGTTAACTCAAGTAAGATGTTTAGGTTTATTTAAACTGATTATGTCTGGCCAGTCACAAACACCGTTGCTTATAGCATTTTTTTAGAAATTGCCACAACTTTCATTTTTCTTTGTCTTTGCTCTCTCTCTCTTTTTGTTTTTTTGAAAAAATAAGTATTGATTTTAGCTATATGCAGGCCTGGCTATTTACCTTTCTTGTGCTTTTATTTTGGGTGGAACTTTGCAATGGTGGTATGTTTGTGGATATTCTGAGCTTCAAGTCTGCATGTCTAAAATTTATGGAGCCTGTTATGATATCCGATATGAATGACAATTGCAATAGAAGAGTCATTAATGAAGTTGTCTTACCCAAAAATGGTTGTTTTTGGCAATAGAAGAGTCTGCATGTCTAAAATTTAAGAGTCTGCCTACTTTTTTAATGTCATTGCCATATGCTGTTTCTAGCCTTACGACACTTTTTTAATTTCCTAATGTTGGTCGCTGATTAAGGACAATAATTTAGTTTATCCTTCTGTTCCTTCCATGGGTCCCAACATTCTTTTCTTACCCGCACTCTTTGAAACAATTAAGTGTGGCAGTTTGCATTTTCAGAAACCAATAAATGCATGAATGTTTGAGAAATAGATGTTGGCGCTATTGAGCGCCTTTATGCTTTTTGTGGTTGAGCGCAAACATTGTTGTAGTAAATTTTCCATAAAAAGCAACAGTAGACTGCACAAGTTGTATTCATTAATTAATTTTACAGTGGTCACTTGGATTTTCCATACTTATGGTTGGATTTTTAAAGATTAAATCATTTTTTGCCTTTTATTTGTATAGTTTGATTATGATTGATTTGTATAGTTTGAATTATTTGTTCGAAAAATATATTCTTTGGATCTTCCTTGCCCTATTCAATCATCAGATTTTCTCATATGATTAAGTAATTTATTTCCTGAGTTTACTGATACATCCAAATTTTCTTTCTCAGAGACAAGTTGGATTTTGGAAGCGAGAAATGAGTCCAGGTCACCGTGGTTAGTAATAGTTTTGGGCTCTTTCAGGCTCTTTATATAAAATTATAAATTTGTATTGCTCAGACATTGATAAAAACATTTGCTCTATCTTGTGCTGAGAAGGGGGTCATTTTGAGGTGATCCTCGTAAGTAGTGGCTGAGTGGTATGATCTGCAATTTTTTTTACAAGAAAATTCAAAATTTGGTAAGAAATTTCAAATAAAGATTTGAGAAATAAAATCATAAAAAAATAGGTAATTGAAGGTTTACCTCAACAGTCAAGGCTTAATTGAAGAAAATGGTTTGCACCTGCAACTGCAATGGCTGTATGCAGAAACAGTGACAAATTCTCCTAGTGACATGTTGAATATTAGGATCTTAATTATGATTATTAAAGAAAAAATCACAGTTGGTGGCCTTCCTTTTGCCTGCTTTTTCCAGGTATGTGTATTGAGAGACAAAAACAAAGGAAATTGCCTATTTCATTAAAACTTATCAATTTCCAATAAAAATGGATGGTTATGTATGTCCCTCCCTAAATTGATTCCCGGATACATTGGATGGTATGGAGCCAGGAGGGGTTAAGTTGGGGCAATTGCCCCCCACCAAATGTTTCAGAAACAGCATAAATTTATGCAATTTGGAGGCAGCTCTCTAAATACATATAAAGGGACTGACCCCAGTGCCCCCTGACCTCTGGGAAACTGGGGGAGGAATAGCTAGAAACTTCACCCCCAGTAGTTGGGATATATGGCAAAGTCCATGTAGATACTGCCTTTATTACTGATTCTGCTTGTAGTTTAAATATTTAACCTGAAAAGTCATGATGCAAGCAGAATGTTACATCTTGGTAGCATGCAACATAAACCTAAGCTATTTGTTTTGAGAGTATCTTTTGACATCTATATTCATATTTGTCAATTGTGATGCCTTTTTATTGACTGTGTTAATGAATTTGGTGAGCAATTGGAAAACTTAGAGGCGAAAGCATTTATATATTTTCCCATCTAATTAAACTCAATGAAAGGGAAAATGTGCGAAGATTTTTTCGTCTAGTGTTAATATGAAACCACATTATACCTGTTTCAATTGAAATTTGTTAACCAATAAAAGTTGATCATCTAGAGTTTGTCATTTGAATGGCATTACTCTCTTCTGTTTTCCTTTATGTTGTTTTTATGAGTCATTTGAATTGGTTGTTTTAATTACATATGGTCTACATAATCCGTTGTAGGTGGCAGGAACAGGGCCATCAGTGTTTGAGATACTATACCATGCAATCTATATGTGTAAGATGGCATGCAATCTAGGGGATATGTGATCTTAAGTGAAATTTACGACTATAAACTATGTGTTCTTCCCATATTGGAGGGAACTTGATTTATTAAGTTCCTTAATCATAAACAGAATCACCACTGTGATCATGCCATTTAATAACCAGATTATGGGCATTAAGTGAAGTATTGTTTGTTGATCACTGGTATATCGTGAATTTTTATTTTTTAAATCTTGCTCATTAACTCGTTCAATTCTCTTCTACAAGTCATGAAATTTTAAATTTCAGTTTGTATTACTTGGACACTCAAAGATCCATTCTGTGCCAAAACTTTAAAGGGCTTTTATGCATTTCACACACAGAGGAAATACTTTAGCATTATAATTAGCAGGTAAGTTATGGTCACATTTTCTAAGAGTGGGTCCTGGGTCCTACAGGATTTCTTTTGAGGTGGTCACGTGGGAAACCAGTGGAGGACATTCATGATAGTGGGTTGCCAAATTTGATTCATGCGCATTCATGGATGCTATGAATTTTAAAAGCCATTGACATGGGGCCAAACCTCCACAAATTGAGATTAAAAGGGGTAATGCATCAGACTGGGTAGCTTAGCTGTATAGATTTTGAAAAGTGTTCCCCGCTGAAATGAGAGGTAGGAGAGGGATGAAGGTGTGATGGTGGCAAGTTACATATGCCATAATATTGGCCCAATATTGGTTTAACTCCCATTGGATGCACTTGGAAGTTCACAACTCGATATTATCTTCCCTAGTTAGATACTTATGAAGCATTAAGGTTTTGGAAATAGAGTCACAGGAATTAGATGGGTGTAAGACCGGGAGTAACTGGTAAGCCAGTTGAAATCGAGTCCTGGGAAACCTATACTAGTCCCTGGCCAGAGGACTAAGGGCGAGTGTCTACATTGTTGAGGCTTAATTAGGAAACAATATTAAAAATATCCTTTAATTGAAAAAACTTTCTTCTTATATTTGATTTGATATAAGTTTTTTATTTATTAACTTTTTTCTTTGAAAGTATCTGTTGACGATTTTGATGATAGAATATGTTAGACTAATCTTTCGTTGCATACAATGAAGTTATGTAATCATAATAGTTATCATAGCTAATAAGGTATTTTTCTTATTCATTAGGAGCAGGAACAGAAGGAATATTATTGATGTCACGAAATAAATCTAATTCCTCTTTGATGCTGGAAAAGTATCATTTAGGCGGCTCACGTTCTCTGGAGCATTCAGAGGTTGGTCAGTCTTGTCTTGTTGAAAATCAGAATGCAAATCTTAATCGGGAACAAGATCTGGGTTCAGCGAGGACTTCCAGCCTAATGATGAATTCACAATCAGTCATGGACCAGGTTTCAGGATCACAGTCTACTGTGGTTGTGCAGCCTTCTTCCATCATTTTTGATGGAAATAAGATTGACTATAATGGGGTGCACTATGAGAAAAGCCTTTTCTCTAGCTCTTTGTCTGAAGTGTTTGCAAGAAAGTGTAAGTGGAAACTATTTTTTCCTTTTGACATATATATACATGTACGCGCATGCACACACACTTTTTTGTTTTTTTCTCTGTCTGAAGCGCTTCTAATATGTGATGATGCAGTGAGATTATCATCAAATGATGTTCTGTTTCGTCAGCCTGTGGAAAGATTTCCCTCCCGCGGTGAAGATAATGAGCCTTTAGAATCCCTGGAAGAAATTGAGGCCCAAACCATAGGGAACCTTCTGCCTGATGATGATGATTTACTTGCTGGTGTTGTTGATGAGCTGGATTATGTTGCTCAACCTTGCAATGGGGACGATGCTGAGGAATTTGATCTGTTCAGTAGTGGAGGAGGTCTGGAACTTGAGATGGATGATGTTTTAAGTGCCTGTGGAGGTAACAACACTTCAGATTTTCTTGCTGCTATATCCAATGGTCAGCAGGGCGGTCCAAATAGCCCTTTTGCTGGAGAACACCCCTACGGTGAACACCCTTCGAGGACACTTTTCGTGAGAAACATAAATAGCAATGTAGAAGATTCTGAGCTGAAGGCTTTATTCGAGGTTAAATATTATTAATTGTTAAAGATTCAGATTTTTTTCCTCATGTAAGTTTTAGTGAATTGAGAAAATATAAGACATGCGGTGTTTTGTTCTATGTTTCAGCAATATGGGGATATTCGTGCTCTCTACACAGCCTGCAAACATCGTGGTTTTGTTATGATATCTTACTATGATATTAGAGCAGCTCGAAATGCCATGAGAGCTCTTCAAAACAAACCACTGAGGCGTAGGAAGCTTGATATACACTTTTCAATTCCCAAGGTGCACCTCTCTTTCACTTCTTGTTCATTTGTTGTAAGTATTCTTTGCTCATTTGTGACAGACATCTTAAGTGTGAGATATTCATTACAGGATAACCCTTCCGAGAAAGATATCAACCAGGGTACACTTGTTGTATTCAATCTTGATTCTTCTGTTTCAAATGATGACCTTCGCCAGATTTTTGGTGTTTATGGAGAAATTAAAGAGGTGAGTTGGTCAGCCTTTGATATACACTACAATTCATCTTTTTAATGAAAACCACGCACATTTCTAATTTTTGTTTCCTAATGCACAGATCCGTGAAACTCCACACAAGCGTCATCATAAATTCATTGAATTTTATGACGTCCGGGCTGCTGAAGCTGCACTCCGTGCTTTGAACAAGAGTGATATTGCAGGGAAGCGAATAAAGCTGGAACCTAGCCGCCCGGGTGGTGCTAGACGGTGGTAGTATCCAAGCAGAGCTCTCTCTCTCTCTCCCCCCTTGCCTTTCCCGTCACCGACCCACACAAAAAGTGCACATGGTTTTGAGATGTCATTTCTTAACCTCTTAAAAAATTTAGTCTGAGTGCCTAATGAAGCAATATATTATGTATCACATTAAAACACTACATTTTATTGAATAAGATTGCTGTATGGATCTTCTTTTCAGCAGCTTAATGCAAACCTTTTCTGTGGAGTTAGAGCAAGAGCAAACGAGTGGCACTCAGCAGCTAGGGTCTCCTGAAAACTCATTGTCAGGATGTTATGGTATGGGCATACAGTGTTGGTACTGGGCAAATAAGGAAACTTCGAATAACATTTTATTATATTATTAACACTTATATAACATTTTCTCTTTCAGGGCCAGCCTCGCTTGGTGCATTGACATCCACCTGCCTTGATGATGGACCTGTCCAGGGCCTGCATTCGACCACAAGGGGACCTCTGAGCCCACTTATTGAAAATGGTTTTCTTGGTCTCTCTCACGGTGTTCCTCATAGTTTGCCTTCTTTAAATAGAGTGTCTTCAATTGGTAGTCAGCCTGGCATCACGGAGACAAGTCCTTCTCCAGGACAAATAAATTTTGGCTTTCAAAGCATGTCTAGTTTTCATCCTCATTCCCTACCTGACTATACTGATACTCTATCCAATGGTGGTATCAACTATAACTCTCCTAGCACCATGGCGTCCAGCATTAGTGCCCTGGCTGCAGAGGCAATACATAATCGTCAGATACATAGAGTAGGCTCTTCCGTACTAAATCAGCATTCCTTTGACCTCAGTGAAGGGGGTAAGTTCACAACTGTTAATGGAGTTGTTAACTTTATATTAGGGTTGCAGAAAATATCACGTGCAGTTTTTAATCTTTTGAACTTCATTTTTCTCCCTTTTTTGGCAGCTCTCGGTACTTCAGCGAATGGTAGCTGCCCTCTTCATGGACGGCAGTACATATGGGGTAACACTAACACCTACCACCCTCATCCTCTAGGTCCCATGATGTGGCCAAATTCCTCGTCATTTGTGAATGGTGTTCATACTCATGCTCCCCATCAGCTTCATGGGCTTCATGGTACACCCTCTCATATGATCAATACAGTTTTGCCTTTGCCTCAACATCAACATCATGTTGGGTCTGCTCCTGCTATTAATCCCTCCACATGGGATCGGAGGCAAGGTTATGTTGCAGATACCGAGGCATCTGTGTTTCACCCTGGTTCGCTAGGAAGTATGGGCTTCTCTGGAAACAGTGCCCTTCACCCGCTGGAACTTGCTTCCCATAGCATGTTTCCTCATATTGCTGGGAACGGTTTGGACCATCCTCCCATTTCCTCTCCAACAATTGGGATCCCGTCCCCTCAGCAAAGGGCCCACATGTTTACTGGAAGAAGTCACCTTATTCCTCCTATGCCTAATTCATTTGATGGCAGATCTGAGCGGCTTAGAAGCAGGAGAGGTGATGCAAACACTATGCAGATTGACAATAAGAAACAGTATGAACTTGATCTTGAGCGAATCATTCGTGGGGAGGACAACCGAACTACACTCATGATAAAGAACATTCCTAACAAGTATTTGCTCACATCCACTTTACATTTTGTCTCAATGTTTATGGTGTTTTTATATTTATTTATGTCCACACTATTTTTGGCAGGTACACTTCAAAGATGCTTTTGGCTGCAATTGATGAACATCATCGAGGAACTTATGATTTTATCTATTTGCCTATTGACTTTAAGGCAAGAATTTCTGTCGTATCCTGTGCTGAATTATGAGATTGATTACAGCTTATACTTATTTGAATATTTTATTAATTGGTTACTGACTTGAGTATTGGTTTGCAGAATAAATGCAATGTGGGATATGCCTTTATCAACCTGATAGATGCGATGCATATTATTCCATTCTATGAGGTTATCTTTATTTGTATAGCCATTTTCAAGATGAAATTTTTTTTATGCTACTTAGTGTATTATTATGGAAAATAGCTACATCTTAAACAAGAAATTGTTTTCAGGCTTTTAACGGGAAAAAATGGGAGAAATTTAATAGCGAAAAGGTGGCATCACTGGCTTATGCTCGTATTCAGGGTAAATCTGCTCTGATAGCACATTTCCAAAATTCAAGCTTGATGAATGAGGACAAGCGTTGCCGTCCTATTTTGTTTCACTCTGATGGTCCGAATGCTGGTGATCAGGTATGCAGTACTGCTAGACGGCCGTTAATTACCTTTTATGATTTTCCATATCGAGATTGTATCTAAATTTGCTCTATATATGCAAGGAGCCTTTCCCAATGGGGGCCAACATTCGATCGCGACCTGGAAAATTGAGGACCAGTGGCAATGAGGAAACCCATCAAGGAAGCCCGCCAATCTCTGGAAATGGTGAAGAACCTTCTAATGGGACAGAATCGTCCTCGGGTTCCTCCTCCAAAGATATGGAATGATTATAACTCACTTTTCTTGGAGACACTGACCTTAAAAATATGAAAGCCAGTGATAACTGGAGCATAAGAAAGTTCTTGTTCTTTTGACAATTTTTTTAGTTTCTGTAACTTTTAGGGAGCATGTTGTAGCAAAACTGAAGAGGGTGGACAGAATCTTTTAGCTGCTTTTGTTTGGGAAGCCTTTTGATTTTGGGACCAAATGCGTAAAGGGAAAGCGGTAGCAGATGTCCGATACAGAATATGAAGATCAAAGAAAAAAAGGTGTACAGAAGGAGACGAGAGTCACAACATGGAGGGCCAGTTTTTTTGCGCTGCGGTTTGAAAGGGCTTCATGTATTTTCTATTTTATTTTAAATTTTTGTTTTTCATATTCCCATTTGAGTCTGGGATCTTTTACTTTTTTGGCAATGAATTTTGGGGAAAATCGGTCGGTCGTTAATTATTGATGCGAGTGATTGTCGACTGTGTTCATAGCTTTTTATAATATACCTGTGCTGTTGAGGAGACGTTTGACAGCTGAAACCGAAAGGAATACTAAATTTTTATATGGACCCTTTATATAAAACTGGATGTATGCAATTCCTTTGTTATATGTTGCTACTTAACTTCTTGTAGGTGCAATCCTTAAAGATTTGTTACATAAAACGGTGTTATCTGTTCTGGTTTGTAGTAGGCTCGCATTCTTGCAGCACACTCAAGACAGACCTTTTGTGGGCCGGGCATGGGTTAACCACATGGGGCTTTTTTCAGCTTGCCTAGTGGCCTTAGCATTTTGATTTTTTGTAATGGGGAATAATTGTGTTTTTTAATGGCATTTATTTTTGGGTAAACGTATTTTAATGGTAAATAATCGCCTTCAACATAGTGAAAATTGCCTCGCAGCATGTTGTAGGAAGGTAGCATACAGCTCATTCCGGTTGGCTCTGTCAGTGAGAATATGTCAGCATAAACTGGTCTTATTTTTGTAGTGAGCATAAAACTTTTGATTAATTAGATACAACATATTCACGCCAGCCTAATTTAAAGCTCTATTTTACAAAAATATTTTATTTATATTAATAGCTTAATTTTTTTAATATAAGTGGTTGGGTACTTAAAACAAGTATCATAAGCTTATTTTTTCTTTCATAAATGTTCAATATTTAATAAAAAATATTATCTTTCTAAATATAACTATTAATATGAGATGAGGAAGTGTAAAGTTACAAGCCTACAATCCCTACTATGGAGGACCTAATCCCTACTATGGAGGACCTCAAATGCCAATGTCTGGTAGTTGCTAAAAGGCCAACCTTTGATACAACACAACACCAATAGAAGTACGGACTCCAAAGCCACTCGTTTGGAACACCCATTGTGGTAAAAAGCCTCTGCTAGATGCAACATGCAAGATCCACCATAGGGAGGGACAAGCGCAAGCAGAAACTCATTTGGAACACCCATTGTGGTAAAAAAAAGCCTCTGCTAGATGCAACATGCAAGATCCACCATAGGCAGGGACAAGCGCAAGCAGAAACTCATTTGGAACACCCATTGTGGAGAAAAGCCTATGCTAGATGCAACATGCAAGTTCCACTATGACAAGATGTTAAATAGCAAGCCCACCATAGTATAAAACGTTGGCCACATCTCCACTAGACCTCTACCTATAAGATCATATAGCTATTGGGGAAAACCAACAGGAGAAGGGGAAAAATAAATGTGCCACAATAATGTGCACACATGGTTAGCCATGTTAGTGTAATTGGTTGGCTTGCTTTTTGTTTGGAGTATTAATATGTCCCCTTCCTATAAGATAGAGTTGGAGAGATTTACGGAGCATTTCGGGGTTGTTTGGCAAACTTTGGATCGGGCATGCCCGTACAACAACTTTGGTTACCACTTTAATAATATGCAAAAAAAATTTTATGCTATATAGAGGGGACTTGATGAACTGTAATGTATAAGTTGGTATGATGCTTAGCTTTACAATTAGCTGCCACATAACACAACAAAGGCTAGTTGGGTTGCTAGTCATTATGTAATAGCCCCGTTGGCTGAGAGATGGGGCTCTCCAACCTAAAGGCATATCATTTGGCCTAAACCCTTATTGGGAAAAATAACTTTTGCATGCACTTGTTTGAAACAAAGTATTCTAATATTCGAGTTGCTTAAGTTGGGTGTGTACATTGGAAGGCTGCATTCCCCTTCGGCTACCTCATTTGGGGAATGTTTTAGCACATCCACATGTTTACCTTGAGATAGGTTCATTATTTAGGTTTGTGGGCTAAACGTTTTCTTGAATGACACAAAGTCATGATCTTAACAAATAGGGTTGACTCGCTTAGCTATTTTGCCTTGTGAGTGTTATACATATGGTTGTTTCCAAGGCGGCTCTATAACAAGTGATCCAATCCTTCACCAAACATGCAAACACCAAAACAACAAACATACACTGCCACAAGTAAAAAAACCTATCTTTAAAAAAGCATAACTTGCCGCACGATGTTAAAAGAGGGGGAGGGGGTGCAGACATGAGAACTCTTCATCCATAAGATGGACGGGGGTTCTAGTGATAGAGGGGCTAGTGTAGTGTTGCCACCGGGTTGGATTCGGGTTGGGTTTTGCCAAACTCGAACCCGATACCACTTAAGAAAACTATAACCCGAACTAGACCAAAATAGAAATAATTAAATATTTTTTAAATTATTTTTTAATTTTAAACTTTTTTTAAAAAGATAATATTAAAAAAATATATAAAAATTTAAATTTTATAGTATAATTATAGTTAGATCGGGTTGGGTTAAATCACCTAAAACTCGAACCTAACCTGAATAACTATTCAGGTCAAATTTCAAAAACCAAACTCAACTCATTATGTAATATCCTCAATTTTTTTAGGTTTTGAAAATTAAATACATAAAAAATATGGCATTTAACCTATTGACATTTTTAGTAGAATAACTTCCTCCTTAGATAAAATTTGTAGCTAAAGCCTATGTAGTTAGAAAGTAGATAGAAAGATCTTCGAAACACCACCAAGAATGTGTGAATCGGAGTGCGGATATGAAAGATACGACTGTTCGAAGTTGAACATATTGTATAAGATATGTTTACCCGATTTAGACGTGTATTTGACCCGTTTAAGTTGTCTTACAAGCCCAGTTAATTAAAGTTACGAAATTTATTTTTAAAGGCCCAATTAGGTTGCCTAAGTGAGGGGGTTTGGCCCAACTCCTAAAGGGATTAGGAACCCTAATTCCTATGCTTATAAAAGGCCTTAGGGCATAATTAAAGGGAGCTTTGACAATTAAGGAAAGGAGGAGGAGCCGCCGATAGAATTTTCTGGCGAGGCTCCGACGGTGGTGGATCGACAACAAATCGGCGATTAAAGTAGGAATATTTTCATCAATTTTATTTAATAAAATTGAATGTAAATTAGATTTTTGCAACTCTGTTTTTTTTTTTTGTAATTTACATGAACAATAATTGGTGTTATGTAATTTCGTTAAAAAGTATAGTTTTTTGTAAAGAAAATTTTGAATATGCTCGCCAGCCACTGACTGGCCAACGCCAACCGGCCAGCGACCAGCCATCCACTAAACGACGACATCTTTTGACGGGCCAGACTCCGGCACACGGCCGCCGCCGAGTAGACCGGTGCAGGAAAAAAAGCACGGAGCGCTGTCCCTCCGGCCGTCGACGGCTTGTGACGGGACCTTGTCTCCCGGAACAGCCATGAAATGGAGGTCCGTGTGAGCTGGTCCCTCGCTGGTCCATGACGAAAGGCCGGTCACCGCTGCGGGTTGTTGTAGATAACAGAAACAAAGGGCGGCCTTTTGGCCACCGAGCGGCCACCGGAACCAACGTTGTTGGTTCTGCCGTGGTTCGGAAGCTCGAAATCCTCTGAGCCGCACCCCTTGGGCTGTAGCATTGGCGGCGCCGCAAGAGGCTGAAAGGCCTCTGGCCAGTCGCAGGGAAGACGACCAGTGAAACGAGTCGTCGGTCTTGCCCGACCCGGTTCGGTTCGACTCATTATAAAACAAAAAAAAACATAATTGAACTGGGTCCAGTTCAGTAGGTTGTAGATGTGGAATAAATTTAAAAAAAATTACAAATGACCATGAGAGTATGTCGAGTGCACTTACCAAGTTTCAGATCAAGAAAAAATCTCAAAGTTTCTAAAATAACCAATTTACCCTTATGAGTTGAAGAGTAGAATTAATTAATGGCCAAACTTAAAGGCTCCGGTTCAGGGGGCCTATGAGTAGATTTAAAAATTGAGAAAAATCTTAGTGAAATGTTAATGTGTATCCTAAATTTGAAAAAAACCAAAAGTTAGGAAAAAATCCCACTAAATAGATAATTAACTATTTTACCCCTAAGGTTGAGGTAAAATGATTAATTGAATTGGAGTCGGTTCAAAGGGGTTTACGACCCCATTAAACGGGAAGAAAATTACCTCGGGTTCATAATGTCAAGGTGTAACCCTGAGATTAGTTTTGGACTCATTGGGGTTTAAGGAAGCTCTGAACAAAAAGATAAAAATACCCCTATGCAGATCGGCCCGCATTCGCATAAATAAAATTAACGGGCTAATGTGGTAATGAAACCTTTAGAGAAATTGTGACTTACCCGAGAATGGAGAGGACCATGTCTAATATTGGATAATTACTTTAATGGCCTTACTCGCATTTTGACAAGTTGTTATAAAGACTTAATCAGTTAACCCATGGAGGGTTAGGGCACGAGAGCTCAAATATTTTTAATATCATTATCGAATTTGATTTTTGATATTATAATTTGCTTAGACCTGTGGGGGTATGTATTTTTTATGTTATTTATTGTTTTGATGATTATTATTATTGTTATGACAATAATTTATTATTAGTTTAAGATTAATAAAAGATTAATCAATGGGGTTAGATAGCTTTTGATTAGGCGAGAACACCTAATCAAGATAAAGACTAAAATACCTTTGAGGGGTCTGGGACTAGTTCATAGAGTAAACAAAGCCTTTGACCTGACGATTTGCCTTAGTTAATGAACCGATGACAGTTTCGAGTTTAAACCCTAGTCTAGAAGGGACTAATAGGGTTTGTAATAGTCATTCGAAATCTTGGCTTATTGATGAACAAGATAGGGTTCAGAATGGTTTTCTAAGTTTTAGCTCTATTGAGGAGCTACTTATTTGACCGTGT
Organism: Saururus chinensis; assembly: GCA_035235625.1. Classification (NCBI taxonomy): domain Eukaryota; kingdom Viridiplantae; phylum Streptophyta; class Magnoliopsida; order Piperales; family Saururaceae; genus Saururus; species Saururus chinensis. The sequence goes on from CP141145.1 coordinate 39,514,005, forward strand.
AGTTGCACCTCCCCATTGGAGGGAGCTTTGCTTGAGCTAGACTCACTTTTAATTTATTGAGGATTATTTAGTGTACACGCATTTAGATTAGCTGACATCCTACTTGGTTGGCTTTTCCCGCCACTTCTGTTCAAGTATAGTTGTGGGTCATGCCCTTAAACTCCGGTTAAGTCATTTATGGGCTAGGATGAGTGATGGTATTTCCTAGTGTATTCCATGGGCCTGGTGGATTTTAGGGTTTTTATCATGAATTTACCTTTGAGGGTGGTCTATGGTGAGTGTATTATTTGTCACTTAGGTTGACATATAATGAGTATGTCTATCATTGGGGTTAGACGAAGATATTAATTATCAAACAATGGTTCGAGAAATAATTAATAATATTATTTGATATTACTTGTTTAATTAAAACAAATGAAACAATTAAAGAACTTGAATAAAATGTAGGTTACTTGAAATTACTTAAGCATTATATATGTGATGTTATGCTTCTTAGAATAGTATAGATTTTAGGCAGAACTACATCTAGATCTGATCTTGTTTAAAACATTAGTGATGTTATTTGATGAGTACGCTAGCAACTAACATTAGGTGATGTTGGCCTGATCCAAAAAATATTAATTAATATTTTTGTTCATTTATAATGTTCCTCTAAGGGAGGAGATGTTTGGTCTTTGTTTGTTTGCAGGTTTTTTAGATGGGGACAGTGCGAAATCAGGACGTTGGTGGGCGTTTGAGGACGATGTTGCATTAGTGGGATCTAATTTTTTACTTCTGTAATTTTGTAAACAATTGTAATTACTAGCGTGAGAGCCAACTTTATTTGGTTATTTATATTTGGAAAGATGACAGACTTGTACTTAGAGGGTTAACATGTTATTTATTAAATTTTGACACATGTAATAATATTATGTGTTTTGATATTCGTATTTATGAACCCCAGTTATCACGACCTGGATATTTAATTGGATAATTTATTGTGTTTAAGAAAGAAAAAAAATTATCGTGATTTATCGTGTGTTATTTATTTAAAAAGGGTTTTAAAAATCTAAGTCGTGACACATTAAGGTTGGGTTTTACCATATACCCAACCCGAGTGGCATCCCTAGGCCAGCAAGCGTATGGTAAAGGGTGTGGCATATGAAAGTGGAGTAGAGCGGGCATATGAAAGTGGAGTAGAGTGAAGGAGGCTCAAGATGCTGATGTAGGTGCAGCAAGACAATCAATGTCATGAGTTCTTTTTGGTGAACATGGGGCGGCTATTTTAGTGCTCCTTGTTTCATAAGTGGTAAACTTTGTCCCACTGCCTTGGGCCTTGAATTCATAAGTGGTAAACTTTGTATCATAAGGTGTATGCTAAAAAAGAAGTGAATATATTATTAATAGGAACAAGTTTATATGAGCCCGGACTCATATACTCCTACGTGAGCCCAGGCTCTATGGGTCGTCAGATTTACATCCGGCGGCCCATAATATTTATGGGCATTTAAACCCATGAGTATTATGGGCCGCCGGATGTAAATCCAACGGCCCATAGAGTCTGGGCTCACATGGGCGTATATGAGCCCAAGCTCATATAAATAGGTCTCTTATTAATAACTAAGAGATAGCAAATGGGATAAAGTATTGATGATGGTGAGTGTGTATAGCTACCCAAGTATTTGCATATTTAATTGAGAAAACCGTTTTGCAGCCATTTTGGCTCCAATTCAATATGTGAATAGGGTTTCAATTCCGTCAAATCATCCTTTTATAAACCATACTACTTCCTCAAATATTAATAGCTTTATTTCATTTTTGAAAATAAATTAAATTTTCTTCATTTTCAAAAATCAAAAGAATGTATTAATGTATGACAAAAAGTATTATATACAGTAAATTAAGTGATTATAGAACCATTATTTTTGGAATATTTTGCCATGGTTTTACCTTTAACTCTTATTTTACCTATATCTTATAACTTTAGGCACTTTAATATAAGTGTGAATTGAGATGTGATTTAAGGATATTTTTAATAAAATATTTACTTAGAATTTTTTATATACTTATCACATCCAGTTGTTAATTTGACATAGACCTTATTTTTTAGGTTATGATTTCAACTTTGTAATATTATATTTTATACTCTTATACTCGAATTCAAGTGTTTTTAACAATGTAAAAAATTTCTTGATGAACTCTATCAAATGAGATCCTATATTATTATGCCTTATTGAACTTTTTTATCGGTATCACATATAAAATATACTCCACGATAATAATTTTTTATATTTTTACCTATATTATATATATTTAAATTTTCACAATTTTTAAGCCTTAGAAAACTCCTAAAAATTTATACCAAATGAGACTTGTTGCCAAATTAGTCCTGGATATTAATAGTGTACTTAACAACACAAAGTCCTTTGATACTATTATTTTCATTAAACTATAACATAATATTTAACCTATGTGATTTAACTCACGATTGCCTAGAAAAACTGTATTTAAATTAATATAATGCTTACACATATAATTTATGAACAATATAATCTTAAAATCATGTATTGTAATTATAGTATTACATTTTTTTCTTTAATATGTATGTTAATTTAAATTTATTTTATTTTTTTCTAATTTATATTTATAAACATTATACATACGTATTCTTGCAAGTGTTTAATAAAGGTATACAAATACTTTGACAAAAAATAAATTAAGATTTTTGCAAGGAGAGGAGGATGGCGGGATGTATATAGCCTAATTAGGAAGGTCGGGCAACGAACTTAAAGCCGGATGGAGAGGAACCTGAATGTGCTGTGGGAGATTTCGTCCCTCAAGTTTCGTTGCCTCCCTCGTCGCGTGAAGCCTCCGTCCCTCCCACGATGGAAACCCCAAAACAGGGCCCGTCAAGCCTCCGTTTCACTCACCATTTCTCCCCGCCGTCCCCAGCTCTACCTGCCCCTATTACCCTTAACCTGCTCTCCCAACCTCTGGCTTTTGCCCCTCCTGCTCTCTCCTCCCTCGCCCTGCTATGTCGGCCTCTCTTTCCTCTTGAGCCTGTTGGCTCCCACGAGATGGACTCCATTGGTTTTTCTGCCAGTTTTGATCACTCTCGAAGCTGCTCAAGTTGTTAGCCTTGCGGCCGAAAAGAGTCTACTAAAGGTCAACTTCTGGTTTGGATAAATAACACTCACATCCCCAGAATTATACAAAAATTACAAATATACCTCTTAGCATTATGAAACCATCCACATACCCTTAAAACAAAGTTATTTTCCTCTGATTTCTCTTTCTCTTTCTCCTTCCTCTAATTTCTTATTAAAATTATGTAAAAATACAGCTCCAAGTGTTCCCTTTAACTCCAACATTTTTAAGGTAACCAAATTCTGCCATATATTTAATATTTAGCCCCTTGCCTCGATAACAGCATTCGAAGATATGGTAACTATAAGCTTTAATGAGGAAATAACTGCAAAATCTAGAGAACTTGAACTGATTCAATAATAATTTCATCATCTATTTTCTATTTTGGTAAGCATATTTAATTGACATTCAGTTTCTGGCTGCAGCATCTCAACAATATGTTCATCGCTTTTGGTAGCTAATGCTGGAACCGTGAGCTTTAAACAAAGACATTAGTGACAAGGGCTGCCTATATCACTGATTGTTTCCGTATGAGATATATAGGTCTTGAAGCTTTTATGCCACTTATAAAACTGGGAACGTGAGCATATGTATGTTCATTATTTTACAGAAGCTGCAACACAAATTTCAAAAGTTAGGCTCGGATTTCGGACTTGTGATACATTGATTGGTGTTCTAAACAGATGACGTGCATGGACAGAGAAGTCTTCACTGACTATTTGGTATTCTATGTAAACTTAATTATCACTATATTTATTCACTAGATTCTCCTTAAACGAACTACACATTGTTTAGTCTCAGCTTTAACTACATATTGTTTGGTCCTATCTAAGGATGCAATTTCAAAGCAATATTTACATTTTAATGTTCAACATATTCTAGTTCCAATTGACAAACCGAATTCATATTCTCACATTATTCTAACTAGCAGAAGTGCATATGCAGAATGCTTGTGCTTCACTCAAAAAATTTAGTTTTGTTATCACATGTAAATTGAGCTTTGAGTTTAACAATTTTACCGATCCATAAATGTTACTTTAGGCATGTTAGGGGCAATTTAGAACTTCTATGATAAAAATCTCTACCTCTCTTTTTACTTAATAATACTTGCTTCATCCCATATTAATAGCTCTATTTGGTTTGCATGGGAAAGAGCCTTGTGCGAATTTTAAGTTGGATTGCACCCTTCTTAATTAATAGATTGGTTTGCAAGGAATAAATTTTTTCAAGTTCTTGATGAATTTGAATGTGCATGTCAATTTTTCCAAATAATTTACACATTGAAGTGCAATAATGGTACTTTCAAATTGTAATGGTTTCACTATCCTTTTTTATAGATAGAGTGTGTAAAACTTCAAATTTATGGTTTTACCCCTTTGTATTGGAAAATGTTCAGAGGACTAGGATGGTTTTTATTCATTTTTTTTCGATCATTAGCATGGCCATTGACATGTCGGTGTCCATGTCGATGAAGGGACAATGATGACCAATAGCTATATTTACAGAGGTTCGTGTTCACTAGTCACCAACAATGAGGCCAACGCATCGGTGCAATGTCAATGAGGTAGGTTTTTTAAGCCAACCCACTATCAATAAAGGCTCCAATGTTGACTAAACATTGATAGTTATTGATGTCTTGGCTGACACACAGGAGAGATTACCAATGGTGTCAATTCATGAGATTTCAAATATAATTTATAATAATATATATGTTATTATTAGGTATATAATAGCATAGTTTTTTCCTGCATTTGAATGCATGAATAAATGTTGTAAGCACATAGTGTGTAGGGGCAAGTAAACTCTAATACATGTGTTAATCTTTGTGATAAATAGTCACCTAGACCAATGCATTGTGATACTTAAGGACAAAGTATATTATTATTTATTTAGCTCCAAAATTAGTCATGTAGACAGAAGAGTATGATGTGAAACATGATTAGTCATCCGGCTTTCCAAAAATGGGAGTTGTAGGTAGAATCACTTCTTTGATATAGGAGTTAGGTTCAAATAGATTAGATTATAAAAAGATGATTGGTTAAGTTGTAATGAAGTAGTAAAGCATAATGCTTGTGACACATACTCAGGTGCACACATATGTTAGTGTGCATGCATACATGTTGCACAATATTGTAGGCACATACATGTGTTAATGTGTTACATACTTGGTGTGCATACATTGTGGGAATTGTCTACAATGTTGTACAAGATGTATGCATCACACCAACATACTTGTGCACCCTAGTATATGTTATAAGCATTATGCTTTGCTACTCCGTGACGCAGTACAACACAGTATAAGAAGTTTTAATGATTATAGAAGTTGAGATCTCAACCACTATGGTCCATGAGGCCTAGTGGACTTTTACTTAATGGCTTAGATAGAATAATACAATTGTCACAAAATGGGAAAGCATAATGCTCATGACACATGATGGGGAGCACACGCGTTGGCATGCATGCATAGATGTTGTGCAACGTTGCGAACGGACATGTGTTTTAGTGTTGCATACTTGGTGTGTATTCATTACGAGAACTACCTACAATGCCACATGTGTACATCATACCAACATGTGTATGCCCTAGCATATGTCACGAGCATTACACTTTGCTGCTCCATGATATAGTGTAACATAATATATGAAGTTTTAATAATTATATATATCGGGAGGATCATTACTTCATAGCGTGGATGAAGTGGTGCAAACTTTAGGCAGAGTTTAAAGTTGCGTTTGTGGTAGTCCAATATTTAGTATGAGTCATAAATTTCTAAATGAGGCTATCACATCTTAGGAACCTTCTTATGTTGGGTTCCTTTTTGCTTGTAAATATGATTGTGACATTGAAAGCATATTTACGTTGACTTTTATTGAATTATTTACTTGATTAATCTTTTTTTAATGTATTTTGTCAAAATCTTTGTTTTAGTTTTACAAATTCACTGAGTATACCTATATACTCAACATCCTTTGTAGTATAAGTTTTTCAGGTAAAAAGGTCGCCTATAAGAAGGTTGTAGACATTGTGAGTCTCACCTTTCAATTATTAACCTATTTATTTTTCATAGGTTTGTTTTCAGACACGTGAAGATGTTATTTATTGTTTATATTGACCAGAATGTAGATGACAGGTAGGTGACAAATAGGTACTCAACTTTAGATATTGTAGCAATTTTAAAGCCAATGTTATTTTAGATTTTTATTCATAATATTATCATAAAATTTGATTTGTAAAAGGTATTAATATCATATCCCGAATCTAATTTTGAGTAATTTTTACTACTCTTAGCAAATGAAGTTTTTCATTGCATATTATTCAAGGTGTTATGGTGTGTGTGTGTATATATATATATATATATATATATATATATATATATATATATATATATATATATATATATATATATATATATATATATATAAAATTAGGAGGAACACGACAATTTAGAGGAGTTATATATCACTAAAATTGATGGCGCCCACTAGCACATATTAACGCCAACTCAACACACATGCGATAATTTAGTACCATCGATCATAGTGATTGGCGGTTCCAGTGAACTGGAAGATATATCCCAAAGGATATCTCTGGGAAGACAAAAAATTATTCCCAAGTGGTTTCTTCCTGGAATGACTTGCTCTAACAGTTATTATGTGTTTGATAGTGTTATCTTGCATAAGCACGATGTTTCAAGTTGAATACATCATAAGTTATTTAATGAATTGTTATTCAATCGCTTATGTTTGTTTCAAATATATAAAGCTGATTATTGAAGTTATAAATTTGTTGTTTATTTTACTTCATCGGGTTTCACATACTTATCTCACAACATCGCCCCTGGAGCGCCCACATCTGGCCTCAGCCGTCGTTGCCATCATGAAGTATCAATCGTCATGTGTCGCCTTTTTACTGAAACACCACTTTCATCACCGTTGTCGGGTCACCCAGCACCACCTTAGCTGCCACTTCCACCTCCCTTTCAAAGTCGCCATGGCTATGACTATTGGCATGGTTGCTACTATCGTGGCCAGATTTGGCCAACAAGTCGCGCGACTCCACATGCTCTAACCAGTAACCTGCTCTGGCCGCGCCTATGTTAGATTGGCTGCGCTGGTCTCGAGTTAGGGGGCCACAATTATTGGCCGACAATTTTTTCACACAGTCACAACCTCAAATGAAGTCTTTTCCGCACTGCTTCATCAGTCTTAGCTTTACCCATTCTTTCCAGCTTACCAAATGGGCATGGGCAGTTTCTAGGAGGGGCGAGAGGGATTTGCCGGCGTAGGCAGCATTCTAGAAGTATTCTGGATCACGAGCATGATCTTGGCAAGGTTCCAGAGCCTGATGACCACCTAAAGCTCCCTCAGTTCTCCCCCAATCGGATACAGAGGCCGTTGTCATCGACCCTGCCTCTACTTCATTGGCCAGCTGCCAGAATCTGTTGCATTTGTGGACGTGTGCCTGCAGTAATTGGTTGTCCGTCTCCCCGCCTCGGACCCGAATTTAAGACTCGTCGAAGCCTCCGTCTTGGACCACGTCAACACCCAACTTCGCACCCGGGCAATCGCTACACTTTGATTTCCTGCACTGCCACCTCGTCGTCCGACTGGGTCGAAGTTGAGTCGGACGTTTGGTCCAGTTACTTCAGCCGACGACGGAAGGGGTGAAGGACAGATTTCGGGCAGACTTCGTCCATCTGATCAACTGCTGAGTGCTCACGGACGAGTCATCCGAACCAGCCAACCACTTAACAATGTTCTCCCGTGTTATATCGACACAACATGAACTACTTTTTCAATTAAACTCAGAATTTTCTAGGAGCATCAGCCAATAACATGAAATATTGTAACTGGAATCGGGTTTCTCACCAAGGAGAAAATAACCACGTTCTATATTACAAGAGGAAGTGACGTTTTGAAGATTGGACATACAATTTAAACACTAGTCACCAGCATTACTGTGAGTCGGTGTCGGAAATCTCCACTTAATATCTTCCCATGTGCTCTGCCCATCAGTCAACTCTTTTACCACTGAAGCAACTTTGATAGAATCCACCCGAACCTGCTCTTTAGAATCCCTATCACGTATTGTCACAGAATTTGTTGAATCTACTGTGATAGCAAAAGGCACACCAAGTTCATCTGTTCTTGCATATCTTTTACCAATAGATGTACCTGCAACATAACATCCTCATTCAGCATGTCATGGATTGAACATTGTTTTCGGCTATGCATGTATAGCGAACATCCAATCCACGCATTTGACCACAAATATTAGGATAACAGTAAATAAATATACTAATCTAATGATGACAAATATGACGGCCTCATCTACGACATATTCCACTGTCATTTATCAAGAGCCTCAGCAATAGCCCCAAATCATAAGGTTGCTAAAAAAAATTCAAATATAAGGGGGAAAAAATAAGATGGCCTAAATGTTTTTGCAAGCATAACACGCACCTGTTACATCTATCTTATTCGATATTCCCATCACAGTCAGCGACCTGGAAATGTGCTTGGCAACCTCTTCATACTGTTCTTTCTGGACTAATGGGAAGACTGTACACTTGATGGGGGCCACAAGAGGTGGGAATCGGAACACATTCAATTGTTCATCCCCATCTTTGTTGGGTCTCGTGTAGAAGGTATGCTCATAAAGGCAGTAGATTATCCGCCCAATACCAAAAGACGGCTCAATCACTGATGGAGTGAAAGTCCTCTGGTGCTCTTTCTTTTTCTCTTTTGAAATCAAGACCATCTTTTTTGTGAGTGTAACAGATTTCTGAAGTGTGCACACAAAAAACTCGGTCTCTCCCTTTGAATCTAAAGATGCCTTCAGTTCCATTGCTTCCGCTTCCTTCATGGCCTATGTACATATAAAGGTGGTAAATATCAAACAATGTTAAGCCAAAGTTACTTCCACACCGACATAACAGCTCTTGCATAAGAATAATTATGCACTTACCTCCAATGCTTCGACAACATTCTTTTGGCTGCCTTTAAATGCAAGACCCAGCTCCTTCTTTGAGGGAACTATGACGAGTTTCTGAATAGGCAAAGCAACAGCAATTTTTAATAAACGATTATAAAAATACCCCCAAGCCCATCATGCACACACTCAATGCAGAGAGGGAGGGAGTACCTCAATCTCTCTAGGTTCTGAAAATTTCTCATGAGCAACAAGGAGGACACCACTCTTGCCCTGTCACAGTATTTACCAATAAGTAACCAAACAATGGAGTAATACAAACATGGAGACAACATGCACAATACATTAATGGCAAAACGAAAGGAAATTAGCAAGAGCAAATAAAAAGCTGAATATCAAGAAGTCGACAAACTTCTTCACCAGCAGATTTCAGAACAGGGTAAAAAATTAAATGCATGTTACGAAAAAGTGTGACAGATCTAATCGGCAAAGGACAACAAACTAGATTCCTACTCAAAACATCAATTTATAGATTAACTATGTAGAAACTCCACAGTTTTTCTTCACAAATAACTTAAGAAGTTGCAGATATTAATAAAACAGAATCACACAATAAAGGTATATACAAAAAGATGCTTACTGTTAATAAAGTAGCACTACTAGAGCTCTGATCAAGCTGTACTTACTCAAACAAGGGACTGAACAAAGAAAGAAAAATATTCTTGTGCGAAACATCATTGTCATAAGATGAAGGCAAAAAATCAAATAGCCCACATCAGTAGTTAACCAATAATTAAGCCTATGTTATCTTTGAGCTCACTATGCTTTCGAAATAGATAGTGGCAGCCTTGTCAATAAATGATAAAGTATAAGATTGAGTGAAGCTAAACATTTGCTTGACAAATCTGGCTTCAGTGATTACCGTGTGAGCTTGCAAATCATATGCAGACCTGTCCGCTATACCAACACATTCAATCCAGCCATAAGAGCATTCAATCTCAGCATCCCAACAATCTGCAGCATAATGAGCCATCTCATTGGGAAGGTGCTGGCGGAACCGCAACCTTTCTTTGTCAATCCCAAGATTTGTCAAAAATAGATAAACCCTCCCAATGAAGTAGCCAAGTGTTTGATTATTCACAATACCCTATACAAAGTGAAAATGAAAGTTACATTATAAATAGAGAATAAACATTCAGCAGTAGGCTGCAAAAAATCATTACTCCTAAACTGAAACATGAGTAAAGTAACATATTCTTCACTTTTTAATTCACATCCTAAGGAGGAAAAAAAACCTTTGATACAGCTTCACCCAGGCACATTTTCTTTTCAGGTTTTCCAGACAGCTGCTCGTCCCTTGGGAACATAAAAAATTGCAAATCAGCAACATCACCATATTTTGGGTGCGACTTATCCTCAGGATCAACAAAATGCTCTATCTCAGCTAGAGTAAATTCACGAACTCTAAGGAGCCCTTGGCGAGGAGATATCTATGTACAGAAACAAAAAGTTGGTCAACAAATAAAGGAACAAAAATGACAGAAAATACAAAAGAATTGTATATAGTTTTTATTTTTCAGTCGACAATCCAAGGACCACCATGCAAAATTAACTCACAACAATGAGACCCCATAGCTCTCATGCATAGGATATGTATAGAATGAAAAATCAAATCAGTTATGTATAGAACGACAGTTATCACTTTTGGAAGATTCATTATACACTGAAATAACTAAAAGCAATTTTCTTCCCCATACACTCATTTGCATTTACTTTCCTTGCTACCAGCTATCTTCGATGGCCACCTTGCCATTGCTCAGTTTTCAAACACTCACTAGATCTAGAAAAAACTGGAACTTGGAAAAGAAAATGGTTGATTTTATCCTGTCAAGTACTTCCTAGGACAACAACAATTAGAACAAAAATATTACCAGCAAATTTATTTGTTAAGAGTGTAAAAAAGCAATTAACCTATGAGACAAGAATCATAACTCTGAAATGTCATTTAGTTACTCTTACAATTGATTATTAGTCCACTGCAATTAAATCATAAAATTAGTTTGTCCACGAAATCAGCTTTTAATCTGCTATTACAAAATCCTAAAAATTAAAGAACATACAAAAGGACTTTACTAATTATTACTTGCTCCTTTTACTTAAAGTAGTAATTTGAAAATGGCAAGAGGCGAGCTATCCCTCTTAAATATGTGATTATCAGATGTAATCAGATAAAATGTCATAGTTCACATGTTCCAAGCTAGGCAAATGAAATAGATAGGTCAATTCACCTAAAAAGAAAAGGAAATCATAGCTCAGGCAAGAAACAAACCTCATTCCTAAAAGCTTGACCAATTTGAGCAGCCGCAAATGGAAGCTTATTTCCATTGTAATAGTACAATTCTTTAAAATTAACAAAGATGCCTTGTGCTGTCTCAGGACGAAAATACCTGAAAACGAATTAACAAATTAAAATATGCCCTGTTTTGCAGAATACGCGCCTCTCTATCCACAGCAATACAAGCACACGCCTAAAAACAAACCTCCAGTTGGAGGAAAAGAATAACTTACCCAGGAATCAGACCCGTTGGACCAATTGAAGTCTGAAACATCAAGTTGAAGGGGTAGGGATCAGACAGAGGGTTTTTTGTGTCCGGAGCAGTTATCCCATACTCCTTGATCTTGGCCCCAAGCTCTTCAGAAGAAAGATCATCTAATATGGCAAGAACATGTTTTAGCTCTTCTACTTTCTCAGCAGGCAAAGTGAGGTCCTTCTCCAGCCTTTCTTTGCAAAAATCCTTGATCAAGTGGTCAGCTCGATAACATGTGCCAGTTTTTTCATCCTTAACCATAAGGTCAGTGAACTTGTCCACATGGCCTGAAGCCTTCAGAACAACTTCTGGAGTGACACAGGGGCAATCTACCTCTAACATGTTCTCTTCCAGGACAAAATGCTGAGAAGATTGCAAGTACATCAGGAACGTGAGCAAATCCATAAATAAGTCGAATTAGCATAAATCATGCATCACAATTGCTAATGCCTTGAATGGGAGATACATGCTTCCGAAGAGAATATGCAGTATTCTTTGTCTAGTAAAATGTAAAGGGCAATATCACCAGCTAAACTCTAACTTTATGCCGAAAAAGACATTAGCACAAGTATTTAAACGGGCTCTAAAGACTTCAGGTTCCACAAAATTTATGTCTACCATCGAATCTAAAAGGAAACATATTGTCAATAACCCCATATCCAAAAGTTCCAATCTTCTTTTATAAGTTCATCAAAACTCAGATTGTAATGTAAGGAGTTTTTGTGCAGCAGAGGACCATAAAACATTTGTGAAGCTTCCGTTCTCGAGGTTTGTTATCAGAAGTGAGAGATAAGGACCGATTGCAATCATAATTAATGAACTAAAAGACAATGAGCCACAAATCCGTGCTCCAACTGAAATAAATTCATTAATTCCAAACTCAGTCGATGTATCTAAAAAAGGGAAAACAACTGAAGATCAAACACGTTTTAGAATAGCTCATAAGTTGAAAAGTAGGTAGGAATAAATCGTGACCCAATGTGCTCCGCGATTCTACAATTTCTTAAACAAAACACAAAACAAATATAGCGATGACGGCGAGGGAGAAGATGATTGGGACTAAAGGCATCACTTTACCTGACGCCAGTAGGCCAGGACATTGGACTTAATAGCGCAGCCAGGGGGGCCGTAATCGTACAGCCCGGCGACGCCGCCGTATATCTTAAAGGATGGGACGTAAAACAGGCGTCGCTCGAGTGTGTTGACGACAGCCTGGTGGAAGGCGTCCTTGCTGGCGGCGGCATCGCTGCCGCCGTTGCTGGAAGCGACCGCGGCCTGGAGGTCCCGCGTCACGGACTGGACCTCCAGCTTGAGGGACTTGAGCGCCTCGACGGCAGCATCGAGGTCCTGCTTCGGGGCGGAGGTGGCCTTCATGTCGCGGACGGCGGCCGCCTGGGCGTCGACAGCGGCCTGCTTGTCAGCCAGGGCCTTGCGGAGGTCGGTCTCGGAGAGGCTCATCGGTGGCGGAGAGGAGAGGGCGGCGAGGGAGGAGGATCGGATCGGGGTCAGGCGAAAGTTTTGGGAGGAAAGGAAAACGGAGAGATACAGTAGGCGGCCGCGCATGCGATGATAGGAGGGCCAAATCCCAAATGAGAGCCAGGCAATCGAGAACGTCAAGCCGGATGGGAAAGGATTGGATCCCGCCTTCCCATGCTAGCCTTACCCTAAGATATTTTTTTTGTCAAGGAGACATTAAGTAAGATGAGACGCCTATCAGAACCGCCATATTTTTACGCATAGATATTGTCCGAGTCCCGTTCGTATGAACCCGGGCTTACGGAGTTGGAACGGGTAAATTAGTTTTTACCCCTTTTGTAAGTGAGATCTCGATCCGACGGTTTATAATGCCCAAGCTCACTTAGTTGCACGTGGACCTAAGAATTTTTTTTTAATATTAACACATAGAAAGTAAAGTAAGTAAAAATTTAAAAGAAAATGAGAACATTCGTGAGCTCAGGCTCTTTACGCTGTCAAATTAAAATTTAGTGGCTTATATTACTTAGGTAATAAATACCTCTTGAGTAATATAAGTTATCTGATATGAATCTAACAGTCCTCTTTATAAAATACTTTTTATACAATATTTTTTTTTAATTCAGTTCAGCTCACTCTTTCATCTCTCCTTCACCACTCGTGTTGTGATTTGTTGGGCATAATATTTACATAGGTTAAGCCCATATTACTTATATAGGTCAAGCCCATATAGGTAGAAAGCCCAAACACACTTTACAGTGAATGAGAATCACACATGTGAATTAGTTGAATAAGTGAATAGTCCCACATTGTCTAGAAAAAAGTAATGGTGTTAATATATAAAACACAAGTTTGACATTTTAAGTTAGGCCCTTTAACTACCCTCTTTTTGTATGAGAGTTACATGTTAGACCCATGCACTTAAGTAGGCTAACCCACATTCACGCGCATCGTTGCTGACTTGGTTCTGGTTGGGTCAACAAGATAATTATTTTTTGGGATAAATTTATTTGATTTGGTTTTCACTTAACCCAAATTAATATGATTTGGTTTTCTCTTAACCCAAAACGAATTTGGCCTTATTCTCACCAAATTGTGTTTGTTCATGGATAGACACGTCAATTTGAATGGGACGGGTTGTCTTCAACGGGATTTCTTATAAATTTTAGAAAAATATTTTCTACATCATCCTTTTACTGGATTTTCGTCTCTATCCTTTTGTGAGAGCATTCCATATTGTGGTTCGCTGCATGTACTATGTTGAAAGTGCTTCTACAGTACATGGTTAATTGTCTTATCCTGGGAAACATACGCCCAAGTGTATCCTAAACACCACTATGAAGGGCAAATTCTGTCTTAAGGACAGAGCACAATTTTCTTGATTCGATTATAATTCTTCTAGTAAGATTTCTCACTATAATACTTGCATAAATACGAAAATAACAATCTTAATACAAAATTCCCTATATTTTTTCATATGTTACTGTGTGTATGCAATTTCAAAATTTTACGTACTTTACTGTTTTATATGCAATTTTGAAATTGTATTGTGTAAATTTTTGAAACTTTACTATTTTGTATGTAATTTTTTTGCACTTTATTGTTATGTGTGTAAATTTTTGGAACTTTATTGTGTTGCATGTAATTTTTTGAACTTTACTGGGTTACATGTAATTTTGAAATTGTATTATATAATTTTCGAAACTAAGACTATTTTCTGTTCATTGGAACAAAATTGATTACTGAGGGTACTAATTTGACTTTGGTCATAATTCTCACTCTTGTGAATGCTCTTGTTCAAGTTAAAGGGGAAGCAAGAAAAATTTAGTGGTGTAAACTTTAAAAGATGACACAGAAAATGTTGTTTTATCTTACCACACTGAACTTGACCCGATTCCTTCAAGAGGAAGTACTTATTCTCACTGAGGAGAAGCGGGATGACAAAACGGCTATTGCGGCACTAGATGCATGGAAGCATGCAAATTTATTATGTTGTAATTACATCCTTAATGGGTTGGACAACATATTATACAATGTGTACAGTCCGATGAAAAGTGCTAAGGCACTATGGGAGTCCTTAGACAAGAAGTACCAGACAGAGGATGCTGGAACGAAGAAATTCGTGGTTGGCAAATTTTTGGATTTCAAAATGATGGGCTCTAAGATAGTGATCAATGAAGTTCAAAAACTCCAAGTTATCATGCATGTCATTCATGCAGAAGGTATGACTTTAAGTGAGTCTTTTCATGTAGTTGTAATAATAGAGAAATTAACACCTTCCTAGAAGGACTTTAAAAATTACTTAAAGCATAAGTGTAAGGAGATGAACATGGAAGACTTGATTGTTAGGTTGAGGATTGAAGAGGACAATCGTGCTTCTGAAAGAAAATCGGGGGTCATGGCATGAAAGCCAAAGTCAATGTTGTGGAACAAGAGCATAAAAGCAAAAACTTTAACAAGAAGAAGAGGAAAAATCTTGCTGGACAGTTAAACAACAACTCCAATAAAGTTAAGTTCAAGGGCAAATGATATGTGTGTGACAAGCTAGGCCATAAGGCTAAGGATTGTCGCAAGCAAAAAAAACAAGATGATTCCAAGAAGAAAAATGCATAAGCCAACATGACTGAAGTGGAACATCTCTCCAACAATGTGAATAACATTAAGCTTTCTGCTGTAATTCTGAAGTGAACATGGTCACTAATGCTAGAGTGTGGTGGGTGGACACCGGGGCTACTAGTCGTGTGTGCTCAAATAGAAAAATGTTCTCCACTTATCAACCGGTGGAAAATGGTGAACAACTTTTTATGGGCAATTCTTCTACTGCCAAGGTTGAAGGTACTGGAAAGGTGGTGCTCAAGATGACTTTGGGCAAAGAACTCACTCTCAACAATGTGTTGTATATGCTAGAAATTCAAAAGAATTTAGTATCAGGATCATTGCTAAGCAAGAATGGGTTCAAATTGGTGTTTGAATCGGATAAATTTGTATTGACTAAAAGCAGGATATATGTAGGAAAAGGGTACCTTAATGAGGGGTTTTTCAAGCTCAATGTACTAACTATTGTACATGTTGCTAATATTAAGAATGAGAATGCTTCTTCCTCTTATATGATTGAGTCATGTAATGTGTGGCATGGTAGATTAGGATATATTAATTATGACGCTATGCGAAGATTGATTTATATAAAATATCTACCTAAATTTTGTAAGATCTCTAGACTCTAACCGGTTTATTTAATTTTATTTAGTTGTTATTGTGTGGTTTAATGTTAATTTGGTCAATTTTGACTTATTTTTGAATTCAAGGTGGTTAACTAAGGTTTTGATCAAATTTTATTCACTTTGATGATTTTTTGTTAAGATAATTCAATTCAAATTTTTTCTAGAATTTTTAAAATTTTTGACTATTTTTTCAAAATTTAGGGGATGGGACATGCCTTGGGCCTCACGGTCATAAATTGGGATGGAGGTCCCACAAGACTCTAAAAACATCTTATGACAGTAATTAAGGGTTTTAAAATTTTTAGACATCATTTTAGGCCTAAAATAAAAGTATTTTTTATTTTTAGTGTTAAATTCTATTTGTACCCCCACATTCTTACTAGGTCTACCTCAGTACCTACTATAAATAGAATGACCCAACCACATTCCCATTTAGGAAGGGCTAGAATCTGGAGCTTAGGAAGCTCTAATCCCCATTCTATTAGAGGAAAGTTTGATTAAGGTAAGATTAACTTTATTTCTTAATTAATCACCTAGGGTTTTACCTAATCTTTTTTAATCTCATCTCTTCCAAAGTTAAATCTTAATTTTTACCCTTAAAGCTTCGATTTTGACATCTATTTCAAACCTCTATAGAAGGAATTTCATTTTTGAACTCAATAAATCCTAGACCTACAAATTTTCAAGTGATTTAGGTATTTTAAAGCTGATTTATGCAAGTATTAACAAAACCCTATTGTGGGTAGGATTTTGAAGGAGTTGGAGCATCGATTTCAAGTCAAGAAAGTCATTAAAGGTAAGGGTTTTCTTCCAAAATAGGTATGAGATTTCGGATTTGAAGTTGGTGAAGTTTTATGTGGATTTGAATGAAGTTGAGCTTTAATGGTGGGTTATGTAAAGCTTAATCTTTCTTGTGATTTCTTTGTGCTTTAGTTGATAAATGACTAGATTTACCATTTACTAAGCTTGGATTTCATTATTATGATGTTTGGGTGTGAGATTTGAATATTAATGGTGATTTTGTAAAGTTTTGGTTTTAAGTTCGTAAGGAAGAAGACGTACCAGAACCATTATGTTGGCATTCAAACGGCAATCAAACGGCCCTTCATGCTGATTGAACTCCAAAGCGACAGTTTGTCGATTTATAGATTTTTGCTCATTTTCGTGTTCTATCTCTTAAATACCATTTCTTATGATTATGATGAATAATTTATGTTAGGAAGAGCTACTGAAAGGGCCATGAATTTAATGTTGGGAGCTATGATGAATGTTTAAATATTATGTGAATTATTTGGTTAAGCTTGTTATGATTTATTATCTTGAATACATGTTGAGTAATTCTTCATATTTTAAGTATGATTCTAGCAAGGTTATAACATGATAATAGATTTGTATACTTTTATATGTAATGATTAAATTATGGGTGAATGATGGTGCCTTGTTTGGCTTCAAGTATAGTAATGAATATGCTTACTTAAGTCTAGTGCAAGGTTGTACTTGATTTGAATTGTGTTTTTCGATGGTTTTCACCATGATTTCAGTAAGAAGGATCCATGTTTAAATTATGATAGCATGTGTGTAGTATGTTAATGCATTGATCATAATGCATATTCCCATACTTAGGATTGGATGCTACTACCATGTACATACATATGTGGGGGTAATTATGGTGATTGTTTGATACATATGATTAGAAATAATGCATGTAGGGTTGAGGGGAGCACTTTTCATGAATTATGATTCATATACTTATTACTCACGTATGTACCATATTGCATGACATCATGAGATGGATTTACAAACAAGATTTATCGAGATTAGCTGTGATTGATCGATTGGATGCAATTGAGTAATATTGTTTGTGGGATTAATCGATCTATGACTTATTGAAATTGGTTGGTCCGAAAGGACATAATTTCGATTTGAGTTCCTACTTGAAACATGGATCCTCCCTGGGTTGAGTTGACTTAAATGCGGTTGAGATTGCTTAGAGTCATCTGGACCTTGAGAATCCAGAGTGGTAGGCCTTTGTATATTGGTTACCACGTGTTTTAGGTTTCCCTTGTGGAAATCAGACTCTCCCCGCCGCAAGAGATGTCTAGGGCGAACACAATGCTCTAGGTCTTCGTGAGGAGATAAGAAGTTCCCGACCAAGACTATCTAGGGCGAGTAAACTGCTCTAGGTTTCTGTAAGAAAATTGGACCTCCCTTTTAGATTGTCCAGAGCGAGCAGAGGGGCCAACTACCTAAAACACCCTAGGTTTCCATCTAGGAGATCAGATTGATGTCTAGCTTGGGTTTAATGCCCTAGGTTTCCATGTAGAAAATTAGACAATATCCAGAGCGGGTAGTATGTTTGTATAACTCTCCATGATGAAGACATTCACCATTATTGATGATGCTTATGTATGAGATAATATTATACCTAGTTTACACAGTTGTGTAGGGATAATTGACATTATGCGACATATGTGAATATAGTTTATTATGCATGAATTTGTATAGTGTAATTGAGACACTTGTCGTATAGGGTGAATGACTTATGGATGAAAATTGAATATGTATGATATGCTTGAGATGCTTTTCATGCAAGATGGTTAATCATGAAGATGCATGGATGTGTATAGTGTGTTTGAGATACTTATTATGCAGGATGGTTGATTATGAACATGCATGAATATGTATGGTGTGTTGGAGATACTTTTCATGCAGGATAGATGCTTGTGAGTAGGAATGAATATGCATGAGGATGGTTAATGTGATGAGATACTCTTATGCAGGATGGTTAATTGTGATTAAGTAGGTGATCATAAATGAGTAAATATGATGATATATTCTCAAAAGCTGGGATGATATATGATATGCTTGATGCCATGTGGTTTTTCTTTCAGTTTTACCATTTCAGCATTCAAAACCTTACCAAGTTTTATGCTCACCCTAGTTTTTTGTGTTTTTTGTTTTTGGGGTTGCATGATGTGACATGCAGACGATCAGGTCCCTCTATATGAGGAGCATATGGAGGATGATCGGGTGTAGGCAAGAGCCTAAAGATACCTTACTATTTTTCTGATTTATCTTGATGTTTTATTTGAACTTCATGTTTTGTTTGACTATGTGCTATACTCCATTGTCTTGGTGGCTTCAGATTTGTTTCAGATATTATAACTAGAGTCACATGTGTTGGCTTGGTGCGATAAGTTTGTGAGTTGAGACTTAAGGACTAATTTAGATTTTAATGTTCTTTGCATTTTACTTATTTCTCTTGCACAATGTTAAAATGGTGACTCAATGCGTGTGTGGTACCCATTAGAGGGGTCAAGTCTTCCGTAGTATAACAACTTCGTCACCCCCGTATGCTTTGATTGTCCCTTGGGCTAGGTTCGGCTTGGGTCAGGTAAGTGCCGGGGCATGACAAATTTAATATTGACTCTTATCATAAACGTGAAACTTATGTGGAATCAAAATTGACAAGGAAATCATTCCAAAGCATTGAGAGATATACTAAACCTCTTGAGTTAATTCATAATGATGTATATGACTTAAAACTTGTTCAAACAAGAGGAGGTGAAAAGTACTTTATTACATTTATTAATGATTGCACTAGATATTGTTATGTGTACTTGTTGAGAAGTAAGGATGAGGCTATAAACATATTTATTTTATACAAAATAGAGGTTGAGAATCAACTTGGAAAGAAAATGAAAGTTCTAAAGAGTGATAGAGGTGAGGAATATGAATCACCTTTTGGTGAATTTTGTTCACAACATAGTATTATACACTAAACTACAACACCCTATTCAGTTTAGCAAAATGGAGTTGCTAAATGGAAAAATAGAACTTTAAAAGAGATGATGAATGTCATCTTAATAAGTTATGAGTTATCCTAGAACATGTGAAGGGAAGCTTTGCTTTTAGCAAATTATATTCTAAATAAAACACCTCAAAAGAAAACAATGTAGACATCATATGAATTATGGAAATGTCGAAAGCCTTCTTACAAATTCTTAAAGGTGTGAGGGTGTTTGGCGAAAGTGGCAGTCCCTAATTCCAAGAGGATTAAAATTGGATCAAAGACCATTAATTGTGTATTCATTGGTTATGCTAATAACAGTAGTGCATATCACTTTCTTGTTCATAAATCGGATATTCCTGATATAAATATCAATATCGTGATTGAATCTTGGAATGCTTTATTTTTTGAACATATTTTTCCATAAAATTCTACACAAGAGGAAAGTTCTCTTAAAAGAACTTTAGATGTTACACAGAACAATAGTGAATACCAAGAGGGAGAAAATGATGCACCTAGATATAGAAAACGTGCTAGAACATTAAAATCATTTGGTTTAGACTTTTTGACTTTTTTGTTAGAAAATGAGCGTTAAAGCTTTGAGAAAGTCATGTCATCTCCTAAAGCACAATATTGGAAAGAGGCTGTAAATAATAAAATTGAATCATTTATGCAAAATCATACTTGGGAGTTGGTGGACCTTCTACCAGGGAGTAAACCTCTACAATACAAGTGGATATTCAAGAGGAAGATGAAAGCTTATGAATTAATTGACACATATAAAGCTAGACTTGTTATCAAATGATAGAAGCAAAATGAAGGTCAATATTATTTTGATACATATTCACTAGTCACAAGGATAACTTCTATGGGCTTAAATAAGTACATAAGCAATGATATGAAAATTTTGAGAAAATAATGATGTCAAATGGATTCAAAATTAATGAATGTAACAAATGTATTTATGTTAAGGAAATACTTGATGGCTATGTTATTGTATGCCTATATGTGATGATATGCTCATTATCGGTAGCAATGATGATATCATTAAAACTACTAAGATGATGTTAAACAAACAGTTTGACATGAAAGATATAAGTGTTGCAGATGTTATACTAGGGATGAAAATCACTAGAACATCTTATAGATGTGTATTATCTAAATCTTAGTATATTGAGAAATTTTTAGAGAAATCTAATAAAAATAATAATCGTCCAGTGAGAACACCTATGGGTGTGACATTGCACTTAAGCAAAAACACTAGTGAGAATATATCACAACTTCAATATTCCCAAATTATTAGTAATCTCAATTACATCATGAATTTTATGAGACTGGACATAGTATACTCAGTAAGTAAACTAAGTAGATATAATAATAACCCAGGGGCAGACCACTGGAAGGCTGTAGTCAGGGTTCTTAGATATCTAAGATATATCTTGAACTATAGAATACATTATACAAGGTATCCAACAGTAATAAAGGGTTACTATGAAGTAAATTGGATATATGATACAAAAGACTCAAAATCTACAAGTAGATATGTCTTTACTCTTATAAGTGCACCAGTGTCTTGAAAATCCTCTAAACAAATGTGCATAGCAATATCCATAGTGGAATTTGAATTCATTGTACTTGATAGAGCAGGTGAAGAGGCTGAGTGACTTCGTAATTTTTTTGAGGATATTCCAATGTGGGGGGAACTTGTGCTACCTATTTGTATCTATTGTGATAGATAATCGGCTATAAGAAGGGCACATAGTAACTTGTATAATGGTAAGTCTTGACATATATGTAAGATGTATAATACCATAAAATAATTACTCTCTAATGGAATAATTTTCATTGAGTATGTTAGGTTAAAAGAAAATATTACAGATTCGCTTACTAAGGGTTTAACCAGAGAACAAGTGAGAATTCATCGAGAGGAATGGGCTTAAAGCCTATGCATTAAGAGTCACCATAATGACAACCCAACCTAGTTGACTGGAGTTACCAAGATTTAGATTCAAATGGATAATTGAATTATGGAGGATTTAAGGGGAATCACTATTGAGATAACATTTTGTCCTCATTCCTACGATGAGATAGTGATGCATACAAAGTGAATCAGGAAAAGCTCTTCTTTTAATAGTTCTTATAGCTTGAATTAGATCAAGTGAAATATGACAGGATAATCCTAATAAGAATCACCTATATGAGTGTGAATGGGCCACTTCTACTAGGATTTTAAGACTAGCATTCATGAAAACTAGGTTTGTTTAGGGTCGAAATGAACACAATCACGAGAACCACGTTGTGTCTGAGAAGTGACTATGTGAATTCTATTATCTTGGTTTATACAAATGGCTAAATAGTTCAAGACATCACGTTTACTTATTAGCCAGTAGACTTAATAGTTTTCACAAGGGAAGGTTCAAAGCTAAAAGCTACATTTTCCCCATGCACGAACTTTTCAATATTTGCTCTTACGTTTAATCTGCATTATTTTGAGTAGTTATCTAACCAATTCTTATTCAAGTGGGGGATTGTTAGAAGTGGGCATAATATTTGCATGGGTTAATCCAATATTACTTATGTTAGTCAAACTCATATTGTTTATGTGGGTTAAGCCTATATGGGTAGAGAGCCCAAACCACTTTATATTGAATGAGAATCACATGTGTGAATTAGTTAAATGAGTGAATAGTCTCACATTGCCTAGAAAAATGTGATATTGTTAATATATAAGACACAAGTTTGACATTTCAAGTTAGGCCCTTGGGCCACCCCACTTTTGTAGGGGAGTTACATGTTGGACCCTTGCACCTAAGTGGGCTAACCCATACCGTTGACTCGGTTCTGGTCGGGTTGGGTCAATAAGATAATTATTTTGTGGACAAATTTATTTGGTTTGGTTTTCACTTAACCCAAATTAATTTGGTTTAATTTTTTCTTAACCCAAAACGGGTCTGGTTTTATTCTTACTTAATTGTGTCCATTAACGGACAAACACGTCCATTTGAACGGGACAAGTTGTCTACAACGAATTTCTTATAAATTATAGAAAAATCTTTTCTGCATCATCCTTTTACTGGATTTATGTCTCTATCCTTTATGTGAGAGTATTCCATACCGTGGTTCATTACATGTACTGTGTTGAATGTGCTTCTATAGTACATGATTAATCGTGTTATCCTGGGAGGCAGACGCCCAAGTGTATTTCAAGTACAAGTAAGGAGGGTGAATTTTATCTTAAGGATAGAATGCAATTTGCTTAATTTGATCATAATTCTTTTGGTAAGATTTCTCACTATAATACTTGCAAAGATACGAAAATAATACTTTTCAATTACAATGGGATCCCTCTAGCCATCATCATGGCTAGAGCCTTGTTGTGGCTCATATAGTCATATCATGGGTCATATCATGGTTAGATAGGCCTCGGACTGGGATTGGGCTCAGGCTAAGATGCCATAAGAATAGGAGGGCATTGTGTAAGGAGGGCAATTGAGGTAAAATTACAGTTAATAGTGCCGATGGTGGAGGATGAAGAGGAAAGTGGGCTAAGATGTAAAATCGTCTTTTAAAGTAAAATTTTATGAGTTTAAATACAAGTTATATGGCATTACCATATTATATTATATTATAAATAAAGAGAATACACTACGGTAGATATTTCCATTTCCGACTATCTTACCTTTAAGTTTATATGCTTATTCTTATTTTACCCTTGAATTTTTATGCTAGGGCGCTAGGTGTACTATAAATTTTGTTTTTTTTCATATCACCATGAATTATTATTTTAATTCCTTCGTTACCCTCAATGTTGTAGAGAAGTTAACAATTAGAAGAGATTCACAGCAAGATAATATCCACCAAGTAGTAAAGTCCATTTCAAAACGGGAAACACATTTGACTCTCACCAAGACTCTCTTTCTAGCATGCATCTTTATTGGTTAGAGCCTTACTACATTCAATTCGTCCTGTGACATTAAATTATTCTTATAATTGAACATTACTTAAAGATAAATATAAATTGTAAAAGACTCATTGTCCAGTTAGACATCTTATAATGATAATTATAGAATATTGCATAATAGAGTGTTTGAAGCCTTGTGTTTCCAACATGACGAGATTTAATTGCTATGTGTGTTATGTGAGTCACTCATTGGACGCTTATGGGGTAGGGTAAAGCTTCAGTGTGCCGTAATAATAAGAGATCTTGGAAGAACATGAACTGATCGAGGCCCTTTTAGCTGAGTAAGTGAAGGGGTGGAACAAATGTCAAGTAAGTGTATTTTGATTCAAAATTCTCATAGACAAGTAAATCAAAGAAAATTATGTTGGAATAAAATTTACATTCAAACTACATAATTAGTGGAACTCTAACCAATTATATTGATGGTATCAAAATTTGTCATTTTTTTGTTGTTCATTTAGAAAGAATATTGATTAAAGATTTGTAAAAAACTACAAAAAACTAATGCCACCTGGCTAATGAAGGGACTTTCGTGGCAATATCAAAGTTGGACTCAAGTTCACAATTAGAACATTTACGTTAGATCTTCTAAACAAGACTTTACTTGACTTTGTGGAAGCTTTGCTAACTGATCTTTGAACGAAGGACAAAAGACACACATGCATATGCCTTGGTGTGGTTGTACCTTACTAATGAGGTGTCAAGTGTATGCTTTCAAGTTCTATATTTTACAAGTTGACGTATAAAAAAATAAAACAAAAAAGCAAGAGAAGATTGAATAAGATAAGCATTAGTCTTCTCTACAAGAGTAGTAATAATAATTATTAGTCCCTTTGCCCTATATGAATAGCTACATTTGAAAAAATACTCGTTTTTATTGAATGGTAAACCCACATATAAAAGAAGGAAAAATAAGCTTATGATATTTTTTAATTACCCAACCACTTAAATTGAACAAATGGAGATATTAATATAGAACAAATTTTTTTGCCAAATGGAGTTATTAATATGAGACAGAGGGAGCATTATTATTGAAGAGTTGAAATAAATAATTGTTATTCCTTGAATAATTATTATAATATTATTATTCTTAATGTAATTACTCCTCATTAACTACTCTTTAAATAATTATTGTAACATTACACGTGGTATAAATGCTCATAGTTTTTGTCATTCATATATTCTTACTCAACTAGTAAATAGTCCATCACTAGAATTTGCCTTTGATTATTATTGCATTAGCTTAAATGAGTTGTGCCTTTAGAGTAGCACATGTAGTGCACTTGCACTCTTTCTAGTTTTTTATAAATCATAAAGGTTAAATAACTGCTTTTATAAGTTATAAGGATATACTTTTTTTATTGCAATTTATAAGGGTAAAAAATAATATACCTTTTTTTAAAAATCATCATAAGAATTGACATTTTTTATCATTGTAAGAATTGACAATTTAGTAATTAAACGAGCGGATTATTTTTTATTGTCTATGCAATGCCTCATGTTTTCTATAGTTTTTAATTTATTTTTTCTACACTAAACCTCTCCAATGAAAGTGAGACCACCACACGAGAGAGAAAATTGGGGATGGGGAGTTGGGGACACACCCCCAAGGGCAGAAGATCATAACTGATTCAAAAGGCCAAATATTTTTTTGTTGATATAAAAAAAATACATGAAATGCCTCCAGTCATTTATGAGATATTTGATTTCAAAAACTTTGGATTTCCCATGAGGTTTGATGATCATGCAATTTGTATGAAAAACTGTAGTTTTGCAAATGTTCTCTATGAGGTTATCATTTGTCAAATAATTTCCAATCTAAAGTCCAGGTTCAGAAATCTACGAGGATTCACTGGGAGCATAAGATATGAACAATTATCCTATTCCAGTATTTCAATTTTTCTTTCAAGGATTTATTGTTATTTTCCTAGCTTGTCTGTTGGAACAGAAACATGAAAACAATTATCCTATTCCAGTGTTTCAATTTTTCTTTCAAGGATTTATTGTTATTTTCCTAGCTTGTCTGTTGGAACAGAAACATGAAAATCATCCAACCCAGTGGCCACTTCCATGCAGAAACTGTAGTTCTTACTCATCTATGTACAGAGTCCCTTCATCAAATCTACATGGATACAGTTTTAAATGACGGTTTCCTTCATCAAATCTACATAGATAAAGTTTTAAATGACGGTTTCATATCAAAGCTTTTGACTCTGCAGCTCAAGTTTTTGAATTATGGCTTGCTTCTCCTCTTCTGAGAGGGCGTTGAATATGAACACAGATTTATCGCCAATGTCGTCCTGTGAAAAAAAACACAAAAAAAAACAGAAATGGGTTAAACAAGATATATCATCTCAACAGGCGGCTCCAGTTATCAAAAGCATGATGAAGAAGAAGTGACCTGTCACTTGTACTTAAATAACAAGCAAACTTATTTTGAAAACTTACCTTAATGGGCTGTGTGAACTTCCGTGCAGCAAAGATGACAAAAAGAGCCATCCATGCTCCAAGTAGACCAATTTTCATATTGTCATCCATCAAACCAGTCTGTTAATTCAATTAACATCTATCAGAATCATCAGAAGTACATTTTACAATATAAATATCTACTCCCTCCATCCCATGTTAATTGTCTGGATTAGAAAACCAAGAGGGAGTATTTCCTAAACAACATTGACTCCCATAAGTGGAAAAAGACATCTGATAACAAGCTAAATACAAGAAAGAATTTTTTTCCAGAAATTAACAAAGAAGTACTTCTCTGTGCTTAAAACAAAGAATTACTTATCCGCTATAGAACCACCATAGAATCAGGGTCCTGGCCACAACACAAATGGCCTCAATTTTAACATGGTTTGGCATGAAAATACGGAGAGAAATATGACACTATCAGAATAGGGGACCTGCAGGATCCCATTCAGCTAAACTGATTCTGTGAATCTACATTACAGGAAAGCAAGTGGATCTACAATAGAAATGTGTCCTAAATGCCTCTATTTGCCCACTGTACTATGCTAATTAGCAAAACGTGGGTTTTAGAGATAACCAATACCAGGTGCCCAAGAAGCAATGAAGGGATGACAAATGTAAGTAAACCAGCTTCCAGCTTCCCATAACATAGGCCTGCATAAGAACACAATATTGAGGCACAAACAAGATAAGATTTTGGAAATCAAGAAGAAGATAGAAAAAATATCTTAATTAATAGTGAAAGAGAAGTAATGAGTGGCAATAGTAATGATAATGATTTTAATACAAATTTTTAAAAAAACATTTTGGAAAAGGACAAAACATAAAACTTTGACTACCTTCCTTAAAGACCAAACCAGTTAAAGCAGCAAACAGGGGTCCAACAAACCATACTGCCACAGGATTTTCAACAACATATTCAATCAAACTCTGACCAGCAGGCTGGGCTAAATATAGATAGGTAGCAAGTGATCCAGCAGCTCCAAGTGCCCAAAATGCTTGAAGGGTGCGTTTAATAGGGGTGACATAAATGTGAATCAACAATAACGACAAGCCCAGTCCACCAACTCCAAGTGTGTATAAAAGATCATAGTTCCATCTTATGATATCCCCCAGGAAAGTACCTTCTGGAAGAAATGCTGCTGAAGCAGGAATTATGAATGATACAGCAGAAGTGACCAAACCGGATCTATATAATTTTACCTGTCAAGTACACAGTTTAATCAGGTAAATGATGAACTGCCAAAAATATTTCTTACTTTCATTTCCAATTCTCTTAATAATTACTTCGTAAACTTGTCAAGGAAATTCAAATATTGGGATGCATTAATGTCCAGTAAAGATTATTAGCTAATGTGAACATTGTTATGCATCATGACTATGAAAAACATCTGAGTCAAGACAAGTGCATGAACACACAACCAGTCTTAGCCAAAACTTGTGCAGAGCAATTGCACCTACTTCTAATATCATGAATCAACAAAAAACTTCATTTGGAGTCCAAATTTGATCATTTGGTAAAATTTAAGGGTTGGATTCTGCCATCCAAATTCCAATGTCAAACAAAGGTTTAGTTGATTAAACCACAAACTTTTTACTCATAAATCATACATCAAGTAGCGCCTCTTCCCAACCATTCGAGGCCGAAAACATGAATCTTATGCCTCAATTTTAGTCTATTTTGTGCCAACTCTTTCACAAGGGATAGCACAATCATATCATGTTTATTAAAACCATCCAACCTTCTTACCGGAGCATCTATTGATCTTCTTTATACATGCCCAAACCAGTAACCTACACTCCCTAAGCTTCACCCCTAAAAGTGCTACCCCCGAGTTCTCGCGTATATACTCATTTTTAATCTTATTTTTCCTATTTATCCCACACATCCACTTTAGCAACGATATTTTAGTTACATTTAATTTATT
Organism: Saururus chinensis; assembly: GCA_035235625.1. Taxonomy (NCBI): domain Eukaryota; kingdom Viridiplantae; phylum Streptophyta; class Magnoliopsida; order Piperales; family Saururaceae; genus Saururus; species Saururus chinensis. The sequence continues at coordinate 39,542,492 of CP141145.1, forward strand.
TATATGACTCTTTTGGGGCCTAGCATTTTGCTCTATAGAGTATTACGTGCCTAATAGGAGTCCTATAGAACATGCATTTTATTTCACTTGGAACACACTTATCACACAATATTCCAGATACTACCCTCCATTTTACCCAACCCGCATTTATTATACGTACCACATCACTATCAATATCTCCCTCTTTATGGATAATGAAGCCCAAATATCGAAATTGCTCACATCTTGGCACCTTTTGCCTATCTATTTCAACTAAGATTCTACCTATAGTTTTATCTTCCTTAAAGTTAAAATCTATATATTTTGTCTTAGTCCTACTTATTTTAAAGCTTTTTCACTCAAAAGTTTCTCCCAACAATTCTAGTTTGATATTTAACCCTACCATAGTCTCATTAACTACAACTATATCACCAGCAAAAGGCATGTCAAGGTACCTTATCTTGTATATTTGCATTTATCTCATCTATAACTAGAGAAAAAATATAAGAGCTTAAGGTTGACCCTTGATGTAGACCTAATGTGACCGGAAACTCCTTAGTTCCCCTCTCCCCAATTGTCCTTACATTGGTCACTACCCATTGTACGTATCTTTAATAATTTCTATGTAACCTCTTATAACTCATTTATTCTCCAAGGTACTCCAAATAAGTTTTTGAGACACTCTATCATAAACTTTTTCTAAATCTACGAAGGTTATATAGAGATCTTGCCTCCTATCCCTATACTTTTCTACTAATTGTCATAAAATGTTGATAGCCACAATTGTTGACCTCTTTGGCATAAAACCAAACTAATTTTTAATTACCTTAGTCACTTTTTGCAAATATCCTTTGACCACTCTCTCCCATAATTTCATAGTACGACTCATAAGTTTTGTACCTCTATAGAGGAGGTAGCAGTCACCTTGAAGAAGGTAAGAAGAGGTAAAGCATTAGGACCTAACGATTCTTGAAGTATGGAAGTGCCTTGGGGGTGTTGACTTAAATTGGTTGACTAAGTTGTTTAACAATATTTGATATTCAAGGAGGATGCCAAAGGAGTGGAAGAAAAGTACCCTTATACCTCCATATAAGAATAAAGGGAACTTTTTACACTTACATTCAAAAACCTCAATAGGCTATGATCACAATGAGATATAAAATACAATGTACTGCACTGGACCCTACAAGAATTACTAGATAATTAGTGAGCCAAATGATAACTTCATATGAGAAAGAGATGAGTTGCATACTGGGATCACAAAAGTTGAGTCCAGTAAGTGACCAACAATACATGAAGCCTCCCTCTAGTTTAATTTGAACCTCAACAAAACACTAACTCTAGCATTATGCACTGTCATCTCTCTTTCTCATGCTCAAACTTTTCTTTACTTTGTATCTCGTATTGGTATTGCCCAAAACTCTCTCTCAGATGCAGTCATTTAGCTATACGCAGTCTTCACCTCATCCATTGCTGCAGCAATTTTATATTATGTACACTCATTTTTACCAATATAGCTGATTTTAGTCACCCACAGAGCACACGTCTAGTTTCACCAATTTTTTATTTAGTAGATAATGTTTTCACAGCCCTGTAAGCAAAAATCACTGCAAGCCCATGACGAATGATTGCACAATTTATTACTTTATTTCCTATAACCAGTTAGGCTATGGTATTTTTTTTCCCATTTGCCCACAATTTGTGGACTTAACAACAGATATAACTAGGGGACAAACCGCACAAATTCTGGAAGCAGTTTGCCCACCACAACAACACCATGAATGGTGGACAAGCTCAAATTCAAAAGACTCAAGAAAAACTAAGAAACCCAAAACAGCGCTAACTTGAAGAAGCGAAATTTACATAAATAGTCCTATTTATCTACCAAAATAGAGTGAAAGAAGCAACAGGAAGAGACAAAAAAATAAATGATAACCTCACGAGCGTCCGAAGAATCCACAGTCCAGGGCCCATAAATTCCCTGATACACTGCCGCACTGACAGTCTCAGGGGAACCTTGCCCCACGGCCTTGCACTCGACCGACCGTATTCCTCGACCGAGCCGAGTGGAAAAAGGGCAGGAAGAGCTGTGAGGGTGGAGCTGAGAAGCTGACCAGGGGAAGCGAACTGAACAAAGACTTGGAAGGGAGAACGGGGAAGACATGGGAATCGATAGCAAAAGCGTAGCCATGGCAAGAGGAGCAATTTAGCGGGTACTGCCTCCCAACTCCGGAAACGGTTTGGGAGAGCGTCCACGACCGGCCCGGACGAAGGCAGCCACACAAATAAACTGACCACACTGTCCACACAAATTACAAATATGTTTGGTGGTCTCCATTGTGTTCTCGTGGAACGCTGCTATTTCCTCCCTCGAGTCCTCACTTATTCTCGACGGAAAAGTTTTTCCCGGATATCTTTCCCTGAGTCCTTGATATTTGAGATTAATGATACATATATTAATATATAAAATTAATATATATATCACACTTTGGTATATATTATCTTAAGTTGAATTTAGTCTAAAGCGTAAAAGGTTATATAAAACGACTAAATAGAGTTGGATTGCAAAAGACTTAACTTAGGGTAAATACATTACTAAGTAACACATGAATATTTTATATAAAAATAAATAAAACAAAAAAAAATTATTAATTAAAATATTAATTCACTCATACCCATATTAATTAATCATAACATAAACAAATCCGCAATGGCTAATATAAGTTTAAGTCATTCATGCCTAAATAAAGTGTAAAGTAGAGTCAAAAGTATAATATCAACATTTCATAAAATCAAACTAACATAAATAAATCATCTTTATAAAACCCCCCCTTAATGACCTACAGTGTCCTCATGCTCAACATAAAGTTCATTCAAAGTACCTATATAGCACGACATGCAACCTCAAAATAATACTATAAAATAAAATGATGTGAGCTAATGCTCAAATAAGGAAAGTAAATTTATAATAACATCATAAGCATAATCAACATAACATTCATCACATAATCATTTACCACACTTATTCACCATGAGACAATCACATATATCTATGCTACTTATACATCACGTCATAATTTACATTTCATAAGTATATACTCATATCACCTGCATATCATGCTATATATAATATATTTCATCAGCACATAGTCATGTTACATATATATCATACTATAACCCACATTCCATAAGCACATAGCATGCCACCTATGCATCATGAGTTCATCAATAGCTCATAAAACATATACACCTCATGTATAAACATATGAACTCATTATCATAATCATATCCTGCATGAATTATTTCTCAACATAAACATATCATGCATATTCATTTTTTAATGTAAATATTCACCTTACAATATTAAGTGCATCCACCACACACCATTTTACATATTCATGCAAATCCATACTTTAATTACATGTGTAACATAAGTTTTATTATTCCTACACAACCTACTTCAATGAGCATTATCTCTCATACACATACAACAATCAATGGTAAATGTCTCACAATTGAGAAAAACAACCTTGCTCACCCTATCCAAAGCCTAAGCGGACCTATTACACACCCTAGTCGTAGCCTAAGAAGACCTGCTCACCTTGGAGAATCCTAAGGAAGTCCTAAGCAGTTTGGGTAAGTTCCCTAACTAGGAAAATGTCACACCCTGACACTTGCCCTATCCAAGCCGAACCCGGTCCAAGGGATGGTCGAAGCACATGAGGGCGACGAAGTAACGATTTGCAAAAAACTTAACCCCTTAAACGGGTGTAACACACACAGAGTAACACACCACTTTATCCTTGTGCAAGAGAAAATAAGAAAAATATAAAGGTCATCAAAATCAAAATTAGTTCTCAACTATCATACCCACATTCTTACAACATAAAGCCGTCAAACATGACTCATGTCATAACATTTGAATGAGTATAAAACCAAAATGACTAATAAAGTATAAGACAGAGTCAACCAAACATAATATTCTAACATACAAGTAGAATAAACAAGTAAAGATAGTAAGGTCTCTAGGCTCCCATGCCTACTCCAGACATCTACCACACGCTCCTTATAAAGAGGGACTTGGTAATCTGCATGTCACACCATACAGCCCCAAAACATAAAACACAAGAGAAAATTTGGGGTGAGTATAACACTCAGCAAGGTTTTGTGTTTCGATACTATAAATATGAAAACATCATATGTATCTCACACTATCCATCACATAAAACATATCATCATATTAACTTATTTCTGATCACCAGCTCAATGTTTAACCATACTCAATCATAAACAACCATCCTGCAAAATAGTATTCGAAACATAATATCCATAGCATGAATAACCATACTAAACCATAAATATTCATCCTGCATGATAAGTGTCTTATCACACTATACATAATCATATATGTTCATTCTCATTCATAAGCCTTTATCCTACACGATAAGTGTCTCAAACACACTATCCATATCCATGCATAATCATTCTCATTCATAAACATTCACCTTGAATTACAAATGTCTCAAACACACTATCCATATTCAAGTCATATTCACATGTGTCACAAAATCTCAATTAACCCTACACTATAAGATCCCTGAACTTGATCCAGCTTATTTTATTATATTTAATTACTTTTATGTGGTTTAATGCTAATTCTAATCGATTTTGACTATTTTTAAAATTAAAGTGGTTAACAAAGGTTGTAACCAAAATCTTCTTCACATTTCAGGTTTTTAAGTTAATTTAAGTCTTTTAGATTTTTTTTGAAAATTTTAGAATTTTTACTATTTTTCTAAAAAGTTAGGGTTGGCAGGACCCACCTGGGCCCCACAGATGAAATTAAAATTTTAAGCCCTAAACGTCCCTAATATTAACCTAAGACCTTGGGTAATTATTTTAGAATTTTTATACATCAAATTAGGTTTAAAATAAGCAAGTTTTACTATTTTTAGTAGTAAATTTTATTTGTACCCCATTAGTTAATTAGGTCTACTATACCCTTTACTATAAAAGAAAAGGCCAAGCTACTTTCCCAATTAGGAAAGGGCTGAGATTTGGAGTTAGTAGCCTAATCCCTATTTTTCTAAAGGAGAAAAAAGATTAAGGTATGATTTTGCTAAATATTCCATTAATTCATTAGGGTTTTACTTAAATATTTCAAATCTCTTCTTTTGCTTTGGTTTAATTTCAGTTTTCACTCAAAAACTACTGATTTGGCTTTCTATTTTAAAACCTAATGTTTGAAATTTCGTTTTTGGGTATCTTGAACCCTAAATCTACTTGTTCTTGAAGGTTTTAGGGGTTTTAAAATCAGATTTGAGAAGTATTAATAAAAATCATGTTTTTGGGTAGACTTTGAAGGAGTTTAAGGAGTCATTTCGAATTAAAAACTTGCTGGAAGGTAAGTGCTTTGGTCTCAAACATTGCTATGATTAGGATTTATGTTTTGATGTTGTTTTGAAATGGGTTCAATGGTTATGAGCTTTAATGGTGATTTATGAAAGGGGTGATCTTTGATGCGATTTCTTGGGGTTTATGTTTGGTAATGGTTAGATTTGATGTTCTAGAAATATGGATTTGATTATCATGAAGTTTAGGGACAAGATTTGATGTTTTATGAAGTGTAGGTGAAATTTTGGTTTTGAATTTGAAGTAGGGAAGACAAACCAGGATATGTTGTTGTGCCGATCGAACGGCCGAACGGCATTGCAAGCCAATCGAATGACAGTATTGCAGTTTGGCCATTTTTGTTCCTTTTGCTTATTTTGAAGTTTTTACTCCATTTTCTTATATTTATGTTGAGTACTTTGAGCTAGAATGAGCTACTGGAAGGGTATGTTATTGATGTTGAAAATTATAAATAATATTTAAGTATTATGTGAAATTGCATGTGGTTGGTTACACATGTTAGAATTGTTATCTTGAATCTATAATGGAATGATTCCTTATATTTTAGCATGATTCCAACAAGATTATAGTATGAGAATGAACTGATATGTCTTCATGTAATGTGATTAAATTATGGGTGATTGATGATGCTAAGTCTAGATTCAAGTGTGGTGCAAATATGCTTGCATAGGTTTAGCATGAGGTTACACTTAACTTGATTGATGGTTTTTTATGTTTTTCACCCATGATTTCAGTTGGAACCATGATTAGATGTTAATGTGCATATGTGGTTGGATGATGAGTTAATTACAAGGCATGTTCATGTAGTACCCCGCTTTTTTTATTACGTCTAATTAAAGAGGTTAGAGGTAATTATTAAAATTTTAATATATTTTAGAATGTTTCGTAGGTTGAAACTTATGTATATGAGTGGAGCTCGAAGAAACAAGCGTAACGAATTAAAGAATGCACAAAACGGAGGTCAGGAGAAAAAGTTACGACCTTGGGAAGCATGTAATATAGCAGGACCTACTTGGAAAGAGTGCGATATACTTCTTTTAGTGGGTTAGTATCAAAGGGCTCATTGATACGAGTCCAACGGTACCAAGAACGCGCGAATCTGAATTCGGGGTAAGAAGATACACGTGTTTGAATATATGCATTTATATAATAAATAATAAAAAAATTGTGCCACATGGCCGCCTTGCATGGGTGCAACCCGTGCCGTGCACTCAAAACAATGGGTGCCACTGCCAAAACAGTGGTGCCACTAGAAATGGAGGCGCGGTACCGCTGTTTCAGCTCGGTTCAAGGGTTATATATACCCCATTTCTTCCGTTTTTGAACAAGACCTTCATTTTCTCCTTTTCTAAGCGTTTTGAGTCCGATTAAGGCTGTTCAAGAGGCGTTCTTAAGTAAATCGAGCGTGCTCTACACAATGGAGGGGTTTGAGTTGGAGATTGTATAAGAAGAAAATGCCCCAAGACAAAGAGAGGTTCTGCCCATCGTCCTCAAGCACATAGAACTTCTCCTTCTCTGTTTCTGATTGTCATGATTCTAATTGATTCCGTTTAAGAGGCATTCTTTAGTGAATTGAGTGTGCTCTATGCAATGGAGGGGTCTGCTATCTGAGTTGACAACTGTATGAGGAGGAAACGCCCTGAGACAAGGAGAGGCCCTGCCTCAAGCACCGGAGAAAGAAAAAGGGCCAGGAGCAAGACGGGGTTGTTTCCGCAGTTGCTGGGTCACAACGAGAGAGGCAATCCGGAGTCAGGGAGGCTCTATCCTCCACCGAAGAGCCACCCAGTAAGAGAGACATCCCCAAGCTAGAGGAGGCTTTGTCTATTGCCGCTAAATCAGAAGGGGAGGATGTTTTGAAGAAACGATCAACCCTGAATGCCGCTATCTTGTGAAGACATAAGGGGAGTAAGCGTTTCTAACCTCCCGTTTAAATTATAGAATGCATGTGCTAAATTAGGATATGTTCCATGCTATGATTCTTTGTGTTCTGATCTGTTATGCTTTGATATGACTTGTTCCATCTTGCTCTAGGGGAGAGTGAGACGTGTGGAGTGCATGCAGTCTCGACTCAGTGATGGAGTGAGACATGTGTATGTGGTTTTGATCCCACTCTCTAGTAGAGCGAGATGTGTAATTTGTTGATTTATTAGCTTCCGCTTGACTCCGATAGATGACGAGTTTTAGTATAACTCCGATTGAATATTAGTATATATGTATTTTAACGTCTATGGTTTGTGATGCTTGATGTATGTAATAACCGTTAGGTAGAACTACATTCGGATCCGATCGTATTGGAATAATATTGTAAATATTATCTAATACGTACGTAGGCAACCAATGGCAAGGAAACGTTGGCCCAATCTAAATTAATTATAATTATAAGTTTTATTCTGACCTACACACGATGAACTTTGAAGCTTCGTCGTGTGTATGTGAACGCTACAACCTGAGCCTACGTACAGAGAAGCTTTAAAGTTTTGTAGTGCGTAGATGAATGTTGCACCTTTTGCACATAGATGATGATTCCTAGCTTAAGGAAAAAATTTATTAGAGATTTTTAGGACCCCGGCTCGGGTCAGAGCGTTACAAATGGTATCAGAGTATTGATTTGTCTGTGAGAATGTAATATTTTATTTATCAATTTAATAAGAATTTTAATTTTGAAATAATTAGAAAATTTCTGTTTGAAATGTATGGTGATTATTTTGAAATAAATTCCAATTTTCAACTTTTGGTTATGCATGTGTGTTATCAAATTCAACACAAACTCTAATTTTGAATTTTTATTCTGCATCCATAATTTTTTATATGGACTTCTATTTTAAGCACTTCGATTCTCACGTGAATTTTAAAATTGACATTTTTGTTTGCATGTGTTATGATAAATTTAATACAAAGATCAATTTTATGAATTTTGATCTTAATTTGAAAATGATTTGAAAATATCGTTATGAATGAGTCGTATCATATTGTGACTTGTAAATATGCTTTGCTTGTGTGATATAAATTGCATCAAACTCTAGTTTCGATAAATTCTAATTTGTTTAATTAGAAGTAATTTTAAAATTTTATCCTACGTAGGTGTATTAGATTAATGGCAAACTAGACTTTGCAAATCGCAATTTGAAATTAGAATTGATATGAGATTTTTATTTTGAATATTTTGCATCTAATTTAATACAAATTTTAATTAAAGAATCATTCAAAATTTTTATTTGTCTTGTGTTGCATGAGATTTGATGCAAACTCAATTTGATGATTTTTAATTTTTTTAATCTAAAATTATTTATAGTTTAAGTTTGAATGTGTTGCATCATGTTTATTTTTTAAAAAATTTGAATTAATTTAGAAATTGGATTTAATATGAACTTTTCATTTTGTATATGTGACATCGGGATTTTTATGAGTTCTAATTTTTAATCGCAAGTTATATGAAAATTCTTTTTTGAATAAGCTTATTTAGATTTAATTTAGAATTCCATTATGCATGATTTAGTATCATGTGAATATGCATTATGAGAGTACGTGTTGAGTACACATGTTATGCAAGTTGAATGCTATGAAGGAGAATAACTTGATTGCGTGATCGTGAATGTGATTGTGTGAGAATCACTTATTATGCATGATGAGTTTTTGCCATAATGTGGTTATGTATACCATGATTAGTATGAATGAGATACTTATATGCAGGTAGGCTACTTATGAGTAAATAGGGGGATGGTAAGGGAATTAATAAGAAATGTGAATATTATGTCAAATGTGGATCTGAATTACCATGTTGATGTGTCGTGGTTGTTTTTTTATTAATGTTACCGTATTTCAAACCTTGCTGAGTTTAACTCACCCTTCTTTCTATTTTTTGTTTTGGGGCTACATGGTATGACATGCAGTTGATTAGGATTCATTGTATAAGGGATGACCGGGATATGCATGGGATTAAGCATGGATGCTACCAAATGTTATTTTGTCTTCTGATTTATGATATTATGATCATAGAACACCTTGTGTGGGCTACTATGTTTCTGACTCGTGTGTATCTTCTACTTTTAGACATGTTTGAGATTTTCTGATTTGAGCCATGTGTTAGCTCAGGATTGTTATGTATGCGGGTTGAGAGTGAGGATTTATTTCAGAATTATTATCCTATTTTATTTTACCTTATTACTCTTACACAAATGATTAAAGGTGCACAACTCTATGTATGTGTTAAATACTGATTATGGGGTTAAAGACTTCCGCAATGCAACCCCTATCACGCCCATGTGGTTCAACCGGCCCCTGGACCGGGTTCGGCTAGGGCTGGTCAGGCGCCGAGGCGTGACATACACAACCTGTGCAACTAGGTATAATGACATCTCATATATATGCATCATCAACAATGGTGAATGTCTCCATCATGGAGAGAAATACAATCATAACACTCACTCTGGATATCATCTGATTTCCTAAATGGAAACCTAGGGCATTAACCCACCCTGGACATGATCCAATTTCCTAAACGGAAACCTAGGGTGTTGGGGGTAGTCATACCCTCTGCTCGCCCTGGAGAATCCACAAAGGAATATCCAATTTCCTTATAGAAACCGAGAGTAGTTTGCTCACCTGGATAGTCCTAGCCAGGAACATTTGATCTCCTCACGAAGACCTAGAACATTGTATTCACCCTGGACATCTCTTGCGACGGAGAGAGTCTAATTTCCACAAATGAAACCTATAACATGCAGTCGTCGGTGCACAAGAGCATACCACACTGGATTCTCAGGGTCCAGATAACTCCACCAAGAAATCTCAACCGCAATAATTCATCTCAAATCAACTTAAATCTACTCAGGGAGGAATCATGTTCCAAATAGGAACTTAAAACGAAATCATGTCCTTTCGGACCCAACCAATTCGATAAGTCATTGATCGATTGATCCGACAAGCAATATCACCCAATTGCATCCAATTGATCAATTTTGGCTACTTTCGATAAATATCATTCCTAAACTATTTTTATAATGCATACAACATGGTACATACGTGAGCAGCACTACTGAATCATAATACATGAGATATGCTCTAATTAGTCTATGTGTGCATCATTCCTAATCAATATGTGTTAAATAGTCACCACAATTACCTCCATATAGTGTGTACAAAACAATATTGCTTAAATAAATCTAAGCATTGACATACACATCATGATCAAACCCTCATTATGAAATATGCATGCTTTCATGATTCTATCATGGTTCCTTATTATTGAAATTATGAACAAAATATGGTAAAAACCTTAAAAAACACAAGTCCTAGTCAATTATAACTCCATGCTAAACTTAGGTAAGCATAAACATAGTCATACATAAGCTAAAACACCTAAAATTAATATAACATGTGAAAACATATATTTGCATCATCATGGTCAAACCTATTGGAATCATGTTGAAGAAATCATCAAAATCTCACTTAAAATTGTACATATGCTCATTTATCTCATACCAGCTTAAGTAGATGTTTTAGCATAATCACAATATGTAACTTGTACATGTTTAAAAAAATAGCAAATAAACACCAATCTATGTGAAAATTTACAGAGACCTATATTGTAGGCTTAATTAACATTAAAAAATATCATATAAAAATAAGTACAAAAAATAATTTTCTAGATTTAATTACTACAACTACGCAGTTCTGCCAAAAATCATCGACCTTCAAATTTACAATTATTCCATTGATTTATCATGCTCTAAATAACTTGATTTTTCAGAGCATACTCATAACATGTAGATCAATCCATCATAAAAAGAAGGAATCGAAAATCATATGTTTTCATCCCTAAACATGCTTCTAAACACGAAAATAGTGAATTATTTTTACTGAACAATATGCATTCTAAAAAAAATAATTTATACATATTATTCAAAAAAATTATGAATAATTAAGAATATAATCCAGACATGTTAATATACTCTCAGAAAACATTTGAGAGAAAAACTCAAAGTAGAAGTATCCAAAATGTAGTCATAAATTCATAACAGAGAGCTGTTTAGGCTATTTGAATGATCTGATGAAGATTTGGTTGTTAAATCTATGATCTAACAGTCAAGATAAAATTATCCTAAAATTTGTCTTCAACCTCACGAAATTGAACTGAAATTCTTCTAAAAAATCTCTAAAAATTGCTAAAACTTCATGAAACTTTATATAATCATTACCCAAGTCTAAAATATAATAGACCTAGTCATTTATCAACTAAAACACAAGAAAATTACTAAAAAGAACATGTTTTACTTAACCCACTATTAAAGCTCAACATCAAGAAAAACTCACATAAACTATTCCAAACCAAAAATCCAAAACATAAACCAATTTTAGAAGAAAAACTCTTACTTTCAGTGAGTTCTTTTTAAAAATTGAAGTTCCAATCCCTTCAAATCCCTACCCACATTTAAGGTTTTGTCAATACATTGATAAATCCGATTATTAAAACCTAAATCACTTGAAAACTTGTAAATCTAATTCTTGTTTGATTCCAAAACGAAAATCCCTCATTAGAGGTATAAAATATAGATTAAAAATAAAAAAATTTAATGGTGAAAAATAAGATTTAACCTTGGAAAAGGTGGGATTAAGAAAGATTAGGCAAAACCCTAGGAAGTTAGTAAAGAAATCAAGGCTAATCTTAATTTAATTAAGCTTTCCTCTTTTGGAATGGGGATTAGGGCATCTTAGCCTGCAGATAACTTATTAAATAACTCATATAGCAATTAGCTCATCTCAATTCGGGGAGGCAATACATTCTCGAAGGAATGCAAAACGAAACCATGTCCTTTCAAATGCAAAGTCAATTCGATAAGCCGTTGAACAATTAATCTGACATCCAATGTCATCCAATCGATAAATTATGACTAATCACAATTAATCTTGTTTATAAATCATTTTCATGATGCATGTCACATGATATATACATGAACAAATAATAAATGAGTCCAAATAAGTAAACTTGCTCAAATCAGTCCACATGTGCATTAAACGTGGTCCATTTGTGTCAAACAAAATCATAAATATATACACAAAAGTGTACGTAAGTGGTGGTGTTCAAACCTAAGTTAAGACTTGTGAAAGTTGGACAAACTATAATCAATGTTATATATGCAAACATCCATAATTCTATCATAGTCCTACCCTACTAGAATCATGGAGTAAATGTGATGAAAACATCGAAATACAAGTTCAAGACAAGTATAACATCATGTTAGACCTAGACAAGTATAAATATAATCATACTTAAGCTAAAATATGTGAAACATAATTCACCTAAAATTAATATATGTGCAAGCATACATACATGATCATGACTAAGACCTACTGGAGTCATCAAGTAATCATGAAGAAGCCATCAAACATGAATTTTAAAGCAAGAAGAATATCATACTAAAACTAAACAAGTATAGTCCTATTCATGCTTGAGCTAAATCATAAATCAAAGATGGTTCTCATGCAATCTCATTAGTATTTATAGGCAAGAATAATTCATTTTAGTCATAAAGAATTAGATTTATGAGAAGAGAACAAGAAAAGACCAGAATTACACAAAAATAGGTCAAATCACAAATTTATTGTGTTGACGTTCAATCGGCCCGGCAGGCCATTTGAACATCGGCCATTTGATTAGCCAAATAGGCCATTCGAATGGCTGGCCACTCAAACGCCTGTGTGGTCCGTTCAAATGCCCTTCGCACTCCACTTTTTCTTTTTTTCTTGGTTCATCTTCAACCTTCCGAAATTCAAATAAAAAACATTCCAAAATTCAAGATAAATTCTAAAATTACTATAAAACATCATAATATCAAAATCTAACCCTATAATGTGATAGATCTAATCATTTTCATGTTTAATTACAAGAAAATAGTCATAAATAACATATTTTTAATAAATCGCCATTAAAGCTCAAATGAAGAAAGAACCATGTAAATCCACCATCATGCATTCTAATGGATAAAATCACACAAGGAAAAACTCCCTTACCTCTATGAAGCCTTTGGATTTACAAAGAAGCTTCAATAATAAAAAATCCTACCAAAAAATTAGGATTTTTGTTAAAACTTAATTAAAATCTACTAATAAGTTCAAATTAACTTGGAAATGGGTAGATATATGATTTCCTTTACTTAAAAAATAAAAATCATCCATTTAGGGTTTTAAATCAAAATTAAAAATAAATTTTTTAATGGAATAAATCAAAAAATTAATTTGGGGGAAATGAAGACAAGGAAGATTAAGAGTAAAATTGAAAGATTATAGGTGATTAGTGCAAGAAAACACACCTTAATATATTTTTCTTCTTTAGGAAATGTAGGTAGAGCACCTCCTTTTTCCTAGCACAACCCTTCCCCATCTAGGCGATGGGCTAGGGTTTTCTATAAATACTAAGGGTTTTGTGTTGTGTAAACAAACGGTTAGGCTGTAAAATAGGTTAAAAACACCCTAAGTGGTTAATTAGAGTTATTTTTAGTCTAAAAATGAATTTAATCACTCTAAAACTCACTAAAATAGATTAACAAAAGTTTAGAGGGTCAAGTAGGTCACACACTGTCCAACATGGATGTGGGCCCCACGACAAGGTCCACACCCTTAATTAAGGAAAATTTAAGATAAAATTTCATAAAATCCATACAAAATTGATAAATCAAGTTTGACACTAATTCTTATAAAAATGATATTAAACCTTATAAATGCCATAATTGATAAATCAAGTCAAACTGCCAAACAAGCAAAGCCACACAAATTCACATAATTAAATTAGAAATTAAACCGAGTTAAGTTAGAGATCTTACAATGCGTGCCATCAATCTCATAAATGAAGGGTTCTAATATGTTCCTTATGTTGGGCTCATTGTCAAAGTGGAATATTAAAAACGCTTCCATCCCCAAATAAGGTCAAGTTTGGATGGATATTAAGTGGAGAAATAAAAAAAATTTATAAAATTAAAATAAAATTTTTTATTTTATTATTTTTTAATATATATTTTTAACTCACTTTTTATTTTCTGTACATAAAGTGATAAACGATGGGTGACGATGGAAGAGTTTTTCAAGCTCCTCTTTGATAATGAGCTTAGCATAAGCTATGCATAGGAGCCCTTCATCTATGAGATTGATGGCACATATACTAGCTCACATTAGCGTTACTGATATTGACTCTAACATGGCCTAGCGCATGCACCATCGATCTTAAATATCAAGGGCTCATATATGTGGCACACGGTAGGCTCATTGTGAGTGATGAGGATAAAAAACTCTTCTCATATCTTTTTACATCATTTAATGGCATTTTTCTTTGGGCATGATTGACGACCCTAAACAAACTGTATGATCTAACTCATAATGAATATAATTTTAATTTTCGTAGTGAGATTTTGGGTCAATTTTATTTAAATTAACACAAAAGTGTTTTGTAGTGGGAATGGTAATTTCATGAATATTTAAGTGACGCAGGTACTAAGGGGATTATTGTGGTGCATATTGATGCATTCTTATCTTAAAATCTCTCTTCATCACCTTACTCATAAAAAAATTTGATCTTTTGAAATTAACTATCCACTCTAACATTAGCGAAGTTAGTGCTCCCGGCCTGCTTCTCCCCCACTTGTTGGCCCTCTCATGTGACACTTGGAAGACCGAAAGAGAGGGATCAGAATTATCCTCTATGGCTTCCAATATCTTTTTCTTCTTCAGTTGTGTTCTCCAGTGTGACCTTTGTAGGGTGGTGTTAGTAAAAACCTAAGTAGAAAGCCTTCGGTGGAGGCACAAATTTTAAATTTTGATCCCCCTAAAAAATGATTCACATGCAAATCAACAATATATATACATACACATAAACAATAATATCTACCATAAGATTAATAATCAATCAATTGAGATTATAGCAAGGGCTAAAAACTTACTAACCTTTAGGGATTGGGCCCTAAGGGAGTGGCCTATACACCCACAAGAAAAAACATGTCCTTTTATGTCTTAATCAAGAATAACCAAAGGGGACGTTAAATACCTTTATGTAGATTCAATGATTAAGATCACAACTACCGTATCAACATGGAACAAAAGAGGGTATTTTTTTCCAATCCTCTAGTCGACATGCTTGAGCTACTAATTCACTGCCAAGAAAACCTCTCTTCTAGCCTAAGATGAGAATGAGAGAGGGATAGAAATCTTTTCTCTTGAACTACCACCAAGGCAAAGAGGGGGATGCAAGGGGCGGCACAACCTAAGCAGCAAGGAGGGAGAGAGCAAGAGGGGGGGCTGGCGGCTAGTCTTCCAGAGAGAGAGAGAGAGGAAAGCATGCAAGGGAGATATGCAGAGAGGGGACTACATGCCCCCTTCTAATAGTTAGGGATCCTCTCCTTGTTGGGATAGAAGTCCAAGCCAATAACACCTCTTCCCAAAAAGGCTTCCTAGTGGAGTCTTAATCAACAGGTATGGGCTCAAGTTCATGAGCCCATGGAGGCCGTGCACACCCCTCATGGCCATGCTTATGGGAGGCCAACCCCTAGATAGTTCAAGTGGGTCTCGCACTAGGTTGTACACTTGATTGGGACCCACGTAAGTGTACGCATGCAATGATCGCCTATAATATAATTGTGTATTTATAAGTGAGCACGTGTGTGCGACTCGGGCCCACCAAGCAAGTATAACAACAGGCACTAGGCCATGGATCCACCCCCACATACCTTGACCCCTAGAACAAGAACTGGTACACCCTTGATTAACACATGACCAATATGAGTCAAACCCATAACTTGATCCAACATCCCCTACTTATGGGTGAAGTGCTCATATTTGTTTGACAGAATTGACATCTAGTCATTTCGCAACCCTAAACTATGAGCATAATGAACAAATAGATCTGTTGGTAAGGCCTTAGTTAACAAATCCACCAACATCTAAAAAGTAGGAAGATGATTTACTGTCAACTTTTCTTACTCTAACATGTAAAAAATAAAGTAATAATGAACCTTAATGTGCTTAACCTTTGGACTGATCTCCCCATTCTTCAATGTCGACATAAAGATTAGATTATCCCAATACAGCTAGACCAAAGAATTAGACCAGTCATCTAGCCCAAGTATTACTAGAAATTCATTAATCCACACTCCTTATAAAGCTGCCAAATGACATACGTAATGTTCAACTTCCGTAGTGAACTTAGCAAAAAAAAATTGTTTTTTGCTTGCCCATGCTATAGCTCCACCTCCAAACATGAAGACAAAACCAACAGTGGTATCAGAGCCCTGGTTGGTGGAGAAGGCACTAAAATTTCCAATTTTGCCCCTACACTCCCCTAAGTAAGCTGCGACTAGGGCTTGATTTTTCTCCCTCCACATAGTTACAATCTGATTTCTACTGAAATATAGTTCTCATATATTTGCTTTAGTATGAATCTTTAAAATTTGGGCTTGATCAGATCTCGGGAAGAGAGTAAAACGCTCATAGAGATATCAGGGATATTTTGGTCATTATGCACCAACTTTTCCGAAATCAAGTTTAAATTTTTTCTAGAACTTTTCTAGGGTTCGTCAAGACCCTAATACACTGGAAGTTATTGTTTTTGGGTGATTTGATGTAATATGAATTTTTTATAATTATTTTTCACCCTTAAAGGCCTAGTTTACAAAAACAAGCCTAGAGTGGCATTGTTGTAAATTGTTGCTTACTAAAATTATTGTTGGAGAATATACTCTTGATGTCCATAATTATTTGATGTTTTGCTATGATATTTTGAAGTGCTTGATGCATGTGTTTGAATTGCACAAGTTATATATGCAAATTTTGTGAATTCCTAGTGTAAGGGTAGTTGGTAAATTCACTTTCTTCAAATTTTGAGTTATGGAAAAAAACCTCTTTCTGGTTGAAATTGTGATGCTCACTCATTGTACTTGCTCAATTGGCATATTAAGTGTTTATTTATTGCCTACGCTATCTTTGTTTGTGAATTATTTCATTATAAACCTAGGCTAAGTGCACAATAGAAAATTCATACTTTTGGCACACCACATTCACTATATCTTGTTGAAAGTGAACATCTAAGTTGTTGACATTAATAAGAGTTATTTTTCTAGTAGTCCATTTAATTTAGTGTGCAAAATATTTATTGATTGCTTACTTATTGCCTTATTGAAATCTTGATTGTAGATACTTCCTTATTTACCCATGGCTTCCTGAATGGTTGCAAGTGAGTTGAGGAAGACTGAGAAGCTCAACAATAAGAACTACCTTACCTAAAAGAGAAAAATAAGGCGTTCTATTTTTGTACAACTTGGCTCATGTTTTGGACTAGATGGTGGACTTGCCCGCTGACTCCTCCACTACATCCGAAAGAGGGCTTATGAGAAATTGGAGGATGCATAGGTAAGGACTACTATCCTGACTTTTATGGAGCATAACATTGAGATGCTTTTTGAGAAGCATAAGATTACTAAGGATATAATGGAGGCAATTACTAAGCGGTTTGTGGAGCATATAGAGGAATACATCAGGATGTTGCAGACCCACTATCAGAAAATGTGTACGAGGGAAGGAGATAATGTGTTTGAGCACATAAACTCCATGTCCATCATGGCTAGTGACCTAAAGAATTTTGAGAACCCCATTAATGAGGATGTCCAAGTTTCCACATTTTTGAATAGCCTCTCTAAGTTTTAGGAGAGTGTGGTCATAATACTTAACATCTTTGATAAGAAACTCACACTAGATGACCTCACTCCCAAGCTTAACTTAGAGCAAGGGAGGATAAACTATGTAAATGCCTCAAGTGCATATGCCAACCTTGCCCAACATGGCGGCTCTAAGAAAGGTGGAGGGGTGGTGGTCAAGGACTAAAAAATAGGAACTTTAAAAAAAGGGGTAAGAAACCCCAGGGTAGAGGAAAAGACAATGACAACAACAACAATAAACTTAAAGCAGTTTGCTTCAAATGTGGCCAAATGGGTCACATTAAGACCAATTGTCGTAATGGGGATTAGGGAGTAGAAGGCAAGGCAAACTAGAAAGGGAAAAATATAGTTTATATGATTTCAGAGGCTTGAGAGTTTAATATCCTTCTAATCTACCTAGCGTATCACTAGATTGCTTATAAAACTAGTATTTTAACAAGTAATAATTAAGAGTTATAGCCTCTATGCGTAACATTTTTTTCTATAGCAAAAACAATAAAAACCTAATGACTATGCGCATTCATGATCAAGCTATCACGCAATCCAACCATAAAGCATGTAAGATCACACATTGATTTAACGTGAAAAACCCCAACTAGGGTAAAAAACCATAGAAGCCTCTCAATGGCTAAATAATTGTACTAGCAAGCAAGAACTTACAAGACCCAAGAACAACCAACCAACCTCTTTAAACTCAACCAAAATGAAACTCATTTTCTTTATTTAGTCATCTTTGTTGTTGGTCTTCAAGTTTCTCCATCTGTCTAACCCTTGAAGCTTTCCCTATCCATGTTCCATCTTAGTCTTCTTCTAGAGACTCAATCAAAGACTCCTTCTTTGATTGTTGATCTTCCTTTGAGTTTCTTCAATCACTCATTGATAAATAATTTTGTGGCAACTCCTCAAGCTCTTGTGTGTGTTGTGTTATGAATTTCTCTTTATTTTTAGCTAATTGAATTGATCTTCAAAGCATGTAGCCAAAGGAAAACTCTATACTCTCAAAACTCAATAAAGTAGGCTCACCAATCTCTCTCTATGCTAACAATGGTTTCTTTCTTCTTTTTCTATGTCCAAAACACCCCTTACATAGTTAACTAAGTCAGTCTAGGTGTTAAACCTTGAATATGAATCAAATTCAACTCAAAATAACCTATTTTGGGAAACTACGAGTGTAACACACCAGATTTTATGAAGAAAATAATATAAGTTATTATATTTTAGTCATTGGTAGAGCATCAGCACGTCGATGGACTTGCAGATGGAACATTGTGGAAAATCTATCGGTGGACTCATTGACGTGTTGACGAAATTGCCAATAGTAACTGTATGCATGTAGTTACACCGGAATATGAGGTGGTTAATCATTTTTAGAATTTGTGAGTAGTTATGATGGTATTTAATGATTAAAAATGGAGTGAGAAGAGGAAGGAGTCCAAAGGGGAAATTTACGGACGGAGAAGGGAGTAGCGGACAATCAAGAGTGTGGGAACACCAGAAAATTGGGTGACACTCGCATTTCAAGGTCAAATGGCTTTCTAAACTTAAAAAGCTCATCAAATTGATCGTGTTTTGATTTATCTTCATTATCTTCGAGATTTGTGTTGAATATTAGTTGACTCAAGTAAAGTTTGAGTGTTTTAAAGATATTCTAGATCAATTTCTAGTTTATGCAATATTAAGGAGTAAAGTTGTAGATTCTTATGTTGATTTCTCCTTTTTATAAGATATTTTGATGTATATATATATGGTTTTCTGAAACAAAAGAGAGCATTTGGGCTTGATTCTGATCGTCGGTAAAACAATGGCGTGTCGGTGGTGACACAGACAAAAGGAAGAAGATAAATAGTGCTCATACATGTGTGTGTTCTAGGCATGCGGTTTTTGGTCATCGGAAGTGTGAACGACACATTGATGAGGCATCGGTGAGAATGACACAATAGTGTTGTTCCACTGTTGGTAGGGTTTTAAAGGTCAATGAACTCACCAATGATTATCGATGAGGGTGCCAACCCATCTGTAAAGTTATTGATAGAGATTTATATCTCTATTGGTGATAGTCAACATGCCGTTGCATATGGTTATTTGTGAGGGCGCTAACCTGCTAGTGAAGTCACCGATGGAAATTAACATCTTTGTCGGTGATAGTTGACACGTCAGTAAACTCATCAATGGCTATTAGTGAGGGTACCGACCTATTTGTAAGGTCATCGATAAATTTTATTAGTAAGGTTCAACGTGTTGTAGAACTCACCGATAGTCATCGATGAGGTCATCAACCTGTCCATGAAGTTATCGATAGACCTCAAAGTCACTGCTGGTGGGGTTTGACATGTCAATGAGTTCACCGATGGTCATCGGTGGGGTCATTGACATTTTGGAAAGGTTGCCGATAGAATATATGATTTTGGATTTCATTAGGATTATAGCTAATGTATGCTATAATACTACAATTAATCATGATTTTTTATGTGCTTTGTGATGTGGATGAAATGTCACATGCATATATTTACTTAGGGGTTATAATCCCAAATGCATGTGTATGAGCTTATTGATAGTGATGAATGGGTACTCAAAAGACTATGCAGATGACAATCAAGGTCATAGAACCCTTGGTGCCTTGACTACAAAAGTGAGTATTTAGCCACATCAATAGAAGGGGGTTGGCATGTAAAAGGGCCAAAGTCTTTGAGTCCTCTAAAAATTGAAGTTACGTAGAACTGCTTCCCTAGCCTGGGAGTCGTGCTCAAATGGACTAGAGCATTAAAACATAATTGGTCTCGCGTAGCACAATATAAGAGATTTGGATGATCATGGAAAATTAAAATCTTAACACTAGGGTCCATGAGACCTCGTGAGTTCTCATTTTTTTTACTCACTTAAGCTAGAATATATGTACATTGTCTCCTAAAAATATAGAAAAATAAAGCTTAATAAATATATGCCCATGCCTTTTTCCGAGTTGTGATGTTTTACCTCAATTTATTTTTCTAGGGCTTGGTTTTTTATGAATCCTCTAAACTTGCATCATTTTTTTCTTTTTCAATCATTTTTCTTGATGTCAGCATCACACTAGACTAGGCCAACCTGAGTAGGTAGCCCTTCCCCATTATCTTTATGAGGATAATTTCATTAACTAAAAGATATTAAAGTAAATAAAACTTACAATCATTGAAGCATGTTATATGAAATTTTCTTTCTTTAAATTCTAAATAGAAATCTAGCTTTAGTTCCTCAAATTTGAGTACTGAGACTCCACTAAAATTCAAACTCCTATGTCAACTTATGTTAAAGAATTCTCTTTCGATTTTCAATCATGAAATTGACTCAATTTTAACATGATGTATGCAAGTTTTTAAAAAATAGCAAATTGCAACATCAAGCAAAAGAAAATCAAATCGATTTTCACTCCCTTTAGTGCATCCCTTTCTTAGTTAAGGTACCTTAACAACACATCATGGTGCTTTTTATCTTAAGAGTAAATTAATGATCTTTAATTCAAGAGCTCAACACAATTCAAAAACTATGAAAAAAAATTTACACTTAAAGTAAAGGCAATCCTAATTTTTTTTATTTTTTTTAGGTTTTTAATTTTTTATTTAAAGCTTATGAACAAAAGTAACATGAAAACAAAGCAAAGTGAAATCAAAACAAAAAACATGTATGCCCAAAAGATCAAACGAATTAAACTATGAAAAAAAATTCTCTTTACCTAGAGATTTGAGATTCTTTAGCCTTGCCTAGCCATCTAATACTAAGACAACCTAAGGTAGATTTGTTTCCCCTATTAACTTGGGAACCATGGTTTTCTAAGATACTATTTCTAATCCAAATTTGGAAGGTCTTCTTTTTATTGCCTTGAGTAACCTTCTTAGGTGGGAAAGTGTGTGGAGAGTGCTTCATGACCCAAATTTTCTTGATTCTTAGTTTGTTATCTTGAGAATTCACATGGGTTCTTGTTGACTTCTTAAATAATCTATTCAAGTTAGAAGACACCCAATTTTCCCTAGTATTGAATTTGTTCATGACTTATTTACTAAGGTATTTTAGGTTGTACTTCCTAATTTGAATTTCTCTAATTAAAGGAGACATAATTTTCTCTCTTATGATGTTTCTTCCTACATTTAAACTTTAGACTTTAATTCCTAGAAATTTTTTTTGGTTTTGTCATGTGAATGCTTCTTGATTCGTTGTTTCTTTTGCAATGATTAGATTATAGATCAATCAAATAAATCAAAAATTTCTTTATCAAATAAGTATATTTTACCCTTTCTATAATCACCCAATCAGCCTCATAATCTTTCCTTATGTGTAGCAATTACAACCATAAAAAAGATCCTCCATGTGTTGACCTAGGGTTAATTAACTAGTTGTCTATTTGCATGTCTATTTTGACCCATAAATCTTTGGAATTATGAATTTCTTCCTCAATAATGATTATATCCATGAAAGTATTCTTTTCAATGCCGCCAAAATCATGTCAATTGAATTTTTTATATAAAGATGTGACTGAAATACTAAAGTTGTATCAATCTGTTTAAATAAACTCCTTCCCGAATTTGTTCTTTTGATGAAAATTGAAATCCAATGGTGGTCCACATGGTTGTGTTTGACCATTTAACGCATGTTTAGACCATTAAAAACTCATTCTTGTAGTTGTGATTCACTTCCTCTTCCACGTGGATCCTATTGAAGGTCATTTGGACATGTGAACACAATGGAGGTCCAACTTACCAATTCAAAATATAAACAACCTCAATAAGTAATGAATTAGCACAAATTAGGATTGACATTCAAGATTTGAAGACATTTAATTCAACATTATTTCAATGCATTAATATGCCTCATATGTTCTTTTAGGAACCGACAACCCACTTCCATCGCTTGGTTGAGACAAAGCCACCAGCCAATGGTAGTGGCTGACCCGAGGCTGGCTAGCCGATGGTAGTGGCAAAAACAATGAAGATGGGTCTCAATAGTGTGGATAGGGTGAAAAAAGGGGTGGAGCAAACCCATGACACCAAGGGGCCACTATTCAAGGGTGAAAGATGGCGTATAAGTTGAGTATTAAGCTCATGCCGGAAAAGAGGGGTGCATGATGTGCTTGGAGTAGGCACAATCATCACCTAGGAGATCTACGCAGGGAAAGGGGAGAAACACAGAATAACTTTAATTGCATAATCTTCAAACAAGAGAGGGCCGCCCCATATAGGGGACATCAGTCCCCTAGGGAGTCGTGCCAACCTAACCTAGGCCGGCCCGTTTCCCCAGGTGAACATGCCAGTTAGGGGGTTGGCTAGCCCGGGCCACTAACTAAACCAACATAATTTTATACCTAAATACCAAACCAAAGCAAATACTAAAGTATTACAATAATAAATAGTTCAATGCAACTAAGTAAAAGCAATAGAGTATAGTTTGGGTGAGTCCCCTGGAAATCTGGTCATTGTGCACAACATTCCACCACACTTCCGCTATTCGCTTTGTCTTCAAGGTGACCAAGCTGGAAAGCAAGTCATAAACTCATCTTCAAGCATCCACGTAGAGTCCTCGAAAGGCTGCCCCTACCAAGAAATCAAGACCTCAGTAATAATATGACTGGAGCGATGAACCCAACGTTCTCAAGCACTGAAGTAGGGATAGGGTCAGATGGCGGAACAGGTCCTATCAGGGAAGGAGGAGGAGGAGCACCCACAACCAATGACTTGTCACCCACAAATCGTCATAGACGGGACACATGAAAGACAGGGTGAACCAAGGAGTCAGGGGGCAAAGTTAGGCGGTAGGCCACAGGGACAACATGCTCCTCAATAACATACGAACCATGGAAACGTGGAGCAAGCTTGGGGTTCTCAGGCTGAAACAAGGTCTAGCGATGAGGAAGGACCGACACATAAACAAAATCACCCACTGCATACTAATGATCAGTATGGCGATGATCATAAATATGCTTCATCCTATTCTGGGCAGACGACAAATTCCCCTTGAGCTGGCGTAAGACCTCATTGCGCGTCTGCAACATATAGTTCACCTCGGCCACAAACGAATGGTGTAGTACATAGGATAAGATGGTCGGTGGCTGTCGGCCATAGAGCACCTCAAATGGAATGAACCCGACATGCGTATGATAGGCCATATTATAAGACCACTTGGCCCATGGAAGAAGCTGAAGCCACCGGTGGGGCTCCGTCATAGTAAAGCAACAGAGATATTGCTCCAAACAATGGTTGACTACCTTAGTCTGCCCATCCGTCTGGGGGTGATAAACAATGCTCATGTGGAGAGAGGTCCCCTGTAGAGTGAAAAACTCCTGCCAAAACTATGAAAGAAAAATCCGATCATGGTTAGAAACAATCGTGTGCGGCATACCGTGAAGTCGGGCCACCTCGCGAACATAGAGCTCAGCTATAGTTTTGGCTGTGAAGGGATGGCCTAGTGTGCAGAAATGAGCATACTTGGACAGCCGATCCACCACCACCATAATGACAGACTTGCCCTGCACCACGGGTAAAGCCTCCACAAAGTCCATCAAAACATCTTCCCAAACCTTATCTGGAATAGGAAAGGGTTGTAACAAACTAGCGGGCGAGGTCGTGGCCACTTTAACCCGCTGACAAACATCATAAGCGGCCACATAGTCTTGGACTGCCTGACGTATTCCATGCCATAGAAAAGTCTGACTCACCCATTTGTAGGTATAGAAGGCACCCTCGTGACCAACCATAGGAGAGTCATGGAAGTGCGACAGGATGCGGCGGTAGAGGTCAACAACAGCAGGAACCCACAAGTGGTCCTTGCATAAGAGAAGCTCATTCCGCCACACAAAGAAAGGACGGCCAACAGGGTTGGTTTGTAGGATGGTAATTACCTCCTGCGTCCAAGAATCCTCACCATAGGCCTGTCGTATCTCATCAATAAAGGGGCAAGAGAGAGTGGAAAGAGCCCAACAAGAGCCCAGTGCTAGATTGCGACAGAGCACGTCGACCACAATATTCTCCGACCCCTTCTTGTACATGACCTCATAGTCATAGCCCAACAACTTGCTTGCCCACCGCTGCTGAGAGGGAGTAGACACACGCATTGCTCCAAGAAGTATTTTAATGGATGGTGATTAGTACGAATCAGGAACCGACAACCGAGTAAGTAAGGGCACCACTTATCCACGGCGAGGACAATGGCCAACATCTCCTTCTCATACACAGACAAGGACAGGGAGTGGCCTGCCAATGCTTTGCTGAAATAAGCAATGGGTTGCTCGTCCTGCAAAAGAACCGCCCCCAAGCCCGATTTTGATGCATCGGTCTCCACCACAAATGGCCGGTTGAAGTAAGGTAATAGAAGAACCAGAGCGGAAGCCATAGCCTATTTAAGACCCTCAAATGCCGTGGCAGCCTCCGTTGACCACGCAAAAGCCCCCTTCTTAAGTAGCTCTGTAAGGGGTCGAGCCAATTCGCCATACCAATTGATGTAGCGCTGATAGTAACCTGTAAGGCCCAGAAAGCCACGGAGTGCCCGAACACATGTGGGTGGCAGCCAAGAGAGCATGGCGACCACCTTGGCCGGGTCAGTAGCAATACCGTTCCTCGAAATAATATGGCCCAAATAATCAACCTGTGAACTGCCAAAGGAGCATTTTGAATGCTTTAGGAATAGAGAATTAGCGCGCAAGATAGAGAAGACCAACCTGAGATGCATCAAGTGCTCCGACCACGAGTGGCTATGGACCAAAATATCATCAAAGAAAATGAATATATATTGACGTAGGAACGGCCGGAAGATATCATTCATGAGGCACTGAAAGGTGGAGAGGGCGTTGGTCAACCCAAATGGCATAACTAGAAACTCAAAATGGCCGTCATGAATCCGGAATGCCGTCTTGTGCACATCCACTAGCTGCACCCAAATCTGATGATAGCCTGAACGAAGGTCGAGCTTACTAAAGACTATGGCACATGTTAGCTCATCCAATAGCTCCTCAATCACTAGTATGGGGTACTTGTCATTGACGGTGATTGCATTCAAAGCACGATAGTCAACACAGAACCGTCATGACCCATCCTTCTTGCAAACCAGCAACACTAGAGTCAGTACGAACTCATACTAGGATGGATGATCCCAGACCGTAGCATGTCTGCCTCCAGCTTCTCAATTTCAGATTTTTGGATGTGAGGATAGTAGTAAGGACGAACATTAACAGGAGCTGCACCGGGAATGATAGGGATATGATGGTCATGAAGTCGGACTGGAGGAAGACCCTGGTGCTCTACAAAGAGGTTTTGGTGGTCGGTCAATAACTCTTGGAGATCAGAAGGCAGCTCGTCCTGAGGCACCCCTAAAGTGGCACGCTACTATAAGAGAAGTCCTTGGGGTGCGAACCAGAAGAAGGAGCTCGCAGCCTGGGTGGAGATAAGGGTGCCTGGTCGCGAACCTTCAATCCGAAATCGTTCAGAACAAAGTCCATCACCATATCCCTAAAGTTCCAAACTACATCACCAAGCTCCTGCAGCCACTATACGCCCAATACCACATCCACCCCATTCGTGGGCAACAAGAACATATTGGTAACAAATGTGTGGCCCTGTACAGATAGCGTAACTTGAGCACACACCCCTGCGCTCCGAAGATGCTTACCATCGCTAATCAGCACATCAAATGGCTTCGAGTCCTAGACAAAATAACCCAGCCGATGGGCAACCTTGTCATAAATAAAGTTATAAGTGGACCCACTGTCAATCAAAATAGCCACTTGTTCCTGCTTAAGGAATCCCTGAACTTGCATTGTGTGTGGAGTAAATGCCCCAAAAAAGGCATGGACTAAAATTTCGGGTAGCATGTCCTCCTCGGAACATGAATCAACTCCTTCACTGTCCTCTTCGACCTCTTCCAGGCTGCCCTTAACAGAACAACGGTGCCCAGGAACAAACTTCTCGTCACAGCGAAAAGCAGAGCCCTTTTGACCGGTGCTCTTCCATTTGGGCTTGTGTAAGGCGTCACACAATCTGGTTGGGTAGTGCGACCTGCTGGCCAGGCCGGCCTGTTGTCGAAATGCTAGTAGGTGCAGCTAATGGGTTGGCGCTCATAACATGCGGGGGCAGAGGTCCAAGTAGCCCACCTCTACGCTGCCTAGTCAGCTTCTCTTCCTTGATGCGGGCATGACACACGACATCCCTCATGTTGGTGCAAGGGAAGTGGCACATCTCTTCAAATATTTCAGGCTTTAGACCACGCTTGAATGTGCCCACCAAGGCGGCCACCGGCCAGTCAGGAAGTCCACCTTCATAAACTCTGCATAGTATGCTCAGACGGTGGTGGTTTGGCGTAGGGAGGATAGCATCTCGTTGAAATCCTAGAATTCATTCGGCCCAAATTGAATGCAAAGCTCATCGGAAAAGGCTGCCCAGGTGGGGTAGCGCACCTCTTTTTTGAAATTCTGGAACCAGACTGAAGTGTCCCCATTGAGATGGAAGGCAACGATATGCAAACGTTCAGCCTCAAAATGCATCCCTTGATAGGCAACAAACTTTTTTTGCCTTGTACAACCATTCTATAGGATCGTTATCCCCATTATAGCGGGGAAACTGTAGGCAAGCCAAACAGGGTTCAGCCCCCTGCGTTGCCCATTCTGATGCTCGAGATACTCGTCCCACTCCTCCTCAGCATCCTGGAACTGATTTGCAGGGGGCGGCATCATAGGGACATTTTCTCGAACACCTGGTGTGCCTCGCATGTCTCAGGCCTGACATCTTCCTTCCAGCACTTGGTTACTAGTGCCAAATCGCATCAGACCTGGGAAGACTCTCGCGTCCACATCTGCCGGCACTGGAGGGCAAGGAACTACAGGTTCGGGGGGCTGGGACGGCCCACCCCTCTCTAGGGCAGCGTGGGTCGGTCCAGGTAGGATGGGCGTTGCACGTGCAATCTCCATACTGATCAGACGCACATTCATGGCCTGCAGCACAGCCATGAGCTCGGACATAGTGGGTTCGCCATCTGCCGCAGTGACGTCCTTCTGGCTATCCGCAGACGCTGAGGTTAGAACTTCCTTCTCTGGAAGAACCTCGAGAATAGCTACAACTTGCTTACCTCTGGCCATGGCTGGGCATCGTAAATGCTCCGATACCAATTATGTGCCCAGAGTAGTCACAATCGGCACCTAGGAGATCAACACACGGAAAGGGGAGAAGTAAGGAAGAAAGAGGGAAACACAGAATAACTTCAATTGCATAATCTTCAAACAAGAGAGGGCCACCCCATATAGGGGATGACCAATCCCCTAGGGAGTCGTGCCAACCCAACCTAGGCCAGCCTGGTTCCCTAGGTGAACATGTCAGTTAGTGGGTCGGCTAGCCCAAGCCACTAACTGAACCAACACAGTTTTATACCTAAATACCAAACCAAAGCAAATACTAAACTATTACAATAATAAATAGTTCAATGCAACTAAGTAAAAGCAATAGAGAATAGTCTGGGTGAGTCCTCTGGAAATTTGGTCATCGTGCACAACAGCGCAACTGCATTGGGGCAACGACCTAGCATCGCCAAGCTGAGGCGATTGGCTGAAGGTGGTCTAGGGACTGACTTGCGGCCAACAACACTCTAGTGGCCCAAAATGGAAAAATCGAGAGGAAAGTAGAGAGGGACCAGGGAACATGGGGAGGAGCAGGGAGTGGTGGCAGCTGCTCCAGTAGGCTCTGCCATGGCTGTGGTAGCCAAGTAGAGCAAGGTCCTGTAACTCCCGAGATTTTTCAACACGTTTTCTTAAAAATTTACAGAATTTTTTTGTAATATAACAGTTGTAAATTGGCAAAAATGATGTAATAGAAAATATGTGAAAGCAGTTTTATAATTTAAAACATTATACATCAATTTTTCCCATAATAATTTTTTTCAATCAAACATCGTACAACCAAACCAAACATTCTCAGGCACTACTAAAAAACAAACATACAAAATAAATTTCCATGATCATGGGCTTTAAATACAAATTTATCCTAGGCATCCCTGAGTACAAGTTTCATAAACAGTCCATTGTCTAATCCAAATTACAAGTCCAAAAAGTATAAACACCTTAATTCTCATTTCACCCAATACATCAGATCGTGGCAAAAAATAAAGACTCACAATGAGTTAGAGTATACCTAAGCCAATGAAATTCAATCCACCCACAAAAACAAGTGTCAATCTCTAGGAGTTCTCCATTACAACCGTGCAAAAGTCTTTCAAACATCGGGGCTAAAAAGAAGGAAAATGAGTATTTTCATACTCAATATGAAAATACTTAGTAGGAAATACTCAGTAGGGGAGTTCTCAACAGTGAATTCTATAAGTCCATACATAGATGTGTTCATGCAACTCAAACATGAAGCATAAAACATACAAACACATTAGAGTTGCATAATATAACAATCATGCACATACATATACCATCTTACCAATCTTACACTTAGACTTACTCTTACCATTCGTACACTTACAATCTTACTCATACCATTCTTATAGTCTTATTCGTACCATTTTTCTTTTACTGTCTTGCTCAAAAATATATGTTTATAGTCTTGCTCAGAAACATACGCTTATAGTCTTGCTCAAAAACATACGCTTATAGTCATTCTCAGAAACTTACTCTTACAGTCTTGCTCTGAAACATATGCTTACAGTCTTGCTCGGAAACTTACTTATACAGTCGTACACATACTATTGACCAATGAAGCTCATTACAATTAATAAGCTCCAGCGTCAAAATGGAAAGGAATACCACTGAGGTATCACCTTAACCTCTGAGGAGTAACTAGACTCCATGGACTTTTTTGAAGGAAAGACACGCCTATGCTCATGGGGAACATGATCAAACAGGTAAGAGTAGATCCATGATACAACTTACCTGAGCGCATAAATGCCTAAACTCTAGGGGCCATACAATGCCAACTAAGGGCCATATAATGCCAACTAAGCGCAGAAATCATACAGTGTCATTCTTTGGCCAGAATCTTACAGTGCTACTCTGGGGCATAATCTATAGTGCCGACTAAGGGCAGAAACATACAACGCACTCAATAGAGCATCAAAAGTCTCAGCTTAATGCAACACCAAGACAAAATCGAAAATATGCATTGCTCTCAATAGAGCATCAAACATTTGGGCTTAGATACGACACACAGACTACATCTCGTAGGATAAATACCATGACAAGACATGAAAAATTGTCAGCCGACTCATTATCGACTAGTTCAAACACAGAACTTAATCCATCGAAACCCTCGGGTCCCAAACTCACAATGTTATCATATTAATTTTGCTTATAATTCAAGTTTAAATTAAGTAATTTATGCAGGTACAATTATGACCCCAAGGCCAAGCAGCTTCTGGCGGCAGCCCCTTATCGTCATCAGCCCAAGGTTGAGCCAAAGGAGCCATACCGGAGACTGGCGACCTAGTGGCATCCGTAAGAACACAAAATAGGAAGCGGGAAATGTTAGCCGTCATGTGGCCCGTTGCAAAACATAGGGGTGAAATGGGGCTGGAATAGGCAGGACAGAGCTAAGAGTGGAGGCCTCTCACCATTGTGGAATAGATGACTGGATGGCTACCGTCAGCGGCCAAAGACTCACCTAAAAGCTTTGCCCAGCGAAAGTGAAAAAAATAAGGGAGGGTGACACTGTGAGGGATGGGCAATGGGTAGGCCAAGTGGGGCCGGGTGAGACAGCCCCCTGCCATTGCTGAGCTGAGTCCTGCCGGACTAAGTTGTCTAAGGGCCAACTAGAGGCCAACCACACTATGGTGGCTCAAAATGCACTACACAATTAAAGAGGTGAAAATAGGACTATAGGAGAAGCAAACATTAGGAGAAGCAAGGAGGGCATGGCGGAGGGTGTAAGGACCCTCATCTTTAAACCGGATTTTGATTTTATTTAATTATGGGTTATCGTGAGATTAACGCGTTTTCTGATCTTATTCGGTGATTTCGTAAAATAAATCGTGTTTGTGATGGTTTTAACCAAAATTAACTTCAACATTAGTGGTTTTAAGTGATTTTAGACCAAATGTGAATTTTTGGGATTTTTTGGAATTTTCACTATTTTCCTAAAAATTAGGGTTTTGGCGGGACCCCTGTGGGCCCCACCGTTGAAAATTTTATTTTTGGGTCAAATGAACCTAGACATATACTTAAGGTCATACAAAAATTTTCAGAATTTTATTAGGCTTAATCAGTGTTTAAATTTGCAAAATACCCACTTTTAGCCTACTTTTCCTATTTACACCCCAAAACTTACCTATGCATACCCCAACCCTTACTATAAAAGGGCAAACCTGAGTCATTTCCATTTTTAGGAATAGGATAAGGAAGGAGGGCTGGCCTAATCCCCACTTAGGCCCGAATTAGAAGCCGATTGAGGTAAGCTTACTCTAATTAAGCACTAATCCATGGCTTTCTTCTTAATTTCTTCCAAATCTACCATTTTTCCCTTGATTCAATTCGTTTTTGACCATCAAAAACTACTGATTTGTGTTTTACTACAAACCCTAACATTCAAAATTTAATTTTTACTACCAATAAGTCCTAGATCTAAGATTTAATTAGGGATTTCTTGAGTAAATCGATTTCTATTAGAGTTTAATTCAAACTCATTGTGTTTTCAAGGATTTCAAGAAGGGTGACTCTTCAATCCGAGCTTAATCAAGTGCTGAGGTAATGGGTCTTCGAAATCTCTGTTTATCCATGGTAAAATTCTTCATTTTTGGCTTATTTCGAAATGGTCTGCTTGATTTAGTGTGTTAATGGTAAGATTAGAAAATGGAATTATTTAATCTCGATTTCTTAGGGTTTTGCATTATTATGGTTTAGTTTGATATTCTGGAAGTCGAGGAGGACTTTTGATGATGATTAGGGTGTTAGATGTGGATTTGAAGTGCTATCTATGGTGTTTCGGTTTGGATTTGCGAAAGGAAGAAGATGACTGTTCTGCCGTGTTGGCGATCGATCGGCCCTACAGGGTGATCGATCGGCTGAACTGTAAATTTTAAATTTTTGCGTGTAACCGATCGAACGGCCTGAAGGGCGATCGATTGGCTACACAGGAAATTGTAAGTTGTGCATATGATGTCTATTTTGATGATTTCACTTTAGCTTGCCAATTTTATATGAATGTGTTTTGAGCCATGTTATGCTATTAGAAATGCATGCTATTGAGATTATGGAATTGAGATATATGCTTAGAAATTTGTGAAATGACTTATGTTTTGTGGCATGATGTTGGAATCGTTATCTTGAAATTATGAATGATTGTTTCCCTTTGGTTAGGCATATTTTCAGTAGGACTACAATCATTGTTGGACTGATTTGTCATGATAGATTGTGGTTAGTGGTGTGTGGATGTTAGTGAATGCCACGACTAAATGATGAAATGAGTGATGTTATATGTGTTTAGCCTTTGTGGTTGAGTTTTGAATCTAGCTATGATTTCAACGATTCTTCTTCTATGATTTCCACTGGAATTCATGTTTATATGGAAATTCACATGTGTAGTGTGGTAGTGAGTTTAATTTCAAGCATGTTGACATGCATTATGTGAAATGCTTCTACTAGATGCACACACACACATGTGGGGTTAAATGATGATGTTGAAGCTTGATATTGTGATTATGAATGATGCATTAGGGGCTGATGAGAGCACTTATCATGGATTAGGATTCATGTATGCTTTGCCCACGTATGTACCATGCTGCATGCATCATGAAAATGGATTTCCAATTGAGGCTTCATCGTGATTAATCGAATTTGACCGATTGGATGCAATGTGATGGAATTGTGTGCCAGATTGATCGGTCATGGATTAATCGCAAGTTGATTGGTCCGAAAGGACATATTTTGATTTGAAGTTCCTGTGTGGAACGATCTGTAGTTCCTGTGTGGAACGAGTGCACTCCCCGGGTTGAGTCTAATTAAATAGAATGATGTGGGGACGAGTTGTGTACTTGTCTTGTGGATTGTGAGAATATTATTATGTGTGTCATCTGGACCCTGAGAATCCAGTGTGGTATGCCGTGTGCACCCCGCTACCACGTGTTCTAGGGTTCTCTGTGTGAGAACTCGGGCTCTTCCCTCCGCAGGAGATGTCCCTGGGCGAACACCCCTGCTCTAGATTCTCTGTGTGAGAATGGGACATCCTTGGCCAGGATCGTCTAGGGCGAGCAGTATTAGGGATTGACAACCCCGATCTTTCTTGAATTCTTGTGTAGAATTTTGGACCATGACATGCCTTCGTGGCCTTGTCTATGCTCCCGTCTGTGTGACATTAATGAGTGATTACTCCTTGATGGAGGTTGATTTGATGTTATGCATGCGGAATATGTATGTTAGAGATACATCCATGCAGGTTGATGTTGATGTTATGCATGTGGAATATGTATGTTAGTGATACATCCATGCATGTTGATTTGATATAATGCATGTGGAATATGTATGTTAGAGATACATCCATGCAGGTGGATTTTGATATTATGCATGTGGGAATATGTATGTTAGAGATACATCCATGCATGTTGATTTTGATGTTATGCATGTGGAATATGTATGTTAGAGATATATCCATGCATGTTGATTTTGATGTTATGCATGTGGAATATGTATGTTAGAGATATATCCATGCAGTTTGATTTGATACTATGCATGTGAAAATATGTATGTTAGACATACATCCATGCAGGTTGAATCATGCATTATGATGCAGTGTTAAGTGATATGAATGTGTGATCAGAAAGTGATGCACCATGTAAATCTTTGATTTGAATGATCTCATTACTATGCTATCGTATTTTCAACGTTGACAGTAATATTAAAACCATTGCTGAGTTTGTTAAACTCACCCCTCTTTTTGTATTTTGATTTGGGGCTGCGGGGTGCGACACGCAGACGGACAGGATCTCCTCTTCTAAGAAGCGTAACATCATACGTGCAATGCTTAAGTATTTTTAAGCAACCTACATTTTATGCAAGTCCTTTAAGCATTCCACTTGTTCTAATTAAACAAGCAATATCAAACAATGTAATTAATTATCTCTCGAACCATTGTTCGGTAATTGATATCCCTATCTAATCCCAATGATAGACATACTCATCAGGTATCAACTTAAGTGACAAATGATAAACTCACCATAGACCACCCTCAAAGGTAAATCCACGACGAAACACCCTAGAATCCACCAGGCCCCTGAAATTCACTAGGAAGTACCATCACCCCTCCTAGCCAACTAAGGAGGGAAGGTTATGACCCACAACTACACCTGAACAGAAGTGGTGGGAAAAGCTAACCAAGCAAGATGTCAACTAATCCAAATATGTGTACACTAAATAATCATCAATAGATCGGAAGTAAGCCAGGCTCATGCATAGCTCCCTCCAATGGGGAGGTGCAACTAAACGGTCAAATCAGCAGCTCCTCAATAGAGCTAAAACTCAAGAAACCATTCTGAACCCTATCTTGCTCATCAATAAGTCAGGATTTCAAATGACTATCCCAAACCCCATTAGTTCCTTCTAGACTAGGGTTTTAAACTCGAAACTGCCATCAGTTCATCAACCAAGGAAAATCGTTAGGTCAAAGGCTTTATTCACTCTATGAACTAGTCCCAGACCCCTCTTAGGTATTTTAGTCTTTCTCTTGATTAGGTTTCCTCGCCCAATCCAAAGCTAATCACCCCCATCAATTAATCTTTCAATACTCTTAAGCTAGTGATAAGTTACGAACACAACATTAATAGCAAATATCAAAACAATAAACAACATAAACAATCAGAACCATACATGTCCAAGTAGATCATAATATCAATAACTAAATTAAATAATGATATTAGATTGTTCGAGCTCTCGTGCCCTAACCCTCCTTGGGTTAACTTATTAAATCTCTTTAAAAATTGATCATAAAGCACTTGAGGGCATTAAGGTAATTATTTTATGTAGGACATGACCCTCTCTGTTCTCATGACATTCTTTAACTTCTCAAAAGGTTTCAGTATCACATTGGCCCTTTAATTTCATTCACGTGAATGTAGGCCAGTCTGCACATAAGGGTATTTCTATCTTTTTATTTAGGGCCTCCCTAAACCTCGATGGGTCTAAAACTAATCTCAGGGTTACACCTTGTTGTTATGAAGTCGAAGTAATTTTCTTGCCGTTTAACGGGGTCGTAAACCTCTTGAACCAACCCCGGTTTAATTAACCATCATACCTTAACCCTAGGGGTAAAACAATCAAATATCACTTACTGGGAATTTTACCTAGATTGTGGCTTGGTAGGATACACATTAAACTATCATTTGGATTTTTCTCAATTTTTACATTAATCATTATGCTACGCGTCAACTCACAAGGGTAAATTAGTCATTTCAAAGAAATTTGGATTTTTTCTCAATCAAAAATTTCGTCAGAGCACTCGACAAACATTCATGGTCATTAATAATTTTTTCCAAATTTTTCTGACTGCTCAAACTCACTGAACAAGACCGGGTTTAGTTAGAGTGTAAGTAATTTTATTCTCACAGACCAAGACAAGCACCGCTCGGCGGTAGCCTCATGCCAAAGCTTGGCCCTCCGCTGAGGGGGACCAGCCGGTCACTGACCAGTCAGCTTCTGACTAGAGGCCAATCGGCAAGATCAAAACAAATTACAAAAAACTACTCTGTAACGAAATTACAGAACACCGGTTATTGTTTAGGTAAATTATAAAAACAAAATTGCAGAAATCCAATTGCATCCAAATTTATTTAATATAATCATCATTCATGTTGACTCGAAGATAATGGAAATGATCTAACCTTAATCACTATTTTTTTTCAATCCACCATAGCCGGAGCTCTGCCCTTTCTACCAAAGACCCCCCAATTGTGCTCTAATCATCCATTTTTATAAGCATGAGGATTAGGTCCTAATCCCCCTAGAATTTGGGCCAATCATCCTCACTTAAGCAACCTAATTAGGCCTCTAAAAATTAATTTTAGAACACTAATTAATTGGGCCCGCAAAATGACTTAAACAGCCTAATTATACGTTTAAATCGGGTAAATGGGCCCTATACGATATGTTCAACTTTGAACAGTCGTATCTCCCTTGTCTAGACTCCGATTTGTGCGTTCTTTGTGATGTTTCGAAGCTCTTTCTGTCTAATTTCTAATAACATTGATTTCAGCCAGAAATTCTCTCTGTTGAGGAAGTTATTATACTAAGAAAGTTAAAGGGTCAAGCAACTTGTTTTCCACGTATTTAATTTTTAAAACCTAGAAAAATATGGGATATTACAGAGAGGGTGGTGGCATCCTTAGTCGGCACCACCGGGATCTTGTTGGCATGGCAAAGCCAAATCCAATGAGAGGTGGCGGAGTCCTGCGACGGAGGAGGCCCACCGGAGGGGATCAAAACACTCCCAGTTTCCTCTTGAAGCTTTTGGACGTTCCAAAGCAAAACAAACTGGACATGGCTCTTTTGAGCCATGATCCACTATTTACCTTTTTTCCACAAACTTCTTACACGTCATTCCACTTGCTTATGCATCGTATGTCCAAACTTAGCGTTGAAAACATATGTAACACATTGAAGCCCAATGGCTGCGACTAAGCCCCAAACCCAACTCTGTGGTTAGGAATACCGGGGTCAATACACAAAGATAAATATGCCGAAAAGAACATTTTGCCACCGAAAGTGATAAAGAAATAGCAAAAATCAAGGATGTTACAATCCAAGTGGAGGTCGCAACAAACAACGGCGAATAGCTCTTTGACGACCCAAAATGAGCTGAAATAGTGAAAAACTGGGGATAAAATTGGCAGCAATGGAGGAGCAAGGAGGGGGTGGCAGCAACTCTGGCTGGCACAACCGGACTCGTGGTGGCAGGGCAGAGCTGAATCTAGCAACATGCGATGGAGGTAGCTCAACGGAGGGTCCAGAGGTTTCTCACGTACGCTCTAGGTGTTTCTAGATGTTACAAGAAGAAAAGGGTCATGACTTAAAAAGTCTTGACCCACCTTTTATATATATATATATATATATATATATATATATATATATATATATATATATATATATATTTGCCCCCTTTATGCTTGGATCCTCCAATTTTTGCATTGACTTTTAACGCACTCCAAATCCCCTCAAATAGGCCAAAGCCTGCATTTTTGCCCAAAGCTTCCTTTTCATGTCAAGCTTTAATTTACAGGCCATACAATACCAACTAATGCTTATACAATGCTAACTGATGGCAGAAATCATACAATGTCACTTTTGGGCTGAAATATTATAATAGAACTTATGGACCGAAATCAAACAATACTCTCAATAGAGAGATAAATGTTTGGGCTTAAATATAGTACTAAGACAATACCCTAAAAGGTAAGCATCATGGCGGTCTCACAACTACACAGTCAACTATTCATCAGCTGGCAATAGGACATGCAACTTAATCTATCAAAACTGACTAAAGCCTAAACTCTTACTATTAACTTATTTGTTTCCATTATATTTTATATTATAATACATACATTATGCAATGAAATCTTACAATCTTATAGTCCTTTAGTTAAGCTCCAAACCTAAGTCTATCTACACACTAAACCTTGTAGTCTTCTGCTCATTGCTCAAGCCAGTACCAACCCTAGCCCATCAAACATACGTCCATCAATATCATGCATGCAAGCACCCACAACTCCACACCAAATCTACTCATAACCAATCCAACATAACTTACAATATGTCAAACATACATCTAGCATATGCATAACTCATCGCATAAGCATACAAACAATCCATCTAACTAGCATGCATATAATTTCCCCATACAAACATACAAACAATCCATCATTTATTGATCCATTGGACTCATAATTAGATTAGCATTCACATAATCCAATGCCATAACACTACACATGATATCATTAGCATCACATGTCATTAAGCATTTATTTACATTGGCCCTAGCATTCATTATAACATACAAGATATGCGTTCGTGACCATGTTTACTTCGGAAATAGCAGCGGAAAGGTTGATGTCATTCACATTGGTGGAGAGAGTCTCCACTTCAGTCATGTGGGCTTGTGCATTATTCTTCTTGGAATCATCTTGTTTATTCTGTTTGCGACAATCCTTAGCCTTGTGGCCTATCTTGTCACACACATAGCACTTGCCCTTTAACTTGGCTTTGTTGGAGTCAATGTTTGTCTGTCCAGCAGGATGCTTCCTTTTCTTATTGTTGAAATTAGTGCCTTTATGCCCCTATTCCACAACATTTACTTTGGCTTCTAAGCCATGACCTCTGGTGTTCTTTTTAGAAGCCCGATTGTCCTCTTCAATCCTTAACCCTACAATCAAATCTTCCATGTTCATCTCCTTTCTCTTATGCTTTAAGTAGTTCTTAAAATCCTTCCAAGAAGGTGGTAATTTTTCTATTATAGCTGCCACCTGGAACGACTCACTTAAAGTCATGCCCTCTGCATAAATATCATGTAGGATAACTTGGAGTTCTTGAACTTGGTTGATCACAGTTTTAGAGTCCACCATTTTGAAATCTAGAAATTTGATGACCACGAATTTCTTTGTTCCAACATCCTTAGTCTTGTACTTCTTGTTTAATGACTCCCACAATGCCTTAGCACTTTTCATTAAACTGTACACATTATATGATGTGTTGTCCAACCCGTTAAGGATATAATTATGACATAAGAAATCTGCATGTTTCCATGCATCTACTACCGCAATAGCCGTTTTGTCTTCCCATTTCTCCTCAGTGAGAACAGGTATTTCCTCTTGAAGGAAGCTGGCTAGGTTCAGCGTGGTAAGATAGAACAACATTTTCTGTTGCTATCGTTTGAAATCCGCACCACTGAACTTTTTTTGTTTTTCCCCTTTAATTTGAAGAGGAGCATTCACCGGACTAGGAATAAGTACCGAAGTCAAGTTGGTACCATCAGCAGCCATTTATGTTCCAAAGAACATAAGATTAACTCAATTAAAAAAAATAATAAATTTTGAAATCTATACACAGAACAGTGAGTTTCAAAATCTATGCACATAATAATGAATTTAGAAATCAATGCACAAAAGAATAAATTTTGATATCTATGCACTGAATAGTAAATTTCAAAATCAATGCACAGAAGAATGAATTTCGAAATCTATGCATAGAACAGTAAAGTTCAAAATTTATGTACAGTATTATCACCTTAACGCACAGAATCGTAAATTTTCCAAACAGTAATCTTCAGAAATTTATGAACAGTAGACGTTAGAAATTTTACGTCCTAAAAAGTAAAATTTCAAACTTTACGCAAAGAAGAGTCAAATTACGAATAGTTATGCACATAACTTTCAAATATGGAAAATTCTCACACGGAATAGTAAAATATTCAGAAATTTTCAAACTATTGACGCAAAACAATTGAAATTCTGACAACCACGTACTGTAGGAGCACCTCCAATACAGTACATACAGCAAACCATAATCTGTATGCTCTCATAGAAATGTAAACAGAAATCCCAAATCAGATTTGTGCAGAAATCGTTTTTCCTGATTTTATAGGAAATCCCGTTGAAGACAACCTTTCCTATTCAAATGGATGCGTCCATCCGTTAACTGACACATTCTTTAGTGAAAATAAATCGGACCTATTTTAGTTAATAGAAAACCAAACCAACAGAATTTATCCTAAAAAAATATTATCTTGTTGAACCAACCCAACCCGGCTGGCTGCATGTATGAACTGAACCAAGCTGGCCTACCAGACGGCGGCTGCATTAGTCCAACATCTCTTTCCCCCACAAAAGTGGGTTGGCCCAAGGGCCTAACTTAAAAGGCCAAACTAATGTCTTAAATACTAATACTATCACCTTTTACTATGCGATGTGGGACTATTCATTTCTTCAGTTAATTTACATGTGTGATTCTCATTTAACACAAAGTGGGCTTGGGCTCTTCTAACATATGGGCTTGACCCACTTGAGTAATATGGGCTTGACCCACATAAATATTATCATGCCCATTAAATGATATGGACCTAACCCATTTAATATAAGCCCACTTCTAACACATTTTTTGTTTTCTATCTTTTTTTAATGAATTGTTTATCATTTTTTAAAAAAAATTGGATCTGGATTTTTGTTGCCCTGTCAAAAATTTCTTGAAGTAGCTAAAAGGATGAAAGTTGAACCTTTTGCCTACCTGGTCATTGAGGATTCAAGGTAAGTGCCAGATTTTCTTGGTCACAATATTACGAAGTTGTTCAATAGATCCAGGCATTTTAATGCACATCTTCATGCTTTTGTATTGTGTGTATATAACTATTACTTTTGGCTTTCAAAATCCTGTGGATATCCAATAATTAAAGGTATGTTGTTATATTGCTTTCGTAGATGGGAAAGGATGTGGTGAGTTTTCTATCATGGGTAGCTGAGCATGAAATGGAAGAAAGGAAATCGGTGGTGCTTGATTTTTCTTTCATTCTAATACCATGTCATAGATTCAATTTACTCAAGCGAAAAAAAAAAACATTAACCAAATTCTTATATTGCAGATGGGTTTCAAATGGAAATTTGTCTTGTCACTTGTGCTTCTCCACGTTGATTGTTACCGACGATTGAGGTGCTCAGTTCTCAAGTCTCAAAAACTTGTTGTTGATGTTGTCAATTGGTGATTCTTTGTACCAACATATGTTTGAGAGGATGACTATGAATAATGGGTGTTTGAGTTTGGATTCTTTGTTTTCGTTAGTATTTTGGCCTGGCAGTAGGCAAGCAAAAAAATTGAACCTCATCAGAATATTTCTTTTGTTAAAAATAAATGGGGAAAAAATATTGTATTGTTGTAACATGATGTTCCATTCTTCCAGCGAATCATCAGAGCAGATGTGTGTTTCATAAATATTGCTTTATTTCTTTTTTATTTATATGTAGTGAGCAACAACTGAATGTCTTTGTATAAGGCCGTTGCATAACCTACTTTGTGCCATGGATTTTCTTTGCCTGCCTAACAAGGTAAGAAACAAGAATTAGCATTAAAGAAGCAATAAACAACAATGTTCAGAATTGCAATTAAAAGGATTTAAAAACTCACCATACCTATGAATGATTACAGGTCGGTAGGCTCCAAATGCTCTATTTCCAGCAAATGCGACATCAGATGACTCGAATTTCACATGGAATTGGGGGTTGGCTTTCAGGCCAGCACTCTTAATCAAGCGAATGTACCTCAAAATGGTTTCTTCGGGAACTTTAATTGAACTAACATTTAGCTCAATGGTATCGAAGTCCAAATTCTTGCACTCCTGCAGAACTCAAAGTTACTACTCATTGCCACGAAAGTAACATAGAACTAAAAGTGACTTTAATGATACCTCAACATATTGCTTGAAAACAGCACGCCCTTTGCGAAGCAGATGATCCGACCAGCCACCCGTACTGACATAGATATCATGTCTATGAGCCATGTCAGTTATTTCTCTAATGAAGTCCTTCGGCATCAAACTGTGTGAGCCCCCAGAGAATTTTAAGCCATCAACAAACGGCCCGACGAACTCAAATATATCCTGTGCCTATAAATTAAATTGAATGAAGGTGTTTCTGTAGCTATATCTCGGTGATTCCGTGATTATACTAAAACTACGCCTTTCCTACTGCAGTTACAAGCCCGGCTGTGTTGATACAAATAAATTTTCCAAGTCTATCGCCGCTGTCCATCGTTGCTAATGTACTCTATTAAGACTAGATGTGTTGGCTTGTTTCCCTGCTTTTTCTAATGCTAATGCACATCACTAACGCATCGATGACCACCACAAACAGCACCACTCAAGCAGCTAAGTAGAGTAGATGGCGACCCACAAAATCAACTACCGAAAAAGAAAACACCAAATTCACCGACAATATACACAATAAAGAGCTTAGCACATCCCAAACAAGTACAGTGCAATTCTGTTGAAATTTGAAAATTGAACTTGCGAAGAGAAAAAAAGATGTTGTAGTAGCTCGCTTGTGAAAGAGGAAAGGAAAGGAGGATACAAAAACGAGATTAAGAGGGATATCAAACAAGAAATAAATTAAGACCTGAAGAATCTGCTGGCTGATCAGAGTGTATGCAGGGCCTCGCATTTCGGTGACGCCGAACCTTCTCAGCTTTTCAGGGCAATCTTTGTCCTCGCATAAGCTTTTCCATCGGTACGCCTCGCCTTGCCTCCCTTCTCCTCCTTGATCCCCGCTCTTCTGACCTCAGATGTCGGATCCTCCCCTCCCTCCAAAATGGATCAACCCAAATTACTTCACACAAAAAATTATAGGAATGGATTTGAGAGCTAACACAGGTTCGAGTCCACTCCCCTGCGTCTGCCCGGAAATTGAATTTGAGAGAGGGGGAGAGAGAGGAGCAGGTTGTCTTATCCCGGAAGCAGAGTGGGTCGGTGGATTCGGGATGAGGGAGGAGGCAGAGTGGGTCGATCGATTCCGAATAGGAAGGAATGGAGGGTTAAGTGGTGGTGGTGCTGAAGAAGAGTTCCCAGATAATTGATACTTCTCTTCTGCTTCTGGTTGAAAAACTTCTCTATGTAGGTAGAGATTAATTTTCTTCTTGTTCTTCTGGAGGAATTTTGAGGAAGAAAATGATTCCACTGAAATTTTCTGTGGAAGAGGTGAAGCTTCAGAAGCTTTGAATGACCTGGTCGACTTAAAGAAGGTGGCTGGCAAATTGGGTCTGAGAAAATGGGACCGGCAGACCCCGCTCATAAGAAGCATCAAGATGCAGGAGGGCAGGCAAGCTCCCGATTTTACTGTAGGAGGCGAGACTGGGAAAGGCGGGATTTCTTTAGTATTTTCGTCGCGCCAAAATATGAAGGGGGTGCCACATAAGCGATGTAAGGAGAGGTGTAAAAATGCGGAGTAGAAATATCGTTTTCCATTTCGTAGCTCCGTCCCTGGCCCCGTTCTATGCTTACTAATTTTAACTCGGCACTTCTTTCGTACGGGGAAATTAATCAATCCCAACCTCTTTGTCACATGGCCAGCTTATTTCATGTACTACATTTTTTGTGGTAAAATAAAATTCCATTTTCAGCCCTAACGCGAATCTGTTGGGGCAGTCGTCTCTTTAGGTTCATGTAGGCCACCGGTGAAAATTACAAACATCAGCGGGCAGCTTTCACAAACGAAAACTACCTTCCTAACCCCGTTAGCCCTACCGTATCCTTCTGTTTGTTTCAAAACTCTAACCCTCCCCTCCTCCTCCGCCGCAAGGGGCTGCCTCAACAAAATCATCCGCCCATCTGCTATGCTTTCAGCTCTCGTTCCCTCTAGTAACGTGTTGATCTAAAAAATAAGATTGGAAAGAAATATCACAACTTTTAGAGGATCATAAGTGGGGAAGTAATAAAGAAATTCTATAAGTGAAACCCTTCTGCGAGACCACTGGAAATGGAAGAGGCATCACAACTTTCATAGGATCAGAAGTGGGGAAGTGATGAGGAAATTTTGTAAGTGAAACCCTTCTGTGAGAGCACTGGAAATGAATAGGTGTCGTCTGAGAAATCGAGACCAGCAGTTTTGAAGAGAGAGAGAGAGAGAGAGAGAGAGCTTGGGAAGGGAATGTGCAAGCACCAGGTTTCGGGATATTGTCGGGCGTGAGAGAAGGTCATCAACTCTTGTGATGGAGGGCTGATGGGCGGATGATTTCACTAGTTGAAGGCAGCCCCTTGCGGAGGAGGAGGGGAGGGTTGGAGGTTGAAACAAACGGAAGGATACGGCAAGGATAACGGGGTTAGGAAGGCAGTTTCCGTCTGTGAAGGCTGCCTGTTGATATGTTTAATTTTCACTGGTTGCCAACGTGAGCCTCGAGAGACAACCGCCCCAGATTCGCATTCTACAAAGGAAAATGCTTCTATGACGTTAAAAAAGATATATCAATATCCTATTTTATCCTTTAAAAATTATTAATGAGTGAGACTTATCAAAATAGGTCTCACTCATTAATAAATTTTTAAAAGATAAAATAAAATATTGACGTACATTTTTCAACATCACTTTCTATTACAGACGGCCATGTCGATCACGCATGGATCAAGGGCTTAAATGTAAGGATGAACACCTCGAAATGAGATTAGATACAGTTTTTTTACCATGAATGGCTCCGAGGGATGAAAATAAGATTTTATCATGGCGCCCTTGAAAAAGTGGCGGGTTGTTATGAAAAGAA
The DNA here is from genome assembly GCA_035235625.1 of Saururus chinensis. NCBI lineage: Eukaryota > Viridiplantae > Streptophyta > Magnoliopsida > Piperales > Saururaceae > Saururus > Saururus chinensis. The sequence continues at coordinate 39,586,787 of CP141145.1, forward strand.
AAGCTTAATTCACAGATGAGCCACACCATCACACCATGACATTATTGTTATACATTCCCCTCATTTAGTCCTCCTTTGTAGTCTTTCTCTGACGCTACGTTAGGTGTTGCAGCACTTTCTCTGAAAAGCCCGGAAAATATGTGATTTTAAAAAATATTTTTAACTTTTCCCTTCATGCTGTTCTTATATTGTGTCTTATTAATTTATTAAAAATAAATTATAAATAATTTATTCTATTATGAAAAACAAAACTAGAACATAATGAAGGAATATGAAACAAAATAATTAATATAAAATAATTTTTTAATATAAAACAAATGATAAATTATGCGGTGAAACAATTACACTCACTCATTTTACTAATTTTTATATGAACATAATTATTTAGACATCTTTTTTGTTTCGTATCTGACAAAATAAAAGAAAAATTGTATTATTTTACTTCTTTCCCCCTATCTCCCTTATCCTTTTTCCCTATACATAAATGTCACATTCTTTCCTTTCTTCCCCGGTGGCTACTGGAACAAACTCCAGTAGTTGTTGGCTAGATCCAGCTATGGTCGACCAGCTCATGTCGCGATCGGCCAAATTTAGCCGATAGTGATGGCCACGACCAAGGGCTTCAACCATTGGTTACGACCCGCAAAAGCCACAACCAGTGTATGGCTGGATCCAGTGGCCTCTGCAGGTTATACACTGGCCAAATTTAGCCGACCGCGACCAATACTAGGCAATTGGCTAACCACTAGTTGCACTTTTAGTAGCCTCTATTGGCCGTACAATTAGGGCATAACCATAACTAGCTGCAACAGTAAAAATAAGTCACCAATATTAATATCGATGCCAACTATTAAAAAATAAAAAAAAAAGTAAAAATAAAAAATTTAAAAAAATTTAATAGTGTAAAATTGTAACATTGGACTGGATAAAAGAAGTGTGAAAATAGCCACGTCCATTCTACATGTTACGTGTTTGAAAATCAATACACCTGCCCAACCCTATCCACTCACGATAGGCCGCTGCTTTGAAAGCGATGGACATGTGGATTGGTCAAGCTTTTAGTCCAGTCGCAGTCGAAAGACACGAGAGAGAGACGAAAAAATGGCATGCATCATCTCCGCGCACAAGCGGGTTGTTGTAAAAAAACACAACGTGCGTGTTCTACATAGAAATCCTATTCCACACATTTATTTTCTTTTTTTCATTTTGGAAAAAATCATATCAAGAGGCTGACACCCGTTTTTGTTTTTTCATTTCATTTCATTCGTTCATTCGTTTCATTTCACATTCAATTTTTTCTTAATCCATGCACAAACCACGTGATTCATAGAGTTTATTCACCGCTTTAACACGTTTTAACCCAGTCTAACGTGTCAGACTAGATGGTTTCTCCTCATGAACTGGAATAAAGAAGCAAAGATACACGCTCTCCCTCAACCCACTCTTCCACAGTCCACCTCCTGTCACTCAGCCGGAGCTCCTCCTTGGTTGTCGTCCTCCGAAGAAAAAAATTCCGTGAAGAAACTGAATTCCACAAAAACCCTAGAATCCGTTGTTGGTATCTTCGAAACCTTTTTCTTCCGACGTACTCTTCCGTTGCACTTCATAATCTACCAAAGTGTGTCACAGAGATTTTTGCACATTTCTTCCATTATTCCATTGCAACGGAGAAGTCTTTCTCTTTTTCTTTTGGGAATGTTTTCGTATCTCTTGTTGTTTTTACCTTTTTTTTCTTTTTTCGGGACGATTCTTTTGTCTTCGTGCGTATATATTATGTCCCATGAATGTACGGGACTGAAGCTTTAAGCTGTTTCTAGGCACGGCGGCTTCGTCGTATTTTGCGGTCGTGGAAGCTCCGTATCTCGGGCTTACGAGAAACTCGACTTTGCATGCTGCAACGCATACGAAGAAGCTCCAGTTTGCCGCATCCGTGTTTCTTGCCTCTGTACTTTCACGTAGAAGGACGAATAATTCCTGTGTCCAAGGGAAGGCTTCGAGGGTTAGTTGTGAAGGAGGAGCTTCTGCTGTGTTGGAGAAACTTGACACCTTGCTGCCGAATGTAGATCGAAGTATCGGGCAGCTGACTTGCGTGATGAAGTTCGGTGGTTCTTCAGTTGCTTCTGCGGAGAGAATGAGGGAGGTGGCTGATCTGATATGTAGTTTCCCGGAAGAAAGTCCTATCATTGTTCTCTCTGCGATCGGAAAAACCACTAACAAGCTTCTACTGGTACTCTTTCATCTCCTTCACCTTTGATTTTCTTTTCCTAGTGGCTATAATAATAAAGCTATGCGGCCATTTCTTAGGCAGGGGAGAGGGCTGTCTCCTGTGGTGAATCCAGAGCGTCTGACATTGATGAACTCAATGACATCAACGACTGCACCTTAAGTAAAAAGTTTACTCCTTTCACCTAGTGACTGTGCTTAATTTCACTTATGAGCTAGATTTGTTTAGATTGAGTTGTTGCTAACTTCTTCCAGGACTGTGGATGAGCTAAGAATAGATCGTTCTACCATTTCTGGTAAGTTTCATTCTTTTTGGTTATCATTAGTTTGGGTTTGGTTATTCTCAGTTGCATATATTTAAGTTTCATGTTTTTAGGGTGATAATTTATAACGGATAAGGATTTGTCACCTAATAAATTTTTTATGAAGCTGAAAAAAAAAGGAAATTTAGATTTTCTGGTAATCTATTACCTTTGGACGTTTTTTTTTAAGGGGTATTAATTACCTCGGACCTTTGAATGTGTTAGCTTAATTATATCAGCTTTAAGGTTATGTTTTTTCTCATTTTCTATTCACTTGCAAGAAACCACTACCTGTATATATGTTGTTGCTGAAAATTTTATATGCTTTCACCCAAAGTTACCAGTCTGCAACAAACAACATTTCTCTGTGTATGAGGAATACTTATTTGATAGGATGAATACCTGATGTAGAGGTTATGCCAGTGTACATGTTTAGAGGAAAGTGTTTTTCTACCACTTATCATAATTACAATATATGAGACATGCGTAGGGGAACGATCCGGTTCTCAGTTTTTCTCCAATCACTCCGATGATGTGACAGCCTCTAATCATTGCCACTAAGTCCAGTTCCGGTTCCTAAAGTTTCCCTCACACACGGGCCCTCAAATGATGTGATAGGAAATAGGGGAAAGAGAAGACTAACTTTGACTAAGGCTTATGGTATAATTATAGAACAAAGGAGTATAAAATTTATTTTTTATCATTATATACAAGCAAGACCATGGACACATGGTGACATTTCACCAAACTCATAATATACGTGACGTTTAAAAACATATGTCAAAAAGTCTATTTCATTTTCCATGAGTAAGACCCATAAAAATTTTTGGATCAGCTAGGTGGGAGTGCCCCACCTAACTGATCCAAACGCACCAGTGAGCAGCCCTGCAACGTACAGATGCAGCATTGGGTGCGCTTTCGGCAGAAGATTCAACGTGGATGCATCTGAACCACAAGAAGACGAAGGACGTTGGACTAAATTTCTTGTTGTAGTGCACTCTTTGCTCTGTGCTTTTGGTTTAGCCACGCATGTTCTTCCCGTTGATGAACACCTTCTTCTCGTCGCTTCCATTCAGCATGCCTCTCTTCGCCTTGACACCTCCATTTTGCACACCATTGTTTCCAGTGGCATAGATTTTTTTGGCTTAATTAGTGATTATAGCATTAGTTATTTTATATTTTAAACTGATGTATTTTAGGTTTTTGATTTCAAAATACAAACTAAAATTGAGCATTTGAAATGCTCGATTTTAGACTATATACCATAAACCTAAGTTTTTAGAATATATGATAAAATACATAATAGAATTCAACTTTTATACACAAAATATAAAATATTAATTCTTTAAATATTAGTTGGATAGACATAAAATTTAATGGTTAAGCTTAATATTCATAACCGTAGAGTCGGGAATAGTGTTTAATCGTAGGTTATGGGTCTCAACGTACCACAAGAACTTTTGGCGCAAATATTGGAGAGAAAAGGAAGAGGCGTGAAGGAAAATAGAAACAGAAAGAAATGAAGAAAAGAAGAAATAAAAAATAAAAGTCATAGTGCACGATCCACGAGCGGAATAAAGGGAACTACCCATTCCTTCTGTGAGGCTGGAGGCGGTGCCATTGCTAGCCACTAGCTTCCGCTTGACCAGCCTCAACTGCATGCCGCCGCCACCCCGACTTGGCCCCACCGGCCATCCGCCCTTCTCTCTCGTCTTTTCCTGTTTCAGCCTGACAAAACTTCTCACCCTTCCTTCTCTCGATGGCTGCCGCTGTTGGCCGATTGGCCTCCAACCCGTTGCCATGGCTTCGTACCAACTAGGACGACGTCCAAGCACCAATGTCCTGGCCTCCCCTCCCCTCCTTCGCCAGTGTGAGGTAAAACTCCATCCATCCCCCTTTTCTCTTTGTTTATGTGCATTGCAACCAACGGCAGCACCATCGATTGCCGGCAACCACTGGTTGGCCTTTGGCTCCCCCTCTTATAAGTGATGGCAAGGCCATCACCCCTGACCTTTAACGAATTTGTCTTTTTAAGGGGTTGTAGAGGAGTATGATGGAGAAGAGACCCTTGACGCAATGAGTGCATTTTCAAATTGCATGAGTTAGGGTTAGAATTGAAAATCCAAAAGTGAAGGCTATTTCACATTATAAGTTGGGGTTTGAAATATACGAATTTAGAAATTACTTTCGCATTGACTAATAGGGTAATATGAAATACACATATAAAATCCCGAATGACTAACACCTCATTCTATATGTGCCCCAAATTCCAAACAACTAACCTTGTATTTTGAAATCGATAAATTATAATATGAAATACAAAATAACTAACACCCTTAAATTTGAGCAGGATTATCTATATCTATCTTTCGCGTATAATCTAGAAGAGAAAATTAAACAGAAATAGGAGAGGGAGAGGAATTAAAGTTGGAATTAACTAATTTTTCATTGATCTATTAGACTTCTTGAAGAGGGGAAAACTCTTGCATACGCACTTTTTTCCAAATTCTATTAAAATTTATTATATATAATAGGCTTAACATTAGCCAAGGCCGCAATATAAATTAATTAAAAATAAAATTATAATGATTTAATAATTGAAATATTTTTATATATAATAAAAAATATTTATTTTAATAGTCTCTAAAGGTATAACTTGATTTCTAGGGTGGGTTATAATACTGTTCCAAGGACAGCTAAGCATCATGGCTAGAGCAAGGTCGTGGCTAGACCTAGATCTAGCCCAACCTAGCTGAATGAGACCATGGCCTAAACGGGCTTAGTGGTGTCTAAATTTGGCCATACAAGATTTAGCATGATTGATAGTAGGGTTGATAAAGAGTAAAATAAGAGAAAAAGAAGAGGTAGGGTTGACAAGGAATAAAATAAGAGAAAAAGAAAAAGAGAAAAAAAAGAGGAGGATGAGGATGAGAGGCCAGGTCATCAGCGGTGTCAAGGGCACTAATATAATTGTCAACACCTTAGGTAGAAAAGAATAAAGAAAGATTTAAGGTAAACAATATATATTTTAAATTATAAAAAAATAATAAAAATTAATAAATAGGGTAAAAGTAAATAAAATAAAAAATTTAAGCAAATAGCCACCATCTTGAAAGCATTTTTTATGCTCCACTCTTACTATGCGCCGAGCATAAAAAATGCCAGGGAGTCGTTGAATTTCAAGATAGGTGGCGCACACACTAGCACACGTTAACATAAGTAATACTTACGCTAACGTGCGCTAATGTGTGTGTCACCTATCTTGAAATCTAACAAATCCTATACATTTCTTACGCTCGGCGCATATTAACCTATCTTAAAATCTAACAAATCCTGTACATTCCTTGCGCTCGGCGCATATTAACAATCCTATACATTCCTTGCGCTCGGCGCATATTAACCAGGGAGCATAGAAAACGCTTCCCACCGTCTTAGTGTACGAAGAAAATGTTATGACAATAAATGTGTCAAAATGAGAAGAAAAGAATCTCAACAATTTTTGTTCAACGTCGCTTGATGTTCCGTATGACAGCCGCCCGCAAGCATGGCCGAACTTTTCTCCGAAATTGCTTTTCTACAACTGGCCGAATCCAGAAGAGAAAAGGCTTCTGCTTTTCGTGTTTCACTTTCAGTTCACCAACGGCTTCAAAGAGGACCCCACCAGTGCCGCTTCTCTTTCCCTTGCCGGCCGTCTGAACCTTGCATCCAGTATCTCCGCCCCACAAATTCTCAGCCGCGACCCGTCTTCCATGAATGTCTCCGAGTTCAAAGAAATCATCTTTCATGGAGTCCTTCTCTCACACACCCTGCAGATCGTTTTCTCGCTCCGCTCCCGCAGTCGAGTCGCCACCTCATCCAGACGAATCGGGCCTAAAGCCAAAACTGACGCGCAGGTCTAATTTTATGCAATCGGTTTGTTCCACTATTAATCGGTTTGTTCCACTATTATTCCAACTTTCACATACAACATGTGTTTCCCTTTTATGGGTGGCTTATTTGTTTGTATGCGGAAAGTTATTTAACATCTAATTTGGAGACGAAAACAACCAATGTAACAGGGACATCTATGTCCATTCCATTGGTTGTCAACTGTCAAGAAACTTTACTATTTTTATATCAGAACAAAGGAACCAAGGACTGCCTGATGATTTATACCATGCTTGATTAGTTATTCACCAGAAATTATGTGGGATTCGGTGATGTACTGAAACAATTTCATGTAAAATTCCTTATGACAAGAGTGCTGGTGACGACTGCTTAAGCCACTCTGGTTTTGTTGTCATCATTGTGATAGTCTGGCTTCGATGGAACTAGGAATTGGAACTCAACCATACCTAGAGTCTGATTTTCAACTGTTTTGAAACTGAATAAAAGGCTATTAATTGTGCCCTTTGACAAATTATTATATTTCACTATAACATCGTCCTTTTATTTTAATCTACTTTACATAGCTAACATATATTGCAAGTAAAATTCAGTATGTTATACAGTAAGTTGAAATCCTTTAATAGATTTGAAGCTGAGCTCCTTGTTTATAATTGACGGTTTGAGGTGAAGCTGGATTTGAATGTATATACATCATTCACAAAATTCTTCCTATTTTTGTCTATATTGATACTGATGGAGGCAGCCTTTTGGTTTACAATATGCTTCCAGAGCACTTAGAGCAATTGGAGCAACTTGTGAAGGGAATTGCTATGACGAAAGAGCTCACTAACAGAACAAAAGATTATTTAGTATCATTTGGAGAGTGTATGTCTACAAGAATTTTGCTGCATACCTGAATAAAATTGGTGTAAAAGCCCGCCAGGTATGTTCATCCATCACTTGTTTTTAGCCTTGTGTATATGAAATCGTATTTGTATCTTTCTCTCCCTGTTTGTCTAGTATTATCACAGTCCAAGGGAGTGAGAGCTTTGAAAACAAAAACCTTCTGCAGTTGGCTAAATGAGAACATAGTCTGATTGCAAGCATCTTTTTTGAATCTCTTAGTTTTTACAGTTCCATTGTTTTCAGCCAGTGGTGTAGTCCAGCTTACCAAAACTTTGTGAACGCTAATTTTTGTCATCTTCATCCAAAATATAATGGCATAGATTTATTTACTTTAGATAATGAGTATGTTATCACTGCTGATTATAAACTCCGGGTTTTAATATTCGAAATTCTTATAACAATTGCTTATCTGCATGTGGCCAAGAATGTTGGCGTCCTTTTCTATTTCACTTAAAGCTTGTAATTTATCTTGCAGTATGATGCCTTTGAAATTGGTTTCATAACAACGGATGATTTTACAAATGCTGACATTTTAGAGGCTACTTATCCTGCTGTTGCCAAGAGGCTGTATGGTGATTGGATGACCGATCCTGCAATCCCTGTTGTCACTGGCTTCCTTGGAAAAGTATTATACTCTTCCATAGCCTCAGTTATCTTCACCGGATATGATTTCTCTTTTGTGGCATGATGATGATTTTTGTTTGGCAGAGTTACTAATATCTAATAGCATGCTAATTTCAGGGTTGGAAGTCTTGCGCGGTAACTACCTCAGGAAGAGGTAGTAGTGATTTGACTGCTACAACCATTGGTAAAGCTCTGGGCTTTCGAGAAATTCAGGTTAGTTTAATAAAAATATCAGCTGTGCCCCTCTGCAGCGATGATCACATGTGGACCCTAAAACTCCTACCGGGTGTTGGATTAGCAGACTGAAAAACAAGCATGGCTATAGTTATACTTGAACTTGGGACCCCTTCCAATATGTGGGTCTCCACCATCTAAGCCTCTGAGTTCCAAAATTCTGTGTGCTCATGAAGTTGTGGATTGATAGTTTATTTGGATGAGATGCCACAGAACTGACTTAGATTTTGTTGGCTATGCATGACCTGTGACCTTTCAGCAAAGTTTTCTGTAGCGGCAGTAGAGCAGATTATATGTCTATTACAAAACATTTATATATTTTCTACTGTGATAACATGGACAATTGCAGCTAAATTTTGGATTTTTTACAGGTGTGGAAGGATGTTGATGGTGTCATGACCTGTGATCCTAATATTTATTCAGGTGCCAAGCCTGTACCATATCTAACATTTGATGAGGCAGCTGAACTCGCATATTTTGGTGCACAGGTATTGTTGGCCATGCATGTGACCTTTCTTATTTCCTTCAATCTGTTTAGGTGGTTTGAGATGAGCACTCACAATACAAGAGAAAAGACAAGATCATTGCGGATGTTTTGATGTGCAAATTTTGTTTGTAAAAACAAATGATGTAATTTTAAATTTGGCTATATAGGATTGAATATCATTGCTGTCATGTGATCCCCCTCTCCTTGCATGTTGCTCATTCTTGGAATTTTTTTGTTCTTTTACTTTTCCTGATATTGTTGTAGGAGAACAAAGTGCATAGTGACTCGTAGTTGCATGTGTAACATAGATATTCTCCATTTGGCCAGGTCAATATTTGATACATCTTCTAGTTTATTTTTTTGCTGTTGCTTATTAGAAATTATTATCGTTATCTACAATTTCATGAATAAAAAAATAAACTTGTGTTCCTCTCATGTTTTTATAAGCAGAATTAAGGTCTTCATCTTCTCATTTCATATAGTTACAAGTTCCTGCAAAGCTAAGGTCACATTGGTGGTGTGTGCGTAGATAGTTAATCTTAGTGGGACTGTTAAATTTCTAAGACAAAATTTAAATAAATGTTTGGGATAATGCAAAGATGATAGTGATGAATTGTATATATAGATTAGAGAATGCGGTAAATATAAAGTAATTTGTGGAGATGATGATAGGGAGAGCTTGGTTGATGAAGAAAGGATGAATATTCCTCAGGTATTCTGCAGTTTGGAGGACTCGTAGCAATATTCCGTGTCATGTATAATTTAGAATTTCATATCGTTTGGGTCTTTATGTTGTTGCGAATTTCCTGGGTGAAGAAAATATAACCGCCTGAGGAGATGCTATTTAATTAAAATCCAAAAATCTTACAGATGTTGGCTAGCATCTCTTTCAAGTTTCATCAAGTAATATTGTCTCTATGGTGCCTTGCTATAGCCTGTCTGAAAATCATGTTATTTCTATAGCATATCTCTTCAAAATGAGTTCTGATGCCTTACTTCGCTATAATCCGTACTACTTGTGATCTGTTCTTGAATAAAGTTGTCTTTGTGGTTTCTTACCTCTGGCATAAGTTGCTGCTTAATTTTCTTAGATGAATTATTTTAAAATTGTATTGTCTCTTTGCTGGAAAAGTTGACTATGTGTTATTTGAAGGTAAATATTAATAAATATGTGCTAGTTTATTTAATCGGTTTGGCAAGATAGTATTTCTTGATCCTTTTGACATTAGATTCACTTTGAAATATTTTGGTTCTCTTGAAAATGTGACTTCATAATTTTTTATTGATTCATAGTAATTTGTTTTTGTAAAGAAAACTATATATTTTATTTTATTGTGGAATGTACAAGTAGCGGGTTACAAACTGACATTTTCTTGAGTTTTTGTACTCTTATACTGCTTTGCCATATAAAATACAAGAAGAATTTTTCTGATAATTTCAGGTTCTACATCCACAATCAATGTGACCAGCTAGGGAAGGTGACATTCCCATTAGGGTAAAGAATTCTTACAACCCTAAAGCCCCAGGTACCCTCATCACTAGAGAAAGAGACATGACTAAGGTTCACATCAGTATTGTCCTCTGTATTTATATTGTAATGGTTGTGCATGATTTCTTTGTCGTTAACAATTTTGCCATACATTTAGGCTGTTTTAACCAGCATTGTTTTAAAGAGGAATGTCACGATGCTGAACATTGTGAGCACTCGAATGCTTGATCAATATGGTTTCTTTGCTAAGGTGGTCGCAGATTTATTCTATTAAAGTCTTTTAGTTTATCTCTTTCTGATTTTCTTGTTTTAAATGCCAAAATTTTACCCATTTGTCAGGTTTTTTCAATCTTTGCAGACCTGGGTATCTCGGTGGATGTTGTTGCGACAAGTGAAGTTGGTATTTCCTTGACATTGGATCCTTCCAAACTTTGGAGCAGAGAACTAATTCAGCAGGCAAGTGTATGATGCTCAACACATTAACACTGCCCAAGTACGAAAATCTTTTTCCTTTCATTTGCCTCTCAAGCAAATTGCTTTAACTTGGCAGGAACTTGACCATCTTGTTGAAGAATTTGATAAAATTGCTGTCATAAATCTTCTTCAACACCGGTCAATAATTTCTCTCATAGGAAACGTTCAACGGCCTTCATTCTTACTAGAGAAGGTTTGGCCTCTTTTTTACTCGTTTTGTGGTCAATGACCTGGGCTCCCCCTCATGGTAATAAGGGGGTACTCCCTTTATTGAAAATGGATGTGCACTGTTCACCATATCAGTGTAAAACATAAGGGGGCTTCCCTTATTGCCAAAATAGGGGGCGTCCAAATCAGCAGCCTACATTTACTGGCCACTCATATCACTGGTAGTTTTAGATTCTTGGTATTGACGTAGTTGGCATTGGGGATGGATGTCCTTGGTCTATCGTAACCATTCACCATTGCAGTTTTAACTTTTATGATTTAGAATTTACATTTGGAGATTCATGCAGTGCCATGTCCTTGTATAGAGTCCCTATGACGATTATTGAGTAGTAGCATTTGGTTGCAGGTGTTCAGTGTTCTACGAACCAATGGTGTCAATGTCCAGATGATCTCCCAAGGAGCATCAAAGGTTCTCTCTCTCTCTCTCTCTTCCTGCACATGGAAGTATTTTTTTATGCTCCCCGCTAACAATGAGGCTAGCGTAAGCTCTCAATGGGAGCCCTTCATCCATGGGATCGACAGCGTACACGCTAGCATTACTGACGCTAACTAGTGCTAGCGTGTACACCGTTGATCATAAATATCAAGGGCTCCTTGACGTGGCTTACACTAGGCTTATTGTCAATGAGGGGCATGAAAAACGCTTCCCCCGCACACACTTACCACACCACTCACAAAATTTTGTTTTATCCTAATTGTAATATTTGGTATCTTTAGGTGAACATATCCTTGATAGTAAATGACAGTGAAGCAGAACAATGTGTGAGGGCTCTTCATTCTACTTTGTTGGACAATTGCTTGCTCTCATATTAGCAAAAACATTGCAAATTTGCTTTGCAGGTGCTTGTTGTTATTGATAGCGTATCATCATTGTTCTAATGGTTGGTGTCAATGTCTCCCTTTTTTTGTGAAATGTCTAGGAGCATAGTTATGTTCATTTTGTTTCAACGAATGACTACGTTATTTGCTTTCAAATTGAGTGCAAAGTCTTTAGATCAGCATAACGGTGAAAGACAAGTACCTCATTCTAATGATCGAAGAGCTCTTTGGATGAGTTGATTGGTGCTTGTGTCTTTTAGTAAGCTAGACCTATGCTCCGGCTATCATTAGATTTGGATGCACCCGATGATGTTTATAAGATTGCCTTTCGCACTTATGACAGGTATTATGAGTTTCTCATGATGCCTTTCGGGCTGACTAACTGTAGCGCCTAAGATTTTTTATCATATATTTTTTTAAATTTACAGAAATTTTTTGTAATATAACAGCTATAAATAAAAAAAATGACAAATACAAAACATGTGAAAGAAGTTTTATAATTTAAAATATTATATATCTATTTTTTTTATATAATTTTTTATTCATTCAAATATCGTATTATTAAATTAAACATCCTTAGGCGTTACTAAAAAATAAACATACGAATAAATTATTATGGTCATAAATTTTAAATACAAATCTCTTTGAGGCATCTCTGAGTGTAAGTTCTATAATAGTTTACAGTTTAATCCAAATTATAAATTCAGAAAATATAAATACTTTAATTTTTATTTCACCCAATATAAGAGATCGTGACATAAAATAATATTCGCAATGAGTTAAAGATATACCTAAGTCAAAGATATCTTTAAGTCAAAGGGAATTAATCTACTATAGAAATAAGCATCCATCTTTAGGAGTTCTTTATCATAAACCTACAAAAGCCTCCTGAGTAACGAGGCTAAAAAATAGAGTAATTAGTATTTTCATATGCAGTAGAAAAATACCCTGTAAGGGATTTTTAAATAGTAAACTTAGTATATTTACACATAGATGCGTTCATATAACTCAAACATGAAGCAGACATACATCTAATAATACATGCACATACATATACAATTATGCCAAAAATATACCATCAAATCAATTTTACACATATACTCTTAATTAGAGTTTTATAAACTAACTTGTACAATCGTACGTTTACTTATATAACTTACACATCCTTGTATGATCTTACTCTTACAATCTTATACATCCTCGTACGACCTTACCCGTACAATCTTACTCATAAACATACGCTTACAGTCTTGCTTAGAATCATACTTTTGCAGTCGTGCTTAAAATCATACACTTGCTTAGAAACAAATGTACTCACTCATATAGTTGTACACATACTATCAACCACTGAAGGTTATTACAACTAATAAGCTTCAATGTTGAAATAGAAAGGAATACCACTATGACATTACCTTAACCTCCATAAAGTGACTAGATGCCATAAACTTTTTTAAAGGCAAAGCACACTAATGTTCATAAGGCATAAAATCAAACAGGTAAGAGTAGTTTTATGATACTACCTACCTGAGCGTACAAATGTAAATACATACACATAAGGGGTCATACAAGCCCACACGTTAGGGGTCTTATAGTGTTAGTGCCACTCTTGGGCAAAAAATATATAGTACCACTCTTGGGCAAAAACATACAGTGTCCCTCGGGCATAAATCATACAGTGCAACTCTTGGGCAAAATCATATAATGCTTTCAATAGAGCATCAAATGTCTAGGCTTAATATAGCACACAGACCATATTGAAAATATATATCACTTTCAACAGAACATCAGATATTCGGGGCTTAATACAACACATAGATAACATCCCGTAGGATAAATACCATGGCAAGATATGAGAAATTCTTAGCCGACTCATTATTGGCTAGCTTAAACACAAAACTTAATCCGTCGAACTTTTCAGGTCTTAAACTCACAATGCTATAATTAGCTTTGTTTATAATTTAAGTTTGAATTAAGTAAGTTATGTGATACAATTATGCTACAAAACTCTCAAACATACAGTGCTCCATTGATCAAACTGAAGATGAGCCCGATCTGAAACCCTAGTTCTTCAGGGCAATAGACTTCCTTTACTTATCCATCTCATAATCATAACTCACCATGCACCAAAATCTTATATATTCATACAATCTCCGCCATCTACCTTGTAACCAACACATCTTATTCGGAAGCCATCACTAGCACACACATAATCCACATACGTAGAAACATGCTCATTAGCCATCATTAGTACATACATACACATCCATACACGAAGCTTACCAACATACTTGTTAGTCATTACTAACACATACACAATCCACATACATAGCTTACCAACATACTTACTAGCTATCACTAGCACACACAATCGACATATGTAGCTTACCAACAAACATGCTAGCCATCACCAACACACACATACTTCAAACATACTTACAACCCACATGCATGTCATATGCATTTCAACATGGAATAATTTATCGTATTACATCATGCAAACAAATCATAATTTAACATCCAAAGCATTGAATCATACAATCCTAACATGCTACTACACATTCACAGCATGTTATCATGAAATTATGAGTTCAAAGCTCCCTTACCTCGTAATCATGACATTTGATGACGAGCACATAACGGTGGCAGCGTCGGTGGCGAAGTTGGTGGCCAAAAGCTTTGCCAAGTTGAGAAAGTTGTTGTCCTGAGGGTTTAGGAAGCGCTAGAAATACTCACGGTCAAACGGGGTGTCAGAAGTTAATGCGGCAAAATCCGCAATCCACGGCAACACACTAGGGGCGGTCAGGAGAAAGGTCATGCCAACGAGTGTCATGTGCGACAAGAAGTCGAGGGTGTACTCATTGAAGGTCGGTCGGCGGCTGAGAAGAACTCGACCGGCCGTAAGACATTGAAATCGGCCGTGGATAGCACCCAACGGCGTTGATTTCACGTCAACAAGGGCCCACATAAAGGCAGAGGGCATGGGGCGATGATCGAGGATGGAGGAGAGGTGGAGGGCTATAATGGTCAAATCTATTCGATGGCAGTGCCATTCGATGGTTAGGTGGCACAAATGCGGCGCCCAAACCCTAAAATGCACACGTGGCCACATGCATATGCAGGCAAAAGGGCCACTCTAGGGGGAGATAGGTCGGATGGTGGCGGCCCAAGGCCCACAAAAGGGTAATTGAGCTAGGGCCAGGAGGTGGTGGTGTGACACTGTAACGTCTGGGAATTTTCTAAATTCCCGAAGTTAACCACAGGAAATTAGGGTGTTGGACCCCTTGATCTTCTCGTTGGAATAGCTTAATCAATGCTTAGAATTGGTATTTAAAATTTATATGGATGGAAAATAGACAAAAAGAGCTTCGAAACACTACCAAGAACGTGCGAATCGGAGTTCAGATGAAGGAGATACGACCGTTTGAAGTTAAGTATATTGCTTAAAGCCTGTTTACCAGATTTAAATGTGCAATTGGGCCGTTTAAGTTGTTTTGTGGGCCCGATTATTTATTGTTCCGAAATTATGTTTTTGGGGCCCAATTTCTCATGGGATTAGGAGCCCTAATCCCATGCCTATAAAAAGAATTAATTAGGGCTTTTGAGAAGGGGCTTTTGGACAGGAAGGAAAGGAGGAGTCATTAAGGGAATTTTCCGGTGATACTCCGGCAAGGCTTCGGCGGCGGTGGATCGACATCAACTTGGCCATTGAGGTAGGATCATTTAATTATCATCTAGACAAGATAAGTGACATTGTTTTGTTTTAATTAGATTGATCATTGTAACCTCTTGATTTAATAACGTGACATTATAAGAATTAACTATCCGCCGGATTCATTGCATGGCTGGTCAACTTTGATACAGTACTGTTTATTTTTAACCATCTCTCCTTCTCCGGCCAGAGGGCCGTTGCCGGATTTTTTCAACCGTCACCTTGTGAAGGGAAGGTGAAGATGGCAATTGTACCCTCAACTGAATTTCCTTTTTCGTCTATCGCCACGAACCGGTGATTTACGGCAGCCCTCGTTGCCCATTTTATTTTTCCGGTCTTTGAGTTGCAAGGGATCAACAAGGAGGTCTAGCGGGTCACCGTTGTGCGCCTTTGGCCCTATGATTCGACCCCCCGTCGGCGAAAGCTCCGCCTTTTGCTCATTACTTTTTCTGGATTAGTGTCGTCGTTCTCCGGTGCCGATCCGCCGTAGATCAGCAGTGGTCTATCACACGCAAACGATCCTAGATCCGTGCATCGTTGGGTGATTCCAGGCACCGCCAGGCAGGGAACCAACACCTGGGCCTCTGCCCCGGTTGCCCCGAGTCAGACGTCTTAGCCTGAGGCCATAGGGTCAGCCCGGCGGTAGTCCAGCCACCACCCGCAGGGCTTCTCCTTGAAGGAGACGATCTGCAGACGGGTCTACAGGTCCGGTCCAATCCTGGGCTAGAATTGCAGACCCGACCTAGGCTAATAAAAAGAAAAGTCCAACTGAACTGGGTCCAGTTCAGTGGGGTTTAGACTTGGAGAAAATTCAAGAAAATTGTATAATGTCCAAGGGAACATTATGAGTAATTGGACCAAGTGTTAGCTCATGGAAAAATCCCAGAGTCTCTAAAATGATATTTTTACCCCTGTTAGTTAATTATCGTATAATATTAACTTACCCGAGGTCGAGGCTCCGGTTCAGGGGCCTATGAGTAGATCTAAAAATTGGAGATTTCTCAGTGGGAGTTTAAAGGGTAACCAAATTATAGGCCATACCTTTTGGTGAGGAAAAATCCCAGTGAGTGAGAAATTGACCTTTTTGCCCCTAGGTTTAATCGTAAATTGTTAAATCTTGGGTCGGTTCAAGGGGTTCACGACCCCATCACATGCTAAGAAAATTATACAGAGTCCATGAAGTCAAGTATTTGAGTTCAATTTGGACCCGTTGGATGTCATTAAGGCCTTAAACCAAATGACAGAAATACTCCTATGCAAATTGGCTCACATTCGCGTGGATGTTGTAAACAGGCTAATGTGATACTGAAACCTTTTGTGAGGTTAAAGACTTACCCAAGTGCAGAGAGGACTATATCCAATGTTAGATAATTATGCTAATGCCCTTAGGTGCATTACGACAAGTTTTATAAAGATTAATAAGCTAACCTAAGGAAGGTTAGACACGTGAGCTCGAACAATTTAATATCATTAATGAATTTTATTATTGATATTATGATCTGCTTGTATCTGTGTAGTTCTGATGGTTTATGTTGTTCTTTGTTTCGATATTTTGTCATTGTTGTTGTCATAAGAATTTATCATCTGCTTAAGATTATTGAAAGATTAATTGATGGGGTTTGATAACTTTGGATTGGGCAAGAACACCTAATTAAGATAAAGACTAAAATACCTTAGAGGGGGCTGGGACTAGTTCATACAGTGAACAAAGCCTTTGACATGACGATAAACATTAGTTGATGAACCAATTGTAGTTTCGAGTTTTAAACCCTAGTCTATAAGGGACTAATAGGGTTTGGGATAGTCATTCAAAATCCTGGCTTATAGATGAGCAAGATAGGGTTCAGAATGGTTTCTTGAGTTTTAGCTCTATTGAGGAGCCGCTGATTTGATCATGTAGTTGCACCTCCCCATTGGAGGGAGTTCCACGTGAGCCGGGCTCACCACATATCTATTGAGGATCTTTTAGTGTACACGCAATAAGGGTCGCTGACGTCCTGTTTGGTTGGCGTCTTTGACCACTTCTGTTCAGGTGCAGTTGTGGGCCATGCCCTTTCACTCCGGTCAAGTCCTTATAGGCTAGGTTGAGAGATGACACTTCCTGGTGGATTCCAGGGTGTTTCATTGTCATTTGTCACTTAGGTTGGCATCTGATGAATCTGTTTGTCATTGGGATTAGATGGAAAAATTAATTATTGAACAATGGTTTAAGAGATAATTAATAACATTGATTGATATTGCTTGTTTAATTAGAACAAGTTGAACGATTAAAGGACTTCCATAAAATGTCGGTTGCTTGAAAATACTTAAGCATTGCATGTGTGATGCTATGCTTCTTAGTATAGTGTAGTATTAGGCAGAACTACATCTGGATCCGATCTTGTTGGAAACATTGGAGATGTTATTTGATGAGTACGTAGACAACTAACATTAGGTGATGTTATCCCCATCCAAAAAATATTAATAAAACCTTTTGTTCTTTGGAAGCTCTTCTCCTAAAGACGGAGATACTCCATTGTGGTTGTAGTTGTTGTTTGGTTTACTTTATTGTAGATTCTCCAGGCGACAACAAGTGAGACCAAGGCAAGCGAGCACAAGAGGTTTCCGCGTTTCTGCAACTCCAGTACGTAAGTGTACCTTAAGCGTGAGAGTCAACTTGTTATTTATTTTTAGACGGGTGACAAACTTGTACTTAGATGGATGAGCTGGTCTTTATGAATTTTCAGACGTTAAATAATATCATATGATTTGATATTCGTATTTGTGAACCCTAGTTATCATGACCTGGATATTTAATCGAAGGGTTTGTTTTGTATTTAAAGAAAAAAATTCTCGCTACTTACCGTTCGTGCTATTTAAAAATGCTTTTAAAAATCTGGGTCGTGACAGACACCCTGTGTTCCGATTACACTTTACCCAAAAGGGTTTGGGTAATCATGTAATTTTAGATAAATTTGGGGGGGTCTCAAGAGATAGAATTTCCGTATTTGGTTAGAGCTTAAAATAACAAGCGTAATGAACCAAAGAACGAGTGAAATAGAGGTCGAGAGCAAAAGTTACAACATCGACCTTGCAGCGCGGTGTTGAGTGATTGCGGCTGACCGTGCAGCGTGGTGAAGCACACATCATGCGTGCCGACCACTTTTGGGGGTCCATTCAATTTGTGCCACGTGGGGCGAGCACATGTGTGCGTATTTCCATTTCTACTGTACTCTCGCACATCTTTTAATATAAATTCTCATTTCCGTTCATTCTTCCGAAGAAGTTTATGGAGTCGTTTTGCGTCCGTTTTCTTTCATTTAAAAGGTGTTCTTAACTAATTCGAGAATGTTTTACGCAATAGAAACGTTCATTCCTCAAGTCAGTGACCCTATATGGGGGAAATGCCCCGGGGCAAGGGGAGGTTCTATTCTCCACCTATGGGAGAGGGCAAAGTGTCTCTAGGTAAGGGGATGTTCTGTCCGCCGCCTACGGGCATGTGAAAAGGAAAATGTCTCCGGGTAAGGGGAGGTTCTGTCTGCTGCCTATGAGACATGAAAAGGAAAGTGTCTCTGGGTAAGGGGAGGTTCTGTCCTCCGCCTACGTGCATGTGAAGGGTAAATCTCATGGTAAGTGTAGGTTCTATCTACCAACTACAGGCGAGGTAAAGTGTTTCCGAGTAAGGGGAGGTTATATCCGCCACCTACGGGCGCATGAAAGGTGAAGTGTCTCCAGGTAAGGAGAGGTTCTGTCTGCCACCTATAGGCGCATGAAGGGTGATGTTCTATTTGTAACCTACGTGCACAGAAAGAGAATAGTATTCCATAGTTAGAGGAGGTTATGCCTACCATCTCTAGGCCCGAAAGAGAGGACGCCCTGAGGAAACGAGCAACTCCGAATGTCACCACTTTCAAAACTATAGGGGAGTATGCTTTTTTGATCTTCTAATTAAGATATATAATTTGCTATGATTTGATATATGCTGATATGTTCCTATTTAATCTACTTTTATATATTATGTTGTGATCCAAATTACTTTGAAATGCTCTATGGTGATATGATATACTTCGATCTGATATGATATGATCGGTATGGTCGAATTAAATCTAATATAATTTGACAGGATTTGATGTGATCCAACATGCTCTGTAGTGTGTTCTGCTTACCTATGTGAGGTGTATTTTGCTGATTTATTGGCTTCCGTTACTCTGATGATTTATGAGATTTTCGTCTGACTCTAAATAAATTATTCGGATATAAAGTATATATATTTTATCGTATATGATTTTGTGATGCTTGATGCATGTATTAGCCATAAGGAAAAACTACGTTCGGATCCGATCGTATTAGAATAACATCATAGATGGTATCCAATACATATGTAGGCAACCAACGATACAATAATGTTGGCCCGATCCAAATTAGTTATAAAATTAGGTTTGTTTTGATCTATGCACAACGAGACGTTAAAGCTCCGTAATTCATGGACGAACATTCTGACTCTCGCACTCAGAGTCTGCAGCTCCTGGTTAGTCTGGATTTTAATTTTCTATTTATTTAATATACTCCGATTCAGTTTTCTGAGTAACCCCATGTCCGGGTCGGGTTTTTTGGGTCGGGGCGTTACATATGGTATCAGAGCATTTCTTTATCTGCGAGAGGAAATTGTTTTAAAAATATGTATTGATTATATTTAAATCTTTATTTTAAATATGTGTAAATATGTAAGATATATAAATGTTCTCAATTGTGTTTAAGATTTGTACGTTCTGTCTTCCATGTATTTTAATGGATTTGATATGAATATTAATTTTTAAGAATGTTGATCTTGAATCTCAAATAATTAGGAAATTTTATAATCCAGATTGAGATTGGTATTTCTGCTTCGCTTGTATGGTATACGGATTGCGCTTAACGATTATGTTTATGAATTTTTATTTGTTTAATTAGATGTCAGTTGGAATTTTATCCTACTTGTATTATATCAAATTGATATGAACTACGAGTTTTTGAATTTTACTTTTGCACCGGTTATTATTTATAATCTGAACCTTGGTCTTTTACGAATATCAACTTATATATGAAGTAAGTTGTATGTTTAATGTGAATCTCAAATTTGAACCTTTTGTTCTATATGCATGACATCATATTTAATGTCGACTCCGATTTTGAATTTTTTGTTTCGTACATATCAAATTTGAGGACTCCAATTTTTGAATTTTGTGTTCCGCATGTGTTATATTAGATTTAAAATGAATTCCGATTATGAGATTTTTTTTCTATGGGTATTGCCAAATGGCCCAAGGCTTGCCGATGGTAACGACCCGAGACGTACCCAAAGCGTCTAACCAGGCTGAAAAATATAGGAATAGTGAGGTGGAGGTGGAACCGAACGGAGGGGGCATAGAAGGTAGATCTGGCCACACATGGGATGGAGGAATGTTGCCAATTGAAAACGGCCAATGTAGGCGACAAAAAATCATCCCACGGCCAAATTCGTTTTGGCACAATAAGAAAGAAACAAAATCGATATAAAGTATGATAGCTTGCAATGGAGCAAGGAAAGCATGGCGGTAGCCGTAGCTAGCACCTATGGGTTCTTGGTGGCTAAACAAATATAAGTCTAGTTGAGGGCAGTAGTAAACGGCAGCCAAATCGCCCTCCTATGGCTAAAAAATGAATTCGCAAGGTGAGAAAAACTAAAGAAAAGACTAGTACCTTGTGGAAAAGTGACATGGACATGGCGGCGGTCATAGCTGGTACCTACGGACTTGTGGCGGTAAGGCGAAGTGGATCCCGATAAGAACCAGCGGAATCCAATGGAAGAGGCACGATTGAGTGATCGAAAACTCACTCGGGTTTTCTCAAAACATACTGGACGTCATAAAGTTTTTGGATGTCTAATGTTTCTGAAATCCGATCGTCGGGTCTAGAAACCTATACTCTGTTTTTTTTCCTTTTATATCATCAACACGCGTTAACCTCCTATTTACGCGTTGTACCTCCAAAATTTGCGTCGAAAGTGTGTGTCAATGCCTGCGGGTTGCAACTAAGCCCCACACCAACTGTACGGGTATAATAATGAGGTCAAATATGGAATAAAAATATGATGAAGCATCACATTTTCACACCAAAATGATCAGAAAAATAGTAGGAAAATCACAAAAAATCGTAGAAAAATCAGGGACATTACACTAACGCCCCTCTACCTTCCAGAGGCTGATGAATGATCTATTCTGGCCTTTCCGATGGTCAATCTTAGTTTTCTTCGATGACATCTTGATCTACAACTCTACATGGGAGGACCATTTGGCACACCTCAAGTGTGTCTTCACCATACTATGCATGCATTCATTATTTCTAAAGCATTCCAAATGTTGTTTGTGGAAGAAAACAAGTGGAGTACTTGGGTACTTGGGTCACATTATTTTCGATGAAGGGGTGTCAATTGCCATGGCCAAGGTGGAAGTGATGCTGTCATGGCCTCAGCCAACTACCCTTAATATGCTAAGGGGTTTCTTGGGACTTACAGGCTACTACTGCCACTTCATCTCTCAATACAACAAGATTGCCACCCCCTGACTGCCCTATTAAAGAGGGGGGAGTTCCAATGATCGGACAAGGCCGATAGAGCCTTTGCGCAACTCAAACAATCCATGGAAATGGCCCCAGTTCTACTTATACCTAACTTTACTCAATCGTTTGTGATTGAGACAGATGCCTCCGATGTGGGCTTGGAGGTTGTTCCCCCCAGTATGAGCGACCCATTGTAAGGTCCCTGATTTTTTTACGATTTTCTGGGATTTTCCTATTATTTTTCTGGTCATTTTCGGCTGGAAAATGTGACGTTTCGGTGTATTCGTATTTATATATCATATTCTATATTTATACCCGTAGAGTCGGGTGTGGGGCTTAGTCGCAGGCCGCGGGCCTCGCTGCGCGCTTACGGTACGAATTTTGGAGGTACAACGCGTGAACACGTGTTAGGGGCGTGGATGTAAAAATTAAAAAGATTAACTATATAAATATTTCCACCCATCGGTTTTCACAGAACCGACATAAAAAAAAAGAGACGACATCCAGTGACATTTTGTGAGAACCCGAGCTTGATTCTGGTCGCTCCGTTCTCCCTCCTCTGTCGTCGGATTTCTTCGATTCTTGTCACGATCCGCTTTGCCTCACTGCCACGAGTCCGTAGGTACTGGCTATGACCGCCGCCACGGCCTCTTTGCTCCTCCACGAGGTACCGAACCTTTTTTCTGGTTTTTCTTTCCTTCAATCCCGTTTTTGAACTGTGGGTGTACGATTTTGACATCGTTTGTGGCTGCTCTCAACTAGACTTATGTTTAGTTGGCTGCTAGGAACCCATAGGTGTTGGCTAGAGCCGCCGCCATGCTTTCTTCGCTTTGTGGTGAGCTACCGGTATTTTGGTTGGGTTTTGTTTCTATTATTCCATCTCACTGTCCGTGGGATTTTTTTGGACGCCGGTGGGTTTCCAGTTGTTGTTCGGCCACCGGTAGGACTCCGTCCAGCCTACCTTGACCCGGTGTCGGTAGGGGTTTGTCATTCCGACCCCGCCTCACCCCTATTGCCTTGCTCCACCCGATTTGATGCATTGGGTGCATCTCGGGTCGTTGGCATCGGCGAGTTGTGGGCCATTTGGCCATTATGGGCTCTGCCCTGGCTCGGCGACAGTGAGGGTCAGCCCAATTGGCCCGATTATACACTCTGCCCGGAATGGGCCGCTTGTCGTTGCCCTATACCGTGCGAGATGCACAGCCGCCCGCGCCATGGGTATTGGTTGTGGGTGGCGATCGGCGATGTCGCCATTTAGTTTGGCCACAGCTAGGGCCTTAGCCCTGTTGACTTTTGTGGGCCTTGGGTCACCTCCTTTCAGCCCTCTCCCCCGCCCCTTTGGGTCGCGTGTGCATGTGGCCACACGTGTGCTTTTGGGTTTAGGCGCTGCCTGACCATTGGTTGGCTTTGCCACCGAGTGGAGTTGACCACTAGAGCCTCCACCACCTCTCATTTGTCCTCGAGCGTTGCCCCACGCTCTCTGCCCTTATGTGGGCCTTTGTTGACCGAAATCGTCGCTATTGGGTGTTGTCCACAGCCGATTTCAATATCTTGTGGCCGGCTGAGCACGTCTTAGCCACCGGCCCATCTTCAGTGAGTACACCCTCGACATCTGGTTGCACCGCCATTCTTGTTGGCTTGACTTTTCTCCCGGCCGCCCTAGTGTGCCGCCGTGGATCGCGGGTTTTGCCGCATTGATTTCTAACACCGTGTTTGGCCGTGATAGTTCCGGCACTTCCTAAATCCTCGGGACAACAGCTCTCTCAGCCAGGCAACGGTTTTGGCCGCCAATTCCGCCACCACTGTCATGTGCTCGCCATCAAATGTCATGATTACAAGGTAGGGGAGCTTTGAACTCGTAATTTCTTGATAGCATGCTTTGAATGAGTAGTAGCATGCTAGGATTGCACGATGTGCATATAAGTATGATTATATGGTATGTTGAAATGTATATGACATGCATGTTGGTTGTAAGTATGTTGGATGTAAGTATGTGCTAGTGATGACTAGCGTGTTTGTTGGTAAGTTTTGTATGTTGACGTATGTATGTGCTAGTGATGGCTAGCGTGTATGTTTGAAGTATGTTTGGATTATGCATGTGCTAGTGATGGCTAGCGTGCATGTTTGGAGTATGTATAATTATGCATGTGCTAGTGATGACTAGCGTGCATGTTTGGAGTATGTATGGATTATGCATGTGCCAGTGATGGCTAGCGTGTATGTTTGACGTATGTATGCATGTGCTAGTGATGGCTAGCGTGTATGTTTGACGTATGTATAAATGTGTATGTATGCACTAGTGATGGCTAGTGAGCATATTTGTAAGCTGCGTATGTATGACCGTATGTGTATGTTATACGTATGTGTGATAGACATACATATGTATGATGGCTTTGTGCCTATGATATGGATGTGTGTAAGTGTATGTGGGCAGAGGTATGGGTGATGGACAATAAGAGGTGACAGAGGTTTGGTCTGGATTTGGATATGGATGTATAAGCGTATGACGGATGACAGAGGATATGGGTATGACGGGCGAGGATTGTCAGACAGTAAGAGTGTTCATAATTGTACAAGCATAACGTACAGATTATGATGTGAAAAGTAAGCGTAATAAGTGAGATATAAGTAAGAGGGCGACAACTGGGTTGGCTCTGAGGAGCTTCATTGATGATGTCAGTGTAAGATGATTTGGCCATAAGGTAGATGGCGAAGATTGTAAGACCGTAAGGAATTTGATGTACGATGAGTTTTGTCTATTATGTGGACGGGTAAGTGAAGTCTGCTGCCCTGACGAATTTGGGTTTTGATCGGGCTCAGCTTTGGTTTGATTAGTCGAGGACTGTGAGTTTGTGTGGCATAATTGTACCGCATAATATACTTAATTCAAACTTGAATTATAAGCACAGCTAATAATAGCGTTGTGAGTTTGAGACTTGAGGGTTCGATGGATTAAGTTCCGTGTTTGAGCTAGCTGATAATGAGTCGACTGAGCTTTTCTCATGTCTTGCCATGGTGTTTATCCTGCGGGATGTTATCTGTGTATTGTATAGAGCACCGGACATCTGATGCTCTGCTGAGAGCGACATATGTTTCTGATTTGGTCTGCGCACTGTATAAGCCCAGACGTTTGATGCTCTGTTGAGAGCGATGTATATTTCTGACTTTGTCTGTGTGCTGTATGAAGCCCAGATGTTTGATGCTCTATTAAGAGCGTTGTATGATTCCGCCCAAGAGTGGCACTGTATGTTTCTGCCCAAGTGTGGCACT
This sequence comes from Saururus chinensis, assembly GCA_035235625.1. Classification (NCBI taxonomy): domain Eukaryota; kingdom Viridiplantae; phylum Streptophyta; class Magnoliopsida; order Piperales; family Saururaceae; genus Saururus; species Saururus chinensis. The sequence goes on from CP141145.1 coordinate 39,611,974, forward strand.
ATATGTTTTCTGCCCAAGAGTGGCATTGGCACTATAAGACCCATTATGGTGGGCAATTCTATGGCACTATAAGACCCATTGTGGTGGGCAACTGTATGACCCCTTATGTGTGGGTGTTTATGTTCGCGTGCTCAGGTAAGTAGTATCATGGATCTACTCTTACCTGTTTGATCTAGTGCCCCATGAGCATTGGTGTGCCTTACCTTTGGAAAAGTCCATGGCGTCTAGTCACTCCCCGGAGGTTAAGGTGTTGCCCAGTGGCATTCTTTTCCATTTCGACGCTGGAGCTTATTAGTTGTAATGAGCTTCAGTGGTCATTGATATGTGTACGATTGAGTACGACTGTATGAGTATGAGCACGACTGTAAGCGTATGAGTATGAGTACGACTGTAAGAGTGTGTGTATGAGCACGACTGTAAGCGTATGTATATGAGCAGAACTGTAAGAGTATGTGTATGAGTACGATTGTGAGAGTATGTTTCTGAGTAAGACAGTAAGTGTGGTTTTGTGTAAGCTGTACAAGTAAGGTCGTACGAGTATGATTGTACGAGTAAGGTTGTACAGGTATGTGTATGTTGTTTGAGTAAGTGTATGGTGGTACGAGTAAGTTTGTAAGACCCTGGATAAGGGTGTTTGTGTAAGTTTAATTTGATGTTATGATTTTGGCACGATGGTGCATTTGGTATGACTTTGGCACGATGGTGCATTTAGTATGTTTGTATGCGTATGAGCATGATTATGATATGCCTGTTGTTCATCTTTGCGTTGCTTGAACGCATGTATTTATGAACTTGTGAGTTCACTGTTTTGGATTCCCCTACTGGGTAATTTTCTTACTAAGTATGAAAATACTCATCACCCTACTTTTTAGCCCCGTTGTACGGGAGGTTTTGCAGGTTGTGCGGAGAGCTCCTGGAGATGGATGCTCGCTTCCGAGGTGAATTGATTCCCTTGGACTCAGGTATATGCTTCACTCACTGCGATTTTACTTGTGCCATGATCTCTTGTATTGGGTGAGATGAGAAGTTAGATGTTTATATTCTGGACTTCCATTTGGATTAGTCTGTGGACTGTTATGGGACTTGCACTCAGGGATGCCTGAGAGGGATTTGTATTTAAAGTCTATGATCATAGCAATTTATTCGTACATGTATTTTCGAGTAGCACTTGATGATATTTGCTTTGGCCGTATAATGTTTGACCGTATGATGAAAATATTTAGATGGAAAATGGATATTTACTGTTTTAAAAGATAAATTGTTTTATCATGTTTTGATTTCGTCATTTTTCCTCCGATTTATAGATGTTATATTGCAAAAATTTTCTATGAATTTTAAGGAAAATGTGTGAAAAATCTCAAGCGTTACACCCATAGCCTTCTTTAGCAAGGCCCTTTCCAACCGATCTCTTTCTGTTTCTACATATGAGATAGAGATGTTGGTCATTGTGCATGTTGTCTCTAGGTGATGGCCTTATCTCTTGGGTATGCGTTTCTTAATCTGGACGGACCGCAAACCACTTAAATACTTCTTGGATCAGATGGTCTTGACTCCAGCGTAGCAACGGTGGGTGACCAAGCTCCTTGGATATGACCATGAGGTAGTCTACAAGATGGAGAGCAAGAACACGATGGCAGATGCCTTGTCTCACCAGTTCGAGGACAACTCTTGTCTTTCTCTATCTTTGCCCACCCATCCTTTCCTGGATGAGGTGAGCCAGGTCTATGTGGGTGATTCCATAGCTGAGGACTTGCTGCTCTATCTTCGAACAACCCCATTGGACTTACCGTTGTTCATTTTGCATGATGACTTGATTCTCTAGAAAGGGTGATTGTGGTGCCCAATGACTTTGAACTCCATCATAATATTATTTCGCACTTCCCTGACACACCCTTTGCAAGCCATGAGGGGTTCTTTGGACTTATAAATGGGTGAGTTCCAGCTTTTTATGGCGAGGAATGAAGCGAGTTGTCCAATAGTATGTGGCTGCTATGATACATTCCAGTGCGCCAAAGCAGCCACTACATCACCTGCTGGTCTCCTTCATGCCTTACCCATTCCTAATGGGGTGTGGGAGGACATCTCAATTGTAATGCCCAAATTTTTTTTACATATTTTCTTAAAAATTCATGATTTTCACTATAAATGTCGTAAATCAGGAAAAAAGACAAAATACGAAACCTATGAAAGCATTTTCATATTTTAAAGCATCACACATCAATTTTCTAATACAAATTTTTTCTTTTTAATCAAACATCATCGACCAAACCAAACATTCTCAAGAACTACTCGAAAATAAACATATGACATAAATTACTATGATCATAGACTTTAAATATAAACCTCTCTCAAACCTCCCTGATTATAGGTCTCATAAATAGTCCACAATTTAATCCAAATTACAAGTCCATAAAGTATAAACATCTTAATTTTTTTCTCACCCAATACATCAGATCGTGATGCAAATAATAAAGACTTGTAGTGAGTCAAGGATATACCTGAGCTAATGGAAATCGATCCACCCACGGAAACAAGCGTCCATCTCTAGGGGCTCTCTGTCACAAACCTGCAAAATTCTCTAGTATATCGGGGCTAAAAAAATAGGAAAAATGAACTCTATAATACTCAATAGGGGAGTTCTAAATAGTGAAGTCTATAAGTCCATAAATAGATGTGTTCATGCAACTCAAACATGAAGCGAACAAACATATAATAATCAAAACCTTACCATACAATAAAACCATGCACATACACATACAATCATGCCAAATATCCTTACACTTACAGTCATACTCGTATAGTTCTTACACTTACAATCTTACTTAGAACATTCTTATGGTCTTACTTGTACCATCTTACTCAAATTCTTACTGTTACAATCTTGATCAGAAACATACACTTAAGAGTCAAGATCAGAAACATACGCTTACAATCTTACACTCTTGCTCAGAACATAATCTTATTGTCTTGCTCATAACATAATCTTACAGTCTTGCTCAGAACATAATCTTATAGTCTTACTCAGAACATACTCTTACAGTCTTACTCGAAATCAGATAAATTAACACTCGAAGTCAAAACACATCGCAACAAATCCCGACTCAATAGATCCTGTCAACCACAAATCCAAAACACTCTCGGATTCTTCCTTATCCGATACTCACAATCCGATAAATTAATTGAATAAACCATTTCAATCAAAGCCGATTATAAATTTAAAATTCGACAATTTTCTTTGTTTTTTAGAAACACTGCAGAGCAAATTAGCTCGAAACACATAAAAGCATATAAGCCACAATTCAATTCCGAATCAAATCACATCCATAGACTCACACCCGAGTCAAAACACATCAAATCCACAAGCCGCGATACCTTACGACTGATGCACTGAAATAATGTTCAATTAAATATTCTCACATTTTGAATTGCAATCATATTTTGTGTTAATTTATTGCTTATTTGGACTATTTATATTTTGAATAGGTTAGTTAGACCTTAATTGAGTTTACATGTCTAAACAGACTTCAACAGGATCCAAGTAGAAGATAAAGTAAAGCCCATCCACCCAATGCTGTTTAAAAGTCAAGAATGGGCTTTTAATGGTCTAAGCATGCATAGAATGGTCAAACATGACCTTTTGGACCCGTTGGATTTGAGATTTGCATCAAGAGAACTAAATTAAGAAAGAAGCTGATTCGGACAGATTGACACAGTCTTAATATTTTGACCATATCATTCTATGTATAATTCGGATTGATTCGATTCTAGTGGCATTGGAAAGAAGACTCCCTTGGCTACAATTGTTATTTAAGAAAGAAATTCACAATTCTGAAGATTTATGGGTCGAATTCGGCATGCAAGGAAACATAGAGAATTTTTCCATTGATTGTGATTAATACACATAAGGAAAGACAATGAGGTTGATTGGATAACTAAAGAAAGATTCAAATATACTTATTTGCTAAATAAATCATTGATTTATTTGATTGATTTAGAATTTAATCATTGCCATAGAAGCAACTAATGAGGCAATTAATCATGATGCAATCTAGAGATATGATTGGACTTTCCCCTTTGAAGCAACCTCTTATACTCTTATAAATATAGGGGTGGACATGATATAGGCATCATCCCCTCCTCTTTGGAGCTTTCTTCTCTTATTTTTCTTCTTTTCTTTTATATTTCTATTTTTAGTTTTATTGTAATGACTTTCTAAGCTCTCAAGCTAAGGTTAGAGGTGATTTGTGACAATCTAATGTAGTTTTATTCATGTTTCATCAATGGTTTCAAGTAAGTATTGGTTATTTGAAGTGATGTTCATTTAATATTGTTCTTCTTCTTGTTTCTTTGTGATTTGAATACATAAGATGATTGAAGGCTCTCTTTCTTCATCTTTTGTGATTTGGATGCATAGAACTCTTGAAGAAACAATTATTTTTGTCATTCATCTATCCAAAGCATTTTCTATCTTTGTTTTTGCTTTTAATGTTCATATCTTCTGGTTAGATATAATCTTCATTCAATTCTAACTGAGATAACATGATATATGAAGAACATCATTAGATGTTACAATGATCCTTAATGCCTTAGTGTTTTCTCATCTTGTTTTCTTGACTCTTTATTGACTCAATACTCTTCTACTCTTTCTTTCTTAATTTTTTTTCCTCTATGTTTTTGTAACCATTTTTTTTGTTGCACAAGGCTCTCCCTGTGGATCGACCTTGTCTACTACACTTGGCTAGTAAAACAAATCTAAATTTGACTGCTTCATAGTCTTGGTTCAAACTTAACAACAACGGCCTACCCTCGGCCCTCATGGGGCAAACGAGGGCCACTTAGGGAAGGAGTTTTCCCACGATACTCCACCATGTGCGCATCACTTGTCGATTATTTTTCTCGGCAGGCATCCATATGTACCTCCAATACACTAAGTGGTATGCACAACATATCGCATCCCAACATGAGCCATGATACCCAACGGCCTACCCTCTGCGCTCATGGGGCAAACGAGGGCCACTTAGGGAAGCAGTTTTCCCACAATACTCCACCCTGTGCGTGCCACTTGCCGATTATTTTTCTCGGCAAGCATCCAGATCAATGCAAGTATCCATACACTCAGGGTATACACACAAGGATCAGTTCAAATCACATCATTGTACAACAACCAAAACACTCAGTGGCTTGTACAAAGTCAAATCACATAAGCACTTGCATACCATCATACGGATCAAATCATCTTTCAGAAAACATAATTTCTTTTCCGACAATAGAGCCATAAATCCGGATTGATCAAAACATCGTCATAACAACCAACACTTGCATATCATCATACGCACCCAATCGTTTTCCATAAAACATAATTTCTCTTTGGAAAATAGAGCCATAAATCAAACTTGATCAAAACACTTCCAAACCAATCGAAACACTTTAAAACTCCTTGCTCCCTCTAGAGCGTTTAAACATATTCCATCACATTCACAATGGACACTGGAGTCAAATTCCACTTAAAATAGTCATTCCACATTCACATCACAACTCAAAAACACAATTTAAAACAAACTAGACTTGAAATTTAAAATTTGTCTCGATATACATGTGAATTTACTTAAGAGACACCCATCTACGCCACATGTCCCATAACACAGGTGTTTGATGGTTTCTGTTTAATAATTTTACAAGTCGTCGAGACACTTTTAAAATTTTAAATTATTTTTCAAAACACAGAAGGTTTGAAATTAACTTTTTATAATAAAACTACCAGCAGACTCAACCATGGAGTGGTCTACCCACATTGCATGTCCCATACCACGAATGTTAGGCAGTCCCTCTTCAGGAATGCTACTAGCTTTCAAAATAACTTCGCCTTAAGTTAAGGCAAATTTTCAAAATACAAACACTTCAAAATTTCATTTCAAAACTCTAGTAGAACTATCCTTAGAGTGATCCACTAACACCTCGTGTCCCATACCACGGGCATTTAGTGGTTCCTCTTAGGGAGTTATACCGCTTTAATTTAAAGAGAATCCGTTGAAATGCAGACTTTTTGAAATTCATTGGCAGAACAAACCCATGCATTCCACTACACATCCCCTACTGCAGGTGTTTTGGTGGTTTCTCACAGGTAGTCTCACCATCTTTTAGAATAATTTAAAATCAATTTTAAAATTTTAGATCATTCGAAATCGAAGTTCAATATATGAACCATTCAAAATTGAAGTCACTCAAAATATTTTTCATAAAAACGTATAACGTACTTAAAGAAAATATTTTTGATTGAATTAAATTCAAAATCAGAATTCGTATAGAATCCAATGACACACTTGTAGAATTGCAAAAATCACCATTGGAGTATCTATATTAACTCCAATACAACACTTGCCAAAATGAAATTTTAGATCGACTCGACCCTCACGGAACGTAACTTCAAATCAAATTGAAAGTCAAATATATTTTTGAAAACATTTTCCCTCTCATAGCCATAGCAAAGCTCTGATACCATTTGTAACCTGACCCGGGCCGGGCATCCATAGGGGATAGCCCGCACTTCAGGCTATCCCATAAACGATTAAAAATAAAAACCAGACCAGGAGCGGTGGACTCTGAGTGCAAGAGTCTTCACGTTCCTCTATGCGCTACAAAACTTTAGCGCTCTGTTATGCGTAGGCCGGAACAAACCTAATTTAATAGCTAATTTGGATCGGGCCAACATTGCCTTGATGTTGGTTTCCTATGTACATATTGGATAACATCCACGATGTTACTCTGATACAATCTGATTTGTACATAGTTCTACCTATTGGCTACTACACATATTAGGCCATACAAAAACATATACAACTAAATACGTTTCTCTGAATATTTAATCGGAGTCATACAAAAACCGATAAATCGCCGAAACACATCTCACTCTATCATAGAGTCGAATACCACCCAACCACCTTAACATGCCTCGCTCTACCCCAGAGCGGATCCAAACCACATGCACACGTCTCACTCTATCACTGAGCCGAGATCGAACACACATACTACACATCTCGCTCTATCCCAGAGTGAGACAAAACACATCATGTCATAAAAGCACACATCATATCTATGCATATTAAAACCTAACATATCAAGGCATAGCATAGCAAAACATGATGGATCATAACATCATACATCCTAACTAGCACATGCATTTTATAATTTTAATGGGAGGTTAGAAACGCTTACTCCCCTGATGTCCCGCGAGGTAGCGGCATTCGGGGTTGCTCATTCCTTCTGGGCATCCTCCCCCCTTCTGATCCAGCGGCAGAGGACAAAGCCTCCTCTAGCCTCTGCACGTTTCTTGCTTTGTACCAGAAGACGATGCACAAACGCTTCCCCTCTTGGAGACTCTTCTCGTTTTCTATGCCCGTGGGTGGTAGACTGAACCTCCCCTTACTCGAGGTTGTTCCCCACACTTTGTGGCCCTTCGGTGGAGGTTAGAGCCTCCCCTACTCTGGGCCACCTCTCTTAATTCGGCCTGGTGATGGAAGATGGAGGATGGAGCCTCCTCTCTCTTCGGGCCGTTTCTCTCTCTCTTCAGGGCACGAGGTCGGAGAACAGAGCCTACCCTTGCCCCGAGCGTATCCTCCCCCTTTCTGACGACCCTTAACATGTAGCGTGCCTGTAGGCCACACACATAACCTCCCCTTACCCGGAGACTCTTTCTTTTCCGCGCTTGTAAGCAACAGACAAAATGTCCCTTTCCCCGGGGCATTTCTCACACTGCATGGCCTTCGGCTGAGGACGGAGCCTCCCCTACTCTGAGCCATGACTCCCGATGCGGCCCATGGCGGACGACGACACCTCCTCTCTTTCCCGGGCAGTTTCTCTCTCTCTCTCTTGGGGCAAGAGGGTGGAGAACAGAGCCTCATCTTGCCCAGGGCCGTTCCCCCCTTCTAGGGACGCCAACTCTAGGAATGGACCATGTCATTGTGTAAATCGCCCTCGAATTAGCTACAAAACACCCACACCATACGCGCATGCCATGCATCGCGTGTCTAATAATCTCTAGCGTTGAAATAGAAAGGAATGTCATTGGGTATCATCTTATCCTTTGGGGAGTAATTAGACGCTATGAACATTTTCAAAGGTAAGACACACTTATGCTCATGGGGCGTATGATTAAACAGGTAAGAGCAGTTCTATGATACTACTTACTTGAGCGTGCAAACGGCCACACTCTAGGGGCCATATGGTGCCACTCTTAGGTCAGAATCTTATAGTGGCACTCTTGGGTAGAATCATACAATGCCAACTAAGGGTAGAAACATATAGCACTCTCAATAGAGCACCAAATGTTTTAGCTTAATACAACACAGTCAAAATCGAAAACATACATCGCTCTCAATAGAGCATCAAACGTCTAAGCTTAGATATAACACATAGAAAACATCCCGCATGATAAATACCATAGAAAGACATAAAAAATGCTTAGCTGCCTCATTATCGACTAGCTCAAACACAAAACTTAATCCATCAAAACCCTTAGGTCTATGTAACATTTGTAGTTTTTAAACTATTTTTAGGGTAAAAATTAGGTATGTTGAATAGAGCTTGGTGAGACGAGCATAACGAACCTAAGAATACATGAAATAAAGGTTGGGAGCAAAAGTTATAGCCTTGGGAAACATACCATATGGGTGGGACCTACTTAAAAAGTACGGAATAATCCATCCTGTGGGGTCTAGTTTCAAAGGGCTCGTCAATACGAGTCCATCGGTACCAAGATCGCACAATTTCAACTTCGGGATAAGAAGTTATCATGTTTTGAAGTTGGAATTATGTTTTTAAAAAATAATAAAATAATAAATGATGACGTCAGCCGAGTCGGAGCCGAGCCGCCGGGTTGACAAGTCGTGCCGCACCGAACTGCATGATCATGGCCATCCGAGTCTCGTGATCACGCGATGTAGTGTGGGACACGCATGAGACGCACATCGACCACATGCGCGATCCAATGTGTAAGAATTCTTATTTTGAACCTGTTTACTTTAAATTTTATTTATTATTTAATCGTCATTATGTGGTTTAAGTCATTTCTAATCAATTTTGATGATTTTAAAAAATAAAGGTGGTTTACAAATGTTTTAACCAAAACTAGCTTCACATTTATAAGTTTTAAGTGAATTTAAGTCATCCGTCAATTTTTGGGAATTTTTAGAATTTTCTTAAAATTTCCAAAAATTAGGGTTTGTAGATGTCAAAATTGAGATTTTTAAACCAAAATATCCCAAACATTAAACTAGGGCATTATAAAATTATTTTAGAATTTTTGTAATCTTAATTAGGGTTTAAATAGTTAAATTACCCATTTTTACTTATGAATTCTATTTGTACCATCATATTTGATTAGGTCTAACTCCTTCTTTACTATATAAGGAAAGAGGTTGCCTCTTTCCTATTTTGGAAATGGCTGAGCCTCGGATTAAGAGGCCTAATCCCCATTAGCCCAAAGTGGAAGGAGATTTAAGGTTTGAATTTCTTAATCTTTCCTTAATTTATTAGGGTTTTCATAGACCTTTTCAAATCTCATCTTTCTTTATGGATTAATCTCATTTTTAAGACATAAAGTCACTGATTTGCATCACTACTTCAAACCCTAGTCTTCCTAATTTCATTTTTGAGTCCCTAGATCTAAGGGCTTTCAAATGATTTTCATGTTCTAAGTGGGATTTAAGTAGGTATTAACAAAAAATCGTATTTTTTGATAGGTTTTGGATGAGATTAAGGAACTATTCTGACCCAAAGAGTGGTGAAAGGTAATGGGTTTAAGCCTCAATATTGTTGTTTTTTCAAATCTTTGTCTTTGATGTGTTTTCTTCAATGGATTCTATGTTTAGTGCTCTAATGGTAGATTGGTAAAAATATAATATTTTATTTTAATTTCTTATGGCTTTGATTAAAAATGAGTAGATTTAGCATTCTAGAAGTTTTTATTAGATTTTTATGAAGTTTGGAGCTTTGATTGGAGGTTTTAAGTTCAATTGATGGAGTCTTAGTTTGGTTTTCAAAATAGAGAAGACAAACCAGATCTGCCATTATGGCGATCAATCGAGCTTATAGGCCAATCGATAGGTAGTACAACAGATTTTGGTCATTTTGATTCCTTTGTTTATTTTAATATTTCTATTCCCAAATATTATTTCTCATGTTCATGTGGGTTGATTTGAGTTATAATAAGTTACTGGAAGGGTATGCTAGTGATGTTGGGATATATGAAGAATATTTGGGTATCATGAGGAATTACATGATGTTGGTTAAATATGCTAGATTTGTTAACTTGAATCCATGATTTGAATGATGGTTTCCAATGGTATTTACTTATAATTCCGGTTTGGATTCATGATTAGATGTTAGAAAAATCATGTGTAGTACTTTGTGAGTTATTGTCAAAGCATGGTTATATGCTTAGGAATATATGTTGTATTTTAAACACACACATGCGGGGGAATTAATTATGAAGTCATGGTTGTTTATGACTCGAATATGATAAATGTGGGGACTGATGGGAGCATATTCCATGTGTTGGAATTCATGTAGAGATTGCTCACATATGTATCATGTTACATGCATCATGAAACAAATTTCATGAATTAGACTTTACCAATATTTAGTTGTGGTTGATTGATTGAATGCAATGATGTGAGATTGCGTGCCAGATTTAGCCGATCATTGGCTTAATCGGAACTTAGCTAGTCCAAAATGACATGATTTTGATTTGAGTTCCTGTGTGGAACATGATACTCCCCAGATTGAGTTGATTTGATTTGAGTTGAGATGAATGGGGATGAGTTGTGTACTTCTCTTGCGGTTGAGATTTCTTGAGATAGTCACTTGGACCCTGAGAATCCAGAGTGGTATGCCCATGTTACATGATGAAGACATTTACCATTTGTTGATATATATGTGTATGAGATAATATTATGCCCATGTTGCATAGGTTGTGTCAAGATAATTTGAGATTATGTAACACATGTGAATATGATTTACTATATATTATTTAGTATTATGTGATTGAGACTCTTATCATGAAGGGTGAATGATCTATGGATAAATGATATGAATATGCATTATATGAGTATGTGTTGTGTACATGTGTTATGCAGGCTGAATGTTATGAAGGATAATGACTTGATATACATAATTATGAATGTGATGGTGTGAGAATCAATAGTTATGGAGGATGGTTGTCAGGTCATATTATGATCATTTATGCCCTAATTTTAAGATATTTGTTATATGCATGCTAGATCTTTTACTTATGGATAAGTAAGGGTTTAGTAAGGGGGATGATAAAAAAAATGGTATACAATGTCATTTATGGATCTGAATTGCTATGTTGTTGCATCATGATGATTTTCTAATTAAAGTTATCGTTTTAAACCAGTAATGAGTTTCATACTCAACCCTCTTTCTGTGATTTGTTTTTGGGCTATACGGTGCTATGTGTAGACGACCAGGACTCCCTATATGAGGGACGACATGGGTTTTGTGTGGGATTACCCTTGGTTGCATCTAGATTATATTTTATTTTTTAATTTTTTCATGGTTGACATTAGAGAACATTATATGGTGGATTATGTATTATGCCCTCATTTATCTGTTATTCTTAGACTTGTGTAAACTTTTCTTATTTTGAGCCATGTGTAAACTTTGGAGACTTTTATGTAGGTTGGTGTGAGGACTATGACAGTTTTATTATCCTCTTCGTTATCCTTATTTCTCTTACTCAAAGGACATTAGGTGCACTACTATGTTATGTGAATCGCCCGTTTGAGGGGCTAAGACTTCCGCAATACGTTAATCTGTCAATTTCTATCACCCCCGCGCGCTTGACCAGCCCTTGGACAGGGTTTGGCTCGGGTCAGGCGGTGTCGGGGCATGATACAATGGATGTGCAACACGTGGCGTGTGTCTATGTGAGCGGAATTCTATTTCTTCGTACCCTCTCACGTAACTTCCTACAAATTCTCATTTCCATTCAAACTTCCACAAGAGTTTTTGGAGTCATTCTGTGTCTATTTTCTTTCGTTCAAGAGGCGTTTCTACCTAAATCGAGCGTGTTGGACATCGTGATAGGGTTATTTTTCTATTTTGAGATCTCTATGGCCTAAAAAAGTGACATCTAATTTTGGGGTATCCAGCATATCATTTTTTTCTCACAAGGGATGCAAGGTAGGGACTTTTATCCTCTCTTAAGACATAAATACTTACATTGGTTGTCATTGCAAGTTTATATAGATAATTCTAGTTAAATACATGAGTAATTTCTGTGTATGTTTCAAGGATTGCCTCATATACTTGTTTATCGAGTGTTTATCTCTTGAATTTAATTATGAATTAGGCTTTGAATTTAATTATGAATTAGGCTTTATGATATATGTGATATAAAAAAAATCTAGCTTTGCCATTATTTTAAATATAATTGAATATAGTAAGATTGAAAGAGGGTTTTATGGAATTATTGATCTATCAAAATGATTTTAGAAATGCGTACAATCATGACAACCGAGTTACTGAGATGAGATAGAGAAGGGGTAACTATCTCGTGGGAATGAGCTACTAACCCTACCTTTATAATCGTGATCAGTAACACGACCATGACTTGTAGAGGCGAGGCTAGGATTTTGAAAGGTTGATCTTCATGGAAGATTGTTTGAAGTAAAGAGAAAGATAAGGAATTTTCTGTTTGAGTTGGGAATATAAGAGATTTAATTATTTGGAACTCAGATTGGTAGACGTACTGATAGAGTTCCATAATAGAAAGTATATAGGTATAATCCGGTTTAAAATAGGATACACAGTATGCACATTAGCCTGGTGAGCCCCTAACGAAGGGCAAGACCCCTAATTAGCCCCTAACAAAGGGCAACTATTAAGGCTATGCGCGCTAGGGTAGAGGGTATCATGGGAAAACTCTCTGCTCTCTAGATCTCGGCGCCCCATGAGCACGAGTGGCTCTTCCCTCTACAAGTACATAATGTTTTACGAAAAATCTGTAGAGGAATAAGAGGCCACTTGTCATGCCCCGGCGATGCCCGACCCAAGTTGAACCCGGGCCAGGGGCCGGTCAAGCGCGCATGGGCGACGAAGGGAAGATTGAGAAACGATTTAGCGGAAGACTTAACCCTAACCATGGGCTACTTAACAGAATTACGGAGTACGCACATTCCTTTGAGCAAGTGTAAATAAGAAGAAAAGAAAGAGAGTTGCTAACACAAAGTAAACAACTAGTCTTAAACCCACATGCTTAGTCGACTATATTCCACACTGGCTCAAAATAAGTCTTAAGCAACACAACTGTAAAATGTGACATAAATCCAACAGAGAACCCTACACAAAGGTTCTAAACATAGAGCATAAACTAAGGAAAATAAGTCACACAAGAATCTCCAAGAGCACATCCAAGTCGTCTTCGACCTTTCCTCAAAGAGGAGATCCTGTCCATCTGCGTGTCGCACCATGCAGCCCCAAAGCAAAACACAAGAAAGAGGGGTGAGTTTAACAAATTCAGCAATGGTTTTTAATATAACTATCATCATTGGAAACACGATAGCATAGTAATATAATCATTCAGATCAAAGATTTACAAGATGTATCATTTTCTGATCACACATACACATCACCTAAACTTGCATCATAGTGTATAATCCACCTAGTGCCATTCACATCATATCAATCTGCATGGAAGGTATCTCTAGCATACATATCCAATCATGCATCACATCATGATAACCTGCATGAAATGTATCTCTAACATACATATTTCATCATGCATCACATCATAATAACCTGTATGAATGTATGTCTAACATACATATTCAGTCATGCATCACATCATATAAGAAATGCCTCCCTCAAGGAGTAAAACACAATCATTGCCACAAGTTTGGACATGGTCCAAATTTCCTAACTGGAAACCTGGGGCATTGCCTGCTTAGGACACAGTCCAAATTCCATAAGAGAAACCAAGATGTAGGGGTAGTCAACCCCTCTGCTCGCTAAGGATAATCCACATAGGAAATCCAAATTCCCCAAAGGGAACCTAGAGCAGGTTTGCTCGCTAAGGACAATTCGGGCCAAGAACGTCCAAATTCCACGTAGGGAACCTAGAGCAGGGTGTTCGCTAAGGACATCTCTGCGGTGGGGAGAGTCCAAATTCCCACATTGGGAACCTAGAACACGTGGCAGCCAATGCATGAAGGCATACCACTCTGGGTGCTCAGTGTCTAGATGTGACTATTATCAATAAATAAATCTCAACTGCAACAAGTACACAACTTGTCCTCATATAATCTCATCTTGACTCGACTCAACCCAGGAGTGCACACATTCCACGAAAGAATTCAAATCAAAACATGTCCTTTCGGACCAATTAAGTTTCGATTAAACCAATGATTGATTAATTCGGCACGCAATTTCACCACACTGCATCCAATCGATCAAATTCGACTAATCTCGATAAAGCCTCAATCGAAAATCCATTTTCATGATGCATGAAACATGGTACATACGTGGGCAAGGCATGCATGAATCCTAATCCATGATAAGTACTCTCATCAGCCCCTAATGCATCATTCATAATCATGATATCAAGCTTCAACATCATCATTAAACCCCACATGTGTGTGTATCTAGTAGAAGCACTTCACTAAATACATTTTAACGTGCTTGACATTAACTCACTACCACACTACACATGTGAATTAACATCTAATCATGAACTCCAACGGAAATTATAGAAGAAGAATCATTGAAATCATAACTCAATTCAAAGCTCAACCACAAAGGCTAAACACATATAAGATCATTCACTTCATCCATAAGTCATGACATTCACTAACATTCATACATCAACTAACCACATTCTATCATGACGAATCAGTCCATTAATAGGTTGTAGTCCTACTAAAAATATGATTAACCATAGAGAATCAACCATTCATAATTTCAAGATGACAATTCCAACATCATGCCACAAACCATAAGTCATTCCACAAATCTCCAATTATATATCTCAACTTCACAACCTCGATAGTGTGCCTATCTAGTAGCATAATATGGCTCAAAACACTCACATTCATATAAAATTGGCAAGTTAAAGTGGAATCATCGAAATAAGCATCATGCAATTAGAACACATTACTGTTGTGTAGCCGTTCGAACGCCCTGCAGGGCCATTCGATCGGCTAAATAGGAAAATTTCAAATTCACAGTTTGGCCGTTCGAACGGCCAGTAGGCCATTCGATCGGCTAAATTGGAAATATGTCGATCCGACAGTGTTGCTGTTCGAATGCCCTAAAGGGCCATTCAAACGCCAACAAGGCAGAACCGACCATCTTCTTCCTTTTGCATTTTCAAACCGAAACTCCATTGATAACACTTCAAATCATCATCTAACAACCTAATATACCATCAAAAGTCCACCATAACTTCTAGAATGCTAAACCATATCATAACAAGATAAAACCCTATGAAATCGGGATTAAAGATTACCATTTTCTAATCAAGCCATTAGCACACTAAATCAAGTAACTTCATTCAAAATAAACCACAAAATCAAGAGTTTTACCATAGAAAGACTAAAATTTTGAAAGTCCATTACCTTATCCCTTGATTAGGCTTGGATTTGACGGTCACCCTTCTTGAAAACCTTACAAAGACATAGAGTTTGAATAAACTCCATTAAAACCGATTTAACACAGAAAACCCTAATTAAAAACTTAGATCAAGGGCTTGTTGAACAAAAAAATCTCATTTTGAGAGCTAGGGTTTGTAGTAAAAATATAAATCAGTAGTTTTGATGTCCAAAAACGAATTGAAATAAAGGGGAAATGGTAGATCTAGAGGGGATTAAGAAGAAAGCTAGGATTTAGTGCTTAATTAGAATAGGCTTACCTTAAACACCTTCTAATTTGAGCCTAATTAGGGATTAGGCCTGACCTCTCCTCCTCAGCCTATTCCCAAAATGGGAATGGCCCAGGTATGGCCTTTTATAGTAAGGGTTGGGGTGTGTATAGGTAAGTTATGGGGTGTAAATAGGAAAAATATGCTAAAAATGGGTATTTTACAAATCTGAGCACTAATTAAGTCTAAGAAAATTTTGAAAATTTTTGTATAACCTTAAGTTGATGTCTGGGTTTATTTGACACAAAAACCAAAATTTTGACAGTGGGGTCCAAGGGGTCCCCGCCAAATCCTTAATTTTTGTAAAAATAATAAAAATTCAGAAAAATCCCAAAAATTCACATTTAATTCAAAATCACTTAAAACCACTAATATTAAAGTTGATTTTGATTAAAACTATCATAAACACCATTTATCTTTGAAACCACCGAACAAATCAAAAGACGTGTTAATCTCACGATAACCGATAATTAAAGTGAAACGAAAACCGGTTTAAGATCAGGGATTTTACACCGCTGCTTTCTACCTGCAACAAATTCTTTATAATAGAATAAGTGTCTCAGACACTAGTAGTAAGCCATGAGAGCTTACAAACCCTAGAAGCATCTTCGATACGTAGGAAGAAGCCTTGAGAAAGTTTTTTTTAGGTGAGAGGCACGTCCTTACTGATTTTTTTGAAAAATATTATCTATTTACTTGATCATGTGATTTAAAAACTATCAGATGTTATATTTATGTATGATAGGATAAGTACTCCTACTGAGTATTTTAAAATACTCACCATGCCCCATACCTTGCAGGGCCCAGTGTGGAATAGACATGGGTAGAAGAGACCAATAAAGACACTTTTTGGGAGCTTCAAGCGGTGACTAAGGAGTCTACGATTGCACCAGTAGTTCCTAGGCACATTTTCATTCTTTTAGCTTGAGAAGACTTGTTTATTTTTTTACTTGTGTGTTTGTACACAGACATCGTATTTCCTGGGAAATGAAGTATATTATGTTATGTTTATGGTCATATGTTTATAGGTTGCGACCCGAGCAAGCTCTTATTATAGTTTTCAACTCTCTATATGTTTTAAAAATCTTGGGTCGTGACAATCTCAAACTCACAATGCTATCATATTAGCTTTGCTTATAATTTGAGTTTGAATTAAGTAAGTTATGCAGGTACAATTTTGCCCCAAAAATATTCAATCTTATAGTCTTTCACTGACCAAATCCGAAGCTGAGCCCGTTCTAAAACCCTAGTTCACTTGGGCAACAGACTTCACTTAACTCATCTAACTCATAATCATAACTCATCATACAATAAATCCTTACATATTCATACAGTCTTCGTCATCCTCCTTATGGTCAAAATATTTTACTTACACGTCATCAAACTAAGATCCTTGGAGCCAACCCTAGTTATAACCCTCTTACTTATACTTCACTTATTGTGCATACTTTTCACTTCATAATATGTACATTTTACTTGTACAATTATGTTGTGCACTCTTACTATCTGACACTCCCCTATAAGGGCCCAAACCTAAGCCAATCCACTTCAATCGTTGCCCGCCAAACTCACATCCTCTGTCTTCTGTCATACAATTACAAATCCACATCCAAATCCATACCAAACCCTCTCTCACTTCTTACCATCCATTGCCCGTACATCTTCCCTACTCACATACACATACATTGCACAAGCGTATAGCTATCATACATACATATGTCCATCACACATGTATAACATAAACATAATTTCATACATAACTTACCAACATACTCGATAGCCATCACTAGCATACACATGGTCCACATACATCAAACATACTTTTAGCTCACATGCATGTCATATGTATTTCAAACATACCATCATTTAGCATCTTTCACTCTTACCTCATGTAATTGGATAATCACATAATACCCAAAGCATTAAATCATACAATCCTAGCATGCTGCTACACATTCAAAGCATATTATCATGAAATTATGAGTTTAAAGCTCCCCTTCCTCTAATTCATGATGTTCGATGGCAAGCACATGATGGTGGCGGCATCAGCTACGGAGTTGGCAGCCAAAAGAATCACCTAGCTTAGAGACTGTTTTTAGAAGCGTCGAAAGTAATCATGGCAAGACGAGGGTGACAAAAATCAATGTAGCAAAATCCACGATCCACGAAGGTGCACTAGGGAGGCCGGGAGAAGGGTCATGCCAACAACGAGTGGCAGGTGTGACCGAAAGCCAAGGGTGAACTAAATGGAAGTCCGCCGGCAGTTGAGGCACTCAACCGGCCACAAGACACCGAAATTGGCCATTGACAACACCCAATGACAACAATTTCATGTTGACTATGACCCACATAAGGGGCGGAGGGCGGGGGGCGATGCTCGAGAATACAAGAGAGGTGAAGGGTTCTTGTGGTAAACTCAAAAGGTGACGGAGCCATCCGATGGTTAGGTGGTGCAAAATCAATGCCTAAACCCTAAATCTCACATGTAGCAACATACACAAGCAGCAAAGAGGGCCACTGGAGGGGGAGATGGGTTGGATGGTGGTGGTCCAAAGCCCAAAAGAGTGACATAGCTAAGGTCTTGGTGGTGGCCAACAGAGACGACAACATTGCCTATCACCACCCACAACCAAAATAAATGGTGAGCAGCTATGCATCTTGCACGACAGAGGGCAAATAGTGTCTTGGGGTAGAACCGAGGCGAAGCGAAGGCCATGAAGCCGTTGTTGTGCCAAGACCGATAGAGGTAACCCCCACTATCTTTCGGTTGAGGCAAATTGAACCAAATTTGGTCAGAGGCCATTCAACGTAAAATGTGTAGAAGGGGATCGACGTACTAACAGGCAGAAATACTAGAGGCTGAACCGAACTAGAGGGTGGTAGTGCTAGGTTGAGATAGCCCTGCCATCATCGTCAAGTAGAGATGAAGCCCCCGGCTGCTGGCTAGGACCTACCATCATCGTCAGATAGAGACGAAGCTCCTGGTAGCTAGTTAGGACCTGCCAGACAGCGGCGGTAGCATCCCAAAGACCCACACAGATGGATCATTTGGTTTGGGTGAAAGGGAAAGGAGCAGGGGTCAGAGACTAGGCCAAAGATGGATGGGGCAGGGAGAGGAAGGCATGGGGAGGATCCAGCTAGACATGGCATGGAGGGGTGGTGGCCAACAAGAAATGGCCCACGAAGATGACAAAACAGTCGTCCAATGGCTAAACTCAAGCTAACATAGTGAAAAAAATTGGGGAAAAATACTGGCAGCTTGAGGAGGAGCAAGGAGAGGGTGGCAACAACTCTGCCTAGCGCTGTGGGGTCTTGGCAGCCCGATGGAGCTAAGTTTGGTGGAGAGAAGCAGCAAACAACGGAGAATAGAATGAAACACGGTGAAAACCTGGGGGGAAAACCGATAGCTCATAGAGGAGCGAGGAGGTGGCCCTAGCCGATACCATTGGACTCATGTCGGCAAGGTGAAGCCGAATCCGGCAAGAGGCTGTAGAGTCCGGTGATGGAGAAGGTCCACCGGAGTAACCAAAACTCTCTTGGTTTCCCTCTCTAAGCTTCTGGACGTTCCAGAGCACAACGAACTGGACATGGCTCTTTTGAGCCATGATCCACCTTTTTACCTTTTTTCCCACTTTACCATCTTACGTGTCATTCCACTTCTTTACGAGTCATATATCCAAAATTCGCGCAAAAAACATCTGTGACACCTCAAAGCCCAATGGTTGCGACTAAGCCCCACATCCGACTCTATGATATAAATATCAAGGTAAAATACACTAAAACAAATATGTTGAAGAGTCACATTTTCCCGCTAAAATGATAAAAAAATAGCAAGAAAATCATAGAAAAATTAGGTACATTACATCGATATACTTCGTGGAGGCTCTACCTGTCGTTCAGGGCAAGACAATCATCATGGTCGTAGTGGACAAGCTGTCCAAGTAAGCCCATTTTTGTGCATTAGGACACCCTTACACCACTCAAGGAGTTGCAGAGCACTATGTCAAGGAGGTCACCAAGCTCTATGGCATGCCATAAACAATTGTGTCTGACATGGATTAAGTGTTCATGTCACAGTTTTGGCAGGAATTATTTACACTACATGGCACTTCCCTCCACATGAGTACAACCTACCACCCACAAAAGAATGGCCCAATGGAGGTGGTTAACTGCTGCCTAGAGCATTATCTTCATTGTTTTTGTAGGTGACTAGCCCTGCTGGTGGTTACAACTCCTTCCTTGGATGGAGTGGTCATATAACACAACATTCTATATAGCTATAGGTTTCACTCTGTTTTAGGTGGTGTATGGTCGCCTACCCCTGACGATCCTAGCTTATTTGCCTCAGCAGAGTGCCGTCGCAGAGGTGGACCATCTCCTCCAAAGCTGCAATGAGGTTCTTTGCCAGCTTAAGGCCAATCTTACGGCCACTAAAAATCGTATGAAGCAGGTTTATGAAAAGTGCCGATCAAACCATGAGTTTCAAGTGGGTGATTGGGTCTATGTCACTTTGTTCCCTCAACAACACACATCCCTGTTTTAGCCGGCTCACTTGAAGCTCACACATCACTTCCGTGGACCCTATTTGATTATAGGGTGGGTTGACCTCATGGCTTATCGATTGGCGCTTCTTGCTGATGCTTGTTTTCACCCAGTCTTCCATGTGTCTTGACTTTGTAAGTACGCCAGTGATCCGTATACCTTGCCCTTTGCTCCACCTCCACTGCTATCTACTGCCGGCTCGTCTACCTTGGTTCTTGTAGTCGTTGATAAATGGCATGTTCGACATGATGGTTGTATTCTTATGGAGGTTCTTGTGACTTGGCATGATCAACTGCTACAGGAGGCTACGCGGAAGTCTGAGGATGATTTGCTCTTTCGCTTTCCTTCTTGGTTTCCTTGAGGAGAAGGCAATAGTGGAGTGTGGCGGAATGTTGTGTCCTGCCACTGCCCTTCATTATTCCTTATCAATAGGCCTTGAAGGCAAGTAGGTTTCTCATTGTTGCAGTTGTAGGTTATTATTTATGTTTAGCATTGATTACGGGTGTAATCAAGGGATGAATTGATTGTAATTTGTGATTGATTGTGTATTAGGCTGGATCAGGGGCCTGATGATGGCAAGCTAGCCCACTAGAGGTGCGTGCCAGACTCTTGGAGCCAGTATTTGTATGTGGCATGAAGGCCATTCTCATTAGCTTGAAATTGAAACTATTTTCCCTAACTTTCTTCTTCTTCCATTCCTTTCTCCTTTACTTGGCCAAGGTACCGTTGTGATCCACCTTGTAACATATCATCTTCACCTACCAATTTCCTGGTTTTCTGATTAAAAACTAGATGTAGCAACCTAGGTCATTGCATCGTAAGGGCCTCCTCCTTTTTCTTCCTCTTGATAGTGTGATTATTAGGGCACTCATGTCCAGTATGTGTATCTTTATGACAAATGTCACAAATATTCATTGAACTAGGTTTAATCTTTATGGGATTTCCTTCTCTTAGCTTATTTGGGTAAACAATATTTTTGGTGTTTTGGCTCTCTTTTGCTCTCACAAAGATTGTAGGTTTCATACTTAGTGTGTGTATGTGTGGTTCAAATTCTAAGCCTCCCTTGTCCCTTTGACCAATATTGATCATTGTGTCAAGAGATTTCCTACTACTCTTGAAACCCTCTAGCTTCTCTTTGGAAAACTTAAATTTCTCCTTGAAGTAGGCTAGACCTGGTTTTCTCCTTTTTCAATTGAGCATTGAACTCACTCAATTCTCTTTCTAACCTTGTGTTCAACTCAATCAAAGTGTTAGACTCATGAGAAAGACTTTGAATCTTCTCATCTCTTAGAAGAAGGAGAGGAGAAAGAGACGAGGAAGAAGAAGGAAAAAGAAAGAGAGGAGGAAGATGAAGAACAATTGAAGAAAGAGGAACATTTTTTCTTATAGTTAATTTAGAAATTATTTAGATATAACACAATTGTTGTTTGTTAATGTTCTTACAACTTTGGTGCACTTCTCAATGACTATATGGACATGATATTTACTATTGATTTTTTCCTATTCATGTTATAACAATTGTGCTTAGATATTTGGAACTCTTTTTATGATTGTAATAGGGTTGCATATTCAAAGCTAGATACAAAGCTAGATATGCTAAAAAATTACTAGGATAAGAGCATGATGGTTTCTTTTTTTGAAGGTAATTGACACAATCCAAAAAATTGTTAGGAGAATTTATTTTTATGTCTTATAAGAAATTTGTCCTTGTGATAGAGTTTATCTTCATGGTCATGTATAATGAGTATTAGCAATATCAAATTATACTAAGTTATCATGCATATAAGAGAACTATGTTTTGCATTTTCTTGATTAAAAAATATGTAATTTAAACGAAACATGCAATGCACGTGCATTCTTACTAGTAAAAAAAAGAGAGAGAATAAAAATAGATGCAAACATACCTTACATAGGAAGACAAGAGGGTATTCTCTAATTTTTTTGTGAGATTCTTGAGTGTCAAGCCTATGTAGAAATACAATAACAAAAAGATTAGAACATTCCCATTACCTTATTGTGCTTAGATAATTGGAACTCTTTTTATGATTGTAGTAGGATTGCATATGCAAAGCTAGATATGCTAAAAAATCACTAGGATAAGAGCATGATGGTTTTTTCTTTTGAAGTCAATTTACCAAATCCAAAATGTTAGGAGAACTTATTTTTATGTTTTCAGGGTCATGTAAAATGAGTATTAGCAATATAAAATTTCTACAAGTTATCATGCATATAAGAGAACTATGTTGTTCATTTTCTTGATTAAAAAAATATGTAATTCAAACAAAACGTGCAACACCCACACATTCTTACTAGTAATAGTAAAGCGGGGTAAAGATATTAGTCATAGAAATCCTAGATTACTCCTAATAAGTTGATTATCCTGAATATAAATTTTCCATATGAGATATATATTAGATATATCAATTTTAAAGTTTTAGGTTGGGTCATGAGTAAAACACCAAATTTGACAAGTGATGGAGATTGGTAATGGAATAATTTAATTATGGCGTAATTTGGTGATCACGTTACTAGTTTTGGGTTGGCTTGGTTTCAATCCATTCATCTCCCTTCTTTGGGAAAAGCTTTCAAGCAATTCTTTTTTACACTAACTTTCCATATAGGAGCAAGCTTTCCTAATCAAAGCGCAACTTTACTTTCAAGAAATAGTTTATATAGACCCCCTTGATTTTCCCATTGTCAATCACTTTTCTAAAGCCTCTAGCTTCTTGTTGTTGATGGTGAAACAAATTACGGAACTTAAGTGAAGGGTAGTTTGGACTTTATCTCTTCACGACCTAAGTTATAAATAGGTTGATCAAAGTGGCATACGGGATGAGAGTATTGACTTGTGAGTGGAGTTTAACATGAAGAGAATTCCAGAGAAGGTTGTAGCCGCCAATAACCCGGAACCGAGAGGTCTACGCACAGAGAAGAAGAACAGGAATTTCTGGGTGGAAGAAGTTGGAGTTTTCTTCTTATGTATTGCATGAGGAGCTTTGCTGAGAGATCTTGTAATTCTCTTGTACTCTAATTCTCTATTTAGTGGAATTGTGTGATCCCGTGGACGTAGGCAGCTAGGCCGAACCATGTTAAATTCCCTTGTATACTTTGCTTTTGTATTGGCGTTCCTAGATCCATATTTCCGTAGTACATGCAGGGGAACAGTAAAACTATACTCTGTTCGCCCAGAACTCTAGAACAGTAAATATATACTCTGTTCGGCCAGAACCAGAATATAGTAAACTTATACTTTGTTTGGCGAGGCTTGTAGTTTTATTCCCCATAATTGGTATCAGAGCTTCAGGAGGAGATGGCCGACGATAGCAAGTTCAAGATAGAGAAATTCAATGGCCAAAATTATAGATTTTGGCGCATGCAAATTGAAGATTACTTGTACCAAAAGGATCTCTACCAGCCATTGTTTACAACCAAGCCTGTTAGTGAAGACAAGGTGGAAGAGATTGCAAGATGGGAGTTGCTTGATCGCAAGGCTTTAAGAGCAGTTAGATTATCTATTTCTTTATCGGTGGCTTCAAACATCACGAAGGCCAAGACCATGAAGGAGTGCTTTGATATGCTTGAGCGGTTGTATGCGAGTTCTTCTTCTACAAACAAGGTACATCTTGTGACCAGTTTTTTCGATTTAAAAATTTCTGATGATGAGACTGTAGCCAATCACTTGAATTCGTTCCATGCTTTGGTTAATCAACTTGAGGCAGTAGATGTTAATTTTACTGAAGATATAGTCTATTGTTTTGCTTAAGTCTTTGCCATCTAATTGGGAATCATTTAAAGTTGTTGTGCATAGTTCCCATAATACAGAAAAATTTAAGTTGAATGATGTGTGTGGAATGATATTGACTAAAGAAATATGTCGTAAGAGTGGTTTTTCTTCATCCGGTTCAGCCCTAACTATGGATGAAAGGGGGCAGCGATCTCAAAGAGGCAAACCTGGATGGAGAGGGAAGTCTAGGAAGGGGCGATCCAAGTCTAAACACCATAAGGGTGATGGGGCTTGTTAGCAGTGTGGGCAGAAAGGTCACTTCAAGAAAGATTGTCCAAACCCCCCTCATGATGGAGCACAAAATCATGTTAAAAACAATGTTAGTGTTGTTGAAGTTGATTGCATGTTATTGTCTATGGAAAGTAAATGTGATGTTTGGATTATTGATAGTGGTGCCTCATTTCATGCTATTTCTAGAAAAGACTTGATGCAGAATTTTGAAGCTAGTGATTTGGGCAATGTCTACTTGGGCAACGACCAAGCTTGTGAAATCATAGGCAAGGGTGACATTCGTTTGTTGATTGATGATAATGTTGTGCTTGTGTTGAAAGATGTTCGTCTTGTGCCTCGTTTGACAAAGAACATTATTTCTGTTGGTCAATTGGCTGCTTGTGGTATTACTACTCACTTCATGAATAATAGTTGGAAGATGAGCAAAGGTATCATGGTAGTGGCTAAGGGGAAGAAAATTGGAACATTGTATATGACATCCAGTTGTTCTTAGCAATCTATTGGTGTGGCCTCTAATGTAGTTGATGTTAGTTTATGGCATTGTCGCCTTGGACACATGTCAGAGAAGGGAATGCAGGTGTTACAAGCTAAGGGGAAGTTACCTAGTTTGAGGTGTGTAGATTTGGAATTTTGTGAGTATTGTGTCATGGGAAAGCAACACAAAGTTTCATTTTCCAGAGCTACCCCAGAGCGCAGGTCTGAGCGTCTTGAGCTTGTACACACAGATGTTTGGGGACCAGCACAGGTTCCATCCCTTGGAGGTGTGTCTTACTTCATTACTTTTATTTATGATGCTTCTCGCAAGTTATGGGTTTACTTTGCCAAGAATAAATCAGATGTATTTTCTATCTTTGTGCAATGGAAAACACTTGTTGAGAATGAGATAGGATTAAAGTTGAAGTGTTTGAAGTCAGACAATGGCGGTGAGTATTGCAGTAGGGAATTCCAATCCTACTATGATAAGCATGGCATTCACAGGTTGCTTACAACTCCTAGACAGCCCAAACAGAATGGTGTTGCAAAGCGGATGAACAGGACCATCATGGAGAAGGCACGCAGTATGAGACTACACTGTGGCCTTCCGCTCTCATTCTAGAGTTTTGCTGTTGATACTACAATATATTTGATCAATAGGTCTCCATGCTACCCCCTAGATAGAGGCTTTCCTAAAGAGGCATGGTCAAACAAGGAAGTAAAAATTGATCACTTAAGAGTATTTGGTTGTGCTGCTTATGTTCATGTTGATGCAGAGCATAGGGGCAAGTTGGATTCCAAATCCAACAAGTGCTACTTTGTTGGCTATGGTGGAGATGCTTATGGTTACTGACTATGGGATTCAGTCCATAAGAAGGTTGTCTGGAGCATTGATGTTGTGTTTCATGAGGCAGAGCTGTATAAGCACCATCAAGATCTACAAAAGGGGAAGATGAAACCGGTTAAAACTGAGTTTGTAGAACTTGATGCTCAAACACACAGTGGGGTCGATCCATCTAGTCATGAATAGATAGTTGAGACTTCTTCAAAGATAGTTCCAGATGCAGTTCCATTGCAAACACCACTTGGTTGGACCAGTTTTAGGCAGATTAAGAAGAAGAGGATATTTGATCCCTCTGACCCTGAGAGCACGTCTGGTATGCATTCCATATTTGATCCTAGTTTGAATTATTTGCTTTTAACTGATAGTGGTGAACCAGAAAGCTTTGAGGAAGCTTGCAGGATAGACACTTTAGTTCAGTGGGAGCGTGCTATGGAAGATGAGATGAATTCATTGTTATCTAATCAGACTTGGGAGTTAGTTCCTCTACCTTCAGGTAAAAAGGTATTACATAACAAGTGGGTTTACAGGTTGAAACATGAAGCTGATGGAAGCAAGAGGTACAAAGCTAGACTAGTTGTCAAAGGCTTTGAGCAGAAGTATAGAATAGATTATACAGAGATATTTGCTCCTATTGTCAGAATTGCTACCATCAGAATGGTATTATCCATTGTTGCAGTTGAGGATCTTCACTTAGAGCAGTTAGATGTTAAAACAACTTTCTTACATGATGACTTAGAAGAGGAGATCTATATGCATCAACCCCAAGGTTATGTGGTAAGAGGAAAAGAGAATTTGGTGTGCAAGTTGTCTAAGAGCTTGTATGGTCTCAAGCAAGCTCCAAGACAGTGGTATAGAAAATTTGATGGATTTATGCTATCCATTAGATTTTATCGTTGCTATTCTAATCATTGTTGCTATTACAAAAGGTTGAGAACCTCCTACTTGCTTTTGTTGTTATATGTGGATGACATATTGATTGCAGGAGTACATTATGGTGAGATTGAGGTGCTTAAGAGACAATTGTCTTCTAATTTTGCAATGAATGATCTTGGACCAGCCAAACAGATCCTTGACATGTGAATTACAAGAGATAGAAAGCAAAAAGTGCTGAAATTATCCCAAGAGGAATATGTTGAGAAGGTCTTGATGAAGTTCAACATGTTGGGTGTCAAACCAGTTGGTACTCCCTTGGTAGCTCACTTCAGGCTTTCAAATGAGCAGTCTCCTACTAGACAGGAAGATATAACTCACATGAACAAGGTTCCTTATGCATCTGCTGTAGGTTCATTGATGTATGCAACCACTTGCACCAGACCAGATATAGCTCATGTTGTGAGTCAAGTTGCAAGGTTTATAGCGAATCCAGGAGAAGAGCACTGGAATGTAGTGAAATGGATTCTTAGATATCTGAAGGGTTCCTCAGGTATGACTTTACACTTTGGTGGGAGTTTCAGGATTAACTTAGTTGACTTTGTTGATTCACATTAGGCAATCGTGTAGTTGCTTGGTAGTCACAATTGTAGAAATATGTGACAAATTCATCTGCTAAGGCAGAGTAGATTTCAGCCACTGAAGCTTGCAAGATGATGATGTGGTTAAAAGCATTCTCGAAGGAGTTGGACAAACCTCAAGAGAGGTGTGTACTCTATTGTGATAACAAGAGTGCAATTGATATGGCAAAGAATAATGTGTTTCATGCTAAAACGAAACATATTGAGATCAAGTATCATTTTGTGAGAGAACTTGTTGAAGAGAAGAAGGTCTTCTTGGAGAAGATACATACTAAATAGAATCCAACAGATATGTTTACTAAAGTAGTAACAATGGAGAAATTGAGTGTTTGCTCAACCACCATTGGTCTTCTACACTAGAAGAATTGTGGTGATCACACAGTTACATTAGATATGAGTAAAGCAATTGTCTTGCTTGCAATTGGCTATGTATAGGAAATTGATTCGAAAGGGATCAATTTGAGTGGGAGAATTGTTGATGAAGAGTTCGAGTAATTTGGTTTCAAATGGGAGATTGTTGACGGTGAAACAAATTACGGAACTTAAGTGAAGGGTAGTTTAGACTTTATCTCTTCACAACCTAAGTTATAAATAGGTTGATCAAAGTGGCATACGGGATGAGAGTATTGAATTGTGAGTGGAGTCTAACGTGAAGAGAATTCCAGAGAAGGTTGCAGCCGCCAACGACCCGAAACCGAGAGGTCTACACACAGAGAAGAAGAACAAGAATTTATGGGTGGAAGAAGTTGGAGTTTTCTTCTTGTGTATTGCATGAGGAGCGTTGCTGAGAGATCTTGTAATTCTCTTGTACTCCGATTCTCTATTTAGTGGAATTGTGTGATCCCGTGGACGTAGGCAGCAAGCCGAGCCACGTTAAATTCCCTTGTGTACTTAGCTTTCATATTGGGTTCCTAGATCCATATTTCCTCAATATAGGCAGGGGAACAGTAAAACTATACTCTGTTCTCCCAGAACTCCAGAACAATAAATATATACTCTGTTTGGCCAAAACCAAAGTACAATAAACTTATACTCTGTTTGGTGAGGCCTGTAGTTTTATTCCCCACACTTGTTCATGCTCAAATCCAAGCAGCAATTGGCTCATCTGGATAGTGCCTTATGCAGTGCAATCCCGATGCTGCACTTTGTCAGCCAGCCATGGGTCATGGCAGATTCATCCTTGGTGCAGATGAAGGCTCGCAACAGGTGAAGGAAGAGAGGCTCATGTTGGTTGTGTTTGTGTCCAACATCATATGGGCTATGGCTAAGGCTGCTAACGAGCCAAGCCAGCTCATCGAGCTGAACAAGCTCGGCTCGGTTCGACTCGAATTTGGCTCGGCTCAAAGTGAGCTCAACTTGAGCTCGATTCGAAC
Source organism: Saururus chinensis (assembly GCA_035235625.1). NCBI lineage: Eukaryota > Viridiplantae > Streptophyta > Magnoliopsida > Piperales > Saururaceae > Saururus > Saururus chinensis. Next base: position 39,640,667 of record CP141145.1, read on the forward strand.
TCGAAAGAAAATGAGCTGATCTCGAACATAGGCCAACTCGAATCAACTCGACTCGACACCTGATCGGTTCAACTTGAAGCTCGACTCGAACTCGACTCGATTTGTTATATATCACTTTTTACATATTATACCCATATTATATAAATTTCTAACTTTTACCTTTCATATACCCATAATATTTTATATTATTTTATAAAATATATATACTATATATATTAATATATGATATACTATATAATATATAATACCTATATTATACTATTATATTTCTAACAAATATAAATCGTACTACTAAAAAATTGAGAATGTAGGTATGATATAAATATAAATACTACCTTTAATCATTCTAATCCTAACAAATATAAATATATAATTCTACTCGCAAATAAACATTCTTAATTCAACCAATCGTATTAGTTTAGAATTAGAGATTTAATAAACTATATCTAGATTTTTCCTATAAATATATTCAGTGAACCAAGTCTAGATTTTACTATTGAATTCCAATTATATTGACTTTTCTTTTTATAGGCAATCCACACACTATGAAATATGTTATTGTTGAGGTCCAAATAATTCTCTTACCATGAATTTTTTTGTAGTCACTAGAATAATTAGATATGAAATATGTGAATAAGAGTTGTCATAACTTTGGTGACTAGTTTAGTTTTTTGTGGCTTATTATATGAGAAATTTTATATAACTATCAAAATAACGGAGAGAGAAAAATATTTACCAATATGGTGTTCCTTTTCTCTGACTAGGCGTTGACACATGTGTGGTTTTTTTTTAAATTTTTTTATAATTTCATCCTTTAGAAGGACGAAATGAGTACACTTAAATTAATACAATGTACTAACTTTGTCCTTCCAAATGACGAAATCAATAATGAATTAATTTTTTCTCTCTTTTCTCTCTCCTCTCCCCTCCCCTCTCTCTCTTCTCTCTCTCCCCTCTCTATTCACTCTTTCTCCTCTCTTTGTTCTCTCTCTCTTCTCTCTTTTTCGGTTATCTCTCTTCTCTCTCTCTCTCTCCTCTTTCTTTCTATTCTCTTTATCTTCTCTCTCTCCTCTTTCTTTCTATTTTCTTTCTCTTCTCTCTCTCATCTCTTCTAAAGGACAAAATCATGAAAATTTTTAAAAAAATATTGATTTCATCATTCACAAATGCATTATATTTTATTTTAAATTTAATATTTTAATATATAATATATAAATAAGAAAAAATTAAATTAAAATTTTCTACTTTCTCTCCACTTCTCAGAGCTAGGGCTCATGTTACACACATGAGAGAGAGATAGGGAGAGAGAAAGAGAAAGAAGAGTGGACAAAGAGAAGAGAAAGTGTAGAGAGAGAGTGAAGAGAGAGAATAAGAGAGATAGCCAAAAGAGAGAGAGGAGATAAATTAAATAGAAATATAGAGAGGAGAGAGTGTGTGAACACAAAGAAAGAGAAGAGAGAAGAGATAGAGTGTGTGAAGAGAGAGAAAGATGAGAGAATGAAGAGAGAGAGAGAGGAGAGAGAGTGAGAATGAAGAGAGAGTAGAGAGGAGAAAGAGAAGAGGGGACAAAATTATTTCATTATTGATTTCATCATTCTAAATAACAAAAATCAATACATTGCATTGATTTTATCTTTTAAAAGGACGAAATCAATACATTATATTGATTTCGTCCTTTAAATAACAAAATCAGTACATTATATTAATTTTCTCTATAATAATGAAATTACAAAAAGATTTTAAAAAAAAGTCATGGAAGCGCTGGAAAAAAGGAACACCATATTCGTAAATATTTTTTCTCTATGTTATTTTTGTAATTATTATTTTTTAATATTATTTATATAATTATATTTATTATATGAGATATTTGATAACATTAGTTAAATTTTTGGTGACAAATGAATTTTTTTTGTAGGGTATTTATTGATTCTTATTCTAACCATAGATTTTGAAATAATATTTACAACTTTAATAGAATAAAATTATGCTTGTTATAATTTTTTTTATTTTTGTAATGTTGGTGTGATTCTCTAAATTAATATAGATTTTTATAGAAAAAAATAGTTTGGGTTAAAAATTGGATTCGAGCTCAATTCGAACATAGGTTCGAGTTGCTATAGTATATTTTTGAGCTCGAGCTGAAGTTATGTTTCGAGTTTCTTAGCCAAATTGAACTCGAGCCAGGCATTGAGCTATACGATCGAGCTTGAGCCGAGCTCAAACTGAGCTTTCAGAAATTGAGTTCAAGTCAAAAAACCTGAAAACTCGGTTCGACTCGGCTTGTTAGCACCCTTAGCTATGGTTTCATGTTGTGGTATCTTGTTCGGCTATGGTTCAGGGGGAGTGCTGTCATGTACGTTGTTCTTCCCTATAGTGTGCTCATCCTCAGACAATCTGCATAATCATATCTATAATCATCATTATTTCTAATTGTTATACTCCCTTCGTCCCAAATTAATAGCTCCATTTGGTAGCTATTAATCTAGGTCGGAGAGAGTATAACAACGAAAAATGATGATGAATTGTACCATTTTTAGTACTAAAAAGCCATAAGACTCACAAAGATGGAACTAAGTCCCTACTAATAGGTTCCCTAAGAAACGAAGGACAACAGTCCTTCCAAGTAGGGCTGCCAACAGTACCCGTTTTACTGTTCTACCGTCTGTACCGTACTGTTAAGAAGTTAAATGGTATGGTTAAATTTATCTGATGGGTAAATAAGAGGATAATTTTATCCAACCATTATCTTAATGGAAGGTAATGGAAAAAGTTCTTTCATACCCGTTTATCTGTAACCCATTTGTCATATTTTAAAATTATATATATATATACACACACACACACACTCATTAGTCTTAAGTGGTTTAATTTTAAAAGAGATTGCCATATGATCTTTTACAATAATCTTCATGTCATGATTCACCAAGGTGATTTACTCAACAAAAGATATCATTCAAATCCAAATATTTATTGAATTTATTTAACTACTTACAACCATTTATTATAGTTGTTACAAGCTACTACTTAGAAGATAATTTACTCTTTTTAGCATTTCTAATCTAACTATATTTTTTTAATAAAAAAATATCTATTTGTAATTTATATTTTATATTCTCTTAAACTCACTTCGCTTTTATGTTTCCCATTTTGTTGCTTTGTTTAATTTTTATGGTCTCATTAACTCACAATTCATCTTTAATCATACGTCATAAAATCTTAACTAGTTACATAGACACTTTATACAAAAAAATGTTTGCAATTCTCAGGTTAATTTAGAATTCATTTTGATAACTTAAACACACAAGTCTTTTTTATGTTTTTGATAATTAAACTTCTGGAATGTTTATTTGTGCAAGGAAATAATTTGTAGGTTTGAAGTATGATTGTTGAGTTAGCTCTAGTCTACTCGAGGTTATACTCAAGTTAACTCAAATCAAAGCTTGAACTTTGGCTAATAAAACCAAACTCTTATTTGGCCCATCTCGAATAGATTTATTTGAGCGTTGGTTGGCTTAACTTTGAATGAGTGGTATAAGTAGTTTATTTTTAGATTTGGTATATAATGATTCGAATCATGATTATGTTACAAATCATGTTTGTATATGAGATTGCAAAATTTAGAATAATTTAGTTATTGAAATAGGTTGGAATCAATAAGTTTTGAATGACCAAATAGGTTTAAGCGAAACTTTGAGTAGGTTTAAGTGAAACTTTATCTAAAATATGGGGAACTATTTTATATGTTTTAGGTGATGATGTCATCATCCGGTCAACCCGGGTTGACTTAGCCCAACCTAATGTTTTAAAAACCAACTTGGCCATTGACCCGGTTGGTCATCGGGCCGGGTTAATTGGGTTCAATTGCAGGTCAACTTGGGTTGACCCGATTTTCTCATATATTAGATTAAATAGAAAGTTAGGTACAATATTCACACAAAATCATTGTAACTCAGTCGATAGAGCGTAAATGTTATTTTTAACACAACCTAGGTTCGAATCCTGCCGTGGAGAAAAAAAATTTGGAGCAAAATAAAGTAGATAAATATTAAATAAAATAAAAAATGTGTATAAACAAAGTTGTTGCAGCCCGGTGGGTTAGGCTTGCTGATGGGATCTCGTAGAATATGAGTTCAAAACCCATCTACAACATAAATTTATTTCATGAGTATTAAACCAGTTTGACTCGAACAGTGGGTCGACGGTTCAACCTGCCAGGTAGTGTTCACCTGGTCAGGTTAACTTAACTCGTTAAAGTAGATGAACCAGCCCGATTTATCAACTGGGTCCAATTGAGCTCGGTCTAGCCACTAATCTAGGTCAGGGTTCTGGCTGGGTTTTAAAACATTGCTTCAAAAAGACACTAATGGATAATGTGCATCACTACATGTGGTTTCATTCTTGCCTTTAATACACATTTAAAGACAACTAGCTGTGAGAAGGCAATTGTTATTCTCACATTGGGATTCTTCTCAAACAAGCAGTAGATGGATGTCTTGAAATTAGACTCATATAATAGAAAATAATTATTAGAAAATAAATAGTTTTATTATCTATATATATGCCCAATATATGTATCTATTTATGTTTAATGTTTAATCTTTACAATTTATTTGCAACAACTATAAATAACAGTAGTAATGATGTTAGTTTTTTACCTTAGTAATATTCAATTAAGTGAATAAAAAAGATTTATTTTAACCTTTATGAGCACATTTTAATAAATATAATGGATAATAGTTATCCGATTAACCGGCCGATTATTAGTGGAAGGAACGGTTATAGAAGCACCTATACCATTTACTTAATAGAACGGTTATGGATAAAGATTTGGGAAATAGTTATGGTAATAGAATAGGTTATACCATAACCGTATCATTCCGTTGGCAACCCTACTTCCAAGCTGATGAAACCTTCCGAGTAAGCGTCAGACTGGCCAGATGATGAGCAAGTGCATTTGCCTCCCTAAACATACAAAGGAAATCATAGTTGGAGAAGCTTAATAAAACAAAAAAACGATCCTCCAGTTTCAGGCCTCCACGTCCAATTAATATTAGTAGAATGTCCTTAATAACTTGGAGAACATCCCCTTTAAATATTACTTACTTATAGCCAAGCTCAACAGTAACCCAAATTGCTTTTTGCGCAGCCTTCATCTTGGCTTCATAAGCATCAACCACATTATGAAAAAAAATATCAGAAGCTTGCTTGCACATTCCCCAACCAGTCTCTGGCCACTATTCCAACACCCCCTTCATGGTATTAGAATTAAAAGCTCCGTCAAAATTTAGTTTTATAAATTCCCTGTTAGGGGGAGCCCATGAAAGTCTAGATAAAGGAACAAAGCATGTTCAATCATGTTTTCTACATCACTTACAAAAATCATAATAGGCTAGAGCATTCTCCCACACACGTTTGCCTTCAATCCATTTTCCTTCCGTTAATAGCCAATCTCGACGATGCCAAATTGACCAGGCCGCCACAACAAAAGACTCAACCAACGGTTCAGGGCACTCTTTTAACACATTATAAAAAAGATCAACCAACTTACGGTATCTTCCACCCCATACATTACTAAGGCCTGGCCAAAACTTCCAGACCGCTTTAGCTTGATCACACTCCCTGATTGCATGGATAGGTGTTTCCTTCTCCTTCTTACAAATTTCACACAATGCATTGAGGGTCACCCTTTTGCTCAACAGATTACTTTTAACTGGAATAATCTCTTAGCACATGCACCACAAAAAGAAAAAAATCTTTCTAAGAAGTTTCAAGTGTCATACCTCATGCCAAATTTTATTATGGCCGTGTCGACTTGAGCATTCCGGCATTTCATTCTTTCTCTCGGCAACCACCTTATAAGCGCTTCCAAAAAAGAGTAATTTGGAAAATATTTTGATTTAATCACAATAGCCAACAAAGAGTTAAAATCATGGATCAGCCTCCAACCTTGCTTAGTCAACAAAGCAAGATTAAAGGCTCGAATGTCATGAAATCCCATCCCTCCTTTGGCTTTTGGGGCACACATTGCATTCCAACTTAGCCAATGAATTTTTCGCTCTCCCTTCTTTTGCCCCCACCAGTATTTCCTAATTAAGGAGTTGATCTCCTTACAAATTGAATCAGGAATTTTAAAACAACTCATAGTATACGTGGAAATTGCTTGGGCCACAACCTTTATTAGGATCTCTCTTCCTTGTGATAAGAATTTCTCCTTCCATCCTTGGAGGCTTTTCCACACCCTATCTTTCACATTAGCAAACCCAACTCTCTTGTTTCTACCAATCAAAGTAGGCAACCCCAAGTACTTTTCATATTATTCAATTTCTAATATTTTTAAAATATTTTTGATATCTTCTTTGACATCATCTCTTATGTTTTTGCTAAAAAAGAGACTCGTCTTCTCCGTATTGACTTTTTGACTTAAAGCATACTCATACATAGATTAAGATATTCTAGATTTTCAAGCACTCGTCCACATAGGCTTTGCAAAAAAGCAAGTTATCATCAGCAAATAAAATGTGTGACACCTTAGGCCCATTCCTTGAAACTAGGGATGCCACTATAGTCGGGTATATGGTAACACTCGATCCAACCCGACTCGAATAGCTATTAGGGTTTTAAGTGATCCAAGTCGACCCGACTTGAATAAAAATATAAATTTTTAATTTTTTATCTATATTTTAATAATTATTTTATTAGAAAAATTAAAATATAATTTAAAATATTTTTATAATCTAAACAAGTCAAACGGGTTGAGTTTGGGTTGGAGCTATTCGGGTAAGGTCAAGTTCGAATTACTATTTCTTAAATGATATCAGGTTCGAGTTTGACAAAATCTGACCCGACGGCATCCCTACTTGCCATGCCATTCTTTTTTTATTTTGCATCTTTAAACAAAGTTGAAAAAACCTCAGCACAAATGATGAATAGATAAAGGAAAATAAGATCCCCCTGCCTCAACCCCTCAGAGGAGTAACATCGCCTACCAACCATTAACCAAAATAGAGTAGTCAACTGTAGACACACATTTCATAATTAACTTGGCCCATCTTTCATGAAATCCTATCTTAAGCATAAGACCCTCCAAAAACCTCCATTCTACCTTATCATAGGCTTTACTCATATCAAGCTTTATAGCCATATGCCCATCCCTCCCATGACATTTAGTTTTCATAAGGTGTAAGGTCTCAAAAGCAACAGGCATGCTATAAGAAATAAGTCTTCCGGGAACAAAAGCACTTTGATTGCGGGAAATAATCTTGGGCAGAGTTAGCTTAATTTTATAAGTAACATGATTGCAAAGACTAATAGGTCTAAACTGGGATACCTTTTTTGGGCTTTATCATTTTGGAATAAGCACTATATTTGTCTTATTGGTAGCTTCTAGAATAACTCCCTCCCTTAATCTTGTAATTGAGTTCAGATAAGCTAACCTCGTCTTGCATATCTAAGAGCAGTATTTGGATGACGTATAAAATATAACCATGCCATGTGAAGCTGAAATTTGAAACAATTAGCAACTATTTCTTTTGGATACACAGTAAGCTACTTTTTACATGAGAGAGTCGGCCCAAGTCAAGTTGGCTCGAGTTTTTGTTTCTTTACATAGTACTTATTATTAAAATATATATTTCTATGGTTAAAATCTTTATGTACAAAAATATAATAAATTTATACTCTCTCGGTCCCACTTTAATAGTCCATGTTACTATTGTTTATTTCTAATTTGGACCGTTAAGTTGGGACGGATAGTTTTATCTAATGTTTTAAACCCTAGACTAACTTGGCCAATCGAACCGGTCCATTTAGGGTGCCCCAATAACTTACTCGGATCATGTCATTCTGTTTTTCATTTTGCTCACTGACAATCATGAGCCTAGGATATTGGAGTTGTTCATCCACAATATCAACAATGTCGTATATACTAAGATCATGCTAGTGTATTACTTATGTTAACGTTAATATACGCTAGTGTGTGCAATATAAATCTTAAACATCATTAGTTTTTATGTGTAGTTTACACTAGGCTCATTGCGAAAGAAAAACATGAAAAATTCTTCGGAAAGATTAGATGTGACATTGCAACTATGGTTGCTTTTTTTATTTCCTGTACAGTATTTGGTTGCTAACTATGTGATGTAGGATTTTGTACCTCAGTTGCATAATTTATGCTATTTATTATTTAAAAATTATATTATTTTTGTCCTATATTAATAGCTTTATTTAGAAAAAAAACTTATTCTATTTTAATAGCTCTATTTGGATCAACTTAAGTGGTTGGGTACTTAAAAAAGTATCCCATAAGCTTAATTTTTATTCTCTCAGCTGTGGCTCCCACTATTCTTTCCTAATTGAGCTTTAATATGAGATGGAGAGAATATGTAAGAGTAATTAAGGAAATTCTTTTTTAACTTAACCAAAATTTGTTATTTTACCCTATTAAGATTCCATCAATAACACACAAAATTAGCCTCACTGTGTCAACTTTTGACTCCTCACTTTTTTGTGATTTCTCTTTTTGGTTGAGCCAACATCTTATTGAAGAAGTTGTACAACACGATATACGACCCAACACCATTAGGGGCTTAAATAATGGCAATACTTCATTTCAAGTTAGTAGTGGAAGAGTTTACTTGAAAGGTTTAGAATTCTCTCAGACATGAAAGCGAGAGAGGTAAAATGTGCATATAGTGGTAGGATTGTACAACCCATGTGATTGATCTTGGGTCAACATAATTTTTGAACTAGGTGGCCTGTAGTCAAAAATTTACACTTTGCCATGTGAGCCATCATTACTGCCTACTTGTTAACATTCGGCGACTTAAATTAATGAAAACGTGGAAGATAAGTGATGCAAAGGATGGGGAAGGGGAACTCGTCCAAATCCACGTTCCTAGCCCGATAAGTGCCATGACCAGAGCCCGACCAGCCCACATGGGCATGGTACATAGAGAACACCTCGCCATGTATATACAACGGTCTTCTCTTGTAACACTTTTATAGCCCTACGTGGTACAAAAGAAAAACAGTTGTTTTTTTATGTGAATTACGTTTATTTCATGGATTCCAAACCCTCCTTGCTTCTTAAGCCTGCATCTCTAGCCTGCCCTTTCCAAACACATTAGTCTCGTCGTCGTCCTTCTCATTTTTGGTTGGCTATATATCTTCCCTTCCAAAGCCAGGAGATCAGAAGCTAGCCTTGGCCACCTCCCCCGATGATGAAGATGGACGAAGAGCACATACTTAAATGGGTTTTCAATTTTGAAAACAATGATGAGAAAAGCATGCCCGAAGAAGATGAATTTGAAGATGACAATGAAGAGTATGCATCAGAAGCTATAGCAGATCATAATGGCGAGGCTTTCTACGGTTCCTCTTGGCCGAAAACTTACGGGTTGGTTCTCTTATACTACGCTTCCGTGAATTTTCTTCTTATGTTTGGTTGTTAACATGTTTAATAACTAAGAACAATGCTTGCAAGATGAATGCCTGCGTATATACACACATATTATGTCTCACTCCCCCGTTACTTATTTCCCCTAGTAAGTATTTAATATCTGTCAATTTGGTATTAACTCTAAAATGTCTCTTTATTAATGTTTAATTTTTAACTCACTACCCTCCCTCTCTGCTCATTAAAGCAAATATCATTTTTTTTCATCCCACGCCCACCATCCAACTCCCTCACCTCGGTCATCGCCTTCTTAATACCGCGCCCCCTCCGCCTCCTCCTGATTCCTCCGACTCTCAAAACTATCTTGGATCCTCCTTCATAAATCATCTCTCCCTCTTTGCTCCTTCTTTCCTGCTCAAACATGACTCTCACACGAGGCTGCCCTTTCTCCCTTGTCAGCCGGTATCAGATTCGACATCGGCAAGAGCAAGGGCCCAAATGCCGGTTTTGCAATAGGAGGGTTGCTTTGGTAATATGCTATATTTGGTCTCTAACACTCTCGGAACCTAGAGGGAATGACAATGGAAATCGTAAATAATTATTCTCTTTGTTTTATACAAAGAGAGTAAATATTTACTATCTTTATTAGGAGGGGGTTTTGGTGGTGACAATGATAGTAGGGTCATTGTTGCGGAGGCGGCTCCTCTCGAGGATGAAGGGGGCGGTAGAGGCAGCGATGAGGGGCTTGTGGACAAGGGGAAGAGAGTGTGGTGGAGCCATGGAGGAGGCACCGGAGCTGCCTCAAACTGAGAGGGAGACGGAGAAGGAGGCGGGGGTGGTGTTAGTGCGGCGAAGCTCCAGATCTGGCTAAAGTCGGGGCAAATGGGGAGAGATTAGAAGCCGATTCTAATAGGGGTAGTGAGGCCGATGTTGCTAACATCCTTGGTGGTGTCGTTGACAACTAGGTTGTCATCGGGGATGAGGCACTTATTGAGGATGAAAGGTGGCTGAGGCGGCAATGAGGGGTATGGTCAAGGGAGGAGGGTATGGTGGAGGAGGCATTGGAGCTGCTATGAACGGAGAGGGAGATGGAGGAGAAGGAGGCATGAAGTATGGAGTAAAGATATGGACGGAGGAAGAAAGAGAGCAGCAATTTGGATGGAGGAATAAGTGATTTAGACAGAGGAAGAAAAAGAAATGGAGAAGAAGGGAATAAGAAAATAATATAAATTATGTAGACTTTATGGATAATTCACAAAGTTATCATACCTTCTATAAAACAAAGGGAGCAAACATTAGTTTTTTCTTAAACATTTATGTCCCACATCCACTCTGCCTTCCCCTACGTTGACTCTAGAGTTGTTGTTGTTGGCATGGCACGAAGTCAACATCCTCTTCCCGGTCCACCCTTATGCAGTCGTCATGACCATCTTTGCCATTTTCTCCTTTTTCTCCTCTTTCTAGCCACCAATGAAAGAAGTGACAGAAGTGCGCAAGGTCATGGCAAAGGGAGGGCCTTTTTTGCCATGACTATAGAGGCCAACCTAAGTCTAGCCGTGAGTTGCAAAAAGGCCTCGCCTTTGCTGTGGCCACCCACCCCCTCCACCACTACCACTTCCTCTCTTTTTTTTTTTATTAATGAGGCTATATATAACGACCGCCCATTTTTAAATAATAATATCTAATATACATAATTAGTATGTAATCGCACATGATGGCCGTTAACGAGAAACAACCAAATATTTTTCTTTTCTTATCATCTTATACTCATTGTAGAATATGTCAGAGTAATTGCACAGTCAAGAATTTTAAAAATATATTAACAAAAGTTTATAACATGAGCTTAATATACATACCAAAGTTTATTGTACATAAAGCTAGTAGTTATAGCAAAATATACTTGTCATGGCACATCGTGCCCTTACATATCGGTCATATATTTTTATATTATTTTTCTGACGTAGCAAACACACAACTATTTGAAAATCTTTTCTTCATTCACTTCTCCCATCTTTGCATCACCTGCAAAGTCTAGAGGTGCGTGAGTATATTTATACTCAGTGGGACTTTTTAAAATCTAAAAAAAAATGCTAAGCAAAACATCTTTAAAATCAAAACAAATTCACAAATCCGATCAGATCCACAAGCCGTGATACCCAACGGCCTACCTCCGCGCTCATGGGACAACGGAGGCCACAAAGGGAAGGAGTTTCCCTATGATGCTCCACCCTGTGCGCGCCACTAGCCGATTATTTTCTTGGTGGGCATTAAAACAGTGTACGAAACCAATATACTACGTGGTGCGTACAAAATCAATTCATATCTATATATGTAGCAAAATGATCACATAATTTAAGCAAAAATCTATTCATCGATTCAACCAACGTCATACTCATATTTAAATCAAACACTTCAAGAGAAACTGACTCTGATCAGCAAAGCAGTTATTTAGAGTTTAAAACACCATACCTTAACCTTGGGTATAAGATTCGTAAATATAGAGGCTTCAGACGATAAAAATAACCCCACCATAGCGTTCAACACAATCACTTTAGTAGAGAATGCCTTTTGAACGAGCAAAATTAAACTTGAAATGACCCAGAAACAATATAAATAAGATAAGGAGAAAATGAGAAGGAAGATAAGGTTTTCTTGATCTTTGAGAGGTCGGTTTAAGAAAATAACCTTTCTATTGTGAAGAATGTAACACCTCGCTTTTTGATTACGTCTAACTAAGGGGGTTAGAGGTAATTAGTAATTTTTGTAATAAGTTATAGATGATTTTAACCATTGAAACCTCCGTACTCGAGTAGAGGTTGAAGAAACGAGCGTAACGAATCAAAGAACGGGCAAAACGGAGGTCGGGACCGGAAGTTACGATATTTAAGAAACATGCAATATAGGTGGAACCCACTTAGAAAGAGCACGATTTATTACTTTAAGTGGGTTAATATCGAAGGGCTCATCGATACGAGTCCAACAGTACCTAGAACTCGCGAATCCGAATCCGGGGCAGGAAGATATGCGCGTTTGGAGATTTAAATTTATAAAAAAATAATAGAAAAAGAATTTGAACCGGCGCACGGCGCGCGACTGGCACGCCGCAGCGCGCGGGCCGGTGCGATGCGCACGCCCACATTACCAAGGATGCCACAGAATAACGGCGCCGCTGTTCCGCGCGTGGGCGCGAGCCACGCGTTACTGCGGCGCCACCGTTTCGGCTGCTCAGGGGGTTTATATATACCCCATTTCTTCCGATTTTTGGAGCAGAATTTCCTTTCCTCTGTTTCTGACCGTTCTGAGGCTGATTAAGGCCGTTCAACACCCGTTTCCTACTAAATCGAGCATGCTCTACGCAATGGAGTGATCCTTTCTTCGAGTTGGAGTCCGTATAAGGAGGAAAATGCCCCAAGACAAGGAGAGGTTATGCCCGTTACCTTCGAGCATCAACCAACTTTGTTTTCTCTGTTTATGGTCATCCTAACTCCAATTTAGTCGATTCAAGAGGCGTTATTGACTAAATCGAGTATGCTCTACGTGATGGAGGGTTCCATTTTCTGAGTTGGCAATCGTATAAGGAGGAAACACCTCAAGACAAGGAGAGGTTCTGCCCGTTATCCTTGTGCACCGATCAACTTCGTTTTCTCTGTTTCTGGCCATCCTAACTCCGATTTAGTCGATTCAAGATGCGTTCTTCACTAAATCGAGTATGCTCTACCAAATGGAGGGTTCTGTTTTATTAGTTGGCAATTGTATAAGGAGGAAACACCTCAAGACAAGGAGAGGTTCTGCCCGTTATCTTCGTGCACCAATCAACTTCGTTTTCTCTGTTTCTGGCCATCCTAACTCCGATTTAGTTGATTCCAGAGGCATTCTTGACTAAATCGAGTATGTTCTACACATTCGAGGATTCTATTTTTTGAGCTAGCGATCATATAAGGAAGAAATGCCCCAAGACAAGGAGCAGCCTTGCCCGAACATTGGAACAAGGAAAAGAGACCGGAGCAAGACGGGGTTCTGTCTGTAGATATCGAAACCTTATGAGACATGATGGGAATAAGCATTCCTGATCTCCCGTTTTAATTATAGAATGACATGTGCTAGTTATGATGTGTGTTATGCTACGATCTATATGCTTGATGTGCTATGTGCCTATATGCCATGTTGTGTGCCTATCTGCCATGATGTGTGCTTTATATGTCATGATGTACGTTTATATGTTATGATGTGTGTGGTCTCGCTCTAGGGTAGAGCGAGACGTATAATTTGTGTTTTCGGTCTCGGCTCAGTGATAGAGCGAGACGTGTATGTGTAGTTATGATCCCACTCAGTGGTAGAGCGAGATGCACGTTTTTGGCTTATTAATTTCTGCTTGACTTCGATATATGATGAATTTTGTAAATACCCGTATATACATATTTTAACGTATATGATTTTGTGATGTCTGATGTATGTAGTAGCTGTTAGGCATAACTACGTTCGGATCCGATCGTGTTGGAATAATATCCAATACATACGTAGGCAACCAACGGCAAGACAACGTTGGCCCGATCCAAATCAATTATAAATATATGTTTTAATTCTATTTTACACACAATGAACTATGAAGCTTCATCGTGTGTATGCGTTTGTCACAACCTAAGTCTACATACGAGGAAGCTTTGAAAGCTTCGTAGTGCGTAGATGAACGTTGTACCTTTCGCACACAGACGATGATTCCTGGCTCAAGGAAAAGAAAAATTTTCTATTAGTGATTTTGTGGACTCGGCTTGGGTCGGGTCGTTACAAATGGTATCGAAGCATTGATCTGTCTGTGAGAGTATAGTAATTTTGATTTTAAATTTCTATCTTCAATGCGTTGTGATTATCTTGAAATAAATTTGAAGTAAATTTCACTTCTAAGATGTGTTGTCGTTAATTTGAATTAAATTCTGATTTTCAACTTTCGGTTACGAATGTACGATCTTAGATTTTAATTTAATTTTGAACTTTTGTTCTACACTTGTAAGATTGGATTTAATACAAGCTTCTATTTTGAACGCTCTATTTGACATGTGCGACATTTGATTAATATGGGCTTTAATTTTAAGAATTTGATTTTTAAGTGGATTTTGTATTGAAATTTCTGTTTGCATATCTTGCAATGAATTTGCTATAATTGTAAATCTTGTGAATTTTAATCTTAAACAAAAAAGATTTGAAAATGTTATTATGAATAAATCATGCCTGAATATGACATGTAATTTTATGCTTATGAAATGTTAAAATTACATTGAGCTCTAATTTGGATAAATTCTAATTTTATAATTAGAAGTAATTTTTTTCTTCCTACGTATGTGTATTTGACTAATGGCATGCTTAGACTTTATTAATGTCGATTTTAAATTAGAATTGATTTAAAATTTTTGCTTTGAATATGTTACATCTGATTTAGTATGAGATTTAATTTGTTTGAAATTTTTATCGCCATGTGTTGCATGAAGTTTGATGTAAACATTAATTTAATAATTTTTATTTTTTAATTGAAAATTATTTATAGTTTAAGTCTGAATGTGTTGCATCATTTATCAATATCAAAAATAAGATTTTATATGAATTTTTCTCTTGAACTTTTCATTTTGTATATGTGATATTGAATTTTTATGAATTATAAATTTTAATCGTAAGTTATATGAAAATTCTTTCTGAATAATTTGATTTAGAATTAATTTAGAATTCCATTTTGCATGTGTTACATTGAGTTTTAGACAGATTTTGATCTTTCCAAATTTCAAATTTTCAATCGATAATAAATTGAAATTTTGTTTTCTCGTATAGCTTTAGATTTAATCGGAAACCTTTATTTTTATGAATTGTGATTTTGAATTCGACTCGATCGAAAATTTTGTTCTGAATTCGTTACATGATTCTTTTTAGATATTTTCAACGACTTTGATTTTATATGTATTTTAAACCGTGGTAGAATTACCATGCGTAACCACCAACCGCTCATGATATGGGATATGGAGCGCTAGTGGAAACTCTACGGTTAATTCTACTCGGGTATTAAAATAAGATTTGATTTCAAATTTGTTTTCAAAGATGGTAGAATTACCACAAGGTAACCGCTAACCGCTCATGATATGAGACATGAAGCGCTAGTGGAAAAACCCTACGGTTAATTCTACTTGACTATTTAAATCAAATTTGATTTCAACTGATTCAAAAATTAAATTATTTTCAAAGACGGTAGAGTTACAAAGGAGTAACCACCGACCGCTCATGCTACGTGACATGAGGCGCTAGTGGAAAACTCTACAGGTAATTCTACTTAGGTATTGAAATTTAATTTCAATTGGTTTCAAAGGTGGAAGAATTACCATGGGGTAACCACCAAACGCTAATGGTGTAGGACATGAGACGTTAGTGGAAAACTCTACGATTAATTCTACCAGAGTGTTGAAATGGAATTTTAATTTCAAATTGTCTATTTTAGAAAATATTTTTGATTATTTTCAAAGGCGGTAGAACCATCTCAGAGTAACCAGCAAACACCCACAGTATAGAAGGTGGGGTGTTAGTGGACAACTCTGCAGTAAATTCTACCGATGTATTTATACGAATCCTCATTTCTAAAATATGAGTATTTTAAAAGTTTGTTTAAAATCTGTTTTGAAAAACAGTGGAAATTCCGAAGAGAAATCACTAAACACCTATAATATGAAATATCAAGCGTTAGTGGACTTCTCTAAGGTTGAATCTACTGATAGATTTGATATAAAGTTTAATTTCAAATTCCATGTTATTTGAAAATAGATTTGAAATTTAATAAATTTATCTCAATTGCCTGCGAAATTGCTAAGAAGAAACCATAAAATACCTGTGGTGTAGGACATGAGGTGTTAGTGGACAGCTTCAAGGTTGATTCCGCTAGTATATTGAAATAAATTTCGATTACAAATTTGATTTAATTAGAAATATTTATTTAGGATTTGATTTGACAATGAAGTTTTCGATGATTTGGGTCTTCGGACTGTCTAGATAGTTATTTGGTATAAAGCCCAAAAGCTATCAATTTTGGATACCGCCAAATTTGGCTCTAGCGTGCACAGGTGTGGAGCATCATGGGAAAGCTCATATCCTTCCGTCTTCCATGTCCCCATGAGTATGGATAAAGTCGTTCGGTATCGCGGATTTAAATAAAGATACCCCAAATATTGATTCGGTTCAGGCGTGCACAGGTGTGGAGTATCATGGGAAAGCTCCTATCCTTCCGTCTTCCGTGTCCCCATGAGTGCGGATGAAGCCGTTCGGTATCGCGGATTTAAATAAAGATACCTACCAAAAATTTTGTTCATTTTTGGCATGCACAGGTGTAGAGCATCATGGGAAGGCTCCTATCCTTCTGTCTTCCGTGGACCCATGAGTGCGGATGAAGCCGTTCGGTGTCGCAGATTTAAATAAAGATACCCCAAATAATTATTCGGTTCTGGCATGCACAGGTGTAGAGCATCATGGGAAAGCTCCTATCCTTCCGTCTTCCATGTCCCCATGAGTGCGGAAGTAAGCCGTTAGGTATCGCGACACTCTGATTTAAGATTTTTAAATAAACGATATGTCTAATTTTTAATGACATCAGATTTCTGAACAATGATTTATCCGATTTTGAATTTACTATCGGATTTCGTCTATGAACGATTTATCATATTTTGTTGAACGATCGAATTATTGAACTTTAAAGGAATGATATGTCTGATTTTGACCGACATATCAAAATTCTGAATGAAGATTTATTTGACTCTGAATTAAATATCGAATTTTGTACGATATGATTTATCCGATTTTAAATTTATAATCGGATTTTGTTTGCAACATTTTATGTGATTATGAATATTTCTTCAAATTTTAAAGATTAGGTTCTATTTATATATGACATTTGATTATGATCTATTGAAGTTTGTTAAATAAGTACTTATTCAATTAAATATCGGAGTTTGTTAGATATTTATATGTGTTTTGACGAGTATTTTGGGCGAATTGCGAGGACGCAATTCATTTAAGGGGGAAAGAATTTTCGATTACGTCTAACCAAGGGGGTTAGAGGTAATTAGTAATTTTTGTAATAAATTATAGATGGTTTTAACCATTGAAACTCCGTACTTGAGTAGAGCTCGAAGAAACGAGCATAACGAATCAAAGAACGGGCAAAACAGAGGTTGGGACTGGAAGTTACGACATTTGAGAAACGTACAATATAGGTGAGACCCACTTAGAAAGAGCACAATTTATTACTTTAAGTGGGTTAATATCGAAGGGCTCGTCAATACGAGTCTAACGGTACCTAGAATGCGCAAATCCGAATCCGGGGTAGGAAGATATGCACGTTTGGAGATTTAAATTTATAAAAAAAATAGAAAAAGAATTTGAACTGGCACGCCGCAGCGCGCGGGCCGGTGTGATGTGCACGCCTGCATTACCGCGGGCACTGCGGGTGCCGCGGTTCCGCGCGCGGGCGCGAGCAGCGTAACGATTTTTGGAGCAGAATTTCCTTTCCTTTGTTTCTGACCGTTCTGAGACCGATTAAGGTCGTTCAAGACCCGTTTCCTACTAAATCGAGCGTACTCTACACAATGGAGCGATCCTTTCTTCGAGTTGGAGTCCGTATAAGGAGGAAAATGCCCCAAGACAAGGAGAGGTTATGCCCGTTACCTTCGAGCATCAACCAACTTTGTTTTCTCTGTTTATGGCCATCCTAACTCCGATTTAGTCGATTCAAGAGGCGTTCTTGACTAAATCGAGTATGCTCTACGTGATGGATGGTTCCGTTTTCTGAGTTGGTAATTGTATAAGGAGGAAACACCCCAAGACAAGGAGAGGTTCTGCCCGTTATCTTCGTGCACCGATCAACTTCATTTTCTCTGTTTCTGGCCATCCTAACTCCGATTTAGTCGATTCTAGAGGCGTTCTTGACTAAATCGAGTATGTTCTACACATTCGAGGATTCTGTTTTCTGAGCTAGCGATCATATAAGGAAGAAATGCCCCAAGACAAGGAGCAGCCTTGCCCGAGCACCGGAACAAGGAAAAGAGACCCGGAGCAAGGTTCTGTCCGTAGATATCGATACCTTACGAGACATGATGGGAGTAAGCATTCCTGATCTCCCATTTTAATTATAGAACGGCATGTGCTAGTTATGATGTGTGTTATGCTACGATCTATATGCTTGATGTGTTATGTGCCTATATGCCATGTGTGCTTTATATGCCATGATGTACGTTTATATGCTATGATGTGTGTGGTCTCGCTCTAGGGTAGAGCGAGACGTGTTATTTGTGTTTTCGGTCTCGGCTCAGTGATAGAGCGAGACATGTATGTGTGGTTATGATCCCGCTCGGTGGTAGAGCAAGATGCACATTTTTGTAAATACCCGTATATACATATTTTAACGTATATAATTTTGTGATGTCTGATGTATGTAGTAGCCGTTAGGCAGAACTACGTTCGGATCCGATCGTGTTGGAATAATATCCAATACGTACGTAGGCAACCAACGACAAGGCAACGTTGGCCCGATCCAAATTAATTATAAATATATGTTTTAATTCTGTTTTACACACGATGAACTATGAAGCTTCGTCGTGTGTATGCGTTTGTCACAACCTAAGTCTACGTACAAGGAAGCTTTGAAAGCTTCGTAGTGAGTAGATGAGCATTGTACCTCTCGCACACAGACGATTCCTGGCTCAAGGAAAAGAAAAATTTTCTATTAGTGATTTTGTGGACCCAGCTCGGGTCAGGCATTACAAAGAACACCATCGATTTAGTAAGAAACAGTTTTTAAACGGGTTAAAACAAACATAGTATGGCTCAGAAGTGTGGAGAAAACAAGGAGAGAATGAGGGATTGGGGGTGAAAACCAATTTTCACCCCCACCCCCTATTTATAGGCAGTGCACCACCAAATTTGATGGTGCCGCCAAAAATAGTGGCGCGAACGTGCATCAGCGCGTTCATCACGCTCCGCATGTGCGCGCACACCCTTTTTTTTAACCTTATAACTTTAAACAGTCATATCTATTTACCCCGACCTCCGTTTTAAGCGTTCTTAGTGTCGTTAAACTTATATTGACGAGCCCTACGAAACCACAACACTTATGAATATATTTACATATATTTTACAAGTGAGTCCCGTTAGTTAAGTCATGCTTCTTGAAGTCATAACTTTCATTCTCGACCTTTATTTTTTACGGTTTTTGACTTGTTACGCTTGTTTCTTTAAGCTCTACCATAATCTTATAAAATATTATTACATAAAAAAATTATTAAAAACTCTAAAATTATATTTATTAAAGACTAAAAATTTTACGGTAAATTTTTAAGTCATATGTACCCCAATATGAGAATATTGGGGTATAGCTTCATTTTTATTTTATTTTTTAAAAACCTAGCTAGACGGTGGAGCCAAAAAAAAAAAAAACCAAGAGTGAAAGCGTGGTCGTCGCCAACACCACCGTCCGAGGCACAGTCAGCGTTGTCACGGACAATGTAAGAGGAAAAAAGAACGAAGAGTAAGGAGATCGAGGTGGATACATGATAGGGAAAGAAGGGGGGACACGGGGAAGAGGACAATAAAAAACAAAGGCAAACCATAACAAATTTGGGATCTGAGCTGGCCGCAGACAAAAAGCCAACCTTTGTCGCTGCCACGCGTAGCCCCTCCCTCCTCGTCCTTTCTCCTCCGCCTCCTCCTTTTCTTCCACCATCACGGTAGCGCGGATAATTAAGAAGGGGGTGAAAGCATGGTCGGCTCTGGCACCGGGCGGGGGGAGGGGGGCGGTTGGGTTGTAAAACTAATGAATTACCTTCACTTTTTTAAAAAAATGATAAAAAAGATGCATTCATGTATTATTCTTCATCCAATGTTTAAGCTTGGTGCGTGCAGGGAATCGATGGACAAGTACAGCAACTTTACACCTCCCGGTGTTGTATTGCAAGCAGGAACAAATTTAATTCTAATGGGCAGTTCATTCTTGTCGGAAATGTCTTCAAAACAGGAAATTAAGTCTCCGATCAGTGAACTCTTTCTACCAACTGACCCGGAAGATAAGAAGTTTCCCAACCTTCTAACACGTGAAACATCACCTCGAGCTTCCGGGAAAAGTCTCTCGATACCGCACATAGGAGTTCGCCGTCGATCTTCTAATGTTCAATCGTTACTTAACGGTAGTTTATCAACTTTTCTTTCCCACATCATTCGTAGGTACTATGAATTCGACTATGCAAAGATCGCAATTGATATTCTTATTTTCGCGCTTGAAGTAAGCTAAATATCCTTGTTATATGATATACTTAATGTGGTAATAATTACGTCAAGTCCTGTTCTTACTTTTATTGAAAAGGAGCTTGGCTGTAGTAATTTGTATAGAAATGTCTTTACATCCCATAACGAGCCTGCCTTGAACTGACTTTATTTGAAACACTCGCAAGTTGCAACCTTGACAAATAAAACACAATACGTCATTTAATACTCCCTCCGTCCCATATTAATAGTTGTATTTTAAAAAACAGTAATTTTTACTAAATGGTGAAGCCTACATCTTTGAGATAGGAAAATAAGCTCTCACTTTCAAGTACCTAATCACCTAGAATTTTAAAAGATTGCTCTTACTTAGGGATTTAGAGTTCTTGACTCATTATGTTTCTGAAGTTGAGGACCTAGTTCCAATATGGCAACATGTAAATGATAAGAACAGTAAAAGTTGCTTACTAAGATGCTGATTAAAATCCTTGTTCATCATGGAGGATGGCTCCCACAAAAACGGTTGCCTAAACGTGTGACGTATCTAATATGCATATATCGTTTCTATATTTAAAATAGACTCTCATTAACAGGTATTAATGTTTTGTGCGGAGTGGGACTTCTTTCAACTCCATATACAATCAAAGAAGGGGGTTGGCTCGCCCTCTTGGTACTGATCGCGTTCAGTATCATATCATGCTACACAGGACTTTTGCTGAAAAGATGCCTGGAGAGCACCCCTGGCCTCTACAATTATCCGGACATTGCACAAGCTGCATTTGGGACTAAAGGTCGCCTACTCGTTTCAGTTAAGTTTTAAAAAAATTACAAACATAATGCGTTTTTTTTAAATTGTTGTCATCACCATAATATTAGTAAGCTTTCATAAGTCATGGAGGATAAGTGTAAGATGACAATTCATGGGGTCTATGAGTATTTTACTTTTCATTTTATCACCTTTTTGTGAGTTGATTATTTATTATAAAAGAAAGGTAAATTATTGATAAATTAGCTAAAGGGTGCAAGTGCAATATTGAATCAAACATAGTTTCAAACCATACGTATACTAAATCTAATAACTTTTGGAAAATTTTCTTAGACTTCATTAAAGCTTGTGCTTTTAGATCATTTTCTTCACAACGGGAACCCACCGTAACGGTAATAAATAGAGCTGTTAGTTGTGTGTCTAACTTAGACCAACGTCTAAAAGAGAGTCCATTAGCTATTTACTATGTGATTAAGAAAACGCAGTTTTTCATACTCCATTTTATTTCATTAGTCCTATTTACATTAAGGCGGAAAATATGTTTCAAATTTATTCGCTTTGTGCAATGATAGATTTGAATTTTTACTCTGACATACAATGAGAATGGTGTGTGTCTGAGAGAGAGAGAGAGAGAGGGAGGGAGGCAGAAGTATTCATTTCTCTAAAAGTTAGGTTTGTAATTTTGACTCAAGACTGACAATTTTGCTTTGTTGACGCAGATACTCTTGTATCTGGAGTTATATGTAAGTGTTTGCACTCCTCATTTTTCATATTTCATTGCCGTATTTCAAGAGTAGCGTTTTTTCATGGAAGAAGACATACTGCATTTTCTGCATCAATATGTACTTCGGTAATAGTTAACAAGGCATTATTTTTTCATAGGGTGACTGTGTGGAATTTATAATATTAATGGGTGATAACTTGTCGTCACTCTTCCCGGAGGCTTACATGGACGTATTCGGAGTTCATCTAACCGCTAACAGGCTCTTTGCCGTTGTAGCTACCATTGCTGTTCTCCCTACGGCTTGGCTCCAAGACCTCAACTTTCTATCTTACGTTTCAGGTTTCCCACCCTCTGAATTGATATTATATGCATAAAATTATTTTCTTGGTTTGAGCTCTGAAGTGCTCATGCATTCCGGGTAATGGTCTTTTAGCTGGTGGAGTGGTGGCTTCAATACTTGTGGCCTGTTGCTTGTTGTGGGTGGGAGTAGAAGAAGTTGGGTTTCATCCCAGTGGATCAGCCTTGAACATTCGGAACCTTCCAGTGGCACTTGGGTTGTACAGCTTTTCCTATGCCGGCCACTCTGTTTTCCCGAACATCTACTCATCTATGAAGAATCCCGCAAAGTTTCCATCAGTTCTTCTAATCAGGTGTGGTTCCTAGACACGATCGATGAGTATGTTGAACGTGTTAGCATAATTCTATTCTTATATTTACTTAGCCTTGATTTAAGTGACATGTAACAATATGTAGGGAAGACAGACATGTATAGGATTCCTTTACTTAACTTGGAGAAAAAATTATGCTAAACATTCGTTTCCCACCTTACGTTTATCTAATTAGTATAGTAACTTAGGTCACTTCACCATCAGAGACTATGCACTTGAAGAGTTACAGCCTTAATAACGATTCTAAATATATATGTCAACTACATAGCATAAAGTACATCTAATTTGGCTGGTTTTTGCAAATGTTTTGCTGAATTCAATGCCAATTGCCTCCTTTCTTATGCTAAATGCAGTTTTGCGGTTTGCACAATTAATTCTCTATTGTGGGGTGGCCGTAGCTGGATTTCTGATATTCGGTGAAGCAATAGATCCTCAATTCACATTGAATCTGCCTAACCAGCTTCGGGCTTCCAAAATTGCAATCTGCTCAACGGTAAGCTAAATGTGCACATTGGTAAATGGAGCTAACGATAGAGAACTTAGTTGACTGATACTATTTTTTTTAATGTCTAAATGGATTCGTAGGTGGTAAATCCATTGACGAAGCATGCGCTAACACTCAGCCCAGTTGCTTTGAGTTTAGAAGAGCTCTTGCCCTTGGCATGGTTCAGTTCTCATACCGTCTCCTTACTTATTGGAACATGTTTGGTCTTATCAACTCTGCTGGTGGGACTGTCTTTTCCCTTTTTTGGTAAGCTTCCAAATGGCTATATTGTGCTCTTGGACATCCGATGGCCATCTCGCTTAGATTAAAAAGATATAAAAAAATGTTTGGATTAGTGATCTACTTGACACATTGTTGCAGGTCTTTTGATGGCTTTGCTTGGTTCTTTCATAGCCATGCTTATAGTAAGTTCCCATCTTGTGCAATTCCTAATTATGAAATAAAAAGTTGGCATTATATCAACTATAGGTTTACATATCAATGCAGGCTTTGATCATCCCATGTGCTAGTTACCTAAGCATTATGAGAGGAAGGCTGCATTGGAGTCAGGTAAATGGAAACAGTTTCTGTTTGTAATAATTTATATATCATATTGGTGTACCCATTCATATTATTTTCGTTCTTCGGAATTTTCAGGTTACAGTTTGCAGTCTAATTATAATGGTTGGACTCATAGGTTCAATATCTGGCACATACGTAACTCTAAAGAGACTTAGCAGCGTATAAGTGAGTTTTAAATTTTTAATGGTGGTGAGTTTTGTTTACCTAGACAACAAATAGCTGAGAAGTTGACAATTTTGGACGAGAACTTTGCTATCTACTACTGAGGTTCCACGGACTAACTTTCAATCTTATACTGAGGGAACAACAACTTTTGCATTGCATGAGGATCCATGCACTTGTCAACAATATAGTTGGCACGGATTGAGATGAATTGCCAAATGTAATAAAACTCTTGAATGAGTAGAATCAGATTTGTTTACCTTCTATGTACGGCTTATGAATCTATGTTTTTTTCTCTTGATACAAGCGACAAACTAGAGATCTCTGACTTAAGTTGTGCTTCCAAAGATTTTACCAAAACAAGAGGTTTTAGGCGTTATATATCCATCATTCAGATTGAATTTGAACCCAATCTACCAATATGTATTATTCTCTCCGTGCATATTAATAACTCTATTTAAAAAATAATAATATTTATTAAATAATGATTAACAGAATGAAAAATAAACTTATGATACTTTTTTTTTAAGTACTTAATTACTTAAATTGAGCAAAATATATCTATTAAAATAGAACAAACATTTTTGCTCAATGGAACCATTAATTTAGGACGGGCAGAGGGGGTATTTTTTTTATTAACTAGTAGACACACAGTAGGAATACATATAAGATCTCCATTAATAGCTTTAGCCCCCCAGCTAACGAAGAAGAATTTCTCAGTTCTAATTTCCTGGAGCTAATTCACCAATGAATCCCTCACGCAGCCCTCAAGTGTATTTCTGCCTAAACTAGGCATGCCCTATTTCAGAAAAGGAAAGACCATTACGAAGAACTTCATGCTATGCAAATGCATTAATAGTACAGTTATAGTACAACTTATTTTATTATTATAATTATTTTTAAAATCTTTATTTATAATCATTCTATTAAGTAAACGGTATAGGTACTTTTATAACTATTTCTTCTACTAATAATCGGCCGATTAATTGGATAATTATTATTTATTATATTTTTTAAAATGTGCTAAAAAAGATTAAAATAAATATTTTATATTTACTTAATTAGATATTATTAAGGTAAAAAATTAACATCATTACTACTGTTATTTATAGTTGTTACAAATAAATTATAAAGATTAAACATAAAACATAAATAAATATATATATTAGGCATATATATATATATAATATAATATAATATAATTACTTATTTTCTAATAATTATTTCCTATTATATGATTCCAACTTCAAGATATCCATCTACTGCCTATTTGAGAAAAATCCTAATGTGAGAATAATAATTGTCTTCTCATAGCTAGCTATCTTTAAAGGGTATTAAAGGAAAAAATGAGACCACATGCAGTGATGCATATTATCTATTAGTGTCTTTTTGAAACAATATTTTAAAACCCAGCTAGGACCCTAACCCAGATTAGTAGCCAGACCAATGTTTTAAAAACTGGCCTGGACCAGCTAGTCGGACCGGGCTCAATTGGATCCTATTGATAAATCGGGTCGGTTAATCTACTTTAACGGGTTAAGTTCACCTGACTGGGTCAACACAACCCGACCGATTGAACCGCCAACTCGTTGCCCGAGTCATACCAGTTTAATACTCTCATGGAAAAAATTTATGTTGGAGACGGGTTTCGAACTCATATTCTGTGAAAGCCCATCAACAAGCATAACCCATTGGGCTGCAACAAGAACAACTTTGTTTATACACATTTTTATTTTATATAATATTTATCTGCTTTACATTGCTCCAAAAAAAATTCTCCAAGATGGGATTCGAACCCAGGTCGTCATAAAAATAGCATTTACGCTCTATCGACTAAGTTATAATGATTTTGTGTAAATATTATACCTATCTTTCTATTCAATCTAATAAATGGGAAAATTGGTTGACCCACAGTTGAACCCAATTAACCCGGCCCAATAACCAATCTGGGCCAATGGCCAAGCCAATTTTTAAAACATTGGGCTGGGCTAAGTCAACTCAGGTTGACCGAATGATGACATCATCACTTAAAAAAATTAAAATAGTTCCTCATATTTTAAATAAAGTTTCACAAAAAGTGGGGTGAGTAAAACTCAGTAAGGTTTGAATTCAGCGACAATAATAAAAAAAATATCATGACATGGTAATATAGCAATTCAGATTTATAATTGACATGGTATACCATTTTCTGATCATTCCCTTGCTAAACCCATATTTATCTATAAACATAAAAGCTATCATATATATGACACACCTATCAAAGTTAGGGAATAAATAATTATATCATAATTTAGCATCCATCCTGTATAAGTAATGATCCTTATCCATTAAAAATCAAGCACAATAGCATGCCTAATCCGCATGAGAAGTATATCTCACACTCTTTTGGATCATGCGACAATATCACGTAAACTTGCAAAATAGTGTTTCATTCACACCATTCATATCATATAAACCTACATAATAGTCTTAATCACACGATTCAGATCTTGTATTCATATCACATCAACCTTCATGAGGAGTGTATCTAATACATAATTCAGATCATGCACTCATATAAATCTCATACATTCCATAGCTCATTCACCTCCACGATAAGTGTCTAAACCACACTACATCAAGATCATGCATAATAAATCGCATCCACATATGTCACATAATCTCAAATATCCATACACAACCTGTGTAATCTGGGCATAATATTATCTCATATACATTCATTATCATCAAATAATGAATGTCTCAATCATGGTGAGGAATACAATCATATCCAATCATCTGCTCTGGATGTAGTCCAATTTTCTAACCGGAAACCTAGGGCATTGCTCGCTCTAGACACAGTCCGAATTCCATATAAAAAACTAGGGTGTAGGGGTAGTCAACCCCTCTGCTCGCTCTGGATAATCCACACTGGAAGTCTGAATTAACTAGAGCAGTTCTGCTTGCTCTGGACAGTCTGGGCTAGGAACATCTGAATTAACTAAAGCAGTGTGTTCACTCTGGACATCTCTACGGTGGAAGAGTTCGAATTAACTAGAACACTTGGTAGCTGGTGCACGGAGGCATACCACCCTGGGTGTTCAATGTTTAGGTTTGATTATCTCAAGAAATCTCAACCGCAAGACGAGTTCATCCCTCATCTCCATATATCTCAAGTCGACTCAACCCGGGGAGTATCCATGTTCCACATGTGGAACTCAAATCAAAATCATGTCCTTTCAGACCAACCAAATTCCGATTAAGCCAATAATTAATTAATCCGGCATGCAATCTCACATCATTGCATACAATCAATCAACTACGACTAATCATCAATAAATACTCATTTATGAAGTCCATTTCATGATGCATGAAATCATGATGCATACGTGAGCAAGATCTATGTAAATTCCTACACATGGAACATATTCTCATCGGTCCCCACATGCATCATATTCGAATCATAAACAACCATGATTTCATAGCAAATACCCCACATGTGTGTGTGTTCATACATTTCTAAACACATGGACATGCTTTGACAATAGCTCATAAGACAATCCACACATGCTTTGATAAAAATTTAATCATAATTACCAACTAAAATCATAGGTGAAATCTAACGTAAACCATCATTCCATTCATATAAAATCAAATGCTCAACTCTTGCAATCATGATTATTCTACACATGAAGCTAGAACGTGATATCATCATTCACCCATAATTCATTCATATTATAAGATAACATATCATCTCATTGTCATACAATAACCTTGTTGGAAACATACTTAGAACATAAGAATTTCATCATCCATAAGTTCAAGATAATCAATGTTAACATGTCTAACCATCCACATGTAATTCCACAAAATACTTAAGAATGTTTCATAAATACCAACATACATAGCATCCCTTCTAAAAGTTTACTCTAGCTCAAAACACTCCGCATAAACATTAGAAACATCACTTGGGAGCAAAACACCTAAATGAGCATAACAAACAAAAGGGTCAAATCTGCTGTATAGCCAATCGATCGGCCCAATCAATCGGCCACTAGGCCCGATCGATCACCAACAAGGCAGATTGATGTCTTCTTCTTCATTTCAAAATTTAAAACCGAAATACCATTAATGGAGCTTAAAATCTTAATTTCAAGCCTTAAACAACATCAAAATTAAATTAAACATTTCATAGCATTAAATCAACTCATTTCAAATTAAAACCCTAAGTAATCAAGTCAAAAGATTAACTTTTTGCAAATCCACTATTAAAGCCCTATATATGAAACCCATTAATCAAAACACATAAAAATCGATATTTGTATACATATTATAGCTAAGATGAAAATCCATTACCTCTCCACTAGATTTGAATCATATTTGCTCTTCAATCACTTCCAAAACCTTCCAAAAATATGATTGTTTATGTTAAAACACACATAAACTCGATTTAGACTTAAAAATCATAAAATAAATCATAGATCTAGAGCTGAGGAGGTATAAAATTAAATTTGTGAAGGTTAGGGTTTGAAGTAGAGGAGTAAAATAGTAATTTAATGATTTTAAAATAGATTGAATCAATGGAGGAAGATAAGATTAAGAGGATTTTAAGAAAATCCCTATAGATTAAGTAAGGATTAAGGAAATCCTACCTCTAATCACTTCTTCTTTAGGCCTAATTGGGGATTAGGCTCTAGATCTCTTAGCTCAGCCCTTTCTTAAATGGGAAAAAGTTAGCTCATTTCTTTTTATAGGAAAGAATAGGTTATACTTAATTAAAAATTGGGGTGAGAATAAAATCTTAAACTAAAAGTAGGTATTTTGGTCATTTAAACTCTCATTAGGACCAGAAAAATTCTAAAAATTTTTGTAGTGACTTCATTTAATGTTTAGGATGTTTTTGACTAAAAACCCCAAATTCAACTGTGGGCCCATAGGGGTCCCACCAAACCCTAATTTTTCAAAACATATATAAAAATTCCCAAAAACTCACAAATAGCTTGGATTCACTTAAAACCCACAAATATGAAATTATTTTTTGTTTAAAACCTTTAGAAATCATATTTATTTATAAAAATCATCAAAATTAATTAGAAACGGCTTAAACCACATAAAAGTAATTAAACATAATGAATTAAAACTGTTCAAGTTCAGGGATCTTACATGGCTAATACCCAAACTGTTATGATTGTGAAGAAAGTGTATAAGTATTATAATCTCCACCTTCCCCAGCTTTAGGAGAAATATCCTCAAATAATATTAATAATGTAACCCATAAAAGCCTAAGACCTATATGACCTATGAATCTCAAAACATTTAAAACTTAGACTAGATTAATTTTATCTAGCCACATATTTGTCAAATAAATTGGATCCTCTTCACGTTGAATTAGCTTAATGAATAGCTCATCCAATGAACTACAACTCAAAAATTATCTCAAACCCTATTAAGACTAGTGTAAATTCTTGTAACTACCCTCGGTTCATTAATCAAGGTAAGTTTCTAAGTCATGGCCCTATTCACTCCATGAACTAGTCACAAACCTTATTGAAGATATTTTAGTCTTTATCTTATTTAGGTGTTCTCCCCCAAAATCCAAAGACAACCAAACTCTCTTGATTAATCCTCATTAATCTTAATTTATAAATATATTAATGAAGGCAATATGCAACTACTACAAAATTAAACTTAGTTGTGGAGGTGCTATTTGTCACACCCCGGCGATGCCCGACCCGAGCCGAACCCGGTCCAAGGGCCGATCAAGCGCGCGGGGGCGATGAAGGGAAAATTGAGAAACGGTTTAGCAGAAGACTTAACCCTAACCACGGGCAACTTAAACAGAATTACGGAGTACGCACATTCCTTTGAGCAAGAGTAAGTAAGAAGAAAGGAAAGAGAGTTGCTTAAGACAAAGTAAACAACTAGTCTCAAACCCACATGCTTAGTCAACTATAGCCCACACTGGCTCAAAATAAGTCTTATGCATCACAACTATATAAAGTAGCATAAAAATCCAACAGAAAACCGTACACAAAGGTTCTAAACATAAAGCATAAACCAAGGAAAATAAGTCACACAAGAGTCTCCACCATCACATCCAAGTTATCTCCGACCTTTCCTCAAAGAGGAGATCATGTCCGTCTGTGTGTCGCACCACGCAGCCCCAAAGCAAAACACAAGAAAGAGGGGTGAGTTTAACAAACTCAGCAATGGTTTTTAACTTAACTATCATCATCGAAAATACGATAGCATAACAATAAACTCATTTAGATCAAAGATTGACAAGGTACATCATTTTCTGATCACACATACACGTCACCTAAACCTGCATCATAGTGCATGATCCACATAGTGTCATTCACATTATAACAACCTCCATGAATGTATCTCTAACAAACATATTCCATCATGCATCACATCATAGTAACCTGCATGAATGTATCTCTAACATACATATTCCATCATGCATCACATCCTAACAACCTGCATGAATGTATCACTAACATATATATATTCCATCATGCATCACATCGTAACAACCTACATGAATGTATCTCTAACATACATATTCCATCATGCATCACATCGTAACAACCTGCATGAATGTATCTCTAATATGCATATTCCATCATGTATCACATCATAACAACCTGCATGAATATATCTCTAACATACATGTCCCATCATGCATCACATCGTAACAACCTGCATGAATGTATCTCTAACATACATATTCCATCATGCATCGCATCATAACAACCTGCATGAATGTATCTCTAACATACATGTCCCATCATGCATCACATCATAACAACCTCCATCAAGGAGTAATCATAATTTAGTGTCACATAGACAGGAACACGGACAAGGCCATGAAGGCGTGTCATGGTCCACAATTCTACACAAGAATTCAAGAAAATTCAGGGTTGTCAATCCCTAAAAACTGCTCGCCCTGGACGATCCTGGCCGAGGATGTCCCATTCTCACACAGAGAATCTAGAGCAAGGGTGTTTGCCCAGGGACATCTCCTGCGGAGGGGAGAGCCCGAATTCTCACACAGGGAACCCTAGAACACATGATAGTGGGTGCACACGGCAAACCACACTGGATTCTCAGGGTTCAAATGACACTCATAATAACAATCTCACATCCGCAAGACAAGTACATAACTCGTCCCCACATACTTCCATTTCTCTAGACTCAACCCGGGGAGTGCACTCATTCCACACAAGAACTCAAATCAAAACATGTCCTTTCGGACCAATCATGTTTTGATTAAGCCACGACCGATCAATCCGGCACACAATTTCCCACATTGCGTCCAATCGGTCAAATTCGATTAACCTTGATAAAGCCTCAATTGGAAATCCATTTTCATGATGCATGCAGCATGGTACATACATGGGCAAGGCATACATGAATCCTAATCCATGATAAGTGTTCTCATCAGCCCCTAATGCATCATTCATAATCATAATATCAAGCTTCAACATCATCATTAAACCCCACATGTGTGTGTACCTAGTAGAAGCACTTCACATAATGTATTTCAACATGCTTGAAATTAACTCACTACCACACTACACATGTGAATTAACATCTAATCATGAATTCTAGCGGAAATCATAGGAGAAGAATCATTGAAATCGTAACTCAAATCAAAACTCAACCACAATGGCTAAACACATATAAGATCATTCATTTCATCCTTAAGCCATGACATTTACCAACATCCACACATCAACTAACCACATTCTATCATGACAAATAGGTCCATTAATAGGTTGTAGTCCTACTGAAAATATGTTTAACCATAGAGAATCAACCATTCATAATTTCAAGATGACAATTCCAACACCATGCCACAAACTATAAGTCATTCCACAAATCTCTAATTATATATCTCAACTTCATAACCTCAATAGTGTGCCTATCCAGTAGCATAATATAGCTCAAAACACTCCACATTCATATGAAATTGGCAAGTTAAAGTGGAATCATCGAAATTAACATCATGCAAATAGAACACAAATCCGCTGTGTAGTTGTTTGAACGCCCAGAAGGCCATTCAATCGGCTAAACAAGAAATTTTCAAATTTACAGTTTGGCCGTTTGAACGCCCAGCAGGCCGTTTTATCGGCTAAACTGGAAATTTGTCGATTCGACAGTGTTGCCGTTCGAACGCCTAGAGGGGCCATTTGAACACCAACAAGGCAGAAATGACCATCTTCTTCCTTTCGAATTTTCAAACCGAAACTCCATTGATAACACTTCAAATCACCATCTAACAACCTAAATGACATCAAAAGTCCACCATGACTTCCAGAATACCAAACCACATCATAACAAGATAAAACCCTATGAAATCGGGATTAAAGATTACCATTTTCTAATCATGCCATTAGCACACTAAATCAAGTAACTCGATTCAAAATAAACCACAAAATCAAGAGTTTTACCATAGAAAGACTGAAATTTCGAAAGTCCATTACCTTATCCCTTGATTAGGCTTGGATTTGATGGTCACCCTTCTTGAAAACCTTACAAAGACATAGAGTTTGAATTAAACTCCATTAAAACCGATTTAACAAAGAAAACCCTAATTAAAAACTTAGATCTAGGGCTTGTTGAACATAAAAATCGAATTTTGAGAGCTAGGGTTTGTAGTAAAAAATGTAAATCAGTAGTTTTGATGTTTAAAAACGAATCAAAACTAAGGAGAAATGGTAGATTTAGAAGAGATTAAGAGAAAAGCTAGGATATATTACTTAATTAGAATGGGCTTACCTTAAACATCTTCTAATCCGGGCCTAATTGGGGATTAGGCCTGACCTCTCCTCCTCAGCCTATTCCCAAAATGGGAATTGCTCAGGTTTAACCTTTTATAATAAGCTTTGGGGTGCGTATGGGTAAGTTGTGGGGTATAAATAGAGAAATAGGCTAAAAATGAGTATTTTTACAAATTTGAGCACTAATTAACTCTGAAAAAATTTTGAAATTTTTTGTACAAGCTTAAGTTCATATATGGGTTCATTTGACATAAAAACCAAAATTTCGACGGTGGGGCCCACAGGGGTCCCGCCAAAACCCTAATTTTTGAAAAAATAGTAAAAATTCAGAAAAATTCCAAAAATTCACATTTGATTCAAAATCACTTAAAACCACTAATATTAAAGTTGATTTTGATTAAAACCATCATAAACACCATTTATCTTTGAAACCACCGAATAAATCAGAAAACTCATAACCTCACGATAACCGATAATTAAACGAAAACAAAAACCGGTTTAGAAAAGAGGGTCCTTACACTATTGGTATTAGACATCTTCTTCATTATTAGGCACATCAAGTGATGCACCCCCATGTATAGAGTTAGAGATCTCATGCAAGCTCAATTAAGTACTAGTTAATCTAATTCTTTAAGGCTCTGTTTGAAAGAAGGTATGTAAACCTTATTGAAGGTATTTTAGTTTTTATCTTATTTTGGTATTTTCTCCTAAAATCCAAAGACAACCAATCTCTCTTAATTAATCCTCATTAATCTTAATTTATCAATATATCAATGAAGGCAATATGCAACTACTACAAAATTAAACTCGCTTGTGGAGGTGCTATTGGTATTGGACATCTTATTAGGCACATCAAGAGCCCATGCATAGAGTTAGAGGTCTCATGGAAGCTCAATTAAGTACTAGTTTATCAAATTCTTTAAGGCTTTGTTTTGAAAGAAGGTACGCAAAGTACTAGTTCATCAATTAATTGTAATGAGTTGGCCAAGTATATTGTGTACATCGAACAATTTTTTCCCTCAAGTTTGAAAGAAGGTACGCACAGAATGCCCTCAACACATCGTTCTATAAGATTTCATGCAATACAGCTAAGTCAGAATGCATTAAACTTTCAACGAATACAAAGGTAACTTATCAAAACTCTTTTTATGCTTTTGGGTAAATTTGTTCTTACTTCCGATATATGGATTAGTATCCAAAATTTAGGATATGTTTGTATTACTGCACTTTATATTGATCATGATGGAGTTATGAATATGAGAACTATTACATTTAATTCATTAGAATTTCCCCATTTAGCAATTGTGATTAGTAAGTCTACAATGGCTACTCTACATGACTAATATATTAATAAAATAATTTCTATTTGTAACACCCCGACCCGAACCAGGGCCCAAAAAATCCATTAAGAAATTTTTTTCTTTCCTTAATCCAGGAATCAACATCTATATGTGAGAGGTACTGTAACGACTCGTTTTTCAATTACGTCTAACCAGAAGGGTTAAGCCTAATTAGATATTTTTGGATAAATTTTAGAGGTTTTTAATAGTTTAAACCTCTATATTTGAGTAGAGCTCGAAGAAACGAGAGTAACAAATCAAAGAATGGGCGAAACAAAGGTCATGACCGGAAGTCATGACATCGAGAAGCGTGGAAAATAGGCGGGACCCACATAGAAAGAGCATAAGTTACTGCTTTAAGTGGGTTAGTATCGAAGGACTCGTCAATACGAGTCCAACGGTATGAAGAACACGCGAATCCGAATCCGGGGTAGGAAGTTACACGCGTTTAAAGGTTTATTTAAAAAAGAAGCAAACGGCGTGCGGCGCACATTTGGCGCGCCAAGGCGCGTGGCCGGCGAGCGCGGGCATGATGCATGCCATTTTGGCGGGTGCGGGTGTGACCTATGCCGTTTCGGCGGGCGCCACCGCCCGAAACCGGCTGCACCACCGTTTTTGGCGGCACGGCGCCGGGGTTTCAGTGCCGCTCGGGTCTATAAATACCCGATTCTTCCCGTTTTTTATTCAGAACTTCTCCTCCCCCGTTTCTAACCATTCTGAGGCTGATTAAGGCCGTTGAAGACCCATTTCCTACTAAATTGAGCGTGTTCTATGCAATGGAGTGGTCCGTTCTTTGAATTGGAGTCCGTAAAAGGAGGAAAACGCCCCAAGACAAGGAGAGATTTTGCCTGTTACCTTCGAGCATCGACCAACTTCGTTTTCTCTGTTTCTGGCCATCCTAACTCCGATTTAGTCAATTCAAGAGGCGTTCTTGACTAAATCGAGTATGTTCTACATGATGGAGGGTTTCATTTTCTAAGTTGGTGATCGTATGAAGAGGAAACACCCCAAGACAAGGAGAGGTTCTACCTGTACTGACCAACTTCGTTTTCTCTGTTTGTGGCCATCCTAACTCCGATTTATTCGATTCAAGAGGCGTTTTTGACTAAATTGAAGGTGTTCTACGCGATGGTGAGTTCCATTTTCTGAGCTAATGATCTTATAAGGAGGAAATACCCCGAGACTAAGAGAGGCCCTGCCCGAACACCGGAATAAGAAAAAGAGACCCGGAGCAAGACGAGATTATGTCCGTAGATATCGATACCTTACGAGACATGATGGGAGTAAGCATTCCTGATCTCCCATTAAAATTATGGAACGGCATGTGCTAGTTATGATATGTGTTATGCTACGATTTATATGCTTGTTGTGTTATGTACCTATATGCCATGTTGTATGCCTATATGTCATGATGTGCGCTTTATATGTCATGATGTACGCATATATGCCATGATGTGTGTGGTCTCGCTCTAGGGTAGAGCGAGACGTGTAAATTGTGTTTTCGGTCTCGGCTCAGTGATAGAGCGAGACGTGTATGTGTGGTTATGATCCCGCTCAGTGGTAGAGCGAGATGTACGTTTTTGGCTTACTAATTTCCGCTTGACTCCGATATATAACGAATTTTTGTAAAT
Source organism: Saururus chinensis (assembly GCA_035235625.1). Classification (NCBI taxonomy): domain Eukaryota; kingdom Viridiplantae; phylum Streptophyta; class Magnoliopsida; order Piperales; family Saururaceae; genus Saururus; species Saururus chinensis. The sequence continues at coordinate 39,676,463 of CP141145.1, forward strand.
ACCAGTATATACATATTTTAACGTATATGATTTTGTGATATCTGACATATATAGTAGCCGTTAGGCAGAACTATGTTCGGATCCGATCGTGTTGGAATAATATCCAATACGTACGTAGGCAACCAACGGCAAGGCAACATTGGCCCGATCCAAATTAATGATAAATATATGTTTTATTTTACACATGACGAACTATGAAGCTTCGTTGTGTGTATGCATTCGTTAACCCTAAGTCTACGTACGAGGAAGCCTTGAAGCTCCGAAGTGCGTAGATAAACGTTGTACCTCTTGCACACAGACGATGATTCCTGGCTCAAGGAAAAGAAAATTTTTCTATTAGTGATTGTGTGGGCCTGGCTCGGGTCGGGTCGTTACAGGTACAACGTTCATCTACGCACTACGGAGCTTCAAAGCTTCCCCGTACATAGACTTAGGTTATAACAACCACATACACACAACAAAGCTTCATAGTTCATCGCGTGTAAACCAAAATAAAACTTATTATAATAATTAATTTGAATCGGGCCAACGTTGCCTTGTCGTTAGTTGCCTACATGCGTATTGGATATTATTCTAATACGATTGAATCCGAACATAGTCCTGCCTAACCGCTACTACATACATCAGGTATCACAAATTCATAAACGTTAAAATATGTATATACTGATATCCAATCGCAATCATACTAAAATTTTTAATCTATCAGAGTTTAAGCAGAACTTAATAAATCGACGAAATCGTACATCTCGCTCTACTACAGAGCGGGATCAAGCACATACACATGTTTCGCTCTATCAATGAGCCAAGACCGAATAGCACAATGTTCTATCAAGCATAGAGCGAGACAGAACATAACAAATCACATCAAAGCATAGCATAACACTTCAAATCACATCAGATAAAGCATAACAAAGTAATTCAATTTAGAACATATTAAATTATAACAATTTATATATCTTAATTAGTATATTATTATTACTAAGCGTATAAATAATTTAACATCCTAAGTTAACTACTTAGGATGTATATGTATCCTCATATAAGAGATCAGGTATACTTACCTATATGAGACATCGGAAAGGGCAGCGTAAGAGCTGCTTGTTTCTTCAAAGCGTCCTCCTTTTTTATCCGGATATGGTGGGCAGAATCTCTTTTGAAGTAGGCGAATGTAGCATCCCTTCTCCTTGAAACACTCCTTACTTTTCATACTCAGGGTGTCGGACAAAACATCCTCTTTTCGAAGAGGTTTTTCTCCTTCCACGCTTGTAAACTATGGGCGGAGCCTCCCCTTAGCTTGGAGGTACTTTTCTTACTAGGTGGCTCTTCGGCAAAAAAATTGAGCCTCCCCTTCTCTGGATCTCTTCTCTCATCGTGGCCCGACAACTTCAGACAGAACCCGTCTTACTTTGAACTCCTTTTTCTTTCTCTAGTGCTCAAGGACGATGGGGCAGGGCTTCTCCTTGTCTCAGGGCATTTCATCCTCATACAATCGCCAAATCAGAGAACAAACTCCTTCATTGAGTAGAGCACGCTCGATTTAGTCAAGAGTGCCTCTTCGATGGACTAAATCGGAGTTAGGATGGTTAGAAATGGAGAAAAAGAAATTTGTCAGTGCTCAAGGACAACGGGCAGGACCTCTCCTTGTCTCGGGGGGTTTTGTCACGCCCCGGTGCTGCCCAACTTTAGCTGAACCCGGTCCAAGGGACAGTCTAGTGCACAAGGTCGACGGTATTGAAAACGGTTAAAGAAATAGCTGAAGACTTATGCCCTTACCACAGGAGGTCTAATGAACGGAGTAACACATTACTTTGAGCAAGAGTAAATAAGTAAAACTAAAAGAGTTACATAAACTCTTAATTAAACCACAATTCTCAAACTCACATACTAATAATTCATAGCCAACACACTTTGCTCAAAACAAGGTCTCAAACAACACTAAAGATATAATATATCATAAGTCTAAAACAAGAACCATTTCATAAGGGTTCTAACATCATAACAAAATAATCAGAGCAAGATGCAAAATCTAGTGGCCTCCACTCCTACTCCCAAGCCTTCCCCGACCTTTCCTCATAAAGAGGATCCTGTCCGACTGCATGTCACACCATGCAGCCCCAAAATAAAACAAGGAAAGTGGGGTGAGTATAAAAACTCAATAATGGTTTGAATACAACTATAATAATCAGAAAACACGACAGCATGGCAATGTAGCAATTCAGATCCAAAATTAACATGTTATACCACTTTCTGATCATTTACTAGTTAAAACCCCTGTTTAACCATAAACATAAGAACTAGCTTGTATAAGACATACCTATAAAGTCAAGTCATAAACATTCAAGTTATAACCTAACATGCATCTCACATAGGTATTTGTTCATATCTACTCAATTCAAGCATGATAATCCCATAAATCACATAAGAAGTGTCTTTCACACCATTTTTTTTATAATGCAGCCATATCACATAAACCTGCATAATAGTGTCTCATTTACATACTTTCTAATTATGCATTCATATTACATAAACCTGCATAATAGTGTCTCATGCACACAATTTCTGATTATGTATTCATATCACATAAACTTGCATAATAGTGTCTCATTCACATATTTTCTAATCATGCATTCAACATCATATCAACCTGTATGAAACGTATCTCTAACATGCATTTAAGATCATGCATCAACATCATATAAACCTGTATGAGATGTATCTCTAACATACATTTAAGATCATGCATTAACATTCTCATTCATCATGCATGTGTAAGTGTCTCACACATACTAGTTTAACATGCAAGTCCACACACAGAGAGTATAAACCTGTTCCTCAAGGCCAACACTTTCAAGCTCAAGGCCAACACCTTCAAGCAACCCTTGCTCCTTAAGGCCAACGCTTTCTCCTAAAGGCCAACTGATAAGTATGAAATATATATCTATTTTATATGCTTTTTTACCTTATTTGCTAGTATATATTAGGTTAATTTAGAGTTAGTTACAGTTTATTTAGATTAAGATAGATATTAGTATTTTAGTTTAATTATTAATGATTTTGTAGTTATTAGTAGTTTAGATATGTATTTAAATCAAGTTTGAATTTTAATTATATTCTACATGTCTAAAGTATGATATTTTATGTTTTGTAGGTAAAGTGCACTTATCGAAGTACTTGGACGATGTTTGGAATAATTAAAAATAGTCTTGACATGTTTTAAAGTGATTTGGACAACTTTTTAGAGTTATAAACAAGTCGGAAATTAATATGGACATGAAGAAAAGCTTAATGAACAGAATATGGAATGTCCAGAAAAACTGTCCAGATTGCAGAAACACTGTAGCCGTTCGAACGGGGTCACTTACCGTTCGATCGGGATAACATGAATTCAGACAAAAATACAGTTCAAGCGTTCAAACGGGCATGTAGGGCGTTCGAATGGCATAACGTGTAGTTTCCTAGTTTTAGCCAATTTCCAATCCTTTTCATATTGGACTTCTTCCTACGGATCTTATGCCTATAAAAAGACATATTTTGCTTGAAATTAGATGATTCAAGTAGATTTTATGAAGAGAAAAAGGAAGAAGAAGAAGATGGAAGAGAACTCAAAGCTTTTAATGGAGATTCAAGTGTTTTCTTCTACAATGGAAGGCTAAACTTTTATTTTACTTAGGAGTTGATGAAGCTATAGATAAGTTTCAATTTCTTTTCTTTTTAATTTAGATCTCAATTGTGAATGATGGCAATTGTATGATATGGATTTCCTTTTTAATGGAAGAGCTTTTAATGTTTATTAAAATCTATGTTGATTTATTGTCTTGTAGATGATAGATTGATGTGGTTTTGATATTTTCATCAATTCTAATTTCTGTGATTTAGATGAGATGGTCATACAAGAGTTTTAATGTTCAGATAATTAATGACTTCGATGAGTTATACTAAGATTAGACAGGTCATGTCTATAGCTAGTTTAGTGTAGATGATTTGTGCTATTGTCGAAGATAGTTCATGCCATGGAATTTAATTAATGATTCTTTCTAAAGTAATTCTAGCTTGTAGCTGAGAATACTTGTTCATATTCACACTAGATTTAGATTAAAAGTTAAGGAATTGTTATGGTTTTATAGTGGATTTAATTTTCTAAGTAATTTCCATCATATTAATCTCTTGTTTTTAAACTAGTTGATTTCTTTCCTTTACTTAATTAAAGTTTAAGTTTGTTTTAGTTTTCAATCAGCAAATTCCTCTTTAGATTTAGTGATAATTCATCCGTCCCTGAGGTTCGACAACCCTTAAATACTTATCCTAGTACAATTACCTTGTACACTTGCAAAGGGTTTAATTATAAACAATCACCAACGCCTTCGAGCAACTCCTGCTCCTCAAGGCCAAAGCCTTCAAGCAACTCCAGCCCATCAAGCCTAAACACCCAAGCAACCCTGCTTGTCAAGACCAAAGTCCCAAGCAACAATATCTGGCTAGCCGGTGTACTCGGACAAACCAGCTGGATTCTCAGGGTCCAGATAATCTCAACAACTAATCTCATCTGCAAGACAAGTACACAACCCGTTCCCACATAACTCAATTTAACTAGACTCAACCCAACCAAGGGAGTATACATGTTCCACACAGGACTTAAATCGAAAATATGTCCTTTTGGACCAACCAAGTTTCGATTAATTCACCGAGCGATTAATCCGGCACGCAATCTCAACCATTGCATACAATCGATTAATTCCGGTTAAACATTGGTAAAACTTCATCCATGAATATCGATCCATGATAAATGATAGCATAATACATCCGTGAGCAAGACCTATGTGGGTTCCAACACACGGAATGTGCTCCCAATCAGTCCCCTTATGCATCATAATCAAGACATAATTAACTACAATTTCATAGTAGATTCCCTATCCGTATGTGTATTCATGCATATTCTAAGCACATGACTAATGCTTAACATATACTCATAAGACAATATACGCATGCTTAAACATATTCAAAACAATGATTCCAAATTGAAATCAAAGTGAAATCCACCATAAAGCTAAAATTCATTCATGTGAAATTGAACTTTCACTCCCACAAACATGATTTTTTTCACACATTAAACCACAACATGATCACATCAATTACCCACCATAAACCATCCTCATTATAAGAGAACGCATCTCACCATTTTCAATATAATACCCCAGCTACAAACATATTCTAATATAAGAAATCCAACATTCAAAAGTTCAATGTACTTCAATATCAACATGCGTAATTATCAACATAATATAATGCCACATGACCATACTTAAACACATTCCATAAACTTCCATCATCAATTTTACACTTCCAGTAGCCTAATTTCATCATAACACACCTCCCATAACCATTAGAATCATCAAATGGAGTAAAACATTGAAATGTGCATTAGTTTCGAAAATAGCAAAAACTGCCATGTAGTCGATCGATCGCCCTGCCAGGCCATAAGATCGGCTAAACTGAAAATCTACCAGAAATATAGTGTTGTCGATCGATCACCCTGGTAGGCCGTTCGATCGCCAACAAAGCATTTTTAACCTTCTTCATTTCGAAAATCAAAACCGATACACCATAAAAACACCTTAAAATCTTCACCCATGGTCTCAAACACTATTAAAAACTCATCAAACCTTCCAGAACACTAATCTAAACCATTCTAAAACAAAACCCTAAGAAATCAAAGTAAAAGATTACCCACTATTAGAGCCTAAATCAAGTAAATCCACTTCAAATAACATCATAAAAATTGAGATTTTTACTACCCAAAGTTGAGATTGAAAAACCCATTACATTTCCTCGTTGATTTGGGTCGGAATGAACCTTCAATCTCCCCCAACACCTTCCAAAAACACGATTTTAAGTTAACATACAACTAATCTCGATTTAGATTTGAAAAATCAAAAGTAAACATTAGATCTGGGGTTTTAGAAGCCTAACAATGAGATTTTGAAGATTAAGGCTTGGAGAAGAGAGGTAAATTAGTAGTTTTATGCTTTCAAAATGGATTAAAACCATAATTGAAGTTAAGATTAAGAATAGATTAAGAGAAAACCTAGGGTTTAGGCTTGATTAAAGATGAACATACCTTAATCTCTTTCTAATTCGGGCCTAATTAGGTAATCAGGCCTTAATCGCCCTCTCCCAGCCTATTCTCAAATGGGAAATGGCTCAGCCTTTTCTATTTATAGTAAGGCTTGGTATATACCTAATGATCTAGTGGGGTATGAATACAATTTCTAGCTAAAAATGGATATTTTGAATATTTGAGCACTAATTAAATCCAAGAAAATTCTGAAAATTTTTATATAAGCTTGTGTTGATGTCTGGGTATTTTGGTCTAAAAACCTCAATTTCGTTGGTGGGGCCCATAGGGGGGTCCCGTCAAACCCTATTTTTCAGAAAATTGGTAAAAATTCAGAAAAAAAAATCCCAAAAATTTAGGTTTGACCCAAAATAACTTAAAACTAATAATTGTGAAGTTGGTTTTAACTAAAACCTTCATAAACCCATTTATTTTTTAAAATCACCAAATTTAATCAAAAAACGCTTAAACCACACAATAACCGATAAATAATCATTAAAATAAACCGGTTCAAGATGAAGGATCTTACAGGTTTCCTCCTCATACAGTCTCCAACTTGAAGAAATGACCGCTCTATTGTGTGGAACATGTTTGATTTACTTAAGAACGCCTCTTGAACGGCCTTAATTAGACTATAGAACGCTTAGAAACGGAGGAAAATAAAATTCTCCTGAAAAATTGCATAAATGGGGTATTTATAGACCCTGGGCACTAAAATAGCGGCGCCACGCCGCCAAATTCGGTGGCGCTGCGGGTTTCAGGCGGCAGCGCGGGGGTAACGCATAGGTCTCACCCGCGTGCGGAAACGCGGCCCCTGCCATGCCATTTTTCCGTGATGCCCGCTATAACGAGGGGCGAGTCTTGCCGCACTTGCACACACTACTGAGCGCACCAGTCGCATGCCGCACTCCATTTTCTTCCTTTTTTTTTCTTCTTTCTTCAAACACGTGTATCTTCCTACCTCGGATTCGGATAAGCACGTTCTTAGTACCGTTGGACTTGTATCGACGAGACCTTTGATACTAACCCCTTAAAATAATATATCTGCTCTTTTTAAGTGGGTCCCACTTATTTTCTACACTTCTCATGGTCGTAACTTCCGGTTCCGACTTCTGTTTCGCCCGTTCTTTGATTCGTTACGCTCATTTCTTCAAGCTCTACTCATATATGGAAGTTTCAAACTTTGAAATCCGCTATAATTTATCAAAAAAATTTACTAATTACCTCTGACCCCATGGCTAAATGTAATTAGAAATGCAGGGTGTTAGACTATTACTCTGGACAATGATTCAAATAATAACAATATTTAAAACCATCTTAAATCCCACTTCCCTATATTAAATGGCAAACTTTTCCACAAGAGTTGTTGTCATATTATTAATTTATTTGTTTAAGATGGTTTGCATATGGTTAAAGGTCATATTAAGTGTATTAAAGAAGTGCTAGCACTTATTAGTTATTCTCTATCTAGATCTCAAATATTTAAGGAGTTGTGCAAATAATATAGTAAAAAATATAAAAAAATTGTCTTAAATGTTAAACATTAATGGAATAGAACTTATCTAATGTTAAAATCTTATGCTAATTTGAAAGAAATGATTATATTATGGCACAAAGAAAAAAAATCCTTGCATGTGTTATTATTATTTTTTACATGTTTTTATAAAGCTATAAAATAAATGTTTTTATATTTATTAACCGACTTCTTTAGTTCATAATCAACTTTATAATACTCTTATGTTTGTAGAATATCTAAATAATCATACATTTAATGCGATTTTTGGTTCAATGGAAACAAAATATAATAAATATTGGTGAAAAATTATCATATTTTTTGTTTATGTGCAATTATGGATCCTACGATCAACTTAATTAGTGTATAAATATTAGTAGATGGTATACATAGTAATATGAATTTAAATTATAATAGTTTCTGTGAAGATATTAAACACACCTTGTTTTCTTTGTATGATTTATATAGATCCATGTATGATAGTAGAAAGACTACTCTTCCAAGTCATTATTTGAATAGAAAATACCATTATTGGTTGTTACTTAGTATAAATAAACAAAAATGTATTAGAAACTTTAATAATAAATTAATTATTATATTTATAAAATAATTTTATTAATTATCTAGCAAAAGAAGAATCAATAATTTTGATGTTTTAGTTTGGCAATGAATACGTGAAAAAAGTTATCTTATACTTGTCACCTTAGTGTCCATATTAGAGGAGTCTGCTTTTATTATTGGATAGAGAACAAGCTCCAAAACTAAAAGTAAAGTTAAAAGAAAATCTTTTAAATTTTTGTTAATTTATAATATATATATATATATAGATATTTACCTTAGAGGTGTTAAAGATAAATTACACATGATAAATAGGTGAGTGGGTGCTATCGAGATGCATTCGTATTATAATAAAATAATTTTTACCTCTTTAAAAGTCAAATAAATATAAATTTTTAAATATAAATATAACTAATTTTTAATCTATTTTTTAACCATTAATCTATGTTGAGGGACCAGGCTGGCACACAGCCCAAACCCAACAGGCCCATTTCGTTGTCACTAGCCTGCATGAACAAAAAGGGATGATTTACGTTTCATACGCACTTAGGCAAGGAAAAGCAATTTCATGGGTTGGGTAGGTTTCCACGATATCACCTCGTTAAACTGAAGTATCAAGTTCCAAGGCTCATTACAAACAAACAAACAAAAAAGTTCCAAAGGCTTTAGATTCTCTTCCTCTTTTGCAGCAGTTGTTTTTTTAACAATAAGTGAGCAGTTCACAATGATGAGCGTGTTCTATGAAAGTTATCATTTTGCTTAAATAAAATAGACTTAAGCCATCTTCAGTCGTATTTACCATATCGGACCAATAATAAGAGCCAGATCACCGAACAAAAGAAAGCGTGTCTTTCTTTATGTATGAATCGAAAGCAGGCTCAGCCGCAGCCGCAAAGTAGACGTGTGGAAGAAGAAAATGTTGAGCCGAAAGCAGTCCTCAGATCCTGACGATTATAGAACAGAACTTGTCTCACACAGTGAAAACCCACTTCACTTTGTCGCGGCCATTTCTCCTTCTCCTCACATGGCACGCAAATGGAGACAGGCGAGGGCGAGAGACGGAAAGCTGTCCCTGTCCCTGCCCCCCTGGAAGCTTCTAATTACACACAGATTGTGCATGAATTTAGGTCCTCGAATTTGCGGGTGAGTTCCCGACCAAACAGCAAGCAGCCACGCATGGCTTCTTTTGTTGTGGATGATACTTCTACTTCAGAACCGGAAGCTGTAAGCAGATTTCGGGGATGACTGGCCCCTTTGACAGTGAGTGTGCACGCCGATAGCAACATTGATTCAATGGGAAGACATATTTGCGGAAATCTTATTCAGAATAGGACTTGATGGGGGGCTGGGTGCCATCTCAGCTTCGGACAAATGTCTTGGAGTAGGAGTACTCGTACGCAAGCCAGATTCGGGGGAACACATACAGCTGCTACATCGGACGCTTAAACAGTGACTTATGCAAGATGGATGTGCACTGACGAAGGCTAGTTGTTAATTCATTCTTAAGGATTTTTTCATGATTTAAGAGTATGTGCGAAAACTTAACTACAAGTGGAAAACAAGGTGGCGGTGGTTGCTTACAAATACGATGTTCAAGACTATATATATATATATATTACATGTGAGCTAAGCACATGTGGATGCATGGTAAACTTTATTGAGACATGTGAGCTAAGCACTTTGAGTTGGACTAGGAGTCCTGAAGGTTACTAGGTGATGGCAAAACTTTTTAAAGAGGGTACAAGTTGATTCCTAGAAGGATTAGGAATCCGAATAGCTGTTTTAAGTTAGACTATGAACGGTTTTCTAATTTTACTCAGCTTAGGTTAATTGTATAACAAATTTATAAAGAGATAATAGAATTTGAGTAATACTAGGCTTTACTTGACCATCCCCTCTATATAATTGGCTGATGGGCATAGAAGCATCGTACTTCGTTATAATCAATAGGAGAGGGCTAAGAGTTGTGGGACAAATTGGGAAAGGACCTAATTCGCTATAGTGTTGTCTTATGCGAGTGCAAGCTTATATCTTTAAGTTTTAAAGCAAGGACAAAGGGGACCTTGCTCATTGTAATTCAAGTATAGGTTACTGAAATAACATATTTTGGGGTGGAACCTCCTTCTACAAGTTTAGTTGTGAAAATTAAGTAAAAATTAGCTGAGTAGGCCTATGGTTGCAGGGCATCAACTAGCCATTACAAGGCAGAGTGGCAACTGAGAGGATATCCAAATGACAAGGAGGCCTGCAGTCAGGGCCCAAGCTAGGGGGGCTAGAGGGGGCCATGACCCCCTATTCAAACTCTAAAAATTCCTATACCAATATTTTTTTCTCATTGTTGCAATAATGTGGCGCCCTGTGGTCCATCCATAGCTCCGTCCCTGCCCGGAGGCGTTGATGCCAGGTCCGATACGGTCTGAGACTGGACTTCATTTCCTAACGGTCAAAATGCTATTTTTGCAGTGACTTACGACCCAGTGCATCCAGCCATTGACCGCCGATTTCCATGACTACTCTCGATTTGTTTTGTCAAAGTTGGAAAGTTTCAAATCCTAGGTTCAGTTTTTGTCCTTGATCAGAATTATATCGGTCGATGTTACTCTTATTAGCTGTTTTCAAATGAAGAGGAAGCATTAATTCTAACATTATAAGAACATCAAGTTTATTTGCTAAAACTATGCATCAGCTACTATATGACCATATTCTCACCAGCTTAGCTAAAAAGGTTTATTTTATATATGTTAATATTTTTATTTTATTTAATTTAAGTGGTTGGGTGCTTCAAAAAGTATCTAAGCTTATTTGCCCTCCTCTTAAATATGAGTTTTGTCATTCAATAAAAATTACTCTATCCGTCCTTAATTAATAGCTTCATTTGGTAGAAAAAATTATTTTATATTAATAACTATATTTTATTAAATTTAAGTAATTAAATACTTAAAAAAGAGTATCATAAACTTATTTTTCATTTTCTTAAATATAAAAAATTACTATTTTTTTCAAATATAGCCAAGTACATCATTCTCAAAGGCTTCTACTAGCAAATATATATCCGAACAAGTAATTTCCTCTTATTTTTTTCTTATATTTTTTGGGTGATACTGAGATGCCTTTGTGTCTTTGGTCATAAAGCTTTGTATGCTTTATCTACCTATTTGTATTTTCAATAAAAAAGCATCAATTATCTTCTCATCGGCTGCTTATGATCTAGAGCAGATGGTTAATTTAGTATTTCCAATGTTACAATATAGCTTTCTTTCAGGTTTCAACATATATAATACATGGATTTGTGCCAAAAAAACATATTGCATGGCACAAAAAAACATATTGCATGGAAGAATTCATTGAACACATTGTACCAGTACTCATTTGAAAAGCCTCCATGACAACCAAATAAATCATAGAAAAGCAGTTTACATTATGAAATCACAAATGAAGAAGAAACCCGCTACACCACTCATATAATGAATTTAGCCTTTTGCATACTAAAGACTGCGCAATTTAAAGAAGCTAAAAAAGAAACTCCTTCCGTCCTAAAATAAGTGTTCTATTTTGAAAAAAATTAATATTCAAATTACCCCATATCACTCAAAAGTTTTCAAAAATACCCTCTCTTTGTTGACACATAAAAACTGCATAAAAGAGTGATGAGGTTGACAACTAAGAAAATAGGACACGTATTTGAAGATTTTCAAATGGGACACTTATTTTAGGACGGAGGGAGTACATTGAAAGAAAAACAAAACCCTTGCTAGACTCAAAGCTAATACTCATCTTGGATGGCTGCTAACATCCCTCCCGTGACCATGATGGGGCTCTGAGTTCGAAGAAGAACTTCCAGACTGAGAAGAGAACGTCGACAACATCTCGTGCATAGATTGCAATGTTGAAGACGATGATAAACTAACATCTGAAATGGGATTGTACTGTCCAAATGCAACGTCGGGCAACTCTTCACTGCACAGAAGCTGGGCATACTGCTGAATGCCCGGGTAGGCTATATTTTGGGATGGATCAGGCTGCGGCTGGGGAGATGGATTTGGGAGGCTAGGGTTATGAGGGAAGATAGTGTGTCCGCAGTTGATGATGTTGGGGCTCACGAAGAATCCCAGCTCAGTTCGGCCTTGTACTCTCTCGGGGAAGTTGAGCTTGGCCTTGGTACCTTTGAATCGGAGGGCTGCTTCGTCGTAGGCAACAGCTGCACCCTCGGCCGTATCAAAGGTGCCCAGCCACACCCGAGCTGCTTTATTCGGGTCTCGGATCTCTGCCGCCCATTTGCCCCAGGGCCTTTGCCTCACGCCCCTGTAGTTCCTTCTCCTGGGAGCCACTTCAGAAAGAGAAAATTTAGATCAATATCTAACAGAGAAAGACATGTTTTTCGTTACATATACAGTCGTATGATAAGTTCTTCCATCATTCTGTGTTATAGTATTATCTTCCATAAAATTCAATCATAAAGTTAATAAGGCTACGAGGATGCAAGTGCAAGGACGAAATAACTAGCCAAAAAAGAGTACAGGAAGATATACGCTCAATATAATGAAGAAGTAGCAATAGTATAAGGTTATATATAAAAAAATTATTTAATTTCTCCGTTGTGTTGAATGGCGGAAAAGATTTAATATTGAACGCTGATCAGAAGTCAAAAGATTACAGCTCACTTGGACAACTCTACGCCTGACAAAATTCATGATCGATCGGAGAAAATGGATTCAAGCTCAACGAGATACACACTAACTGGATAAGGACACACCTTCAGTTGGTCAAGTTTAATGAGTTACCATAAAAAAAAAAGAGTTTCACACTTAATCATGAAGAGGGAGAAAGAGAGCTGGGAGACGCAAAATGAGTTTGAATTTAGCTCGCAAGAAGTTAGAAGAGGATCAAAAACGTCAATTTTCAGTTTATCACATACCCACAACCCTGACCAGATATCATCGCCTTTCTTACACTTGAAGTCGTACACCCGATTGTAACAATATTTTTGTATATGTAGATGTCTGATAATCCCTTTATTTCGGGTAATAAGACAAAATTATGCCAATCAGAATCATGCCGAAACATCGACCCACAACCAGTAAATTAACCAGCTAGCCCGCAAGTCCGACGACAATTACGTTACAACTGTTACCTTGCTCCTGTGATGCCTGCAGCCCCACTGCGCCAAACTTCTCCGCTGCAGACATGGACAAGAGACCAGGCTGACCAGCCGATAAGATCTTAGGCGATGGACCCGTATCGGAGCTCATGCTTATCACTTGAGTAAGAGCTGAGACCATGGCGTTTGTGTCATAATCTGAACGTGAGGCAGTCAAGGTCGGGATGCTTCTGCTTCTCGTCGACGTGCTGATCATGGTGGTGGCTTGTCTGGGTAGGTTCTCTTCTTTCTCCTCCGTGTGTATATCTGGAGGAAGAGGCCTCTTCCCATGCCTTCGATCCACCTTTCCGAGTTTTCAAACAACCGATCTGATAGACTGATCAAGATTCAAGAGCATACCAGATAAGCGAGAAAGAGAGAGCAAAGGTTTCGGTGAGAGAGAGAGACCCTAAATACATCTCTTGCTAATTGAGGGGGTCACTTTGGCTCTCTTTCTCCCCCTTTTGCAAGCAAACCATTTTATTGACACCTTTTACTTTGTGTCCTTCCCTTTGGAATAAGTTTTTTGTCAATATTGAAATCATGAAGGTATATAAAAACGAAAATTGGAAGAAGTTTCGGTCTCTGGCTACACTTGTCGTTGGTTTTGTATGCATTGGACCGTGCATCCTTGTAGTTTGTTCTCTAAGGGCAGAATGGAAGAGATGAATGTCGTGCTTCTATGTCTTCTCTGTGGCCCACGATAAGAGACATAGGCCACATGTAGCGTTCAACCTGTCGTCATTGCAGCTTCGAAACTATGAAGATAATGTTTTTCGGTATTTTCTAAGAGTGCTAATGAGTTGAGCTGAGTTGGAACTTAAGATTTATTCGGTGCGAGTTTTGAAGTTTTAATTTTGAGTTTGAGTTGAATTATTTTAACTTACGAGTTAATTTAGTTCTTTAATTAGTTGCGCAAATGTGTTTAGAAAAAAATACTACAAATTGCAGTTTAGGACTCTTAATTAGTGGCCTAAAGAATGAAGTAAATGTTAAGACACTTAAATACGTTGGCCCTCCTATCGACCATGCTCGGATTACACGTTTATATCTTGTATATTTTCTTACTTCTATATTAATGATCTCGGTTAGTAAATTACATGAATTAGTTTTAGTTAATTTTAATTTTATAATTTGAACTATTATAAGAGAAAGAAGGGGTGTGTGTGTAATTTACTTAATTTAAATTTACGAAATTGAAAAATAGTCTTAATTCTCATAAATCATATTACTTATTTTCTATAAATAAAAGATAGAGGTAGTTGTACATATAGACTATAATAAATATATGTACATATTAAAAATAATAACATACTTTATAAATTATAAGTGTAAGTTTTTCTCAAGCTTTGAGTTCAGTCAAGTTGAACATATATATGATTTAGCTTAATTTGACTAACTTCAAATTTGAATTTGAATGCGAGTTGAATCTTGTCTACTATTAATCGGGTTTTGGAGTTGTTTTAGCACCCTTAGTGTTTCCTTCATTCACTGATTCTATAACAAATTACACAAAGAGGTGATTTCAACTGTCATACTTATTTCTTTTAAGACGTAACAATTAATATACTGGAAATCTTCCTTCCTTTCTCATATTTAGTTTAATCATTCATAGTCGGTAGAAGGAAAACAGACATCGTTGGGGCTGGTCATATATAGTCTTTACTCAATGTTTGCTCGATTCCTACGTTACTTGTAGCACATCTCGTTTCCACATTTTAATCACTTTCACACTTAAAAATAGGTTCACCCAAAATCGTAATCAACACTCTCAGTGGGTCCTGGATCCGCAGGTGCGACTCTGACTCTGCAAGTCTCACTTACATAATTTGTCTGCTTTATTGAGATTGGTGAAGTCATGGGTCCTCCACATGCTTCAATCTGACATGGCCCAATTTGGTAGGTTGTCTAGCTGTTCAAATCCAGATAGGACGCAAGAGGCTCAATCGGGGACGGGGTGGTTGACAAATAACATCGCTGTATGAGTTGTATGAAAGAAAGAAAGAAAGAAAAATCGCTGAGAGAGATTCGTCTTTTCGTCATGTACTTAAAAATAGAAGTATAATTTGAATGAACTGTAAAAAACACTATTACCCAAATGAAATGGCAAATACTACTGTTGCCACGCACCTAATGGTTTCACCTTTCCATGAAAAATGTCCTACTGTTTTTATATGGGCGGCTGCTTTCCCACCCCCTTGCCATGTCCATGTCCATTGTAGACCCCTGACCCCAAGCCGGGGTGGGTAATCGGTCATCCTTTTCATACAAGCCTGTATTTTACCAACGAGATGGGTATAAACATACGTGATATGATTCCCACACGAATGCAAATTTTTAACAAGAAGAGGGCATTAGTCATTCTGTATTTTAAATTAGTGCATTTTAAATATTTGATTTTAAATTATATACTAAAATCCTGCATTTCGTTCTTGAGATTTTAGATTGCATCCTAGAATCCTAATTTTTAGAATGCAAGATAGAATACACCACAAAATTCGATTTTCATCTGAACACAAGATGTAATATATTAATCTCTAAAATCTTAGCTAAATAAGTAAAAATAAATTATCAGTTCATAATATAATAATAAAAATAGAAATTTAATTTTTAGTACATAGATAAACATAAATTATAATGCATAGTTAGATAACTAAAAAAACCTAATACAAGTTCACAAAATATAGTCCAATTATAGCATCTTCTCTCTCTAATTGAAAAATATTGTAAGAGAGAAGAAATAAACATGAAGAGGCTGTAGGAATGAAGAAATTGGATAGGTCTCATAAGGAGCATAGTGGCAGAGCATGTGGAGAGGAATCATGGTAGCAGTATGAACATACTAACAACACCCACCCACTACCACAAGCCGATAGATGCATAACATTTCGAGTCATTGCTCTCTAAATTATTTAGTACTATGGTGGCATAGGTGTTATTCTTGTCATCTTAAGAAATAACAAATAAAAAACAAAATTGAGTAAACCTTGAGGTTTAGAAAAATTGACTGACATGCCCCTTGAATTTACAGTGTTGTAGAACTAAAAAAACCTTAAGGACAGTAGAAAACACAAGATAACAAATTAGGTTTCAAATAAAATACATCTTGGTTTCTAAGCCTCCTATTCAATCAAGAAAAGAGAGAAATATGTTGACAACTACTTTAAAGTACTCAAAATAGCTAGGAAGAAACTAACATAACAAAGCTAAAAAAAACATGACCCCAACTTTAAGTGAACAAGCAAAACAAGCCAATTGGCTGTTATAAGCACTCTACCTCCTAGTTCATTTCCACGTTTCTTTCACCAAAAATTGAGTAAGCAAGTTGCTCACTTGGCCGTGTGAACCCAAATAAAACATGGGGGGTAGGAAGACAGAACGAATTTTCCCTCCAAACACACACCAAGAAAACAAATAGCTCCAGCTCAGTAATTCGAGATTATGCTCTTCATCAAGTCAGCAATCTATTAGAACAAAAAAAAAAGAATCTTTTTCTAGCTACCCACTATCGACCCACACTAAAACTTCAATCCAAAAACTCAGAAACAACAGCTGTGCTCTCAGGAACTCCACAGGCCAAAATTCTTCAAAAAAAGAAAACTAAAATACACAACTTTTATCAAACCCAAGGGGGCATGTAGCAAGCCAAGGCTATGCACGCCACCGACGGCCATAAGGCCGCTGCTTTCATGGCCGCCAGTGCTGGTAACATCGGCTAGCTGCTAGTTGTGCTGGTAGCGAATGCGATCGGCTAGATCTGGCCATTCCCGAGCTTTGCCAGCACCCATGGCCATGCAAAGTGTGGAGGCATGCATGGCCATGGCTGCCCACCTAAGGCAAGATCTGCCACTACTAGCCGCTAGACATTCAATCAAAAGCAGAGGGCGAAAAGGAGAGAAGAAATGGGAGAGATGGCCATGCCGGAGGTGAGGAAGGAGAGAGAATGGGAGAGAGAGAGAGAAACTGCTGGAGAGAAGATGCAGTGCCGGTGGAGAAGCTTGTAGTGAGCCGGAGGAGAACCACTGAAAAGAGCTAGAAGGAGGTGCTATTAAGCTAGAGTGTCTGGTGTATTTTCTTCAATTGATGTGTATTTTCAATTACGACCATAACACATACAAATAAGTTATCTTTGTGCATTTTAAATGTTACAGTTACGAAATCACAATTTAATTAACTAACGCCACCTTCTAAAATAAGCACACAAAACTACTAACGCCTCATTTTAAAATATATGTACAAAATCCCCAAAGACTAACGCAACACTTTTTGAAATCAGTGAATTATAATTTAAAATATAAAATGACTAACGCCTTGGAACTGCAATCTTCTTAACATCTATGCGAGGTCCATACGCCCAACAATTAATGAATTTCAACTGCCAACCACACCACCAAGCCTTTTTTTTTTCTGTTTTTGACCCGTTGAACCAGCACGCGGAGTTCAGTTGGTTGTTGAGTACACTTAGATAATCAGTTCAAGCCTTCGAGGAAAAGGACGACCAGTCTTCGTCATGTAATGATTTTATGTAAGAATTTTGATCGTCAATTAAAAAAATCAAAACGAGTTCTTATCGTTTCAAGTCATCTTATCCTTGCACAGCGTGGTGTATGATCGGGATTAAAAAAAAGCCATTAAACAGCAAGAAAAAGGACCGAGAAGATGGAAGAATGCTAAAAATAGCTAGAAAATTTCTGTTGCAATCATAGCTCCTACAAGCATTTTAACACTAAGCCAACATGAGCATTGCCAAAGCAGTCAATCTCTCTCAATTTTCCGTAATAGTACAAATTACATAATCTCTTATGCACAGCGGCTAATTGAAGCGCCCAAGTACAAATTAACAGGGGAAGAAGTGTTAGACAAGCTAAATGTGAAGTTGCCATGACAGATTAATTTTGAAAACAAAAAAATAAAAATTTGGAAGAGAAAGTGTAAACCTAGGTAAAGATTATCCTCCAGAAATATCAAGCATAAAAATCCGCTGGAAAATGCTTTTTGTCATTAAGAATATGATGATTAACACTCGTGTGAAATTTTTTTACACACTTACATCAGATTGAACACCCTTGTGCAAAAATTGGGTGGCTGGATTTTGTTTATCCCAGGGTCAAATGACTGGGAACATGTTTTTGGGAATGCACACATCTTAAAATATTCACTCGTCAAAAAATTTCCTACGCAGAGTGGCTTCAAGCAAAGATCATGAATTAGCCTTTGTGCTAATTTTTCATCGCACTAACCCCCCTGTCTTCTGCACGGCTTGTACCTTCACATGTGTGTGTGGGATGCTGAGAGGAGGGGATGAGGGGAGGCCTCCATGCTAAAAAATTGAAGAACCATCTACACTGACAACCTGCTCTTAAATCTTCACTGTATACTTCCAACAGCCTAATTAACCATGTGATTTAATATGCCGTGTCCGCATGTAGCTCATAAATTGGGTGGGCAACTCAGTTAGAAGTGACTGCACCACTGAGACCTCTCCACCTACAGCATATACGAATTGTTAAATATGTAGAGAGAGAGAGAGAGAGAGAGCGAGAGAGCGAGAGAGAGAGAGAGGGAGAGAGAGATTTACATTGTACATCTCGCATTGGAACAAACTGTACAATATCACGTGAGGCGATCCTTCCAGTTGAGCTTTCAAGTTTTTCAACTTTATCCGCATCTAGAATCTACAAAAACAGAAAAACCTAACTTGATCATCTCCTGAGGGCTAGTGGTTGAATTTCACATAGAAAACGCAAAAGGAAATTACAACTTGAACTGTAAGACTACCTCCATCTCTTTAAAATCAGCGCCACCAACTCCAACAATCAGAATTGACAAAGGCAAGTCAGAGGCTTTCACAATTTCATCTATAGTTTCCTGAACGTCTGTAATAACTCCATCCTGCGTGGATTTTCCAAAACTTAGGTCAGAGAGAAATGATGTGGAAAAGAAAATAATTAGGACAGTGGATATTTACCGTGATTATCAAAAGAATAAAATACTTGCGCTCACACTTGGCAACAGATTCACTTGCTATTTGTGATGCACTGTTGATAACTGGCCCAAAAAGGGTGGGTCCTGCCAAAGATACATTTTGAAGAGCACTAGCATAGGCAGACAGTATCCCTTGAATTCCATCTACCTGAAATCTTGAAATACAGAGGATACCTAAGACACTAATTCTAAAGCTTTAGGCAAATCCCCAGCATATCACCAATCAAGGTGAGTATGTAATGCTATAATGAAAGACATGAAAAATGCAGCACCATTGTTTCAGATGACAGATATAATGCACAAAAAAATAATTGTACTGGCAATGAGACAACACAACCAGTTAGAAGGATGCACTAAGACAGGAGAACCAGTCCACCACCTAGTAGATCAGGATTTTCATCACATTAGACTTGTATATAATAGACAATCTTTCCAGATCTAACCTCAGACTGATGCTTGCTTCCATTCAGGTTGAAACAGTGGGACACTGGGCCATCAATTGGCCTTGCTCCAAAACCCCAAGCAGGGAACTTTTTATCTGAATCATAAAATTGCAAAACACCTCCAACTTCAGATATTGCCTGCAAGACAACGCGAGACAGTATTATATATTTGGAATATAAACAAATTGAAAACAGTGAATAAGGAGGCAGATGTCATAATTTTATAATGGGTCCAAGATGGCCAGTTACTCACCCTCTGGTATGCATTCAATCGACCAGATGGGTCAATGTAATGCAAAGAATCTGGAAGCCTGGGATTCCCATTTGAGGCTGATATAACACCAAAATTTAGAACTTAAAAGAAACATCCTATCTTCATCATAAAGCAAACAAAAGGAAGATGCAATTTACAAGTATCTAATTACCTGTGAAATCAATTGCCAGCATAAAATTTAGTTCGTATCCATTAGCAATATAATCCAAGAAAGTAGATTCCTCACTTTCACTATACTTCTCAATGTATAACTGACCCTTGCACAACTGCAATGTAGCGACAGGTTTTTCTATAAAAGCCATGAAAAGAGGAGATACAAAACAAAAACAACTCACACAAGATAAACAAAACCTTGTTGTGGTGATCAGCAGGTATATATAGATTCTCTCCACGCTGGCCCTTGTGCAAATTTTCCAAGTCACGAAGTGACTTCTGAACTTTTCTGCGTTGATTCATGAAAACATCAAAATATTATAATTGATATACTGAACCAAATATTTCTGATAGAGTAAGACTTTTTCCACTGGTTGTCACTCAATAAACGTGGAACCCAGGTTACATGAGTCATCCAGCCATACACCATGTGGATCACTGTGCAATCAAATGGTCTAAACTCAGAAGTGAATGCCAGCGAGCCTAGCAGTATATCACAGCTGAAGTTCATGACTTATAGAATTGAAAAGAAAAAGCTAATTGCCTACCCTATCAAATCATGCTTGTCATTGCTATTGAAGTTAAAGTATTCTTTGTTTTGTTTCATAATTTATTTTTCCAGTCATTACTTACTTGATTCGCAGCTGAAGTTCACGACTTATAGAATTGAAAAGAAAAGGCTAATTGCCTACCCTATCAAATCATGCTTGCCATTGCTATTGAAGTTAAAGCATTCCAAAACAAGTGGGTTGTCCTGCAAGTGAACAATCAAGTAAGTAATGACCGGAAAAATAAATTATAAAACAAAACAAAGAATGCATGTCAGTCTCATCTCCTAAAGGGTTTTCATCAATTACCTTGCTTCCAGCTTGATGGAGATTCAAAATCACAGGCTTCCAAGTTGGATTCAGATTGTTTTTCCTCACTTCTGTTTTGCAAATAGGTACTGGGGTCCCATTCTCCACAACTTTTGATATTACCAAGAAAGGATCCTAAAACACCAAAAATCACATACAATTAACCATCACTTAGAACCTTACCACACTACGATAGAAGAAAAAACTCATGGTACATACACTCTTAGAGAAAAGGTCCTTGTTATCCAGATCTGAGCACCGCACAACTATCTCAACAGAAACTTTGGACCCAACATGTTCTTCAGCACGAATAGTAAGATCTCCCAGACCCTTCAGACTTGTCCCCTTATCTTGCTTGTCTTCAAGTTGTAAGGTCAATGACCTAGTAGGCTTAGTGACTATCTGTACAGGAAGGAAAATAGAATAGTGCAATTGAGTAAAGGAACAAAATTAGTCTAATTAATTACAACTGCAAATGGGAACTCATAATAGACCTTACAATCTCTTCTAGCAGTAAATGGTTTGATGGAAGCAATCAAAAGCAACAACCCTTGATTATCTTCTTTGTTTTCAATCAATATATAGAATTTGCGAGACTAGGTTTTCAAATGTCAATTTTTAAGGTGTCAATACCCAATACATAAGAGCCCTGAAAGAAATAGGGATCTTCTCTGAACAAGCCAAAGCAACAAAATAACAATAAATTCCCACAAAATCAAAATCCAGGGATACCTCAGATAGAATACAGCTAGCCTCACCGAGATACTGCTGATCATCCAATTTAAGTGCCTGCATGAACGTGGAAAAAATATAATTAAGTCATTTGCCACAAATAATTATAGAATCTGAATCTAATTTAGTCCCAAAAGTAAAATATTGGTATTTTATCCTTAAAATATAAAGGTCAACATTGATATGAATATGATTCAGCATTATATCATGATGCAAGGAGTTGCAATAGTGGTCAGAGTTTAGGACTCATTACAATTGTTTGAAGCTTACGATGCAATAATTTAGTACTCCAAAACGTGATCAGCAACAAACCAAATAACAGTGGAGTAAGTTCTTTACCTTCACTGGTATGCTGTGAAACTGTGTATCAATATCATATACCCGACACCTGTCGACAAAGCACAAGAGGCCATACACAATAAGGATCATGAAGAAAAAAGAGTACTAAAAAGGACAAAAAGAGGAACAAAAATATAAGCACATTCTCCAGAGTATGACGCTTACACCAAAGGCTGCACAAGCTCAAAGTGATATGTCATAGTATATTTTGTAATCCATGCAGGATTTAATGAATTCAGCAGTACTTCAGTGCGACCAAGCTCTTCAAGTGTCCCATCTAATTTTCTTGCATATATTACTGCCATGGGATCACTCTGCAAATAGAAGTAAATTACATTAGCTCAATGGATTGGGATTCCAATCAATAGGAATACCCAAACAGGAAGCTACAAGAGAAATGAGTAGCTGACCAGACAACAATCGTTCCATTAATGCCAACAATGAAAAATGGTGAGATCAATCAACTAGTAGCTTTTAAAACTATAATTACTAAGCTCAAAAATAAAACCACAAGAAAAAACCTTTTTAATCAAAGATCATGCAACTTACAGCTATGTATCAAAACCCAAAAAAAGAATTGTTTAAGGTAATAGGTTGGTTTTATACATGTCAAATGATAAATATCATTTTTTATTTAAAAATGATCAATAACATTACATTTCAAAATCTCATCCCAAATATTTAGGGTTGGCTACGTGAGACAAAAGTTGAAGTTTATTACAGATGTCTTCCATGAGATTTTTGACAAATATAAAAGGATAATACGTTATTTAAAACTCAAAATGCTCAAATCCAACCTCCTTTATTTCTTCATTACTATCAATGAACATTCAATATGATGGACAGAGGCTAAAAGTAATCTTTCAAAATATTACACGCAGTCTACTTGGCTATATAGAAGCATGGAAAAGAGAAAAAGAACGAGATAGTAAACAATGAAGCATTGTACCTTAGAAAACACGTCGCGATCGCGCAAATTTGAGGCAGATAATGACAACTGTTAACATGGTTGTAAAGAGAAGTTATAAGTAAGACTGAACATTTTACCAAAAGACACACAGGAAATAATAATGTCAATAAACAATAAAAGTGAAGGCCTACTTCATAAAATATTGGACTTTCAATTAAATCTTTAAATGGATATAACTTTTAGATCTAAATACCAGACCAAATTTGAGAGACATTATCCAGGTAAGACCCATTTATCAAAACCTTTGGTGCAGAGGAAAGACAGGATCAGTCGAGATATAGATTCTTTGAGCTGAACTTCCCAGAAAAAAGCTAAGGTAGTAGTCCCTTGAAAACAAACAGTTGGTAACTTTTCTCGGAGGATAGATTGTTTACTAAGGATCAACCTGATATAAAGATGTTTGGGATGAATCATGGTTTTCTTCTAGAAACCAATGTAACCAATTTGAATCACTTACCATATGTTTTGTGAGTGCGCCCCAAATAGAAGATAACAATTGACAGTTTTCTCTTTATTTGTTAAGTTTTGCCCTTTTCCCACTATTTTTGGTCCTTTTTGGTAGGTGAATAGTAAGGATTTTGGCAAGAATGAGACTCAAAACTGCCCATGGAGTGGATACCAGTGGCCTTCACTGCCAGGCGACAAGGCACTTGGCAGAGAAAGTAGGGAAAAAATGTGAACACTTTTAAGAATTTTATTAAAGTAAAAACAAAGTGAAATTTACAGGATATCTCCATTGAGATTATAGATCTTTTTAGGTTGAAATTAAGTACTATAGTTCAAATACATGCAACAAACGTTGGTCCACCGGCCACTACAGCACTTACAAGAGGATAAATAGAGATGTCATGGAAAGGCCAGATATTAACTCCCTCCATATGCTCCAAGCTTTATTTTAGTTTCCATAGTTTTGCTACTTAATACTTCCAATATCACCATTTAAAAATATTGCATGTTCTATACTTCATATCATGTAAAGAGAACCCCTTCCAGTTTTAATACTTATAGAGAAGATTTTGGTAATGAAGGAAGAAAAAATATCGTTTGCTGTGTTTTTAATTGTTGAACTTTCAAGATGTTTCCATTACTTCTATCAACTTCTATAAGAACAAAGAGGATGCATATATGTAAATAGGCAATAACTAGCCCACGCAGAAGCTTTGCATGGCCTAATGCGATGTAGAAACTCCTGGCCGTTGGATCATCATCCAATGGCCAAGGGCTTTCCCCCTGGTTAGTGAGCTATCCAAGGGAGACAATCATGTGGCCATCAGATGATGATCTGACAACTACATGAAGCTGCAGCATAAATCTGAGCTTTGTGCTGCAGCTCGGGCGATCCATCCTCCTATGAATATGCAAAAAAGGGGTGCGAAAGAAGAGGGAAAAATATTCCACTGGCCGTATTGACAATCACTGACTTGTAAATCATTCCCTCTTTTAATAATCTACATCAGTACGAGAGAAAGTAATAACTTGTTATAGTCGTATCATTTCATACCAATCTACATGTTCCATTTTCATGCTCGAGTAAGTCCAATTTATATGCATTCCACATGATTGAGTTGAATGTAGAGGCCCAATTTTCTGGCATGGGGTTACTAGTTAAGTAGCCAATCCAAGCCATTCGAAGCCATTTTTTTTATTTTGGCAACTGATAGAACTCCATATTTCAACTAATTCGTGTTGTCAACAAAAGAAGTTTATTGTGATTAACATCAGGGTGCCTGAATTGTGGGTGGCTATACATGGGACAAGATGGAACAACGGGAAGGAAGGGGAAAACAGGGGAGGAGGAGAAGAGCGTTATTGGTTTTTTCAACAAAATATAGAGAGATAGTTGGCCATTCTTGTAGCAGAACAGATCCAACCAAGCTATCTAATGTAGGTTATAGCTTCGCTAAGGAGTAAACTCATATCAAGCACATAGAAGTCCTTTAGCTTTAAGAACTCACAGGTGCAAGATGGACACGTTCACGCATCGTCAGTCAGACACCTTAAAAATTTATTTAATTCCTTGCCATAGCAGGCAACTCTCTTTTCACGCTGAATACCTTCCCTACGCAATATCGTATCAACACTAATCTATATTAAATCACACCGCACGATATAGATTACATAGTAGTGCATCTCCTAGCAGAAACATTCTCTAACGGCTCTCTTTCAAATAAAAATAAAATGAATAAACCGCGGCATTTTGCAACTTGAGATCAAAGCTCGAGTTCTGCAGCAGATGTGAGAGAGTCTAAATTGACCCAAGTAAAATTTCGTACCAGATCCTCAACCAAAAAATCAGCGAAGGCACGTAAGAACCATAGAGCCTACACTCCGAAATCCCTCGAGAAAACTAACATGATCCATCAAACCGAAGAACAGGAAAATAAACTAGGGCTTTCGAGCGCCGGAAACTGCTCCCAAGTCCCACGCAATGCACTCAAAACAAAAACTGACCTCGATCTGCGAGTAGAGCGCGGAGTAGCCCCGAGATCTGAAATAAAGATCCGCAGCCTCATTGACCTCCGCTCGGGGATTGTTCGACGCAGCAGCTCCTCCTCCTCCTCCGCCGCCGCCGCCCACCGCCTGCTGCCCTCCGAGAGCATCGGAGCAGCAATTCCCCATCTCCCCAGCTCACACAACCCACTGACACTACAGCTACTTTCCCGCCGACAAGCCCCGCAAAGTGCGGAAGCAGAGACTGGTACTAACTAGAAGCAACCTCCATGAACTTGCCGGCGAAGCAAGCGCGTAGATTCGGGAAGAGGCGGAAACAGAAAAGCCTAGGGAAAATGAGATTGTAAATTTTAGCTGGGAACGTGTTCGGACAACCGGGTCAAGTAAAATTTTGCTTCCAAATAACAAACGGTCCACCTTCCCTCCCTTTTAAATAGAGCTTAAAACCCCCGCGTCTACGTAACGCGCTTTCAATGAGGTGGACCCACCAACCTGTGCCACATAGAGTGCCGCACTTGGGCGGCCGGCGACCCGGCACGTTGAGGGGACTGAAGGAGCGAGTAGAGCGGATTCGGTTGGATGGGACGGATCGGTCGTGGTGGAAGAGGACCGAGGAAGACGGTCTCTGCGCGGAGTCTCCCAGAAGGTCAACCCAGTAAAGAAGTTTGACTTCCAAGTCTCCAACAAACGTTCTCACCCATCTTCGTTAATCTATCACAAGGTTAGTGGGATGGGTTGAATGACCACCCTAAAGTAGGGACAAGTTGTGGAGGAAAATTTTTTTGTCGTCTTTTCGTTCTTTGTTGTTCTTCGTCGTATGTTTTTCTTTTTAATGTTTTGGTAACATTGTTGTCCGTTATCTTTTTGAAATCTGTTCTTGTAGAACCAATTCTTGTGGAGTAGGTAAAGTTAATAATTTGAATAAATAGTATTTAGAGTCAATGCCTATAGGGTTAGAATTTTACCAAATCTAAACCTAATATTATTTAATAAATAATTAATTTAAATTTAACTTGAATAGTTATTTAAATTAAATTTTAAAACTCAAATTTAACCTACAACTAGGATTGTGTCGGGTTTAATTTTATTAAAATATAAAAATATTATATTTATAATTTTATTTGAGTTGAATTGAGTTGGATTGCTTAGAACCTGAACTCAATTTAATAATTATTCGAGTTGAATTTAAAAACCCAAGTCCCACCTATTAGGGTGGGATCACGTTGGGTCAGGTTTTATCATATACCTAACTTGAGTAGCATTCTTAGTCTTAAACCCCTTTGATTGTAATAATATCCCTTGTTAAAATTAACCTCCCCGTAATCTCCTAGTAAACATATTTTTTCTCATTTTCTTCTTTTACCCCTCTCTTTCTTCTTCCTTATTTTGTATCATCCCCCCTCAAATCTTTGCCCACCTTCTTAGGTCTCCTACTCGTCACATGAACCAAACTTCCCTTCTATTGTAGTCAGGATGCTAAACTCGATATTGGGTTGGCTAACTTCATTAAAATAATAATACTAGAGTATGATTTTCACTACCTCCTTACTGGAATTCAATACTTGGGCTAAACATGATCAATATTAAGGTTAATAATGATACCTATTAGGCGAAAACTCCATACAAGACATTTAGGACAACTGTCTCATCGATTCATATCGCTATTGTGGTTGAGGGATTTGACGACACTAACATGCTTATGGTTGTGGCTTGTAATAACCATTAAGTGGAGTAGGGCAGTGTTTATCAATACATATTGGCAGCAATAGCATCCATATGTTTTCAGTCAAAAAGCAAGGAAGAGGAAAAAAATGAATGACGAGGGCTAGAGTGAGGATCTTCATTTCGTTTTCACAACTTTCTGAGTTCAGAATTAATAGTAGTCTTTACCTGTTGACTATTAATTAATCTTTTAAGAATCAGCACATTTGCACTGAGACAATGGCACTTCATAATTGCAGTGAATCCGCACAATTTGCAGTGTTTCTGCTTCTTATCATTTCCAAGCACTCATTTATCTATTCATTTATCATTTCCGAGCACCCATTCATATAGCTAGAGGAGTACAGATTTGGCTAATGGAGTTATAAGGATTACCATGTGCAAACATTCATAGCGCTTTTTGTTTTTTTAAAATAAATGAAGCAATTAATCTAAAATAGATGGAGTATTTGATAATTTGCCAGAGCTAGCATTTTCTTCTTAGTGGTGTGGTTCTTGTGAAGTTGCAAAAAATATGGGTGCCTAGCCAGCCCAAGGCATGATACAATGCACTTGCCTATTTTTACACATCTCTCGCACTCTCAAGAGTTCGTGGTGACCGGCAACATGCATGCTAAAGAGTTGTTTGACTTCTTGGGAGACTTCGGGGACGGAAACAATTTTACTGCTCTAATCCAACAATGCGCCTAATAGTGAGGAAGCACTTGGGGGCTCTTAATTTAAGGGCGTACACGCCTCTTAACGCTAAGAGTGCTTGATTTTTAAAATAGACGGCTTACCCAAGGTGGCGCATTAATAGAGTGGAGTATTGAAGATATTTTTAAGAGGAGGACAGTGTGTCACACTTAGAAGTTGACGTTAGAAAGGAGAGAAGAGTAGAAAGGAAGCGTCTAGCATTTGATGACACAATGGCTGTCCATTTCCAAAAAGGGGCAACAAACATGGTTCCGGCAACCGTAGTCATGTTTAAATTTCAAAGCCTCTATTTACTGAGCTAGTTTGACGTTTGTGTTCACACTTTTTTCTTACCAAAACCAGCTTGGGTCGAGCCAATGTCAGCAACCACCCCGGCTTCTCTCGAGTTACCCCAACCCGAGCTGGGTTGCATGCCTAATTATTGATGAAGATTTTTTTCTGCTTTTCTTTCTCTTACAATGAGCTGAAAACGTAAGTTTTGCACGAGAACCAATTAATATCATATATTAACGTCAATATCACTACGTTATGTTGGTGAATATTAACATTAATATTATTATATTAATATACGTTACCATGTGTGTTATTAATTTTAAATATAAACGGCGTTCATGCGGAGCGCATTGTAGCAGGAAAACTCTTTCCAGTAGGCGCAGATTCAAAGTTCATTAGCTCTAAAGGGAACCGACTGACCGGATTAGGTCCAAACTTTCGATTTGGGCCCATATAAATGGGGCCACCTTCAGGCCGCACTATAAATATAAATAGTCCCCACTGACACTCACCCAATCCACTTCCCGGCCGTGCGAAAATCCCGCGACTTCCTCCTGCGCGCAGTCGCTGGGCGTGGCCGAAATCTTCACCGCCTTTTCCTTATTCTCGTACGGAGAGAGAGAGAGGGAGAAATGGTGAGCAGCAAGGGGGAGGAGGAGGCGGAGTCGCCGCCGGAAGTCATCGACGCCGTATTCCCCAGCAACCTGGACGAGGACTGGACGAATTTCAGGGACGACGACATCATGCAGCAGCAGAACGCGATTCGGGCGGAAGAGACCTCGAGGATGCCGTTGGTCGGCGACAAGGCAGGCGATCCTTTCCATTCTGTTTTTATTTGAGATCTGACAACCCCAATTTTATCTTCTGTGTGAGCTTTTGAATTAGGAGCTAGCCACTTAGTTCAACTCGCAAGCAACACTACAGCTGCTTCATTTTTATTTCCGTTAATTATTTTCCTTGCCTTTTTTCTTCCATAAACTGTTATTGGTTGGTTGAAACTTATAGTGTGCTGTGGAATGCTCAGATCTAGATTTTTGAACGCGCTATCAACTCGTTTGACTGCTTATCATGTGTAGTCGGATGGAGATTTTTGCTGGAACTTTTGTTTTGTCACTCTATTTATTTTGTGCCTATGACTGTTTGTGCACTGTATATTTTTTTACTTCGTCTTTTGTCAATTTTCTTGTAGTTGTTTATGTAAAGAACGCAATTCGATATAAAGAATGGACGAGTAAAATGTATGATGATCATTATGTGTCACTCTCGAGTTCTTTAGTACATTTTTGAAGAATATAATGTTCTGAATGATTTGTTATATTCCCTTACTCCCAAATTAATAGCTCCATTTTAGCTTTTTAAAATGAACTAATTTTAGTTTATTTTGAAATACTAAATGGAGCTATTAATGTGGGCAGAGAGAATATAAAAAAATTTGTCATTTTTGAAATGTGATAAGTAACGTCTTAAAGAAGAGTTCCATCGTCACACTGCATTAGGAGGTCATATCCAGTTAAATGTGAAAACATTTATAACTCTTACCTTAGTCTTAAAGGAGATATCATCACACTGCAGTAGGAGATCATATCCCGTTAAGTTTGAAATGATCTATAACTATATGATTGTGTCATTTTCTCTCATCATTTTGGAATGATCAAATCAAAGCTCATATTGTGAGTCTCATTATTTATAGGGTGAACAACGAAACACGTTTGTTAGCAAATTTAGCAGGTTTGTTTAGTAGGTTGCATATGGAGAGAACAAAGCTTATTCTATCCAGGTGTCCTTCCCTTAACTATTGATATGCATTTTACCATTTACCATTCCACGCCTGTTACCCAACAGGTAAATGGATAACTTCTTGATGAATTAATTATGAGACATATTTTTTAGCATTTCATAAATGGAACTTTTCCACAAACAACTACACAAGTTACTTATCGAAGACTTTTTGCTAAATTAGAAAAAGTATGCTTGTAATATTTTAGAAGAACAAGCCCATGCCCCGTAGTTGAACATTTTACATTCTTAGTTATATGGAAAGGTGCATGGGCAACAGGTAGGGCTCATGGAATGACTCATGATAAGCGGGCAGATGTTGATGATGATCCCTTGATGGTGAATGTTCATCACAAGAAGTGCATCCATTGTAGAACTTTTTTATTGTGTTTCCTGACATGGATTCTATACTTTCATTTTGGGCAAACCAAGGGAAAATGGTATTCTTGAATCTGTGTCATCAATTCATAGTTTTGGCATAAGGCGTAGATGATGATTATATCTAGAAATTTTGTCTATTTTTACGCTTTGAAATTGACTGGTGGGGCCGCTGGAGAGCCATTCACAACATTTTTCCTGCATATGTGCAACTGGCTTACTGAAGCTGTTAGTAAATTTGAAAGGTAAAACATAGGTTTAAAATTCAATCATCTGGCTGTTTTTAATCAATCTAGGCAATAATCTACATGGTTCTGATTATCTAGTAACTGGCTTTAGATTGCTATCTTATAATTTGATATTAGTGATAATCATATAATTGATTCCTAAATGGGAAGTTCATAGCTTCTGTGCGACTGTCTTTTTGTATGTATTGATTCTTCAGTTGTTCCTCATCAAATTTGCCTTGCAAACACGTTTGATGGAAAAAGTATTTTTATTCAGTAACCAGAATAGTTTCATGGAATGTGCAGGAACCTTTATTGGCCTTAGCAGCTGAGTATCAATCTGGCAGCCCTGTTTTGCAAGAAAAGATAAAGGTGTGTCTAGATAGCAACATTTAAGTTGAGCTGCAGTGGTTGCACACTTGTGGACGGCATTGTTATGATTTATACAGCATTCTTATTCTCTTTTAATGTTGCAGCTTTTGGAGGAACAGTATTCTGCTATCAGACGAACACGGGGAGATGGAAACTGCTTCTTTAGGTCCTTCATGTTTGCATACCTGGTATTTTATAATACAAAAATCTTGAACACTCTATTTCCCTTTGTAATTGAGGTCTTTCCCCTACAGTTTCTATAGTTGGATAGGTGTAAATGTTGAACACTTGTTAGCTAATACGAGAATGAGATTCGAGAATTAGGAGCACATTTTGGAGTCACAAGATAAAACGGAGGTTGCTCGAATAAAAGAAAGTGTTGAGCAGTGCAAGAAAACACTTCAGAGTCTTGGATATGCAGACTTTACCTTTGAGGATTTCTTTGTCGTGAGCTCCTTCTTTGAACTTCTTCTTTGTTGACTTTTGCAAGCATTTCTTACATGCTGGATTGAATATCTTTATAGATGGTTGATCATGTCATTCTTTACTTGTTATTTTAGATATTTCTTGAGCAGCTGGACAGTGTTATTCAAGGCCCTGAAAATTCCATAAGGTAGTATAATGCACCGTTGTTGTTTAATTTCTGTTAGGAGTTCACTCCTTGTGATCTAATTTTATGCATGTAACTGTTTGTCTCGTTAACAAAAATAAACTCTGATCTTTGTGGTCTCCAGTGCAGAAGAGCTTCTCATAAGGGGCAGGGATCAGTCAGTCTCTGACTATGGTAAGTAACAGAATTGTTATGTCTGAAGAAATGTATCACTTTTTCTGTCACTTTTTACAGAGTAACTATGTTTTGTCTGTGTAGTTGTAATGTTCTTCAGATTTATAACCACGGGAGAGATTCGCAAACGTGCTGAGTTTTTCGAACCTTTTATTCTGGGTTTGAGTAATGGAACCGTTGATCAGGTCTCTCTCTCTCTCTCTCTCTCTCTCTCTCTCTCTCTCACACACACACACACACACACACACACACACACACACACATATGTGCAATACCAACTATGGTTCGTTTTTGAACAGTTCTGCAAGACTTCAGTGGAACCTATGGGAGAAGAGAGTGATCATGTTCACATCACTGCCCTAAGTGATGCATTAGGTGTGCCAGTCCGTGTTGTGTACCTTGATCGAAGCTCATCTGATAATGGGGTTAGTGTAAACCATCATGACTTTGTGCCTTCAACTGGCAGTAATCCTGAAAGCGACACTGAAGAGAGCAGATCGCACGCCACAAAACCATTTGTCACATTATTGTACAGGCCAGGCCACTATGACATACTTTATATCAAGTAACTAGATGTTCCTGAATGTAAGGGTGCTGAATCTGTAACTGTGATTGCTCTTTTAATGCTGGTCAGCTTGCTAAGAGCTCCAAAATTGACAGTCTGCTTGACAGGTTTTTCTTGATGAATTTTGTGTTGTGCATGGTGTGAAAACAGAAAGATGCGGAATTCTTAGGGGAAAAAACCAAAGCATATAGATGTGCGTAACTGCTCTGTTCCACCACTGTTGAGCTTAATGCTTTTTTGGAGCCTATATGAATTTGAAAGAAAAGGATATGTAGTTCTTGTGCTTGTTGTATGCTTGGGACGAAACCATTTGATTCAGGTGTTATTGGTCTGATTGACAGTGTTTACAATTTAGCAGTAGGTGGTCTGTAACTTGTTATTTTTTTCCTAGGCTTGGGGGGTGTTGTTCGTATGATCTTGGATTTTTATACCTGCTACAATTTTCGGGTGATTTGGTGAAGAGATGGCATTGGCGAATTACCCCCGGGCTTAGGGACTAGATGCAAGGCCGTTGCCACTTTTGTATTCTGTAGTGGAAAACGCATCTGTCGGGCTGAGTGTGATGAGATAGCATAATTATGTTCGAGTTTAGTGGCTCTATGCCCGCATTTTCTGGACACTTCTCCGAGTTGCTATCAGTGTATGGCAAGCGAGCCAAATGCATGACCACATTTAGGCCAGGGTCTGGGCACAAAGGCGTGCAGCGAGGGTAATTATTGGACGACAGCGTATGTAGCATTATTCTATGCATTATAGCATAAAAAAAACTCTATGCATTATTTTAGAAAACTTGGTACTTACAAGGTAAATCTGATGCACATCTAATAAGCCTAATAATTCCTTTTATTACGTATAAGGATGTTTAGCCTTACATTTAACTTACATAATGTTCTCAATTGCTTTTGATATACGTGTCCAAAATTTAATATAACATTTGGATTTTCAAAATAAATTAAAATTAGTTCATTATAAAAACCAAATATAGCTATTAATCTAGGCTTAACACAATCTAGACATTTTAAAGTCATCCATAGCACAAAAAAAAAGAAGGAAAAAAGCCCTCAAAAGAACTTTTAAGACAATTTTTTTGTAGTATGCCAAACAGGAGACTATAATTAGAGTAATGCTACATTAGATGAAAGTACTACTTCATCATTCAAGCATTATTGAACCTCACTAATCAACGGTGCTTAAATGATGAAGTAGGTTCATTCTGTACCTTCATGCCACTAAGACATTTTTATATTAGAATTCAAACATTGGGAGGAACCATGAAAAGTATTGATTTTACAAAACGAGAGATACATCAATGTTAGAAATGAGACTACATTGGTGATTAGGACAAGATTCAAACTTCTAAGCTGCCTTATTGGCCAACTGAAATACTCAATGACCGCAAGATTATTTTCAAGGTGAAATATTCTAGATTTACAGAGTAAGGTTACACTGAAATTATTCCACCGATGGGATAAACTTACGGACTTGTATAAACGTTGATACCGAGCCCGCATTTTCAAAATAACCACATTTTCATAACAGTCAACCCATTTTTTTTAATTTGACTGTCATGATCAGTTTGATTCAAAGCCCATAAGTTGATATGAGTCCATAAGCTGAGCACTTTTCTTTACAAATGATACTGTTACCGACTAATTATAAAAAGAAGGCACAATTACCTCATAGACAAGAGACACAGCAAACACCTGGACTCTGATCTCGTGGAAGTCACTACACAACCTATTATAATATGGGTCTTTGATCGACCTCGGCATATAAATGGTTCCATTCCTAGGCGGGCACAACATGCATCTGTAATGAGCACCCTTCATTGAAACAGAGACGACAGCACGTTTATTTGATAGCCACCGTTCCATTTAGGAACATTCTTGGTGAGTTCAAACGGTGAGTTCAAATCGACAGCTTACAGTTTACAGCTTCCAGGTAAAGGTTGATTTTGCAATTTGGTGGCGCAGGCACTGCTCACGTCGACGCAAAATATCTAATCTACCTGGACGCAGGGACGAAACGATGACAAATCCGAAGGGCATCTGTACGGTTTTAACTAATCTGCAATTCCATACTGCACATGATTTCCCTTTGTTTTATTCAACAATCCCATGTTTAATGTCAAAAAACAAAAAAAAACCCATGTGACTGATTACCTTGATAGAAGTGCAATCATGTGCCCCTCTGCGGACAGGTATTAGCAAAGTGCGAGGGATCACCACATGTGTAGCACCTTCGGGTGACAGGTTCACCGGTAGCTGAAACAAAACTTTGTGATGCTGTGACAAAAGTCGCTGCTGCTGTCGTGGGCCCTCTACGGCTTCTCCCGCGGCCTCCTCTTCTGGTTGGGCTGTTAGCACGTCGTGTCGCACCTCTTCTGCTATTGTTGTCAATGCTGTCTTCCCATCTGTTAAAACACAGGCGTCAACAAAGTCACAACAAACCTCTCTATCAGATGTCTTCTCACGTTCGCACGAGTATCATCTGAGTATACGTTAACCCTGAAGAAAGAAAAGGAGATGGCCGAATGTAACTGGAGATATTGGATCATTCTACGTACACAAAGAAGTTGCACTCCTGTGACGGGCATTTGAAGAATTTTCTTCCTCTGTTGGCAGATGTATTAGCAGTCCGCAGAACACAGGGTGTCCCACAGGAATCACAGTGGACTTCAGTGGTTCCTGCATTTAGGCGCAGACGACAGACATGGCTCAGACAGGTCAATATGATATTAGACAAACACGGAGGATCCAGTTTTTATGTACGGGCGAAATTTTAGGATAGTTTACATGAGACCGATTCTGTTATTTTACCGTTTTGGGCCTGCCGTGTACTGCGTGTCTGATTACTTCGTGGCCTTGAATCTTGGGAAGGACAATCATTCGAAGCATGCCAAGTTTGCCCGCAATGAGCACAAGAAGTGTCCCGTGGGGTGTGGCCCCTCTGGGCATTACTGGAGTCATAGGACTGGCGCCCTCGCCCTCTTGCTGGAGAAAATAAAATCGTCAAATGAGCAACC
Source organism: Saururus chinensis (assembly GCA_035235625.1). Lineage (NCBI taxonomy): Eukaryota > Viridiplantae > Streptophyta > Magnoliopsida > Piperales > Saururaceae > Saururus > Saururus chinensis. The sequence goes on from CP141145.1 coordinate 39,711,805, forward strand.
ACATCATTCAAAATAAGCTGGTTAAGGTACATCATTGTATCCTTTACAAGCGTCTGTTGATCTGATGCCAGTACATTTCCTTCTTGTTATCAGCTTAAATAATAGAAACTGCCGTTGATGTGCTTCAGCCATGAGGCAACAATCAGGCACTTTTTTAAAAAGAAACTACAAGATAGGTTCTAGCACATAAATTGAAATGCTACAACCACTAGTGCCCATACAGCAAGCATTCCTGAGCGTGAATGGTTGTAGCATTATTCAATACAAAGACTTCTGTGTGTATATCAGGAGTCAAAGGCAAACCTGCCGTGCTTGAAGGAATTCGAGATCCAGTCCCACATACGTCTATTAATTCTTTTAGTGTCGCATCACAGCCACCAATACATCCTGGTGAGGGAGATATAAGACTATAAGTTGGTTATGCACTGAAAATTATATAGAATGCAATGCGCTGGTTAAAATCTTTAAAAAAAAAACAAGTTCAGTTTGGACAAATAGGATATGTTTCAAGAATGCTCACAAGAAAAATTATAGCAATTGTGTTTGACTAAGTTTTTAAGCAGGTTTGAAAAAAGAGAACTCGTGCTCAATCAGCTTCAAGTTGACTCCAATCATTTGCTCACTTAGCACGCATGACTTCAAAAAACCATTTCTAACAAAATTTTCCATATCGCCTCTATACTTATGGTTGAACAACTTCATAAAAAAAAAGTAAGAACAAGGTATCATGTGTCATAATTATCACTCTATCTTATCTATTTGCTGATGACAACACCAATTCTCCTCTTCCATTTTGATCTTATGAGCAATGTCACACAGACACGCTAAAAACTTCTCATCAACTCAATCCATGGTCTGATTGGCTCACTCCTCTAAGCACATATTCAAATACCTCATTCATCTCTAATATGACAAATATGAAATGGGTGTCATGATTCCATGCAAAAGCAAACTGTTGGGTTGTTACTGTTAAGTGATGTGTAGTGTTGTAGGCCCACATATATGGTGCGCAGGTGGCTTCTGCACTTCCCTAACAATTACCAGCTTTGTGGTGAATATCACCATATCAACATTTCTGCTGCCACTCTGTTCTTACATGGATTTTTTACCATCATGGTGATTATACAAAAAGTCAAATAGTGATATAGAAGGCATGTTCCAAAATCCCAAATAGCCAGAACAAGGTGTAGAAAGTGATAAATATGAAAAGACTTCACAGGAAATATGGGAAAAGATTTAAAATTCTTATCGTAATGCTAAGCCTACCCAAATGGTCAGCACTATAATTTGGTGGTATCTCAAGCCGCCGAAAGTTAAATTGAACCTTGTAAACAGGACCTTGGACAATGTTGTAAACTGATGTTAAGCACATAGCCTATAATAAGTTAAACCAAAAATAAATAAAAGCACAAAATATTGAAGTACCGGGAGCACAAATGTTGCAAATTTGGCAAGTCACAGTGGCTGATAATGTCGGTCCTGGAAGCCAAACGACATTTCTACACTGCAATAAGGAAATACTTGTAGATCAGAAGAAATTAGTTGATACAAATTACTACAATGTTCATGCAAATCTTCTTTTACATGGAAATTATTTCCATTTTCTTTCATCTAGATGCTCTGCTGCCACATTTTCAAGTAGAATGGCCAGTTCCAACTACCATCATTTTGATGTAATGTAATGCCAAGTTACCAAAAGTTTATGTAGTAAACAAAGGAAAACAATTTATAAAGAAGAATTTGTCGAACTTCTGATACTTTCTAAAAGGTTGAAAAGACTGTATATAGAAGCAAGTATATATGGATGCAAGTATTTCTTAAACCACCACCAATACTTTAACTGTCACTTTTCTAGCGCTTGTGTCAATTGACTTGGGTACTACATGGACTCTATTCTGTCTGTTGATTACGTAGATAATATAACTTGTATAACGTAACAATATAAAATTGCTGCTTAAAACACATGAATCAGGAGGACATCTAGTAGTTTCCTTGCCACTCTGTTTGACATAAAATCGATTATGTCATATCAAGTACATAGTCAATACGTGAGCATCACCAAATAGCTGAAACAAGGCATATAAAACAAATTGAAGATGGTGATGATGATAAAAATACACGTGGAATTATTATACATTCGGAATACATATTAATACTTCAGAATACCCTACTGCTATGCAATTGTTATTTTTATCTTTCAGGACTTTCAAGGTTTACATAGGCCCAAATTTTGAGGTTCGGATCCAATTATCAACCAGATACCAATTGTTGACTAGTTTGGGTCACAGGACTGAGGCTATGGCAGAAATATTCTTATCACACTTACAAATTACAATTATCACATCATAAGCACACACACAGTGAAGCATCAATTTACAGTCCATCTGATGAAGCAGTCTGCAATTGATGCATGAAATGCATATAATAAACACTACTGCAAGAAAATAAAATAAAAAACAACTCAACTATGAACTTTACTTTTGGGTACCGAGAAAAAAAATAAGGGGCTCATTAGCACCATTCCTGGTCCAAGCAAAGGGTAAAATTAGCAATTGTCTAACAAAAAACTTACAAGGGGGAAACGTAGACAGCCAACCATAAAGTTGCCATCCTGTAATGAAGTAAAAGTTCTATATAAGAGATAGAACCTATTTGTGTCATATTATATAAATTTAACAGAACTGAAGCAAAATTCCTGCTTTCAACAAAGATCCATGCTATTCAATCATAAAAAGAGACAAATGATGCGAAAAAATGACTAAATCAAGAAATAGACAAATTACAGGCTTCCGCCTCAGCACCATGTTTGATTCTTGGCAAGCATTACATGAACGGACAATCTCTCCGTGAACTTCATCTCCATTTGTTCTGTTCGATCTGCTCAATATAGAACGTGAGTAGAATATTGTCTATTTGCAAAAATATGAATGGAATGTACTACATATATAAGGCAAGAAACATGGGACTGATGCACCATAGATAACACCTTTGAAAGAACAACTCCATGGCTTCAAACAGCTTGTTTTTATTTAATCGAGCCTGCAAAATGATAATATATCAATTTCACTTAAAAAATCAACAATAAAAATAGTTATAATCCACCATATTAATTACTATACATTTGTTAAATGTATAATAAAAATTTCTTTAGCTAATTTTTCTTTTCTTTATTTTTCTGTTCAATTCAAGGTTTCCACAGGTTTTATTTTGTATTTTTAAACTTTTATATCACAACTTCTATAATTTAAAATTATTGGGAAAAGGCGCTTCTTGATTATGATTATGATATCACATCTTTTATCATGGAAAAACATCAGTTTCATCAAAAGATTTCTAGTTTCTTTTGTTACCTTTTGAATTTTAACTTTCACCTTCTGATCAGCCGCTCTTTCTTAAAAGTTTCAAAATTTTAAACCAGGTTACCAATTGTCTCCAAGGTAAGTGAGCATCTTAAGAAGCTTGTTTGTTAATGATCAAGTTATGCAGCTGATCAGTTTTACAAATTGGTTAACTCTTTTTCTTTTATACTTCAATAATCAAAATTACTTTATGAGGACTTTTCTTTTCCTTATTTTTCCCCTGAAAGGTTAACAAAGGAACTTGGACAGAAAACTAGGCCCTTGCAGGGTCTGGAACCAGGGAAACAAAATGAATAGCTCATTTTTTTTTCTTCCATTTATTATTGTAACAACCATTTAGTAGTATTTGTGCATCCATTTGGAGTATATTTCAGAAATAATTTTGCGTATGGACAGTGATAGGAACTGTCATGCAAATGCAATGACTAAGCCTTTATTCTAACAAGAACACTTATGTTTTGTTGTACAAGTGCTTAATACTTAACCCACATACATCTAAAAAGCAAGCTTTCATTTGCTCCAAGCAAGTCTCAAGAACTTCGGACTTTCTTTTTGTCCCAATGCTGACTGCTTTCATATCACTCTCCATAATAGCCCTTAGATATGGCTTCCACAGCTCATACCTGAATAAGAACATGCGTCACTACAACTATGGAGGAAATGATGTAGAAAATTTGGTTCTGGAAGATGGGTAAATTCAGAAAACAAACTCAAGCACTCTATGTAGTGTGTGTGTTCTATGCTCAACCATTTCAATAAATGAACAATTTTGAAGCATACCCCATGTCATCATATCCCATCACTAGGGCTTCTCCCTGCATTTAAACAACTATGTACATCAAGGAAAACTTACACCTTCTGCTTGAGATAAAAAAGGGAAATATAGCTAACCGCATTAACAAAGTCGTTTATCTAGTAACAGTTGTAGACATCTAATTAGTCTTTTGATTTGCATAAAACAGTTAAAAAAGTCTCCGGGAATATAATGTGACTGTTTGAGATATTACCAGATTGGTGGGTGTGAACCGAGTATTTTGATCTTTAGTAGCATAACAACGATCAAGCAGCTTTTTTATATGATCATGCATTGTAGCATCAGTACCAATACCTGCCTACAATAACAACAGTAATTAACATCATAATACATAAGCAATATTTTAAAATGGCATCATGTTGATTTTTCCAGAGAGGCCACTAGGTGGTGGGGAAATATGTATCATCTGCAGGCCCTATATATAGACATTAGGCCCACATAAAAGCTTATATATTTACGTATTGATTGCAACACAAACAATACTCATAAATATACATGTGACCATCCCTTATGGTATCTACCTCAAAGGTCCTGATGTTAACACTGGCTCCATTCCCACCACCATGACCACTGCTTCTAGTCATCCAAAAGAAACAGAGGTGCACAGGCCTCACTCCTTAGCTATCATATAAAACAAGTTTCAGTCACAACTCTCAGGTAAACACTTCTGGTTCTGCTCAGTCTTTTATACAAGTAGTAAACAAACAAATGACAATGAAAGTAGAAGACCACCTACTTTCAGTCTATCAATTCTCGTTTAAGAGACAAAGAAGTAAGCAGATAAAAACTATGGTAGCCATATTAAGAAATGTGTATGGATAAAATAACCCAGAACAGCAAATTATTAGAGCTCAAGCATCCTCACCTTGTCCATACAACTCAGAAGATCTGATTCACTCAGAAGAGGAGGTGGTCTTGTAACACCTGAATCGAGAGTCAAAGTTGTCGGATTAAACTGCATTACCACCCACATCATCAATTTCCGCAGATTAGAAAAGAAGTAGATAATGAACCTGTCATACTTTCCAGCTGCTAAAGAACAAAACATGTTATCAAATGCATAGAGATCTAAGAATCTTAGCCTGGCATGTCCACAACAATGAGGCTAAGCACAAACTTTTGGAGTTCAGGGTCGTGTAAAAATAAAGTTGGGATAGCAGTGGATTTGTAATGCATTTAACAACAGACCCTTCGAGGAAGAAACAGTGCAGGATTTGGAAGAAGTGCGCCAACATGGTAGAGATATTTTATTTAACAGAGGATAGGTGAGGGGAATGGTGGTAAGGTGTAAATAACTTGTTTCATGTCAAGGGATTGTTTCCAACAAGCTCCACTTAGGAAAGTCAACTACTATGATACCAACTCCAAGATTTTGAGGGATATTCACATTCATTGCGTATGTTCATAAGATACAGGTGCTAACTGCTAACTAATTTTCATATACATATACACATATCATCTTTCAGTCAATATAAATAACTTAACCATCCTCCAGTTAACCATCCTCCAGTTTTAATTGTAACATACCCCTCCGCTTCAGCAAACAGTTTCCTGATTCAAGTTCTTACATCACAGCTTGATCCAAGTACTAAGTGCGCAAGTAATAGAGACTGAAAGATCGTCAAGATTCAAGGGCACTAATGACCATCTATTTCTGTAATGTATTTCATTATTACCACACTTGTTATTGAATTATAACTGACCAGCATTTACCCCTATGTTTTCTCATGTCTGTCTTGAATGTAAAGCCATTTGTAGAGGTTCATGGAAGCAAAAAAAACCCCATAAGCATCAATATAATTCCTACTCCCTACAGTGTAGAATGACCACATGCATACAAGACCGTGAAGTACATAAACTGAAGAAAAAACTCATGTAAAAAATCATCCCACAAGCAAAATGCTATTAAACTTAAATCATGGAGAAGATTAAACTGATCGGCAGTCATGATACGAAGGTAGGAAGGTAGTTCAACTTTGCAAATTATCTATAATAACCATAGAACTAAAGTGGAAAAATTGAAATAGAAATACTTAAAAACTTAAAAAAAATTGATCATCATCATCATTGAGGAGCCGAGAGGGTGTAAAACTCAATCCTCCTGTAGCCACCGAGACATTTCGCCCAGAACTTGCGAGACGTAGAACCCTGCATCAAGCAGCAGCAGCAGCATGCACTGCTGCAGGCTGCACACACACATGCAATTGCAGTGTGCAAAAAATTCTTGAAAATATTGATGACATGAGAGTCACCGAGCCAGGGTAAAATCCATCTTTGAACCCTAGCTTTTCTCAGTTTGTGGGCAAGATGCAAGACCTCAGCAACATGAGAGATGGCATACCATGGGTGTTGCAAACTTGCAATGAACAAGATAAGAACCATGTAGGTGATGTAATGATAGTAGACAAGTACTAAAAATTTGAATATTTAACATACATAAGATATGAACTTCACTAGCTAATAAACAATTAAGAAAAATAACATATGAAAAACATACCATTTGACCCAAGTGATAGTTCGGAATCATTGAACCACCCCATGATTCAAAGCGATATACATCCAAGTAGTTTTTCTGGAGATTCATAGATGTCATAAAAATCTAATACAAACAAATTAAATAAAATAGTAATTTTAGTCAGAACATTAAATTTAGTATGTAGATATGGATTTTGTCGTAGCAGATTCCTTATGGCATATTCCCCAACAATAATAACAAGAACAAATATATAACCGAGCTGTATAGAAACACTTATTATCAGTGAAAAAGTCAATAGACTCAATACTAATAATCAGTTTGGTAGAAACAATTTGAAGTTTGAAGATAATCAGATGCAACTCCAAAATTGGCAACAAAGCCATGCGACCAGCTAATTTTCATCTACAATGCTCTAAAGCTTTTAGACAGCCCCAGCAGAAGCCTCATTTTGTTTCATGAGTGGGAATTTGATACAGATGCCAATCAATGTAAAAGAAATACAGAAAACTGTGACAAGTTATTTTTCGCAGATGAAGAGGACAATATTATAAGTCAAGCAGAGAAAAGCTTTGAGTATGAGAAAAGCTAACTCTAATTTCGTCTTCTTTTCAACCAAATATATTGCAGTAGCAAGTGGTCAACTTATCTGACATGCACGTTCATGCCATCCTATGATATAATACCTAAGATCAGTGCCAGATGACTTTTCAAACCTCAGCAATGCTAGGACATCAGATTTTTTTCAATAAATTTTTATCATAAAATTAATCTTATAAATCTCCATCTAAGCAAAAGCAAAAAACATTCACCCTACATCCTGCCCCCTTCCATCGACTACTTCGGAATGCAAGGAGCGATCATAGATCCCAATGCAAAAAATTTCACAACATATTGATATCTATGAAGACTTTACACTATCACATATAAACATAGCCATGATCATAAAGCAAAGTCCCAACAATTTAGGGTCAGTAACATAAATCTTTGCACCTCCACTCAAGCCTCTTTTTTGCCAACTCTTTTTTAGACAAAATCACATCAAAATAAAATAAGAAAACAAGTTAATTACTTACTGCTATAATTGTGAGCCCTGATGAAGAAAACATTTCACCAGCAATGTCAATTTCAACAGTCGTTTCAGCCCCAACAGCAGGCTGTGAGACACATGCAAGGAAGTGACGAACAACAAGCTCATACACTCTCTGAAAATAATTAGTAACGAAAATCAAACAGACAAAGAGTTGGTGATTTGACCTAATAAAGTAAAGGACAAAAAATTTGCAAAGGGGAAAAAGAAAGATAATCAAAAGGCACCCATTTTCAATAATTAGATCAAGTACAATGACGCTCTTCTCACATGGTGATCTTGACTCCATCCTGATTCTCCAGCGGAAAACTTAGTTGGGTGAATGGGTGGATGCGCTTTGTCATCATGGCCACCATTACTAGGATGCCTCCACAGACCTGCTTCTGGATCCAAGAGCCTCTGTGCATACACACCCCAGGAAGGATGGCTTTGTTGATCTCTCACAATTGCCTACATTAAATACTTCTCATGCTGACATATAATATTATTTCAACCAAAACACACACTGATATAGTACCTCATATAGCCAGAATGCTGGTATCAACTAAAAAGATAAGCATAGTAAAATTGCAAAATAATCAAGATAGTTGCTACTTACATGCAAATCTGTGTTCACTGAAAAATTGTCAGTTTCTGTACGAGGATAACTAATAAATCCAGCTTGGTAAAGATCTTCAGCTACCTGAGATAAGAAATAGCAAAAGGCAAAACTCAATAAATAATAGTTGAATCTGTAGAAAAGGACAAAGCATTATGATCCAGTTTAAGCTCAAGAGACATCCAGACAAGTCACCAAAAACATACCTTCATTGTGTGTTCAGAACTCAGGCGGAAATACCTTGATGCACGCTTTTGAAGCTCAATTGTACTCAGGGGAAATGGGGGATACTTGTGTCTCTCTTGATTTTTTACTTGACAGACCTTAACAACAAACAAAAATCAAAAACTAAATTAAAGCAAGACCGGATATATGAAAATTTCTCAGTAACAAAGAATTTTATAGAAGAATTTCAGCACATAATTAGATGTTACTTACTGTTGCTGTGGGGTTTTCAATACACATCTCGTATATTATAACAGCACAAGGGTAATCAAACAAATGATCTCGCCTGCCAATGAACCAGCTAAATTAACCATACTTTTAAAAGCGAGATTTATAAGCAGATGCAGAGGCATATGGACATTTACGTAAAGAAAAACTGGTACATTTTTTTTTCTTTAATTATGAAAATAATTTAGTGCACTGTGATGTTTGCTGAACTACGAGAAATCAGCACAACTGCCAGCACTTTTATCTTTTGAGCACGGCTATTCAATCAGTTGTGGATCATTTCTTTTATCTACGCAGTGGCTGTGGTTATTGATGGATAACAAGAGAAACTTACTTCCACTTGAAAGTAGCAATTCCATCATCTGAAGAATGAGAACAATTAATCATCCAAAATTCTTCAGGTTCATGAGCTTGAATCTCCCAATACCTCTCCACAACAAACCCAAGTGTTGGAAACTGGAGGAAACAAGAGTCAGAAGTTTCATTCAGTATTCCCTTGTATAGACTAGGTAATTCAAAGATAAAATTTCTACTAAAGGCATTATAAATGACCAACCTGGCAGGGACCGTAACTTAGAACAAGATTCCTTTCATCTCTGCCAACATCTAGATCAAATGCATCTCTTAAAAGCATTGTCTGAAACCTAGTGAAAGATGCGCCAATCCTCAGGTCAATTTCCTGAAGAGCATTAAAAACTGGTTAAACATGTAAAATAAATCTCAATAACAGCGGTCTAGGTTAATCTACAACAAATCTCAAGTGAATTGTTCAAGTTTTATGTCATCCACAACCCAGAAAGATTAACAAAGAAACAAATTAATTATTCAGAGTCATCCAGTACTGAGTTAAGATGCTATGAAAATGGATGTATTCCAAGATTGTAGAAAAAAACTGATTAGCTGACTCTTCGAAATCTATTATTCTTAATTGGTCAAAGTGGACTTCCCATCAAATGTGCATGTATGGCAGGAAGAAGTAAACACTTCCTTTTCAGACATTGGCCATACATGTACAGTTCAAAACCTGCTCGCTTCCTCTTGTGTTCCATCTAGTGACTGTTTGAAATTTATTTCTAAATTTGGTTTGCTGTTATTAGTTGGCTGACCTATGACATATTAAAACAACTACAGGTTAGTAACTTGAAAAGGCACAATAAATGCCTCATTCACCTCAACCATGATCACCACCATTGAACACTTTAATGAAATAGCAATGTGGACCAAAATAAGGCGTCTTGTGTACAGATGTGAAAAGGTGAAACAACTACCTGCCTCACATCAACTGCATCAGCGTCCAATTTTCTGGGCTCAGTAAGGTTTTGTACCGATTGGTGAATTTCCCTATTAACAGAGAATTAAATGCAGTAAACTAGTGACTGATGCCAACAATATTCATACAGCATAAAAGATTGCTAGAATTGTTTGTAAAACCTCTCAATCAATGCAGAAAAGCGAGCCCGTCGTATTTCCAAATGAGGATTTGCAGCTGCACAGACCTCTATCACTTCAAATGCAATATTTTCGCCCTCTCTATCACAGTCAAGCCACAACACAAGCATCTGACACTTCCTGGCTTCCTCCTCCAAAGTTTTCTTGATATCCAATTTGTCCTATGCATCAAAGGGTACAATACTTTCTAATCACAAGAGAACTAAGATCTAGTGACTAACATAAATTCAGAAAATCCTTATGCTATCAGAGAACACATTATAAATTAAATCGAATTGGATGTACAATGTAGTTCATTGTTAATAATAAAGTCCTACCTGTGATCTTATAGTTCAAAAGTCAAGTTAATTTCAGGTTAATACTCATTTATTCGAACCAAGCTAAAAATTATGGGTGAAAGCATTTTACCCAGTCAAACACATTAGCATCTGTTCATTATCAGCATCAAAAGCATTGATAACCTTAACCAATCACAGTTTTTTTCTTCATTTCTAATTGATCCTTCAGAAGTATACAAACAACAGCGTCTGATTTGCATCTGTTCATAATTTTCTCAAGCATACAATCGTTTCCTCACAGTTTCACAAATTATAAGCCATCATTTCGGAATGGACAAGATTGTCTTTCCTTACCATGTGTAAAAGTGGTCATAAAGATGTTTATACCTCAGAAACATGGAATCAGCAATCAACATAGCTAGTCATGAAACCAAAAATTCTTCCTTGTTGATGGTGACTATTATAAAGTAATTTGTATTTTTGACGAGTGGAGCATAAACTGACGCGATTATAAGGCTCCATCTAAAGTGATCTCCCTGCAGACAGTTTAAATCACCAACTAGGAATTAAGAGCCGTTGGGGCCATTTAATTCCACGATTACACCCAAGCACTCAGCTCAGCAATTTCGTTTACTCACCTCTACAAGTCACACCTCTAACTAGTTTTTGCTTTCGTGTAGGAGGTTCTTATCGGTGGATGGAATTCACCCACCCTATGATCATCAGCAGAAGCATAAACAAATGAACACAAGGAAGAGCTAGACTCTTCGAATATGAGTTGTTACATTTCTGAAAAAATAGTAACCTGTGGAACGAATTTCCGGACCGGGGCGCGGTAGAGCTCCACGGGGTCGCAGGAGTACCACTTGCGGTACCTATCATCGAAATCGAGCTCCATGAGGTGGCCAGTGACAGAGGTGAAGAGCATTTGGCACGGCTCCGGCCGGTTGGCCGGAGGCACTCGGATGGCGTACTCAAACTCAAAGATCTTGTTGTAGCGGGACCGACCATCTCGGACGTGTAGCCCCCGGTTCACCGAGAGTATTCCGGACACGGACTTAGCCACCGACGGCTTCTCCGCAACGTTCAAAACGCGCCGGGGAGGGCGGCCGACACCAGACATGGCCCACCGGAGCCGGACAAGGTAGGGTATTTGCTTCGCTGGTAGTTGCTCGTTTCTCGGTTGCCGGAGCGGCCCCTGATTGTTTTGGCTTTTGCCTTTTTTAAAATTGGCGCGTAAACACCAGCCGGCCCATATATGCCACCTATCTGTATGCTACTTATTGGACAGGCCCAAGCCCAGGTTTGGCATCGAGCAGCCCATTTGTCGGATTAGCAACGTTGGCCTAGGCCTGAGCCCAATTTTTACAAATTTGCATTCATTGAAAGGCATCGGGATGCCCTTATTACGCTTCAATTCATGCTTTAATTATTAGAATCTCGTTTGTGTGTATAAGTTGAGTAGAACAAAATAATCAGCCATGAAGTTGATTCAAGCCATTTCAAACCTAAATTGGCCTAAATGAGAATGTTAATTTTGTCTCTGTGTCCCTGTTTTAAAAATTATAGATTTTATTATTTTTTAATTATTATTTTTAATATTAATTTGAATTTTGATAAACATGTCATATAGGTAGAGCCAACTTTAAAAAATTACATACTTTTGTGGGATCTTGTTCAATATAGCTCAAATTTAGAAACGTAATAGTACCAATAACGTGCATATCCAAGTTCAAAAGAAAATTATATTAGTTTAAAGTTTTAAAATTAGATTTGACGTAACATCTAAATTTATTTTAATAAATTATATTACCAAACGTAATTTATATTCAATGGTAAATTTTTAGAATTAATTTCTTACCAAATTAATTCAACACCCAAACGACCCATGAAGATGGGCACTTTGGGTAGGGGACTTTTCACCCTTAAGGAAAAATGAACATTATATACCAGACAGCAATAAACATTTTTTATGCTTTATTATAAAATAAACTAAGCATAAAAAATGTATGAGGAGCGTTTATTTTTAAGATAGATGATGTATACACTAATGTATATTTAGTGCAGGTGAATATTTATTTACAAAATAGATAGCCCATATACTAGTACATGTTGGTGTTGTAAGATAATCAAATTTCCCAAAAATTAAAACTGTTATGAAAAAAATAATTTATTTTTTTTATAATCTAATAAACATAATTATTACTTATACTAATATGTGTTAATATATGTATTATTTATTTTAAAAGTAGATCTTCCTTGTCATTCTTTATGAGAAAGTATCTAATAAAACGACTCTACCACGTGTTTATATATATGTCTATTTATCTTTAAATACGTAATCTAAAATTTATACCTCATCTTACTTAATTTTAAATATGTATAAATTTATCAAATATGTCACTTATTCAAAAGGTATATTTACCACGTATCCTAAACAACAGTTCCAATGGATAATTTTCGTTATTTAAATTGAGCTCACGGTTAATAGAGAGTATAAAAAATACTTCCTCGACAGCGAGGGGCAGAAATATTTGAATAACTAATCCGACGGTACACAATGCAGGGTCTTACGCGTGAGATTGTGCACATATCAAAATAATCAGTAATCACAAATACTAGCCCTGTGAAGTGTGTAAACTCTGAATCTGAAGTTACCACCACGGCTGGTGTAGTTAATATTGTCATGTCACATGTGCGCGAAGTCACTAGCCGGCCGTTCGACGAGTTTCTTCAGAGAGAGTATCCCCGCATTCGGGACCTGGCATCCGCTCTTTACTTCCATCGTTCGAGCTTCTGTGGAGAAGGGTTCTCCGTGCAAGGCTCTTCGGGACTTGAATGTCCTAGTTGCTTCTGCCTCGCTTCGCCCTTCTTGCGGGGCACTTCAGTGTGTTCTTCAGGCCTGCCGGAGCACTTTTAATCTTCGAATCGCCAGCGAGACCCACGCAAGGATTGTAAAATCCGGTCTCGGATGGGGCGTTCATCTTTCGTCCCATCTGGTCTCTGTATACGTCGCATGCAATCGGCTGGATGATGCACGGAGGCTGTTCGATGAAATTCCTGAACTGGCTTCTGAGCTTATTTCGGTCAATCTACTTATTATGGGTTACCTTAAAAATGGCGATTACGACAGCTCGCGCCGCTTCTTCGCCCAAATGCCGAACAAGGACCTGACATCTTGGAACACGCTGATTGCTGGGTCTGTGAAGAACGGGCGACCTAAGGAAGCGCTCAACCTGTTCAATCGGGTGCTCCGTTCGGGGATTGAGCCCGATGGTTTCACGTTCGCCTCGCTCCTCTCGGCATGCGCCAGGCTTGGAGCTCTCAACTGCGGTGAGTGGGTGCACAATCTCATGATCGAGAAGGCGGTTGACCTCAATTACATCCTGGACGCGGCTCTCATAGACATGTATTCAAAATGTGGGAGGGTTGAAACAGCTGCCGCCATTTTTGAAGCTGCTAAGAGGGAGGACATATCTGTGTGGAACTCGATGATAACCGGGCTGGCAATCCATGGACTGGGTCGCGATGCAGAGCAAGTATTTTCTCGAATGGGGAGGGAAAATGTGGCACCCGATTCGATCACCTTCGTCGGGATCCTCACAGCCTGCAGCCACTGCGGCATGTTGGAAGAAGGCCGCATATACCTGGATAGGATGAAAGAGCACTACAAGATAGAGCCACGTCTGGAGCATTACGGCGCCATGGTCGATCTCTTGGCTCGTGCCGGGCAGCTACAGGAGACCTACAAAATGATCAAGCAGATGCCTCTGGAGCCAGACGTGGCTATGTGGAGAGCCTTATTAAGTGCTTGTCGAACTCATGGAGAGTCGAGAATGGGTGAAGCGGTGATGGAAGAGATGGCGCAGCTGGGCAGTGGGGACTACGTGCTGCTATCAAACATGTACGCGTCTGGGAGCCAATGGCAGTGTGCAGAGAGGGTCAGGCAGGAGATGAGGGCGAAGAGAATCCGGAAGCGACGAGGCGTGAGCCGGGTGGAGATTGGCAGAGTCGTCCATGAATTCAAGGCAGGCGAGCGGCGCCATCCAGAGACAGAAGCCATATACGGCGTGCTGGATGGGTTGATGAGGAGGGCCAAGGAGGAAGGGTTCGCGTCGGCAACTGGGTTGGCGCTGCTGGATGTGCTGGAGGAGGAGAAGGAAGGGAATCTGAATTGCCACAGCGAGAAGTTGGCGGTGGCCTTTGCGGTGCTGAAGACGGGTCCGAGGGCGGTGATTCGGGTGCTGAAGAACCTGCGGACGTGCGGGGACTGCCACAGTTGGATGAAGGTGGTATCAAGATCTCTCAGGCGGGTGATTGTTATGCGCGATCGAGTTCGGTTTCACAGATTCGAAGATGGCTCGTGTTCTTGCGGGGATTACTGGTAGCTGGTTCTGGTCTAGGAGTCCATGATGCCTGCATGGGCATGTCGGAGGCAGTGAGAGAACACATTAGCACAGATTTTGTTCATTGACCATCAAAATTCGTAATTGTTTGGTAATAGTCACGCAATTGGCTAGTGTGGAATCCATATCTTGGTTTCCTGTGACAAAGTAAACAATGGGAAAACCCTAGAGTTATATCAGCCAATTGGAAGCATACTCATGGGGATCCACAATAACGATGATTGCCTCCCCTGTACTAGCTTGTATACTGGGAGATGTGCTAACACCCAAAAGTGTGTCATAGACGGATTCTGCCTTCAATAATTTTGTTCCTATGTGCTTCATATGTGCATAACTTCTCATCCTAAACATAGTTGGAGTTGATTAAAATTCCAAGTGCACCAATCAGTTCATTCATTTCAAAAGGGTAGAACTGCAAATATCTTCAATTTCACCTTGAATCACCCATTGTCCAAAAAATTGCGGGAGATATTCTTAGTGTTTATGTTAAGACTTGCAGTGTTTTGATGATGACTCTTTTTATATTGTGGATTTGCATTCAATTACTAAATGCTTAGATAATTGCTTATTATGGTTTTATCAATATTTATCTAAGATATGGGATACAAAAAATTATGTCTAAGCTTGTATAAGAGGTTAAATCAAAATCAATAGACAAGGTGGAGGCTTTCAAATTGTTGGATTGAACTTGGTGGACCATGCAGAGCATCCACGACTAGCCTCGTAAATATAAGTAGAGGATCAAGGATCCTCAAATCAGGTTTCAAAATTATTGTTGATTTTAAGTAAGTTGTTAAAGATGTTTATAAGTTTAATTTTTAAAATTGGCCATTGTAAGAAAATTAAATAAAAAATTTAATCGGTTCTACAGCTCATTTGAGATCAATTCCGTTGGAACCTGAAGAGGAGGAGAAGGAAAAGGAAAAGCCAAAGGTAGAGAGAAGAGGCGGTGGAGGAGCTCTGAGGTGAGGTGGGGTGGGGTGGTGTTGCGAGACAGGCGGGGCATGGCTCGTTCAATTGTTGGTGGATTTAAAGTGGAAAAAAAAGAGGGTAGTGCTAGTTGAGTCATTTTATACGACATATGTTGACTTTTGCACATACATAAATATGCTTGCACACATTTGTATCATTCCTTAAGACCTCCGAAGTCCGATCTATATATTACAAATCTTTGGATTCCTATGGAATAACCCTTTAAATGTGGGAAAATCTTGTGAATTCAAGCCTAGCTTACGATAAACTTTGTGAATTCTCTTCTCCTTCTTCTTTTTCTTAAACATGTACTCTCTCCATCCTATTTTAATAGCTCCATTTCTTATTTTTATGATTTTTATCAAAATGGTAATCACATGAATCTAACAATAAGTAAAATTCCTTTCTCCAACTCCTTAAGAAAAGTACATCATAAACTTCAAGCTCCTGGGCGGCATCCTTCACCTTCCTTGCAAGTGCCCGTCGTACTCTCATGCGTAATCCTTCATGTGGCTCACCATATAAGCAATCCGGCTCCACAAACTCATCGTTGTCGTCAAAGCCGGGCCCAAAACAGAGGCGTCTGATGAGCTACATGACGCACCTCCTAAGATGGAGTAGAGGCGGCACCACGCCTCTGTTCGTGGCGCCTTCCTTCTCACTGCGTGTGACCATTGCTACCACATCTTTTTCCTAAAGCTCTGTCTGGGCTGAGATGCTCAATGGACTGAGCACTTGCCCCTGCACCCCCTCTCGGAGGGCTTGCCAATGGATGTCAAAGTTGGAGGTGGCTAGGGTGCGCCAAGCAGTGATGAATCCGAACATGTAGGGCAAAGTCTTGGACGCGAATTCTGTCGCCTTGGTGACGAGGACCTCCAACCGGGGCGGTAGTTACTAACAACAATGGTGGGCCGCGACCCGAACTAGACTGTCATCATCTTGCCATAATCCCTAGCCATGTTGGCCAGATTCACGTGCACTAGGCACTCTCCCTTCTGGAGTTGGTAGAGGTTGCCAATGATTGGGAGTTTGATGATCAAGTGCAGAGACCTTGCGTTCAAATTTTAGCAGAGAAAATCAGTTCCATTGTATTAAGGAGAGGATAGTTGCAGAGGGAACTATGTGAAGTAAATGGCTTTGATCAATAGTATTTCGGCTCCATGAAGCGGAGGAATTTCCAGGCCCCTAAGTTCTTCCTCGTCGTTTATTTAGGACTAGTCATGGAGTTTGAATATGAAAACCAATTTTGTTTCCCAGTCTCCAGTTATGAAATTCCATCAATGAAAGATGTTTTTCTCAGCTCCTTGAGTAGAGCAGCTATGGCTTCCAATCGTCATCAACCCACCATCTCCATCGTCTTTCTCTTCTTCATTCAATTGGCGACAGGCATCGCTGGAAACGTGAGTTGTGTCCAACGATGTAGACCCAACCACATCCCTTACCCTTTCGGCTTTTCCTCCGGCTGCGAAATCCTACTGAGCTACCAGGAAGGGACTGGCCTGCAGTTTTAATGTCTGGAATATCACTGCAGATACCGTCCTTGTCTACTTCCCGGCAAACTGCCGACAGAAGATCAGCAGCATGGTAGAGCTCTTCGCCCTCAACTTCATGCCTACTTCGCAGAATTAGCTACTGCTGCTCCGCAATTATTGCGCCAACGGCGGATGCGTCTTTATTTTGTATATACTTGGAAATGTGAGAAGCTATTGATTTAACTGTTTGAATTTAAGAAATAGAGCAATTAATATAGAATATTATATTTTTTCTATTCAAGTTACTTACAATAAAAGTTATGAATTATCTTCTCCTTATTTTTTGTTAAATTATTTAATATTAATAGTTATATTTAAAAAATAATAATTTTTATTACAGAGTGAAACTCATATTTAAAAAATTTATAATATATATTTTAAGTATTTAATTATTTAAATAAAATAAAATTATTAATATAAAATAAAATTTTCTTAAATAAAATTATTAATATAGAATGAAGGGAGTATGATCTTTAAGGACTCATTTGGGTACTGAATCGGTTCACAATTCAGTCGATTCTATCACGATTCAGGGGAGAATCGTCTGAAGTCTGTTTGGATAATGAATCTAAACTGAATTAAAAATTCAGGCTGAAACACGATTCAGACGTGTTTCAGTCCTGAATCACTGAATCTCCTCGCGAGGAGATTCAGTCGATTCACGAAAACGCGTGAAAATAGAATCACGCATTACAACATATTTCCAGTCGTTACCCCTGCCCCCTTGTTAAAATTTTCTCCAGTGAAAACTGATTCCTTTTCTTCCATTTTGGGGATCGATCGTCTACTTGCTGAGTTTCTGGCGGCACATGCTCGTCGGTGTTTTGGCCAGCACTGCTTATCTCCCTCCGGTGTCTTGGCCGATACCTGCTCTTCTGTTCGTCCGGCACCGCAACAAAGTTTTGTCGTCGATTTCTCTCCGTGAGGTCGTCTGCAGTTCTTCCTGTGCGGCACATCTGCGATTCGTCACACCTTCAACCCAAAATCCTGTTCCTCGACAGCTCACCCATCATCTACTGGTGACTTCGATCCCGCTCTTCAGCCGCCTTGATTTGATCGGTCGACAGGTACCTACTCGTCTATTCGTCCTGCACCGCACCGAAGTTTTGTCGTCGATTTCTTGCTGTGAGGACGTCTGCATCTGCAGTTCATCCAGTGCAGTGCATCTTCGATTCGTCACATCTTCGACCTAAACTCCTGGTCCTCAACAGCTCGCCCATCATCTGCCGGTGATTTCAATCCCGCTCTTTAGCCGCCTTGATCTGATCGGCCGACAGGTATGCCATTTTGTTCTCCTTTTCTTCTCTTGTCAAATGATTTCCCCTTTTCTTCTTGATCATTTGCTGTGCTAAATTTTTTCGCCGCATTTTGATTAGGACGATTGCCCCAAATCTCAGTATTATGTTTTCATTATCTGCATTAAAAAAGGATTGCCTTTTCATTCATTTCTTCACCCACGGACCGTCACTGATCTGTGTTTAGTTTTGTTTGAATTTTTAGGCCCTCACGTAGCTCTCATTATATTGACCGACAATTCCCTCAAAGCTCACTGGTATGTGATAAAAAAAATTTCTTGATCTGTGTTGAATTTTTTTTTTTATCCTTCTGGCACTGATCTTGTAATAATGTTTTATTTATATGATTAGATCTGCTATGCTCCATTTGTCTATGTAATATTGTTTTATTTATGTGATCATAGGTAGTGACCATACATACGATCCAAAGACCGGGCTTTTCCCTCTTTGCTGACCTTACAAATTGAAATCCAAAGTACGCCCCTTTCACATTTTCATCTTGGTCAATATCTTTCCTATGTAATTTTTGGCCGGTCTCTGGTTCTGATGCAAGAGTTTGTTAAGATTTCTGTTTTCATGATTACAAGTCTCCTCCCAATTACTGTCAGACTGCATGGGAGGATGCAGCTGGTGCTTGCTGCAATTTATCATCTTCATTGGCACTATTGTTAGATTCAATGAAGAAGATTGTGTGAATTTTTTTCCTAGCTGCAGTCATTTTTGCTAGACGTCCCTTGTAGTAAACACCAACTCTAATAGAGCTGAGACTTACATCTTTTTGCTTTTTGATCTTTGTGCAATGAGATGTTTTTCCTTCTCTGGAATTCTATTGTGTAAAAATTGGGCAAAAAGGCTACAAAACTTTGAAAACACTAACCGGTTTGGCAATGTGTTCCACTGCCCGGAGTGCTTGTAAAAACTGATTTTCAATATGCTTGTGATTGAAATGTGAACCACCATCAGCCAAATATTTTGATTTGTTACCTCAGCAGAAAATAGCTAAAAATACATGGAACATTCTTCTGCAATAAATGGATTAATAGTAGATGTGGTTTATTTTATTGTCAAGTTCTTTAAAGCATTTATTGGTGTGTTGTGATATGTATTTACTAATTGTCATGATGCGATTGGACCATGATTGAATTTGCATATAATTGGAATGATGATTGGATCCCTATTTATAAAATGTTAATATGCCGTGTTTGATATGTTATGATGTTTGTGGGATTGATTAATTGTGGTGATGCATTAGTCATAAATTTTAATTTTTTTTAGACTATGGTTACACCATCAGCTCGAGTAGGAGGATCCCCAAAGAAGTTTCATAAAAAGATTGATTGGCATAAGCGGGAACATTATGCTTTTTTGAGCCACATGGCATTTGCTATCAATAAGGGATACAGGAAGAATAATACACTTGACAAGGAAGGGTGGGATTTAGTGATAAATAGGTTGAGAGATTAGAATGAAATTAATGTCGACTTTGCTATATTGAAAAATCATTATGACAAAGGTAGAAAATTGTGGCAAGGGTGGAATGAGCTCAGGGGTTACACTGGACTTGGCTGGAACGAACTCACCAACACTTTCATATGTCCCCCACACGTGTGGCTGAACTTTATCAAGGTCATAATATGTGAAATCTAAATTTTTTTGTATATTTAATTTGAATTATAATTCTAACACTTTGTTTGTCGTTGCCTCTTGTAGAGACATAAGGATTGTAAATGGTTGAAGAATTGGGGGTATGACGTCAAGGCCGAAGCTAACCTTTATGCTGTCTATTCAAACAATCATGCATCTGGCCGATGGAAGGATTTTGGTGTTTCTGATATTATCCCCCACATTGATAATGCTTCAGTCCCCTATAGTGATCCAAATGTAGCCCCCCATTCACCTCCAACTTCAACCCCCACTACAACTCCAACTGTGAATACACAATCTCAACCGGATGCAGAATCGTCTGAATGGCCGGCAGGTACTCCATGGGCATATGATCCGTATAATCGGGCTGTGAATGACTTGATTGCTGAGGACTTGGGAGTTGACAATCAGGCTCATGAGGGAGTGGGGAATTCTACTACTTTGCCATGCATGGGTAGGACAAATCAGTCACAAGCACATGGTTCCACTACACAGGCGACTGGTGCAAGCCCGTCACAACCTACTCCACCCCCCTCAAGGAGGGTTCAAGGTAATAGGACACCAGCTACCAGCCAATGAAGTACAAAGAGGAAACAATCAGAGGTGGAGGTTTCATCAGGGTTGTAAGCTTTGTCCGAAGCCATGAAGGATAGGAATGAGATTGTTCGAGGGAATAGGGAAGAAGAAATAGATAATTATGACAAGTGTATTGATTTGTTAGAGAAACTTCCGGGTTATAATGACGGCGATGAATTGTACTCGCGTGCACCATCATTCTTCCTAGATAAGAATTTTCATCGCTTGTTTCTTGCTATGGGGCGTGACCCGGTTCGTGCAGAGAAATGGCTTCGTATGCACTACAGGGATCATAGACCGAAGCATTAAATGATATTTGTGCAATGAGATCGGACATGTTTTATTTCTTTTTTGTGACTTTGTTAACTTTAAGTTATTTTATTTCCTAGAGAACATGTTTTATGATGGTGTTTTTTTTATAACTGAACTTTATAATAACAGTTTATGGTTATCAGTTATGAGAATGACATTATGTGAGAGGGATGGGTGGTAATGTTATTTAAATTTATGTTCAATTTGATGGATGTGTGTGGTTAGGTGAAGTAGATGTGTGATCTTAAGGTATATGTGATGGATGTGTGTACAGGGTGATGACTTGTTTTTAAAGTTTGTTTTTATTTTGATGGATGTGTGTGGTTGGGTTAAGCATATGTGTGATTTTAGGGTATATGTGATGGATGTGTGTACAGGGTGATGACTTGTTTTTAAAGTTTGTTTTTATTTTGTTGGATGTGTGTGGTTGGGTGAAACAAGTTATTGGAAGTTGTTCCTATGGGTGAAGCAAGCTTGTTTTTAATATGTGATGGATGTGTGTACAGGGTGATGTAATTTTTTTCAAGTTTGTTTTTAATTTTATAGATGTGTGGTTGGGTGAATGGATATGGTATAAATGTGATGTTCGCGTGTAGATTATAATGTGATATGTACAATTATAGAATGGGTGTCATATAAATGTGATGAATTATAGATGTATGATATAAATGTAATGAATGTGTGTAGGTTACGTAAGTTATAATGTGATGTGCACAGGTTATTATAAGATATGAATAGATAATATTGTGTGTGGGGTTTTACTATATGTTTTTTACTTAATTTTTAAGTATATGATGTTATATTGGATTTTAATATGGAGTTATTTATCAGGTACTCAATTAGATGGATCTTTATATAAACAATGATGGGGAGGAAGATGAAAGAGAAATATTTGATGACGACAACGAAGATGACACATTTGGACAAAAAGATTTTATTTTGGATAATATTATTGCACAGGTTGTTGAAACTATAATTCCGCCTCCCCCAAGGAATGCAATTCATACACATCCAGATCGGGGTGATGAGCTTGTGTACGATGTGCTAAATGGACCAGATACAATTTGTCATGATTTATGTAGGACGAATAAGAAACTATTTATGAGATTGTGTTGGGAGTTGGAGCAATTGGAATTAAAGCCCACAAGGCATGTGACAGTGGCAGAACAACTGCGATCATTCTTACAACTATTGGGACATGCTCATGGGCAGCGAGTGGTGGGTCATATAATGTCACATTCAAGTGAAACAGTTAACCGCAATTTGCATAATGTTCTGAAGGTGCTTTATAAATGGTCTAGTACAAAGATCAAACCACTTATACCTTTATCCCAAACTCTTTTATATATTTCAGGTAGTCCTCTATTTTATCCTTGGTTTAAAGATTGCGCAGGAGCTATAGATGGCACACATATCAAGGCAAAAGTTCCTCCGTATCAACAACAAGCATTTCAAGGTAAAAATCATCAAGTCACACAAAATATTATGGCTATATGTGATTTTAGCATGAGATTCATTTTCGTAGTGACTGGTTGGGAAGGGTCAGCTCATGACTCTAAGGTATTAGAAGATGTGCTTTTACATCCCGAGAGCTCAGGTTTCCCAAGGTTACCTCCTCATAAATATTTTGTTGTTGATGCTGGGTATCCAAATAAAGAGGGATTTCTGGGAGTAGTGGCAAGCTACGAAGGACATCATTAGACGATCTAATCACCGACTCACATGCTGCTGCTAAGTCCTCGCGCGAAATACAGGTGGCAAGTGCATCACTCAAATACGCATTAGTATGTCGAAGCTGATGAAGCTATAAAAAAATAAATTAAATATTAGATAAATAATTATAACGAAATAAGAAAATAATATATGCCTTAATTAACAAAGTTGTACTTACTAGAGCTACCTCAGATGCTCCCCTAGGTTGATATGTCATCTCCTCTACATCATCGCGCGGTAAAATATATCGCCGTGTAATCGGTAAATACCAGTGCATATAAGTACTATGAACATCTCGCAATGTCGTAGCCAGCTCCCCTCTAATAATAGTGGATCTCCTATCCTCCCATCGAGCAATATACGACGCATGATATATAGCCCAGTCGGTAATATGGCGGCCATGTCGAGTGATGCAATGGACAAACTCGATAGTAGAAGGTGGGACCCCTTGCTCCAGGTTAAACTGGAGCATTACACGATCTGGCACATACATCTCTATAATCTCATAACATATGAGAGGGGTTCGAGAAAGCCACACCTCTCGACCGTCAGTGCAGAGTGGAGGTATCACAGCGAACAAGTCCTCCGAGTACGGCTGCCAAATAATCTATATAATATATAAAGATAAGTTAGTTTAAATAATGACAAAAATTTTTAAAATCATTATATAAAAAAGTTCAACACGGTAATAAAATTACCTGGTATGGCCGTTGGTGGTCTAACTCCCCTCTATACAAACGGAGGACTCCTTGTGGATTTTCGGTTCTCTTCTTCCGAACATTCCACCTTAAGGAGTTAAATTTAAGAAATGAGTTCAGCATATGTTCATAAAACGTTGCATAAAAAGTAATGTGGTAAACATAAATACAACCTACCTCGCCCCTAATGAAGCACCCTCAACCAAGCGACCCATCTCAGTAGTTGGTCGGCCGACGTGTAAGTGCTCCCATGACCATAACTATGTCATAAAATAGCGATAACAAATATTAGAAATTAAAAATTATACGTGACTAAAACTCCAAGTAAAGTTACACAATTATTTACCTAAAGAAGAGTCAGACAGCTCGCAATCCCCGAGGTCATGGCCTGGCATGCGAGAGTAGCACTGCCCCATGAATAAGTGCCAGCCATGTCAAAGTAGTGAAGGAGAGAGAGATACGAAACATGCACGTGGCTGCTCGTGGTATCCGCAAATATGGTGGCTCCAAGTAAATGCAATATATAGGCTCGTGCATGTTGCTCGATAACTATCTCTGTAGCATCGGTTGGGAGCTCACGAAACTCCTGTAAGAGCCATCGTAGGCTCACTCGGCTACCACGCATCACTGTAGGAGGAGGAGCTCTACCAAGAAGTCTAAGTAATATATCCATATGAGCTCCTCCTGTCGTGCCTGTCACCGGATGTCCATCAATACGGAGTCCTAATAGAACTGCCACATCCATGAGCGTGATGGACATCTCTCCATATGACAAATGAAACGTTTGTGTCTCCCTCCTCCATCTCTCAACAAGAGCTGTCAATAGAGGCCGATCGAGACGAACATACTGTAGATGAATGAAATGGCCGAATCCCACTCGCTCGATATAAGGTAATATACGCTCATCTATAGGCCAATGGCGGAGGTATTTAAAATGTTCAGTGCACTCGAGGCACCCGGGGTCCTATAATAAATTTTAAAATTATAGCATGTCGTATTATATCAACCAAAAAATAATGAAACAAATTTTAAAAAAAGTTATCATACCTCTCCTCTCCAAATAGCAGCAGACCTATGTGACTCCTGCTCTACGAGTAAAGAAGCGTCACTCGGGCCTGGCCCATAACAAGGCTCTGCATGATCCATATGATATGTGGAAGATGAAGATCATATCATTAATCGTAAGGAATACATGCGTACGTAACTAAAAAAATATAATAAATACAGAGGTTGATTATATGTTTACCAATCAACAGGAGGGTTTCTACATGATTTACTATTATGCCCACTTTGTTTACACCTCCCACATTTATATCCTCCTCTACCATCTCTTTCCATTGTTCTATGGTTCATGGTATTCCTAATGCGAACAGACCGTGGGCGACCGGGTTGCCTTGTTGCTATCGGTGGGTATAACACAAACGGTATATCCCTCTCCCAATACTCCCGACCACGAGGAGAATAAAATTCTGCAGAGTACACATTTCTATAGGTAGAAGATGTGTAAAACAGTGATGCATTGATTGGCTCCCGCTGCTTTGCCCACACGGCGATAAGGTGCGAGCAATGATAACCATAAACCTGAGGGATGTTGCATGTACAAGTATGCATTACAGCATTTACCATAACCTTGCGGGCACGAATTGATGTCACTTCGTACTGACTCCTGTTGATCCTATTAACTATATACTCCCCAATTTTTCTTCTTTACTCTCTCAATATGGCTTCCACTCTAGGAGTATATGGGGTGACTATGGCAGAGGCGGCAAAAGATCGTTTAACAAAAAATTTTATGAGCCGATAAAAGATAGCTGACACTAAAGCCTGCATGGGTAACCCTCGTGCCCCCTTCAAGACGCTATTTAAACTTTCAGCCATATTTGTAGTCGTCATGCCAAATGTCATAAAACCACCGTGTGCAAGGGACCACTATGCAGGATGCAATTCTCCTCCTAAGAGGAGATGTTTTGCCCTAAGACTCTCTTGACCAATCAAGTCCATTTTAGCATCAAACTTTTCTACTATGAGTGCACAAGCTGCTGCCCCAATCAAGTCCGTCAATGTATCATTTTTGAACTCCTTCTTAAAATTTGCTTTTATGTGACAGATGCAATAATGATGGTGGTAATCCGGCTCTGGAAGAACCTCAGGCACTGCCTTCTGAAGCCCCTTATGTCGATCTGAAATAATGACGATGTTCGTCATGCCCATCAGTACATTATCCCTCAATTCCATTAGAAACTATTTCCAATTGTCTTCGTCTTCCTTCCCAACAAGCCCGAATGCAAGAGGAAATAACCCATTATTTCCATCTGTAGCCGTTGCAGCCATAAGAGCACCAGGATATCTGCCATACAAGTGAGTGGCATCAACGCCAATCACAGGGATGCAATGTCTAAACCCAGCTATAGACGGCCCAAACACCCAAAATAACTGTCTAAATCTCCTACAAGTGCCACCATCTGCACGAGGTACTACATCTGTAAGGACCCTCATCTTTAAACCGGTTTTGGTTTTCTTTAATTATGGGTTATCGTGCAATTTACGTGTTTTCTGATCTTATTCGGTGATTTCGTAAATAAATAGAGTTTGTGATGGTTTTAACCAAAATTAACTTCAATATTAGTGGTTTTAAGTGATTTTAAACCAAATGTGAATTTTTGAGATTTTTTGGAATTTTCACTATTTTCCTAAAAATTAGGGTTTTGGCGGGACCCCTGTGGGCCCCACGGTCAAAAATTTTATTTTTGTGTCAAATGAACCTAGACATATACTTAAGGTCACACAAAAATTTTCAGAATTTTATTAGGCTTAATTCGTGCTTAAATTTGCAAAATAACCACTTTTAGCCTACTTTTCATATGTACACCCCAAAACTTACCTATGCCTACCCCAACCCTTACTATAAAAGGGCAAACCAGAGCCATTTCCATTTTTGGGAATAGGCTAAGGAAGGAGGTCTGGCCTAATCCCCACTTAGGCCCGAATTAGAAGCCGATTAAGGTAAGCTTGCTCTAATTAAGCACTAATCCATGGCTTTTCTCTTAATTTCTTCCAAATCTACCATTTTCCCCTTGATTCAATTCGTTTTTGACCATCAAAAGCTACTGATTTGTGTTTTACTACAAACCCTAACTTTCAAAATTCGATTTTTACTACCAACAAGCCCTAGATCTAAGATTTAATTAGGGATTTCTTAAGTAAATCGATTTCCATTGGTGTTTAATTCAAACTCATTGTATTTTCAAGGATTTCAAGAAGGGTGACTCTTCAATCCAAGCTTAATCAAGTGCTGAGGTAATGGGTCTTCGAAATCTCTGTTTATCCATGGTAAAACTCTTCATTTTTGGCTTATTTCGAAATGGTTTGCTTGATTTAGTGTGTTAATGGTAAGATTAGAAAATGGAATTATTTAATCCCGATTTCTTAGGGTTTTGCATTATTATGGTTTGGTTTGATATTCTGGAAGTCAAGGAGGACTTTTGATGATGATTAGGGTGTTAGATGTGGATTTGAAGTGTTTTCTATGGTGTTTCGGTTTGGATTTGCGAAAGGAAGAAGATGACTGTTCTGCCGTGTTGGCGATCGATCGGCCTTGCAGGGCGATCGATCGGCTGAACTGAAATTTTCAAAATTTTGCGTGTAACCGATCGAACGGCCTGAAGGGCGATCAATCGGCTACACAGAAAATTGCATGTTGAGTGTATGATGCCTATTTTGATGATTCCACTTTGGCTTGCCAATTTTATACGAATGTGGAGTGTTTTAAGCTATGTTAGGCTACTGGAAATGCATGCTATTGAGTTTATGGAGTTGAGATATATGCTTAGTGATGGTGGAATGACTTATGTTTTATGGCATGATGTTGGAATTGTTATTTTGAAATTATGAATAGTTGTTTCCCTTTGGTTAAGCATATTTCAGTAGGACTACAATCATTGTTGGACAGATTTGTCATGATAAATTGTGATTAATGGTGTGTGAATGTTGGTGAATACCATGACTCAATGATGGAATGAGTGATGTTATAGGTGTTTAGCCTTTGTGGTTGAGTTTTGAATCTAGCTAAGATTTCAACGATTCTTCTACTATGATTTCATTTGGAATTCATGTTTAGGTAGAAATTCACATGTGTAGTGTGGTAGTGAGTTGATTTTCAAGCATGTTAATATGCATTATGTGAAAGGCTTCTACTAGTTACACACACACACACATGTGGGGGTTAAATGATGATGTTGAAGCTTAATATCGTGATTATGAATGATGCATTAGGGGCTGGTGAGAGCACTTATCATGATTAGGGTTCATGTATGCTTTGCCCACGCATGTACCATGCTGCACGCATCATGAAAATGGATTTCCAATTGAGGCTTCATCGTGATTAATCGAATTTGACCGATTGGATGCAATGTGATGGAATTGCGTGCCGGGTTTATCGGTCGTGGATTAATCGCAAGTTGATTGGTCCGAAAGGACATATTTTGATTTGAAGTTCCTGTGTGGAACGATTTGAAGTTCCTGTGTGGAACGATTTGGAGTTCCTGTGTGGAACGAGTGCACTCCCCGGGTTGAGTCTTGTTTAATGGAATGATGTGGGGACGAGTTGTGTACTTGTCTTGCGGACATGTGAGAATATTTTTATGTGTGTCATCTGGACCCTGAGAATCCAGTGTGGTATGCCGTGTGCACCCCGCTACCACGTGTTCTAGGGTTCTCTGTGTGAGAACTCGGGCTCTTCCTTCCGCAGAGATGTCCACTGGCGAACACCCTGCTCTAGATTCTCTCGTGTGAGAATGGGACATCCTTGGCCAGGATCGTCCAGGCGAGCGGTATTAGGGATTGACAACCCCGATCTTTCTTGAATTCTTGTGTAGAATTTTGTACCATGACACGCCTTCGTGGCCTTGTCTATGCTCCCGTCTGTGTGACATTAATGTGTGATTACTCCTTGATGGAGGTTGATTGTGCTGATGCTATGCATGTGGATTATGTATGTTAGAGATACATCCATGCATGTTGATGTTGATGTTATGCATGTGGAATATGTATGCTAGAGATACATCCATGCAGGTTGAATTATGCATTTTGATGCAGTGTTAAGTGATATGAATGTGTGATCAGAAAGTGATGCACCATGTAAATCTTTGATCTGAAACGATCTCATTTCTAAGCTATCGTATTTTCTACGTTGACAGTGATATTAAAACTATTGCTGAGTGTTAAAACTCACCCCTCTTTTGTGTTTTGATTTGGGGCTGCGTGGTGCGACACGCAGACGGACAGGATTGCCTTTTTGAGGAAAGGTCAGAGGTAGCTTGGGTGTGATGATGGAGATCGTTGTGTGACTTATCATCGTTTCTTTCATGCTTTATGTTCGAACCTTTGTGTAGGGTTCTTGTTGTGGTTTTATGTCACATGTTACAGTTATGTTTGCTTATGACTTATTTTGAGCCGGTGTGGGCTTTACTTAAAACTAAGCTTGTGGGTTTGAGATTGTTGTTTACTTTGTGTTAAGCAACACCTTTTCTTCCCCTTTTATTTACTCTTGCTCAAAGGATTGTGCGCACTCCGTGTTGCTGTTAATCGCCCGTGGTTAGGGATTAAGTCTTCCGCTAGAATCGTTTCTCAATTTCACTTCGTCGCCCCCGCACGCTTGACCGGCCCTTGGACCGGGTTCGGCTCGGGTCGGGCATCGCCGGGGCGTGACAACATCATCCTCTAAGCGGTAGTAGGTGTCAGGATTGGCTTCTTGCACCGCCCTTAAGTACATTGGCAACAATTTATACGATTCAACCCAATCTCCATAAATGGCCTTGATCATCATATTCCTTGCTGCCCATGTTTTCTTATAAGATATGTCAACATGATACTTCTCCTTCATTCTTTGAATAATATCCCCTGGTGTGAGAGTTAATTCGGCTTGGATAGCGGGCATTATGACCTTCGAAATAAAGGAGGCACTGCACTGCCTATGATCTGTGCTAAGCTGGGCATTCCGACATGTGTGGTCACCTTTGTACGTCTTCAATTTAAAGAACCCACCACCCCTTTTGATTGAGCCATGCACTCTCCAAGGGCAAGTGCTATCAATGCACTTCACTGTATACTCCGCCGGATTTGTTTGTACAACCTTGTATTTGACATGATTTTGAGTGGAAAACTCCTGCAAGGCTGTAACGAATGCTTCTTTATTCTCAAAGATGCGGCCAACGTATAACTCATCTTCATTTTGTTGGTCCAAATCCATTGTAGAATTCACTGCCGCATCTATCTCCTCATCTGTGATGTGTGCATAAAGTGGCTCCACTTCACAGTACGGCGGCTCTTCATCATCTACATTAATATCATTCCTAACAATGGCATTGTCTACCACATCATCCCCCTCGCCGTCAACCATCTATTGAGCACTTTCTTCACCTCTAACCCCTTCTACATTCATATCAGAATCTTCTCCACTTACTTGAATTCATTTATAAATATATATTTCACCTCTGATTAGATGGTCCAGCATCGGTATGACCAACATACGTGTAGGGGTAATGAAGGCCCATCGAACTTTGAGTTTCATACCATGCACCGCCTTGAGACATTTGAACGCTAAATGGCTCGTGTGCATGCGTCGTAGACCTTCCATATTACACACAAAATCTCAAAATTTAGCTAAATATATTTTTATTAAAGGATAATAAGATTGAAAATGTATTTACAACTAAATCAACCCTTACCTCCAAGTTGGTCCACTTCCATCGTAAATAGGGGCAGACAACCTATGACGTTCATTTGAAGCTACTGTCATAGATAAATTTCTCTCTTCTTCGTCGTCCACCGGCACTTGCATATGACTTTCATTGTTCACATTTCTATCCGAGCTCCTTTGTGAGCTTCTATGAGAGCTCCTATGTGAACTACTTCGCCTTTCACTAGTCACTCGGGCCTCTTTTTCGAGAAATAACTCAAAAGAAATTATGTGACGCGAGTGGTGAAACATAAAAGTCATTGATGAATCATCATTTATGTTCATTAGTATCATTCTTGATCCATAGGATGGAAGATTACATTTGATAGTAATTTTTCATCTTCTTCGATCTAACCCAACCTTACTTGCTACGTGCATCTCAAATTCATCAAATGTAGACGGTTTCTTCATTAATAATCCTTCTATGCGTCCGTCATAGTTAATGAAAAAACTAACCATTTCTTCTGCCATTTCTATTCAATTAATTCATAAATAATAAATTAAATTAATATTAGATTAAGCAAACTAATACTAATATTTACCCTAACAAATATATTTTCAAAATATATACGCATAGAAACTAATAACTTTACTAAGTATATAAGCATATCATTAATACTTTATATTAATGAGTAGATTTTTTAATTAATAAAATTACACAATTGATGCAATAACACATACAATGTCACAAATCATATAAAAACATGTTCAAAAACTCAAATCCTCCTTATTTTCCAAAATTTGAGAGACTTGTCATCTTAAAAAACAAAAACTCATTAATTAAAAATCCATCTCAATTTAATAATCTTAAACAAAAAAACACACAAATGACTTAGAACAATACATCTAAAATTAGGGCTCAATGATGGGACATTCAAAACTTTAATTTTTTTTAATGTAATATACAAAAGCTATATTTCTTCAATGTAACATATAAAAGATATATTACAACGATTGAAAAATAGGTAAATAAAAAAAAATAGAAAAACACGCACCAAAAAAATGAAATGGGAGCGGCTCGACGTTGGCAGCGGCAGGCTAGACCAAGGCGGCGGCGGACTGAAGTCGGCGGCGACGGACTGAGGTCGGCGGCGGCGGGCTAGACGGCGGCAGCGAGATTAGTAGCATCCGAATGTCGGCAGAAGCGGCGGAGCGAAAACCAGTCACTGGAACGCGACGGGAGGCGGAGCGGAGTCGCGGATATAACGACGAAATCAATGTTATTCCCACACCAGAACCCAAAAAATTAGCCAAAGTGTGGCAGTTTCATCGTTCAAAACGACGAAATCAGCTTAAGTTGATTTCGTCGTTCTGAACAACGAAACCGGGTCAAGTAATAAAAGGTTTCGTCGTTTAGAACGACGAAATCGTTTTCAAGCCAATTTCGTCGTTCTAAACGACGAAATCAACTTAAAAAATATTAAAAAAAAAGCTACACTGGCGTCAGTTGCTTGGCTGGCGCCAGCATGGCAAAAACGAACACCACTTTGGGAAATATTTCCCAAAGTGGTATATTTTAGTAAATATTTTTTTTAATTATTATTTTAATAATTTTCCCTATAAAATATCACTATCCATGTACAAATGAGCCGTACTCTTTTTTCTAAAGGAAATTACACAATAAACCATAAAT
The DNA here is from genome assembly GCA_035235625.1 of Saururus chinensis. Classification (NCBI taxonomy): domain Eukaryota; kingdom Viridiplantae; phylum Streptophyta; class Magnoliopsida; order Piperales; family Saururaceae; genus Saururus; species Saururus chinensis. Next base: position 39,743,836 of record CP141145.1, read on the forward strand.
TTACGAGCCACTTCATTCTTTTTTCTTTCCTTTTTTAAAAACTAAGAAAGCCACTTGCAGTTTCAGTGGATTTACATAAATTTTAGCGTTAAGAGAACCAGGAACTTGGGACTGTCCCACCTGGTTAAGATCTTCGGGGTGGATTTCTTCCAGCCGCGGTTAGTGTTGTGACTGCACACTGGGGCAACAAGTAAATGAGTTGCACATCAAGCGCTCCATCTTCCTTTTCATTATTGGCAAAATCTACTTTACCTGAAAGTCAATTGACTACTGAGAACTACTCTAACGGAATATACCGAAGTTACACAGACGAACAATGCAGAAGGTCAGATTATCACAGGCAACCTCTAGCGATACAAAAAAATGAGTTCATATAAACAATGCTTCAACTCTCAACCAATTTTACAATTTCCATTCAATTGGCAGTAGAAATGGCTGCATTCATGCTGGGACTTCGACTCTATCATCTTCATCCACGATAACCTCGTATGGCAATCGCATTTTTTCTTTACCAGGGTTTTAAATCACCAACAGGACCAGCTGTCCAGTTCAGAATCTTCTCCCTAGGTTTTAAGTAGACATTCCTATCATGGGGCAACTTTCGAGCAAGACCATTCAAAATTTGATGGAAAGCATCCCCAGATTGAGCTGGCTGCGGAAATAACATAGCCTGCTTCATTGAAGGATTTGCAAGTAGCCGTTGCTTTCTTAATATAACTTCTGGTGAAATAGATGTGAGGATTGTATCCAGACTAGGTACATCTTCTTCAGCTACGTAGACACCAATTTCCTCCCAAGGGATTGCATCCGCAAAAGGTAAGACAATATCATCAGCTATAATGACAGGTATGCACCCAAATATTACAGCTTCCACCAGCCGAGGACTCCAAGGAGCCCAACCCAAAGGGCACAGGCAAAAAATTGCCCTCTGCATATCTTCATAGTAAGTAGTTGGGTGTTCAGTGGATATGTCAAATAGTGGGTTGGTCTTAAAATTTTCCCACACTGATGCTCGAGCGCCTCTGCAGAGATTTGTGTCAACGGGTAAACAATCTTGTAAAGTTATAATGCAATCAAATCCAGATTCTGTCAGCACACAGTATATAAACGCAGGAAGAAAATGTACCTGGCATAGTAGCCTCCCTCTGGATCATTACCAATATCATAAAACAGACCGCGGAAATAAACAAATATAGAACGAGGGGTGTCTGGAGGGATCAAGTGGACATGCATTTTTTGTGGCGGGGCATATGGGGGAATGGTGATTGAGCCCTCCTTTAAGCAAACATGATTTCGCTGGCCAAATGTTTGAACCAAAGTTGCACACTGAAGCAAGGTTAGGATTCCTCGTTCAATTGCTTTCTCTTCCTAGAAACATGAAAAGCATAGTCAGAAGAAATAGAATAAGAAGATTCATCAACAATATTCACTTGGCACAACTTTCATCAAGGAAGTCATAGCCTACATTCAAAAAATTTGGGTACATGGCCTCACTGCAAAGGTCTATCAGAGGAAAAGTATAAAAGAATAGAAGAAAAACTTTGCCACAGTTTATAAAACACTCATCGGTGAAACAAACATCAAAAGAATTTGATATTTTACATTAGTAAAATATTTTAATATTTGTAGAAAGGAAACACAATATTTCATGATCCAATTGTAAATGATGATGTAAACAGCCAGGCTTTTCCATTAGGGGGAGCAAGATGAAAATTACCGCTCATATTAGTTTTGTCAAAGGATGATTGTAATCATATCAAGTAATAGAGAGGAAGATACAACAGCACCTAAATATGTAAAATATCTAAGTGTTGGGATAATGCCTTACAACACAAAAAGCTAGCAAGCCTTAATAAAAGGGGTCAATTTAATTATGTCAGAAATAGTTTGTACATGCTGACATGTACAACATATAAGTTGCAGATTAAGGTACACCCTGCCTCAACCACTGACTGTAAAAATACAAAGCTATCATATTTAACGATCAGGATTAAATAGGAATAAGAATTATAGTTTAATAGTCCAGATATCATCGGGTAAAAAACTAATATCAGTAGTAGTTCTTACTTGATAATGAAAGCAGGCTCCGAAATCATGCGGAACAACAAAAAAGTGGTCAGCCCCCTCAGACCTATTCCAATAAGGCCAATTCGTAGAAATAAGTTGAATCGCACTTCTCATCATGCGTGGAGACTTGAATGGCAATGGAAGTCCGTTGGGGGTCAAGTCACAAGTGGTGTAGACTGGAGTGTAGAACCAATCAGCTTCCTCAGGATTAAGTGTACGAACAGGACTTGATAACAAGAAACGATGCATAAATATCTCTGCAGCAAACATGTGGGTAAGGCACCTGGGATCCTTTTGCAGTATTTTTTTGTTATATTTGCTTGGAAGCTCATAAACAAACACCTTGAGCCTTCCAACTGGATCATCTTCCAGAACATCACCAGCACTTCCTGCATTATTAGCATAATTACTTGATTAGCCGTATAAGATACAAGTACACCTGGAAAAAAAAAGCCAAATAACGTACATACACACTAACTAGGGAAACAAAAAGATTTCCTCATTTTCCTGGATTTAAACATCACATGACCAATGTACTCCTTCTGTCCCACATTAATACCTCCATTTTGAAAAATAGTGATTTTTATTGAATGGTGGGATCCACGGCTATGAGAATAAAAAAAAGCTTCTGAGAAGCTTTTCTAGGCATCCAGCTACTTGAATTGAGCCAAATGGAGTGATTGGTGTGGAACAAACTTTTTTTTTCCAAATGGAGCTATTAACATAGGACAGAGGGAGTAATTGATAATTTTATATAAGGTACAATTACTTAATCTTTTCTAACAAAAATTTTTTTATTTAAAACCTAGTTCCTGTAGACCCTCCCACATAACTCATAAGTTGGAAATGGAATTAATTGAAATGCTGCTCTACCCTATGAATTGTTCTTGGGGCATAACCATCACCATCTACGTCCTAATTCCTATTAGTGGTATTCGTGGCTAGCTGTCACCGACACCCTAGGCTGCAATCTCTCTTTACTCAAAATGATGATCAGAGTGAATGTAAGAAAATTAGTGCCAGTTATATAGCGAATTCACTCCAGTCTTGACACATCCAAGTAGTTAGTGTCTCGGATAGATTTTAACATAAAAACTAAATGCGGTATAAAGCAGCGAAATACTAAATTATTAATGAAGTAACATGAATGTGGAGTAAATTCATATATTTATCCAGGAGAAACGCAAAGTCTACGCACCAAACACTATCTTCTGTCAGCTTAGCATTCGATTCCATCAACACGGAAATAAAAAGTAAAACGTAGAATAGCTGATTCATTGACATGAAGAAGCTCCATTTAAAATTGCAAGTAAAGCGGCAAAAAGGATAAGCACAACCCCTACCCGAAATCCTCTCTGTCTTCAGCCATAGCTCCGGCTCCCCAGCAGCAGGCATCCAAAGGAAGGGAATAAACACTATAAGCATAAAACCCCATAGCCGGATTTCCATTACCCCCCAAAACCACCACGACGCTGGCTCCCAGACGCCGGCGACTGCAGAAAGGAGACGGGTCGGCGGTGACCGTACTAGAGAGCCTTCTACCCGCCAAAAAAAATTATAGTAATATTAAGAAGATAGTCAGATACCGCTCTCGTTGGAACGTCGCGAGAAGTTGTTGGAATGTCAGAGGGAGGGAGGGGGATTTCTTCGGTTTGGGACTTTGAACTGGAAGACCAGTTTAAAAAAATGGAGCTTTCGCAGGTAGAAATTTGCGTGAAGAAATGACAAAGAGTCGGAAGTAGACAACTCGCCGCTTTGGCAGCTGCAGGGCTGAGCTGGCCATCTAACTGGCGCGGCTGGCTCCTTGATGTTAAAATAATTATTTAGTGCTAATTATTACTACTAATTTTTGAGGATCGAATATATCATTGTTTATTAGTAAACATAATATAATTAAAAATAATAATGGTTCAACTAATTTTTCCAGCAAGGCCATTCCTACGGGGTTTTGGTTGAATATAAAAAAAATTCCTCCACCAATCAAAAGTTGCTATGTCACACTTTGTTAGATAAATTGATTGATATACACTTTGTAGGTAATTCGTTGAAGTTGTTAGCAAGACTGGGTCTTTTGGATACTGGATTAATTCAGTAGAGAATCAGAATTTTTGTGAATTAATTCAGTCGATTTAGTAGAGAAACAGAATTTCGTTTGGGTATAGAATTTTTTTGATAGAATCATATTTGGATAGTGAATTGGGTTTCTGGTTAGAATCTTTGAAATTTTTAGGTAAGTTAACAAATATACCCTTTGAATGGAATTATTTTGATAGAATCATGTTTGAGTAAGGAATTTGTATAATTTTTGGAATCGTTGAATTTTTTAACATATGACAAATATAGGCCGTTTAGGGTTTGTACGCAGTTAGTGTGCAATACCAATAATATACCCCGATATATGCGATTGTATACGGTTGCAACAATAATATGCCCGACATTGTACACAATTGAGACCAATATGGTATGATACTATGGGTGATACGCCCTACATAAAAATCGATATGTATCGGTCGTATTGGCTTGTACTATATCGATACGGTAGATACATATCGACGCATTATTAATTTATTATTTATTATATTTAAAAAAATTATACAACAGGGACACAGAACAATAATGATGCGTAGTTGTATTGGCCCCACATTGAAGCAATATCAATGCATCATTGTAGCGATAATGCTATAGCGTTGTAGCAATATTGCTTCAATGTTGCTGCAATAATGATATAGCCTTATATGGTCTTATGATGTTCTAAAAACTATTATAATGATATATGATTATAATATTTTTAATGTGTAAAAAAGGGTTTGTTTTGGCGCTTACCAAGTGTATCATTGATGTGTACCATATGCTACCTCTAATCATACAAGTTCACATCATTATCACATAGGAGTTACATTTCATTACAAAAATAAATAGCATTAGTACAATATGGGAAAAATATATAATTGACCTAACGTCGATGTCGTCCACGTCGTACATCGGTGATCACAGATGTTCATCGAGATTATCCTGTCGACGAGGCTGTTCAGACGCAGCCGATGCACTCTTCATGCCCTGATATTCCATCATCATTAGCAGCATATAGCTCTCCTCCAGGTTCATCATTTCCAGACACTACACATGTCACTCAGCCAGATCCGATTTTATATTATAGACGACATCAGCCAACTCGTATTGTACCATCTATTACTTATGTTGAGCAGGAGCCTGACATGGAGTCGCAGCCGGAGCCCGAGCCCGAGCCCCAGCCCCAGTTGGAGCCAGAGTTAAAGCCACAGCCAGAGGTAGATCATGAGGAGCTCGTACACCCCCGTCGAGGAGGAGGGCGAGGATGAGGATGTAGGAGATTATGATATTACTTGTGATGTATTATATTTGTTACTCGTATATGATGTACTTTACTTATATTTGTTATGGTGATATTCGTGATAGTGATATTTGTTATGGGTGGAATGAATGAAGTCGTGCATATACATCTGTGTTTTGTGTTCTGTGTTTTGAATGAATGAATAGGGATAGGTGATAAAATTAGTTTTAAATAGTAATTTTAAAAAAATTTAATTTGATTTCGTTGTTTAGAACGACGAAATCAGTGTTCTTCCCGCGACCGAGCCCGAGAGCCCGAAATAAGATAAGTGTGGTAGTTTCGTTGTTCAGAACGACGAAATTATCTTAAGTTGATTTTGTCGTTCTGAACGACGAAACCGGGTCAAGTAATAAAAGGTTTCGTCATTTAGAACGACGAAATCGTATTCAAACCAATTTCGTCGTTCTAAACGACGAAATTAACTTAAAAAATATAAAAAAAAACCACGTTGGCGTTAGCTGCTTGGCTGGCGCTATTGTGGCAAAAATAAACACTACTTTGAAAAATATTTTCCAAAGTGATATATTTTGGTAAATATATTTTTTTAATTATTATTTTAATAATTTTTCCTATTTTATACCACTTTTTTTGCTTTACACCACTTATAATTGGAACTGGAAAAAGTAAAACACGTGTTGTGTGGTAAAACTCACTTTCAATATCTAATCTTAATTAGGTGGTGTAAGACCTATAATATAAAAAAATAGAATATAAATAATATATTTTTTTATTCCTTTGTACAAAGGGGGGGAGCTCTCATTTGAGCCATGTCTATGTTAATGTTCTTTTGAACTTTTCATCGTCATCATCACGTGCAGCATGGTATCCGCAAACCTGATTCGGATATAATCTTGGAGCCTAGAATTAGTGGCCGTTGATATGGTGGAAGAGTCGGATGTTTGAGTTGGTCAAGCGAAACCACGGAATTGCTTGATTTGCCTCTCCAGAGACCAAGGCAAGAGACCTCTCCTCAACCCAAAGGACAAGAGCCAAAACCCCACCTGCACAAGGCTTGTGGCTACCATCTTCTAGCCCCTGCCTCTCCTCCGGGCTGTTCCCTTGCCCCTGGCGAGTTGGTGACTCCAATTATAGTACTCTATTATGGAGCCAAAATCAAATTGCATCCCATGTGATTCTGTCCGAGCTTTTATATTTAAATAAAAGTAATGCTATATTCACGTCAAATTTCTATGTGATATGAATGTACTTCATCATTCAAAAATCGTTAATTACTGAAGGCTAAAAAATGTACCCTACTGCTAATCAATGGTGTTTAAATTATAAAGTACGTTTTTATCACATGTAAACCTTCACGTCCTAAAAATATTTTTATTTAAATATTAACTTGTCCTCCTTTTCATTTTATCTTCTGGACATGCATGTGAGTTCATTATCTACTCTGGACCGGAAATTTGCTTATCCTACGCTCTAGGCCTTATTAGTCCTATCTAATAATGTTCCTAATGAACAGCCTCCATCACACCAAATCTAGGCTAGTATGAACTTGCGATATTGCTAGAGACCAATTTGATAGCAATAATTTCTGTCACCAACCCACTGGTGTTAGGTGGTCCTAATTTCTTTACTTGTGAGTGATTTTACAGATGGGTAATCACACTTAACGCCCTTTATTGATTCACACCATTTAACCATAAAGGAAGAAAGTGACGAGCAGTGCCATTTTTACTCTCCTTCAAAGTAAAAGGATAAGTTCTAAGAGAAGACGTAAGCCTGCAATTGTGATTTTTTAAACGTCAGGGGAGGAGCGCCTACGTGCATGTTCAGGGGCGGCGGGTGTTGAAGACGAGAAAATGTGGACTTTCCAAGGTTCTAACCGCATATAAGAGAGGGCAATAAGGTCAACTTGCCGTTCTGGGGATCCATCCTTTTCTCATGCGAGCCAGCTCGCCCCAGTCCAAAACGGTGGCGTCGCTTTTAGACATCCCACCTACCCCAATTCTCTTCCCATTTTACCCTTCCTCCTGCCCGGGCGCCCCTGCGTTTCGTCCCCACCTGCCCGGTCAACCTCCTCGCTGCCTAATTTTACCTCCTCTCCTCGCTCTCTCTCTCTCGTGCGTCTTCCCTGCCTTCCCACCCACCTGCCATCTCTCTCTCATGGCTTCTCTCTCTCGTCTCTCCGGTCCTTGCTACTCCTCTTCGTGCACATCTTCGCATCGGTCTCGCTCGTCCGAGGCCAAGTACTCCGTCGACTTCAACTCCGCCGCCACCGCACGCCGGGCTCTTTTGGCGTCTCGGTTGTCAGTGCGGAAGAATCATGCTGAGAGGAGCTCCTTCGTGTAGGTTCCCCGTTCCTTTCCGTTGTAGTTCTTTTCCTGCTTTTTCTTCTCGAGACTTTTTTGTGGTCATTTGGTTTGATCGGTTACCTTTTGGAATGCAAGATGAATTGTTTGATGTCTCCTGCATGTCTGTTGAGTTTCCTTTGATCATCTCAAATGTTCCCTTTTTGTGTGTTTTTCTCCATCTTCTATCAGCAGTCTCGCTGGTAGATTGAATGCTGTGTAAAAGCTTTAACCTTTTCTTATATCAATCAGGATGCAATTTTATTAGGAATTAGTAATTATTAGTATGCATTGACGTTTCCTGCCTCCTTGTTGTCAAATGTCCGTATATTACCCTTCTTCCATTATTCTGTTTGGCGGTTGAACTTTCTTCTTGTTTTTTTTTTTAATGATTGCATGTTGTTGTTGCTTTTCTTATGCCAAGGTTGAAAATTGTATAATTGGATCTATTGCAGAGTAAAATGCTCTCAGGCAGGTGGGAATGGTGCTCATATTGGGAGGACGACCCTCCATGATCTTTACGAGAAGGAGGGGCAAAGCCCTTGGTACGATAACCTCTGCCGTCCAGTTACGGACTTGCTGCCTCTAATTGCTAGTGGCGTTCGTGGTGTCACAAGCAACCCAACTGTACGTTAATTGTTCATTTGTTATTATTTTCTTTCAGCTTTTGGAAATTTCGTCTATCAGGTTCCAAATATTTGGGTTGTACAATTTTTGCAGATTTTCCAGAAAGCAATATCATCATCAAGTGCTTATGATGAGCAGTTTAGGTAGTTCTGTTTATCACTAATCTTTCACATTATCTACAACTTGCTATATTAAATTGAACTAAGGATATTTCTAACCTGAACGAATATCTTGATGATCATCATTACATATTTGCATATAGTGATGCCACTCAGGTCAGGTATATGGTAAACTCGACTCGACCCTAATGGGTCGGTTTGGGTTTTCAAATTCAACTCGAATAGCTCTTTGGGTTTCAGGTGAACTGACTCAACCCGACCCGATTAAGGTTATAAATATAAATTTTTTATATTTTCCTTGTTTTTTGATAAAACCCGACCCAAATAGCTATTCACATTGGGTTTGGGTTTCCAAATTCAACCCAAATAGCGATTCAGGTCTAATCTGGGTTTACCATTTCTTAAATGGTATCGGGTTCGGGTTTCCGACCCAGTGGCATCCCTATTTGCATATGCTTTCTCCTATAGAAGATTTGATGATGGTTCATAGAAGAATGCAATAAGTAGCATTATGAGCAATTCAATCAGTTGTAGAAACTTAATTTCATTTTTTTACCAATGAAGCCCATAAGTAATAGGGCATGTGTAAGGATATAGTTCTGATCTTTATATGATATAGTACAAAGGATGTAATGTTCAAAGATTATTTAACAGGTGGCTTGACTTTGACAGAAAACTAATAATTTTGAGATTTTTCGATGCAGAGATCTTATCAAAGCGGGAAAAGACGCAGAGAGTGCATACTGGGAACTTGTGATTAAAGATATTCAAGACGCTTGCAAACTCTTTGAACCTATATATGACCAAACAAAAGCTGCTGATGGCTATGTGTCTGTTGAAGTTTCTCCAAGACTTGCTAATGAGACGCAAGGCACTGTGGAAGCTGCAAGGTGGCTACACAAAGTTGTCAGTCGCCCAAATGTGTATATAAAGATTCCTGCTACGGCAGAATGTGTTCCTTCTATCAAGGAAGTTATTTCTCATGGTATAAGCGTGAACGTGACTGTAAGTATGCCTGCATGTTGATCATTATCAGAATCGATGACTAGAATTTTTGTTTGTTTGTTTTGTTTTGTTTTGTCCGAATGATATCTCCACTTTTACATCAATCCGTAATTAAAAGGATAAAAAATGTAAAATTTCCCGAATTTGTTTAAATGCAGCAGGAATTATAAACTAGTTTAATTTGAAATCGTGAGGATGCTTTTTATTTTGATAACACAAATATTATCAAGTGTGGCCATGCTTTGAAGTCGTCATGGACATCTTTAAATGTACTTGTTACAAATACCATCGTGTAGGGGGTAGTGTTCATATTGCACAGGATTAAAAGTTAGTTCCTTCACTCCCATGAACTAAAAGAGTTACTACAGTTCCTTATGTTGAGGAAACAGCGTGTTCCTACGAATAGAGTAACCCTTAAACTTTTTTAGTTTAAACTTTAGAACTATCATTTTGTTCTTGTCTCTGTTTTTTTTCTTTGAAGAAAAATGTGCAAAGGGCTAACTGCTTGAACTTAAGGGGCAAACAATGGGAGTTGTCCTTTTTCCCGTGTAATTCCTTTAAATGCAGCTGGTCTCACTTTCCTTCTATCATCTATGATTAAAACGATGAGAAAAGCTTTTTGAAGGCATTTTATGTTAACTTTTGGCATAGTTAAATTTACATGTCTAGGCTTCTATGAAAATGGCATCTTGTAGAATGTTTTAATATGTTGTCAATACATCAGCTCCGGCATATCATTGCAGCTGAGCCATAATTTTTGTAGGAAACATGAGTTGGCATATACTAAACTGTGCCTTTTGCAATTGGTAAACTCTGTTGAGTATGTCTTATGTTTGTTTTTCATTCTGTTTGCAGCTCATCTTCTCTCTTTCTCGATATGAAGCTGTTATTGATGCTTACTTGGATGGCCTTGAGGCTTCTGGTCTGAGTGACCTTTCAAGAGTTACCAGTGTTGCTTCCTTTTTTGTGAGCCGTGTTGACACACTCATTGACAAAATGCTCGAAAAAATTGGAACACCAGAAGCTCTTGATCTTCGCGGCAAGGTACATACTTATCTTGTATTACTTGAAAATGAAAGAGAGAACGGACAAATGTTATTTCAACTGAAAGAATCTCTAACTCATACATCTTGCAGGCTGCAGTTGCTCAAGCAGCATTAGCGTACAAGCTGTACCAAAAAAAGTTTTCAGGCCCACGATGGGAGGCACTGGTGAAGAAGGGTGCCAAGAAACAGAGGTTACTTTGGGCCTCCACAAGTGTCAAGAATCCTGCCTACCCAGATACCCTGTATGTTGATCCCCTCATTGGGCCAGACACAGTAAGTTCTTTGTTCTCATTCTTGCGTAATGTTATCTTCACGACCACGAAACACTTTAGGAAGATTGATTGTGCATTTTATTCTGTTTTCCTCGGGCTAGTATTGTAATCTGGAAGATGCTGAGTTGAATGGTACCAGACAAATGTTGAACCTTGTTGTCTATGTTTTTAGAGTCTTGCTTCTATGCATGCGGCGCATGTGCTGGATGCTCACGGGCCACGTGAGGCTGGTATTGTAATGTGGAAAATGTTAAGTGGTACTAGACAAATGGTGGACCTTGTTGTCAATGTTATTAGAGTCTCGTTTATATGCTCGTGGCTCATGCTGATGCTTGTGCGCGTTGGCGCATATTAACCATTTCCCTGTTAGGTGCTTTACCTATTCAAATAAGCATAAATAATATTTTTTCTATGTCCTGCATTAGGTGTCAACTATGCCTGACAACGCTTTGCAAGCATTCCTTGATCACGGGGTTGTCTCAAGGACGATTGACTCCAACTTTTCAGAGGCTGAAGGAATTTACAGTGCACTTGAGAAGATTGGGATTGATTGGAATGAAGTTGGGTCCCAGCTTGAGATTGAGGGAGTGGATTCATTTAAGAAGAGCTTCGACAGTCTGCTTGGTAGTCTGCAGGAGAAGGCAGATTCTCTTAAATTGGTTAGCTTATAAGGTGCTGGATTTTCTGCCATTTCCTTGTAGCCTATAATAAACTTGGTTGAAAAAATAATGATGAACTCCAATTATATGGTTGGTTTTTGTGTGATTTAGTGGTTAAATTTGCGAATCGTAATGAAATATGGTGAAACTTCGTTATTTGAGTTCTTGACAGTTGATTTTTGTTGGGTAAATAGCACAGAGACCCCTTGGAATATGGTATATATGCTCATACACCCCCTCATTAAGAAAACATGTACATAGCCTCATGTTGGAGTATTTTTTTCTTTAAATTTCTCTTTTACCGTATTTTCTCCTTCATTGCCCCAACTTCCCAGTTAAACAAGATTCTTTTTTTCCACCCTGCAACCACTGCTTTCTTTGTGCAAGTTTTCCCTGGGTGGGCTATCAGCACCTTTGCAAAAAGATGAGAGTCACAAGAGGAGAGAAGACTAAAGTGAAAATCATTATGTGTGTGAATTAAAAATTATAGCAGAAATTGTACTTTTTGTGGGAAGTGTTTTTCACATTCTACAATGACAATGATCGGAGTAGGAGATCTATTGATGCTAATATGCTCTAATATATATGCACTGTCAATTCCAAATATTCTTGTTGAAAAACGTTTCCTTTTTGTAGTCTAATTTTTTCAATCGTTGGGACATGACACTAGTGTATTAAAAATTGGACAGCCAGCCCAACCGGGTGAAAATGAACTTGGTGAAGATTTTGGGTTGGGCCCTCAGGCCAGTTGAATTGCTGACACGTGGACCCATGACAGTCTGGTTACGAGGAAAAACCTGATGATCCTCTTGGACGATGTCTGCCATGATAACCTCCATGAAGAGGTGGTCGGCCGGTTGAACTGCTGATGTTGGGACTCATGTCAGTCCGGTTTTGTGGGAAAACCTGATGATCCACTTGGAGGATATCTTCCACGATATCCTCCATGAAGAGGGACCATCGTTTATGAGAATTGACAATGCACACAAGCGCAAATAATGTGCTTAAGCTAATGTGTGCTAATGTATGTGTACATCGTTGATCATGTCTTACCTAATAGATATCATGTAGGATGATTAAAAAATCTTTGAATTCTATGAGATACGAACAAAGAAAAAAAGCTCAAAGGCCCCAAACCTTAAGACTAAAGTCAAAAGAAAAATGCAATACAAGAACCCCACCTTCAAATGCCAAAGACTCCTGGATTCACTTTCCCTTCTCCCTTGTTGCTCCCTCCATATCTGCCGCTCTCCAACTCCAAGGATCCCCTTCTACTTGAACTCTTTTTTCCTTGACTTGCTCCGGCTCCCCCTTGACAATATTTTTAATATTATTTTTAACAAGATTGGATTCAGACATACTTTTGCTTAGAAATTATACTATCTAAAGAAGTATAACATCAAACATATGATACTTAAGTATTTTTAACCGACCTACATATTATGTAAGTCATTTAAATGTTCCACTTATGCTATTTAACAATTAATAACAAGTAATATCATTAATTATCTCACAATTATTATTCAATAATTAATAATTTCATATAATCCCTTAGATAGACAGATATATCATATGTCAACTAAAATAACATATGATACTAACTACCCTTCATTATTCTAACTCAACTTTTAGTTTAACATAATATAACTCTTAATGAAGGTCAATACACTATGATCACAATGTAAGGAAATACAAACATAATATTAATATGTACTAATTGAAAAATAACTTGACTCTCAAAGAAATTCCTAAATACCTAACTCTAATATTGGAGTAAGATTGTTTAAACAATAATTTGGCCCAAATCTTTAGGGATCTCGATAGCCTGCCAAAAATTGGAGAAGTAGATCCCAACTATGCTCATGGACACAGATTGGTGAGAAATACAATCCTTTTATGATGCTTATGTAACTTCACTTTTCGTATGTAATATATAGTCTGTGAAGACCTGTAGAAAATCCGCTTTAAAGACCTCTCTAGCCGCTACCCACCGCCATGACAATGAAGATAAGCATCACAATCTCCACCCTCCCTAACTCTAAGAAAAATATCATCAATGACATAAATAATGTAACTTATAGAAGCCTAAGGTATTTATAACCATCAACTCCCTAATGCTTAAAACTTAAAATTTAATTAATTTTATTTAGTTAAGTATTCATTATCTTCACACTGTAAATTATCCTAATAAATAACTCATCTAATGAGCTGTGACTCAAAAAATATCTCAAGCCCTATTAGTCATAAGGAAACTAGGGTAAATACTCATAACTACTGTAAGGACCCTCATCTTTAAACCGGTTTTGGTTTTCTTTAATTATTGGTTATCGTGGGATTTACGTGTTTTCTGATCTTATTCGGTGATTTCGTAAAATAAATAGTGTTTGTGATGGTTTTAACCAAAATTAACTTCAATATTAGTGGTTTTAAGTAATTTTAGACCAAATGTGAATTTTTGGGATTTTTTGGATTTTTTACTATTTTCTCAAAAATTAGGGTTTTGGCGGGACCCTTGTGGGCCCCACCGTCAAAAATTTTATTTTTGGGTCAAATAAACCTAGACATATACTTAAGGTCATACAAAAATTTTTAGAATTTTATTAGGCTAAATTTGTTCTTAAATTTGTAAAATACCCGCTTTTAGCCTACTTTTCCTATTTACACCCCAAAACTTACCTATGTATACCCCAACCCTTACTATAAAAGGGCAAACCTGAGCAATTTCCATTTTTGGGAATAGGCTAAGGAAGGAGGGCTGGCCTAATCCCCACTTAGGCCCGAATTAGAAGCCGATTAAGGTAAGCTTACTCTAATTAAGCACTAATCCATGACTTTATTCTTAATTTCTTCCAAATCTACCATTTTCCCTTTGATTCAATTCGTTTTTAACCATCAAAAGCTACTGATTTGTGTTTTACTACAAACCCTAACATTCAAAATTTGATTTTTACTACCAACAAGCCCTAGATCTAAGGTTTAATTAGGGATTTCTTGAGTAAATCGATTTCTGTTAGAGTTTAATTCAAACTCATTGTGTTTTCAAGGATTTCAAGAAGGGTGACTCTTTAATCCGAGCTTAATCAAGTGCTGAGGTAATGGGTCTTCAAAATCTCTGTTTATCCATGGTAAAACTCTCCATTTTTGGCTTATTTCGAAATGGTTTGCTTGATTTAGTGTGTTAATGGTAAGATTAGAAAATGGAATTATTTAATCCCGATTTCTTAGGGTTTTGCATTATTATGGTTTGGTTTGATATTCTGGAAGTCAAGGAGGACTTTTGATGATGATTAGGGTGTTAGATGTGGATTTGAAGTGTTATCTATGGTGTTTCGGTTTGGATTTGCGAAAGGAAGAAGATGACTGTTCTGCTGTGTTGGCGATCGATCGGCTCTGCAGGGCGATCGATTGGCTGAACTGAAAATTTCAAATTTTTGCGTGTAACCGATCGAATGGCTTGAAGGGCGATCGATCGGCTACACAGGAAATTGTATGTTGTGCATATGATGTCTATTTTGATGATTTCACTTTAGCTTGCCAATTTTATATGAATGTGGAGTGTTTTGAGCCATGTTATGCTACTTGAAATGCATGCTATTGAGATTATGGAATTGAGATATATGCTTAGAAATTTGTGAAATGACTTATGTTTTGTGGCATGATGTTGGAATCGTTATCTTGAAATTATGAATGGTTGTTTCCCTTTGGTTAGGCATATTTTCAGTAGGACTACAATCATTGTTGGACTGATTTGTCATGATAGATTGTGATTAGTGGTGTGTGGATGTTGGTGAATGCCACGACTCAATGATGAAATGAGTGATGTTAATGTGTTTAGCCTTTGTGGTTGAGTTTTGAATTGAGATATGATTTCAACGATTCTTCTTCTATGATTTCCGCTGGAATTCACGTTTGGATAGAAATTCATATGTGTAGTGTGGTAGTGAGTTGATTTTCAAGCATGTTGATATGCATTTTGTGAAATGCTTCTACTAGATACACACACATGTGGGGTTAAATGATGATGTTGAAGCTTAATATTGTGATTATGAATGATGCATTAGGGGCTGGTGAGAGCACTTATCATGGATTAGGATTCATGTATGCTTTGCCCACGCATGTACCATGCTGCACGCATCATGAAAATGGATTTCCAATTGAGGCTTCATCGTGATTAATCGAATTTGACCGATTGGATGCAATGTGATGGAATTGTGTGCCAGATTGATCGGTCATGGATTAATTGCAAGTTGATTGGTCTGAAAGGACATATTTTGATTTGAAGTTCCTGTGTGGAACGATTTGAAGTTCCTGTGTAGAACGAGTGCACTCCCCGGGTTGAGTCTAATTAAATGGAATGATGTGGGGACGAGTTGTGTACTTGTTTTGGGGATTGTGAGAATGTTATTATGTGTGTCATCTGGACCCTGAGAATCCAGTGTGGTATGCCGTGTGCACCCCGCTACCACGTGTTTTAGGGTTCTCTGTGTGAGAACTCGGGCTCTTCCCTCCGCAGAAGATGTCCCTGGGCGAATACCCCTGCTCTAGATTCTCTGTGTGAGAATGGGACATCCTTGGCCAGGATCGTCCAGGGCGAGCAGTATTAGGGATTGACAACCCTAATCTTTCTTGAATTCTTGTGTAGAATTTTGGACCATGACACGCCTTCGTGGCCTTATCTATGCTCCCGTCTGTGTGACGTTAATGTGTGATTACTCCTTGATGGAGGTTGATTGTGATGACATTATGCATGTGGGAATATGTATATTAGAGATACATCCATGCATGTTAATTTTGATGTAATGCATGTGGGAATATGTATGTTAGAGATACATCCATGCATATTGATTTTGATATTATGCATGTGGAATATGTATGTTAGAGATACATCCATGCAGGTTGATTTGATATAATGCATGTGGAATATGTATGTTAGAGATACATCCATGCATGTTGATTTTGATATTATGCATGTGGAATATGTATGTTAGAGATACATCCATGCAGGTTGAATTATGAAATAAAGCATGTGGGAATATGTATGTTTGAGATACATCAATGCAGTTTGATTTGATACTATGCATGTGGGAATATGAATGTTAGAGATACATCCATGCAGGTTGAATTATGCATTACGATGCAGTTTTTAAGTGATGTGAATATGTGATCAAAAAATGATACACCTTGTACATCGTTAATTTGAAAGATTATATCGCCATGCTATAGTATTTTCGATGTTGTTAGTGATATTAAAACCATTGCTGAGTTTGTTAAACTCACCCCTCTTTTTGTGTTTTGATTTGGGGCTGCGTGGTGCGACATGCAGACGGACAGGATTGCATCTTTGAGGAAAGGTCAGAGATAGCTTGGGTGTGATGATGGAGATCGTTGTGTGACTTACTTTCGTTTGTTTCATGCTTTATGTTAGAACCTTTGTGTAGGGTTCTTGTTTTGGATTTATGTCATATTTTACAGTTGTGATGCTTATGACTTATTCTGAGCTGGTGTGGGCTTTTACTTAACTAACCTTGTGGGTTTGAGATTGTTGTTTACTTTGTGATAAGCAACACCTTTTCCTTCCCTTTTATTTACTCTTGCTCAAAGGATTATGTACACTCCGTATTTCTGTTAATCGCCCGTGGTTAGGGTTAAGTCTTCCGCTAGAATCGTTTCTCAATCTTCACTTCGTCGCCCCTGCGCGCTTGACCTGCCCCTGGACCGGGTTCGGCTCTGGTCGGGCATCGCCGGGGCGTGACAACTACCCTCAGTTTATTAACTAAGGTAAATTTCTATGTCAGGTCCATGTTCACTCAATGAACCGGTCCCAAACCCCATTAAAAATATTTTAGTCTTTATCTTGATTAAGATTTCTTTCTCCAATCCAAAGCCAACCAATCTTAGTGGATTAATTTTTATTTGTCCCAAGTTACCAATATATTACTAGTATATCAACATAAAAAATATGCATCATAGTAAGTAAACATAAATAACATGAACTCATATAAGTTCACTAATAATAAATAGATGCCCATTGCACTCATTTGCAGGGCTAAGGCTAAACAGATTCAAGCCCACAAATGTAAATATCTCCTATGCATCATGTAAGTTATGTATATATTACCTTAGTAGATCAATGTACTTTGTTATAGACATGTGTAATATGTTGTCTTAAACCCTATGACATATAAAGGTTTTCATATCACCTACTGATCACATCTCTTTCATTTGAAGCTATTTACTATTGTTATTAGGTACCTTAACTCTCTGTTGGCTATGATATCTATTTAAGTGAAAATAAGATATACTACCCCCAAGGATATTAAGGGTTTTTTTTTTTACATAGGGTGTTATATACTCCTTTGGGCCATTCTGGTCATCTTACTGTCTTTTCATTGATTTCAAATCATTGACCTCTATAGAGGCTATATTTTCAAATTGACTCGCACTTCCATTCAAACAAATATGGGCAGTTCATTCATAAGGGTATTTCTATCATATTGTTTAGGGCCTTCCTAAACTCTAATGATTTTGTAACTGATCTCAAGGGTACTCCTTGATGTCATGGACCCGGGGTATTTTTAAGCGTTTAACGGGGTCATGAACCCTTTGAACCGACCTTGACAGTTTATCTTAAATGCTAGGGGCAAAATAGTCACTTATCTAATTACTGAGATTTTTTCTTACTATGTGTTTTGGTCTATATTTATCATATGCATTAAACTCTTACTTATATTTTTTTTAAAATTTTAAATCCATTCATAAGCCCTTAAATTGGAGCCCTTAAGTCGTGTAATTAAGTATTATAGTACGATTTAGCTATAAAGGTAAAATGGTTATTTTATGGACTATAGGATTTTTCTATGACATGAAACTTGGTCAAAGAATTTTTGATACTCGTTGGGTCCAATGATAATTTTTATATATTTTTTTTTCTGAATAGATTAACCCTATAAACTGGACCCCATTTAGTACCCTTTTTTTTACTCAACTTGATCAAGGATTAAATCCTTGTTCGATAGGTCATCCTCTTTGCATAAGAGATCCAAAAAAGGGCCATAGTGGAAGCTATGTCTCTAGAAGAGCCCCGCCAAGACTTCTCTACCCAAGGCCACCACGTTGGAAGCTATAGTTTACTCCAACGGCTACTGGGTGGCGGTGGCAAGGCCTATTGCATTGCTCTCCTCCCTCACTATTTTTCGTCCCCCTCTCTGTTCTTCTATGTTTACTATTTTTTTTGTCACAATACCTGGCTGACTTCCTACCTACCGTATTTCCTTCCCCTAGCAAAGTCCATCTGTCACGCCCCGGTAATGCCCAACCCGAGTTGAACCCGGTCCAGGGACTGGTCAAGTGCACGGGGGCGACGAAGGGAAAATTGAGAAACGGTTTAGCGGAAGACTTAACCTTAACCACAGGCGACTTAACAGAATTATGGAGTACGCACATTCCTTTGAGCAAGAGTAAATTAGTAGAAAAGAAAGAGAGTTGCTTAACACAAAGTAAACAATTAGTCTCAAAACCCACATGCTTAGTCAACCATAGCCCACACTGGCTAAAAAAAAAGTCTTAAACAACACAACTGTATAAAGTAGCATAAAAAACCAACAGAGAACCCTACACAACGGTTCTAAACATAAAGCATAAACCAAGGAAAATAAGTCACATAAGAGTCTCCACGGTCACATCCGAGTCATCTTCGATCTTTCCCCAAAGAGGAGATCCTGTCCGTTTGCATGTTGCACCACGCAATCCCAAAACAAAAATAGAAGAAAGAGGGGTGAGTTTAACAAACTTAGCAATGGTTTTCAATATAACTATCCTCATCGGAAATATGATAGCATAACAATATAATCATTCAGATCAAAGATTGAAAAGGTGCATCATTTTCTGATCATACATACACATCACCTAAACCTGCATCATAGTGTATAATCCACATGGTGCCATTCTCATCATAACAACCTGCATGAAATGTATCTCTAACATACATATCCCATCATGCATCACATCATAACAACCTGCATGAAATGTATTTCTAACATACATATCCCATCATGCATTGCATCATAACAACTTGCATGAAATGTATCTCTAACATACATATCCAATCATGCATCACATCATATCATCCTGCATGAATAAGTGTCACACACACCCCAGTCCAACATGCAAGTCCATACACATGGAGAATAAACCTGCTCTTCAAGGCCGGAGCCCTCGAGCAAACGCTTATCAAATAAACATGCTCTTCAAGGTTAAAGCCTTCGAGCAACTCTTATCAAATAGACATGCTCCTCAAGGCCAACGCCTTCGAGCAACTCCTACCCATCAAGTCTAACTCCCAAGCAACCCTACTTGTCAAGACTAAAGTCCCAAGCAACAATACCTAGTAAGCCGGTGCACTCGGACAAACCAGCTGGATTCTCAGGGTCTAGATAATCATAATAATCTCAATCCACAAGGCAAGTACACAACTCATCCCTACATAACTCCATTTAACTAGACTCAACCCGGGGAGTGCACATGTTCTACGAAGGAATTCAAATCAAAACATGTCCTTTTGGACCAATCAAGTTTCGATTAAGCCATGACCGATTAATCTAGCATGCAAATTCACCACATTGCATCCAATCGATCACATTCAATTAATCTCGATAAAGCCTTAATTGGAAATCCATTTTCATGATGCATACAACATGGTACATACGTGGGCAAGGCATACATGAATCCTAATTCATGATAAGTGCTCTCATCAGCCCCTAATGCATCATTCATAATTATAATATCAAGCTTCAACATCATCATTAAACCCCACATGTGCGTGTGTGTACCTAGTAGAAGCACTTCACTCAATGCATCTCAACATGCTTGAAATTAACTCACTACGACACTACACATGTGAATTAACATCAAATCATGAATTCCAGCGGAAATCATAGGAGAAGAATCATTAAAATCATAACTCAAATCAAAGCTCAACTACAAGCTAAACACATATAAGATCATTCACTTCATCCTTAAGTCATGACATTCACTAACATTGATACATCAATTAACCACATCTTATCATAACATATCAATCCATTAGTATGTTGTAACTCTACTAAAAATATACTTGACCATAGAGAATCAACCACTCATAACTTCAAGATGGCAATTCCAACATCATATATCCAACCACAAGTCATTTCACATAACTCTAAATATATATACCACAACTTCAAAACATTAATGGTATACCCTTCCAGTAGCTTACTATAGCTCAAAACACTCCACATAAACCTAAAATAATATTTTGGAGTAGATATGTCAAAATAAGCAACATACATAAAATTAACAATTTCTGCAGTGTAGCCGTTCGAACGCCTTTCAGGGCCATTTGAATGCCAACAAGGCAGATTCGACCTTCTTCTTCCTTTCGCATTTTCAAACTGAAATTCCATTGATAAAACTCAAAATTACCATCTAACAACCTAAATGCCAATAAAAGTCCACCATAACTTCCAGAATGCTAATCCACATCATAACAAGATAAAACCCTATGAAATTGGGATTAAAGGTTACCATTTACTAATCATGCCATTAGAACACTAAATCAAGTAACTCCATTCAAAATAAACCACAAAATCAAAAGTTTTACCATAGGAAGACTGAAATTTTAAAAGTCCATTACCTTATCCTTTGATTAGGCTTGGGTTTGATGGTCACCCTTCTTGAAAACCTTACAAAGACATAGAGTTTGAATTAAACTCCATTAAAACTGATTTAACAAAGAAAACCCTAATCAAAAACTTAGATCTAGGCTTGTTGAACATAAAAATCAGTTTTTTAGATTTAGAGTTTGAAGTAAAGATGCAAATAAGTAATTTTGATGTTTAAAAATAAATCAAAACAAAGGGAAAATAATATATCTAGAAGAGATTAAGAGAAAAACTAGGATTTGGTGCTTAATTAGAATGTACTTACCTTAAACACCTTCTAATCCGGGCCTAATTGGGGATTAGGCTTGTCCTCTCCTCCTCGGCCTATTCCCAAAATGGGAATGACTCAGGTTTGGCCTTTTATAGTAAGGTTTGGGTTGTACTAACTGAACTAATAAGGTGTAAGTAGAATTTTGGGCTAAAAATGGGTATTTCACAAATTTGAGCACTAATTAAATCTGAGAAAATTTTGAAACTTTTTATATGGGCTTAAGTTGATGTCTAGGTTCATTTAGTCTAAAAACCCGAATTTCAATGGTGGGGCCCACATGGGTCCCGCCAAAACCCTAATTTTTAGAAAAATAGTAAAAATTCAAAAAAATCCCAAAAATTCACATTTGATTAAAAATCACTTAAAACCAGTATCTGTAAAGTTAATTTTGATTAAAACCATGAGAAACACCATCTATCTTTGAAACCACTGAATAAATCAGAAATCGTGTTAACCTCACGATAACCGATAATTAAGGTGAAACGAAAACTGGTTTAAGATGAGAGATCTTACACCATCAGCCCAAATGGCTCAGGCCATCTCCACTCCCTTGCTGATTAGCCCAACAAGTCAAACTAGCTCTTATGGCAGCACAACTTCACCCCACCTATGCCAGCTATTCTTCCTCCTAGACTCCTCCCTTCCTAGCAGCTCTATTATATTGCCCCATGTTGATGAAGCCCTCCTGCAACCACCACTGGGCTCCTTCGTCACAATCCAACCGTGGCAAAACTCTCAGTTGTGGCTGTGGTGCATCACTTGGGAGAGAAAGGTTGGCCACTGCAGAAAGACGTGACTTTCCCCCTTTCCCGACAACCACTGACCGCACCTTTGAGATACAGCGATGCCTGTTGATCACCCTAAAATCCTCCACTCTCATGATGTGTTTTAATCATAGTTTTTACATATACCAACAAAGAATGATCATCTAATTATTATACAAACAGAGAAGGATCATCTAATTATCTAATTAAAGAGTAATAAACTCCCTAAAGCACGTGGTACATAGAATCCAAGTAAGGTGTCCTACCTCGAGTGCTAGCTTTTTGTCGATCCCCCCAGTCTTTAAGCTCTCTCCTTTTTGACTCCATCTCCAACCTTCTTTGTAGGAAAACTTCTTCGACATCTTATTCTCTCTCCCTTATCCAAACTCTGATTCTCACATTCTTGGGGGTATTTTGAAATTGTCTACATTCTATCCACATAAGTTTCAACCATAATTTTTATTATTGAGAAAGTTATTCTATAGAAAAAGTTAAGAGGTCAAACACCCTATTTTCTACATAGCCAACTTCAAATTTTGGAAAATTCCCAAACATGGTAATAAAAAGCTCATTATATAGATTAATACTATGTTATCATGAGGTTTTATACTCAATTAGGCTACTTCATCATTCAAAAATTATTAATTAGTGGGGTCACTCACAGTGCATATGCTCCTAAATGTACAAAGCTCATTATATAGAGTAATGCTATATATGTTCACGCAAGGTTTCATATGTAATGAGGCTACTTCATCATAAAGAATTCTTAATTAGTGGGGTCCCTCGTGGTGCATATGCACATATGCTCCCAAATGTACAGAGCTCATTATATAGAGTTATGCTACATTAATGTGAGGTTTCGAAAATCCTACATAATGAGCTACTTCATCATTCAAAAATCATTAATTAGTGTTAGACCCCACTAATCAATAATTTATAAATATTGAAGTAGACTCATCACATATAAAACCTCAAGTCACATAAGCATATTTATATTGAGAGAGAGAAAAAAGCATGTCATACTAGCTGGAGATTTTTTATATTATCTGGCCAAAGAAGACAATATTCAATATTCACGAGTTTTTAAGTAAAAATGTCATATTTATGCTTTAGGATGAAACTGTCCTTAGGTTTTAAATAACCCAATCCTCATACCAATCCTCATAAATGAACACCAGAATAGTACGACATTGTTCTGGTGGAGAGGATTGATCTGCGGCAAGTCAAAATTCATCAACGGGAGGTGACCGGCGACGCATCATCGGGAGTCGCCAGAGATAGTAAAAACCAATTTTTTTTAGATAAGCTCTTTAAATATATGAGTAAATCAACCCAGAAGATACCCACCGACACCGCATGTCCCATACTACGGGTGTTTGATGGTCTCTCAATAGTAATTCTATTGTCTATCATGATAATTGTACAAATTCAAATCACTTGTCAAAACACAAAGGATTTAAAATTAAATTTATTTATAAAAACCACATTGTGTCCCTTACCATGGGCATTTGGCAGTTTTTCTTTAGGAATGTCATTGCCTTTAAAAAATGATTCGCTCGAAGTTAAAGAAAACTTTAAAAATACTAACATTTTGAAATTGAATTTAATTTCAATAAACTAGCAGAACTAACCCGAGAGCGATCCACCAGTACCGCGTGTCCCATACCATGGGCGTTTAGTAGTTTCTCTTCGGTAGTTTTGCTATTTTTACAAAATAAATTAATTTCTTAACATACAACTCAAAATTAAAATTTTATTCCAATACTTCAGTAGAATTAACCGTAGAGTCATCCACTAAAACCTCGTGTCCCATACCATGGGTGTTTGGTGGTTTCTCTTTGGGAATTCCACCATCTTTCAAAACAATATAACTCACATAATTTTTTTTTCAAACTTCAGACCATTTGAAATCAAATATCAAAATATGACCAATTCAGAACTCATATAAAAAATTTAGAACATATATTTCTGATTGATTCAAAATCGAAATTCGTATAAAAACCCAATGCAAAAAATTTACACAGAAATTTCAAATAATCTCTAATTCGGAATCAAAATTCATAAAATTAAGAGTTTGCCTTAAATCCTATACAACACAATTTAAACAAAAATTTAAATTAATTCTTATTTAGAAAAATTAGAATTCGAATCAAATCAATTTCCTATCATAAACAAAGCAAAGCTCTAATAACATTTGTAACACCCCGCGGGTTGTCTCGAGTTCCAACCCAAGCCAGGGGTTTTGATAACCCATAATCCAGGTTTAAAAGCAAACCTAACTAGGATTGGTTGTGTAAGATCCCTAACTCGGTCTATTTTTAATTTAATTATGTTGTTATTGTGTGGTTTTGTTTTAATTGGCCGATTTGTCTTGCTTTGGGGTTAAAAGTGGATAATGATGGTTTTAATAAGGTTTTCACTTTATTTTATAAGTTTCTTGTTGTGCCCGGTGTAGGCACAATCGGTACGTAGGAGTTTTACGCAGAGAAAGAGAAAGAAGTTAGAAGAAAGGGAAAGAAAATATTGGAATTCAATAATTATAATGTCCAAGAAGGGAGACAACCCCCTTATGGGGAGTCGCACCCCCCACATGGGGAGTCGTGCCACTAGTGGGGCCTGGTTCACCAGCGGTCTACTAGTGCACCTATTATAGTTCAAAACAAGATGCAAATGCAAATAATAATCAACTGCTAACATAAGGGAAACTAGCCTAAATAACAGAAATAAACCACTGAACCGAGCCAAGTGAACCTGTGCACAACACTCCACCACGCTTTCGCACATGCCTTGTCCTCAAGGCGACCATGAAGGGTACTAGAGGAGAAACTCATCCTCAGACAACCACATAGCATCCTCAAGTGGCTGACCTTGCCAAGAAACTAAAACCTCCGCGGTAATACGACCAGAGTAGCGGACATGGTGCTTATCCAGCAGCGCTGCAGGAACGGGGTCAGAAGAAGCCACTGAACCCATCAATGGAAGAGGTGGAGCATCCATGGCCAGGGAGGGGTCACCGATGCAACGGCGCAGCCTGGAAACATGAAAAACAGGGTGGACCATTGAACTTGGTGGTAGAGTGAGGCGGTAGGCAACCGATCCAATGCGCTCTTCGACAACATAGGGGCCATGAAATCGGGGGGCAAGCTTAGAGTGCTCGGGCTGGAACAAGGAGGTCTGGCGCTGAGGAAGAACAGAGACATAAACCAAGTCCCCCACAGCAAACTCGCGCTCTGTGTGATGGCGATCATAAATCTGCTTCATTATATTATGAGCCTAAGACAAGTTCACCTTAAGCTGGCAAAGAATATCATCCCGAGTCTGGAGCATGTAGTCAACCTCGGCCACTGAGGACCGATGGGGAACATAAGAGAGCACAGTAGGGGGTGGCAGCCCATATAGTACCTCAAAAGGAGTAAATCTGGCTCGAGTGTGATAAGCAGTATTATAAGACCACTCGGCCCACAGAAGGAGCTGAAGCCAACGGTGGGGCTGAGACACAGTAAAACATCGCAGGTACTATTCCAAACATCGGTTAACGACCTCAGTTTGCCCATCCGTCTGCGGGTGATAGCCGGTACTCATGTGCAAAGAAGTGCCCTGTAAGGTGAAGAACTCCTGCCAAAACTGAGAGATAAAAATCCTGTCATGATCAGAAATGATAGTGTGAGGCATACCGTGCAATTTGGCCACCTCACGAATGTATAGTTCTGCCACAGACTTGGCGGTGTAGGGATGACCTAGAGCACTAAAATGGGCGTATTTGGACAGCCGATCCACCACCACTATAATCACCGACTTGCCTTGGACCAATGGCAAGGCCTCCACAAAGTCCATAGAAATGTCGTCCCACACCTTATCTAGAATGGGCAATGGCTGGAGTAACCTGGCGGGAGCGGTGGTGGCTGACTTGGCACGCTGACAGACATCACAAGCGGCCACATAAGCAGTCACTGCTCGATGTACGCCCTGCCACAAGAAGCTCTGACTGACCCATTTATAGGTGCGGAGGGCACCTTCATGACCTGCCAAGGGGGAGGCATGGAAGTGGTCTATGATACGCTGTTGCAGGTCGGTAACCTTAGGCACCCAAAGACGGTCTTTCCAGAAAAGAAGGCCATCCTTCCAGGCAAAGCATGGGCTCGCTGACAGGTCAGACTGGAGGGCCGCAATAAATGTGGTGGTCAGGGAATCATCTTGATACGCCTGTTTCAATTCTGCTAGGAATGGACAAACCAGACCGGAAATAGCCACACACGAACCTGGAGTGGGGCGGCAAGACAGTGCATCGGCCATGGTGTTGTCAGATCCCTTCTTGTACACAACCTCATAGTCATAGCCCAAGAGCTTGCTGACCCATCGCTATTGCGCGGGAGTGGACACCCGCTGTTCGAGAAAATACTTGAGTGGTTGATGGTCAGTGAGAATGAGAAACCGCCAGCCAAGCAAATAAGGGCGCCATTTGTTGACCGCGAGAACAATGGTCAACATCTCTTTCTCGTAGACAGAGAGGGACAGGAAGCGGCCAGCCAAAGCCTTGCTGAAGTAGGCAATGGGATGCTCCTCCTGAAGTAGTACCGCCCCCAGGCCCGCATCAGAAGCATTGGTCTCAACCACAAATGGCCAGCTGAAATCAGGAAGAATCAAAATAGGGGCGGTCGCCATAGCTTGCTTCAACTCCTCAAAGGCTGCCTAGGCAGTGTCAGACCAACTAAAAGCACCTTTCTGTAACAGCTGAGTAAGAGGGCGAGCAATCTCACCATAGCGGTGAATAAAGCGCCGATAATAGCCAGTAAGGCCAAGGAAGCCTTGCAGCGCCCAGGCGTAAGTAGGGGACAGCTAGGACAGCATGGCGGTCACCTTGGAGGGGTCGGTAGCCACGCCGTCATGAGAGATAATATGACCCAAGTATTCCACATGTGGGCTGCCAAATGAACACTTCGAGCATTTAAGAAACAATGAATTAGCTTGCAGGATATCAAAGACAGACCTGAGATGCTCCAAGTGGTCGCCCCATGACTTCCTATAGACAAGGATATCATCGAAGAACACCAAAATGAAGCGGCATAGGAAGGGCCAGAAGAGGTCATTCATAAGGCTCTGAAATGTAGATGGGGCATTCATGAAGCTGAACGGCATAACCAGGAACTCGAAATGACCATCATGAGTGCGGAAGGCGGTCTTGTGCACATCAGTGGGCTGCATCCGAATCTGATGATAACCTGAACGAAGGTCAAGTTTACTAAATATAGTAGCACTGGATAGCTCGTCCAGAAGCTCCTCTACCACCGGTATAGGATATTTGTCCTTCACTGTGATAGCATTCAACACTCAGTAATCAACACAAAAACACCAAGTACCATCTTTCTTACGGACCGGCAACACCGGGGAAGAGAAGGAGCTCGTGCTAGGCCGAATGATACCAGAATGAAGCATGTCCGCCACCAGACATTTGATTTCAGCCTTTTGAATATACGGATAGCGATATGGGTGGACATTGGCTGGAGAAGCACCTGGAATGATAGGGATAGAGTGGTCATGACCCCACATCGGAGGAAGGCCCTTCGGTTCAGCGAACACCATACCATATTCCGCCAAGATGTCAAGAAGATCTTGCGGCAAGACATCTTGCACAATGTCCATCGATGTCCGCTGCTGGAGGAGTAGTCCCTACGATGTGAACCGGAATAAGGACCCGTCGCCTAAGCAGAAAGGAGAGTGCCTGGCTGAGAGCCTTGGAGGTGCACCCGCTACCCGTTCAGTGCGAAATCCATCACCAGGTCCTTAAAGTTCCAGAGAACGTCCCCAAGCTCTTGGAGCCACTGCACCCCTAACACCACGTTTGCCCCCTTCGTCGGAAGTAAGAAGAGGTCGGTCACGAATGTGTGGCCCTGAATGGAGAGTGCGGCCTGGGTACAGACTCCGGAACTTCGAAGGTGCTTGCCATCACCAATCAAGACATCAAAGGGCGCCGAGTCAGACACAAAGCAGCCTAGCCACTAAGCAACTTTGTCGTTGATGAAGTTGTGAGCAGACCTGTTGTCAATCAAAATGGCAACCTGTTGTCGCTTGAGGTAACCCTGTACTCCCATGGTGTGCCGAGTGAATGCCCCTGAAAAAGCATGCACAGAAATCTCCGGCAGTGTATCAACATGGTACGTAGAATCATTCCCCTCCGTCACCTCTACCTCCTCATTGATCTCCTCTACTAAGAGACTGCCCTTGACGGAACAACGGTGCCCCGGGACGAACTTCTCATCGCAGCGAAAATAAAGCCCTTTTGAACGACGTTCCTCCATTTGCGCTGGAGTGAGACGGCGGACAATCGGGCCGGTTTGAGGAGGTGCTTGGCCAGCGCGGCCAGCCACTAAGCTGCTGGTTGGAGTGGCGAGAGGGGAGGCCGGCCACAGCAGCCCGAGGGAAGGGTCTAAGCCTGCCTCCACACCTTTGTCTAGCCAATTTCTCTTCCTCGATGCGTGCATGACGCACGACATCCCACATGCTGGAACAGGGAAAATGGCGCATCTCCTCAGAAATCTCTGGTTTGAGCCCTCGCTTGAACGTGCCCACCAAGGCAGCCACCAACCAATCAGGGAGGTGGTTAGCGACCTTCATGAACTCCGTGTAGTATGCTCAGACAGTGGATGTTTGTTGCAGAGAGGAGAGCATTTCGTTGAAGTCTTGAAACTTATTCGGGCCGAACTGGATGCACAATTCATCGGAGAAGGCGGTCCAAGTGGGGTAGCACACCTCCTTCTCAAAGCTCTGAAACCATACCGAGGCATCCCCATCAAGGTGGAAAGCCGCTATGCGCAGTCGTTCAGCCTCCGACTGTGTCCCCTAGTAGGCGAAAAACTTCTCTGTCTTGTACAGCCACTCCACAGGGTCGTCATCCCCATTATAACGGGGGAACTGTAGGCGGGCCAAACAGGGTTCCGCCCCACCACGGGGTGCTCCGCGGTGTCCTGGGTACTCCTCTTAGTCATCTTCCATCTCCTGGTACAAGTTTCGGGGAGGCGGCACCATTGGGGCATTTTCCCGAATACCTAGTGTGCCTTGTGAGTCCCAGGCCTGGCGCCTCCCATCCATGGCCTGGTCGACAGTGCCAAAGCGCACACTGTCCTAGGCAAAGCGCATATCGCGGTCTGGCGGTGCTAGGAAATTAGAGCGGAGAGGTTCTGGAGCCTGGGACGGACCCCCCCTTCTCCATGGAAGTTGGCGGCTTGGACAGAAGAGGTGGTGCGTACTCTGCCTGAAGCTGGGCAATGGCCAATCCCAAAGCATTGATCCTGGCTACTCCCACGCTCAGAGCCTTGTTCTTCGCCATGAGTTGTGCCATCATTAACTCGCCGCTGGATTCAGGCGCTGATTTGGGACTGTTTGCAGAGGCGAGAACCTCTTTCTCGGGCTGACTTTTCGAGGCCGTGGGAGCTTGCTTGCCTTGAGCCATGGCCGGGGATCGTATCTGCTTTGATACCAATGTTGTGCCCGGTGTAGGCACAATCAGTACACAGGAGTTCTACGCAGAGAAAGGGAAAAAAGTTGGAAGAAAGGGAAAGAAAATACTGGAATTCAATAATCATAATGTCCAAGGAGGGAGACAACCCCCTTATGGGGAGTCGCGCCCCCCCACATGGGGAGTCGTGCCACTAGTGGGGCCCGGTTCACCCTCGCGCACCTATTACAGTTCAATAACAAGATGCAAATAATAATCAACTGTTAACATAAGGGAAACTAGCCTAAATAACATAAATAAACCACTGAACAAAGCCAAGTGCACCCGTGCACAACATTTCTATACTATACTTATTTTCTATAATTTGTTTGGGATTTTTCGTAAAATTAGGGCATGGGTCCCACCGTGTGCCCCATGTTCATGTTTTGGGGGGCAAGGGTCCAATGAGACCTTAAACCCGACTTATTTCACCATTAAAGAGTTTTAAAATTTTTTAGACCTAAAATAAGTAATTTACCTATTTATAGTGTAAAATTTTATTTGTACCCCAACTTTTAATATGTATACCCCATAAGACTTACTGTAAATAGAAAATCCCAACTCCATATCTAATTGGGAAGGGCTGAGATCTGGGAGGCTGAGAAGCCATAATCCCCATACCAAAGAAGGAATGTTGATTTAGGTAAGTTTTAGTCTTGATTTTTCATTAATCTTTGAGGTTATTGCTTAATCTCTCTAAATCTCATCTTTTCAAAGGTTGAATCTTGTTTTACCCAACTAAAGTTTCTATTTTTAATCTATATTTAAAATCTCTAATGATATATTTTCATTTTTAAGCAAATAAAGCCCTAAATCTACAAGTTTTTAAGTGGTTTAAACTTAAATAATTAGATTTAATAAGGTATTCACGAAACCTTTCTTTAGTAGGGATTTGAGGAGATCGAAGCTTCGATTTTGGACCAAAAGCTCACTGAAGGTAAGAGTTTTCCTTCTTAAATGGGTTTATGTTTTGGATTTGTGGTTTGGAATGGTTTATGGGAGCTTTTCTTAATGTTAAGTTTGACTGGTGGGTTAAGTAAAACATGTTCTTTTTTGTAATTTTCTTTTGATTTAATTGATAAATGACTAGATCTATCATGTCTTAAGTTTATATTTCAATATTATGATGTTTGGAAGTGATATTGGGATGTTCTTGTCGATTTTGTGTATTTTCAGTTTTAGGTTCGCAAGGCTAAAAATAAACTAGATTTGAACTGTCAAGGGCATTCGAATGACCCTACAAGCGTTCGAATGGCCTAACATTCTAACGGCTATCTGGTCGATCAAATGGTCAGGTGTTTGGATGGCCATCTGGCGAATCAAACGGCCAAATGACAGTTTTGTCATCTTGAGTATTTTATGTATTTCCATGTTCTTTTTCTTAAATCTCATTTATTATGATTATGATAATTATTTTTACTTAAAAAGGCTACTGTGAAGACATAAATATTATTTTGAAAGCTATGACGTTGTTCAAGTATGAAATTGGTTACATGTTATTAAATGTTAGTATGTTGTTTTTCTTATCCTAAATTCATATTGAGTGATTCTCCATATTTTACTTAGGATTCTAGCAAATTTAAAGTATGAGAATGGGCATGTATGCTTTTGATGAGAATAATGGTGAATAGTTTCACTTGATTTGGAAGCTCGAGCCTTGACCCACACCGACTTCTTTCCCTCAGTTGTTGGCAAAGAAGTTTCTTCGGTTGAGGGGCTTCACGTGGAGGCTGAATTTTTGGATGAGATAATCCTTCATGTGGGGGTTGCATATGTTTAATTAACCCCCTAGCCACCTTAAGAGCATTTTTAACTCTTTACATTGCAATTTGCACACTTTTAGCGGCCTTCTCCAAAACGATGTCAACAATCCTTGTCATGACATCTAGTGGCATGACATAGCTCTCAATAATGTCTTTGTCGGATGGAGATTCTGTCACTTCAAAATTTCTTCAATAATATTCTTCTTTAGCCACTTCCCCATGAAGAACATTTTAAAGAATTGCCTCTTACCTTAGGTAGCCTTCCTGTTGCCACTGTCCAACTTAAAAAAGTTTCTTTTTGCCCTCAAACCCGTGATGAGTGCGACTTCTTCCTCCGTGAGGATTAATAATTTGCCCCGGATGTCGAACACCTCTTGTGAGTCATTCTAACAATCACCTATTAGAAAGTTGAGAAGCGGCTTAGAGATAATGATTTGTTTATAACTGTATAATGGGTAGAACCCAATCTCCTCCAAAATTGCCTTGCAGGGAAACTGGTAGTTCCCAGGCCCAGTCTCCTTCTATAAATTCTCTTCTTCTTCTCTTCTTAGACCTTCACTAATTTCACCATTTGAGTGTATTCTTGTATCCTTTGTATATATATATATATATATATATATATATATATATATATATATACACACACACACACACACAATTGATCACGTTGATTCACATTATGTAACTAATGTTCAAATACATGCTAAGTTCATATATCGGTCACACGATAGGATGCCTTCTCATACACGATAGCACAACTTTTCAATGTTATTTATCTCATATCATGTTATTGATAACACGATATGTATGTCACTCATACACGATAAGACAACTTTTTAATGCCGTATATTATATTATCGATAACATAAAATAATATATATTGTATTATTGATAACACGACTATGTATTATGTGTATGCAAGTACTAACTACCGTGTGCTCCATACCACAATGTATTAACAATCATGTATAGCAACATATGATTTCTAACAAAAAATTGAATAATAGACCATTACCACGGAAGTCGACAATTGGTTGATGCCAATGATCTACTTGATGGGCAGTTAATCTTTATCAAAAATCACTTCTTTATTGAGGGTGCGTACATATGCACTCGGGTTGAACCTCACCTTATGGTCGGAATTTGCTTCACGATGGGTACTTTAAAATTTGCCGATTGAATAAGTTGAAAATCAGACCTCCCACTACATTTTTACTTCTTACTGGTCAGTATTTTAAAATCAATAGTTGAATGGGTCAAAAATTGGACCTCCCACTGCATTTTCACTTATCACTTATTGTACTTTAGAAATCGCAGATCGAATACGTTAATTTTAGTAAATGCAAAGTTTGCAAGTTTATGTGACTTAAAACTCTAAACCCAAGAGAGGTATGTTGGTTCGGTGTTTCTATAATATCATATAAATCTAAATTCTATGGTATTTTTACTTAAAAATTAAAAAATATAAAATATTAATTTTTTTGGCAAAATAATATAAAAAAAACTAGTTGCTGACAGAATTTGTGACCACTTGGCCTGTTCAGTGCTAGTCCACAAGGGAGGCTCGACCGCTCAGTCATAGCATGAATATTTTTTTGGGTGCAATTAGCATGCATAAATCATGATCATCAATAAAAATAGTGGGAGCGCTCGACAAACCATAACAACGAGTCCCACGTATGCGGTCGGTTAACTCCGGACGCATATGTAGTAGGCAGGTTTTGAACCTTCTCACCCCCCGTTGCACGCACTGTCAGATGTCAATCAAATGACGCTGATGCACCGAGTGCACGCTACTCGTTTAATATGAGAATATGCTATCCACTTTTAACTATTATCAATGGTAATGATCCCCTCTCCGCTATCAACTGCCAGAGTTCGTATTACATTTTTTTATTTTTTTGGCAAACAGAGTGCATATCACATGCATCACTGTTCATGTGACATGAGCAAGCATCATGATTCACGAGCCAGTTCCTGTTTACCATTTCCCGGGCCGACTTCCGCTCGACAAACACCCAATAAATAATTCTCCCGTCCTACTTTGAACACTTCGCTTCACTCTTTCCCTTGTCAATCTTTCAACTACCAACAAACGACATCAGCAAGGCAGCTCCAGAATGACTGTTCTGTAGCACGAATCAGAAAAAACCTACTTATCTCTTTTGGTGAGGTGGACGTAGAAATTAGAGTGGGAAGCTTACCAACCGAGGGCAGACAATCGAAATGATCGTAAATCTTTGTCTGCAATCAGCTTATGGGGAGACGCATTTGGTCCTGCTCGAAAGTGCGCTTATTGCTCTGGTTTGCACTAACATCATCGTAAATCTTTGTCTGCAATCAGCTTATGGGGAGATGCATTTGGTCCTGCTCGAAAGTGCGCTTATTGCTCTAAGTTTGTACTAACATCACGAAACATGAGGAGGATAGCGTATCCAAAGCAAACAAAATACTCTCCTTTGACAATGAAACTCACGGTGAGAAGCTTAACATGCACTGTTGTGTGAGCGGCACATTGGATTTTCAAAATCTACAGCCCGCTCATCTACAATTCCTCATCATGAGCACATTATCAATATCTTGTGCATTTTAAATGTGGCAGCTTAACATTTTGACCATCGTGTTGTTGTCGTGGACATTAGATCTTATGATATGAACATGTTATGGAGGAAATAAAATTTAGCACACCATGTTGGCTCTAGTGGTGTATTCTATTACTCAAGCCATGATGTATCAGCAGGGTATACCATGCTTATGCTTTGTTTGGTGAGTGGTAAAATACACCACCCTACACACCAAAAAATTTCTTTATCGGAAGAAACAATTTGGGAGGAGGGAGTACACACAACTCTCTCCCATTTGGAAGTTTTTAATGCTCCTCACTTGCTATGAGCCCAGTTTAAGAAATGCGACCATTTATCTATACACACTAGTGTCACTACTAATATATATATTATTGATTGGAAGTATTTTTAATATTTCACTCTGAAAATAAGCCCAATGATTATATAAGAACTTTTTATCCATGAGATCAACTATATATCTATTATTAATACATATTAACACTAGTAGCATTATATTAAAATCGATCTCAAATATCTAGCTCATACGACTCTAAGCTGAGATTATTGTAAGCAGAAAGCATAAAATCTTAAATATCAATGTCCCCAATTTTTCTTTACGATGGGCTCGGGTAAACAGGAGCACGAAACACTCTTCCCTCCAATTTGTCTAATTGGTCTTTACTTTGACTCGGTCGTACTTGTGTTCAATTTCGATTTATCCTCCCAAAATCCAATCCCAGGCGGAGATGGAAGGGTCAACTCTCCTGCTACTTAAACTTGGCCCCTTCCTGCCGGGTTCTGCGCCCCCAACCCCACCCCTTCGTGATGGAGGAACACGCCAAGCCACGCCCAGCTCCGGCCGCCGTTGGTCCCGCCGGCGGCGGCGGCGGCGGCGGCGGCACCCCCCGCAAGACCTTCTTGCGCTCCGCCTCCTGGTCCGTCCGTACCACCCTCCCGCCTCTCGCCGTATCCCGCCTACCCGCCTGGTCCGCCGCAGCCCCCCAGGAGGACGGCCCAGCGCTGGAAGCGGAGTGCTCCCGGGTGACGGAGAACATCTACCTAGGCGGCAACCAGGCGGCGCGGAGCCGGGAGACGCTGGCGCAGCACAGAATCTCGCACGTGCTCAACTGCGTGGGATTTTCCTGCCCGGAGTATTTCCGCGGGGAAGTGGTCTACAAGACGCTCTGGCTCCACGACACGGCCTCCGAGGACATCACCAGCCTCCTCTACGACGTCTTCGACTACCTCGAGGACGTCCGGGCAGGCCGCGGACGCGTCCTCGTTCACTGCTGGAGAGGCGTCTCCCGCTCTTCCGCCCTCGTCATCGCCTACCTCATGTGGCTGCGCCGCCTCTGTTTCGACGACGCCTTCCGAGTCGTCAAGTCGGCCCGCCCTGGCGCCAACCCCAACCTCGGCTTCGCCGGTCAACTCCTACTGTGCCAGGCTCGGCTCTTCGCCGCACACCCCACCCCTGCACGGGATCCCCGTCTGTACCGGATGGCCCCGCACTCGCCCTACGACCCGCTCCACCTCGTGCCCAAGCCGGTGGAGGGGCGGCCGGGCCCCCTAGCCCTCGACTCGCGCGGCGCCTTCCTTGTCCAAGTCCCCTCCGCCATCTACGTGTGGACCGGGGGCGAGTGCGACCCGCTCATATCGAGAAACGCGAAAGCCGCCGCCTTTCAGGTGTCCCGGTACGAGAGGGTAGTTGGGACGATGGTTGCCGTCGACGATGGCCGCGAACCAGCGGAGTTCTGGGCGGCGCTCGGCGTGGGCCGGGATGAAGATAAGGAGGGCCACGACATGGCCAAGGCGAGGGGGCGAAGAGTCAAATCGTACGATGCCGATTTTGAAATCTTCGACAGCGCGGTGAGAGGAGGAGTGATCCCGCCGTTTCCGGCGACCGGATCTGAGACGATCCGGCTTCCGATGAGGGAGAACGCGTGGAGCCGTCTGCGGCGGAAGTTGGCGAGCGGAATGGTAAGGGAATTATTGACGGACTCTTCGAAACTCGAAGATAGCGGCAACGCGATGGAGGAGGACCCCCCTTGTTTTTCGCCGGCATCGTCATTGTCGTCCAATACTCCGTCGTCGTCGTCGTTTTCACCTTCATCTTCTGCGTCTGACACCTCCTTCTCATCTTCGAAGTCGTCTCCACTACCCATGTACTGGGATCGCGAGGTGGAGAGCTTCGATCCAATTCAGGCTTCCCCACAAGGAGGAGAAATGCGTCTTCCGCCCTGGAAGGAGAGCCGTTGTCGTTCAATTGCGGAACGGAGGGGAAGCGATCCTCCTCCTCTGCGGTTGTTAGCTCCGGTTGTTGAAGGGGAAGCATCTCTGTCACGGCCTACCTCCACAAAGAGCTTGGCGAGGGCCTGGTCTTTTACGAATCCTTCTCTAGTGGAGAACAGGGTGACGAATAACCTCTTCTACGACGGGTAGAAATGAACTGCGCAAGGATTTGAGTAACGGGATGGCATCGCTCATTTGAACCAGCTTGCGATGGATGAGAAGCAGATTGGCGCTGCCCATCGGATTCCGATCGCCAGCCTCCACCTCCAATGGGATTGAAACTTATTAGGAAATTCACTTCAAGAAATTGGGCAGCGAATTCCATTCGAAATTCCCGATTCGATTTCTAATTGTGTACATGTACAACTAAGTACAATTGCTAGCAAAAAAGAATTGTACAAACAAGACAAATCTATTTTTTGTTAAATAAGGTTGATGAAAAACATAGGCATATGTATCGATCATCTGTTTCTCATCTACCCTCTGCCCCCATTATCATCATCTGTGACATCATCCTATCTGCAGGGGAACAGCTCTCTTTTTTTTCACGAGAAAGCCTGAAGCTGAAGAAAGTGATCAAACTGAACAAATTTACAGCGACGAGAAAGCAAAACAGAAGAACTGTTCAATACACAAAAGTAGGATGTTCGTTAACATCCAGAATAGTAGTATATGAACAAAAAGCTCCCAATGAATGAGACTACTCATGTCCTCAAACAATTCGAGAAAGAGTTTTCAATACGTCATTCATGGTTGGTCTAAGAATGGGGTCTTCGTCGACACAAGCTCTCGCCAAGGCTGCCAAACACAAGGCATCGTCCTGCGGATAATCTCCTGCCAAAGTGGGATCCATCAGCTCCTCCAAGACTTCAAGCTCTCTCAGGTTGCCCTGCGTCTTAAACGCCGTCAACCGCCGGAATAAATTGTTGGATATCGATTCTTTTCCCGACAGTATCTCCAGCGAAACACGCCCAAAAGCAAAGATATCCGACCTTGGTGAAGCGAACTCGTTAGAGGCGCAAGCACGTGCTGAAGCTGAACAGCTTTTACTCCTCAAAATCCCAGCATCCTGCCTCTCGTTATCATCCTTAAGATTGCCCTCTTCTTCCTTCAGGCGATCTTCAGTTTTAACGAAGGGCCTTGCTGATCCAAACGCAGCAATCTTTGCCCTCCAAGCTATCGTCACAAGGACATTCCTTCCATTGATTTTACCGTGAACGTAACAAGGATTCGTGCAACAGTGCAAATAGTGAAGAGCGACGGCCATATCAAAAGTAATTTGGATCCTTTTCTTCCATGTGAACTCCCTGGCAATTGTCGGATTGGATAGACAGTCCCGCAGGCAACCATACCCTGTATACTCGAACACTAGATAAGGCCTACTTCTGTAGCAAAAACCCTGCAATTTTACAATGTTTACATGATTAATCTTTGTCAGAATGTTGATTGCTCTGTTTGCTTCCTCCAAGCTCACCTGCTCGATCGCTACATCATTCCCTTTGATCCTTCCCCTGTACATTGAACCGCTTATCATGAACGAGTCGCTGAAATGCCCTGTTGCGATTTTTAGCTCTTCCACATCATAACTGGACATGGGCTCCCTCAATCTGGACATGCCGTCCAAGAAATCTTGCGAAAAATTAAGGACCTGGGAACTTCCCCCTGATGAAGTTTGCACATTCTGCTTCCACTTCTTTCTTCTCCCACTAAAGAGAAGTCCGTAAGCCATAGCAGAGAACAAGATTACAGCAGAAACGCCTGCTCCGAGTAATATAAACGAGTTTGTCCGCTTGGGTTTTGTATCATCAGAGACAGGAGTCAGGTCAACGACACTCTCAGGGGTTGGGAAGATACTTGCTGGCGGAGGAGGATAAGATCTATACAAAACTGGTATCTGTTTCACCGGAATGAGAAGGGTGGTCCGAGGGTAGATGGTAGGATCTGGGTCTAGCCCATTTGCTTTCCAAATCGCCTCATTAGAGACGTTGAATTCCGCAGCTATGAACTTCGGCCAGTCATCAAGGACAACTGGGTACGTCACCAGGTATTTCATACCGGTTGCAGCGTCAAGTCCACTGGGACAAGCGCACTTGATTGGAACCCGAATGCTTGAGCCAAAGGAAATCCGCGCAGAAGGATAGTTCTGGGCTATGAGAGTAATCGGCTTTGTTAAGCCTTGAAAGATGTCGCAGGCGATGGAGGAGTAAGTGTCAGAGACGGAAGAAGTGTACTGGATGACGGAGAAGGATATATTTTCATGGCAGGAACAATGAATGGGGATGAGAACATCACGATGGAGCGGTAAATCAGTTGCATTTGGACGCGTGAGATTGTTGAGGATGAAGAACTCCGTTTGGTTGAACGGGAAGAGCGAGGAAATGAAAGATAGTGTTGATCGATTCTGATGGCCCCTGTAAACAAGGAAGGTCTCGCATGATTTTCTGTTGCTGGTGCAGCGGTAATTGGCAGTGTCGATGTCGGGCTCGAGTCCACAGTCCGTTCTGTCGTAGGATTGGCCGGCGCAAATAGGCTTTATCGGACGAAACAGAGTGAAGGCTAGAACGCTGAGATGGAGCAGAGCAGAAACCATGAGAAAGGGAGATGAAGAAGCAGATTGCGCAAGCTCAGGCTTGCTTTCAACTGGTATATATGCACAAAATGCAAAAAAAAATTGTAATCAAATTCGTTTCTTTCACGCTGAGTAAGATTTTGCCCGCTTCCCATTTGTTTGAGTAGCAGGGACAGAAAATCTGATTAATGTAATTAAGACTCCGTGAGAGAATAAAACACTGGAAGCGGTGTCCGACTGGCTGGGGTCATTTGTTTATGTCGGCGGGAGCTTCAGCTGATTTTGATATTCAAACCACTTGACTTGGTTGGAGGGAGACGACGACCAGTTGGGCATCATCATTCTCCGTTTGCGCAAAAACTTGCAAATGGAAGCAGCAGCGAGAGCACGTCATATGGGGTCCTCCTCTTTGACCATGCAGGAAGGGAGGGCCGGAGCCCTGACGGAAGGGGCAGTCCTTCGTCCACTTCCAAATGGTCTCCGTGAATCAATGGATTACTGTGTCATCGCCATGAACCAAGGACACCAAAACAAAAAAAAAAAGCAGAATGACTAACGGGGCCCGAGGGCGAGAACGAAAGGAAAGAGGCAAAGAGCCACTGTGTGTGATTTATAAGTTAAAATTTATTTATAATTTAAATTTAAAATTTGAAAAAAAAGTTTAATTTTTTTATTTTTGAAGAAAAAAATTAATCAACTATTCTTTTCAACTTGGAGGGAAGTTTTTAATTTAAAAATCTATAAAAGAATTTTTCTTAGTTCTACTTGAGAAAGAAAATTAGGCAAGGAAAATATGTGAGGAAATTATTTTTCTTAGGCTTTGTCTTTTAGATGTGTTTTTCTAAGGGTAAATAGGGTTGTACGACTTGGCGGGCTAGCCTTTGGTCCGGCATGCCTTAGCATCTAAAATAGTGGTGTAACGCCCAAAATTTTTTATACATTTTTCTTAAAATTCATAATTTTTCTTTTCAGTATAACATCTATAAATTGGAAGAAAAATGACGAAATCAAAACTTGATAAAACAGTTTATAATTTAAAATATTAAATATTAATTTTTCATCTAAATATTTCTATCATACAGTCAAACATTGTACAGTTAAAACAAATATCCTCAGGCGCTACTCAAAAATAAATATACGGCTTAATTACCATGATCATGGATTTTTAAATACAAATAACTCCCAGACATCCACGAGTACAAGTCCCACACCAGTTTACATTCTAATCCAAACTAAAAGTCCAGAAGATATAAACACTTAAATCTCATCTCACCCAATACATCAAATTATGGCATAAAATAATACTCACATTGAGTCAAATATACTTGAA
Source organism: Saururus chinensis (assembly GCA_035235625.1). Classification (NCBI taxonomy): domain Eukaryota; kingdom Viridiplantae; phylum Streptophyta; class Magnoliopsida; order Piperales; family Saururaceae; genus Saururus; species Saururus chinensis. The sequence goes on from CP141145.1 coordinate 39,784,041, forward strand.
TCAAAAGGGGAAACAATCTACCGTAGAATTGAGCATCCATCTTCAGGAGCTTTCCAACACAACCTGCGAAAGCCTCCCAAACAATAGGGCTAAAAAGTAGTGTGAGTATTTTCATACTCAGTTAGAAAATACCCAGTAGGGGAATCCAAAACAGTGAACTCAATAAGTTCATAAATACATGCATTCATGTAACTCAAATATGAAGCAATCAACATAATATACCCATATACATCTACATATAATAATGCATAACACACCAATGAAAGCAAACTTACACAAACACCCTAAGCAGGGTCTTACAACTTACTCGTACAATCATACGCATACTCAATACCTTACACATACTTGTACAACCTTGTTCATACAATCTTACACTTACAGTCCTTTCAGAATCATATACCTATAGTCTTACTTAGAAACTTACACTTATAACATACACATACTCGTACGGCCTTATTCGTATAAACTTACCTGTACGACCTTAATCGTACAGTCTTACTCTTATACATAAATGTACTCTTACGTTTTCCATAGAAGCTTACATTTGCTCTGGATCTTACAAGTACAACTTACTCAGAATCTAAAACATACAACATATTCTTACCATCATACACATACTACCGACAATTGAAGCTTATTACAATTAATAAGCTCTTGAGTCGGAAAGGAAGAGAATGCCACTGGGGCGTCACCTTAACCTTCGGGGAGCAACTAGACTCCATGGACTTTTCCTAATGTAAGACACACCTATGCTCATGGGGCATAAGATCAAACAGGTAAGAGTAGGTCCATGATACTACTTGTTGACATAAAAAAAAAATCAAAATCGAATCAAAACTCAAATGCAAAGATCTCGGAGCTTGACTAGCTCCAGATAACTCTAAATTTTCAAAATGGACAAAGTCTCAAATTCGGATAAAGTCCAAACAAACAAAAAAAAAATTCAAAATCCAAAGGCCAAGATTTCGGAGCTTGACTAGCTCTGAGTGAGACCAAATTTTTTTAAAATAGACAAAGTCTCTGAAGTGGACAAAGTCTAAAGAAAAAAAAAGTAAGAAGCAAAATCTAATCCTACACACGTAGGAATGAACTAAGGCTTTTTTTTAAAAAAAGTGAAGAAGCAAGATCTAAATCCTACACACGTAGAAATGGACTAAGGCTTCCAACAAAAATTTTATTGTGAGAGGACATTATGGGGGGCCTCTACATTCAAAGTTAAACGGCTGAAGGAGGCTTTGTAAGCCTCACATGGCCACGTAATAAAAGTTGCAAAGGACTATGTGGGACCTCATAAGTCTCACAACAAAATAGTCACAAAACATAAATAAATGAAAAAGGCTAGGTAAGACTCGTGGGTTCTACGCTATTGTTTTGTTAAAAAAAAAACTTGTTTAGCCATGAAAGACCAAAATAACTGAAAATAAAAAAAAAAGGTTAAATTTCAAAAGAACCCAAAGTTCAAAGAAAAAAAAAGGGGGGGTTGTGTGGAAAATTTCATGGGCCCCACATAAGGAATGGGAAGATTAATCCCCTATTATAAAAAAAAAGGGATGATGAAATAAAAAAAATATATAATAAAAAATAATAATAAAAGAAGAAAAGAAGAAAGTGGAGATGACCAAGTCAAAGGTATAATGCCCGGTCTTCTCTCACACTTCCCACTCCCTCCACTAATTGTGTGGTTCTCACCAACACTCCTACTAACCCATTTTCTCATCTCCCACTAATCCACTCTCCACTTCTCATAAACTACCTTTCCAACTCACCACACAACTTGGCTTAATCGTGCAACTCTCATCCTATAAATACCCCTTCATTTCCATAAGAAGGGGCTTTTGGCTTTCAAGTCTACGGAACCTCCAAAGAGAAATCCAGAAGTCCATCACACACCAAATTCCTAAAAAGCCTTGACCTTCAAAAAAGTCGAAGAAGATCGAGGAATCAGAAGACAAGCAGAAGCAACCAAGAAGGAAGAAGAATTTGTGCAAGGGGAGATCTCATATTCAAGAAAAAATTTCCTTGTTTTCTTCTTTTCTTTTCTTTTTTTTAACTCGAAAGTTGTAGCCACTTCTCCTGGCAATTCTCTTTTCTTATTTTAATAAAATTCTTGTTTCTTTCATTTTTGCCAACTAATCGAAGGGTTTTGAAAATTGATTAATCACTACTACTCACTTCAAAGTGTAAAGAGTAGTCTTGATTAATCAAGAGAAGGTCGTCCCACATAAAAAAAAAGGTTCTTCTCTACCCCTTGCAAGGAAGGATCATCTGATCCATTCCCTTGTCTTGTGCATAGAGAACTACCAAAATCCACCAACACTACTTACTTGAGTGCACAAATGCCCACTCTCTGGGGCCATACAGTGCCAACTAAGGGCGGAAAAACATACAGTGCCACTCTTAGGCAGAAATCTTACAGTGCCATCCGTAGGCAGAAAACATATAAAGCCCACAAATGACAGAAACTTACAACGCTCTCAACAGAGCATCAAACGTCTAGGCTTAATACAACACACAGACCAAATCAACACATATATCGCTCTCAACATAGCATCAGATGTCTGGTGCACAATACAGCACACAGACAACATCCTGCAGGAATAACCACCATGACAAGACACAATAAATGCTCAACCAATTCATTATTGGCTAGCTCAAACACAAAACTTAATCCGTCGAACCCTCAGGTCTCAAACTCACAACGCTATTCTTAACTTTCTCATAATTCAAGTTTGAATTAAGTATATTATGCAGTACAATTATGTCACACAAACTCACAGTCCTCAACTGATCAAACAGAAGTTGAGCCCGATCGAAACCCTAGTTCGTCAGGGCAATAGACTTCACTTACTTGACCATATCATGATTAGCTCATCGTGCATCAAATCCTTACATAATCATACAGTCTCTGACATCCACCTTACGGTCAAAACATCTTACTTACATCGTCAAACTGAGCTCCTCACAGCAAATCCCCATTATCACCCTCTTACTTAATACCTCACTTATTATTCTTACTTTTCACTTCATAATCTGTACATTATACCTGTACAATTATGCACACTCTTACTGTCTCACAAAACCCCATAAAGCTCTAAGCCTAAGTCCTCTTATTGAACTCCTAATGTCACTCTAAACCACACCAATCCTCTCAAATCCTCGCCTGTTAAACTTACGTCTGCCATCTTTTATCACACACTCACACATTCACCTTCAACTCCACATCCAAATCCTTACCAAACACCTTGCCACTTCTTATCGTCAATCGCCCATATCTTTGCCCACAGACACAGTCCACATACGTAATTTACTCGAAATTGCTAGCCATCACTAGCACATCCCTAATCCACATCCATAAAATATACGTACAACTCATACATATCAATCATACTTAGCACATGTATTACACATACATCAACCATACTTACAGCTCATATGCATACCATATGTATCTAAACATACCATATAATCATGCTTATATGCACATCATGCAATCCTCGCATGCTACTACCCATTCAAGCATGCTATCATGAAATTACGAGTTCAAAGCTCCCCTTCCTCATAATCATGACGTTTGATGGCGAGCACATGACGGTGGCAGCATCGATGGCGGCCAAAAGCTTTGCCAAGTTGAGAGAGATGCTATCCCAAGGGTTTAGGAAACGCCAAAACTACTCACAGTCAAACAAGGGTGACACAGATCAATGTGGAAAATCTGCAATCCACGACAACACACTAGTGGCGACCAGGAGAAAGATCATGCCAACGAGTGGCAGGTGCGACCGGAAGGCAGGGTGTACTCACTAAAATTGGACCGGTAGTTGAACAATACCCAATCGGTCACAAAACATCGAAATCGGTTGTGGACAGCACCCAACGACGTTGATTTCATGTTTACAAGGGCCCACATATGGGCGGCGGGCGTGGGGTAATGTTCAAGGACAGAGGAGAGGTGGAGGACTCCAATGTCAACTCCAAATGATGGCGGAGCCATCCGATGGTCAGGCGGAGCCAAAGCAGCACCAAAACCCTAACCCGCACACGCGGCTACTTGAACACGCAGCCAAAGGGAGGGGGATAGGCTAAATAGAGGCGGTCCAAGGCTCATAAGGGTCCGACAGGGCTAAGGCCCTAGTGGGGACTAATCGAAATGGCGACATCGCCGATCACCACCCACAAGTGAAACAATAGGTGCGGGTGGCTATACATTTCGCACGGTAAAGGATGGGAGAAAGGTTCAGGGTCGAGCAAAGGCCATGAGACCGTCACTAGCCAAGGCCTGTGCAGGTGAATTTATCCACCTTTGATCAAGGTAAGTCATACAAATTCTTGCCAGAGGCCATCCGATACCGATGGCATAAAATGGGCAAGAGGGGTCAATGACCGGAAATACCGGTGAGCGGAACTAGCTAGGGCTATGGCCCATAGGGAGGAGTGGAGGTCAGACGAGGTCAAACCGGCCCATGTGGGGCCATCACTAAGACAAGGCTGGCCAAACATGGCCCACAGCTATAGCGGAATAGTATTCTTTCGACCAGTTCACGCTGCACACACTAGGAAATGACATACGGGAAAGCGGCCCATTCCAGGTGGCGGTTAAGATGGGGCAGATAGGGCCAACTGTCTAGGCCGGAGCGGCCATGTCGTCATTGCCAGTCCAAGGCAGAGCCAAATGGCAGACGATAATTTTCGACAGCTCATCAGAGAATCAAAATATAATAAGGCAAAGGCTCGGGTTTTGTGGATGAGCACATCAACCGGCAAGCAATGGATCTTGTTCCAATGGAATGGATGGGATGAGGGCTAAACTGGGTTGGGTGGAAACATCCCCCGTTGTTGCCAGGCCGGAGAGAAGCCGAACAAAGGTTTGGTGGGTCAAGTCTGGTGTCTGGCTACCAGTGGCAGCTAGTGAACCCAGACATGGCCAAAAATAGGGAAGATGAGGGACTGGCAGGGGGAACCCAGTAAAGGCGGAGTGGCCATGGGGGCTAACCATGCGGTCGCCAGCTTGTGGCTGGCTGGACGGATGCTGGGTGTAGCCATCTTCGGCAAAAGGCAGCAACTTCTGGCGCCGACAGTCTCACACAAACAAAACAAAGGGGTGTTCGGACTGAGCAGAGGAAGGATGGAGGGCGAGGAGGAGGAACCGGGCATGGTGGGGTGGCCCATCACCGTTGCCAGACCAAGGTGAGGTTGGAGGGAGGTCAGGTCGTGCGTGGCTCACTGCCGGCGTCTACTGTTTAACCAAAACAGTGCATTGGTGGAAACAGAGCAGAGAGGGAAAATGGAGTGGGGTGGTGGAGGGGACCAAGTGGGGCTGGGAGAGGTGCCCCATCACCGTCGCCAAGCCGGGGTAGAGCTGTGGGCGGTCGGCCGGCCCTCACTGGCTAACGGCGGCGGCAGAATCAGTGACCAAAGGGGCGAAAAAAAATAGGGTAGAGGGGGGAATGGGGATGGGGCGATGGAGCGGAGGCCCACTGGGCTGGGAGGGGCGGCCTCCCTCCATTGCCGGCCCGAGGCGTGACCATGGCCGGCTGGCCAGGCCTTGCCAGCCCGTGGCGGCAGCAAAACGATACAAAACACAGAGAGAGGACAAACCAGGGAGGAGCTCATGGCGCGGCGAATCGGGTTGGGGCGGCATCGAGGAGGCGACTTGGCCGTCGCCTGGCCATCATCAGGCCGAGGTCGGCTGGCGGCCCGCCAGCAGCGCTCCTCCAGCTGGAACAGATGAGAGGGGGGCAGTGTGCACTGTTCTCTTCCAGAAACGTCTGGATCGGGCTTGACTGAGCCCGAGCCCATTCTCTTCTTATTAATTTTATTTTTTTTCTTTTTCCTTATCCCTTTCTGTACTTTCATTCTTTAACGATTTTTTGCACCAAAATGCGTGTACAAGCCTATGGCCTACGATGAACTCCACATTCAACTACGGGTATAGATAACAAAACCAAATACACCAAAACGTCATTATTTGTCTGCCAAAAATTATCAAAAAATAGCAAAAAATTATAAAAAATCGTACGAAAAATCTGGGGCATTACAAGTGGGCTCATGTCTAAATATTTCAGGCCCATCTGCAAGCCGGGCCTGAATAGTTTATGCCCGTTGTAAATAGGGTCGGGCCAAGGCCCAAACATAAAAAACCCATAGGCCCAACCTAAAATAAGAAACAATTTTTTTTATTATATAAAATAATCTAACATTGTTGAAATGAAAAACATTTAAGGTAGAAGTTACCTATTTAAGAAGGGCAAAACATTTATGAAAGTCCCAACTAAAAACACATTAATGAGATCTCGTTCAACATCTAAAACTTGTTTTAAAAAATATACTCCCTCTGTCCTATATTAATAGCTCCATATCTAATTTTTGACATTTTTATCATAGCGGTAATCACATGCGTCTAACAATATTTCTCTATGTGTCATTTTTACCAACAAGACATCCAACTTCTGCACTGATGGGAGACGTCCAACTTCAAGGATGTTATTGTTGTATGTTTTCTCTGTTGGGGTTTTATCTTGTAGAACTTATCGTTCCCTCTCTGAGGCTCAGGTTTACTTCTCCGTCAACCATTGTCTCCTTATTTCCCACTCCTTGGTCCATCAACCTTCAACAAGTCGTCGTTGACATATCCTGGCCTACGACCATCCACCCCTCCCACCAGTCGCTACGGATGTCGGCGCTCCTACGACCATCCACCCCGTCAACCAATTGCTGCAAATGCCGGCTCAACTATGGCCATCCACCCCTCGGACTAGTCACTGCGGATGCTGGCTCGCCATGAAAGCTGCCCCCCCCCCCCCACTGGTTACTTGATCTCCTTGCCCACCGGTTGGACGCTGATTGAACTAGTTCTGTTGAAATAATTTCCACGTAGAAAGATTATGGAAACCTTAACTAGAGAGATTCACGCTGTCTTCCTGAAATAATTTTTTTCTATTTGAGCTATTAATATAGGATGGATGGAGTATATAATAATAATTAAAAAACTCAAAGACTTGTGGCCATGCCCCAGGCCCACATATAGGGTCGGGTTAGTTTTTTACTCAAGAGGTTTGGGTCAAGCCCTTAATATGATATTCATTTTTAGGGTTAAACTCTTACTCTTGACCCTAGGGGTGTAAATGGACGAACGCAGATAAGGCATGTCTACAGCTGTCCGTTTTTATAAATATAAAACAAAGGGAGTATTATAAAAAACATATAAAAATATAATGTATATTTTTTATAATTTTGTTATAAAGATTAACTATGTGACATAGATTAGTAATTTAATACTCACTCCGTCCTAATTTAACAGCTCCAATAGAAAAAAATTCAGTGTTCTATTTTAAGTACTCCATTTCTCCGATTTAAGCCGTTAGATGCACTCTCGAAAGCTTCTCACAAAACTCAACGCACTTCGTCCTCTCCACCCTCACCTCCCCTTTCTCTTCTCTTCCCGCTCAGCTCGATTCCGTCCACACCCTTCATCGCCTCTCCAGTTCCACTCTCGCTATCTCTTGCCAAATCACCGACTCTGGCACTGTCTCCACAATCCTCCACCTCATCGGTTCCTCAGACCTAGCCTTTTAGGAGTCCCGCTTTGAAATAGCTCCATTTTCCGATCATTTGTTTCCAAGACTGCATCTGGGTTTTCCCCGTATTGCTGGGTGTACTAGAGCTTTCATAGCAGTGATGTGGAGAAGATCAAAGCTGGCCCAGCATCTGCTGAAGCGCGTGTGTGCGTCACAAATCTCAAGGCCTTCCTCCTTTGGCAACCGGCATCTTCCGCCTATACCAACAAATTATGATAGCACATTCCTGGTTTTGCGTTGCTTTGTGGCCCCTTCATCTTTCGTAAGATGTTTCAGTTCGACCAAAGCGCAAGCACAGGATTCATTGCAGTGTGATCATGATGAAAATCAGGTGATTCTACTTTCTCAGGTGCTGATGATTGTGCCTACTTTTTTTTCAATGATTAACCGGGCAAACTGTTTGCTTCAGACATATACAATGTGCGTTGTATAGAATTTCCTTCTTAATTGACGGATTGCCCCTATTTTACTTTTCGCTTTTGCATGTGTTTGCAACTTGGAAGCGATCGACATTCTGTACGAAATATAAGTACCGAGATAAGTTTGGAGCGTGGACTCTGCACGACCATGACGAGTCAGCAACACTCATCTCTGTTACCTCGCGGTTCATGCCAGTGAGCTCCTCGACGGTGAGGGCGTGGCCGAGCCGGGCCATGGAGTGGGCGAGCTCGGCTGCGGTGATGTAGCCGTTGCCATTGCGGTCGAAGAGGCGGAAGAGCTGGTGGAGCTGCTCCTCCGTATAAGGGGACTTGGCGGAGAGGAGGACTGGGGCCACGAGGGTGATGAACTCAGAGAACTCAACGAGACCGTTGCTGTTTTTGTCGGCCTTGTGGATGAGGGCATCGAGCCGGTCAGGGCTGGGCTTGAGGCCCAGTGATCGTAGGAACGAACCGGGCTCCAGCTGCATGAGGCTCCCGTCGTTGTTCTGGTCAAACGACCGGAATATCTCCCTCAGCTCCGCCAGCTGCTCATCGTCCAGCTTCACGGGTTTGTGCCCGACCCCCTTGCTTATCTTCCAAAATCAAAACCCTGCAAAAACCAATTTCGATCAAAATCCAATTTCCGCTCAAAGTCCGAAGCTTCAACTGCCTCTCTGCTTCCTGACCGACTCAAATTGCTTCTTTTGATCGAGTTGCTCCTTCATGGTTCCACTCTTCTTGCTTTTTTCTCCTTTATTTCTTCTACTTCTTCCTTGCTGAACAAGCTCTAATGGCGGGCAGAATTCCTCTTTCAGCTTTTAGATTTGTCTTGCCTTGATTGAAGAACAGTGAGTGGAACGAGGAGGGGGCCATAAACTGCGGCTGGCTGTGATGCTGGGGAGTACTTAAGTGAGTTTGAACTATGGTTAGACGCCAAAAAGAGCTGTGATTATTATTTTAATAAAAATAATAATAAAATAGATATAGAGCTATTAATATAAGATAAAAAGAGTATTAAGTAAAAATAATAATAATAATAAAATATATAATTGATAGGCAGTGGGCTGTAGATATGGCCAACCCTTATTTATATCCGTCCGTATTTGAGACAAATAAATAATAATAATATTTATTTTAATATAAATAAATATAAACACCAAATAAACAGACGCCATTCACACCCCTACCTAACCCACACTACCAAAGCTCGGCTCGCAGGCATGGTTGGCGTGGCAAAGTGTAGGTGCATCGAAAGTGCACAAGCATGCTGACATGCAAGTGCAGTGTGGGCGCTTTATTGATGCACTTGAGGAGTCTTTCTTATTGCACCTCATGGGGTTAGATCTAATTCACTTGACCCAGTTCGATTTAAGTGGATTCAACCCAATGTAAGTTGGGTCAATTTTGGAGATAAGACGATCCGGTTAACTTGACTCAGTTTAGTTTAAGTGGTTTCAACCCAACGTAGGTTGGGTATAATTCGGAGACAAGTGACAAGGATGTTTGTTGTATGTAAGGAGTGAATTGGCAGAGAAGCGTATGCATAGGAGTGCAGTAATTTCTCCTTCAAAGTCAGCAATTTCACACTACCACAGACCAAATTCTTTTGCCCATAATTTGTTATGTTTATCGGGTTCTAATTTTGAATTTGACTTTATTACATGTGTTGTACGTGACTTGAGTTGATAAGGACATACTCCTCTTTGGACTCATACTCACATGTGGGTTACCACGAAAAAGTGAGTTGATAAAAACCTTTTAACCTTTGTACTTATCTTTATCCTTTCTGTGGTATGATATTTTTTTTTATTTATAAAAAAGAGGTAAAAAAAAAGAAAGAATGGGGTTTGAAGGGGTTGTTTGAAAGACTTGTAACTTAGTTATTTTCATTTGGAGAACAGTAGAAGGGATTTCTCCGGACATGATGTAAATATCTTACCAAACCACACAAAATTTTCGTGTCCCTTGCTCAATTTATTTTTTTATATTTTTGTTTTATATTTAAGTTTTTTTTAAATTATACCATTATTGAAATTATATGACATGGGTAATGTAGCATACCACTTTATATTTTCCAACGGCCAACGGTAACTGCCAACCCGCGGCTAGATAGACAAAACCAGATTCTAGCGGCCATAAAACTTATCCGGAAAATCTGCACTGCAACTAGCTTGTAGTCCACTGGTAGCCTTGATAAGAGTATTAAGAAGATGATTTAAAGACGCCATAGCCGAATAATTGCGCGTTGTGAAGCCTACCCGTCAGCCGATCTGCTGGAAGTTTAATTTCCTGTGGGACAGAACTTTCTTGTGCTTCGTCGTATTTACTTGTAGGGTTCATAAGTCATAACAAACAAACAAAACCAAAGCAAAGCTTCACGGGTTTTTCCTTCACTAATTTGGACTTTCGATCTAGAACGACATGGAAGCAAGAAAAGCGAGGGAATATCGTTCGTCACCATGAAACCCAAAGGAAGTAGGAATTTTTTATTTAGAATGACATGTTGGTATTGTCAATCACAGATTCACAAGAAAGAAGGTGCGTGCATTTTTCTTTCAGAGAAGCAGGTTATGTTTTACCAAGTAGACTGGACTCCTCTTTGGTTTGTGTAATGACTCCCGTCTAAAAATGCAGGCCTCATTATTAGGATCGTTAAGTAATTTTCTTGTAATTTAGGTGGGAACATGCCCGCCCAAGAATGGATACAACATATTACAGATTATATTTGGGAAAACAACGAGGCTTTGGAAGAGTTTTTTATGTTTTATTTTGACGATACGTCTAGCCTAAAAAATATATAATAATTTTTAATATTTAAAATTAATAATATATATTGATATATATTAATATTAATATTATTAATGTTAACATATGCTAGCGACTAGTGTGTGCCCGATCAATATTATAGATAAAAGAGGAATTGACCAAAGTAGACTCCTACTTTGGTCAAATAACCGAAGTGTGAGCAAGTTTTTACTATTTACCAAATTAGACTTGCTCACATGAGAACTTGATTATGTGGGAGCGCTTTTGACTGAAATACCTTCCCCCAAATGCCTCTTCCCGCTCGATCATGTCTCCTCCCACTCGGTAATGGCTATTCATCTCCCACGCCACCTTCACCTTTCGGAGAGTATCCTCTTTGTCATTTTCGACTTCATCTTTCTGTTCGTTTTTCCCTCACTGGAGAGCTTTTAGTGTAAGGTTCCTAATTTTTCTACAATTTTCTGGGGTTTTTCTACTATTTTTCTGGTCATTTTTGGCGGGAAAATGTGATGCTACGGCGTATTCGTAATTATATATTTTTGCCTATATTTATACCCGTAGAGTCAGGTGTGGGGCTTAGTCGTAGGCCGCGGGCCTCGCTGCGTGCTTACGGCGCAAATTTTGGAGGTTCGACGCGTAACCAGTGAATTAACGCGCATTGAGGATATGATTGGAAAAAAAAGTGTACATGCAGGATCGGGCTCGGGCTCGGCCAAGCCCAATCCCGAATGTTCTATACAGTGCCTCCCATCCCCCTCCGGCTTCTCTCTATCCCAACCGCCCCGGCCGCCTATGGCCACTCCTCCCTCCGCCCTATCTCCCCGGTTTGCCCTCTCCCCACTGTTTCGTTTGATTTCGCCGCCGTCGTGAGCCAGCAAGGACTGGCCAGCCGCCCACGGTTCCGCCCTGGGCCGGCGACGGCGGGAAGACACCCTTCCCAGCCCATGGGGCCTATGCTCCGCCGCCCTAGTTCTTTTCTCCTTCTGCCCTATTTTCGCCGGAGTTTTGTTTTGGACGAATTGGTGGCCGCCGCCGGCGAGCCACGGCCGACGGACCTCTGTCCAGCCCTGCCTTGGTCCAGCGACGGTGATGGGTGATCTTTCCCGGCCCAATTTTGCCTCCGCCCAGCCCGCACAGCTCCAGCCTCTCCTTCACTATTCTGGGCTCCATTTCGCTGGTTCCCTATTGCAGTCACCATCATGGGCTGACAACGGCCGACCAGACCCCGGTTCGGCTCCGCCTTAACCTTGAGGCGGAGGTAGGCAGCCACTCTTGGTCCGGCACTGCCTCCTCCACCCCGAATGAGCTTCACTGTTCATCAGCCGTTCTGCCTCCGTTTTAAAAATAGTGTTTTTCCACAGTTATCGGTTTGGTTGGGCAAGCTTTAGGTGGCCAATGGCTGGAAACCTCCAATAGGCCTTCAGACAGCTAGTCTCGGCCCGATGTAGCTAGTGCAGCTGCCCTAGCCCATCCCGGTTCCATTTTCCCCCGGTCAGCCCCTCTGTGTTTGGCTTTTGATACCATCGGCATGTGCCGGCAGTGGCCAAATGGCCACCGGGGATTCCACCCCGGCCTAGTAACGACTGGAGATGGTCCCACCTTACCTGGTTTGATTGCCTATGACCCGTGCTCCTCCCTTCGGCTCACAACCCTAGCTATTCTGCTCACCGGCATGGTTGCCCGTTGACCCTCTTGCCTATTTTACGCCGTCGGTACCGGACGGCCTCTGGCAAGAATTTGTATGACTTACCTTGATTGAAGGTGGACGAGTTCACCTGCATAGGCCTTGGCTAGTGACGGACTTGTGGCCTTTACTCGACCCTGGACCCTCCCCCTGCTCTCTGTCGTGCGAGATGCACAACTACCCGCACCATTAGTTTTGGTTGTGGGTAGTGATCGGTAACGTCGCCGCTTAGTTTGGCCACAGCTAGGGCCTTAGCTCTGTTGGCCTTTTGTGGGCCTTGGTTTGCCTCCTGTCAGCCCTCTCCCCCGCCCCTTTGGGTTGCGTGTGCTTTTGGGTTTAGGCGCCGCATTCGCGCCGCCTGACCATCGGTTGGCTTTGCCACCGAGTGGAGTTGACACAGAGCCGTCCTCCACCTCTCCTCTGTCCTCGAGTGTTGCCCCATGCTCTCCGCCCTTATGTGGGCCCATGTTGATGCGAAATCGTCGCCGTTGGGTGCTGTCCACGGTCAATTTCAACGTCTTGTGGCCGACTGAGGACGTCTTAGCCACCAGCCCATCTTCAGTGAGTACACCCTCGACATCTGGTCGCTCCACCACTTATATTGGCACGATATTTCTCCCGGCCGCCCTAGTGTGCCGCTGTGGATTGTGGGTTTTGCCGCATTGATTTTTAACACCTTGTTTGGCCGTGATTATTTTTGGCACTTCCTAAATCCTCGGGACAACAGCTCTCTCAGCCAGGCAATGGTTTTGACTGCCAACTCCGCCGCCGATGCCGCCACCGTCTTGTGCTCGCCATCAAACGTCATGATTACGAGGTAGGGGAGCTTTGAACTCGTAATTACATGATAGCATGCTTTGAATGAGTAGCAGCATGCTAGGATTGTATGATTTCATGCTTTGAATGTTAAGTAACGATCCGATTGCATGATATACATGTAAGCATGATTATATGGTATGTTGAAATGCATATGATATGCATGTTGGCTGTAAGTATGTTAGATGTAAGTATGTGCTAGTATGACTAGCGTGCTTGTTGGTAAGTTTCGTATGTTGATTGAGTACGTGCTAGTGATGGCTAGCGTGTATGTTGACGTATGTATGCATGTGCTAGTGATGACTAGCATGTATGTGTGAAGTATGTTTGGATTATGCATGTGCTAGTGATGGCTAGCGTGCATGTTTGGAGTATGTATGGATTATGCATGTGCTAGTGATGACAAGCGTGCATGTTTGGAGTATGTATGGATTATGCATGTGCTAGTGATGGCTAGCGTGTATGTCTCACATATGTATGCATGTGCTAGTGATGGCTAGCGTGTATGTCTCACGTATGTATGCATGTGCTAGTGATGACTAGCGTGTAAGTTTGACGTATGTATGCATGTGCTAGTGATGGCTAGTGTGTATGTTTGGCGTATGTATAAATGTGTATGTATGCACTAGTGATGGCTAGTGAGCATGTTTGTAAGCTACGTATGTATGATTGTATGTATATGTTATACGTATGTGTGATAGACATACGTATGTATGATGACTAATTACCTATGATATGGATATGTGTAAGTGTATGTGGGCAGAAGTATGGGCGATGGACAGTAAGAGGCGACAGAGGTTTTGTCTGGATTTGGATATGGATGTGTAAGCGTATGTCAGATGACAGAGGATATGAGTATGACGGGCAGGGATTAGAATGGATTGGTTTGGGTTGGATTGTATGTTGGGCGATTGTCAAACAGTAAGAGTGTGCATAATTGTACAAGCATAACGTACAAATTATGAAGTGAAAAGTAAGCATAATAAGTGAGATATAAGTAAGAGGGCGACAACTGGGTTGGCTCTGAGGAGCTTCATTTGAGGATGTCAATGTAAGATGATTTGGCCATAAGATGGATGGCGAAGTATGTAAGATTGTAAGGGTTTGATGTACGATGAGTTTTGTCCATGATGTGGACGGGTAAGTGAAGTCTGCTGCCTTGACGAACTAGGGTTTCAATCGGGCTCAGCTTCGGTTTGATCAGTCGAGGACTGTGAGTTTGTGTGGCATAATTGTACCGCATAATATACTTAATTCAAACTTGAATTATAAGCACAACTAATGATAGCGTTGTGAGTTTGAGACATGAGGGTTCGATGGATTAAGTTCCGTGTTTGGGCTAGCCGATAATGAGTCAGCTGAGTATTTCTCATGTCTTGCCATGGTGTTTATCCTGCGAGATGTTGTCTGTGTGTTGTATAGAGCACAGAACGTTTGATGCTCTGCTGAGAGCGACGTATATTTCTGATTTTGGTCTGTGTGCTGTATTAAGCCCAGACGTTTGATGCTCTGTTGATAGCATTGTATGATTCCGCCCAAGAGTGGCATTGTATGTTTCTACCCAAGTGGCACTGTATGTTTTCTGCCCAAGAGTGGCAATGGCACTATAAGACCCATTACGGTGGGCAATTCTCTGGCACTATAAGACCCATTATGGTGGGCAACTGTATGACCCCTTATGTGTGGGTGTTTATATTTGCGCACTTAGGTAAGTAGTATCATGAATCTACTCTTACCTGTTTGATCCAGTGCCCCATGAGCATTGGTGTGCCTTACCTTCAAAAAAGTCCATGACATCTAGTTACTCCCCGGAGGTTAAGGTGTTGCCCCAGTGTCATTCTTTTCCATTCGACATTGGAGCTTATTAGTTGTAATGAGCTTCAGTGGTCGATAGTATGAGTACGACTGTATGAGTGTGAGCACGACTGTAAGCATATGTATATGAGCACGACTGTAAAAGTATGATTGTAAGAGTATGAGTATGAGTAAAACAGTAAGTGTGATTTTTTGTGTAAGTTGTATGAGTAAGGTCATATGAGTATTATTATACGAGTAAAGTCATACAAGTATGTGTAAGCTGTATGAGTAAGCGTACAGTGGTACGAGTAAGTTTGTATGACCCTAGATAAGGGTGTTTGTGTAAGTTTAATTTGATGGTATGAGTTTGGCACGATGGTGCATTTGGTATGATTTTGGCACGATGGTGCCTTTTGTATGATGTTGGCACGATAGTGCATTTGGTATGATTGTATGCGTATGAGCATGATTATGATATGCCTGTTGTTCATCTTTGCGTTGCTTGAATGCATGTATTTATGAACTTATTGGGTTCACCGTTTGGGATTTCCCCTACTAGGTATTTTCCTACTGAGCATGAAAATACTCATTACCCTACTTTTAGCCCCGTTGTACAGGAGGTTTTGTAGGTTGTGCGGAGAGCTCCTGGAGATGGATGCTCGCTTCCGAGGTGGATTGATTCCCTTGGACTCAGGTATATGCTTCACTCACTGCGAGTTTATTTGTGCCATGATCTCTTGTATTGGGTGAGATGAGAAGTTAGATGTTTATTCTGGACTTTCGTTTGGATCAGAATGTGGACTGCTATGGGACTTGCACTCAGGGATGCCTGGGAGGGATTTGTATTTAAAGTCTATAATTATAGCAATTTAGTCGTACGTGTGTTTTCGAGTAGCGCCTGATGATATTTGCTTTGGTCGTACGATGTTTGACCGTATGACAAAAATATTTAGATGGAAAAATTGATGTTTAGTATTTTAAATTTTAAATTATTTTATTAGGTTTTGATTAATTCATTTTTCTCCGATTTACAAATGTTATATTGCAAAAAATTTCCGTAAATTTTAAGGAAAATGTGTGAAAAATCTCGGGCGTTACATTTAGTCTTCTGAGCCTTATTCCCTTCCAGAGCCGTCATTTCGCCATCGCCTTCGATAGCCTTACTGCCCTCATCTCGCTGTCAGCCATCTTGTTCTCGCCCTCACCACTATCACTGCCCTCATCTCAGCCTCGGTCATCTTTCCCTCACCCTCACTGCCCTCATCTCGGCCTTGCTCTCGCCCTCGTCTGCACTGCGACATCTCAGCCTCGCCCTTATTTGAAAGGTATGATTTTTCTTATAAATTTGATATATTTACAAATTTTAGACATTGGATTTTACTTGCATTTCCCATGCGTAATTGGTTAACAAATTTTCTCAGTTGGTCTTATTTGGTTTTTTCATGTATTTCCCATATTATTATGACTGTTACATAAAAACTAAAATTTAGATTTTATTGTGAATCAAGTATTAATTAGTTACAAATTGCTTGCTGTGATTAGTACATAATAATTAAATTTTGTATTTTTGTTATGAGTAAGCATCAATTAGTCTCAAATTGACCGCTATGAAAAATTTTCGTTAAATGTTACTATCAAACTGTTAACTGAATAACTACAAAACTGAAAAAATATAAATTTAAATTAAATTTATGTGGTTAAATAAAATTAAATAGAACTGAAAGAAACTAAAATTGAAATTAAATTTATTGGTTATTTGACATAAAATATGTGGATAAGTGGAAAAGTATGGAACGCAATAATTGGAAAACTATAAAATTGAAAAACTATAAAACTGTAAAACCGAAAAACTATAAAATTGGAAAACTATAAAATTGGATAATAAAATCATTTTCTTTATTTTATTTGAGCATTCTCTTTTTCAGATATTAATAACTTGATTATATAATATTTTTATATTCCCTTTTCATTAATTTTTAATCTAACATATTTGTATAAGAAACATGTCAAAGGCTGCAGGAAAAATAATGAAAAATGGGAAACTGCCGAATAAGCTATATGAAGGGGACCCCCCCATACTAGTCAAGTTATTATTATTTTGGTAAATTAAAAAAGTACTTTGATAGACACAAAGTGCAGAAGAAGTTAGTTTGAGAGGACATGTTTCGGTAAGTTTATGGAATGTGAGGTTACGTGAAAAATATTCCTTGCCCATGCCTTCCACCATTTCCTTAAGAGACATAAGAGGGATTACCTATTTCAAGTGAATGAGTGGATAAACACAAAGCTTTCACTGAATGAATTTTGTAAGGTTAGGGCCTGAGATTTGCTAACTCTACCCCTCCTCTTCTATCAGTGCTCAAATTCTTGAAGAAAGCAGCTTCTTATTGTAAATATTTGGGAGGTCAAAATTATAATAAGGAAGGAGTTGTTCTAAAAGATTAAAGTATTTGAAAATGATAAGGATGTCGTAAGTTGGCGGTAGTTCTTGTATTGGAAAGTTTATTGGTAGGTAGAGGGTGGAATAATAAGTTGGATAGGAGATACTTGCAGCTTGTAGATGACATGGATGGTTTTGATGAGTATCCTTGGGAAAACCTATACTACTTAGACACATTGTGGGGTTTAGAGCAAGCTGTGAAGTCTATGGGCAATGTAAATTACAATGTCTTTAGTTTTGTGCGTGTTATAACGGTAAGTTTTATTTATTTATTAAATTTGTTAAAACATTTTAGTAATTAACTGATCGGGAGTTATGTTTTCGGTGTGAGCAATGGAGAGGATTCTGTTGCTGGGGCATTGCTGTGCATGCAAAACAAAGAGTATTTTTCCTCTTATATGTAGCTGAGCATCTTACAAGAAGCCCAAATTCGATTATCTTGAGGAGGTGGTTTTTAGTGGGAAGGTATATACTAGCTTTCATTCTTTTAGAATGACTTATGTTATACACATACATGGTACATTTACCTTGCGATATGTATTGATATGTAGGTAATGGTTTTAAAGGCTATAACTGTAGATACGGAGGACAGAGAGTTTAATGCACTTATTCATGAAGCTGCAAGTTTGAAGTCCTTCTTGACGAATGAGAAAGTAACATTTACATCATTTGTCAGTCTTCAAATAGCTTCTGATGGTGAGGATGTTGATGGGAAGTCTACCTCCGATAATGACTCTACACGGGAATGAAATTCCCAAGAGGTGGCTCATTCTTTAGAGGAAGATGTATATGAGAATTTTATAGTGAAAAACAGAGTGGCTGGGGAGACTCTTTGTGGTGGTCCACTGCAAGTTGAGACCTCCAATTGGAAGGAGGATAGAAATGGGAAACATAGGGTGGGGGATGAGGGTTTGCATGCCACATTGCTCGATATATTATCTTCCTTAAGATGGATTGCAAATAAAGTACATAGATTAGAGTCAGAGGTTACGAACAAGACATCTATGGAAAAAGAAAAAAGTCTATGAGGTTTAAGTTTTCATTACAAATTTGTCAATTTTTATATTTGAATTAAAACAAGCTGAAATGATGTGTTTATAGGTGTCTGATGTTGAAGAAAAAATTTCTTGTCAAATGGATTGCGATTTGTCGTATGGTGATAAAGTAAGTACAATGTAAAGCTGGAAAATATTAAAAATATAAAAAATGTAAAATTTTAAAATTGTTCTAATAATTTTCTTTATTGTGTTTATGTAAAATGTAGTTAAAGAGATGGTTGATGGAGAGGCGGAAAAGGTGGTGGATGTGGAGGATGAAGAGGAGGACGATGAGGCAGAGGCTAAGGAGGAAAAGAAGGAGGAAGAGATGGAAGAGGAGAAGGATGAGGAAGATAAGGAGGATCGGGAGGAGGAGGAAGATAAGGAGGAAGAGAAGAAGTAGGATGAAAAGAAAGAGGAGGAGATGGAGGTGGAGAAGGAGGAGGAAGAGAAAGAGGAGGAGATGGAGGAGGAGAAGGATGAGGAAGATAAGGAGGATTAGGAGGAGGAGGCTAAGAAGGAGGAGATGGTTGAGAAGGAGAATGAGGAGAAGGGGGAGGATGCAAAGGAGGAGGTAGAGACGGAGAAGGAGGTGGAGAAGGGAGAGGATGTAATGGAGGAGAGGAGGAGGGGAGTGTCATGGGGACTTATGTTGCCTTTGAGGTATAGATATTTTTTGTTTATTGAATATACTTACATAGAACAAGAATTAATATTTTTCTTATCTTCTTATTTGCGATGAAGAAGAGGACAATAAGCCTTTGAGTCAGCATAAATTGTAAATTGCACCAGCGGGAAGCGTGAGGGCTAAGAGTAAATATTGAAAACCCCCCTACACAAACCCACAGAAAAAAGGGCAAAAAAAGAAAGGACAGTACGAAGGATAAGGATATGTGCCATGAACCCCTAAAGGTTGATACCTCTTCCATGAAGAAGGTGAAGAACAATAAATTGCTCATGCTAAGCAAGGCTGCCCTACTAGATTTTACTAACCCGGTTTCATTTAGGGCAACAAAGAAAGACAAGCTAAATAAGTTTTTAGAGAATGGTGCGAAGAAGTGAGTTCATTTGTTATTATTCCAAACGGGGACCTTTTAATTTTAATACTATTTACTTGTCATTGTATTTGATTTGAGGGTTGGATTTGTAATAAGCAAATATGCAGACCTTGGGGGCATTCTTATAACCCCAGCATTATTGAAGGGTTTTACAAATCCTCAGAGATGGGTAGGAGATGAAGTATGTGTATTAATTTATGTCGTTTTAATATATGTTTGTAAGAGCTTAGGAAGGAATATGTATTAATATAATGTGTTTTATTTCTATATAGCACATTCATGCTTATGTGACACTCTTGCGCAACAATAGGCATCGATGGGTGAGGGACCAAACATTCCACTCAGTGCATTTCGTGGTAAGTCTCATCATTTTTTTAAATAAACTAAACTATGAACTATGAAATGTATAACTATGAATAGGATAGTGGATAACTGTCAGGATAAAAATTAATTTACTATAATGTGTTTACAGAAATTGCTTGTGCATGATTGCAAGGATGCATTAAATAAGTGGATGGAATTTAAAGATATACATGTCAAACTGCCAGAGTTAGAGGAATGGGCCGACATGTGGACATCAGTCCTAGACTCTTTGAAGAGCTTGTCAAGTGTCAAAGGAAAACTATTTTTAGAATTTTCACATCATTACTTCCCACTTAATGTCAACAACAATCATTGGATTTTGATGGTGCTTCGTATATGGGAAGCTGATATTCAAAATTTTTGCCTTCTTTACTCAAGACAAGAGTTAGAAAAGTACTACACTGAGGTGAGCAAGCTACAGATCCTTATACCTCTAATCCTCTATAAGTTTGGATGGTTAGAGTGCACCAAATCGTGGATGATGGATATTGTGGAGGTAGTAGGTCACCCCCAATAGATTAACTGTGATGACTGTGGGGTTCTTGTATGCTTATACATGTGGTATTTGTCACATTGATATGATTTTGACTTCACTGGTGAGGACGTGCCTTGGCTAAGGAAGTTACTTACTTACCAATTATAGAGAAAAAAATGGTCATGGTATGAGAAGCAAGCATAAACTCTGCCAAGTGTTGAAGCATAAACAGAACTTAATATATTTGAAAGGATGACAACAGCCTTTCAAAGACAGAGAGGCAAGCATAAACCTTGCCAAGTGTTGAAGCATTAACAGAATTTAATATATTTAATTATTCTTTGTAATAAAACCCTTTTTTTCATAGGATGACAACGGACTTCTGAAGACAGAGAAGCAAGTATAAACCTTGCCAAGTGTTGAAGCATAAACAAAACTTAATATATTTAATTATTCTTTGTAATAAAACTCGGCTCAATTTTTTTGAATTATGTTCAGATGGATATTGTCTTCATATGGTTATTTTATGGTGTATTAAAAATAGTAATAACACTTATTCAATTATTGTTCTTTTCCAATTTCTATCACACAAATTAGCAATTTAGAGAAAACTATACTAACATAATGGGATGCAACCTGGACATAGTATGCATCAGAATGGGAATACTGGCAAATGGAAAACTGAAAGCTTGGAACTGGAAAATTGAAAGCTAGAACTAGAAAGCTTAACATGGGGAAATGGAAAATCGCAAGCGGAGAAAATGGCAAATTAGCAACTACAAAAGTCTACTGTAAACCTGAAATGACAAATTGTCCTTGTACACTTTTCATATCTACAATAATATATTTTTCTCTTAACGTATTATAAATATAATATAACCGATGTAGTTTTTTCTCGTCGAGATGTCATATGATGGAGAGGGTAGTTCGGTCAAAAGCCTTCACACATTTGCAAGTTCCCACATGAGCAAGTCTCCATCATATGACAACCCGACAGGGAAAATCTACATCAGTCGCTCAGTCTAGGAAAATGTCTTCTTATTCTCCAATACGATTTCATCCTATGGTGGATTTATTTTCAATAAGGCTTCCTACCTAGGTTGGTTGATCTTTTGACCTACTTTTGTTTGCGCATTTATTTCCTTCTTCACGACTTTTCTCTGGCACGTCTCAACATACAGCTTTGTATAGTCCTTCCATGTAGAAGATTCTTTCATGTGATTTGGGATGATGAGAAATGTGTTACTAAATAAAAAATGGTATTTTGGGTTGGTCATATATTGGTCATTATGTAGTTTCTGATAAGAAGATTTCTGGCCAACTAGAAACTGAAAACGGAAATTTGGAAATTTGGAAGACTAGATAACTGAAAATTTGAAAAAGTAGACAACTAGATTGCTGATATGATACATTTTTAGTTTCTAGTTACAAGCTTTAAGTTTTCTAGTTGCCAGTTTTCCAATTCCGATTTATACTAGGTCCATGGTTACATCTCATTATGTTAGTATGGTTTTCTCTAGTTTGCACATTTGTGTGATAGAAAATTGAAACGAATAAGAATTGAATTTCCTGCATTAATATTTTTAATACAACATAAGACAACCATCTGAACATAATTCAAAAACATTAAACTAAGTTTTATGACAGCGAAGATAATTCAAAAACATTCAGTTCTATTTACAACGAAGATAATTTAAAAACATTTAGTTCTGTTTACAACGAAGATAAATTTTATAATTCTACCTTGGTCACCAGAAAGACTGGGCAGGATGCAGTCTAACTTGGGAGCACTAGGAAGCCTAGACATCAGCTCAGCTTAGCTATCATGCGATCAACTAGGGGATCACAATAGGTGGGGCATGTCTCAATTGGGGATCTTCCTCACTGACGTCAACGAGAATGGCCTATGCCAATTTTTGTTAGTGCACCATAATTTTATGTTGTGCTAAGAGAAATTGTCATAGACCAATCGGCTACTGTCTGTGAGGAAGATCTATAGTTGAGATGTGCCCCACCTACTGTGATCCCCTAGTTGATCGCATAATAACTGAGCTCAACTGATGTCTAGGCTTTTTGGAGCTCTCAAGTTAGACTACATCCTGCCCACCCTTCAACATATGGCATGCTTCATTGTTTATGCTTACTTCTCTGTCTCCAGAGGGGCATTGTCATCCTCTTCATATAGCTTATTCGACAGTTTCCCCTTCCTTTATTTTTTTCCTATAGCCTTTGACATTTTCTATACAAAGATGTTAAATTAAAAATCAATCAAAAATGAATATACATATATTGTATAATCAAGCTATTTATATATGAAAAAGATAATGCCTAAAAAAATAAATTACTGCTCACTAATCAAGCTCTTTACTATCCAGTTTTACAGTTTGATAGTTTTTTAGTGTTATAGTTTTCTTGTTTTATAGTTTTCTAGTTGTAGGTAGGGTATATAGTTTTTTAGTTTTTTAGTGTTTTATAGTTTTCCAATTTTATATTTTTTAAGTTATTCAGTTTCATACTTTTCCACTTATTTTATGAAAAATAACTAGTAAAATTTCTATCAATCTCTAATTTTTCAGTTCTATAATTTTCCAATTTTGTAGTTATTATGTTCAAAGTTTCATAAGTAGTATTTTTCAGACAAATTCGTCAGAGCGGTCAATTTGAGACTAATTCATGCTTAATCATCCAAAAAATAATAATCATTACGTACTAATCATAGCAAGCAATTTGTAACAACTTAATGTTTTATTCTTGATAAAATCTATTTTTTCGTTATTATGTGATAGTCACAATAATATGGGAACTACGTGCATAAACCAAATAAACCAAAGGATGAAATTTGTTTAATATTCATATCAACAATCATGTATGGGACATGCATCAAATATATCAATTTTGTAAAAAAAAATTACCTTCAAATAAAGGCGAGATGAGGACAGTGAGCGCGAGGGCGAGATGAGATAGTGCAGTTGAAAGCGAGGCCGAGATGAGGGTAGTGAGGGCGAGATGAAGGTAATGCAGTCGCGAGCGAAGCCGAAATGAGGGCAGTGAGGGTGAGGGTAATTCTTCCTAAAGCCGAGATGAGGGCAGTAAGGGGGACAGATGAAGCTGAAAATAATAAAAAAATATATATAACAAGGGAGATAAACAAATGTTCTATCGAAAGTTGAGGTAGCAAGGGAGACAAAGAGACACTAACCTTTGCTGAAAAGTCTACTTTAGAAGATATTTTAATAAAAAATACTCTCATATATATAAATTTTTATGTGAATAAATCTACTTTGATAAATAGAAAAACTGAATTACATTTCAGTTATTTAACCAAAATAAAAATCTAATTTGGTAAAATTCCTCTGAATAATAAGCTCTGCCATATCCGTCACGTTTGGGCTCTTTCTTAAAAAAAGCAAAAACAGAGCGTTAAAAACTAAAAAGACCTCCCAATCTTATACTCTTCACTTTTGTCTTACTTTTGGGCCCGGAGTCGCATTCACTGCAAAAGCGCTTCTCTTCTTCCGCACGCCAAGAGAACGCTCACACAATTATTGTGGAGAAAAAAACAGACGGGGCGGCACTGGGGGCCTGGGCATCGGACTTTGTGGGTCGCACCTCCCAACGCCGCCTTATTTTACGCCATACAATTCACAAGTCAGCATGACCTGAAGGTCAGAGGAGCAGCGAGACGCAAGTGAGAGTCACGGCCCCTGAACGCCTAGGATGGCGCTCCCGATGCGGCTCGTCTTGAGCTTCGACGAGCCGGAAACGCATACGATCCTAAGCAGGGCACCCTCCTCACCAATCATCCTCCGCCTCTGAATTCAATAATAATAGAAACCCATCGACCGCTATCGCCGCCTCTCCCTCCTTTAAATTCTCCCTTCTTCACTCGGCCTTCGCCACCGACCTCTATACCAATCGGCCCTTCTTTGTTTTGGTGATTAATAATGGAGTCTGCAACGTTGGCGACGATAGCGTCTTCGTCTTGCTTCGTGCCCAGAGCGGCAAACTTGAATCCTCTCTGCGGCCTGGCGTCCTCCTCCGCTTTCAAGCTCTGCTGCAGGCCGGCATCTTCCACCTTGAGGCCATTGAGATGTTGCCAGAATCCATTCTCTGGCCCGCCTTTTTCCTCCACGTCGGAGTCTTCCAGGGGTCCCGGTGCCTCGCCGCTGTCTTGCTCTGCCGTCAAGGAGCCTCCCGTTAGCGTCTCGGATCCCGTTCGAACCAAGCTAGACCGCCTCGTCTCCGAATTCCGGGCCTTGTCCGACCCTGTCGACCGCGTCAAGAGGCTGCTGGACTACGCGGCCCTCCTCCCCCGCCTCCCAGACTCGGACCGCGTCCAGTCCAACCGGGTCATGGGCTGCACGGCCCAGGTCTGGCTCTCCGCCGAGATGGATCTATATGGGCAGATGAGGTTCGCCGCGGACAGCGATTCCGAAGTCACCCGGGGTTTCTGTGCCTGCCTTGTTAGCGCCCTGGACGGGGCCTTTCCGGACGAGGTCCTGGACCTCAAGACGGAGGATATTGGGGAGCTGAATGTCGGCCTTTCGGGCAAGTCCCACTCCAGGGCCAATACTTGGCACAACGTGCTCGTGAGCATGCAGAAGAAGACCAAGGCGCTGGTGGCTCAGAGGGAGGGAAAGCCCCCCCTCGAGCCTTTCCCTTCTCTGGTCGTCACTTCCGACGAGCTGGTCGCTAAGGGCAGTTATGCCGAAGCTCAGGTTAGGAGCCTCTAATCGAAATTAGTGATACTTCGGTTGTACAACCTGGCTTTATTGCCCTGTAATGCTGGAAGCAAAGCTTTGTTCTATTCTTGTGACGAACTTGTGTACAAAAAAATTATCATATTGTCTTCTCTTCTCTATATAAATTATGTTAGAAGAATTTTTTGACTATCATGGGATTCTAAGCAGTACTGTACTTTGATTACAGGCAAAATTTTTGTTCCCTGACGAGAATAAGGTGCAAGAGCTTGTTACCGTGCTCAAAGAGAAGAAGATTGGGGTGGTCGCCCATTTCTATATGGATCCGGAGGTACAAGGCGTCCTGACCGCTGCACAAAAGCATTGGCCCCATATCAAGATATCCGACTCGTTGGTCATGGCAGATGCGGCTGTCAGCATGGTCGAAGGTGGGTGTCGGCATATTACCGTTCTCGGCGTCGATTTCATGTCAGAGAATGTCCGGTCTATACTTGACCAGGCTGGTTTCGGGGAGGTAGGCCACACTTTCTGTTCTTCCTTCTTTGTGTGATCTTACTAGTGTACTAATATTGGTTGGATGTGGAGTTTTAAATTTGTCTTATCGATTGTCATTGAGTGGGAAGATTGGTGGTGTCTGCGTAGTAGTTTTTCATAATTTCCGTATATCAGCCAATACAAGCAGGAAGTTAGTAACAAAAAAAAATCATGCAAATAAGTAGCACTGGCCAGAAGAAGAGTTCGTAGTGTTTATAGGTTGTGCCTGGACTGTGTTTGGACCCTCCTCGTGTGGGTGTGGTTGGCATCCACAAATAGCATATTCAATGGCAAAGCACTAGATATATTTAATATACTTTTATTCAGTCATTTCGATTCACCTGATTCTGTTTTTGTCTTATTCATGTGGTGGAGGTTTATGTTGTCTGGAATCACACCCCCCAGATAGAATATTTTTTCAGCACTAACAGTAAATCCACTAGGTAAGTGGGGATTGAAG
Source organism: Saururus chinensis (assembly GCA_035235625.1). Classification (NCBI taxonomy): domain Eukaryota; kingdom Viridiplantae; phylum Streptophyta; class Magnoliopsida; order Piperales; family Saururaceae; genus Saururus; species Saururus chinensis. The sequence continues at coordinate 39,810,164 of CP141145.1, forward strand.
TCGCCATCCTTGAGATGCTCAATGTATACCAATTGCTTGGGATAAACATACTCCGTAAATTCTGCTGAATGATGATTCTTCTTCTTTACATAAGCCAAAAGGGTGTAGTTAGAAAATTGGGAATATATATATATATAACTGCTGCCTATTCTGAGTAATCATTACTCGTTTTACCTGATCTATGGTTATTTGGTATGTAAATTTTTGGAAACAATTGGACCATGATTTGAACTTTAGATGTGTAGTCCTTGGCAAAAGCAATTACCTGGGCGTCTATGTTGACCTCCTTCTCTTGTGTTATGCAGGTTGGTGTATATAGGATGTCAGATGAGCGAATCGGCTGCTCCTTGGCAGATGCCGCTGCCAGTCCTGCCTATATGAATTATCTTCAGGCTGCCTCAACCTCGCCCCCTTCTTTGCATGTGGTCTACATAAATACTTCTTTGGAGACAAAAGCGCACGCGCATGAACTTGTGCCCACAATTACCTGCACCTCTTCAAATGTTGTGCAAACCATCCTTCAGGTCTGTGATTCTCTTGTCAGCTATTAGTCATTGGCGTGGCATTTTTCTACTTGACCATTGCAGGGGCTTAATAGACGGTGGTGTTCTCTTTGAGGGTTCTTACGAGTCTTCTATGTTCTGCTAGGCATTTGCTCAAGTTCCAGACATTAACATTTACTACGGCCCTGATTCCTACATGGGTGCAAATATAGCGGAATTGTTTCGCCAAATGGCTAGCATGACAGACGAAGAGATTGCTGAGATACATCCCAGGCATGATAGGAGTTCCATAGGATCATTGTTGCCTCGCCTGCACTATTATCAGGTAATTCTTATTTAGGAAACATTTATGTTCCTGTAGGATGTTCCTTGCCCAACGTGGGCTAAAAGAAAACTATGTTATTGTAGTTCATACGGATAGCTATTTTGTAAATTTGTTGCACTTATTGTTTTAATCTGTTTGCAGGATGGAGCTTGCATTGTTCATGATCTTTTTGGACATGAAGTGGTGATCAAAATACAGGAAATGTACTGTGATGCCCACCTTACAGCTCACTTTGAAGTCCCGGGAGAAATGTTTTCTCTAGCAATGGAAGCTAAGAAAAGAGGGATGGGAGTTGTGGGTTCCACTCAAAATATATTGGATTTTATTAAAAATCGGGTGCAGGAGGCACTGGATAGAAATGTTGATGATCACCTTCAGTTTGTCTTAGGAACAGAATCAGGGATGGTAACCTCCATTGTCGCCGCAGTACGTGCCATGTTAAACTCTTCCCCTGGTTCTAAGTCGGGAAAAGCCAAAATCAGCGTTGAGATTGTCTTTCCCGTCTCGACTGATTCCTTGTCAAAAACTTCATCAAACTCGTCTCCTAATGGTGTAAATCCTTTCAAATCCATTGACTTATGCAATCTTACTGTGGTTCCTGGGGTCTCAGCTGGAGAAGGATGCTCAGTTCATGGAGGTTGTGCCTCTTGTCCATATATGAAGGTCAGCATTCCCCTTTTTCTAAATGTTGTTCTTTCATTTTGCTGACCCTTCCATGTTGCTTGTGTAATTTTCTCTGAGTGTACTTCCTTTGCTTTCCCAGATGAACTCCCTCAGCGCTCTGTTAAGAATTTCTCACCAGTTGCCTGATAAGGATGATGGTCTTTCAGCCTATAAGGCAAGCAGATTTCAGGCAACAACCCCTCTGGGAAACTCTGTTGCAGAACTTGGGTGTCAACCAATATTGCATATGAGGCACTTCCAGGTCGGTTTTTTTCGAGACTATATTATTTCGTTGGAAAAAGGCAGCCAAAGCTGTAGCTCTGGCACCTTAGCCGTCAGATCATGGGAACATGATCTCACAGCTAAGACGCCAGAGCTGCAGGCTAGACATTCTCTATTTCGTTCCCTCGTTTTGTTATTCTTGTGCTTAATTGTGTGTTGCTTGCAGAAAAAGAGGGAACTGCCTGATCAACTTGTCTCCCAGGTTCTTCATCAATCCTGCGCAAGGTAGAACTAGTGGGATATTGGCAAATGAACAGAAGTGAATTACATACTCTACGGTAACTTGAAAGCGGCCTAGTAGATCTTGGAAGATGACCAAAAAGGTGGAAAAATCTTGCAGGATCACAAAATTTTGCAGTATGCATAATTTTTTGGGTGGGTTGTACTTGTCTAATGGAAATGATTTCCCCATATACCTATTTAATTACACCAGATTGGACATAGAAAAGTGAATCCTCTCATTGTTATGTGAGACCCAATTATAATCAAAATTTTGTATAAAATTTTATTAGAGCATCCTTGTGTAATCAATTATTTACACCATACAAATGTGCAATTGGTGAGAAATCAAAGGAAACAAAAGTATGTTGTTGTTTTCCCTTGCGGTCACATCCATATGAGGACGTAGGACGGTTCCAGTTACACCCAATTTTTCATTAGCTATAAAAAGCAAGAAAGTGTTTGCTAATCTAACCGCAACAGTTTGCAATCTGCGTTTTTCGTTTTTTTGGCTAAATGTACTTTTCGAAATTGGAACTGTATCTTGCCTCTCCCGTCATGTGCTCCAGACTACCCCTCGATTCTGGCAGGGAAAGACCAAATGATGCACGGAAAAACGAAAAGATATTTCTGTTAGGCACAAAGCCCCAAGGGCACTTATTTTTCGGTAATAAAAGAAAATTAATATTTATATACATATTTGTTTTACACAATAGGTAGGTATGAAAGGTGTGTCCACATATAACATGATATAGATTTTTCTCATCTAAGTATAAGTGGATTAAGGTTTATGATGTATAAAAAATAGAAAATGAATACATAAAAAAGCACATTTACCAATGAAAAAGAGGTATAAAGGAGCACTTCACAGTGAAGAAAGCATTTTTTTTATGTTATCCACTAAAAATAAGTATAGCCTAAGTGGGGAACTCTTTATCCATTGATGGCACAACATTAACGTGCCCTAGCGCATAAGGTGTCAATTTTAAATATCTAAGGGCTCTTCTTACGCTAGGCTCATTGTTAATATGAGCATAAGTAAGCTTCTCAAGAAGGGATGACTACATAAAATAATATAAATAAGAAAAAAATATTTTTAATAAAAAGTACAAAAAAACTACTAAAACAATCTACCCAACATTAGCAATAGAGCTCTTCATACGAGCTCGGGCACATATGGCCGTGAATGAGTACAAGCATCATGCACCACATTTATAATAAAAAGTACACAAATAACTACTAAAGTAAACCACCAAAACATTAGAAATAGTCTCGTTTATTTAAGGCCGGGATCACAGACCGGGTGGGCCTAAACATCGTGCACCGACTGATTTTGACCCCAGAACAAACATTATGTAAAAGATAGATTAATTTTTACTCCATTGCATTATTGAATCTTGATATTACAGCTCATGATACCCAAGTTCCCATTCTGAGCCCGGTCTCTAGTTGATACATCTCATACAACGTAAAATCACCCCAAGGCCTCATCGCGAAGCAATAGATATACCTTAAATATAATATTAAAAGTGGGCATTATATTTAATGAGTTAAACTCATATTATTAAAGTGAGTATAATATTTACATGGGTTAAACCCATATTGCTAATGTGGGTCAAACCCATATAATAGAGAGCTCAAGCCCACTTTGTATTAAATAACTTTACTTAATTTAATCATAATTATTCTAAAAATATTTATCATCACAATACTTACAAATGTAGGAAAATAACATACAAACACATTAAAAGGAAAAATTTCATCCATGATTGTGCCATAACAAAGCGCATCCACCATTATTGAAGGCGAGAACAATCTCCGTAATTGGTTGGTCAAATGCCAATTAAGCTCTTTTAAGTCAATAACGGCAATTTGGCAAGTCATGGGTGCCAACTTGGACACGAAGGAAACAACATGAAGAGATCATAAGCTGCCAGCTCTAGTTGGACAACCAGAGTGAAGTTTGACCGCTCACTGGTTGGAAAGAAAGCCATCTACCACAACCATAAAGGGGCAGCGAGAGCACATGTAAAGAAAAGAGCAAGGTCCGCACACGAGAGGAGATGAAACAAGGACACGAGAGGAGATGAAACAAGGACACGAGAGAAGCAGGAAGGAGGAAAACTTGACTGCGGCAAAAGGGAGAAGGAAGAAGTGGCGAAGGAGCTGGCCCCAAAGGACCCAAGGAACGTGCACAGGAAGTGGGTGCGGGAGCGAGACACAAACAGGGAAGTGGTTGACCGAGTCTGGTCTCCCTGCAGGAGCAGGGAGCGGCAACCAGCTGGCCTACTAAGCCAGTAGTGGACCTTGGGGAGCGGCAGCACCTACGTCACCCCAGAGTTGCTGTAACTTGACCTAGCTAGGACACATGCAATGAGAAATGACCAACCATGAGCGTTTTCCCCTTCCATCACTCTCATACAAAGCCTATGAGAGCGAAAGCGTAGTCCATGAACTGATGAACATTAGCAATAATTATAGATCCATTGTATATCTTAAGTTCAAGAATCAACAAAGAACTCAATTTTTTTAGGTGAAATCCAAGAAATGACTCACCTTCAAATAAGTAAAGGCAGTTAACTCCTACCTCACTTTTCAATAACAAAACCTGATACTCTACGTTTGAGGCAAACCTGCCTCAAACCTTCCGCAAGCACTGCAAAAACAGTAAGCCAGCACGTAGCATTAAGTCGATCCATTGATGTGAAATATTAACAAACTATTGTCCATCTTTGTATATATCGCACATTCTCGGTGTGTCATCTACTTGACGGCAAGCCTACTGCACGATCAGTTTTAGTCTTCTTCCTTGATGCATCACTGCTTGGACCAATTGCCATTCGCTTTGTGCTGTTAATCAAAAGCATATGTACATTAAGTGGGGGTAAATTTTATCAAGACACAAATGTGAAGATAGCAATACAAGCCTACCCACCGTTTAGGGAGGTCCATCAAATCCACAGTATCTTGGTCGTCTTCCTCTGCCTCAACTGGACATCAAGAGCAGACAACACAAATTTTAATGTTAGTGAGCAAGATAGGAACCAGGATATATTCCAGCAGCTCTTGACATTTTTACATTCTACATTGAAACTCCAGGTTATTGGACAGATAATTTAGAAGACCATCGCAGCTGAAACATCATAATGAGTCTCATACAAACTAGCTAACCAAAAAGAAACAACAAACTAATTATTATCATATCAGTAACGTGATGGCATATAATATAATCCAAAACCATTTTCTTCTATCAACAGAATGTTTGAATGCGTTTCTTTCTTTCATATATATGTGTGTGTATATATATATATATATATATAACCTGTGTGAATACATTTGTCTGATGCATGGTCAGAGTTCTCAATAGATTCCCAACGATCATTTCCATTGTCCATATCCCATCGATCCCCAACTGGAGGTACCCAAAAGTCGGCTTCTTCGTCCTCATCCTTAGATTGACCTTCAGGGACACCATTTTCTAGATCCTTCTCGCTACTTTTTATACTCAATGGCTCATGCAGTGGCTCCTCATGTTTGGCTGCTTCTCCACCAGTAGTGTTCATCTCAGCTTCCCTTAGTTCTGTATATGATTAAAAGAAACTTCATGAAGTGTTTGACTAATTGCATCTAGCAAAGGAGATTTAGGAATGTATTAATGCAACTGTGACAGAGAATATATATAGATTTCCTGATTTTCGGATTTCAGAATATATTAGACCTTTCAACCTAGATCATAATTTGAGATAAGTACATTGTTTTCCAAACACAAGGTCAAAGAGAGAAAGAAAGAAAGAAATGGAAGTAACTCTTGCATAATACTCCCTCTATCCCATGTTAATAGCTCTGTTTGGAAATAAAGTTTGTCTCATATTAATAACTTCATTTGGCTCAATTTAAGAGACTGGGTACTTAAAAAAAGCATCTCAGAAGCAACATTTTCATCCTCTTAGCTGTGGATCCCCCATTCAATGAAAATCACTATTTTTTCAAATGGAGCTATTAATATGGGGCAGAGGGAGTATGTACCCTTTAAAAGTAAATTTATCAACATAAATTTGACTTTCTTTTTTGTACTTAATACTCCCTCCATTCCATATTAAGAGTCCACATTTGAAAAAAAGTGATTTTTAAAGAAGACAATTCATAAATCTTTTTACTCCATCCACTAATTACTACGAGAAGGATAACATGAAATAAAACCGTAAACATGAGACAAACTCTTTTTCTTCAATCAGACTATTAAAATGGAACAGAAGGATTAGTTTTGAAAACTTGCTTAAAAATTTCAAAGACTCTAGGTTGCAATATAATCAGATTTCGACATTACAATGTGAAATTGTAAATGTAGAGCTCAAGGAAAAAAGAAATTTATAAGGGATTTTTTGTTATGCGTTATTAGAGTGCAAGAGCATAGGGAATGATACGTAAACCTAATTTACCGAGCAAAAAAAGAAATGTAGACCTAATTTCTTTAGGAATTTTCTCCCGCTTATATGCTTCCAAATATGCTCCTCAGATTTGTTGATGGTATCCCCAGTTAGTTCACAAATGAGTTTGGATCTGCAACCGTGATAAATAATGACTATATGAATAAACTAAACAGAGAAGAAAAACAAAAGAAAAGTCAAGGAGACAGAACTCAAAGCTGAAAATCGATTTATTAAGGTAATAATGATTGCATTCTTCACTTACAAAGATTATTCATGACATAAAATTCAGCACAGTGACTGCAACAGTGCTCAGATATACTAGGCATGGCAATCTATGAGAGGATTTTAAAAATTTTCCAAAATACAATAAGGAAAATTTAAGAAGGATGCTACAGACTACTAGCCATCTGGGTTGGGCGAGTAAATGTAAGAACGCCATCTGAATACTGGCACTACACCTGTACAAAACTTGAAGTCCATGGATCGTCTGACAGCGGAAAGATGAAGCATAAGTCTGATGACAATCCAGAATCGTTTAGCAGAATCTCAAAGCACGAAAAATCACTTATTTAATGAAAAAAGTCTACTTCATGCATCCATTGAAATGAAATATTTTCCCTTTTTTTTGGTAACTCGTTGAAATAAATTCGAAAAATAGAAGAAGCAATAAACAGTATAATCCAGAATGGGTATTACTTAGAACAACGGTCCTGCTTAAAGAAGTTGAGGGGAGCCTTCTTCTGCGAGATGGAAGCGTCAATTAGTGCCAGGCGGCAGCGCTTGCTCTTCCCGTACGAGTCTAATTCTCTATCCGGGAGTTCGTGGCCCGTCTCCGAACATCGGAAACGGCCGCCGCCCAAATCGACGAAAGTTGGAGAGCCCAACAGGAAGGCCCCTTCCTTCCCTTCCAATTCCATCTCGGGTCGGGGTTTTGTCCGGCCGCCTCTCCGATGGGCCGCCTTACGCACAGCTGCAAGCTCCTGCAAAAAGTTTGGGAACAAATTTTTGCCTCCTTTGTTGGCGCTGTACTTGGCCCTCTCCGGATCCCCCATCTAAATCGGACCCCGTGCTGAATCCGAATTGTGATTGAACCGGAGTCTCATCACACCGTCCAAGTTAAAGAAATTATTAATTTTTATGTTTTCTTACTAACAATGAATTTAATGAGAACCGTTGATATTCAAAATTGACGGTACACATGCTACCTTACGTAAACATCTATGCATAACTTAAGCTAAGCTTCTAATAGAAAACATAAAGACACGCTTCCCAAATTAAACCTATAAAGTACAAAATAATATGTGTGTATGCCAGTAAAGATAAGTGTATTCTCTGCTAATTTTAATGGTAGTATAAATATAGATAGAGATATTGATTTCTTAATAACAAGTAACGATAAAATGTTGTTTGCCAAAAAAAAGCAACTATAAATGGTTTAATAAGATTTAGCTTATGAAAAAGCTAAACCTTTTGTTTTATTATTAGTAGTAGTATTGATATTATTATCATATTATTTTTTGTAATTACAACCTCTGCTCTAGGGCTGCCATTTAAAACCATAATGGAACCCGATCGCATGAAATTGACTTTGGTTTGGGTCAATAAGGTTCGGTTTTTGGTTTAGTTTAAGAAGTCATAAAACCAACTGTTTAATGGTTCAATTAAACCTAATTTATACCTAGTTGAACTGGAAGAACCAGACCACCAATCCAGGTTGGTGATTGGGTCGATTTATGACTTAGATAAAAAAAAGTCAAATAAACAGACAAATTATTTGGATAGTCGTTACAATCGACCATTCGGATGCAGTATTTCAATCGAACACATGGACAATTGGACAATCGGACAATCACTCAGTTGGACTATTGAACAATCAGACAACCATACACATCCAAAACAATCGGAAAGTCATACACATCTGAACAAACCTCCCCCAGATAATCGCCATTATAGATTCATTATCAATCAAGGCACCAAAACAAAACGATACAACATCAGCTCCGCGACCGGGTGGAATCAAAACTTCTTTTGTCCTCCCAATTGCTGAACAAGGTGTCATCAATCAAATTGGCATCTGCCACTGTCAAACTAAGCTTCTTCCTTCAAACACGACTTCTTCGTTCTTACAAATCCTCTTATCATCAAGAGATTGTGAACTAATACAGATGATGCTCAATAATTAGTAGAAGCTTTCCAAATTTTTCCCATAAATTAACATATATATCAATTTACAACAATGTTTGCTTTTCTGAATCTGTGACCCCATCCGTATGTGACTGTAACGTAAAAAAAACTTATTGCTACTTCCTAAGATTCTACCGACAACATTAGTAGCAGTAGTAGTACAAACCAGACCAAATACCCAACAAAACCGAGGCTGTCGCAGGCTCTCTACTTGGACCCGACGGATCGCTTGGACTTTTTCTTCTCGGCGAAGAAGAAGCCGACGAGGGAGAGGACGGAGAAGGCGGAGAAGGCGGCGGCGGCGATGTCGACGGAGGCGTGGCGGCCGGAGATGGCCTCGACTTCGAACAGGTTGGTCGATTTGTGGGCGTCGGTAGTCTGGCCGTAACCGGCTGCGTCCCCGTTGGCGTCGTAGGCGTAGGCCCGGACGAAGTAGGTGGCGCTGGGCACGTCCCGCTCCACCTTCCACTGGAAGCTCTCCTGCTTCCCGCCCGCCGCGTACGGTCGCTCCACGATCTCGAACTGACAAGTCTTGTCCTTCTTAAGGTCGTCCTTGGTCTTCCTCCACGCCCGGTCGTGCTGGCTTATCGGCGCGTAGCACAGCTTCACCTTCACCTTCTTGTACTTGTCGTCCGCCCCAGCCGACACGCTCTGGTTCAGTCGCCATGTCACCCCAATCGTGTCCTTCCCAACTTTCAGCTCTACAAATAGGAAAACATAAAAAAACATTGAATCCAACTGAGTGGGGAGGAGACACAAGAACGGGAGATGAGGTTCAATAGAGAACCAAACGGGTTGAAAACTGTTCGGATAAATTACCTTGGCCCTGTTTGGGGGAGGCGGTGACAACAAGCGTCTGCGGGAGGGTGGAGAAGAGGGTGGTGGCGTGGGCGGCGCCGAAGAGGAAGAAGAGGAGGAAGGAAGATGCCAGAGCTCGCGGTGCCATTGATGTGATGCTTCAGCTGGCACCAGTCCAACGAATTAGAGAAGCACCCGTTTCTTCCCTTTCCTTGAAGGAAAGTGGAGGAGAGACGACTTGTATATATAATAATACTCCGAATAGTTGGAGATGTTATAAGAAGAGAATTAGAGGGTGATTAAGCACAAAGCTTTAAGGATGCACGAATGCAGGAGCGCAGCAGTCAATTAATTAAGCAAAAGGAATTCGATGGAAGTTTCTTGTTGTTAATCTGAATAGAACCAAATACTTAAATGAATGAATTGTCTCTTGGAAGGATTGGAAAGGCATGTGGAGGTTTTAATTAAGAAGGGGTAATTAGGATTAGGGGAGTGCTTTGTTTGGAGTCATTTTGACTTATTGAGGGGTTATGTGAAGCTGCGGGCGGGGGAGAGGAGGGTGCGATTATCACAGATCCCCAGGCCCACCCACCCACCTATCCGATGACTCCTGCGCATGCGAAGGAGGTAGGCTGCCCACGAAGCCGCAAACGGCCACCGCATAATCTGAGGAGCGGGAATATACGGTTCGATGTGGTGCTCCGGATACCTGGAATTTTTACGTAAGATTGCCCCCGTAAACAAGAAGTTTGGAATGTGTCAAACTTTTATTGTAACCGAGGATGTGAAATGGAGCTACTTGGCACCGGGGCTGCACCAAAAAACCGAACCAAATTGAATTGGGTAAAATTGAATTGAAATTTAGTAGGTTTAGTTCGGTTCTTTATTGGGTTTTGGTTTTAAAGAAAAAAAATTTGAGTAAGTTTAGGTTTGGTTCAGTTTTAAGAAAAAAAAAATGAAATTGAAACCAAACCGAATCGAAATATGGACCCCATTATAAAGACCCTCACTTTCACCCTTTCTCAACCCTAATCTCATTACGCTCAAATATTTTCCATTCCTAGGGGTGGCAACACCACAACGTTGTTCATCTCCCTCCTCTTCGATCGCTGAAGAAGAAGCCCTTCTTGAAGGTTGAATCACATGAGTCACTGCTTGTCTCCAACACAGGCAGCCAAGAGCGGGCTTCCTTCCACGCTCAGCTCCTCACCGATAATGCCCATCTTGCTTGCCCAACACACCCGTTTCCCCATTTCCTGTAAATTTTTTGTCTTTTGATTCTCCTTTAGCTCTTTTGGTTTCACAAAGATTCAGTCTTTCTCAATGCAACATCTTCTGATCAACATCTGACAGTTTAAATTCCATGCTGTCATTTTGGTGGTTTCTTTGGCCAGTTTGGGTAATCGCTAAAAGTTGGTCGCTTGTAGCTAGTACTAGCTTGTATGTTGGTTTCCAAATCAGATTTTGGTATCTAATTTATGAATTTATGATTGCTTACTAGTGGACTAATTGGTTCTGCTTTTCATTGCAAGAAGTTGCTTGAATTTGTTTTTTTTCTTGAACCATTTGGCAGTTCTAAGATATGGATTATTTGCCCTATTTATATAGATCTACAATGTGTATTTGTCTGATTTGTTTGGTTCTAAGAGTTTGGTTGATTGAATATTGTTTGATTGTCTGGGATTTTGTTGTTGATGAGCATTTTTTGTGTCTTAGTTTCTTCCATTTCATAATCGGTTTTAAAAAAATATATTGTGTTTCTTTTCATGTCATTTACTGAAACTAGGATTTGCTTGTAGGAAAAGGTTGTGAATCCATTGTTTGAGAAGCGTATGGTGGTGCCTAAAAAGGGACCTTCAAGCTCCTAAGGAAAGACTTTTGAAAGGGGGACTTTTATCAATTATGTATAAATGTAAATGATAAATGTTAAGTAGCAACATTTTTGTACTATTTTGATCTAATTAAAGTAATTTAGTTAAAATATTCGGTTTTTATTTGGTTTCGGTTTGGTTTTGGTTTTTATTTTGGTTTGGTTCGGTTTTGTAATTCGGTTCTTGTATTTCGGTTCCATAATTCGGTTTGGTTCAGTTCCACCAGGAACTGCCGAAATTGAACTAAGATGCAACCCTACTTGGCACACCCTTTGGAAGCATTTTTAATGTTCAGCTGTAAGCCAGAACACATGCACGTAAAATAATTATTTTTGATATTGAGGTATATATATATATATATATATATATATATATATATATATATATATATATATGAAAAAAGTTTATATGAGCCCGGGTTCATATACGCCTACGTGAGCCCTGGCTCTATGGGTCGTTGGATTTATATCCGGCGACCCATAATATTCATTGGTTTAAACCCATGAGTATTACCATAAAAATTATGAGCCACCAGATGTAAATTCGACGGCCCATGGAACCCGGGCTCATGTAAGCATATATGAGCCCGGGCTTATATAAACGGACTATATATATATATATATATATATATATATATATATATATATATATATATATATATATATATATATATATATATATATATATATATATATATATATATATATATATATATATATATATATATATATATATATATATATATATATATATATATATATATATGCTATTGTTGCTGGGTAGCGAAGTGGATTATCCATGACACGAGTTGGGGCACACACACATATGAAAGTGTTGTATACTAAGTGTTTATGCATTGCGGAAACTGTCAATAGTGTTACACACCATGTACGCAGGCGTTGCAGGGAAGGCCCGCAATGTTACGCAACATGTATATGCAATATTGCACAGAAAATATGCAATGGTGCACACACATTGCTGACTAGTACATATTTAGTTTCTTAAGATGTCTCATCTCCCCTAAATAGTGTTGGAAAATCCTTATGAGTGATTTCAGGTCATTTAGCAAACTTTGGAGAAATCGTGCCCGTATAGCCATTATGGTTGCCACTCCAGCAGAATGGAGAAGTCTCTTATCCTATATAGGAGGGATGTCACAACCCGGATTTTCAAAACCCTTTTTAAATAAAGGATACATGATAAATCACAATAATTTTTTTTTCTTTTTTAAACACAAAATAAATCATCTAATTAAATATCCAAGTCATGATAACTGGGGTTATCAAATACAAATATCAAAACATATGATATTATTACACATGTCAAAATTCGATAAACTACAGGTTAACCTTCTAAGTACAAGTCTGTCATCTTTATGAAAATAAATAACCAAGTAAAGTTGGTTTTCACGCTAGTAATTCCCAATTACTTACATGATTGTAGAAGCAAGAAATTATATCTCACTAGTGCAATGTCGTCCTCAAACACCAACCAATATCTCGATCTCACAACGTCCCCATCTAAAGAACTTGCAAGCAAAAAAAACCAAACAGGCAACAAAACATCTCCTCTTGGAGGAGTATTTCAAAAGAACAAAAGTAAAATTTAATGTTTTTCAGGTTGGGCCAATATCACCCGATGTTAGTTGCCTATGTACTCATTAAACAACATCTCCAATGTTTCCAATAAGATCGGATTTAGACGTAATTTTGCCTAAAACAACTACAATATACTAAGAAGCATAATATCACACATGGAATGCTTAAGTATTTTAAAGCAACCTACATTTTATACAAGTCTTTTAATTATTCAACTTGTTCTAATTAAACAAGCAATATCAAACAATGTTATTAATTACCTTTCGAACCATTGTTCAATAATTAATATCTCCGTCTAATCCCAATAACAGACAAACTCATCAAATGTCAACCTAAGTGATACATGATAAACTCACCATAGACCACCCGCAAAGGTAAATCTATGACAAAATACCCTGGAATCCACCAGGCCCCTGGAATCCACCAGGAAGTACCATCACCCCTCCTAGCCCATGAATGACCTGACCATAGTGGAAGGGCATGACCCACACTGCACTTGAACAGAAGTGGTGGGAAAAGCCAACCAAACAAGATGTTAGCTAATCTAATTGTGTGTATACTAAAAGATCCTCAATAGATCTGTGGTGAGCCCGGCTGACGTAGAGCTCCCTACAATGGGGAGATGCAACTACACGGTTAAATTAGCGGCTCCTCAACAGAGCTAAAACTCAGGATCATTTTGAATCCTATCTTGCTCATCTATAAGCCAAGATTCTAAATGACTACCCAAACCCTATTAGTCCCCTCTAAACTAGGGTTTAAAACTCAAAACTGTTATCGGTTCATCAACCAAGGCTAATCATCATATCAAAGGCTTTGTTCACTGTATGAACTAGTCCCAAACCCCTCTGAGATATTTTAGTCTCTATCTTGATTAGGTGTTTTCGCCCAATCCAAAGCTATCCACCCAAATAATTATTCTTTCAATAATCTTCAACTAGTGATAAGTTACTATCACAACATCAATATCAAAAATTGAAACAATAAACAACATAAACAATTAGAACCACAAAGGTCCAAGCAGATCATAATATCAATAATCAAATTCAATAATGATATTAGAATTGTTCGAGCTCACGTGCCCTAACCCTCCTTCGGTTAAATTATTAAATCTTTATAAAAACTTATCATAATGCACTTAAGAGCATTAAGGTAAGTATCCAACATTGGATATGGCCCTCTCTGCTATCGGGTAAGTCTTTAACCTTTCAAAAGGTTTCAATATCACATTGGCCCATTAATAACATCCACGTGAATGCGGGTCGGTCTGTATAGGGGTATTTTTGTCTTTTTGTTTACGACTTTCCTGAACCTCAATGGGTCAAAAACTAATCTGAAGGTTTACACCTTGACGTTATGAACCCGAGGAAATTTTCTTGTCGTTTAACGGGGTCATAAACCCCTTAAACCGACCCCAGTTTAATTAATTATTTTACCTTAACCCTAGGGGTAGAACAATCAATTATCTACATACTGGGATTTTTCCCCACCTTGTAGATTGGTCTAAATTTAGGCTACCCATTATAATCTCACTGAGAATTTTTTTAATTTTTAAGATCACTCATAGGCCACTGAACTGGATCCCCGAAGTCGAGTAAGTGGTTTTCACATGGTAATTTAACTACAAGGGGTAAAATGGTTATTTTATAATCTCTGGGATTTTTCCCTGGTCTGAAACATGGTCAAGGAACTCTTCATACTCCCATGATCATTTTTAATATTTTTTTGACTATTTTATCCTACTGAACCGAACGCTATTCAGTCGGTCTATTATGATTTTTTTAAAAATCGGACCGAACCGGGTCGGGTTACCCGACCCGGTCCAGGGCATGCAGACAACCCGCATTGCAAGTCATCTCCCCCGCTACCAGCCAGATGTGGCACCGCATTGCTATTCGGCCTCTGGCGGTGGCGCCCCCATACCGAGGTGGAGGAGTGGGTGGCTCAAGAGATCCGGACCACCGGAGCATGGTGGAACCCACTATGTCGTTGTCGCCGCTGTCCAATGGCCAATTGTCGACCAAAAGGCCGCTTTTCTCTTTTTTCCTTTTTTTAACAGATGGCGATGCCGACGCGGCTAGGGCCAGTGTGGCTCAGGCCGGCACGTCCGGGGCCATTGTGGCCTGGACCAGCATGGCCTCGGCCAACGGCAATGTCACTCTTTTTCTTTTTATGTGCACTGGCCGACGGTCTATCTGGCAGCACTGTGTGCCAAAGCTAGGCCCGGATGAAGCCACCGCTAGACGATGGCTGGCCGATCACAAGCCAGATGATGCTGACCAATCTGCAGCCAGCCAGAAAAATCTGAAAAATGAACTTAGTGTTGACTGGGATTACAGAACAGTGATTACTATTTATGTAAATTGCACAATAGATATCTGATTTTATTCAAATCTAATTAATAAAAAATTTATTAATCTTCGAACAAAGACAAGGCAACGATCCTACCTTATTTGCCAATTTGTTGTCGATCCATTGTAGTTAGAGCTTTGCCGGAGCTTCATCGTTCACCTCATTCTCTCCTCCGATCAGGCAAAGACCCCTAAATTGTGCCCTAAGAAGGTCTTTTATAAACCTGGGGATTAGAGTTCCTAATCCCTCTAGAATTTTGGCCCAACCTCCTTACTTAGATACCCTAATTAGTCACCAAAAAATTAATTTCAGAACTCTAATTAACCAGTCCAGCAAGATGACTTAAACGGGCCAAAAATATATCTAAATTGGGTAAACGGGCCTTATACTGTTATACCCCGCTTTTCGATTACGTCTAACCAAGGTGGTTAGAGGTAATTAGTGATTTTTCTATTGAATTGTAGATGGTTTCAACCTTTGAAACCTCCGTATTTGAGTAGAGTTCGAGGAAACGAGCGTAACGAATCAAAGAATGGGTGAAAGGGAGGTCAGGACCAGATTTACGATATTCAAGAATCATAGAAAATAGGCGGGACCTACTTGGAAAGAGTATGAGTTATTGCTTTCAGTGGGTTGGTATTGAAGGGTTGGTCAATACGAGTCCAACGGTACCTATAACACGCGAATCCGATTCCGGGGTAGGAAGATACGTGCGTTTGAAGATTTGAATTTATAAAAAAAAATAATAGAAAAAGAAATTGGACCGGCGCGACACATGCGCCCGTGTTATCGCGGGCTCCGCAAAATAACGGTGTCGCGGTTCCGCACGCGAGCGTGACCCGTGTAATGCGAGGGCACGAGCCGCAAGTTAGCGCGGTGCCGCCGCCTGAAAACCGTGGCGCCGTGGTTTCGGCGGCTTGGGTTTATTTAAACTCCCTTTTTCTTCCGTTTTCAGTCAAAATTTCCTTTCCCCCGTTTCTAACCGTTCTGAGGCCGATCAAGACCCGTTTCCAACTAAATTGAGCATGCTCTACGCAATAGAGTGGTCATTTCTTCAAGTTGGCGATCGTATAAGGAGGAAACTTCCCAAGACAAGGAGAGGTTTTGCCCGTTACCTTCGAGCTTTGACCAACTTCATTTTCTCTGTTTCTGTCCATCTTAACTCCGATTTAGTCGATTATAGAGGCGTTCTTGACTAAATCAAGTATGTTCTACGTGATGGAGGGTTCCATTTTCTGAGTTGGTGATTGTATGAAGAGGAAACACCCCATGACAAGGAGAGGTTCTACCCGTATCGACCAACTTCGTTTTCTCTGTTTCTCGTCATCCTAACTTCGATTTAGTCTATTCAAGAGGCGTTCTTGACTAAATCGAGTATGTTCTACGCATTGGAGGGTTCTGTTTTTGAGCTGGTGATCTTATGAGGAGGAAATGCCCCGAGACTAAGAGAGGCCCTACCTGAACACCGGAACAAGAAAAAGAGACCCGGTTCTGTCCGTAGATATCAATACCTTACGAGACATAATGGGAGTAAGCATTCTTGATCTCCCGCTTTAACTATAGAACGACATGTGCTAGTTATGATGTGTGTTATGCTACGATCTATATGTTTGCTGTGTTATGTGCCTATATGCCATGTGTGCCTATATGTCATGATGTACGCTTATATGCTATGATGTGTGTGGTCTCGCTCTAGGGTAGAGCGAGACGTGTAATATGTATTTTCGGTCTCGGCTCAGTGATAGAGCGAGACGTGGTGGTACAACGAGATGTACGATTTCGTTGATTTATTAACTTCTGCTTTACTCCGATAGATTACAAGTTTCAGTATGATTTCGATTCAATTTTAGTATATACGTATTTTAATGTATATGATTCTGTGATATCTGATGTATGTAGTAGCCGTTAGGCAAAACTACATTCGGATCCGATCGTGTTGGAATAATATCCAATACGTACATAGGCAACCAACGGTAAGGCAACGTTGGCCTGATCCAATTTAATTATAAATATATGTTTTATTCTGTTTTATACACAACAAACTACGAAGCTTCGTTGTGTGTATGCGTTCGTTACAACCTAAGTCTACGTACGAGGAAGCTTTGAAGCTCTGTAGTGCGTAGATGAATGTTGTACCTCTCGCACACAGACGATGATTCTTGGGTCAAAGAGAAGAGAATTTTCTATTAGTGATTTTGTGAACCCGGCTCGGGTTGGGTTATTACATATACGAATAGCCGTATCGCCCTCATCCGAACTCCGATTCGCGCATTCTTGGTGGCATTTTGAAGCTTTATCTGTCTACTTTCTTATGGAATTAGTTTCAGTCATAAATTCTATCTAGGGAGGAAGTTATTCTACTAAGAATGTCAATGGGTCAAACACCCTATTTTCTAAATATTTAATTTTTGAAACCTAAGAAAATTAGGGATATTAAAAGGGACATGGTGAGCTGAATTGACAAAGTTGTTGGTATGATGCCTAGCCTTGTAACCGGCTGTTTCGAATGACAATGAAGCCTTGTTGTGTTACTGGCTATCATGCTAGGAGCCCCATCTGTTGGGGGATGGGGCTCTTCGACTTATAGGGTGGCCATCTGGCCCTATGGCCGTAAATGATACAAAGACCCTTGCATGAACTTGGCTTAGATGGATTGTTCGGATGTCTGAGTTGCCTATGTTGGATCCATACATCGCAAAGAGGTGGCCCCCTCTAGCCAGTTCTCTTTGGAAATGTCCCGGCATGTCCGCCTTGGGACGGGTTTGTTGCTTGGCTTCACAGGCTAGACGCTTGGTCGAATGGCATAAGGTCATGACCTTTACAAAGAATGACTTACTCGCTTGGCTATTTGGCCTAGAGAGTACCACACGATAGGTGTTTTTGGAGTGCCTAAGTGACATAGTACCTCGATATACTCCATAAATTGTTTATAGGGTTATTGGGGAAATAATTTGGGTGCGTATAGTATCACGCCCTGGCACTGCCCAACCCGAGCTGAACCCTATCCAAGGGCTGGTCAAGTGCACGGGGGCGATGGAATTGGAAGAGATTAATAGATAATGGAAGACCTAACCCCTTATATTGGAAAATTAATTAGCGGAGTTACGCACTACATAACCTTTGAGTAAGAGTAATAAGTAAAAAAAGAGGACTTGAACAAAAAAGTAGTCTAGAAGCCTTAAACCCACGTACTTATAATCCTGAGCCAACACATAAGGCTCGAATCAAGATCTCAAATAGATCACAAGTCTGAAAAATAAGCACCACCATACTTGGTGTTCTAATATCACAATAGAGTAAATCAGAAAAACATAATAAAGTCTATAGGCATCCATGTCTACTACCATGCCCTCTCCGACTGTTCCTTAAACAAAGGGTCTTGCCGGACTGCATGTCTCACCATGCAACCCTAAAATAAAAACAAAAAAAGCGGGGTGAGTGAAACTCAGTAAGGTTTTGAATATAGCAACACTAATCAGAAAATCATCACAACAAGTCATTATAGTAATTTAGATTCATAATTGATATGATATACCCTTTTATGATCATTCCCTTGCTAAAACCCTATTTATCAATAAACATAAAAGTTAGCATACATATTATACACCTATCAAAGTCAAGGCATAAACGATGACATAAATGATCAAGTTATAACCTAACATCTATCTTGCATAGGTAATAATAGTTCACATCTAACCAATTCAAGTATAATATCACCATAAACCGCATGCGAAGTGTCTATCACACACTTTCTGATCATGCAACCATATCGCATAAACTTGCATATTCATGTCTCAATCACACAATTCAGATCAAGTATTTACATCACATAAATCTGCATAATAGTGTCTCAATCACACTTTCTGATCATGCAACCATATCACATAAACCTGCATAATAGTATCTCAACCACACTATTTAAATCATGCATTCTCATCACATAAACTTGCATAATAGTGTTTTAATCACACTAATCTAATATGCATATCCATAAACAAAGGACACATACATGCTCCTCTATGCCGGAGCCATCGAGTAACCCCTTGTCAAATAAACATACTCTTCGAGGTTGAAGCCCTCGAGCAACACTTGCCCAACAAGGCCGAAGCCCTCGAGCAACCCTGCTTGTCAAGACTGTAATCCCAAGCAACATATCTGGTAAGTCGGTGCACTCAGACATACCAAATAGATTATCAGGGTCCAGATAATCTCAATATGTTAGTCTCCTTGTAGCATTTTTGCTCTTATCAACTCGAGGAGGATCAATGTTCTAATCAGGAACTAAAATCAAAATCATGTCCTTTCGGACCAACCAAATTCTGATTAAATCAACAATCTATCAATTCGGCACGCAATCTCACATCATTACATACAATTGATCAATCACGACTAAACATCGGTAAAACCTCATTCATAAAGTCTGTTCCATGATGCATGAAATCATAATACATTTATGAGCAAAATCTATGTGAGTTTCAACACATGGAACGTCTACCTATCAGTCCCCATAAGCATCATAATCCAATCATAAATAATCATGATTTCTTAATAACTTCCCTACACATGTGTGTTCATGTATTTCCAAAGCACATGACCAATGCTTTAATATAAGCTCATAAGGCAATACATAAATGCTTAAATACATTCAAATCATGGTAACCAACTAAAATCTAGGGTGAAATCTACCATAAACCATGAATCCATTAATGTGAAATCAAATTCTTAACTCCTACAAGCATGATTATTCTATACATTAAGTAATAACATCATTCGCCCACAATCCATTCTCATTATATGTTGACATATCTCATCAATTACCATGTAATATCCCTGCTCAAAACATGCTCCAATCATAATAATTCCACTATCTATAAATTCAAGATAATGCAATGTTAACATGTATAACTATCAACATATAATTCCATATAATAAGTACTTAAATATACTCTATAAATCTCCATCACAAATTCTACACCCTTCCAGTAGCTTAATTCTAACATAAAACACTCTCTATAAACATTGGAAGCATTAATTTGGAGGAAAACACCGAAATAAGCATGAAAATAAAAAATGGTAAAATTTGTTGTGTGGCCGATCAATCGGCCAGTTGGCCCAATCGATCACCAACTCACAGTTCGAGCCTTTTTCTTCCTTTTGAAATTCAAAATTGAAACACCAATGTTGAACCATAAAACCTTCATCCCAAGCCTCATACACCATTAAAATTCAATCAAACATTCTAGAAAAGTTAATTCAACCTATTCTAAGATAAAACCCTAAGAAATCAAGGCAAGAGATTAACATTTCACAAATCTACCATTAAAGCCTTAATTAAGAAAACCTATTTAAGTAAAACTCATAAAAATCAAGATTTTCATCATAACAAGGCTGAGATTTGAAAACCCATTACCTCTCTACTTTATTTGAGTCAGATTAATCCTTCAATCACCTCTGAAACCTTCCAAAAGTAAGATTTTTATGTTAGAACACACTTAAACTCGATTTAGACTTGAAAATCATGAAGTAAACCTAGATCTAGAGCTTAGGAAACATAAAAATGAAAATTTGAAGGTTAATGTTTGAAATTGGGAATTAAAACAGTGATTTAATGTTTTAAAACAGATTGAATCTATGGGGGAAGACAAGATTAAGATGATTTTAAGAAAAATCCTAAGGATTAAACAAGGATTAAGCTAAACTCACTCGTAATCTTTTCTTTTTTTGGCCTAATTGGGGATTAGGCTTCAAATCTCCTAGCTCAGCTTATTCTCAATTTGGAATTGGCTCAACCTCTTTTCATTTATAGTAAGAGTTGGGCTATACATAATTAAAATTTAGGGTGAGAATAAAACTTTTAACTAAAATTAGAAAATTTAGTAATTTAACCCAAAATTATGACTAGAAAAATTTTAAATTTTTTTATAATGACTTCCTTTGATGTCTATGACGTGTTGGAATAAAAACCTCAAATTTGACCATGGGTCTACAAGGGAGTCCCGCCAAACCTTAATTTTTAAAAAATACATAAAAATTTAAAAAATTCTCAAAACATTCAAAATGGTTTAGATTGATTTAAAACTCACAAATATGAAGTTATTTTTGTTTAAAAACTTTTAAAAATTACCTTTATTTCCAAAAATCATCAAAATTGATAAGAAAACAGTTTAAACCACATAAGAGTAATTAAACATAATAAATTTAAACTAGGTTAAGATCATGGATTTTACATATAGCCTCATTCTAAAAATTTTTACCACCAAACATAGATCAACAACCACCTCCTACTCCAAGAAAATATCGAGGGGAACTACCCTGCCACGTGTCTATAGATATGTCGATTTATCTTTAAATACATAATTCAAAATTTGTGTCTCATTTTACTCAATTTTAAATACGTATAAATTTATCAAACTTGTCACTTATTCAAAAAACATACCTACCGCGTGTTTCGTAGAACGGTTCCACTAGATCATTTTTACTCGCTCTCCTTCACTACACTAGGATCTCCTCGCCTCCCCTCGTGATATTGGAGGGCTTCGGCCCCACCACCTATGCCAACCCGACTGGCTGGTGCCACCATGGCGCCCCTTCCACCTGCTGAGCTGAATGTGATATGGGTTTAGGACTTGCACGCAGTGACCAGGGTGGGGTGCACCTAGCCAAGACGAAGTTGTCGACGCGGGTGGACCATGATGGGCACATTGATTTGGACCAACGACCGGGACGAGGTGAGTGAGCCCAACTCTTCTTGTCCGTGTCGGGTTATGTTGCAGCTGAAGTCCTAGTCGACGCGGCGAAGATCGTGGAGAAGAACAAGACCATGAAGAGGAGGGAGGACTTTCATCGAATCGTGGCCGATGGCCTAGTCTCTTTCTCTACTTTGACGCGGATATGGGGAAGGTGGGGATCTGGGAGAGGATGTTGATCTCGTTCTCTACTTCGACGCGGGCAGGGGTAGAACAGGCAGCGATGGCTGCAGACGAGGGCCTAGAGGAGGATGACCTCTTGACGGCGACAAGGCGGCCCTTGTGGAGGATGACCTTGTAGATAGAGTCATGAATACCAGTCTATCACGGCCGAGCAACATCTAGGACGAGAAGCTTCAAGGTCGCTGTAGTAGAATTGTGTGAGATGCACGAGAGACTTATCTAATGGCTCCAAGCGCGCAATTAATATGAAATAGAAAAATGCTTTTGTGACGTTTACTTCTTCAGCTCAAAACGGTTGATGTAAGGTCCCTGATTTTTCTACGATTTTTTGGGATTTTTCTGCCATTTTTCTGGTCATTTTCGGCAGGAAAATGTGACGTTTCAGCGTAGGGGTATTTGTGTCTTTTCCCCATATTTATACCCATAGAGTCGGGTGTGGGGCTTAGTCGCAGGCCACGGGCCTCGCTGCGCGCTTACGGCGCGAATTTTGGAGGTTCGACGCGTAACCAGTGGGTTAACGCGCGTTGAGCGTACGTTTGGAAAAAGAAAAAGAAAAATAAAAATAAAAAGGAAAATTGGATCGGGATCGGGATCACCCGATCCAGAACCCGGTTGGATGAACAGTGGCCGCCCCCCCCCATTCCGCCTTTTCCTTGTGCCCGGCCGCCGCCGGCAGGCCGTTGGACCGTCGCACCGGCTCCGCCCTGGCCGTGCGACGGTAGGGGAGCCGCCGTCCCGGCCCCACGGCCGCTCCGCCCCCACTTTTCCGGTGAGCCCCCCTTTTCTGATTTGTGCGGTTCCGCCGCCGCCGTGAGCCGGCGAGGGCCAGCCGGCCGCCCATGGCTCCGCCATGGGCCGGCGACGGCGGGAGGCCACTCCCCCCGGCCCCGGACGGCCCCAGCTCCGCCGTCCCGCTCCCTCTCTCTGCTGCCCCTGTTTTCGCCCCCACTGTACAGCGCCGTTCCGCCGCCGCCACGGGCCGGCACGGCCCGACCGGCCGGCCACGGCTCCGCCCTGGGCCGGCGACGGTGAGGAGCCCCTCCTCCCGGCCCGGTGGGCCTCGGCACCGCCGCCCCACCCTCTTTCCCCCTGCGTTCCTTTGTTCCGCCGACGGACTGTTTGGGCAAACAGTGGCCGCCGGCGGTGATCTGCAGCCGATTCGGCCTTCCCCCAGCCCCGCCTTGCTCCGGCGAAGGCAGTGGACTACACCTCCGTGCCCGATTCAGCCGTCGCCCCCATGGCCGCTCCGCCCTTACGGGTTTTCTCCGGTCGTCCCCTATTTTTGGCCTGCGTCCGTTTTGGACACGGTGACTGACGTTATCAGTCGGACGCCGGATTTGATTTAGTGGACCATAGTTCGGCTCCGCCCCAGCCCAGTGACACTAGTGGGCCACCCTCTGGGTCTTGTTCAGCCTTGCGGCCCGTAGCCGCAGCTAGTCCGCCTTACCGGCATGTGTGCCGTTGACCCCTCTTGCCCATTTTATGCCGTCGGTACCGGACAGCCTCGGGCAAGAATTTGTATGTCTTACTTTGACAGAAGGTGGACGAGTTCACCTGCTCAGGCCTTGGCCAGTGACGGCCTCATAGCCTTTGCTCGACCTTGAACCCTTCCCTTGCCCTATACCGTGCGAGATGCACAGCCGCCCGCACCATGGGTTTTGGTTGTGGGTGGCGATCGGCGATGTCGCCGCTTTGATTGGCCACAGCTAAGGGCCTTAGCCCTGTTGGCTTTTGTGGGCCTTGGGTCACCCCCTTTCAGCCCTCTCCCCCGCCCTTTTGGGTCGCGTGTGCATGTGGCCACGCGTGTACTTCTGGGTTTAGGCGCCGCATTCGTGCCGCCTAACTATCGGTTGGCTTTGCCACCAAGTGGAGTTGATCACTAGAGCCGTCCTCCACCTCTCCTTTGGTTCTCGAGCGTTGCCCCACGCTCTCCGCCCATATGTGGGCCTTTGTTGACCAAAATCGTTGCCGTTGGGTGCTGTCCACGGCCGATTTCGACGTCTTGTGGCCGGCTGTGCACGTCTTAGCCAGCGGCCGATTTTCAGTGTACACCATCGACTTCGGGTTGCACCGCCACTTAGGTTGGCATGAGATTTCTCCCGGCCGCCCTAGTGTGCCGCCGTGGATCGCGAATTTTTACCGCATTGAGTTCTGACACTCTGTTTGGCCGTGGATAGTTCCGGCGCATCTTGAAACCCTCGGGACAGCAGCTCTCTCAGCCAGGCAACGGTTTTGACCGCCAACTCCGCCGCCGACGCCACCACCGTCGTGTGCTCGCCATCGAACGTCATGATTACGAGGTAGGGGAGCTTTGAACTCGTAAATTCATGAAGCATGCTTTGAATGAGTAGTAGCATGCTAGGATTGTATGATTCCATGCTTGGATGTTAAGTAACGATCCGATTGCATGATGTGCGTGTAAGCATGATTGTATGGTATGATTGATATGCATGAGATGTATGCATGTTTTATGGATGTGGAGTATGTATGCACTGGCGATGGCTAGCAAATATGTCAGTATGCTATGTATGGGTTATGCACGTGCTAGTGATGGCTAGCGTGCATGTTTGAAGTATGTATGAATGTGTGTGTGCACGTGCTAGAGATGACTAGCGTGTACGTTTGATGTATGCATGTGCTAGTGACGGCTAGCGTGCATGTTTGATGTATGTGTGAATGTATGCATATGCTAGTGATGGCTAGCGTGCACGTTTGACGTGTGTATGCATGCGCTAGTGATGGCTAGCATGCATGTTTGTAAGTTAGGTATGTATGGCCGTATGTGTATGTTATACGTATGTGTGAGACATACGTATGTATGATGACTATGTGGGCAGAAGTATGGGCGATGGACAGTAAGAGGTGACAGAAGCTCTGTCTGAATTTGGATGCAGTTGTGTAAGCGTATGACAGAGGATTTGAGTATGACGGGCAAGGATTAGAATGGATCAGTTTGGGGTGGATTATATGTTGGGTGTTTGTCAGACAGTAAGAGCGTTCATAATTGTACAAGCATAACGTACAGATTATGAAGTGAAAAATAAGTATAATAAGTGAGATATAAGTAAGAGGGCGACAACTGGGTTGGCTCTGAGGAGCGATATTTGAGGATGTCAGTGTAAGAGGATTTGGCCATAAGATGGATAGCAAAGTGTGTAAGACTGTAAGGGTTTGTTGTACGATGAGTTTTGTCCACGAGGTGGACAGGTAAGTGAAGTCTGCTGCCCTGACGAACTTGGGTTTCGGATCGGGCTCAGCTTCGGTTTGACCAGTCGAGGACTGTGAGTTTGTGTGGCATAATTGTACCGCATAATATACTTAATTCAAACTTGAATTATAAGCACAACTAATGATAGCGTTGTGAGTTTGAGACCTGAGGGTTCGACGGATTAAGTTCTGTGTTTGAGCTGGCCGCTGATGAGTTGGCCGAGCATTTATCATGTCTTGCTATGGTGTTTATCCTGCGGGATGTTGTCTGTGTGCTATGTAGAGCACCGGACGTTTGATGCTCTGCTGAGAGCGACGTTGTTTCTGATTTGGTCTGCGTGCTGTTTAAGCCCAGACGTTTGATGCTCTGTTGAGAGTGATGTACGTTTCTGACTTTGTCTGCGTGTTGTATGAAGCCCAGACGTCTGATGCTCTGCTGAGAGCGACGTATGTTTTTGATTTGGTCTGTGTGCTGTGTAAGCCCAGACATTTGATGCTCTGTTGAGAGCGTTGTATGATTCCGCCCAAGAGTGGCAGCATGCGTTTACGCCCAAGTGGCCTTTGTATGTTTTCTGCCCAAGAGTGGCAATGGCACTATAAGACCCATTATGGTGGGCAATTCTCTGGCACTATAAGACCCATTATGGTGGGCGATTCTATGGCACTATAAGACCCATTATGGTGGGCGATTCTATGGCACTATAAGACCTATTATGGTGGGCAACTGTATGACCCCTTATGTGTGGGCGTTTATGTTTGCGCGCTCAGGTAAGTAGTATCATGGATCTACTCTTACCTGTTTGATCCAGTGCCCCATGAGCATTGGTGTGCCTTACCTTCGGAAAAGTCCATGGCTTCTAGTCACTCCCCGGAGGTTAAGGTGTTGCCCCAGTGGCATTCTTTTCCATTTCGACGCTGGAGCTTATTAGTTGTAATGAGCTTCAGTGGTCGTTGATATGTGTACGATTATGAGTACGACTGTATGAGTGTGAGTACGATTGTATGTGTACGAGCGGAATTTGTAAGTGTATGAGTATGAGCAAGACTGTAAGTGTATGAGTATGAGTAAGACTGTAAGCATATGAGTATGAGCACGACTGTAAGAGTATGGGTACGATTGTGAGAATATGGTTCTGAGTAAGACAGTAAGTATGATTTTGTGCAGACTGTACGAGTGAGGTCGTACGAGTCTGATTGTACGAGTAAGGTCGTACATGTATGGGTAAGCTGTATGAGCGAGCATATGATTGTACGAGTAAGGTCGTACAAGTATGCGTATGTTGTATGAGTATGCGTACGGTGGTACGAGTAAATTGTATGACCCTGGATAAGGGTGTTTGTGTAAGTTGATTGGACATTATGATTCTGGCACGATGGTGCCTTGGTATGATTCTGGCACGATGATGCCTTGATATGATTTTGGCATGGTGGTGCATTCGGTATGTCTTTGGCACGATAGTGCATTTAGTATGATCGTTTGTGTACGTGCACGATTTGATTATGTTATGTTGACTGCTTCATGTTTGAGTTGCATGACGCATGGATTTATGAACTTATGGAGTTCACCGTTTGGGATTTCCCCTACTGAGTATTTTCCTACTGAGTATGAAAATACTCACCCTACTATTTTTAGCCCCGTTGTACGGGAGGTTTTGCAGGTTGTGCGGGGAGCTCCTGGTGATGGACACTCGTTTCAGCGGTGGATTGATTCCCGTTGACTCAGGTATCAGCTTGACTCTCTGCGAGTTTATTTGTGCCACGATCTCCTGTATTGAGTGAGATGAGACATTTTGATGTTTATTCTGGACTTTCATTTGGATGAGTCTGTGGACTGTTAGGGGACTTGTACTCAGGGATGCCCGGGAGAGTGATTTGTATTTAAAAGTCTATGATCATAGCAAAAATTTATTCGTACGTGTGTTTTCTGGTAGCGCCTGAGGATATTTGATTTGACGGTACGATGTTTAACCGTATGATGTTTTAAATTATAAACAGGTTTTGATTTTATCGTTTGACTCCGATTTATGGAAGGAAAAAAAATTTCTATGAGTTTTAAGAAAAAGGGATGAAAAATCTCGGGCGTTACAGTTGATGAGTAGGACCCATGAAAATGAGCCCCATTCAGCAACGGTTTTGAGATGAAGAAGTAGCTTTTTGACGTTGATTTCTCAATGTCACAAAAGTATTACTCTATGAAATAATGTTTTTTTCCTAGAAGCAATTAATACAAGACAGAGAGAGTGCTTATGCTACTGTGCACTAGAATTATGTGAGGTACAATAAGAAAAGTAATTGATTTTTAAGGTTAAATTTACTCTTATTTTACAAAAAATTATCGATTTTTATGATAGACATGCATAATAACATAAGAAAATGTTAATTTTTATAATTTATTTTTTCTTAAGAGAATTGGCAGAGCCAATTTTTTTTTCACATTGACTTTTTTTTTGTATTATTCATAAAATATTAATATTTTGTATTTTTGGGCAAAATTATCTTTTTTTCCTTTTTCTTTCACCATCTTCACTCCTTGTGGCTACCTTCTTCGCCGTAGCCTTTTAGTAGTTGCTCCAACTTAAAATTCATTTCCAATTACTATATTTTTTCTACCTTCACTAAAAGTCCACCTATCGCTTCTATGGATAGTCTTCCTGCCACTACCAACCTCACCCTCTGCACCACCATGCTCCCCCTTCTTCCTCTGTCTCCCCCTTACCCCCTTACCGATAGGCTGTAGAAATCTTAAATGCTTCTCTACCTACTAAAATTGTTCTCCTTAGTACCAAATCATAGTAAACTCTATTAATAGTTTTTAAACATTAACAACCATGAAAAAATTTGACTTACCCCCAAATAATTATGATGATTAAGCTAAAAAATCTCTTAAAAATTATAAAACATTTATTGAATTGTATTGGTACACAAAAAAAATTGTTTTGACAAAACCGAAGTTTATTAGACACAACTCAATAGTCTCTCATCAACTAGAGTTTCATTTGTTTACAAAATAAATATAGTAAATATTTATTCTCTTTGTATATAACAAAGAGACTAAATATTTACTCTATTTATTATATAATAAAGAGAGTAAATATACAAGGAGAGTAAAATAGACTAAATATTTATTGTTTATGTTAAAGGCAGAAATCAACCCTAGTTGTGCCCAAATTTGCAAGCCATGTTTGCACAACAAATCCATATGCCATGCCTATTCGCAACGGGTGATTCCGATGTATAACTGTCATTTTTGGTGCCCAATCTAGTGTAGTGTATGAAATTGTCCATGTTAGCACTCGTCAGATTGAACCATTTGACAGGTATATGTTAAACATCTTCACCCCCCCGATTCGGGCAAGTCCTCAAGTTGTGCCTATCTTTGCTGCAATTCAAGCACCACTATGCCATTCCAACCGACGGCAACGCAAAATTGATAAAACCAAAGCTTTGTTGCTGCACCCCCAAAATTGCAGCGGACAAATTCTCAATCTCTCTTGTAGAGGGAGTCCAGGGTGAAGGAGGATTTGGGAGGATTTTGAGAGAAAATAAGCAAGAAAAGCCAGAGATGGCTGAGGTGGGGAGTCGATGGGGCGCGAGATGAAGAAAATGATGTCTACTCTAATGAGTAGAAAGGGAGGGTAATGAATTAAAAATTAAACAATTATAAAATAACATTATTGTTTTAATAAAAATGTTAAAGTTAATATCAAATTAATTTATAGTTGGCTCCCAAACCCCATATTTCTTATGCTAACATACATTGACATGTGAATCATCGGTCATAGGATAACTAGAAAAATCCAAGCTAAGAAACTTGGCTGTTTAAATAACCAACAGGTCCGATGAGCCTTTTAGTAAGTTGAAGAAATTGAGCCGAGGGTCATCGTGGTAAAGAATGAATAGAGACAAGCTGTAGAAAAATTGAAGGTAAATAATATCACATCCAAACCATTAACTGAATAACTTTTCTTATCACACTTTACAAAGTAAAGCATCGTCCACATGAACTCTTACAACATCACGGCAAGTGCCCAGTAGCTCCATGTCCCCATCCACCGTTACAATATAAGTTGATACATTCCAAACCTATTATTTTTAGGGGCTTTTTTAACTAAAAATTTATCAGGGACAAAATTTTAGGTGTGCATCATATACAAAATTGGTAGTGTATTTCACCATCAGCAAAATGTGTGAGATGTTCTGACAGTTATGAATACACTGAAAACATAATGTGCAATACATCCCTAAAAGTTTCTCAAATTTAAGGCTTTTTGGATATAGAATTGCGGAAGAATGGAACATAGATCCAACGGAATTAATTTCAACATAATTAAGTGGAATTAAAATTACGTTTGATAATTTAATGCCCAATTCCGTAAGAACAGAATGCAAAGTGAGAACCCAACAAAGAGGTAAACAAAATTTGCTATTTTTCAAAATTCATAAAATGTGCCAAATATCCTCGTGAGCCAAATACCCTCCTGAGGAGATTCGTATATTCTCCGTAGATTTGGGACATTCAACCAAATGAAATAGAATTTTTTATTGGGATATTTATTTAAATAATATTAAAAAAATAATTACCAAAAATTATATATTTTAAAAAATATTTCTTAAATTAGTATTGGTTTTAGCCACATAGGCGTCAATAGCGCTTAACTGGTGCTTACGTGATTTTTTTAAAAAAAAATAAAAAATTTCTTTTAAAATGACGAAATCAATACCAAAAATATTGATTTTGTTATACTAAAAATGAAATTAGTAATTATATTAATTTTAAAAAAAATTACGCAGGTACCAACACTTATTTGATGTCTATATGGCCAAAATTAATATTATTTTGAGAAATATTTTTTAAAGTATATAATTTTAATAATTATTTATTTTTTTAATATTATTAAACCCAAAGAAAATTTTAACAAAAAATATAAAATTATATCAAAATTTGAATAATGAATAAGCTAATTCGTTATCAAATATAAATGGAAAAGTAACCAAATTTTAATATATATATATATATATATATATATATATATATATATATATATATATATATATATATATATATATATATATATATATATAACGGCTGAAATAATTGATATCGACTACAACATCAAGGTATAGTTGTTCACTTTGATTCTTTTAAAAGGCCGAATGTTAAAGAACATGCAAACTAGAATCCAGTCAATTTGTTGATCTCTTGGAGTTGGCAAGCTTTTGGTGGCTGTGGAGAGCCAACGCCTGCGTCGCCTTTAACTCTCTAATTGTGGTGGGGCGAACTGGGATAGGCTCGTGGGTTGGCAGCTTTAATGGCTCTCTACAGAGAGCGTTTAAGGCGATTACGATTTTTCTGTAATAAGTAATGGTGGGTGCTTTGTCCCCCCAACTCATGAAAGGCTTTTAGTTGAAATCCATGTCCATCCAAATACGTCAAACGAAGGATTCCAAATATCAAAATCGTAAGACATGAATGTTCCTTATGGTCCACGAAGTTCCTCCAATTACGTAATTTATAGTAGTATCTTGCTTTGCGAGCTTTTAATGAAGTAAAAATTGGATTTTTGGCAAAAGTCCAAACTGAGAAGATATTTGTCCGGCTTTCAAAGTATTATCTAGCAGCCAATCCTTTCATATACAAGGTCTTACAGTACCTACACAGGGTAAATCAAAACATAATCTCGTGTAAATATGAACAGAATAGGAGTTTGAACTTGACCTCTGCTTTGCAAGGCATGATCCAAAAGAACCACACAGGCCTTGTAGTGAGAAAAGGTTATTTATAGCCGGCCTTCACCATTTCATACCATTTTCATTAGATGATCCTAGATGTCTTTTTCCACTCTGATTTTAGACATCACGTACTCCTGGTGAAGAGGTGAGGAAGAAGAGTCCAGGTCTCATTTGATTGGGCCTGGAAACTATAGGCGTCTCATTCACTGTCCAAGTTCCGAACAGTGTTTTTAAAATTGACTGGCCACCAACTCGGATTGGTGACCTTGTCCGAATTTTTCTGGTTCAATCGGGCATAAATCAAATTCAACCGAGTAAAATCGGATTTAACGGATAAATTACCCGACCTAAAATTCTTACCGGGTCCAATTAAAGTAGGTTCAACCAGCCAGATTACATCGGATCAGTTGGGCCTTGCTCATTGCCTTGGAGATGACCAACTCGCCACTGTAGGATGGGCTTGAGGATACCCATATAGTTAACACACGTTACATGCCGAACGGAACATCTAGAGGCCCACATAATACAGCTAAGGTCTCACGTGAGTTTGCAACCGGGGAGAGAACCATGACAAAGGAGTAGAAACTTGTAACTTTCCTTTACAGAAAAAAAAAAAGGTAGCTAACTTTCGCAGCAATGTTGCTTCCCCATATTTGAGCGACCACGATTCAACAATCAGATGGTAGGGGAGAAAAAAGGAGTTAGAATAGTCTTCACTCAGCTATGCGGCATTATATCGTGAATCACAACTACATGTTTACAATTAAAACTGCAGCTATCAATATTTCTTCACAACTTTCATAAAGACATAATCCAACATTCATAATAATATCATATTGAACACGTAAGTCTTCCATGCAAATCTCGCAGCTTTCATTCTGCTACTGGAAGACACAGACATCCCAACAAATAATGAAAACCTCTATAAAACGCTGGAGCTCAAACAGCCTTAGACGTACGCCTCATACATAGCAGTTATATATCTTCCGAGTGTTCAGCGATTAGTTCCAAATCAGGTTAGTCTGAACAAGAGGAGGGAGAGATGGCAGGAGTGATCAGGAAGATGACCAAGACTGTGGAGGTACTGATCATGTTGGTTGTTTTGGTGCTGGTCGACCGTGCCTCGTTGGCCTCGGCAGTGACATGTGCGGACGTGACGTCGAGCATCCAGCCATGCATGAATGCCCTGCAGAACGGGATGGCCAGCACCCCCAATCCGGCCTGCTGTGGAGGACTCCAGCAAATCGTGGCGATCGAGGCCCAGCTAGGGGTGACCAGCACTTGCAACTGCACCAAGGCCTCGCTCGCCAGCGTGCCCGGTATGGTGATCCATGTAGACGTCTCCACCAACGTGCTGAACCTTTGTCAAGTGAGCTTGGGCTTCAGCCTCGCCTCTACTATTCCCTGTTAGGCTCTTCTCCCGCCTATTGATCCGTACTTTATTTCCTTGCTTCCTATTTATTGTATGTGACTTGGATGATCGATCTGGTCTGTGTTGTTTAAGTAAATAAGCCGCTGTGCTAGCTATCACGTGGTTACATGCGTGGTAAAAGTCTGATGTTTCAACGAATGACAGCATGTATGATTAAATTATGAGTTATATTTATAAGTAAGTAAATATACATAATCTATACGTACTATATAAAGTAGTACTCCCTAGGCATAATGTAATCGGTTGGTGAGCCTTCGTAAGTGTTGTCGCTGATGAAGATGTTTCCGAAGATGCAAGCCACATGGTCGGTGACCAGCCCTTAGTGGCGCTACGAGCAATAGTTTTATTCAAAAGTATTTAATTTAATTAAAATAAAAAATATATCTATATGTACCCTAATAATACTCAGTACTTTAATTATGATATAAAGTACTTTATCATAAATTTATAACTAAAATATTATTATAATAAAAAATATAATATTATAATAAATAAAAAATTCTATATACTAATCTTTGGGGTCGAAACTACCCCTAAACGTTGAACACAATTCTCCACCCAAATAGTACCTTTTAAATATCGATCAAATGTGATAAGAGTAGAAATTTAGAATTACCTCAGTTTTGATCTACTTTAAAGACAAACCTTCTCTTTTCCGCTAAGGGAAGTACTACTATGAGAAAGAGAGAGAACCACTCCTTGAAGAAGAAGAAGAACGAAGATATGAGAGAGAGAGAGACGTTGATTTTGAGAGGGAGAGAGAGTTCTTGATTTTTATCTTCGGTTCTTACACACACCAGATGAGTCAACTAGAAAGAGATGAGATATATAAGAGACTTAGGTGAGTCACCTCATGGTGGGATAAAATTGAGCTAGTCCTATCCCAACCAACTCTTCTATGTGGGGCCACCCTCTCTCTTAATCGCTCACTCCCTTTCTCCACTTACGTGGGTACAAGCTAGATGTAAATTACATCATGAAATCAAATGGTGAGCCTTCTCTAACATAGTTGTTGATAAAGATTCACCACTCGTCGATCACTTAGGATCGATGGCGCACTTAATAGTGCACCAGTGTTGGACCATGGTATAAGCTTGGGCCCAGTTTGGTTCAACATTGTCGCGGTCCGGGTGAACCGATACGGGCCACGGGGTCCAAGGTTGGTGAGGGCAATCGTGCCGACCCTACATGTGACTTTCTTACACTAATTTTATTTGGACTTGCATATGTCACACACGTATACTAGGCATATGATTAAGTTGTGCATTAACATGTTGTGGGGCCTAGTTGTACGAATTATGTGTCGAATGTGGGACCTATGGTTAGCGAGGGGTCGACCTTATCGCGGGCTTGGCTATGTGCAGGGGGTTCAGGCCTTTGCAGGCTCTGAGAGACATAGCCCGCTCCCATTGTGTCTGACCTTCTTGATTTAAGCCATAGGTCTTAGTGGGGAAAACCCAATTAAAAGAGCCCAATTAGAAGCCCACCTAAAAGAGGAATTGATGAGGGTATAAAAGGGAAAGAGGGGAAGGGAGAGGAGTGCCCTAAGTGTGTGGTTCGTCCCCCCTTCCTTCTCCTCTCCCTCTCCCAATCAACCGCCCCTTCCCTCTTTCTCCTAGGTCGGCCAGCCCAAGTTTTTGGTGGATAAACTTTTTGGCCGCCCTTCCTCCTCTCCTCTCCTTCAATCCTTGATGACGTTGACGAAGGTGGTGGATCTCCTTGCTAGTTGGAGCATCAAAAGAGAGGCTTTTGGGGCGATCCCTGGTAAGAATTCAATCCAAGCAAAGGGCTTTTGAAGGATCAACACATAGAGGTAATCTTCTTTTCATTGCTTGTTGGTTCTTGTGATTGACGTGCAATGGCTGATCTCTTAGAGGGTGTGCAAGGGTTGGAATGCCCATGTCAATTTGTATTTGATCCAATTTGCATTTTATGGTTGCATGAATCTTTGATTTGATATAATTTATTACTAATTGATTGTGTATTATGCATGATTCCTTTGTAGATTAAATTAAATATTAAATTTTTATTGGTGTGTCACCCCTATCCCACCATACTTTTGCTAATCCAGCGACTCTTCAACCAGTAAGGGCAAAGATTTTGTACTTCCATCACACTAGTGTAAATGGACGTGCATCATCAATTTTATGTAATTGATGGAAGGCAAACCCCTTCACCAACAACTATACTCGTGTGTCATTAAAAAAAAAAGCTTCACTGGCGAAGGTTATAATTATCTTTCATCCTTAAGCTTATTTATGTCAAATCCATGTCCACGCAAGTAAATTTGGGCTGTTTTTCCTCCGGTCAACTGTTAGATATAATAAGAGGCATTGCCTGGCTTCAATGATTTAAAATAGCAAATTACTTTTTACCCTTAAAACTAAAATACCAAATAACATATGCATCGCCTACTCTATTTTACTAAAATCTTAATGGACCTAATCCTTTGGGTTGCTTCTTACAAATAGTGCGTTTTTTTCCTGGACTTTAACATGACTCGCAAAGAATAAATTTAGCTGGCATATTGCTTATGTCGATCGGCTACTGAAACTCGGGGTTGAGTCGGCCAGGGTGGATTGCTGGTGGCCAGCAAACACCAGCCGGTAATGGGGAGAGGGGATAAGAAAGAAATGGGAGGGAGATCTATAGTATTTTGAATCTAATGGCTTCACGCATAGGAATTCTTGATATTTGAGATTGACACTGTATATATTAATGCACATTAATGTTAGTATTACTGGCGCTAATATGCGCTAGCGTGTGGGACATCAATCTTATAGATAAAAGACTCTCAAGCGTGTGGGACATCAATCTTATAAATAAAAGACTCTCATCTTGAGCTCATTGTCACAGTAAATAATTAAAAACTCTTCCCTCATTACCATACATGCCTCCAGCCTCCTCCTGGCCTGCGAAGCTGCACAGGCTAGGTTGATGGAGCCAGCCACGGCCAAGGTGAAAACCAGTTATGCTAGCGTAGTGTGGATGGCAGGTGAAGTGATCCAAATATACCAATCAATCCGTCATTAAAAGGCCTTCAAATCTGATTTTTCAGGTAAGAAGATAAAATTGAACTTGTACTTGGACTCCGTTTCTGGAGATTACTTAGGAAGACAACTAACCGAAGGAAAATGCTTATGCCACGTTGAACTTCACTTGATCATGTAAACAATGCCCATACCATCCACACCATGTTTGTATGATGAAGTAATTTTTCTCACGTATGAACTTTGATATGAATGTAGCATTATTATAAACTAAAAGGTGTTAATTATTTTGAAAAATTTTATCCTGCCAGAAGGTGCTTGAGAGGGGCGGAATATGGCGTAGACACCTGCCATTGTCCACTCCTACCAAAATAAAGTCCTTAGTCTAAGCTATGCTGGGTAGCTTTCTTGTAAGCGACCACTGTCAATACATTTTCTAGAGATGGGGAGTAAAGTGGCAATTAGATCAGAAATGAATGGTGCAGAGTGCGGGTAGGGCCTTCAACAACATTATCAGGGAATTAAAATGAGCTTAGCATAAATCACGCATATTAAGTATTTTAAAATTAATTTATTTTAGAGAAATATTATATAAAATCCCTAGTTAGATATGTAAGTAAATGTATTATTGTGGAGCACTATTTTTAGAAAAAAGTTTGTAAGTTGTATGGACCCACCCGTATTGATCTTTTGTAATTTTTAAAAATGTTTTAATTTTTATTTTTAATATAAGTGAGTTAATAGTAATATAAAAAGGACATTGTCAAATTTATAATATCTAATTAGGTTGGGTTTGAATTGTGATCAAATTTTTTTAAAATAATTTTTGGTTGGATAATATTTTTTTGTCAAAAAAACACTCTAATTAAGCAAAGACATAAAGTGGTTCCACTAAAATCCTACCTCCACCAAATTAAATCCATTAATTCAAGACTAAAGTTCAAGTTCGGTTACAGGTGCTATTAAAATCCATTAATTCTCTCTGGGATAGAAGAACGAAAAATGCCTTTTATTGCAATGAATAGGTCTCTACTTACGGTCTCGGCATTATGCCAGCTAAGTTTCCAGTTTATAATGTCGTTCTAGCATTGTGCCTCTATTTTTCGCCTGGCCGGTCTTCGTGACCTGTACCCAGTGACAGTGGTACATAGACGGTGAATTGCCTTTTATGTACCATACTTAGTAATACTCCAAAATGGAGCTGGGGCCTGTCTGACCTGAGCCAAAGATCAAATCTGTAAAGTTGGTGCACCACTTTGGTCGCCAATTAATTTTTGTGCTTTTAGTTTATATTAATTAATTAATTAGAAGCCAAAAGGAGGACGGCGTGGAGATGAGCAGCAGAAAAGGACGGTGAATTGCCTTTTTAGGAGGGCATTTTCCTCCTAAAAAACTACTCGTATTTCACTAATATAGTCCCAGCAGTTTTTAAATATTTAAATTACTTATTAATAATAGAGAAAATTATATAAATAATAATTAAAAAAATATTTATTAAATTAAATTATTTTGAGAAATATTTTTTAAAGTGGTATTTCTTTTTGCCACGCAGGCGCCAGCCAAACAGCTGGCGCTTACGTGGCTTTTTTTTTTTAATTTTTAAGTTAATTTTATCGTTTAGAATGACAAAATCAGGTTTAAGTTGATTTCGTCCTTCTAAATGACGAAATCGGGTCAAGTTTTAAAAGACTTGATCCGATTTCGTCCTTTTAAAGGACAACATCACGTAATACTGATTTTGTCCTTTAAAAGGACGAAATCAAATTAAATTTTTTTTAAAAACCTATTTTAAACTAATTTTAACACATGTCCCTATTCATTCATTCCATATATACCAAATATAACATTAAAATATTAACATCATCGAATAAAAACAAACATAAAATAAAAATATTTATCAAATATATTACATGACAAGTCAAAAAAATATTTAGTTTTAAAATAAACGTACAACAAAGCTAATATCACAATCTCCTACGTCCTCGTCCTCGACGGTGTTGTACAAGCTCCTCCTCATGATCTGCCTATTTCGGCTCTAGCTGTGTCTTCGGCTCGGGATGTGGCTCTAGCTCTGGCTCCTCACGTGCCTTTGTAACTCGGGAAGAGTATCTCGACGATGCTGATGCCCCCTTTAGGGGCGCCAGAGATGTAGTTGAAATTCGGCGGAAGATCTCATGGAAAAGATCGCAGTTATAGATACAGAAGCCGCAGTCGGTGCCGGTGGCAAAATAGCCATGCTCTTGGTTAAAGGAGAGCTTGATGAAGGTGGGAAGGGAAGTTGGGTCAGGGTTGGTAGGATCGGGGCTAGGGCTAGAGAGAGGCGAGGGGGAGGTGGACATGAAGAGGCGGGGTCAACTAAAACATTAAAACCGTGGTATAAAAAACTGAGGGTCAGTTAGAGCAGTAAAAGTTGGTGCATACTGTAGCAGTTAAAAAAAACTATAGCAGCAAACTGTAACAGTTAAAAAAAATTAAAGCAGAAAACTATAGCGAAAAAAAAAACCTGTAGCAAAAACTGTAGCAGTGAAAATCGTAGCGAAGAAAAACTGTAGCAGTAAAAAAACTGTAGCAAAAAACTATACCGGGAAAAAAAACTGTAGCAAAAACTATAGCAGCAGAAAACTGTAGTAGTAAAAAAACAGTAGCAGTAAAAAAAACCTATAGCAAAAAACTGTAGCAGAAAACTATACCGGGAAAAAAAACTGTAGCAGTAGAAAACTGTAGTAGTAAAAAAACTGTAGCAGCAGAAAACTATAGTAGTAAAAGCAGAAAATTGTAGCAGTAAAAAAACTATAGCAGAAAACTATACCCAAAAAAAAACCTGTAGCAGTAAAAAAAACTAAGGGGGCGAATTTTGTCGTTTTAAACAACGAAATCATAGAATATGTATGCTTTTAACTAACATCCCATGAGAACTCTTCTCCTTTAAATGTCCAATATATGCTGGTCAGTGGATTTGGCAATTGAATGCTTAAAATATTAAAATTTTTTAAATGATGAACAACTAACGTAGATGTATGCTTCCCATTATTATCAAATGTCCAATATATGCTGGTCAGACAAGGATTGGATTAACAAGCACTGAATCAATGCGCGTCTTGGTCTCATGGCTAGCTAGAGTCACCGTAACAATTGCCATTTTCATAGTGTTGGTCCCAATCTTACCAGTGGGGTGATTTGCATGTCAGAGGGACTGATCAAATTAATAGTTCATCAGCCTCATATATCCCTCTTCAGTACGTTGTAATATTGATGGAGCTCATTGCAAATACAAAGAGATAGAGGACTAGTAAAAGCTTGGTTAAAAAAATTGTAGCAGTTAAAAAAAAGACTCCATTTTGAGCAGCATCCCACATTGTATAGAGCAGCATCCCACATTGTATAGAGCATTTTGAGCAACATCCCACATTGCATAGAGCATTGCACGACATTAGCATACAATATTGTATTTAAAGCATACAACATTTCATAGTATTGTATTTACAACCAGGACCACGGCTTTGTCACTGGTACCGACTGCAGTTTATGTATCTACAACTGCGACCCCTTCTACAAGATTTTCTACCCGGATTTTGACTACAGCTTCGGCTCCCCCGAAAGGGGCATCGGCGTCGTCGAAATGCTCTTTCACTACAACATCATCGCTCTCGTCGGCCCGATGACACTAGCGAGATCATGTGGACGTCTATCCTGCAGGGCAACAACAACTCTATGCACAGCTTCATAATTTTTTTAAAAAAAAATTTATGTGATTTTGTCCTTTAGAAGGACGAAATCAGTTTTAGAAGGACGAAATCGGGTTAAGTAATATAAGCCCTTAGCCGATTTCGTCCTTTAGAAGGACGAAATCAACTTAAACCTGATTTCGTCGTTCTAAACGATGAAATCAACTTAAAAAAAAAAAAAAAACCACACAGGCGCCAGCTGCTTGGCTGGCGCCTGCGTGGTAAAAAGGAACACCACTTTGAAAAATATTTCCCAAAATAATTTATTTTGGTAAATTTTTTTTAATTATTATTTATATAATTTTCCCATAATAGATAATATTATAGTTGCTAGTTCTGACTATAAATTAATTGCAAAACAACAAATTGTAGTTCAGAACATCCAGCCTTAATGTTAGCCCAACTCTCGAGATATTCGTTTTTTGCTACTTGCTTAATGAGGAAGAGAAGTTGCAAATGTTTCACGAAACCCTGTCTTTTCATTTGCAAGTACACTAATATATATATATATATATATATATATATATATATATATATATATATATATATATATATATATATATATATATATATATTAAATTAATAATTTTATTTAATAAAAAAATTATTTTATATTAATATTTTATTTTATTTTATTTAAGAGACTAGATACTTAAAAAATAATTTCATAAGTTTATTTTCTCTTATCTTAAATGAGAATTTTATTAATTAATAAAATTATAAAAAATTTAAATATAACCAGACAAAAAATATATTTTATGTACTTTTTTTATTTTTTCTTTCCAACTAGCTTAACAGAATATTTAGTATGCAAGTAGACATTCAATATCCAAAATGACATCTTAGATCTTAATACTCTATCCGTTTCAAACTAATAGCTCTACTTAATTTTAAAAAAACTATTAATGCAAGTTAAAAGAATATATTTGTAATATAAAGTTTGTTAAAGATGGTAAAAGAGAAGGGTGGCACACCAAGCATGACGCCAGGTCCCTTGAATTCCCACTGTGTCAAATTCAAAGACGAGAGACAATAACACAAATTCATTTAAGAAGAGAAGTATGATCATTCAACGATAAATAAAAAATAAAAAAATTCACATTTAATTTAGTAGGTTCATCATGTTGCCTATGATAATTGATTGAGGTGGACTGATGAGAAAGAGAGTGTGATGCATGGGATGAGATTAAGCCTTCTTTCGCGTGCTTGTCACTGTCAGGCGGCTCAAATGGAAATGATTTTTCATAAAAATATCTTTAATATTCATTAACCAAAACAAAATTATAGAAACAATAATAAAGAAACAAGCTGAGATTTAACATCCCGCTAAATCAGCAGCTTCAACTCAAAAATAGAGCACAGAGAATAAGTCTTCATTTGGAATAAATAAATACAAATGAAATCATCATTCAACAACTAACTAACTCGTAATTACATCTCAAAAGTCTATTTATACTAAACAGTTAAAATTCATGAAGCACTCTTGACAGAAGCTGATTTCGAAATTGACGACGTTATTAACTTCCTCTGTTATCAAGTTATTGTTCCAACGTCTAGAGGAAGAGGATGGCTAACAGAATTAATGCCCAATTGTTTATACCTAATTGACATAAAGGCCTCTTAATAATCGTGGGAAATTACCCATCTTACCAACGTACAACTTTCAAACCATTAGTGATTACCGAGAATACCCTTTGGCCAATTTAAGCTTGTCACAAGTGTTTGATAAAATGTGTGAATCAAAACTGAGTTTCTCTCCTGCATCATACTCTCCTTCCCATGAAAAGCTCAACCTCGAGCGTGAATGTTCAAGAGTTGAGAGTCAACACTACATCTTCATGTTCAATCACTTTGTTGGTGGAGCTTCAGCTAATAATCCAACATCCATGGCAACCAGAATAGAGTTTCAGCTCAGCAGAATTTTGAACCAGATCCGAATTTTAATTCAAAAGTTCCCCTTTCCAGCAATTTTTGTCTCTTATGTTTCTCAAAACTCCATTCAAAATTCAAATGATATGGAAGCAAAGGACCCAGAGCGGGATAAATGGAATCAAACTGGTGGAGGTTCTTCAAACCACAAAAAAATGGATAGAAATGTTTTCAGTTGTTGTTCTTTGCAGAGCAAAACAAAGCCTTCATTGGTTATTGTTTTGGTGACACAAAACCAAAGATAAATTTGCACCTAGTATTGTTTAAAAGATCTACATATATTATCCAAAAGGAGAGTATTAATGTGAACTATGATGAAAGGAAGTTCTGTGACAGATCTTTTAATCCAATGAACTTCTGAATGAATTTCTAGAATATGCTGAATTGTAATATACTGAAATTCAATGTCTGCTTGTATAAGGACTGCAGCAATTTCAGTTTGCAAATGAACATATTTATTGATCCAAGTCATCAAACTTGCCTGCTTCAGTTTTAACTTGATAACCTTTACAAATCGCCACAAAATATTACTGTCATGCACTAAAATCTGAGAATTCCATTTAACTTTCGGATTTCCAATTCCTGTTTTTAACCTCTCAAAGATTGATTTATTCTGCACTAGTACGGCTCCACACTTAGCTTACTGCAATTCCAAAACAATTTCAAATATATCACCACCTAAACAGTCTTGTATTACTGTTTCTATCACAATTTTCAGCATAAGCAATTTTAACTTTCCTTCCAAATCAAGTAATATATTCTCAGTAGGTGATATACTTGCCACCAAAGCATTAGAAATTTGCAATGTCTCTGTTGCGCATTTCATTGATTGCTTAACTTGCTGTGGAGTTTCATTCAACATCTCTGCTTTTATTTCCTGTTCTATAAATTTTCTAACATGCAAAGCACCGAAAATAGCTTCTCTTCTCTCTCCACTTTGATGATCAATATCATTTATATCACCAAGTATATTCAGCAAGAAACACAAATCCGCACTTAAAACGAATGGATATTTCACCAGATCTCTCCAAGTTAAACATAGCTGTAGCAAACTCTGTTGTAAGAGTATTTTGTGCTACAGAGTTAACAAATTTGAACTCAAGAACCACAAATAGTAACCTCAATCCAGTGTTGTTCCAATTCAATGGCCATGGTTTCAAAACAGTTCAACACAGAATCTATAGTAGTAAAGATATAAATTTGGTTGTAAACTTTCTTTTTCCTATTTCTGAACTGGTTTATTTCTTTTACATAACTTTAACATATTGAAATGTTTTACCACATATTCTTCTAGAAACTTTGATGGTAAATACTCAATGATCATGGATTCATCTTCGTACTCCACCGTTTTGTTTTTTGAAAAGAAGTTAACTATTCCATGTTTCTTTAACTTCCAATATTCAAATGTCAAATCAGCTTGCACATTCAACACAAGAACTGAATCATTACCATAAGCTGAATATGCCATTAACTCTGAGAAATTAAAATATAATTTATCAACACTTTGAGCTACCAAATATATTTCTATTTCCTCCATTCCCAGATGAGTTAACAAATTTTGGATCTTTTTGGCAAATTGTCGAGCACCTTGAATGCATTGTTTAAAATTTCGAATTTGCTGAACTACATAATTTGCTGAGATATATTTTCTCTTCAAAAGAGTTTTCAGTTTGGACCAACTAAAACTAAACTGTTTACTGCCTTTCATTTGCATCAATTGTATATATTTATACCAGGATAAAATTCTTTCATTTTTTAAAACTGCATGTCCTATATAACTTGTTGAGTCAAGCCTCCCTGGTAATGAAGATTTCATACTGAAACAAAAGAAGTGAGGCAATATATTGTCCTTCATTTGCCTGAATTGCTTAGATTCACAACAGACTGGAATTATTTCAGGTCTCCAACAATCAGCTAGATTTTCTGGAACACTTTCTTCAAACAAATGGCAGTTATAATTCTTTTCTGTGAACACTTCCATCTAGGGTGGTTTTGGTGATATGTATAACATAATTTTCAAAGGCATAATCCAAGATTCAACAATTTGAAAGTTTATGATTGAGATAAAAATACCTTGATGAATCATAGACATAACAAGATAGAATTTTACTGCCAAGCATCATGACCATGCTTATACAGCAAAATTAAATTATCTAGATCAGCCTTTATAGTTCTGTCACTGTCAATATTAATAGGAAATGAAGGATATTCTTCCACTGGTTTCTCTCGTTTGAATGCCCTTTCAGCTAAATTATAGTCATTGACAGCCTTCAAAATGCTAACTGCTAAGACATCTTCTACTGACTGACTTATTAACAGATATGAGGCTGAAGACATTTCTTTGTCCATCCCATAATTCTGAGTTTCATTTTTCTGCTATGCAACTTCTTTCTCAATTCCACTTTTTGAGTTTGGGTCCGTAATATGTGGAGAAAGCTATTCTATTCCTATCACAACTTCTGGTTTACTGAACTCTAGTGAAGAATTCAGTGTTCTAGCTTGAACAGGTTTCCTGGTAATCCACTGTAGTCTTTGGAATCTATTCTCTTGCCACTCATTACAAGTAGATAGGTTATGTAACTCTTCCACAGACTCAGAAATAGAATTTAAATTTTGTTGATAACTTTGATATTGTCTAGAAATTGATTGTTCATAATCAACAGGTAGAAATTTACTTTTCAGTAATTTCTTCATACATAGCCAATATTGAATGTGATGTTTACCATTGATCATTTTGTCTTGCTAAATTTGAGACCACCAACTTGATGCCCTGCTTTTTAGTTTCCTAGCTACAATTTTACACTTTATATCATCATCTGAAACCCTCATATAGTAAAAAAAAAATCTACTTCATCCAACCAGTCTAAGAATTGTTCAGCATACATTTGTCCATTAAACACTGCTATTTGAACCTTAGATTTGAATAGAGGTAAGAGATTAGTCGCACCTTAATTTATAATTGGATTTGACTTTCGAAGTTCATTCTCACCACGGGAATATGTATCAAATCCTTGCTGCAGTGTTGGAGTTCTCTGAAATCGAGATTGAGGTCGTCCCGCTTTTCTTGGATTCGAAATCTCATTTCTCATAGTAAACTGATTTGAGTTCACAGAAGGATTTAGAAACGCACTCAGATTTCGATTCATCATTTCTATCTGATTCGCCATGAGTTGAAGTGACTGTTGAAACTGTCGCTGCTGGTTCATCATGTCAGCCATGGAAGGAGCTCTCGACACTTCATTTCGATCGTTTGCTGCCATCGAAGCCAGCAAAAACATGCTTTGATACCAATTTGATGCAAGCGGCTCAAATGGAAATGATTTAGCAGAAACA
Source organism: Saururus chinensis (assembly GCA_035235625.1). NCBI lineage: Eukaryota > Viridiplantae > Streptophyta > Magnoliopsida > Piperales > Saururaceae > Saururus > Saururus chinensis. The sequence goes on from CP141145.1 coordinate 39,854,664, forward strand.
AATCTTCAATATTCATTAACCAAAACAAAATTACAGAAACAATAACAAAGAAACAAGCTGAGATTTAGCCTCCCGCTAAATCAGCAGCTTCAACTCAGAAACAGAGCACAAGGAACAAGCCCTCATTTGGAACAACCAAATACAAATGAAATCATCATTCAACAACTAACTCGTAATTACATCTCAAAGGTCTATTTATGCTAAACAGTTAAAATCCATGAAGCACTCTTGACAAAAGCTGATTTCGAAATTGATGATGTTATCAACTTCTTCTGTTATCAAGTTACTGTTCTGACGTCCAGAGGAAGATGATGGCTAACCGAATTAACGCCCAGTTGTTTATACCTAATTGACATAAAGGCCCCTCAATAATCGTGGGAAATTACCCATCTTACTAACGTACAACTTTCAAACCATTAGTGATTACCGAGAATACCCTTTGGCCAGTTTAAGCTTGCTCAAGTGTTTGATAAAATGTGTGAATCAAAACCGAGTTTGTGAACCACAATTACCAACTCCTGCATCACCACATCGCTCTCTAAAAGGCACCTGCCTCGTATTCATCCCTTCTATATGTAAACACTATATGGAACTTGGTTGTGGGGCTCATGTGCACTGGTCTTCCAATATGAATGTAAGAATGTGTGGCAACTTGAGACAGAGGAGTTTGTAGGTCAGCACTGGAAAGAGTATTAGTAGAACCATTTTACGTTCTACCACGTGGTTATGCTTGGGTTTATTTAATTTTTGACACGTAATATCTGAAGTCACTCACATTTGGACAGTAAAATTTTTAAAATGTGTTAAATAATAAGTGGACCTATGCACCACGTTGTTTGTGCAAGATAATTTCTTTGAATAAGTGGGTGGGTGCACTAGACGTAGGGATTCCACTCGGATTGGGTTTTGTAATAAACCTGACCTGAGCCTAATGAGTTGAGTTTAGTTATCTTTAATCGTAAAATAAATCAGGTTCAGGTTTAAATATAGACCCAAACCCTTCGAGTCGGGTTGAATTCGGGTTTTACCTGACCCGACCCGACCCGGTATCCACCTCTTATCACTCGACTACCCTAATTTTTCCCTTTTCAATCTTCTGCTTTGCACAGTCCGCCGCCTCACCCAAAATCTTCCCCCCCATCCAGCGATTCCAGTCTACTTCACAGTCAACCGTCCTCCGCCTCCAGAGGTTGTCCGTCATCGCCTCGTCGGGATGTCTTCTCCATTTCACCGGTCTGCGGCCTCCAATCGATCATTTTCTCCATTTATCCGGTCCGCCGCCTCCAGAATTCGTCAAGACGCCTTCTCCATTTTTCAGACGCTTCTTCTCCATTTCGAAGACGTCTCTTCTCAATCTCGCCGGCATCTCCTCTCCAGCGCTGTGAGTTCTCTATTCTCTTATTTGCTCAAGATATCATTTGACAATTTTTTTTATTGCTGGATTTGAAGCGGTGTTTCAGTTAAAAGAAGTATTTTTTGGTGGATTTTTTGACACTCAACTATTCTGGGTTTTTTTGTTGATTTTGTGTTGTTCTTTTGGTGGATTTTATCTGCCTTAATAGCGGCTGAGGCACGGTAAAATTTTGCGTCGAGCTGTGTTATCATTTTGTTCTAGCTTGAGCCCCATTTTACTCACTTTTTTGCTGTGCACGGTAAATTTTTTGTTTGTTACTCTTAAGTGTTTTCTTTTTTTTTCTATATTGGTGATAGTTGTTAGTGCTGCGTTTTTAACTTTTAATCCAGCTTCATTTCATTTTCATATTTTGCTTACTCCAGATGTTAATTCGTATTAATTTGATATTTTTTCAAATTCAGGTCGGGTTGGGTTGATTGGTAAATTATTTGGGTCAGGTCGGGTTCAGGTTTTGAATTTACCATTAGAAGTCGGGTCTTGTATGAATTTTTTAACTTGTGACGGGTGTGGTATCGGGTTCGGGTTTTGATTTTTTTAATGATATCGGAGTCAGGTTTACTGAAACCCAACCCAAACCCCGACCCGGTGCCATCACTAACTAGACGGCATGGTGGCCATTTCCAACAACGGGAGAGGAGAATGGTCAATATAGTATTATAGTAGCATTTCATGCTTCATTAACCAAACAAAGATGTTTAATTCTATATATATATTCATATTGTGGATACCTTCCTATTAAGGGACTGAAATTGTTTCTTCCGCATATTTGCTTTTTTCCTATATTCTCACAAGATATGTAATCAATTGTAATATTCTTACAGGATTCACCCCGGATTTGTCTCATAAGGCCTTCCCTATAAATCATGTACAAATACTATTAGCTAATGTTATTCAAATTCTCTTCCTCTTCATGGTATTGAGAGCTAACCAAGCCAAAGCCCCTCCCTTTCTTTGAATGACTGTGAGCCCTTTCCCAGTGTGTCCCTACCCCTTGACACCCTCTGATACACTATGAGCCCTCCGCCCTACACCTCTGTCGTTTCCGTCTCGTCACTATACACCATCCCTTTTACAGTTTCACTCATCTCTCCTCACAAGTCCATGCCATCATTTTCTCACAGAAATACGCTGCTTGCCCTGTCTCCAGTCCTCCACTCGTCCACCACTACCTGCATCTCGCGGCTGCTCACCACCACTCCGGCCTCTCCCTCTATCTCCTCTCCTTCCCCCATTCCCTGACTCCTCATGGTCGCCCAATCCATCTCCAGCCCGCCGTCCTCATCCTATCCCCGCCCTCTCGCAAGCCGCTCCTCTCACCTCGCACCTCGCCCTCTGTCTCCCTCTCCGGCCCTTCTCTGCCTCTGGCCAGTGATCCCCTCAACTCCATCTTCTCCTTTCCTTGCCCCCTGCCTTCCCTCCGCGGCCAACCTCCTTTTTTGGCAAAGCTCTATCCTTTTTTCCCTACTCACACTCTCTGCACCTCCCCTACTTCCCATGGCTTCCTCAACTCTTCCAGCACCCATCACTGCCTCCCACAAAGCCAATCAACCTCTGCCAGTCTGTCCTCCCACTATGGCCAACTTCCTCCAACCCGTCCCCTCCATCAAATTCCTTGTCTCCAATCTAGCGAGCCTCATCATTGTTTGCCTCGACAACACCAATTTTTTGGTCTGGTGCACGACTACCGCCTTTGTGATGGATGCCTATAGTTTATTGTTGTACGTCGATGGGACTCTACCATGCCCCTCGCCGGCCGACTCCTCTGCCTGGCCCTCTTACTCTGACTGGATCACCATAGACCATCACCTGCTCATATTCCTCCGGGCCACCATCGATCCTACTCTCATCTGCCATTTCCTCCCTTACACCATTGTTGCCACCGTCTGGCACGCCGTATCTACCAGATATCTCTCTGCCTCTCTGGCGGCCGTGATCCACCTCATGGGAGAACATTGCCGCTGCCGCTTCGGCCCAACTAGTATGGTGGCCTATCTCGACCATCTGACAGTTGGTCAACCAACTTGTTGTTGGCGTCTTGATCAATGATGCTGCCCTACTCCATCAGACTCTCGCCGGCCTTCCTCATGACTACGCCGCCTTCGCTATAGGAATCTGTGCCCATTGCACCCTAGTCCCCCCCTCGCTGAAGCGGCTCTCAAACTACATCACGACGCTCCCACCAGACCACCACTAGCCCAGCCCACGACCCTTCATGCTGCTGCATCTGGATCCCCCTTTGTTGTTGCCGCACCCAGCCACAGGCCCTCCTTGGCTCCCTCACAACAGCCCTGAGCCACCTCCTTCTCGGCCCCACCTCGGGTGTCCCACCGGCCACCATGGTCCCCTCCCCAGCCACGATCTATGCTACCCCGGGCCTACTTCCCACTCCCCCCATGCATCATTATCACCCACCCTACCCTAATTTTTGTCGAGGCGGTGGTAATAACCGGCACTATGGTCGCAGGAGTGGTGGCTTTCACCCCTCACGCCCCACCTGCCAAATTTGTGGCTCCACCGATCATAGTGCCCCTCTATGCATTGCACATTATACTATTTCGTACTCAGGCCCCACCGGGGATCGTGCCTTTGCCATGAGTGCTCAAGGAGGGGTCCAACGCCCTTCTGACTGGCTCCTAGACTATGGCGCAAGTGATCACATCACCTTAGATGTGACTCAACTTACCTCCCCCTCCCCCTACCTCGGTCCCCCCTACGTTAATATTGGTAATGGTCAATCCCTCCCCGTCTCCTCCACTGGCAGCACCTCTCTCACCTTCCCCCACTCTACACTCCACTTACCCACCATCCTTTGCACATCCTCCATTGCCCACAACCTCCTATCTGTCCACAAATTTGCACGTGATAATGACTGCTCTCTAATCTTTTCTACCTCCGATGTGTCTATCGATGATAACAAGACTCATTGCCTTCACTACTGCGGCCTAGTCGGAATGGTGTCTACCTGCTCTCTACCTCCTCTCCATGTGCCCTTACCGCCACCACCGCCTCTAATACTTGGCATCAACGTCTTGGCCACCCCGCCTCCGCCACCTTCAACACCATTGTTTCCTCTTTTCCTTTTCTTACTACCAAAATAAAACAATTAAATTGTAACAGTTGCTATGTTAGCAAATCTCATAAATTACCCTTTTCCCACTCCCATTGCTCTACCACTTGTCCCTTAAAACTCATACACTGACCTATGGGGACCTTCCCTGGTTGCCTCTTTCCTCGGCTATCAATAATACATCATCTTCGTTGACTACTCTCGTTACACCTAGCTTTATTCTCTTAAACTCGGCTTTATCCTCTCAAACTCTAGTCTGAAGCCTTTGAAACCTTCCTTACTGTAAGGACCCCCATCTCTAAATTAGTTTTTAGTTTTCTTTAATTATGGGTTATTGTGATATTAACACGTTTTCTCATCTTATTCGGTGATTTCGTAAAATAAATAGTGTTTGTGATGGTTTTAACCAAAAATTAACTTCAATATTAGTTGTTTTAAACCAAATGTGAATTTTTGGGATTTTTTTAATTTTTTAATATTTTTTTAAAAATTAGGGTTTTGGCGGGACCCCTGTGGGCCCTACGGTCAAAAATTTTATTTTTGTATCAAATGAACCTATACATATATTTAAGGTCACACAAAATTTTTTATAATTTTATTACGCTTAATCAGTGTTTAAATTTGTAAAATAACCACTTTTAGCCTATTTTTCTTATTTACACCATAAAACTTACCAATGCATACCCCAACCCTTACTATAAAAGGGCAAACTAGAGCCATTTTCATTTTTGGGAATAGGCTAAGGAAGGAGGGTTGGCCTAATCCCCACTTAGGCCCGAATTAGGGCCGATTAAGGTAAGTTTACTTTAATTAAGCAGTAATTCATGACTTTCTCCTTAATCCCTTTTAAATCTACTATTTTTTCCTTAATTTAATTTATTTTTGACCATCAAAAGCTACTAATTTGTGTTTTACTACAAGCCTTAATATTTAAAATTTGATTTTTACTACGAATAAGCCATAAATCTAAGATTTAATTAAGGATTTCTTAGGTAAAGCGATTTATATTAGAGTTTAATTCAAACTCATTGTGTTTTCAAGGATTTTAAGAAGGGTGACTATTCAATCCGAGCTTAATCAAGTACTGAGGTAATGGGTTTTCAAAATTTTTGTTTATCCATGGTAGAATTCTTTATTTTTGGCTTATTTTATAATAGTTTGTTTCATTTGGTGTGTTAATGGTAAGATTAGAAAATAGAATTATTTAATCCTGATTTCTTAGGGTTTTTCATTATTATGGCATGGTTTGATGTTATAGAAGTCAAGAAGGACTTTTGATGATGATTAGGGTGTTAGATGTAGATTTGAAGTGTTATCAATTATGTTTCGGTTTGGATTTGCAAAAGGAAGAAGATGACTGTTCTGTTGTGTTGGCAATCGATCGGCCTTACAGGGCGTTAGATCGGCAACACTGCCGGAACGACACATTTTCAGTTTAGCCGATCGAATGGCTTGCTAGGCGATCGAACGACCGAAATGTAAAATTTAAAATTTCACGTTTAATCGATCGAACGGCCTGAAGGGCGATTGATCAGCTACACAGTAAATTATATGTTGTGCATATGATGTTTATTTTGATGATTCCACTTTAGCTTGCTAATTTTATATAAATATGGAGTATTTTAAGCTATGTTAGGCTACTGAAAATATATGTTATTAAGTTTATAGAGTTGAGATATATGCTTAGAGATAATTGAATGACTTATGTTTTGTGGCATGATGTTGAAATCGTCATCTTTAAATTATAAATGGTTGGGTTCTCATTGTTGAGCATATTTTTAGTAGAATTATAAATTATTATTTGACTGATTTGTCATGATAGATTGTAGTTAGTCGTGTTTAAATGTTGGTGAATGTCATGACTTATTGATGAAATGAGTGATGTTATATTTGTTTAACCTTTGTGGTTGAGTTTTGAATTTAGATATGATTTCAACGATTCTTCTTTTATGATTTTCGTTAGAATTCATATTTAGATAGAAATTCACATGTGTAGTGTGGTAGTGAGTTGATTTTTAAACATGTAGATATGTATTATGTGAAATGCTTCTACTATATACACACTTGTGGGGTTAAATTATGATGTTGAAGCTTAATATTGTGATTATTAATGATGTATTAGGGGCTAATGAGAGCACTTATCATGGATTAGGATTAATGTATGCTTTGCTCACGTATGTACTATGCTGCATGAATAATAATAATAGATTTCTAATTGAAACTTTATCGTGATTAATCGAATTTGATCGATTGGATGTAATGTGATGGAATTATGTGTCGGATTGATTGGTCGTGGATTAATCGTAAGTTGATTAGTCCGAAAGGATATTTTGATTTAAAGTTTCTGTGTGGAACGAGTGCACTCCCCGGGTTGAGTCTTGTTAAATAGAATGACATGTGGGGACGAGTTGTATATTTATTTTGTAGATTGTAAGAATGTTATTATGTGTCATCTGGACCCTAAGAATATAGTGTGGTATGCCGTGTGCACCCCGTTACTATGTATTTTAGGGTTCTATGTGTGAGAACTCGGGCTTTTTCCTCCGTATAAAATGTCCCTTGGCGAACACCCCTGCTTTATATTCTCTGTGTGAGAATGGGACATCCTTAGCTACGATCGTCCAGGGCGAGCAGTATTAAGGATTGACAACCCCGATCTTTCTTTAATTTTGGACCATGACACGCCTTCGTAGCTTTGTCCATGCTCTCGTTTGTGTGATATTAATGTGATTATTTCTTCATTGAGGTTGATTTTGATGTTATGTATGTGGAATATGTATGTTAGAGATATATTTATGTAAGTTGATTGTGATGATATAATTTATTTGAGAATATGTATGTTAGAGATACATCTATGTAAGTTGTGATAATATTATGAATGTAGGAATATGTATGTTAGAGATACATTCATGAAGGTTGATTGTGATGATATAATGAATGTGGGAATATGTATGTTAGAGATATATTTATGCAGGTTGTGATGATATTATGCATGTGGGAATAAGTATGTTACAGATACATCAATGGAGGTTGATTGTGATGATATAATGTATGTGGGAATATATATTTTAGAGATACATCAATGTAAGTTGTGATGATATTATGTATGTGGGAATATGTATGTTAGAGATACATAAATGCGGGATTGGTTATGATGTGAATGTATGTTAGAGATATTTATACAGATTGTGATGATATTATGTATGTAGGAATGTGTATGTTAGAGATACATCAATGCAGGTTGATTATGTACTATGATGCAGTTTTAAGTGATGTGAATATATGATCAGAAAATGATGCAGCTTGTAAATCGTTGATTTGAAAGATTATATCGCTATGTTATCGAATTTTCGATGTTGTTAGTGATATTAAAATCATTGCTGGGTTTGTTAAAATCACCCTCTTTGTGTGTTTTGATTTGGGGCTACGTAGTGCGACACGTAGACGGATAGGATCTCCTCTTCGAGGAAAGGTCAGAGGTGGTTTGGATATGATTATAAAGATCGTTGTGTGACTTGCCTTCTTTTGTTTAATGTTTTATGTTAGAACCTTTGTATAGGGTTTTTGTTTTGAATTTATGTAATATTTTACAGTTGTAATGTTTATAACTTATTTTGAGCCGTGTGGGCTTTACTTAACTAAGCTTGTAGGTTTGAGATTGTTGTTTACTTGGTGATAAGGAACACCTTTTCCTTCCCTTTTATTTACTCTTGCTCAAAGGATTGTACATACTCCGTGTTTCTGTTAATCGCCCGTGGTTAGGGTTAAGTCTTCCGCTATAATCGTTTCTCAATCTTCACTTTGTTGCCCCCGCGCGCTTGACCGGCCCTTGGATCGGGTTTGGCTCGGGTCGGGCATCGCCGAGGCGTGACACTTACTTTCCAGTTCATTGTTAAAAATGCCTTCCCTTACTGTATCACCACTTTTCGCTCTAACAATGGCTGCAAATACGTCAATTCTCACTTCACCTCTCACTTCCACACCATGGCATCACTCACCAATTCTCTTGCCCTCACATTCTTGAACAAAACGACGTTGTTGAGCACAAACACTGTCACATCATTGAGACCACCCTTGGCCTACTCACCTCTGCCCACATGCCTCCTAGCTACTGGGTTGACGCCGCATACACTGCCACATACCTCATCAATCGTCTTCCGTCTCCTACCCTTCATAATGTCTCCCTCTATCACCTCCTCTACAATACTCCCCCCGACTATTCCCACCTTCGGGTTTTTAGTTGTTGATGCTACCCATTGAATCGCCCTTACTCCCAACATAAACTCGATGCCCAATCTGTTCCTTGTGTCTTTATCGGCTACTATCCCACTACTAAAGGGTATTGCTGTCTTGATCCCTCTAGTCACTACTTCTATATTTCTCGCCATGTCCACTTCCTTGAACATGATTTTCCCCTTTCGCTCCCATTCCCCACCACCACCACCATCACCGCTCCCCCCACTTCTTTCACCCCTGCCCCTACCCCCTCTTAACTGTCCCAACCTAACTCCCACCCCTCCGTTCGCCTCAACCCTACCCCCCACTCCTACTCCCAACTCCCCTAGTCCTCCCTCAACCTTACCCTGCCACTCACCCAACCCCTCCCACTTACCCATCCCTTCCACCTCCCCCCTCCTCCTCCCTCAGCCTCTACTCATCACATGATTACCTGCAGCAAGGCTGTCATATCTCGTCCTCGCATTCCTCTTTCCCTCACTGCTCAATCCCCCATGAGACTGAACCAACCTCCTTTTGCCTCGCCTCCCAAACCCTCAAGTGGTGTGATGCCATGCGTGATGAGTATGAGGCCCTCCTCCGACAAGGCACCTAGACCCTCGTTCCGCCCCGCCTAATTACAACATTATTGGGTGTCAGTGGACTTACAAGATTAAGCGGGGCCTCGATGGCTCTATCTCCTGATACAAGGCACACTTGGTTGTCGAAGGCTTCACTCAGGAAGGTCATGACTACCATAAAACCTTTAGTCCCGTGGTCAAACTTTACACCATCCGCATTGCCCTTAGCCTTGCACTTTCCAATGCATGGGCCATCAAATAGCATGATGTCTTCAATGCTTTCCTTCATGGCACCATTGAGGAAGAACTCTACATAAACCAACCCCCCGGCTTCAGTGATCCCTCTCATCCACACCACGTCTGTCAACTCCATAAAGCCCTCTATGGTCTCAAGCAAGCCCCTAGACAATGGTACGCCAAACTCTCCCCATGTTTAACCCACCATGGCTTTCAATCTTGTCATGTCTACACATCTCTCTTCCTTTAACAACAAAACTCCCAAATCACCATCCTCATCGTATATGTCGATGACATCCTTATCATAGACTCTCATGCTCCATTTGTCTACCACATCATCTCCCTCCTTAGTCGTGTCTTTGCTGTCAAAGACTTAGGTCATCTCCATCATTTTTTTGGCATTGAGTTCACTAATACCCCAAACAGTCTTTTTCTCTCACAAGCCCACTATGCCCAAGACATCCTCTGTCGCGCCAACATGGAATACTACAAACCTGCTCCCACACCTACCGGTTATAAACGACCTCCCACATCTCCCACCACCCCCTATTTCCTGACCCTCCCACTACAAGAGCATCGTTGGTGCCCTCTAATACCTCACCAATACCCGACTTGACATTGCCTATTCTATGAACTATGTCTGTGAGCATATGCATAACCCCTCCATAGCTCATTATACGACCATCAAGCGGATCCTCCTCTACCTTCAAGGCACTCTCTCCCATGACATTCTCCTCCGACCCAAGCCCTGTACTCTCACTGCTTACTCCGATTCTGACTGGGCTGGTGATCCTCTTGACTAACGGTCTATCACAGGGTACTGCCTCTTCATGGGTCCCAACCTTATTATTTGGAAATCTAAAAAGCAAGCCATAGTTGCCCGCTCATCCATTGAAGCCAAGTACCACACTCTATCCTCTACTGCCATGGAGATTGTTTAGGTCACCATGATCCTTAAGTTCCTTAGCATCTCCTCCACTGCTATACCAATTCTCTGGTGCGATAACCAGTCTGCCATTGCCCTTACAGCTAATCTAGTCTTCCATGCTCGCAACATTGAGATTGACCATCACTACATTTGGAAACAATTTCTAGCTGGCAACATGCATGTTCATCATGTATCATCTAAAGACCAGCTCGCAGGCATCTTCACCAAACCGCTGCCTATTACTCAGTTCCAGACTCTTATTACCAAACTCACGGCTATTCACCCGTCCTGAGTTTGGAGGAGTGTATTAAGGGAATGAAATCCTTTCTTCTCCACATTTGCCTTTTTCCCATATTATGTGATTCTCTGTAATATTCTCACAAGATACGTAATCAGTTGTAATATTCTTAAGGGATTCACCCCAGATTTGTCTCCTAAGGTCTTCCCTATAAATCCTCTACAAACACTATTACCTAATGTTATTCAAATTCTCTTCCTCTTCACTTACCTTCTTTATTTCTCTTATGACCTGCTTAATTTCTTCACAAAATTAGAGATTTCCCAATCTTAAAACGTGGGATTATCGAATTGTTGGTGGCCCATCTAGATTATTAGGTGTATTGATACATTGGAAGAGCATACTACACTGGCATTAGCAGCCTGATTTCCCTTGGATTAGATAACTTGATGGTATTGATCGATGCACACATACAAAAATTGCCCCTTTTATTATGAGTTCTGCTTACACACGACCCCCTCTAGTATGGAAAGTGTTCCTGCCAAAAAAATTACGTTTCATTCATTTATTTTAACTCTATTTGGAAACAAGATAAGTGTATTTTTGCCTTGACCATGATTCTTGCTATGTGCAATCTTTCCCGTCACAAACCAAAAATCTCACAACCCGTGGCGCTACTACTTCAACATGCATTGTGCATGATAATTTTTTGGTACATGCACAATATGCATGATAATAGTTAAGTATAAATTAGAGTACTTTTTTTTATAGGATTCACGCACCCTTAAACATTGTATGCCACTGGGATTCGATAACCTTGGATCTCTCCCACAACTGGGAGAGACCCAACTAGCCCAACTAATTTATTAATAATTTTATTTAATCTTTTAATTTATTTTGAAAAATAAAATAGTACTATTAATGTGGATAGAGGGAGTATATGATATGTGACAAATTTTTTGGCATCATACTAAGATTAAAATATTGTTAAATATATTATTAATTTTTTATAGTTTTTATATACTCTTTTCATCCCATATTAATAGAAAATAAAAATAAATAGTATAAATGTAATAAAATTTATTTGACACTTTTTAAATCAAATAATTTAGAGTCATGCTTTGTTATGCTAGGAAAGAGCCATGTACACTTCATGTATATTATTTGCAAATTCTTAATTTTCATGGCACCATAATACCTGAGGCGTTAGTGATGACAAACATGAGACTATGCCTAAATAATAAGGTATCCAGCCAGTTAGGTAGTTGGATGACAATAATAGATACTTGTATTTTCTTCTATTTGTTAATACTAACAATATTTTTCAATTTAAATATTTTCTTTGTCTTATATTAATTTCCTAAATAAGAAAAATAAAATAATTTTAAAAACCAAAATAATTAAATTTAGTCAATTTATATTTCTAATTTAGATAATTAAATATGGGATGAATTCTAATCCATTCTTGAAAGTGTGGTTTCAGATAGTTTTTTTTTCTAATCTTCAAAATTAATTAGTTGTAGCCCACACAATCAGGTATAATAGGCCATCAACCACATCAAATCAATTGTCAAACATAAATGGTGACGCCCTTCCTTTTTTCACATAAAAAGTAAAAAGTAAGGGATGCCCTTTCCTTTTTTATTCCTCTTCTTAAGCTATAAACGGAGACAGATAAAGAGGAACAACAAATAAAGAGGAACATCATAGAAGCCTAATGAGATAAAAGAAAGAAAAATGCTTATGTGACATTAAAAAATATACGTGAAAAGTCTACTTCATCTTCCCATCACCAAAAATGGGTCCCACTCATCAATGGTGATGGGAAGATAAAGTAGACTTTTAACGTGTATTTTTTAACGTCACGTTAGCATTACCCTAAAGGAAATTGGTAAGTGACCCTTTCCTTGATTGTATCAGGAGCTAGCGGCATAGCAGCAACCAACAATCAAGTACCCACATGTCTATATGTGCCAAAGCTCTATACTCGGCCAGGGTGCACATGTCCCACTTTCAGCTTTCGAGCGAACAATTTTCAGAATGTAAAGAAACTCCAAATCTATAAAAGGTTGTTCTATCTTTTTCTTCTCTTTTTCGGCCGTGGGAATTCGCTAAAGAAGACATGCTTTAAATTTTCCAGGTTCCAGTCATTATTGTCCTAATTGTTTGAAATTCTAGCAAACGCATAGAAGGTTGTATTGATACGAATGACAATATCGATGACTATGAATATGGGTACGCGTCGATGATATGCTTGGTACATGCCGAAACGGACATAAACCTTTTTATAAATATAAAAAAATAATATAACTAATAATATATCATTATAATACTTATTTTAGAGCATAATAAGACTATAGAATACCGTATTAACCGATACATATATTCTAAAATTAGCTCATTTGGAAATATACTATTATGCTCTTTGTCCCATATAAATTATTGCTCATTCTTTCCCATATTAAGTGCTTTAAAATTAGTTTATTTTAAAAATAAATAATATGCTTAATATAAGTCATATTTATATGTTTAAATAAATGTATATTTATGGAGCACTATATGTAAAAAAATAATTATGTAAATTGTATGGACCTACCTGTATTGATCTCTACAAAAACTTTCAAAGATGTTTGGTTTAAATTGTATTTTTGTTTTTAAGAAAAAAGTTTATTTTTTTTCAAAAATAAATAATTTTTAAAATTAAAAATAATTTTTTTAATAGCGTATTAATACGTATCGACCATATCGATATAATACAATTAATACATATCAACCATTTCGTTATGCTATGGTCGATACATATCAGCTTTTGGTGTGGGGGGTGTACCACCCCTCTACCTGTATCGGTCAATATGGGTCAAGCCTTCCATGAGAAAACGTGAAAATACATTCATCACATCACCTTCCATAGTTCGATTTGATCTTCTTTGGCGTATATATCAAGAAAGGAATTTTAAAACAATTTTTTTAGTTGCATCAATATGTTCCACACCTATAATTCAGGTGACAGATGGGTTTTTATAGCTTCTCCCTTAAATTATATGCTCCGTTGGATTTTGATCCAACAAAATGTAATATGTTCCAGCACATATTTCAAAATATGCATGGTGCATGTTAACTATTTCTAGTTTTTCTTCTAACAAATTTAAAGTATAATTGTCAAATAATATATTTTTTTATATTCAAACCCCAGACATTTTAAAAAAGAAGAATGTTACATGTGCTTGAGGTCGGCTCACACCCAACCCTCTCCTAGACATGTGAGGATGGGGGCACAAAAATATTTCTTGGCAATGCACATATGTCTAGAAGGCCAAGAGCCGAGAGGTACATGACAATTCTCTTTTAAAGTGTGTAATATGACATTTTATGTCTTTGAGAAAGTAGCCCCTTAGCATCCTACTGCCCATTTAAGGAGAAAATTTTAGGCGTGTGTCGCACACTATGTTTGTAAGGACTCTTATTTCTAAACCGGTCTTCGTTTCATTTTAATCGTCAGTTATTACATAGTTAACTCATTTTCTTATTAATTCAGTGGTTTAAAAAATAAATGGTGTTTCTAATGGTTTTAATCAAAATCAACTTTACAATTATTGGTTTAAAGTGATTTTGAGTCAAATTTATTTTTTTGGGATTTTTTTGAATTTTCACTAATTTTTCGAAAATTAGGGTTTGGCAGGACCCCATTTGGGCTCCACCTTCGAAATTTGGGTTTTTGAACCAAATTAACCCAGACATCAACACAAGACTTTACCAAAAAAATTTATAATTTTTCCTGGTGTAATTAGTGTTCAAATGACTAAATTACCCATTTTTAGCATACTTTTTTATTTATACCCCACAATTTACCTATACATACCCCAACCCTTACTATAAATAAGATGACCTGAGCCATTTTCATTTTGGGAATAGGCTAGGAAAGAGAGGTTAGACCTAATTCCCCAATTAGGCCCGGATTAGGAGTTTAAGGTAAGTCTCTTCTAATCAAGCCCTAAAACCTAGATTTTCTCTTAATCCCTTCTAGATCTATCATTTTCCCTTAGTTTTAATTTATTTTCAAACATCAAAACTACTGATTTGTATCTCTACTTCAAACCCTAGATTTAAAATTTTAATTTTTATGTTCAACAAACCCTAGATCTAAATTTTCATTTGGGTTTTCTATGTTAAATCGGTTTTAATAGAGTTTAATTTAAACTCTATCTATTTGCAAGGTTTTCAAGAAGGGTGACCATCAAATCTAAGCCTAATCGAGGGATAAGGTAATGAACTTTCAAATTTTCAGTTTTCCTATGGTAAAGCTCTTGATTTCATGGTTTATTTTGAGTGGATTTACTTGATTTGGTGCTTTAATGGCATGATTAGTAAATAGTAATCTTTAATCCCAATTTCATAAGGTTTTATCTTGTTATGATGTGGATTAGATTTCTGGAAGTTATGGTGAAATTTTAATGGCATTTAGGTTGTTAGATGGTGATTTTAAGTTTTATCAATAGAGTTTCGGTTTGAAGATTTGAAATGGAGCAGAAGGTCAATTTGCCTTGTTGGTGTTCGAACGGTCATCTTGGGCGTTCGAATGACAACACTGTCAGTTCAAAAGATTTTCCGTTTAGCCGATCGAACAGCCCTCATGGGCATTCGAACGGGAACACTGTCAGTTCGACAGATGTACCATTTAGCCGATTGAACAGCCTTACTGGGCATTCGAACGGCTACACAACAGATTTTTTATTATGTGTATGATATTTATTTCGGCGATTCTACTTTGATATGTCATTTTTATATGAATGTGAAGTGTTTTGAGCTATAACATGATACTGGAAGGGTATCCCATTGAGGTTATGAAGTTGTAGTATATATTTAGTGTTATGTAGAATGACTTGTGGTTGGAGATATGATGTTGGAATTGCCATCTTGAAGTTTTGAATGGTTGATCCTCTATGGTTGTGTATATTTTTAGTAGAGCTATAGCATACTAATGGGCTGATATGTCATGTTAGGATGTGGTTAATTGATGTGTGAATATTAGTGAATGTTATGGCTCAAGGATGAAGTGAATGATCTTATATGTGTTTAGCTTGTGGTTAAGTTTTGATTTGAGTTATGATTTTAATGACTTTTCAACTATGATTTCCACTGAAATTTATGATTAGATATTAATACACATGTGTAGGGTGATGGTGAATAAATTACAAGCATGTTGATATGCATTAAAGAAAATGCTTCTAGTATGAACACACACATACGTGTGGGATTTAATTATGATGAGGAACATTGATATTATGATTATGAATAATGCATGAGGGGCTGATGAGAGCACTTATCATAAATTATGATTCATGTATGCCTTGCCCACGTATGTACCATATTGCATGCATCATAAAAATAAATTTCCAATTGAGGCTTTATCGAGATTAATCGAATGTGATCCATTGGATGCAATGTGGTGAAATTGAGTGCCGGATTAATCGATCGTGGTTTAATCGAAACTTGATTGGTCTGAAATGACATGTTTTGATTTGAGTTCCTTCATGGAACATGTGCACTCCCCGGGTTGAGTCTAGTTAAGTGGAATTATGTGGGGGACGAGTTACGTACTTGTCTTGCGATTTGAGATTATTATTGTCTTCTGGACCCTGGGAATCCAGTATGGTATACTCTTTGCACCAGCTACCATGTATTTGTGGGTTTCCTACATGGGAACTCGGGCTCTTTCCCATCGCAGGAGATGTCCCAAAATGAACACCCCTACTCTCGGTTCTCTTCATGAGAATGTGACATCCTTGGCCAGGATAGTCTAGGGCGAGCAATCTTTAGGGATTGACAACCCCGAACTTCTTAAATTTTTGTGTAAAATTTGTACCATGACACGCCTACGTGGCCTTGTCTATGTTCCTGTCTTCGTGACATTATTTGTGATTACTCCTTGATGGAGGCATTTCTTATATGATGTGATGCATGACTTAATATGTATGTTAGAGATACATCTCATGCAGGTTGATATGATGTGATGCATGATTGAATATGTATGTTGGAGATACATCTCATGCAGGTTGATACGATGTTGAAGCATGATTTCATATGTATGTTAGAGATACATCTGTCGGTTGATATGATGTGAACGGCACTATGTGGATTAGACACTATGATGTAAGTTTAGGTGATGTCTATGTGTGATCAAAAAATGTTACATCTTGCCAATCTTTGATTTAATTGATTATATTGCTATGTCGTCGTGTTGCCGATGATGATAGTATATTAGAAAACTATTGTTGAGTTTGTTAAACTCACCCCTCTTTATTGTGTTTTGCTTTGGGGCTGTGTGGCGTGACACGCAAACGGATAGGATCTCCTCTGAGGAAAGATCGGAGATGACTTAGACGTGATCGTTGAGACTCTTATGTAACTTATTTTCCTTAATTTATGCTTTATGTTTAGAACCTTTGTGTATGGTTCTCATTTTGATTTATGTTACTCTATACAGTTGTGTTGTCTAAGACCTATTTTAGAGGCCGGAGTGGGCAATGGTTGACCAAGCATGTGGGTTTTGAGACTAGTTGTTTATTTTGAGTTGAGCAACTCTCTTTCTTTTCTACTTATTTACTCTTGCTCAAAGTGGTGTGCATACTCCGAAATGTTATTAGTTCACCCGTATTTAAGGTTAAGTCTTCCGCTAAACTGTATCTCAATTTTTTCTTGTCGCCCCCCGTGCGCTTGACCCTGGACCGGGTTCGGCTCGGGTTGGGCAGCATCGAAGCTTAACAATGTTGACCGTGTATTTCAACACTCACCATACGTGTGACGCACACTCAAAAAAATTCTCCAATTGAAGTGTATTGTATAGGACCTCCTAAATTCAAATCGAGCCTATGATGTAATGACACTTCTAGAAGAGGGAATAGGTAGGCCACATGACCCTTTTGACTTGCTCTTTAGGTGGGACCAAGTGGCCCACCCTAAGAAATGTGGCCCCTTTGAGTTATTTTCTTGGCTTCGTCCCTAAGGGAGGGGGAGAGGATATCTTTAATGTGTATAAAAGAAGAAAGTACTACTATATTTTGGAAAGAGTTTTCATGTTACTCCCTGATAATAAGATACACATGTGAGATGGTGCACACACAAATATACATTCGCATTAGTATCAACATGCTCTAACATATGCACTGTCGATCTTAAATATCAACGGTTGCCATATGTAGCTTACACCGAGCTAATTGTCAAAAGAGAGCATGAAAAACTCTTCTAATTTTTTGTGCTCTCTAAGACCAACTGACATTTTAGTTAAGAAGGCAAATTATACATAATTGTTTTGAGTTATCACGTAAATACACATAACTCTCATGGAAAACCTCACAGCCCTACAATTTATGCTCCTCAAGTGATGACCTTGATGTCTTATTTTTTCTGACTTAACTTTTACAAATTATCACTTTCTG
Organism: Saururus chinensis; assembly: GCA_035235625.1. Taxonomy (NCBI): domain Eukaryota; kingdom Viridiplantae; phylum Streptophyta; class Magnoliopsida; order Piperales; family Saururaceae; genus Saururus; species Saururus chinensis. The sequence continues at coordinate 39,872,780 of CP141145.1, forward strand.
TCCCATATTAATAACAAATTAATTCATTTTAAAAAAACTAAATGAAACTATTAATGTGAGATTGCAGGAATACTATATTAACTAAACCTAACCCATGCAATGTTTAATCTGTTCAACAAAATTCAGTGCCTGCTTGTTGTATAATGGAAATTGAAATGCTTCATCTGTAATTTTTCAATCTTCCATTTCCAACCAGTGGCACTTTCCGCGTGCAAACTTGGAACTTCATATAAAACTAAAAATTACCTCGGCGCCTTTTAAGACAAAGGTTCACCTGCCAACTAATATTTGGATGCATCGTAGCTGCTATTACTTGCACCTAACTGAAGAGATGTTTATCTGCCTAAATATTCCAAGCTGCCAGAGAAGGACATTTTAGTTTACTCATTTGCTGTCTGTATTTGGACTTCTACACATTGATATGTTAGTCTATATGCAACGTTTGGATTGCAGAACTTCTTTACTGATCTAGAGTGCTGGAATAACAGAAAGACCCTCTTCAATTAGTCCTAGGAGGGATAGTTTCAGTCACCTGTTTGCTGTCAAAATTTCATCCTCCCAGCGGCAAACTTGCAGTCTGTATTTATAAACGGTCACATAAAATGCCTTCCACGGGTCCATATATTTTGTGGCTCAGAAGCACAATATAATATTGAACATTTTTGCTATTGGGTATTTCTGTCAAGAGCATGGAGTTGTCGTAGTAGACGCTACAATAGTATTAAAGACAATGATTATGCACTCTTAACAAACAAATTAAATACAGTTACGCAAGCAGCTATACCAGATATAATACAATAACTCGGTAATGAGAAATCAGACACGAAGAGAGGGAATATGGCATACCCCCATCACCACTCCAATCTCACAAACCATGATGATCGAATTTTAGCAATGTCAAACCCAAGCCACAAGAAAGCAAAAGAAAAAATCCTTGAAAAATGGGACACTTTTAGACAAAACAAGAATGCAAATCACCTTTGTTAAGAAAAAAAAAATTATATACAGGGTTGAAAAGCTTTAACATTTCATTCCTATCTTAAAAAATAATTGACCGTATCTCTATGCTATCTTCTAACTTCCACTATATCACCATCTTTCAGTACAGTATTTGGTATTGCTAGCTGACCATTCACTAGAACCAACTTTCCTTCCAATCCTATCCTTCTTGCAGCATCAGCTGCCGTGCTACCAGATCTCATCCTCATTATATTACCATCCGGCCACCTTATGATCACAACCTCACCAAGAACTACAAGTTTGGCTCCATAATATGAGGATCTCCCCAATATTGCTTCCCCTGAGAAGGCTTCTTGATGCACTTGTTCTTCTCACTGAAGCATTGTCCTCAGCAGATTGACCGGTTGTGATAACATATTGAAGAAATTGTTTTTTATATAATAGTTTGCCCACATAAGTTTTCAAAACAGCACCAGCAAGAAAGTGAGAAGTACCAACCTTGTTATTGATGCCACCTTCACAGGGGGCAGTGCGGGCAGGGATGGGGTCGAAATCAGATGAAATAGGAGTAACTTGTTCTCCCTCAAAAACTGCAGATACAACCTTCCAATATTGAACTTCTTCTTGCTCTGTCAGATTTATTATTTGTATAAAGATAGGCAACAACGTTCAAACTGGTCTTCCTGCAGTGCAGAAACACAATTTAAGTTTAGCTTATTGAATAACTTCAGTATCTAAAATAATTGTAACCACCAAAGTTGTCATCACTGTCTCAGCAATTTTAAACAAATTTATGGAAGTTACCACGCTCATAAGTATTACCATTCTCGTCAATTAACTGCTTCATTCCCAAAACATGATCACAATTATCATCACCATGCATGTATGCCCGCTGTGTAATTGTCCTCTCCGCCATTTCGCTTTCTTACAATTTATTTCCAAAAGTGCATCTTCAAATTTGCTCAACAAACCTATATCCCTAGTTCCTATCCTCCAGAGGGGACCCTTAACGGGTTACTGGTCATATTGCACAGATGCCAAAAATGGTTACTTACGCAAGTGTATACCACCTCAAATGGCTCTCTCATCATTACCATTGACGCTACTCTTAACTGATCTATATGTCATCAATGGTTAATTACGCAAGTGTATACCATCTCAAATGGCATCACATATAATTACTACTGGGGCTGCTTGTCAGTGGGCTATAAAAGTTGAAATGGAAAACAAACTAAGCAAACCAAATTCTTCAACTGTATTTACACACCTTGTGATACATCCCATCTTGACATAGCTTGTACTTCTCCAGGTAAGTACACCAATCACCATGCCCTGGTTTGAATCACCACTGATCAGAAACCTGAAAAGCAAAATCAAAAGAGAAAATTTCGGATTATGGGCAAGGTATCAACAGAGAAATAAGAAAATGAAAGAAAGAGAACGAAAAAGAAAAAAGAGAAAATAGTACATGCAGTCAAAATGAGTATCTAGCCAAATCTCTATTATCATTGAGTCGAGCACTAACCAGAAGATAAAGACTTATTAAAAAAAATAACCATTACATATGATCCAACTTAGCCTAGAAGTACTAGGAAAACCTCAATTATGATGCATCAGAAAAATAGACTAAATATTTTAGTCTTACACTATATAATGGAGATACTGAGAAGTCAACTCTCACATCACAAACTTTGACAAAAACAATTAGTCCAATGTTAAAAAATTGTGCATGACAATTACGTATTTTCCATGAAAAACTACCTCGTACAATACTCCAAGCATGTAAAAAGATTTCCTTATGATCTTTGAATATAAGATGATGATAAAATAAACTTCTTGAAGTTTGAACATCATATCATTAGGAGCAGACCCAGAATCTTTGAGAAAAAAATAATTTATAGACCGCAAAAGATAAGCCTATCTTAGCTGCATACTTTTTCTGCAGGTGCTTTTCATGATTTGTGCTTAATCGCTTTATCAGAACTAATAACCTCATTGGACATTGAAGGAGATACTATCTCAACCATACTCAAAATATATAACTTTCTCCAGACTTTCAGAGGCATAGGAAATGAACATATTCCAGCCCTATCTTATTGCTGTGACACTTTCCAACTACGACCCTAGAAATGTATTGAAGTTTCAATAGGCTTGCAAGCAAAGCCAAGAGTTGAAATGCAACAAAACCTTCTTGTAGAGCCTTGCATAAGCTTCCCAGCGCTTTATCTGGGAAGATGACCTTCTGTCTGCTACAGCTTCTGAATCTCCAAGCCCAAAGCTCACAGCCACAAGGAGTTCACTACCACCTTTGTCTACTCTGGAAATACTAATACGATTGATTAGTCAGATCATCAACATATATTAACCTTGGGATAAAATTATGCTTTGTACCTGACAATGACAGCTGCAAGTAAGTGACTTCCATCGACTCTAAGAACTGGATGTCCTACTTTTAATGAATTATACTTCCGGAATGCATCACTGTGAAACGAATTTTCTTCTTCCATCCCTTTGGAGTGCATGGCATTGCTCATGTAGCCAACCTTATTCTCCGTTTCCTTGTAAATCCAATGCGCAACAAGTCCATATTCTGCATGTGCATGCATTTGCTGCACAAAGAAGCCAAATCACAGGAGTGGATAACAGAGAAGAGAACAATAAACCTGACACACAAGTACATGCTTCAAGTCAAGAACCAGTTATATACCTGGGTCCTTATCTGAACCTCTAAAGGTGAGCCATCAGGACCTTGCACGGCAGTATGAAGAGACTGTGTAAGAAGCAAGCAGAGCATAACCACATAGAAAACATTTTTAGTATAAACAGAAGAGGTCAAGGAGTTCAAATGTTTAGTGGTAAATTGTTTATGCCCTTCTTCACTATTGAATCTCAACGGCCCATAATGTGCATACGCTCTTACAAACATTTTTTTAATTGTTATAAATTTATAATACAAAAATTAAAAAAAAAACGAGAACTACCAAAAAAGAGCTCTAAGAAATACTCTTTCTGTTCTAACTTAATAATTCTATTTTATAAAAAAATTATTCTATATTAATAATTTTACTTTTTAATAAAAATTATTATTATTTTAAATATAACTATTAATATAGGAAAGAGTATACTTCTAGAGACAACCCATTCTTAAACTGGTAGTTATATTCATTTTTTGAAATAAATAGATTTAATTATATATATTTTTAAAATATAATTATTAATTTTAATTTATTTTAAAACACGACAGACAACCAGTGTTTTAAAAACCGGCCCGGGCATTGACCCGGATTGGTCACCGGGCCGGTTTAACTGGGTTCGACCGCGGGTTAACCCAGGTTGACCCGTTTTTCAATTATTATATTAAATATATATTAAACATAAGTAGTTACACATAAAATCACCGCAGCTCAGTGGATGAAGTGCGTGATTCAGGTCTTTGGGCCTGGGTTCGAATCCCGCCTGGGGAAGGTTTTTCTGATGCATACTACAAAGTTGTGTAGCCCAATGGATAAGAAACTGTGTTGGGTTCTGATGCCTGCCACAAGTTCAAATCTCGCTGGTGACAAAAAATTTTGTACAGTACCTTAAACCGGTCCGGCCCGGTCAGCCGGGTCGGCGGTTCAACCGGCCGGGTTGTATTAACCCAGCCGGGTCAATACAACCCAGAAAATGAACTGACCCAGCCTGTTTTTTCAGCCGGGTCCGGTTGAACCCGGTCCAACCGGCCGGGCCGGGCCGGGCTGGTTTTTAAAACAATGCAGCCAACAGGGATAAATACAGGCCAGCCCTTCTCAAATGACAAAAATCATAAGCACGGAAATTATAAATTAACACTCATCTTCATCAATCTGAGACACTCTTCACAAACAAAAACGCCGATATGTAAAGTAGAAATATTACAACTAGAAACCGGAGAGGGGGGGAGAGAGAGAGAGGAGTCAATGGACGTCGCCGTAGGTGCTGAAGTGGTAGCGCTGCTCGTAGGGGCCGTTGAACAAGAGGTCGGCCTTGAACCACTCGGGGTACCGGACAAGATCCCCTGCAACGAACCGCATGTACCGGTGCCTGGGGCTCCCCTCTCGCACCACCCACACCTCCCCCCCCACGATGTACACCTGCTGGTCCACATGCCAGTCCCACAGGAATTGGCACGTTCCCATCTTCCACGTCGACCACCGCGTCACCCCCAACTTCTCCAGCCGCTCCTTCGGCACCCCTCTCTCCACCCTCACGTTCTACACCTCCTCAAGCGGCCTCTCAAACCTTTCCTCACCACCAACCCTCCCCCACCTCTCCTTCCTCTCGCTTCTTCAGCCATCCGCAGCGCCGTCAAGGACGGAAGACGCCGCCCAACTGCGAAGACGCCTTGACTCATGCTCGCTACCGCCATGACTTAGCTGTCCTATAACGATGGCTACCGCCACGAATTAGCTGTCCTATAACGATGACCACCGCCTCTCTTCCTGCCCTGCGCCGAAATGGATTAGATGGACGCCTCCTCTTGCGGCTTTAGCAGTTCAGCCCCCCCCCATAGCCAGTTGCGTATAGACTAAAAAGCCCTACTTTTTATCAAAATAACGACTATGCCCATTTCCCTATCCGAAAGAAGTCAATTGTTTAAAAAGCGCAGCTTAAACATGGTTCGATTGGACCTGTTGTACATTATTGGCTGAGTCATTTTGGGGTTAACTTCTGGTTTTATTGAACTGAAAAAACTCGAAATCATATAACACGATTGGAGAAAGAAGATATTAGAGGTAACTTGCTACGACTTACTTCTCTTGCCGAGAAAAAAAAAAGCCTTTAGAAAGAAAAATACACACAGTTGGAAGTTGGTAATTGACAGTTGTTAGTTAACATACATAAATATGTATTGTTTATGATGTTTATCTCATAATTTTTTAGAAGCTGAAGTGCACAAATTAAGGGAGATATTATCCCATAATATGGTACTTTATTGCCTATTTTACTAAAGTAAATATTTCAGCTTCCAACTGCCAATTGTGAAAGACATGAGTCATCATTAACGTAAGTCTTAAGTTTATTTAGTTCTAAAAAAAGTTACAAATTGTGTAAGGATAAAACTCATTATTAATATTAAGTACTTAAAAATATTTACGGTTTTAGTTTATAAATTTGAAGCTTGTAAATAAAAAAAATTCTAAAATTCATATAGCACTCATGTTTGAAAACACTATTAATGGAGAAGTGTCAAAATTAATGGAGGTTATGGTTGTAATATCCTGGATTTTTCTAGATTTTGAAAATTAAACACGTAGAAAATAGTATGTTGGCCCCTTACCTTGTCAGTTGAATAAAGTTGAATGAGGGCGAATTGAGAAAAAAGGAAACAAATATTATTGATTAGAGAGATGACTGAGATCTCCTAATACAAGCAAGAAATTAAACAGAAAATTACTTGAGCAAAAAGAAAAACTCGACTAAACTACCCTCTGTAATATGTATTTTGTGTGAGTCTTTCATATTATATAAGTTTAGTCAAGTCCTTAATTTTTTTTTTCTCAATTAATTTCGTGTTTTAGTTCTTGTCTTGTATTAGGAGATTTATTCTCTTTATAAAGATCAGTCCTCTCTCTTTTGTATTACCAACCTCTCCAATCAATAATATTAGTTACCCCTTTTCTCTATTCACCTTCATTAGGGCTATTCCAATAGTTTGACACTGCACATATGAGAGTAAATTATTAAAGAAACCCACAAGAGCAGAACTAGGAGAACTAAGAAAAAACACCAGATTGGGGGGCCACCAATAGTTTTAGCAAATATCAATGTATTATTTAGTCCATCTAACCTCCAAAAGTTCCCACCTCATTTCATTCCTTCAAATGGATCAAAGTTCACTTGCTTCAATAGGGGGTCTCGCACATTGGCATCGGTACCTATTGTTTAAGATTTATATGAAATATTCCTCTTTCATGCTCTTTCCCTGGGGTCCATATTTTTCATGGAGCCCCTAAAATGATGAAGTTTAGCTTTGATGGAATGAGTTTTCTTAGGACTGTAAAATCCTTCCCTCCCCAACACTTGATGAAATAAGATTGCAAGAGGTCTAGTCTCTCCAAAAGTGTCGCCTAGTTTTAAGTCAATTAAAATCCCACTTTTTCGTCCAGTTACATTTCCCACACCAAATATCTATAGTTTCAGCATGTACTTTATGTGAAACACCCCAAGTTGACACTTTGTTTCCCCTATTTCATGTGGAAACTATCAGTTGACTTAAATTTGTAGGTTGGGCTGCAGTCTTTTCCTCCAGACAACTTGGAAGCAGAGATCAGCATTTTTATTCAAGCCTCATCCACGGTATTTTTTTTTATCTTTTGTCACGAGATTCAAAGAATGACAAACTCTAGGGGAGCTAAAGAAACTCATATGTAAAGAATATAAAATAAACGCACAGCTATCAGCAAAAGGTTTGAAAACAGACCTGATTGATGTAGCTTCACCTTGAAACTCCAAAAACTAAGTTTGCAACATCATCCCCAAACTCTTCCTGTATGTCACGCAAAGTTTGACAGGTGTCATCAATCACATCATGCAGAATCCCAGACACAACCGTATCTATGGCCTGTGTCAAAATACTTCGTTAGCTGATTGATTTTCAAAAAAAAAGTTGGTTTTCAACTCCATAGAAATGATGTTCTCCACGAAAGAGTGCCTTATAATGAAATAGCATACTCAAAGCAAAAACTCTTTCAATCATGAGTCAAGAATGTCAAATGAGGAATATATACTCGATTGCCACTGGGAGGAACCATTGCTGCCAGGATCCGTCCTGCATGGATACAGTGTTAAATAAGGCTCCCCAGTTTTCCTGAACTGACCATGGTGAGCTTTCCTTGCAAATGCAATAGCCTTCTGAACCTGCCTCAGCAAAGATGCTTCAGCGCTAACTGCCTATTAGACTCTATAATAATAGTGCATGAGAGGTGCAAAAAAACCTTGGGATCCTTGAAGATAGTATACCCTGTTACATCTACTCCATCCAGTACAATAGAATCCGCAGTTCATAGTTTGTTTGTTATTGTGTGAAACAATACAATGGTCACAGAGCTCTATGCAAGGCACAACTCAATTGAAAAATAAACAAATCTTCTCCACTACATGTCACTGAAGTTTCGCTATTCAACTGGTCATATATCGACCTACACCACCTAGCATGCCCGTATGAATCCAGTCCGATGTGATTAACAAAGAAACTACCCAACCATAACCTCGTTCAGTTAAAGAATTTGTTCAATCGATTTTCAAGCCTACAAGTGCGTGTGAGATATAATTTTCAATTACAGAACAATTTAATATATGTCGTGTCTACCTGAATGAATTTAGGAAAAATGAATAAGAACCATCTGCTAAATTTGCGATAATAACGAAAAAGAGACCCTCATATTGATCATAAAAAACGAAGCCAGTCTAACACCTGAAAATGCTTCGATCAAACTCAAATTAGAACTTGCACAATGTTTTATTCTTTCCAAATTGAGAAGTAGAAAATATTTTTTTTTTATAAAGCGAAGTTTAAAATTAAGGACCTACCAGGCTGCTCTTCGACTCTAGGCCACAGGAAATCAACCTTAGTAGAAAGGCAAGCACCCGAGGCAATGGCAACTACCATGACCGCCACTTGAGCGATGGCGGAGGTGACGGCACCGTGAGTGGTGCCGGCACCAGCCGCAGCGGCGGCGATGACATTCCCGGAGCTGATGACAGAGCTCAGAGACGCAGAGACGGCCATCCTCGGGTAGACATGGTCAAACACGCAGCAAAAGCGGGTGGGGTTGTGGGAAAGCGCAAAAGGAGGGGAGGAGGCATCAGCAAGCCTGGCGGGGAGGAGTTTGGAGTAGCTTATGCGAGTGAGCATGGAGGAGGCGGAGTAGCTGAGGTGAGTGAGGTCGGGGAAGGTAGACATGGCGAGCACCCGCTTTGTGTGGGCGTCGCTATCGTCAGGCAGGCAGGATTGGGCACCCCGACGTTTTCACCACACAAATTGCTAACAAGTGGTTGACGGCGGGGAATGTGTGGCGCGCAAGGGGCTGTGGAGGACAAGACAAAACATGATTGTGGGGGCGGCCCCACTTCATTAGGTCCATCTCGCTCGTTGTGTCCTCGTTTTAGGCGATCATATTGAGATAGCCCCGCCTTCATGGGGCGGGGCCATTGGATTCCGAGCGGGGAATCGCAACCCGTAAGATATTTGAGGTCGCTAATCGGTGAACACAATTTGTAAGAAATTTCATCATCCAAAGGAGACAGAACCCTATATAAGCCACGGCCCGACTCCTGAATTTGTAAGAAATGTTGTCAAGTGAAGGAGGCTCTTATAAGCTCTGGCTCAAGGCGAATACGTGATAGATTTTATTCCAAACAGCATATAGAGTCTAGTGGTAAATTGTTTATGCCCTTCTTCACTATTGAATCTCAACAGCCCATAATGCGCATACGCTCTTACAAACATTTTTTTAATTGTTATAAATTTAAAATACAAAAATTAAAAAAACACAAGATCTTCCAAAAACAGAGCTCTAAGACATACTCTTTCTGTTCTAAATTAATAATTCTATTTTATAAAAAAATTATTCTATATTAATAATTTTATTTTTTAATAAAAATTATTATTATTTTAAATATAACTATTAATATAGGAAAGAGTATACTTTTAGAGACAACCCATTCTTAAATTGGTAGTTATATTCATTTTTTAAAATAAATTTATTTAATTATATATGTATTCTTAAAATATAATTATTAATTTTAATTTATTTTAAAACACGATAGTCAACAGGGATAAATACAGGCTAGCCCTTCTCAAATAACAAAAATCATAAGCACGGAAATTATAAATTAACACTCTATCTTCACCAATCTGAGACACTCTTCGCAAACAAAAATGCCGATATGTAAAGCAGAAAAATTACAACTAGAGACCGGAGAGGGAGGGAGAGAGAGAGAGGAGTCAATCGACGTCGCCGTAGGCGCTGAAGCGGTAGCGCTGCTCGTAGGGACCGTTGAAGAAGAGGTCGGCCTCGAACCACTCGGGGTACCGGACTAGATCCCCCGCCACGAACCGCATGTACCGGGGCTCCCCTCCGGCACCACCGGCACCTCCCCCTCCACGATGTACACCTGCTGGTCCACATGCCAGTCCCACGGGAATTGGCACTTTCCCGTCTTCCACGTCGACCACTGCGTCACCTCCAACTTCTCCAGCCGCTCCGCCGTCACCCCTCTCTCCACCCTCACGTTCTACACCTCAAGCGGCCTCTCAAACCTTTCCCCACCACAAACCCTCCCCTACCCCTCCTTCCTCTCGCTTCTTCAGCCATCCGCAGCACCGTCAAGGACGGAAGACGCCGCCCAACTACGAAGACGCCCTGACTCATGCTCGCTACCGCCATGACTTAGCTGTCCTATAACGATGGCTACCGCCATGACTTAGCTGTCCTATAACGATGGCTACCGCCATGACTTAGCTGTCCTATAACGATGGCCGCCGCCTCTCTTCCTGCCCTGCGCCAAAATGGATTAGATGGACGCCTCCTCTTGCGGCTTTAGCAGTTCAGCTCCCCCCCCCCCTTATAGCCAGTTTCATATAGACTAAAAAGCCCTACTTTTTATCAAAATAACGACTATGCCCATTTCCCTATCCAAAAGCCGAGTCAATTGTTTCAAAAGCACAGCTTAAACACGGTTCGATTGGACCCGTTGTACATTATGGGCCGAGTCATTTTGGGGTTAACTTCTGGTTTTATTGAACTGAAGAAACTCGAAATCATATAACCCGATCGGAGAAAGAAGATATTTGAGGTCACTTGCTACAACTTACTTCTCTTGCCGAGAAAAAAAAAAAAAGCCTTTAGAAAGAAAAATACACAGTTGGAAGTTGGTAATTGACAGTTGTTAGTTAACATACATAAATATGTATTGTTTATGATGTTTATCTCATAATTTTTTAGAAGCTGAAGTGCACAAATTAAGGGAGATATTATCGCATAATATGGTACTTTATTGCCTATTTTACTAAAGTAAATATTTCAGCTTCCAACTGCCAATTGTGAAAGACATGAGTCATCATTAACGTAAGTCTTAAGTTTATTTAGTTCTAAAATAGTTACAAATTGTGTAAAGATAAAACTCATTATTAATATTAAATACTTAAAAATATTTATGGTTTTAGTTTATAAATTTGAAGCTTGTAAATAAAAAAAATTCTAAAATTTATATAGCACTCATGTTTAAAAACACTATTAATGGAGAAGTGTCAAAATTAATGGAGGTTATAGTTGTAATATCCTGGATTTTTCTAGATTTTGAAAATTAAACACGTAGAAAATAGTATGTTGGCCCCTTACCTTGTCAGTTGAATAAAGTTGAACGAGGGCGAATTGAGAAAAAAGGAAACAAATATTATTGATTAGAGAGATGACTGAGTTCTCCTAATACAAGCAAGAAATTAAACAGAAAATTACTTGAGCAAAAAGAAAAACTCAACTAAACTACCCTCTGTAATATGTATTTAGTGTGTCTTTCATATTATATAAGTTTAGTCAAGTCCTTAATTTTTTTTTTCTCAATTAATTTCGTGTTTTAGTTCTTGTCTTGTATTAGGAGATTTATTCTCTTTATAAAGATCAGTCCTCTCTCTTTTGTATTACCAACCTCTCTAATCAATCATATTAGTTACCCCTTTTCTCTATTCACCATCATTAGGGCTATTCCAATAGTTTGACACTCTACATATGGGAGTAAATTATTAAAGAAACCCACAAGAGCAGAAATAGGAGAACTAAGAAAAAACACCAGATTGGGGGGCCACCAATAGTTTTAGCAAATATCAATGTATTATTTAGTCCATCTAACTTCCAAAAATTCCCACCTCATTTCATTCCTTCAAATGGATCAAAGTTCACATGCTTCAATAGGGGGTCTCGCACATTGGCATCGGTACCTATTGTTTAAGATTTATATGAAATATTTCTCTTTCAGGCTCATCCCCTGGGATCCATATTTTTCATGGGCCCCTAAAATGATGAAGTTTAGCTTTGATGGAATGAGTTTTCTTAGGACTGTAAAATCCTTCCCTCCCCAACACTTGATGAAATAAGATTGCAAGAAGTCTAGTCTCTCCAAAAGTGTCGCCTAGTTTTAAGTCAATTAAAATCCCACTTTTTCGTCCAGTTACATTTCCCACACCAAATATCTATAGTTTCAGCATGTACTTTATGTGAAACACCCCAAGTTGACACTTTGTTTCCCCTATTTCATGTGGAAACTATCAGTTGACTTAAATTTGTAGGTTGGGCTGCAGTCTTTTCCTCCAGACAACTTGGAAGCAGAGATCAGCATTTTTATTCAAGCCTCATCCACGGTATTTTTTTTTATCTTTTGTCACGAGATTCAAAGAATGACAAACTCTAGGGGAGCTAAAGAAACTCATATGTAAAGAATATAAAATAAACGCACAGCTATCAGCAAAAGGTTTGAAAACAGACCTGATTGATGTAGCTTCACCTTGAAACTCCAAAAACTAAGTTTGCAACATCATCCCCAAACTCTTCCTGTATGTCACGCAAAGTTTGACAGGTGTCATCAATCACATCATGCAGAATCCCAGACACAACCGTATCTATGGCCTGTGTCAAAATACTTCGTTAGCTGATTGATTTTAAAAAAAAAAGTGGTTTTCAACTCCATAGAAATGATGTTCTCCACGAAAGAGTGCCTTATAATGAAATAGCATACTCAAAGCAAAAACTCTTTCAATCATGAGTCAAGAATGTCAAATGAGGAATATATACTCGATTGCCACTGGGAGGAACCATTGCTGCCAGGATCCGTCCTGCATGGATACAGTGTTAAATAAGGCTCCCCAGTTTTCCTGAACTGACCATGGTGAGCTTTCCTTGCAAATGCAATAGCCTTCTGACCTGCCTCAGCAAAGATGCTTCAGCGCTAACTGCCTATTAGACTCTATAATAATAGTGCATGAGAGGTGCAAAAAAACCTTGGGATCCTTGAAGATAGTATACCCTGTTACATCTACTCCATCCAGTACAATAGAATCTGCAGTTCATAGTTTGTTTGTTATTGTGTGAAACAATACAATGGTCACAGAGCTCTATGCAAGGCACAACTCAATTGAAAAATAAACAAATCTTCTCCACTACATGTCACTGAAGTTTCGCTATTCAACTGGTCATATATCGACCTACACCACCTCGCATGCCCGTATGAATCCAGTCCGATGTGATTAACAAAGAAACTACCCAACCATAACCTCGTTCAGTTAAAGAATTTGTTCAATTGATTTTCAAGCCTACAAGCGCGTGTGAGATATAATTTTCAATTACAGAACAATTTAATATATGTCGTGTCTACCTGAATGAATTTAGGAAAAATGAATAAGAACCATCTGCTAAATTTGCGATAATAACGAAAAAGAGACCCTCATATTGATCATAAAAAATGAAGCCAGTCTAACACCTGAAAATGCTTCGATCAAACTCAAATTAGAACTTGCACAATGTTTTATTCTTTCCAAATTGAGAAGTAGAAAATATTTTTTTTTTATAAAGCGAAGTTTAAAATTAAGGACCTACCAGGCTGCTCTTCGACTCTAGGCCACAGGAAATCAACCTTAGTAGAAAGGCAAGCACCCGAGGCAATGGCAACTACCGTGAGCGGTGCTGGTGCCAGCCGCGGCGGCGGCAATGACATTCCTGGAGCTGATGACGGAGCTCAGAGACGCAGAGACAGCCATCCTCGGGTGGATGTGGTCAAACACGCAGCAAAAGCGGGTGGGGTTGTGGGAAAGCGCAAAAGGAGGGGAGGAGGCATCAGCAAGCCTGGCGGGGAGGAGTTTGGAGTAGCTTATGCGAGTGAGCATGGAGGAGGCGGAGTAGCTCAGGGGAGTGAGGTCAGGGCAGGTAGACATGGCGAGCACCCGCTTTGTGTGGGCGTCGCTGTCGTCAGGCAGGAAGGATTGGGCACCCCGACGTTTTCGCCACACAAATTGCTAACAAGTGGTTGACGGCGGGGAATGTGTGGCGCGCAAGGGACTAGGAGGACAAGACAAAACATGATTGTGGGGGCGGCCCCACTTCATTAGGTCCATCTCGCTCGTTGTGTCCTCGTTTTAGGCGATCATATTGAGATAGCCCCGCCTTCATGGGGCGGGGCCATTGGATTCCGAGTGGGGAATCGCAACCCGTAAGATATTTGAGGTCGCTAATCGGTGAACACAATTTGTAAGAAATTTCATCATCCAAAGGAGACAGAACCCTATATAAGCCACGGCCCGACTCCTGAATTTGTAAGAAATGTTGTCAAGTGAAGGAGGCTCATAAGCTCTGGCTCAAGGCGAATGCGTGTTAGATTTTATTCCAAGCAGCATACAAAGTTTAGTGGTAAATTGTTTATGCCCTTCTTCACTATTGAATCTCAACTGCCCATAATGCGCATACGCTCTTACAAACATTTTTTTAATTGTTATAAATTTAAAATACAAAAATTAAAAAAACACAAGATCTTCCAAAAACAGAGCTCTAAGACATACTCTTTCTGTTCTAACTTAATAATTCTATTTTATAAAAAAATTATTCTATATTAATAATTTTACTTTTTAATAAAAATTATTATTATTTTAAATATAACTATTAATATAGGAAAGAGTATATTTCTAGAGACAACCCATTCTTAAACTGGTAGTTATATTCATTTTTTGAAATAAATTTATTTAATTATATATATTTTTTTAAAATATAATTATTAATTTTAATTTATTTTAAAACAGGACAGCCAACAGGGATAAATACAGGCTAGCCCTTCTCAAATAACAAAAATCATAAGCACGGAAATTATAATTTAACACCCATCTTCATCAATCTGAGACACTCTTCGCAAACAAAAACGCCGATATGTAAAGGAGAAAAATTACAACTAGAGACCGGAGAGGGAGGGAGAGAGAGAGAGAGGAGTCAATGGACGTCGCAGTAGGCGCTAAAGCAGTAGCGCTGCTCGTAGGGACCGTTGAAGAAGAGGTCGGCCTCGAACCACTCTGGGTACCGGACCAGATCCCCCGCCACGAACCGCATGTACCAGTGCCCGGGGCTCCCCTCCCGCACCACCCGCACCTTCCCCTCCACGATGTACACCTGCTGGTCCACATGCCAGTCCCACGGGAATTGGCACTTTCCCGTCTTCCATGTCGACCACCGCATCACCCCCAACTTCTCCAGCCGCTCCGCCGGCACCCCTCTCTCCACCCTCACGTTCTACACCTCCTCAAGCGGCCTCTCAAACCTTTCCCCACCACAAACCCTCCCCTACCCCTCCTTCCTCTCGCTTCTTCAGCCATCCGCAGCGCCGTCAAGGACGGAAGATGCCGCCCAACTGCGAAGACGCCCTGACTCATGCTCGCTACCGCCATGACTTAGCTGTCCTATAACGATGGCTACCGCCATGACTTAGCTGTCCTATAACGATGGCCGCCGCCTCTCTTCCTGCCCTGCGCCGAAATGGATTAGATGGACGCCTCCTCTTGCGGCTTTAGCAGTTCAGCTCCCCCCCCCCTTATAGCCAGTTGCATATAGACTAAAAAGCCCTACTTTTTATCAAAATAATGACTATGCCCATTTCCCTATCCAAAAGCCGAGTCAATTGTTTAAAAAGCGCCGCTTAAACACGGTTCACTTGGACCTGTTGTACATTATGGGCCGAGTCATTTTGGGGTTAACTTCTGGTTTTATTGAACTGAAAAAACTCGAAATCATATAACCCAATCGGAGAAAGAAGATATTAGAGGTAACTTGCTACGACTTACTTCTCTTGCCGAGAAAAAAATAAGCCTTTAGAAAGAAAAATACACAGTTGGAAGTTGGTAATTGACAGTTGTTAGTTAACATACATAAATATGTATTGTTTATGATGTTTATCTCATAATTTTTTAGAAGCTGAAGTGCACAAATTAAGGGAGATATTATCCCATAATATGGTACTTTATTGCCTATTTTACTTAAGTAAATATTTCAGCTTCCAACTGCCAATTGTGAAAGACATGAGTCATCATTAATGTAAGTCTTAAGTTTATTTAGTTCTAAAAAAAGTTACAAATTGTGTAAGGATAAAACTCATTATTAATATTAAGTACTTAAAAATATTTACGGTTTTAGTTTATAAATTTGAAGCTTGTAAATAAAAAAAATTCTAAAATTTATATAGCACTCATGTTTGAAAACACTATTAATGGAGAAGTGTCAAAATTAATGGAGGTTATAGTTGTAATATCCTGGATTTTTCTAGATTTTGAAAATTAAACACGTAGAAAATAGTATGTTGGCCCCTTACCTTGTCAGTTGAATAAAGTTGAACGAGGGCGAATTGAGAAAAAAGGAAACAAATATTATTGATTAGAGAGATGACTGAGATCTCCTAATACAAGCAAGAACTTAAACAGAAAATTACTTGAGCAAAAAGAAAAACTCGACTAAACTACCCTCTGTAATATGTATTTTGTGTGAGTCTTTCATATTATATAAGTTTAGTCAAGTCCTTAATTTTTTTTTTCTCAATTAATTTCGTGTTTTAGTTCTTGTCTTGTATTAGGAGATTTATTCTCTTTATAAAGATCAGTCCTCTCTCTTTTGTATTACCAACCTCTCCAATCAATAATATTAGTTACCCCTTTTCTCTATTCACCTTCATTAGGGCTATTCCAATAGTTTGACACTCCACATATGAGAGTAAATTATTAAAGAAACCCACATGAGCAGAACTAGGAGAACTAAGAGAAAACACCAGATTGGGGGGCAACCAATAGTTTTAGCAAATATCAATGTATTATTTAGTCCATCTAACCTCCAAAAATTCCCACCTCATTTCATTCCTTCAAATGGATCAAAGTTCACATGCTTCAATAGGGGGTCTCGCACATTGGCATTGGTATCTAGTTTGTATCACGGACAGAAATGGACATGGACATAGTGTTATCCGTGTCTGTGTGCATCCGCCCTAGTTTGTATCATACTTTGTCCAAGTTCGTCTACTACGGACATGGGCAAATATGGACAGACTTCGACAAATATTTCAACATCTAAATTTTTATCCCAAATTCAAAAAATTTAGTATGTTGTAGCATGTTAAAACTTTCCTAACATGCCGGTATGTAGCATTTGGTAAGTGCCTATGTAGCATTTGGTAAGTGCCTATGTAGCATGTTAGGACAATCCTAATATGCCTGTCCTAACATGCTACATAAGTACTGGATTCATGTTTTTAAGTTGTCAAGTACCTATGTAGCATGTTAGGACTGTCCTAACATGCTACATAAGAATTGAATTTTATTTTTTTTAATACTTAGTAATAATTACTACTATATTTAAGGGAGTGTTAGGCAAGGGTGGTGGACGCGGCCGTCCACGGACATGGACAAGGGTATGTCCACGTCCGTAGCTCCCTATTAGTGCGGACAAAAAACTTGGTCCATGTCTACGTTCGTGTCTGTCCCGGACGAAAAAAGTTGTTCATTCTATATAAAAATAGACGTGGACGGACATATGAACAGACGTTCATGAGCACCCCTAAGGGCGGCCATCCATAGGATGGCGATGGGACCAGCCCCATTGGAAGCGCCACTGGTGGGCGATCTAGAAGGGCTAGACCCTCACCCTGTTGTGGCCGCCGGGGACGGTGCCGCGGGAGGGCCGATTGTGGAAAAAAAGAGGCATTTCGATGCCCCGCCGACCACAGCTTCTGAAGCTCCAAGCCCAAAGCTCACAGCCACAAGGAGTTCACTACCACCTTTGTCTACTCTGGAAATACTAATACGATTAGTCAAATCATCAACATATATTAACCTTGGGATAAAATTATGCTTTGTACCTGACAATGACAGCTGCAAGTAAGTGACTTCCATCGACTCTAAGAACTGGATGTCCTACTTTTAATGAATTATACTTCCGGAATGCATCACTGTGAAACGAATTTTCTTCTTCCATCCCTTTGGAGTGCATGGCATTGCTCATGTAGCCAACCTTATTCTCCGTTTCCTTGTAAATCCAATGCGCAACAAGTCCATATTCTGCATGTGCATGCATTTGCTGCACAAAGAAGCCAAATCACAGGAGTGGATAACAGAGAAGAGAACAATAAACCTGACACACAAGTACATGCTTCAAGTCAAGAACCAGTTATATACCTGGGTCCTTATCTGAACCTCTAAAGGTGAGCCATCAGGACCTTGCACGGCAGTATGAAGAGACTGTGTAAGAAGCAAGCAGAGCAAAACCACATAGAAAACATTTTAAGTATAAATAGAAGAGGTCAAGGAGACGGGTTACAAAGTTGTGCAGTAATCACCTGATATCCACTAAGCTTGGGATTGACAATATAATCGTCAAACTCACCATCAATTGGGCTACAAAGCCTGCAAAGGGAAGGAAGTCAAACGATGGCTTTCAGATTATCAATAGATTACTGATTTCTCAATGTGACTGGACAATATATATAGGTTATGGCTATCACAACAGAGTCCTAATCCTTGAATTTCCTCATCTATAACCTATGACGCAAACCATAAAGCTGCTAACATCATTAGAATCACGAAGATGCAATGCAGAAAGTAGCAATCACAGATCACCTGTGTATGATGTCAAGAAGACTGTAGCAACATTTAACTGCATCTCCATGTACGGCGCCATTCTTATCCCCAACAATTACCCTCAGTGCACGGGCATCATAAACTCGTCTGATGTCAATTTCTTTTTGCTTCATCTTATATACAAGAACATATGTGAATAGTTAGAAAATAAGTTAATATGACTACTACAGCATTCGGGATGCAAAGAGAGATCAGCTAAGGGTTAAAAATCACAAGAGAAATGACAAAAAGGAAAGACCACTATCTTGAAGTAGCAGAATTTGGAATTACCTTGCAGTAGATGCTATACAAGCTCTTTAGGCGACTAGATAGTGTTACTTCCATGCCTGGAATATATCTGCAAATGGAAAAGGAGAATATATTGTATCAGAACAAAATGGTAGCAGGTATTGCACAAGCACGCTATAATTGAAGATGCAAAATTCTATTCAAATTTAACTAGATAAAAATAGTAGAATATAGAACCTACGATGTAGAGATATATAACTCTCTTTCGAGGGCTTCCTCACATGCCACCAGGGATGCTAAAGCAATTCTAGAATCACCATAAAAAATAGATTTGGGGTTGTAAAGCTTTGAACATTTCCCAACGCCGTTGAGGAAAATGGCATGCTTCCTTCGATCTAGAAACAAATCAAATGGGATAACAACTTGTAGAAGAACCTGGAAGTAGAATATTGAAAACAGATGATATTGCAGATTCACTAAGAATAAACTGATTAAAGTAACATGCAGGTATGATAATGCACCCACTAAATGGTTTTTAAGAACTTCAGTCCTGAATTTGGAGAATAGAAAATGATAATACAACTAAATTGAACAGTATATCATAATCTTTTCCCTAGTTTCCTCTCCATAGTTATCCATGTTGTTGGTTCTTTCATGTACTTGTATAAGTTTATGTGTGTGCCCTTCATCCTACCCATTATTAGAAATCAAAGGAACAGAAAGAAACAATAATTGCACAATGCTATGGATTTAAATTCCTTCAGTTAAAAAAATTAAGCATATGATGGCCACTTAACCTTCACTCAGACGACAGCAGTCATTGGTGTCCTCACCTTCATAGGAACTAAGTCCTCTTCAGTCATCGTATATCTTTGACAGTCTGCATCATGCACAACTACAGGTAAGCAAGCCTTTGGAGAAATTCTTCTCAAATTTCTTGTCTTGTTGCTAGGATTCCACATGGAAGACAGCTCAGATCTCATTTGGAGAAAAATATGAGGCTGTACCTCATCACAATTAGCCATTAGATCCTACAAAGGCTCAGTATTCAAAAAAAATAATCAAAAGCCAAGAACTAATACTTAATATACGAATGTTTCTTTTTCTATTTTAATCATAATGGAGAAGGTATATATACCTAACTAATGAATTAATTAACAAATTTGGCCTTCTAACTTAAGTAAACAGAAAACCTGAAGAACAGCAAAGCACAAATCTTCCATTTCAGCTTTGAGTGCCCAGACCCCAATCTGGAGGCAAGTGAGCACCATACAGACAATGTCTCCTGGGTAGCTTGAGCCTTGGATGATGGTAAAGCATAGCTAGCGAGAGAGAGAGAGAGAGAAAGAGAATAGATTAGTTGTAGCAGCATGCATGTTTTCATCATATAATGCTACTTCAGTCAACAGCAATTATATTCTTCATTAATATAAAATTTTTCAGTGGAGAAATAGTGAAAATGAATTTTTGTTTTTGCAAAAGAAGAAATTCAGACACTTAAATCAATGTAAAACCACTAAAAGCAATTTAATAAGAGAAGAAAGCAAGGTGTACATAGTTCTCATGTTATGGAGACAATCAGCAAGCTTGATCAGGATGGCACGAGGGTCGTCAACCATGCCCAGAAGCATCACTCTTAAGTTACTGGCCTACATGATTGCATATAAATATATGTTAGATACAATAAGCAGCACAAATTGCAGGATCTATACAAGTGACTTTCCACCACAAATATAGCGCTATAAAATGCCAAGATATGCACATATAAGTGTGTATATATTTTGATGTAGCTACGCATATGTATGCATGTATATACATGACAAGCTATCTAGTGGATTGAACTTCTCCAATCAAACTATGTCGCAGATCCATGTATACGAATACGAGTAGAAAAAGGTATCACAACATGATTCCCTTCATTTTGTAATCCTTGACTAAACTGTGCATGGCATCAGCAGTAGAAATGTATCCATGTTTAAGTTAAACTGCTAAACATTTACAGTTAAACTTCTCTGTCCTTCTATTTTTAGAATGAAGGACAAAACTGAAAGATGTATTTCCATAACCCTATAGATGAGTCAAAATATAACTCATTTTAGGGCTTGCACAAGCCAACTAGAAGTATTATATGAAGGCAGCATTTTGTACAAAGAAGGTTAAACCATTCATGCAAAATGCAATGTCTTTAATAAGAAACATGAAAAAGAAACTGTGCAAGATTCTATGTAACACTAGTTAAGCCGATAGAATATGCATCCTCAGCCTTCTCAAACTGAGACCAAAAAAAGCTCACACTAGGGTTATGGGATGTAACGGAAACAGAAAGTGTAACAAGTATTGATCACAGCATCTTTATCAACAAAAAGGTGTAAAAGCAATTACTGGTAATCTATCCATAAGTGATACCCAATAAAAAACAAAAAATCTTTATTCCATGATAAGTGTCTAAAGAACTAACTCATTTCACTTTAAGAAACATACCTCTTCAGGATGCAGATTACTTTCATTCATGTTTGACCTTCTATGTCTCCTTAGTAGCTGCAAAAATGTCTCAAACTGTTGAGAAGAAGATACGAGCCAAAATAGAACTAATAGCCTTCCCCTAGGAGGGCCCTGCAGTAATGAAGCATAAATACACAACAAGAACACTGTGAGAAACATGCAAGAAAGAAGTATCCATTGCCAACATCCTCTACCTGAAGCAGAAGTGAAAACAAGAGAAAAAATATTTGGGAGAGCAGAGACACAAATGATCATTTTGCAGTGGAAATTGTTCTTGGTAGACAGTAGTCACTGGGCTGTGGACTTGATTGCAATGTACTACCTTGTTCGTGAAGAATTGGATTCCAGAGTTCCGTTGTGGACCACCAGAAGGTCTAGGGTGTATTTGATCAATAACTTCAGAATCGACTACAAGGTTGCAGACTTCGGCCCGCAGCAACTGAGGATGAAAGAACTGGTGCAAAAAATTCCGGCAAGAGAAACGACACACAGATCAAAGGACAGCAGTGGAACGGAGACAACCAGAGACAAACTGCAGACAGTCAGGGAGCAGACGGCAGTAACTGTCCACCGGACTGAAGTCAGAGGGTACAGCAGACAGGATTCAGAGAGAACAGAGCTGGTGGCCAATGGTGTATCTGTTGACAACAGATTCTGGAGGTAGGAGTGCTCATGGTCATTTGCAGTTCAGCTATCTGTCCGTGTCCATATTTAAATAAGGTGGACCTTTTTTATCTCCGGAGCACACAGACATGGACCAAACTTTTCTGTCCACCTACTAGGTGGCTGTGGACGCAGACATATAGTTCTCCATGTCCACGGATATCTATGTTCTAGCTAAAAAAAAGGGATCAATAACTAAGTACCATGTTAGGAACAGCTACTGGACAGTGGTAAGCAGTAAAAAAAGAAGGATCCAATAGCTATGTACCTAGAATGCTACAAAGCTATTGGACCCTGAGAGTTGGGTTCTTTAGTTCATGTCTGTGTCTACCTGTGTCCTTGGTATATAGACTAGGACAATACATAATGCGGATTATGTAGACCGACACACCGACACAGACAACCCTTTGTCCACATCTGTTTCTATTCGTGAGCACCCCTATCCAGCGGAAATGTTGTGGGTAGCAGCTGGCGATGTATCCAATCTCAGCAGCACAGAGGCTGGTGGACAGAGTCAAGCAGTTCGTGAAAACATATGCAAACAACAGACACAGTTCAGATTTCAAGGAATCTGGCCTCCGCTACCATGTTTGAACGAGGGTGAATTGAGAAAAAAGGAAACTAATATTATTGATTAGAGAGAAGTTTGTAATACAAAAGAGAGAGGACTGAGATATCCTAATACAAGCAAGAACTAAAACAGAAAATTACTTGAGCAAAAAGAAATAATTAAAGACTCGACTAAACTATCCTCTGTAATATGTATTTAGTGTGAGTCTTTCATATTATATAAGGTAGTTTAATCAAGTCCTTATTTATTTCTTTTTACTCAGGTAATTTCGTGTTTTAGTTCTTGTCTTGTATTAGGAGATTTATTCTCTTTACAAAGATCAGTCCTCTCTCTTTTGTATTACAAACTTCTCTCTAATCAATAATATTAGTTACCCCTTTTCTCTATTCACCTTCATTAGGGCTATTCCAATAGTTTGATACTCCACATATGAGAGTAAATTATTAAAGAAACCCACGTGAGCAGAACTAGGAGAACTAAGAAAAAACACCAGATTGGGGGGCCACCAATAATTTAGCAAATATCAATGTATTATTTAGTCCATCTGACCTCCAAAAATTCCCACCTCAATTAATTCATTCAAATGGAACAAAGTTCACATGCTTCAATAGAGGGGTCTCGCACATTGGCATTGGTACCTATTTTTTAGGATTTATATGAAATGTTCCTCTGTCAGGCTCTTCCCCTGGGGTCCATATTTTCCATGGGGGCCCTAAAACGATGAAGTTTAGCTTTGATGGAATGAGTTTTCTGAGGACTGTAAAATCCTTCCCTCCCCAACACTTGATGAAATAAGATTGCAAGAGGTCTACTCTCTCCAAAAGTGTTGCCTAGTTTTAAGGAAATCAAAATCCCATTTTTTTGTCCTGTTACATTTCTCACACCAAATATCTATAGTTTCAGCATGTACTTTATGTGAAACATCCCAAGTTGACACTTTGTTTCCCCTATTTCATGTGGAAACCATCAGTTGACTTAAATTTGTAGGTTGGGCTCCAGTCTTTTCCTCCAGACAACTTGGCAAGCAGAGATCAGCATTTTTATTCAAGCCTCATCCATGGTATTTTTTTTTATCTTTTGTCACGAGATTCAAAGAATGACAAACTCTAGTTGAGCTAAAGAAACCCATATATGTAAAGAATATAAAATAAACGCACAGCTATCAGCAAAAGGTTTGAAAACAGACCTGATTGATGTAGCTTAATCTTGAAACTCCAAAAACTAAGTTTGCAACATCATCCCCAAACTCTTCTTGTATGTCACGCAAAGTTTGACAGGTGCCATCAATTACATCATGCAGAATCCCAGACACAACTGTATCTATGGCCTGTGTCAAAATACTTAGTTAGCTGATTGATTTACCAAAAAAAAGTGGTTTTCAACTCCATAGAAATGATGTTCTCCACGATACAGTGCCTTATAAATGAAATAGAATACTCAAAGCAAAAACTCTTTCAATCATGAGTCAAGAATGCCAAATTAAGAATATATACTTGATTTCCACTAGGAGGAACCATTGCTGCCAGGATCCGTCCTGTATGGATACAGTGTGTTAAATAAGGCTCCCCAGTTTTCCTGAACTGACCATGGTGATCTTTCCTTGCAAATGCAATAGCCTTCTGAACCTGCCTTAGCAAAGATGCTTCAGCGCTAAATGCCTATTAGCCTCTATAATAATAGTGCATGAGAGGTGCAAAAAAACCTTGGGATCGTTGAAGATAGTATACTCTGTTACATCTACTCCATCCAGTACAATAGAATCTGCAGTTCATAGTTTGTTTGTTATTATGTGAAACAATACAATGGTCACAGAGCTCTATGCAAGGTACAACTCAATTGAAAAATAAACAAATCTTCTCTACTACATGTCACTGAAGTTTCGCTATTCAACTGGTGATATATCAACCTACATCACCTCGCATGCCTGTATGAAACCAGCCCAATGTGATTAACAAAGAAACTACCGAACCATAACCTCGTTCAGTTCAAGAATTTGTTCAATTGATTTTCAAGCCTACAAGCGCGTGTGAGATATAATTTTCAATTACAGAACAATTTAATATATGCCGTGTCTACCTGAATGAATTTAGGAAAATTGAAGTAAGAACCATATGCTAAATTTACGATAATAACGAAAAAGAGACCCTCATATTGATCATAAAAAACGAAGCCAGTCCAACACCCGAAAATGCTTCGATCAAACTCGAATTAGAACTTGAACAATGTTTTACTCTTTCCAAATTGAGAAGTAGAATTTTTTTAAAAAAACAAACAAACTTTAAAATTAAGGACCTACCAAGCTGCTCTTCGACTCTAGGCCACAGGAAATAGTAGAAAGGCAAGCACCCAAGGCAATGGCAACGGCCATGACCGCCATGTGAGCGATGGTGGAGGTGACAGCACCGTGAGTCGTGTCGGCGCCAGCCGCGACGGGGGCAATGACATTCCTGGAGCTGATGACGGAGCTCAGAGACGCGGAGACAGTCATCCTAGGGTAGACGTGGTCAATCACATAGCGAAAGCGGATCAGGTTGTGGGAAAGCGCAAAAAGTAAGAAGGCATCGGCAAGCCCAGCGGGGAGGAGTTTGAAGTAGCTTTTGCAAGTGACCATCAAGGAGGTAGAGTGTAGCTAAGGTGAGTGAGGTCGGGGCAGGTAGACATGGCGATCACCTGCTTTGTATGGGCATCATTGTCGTCAGGCAGGCAAGATTGGGCACCCCCGACGTTTTCGCCACAAAAATTGTTAATAAGTTTGTTACTACCTGGTAGTTAACGGCGGGGAATGTGTGGAGCACAAGGGACTAGGAGGACAAGACAAAACGTGATTGTGGGGGCGGCCCCACTTCATTAGGTCCAGACCGCTAGTTGTGGCCTTCTCATTTCAGACAATTATATCAAGATAGTCCTGCCTTCATGGGGTGGGGCCTTTGGATTCCGAGCTGGGGATCACAACTCATAAGATATTTAAGGTCGCCAATCAGTGTACTCAATTTGTAAGAAATTTCATCATCCAAAGGAGACAGACCCCTATATAAGCCACGGCCCGACTCCTGAATTGGTAAGAAATGTTGTCAAGTGAAGGAGGCTCTTATAAGCTCTTGCTCAAGGCAAATGCGTGTTAGATTTTATTCCAAACAGCATACATAGTTTAGTGGTAAATTGTTTATGCCCTTCTTCACTATTGAATCTCAACGGCCCATAATGCGCATACGCTCTTACAAATATTTTTCTAATTGTTATAAATTTAAAATACAAAAATTAAAAAAATTAAAAAAAAACAAGATCTTCCAAAAAAGAGCTCTAAGAAATACTCTTTCTGTTCTAAATTAATAATTCTATTTTATAAAAAAATTATTCTATATTAATAATTTTACTTTTTAATAAAAATTATTATTTTTTTAAACATAACTATTAATATAAGAGAGAATATTCTGTTTGAGACAAGTCAATCTTAAATTGGTAGTTATATTTATTTTTTAAAATAATTTTAATTTATTATATTTAAAAAATATATAATTATTAATTTTAATTTATTTTAAAACACGACAGGGAGATAGTCGACAGGGATAAATACAGGCTATCCCTTCTCAAAGAACAAAAAACATAAGCACAAAAATTATAAATTAACACTAATCTTCGTCAATCTGAAACACTCTTCGCAAACAAAAACGCCCATATGTAAAGAAAAAAATTACAACTAGAGACCGGAGAGGGAGAGAGAGAGGAGTCAATCGACGTCGCCGTAGGCACGGAAGTGATAGCGCTCCTCGTAAGGGCCGTTGAAGAAGAGGTCCGCCTCGAACCACTTGGGGTACCGGACGAGATCCCCCGCCACGAACCGCATGTACCGGTGCCCGGAGCTCCCCTCCGGCACCACCCGCACCTCCCCCTCCACGATGTACACCTGCTGGTCCACATGCCAGTCCCACGGGAACTGGCACTTTCCCGTCTTCCACGTCGACCACCGCGTCACCCCCAACTTCTCCAGCCGCTCCGCCGGCACCCCTCTCTCCACCCTCACGTTGTACACCTCCTCAAGCGGCCTCTCGAACCTTGCCCTCACCACCAACCCTCCCCTCCCTCTCCTTCCTCTCCCTTCTTCTGCCACCCGCAGCGCCGTCGAGGACGGACGCCGCCCAACCACGAAGATGCCTGGACTCATGCTCACTGCCGCCATGACTGTTACCTCCCCCTTGCGGCTTGAGCGGTTCATCTCCCCCATATAGCCAGTTGCGAGAAGACTAAAAAGTCTCTACTTTTATCAAAATAACGACTATGCCATTTTCCTATCCGAAAGCCAAAAAGAGTCAAAGTGTTTTAAAAGAGCCGGTTAAACCCGGTTCGATTGGACCCGTTAGACATTACGGGCCGAATAATTTTTCGGTTAAATTCGGGTTTTATTGAAATGAAAAAACTCAAAATTATATAACCCAATAGGAGGAGAAGATATTTGAGGTCACTTGCTACACCTTACTTATCAGCAGAGAAAAAGAAAGCCTTCACAAAGAAAAAATTAGTTGGCAGTTGGCAATTGATAGTTGTTAGTTATTATTATTATTATTATTATTATTATTATTATTATTATTATTATTATTATTATTATTATTATTATTATTATTATATATATAAAAGTTTATATGGGTCCGGGCTTATATACACTTACATAAGCCTGGGCTCTATGAGCCATCGGATTTACATCCAGTGGCCCATAATACTCATGGATTTAAACTTATGAGTATTATGGGTCACCGGATGTAAATCCGATGACCCATATAGCTCAAGCTCATATAAACGGGACTATATATATTATTTATAATATTTATCTCTTACTTTTTAGAAGTTAAAGTGTACAATTTAAGGGAGATATAATCACATAATATAGTACTTTATTACCTATTTTACTAAAATAAATATCCCAGCTTCTAACTGCCAATTGTGAAAAGACATGAGTCAATGTTAATATAAGTCTTAAGTTTATTGAGTGCTAAAAAAGTTACAAATTTTGTAAAAATAAAACACATTGTTAATATTAAATACTTAAAAATATTTATAGTTTTAATTTTTAAATTTGAAGCTTGTAAAAAAAATCTAAAATTTATATGTCACTCATGTTTAAAATATACTATTAATGGAGATTTTGGTCAAGTGAAATATGGCTCCCTTGGAGTATCAATGACTGAGAGGCTTGTGGCTTTTGCAATGGCCATGGCCAAATTGCATCTGGTCCTACCAAATACGAAAATGACTTGGAGGAGAAGAAGAAGAAGGTGGTGGTAGAGTCGGGCCACAGATGGAGGTAGGGGAGGTTATAGTGCTAAAGATGGAGGCAAGGGTAGTTAGGTTATTTTATGTAATATTTGTGACCTTTTACATATGCATAAGTCTAGTTGCATCATTATGCACATTAAGCGCACATTCTAGATATTATGCATATTATGGAACCTAGTTAAATAAAATAAATATTTTAAATTAAATTACTAACTCGTGAAATAATCCAATCAACCATATATTATCCATTAAAAAACCATAAGTGGCTCTCTATCTACTTCATTCATCATCAATCTCTATGGGCACATCTGTTGTGTTCTCTACTTCTTTACTCATGCATTATCCTCTAAAAAAATTTAACAAAGAAGATATAAGAAACCACTTTCCAACAATTCATAAAATCACAATAACAACAACAACAAAAATTGAACTTTCAACATAGGGTTTTGATCAAATACTCATCAACCAATGACTTGATAATATTAGACCTCAAGAGGAAAGAGATCATCAATAAATCAGCCTCTTGAAATATGAGATGAGCATCCAAGTTAAGGTTTTGATAATAAGAACATTATAAGATGAAAACCTAGAGTTCATGAGACATGAATGAGCCTCCTTTCTTAGGTTTCCCATAGAACACCTCTATTTATATGAGGGAGGTATCAAAAGACTAGTTTGGTGCAAATTGGACTCTAATTGACTTAATTTAGGAAATTACCCCAACCCTTACTATAAAAGGGCAAACCTGAGTCATTTCCATTTTTGGGAATAGGCTGAGGAGGGAGGTCAGGCCTAATCCCCAATTAGGCCCGAATTAGAAGCTGTTTAAGGTAAGCCTACTCTAATTAAGCACTAAACCCTAGTTTTCTTCTTAATCTCTTCTAAATCTACCATTTTCCCTTTGTTTCAATTCATTTTTGGATATCAAAAACTACTGATTTGTGTTTTACTACAAACCCTAACTTTCAAAATTCGATTTTTATTATCAACTAGCCCTAGATCTAAGTTTTAATTAGGGATTTCTTTGGTAAATCGATTTTTAATGGAGTTTAATTCAAACTCAATGTGTTTTTAAGGTTTTCAAGAAGGGTGACCCTCCAATCCAAGCTTAATCAAGTGCTAAGGTAATGGGCCTTCGAAAATTCAGTTTATCCATGGTAAAACTCTTGATTTTTGGCTTATTTTGAATGGATTTGCTTAATTTGGTGTGTTAATGACATGATCAGAAAATAAAAATATTTAATCCCAATTTCTTAGGGTTTTGTATTATTATGGTATGGTTTAACATTATGGAAGTCATGAAGGACTTTTGATGATGATTAGGGTGTTAGATGTGAATTTGAAGTGTTATCAATGATGTTTCGGTTTGGATTTACGAAAGGAAGAAGATGGTTCGGTTATGCCTTGTTGGCGTTCGAATGGCCCTTCTGGGCGTTCGAACGGTAACACTGCCGGAACGACAATTTTCCAGTTCAGCCGATCGAACGGCCTGCTAGGCGTTCGAACGGCCAAACTGTAAATTTCAAATTTTTACGTTTAGCCAATTGAACGGCCTGAATGGCGTTCGAACGACTACACAGTAGATTTGTGTTCTAATGCATGATGTTTATTTTGATGATTCCACTTTAGCTTGCCAATTTCATACGAATGTGGAGTGTTTTAAGCTATATTATGCTACTGAAAAGGCATGCTATTGAGGTTATAAAGTTGGAATATATGATTAGAGATTTGTCGAATGACTTATGTTTTGTGGCATGATGTTGGAATTGTCATCTTGAAATTATGAATGGTTGATTTCCTTTGATTAAGCATATTTTCAGTAGAACTACAACCTATTAATGGACTGATTTGTCATGATAGAATGTAGTTAGTTGATCTGTGGAGGTTGGTGAATACCATTACTCAAGGATGAAATGAATGATCTTATATGTGTTTAACCTTTGTGGTTGAGTTTTGATTTGAGTTATGATTTCAACTATTCTTCTCCTATGATTTCCACTGAAATTCATGATTTGATGTTAATTCACATGTGTAGTGTAGTAGTAAGTTAATTTCAAGCATGTTGAAATGTATTAAGTGAAGTACTTCTACTAGTTACACACACACATGTGGGGGTTAAACAATGATGTTGAAGCTTGATATTGTAATTATGAATGATGCATTAGGGGCTGATGAGAGCACTTATCATAGATTAGGATTCATGTATGCCTTGACCACGTATGTACCATGCTGCATGCATCATGAAAATGGATTTCCAATTGAGGCTTCATCGAGGTTAATAGAATTTGACCGATTGGATGCAATGTGGTGAAATTATGTGCCGGATTGATCGGTCGTGGATTAATCATAAGTTGATTGGTCCGAAAGGACATGTTTTGATTTGAGTTCCTGTGTGGAACGAGTGCACTCCCCAGGTTGAGTCTAGTTGAATGGAATTATGTGGGGACGAGTTGTGTACTTGTCTTGCGAATTGTGAGAATGTTAATATGAGTGTCATCTAGACCCTGAGAATTCAGTGTGGTATGCCATGTGCACCCGCTACCACGTGTTCTAGGGTACTCTGTGTGAGAACTCGGGCTCTTCCCTCCGCAGGTGATGTCCCTGGGCGAACACCCCTGCTCTAGATTCTCTGTGTGAGAATGGGACATCCTTGGCCAGGATCATCTAAGGCGAGCAGCATTAGGGATTGACAACCCCGATCTTTCTTTAATTCTTGTGTAGAATTTTGGACCATGACACGCCTTCGTGGCCTTGTCTATGTTCCCGTCTGTGTGACACCAAATTGTGATTACTCCTTGACGGAGGATGTTATGATATGATGCATGATGGAATATGTATGTTAGAGATACATCCATGCAGGTTGATTATGATATAATGCATGTGGGAATATGTATGTTAGAGATACATCCATGCAGGTTGATTATGATATAATGCATGTGAGAATATGTATGTTAGAGATACATCCATGCAGGTTGATTATGATATAATGCATGTGGGAATATGTATGTTAGAGATACATCCATGCAGGTTGAATATGATATAATGCATGTGGGAATATGTATGTTAGAGATACATTTCATGCAGGGTGTTTATGATGGAATGAAATTATATGGATTATGCTCTATGATGCAGTTTTAGGTGATGTGTATGTGAGATCAGAAAATGATGCACCATGTAAATCTTTGATCTGAATGACTATATTGTTATGCTATCGTATTTTTGATGTTGCTAGTGATATTAAAAACCATTGCTAAGTTTGTTAAACTCACCCATCTTTCTTGTGTTTTGTTTTGGGGCTGCGTGGTGTGACACGCAGACGGACAGGATCTCCTCTTTGAGGAAAGGTCAGAGATGGCTTGGATGTGATCATGGAGATCGTTGTGTGACTTATTTCCTTTGGTTTTATGTTTTATGTTTAGGACCTTTGTGTAGGGTTCTTTGTTGTTTTGGATTTATGTCACATTTTACAGTGGTGATGCTTATGACTTATTTTGAGCCAGTGTGGGCTAGTTAACTAAGCATGTGGGTTTGAGAATTGTTGTTTACTTTGTGATAAGCAACACTCTTTCTTTTCTTCTTATTTACTCTTGCTCAAAGGATTGTGCGTACTCCATAATTTTGGTAATCGCCCATGGTTAGGGTTAAGTCTTCCGCTAGATCATTTCTCAATTTTCCTTCGTCGCCCCCGCACGCTTGACCGGCCCTTGGACCGGGTTCGGCTCGGGTCGAGCATCACCGGGGCATGACAAATAGTGTGCATAATTGTACAAGCATAATGTACAAATTATGAAGTGAAAAGTAAGTATAATAAGTGAGGTATAAGAAGAGGGTAAACTGGGGTTGACTCTAAGGAGCTCAATTTGAGGACTTCCGAGTAAGATGTTTTGGCCGTAAGGTGGGTGGCGGAGATTGTATGAATATGTAAGGATTTGTATATGGTGAGCTATGTTGTAACTTGGATGGGTTAAGTGAAGTCTGCTGCCCTGACGAACTAGGGTTTTGGTTCGGGCTCAACTTCGGTTTGATCAGTGGAGCACGGTATGTTTGATTGCTTGTATGGCGTGATTGTACTGCATAATTTACTTAATTCAAACTTGAATTATAAGCAAAGCTAATGAGAGCGTTGTGAGTTTGAGACCTGAGGCTTTGACAGATTGAGTTCCGTGTTTGAGCTAGCCGATAATGAGTCGGCTGAGCATTTCTCATGTCTTGTCATAGTGTTTATCCTGTAGGATGTTTCTAGTGTTGTTTTGAGCACATAGACGTCTGATGCTCTATTGAGAGCGTTGTATGATTCTGCCCAAGAATATGATTCCGCCCAAGAATGGCACTGTATGATAGACAATTGTATGGCACTATAAGACCCTTTATGTGTGGGTGTTTATGTTTGCGCGTTCAAGTAGTATCATGGACCTACTCTTACCTGTTTAATCATGTGCCCCATGAGCATTGGTGTGCTTTGCCTTCGGAAAAGTCTATGATGTCTAGTCACTCCTCGGAGGCTAAGGTGATGCCCCAGTGGTATTCTTTTCCATTGCGACACTAGAGCGAATTAGTTGTAATGAGCTTCAGTGGTTGATAGTATGTGTACGATTGTAAGAGTATGAGTATGAGCACAACTGTAAGAGTATGAGTATGCGCAGTACTATAAGAGTATGAGTATTAGCACAACTGTAAGAGTCTGAGTACGACTGTAAGAGTATGATTCTGAGCAAGACTGTAAGTGTATGTTTCTAAGCAAGACAGTAAGTGTAAGATGATACGAGTAAGGTTGTACAAGTATGTGTAAGTTATATGAGTAAGCGTATGATTATATAAATAAGGTCATATAAGTATGTGTAAGTTGTATGAGTAAGCATATAATTGTACGAGTAAGTTTGTGAGACTTTGATTAGGAGTATATATGTAAGATTGGTTTAATGGTATGTGTTTGGCATGATGGTATGCGTGATTACATGCGTATGAACATGATTATGATATGCATGTTTGCTTCATGTTTGAGTTGAATGAACACATCTATGTATGGACTTACTGAGTTCACTGTTTAGAATTCCCCTACTGGGTATTTTGCAACTGAGTATGAAAACACTCATTACCTTATTTTTTAGCCTCGTTGTTTGGGAGGCTTTTACAGGTTTGTGACGGAGAGCTCCTGGAGATGGATGCTCGTTTCTGCGGTGGATTGACTCCCTTTGACTCAAGTATATCTTTGACTCACTACGAGTATTTTTGTGTCATGGTCTCTTGTATTGGGTGAGATGAGAATTAAAGTGTTTATGTTTTTTAGACTTGTAATTTAGATTAGACTATGGACTGTTATGGGACTTGCACTCAGGAATGTCTGTGAGAGATTTGTATTTAAAGTCTATGATCAAAGCAATTTATTCGTACGTTTATTTTCGAGTAGCGCATGACGATGTTTGATCGAATGAGTAAAAATTTGTATAAGAAAAACTGATGTGTGATGTTTTAAATTATAAAACTGCTTTCACAGGTTTCGTATTCATCATTTTTCTCAATTTACAACTGTTATATTGCAAAAAAATTTCGAGAATTTTAAAGAAAATATAATGGAAAATCTCAGGCGTTACATCTCTAACCTTAACCCGAATGGATTTTGAGTTAATTACGTATTATTGTGTGGTTTTGTTTTAATTTGCCAGTTTAACTTATTTTGGGGGGTAAAGTTTAATAATGATGGTTTTGATAAGGTTTTCTCTTATTTTTATAAGTCTCTATACTAAACTAAATTTATTCTATTTTTTGGATTTTTGGGAATTTTCATAAAATTAGGGCATCGACCCCACATCCACGTTTGATGGTGAGGGTCCCACAATACCTTAAAATTCACTTATTTTATGATTAAAGAATTTCAAAAAATTTAAATTCGTTTCAGCCTTAAAATTAGCAAAATTAGCTATTTAGGGCATTAAATTTTATGTATAGCCCAACTTTTAGTATTTACACCCCAATGACTTACTATAAAAGGAAAGTCCCAGCCCCATTCTCAATTGGAAAATAACTAAGATTGGAGGCTGAGAAGTGCCCTAATCCCCAAATGAGGAAACCGATTTAGGTATATTTTAAGTCTTAATTTCCACTAATCTTTTAAATTTCCCTTAATCTCTCTTAATTTCATCTTCCCCCAAAGTTGATTTTTGATTTACCTTACTAAAAATATTATTTTTAATCATAGAGAACCTTAGATCTACATGTTTTAAAGTGGTTAAGCTTAACATTCAAATTTAATTAGTATTAACTAAACCCTAACTTTGGGTAGGGATTCATGATGATTAGAGCTTCAAGTATAAATTAGGTTATATATTTGTTGGATTTTAGCATGATATTCTCCTTATCCTAAATTCATGTTTGATGATTCTCTATGTTTTATTTATGATTTCAGTAAATTTAATTATGAGGATGGGCATATGTGCTTGCACATGTGCCAATTATTAGGGAACCATGTTTCCATGTCTAGCTTAAGTATAGTGAAGATTATTCTTGACTAAATCTAGAATGACATTATAATTGGCTTGTACATACATTTTAAGGTTTTCGCCATATTTTATTCATAATTTTAGTAAGAATGAACTATGATAAAAATCATGAATGCATGTGTATAGTATGGATGATGGTTTGTTTATGTTGCACATATGTCTTTGCTTAGACTTAAACATTACTATTATATACACACTTGTGAAGGTATTTGTGGTGATTATTTGACACAAATGGACTAGGAATGATGCACATATTGACAATTTTGAATATATCCTTTGTATTAAGACTCATGTAGTGTTACTCACGTATATATCATGTTGTATACAATATCAAAACGGTTTATGAATGAGATTAATCATGATTAACCATGTTTGATTGATTGGATGACATGTGTCACGATTTGGATTTTTAAAAGCCTTTTTAAAATAGCATGAACGGTAAGTCACAAATTTTTTTTCCTTTCTTAACTACAAAACAAATCATTCGATTAAATATCCAGATCACGATAACTGGGGTTCATAAATACGAATATCAAATCATATAATATTATTACATGTCTCAAAATTCAATAAGAACAGCTCATCAATCTAAGTACAAGTTCGTCATCCGTCTAAAAATAAATAACGAAGTTGACTCTCACGTCAAAGATACACTTATGTACCGGAGTTGCATAAACGAAGAACTTCATCATGTGTTCAACAATCTTAGTTTCACTTGTCGTCGCCTGAAAAACCTACAACCAACCAAACCCAACAACCACAACAACGGAACCTCTTTGACCTCAGGAGAAGAGCTTCCAAAGGGGCAAAAATGTTTTATTAATGTTTTTTCGGATCGGTCTAACATAACCCGATGTTAGTTGCCTACGTACTCATCAGACAACATCTCCAATGTTTCCAATAACATCGGATCGAGACGTAGTTCTGCCTAAAAAGTACATTATCCTAAGAAGCATAGCATCACACATGTAATGCTTAAGTATTTTCAATCAACCTACATTTTATACAAGTTCTTTAATCGTTTCACTTATCTAATTAAACAAAAAATATCAAATAATGTTATTAATTATCTCACAACCCTTGTTCAATAATTAATAGTACCAATATGTATTTACTTCGAGATAACTCAACTCTCGAAGAAATCTTGAAGAAATTTCTAGATAAAAGACTCCAACATTGGAGTAGACTGCTTAATAATAGCTTGACCAAAATCCTTAGGGCTCTAAATAGCCTACCACGAATCTGGAGAAGAGGACCCCCAACTGTGCTCATGGACATAGATTGACGAGAAGCACAAGCCTTCCATGATGCTCATATAACTCCGCTTTTCGTACGTACTATATGGTCATAGGAAGACCTGCAGGAAACCCATGGTAGATACCTCTCTGGCCAATACCCAAACTGTCGTGGTAATAAAGAAAGAGTATCACAATCTCCACCATCCCAACTCAGGGAGAAAATGTCTTCTAAGACATTACTAACGTATCCATAGAAGTCTCAGGTTTTTATGACTATTGACTCCCCCAAACATCTGAAACTTAGACTCGAATATTTTCATTAAGTCAAGTATTTGCCCAACCATTTGGGTCCTCTTCACATAATGAAACGGCCCAATAAATAGCTCATCCACTTAGCTATGACTCAAAGAACATCCCATAACCACCCTCGGTTTATTAAAAAAAGTAAAATTCTATGTCAGGGCCCCGTTCACTACATGAACATGTCTCAAACCCTATTGAGAGTATTTTAGTCTTTATTTTGATTAGATGTTCTCCCCCCAATCCAATGAGAACCAATATCTCTTGATTAGTCTTTATTAATCTCAAATTATTGATTAATGCATCATAATAATCAACATAAATGACATCAGTCACACAAGTGCATAAATAATAAATAAAAGTCTATTGCACTCATTTTCGGGGCTAGGGCTCAGCAAATTTTAAGCCCGAGACTGTAAATAACGCTAACACATTATGCGATTTACATATATAATACCCTAATGGAGTTCTGCATTGCATTGTGGACATGTGTATTACACTGCCCTAAACCCTGAGAATTAGGGGTATTCCCCTTGTTTCCTCTAACACTATGACCTGACAAGGTCTTTGTGTCACTTACTGGTCACACCCCTTCCTTTTGAAGTCATTTAACATCATTATAGGGTACCCTAACGCTTGGTTATCTAGGTTATATGTTTCGGCAAAACAGAATATATTGCCCTTAAGGGTGTTAGGGTCATTTTACCATGAGGTATGGTACCCTCCCTTAGGTTATTTTGGTTATCTCACTTCTCATCTATGGATTTTAAGTCCTTACCCTCTCCCAAGGCTGCACTCTTAAATTGACTCACGCTTCTATTCTCACGAATGTGGGCGGTCCGCTCATATAGATATTTCTGTTATTTTGTTCAAGGCCTTATTGGCATCCAATGGGTCCAAAATTGGGCTCAAGGGTACTACTTAACTTCATGGACTCGGTGTAATTTTCCCGGCGTGTGATGTGGTCGTAAACCCCTTAAACCGACCTTGGTTGACTTAACGGTTTATGATTAACCTTAAAGGAAAAATGGTTAATTACCCACTCACTGGAATTTTTCCTCACTATGAGGTTTGGTCTATATTTAAGGTACATATTAAGCTTTTACTAAAAATTTCTCTAATTTTTAAATCCACTCATAGGCCTTTGAACTGAAGCCCCTAGGTCGGGTAAGTAAATATTGCACTGTAATTTAACTATAAGGGATAAAAAAATCATTTTACATACTTTGAGATTTTCCCCAAGACCTAAAACTTAGCCAGATCACTCGACATTCTCTTCCGTTCGTTAGGCATTTTTTTTCAAATTTTTATAATATCTAAAGCATCCTGAACCAGACCCGGT
This sequence comes from Saururus chinensis, assembly GCA_035235625.1. Classification (NCBI taxonomy): domain Eukaryota; kingdom Viridiplantae; phylum Streptophyta; class Magnoliopsida; order Piperales; family Saururaceae; genus Saururus; species Saururus chinensis. Next base: position 39,910,017 of record CP141145.1, read on the forward strand.
TCAGTCCTATTATTTTACTTTTTTTAACCGGACCGGGAATTAAATCCCCGGTCCAACAGTCGTCTTCCTCGCGGAGACGACTGTGGAAATGGCCATGGCTGTTCTCATGGCGGTGCTGGTGGTGCTCGGCCTCCGGCCAAGCCAAGATCTCCCCGTCGACGGCCGAGATGACCTCCGGCCGTCGCTGGGTCGCGGCGGCTAAGTCCGCCGTCCCCCCTTTTCTCTCTTATCTCTCTCTGGATCGAGTTGCTGACGGTCCAATCTACGGCCTCTGTCTTCCGCCCAACCAATCCCGGAGGCGTCCCACGAATAGGTGGTGATCCAGTCGAGTTTTCACGGTGCCCGTACCTTCACCGCCGCTAGATTTGGTCCGAACGGAAGCTCTGCTTTGCACAGCTTCCCGACCCACTCCTGGCATCTCAAACCGTTGCCGACGGAACACCGGCAACGGTCAACCGTGGCAAGTGAAATATCAGCTTCTGATCATATTGGAAAACGGCACAAAGATTCCGCCTTTGGATCAAGGAGCGATTCCACGATGTAGAAATCTGGGTTCGATAATGATCGGAGGATTTCGAAAAGGACGAACCCGGCTTGAAGTCATCAACATAAGCTCCCATCGATTAATAATTAATATATATCTTAATTATTTTAAAATATTAATCAGGTTAAGTTTCTTACCTCCCGGAAGCCATAGTTTTTGCACGTTCCCTCACCTTCCTTATCTTTTTATACACATTCGGATTAAGAACCCTAATCCCTTAAGAAATTACATCAAACCACCCACTTCGACAACTTAATTAGGCTTTTAAAATTAATTTTGTCACTTTATTTAACCGGGCCCATATAGTGACTTAAACGGACAATTCAAATGTCCAATTCGGGCAAACAGGCTATGTACTATATTCAATTACGAATAATGGTATCTCCCTCGTCTGAACTCCAATTTGAGAATTCTTTGTGGCGTTGCAAAGCTCTTTTTGTATATTTTTCATCCACATAGGTCTTAACTACTAATTACAGTCACTGATCAAGTTATTCTTATAAGAAGTTCAAGGGTCCAACACCTTGGTTGACTTCAAAAATTTTGAAAATTCCCAGATGTTACAACATGGGTTGTCGGATTAATCGATCAAAGGCTTAACAAAATTGATTTGGGTTTGAAAGGACATGATTTTATTTTGAGTTTGGTTGGGAACATGGTACCTCCCCAGGTTGAGATGAGTTAATTGCGGTTGAGTTTATTTGTTGAGTTATTTGGACCCTAAGAATCCAGTATAATACGTCCGCGTGCACAAGCTACCATGTGCTCTAGGTTTCATTTGCGGGAATCAAACTCTCCCTTGCAAAAGATTGTCCTTGGCGAGCACACTGCCCAATGTTTTCCTTTTGTAGAAGTCAAACATTCCCGCTAGGTTTGTCCTTATCGGGGAGACTGCTCTAGATTTCTGTGATACCCCCTTTTCCGATTACATCTAACCCAAGAGGTTAGGGATAATTATATAATTTTTGGATAAATTTTAAAGAATTTTAGATATTGAAACTTTTGTATATAGGTAGAGTTCGAAGAAATGAGCGTAACAAATCGAAGAACGCGCAAAATAGAGGTCGATAGTGAAAGTTACAACATCGAGAAACATGCAATTTGAGGGGGACTCACTTGAAAAGAGTGGGATAAAGTGCTTTAAGTAGTATAGTATTGAAGGGCTCGTCGATACAAGCTCAACGGTACCAAAAACACGTTAATTCAAGTCCAAGGATACTTACATTTGAAGATAAGTATTTAAAAAAACAAAAGAACAAAAGAAAATGAAAAAACATCGCGCACGTTTCGGCGGGTGCCGCCATGGAAACCAGCGGTGCCGCCAAAACTGAAGGTGCAGTACCGCAGTTTTGGTGCACCAAACCCTATATAAGGGCTTCTGGGGGTGCTTTTGAAGCGAGAACTTCATTTTCTCTATTTCTGATCATTTTGAGTCTGATTTAGTCCGTTCAAGAGGCGTTATTAAATAAATCGAGTGTGTTCTACGTAATAGAGAGGTCCATTCATTTGGTGACCATATAAGGGAGAAACATCCTGAGATAAGAAGAGGCTCTGCTTGTCGCACTCAAGTACCGAAGAAAGAAAAATGGTTCGGAGCAAGAGGGGATTCCGTCCTCAGGCCATAACGAGAAAAGTGACCCATAGTAGGGGAGGCACTCTCCTCCACCGAAGGGCCACACAGTGAGAAACATCCCCTGGGTAGTTCTATCCACAACTTACAAGCACGAAAAGAAGAAAGTGTATCTAGGTAAGGGTATATTTTATTTGTCGCCTCTAGGCACTAAAAGTGAGAAGCGTCTCTGGGTAAGGGGATATTTTGTCCATCGCCTATGGGCATGGGGAGCGAGGAGCATCTCCGAGTAAGAGGAGGCTCTGACTACCATCTCCGAACCTGAAGGAGAGGATACCCTAATGGAATGAACAACTCTGAACACTGCCACTTCCGATATTTCAAAGGAGTAAGCATTTATGACCTTCTGCTTTAATACGTAGACATCCTACAGAGATAACTTAGGATGTTAAATTACTTATATACATGTACATCTTAATTAGTGATATTAATATACTAAATAAGATATATGATTATGGTCTGATGTATTTTGATATGTTTTAATTCGATTGCTTTGATATGCTATACTCTAATTCATTGTGTTATAATATACTTTGTTTTGATCTAACATGATCTAATAAGCTTTGAAATACTATGTTTTGATCTTATATGCTCCAAAATGATCTGAAATGAAGAGACAAAATATGATATAATATGATGGGATCTTATGTATATGATTATGGTCTGATGTATTCTGATATGTTTTAATTTGATTGCTTTGATATGCTATACTCTAATTTGTTGTGTTATAATATACTTTGTTTTGATCTGACATGATCTGATAAGCTTTGAAATACTATGTTTTGATCTTATATGCTCCAAAATGATCTGAAATGAAGAGACAAAATCTGATATAATATGATGGGATCTTATGTGATCCAATATGCTCTTTTGAGTTCAATAAGATGTGTAATTCTGTTGATTTATTAGTTTTCATTCGACTCCGATGATTTATAAGATTTTCTATTTGACTCCAATAATTTATGAGATTTTTTGTTTAACTCCGATGATTTGTGAGATTTTTGTCTGACCACGATGATTTATGAGAATTTTGTCTAATTCCAATGATTAATGAGATTTTCGTTTGATTCTCATGATTTATGTGATTTTAGTCTAACTCGGAATGATATATTTCGATATAATCAAATACATATTTTAACATATATAATTTTGTGATGTATGATACATGTAATAGCCATTAGGCAGAACTATATTTAGATCCGATTGTATTGGAATAATATTATAAATGTTATCCAATATGTACATAGGCATCAAATAGCAAGGCAACATTACCTCAATCCAAATTAAATATAAATATATGTTTTATTCTGACCCACACATTGTGAGTTTTGTAGCTCCGAGTGCCTAGAAGAATGTTATACCTCCTCACACAGAGGATATTTCCTTTTTTAAGGAAGAAAAATTTTTAATATGCGATTTCTGGACCCCAGCTTTGGTGAGGGAGTTACAAATGGTATCAAAGCTTTAATCTATCTGTGAGAGTATAATGTTTACTAAATATATTAAATTAATAAAAATTCTAATTTTAAATTTGAAATGATATAAAAATTTTATTCTGAATGTGTTGTTATTAATTTGAAATGAATTTTGATTTTAAATTAGATATAATATAAAATTTTTGTTCGGAATGTGTTGTCATTAGTTTGAAATGAATTTTGATTTTAAATTAGAAATAATTTGAAAATTATGTTTTGAGTGTATTGTCATTAATTTGAAATGAATTTCGATTTTGAACTTTGAGTTATATACGTATAATATTGGATTTATCACAAACTCTGATTTTGAATTTTTCATTCTGCATTTGTGATATTGGATTTAATATGGATTCGAATTTTAAGAACTCCGATTCTCAAGGAGATTTTAATTTTAAATTTCTATTTGAATGCATTGAAATGGATTTGCTACAAACATTAATTTTAAGAATTTTGATTTTGAATCGAAAATGATTTGAAAATTACGTTAGGAATAAGTGGTATCATATTTTGATTTTTAATTCCATTATGTTGGTGGAACATCAAAATTGCTTTGAACTCTAATTTTTATTAATTTTGATTTGTTCAATTAGAAGTGATTTACAATTTTTGACCTACATGTGTTGTATCGGATTGATCTGTAATTTATGCGTTGAATGTGTTGTATCTTATTTAACACGACTTTAATTGAAAAATTATTTCAGATTTATGTTCACCATTATTGCAAAGGATTTGATGTAAGCATCGATTTAATGATTTTGATTTTGAATTGGAAATTATTTATAATTTCTCTCAAAATATGTTGCTTTGGGTTTAATACATTTTTAAATTGGAACAAATTTTAAATTTTGTTTCGACTATAAAATTGAATTTAATACGAACTCGGATTTTGAACTTTTTATTCTGTATATGTGACTTCCGATTTTATACGAACTCCGATTTCGTGAATTCTAATTTTTAGTTGTGAGTGATTTGAAAATTTTATTCTGAATAAGTTGAATGGGCTTTTATTTAAATTTTTTATTCTACATGTATTTCAACAAATTTAAGACAGGTTCTAATTTTATGAATTTCACTTTTAAATCAGGAATGAATTGAAATTTGTTTTGCACGTGTGCTATTGGATTTGATTTGAACTCTGATTTTACGAATTTTGAATTTGACTATCGAAAATGTTGTTTTGAATTCGTTACATGATTTTTTTAAAAATGTTTTCAGCGACTTCGATTTTAAATATATTTTAAACGATGGTAGAATTACTAAGGAGTAACTACTAACCGCTCATGATATGGGACATGAGGTGCTAGTGGAAAATTCTACCAGGGTTTTGAGATGAAATTTGATTTCAAACTGTATGTTTCAGAAAATGTATTTGATTAAGAAATAAATTTGTTTTAAAAAGAGGTGAAACTACCTAAGAGAACCACCAAACACCTGTGGTATAAGAGGTGAGGTGTTAGTAGGTAGCTCTACAGTAAATTCTGCCGATTTATTTATACTAAATTCAATTTTGAAACCTCAACATTTTAGAAGTTCTATTTAACTTAAATCGAATCTGTTTGAAAAACAGTGGGACTCCCAAAGAGAAATTATTAAACACCTATGGTATGAGATACAAGGCGTTAGTCGATTTCTCTAAGGTTAAATCTACTGGTGGATTTGATAAAAAATATAATTTTAAATCCTTTATAATTTGAAAAACGGATTTGAAATTTAGTAAATTTGTCTCAATCACCTATGAAATTACTAACACTACAACAAATTGCAGTATTAGTGACGCATGTAAGCGTCGCTAATAATACCATAAGTGTCACAATGAGTATTAGCGACACATAAAAAGTATCGCTAAATATGTCGATAAAACTATAGTCGCTACTGCTTGTAAGTGTTGCTAATAGTATAACATTAATGACGTATAAATAAACGTCACTAAATATGTTATTATTAATGACGTATACTTATATGTCACTAATAAATTACTATTAGCGATGTTTATCATTAAGCATCACTAATAGTTATGTATTAGCGACGCTTATATATGTGTCGCTAATAATAAAAAAAATAGTTTACCAAAAAATGGAGTAAAAAATTTTATTTTTCTATTGGCAACGCTTTTGAAAGTGTCGCTAATATATAATAATGTTTTTTATTTTTATAAAAAATTCATTGGTGATGCTTTTAGAAGCGTCGCTAATGACTTAATAAATTAATAAAAAAACTAGCTAGCGGCATGACACCGCCGACGGGGGATCGGAATCCGAAGGGGACCCTTCCTCTGATCTGGGGGGAACTAGGTGTAGGGGGTGGAGGGAGGAGCCAAAATCCAGGCGGGGGCCGGCCCCGAGTCGTTTCCTCCAATCCGTCAGGCGGAGGAGGGGGACAGGAGGGGGAGTGAGAGGGAGGAGGGGGGACAGGGGGGAGTGAGAGGGAGGAGGGGGAAAGGGGGAGCCGGGGGTGAGAAGGGGGGAACCGGGGAGGGGAAGGGGGGCGAAGCAGAGCCGGGGGCAGACATAGGATGACAGAGGGCAGTTGTGATGCAGCGGGGCGGAAAGGCGGCTAGGACGCAAGGGCAGACACGCGACTAGGGTGCAACGGGGGCAGAGGTCGGCTGGGGTGTAGCGAGGCGGATGGGTGACTGGGACAGCGGGGCGGACAGCGGCGACAGAGGACGGCTGGGGTGAAGCAGGGCGAACGGGAGGCTGGGGTGTAGTGGGGTGGATGGGAGGCTGCGGTGCAGCCAGGCGGCTAGGATGCGAGCAGAGACGACGATGGTTGGGGTGCAGCAGGGTGGACGACGACGGGTGGAGGCAAGGAGCGGAAGAATGACAAAAATTCCGCTCAGGCGAATATATATCACCTGCACTGGGCAAAAATTACGCCCCGCGCGGGCATTTTTCGGAAGTGCATTATTTTTTCTTACGACACTTAGAGAGTGTTGCAAATAAACGTATTTGCGATGCTTTGTCTAAGTGCCACGTACATTTATTTTTTGCCGGCCAATAATCATACCGTCGCACATATTATATCTTAGCGACGTTATCTTGAACGTCTCAAATAATATTTATTTATGACAATTATACATAAACGTCGCTAACATCGTATCATTTGTGATGCTTACACACAAGCGTCGCAAATGCTCTTACTTTTTCTACCTTCCCCTCTCTCCTATCTCTCTCTTCCATTTCTCTCTCTCCTCTCTCCTCTTTCATCTCTCCTCTCTCTCTCCCTTTCCTCTCTATCCTCTCACTCCCCCTCTCCTCTTTCTTCTCTCTCCCCCCCCTCTCTCTCTCCTCTCTCTCTCTCCCTCTCCTCTCTCTTCTTCCTCTCTCATCTCTATCTCCCTCTCTCCTCTCCTCTCCTCTCTCCTCTCTCTCTTCTCCCTCTCTCTCACTCTCTCTCTAAACCTCTCTCCCCTCTCTCCCTCCCTCTCTCCCCCTCTCTATATCCTCTCTATTTTATATTTTTTATTTAAGAATTAATAAATAAATAAATAAATATGTATTAGTGATGCATAGGGCTATACGTCGCTAATACTAAGGGTATTAGCGACACATATGCCTATACGTCGCTAATACTAAATCGCTAATACATTTTTATTTTTTATATAATTTTTAAATAAAAATATAAAACAAATAAAATAAAAAAATTTCCTCTCTCTCTACCCTCTCTTTCCTCTCTATCTCTCTCTCCTCTCTCTCTACCCTCTCTCCCTCTCTCTCTCCTCCTTCTCTCTCTCTCCTCTCTCCTCCCTCTTCTCTTTCTCCTCCCTCTTCTCTCTCTCCTCCCTCTCTCCCCTCTCTCTCCACTCTCACCTCACTCTCTCACCTCCCCCTCTCTCTCTTCGATCCCTCTCTCTCCTCACTCTCACTCTCACACTCTCTCTCCATGCACTCTCTTTACTATCTCTTTTATTATAAATTATATTTTATAATTAATAATAAAATTTAAGAAATTTAAAATATATTATATAAAAATAGTGAAAGTTTAATCTATTATTAACACTAGTTTTTATTGAAAATTTAATATTTATTTATTGTATATAAAAATATTAAATATTGAATAAAATATATTATATTTAGAAAGCTTATTATAATTTTTTAATATTTTTTATTAAATAAAATTAATTAATAAAGCTATTAGCGATTCTTGTGAATAAGCGTCACTATTAGAAATTGTATTTGCAACGCTTATTTACAAGCATCCCTAATAATTCATTTTTTTTAATTCATTACAATTAGTGAGGCTTTTGTAAGCGTCATTAATAGTTATATTTTTTTAATTAAAATATATATCTTTTAGCGACGGTTGTGTAAAGTATCGCAAATAGAGGAACTAAGCATCGCTAATATATGACTATTAGCGACGTATACGAAAATGCATTGCTAATAGTTCTTTTTTTTTCAACACTTTTTCATTCGTCGCAAATAGTTATTTTTAGCGACGCTTAACTTTGCGTCGCTAATACTACATTTTGTTGTAGTGATATAAAAATCAAACATTCGTGGTATGGGACATAGATACCTACTGAGAGAAATAATCGGTTATGGCGTGCACTGATGTAGAGCATCATGGGAAAGCTCCTAAATTGTTATGGCTTCTGTGGCCCCGTGAGAACGGGAGAAAGCCGTTATATATCATGACTCTCTAAATGAATGATTGATTCATCAAATTTTAAAAGAACGATATGTCTAATTTTTAATGACATATCGGAATTTTTGAATGATGATTTATCCAACTCTAAATTAATTATTGGATTTCATTTATGGATGCTTTATCAGATTTTGATGAATGATTGATTTATCTAGTTTTGAAAGAACAATATGTCTGATTTTAAATGACATGTCAGATTTCTGAACGATGATTTATTTGACTATGAATTAAGTAACCAATTCTGTATGATATGATTATCAGATTCTAAATTAATAATCGGAATTTGTTTAAAATATTTTTTTCGATCATAAATTATCGAATTTTGTTTATGAATGTTTATTCAATTTTAAGTATTGGACTCTATTTATATATAATTTACCCAGTTATAATCTATAGAATTCTATTTACAATTACTTATCCGATTAACTTTCAAATTTTGTTAGATATTTATTCTAATTTTGATGTGTTTTGAAGAGTATTTTTGGGCTATTCCAGAAAACTATGTCACCCAAACGATTAATCACACTTAAACACGATTAATCTTCATTTACAAATCATTCTCATGATGTAAGCGACATGGTACTTAATCAGTTTATCGATGTTTAATGGATGCAAGCACATGTAAACATACCCTAATCACTCTTAAATATATAAAACATGATTCATTTGTGACAAATAAAATCATATAAGCATAGGTAAGACATATATTCATGGTCATGTGCCTAATTGAGCTAAAACATGTGAAACATACCTCATTTGTAATTAAATGGACACGTGCAAGCATTCATATCCATTTATTATCATAAGCTATTGATGTCATGCGATAGACATGAAGAAATAATTGAAATGCGGATTTAAATCAAGTAGAGCATCATACTAAGCTTAAACATGCATAGTCATGTCTTTAATTAAACTAAAACATATATAACATGCTCCGCTTGAAATTAATGTGACATGTGTAAGTATTCTTAGCTCATCATGGTATAATATATTGGAATTATAAGAAAGAATGAAAGAATAATAAAAAAAGCGCACCTAAAAATAATTATACCTGAAGTGCGCAATTACTTTGGACTTTCTATTCGGGATTGTCCAAAGTGAGCAAGGGCTGCTTATGCTTCGGCTAAATAAGCAGGGTTATTTTCTTTATGCATGATTATGGTTAGTGTGTTAGAGACACTTTACATGCAAGGTTAATGCTTCTAATTGAGAATGGTTATGCATGATTATGTTAGTGTATTAGAGATACTTTTCATGGAAGATGAATGCTTATAATTGAGTAAGGTTATCCATGATTATTGTTAGTGTGTTAGAGACACTTCTCATGCAGGGTGAATGCTTATGATTGATGATAATTATGCATGATTATGGTTAGTGTGTTAGAGACACTTCTCATGCGGGATGATTGTATGCACTAAGGATGGACCATGAATGAGAAGATATTGTGATATGCTATGTAGGATGAATGCATACATTGAGAATAAATCATAAATGAGATGATATGATGATTTGCCATGTGAAACGGTATATAGGAGATATGTTGATGATATCATGAGTATATATATGTGATGAATAGTCATGATATAGTGATGCACAGGTTATGCAATTGTCCCATGATAAATGGGTATGTTTTATGTGATGGATTGTATGTGAAACATCTATAATGATTTTATATTTATTCTCCCAAAATACAAAACCTTGTTTACTATTTTTACTCACCCCTCTTTCTCGTATGTTTTATGTTTTGGGGCTGCATGGTGCAACATGCAGACGACCAGGACTCCCTCTATAAGGAGCGATTGGTGGGTGGTCTGGAGTAGTAGAGGGTGCCTAGAGGCCCTACGTATCTTGCTTGTCTATGCAGCTTGTTGTTTGGAATTTTATGTCTTGATGATTATGTTATATATTTTGTTCGCCAGTTTGGCCTTAGACTCATGTTGACTTTTAACTCAAGCCGTGAGAAGGCTTAGTGACTTAAGGATGTGGGTACTGGTTGAGGACTAATTATGATTGTGTTGCCCTTTATTTGTCCTTATTTTCACTTGTACAAAGTGTATGTTGCGCCACTCTGTGTCATTTCACCTGTTTAAGGGGTTAAGTCTTCCGCTTAGTTCAATCTTTCATCACCCCTGTGCGCACCGACCTTCCCTTTGACTAGGTCTAGCTCGGGTTGGTGGGTTGCCAGGGCATGACACTAAAGGAGATGGTCCACCTCAGCAATGGCACTCCGCCGAGGAACATAGGCCACGATGGATGGGGTGGGCAATTATACACAACCTAAAATGGAGTGAAACTTGTAGTTGTATGGAATGTTGTGTTATACAACTACTCTGCCCAAGGAAGGAGTTGTAACTACTAGCGGGGCTGGTCACCTGCAAAACAACGAAGATACTGCTCTAGGTAGAGCATGAAAAAATCTTGCCAAAATTGTGACATGAACACTCGATCCATGTCAGACACAATCGTATGTGGCATGCCATGGAGCTTGCCTGTCCACCATGACCATGATACCCATCTTGCCTTGAATGGATGGTATGGTCTCTACGAAGTCCATCGAGACATCCTCCCACACCTTGCCAAAAAAGGGTTGAAGGAGACAACAATTTTTGTCATTCTTGTAAATTTTGGCCATTTCTTGTTCTATTTCCATGAATCTAATTTCTTATGACTAGAATGAGTTATTATTACCTACAAATGTTGTTGTGATTACATGAAAACCATCTTGAAATTTATGATTTAGCTCAAGCATGATTTACGCTATGTTTGGTTAATTTTAGCATGATATTCTACTTGCCTAAAATTCATGTTTGATGACTACTTCATGATGTCTTGATGATTACAGTAGGTTTCACCATGATGATGTATACATACATGCTTACACATGTTATATGAATTTTAGGTGAATCATGTATTCCATGTTCTAGCTTAATTATAGTGATGTTTATCTATGCCTAAGTCTAGAATGGTATTATACTTGTCTTGAACTCATATTTTGATGTTTTTCACCACACTTGCTTCATGATTTCAATAAGGAAAGACTATGATAAAATCATGGATGCATGTTGTAAGACTCTCATCTTAAACCGGTCTACATTTAATTTTATTTATTATTTAACGGTTATCGTGTGGTTTAAGCATTTTCTAATTAAATTCGGTAATTTTTGAAAATAAATGGGGTTTCTAAATGTTTTAATAAAAATCAACTTCAAATTTATGAGTTTTAAGTAAAATTGGGTCAATTATGAATTTTTGGTAATTTTTGGATTTTGCTCAAATTTTTAGAAAATTAGGGTTTGGCGGGCCTCACTGGTGAATTTAGGGTTTTTGGTCCAAAACATCTTAGACATCAAAGGAAGTCATCACAAAAAATTTTAGAAATTTTCCGGTTCTAATAAGAGTTTAATTGGCCAAATACCCACTTTTAGTTAAAAATCCTATTTATACCCCTAGGGTTAGTTAGGTTTACCTCATTCCTTCCTACAAAAGGAAAGAGGCTGAGTCATTTCCAAATTAGGAATATGTTGTGTAAGGGTGTTTAGAGTGAAATCCCCAATTAGGCCCAAAGAGGAAGTGATTAGAGGTATGTTCTTTCCTAATCCATGCTTAATCATTAGGGTTTTTCTAATCCTCCCTTAAATTTATCTTCCTCCATTTATTCAATCCGATTTCAAACATTTAATCACTGTTTACTCCTCTATTTCAAACCCTAACATTTAAAATTTTATTTTTATGTCCCATAAGCTTTAGATCTAGGGTTTACTTTATAATTTTTAAGGTTAAACCGAGTTTAGTGTCGTCATGTGCACCGGCTCACTAGGGGGTATTCATTCCCCGTTAGGGGATATACCCAAACCGCGGAATTCCTTCGAAGTTTCCCATTGGGGATAGCTCGGAGTGTGCGGGGATTACTCATGCTTCAGCTGATTGGGTAGGGTTGTTTTCATCGACTTGCATAGATTTAAAATGTGTGTAGGAGACACTTTATATGCAGGTTGATATATGTAATGTTATGAATGATCTGAAATGTATGTTAGAGATACATCTCATACAAGTTTATATGATGTTGATGCATTATCTAAAATGTATGTTAGAGATACGTCTCATGCAAGTTTATATGATGTTGACACGTGATCTAAATTGTATGATAGAGATGCATCTCATGCAAGTTTATGTGACGTTGGTGCATGACATACATCTCATGCAAGTTTATGTGCTGCTGAAGCATGATCTGAATGTGTATTTTTTTGGGACACTTCTCATGCTATGTCATAATGCGATTACTTATGCCTGATTTTGGATATATTTGATACTTGTATGCATGAATATCTATTTAGGGGTAATTAGGGGTTGTGTGAGGTAATTAATTAGAAATGGGGATATTATGTGAAATCTGAATCTAAATTGCTATATCACTATGTGATCGTTTATAATTAAACCCTTTGCAAGTGTACAAGGTAATTGTACTAGGATAAGTATTTAAGGGTTGTCGAACCTCAGGGACGGATGGGTTATTACTAAATCTAAAGAGGAATTTGCTGATTTAAAAACTAAAAACAACTTAAACTTAAATTAAGCAAAAGAAAGGAATCAACTAGTTTAAAATAAGAGATTAATTTGATGGAAATTACTTAGGAAATTGAATCCACTATAGAACCATAACAATTCCTTAACTTTTAATCTAAATCTAGTGTGAACATGAGCAAGTATTCTCAGCTACAAGCTAGAATTACTTCAAAAAGAATCATTAATTAACTTCCATGACATGAACTATCTTCGACAATAACACGGATCATCTACACTAAACTAGCTATAGACATGACCCGTCTAATCTTAGTATAACTCAAACAAGTCATTAATTATCTGAACATTAAAACTATTGTATGACCATCTCATCTAAATCACAGAAATTAGAATCGATGCAAATATCAAAACCATATCAATCTATCATCTACAAGACAATAAATCAACATAGACTTGAATAAACATTAAAAGCTCTTCCATTAAAAAGGAAATCCATATCATACAATTGTCATCATTCACAACTGAGATCTAAATTAAAAAGAAAAGAAACTGAAACTTATCTATAGCTTCATCAACTCCTAAGTAAAAGAAAAGTCTAGCCTTCCATGGTAGAAGAAAGCACTTGAATCTCCATTGAAAGCTTTGAGTTCTCTTCCATCTTCTTTTTCCTTTTTCTCCTCTTAAAATCTACTGCAATCCCCCAATTTTAAGCCAAATATGTCTTTTTATAGGCATAAGTTCCGTAGGAAGAAGTCCAATATGAAAAAGATTGAAATTTGAGTCAAACAAGGAAACTGCACGTTATGCCGATCGATCGCCCTGCATGCCCGATCGATCGGCTACACTGTATTTTCATCTGAATTCACGTTATCCCGATCGATAGCCATGCATGGCCGATCGATCGGATACAGTGTTTCTGTTTTCCTGGACTGTTCATATTCTGTTCATTAAGCTTTCCTTCGTGTCCATATTAATTTCTAACTTGTTTATAACTCCGAAAAGTTGTCCAAATCACTTTAAAGCATGTGAAGACTATTTTTAATCATTTCAAACATCGTCCAAGTACATCGATAAGCGCACTTTACCTACAAAACATAAAATATCATACTTTAGACGTAGAATATAATTAAAATTCCAACTTTGTTTAAATACACATCTAAACTACTAATAACTACAAAATCATTAATAATTAAACTAAAATACAAATATCTATCTTAATCTAAATAAACTATAAATAACACTAAATTAACCTAATCTATACTAGCAAATAAGGTAAAAAGGCATATAAAATAGATATAGATTTCAGACTTATCAAATACCCCCAAACCTATATTTTGCTAGTCCTCGAGCAAAACAAAAACAAAGTAAAACAACTAATCTTGAAAAATAAATAAAAGCCACTTTCATAGGGAATCACGATTGCATTTAGCGTATGCAACAAGCCTTTAAACCCCTAGGTGTCCCTAGTTGGACGAGTTGTGTCTCGTGAGGGTTTGCAGTAATGATACCCACAAACATCTAAACCTAAGAAAAATAAAACAAACAAACAAGAAAACAAAAATTTGAAAAACAATCTTCTCTTAAAAACACATAACTATTTTTAAAAAGAGCCAACCACAAATACTTGAAACAAGTAAACAATTAAGATTTGATCACTTTCAAGTAAGGAATAATCCATTCTATAACCTCATCTTAGAAATAATTGTGCAACTACATATATACATTTTAAAAACATAAAGTGTAGAAACTTTGTAGTCATACAATTTCATTCTTTATTAACAAGCATATCTTATGTGACCCATTAACTAAGCTCATTAAAGTTCACTAACTCAAAAATATAACAATGACAATCTTTCATCCTTAACATCTCATAATAAACCCTTATGTAATAGCCTTCAAATTTCAATTAAATTCAAGGAATAAGAGTATAATATATCTCAAAATATGACTTGTGCAATACTTAGTTCTATTAAGCTTTCTAAATAGTCCATGTAACAAGCGTTAGGCCAGTGTCCCTAATCCAGTTGGCTCAAGGCACTAGGTGTTGAAACACCCATCAGGCTTAATAACTCGAACTATAAAGGCTACAGAACCAAGTAAGTCATAAAAGAATTTATCTCAACTTTTCACCTTTTGACGCGATCCCTTATACTTGCCTAGGCACAAGGTTCGGTTACTCAGTAAAAAGAGAAACAAACCTTCTTTTTTTTCATCATTTTTTTTTCATTCAATCTATTTTTTTTCCAACTTTTTTTTTTCATTCTTTTTTTTTCATTTTTTTTTATACACACTTATCCCATTTTTTTTTCAAATAAAAGCTAAGCATAAAAATCTATCATAAAATATTAAAAATTACTCAATTGCCAAGTTTTCAAAAATATATGCTTAGTTAAAGATATCCCACTAAGATTACAAGTAATAAATCATAAAATTATATTCCTACAAGTTTCATGTGTGTGAAATGTGATTTAAAAATATAAGCACAATTATCCAAGATAATGAAAATAAAATAGAAATTACTCACTTAATCATTTTCATCACTTAATTAATTACTTGAACTTTCTTCATGAAATTGATCTCTTTAAAAATAGACATATACTTTTAAAAGAAAATAAGCGATAAAACCCACTTAAAAGAAAAGAAAATAAAAGAAAATACTCTAAAACATCCTAAAAGAAAATTAATAAATAAAAATATCTTTTTACACCCCCAAACCTAAACTAAACATTGTCCTCAATGTTAAAGAAAATATATACTACAATGACAAGAATAAGTAAGAGAGGGAAAAGAAAGATATCACCTGAAAGCATAACTAATCCACTAATCTGAAAGTGAAGTGCATAGGATTGGAGAAAAGAAATAAATATAAGTGATGAGCATTCCCCCATACCTAAAGTATTATATCTCATAAAAGAAGAAAAACTATAATGAGAAAAAAAACTAAGAAAATAAGTAAATAAAGCCTAAATGAAGCAAAGAAAAGAAACAAAAGGAAAAGAAATATATCAAAAACATGGGTTGCCTCCCAAGAAGCGCTAAGTTTATTGTCTTTAGCCAGACATTGCCAACATTCTCAAATATATCAGGGCGGCTGGTAGATATTAGCATTGGCTCTTCTCTTAAGTCTCCAAAAAGATGATGTAGAAAAATTAGAAGGCATGACTTGATTATGGGCTGATGCTACAAAAGATGGACCTCTGTCATAAGCATCAAATCTAAAATTGTTTACCATAAAACATTTAGCATTAGAAGTTGCAGGCAAATGGTTAGACACATCAAAAATATTTAGTTGCACTTTCATGTTCCCAAAGGTCATCTCCATTACCCCTGTCCTACAATTTATGGATGCATTAGCTGTGGCAAGGAATGGACGACCTAGAATGATAGGAATCTGATATGTGGGGTTGGCACCGGTTTCCATATCTAAGACAATAAAATCAACAGGGAAAAAGAACCGGTCAACCTTCACTAAGGCATCCTCAATGACTCCTCGAGGCTTACGCACAGAATGGTCGGCTAGCTGCAAGGTAACTGATGTAGGCTGCAATTCACCTAACCCTAGTTTCTCATACACCGAGTAAGGGAGTAAATTGACACTCGCACCAAGGTCAAGGAGGGCTCTATGGATGGAGTGATCACCTATGACACAAGAAATAGTGGGTAATCCAGGGTCCTTATACTTAGGTGGGGTGTCAAACTTCAAAAGAGAGCTAACTTGCTCGGTGAGAAAGACCTTTTTAGACACATGAGTCTTAGATTTACGCTTTTGAGTGCATAGGTCTTTGAGGAACTTAGCATAAGCAGGGACTTGCTTAATGGCTTCTAAGAGGGGGAGATTAATTTTGACTTGTTTAAAAGTCTCAAGAATCTCATCAGTCCTAGCTGTGCACTTTTTAAATGGTGGGGCTATGTCAAGACACTGAGGAAAAGGTGCCCTAGGGATATAAGATCCCTCAAAAGTGGTCTTAGATTGTGGCTCTGAGGAAGGGGAAGGAGATACAAACTCCTTCTCATGTGGTTAATTTCTTGTTCCGATTTCTTAGGGTTTTGTCTTAAGATGGTGTAGATTAGCATTCTGAAAAGTTTGATGGAGTTTTTATAGTGTTTGGGTCTATAGATGAAGGTTTTAAGTTGCTTTAATGGAGTATCGGTTTTGAAATTCGAAATAAAGAAGAAGGTAAAAACTGCTTTGTTGGTGTTAGAATGACCTACCAGGGCATTCAAACGACAACACTATATTTTTGGCTGAATCTCAGTTAAGCCGATCGAACGGCCTTGTAGGGCATTCGAACGGCTATACTGCAAATATTGACCATTTTATGTATGTTGCTTATTTCGATATTTCTACTATGAAAGATCATTTTTATGTTTATGTGGAGTATTTTGAGCTAGAATAAGCTACTGGAAGAGCATATTATTGACGTTTAGAATTTGTGGTGTATATTTAAAGTCTATGTGAAATGGCTTGTAGTTGGATAAACATGTTAGAATTTGTTATCTTAAAGATATGAGTGGTTGATTCCCTATGGTTTAAGCATGTTTTCAGTAGAATTACAACATGTTAATGGACTGATATGTTATTATAGGATGTGGTTAAATGATGGGTGAATGTTAGTGCTATGCCTAGACTCAAGTATGAGGTGAATGTGCTTACACATGTTTAGCATGTGGTTATGTTTTGACTTATTTGATGGTTTTTAGTGGTTCTTCACCCATGATTTCCGATGGAACCCATGATAAGAGGTTAATGTGCATGTGTAGTGTGATGGTGAGTTAATTACAAAGCATGTTGATATACATCGAATGAGGTGTTTCTACCATGTACACACACATGTGGGGTTAATGATTAATGATTATGATGATGCATAGTATTATGATTATAAATGATGCATGAGGGGTTGATGAGAGCACTTATCATGAATTAGGATTCATGTATGCCTTGCCCACGTATATACCATGTTGCATGCATCATGAAAATGGATTTTCGATTGAGACTTTATCGAGATTAGCCGAGTTTGATCGATTAAATGTAATGTTGTGAAATTACGTGCCGGATTAATCGGTCATTGGCTTAATTGAAACTTGATTAGTCCGAAAAGACATATTTTCGATTTGAGTTCCTGTGTGTGGAACATGTGCACTCCCTGGGTTGAGTCGAGTCAAATTGAGTTATATGAGGACAAGTTGTATACTTGTCTTACGGTTGAGATTTATTGAGATTATCTGGACCTTAAGAATCCAATTGGTTTGTCCGAGTGCACCGGCTTACCAGGTATTGTTGCTTGGAACTTTAGTCTTGACAAGCAGGGTGGCCTGGGAGTTTAGGCTTGATGGGTAGGAGTTGCTCGAAGGCGTTGGCCTTGAGGAGTAGGAGTTGCTCGAAGGCTTTGACCTTGAGGAGCATGTATATTTGATAAGGGTTTGCTTGAGGGCTTCGGCCTTGAAGAGCAGGTTTATTATCTCTGTGTATGGACTTGCATGTTAGACTAGTGTGTGTGAGACACTTATACATGCCTAATGAACGAGAATGTTGATGCATGATCTGAAATGTATGTTAGAGATACATCTCATGCAGGTTTATATGATGTTGAATGCATGATTTGAATGTGTGGTAGAGACACTTCTCATGCGGTATAGGTGATATTCTAAATAGTCTGAATTGTGTGATTGAGACACTATATGCAGGGTTATGTGGTCTAAATGCATGAATTAGAAAATGTGATTTAGATACTATTATGCAGTTTTAGGTGATGTGTATGTGTGATCAGAAAATGATATATATATATATATATATATATATATATATATATATATATATATATATATATCTTGTCAATCATTGATCTGAATTGTTATATTACTATGTCGTAGTGTTTTTGATGATTATAGTTATACTAAAACCATTATTGAGTTTTTATATTCACCCCTCTTTCTTTTGCTTTTGTTTTGGGGTTGTGTGTCGTGACACGCAGACAGACAGGATCCTCTGTTTGAGGAAAGGTCGGGGAGGACTTGGGAGTAGACGTGGAGATCTCTAGATGTTGCATGTTTCTTTGATTTTTGTTATGATGTTAGAACCCATGTGGAGTAGTTCTTGTTCCGAATTTGTGCTACATTTTATCTTTAGGTTGTCTGAGACTTCTTATTTTTTTTGGAGCCTAGTGTGGGCTATGGATTAATTAGTATGTGGGTTGGATATTTGTGGTTTAATTTAGAGTTAAAGTAACTCTTTTGGTTCTACTTATTTGCTCTTGCTCAAAGTAGTGCGTTTACTCTGTAAATTTTAGATCGCCCGTGATCAGGGCATAAGTCTTCCGCTAATCGTTTTCAATCCCCTTGTCGCCCCCATGCACTTGACCAGCCCTTGGACCAGGTTTGGCTCGGGTCGGGCAGTGCCAGGGCGTGATAGTGCTGGGGTGTAACACATGTATATCACATTGATTATGGTTTGTTCATGTTTCACATGTCTTCACTTAGACTTGAACACTACCATTTATGTACACATATGTGTAGATATTTGTGATGATTATTTAACACCAATGGACCATGTTTGATGCACATGTGGACTGATTTGAGCATGCCTCTTGTATTTGGACTCATGTAGCATTGCTCATGTATGTATCATGTTATATACATCATGAAAATGACTTATAAATGAGATTAATCATGATTAGCCGTGTTTGATCGATTGGATGCAATTAATTGTTGGATTAATCGATCGGAGGCTTATCGATTTGGTGTTACATCCGAAATGACAAGGTTTTACATCCCTTAAGGACGGGTTTCCTCCCCGACTTGAGAAGAGAGGAATGCTATATATGTGTTATTTGATAAGTTATTTGGACCCTGAGAACCCAGGTGGTATGTCCGAGTGCACCGGCTTACCACGTATAGTGCTCAGGACTTCAATCTTGATGAACAGTCATGCTCAGGGCTGTCTTGATGAGCAGTTGTTCTTGGGACTGCCTTGCTGAGTAGTTGCGCTTGGGGCTTTGGCCTTGATGTAGTCGTGCTTGGGGTTTTCGACCCTGATGAACAAATTTATTTCTCTCAATTTGTAAGACATTTGCCATTTGTTGTTACATGTGTTTAGAAGGTTACACTCTTTGACACAGTTGTTGTGTAGGGATAAGGGAGCCAAAATCACATCCTGCATGATTAACTTCTCAACATAAACATATCATGTATCTCAAACACACTATACTGCATATCATGAGGTGTATGTGTGTATTAGCTATGTTGAACCCATGATGTGCAGGAGGCATGTGTATGTGATGATGAGATAATATGGGTTATAGCATGATATGCAGGTGACATGAATATGTGATGATGTGATATGTCATATAACATAAAATGCAGGTAACATGAATATGTGATGATGTGATATGTCTTATAACATGAAATGCAACAGCTGACATGAAAATGTGTTGATGATACATATTACACATAGCATGATATACAGGTGGCATGAATGTGTCACGACCCGGATTTTTAAAACCCTTTTTAAATAAAGGACACACGATAAATCATGATAAAATTTTCTTTCTTTCTTTAACACAAATCAAATTATCTGATTAAATATCCAAGTCGTGATAATTGGGCTTTACAAATACGAATATCAAAATATATGATATTATTACATATATCAAAATTAGATAAATGGCAGGTTAACCATCTAAGTACTAATTTGTCATCTGTCCAAAAATAAATAACCAAGTAAAGTTAGCTCTCACCCCAGTAATTACAATTACTTACATAATTCTAGAAGCAAGAAACTACATCCCACTAGTGCAATGTCATCCTCAAACGCCCACTAACGTCTCGATCTCACAATGACCTCTTCTAAAGAACCTGTAAAAGATATAAACCCTTGAGAAGCATGTCACATTGGTGGGACCTACTTAAAAAGAGAAGGATAACCTAACCATATATGGTCTTGTTTCGAAGGGCTCATTGATACGAGTCCATCGGTACTAAGAACGCACGATTACGACTTCAGGGTAAGAAGATACGTGTGTTGAAGTTTAGATATTTTTGCCGATGTTCACTTGTGGCCACAAGTGTAGAGAGTACGATCTTCAACTCAGCCTACAAGATCAAATTAAAAGAAGGTAAGAAACTAATAATTGACCTAAAAACTAAAGTAAACTGAATCTAAATTAGATAAAATTATCCTAATACTAATTTAGTAACAAATCAACACCGTCCCCGGCAACGGCGCCAAAAACTTGATCGTTTATAATTAAACCCTTTGCAAGTGTACAAGATTATTGTACTAGGATAAGTATTTAAGGGTTGTCGAACCTCAAGGATGGATGGATTATCACTAAATCTAAAGAGGAATTTGCTGATTGAAAACTAAAACAAACTTAAACTTTAATTAAGTAAAGGAAAGAAATCAACTAGGTTAAAAAAACAAGAGATTAATATGATGGAAATTACTTAGGAAATTGAATCCACTATAGAACCATAACAATTCCTTAACTTTTAATCTAATTCTAATATGAATATGAACAAGTATTCTCAGCTACAAGCTAACATTACTTTAGAAATAATCATTAATTAAATTCTATGGCATGAACTATCTTCGACAATAGCATGAATCATCTACACTAAATTAGCTATAGGCATGACCCGTCTAATCTTAGTATAACTCATCCAAGTCATTAATTATCTGAATATTAAAATTATTGTATGACCATCTCATCTAAATCACAAAAATTAGAATCGATAAAAATATCAAAACCACATCAATCTATCATCTACAAGACAATAAATCAACATAGATTTTAATAAATATTAAAAGCTCTTCCATTAAAAAGGAAATCTTTATCATACAATTGTCGTCATTCACAATTGAGATCTAAATTAAAAAGAAAAGAAACTGAAACTTATTTATAGCTTCATCAACTCCTAAATAAAAGAAAAGTCTAGCCTTCCATTGTAGAAGAAAACACTTAAATCTCCATTAAAAGCTTTGAGTTCTTTTCCATCTTCTTTTTTCTTTTTCTCTTCAAAAAATCTACTGGAATCCTCTAATTTCAAGCCAAATATGTCTTTTTATAGGCATAAAATCCGTAGGAAGAAGTCCAATATGAAAAGGATTGAAATTGGCTAAAACTAGGAAACTGCATGTTATGCCGTTCGAACGCCCTACATGCCCGTTCGAACACTTGAACAGAGTTTTGCTTCAAAATCACGTTATCCCGATCGAACTATAAGTGACCCCGTTCGAACAGCTACAATGTTTCTGCAATCTGGACAATTTTTTTGGACAGTCCATATTTTGTTCATTTAGTTTTTCTTCATGTCCATATTAATTTTTAACTTATTTATAACTCCAAAAAGTTGTCCAAATCACTTTAAAGCATGTCAAGACTATTTTTAATTATTTCAAACATCGTCCAAGTACCTCGATAAGCGCACTTTACCTATAAAATATAAAATATCATCCTTTAGATGTGTACAATATAATTAAAATCCCAACTTTGTTCAAATACATATCTAAACTACTAATAACTATAAATTATTAATAATTAAACTAAAATACTAATTTTTATCTTAATCTAAATAAACTATAACTAATTCTTAAATAACCTAATCTATACTAGCAAATAAGGTAAAAAGACATAAAATAGATATATATTTCATGCTCATCAGTAGCCCATATGGACATATGCTCATAAAACCATATAATATACCTGGTAGACAATACAAAACAAACTGGTCAGTAGTTTAAGTATGACAATTTAGTCATGTTAGGTATAACATGCTTCGCGACAACATTGTGTTATCAATTACACGATAGCCCATTATCGTTTAACGTTATGTACACGATATGGTACTCAGTCATCTTACCACGCACACAATATTTCTAAGTGTGTGTTATACCTCATTTTTTTGTCAACACGATAGACTTGATATCGTGTGAGCGATACAAAGATATACATGTGTTTGTAGAAATATCATGTCATTGGAAGTACGAAAATAGAATTCATCGTGCTATCTATAATATGAGAGTTACCTGGAGCACAAATGAAGCCCCAACGAGAATTCTGGCCGTGGCGGAGCGCTCATCTTGTCCACTCATGATGTTCTAGTGGGCTGATGATATGCCTCTCATCAACATATCATACATGACCCCAGCCCAATTGTAGCTCCCCACGACTAACAAGTCATCTATGTAATCACACAAAGCTGGGGATATGACTTTGTTGCTCTCTGTGAATAACACCAAGACCCCCATATGCACGATAGCCAATCGTGCTATGTCCTCATTTGACACAGTCCGTTTGTCGGCAGCCACTTCTTTCAACATTTCTTCAAGTTTTATCTTCCCCGACCGCTTCCCTTGGAAGAACTTCTTATAGAATTGCCCCTTGCCTTGGCAGCCTTCCCCTTGCTACTTTCCAATTTACATGAGTTCCCTTTTCCACTCAAACATGTGATCATTGCCACTTCATCAATAGTAAGGGGTAGTCTTTTGCCCCTAATGTTGAAGACCTCCTATAAGTCGTCCCAACACTCACCAATGAGAACATCCAATAGCAGTTTGGAGATGATGATAGGCTCGCAATCATATACTAGTAGAACCCAGTCCCTACCAAGATGGCCTTGCATCCCAGACGTGAATCTACAAGGTTTTTTAATATACGGAGTCCAGCAGGGAAACTATTCATTTCCAGACCCGGTCTTCTCCCATAGATTCTCTTCTTCTTATCTTCTATTGCCTTCACTAACTCCGCCATTTTCTATAATACTCTAACTTTACATCTGCAAAATTAGATAAATATATGTATATCAACAATGGGTCGTGACCATAATCAAAAGTAGTGTCGATTCACATTATCTAACTAACTTCCTTATATACAATAAGTATATATATCGTGTTATCGGATATACGATAAGAAGACAACTCATACACGATATCACAACGGTTGAATATTGAGTTGTCAGCGTCTTATCAAAGACATGATATATGACTTATTGTATTTCTGAAAACATGATTTTCAGCTTCGCCTACCTACTTCATGTGTTCTAATACACGACAAACCAGAAAATCGTGCATACAAATATACAATGTAGATTTTGGGAAAGGCCTTACCACGAAACTGATCAAAGCCAGATTAACCCTTCGATCGGCCACTAATTTTCTCCAAAGTTCACTCCTTTACCAGGATCACGTCAAACAGAACCTTGCTTTGGTGCGTAAAGTTTGAAAATCACCTTGCAAAAACAAGACGAAACATAACTAACGCTGGAGTGTTTATCGAAATCTCCTTCTGGAAACAAAAAAAACCCTAATCTTCAAAAAATCAACTGGAGTTTTTCACAATCGCTGGTGGGATGGGTCGAAAATATGCCCTCACACTGCGTGAACGCTACTCAATGCTCCAAATGACGAAATCGATGGTGAGATGGGTCAAAAATCGGAATGGAGTCTTCTCACAGAGAAATCTCTGGAGTCTGAAGTTGTTTGCATGCAAATACGACTTTGTGAGGGTTTTACACGATATAAAACCCTAACTTCGGTCAAGGGTATTTTTATCCAAAATTTACCTTTACCTTATTTCGTGTTATTCCAAATTTGATGATATTTGTATTTAAAATCGAGGGAATATAAAATTTATCAATCTTCAGCCAGTCAATATGGAAAAAACTCTCTTATAAATGAAGGGTTCTATCCATTCCTTATGCCGGGCTGATGTTAAGAGTGGCACATTAAAACCGCTTTCCCATGATGAGAGGGCCTCACCGTGCCCACGAGGAGGCAAAGCATGCGAGCCATTGTGCAACCTTGTTTATCTTCTTATTCTCAAGTGAGACTCTCCTCTTATCGTACAAGACTCACCTTTCTACGTGAAAATGAAAAATCGCCTTTCTAAGATAAATCAAAGATTTAGGGGTTGTTTGGGTACGAAATTAATTCGCTAGCAAATTGGAATTTTTTGGAATTAAGGGGTCGTTTGGGTGTTGAATTAATTCCGTAGTGAATTAATTTTGTGAATTAATTCTAAAAATTCACCGTCGAATATGAATTACGTTTGGTAATAGAATTTGTTAGAATAAATTCGCATCAAACACAATTTTAAACTTTAAACTAATATATAACTCTCTCTCTCTTTCTCTTGAACTCGGATATGCACATTCTTGGTACCATTACGCTTCTAAGTTTGAACTCTATCAAACAAGATCCCACAAGGGTAGGTAATTTTGAATTTTTAAAGTGGCCTATATGACACGTTTCTTGAAGCTCAAATCAATATAAGATATAATCGTTAAAAAATAATAGAATATGTAATTTTTAAAACGGGGACTAAGAGACAAAATCAACACGAGGTGATTCAGTGATTCAGGCCAATTCAGGCCTGAATTAACTTCAGGGTTGAATTTTTAAACAAACAGGATTCTAATAATTTAAACCTAAATTGAGGCTGAATCAACTGAATCTTTCAAAAATTCAATGCACAAACATCCCCTTAGAGCCTTATATTGGATCTTGGATTGTCAAGAGGCTCAGGTCATGGAGTTGTTGGGGAAAACATCTTTTTTTTTTTTTTAATAATAGCAGTGAGCTTTGTGGAGTTATTGCTATAACTTGTTGAGAACTTTTTAAGATGAAACTTATTCAAGTAAACTCCAACGTGCAAAAGTTCCATAACAAATGGAAGTGATGAAATATCTTTGGTTGATTAGATCTTAGAGGTGATTCCTTCGGCGTACTGGAACTTTTACATATATATGGGCCATGAAGTGGGAGGATCTTAGAGTTATCCATGAAGTGCCTTGGGCTATGAACCCCTCAACATAATTTGAGGCCGTTCGCGGCCAGATTGACGTCAAGCCCATCTCCGGAATGGCAGTTTCACGGTCGGTGAGCCACTGGGTAATGGGCTCATGGCTTGAACTTGGCCCCGCAAATCCAATCCAAAAATGAAAAAAGAAAAAATGAAAAAGAGAAAATATACAGCGGAGATTGCTTCCGTTGGGCTCCTCCTCCTTCGTCCTCGGCCCCCTTCTTTACCCTCAACCACGGCAGCAGAGGCTTCCTCAATCCCCCACCCCGACCGACCGCATTCCGT
Organism: Saururus chinensis; assembly: GCA_035235625.1. NCBI lineage: Eukaryota > Viridiplantae > Streptophyta > Magnoliopsida > Piperales > Saururaceae > Saururus > Saururus chinensis. The sequence continues at coordinate 39,935,916 of CP141145.1, forward strand.
TCATGTTCCCGGAGCTCCGGCTCCCCTCTGGAGCCCCAGCTGCCTAATTGTACTTTTCCTTCGATTCGTCTAGTCTTCGAGCCTCAGATCCCTCCGAGAAATGTCGAAAGCTTGGGGAGGAATCGGAGCCTGGGCCGCCGACGCTGAGCGGGCTGAGGCCGAGGAGCGGGAGCTCCAGGAGGCTGCTGAAGCTTCAGCCCCGGCCGAGTCCCAGAGCTTCCCCAGCCTCAAGGAAGCGGCCGCCGCCAAGCCCAAAAAGAAGAAGGCTATGACCCTCGCCGAGTTCACCGCCACTGCCAACACCTATGGAGGTGGTGGTTCGTCTCGGTATGAATCCTCCACACGCCCCACGCCTGACGAGATGCTCCGTCTCCCTACGGGCCCCAAGGAGCGCTCCGCGGATGAGATCGAGTATGGACGTCTTGGCGGAGGGTTTCGCTCCTACGGGCACTCTTCCGGCCCTCCCCCGCGCCGGCAGGATGATTCTGAGGGACACTGGGGCGGGGCTGGCCGCAGATCTTACGGCGGTGGGTTTGACGATGATCGCCGGGGAGCTCCGCCACCTAGGTCCTCGGATTACGATTTGCAGCCCTCCAGAGCCGACGAGGTGGACAATTGGGCTGCGGCGAAGAAGCCCGTCTCTATGGGGCCCTCGGATTCCTCCCGCTACGAGCGGGGCGACCGCTACTCCTCCCTAGGCGGCGGCGCTGGTGGTGGTTTTTCCCGGGCTGATGAGGTCGACAGCTGGGCCTCAGAAAAGAAACCCCTTCCAGCGAGATCCGGTTATGGTTCAGGATTTAGGGATTCTGGTGGCGAACCTCGTGAGAGGCCGAGGCTGGTTCTGGATAAGCCGCGAGGGGGTGGTGGTGCCTCGGCCGAGCCCGTGAAGAGTACTAGGCCGAGCCCATTTGGGGCCGCGCGGCCCAGGGAAGAGGTTCTGGCCGACAAAGGCTTGGATTGGAAGAAGCTCGATTCCGAAATTGAGACGAAGAAGACAACAAGCAGGCCTGCGAGTGCGCAGTCTAGTAGGCCGTCCAGCGCGCAGTCCATCCGGCCCGAGAGTCCGGGGGCAACAGGATCGGAGGGAGCTCAAAAGCCAAGGCCAAAAATCAATCCTTTCGGAGATGCAAAGCCCAGGGAGGTTCTACTGCAGGAACAAGGAATAGATTGGCGAAAGATGGACTTAGAGTTGGAACGTCGAGCTCTTGACAGGTTTTTTACTTTTTTCTTCGGTCCTTTTCTATTTTTCCATCTTTTCTATCCTCCTCTTTTGTCCAAAATTGTTACTGATTTCGAGAAATGTAGAATTGAGTGTACTTGGTTGGAGTTAATGCGATTTTTTTGTTAACATTCTGCGAAGTTAATTCTGATTGGAAAGGAAATGCGAACTCGTTTTTCAACGATAGATTTCAAGGAGTTATATAGCGTGATCGGGTTGTATTTGAGAGTCATTGATAAACTACATCCTTCTGATTTTAGGTTGTGTTATTTTATTCACGATATGCGTTTTAGGCAGTGTACTTGTAAACACAAGCGGTAAATGAACTGTATTTTCCGCAAATTTTGTTTTGAGTTACATTTTCGTTGCCATGCCATAGTTCTGACTATGTTGCTGATTCGTGTGGACCTTTGTTCTTAGAAAGCTTATATAATATCTTCTTCCATTGGCATCTTCTGAGTTCTGAAGCTGCTCTGCTTTTTTCTTTTGACAGTTAACTATGTGTAGTACTAGACAAGTGATGAGTTTTTAAGGACGGATTTCCTTTTTGTCGCCTACCCTGATCTTTAAGTTATGATTTTTTCATGCTGGTTCTTTCATGATTGTGGTGCTGCAATCCAGTCACTACTGCTTGGCAATATTGTGTGTTTACTTCCATAAGTTGCAAGGGATCCGTTTCAAAGATTATGATCTTCGCATATCCGCAATTGAAAATTGCGCCACAATAATTTATATTTTGCTTCAGCACACATTAACTTGGGTGTTTACTGATAGATGCCAGGTGCTGTAAAAACCAATAGCCTGCCACTATGTTATGGCGCCTGCATTACAACAATGGTGAAAAGATGCAAAATAAGAAATAAACTTGCTCCAAATGTTTTCATATTTTCATTTGTTGTATCCTGGTTGATTATACATCTATATGTTGTGCTTGCTGGGTATCTATGTGCTTGGTACTGATTATATTTGGGTTTTATGCTTTATTGGTATTGAAAATTTTCTTGCTATGTTACTGGTGTGGGTGCTTTTCTGACTGTGTTATACTTTCTCTTTTTCATCTCCCTTTAAGTCTTTGGACTTTTGCATTTCTGACCCATGTCCAATAATGAGATAAATTTCGTTTTTGTTTCATTTTACATTATTGATTGGTGTCTGGGAATTTGATTGCACAAAGCAAGTGTAGTGTTTTGCTTGATGTCCAATTTTTAATGTAAATTGGCTGTTTAAGCTGAATTGTACTGTAGTGTGTTGGATGATTTGTTTATCTATCTATTTTTCAGAATTTGGAAATCTTGGTCTAATTAATTGCCATATGTTGTTAGCAGTTCTTCTTATAGCAAACCTTAAAACTATTATGGAATTGGTATTGAAGATTAGCCATTTCAGCTAATGGATCATATGCCTTATTTCTGTAAATGTTGGAAAACATGATTTACAATAAAAATGAAGAGGTGGAGAAATTGAAATTGTACAGACATGTAATACTGTTTGGAAGGAATAGCAATGTGGCGGAATTTCTTTTTTTCCTATTTCCCTGATTCACGAGCTTAACTTTCATTAAAGCTAAAAATATAGTTGGAGAAGAATCTGTGTGCATGCGCATAGTCCATAATGCTGTAACATATAAGAAACTGACTCGATGCAAGCGATGTATTAATTGAGTAAGATGGTTCATTTTGTCTAGGGTGCAATTTATTGGGATTCCTGTATGTTTTTAAACACAAGGAAAGAAATAACTACACTTTTTTTGGTTTTCTGAATGTTTTGCTTAAGGAAAAGGAAACGTTAACAAAACTATGCTTGTAACTATAGTATATGTGAGGTTTGACAATCTGTTATGAAATGTGATAGGTGGAGATCATTCTTTTTGAAAGTTGTGCTCATTTTGACGTTTGATGCTTAATCATCCGAGTTTGTGATTTTCAGCCTCGATTTGTAGGTCAAACTATTATGAGTTAAAAAATTGGAAATTTCCCAAACACTGTCCACCATCTTCACTCATATTTTTTCAAATATGTCAATATACCCGTGTTAACTCCTTGTTTACACACCCATCTGAACCTTGTGGGGCGAACTCACTATGCAGCATTTACCACCAGTTGTCTGAAATTTAATTCTTAAATGATTCATATCTAAGATCTGAAATTAATGGGGATCAACAGTTATTTAGATTTAAAGTTTTGCATTCTGTTTCTTTATGTATTTTATTCTGTTTTGGATTATAGGGTATTTCCATGTAAAGTCATTTCACCTTTAAAAAAATACATAATTACACCTTGACATAGTTGGCCACACTTGAATCATGCACATAGGCTACTATATTTGTTAACTTGCTCACATTCACGAGTGGGTTAATTGCTCAACTTGGTTGCTTCTAATTGTTTCCTTGTTTGTATCTACTATTCCTACTTGCCAAATGTCCCCTTAAGAAACATCTACTCGTAGGGAAAAGGAAAAAAATGAACATGGACATTTGGCAAGTGTAAAAGGATTTTACTTTGTAAGTGCCTATATTTAATTGACCTGTCTGATATAGTTCCAAAGATTCTTTTGAGCCTGTTTGGAAGTATGTGGTAATTGTTAGTCTTATTTTTGTACTTTGGTTGGCCATGAACACCAGTACTTTTTGAATCTTATACACTGCTGTCAAGTGCTGTTGTCAGGGGTTGTCCAGTTTGGTTTTAGGGTTGATCTGATTTCTGGAATGTGTGTAACAAGATTGGGAAATAGGCATCTATGATCAAGTTGCAATGCATAGTGGAAACTGCTGTTGCATAAGCATTAGTGAGTCTCGCCCAATTGGTGCATAATTGTACTTTACTGTCTAGAATGTTGGACTACTCTGTGAAGGGAAGTGTTAAGTTGGATGTGGTTTATGAAGTCGTACTGAGATGGTTACATGTGGATTGAGACAAATAAAAGTTTGGTTTGAAAGCTCGAGTGGAATGGGGTTTTGCTAGAAGCTAGTAACAGTAATACTATAGTTGGAAGGGTAGTTTGTGCGTTGCCTTTGAAGTTGCTTAAAAACAAAGACATATCTAGCTGGTTATATTGAGGAGAGCTCGGACTTAAGACTTGTCGGGACTGCACAAATGGGAAGCTAGGATTTGTGCTTTGAGGCAGAAATAGATCATTTTTTTTGTTAATTGGATCGCCTCTGTTATCTTAAGCCTGAAAGTACCAGTGCAAGGCTTGTGCAAGGCATCTTAAATATAAATTTGAATTATTACGTCCATTACAGACTCCAATTATTAATGCATCCATCACAGATTCTTTCTTCAGAGGAAAGTGCTATTATGGCGCTATTTAATTTGCTGGGTAGTACATTGCAGGTCTACAAATATCTAATTTTGCTTGATCATGAGAAAAAACTTGCGGTTGTTTGTCATTTATGGGTATATTTATTGAATTGCCAGAACATGGACCTTGTTCTGTGGGTCTTCTTTGTGGACTCGATTTGTGCTATTTGTGGGCATCTTGTATCTGGCACATTAGATTGTGCAAAAACTTGACAACCAGGCAGCTGTGGACATGAGTGTTCTACACTCTTTTTTGCATATTGTTAGTTACGATATCTTCTAGCTGAACTCCAAAGTTTTACAGACCAGAGACGATGGATGAAAAATTGCTGAAAGAAAAGATAGACCATTTGAAAGAGCTTGCCAAAGACACTGATGTGACAGCTAATGGTGAATCTGCTAACGAAAAAACTGCTATACTTGAGGAGATTCATATCTTGGAGAGGGATTTGGAGGTGCTGAGTCGTGACCTGGATAGCAAAATGAGGTTTGGGCAACGTTCTGCTGATAGGCCTGGTTCTGGACGGGGAAGAGTTGGTGGATTTCCTGACAGGCCATCATCTCAATCGGGTAGATCAGAAGATGCAAGAAGCATAGAGTTTTCAGAGAGGCCTAGATCTCGTGGAACTGGAGACATTTGGACTAGAGCTGCTGATGACAGGAGGATATATCAAGGTGGTCTCAGCAGTGGAAAGGAAGGGGGGTTTAGGGACAGCGGGGATTTTGACAGGTTTGTGTTCTTTCAGAATTTTATTTCAATTTATGATTGCTAAATTAAATTGTTTAAATTGCTGAGGCTAATATTCTTCAGCAAAGTAAAATATTCCATACTACAGTCCTTGTCCTTTCCCTGCAAGTTGATTTTTTGCAGTCTTTAAGATAGCCCTAAAGAACAATCTTGCATTTGGTATTGTAGGTCTAGATCAAGGGAAAGATGGTGAAGCTGCGGTCCTTGGGTTTGCCTTTTTTGTCCTCTCACCGAACAGAATAATGCTTACTTTTGTTTTAGTCGAGTCTGGTTTTGCACTCACAGGCGGAGACTTGCATGTTACCGACTTGCTGCTCTGCTTAAATTAATTTGCTTTGCGGTGTAAATTTTCAATTTTTGCATTTTTCCCTTTCTCCGTTTCAAGACAAAACAATGTTAGCCTGTCTGTACTTTTCTTACGCGTCCTCCCAAATTATTGGCATAGCATTGACTTATTTATAAATTGATTCAGAAATTTCTCCTAGTTAGATCTTCCAAATACGATAGTTACATGGAAAATGATATTTTTACATCAAAAGTACACATAAAAAACTCGTATGAGTTGTGATTGGTCTAGATAAGTGAATCCATATGAACTTTCTAGAGGACTTATTTATAAAATTTAATTAAAATATTTAAGTTTTTTTGGGTGTGGTGTTTATTGGTAGTTGAGGAATGGAAGTGTTTTTAATGTTCTCCTTTCACATTACATTGAGCCCAACGGGAATGTATAAGAGCCTTCATCTATGCGATTGATAGTGTATATATTAATGTATGTTAGTATAGTTTCATTAGCTCTAATGTGTGTTAGCATCATGCACGTTGTTAATTTCAATTGTTGTTAATTTCAATTATTAAGGGTTCTCATATGTTCTAGGCTCATTGTCAGAGTACGAAGAACTCTTCCCACGAGCATGAAAAACTCTTCCCGTGGGAAGAGTTATGGCCATGGCTTTGATATGCAAGACTTGTCATCTAACACACTAAACGCTGGTTTAACACTAATATACAAGAAGATTTTACTCGCATTCGTATCATATGAAGTTATGTACTGGTGTACTAACTCAACAATATGTAGACATTTTACCCTTAAAGTGGAATCGTTTTGCTTAAGATCAACCATATTCGGCCGGTTTATACACGGCTAAACGGGCATGTACGTCGCAGAGTCTGCGTTGCCAGCATAAATGGTCCCATCTGAGATCTCGGGCTTTTCTAATTTTTCCATGGGCAAATGCTTTCACACGAGTAGTTTCTACCTAGTTGGAGCAAATAGGAAGTAAAATCTGATGAAACGCAACCTAATTGCCTCCACCTGGTCTGGTGAAGCATCTAGCATCAGTCAGATTGTCCGAATTATTTGTTTGCCGTGTTTCGGTGGCACCATGGCCGACTTCTGTCTGCAATGACTCGAATAGGACAGGCCCAAAGGCCGGCCAATATCTTTGATATATCCACTACGTTACGATCAACTCATTCTCGTCGCCCATTCGTCTTCTTCCTTCTTTGTGATCTCAGCCAATCTACTCAAACAACGAAGCAAGTGAAGTTTTCCCTCCAATTTCCAAACTCTATCACGGCAACAATGGACAGAAGATTCAATCGAGTTTCATCAAAGGTAATGTTACTCAACGATAGATGGTTTAAGCGACCTTCCTAACTCGAACTCAGTTAATTTTCATAGATTTCTATATCAGGAAAATATGCCAGCCATTAATATGCAGAAGAAGCTGGCTGAGAGCAGGAGAACCGAACGGCAGCCGGAGCCTGTAGCGGACCTGACCGACTTCATGAATGACTTGTTCTTCGGGACTGCCCACAAGGAGCCCAAGACATATAACTTAACTGGAGCAGCTTTGGAGGATGGAGATGACAGAGGCAGGAATAACAACAGCAAGCTTACGCAGGAGTGGCTGGAGGAGGCCAGGAGGGTGATTGCTTCCTCCCCTTCGAGGCATGAGTCACCTTCTCGCCGTGTTGGGTCCCCAAAGTTTGCTGCTGCTTCAGGAAACGAGTGGTTAGATAGAAGGGACCCTCTCTCCAGATCTGCTCGAAGGTAGAATACATAGTCACTGCTGCTCAAAGCTTTTCGATCTCCTCAAATCCCAAAAAACTTCTTGTTTGATGCTTTATAAGTAACATACAAAAATGGCACACTAGATGATTCAAACACTTACTAGTTCTACGTTAGATAAGTTTCTTAAATTGCCAACCATCTCAGTGCTTAGGTAGTGAAACATAGATGTAGCCAAAATGGTAGTGATACGTCGAATGAGTGTCATGCTGTGCCCAGACTTTAAATGGTTTTGCTTTAACCATGTTAGCCCACATTATTAATGGTTGATGAATAATCAAATTATCTATCATTCCATTGATCAGAGTTGAACTTACAACAATTAATGTATGGCCATGAAACTAAGTTTTTATTAAGTGTAGCTTCATTCATCAGTTGCATCATAACAGGCAAAGGTCAATAGAAGGCATCAGTGGAGAGATACTCTCAAAATCCACGAGGCACAGTCGCAATAGGTCCGAAAGCTTAGAGCCAGAGAAGGAGAATCCCCCGGCTCCATCAGTGCAGAAATGGTTCGACAACATTTTCAAGCCAAACGCGGGCAACAACGGGCCAAAACAACAGGGCTCTCGTGGAGAATCTGATCATGAAACCAGTCCTTCTGTTCAAAACCCACTGCAGAGGCAGCCTATGCGGAGAAAGTCGCGATTCCAGGAGGACCCGTCAAACCAATCAGCCACCCCACCCAAGCCAATCTCAAGGAGGACGTTCAAGACTCCGGACACTGAGCCGGAGAACAAGGTCTTATCGCCGCCGAAGCATCTGATTGAGTCGGCTCACAGGAGGTCCATCTCGTCCTCTACCTGCTCACTCACGGTGCAGTCCAAGGTGGCGCCGGATGCTCATGATGCAGATGGGTCTAGGCATGCCATCACAGACATTAGGCTGGTGGATGACGTTCGGCGGTTGAATTTGTTCCTCAAAGAGCAGAAGATCAAGATAGGGAGGATATCGAGGGGGGAGAGTTCAACCAAAGCCAAGATACTTCTCTCTGGGACGTCAACCAGTTGAGTACTGCTGTCCTACGCATGCATGATAAATATTGATCTGTTAGACCGTATGTGTTCTTTAGCCAATGCATTTTTCGTGGTATCGTTCATCTAGCAGTAGAAATTATACACTATCTTATTTGAGAAATCTGAATTTAATCATCATGTGTTTGATATAACCGTTGTTTCCCAATAGCTTATTAGTATACCTCCACCACGATCTGATGCCATGCCAGATAAACCAGTGATTCAAGTTGTTAGGAAAGAATATATATATATATATATATATATATATATATATATATATATATATATATATATATATATATATATATATATATATATATATATATATATATATATATATATATATATATATATATACTTCATATTTCAACATCATGCACTATGTAAACAATAAACTACGTTTAACACTGGAATATGGCGCTAAAGAAAGCTGCACCCTCGTTTAAAAGAAATACTATATAAGTTCAGGCCATGAATCTCATTTTTTGAAACCTCCGTTGATCTGTGGTGCGTGTCCTCTCAGCAACGAGTTCAATGGTGGCTGCGATTTGCTATGCATGGCTGTTAGAGAAAAAGGAGATGAAGGAGGAAGGGTGGGAAGCGGTGGTTCCCGTGATGAATATTAAGAGGGGCAGAATGTGGAAACACAAGCAAGCAGCTTGGCTTCTGTACCATGTGGGGGTTGATCCCACTTCTTTGCTTTTCTCTGACGAGGTCAGCCTGCCTAAGCAAATAATTAGTTGTTCTGTTTTACTATCAAATTCTTCTATTATATCCTCATTTTGTAATTATCATATGATAATCTCCTTTAACTTAACAATGACTTCGACTAACACCACAACACTGAATGCTATTATATGTGTGAACACAGCTTGAGCATGCTCCGCACCTCCTGCCTAATTACCATTTTTAGACCCATATACGTCTGTGATAAATAAAAGACAATACTGAAGAAAGTATTCTGAACATTCAACCCGATGTTATGAAGTATTCCGTGTTTAAATTTTTTTGTCACAACTGCAATAGATACGATGGGCTTGGGTTTTGGGAGTTCGTTGCTTCTGTCAATCTGTTGATGGGATTATGAATGAACATGTTCACTTTGATCTGCTCAAAATCTGATGGAATCTTAAGTCAGGTGGATTTGGAGAGCCTACTAATGGCAAGACAGTTGAGCATAATGGTGGTTGGGCAAGATGTTCTGAGAACAAGTAGCGAGGTTAGTGACTTCTATTAATGCGATCAACGAGTTCAATAAAGAACTACGACGTAATTATACCTTATTTAGAAGAAATACCTTGTCCATAGTGATCATAGATTTTCTGGCATCCTGATTCCTCTCGCGGCTGGCCTATTGCTTGATCTAGGTGGGTTCACAGTGCACGGTGCTCACAGATAATTACTGTGAAGAAGCGTACGACCTACTTCAAACACCATATGTGAAGAAACTTCTGGTACAATACCTTACAAGCTCTGGTATTTATCTTACAATGAGCTCATGATCTAACGTCTCCAAGTTAATCTCCTTTTAGCTGGCAGGTATTCTGTTGGATACGGACAATTTGAATTTGGCTGCCAAATCCTGCACTAATAGAGATGCTGAGGCAGTTCAATTGCTGTCAGTTGGATCGTCCCCAAATCTCAGACATGAACTTTACGAACACTGTAGACTACTACTCTTGCTTTCCTGTTTATAATTGGGGAAGTTATCTTAAGTACTGATCTTAAACCTTTCCTACTGATCCTATGCAGTGATGCAAGACCAAAAACATAAATCTTTTCTGGAAGCTATGCAGTTCAACTATGGAACACCTCCTTCCGATACAAGTAAGATACTCAACCTAGAGTCTGATCTATTTTATAAATTACTAACAGCATCAGAGATTAATGCCTCTTATGAATGTAGACAATGATGAGAAGGAACACACGGAGGAGCATAGGGTGTCGGTGAGGCAGTCTACTTCTACTTGTAAGACCGTATCTCCAAATTCAGGTATTTTTAGCCATTTCCACCATGTTTCTAATAGAAATTTCTCATGCTACTTGGAAAAATGTAACTCAAATTTCTTACGAACTAAGTATCATGATTTTTTATCTAGCAATCATGAAGTAAAAATGAATCCGAAAACAATTCCTGAAAATTAAACTGAACAAATTAAGCAAGGTGAGAAGTGTACGAATTGAAACTAAATTCACCTTGCATACACTGCAATCAATGTACGCCAAAGGAAGAAGGGATTTAGCATGTGGTTCTCATTCTGTCACAGTTAAGAAGAATCAATCTCCAATTGCACCTGCAGCCACAGCACGGGCACAGGAACCTGCCTCCCGTCCCAAGAATAAGTTCTTCTTGGCAAAATGGTTCGGCTTGGGCTCGAAATGAACTTCCTACATCTGCCTCACGCTCAACTGGTTACTTCTTGCGAGAGTTGGCAATGGTCTAATTCCTTTAATATCGTAAACGCGATATTCGGAAACAACTACAATCAGAGTTAAACTTATTGTAGTAATTCGTTTTCTTTAACACAATAAACTTTGTGATTGCATCAACTTGCCGCTTTGCGTTGTATATAATATTATTCTACAAGGTCCAATCAATCCGTGTTCGTGATTGAATTATGGCCCTTTTATTGAAAATGATATTCTTACTCTTTTTCTTTATACCAAAATCCTACTAGGCGTTTAATTGAGAAAAGTGAATTTCTATATTATCTGATGTACTTTCTTAATCGAGGTTAGAGTAAGCTATTAATATAGAAAAAGTGGAGTATAAAAATCTTCTTTGTAGTTGGAGGAAAAAATTAAAATTATTATCAACTTTAATATCATCCGACTTATTGGTTCGCATATAAAAAATATATATGATAGGTCCAGTCTCTTTGTATTTGTAAGCAAATATCTTATCCTTCAGAATGGAGCCATTAACCAAATTCCACTAAGCAATTCTAGGAGTGACAGCGGGCCCAGACAAGGCAGGGTCATCCCCAACACGAGCCCGTTGTGCCCCTTTGTTGGAGTGGGCCTGTCCTCCATGCCCGTCCGGTGGCTTTGCCCATTTATTTTTAAAAAATATAACTGGTCCCGGCCTCCTCAGCCCGGGGGCTAGGAGAGGATGCTGCCAGAGATCCTGACTGTGGTCAGCCAATGGGGCGGGGCAGAGCCTTTGATCTGCTAGCCTGCGAGCTGGCCAGGCCCGACGTGTATCTTGAAGGGAAGTGTTTTTTATGCTTCGTTCTGACAGTGAAGCGAGTGTAAAAAATGCCTGAGAAGCGTCGGATATCAAGATCGATGGTGTAATGCTAACGTGCGCTAGCATATGTGCTATCGATCTTGATATCCAATGCTTCTCAGTCGTTTCTTAGGCTCGGTTCATATTGAAGATGAAGCACGAAAAACGCTTCCATCTTGAATGTGGCCCGACCTACCGACAACCATCACTGTTGCCGCGTCTAGGCAATTTCTCAAACAGTGTCTATGTCCGTGAATGTAGATGACAACGTACATATCAATTACTCAGGAGTGGTATCTCTACAAAACACTTGGTCTATAGATTGATTAATATTCCCATTATTTCACATTAATAGTTTGGGTTTTAAAAATAAATACGGGACAATAGGAGTATATCCAAAGCTCAGACTCACAGGGAGGTTTTGACCACTTCTCAACCTTTAACACTTGTCTTTTGTATCATGTTGTGTCCCATTTAATTTTTAAAATTAATTTATTTTAATTAATTTAAAAAAAAACACTTCATATAGGATAGAAGCAATCTTTTTTAATAATCACCGCGGCTTCTACAGAGCATTTAGCATATCCCTTAATTCCCTTATAAAAAAGAATACATTTATGGTCCAGTCTAAGGACTTCAATTGATTATTCTGTTATTATTTTTTAGACATGACAACTCTAAAAAAAGGAGATAATTTCATAACAATTAGCAAATATTGGTAAAACTTTTAAGGGTCAGCCCTTAAAAATACAAGTTAGGGTCAAAAAATATTTGTCTACTTTAAATAGGGTTGGGTCATCGAAGGGAAAAAGCTTGAAGGCCTACTCAACTCGTCTTTAAGTGTAAAAAAGATTACTTTTAAGTTTATGAGAGGAGGAGGACGAGTGAATGCTATATATTTTAAAGAAGTTTAAGAGATTTATAACTTGCAAATCATTATGGTTAGTTGTGAAAGATCCTACTCATATGCTAAATGCTTATAATCTTATGCCATATTGGGTCAAATAGTGAGACCCCACTTAAAAGAAGATAATTTTATTTAAAAATATATTTTTTAAAAGATATAAAAAATAAATATAAAAAAGTATAAAAGCTTGTGGCCCTACTGAAGCCCACTTAAGGTAGGGCTAGGGCCAAACTTTAAAAGCTTGCTTTGGCCTGGCTCAATTTCAACCCTATTGGCACGAGATCCTTCATGTCATACTACTATTTACCATTTATGTTATGAGGAAGCCTCGCCGGGCCATCGGTTTTGAATTCACTATGAGGAAAGGATTGTAAAAACACATGTTTAGTTCAAACGGGTTGGGCGCTTACAAACAATTTTTTTTTATACATTACCAACAATCAATCCTAACTTAACAAATATGCATATAAATGGGGTCTCGAGAGAGTCAAATTACTTACAGTATTAAAAACTTGCAATATACAAAATGGATGGCTCATTTACTTACCATATTTAGGGAGCCCATCTTTTTAATACTTTTTAATACTTTCAATGGTTATTCTGTTGGACCTAATGTTTTAAAAACTTCCCGGACACCAACCCGGATTGGTATTCAAGACCAGTTCAACCCAGTTGTTATAAAACTTCTCTTCCCCATTTCCCCTACCCATTCCCAAATTCTAATAGCAGTGCATGGGTAACAATGGCAGCGATTTCGGGCCCATCTTCCCCTCCCTCTCCTCTCCAGTGACACTCCCAATGGCCCCTCCATCTCCTCTTTGGCAACACTCCCAACAGCTTCCCCTACCTCTATTCTCCAGCAGATCGGCCCCAACCCTGGCGGTCAGAAGGCCCAAACCTCTTCCCCCTTCCTCTCCCTCTCCTCTCTGGCAGATCAGGTGGCCAAACTCATCTTCCTCCCTCTACCTTCTGTCACGCCTCCAACCTCACCACTGACACAAAACCTCTTCCCCGACAACAACCCTGCCTCCTCCACATTGGCACCACCCCTATGCGTCAAGGAGATTGTCCTCAACGTGGAGCTCACCTACGGCCAGAGGGGCTTCAACTCTCCTCCTAGCTCCAGATCCATCCCCTCCCTCTCCCTCTCCTTCACCCTTCCCTTCCCTCTCCTCCCTAGCCGGTGTCCATTTTTTTTTTGTACAATCTAGACCAGCTACATCATCTGGGTCATTGGTTCGACCGATCGAGTTAACTCTATCTGTGATAACTAGGATGACGAAGCCTACATTTTTGACTGGGTTCGATTCGGTGGTTTGGTCAGGCAAATCTGAATTTTAAAATATTGGTTGAACCAATCATACCAAGATGGTAAAAATGTAGGTTTAGGTACAAATTTTGTGGGAATAATCTTAAGGTTATGATTAGAATTTTCAAACATGCCTATATAGGGTTAGGTTAGGATTGGGGACAAAGGGCTCACATGCTATTTTTTTTGGCTTTTTTCAATAGTCTCATAAATGTAGAAAGAGAAGGAGAAATGAATGATATACACTTTAAAGAAGTTTTAGAGATTGATTGTTAATCATGATGGTTAAATGTGAATCTCATGCCAAATGCATAGAATTTCGTTTTTTATGGGTCAACTAATAGGACTCCAACCAAGGATTATAAATTTTATTTTAAAAATATTTTAAATAAATAATATAAATTAAAATTACAATAAAAAATTAAAAAATCTTATAACCCGAGCTAGGGCCTTACACCTAAAAGGCCCATCTAAGGCAGGACCGAAAAATAGGCTAATGAGGGGTAGAGCCTAATGAGGGGGTGTAGCAAACTAGGCATCCTATTAAAATTTGGGAGTGGGGTGGTTCAGATTGCATAGACTATCTACAGATTCTGCCAATTTATATATTAAAATATTTGTCAACACAAGTAATTTTCCCTTCTCTACTTATCTAAACCATGATGATTATGTTTTTTTAACAATGAAATGCTAAAGTTTAGCGGGGAGGTAAGTAGTTTAAGAAGTGAAAAAAAAAACGTGTGGAAGGAATCAAAAGAAGCAGTCTTAATGAAGCAAAATATTCGTCAGCAACTTCGGGTCGAGCATTCAAGTGGAAATGGAAAGGCAAAAGGCCTCAACATATATATACAGGAACAATGGTGGCAGAGAGTGATATTGACTTGACAGACTCCCTTGATCAGTTCCACGAAGCTTTTTTCTTTCATCGTCGTGATGTCATAGCAGTGCTGATGCTTTGGCTTCCACTTTGGTTCTCGGCCATGAGTAGCTTCTGAGAACGACGAAACGAATCTCAGCAAAGGAAGCAGACGAACGTAAGCTCTCAAAGCTGTATCATACGGAAAATCTCGATTCCACTATTAAATTGTAAGTTTAAGATGTATAAGACGCCTTTAACTCACATTCTGACAAAATTAGCTTCGTTTACGAAATTACAATAAGCCCATATCTCCATTATTGTTTTTTCACTAGAATCCAAGGACGTGAGGAATCCCAAAGCAAATAATGCATGGGCGGTTTTGTAGTTCAGAGCCTTCAGACTATTGAAAAGGGCCTACACATTGTCTTCTACAGCGAACCGTCCAAGACGCCAACACCCTCTGCTGCTCTCAGCTACCAACCATGGCTTCTCGGCAGAGTTATCTTCTCCTTGCTTTTAGCTTATTTCAGTTGGTATTCACAACTGTCAATGCCGCCTTCGCAGCGGATGCCTCTTGCAGATTTCCGGCCATCTTCAACTTGGGCGACTCTAACTCTGATACTGGCGGCCTGTCGGCAGCTTTTGGGCCTACTCCCTGGCCCAACGGGGAGACTTACTTCGGAGTGCCTTCTGGCAGATATTGTGACGGACGACTCATGATCGACTTCATGGGTAAATTAAGCTCTTTCCCAAGTAGTGCTTCTAAGTTCTAATTTCTACCCAGATTTGAGACTGATCTTGCCTGATTCTCAATTATGATATCTGAAACTATTCGGGTGGATTAAATTATTATTTTTTCTAAATGTTTATATATACACTGTTTTTTAGTGAGTTCGTCTCAAGAAGATTATTGCTTGAACGTGGAAAAACATATACCCCTTCTGTCCCATATAATAACTATATTTAAAATAAAAATGATTAAATGGTAAAATTCACATATAAAAGAAAATAAAAATTAAATTTATTATACTCTTTTTTAAATATATAATTATTTAAATCAAATTAAATAAAGTTATTAATATGAAACAAATTTTTTTGCCAAGTAGAACTATTAATTAAACATAGAATAGAAAAAATATTAAGATACTTTAATGTGTTTTTTATAAAAAAGATGCTCTAATATGTAATGCTTCTGGAAGCGATTGCTCTTTAGTTGGATTTTTTGTTCGTTTCTATAATTATGGAGTCCATTACGATTCTAAGTAGATTTCCATATTCATCATAATTTTCTCCAAGAAATGTGGGTGCCTTTTGCACACCTTTTGGAAAAAAATTCATATGTATGTGAACGAGAATAAAAGGTGGCCAGTGCGCTGTCTGCTTTGCTGATTGAAAGGATATCTCAGGGTAAATTACACTTGTACTCCTTTTTTTATAGAAATTAAGCGTCAACTTTTCGTGTTTCAAAAAATATACTTTTACCTCTTAATTTTCATAAAAATAAAAATAACTTTATTATTTACAACTATGGGCTGAGCTAAGGCAGGGTAATTGTCCCACCTCACTAAACGAGAACCTTTTTACTAATATAAGTATGTTGTTAAATTTTGTAAAACTCACCTTGTATATATAGTAATTTTTGGTCACCCCTTTTTGGTACTGAGTAGTAAAAAATTTGGGTTTTCTAGATATATGATGTTATCAAAACGAAAGTCTTTGACACTTAGATATATTGCATTTTTTTAGTAGTATATTTGTATGAAATTGTTATGCACTTGTTGCATGGATTACTTATTTGTTCATTTATGATAATATTTTTATTATTAAAAATTATTCAATTTAGTCTTAAAAATATGCAATATTAATATAAAGAAATACATTGTCGCTAATCTATTTTTTTAACTTAAGCTAGATCATTGGCATTGATTTGTTTTTATTTTGATTAAAATATTATTTATTTGTTATACCTACATCACATATATTGTTTTTAGAGAAAAAAATATATCTCTAATATTATAAATTATATTTTTATAACAAGTCTTGTTAGTATGCCGCGCCCAACCACACGCGTGCAATGTGTGCTTGGTGCATTGTGCCGACATCATATAAAGGCATGCAAGTTTAACACTCACCCACCAATCCAAATAAAATACATTGTTGGATTTTGATCGTACTATGCATGTCATTTGCCTTGGCACATATCTTTAATATGTTTGCATGTTAACGTTTTCTTTCATAATTTATGGATTAACAAAATTTTGAAAAAATATTAATTGCCCACCTTAACAAAATCCTAGCTCCACCCCTATTTGCACCCCTCTTTTATTATTTGCCGGCCTTAGGATCTCTAGAACCATGACAAACCAACAATCCCCAGCACATCTATTGGAGTGCGTGGATGGGCACAGCCTAATCCATTTTCACCAACACTAGGGAAGATAAGGCAAGACAACCACAAGAGGGGGTGAAAAAAGGGGTAGGAATGATAAGAGCGTTCTCATCCTTTAATTTTGTTTTATAAAAAAACATGAGGTGTACATGTAATTTTTGAAACGAGAAGACAAAAATCAGGGTATAACTTATTTGCTAAGCACATAAGTTAATCAATGAAAATGAGAAGTCACAAGTGGATTACACAATGAAACAATGAGTTTCTCATAGTGGCCCCCTTCAAGTTCTATGTCTTTAATCAATGAACAATCATCACGTGCTTTGCTAAGCATATTTTTCAATCATCCACTTCTAATTGTAAAAGTTGTGGATGTGGTTCTCACAGTTGATAGTTTTTATTATTTGACTCGTTGTGATTTTAACAGCGGAGAGCCTGGGATTGCCCTACCTCAGTGCCTACCTTGACTCGGTGGGATCCAACTTCACCAGGGGAGCGAATTTTGCCACGGCCGGCTCCACAATCCGGCAGCCCAATGTCACTTGGTTCCAGAGTGGGTACAGCCCTTTTTCACTAGACGTCCAATCTTGGCAGTTCAATCAGTTCATATCTAGATCCAAACACGTCTATGCCCTAGGTCATAATCTCATCTTTTTACATGCATTTGGACGTACTACTTCGATGTCAATTGTGAATTGAAAAAAATGCTTGAGAAACGTTAAAACTTTACTTCATCTCTTCAACACCGTTGATGAGTGGGGCTTATTTTTTTAAGCCACTCATCTATTATGCTGAAATAATGAAAGAAAGTTTTAACGTGTAAAAATTAACATCACAAAAACATTAGTCATTGTGAATTTCGTGCAGGTGGAGTGTTCAAGGAATTGTTGCCATTGAAGGAGATCTTCTCTCAAGCTCTTTACACCTTTGACATAGGCCAGAACGACCTTACTGCCGGTTTGTTTTACAACCAGACTGTTGATGACGTTAAGGCGTCCATACCGGACATACTCAACTCCTTTGCCAAAGTAATACAGGTTCGTATTGTTGTGTTTAAGTGTATCTTGACTACATTATATCTGGTTAGTGGTTAGGCAGGCCCCAGCTTGATATACATTATTCGGTCGTTTCTAAATAGTTTTGAGTTCTAAAGCAACATCCCAACGATAAATATCAAAGTCAAATCAGTTTCTTACATGGCTTCAAAGGCAGGGAACTCTCTCTCCCTCTCTCACACACATTCATTTTAAGAGGTTTTTGCTTTGAACCTTGTATTTAAGTAGAAGATAAGACTTTTAACACCCATATGGTAGCATCCCCTTCCATATGTTTTCTTTGAAAGATTCTAAGTTTTTATTTCTCCAACCTTGTGTAATATTCAGAAATTTTAAATTACTTATTTCTTTTTATCATTTTGTCCTTTTCAATCAATAAAAACTTAAATGAGGGCCAATTGATAATTTTTTAAATTTTCTTGTGTGACCCCAAATTTGGGACTCCATTCCATTCTCAAAAGTCAAACTCTATGAATTCTATGTTTTTTAAAATTATACTATTATTTTATAAGGAAAATGAAATTATTGCACTGAATATGATTACCAAATTCATACATTCATGAGGTAGTAAGTTTTTTATGAAAAGTTTCACACCTCATGCTATGGCAAGCCCACCCCCTAAAGACAAGACAGTTCGTGGATATTTACCATCTATGTATAACCGGGGCGGGCTGGCTAAAATGAGGGGTAACAAATCCCTCATCTTAATTAAATTTCTTTTTGGGAAGTGAAAAAGTGGGCCATGAAAGGCCCACTTCCATTGCCCAAAAAATGCCCACCACCTCACGTGCATGGATTTGGTGTATAATTATAATAATATTTTCATGATTATCCAATTATTTTTCTACTATTGTGATAAATCCTAATAATTAAATTACAAATTTCTAAATATTATCTTAAAACCATCCCAACCAAGCTCTTGCTATTTTGAACTTATCAAAATTTCAAAGAAATAAACTTAGAAAACTAAACAAATAATAGTGTGTGCGTCATGGGCCACCTAGCCCTTGGCTTGACGTGTGTGTGTATAATACACACACGTATTATAGTTCTAAAAAATACAAAATCTAGAGAAGAAGAATACAATAAGAGAATTGAGAACAGTAGCTGAATCCGAGATTTGTGTTCTATTTGAGATTTTCCAAAAATTGGTTGGGAAGGTGATAAGATAATGCTAGCCACATGTAGGCAGCCTTGGCAAAATAACATTGCCGAGAGGATAAACATGACCCTTTTGAAAAGGGCGCATAGCATAAGGCTTAAGAGTAGGATGCCACCCATGTTCTAGACATATGCTATTGATAAAGCATTGTATTTGATTAATAGGTCCTCATCTTTTTCCCTAGATGGTTGGCTCCACAAGGAACACATATGCAAAAAGAGGTTAAATTTGATCACTTATGAGTGTTTAGTTGAGCAAGTTGTGCATATTGAAGCAAAAAACAAGGGCAAGTTAGATTCCAAATTTAACAAGTGCTATTTCCTTAGCTATGGTTGTAATGCTCTGGGTCCTTAGGTCCATCAAACACTAGGGCAAAACCCGACTCGGGGTTCAAATTATCATCATAAAATTCTTTTTGTCAATCACCAAGATCTTCATCCATGTGTAAGAGTTCTAATGATCCTCAGTTATCATTTTTAAAGAGAATAAAAAGTTAATTATTACCATTTTTTGGATCGGGCTAACAATGTCATGGTGTTGGTTCCCTACGTACTTATTACAAAACATCTCTAATGTTATTCTAATTACATCGGATCCATACAAACAAGCATAGCATCATACTTGAAATGTTTTAAGTATTTTTCAATTAAAATACATTCATATGTCAAAGTCGACTTAGAATAATAAAAGCAACAGCAAATCAGACAAATCATTCATTCATGGAATTCAATTAATCAATCACATAATCGGATAGATCAATCGTTTACATAATCCAATAAATTAGATAAATTGTTCATTCACCTAATCTAATTAATCATTTACAAAATAAGATAAATTATTTTCCACAAAATCCGATAAATTATTCATTCACATAAAGTTATCAATACCAAAATGATATATACACCGGTGCTCATAGGGCAACGAGATCAGAATAATAAAGATCATCTTACTATATCCTAATTCATGGGTGCGTCATATGCCTTAACAGTAAAAATTTAAGAGTCATAACTCTGATAGCTTTCGGGCTTTATACGAAATAATTACCTATCAAATTTGATGATAGCTTTTGGGCATCATACCTAATAATTACCATTCAAATCTAATTAGCTTTTGGGCTTCATACCAAATAATTACTTTTCAACTTCGATTATTCAAAACCATTAGAAATGTCATTCAAATATGATAATAATAATTTAAATTCCGTAGACAGAAAAACTAAAGACCCAAAGCCAATGAAGAACACATCAAATAATCATGTCATTTAACATCTTTTTAAAACATTCATAACATACATTCGTGCATACTTTTGAACCCATACAAGTCAAATATTTAAGGAAAATATGCATTCATTTAAATAAGCATGCATCAAAGATATAATACCACAAATATTTTCGGAGGTAGTGGCGGTTGAAGCTTCCCCTTCCTTAAGGATGATCTCCTTTTGAGACTTGGAGGCAGTAGACTAAACATCTCCTTGCTTTAGGACATTGTTATCCTTTCAACCTGAAGCCATAGGTAGAACCTCCCCTTACCCCAAGACATTTCTCTATTTGTGGCTTAAAGGCGGCGGGCAGAACATTCCCCTACCTCAACACTTTTCTCTCTTTGTGGCCCGAAGGCGGTGCACAAAACCTTCCCTTACCCTAGGATTTTTCTCTCTTTGCGGCCTGAGGGTTGCAAACAAAACTACCCTTTACCCAGTGATTTTCTCCTTTTAACAAAGGTTATCTCTCAAAACTGACCCTTTTACAGCGTTGAGCACCATTGATTTAGCTAGGTTTTTTTTTAACCGACTAAAATGGGTTAGAAATGGCTCCGTAACGGAGAACATAAGGTTTGGAGACAAGAAAAAATAGAGAAGGAAAAAAATTTCCTAATGTGGTGATTTGGAGGAAGGAAGCTACATACACTAACCCTAAAGTTATGTTGTGAAGGGCAAAGAAAACTTGGAGTGCAGGTTGTCTAAGAACTTATATAGCCTAAAGTAAGCTCCAAGACTATAGTATCACAAGTTTTGACAATTTTATGCAAGACATTGAATTATATAGATGTCATTCTTATCATTGTTGTTATTATAAGAAGTTGGTGTCCGTATATATTATATTGTTACTTTATATTGACGATATACTTATTGCAAGAGCTGACTTAAATGAGATTAACAATATCAAAAAATAGTTATCTCATATATTTACCATAATGGATCTAGGACCGTCCAAGTATATTATTGGCATGAGGAAAGAGAGTGTGTTGAAGTTGTCTTAGACAAATTATTTTGACTAATGAAGTTCAACATAATCTGAGACAACTTCAACACATTGAAGGTGGGTCTCATCTGACAATAGGGGATTTACTTGTCTTAGTCTAATTAGAAGCTAGAGTAGAGTAGGAATATCATTTTTTTTATTCATATAAAAGTAAATTTAAATTCAATGTCATTTCTAAGCATATGTAGTAGCTAAGGGAAGACCTTTACAAATTGCGCTACGCTTTAGTTGGGTCAGCTAGAGTTTGTTCTTGGAGCAAAAAAAATGATATTTCTTGGGAACTTGTTGCTCTTGTATTTTAATTATTGGGGACTTTGCCAAAATGACCCAGGATACAATGTATTATACAAAATATATTTTATTCTCTTGTAATACACAAAATGACTCTAGGTACATGTAAATCTCTACACGTGGCATGAATTGTCGAAAATACCATCTTCCTATTTTCTTCCTTATAATTTCACCAACCCATTGTTTCTCATTTTTGGCAGCTCCAGTTTTGACTTTGCCACCAACTTCGCCATCAACCGCCACCTCTGTCATAAACTTCATCATCTTTGCCATCGCCTCTGCTTCTTCTAAATTTGTCTTCATCTCCTCCACCGTCACTCCTCTTCCTCTGTCATCTTCTCCTCCTCCCCTCCTTCTCTTCCTTCTCCCTCCCTCCTATCCTCTCTCTCCTCCTCCCCTTCTCTTTATCCTCCTCTCATTTTCCTCCTTGATCGCCTCCTCTTCCTCTCTCCTAGAATCTAGTAAGACTGGTCTCAAACTAGTCAGATGACCTATTAAGAATTCTTTTTTCTCTCTACAAGCTCAAATCTTAAATAATGAACCCATAAACATGTTAAACTGCTCAAAATTAAGAGTTAGTTTTATTTTTATTTGATTCTAAGTTTTTTCTAATGTTAAACAAAACCTCGTAGTAACAGTTGGCAATCAATAATTAAATTTATAGCAATAAAGGGGATATAAAACAACATTATGAGTGACAATATCTTCTTAAGTATTTATAATGAACTATCTTAACAAACTAAATAATTAAAATAAAAAATAAATCAAAATTTAAACATGACACTGTTGACTATTAGTTGTCGAATGTTCCGACTGTCGACTGTCATAATGTTTGGTGTAGGAGACCACTTTCTTCATCATAAGCAATGAAAATCTTCTTCCCCGACGCCGACAACCTTTTAATGATGCATGATAGTTGACAGTTGCATGAATAAAATTTATTTAATTTTTTATTTAATATATTTAGTTTGTTAAGATAGTTCATTGCAAATACTTAAGGAGATATTGTAACTCATAGTGTTGTCTTATATCTCTTTATTACAATGAATTTGATTGTCGACTATCAATACGATGTTTTGCTTACATTACAAAAAACTCAAAATTAAGTAAAAAATATACATACTATTGGCTTTATGTAGTTTAACATATTTTTTGGTTTATTTTTTAAGATTTGAGCTATTTAAGAAAAAAAATTCTTAATAGCTTTGTTGTCTAGTTTATAGCTAATCTTGTTAGATTTTGGGAGGGAGGAAGAAGAGGCAACAAAGGAGGGAAAGGGGAGGTGGATAGAGAGGATGAAGAGAGAGAGAGAGAGACAGAGGAAGAAGAGGAGGAGAAGGCGATGATGGAGGATGAGGTGAAGACGAAATTAGATAAAACAAAACTAGTGGCGAAAATGATGAAATTGGCAGTAGAGGCAGTAGTCGATGGTAGAGGTGGTTGAGTGAGTGGTAGATCAGTTGAGTACTTCCCGCTAAGGCAAAAATCAAGGGCAGATGGGGCATAGGGAGGGTGAGGTCAAGGCAAATGGAGGAGGGTGTCACAAATGGGTGTGACTAGTGAGAAGCATCTCTCTCTTGAGCGAGGAAAAAACAAAAACTTAAGTAAGACATGGTATACTAAGTACTTTTTAAATTAATTTGGGTTAAACTAAGGGATGTTACATAGGTTCTAAAAAGTCTTATTCTTTTATACACACAAAATTATCTTGGATTAATCTATATATTTTTATGTACGTGCAAGCAATTTGGATAATCTGTATTTGAGGTCTCTTCATTGTTTATTTGGGCCCTTCTGGTTTTAAACTGCTGAGCTATTCCTTAACAATCGACTTTAGATGCAACTGCAGTTTCTAATGCAGTAAATCTTGGTTACCACTTTAGTCCTTTCCTAAAATCATGTTTAGCTCATGTAAATGTGTTGATGGAAAATGATTGCAGGATGTACACATCCAAGGAGGGCGATTCTTTTGGATCCACAACACAGGGCCCCTCGGCTGCCTCCCCTACGTCCTTGTCCGGCTGCCCATCCTTGCTGCTCAGGTCGACCGGGTGGGCTGCGCCACCCCCTTCAACGACTTGGCTCGATATTTCAATGAGAAGCTCAAGGAGACTGTGCTTCAGCTCCAAAACAAACTCCCCACGGCCACCTTCACTTACGTAGACGTCTACTCCGCCAAATACTCTCTTTTTACCCACCCCAAACTGCACGGTGAGTTCGTTTCAACATCTAAACCCTTCATCACTGATTTAGACACTAATTAGAATTTCTATGTTCATGTTTTTTCAGGATTCGAACATCCTTTGAGATCTTGTTGTGGCCACGGTGGCAAATATAACTTTAACCAACATGAGTACTGTGGCACCACAGCTGAGATAAATGGGACCCGAGTCCTGGTGGGTGCCTCCTGCAAAGATCCCAAGAAGAGCATCATCTGGGACGGAGTTCATTACACAGAAGCCGCCAATCGCTGGGTCTTCAGCAAGATTGTTAATGGCGCTTATTCCCATCCACCTCGCTCTTTGAACATGGCTTGTCACTAGCTGGAATGTTGTTCATTAACTGCTCTTTTTTTTATCTTTTTGGTGACAAAAAGAAAAGAAGATCTTCCCTGACTCAGGAAGTCCTCCTAATTACTCACTGCTTAGCTTGCAATTTTTTTTTTTTTCAAAAAATTGAACTGTAAAAGGTTTCAGCTTGAGGGAACTAATTTTTCAGCTCTCCACTAACAATGAGCCTAGCGTAATATTACGGCTTTGTTCCGTGGATAGGCTATCGTGCGGTACTTATGAGGCCTCGCACTTAACAAGTTATCTTTTTAAGTGTAATAAGTATTCTTGCTTTGGCAAAGTGTTGTTCAAATCATGTGTGAAGGGTCTTACAAAGCAAGAGATAGGGGGAATAGGAGTGACACATTGTAAAGAAATAAATAGACAAAGATTGCATTCACTGTCAAGGCATTTACAAAGCAATGAGTGTAAATTACATGAGCCATCTACACTAACACTACCTCCCTCTATATAACATAAGAGATTTCTTACATATTACTAGAGTGATAGCCAAAATATCTCTACGAGCATGGTTACATAAAAATAAAAAAATATATAAAAATATATATTAAAAGGTATTTAAAAAGATATTTGTATCAGTTTCATGACATTCTCCCCCACTTAGTTATGTCGATGTCCTTGTTGATGTTACTCCTAGAGATAGGCTTCGATTTGGTTGGCATGTTGAAGGGTGAGCTCTTCTTCAGGCTCCCAATTGTGTGGAAGCCCTGCTACTTTCCCTTTTCCACGGATAACTTCACGATCCACTAAAATTTCTTGTACGACTTGAACATCACTTGTGACCTTTGGATTGCCCCAATCAATCTGGTTTCTAGAAAGGTCTTCGACATTGGCATGATATGGTTTGAGACAACTTGCATAGAAGGTGGGTCTATATAATTTGTATAATTTTTTTAAAATATAGTGCCCCACCATTATGCATTTACTTAAACATCTACCATATGAGTTTCTCCATAATATTCATGTGACTCATATTAAATATCTTATTTGGTTCTAAAATAAATTAATTTCAGAACACTTAATATGGGATAGAGGGAATAATAGTTTGTAAAGGACAGAGGGAGCAAAGTGTATGGTTCTAAAATGAAATAATTTTAGAGCACTTATATCAGTTGATACGACCTTCTATTGTAGTATCATGTTCCTAATGAAGTATTATAATGATATATTATTAGTTATAATATTTCTTTATGTATATCAAAGGGTTTACGACCGTTTCAGTGCGTACCAACCATATCATCGGCGTGTACCCGTATCTATGATCATCGATACTGTCATCCATATCGATATTGCCTTTCATGGGTAAGGCAGATATAAAGTCTAGAGAGACACTCTCCCATGGTTCTTGAGGCATTGGCAGTGGTTTAAGGAGATCACGCGGTTTGTCCCATTCCACCTTATCTTGTTGGCATATGATGCACTTTCAGACATACTCTTCCACATCATTGCCCATGTGGGATTAGAAGTATCCCCTTTTTAATAAAACCAAGGTGTGATGAATGCCTTGATGTCCTACCCATAGAGTGTCATGACATTCCTGAAGGAGATCCTTCATTTGGTTGTCTACCTTTGTCACATATACCCGCTTCCCTTTTATCATGAGTAGTCCATCCTCCACCCAAAATTTGCAAGTTTTGCCTTTGATGACTTGTTGGAGAAGGGAGGGGGTTAGGCTATCCTTGTCCATTGCAACATGAATCCGAGCATGCAAATTGCTCATACACTAGTTAACACAAACCAACTTATTTAGCTTAAGTACGATAAAGTCGGCGTACTCAGCCTTTTAGCTAAGGGCATCAACGACATTGTTGTTCCTGCTAGGTTTGTACTCCAAGGTGAAGTCAAACTCGGCAAGGAAATCCTACGAGTGAGATTGCTTTGGAGAGAGCTTCTTCTGGGTTTGAAAATAGTTAGTAGCGATGTTGTTGGTCTTACCTATGAACCGAGAACCCAACAAATATTGTTGCCAAGTGCGAAGACAATAAATTACAGCTTTCATCTCTTTCTCTTACGCTATATACCTTTGTTTAGTCCCATTGAGTATATGACTTTCGAAAGCTACCATGTGGTCATTCTGAACCAAAACACCTTCGATGGCATAATCTAAGGCATCTGTTTGTACTTCAAAGGATTGTGTGTAGGGAGGCAGAACACTGGGTCTTCAGTCACATCCTTCTTTGGCTCAATGATGGTCATTTAACATCTCTCCGACCAACACTAGGGTCGATCCTTTTTTAGTAAGTTAGTTACGGGGGTTGCCTTTGGTGATTACCCTTTGATGAACCACCTATAGTAGTTAGAGAGGCCCAAGAAATCCACAGCTCTCTCACCTTAGTCGCGGGGGGCTAAGACCAGCCACATCATCTGGGTCACTGGTTTGACAGATCGAGTTAACTTTGTTCGATGACCAGGAAGACAACCTAAATTTTTGACTAGGTTCAGTTGAACCTGATCAAATCGGTCAGGCCAATCTGGATTTTAAAATAGTGGTTGGACCAACCATACCAAGCTAGTAAAAATGTAGGTTTAGGTACAAAATTTTTGGGCATAGTCTTAAGGTTATGATTAAAATTTTCAAACATGCCTATATAGGGTTAGGTTAGGATTGGGGACAAAAAACTCACATGCCATGTCCTAAAGTTTTTTTTTCTTTTTTCAATAGTCTCATAAATGTAGAAAGAGAAGGAGAAATGGATGATGTACATTTTAAAGAAGTTTTAGAGATTGATTGTTAGGGGCTGTTTAGGTACTGAATCTGTGAAATATTCAGTCGATTCAGTCTCAATTTAATACTGAATTATTAGAATCCTGTTTGTGTACTGAAGCTGCACTAAATTAAAAATTCAGTACTAAAGTTAGATTTAGACCGTTTCAAGCCTGAATCACTGAATCACCTCATGAGGTAATTCAGTCGATTCAGTCTCCTAATCACCGTTTTAAAAATTACAAATTCTATTATTTTTCAATGGTTATTGTTCATTTTGATTTGAGCCTCGAAAAATGTGTCATATAGGTAGGGCCCACTTTAAAAGTTCACAATTATCTACCCTTGTGAGATCTTGTTTGATAAAGTTCGAATTTAAAAATGTAATGGTACCAAGAACATGCATATTCGAGTTCGAGAGAGAGAGTTATATTAGTTTAAAGTTTTGAAACTGGGTTTGACGTGACATCTAAATTTATTCTAACAAATTCTCTACCCAAACGTAATT
The DNA here is from genome assembly GCA_035235625.1 of Saururus chinensis. Lineage (NCBI taxonomy): Eukaryota > Viridiplantae > Streptophyta > Magnoliopsida > Piperales > Saururaceae > Saururus > Saururus chinensis. The sequence continues at coordinate 39,963,519 of CP141145.1, forward strand.
CATATTCAGCGGTGAATTTTTTAAATTAATTCACTACTGAATTCATTCACTACTGAATTAATTTAGTACCCAAATGACCCCTAATCATGATGGTTAAATGTGAATCTCTCACCAAATGCATAGAATTTTGTTTTTATGGGTCAACTAATAGGACTCCAACCAAGGATTATAATTTTTCTCTTAAAAAATATTTTTAATAGATAATATAAACTTAAATTACAATAAAAAATTTAAAAAATCTTATAACCCGAGCTAGGGCCTTACACATAAAAAGGCCATCTAAGGCAGGACCGAAATATAGGCTAATTTAGGGCTAGAGCCTAATTAGGGGGTGTAGCAAACTAGGCATCCTGTTAAAATTTGGGAGTGGGGTGGTTCAGATTGCATAGACAATCCACAGATTCTGCCAATTTACATATTAAAAAGATATGTCAACATAAGTAATTGCCCCTACTCTATTTTTCTAAACCACGAGGGTTATGTTTTTTTAACTATGGAATGCTAAAGTTTAGCGGGGAGGTAAGTGGTTTAAGAAGGGGGGAAAAACGTGTGGAAGGAATCAAAAGAAGGGGAGGTAAGTGGAAAATATTTGTTAGCAACTTCGGGTCGAGCATTCAAGTGGAAATGGAAAGGCAAAAGGCCTCAACATATATATATATATATATATATATATATATATATATATATATATATATATATATATATATATATATATATACATATATATATATATACACACACACATACAAGAACAATGGTGCCAGAGAGTGATATTGACTTGACAGACTCCCTTGATCAGTTCCGCGAAGCCTTTTTCTTTCATCGTCGTGATGTCATAGCAGTGCTGATGCTTTGTTTCCACTTTGGTTCTCGGCCATGAGTAGCTTCTGAGAACGACGAAACGAATCTCAGTAAAGGAAGCCGACGAATGTAAGTTCTCAAGGGGGCGTTTGGTAAACAATTTGAAGTAAAAAAAAAGTTTTGTACGATAATTAATTTTTGACAAAAAAATATATATTTGGTTATGGTTTTTTAGGATAAAAAAGAAATTAAATTTAAGCTCATTTTTTATTTTCATGTAAAAATGATAAAAATATCCTTTCAACATAATAGGTAAAATAGATTTGACTAATAGGCAAAATGTCTTTTTACACCTTTTCAAATTAGAAAACGATTTCTTCAAGATTTCTTCAAGAATTCACCTCAGGAGGTGATTTCTTAAAAAAATCGAATTTTAGGTCAATTTATTTTGAATTGACCCAAAAATTAATTTTTGACAAAAAAAGTGATTTTATTTTAAATTGTCCTTCTAAACGGTTTTTTACCGAAAAAGCAATTTCTACCCTCAACAAAGCAATTCCTTAGGGCGGAAATCGCCTCCCAAATGGCCCCAAAGCTGTATCATACGAAAAATCTCGATTCCACTATAAAATTATAAGTTTAAGATGTATAAGATGCCTTTAACTCACATTCTGACAAAATTAGCTTCGTTTACGAAATTACAATAAGCCCATATCTCCATTATTGTTTTGAAAACGTTTTATTTTTTCTGAGACCACGTAACCACGTAAGAAACATACGTGGCTGGCTGAGATAGACGTCCAAGCTACAATTCAAGCAGATAATGCATAGGCGGTTTTGTAGCTCAGAGCCGTCAGACCATTGAAAAGGGCCTACACATTGTCTTCTACAGCGAACCCTCCAAGACACCGACACCCTCTGCTGCTCTCAGCTACCAACCATGGCTTCTGAGCAGAGTTATCTTCTCCTTGCTTTTAGCTTATTTCAGTTGGTATTCACAACTGTCAATGCCGCCTTCGCAGCGGATGCCTCTTGCAGATTTCCGGCCATCTTCAACTTGGGCGACTCCAACTCTGATACTGGCGGCCTGTCGGCAGCTTTTGAACCTGCTCCCTGGCCCTACGGGGAGACCTACTTCGGAGTGCCTTCTGGCAGATATTGTGACGGACGACTCATGATCGACTTCATGGGTAAATTAAGTTCTTTCCCAAGTAGTGCTTCTAAGTTCTAAGTTCTACCCAGATTTGACACTGAACTTGCCTGATTCTCAATTATGATATCTGAAATTATTCGGGTGGATTAAATTATTATTTTTTCTTAATGTTTATATATAAGTGAGATCGTCTCAAGAAGATTATTGCTTGAACGTGGAAAAACATATACTACTTCTGTCTCATATAATAACTATATTTTAAAAAATATTAGTTTTTATTAAATTGTGAAATTCACATATAAGAGAAAATACAATTTAAATTTATTATATTATTTTTTGAATATTTAATTATTTAAATTAAATAAAATAAAGTTATTAATATAAAATAAATTTTTTTTACTAAATAGAGCTATTAATTTAAAATAAAAAAATATTAAAATACTTTAATATATTTTATATAAAAAAGATGCTCTAATATGTAATGCTTTATGGAAGCGATTGCTCTTTAGTTGGATTTTTTGTTCGTTTCTATAATTATGGAGTCCATTACGATTATAAGTAGATTTCCATATTCATCATAATTTTCTCCTGGGCGCCTTTTGCACACCTTTTGGACAAAATTTCATATGTATGTGAACGAGAATAAAAGGTGGCCAGTGCGCTGTCTGCTTTGCTGATTGAAAGGATATCTCAGGGTAAATTACATTTGTACCCCTTTTTTATAAAAATTAAGCGTTCACCTTTCGTGATTCAAAAAATATACTTTTATTAATTTTCACAAAAGATGAAAATAACTTTGTCATTTGCCCCCATCGGCGGAGCTAAGGTAAGGCAATTGTGTACTACTTCAATAAATGAGAACTTTTGTATTAATATAAGTATGTTGTTAAATTCTGTAAAACTCACCTTGTATATATAGTAATTTTTTGTCACCTCTTTTTGCTACGAGTAGTAAAAAAATTTGGGTTCTCTAGATATATGATGTTATCAAAACCAAAATCCTATTAGGAAAGAGAAGCAAAAAATTTTTTGTAAGTGGGAGTGTCATGTTTCACAATCTTATGTGCAGAATTCTTAATAAAAAGCTTTTGACACTTAGATATATTGCATTATTTTAGTAATATATTGTATGAAATTGTTATGCACTTGTTGCATGGATTACTTATTTGTTCATTTATGATAATATTTTTATTATTAAAAAATTATTCAATTTAGTCTTTAAAATATGCAATATTAATATAAAGAAATACATTGTCGCTAATCTATTTTTTTAACTTAAGCTAGATTATTTGCATTGATTTGTTTTAATTTTGATTAAAATATTATTTATTTGTTATACCTACAACACATATATAGTTTTTGGAAAAAATACATCTCTAGTATTATAAATCATATTTTTATAACGAGCCTTGTTAGTATGCGCCCAGCCACACGTGTACAATGTGTGCTTGGTGCATTGTACCCCCATCATATAAAGGCATGCAAGTTTAGCACTCACCTACCATTCCAAATAAAATACATTGTTGGACTTTGATCGCTGCACATATCTTTAATATGTTCCCACGTTAACTTTTTCTTTCATAATTTATGGATTAACCAAATTTTGAAAAAAAAATAGTTGCCCAACTTAACAAATCCTAGCTCCACCAGTGTTTGCACCCCTCTTTTTTCACCCTCTTTCATTATTTACCAGCCTTTATAATTATTTTCCTAAAACATTTTGACAATACTATTAAAATATTTTATCATTATTAAAAAAACGTTTTCGCAATAGTGATAAAACGTATTAACAATGGTGCCAAAACGTTTTGGTAATACTGTCAAAACATTTGGCAATAATACTAAAATGTTTTGGCAATATTACGAAAATTATATAACATTGTAAACACTTAAAATATACTAAGTCTTCAATAGTTTTAAGAATATTTTTTGTTATTATAAATATTTTATTTATAAGAAATGTAATATTTTAAGTTTAAATATTTTGGTACTTAAACTATCGGCCATGAATCCTCTATACACGTGCACCACAAACGTATAATTATATTTTCAAAGAGATTAATTGTTAACATGTCATGTTATTTAAACGGATATCAACTCCCCTATCAAAATTCAATGAATTAAATACCTTAGAAATTTCACTCAAACATATTACACTATTGTAAAAATATTTTGGCAATATTGCTAAAATGTTTTCACAATAGTGCCAAAACATAGTAATAATGCTAAAATATTTTAGTAATACAGTAAAAATATTTTAGTAATATTATTAAAATAAATTAGAGTTGTAAACACTTAAAATATAATGAGTCTTCACCGGTTTTAGCAATGTTTCATGTTATTATAAAACTTTTATTTTTAAGAGATTTAGTATTTTAAGTTAAAATAATTTGGTACTTAAACTATCAGCTATGAACCCTCTATACACGTACACCACAAACGTGTCATTATATGTTTAAATAGATTAAATATTAAAATGCTATGTTACTTGAAAGGATATCAGCTTTCCTATCAAAATTTAATTAATTTAATACTTTAAGAATTTCGCTAAAACGTATTAGCATTATGCCAAATTGTTTTAATGATATTGCTAATAAGTTTTGACAATATTTTTAAAATATTTTAGTAATAGTGTTAAAACGTGGTAATAATGCTAAAATGTTTTGGCAATACAATTAAAACGTTTTGGTAATATTGCCAAAATAATATGACATTTAAACACCTAAAATATACTAAGTCTTGAATAGTTTTAGTAATGTTTCATGTTACTATAAATGCTTCAAAAAGATCAAGTGCTAGAGCCAATGCTATATTGGCAACCAATTATATGTTTAAGTAATGTCATACTCACGAGACGGCTCTTAAGTGATGAACCTACTTCATCGTTTAAACACTATTAATTAGTAGGGTTTAGAAAAGTAAGCCCCACTAATCAACGGTGTTAGACTTCACTAATCAATAATGTTTAGATGATGAAGTAGGTTCATAACGTATGGGCTGAGCTAAGGTAGGGTAATTGTCCCACCTCACTAAACGAGAACCTTCGTACTAATATAAGTACGTTGTTAAATTTTATAAAACTCACCTTGTATATGTAGTGATTTTTGGCCACCCCTTTTTGGTACTAAGTAGTAAAAAATTTGGGTTTTCTAGATATATGATGTTATCAAAACCAAAATCCTATTAGGAAAGGGAAGCCATTTTTTTTTTGTAAGTGGGAGTGTATGTTTCACTATCTTATGTGCAGAATTCTTGAAAGTCTTTGACACTTAGATATATTGCATTTTTTTAGTAGTATAATTGTATGAAATTGTTATGCACTTGTTGCATGGATTACTTATTTGTTCATTTATGATAATATTTTTATTATTAAAAAATTATCCAATTTAGTCTTAAAAATATGCAATATTAATATAAAGAAATACATTGTCGCTAATCTATTTTTTTAACTTAAGCTAGATTGTTGGCATTGATTTGTTTTTATTTTGACTAAAATATTATTTATTTGTTATACCTACATCACATATATAGTTTTTGGTGAAAAAATATATCTCTAATATTATAAATCATATTTTTATAACGCCCAGCCACACATGTACAACGTGTGTTTGGTGCATTGTGCCCACATCATATAAAGGCATGCAAGTTTAACACTCACCTACCATTCCAAAATAAAATACATTGTTGGATTTTGATCGTACTATGCATGTCATTTGCCTTGGCACATATCTTTAATATGTTTGCACGTTAACTTTTTCTTTCATAATTTATAGGTTAATAAAATTTTGAAAAAATATTAATTGCCCACCTTAACAAAATCCTAGCTCCACCCCTGTTTGCACCCCTCTTTTTTCCCCTCTTTCATTATTTGCCGGCCTTTGGATCTCTAGAACCATGACAAACCAACAATCCCCAACACATCTATTGGAGTGCGCGGATGGGCACAGCCTAATCCATTTTCACCAACACTAGGGAAGATAAGGCAAGACAACCACAAGAGGGGGTGAAAAAAGGGGTAGGAATGATAAGAGCGTTCTCATCCTTTAATTTTGTTTTATAAAAAAACATGAGGTGTACATGTAATTTTTGAAACGAGAAGACAAAAATCAGGGGTATAACTTATTTGCTCAGGGAAAATGAGAAGTGGCAAGTGGATTACACAATGAAACAATGAGTTTCTCATAGTGGCCCCTTTCAAGTTCCATGTCTTTAATCAATGAACAATCATCACGTGCTTTGCTAAGCATATTTTTCAATCATCCACTTCTAATTGTAAAAGTTGTGGATGTGGTTCACGGTTCATAGTTTTTCTTATTTGACTCGTTGTGATTTTAACAGCGGAGAGCCTGGGATTGCCCTACCTCAGTGCCTACCTTGACTCGGTGGGATCCAACTTCACCAGGGGAGCGAATTTTGCCACGGCCGGCTCCACAATCCGGCAGCCCAATGTCACTTGGTTCCAGAGTGGGTACAGCCCTTTTTCACTAGACGTCCAATCCTGGCAGTTCAATCAGTTCCTATCTAGATCCGAACACGTCTATGCCCTAGGTCATAATCCCATCTTTTTTACATGCATTTGGAAGTATTGTTTCGATGTCAATTGTGAATTGAAAAAAATGCTTGAGAAACGTTAAAACTTTGCTTCTTTCTCTTCAACACCGTTGATGAGTGAGGCCTACCTTTTAAGCCACTTATTTATTATGTTGAAATAATGAAATAAAGTTTTAACGTGTAAAAATTAACATCACAAAAACATTAGTCATTGTGAATTTCGTGCAGGTGGAGTGTTCAAGGAATTGTTGCCATTGAAGGAGATCTTCTCTCAAGCTCTTTACACCTTTGACATAGGCCAGAACGACCTTACTGCCGGTTTGTTTTACAACCAGACTGTTGATGACGTTAAGGCGTCCATACCAGACATACTCAACTCCTTTGCCAAAGTAGTAGAGGTTCGTATTGTTTGTGTTTAAGTATATCTTGACTACATTATATCTGTTTAGGCAGGCCCCAGGTTGATATACATTATTGGGTCGTAAATAGTTTGAGTTCTAAAGCAACATCCCAACCATAAATATAAAGGTCAAATCGGTTTCTTACATGGCTTCAAAGGCAGGGAACTCTCTCTCCCTCTCTCACACACATTCATTTTAAGAGGTTTTTGCTTTGAACCTTGTATTTAAGTAGAAGATAAGACTTTTAGCACTCATATGGTAGCATCCCCTCCCATATGTTTTCTTTGAAAGATTCTTAGTTTTTATTTCTCCAACCTTATGTAACATTTGGAAATTTTAAATTACTTATTTTTTATCATTTTGTTCTTTTTAATAAATAAAATCTTAAATGATGACCAATTGATAATTTTTTAAATTTTCTTGTGTGACCCCAAATTTGGGACTCCATTCCATTCTCAAAAGTAAAACTCTATGAATTCTATGTTTTTTAAAATTATATTATTATTTTATAAGGAAAATAAAATTACTGCAATTAATCTTATTACCAAATTCATACATTCATGACGTAGTAAGTTTTTTTATGAAAAGTCTCACACCCCATGCCTTTGCAAGCCTACCCCGTAAAGGCAGTCGGTGGATATTTACCATCTATGTATAGGCGGGGTGGGCTGGCTAAAATGAGGGGTGGCAAACCCCTCATCTTAATTAAGTTTATTTTTGGGAAGAGAAAAAGTGGGCCATGTAAGGCCCACTTCCATTGCCCAACAAATGCCCACCACCTCACATGTGCATGGATTTGGTGTATAATTATAATAATATTTTCATAATTATCCAATTATTTTTCTACTATTGTGATAAATCCTAATAATTAAATTATAAATTCCTAAATATTATCTTAAAACCATCCCAACCAAGTTCTTGCTATTTTGAACTTATCAAAATTTTAAAGAAATAAATTTAGAAAACTAAACAAATAATAGTGTGTGCGTCTTGGGCCTCCTAGCCCTTGGCTCGACGTGTGTGTATATAATACACACACATATTATAGTTCTAAAAAATACAAATTCTAGAGAAGAAGAATATAATAAGAGAATTGAGAACTAAAGTTGAATCCGAGATTTGTGTTCTATATGAGATTTTCCAAAAATTGGTTGGGAAGGTGATAAGATAATGCTAGCCACACATAGGTAGCCTAGGCAAAATAACTTTGCCGAGAGGATAAACATGACCCTTCTGAAAAGGGAGTGTAGCATGCATGAGGCTTTAGTGTAGCATACCACCCATGTTCTAGACATATGTTATTGATAAAATAGTGTATTTGATTAATAGGTCCTCATCTTTTACCCTAGATGGTTATGGTTGCCTCATCAAGGGACACAGACGCAAAAGGAGGTTAAATTTGATCACTTACGAGTGTTTGTTTTTGCAAGTTGTGCATATTGAAGCAGAAAATAAGGGTAAGTTAGATTCTAAATCTAACAAGTGTTATTTCCTTAGCTATGGTTGTAATGCTATGGGTCCTTAAATCTGTTAACACACTAGGGCAAAACCCGACTCGGGGTACAAAATTATCATCATAAAATTCTTTTTGTCGATCACCAAGATCTTCATCCATGTGCAAGAGTTTTAATGATCCTTAAGTTACCAGATTCGAAGAAAATAAAAAGATTAATTATTACCATTTTTTGGATCAGGCTAACAATGTCAAGGTATTGGTTCCCTGCGTACTTATTAAAAAACATCTTTAATGTTATTCCAATAACGTTGGATTCGTACATAATTTTGCCTAATAACTAAGGTCATTTAACAAGCATAGCATCATACTTGAAATACTTAAGTATTTTTCAATTAAAATGCATTCATATGTCAAAGTCAACTTAGAATAATAAAAGCATCAACAAATCAGACAAATCATTCATTCATCGATTAACCAATCACATAATTAGATAGATCAATCGTTCACATAATGTAATAAATTGGATAAATTGTTCATTCACATAATCTGATCAATCATTCACAAAATGAGATGAATCATTTGTTTACAAAATCTGATAAATCATTTAAAATAAGATAAATCATTCATTCATAGAATGTTATCAATACAAAAATGATATATACATCGGTGCTCATAGGGCAACAAGATTATAATAATAGGGATCATCCTAGTACATCCTAATTCATGGGTGTGTCATATGCCTTAGGCAAAATCTAAGAGTCATAACTCCGATAGCTATCGGGCTTTATACCAAATAATTACCCATCAAATTTGATAATAGCTTTAGAGCTTCATACTTAATAATTACCCTTTAAATCTAATGATTGCCTTTTGGCTTTATACCAAATAACTATTTTTCAACTTCGATTATTCAAAATCATTAGAAATGTCATTCAGATACGATAATAATGATTCAAATTTTGTATACTGCAAAAACTAAAGACCCAAAGCCAATGAAGAACACATCAAATAATCATGTCATTTAACATCTTTTTAAAACATTCATAATATACATTCGTGCATACTTTCGAACCCATACAAGTCAACTATTTAAGGAAAATATGCATTCATTTAAATAAGCATACATCAAAGAAATGTTTTTGGAGGTAGCGGCGGTTGAAACTTCCCCTTCCTTAAGGATGATCTCCTTTTGAGACTTGGAGGCAGTAGACTGAACCTCCCATTGCCTCGGGACATTGCTATCCTTTCAACTCGAAGCCATCGGTAGAACCTCCCCTTACCCTAAGACATTTTTCTATTTACGGCTTAAAGGCGGCGAGCAGAACATTCCCCTACCTCAACACTTTTCTTTCTTTGCGGCCTGAATGCGGTGGACAAAACCTTCCCTTAACTTGGGATTTTTCTCTCTTTGCGGCCTGAGGGTTGCATACAAAACTACCCTTTACCTTGAGACTTTCTCCTCTCTACAAAGGTTATTTCTCAAAACTGACCCATTTACAACGTAGAGCACCATTGATTTAGATAGGTTCTCTTTTTGAATGGGCTAAAATGAGTTAGAAATGGCTCCATAACGGAGAACAAAAGGTTTGGAGACAAGGAAAAAGATAGAAGAATGAAAAAATTTCCTATATGGTGCTTTGGAGGAAAAAATCTATATGCACTAACCCTAAAGTTATGTTGTGAAGGGAAAAGAAAACTTGGTGTGCAAGTTGTCTAAGAACTTAAGAACTTGTATAGCATAATGTAAGCTCCAAGACTATAGTATCACAAGTTTTGACAGTTTTGTGCAAGACATTGAATTATATATATAAGATAATTTATTGCAATAAAGGGGATATAAGATAATATTATAAGTGACAATATCTTCATAAGTATTTATAATGAACTATCTTAGCAAACTGAATAAATAAAATAAATCAAAATTTAAACGACACATTTGACCATCAGTTGTCAAATGTCCCGACTGTTGATTGTCGTAACGTTTGGTGCAAGAGACCACTTTCTTTGTCATAAGCAATAAGAATCTTCTTCCCTGACTCCAACAACCTTTTAATGATGCATGATAGTTGACAGTCACGACATTTGATGGCTGACAGTCATGACAGCTAACAATTGCGTGAATAAAATTTGTTTAACTTTTTATTTAATATTTAGTTTGTTAAGATAGTTCATTGTAAATATTTAAGGAGATATTGTCACTCATAGTGTTGTCTTATATCCCTTTATTACAATGAATTTGTTTGTCAACTATCAATATGATGTTTTGCTTACATTACAAAAAACTCAAAAATTGAGTAAAAATATACCTATTCTTGGCTTTGAGTAGTTTAACATATTTATTGGTTTATTTTTTAAGATTTGAGCTATTTAAGAAAAATATAAACTTTTAACAGCTTCGTCGGCTAGTTTGTAACCGGTCTTGTTAGATTTTGGGAGGGAGGAAGAAGAGGCGACTAAGGAGGGAAAGGGGAGGCGGATAGAGAGGATGAGGAGAGGGAGAGAGAGATGAAGACGAGTGGTGACAAAAGAGGGGAGGAGGAGAAGGTGATGATGGAGGATGAGGTGAAGACGAAATTGGATAAAACGAAACAAGTGGCAAAAATGACGAAGTTGGCGGTAGAGGTAGCGGTCGATAGTGGAGGTGGTTGAGCGAGTGGTAGGTAAGCTAAGTGCTTCCCGCTGAGGCCAAAATCAAGGGCGGATGGGGCATGGGGAGGGTGAGGTCAAGGCAAATGGGGGAGGGTGTCACGAATGGGTGTGACTAGTGAAAGGCGTCACGCTCGTGAGCGAGGAAAAAATAAAAACTTAAGTAAGACATGGTATACTAAGCACTTTTTAAAATAATTTGGGTTAAACTAAGGGATGTTACCACGTACATATGAGGTTCTGAAAAGTCTTATTCTTTTATACACACAAAATTATCTAGGATTAATCTATGTATTTTTTTGTACATGCAAGCACCTTAGATAATCAATATTTGAGCTCTCTTCATTGTTTATTTGGGGCCTTCTGGTTTTAAACTGATGAGTTGTTCCTTAAAAATTGACTTTAGATGCAAGTGCAATTTCTAATGCAGTAAATCTTGGTTACCACTTTAGTCCTTTCCTAAAATCATGTTTAGCTCATGTAAATGTGTTGATGGAAAATTATTGCAGGATGTACATGTCCAAGGAGGGCGATTCTTTTGGATCCACAACACAGGGCCCCTCGGCTGCCTCCCCTACGTACTTGACGGGCTGCCCATCCTTGCTGCTCAGGTCAACCGGGTCGGCTGCGCCACCCCCTTCAACGACTTGGCTCGATATTTCAATGAGAAGCTCAAGGAGACCGTGCTTCAGCTCCAAAACAAACTCCCCACAGCCACCTTCACTTACGTAGACATCTACTCTGCCAAATACTCTCTTTTTACCCACCCCAAACTACATGGTGAGTTTGTTTCAACATCTAAACCCTTCTTCACTGATTTAGACACTAATTAGAATTTCTATGTTCATATTTTTTCAGGATTCGAACACCCTTTGAGGTCTTGTTGTGGTCACGGTGGCAAATATAACTTTAATTTACATGAGTTTTGTGGCACCACAGCTGAGATAAATGGGACCCGAGTCCTGGTGGGTGCCTCCTGCAAAGATCCCAAGAAGAGCATTATCTGGGACGGAATTCATTACACAGAAGCCGCCAATCGCTGGGTCTTTAGCAAGATTGTTAATGGCGCTTATTCCCATCCACCTCGTTCTTTGAACATGGCTTGCCACTAGCTGGAATGTTGTTCATTAATTGCTCTTTTATTTTCTTTTTGGTGACAAAAGGAAAGATCTTCCCTACTCAGGAAATCCTCCTAATTACTCAGTGCTCAACTTGGAAGTTCTTTTCTTTGTTGTACAAAAGATAGAACTATCTCAATGGAACCATTTTTTATGCTCCTTCTAATAATGAGCCTAGCATAGTGTCACGGCCATGCTCAATGAATTGGCTATCATGTTGCACTTGTCAAGCTTTGCACTTAAGCAACTTAGCCTTTCAAGTGTAACAAGTATTCTTACTTGGTAAGGTGCTACGTGGATCATGTGTAGAGGGTCTTGCAAAGCAAGAAGTAGGGGAATATGAGTGTCACATTGTTACGAATAAATAAACACAAGCATGAAGACATATTGCATTCAATATCAATACATTTACAAAGCAATTGGCACAAATAACATGAGTCAACCACACTATCATTACCTTCCTTTATATTGTTGGAGTGCCCGTCAAAGTAGCTCTATGAGCATGGTTACGTAAAATAAAAAATATACATAAAAACATAAAGAAAGACATTAAAAGGTATTTACAAAAGTGTTAGAACCAGGTTCATGGCCTTCTCTTCCACTTAGTTATGTCCATGTCCTCGTTGACGCTACTCCTGAAGATAGGCTTCCACTTAGTTAGCATGTTGAAGGGTGAACTCTTCTTTGAGCTCTAAGTTGTGTGGAAGGCCCTGCTACTTTATAAGGAATTAACCTACTTGCTCTTTGCCACAGACAAATTCACAATCCACTAATTTTTTTTCTTCTAAAACTCGAGCATCATGTGTAGCCTTTAGATTGCCCTAGTCAATCTAATTTTTGGAAGGGTCTTCAACATCGACATAGTGTGTTTGAGACAAATTGCATGGAAGGCTAGTTGGATTGCTTCTAGGTTGGTAACTGAACTTGATAAGAGGCTTTACTAACCTACTTAGTGATATAGACAAGACTTTCATACTTGTGAACAAGACCTCAATGAATGTCAGAATTGTTTCAATTGGGCTGAATTCAGCTTGATAACCAAATCCTCCACTTCTTTGCTTGACGGGAGATCATCTCAAGATATACTTTGGCAATGTTTACTTGGAAGTGCCAATCTTTCGTCAGGTGGAAAGCGAGCGGGTTGTTGCCCATGTATCTGGTTGATAGAGTATGTAGTATTATCGGTTGGCGGCTAATGGCCAACTCAAAGGGACTATAGTTGGTGGCCAAACTCAGTTGGAGATTGTAGAAAAATTGGACAACATTAAGGAATTTCATCCAATTTTTTGATTGGCATTGATAAAGTAGTGAAGATAATCTTTAAGGATGACATTGATGTGATCTATTTGACCGTCAGTTTGGGATGTATGCTAGAAGAAAAGTTTAACTTTAAACCCAACAACTTCAATAAATGTCCAAAAGTAAGCGGTGAACAGTGCATCATGGTCACGTACAATGGTTTAGGGTACACCCCAAAGTTTGATAATGTTTGAGGAATAGGTGTGTAGCTTCCTCTACCATACAATCCTTCGACGCCAGGATGATGGTGACATATTTTGAAAAACAATCAACCACCACCAAGATCTATCAATAGCCACCTACCCTTGGTAAGGCAGATATAAAATCTAGAAAGACAGTCTTCCATGGTTCTTGAGGCACTGGCAGTGGTTCAAGGAGGTCACACGATTTGTCATGTTCCACCTTATCTTGTTGGCATATGAGGCATGTTTGGACATATTCTTCCACATCATTGCCCATGTGGGGCCAGGAGTATCCCCTTTTCAATAAAGCTAAGGTGAGATGAATGCTTAGATGTCCTACCCATTGAATATCATGACATCCCTGAGGGAGATACTACCTTAAGTTGTCTACCTTTGACACATGTAGTTGTTTCCTTAGGTTGTCCTTTAATGACTGGTTAAAGATAGGAAGGGGTCAGGCTGTCCTTGTCCATTGCAACACGAATTCGAGCATGTAAATCGCTCTTGCATTGGCTAATACAGACCAACTTGTTTAACTTAAGTGCATTAAGGACAACATATCCAGCCTATCAACTCAAGGCATCAACGACAACGTTGTTCCTCCTAGGTTCGTACTCCAAGGTAAAGTCAAACAAAGCAAAAAAAATCCTGCCATAGAACTTACTTTGGAGATGGCTTCTTCTGGGTTCGAAAATAACTAGTAGTGATGTTGTCGGTCTTGATAATGAATTAAGAACCCAACAAATAATGTTGCCAAGTGGGAAGACAATAAATTACGGTTGTCATCTATCTCTCTTGCGCTATATACCTTCACTCTACCTCATTAAGTTTATGACTTTTGAAAGCTACCATGTGGTTATTCTGAGTCAAAACATCTCTGAGGACATAATCTAAGACATCTATTTGTACTTCAAAGGGTTTCTTGTAATCAGGGAGGCTGAGCACTGGGTCACATCATTCTTTACTTTGGTAAAGGTCATTTAACATCCCGCTCTCCAATATCAGGGTTAGTCCTTTTTGAGTAGGTCGGTGAGGGGGGTTTCCTTAGAAAGCCTGCAACCATATTAATTGGTGAGGCCCAAGAAAGCCCGCAACTTTCTCACCTTAGTCGGGGTCGACCACTCATCAATTGCTTAGATGTTGGAAGTGTTCATGAGGACCTGTCTGCCACCGATGTTGTGTTCCAATAATAAGATTTCCTCTTTAACAAAGGAACATTTTTCCAACTTGACAAATTAACTTGTTATGGTGGAGTACTTCAAACACTGCTTTCATGTGAGCAACATTTTCCTCTAAGTTCTTGCTGCATATGATAATGTCATTGAGGTAAACAACTATAAACTGATTAAGGAACTCCCAAAAAATATTGTTCATCAAGGTGCAAAATGTAGCCGGAGTATTAGTTAGCCCGAAAGCCATGATAAAGAACTCAAAACACTATAGCAGGTGACACTAGTATTTGTTTCACCCCCCTCGCCAATTCTCACTTGATAGTACCCAAATAGCAAATTCAACATTGAAAAGAATCAAGCAGCTCCCCATTTGGTCAAAGAGGTCTATAATAAGCATGAGGGGTATTTATTCTTCACCGTCAACATGTAAAGGGCTTGGTAGTCGATGCATAAGTGCAAGCTCCCATCATGTTTCTTTTGAAAGAGGTCTGGAACACCAAAGGGCGCCTTGGTGAAGCGGATGAAACCTGCCTCAAGGAGTTCATCCAATTTTCTTCGCAATTCCACAAGCTCTGGGGGTGCCATTCGATAGGGGGCATGAGCTAGAAGCTTAGCACCAGGTTCCAACTCGATTTGATAATTGATCATCCTCTTCGGTGGGAGAGGCTTAGGTAAAGACTTTGGCATCGCATCCGCATATTCCACCAAGACAACCTTAACTTCTAGGACGATAGGCAATTCATCCGATGATTGATCCTTCATTCAAAGGGCTACAATGTAAGTGGACTTGCCCTTCTTCAAACCCTTTCCACTTGTATTGCCGATAAGTATTTAATCTCAGTTTTTCCCTTGTGAACTGCATGTACCGTTCACGGACTAGACTTGTTGAACATGCATTCTAAGCCCAGGTGGGGCTTTGGGACAACGCTTGCATCTCGTAAGAAGTTTATTCTTAGTATCACCTGAAAATCATCTAAGCAAACGACAATCATATTAATTATGTCATACAAATTTCCGATTTTAATGGGAACATCCTTGGCCAACCTAGTAATAGAGTGAACTTCGGAGTTCACCATCTTCATCCGAATCAAGTCTTTCGCCAATTGTAACCCAATGCACTTTATCTCTTTGTTGGAGACGAAGGTGTGAGTGGTTCTTGTGTCCTCTATGACTTGAATCTGGACTCCATTCAAACAAATCTTAGTGTACATCAAGCATAGGGTTTTGTTACATCTTGTTCCTTGAGTGCATTGAGCAATCACAATGCTACCATTTTCAGTTCTACATCTTCATCGCTAGATGCATCAATGTTACACATAGCAAAAGGCTTTTATCGGGCAAGTAAGGCATTAAGCTCCTTCTTCGGCAGACAATCCCGAACTCTATGGGAGGTCATTGCATAAGAAACATTCAATCTTTTGAGTTTGAGATCTCGAGCTATTTGTCCTTGGCCCATCGCTTTTGTAAGAAAGTTTTTTCTCCCCCATCTTGCCCTTGCTTTTATCTTGGTCCCTACTAAATGACCCTTGGTCTTTCTTACTATATTTTTGATCCATTTGATTGTTGGTGCTCCTCTTATACCCACCTTTATTAGTAGTCGGTAAGGCATTCGACTTTTGTAATGGTTTCCATCAGATCTCTTACACTCCACCTATTTAGTTTGGTTTGAACTCCTGATTTGAGTCCTTCAAAAAAAAAATAACTTGTCATTCTTGGACATGTCGCATATATCCAACATAAAGGCCGAGAATTGCTTATCATAATATTCATGAATAGTCTTTGTGTGTTGAAGGCATCTAAGGTTCCTCCTTATAATGAACTTGGCATTTCTAGGGAAGAATTGAGTCTTCTGTTGACTCTATAGCTCTACCCATGTATCAATTTGGATTTGGCCACTTATTATCTCATCGTACTTGGTCCTCTACCACAACTTGACATTGTTGATCAAATACATTATAGCCATAGCCAGTACTTTTGTCTTTTTCAGTTTAAAGGTTGATAACTAGAAAGTATTGTTCCATATCAAACAAAAAATTCTCGAGTTGCTTAGCATCTTTTGCATCATTGTACGCAATGGGCTCTAGTACTTTGGGGGGCCTTGGTCCGCCCATATCGCATAGTGGCTCCTGGCAAGAAGCATTTCACATGAGAAGCAACACTTGGGCCACTACGCCACGTATCTCTTCCTATAAGGAGGCCACAAACACTTGAACATCATCTCGAAGTTCATGGATAGGTTCACAATTCTATGTGCTCAAATTGCAAGTTGCTTTCTCCCATGCTTCGAAAGAGTTCATTTTGTCTTCCAAAGTGTTAAAGCTTGTCACAAGGGATGCTAGATGCTTCTCCACGGCATCCATATGCAACATTTTTTTGGATGTTTGTATTTGCAATAGAGTAACCCTCTTCCACTCTACTTTCCTCAACCACTAACGTTGGCATCCCATTTGAAGTTTTATTGAACCAAAATGAGGGCCGTATAAACCAAAGCTTTGATACCAACTATCACGGCCCTACTTGATGGATAGATTACCTTGCGCTATTTGCAAGTCTTCAGGCCTAGCAAGTTAACCTTAATTTTAAGTGCAACAAGTATTCTTATTTGGTAAGGTGTTATGTGGATCACATATTGAGGGTCTTGCAAAGCAAGAGGTAAGGAGAACGAGTAACACATTTTAAATAAATAAATAAACATAACTATAAAGATGAATTGCATTAACTATCAACACATTTACAAAATAATAATTACAAATTATGAGTCATCTATATTAGCATTGTCTCTTTTTATGTAACATAAGAAATTTCTTGTATATTATTAGAGTAGCAACCAAAGTGACTCAATGAGCATGTTTATATAAAAATAAAAAATTATTTATATATAAAAAATATATTAAATATATTTATAAAGATATCCGAACCAGGTATATAATAGTAAGCGCTTAATCCGGCGCTAGCGCATACATCCCACGTTGAGGTGTAAATTTCTACATTGAAGTGTTCCTAACTTTTGACTTTGAAGAGCATCTAATTTTGTAGGTTTAGATCCTGTGTCTGACAGAACTGATTCCATATTCCACTATCAATCAGCATCTAATCAATACTCTGCAATCCGAAATAAGAGAAGACTTAACTTTATGGTCCGTAATATGAAGCACCGATCACCATGATGGATACTTATTGTTGTTTCTCTAGTTCAATTTTTTTTTACAAAAACTCTACTAGTGAAATAATGAATACGTTAGCACTCCACGGCCATGGTAGCATAAACTTGTGAAGAAAGGATTGAGATTTTGATACACACCACGCAGTTAAAAAAACACATGCCATGTGCTTTATGCACTGATTACTTCAACCATACATCGGACAATGGTAGTCTCTGTTACGGGAGTACAATCTTAAAGATGGAAGTGGAGATTTTTTAGACTGCTGATCTTCCAATCATGCACATTTATCCAACCCCAGCTGTAACGAACACTGAGAATACTCCAACCCCTCTTCCGGTGGCCCCAGTCGGCCATCTCGTTTCCCTTCTCCCCCATCACCCCATGTGATATTTTTGCAGCTGAGTGGCGAATCATGCCACACCGCTTTCCATTTCTGTCGCATGAGCCTCTCCCCCTCTAGTCAACATCTTCAGCTCCTTTCACATTAAAATAGTTCATCTACTTTGGACGGTAAACATATCCTTGTTTCACCTGACGGTTGGCTCGGCTGAGACTTTGTCACTGCAGTCACTTTCCCGGCGAACAAGGGAGTGCTGTGGCGCAAGCAGCGGTTAGTTTGATACACAAACATATTAAATTCCTCTGCAAATCGTCAAATCCATTTCATTCCCACACTGCCACTTGCACAGACCTCACCTGTCTTTGTTCCTCTCAGACTTTATGTCTTCATCTCCCTGTTTCTGCTACAAAAATTCTCCACCTCTCACTGTAAAAGAAAACAAGATCCTGTACATCTTTGCTGGAATGATATGGGGCAGTTCCATCTTTAATCCATTCTCCAAGCGTACAAAAATAAGCAGAACCCAGAAGACCCGTTTCCACTGATCGCATCGACCGAACCAGAAACTGTTGTATGAGAAGATGGTGTAGATATAGAGGAGGTCGAGCAGGATGATAAAGGGGATGACAAAACTGATGAAGTCGGCTTAAATATAAAAAGGGCATGTCTCAAACCACTACTGAAGAGCCAATCATGAGCATCCCAGTACACTTCAACTCTAGTTTTGTTAACGAAGATGGACTCGTTACCTCTGAATTTCCACTGCAGATGCTTTACGTGGATCGCCAAATGACCGTCCACCATAATTACCATTTCCGGGTCGAGCAGCTCGGATGAATCTCCGCTCCCATGGCTACCCTTTTTGTTCTGGCATTCTATAGAGATCTCGTGAAGCTTTCCTCGTTCATGGAACTTAGCTCGAGTGGAGAACCTCTTTCTCCCGAAAACATGCTCCTTCTTGGATATCAATATGGCATCAATCAGCGAGGGCCGAGCGCCAGCCTTTCTATAGGCTTCCTTCTTGCGATCGCCCAGAAGCAGGACGACCTCCTCTTTACAGACCACGGCGACGTAATAGTCACTGACGGGCTCTGGATCGCTGCCAAACTTGGCAGCTCTAAGATCCCAAAAGACATCGACTGCGACACTGTCAATGAAGAAGCTCTTGGAGCCTTGCCTGCGCCAGAAGTACCATGGCCTGAACTCCACCCTGCAAGTGCGCTGCTGGTTGCCGTCTTCAATGGAGACGGAGAGGCCGTGAACTAAGAGATTCTTGCACCAGGTAACCGTAATGGATCTGCAATGCCCTGCCACCTTTGTTTGGTAGACGGAGGTGACCAAGCTCTGCCCCGGCTTGGCGACGGCGTGTGGCTCTTCTGCCGACTTCTCAGCTGCTGTGAAGCAAGCTGGGAGGGGGATGGTGTCTTGCATCTTCGATGGAGAGGCAAAGAAGATGGTGCTTGACTGCTTGTATCTAATGGCAACAATATTTACTTATTTAGGTCTCTGCATCTGCTTCTAAGGGGAGATATTAGGTGAGAAGGTGGGGGGGATTTGGTTGCTTGATCGGAAATGGGTTTGCTAGCTATATTGGATATAATAACAGTATGCCCTGAGGGTGCCAGGCTGCCAGCGAGATCTGTGCGCAGAAGTGATTCGGTTAGAGAGAGAGGGCAGCGGGAGCCAGTGAGGCTCTGCGTACGTCGAATTATATATTGCAGCCTCAGGAGTACACAGCTGCTAATCCACCGAACTGCTTTTTCCACTACCAAGATGTCTTGGTCTTGCTTTCATCACCCATCTTGCGGGCAAAAGAAGAGAAGCCTTTTTTAACTCATTGGAGATTGAGTTTTTGGTGAAAGGCTTTTGTGGGGCATGGGTCATAGTGGTGAAAAGAAACTGGTCAAAGTCAGGACCTTTTTTTTGTGCTAAACAAAGTCAGGACCTATATAATTAGAAGGTTTTAAGTTTTCGAGATGGGGTCTTCGAAGTTCAAATTCTTTTACTGTGGTCCTGTGGGGCTGTGTCCACTGCTGTTAGCATTACTAGATAGGAATCTAGGGTGGCAGTTGCAGAAGAAAAAGTATTGAGGAATCTGTGGTGGCTGTTGCAGAAAGACGAGTTTTACTTGTTCAGAAGTTGCAGAAAAGAAGCAAGAGAAATAACATGGGCTTCTCGGTTGCTCGTTCAGAACTTGGGGCTGCCGAGGGATCAGCTCATTTAACGCAAAAAAGCCTCATTTCGACGAGTTGATGCAGAGGACAAAATGGATGTTTGATGATGGATGGAGTTGTGATGATGAAAATTCCCATCTCCAAGCAAAGGTTGAAGAGAAAGGGATGCATGAGAACAATCTGATTAGGACTAGATTTAATGATTTATGGTTCTATACAGGTAAATGTTGGGTAACACGCAATCTTATAAGAAAAATTAGAGTTGTCCAGGTATTCATTCACCTAATCGTACTCAATGCGGACAGAGTAAATTTGCGATAAGCCTCTTAGAGTGTCAAAGGGGGAGTTGGTCCCATGGCCCCCATCAATCCCATTAATGCATCGCTCAGCTAAGCTAAGATTGTCCAAGGGGGCGTTTGGTAAATAATTTTAAATAAAAAATAAATTTATTTATTTTAGAATTATTTTTTGAAAAAAAATAAAAATAGAAAATATTTGGTTCAAAGTTTGTAGTGGATGATTTTAAAGGAAAATAAGATTTTAGCTCACTTTTCGTTTTTTATGCAAAATAACAAAAATATCTTTTAATATAATTATTATAAAAAAAATAATGAGCAAAACATCATTTCACATCATTGCAAAAACTAAATTTTTTTTTCAAGAACTCATCTCCTAAGTTAAATTTTTTTAAAAATTAAAATTTAAGTTAATTCAATTTAAATTGACCTAAAATGTAATTTATGTTGAGAAAGTAATTTTACCTTACCTTTTGATACGGTTTTTATAATTTCTAATATAAATAAATCACTTTTAAGGTTAAAAACTTGCCTACCAAAACAGGCCCTAAATTCCATTTCCTAGAGGCTACCTTTACTTATAAACGAAAAAAAAAACTAACTAGCGGAAAATTAGCAACTATTGCATCCTCCATATTGCAAATTTGTAATGTCCTCATGTATGGGATCCCTGTGCGTCGTTATAGCGTATTTAAAAGCAAACTAACCAATACTGCTTCTACTTACCTGATAATTGGCTGATATATGAATGAAGTGTTCAATCAAAACTTCTGGCAATGCTGACAAAGAGTGAGACAAGGACAATGAGTCCTGCTTGACTGTCAGATTCCCCCTTGCCATCGATTATTCTATTTGGAACGCGTTGGCCTTGGCAGGCAATTTGGGTCCACCACTTTGCAATTTGCATCTACCAACGCCCATCCATGTTGTTGAGTCTCCGGCATTTTACACCTAAATAATGCCCCAGTGTAATAATACTCTTCACGTAGATGTTGAGGAAATTTCTGTATGATTGATCCTTTCAATTAAAAGAGGTGGCAAAAAAAAGCAAAATTGGAGTAGTTGAAAGTAGGATTACGGGAATAGTTATGCCATTGTACACACTGAAATAAATAGCGACAAACACTCAGACCAAGCTGTCCAACAAATCAAACCCTTCAACAATGTTTTTGTTGGACAAAAGGTTTTGATTAGACTGGATAAGTGCTCCTTGTATAAGGCTCATTTGAGTTCACATTTGTTGCCCAATCAAAATCTAGTTGGAGGATTTTATTTAACAAATTCGTTGAATAATTATTATTTTTCTTCTTAAATAGGGTCTCTTTTTTATGCAGGCAATCATTTACCAGAAGCAAAGGCAAAGCAAAGTCCAGTAAAAAAAACAGATCAGATTTTCAAATCACACAAACTAGCCTTCCAGTTGTGTGCAAGTTGGACCAAATAATTGTAAATTTGTAACTGCCCTCTAAACACATGTTTTTGGTGTCCATGTTTTGTTTAAATTGCTAATGATAAGGATTAGGCCAACCTGGTTAAGATCTTGGCGGATGGTTGAATTCCTCTATCTCCAATGAGCTGATTGCATGGTAATCCCCCTGCCGCGGGCAAACCTTGCAGTAAGAAAACCGTAGGTACACACTAATTTCATTACTTGGCTATTAGAGATGTAGTACACTCCGTCTAAACCAATAAGAACAGGAGTTTCACTCTTCAAACAATGTACACTCTATACATAAGCATGAACAAGATACCAGTTTATTAAATACCTAGCTTCTCACCCCACAAAATGGGCACTTACCCCGTTAGATAACGCCCATGTAAACTAAATAAAGTCTATCACACTAATCCCGTATTATTTTTTAGCATTTTGAGTCACTCCCACCTACCCTTTCACTTTAGTGGTCACAGGTCACCTACCCCAAGTTCTGATTTGGCTACAAAATTCTGATGCACCGCAAGCAAGCTAACTATTATCTCTCTCTCCCCTAGCCTGCCTGAATTTCCTGTCAAAGCTTGCCATTACTTTAACAAAGGATACTGCAAACACGGTGCTAGCTGTAAGTTCTCACCGGACAAGCTTACTCAGGCCTTAATGAAATAGGTTGAGAAGAACAATTTTTCTCACCGGGCTTTCTTGAGAAACTTGAAATGGTGCTTACAGAACTTCTGAAATCCACAAGGGGAAGGCCTGTTTCAATTGTCTCTACTACTGATTGGTTCTCTTCCTTTCTAGATGATCGATTCGCCTCCAAGTGATGGCAGAGCTCGGACAGTTGCTAACCCAGCAGCTCTGTTTCTTTGAAATTCAAAATAGAAGGAAGAGAGAAGCTGGTTCAGGTAAATTGTCAAATACTTAAAACTAGTTTTAACAATAGAGGGAATAATTATCAATCACTAATGCAAAAATGATCGGGTTGCCATGATTAAAATAGGCAAGTGTACGATGGTCATTTTGATATTGTAATGACCCGACCCAAGCCGGGCCCACAAAATCACTAATAGGGAATTTTTTTCTCTTGAGCTATGAATCATCGTCTGAGTGCGAGAGGTATAATATTCGTCTACGCACTATGGAGCTTTAAGGCTTCCTCATGCATAGACTTAAGTTGTAACGAACACGTACACACGATGAAACTTTATAGTTTGTCGCGTGTAAAACATAATAAAATATATTATTATAATGATTTTGATCGGGCCAACGTTGCCTTGCCATTGGTTGCCTACGTACGTATTGGATATTATTCCAATACGATCCGATCCGAACGTAGTTTTGCCTAATGGCTACTACATACAACAAGTATTACAAAATCATACATATAAAATACATATCTCCGAATATTTAATCGGAGTATACAAACACTCATCATATATCGGAGTCAAACGGAAGTTAATAAATTAACGAAATCGTACATCTCGCTCTACCACAGAGCGGGATCAAAATCTCATACACATATCTCGCTCCATTACTGAATCGAGACTAAGCACATCACCCGGCTCACTCTATTACTGAGCCGAGACCGGACACACACGTCACATGTCTCGCTCTACCCTAGAGCGAGACAGCACACATCATGACATATAAGCACACATCATGGCATATAGGCACATAGCATAGTATATAGGCACATAGCATAGCATATAGACACATAGCATAACATATAGGCACATAGCATGACATATAGGCACATAGCGTAGTATATAGGCACATAGCATCGTATATAGGCATATAGCATGACATATATGTACATAGCATAGCATATAGCAATATAGCATAGTATATAGGCACATAGCATGACATATAGGCACATAGCATAGTATATAGGCACATAGCATCGTATATAGGCATATAGCATGGCATATAGGCACATAGCATAGTATATGGGCACATAGCATGGCATATAGGTACATAGCATGACATATAGGCATATAGCATAGTATATAGGCACATAGCATGACATATAGGCACATAGCATATTATATAGGCATATAGCATCGTATATAGGCATATAACATGGCATATAGGCACATAGCATAGTATATAGGCACATGGCATAGTATATAGGCACATAGCATTGTATATGGGCATATAGCATGGCATATAGGCACATAGCATAGCACACACGCCGTTCTATAATAAAAACGGGAGATCAGAAAAGCTTACTGCCCTCATGTCTTGTATAGTAGCTGTATACGGAGTTGCTTACACGAGCATCCTTTTCTTCAGATCCGAAGGTATTAGACGGAGCTTCCTCTAGCCTCCATATGTTCCTCGTTTTGTACCGAAAGACTACGTATAAATGTTCTCCTTGTCGGAGACTCTTCTCGTTTTCTATGCTCGTGAGTAGCGGATCGAACCTCCCCTAGTCTGGATTACTTCTCTTAATGTAGCTTGGCAACTTCGGACAGAATCCCATCTTACTCCGGGCCCATATTTCTTATTCGTTGCTCGAGGATCACGAGTGGAGCCTCTCCTTTTCTTGGGGTATTTCCTCCTTATATAGTTGTCGAATCAAAGAACAGACCTCTTTTCTTGTCTTGGGGTGTTTCCTCTTCATACGATCACCAAATCAGAAAACAGAACCCTCCATCGCGTAGAACATACTCGATTTAGTCAAGAACGGATATTGAATTAACTAAATCGGAGTTATGATGGCCAGAAACAGAGAAAATGAAGTTGGTCGGTGCATGAAGATAACGGGCAGGACCTCTTCTTGTCTTGGGACGTTTTCTCATCATACGGTCTCCAACTCAAAAAACGGACAGCTCCATTGCGTAGAGCATACTTAATTTAGTTGGAAACGAGTCTTGAACGGCCTTAATTGGCCTCAGAACGGTCAGAAACGGGGGTAGAGGAAATTTGACTGAAAAACAGGGAGAATGGGGGTTTTATAAAACCCCGACGCGCCGAAACCGCGGCGCCCGCGGTAACGCGGGCGCGCGTCGCACCGCACCGCGCCATGCTGGCTCGCGCTGTGGCATGCGCCAGTCACGCGCCGCGCGCCGGCTCACCCCATATTTTTCTATTTTTTTCTTTTTTATTTTTATACATAAAATTACAAACGCGCGCATCTTTCTACCCCGGAATCGGATTCCCGCGTTCTAGGTACCGTTGGACTCGTATCGTCGAGCCCTTCGATATAAACCCACTTAAAGAAGCAAAACACACTATTTCCAAGTGGGTCCCACCTATATTATACGTTTCTTAAATATCATAATTTCCGGTCCCGACCTTTGTTTCGCGCGTTCTTCAAATCATTATGCTCGTTATGCCCAGCTCTACTTGGCTTTGGGTATTTCATCTAATGAAAAACCCTTAATGTTAATCTTAAATTACCAAATTACCCTTAACCCTCCCGGGTTAAGCAAAACCGAAAAACGGGTCGTTACAAATTTGACCGTTAAGTTCAATACTTCACCTTCAACCTCCGATAAAAAGAAATTAATAGAGAAAATGGCGGATTCAAGCAGAAGAATCCAGAAGATTGGGCCATGTCAACAAGTCCACCTCAACATCAATTTCGTTACTATAGTAACAACTCATGGAGGGAGGTATAAAAAGGAGAAAAATGAATGGAAATGGGGATAAATTTGGAATTTCAAATTGTTGGTTCTAAGCTCTGAAACTCCACAAGTTTCGTGGCAAATTATTTCCAAGATCTGGAACTGTTGAAGCTTTGGTGCAAGTTTGATTCTAGCAATTAGTGGGATACACTCCTAAGCAAGCTAAACCAAAGCTCAAGTGAAGATCAATAAGTGTTTTCTTGGCTCAAGAGTTGAATTTTGTATTTCCAAATTTAATGCTTTGAGTTGTAATGAAAGTTGAACTTCGTTAGTAAGTGAAATTGTTGTTTGGACTGTAATAAACTATCTTTGTGATAGTTCGTAAACATTCAAGCTTAGTTCCCAGATCTGGAACTTTTGAAGTTTTGGTGCAAGTTTGATTCTAGTGATTAGCAGGATACGCTCTTAAGCAAGCTAAACCGAAGTTCAAGTGAAGATCGATAAATATTTTCTTAGCTCAAGAGTTGAATTCTGTATTTCCAAATTTAATGCTTTGAGTTCTAATGAAAGTTGAACTTTGTTAATAAGTGAAATTGTTGTTTGGACTGTAATAAACTGTCTCTGTGATAGTTCGTAAACATTCAAGCTGATTGTTGATTTGACTTAGTTCATTGATTTAGTAATTCAAAAATAACAAGTCCACTTTATTCAATTGTAAATCAGTTTACATATGTGATCTGAGATTTGTATGAAATTACATCAAATTGCGAAATTATATTGCTACTGCATCACCAAGTCATGGAAAATTCTCTTTTATCCCATCAATCGATGAAGGAATTTACATTTTTTTCCCATAATAGAAGACATTACCCAGGAAGAGGATGGCTTCCATTTCTCCGTTAGATTTTTTGGGTTAGGTGACAGTTTTAGTGGAGAATCAATGCGGTGAGGGACTAACTAAAAAAATAGAGTATAATTTTTTGTAAATAGGGTAGGAGCCCATACTTTTAATGAGGTGAGAAGCCAACCTAATTTATTTCTCCATTTAGATATACTCCATCCGTCCAATATTAATAGTTATTTTTATTGAATGTTGATACTTATATATAAGAAAGGGGAAAATAAGCACATAGGGGGCATTTGACAAACAATTTTAAGTATAAAGAAAATGGATTGGTATTAGAATTGAATTTTAAAAATAGAAGCAAAAATAGAAGATATTTGACTCAAGTTTTAGTGGACGATTTTAAAGGGAAATTAGATTTTAGCTCACTTTTAATTTTTGTATGTAAAATAACAAAAATATCCTCCAACATAATTGTCATACAAAAGAAATAATGAGTAGAACGTCTTTTCACATCATTTCAATTGGTTTGAATTAACCCAAATTGTGATTACTGCGAAGAAAGTGATTTTACCTTTAAATCTCCCTTCTGAACAGTTTTCGTATAAGAAAATAATTTTCACCTTAAAGAAATGACTTTTTAGTGGGAGAAAGTGCCTCCCGAATGGGCCCATAAGCAAGTAAGTACAAAAGGCACAACAATTTTCATTCTCAATTTACACGGACTGATATTTTGTATGCAATTGGGTTAATTTAACGTTATGCCTTGTATTTTTTATAAAAATGTTTGAGTAATGTGAAGTTTCACATGTCAATACTCTATTTCATTATTATCATGCCATTGATAAGTAAAACTTTACATCATAATAGCATTACTTTACTTTTTATTTGGAAGAAGCTCCGTGATCCACAACATCCATGTGGCATATGGGGCCAAATGGATTATCTCTTCACATTTTGAATTGTGATATCCCTTCTTGATTAATTTAATTGAGGTGCGCATGAGTAGTTAAAGATGCACAATTTGTATTATCCTCGATGCCCCTCCTACATAATTTAGAGTCTCAAAGCTTTTTTGTCAGAGATGTAGGCCCCTCAGTAGTTGAATGCCCTCCCGCTTTGGTAATAATCAAGAGTGCATGGTTTATGAGAATCATTTTTTATGTACATATTGACAATAAGCCTAACATAAGGGACATATAAATTATGCAATCTAAAAAATCAACGGTGCACACATTAGCATCAAACCACGGCCAATGATTGCTAGCGTGTACTTGCATCATTAATTTTAAAACTCCCCTATGAATTCCATAAACTAGGCTTAGTGTCCATAAAGAGCATAAAAAATGCTTATGATTCATAGAGTGCGCGAGCCGCACAATAAGCTAACTGAAAGACAAAGTCGTTTTCAATATTATCGATAAGTGTTCTTTCCATAAGTATCCAAATTTATAAGAACTGACTAGAAACGCCAGGGCAATAGGCGTCTTAGAATATCATGTTCTACCATCAATTGTCCGAGTTTATAAGGCCCACTCATCATATGGAGTAAATTGATGAGTAGTAACGAAGTAGGGATTCAAACTTAAGGAGAAAAAGAGAACATAAAAACAGTACGAATACTCTAGATAAGCGCCGCCCAGACACATTATTCACCTATAATAGCTATCAGTATCACATTATGCATGAGGTCGGGGCGATTTAGAGATGTCTATTACTTGGCCTTGATGGACAATAGCCTCTGCCTTTCGAGGCTCTCGCGCTTCCGCCGGATGAAATCCACGGCGAAGCTGTCAATGTCCCCGTCCACCACCTGCTTCTCCTCTGTGACATTGCTCCTGCCCTCCCACTGGACCTTCTTCTTCGTCTCCTTCACCTTCACCTCAGGAGCAGGAGCAGTCTGCCCGTGGTGGAAGGCGTTTTGGAGGCTGCCGAAGTGGCGGTCTCCAATTGGCGCGAAGTCTTGGTAGCCATGGCCAGGATCATGACCTTCTATGTGGTACTCATGGAGCAGGCCCTGGTTCCCCTCCACCGCGTAGGTTTCATGGGAGAAACGAACGGGCTTTGCTGCGAACATGCTTCTTCTCGTGTTTTTGCGTGGCTGAGATGGAAACAAATTCCAATTTATAGACTCGTCTGTTTCTTGGCTTTTAGGATAAGAGAGCATCGAATTCTTCTCTATTAATGGAGCTTTTTCAAGTGATCGAACCCCAGCTTTATTCCCGAATGGACTTGCAGATTCTTTGGACAGTACTTGTGTGGGGTTAGGCCAAAATTCAGGGTCGTGAGATGAGTAGGAGGTCTAATAGAATATGAAGTCCGAATATGAGTGTCCATTGTCAAGTCGCAATAATGCAAAGTACATCGTCATCATGATCGAAGCTTAATTTTAATTTTCTTCTCTTATCCAACTGCATATCTGACATATAACCTCCCTGATGTTGTGTTCAACGTACAATTACATTTTGATTCTTCTTTTTATATCGCATATCAGTTACCACATATAAAGATAATTGTCTCTCTATCTCTATCTTTTATAAAGATAATTATGTCTCTCGACTCCCTGAAAATGAAGTGAAGGCATTCTAATTCAGTGTGAAAAAAATAAAGAAGAAGAAGAAAATGATCACACCTTCAGTAACCATTCGGCACCGATGCAGATTGTAGAACCCAAGCCGTGAATTCATTATAATCAGTGATACATGAGCTAGTGCATATCACATGCACTAATGTGTATGCCATTAATTTTGTTGGACTAGGGTATGAGCTTGGGCCTATTTCGGTTAAACGTAATCGGGGTCCGGGTGAGCCGGTACAAGGAATACGGTCCAAAGGTGGTGAGGGCAGTCACACTAACTCCATATGAGCCATCATGACACTAATTTGATTGAGATCATCTTTCATCATACATATGCACTAAGTATGTGACTAGGATATATATTAATACATTGTGGGGCCTAGATGAACGAATTATGTGTTAATGGTCGGACCCTATTGCGGGTTTGACCGTGTGCAAGGGATCAAAGCCCTTGTAGGCTTCAAGAGACATAACCAACTCCCGTTGTGTATGACCCTCTAATAATAAACTAGAAAATTTAGCAGGCCTGATTGAAGAAGCCCATTGAAGAGGGATTAGTGAGAGGTATTTAAGAGAGAAGAGAGGATAAACCCTAATTCAAGTGGTGCATCCCCCTCTCCTCTCTCTCACCCAATTTGCCCCATCCTCTCTCCCTAGGTGCAACCTCCCTCAAGAATTGGAGAAATTCTTGCCGGCCGCCTTCTCTAATCCTCTCTCTTCCTTCTTTTAACGAGGCAAACGAAGGAGATCATGCTCTTTGCTGATTGAGACGTCAACATAGAGGCTTTGAAGTGTCATCCTTACTGAGATTTCATCCAAGATCAAGGTGGTAGAGGGATAAACACATACAAGGTAAAATCCCTTTCTCTTCTTAATTCTATTGTGATCAAATGCATCTGATTGATAGTATGAAGATTGGGTGGTGTGCTAGGGGCTGATCAACCCAAGGTTAGTACATGCTTGTTCTTTAATTTCATTTTCCTTAATTGTATGCTCTGAGTTGGATAGTATATTATTTATTGAATTACAATTGTATGCATGTTTGTGTAGATTATTACATAAAGATTTGATTTTTAATTTGTGCTCCATCCTCAAGGCCCTAGGCCCACCACGCTTCCGCTAGGTAGCCACTCTATAATTTTTTTTATCTTATAGTATATTATATGCCTTACAATAAAGGAGGCTTTGCGATGCGATATATAAAAACATCCCTCCGCATCACCTGTGTTAGCTACATTATAGTTTGGTTCTTATTTTCCTTTTTTTTTCATTGTTTGGGATAGAATGGGACAAAAAAAATTAAAAGTGGATTGAACTCCAAAGAAACTTGGGTTTAAGATTGAATTACTTAGGGGAGAGTAGAACCAGACATAGAATATGTTGGGACCATACAAGATAATAATAAAATATTGAGATTTGAAAATAGTTGATAGTTAGAAAAAACTCTAGCACTTAGTATTAATCCATTGATTGAAATAGAATCTTTTTAATTTGGCTTTAATGTTAGCAACTTTAATTTATTTTTTATTCTTTTATTCTTTTTTTTTATTCAGGTTAAAAATAAAAAAATTGAGTGAATCTAAAATTTGAAGGACGTTCATGGCCAAGGGTAAAGATGCTTAGAGTAATAGTTCTTTTGGAATGTACTAGCTATGTTCAAAATGATTTAAATAAATTTCAAGATATATTACTCAAAAGAATCAACACAATACACCCGTTCGTTAGAGTTGATAAATTTTTGTCGTATTGTCACAATCATGCAATTCATGGTAAGATAAAGAAATAGAGTAAAGAGAGCATATGTTTTCAACAAAGGAAAACAAAGAAATAACATATATATATATATATATATATATATATATATATATATATATATATATATATATATATATATATATATATATATATGAATTAAATCCTAATTATGTTGGATTAAAAAATATGAATGAAGAAAATAAATGGGATTTTAGAGATAGGGAATGAACCATGGATAAAACAAAGCAACTCTGTTGTAAATCCAAGCAATCTTTTTATAGGTGTTTGCCCCCACCAAGTTGGATTGGGGGATCAAATTGATTATATAAATATGAGTTTAATTATTCAATTTATTAGTGAATAGAGAAAAATATTATATAAAAGAGTGAACATATTAACCTTAAAACAACAACGAATAATTACTATTGCTAGTTACCCTTTCTTAATAACGAGAAGCAATTTGAGAGACATGAGCCATTCCCTAGAACTATTGGCCCCAAAATAAAACATAAATAAGCATGCGCCTAAATTTTAAAAAAAACTTTAATTGAAATGCAATCTTTGATTAAAGTTTTGTTGAAAAAAGCCGAGAGAATTGATTGTCACATCGTAAAAAACTTCACAAGTGACACTTCGGACATGACTTCCAAATTGAGGATGTTTACCCAGAGTTGCAGATTGAGCAACATGACCAGCTCTTTGGCTTCATCGTAGTTAGGGAATTGCACTTGTGGCTAGTTTTTTTTTTCTAAATTGTGTATTAACAAATTAGAAAATAATATTTATATAATATTTTCTTTATACCATAAGTTTTATACCACATTTGATTAAATAAAAAAAATAGAGTAAAAATATGATATTTACTTTTTTCAACCCAATCATTAATGACTGAAAATAGAATAGGAATATTAACTTCTTAATAGAAAACCAATTTTTTTAAAACAGTGATATTTCCATAACAAGAATGCCCAAAAAAACCCACACTTAATATAAGTGGGCCCCATAGAAAGTTCCGATACGCTCACTTATCAAAATTAATTAAACTTACGTGTGAATTTTTATTGTGAAAATATTATTTCTAATTTTTTATCTGGCATCTCCACGGCCAATCCAAACCTACTTGGGCTTCTCTTCATATCCACAACATATGGGCCATAAGTAGGGACGGCCAAACGATTGCCGCTCATGATTGCTAGGCCCAAATTGTGCGAGTTCCAACTTCCAAGCCTTGTTTGCTTTCATTTCGATTCCCGCTTATATTCAAACTGCAGTCAGAGCCCATATTTTGAATGACTTATTTGATTTCAAGCCCGCCTTTTTCTCCCTTCATCTGTATGGAGTGTCGACTACGGTGGACCTGCAACGACCTAGGGCTCCAGTTGGTAGGCTGAAATCGAAGCATTTTCGCCACTCATCTGAGTTCGTTTGCCGAGTTTGGAGTACTTTCGCCGATCATTTCAGTTTGTGGGTCGGACGGAATGATGGGGGACGCGCCGATGGAGGTGTCTCCTTCAGATTCTTCCGATTCCGTGCCCAATGGCGTTACTCCACCGACTCTCCATTCGTCGCCCCCCATTCCCGACAATAAGTTCCTTGTCTCTGGTACTTCTCTCCCCTTTTTTCTTCTACTCACAGCTTCGTTACTTTGATGGTAGGGAATCATTTTGAATGTTTTTCTTTTGCCGTTGAAACAAATTTTACAGTCGAAGTCTGCTTAACGTCATCAAGCACTGCTCGGATTAAAGACATTCAACAAGCTGTTGAAAGGTACGGGGTTTAACTTTACTCTTTAAATCATTTTTTTTAACCTTGTTTCCAACTTTCCAGGGGCTCATGTCTCCTAGAAATCAAAATTGAAAAGTATCGCTAAGAAAAACACTTTTTTAGATGACCTCAATCACATAATTAGTGTTGGCCTGGTAATGCAATTCATACACGGGAAGGAATCAGTATACCTGTAAAAACGTAATAATTTTGCATCTGTCTGTGTAATCGTCTCCTTTTCACACCCAACATTCGTAAAGTTTTAGGCATCCTCCTCTGCGTTACGCTCCATTTTATAAATAAAGATATTCATATCATGTCCATTTTTCCCCCATTTTTTAATCTTGTATTGAGTGATAGGGCTAGTGTATACGTAGTTAGTCAGTTGCTACCAACTCGAACTTTTAGAAACATTTTTTTTACGTGGTATAAGAAAAGGGAGGTCCTTCGTTCAAGTCCCAGTGGAGGGAAAATCCTCATTATGTATCCCTTGCATACATGTGCACGTGCAGAGCACAAATGAGCCTGCACGTGCGGGGGAGTATTGACATAAATGGTCCCTTCCCTAATTTCTTGAGCTTTTAGAAGTTGTTAAATAATCACCACTAATGACCCTATTTTAATTTCACTTGTATCATCTTTTGTTTATTCAGAATGCTTGAAAATAGAAGCTTAAGCTATGTAGATGGCCCTGTTCCAGTGCCTGCTGATGATTCATTTCTTTCAGAAAACGTAAGAAAAATACAAATTTGTGACACAGGTTAGTCTTTTTACGATATAAGCAACCCAATTTGGTTAGTTGTGTTTGTGTTTTTCATATTCTGGTGTCCTTGAAAGCAATTTGTTACTAATGCAGATGAGTGGTTGGAGAGTCACAAGATACTTCTGTTTTGGCAAGTTAAACCTGTTGTCCATGTATTTCAGGTGATTCAGATATTGAAATGTTGGTATATGGCACTGAATTTTCGTAGTGTTCTATATCGTAATGCATGTTGCAGTTTGTCCGGGGTATAAATACAAGATGCACTCAACTAATCTTTTAGGCTGCAACAAAATTTTAGCTCACCAATGTGTTGATGGTCACACAATGTATAGGTTCTGAGTCAAAAAAAACTGTAACATATATGCTTAGGAGCTGTTTGGACACATAATCTCATTATTCTAGAATGTAAATTCTCGCAAAATTAATTATCCTCAAATCTTAAAAAATCAGAGTTTTGTTTCGTAAACTTTTTTCACAAATTTTAATTCTACAAGAATTTTGCAAAATCCTAGTTAGAATGCTTCCATCCCCAAAATCTCCTTGCAAGGAGCAGTTAGGTTTGGGCCAAATTTTGTGCAAATTCACTAAAATCTTCCAAAATGTGATGTTAAATTTTCTATCCAAACAGCCCTGGAGAATGATATGATGAATAGTGCATAGTCTTATACAAGATAAAAATTTAATTTAAATATGGCCAATGAGTTATTCAGTTAAAGGGTGGGTTAACACCTAAGCATCTTGAGACATGTTAGACTGGAAATTTACTGGAGTACTAGGTAGATTGTTCATTTTAATCGATAAGTTCAGGAATTTTGATGGTGTAGATTCCAGACTCGCGAAATTTAGATTTTTTTATAAAATCATTTTTTTTCTCATGGATAAGTACAGGAATTTGGATGATCTAGATTCCAAACCTGTAAAATTTAGAATTTTTTTGTATAAAACCATTTTTTTCATTGTATTGGCTAAGGGTTTCAAGTTTATCACATGAACCACATGTGGAAGCTTACTAACAACTTTAGATGCAGATTCTGTATGCAGATAAATCAACAAGGACCAAAAGTATTTGTTAGCATAGCGTCATTAAGTTTATAAAATTCTTGTAGATTCTTCTTTCTTCAGCATAAATCACTGTTCTTTTATAAATTGTAACAGCTCAGTGAAGAGGGGCCAGGTGAGGAAATCAGTGGGGATGAACAGCTATCTAGCTTCAATGAATGGGTACTCCCTGCAAAAGAATTTGATGGAATGTGGGAAAGGTTTGTCTACAACTACTTCTTTGGTTATTGCAGTGACCAAATTTGTGCTTATGTTTTTTATTTTTTCTCGAAGCCTAATTTATGAAACTGGACTCAAGCAAAGGTTGCTGCGTTATGCTGCAAGTGCCTTACTGTTTACAGAGAAAGGGGTCAATCCATGTCTTGTATCATGGAACCGGTAAATTCTATTTAGTTAGGATGATTTTATCTATTGAAAGTAAAATTATAGTGTATGTGACACATATTTTTAAATGAGTGGAAACAATTACCTTGCTGACGTCAAATGCAATACAAGCTCTGATGAAAATAAAAAATTGTCATTGTTCTTAAATTGAATCAGCTACTTTTATAAGTTATTTGATGTTTTTATGCGGAGCATAAATGTCGTTTTTGCTTTGTGTGTCTAAGCAATTTAAAAATCCTTACATGGCTATTGATTTATTAATCACCTGTAAATTCCTACAGCATCATTCTTTTACACGGACCGCCAGGTACTGGCAAGACATCATTATGTAAGGCACTGGCTCAGAAGCTCTCAATCCGGTTTAGCTCCAGGTTTGTTGGCTACTGTTTTCCTTGATTATCCGTAGCTAAGTGAAACACAATTTAATTTTATTTTTGTGGGTGCTTTGTTGATCTCTTAATCAGATACACACAGTGCCAGTTGGTTGAAGTTAATGCGCATTCTCTATTTAGCAAATGGTTTTCTGAAAGTGGTAAATTGGTATGTACTTTCTTATTTGTAATATATCTTTTCTGTCTTTTAATTTCTGATCTCTTAAGTAAATTTTAATCTTGACTTTCTTTCATTTAGCATAAAAAATTTAAACGAAACTATGTTGCATTTTATATTTCACAATGTACTTCTTTCTTTTACATCTTTTGTTAATATCAAACATTTAAATCTTTATGACTCTTGCTCAATTTTTTCTTGGTTGGTTAATTTACATTCTTGTCATTTATTTTTTCCTATACAAGGTTGCAAAGCTTTTCCAAAAAATCCAAGAGATGGTGGAGGAGGAAAGCAATTTGGTATTTGTTTTGATTGGTGAGTTGAACCTCAGTCTTAGCTGTATTGAAGTGGCCTGCCTTGTAAAGCCCTAGTGAGCATTTAGGCGAAATCTATCTACTTCAAAAACTGTCGAAAAAACTGTTCTGTGTATGCTTTCTTTTTGGGTAGATTTGACACATCTGTAATATTAATTTCCATTGAAGAGTCTCATCATAGGTTATCCATCATCTGGAGTACCTTCAGTTGAACAATTTTTGGCCATGAATAAGCGGTAGATAGATATCAGCAACAGGATCAATTAGTCACTTTTCTTTACCTCATGACATATAGTAGCCATGGGTGACTGACTATCTGGCTAATGAGCTTTTCCAGGCTGAGTCGTTGCTGCTTGTCTCTAGTACCTACACGGGGAACCATTAAAACCATGGCTTGGACTCGCCATAGTTTTGTTTTACTGAATGGTTGTTTCCAGTGTTATCTCTACTTGTTTTCCATACAAGCTGTTTATTTGAACTCGAACAAAATTTGATTAATTATTCAGTTCTGCACCCAGACATTAGTGTTTTCCTAGTTGTAATCTCTACTTTGAACACAGGCTTATACAAAATATGCCTTCAATAAATGCTTAATTTATGTGCATTAGTTTTTTTATTTTTGGTACATGTTTGATGATACTTTTATCTTAATATTTTTCATAATATTCATTTTTTTTCTTTATTTTTTGTGACTTTTGATGTTATAGATGAGGTTGAAAGTCTTGCTGCTGCCAGACAAGCTGCCTTATCTGGCTCTGAACCTTCAGACTCTATAAGGGTAAATCTTGAATGTATCAGCTGTGCACTAGAGAAATGAAGTGTAGTATTATAGCATCAGGATATGGATTTTTTTCATTTAATTCACCTACCCTTGTAATGAATCATTGAGAAACAGAATGGTTTTGGTTTGAGAGGTTTTGATTTTTTCTGCTTGGCTGTCATCAGGTTGTGAACGCTTTACTCACTCAGATGGACAAATTGAAGTCATGGCCAAATGTGATTATCCTCACAACGTCAAACATAACAACAGCAATAGGTATTTACCTGTTTCTGGTCTTTGTGATGGATGACTAGGATTGAAATCTTACTAATGCTAACAACTCAACAAGTAAGATCAGGGGCAGTTTTAAAATGAATTTTAGGCTTGCAGCTACAAAGAAAATTGTATTTGACATTAAATTTTTTTGTGTTTGTTCGTTTAGTTTAAATCTGGAGTTTTCCTGGCATCTTCTGACTGTTTTTTTGTGTTCACCCAAAACTTTAGTTTACACTCCACTGATTCATCAGGTTTTTATCAGTGGAACAAATGCCCAAATTTATTTGTTACACGTGATTGTTCTTTTACTCTTTTGTTCTGACAAGCTGGCCGTTGCAAGTTCTCTTCCTAATTTTTGGCAATGCTCTTTGTTATTTTTTCTAACAAAGTATGTGAGTTTGTAATTTGTGTTCTCCCTTAAAAATACCATAATTTTGCATGGTTAAGTTAAACATGCTTGTTGAATTTCCTTTTTTCCCCTTGTTATGCATAGACAATATTTCAAACTGCAGGTTTTCAAAGTTTACAAGCTCACTGTACTTTAGGTTGCAGATATAGCATTTGTTGATCGAGCTGATATTAAGGCATACGTGGGCCCGCCTACTCTTCAAGCACGCTATGAAATTTTGAGATCGTGCTTATTAGAACTTCTTCGTAGTGGAATCTTAACATATTCTCAGGTTTAGTTTACCAAAACTTTCTTGTTTGTTTTTTGATACTCATCAAAACTTATTTGTTGATATGCATATCTAACTTGATATCATCTGCATGGAATTTGCGACATTTAGTACAATCTTGCCTCTAATAACGTTTGTCTTTTGTTGCGTGTTTAACCAGGATCCTTTCGTGCTTACAGACTTTGCAAGCTTGAGATTGAAGCTAAGTTCATTTCAGATGGGAGAGGATCAGTCATCTCTTACTCTGGGAAAACACCTACTGATAGCTGCTGAAGTTTGCGAGGTAAGCCAAGGTCATTTTTTCTAGTCTTCTTTCTTTATGCTTCGAGCGAACTTTGCTAACTAATGCCATATGGTTTTGTATGACCGTATGTGGCAGGGATTAAGTGGGAGGGCACTCAGAAAACTTCCCTTTTTGGCACATGCAGCACTCTCCAATCCATATAATAGTGACGCCTTTAAATTTTTGGACACGTTAATAGAGACTGCAAGAAGAGAGGTTGCGGAGTTGCCACCTTCAAAAGCCTTGCTTTACAAAACCTGAAGCTCAAATGAGCGACGCCCTTGGCCCCAAATGTCATTCATGGGAAATTGCCTTCGCTATTCAGGAGCAAGATCAACTGTTTCTCCAGTGTTCACCCTGTCAATCATGTAGTGATATGTTTTTAGTTCCCCGTAATACTCAGATATGGCGACAGGCCTAGTGATACGTCAAAATCAAGCACTCCTATGAAATTCATTCCAATGAAAGAGGAAAATGATATTTATACATTTATTTTATCTACACCAGGTTTTATGTCACGTTTAACTGGACAGAGAGTGGGTCCTAATTGATAATATAGGATTAATTTTTTCCTATCGGTATAAGGTATAGAAATATCACTATCCAATTACATATCATAGATCTGTGACCTAAATAGAAAAGGAGCCCTAGTAATCCTTATTGGGCCAAAGTGATCGTTAGCCACGATCGGCAACTGTGACAGGTGCATAGCATAATTCTAGCGCAGGGCCCATTTATTGGCTGCAAAGTAGCTTTCCCCTCTACGGTTAGTGGAATCAAGCGTGTTCCATGTGCGAAAGAGTAGTATCAAATTTTGGTAGACAGCTAGCTTTTAAATTTTATTGTTCTCCAACACCAAAACGAAATATATTAATAAAATGTTCGCTTTGGAACTGCTTCCATTACATACTTTCACAGACCATACTCTTTCTTGCCCAAGCAACATTTTTTTATCACTAAGGAGAAGTGCCTAAACAAGTGCGAGAAAGAGGAGTTTGTAAAGTGCAGAAATCAGGCCGACCCAACAAAGAAGGAAAGGAGGGCGAAGACGAAAAATCAAAAGGAGTAAGAAGGAAGAAGACAAAGAAGAGGGTAGGCCACTTGCAACTAGACGACGGAAGAAGGGCAGTCGGTCCCAGTCAGAAGGGTCGTGTCTTCCACAAGGAACACCTCAGCATTCATTCCTTTTCCATGGCCAGCCGCCACGAGCACTTTTTGAGGTCTTCATATTTCATTCATTATGTAGCCACCCCAAAAATACAATTGCTGTCGTCCTTTTGCTTTAAAGGTCATTTTCTCCATCTTATATTAAATATTTTATTTAGTTTTCAAAATAAATAAATATTAATTTAATTTAAATTTTTTATTATTATTCTAAAACATAAGGAGTATATGGGATAAAGGACTGCCTTTTTGTAATCTTTGGTCTACCTCAATCTGATCTCGCTTTTATGGAGTGATCAAACCCCTTCGAAAAGCATGATTGCGCTCACCCAAATACTCTGCAGATTGCATTAAAAAGAAGCACATATGATAATTAATGTAATTCATTACCCTCTGCCCTGTCAGTTTAATTAGTATTTATTGAATACTTCATCCCAAGCTCTATCTAGATTTTTTTATTTATAAGTTTATATTATTTTATTTAAGTAGTTGAGTATTTAAAAAAAAGAAACTTATTTTCCCGTTTGGGATTCACTATTTAAAAAAATATTATTTTTTAAAATATAATTATTAGTATTAAACTTATGAAGTATAAATATATATCAACCTTTTCTTTAAAAAAACCCTACAGCTTACCAATTTTTTTCACTATATATCAACCTTTTCTATAAAAAAAAGCCATACATCTTACCAGTTTAATTCCACTTTTTTATCTGTTAAAACGACGGACCAGTTAGTTTCCCACAATAAACAGCATATATTTTTTTCTAAGCCATATACATTTTTTACGCTAAAAAAATGCACATGTTGTTTTCAATAGTGATCTATAATCAACTAATATACCTAACACTTATGGTTTTTATGTTGTATTGGACATGTGGTCCCCACATAAAGTTCACTTAACTCTAGGGTTACTTAGAGACAATGTAAAATTTATAATACATATATAGCATAGGAAAATTGTTCGTGCTACATACTATTAGAGCCATGTTTATAAGTTGTCAAATACCTATGTATGACTATCCTAACATGTAAAATAAGTTATGGATTCATGTTTTTAAGTTGTCTAATATTTATGTGGCATATTTAGATGATTCTAACATATAATATAAATATTGGCTCTATGTTTTAAAGTTGTTAAAATACCTATGTGGCATATTAGAATTGTCCTAAGATGCTATATAAGTATTGAATTCTATTTTTTTTAGCAATTAATAATAATTATAATTATAAAAGGAGTGTTGGGTAAGGATGGTGGGCGCGAATATCCACTAACACCAACAAGGGTATTTTGTATCCGTAGCGGGAAAAAAATTTGGTTCATGTATGCCTGAGATTGAAAAAATATCTATTCTATATAAAAATGAACGCAAACACGGATAAACATCCAAACTATGAACATTCATAATCACTGCTACTTGGCTCACACTTGCTCTCCAACCAAAATACAGTTGAGATAGTATATTTGTAAGATCCTTAAACTTGAATTGGTTTATTTTATTATATTTAATTACTATTTCATGGTTTAATGCTAAATTCTAATCGATTTTGACTATTTTCAAAATTAAAGCGGTTACCAAAGGTTTTGGTTAAAAAAAATTTACATTTATGGTTTTTAAGTTAATTTAAGTCATTTGAATTTTATTTTTATTTTTTTAAATTTTACTAATTTCCCCTAAAAGTTAGGGAGCAGGACCTACCGTGGGCCCCATGTGTAAAATTTGGGTTATTAGTCTAAAATATCCATAACATCAACCTAAGATAAAAATAATTATTCTAAAATTTTTAGACTTTAATTTGGGTGTAAATAAATAAATTTATATATTTTTAGTAGTAAATCTTATTTGTACCATACTAATTAATTAGGTCTACCCTACCCTTTATTATAAAAGGAATGACACAACTACTTTCATAATTGGGAAATGGATGAGACTTGGAACTTAGGAGCCTAATCCTCATTTTCCTTAAAGAGAAAGGAGATTAAGGTATAGTTTTGCTTAATGTTTCATTAATCCATTAAAGTTTTTTAAAGTCTTTTAAATCCCTTTCTTTGCTTTAGATTAATCTAGATTTTCATTCAAAAACCACTGATTTTGGTGTATATTTTAAAACCTAATAATGAAAATTTCATTTTTAAGCTTATTGAACCCTAGATCTACTTATTCTTGAAGGTCTTATGTGTTTTAAAATCAGATTTGAGAAATATTAATAAAAATCATATTTTTGGTAAGTTTTGAAAGAGTTTGAGGAGCTATGTCGAATTAACAACTTGCTAGAAGGTAAGTGCTTTGGTTTCAAACATTGCTATGATTCGGATTTAAGTTTTGATAGGGTTTTGAAATGGGTTTCATTATTATGAACTTTAATGGTGATTTAAAAAATGAGTAATCTTTGATGAAATTTCTTAGGGTTTTATTTTAGTAATGACTATATTTGATATTCTCTAAGCATGAATTGTATTATTATGATGTTTGAGAGTGTGATTTAGTAGTTTAATATTCGTATGTGAAGTTTCAATTTTGATTTTGAAGTGAGGAAGACGAACCAGAGCCACTGTGTAGGCGTTCGAACGGTAAGCCGTTCGAACCGCCCTGCTGGCCGATCAAACGACAATATTGTAGTTTTGGCCATTTTGTTTCTTTTGCTTATTTTTATGCTTTTATTCTTAAATATTATTTTTTATGTTCATGTTGAGTAATTTATACTAGAATGAGCCATTGGAAGTACATGTTATTGATGCTAGAATTTATGAATAGTATATATGTATTATGTGAAATTACATGTTGCTGGGTACACATGTTATTATTGTTTATCTTGAATTCATGATTGAATGATTCCTTATGTTTTAAACATGATTCCAGCAAGATTATAACATAATAATAAAATAGTATGTCTTCATATAATGTGATTAAATTATAGGTGATTGATGGAGTCATGACTAGATTTAAGAATGATGTGAATATGTTTGCATAGGTTTAACATGAGGTTACATTTGACTTGATTGAGGGTTTCTAATGGTTTTCACTTATGATTTCAGTTAGGAACTATGATTAAATATTAAAGAGCATGTGTGGTGTGATAATGAGTTTTCTACAAGGCATATGCTTAGAGTTAAATGTTTCTACTTTATACACACACCTATGGGGGGTGATTATGATGATGCTTAACGTTATGATTACGAATGATGAATGAGGGGCTGATGGGAGCACGATTCATGAATTAGGTTTTATCTATGTTTTACCCATGTATGTACCATGTTGCATACATAATAAAATGAATTTCCGATTGAGACTTTATCGAGATTAGCCATGATTGATCGATTCAATGTAATGATGTGAAATTGCGTACCAATTAATTGATCATGGGCTTATCGGAGATTGGTTAGTCCGAAATGATGTGATTTCAATTTGATTTCTTGTTTGGAACATGGATACTCCCCGGGTTAAGTCGATTTGAGTTGATATTGAGTTAAGTTAAATAGGGACGAGTTGTGTGCATGTCTTGAGTTGAAAAGTACGCAACTCCGTGTTGGTTATTCATCTGCTAGAGGGGTTAAGACTTCCATAATGCAATTTAGTTGCTCCCGTGTGCTTTGACCGGCCCCTGGACTAGGTTTTGCTTGGGTCGAGTAGACGCCGGAGTGTGACAATATTTGGTAAATAGTTAGGTTATTTTTTTATGGAGGTGGTGTTGTAGTCATGGAAGGCCGTATCGGCCGATACGGTACAGGGGGCGATACGCCCCCC
Source organism: Saururus chinensis (assembly GCA_035235625.1). Taxonomy (NCBI): domain Eukaryota; kingdom Viridiplantae; phylum Streptophyta; class Magnoliopsida; order Piperales; family Saururaceae; genus Saururus; species Saururus chinensis. Next base: position 40,006,189 of record CP141145.1, read on the forward strand.
ACATGTATCTGCGATGTGTATCGGCCGTACCGTATCGATATGACCGATACATACCGATACACTATTTAAAAAATAATTATTTTATTGAAAAAATTATTTGAATTTTTTTAAAAAAATTTTTCCTTAAAAAAACACAATTCAAACCCAACTTCTTTAAAAGTTTAAAATTTTGTTATATTAAAAATAATATTTTTAAAGTTATATGAGATAAATACAGGTAGATTCATGCAATTTACATAATTATTTTTTTACATATAGTGCTCCACAAATATACATTTATTTAAACATATAACTTAGACTCATATTAAGCATATCATTTATTTTTAAAATTAACTAATTTTAAAGCATTGAGAAAGAATGAGCAATAATCTATATGGGACAAAGAGCATAATAGTGTATAGTTCTAAATGAATTAATTTTAGAATACCCATATCAATTAATACGGCATTATACGGTCTTATTATGCTCTAAAAGAAGTATGATAATGATATATTATTAGTTATAATATTTTTTTATATTTATAAAAATATTTATACCCGTTTCGGTGTGTACCAAGCGTATCATCGGCACGTACCCGTATCCATAATCATCGATACTCTCATCCGTATCGATACGGCATTCCATGATTGTAGTGCAAAAAAGTAGAAAATTTGGTAAAAAGTTTTTTTTAACTAGTTGTAAGAGCCTCTTGATTATTTGTTACAATGTATAAAAATATAAATATACAGCAGCAAGTTCAAGTATAAAGGGTGAGAGGAGGTTTTTAGAAACCAAATTATAGGGCTTGTTTAGGTACCACTTTAGTTTCTTAAAAAAATAATTTTAAAACAAATTATTGTATAAAATATCACACCAACTTAAAATCTTTAGCTTTTAACCTTCGTCCTAAGGAGAATTTTTGTAAAAAGGGTTTTTTAGTCATTTTTCTTTTCTATATGCATGTTTAAATGAAAAAGAAAAATAACTTAAAAACTCATTCTTGTGCTTGCAAAAGCTTCTCTTTTCCCTCGTGATACGAGGGTAAAGCCAACCAATCTCCATAGATTTTTCCCCATCCCTATAATCCTCTTCATTTGGAGAGCCTTTAATCATCTTCCTCTTCATTTGGAGAAAATTTTCTAAGAGAAAATGAGTCTAAGGGCCTCGAAAGCATTTTTAAGGAAAAGTGGGCAAAATTTTGGTACAAAACATCAAATTGGGTGGTTTTTTAGCTAAACCCTAAAACTATAAAACTGTTTGTAGCCATCAACATGTATCAACATGTCTATGAACCTGCCGATAGTAACTACATACTACACTAAGTCCCAATTTTAGACAACCATAACTTCCTCATAAGAACTCTAATAAGTGCATTTTTAGTAGCATTACGAAGATATTTATGTTTACATTCTGTTTCGAACTTTAGATAAAAAATCTAAATGTAAAAAAATTATGGTATTAGGAGCATCTAAGGGTCCAATTATAACCATTTACAAGCAATTGATAGAACCTTAGGTCCAACTTCATATGATTATAACTTATTCATCCAAACTCCAATTCATACATTCTTAGAGACATTTTGAAGCTATATTTGCTGAGTTTTCTATGGAAAAAGTTTCACTTTGAATTTAACTAACAAAATAAGTTATTTCACCGAGAATACCTGAAGGTCAAATTCATTATCTTCACATAGACTCCAAAACTTCCTTGATGTTACATCTATCATAACTTCCTTATTTGAATTTCGATTTATGCGCTCTTGGAAGTTCTACAAAGCTCTTTATGTATACTTTTTAATAATAAAGTTTCATATGCAAACTCCATGTATAGAGTAAGTTATTATACTAAAAGTAACTAAGGGTCAAACTATAATGACCTATTTTTCAATTAGGTATAACCCGAGGGGTTAGGGGTAGTTATGAAATTTTAAATAATATTTAGGGGTTTTAAGAGATTAAATCCTTGTATGTAGGTAGGGCTTAAAGTAATGAGCATAGCGAATCAAAGAACGTGGGAAACAGAGGTTGGGAGTGAAAGCTACAGGCTAAAGAAGTGTGTTTCATAGGCGGGACCCACTTAAAAAGAGTAGGATACCTTGAGACATTTAGTTTTTAGCGCAAGTCAATACGAGTTTAACAGTACCATGAATGCTCGAATATGAGTCTGAGGTAAAAAAATACGTGTGTTTGAATATTAAAAAGAAAATATATAAAAAAATTGTAGCTCGCATGACGTGGTTGCGCTGCACATGACAAATGCATGCAATGTGTGGTCCCGTGCATTGCAGGAAGACCCACGTACTATAGCTCACCTGGGCATCACCAAGCGATGCGCACCTACCAAAGTTGGTGGCGTGATACCGTTGTTTTGGCGCGCCAATACCCTATATAAGGTGTTTTGTGATTCTTTTTTAGGGGAGACACTATTTTCTCTATTTCAGGGTCATTTTGAGTCTGTTTTAGTTTGTTCAAAAGATATTCTTGACTAATTAAGAGTGCTCTATGCAATGGAAGAGTCCATTCTTTGACTTGGGTACTCTAGAGAAGGGAAACGACCCAAGGTAAGAGGAGGCTATGTTTGATACCCCCGTACCCAATGTGAGAGAGAAGTAGCCCAAAGTGAGAAGGTTCTCTCCTTTATTGTTAAGCCGCATCGAGAGAAGTAGCCCAAAGTAAGGGAATACTTCGTCCTTCACCGACGGGTCACACATGTGAGAACACATCTTTGGTATGGGGAGGTTCTGTCCTCCACCTATGTGCGCAAAAAGTAAAAAGCGTCTCCGAGTAAGGGGAGGCTCTATCCACCACCTTTGAGTGTGCAAAAAGTGATATGTCTCTAGAAAGAGAGGAGATTTTATCTGTGGCCTTTGGGCATAGATAAGCTATAGGAAATGAGAGTGTTTGTTTGTCATCTTTATGTGCAATGGGAGAAACATCTCAGAGCAAGTGAAGGCTCTATCTGCCATCTCTGGACCTAAAAAGGAGGATATCCTAAAGAAAGGAGCAACTCCAAATGTCACTACTTCCAATGAACTTCAGGGGAATAAGCATTTATGATCTTCTGAATTAAGGGTTTAGGGTTTGTTGATTTGTTGATATGTGTATTTGTTGATTTGTGATGTAGTGAGATATGTGTATTTGTTGATTTGTTGGCTTCCCTTTGACTCTAATGATTTTTGTCTGACTCCGATTAAAAAGTTGGATACATATTTTGATGTATATGTATTTTTATATTGCTTGATGTATGTATTAGCTATTTGATATAACTATGTTTGGATCTAATTATATTAAAATAATATTAAAAATATTATCCAATATATATGCAGGCAATCAATGATACAACAATATTGGCTTGATCTAAATTAATTATAAATATATATTTATTTTAATTTATACACAGTAATAATTTGAAGCTCCATAATGCATAAAAGAACGTTATAGCTCTTGTACACATATAAAATTTCTTTATTTGAAAATAAAATTATAATTCGAAATTTTAAGACCCTAGGTCAGGTGGGTCGTTACACAAACTCACTTATTCTCATAATAAATATTTTATCTATTTTTTAGTATAAATATAAAAAATCCAATAAGACCATTGTTGTTCGTTTGTGGGGAGTATAGTGTCGACTGAAATTTCATGAATCACAAAGGTTAGAATTTTTATCACATACTACCCAACCAAAGCAATATAAACCCCACTTTTGCCTTCCCGGGGGAGACTTGTTGCAGACGGTAGAGGAGAGAGAAGAGAGCAACTGAGGGACGCAGGGAGAAGGGAGAGAAGACCCGAGTCGTCCTTGCTTGCCTTGCCCTGTTCACTAGAAATTGAACCCCATCAACTTCTCTCTCTCTCTCTCTTACCAGCGGTCAGCAATCGCACACCTCCATTTCACTGCCATTTCTTGAGCGAAGCTTTTCTCCGCCAGTGAGGAAACTGGAAGAAATATCTAGCTTATGAATTTGGGGTTTGTGGTCGGACAGAGAGGCTCGCCATGGACACGGAGTTATGGGCTTCTAGAGTTTACCCCGCTAAGCACTTGTCGGCTACGCAGGCTTCTGCACGCCACTCAGGTTCCTCTCTCCTGTGTTAGCTATTTCATTTTTCGTCTGGGTTCTTCCTTTTTTTTTGGAAGCTAAGTTTGGGCTCAACACGCTTCTTGTTCCCCATTTTTGTCGCCCGAATTTCTTTTGCCAGTCTTCTGTCTTTTTCTCGTTATATAAACCTGCCTGCCCCTGAGTCTCATACAAACTTTTTCCATTTTATTGTTACGATTTTTGATAGTCAGGTTCGTTGTCTATTTTCTAATCCACTTTTTCTCAAATCTTGAGATGATTGCTCAATAGTCACTTATACTGCGGTCCAAAAACAGTTGATTGACATTTCCAGCGGAAAATTTTGCCTTTTGAGATGAAACGCTTGTAACTCTATAGTTTGTATAATCTGGGTTTATCTTACGTCCGTAGGATTGGATTCTGACAGGTATTATTGAGCGTTAACAAAACGAAAACTCCTCTTTTTATTCTTTGTTAACTTTCGTCCGTAAATTTTATGGCATCTGATAGTGTGATGTCTACCAGAAACTCATTCGATTTCGGATGATCCCGAAGGAGATGGAGCTTGCTTCCCCTGCCCCTTCTGTTATCTGGATATAGAACTTCCTCTCCTCTATACCCATCTAGAAGACGAGCATTGTTTTGATCTGAAAAACGCGGTAGGCTATTTACTTTTATCCGCTAAACAAACTTTCCTTCTACTACTTCAGAAGATGTAATTTAATATTTTTGTTTGGTCCAATTATTTTGCTTACGTTATCCTACTACTTCATATTTTTTAATTTTTTTGCTTAAGCATCATTTTGTGCTGAATGCAATGGGTGAAAAGGCTTTGTTTCCCTGTTCAAACTTTGCAATTTTGTTTGCCTTTGCGTCATTGTTGGATTCTGAGAACATTAGAAGATGAACTAAAAAAATTACTTCTGTCAGTATGATATCTGGTGAAAATGTTTATGAGAATGCTAGATTCTCCGTATGAGTTCAGAAGAGTGATCATTTTGCACATACTTATGGTAGAAATTATGTACTGAGTATTGACATTTGACGAATGAACTGTTTGAAAAGGCTACTCATTCTTTGCCATCTTTTTTTAGGCAATGGAGTACAAAATTACTACATGAAAATTGAAATCCATTTTTAGGCCGTAAGTAATTTCCTAGTAGATTTTATAATCCTTTTATTTGAACTATGAAGATAAAATTGCATTAAGAAGAGAGCAATGAATGTGCAAACTCTACCTCCAGTGTGATAAAGGGAATTGTATATTCTTATCCCATCTCCAGAAGGGAGTATATAGGCTTGGTCTTGCTACTGTTTGCATCACACATCTAAGGTGTCAATCAATTAATATTTGCAGGTATGTCCTGTGTGTGCAGCGAACTTAGGGAAAGATGTGATTGGCCATTTTACAATACAGCACTCTAATATGATAAAGGTATGATCTTTCTTTACATTATTTCGACATTTTTTTAATGATTATTAACAGCGTCTTTCATTAAACCTTCGAACCATCTGTTCAGAGGAAGAAAAAATCACCTCAAACAGGCTCGTGGCCTGGCAGTACTCCTATTCTCGGCAAGGAGCTGCGGGGGTTGAACTCTTTTCTTCGCACAGGATCACCCAATTGTAGAGTGATCCCTTCTGAGACAGCACCAGACCCATTGCTGTCACCATTTCTCTGTGGTATAGTTCTACCTGATGCCAGGGTTAACCAGGAAGCTAGCCATGCTCTTGATCAGCAATTTGCACCCGACGCAAACAGGTAAAGTTGTTCGCTATTATCAATCAATTTGTGTCTTTAGAAAACTTGTTGTAGGAGTGCTTCGGTAACCATAGTCCCTCTTTCTATCTAACGCTGACAATAAAAAATCTTTTTTCGCATTCAGCATGGGGCCGTGTGCATCAGATGAAGCTCAGGAGGAAACCAATGAAGAAGCCAGGCAGAGAACGGAGTTTGCTCAGCAGTTGCTGTTTTCAACCATTCTTTGATTTCATATTCCTCGCTCGCGCTCGTTGATACGAGTTGCTGGGGTTGTAAAAGGCCATCTATTGAGTTTACTGCAGAGGCCGGCCGCCATTCAGGCATTATCTTGTAGACTTGTAGTAACTAGATCTGGTGCTGTCTTAGTGTTCAGCTGTGTTGCCAGCTTAGGAGCTGCTGGGGGGGATAAAAAATATGCATGAGAATGCATCTATGCCCCCTCTGTACGCAAGAATTGTATATTTATATGTAATTCTAGATGAGTTCTCATGATGCACATGCGAGGATAAAATGGAAAAGGCCCGGGGAGTGGAGAAATTTTATCGTAGCGGGCATCTTCTAAGAAAGGGGAGCCGTCAGATTCCCGTGAGGGTGCATACGTTAAGTGATTGATGGAGACCCTTGCTGATACAAGATAAGAGACAGAAAATCCTTTCTTCGGGTGGTGATGTTTGAGATGAGTGAGCTCAGAACTGGGGGTTACTCTATGTACTGATGCCGTTCACAAATGTAGCTCATCTCAAATCCGTATTTTCGTTTTCGTCTTCGGCACCGGAAACAGTGCCGGGGCGCTACTCGACCGGAGAAAAACTCCCTGCCATCAAACGTTATCGAGCTGGGCCGTCTTCCAGCGTTTCACATGAAGGGATCCAACGTTGCAGCCAAATGGGCTGCTTCCGTATGATGTGACCTGTAGACGCTAGTGAAACTTTGGAACCCGTTGTCGCAGGCTGGTGTATCTCTCGCTGGGACTGGGAGTTCATGACAGCAAAATTTGCGTCATTGGCTCTCCTCCATCCCGTCGGCGGAAGAATGGCCGCCGCAAGAGCTTTCCTTGCGTTCTTCTTTCCCTCCAGAGTCCACCCAACCCAGAGAATTCCCCGCTGTTTTCTCTCCTCCTCTCCTGCGACTCGCTACCCTCTCTACTACGAGCTCATCGTCTCCCGCCCTCCCCCTCGCCGCGTCTCCGCCCGGAAGCTCCCGAAGAAGCCCGATGGCGAGTACGGGAGTCCAGAGACCGAGCCGATCGACACGCCCAATTCGGACACCCCTTTCGAGGACTGGGTCGATACCAAAATCTCCGACAGGGCCGCCGCCAGCCCCGGGAAAGCGACGGAAATGGACAAGTCGATGCGGAAATACTACAAGAAGAGGCAGAAGCGGATGTTGGGGTCGGACTCCGACGACGACAATCCCAGGAACCACGAGGACAAGTACATTGAATTGAAGCCGGAGGTCGTCGAACTCCCGACATATCACGCCAGAGAAGAGGAGCTCTACTTCTACGACGCCTTTGCGTTTCCATGGGAGAAGGAGAAGCACTACCGGATGGTTTATCAGTTGGAAAAGAAGTATTTTCCCGACCAGTGTCTAGATAAGGCGTTTGTGGATCCTTCGGAAGAACCGGCGAGGCCTGCAAAGGGGAAGAAAGTGAAGGGAAATGTGGGAAAGCAGGAGAAAGATGTTGAGGATAAGCGTTTGGTTTTCTTCGACGAAGAGAAGGAGAAAGTCGATTGGGATGAGCAGAGGAAGACGAATATGGGGGAGAAAGAAGCTTGTGGGACTGTGAACATCACGGAGAAGAAGGTGGAGGAGTTCTTCAAGTGTTTGAAGACGGTGCCGAATTCTGGAGAAGTAGTACGGGACAGTGAAGAGCCGTACTTTGCGAGTAGACAAACTGGCCTTCCTCCGAGATGGGATGGACCGTATGGCACTGTCCTCCTCGTCAACAAACCCAAAGGTTGCGCCTTTATACTTTCATTAGTACATTTCAAGTGTTGAAACCTGTGTTATTCTATCTATTCCCCTAGAATCTGCATCCTTTCGGTATTCTAGAAATGGTTTAGGTAATTCTTTGTGTTATGCGGAGTATAAATTCTTACACTGGAGTGAATAACTGTGCTCCGTATGCTTTAATTCTCCGTTCTCTGCTAAAACTCTCTAACGAATGTATGTATCTTAATGTATTGTATAAAATTGTGAATTTGTGATATTTTATTTCTTTCGATTAAAATGAGAATTGCCTTCAATGAGATCACAATTGAGCTTGTTTGATACTCCAAACTGAAGACGGGAGCTCATCACTTCATAAGCTACTTTGTTTCTCTTATTAAGGTCACCTTACCCACTTTTCTTATATTTCTAAATGAACCAGTTCATTGTATTTTTTGGCTCTTAATAGTAACACTTATTTTGTAAGACAGGTTGGACTTCTTTTACAGTTTGTGGGAAGCTGAGGCGCCTGGTCAAAGTGCAGAAGGTCTTATACATAGTTATGAGCATATTTGCAAGTTTGTCTACTAAGGCTAGGTGTGAATACTTCTCTTGCAATTGTTTGTGTTACAGGTTGGCCATGCTGGTACCCTTGATCCTATGGCAACTGGATTATTGATTGTTTGTGTTGGTAAAGCCACTAAGCTGGTGGAAAGGTAGTGCCAACTTTTTCCTTAAATCACAAAATTGATTTTGCAGTTTGGTTTCAAGCACATTCAAATCTAGCTTTTTACCTTTTTTTCTATTGCTTCCATGTTTACAGGAAATACCAAAATTGATTAGCATTAATACTAGATCTGTTGATTTGATTAATGTATCTGTTCTTGTTTTTGTTTTTGGTTTCATAACAAAGACTCAAATTAAATACTTGATTTTCTTTGTTGGTCTTATTGTTAAAAAAAAACTTTGAAAGCAACATCATTGCCATGGGTTGATTTTATTTATAATTCAATTCATGTTGTTTACAGATATCAAGGTATGATTAAAAGTTATAGTGGAGTGTTCCGGCTGGGAGAGGCTACATCTACGTGGGATGCTGATTCATCGGTTTGTTTATCCGTTTCCAGTAATGAATATAAGCTTTAAGTTGAAAGAAAGATTATAGGCATATTCGTATACCAAATCTGCCAGAGTGACGCATAATGTAATAATACTTTTTTGTACTACCTGTCCCAAGCATGGATAAAGGAGAGTAGTTGGCATCAGGAAGGGGATCTGGCTATAAAAATCTAGATATTTCTAACATACATGGATTTTGCATTGTTAATTTCAGCTAATGCTAAGGTGTCCCTTGTAACAACGCACTGCAGAGTCTACTTGCAGTTGCAAGTCAGCAAGGGTTGGCTAGAACATTCCTTGAAAAATATGCAATAATTAGGGTTGGGTGACCAAATGGGGTTTAAAAAAAGCAACAAGGTCTGTGTAGACACACAAGGGAGAAGAGGGTAGTCCAAGAAAGAGATTACATTTAGCCATTGTAGAATTTCTGGACTTTGAAGTTAAAGAAATTGAATTAGCTGATACTTTAAGTAGGAAGGTTAATATTGGTTGTTTCCAAGCAATGAGATTTGTAGAGGAGAACGCTAGGTTAATGAAGGTTATAAACTTTTCTTTATATGAAATCAAACTTATGAAAAAAATTCGTGATAGGTTAATATTTATTATCTTGCTTTTAGGAAAACATAGTTTAAATGTTGTGTCTGTTTATGTGCCAAAAGTTGGGGTTGATGAGGGTACTAAGAGGCAATTTTGGGAGGAAAGGGTGGAATTGGTTCAAGCAATCCCAAAGGAGGAATAGATAATAGGCATAGACTTGACTGGCCACTGAAGGTTGCTTAACTGTGGACACAAACAGCTACGTGGTGTGCATGGGGGTGGGGAGAGGAATGGGGCAGGTGAGAGAGTATTAGTCGTTGCAATGGCTTATGATCGAGCAGTTGCAAGTACATTCCTTGAGAAGGAAGAATCTATTGTAACTTTTTAGAGTGGTCCTGAGAACCCAAGTTGAATTATTCTTGACATAAGAATAGCAATGTTATATGGTGCACATTGTTGGGCAACAAAGAAAAACCATATTAATAATATGAATGTCGCGGAGATGTGAATGTTAAGCTAGATTCTCGGAAAATTATTAGGGAACATGTTAGAAATGACCATATAACTAGGTAAATTGTTAGAGATTGTTTTAGAAATGATTATATCAATAGGAACTTAGGCCCCAATTAGTGATTAATTGAGATGGTTCGACCATGTATAAAGGAGGCTACGAAGAGCTCCTATAGAGGCCCCTGAAAGGCAAAGAGGACAACCCAAGATGACTTGGAAGGATGCTGTGAGAAAAGATTTGGCAATATATGATTGATGTAGAAATGGTCTATGATAGGGCTGAATGACACAGCTGATCCTTGTTGATGACCCCATACAAATGGGTTTATGTGATGATGATGTCAATGTGACAAGGCATATTCATTTACTTTTATGCTGTATTAACAAGTTTTTACGTGTTGGCGAGCTTACTTTCTATGTGCCTGCTGCGGTGGTCATGTAGGTGATTCAGCGAGAGCCTTGGGAACATATCAAAGATGAGGATATAAAAAAAACTGCTGCAACTTTTTGTGGGGAGATATGGCAGGTCCCTCCTATGTTTTCAGCAATTAAAGTAAGTGAAAGAGAACTGGTTTGGTGAAATATTTGACAAGAGTTGAAATATAGATTGATGGATGCTTTATAAAACACTGTGATGAATACTCTACTTCTGTCCACAATAGTCCTTGTATAAAACTTGTTCATGGTCCTTTTTCATATTTATAATATGCGACTAGGCTACTATGATTTGGGAGTAGCGGTCGTCTAGATCTTTTTAGTTTTTTTCACCCTTAATTTCCCCTGGATGATTTTCATAGATGCTGCTTAAAGTGACATTCTTGTTCCAGGGTGCTATCTTACAGCTAACCTGTCATACAGATAGTTGTATAAGTTTTTTTTCTGTTGCCTCGGTTGTTGTTATGATTCTAGGTTGTTTCAGTTTTCTTTCTTTGATTTGTTAAACAATTGACAGGTAGGAGGTGAAAAAATGTACGAAAAAGCAAGAAGAGGAGAAACAATTGAACTTTCTCCCAGACGTATATCAATATACCAGTTTGATATTGAACGCAGCTTAAATGACAGGTTTGATTTTGGTCTAAGTGTGAATTAATCGGATTGTTTAAATGTATTCGTGCAGTGCTTAAGGGACATTTTTTTACTCTCATTATGGTATCTTGTAAAATTCTAGTCAAGAGATTACTGTAGAATAATCTATAGAAATAAATCCATTTTCTTCAATAATATTAAGTAAAGCATCAAATTCATAGTTGTTTTCATTATGAATAGGAGATTAGTCTAGTAAAAGGTGGGTAGCAAAACTTTCCTTCTTTGTTAAATTTGATGGGGAGGGATAAGAAATATGTATCACATGTGACCTGCAGCACTACTGGTTTCATGGAGCAAATGATCAAGACTTTTTTTCTTTGGTAAAATGGCATCTTCAGTAAATTATTGTGCAAATTTGCTTTTTACGATGGGGAGACAATTAAATTGCTTTGACATCCACCTCAGTGCTAAATTTATTATTACAATATTGGCAGAGAAATATTTTTTGAGTTTGGTTTGGACTTATTATTTGTTGTGAGTAGGTTACACGTCTGATCTTTTTTTTTCTTTTTAATGTTATTTTTTATAAATGTCAGAATAAATTTGACTTTCATCCTACAGTTCATAGAGGACTACTGTATTTTTTTTAAAAAAAATTTCTATTATGTTCCCTGCATATATGTAAATCTTGTTGCTCATTTATCCTCTTCTCATTTTGAACTGATTTGTCCTGCACCTTCAGACAAAACTTAATCTTTCGAGTCATATGCTCAAAGGGAACATATATCCGATCTCTTTGTGCAGATTTTGGGAAGGCTCTTGGCAGGTATTTTGATAGCCTTTTTTTCTTCATTAGTTTTGACTTGTGGTTTCCTATATAGACGAGTAAATTTATCATCTGATTAATCTTTGGTTTGACAATATTTTGTTAGCAATATTGTGTGTACCTTTGTGATCTCTCCCTTGAATATTTTATGGTCTGTTGACTGATTGATGTGATGCGTGCCAAAAAAATTTAAGTTCAAGTCAGCTGTTTATCCTCATTGAATTTCTACAATGCAGAGCTGATAGTTCTTTCATATTTAGGGTGTGCCAGTGTCTTAATGCGCTTTATTAGTCATTTAATGACGAAAATCAAACACCTGACATTTTACTATCTGTTTGCAGTTGTTCCCATTTGACAGCTTTAAGGAGGGATTCAATTGGTAAGTGTCTTAAGAGTCGTTTATTATTGTTGTTTTAATCTCTGTAAGATTGTGGACTCTTCCTCTTCGCTTGATTGGATAGATAGTGAAGTATTTTTTCTATCACAGAAAAAGTCAAAATTTAATCTAGTTATTGTCTGTGATAGGCGAATATTCAGCAGATGATGCATGGGATTTTGAACAGCTGCAAGAACAAATAACAAAGACATACCTTTAAGCTTACCATTTGCATGCCTTTAAGAGGCTTGTATTGTCATAGAGCTGCAGGGCTACCGATCTTATATTGTGCTGTTTTAGCTGCCTTCCGTGCTTCATCACAATGGTGAATCAGTCGTTGGCTTGTGCCAATTTCTGAATGCTCAAACCTCAAGACATCCTGTTACTTTAAAAAAATAAGTATTCCCTTCATCCAATATTAATAGTTATATTTAAAAAAATATAGTTTATATTGAATGGTAAAACCTATATCTAAAAAAAGGACAATAAGCTTATTATATTCTTATTATATTCTTTTTAAAGTATTTAATCACTTAAAATGAACAAAATAAAGTTATAAATCTAAAATAAATTTTTTTGTTAAATAGAGCTATTAATGTAGGACGGAGGGAGTATTTAAGATGCTTGTTAAAAATGGGCGGAGCTTAGAATATCAGTTTAATTGGCACATGTAATTGCAAATATCGAGTGTTTCCTAATTTTGGCATCAATAACGTGAATGGTTTTCTAAGTTGCAACTTCAATGTTTTGGAAAACATACAAGCACATCGGACTAATGGAGTCCATCCTGGTGTTGGTGGGGGTTTTAAGTAACCGGCATGATAGCACACAATTTTGTAAAAGTGTATGAGAATAATGTTATTTTTTAATTATCTTTCGGTATTGTTACAGAGTAATTCTTGTAGTCTTGTTTAATATTTTTTCCAGATAAAAGTCATTAAGTGGCTTTTTGTGTTTAAAATTTTGAAAGATTTTATTACTTTTATCCTAATTTTATCTTGAATTATTAAAGTTATGTTTACGAGTAGAAAGTGGGTAGAATTAAAAAATTTACCCAAAAATTAATTTTAAGCCATTTCAAGCTGGAATAAGTTAAAATAACCCCGTGAGGTAATTTTGTTGAGTCCAACTCTTGCTCTTATTTTGAAATTACAAATTTTATTATTTTTTAATAATTATTTTTTATATCAATTTGTCTTAAGAAATATATTATATATGTAAGATTTATTTTAAAATATTAAAATTATTTACTCTTTATAAAATTTTATTTATTAAAATTTAAATGTAGGATCATAATAATATTGAAAAAGTACATATTCAGGAGAATTATATTAATTTAAAATTTTAAAATTAAATTTAATGTAACATCTAAGTTTATTTTAACTTTTTTATTGCTAATAGTTATTCACATGGTGAATTTTTAAAATTAATTTAAAAGAAGTTACTTTTATTTTTAAAAAATCCAATACCCAAACTGTTTAGTTAAGATCTGCTTTTGGAAAGCGTATCATTAATTTCATCTCAGATCTGAAGGCTATGCTTTTGAAATGCCTGTCAATGCTCTCAATACACTATTATTAGATTAAACCCTATTATTAGATTAAGCTCAAAGGACGCATAAAATTTTAATTGTATTATTTTCATTTAATTAGTGTTAAGTGAGGTACACAGCCTACACCCTCATATTTCGTGTTTTACTTAATTCTGTGACTTATCCCATATTTCCTGCGTAACCTGAGCTCCTCCCTCATTTAAAATAACAGCATACGCAGTTCTCGGAAAGGTTGGTATAAAATATAATATTAGGAAAAAGGCAATGATTAACTAAAATCTGTCCACGACGATCATACAGATTTTGATAATATCAATATATCAGAATAAGCCCTAGCGTGACGTTGTATTAGGCAAAGACATTCCCATGTCTCTGAAATAAGCCTTCTCAGCATCAGCCATTCGCCCCTGAAACATTGTCCACTCTTTTCTACACCTCTCCCTCACCTGCATGTTTCAGTCACCAACTCATAAGGGGATTATTTTGATCTGAATTTTTCACAAAACTATTTGTACGGAATCTCCAATTTGCATGTTTTTTCAAACTGCTTTTTACGAAGGCCCCAAAACGTCAGCCTTCAAAAAATGGAGTAGCAGCCTAAAATCACTATCAATTTTAAACAGGTGTGAGAATGGACTCCAGGGCAGAAACTATTAAGCGTTTCAGGTATCAACCGTTGTAGTACATCAACAAATAAGATCCCAAGTCCGCACAAAACACTAACAGACAGACATGACCAGAACGAAAACTTACCCCTTCCCATGGGGCCTTCCCATTCTGTGACTGACCCTGTGACAAGAAAGAGAAGGAAAATGATGAAACAGCTGACACGTGTAACATGGCCTTCTAGATAATGTGATTACATTTTTAGTCATACCTGGTTCCCAAGTGACGGAACCACCTGATGAACAATCCACTGAGCATCTACAACCCCTATTTTTTCATGGGCAGGCTATGTACATACAAATGAATTGAAATATAGTCAGTTCAGTCACTAGATAAACACATGCAACATTGAGAGAAAAAAACAAGTTGTAAGCCATTCTTCAACCTATTAAGAGTATTATGAAAGTTAAGTGTATAGTTAACACGTGCAAAATATCGGAATACCTACAATATCATCAAAACAGAAAGAGACATCAGGCTTCATTCCTATATTAAATTACCAATTATAAAGTTCCTTCTGATAACCCACATTTCACATTTTCTTCAGTTACAGTTTTCACATATATAATTACTCAGCAAAAAACAATCTGCTATTATAATACTCCCTCCGTCCTATATATAACTACATTTGGAAAAAATAGTGTTTTTTATTGAATGGTGAAACCCACATCTAAGAGAAGGAAAAATAAATTTATGATACTCTTTTTTGAGTACCCAACCATTTAAATTTAACAAAACGGAGCTATTAATATGGAATAAATTTTTTTGCGAAATGGAGCTATTGATTTAGGACGGAGGGAGTAAAACATAGAGATAGGGCCTCTATAATCATCTGGAAAGGAAAAACCACATTCATGTAGCCTATTACCTCAACACATCTTTGAAGAGCAAAATCAAGACCCCATCCATGGACTAAATCATTCTGCAGTCACAAGAATAGAAGAATAAATACTAAGTGGTATATATAAGGGCCTGTAAGCTTAATAATGCAACAAATATTTATATCCTGCCTGTATCATATGCCAGACACAGCGCCAAGCATCTCTAGAAAATACAGTTGCCATTATTTCAACAAACCTGCAGACAAAAATGACCAATGAGATCACAAAAACAAATGCATCCAAAAGTCAGTCTTGGTTCACAGCCACATACGCTGCACATGGAGGCAAATGCGGGTTTGAACACCAGCCAGGTCTCTCTTCCGTTTCTCTGTTTGAAAATAAAAATAAAATATAATAACAGGAAGAAGTTAAAACCAAAATCATAGGGAGAACACTAACTGCCAACAAAGGGGCCCAACATATCTTACTTGTGGACTTCACGGTCACCTCTCCTTTTTGTCATCTGCCATGTCAACCCTCTGTTTGGTTCCAAACCGGGCTGTGATATCTCTAAGCCGTGCTTCTTCACCAGCTTTATGTACCTAATATTGAAAGAAAAACAATTTAAAATATTAGCAAAAAAATTTCAGAAATGAGTTTCTTTTATGAAAGAACAAAAAAAAAAGAAATACTTACTCTTCTGCATTAAAATGCTCGACTCCCAGATCTTCATCCCAAATAAATATGTATTCATACTGTGCCACAATGTCAGGATGCAGAAACCGTTTGGCATACCACCTAGCATGGACATCTTAAGAGTCAGACATAGTGACACAAGACACAGAAATTTAAGATAAGGGAACTTTACTAAATGAAGGCCAAAATGTGTAAATCACCATTTTGTTTGTTTCCTTGCACTAACATGGATAGCTCGTCTTGACCACTCAAACTCATCCCATTCTGTTGTACGACCATCATAATGAAAGAGAAGGATTGTAAAATTCTCTGAAAACTGTAGTATGACACCAGCAAGAACATTCAGAGAAGGCGGACAT
The DNA here is from genome assembly GCA_035235625.1 of Saururus chinensis. Taxonomy (NCBI): domain Eukaryota; kingdom Viridiplantae; phylum Streptophyta; class Magnoliopsida; order Piperales; family Saururaceae; genus Saururus; species Saururus chinensis. The sequence goes on from CP141145.1 coordinate 40,022,405, forward strand.
GATGATAAAGACAATAATAGTTCATGTATTCCACTTGTTCTACTAACCTTTTTGACAGCCTTATCAATATTCTCCTTTTGAGCATATCCAACAGTGAAAGTCACAAGATACTTTGGTTTCGTAGTGAGGTCCTGCATTGCGCAACCAACCTTTTAAAATGATTGATTTGTTTCTCCATCAACGGTAAAGCAAAAACGAAATATTTATCGAGGTAAATTATATAGATATTACTTATGGCCCCAACAAATTCATTTTTAATGAATAACTCAATACTTAAGAAAAAAACATTTTTGTTTTACAACTGTCATTCTACCTACTACCTCACCGGTGATAGATTTAGTTGAACTTTAGTAAATAACAAGGTGCTTCAGCAAAGCTTCGTTTGTTACTTAAAATATCAGATACATACAATAATAAGGAAATAGTTGAACAAATTATTTTATATTCAAACCAATTATTTTAATTTCATCTTCTGTTTCTGCTTTTCTTTTTTCCGCCACTAATAGTCTTCATATAGGCACCACAAAATGCTATCACAAATCTTAAGACTAGTTTCTACTCACCATGAGACTACCTTTTTCAGGTTAATTATTTAGATGTGGGTCCTTTCAATATTTATAGAGGGTGGGTGGGACCATAGAGAATCCAAATAGCACCCAAAAAACGGGGATCCACACATTTAGGTTCCCTTGGAACATGTGGACTCCAGTCTTCATGTCATTTCAATCACAACCTCATATCAATGATGAACTTGCATTTTCTAACTAGGCCTAGAAGTACGAGATAGCTGCAGGACCCATTGGAATTTAAAGTTTCCCTTTCGTGACAAGGATTTACCAAATTAGGATCAGTCCAATACATGGCACACATCCATGTAAACTAATCAAACTTCAGCAGTTGATTAGGGGATGAAATTTTGACAGGTTTGGTAAATAGGTCCCTCGTGTCGAAATCGGCCCAAATTTCACAAGGACCCTACCCCTATGATTTGCTACTCACCCCCTCCTGTACCCCCCTTTGATGGTGGTCCCACAAAAGCAAGCCCACCACAAAGTCACCCTGAAAAACCTTTTCTCATGGCTTTTGTGTGTTTGTTTGTGTAATGTGTATAAACACACACAATTTCAGTGAGTTGGCCGTGAAAATTCATTAGTTCAGGTAACATTGGAAACACAAATTGAGTTTGTCAAAAACATTTCCTCCAAAAGAAATCTAAAGGTAAATAGGAGGTACACTTCATTCACCAGCTATCCCATTGGTCAAGCAAATAAGATTCTGTGGTTGTCAATTACAATGTAAACTCCTTAGCTCAACTCAGATAAAGATAGACTCGCACGGAGTATATCATAAGGAGACTCATTGTCACGAGCACCATTGCACAACCCAGTTCTTGGGTTTGGTGTCACAGATCCCATCTCATCATGCCACTCAATTATGGGCCAAATGTAAATTCAAATTTCAGTAAATTCATCAAAAATGAAAAAAAAACCTCTCTAAAATTAATTCAGAAAATGATTACATACAAAATAATTTTAGAATATTTGCAATATTTACCTTTCACTTTTGGCAACGAGGAGAGAGAGAGAGAACGAAATGACAATCAAATGAAAGAATTATAGACAAAACACACACCTCACTTGGTTTGCCCCACAATCTACGTAGATAAAAGTCCGATTCAGATACAACGATACCAGGGGGGAGTCGCTCTGCGCCTCGAGGATTTGTGGGAACATAGATCTGATTTAGAAGTCAAAATAAAATTCAAACGTAAACCGAGTGCATTTCACTAACAGAGTATAAATCCGCTCTTAGAATGTTACAAGGATCCCACGGGCAGAATGGATATATACCTTTGAAGTGTTATTTATGTTCTGAGCATTGGATGAACTGCTTCTATTTTCGCCTTGTGCCGATGTCCAAGCATGATTTAATATTGCTTGGGTTGCAAGGCCTGAGTCCCTATCTTCAATATAAGTAAGATCAATGGTAGGAAAAAGGCTTGATGGAAAGTGAAACTGCCATACAGAGACATAATTTTCACATGTCATATATATATTTTTTAAATGATATAAACCGTAAAAAGGACTGCAAAAGGTAAACCATACAAGCAATGAACATCCCAACTGAAATTCTCGTACCTTTGTTAGAGTAACAGTAGGGAAGGAAATGCCTACCAAGAAACCAACTACAACGCCAATTACAGTTGTTATAACAAGCCTCATAGTGTCATTTGGCCTCCTTAACAAGCCACTACAACAAACAATTGCCAACACCTTTTAACATGTTATACCAATAAAACACTGCTAAAAGTTACAGATATTACAACAAATATGTATTCTCTCACAAAGGTATGGCTTTACAAGTTATGGCTTAATGCTAAAACGATACTCACATACCTACGACCAAGGCCTCCCAATTTGCTCATGATTTTTTAATCTGCAAGGGAAAAGGATGTAGATATTGAAGTTTAAAGCAACTCCACATCTCTCATCTGGATTCCAGTTGCCAATGCCGAGTCCAGACTCTGCAGAATGACCAAAAAAAACATAACAATCATGCAAAGAACACGTAAAATCAACATCTGCTTTTCCAAAAAGAAAACAACATCGTGTCTAACACCTTATACGACTTTTTTTTATGGTAAACAATTTCTATAATTTTGACAACCTGTAAATTATGATTAATTTTCTTTAGAAATAAATAAAAAACAGAAAAAGTAAATAAATCAAAATTGCTAGATATGAGGTATAAGTCATAATCCATATAAGCGTCTAAAATTGACATGAGAAAAAAAAAATGATCGCAGTCCACACAAGGCAGCGACAATAAAAATTCAATCCATATAGTTTAACCGGTCATAATAAAATATTTGATTTAACCAGCCACCCAAATATTCAAGTAAATGAAAATTATAAAATTACGAGCAAAAAACAAAGAAAATGATGAAACCCGCAGTCGAAAAATGCATCCGCCATTGTTACAATTTTTTTTTTACCTCACTTTACCATCTAAAATTCATACTCTTCATCCACCCACCCGGTATACACAGGACTCAACGAAGTCGCCGAAACAGAAGTAGGAAACAGTAAATATAAAAAATGGAAAAAAATAACCAAAAACATAAACAACGAGAACCGGTTCAAGTGGCTTCCAATGGCCCGACCTCCGCACACGCCAACCGCTACACAAAATTGTTCCAAAACCTCGAAACCAACAGAAATGAAAAAAAAAAAAAAAGCACACAAATGACGGTACCTGGATGGACTACAATGAGAGACAACAGCGACAGCAAAAGGCAGCAGAAACCCTAAGAGAAGGAGTAAAAGAAGAGAGAAGCTCCCCGCCAATGCAAATCCCCTTAGAATCGTCGAGCTTGTGCAACAGCAGCAGTCGCCACGCCACGCCCCGCCCAGCCCCGCCTTCCGAATTCTGCGACGGACGGAGTCGAAACAGAGAAGGAAAGCAATTAAACGCAGGGTGAGGGGCCGGAAGGCTCTCGTCCGGCAGCCGCCAAGTGCGTGAGGGCGTGAAGCAAACAAGAATCTGCCGACCTCGCGCAGCAGCAGAAAGGCGGCGCCTTTTATGATTTCCTCGTAATTGGTCTCTCTCACCTCCTTTCCCACCTGTGCTAACTGTCGGTGTGCACTGTGATGACAATGGTCCAAAAAGAGCGCGCAGAAACCCGGCGACGCCGCTCCAACGTTGGTGATCCAACTCCCAACGGCCCCTCCTCCGCTGCTCTTCTCCCCCTCCCCGTGCCGCCCCACCACCTATCAATCAACCACCTCCCTCTAATTATTCTGCTTAAACTACAATTAAGCTCTGTTAATCAGAATCTCCTCTCGCTGTCGCTCCGGCTCGCTCTCTCTTGCGTGTGCGTGCGGAAGGGGAACCGGCGCTAGTGGAGGGAGCATTTCGTGACCTGCCCCCCCATGTCTTCGTCCTGTATATGTAGATGATTGCCTTTTTTTAGGCTTAATGACCGGGATCTCAGGTTTGATCCGGTTTTGTTTATTGGGCTGGAAATAGTTTGTTTATAGAATTTGAATCCGACACGAGGCCTGGTCCCCACCTGCGGTCCTTTTTACTACTCGCGCGCGACCGTGGTCTCCCACCTGTTGATTAGTTAACGGCTGCTCGCAGTCCCGTACCGGGTCGGTCGGCCCCGAGGACTGTCGCCGTCAAGAGAATCGGGGAATAAATACACGCGCGTCTTTTGGAATTGTATGGAGAGACGTGTAAATTCTTAATGCTTGATTGATTAATTAATTAACTTCATTACTTCATTCCATCTCGTCATAAATTCGTCATTTGACTTTTAATAAGCAACATAAAATGATCATTTGACTTTTTCAGAGGAGGAGCTGCCCCGCCTCTCTCGTCTTCAACTGGACAAGTTACTGCAATGCAAAACTCGTTTTCCTTCACAGCAGGTTTGCCTTGCAACTTCAACAAGAGCTGTGTTAAGATGAGTGCTGGGCAAGTTCATGCAGGCATGCGTGCCTAGAGTACTCGCCAGTCACCTTAACATGGGACATGGACGTTGGCTCTGGTGTGCATGAGTTGGTAATCAGTTTCATCTGTTTTTTCTATGGGTTGGATTGGATTAGACAAAATCCCCATTACTGATCACATTGCGTGTTTGGGTGAGGTTTTGATGACGATTAAAGGCGTGCATGGTACCGTACTTAAGTCTCGTTAATGACTAAAAGAAAGCACTTATTTGTGTGATTCTTTAAGTACACATTTTTATCCCCCACCCGCTGTGTGGTAGCTATGTCATGTGATACAACTATGTGCATTGTACCCTAGTTAAGTCTAGTTAAAAAAGTACTTATTTGTGTAATTCTTTTTAAGTACGCACCTTTTTATTCACCGGCTGTGTGGTAGCTATGTCATGTAATACAACTATGTCCGAGGTTGGAAGTGGTTTTTTTCTATGTAGTATAAATTTTAGGTATGATTATGCATACGAGAAAATAGTGCCCATTACCTTTGAGTGATCGACACGTACGAAAGCAAGTCCAACATTGCTTTACTAGTTAAGTATCATGTAGCCGCCATGGCCGCCTATCCTAGGCACCTAACAAGATTGCAGGCGCATTTAAAGTTGTACGGGTCTTTATTTGTCTTATTCATTATCCACAAGGGGCACCATATAGGAAAAAACAAGTGCGCAGTTTTTAATTGAACGGCGAAACCTACAGGAAAAATAAATTTATTATTATTTTTTAAGTATTTAATTATTTAAAATCAACTAAATAATGTTATTAATATAAAATAATATTTTTAAAATAGAGTTATTAATTTAAGACAGAAGACATATCTTATTTTAAAATATTATAATAAAACTAGGGTTAAAAAATTTAACCTGGTCCAAATACCCAATCCAAATTCAACCCAATATAATTAAAAATAGGGTTAGAGTTTAAAATTTTTATTGTTTAAAAAAAAATAGGGTATAGTTGAAATTTACTTGCATAACCGCCATAATTAGACCTTAAAGTTACTTGTATACCTGCCACAACCAAGCCAACATAGGATTAAGGTCTATATTTTTAATACATTTAATAAATAACCCGGCCTAATGAGTCAAAGCCAACCCGAACTAATCAAACCCTACCCGACTTAATTCCCTAGGTAAAACCCACTGTGCATCACTGTCGCTGATTTTTGGGGTTTATCATGTTAAGCTGCGGTTATGATGCATACAATGTGGTTATTCTTCCACCTGGTGGGTGATCCTCGTAAATTGTCAATAAAAATAGAGAATATGGGTCCCCTGCAATTTTGCTGGATGCTGGAATAGGCAGCCATCCATTTTTATGTCACCTTATTTGACCACATCCTTTGCGGCAACAATGAGGTGACCGCTGCATACCTCCTCCTAAATTTGGTAATTCAATAATGCTCAATCAACTCAAAAGGTAGTGCAAAAAATGGAATAAATTAGAAGGTAACGCAAGTAAAAATCTTCCTTGGTCCACTAGATTTGATCAATTCCACTCTTATCAGGAGTAAATGACATTTAATAGATATTAATAATTTGCGAAGATTTAGTTGAAAAGCCTTTCAAATCAGTCATAAACGACAATAAGCAATGCGCTCTTACTTTTTCTCTAACCATCACTTTTATTTTTTTTTCCTAAATTCTTGCTATCAATTCAACACCTATAAAGTGAGTGCGTTTTCCTTGTAGAAGTACACAGGAATCAATATGTTAAATAACAAGACTCGGCTGGGGTTGGAGTCTCAATAGAGCCATAATGGAGTCATGTATTAGTATATTAAAATATAATATCTAAGAAAACATCCATTTCAGAGAAAATAAAAACTATTTCTTGAGTGTAAATATGCCAATTTTTATAACATTATTATATAAATAAATATATAAGAAAATTGCATGCACCCTATGCGGTGAGCCCTCAGATTTATATCAAACAACTCACATTACTCTAGCTATAAAATGCCTCATGAGTAACATGAGCCGTCATACCCATGAGTAATATGAGCTGTCGAACATAAATCCAAAGGCACGTGAGCCTAGAGCATATCTAAACGAGAATCTAAGGGGTTATTTAGGTGTGAATTTTTTTATAAATAGAAGTAGAAGTTTTTGGAATTAAATCCATTAATTCACCATTAAATGAAAATAAAAGCCAGTAATGAAATTTTTTAGAATAAATTCAAATATTGTGTTAAACCTATTTCACTTTAAATAAACACTACTCTCTCTCTCACGAACTGAGATATGCACATTCTTGATATTATTGTGCTCGTATTGACAAACCTTATAAAACAAGATCTCACATGGGTAGGTAATTTAAAACTTTTAAAATAAGTTACTTATACGACATGTTTCTCGATATTCAAACTAATATAAAAGGTAACAAATAAAAAATAATAGAATCTTGAATCCCAAAGCGAGGGGATGAGAGCCGTAATCGACATAATTACTATGCGAGGTGCTTCAATAATTCCGGTAGATTCCAGTTGAAAAAGACATTGAATTAACTTTAAGGTAAAATTTTTAATTCTGCCACTTTTTTGCACCCAACCACAATTTTGGTTATTCCAGTTGAAATTGGGACAATCGAAATAATCTTACCCAAATTCCACACCCAAATGACCCCTAAATGTATATGATCTTGTTATATTCAGTAAAGAATAAGATTATACACATATTGAATATTTTTAAGGAATTGCATCGAATACCATTTGTAAAGAAAAAATCTTACATAAACTTCCAACAATGGAATTTTATGACTTTTTTGGAGTTGGCTCAAAAACCTTATAAATCAAGTTGAATCGGGGAACACATTATGAAATACTTCATATGTCCTAAATTAATATTTATATTTATTTTTAAAATTAGTTTAATTTAAAATTTTAAATATATTAATGTAGGACTGTGTTCAACTACTGACCCATGGACCCAACTATGCTTTGATGATGTATGTCGGGCCCCAACTAATCTTACTTGTTATTGGCACAATCCTTCGTGAACATCACGGTTTAGTGATGGCTAATTCTATTGGGACCTCTTCTGCCATCGTTGTGGAGGCTTTTGCATGCGTCGAGCAACTTTGTGGAGATGTCCCTTTTCATTTATGCCCTCAACTCTCCCACCAATAATTTTCCATGGAAAATTGTGAATATTGTGCACCAAATCAAAGTTATATTGCTTCATTTAAAGGAGGTATATGCTGGTCACATTTTCCATGAAGCAGTGTAGAATAGATCAATTAACGAATTTTACCATAGACTCCTACTCATATTGGGAAGCATTTTTTAATCCTCTACTTTGATAATGAGCCCAGCGTAAAGAATACATGGGAATCCTTTATCCATGAGAACGATGGTACACATGCTAATACACATTAGCGCTGCTACCACTAACGCTAGCTAATGTGTGTTAACATGTGCGATGTCGATCTCAAATATAAAGGGCTCCTATGTGTTCCTTAGGTTGGGCTTATTGTTAGAGTAGAGCATAAGAAATACTTGCCTCATATATTTGGTGTGGCCATGTCTCACCCTTTCTGACCTTATACTCCGAGATGACCTCTCTGACCATGCTCGATCTTCCTTGTCTTATTCCTTCATAATGTCTACTTTGGGTTCTGCCCATATCATACTACTATAAATAGCACCAATATAGTACAATAGAGTTTTGGGTTTTTTACTATAATGCCCATATTTTTTCACATTTCTCCTTTTATCACCCATGCTATTTTACTTTTATTATAATTTACCTATCTTTTTAGACTTTCTAAGGCCATATCATATATTTCTAAACTCAATTTTGCACAATTTTGGTGTCATTGAATTTGTCTTGCAAAGCTCTAACAAATGAGTGGTTGCATGAGGTTGTCATTTCATACTTTCATAGTAGGCCCCATTTATGCTCCATATGTATAGGGATTGTAACTTAATTCTCGATGTCTATTTCTTATAATCTTGAGCATTTGGAATTGTTTTTTAAAATGACCTTTTACAACATTTCAATAATTACAAATTTACAGCTTTACTTTCATTAGTGGACGTAATTAGATGAATAGGTCCACCTCCATAATAATATATCCCTACTTCTCTTACCAACCTTAACAATTATAAAGTACAAATTTATAAGGAAAAACTTAACATGTTGTTGTGACCCTAATATTAGATTATATTATATTGTATTCCTATTTTAGGTTATCTTTGATTTATATTATAATTCCTAATAGCTATACTCCTTATTTAGTTAGAATTAGATTAAAGATGGTCTCCCAGTTCTATTAAGGTTAGTTTAGATTTTTTCTATATATTGTGTACTTCAGAGAAGATTAGTAATAGATAAATTAAAATCAAGTTAGTTATTTTATTTTATCGTTTAGTTATTTTTAATTATTTTTTTTATGTTTTTATCTTTAATTTAGTTTGTGTAGACATCAGTCTACATCACATGTATTGGATTGTATATTGAAAAAAATGTGCTCAACATAATGCGAGTTGTTAGAACTCAGAACATGATCTAATGGCTCACGCTTTGCCCTCCCCCTAAGTATTACTGGTCATGAATCTACATGTACTGGGTGCACAACCCAGTCATGTAATTAAATATTAGTTATTTAAAACATTTATATATAAATAATTAAATTAAAGAGATCTACCAACATACTTATTCTTGAATTTTCTATTTAAAATTTGAAGAAACTGATATTAATTTTAAGCACTTTAACTATAATCATGCTAGGCTAATGAACTTCACATAGGACGAGCTGGTAAAAGAAGAATACTTCAACCAAGTTGCTAATATGGAATGGCTATTTATATCATTATACAAAATTGTAGGATTTTATCATATAATTGATGGTTAAATAGTAATATCATGATAATCAACGACATATCCTTAACATCTAGCTATAAGTGTTAGTTAAAATAAAAAATGGCACATATCTTTCTCTTATGCTGGTGGTAGCCATGTGAAGTGTGCCCTATTTGCCCTTTTTTCCACCATGGTTAAGCAATCTTCTCCTTTATGTTCTTTTGTCTCCAACAATATTTGCAAAAGCATGATGCAACCAATCACCTCTCCCTTGCCTCTCAAATTATGCCTTCATAATGTGCTATGCCACATGTTCAAGCGTATAACTACCAAAATCAATCCAAAAGTGGTAGAAGAATAAAAATAAATATTATTAAACTATAACTAGAACAATAATTAGACTAATAAATATAATTCCAATATGACAAGGGCTAGCCAGAGCTGTAGCTACTACAGCTCTGGCTTATGGGCTATTAGATGGCCCATAAACCATAGTTGTAGGGAGCTATAACTCTAACAAGGTTTTCTCTTGCAATATATATATATATATATATATATATATATATATATATATATATATATATATATATATATATATATATATATATATATATATATATATATAAATAAAGAATATATTGATAAGGGTGTATATAATATAATAAGTCATGTGATGTATGTTCTCAATGTTTAAAAAAAATTAAAAATACTTTAAAAATCTAATAACACATGGATTTTGCATATGCATTCTTACTGGCAACAAAAAAGTTGAGTCAGGGGAAATGGTGTCAAAATTGAGTTTTTAAACTCTAATAGAATCTCAAATAGCATGTTCTTTTTATTCTTGAAGTGTAATGGCTGATTATTGTCACATCCAGATTTTTAAAAGTCTTTCTAAAATCGCATGAAGTGTAGTCACAATTTTTTTCCTTAAATATAAAATAAACCATTTGAATAAATATCCAGGTCATGATAACTGGGTTCACGAATATGAATATCAAATCATATGATATTATTACACGTCTCAAAATTCACTAAGAACAGCTCATCCATTTAAGTACAAGTTCGTCAACTATATAAAAATAAATAACTAAGTTGACTCTCACGCAAATGAAAGACTTACGTACCGGAGTTGTAGAAACGTAGAAACTTCTTCTTGTTCTTGCTTGTTTTGGTCTTACTTATCGTCGCCTGGAGAATCTACAACTAACCAAACCAAACAACCACAACAACAATGAAATCCCTCTGCATTCAAGAGAAGAGTTTCCATGAGGGCAAAAGATTTTACTAATAATTTTCGGATCGGGCCAACATCACTCGATGTTAGTTGCCTACATACTCATCAGACAACATCTCTAATATTTTTAACAAGATTAGATCTAGATGTAGTTTTGCCTAAAACTACACTATACTAAGAAGTATAACATCACACATGCAATGCTTAAGTATTTTAAAACAACCTACATTTTATGCAAGTCCTTTAATCGTTCCACTTGTCTATTAACAAGCAATATCAAATAATGTTATTAACTATCTCACAACCCTTGTTCAATAATTAATACTCATAAATCTGTATTCACTTAGAGATAACTTGTAATATCCCTAATTTTCCCAAGTTTTGAAATTTAAATACGTGGAAATTATGGTGTTTGACCTATTGACATTCTTATTAGAATAAATTTCTCCCTAGATAGAATTTGGGGTTGAAACTAATTTTATTGGAAAATAGACAGAAAGAGCTTCAAAACGTCACCAAGAACGTGTGAATCGGAGTTCGAATGAGGGAGATACGACCGTTTGAAGTTGAATATATCGTGCAGGACCCATTTACCCGATTTAGACTGTATTAGGCCCATTTATGTCATTTTGCAGACCCGGTTGTTATAATTCCAAAATTAATTTTTAAGGTCCGAATGAGGTGGCCTAATTGGGGAGGATTACCAAAAATTCTAGAGGGATTAGGTGTAACGCCCCGACCCAAGCCGGGCCCACAATATCACTAATAGGAAATTTTTAATTTTCCTTGAGCCAGGAATCATCGTCTGAGTGCGAGAGGTACAACATTCGTCTACGCACTACGGAGCTTCAAGGCTTCCCCGTACGTAGACTAAGGTTGTACACACGACAAAGCTTCATAGTTCATCGCGTGTAAAATAGAATAAAATATATTATTATAATAATTTGGATTAGGTCAACGTTGCTTTGTCGTTGGTTGCCTACGTACATATTGGATATTATCCCAATACAATCGGATCCGAACGTAGTTCTGCCTAATGGCTACTACATACAACAAACGTCACAAAATCATACGCATAAAATACATATCTCCGAATATTTAATCGGAGTATACAAACACTCATCATATATCGGAGTCAAGTGGAAGTTAATAAATCAACGGAATCGTACATCTCGCTCTACCACAGAGCGGGATCAAAATCTTATACACATATCTCACTTCATTACTGAATCGAGACTGAGCACATCACCCGGCTTGCTCTATCACTGAGCCGAGACCGGACACACACACATCACCTGTCTCGCTCTACCCTAGAGCGAGACAACACACATCATGACATATAGGCACATAGCATAGTATATAAGCACATAGCATGACATATAGGCACATGACATATAGGCACATAGCATAGTATATAGGCACATAGCATAGTTTATAGGCACATAGCATGACATATAGGCACATGGCATCGTATATAGGCACATAGCATGGCATATAGGCACATAGCATAGTATATAGGCACATAGCATGACATATAGACACATAGCATAGTATATAGGCACATAGCATAGCATATAGGCACATAGCATGACATATAGGCACATAGCATGACATATAGGCACATAGCATGGCATATAGGCACATAGCAGTATATAGGCACATAGCATGGCATATAAGCACATAGCATGGCATATAGGCACATAGCATAGTATATAAACACATAGCATGACATATAAGCACATAGCATGGCATATAGGCACATAGCATGGTATATAGGCACATAGCATAGTATATAGGCACATAGCATGACATATAGGCACATAGCATAGGATATAGGCATATAGCATGGCATATAGGCACATAGTATAGCATATAGGCACATAGCAGTATATAGGCATATAACATGGTTCTATAATAAAAACGGGAGATCAGAAAAGCTTACTGCCCTCATGTCTCCTATAGTAGCGGTATACGGAGTTGCTCACACGAGCATCCTCCCCTTCAGATCCGAAGATATTAGACGAAGCTTCCTCTAGCCTCCATACGTTCCTCGTCTTGTACCGAAAGGCTACATATAAATGTTCTCCTTACCGGAGACTCTTCTCATTTTTTATGTCCGTAGGCGGCAGATAGAACCTCCCCTAGTTTGGATTACTCTTCTTGATGTAGCTTGGCAACTCAGGCTAGAATCCCGTCTTGCTTCGGGCCCATTTTTCTTGTTCGTTGTTCGAGGATTACGGGTGGAGCCTCTCCTTGTCTCGGGGTATTTCCTCCTTATACGGTTGTCGAATCAAAGAACGGACCTCTCCATCGCATAGAACATACTTGATTTAGTCAAGAATGCCTCTTGGACTGACTAAATCGGAGTTGGGATGGTCAGAAACAGAGAAAACAAAGTTGGTCAGTACGGGTAGAACCTTTCCTTGTCTTGGGACGTTTCCTCTTCATACAATGGCCAACTCAGAAAACGGAACCCTCCACCGCATAGAACATACTCAATTTAGTCAAGAATGCCTCTTGAATTGACTAAATCGGAGTTAGGATGGCCAGAAACAGAGAAAACGAAGTTGGTTGATGTTCGAAGATAACGGGCAGAACCTCCTCTTGTCTTAGGATGTTTCCTCAGAATGGACAGCTCCATTGCATAGAACATACTCGATTTAGTAGGAAACAGGTCTTGAACGGCCTTAATCTGCCTCAGAACGGTCAGAAACGGGGGTGGAAAAGTTTTGTCCTGAAAAACTGCAGAAATGGGCTATTTACAGCCCGAGCCGAGCCGAAATCAACGGCGCCACCCCGTTAAGCCCGCGGCGCCCGCCGATAAGAGCTGCGCGCGTGATGTGAAGTGCATGCATAATGCACGTGATGACCGCGCATCATGGCCGTGTGCTACGTGCGCCACGATCGCGCGCGGTTCCCATTTTTTATTTTTTATTTATTTTATTTATAAAACTTCAAACGCGCGTAACTTCCTACCCCAGATTCAGATTCACGTGTTCTAGGTTCCGTTGGACTCGTATCGACGAGCCCATTGATACAAACCAACTTAAAGTAGCAAATCATACTATTTCCAAGTGGGTCCCGCCTATATTGCACGTTTCTTAAATATCATAATTTCTGATTCTGACCTCCGTTTTGCGCGTTTTTTGAATCGTTACGCTCGTTATGCCAAACTCTACATGGCAATGGGTATTTTATTTAATAAAAACCCTTAACATTAATCTCAAATTACCAAATTACCCTTAACCCTCCTGGGTTAAGCGTAATTGAACAACGGGTCGTTACATTAGGAATCCTAATCCCTATGTTTATAAAAGGCCTTTGGGGGGTCTTTTGCCCGAGGGAGTGCAGAGAATGGGGATTTTTTAGGAGAGGAAAGAAAGAGACGCCGATGAAATTTTCCGGTGAGACTCCGGCGACGCTTCAACGACGGTGGATCGACAACAACTCGGCCTCATATGTAAGATTTCGAGTTGTGATTAGTTAATAATTTGTTAATTAGTTTAATTGAAATTTATGTGGATCTCTGTAGTTACTGTTCACACTAATATTGTGAACAATAATTAACTTTCCCGTCGCCGGAATAGTAGCGGCGGCCCTCGCTTTGGCTGGGGCGGCCTTGGCTCCGGTGGCTGAGGCGGCGGCGGATTGCTGCTGCGCAGACCGCCAGATCTTCTGCTTTTGAAAAAAAATGGATCTGTGCGGCGGCTTGGCACAGCTCCGGCCGGAGGCGGGTCCTGGCTGGACGAAAGCGCCGGAAGGTGGCGATCCGGTCAGGCCAAGCCCATCAACCGGCAGTGGCGGCCTGCTGTCTCAGCGCCTCCGGCAGATTTATAAATAAAAAAAAGAATAAACAGAGTCCGCTTTGTCCTCGGCCAGCCACCGGACGGAGGCAAGGCCGAGTCCGTCAGATTTGTCAGGCGATGACAATTCGACTGGCCTCAGCCTCGCTCGCCGGGACGCCTGGGGAAAAAGCGGCACCGCCAGAGGCCGTTCGGCCTCTGGCCGGTCACGGGGAAGACGACCCTCGTGGGTCGTCTGCTCCCTGGACCGGGTCGGGTAACCCAACCCGATCCTGTCCGGTCTTGTTTAAAAAATATATAATTTATATTCCCTGAACCGGGTCCGGTTCAGGGGGTTAATTGTGTCAAACAAATCCTAGAAAATTATTATTGGACTTGGAGAGGTTTGGGATTATTCTGACCAAGTTTCAGCATGGGGGAAAATCCCAGAGATTGTGAAATGACCTTTTTACCCCTGGTAGTAGTTAAGTTATCATGTGAAAATCACTTACCTGATTTAGAGGCTCCGGTTCAAAGGCTTATGAGTTGATCTAAAAAGTGGAAAAATTCTCAGTGATAGTTTAATGTGTAAAATAATTACAGGCCAAACCACTTAGTGAGGAAAAATCCCAGTGAGTGGATAATTAACCCTTTTGTCCTTAGGGTTTATAGTAATCTGTTAAGCAAACCTGGGACAGTTCAAGGGGTTCATGACCCCGTTACACGCCAAGAAAATTACACAGAGTCCATGAAGGCCAGTAGTACCCTTGAGTTGAATTTTGGACCCATTGGATGCCATTAAGGCCTTAAACCAAATGATAGAACTACCCCTATGCAAATTGGCCGCATTCGCGTGAATGTTATTAACGGGCCAATGTGATACTGAAACTTTTTTAGAGGTTAAAGACTTACCCGAGTGCATAGAGTATTGTATCCAATGTTGGATAATTACTCTAATGCCCTTAGGTGCATTATGACCAATTTCATAAAGATTTATTAAGATAACCCAAGGAGGGTTAGGGCATGAGTGCTCGAATAATTCTTATATCATTAATGAATTTTATTATTGATATTATGATATGCTTAGACCTGTGTAGTTCTTATGGTTTATGTTGTTCTTTGTTTCGATTTTTAATATTGATGTTGTGATAGTAATTTATCACTATCTTTAAATTATTGAAAGAATAATTGTTTGGGGTTTGATAGTTTTGGATTGGGCAAGAACACCTAATCAAAATAAAGACTAAAATACCTCGGAGAGTGCAGGACTAGTTCATACAGTGAACAAAGCCTTTGACCTGACGATTTGCCTTGGTTGATGAACCGATGGTATGTTTCAAGTTGTAAGCCTTAGTCTAAAAGGGACTAATAGGGTTTGGAATAGTCATTCAAAATCCTGGCTTATAGATGAGCAAGATAGGGTTTAGAATGGTTTCCTGAGTTTTAGCTCTATTGAGGAGCCGCTGATTTGATTGTGTAGTTGCACCTCCCCATTGGAGGGAGTTCTTTGTGAGCCGGGCTCACCGCAAATCTATTGAGGATCTTTTAGTGTACACGCAATTAGGGTCGCTGACATCCTACTTGGTTGGCGTCTCTGACCACTTCTGTTCAAGTGCAGTTGTGGGTCATGCCCTTCCACTCCGGTCAGGTCCTTATGGTCTATGTTGGGAGATGGCACTTCCTGGTGGATTCTAGGGGCCTGGTGGATTCCATGATATTTCGTTGTCATTTGTCACTTAGGCTGACATCTAATGAGTTTGTCTGGTCATTGGGATTAGACAGGGATATTAATTATTGAACAATGGTTTGAGAAATAATTAATAACATTGATTGATATTGCTTGTTTAATTAGAACAAGTGGAACGATTAAAGGACTTGCATAAAATGTAGGTTGCTTGAAAATACTTCAGCATTGCATGGGTGATGCTATGCTTCTTAGTATAGTGTAGTTTTTAGGCAGAACTACGTCTGGATCTGATCTTGTTGGAAACATTGGAGATGTTGTCTGATGAGTAGGTAACTAACATCGGGTGATGTTGGCCTGATCCAAAAAATATTAATAAAACTATTTATCCTTTGGAAGCTCTTCTCCTGAAAGCGGAGAGATTCCATTGTTGTTGTTATGGTTGTTTTGTTTGCTATGTTGCAGATTCTCCAGGCGACGGCAAGTCAGACCAAGGTAGGCGAGCTCAAGAGGTTTCCGCATTTTTGAAACTCCGATACGTAAGTGTACCTTAAGCGTGAGAGTTAACTTGTTATTTACTTTCAGACGGGTGACAGACTTATACTTAGATGGATGAGCTGGTCTTTATGAATTTTCAAACGTTAAATAATATCATATGCTTTGATATTCGTATTTGTAAACCCCAGTTATCATGACCTGGATATTTAATCGAAGAGTTTGTTTTGTATTTAAAGAAAAAAAAATTTTCTTGCTTTGTGCTATTTAAAAATACTTTTAAAAAAATCCGGGTCGTGACATAACTTGCCCGTCGACAAATCTCCAGATATAGGACTCTAACATGTAGAACATCAATATACAGTGACACATATAAAGTAATATATAGAACACTGAATATAACATAACTTAGAAACATGGGCTGATCTTTAAACAATAAAGACTAGCACAATGCACAAATCACTAAACACCGTTTAGGAAATAATGCACTAATTGTTACCTAAAAATATTGAATCCCGCTCAAATGAGTAATTGTATGCTAACAGAAATCCTAGCATCTCTAGAGATCAACTTGGGTCAGCCATGGGCCTAGAGATGTAGGTACTAGCTGTGCTCATGGACACACTGGCCGGAGGTAAATGTGGAAGATCTCTGATCTTAAACCGGTTTTCGTTTCACTTTAATTATCAGTTATCGTGAGGTTAACACGTCTTCTAATTTATTTAGTAGTTTCATAAATAAATGGTATTTATGATGGTTTTAATCAAAATTAACTTTTCAATTAGTGGTTTTAAGTGATTTTGAATCAAATGTGAATTTTTGAGATTTTTTTAAATTTTTACTAATTTTCCAAAAATTAAGGTTTGGCGGGACCCCTTGTGGGCCCCACTGTCAAAATTTGGGTTTTTGGACCAAATTAACCCAGACATCAACACAAGCTCTTATAGAAATTTTTATAATTTTTTCAGGTTTTATTAGTGCTCAAATAACTAAATTACCTATTTTTAGCCTATTTTTCTATTGATACCCCACAACTTACCCATACTCACCCCAAGAGCTTACTATAAAAGGCAAACCTGAGCCATTCCCATTTTGGAAATAGGCTGAGAAGGAGAGGTTAGGCCTAATCCCCAATTAGGCCAGGATTAGAAGGTGTTTAAGGTAAGTCTCTTCTAATTAAGCACTAAATCTTAGCTTTCCTCTTAATCCCTTCTAGATCTACCATTTCCCCTTTGTTTTAATTCATTTTTAAACATCAAAACTACTAATTTGCATCTTTACTTCAAACCCTAGCTCTAAAAATCTAATTTTTATGTTCAACAAGCCCTAGATCTAAGTTTTTAATTAAGGTTTTAAATGTTAAATCGGTTTGAATGGAGTTTAATTCAAACTCTATGTCTATGTAAGGTTTTCAAGAAGGGTGACCATCAAATCCAAGCCTAATCAAGAGATAAGGTAATGGACTTTCGAAATTTCAGTCTTCCTATGGTAAAACTCTTGATTTTGTGGTTTATTTTGAATGGAGTTACTTGATTTAGTGTTCTAATGACATGATTAGTAAATGATAATCTTTAATCCCGATTTCAGTTATGATGTGGATTAGCATTCTGGAAGTTATGGTGGACTTTTAACGACATTTAGGTTGTTAGATGGTGATTTTGAGTTTTATCAATGGAGTTTTGGCTTGAAAATGCGAAAGGAAGAAGAAGGTCGAATCTGCCTTTTTGGCATTCGAATGGTCATCTAGGCATTTGAACGACAATACTGCAATTTTTGCATTTTTTCTATTTAGCCAATCGAATGGCCCTAAAGGGCGTTTGAACGGCTACACTGCAGAAATTGACAATTTTATGTATGATGCTTATTTTGACATATCTACTTCAAAATATCATTTTTATGTTTATGTGGAGTATTTTGATCTATAATAAGCTACTTGAAGAGCATTCTATTGATGTTAGAAGTTGTGGTATATATATTTAGAGTTATGTGGAATGACTTGTGGTTGATTATATGATGTTGGAATTACTATCTTGAAGTTATGAATGGTTGGTTCTCTATGGTTAAGCATATTTTCAGTAGAGCTACAACATGCTAATGGGCTGATATGTCATGTTAAGATGTGGTTAATTGATGTGTAAATATTAGTGTTATGTCTTGACTCAAGTATAAAGTGAATGATCTTATATGTGTTTAGCTTGTGGTTAAGCTTTGATTTGAGTTATGATTTTAAATGATTCTTATCCTATGATTTTCGCTGGAATTCATGATTAGATGTTAATTCACATGTGTAGTGTGGTAGTGAGTTAATTTCAAGTATGTTGATATGTATTGAGTGAAGTGCTTCTACTAGGTACACACACATGTGGGGTTTAATGATGATGATGAGGTTTGCTATTATGATTATGAATGATGCATGAGGGGCTAATGAGAGCACTTATCATGAATTAGGATTCAGGGATGCCTTGCCCACGTATGTACCATGTTGCATGCATCATGAAAATGTATTTCCAATTGAGGTTTTACCGTTGGTTAATCGGAATTGATCGGTTGTGTGGAATAGCCGAAGAGAAACCATTAGACACTTGCGGTATGAGACACATTATGTCGATGGATAGCTCCAAGGTTTATTGCGCTAGTGCTTAGTTAAATTTATTTCTATGGCGTCACGAATACTCATGGTATGGGATGTGAGGACTAGAGTTAGAAGTATTTTTACATGCACACTCCGAGGCGGGTTGAGTCTAGTTAAGTGGATGCAAATGTATTTCCAATTGAGGCTTTATTGAGATTAATCGAATTTGATTGATTGGATGCAATGTGGTGAAATTGCGTGCCGGTTTAATCAATCGTGGCTTAATCGAAACTTGATTGGTCTGAAAGGACATGTTTTGATTTGAGTTCCTGTGTGGAACATGTGCACTCCCTGGGTTGAGTCTAGTTAAATAGAGTTATGTAGGGACAAGTTGTGTACTTGTCCTGCGGATTGAGATTATTATGATTATCTAGACCCTGAGAATCCAGTTGGTTTGTCCAAGTACACCGGCTTACCAGGTATTATTGCTTGAGACTTCGGTATTTATAAGCAGGAGTTGCTCGAGGGCTTTATCCTTGAGGAGCAAGAGTTGCTTGAGACTTTGGTCTTGATAAGCAGGAGTTACTCGAGGGTATTGGCCTTGAGGAGCAGGTGTTACTTGAGACTTCGGTATTGATAAGCAGGAGTTGCTCGAGGCACTACAAAATTAGTGCCCTCTAGTGGGGAATTTTTAGCGACGGCTTAAAACACTACCCGCTAATACAAGTTTATAGCGGGGGTTTGTCGTGGTACCCCGCTAAAATCACTTAACGGGACTTCCGGCTCTTCATTAGCGGGGGGGGGGGTGGGGTAGAGAAGCCCATGTGAAAGCATAGCCAGAGGGATATGCCACGATCGAGCAAAAGAACGCTCCTTCAAACTCGCCGCTAGTGGTTGCAGAAGAGCACGCGAGATGTGGATCCGCGAAATCAACGGCGACGGATTGCAGCAGTGAGAGTCGAGAGGGGCGATCGACGAGAGGACTCCTTCAAAACCCCTGCTGGAGGCTGGATTTCTGGTGCTTAACCCCCATGAAAAAATTTGCAGTTTGCGGCACGGCGGGATGAAATCCCGCTAATTTTTTTTAGCGCGATTGGTGAGAGTGAAAATTCCATAATCTTCCCACGCAAAAAAATTCCCTTTGGTGGATCAATCTTCAACAACCGTATGAGGAAACCATTGAGGACTTGAACAAAGGCAGAGGACACGTCTGGGCAATTCAAGCTCTCTGGGTTTTTTTTTTTTGGTGTGAGGGCTTCAATCGGTATGGTTTGTCTTTTTATTTTTATTAATATATGTTAAGTTTGCTAATTTATCTCTTGAACTTTTGGTTTGATATTTTTTATATATATTCTGTTTTGGTTTGCGTTTTTTTTATTTGGGTTATGTTATGTTTGATGAATATATGTTTCGTTTTTTCTCTTTTCAAAGCAAGGATAAACTTTTACCATTTAAAAGTGCTGATATTAACTTGCAATTAAATCTCTTTTTGCTTATTAATTTTTATTGGGAATGTTGCCTTTGCAATAAGGCATTTTATTAGAGTACGTTTCACCTTCCCAGTTAGGACTTATCTGTGAATCAATTCAAAAGTGCTGATAATAACATGCAACTGAGGTATTAAATTTCTTTTGCCTTATTAGAGCATGTTTCCTGTAAATATTTCTCATCTTTTTCTTTTGCTAGGGGAAAGATGTGTGAAAAGTGTTCAATTCTTACTTAAATGCATGCCTTCAGCAAGGGAGTAGAACAATCGGCAAGGGAGTAGAACAATCTGAAACGAGGTATTCAAGTTATATTTTGACTATTTAGTATATATTGACTGTTATATTTTTTTGTCGCACGGGCTCTCCCATTGTGGGTCTTCCTGAATGAGACCACTCATGAGCATATGATAGGCAACAAACATTAAGTTGACGTTCTTGTAGTGCTTCAAAGCTTCCCCAAGGGTAAGATGTGCAGCCAGAGCCAATCATGTTTCTGTTCTCATTTTTGTGTTGAGATTAGCTTTGAAGTTTTATCATATGAGACATGGGGTGGTTAAAATGTTTATGTGATGGATTAGAATTTGTGGTGTTTGCATGCACCTGATATCCTGCAGACATGGAAATTGTATTTCTTAATGAATGTGAAACTATGGGAATGTTCACATTTATGTTTTCGTCAATCCATCGACTCAAACAAATCATTGGAATGGAAAAAAGTACAAATGAAAATTTTATTCTTTGCCCTAACAGAAGGATCGTGATGTTTATTAAAATTTGTAAAAGAAACAGGTTTGAGCTCAAATTGTTGCAACATCCTTGAGGAAAAATGCTGCAAAATTGCCTATGATTTAAAGATGCCCCTAAATTTATAAGAGATGTCTGGATTTTGATGGCAGCAGCTTCTTCATTTGATCTAACTGAATTTCTTGTCGCAGTTGTGAGCTGCACGATTTCAGCTGCTGCAGAGTGAACTTGGTCACACTTTTCATTCGGGTGTACCAGTATGGCTGGGATGTTTCAACAGAAGATGAAATAGTATTTCCAGGTTTTGGTTTGCCAAACCCTCATTTCTTCTTCGGTTTACTGGTATTTCTTCCCATAGAATCTTGCAATCAAGCATATTTTAAGGTATATATGTCCTTATGTGCTCTTCTGTTATGGATATTGTCATTTCCAAAATTGATCTCTGCCTTCAGAATGCATAGGTTCAGTCCTCAGTCATTGGTAGACCCTTTCACTGATTTTTGCATTGGGTTGTTTACTGTGGTCCAGATATATAAATTATCTATTTCTATCTCGTTCCTCACACTATCTGCTCAGAATCAGAAGTTTCAAAGTTTGCAAGACTTGTACTTTCATGTACCGTGCCTGCCCTACAAAATAGAACACATATATATTAAAATCAATCAAAAGAACCATAAAGAAAGCCTTGTACTCTATTAAAATTCGGTATTCTTTTCAGATTTATTAAAATCAATAAAAAGAACCATAAAGAAAGCCATGTACACTGTTAAAATTCAGTATTCTTTTCAGATTTTGCTGGCTGCTGCTCTTTGCTTCTTAGCTTCTAACCCGGTTTTCTGCATTAAGTATGAAGCCTGCCATACTTTCCTTTTATTTTTTATCTTTACTTTATAAAAAAAATCTACTTGGTCAAACTAGTCTTGCTTTAAACGAGTCACTGCTATGAGTTAGTTGCAGTTTTATTGACTATTGATATAATTGAGCTAGTTTGTGAAAAGTGGACTTCTTCAATCTGTGAAAATGAAAAAAGCCTCTTACTCTATATGCCATCCCATATTAAGTGGTTGGATTAGAAAACTTGATAGCAGTGGTATTCTGCGTATAGTGGATTTTGGATTAGAAAACTTGATGACAGTGGAATTCTTCTTGAAATGACAGGGAGTCATCATAAGGCTGATTAGAGTGAGGTAACAAGCTGGAGGCTAATCAGATTTCTGACATGGTTTGGCTACCATATTCTGTTCAATCTACTTCAATAGTTGTGAGATTTCTTGGATCAATTGGGGTAAACACACCTCAATTAGTTTCAGGTAGTCTTTTATTTGGATGCACAGTTTTCAGTCTGCCTTATCAGTTCCTTCTGCATTCATTTTTCTGATTTGTAAAATTCCTATTGGCATTGATTTTTTTGGGGTGATATTTAACACTTGTTGCTGCGAATTTGAACAACTGTAATTACCTGTACAACAATGATTATATCTGGGATTTTACTTTCTTTGATTTATATAGTATGGCCATTTTATTGAGGTGGTATATACAAGAGGTGAAGTATATGGAGGCTGCAATCAGCTTGATGACTGCTTACCAGAAATAAAATGGTCTTCTTTTGACAGTCAACTTCTGTTTATCATCTCTGTTTATCACTGTACTGTTATAATTAATTGTCTAGTTATGCATAAAGGTTCTCGATCTAGTTTGTGGCAGTATTACTTTGGCAAGGCATGATGAATATATTGGTTTATCAATAGGATTTGTATTAGGTGGCAGTAACTGAAGTCTGTGTTGGAGATTACAGTCTTAGCAAGATTCATTTGTATGTCATTATAGCGGACAATTATGTTATTTCAAGGCTTTCATTGGTGGGCTATGGAGAAGGAACAAAACAGTGGCAAACCCATATTCTCTTTAGTAATAAATGTAGCTTGTGTTGGTGTGTTAAATTGTCTGTCTGATGTTGATATTGCCGACCTGTATTTTGGAGTAACTACAATTGCTCTGGAAATGGCACGAAGTACTAAATTAGAAAATGAAACCCATTTATTTGCTCTCACTGTCCATCTTTATGTTGTGCTCTTGTGAACTGATGGCTATGATGTTCCTTTCTTCATCTTGATTACAAGTATAATTGAGACCATAAGCCCTTAAGCACAACCCTACCAGTTCTCTTCATTAATTTCCCATAAGTATTGCAGTTTTGCGTCCTTTTGACTTGTGGCATGCATTGAAATTGTGGATTGTTTGAATATTTGATAGTAAAATATGCCTCAGTTGATTTGTTGATTTTGAAAGCTAAACTGATAACAAGTGCACAAGGTTTTTAATATTGTACTAACTTATATTGTGAGAATTTTCTATGCACATTTAAAACTTGTAGTTTGAGCAATTATTTACTTATGCCCTTTACTATTTTTTGTTCTTATTTTGAGAAGGTGCATATGGATGATCAACATATTTTTTCATGACGATGATGGGTTTTTTTCAACATGCAAAATTATTATCAAAGATCGATCAAATGATGAGTTTCTTTTAGTCTCAAATGAGTCAGGTAAAAGCATAAAAAGTAATTATAGAGTATAATGATATTTTTTTTTAGTAATTCAACAATTTTATAAGATAATTTTGTTTTATTTCATGTTTGTGTAGGCTAACGGTGAATTATTTTAAATTGACAAGTTGCGCCGACGAATCTAAGTCTTATGGAAGGCTTTTCTTTCTTCTTTATATTAAATCATTTTGTCATTAGTACTTAGACATTGTAAATATTTGAAACTATTGTATTTGCAAGCTTCTTTTTCAATACTTATTGTATTATGTATTTGATTTAAATAATTTTGTTATTTTAAGATCTTTTATGTTATTATTAAAACGTCAACTTATAGTTATATGTAAGGTGTAAATTGAAGCAGAGTGTGTTTGAGAATACATAAATGTATAAGTGAGAAAAGAAAAATTAATTAAAATTTTAGAAAATAAAAAATTATTTGTAGCAGCAGTTTTGACTTTTAGCAAAGGTTTCTCAAATAGTCGCTAAAAGGTTTTCACACTCATATAAACCCCCCGCTAAAATGATTTAACGGCGGTTTTTGATACTCATATATACCCCCCACTAAAATGCTTTAGTGACGGTTTTGGAAAACCCCCGCTAAAAAAATTAAGCTTTTAGCGAGGGTTAGCCTGGCCTCCGCTAAAAAAGTTTTATTTTTGAAACTTATTAGCGGGGGCTGCCAAAACCGCCACTAAAAAACTTATGTTTTAGCGGCGGCTCACAAAACCCCCGCTAAGTTCCCCACAAAAATTTTCAGCGGGGCTCTTTTTAGCGGCAACTTCAAAACCCCCGTTAAAAGTTTTAGCGGCGGTTTTAAGACTTTTAGCGAGGGTTTTAAAACCCCCACTAAAAGTTTTTTTTTTGTAGTGAGGGCGTTAGCCTTGAGGAGCAGGAGTTGCTTGAGACTTCGGTCTTGATAAGAAGGAGTTGCTCGAGGGCGTTGGCCTTGAGGAGCAGGAGTTGCTTGAGACTTCGGTTTTGATAAGCAGGAGTTGCTCGAGAGCGTTAGCCTTGAGGAGCAGGAGTTGCTTGAGATTTCAGTCTTGATAAGCAAGAGTTGTTCGAAGGCTTTGGCCTTGAGGAGCAGGAGTTGTTTGAGACTTCGGTTTTGATAAGCAG
The DNA here is from genome assembly GCA_035235625.1 of Saururus chinensis. NCBI lineage: Eukaryota > Viridiplantae > Streptophyta > Magnoliopsida > Piperales > Saururaceae > Saururus > Saururus chinensis. Next base: position 40,047,380 of record CP141145.1, read on the forward strand.
GAGTTGCTTGAGACTTCAGTCTTGATAAGCAGGAGTTGCTCGAAGGCTTTAGCCTTGAAGAGCAGGAGTTGCTTGAGACTTCGGTCTTGACAAGCAGGAGTTGCTCGAAGGCTTTGGCCTTGAGGAGTAGGTTTATTCTCTATGTGTATGGACTTGCATGTTGGACTAGTGTGTGTGTGTGTGTGTGTGTGTGTGTGTGTGTGTGTGTGTGTGTGTGTGTGTGTGTGTGTGTGTGTGTGACACTTATACATGCATGATGAATGAGAATGTTGATGCATGATTGGATATGTATGTTAGAGATACATTTCATGTTGGTTGATATGATGTGATGCATGATTGGATATGTATGTTAGAGATATATTTCATGCAAGTTGATATGATGTTAAAGTATGATTGGATATGTATGTTACAGATACATTTCATGCAGGTTGATATGATGTGAATGACACTATGTGGATTATACACTATGATGCAGGTTTAGGTGATGGGTTTGTGTGATAAAAAAATGATACATCTTGTCAATCTTTGATTTAAATGATTATATTGCTATGCTATCGTATTTCCGATGATGATAGTTATATTAAAAACTATTGCCAAGTTTGTTAAACTCACCCCTCTTTCTTGTATTTTTGCCTTGGGGCTGCGTGGTGCGACACGCAGACGGACAGGATCTCCTCTTTGAGGAAAGATCGGAGACGACTTGGATGTGATCGTGGAGACTCTTATGTGACTTATTTTCCTTATTTTATGTTTTATGTTTATAATTGTTGTGTATGGTTCTCTGTTGGATTTATGTTACTTTTTACAGTTGTGTTGTCTAAGACTTGTTTTAGAGCCAGTGTGGGCTATGGTTGACTAAGCATGTGGGTTTGACACTAGTCGTTTATTTTGAATTAAGTGACTTTCTTTCTTTTCTGCTTATTTACTCTTGCTCAAAGGAATGTGCGTACTCCGTAATTCTGTTAGATCGCCCGTATTTAGGGTTAAGTCTTCCACTAAACCGTATCTCAACTTTCCCTCGTCGCCCCCGCGTGCTTGACAGGCCCCTGGACCGGGTTCGGCTCGGGTCGGGCGATACCGGGGCGTGACAAGATGAGCCTTCCATGATTCTCAAAAACCTAGTTTGCACATTTGCAGAGATGCATCGTCCCAAAGGAGCGGAGACCACAAAGGTATGAAAGATTACCGCCATGGCTATTATAAGAAATCCTTGCATATCTAGAGATCCACTTGGATCAGCCATGGGCCTAGAGATGTAGGTACTAACTGTGCTCATGGACATACTGGCCAGAGGTAGATGAGCCTTCCATGATGCTAAAAAATTTGGTTTGTGCATTTGTAGGGATCCATTGTCCCAAAGGTGCCGAGGCCACAAAGGCCTAAATATCCGTTATGGCTATTACCATGAGCTTAAACTTTGACTCAGAGAACATCCCATAACCACCCTCGGTTCATTAACCAAGGTAAAATTCTATGTCCGGGCCGGTTTACTCCATGAACTGGTCCCAACCCTAAAGAGAATATTTTAATCATTATCTTGATTAGGTATTCTTCCCCCAATCCAACGACGACTAAAATATCTTGATTAGTCTTTATTAACCTTAATTTACTGATATTACTTAACACAACAATAATAAATGCAAGCATCAGAATAATCAGCATATATAATATGTGGTCACACAAGTGCATAAATAATAAATGGAGGCCCGTTGCACTCATTCGTAGAGCCAGGGCTCAGTGAATCCAATCCCAAGAGTGTAAACAACTCTAACGCAACACACGAATTACGTATATAATACTCTAGTTGATCGATGTACTCGGTTGCAGACACATGTAATTTGCTGCCTTAAACCCTAAGAATTAGGGTTCTTCCCTTTATTTCCCGTTATACTGTAACTTGTCAAGGTCTTCATGTCACTTGCAGGTTACACCTCTTCTCTTTGAAGCCATTTAACATCATTAGAGCATACCCTAACATTTGGTAGTTAGGTTATTATTTTTGGCATAAACGAAACATACTGCCCTTAAAGGCTTTAGGGTAATTCTACCACCTAGAGTACGGTACTCTCCCTTAGGTCATTTGGTTATCTCACTACCCTTTTACTTATTTTAAGTCATTATCTTCTCAGGAGGCTCCACTCTCAAACCGTCTTGCGCTCCATTTATATGAAACATGGGCAGTCCACTCAAAGGAGTATTTTTGTTATTTGGTTTAAGGTCATATTTGATATCTAATGAGTCCAAAATTGAAATTAATGGTACTAATTGACTTCATATACTATGTGTAATTTTCTTGGCATGTGACGGGGTCGTGAACCCCTTGAACCAACCCAGGTTGTCTTAACGGTTTACAATTTACCCTATGGGCAAGGTGGTCAATTACCCACTCACTTATATTTTTCCTCACTACATGGTTTGACATATAATTAGGTTACTAATTAAAATATAACTTAGAAATTTTTGAATTTTTAAATCAACTCATAGGCCCTTGAACCGGAGCCTCAAAGTTGGGTAAGTGGTTTTTACACGATAATTTAACTATAAGGGGTAAAAAAGTTATTTTATAGTCTTTGGAATTTTTCTCAAATATGAAACTTGGTCACAACACTTCAACCCCTCTCTAGATACATGATTATTTTTCTAAAATTTGTTTGACTCATTTAGCCATTTGAACCAGACCCAGTTCACTTGCTTCTATATTATTATTATTTTTTTAAAACTCGGGCCGAGCAGGTCGGGTCACCTAGTCCGTCCTGGCTCGAAACAGAGTCCAACGACCCACTACATGGGTCGTCCTCTCCACAGCTGGCCAGAGGCCGTCTGGCCTCTGGCGGTGCCGCCCCAGACCACCGTTGTGTGGCAAGGGTTGGGCATAATCGGATCGTCGCCTGGCGGCAATTCCGACAAGCCTAGCCCCACTGCCTTCCGGTGGCCGACCGGCGCAGAAAGGGGCTTTTCCCTTCTTTTTTTATTAACAGTTGGAGGCGTTGCGATAGGAGGCCACCATGACCGGCCAATGGGTTAGGCTTGACCGAATCGCCATCGTTCGACGATTTTGGCAACCCTGGTCTATTCTTTAGTCGGGGGCCTCGCTGCGCCGCCACAAGTTCTCTCCTTTTTTGACGACTCGGCAGCCTGCATAGCAGAAACCGATTTGCCACCACCAAGGCTGCCGATCCAAGGCTGCTGCGGCTAGGGCTAGGGCCGGCCCACCCCTCCCACAATGGGTCTTGCCACCAGTGGTCAGCCGGTGACTGGCCGGCTGAGTAAAATAAATAACGGTTCACAACATAACTGCATGAACAATGATTTTTGCAATCACTGTTTATGTAAATTATGAATATGAGTTATATTATAATTTATAAATATTTGCTAATCTTGACTCGAAACCTTACCTCAATGACCGAGTTGTTGTCGATCAACCGCCGTTGAATCCTCGCTAGAGTCTCGCTGAAAAAATTCCATCAGCCGCTCTCCTCCTTCTCTCTATGATCAAGAGCTTTCCCAAAAAGCCCTAATCCCCCACTTAACTATGCTCTCAAAAGCCTTTTTATAAATATGGAGATTAGGATTCCTAATCCCCTTAGAATTTAGGTAATTCTCCCTAATTAGGCCACCTACTAAGGACTGTAAAAATTAATTTTGAAATTATAAACAACCAGGCCTGCAAAACGACTTAAACGGGCTAAATACAGTCTAAATGGGGTAAGTGGGCGTTATGCAATATACCTAACTTCGAACAGTCATATCTCCTTTATCCGAACTCCGATTCGTGCTTTCTTAGTGGTGCTTCGAAGCTCTGTCTGTCTACTTTTTAATTACATAGGTTCAACTATCACTTCTAACTTATGATTAAGTTATTCTCATAATAAAGTTAAGGGGTCCAACACCTTAATCTTCATGTAATTAACTTCGGGAATTTAAAAAAATCCCAAACGTTACAATTATACTACAACCACATGGTAAACAAATGTCAATGTTCCCTGTAAATGTTCAAATGCTCTCTCTGTGATGTAGTTGGGGAAAAAATAAAATTAACTTAGAAAAAAAAATACTCCATTTATCCTAAATTAATAGCTTATGTTGGAAAAAAATATTTCATATTAATAATTTTTTTGTTAAATTTAAATAATTATGTACTTAAAAAAGACTTATATAAATTTTTTTCTTCATTTCTTAAATGTGAGTTTTACTGTTTAATAAAAATTATTTTTTTAAATATAACTATTAATATAAGATGAAAAGAATATATTAAAATAAAACAAGGCGGGTTTTTAGTTTTCAAAGTTATTGTAATCAAATATTCTGGCATACAGCCAATCTCAAGGCCCTGTGGATATTTCGTGGGTTTAGGAAATTGGGCCAGGAAGGAACGGAGTCAAGGGGGGGCAAGCAGGGGTATTCTGTACTTGGCACAAGTTCTTTGCATGATAAACCTACGTCATAATTACACAATTGTGAATTTGTGGGGCTCAATGCTCATGTTATGAAAAAAACTATCGCCAATATTTCTTCTTAGAGAACGTAGGCTAAGTATGTCGGAAATTTGACTTAAAAATAATAAGATGAGTTTTTTTTAGAAATTCACATGCACCCTATTGGCTCAACTGCTTCTCTTGTGGCAGAGGCTCAGGCATGTTCTAATGCATGCACTCGTCGAACTCCAAATTCCATGAGGTGTCTACTGCTCACTTTTTCAGATATGAGAGTCGATGTACTTACTCACTAACTTGAGTTGTAATCAGCGGGTGAAGCTTATGTAAGAAAAAATAATATTTTTATATTAAAAATATATATCAAAAACTTACATACGAGTTTTAATTAATATAAGTAAATGAGTCGATGTGAACTTTATATAAGGCCCACTTATAAAATTTAATTAAAACATTTATATAAATTTTTTAAATATTATTGTTGTGGGAATATCACTATCCTTCTCTAACGTAGTTGCCAATAAAATCTTGCTGGTCACAGGACGGATCTAGATAGGGACTGTGGGGGGTGATTCAAAAGCTTGTATATATAACTCTGTATTAAACACGACATGCATATTGATGTGCAAGCGAACCATGCGAGTAAGCCCGCTCCCCTAAAGTCTGTTGTGATCAAATTAAATATTTAAACCGTCATTAGCCATGAAACACATTGAGATTTTTGGAAGACGGTCACTGTGATTTGTTGAGAAAGGAGAATCTGTTGTTTAGGGAAAATGTTTACAGGCTTTGGGAATGAGAAAACTGTCGGCATATTTGTTTCTCGGGAAAAAGGTGCTTGATCCAGCAGTCGGTACTCGGTAATTAGTTAAAAGAAAAAACTAGCCAAGCTTATACATAAAGAAATGTGGGGTTTTTCTAAACAAAAAAAAAAACTAAAACACCACATGGCTACTATAACTGCCTACAAGACAATTTTTTATGTAGAAACCTTAAAGCACACCCCTTAATGCACATTTTCCTTGTAATGTTAAAACTAACAGGTACACTAAAGGTTGTTGACATGTAGTTATGCAAATGTTATTAATATCTAAAACCTATAATTAGAGAATTTTTTACTTAAACAGAAATAACTTTTATTGTGATTCCCAATCATATATGCGTCATCAAATTTCCAGTAAAACTCTTGGGGATGATGCTTCCGGTCCCCTTCGTGCTTAGCCTTTTGGGCATTTTATGGTTAAAAAACAAAGAGAATATTGGTGAATCGATAAAACAGACATTCTGATGCATCAACTTGACATCTACTTTTATAGTTGAGTATAAAACTCGGTTCCTAGAGGACCACAACATTCTCCTTATCCAGAAACTAGTTACAAAGAGATTATAACGTTGGTTCATTTAGTTTAGGGGGAAAAAGTTATCAACGGAAGTGTAAATTATAATTATGCCTTCAGCTCTCTTTTTTAATACTCCTTTCGTTTTAAACTAATAATTCTAATTAAAATTATTTTATATTAATAATTTTATTTTATTAAATTTAAGTAGCTGGGTACTTTACAAAAAAGTATCACAAGTTTTTTTTTCTTTAGAGATTTTACTATTTAATAATTTTTTTAATTTTTTTAAATGTAACTATTAATATAAGATGAAGGGAGTACTTGTATGAATTTATCACTTATCCTAAGCAATTTTAATAAAATTTATCACTTATTTTATACTATTTTCTAAAACATTTTTCAACTCATTTACTCCTTTCTATTTTGTCACTTATTTCAGCCTCAAATATACTTATTCTTGACTGGAAAAATATCTTTTTCCACATAACTTGCCTTCCTTGAGAAGACCGCGCAGGGGAGCTCTTCTTTTCCATGCCAGGGGCCAAGGCTTGGCTAGGGTCAGAAAAGGAGATGTTGAGATATTATATTAAAAAATATAATAATTTGTTACATAACAGCTTAAGCTATAAAGATTATTTTTTTGGAAATTTTTTTTATGTTCTTCATTAACAATGAGCCTAATATAAGATATGCATGGAAGTTATTCAACGTACATACTATTAATATACCATTGATATCAAATATCAATTATTTTCATGCATATCTTATGTTGGGCTTATTGTGAGAAAAATTTCTAAACATATTTTCTCCGTATTTCAAGTATATTATCCACTTCTCTTCGTTGGGAAAGTATTTTATATGATCCCCACTGACAATGAGGTTAGTATAAGTTACACATAAAAGCCCTTTCATCCATAAAATTAATGATATATGTACTAATATACATTAGTATTAGTGTTACCTATGTTATAATGTACAGTCAATCTTATATATTAAGGGTTCCCATATGGTGCCTACGTTAGGATCATTGTAAGTGAAGAATATAAAAAAAATACTTTTCTTCGCAAGAAAGGTAGGAACGGTGCCAACATACAGTTTGTTTCACAACGGAACGGAGGCGAGAAACTAGTGAGGAAGGCGCAAATAACAATTAATTTTGAGTTAAATGGTAGTAGGTGATAGAGATAGACGGTGACTAATTTTAAAAGATGAGAAATTTCCTACCATATATTTTAGCTGGCTTACCCCTTTAACACAATTAATGAATATCTACGGAGTATATATAAACCGGGTGGGCCGACTAAAATTTTGGGGGTGGTAAATTACTCATCACTCGGGTAATTGGGTTGTGACAATCAACCGGCAGGAACACAGGCAAATCTTCCCCAAGCCCAAACCACCCAAAACAGTGCCGCCTCGAACTTGCCGTCAAAAAAATTTCCCTCGGTTGGCGGTTGGCCGTTTAGTTGGCTAGCCCTTGGCCCGGCGGGAACACACTCACACTCGGTTCCAGGATGATAATGGCTCCTCAGCTAACACTCTATACCAGATAAGCTCGTGGCTCCCGTCTCGCCGTCATGATCCTCCTCTCTTCCCCTGCCCTCAACTTCCTCCCTTCTAACCCTCTGGCTAGACCCCTCCTTCTCCTTCCTCCTCGCCTTCCCATCAAACTCCGTCCTTCATGTTTCTCGCCCACGGCGGGAAGACCCCATCGCCTTCATGCCGCCTCCTCTGTCGATGCCGGCGTCTGCCTGTGTTCTCAGGATTCCTCGGAGGGCGTCCAACAGGCCGGACCAGCTATGGTGTCCTCGGCCGCTGCGCTGGCGGCGGCGATACGTGCCGCCTCCTCTTCCCCCGTGGACTTCGTGCAGTGCATTGAACACAAGGGCGGCAAAAGCGGGCTCCTGCTACCCAGCCCCGACTTCCAGAGACTTTGCCTCCAGCAGCTCGATCTCTTCTGCGCTATTGTCGACCCCCACGCCATCTTATCAGTTAGTGATTTTTTTTTTTAAAAAAATCCCCCCACTCGCTCCTCTTTAAGATAATTAATTCGTACTAGCTTGAAAATTCGAATGGAAAGAATGAAGAGTCACTCTGCAATCGCTTGCCATTTTGATCGCTCCATTTCGATTGATTGAATCAAGTTTGTTGTTGTTTTATTTATTTCCCAATAGGTGTATGTAAGACCTGCTGGTAGTTATCTCATGGACCGTTTGGAGCTGCGCCGGGTTGCTCTTCATCCATCGTCAAGTCCCTCGGAAATGGAAGAAATAGTGGTACTGATTGGTAACTTTTGCATTCCCACAGGATTGCGCGCAGCTGAAACAACTCTTTCAAGTCAGCAAGTAAGCACCAAACAATACATTCGTTTTTCTGAGAACACTGGAAACAAAAAAATGACATTATGTCCAAGAATGATTCAAGGGAGAGCCAATGAATGCCCTAGTTTACGTCATCCATTGCAGTTGACACAATGTAGTGCTTCTCCATTCTGGAAGATAGCAAGCTAGCTTTCTCATTTCCTGAAGATTTGACCATAGTCTCCTGTATGATGTTAGGAATATTCATCAATGTGTACTATTTCCCTTTTTGGTTAAATGCCCAAATATTTGTTTGAGATGCAGGCGCAATTTTTTCCGGAGTGCAAAGCTGCTATTTTCCCAATGGTGAAACATCCTTTTGTGGTTGGATTTTTAGTTGCTGAGCTCCCAAACATGAAGACGGAGACATACAGTAATTTTGCAGATAATGATGAAGAGGATGCTGCAGCCTCCTCAATAACTGATAAATCATACAACTTCCCTTCATACTCCGATAGAAAAGTGTGGGAGATACAGGCTATTGACGAATATGCGGCAAACAAGTGTAGTTATTTCACAGTTGAACAAGAGACGAGAGCCATTAAGATCTCTCTTTCGTTGGCTATGGCATATGTCATGGATCAGGTTTTGAATAGAACTTCATCTCCCTGATTTAATTTATTTTTGTGTTTATTCTCTGGGACATTTTTATATCTCCTAACTTCATGCTATTATTTGCATTTGTTTTTATCATCAAGAATTAAACAGCAAGTTTTGTTTATATGCCTATCCAGAAAGCAGCATTACTTCAGCAATCATCTTGGCAAAATAATGTCAGGATGAGTAACTTGGTCGAGCAGGTAACCCATTTTACAGTAAACCGGTCTCACTAAGTTGCTTTTGTGTCTGCTGTTTTTAAAATAGTGCTTTTTCACAGATACGCGGCCCGCTTTCTAGTATCAGAACTTTGAGCAAAATGTTGTCCACCCAAGTGAAAAGAAGCGAGGTCGGTTGGCCTTGTTGCCTGGAAGTTTTACGGTATATGTCATCTTGAATTGCCACTTGACATGATAAAAATGGTATTTATCCTTTTGCAGATCTCCTATGACATAATTGAAGACATACTGGTTTATGGAGATCATATAAGAGACACATTACAACAACTTCAGGATGCTGTCTACCTTACCAAGGCGCACTCTCTCTCTCTCCCCTCTGTTAGTCTAGTTTACATAGGGATAGTAATATTCCCACAACGAAAATACCGACAAAAGTTCACACAAGAGATTTGATTGGACTTCATAAGTGAGCCCTATACAAAGTTCACATGGGCTTACTTATCTAGACCAATCAAAACTCAATGTTGAGTTTTTGATGTGTAATTTTGATGTGAAAATACCATTTTCCTTTCCTACATAAGTACATAGTCCAACCCAACTGAGTCCATTTCTATTTTTTTAATACTTGTTTACGACCATCTTGCTTGCCATCTGTAAGTCTTGCCTACATAGTTTATCTTTATACCATGTCATTATCTTCTTGATGTGAATGATTCTATTGCTTATAGCAAAATCCATGGCAGGCTAACATAGTACGTTACAACGATGAAATACTGAAGAAAATGAATGGCACGACATTTGGTGATTCCGGATCCGCGTTATCTAATCATTTCTCAACTAAAGCTCAGGATAAGAGCAGACAAGAAGTAATTCCAGTTATTCCAGAAAGTGATTCCGGAAAAAAAGACTTAGAGTTGCCCATGCCGCCTCTTGCCCTTACAGCACTACTTCACAACGAGATCAGGTATCATTTTTATGGGTCTAATTGACATTGTTTTTCCGTATGTACAGATATCAATTTTTCTTTCTACGGGAAAGAAATTCATTTGGAGTGAAATATTTCCTGCTTGCCTATTAAAATTATTCATTGGTGTCAGGAAGGCCATGCAACGTGTCTCTTATTTTGGAAGATTTAGCAGTGGCTGCTCAATCTCTAGCAGAAAAGCAGCAGAGGTCAGTTCAACTGAGTGAATTATCCAGAGGGCTGGAAGTTGCTGTTGAAGAATCTTCTCTGCGTCAAGCACTCAGTAATTTGATAGAGGGTTCACTCCTGCGAACACGTGTGGGAGGCAATGTGGAGATTGTTTCATCTAGTGCACCAGCAGGTGGAGCACTAATTGTTATTGATGATGATGGCCCTGATATGCATTACATGGTACATAGTAACTATTTCTGTTATCACATCACAACTGTTGCTGAACATCTCTTTTTTGCTCTCTCACTGTCTCACACGACTTGCTTCCCATGGTATGATGGCCATTCGATTGCAGACCCAGATGCATTCACTGACACCATTTGGAGCAGACCTTTCTTCAGATGGCATGGTGGAAGACAACATGACATGGAATTTCATTGCAGGTCTTACGGTTGCTCGCGAAATTCTGGAAAGCTACGGTTGTGTTGTTCGGGTCATATCGCCCCGGACGCCGGAGGCTGCCCTAGGAGCTGGGGGAACTCGTGTAGAGGTGTGGCTGCCTCAAATGCCAACTGAGCACTTACTTCAAAAATGAAACTGTTCATATATTGTACTCTCATTCGAATGAAGTAATGCATACTCTTTTAATGTGAAGTAACAGAATTTCCTTTTTTTCATAAAAAATGTAATAGAATTCGTGTACGAGGAATTTCAGGAAAGAGCTTTGGGAACATGCCCCTTCTCGAGAAGCTCTGTCAAAAATATATTTTGGCAAGCTTAATAAGCAGCTCGATGCTGTTCTCACCATTGCTAGGTATCCTTCACGTAAAGTCAGTTGATATACAACGTGATTTTTCATTACTCTTTTTTAGAAAAAGACTCTGATATTCCCAAAACTAAAACACCACCGAGAGTTTTAATTGGATTTAATAAGTGAATCTTACACAAAGTTCACATATGCTTGATAGGCTCACTTATATGTGGGTTTTGTTTTTTGATGATAGGCTCACTTATCTGTGGGTTTTGTTTTTGTTGTAAAAATATCATTTTCTTTTCTTAAAAATGTCCATAGCCTTTTCAGATTACGCGAAAGCTTAATTATCGAACGGTCATGACATTTCTTCAATGGAATTAGCAAGTTGTTTTGTCTTATCTCGAGCCGGAATAGGACGAATACAACAGAAGGGAAATAAGAAGCTTCACAAGCTCATTCATTAAGCGAGGCACTAGGTCACCTGAAACTTGAGTGTAATGCACGACATATAACTTCGGATAGTACGTGCATATGTCTCTGGTTACTCCTATCGAGGCTAAATTTAACAGTAATTGATAAAATGGTTTTGAACCGAATAAATTCATTTCAGGAACTAGTCACTGGTCCAACTGATCTCGAATTAGCAAGAAATTTATCTAGAAACATAACATTAGCTACTTGCATATACTCGTGCCAATAAAAATTTGGTTTAATGAAGTTCAAAATTTTCCAAGTACATCTAAATGAAAGATTATTTACAGGACAAACTATTGGCGATGCCCCTCTGGTAGTGGAACTACCTTGTGGAATGGTACTGTTCTTTGGGGTAAAGATCCATCTTCTTCATCATCGTCAAACTCAAGTATATAGCTGACAGTTAACATGAAACAGTGTTATTTCAATCATGAAAGAACGGCTGTCAAGACTACAAAGCAAAAATTAGCAAAGAGAATAGTAAAAAAACCATGGGCAGCCAAAACATCAAGGGCAACTCGTTTTAATCCTTGGAATATTCATAGCCTTAAGACTGCCAATCGCATACAATTGAAGATTACAAAGGACACATTAAATACGAGTCCCATGACTGGTTGCAAATTTACTTGGGAGTTCATCCTACAAAACTGCCCATATCCACGTCTAAGGAAAGCCTTGCCAAATCATCTTAGTTTAGTAAAGAGATCATCAATAAAATGTATCACAATTGATGAAAGTACACTTCTTCACTTAAACAGAGACATAATTCACTTGGGAGCTCATATTAGAAAATTGTGCTCCCCTCCAAAATCCAAGGCCAATCGCAGCAGGAAACACTAGCAGCACACACATTGATGGAGTGGGCTCCATGCAGGTCACATGCCTGGGCCCCCCTAGGGCCAGTACCATAAATGTGCACATGCTGCGAGTGGCCATAGCACTACTCAGAGTCACCTCAGCATAAAGGGCATCTCTTCCAATTTAATTCCTTTTTTATATAAAACTTAGTACATTTACACAATTCAGCTGTATTAATGTGAAACATAGTACATAACGAGATATAACAGGAACAATGCTCATTCAACAAGTAAACTGCTCTTTGCCAAAGAAAGTGAGCCAATAACCACAATATGCTACTCTAATTTCTCAGTACCTAAACATGTTCGAAATAAATGAAAAGGGTCAAGCAACTTACTCGTCCGTCTTCCTCTGAAGATTAGCAATTGAAGTGCACCACATGGAGAAAGGAAAGGCGTTAATTACACATTACAAAACATACAAATGAAAATCTACACTTCATTGGCAAAAAGGAATGATCCAAACTTGAAGACAACATAGATTGGCACTTGCCCAAACAATCATGTACTCGAAACCACCCAATTTCATCTGATCCGTCTTTAAATTACCATCATTATGCAAACAGATCAAATTTAAGCATGCCTCTAAAAAGCTGTCCTGTTATTTACTAACTCTTCACATGCAATATAATTGACATTGAACTGATACATGACCAATTTTAAGAATCATCCAATTCAAATTTAGGTCCATAATTCATACCAAATACTCTTTTTGAATCTATATGGACAGTATTAATATAAGCATGTAACTCACGTATGCAGATGATAAAAGGAAAATCTGCTTGTATGAAAAATTGTACAAAAGAAAGCATATAAGAAACATGATATCTCACATCTAATGGAAGGTACAATAAGAGGCATCAGTATGTAGAAAATAATACTCCCTCTGTCTCATATTAATAGCTCCATTTGGTTTTTCAAAATGAACTAAAATTAGTTCATTTCGAAAAACCAAATGAAGCTATTAATGTGGGACAGAGGGAGTAGTTGATTTAAAAAAAAACATTATTTGGCTAAAATTCGTTTCCTGCATGATCAAACCTAGCTGTTTCAAAACCAAATAGAGCAACTAATGTGGGACAGAGGGAGTAGTTGATTTTTTTAGGAAAAAAAACATAATTTGGCTAAAATTCGTTTCCTGCATGATCAAACCTAGCTGTTTCAGCCATCCCTTTCCCAACTAAAATTATTCGCTTCCTCACATTAACCACTAACTATCCAAATAGGAGAATGACGCTTCAAGTCTGCAAATGAGCAAACTATACAAATTTCTTATATAATTGAAATAAATGTTCTTATATTTGGCCAAAACAGAGAACATAGCAATATCGAGTTGAAAAAGCTGGTAAATCTTCAACATTCAATACATGGTCCAATATAATTAGTGTAGTTTTGCGTTAGCCTACCATACACATAATAATCAGCCATGCCATATTAATATAATATCCAATGTAACAAAAATTACAGAGTAAGTACCTTGCGGGGGGGATTGACTACAGTTGCTTTGTATAAGGCAGTGGTACCAGGGTAGACCGCCAACACATATTTGCCATGGGGAAAATCAGGAGCACTTGAAGGATCCCCTTTCTTTGGAAAAGGAATAATACGTGACATTGGCAACTTATACTTTCTGAGAGCAAAAAATCAGAAAACATAGTCATTTAACTGAAAAATAAATGTAATGACCATTTAATGAGATACAATCACCACTGTAAGGCAGTTACTCTAAGGTACCTCCACAACATCAAATAAAAATACCTAATCTTTGATAGTCCAAGTATGTAATAAGAATAACTTAAGAAGATCGCACTATGGAAAATGCTTGTATAAACCAATTACATTGCACTAAAGAAGATTACCTTTGAACACTCTCTTCATCGTCACCAGGTTCTTCATCAAGCACCTCAAACCTTATAGTAAAAAAGAGAGTAATGAACCCAAATCATAAATGTCATGATGTTACATGCACACTAGCATACATTCGTATATGCATACATATTTAAGTACAACTTTAACATTTTAAAAAGTGCACTCTTCATGTCAGGTGCAGGTTCTACCCAGAGGGATTGCTGACAAATCATGGGTGTAATGACACTGAATTTGAAGTCCATTCTGATGTATGGAGCCCAACCATCAATCACAATTGGTAAGTCAAATTGGCCACACACTTATCTGACTCTGGTCAGGTATTTTCAAGGCACTTATTTTGGAGCCACATATTTAGTGCGCAGCCTTTTTCGGGGTGTATATGTGGTAGTGACTCAAACAACCCAACTCCTTGCTCTCACCAGTCCTCAATTTTGTAATAATTGCATCAGTAGAGTTCCACTAAAGGGAATAGAATATAAAATTGGTATGACAAACATTGAGCAGATCAGTGGTGAAACATTCATATTTGTACAAGCTCAAGTTTATGTTAGATGTATTTAATAACAAATTAAATGTTTAAACACCCAAACAGTCTAACAACGCTTAGATGTATTCAATAAGTTGAACCAAAGACTTACTCTTTTGCCTCCCTATCAAAATGAATTACTTTCACTACAAACCACTCATCTTTTTCAGCATCATCGGGAGTTACCCTTGCTGCTACCTAAGATAAATCATAAAACTTTTGTTGTCACTTCTTTACAAATTAAAAACAAAAGAGGAGATTAACAATATCTAATTGGAAAAAATGTAATAAGTAATTTGATATTAGCAATGGATAAATAGAACTTGTGAAAATATTGGATATATTGTTCAGATCGCTTATTGCATGAGTAACATGTCCGACAACATCACCTGTTCTCCCTTAAGGCTAGCAAGATGTTCTAGTGGACTACGAAAAGAAGCAGCAGGTGAGAGCCTAGGAACATCTGAATCACCTTTTACTCGTTTCTTTTTCTGCTCATTCACTTCTGCAACATACTTTCCATATCAACAAGGATGACACTTTTTCTTTAAATGGTGAATGTATACATAATGAATGAGTAGTTATTGGAAATCACAGATACACCTATTAGTTGTATCCTTTTTTGCCATATAAATAAATTATGTAAGATATTTCAGCTCAAACCCAACAAGCAAGTAGACATGTGAGAGTGATACCTTAATTAAATTCAATGTTAAGTGATTAACTATGAATCTAAATTCAATATTCAGAAATACTTAGCGAGTTTGTCCAGAAAACAAGTAGTTTTAGTGATATATGACATAATCATCGATTTAAATTTTCAATTAACAGCAAGTGAAACGGTGAGCTCTTTTAAGAGATGCAGTGTGGAGTAAGAACATTATCATAAGAAGAAAAGAACATAGAAAGTAGAACAAAGGAATTGAGATACTCAGAACAAGCAAATTAACACATCCGTGAAGCTACTTAAAAATGCATAAGCTCTTCAAACAAAAATCATGACAAGTTGACATATGTATTAACCTAGGTAGTCAGAAAGAAAGTTAACCTTTTGATTATTTTGAGTGACACATCTCGTTTGTTGGTATGTAACATTAAGATATTGTGAACTTACAGACGAAACAATCTGCAATTTTTACCATGTTCTACCTATTTTGCTCAACCTTCATCATATTTTGCTGGTTCTTATCTGTAATAACATAGATACAATATATGATGAAGTACAAGACCTCTGATATTTTATATTTTAACAAATGTAAGGGTTGTTCAGTATATAAATGTAGTTTAACTCTATAAATGAGGTAAAATTTAAGAGCGAGTTCCAATATCTTGATGTATATGTTGGTCTTGTCTCCTGGTAAAAAACAGCTGAATTTTCATTTGCCTCAATTTAGCAAAGTCTTGACGTTACTAATATTTTTAACATGTACCTATTTTTTTCCGTTGTGCTGCTGTAAGTCCAGACTGTAATAAAGCATCCAACTGACCCGTCAAAGCATTGGAAACACTGATGAAATCACAAAGAACACTTTTGAAGTTAGGCATCATTCTTGAGCTGTTCATGCCACCAGTACAAAATAGTAATTGTGATTGACAAGAGGTAATGTACATGTCAGTAGCAATTTCAGAAGGAAAACACAGAAGTTATTCATTGGCCCATTATATTATTCTAAGGTTGGGGTATGACCATGAAAGTGGCCTTCTAAATACGTGAACATGGATGAGCTACTTACGCCACTTCTGTTTCGGAAAGCTCTTTTCCCTTCTGATATAGCTCCCGGAGTCGCATCAACACAGTCTCCCCCGACTTGTCATGCATCTCCGGAGCTAGTTCAAAAAGAAAGTAAGTCAAGTACTCAACATATGGCAATTGCATCGAATATTTACGCTTCCCTAGAGCAAAAATGGGAAACAATCAGACATACAATGAAACAAAACAATCTGAAAAAAAAAACCACTCTCCGTTGCGCTCAAAGCAAAACACCCGCAGACAATCAACTTATAACAGCAATGAAATCAGTTGAACCAAAACCCTAAGAAAAGAGCTTCAACGGCGTTTGACAGCAGGTGAAAAGGGAGAAAAAAGAAGGAGAACGGGAGGGATGTGAATTGCAAAGTAACCAGATTGAAGCTTTTTGTGGATCTTGTTGATGTCCAGGAAGATCTCCTCTTGCTCCTTCTTCAGGCGGTCCAACTCCTTGGCGTTCTCCAGCATGCTCCCCACGTCCACCACCGCACCCGACATTTTCCTCTCGCTCTTCCCAACCTCCTTCTCTCTCACACAAAATGAAAACGCCGGGGGCAGGGAGGACGAAACAGCTCCCGGCGAGGATTTGGCGACTCGGCGTCAGTAGGCTTCTAGTCGCCCGACTCTCCGTCTCCTCTTCCTCAAGTGGCAACGGAGCACTAACCTACTCGGTTTCCCGGGTAGTTACCGGCATCGCCCCACCCTGAACATCGCGATGGTGGTGCGGGCCCTGCTGATAGACGGATAAGATGCCTCCATAGCGGTACCCACATGACAACAGCTCTCATTTCCCCGCCATTGAGAGACCGGTAGCAGTACGTCGGCCATGAGTCGTGACCGAGTCCCGTGACGTGGGCAGTGTTTCTTCGGGGCGAAGCTAAGAACACGCTTATAACAAACCATTTCTGCCTCGCCCGATCAACACGGCGAGTCTCTCCCAGCGGCTTACGGCTACGCTTAGAGGAGAAGCAAGCGTCGCACGGTCAGTCAGTAGCTATCAGCTCTGGAGCATCGCCTCCTCGATCGCTCGGAGCAGCTTTTTCTTCTCCTTCTCCTTTATCACTCTCCCTGACTGGTCTCCTTCTCTTTTCTCCTCGTTTTTATTGTGTACAGGATTTCCGCTCTCTCACTCCTGCTTCTGGCGGATAACGGGGACGCTAGGTCGCTACCACGTATCGCTCGACATGGATTGCAACTTGGTGATCAAGGTTCGCTTTACAATATTTATGCTTTACAATTTTTATTTTTATTTTAAAAAATTGTCTGCCTTGAGGATGTATGTTTTATGGCAGTGCCTCTGTTGCTGGTTCGGTGGTGTTAATTTTTTATTTTATTTTATTTTATGATTTTATCTTAATTTGGGATTTAGATTATAGATTGGCTGGGAATTGCTTTCGTTTGCTTCTTCAAATCAGTTGTTTTCTCTATTTATTATTGATTTTGTGCACAAAGGAACAAATTTTTATCATCATGCTTCCGTTTCTTTTTCTTAATCGTGCGCTGTGCTGACACTCAGTATCATAATCGTTGTGATAATTGCGATGCTATTGCGCCTGGTCTGCTTCTTGTTGTTTAGATTCAGATATATCTGAACGATGCTCAAAATTTAAGAGGGCGGTCGCCTGCCCTGTTTGCTTCAGTGTATCCAGTGTAGATCAGTTCGACTACCCCTCCCGTCAAGCACCCAAGCTGTTGTCCTTTCCACCATTGAATCTAACATTTTTGCAAATAAAATGCAGAATTAAGGCTAGTGGCCAAAGTCTATGAAATTTGGAATGATAAATAAGCCTACAATAAACTGATCTTGAATTTGCAATTAGCTGAAGGAACAAAGTTTATTTTTAACGCTTGGCATACGTTTGGAAGTTGATATTTATCTTTGTTATTAATTATAGTCTAATTATTTTGGCTGATTATTTTTTATGACAAGGACATCTATATGAGTTGTTTGTTTTAATCAGTAACCAATAGCATTTTTTAAGATAATGACTGGCTCCACTGCCCATTTTTCTCTCCAACTTTCTTAGAGTAAACTTTATAGCCAACCAAATCCCAAAAAAAAAAGAATCCAAAAATTACGATTGGCTAATGTAATCCAATCCAAAAGCCTGGCCGGGCCTAGACCTATCGAGATTGACCCGCTACACCGAGCCAGATTGTTCAGGAATGTTGATGATGCTGACGACAACTGTGTATTGCTTCAGACAGATGTCCAAAAGTCTAACAGACCACTCAGTTCAATAGTTCTACTTCTAACTCAATATTGCACGGTCTATTTTGTGGATGAACTTTTGTGTTTATTTATTATTTTGTCATTTTGTACTGCTTTTAGCATTTCTAAAGGAGATTTGTCACACTTTTTCTACCCTATATAATTATAATTAAATAACGTATTTTTTTAGTAATTTAATAATTTAGGGTCGGTGATATAGATTTTACGCGCATTTTAGCTTATTTTATACTAACTCTTTCGAAATAGTAATATAGTTATATTTTTTTTTATTAACTCTATCCAAGTTTTCTTAGGTCTCCTTCTCTTTTTGCATTATTTATATAAATCCCTTTCAACACTTTCTTATTGAGACATTCATTAGTTTTTTTTATATATGCTCATACTAACGCAATCTACACTCTTATGTACTCCTATAAAGTTGTTATTTCTAAGTTTTTACATATATATTTATTTCTAATACTATATTTCTTGGTTATTCTACACATCTATCATAGCATCTTTATTTTAGTTACATTCAGTTTATTTTTGTGCATAACATCTTTATTTTAGTTACATTCAGTTTATTTTTGTGCATAACATCTTTATTTTAGTTATATTCAGTTATTTTTGTGCCTAACATTCTATCTTATGGATGCACCTATTTAATATGCACCTACAACACAATACTCCGGTCGCTATCTTCCATCTTAATCTATGTACCATATCACTAACTATATCTCTCTATTTGTAACTCTGTATATTAAAACTAAATATGAAATAAACTCGTTTGTATATGATTATCACATTGTAATCTTTAAACTTTTATAATGTGTATCGAAAATGCACCTGGAAGAGTGTTCTATGGAAGTTGTGAATGTGAAGGGAAACTACAACATGTGAATATCTCAATTTGATTCTCACTTATTGGATTTTTTTATTCCTCTGAACAGAATTACTAAAAGCATATGTAAGATTGTATTGCATGCATAAATGAAAATTATATTAGAAAACTTGGTAGTCTGCAACTATCCTTTACCTGTAAATATTGGCGTACTATTTATCTCACTTGGGCTTGTCTGCTATTCTCAGGTGAAACACGGGGACACGCTTTACCGTTTAAATGCTTTTGTCAATGGAGTTATCATGGAAATTGACATGGCTGTGCTTCGCGCAAAGATCCTTGACCGTTTTAAGTTAAGCGAAGGCGCGGATTTTACTCTTACCTATGTTGATGAAGATAACGATATTGTTGCGCTTGTGGATGATAATGATCTACGTGATGCTGTTTTATTGCAACATCTTAATCCTCTGAGGATATCTGTGACTTTGAAAGACAATATTGAATCTATACCACTAAGTGGGAACTCAATTCCATTGAGATCAACCCAAGTGCAAACTCAACCTACTGGCATTAGTTCTAATGTTGAGGAAGCTTTGAAATATGTGCCAGAACCCTTACGTGGGGTTTTGTTGAAGCTGTCAAAAGATGCTTTGTCGACGGCTACAGTATCTTCTTCTCTACTTAATGAGCTTGTGGACTGTGCTTCAAAATTGGGAACATCTTCCCTGGGGCCTCTTTTCCAGAGTCTGGATAGGTCTGCTTCGCTGCGCACACCTAGTGACCTGTCTGACCATACTGAGGGCTATAATCATGGAATTGGGCAAGAAAGCTGTCCCGATCATGCATCTCCATCCAATGTCTTACCCAACACAACCTACACTTCTGAACAGTTTAAACAAAGCAAGCTGGTCGAGCATGCTGGTGAGCAATAGACTGCCTATTTTTTAGAAATTGGAGATATTTTATGTTATTGATTTAGTTCATATGAAGAGAAATGAATGTTTCTGTCCTGCAGTTTCTAAGCCCTTGAATCATTTAGATGATCTTATTAATCTTTCTTCATCAATGTCGACTGCATCGAACCCATCTGCACCCCAAGCTCCTGCAAGTCCAGAAGTTTTGAATGGTAGGAAAAACACACAATTATCTTTTGATAACGGTGCACCATCAGTGTTACCGGAGGATGGCTGTCAGACCAGAGATAAAATCAGCTGTCAGAAAAATCCAGATGTTGCCAATGTTTTGCCTCCATTCAGCTACCCTCATTTTGGGCGTCCCTCAAGGCGCAGGCATGGCCACCATGACAAACTGTTCCGGTCCTTCCATAGGGGTGTGCGGTGTGATGGATGCGGAATGCATCCTATAGTTGGTCCTCGTTTTAAGTCACAAGCGTAAGTCTCAAGCATGAATAACTTGTTTTATTTTCATTTTCCCTTTTATGTCATTAACGTAAAACTTTAAGATGCATCACGATAATGATAACAAAGAAGCAATTTCTTATTTTGCAACAATGCCATTTTCTTTCTTGTAGGAAAGAAAACTACGATCTATGTAATATCTGTTTTCTGGAAATGGGGAATGAAGCTGACTATGTCAAAATTGATCGTCCTATTTATCATTCGCCTGGACTGGTGAGAAGGAGATTTTCAATTTTGTACTGAATTATAGTGACTTGACTTCAAATTCTCAATCTTATTGCAAAGTAAATATCAATATCTACTCCTTTTCTTGTTTCAGCACATTCCTCGAACTCGACACACAGGCGGCTGTCATGGCGTGAAACCATTTTTGCCTAAGCTTGAAAGTCGATTTATAATGGATGTAACTGTGTTGGATGGAACAATAATGGCTCCTAATACTCCATTTACAAAGATATGGAGGATGCGAAATGATGGAACTGTTGCATGGCCACCCGCAACCCAGCTTGTATGGATGGCGGGAGAACTACTAGGTGCTAGAGCTTCAGTTGAGCTGGAGGTACATTACTCATTGCTCATTGTTTTCTGAGTGTGTTTGCATTACTGTCTGCTGCCCCCCGCCTCCTCCTGTTTGGGAGTATTTGAGCACTTTATTCGACATACTGCAAAGCTGATTGCTGAGACGGTTAACTGCTACATGATATATCTATGCAGATCCCATCAAATGGTTGTCAAGTGGGCGAGGAACTTGACGTTGCTGTTGATTTCCAGGCCCCATCACGGCCTGGCCGATATATATCTTACTGGAAGATGGCTTCACCAGCTGGTCAAAAGTTTGGGCAGCGTGTTTGGGTCATTATTCAGGTGGCCGGGCTGTGTCATTTTATGCAATTTCTTAGTTTATGCTGAAGGCAATACATTGCTTATTGGTTATCTGGAATTCCAGGTGGACGCATATCAGAGTGATTTACTGCCGGGTTATCCCTGTCTTAACCTGAACCTTCCTCCTGAAAGTAGTAATACACAGAAGGGAAAAGAGAGCATCGATGTAAATATCGAGCCCGTGGACAGTGGTATCAAATTGGCGCAGTTTGATGCAGCTGCAGAGCAAGCGAAACCTTTACTTAATGAGCATTTTAATGATAATCAGGAGAGTGAATACGAGTTAGGTGGCGATGATAATTCCTCGAATTTGGTGTCATACCCGTTCATTGAACTATCTGATTTATCCCCTGCTGAACTGGCCCCACAGCCGTCTGTGGTTGGTGATTCAGTGGAGGATACTCTTCTTAAAGAGCTGGAAGAGATGGGCTTTAAGCAGATTGATTTGAACAAGGAGGTTCTGAGGAAGAACGAGTACGATCTGGAGAATTCCGTGGATGACCTATGCGCCGTTGGTGAATGGGACCCGCTGCTTGGAGAGCTGCAGGAAATGGTAAATATTTTTGCCTTTTCTTTTATGCATACATTGGAGTATGAGGATCATTTCGTCAGATGTCTTGACGATTGGTGACGTATGGCTGTGATGCAGCAAAAGCCATGGTTTATTGTGATGCTAAATTGTAACTTTGGCTTTATATTTCAGGGATTTTCTGACCGACAAAAGAACAAGAAGCTGCTTATTAAGAATGATGGGAGTATCAAGCGAGTCGTGCTTGATCTAATTGCAGGAGAGAAGGCATAAGTTAGCGTTACCTTACTGTCACATGTACTGTTAATAAATACTGTAATTGTATCATGTGGTTTCTATTGGGACAGTGCTATAGATACTTAAAACAACAATGGCGAAATAATAATGGTTTGCCATTATAGGCAATATTGAGATATTTTACTTAGTAAAAAAGTTATTTAAGATCAATTATATTTTGCATTTCTTGGAACATGGTTTCTAGTTGCTTATTTCTTGTGTGAGGTTTCTCCAAAATTTGAAGATATTCATAACTTATACTGTAATGCTACTTAATCATAATCACAATATTTGCTAAACACGATCAATGATCAAAAGAGGTTTGTCTGATTAAATGTGCTGGAAGGGGATGTCTCCATTATTGTAATCTAAGTTGTTGCATCTGCATCCAATGTATGTTATGTATTGCAGTTAGTTATGCAGTTATATTAATGTGCACGTAGGTAGTGATGGTAGTGTGTACATTATTTTATTTTTAATTAGTTATTAGTTAGTTTTAGCCTATGTAGTTAGTTATTTTTTTTGTCTAATGGGCTTAAGTCAGCCTTAAATAGGTTTGATCGTTGTAATAAAAAATTAATGAAGAATTAGTTTTTTTTCTCCTCTCTGTCGATCTCTCTCCCAAGTCCCACCTCTTCCCTTTCAATTCTTTCCCCTTAACCCTCATATTTCCCCTCTCCCTTGTCTTTCTTCTCATTCAACTTCAGGTACATAATAATCTCATTCTTTTTATTTACGAAACTTACATTGAAGAGTTGTTAATGAGTTGTACAAGTTTGTCTCTTGTTTATGTGAATGTCCTTCCTACGTAAGGCGGCCATGGAACATCAACATCTGTCCAGTTGATAGTTGTTTTGTTTTTTCAGTGCTTTGATGTCCCTCTTTTTAACTCGTATACGACGGACTTGTAAGCTCAAAGTAACATGCTTTTTCCTCTTTTCTGGCTTATTAATTACTCAAGTTTTATATCTTCAAAAGGCCTGTGTTCTTTTGAGCAATGGGCTGTAGCCTGGGTGGTCAAGTGACCACTTTGCCACTTGGATTTTTTCTGAACTACCTCTTATAAGTCTTTTGAGCTAAGTAAAGAGAAAATTTGAACTCGTTTATTGACCCCGCTTAAAGAAGTCTCATTCCTACACTGCTTATCAGATTGATTTATAGAACCAAGTTTTAAAAGTTGGTTTACTTTAAACTATTTTAAAATTCGTTAAACCCTAGTGAACCACTTCAACTAAGCTAAAGTTAGTTCACTTTAAATTATTTTGAAATTTGTTAAATCTGAGTGAACTACTTAGCCCAGATCAACCTAAATTATTTTGAACATGGTTAAACCCAAATAGATTGGGAGCAGAAAGTTGGGAAACCTATTTGAGCACCTCCTTCATGTAATAACATGTGAGTCACATATCTAATTTATTAACTATTTTTTTTTGCTATATTTATGACAATAAACCTTCTATATGTATTGAGTCATCGAATGTGATTTGAGGTTATTCTAGTTGAGTCAAATTAATAATTGGCATATTTAAAAAATAGGAGTATACATATTCTTATTGATCGATATAAAAAATTAAATAATCTTAAAGACTTTTGAAGCTTATTCGGATCATGATTTCATATAAAAATTACTTAAAGAAGTTTCGGAATTGATTTCAAAGATTTTAAAAATATTTAAGGTAAAAATGATAAAAAAGTAAAATTATAGGTAGAATGATCGATCGCTACAAATTATAAAGATAAAACGATCAATCGCACCTTAATTCAGCCTTGTACAAAACCAAGCCAAGAATTATTAGTCGATCACTCTCGTAAAACGATTGATCGCTTAAAGTATTGTGCATAGAACATACAGTGAACTATCGATCGTTGTTTGAAATGATTGCTTATATTTACACTAAAATAGCAATAAAATCAAAAGGTTAAGTGACACTTGTGGACCCCACGATAAGTTTTGTTAAAAAAATAATTTAAAATAAATAATGATGTGTAAAGAGAGTGATGAAGTGGAGGGGACCAAGTCAAAGGTATAATACTCAGTCTTTCTCACACTTCCCACTAACTCATACTTCACACTTCTCACTTCCTCCACTAATCAAGCTAGTTCTTACCAACCCTCCCACTAACTCATTTTACATCTCCCACTAATTCACTCTCCACTTCCCACGAACTACCTTTCAAACTCACCTTATTACTTTGCTTAACTGTACAACCCCTATCTTATAAATACCCATTTATTTTCATAAGAAGGGGCTTTTGGCTTTCAAGTTTATAGAACCTCCAAAAGAAATCTAAAAGTCCATCATACACCAAAAGACACACCAAATTCCTAAAAAGCCTTCACCTTCAAAAAGTCAAAGAAAATTGAGTAATTGGAAGACAAACAAGAAGTACGCAAGAAGGAAAATAAATTCGTACAAGGGAGCTCTCATTCTTTCAGAAGAAGTTTCTTTGTTTCTTCTTTTCTCTTTTCTAAATTTGAAAATTGTAACCACTTCTCCTGGCAATTCTCTTTTTCTTATTTTAATAAAATTTCAGTTATTTCTTCTATTTTGCTAATTAATCAAAGGGTTTCGAGAATTAGTTAATCACTACTACTCACTTCAAAGTGTAAAGAGTAGTCTTGATTAATAAAGAGAAGGTCGTCCCACATAAAAAAAAAAATTTCTCTATCTCTTGCAAAGAAAGATCATCTGATCCATTCTCTTGTCTTGTGCTTAAAGAACTACCAAAATCCCCCAAAAGCTTACTTAAATGACAAGTTACACTAATTAAGTCATTTCAATTTCAATTTTATTCTTTATTTAAGTATAAGTCATAAACCAACTTAATAAGCTATATAAGGGTAACAAAATCACAAATTTTGATAGGAAAACTTAAAATAAATTAGAGAAAAATAGTTTATACCTTTATATATTATTTTCCAAATGAAAATTCACATGAAACTTTGAGTTGAAGATCCACGGTAAATTAAATAAAATAATCCACAACTAAAAGAGTTAAAACTCAAAAGTTTTCAAAGAGGTTGCAACATATATTTCTACAAGGCGAAAATTAATACAACAAAAGGTGTTTGTTGAATATTATAAGGATACAGAGACAAGACAAAAAAGAGAAGTTTTAAGTGCTTAAGGGAGAAGACTTAAAGGTCAACAACAACAATCTAAATAAAATGAGTTTGTGTTAAAATTTAAACAATGTTGATGGTTTGTTTGTATCAATATAAAGTCTTAGATTCTAGTATATTACTTTGGTTCATTTAGAACTGTCATAGTTTTTTTCTCGTATTAAAGTTCTTTTATGTAAATTATTGTGTTCATGTGTAGATTAAATTATGGTGATTAAATAATAATAATTGACATATCATGTGTGAGATTTGAGAGAATATTAACTTAATTCCTCTATAATAAAAATTTTACGTAAAGAGGTTAAAACTCGTAATCTTTATCTTTATTAATAATCGGACTAAAGACAATCTAGTAATCCACTCGGTAATTAGACAGATATTAACTCACACCTCATGCTTAAGCCCTCCCTAATCCATCCTCACCCCCACTGTTACGCTTTTTGTCCTTGAATTGAAACCTTGTTTAGCTACAAATAAGAGCTAAGAACTTTTTTAGCTTTCTTATATTCAATAGTCAACATATGTTACAATGGACCCTCTTTGTAAGGACCCTTATCTCTAAACCGGTTTTGGTTTTTTTTAATTATTGATTATCGTGAGGTTAACGTGTTTTCTGATCTTATTCGGTGATTTCGTGAATAAATATTGTTTGTGATTGTTTTAACCAAAATTAACTTTAGTATTAGTGGTTTTAAACCAAATGTGAATTTTTGAGATTTTTTGGAATTTTTACTATTTTCCCAAAAATTAGGGTTTTAGCGGGACCCCTGTGGGCCCCACCGTCAAAAATTTTATTTTTGGGATAAATGAACTTAGACATCTACCTAAGGCTATACAAAAATTTTCAGAATTTTCCTAGGCTTAATTAGTACTTAAATTTGCAAAATATCCATTTTTAGCCTATTTTTTCTATTTACACCCCAAAACTTACCCATGCATACCCCAACCCTTACTATAAAAGGGCAGACCTGAGCCATTTCCATTTTTGGGAATAGGCTAAGGAGGGAAGGCTGACCTAATCCCCATTTAGGCCCGAATTAGAAGCCGATTAAGGTAAATTTACTCTAATTAAGCACTAATCCATGACTTTCTTCTTAATCTCTTCCAAATCTACTATTTTCCCCTTGATTCAATTTGTTTTTGGGCATCAAAAACTACTGATTTGTGTTTTACTACAAACCCTAACATTCAAAATTCGATTTTTACTATCAACAAGCCCTAGATCTAAGATTTAATTAGGGATTTCTTGGGTAAATCGATTTTTATTAGAGTTTAATTCAAACTCATTGTGTTTTCAAGGATTTCAAGAAAGGTGACTCTTCAATCCAAGCTTAATCAAGTGCTGAGGTAATGTGTCTTCAAAATCTCTGTTTATCCATGGTAAAATTCTTCATTTTTGGCTTATTTCGAAATGGAGTTGCTTAATTTGGTGTGTTAATGGTAAGATTAGAAAATAGAATTATTTAATCCCGATTTCTTAGGGTTTTGCATTATTATGGTATGATTTAATGTTTTGGAAGTCAAGAAGGACTTTTGATGATGATTAGGGTGTTAGATGTGGATTTGAAGTGTTATCAATGGTGTTTCGGTTTGAATTTGCGAAAGGAAGAAGATGGACTGTTCTGCCTTGTTGGCGTTTGAATGGCCCTTCTGGGTGTTCGAACGGCAACACTGCCGGAATGGCACTTTTCCAGTTCAGCCGATCGAATGGCCTGCTAGGCGTTCGAACGGCAAAACTGTGAATTTTAAAATTTTGCGTTTAACCGATCGAACGGCCTGAAGGGCGTTTAAACGGCTACACAGCAGATTGGTTTTCTAATGCATGATGTTTATGTTGATGATTTCACTTTAGCTTGCCAATTTCATATGATGTGGTGTGTTTTAAGCTATATTATGCTACTGGAAAGGCATGCTATTGAGGTTATAGAATTGAGATATATGCTTAGAAATTTGTGGAATGACTTATGTTTTATGGCATGATGTTGGAATCGTTATCTTGAAATTATGAATGGTTGATTCCCTTTGGTTAAGCATATTTTCAGTAGGACTACAACCTATTATTGGACTGATTTGTCATGATAGATTGTGGTTAGTTGTGTGTGGATGTTGGTGAATGCCATGACTCAATGATGAAAGGAGTGATGTTATATGTGTTTAGCCTTTGTGGTTGAGTTTTGAATTGAGATATGATTTCAACGATTCTTCTTCTATGATTTCTGCTGGAATTCATGTTTAGATGAAAATTCACATGTGTAGTGTGGTAGTGAGTTTAATTTCAAGCATGTTGATATGCATTATATGAAATGCTTCTACTAGTTACACACACATGTGGGGGTTAAATGATGATGTTGAAGCTTGATATTGTGATTATGAATGATGCATTAGGGGCTGATGAGAGCACTTATCATGGATTTGGATTCATGTATGCCTTGCCCACGTATGTACCATGCTGCATGCATCATGAAAATAGATTTCCAATTGAGGCTTCATCGTGATTAATCGAATTTGACCGATTGGATGCAATGTGATGAAATTGTGTGCCGGATTGATCGGTCATAGATTAATCGCAAGTTGATTGGTCTGAAAGTACATATTTTGATTTGAGTTCCTGTGTGGAACGAGTGCACTCCCCGGGTTGAGTCTAATTAAATGGGATTATATGGGGACAAGTTGTGTACTTGTCTTGCGGATTGTGAGAATGTTATTATGAGTGTCATCTGGACCCTGAGAATCCAGTGTGGTATGCCGTGTGCACCCCGCTACCACGTGTTCTAGGGTTTTCTGTATGAGAACTCGGACTCTTCCTTCCGTAGGAGATGTCCCTGGGCGAACACCCTTGCTCTAGATTCTCTGTGTGAGAATGAGACATCCTTGGCCAGGATCGTCCAGGGCGAGCAGCATTAGGGATTGACAACCCCGATCTTTCTTTAATTCTTGTGTAAAATTTTGGATCATGACACGCCTTCGTGGCCTTGTCTATGTTCCCGTCTGTGTGACACCAAAATTGTGATTACTCCTTGATGAAGGTTGTGATGATATAATGCATGATTAAATATGTATGTTAGAGATACATTCATGCAGGTTGGTTATGATATAATGCATGTGGGAATATGTATGTTAGAGATACATCAATGCAGTTTGATTTTGATATAATGCATGTGGGAATATGTATGTTAGAGATACATCCATGCAGATTGTTATGATATAATGCATGTGGGAATATGTATGTTAGAGATACATCCATGCAGATTGTTATGATATAATGCATGTGGGAATATGTATGTTAGAGATACATCCATGCAGGTTGATTATGCATCATGATGCAGTGTTAGGTGATATGTATGTGTGATCAGAAAATGATGCATTATGTAAATCTTTGATTTGAATGATCTTATTACTATGCTATCGTATTTTCGATGTTGACAGTGATATTAAAACCATTGGTGAGTTTATTAAACTCGCCCCTCTTTCTTGTGTTTTGATTTGGGGCTGCGTGGTGCGACACGCAGACGGACAGGATCTCCTCTTTGAGGAAAGGTCGGATATGGCTTGGGGTGTGATGATGGAGATCGTGTGTGACTTATTTTCTTTGGTTTTATGTTTTATGATTAGAACCTTTGTGTAGGGTTCTTTGTTTTGGATTTATGTCACATTTTACAGTTGTGATGCTTATAACTTATTTTGAGCTGGTGTGGGCTTTAGTTAACTAAGCTTGTGGGTTTGAGAATTGTTGTTTACTTTGTGATAAACAATACTCTTTATTCCCTTTTATTTACTCTTGCTCAAAGGATTATGCGTACTCCGTATTTCTGTTAATCACCCATAGTTAAGGTTAAGTCTTCCGCTAGATCGTTTTCTCAATTTTCACTTTGTTGCCCCCCGCGTGCTTGACTGGCCCCTGGACCGGGTTCAGCTCGGGTCGGGCATCGCCGAGGCGTGACACTCTTCCCTCCTCAAAACCTAGAATTTCGCTATAGGAGGCATATGCCATTGCACTAGGTTTGGTTGCTAATAGCCTTGGCGTCTTGTGTTTTTTTTGGCTCGTAAAATATATATTAGCTCAAAATGAAGATAGAAGAAAATGCCTTTCCCTAACCCAAACCTACAAAACCTAAAAAAAAAAAAGTGGTATAAGAGAACCCAAAAAAAGAGATTAAATTACATTGGGAAAAAATTCGAAAAACTACCAAACCTTCCTTGGGAGATAAGAGGAGGGTTTAGGGCCTCTTTAGTGAAAGGTCAAAATACACTAAAAAGAAGCATATACGGGCCTACACCTGTGGACTCGTGCACAACTATGAGCATGTGTGGTTTGCGAAAATATTTTTCACTAATAGACCATGAAGGTACTTGCCATTATTGTGAATCTATATTTTATTTATTAATCACATACACTCTCTTTCTAATATAGATAACTATATTTAAAAATAATATTATTTTTGATTGAATGGTGAAACCTATGTCTAATAGAAGGAAAAATAAACTTATAATATTTTTTTCAATACCTAACTACTTAAAGTATATAAAATAAAATTACTAATATAAAATAAATTTGTTTATAAAATAGAGCTATTAATTAGAGGAAAAATTACTAATCAAAAGTGATGGAATGAAATCTTAAAACTAGTTAAACAAAAGATTGCCTCAAAGATTGAGGTCGGGCCCATGGGCCAACCAAAAAGGATCGGAAGGCAACCTCCAAATAATCGTACAAAAGGCTACGACCCATGACAATAAAAAAATAGTGATATTCCTACACCATATTTTTTTACCTTATAAGCCTTACACATTTATTATTAGATAAGGAGAAGTGATTCTAATGTTGTTAGGTGAAATCGACTTCTTTATCTAATCAAAAGTGGTATAAAGCCCATAGTGTAGAGAAATAAGATATAAGAACATCATTTTCCAATGAAAAAAGTTACCCCTACAAACTTTTCAATGAAATACCAACTCAATTGTACAGCTAACCAACACATAGCCAACGAGTAGGGGTTTAATGGATGTTCATTGTTTGTATATTTATTCGTGTTTGTAATAATATTTATATACAATAGACAATTTTTTTTTCATGGTGAACATAGATTAAGGTTTTTATTCACCTTAATGGAGAACTACATATACAGACATACCTTTGTCTATGTCCCTAAACATCCATAACTACCACCTTACCTAATACTCATTTAAATATTAATAGTAATTATTATAAACTACTAAACAAAGAGAAATTAATACTTATGTAATATTTTAAGACAATCCTACTATGCTGAATAGACGCTTGATAACTTAAAAATATGAATCTAATACTTATATATACTACATAGATATTGAATAACTTGAAAATATAAATATATAACATATTAGGAAAATTTTAATATGCTACATAAATATTTAACTACTTAAATATAGATCTAGTATCTATGTAATATATTAGGATAGTTTTAATATGTTACATGAGTTATGAATTCATATTTTTAAGATGTCTAATATTTATGTAACATATTTAGATAATTTTAAAATATTAAAAAATTTAAATTATAATAAAAATTAAAATATTAAAATATATATATATATATATATATATTCATGGCAAAAAGATTTTAATAAAAAGGGCGGTTGAGGTGAGCTGGGCTTATCTTAACTTTTTTTATAATATAAATATACTTATAAATATAAATGAGAAAAGTTAAGGTAAGCCTGAGCCAGGCCTACCAAATCGGCTCACCTCAACCGCCCTCTATTTAAATAAAATATACAGTAATGTAAAGTAGAGCAGACGCAAACGGAGATGGCCAAGGATATGCAAATGAAATAAACACGGACAACCTTCGTTCCGTGCCCCTCTCCGTCCGTTAGTACCCCTACGCGCCAAAAGTGGCTCTCTTTCGTCTTGCAGGAGATGTTGATGGATGTGTGACAGGGAGGAGCCAAGGGAGGCCATGGCATGGATGAGGAACAGCAGACGAGAAGGGGGGCGGTGGCGAGTTTTGTCCCATTACGCCTCGTCCTTTTCCCTTTCATCTGTGGGGAGGGACCGGGCCGAGCCGAGGGGAGTGAGAGAGGGAATAAAGGTGTCGTGAGCAAATTCGCCCTCTCGTAATAAAAGGGACGCGAGATAGTGAGGAGAGGATCCAAGGTGCTCCACAAAAAGAAAGGAACCAGAGCGACGGGCAAGAGAGAGACTGAGGCAGAAAAAGAGAGGAGGAGAAGGAAGGAAAGGGAACCTGTAACGTGAAAATTTCCAGTATGTTTTGTCATTCATTTTTGTTTATATATATAGATGAACAGACATACGCGTCCAACGTCTTCTCTATATCTGCTTCTTTACGACGCATTTTTATTGCTCCGCGTTTTGATGTTTTTGTTGCTGAGATTTGAGCTGTCAAGCTATAAAAGGTAAAGATTGGATTTTTTGGTGTGGGGAGCAGGGAGAGGGCGAGGACTGGCTCCGTGTCGTATGTTTTTTCGTCTCTATTGCTCTGGTGTATTGAGCCTCGGGGCGCTTTTTTTTTCTTGTCATCTGTGGCAGCTGGAGTGGAGCAAGGGGAAGCCACTCGTTAACAGGATAAGAGCCCGGCTTCGTCCGCGGCAAATGCCGGTGAATGTTGTACACGGTGCGGATGGTTTGCCCAGAATCATGCTGATGGAGCCCGGCGGGTCCTCGGCCGAGGTGGGCTGCCGTTGATTCCTTGCTTTATTTTTAATTTGAGAAAACGAGCAGGCCCGTTTTTTCTGTGCATGCAATAAATTTATTGTTAAATACAAATGATTTATCTCTTTTTATTACAGCTGTGATAGTACTATGGCCTGTCATTTTATTGCTTGAAAAATAAAAATCAACATAGGAAGATTATTGCTATAAAAAACACAGACGCAGGTAGATGATCTGCAAATTGTCCACCCGAAAATCATACTTTATTTGTAGTTTATCTATATCTTCCTGCCAATTCATGTAAGCATAAGTAGTGATGATTTAGGAGGTTTATAATTGTAAATACATTGGGCAAGCTCTGATATGCTGCGGTGGATTCTCGGAGGACTTGAAGAGAGTTTTGTCCTTGCGGACAATTTTTATATGGCCGGAATATTCTTTGTTGAACAATTTTCAATTTCTCAAAACTGTTGCAGTGGTACAAACGTCTCACTGCCGAAAAATTTTTTAGGGTAAAGTACGTGCAAGTAAGTGCCCGTGCCCAAATGATCATTAAGTATAGTCCTAACAGGTCTACGTTTAAAAAAAAAGCCTAAGTATGCCCTAACCATCAGAAATGCATACTTTAGAACCAAAAAATCCTCTCATAGTTAGGGACATATTCCAAATTATAAACAATTATCATTGAGAAAGTTTGTCTTCTTTTAAATCATTTGTTATTGCATCTATAAAAGCATTGAAATTCACACATCCAGCTCGATCATGATGTTTATTTTGCTTAAAAAATAGAATGTCAACTATGCCATAAAGAATATTAACTTTAGTTAGAATTAATAGCTTGCTGATAATATGTGAACTTGTGTGTGTAAATTTGATGTTATTTAGTTCTGAAATAAGTTTAAAATTTTACTAGACTACATAGGAAACCTAAAAGGGTAATGAAGGCATTTAAAAATACAAAGTAATTATTTCGGATCTTGAACGGGATTTATGGCCATTTGAGTGCCTAAAATAGGACATATGGGTAATTATCCCTTCATTATAAGAATTTTTAAAGGATGATTTCTTCAGATGTAATGCCTTTTAGAAAATTCTGTTGCGATTTTTTTGGTTTGGAAAATGTTGAAGCTTTTTAATCATTTTGCTATAGGTGCTCCTCTATGGTGGGCAAGTTGTGTTCTGGAAGAACAATCGTCGAGAGGAGCTTTTGTTTATGAGCAGCAAGGTGCTGATGTGACCAAATAATTAATCTTTCTGAAATTTCTGTCTTGTTGCCTCTATTTGTTGCTCATATACCAACAATTTTAGCAAATAAAATATCAGTATGTATTTGTTCCATGATCCATTGTAAGCTACATTTACTAGGTAAAACATCAAAAATATGGAAAAGTTGGTGATTTCTCTGGATCCTGTTTTTTATTTGAACTGGAAAGGCTTAAGTTCTCCATAAGATGCATTATTGTTTAAAGTATAACTGAAGGAATAATTAAATTTTTTGTTTGTTGGAATTTCATGCATTTTAATTCTTTAGTTTGAAGCAAGGGAGTTATTTCCATCTACTTGTACAAAGTGATAGCCGTGGACAGAGCCAGGTTGTCAATTCTTAAAAACGATACAAAGGAATTTATTTCGGAGGGAATTTCCTTGTTGTGAATAAGGGGGCTGCCCTCAATGTTATAAAAAAAATGGCTTAAGCAGTATATACTCAGAAATTTTGTCCGTGCTTATAGCGCGTGCACTACATGCTGTTTTGATACACTAAAAATAATGCCTTCTTTGTACTAAAGATATTGCTGCTGTAGGCCCCAGGGAATCTGAATTATTTAGTTTTCCACATTTTCTGTTGCAGGCTATCTTTAAACCTCCTAAAACAGTCAGGGGAGGCATATCTATCTGCTTTCCTCAGGTTCTCACCTTGGAAATATCTTGCATCTCTAATTCTTTTTAGATGCTTGGCGCTTCTCAACTTACATTTTGTTCGCATACAGTTTGGAAATTTTGGGTCGCTTGAGGAACATGGATTTGCAAGAAACAGGATGTGGGTTATAGACAATTCCCCCGAACCTCTAGTAGCTGCTAATAGTCAGTCATCAGTGGATCTTATATTGAAATCCACAGAGGAAGATCTCAAAACATGGCCTCGCAGGTTCTCTTTTATGCTTTTTGTCTTTTTTGTTTAATCCTTCCATTGTCAACACACAACAAAATAAATGAGAAAATTACAGTACTTTCTACTTTAATTGTGGCAGCTTTGAGTTGCGACTTCGTATTTCCTTGAATGCTGGTAAACTAACTCTGATTCCTCGAGTTAGGAATACTGATAATAAAGCCTTCTCCTTCACATTTGCTCTCCGAAATTACTTATCAGTTTCAGACATCAGGTTTGTGGCTTGATGAGTTAGTAGTAATTTTTGAATCTTTAGTTAGAATTAAGATGCTCAATTTGACTATCTATCTACATCTTTGAGTTTTTTCTCAAGGTTAGGTTGGTAATCTCGTTTTCAGTGAAGTACGAGTTGAAGGATTGGAAACACTTGATTACTTCGATAACCTTATGCATAGAGAAAGAGTCACCGAGCAAGCTGATGCCGTTACATTTGATGGAGAGGTACATTCTGCCATTATGATTTCGCACACTTGTATCATGTATTTGTTAGTGCTTTTTCGTTGTGAACTTTGGCCAAACACAGGTAGACCGAGTCTATTTGAGCACGCCAACAAAGATTGCCGTCATAGACCATGAGAAGAAGAGAACATTTGTTCTCAGGAAGGACGGCCTGCCAGATGCAGGTTTAAATCCTGTACATGCGATTTTTATTTTGCATAGCTCACGGTTCTCGTTTCCTAAACTGTTTCTATTTTTTATATGTTTTAGTTGTTTGGAACCCGTGGGACAAGAAGGCAAAGGCTATGATGGATTTTGGGGATGAAGACTTCAAGACTATGTTATGCGTGGATTCTGCTGCCGTTGAAGTTCCTATAGTCCTCAAACCCTACGAGGAATGGAAGGGCCGGCAAGAAATTTCCACAGTCTCATCCAGCTACTGCAGTGGGCAGTTGGACCCTCGGAAAGTTCTTCATGGCTTCTCCTAATCATCTTACTTGACATGTAAGCTCGGGGTGTAATAATAATGCTCGTTGTGCAAGATGCATTGCGTCTTGGTTTGCAGATCTCTTTAAGCCAGCTTATTCCTTCGGCCTTATAAACATAAGCTTAACTGACACGTAAATAATGAAACAAGTCCCAAGAATTTAGCCCCGCATCACAATCCTTTGTCGTCGAGCTTCATCATAATTTATGCGACACTACTTTGATTTTGCTGGTTTATTTTAGACAACAAATGCACCGAATTAAAATTTGAGTTTTTACCAAATGACTAACTTTATTATATATTAAGAGACCTGTAAGTTTAGGTAGTAGGGGAGCAGAAAAGGTTTTTGCCCACCACCCACGAGCTGTTGGATCAATATCAGGTGCTTTTCAACTTTAGGAAAATTAATAATTTGTTATAGTAGGAAAGGATATGGAATTATGCATAAATTATTACTGTTTCAAGAGTAAACTATGGTATAAAATCCATGTTGCACAGCTGGGATAAAATGTATGATGATGATAATGAGAAATGATTAGATAGCTTCTGCATGTTCGATGATGATAATGAGAAATGAATAGATAGCTTCTGCATGTCCGATGTCCTTAGAAGAGCGAAAGCATGGAGACTCCAAATCTGTCTCTGGCTTCTTTGTCAAAGGGCTCTTCGCCCAAGTACAAGTGAAAGTAGGCCCTGCATAGGAGCTCACTTGCCACTGAGCTCAGAATCTCACCCTTCACTGCGCCCACAACATAATAAAGTGCGTGAATGTATAGGTGGAGAATCACAAACAACATAATAAAGTGCATGAATGTATTTAGGTGGGAAAAAGTTAACAAGAGCCTGTTGGATCCACGGTGTGCATTAGTAGAGAAGGTGGGTGGATGATTCAAACTTGCATGTCCTTGAGTATTGTGTACTGTTTAGGGTTTACGTTTTGCTATTTTATTACTATTTATAAATACCTTTTGCTTGGAGAACAAATCCTGGGAGCCTAGTTATCTCAATCACCGCCTTGGCTGGCAGTTTGATGCTGTCTGTTGCCTTCCCCATGACCCTACCATGTATGGAATTAACAAGTAACAGTCAGATATTGCAATGTAACTGGTAGTAAGCAGAGAAGAGCCAATATCGTATGCAAGGAGAAGAGAAATAAGGCTGGGAGAAAGTTACTGCTTGACAAGCTCTTCGTTCTTCTGGCCTCCATTGAGCATTTTAAGAGACACATTAAGGCTTTCATCGAAGCTCTTCCTAACCATGCTCATTGTGAGACCACCAAAGATAATGACCAGCCTCACCATCAGCCTCACATCGCAGTCAATGATTACCTCGTACAGATTCTTTGTGGGTTTCTCAGGAACTTCACCTATCTTTGATTTCAGAACCTCCTTCAATCCCATATTATCCGCGTAAATACCTGCACGAATCACGGGACGATCCAACATCACCAGTGCATAAAGGTTTTAGACGGTGTTTTATATTAATATCCTGTTCGTTTAGATAAACATGAAAGGAATAGCTGGATTCATGCAAATTATACCAAAGCTGTAGATCTTAATGCCGATTCCTAGCACGTTTTTCTTCCTCAACCCGACTGCATTGAGCTGCATTCTATCATAGAGCTTGATCGGGAAGGCTATGCCAGTCTTGGGGTCAACTTCAGTCAAAATTTCTTCTGCTTCACTGAGAAGTTTTGGCCCATCATCCGAACTTCTATCGTTCTCTGCCTCCGCCCCCTCTTTCTGCAAGGCTTCTTCCGTCTTGACCTCTTTTTCAGACTCTTCATCGCGGACGGCCTCCTTCCCTTCGTCCTGTGTTGTAGACACAGTGTTCCTGCTGGTGTGCGTATCATCCACCAACAGCTTGTTGGTCAAATCATTAGCCATGTCCTCTCCAATAGCAAGAGACATTATCTTGATGAATGAGAGAGCGAGAGTAAGAGTGAGAGTGAGAGTGAGGGTGAGAACCTGATGAACGACAAGTCTGGTTCGTTGTTCAGATGGTTTCTTTATAACGAGCTTCTGGATGGGACATTGGGCAAATACTTTAATTGGGAGTACGTAGTAGGTAGATATGGTTGGCTGTTAAATTAGAAACAATATATATAGCTGCTAGGATTTATTTCCCAACTGCGTGGTTGACGCAATGAATGCTTTAGATGGGCGTGTGAATGACTCTAAAATTCTAAATCAAGAATATTACATAGCACAATAGTAAATACTACTTCCTTTATTTTAAATTAATAGTTTTTATTTAATTTTTTAAAATAAATTTAAATAAATTTAATTTTAAAAACTAAATAAAGCTATTAACAAAAAATAATTTATTTTTAAAAAATAAATAAAACTATTAAGATAGGAAGGAGAGATTATAAGAGAGTATAGCATGACTACCTGTTGATTTTTTGTTTCGCTTTTCCGATAAAGAATACCTCTTTTCGGTATAAAGAAAGATTAAGAACTAACACCGATGGGCAGGCAAAGCACCTACCGACAGCATGTGATTCCTAGGAGAGTAAAAAAGAGGGTGTGTGCTCACCATCCAATCATTGCACATGATGTGTAGTTTTTGTACTGATGTGGGATGGGCAAGTTAGCTGGCTTGAACTTGCGGAGTGATAGAAGCAGTTGGCATCATTGAATGCATGACTATTGAACACCCACCAGCCCTCAATTTAATTTGCTTATTTATTTATTTTTTTTAGAATTATTTTATAGAAGGAAGAATTTTGTATGCTTCTCACTCATAATGGGGAGAGTTTTTTTTATGCTCTATGTCTAGTGTGAGCGTAGCATAAGGAACATCTAGGAGGCGTTGATTTTTAAGATCGACGGTGCACACTTTAGCGTACGTAATACTTACGCTAACATGTACGATGTCGATCTTAGAAAAATGCCTCCCTAGTATTCCTTACACTCGGCCCATACTTTTTACGAAGCATAAAAAAATTTTCCCTTGTAATAAGGCTACCTATAGAAGCTTTTCGGCCAAGAAATTAATGATGTATTACTCTATCACACGTTTTAGTATAAATAATATGTATATGATATTGCCGTTAAAATATTAATGGCTCTTATGTATGGCTTACATGAAGAGTATAAATAACTTTTTTTTTTCAAGGAAAATAATTTTATTACATAAATTTTGCCCCATATTATTTTACTCTCTCATTTTTAAAATAAATATTTTATTTATTTTTAAAAATAATTTATTTTAAATTTATTTTTAAAAATAAATATGATACTTATTTTAAAACAAAAGGAGTATAATTTATTGAATGGATTCGGTCTAGGACCTCTAGGTTATTAACACCTTTTTGCAAAATGGTGATAAGGACAAGGCTTACGCTAGTCACATTCAGGTTAAAAACAAAGTCACTTAGGGGGCGTTTGGCAAATAATTTTAATTAGAAAGAAAATAAATTAATTTTAAAATTATTTTTTAAAAAGAAAATAAAAAATAAAAATTGTTTGGTTCAAGTTTTATTAGATGATTTTAAAAGAAAATCATATTATAGCCCACTTTTGATTTTTGTGTATAAAATAACAAAAATATCCTCTAACATAATTATCATACAAAAGAAATGATATGTAAAATGTATTTTCATATCATTTCAAAAATTAAATGACTTTCTTCAAGAACTCACCTCCTGTGGTGAATTCTTGAATAAATAGGATTTTAGGTTAATTCAGTCTGAATTGACCTAAAATGCTATTTCTATCATGGAAGTAATTTTACCTTTGAATCTCTCTTCTAAACAGTTTTTACATAAGAAAGCGATTCCCACCCTCAAGAAATTACTTTCCAACAAGAGAAAGTGTTTCCCAAATAGGCCCTTAGTCTCTATTGTCTTTTATGAGAATAGACGAAATCTTACTGCTCATTCATATTTGAAAAATATTACCACATTCATACTTGAGGAGTATTTTAATTGTAAGTTTATGATGATTTTCCTTCTTGAACTAGTAAATCACAAGTTGCTTGATAGCATGCCCTGACTCACTTGTATAGAGTATATAGGGAGAAAAAACATGTTGCTATTTTTTAAAATCTTTTTATTTACTTTTAAAAGAAGACATGTAGTCTCAGATAAGGTAGAAGAATGTGAGCACTTGCGGGTATGTCATTGTGTTTAGTGTAGCCTGACTAGTTTGCATGACCAAGGTTAAGTAACAAACAATGGGAAGCTACCACATCACCTAAAAATGATGGGAGAGAATCTTAAAAACTTGATCTAACAGTTCTCCTGTTCCCCTCCACATGCCTTTTGGTCATGCAATTTGATTAAATTTTTCGTGTTTTTTATATGAAATAGAATGAAGTGGAATTATTAGATTTTAGGAAATAAAATAAAATTAAATTAGTACATGGTGGCATCCTAATGCACTAAAGTTAATAATGGTGGCCATAATTGACATAATTAGCTGAATCTTTTCACGAGGAAATTTGACTATTCGGGCAAAATTGAGCTTAAATCGTCCTTTATCAGAATTTTTCATTCCGTTGATTCTAATAATTTAAGCACAAAAATAAATGAAATTAATAGAATCGGCCTAAAACATCCTTATTCTATTGTTTATTCTATCCAAAGTGACAATGTAACAAACACTACTTTACTAACATAAGTTGCGTTGCTATGTAACATAAGTTCCGGCATATCACTAAGACCTCGCTATATAACGTTAGATTGTAACTCTCGTTGCAATTTCAGCCGAGGTTGGGGGCCGCATGATTAACAATTAAAGGACGTGGGCCCAATCTTAATCTAATGCTGCTTTTTTTATAGATAATTTTTTAAACTGACCATATGTTTTTTTCACTTATTGTAATTATAATTTAGCAACATTCATGCAAAATGATAGTAATACACACCCAACAAATCTTGACAGGGTTTTGTTTAGACAAAACAATTAGTAATTATCATTTTCTTATGCAAAAGTACACAGCTCAATATTTCGATCACCTTTATCAACCAAGAAACCACTTCATATGGGACAATTAGCCTAATCCGTGAAAAACCACCCTATCTTTGCCTTAAAAAAATAGTTACAAATAATAAGATGTGCTTAAAGACATCACATGCAAAATCTCGAGGGGCCTCAGGGATCAACTTGAGGCAATTATAGGCAAATCTTATAGAATCAAGTAGTCGTTCAATTCCTTACATCACCTTCCTATTGCCTATGGTTTTCTTCCACTTCTCTCCTTTTGCCCATGTTTTATAAGTTTTTATGTATAGCTCTCAGACCCCAAATCCTATTGTTTGGCTTTCCTCGAGTATATTGTATAAGTCTCCTATATGTTACACTTTGATTTGTATGGTCTTTATATACAATTCTTATGTATAATACTCCTTTTATTTTATATTAAATATAACTTATACAAATATAAATTTATATAAAGTTATACTACAAAAACATAAAATATAATTAGTTTGTTTGGAAAAAAGTGGGCTCAATATGTTATCGGGTTGGGTTTGGGTTATATATTGCTAATTTTAATTCGATACCAATTCATTAAATGATAATATGAACCTGACTGAATATAATTGTACCAAACTTGAACGTAACCTAAACCCAACCCGATTGACATGTATAAAATAAATAAATTTATTTTTTAAAGTATTTTAAATCTTTTTGTAAAATAATGTAATTTTAAATGCAAAATATAAAAATTTAAATACTTATTTATTTTTATTTTTTATCATTAAAAAATATTAAAATTATTATTATAAAATAAAAAAATTATTTATAACTTTAATTGAGTTGAGTTGATCACATAATAGAATTCGACCCGAGCAACTATTTAAACCCGAGCTAACCCAAATTTAAATTTAAAAATCGGGTCTGTATCGTATACCCGTTTCGAGTGGCTTGGCCAATTATACGCCAAGTGGGCCCAATTTACATACGCGGAGTGGCTGTCGTCTCTAGGATGCCACTCGGGTCGGGTTTATAAAACCTGACCCAACCCTAATAGGTTGGGTTTGAGTTCGCTAAGTGGTAAAATGAATCGGATTTGGGTTTAAACCTTGACCCGAATCATTCGGATAGGGTCGGATTCGGGTTTTCCCTGACCCGACCCAACCTGATCAGACATTTACCTAAAACATCAATAAGTCCATCGCCTATTTTAATTTCTTTGTCATAGTTGCTGATGCCCGGTCCTCTTTGGGGTTTCTTTTGCTCAGTCGTGTCTGTTTTTTTGTCTGGCCATTTATGCTTGCTCCGGCGAGGTTGTATAAGTACCATGTTTTTTTTTAACTAAACCAGGTTCGGGTCTAGGTCAAAACCAGACCTAGAACCGTGTTGTTTTGGGAGGCACGGGGGAGATGAAAATCATTCTCCCCTAGCCCTAACTTATGCTGGAAGAGAGAGCCCTCTTTTATTCCAGTGACTCGCTTCTCTCTCCCAGCATGTTTCTCCCTCCCTGCATCTCTCTCAGCACATTTCTCTCTCTCTCTCTCTACGTTTTCCCTCTCTCAAAGTTCTCTTTCTTACAGCCCACCTCTCCCTTCCCCTCCTTGAATAGATTTCACGCCATCCTCCCTCTCCTTCACTTTCTGGCGGGCAGCAGGTTGAGGAGGGTTCTGATGGCTGGGGAAGGCGTTGGGGGGTGAAGCTTTAGCGGTGAGAGGGCAGAGTTGCAAAGGGAAGGCAAGAAAGGTAAGCTTTTGGGCAGAATTTTGTATCTTCCTCCCTGTTTTGGGTTAACCCCTCCTCCCAATTTTTGAAATCACTGTTCACCACAACTTTTTGGGCAAGAGGAATGCCCAAAACCATGTCTTTTCCTCCTCTATTTATCCAATTACATTTATAATTCTCAGCCATTGATTAGAGCATTGATTTGATTTTTATGCTAGGTTTTAGAGGAGAAGAGTAGCTTTTGGGCGTAGGCTTTGAAGTAGGCCAAGGTGAGGACCCTCACCTATAACATTGCTTGTTTTCTAGCATGAATTGTTTGATTTATTATGATGATATATGCATGCGTGAAATAAATTCTTCATACTAGGTTTATTGTAAAATATTCTTAACTATATGGGTGATGTATGTCTGCACTATTTTTATATATGTGACGTGTTTTACAGTAAATTCAAGTATTGTTAATGTTTGAGATACAAG
Organism: Saururus chinensis; assembly: GCA_035235625.1. Taxonomy (NCBI): domain Eukaryota; kingdom Viridiplantae; phylum Streptophyta; class Magnoliopsida; order Piperales; family Saururaceae; genus Saururus; species Saururus chinensis. Next base: position 40,089,798 of record CP141145.1, read on the forward strand.
CTGAGTTAATTATAAGGCCTGTCTAATGTATGGAATACATTGTTTAATGTCTGTGATATAAAAAGGTTGTGAATGTATACACTATTCTATGGTTGGTTAGATATTTTGATTCATCTATATAAATTGTGCCATATCTAAGCTGTAATATGAATTAGAGATGTATTCTGTGCGACGGTAGTCATGGGTTGCAATTGAATAGGTAATTCTACTCCAACGTTGGGCATGTGTTTTAGTAAAACAAGTCTAAATATGTGTTTTAAAGTAAGTTTGATTAATGGGTTGATGGATATGTTGTACTAAATTGCTCGAAGTATGTCATATCCTGAAATGTCAATATAGGTTATGTTCTAAATGGTTTGAATGCACTCAAAATCAGTTTTGTACATATCTAAACTGAAATGATGAATGTTCTCTGATGTTGATAGAATGATTTATACAGGATGAAGTTGGAAGATGTATGATATGAAATTGTGTGACTATTACAAAATTGTGATTTAATTATAAGATGTTGCAAGATATACTTAAGAGAGATGCAAAAATGTTGATGGTTGATATAAATATGTGTATGTATGATTGCCACTCTCTGTAGCTTGTGATGAATTGGGCCAAATACCAATTATGGTTAAATAGTACATATTTATGTTATGACAAGTTGATGAGTTAAATAGACAATATGGGTGAAACATAAGAGTAGTTGTTTTAGTTAAATTGCATAGAATATGTTTCTCTTCTTATGAGCATGTGAGAAAAATATATTACATAAATGGTAGAACAGGAATTAAGAACCAACCTAAGAGTGAGAGGTTGAACAAGAAGAGTTAAGGTCAGGGTGTAGGGCCTTAACTTCAGAAACAGGACAATAATTTTACCCAGGTGCCACGTAGGGATGAGGGTGGACTCTAGCCTTTGGCAGTTCCCTTTTGGTTTTCACGGGTTATTACAAGTGCACGTGTATGACCACCCATAGCATTTTTGCACCGACGCAACCCACGGATCACATAGCTAAATTCTCTAGGTGATATAGGGAATAAGCTGTGTGTATTATATTTTAGGAGACATATGGTGATTATGCAAACTTATGATATGATGAATGATTATATGAATGTTGAATTAAAATGGTCATATATATATGTTGATAATGTATAGATATGTCATGCTGAGTTTGAATATGAATCCTTGTCATTATATGATCGGTGAATGTTAAATTGCAAGACATATTCTGTTTGACGTATGACCATAAAGCTTTGGCTCATAAGTGGAATGTCCGTTCTATCGGGCATATTTTTGCGAGCAGATTTGTTAACAAATTTGGATACATAGGAATGTCAAGAAAGGATAGAGATAACTGACACAAGGATAACGAATAGAATTAGGATTACTTTGATTTCTTTGAATATTAGTAACTATTTTGTAGTTGTAGATGAACACCCTTTAGGTGAAACTCATGTTATTTAATTCAATAAAAATTTAGTAAGAAGGTTGTTTATGTTTCAGACTTAATTCTTTATCCCTTATAAAATATATATTATTATATTATCACAACTTAAGTTTAGGTGCACTCCAATGCTATTGGTGGTCTTTAGACCCTTCTCACGGCCCAGGTCGTGACAAGTTGGGTTTGAGATTTTTTTTTGTTTGGCTATTTTTAGCTACTCCAGCGAGGTCGTGTTTGAGTTTTTTTGTTTGGCAGTCTTTGGCTGCTCCAGCGAGGCTGTGAGGCTGATTATAGGTCATGGTTCGATGGATTATGGCGGGCTTGGGATTGAAAGAGGTGGTTTTTTTATCTGGAAGTTTTTGCCTGCTCCGACAAGGTCTTGTCTGGGCAATTTTTTTGTCTGATCATTTTCGCTTGCTCTGGTGAGGTAGTTGTCAAGCCCCGGCCATGCCCGACCCGAGCCGAACCCGGTCCAAGGGCCGGTCATAGCGCGCGGGGGCGACGAAGTGAAATTGAGAAACGATTCTAGCGGAAGACTTAATCCCTAACCACGGGCGATTAACAGCAACACGGAGTGCGCACAATCCTTTGAGCAAGAGTAAATAAAAGGGAAGAAAAAGGTGTTGCTTAACACAAAGTAAACAACAATCTCAAACCCACAAGCTTAGTTTAAGTAAAGCCCACACCGGCTCAAAATAATAAGTCATAAGCAAACATAATTGTAACATGTGACATAAATCCACAACAAAGAACCCTACACATAGGTTCTAACATAAAACATGAAACAAAATGAAGGAAAGTCACGCAACGATCTCCATCATCACACCCAAGCTACCTCTGACCTTTCCTCAAAAAGGCAATCCTGTCCGTCTGCGTGTCGCACCACGCAGCCCCAAATCAAAACACAAAAGAGGGGTGAGTTTTAACACTCAGCAATGGTTTTAATATCACTGTCAACGTAGAAAATATGATAGCTTAGAAATGAGATCGTTTCAGATCAAAGATTTACATGGTGCATCACTTTCTGATCACACATTCATATCACTCAACACTGCATCAAAATGCATAATTCAACCTGCAAGGATGTATCTCTAGCATACATATTCTCACATGCATTCACATCATAACCAATCCCGCATGGACGTATCTCTAACATACATATTCCACATGTATAACATCAAAATCAACATGCATGGATGTATCTCTAACATACATATTCCACATGCATAACATCAAAATCAACATGCATGGATGTATCTCTAACATACATATTCCACATGCATAACATCAAAATCAACATGCATGGATGTATCTCTAACATACATATTCCACATGCATAACATCAAAATCAACATGCATGGATGTATCTCTAACATACATATTCCACATGCATAACATCAAAATCAACATGCATGGATGTATCTCTAACATACATATTCCACATGCATAACATCAAAATCAACATGCATGGATGTATCTCTAACATACATATTCCACATGCATAACATCAAAATCAACATGCATGGATGTATCTCTAACATACATATTCCCCATGCATAATGTCATCACAATCCACCTCCATCAAGGAGTAATCACACGTTAACGTCACACGTACGGGAGCATAGACAAGGCCACGAAGGCGTGTCATGGTACAAAATTCTACACAAGAATTCAAGAAAGATCGGGGTTGTCAATCCCTAATACCGCTCGCCCCGGACGATCCTGGCCAAGGATGTCCCATTCTCACACAGAGAATCTAGAGCAGGGGTGTTCGCCCAGGGACATCTCCTGTGGAGGGAAGAGCCCGAGTTCTCACACAGAGAACCCTAGAACACGTGGTAGCGGGGTGCACACGGCATACCACACTGGATTCTCAGGGTCCAGATGACACACATAAAAATATTCTCACATGTCTGCAAGACAAGTACACAACTCGTCCCCACATCATTCCATTAAACAAGACTCAACCCGGGGAGTGCACTCGTTCCACACAGGAACTCCAAATCGTTCCACACAGGAACTCCAAATCGTTCCACACAGGAACTCCAAATCGTTCCACACAGGAACTTCAAATCGTTCCACACAGGAACTTCAAATCAAAATATGTCCTTTCGGACCAATCAACTTGCGATTAATCCACGATCGATAAACCCGGCACACAATTCCATCACATTGCATCCAATCGGTCAAATTCGATTAATCACGATGAAGCCTCAATTGGAAATCCATTTTCATGATGCATGCAGCATGGTACATGCGTGGGCAAAGCATACATGAATCCTAATCATGATAAGTGTTCTCACCAGCCCCTAATGCATCATTCATAATCACGATATTAAGCTTCATCATCATCATTTAACCCCCACATGTGTGTGTGTAACTAGTAGAAGCCTTTCACATGATGCATATTAACATGCTTGAAAATCAACTCACCACCACACTACACATGTGAATTTCTACCTAAACATGAATTCCAGCGGAAATCATAGTAGAAGAATCGTTGAAATCTTAGCTAGGTTCAAAACTCAACCACAAAGGCTAAACACCTATAACATCACTCATTTCATCATTGAGTCATGGCATTCACCAACATTCACACACCATTAATCACAATTTATCATGACAAATCTGTCCAACAATGATTGTAGTCCTACTGAAATATGCTTAACCAAAGGGAAACAACTATTCATAAAATCAAAATAACGATTCCAACATCATGCCACAAAATATAAGTCATTCCACCATCACTAAGCATATATCTCAACTCCATAAACTCAATAGCATGCATTTCCAGTAGCCTAACATAGCTTAAAACACTCCACATTCATATAAAATTGGCAAGCCAAAGTGGAATCATCAAAATAGGCATCATACACTCAACATGCAATTTTTCAGGTAGCCGATCGATCGCCCTTCAGGCCGTTCGATCGGTTACACGCAAAATTTTGAAAATTTCAGTTCAGCCGATCGATCGCCCTGCAAGGCCGATCGATCGCCAACACGAAACAGTCATCTTCTTCCTTTCGCAAATCCAAACCGAAACACCATAGAAAACACTTCAAATCCACATCTAACACCCTAATCATCATCAAAAGTCCTCCTTGACTTCCAGAATATCAAACCAAACCATAATAATGCAAAACCCTAAGAAATCGGGATTAAATAATTCCATTTTCTAATCTTACCATTAACACACTAAATCAAGCAAACCATTTCGAAATAAGCCAAAAATGAAGAGTTTTACCATGGATAAACAGAGATTTCGAAGACCCATTACCTCAGCACTTGATTAAGCTCGGATTGAAGAGTCACCCTTCTTGAAATCCTTGAAAATACAATGAGTTTGAATCAAACACCAATAGAAATCGATTTACTTAAGAAATCCCTAATTAAATCTTAGATCTAGGGCTTGTTGGTAGTAAAAATCAAATTTTGACTCAACATGCAATTTTCTGTGTAGCCGATCGATCGCCCTTCAGGCCGTTCGATCGGTTACACGCAAAATTTTGAAAATTTCAGTTCAGCCGATCGATCGCCCTGCAAGGCCGATCGATCGCCAACACGGCAGAACAGTCATCTTCTTCCTTTCGCAAATCCAAACCGAAACACCATAGAAAACACTTCAAATCCACATCTAACACCCTAATCATCATCAAAAGTCCTCCTTGACTTCCAGAATATCAAACCAAACCATAATAATGCAAAACCCTAAGAAATCGGGATTAAATAATTCCATTTTCTAATCTTACCATTAACACACTAAATCAAGCAAACCATTTCGAAATAAGCCAAAAATGAAGAGTTTTACCATGGATAAACAGAGATTTCAAGACCCATTACCTCAAGCACTTGATTAAGCTCGGATTGAAGAGTCACCCTTCTTGAAATCCTTGAAAATACAATGAGTTTGAATCAAACACCAATAGAAATCGATTTACTTAAGAAATCCCTAATTAAATCTTAGATCTAGGGCTTGTTGGTAGTAAAAATCAAATTTTGACTCAACATGCAATTTTCTGTGTAGCCGATCGATCGCCCTTCAGGCCGTTCGATCGGTTACACGCAAAATTTTGAAAATTTCAGTTCAGCCGATCGATCGCCCTGCAAGGCCGATCGATCGCCAACACGAAACAGTCATCTTCTTCCTTTCGCAAATCCAAACCGAAACACCATAGAAAACACTTCAAATCCACATCTAACACCCTAATCATCATCAAAAGTCCTCCTTGACTTCCAGAATATCAAACCAAACCATAATAATGCAAAACCCTAAGAAATCGGGATTAAATAATTCCATTTTCTAATCTTACCATTAACACACTAAATCAAGCAAACCATTTCGAAATAAGCCAAAAATGAAGAGTTTTACCATGGATAAACAGAGATTTCGAAGACCCATTACCTCAGCACTTGATTAAGCTCGGATTGAAGAGTCACCCTTCTTGAAATCCTTGAAAATACAATGAGTTTGAATCAAACACCAATAGAAATCGATTTACTTAAGAAATCCCTAATTAAATCTTAGATCTAGGGCTTGTTGGTAGTAAAAATCAAATTTTGACTCAACATGCAATTTTTCGTAGCCGATCGACGCCCTTCAGGCCGTTCGATCGGTTACACGCAAAATTTTGAAAATTTCAGTTCAGCCGATCGACGCTCGCAAGGCCGATCGATCGCCAACACGAAACAGTCATCTTCTTCCTTTCGCAAATCCAAACCGAAACACCATAGAAAACACTTCAAATCCACATCTAACACCCTAATCATCATCAAAAGTCCTCCTTGACTTCCAGAATATCAAACCAAACCATAATAATGCAAAACCCTAAGAAATCGGGATTAAATAATTCCATTTTCTAATCTTACCATTAACACACTAAATCAAGCAAACCATTTCGAAATAAGCCAAAAATGAAGAGTTTTACCATGGATAAACAGAGATTTCGAAGACCCATTACCTCAGCACTTGATTAAGCTCGGATTGAAGAGTCACCCTTCTTGAAATCCTTGAAAATACAATGAGTTTGAATCAAACACCAATAGAAATCGATTTACTTAAGAAATCCCTAATTAAATCTTAGATCTAGGGCTTGTTGGTAGTAAAAATCAAATTTTGAAAGTTAGGGTTTGTAGTAAAACACAAATAAGTAGCTTTTGATGGTCAAAAACGAATTGAATCATGGGGAAAATGGTAGATTTTGAAGAAATTAAGAGAAAAGCCATGGATTAGTGCTTAATTAGAGTAAGCTTACCTTAATCGGCTTCTAATTCGGGCCTAAGTGGGGATTAGGCCAGCCCTCCTTCCTTAGCCTATTCACAAAAATGGAAATGGCTCAGGTTTGCCCTTTTATAATAAGGGTTGGGGTAGGCAAAGGTAAGTTTTGGGGTGTAAATTTGAAAAGTAGGCTAAAAGTGGTTATTTTGCAAATTTAAGCACGAATTAAGCCTAATAAAATTCTGAAAATTTTTGTGTGACCTTAAGTATATGTCTAGGTTCATTTGACATAAAAATAAAATTTTCGACCGTGGGGCCCACAGGGGTCCCGCCAAAACCCTAATTTTTGGGAAAATAGTAAAAATTCAAAAAAATCTCAAAAATTCACATTTGGTTTAAAATCACTCAAAACCACTAATATTGAAGTTAATTTTGGTTAAAACCATCACAAACTTTATTTATTTACGAAATTACCGAATAAGATCAGAAAATACGTAAATTGCACGATAACCCATAATTAAATAAAAATCAAAACCGGTTTAAAGATGAGGGTCCTTATAGTAGTATCTCAGGCTTTTTTTTTTTTTAGTGGAGTCTAAAAGAGCCTAAATTGGTTCGGTGTGAGTGGTGGGTATTTTGATTTCCTGCAGTTCCGTTGTGCCTCCGGTGGAGGTTTTTAGGGTTCTTCGCACAGGTTTTTTTCGGTTTCGGGTCGGGTAAGTGGTAAATTATTCGGGTCGGGTTCGGGTTTTGATTTTATCATTAATTTGCGAGTCGAAAGTTAGGCTCTAAAACGAGACGAGGCGGCGGCACAGGGGCAGATGGATCTCCGGAAGCGAAGAAGAGGTCATGGCGGAAGCAGCAACAAGAGAAAGAGGCGCCGGAAGCTTCACCTTTCCGACCAGAAGACAGAGTATTCTGCACCTGCGACCTCCACGGAATCAAGTAGCCAGAAAAAGCCTACAGACGACGTTCAAGGACCCTCCCAGCTCTCCCTTAAAAAACCCAAATCCTCCTCGTTTCTAGACAAGGTTTAATTTCTATTACACTTCTTCTCGTCGTTCCCAGATTTCCTAGTGAATGAAGCGATTATTTTGTTGCTTTTGGAGTGAGTATCAATGTCTGACGAGCTGCTTTGCGGAAACATTGTGCGCAGATGAGGTCTAGGTTACTTGGGGGCCATTTCAGAATGATAAATGAGAAGCTTTATACTTGCAGGTATTTGTTGTCACCCTCTCATTTTCTTTGTTTTTCATTGATATGTTCCAATCTGTTACTGTGTAAAGAGTTTGACTGCCCAAATTGATAGCTTCCTGTAAATACATGTGGAACCTCGGCTAAGCTCATTTAGTATAATTTTTTCCCCCTTTTTCAGCGGTATCGAGGCACTTCGATTTTTCCAGAAGGACCCAACACTATTTGATGTAGTGAGTATCTTCTTGGCTCTTTAGGAGGTTGTTCAGGAAATTTTCGTAGATATAATTTACTTTATGATCTTATTGTAGTATCATACAGGTTATCAAGAGCAAATGTCACATTGGCCGGAACAACCAGTGAATATCATGATCAGATGGCTGAAGAGTCACAATCCTAACATGGTTGTGGCTGATTTTGGCTGTGGTAGAAAGCTGGCTTCTTGACTTGAAATGATATGATTTTTTTTTACTTTTGTTTTGTATGGGTGTTTATATTTTTTTTTATTGGACATGACATCGTTAGGGGATGCCCGCCTTGCAAAGAGCGTGAAGAACAAAGTCTTTTCCATTGATCTAGTGGCTAGTGATCCATCAGTAATTGCATGTGACATGGCAAAAGTGAGTTTTTTTACATTGTTAACATGCAAACTTGTTTACTCTTAAGAGATTTTGATTAGATACTCGTTTTAGACGCATTTAACTTTTTCTAGTTTATGTATTCTACCTGTTTCACCGCATTAGCAGTCTAAATGTTTTTGCATACAAGGAAGAAGGTTCATATTCTATATGCACGAAGGGGATGGCACTATTATTGCTTTACATTAAAAGAAAACCCTATTTTATATTTAATCTAAGGACATGAGAATCGACATGTCTCTTTAATAGTTGTATGCACAATTATGAAGTGGGGATTAGGATACCTACCCTGTAGCATATGGAAGGTTCATTGTTTCACGTCATGCTTCAGTTCTTGTCTTATTTACACATATCTTAAACATTTGAAGCCTCATCCAATGAACATTTCACAGGGAGCTTCAGTTTGGTACTGTATGTGACAATCTAAAACCTTCATCTGTTTCATGATATTTAATTTATTTTGTTTTTAATATTGCCAAATGGTGCCATGCTGTAAAACTTTACCACTAGTTTTAAATAAACGAATGTTCTGGTTCTTGGAACTTGGTTGGCAGTACCTTCTTTTAATAAAAGTGCCTAATTTTTTGTTTTTGTTTCAGACACCCCTTGATCCCTCATCAGTGGATGTTGCTGTTTTCTGCTTGTCTTTAATGGGAACCAACTTCGCGAGCTATATACAGGAAGCATTCAGAGTTTTAAAATCATGGTTCAAATGCCAGCTCATTGAATATTTGGATTTTATGTTTGGTCATTTGGAGCCTCTATTAACTTCATCTTTTTGCAGTGGCTGGCTTTTGATAGCCGAGGTACGAAGCAGGTTTGATCCAAATAATGGTGGGGCAGACCCGGGAAAGTTCTCCAAAGCTGTGCAGGGACTGGGCTTTACTTGTGTATCCGAGGTTTTTAATATTTTCATGATCAAGATTGTTGGTAACCAAACTCAATATCTGCATCTGATGGTCATTTAAATTGTTTCACAGGATTACTCAAACAAGATGTTTGTTCTTTTTTTCTTCCAAAAAAAGGTAATTTATAGATGTTGAGTACGCATGTTCATAAGTAATGTTTATTTACTGAACAGATTTTTATAGATTATCTGTTGTACATGTTGCAGAAACAAAAAAATGAGAGGAAGGAAATTGAATGGCCGGAGTTGAAGCCTTGCATTTACAAACGCCGCTGATGTTCCCTTATTCCGTGAATTTTTGTAGATAGCTAAATGAATTAAATGCATTTTCTTTTAATAGAAAGGAATGAAGGATGAGTTACCTTTAGCCGGCCATAACTTGAAATGTTAAAAAGGGGTTCAATGGTTTTATCATTTTTTATTACAACATCATTAGCATCACCTTTCGTCCCAACAAAAGCAGAATTCCCTGGGGTAGCCTACAAGGCCTAAATCGGGCGACTGTATGATGAGACCAAGCAAAGAACAGAATCAAGTTGTCAAATAGTGGTGAGACCCAGTGTTTTAAAACCCGGACCAGCCTGGCAGTTCGACCGGGTACAACTGTACCCAGTTAAAAATCTGGGCCGAGTCATCCTGGTCACCAAGTGATGTTGATCCGGCCAGTTAAACCGGTGACCCGGATGTCCGGGCTGGTTTGGGTTTACAAAAAAAAACATGAAGTAGGAAGATGAGACATGGTCATGGCTGGCAGGAAGGGGGAATGATCAGAGGGGTGGTGGTTGTGGTGTGCCATGTAAGACATGGCCATGGCCAACCAGATTTAGGAAAATACGGCCTTTCCAAAGCTGCTGGATCTTTCTGCTTTGGGGCAGATTATTCTCTAGAGCTGCCAGATCTCCCAGTCGCTAGATGTTCCCACTGCTGAGTTCTTGGCCAGGCCACCGAGGAGGGGGAAAATGGTCTTCTTGGTAATGTACAGCCCCTCTGCAAAAAAAGGGGAAAGAGTTGCCATAGAAGGGAAGAAAGGAAGGGAAGGCGGGGAGGAGCTGCCGCGGAAAGGGAAGGAGGAAGGTGGAGCCACTGAAGGGAAGGTATGAGCCATGGAAGAGAGGGAGGGAAGGTGGAAAGCAGTGCTGGCGCTTTGTCTAGGGTTTCCACTTTTCGGGGGTGCACACTCAGTGCTGCATATTATTTATACCAATTGGGTTTAACCCGAGTTGACCCACAATTAAACCTGGTTGAACTGGCCCAACCCAGACACCAATCCGGGTTTGTGTTCGGGCCGGGTTATAAAACATTAGTGAGACCTTAGCCTAGTTTTTCAATCAAATTACTAGTCGCTTAGAAACATACCAGGTAGAATGTAAAGCGCTGTATGGGTAAGGGATTCCTCGCAGATTTCACCCCGACGCCGTCCTAAATTAATGAAATTGTGTTTGGATATGGTATTATGTAATTAAACACCCAAAACAAAGACTTGACCTGAGTAGATTTATATACGTCGAGGATCAAACTGCTAAGCGTAGCTGTTGACAGCTGCATTACCAGAATTAGAAAGTATGGGGAAACGAGATACACAAATCGAATGTTGCTTATGGCCCAAATTAGGGGCCACACGATTGAGAACAGGTTTTACCACCATTTGACCAGCCAGCCAAACTTTATCTAAACAGGCTATCATACCGAACAATCAATATTATGGGAAATAACTCAGGAGTAAACATAGTCAAAAGAGGGCAGCAAAGGTTCATTTAATAAAACTAATCAACATTTTCTCCAATAATTTCATTTCGGGAAACTTCAAAATTGCAAGAGGAATGTAAAAAGAAACAATACCAACCAGAACTGCGAAGGATATTGACAAAAGCTTACAAACCCAAAGAAGCCTGCAAACAGAATAACCTGCTTGTGTAAGATCACAAATTGTAAGGTTTTTATGAATAAAATAACTTTATATAGCAAGAACAAAAACTACCTTAGGCTTGACACCAAACAAAGCAGATGGCTCATCGTCTTATGAGCTTTCAATGTAGCGTAACTTGAAATTGTGGTACACACAAGTTGCAAGAAAAAAGGGCTGACCAATGCTTTAAAATGAACCAGACCTGTATGTCATGAGCACAAAAACTAGGAGCGACAAAAATTTTACACTTAACAAGTATCTTTCAACATAAATCAATAAACACAATGCTTAATGCTTCAAATCCCTCAATCATACGAGAAGACTCCTTCTCAATATGCTTGACATGATGACCCTCATCCGTCAGATAATTTGAGAATGGTCCACGACGAAATGTATTCTCAATATACAACAGATAAGCATCAATGGACAATTCTTCTATGAGGATTATAGACTATAAACGTCATTCCTCATGGATCTGGACATCTAACGAGTTGTGATATTCTCTGCCCTATGGTGAGCCATGAATTAAGGGCCCAATGCATTTTTTTTTGCCATGTCAATCTTCAGATAAATCTATAGATGAGATCAATACGAAAAATAAACCTGTTAGTTTCCTTGAGAGAAGATGCATCAGCAGCCAGGATGACAATGCTGTAACTAATGATGTCGCAAGTACCTTACATAAAAATCAATTATCAGTATGGTGCAAACCAAACTGTTTAAAGAAATCTGGATAACCATAGTGCCCAGAATTATCTTCCAAATAATGCAAGAATCAGATAGACATGTGAAATTTAGGTGGAAATTTTATAAATACATGGGATAATATACAAAAAAAGAACAGTATTTATAAGTGCCTTTCTACAAGTTAAAGGCTGCAAGAAATATTAAAATTTTCCAGAGCAATTGCAATTCTTTTGTAGTTCAATGAAAACAATAATTTCATTGCTAGGGCCTGGGCCTACCTTTGACTTTTGTAGTTCAATGAATATTTTTCATATGTATCATTAGTCCTTCCCTAACAGTTAAGCCATTTGGCTCAGTGGTTAACTAACAGTTTGAGACAAAACAATAAGAAAACTGTCCATGGCCAGTTAGGAGATTGACATAAAACCAGTTGAACTGTTCTGCAAATAAGTTAACAATATGCATAGTAAAATTGATCTTCATAAATTCACTGGACATGTTAGGCTCAAGTCACCCCAACAAATTAATAATTCTAACGTACCAGTCCTTGAGCTCCAAGGAAAAATTTGTAAGTGAAAAGCCAGTCCAAGAAAGCATTCAGAAAAATGGCAGCTACACTAATAGCAAATGGCTGGCTTCCATCTTCAAGTGAGTAAAATACCACAACCAACACTTCACGGATAACATGGAATGGTAGGCTGATAGCATCTGTTGAATAGATAGAGCAATTAGTAGAGCCATAATTGATTACTAGCAGTGGGAAAAGAAAAAAAAAAGAACAGGATTCTAACATCATAAAAAATCTCCAAAGGATCATTTCCCACATTTTATTAGAAAAGTTGTTTTCTTTTTTTGCTAGCTGTCATACAATTTAAATCTAACCTTTATCAAAATCTGGTAGTTAAATGTTCAAAATGGTCCACTCTAATGGTGACAAACTAACAATTCATAAAGTTCATGCTGATACTTACAACAAATAAGTAGAGATGAAACAAAAGCCGTTGCAGCCGAATCAAATGCAAATCGCTGAAACAAAAAAGTAATCAATGGTTCTGCCAACACACAGAGCGCTGATGCAAGGGGCAAGACCATTGCCTGTTATACATGAACGAAAAAAAAATTCTCACAATTCTACACAATTAATTGCACTAAATGTTACATGCATACTGTGGGTTCATAAAGGTAAGGTAACAAGCACAAATATGACAAAGAAAACTGCAATATGGGCAACAGAGACAATTATAACAGGATAAATTATTCAATTGTCATATGGAAGATAAGCTTAACACTATCCTCGGCATATAATCCAGCAAGTGGACAATTCCTAGTAATATAATTTGTGCAAGATAAATTACAATACATGCAACAAAAACGTACATAGAAGTCACCAAGCAAAAAAAGTTACATAGAAATTAAGGTTCCTGATTCATGATTACAAGTTCAATTGCAAGTTATGGTTTTGCTGTTAAGATTTAAATAGTATTCCTAACATGAATGTTAAAAAAAACTGCTCTTTGGCTGTAACAAGAGAGATGATAGCACAGAAGACTTTGTATGATTCACCTCTATAAACTATTATGACTTTAAGCTTATATATCATGAGGCTTGTAAAACAAATTCAGGGATCAACATGTTTTGTAGTGGTTCTGATCATTTTATTACCACCAGTTATACAATGAACAGATAAAGAAGTTGACTAAAAAAAATTTGCTTTAATTTATCGTTGTATGGACACTCATAGGAAGTTAACCGAATTCAGAACAAACTATGATACAGGTCAGTCAGTATACACACAAAAGATGACGATGACGATCATGATGTAATAAATCTACTGATAAAGTACATTAAAAGTTTCCAGTTAAGTTTTGACAAGACCTAACAACTAGGAAATATTTCAGTAGGCATCCATTTTCATGTACTGAGACAACAAATCCAGGTGATTCAGAACCAGCATTGGCTCCAATCTGAAGATCAACTGCACTTTACATATAACCTTCCTGATCCTTAAACATTATATATCAACACTTCATGCTCTAGATATTTTTTGGCAAGTATGAGATACTTTGAACTTACAGTGCACAAGAGAATTGTCTGCTGCACAGTCTCCTTCAGTGTTGATGATGACTAAAACAAATAAGCAAACCAACAGTAAAATGTCCATATTTTTTGGAAAAGCCTATTTCTTGCTTTATAATAAGAACCATATATGAAACACTTATACCTTAGAAAGCCTTGAAATAACGGGTAAAACAGGTAGTACAACAGTGCTCAATATGATGCCCAATGGAGCCATGGACAAAAGATGTGCATCTAAAAATTTAAGTGAGTCATCAGTATTTTTAAAAAGTAATCCAACAGTATAAGACCACTTTAGTAAAATTCCAGTACAGGGCAATTGCCATTCATCACTTGAGACCTTCCAACCAATACACAGATCTTGGGATGGGAGAGGCTTCTCAATAGGTTGTCTCAAAACCATTGTGCCACTGAAAATGTTGCCTTAGGGAGAGCGAGAAAAGTAAAAATCATGCACATCTAGTTAGATGGTTTCCATATTATAGCATTGAGCATATCAGACTCGACTTGCAAAACATATTTCCAGTAAGACATATGATGATAACATAGTAGATAACGTTTGTTCAAAGCACAAGACCAGTTATAATTACAAACTGTCAGATCATTCAAAACAATCATATTTAATTATATCTTCCTAGTAGTAGAAGTTATAGGAGAGACTTACAGGAGAGACCTGCAGCAGCACCAGGAATAAAAGATGCAAAATAAAGATCTGTTATAGATGCTAATTGTGCCAACCCTGAAGTTAGTATGGCAGGAAGAGCCAAAGTAAATAACTGCACAATTAGGATAATCATTGTTGAAAATATGGCCAGAAAAATAGTTGCTGTAGATAAAATATTGGTTTCTTGGGTACATTCAAAATTAACCTTGAAGAGATGGTCATTCTCTTTTATGTTCTTCCACGAGAAAGATGTGAGCTGGAATCCAGCTTTCTTAAGCAGACACATCTGAAAGTACAAGTTTGACAAGAACTTGTATTACAATTTTGGTTAAACAGAAAACATTCACATTAAGTTTTGTATCTATGTCCATGTCATCAAATAATCGTTGCAAAATCAAGTGTGCACACCACCAAGTATGTTTGAGTCATATAATAAAGCAGTAACCATGGGTGAGCGTCGGAACGGTGGGAAAAAATATGCTAGCATATTCCCGGGTCCTGGACTTCCAAAAGCTTACCAACTACACAATTCACAATGTCGCATATTATTCTGATCAACCATGCATGCCAGCTATGGTGGAAATGCTAGTTGGGAGGCGTATCATCCATCCAGAAATTATCTACTTAAACAGTAGCCATCCACAAGTTATGGCTTCTACAGTCTGAAGGGAACTTTGGCATAGAATCAACTGGTAGCTGCAACTATTTATCCGTAAAGACTTTTAAGACAGTTTTTGCTGCAATAAGACCTTCCACATGATGGTTTCGGGTCATCGTATACAACTCTATGTAAAGTATGCACCTCATGTTTTGGCCCCATAAAGGAAAATGATAATCAAAAGTGCTTGTCTAGTAAGAGTTAACCACCTGTGTAAGCCATTGCAAGAGAACACCAACAGAAGCTGCAGAGGATATAAATATTCCACCTACAAAAAACACACTCATCATGATGGTAGAGTAATACTTTTGGGGAAAAAAACTAAAAATCAAAAGAATAGTCCTTTAAATGCAGTCAACTCGAAACTAGTCAGAGGTTTTACCAGTTGACGGGATGCTAGAACGGAAAACATCTGATTTACTGCTTAAAACATAAATGACACACTGCAGTGGCAAAGATATCAAAGTCTTTATGCTAATTCAAACACTAGAAAGCCCATATCAATAAGCAAAATGGAAATGTGTTCAGATAAACATAAGATATTTGAGCATAGAACTTCAACTTACAACTATAAGAATAGGTATATTTGTCAAAATAGGGCTGAGAGAGGGGATAATGTTGTAACCTTCTGCGCTACATTAATAAGCAATTTCTCAGACAATAATCAGAAAAAATAAACAGTTAAATTGCCTCACCACTTCAACTGACCTCAGAGATCCAAAGCCAAATCCGACTGAGCCAGCAAAAAGTATACAAGGGGCCATTAATTTCAGCTGGAAGAAAAAAAAAAGGCCATTTCAAGGTAAGTTGCATAACTGTATTTTATGGAGGGAACTCTGAAACTTAAGCATAACAGTATTCTGAAGAAAAACTTCTAGAAGTAGGACCCTTAATAATCTGGGTCTTACCTGTGTAATAGCTATACTTTTAATAACTTGACCTTCAAGTGAATCCCACAACCTGTATATTTTAAGTCAATGAAAAACTCTAATCAACATGCATGCTTTCTTGAAACGTTTCACGACCTGACTCAGATATGGAGCCAATTCAATGACTGGGCTTTACTCAAATCGAGATGGGTCAACACAGCTGGCCAGGGAGAAGAGTTAGGTTAAAGTAGCCGAAAGTCACTTGTTCTAGGAAAAAAAGCCACAATGATAGCAGAAAATTTGGTGTTTTTTGTTTGTTTGTTTGTGTTAGAGGGGAGAAGCCGACCCCAAATTGTTGGGAAAAGGTGCTACTTGATTATGATTATGTGTTAAAGGGGAGAAGCAAGAGGGGGGAGAAAGTATAGGGATTCCCCTGTCTCAGTCCTCAGAACCTGAATTTGACCCCGTAGGCCTAGAGTGGCCATTTCTCCAGTTGGACCAGCAGCACCAAAAGTGCCCTGCCAGCCATTCCATGAAAACTAAGTAGGCTATAGTTGAACTGTTTTGACCCGCAGGGTTAAACACTTAAGAAAATCCCCTTGTACTATTGACAACTTACAACTTATACAGATGCAATGTGGCCACAGAGACAAAAGGCTAATAATATAATGCCTACAAGCAATCATATTGTAAAATACACACGCACACGCAGAGGAGGGGGGAGGCCGGCCACTACTTATTGGGAAGGTTGTCCCTTCCCAAGTACAAAGTTCTCATTTCATTGGCACATTTTCTTTACAAAATCTTGACGAAACAAATCATTGAAATTGTCCTAAAAGGTATACTTACCCAGGAGCAGAAAGATGAATAACCAATTCAGCAAAAAAATAGACAAAAGCGCCAAAAATGCCTCCAATCTGTGAAGCAAACATATTTAAAGAGGAAATATTCATATAACAAAAAAAAAAGCACAAGAAAAAGCAAATGAAGTCACAAATATACCATGAGCATAACTAAATGTGCATGTTGAATCAGATGCTTCCGACTTTCTCCTGAAAGTTTACTGATCAACCATGAGTTCATATGACAATATTAGTCTGCAGTTTAAAAGAAATCTGAAGAAAAAATTGCTCACACATTAGATCATTTGCAAAAATTTCCAAAGCCAATTTATCCAATCTACATTAATATAGAAGCCATGTACACATGGAAATCAACAGTGGACTATCCTGCAAATAGCTGCACCATAATTTTTGTATCACGCAAATGGTTGAGCATGAGTCTTGAGAAACTGAAAGTTCACAATTCATGATGTTTAATAATAGTTGCATTTATGTCCTTTGCATGACCAACAGGCATTTCTATAATTACACAGTCGCTGATTAGTAATGCAAAACTAGTTGTACAATATTCTTTGTACTGAAATTCACACATTTAACTAACTTGGGTTGGAAATTTCAAATACACATGAACATAATTAAGAAAAACAGTAAAGTAAATATAACAACCTTAAGGCAGTGGCAGTAGTAATGTGAATAGGCCCGTTTACACCTGCAAATGATTTTGGTTGGAGCTGGTTGAGAAAAAACAAGGTGGCATTCAAATAAAAAGCAATGTAAGGAAAGAAAAAAAAAGTGTGGTCACAATGCACAAAAAAAATAAGTCAAACGAACAAAAGATCAATCAATCCAAATTTGTTAAGGATCACTTTAACCTTCATGGGTCGTCAAACAGAGGAAAGACTAAGTCAGCTAGAATGTATAATATTTGTAGGCAGTTAATGTCAAAAAAATTGTCACCCTAAGTACTTTATTAGCTGATATATACCATCCCAGAAGACTAACCTCCTATAAGTGCTGTGAAGAAGCTAGGAACCACAGATGCATGTCTGTATCATGGAAAATATATATAAATAAAACTCACAACTGCAAAAATAAAACCACATTCCATATAACGGCATGCAATACTTATAAGAAGAATTCCATTTTCCAATTACTCCAACAAATCTCGCTCTCTTCTGACACCATTTACGAACATGCAGAATCCAAACATTACATAAATGAATTCACCTCAGCAATTCGGACCCAGAAATGAAAAGAAAAGAAAAAGTCAGATTGCATTACCTATATGCAGAAGCCACGGGACCCAGTCCAAAAGCAGCTGCGAGGAGCATCTCCCGTAGGAGTCCCTGACGCAGAGGACAGAATCAGTAACTTGAGGCAACAAGCGAACGGTAACTGCTAATTTGAAAAACAAAAGATACTTAAGATATCAGTTACAAGGGAGGGAGCTGGGTCATTCACCAGAAATTTACTCGAGATAGTGGCAAGAGTGATCAGCCATGCATTTTTTAGCAATCCCGCTAAAACATCACAAATTTCACAAACATAAAAAAGACAAGAATACAAGAATGACTAAAAGGATGAAAGATAGTTACTAGTGTTTTACTTATAATCGTGCGAGTTTTATCATTTATCTAATTAGAGACGACGAGGTAACGTACGGTCGATTGAAAGGGAAGAAGTAGTAGAAGTAGAAGAGAAGTCATTGGAACTGTCGGATGGTAAGTCTCCAGAAAATGCCTTGAGCGATCGACTGCGCAGGTTGCAGAGATTAGGGTTGGACGATCCACTGAGAGTTCGAGAGGGATACAGAGAGATGGTAGATTTGAGAGGGAGGTGACGACGCTCGGTGCGAGATTCTCCGAATCGACACTGGGGGGAATATACGGCAGCACCATGGCCGAATGCGGCGTTGGCGGCGGCCATTTTAGCCTCTTCCGGAGGTCCCGCCGCCGGCGAGAAGCTGGGAGGAGGACCAACCCAAGTCCTCAAACCTTGGCGCGCAGAATTTAACGACTCAAATGGCCACCTGGGCCTTTCATAGCGTTCACGGGCCTGTCGCATTTTTTCGTGAACGGTTCATGATTTGTGGCTTACCAACTTCAGGTATCTAAGTCACTAGGTCTCTAAGTCACTCGTACGATTACGAATTCATCTATAACGGCTTTCAGAATCGTGCCTAGGATGTTTCATCGAGACATTACGAAGATACCACGTTCCAAGCCGTTTTTGCTTTAGTCTTTCCTTTTTTAAAAGAATTACGGGCAATAAATGAGACCGATAGTATTACTTGTGCTCTTGTTATATTTTTACGAGTAGATCCCTCATCCTCATCGAATTTTGTTTTGCATGTTGGCTTTTTGTTATAACGTGGTTGTTTTTTGGTGCCTAATTCCAAAGAGTTGCGCATAGATATTCTTCATTTTTGTTGCTTTATACCTACTTCTGTACATAAGAGGATATTTCAAACTTATAAAATGGTCTCTTATAGCTTTGACTGACATGGTCTTAAATAGATAATTCACCAATCTGTGGGCCAATGTGACATTTATAGCGAGCTAAGAGTAATTATACCACTCTATCTGGTCTTCTTCAGCCGCTTTTAATTTCAGAGCAAATTTGGGAGGATATTAGCATGAATTTCATTGAGGGATTACCCAAGGTTCAAGGCAAATACATTGTCTTCGTTGTGGTGGATTGGCTTTCTAAGTATACACATTTTTGGTACTCTTTCACCCTTATACTGCCACAACTAATATTGAGGTTTTCATATGCGACATTGCTTGTCTTCGTGGGATGCCTAAGATTATTGTTTGTGATTGCGATAAGGTATTCTTATCTGCATTCTAGTAGGAGTTTTTTTGCCTCCAAGACACTTCCTTTCACATGAGTTATGCATATTATCCATATATGGATGGGCAATATGAAGTGGTAAACCATTATCTCGAGCTATATTTACGATATTTTTTCAGGTGATCGGCCCCGAACATGACTATTATTCATTCCTTAGGCGGAATGGTCTTATAACACCGTTTTCCATACCGTTGTGGGTTACACTCTCATTCAGCTCATTTATGGTCTCCCACCTCCTACATTGCTCCATTATGTGCCACTTCGTGCTTCTGTTGATGTCGTATATATTACTCTTTAAACTCGTGATGTGGTTGAAGTCGGTGATCATGAGTTTATGATAAATGTCATGTAGATCATGAGTTTGAAGTTGGTGATCTTGTTTATCTTTGTCACCAGCCTTATCGACAAACTTCAGTTCATAAACCATCTAATGAGAAACTAGCCCATTGCGTTCATGGTCCTTATCCGATTCTAGAGCATATTGGCAAGGTTTTTTATTGTCTCTAGTTGCCCTTGGATGCACAAATTTACCTAGTGTTTCATCTTTCTCATCTTCAGAAGTTTGTTGGTGATCCTTCATCTATTCCACCGTTGATTCTACCACCAATTTCTTTTTATTCGGCCCTTCCGAAGCTTCATGCTATTTTGGAACGACAAAGTGTTCGCCGTCATAGACATGTTGTTTCAGATGTTCTTATTGCTTAGTTATACCATTTTTTAGAGGATGCTACTTGGATGCAGGAGAATGAGTTCCTTGAGCGGTATCCCGATTGGTTGCCTTAAGGATAAGGTGATACAAAGCGTGGTGGAATGATATGTTCCTAATTAGATTACTATCCTAATTAGATTACTTATTTTACTTTTCTACATTAGTCTATTTCCTAAATTCACTAGGATTAGCCTTACTTACCTTATTTCAGTAAGAATACTACTTTACTTTTCTATAAATTATAGTGCTCATCCTATTTTGAATCAAACAATAAAAATTAGGTTACTTTTATTCAATTTTTTTCCTTGATCCTTCTCTTCTCTCCCCTTTTTAATTATTCATGTGTAGACCCCTTGGTCTACACTAAAAGGGCATCTGCTAGTTGGACTGCTAGGGTTCCCCATATGGATGATGTATTGTCATCCATTGAGGGATTGACTCAGATGGTACATGCTCAGCAATAGAGTACGAAAGACATTGGTGGGCAGGAACAACTAAACTTGGAGTACTTCAAGAAATTGAATCCTCTTAGTTTCAAGGGCGGAGTGGATCCTACTTAGGCAAATAATTAAAGTTTGCATATGAAGAAGATCTTCAGTGCTAGAAAGTGCTCAAGGAAGGAGAAGACTCGCCTAGTTGTGTTCACTTTTGAAGGTAAAGCTCAGCGATGGTGGCTTTATGTGGAGAGACAACAATTCCATGACCGGGTAGACAAATCCTGTAAACAAAAAATGCCCCTAGTTAGCTTGTGCACATGGACAAACCATCATGGAGTTCACTTTAGAAGTCTCATTTAGTTTTCTCATTATAGTATTCCAGTCTTTTTGATCCTAGGAGGAACCTGCCCTTTCGGACGTAAAACTCTACCATTGTGGATAGAAAACCCTGCCTTTTCGGACATAAAATCGATTCATTCAAATCCCTAATGCAACTAATCAGGAAAAATATGGATTCTCACAGTTTAACAAAATATTTTTATGATATACATGACATGATTCAAACGTGAACAATACTAAGTGCATACAAGCATAAGTAGTTATACTAATGAACAACCATATCATGCATGAAACATAGTCCATATGTAGCTATTAGGATCATGTAAGCATAAGTATGTGTAAACATAAGTGTACATATTCATAAATAATTTAAAATACATGGGACATGGTTCATACATGATTAATGTTGCATGTGTGCAAGCATTTATACTTCAGCATAATCATACTCTACTAGTAACATGTAAGAGACATAAAGAAATCATCAAAATTCAGTTTGAAAATAAGCACAAAGTCAAATTCTACTTAGCCAGTCATGGCCTCATGGGGTGATCGATCGGGCACAAAGAAATCAAAGATAGTCGTTTTGCAATGTAACTGTCCGATTGGCCTGCAAGGGCGATAGATCAGTCATGGCCAAAAACACCAAAGTAGTTTTATTTTTTGTGAACAAAACCAATTTGAATCCCCATCAAAACTTCATGAAACTTTAAGTAATCATCATCTAAGCTTTAGATATGAAATGTCTAACATAACTCATGCATATTCATGTCAAAATATAATTAAAACACACATTTAAGAAGATTTAAGCTCACACATTCACATACTTCAAGAATATAAATCTACACACAATTATAGTGTTAATGCAAGTAAAGCCTTATCAAACAAAAACCATTTACCTTAAATCAGTTGGTAAACCCTTCGATCTCTTCCCAAACTCAAAGAATCCCTACCCAACAAATTAGGCCATATTAATTATAAAAAAAAAATTCTACCTTTTCATAAAAGAGAAACTCAAAACCACTAATAGAAGATAGATTGATCATTCTCTTATGTCCAAAACATAAATCACAAGAGTAGAAGCAAGAATAAAAGATATAGGGTTTCAAAATATTAGTAAAAGAATGAACTTGAGGAGGAGAAGAACATGTGGTTGAAGGTAAAAACACAAGAAAACATGAAGGGATTTGATTAATTTACCTTGTATTAAGCCTTTCCTTCTTGAGAAGGGGTAGAACATTGTAAATTCTTCAAAAATTTCAGCCCACCCTAAATGGAAGGAATGACTAATGTGGTTATTTATACGAAGAGTGAGTAAGTGGCCTTTATATAGGTCCAACGAAGGAATGAGTAAACCCACTAAGGAAATAGACTAAAATAAATGTGACAAGGCCTAAGCCCATCCAAGATGTCAAGTAAAAGTTACAGTACAAGAAATTGGTATAATGATGTTGATGATCGTGGGTCATAGAGTAGGCCTCACTTCTTTAATATAAGGAATTATATAAAATTGTTAATAAATAATATGGTAACATGATAGTTTATGGTAGACACTAATGTTTTTAACAAGTATTTCTACCACATGGCTAGGAAAATGTATTCGTCACACCTCGCATAACCCTCGATGGAATTGGTACACTAACCCCCCAACAAAAATTCAAAATAAGACCATAAAAATTCAAATTAAACCAAACTGTTACATTATAAATTTTTTTTTGGATCTCACATAACTTAGCCTCATTTTGTTTGACTGCATTATTGTTTAAGTATGTCCGGCTAAAGCTACAACTCTAGTTAGTTTTTTCCTTAATATTTTGTTGCTCAACGAGCTCTTGTATTTTTCCAACTCAGAAGCATTAGCATAAAATTCAAATGGGTATGACTCTATTTATAGCCTTCTTGCGCCAAAATTGAAAATGATCTCCTTAAATTTCATATTTTTTTAAGGTTCCCGTTTATATGAGACCAGGCTCATATAAGGATCATGAGCCAAGTTTATAATTACCGTTGGATGTTGATCCAACAACTTAATCTGATTTTAAGATGGATAAGCTCTTAACTATGGTTAGCTGATTCCTCTTTGTCTCCCCCACCTCCCTCCTATCGACACCGTCTCACTCCCCTACCCCCTCTGCCCTCCCTGATCCCGCTCCCCCACCCACCTTCCTCCCGCCATTGTTCCTCTCCATTTTCTCCACTCCCTCCTGTTGCCGCCGTCTCGCTCACCTAGCCCCTCCGCCCTCCCTACTCCCGCCACCCCACCAGCCTTCCTCCCCGGTGCCACACACCGCCGCGTAGGTGGCCCCCGCTCACCATACATGTGGTCCTCTCCTCCCTGTACCTGGGCAAGTGGTGGACATGGGCGTCGACATGGTCTGCAACTGGAACAACTTCTGGATGGTGAAGCCCAAGCAGGTGGTGGTCCTGTGGGACCTTGACAACAAGCCCTCTACTAGTTCGGTGACAATGTTGACATCTCCGATTATGCCAATCACCACTCCTTCGTCCACATCCCGAACTAAATCTGTGAGCAGCGCAACGAGTGCCGACTAAGGAGGGAAACATGCTTTTTGCAGCGGCCGAGTTTGACAACGGCTATGAGGAGGACGTAGGTGATGCAGATGCCATTGTGGATGAGATCGTGCTCACGAACAATTCTGGTGATGGCCAAGTTTCAGCATTTTCAGATGATAGAGGGGTGGATGAAGAAGGCAGTGATTGGGAAGACAATTCTGAGGACTAAAGAAATTGTTCTTGACAAATTTTGTATTCAGTGAAAACCACTCTTAAATAGAGTAGTATGTTACATATTACAATCTGTTTGATAAAAGCATTGTATTACAGTTAGTTTGAGACAGTTGAGAGAATAGAGGAGATTTGATTTGGGAAAATCTTGTGACCGAATTAAGGTTGTTGGACGATTGTTATTAGTCTTTGATAGAGTCAAGACTATTAGACAATTGGTTAGGCTGAAGTGGTCTATTACTCCCCTGCAAGCTAAAGGAGGTAGCGACATTGAGCTTGGAACGAAGAAATTCTAGCTGAGAATGACTAACTCCTTTTGTAAAGATGTCAACCACTTGTGCAGTAGAGGAAACATAGTTAACAACCAGAGCTTTGCGTGCAACATGTTCACGAATAAAATGATAGTCAACTTCAATGTGCTTAGCTCTTGGATGAAAAATTAGGTTAGCACTGAGGTAGATGGCAGACACATTGTCACAGAGGATGTGCGGAGCATGAGGTAGCCAGATTTGAAGATATTTTAGAAGAGATTGAAGCCAAGATAACTCAGCACATGTGTTAGTGAGACCTTTGTATTCTGCCTCTGCACTAGAGCGTGCGATAGTGGGCTGCTTCTTAGAGCTCCAAGAGATTAAATTAGGGCCAAGATAGATACAATAACAACAGGTGGAATGACGCATCAGGACAACCAACCCAATCAAAATCAATATAATCTTAAAGAGTATTGAGAGAACCACAGAAAAAGGCCATGAGTGATAGTAAACTTGAGATAGCACAAAATACGTTTGGCTGCCACCATATGAGCTATTCAAGGGGCATGGAGGAACTGACATACCCGTTGGACAGCGTAGGAGATGTCCGGTCTTGTCAAGGTTAAGTATTGCAGTGCTCCAACTAAACTTCGGTAAGCTGTGGGATTAGCCAAGAGTTCACTCATTGGCATCAAGCCTATCTCGACTCATGTATCTACAGGCAGCAAACTCCGTCACAAGATTTTCCCAAATCAAATCTCCTCTATTCTCTCAACTGTCTCAAACTAATTGTAATACACTGCTTTTATAAAAAATATTGTAATATGTAACATACTACTCTATTTAAGAGTGGTTTTCATAAGAACAATTTCTTTATGGTATCAGAGCTCAGCAAGAAGAATGGCCACCTCCAACTCATCCACATTTGCTGCCTCATCTCCTACCAGCTTGACATCTCTAGTGACTGCTCTTCCAAATCCACAACCAATCAACAATATCAACCACTTTGTTTCTCTCAAGCTTGAGCATTCCAATTACTTATTATGTCGATCTCAATTCCTTCCATTCCTTCACAGCCATCGACTATTTGGCCATGTTGATGGCTCCACTCTACCACCACCATGCCTAATTCCAGATTCATAAACTCCATCTTGTTCCATCGAAAATCCCGAATATGATGTATGAGAGACTCGTGTTCAAGTACTCCTCAGCTGGTTAATGTCATCTCTCTCCACCAATGCATTGGGTCATGTTTATGGCCTCACTACCTCAAGGGATGTTTGGTTGCGTCTTGAGAAGCTCTATGCTTCTTCCTCCATAGCGTGAGTTCTTCGTCTCCGTGCTCAGCTACATGCCCTTAAAAGGGGTACTCTTTCTGTCAATGATTACCTTGATCAAGCCAAGTCAATTGCTGAAATGGTCTATTAAGGACGATAGGGAAGGGGAAGAGGACTATTTTTTATATTGATCGAGCGAGGTTAGTGAATTCTCTGGTTCTGGTGCATAATTTTGTTGAATTTTTTGGTCATTGTTTAACATTGTTGTTTATAATTGTGTCATGTTGTCTTACTCATTGTAATTTGCAAGGACCATCCTATGGTGAACTTTGATACAATCTGCTCCATCAGCCTCTACGACTATAAGGAGGGGGAATGCTCCGGATGCTGCCCAATTGCTGTCATTACTTCCACCTTCTTTGCGTTGATGGTTGGCTCGGCCTCAACACCTCTTACCCCATCTATCGAACCTCCCCCCTCCTGACTTTCATCTCCACCCTACCAGCTGAGGTAGTTCCCCTCTCCCAATACCTTTCAAAGAAACTTTGCAATTTCGTTCTTATAGGACACAAGATCTTTTGACATGATGTGGATCACCCAAAGCTGTTGTTGCTCGTGGCTGAGGAAAGTGCTGCATTTTCGGATGCTCGGATGTCTATGTTAATGATTTGGAAAAGGTAAATGATCACTCACTTCTGTAAAAAAATTAAAAAATTACTTTGGATAGATATGGTTACATTGTTAGTCATCTTTGTGCAGGCTGTTGCCATTGGTGATGAGGTTCTAAGAGAGGGAGAATGGCTCAAGGATTTTGGGGATGCAATCCCTCTTCCCCCCCCCCCTTCCCCCCCCCCCCCCACGGTGATATGGGAACCCTTCATGTCTTGGGTTGGTGGATTTAGGAAGCTTAAGGTAATTATATAACTTTGTTTTTTATGTCAAACACTATGAGATATCAACGTTAATAATATTGTGAATTGATGAGATATTTATGTTGTGTTACTTATGCCTGCTTTGCTGTATGGTTTTTAATGGGGCATGGCAAATGCTAATACACCCGAAGATGCATGAAATGCACAAAATAATGTTGTAGAGGGTACTTTCCTCTGCAGGACAAATTACATGGTATTGTACTCAATGCCTCTTGCCCTGTCCATCAGATCTCCCCACTCCTGACTCCCATCTCCACCCCGCTGGCTGAGGCAGCCCCCCTCTCCTAGTACCCTGTGCACCTGCCCCTTATTCTCTCCCTATGTTGTTTCTATGCTTTTGTTTTCTTTGTCAATGACAATATAGCAAATTAGTAGCTCTAGTAGTTAGAACTTTCTGATTTCTTCCCTTTTCTCATTTATTTCTTTCAATTTTTGTTTGGTATTGATCATTGGGTTGTGACTGGAGTTCGTCCTTCAATTTTAGTGGCTTTTGTTATTCATGGAAATGGAAGATAGAGGAAGATGTTTTACTTTAAAAGCTAATGCACTATTAGATTATTCAATGATAGAGGAAAGAATAAGTATGGAAGTTACCTTACTTCTGTAAGTTGTTTGTTGCTGAAATGTGTTTGTAGAATGAAGCTTGCAGATAATGACTTTTGTAAGATAAAACAGGTGCTACTCAGAAGGGGGAAAAAAGTCTTTATGTTTGTGGTAGGGTTGCTATAAGGCTAAATGCTTCTCTATAGTAATGACATATGGTATTTCTAATGAGGATATGCTATTGGGATGAGGATGATACTTAAAATATATTTGATAACTAGCATGTTTTCATATAAGTTGTTGTTCTATTGTGTTATTTACTATGCTTCCCTGATTTGTCATATGTGAAAGATTTTGTCCCTCATTTAAGCAAAAAGTGCAATTTTTGGTTCCAATTGTTTACCATTTATGTCGAGTTCTTAATTTAAACAAGTGAATGAATTATTTTATATAGGTAATGAATGCATTAAGTAGTACTAGTCGGGCCATGAGTACTATTTGTTTGTTCTTGCAACTTTTTGTTGCACAAATAAATGAACTCATGATCCAAGTGGGATACATAAATGCAGGTGACCCCCATAAAAAATTTCCATTTGATGTGTTTATTGTCACTGTTAGTTTCTTGTGTCACATTAACGCAAACCAAGAGAGTATTACATGTGTGGAATTGACAATGTAGATGAGATTTTAATGTCTTGTTTTTTAAATTGTGAATGTTGGAGTAGGATTTTATGCATTAAAGTGTTCTCTACTTTTCTTTAATGCTTGGCCTACCTTGTTCTTAATAGGTTCAATGGAGGCTCTTTAGGTTCCAACTTTAGTATCCATGTCATCTCCATGACCCCTCCAATCAAACAGTGAGTATTTACGGTCACCTAAATTGCCCACTTTCGCATTATAAGGGCATATTTGCTTATTTTATTGCATATCTAGTATTTTTTGCTAATATGAGTGCTGGAGCTAGTGTTGGTGGAGAGAATTCATCATCTTTGGAGTTTGGCCCCTCATTGTCAAGTCAGACTCCCTTCTCCTTGTCTCGATGATCAATGCTGATTTTGTTGTGCCTTGGGCTATTCATCACTTAGCTGATCAAGAGATCCATGAATTCATTTATTCTCACCCGGTTTCTATTACACATGTTTTTAGATATAGAAGATATCACTACCTTGCTAAAGACAACTTGCTCATATCTCTCTTTTTCCTTTTTTGTATTGCATTTTATTGGGTTGAGACTGATTCTCTAGCACTAGAGGATTCACAGTCTATGTACAAGGTAGGTTTATGTCATGACCAACTTACACAAACAACAGGATTTGGGCCTTCATGTTTGTACTTTTGTCCAGAAAGGAGTGAATTGTTTTTATCATGCCATTTGAGAATTTACACCGGGTGAGATAAAGGATCACAATAGAGCTAAATGCTGCTACAACCAAATAATGTTGTGTGATGAATAAAAATTGCAGATTGGGAATTTTATGTGAGCCTTGCAACTAATAGTGTAAGCCAGATGCTTTTAGAGACCCATAGCAGGAGCACCTTTTCTGGACAAGATTGTGCTGATAAACCTTTTTCATTGCTCAAAATTTAACCTTACACCTTACTAAGATATAGTATTAAAATTGAATCACATCTTTGCACTTTTACAACAGGTGTGAGTTTCTAGATAGGGTGGTTGGTTTCTTTTGAGATTATCCCTTCATGACCCATTCCCGCCCTTGCACATTGAGGTGAGTCAATTTGAATGCAAAGCTGTTTCTTTTCTGAAAGAGGAATTTGAGATGTGCTAATAACTACAAATGTTATCATAAACACTGAGTACTGGGGACGCAGTGAAGCGTGGACTGGATGTGCAAGCAGCTATCAGAGAGTTCTCAGCTTTGGATACATAAGCATTGAACAAATTTGTCAAATCAGCATGACTTGCATGTTTTTATGCTATTCAGTTAGATTTTCAAGGTTAACCATCATGCAGGTTGATAGCATTCAACTAGTATAGCACTTTGTGGACCACCAACTACAAGATAACAAGTATCTTTTCATCAGTAGTCGGAAGAGAAATAAATTGCCTCTATTTGATCATTAGAGAATGTTAACCGCCTCAATATGACAGCAAAAAAAGAATGCATGTAGGTGAAGAAAAAAATCACTTTTTTGCTATCCTTAAATGTTGAATCCAGTGTACACTGTTTCATCTTTTGTTTTGTTTTTTTCTTCTAGTTTATCAAGGACTTCTCTTATTTTGAAATAAAAATGAGCTGACAACATGTGGATGCTACATTTGTTATTTTGCTATTAGCAAATTTTTATATGAAGTACATTTTATGGAAGGAACCAAAGCCTGAATTAGAGAAGCTTAAGAATGAAAAGAAACATTTTCATTTGACAATTCTCAAATGGGGTAAGCTGAGATAAATCAATTTGAGAAGCATCAAGAGCTATCCTTGGAAGTTCATTATATAAAGAAGAAAACCTTTTGACTGATAACTACAAGCTTCTTTAGTCAATGCATCAAAGTAGTACCTTTCTTTCTTGAACAATAGCATAATTTGCTTCCCACGATGTGGAATGATGTAAATTAATAGTTCAGTCTCCACCTCCAAAAATGAGATGCCCAAATAAATAGCTCCATTTAGAAAATAGCTTTTAAGAGGCTTCAATTGAGTAAAATGGTGTTATTAATATGGGACATTTTATTTTTCTAAATAGAGCCATTAATATAGGACGGAAGGAGTACTACCTAGAACTACTCTAAGGCCAATTTAGCCTTTGGCAAATGGGGGAGAGGGGGTCTTTTATGTGTATCAACAAAAAAACTGCTCTAGCTTCTTCATTTAGCATGGCTAGAGGAGTATATTTGCTCCTATACTCTTCTAACATAGCACAACTATGAGAGAAAGCAAAAATAAAGGATTCTCCATAGTCCCTTATTGTAGAATTAACCCAGCCAAACCTGAGGAGTCCTTGCATGCAGATCATGATTGAGTTTGAAGAGACCTTTAGAGGGAGCTAGGAGATGGAGTTTTTTTGACGGGTTTATTAAAGTAGAAGGCCTATAAGAGACAATTCTGTGAACTTAATAAGAATAGGAGAAGAAATAACGATGAACTTTAACCAAGATGAAAACCCCAGTAGGGCAAATAATGGAAGCAAGGCAAAAAATATATGGGAAGATGTAGAAATCCCCAACAAATTTTTTTTACTCATTCAAAGTTAGGAAACCAGATTAGAATCATGAAAAAGATAATCAACAATGTCAATATCTTTAGAATGCATGATAAAACCTTGTTAGATGAAACACTTGCATAAAATAATTATAAACATACAAACCATTACTTAGATAACATAATAGTTCAATGATAACCTTAGCTTCAACCCCATCAATAGCATATTTCTATTAGGGGTATCTGAAAAGAGGTAAGTAAATACACAACTAACAAAAAAGTTTTCACAACATCCTAGAAGATTTCACATATTCTTTATCACCCAATTCTATGATCAAGATCTTCCAAGGAATAAATCCTTGATTATCATTTACATCACCACCATCCATCACCTAATAGTCATTTTCTTGTTTTGGCTTACTTGCACAAATTTAGGTATTCTTTGCTCTCCTCTCTAGTGTTTTGGTCTGTCAATATTAGTAGAAAACAAGAAAAAAGTAAAGAAAAAGAAGACTTATCTTATTAATCAATTAGAAGTGTATCCTCATTTGAAGCTTACCTTTGCAACATGAATTTCTTTCATTAAAAGTGAATATGCAATTGCAAGTTGATATCATATGAGATCTCCCTTCATTACCAGACATATTTTTTGTTATACAGGTATGAGATAGTGGAGTAAAATGGCCAATAACTATAGATAATTTATCACATACTATTTTTTTCTCTCTGGACTTGAGTCACTGCACATGATATGCGAACAATAGAACTATGCAATTTACCAAATGATCTGCAAATGATAAAAACTCCCATACTGAATACATGTACATTTTGAGATGCATACATCCACTCACATTTGGTTTTCTAAATCAAGTGGTTGTAATGTTAGAGTTTCTGATTTTCAAAAGTTTCATCATGAAGTTGAATTGAATACCTAGGGAGATCTTTGATTGGGGCCATTTAGCACCTTCAAGGACCTTGATGCATTTTAAGCCCTATCCAAAGTATAGTTGCCCCAGGATTGCTTGCATCACAATGCAATGCAATTGCACAACATTTCCATTTCAAGGCTTGGGCTTCTACTTTGGTAATCAACTTCTTTGTGATCCCTTTGTGACGATCCTTCTCTCTTGAAGTGCAACATTTGATATATAGACAAACCTAGTCCTGAGAGTAAACGAAGAATTACAGATAGCTCCTAAAATTACATATTAATAAACGCAAATTCAAATGCCAATAGGGGCAAGTAGATAAATTTTCACATGCAATGGAGCAGACTATATATAGGATTAGCTCAACATTTATTGATTATGCTTTTAATAAAATCAGCTCAAGATGGATAAATTAAATAAAATTTGAAATCAAATTCTATTGGAATTTGACTAAGATACAAGACATCAATAGTTCATAAATTAGTAGCATTATTAGAGTTTTTTTTGTGCAGTGAAATACATTCAAATTAGAAAGTTCCCAACTAACCTTCTTTGCTTAAGTGGTCCTTTTCTAGGAGGAAGGAGATGGTTGCGTTAGAGGGGAGGAAGAAAAGAAGAGATGGGAGAGAGGGAAAGTACCTGGCTGAGATGGGAGTGCCAAACAAGGTCATTGTCTTTGGCTTCATTAGTCTCACTAGAGACACTGCTACAAAAAAATAGGAGCTTGAAAAAGAGATAAAAGGTCTGATCGCCCGATCTCGGCAAGTGCGAGAAAGAAATGCCAAATTCACAGAGAATCTCCAACTGTGGGGAACTGAAAACTCTCTTGCCATCGTCCGTTCTCTGCTCCTCGTCCCCTCCTTTCATGATAAAAAAACCATTCTTATTGTCGCTGTGAGGGGGACGAGTTCCTGCAACGGTAAGGAAGAGGGGATGAGGAAATTATAAACTCCTCATAGGTGCCAGGAGATAACAACCCAAGCTAGAGAAAAGAAAGGTTCTTTATGTCAAATTAATCACTGAGCAACACTAAATCTTATTTACTCCTTATGTTTTAAATTTATAGTTCCATTTAGCAATAAAAAGTTTTATTTTATTTTATTTAAATAATTAGGTACTTCAAAAAGAGAAGTATAAGTCTATTTTTCCTTCTCTTATAGATGTGGGTTTAGTAAAAAATATTATTTTTTTTTCAAATAGAGCAATTAATATGGGATAATATAGGGAGTATGAAACAAGGGAACTAAAGCAAATATCAAATCTCAAACATACAAAACCAACCGCAAAGTCTCTTTTAAAAAAAAAATATGTATATTTAATGCTTATCATTTATAATGAGCCCGATGTAAAAAACACATAAGAGACATTTATCTATAAGATTGATGGCGTGACGTTATCGTACACTAGTTTATGCACTGTTAATCACAAATATCAATAACTCCTATGAATTCCTTAAACTAAACTTATTGGGAGCATTAAAAATATTTCCTTTTAAAAAACAGAACCTCCTCCACATAGAAGATAAAACTCGCAGAGGAGATGATACTTATTCGACAATATATAGAAACCGCACACAAACAGTTAAAGCTCATTGCATAGTAACAGATCTAAATATCTTTCGAAGGAAACGTAGAGAATTGTACAAAAAGGTTGGGCGGAGGAGAGGGTGGACCAGCAATCCCCAGATGGTTAGGGGCTTTTAAAGGAGTTTTACTTTCACTTACGTGGAAACAAACATCAAACTTTCAAAATCTATTTCTCATTAAAGAAAAAAATATAAAAAAAGTGAAACAAGTCGACTTTGATGAGACAGAACACGTGTGCCTAAGGTAAGACAAACTTGGGTCCATATTTTATGTTCAATCAAAACTTAGATAAGGATATTTTTTAACCAGATTCATTGAATGATTGTCATTTTACAAATAAAACACCTCCAGTAGACCTCCAGTAGAGAGGGAAGGGGGGCACTCACTAATTATGTCTTACATATTATAATCTCTACGAGCAAGCAAGAGAGCTTAGATGACTGATTAGAGATTGAAACATTAGGCATCAAGATCGGGCCAGGTTTTACCAAATCTGAACCGAAATAATAAAATTAAAATTAACCCATCCCTACTTTGGGCTGGGCAAATGCTTACTCCTACGGCTAATTTGAGCTTAGAAACAGTGAACCAAAAATTATCCGAGATAATTCGAGCTTCAAGACAGTAAAACATCTAAGTCCCCACCTCTGTTCACTTTAGAGGTCTTATATAATTATGATTATTATAAATAAAAAGTTTATACGAGCCTAGATTATATATATTAATATAAATTTACATTATGGACTTATTGGATTAAGATCTAACGACAAAAACAGCATAAATTAATTTATCCATGAATTACATGTGCCCAGGCTTCAAGCTCGTATAAACAGGTCTCTTATTAAATAGACGTGAACGGTGGGTGGGGGACTGGGGTCTACCCATCCATCCCCTAAGTAATTGAATGGGCAGCAGGCAAACCCCGAACGCGGAGTTCATTGTATTTGTTCTAAATGATTAAATCGATTGAAGTGTAAAATTACGCTGATAACGGCACAGCATCTATTATAATAGCGTCGCAAAAAATCATGTAGGTGGATAAGAAGAATAAACTCATTGACAGCAGACCTCAAAATAAGCACAAAGGGGAGAGATGTCTGGACTTTAGGGGGATCGGACAAATTGTTTTTGCTGGGACGATGGTTCCCAACACCTTCTCCGGATGTTGCCTTCCCTCTCTCTCAGGGAGTCAAATGCTGGGAGCAAGAACTCAGTGGAGAGCAAGAGTTGTTGAAGAAATAAGCATTGAATATAGATGGAAGAGTGGGGGAGGCATCAAAGAGACCTTTGATGGATCTAATCCAATCCAACAAGCATCTTGTTTTTAAGTGTGTGTTGTCCCCATGTCGAGGGTCAGCTTCCATGTGCCCATGAATTGTTTTTGGCTTCCACCTCTGCTGCTTCTTATAACAAATGCTTGCACCGTCTCGTCTTCTTCCCCCCGCTGCCCACCTCTTCATTGCCTGCCTTTTTTTCCCCTTCTCCTCTAGTCGGTCTCCCTGTACAGTATATGCACATGTTTTTAAATTTTTTACTATTTTCTCCAGCTTTTCCTACCACGGGTCCACCGGCCTCTTTGGTAAAAAGGGCTCCAGAAGTCGCAGGTCTACGAGCCTCAGCAGAGAATGTGCTGGGAAGGAGTATGGGAGGCCCTGTTACTGCAAGATCCAACAAGATCTTAGCAGCTCCTTTGTGGGTGTAGTAGATCTGCTGTTGCAGGTGGTGGGAGGGTGGGGAGAAAGAGGAGAGGAAGTTGGGTGTGGTGTGATCTCATCCTGAGTACCAGGAGTACTCTGTTCATTTCAGGACAAGCATAGAGTTTTATCTGGGTTTTTTTCTCCTGCTTTGGGTGCAGCGCCATTCCCGATGCTGCTTCTGCAACTTTATCTGCTCAAGTTCTAATTTTTCGTTTTGTTTTCCATGTGGGTCTTGGGATTTTGTGTGTGACACATGTGGGTTCCCTTTTATTCTCTGGGAGCCGTGCGGGCAGAGTATGTCTCTGCTGTGTTCCGTGGGTTCTGCTTCAGCTTGCCTGTCTGAGTAAGAGAAACGAGAAAAAACGAAAAGGAGGGGAAGGAGGTGAATTGGGAAAAGGGGGTGTTGATGCTTGTGCAGAATTCGAGGTCTGGCTGCTGCTATAACTGGGCCATGTTTGTTGGTCGATTGGTGCTGCTTCGTACTTGATTTAGAAAATGGAATCTAGGAACGTGAATGGGAATGGCTTTTTCTCTGCTGCTGCTGACCAGTTTCACTTGGATCCCAAATTGCTCATCGATCCCAAGCACCTCTTTGTTGGACCTAGAATTGGTGAAGGAGCCCATGCCAAAGTATACGAGGGCAAGTGAGTGAAAGTTGCATGTTTTTCATCATTTCGTCTTTTGGCTTTCTCTGTGGTTGAGATTTGAAAGTGGGTTTGCTTCTCTGGTCGATTTTGCAGGTATAAGAACCAGAATGTGGCGATTAAAATAGTTCATAAAGGGGACACCCCTGAGGAAGCGGCGAAAAGGGAAGGCAGATTTGCCAGAGAAGTTGCCATGCTGTCGAGAGTTCAACACAAGAACCTGGTCAAGGTGAGTTCTTAGAGTTCCGTTGTTAGGCTATAATGGTGAGTTTGATGATGATTATGATAAATTTAATGTTTGCAGTTTGTTGCAGCTGAATTTATAGTAATTTTATACTCTTCATGTGCTCCATTTTATTTACAGTTTATTGGAGCTTGTAAAGAGCCGGTCATGGTGGTGGTGACTGAGCTTCTCTTGGGTGGCTCCTTGCGAAAATACATGCTCAATCTACGACCAAGGTGTCTGGACACGCGGGTCGCTGTTGGGTATGCTCTGGATATTGCACGAGCTATGGAATGCTTACACTCACATGGAATCATCCACAGAGATCTTAAACCAGGTGAGTTCTGTTTCTCGATGTCTATTGTACTGTGGCATTACATTTATTGTTTGTTAAGATAAATCCCATATTTGGTGCACTTTAAAAAAAATAAACAAATCCTATATTTATAGTATGACATATTTTGCCTTTAATCCCCGCCCCTCCCCACCCACCCCCAAAGAAAAAAAAAACAGCAATAGGCAGCGGTACTTTGAAAATTAAGTTGTTATTGGTTCATCATATCTTTGAGCGCATCTACGGCTTTGTCCTTAGAACCACGAACTAGGCTTCTCTTCAAAATTTGGGAATAGTGAGTTTA
This sequence comes from Saururus chinensis, assembly GCA_035235625.1. NCBI lineage: Eukaryota > Viridiplantae > Streptophyta > Magnoliopsida > Piperales > Saururaceae > Saururus > Saururus chinensis. The sequence continues at coordinate 40,125,850 of CP141145.1, forward strand.
ACAAGTCCCAAACGTTTTGTCTGTATCTACCCATGAACCTGTTGTTTGTAGATTGACTGTTAAACCATGGTCAGCTACCCCATTAGTCCTACTTCTCACTATACAAATGCTGTCGAGCTTGATGATGTAAATTCATAAGATTATTCCAGAAATTGTATCTTCCAGGATATATATAAGATTTAATAATTTGGTTCTAGGAAAGACAAGTTAAACAGAAGAGATGTCTTAACTGTATCACCTTACTTTTGGAAACTGTAGTTCGTCTTATAACTAATGCATCTGATACACGGAACATATTTTATGAATAGATGATGGTCAATGGTGTGTGCTAAATAAAACATATACCAGCCATTAGCTATGGTATGAACTTTGATTTATTGCGTTTGGTAAATCTGATGCCTGAATGGGTTAGGCGCAGGCTGAGGTCTGAATGAATCAGCCTTAAAAATGGGCCAGCCTCATTCAGATGAAAAGCCATTATAATGTTGTACTGTGTTAGACATTCAAATGCTGAGTCAAGTCAATCTGTATCAATCAGTCTGACGGCATGTTAAAAAGCTTCAAGTGGCTTTTAAGCATTTAGAAATTGGTCAGACTTATCAAACGCTATAGTTTGAGCTTAGCCCATTATCTTTATCATTCAAATACTGCATGACTCTTGTGATTGCCAAGTTTCACTCAAGGATATTAGTTCAAAGTACATTTGCAGAGCACATATGAAGACGCTTGTAGTGTTACAACCTAGGCCAGCTGATCAGGTAAAAGATGTGAATGTTGCTGGCATAGACTTTTTTATATGGAAATCACTATTTGATGACACCTGCGAGATTCTTCAGCTTCAATGTGTATTTAAGAAAAGGAGTGAGGAAATGAAACTGAAAAAGGTGAATGCAGAATTATGTAATATGTTAGGTAGCCCAAGGTTTGCAATCTCGGTCTGCCGAATATAAGAGATCTCAAAGAGATTGGGAAAATGATCTTGATGACAAAGAAATTCTAATCTCACCCACGAAATTGATGCTTATGTATATTTAAAACTTATAAACACTAATACTACCTTAAAAAATCCCCAAGTTGTGTACTAAAAAGAGGTTCAATATGATTAGTGGATGACTACTTGTACAATTTGGTGTACTGCTAAGTACAAAGCGGAGCATATATACTTTACATATGTTATATTACTCTTTATGGTGGACTACAAAGTACAAATCAGGGATTATATTCTATACACAATAGTATAAAGCAGGAGAAAGAATGTATTCTAATAATCTATTTATTTGTGAAAGGGAAATGGGATCTCGCTGAGATTTGAAATTTTAATGCACTAGCAAATGACGCTTGGCGAGATATGCCGAAATCTCGACAAGGTTTGGAAAAATCACAAAATTGTCTCAAACGAGACTGTTTCCATGCCATGTTTTCTTGGACTCTTACCAAGAAGTGAGATCTTTGTGGAGCATGCAAACGATGAGGTAGCCAACATTAAGTGGTGGGAGGTGGTATTATTGCTTTGTGAAAATGAAAGTATTAATGCTGTTGTGAAAAATTGTGATAGTACAGAAAGTGGGGGCGATGGAAATAGAAGAAAAGGCAATTAAAAAAGCGATTTAGACTGGAAAAAAGTATCCTTTGTTCAGTAATTTATTTAGCAAAGAAATTACCTTTGTTATGATATTTAGAACAGATTCAAAATTTGTTTAAGAAGCTATATATATTTCGTTGTATATGTTTACATGTTTTCTTGATGCAAACCTCTTTGTTTCTATACAAGTGGCCACTTTTGTTTCTAAAATCAGCTCACTCATTTTCTACTCGAGAAATGGAGATACAATTACGATAATTGTGTTCTGATTGATTTTAGCCTATAATTGAAGAGTCTACTATATTTTGTGAGTAATTTTAAATTTTGTTTGAAGGCTTGTTAATGTCTTTGATCGGAAAACAGATAAGTTGATCCAAGTTGTGACCTCTCAATTGAATGGTAATTCAACTCTTATGTTCTCCAAGAACCTTTAGCTAAAACCAACAAAAATTCAGACTCTAGTAAATCCTTTATGATTTACATGATTACCTGTGCTTAGTAATATCCCTTTTGATGTCTTGGTGCTTTGCCATGAATTGCAGAATATCCCATCTAGCTGGGATAAGGTTAATGATGATAACAATGATGAATATCATGAATTGGTTTCCCCACAAGTACATCCTTCAGAAGACAATAATCTCTATTATTTAGTGGATTTTATATGAATTAGCATTTACCCTATTGTTTATCTCATATTTTTGTACTCTTAGAGCTTGCAAATAATTTGAACAGTACTACAACATCATTTTCTACCTCCTTTGTGATAATATGCTCTCGGAATATCAGAAGTAGGGGCCTTCTAATGCACAATTCTAAGATATCTGAACTCCAATCGCGGTCTGAATCATATGGTGGAATGAGATTAAATCAATCAAACGGATTTAAGATGTGATATGTGCAGGTATCTATCAAGCTGAAATATTTGGATTGAAATGAAAACATGTAAATGGGCTGCCTTGTTGATGCTTCTCATGAAGATGCATTTGTACATTGGATTGTTTTATCTATTTATGTGGCAGTCACCAGTTGCATGAGTCCTTGTTAATGTTATACATGAGTTTGTTTTCTTTTCATAGTTATTGACAACATATTCTCCTCTTAAAACTGTGTAAAATGCTTGTAACTTCATTGATATTTGATTATATTTATTTTTGTTATCACAGAAAACCTGCTGTTAACTGCGGACCAAAAAACAGTTAAACTAGTCGACTTCGGTTTAGCAAGAGAGGAAACATTAACAGAAATGATGACTGCTGAAACAGGGACATACCGGTGGATGGCTCCAGAGGTGGTTCTGCAGTCCTTTATCTTTGTATTTTCATCACTCTGGCAACAATTTGACAAGGTCAGCTGATGACGGTGTTTTACATATATGCAGCTATACAGCACTGTCACACTAAGGCATGGGGAGAAAAAGCATTATAATCACAAAGTTGATGCTTATAGCTTTGCAATTGTCCTGTGGGAGTTGTTACATAATAAGCTACCATTTGAAGGCATGTCAAACCTGCAAGCAGCATATGCAGCCGCTTTTAAGGTATCACATTCCAACTATGCAGTCTACATAGATACTGCATTGGACGCTAATAATTTAGATCATTGACCTCCTTTTTCTATATTTTGGTGTTAAATTCAGAATGTTAGGCCCAGTGCTGAAAATATCCCCGAGGAATTAGCATTAATTCTGACATCATGCTGGAATGAGATCCCAGATGCTCGCCCCAATTTTAGCCAAATAGTTCAAATGCTTGGAAACTATCTATCAGCTGTAACACCGCCAGAGCCTATTATTCCATCACGCATATTCACATCAGAGAATGTGGTTTTACCTCCTGAATCTCCAGGAACAAGCTCATTAATGGCAGTGAGAGATGATGTAGGTGAAACCCCAGAGGTCAAGATGCCTAATAAATCGAGGGGATGCTTTCTCTGTTTCAATCAATGTTACTGATCTTAAGAGATCAGAACAAAATCGAGGATACCCGAATGATACTTGTAAGAGAAGTTCTTGTAGCAGCCCTTAAAATACGCAGGTTTTACCCAGATTCATAAATGATATTAGTTAATTTTAAATTGTTAAATCTCATGTAGATTATCTGACCACCTTACAATAGTAAATGTAATTCCCTCTTTCAGTTCTAAATGGTAATATATGGGTAATCCTATGCACATATTTGTTTTTAAAATTGTGAATAGATAGATCAACATATCCAGTATTAATTAACTTTTTTTGTTTCCCAAACATGCCCGCAATTGGATAATAAATTCAAGTTAAGACAGTATTCCAATCGATTAAATAGTATTCACATCAAGTCTAATTAAACGAGAACTGCGGATTGCCTTTCATTAGCTCGACTGGTTCGTGAACTATCTGCCCTCTTTCCAATTGACAGTTCCTTATCTTTTTTATTTTTACTTTTTTGGTAGGTAGAAAATCGCCTCCTTTTCTTTAAGGGGGTATGAGTAAGAGTGGCGCTGCCTGGTGGGGATATGACTTTTTTCATCAATATACCCGTTTTCTATATATTTTTTCTGGAATTGTTTTGTTACTTAAAAGGTATAACTTATTTCATAACCATTCTTTTGCAAGTCATTCGTCCGAAGAACTATTACCCGTAAAATCATCCATTAATTGATATTACCATTTTTTTTTCTTTTATTAACAATTGATAATCGTGTCTTTGATTTATCTAGGATGTTAAAAATATAATTAATTGGAAAATAATAAATTTTCATTGATATCTTAAAGGTGTTCGTGTTCAATGTTTATACATAATTTAGACTTCCCTTGCAAAAAAAAAAACTAAAATTAATTGGAAGTGGACTATTAAAAAAAGATTGTATATGATAAAAAAAATGGAGTTACAAAATTGTTGTTGAGTGGTCTTTTTTTAATTAATGCTTAATTTGCAAACTTGGCACATAACAAAGTTGAGGAGTTGAGAGAAATTTGGGGTTAAGGGGTGGACATATGTTTAGGGTTGAATAGTTTAAAAAGAAGATATAAAATTACTTGAATTGACGGTTAGTAGTAATAGAAATGCTTTTTTCATAACCATGTTAATTATGAAATGATTGGATAAAATAACTCATTTGTTTATCCAACGAATAATTTTGACTAATTCATTTAAGTGTTCTGCCGTTATGGTTTGGACAGTAGAACAATTGCCATTAGAAGCCCTTGGTATGAGAACTGAAAAGGAAAAGAATTCTTAGAAAGCTTTATATCTAATGGATAAACTTAATGAGAACCAAGAAAATCAAAGTTGTCATTCTGAGTGCTTAAACACACTATACATGTGGAGAAGACTGTAGATCGCCCTCAATTTTCTCTGCAAGCTGTCAAAACTCTAACCTTTGGACTTTTGGTCTCCATGCACTAAGCCCAAGTACCGGAGCTAATGGGTTAGTGGGCCTCTAGAATAATGAAGACTATGGGACTTCAGTAACATTAGGCTATTTAGGGCTGGCAAAAGTTAACCCACCACATAACTCAACCCGACCTGATTTTACTACTTTAAGGATTAGGGTTAGAGTATCGGGGGTTTTCAAAAGTAGCTGTTAGTGATGCTCAAGTGGCATTTGTTTGCTTTTATGACAAAATAAAGACCCTCAAATTTCAACCATAGGTGTCAAATTTTTTATTTTAATATTAAAAAAAAAATACAAGTGAAATGTACCAAGAAAAGAGTGAGAGCATGAATAAAATATTTAAAAAAAGTACAATGGAGACGCCAAAAATGGCGCCCATCACGGGGCGCCATTTCCATTTCCATTTCCATGTAGGAAATGTGACCCTGGTTGGATGGCCAATGATATCAAATTAGGGTGTCATTTCAGCCATGCTGGCCAAATAGATTTGACATCCCACGTTGAATATGCTCTTAGGATATAGAAAAAGACCTCATAATATATGAATTGGATCTGATAATACCCGACTAATCTGTTTAAATCTTTTAAACCTGTTTATCATAAGTATAATCTTTTCATTTTTCAAACCCACCCCGATTGGTGATTTGTGAAGATATATCTTTTCATTGTCTTCTTTCCAAGTACCAAATTTAAAATTTGTATCCGCAATCTTTATCACAACTCAAAGAAAATGTACATAAGATACACTCAATGTGTGTTAAAAATGTGATTCATATGAAAATATCAAATTAATCTTGTGTTACTTGCATAACCTGTAAAACTCAATCTAGATAGAATTAGGATTTACGTGTTCAACTCTTTTGATTAATAAGGCCTTGCTACGACTCTTTTAAAGCTAACATTGATCCAACCTGGGCCTTTTGACAGCATTAAGGCCATGTAATCAGTTAGGATAATTTTATCAAGATAAGGGTGCTGATCACAAATGCACGTATATAAATAATCATCGATACAGAAGATTTCTATGATCTAATTGTGGTCCCAAAATGTGGGCTATGTCACCATTAGACAGATTTGCCAGATTTAGATATCGCAGCATAGCCCCAACAACAAACCAGGTCACGAGGGAGAGGGGCTAGCCAACACAGCGAGGCACTTGCCTCGTGTGATGGGCACTGATTAGTGTTGCTCATGGGACTTGGTCCCACAGATATCACTCCATGGCCACAGCTTTTTAGAGAAAGATCTGAAGCGGTACGCTCATTTGCTATGCTGAAAGAGACCAAAGGTACGTGCTGTAGTCCCGGACGGCAGTATAAGGGACAGAATTTTCCATGCTCTATCTAAGAATGAGCCAGTGTAAGAGTCATTATTATTTAAGATATATGACGCATACATGACAATAACATGTGTCATTGATCTAATAAATAAATGGAATGAATGGTTTCTATGCGTAATTTACATTGCCTAATTTACATAAAATGGAACATAAAAAACTGTTTCCAAGACAAGTAAGGTTCAACATATACGATGTGTCAACTCCATCTCCGGCCAGGCCAAAGCAGCTGCTTCGCCATAGTAGCTGCCCCCAGCCAAGCATGTTTCACCACCGCAGGTGATCTTCTTACCTCGCACGTCCAAGAGTTTACACTTTATAAGACAGAGGAGCAAAGCTTGGGGGGGAGGTGACCCTTGATGTCAGAAGTCTATGAGAGGCTTCACCACCCACAGAACTGATGGACTGATCCATCCGGGCAAGCACTTTCAGTCGTGTAAATGAATACAAAACGAGCCGGTGGATACGACCAGCTGTCTGGACTAGCTATGACCTGTTCATGTAAGTTGATGCAATATGTTCAAGCCTTATTCGCCATGTCCAATAATACTTGTTGGTAATCTTGGAGGCAAGAAGTACATACTGGGTAGTTGGCTGGTCCCCGGAATGGGACCCGTATAATGGTGAGCTCAGGCCTTCAGATATTTAGGCCAGGGAAGCACGAAATTTCAATGTTAATGTCCATGTTGAAGTGGGCAGGCTGTCATCTAGTCAAGCCCAAACGTCCACAGCACCACCTAACCTACTGCCGTGAAAGAGAAGATGGTTGAATTGAAGGACTCAGAGTAATGAATGAATGACAGCACTGATAGGAGTCTGAATACAAAGGGATGTGAACTAAGTATTTCAGCATTGCCTTTTCTCCATTAACTCATTCACTATTTTTAATATGTAGATAACACGCCCTTTCTGCTTGTATGCTTGCAAAGACTTGAACCTTAAACGGTGGGTGGAATTGTGTGGATGATTTTGGTTGCTCGGAGTCGCTATTATTATTGACTTTCAACGAGTCCGGGACCACAGATTCAGGCATTTCAACATTAGAAACTGCAGTAGCTTTAAGATTATAAATTAACAGTTCTTTTGACTATGATTCAACCAACAGTTACGTGTTTCAAACAGTCGGTAGGTGGGCATAGACATCTACGTGAGTCAAACTCATATTATTCAAGTGGGTCAAGCCCATTTGGTAAAGAGATCCCAAATTTACTTTATATTAAATGAGAATAATACATGTGAATTAGTTAAAAGAGTAAATAATCTTACATTGTCTACAAAAAGGTGATAATATTGGTATATAAGATATTAGTTTGACCTTTTAAGTTAGGTTACTTTTATATGGGAGAGAGATGTTGGACTCATGCACTTATGTGGGCTAACCCATATGTACCGCCATCCGACTAGCTCAGTTCACATGCGCAGTCGGCCGATTGGGTTGGGTTGGGTCAATAAGATAATATTTTTAGAATAAATTATTTTATATTTATTTGATTTGGTTTTCTATTAACTAAAATAAGTCCGATTTGTTTTCACTAAAGATTGTGTCCCTTAATGGATGGATGCATCCGTTTGAACGGGAAATAGTATTTTCAACGGGATTTCCTATAAAATTATTGAAAACGATTTCTTTACTAATCCAATTTAGGATTTATGTCTATTTTTATTTTTTGTAAGAGTATACATACTGTGGCTCACTGTATGTATTATGTTGAAGGTATTCCTATAATACGTGGTTGATCGTCTTATCCTGGGAGGCATATATCCAAGAATCTTAAACACTGCTAAGGAGGGCGAATTCTGTCTTAAAGATAGAACGACTTGTTTAATTCGATTATAATCTTTCTAATAAGATTTCTCATTACCATATTTATAAAGGTACTAAAATAACAAAAATTATAGAAGATTCAAGACATCGGATTGCCGCAGTTCTTCGGAAGAAATGACTTCATCCGCATTTGTTGTATCCGCATGAATGATGATATTAGTCCCAGGTTCCCTACGTCGAATTGTATTACTTAGCAGGATCTCCAACTTAAAATAACTCCTTCATTGAGTGAATCTTGCAGTTTGCTATTTGTGAAACTAAAAGTGAATACCATCAGCTGACTTTACTGCATCTAAGTTATCCACATCCAAGCCGAGTATAGATTGTATAGCCTTACAGTTGGTGCAAGTGGACAGTTGTAGGGTAACGTAGGTCCGTTAGGAAAGAGGAGAATCCAATAATGTTGAGAACAAAAGAAGGGGTGGAGTTGGGAGTGTGAAAGGGAACTATTTCAGTAAAATTGACATTATTAGTTTATTGCCTGCGTGATGATGAAAGAGGAATGCAAGATGAAGCTTTCTAGACATGCATTGTGTTAAAATAGTAAGTTATGTATAACACCTGACTGCATTAAAATATAAGCCTATAACATACGAGGTATGGTGTAGCTTGCTAAATATAATCATACAGTTAAAGAGTCAATTGAAAAATGTCTGCATGACCGGTTTTACATAAGAGGGCACTGATTCATTGAGCATACAGTTAAGAGTCAATTGAAAAATGTCTGCATGACCAGTTTTCCATGACCACCCCACATAAAGCTCCGGACATGGAAACCGGACAGACGCTCTCGAGTCAATCGATCTATTGTCCAAACCTATCAAGAAACAAATTAACAGATAGCATATGAAGTATCATGTCATTAAAAAACAGACATTAACCTAAATAGCATTAAAAAAGTTTCCTACCATTTGCATAGACCCAGGATAACTGCAGGTGAAAAATCTATTCAAGATGGAGAAGTATTGTGTGTCTGTTCGCAGCTAATGGCGGTTAATAACTGTAAGTTCTAAATGATAAACTTGTCAACTAATGTGCTCCCTAAGAAAGCATTCTTGCAAGCTGCAGAGTCGGATGAGCCGCGTAAGGCTTTTAATCTTGATATTAATTAGGAGCTTTTGGTTTGTGGAACAAGGTGGGTCTTCTCAATTACATGTTTATCCTAGCAAAGAGCAAGTGATGGTGAGGGTCAGCTTTGGCTCTGAGGCCCTTCCTGAATAAGTGGCTGATGCTCATCTCGTATGGCATGATTAAGAGGGCCCAGTCTTACTAATGATTCCCGATATGGACAACGCCTTTCATGATTATAAAGGCTAAGCCGGTTTAAGGAGACAAGATAAACTAAAATAGACAGGGCCGCGGGAGGGAGATAGAGCGTGGGATTGCTTTAAGCAAAGGTGACTTTGATGGTGGGCATTGGCTTTTGAAAATTCCGCGGGCTGAGTTGAGGCCACTATGGCCGGTAAAAGGGGGCAGGGAAGATGGATGAGAAAAGGTCCCTTCTTGGGGACATTGTCGGCCGGCCACCCCGTTGGCCGGCAAGGACAGCGACCGCTACAGATCCCTCCCCCTTACAGCACCGCCATCTCCTTTTACTCCTCCCTCCCCTCCTCCTCTCTGCACCACCACTTCTACGGCTCTCGTCTTGCTCCAATCAGACAATTGCCCACCCTGCCGTACTCCCCCACGTGTGTCTGTGTGGACATGATCTACTGTGCCCTATTGGCGTCCAGTGCAGGCTCGTTCCCGGAGGGAAGTGATGGTGGTGTCCCATGTCTCTTATGTGTGCGCTGACAACTGTGACGTGGGACCTTAGTACTACAAAACAATTTTGGCAAACCAATGCTGCCAGTGCCAGCCACAGCCAGAGCCAAGGCCCGAAAAGTCCAAAACTGATCGAAAGCATCCCTTTAATTACCCTCCTCTTTACGACCAAATCAGGCTTAACCATTCACTACCCCCAGGATTGATTTCGATTTTCACGCGAGCTCTTTCTTTATTACACTGTCGGCTGACGTAAGTAAGGGACTTAACGGACATTAAAGTCCTGCTTTTACACTGTCAGTTTTTATATATAAATCTGGGGATCCAAGAGGGTCGTACCGTAAAGCCAAGCAGTTTTCGATTCATGCAGATGTTGCTGGATCAGGGCCGGGGATGTTCTTCGCCCTTATCATTCTGAGGCGGGCGGCCATGTTGTGCGTGGTACGACACAAAACGTAGGACTTCGATTAAAGTAGCAAAGGCTATGGTGACCGAAGATTTTGATGGGGCGAAAAAAGGCTTGCAGAGGCGAGGGATGGGAGGAATGATGGGAGCACGACGCTGATGGAGCAGCTGCAGCACGTGCTCGCTTTGCACGCACGCGTGTGAGAGGCATCAGACCTTACATGACATCCAAAGAGTCAAGTTGCTAAGTTGCAGCTTTCAAGCCCACCGTTTCCCCTCACCCCCACAGAGGGTGCGGTGCAGCAAGTGGCGTACGAACGCCGTTCTCATTTTATTATACTTTTGAAAGAACAAAGTTAACAAACATCTACCTCCATTATCCCGCCGGATTTAGGTACGTTGATGTGCTCTGTTCCTTTATTGGGGGGAAATGAGATTTTCGTTGACATGCAAGAATCTCCTCTGCTATCAAACTACTGGTTCCTGTTTCCGTTTGCTAGCTGATTTCTTAATTGAAGCGTATGGCCTGGGGGAAATTTCTTTTTGGGTTTGCCATTCATATATCTGTTTTGGCTTTTGGGTATGGAGACTGTGGGGGGTGGTCTCAAATCAGACGGGTTCTTGAAGACGATTGAGCTGACATAATTTTCAGTTGACTGGTTCCTGTTTATGTATTGTGGCTTTTTCGTTCCCATGGCTTCCTCTTGCTAATGATGGCATTGCTACGTCTCCCCCCTCCCCACTAGGACCACTGAAGGCTCAAAACCCCGTGCAGGTTTCACTGATTGCTCAAGATACGGATGTCCGCATGCAGCAGCAGCAGGAGGCGGCGTGGGCACGGATCGCTAGCCCCTTTTCCCACTAGCTCATAGAGCTCTGACTGCAAACTGATAGAGAGATTTTCCATATTGCAGGCCCGAGATGAAGTTTATGAAACTTGGGAACCGGCCTGACACTTTCTACTCCACAGAAGCTGTGAGGTAAAGATGGTTTGATTTAGATTGCAAAGGTATCATCAAATCAGAAAGCATGTTTTAATTTTACGTAGCATGTGCCAACGTAGATTTTCTTTGTTTTCTGAATTACAGGTCTGTTTCCTCTGAAGTTTCAAGCGACCTTGCAATCCAATTGAAGGGATGCAAGTATCTACTCCACAAGGTAAGAAAAAAAATTCAAAATTTGTTGTCTCATGTTTGATTTTTAGCAAATATTACTTGACAATAATGTTATTGCTTCAGTTTCCCTTGCTCTCCAAGTGCGCCAGCTTACAGAAGCTCTGTTCTGAGTCCTTTGAAGCGGAGTCCCTGATCAGGTTCCCAGACTTTCCGGGCGGAATTGAGGCATTTGAAGCATGCGCCAAGTTCTGCTATGGAATCACCATCACTGTAAGCGCCTTCAACATCGTCTCAGTCCGGTGCGCGGCCGAGTACCTTGAGATGACAGAAGAGCTGGAGAAGGGGAACCTCATCTGCAAGCTGGACATTTTTCTTAATTCCTGCATATTACGCGGCTGGAAGGACTCCATCGTGACGCTGCAGAGCACCAAGGGCTTCCCTCTGCTGTCGCAGGACCTGGGCATCACTAGCAGATGCATCGACGCGATTGCCTCCAGGGTCTCATCCCACCCCTCTAAGCTTAACTGGTCATACAGCTGGTCCAGAGGAGGCAGAGACGAGACCCCCTGCAACGGCACGAATAGCCAGAGGCACAAGACGGGTTCCAGAGGGTGGTGGGCGGAAGATATCGCAGAGCTCGGGATAGACCACTACTGGAGAGTCTTGGTGGCGATCAAGGCGGCCAATAGGGTGCCGGCGAACCTCGTGGGCGAGGCATTGCAGGTCTATGCGCGGAGATGGCTACCCAACATGACCAAAGACGGCAGCAACAGCAAGCAGGTGTCCGATTCATGTTCAGATCCTACTAGAGAGGTTGCTTCCAGACACAGACTGATTCTAGAGTCGATCGTGAGCTTGCTGCCAGTGGAGAAGGGCTCTGTTTCTTGCAGTTTCTTGTTGAAGCTTCTCAAGGCGGCCAACATACTGGGTGTTTCTACTTCTTCCAAGATGGAATTGGCCAGGAGGGTGGGCCTTCAGCTGGAGGATGCTACCGTTAGTGACCTATTGATTCCCTCCCTGTCCGATTCCAACGAGACGCTCTATGATGTGGACATTGTTTCAGTGATACTGGAGCAGTTCATGCTGCAGGGGCAAAGTCCTCCGACCAGCCCACCGAGGGAGAGGCTGGTGAGGCAGAGGCGGCGGTCGCGGTCTGCAGAGAACGTGGACTTGGAGTTCCAAGAGAGTAGGAGGTCGTCTTCTGCTTCCCATAGTTCCAAACTGAAGGTGGCCAAGCTTATAGATAGGTATCTTCAGGAGATCGCCAGAGACGCAAATTTACCGCTGCAGAAGGTGGTTGCCCTTGCGGAGGCCATACCGGATTTCGCCCGGCCGGATCACGATGATCTCTACAGAGTTATCGACATTTACCTTAAGGTAGGCCACACCCTTCTGCCTTTCCATTTGTTCTACTAGTATTATTACACTACTTCTGTTCTGTTACTGATTCTCAGTTCTTCCTCTGTTTCTTTGTTTACAATTCAATTCTTCCTCTTTGCTACCAAACATCTTAGTGCTTTGGTTTTAGTCTTCTGGATTCTAGTGTGCGGGCACAGTTTAGTTGCACGGGTCTTTTCCTCCAATCCGTGCATCATCCAATCATTTCACTTGAAATTGTGCGGATGAGTTCGAGTATTAGACTCAATGCAGTCTGGCTAGGATTACAATTGAGGATGAGACGTCCAAAAGACGTCTATGGCGAAGGATCAATGATTAGTCTGGTGGAGTGGAAGTTCCACTCGAGGAGCCCGTCTTGGACTGAACTTGCGCGTGCAAGATTCGGCACTGGGCAATACAGGGCCCACGCTGAAACATTCTATGATCTGGTGCGCTACATTTTTTTAAGCAAGCTCACTTATTTGCATGTGATCAAGCTTCTTCACGATGCTCATGGTGACACACTGACCAAATTTCGAACAAAAAGACACAGCAACCAGAGGGGAGGAGAGAACAGGGAGTAGAATGCAGTCATGTTGGTCTGTCAGATATGTTTTTTCATGAGTGTTTTGCACGTTAGTTTTCTGTTATATTATATGGTTTTATTAATTTTACTTATCAAATAATTGATGCACGGAAAGGAGGTCACTTGTTGTAAGTTTCTAACATGAAAGAGCAGAGTAGCAGAGGAGGGACAATAGGAAAAGTATGATTTCTTTGTGGGGTATGTTAAGTATGGTAATGACTTTGTAATGGACCTGATCAGACTCATCCGGAACTCAACAAGAGCGAAAGGAAACGGCTGTGCAGAATCTTGGACTGCAAGAAGCTGTCCATGGAAGCATGCATGAATGCGGCGCAGAACGAGCTGCTCCCGCTGAGGGTGGTGGTCCAAGTCCTCTTCTTCGAGCAGGCGCGAGCGACCATGGCGGGGGGACCCGTGACAGAGCTTCCCAAGAACCTCAAGGCCCTCCTCGCGGCCCAGGAAGACGCCGCCTCGAGGGTGGTCAAGGCCTCCGTGGAGGATGAGTGGAGCGTCTCTGGCCTCAAGTCCCCCAAATCAAAGCTTTCCACGCTGAGGATGAAGCTGACAGAAGCAGAGACCGACATTGATGAAGACATCATAAACCAGGGCGGAGCTGGGAAATCCTCCAAGCCCAAATCCTTCTACCACATCCCTGCTAGACCCAAGAAGATGCTCAGCAAACTGTGGCCAATCAATAGAAGTGTCAGTGAGAAACAATGATCTCTACATTTTCCCTTCCTCTCTTTTCTGTTTACAGGGCTATAATAGGAGTGGTGGAGATACATTATACGTTGAGACCGTGCTTGCTGAAGCGACGCAGAAAATTATAAGATGGTTTCTGTTGTTTTTTTTCCTGCTTAAAATGGGCAAGAGTAAGACAGTGGCCTATTTTCATCCTAATAAACAGCAGAAGTTTCTGCATGTCAAAAAGTCATAGCTAGGATTTGTCTACGTATATGAATCGCAACTGCAATCCATGTTGCTTGTAAATTTGTTCCTTCCTTATTTTGTGTTTCTGGTTTCTTTGACCAAATTGGTCATTCATCTAAGGCGAGCTAGCATTTGTCCCAAATTTCAAAACTTAAATAAACAATACTTAGACGTGCAATGAACCTTAATATTCTAGTGTGTGCACAATGAATTAATGATGTTTGACAATGTTATTTGGATAGAAAGGAACTTTGGGCACTTGATTCTGTTCTACGACAAGAGAACTAATTTGCGGTCCCCTCGAAGAACAGCTTAGTCCTTAATTTTAGTTTGAGTAGTTTTGTCATAGTAAGAACTCGAATTAGAATCTATATGGCATCTATTACATGCACTCATTGCCCTAGGCCAAAGTATTGATTGAATCTCTTGACCATATGTGAGAATTGAGATACCTTTGGACTTTGAAACTTAGCTGGTTTCAAACAGTTATGAAGGAACAATCGTGCCCCAGTAGGCCATTTTTTTCTAAGTACGATGCCTGACCAAGCCATGAAGATCTTAACCAGGCGGGTAAGACCCAAAGGCCATCTATTTGCTTTAGACATGCCACCAAGTTGTTTGGTTATAGCTCATAGCTTCGGTTAACTGAAAAAGCCTTTGTGCACGTTTTGAACTGATCAAATTGTAATATAAATATATAATAGGTTTACATGCATTTCGTTTGTCGAAGGGATCTCGTGAGCGTTGCAAAAGTAATGAGCCAGGTGAGATGATTAAGAACTGGTCGGTCAGCTTTGCGAGGCACAGTATGTAATGAATATACGAGATTTCTTTTCGTCCAATTAATACACTCTCTATTTCACATTAATAGTTTTATTTAATTTTTTCAAATAAACTAATTTAATATAAGACAAATGGAATAATTGACAAAACTAGAACTGTACAAGAGAACTAATAACTATGTCTTCCCTTGGCTGGCATTAACTTGTGCTCGGGAGGGACTGAAAGCTACAAATTAACTACAATGTATAATGTTGATCTTGTGCATGCACAGGATGAGCAGATGGTAATTGGCTAAGAACTACATAAAGCATACGTTTGCTGGAGACTTCGCATGACAAATACATGATAGAGATTTTCTCATATTACCTAACCTATGATGCAAATATTTATATTACCTGGTTTTGTAAAAAACATTCCGTAACACTGAGGTTTACAAGAAATATTTAAAAAAATTGGATCAAAATACCCTTATAGCATGAGGGGGTTAAAATTGTGTTAACTATCAACGACAACGCATAAGCGAATAGGCAATTAGAGCTTAGCGGAGATTTCTGACTTCCAATTGGCAATTCCCGTCAGCAGCCAATGTGATCATATGCCTCATTATGGGATTGGACAACTTCATGCACTGGGGGGGCTTGCCCTCCTTCCCATCTCCACCCAAGTTGCCTTCATTGTCTTCTTGGTTCTCATCATCGTCAAGCATAGGTTCACACCTAACTCCATTAATGCAATGATCCTAATTACCTTGGGTGTAGTTCTTCTCGGTGTTTGCAAGAGCGGGGACCATCCTCTTGGTGTCTCCAACACCTTGTACTTGTTGGGCTTCGTCATCACCCTTGGCATGGTTGCTTTGGTTTGGTTAATGATGCCATCATTGAGTTGGCCTACACTAAGGCTACCAAAGCCTTTGACCTATAGCGTGGTCTTGCAGTTCCAGTTTGGTGTGACTAACGAAACACATATTCAAGAACATTTAAGCTCACATATCCTAATACTTGATGAATATGAATTTACACACAACCATGATGTTAATGTAAGAAAAACCTCATAAAAAACTTATTACTTCAAATCAGTTGGTAAACCTTTCAATCTCCTCTCATGCTCAAGGAATTCTTACCCAGCAAATTAAGTCACACTATCCCTAAGTAAAAACCACACTTTTTCACCAAATAAAGACTCACAAAGACTAATAGAAGACAAATACATCATTCCCTTATGCTTAAAACATGAATCACAAGAGTAGAAGCAAACAACAAAGATCTAGAGTTTCAAAACATAGGTAAAAAAATGAGTTTCGAAGAGAAGATAATATGGAATCACATTTAAGAGAAGAGCATGAGGTTGAAGGTAAAAACATAAGACACCGTGAAAGAACTTGATTGATTTACCTTGCATGAAGATTTCCCTACTTAAGAGGGGGTAGAACACTCTTAACTTTTCAAAAATCTCAGCTCATACTAAATGAGATGAATAACTAATATGACTATTTATACTAAAGAGCATTAAGTAGGCTTTGCATGAGCCTAACAAAGGAACAAGTAAAGCCACTTAGGAAAATGAACTTAAATGAGTGTAATAAGGCCCAAGCTCAACTAAGATGTCAAAGTAAAGGTTAGAGGCCCAATAAGTTGGCGTGACAACGTGGATGGTCATGGGTCCTAGAGTTTGTGGCCCACTTCTTTAATATAAGGTTTATGTTACACACTAATGTTCGTATTGAGTATTTCCACCTCATGACTAGGAGAATGTGTTCGTCATACCTTGGATAACCCTGATAGAACTAACACACTAATCCTCTAACAAAAATTCAAAACAAGACCACAAAAATTCATTATTAAACTAAACCATCATACAATTGCATCTCACACCACCACTCTCAGAGAAATTTGCTTCCATCGCTAGATTTTGCTCCTCCTTGGTTGCATGGGTACAAGGTGGCCACCTTGGCCAACTTAGCCTACCTCCTTTTGTGGTCTTGTGCCATAATTGGAAACCCCACCTTTTGTTTGGTATGGTTTAGTCTCCACCGTTGGCACCGGACTACTAGATTGGACTCATTCAGTCCACCTCAACCTTGCGACGGTGGGAGGGGCCACTATTTCGGCCTGTTAGGCCTCTTCGCCCCTCCACTGGAAAATAAACAAATATGCTCCTCCTCTCGAATTCTCTATTTTATGTCATCGGCATGGGTTGACCAGCATCAATCTAGCCTCACCAAAGACCGGTGAGGATGGCAGGGCTGGCCCATCCTAGCCCCATTGCACCTTGGCCTCTCTACTTTGTTGGTTCGCCCATTTTAGCTTTCTTCCCTTTGGTCGTCAGTTATCCTGTTGTTTTCCTTTCTATGTTTTGGGCCGTCGAAGGACTGTTGCCTACAGATGCCATCGTCCTCCATCGGTATTGGCTCCACCTAGCTTCCTAAAAAATTGTGGTACTGGCTAGGGCGTCTGCCACCCCCTTCTAGCCCATTTAGCCCTAGATCCACCCTTTATTAGCCCCAGACCAAACTGCTCTGCTCTTTTACAATTGAGTGTTTTGCTTCTTTGTTTTGTTTTGGGTTTTGGGAGTCGAACAAAACCGCTATCAACCTTTTATCAATCACCACCTAGCCACGGCTCTGTAGACCCCTCTTGGACTTTGGGCTACTGCCATTCGGTCCACTCCCCTTCTTTTTACCCCTTTCTCCGCGTGTGCATGTGGCTTCACATGCATTTCTAGATAAAAGCACCACTTTTGCGTCGCATGACCATCAACTGATAGTGCCACTGACTGGATTTGCCACTATAACCCTCCTCCCCCTCTTCTCCATCCTTTAGCACCTAACCATGCCTATAAGAACTCTTGTCTTAAACTGGTTTACTTTCAATTTTATTTATTATTTAATCATCATTATACGGTTTAAGCCATTTCTGATTGATTTCAAGGATTTTTTAAATAAAAAATAGTTTCCAAAGGTTTTAAATCAAAACTAACTTCACTTTCATGAGTTTAAGTGAATTTAGGTCAATTGTGAATTTTTGATATTTTTTTAATTTTTTTAAAAATTAGGGTTTAGTGGAACCCCCTGTGGACTCCACGGTCGAATTTTGGATTTTTGTTCCAAAATATTTTAGACATTAAAACAAGCCATTATAATTTTTTTAAAAAATTTTCTAGACTTAATTTGGGTTTAATAGCCAAATTACCCACTTTTAGTTAAGAATTTTATTCATATTCTCATTTTTTATTAGGTATAACCTTCTTTACTATAAAAGGAAATAAATGACCTCTTTCCCATTTGCGAAAGTACTGAGCCTGGAAATCAAGAGGCCTAATCCCCATTAGCCCAAAGTAGAAGGTGATTTGAGGTGAGATTTTCTTAATCTTTCCTTAATTATTAGGGTTTTTCATAAACTTCTCCTAATCTCATCTTTTTCTAATGCTTAATCTCATTTTTAAGCCACTAAATCACTAATTTGAATCTCTACTTCAAACCCTAGCTTTCAAATTTTTGTTTTTGAGTCCCTAAAGCTTTAGATCTAATATTTTTCCAATGATTTTCAAGTTCTAAATCAGATTTAGTGGGTATTAACAAAAATCGTATGCTTGGGTAGGTTTTGGAGGAGATTAAGGAGATAATCCGACCCAAAAGAGGTGAAAGGTAATGAGTTTAATCCTTAAGCTTATTGTGTTTCAAATCTTGGTTTTTGTTATATTTTCTTCAATGGATTCCGTGTTTAGTGCTCTAATGGTAGATTAGTAAAAACTTAATCTTTGTATTGATTTCTTAGGACTTTGATTGATAATGGGTAGTTTAGCATTCTGGAAGGTTTGATTAGATTTAAATGATGTTTGAGGCTTTGAATGGAGGTTCTAAGTTCGATTGATGGTGTATCGGTTTGGTTTTCAAAATGAAGAAGACAAATCAGATCTACTGTTATGGTGACCGATCGCCCTCACAGGCCGATCGATCGGCCAAACGGTATTGTAGGCCAATTTTAAGGCTACCCAATTGAATGCCCTTGTAGGCCGATCGATTAGTTACACAGCAGATTTTGAGCATTTTATTTCCTATGCTTATGTCAATATTCTTACTCCAAAATGTTATTTTTTTTTATGTTCATGTTAATTGTTTTAAGTTAGAATAAACTACTAGAAATGTATGCTATTTATGTTGGGAATTATGGAGTATGTTTAAGAATTATGTGGAAGTACATGTTGATGGTTTGACATGTTAGAATTGAATTCTTGAATCCATAGTTTATGATTTTCTTATGTTAAGCATGCTTCCAGCAAGGTTATTGTATGACAATGATCTAATGTGCCTTCTTATCGTATGAATAAATTGTGGGTGAATGGTGATACTATATTCTAGTTTCATGCGTGAATTAAATATGATTGTAGGAGTTGAGCATTAGACTTTATGTTGGTGGATTTCGGTAGTTCTCTATACACAAGACAAGGAAATGGATCGGATGATCCTTCCTTGCAAGGGGTAGAGAAGAACCTTTTTTTTATGTGGGACGACCTTCTCTTGATTAATCAAGACTACTCTTTACACTTTGAAGTGAGTAGTAGTGATTAATCAATTTTCAAAACCCTTCGATTAGTTGGCAAAAATGAAAGAAACAAGAATTTTATTAAAATAAAAAAAGAGAATTGCCAAGAGAAGTGACTACAACTTTCAAGTAAAAAAAGAAAAGAAAAGAAAAGAAGAAAACAAGGAAAATTCTTCTTGAAGATGAGAGCTCCCCTTGCACAAATTCTTCTTCCTTCTTGGTTGCTTCTGCTTGTCTTCTAATTCCTCAATCTTCTTCGACTTTTTGAAGGTCAAGGCTTTTTAGGAATTTGGTGTGTGATGGACTTCTGGATTTCTCTTTGGAGGTTCCGTAGACTTGAAAGCCAAAAGCCCCTTCTTATGGAAATGAAGGGGTATTTATAGGATGAGAGTTGCACGGTTAAGCCAAGTAGTGGGATGAGTTGGAAAGGTAGTTTATGAGAAGTGGAGAGTGGATTAGTGGGAGTGTTAGTGAGAACTACTTGCTTAGTGGAGGAAGTGGGAAGTGTGAGAGAAGACCGGGCATTATACCTTTGACTTGGTCATCTCCACTTTCTTCTCCTTTTTTATTATTATTATTATTATTTTTATATATTTTTATTTCATCATCCTTTTTTTTATAGTAGGGGATTACGAGCATTAAGGCTTTGATTTAATCTTCCCATTCCTTATGTGGGGCCCATGAAATTTTCCACACAACCCCTTTTTTTTTCTTTGAATTTTGGGTTCTTTTGGAATTTAACCCTTTTTTTTATTTTCAGTTATTTTGGTCTTTCATGACTAAACAAGTTTTTTTTTAACAAAATAATAGCATAGGACCCACGAGTCTTACCTAGCCTTTTTTCAATTATTTATGTTTTGTGACTATTTTGTTGTGAGACTTATGAGGTCCCACATAGTCCTTTGCAACTTTTATTACGTGACCATGTGAGGCTTACAAAGCCTCCTTCAGCCGTTTAACTTTGAATGTAAAGAGGCCCCCATAATGTTCTCTCACAATAAAATTTTTTGTTGGAAGCCTTAGTCCATTCCTACGTGTGTAGGATTTAGATCTTGCCTCTTCATTTTTTTTTTGGTTAAAAGCCTTAGTCTATTCCTACGTGTGTAGGATTAGATTTTGCTTCCTTACTTTTTTTTTCTTTAGACTTTGTCCACTTTAGAGACTTTGTCTATTAAAAAAATTTGGTCTCACTCAGAGCTAGTCAAGCTCTGAAATCTTGGCCTTTGGATTTAATTTTTTTTTCTTTGTTTAGACTTTATCCGAATTTGAGACTTTGTCCATTTTGAAAATTAGAGTTATCTGGAGCTAGTCAAGCTCCGAGATCTTTGCATTTGAGTTTTGATTTGATTTTGATTTTTTTTATGTCAACACTTTACTTAATTGAAATGATGGTTTTGAATGGATTTTCCTATGATTTCAGTTAAGAACTATGTTTAGATTTTATCAAAGCATGTGTATATTACCTTGTGAGCTATTACGAAAGCATAATCATGTGCTTATGAATGTATAAACACACACATGTGGGGAATTTATTATGTTTATGACTCGAATATGATGCATGTGGGGATTGATGGGAGCACATTTCATGTGTTAGAATTTACGTAGAGATTGCTCATGTATGTATCTGTTGCATGTATCATGAAACGGACTTTATGAATGAGAATTTATCGATGATTAGCAGTGGTTGATCAATTGTATGCAATGATGTAAGATTGTGTGTTAATTAATTGATCGTTGGCTTAATCGGAACTTGGCTGGTGTATAAGGACATGATATTTTGATTTGAGTTCATGTGTAGAACATATATACTCCTCGGGTTCAGTCGACTTGAGTTATGTGGAGAAGAGTTGTGTACTTATCTTAGGGTTGAGATTTTTGAGATAGTTAGACCTAGACACTGAGCACCTAGGGTGGTACACCTTCATGCATTAGCTATCATGTGTTCTAGGGTTCCCTATGTGGGAATTCAGGCTCTCCTCCACTGTAGGAGATGTCCCAGGGCGAGCACACCTGCTCTAGTTTCTTTGTGTGAGATTCAGACATTCCTTGGCCAGGATTGTCCAAGGCGAATAGACCTAGGAATTGACTACCCTGACTTTTATATTTCCTGAATGGAAAATCGGACTATGTCCCGCCTGTGTGACAATGATTGTATTCACTCCTTGATGAAGGCATTCACCAATTATTGATGATGCGTGTGTATGAGATAATATTATGCCCATGATTGCACATGTTGTGTAGGGATAATGTGGCACATGTGGATATGACTTGTTATGCATGATTGTGTATCATGTGTTTAACACATTTGTCTTGCAGGGTGAATGAGCTATGGAATAGATTTATGTGATATGGATGCATGATCTGAATTGTGTGATTGAGACATTATCATGCAGGTATATGTGATAAGGCCGCATGATCAGAAAGTGTGTGAGGGACACTTCTCATGCGGATTTTGTATGATATTATGCTTGATTGTGATTGGATAAGGATCACTATTTATGCAGGATGGATGCTAATACATAATATGATCATTTATGCCCTGACTTGATGTGTATTATATGCACGCTAGATCTTGTACTTGTGGATAAGTAGGGGTTTAGTGAAGGGATGACCAAAAAAAGGTTATACTATGTTATTTATGGATATCAATTACAATGATGTTGTGTCATGATGATTTTTTAATTAATGTTACTATTTTTAAACCATTACTGAGTTTTGTACTCACCCCTCTTTTGTGATTTGTTTTGGGGTTGCACGGTGCCACGTGCAAACGCGCAGGACACCTTATATGAGAGATGACAAATGTACTCGTAGGATTAGCCTTCGTCGCATTCTAATAATGTTTTATTTTATGATTTTCTTGTGGTTGATATTAAAGAACATTATATGGTGGATTATGTATTATGATCGAGTTTATCTGCTATTCTTAGACTTGTCTAAACTTCTCTAATTTTGAGCCATGTGTAGGTGTCACGCCCCGGCGATGCCCGACCCGAGCCAAACTCGGTCCAGGGGCCGGTCAAGCGCGCGGGGGCGATGAAGTGAAGATTGAGAAACGATTCTAGCGGAAGACTTAACCCTAACTACGGGCAATTAACAGAAATACGGAGTGCGCACAATCCTTTGAGCAAGAGTACACAAAAGGGAAGAAAAAGGTGTTGCTTATCACAAAGTAAACAACAATCTCAAAACCACAAACTTAGTTAAGTAAAGCCCACACGGCTCAAAATAAGTCATAAGCATCACAACTGTAAAATATGACATAAATCCAAAACAAGAACCCTACACAAAGGTTCTGACATAAAGCATGAAACAAAAGAAGGTAAGTCACACAACGATCTCCATGATCATATCCAAGCCACCTCCGACCTTTCCTCGAAGAGGAGATCCTGTCCGTCTGCGTGTCGCACCACGCAGCCCCAAATCAAAACACACAAAGAGGGGTGAGTTTAACAAACTCAGCAATGGTTTTAATATTACTATCAACATCGAAAGCACGATAGCATAGTAATTAGATCATTCAAATCCACGATTTACATGGTGCATCATTTTCTGATCACATATTCACATCACTTAAAACTGCATCACAGTGCATAATCAACCTGCATGGATGTATCTCTAACATACATATTCCCACATGCATAATATCATCACAATCTGCATGGATGTATCTCTAACATACATATTCCCACATGCATTCACATCATAACCAATCCTGCATAGATGTATCTCTAACATACATATTCCCACATGTATAATATCAAATCGAACTGCATGGATGTATCTCTAACATACATACTCCCACATGCATAGTATCAAATCAAACTACATGGATGTATCTCAAACATACATATTCCCACATGCATTATTGCATCACAATCAACCTCCATCAAGGAGTAATCACACATTAACGTCACACAGACGGGAACATAGACAAGGCCACGAAGGCGTGCCATGGTCCAAAATTCTACACAAGAATTAAAGAAAGATCGGGGTTGTCAATCCCTAATACTGCTCGCCCTGGACAATCCTGGCCAAGGATGTCCCATTCTCACACAGAGAATCTAGAGCAAGGGTGTTCGCCCAAGGACATCTCCTGCGGAGGGAAGAGCCCGAGTTCTCACACAGAGAACCCTAGAACACGTGGTAGCGGGGTGCACACGGCATACCACACTGGATTCTCAAGGTCCAGATGACACATAATAATATTCTCACATATCCGCAAGACAAGTACACAACTCGTCCCCACATCATTCCATTTAACAAGACTCAACCCGGGGAGTGCACTCGTTCCACACAGGAACTTCAAATTGTTCCACACAGGAACTTCAAATCGTTCTACACAGGAACTTCAAATTATCCCACACAGGAACTTTAAATCAAAATATGTCCTTTCGGACCAATCAACTTGCGATTAATCCACGACCGATCAATCTGGCACACAATTTCATCACATTGCATCCAATCGGTCAAATTCGATTAATCACGATGAAGCCTCATTTGGAAATCCATTTTCATGATGCGTGCAACATGGTACATGAGTGGGCAAAGCATACATGAATCCTAATCCATGATAAGTGCTCTCACCAGCCCCTAATGCATCATTCATAATCACAATATTAAGCTTCAACATCATCATTTGACCCCACATGTGTGCGTGTATCTAGTAGAAACACTTCACATAATACATGTTATCATGCTTGAAATTAAACTCACTACCACACTATACATGTGAATTTTCATCTAAACATGAATTCCAACGGAAATCATAGGAGAAAAATCGTTGAAATCATAGCTAGATTCAAAACTCAACCACAAAGGCTAAACACATATAACATCACTCATTTCATCATTGAGTCATGGCATTCACCAACATTCACACACCATTAACCACAATCTATCATGACAAATCAGTCCAACAATGATTGTAGTCCTACTGAAAATATGCTTAACCAAAGGGAAATAATTATTCATAATTTCAAAATAACGATTCCAACATCATGCCACAAGACATAAGTCATTCCACCATCTCTAAGCATATATCTCAACTCCATAAACTTAATAGCATGCATTTCCAGTAGCCTAACATAGCTTAAAACACTCCACATTCATATAAAATTGGCAAGCTAAAGTGGAATCATCGAAATAGACATCATATGCACAACATACAATTTCCTGTGTAGCCGATCGATCGCCCTTCAGGCCGTTCGATCGGTTACATGCAAAAATTTGAAATTTACAATTCAGCCTATCGATCGCCTTGCAGGGCCGATCGATCGCTAACACGGCAGAACAGTCATCTTCTTCCTTTCGCAAAATCAAACCGAAATAGCATAGATAACACTTCAAATCCACATCTAACACCCTAATCATCATTAAAAGTCCTCCTTGACTTCCAGAACATCAAAGTAAACCATAATAATGCAAAACCCTAAGAAATTGGGATTAAATAATTCCATTTTCTAATCTTACCATTAACACATTAAATCAAGCAAACCATTTCGAAATAAGCAAAAAATAGAGAGTTTTACCATGGATAAACAGAGATTTTGAAGACCCATTACCTCAGCACTTGATTAAGTTCGGATTGAAGAGTCACCCTTCTTGAAATCCTTGAAAACACAATGAGTTTGAATTAAACTCTAATAGAAATCGATTTACTCAAGAAATCCCTAATTAAACCTTAGATCTAGGGCTTGTTGGTAGTAAAAATCGAATTTTGAATGTTAGGGTTTGTAGTAAAACACAAATTAGTAGCTTTTGATGGTCAAAAAGGAATTGAATTAAGGGGAAAATGGTAGATTTGGAAGAAATAAAGAGAAAAGCCAAGGATTAGTGCTTAATTAGAGTAAGCTTACCTTAATCAGCTTCTAATTCGGGCCTAAGTGGGGATTAGGCCAGCCCTCCTTCCTTAGCCTATTCCCAAAAATGGAAATGGCTCAGGTTTGCCCTTTTATAGTAAGGGTTGGGGTATGCATAGGTAAGTTTTGGGGTATAAATAGGAAAAGTAGGCTAAAAGTGGGTATTTTGCAAATTTAAGCACAAATTAAGCCTAATAAAATTCTGAAAATTTTTGTATGACCTTAAGTATATGTCTAGGTTCATTTGATCCAAAAATAAAATTTTCGACGGTGGGGCCCACAGGGGTCCCGCCAAAACCCTAATTTTTGGGAAAATAATAAAAATTCCAAAAAATCTCAAAAATTCACATTTGGTCTAAAATCACTTAAAACCACTAATATTAAAGTTAATTTTGGTTAAAAACCATCACAAATACTATTTATTTACGAAATCACCGAATAAAATCAGAAAATACGTAAATCTCACGATAACCCATAATTAAAGAAAACCAAAACCGGTTTAAAGATGAGGGTCCTTACAGTAGGCTATGGAGATTATTATGTGGGTTGTGTGAGGATTATGACAATTTTATTTTTCTATTCTTTATCCTTATTTCTCTTGCTCAAATAACGTGAGGTGCGCTAGTCTGTTAGTTGAATTGCCCGTTAGAGAGGCTAAGTCTTCCACAATATGATAATCCATTAAATTTTGTTGCCCCTGCACGCTGACCGGCCCTTGGACCAGGTTTGGCTTGGGTCAGGCAGAGCCGAGGCATGACAATACCCTCCTCCCCTCTTGTTGGTTATTGACGATGCAAAATTATCGTTGTTGGGTGCTGTCCATGGACAATTTTGGTGTCTTGTAGTTGGTTGAGTGTTTCTTAGTTGTCGATTGACCTTTTGTTAGCCACCCCCATTTTTATGGTCTCACCTGCCACTTCTTTTTAGCATGCACTTGCTCTCGACTACCCTTGTATGCTGCCATAGATCATGGATTTTGCTACATAGAATTTCGTCACCCCGTCTTGCCATGATTACTTCCGATATTTCTTAAATCCTCGGGACAACAACTCTCTTTATTAGGTGACACCTTTGGTTGTCAACTCCATCGCCAATGCTACCACTATTGTATGCTTGCTATAAAACTTGCATAGATTACGAGGTAGAAGTTTTTGAACTCATAATTTTATAATAACATGCTTTGAATGATTAATAGCATGCTAGGATTTTGTGATTTAATGATGTGGATGTTAAATGATGATCCAACTGCATGATGTATGAGAACAAGATAATAAAGTATGATATGTTTGCTTCTGCATATGATGTGCATGTTAGTTATGAGTATGTGTTATATATGTAAAATATATGTATGCTAGTGATGGCTAGCAACTATGTTGGTAATCTTTGTGTTGAATTATGTGTATGTGCTGCCTTTATGTGATGGACATACATATATATGATGGTTATATGCATGTGTGATGGACATACATATATATAATGGTTATACACATGTGTGATGGACATACATATATATAATGGCTATATGTATATGTGATGGATATGTGTCAGTGTGTGGGGCCGTTATATGTGTGATAGATGGTAAGTGGCGATAGAGGGTTTTACATGGATTGTATAAGTGAATGGCAAGGATTGGTTTGGATTGGAGTGCATGTTGGGGGTTTAGTAAATAAGCGGACTAAGGGTTTGGAGCCTTTATAGTGGATTGTCAGATAGTAAGAGTGCACAACATAATTGTGTAAGCATAACATATGTATTATGAACTGGAATGTAAGAATAATAAGTGAGGTATTAGTAAGAGTTTAATGACTAGAGTTAGAATAAAGGGGTTTATGATTTTTGAGTAAGATGATTTAACTATAAGTTGGATGGCGGGGAATGTATGAATATGTAAGGATATGTTGTATAGTGAGTTATGGTTATGAGATAGATGAGTTAAATGAAGTATGTTACCTTGACGGGCTTGAGTTTCTAAACAAGCTTAACTTGGGATTGGTTAGTAGATGACTGTAAGATAGAAGGTCTTCTTGACATAATTGTACCCACATAAATGACTTAATTAAAACTTAAATTGTAAGCAAAACTGATATAATAACATTGTAAGTTTAAGACCTGAGGGTTTCAATAGACTAAGTTATGTATTTGAGCAAGCCGATAATTAGTTAGCAGAGCATTTCTCATGTCTTATCATGGTCTTTATCATGCGGGATGTTATCTTGATATTGTATTTAAGCCCAAATGTCTAATATTCTTTTGAGAGCAATATATATTTTTCGATATTTTTTTGGTGTTATATCTAAGCCCAGACATTTTATGATCAATCAAGAGCGTTATATGATTTTTTGCCTATAGATGACATTGTATGAGTCTGCTTATATGTGACATTAATTCTAAGACTTCGGCCTAAAAGTGGTACTGTATAATTTTCGCACTTAGTTGATACTTTATGGTTCCCCAAGTATGGGCGTTTGTGTACTCAAGTAAGTAGTATTATAGATTTATTCTTACATGTTTAATCTTATGCCCTATAAGTATAGAAGTATATTGCCTTTAAAAAAGTCCATGGTATCTAGCTACTTCTCGAATGTCAAGGATATGCCTGATGACTTTTCTTTCTATTTTGACGCTAGAGCTGATTAATTATAATGAATTTTAGTTGTCGATAATATGTGTACAACTATATGAGTATGTAAAATTTTAAGTAAATTTATAAGATTCTGAGTAAGTTCATAAGATTATAAGTAAGACTATAAGTATATATTTCTTAAAAAGACTGCAAATGTAAGACTATGAGCAAGATTATAATTGTAAGTTTCGGAGTACAATTGTATGTATAAGAATTTGAGAAAGACGGTAAGCATTAGGATTTGAGTAAGATGGTAAGAGTAAGTATAAGAATGCTTGGTAAGATAATATGTGTATGAGCTTGGATTTGTTGTATAGTGAAATTTGATTATTATGTATGTCTTTTTGCTTTGTGTTATATTTCATAAACTCATCTATGTATAAATTTACAAAGTTCACTGATTATAATTCTCCTACTGAGTATAAAAATACTTATTTTTACTCTTTTTAGCCCCATATGTTCTAGAGGTTTTTGCATGTTTTTTGTTGATAGCTCATTGAACTCAGCACTTACGTTCCTTAGAGGACTGATTCAATTTTTTTTGTATGCTTTACTCATTTTGAATCTTTATTAATTACAACGATCTGATGTATTGAGTAAGATAAAAATTGTTAATACTTGTATGACCTTGTATATTAGATTATAACTTTATATTATTTGTGGGACTTGTACTTGGATATGTTTGAGAGGTATTTATTATTGCCCATTACCATAATGATTTATTTTTTTTGTTTTATTTTAATTCATGTTTAAGAATGTTTGGTTTGACTGTATGATAATTTAAAATAATTTTATATGAAAAAATAAATGTATGATGTTTTAGATTTATAAAATTATTTTCATAAGTTTTAAATTTTGTCATTTTTTTATTTAGAGTCATTATATTGCAAAATATTTTCATATATTTTAAAAAAATATGTATAAAAATATCGAGCTTGACAATTATTGATATGAAATCTTCCTTCTCTTGATTTTACATGGTATTTATTTATGGAAGACTTAATATTTATTGTCATGGAAGCCCTTCAAAGTAAAGGAAAATGGTGGGAAAATTCAAACTAAAGGAAAACATAGAAACCCCATGCCTTTTATTTTATGAGAAAAGAAGCAGGGTCTGCCACACAGGATTTAGGCTTAACAATTTTTTTAAGGATTATTTCTCCTTGGAGAAAATTTCTGCCATCAAAATGTGAAAATAAAATATGACTAACCTCCTCTTAAGTGCAAATCCTCCCAATTAATTAAGTCACATATTATTGTTAACATCTAAGTCATGTGGATCTTGTGAGCACTAAAAAATAGTCCCACAAGTGATTCACGACCTTTCCAAGAAAAAACAAAATGCGACCCACCACCTTTATCAGGTTAACAAGGAGCGTGCTAGAATATAAAATTACTAAATAAAATTCTTATTAACTTGGACTTTCGAAAACATAGATATCTTACATGGCATTAAAACTTCAAATTCTATTAAGTCATTCTATTAAGTCCTCGTATGAAGTATTTATACCTCAATTATATTCTTTATGCCACTCGTCTTATAGGTGAAAAGAGGTATTAAAATATAAAATAATTAAATAAATTTTCTTTCCTAATGACCTAAGCTTATAGGAAACAAAGTAATCTTAGACTTTCCAAATAAAAGTACGATGGACCATCTTCTTCTTCTTAACAATTTGCCTTCGAATTAACCACATTGCCTTATGCTGATTTCCAATGCGCCACATCCATTTAATAGCTTTTCTTGATTGTTACAAATATTTGCTCTGATTCAATGCATGGTCAAGAAGGGTATAGCTATCATCTCCCAGGTTTCCTTTTGACATAACTTCTGGGAGAGGCAAATATAGCTGCAGACTCGCTTGCAAATTTTGCCACTGATCACTTCCGGCCCCTGTTGTGTATGCTGATGCTTGTGGATTTCGTAGGCTAAGTCATAATAATTAAATAGAACGTGGCTATACATACCCCGTTTTTATCTTTATGTCCCCCGTTACTCTTTTACCCTGCCATCTTGAACTAAAATCTTTAGTATACCCTATTTTACCCCACTTCCCATTTTTTTACTTTTCTTCCCCCTTTCTTCTTCATCTCCAGCGCCGGCAATAATGCCGGCGTCTTTTTTTTTTTTTCCGGCAAGGCTGATTGTAACTCGCCGCGCAGGCAATCCGACCGTATGAGGCTAGTGCGCGGCCAGATCTGGCTGCACTAGCCTTTGCGGTTTGTGCGCCGGCCAGATCTGGCCGGCGCAGGCCAATCCGGCCTAACCGCAGGTAGGCCAAATCTGGCTCGCCTGCGCGGCGGCCAGATCTGGCCACCCGTGGCCTGTGCCGCGCGGGCGATCCGGCTGCGTCGGCAGCGCGCGCGCAGGCAGTTGGCCACACCAGGGCGATCCGGCTGCGTCGACTGGCCGCGCCGTGCAGGCCAGTCCGCCTTGCGTCGACTGGCCGCGCCCGCTGGTGATCCGGCCTGCATCGGCCCAGCCGCTCCGCGCGAGCGATCACATCGGCCAGCCGCTCCGCGCAGGCCAGTCCGCCTTGCGTCGATTGGCCGCGCCGCTGAGCTGATCCGGCTGCGTCGGCCGCGCGCCGCTGAGGCGATCCACCTGCGTCGATTGGCCGCGCCGCTGGGCTGATCCGGCTGCGTCGGCAGCCGCGCCGCTGGTGATCCGCCACTGCGTCGGGCCGCGCCGCGCGGGCAGCTGATCCGCCCTGCGTCGGCCCGCGCGCCGTGCGAGCGGTCTGGCCACGCGCGGGCCGGTCCGGCTGCGTCGGCAGCCACACGCGCGAGCCCGGTCTACCCTACGTCGGCCCGGCCGCGCCGTGCAGGCCAGTCCGGCCTGCGCGCACCGGCCAAATCTGGCCGCGCGTAGGCCAGTCCGGCCTGCACTGCACCGGCCAAATCTGGCCGCGCGCAGGCCAGATCTGGCCACGCACAGGCTGAACTGGCCTGTGCCTTGCCGGCCAGTTCTGGCTGCGCACAGGCGGCCAGTACGGCCTAATTTGGTCGCGCAAGTGAGTCTGGCCTGTGTGCCGGTCAGATCTGGCCGGTGCGCAGGCTGGGTGTACACCGGTGAAGTCACCGGAGACGGAGTTACCGGAGACGTAATCGCCAGAGAAGAAAGAGATGGGGTTTAATTGAATGGGGGAGGTATGAGTAAAATAAGGGGGGAATATAGGGGATAAAAGTAAAAAAAAAAAACTACCTTTTTACTTTGTTTTGGGGGACACAGGGATAAAAGTGGGGTTTGAATAGCCACGTTCATAAATAACTTCTTTGGGGGCTCCTTTTATGAAAAAAAATAGCAAAATTTTGTACCCTGCAATATTTAATAGTAATGAGTTTGATTGATAGTAGCAGATAAGAATGAGTATATATGCACCACAATAACCTCCTTCATTGGGGTACTGAGGAGGTTATTGGGCTGCATATAGACTTATTTATTAGACAAATTAATGAAAGCATAATGATTAGGTTTCTTGTAGTAAGTATAAGAAAAATAGGCACAGCCTGCTGCACCTTCCAACCATCCACCCATAAAAGTTAAGAGAGCCAGGTTGTTCTTCTTTGGTTATTATACATAGATACAAGTCACCAGTTTCTTCTAACCTAGCCTTATCTTGAAGAAGCAAAGATGTTTGAGGTAAACATCACTAGCACAGAGATCATCAAACCAGCTTCTCCCACCCCTCCTCACCTTCGTGTCTTCAATCTCTCCTTACTAGATCAGTTGGTCAGTCAAATGTTCTTTCCCCTCATCTACTACTATCCTAGCAACAACATGGGCACAGCCTCAACGGCTGAGATATCTCGCCAAGTAAAAACATCCCTTTCACAAAGCCTGGTCCAGTTCTACCCGTTGGCTGGAAAGTTTGCAAATGACAGTTGGGTCGACTGCAACGACCAAGGAGTCGAGTTCCGTGAGTCTAGAGTCCACTGCCAGCTGCAGGACCTCCTCCGTATGCCCGACGAACAGGCGCTGAGCCAACTCGTCCCTTGCCACCAGACTCGCACCAAGTCCGGCAGAGAAGATGTCCTCCTGGCCGTCCAGGCCAACTTCTTCGAATGTAGGGGGCTGGCCCTGGGTGTAAACCTCACGCACTTAATTGGCGACTTGGCCACGCTGGTCACCTTCCTCAACGGCTGGGCCTCCATGGCCCGCGAGCCCAACATCCAGGACAGTGGGCCACTCATCAGCCGCACACCTTTCTTCACGCAGAGAACAGGGGCCCCAAGGAACACGGTCCTAGAAGTGCTTAATCCTGTTACGAAGAGATTCGTCTTCAGCGAATCAAACATCTCGTCCCTCAGGCTGAAGCGCAGCAGTCCAGGTCGCGCCGGGCTCCCCACAAGGGTGGAGGCCATTTCGGCTCTTGTTTGTAGGTGGATGGCAAGGGCCACTAGGAAGGTGTGGGCCTCCAAGAAGAGAGCTATAATTGTGATTCCCGTAGGCCCAAGGATGGATCCACCCCTGCCGGACAACACCTTCGGGAACTTCGCCATCCTTACGGCTACTACCGGCCAGGCAGAAAGAGAACTGTGCGAGGACATGCAAGTTTGCTTAGAGGTGCAGCTGAGCAATGCCTTCAAGAAAATTGATGGCTTATTTGTAAGAGAACTGCAGGGGGCAAACGGGTACAAGAAGGCTGCGGAGGCTTTGATGAATGCGATGGAGAAACATGCATGCAAAGAGATTGAGTTTTTCCTTGTCTCGAGCTGGTGCAGGTTTCCTCTGTATCAAGTGGATTTCGGGTGGGGGGAGCCAGAATGGGTCAGCCCTGCTCCGGTTCCCCTCAAGAATAGTAGCATTCTGTTGGATAGGAGAGGGGGAGATGGAATTGAAGTTTGGGTGGATTTAGATGGGGAGGAGACCTTGGCCACATTCGAAAGAGACGAAGAGCTCCTCGCCTTTGTTTCCCCTCCTACCATCACTGCTTAGTTTGTTGTCCTATTAGTTTTATAAGCTGGACGTGGGATATTTCTGTCAAAATTGGAACAATCTTTCTGCTTTCCCCAGTTTGAGTTCGTTCAATCTTTTTAGTCACTTTTCTTGAGGACGCAAGATTCAGAGTTTGGTGTGGAACAGATCCACCGTATAATTGTGGATTGTTCCACTCCCAATTTAACATGTTGTAGTATCTTTCATGTGTCCAAACAAGATTGACACATTTTAATGTGTCAAAAGATGAGTGGAATGATCTATCAACCACGTGGTAGAGATGATTTTTCGTGCCCTTTCCCTTCCTCCTATCATTCTATCTATTCAAAGAAATATTTTATTTTTTTAAGTCTATTTGATAAGGAAGTTGTTGATCGTTTTTATGCTAATAGCACTACCATATTTACCTCACCACATAATGTCTTAGAAAATATAATTTTTTGGAATATGTAGAAGATCTGCTTAAGATAGGAGTTATTAGGAAAAGTAGAGTCCATGTGCATTATTTGCTTTGTTGGTATATATACAAGATGGATAGAACTGCACAAATGCATGTAATTTAACATATAAAAGAGTCGGGCCAAATTTGATTTTTTAACAAATAAATGACCGGTTATGCCATCAAAGAGTGGGTATTTACGTACTTATGCAATTCAGTTTCTATGACATTATAGTTGCTCACTTGCTTTGCAGGGGTGTCCTGGGTGTTTAGGGCCAAAATTAATGGTGGACAAGATATTTTGGCCTGGACGTATGAAAATGCCCTCTACTCATGTATCTCCTTTTCCTACTTTATTTGAGGTAAATTTGGTAAATTTCTAGGGTATATTTACCATATGAGATATAATTAATTGATACTAATAAAAAAGGATGATCAAATTTGTCAATAGCGGATGAAAATATCCTTCATGCTTATGTTTTGGTTTCTTAGGATGGTGTTTGTAATCCGGATTTTTTGTGGGGATAGTTTTGGTATTGACGTTATGCTTGGTTGCCAAGAATTAATGTGATATTTATTGGTGGAGATTTATTTGGTAGGTTCATTTAATCAGCATTGTGGCAAGTTAATACATGCCACTTTTGGCTTAGATGGGACATTGGATTGAATTTAAGAAGTGTTTCCTGCCTTTTAAACTTCCTTTGCTTCGTATACCAAGTTGTTCCTGCCTTTTGAACTTCCTTCACTTTAATTGAAATTTTACATGATCTACCGAGATTCGACGAGTGGCATTAGAACCGAATCCAAAGGCTTGCTACAGTCATCTCCCTCTCTCTCAGTCGGCTGTCATAACTCTTTCGAACATCGACAGCATCTCTCCTAAGCTTCGGTTGACCCTCTTCTGTTAATGGTTTTTTTGAAAGTTAGATTGTGGATTATGAGATTTCTGTTATTATCTTGGTTATTTAAATTTGACTCTGAATGTTATGCTTTGTTTATGTTCTACAGTTAGTTAGGCAATTGGGTTAACGTGCACATAGGTAGTTATGTTAGTGTGCACATTGCTCTTGCTTATTGTTATTTTTAATTAGTGCTTGGGTAGTTATAGTCTATGTAGTTAGTTAGTTTTATCTATGTAGCCTAATGGGCAAGATTAGCCTATTTTAGGTTGGATCGCTGTAATTAGGAATTAATGAAGAATTAGCCTTTTTTCTCCTTCTCTCTATTGATCTCTCTCCCGACCTGATCTTCAATCCCAGGATCGCACTTGCAAACTACAAGTGTGTCTATTCATCCCTCTCCCAACTTCTTCCCATTGTCCCTCCAATTTCCCCTTTCCCTCATCTTTTTTTCCCCTCATATTCTATTACATAACAATTGGTATAGGTGCCAACTGATTCTCGGCCGGTCGTGATTCAACTATGGCAGCCAGAAGATTATACAAGAGGAGGGCGCAAGCCGTAGTCCCTGAGGACAAGCCACTGGCAAACTCCAGG
This sequence comes from Saururus chinensis, assembly GCA_035235625.1. Classification (NCBI taxonomy): domain Eukaryota; kingdom Viridiplantae; phylum Streptophyta; class Magnoliopsida; order Piperales; family Saururaceae; genus Saururus; species Saururus chinensis. The sequence continues at coordinate 40,160,824 of CP141145.1, forward strand.
GCGGCGACGCATCAACAGATGGGACGGCAACAGCCCCTTCAGCCACCTTTAGCCAAGTTTCCAGCCAGTGGGAGTCCATGATCTCTGCTCTAGCTGCCATCCAATCCCAAATGGCAGAGGCTCAGAGAGTTTTTCTCTAAGAGCTCCGGGCAGGCCTTCATTCGTCTGTGGACCGCCAACAAGCCACACTGGAATAGATACGGAAGGACTAAGCAGCCTGCTTGGTTGCCTTCACAGCCAGCCCTGCTCCGACTCCACCCTAGGCCGCTCCCCCTCCTCCAGCCTACCGCCCACATGGAAAAGGGATCCTTCAGCAACCTTTTCAACAGGTTCTGCAATTTGGGTCAGGCCGAGGAATACCCTCTGCCATGCCAACATCCACCACCAGTGACAAGCGAGCACCTCCACCGCGGGACCAAGTCGCACGCCCCCCATAGCGACTGCTAGCCAGGACCAGCCTCCAGTTCATTTGTGGCAAGACAATGATCTATACAGTGATGAAGCGGTTGATGATGGGATGTATGCCCCGACCCCTAAGGCGAGCACCGTTTGTCTCCATTTTTCTGAATATTCCAGTGAGGAAAACCCTAATAAATGGGTCTCGCGCGTCGAACATTTCTTCTCCTATCAGGGAACACATCCCGATCAGCGCGTGCTCCTAGCCTCTTTCCACCTTAAGGGATATGCGTTAGTGTGGCTACAACAACTTGAGCAGTAGGAGGGCGTTGTAACATGGGAATATTTGGTGGATGAACTATGCGCCTATTTTGGTCCAAATGAGTATGATAATTTTGACTCTCATCGACATAATCTTAGACAAACTTCCTCTATTTGAACCTATTAGACTGATTTTGCAAGATTGGCCACCTGAGTGGAGTGGACTCCTTCAGCCCTTCTATCTAAATTTGTAAGTGGAGTGCGGGAGAATATCCAAGCTGAAGTGCGTCATTTTGAACCAACCAACCTCCACCTAGCCCGTATTAAGGAGGAGAGACTCCATCGCCTGCAGAGGGGCAACATCCCTTGCCAGGGGGCTGAACCACTCCAGTTTCCTCTACACCCGCCTTAGGGCCAGTCCGATACCTTACACCTACCTAGATAGAGGACAGCCACTCTTGTGGCCTTTGCTTTAACTGTGATGAGTGATTTGTTCCAGGCCAAAATGCAAACGTCCAGGCTCTATGTTGATAATGAAAGAGGGTTTGGACACAGGTGATAGCTTAATGCCTGATGAGCCAGAGGATGTTCCAGAGATTTCTATGCATGCATTCGATGGGTCTTATGAACCTCGCACATTTCGGATAGATGGATCTATAAAACAGCAAGTCGTCTCCATTCTTATTGACAACGACAACACCCATAATTTTATTAATGACAGGGTGGCTCGTAGGTTGGGATGCACCATTCAACCCTCTACTACATTTGATGTGCTTATAGGAGATGGGCATTATTTATAGAGCAGCGGGATGTGCCCCTCCATTCCTTTGTTAATTCAAGGCCATTTATTTCATATCGATTTGTTCTTGCTTCCTACCAAGGGGGCGGATATTGTGCTTGGGGTACAATGGCTTTAAGACCTTGGGCCCATTACTTGGGACTTCAAGCAACTACACATGGATTTTCTCTATGGGAATGCTCAAATACAACTGTGTGGACAATAGCTAGGTACCCTTCATTTGGCTCAGCTTGTGCATTCACTTTTTAAATTTGCTGCCAAGGGGATTTTATTATAGTTGTGCACTGACATGCCACCTGAGTCTGCTAGTGTTCCAGTGGATCTGGGAAATCTGCTGGCCGAATATGATATGATTTTCCAGATGCATCTACTTTGCCTCCCACCCATCAGCACGATCACCGGATTCACATCCAGCTAGGGTGTCTGCCAGCTAATATCCATCCCTACCGGTACCCTCAGGTGCAGAAAGATGAAATAGAGTGGTTGGTACATGAGATGCTTGCATCAGGGCTCATCCATCCCAGCACTAGCCAATTTTCTACTCTATTGCTCCTCATCCATAAAAAAGATGGCTCATGGCATTTTTGCATAGATTATCGTGCCCTAAATGTTATTACTATTAAGGATAAGTACCCCATTCCTATGATCGAAGAGCTATTGGACGAATTATTAGGGGCAACTATCTTTACTAAGTTGGATTTGCGTTCAGAGTATCACCAGATTCAAATCTATAGTCATTACGAATTTATGGTCATCAACATGATAGCTTTCCGGACACATGATGGGCATTACGAATTTATGGTCATGTTGTTTGGCCTTTCAAATGCTCCATCTACTTTTTAGAGCCTCATGAATGATATTTTTTGGCAATTCTTACGACAATTTGTATTGGTATTTTTTATGACATTCTAATTTATAGTCGCTCGTGGTCATAACATCTGCAACATATTTGTGTGGTTTTTCTACATTACTTAGCCATGATCTGTTCCTTAAGAAGTCAAAATGTGCATTTGGATTACCGCAGGTTGACTATCTTGGCCATGTTATATCCACTTCAGGTATAAGATCCCTAAGCTTGAACCACCCCAACAAGGTAGTAGCCTCTGAGTCACTCCGATACGCCTGCTGAAGATCTTGCAGGAAAGGAAAGAAAGGGCCCGACAATGGAAAGGCCTGGATAGAAGCAAATTGGCGAGAAAGAGCATCGGCTACCACATTCTCAAAACCCTGCTTATACACAAGTTCATAATCATAGCCCAGTAGTTTAGAAATCCACCTCTGTTGCGTCGAGGTAGAAATCCTATGCTCCAGTAAATGTTTGAGAGGTTAGTGGTCAATTTGGATAATAAAATGTCGTCCCAATAAGCAAGGTTGCCATTTGGTCACAGCATGCACTATAGCCAGCATCTCGCATTCATAAGTAGAGAGAGAAAGAGAGCATCCCAAGAGTGCCTTACTGAAAGCAATGGGGCAGCCAGCCTGAAGCAAAATAGCTCCTAATCCAGTCTCTGAAGCATCTGTCTCACCAATGAAAGGCTGAGAAAAATCCAACAATGCCAACACTGGGGCAAAGGACATAGCGGACTTTAGGAGATGGAAAGCCCCCTGAGCTACAGTGGACCACTGGAAGGACCCCTTTTTTAGCAAAACTATCAAATGAGCTGCTATCAACCTATACTGCGACACAAACTGACGATAATACCCTGTCAAACCAAGGAAGCCTCATAAGGACTTAAGGGAGGAAGGTATGGGCCAAGATAGCATAGCCTCCACCTTGGACGGGTCAGTCGAAACACTCCCAGCTAAGATAATATGCCTGAGATACTCCACCTTAGCACTGTTGAAAACACACTTGGAGCGCTTCAGAAAGAATGTATGCTGAGCCAAAATATCAAACACTATGTGCAGATGGACCAAGTGATCTTCCCATGTCGGACTGTAAACCAATATATCATAAAAAAATAAGGACAAAATGGCAAAGATGTGGCCAAAATACCTCATTCATTAAGCTTTGAAAGGTAGAAGGAGCATTTGTCAATCCAAATGACATTACTAGGAATTCAAAGTGGCCATCGTGTGTCCAAAAAGTGGTTTTGTGAACATCTGCAACATGCATCCGAATCTGATGGTAACCAAAGTGTAAGTCAAGCTTGGAGAAGAACTGAGAAGACCCCAACTCATCAAGTAGCTTCGCAATAATAGGAATAGGAAATTTATCCTTGAGTGTAGAGGCATTTAGGGCTCAATAATCAATACAAAACCGCTAGGACCCATCCTTCTTGTGGACCAACGATATTGGAGAAGAATAGGAACTAGTGCTAGGGCGAATGATTCCAGTAGAAAGCATCTCAGAAACGAGTTTTTCAATCTCATTTTTCTGGATATGGGTGTACCAATAGGGCGGACATTAGCAGGAGAAGAGCCAGCAAGAATAGGAATACAATGATCATGAGATCGAGCCGGTGGTAGTCTAGTAGGCTCCCTAAATAGTAAGGAATAAATGGTGAGCAATTCAGCCAAATCAGTGGGTAAATTAGTCCTGGGGCCTTCATTCTGGTGCACCAATTGTAAGAGAAATCCTTAATGAGCAAACCTTAAGAAGGAACCCACATCCTGCACAGAGTGGAGTGTGCCTAGTGGGGAGCCCTGAAGACAAATTTGCTAATTGGATTATTCAAAATCTATAATTAGCTAATGAAAATTCCAAGTGACATCCCCCAATTCCTGAAGCCATTGAACCCCCAACACAATATCAACCCCTTTAGTTGGCAAGAGATAGAGGTCCATAACAAAGTGTTGTCCTTGGATTTGCAACTCAGCTCGTGAACAAACCCCCTTGCTGCGAAGGTGTTTACCATCCCCAATCAACACATCGAAAGGGGAAGAATCTGAAATACAACATCCAAGCCGTTGAGCCACCCGGCCATTAATGAAGTTATGCATGCTGCCGCTATCAATCAATATAACCACCTTTTGACGTTTAAGAAAGCCCTGAACTCGCATAATTTGAGGAGTATAAATCTTAGAGAAAGCATATAGAGATATCTCAGGGAATACCTTGGAGTCCTCGATGGGAGGATTTGTAGAAGGCCAGTCACTTGTATCTCCCCAGGACTCCTCTAAAATCAAAGCAGTGGGGGGAGTTTTGCAATGATGACTAGGTGTGAAGCGTTCATCACAGTTGAAGCACAACCCTTTCGACCGTTGGTCCTCCATCTGTGTGTGAGAAAGGTGGTGAAAGGGGACTGTAGTACTTGGAATAGTACCAGATGCAGGTCGACCCCGAAAAGGAATATTAGAGGAGCTGCCTCCTTGCCGAGAAGTAACAGGGGCACGACAAAGTCATTTGCGGCCTAATTTTTCCTCTTGGATTCTGGCATGTCAGATGATGTCCTGCATCATAGTGCACTCAAAATGATGAATTTCATCAACTATTTCTGGTTTCAGGCTGCATCTGAAAGTACCAATCAAAGCTTCTTGAGTCTAACGCAGGAGGCAAGTAGCAACACGCATAAATTTGATCTGATAAGCGTGGTATGTGGTAGACTAAAAGAGGCCTAATAGCAGTTCATTAAAATCAACAAAATTGTTATGGCCAAACTGAGCACACAATTCTGCAATGAATTTTTTTGCATTGGGAACCTCTCTTTCAAAGTACTGAAACTACACAAAGGCATTCCCCTTCAAGATGAAACGCTGCAATACGTAAGTTTTCCAGATTTGCAGTAGTAGACTGATAGGAAAAAAAATCTGCTCTAGATACCCAATCAATTGGATTGTCCTCGCCTATATATTTAAGAAACTGCAGTATGGCAAGTCATGGCTCAGCTTTTCAAAGGGCGGTGCCAATCCCCCAGTGGTTCATCGTAGTCCCACTCTACCTCAGGTTGACGCTGCTGGTACAACTGGCGGACGGCTAAGTGGCAAGTCAGCAGTGGCTGTGCCGGCAATTCATGCTCTGTCAAGCCCATCCCGTGCTAGTGGAAATCGCCTTGGATGCCAACACGGGAAGCCCAATCACGACGTATCTGTTGTCCAAGAAGAGGGGCCTCAGGTGGAACAGGGGGTCGTGGTTGAGGAAGGAGTCTGCGGCTAGTGTTGGTGTCTTCCCTGGCAACGACGGCCATGAGGTTTGTGTCGGCCGGGCTGTTTAATTGACGGGTGAAAGCCGCCTGTTGCTCTTTTCTCATAGCACAAAATTCTTGTAGCAACTCGGCGAATAGATGGACCATGGCAGCTTCGTTGGGCGCTGGATGCGATTTAGGAATTGTACCAGGAGCCGCTGGGCATAATTCTGCAACAGAATGGGCCTCTGGCATGCTAGGTGTGCCATTGGTGGTCAAAAGGGCTGGCAACGCCCTGAGAACCGCTAATTGCTGGAGGGGCGGATGCAACGTCTGACCCACCTTGATTGTGCTTGTCTTTGGCCGCCATGCTCTTGGTTTGAACCATCAACTCCACCCAAAGACAGGAACGAATGTCTAATACCAATGATGTAAACCCTAGGGCTTACAAGAGGATTGGGTTATAAAAATGGGATAAAAAAAAGGAGAGGAACCTTGCTGGTTCGTCAAGAACCAGTGAGGCATTGGAAAGGGGGGAAAGTTGAGTCGACAAGGGAGAAGGAAGAAGACTCAATCTGATTAACTGTCTAATCTCCAATAGGGTGGAGAAACCTTTACATAATCTTGTCCTTAAAGGGCCTGAGCCTAAATAACTAAACTACTTAGCCTTATTACAAATAATACTTACTGGCTAATGGCCCAAAGGCATACTAATTAAATCAAAAGTATACTAATTAAATCAATTCTATGATCCATAACAGAGTTTCAGTTCATCTTCGAGCATGGTGTACAAATTCAGTCAAAGAGAGCATGTTGCCTGCAATAAGATTGAGGTGTATTTGGACATGACTTCCATGAAGTGCTTCAACTAAAACAGGGGCGTTATTCAGACCTTCCTGCCGCTAAAATTTCAAAAATGCTAGAATCTGCCACTTTAGAAGTTAATGTATATGTCTTCATGTTGCATTTATCTATGGATTCTAACATTTCTGATATTTGTTAGCTCATCTTCTTTACATAATGCCCCCAACACAGTCCCTTTTAAGTGTTATTAGATTCTTGATGAAAGCATGAACAAGAAGAAACGGGGAATCCCTTATGTATGTCTCCAACTCAGTTAGTAGATGCTTTCTGTTGAACCATGTTTTGATTGATTCAATTTATTCATAAATATATAGTTTTTATAGGGATTTTGAGTGAAGTATCATCTTTTCATGTGCTTTTGCTTTTGTACAGTGAATTGCGTGCTTATTAATGAAAGTAGTTTAGGAGATTGAGATACTGATTTCAACCCCTGCTGAGCATATTCAAAACGTAAAATCTAAATAAATGTCACTTTCAGTTAAAGGGTTTCAATTCTTTTGTATCTTTAATAATGTTTTATTTTTTGGAGCAAATGATCTTATAAAAAAACGCAATGGGAGGTATCAAACAAGGATTAGATTACTTAAAACTTTGGCAAATGGGACATGTGAGAAAGCATGTGTATTCGTAGGCGTATGTTGAAGAAGGTGGGTGTTGTGATTTTGTGTTTCGATGATGAAGTTTAATATTTGATATATTTTTTCAATTTATGTATGGCAGATTTTTATGAGCCAGCTTCATCAGATAAAGGTACTCCTACAGCATGAAAGCTGCTTGTTACTGGATTCACTTTGTTTAATTTATTATTTTTTTGTGTTGTTGTTCTGAAAGTAGATATCTCCTTTTATCTTCTAGTGGTTTTGTTATCTCGCTTTTCTGCTTCATATTTGCAAGAGCAGTAGCCACTTTTCTGACACAACTAGATATATTCTGTTGGGGTTGGAGGCTTGCAGTGTGAGAAATCAGTTTCTTGTATGATAGATAATTCTGCAGATGGTAGATACTTTGGTGCTGCTATTTTTCTCTCACTTTATATCCAACGCAGCTCCTTAACTTCTTTTCTATGGCTACTTATATAATCAATCAATTTTTTTACAGTCATTTATGTTACCATTATTATTGTTTCTGCACTTATCTTAAAGTATCATGGTGCTTTAGATTTTGGTTACCACTTTTAATGCCAGAAAGAAGAGCAAAAAAATGGAGGAAATAAAGAAACTTGAGGACTTGAGTGTTGTTAGGTTACAGAAAGAGAAGGAAAATAGCGATCTCATCATATTAGAACTGAAGAAAGAATTGGAGGCAACCAAGAAGCTGTATGAGGAGCGTTCTCAGCAATAGAAGCAGAAGCTATAGAAATTGAGGGTGAGGCTAAGGGTAGCCGAGGAACTTCTAGCAGAGACGACAGAGAAAGTCAGAGAGTTAGACATATGTTCAGAATTGAAGGCTGATCTTCGGAATAGAAAGGAACTTATCTATAAGAGTGTTATGGTTTTTCATTTCTATACCCTGAAGATACATGCTGCGATATTGCTATTTTGACTTTGTATAGTAGTAATGAGGTGTGATGTTTAACCTTATATGACTCGTGAGGGACTAAGGGCATTCATGTATCTAACATATTTTTTAATAATAATTTTTATATATTTATGTCTATGATACATATTCATATTTTGTGTATTTTTAATGCCCTTGAAAAACCTATGAAGAGCTCTATCAATTATGACATGCTAAGTTAGTCACGAAGATTAATAATATACTTCACGGCACAAAGTCCTTTGATACTATTATCTTCGTTGACCTATAATATAATATTAAGCTTATGAAACTTGGATTTATAGTTGCTTACTATGAGTATATATATGGGTTAATATTAAGTTAGTGTGCATAACTAATGATCATTGTAATTTTTAAAATAATGTATTATAACTATAGCTTATAACATAGACCTTTGTTACACACATATACATACATACATACATACATACATATATATATATATATATATATATATATATATATATATATATATATATATATATATATTAACTTATTTAATATATATTTAAATAAATAATATGGATGCATTCTTGCTATTACTATATAAAGTAAATTGATTAGCGATAGGTTTTTGCCAAATTTAATGAATTGCCCTCATATTTTCTTAAAATGCTCTTTAATACAAGTTTAAATTGGCTTATTATAGATTTTCTTTAATCTTAGCATCCTTAAGATCAGTTAATTCATTCTCAAAGGTTGAAAACTACAATTCAATAATAATCTAACATCTCTAGTTGTCTAACATAGTTCCTCATTCTTAATTAGATTTTCTTTTAATTTTTTAAAATTGTTCATTGTTAGTGTTATAAAACCTTTTGTTTTCCAAGTTGGAAGCTGCTAAAAGTCATCAACCTATGAATCTACATGCTCTTCCAAGTAAGTTTTAAGGCAGACGGAACATTGGGAGCCAAGTAAAACCCTGCCCACTAGTATCTTGTGATCAAAAGTGCTTTTGATTTGAGACATAAGCAGCTCATGCGGCCGAAAGGGCATTGAGCCGCATTTTATTCCATAAGCCGCTTCTTATGAGCCAAAAGTCGTGAAGAGGCATTTTATTCCTCAAGCCGATTATTTTGGGCCCTAAGCGGCAATAAGCTTTTCACAGTAGGTGGACTCGAGATGGCGCTCCGGCAAGTGCTATGCCCGTGGCTCCGGCCTTCCTCTCTCTTCTGATCAAACCCGATTCCGATTGTCATCTCTTCCACCTGTAACGTCCTTCCCCTCCATATCTCCGTAGCTGCTTAACCCCTCTCTTCCCCCGTGTCTTGCATTGGTGTCAATCACGTAAGAAAACTGAGCGAAGTATAGTTTTTGCCCCCGGGTTTATCGTTTGTAATGGCGGAGGACGACAATATCATCCCTTTCGAGCGTTTAGGGGTCTGCAAGCAATTGGTTGAAGCGTGTGAGAATTTGGGTTGGAAGGTCCCAACTAGGATTCAGTCTGAGGCCATCCCTCCTGCTTCACGAGGTTTAATTTATTCCTCTTTAGAAATCAAATTGATCCATCTTTTGGTGTTTGTCGTTCCTTTTTTTGTTGGAGTGGTGTATTTGCTTTGTTTAGGAAAGGATTTGGTTGGTGTTGCACAAACCGGAACAGGAAAGACCGGGGCTTTTGCAATTCCTATTCTTCAAGCTCTAATGGAGAATCGAAAACCGTTCTTTGCTTGCGTACTTTCTCCCACTAGGTATGAAAGTCTGGCTATATGTTTATGGTTGTCGTTTGGTTTTACTCAATTCGCACATTTGTCTAATTCAGGGAGTTGGCTATCCAAATTTCTGAACATTTTGAAGCACTTGGTTCCTGCGCGGGTGTAAAATATGTTGTGGTAAGACCATAGGATTTCTGTAATGTTTGCAGTGTCAAGTACGTATTTTTTGTTCCCAAAATATTAATTTGGTATAGGTTTTGATTGTTATTGGAGTTAACCTTCCACTTCTAGAGCTACAGTCCTGTGTTTTGGCCTCAGGGTAGATGTCATTGTTCCTACGTCTTTTTCATCTCCTGCATGGATATGGGAAAGGTGAATATCGATCCAGTGATATCACTTGGTCTGCCTTTGAGTCAACACTTGAGAAACTTTCCACATATAATAGTTGTCTCAACTAGATATTTTTTTAGTATGCTATACAGGAGGAAGTGGTCAGTGATTTGGGGTTCATCCCTGTAGCTTCTTCTGCAGACAAGCATCACCCATCACATTGTCATGTGTTCTCAATAGTAATCTGTTTGGCTATAAAGTTGTGGAAATTGATGATTGCAATTTTTAGTCCAGAAACATGAATCACCAGATAAACTAATTCCGATTTCCGGAATAATGTAGCTTCGAATGTTTCTTCTTGTCTGGTTCAAGTTGCCATATTTAGACATAATGTACACGAGTTGTCCATTACTGATATGAAAGATGACACTGTAGATGAATTTTGCCTGAATCTTGTAAAAACTAGTTTATACTGGCTATAGGTTCAATTGCTTAAAAATCGTTCATATATAAGTAAGTTAGTGTCTTGGCTGTTTTGAACTCGAATAAGCCCTTGAAGGAGACATGGTTTGGATGTACATCTGATTTATGAAGTACATAGATTTTTTGTTTAGGTCTTTTTAAATGATGGTATCAAGTTTGATAGTATTTTCCATCTATTGGCTAGTCTAGTCATGTTAAGAGTAAAAAATCCTCAAGACTGCTTCAGCTTCGTTCTCATGTATGGAACAGGGAAGATGGAAAATTTAATGTATGCTTATTTATATGTGTAGCCAAACGTTTATATAACTGTTGTATGTTTTTGGTTGATTCCAGCGTAATGTACCATGGACATGCAAATTGGGAAAATTTTTGGTTTATTATTTTTGGGTAGAGGATGGAGTTTGCGCATTGAGCATCAGTTGAAGTGGATGATACTGCTGATTGATGTTCTCTTCAGTTTTTAATAGAGATATAATCAGTCTTCTGTGTTTTGTAGGTGTACCATATGAGACAAAAAGCAGAGATTAGATGCATGAGATAATGAGATGAAGGGACAAATTCCGTGACATGTGACGTAGCATAAAAAAACTTAGAAACGAAAAAGATGATTGTATTTCCAGTCAGGCTCACCCCTTAAGGAGGCATGCTAATTACATGTGCTGAACCTTGAAAGGTTTCTACTCTATGCTAAATAGGTTTTCATTCTTATGCCTTTTGAATGTTTTGCAGCCTCTTAACCTTGCTCAACAACAACATTTATCACATATATTCTCACTCTTCTCTCCTTGGAGCACCCTATTTGTTTTTCCATAACCGTTTTTAAATTAGGAGATGATTTTTTAGGTTTGTACCAACGTGAAATGATGTAAATATTTAATCACCAATTATTATTTTATGTCAGTGGGAATTTCCTTGCCTGAACTACTGATAAGAATGCTATTTACAGGTGACTGTTATGGCAAAATTTGCTGTTGTAAATTTTAGTTTCTGATTTTTATGAATGCAAGTCTGTTCTTTTGGTAAATTATTACATGGGATATGCCCCAGATTTTTCTTTTGTTGTTATATATGGTAGCTAGACTCAATTTTTTAAGTAATTGATATTTTTCTCAACAATTTTATTTTCATAGGACTTACTGTTTTGCATGCTGAGCAGGTCTTGGATGAGGCAGATAGTTTGTTGAACATGGACTTTGAGAAAGATGTTAATGAAATCTTGAAGATTGTTCCCCGTCAAAGGAAAACATTTTTGTTTTTCGGCAACCATGACAAATAAGGTATCACTTGTTGCAATATCTGAACATTCTAAGCAGAACAGAGACAAAATTAGTCTAGATAAAGCTGTGGTATATAAATGAATTAATAGGGCCTCTCAAATGTTAAATTTTAACCTCAAGAACATTGGTGGACAATTTTTTTTTTTTTTGTGTTATAGGTTCGGAATCTTCAAAGAGCATGCTTGAAGAATCCTGTGAAGGTATGCTGAATGTTTATTTTTAACTGCATCATATTATGAACCTGAGCAAACAATGTTGTTCTTCTTCTAATACCATTCAGATTGAGACTTCATCAAGATATTCAACTGTCAGTACACTAAAGGAACAATATCGCTTGATACCTGCAAAGCATGAGGTATCATTGTGTCTTTCTCATATACTCTCTGGTGTTACTATTATGTCCACTTCATGCTCACTTGGATGGCTATGGTACTGATATGTGCTTGGATATGTGTACTGCTGTTATAAGGGTCATAGGGTTTTTATGTGATTGCTGGAAATAATGGCAATATGGATAAAAGACATTGTCAGTGAAATTGACATGCATCCCTAATATGTTTATTGATCTGACAATTAATATTATTAAGTTTCAAAAATCTTTTGGACTGTTGTATATTATATGGTGAATTTTTCACTTGCTCGCCAGCCAGAAAATGTGGTCACTTCCTTGCTGGAATTTCTTGCTATATTTGCTTATTCGTCTTTTATCAGAAAGTTACTCTTTCATGATTGAGTTCGCCACCTCTTAAAATTTCCGGGACTGCTATCTAGTGTACATCCTATGGGAGTGGTCTACACCATGTCAATGGTATTCATCCATAGTCGCAAAGCAACTTGTCTTCTTGCTTTGGTTCTTAGAAACCTTGGGTTGAATGCTATTCCTGTTAGCGGTCAAATGAAACAGGTTTACTACTTGTTTTTCCTTTCTTTTAAAGTAAATAACAGAAGATTTGTTTCTAGCATTTTCTTCATAAAATCTTGTGCTTTTTGGATATTTCTCGTAGAGGATTTGCTACACGTAACCAGTTGTCTTGAATTTCTGACACATTTTTGTGCATATCTTTCTCTTGTTACTATGCTCTTGGGTGTTGCCAAATCTTCTACCATCTTTGATAATCAAAATGGCAAGTGGACTACTTGTCACACCTTACATATTTTCAATTATTTTACAGGACACGAGAATTGATGCTTTGAACAAGTTCAGATCTGGTGAATTCTAGATTCTTATATGCACAGATGTGGCCGGCAGAGGGCTTGATATCCCTTCTGTGGATATGGTGATCAATTATGACATGCCTACCAATTCCAAGGTATCACTTTATGAGTATACATGTCGTCTATGCCACTGCAATTTTATGCCGTCCTTTTGGCAGCATATATTGATAGTTGTAGGCATAAAGCATCCCAAGGTGGATGTGAATCCCGAGGAATTATTTGACATGCATAGAAGTTTAAATACAATGTGCAAGACTGTAATGCTTCTGGATACTGTATGCTGCCATATTGAGCACACAACTGCTTCTGCTTTTTGTTGCCTCTGAGCTTCTTTCGCTACAGTAGTCTTGTAGTTTTGTTCATTATACAGAGTATAGTCTTACACTGTTATTAGAAGAATCCATGCCACCTACTGCATGTCTGGGAGCAAGGGATGGGAGATGCAATGGCGATGATAGAACTTTTCTGGAAGTAAAACAGATAGCGACTGGCAATGCAGTAGAGCTGAAGTAGTTGACTTTGCAGGTATATATTCACCGAGTAGGGAAAACTGCTCGAGCAGGACGTTCTGGCATTGCAATTTCATTAGTAAATGAATTTGAGGTGGAATGGTTCCTACAGATTGAGAAGCTTGTAGGTATAAGTGAAGACTGATACTTTTCTAAAACAGTCATGTACTATCTGTTCATATCTTGATCTAGTGCTGCATTTCGGATTTTTAGGAAAGAAGCTCCCTGAGTTCCATTGTCAAAAAAAGGATGTGCTGCGGCATTTGGAGTGTCACTGAAGCTTAGTGAATATCTCTCATGGTATTGTTTTGACTACTATTTTTATGCAACTACTACCTTTACCTTCGTTGTTGATGTTTTTGTATCTTGACATGTGGTCTTCTATCTTTCTTTAGAAAATGAAAGAGAATGGAGGCAAGAAGAGACAGGAAGATAGCGAAGATGGTGAAGAAGCTGAAGGGGTAATAAGTATGGATATTTGACAAACTAGGTCGAAGAAGAGGTACCTATTGTGAAGAAAAAAATGGGAAGAATTTATTGTTTTCAGAAAGCAGTGTGGTGATGTCAATGTAGGTCAAGTGGTTCACACTGTTTAGCATGCAATTTTGAGAGCCATAAAATTTGAAGAGGGAAATGTGTATATTGCGGGTGTAGACCTTTTTAAGCAAAAAATTCAAATAAAGCATCTCTTCTTTGATTAGAGAGACGGCTTAGTGTTATGATTTTGAATTAAAACTTTTTTTCATTAAGTATGCCTGAGTTTAGGTTTGCTTTCTTAGTTTAGAATTGCTTATTAAAGGTAGTATTCTTATTGTTATTGCTTTCCAAGTTTATATTTGATTCTTAATTTAAGAAGACTCAAGTCTATAAATCATGTAATCTCCCATGGTTATGAATTACGAATTTGAGTAATAAAGTAGTCTAGCTTATTTATATCTACCCCTCCCTAACTCTCCTCCCCTTCTTCTCTCTCTCTCCATATTTTTACCCTTGTAACTTTACAGTTACAACACTTTGCATAATTGCAGACTTCTAAGTTTTTTTCTGGTTTTTTATATAATGCTTACTTTCTTGTTTTCTAGAGGGCAGCGTCTTTGGTAGAACTTGATAATAAGGGTTGGCCAGCTGCAAATGCTCATAATCATAATATGAGATCAGCTGAAGCAGTACTGTCTCTTGAAATCTGCCGGTAGATGGTCCGTAATGCAAGGTGGATAAATGTAATTTATTAAATATGTTGAAGGGTTAAACATTGTTTTTAAAGTTAGATTTGAAAAGTGGGTGTCACCAAATTAAATTACTGACATATAAACAGGGTAGCAAGTGTAAAACAACCTTTAAGACCCAAAAAAGATTCTAAAATTGTTTGGTTGATATGCATGAAATATATTTATCTGACTGCTGTTAGCACTTTAGTTTTTATTTCCTATTATTTTGTGTTGAATCGACAAAAAAACATCTTTCAGCAACGGACGCAAGCGCGTTGCTGAAGTTATATATTGTCGCTAATACTTTTAGCGAGGATCATGAGTACTTTCAGTGACAGTCATAAACTGTCGCTGAAACTGAAAGTCCTCAGCAGTGTAAAACCTTTCTGTGACAGTTGGAGATTACTTTTAGTGATAGTTACGATCGTCGCTAAAATTGTTCTAGTTTTTTATTTTTTAAAAAAGAGACTGTCATTAGCAACTCCTCTTTGTTGCTGGGGCTATAATTAGAAAGTCAAAAAGATACTTATGAATTTTGAGCATAAGCTTTTTATTCACAACAAAAAGAACAGATGAAAGGAGAGGTAAACTGTGCAGAGAGTAGGAAATAACGACAACATTAGTTTGCAGAGTGATGATGGAAAGGTACCCTTGAATTTACGATCATGCCTTCAATAGGCCATCCGCAGTTGGTAGAATGTCGCATTTGTGCGCAACTTCAAGTTCAATTTCTTCACCTCATGCCCCATGTCGACTGGTGTCCAATGCGACAGATCCATTTCTTACCTTTTCATCATTAATAAAAAAAGATAACTCCGAATGAGAATGGTCAGTAAGAGATGGTCGTGTCACCAATATATGTTTTTGCCAAATTAGGTGTACCTTACAATGTTTAACAATGATTTGATGGAGGCACCAGACAAATGAAACAATCACAGGGTTTTTACTAGAAGTGGTATAAAAAGGGGAGTCATGAAGTTAGAGAGCCGCAAAGTTCTTCCCATTAGATCTCTCCAATTTCTTGCAAACGTAGAGTCATCCGAATAATTAAGCAAAGATGTTCGAGCTAAAAATCACTGGCACGGAGACCATCAAACCGGCTTCTCCCACCCCTCCTCCCCTCCGTATCTTCAATCTCTCCTTACTAGATCAGCTGGTCCCTCAAATGTTTGTTCCACTCATCTACTACTACGTTGGCCACAAAATGGGCACACCCTCACCCTCGACGGCCGAGATATCTCGCCGGCTAAAAACATCTCTCTCCCAAAGCCTGGTTCACTTTTACCCGTTGGCTGGAAGGTTTGCAGATGACAGTTGGGTTGACTGCAATGACCAAGGAGTCGAGTTCCACGAGTCCAGAGTCCACTGCCAGCTGCAGGACCTCCTCCGTATGCCCGACGAACAGTCTCTGAGCCAACTCGTCCCTTGCCACCACACTTGCACCAAGTCTGGCAGAGAAGACGTCCTTCTGGCCGTCCAGGCCAACTTCTTTGACTGTGGGGGGCTGGCCCTGGGTGTAAGCATCTCGCACTTCATTGGTGACATGTCCACCATTGTCACCTTCCTCACCAGCTGGGCCTCCACGGCCCGCGACGCTACCATCCAGACAGATGGGCCTCTCATCAGCCGCAGCCCTCTCTTCCCGCATAGACCCGGGATCCCAAGGTGCATGTTACCCGTAGCGCTTAATCCTGTCATGAAGAGATTTGTGTTCAGCGAATCGAACATCGAGGACCTCAGGCAGAAGCGCAGCAGCCCAGCTCGCGGCGGGCGTCCTACACGGGTGGAGGCCCTTTCTGCACTGGTTTGCAGGTGCATGGCGAGGGCCACCAGGAAGGTGGGAGCCACCGAGGAAAGAGTTTTAATTGTGAATCATGCAGTGAACTTGCGCCAACGGATGGAACCACCCCTTTCGGACAGCACCTTCGGGAATTTCTGGCTCATGGTGTCCACGTCCTGCCAGGCGGAGAGAGAGCTGTGTGAAGACATGCAAGGTTGCTTAGAGGTGCAGCTGAGTAATGCTTTCAAGAAAATTGATGGTGAGTTCGTTAGAGAACTGCAGGGGCCAAACGGATATTCAAAGGCTATGGAGTCTTTGACGACTGCGATGGAAAGACATGCAGGCAAGGACATTGATTTATTCATCGTAACGAGCTGGTGCAGGTTTCCAGTGTACCGAGTGGATTTCGGGTGGGGGGAGCCAGAATGGGTCAGTCCTGCTCCGATTCCCGTCAAGAATGGTAGCCTTCTGATGGATAGGAGAGGGAACGGTGGAATAGAAGTTTGGGTGGATTTAAATGGGGAGGAGATGGCCAAATTCGAACGAGATGAAGAGCTCCTCGCTTTTGTTTCCCCTCCCACCACTGCTTAGTATTGCAACTCCAGCTCGAATAAATAGGCTTTGCATATAGTCAGTGTGTTTGTTTTCATCTCTGTCACTCGTAACGAACACTCTATTTTCGGGAGGATGCATTCTAATAAAATTTTAAAAAATATTTATTGATATTTTTTCTCACCCTAATAATATTTTGAAATAAAAAGTTACTCATGTTTAGCCCGCCACCACGAGGGCAGTAATAGCGACCACGGTAGCACTACTCTTCCTCCCTCTTTTTTTTTTTATATTTCTTCCACCAAATCTGGCGTTGTTGGCTGATGTAGGAGTAAAATTGTATTATAGAAGCTGGAAGGAAAGCGATATCGGTTCAAGTATTTTACCGAGCAGTTGTGTAGGTTTTTAAATAGGCAGGGGTAGTTTTTGTAATCACTAACGGCTGAGAGATTTTGCGTTGACACA
Organism: Saururus chinensis; assembly: GCA_035235625.1. NCBI lineage: Eukaryota > Viridiplantae > Streptophyta > Magnoliopsida > Piperales > Saururaceae > Saururus > Saururus chinensis. Next base: position 40,178,236 of record CP141145.1, read on the forward strand.
TCGGGTAAATAAACAAAGATGGGATGGGTACTTGTGACATTTTAATCTAAAAATAAAGACCATTAAGTTCGTTGGTCTTCTTCTCCAATGGAACATTTAAACAGAGGGATGGGAAATGGAGTACCAAGTGATGCCATCAAATTTGAACTCCATCTGAGTCATCCGGATCTGAAGGAGAGCGTCTATCAAAGTATAAATAGTCTATCAACTGTAAATGAGGGCGGTTTTTGATTTGAGCATTTGGTTAATCCATTTGAGGTTTTTCTTGAGCTTTGTCAAGCTGAAGTTGCATATTCAACTTTGTGTTGCATCTCAGCTTGTTTCTTTGTAATTTTGTTCATTTTCGATTTCTTGTACCAAGTTTTATTCAAATTGGAGATCATCGTCAAATTTGGTATCAAAGCTTAGGTTCAACTATTTTTGATGGCGGCAAACGATCAGAGTGATGATGCTTCAAGTTCGCCTTCCATGGTAGACATGATGACTTTACAACAGTAGCTACAACAGTCAATGCAACTTATGGCAACACAAATAGAAATGATGAACTGCAATTTGAATGTATTCATGAATGCATCTATGAATCAAGGTCAAAATACTCAGAGAGCTGTGAATTCATATATGAGAAATGTGGAGCAATACCAGCCGAGGAATCGCATAGCTCCTAGATCTTCTAGCTTTGAAAATTTTTAACCAAACCCTAATCCATCAGTGAATTCAAGTGCGAACAATTTCATACCTCGATTTAAGCCTAAAGTTGAACTAGTTTCTTTTAATGTTCAAATGCATATTGAGCAATTCTTAGATTGGTTGGTAGAGTTAGAAAACTATTTCTATTATATGGAAGTTCCTGATGATATAAAATGTCAAGTGGTAGCTTGTAAATTAAAAAGTGGGGCATCCGCTTGGTGGAATCAGATCCAACAAGATAGAGTGAGTAAAGGTAAATATCAAATTCACTCTTGACCTCGCATAAAAAAGTTACTCAAGGACATGTTGATTTTGAATAATCACTCTTTAGACAATTTTAGAATTATAAACAAAACTCCCCCAAGAGTGATTTTGGTGAAATGTCGAGTGGTAGTTTGTAAATTAAAAAGTGGGGCATCCACTTGGTGGAATCATATCCAACAAGATAGAGTGAGTAAAGGTAAACATCAAATTCACTCTTGACCTCACATGAAAAAGTTACTCAAGGACATGTTAATTTTGAATAATCACTCTTTAGACAATTTCGGAATTATAAACAAAACTCCAACACTATATCTGATTATGTAGATGAATTTCATAGACTTTTAGCTCATCATGGATTAAATGAAACAGAAGCCCAAAGAGTTCAAAGATTCCCCGGAGGACTTAAGCATGAATTACAATTGCAACTAGCTTCTAAGCCAATTGGTAATGTTACTAAAGCCATTCAATCAGCTTTGTGCAATGAAATATTGTTGGAACATATTAAATCTAGGAATGTGCAGTTATGCAGAATGCAGGGAGAAGTTCTAGTTATCAACAAGGCAGGAACAAAGAACCAATGGTTACTGACTTGAGGTCACACCGAAGAGAAAATATGAGGAATTCTAAACCTATATTTTCATTGCCAACTTCAAAGAAAATGAATATGCCAAACCTAAACTAGACTTTTGTTGGAAGTGCAAACAAGTAGGACATTATTCTTCTGAATGTCCACTCAAAAAAGGAGAACCTAATTCTAAACCTAAAGTGAAGGCTTGTCATCAGGTTTCAATGGATGAAGACAATAGTGAAGCCATTGAAAATGATGATGACTATAAGGAGGTATATGGTGATGGAGACCAAGAAAGTGAAGAATACGTGAAAAGGTGTTAATCACTCGAAAAATGTTGATAACCCCCAAGCAACAAGCTCCTACTCAGAGCCATAATTTGTTTATTACTATTGGAAACTAACTACAAAGTTATTGTGGTTGGTGGCTGCACAGAAAACTTGATAGCAAAGTCAGTAGTTGATAAACTAAACTTGCCTACTACTCTTCACCCACAACTATACATTATTGGACGGATTAAGGAAGTAGGAGAAATCCAGGTTCAGATACAATGTGTAGTACCTTTTTCTATTGGAAAAAATTATAGAGCTGACATTTTGTGTAATGTATTGGACATGATAATTTGTCATCTATTGTTTGGAAGACCCGAACAATTTTATAATTATATAATACACGATGGTCATGCCAAAACCATTCGATTTGAGTTCAAGGGAAAAACTATAGTACTACATCCTCAAGTAGTGAAGACAAATGTGTCTCAAGCTGAGTCATTGAACCAAAATATAAGTCATGTTTCAACAAGTTCTAATGAGGGAAAAATTGATATCAAAATTGGGCACAATCATAGGAAAGATAGCAAAACAAAAAAGTTGGTCATAGTTGTCTGCAACATTTCATCAGCATTAAGAATTGAGTAAGTGGTTCTAGCTTTTGTTAACATAAGTGCTTTATAAGTTTTTGAAAATCTGCCTACTCATGCACATAAAGGTGTACAAGAACTTCTTCAATATTTTACAAAATTAGTGAATGATGATTTGCCTTTAACCTTACCCCCCTATGTTTAATATTCAGCATAGGATTGATTTGATTCCTAGTGTCACTTTACCTCATTTGCCTCATTATCAAATAAGTCCAACAAAATATATTGAATTACATAAACAAATTCAAGATCTACTTAAAAGGGGATTGATTAGAGAAAGCTTGAGTCTAGTGGTTGAACATACTCTTTTGGTACCTAAGAAAAATGGAACTTGGAGGATGTATGTAGATTCCAGAGCTATAAATAAAATTATAGTTAAATATAGATTCTCAATTCCTAGATTGGAGGACATGTTAGATATGCTTATAGGGGCTCAAATCTTTTCTAAAGTGGATCTAAGGTCTGGTTATCATCAAATTATAATGCAGCTAGGAGATGAATGAAAAATTGCATTCAAAACCATTGATGGACTTTATGAATGGTTAGTTATGTCATTTGGTTTAACAAATGTCCCTAGTACATTGATTACGTTTATGACCCAAGTACTATAACCTCTATTGGGAAAATGTGTTGTAGTATATTTTGATGATATGCTCATCTACAATTTTGATGAGAAACAATATGTGCACCATTTGAGAGAAGTCTTTCAACTATTGCAAGAAAATAGTTTGTATATCAATTTCAAGAAGAGTATTTTCATGGTCGAGCAACTTATTTTTTTGGGTTAGTATTCCTTTGATTATTTAGAGATTTTCTAATTAGTTTTCCTTAATTTTGATTGGTTAGTCACAAGGTAGTTAAAAATTAAATTTTTATTTATAGTTTTGTCACTAGGAGTTGTATAAATACTAAGCTCTTCCATGAAGGCTAAAAGTTTTGTGTTATTTTATGAGATATTGAAGAAGAATAAGAAGATATCATTCTTTCTCCTTTATTTCCCCTCTATTTTGTGTAAATTTATCATTGAATTTCACAATAGAGGAAGGTTGTGTGTGCCTGTAGCTGGATTCGTCGAACGACATTCATCCCATCAATCTTGACCTACATCAGTTGGTGGCTCTACACAGGTCCAACATGCCGCCCCAACGCCATGAGCAGGAATTGATGAGACCAATGATCGAGATGAAGTAGCAAGGTTGTCGCCACATGTTGAGCAGCTGACGCTTCATATGGATGATTTGATGGTCATCGTATCTCGCCAAAACCCCAATATGAGCCTGAGATTGATGCCCCCAACGAGAATCATTTCACCAACACTGCCCTGCATGGTGATGAGGAGGTAGACCAACTGCCTCGCATCAAGGCCGGCCAACATAGGCAACTCCCAACACAAGCGCCAAGAAGACCAGAGGCTTATATGCCCCCGAGATGAGATGATATGGCAAATCAGAGCTGAGAGGTTGGTTTAAAGATTGACATCCCTAAAATTTGTGGGGGAATGTAGCTCAAAGAGTTCCTAAATTGGGTTTCTAATGTAGAAGATGTACTTGACTTCAAGGAGGTTTCAGAAGACAAGCGTATTCCCTTGGTGGCAACTTGTTTTCAAGATTGAACAGCTGCATGGTGGCAACAAATCAAATCTACTCATGCGCGCTAAGGTAAACCAAAGATCATAGAATGGGAGAAGTCAAAGAAGCATATGAGGCAAGACTTTCTACACTACAACTTTGCTCAAGTGATGTATCAAGAATTATATGACCTACAATTAGGGTTGAAATTGGTGGATGAGTACACTAAGGAGTTCTACTAATTGTTATATCATAATGACTTTGCTGAATCGAAAGAACAACTTATGTCTCATTATTTTGGAGGTATGCGTCAAAATCTTAAAGAGACCTTGAATTTGTTAAATACTTTTCTTTGTCGAAAGCGTATTTTAGAGCACTTTACTTGGAGAAGTAGCAAGGCCCTATTGGCCACCGTTTTGGGACGACAGTGGCAATTCTCTAGCCACACCCGCCGCCAGTAATTCTGGTAGTGTGTAAGCCTCTTCTAAGGCTGCACCTCAAAGCATTAAGAATACTACCAAAGCCTCTACAAGTTCAGGTCCAAAGTGTTTTGATGTGGTGAAATAGGTCATAGAGTCGCAGATGTGGTGAAATAGGTCATGATGAAAAAGATGAGCATGATAATGTTTCTTTTGATTATCTTGATCCTATATGTGACAAGGAAGAACTATCGAATGAAGAGATAATAGAAGGTGATCATAGAGAAGTTTTGGTGACATGTCACCTTTGCTTTGCCTCTAAGGATATAGAAGGTAACTGTTGGTTAAAGAATAATATATTTTACGCTACTTACACTATTAGGATGAAGTATGTCATCTTGTGATTGATTAAGGAAGTTGTAATAAAGTGGTAGCTAAAAAGGCGGTTCAAAACTTCAATTGAGCTCTATACCCCATCCTCATCCATATACACTATCTTGGTTAAAGAAAGCAAGTGAGGATAAGTCTCTAAAGCATATTTAGTTTCTTTCTCTATTAGGTCTACATATAAAGATAAGATATGATGTAATGTTGTTGTTATAGATGTTTGTCGTTTGTTGCTTAGGCGTCCTTAGCAATATGATCGATGTGTGATACATGATGGTCGTAAGAATACATATAGCTTTGTTTGGACCAGTACAACAATAATTCTTGTGTCTCATAAAGATAAAGTGATTAAACCCCAAAATAACAAAGATGTGACTCTTTTATCTAAGGGGAAATTTCTTGGGGAACTAAAGGGAGATGATGTTGTGTATACTTTGGCTTCTAAGGAGGATAATAAAGGTGAATATATTCCCGAGGAGGTTAAGCCTTTGGTGGAAGAGTATCATGATTTTTTTTAGAGTCCTACCCAATGGATTGTTGCCCTTTAGAGACATCCAACATTAGATTGACCTTGTGCCTGAATCTACTCTCTATTATAAGATGAGCTCAAAAGAGCATGAGGAGATTCAGTGACAAGTCCTTGAGTTATTGAGCAAAGGACATATTAAAGAGATTTTAAGTCCATGTGTTGTGTCAGCTTTGCTTACACCAAAAGAGGAAGGTAGTTGGTGTATGTATGTGGATAGTAGAGTCATTAATAAAATTACTGTCATGTACGGTTTCCCTATTCCCCGCCTTGATGACTTACTTGATCAGTTTAATGGTTCTTCTATCTTTAGTAAGTTAAATTTGAAGAGTGGTTATCATCAAATCAGAATCAGACTAAGTGACGAATGAGAGATAGCTTTGAAGACAAGAGAAGGGCTATATATGTCACGCCCCGGCAATGCCCAACCCGAGCCGAACCCGGTCCAGGGGCCAGTCATGCGCGTAGGGCGACGAGGGGAAAATTGAGAAATAGTTTAGCGGAAGACTTAACCCTAACCACGTGCGACTTGACAGAATTACGGAGTACGCACAATCCTTTGAGCAAAAGTAAATAAGTAGAAAAGAAGAAGAGTTGCTAACACAAAGTAAACAACTAGTCTCAAACCCACATGCTTAGTCAAACATAGCCCACACTGGCTCAAAATAAGTCTTAAGCATCACAACTGTATAAAGTAGCATAATAATCCAACAAAGAACCCTACACAAAGGTTCTAAACATAAAGCATAAACCAAGGAAAATAAATCGCATAAGAATCTCCACGATCACATCCAAGTCATCTTCAACCTTTCCTCAAAGAGGAGATCCTGTCCGTCTGCGTGTCACACCACGCAGCCCCAAAGCAAAAACACAAGAAAGAGGGGTGAGTTTAACAAACTCAGCAATGGTTTTAATATAACTATCATCATCGAAAATACGATAGCATAGCAATATAATCATTCAGATCAAAGATTGACAAGGTGCATCATTTTCTGATCACACATACACATCACCTAAACCTGCATCATAGTGTATAATTCACATAAGGTCATTCACATCGTATTAAAATGCATCACATCATATCATCCTGCATGAAATGTATCTCTAACACACATGTTATATCATGCATCACATCATATCAACCTACATTAAATGTATCTCTAACATACATATCCCATCATGCATCACATCATATCACCCTATATAAAATGTATCTCTAACATACATATCATATCATGCATCACATCATATCAACCTGCATGAAATGTATCTCTACACATACATATCCCATCATGCATCACATCATATCAACCTACATAAAATGTATCTCTAACATATATATCCCATCATGCATCACATCATATCATCCTGCATGAAATGTATCTCTAACATACATGTTATATCATGCATCACATCATATCAACCTCCATCAATGAGTAATCACAATTTAGTGTTACACAGACAAGGCCACGAAGGCGTGTCATAGTCCACAATTCTACACAAGAATTTAAGAAAGTTCGGGGTTGTCAATCCCTAAAGTTGTTCGCCCTAGATGATCCTGGGCAAGGATGTCCCATTCTCACACCGAGAATCTAAAGCAGGGGTGTTCGCCCAGGGACATCTCCTGCGGAGGGGAGAGCCCGAGTTCTCACACAGGAAACCCTAGAACACATGGTAGCGGGTGCACACGGCATACCACACTGGATTATCAGGGTCCAGATGACACTCATAATAACAATCTCACATCCGCAAGACAAGTACACAACTCGTCCCCACATAATTCCATTTCTCTAGACTCAACCCGGGGAGTGCACTCGTTCCACATAGGAACTCAAATCAAAATATGTCCTTTCGGACCAATCAAGTTTCGATTAGGCCACGACCGATCAATCCTGCACACAATTTCCCACATTGCATCCAATCGGTCAAATTCGATTAACCTCGATAAAGCCTCAATTGAAAATCCAGTTTCATGATGCATGTAGCATGGTACATACATGGGCAAGGCATACAAGAATCCTAATTCATGATAAGTGCTCTCATCAGCCCCAAATGCATCATTCATAATCATAATATCAAGCTTCAACATCATCATTAATCCCCACATGTGTGTGTACCTAATAGAAGCACTCCACTCAATGCATTTCAACATGCTTGAAATTAACTCACTACCACACTACACATGTGAATTAACATCTAATCATGAATTTCAGTGGAATCATAGAAGAAGAATCATTAAAATCATAACTCAAATCAAAGCTCAACCACAAAGGCTAAACACATTTAAGATCATTCACTTCATCTTTAAGTCATGACATTCACTAACATCCACACATCAACTAACCACATCCTGTCATGACAAATCAGTCCATTCGTAGGTTGTAGTTCTACTAAAAATATACATAACCATAGAGAATCAACTATTTATAACTTCAAGATGACAACTCCAACATCATACCACAAACCATAAATCATTCCACAAATCTCTAAATATATATCTCAACTTCATAACCTCAATGGTATGCCTTTCCAGTAGCATAATATAGCTCAAAACACTCCACATTCATATGAAATTGGCAAGTTAAAGTGGAATCACCGAAATAAACATCATACAAATAGAACAAAATTTTGCTGTGTAGCCGTTTGAACGCCCAGAAGGCTGTTCGATAGGCTAAACAGGAAAATTTTGAATTTACAGTTTCGCCGTTTGAACGCCCAAGAGGCCCATTCGATCGGCTAAACTGGAAATCTGTCGATCCGATAATGTTGCCATTCGAACACCCAGAAGGGCCGTTTGAATGCCAACACAGCAGAAACAACCTTCTTCTTCCTTTCGAATTTTCAAACCGAAACTCCATTGATAACACTTCAAAATACCATCTAAGAACCTAAATGCCATTAAAAGTCCACCATGAATTCCAGAATATTAAACCACATCATAACAAGATAAAACCCTATAAAATCGGGATTAAAGATTACAATTTTCTAATCATGCCATTAGAACACTAAATCAAGTAATTTCATTTAAAATAAACCACAAAATCAAGAGTTTTACCATAGAAAGACTGAAATTTTGAAAATCCATTACCTTATCCCTTGATTAGGCTTGGATTTGATGGTCACCCTTATTGAAAACTTTACAAAGACATAGAGTTTGAATTAAACTCCATTAAAACCGATTTCACAAAGAAAACCCTAATTAAAAACTTAGATCTAGGGCTTGTTGAACATAAAAATCAGATTTTGAGAGCTAGGGTTTGTAGTAAAAATACAAATCAGTAGCTTTGATGTTTAAAAATGAATTGAAATAAAGGAGAAATGGTAGATTTAGAAGAGATTAAGAAGAAAGCTAAGATTTAGTGCTTAATTAGAATGGGCTTACCTTAAACACCTTCTAATCCGGGCCTAATTGGGGATTAGGCCTGACCTCTCCTCCTCAGCCTATTCCCAAAATGGGAATGGCTCAGGTTTGGCCATTTATAGTAAGCTTTGGGGTACGTATGGGTGTTGTGCCCGGTATAGGCACAATTGGTACGCTAGAGTTCTACGCAGAGAAAGGAAAAGAAGTTGGAAGAAAGGGAAAGGAGTTCTGGAATTACTTCAAACATCCAAACAAAAGAGGAAGACGACCCCTTTATGGGGAGTCGCACCCCACTTTGCAAATTGTGCCACTAGTGGGCCCGGTTCACCCGTGGTCCACTAGTGCGCCAGTTTTAAATAATCTAAAATACAATAATCAACTGCTAACTAGCCTAATGACATAATAAAAGTACTGAAATAAGGGAAATACTAAGTCTAGTGCACCCGTGCACAACACTCCACCACGCTTCCGCACACGCCTTGTCCTCAAGGCGACCATGAAGGATACCGGAGCAAAAACTCATCCTCAGACAACCACGTAGCGTCCTCAAGTGACTGGCCCTGCCAAGAGACTAAAACCTCCATGGTAATCCGACCAGAACGGCAGACACGACGCTTGTCAAGTAGTGCTGCAGGAATGGGCTCAGACGAAGCGACAGGTCCCATCAAGGGAAGAGGTGGAGCATCCATAGCCAAGGTAGGATCACCAATGTAACGACGCAGGCGGGAAACATGAAAAACCGGATGGACCAACGAACCCGATGGCAGAGTGAGGCGATAAGCAACCGAACCAACTTGTTCTTCGACAACATAGGGCCCATGAAACCGTGGAGCAAGCTTAGAGTGCTCAGGCTGGAACAAGGAGGACTGATGCTGAGGAAGAACTGAAACATAAACCAAGTCCCCCACGACAAACTCGCGCTCAGTGTGATGGCTATCATAAATCTGCTTCATTCAGTTCTGAGCTGCAGACAAGTTCGCTTTAAGTTAGCGAAGAACCTCATCCCGAGTCTGGAGCATGTAGTCGACCTCTGCCACGGAAGACCAATGAGGCACATAGGACAACACAGTAGGAGGCGGCCTGCCATATAAAATCTGGAAAGGAGTGAACCTGGCACGAGTGTGGTAGGCGGTGTTATAAGACCACTCCGCCCAAGGAAGAAGCTGAAACCAACGTCGGGGCTGAGCCATAGTGAAACAACGCAAATACTGCTCCAAACAACGGTTCACGACCTCTGTCTGACCATCCGTCTGAGGGTGGTATGCGGTGCTCATGTGGAGAGAAGTGCCCTGTAAAGTGAAAAACTCTTGCCAAAACTGAGAGATGAAAACCTGGTCGCGATCAGAGACAATCGTGCAAGGCATACCATGTAACTTGGCCACTTCCCAAACATAAAGTTCCGCCACCGACTTAGCTGTTTAGGGATGACCCAGAGCACAAAAATGAGCATATTTAGATAGCCGATCCATGACCACCATAATCACCGACTTGCCTTGAACCAATGGTAAGGCCTCAACAAAGTCCATGGAAACATCGTCCCAAACCTGATCTAGAATGGGCAAGGGCCGAAATAACCCAGCCGGTGAGGTAGTGGCAGACTTGGCACGCTGACAGACATCACAAGCAGCCACAAAATCAGTCACTGCACGACGTACACCCTTCCACAAGAAGCTCTGGCTGATCCATTTATAAGTGCGAAGAGCACCCTCATGACCTGCCAAAGGAGAGGCATGGAAGTGATCGATGAGACGCTGGCACAGGTCGGTAACCACTGTCACCCAAAGACGGTCCTTCCAGAAGAGAAGGCCATCCTTCCATGCAAAGCTAGGGTGCGCTGCTGGGTTGCCCTGGAGGGCCGCAATCAGAGTGGAGGTCGGGCAATCATCCTTATAAGCCTGCTGTAATTCGTCAAGAAAAGGATAAACTGGGCTGGAAATAGCCAAACACGAACCTGGGTTGGTGCGGCGAGACAAGGCATCAGCCATAGTGTTGTCCGATCCCCACTTGTACACTACCTCATAGTCATAACCCAAGAGCTTACTAACCCACCGCTGCTGCGCGGGCATGGACACTCGCTATTCAAGAAAATACTTGAGCGGCTGATGGTCAGTGCGAATGAGAAACCGCCGGCCAAGCAAATAAGGGCGCCACTTGTTGACCGCAAGGACAATGGCAAGCATGTCTTTCTCGTAGACTGAGAGGGACAGGGAATGACCAGCCAAAGCCGTACTGAAGTAGGCAATGGGACGCTCCTCCTGAAGAAGTACCGCCCCTAGGCTGGCATCCGAAGCGTCGGTCTCGACCACGAATGGCCAGCTAAAATAAGGGAGAATCAAAATATGGGCGATCGCCATAGCCTGTTTCAACTCCTCAAAGGCGGCCTGGGCAACGTCGAACCAACAAAAAGCACCTTTCTGTAATAGCTGAGTGAGCGGCCGAGCAATCTCACCATAGCGGTGAATAAAGCGCCGATAATAGCCAGTAAGGCCAAGGAAACCCCGCAGCGCCCGGGCACAAGTAGGAGCCGACCAGGAAAGCATGGCGGTCACCTTAGAGGGGTCCATAGCCACACCATCACGAGAGATGACCTGACCCAAGTATTCAACCTATGAGCTGCCAAACAAACACTTCGAGCGTTTAAGAAACAACGAGTTAGCTTGTAGGATATCAAAGACAGACCTGAGATGCTCCAAATGGTCGCCCCTTGACTTGCTATAGACCAGAATATCATCGAAGAACACCAAGATGAAGCGGCGGAGGAAGGGCCGGAAGAGGTCATTCATAAGGCTCTGAAATGTAGAGGGCGCGTTCATGAGGCCGAACAGCATAACCAAGAACTCAAAATGACCATCATGAGTACGGAAGGCGGTCTTATGCACATCGATAGGCTGCTTTCGGATCTGATGATAACCTGAACGAAGGTCAAGCTTACTGAATACGGTAGCACTAGCCAGCTCATTGAATAGTTCCTCCACCACTGGTATGGGATATTTGTCCTTCACTGTAATTGCATTTAGCGCCCGATAATCCACACAGAAGCGCCAAGTACCATCTTTCTTACGGACCAACAACACTGGGGAAGAAAAAGAGCTTGTGCTAGGAGGCCAAATGATACCTGAAGAAAGCATGTCCACTACCAAGCGCTCGATCTCAGCCTTCTGAATGTATGGATAGCAATAGGGATGTACATTGGCGGGAGCAGCACCGGGCAGAATAGGAATAGAGTGGTCATGAGCCCTCACCGGAGGAAGGCCTGTTGGCTCAGCAAACACCAAACACCGTGCCATACGCTGTCAAAAGATCAAGAAGGTCCTGCGGCAAGTCATCCTGTACCACTTTCACTGATGCCCGCTGCTGAAGGAGGAGTCCTTGTGCTGTGAACCTAAAGAAGGACCTCGTTGCCTGAGCAGAAAGAAGAGTACCGAGCTAAGAGCCTTGGAGACGTACCCGCTGTCCATGCAATGCGAAATCCATCACCAGGTCCTTAAAGTTCCAAAGAACGTCCCCAAGCTCCTGGAGCCACTGCACCCCCAACACCACATCCGCCCCCTTCGTCGGCAGTAAGAAGAGGTCGGTCACAAAGGTGTGGCACTGGATGGAGAGTGCGGCCTGTGCACAGACGCCTGAACTACGGAGGTGCTTGCCATCACCAATCAATACATCAAAGGGGGTCGAGTCAGACACAAAGCAACCTAGCCGCTGCGCCACCTTATCGTTAATGAAGTTGTGAGTCGATCCACTGTCAATCAGAATGGCGACCTGTTGCCGCTTGAGATATCCCTGTACCCTCATTGTGCACAGTGTGAAGGCCCCTGAAAAAGCATGTACAAAGATCTCTGGCAATGTATCGGCAGGGTACGAAGAATCAGGCTCATCGGTTCCCCCAAACTCCTCATCAAACTCCTCCACTAAGAGACTCCCTTTGACGGAATAACGGTGCCCAGGAACGAACTTCTCATCGCAGCGAAAACAGAGTCCTTTTGCACGACGTTCCTCCATTTGGGCTGGAGTGAGACGACGGACAATCGGGTCGGCCGGAGGAGGAGCTTGGCCAACGCGGCCAGTCACCTGGCTGCTGGCTGGAGCGGCAAGGGGCGAGGCGGACACAGCAACCCGAGGAAAAGGTCCTAGCCTGCCTCCGTGCCGCTATCGAGCCAACTTCTCCTCCTCAATACGTGTGTGGCGGACTACATCCCGCATGCTGGAACAGGGAAAATGGCGCATCTCCTCAGAAATCTCAGGCTTGAGTCCTCGCTTGAACGTACCCACCAGGGCAGCCACCGGCCAATCCGGGAGGCGATTAGCCACCTTCATGAACTCTGTGTAGTAGGCGCGCACGGTAGATGTCTGGTGCAAGGAGGACAGCATTTCATTGAAGTCTTGAAACTCATTGGGGCCGAATTGGATGCATAATTCATAGGAGAAGGTGGTCCAAGTTGGGTAGCGCACCTCCTTCTCAAAGCTCTGATACCACACCGATGCATCCCCGTCAAGGTGGAAGGCCACTATGCACAGCCGTTCAGCCTCCGACTGCGTCCCCTGATAGGCAAAAAATTTCTCCGCCTTGTAGAGCCACTCTACAAGGTCGTCATCTCCGTTATAACGTGAAAACTGTAGACGGGCCAAACGAGGTTCCGCCCCACCCCGAAGTGCTCCACAGTGTCCTGGATACTCCTCCCAGTCATCCTCCATCTCCTGGTGCAGATTTCGAGGAGGTGGCACCGTTGGGGCATTTTCCCGAACACCTGGTGCGCCTCGCTAATCTCAGGCCTGGCGCCTCCCTTCCATGACATGATCGACAGTGCCAAAGCATACACCATCCTGAGCAAAGCGCATCTCGCGGTCTGCAGGCACTGAGAAGTCAGAGCGGAGGAGTTCGGGAGCCTGGGACTGCCCCCCCTTCTCTGTGGAGGCTGGCGGCCTGGACACTAGAGGGGGTGCGCGCTCAGCCTGAATCTGGGCTACAGCCAATCCCAGTGCATCGATCTTGGCCATGAGTTGCGCCATCGTGAACTCGCCGTCAGTCTCCGGTGCTGATTTGGTGTTGTTCGCAGAGACGAGAGTCTTTTTCTCAGGCTGACTCTCTAGGGCCGTGGCAACTTGCTTGCCTCGAGCCATGGCTGGGGATCGTAAAAGCTCTGATACCAATGTTGTGCCCGGTATAGGCATAATTGGTATGCTGGAGTTCTACGTAGAGAAAGGAAAAGAAGTTGGAAGAAAGGGAAAGGAGTTCTGGAATTACTTCAAACATCCAAACAAAAGAGGAAGATGACCCTTTATGGGGAATCGCGTCCCATACTGGGAGTCGCGCCCCACATTAAAAATCGTGCCACTAGTGGGCCCAGTTCACCCGTGGTCCACTAGTGCGCCAGTTTTAAATAATCTAAAATATAATAATCAACTGCTAGCTAGCCTAATGACATAATAAAAATACTAAAATAAGAAAAATACTAAGTCTAGTGCACCCGTGCACAACAATGGGTAAGTTGTGGTGTGTAAATAGAAAAATAGGCTAAAAATGGGTATCTTACAAATTTGAACACTAATTAAATTTGAGAAAATTCTAATTTTTTTTATAACCTTAAGTTGATGTCTGGGTCCATTTAGCACAAAAACCAAAATTTCAAAGGTGGGGCCCACAGGGGTCCCGCCAAAACCTTAATTTTTGAAAAAATAGTAAAAATTCTAAAAAATTCCAAAAATTCACATTTGATTCAAAATCACTTAAAACCACTAATTTTAATGTTGATTTTGATTAAAACTATAATAAACACCATGTATCTTTGAAACAACCGAATAAATCAGAAAACGTGTTAACCTCACGATAACCGATAATTAAAAGAAACAAAAACCGATTTAGAGATGAGAGTCTTTACAATATGAATGGTTGGTCATGCCTTTTGGGTTGTCTAATGCCCCTAGCACATTTATGAAAATGATGAACCAAGCTCTTTGACTGTTTATTGGCAGATTTGAGGTGATCTATTTTGATGATATACTTATTTATAGTTCTAATATTGATTTTTACTTACAACATCTATGGAATGTTCTAGTTATCCTTCACAGGGATAGACTTTTTGCAACTACCAAGAAGTATTCTTTTTTGTGAAATTTTGTATTCTTCCTTGGATATATTGTCTCAAAGGATGGAATAGTTATGGATGTAAATAAGGTTAATGCGGTAAAACATTTGCCAAAACCTACTAATATACATGAAGTACGAAATTTCTATGGGTTAGCTTCTTTCTATTATAGGTTTATTCCCCATTTTAGTACTATTATGACTCTGATTACTAATTGTATGAAGTTAGGATCTTTTGTTTGGAGTAATAAAACTGATAGTGCATTTGCTCTTGTTAAAGATAAATTTATTTTAGTGTCTGTATTAGCCTTGCCCAACTTTGTCAAACCTTTTGAGTTACATTTTAATGCTTCTAAGGTTAGTATTGGAGTTATTCTTAGTCAAGAGGGCCGTGTAGTTGCTTATTTCATTAAGAAGTTATCAGGAGCAAGAGGAAGGTATAGTGCTTATGATGTGACATTTTATGTTGTAGTCCAAGCTCTTCGACACTAGAGGCATTATTTGATTCATGTAGAGTTTGTTCTTTATTCTCATCATTATGCTCTTAAGCATATTAATATCCAAGAGAAATTGTCTAATAGACATGCACAATGGGTATTTTATTTGCAGGAGTTTACTTTTATACTTAATCACAAGTCTAGAGTTTAGAATAGGGTTGCAAATGCCTTGAGTTGTCGAGCATGCTTACTCACTAGTATGCATACTCAGGTGTTGGGATTTGATTCATTTCAGGAGTTATTATTTGCTAATCCTTTCTTTGCTAAGGTTTTATTAGAACTTGAAACAAGACAAAAATCAAATTATTTGTTGCATGATGGGTTTCTCTTCAAAGGCAATCAGTTATTTGTTCCTACTTGTAACCTACGCTTAAAGATCATTAAGGAGTTTCATAATGAGGGTCATATGGGAAGAGATAAAACTTTTCAACTTGTTTCTTCTTCTTATTTTTGGCTATCTATGCACAGGGAGGTGTATAAATTTGTTAGTAGGTGTCATATATGCTACATGGCCAAAGGGACATATAATGTTAGATTATACATGTCTTTGCCTACCCCATCTCATCCATGATCCAACATTAGCATAGACTTTGTTATTGAATTACCTCACACTTAAAGAGGGATGGATGTCATCTACGTAGTTCTTGACAAATTCTCCAAGATGTTACATTTTATTGTTTGCAAAAAGACCAATGATGCATCTCATGTTCCATTACTATTCTTTCGGGAGGTATATTGCTTACATAGTTTACCATTATTTATTATTTCTGATGGAGATACTCATTTTCTAAGTCATTTTTAGCATTCTCTACAGAAATTGACAAATACTTATGTGGATGTTAGTAGTGCTTACCATCCTCAAACAGATGGACAGACAAAAGTAGTTAATCAATCCCTAAGAAACTTATTGAGAAGTTTGGTTGATTATAATCCCAAATCCTAGGATCAACATTTATACATTGCTGAATTTTCTTATAACAGAAGTGTGAATCGAAGTACTAGATTTAGTCCATTTACTATTGTTTGTAGTTTTAATCCTCGTTCTTCATTGGATCTAGTTCCTATTCAAGATGTGAAGAGGTTGAATGGCCAAGCTAAAGACTTTATATCCCACTTGCAAGATATTTATTCTGATATTTTTAAAAATTTGCAGGTATCTAACGATAAGTATAAGGCAATTAAGGATTTAAAATAAAGACATGTAAACTTCCATGTTGGTAAATTTGTCTAGGCTGTTTTGACCAAAGATAGATTTCCTATTGGAGAATATAATAAATTATAAGCAAAAAAGATTGGGTCTTCAAAGATTATTCAAAAGATTAATTCTAATGCCTATAGACTCAAACTTCCAAGTTACATTCATACTTCAGATATTTTTAATATTAAACATCTCATTCTTTATCTTGGCAATGCTTTAAATGATGATAGTGTAAATTTGAGGAGGAATTCTTTTGAGCCAAAGGAGGATGATGCAAACCAACTAGCATTGATATATATGGAGCATTGGGATCACATAAAGAAAAATTAGAATTTGCTCTCTGGTGATCGATCAACACTTATGGGCGATTAATTGGGCAAACAGTCGATTGATCTCTTAAAACGATCGATAGGGATATAAAATTATTTAGTGTAAAACGAAGCCGAGAATTGACGATTCATTGCATTTTCTCAGTGATAGATTGTTTTATCTGTGATACGGTTTTTAACTTCATTTTGCATTAAAATTTGATTCCAAATTGGTTTCTTTTTGACATTTTACTTTTCTGAGTCTTTATTCCATATTTCTTTGATTTATGAATTTTTTTAATTAATTTTTCTTAATTTTAATTTAGTTAATTATAAAATAATTAAAAATTAGACTATTTATTTATAATTATGCCGCTAGGAGTTGTATAAATACTTACTCTTTTATGAAAGTTGGAAGTTTTGTGTTATTTTCTTTATATATATATATATACATACATATATATATATATATATATTGAAGAAGAATAAGAAATATTATTTTTTCTCATTTATTTTTCTTCTATTTTGTGTAAATTTATCATTAAAATTTGCTATAGATGAAGGTTTTATACACTTATAGCCGGATTCGTCGAACAACTTTCATCCTATCAATCCCGCCCTCCATCAAAAGTGATAAAAAAACATAAGAGATAAAACAGCATAAAAGATAGGGGGGAAATCTTTTTCACTTTAATTAGGGGACATAGGTGTTTACTGGGGGTTCAAATAACCTCATTCTAAAAAAAATTCAATCTTTTATTTTTAGGATAAGCATATATTGGGAGAAAGAGAAAACTAGCGTTCCTTCTTTTACTTGGGACGTTTATGGTCCACTCTTATTTCATCACTGAGTTCATAGGCTCCCTTTGCTCAACTGCCTTCCTCTGACTCTCTTTTATTCTATTGATGAAGTTGCCAATCCTTTGCACCCATACTTCCTCTATCTGAAAATCCTGTACTTGCATATTGCTCGCGAATATTACCATTATCAAATAATTTTGCTCTGACACGGCTGTGTCTACCAAATAGAAGTGGGCATCAGTTACTAGAGGACAAAAAGACCCTCGTCTATGTCCTAAAGTCTTTGGTCCCTATTACACCAAATGAATCTCTATTTTTATAAAAACAACTCCCAAACTCCACTCGATATGTTGGCACAAATAAAGTACGATCTTCCATGGCCGCAGTATATCGTGTTGGCTGTTTAGGAGTCCACAACTCGAAAATGTGTAACACCCAAGAAAAACACTATTTACATTAGCAAAAGATGTAACAGAAACAACCACAATGAACAACAAAAAAAACTTGGTATAAAAGTACATATAACCAATCAATATAAAGTTATTTCCAGCTGATCTCGGTTGTGATGAATTGGTCGGAATCAGCCACAGGTCACCAGCAATCTGAAGTACATTTGCACACCGTCGCCTTCCGGAACAAATCCATTCAACTAAAAATCTTAAAAGCTGACCGTTCCCAATTCTTAACTTATAGTAGCAATAGAAGAAACACAGCAACTAGTGAGCACAAATTTTTACCCATACATCCCAGCTTTGTAATGGTTCCCACTTCATTCCATTGTAATAAATTGATCCTCCTGGAACTTAACAATCCAATCAATGGACGCAAAACCATAAGCATGGTGCCATTATAACACTCGAATCAGTGCTCATCTTTAGCCCAACATTGTTAGGCATGATTTTTCAGGGCATGGTACAAGAACACCGCTTTGTTATACTATGCTTTTGATGAAGCTATCTCTTCTAGACGCTTCCATGCAGCTTCACGCTTGGACCTTATCTCCTTTTCTTTCATTTCATCCTCTTGACACTTGCGCAAACATTCTTCAAACAGCTCCGAGTCAGCATCAGCAAATATCTTCCTAACATTCTGAGTCAGGCTGTGAACAGCCTGATTCCAATGAGACTTCGTGTTCTTCTCCAATGCAGGAAAGATAATGTGCAGTATAACCTTCCGGTTTTGTTTGATCAGGTTCTCAATGTGATCATTGTTCCATAAGAACAATGCTCTCTCAGCAACCTATTACACAAGAAAGTACTGAGCTTTGATCAGATCAGCTAGATATCTTTCTCACTTTTAAGTTCTTGAAAATGTAATTCACAAGAATAATTTCTCTGTTTTCTACCACTTACAATATTTCTTAATAGACAAAGCAAATGAATCAACAGTCACATATAACTTAAGAGGAGTTTAATGGGAAAATAAAACCACAAAGTCAACAATTTCCATTCTCACCATTCGCCAAGGGGATCTCCCAACTACTGTGTATCATGAATCATATCCTACCATTCTAATCTACCTACACCCAAAAAATGTTCATAAGCAAGAAGTTTATGCTTTAAAGGAATATATGGGCAAATAACTAACAAAGGTCACTTCACTGCTCTTGTGCACATGGAAGGACTACTAAAGTGTCGCACCCGGATATTGGCACTTCAACTTTTGCCAACAGGTTTAACAACTAGGTCGCACCATTCAAAAATATTAATAACTAATAGCAAAATTACATCATACATTATGCTGAACGGGTTATACAAGGGAAGCCATTAATTTTATTACAAACCTAAAAAAATAATTTAATATAAACATCATACTTGTTGAATAGGGATCAAAATCCTAAAAAACATCATAATCATGCATATACATAAATATGGCACATAAGCTAACCTAATGATCTCACTTCTTTTTTTAAAAAATATTTTCTGTAGATGCTATATTGTTTGCACACTTCAACTGCTCCATAGTCGACAGAGAAAAAGTAAAAGCTTGCATTTGTTGCCATGTCTAACTGAAGAAAACCTTCAGCAAATAAACTGAGTCATACTCAAGTTCTGGTTCTAATAAAAAAATTCAAAAGATCCAAAACATTGTACCTAATGCACGTAAGGAATAATAATGAAGTAGCTATCACGCTGGAATATATGGTATTATGGAGAATCAGAAACTATAAAATGTAAAAATCACGGTATGATATCCAATTAGTCTTTGTCTTCCTGCAGAACAAATCTTTCTTCTATAAACAATACAGTATAAAACAATTGAAGAAAAAGGTCACCAGCATAATGGCAGTCTTCCAAGCAGTTCTTTCCATAAATCAGAAAATAAATTCTCAAAGTCATTTACTTGTGGAAAAGCAAAATTTCCGCACAGCTCTTCATGGAGAAAGCAACAATTAGCCAGAAGAATATGTTCTCATACAGTTTTCCATCAAAACACACCAATATCCTCTTTCTTCAACTGCTATGAGCAATAGCCTCAGCACGTACTATGTGGAACCAATAAAGACATAAAAAACTTATTTGGGTGACATACCAAAATAATAGTGCTTTATTTAGTTCTTTTATGTTGCTGAAGACAAGTTTTAAGCATGTGTAGTGTGTGTGTGCGCGCGCGTGTGTTATGAGTCTTCAAATGCATTTCATGTGTGTATGTGTGTGCGTGTGTATGTGTGTGCGTGTGTGTAATATGAGTCTTCAAATGCATTTCCCTACATACTTTTGACTAAATGCTTTTCTTCATAATGAGTAGACAAGTCCAAAGACTTGTTAATTAATCTGCCTTCTTACAAAATTTGTTATCAAATAAAAAAAAAGGCAGTACAAGCAAGTTAAGAGACAGAAGGAAGACATTCCCAAGCAAAAAAAAAAAAAGTAAGAAAGCACGTCAAGGCAAACCATATGCAAGCACCTCTTTTCACACTATCTACTTGCTTCAATTTCTAGAAGGGATGCTAAATAAGCAGAAATTATTATTTTTTCACTAAGTGAATGGAACCATCAGATGTAAGGGTATAATTGTATAAAAAATGTCGTCACTCTTGTTGCAAACCATCAACATTTCACCATAATCCAGGGATCACAAAATAATTGAGTCCTATAGAGATTAAGGGTGTAATGTTGTATATAATAAGTAAAAAGATAAAAGTGTATCCACGGCGAGCATTAAATACATTACATACCTGGAAATGGGAACTGCTCAAGCAGCGGGCAATCTGACGAAACAAAGGCACCATACAGCGCTGGAATTCTGCAGGTTGAGTTGCCTCCAGAACTTCCTCCAACTCTCCCAGGAACATAACCTCCTTTGAACTATTAGTAATTGGCCAATATTTCAGTAAGCCCCTTATAACTGTATCTGCAAGTTTGCAATCTTTCTCTACAAACTGGGTGATGCAGTAGGATAACTGTTGATGGTACATAGGAAGACACTTGGGTTTATGAAGAGGGATCAATGCCCTAACCAAGAAGAACTTGTGCTCTTCTTTCAAAGGAAGAGCAAATCCATTTATAATGCTCCCTAAGATTTCCAGTAATTCAGCAATTCCATTGTGCTTTTCCGTCTCAAAAATAAACCGGTAAAAGATGTTGTTCATAGACTTCCGTATAAATGGACGATGTACCATGAATTTACCATAGATTCGGTGGAGAATTGTTTTCAAGTACTCCCTCTCTCTTGGATCTTCGGAGTCAAACAGGTCAAGCAATCTTAAAATGAAAGAATGATCGACATATCTCTTGGCCAACTTAGCATCAAGCTCAGACGAAGCGACGATCCTTAGTAGGAATTCATACACGAGCTGCAGGTGAGGCCATGCAGGATCCATCGAGGGCTCCTCCTCCTCCAAATCATACGATTCTAATAATTTACCCTCACGAGGAGGCAAAGTTAGAGGCCTAAACAGATTTACAGAGACCATCTTCACGACTTCCTGCATAACACTTTCTGTGAACTTCCCATTAGCCGATGTCACATACTCCACTAGCTCTAACAAAGTCTGTTTTTTAACGTCCTTTTCTTTCAAGTTCTTGGTGGAGTCAGAAAAGTCGAAAACCACACAGCACAAGTTCAGCTTCTTAAGGAATAGGTTCTGCTTCTCAGAACTGGGGACATCCCTGAAGCTAGGCAATGCCTCGTAAGCCGAATTGCCGTTCTGCTTGGCGCTAGGATCAAGGGTCGGTTTGTTCCCTTGATAGAACGCCGCGTTGGCAGCTTGGGGAGCACCTGCGACATGAGAATTGCTGAAATGCCCAGCCTTGCCGGATGAATCACCAGACTTCGAATTGGCGGACGCATGATGAGAAGGAGGCGAGGGAGAAGTCCCCAAGTCCCGGTTTTCTCCCGACTTGGATGCTTTTCGTTTCCCAAATATCTGTCTGATCATAATTGAGAGCGAAGAGAAAGTGGGATGGGATGGAAATTCGTTCAGAAATAGCGCAAAAACTTCTCAATCAACTCCAATTTACTGTCCCCTCCTCTTCCTCGTGAAAATTAGGAATCTTTCCGTCTCCACCCCTTCCCCCGCAACATCAAGACAAACCTAATGCCCCAATCAGGAAACGCCCCTCGAAGTCAACCATTAGCATCTACTCCTGCGCTTTCTCAAATTCTACCAAATCAGTGGTGCGATCTTCCGCCGGCTCAAGAGCTGAAACGGATCCGAACAAAGTGATCCTGAAATATATGACCCAGTCAATTCAGTTGAATGGATGAAAAAAATCTAAAGCGGATTTGCCGCGGTGGAGCAAAGAAATTATGCAAAAAATTACAATGCATTGGCTACTCACAATTGCAAACAAGAAGAAAGCACCGGCTCCTGGGCGATTGCCGCAATGGCAAACGAGGGACGACGCAGAGAAGGCAGAAACCCAATGTCAAACACGCTCCTTTCCTAATTCAGTACTGCTTCCGCTTTCCGTAACTCAGAAATCAGAATCAAATTCTGGGATTCGGCAGAGGCATCGGACAGACTGCGGGCGCGTTGCAGATGATCAGATGCGCGCCCTCAAAAGGGGGAAGTAAAACGAAGAAGCCCCCCGGGGATTCTGATGAAGTCTTCTGATGTTCGGAACATTCATTGCATTCCCTTCCCACGAGCGCAATAACTTCGATTAGCGGATAAATTTAAGATTTACTTTTCCACATAAGATCACGAGAAAAAGTATTTTGGGGGCGGAGACCCGGCCCACCCCGGGTCTTGGTTTGCCTTTTTTAATCAAATATATCATTTTCCCTACTTTTCCAATCGCACGTTTCTTCGGTTTTCTTTATCACGAGTCCACGAAAATTAAAAGGATTCCGGGGGCGTTGTCCCGTTTGCCGGCCTCACGCTAATTAGTCTGAGCTTGGGCATCAAGGCCGTTGGATTAAAATTTAACGGTGCACAATACTACAGATTGGATTAAAATTTAATTGTGCGTATTATTCATAGAAAAAACAGTTTTAAATTACCCAGCCGCCCCTATTAATACGCACCCGCGATGCACTGTCAGGCATAAACTCATGTTAACTTTTAGGATAGTGAAAAAACACCTAACAAAAATTCTCATACTTAGTTTTGGTTGCACTTAACAAGTAGGCGTCACACAAAAAGTCCACTAAGTTTACTTATTCAATTTAACTAAAACTTATGTGCGAATTTTTATTGTACAAATATTATTTTTTAAAATTAAAAAAAATATTCTACCTTTTTATACTTAAAAGTTTAGCCTCTAATGTAATTAAAAATTAGAGGAAGTTTTTAGTGTAGAAAAAAATAAAATAGGTATATTAGAGAAACCTTGATGATGTTATATAGTCATTATGGGAAGAGTTTTTTGTGCTCTTAATTGACAATAAGCCTAGCATAAGCTATTTATGTAAACCTTTTATTAATGAGATCAATGGCACACATACTAACACATACTAATACATATTATACTAATATGTACTAAGCGTATGCACCGTCAAATTTAAACATCAAAGGACTTCCTACACATAACTTACACTAGGCTTATTTTCAATAAAGAACATGCAAAAACTCTTCCTTGTTATGGCTCGCACAAAACTCAGAGCACGTTCTCATTCTATGTATAGCTTTTGATAGCTTGGCCGTCCGGTGGTCTTGGAGAAGCAGGCGAACTCTGGACGCTACGCTATGGGGGGCTCTGTTCGGTCCGACTGCCCAATCCGGCAGTACAATAGTGTGAAACCCACCCCCAGTGGAGCACGAGTAGGACTCCGTAAATCATGAATTTCCTCGGGCTTGGGATTCTGACCCGATGAGGGTTTTGCAATCCACCTACCACGGAGCTTCTTGGACGCGTTTAGAATGTCGTGGAATTGCAATGTTTCGTGAACTTTGCCAAGGAATATTGACTGGATGCTTTGTCCTACTTTAGCTTACAAAGTAACAATCCAGATCCAAAGGCTTTCTTTTTGTACAGAATGCAGCTCAATGCTCTTCTCATGTGACTCATAGCATCTTAAAATAACAAAGAAATCCCTATCTAGAGCTAGCAGACTCGTGGAGTTCTGGGGGCAGGGTGGGATTAACCGCAAACAGGACGTGAGAAAAGCTTGCTTCTGCCATTAAAAGATGCATATATTTGACTAAATGCCAAAATTCCTATCATTTTTATTGGAAAATTCCTATCTTCTTACTAATGTGACCAGGCACCAAAACTAGAATAACATCCTTGACGATTTTGTTGTAATGACATTTCAACATGTACAGATATATTTGAGCAAACAATTAAATAAATCCTTCCAAATGTACGGTTCAGCACTTGTGGAACCAGCTTGATGGCCAGTGTTCTTTTATTTGGTTAAAACAGCTTGACGGCCAATAATACATGCTGGTAAGTGATATCATTAATAATACATACCAAAGGATTTTTTAGCCTTCCAACGAAGGTGACCATGGTCGCCTACTCTTCTAAACATGGTGTTTTGAAAATATTATGATGGATTGATAACATGTCCTAAGCTAAAAACTTTCATAGGTCTCATCAAATACCAAAAATAACGCTGAAAGCAATCAGCTCTGCATGCTCCTGTTCCTCTGTCTGCTGCCTTCCAATAATCCGCTCAATCTGCAACTGAAGGCCACTAACCATCATGAGGATAGAGATAACTAAATATAGAACTACCGATGTTTTAATTGATATAACCAGATAATCAATCCCAGAGTAGCTCATATCAAAAGCTCGGAGGGCATAAGTGTTCAATACTTGCAAGTCAATCTAGGTCTTCCTGTCATAAACTATTGTTTATTTTTCGCTCAATAAAGGCTTGAATTGATGGTTTCCTCCCCAAATAGTCCACCACGATCTTGACATAATCCTTGTCTACTCCTGGGGCCAATACCTGGAGAACATAATTGTTATAATTAAGCAATCATAAACAAAATGCACGAAAAAACATTCCAGAGTAAGATTGGCATTTGAAGCCAATGACAGGAATTATGCTGATATCTTCAAGGGATTGCTGGATAATACAGAATGGAAAAAGCTTTTCCTCCCCAAGAACAACCAAAGGCATTTTTCATGTTTATGAAAATGCTGTAAACCTCATAAGTGATATGGTGGCATTTGTGTAATTAACTAAAATTGAAAGCTTCGTTGTGAAACATAAGAAAAAGCTTTCCTTTCTTTGTATCTTGCAATCGACCTTGTTTAAAGAAAAATTAAAACCACATATAATGTCAGCATGTCTATAATATGCATCAATGCTTCATGGTATAGGCCGTTGCTTCTAAAGTTGGCAAAATTTTCCTACATACGAAATGACTAACAATTGCAATGGCCCACGTCTTACTTTTTTACGAAACTGCAAGCCAGCCACCTCATTTGACAAGTCATCTTGAAATTTAGAGGCAAATATGTCAGAGGCGTAAACCTAAAAGACCAAAGTAGCACTCAGTACTGAATTAACCTGCAATGCTTTACAAGAACTACTCATAAATAGACAAGAAACTGCACCTCGCTCCAAATGTGACTGTAGCAAGCAGCTTCATAACCAACAGCCAGGCGAGGGAAACAAGAAGCAGGTTTTGTTCCCTCCAAAAGAGGAATCCCCAACATTATCTAGGACAAAAAGGGTAGATAAATTGGATCGAAAGTTCAACAGTAGATATTAAATATAAAGAATGTTACCTTCCTCATATACCTTAGGGTGGAGATGCTCAAGAAGCTCCACCATGTCTACATTTTCGCTGGAATGTACAACCTGATCAAAAATGCCTGATAACTAGCATTAGTATAATAGCAAGGTATATTGAAATTTGAATGACTATTTAATTAAGTTTTTTTGCTGATCAAAAAGTCCTGAATACTAGAATATTTTTTAGTGGGCCCGAATACTAGCATTAGTACAATAGCAAGGTATTCTAAAATTTGCATGGCTATTCTAACAAAATAAGTTTTCATGTTCTCTTTTTTGGGTAAGACAATGAAAAGTAATGATTGTAATATCATTTAAAGCTCTTATACTCCATTATATATAGGACAATGTTACCAACTTCTGAAGCTCAGTATATTACCGACATGAGCATCAAGTGAAAGGCACAAACATGTTGTCAACTTCCATCTACCAATCCCATGTTTATGGTTGAGAATTGTAAAATTTTTCCACACAACTCACACTAAGTTCCATCAATGATGACACCTGACAAACAAAACTGGCTACCATTTTGCCAAGCGTCTGCCTCATTGGTAAAGGGTGTGAGACATGCTTCTAGGTGTCCCGGGTTGATTTACCACAGTGACAGGATATGAACCCAGTTCTTCCAGTGTCCCTATTTACCCCCTAACCACTATGCTAGCATTAAAAAAACTATTATTCTATACTTTGAGCACAAAAGATGCCATAACCTACAGAGAAGAATTTCTTGCTTCAATTTAAGCGCGGAAACGAAATCCCGCCTTTTTCTCAATGATCTACACAGTTCATCAGGTATTGGTTTGGTCACATCCTGCAAGACACAAATTTTTTACCGAAGTTAAAGCACTAAGTTAATCAATCTCAATGACCGAATCACTAATAATTTAATATCCCCAAAAGAGAGATTTCTAATTAATCTTTATTGCATAATCTGAATTCAAACATTCATTTCCTTGTGTGCGAAAAAAACAAACACTTCCTGCACATGGCAATATCCAGTAATAATTTCTAGGTGCATGTAGTTAAAGCCTCACATCTGCAACTGATGTTCACATATTACAGGGTTTTTTTCCCGCTTACAGATAAAATTTACCATATGTAGAAGCTAGGAAGTGCAGGAAGCAGGACAGATGACAATAGCATCACCACTTTTCACTTCCGCAACTATTATGAAAAGTTGCATTGAATAAATCAAGTAATTGTCTGTGAAGAACAATCACAGAGGCTAGAATTCAAGAAGGCAAGAAAAAAATGAAGGTTTCCAAAAACATCTAGTCACCTGATGGAAACCAGACAGCATCTTCAGAGATTTCGCTTCATAGCACCTAAAATAAAAAAATTACAAGCCATTGAACCTGAGAATTTTTCTCTGGCGAGGAAGTGAGACATTCATACTAAAGGGCTTACCAATTTTCCATCAGCTGACCAGGAATTTCAACAAAATCAGATTCGAGGCAAAGCCCAGAAAATCTAGCAAAGGATGAACAATTGCATATGTGATGAACCTAAATAGATCAAAATCAACAATCAGAGAAAACATAAATTGATTAACTATGAGCCCAAAGATCACATAAAATCAGACCAATCCATAGCATAGCAATACAACACAAAAACAAACCAGAGAATGCAGTGTATGCAGTTTAAAGATAGCACTGGAATTACCACATACATGACTATATGTTCATCATAAAGCACAGGCTACCCCAACCATCTGGGTTCAGCTTAGACTATGTAAGTTGTACATTGGTTAACACTCCAGAACATGTTCAATGGCATGCAAAAAGAAACTAGGTAATTGATTTAAAAAATATAATATAAAAAGTAGTGTCAGCATCAAGAAAGATAAGAGCGCATCCTGAAGAAGGCTTAGCTTGATCCAACCCAAGAAGGTCTTGAGCTAGTTAGAATATTGGGTTCATGAAATGAGTCCACTTTCAGCACAATAAAATGCAAGTTGAGTATGCTTTCATGAAAAAAAAGCCATTAGACTGGACACAACCTGTTAGTCACGGCACAACATGTGCGTTCACATGCACTTCTAGGCACATCATTCCAAGTATAGTCTGTTTCCCCATCCTACCATACTCGTCTCACTTTCACCCAGAGGTTGATTATAAAAATCAATCACAAGTCTGTTTAAAATTTCAGATGACCACTCTGTAAGTTGCATCCTTATAGCCAAAAATTCCATGAAGATAAGAGAACATGCATTTGAAGAAATAGACAAAGAACACAAGCAATTCAACTTTTCAAGTAGGCACAATTAATCTATAAAACGAGGCAGGGGTGCACAGAGAGAGAAATGAGTACCACATGGCTGAACTCGTGAAAAAGTGCAACCATCTCTGAGAAATGTAGTAGACAAGGGTCATCCTTGACTTGCTTTTGAAGTCGAGCTGTAATTAAAGCCACCGGTATCTGCATATTAGAATAGAGAAGTCTTACACAAGGAACACAGAAGAGGAAAACGAAACCTTCATGTACCAAGACTTTTTCATCATTAACAAATAGTAACTGAAGAAAAGCAATCAAATGAAGCTCAGCAGCTAGAATCAACTGAACAAGCACTCGAATACCTGGCGAGTACTATTGTGGGAATTGCATCCCTTTTGAAGGGCCACAACACAGGTGTGGCCATATTTGCCTTCCCTATTTTAGAAAAAATCTAGTCTTAGACAATTCGTCTAGACAAGTTAAAAAATAACAAATATATAAATAAAGAAGGGAAGTCACCTGGAATATATATCTAGGTAGAAATAACCAATCAGGTCACCAGTATTAGTGTCCACAACTGAGAAAAGGGAAACATCCTCATGCCAAACCACTGCTTCTGGAATTTTCTCAAACTTTAAGCCTGCAAAGATATTAGAAAATAATTTCTGTAATATACATCAAGGAACTATACCAGCAACTTGAACGTGAAAAACAAAAATTAGAAAAATTAACTAAAAACAAGCATTAATTACCAAAAAGATCTTCAAATATCTTGAAAATTCCAGACAGGACCATGTAGACAGGAAAATATTGCTTGACTGCACTCAGATCTATATTTATCTTTTCTTCTCCAGCCCTCCTCAAATAGTACAACAGGTCTTCAATTCCCAATGCAGATTCCCCTTCTTCCACTTTCTGGTGATCAAGACTCTTGACAAACATAAGATAATTTCAAATATACTGAGAGCATAAATTCACAATGCAAGCATACAATAAACCTTTAAACTTTGAAGAAAGCTAAGTTCTTTGGCAGCAAGCTCAGTCAAATGAGTGGAAAGCTCCTCTAAAAATTCAAAGACCTGTAAGTAACAGAAAGACATGCTTAATTATGGAGCATAATAAGCATTTAACAGTCATAGCCAAAGATTATTTCCATTATTAATCTCACATTTGAGGAGATAATGTAAAACCATTATTCACATATTCTCTACTTTTATCATGGTAAAATGGAAGAAGCTTTTTGAAACCCCTTCAGTTCACATAGAGGCCTAATAGTTCACACTTTTTAAGAGCAACATGTGAATGTCAGCAAGAAACTAATTACCCTACCTTCATAAAAGGGGTTCCATGTATGAAATTAATTTTTTGACTGCATGTTAATAGATAAAAAAGAATGACAAACCAGATGGACCATCTATCCGGCTACCGCCACTGGCCACAAACTGCATCTGGCATCTATTCCAATATCTTAAACATTGTTTGCCTGTATGATATCTAGCCATAGGCCCACCATACAGCCAAAAGGAACATATACTATTAATTAGATAGCTCAATATTTTCCAATTAGTAGGCTATCACTTTTTAAAGATGCACTTAGTTCTCTTTTTTTTATTTGATTCATTTTTATCAAAGATCCCCTTGCCTTAGAACTTCAGCTTGGACCCAGAAAATAAGCATCCTGACAAGGACTAAAAGATATTTTGTCTACCTACAATTTAATGTCTCTTAAGTTCAATACAGACATCTATTCTACAAACAGCAACACAACTTTCAATCCTTGCCTAGCATGCCTTCACACTGACCATGGGGATTCCACCATGCTCAAATCTTCAGATTTGCTTATTAGCACAGATGTACATGCAAGATATCATTGACTAATACACAGCAGACTTTGTCAGATAAGACAAACAGCTAAAAGATTTATATCATCAGTTGTTGTACGGTACCAATTAAATTAAGACTTGCATGCAATAATGTATATGAAACTGAAAAATGAATGCATGTATACCTTACATTACTGGCTACACGGCCAATATTACGATAAATCATACAGTAAAACTATTTCTCCTAACTGTTTATCCAATGCATGCATGTAGTTACTTACGAAGAAACATGCTATTAAATATCAAAGAGCAGATTCTTTTAAAAAAACGTGCAAAGTCTTCTTAATTCAAGAATTATACAAAGACAATTTCAAAGCTGCAAGATCCTGTCCATTAATACAAACCTGACCGGATGACTTTGCCATTGTGGGCTCAACAACATAGTCAGCATAGCTAGAGTAGCCAAGCAATCTAGAAAGTTTGTGCCGTAGCTGGACCTGATAGAAAACAAAATTAAATGGCTACACTGGATTACAAGGGTTTAACATAAATTAACAAGTGGAGCACTTCACCGCCATTGAAGTATCATTTTTAGCAGAAAAAAGGCCATAATGGATGCATGTAATTAAGTGGATGTCAACATCACAATGAGTAAACTTTGTAAGGAGTCATGAACATGATATATAAGTACATAGCAAATCACTTTGTCATCTAAGATAGATTTGTCCACAGTTGCAATTGTATCTAGCCTGGTTGGGTGCTTGCCCGCAACATAAGCCGTTTTCTTTTCACTGAAATTATGTGAGGATCGGAAATCCTATGGGTCTTCCTTCCATTTGTATGTTTGCACATGGCTGTATTTGTGGATCATTATTCTGCACTATTGCATATCATTTTTCCTCGGTTCTAGCAAGACACAGTTGCAAAAATTTTGACATGAATCAGCTAGAAGTCTGATGCAACACATGCTGTTTTGTGCTTGAATAATGGTACAGGACTGGCTGCTCTGACTAGATATTGGATACTGTAAAGCAAACATCCAGCAACCAAAGCCAAACGCCCTAGCCTCTTAAGTGGACATGCTTTTCCCAGCATCTTTAGGCCTCATTTTGACGATAAGACTCCAAAAGACCACAACGCATTAACAACCACAACATGCCTGTCTAATTTACGGACATCGTTTCTATTTCAAGATAGTGCACTTCAGAACTAACTTTCCTCATTTATGTAAAAAAAACCAATAGACATCATAATTTTATGGCAATGCAATATTGACAAGAATCCAGATTTAAGCGCTAATATTAGTTTGATGTGTCAAATTAATTTATCTCATTATCTAAGTTGGATACGTGAGAACTTAAGGGTAGCACCTTCAGGGGAGAAGCTCAGAGAGTATAAATTATGTTGGTATGTGCATGCACAAAGAAGACCAATAGATGCCCCTTAAAGAATGTTGGAACGGTTTTATGTAAATAATGTCAAAAGAGGGAGAGGGAGGCCTAAGAGATCTTGAATGGAATTAATAAGGAAGGATATGATTATG
Source organism: Saururus chinensis (assembly GCA_035235625.1). NCBI lineage: Eukaryota > Viridiplantae > Streptophyta > Magnoliopsida > Piperales > Saururaceae > Saururus > Saururus chinensis. The sequence continues at coordinate 40,209,540 of CP141145.1, forward strand.
TTATCTCTTACAAAAAAGTTGCCACAAAACATCCTAGAATGGAAGCGTAAGATCAATGTCGTTGACCCCAAACCCTAAATTATTGGGGGAAATGCGCTAATTGATTATGATTATGATCTAAGCTAGATAGTCATATGATGATAAAAAAACTGATAAACCTTAATCTTATTATTTACTCATTAAATGTTGCAATTGGGAAGGGCATCCAGCATAAAAACCTTGCCAATACATCTCTTTTAAACTCTATATTATCATTTAGGGTACATCAACAATGAATGGTGATATAGAATTCATATAGCTTTGTAAGGCATTTTTTTATCACCATAAAAAACTTAAATAAGCTCATAAGACATAATTTTATCACCGTTACCAGATTTTCTAAAATGGGTGTATTTTCTTTTGCACACCTCTGCCCTTGAGCCACAGCTACTTTCTTTCTCGTTGCCCCTATCTTCAAAATAACCAATCATATTCAGAAGAGAGAAATACAAACCAAATTGCATAACTCTGAAATAAATCTTGATGTGAATCTACAAATGAGATCTCTAACCCGACTTATTTAAAACTAAACCTAAGAACTATTTACAAAGAAGTATAATGAATCAGCAAAAACATAAACTGCTCAGAAGAGATGCTTAGGCAATAAAATTGTTTCATTTATATTTCCAAAAGAAACAAAACTTGACTGGTAAAAGTATAATTCGTCTATGTCAATAGAAACAAGGAAAATATTAGCAGGTCAGTAAATCAACCTTACAGTGCTCAAGGATTGGCAAGAGATGGTGGCTTCGTAGGGTAACTTTCAGCTTCCCCTTTTCATCTCTATCTAAACTCTGTGAGAAATTTATGTAAAAGCAAATAAAATTCCCAATGCAGATAAACAAATATACAACTTACAAAACATCATAAGAATTTCTAGGCACATACATTTAAGGAACAGAAGAACTCCTTTGTAAAATCGTGACATATTCAGTCAGCAACCAAATGAATGTCGTAAATACATGAAGTTACCTTGACAAAATCTTTGGGCAACCCAGACAACTCTGACTCAGCAAAGAGCAAAAAAGTTTTATCCTCATTAAGATTTTGGATATATCTAAGACTAAGTTCATCAATTTGACTTTTCAAACATTCAACTTCTTGTCTCTTGCTCACAGGAAGATTTAGCCCATTTCGCTCAAAATGCATAACCTGTATTGATAAGGTAAAGTGAAAAATGATTCATTACAACAAAAGATCCATTGCCAAATATTTCCCCATTATCTTTAAGCAAAAATAAAAGTCAATCTTTTTAGGGCATTAAAAATTGGAATACAGGAGGAAAATATCAGCGCAAAATCCCCAAGAGGAAGGAGCAATGATTTAGATCCTGTCAACAATGAAAAAAGAGTGTTTGAAGATGAAATGCACGCATGATCATTATCATCAATGTTATTGTTATAAGTTGTAACCACCGCTATATCAACATCTACCTATTACTATGCAAACAAGATATAGACAGCTGATTTTTTTGTTATTTTAAATTAATTATAGAGCCCAATTTTCCAATGAGAATTGCTAATATAAAAATGAGTAATGAAACAAAATCCAATAGATTCTGCAAATATACCAGGCACTGGATATAGCGTTTACAGTCTGGGTTCACCCATTCCCCTCGAGCAGCGAAAGCCTTTACTACACGATACACATCTTCGCGCTTGCTGATTATCTTGCATTTCAAGAGAGGACCTTAGTTATTTAGCAGCTAGTTGACTTCCAATATGTATTCTTAAATTTTAAGTTGCAAAAGCAGAAAATGAAGCTAAGCATAGATCAAGATAAGAGCAGAAAGAACATGAACAAAATGATCTCCAAGTGACAAGCATACTACACATATTGGAATTAGACATTGGGAGCTTTAACTAACACATATCTAACAATTGTTAGTACCCATCCACAAGCTGAACAAAGCAAACAAAATCAAACACCTAATAGAGGATTTCACAGAATACCAAAAGATCAAAAGTTATTAACATTGATAATTGCTATCGTTACAATTATATAGAGACTGAAACTTAGCGGCTAGCACATTTGAAGAATTTTGAAAAAATACATGATACAAGTGTAAGTATTAAACGGACACCTGCACATAAGGAGATGAGCATCTATTCTTCTCTCTGCTTCAGCACTAGCTTTTCTTACATCATCTGATGATCCCACCATTTTCTGAAACACGCAACACTGCACCAGCGGAAACTGTTGTGCCTCTAGTTCGGCCAAAGGTGATACAGCATTCATATATGTCACCTGCACAAAATGTCAATACATTCCATTTTGATGAATTAAATAACAGTAACTAGTATAAAAGCATTATATAAATCATTAGATGTTGAGCAATAGAAATTTGGTCATTCCAGATAGCTTAGACAGGAACAAGTGAGATACAGCTAGGTTGTGTGCTTTAGATGGTAGCTTAGTTACTAAATGGGTGATAAATTGCAAAGTCCTTATTAAAATTAATATATATGCATAGAGGCAGTAAACAAAAATAACAAATAATGGAATAAGAAGAAGAAGAGAGTAGCCTGATACTTACACGAACCTCTCTTAATTGAGGTATCAATTTTACTTTAGAAGTAATAGAACTTTAAGCAATTATATATTTGAAAAATCTGTAAAAGAAAATTTGCAAGTTCGTTACCAGCAAATGATACTGCACCATCCAGAAAAGAATGACTTGAAGAGAATAAGCTTTATAAGAATGCGTTGTCATATTTTTTATAGTGTGTCCACCGACAAGTTTATATCCCAGTAAGAAAGATACAGAAGAATAGAAATATCTAGAGTAGTGACTACATTTTACATCACTGTGAAGCATAATATAATAAAGTTGAAGCAAAAAATATAATGCGGTGTACTATTCACAACACAATGAAACAAGGTCAGCCATCAAAGTGGACACGTATATGCACAATGGAGAAAGCACTCAGCATACTCTGTCTAGAGGGACAGAAGCTACTGAATCATGAACTTCCTTTGATTTTGCAATGACATGATCGGCCAACTTGAGAATTTCAGAAGCAGAGAGGTTGACACGAACACTTAACCCGGGGAGTTCTGCAGTAGAGCAACAAATTAACAAACGAGAAATTAAATGGTAGACTTTAAGTCCAGTACGGGATTATAACCAAAGTAACTGAAGACTCTATATCAATGAATCTAAATTATCTCTACTAAGGGTATTAGCAACTCAATTGCATCAATGCACTTCCTTTTATCATAAAGGAACTATAAGCTGAAATGAACAGCACCCACATTTGTAACAAGAATTCCGTCGCTGGGGATAAAATAAGGGGCAATCAAGTGATAGACGCAAACAACAATGGAGGGCCGGTACAATTATCCATTCAATCATAGTTAGAGATAAGTCCACGCATACGTGAGTATAAAGTTTTTGGCACGGCAGACAATTTGAACAGCTACGAACAGTACTTGCTTCATTAGCTAACAGACTTCTGATTCGAAAAATCCCTTTCTACCCCTAAACTGACTGGAAATTAAATGAGTAATTTAATAAAGGAGCCAGATTGTGGTCAATTTCCAGGAAAAAAGAGAAACAATCTCCAATAAAAGACATAGTCGAGCAGGAGTGCAACTGAAAGGCAGGAGACATAAAACAACATTCTGAGGAGAAGAATAAGAAGAAGAGACCTTTCTTTTTGCGCTTCTTCTGCGCGTTGATGGCAGTGAAGATGAGATTGACGGCGAGGGCGACGATTGCCGCGGCTCCAGTGACGGCCAGAATCCTGTGCTCTTTCTTCGCATTCTTCGTGCCACTTCCCTCACCCATTTCCGCACACACCGCTGCAGCTGTGCCGGCCGCTGCGTTGGAAATGGGAGGGAAAACGATGCGGAAGGGCCGGGATGCAGGCGACAAGTAAGACAAATAATGTGGGTCCCGCTGCTCCTTCCTACTGGCGGGAACAATGAAGCTCGCTCGCGACGAAGATAATATGAGTGCGCTGTATGCATGATCGTGCCAATAGCCATCCTCCATCTGTGATTGTCAGCAATATGTCGGCATATTTCGTTAAATGGCTATTCGACTCCTCGCTCACAATTAACTCAACTTAAGCTATACATAAAAGCCGTTTATATAAAATTAATAATGTATATATTAAATATTAATATATATTATTAATATTAACGATTCCCTTTATACATAGTTTATATTGGGTTCATTGTTAAAAAAGAATATAAAAGATACGCAAGTAGCCTTTGCTTATACAAGCATTGTTCTCCATAAACATGTTTCTGCTGGAGCTTTTCTAAAGATTTTTAATGGAGATGAAAGCAGTAAGGTCATTTGCAGCTTGGAAAAAAAGTATTTTCATGTTCTTCATTGACAATAAGCCTAGGATAAGTTATACATAAGGTTTAATGATATTTAAAATCAACATCACATATGTTAATATTTATAATATTGATCTCTTGGATGAAGAGCTGTTATGCATAGCTTATTAGGCTCATTATCAAGAGCATAAAAAATAATTTCTTTAAGAAGGTATTTAGATATGCTCATATGCCATGAACACGAAGTAAGCTTTTTATTTGTGTAAAACCTCTACACGCCTACTTATAGGAGGCTCATTAAGCGCATATAAAAATATTCCCACAGCTTGACATTGGAAACTCTCAATGCACTGGCTCATGCTTTAATCCTTGGGGACATCCGAGAAGCATGCATCTTTGTACCTTAATCATCTTTGTACCTTAATCAATTGTATGTCTATTTTGAGTGAAATGTTAAGGCCACTAGAAGTTACAAAGGCCCCTAATGATGGGCTTTGATGGCGAGGCCCTATGTCGGAACTTGTAAGGCCCTACACCGTTAATGAAAATGTTGTATGACCTTCTATAAGTGCAAACGATGCTAAGCAGATGTCGCTATGTGGAATAAGCCAAAGGCATCATGAGATGGACCAATTATTTTTGTAAAAAAAAATAAGTATAGTTCAAGATGATTGCCCAAAAATCTGAATGAATACCAAAAAGAATTAATTAAAATAAGTCATAAGTTAATATGGAGTTATTAATGTAGGACTGAGGGAATATACCATAAGTCACATAAAGGAAAAAGAATACAGCAACTTCATGCCAAAAACAAGAGCACACAGGCGACCTTGAAAGAGTTTGTTAACCAAAAAGGCCAAAAGGAATCGTTCTATGGGATTTGAATTACTCTCTTAATTTGTTATATATTAATAGCTACATTTGAAAAAAATAGTAATTTTTATTGAATGGTGAAATTTATATCTAAAGGAAAAATAAGCATATGATACCCAACTACTTAAATTTAACAAAATGAAATTATTAACATAGAACAAACTTTTTTGTTGAATAGAGCTATTAATTTTTTATGGAGAGCATACAATCATAGAGAAAAGCACCAACTAGAAAGTTTTCTTCTTCTATTTTTTTTGTTAAATACACAAGTAGATTTTTTTTAAGTACATTAAACCATATGGAACTTTACATATGGATTATCATGTTAAATAGGGATATGGGGTAGGAAAATTTCAAACATCAAATGTCCTCCTCACAATGACCTAACCAATTTAAAAATGTTCATCAATTTTACCAACTAGATAGTTGGTTGACCAACAAAATTTGAGCCCAATTTTTATATAAAGGCCTTACCATTAGACCTATAAATCATTTCATTGCCAATGGTTTTTAGCACACTGCACAACTTTCATGAGAACACTCCCAATAGTCTTATATGCCATGAAAACTTGTGCAAGTGTTCATAACATGAGGAGATGTTATGAAAGTAATCATATGTGAGTGCTTCACAATGAATTCATTCCAATATAGCATCCAAAAATCCCACGCTATAATACCTTCTAATGTAGTGTTTGAAGGCTCATTTGGCAATCACGGTGAATTGATTTTTGAGTGTAGAAAATGTCAATGATATTTAATATGCCTCAAAATATGGAACGTTCACTCGTGGTTGCTTTGTGGGAAAATATTTTTTGGAGAACATTTCTCCACATAGGGGATTTATGACTTTTTCAACACTAATAGATTCCAAAGCACTTTATGGAACATTTGTGAGGAAAGAGAATATTTGTTTTGCAGAAAATTTGTTTCGTAAAATACCATTGGTGGAGAATTAATCGAAACTTGATTATTTTGTAATAGCGCATCCAAACGTGATCTTCCACAAATCAAACACAAATGGGATACAAATCAATTACCAAACAAGCCCTAAGATTTCAAATGATGTGGCATATGATTTAAGGCTAATTGGTAGGCGGGGCGGGGAGGGAAGGGGGGGGGGGGGAATTAAGGTTGATAATGAGTCGAGCCAACATGGGTCATCTTGACTCTACTTGTGGCATCTATTAATTTGTTGGGCTCATCCTTAGATCAACTTAGCTTGCCTCATAAAAGTGGTTTAAATTTTTGTAAATTTCATATCATTATTTTATAAATATAGTTATATTAATATTCTCTTAAAAAAAGTATGTTTCCCCTTTCCCTTCTTCCCTTTCTACCCCTACCTACCCATCCCACCTTGTCTTGGTCTTCAATTTAACCTCATGTGTCATAGAAAATGCCTCGTAGAACATGCATGGTGCAAGAGAGATAATATTTACCTCAACCCTCCTAACTCAATCTCCATTGCAACAACCTTTATGGGCAAAAGGGGGTAATTTACCTTTCTTTGAAACCCCTTGTAACACAAAAAACATGACTTGTGCAAAATATTCAATTTAATGTTTTAAAAATGATAAAAACATACTTAAGTATGTTTCTTATAAAATAAAAATGTTAATCATTTCAAAGTTAGTAGAATTTAATAAGTAAAAATAAATAAAAGCTTAATGAAACTAACTGGCACAACTTAGTTTAATGTTTTGGAATGAAACTTGACTAAGCCAAAATTCAGTTGAACAAACGCTTGACTTGCTCTTAAATGATAATAATAATAATAATAATAATAAATATAAAAGGACAAAGACATGATACAAAACACCTATAACATGATAAAGTACTTGTTTATAAACAACTATGTTAAGTGCCAATGTAAAGAAGGCATCTTGTTACAGGCCAAGTATAGGAATATAGTCTTATTTCGTTTCATGTGTAATTAACATTCAATAAAGTGGACATAAAAACTTATTCTAGCAAATGAGCATATAAGTTTACCTATTTTAGTAAAAAAATGTTGGACTCTTATTTCTAACTGTATGGCCATCACTTTTATTTTTTAGTTAATTATAACTAATTGTACTCCTTTTATTATTTCAGGCTCTCATTTTTTAAATATGGTACATGTCTTTTATAATGTAAATGTTCTTTTTGTTTTGGGATTATATTGTTTTGTGTTTTAGTTTGTTTGCTTGTTTGTATCAAATATAATTATGAATTGATGGGATTGGATATAATCAAACGAGGCTCTTAATTATCATCAAGTCAATTTACAAAACAATGCAAATGTCATATGCAAATGTCATGCGCGCTATCTAGCATGTTACAATTTTTGAAGTTATTTTTTAACTTGCATCGTTTGTGCAATCTTCTAGTGTATTGCGCATGCACTTTTATAACACCCAAAAATTTCCTAAATTTCTTACTCTTTGCCTCATGGATATTAGTGAGTTTGACCCTTAATTAGGTCTTCTTGTTATAACAGCTCCCTTTGTACATAGAGTTTCGATATAAAACTTTATTACTAAATAGTAGACATAAAGAGCTTCGTAGATTTATGAAGAACTCCTAAATCAAAGCTTTGATGGAAAAGTTATGATATATGTAACATAAAAAAAGTTTCAAAATATATGTAAAAAATAGTGAATTTGACCTTTAAGTGTTCTCAATAGAATAATTTATCTTGTAGTTTAAATTTTAGTGTAAAACTTTAGGGATAGAAACTAGAATGAACAAATAAGAGTTTGGATGAAGGTATTATGATTGTTTGAAGTTGGACCTAAGGTGTCGTTGGTGACTTATTAACACGTGCCAATATGACCCTTGGACTTTCTTAAGAGTATAACTTTTTTCTATAAATGGAGTTTTGATTCTTATAATAAATACAAATATTTTCGAAACACCACGAATAATATATTAATTGGAGTTTGTATAAGGAAGTTATGGTCATCCACAATTGGGACTTGTACTCTAGGCATATAATTCGGTGAGTTGGATGATGGTTTCAGATAGTTACACGATTATGTCAAAAAACACCTAGTTAATCCCTAGTTTGTCAATTTTAAACTAGAATTTCGTCATCTTTCCCTTATAAATGACTTTTGAGCTCTTTACACTCTAATTTTCTTGAAAAAAATTCTCAAAATGAAAAAAAAAGACCAATAGCTCTCCAAATGAAGAAGAATAAAGGGAGAAAGTAAATTTATACGGGGATTGGTTGGCATTGCACATGAGGGATGATTTTTATATTGTGAAATAGGTTGGATTGCTAACCTTAAACCCTCCGAGGCTTTAAAACTTAGAAATTACAAGATTATAAGAATTATGGTTTCTCAAATCATTGTGAATTCATGATTTTATGTTGGATTACTAATCTTAACACTATAATTTGGTTTTGAAGTGATTATATGAATTAAATCATGATTAATTCTTGATATAAAAGCATGATAAAGAACAATTTTTTATATTTATGTTATGAAGATATTTGAAATCGTGATTTCCCCACTTTATACTGATCATGAGATAGAATAATCATGAATAATTACTGTGGGAATGGTGTGTGTGAAGAGAATTGCATTATGGCAAGCTTTGAAGTGAAATTGGGAACCGAGAACAATCTCTTAGTTATTTCTTCCCGATCATCAACACAACCACCAACATGTCGATGATAAGAGATATATGATAGTCATGGAAGGCCGTATCGATACTAATGAGAGTATCAATGATCATGGATACAGGTATGCGCCGAAATGGGCATACACACTTTTATAAACATAAAAAAATATTATAACTAATAATATATCATTATAATACTTCTTTTAGAGCATAATAAGACTATATAATACCGTATCAACCTATATGGGTATTCTAAAATTAATTCATTCAGAACCATATACTATTATGATCTTCGTCCCATATTAATATTGACCATTCTTTTCCATAATTAATGCTTTAAAATTAATTTATTTTAAAATAAAAATATGCTTAATATGAGTCTAAATTACATGTTTAAATAAATGTATATTTGTGGAGCACTATATGTAAAAAAAAAAAAATTATGTAAATTGTATGGACCTACCTGTATTAATCTCATATAATTTTAAAAATATTATTTTTAATATAACTAAAACTTAAATTTTTAAATAAGTTGGGTTTGAATTGTATTTTTATTTTTAAGGAAAATTTTTATTTTTTTTGCAAACAAAAAATTTTGTTTAATTTATAAAATAAATTTTTAATATAGTATCGATACATATCAGCCGTATCGATACGGTACGGGCGATACATATCAGTAAATGGTGTGGGGGGCGTATCGCCCCTCGTACTGTATCGGTATCGACCGATACAGATACGATCGATACGTCCTTCCATGATGATAGTATGAAAACTATCAGTGGAGTACCAATGATGTAAGCTTATCCATGCTACCCCACTATTGGTGAGGGTTCAACATGTCGATGGGTCACTAGTGGGAATCAGTAATCTGGTTGACACGTCATTAAGTCTATTGACAATGATTTGGTATTGGGTAATTTTTCAAATAAGTTATGATATAAAATATATTATTATTAAGTATTGTACTAACCTGAGTTATGTGCATAAAATTACATATATATGTGATGATGAACTTAATCATACATGGGTATATGTGCTTGATTTTGTGTACAAATCCTTGTATTGGATCATACTCAAGACTAATGGCAAATGACACATAAGGTCTGAGATTTATAGTGTCATGTCTACTCCTCAAATGAGTCATTTAGTCACATAGAGCAAAAGGGTTTAATATAAAACATGATTATGGTCTTTCAGCTCCCTAATAAATGAAGTTGTGCATAGTCGCTATCCTAGCCTAAGACTTCGGCTCAAATGAACTAGAGCATTAAAAGATGATTGGTCTCGTGTGACATTAAAAGATGACTTTGTCTTTTAACAAAGTATTTAAAAATTAATTATGTATTATAATATTTTGTTAAGATCCTAGTTTTCTAAATCACATTATTTTTTATTTTACATAAAAATATGCAACATGCTAAAATTTTAAGTAAAAGTTGTAAAGACATTCATCAATTCACGTCTTAAATTTTAACACTCTCACATGCTTATATTTATTTTATTAAAAAATATAAGAAATAAACTTGTAGAACTAGTTGTTACATTTCTATGTCTTTCATTGCCCCAATGTTGCAAATATTTACCTACAACACAAAATCTGCACCACAAGGATGTTGAGTATATTATATCTAATATACTCACTTTGATAAAACAATGTAATTATAATGCTATATTATTAGAACAACTCATCACATTTACATCCATAACATATATAAATATATGAAAATATTCTCCCAAAACCTAATCATAGGTTATAAACAAACAACTCTAATAAGTCATGATATCATCAAGGAGATCTCCATAACTCTTTGAAATGTGTACCACTCCATGAAGCAACTTCATACTCTTACTAGGACTATGGCCTACTCTATCAATGTCATGAAGCTAAAGCCACAAGGGCTCTTGGACCTAGGTGGTCAAAACTCTCTACTTTCTATTATTACCACAAACTCCTTTGTTGTGCTGCGTTAGAATCATGCTTATTTTTAAGTTATAACCTATTCAAACTAACTCTCAAGCCTCAGGAAGATGATCTACAGTTAATAAATTATCAAACCTTGGGGAGCTAGAAACCTATTATTTTTTTTATACCATTAATCTTCTCTACGTGGCTAAAAAAACTTACTTTTGGAGTATAGAATAATGCTAAATACCTACACCATTAAGTGTCATACATAATGTATTAAGGTTTCTACCCCTTTGGCATGCCCAAACCCAAGGCTTTCTTACTCCTCAATCACACACATATTTCTATTATGTGTTTCAATATTTCATGTAAGTAAATTATATTAAAATATACCTCAATAGTAATAAGAATTTCAATAAAAATATCATTTTGAACACACAAATACCAAAGTGTCATGCATTATGTCAATATTAATGGCCATTGACACCACCAATGATATGTCCTGCAAATAGTATGAAGGCTTGCTCCTACCTTAACATCGGCATAATCCTCGATGCCTATTATTTAATACAACGACATGCATTTGACACATCGATGTAGGGAATTGTCTGTCTTATGTGACCATCGATACCCTCATAGACAGGTTGTGGTGATCTTGATGGTTAAGGAAAAGATCAACTCAGTTTCCACAATTGGCCAAACACTCCCAAAATTAATCAAAGCATGATAATTCTTAATTTGTAGGAAAAATTGGCCACATGATAAATCTTAATGAAAACCACTTTAATTAATTGTTATGAGTTGAAAGAATCACCTTTTCTTCGTGTCATGCCTAAGATAGTAAATTTTTATGATCTATATCTTGTTACTATAAATATATGAGAATATATTGAGATTGTTATATCCTGCCTCTAAACCAAGGTTTACGAGGGAATTCTTCTTTACATTTTCCTTGTGTCCACACGTTGGTGTCTTGCTATGTGACTCACTATTTAAGCACTTACTTGAAGGCTCCTTGCTCCCTATTGGACTATTTGGACTCACTCAATTATAAAATATCCACAATTATGCGATCTATGTCATTTTAAGAGGTATAATTGTCTTTTTAGTCTAATAACATGTAATTTATCACATTTTTATCGTAATAGATTCTATCGATTTCATCGATGCATTAGTGATATGCCAATTATACAAAATTTTTATTTTTTTAAAATTTGGGGTATCACACTCTTGTCTCATCACTTGTAGGGGCTGTTTGGGTACTGAATCGTGAGAAGATTCAGTCGATTCAGTGTCAATTCAGCATTGAATTTTTAGAATCTTGTTTGTGTACAGAAGTTGCGTTGAATTAAAAATTTAGTACTGTAGTTAGATTCAGGCCATTTCAAGCTTGAATCGGCCTAAATCACTGAACCACCTCATGAAGTGATTCAATCAATTCAGTCTCCTAATCACCATTTTAAAAATTACAGATTCTATATTTTTCAATGATTATCGTTCATATCGATTCGAGCCTCGATAAACATGTAAAATAGGTAGGGCCCACTTTAAAAATTCAAAATTACCTGCCCTTGTGAGATCCTATTTGATAGAGCTTGAATTTAGAAGCGTAATGGTACAAAAAACGTGTATATCCGAGTTCAAGAGAGAGAGTTATATTAGTTTAAATTTTTTAAATTGGGTTTAATGCAACATTTGAATTTATTTTAACAAATTCTTTATCCAAACGTAATTTAATTTTAGCGGTGAATTTTTTGAATTAATTTACTACTAAATTAATTCGCTACTGAATTATTTTAGTACCCAAACAACCCCGTAGTCGAATGTTTACTATGTAAATAATCACAAACATGTGATGAATCCTTTTTTTTTATATTAGATGCCCAACATTTGTAATTGTAACCTTAAATACTATATTCATATAACCAACTACGCATGGTTTCTAAAAATTAAATATTACTCACTTATTACCTATATAATTTATTGATCTCAAACATTATCTCGCTGCGTCTGAGTTTGACCACAATTAACACAAGAAAGGGTCAAATTGCCACTTGCCGTAAGATATTTAGCGTGGAGAAGAAATATGAACAAGTTGCTAGATACTAAAAAAATAAAAAAAAAGATGAATAATTATTGTGAATCATCACTCTTTCCAAACCCAGCTGTTTGCTGGCCAATAAATATCAGGTTGATTTGCCCCACTTGATTTTGCTCTATTGTTTAAATTGGAGAAAGCAGCTGGATTGGATTCGATGGTGAAGGATTCAAACTGCTCAACGGAGAATTTAATCAATGAGAAGAAATGATCAACGCCTCTGATGCTGGTGCATTAATCAATTCCTGTGCCGCTCAGATAATGGAGTTTACTAATATTACTTCCTTAATTAATTAATTGATACAGTATTAAACTTGTATTTGGCAGCTAATTTTATCATGCTTCCACAAGAGCAGCTACACCCAACTAACGCCGTTTATCATTTTGCCATCTAAACTTGTGCTTGGCCGTGCTTTCGATTGCGTCCAGCCTGGAGGAGGGTAAAGTTGTTATTATAAGAAAAGTTGGGGTTTAACGACGTTAGTCCCCAGGGATTTATCTGTAGTTTGTCATAACTCAGGGATGTAGGTAGAACAATAATCATTTTTCTAATAAAGTTAGTTCCACCGAATTGCGCTCTCCCTCTTCAGATCTTCAACGGCCGACCCCCCGCTGGAGTCTCCGGGACGCCTTCCCTAATATCTCTCTGCCCCTCTCGGGGAGGTAACTATTATTCGATTTTATCGTTTTTAAACTAATTAATTATTGTAATTTTCGTAATCTAATGGAGGATTCTAATTTTGCCCAAAAACCATATTTTAATTTTTTTTGCCCCAATTCTTCAGCGTCAAATCCCCATTTCCCTCTCTCTTCCCACCCTCCCTCCCGCCGCTCCCGCTCCCTCTCCCTCTCCCTCTGAAGGTCTTGTGTGGTCTTCCATGGCCGCCCCGCCTGCAAGAGCCCGAGCGGATTACGATTATCTCATCAAGCTCCTCCTGATCGGCGACAGCGGTACGTGATCCTCGATTTCCAGCTTCTTCTTCCCGATTCGGATGTTTCTCCGATCTACGCCGCCTGTGCGCTGGGCGCCGAATTCGGTTAGATGCTCGCGTGTTTCTGCGTTCGATCTCAACGATCTGTCTGGTTGTGGTAGTTTTTGTGTGGCCATTTTGATTGATTGCATGATTATTGTGTATCTCTGGGTTTTAAATTGGTTGGCTGGGTTATGGGAGCTAACTATTCTATACATGATGCACGTTTCTTTTGAAGGAATAGTTCGATTCCCGTGCACCGGTAGTTGATTTGAGTCTTAGATCTTAGTCTACACGAAAATCTGAACTTCTGGTGCAAGAGAGGTTGAATTAATGTTGCTATGTTTGCTTTGAGACTACAGGGGAGAAGTAGTACCGTCATACACGAGATTAGGTTCAGTTCGTGGCGTGTAAAAATTTTGAGACGTTTTTTTAACATAATGCCACATTTTTGGTGTTTTTGCAGCTGTTTGACATGACTGTTTCTAGCAATGTTTTTGGACTTTGGACGACCATTATTTTTTCATGTTACCTACATGTGGAATTATTATAAATCTCTAAATCATGATTTTTTTGTACTTCATCCGTCCCATTTTAATTTTCTGTGTAAGAAAACCAGTAAAACTATCATGTTATAAGAGCTGCGGGGATGATAACCTGTGGGTACCTGCACTGCTGATGCCTAGACAAATAAGCTGTACCATACAATTATTCCTTTTTTGCTTTCGTTTTTTTCAAAGGACGGGGTTTTCTTTTTTTTTTTTTTTTTGGGGGGGGGGGGGATGAATGCTTGTTAAGTGATTTTGAGCTATAACGCGGATTTCTCTAATGCAACTTCTCTTACTGTAGTAGTAAATATGATACAGTGGCTTAAACTGCGCCAAACATAACTGAGAGAATGAAAATAAAATTTTGTCTGCAAATCTTAGCTGGATGTTGAACATCTGTTCCAACTAGTCCTATATATAAATGTTGATAGTCTCTTTATTATATTTAAATATATTGTCCACTGTGTAATGATGTTGTACGAAGTTTATAACTATCTTGTCTTTTAAATTATGCTGGCTATTAAATATGGCCCTTGCACATTCCTTACTCTCCTGTTATCATTTTAAGACTATTTTACACTGTAGAAAGTATGACTTTGAGAATAACCCCCCTGATCACGAATAATTGAAAGACAGATTTGATCATGCTAGTGTAGGCTCTTAGAATTGATATTGGCTTAGCAAGTTCTGTTGGCTATATTCCAAAAGCCAAAATAAATAGTTTGGTTGATTTTTATTCGCTTGGATAATTTAAACTTTTGATTTTGGTTTTAGGATAACCAAGTCATATTTGTTCATACTAATTTTGATCCCGTTAATGATTTTTTTATGATGCATCCTATTCTTGTCAATTTGATATGCTTGTATATCTGTTTGCTGTTAAGTTTAGCTCTTATGCTGTTGTAATGTTTGCGGTTCATCTTCCGGTTGCTTGTACCTTCTGCTTTTCACTTCCCAAATATAATGTTTGGCTCATTAGGTTGGACCTAAAGTTTTCTCTGCGTCATCTAATTAATGATTCCAATAGAAATTTCCTCTTTCCCCTTTATTTGGCGAGAAACAGTCAGACTAAAGTGTTACGGACCTGCCGTAGGCTCCCCTTTCATCCTATATTCTTCTATTACTTACCTTGGATTTCCCTTGGAGATGCAACATAAATTTCTTGCAATCTAAATTGTTTCAGTTCATTTTTTTGAATTTCATGTTGTGAATATTTTCAGGGGTTGGTAAGAGTTGTCTTCTTCTCCGTTTCTCAGATGGTTCTTTCACTACCAGCTTTATTACTACAATTGGGTAATATTTCATATACAATCTCCAGATGTTGAATTTCTTGCCCCAATTTTTTTTCTACTATTAAAGAGTTGCATAAAAACACAGCTTCCATAAAACTTTAGCCACTCTGTTTAATTTGTATTCTTGATTTTACCTAATTTTTTTTAGGTAAATTTGAATGCTAAAACATAATCCATTGTTCTGGGATCCACAATCTTTATTACTACTATGCTGCTAATACTGCTACTGCTGCTACCACCACCTCAGAAAGCTTCTTTTTGTTTTTGCCATTTTGGATTGTCATGTTCTGAAGATGTTGACTTTATTTGCAGCATTGATTTTAAGATAAGAACCATTGAACTCGATGGGAAAAGAATCAAACTCCAAATTTGGGATACAGCTGGCCAGGAACGGTTTCGAACAATCACAACTGGTAGTTTGTCAATGTCTTCATTTTGTTTGAATTGGTATTTTTCTCGTTTTGGTATTTGTGCATTTTTTAGTATAAGTAACTTGTTATTGTAAAATCTTTTTATTTTTGTGCAGCATATTACCGTGGAGCCATGGGTATTCTGCTGGTTTATGATGTCACTGATGAGTCATCCTTTAATAGTACTACCTTCTTCTCCATTTACATCTTGATTGTCTAAATTTCCTTTCTATTGTTATTACATTTCTCCTCTCTCATGAGATTGATATCGTTCTAATTTACAGACATACGAAACTGGATAAGAAATATTGAGCAGCATGCTTCTGACAATGTCAATAAGATTTTGGTGGGAAACAAGGCTGATATGGATGAGAGTAAGAGGGTATGCTAATTGGTACTACTCATTTTAGAATGTTTACTCATTTCAGGATAGAAAGCAGTTTTTCATCTTAGCAAAAGTTCCTCAAAGAAAAAATGAGTAATGCTACATACACTGACGCCCTCGTCTGCTTGCTGCATTCTTGGTGTGATGTGTGGGCATGTGCCCACACATGGACCCAATGCTCCAACAAGGCGAGTGTGCAGTAAGCAGACAGAGGCACGGGCGTACATTGCATTAAAAAAAAAAAAAGAGAATCCCCCTGTTTCTGTGTGTATATTTTGTTTTCTTCCATCAGCAATGTTTTGTATTTCAATCTTTTGCAGGCTGTGCCTACCTCAAGAGGCCAAGCACTTGCTGATGAATATGGCATCAAATTTTTTGAAACTGTAAGCATTGGCTTCCATATCCTTTTTGGCTGTAGTTTGGTTTGTTTCCTTATGCCATGTGACAAAAACATCTTGTTTTGCAGAGCGCAAAGACAAATTTGAACGTTGAGCAAGTTTTCTTTTCCATTGCAAGGGATATCAAACAGAGGCTTGCTGAAACTGACTCCAAAGCCGAGGTATGTCAATTTAAATTTGTTGCATATTGTGCTAATCAGTGAAAATAATTTACATTTTTGAGTTTTCAGCCAATCTGAGGTTCCATTCCTCAATCAATGACATCTGTTCAATGCTCATTATCACGAAGTGAGAGAGGATAATTATATAGAGAGTTGGAAGTAAAGTACCTGATGGAAAGGGGTATCATGTCATATGTGTGAATTAGATATTCTGCAATATGGTCAAGCTTTCTTATAAAAAATGGCATGCCTCATCATAGGGTAGATTATAACAAATTGTTTTTTAAGAGTTTTTTATATAAACATGTTTTACAAGCCATTGATTGTCACTAAATTATCCTCTCATTTAGCATAAACTTCATTTGGTAAGGTGCATGTTTCTTGTCCATATTGGCATAAATGAATCCTTTTTGCTGTTACTCTTTGATGGCAAGCTGGCTGGATTTTGCTGGTCTATTGAGGATCTTTATAAATCTGGGTCCACATACTGTCTCCTTATTGATAACACTTGTTTTTATCTTCATATCGACCTTTCCCTTCTTCATTGGAAGCATTGAGTAATTTTGGTTTATTAATGTTTACAGCCTCAGACAATTAAGATTAACAAGCCAGATCAGTCAGCTGGAGATGGTAAAGCTCCTGAAAGATCTGCATGCTGTGGTGCTTAGGAAGGTTGTTATTAACTGTAGATAAGAGAGGGAAAGAGGGTAGTTCAGTGACTCAAGGTGGAACTGATTGTTTGATGATACATATTGGTGGTGATGACGCTGGACAGTTTCTATTTTTCTCCTTGTCATTTTTTAAGTACTTTGCTCGCTAGTGTTGGTGGAATCCTCAAGTTTCTCACAAGAATCTGTTTTAAGTGATGATGATTGATAATGGTCTTCCGTAATTTTTCCATATTTAAAACTTGAACTAGACCTTCTCACAGTTATAAAAAAATGTGGTTGTGTAATTTGATTGTATGCATTTCAGACTTAAGACAGAATAGCTCTCTTTTGTCAAGAAAAAAAACGAATAGCTCTCTATTTTTTGTGTTTGTAACCATTTGAACTTTGCCATTGTTTTTCTCTTTGGAAGACAGAAGTTGGACGAGAACCTGGTTGCAATTATAAGTAGTCAGTAGTTGGGGTGTTCCTTGAAAGCGACTTGTTGTACAACACCTGGGTTGGGTTGTAATGATATGTTAACAAGGTTTGAATTAATGTCGTGGCTAAGTGATGGAACTTGAAAGAGAAAAAGCCGTCTTGCCATTTGGGGTTTGAAGGTGGAAAAAAATTATTTGGACGAGGAACCTAAAACAACGTAGATTAACATGGTTAATTGCTTGAAAAAGTTAGCAAAAAAACCCTTCTGCACGAGGAGGTTGGACACCAAGACAAATATTTGGAGAGAAGCGAGGAGGCATTAAGGAAAAGAAGTGTTCTTTGAAGTAATCAGAGACATTTGAAACGATAATGAGGGGTTAACATTTAGCCAGTCGGGCTTGTTTAAAACACTTGATGTCTTGTACAAGATGTTATGCACTAGTGAAGGGGAAATGAACTTATATAAGATTACTAAAATAAGAGAGGAGAAAAGTAAACATTAGGAAATTAAAGAAATATGCTGAAGGTATCTTACCATTTATTGAGCAGAGATTATGGTAGTAATATTTATATTGGGTTTAGTCCTGTTAAATATATGATTTATTTAATGAGATTCAGAGTAGAGGAAGTAGAAATAGCCTTACATAAGATGAGGAAAGGTAAAATTTTAAGACCGATTGATATTTATGAGAAAATATAAACTATAACCTATTTTAATACATTTCTGAAGTAAAACTAGCCTTACATAAGATGAGTGACGATAAAACCTTAAGACCATATGATATTCATAATAAAGCGTAGAAGTGCATTGAAATGCTCGCTTACCCTTGTTTACTAGGTTGTTCAATAATATATGAAAGTTAAAGAAGATGCCAAAATAGGCCAGGAAAGACAACCTTATACACCTCTCAACAAAATAAAGGCGACATCCAAAGTAGTGCAAAACTAGTGAACAATGCTATGAGTTTATGTGAAGAGAGTACTAGATTTATCTAGCGTTATTTTTTTTGCGGATGATGTAATTTAGTTGATGAATCTACAATGGTCATAGAATTAGAATAGAATTAGAAGACGTAAAATATTTATAGAATTAAACTTTAACATAGGTATACGTGGACCCTCAGTTGTCATAGAACAGTTGGACGTATTAAGGTGTGAATAACTATGGGATCGTATGTACTATTTTTTTCCTGCTCACACAACTCGTTGAGGGGAACAAGGAACACCCAAAATGTATCATAATAGTAAAACGGGCCCCTTCTTTCATCATTTTCTTAGTGTAAACCGCATGTCCAAACTGCTCTGGTGCTGGTTTGGGAAAACCCCCGGTTAAAATGTGGGTTAGGACCCGAAACTATTAAGCCCGGTTCAGGCTTGTTTTAAATAGAGCTGGGTTGGGGGCAAAAAGCCTACAGGCCCATCTGGCTTGGCCAAGTGTAATTTTTTTTCACCTATTTCCCTTATCATTGGAAATGGAGGAATGGAGGAGCTTGTGTAAAATTTTTAGAGATTGTAAACTTGCTAAGTCATCATAGATGGTACAACATACCTCTCCCAAAATCCAAAAGCATAGATTTTCTATTAAAAATCTTAGTTTTTCTTTGTAAATCATAAAGCATAAAAAAAAAACTTACAACCCAGCCCTAGGCCGGTTTGTGTGAACCTTTTGGAAGCATGCGCCTACGGCCAGTTGGGATATAAATTTTCGTGCTAAGGCCCAGCTTTGGCCCGCCCCAACCCGACCCGCTTTAAGCCATATCGACAAAGAGAGTTTGGGTTGGGTTGTGTTGCGAGGGTGCGGTGCAGAACACGGTGCAGGAGATAGAGTTTTGATCCCCTTAACATGCCTCTCTTATCAAACTAAAACAGTCCCTTGTTTCATCATTTCTCTAGTAAAGATTCCATCTCCATGCACTAGAATTTTACATTTTCTTCACCTCAATGCCACCACACTTCCATTTATACCAAATACACCAAAATCATTTCCCATGAGTAATGAACATTACCCTCCTGAAGGAAACGCTTAAGATTGCAAAAGCCTTCAACCAGAATGGCGCACGGTGTCTCAAGCTGAGTCCTGCTTTTGTTAGCTAGGGACGTCGGTTGATTGAACGAAGCGTACGTGTAGTAAGTGTTTCATGTTTTATGAGTAAATGTTTCTCACCCTTTTTGACATTCAAAGTGGTTGTTGTTACCCAAAATTTTTTTATTGGAAAAACATTGGAGAACAAACATAATTCAATAAAAAAGTAGAATAAAAACGCTGATGGCCAAGTTCGGAACAAATCATCATAAAAGGAAAGCGTGGAAGTTTCAAGTCAGACAAAACTAACCATAAAATAACCGGTTCCCTAAATCATTGAGCCTTCCTCCTTGCACACTAAACACTCTCTATCTCCACAAGACTAACTACAACAACCATCAGTGATCAGTCCTATTTCCACTCTCCTCTCCAACACGCCGCTGGAAGCACAAAAAACTAGTATTACTAAAGCTGCAAAAGCAAACCGGATTCTGTGTCTGTCTGCCCTTCTCATTCTTCGCGTCCTTCCTGCCCTGCAAAGCTTAAAAACACCCTCGATATAGCCGCGCATGACGTTTGCCCTGCCTGGTCTGTCTCTCTGCTTCCTAATCATTCACTGAAGCAGGAGGGGACTTCACTCCGGGTGCCATTAGCGCCATACGACTTAATTTACACTCTCTGTCCTCCATCGCGTGCCAACGTGCACCTTCTCTTTTCCTGCCGCCTCTGAACTCTCTGCGCTTCATTTCCTCTCTCATTCGTCATCCTCGCACGCCGAGCCAAGGCCGTTAGCAGCAACTTTCACGCTCAGCAGTCGCTGTCTATGGGGAATGATTTGATGGGTCAAAACCTCGACGACGATTGGAGATGGAGACAGCTCTGGCGCAGCAGCAGTTGCTCTTCAGCCTCCACCCTCGACAGACCCGCCGGCCCCTTGGTTTTCACGTATTTGCCACTGCTGGAGTTTCTGCTGCCGACGTCAACTTGTACGGAAAAGAGAGAGTACACAGGCCGGTGGTCCGAGAACTTGGACTCTCCTCGCAGGTACCACATCTGCTTCAGACCTTCCCCCCGCCACAGGATTCGGTCGCACCTGCTCAACGACAAAACGACAACTAGCTAGAGGATGAGACACTTCATAGAATAGAAGTTGCATAATCTCTCAGAACAGGGAAGGTTATCTTATTTAAGCTACGCGGATGATTATTCCCTATAAGAACTAGATGAGTAAGAGATAACAGGGAGTAGCAATGAGAATGATCACAAATGCTGGGGAAAGGCCCGGCAAAGCCAGAGAGGTCGCCATGACGGACTTCCCTGTAGTGCTGACATTCCCTTCTTTGTCTGGCACGTTTAAGTTTAAAAGGATAAATTATGCCCTGAGAGGAGCCTGTTTCAGCTATGATGATGAATGCCAATTGGATCACTAATTTATTTGGACTCTTTCAATTCTTAAAACCATCACTACCTTTTGGGGTTTCAATTATCGACGAACAGTAATCAACTAGTTAAAGGTGACAAAAAGGTGGGTTTAAAATCTCTCATTCGAGTTATATCTGGAGATTAGGATTCAGGATCACAATCATAAAGACTGCAGACTGCAGCTAGTGGGTGGTCACTCACATCCTCTCAATCTCCCTTAGAAGTGAGTGTAAAATTTGTCCTATATTTTATATACACATCGTTTTCCTCTATGTTTAGAAGATGTCCCCTCAAGCGCAATGATGTCAGTGCAGTCCTAGAATTGCTAAAAACTTTCAACAAGTTTCCACATGAAAATTGTGTTGACAAAGCTGGAGATTTGGAAATACCAGGCTGGGGTGCGTCTCTTCTCTCTAGACTTGGACATTTCAACCACATAGCGGTCTGAATTGGCGAGGTATTTGTAGGTTGGAGCAAAATATATTCTCCCTTCTTCCCATCCTTTAAACACTCGTCCTGCTCTTTGCTCGATTCGAAGCTGCCATTATGAAAGAAAAAAAAATAACAATTAGACAACACGTACATCTCAATTGTTAAGTAGCTGCAACCAAATCATCTACCTGGTCTTTCTCTAAGAGTGCTTCCCAGTCGTTCTTCCGTAATAGCTCGCGCATATCAGCACAACCCGTTGCTAGACGATAGTTCAAATCTCCCAGCCAAATGATCTTGCTGCAAGAGCGCAAAATGATTAATAAATAAGCAGGGTGAATGAAGATTATTTCTCAGGTAAACAACTGACTGAATTAAAGTCACTGTAGCTTAATTACTCGTGGTCTAAAATGTTATCCGGCGGGTATGCATGAGCAGATAGGTTTGGTGATTGACAAAACCTAGTCCTTCTGAGGATTTCCATAACATCAGAGTTTCTCCTGAACTCATCGCCTTCCTTCTCCCCGGATTTCAGATGGGTGCACACGAAGCAAAAAGTTGTTTCGTTCAGTGTCATGCTAATGGAGATGGACCCCTGCAACAACACCCAGATTCTACAATCATAATCAGGGTATTACCAAACGGCTAAAGCAAAATATTAGAGTAGGTTATTTCATCATTACGTACTATACGAGCTTCACTTATATTTCTAAAAACAATACTAAAAAGTAAAGCGTAAAGATGTTATCATTTAAATTAAATTGGGAGTGCTAGAACATCATAGGAGATTCCGGTCTGGCTGATTGTCCCTTTCATGGTTCCTTCTTTTGAGAGGTGCCCACATTGAGGTATACGAGGCATAGCCTCCAAGACCAAAGAAATGCCATGCTTTGCACCAACTAATGGCCAACTCTGCAGAGATTGGTAGGTCCGAACTAATGGCCCTCTTGCACCCTCAAACTCGGCAACTTTTTCAGCCCAGAGGTCAGACCATAGATAGAGATTTGTCAATCCGATTTTTGGATGTTGCTTTCTTCCAAGAAAGCTTCGTCTAAGCTTACATGTGGGGGGGACCTACCTGTTGTTCAAAGAGAAATATGAGGTACAGACTAGCAGAGAGTACGAGCCTTGTTGCCCAGATAGCCCATGATGCCTCGGCCAACGCAGGAGACCCGCAAGCTGGAGACATGTCTGGCGAGGTGGGAGCGGACCCAGACGCAGAGGAAGATGCCCACCATCTGTTTGCTCGCGGCCAAGCAGAAGCCCCCGCGGCCGCAGCAGCTCCGGCTGGGCCTGCGCCTGAGGTCGTCTTCCCCATCGCTGTCGTCCAGCGAGAGTAGGTCCGAGAAGCTGACGCGCGCCTTCTGGCCGGTCGATTCTTCAAACTCCGTGTCCACGCTGACTTGGCTGCCGTTCAAGGCAGAGCGAATGAGTGACAGCCATTTGGCCGCGGGGCCCTTCTTCTCCGCGCCTAGCACGTTCCCCGCGTTCAAAGGGACGATCTCCTGGAACCTGAGCCAGACAGCGAGCGGTGAGCCTACTAAATCAGTCTCACTTCTTCACTGTATTACCAAAAACCCTAAACCGAAAAAGGTGAGATTTGTAGGGGAAAATCACCCAAGGACGTAGATGTCAGCTGGTGAGGACGTGCTGAGCCAGTCGTTCAAGTTCAGGCCCTCCTGGGGAGCCTTCCCACCCACGTTCCATGTTCCCACGAACATCCTCCAGAAACAAAAAAATGTTGACGAACATTTCATTAATGAATGCAAAGTACTGGATATAAGCTCGCCGTTCTAATGGCGATAGAAATATTGTGCTATTCAGAGTCAAGCTAATTGTTGATGTATGAGTGCTGGGAGCCTACTTCAAGTTCTGAGCTTCGTAAGCGGCTGGACCGTCCGGTTCACAGCGGGGCCGTTTGAGACTTTCTGGAACCTCAACAAACCACCCTGTACATGAAGGAGACAGAAGAATTTGATCAGCAAAGTGAGCTTTGCCTCTTGCGAGGGTTCTACCTCTTATGTTCTGGAAGAAATAGAGACCAGATTCGCCATTGAGGAAAACGTATCCATCCTTGTCCGAACAGCTCCGCCTCCTGTCTTCCATCCCTGTTTAGGAGAAAATTAACAAGAAGACAATTACAGAGAGTGACAGCGGCGGTGAGCTGGATAATGATAGGACTAGACATAACCAATTTGGATACCGATTGGGAAAGAGACAAACATACCTTCCATTGAATTATCCGAACGGAACTCGTCGGATCTGCTTCTGATGTTGAGCCATTTTCGCACGACAGTTTTCGGCCATGAAATCTGACAGAGAACCGATGAGTCGTTTGCTCTTCCATATTACGAAAGCAAGAAACTACGTGAACTGAGGGAAAAGAAAATGAATATAGATTACCTTTTGATTTCGATTAATTCGATCAGCGCCGCCCATTTTGGCAGCTCAAGGGGCACGAAGAAACATCTGCTGCAAACAGGACAGAGTGGCTGGGGAACTTGACAGAGTGGCGTTCCTATTGTAGTAAATGTGAAAGACAACTCATGATCATCAGGCAGAGGTGAGAGTGGAGGTCATTGCAGGATTATTGTTTTTCACTCTTCAATGAGAAGAAATTCAATAAGAATATTTCATACTCTTTTCAATTGAAAAAACAAAAAAAAAAAAATAAGAGAGAAAAGTGGAAGGAGCTAGAAAGAACAACATTGAAAAAGCTAATGAGCTTTCGAGCTCTAACTGGAACGGAAAAGCATCTTTTAAATCTAAAATTGCATCTGATGGATAATCAATATGTTCTTCAAATTCACACTTCTAAGACAACAACGATAGAATTGTCCATAGAAAAGTGACAAAACCATTCCAGCAATTCAAAGAAGATACGAGAACAAAATCAAACAACCATGAAGACATCGATGCCTGAGGTATGAAGAGATACACAGTAATGCTCAGTTTCATTTTCAAACACAAATACAGAAAAGCAGAAAGGAATTATTATAGGAAATCCGAGCCATTACCTTGATAGAAACTCGATGAAATGGAAGCGTCTGATGCTTATTAATTTCCCTGTGACGAGACAAGGACCACTCTGCAACTCATATTCCACCTATCAGAATTCAGAAACTCAAAGGTATAAATGAACATGACTTGAGATGAAAAAACACGGAAATAGGTGGCAACATTTCTCCTGCTTTAACAGATCTAACCATATGTGGAAAACATACAGAAAACTTTGTTTTCATGCAAATAAAGAAGTACCACCTTTCGTTTCCGTTTTGCCTTTCCTTTTCCCTGTCTTGGTAGTTTCCTTATGCGGATGAAAGAGGCGAGAAAGTAAAAAAATCTTCCGGGAACCTTCAGTTATCAAGACGGCAGATAGAACGATTTGAGTAGTTTTTATAGGTGGACGAAAGAGAGAGAGAGAGTGGGACAAACAGAGGAAGGGTGGCAGAGGAGGAGCCAGAAATGTCACCAGGTCGGGTTTTGTCGAGCTTGAACCTCTATTTAAGAAATAGTAACTTGAACCTGATTTGAAAACCCAACCCATCGAGTTATATTTTTAAATTAATAACTCTATTTAAGAAAAAAAAATATTTTATTAATAATCTTATTTTTTAAATTTAAGTAGTTTAATTTTTTTTTAAAATATTATAATTTTTTTCTTTCTCTTAAATATGAAATTTATAATTTAATAAAATTATTATTTTCCTTAATTTAACTATTAATGTAAGATAAAAAGTATTTATAATTTTAACGAGGTCGGGCCGGGTTAAATTATATTTCTATTAACTATTTAAGTTAAATTTAAAAACTCAAATTCAATATATTAGTATATATTCCGAGTAGCATGGAGCTGATCTAAGTGGGTCCCGGCGCATTTGAGCCTGGGAGAGGGTGAGGGGTTAAGGGGCCCACCGATGTGACCCTGCAAAGGGTTGCGGGGTCCACAAAGTGACGCATTCTAAAGGAGAGGTCAAACAGTTTGGTCCTGCGCCCCGCAACCCAGACGTGTCTGTGCTTTGATTTCATTTCCCCCCGCAGCCGCTGGCCTGTAATATCAACCAATTTGTCGACAC
The DNA here is from genome assembly GCA_035235625.1 of Saururus chinensis. NCBI lineage: Eukaryota > Viridiplantae > Streptophyta > Magnoliopsida > Piperales > Saururaceae > Saururus > Saururus chinensis. Next base: position 40,235,561 of record CP141145.1, read on the forward strand.
CCAGACGTTCGTTTCTTAGAGTGGGCCCTGGAGCCAATCTGCACCTAGTCGGATGGGATGTAACGTTTGCGTTTCTCGTGCGGTAATTTTTTTAGGACATTGTGACTGTGGGTCCACTCCACACGACCTGCTAGCTGCCCGTGCTGATTGCTCTCCGGGTCCGGCCTGCTCTTGCACACTATTACTGGGCAGAAAAGAAAAGTGATTCAATTCAAAGATTTACTTGTCTAAGTCCCAACTCAGCTGGACCCCACTTCCCCATGAGGCATGATCAGTTGGTAAACCTTCCTTAATATAGTGGCTAGTAAAAGTTTTTTAGCCGTTGATCACCTTAAAATTGATAGTGCGTATAAATTGTCATAAAAATTTAATTTTATGTAAAATTTATGCGCTAATACATGCATCATCGATTCTAATGCCTTTACGCTCATAAAGGTTCACGAGCTAATTACAACTCTTCTCGCTGAATCATAAAAAGCACCGCATAAGGAGTGTTTTGATTAGGCATGAATGGCGTCTTAGCGTCTGACCATGTTGGATTTTAGCCAGCCATTTCCACATGCACATCCCCTTTGAATTCCGGAATTTTCTTTTGCTTTTAAAGCTCACGGAGAGAACCTTTTATGGGTGACGAAAGGTTAAAGCCTCATTTAGACTCCAATTGAGCAGGACTTACGTCAATGATAGATAACTAACGTTTTCATTACATGTTTATGACACAAACAATAATAAAAGTCAATATCTAAGTACGCAAGTCATTAGAACAATTTCACAGTTAGCAATTTGTTAAATAACCGTTACTCTCAAACGCTTGAGCCGTTAGAAAATTGTTAGTATATTATTTAAACTTAATAATCACTGTTGAACGGGGCTTAAATGTACTAAAATGGTGCGCGTACACTCTTCTACGAAATCTACAAGTTGAGGAGGAGAAATACTTTATTAATTGCTGTAGACCACGATCACGTTAAAATGTGAGTGATATCTCTAATGCGTACGTGATTACGTACACATATAGTTATGTACCATAAAAAAATGGTTACGCATGTAGTTGACATGTTTGAGTCACTAGAAATGGCCCTTTTTTGAAAGGATGCTTATGCCTCGTTCCCATCTTTCATTCCCCATGCTACGGTTTGTATCTTTTTTCAAAATGACTATTTAGTATAAGGAGCGTTTTTTATATTTTGCATTGACTATGCCGACAATGAGCCGAGCACGAGGAATGCATGTAAGACATTTATTTTTGAGATTGATGGTGCACATTCTAACCTATATTAATATAGGTATTACTAACACTAATATATATTAGCGTGTGTATCATCGATCTCAAAAATAAATATTTTATGGGTATTTTTTATGCTCAGCTCACAACGAACAAGGAGCATCAAAAATACTTCCCTTACCATAAGGGGCTATGCTGCTTTTGGATTACTTTGATTGATCATAGACCTATTGATATTAATACTGTCACATAGATGCAAGGAAATCACACAATTGACCAAAGAATGTGAGCATTTCTACTGAACTTTATTAGCTGGTAGGATCTGGGTATTGATGCGAGAGAACTGGTTCACATGAAAATGTTCTTTTAAAGAGCTGGGTATCATTTCGATCATTCCTCTTTGAACTGAAGAGTTAGGCTGGCACAAATATGCACGATCTTGCACGAGCGATTTTCCTTCTCTACTTTTGAAAAGGAGTACATTGACAGAAGGGCAACATATGGTGGAACGTGTTCCAGTAATATTCACTTCTAGAAAGAGTTGAGCCACTAATGAGGGATTAATTGCTTATTAGTTTCTTCAACTACTCCAAATACCTGGACGTTGATCAGTACACATCATCAAATAACTCCAGGACTTCTTATTAAACTCAGACATAAATTCTTATATCTGATTCTTACCGTTTCGGAATGGCATCCACCAATAACTAAGCTCTACCAAACTATAAAAAAAAATCATTTTTTTCTGTCTAACAATGCCTTTACTCTAAGTTTTTATTAGACAAAGAAAAATGAGTTATCTTATATTTTCATATAAGATCCAAACTTAGGTGTAAGGTTTTATTAGTAAGAAAATGGTGTAGGGTTATCAGCATCCAAAAAAAAGCTCTTCCACCAATTGTGGTCGCACACTTGGTTGTGATTTCATCGATCTGGCCACTGGCTCCCCGTCACAACAACTCCCACCTAGCAATTAACAAATGAACTTCATTCATCAAGTTATGCAACATCCGTGCATGATTAGTGATACTCATGGTGATCATGTAAGTGATTACTTTAATACGAAAAGGGGAGCTAAAAGAGAAGAAAATCACGAAGAGCTCATGGAAGGAGGGACTTTTGTATTTGGAGTTCTTTGGCCTTTTCGTCAAATTATATGCATTACGACAGGACTAATCAATATCTACTCATAAACCACCGGGGAATAGAGCATAACTTAGTAGAACCCCTTATATTTATCTTTGTCAAATAGAACCGCAATAATTATCGAAATAATCAAAGACATGCGGCCTGCTTTTGAGTTTTAAGTGCACAAGATTAGTGATGAGATGAGGCTTAAAGAAATTTCAATGTTAGCAAGTTCGACCATGATTGGATTCGTACAATAGGTTTAGCGGTCCATATCATGTGCTGATGACAATCAGTCTCTGGGACCTCATCGAAATACTTAATTGTACAGATTCGGTGTTATTATGCCTTGAATCTCTATTATCATGAGCTCATTGCTCCACTTCGATCACGCCAAAAAAAAACTAGAACTTAATTGTTCCTTTTCTCTCTTATTAAATCTATCTACTCCCACATCAATTAGTTTGATTAATTAAGAGTATCACTCCAAGCGGCGCTAGTTTTGGCAAATAAAGTGAATTATCTGTCTGCCAAAAAAAAGTGAAGTGAATCATCTGACTTTGTTTATTTCTCCTAAAGAACAAAGTTAGCGATCATAGCATTTCTTTCAGTAATCCAAGACTTTCTGCTCCTTGTAAGAAGGGTCCCAATACTGCCTTCATCGGATGTTTTATCTACCTCCACCATGAACCAATTCCTTTGCGATCAAAACCAGCCACTGACTACTGAGGGGTGCAACTGGGCTACGACTCTGAATCTCATCTCCCATTTAATTAGGCATGGGTTAGTTCTAATGTCACCATTTGAAAGTGGGATGAACATTATTAGTTAATCCAAATGATTCCGGTAAGCAAAGCTTTTAATTTGTAACTTGTTGTCTTATGAAGATTTCGCATTTGAAGGCCGGTGGCTGGGTCCCGTGAGCAACACTTTGTCGTCTTCTTTAGAATCTCCAACGAGGTGGGGTGTTTCCAAAAAACAAAGGTATTAGATGATTCTAATATAGATAAATGGGCCTAAAAAAAGTACTACTTGTTTTGTTTCTTTGTGAGGAATTCGTAATGCATGATGTCAGATAAAAACCTCTTATTTGCATGAAAACACCATCGTGATTCATGTGACGGCCTAAATTACCAAGTATCTAGCTAATGTGAAGTTTTGGGCACTTCAAAAATATCTAAGTTCAACAAAAATGGTGTCATTTCTATGTTGAAAAGTTTTGCCTAGATGGGGAGTTATTATTAACGCTAGTATGTCAAATCCGTAATTTTATTTCCTTAAGATATATTCCGTGCGAGGATAATAATTTTTTCAATTTCATTGATGTAGGAACCTGCTGCCTTTTACTTCTTTGCAACGGTTAGAATTAAGTATAATATTTATATGGGCTAAGCTCATATTAACTATGTGGACATAATATTTATATGGGTTAAGCCTATATTATTTATGCGGGTCAAACCCATAAGGGTAGAGAGTTCAAGCTCACTTTATAGTGAATGAGAATTATACATATAAATTAGTTAAATGAGTGAATAATCTCATGTCACCTAAAGAAAAGTAATGGTGTTGGTATATAATACATAAATTTTGCTGGCTTTTCAAGTTAGGCCCTTAGGCCACCCCACTTTTGTGGGAGAGTTATATGTTAGACCCATACACTTAGGTGGGCTAACCAACATCTGCGCCGACGCTGCAGTCGGCTAGCTCAGTTCGAATGTGTGGCTAACCGGTTATGTTGGGTAATTTGGTTTGGTTTTCTCTTAACCCAAAACATGTCTGATTTTATTTTTACCAAATTGTGCCTATTATCTTTAGAGGCAAACACCCAAGTGTATCCTCAGTCCATTGGCCATTGCCAAAAAAAAAAATAAAAAATAAAGGAATATGTGTCTACTCATAAGCAGAAATTTTACTCCACAACGTTGTATATTTGATCAGATGTGCCCTATTTACACATGTTCAATGTTAGCTATGGATTGTACCAAAAATAAAGTTTGCTATATGGCATGTGAAAAATACCTACTTGCAAGGGTTAAGATGTGTTTTATAGGGGCCTCCTGCGTCCTAACCGACTTGTAACATGACCTTAGAGGGGGAAAACATGATACTTCAAACTAATCTCATTATAATTGGATGTTGATAATTGTCGTGCCCCTAATTTTTTAAATCATAATATTTTTATTTTATTGAAGAATGATACAAGGGAGTAAATTCATAAGTAAATTTTTTTAAAAAAATTCATAAAATCATGTCATGGAAATCTTAGAGGCATGATTAACTGTTTGTACAACCCATTGCATTGAAATATAATAAAATGTATATCCCAAAATAACTAATATACATTTTTTTTTAAAATAAAGGATCTACAAATCAGACATTTGTATGTCATTACATCATTCTTACTATAAGTCCAAACAAAATGGCACTCTCACATACTTATATTTATTTTACTAATAAATACAAGAAAGAAACCTATAAAATTAGCTCCTACACTTACATAATCAAGTGATAGTGTAGCAATTAATTTTAAATTTTTTCCATCATCAAGTGGGTTTTTTAAAATTTAAATATATTAACAAAATACAAATTCCTCGCCCCTAGGATTCTTAAGAGAGTAGATTTGCTTTGGTTATTATTCCTCTCATAGGCTTTTCTCAAAGTGTGTGTGCCGGGGGGGGTAGTCAGGTGGGCTGGTGGATCTATAACTGTAGGCCAGGTCGGAGTAGGGGAATAGCAGGGGGAGCGGGAGAGGGGGCAGACATGCAGCAGATCGGCGGTAGATGGGAGGCTAGGGAGCATCATAGCGAGGGAGAGGGGGATGGGAGCTCCATGGGAGGAGAATTTAAGCACGGCAGGGCAAAATTTTGCCTGGCCGTGCTAGAAGAAAACACGGGTGAATTTTACCCTTGTTAAAAAAATTGATTCTAAACGTCTCTATAAATAAAAAAGAGAAGAGAAAAAAAAGAGAGAGGAGAGAAAGAGAGAAGATAGAGGGGAGAGATAAATGAGAGAAGAGATAGGAGAAAGGGAGGAGGGAGAGAGAGGGAGGAGAGAGAGATGAGAGATAAGAGAATTATAAATTAAAGAAATTAATAATAGTGACATTTATATAAAAAAGTATTTGGGATGCTGGTTTATAAGCAGAGTCCTTAATATTGATTTAAAAAAAACTAGAACTATTTACGACACTCCATGAGAAGCATACAAGTGCACAATCATTTAGCCACTCTTCTTATGGAGCGTTGCAAATAGTTCTAGTATTTTTTTAAATCACTATTAATATTGCCGCAAATACTAAGAGTATTCGCGACGCTTATGTATAAGTGAGTATTTGCAACGCTTTTATATAAGTGTCGGTATTATTAATTTTTTAATTTAAAATTCTCTTCTCTCTCTATTTTTTCTCACTCTCATCTATTATCTCTTTGTTCTCTCTCTATCTCCTCACTCTCACTCTCACTCACTCTCAATTCTCTTCTCCCCCTCTTCTCTTTTTCTCTCTCCTCTCTCTCTTTCTGTCACTAGATCTCTTTTCTCACTCTCCTCACTCTCACACTCCTCCCCCTCCTTCTCTCTCTCATTTTTTTCTATTGTATATGCATCGCAAATACTTTAGACTTTTTTAAAATTAATTTAGCCCCCCTCTCTCTATCTCTTCACTCTCTCCTCTCTCTATCCCTCTCTCCCATTGCTTTCATATTTTTTTATACAATATTATATATATTATTTTAAAATAAAAAATATGAAGTATTTGCGATGCATACACCTATGTGTTGATATGTGTATGCCTAGAAAATACATCAAAATTTTTATTTTTTAAATTAATTGAACTCTCTCTCCTCTCTCTCTATATCTCCCCCTCTCTCTCTTCTCTCTCTCTCTCTCTCATTTTTTCATATTTTTTTTATTAATATTATATATATTGTTTTAAAATAAAAAAATAAAGTATTAGCAAGTACTTCAATTTTATATTTTTAAATATAAATTCTATCTTCTCTCTCTTCTTTTCTGTCTCTCTTTGTCCATGTCTCTTTCTCTCTTCTCTATCTTTCACACACACGTGTCAGCATGAGCCCCAGCTATGAGGAGATAGAAGAAAGTTGGAGAATTTAATTTTTTTTATATTTATTTATTATATATATTAAAATACTAAAAATATAATAAACTATAATGTATTTTGACATTTTTTAAAAGCGATGCAAATAGTATGCTTAGAATAGTGTTGCAAATAGTACTAATTTTTTTTAAAAGTTATTTTATTTACTTTGAAAACATTGAAAATAGTGATATGATTTACGACTCTTAAAAAAAGCGTTGTAAATAGTGCTAATTTTTTTTAAAAATTATTTTATTTGCGATGCTTTGAAAAAAATGTTGCAAATTGTTATTTTTTTATGGCACATTTTTAAGTGTCGCAAAAAGTAATTTTTAGTGACGTTTTTTATTGCATCCCTAATAGTCTTTTTTGTTGTAGTGACTTTCACACTCCTCAAACTTCATTTCTCTGTTTTTAAGCCGTTTTAAGTCTAATTCAAGTCATTCAAGAGGCATTTTCCATATAAATTGAACATGCTGAATGATGTGGAGGGGTTATTTGCATAGTTAGAGAGTTCTAAAGTCCGAAAAACCTGCACCTTTTTATCATTTCCTAAGGAATAAATATTTACATAGGTTGTCTATTGAACCAAATATATATATATATATATATATATATATATATATATATATATATATATATATATATATATATATATATATATATATATATATATATATATATATAACACTATAGTATACTTAGTGTTTGAGTTAGTTTTATTTGTATATTTTATGAATTCCTTATATGTTCATTTTATTGAATAATTATCCTTTAAAGTAATGTATGAATTATACACTGTGATTTTTATTATTGCCTCATATATTCATTTTATCAAATGATCATCATTTGAAGTAGGTTAGAAATTATGCAATGTGATGCATGTGAAATAGAGAAAATCTAGCTTCGCCACTATTTTAATTATAATGAGTATAGTATGTGTGAAAGGCAGTTTTGATTTTAAAAATATGTACATGCATGGTGATCTAGTTACTGGGACGGGATAAAGAAAGGGTAATTGTATCATTAGAACAAGAGTCCAACCCTATATTTATAGTCATTATCAGCAATCCATCCATGGCTTATAGAGGTGATTCTAAGGTTTTTGAAAGGATAAACATTAGGATGAAATATTTTAAAAAGAAATCTTTTCTTTCCGAGTCAGGGAACTCAAGATTGATTAGTTTGTCTAGAGCTTTGGTTGGTTGATATCCTAGTAGAGCTTTGTGGATAGAAGAGTGCACAACTATTATCCGATTTGGAATCGGATGCATGGAATACACATTGACCTAATTAGCCCTAATGATGGGCGAGAACCCTAGTTAGCCCCTAACGAAAGGCACAAACTTCTAAGAATGTTACACGTGCTAGGGTAAACAGTATCGTAAAAAGATTCTCTACTCTTTTAATCCTAGTACCCTATGAGCACATATGTTTATTCTCTTCACAAGCACGAAGTGATTTGTAGCTGATTTGTGGAAGAGTAAGAAGTGTTTGCTTTGTACCGTTTGGTGAAGGGTTGCATCCCTTAGTTTTTTGTGGCCTTCATTAATATTGCACCCCCTTAGTGAAAGGTGTCCTCAGTTGTGATGAGACACCTCTTCATAAAGAAACATACCCCTTTACTTCGCACCCCTTAGGAGTCTATAAATAGAAACCCAGGCCTCAGCAATTGAATATTAAAATGCAGAGACATAATAAAACTCACACTATAGTTTTTCCTTCTTTTGTGTTCTCCTATTTCTCTTGTGTTTTTCTTTATCTTTTTAAACACAAATTTCAGCCACATTCTTATACAGTTTCAAGGAGAGTTCAGGGAGAATTCTTCATATTGCTGCTTGTAGTTTCTCAAAGGTTCTATTGTATCCTAGGAGGAAGTTTATCATGTAGCCCGTCAGCAACTTGGATCTATCCTAGGGGGCAAATAATTCCTTAAAGAAAATTGTACTTGTACGTGTCTCAGAGCCTAAAAGCTTCGTGTTCATCCACCTTTCACTGTCGAGTTCTTGAATCCATCTCCAATCGTCGTCCATTGTGAAGATCAGCCATAATCCATCCTCAATCGCCGTCCATTGTGAAGATCAGCCATAATCCATCTCCAACCGCCGTCTGTTGTGTAGATCAGCCATAAACTATCTCCAACTGCCGTCTATTGTGTAGATCAGCCATAATCTATCTCCAACCGCCGTCTGTTGTGAATATCAACCATAATCCATCTCCAATTGTTGTTCGTCGTGAAGATCAAACATCATCCTCTAAATATAACTTCTGCATATCTAAATCCTACCCCTCACCGCTACCAATAATTTTAAGGAATTATTTGCCATCATCATGGATTTAGAATCGAACATGACGTCCGTTGAAATCATGAAGCAAGATCTTGTCAAACTTAACAAATTTAATAGTTCCTTCAACTACACTCATCGTGATGAGAAGATGATGTTTCTTTTTACATCAAATGAGATATGGAGCGGACTTGGAGTAAATTTTGACATGAACAAACAAGGTATACATAATTTATTTGATTCTCATTTCAAGAGTAAGTTCAACGAAAGTCAAAAAAATATAAATTCTTCTTACTTTGAATGCAGAGAAAAGACGCATTATGCCCAAAGTTCAGTGGCTAAGAAATCGAATGAGTTTGTGGCTATGATTACTGAAATCAATATGACATACTCCAACTCAAACTCAGGATGGTGGCTTGACTCGGGGGCTACGGTCCATGTTTGTAAAGACAAGTTCCTTTTTAAGGATTACATCGAGGAAACCGTTGGCCAAAAGGTTCAAATGGGGAACCAAAACCGAGTTAAAGTCATGGGAAAGGGAGTTATCAAACTCACCTTTATATCCGGAAGAAAATTGTTTCTCAACAATGTATTCCATGTTCCTGACATGAGAAAGAACCTTGTGTCCGCTAACATACTCTGCAAGAAAGGATTTAAAATTGTGTTTGAATTTGACAAAATTACTTTGTCAAAGAATAGAACTTTTGTGGGAAAGGGCTACTCTTGTAATGGGATGTTTATATTCAGTTCAAAAGAAAATAAAGTTGAAGTTGCTTATCTTGTAGACTCTTTTGATCTATGGCATGGTAGATTAGGACATTTGAATTTTCATTCTATGAATAACATGAGAAAATTATGGTTAATTTCTTATGATCATAATCATAGTTATAAGTGTGAAACATGTATTCAATCCAAAATGTCAAAGAATCATTTTCCAAAGGTTGACAGAAGTTCTGAAATTTTGGATTTGATTCATTCTGATATTTGTGAGTTGAATGATGTTTTAACTCGTGGTGGCCGAAAGTTTTTTTACCACTTTTATTGATGATTTCTTAAGATATACTTATGTTTATCTTTTGAAAACTAAAGATGAGGCTTTTTCCATGTTCAAAAATCTTAAATCAAAGGTTGAAAATCAAATAGGAAAGAAAATCAAAGTTCTTTGCAGCGATTGAAGTGGAGAATATTTGTCAAATAAGTTTTGAAACTTTTGTGAAGAATTTGGCACCATTCATTAGTTGACTGCACCATACACACCACAACAAAACAGTTTAGCCGAAAGGAAAAACTGTACACTTGTAGAAATATTGAATTCCATGTTGATGCGTTCAAAGTTACCATTTAATCTTTGGGGAGAAGATTTGATGATAGTTTGTTATGTGCATAATCGGATTCCTTCACGCAAGACTCATAAAAGTTTATATGAATTATGGAGGGGAAGAAAACTTAATTTATTATATCTCAAAGTGTGAGGAGTGTGTGGCTTATTATAAGGTCTCTGATCCTAAAAGGACAAAGTTGGGTCCAAGAGCCTTGAGATGTGTTTTCGTAGGGTACACTTTGCATAGCAAGTCATACAGATTATTAGACTTAGAATCTAATGTGATTGTTAAATGTAGAGAGTTCTAGAAATGACTTTTATTTCAAATTTTAAATGTCAGGACCCTCAAAGGTTGGAAGTAGATAAGTCTACTGAAATTAAGAAGGTTTCTAACCCTCCAAGTGAACTTAGAAGGAGTCTAAGACCTAGAAGAGAAAAATCACTGGATCCAAACTTCATATCCCCGGAGCACATTATTTTTCTAATAGAAGGAGATAGAAAGCATGTTGTTAACCTAATGCCCATAACTCTTAATTTAGAGGAATGCCCTAGGATTTATAATGAAGCTATGGCCTCTAGAGATTTCGCTTTTTGGAAAGAAGTCATTAACGATGAGATGGACTCTATAATGTCCAATAACACTTGGGTCTTAGTAGAGTTACCTTCGGGTTCAAAACCTATTGGTTGCAAATGAGTATTTAGAATGAAATACAATCCCGATGGTTTATCGTGTACTTTTAAAGCTAAATTAGTAGCAAAAGGTTATAGACAAAAAGAAAGGATTAATTATTTTGAAATTTATGCTCCTGTTGCTAGAATTACTTCTATTAGAATATTATTTGCATTAGCATCCATATTTAAATTGCACATTCATCAACTGAATATTAAAACTGCATTTCTAAATGGTGACCTTGATGAAGAAGTATACATGGAACAACCAGAAGGATTTGTCCTTCCAAGTAATGAAAGCAAAGTGTGCAAATTGGTGAAGTCTCTATATGGACTTAAAGAAGCACCCAAACAATGACATAAAAAATTTGATACCATCATTTTATCTAGTGGATTTAGACATAATAGTGATGATAAATGCATTTATACTAAGTTCACTAGTGATTATTTTGTAATTGTGTGTTTATATGTTGATGTCATGTTGATTTTCAGTACTAACATAATTGGTGTGACTAAGACTAAGAGGTATCTAACTTCTAATTTTAAAATGAAGGACTTGAGTGCAGTTGATATCATCTTAGGGATAAAAGTGACCAAGCATAGTGGGGGCTATGCTTTGAATCAGTCACATTACATTAAGAAAATTTTATCTAAATTCAATCACCTTGGATTTAATGAATTCAAAACCCCTTTTGATTCTAGCGTTACCTTATGTGAAAATATTGGAAGAGTTGTTGCACAAATTGAATATGCAAGTGCAATTGGTAGTTTAATTTATGTTATGTATTGTACTAGACCAAATATTGCATTTGGAGTTTGTAAATTGAGCAGGTACACTATTAATTCTAGTGCTGAACACTGGAAGGCAATTGGTAAAGTCTTTGGTTATTTAAAACATATTATAGACTATAAATTATATTATAATGAATATCCAATAGTACTTGAAGGGTACTTCAATGCAAATTGGGTGACATGAGTTGGAGATAATATTTCGACCTCGGGATGATATTTTACCCTAAGAGGAGGTGCTATTTCTTGGAGTTCCAATAAACAAACATATATCTCACACTCAACAATGGAATTTGAGTTTGTCACCCTAGCTGCAGCAGGGAAAAAGGTTAAGTGGATTAAGAACTTGTTGCTTAACATCAAATTATGGCTTAATCCAATGCCACCTATTTCAATAAATTGTGATAATAAGGCTATTTTGGCAGGAGCTTATAGTAGCACTTATAATGGCAAATCTAGACATATGTCTAAGACATGAGTATGTTAGACAATTGATACGAAAATATATCATAGCTATAATATATGTGAAGTCAAGTAAAAACTTGGCAGATCCTCTTACTAAAGGGCTTTCGAGGGAGTTAGTAAGAATGACATCTTTAGAGATATGACTAAAACCCTCAAAAAGTCAACAATGATGGTAACTCAACCTAATTCTAGTATACTACTAGTTTTATGGTTTAATAGGTAAGAACAAGTCATTGCATTGGTTGATTAGCAGAAAAACCTTGGGCCCTATGTGAAATCGCTAGCGCTAACCATTACAAATTGGAGGTTGAGTTTAACTCTTAATGAAGTTCGAGTGAACATGTCTAGTAATGGAGACATAGGAAGGGTTGTACCTTTTGGTGAAGGGTTGCATCCCTTAGTTTTTTATGACTTTCATTAATATTGCACCCTTTAGTGAAAGATGTCATCTCTTGAATTTTGTGTATGAGTTACAACCATTGGGAATGATTGCACCTCTTCAATTGTGATGAGACACATTTTCATAAAGAGGCATACCCTTTCACTTCGACCCTTTAGGAGTCTATAAATAGAGACCTAGACCTGGGCAATTGAATATTAAAATGCATAGACAGAATAAAACTCACACTACAATTTTTCTTTCTTTTGTGTTCTCCTATTTCTCTTGTGTTTTTCCTTGTATTTTTAAATACAAATTTTAGCCACATTCTTATACAGTTTCAAAGAGAGTTCAGGGAGAATTCTTCAACATTGCTGGTTGCAGTTTCTCAAAGGCTCTATTATATCATGGGAGGAAGTTTGTTGTATAGCCTGTCAGCAACTTGGATCTATCTAATTAGGACAAATAATTTCATAAAGAAAACTGTACTTCTACTTGCCTTAGAGCCTAAAAACTTTGTGTTCATCCACCTTTCAATTGCGAGTTCTTGAATCCATCTCTAACCGCCGTCTGTTGTGAAGATCAACCATAACATATCTCTAACTATTATTCATCATGAAGATCAAACATCATCGTCTAAATATAACTTTTGCATATCTGAATCCCGCCCCTTGCTGCTACCAACATATTATATATGCTGGATATTTATTGACATACCTTTCTTATAAATTAGGTGGTAACAAGGTTCTTTTATAATAACAAATAAAAAAAAAAAAGTTATACTCCGTCTGGCCCGTTTTAATAGTCCACAAAAGATCAATTATGGTTTTATAATGTAGACAATTAGAGAGGGATGGAGGGAGTGTGAACCAAACGAGAGCAAACTCAATTCCTTTTAGCTATCTTAATTTATAGAACACGTCTATATCCAACCCATTAATCTCCTTAGTACCCGTTTTATAAAAAATAAAAAAATATTTTACTCTTTTAACCCTTACGGACCCCATTGTTTATCTCACCTATTATCCTGACTCGAAATAACCCAATACCTTCTTTTCAACTCCGGAGAAGCAAAAATCTCCAGCAGCGGTAGCTAGACGACGCGGAAATAAGTGGTAGATGTGAGATTGGCCGTCAACAAATTTGGCTTCGATCAGGCTGAAGCTGGCCCCAACCAGACCTGCTGTGACCTGAGGATCTTGAACGCCACTTTTGTTGTAAAAAAACAGCAACTTTCATTATTGTCGACTAGTGGAACAAAGTGTTGGAGAAGAAAGGATGTAAGAGAAGGGGAAATATAAAAAAATCAAATAATATAAGGTAAATTTAAGAAAATTTAAAACTCTTACGTGGGGTAAGTAAGAAAGAAGGTACTCAGGGGATTAATGGGGTAAAAAAAACGAGGTACTCAGGGATTAACTGGGTACATATATATAGACGCTGGCTGAACCATGACAATTATGAAATTCCGCATATAAACAATCATACAATGATAGTAAAAAACATACATGTTCCTGATTATCCCAAAGAAAAATCCATAAGCCTACTTAATTCTCTATATCAACAAAAGTAATCAATAAACCATGGGAAACTTCCCTACTAATCCAAGCCCAAGAATGTCTCCGTCGTTATCCATTAATGGCGGCAAATTCAAGTCCAAGTACAACCTCTCCACGCCAATTGGCTTCTTCACCATCGGAGCTGAAGGGAGGAAACTACCCTGCTGTTCCGACCTGTGTCGCCTCATATGCCCGCCCAGAGCTTGCCCCATGTTGAACTCCGTCCCACATATGGAGCATTCGTGGACTTTCTGCAAGTTGCTTCTACGGCCGTGCTGGGCCCGGTCATTCTGGTCCTCAGGAACCCTCGCCCTTTTGTGGCTTGCTCGGTGGCCGCCGAGTGCCTGAAACGATGGGAACTGGCGGTTGCAGGTCTTGCACTCAAATACACGTTCCGGCGACGACTGATCAATCGCCGACTCTTCTTCATAATCCCCACGAGATAGCAATATCAGACAGTTTGCCATGTTTATGCTTTCAATCTCCACTCCTTTACCCTCTGCTCTGATCATGCCACGCTTCATGGTGAGGTAACAGAAAAAAAAGCCCAGTTCGCTTCGGTTGAGTGACACAAAGTGAATGGTGGTGGCTATATATATGTACATTTCACATTTCTTAGATGACTTCAGAAAATTCTGCCATTATCAGAAGTGTCGAGGAATGAGGTGTAGACTCTCGTAGTCTGGTCCCTGACGTAAGATCAATGTTTGTTCCTTCTGGATCAGCGTAGAGACTTGGGTGTGCAGTGTTGTTGCTGGGAAGTTTTCAGCAATAAAGAAGTCGTGTTACGTGCTCAAGAAAATTAAGCTTTTATTTAGGTATGATTACAAAGTACTGCCTTGTGCAAGTCAACAACAAAAAGAGCAAATGGGAGTGCTAAACGGGGAAGGAGAAGCGTGAGTCACACGTTCTTTTGCGGTGGACGCGGTCTAGACCTGCTGCTTAAAGAGACTTCAAGAGATAGAGAAAATATCTCTCCGTTAGTTAGACAAATTAGCCCTGTATGAATGCTTCCTTCGGCGTGTCGTGACCAGCAGCCTTTTGGTTCTTTCTACAAACCATCGTATTAATTATTTGTGGACGGAAAAACTAAATGTCACATAGATTCAGTTTTATGGGATCGTCTTACAGTGATGGACCAGTAGGATAGAAACTAAAGCAAGCGTTGCTATCGCTGTTAAAACAAAGTCCTCGACAAAGGAAAACAACTAGTTTTAAGAGGTCTCTGAGCTGTTAGATCATCACTCGTTGGGCGGTAATTGTCGGTTTAATGGTTGGATGTAAGTATCCTAACTTTTTGTCTTTGGAATCTGAGAGTAGTTTAACGTCATCAGCTTGTTGTTTTCCTTTCTATCCGTGGGCAGTGTCATCCAGTGGGTTTCTCTATTTTTCAACTATCATGCATATTAATATTTTCATTATGAACTGTGGTATATATAGCGTGTAAGCTTATGCCATTAGCTGACATGTTCTTTGGGGCCGTTTTGAATTGCTTTAATGCTCGTCAGCTATACTACAATACTAGGTAGATTATGGAAATGAAGAACTTTAGTCAGTGACTCGAATCTGTACTGGACCATAAACAAAGACTCCAATACTTCTTTCATTCTGGCAAAAGAGATTGAAGGTGTTGGATGCTTCTTTGAGAAACAGTGGCCTTCTCCTATTGGGCACTCGTTATTTTCTTAGTAAATCAATACTCTGTCCGTTTGATATTAATAACTATATTAAAAAAAATAATGATTTCACATATGTGGTTCTTATATGTAAAACCCACATCTGAGAGAAAGAAAAATAAGCATCTGATACTCTTTAAAGTATCTAACTATTTAAATTTAATAAAATAGAGCTATTAATATGAAACAAGCTTTTTACTAAAATGGAGCCATTAATTTAAGACGGAGGGAGTACAAGTCACATTGGCAACATCTTATCTTCCACAAATGTCAACAACAACTAGAAGGTGCAATGTCATGCGTACGTGTTATGTTTAAATTTCAAGGTAAAAAAAAGTCATGCGCGTCAGTAGCTCTTCAAATACTTCAAGTCTCATCTATAGTTTTATTTAGCTTTCCAAAATAAAACTAAGATGAACTAAATAAAACTATTAATGTAGAACGTAGATAGAGAGTACAAAGGAAGATGGAGTTAGCAGTTTCCAATTACTTAAAAATATCGACTAGTGGGATTAAACTTGAAACTGAGGTGTTTGGCGAATGACCCGAAAGGGAAGGCTTATCTACTTCTCTGGTTTTGTCGTCCTTGCTGATTATGTGCCAGGGCGACCGCTTCTTTCAAACCTAGAAGTTGGATTTAAAAACTGGAAGTGGATGCCTTTCTTAGTGAGAGAAGAAAAAAAATCATGACAAACAAGCCATGTAATTCTGTTTAACCCGTCTTCAAGAGTTATCCAGTATAGGGTTTAAAGGATTTGATAGCTAGTGGTGTTTATCCATTAGGCACCAAAGAACATAAAAATGCGCCCAAGTATAGTGTCAAGTGCGCTTGCGAAAAAAGTGGTGTACAAGTACTGGGCAGAGCGTAAATATATATTAATTATTGCGATTTGTTTATTACAATTTTTTTATGAATTTAATCAGGCTTAGTTTTTTAGATTTTTTTTTGTTTTAGGGTTCTAGTTCAGTGCTCTCCACCTTGTTGCGGGTGTCTGGTGGCTCTATGTTTGAGAAGGGTTTCTCTTGAAAGGTTCCATTTCATATAGACATATACCCTTCTTTTGAGCTTCTCTCTTCAATAAATTTGTAATTAAAAAATGCAAACTAAAAGCATTTCATTTAAAAGCACTTCCTCCTGTTATAATTTTAATTGAGCTCAAACATTATATCAAGGGAAATGAATCACATAATTGATTTCAATCTAACAAGAAGGTGAGTTTTGGGGGTTAATCCAGCTTAATTTCTTTTCGTTCTGTTTGATGGTCTAGCCTGCTAAAGGATGAATGTCTGAGTTTTGAAGTCAGCTCGGACGAAAATTGAAGTATACTAGCAAGAGTCCACACGTAGTGCCCATGTAAAAATAAATTAAATAAAAAAATTAAAAATTATTAGTTAAATTTATACAATTAATTGTACAATTGTATGTGTTTTATATTCTTAAGATATAATGATATGTTATTATTATTAAAGTACAATTGCACATTTACTTCGATTTTTTTGGCAAAGAGAGCATTACATGTTACCTAGAGTTAAGGTTGATTACATGTTATCCTAGAGTTAAGGTTGTTATGTATCAACAAAATAAGGGGGGAAACAACAAAAGGATCAATACATATTTAAGGGCAGAAAAGTAAAAGCTTATTGTGAGTGCAATAGTAAAGGACTCAAAAGTATCATGTTCATAATTGATATATATATATATATATATTTGAAGTAGTTGACATCCTGCTTGGTTGATTTTTCTCGCCACTTCTATTTATGTACATTTGTGGGTCATACCCTTCTACTCCGGCCAGGTCTTTTGGAGCTACATTGGATTATAGTACTTCCTAATGGATTCCAGGGCCTCATTATGGACGGTTCCCTTTTCAGGATAGTCTATAGTGGTTGTATCATTTGTCACTTAAGTTGATATTTGATGAATCTATCTGTAACGACCTGACCCAAACCTGGCCCACAAAATCACTAATAGAAAATTTGATTTTTCTTTAAGCCACGAATCATCGTCTGTGTGCAAGAGGTACCACATTCGTCTATGCACTACGGAGCTTCAAGGCTTCCCCATACGTAGACTTAGGTTGTAACAGACACATACACACAACAAAGCTTCATAGTTCGCGCGTAAAATAAAATAAAATATATACTTATAATTGATTAGATGTGACAATTGGTTGCCTACATACGTATTGGATATTATTCCAACACGATTAGATCCAAACGTAGTTATGCATAACGGCTAATACATACAACAAACGTCACAAAATTATATACGTTAAAATATGTATATACTGATATTTAGTCGAAGTTATACAAAAACTCATCATATATTGGAGTCAAGCAAAAATTAATGAGTCAACGAAATCGTACATCTCGCTCTATCACAGAGCGGGATCAAAACCGCATACACATGTCTCGCTCTATCACTGAGTTGAGACCAAACACACACACACACACTACACGTCTTGCTCTACCCTAGAGCAAGATGGAACATAAACATGTCACATCCAAACATAGAAGGTTAGAGCACAAAGGATCATGGCATAACACACATCTTAATTTAGCACATGCAGCTCTATAACTTAAACGGGATGTCAGAAATACTTACTCCCCTCATGTCTTGTAAGGTAACGGTATTCAAAGTTGCTCGTTCTTTCTTAGTGTCCTCCCCTTAGGATTCAAAGGCAATAAACAGAGCTTCCTCTAGCCTCCATACGTTCCTTGTCTTGCACTGAAAGACTACGTACAAACATTCTAATTATCGGAGATTCTTCTCATTTTCTGCACCAGTAGGTGGTGGATAGAACCTCCCCTACTCGGGGATGTTCCTCACACATTGTGGCTCTTTAGTGGAAGACATAGCCTCCCCTACTATGGATTCCTTCTCTTGTTGTGGCCAGGCAACTTCGGGCGGAACCTCGTCTTCTGACTCCTTTTTCTTTCTCCGGTACTTGAGGACAATGGGCAATGCTTCTCCTTGTCTTGGGGCATTTCCTCCTCATACGAATCACCAACTTAGAAAATGGACCCCTCCATCGCGAAGAGTATACTTGATTTAGTCCAGAACGCCTCTTGGATGGACTAAATCGGAGTTAAGATGCCCATAAATAAAGAAAAAAAAGATTGTCCGTGCTTGAGGACAATGGGCAGGACCTTTCCTTCTCTTGGGGCATTTCCTCTTTATACAATCTCCAACTTGAAGAAAGGATTGCTCCATTTTGTAGAGCACACTCAATTTACTTAAGAATGCCTCTTGAACCGCCTTAATCGAACTCGGAACACTTAGAAACAACGAGAAGGAAGTTTTGATTGAAAAATAGAACGAAATGAGGTATAAATAGGCCCCCAAGCCTTCAAAACCGCGGCGCTGCGCCGTCAATTTCGGCGGCAGCGCTGGGGTAATGCGCTTCTTGCGCCCACATGTTACGTGTGTCGCACCCACATGTTACTCAGGTCGCGCCCACATGGGGAACCGCAACGCCCGTGGTAACATGGGCCCGGGTCGCACCTTGCCAGCCCGGGCTGCGTAGCCAGCCACGCGCGCTGGCTTACTTTTTTTTATTTTTTATTTTCTTCTTTATTCAAACACACATATCTCCTTACCCCGGATTTGGATTCATGCATTCTTAGTATTGTTGGATTCATATCAACGAGCCATTTGATACTAACCTACTTAAAGTAATACTCTCTTAAAGTGGGACCCGCCTATTTTCTACGCTTCTCGAGGTCATAACTTCCGGTCCTGGCCTCTATTTTGTGCGTTCTTTGATTCGTTATGCTCGCTTCTTTGAACTCTACTCATATACAAAGGTTTCAACCTTTAAAACCGTCTATAATTTATTAAAAAAATTATTAATTACCTCTAACCCCCTTGGTTAGACATAATAAAAAAAGCGCGGTATTACACTATCTATCTTTGATATTGGATAGGGGTATTAATTATTTAACGAAGGTTTGTGAGATGATTAATGAAATTACTTTATATTGATTGTTTAATTAGAATAAGTAACACAAGTAAAGGATTTACATTAAATGTATACTAGTTTGAAGTACTTAAGCATAACATATTTAATGTTGTGCTTCTTTGAGACATTATAGTTTTTAGGTAGAACTATATCTGGGATCCAATCTTGTTATAAGAAATATTAGAGATGTTGTTCAATGAGTACATAGGCAACTAACATCTTAGTGATGTTGACTTGATTCGAAAAAAATATTAGGAGGAATTATAGCATGGGCCTAAATGTGAAAAGTTATCCAAAATAAGCAGAGTGCCTATTTTGTAAATATGAAGGTCATTGAAGACCTCAAAATACCCTTCCCACACTATAATGCCCCATATAGCTCCTTTTACCCTTTGTCTCTCCCTTCTGCCTTCTCCCTCATCAATGACACCTTGTCCCCACCCAGCCTCTCCCTTCCACCCACTAACCAATGCTCATCTCTTCTACCCTCCACCCCTCCCTTTCACCTTCTCTTTCATCTCTGGTTCACTTGTCTCTGCCCCTTTGTTCTACTTTCTTCCTCTTCTCGGCCCCTCTATTTCGCCATCTCCCTCTTCTCTGCAACTCCCATGAGTGCACTGGCCCACTATTCCCCATTGAAACTTGGACCCCCTAGTCCCCATTGCAACTTGGCTTCCCCTAATCGCCATTGCAACTAAGTCCTCCCACAAACCATCATAACCTAGCCCCCTCTACAGCTCATCTCAACCCAGCCCCCTTGTAGGCCATGACAACTCAACCCCCCTACACACCATCGTAACACAGTCCCCTACAGGTCATCGCAACCTAGCCCCCTAAGTTGCAGGTTGTCGCAACCCATCCCCCTACTCCCCATCGCAGCCCAGTTCTACTATTCCCCATCACAACTCATACCCCCTATTCCCATTGCAACTAAGGCCTCTATCCCCCCTCTCCCCTCGACTATAGACCATTCCAATGCAGCTCATCTCAACCCAACCCCTTACTCCTATCGCAACTCATCCCCCTATTCCCCATTGCAACACCCCCACCCCCAATCCCCATTGAAACCTAGTCCCCCTACAGACCATCCCTCATGTAGGCCATCACTGTCATGCCCTGCCACTCCCCTCAACCCGAACTCGGTCCAAAGAGAGGTGACAAAGGCATGACGAAGCAAAAAACTATCCTGACACAAGCTAGATAGAAATATATAGCACACCCCTTTTTGCAAAAGCAATTAACGGATGAATAAATTAATTAATTAAAATATCTAACTCCATCACATACCCACATAACCACATAAAGTAACACAAATGGTCTCAAGCCTCAAATAACAACATACATGTTTAACCATTAAACAAGGTTATCAACAACATGTAAAGAAACAAAGTTCTAGCATAAGTCATGAACATATATCTATCACATCACATTAGAATTATCACACACTCCATGCATCTATTCATCGCCTCCACGCTCATAAAAGAGATCATCCAAATTTGTTAACATCGTCTAGATCAGTCAAACTTCTTATCATACTTCATGTGAACTGGTTGTTTAATTTAGTTGCCTTCTTCAGATGAACTTGTGAGTGTTTGTTTTGCTACTTTTAACTCAAAATTCTTTGATTTGAGGCATAATGTGGTTGCTTATCAGGGAAATCATATATTGTACATTATCATCGAAGTACACATGTATCCAAAATTCTTTATTCTCTGCTTTTTGCTTTCTGCTTTCTGCATTCACCTTTAATTTTTTAAATATAGTATCCAACTAATGTATCAATTCCATTTTTTGAAGCAGAATTATATTCGCCACTTTCTCCAAAAATTTCATGGCACATCCACAGGAATGGAGAGATGTGGAAGCACAAGGACGAAGATGGTATCATCAGAATTTGTTGTTGTTATATGACCTAATCATTTCTTATGAACGTTTAAGTTAACAATACACAAGATTTTGAAAGCTATTGTGGAAACACGCAGGATGATCATAATCATTGTGTTGGTCTGTACATAAAGGTAGATGGTGTACCAACTGCGAGAAGTCCACAATCAAGCCACTCAAATGCCCAGAGTTGTGAATTTCTAGTATGTGGTTAATTTCAAACCCTTGTTTATGGGTGGAGATCTTTATGTACTTAAGACCTTAAGGGTCAGTTTCTGGTGGAAAGCAGGGGAAAGGAAAGGAATCTTCTTAAAATCTCTATGTTTCCATTATTTGGTGCAACGGGGAAAAGAAAAACTAGAGTGAAAAGTGAGAAAAAATAGATGAAAATTTGGACCAAAAATTTTTCACCCATCAACTCATGGATTTTGGGAGAAAATCATTGTATTAAATACTTACGTCTTACTGCTACTACCACCCCGCCACTGTCATCACAGCCGTTGCCACAACCGTCATCCGCCACCACCACCACCACCACTGATGCCGCCACGATTACCGCCACCACCACCACCACCGCCGTCACCACCATCACCACCACCACCACCGCTGCCGCCGCCACCTATGCCACTGCCACCACCACCATCACCACAGCCACTACCACCATCGCCGCCACCACCACCACCATTGCCATCACTGCCGCCGCAGCCACCATCTATGCCACCACCACCATTGCCGCCACTACCACCACCATTGCCACCACCACCGCTATCGCCGCCACCACCATTTCTACCACCATCGCCGCCTCAACCACCACCATTGCGACTACTGTCGCTGCCACCACAACCACCGCCGCCACCATTGCCACCACTGCCACTGCCACCACCACCGCAGCAACCACCACTGCCGCCGCCACTACCACCGCTGTTGCCACCACTACCACCGCCACTGCTGCCACCTCCACCACCGCCGCCGCCACCACTACAACCACCGTAGCCACAACCACCACCACTACAACCACCATCGCCACTACCACCATTGTCACTGTCAATTTTCTCTAACATCATTTGTGTAACCAAACAGTGGAAAATATTTAGGAAAATCCTAGTTTCTCTTTCACTTGGATTCACTTTCTCTCTCTTTCTCCCCGTTTCCACCAATCCAAACAGACCATAAAAGTGTATTGGTTCCTAGGTACACATACAAAGAGGTAATTGAGACTTGTAGGGAAGCACAAGGCTCACAAGAGGAGGAAAATAATGAAATTCAGAGAAGGGAGAGGTGGTGAAGATTTAGAAATTGAGCTAACATAATTTTGCTTTAAATATGTCATTAATAGGAAAGAAATCAAATTCTATTGTAAGCAGAGATTTTTAATTGTATTCGATATATGATTGTATGGATATAACAAGAAATTACAAATGTAATTTTTATTTCTATTTAGCGTATCATTATTTTAAAAAAAACTTTTCATTCATTAGTGACGCTCATGGAGCATCGCTAATGTTTACTTTTAAATTTATTAAATAGTGACATTAAATAAATATCGCTAATAATCATATTAGCGACACTTTGTTTAATTATTAATATATACAAAGTGTAGCTAATAGTTGATGCTTAATAGCGATGCTTCTTAAGCGTCGCTAATAAGATTATTAGCGAAGCTCTAAAAAAGCATCGCTAATATATATATATATATATATATATATATATATATATATATATATATATATATATATATATGTATGTATGTATGTATATATATATGTATATATATATATTATTCACGACAATAATGCATATTGTCTCTAATATGTGATTTCGCTAATACTTATTATGCGCGATAAAAATAAAACAGTCGCTAATAATTATTAGCGACAGTATTGAAACCGCCGCTAATAAATTAGTAGTGATGGAAGTAATACCATTGCTAAAGGTATAATTAGTGATACAAATATTTTTCTCTCGTTGTTTAGCAATAGTGACTGGGTTATTTGTGATGCTCAGTAAGCGTTGCAAATAAGCTTTAACGACAGTTTTAGTAGCATTAATGACACTCAAGAGTGTCACTAATACCCTTATTTGTTGTAGTGAAGTTAGCACCATGAGGAAATTCTAATATACACTAACACGTATATCATCGATCCTCAAATAGTTCCTATAAAGTTGGATTACTGATCATTTTCTTCGGGGTTGGAGAAGGAAAGAAAGTGATGTTGAATGACATGTTTAAGAATTGGTTGTGGGATCAAGATTAGACGGGTAAGAATAAAATGCCGCATAACATGGATGCATGTTAAGTTGCTTATTGGGACTGATTCTTCCTAGACTTTATTGGGCAACATCGGTTGTTATTTGTTAGGGTAACAAAAACGAAGACTCCATTGCTACAGTTTTTTCCGAGTCTTTATATATTACCTTATGAATAGGGCTAGGAATCGGATCAGGTCGGGTCGAATCGGGTTGGGTTGGCCTTAACCCTCACTGAAATCGGGTCAGGTCATGACCCGACCCTATTTTTAAATCGGGTCAAAAATCCAAACCCTAACCCTATTTGAGTCAGGTCGGGTCGGGTATGCGGGTAACCCTACCTTTTTTCCATAATTTTTTTGTTAGACTCGCATTATATACCTTCTCTCTTTGCAACAAGCAAATACAAATGAAGTTAAATACATTACAACATTAATTTGAAATGTTTGGTTCTTTGGCTAATTTGTGGATACATTTTTATAGTAACCATCAACGAAGACCTTAGAGGTATAATGTTGCACTTCCTCCGTTCTAAGAGAATGGTAACAAAATAGACCTTCAAAGTTTATTTACTCATGATCAGCCTACTTGGCTTGCAATATTCAGCATGTTTTAATTTCAAAATTTTGGTAACTACTTTTATATGGCTGCTCATAACCCTACCCTCATTTGCAACAGGTGACACTTGATTACAAATTTTCTCCTCCAAAAACTGTCCCTCATCAAGCTCTATTATCAGCCTATCTGGATACATGTTCCTAACTTGCTCCTTATTATGAATATCAAGCCTTCAACAAAGAGCTAAATTTAGTGTGCAATGTGTCCTTTTCAAGGAGAGAGGATGAGTAATGAATACAACAAAATATGACATATTTTTATTCTATTCATCACACCTAAAAGAATAACATAAAAAGAAATTAAACTATATATAAATTAACCACACTTTGAAGATATCGTCCTCTATTATCCCAAAATAGATTTCTACTACAAAGCAAAATATATGTGATCATACCTATGCTCCAAACAACTAATTTATGCTCAAATTTATGTTTAAGCACCTCTAGTTCAACATAGTATGCACTAAACAAACACTATAATAATAGTATAAATAAGTCCAATAGACCAACACTATAATAATAAGGTTCTTTATTATTTATAGTTGGGTAAAAGTCGGGTTTTGCGGGTCAGGTACGACCCGACCCTAAATTCAAAATGGGTCAAAAGCCTAAACCCTGACCCTACTTGTAGTTGGGTCGGGTCAAGTGCAAGGTTAAGTGGGTCAAGTTTGGGTCGAGTAAACGGGTCAAGTTAGATTTCCCCAGCCCTACTTATGAAGGTATTTATCGAAATAAATGTTAGCTTACAAGGAAAACTATTGGAAAGAAAGTTACCAAATCATGCCTACATGAACCTCTCTAATTCAAATATGCATCCTACCTATGCATGAGCTTATGACTGCTCGCCCTGCGCGTTGTCACGGACTGCGTTCCAGACACCCCACCAACTTCCTTTTTAGTTTCCTTTCATGTACTTTCTTTATTTTCATGTATTTCACTTATTTTTGTTTTTGGGTGCAACCATGCCCGTACAGCCACTTATGCTACCACTCCAGCCATATACAAAAAATCTCTTATGCTATATAGGGGGGAGTGAGTAGTTGTGCAAGTTGGCTAGTGTTGTTGCCCCCATTGCTTGTAAACATGTTGATAGTGAATGCATTCATCTTCCGTGCTTGTGTTCATTTGTTTCCTTGCAATGTGACTCACTTTTGCCCCCTACCATCTTGTTTTGCATGCGCCCGCAAGTGATTGCGCAACGCACCAGTGCAAAGCAAACCGTTTGTCCCATCGAAGGCTTGCTTAGTGGGTTGTTTGCCTACAAGCGCCGCACGGCCGGCTGCCCCAAAAATCCCGTCCATGACAGTTGGTATCAAAGCCAAAGAAAAAGAAAATCCGTCCATCAAGCTTCCACTTGCGATGCCGAAGTTGGTAGTAGGTGAAGCCAGTGGGGCTGAGCATGTCGCTCCAAACCCACAACACAGAAAATCATCCAAATGGCAGGACAGCATGGAAGCCTTGGAGGAGCAAGTTGCTCCCTTGGCCAGCGGACTTCCTATGTTGGAAGAGAAAGTGAACTCTCTTGAAAAAGCGGAAAAACAGAACCGCGATACTGGAACACAAAATCGTGCTGTCAGTATTGAGAACCGCATGATGATCGAAGAATCACAAGCGGAAGTTGAGAAACTGCGTGAGGAGGTACAAAACTTGGCTGCACAAGTGAGCCTTCTCCTCCGAACGACGGCCCAACAGGAGCCTGTTGCAGCCGTCAAGCGCCCCAAAGTACCAGAACCCAAGGTCTATCAGGGAGCGCGAGATGCTAAAGAACTGAAAATTTTTTTGTTCGACATGGAACAATACTTTCGAGCTGTTCACCCAGAGTCAGAAGATGATAAGGTCACAATGGCCACGATGTACTTATCCGGTGATGCCAAGCTTTGGTGGAGGATGAAGTACAAAGAGATTTTGAATGGTTGCCTTGAAGTAAATACTTGGGAAGACCTGAAGGGTCAGCTTAAGACCCAATTTTTGCCTGAAAATGTGGAATTCATTGCCCGACGGAACCTCCGTCGTCTCCAACAAACGGGAACCATTCGTGAATATGTCAAACAATTTTTAGCTTTGATGTTGGACATTCGTGACATGGCCGAGAATGACAAGCTGTTCTACTTCCTTGAAGGCCTCAAGCCTTGGGCCCAAACAGAGCTGAACCGGCGCAAGGTGCGTGACTTATCTGTGGCTATCACAGAAGCCGAGCGCCTCACTGATTTTACTACGACTCAGGACAACACAAGGAGACCTGGGTTCTTTCAGAGGGACCAAGGCTCGCGACAAGGTCAATGGGACCAAAGTTACCCGAGCGAGTCTCAAGACAAGGGCAAGGGTAAAGTTTTTGAAAAGAAGCCTTTTTACAAAGACTTCGGCACAAGGGCTGATAGTTCCACTTCTGCCACTCGACCATTCCAACCCACTAACCGGAGGGATCCATTGTCATGCTTACTGTGTGCCGGGCCCCATCTTACTTGGCAATGTCCACAAAAGAAGGCGCTTAATGCCCTCGTTGCAAGAGAGTCAGCCCGACTTGAAGAAATTGATGAAGTTTCTAGCGACGAAGGGGGAGCACCCACGATGGGAGCACTGAGACTACTCAACACCATTGAGGGTACTCAAGGTAAACAATTACCTCAAGCAAAGGGTCTGATGTACATCGAGATCCACCTAAACAGCGTCCCAACAAAAGCAATGGTGGACACGGGAGCCACCCACACCTTCATATCAAACAACGAGGCAAGACGCGTATGGCTAAAGCTCATCAAAGATTCTAGTCGAATGAAGGCGGTGAACTCTGAAGCTCGCCCTATCACTGGGTTAGCCAAAGATGTTCCCATTCGGATTGGCAAGTGGTATGGCACGACAAACCTCATGGCCGTCCCCTTAGATGACTTCCAAGTTATCCTTGGGATGGAGTTCTTACAGAAAGCGAACATGGTCCCGATGCCACATCTGGGGTCCGTTTGCATGTTCGAAGCCACCAATCCTTGCATGGTACCGGTTGTGCAGAGGAGCAAGACGGACACTGCACATCTATCCGCACTGCAACTAGACGACAGATTGAAGAAAGGTGACCCAACATACCTTGTGGCTCTTCGTATGGAAACTCAACCACAGGGGGATCAACCATTGCCGACAGAAATTGACGCTGTTTTAAATGACTATGCCGATGTCATGCCCAAGGCATTGCCAAAGTGTCTGCCTCCACGGCGACCCATCGACCATGAAATTGAGTTGGAGCCTGGCGCGAAACCACCAGCCCGCGCCCCATACCGGATGGCACCCCTTGAACTTGCCGAATTGCGCAGACAGCTAGACGAATTACTTGATGCGGGCTTCATCCGCTCTTCTAAAGCCCCTTTTGGTGCCCCGGTTCTATTTCAAAAGAAGCACGATGGGAGCTTGCGCCTTTGTATCGACTATTGGGTGCTGAACAAATTGACTGTGAAGAACAAGTACCCCCTCCCGCTCATCGCGGATTTGTTCGACCAACTTGGGTGTGCTCGCTACTTCTCTAAACTGGATCTCCGTTCTGGTTACTACCAAGTGTGCATCGCTGAGGGAGACAAAGCCAAGACCACTTGTGTTACTCACTACGGGGCATTCGAGTTCCTAGTCATGCCTTTCGGCCTTACCAATGCACCGGCCACCTTCTGCACACTTATGAACAATATTTTCCATGACTTCCTTGATCGCTTCGTGGTTGTCTACCTCGATGACATTGTCGTCTACAGCAATACCTTGGCCAAACATGTTACTCATTTGCGAACCGTTTTTGAGGTCCTTCGCTGGAATCAACTATATGTCAAACTGGAGAAGTGCTCATTTGCACAACAAGAAATTCTCTTTTTGGGACATCATATTGGCGGTGGACAAGTTCGCATGGACCAAGAAAAGATTCGTGCAATCGAAGATTGGCCGGCCCCCACCAAAGTGAAACAATTACGAGCTTTCTTGGGTCTCTCCAACTATTACAGGCGGTTTGTACAAGGGTATTCACAAAAAGCTGCCCCTTTAACGGACTTGTTGAAGAAAGATCGCCCTTGGTGCTGGTCGGACCCTTGCAAGGAAGCCGTTGCTGAACTAAAGGCAGTAATCACACATGAACCTGTGCTCCATCTCCCAGACTACTCGAAGCCATTTGAAGTACAAACTGATGCCTCTGTTTATGCCATCGGGGGCGTTCTCTCGCAGGATGATCATCCTGTTGCCTTTGAAAGTCGAAAACTCAACGAAACAGAGCAACGCTACACCGTACAAGAGAAGGAGATGACCGCGGTTATCCATTGCCTGCGCACCTGGCGCCACTACCTCTTGGGTTCTCGCTTTGTCGTCAAAACCGACAACATTACGACGAGTTACTTCCAGTCACAAACAAGCGCGGTGGCAAGACTTTTTGGCCGAATTTGACTACATATTGGAATACAAACCGGGGCGGAACAATGTCGTTGCTGATGCCCTCAGCTGACAAGATGAACTGACTGAACTGGCCACCCTCTATCTTACAAGCATCAGCTTTTGCTCGACAGATCTACATCATCGCATTCTCTCAGCAATGGAGAAAGATCCCTTCGTATGCACCCTCCTCCAGCAAGTGAAAGAAGGCAAGACTCGTAAGTTTTGGCTTGACAGTGGGCTATTGATGATGAAGGGACGAAGGATCTATGTTCCAAAAGCAGACCACCTGCGGAAAGAACTCCTTCACGAGTGTCACGACACTCCTTGGGCTGGCCATCCGGGTATCCACTGCACATTAGCCCTTCTAGAGCGGGCATACTTCTGGCCTCACATGAGCGATGATGTTGAGGCGTATGTTCGAACATGCCTTACTTGCCAACAAGACAAAGTGGAACGCGACAAACCACGGGGCCTCCTTCAACCGCTGCCTATACCACAGGGCCCTTGGGAGAGCGTCTCTCTTGACTTTATCTCGGCATTGCCCAAAGTTGGTGGATACGACTCAATCTTGGTGATTGTTGACCGTTTCTCCAAATATGCTACTTTCATGCCCGCGCCCAAACATTGCACCGCTGAAGAGTCTGCCCACCTCTTTCTGAAGAATATCGTTAAGTATTGGGGTGTGCCCCAAACCATTGTGAGTGATCGAGATGTATGCTTCACAAGTCGTTTTTGGACATAACTATTTAAACTGCTGGGGTCCAAGTTAAGCTTTTCATCGAGCATGCATCCTCAAACAGACGGCCAAACTGAGCGTGTCAATGCTCTCCTTGAAGAGTATCTTCGCCACTTCATTAGTGCCAACCAGAAGAATTGGGTCAATCTCCTCGACATTGCCCAGTTCTCCTACAACTTACAAAAGAGCTCCGCCACCAACCAGAGCCCGTTTGAGTTGGCCACGGGTTGCCAGCCTGCCACACCCCACACATTAGCTCTAGGTTATACTGGCAACAGTCCCCCTGCCTTCCACCTTGTACAAGATTGGAACATCACATCAGAGATTGCTCGTGCTTATCTTGAAAAAGCTGCTGCCCGCGCCAAAAAGTGGGCCGATCAAGGCCGCCAACCTGCCACCTTTAGTGTGGGGGATCTCGTGCTCATTAAGCTCAACCTTGCTCAACTCAAGATCTTCCGCCAACTCCACAAAGGTCTCGTTCGCAAATATGAAGGCCCCGTACCCATCCTGCAACGGGTCGGGAAGGTATCCTACAAAGTGCAACTACCACCATGGATGCAGATCCACCCGGTCTTCCACACTAGCTGTTTGAAGCCATACCATGCTGATGCTGAAGATCTTTCAAGACACCACCTTCCACGTGGAAATCCCAAGGTCACTACCGACGTTCGAATTCTCGATGAGATCATCGCCGATCGCGAAGTTGAATGCGGCAAAGAGCACATCCGTGAATTCCTCATCAAATGGCGGGACCTTCCACACAGTTGGGAGCCAGAAGAATAACTCCTCAACCACCATGCTGATCAAGTCAAAGCTTACCTCCAAGAGAAGCGTCACCGAGGACGTCGACGGAATTGAGTGGGGGAGCATGTCACGAACTGCGTTCCGGACACCCCACCAACTTCCTTTTTAGTTTCCTTTCATGTACTTTCTTTATTTTCATGTATTTCACTTATTTTTGTTTTTGGGTGCAACCATGCTCGTCTGACCACTTATGCTGCCACTCCAGCCATATACAAAAAATCTCTTATGCTATATAGGGGGGAGTGAGTAGTTGTGCAAGTTGGCTAGTGTTATTGCCCCCATTGCTTGTAAACATGTTGATAGTGAATGCATTCATCTTCCGTCCTTGTGTTCATTTATTTCCTTGCAATGTGACTCACTTTTGCCCCCTATCATCTTGCTTTGCATGCGCCCACAAGTGATTATATAATGCACCAGTACAAAGCAAACCGTTTGTCCCATCGAAAGCTTGCTTAGTAGGTTATTTACCTACAAGCACCGCACGGCCGGCTGCCCTAAAAATCCCATCTGTAACAGCGTGCGCACATGAAGACCCTATTTCCTACGAAAATCAATAATCTCTCTCTTCCTTCGCTTAAAAAGGACACATCTGTTATTTCAAATTGGCCACTCGCATGATTGCATGATCACTGTCTCACTTCACAAACTCAATGAGGACGCAATCAATGGTGTCGCGAGGACCTAAACGTGACCAGGTTTCTTCCTCCATAGAGTAATGCTCCTTGCTTAACATTGAATCTTCACTAATTAAACAATTTTAATTATGATGATATGCAAATGTGTCAGTAGTGTCTACACCCTAGACCCATGCAGATACTTGATGAGCCCAATATCTCCTACCAATGAGCCTTCTAATGATCAAAAGTATTTTTTTTATTAAGGGTGTAAACGGATGGATGCATGTCTATAACTGTCTATATTTATAGTCTTTTAAGTGTTTGTATATCTGCATATATGTGACGGACATGGCCTAAATGAGATAAAAATTTGGCATAAATTACTTTGTTATCAAATTAAGAGTAATTAGTAAAAAATTAATTAAAAATAAGTTATAATAATAATAATGAGTTAGTTTAATTTATAATAATAATAATAACAACAACAACAACAACATGGAAGATATGTAAGAATATAATATGTATGTTTTATAATTTTTTTTTGGAGATTAACTATCTGATATAGTAACTAATTTAGCATAAATTAATAATAATAATAATAAATATAGGTGGCAGATGCAAACAACTACATACATGAACAAGGGCCTTTGTTTGTGTCCGTCTATATTAGAGATGAATAATATTTAATATTATTTATTTTAATGCAGATGGATGTAGCCGAACACCTAACAAATAGATGCTATTTACACCCCTATTTATTATGTTCCCTATTTGACAATGAACTAACTTAAGCCTCACATGAGAACAGTTGATATTTCTTATAACATCAAGGTGGGTCACCAAGTCCTAATGGGCTTCCAAATGCGACCCATGTAGGCAGTTGGGCTTTCTTCATATGCAACGGTTGAAGGGTGGTAGTTACCTTACCAGTCTCCCCTAAGAAGGTTTTTAGGTCCGTGTCTGTCCACCAGCTCCAGGAAGTGGCTGGCCGGGAACTCTTAAAGCCATAACACTATCTTATCTGAAATGTAGGATTGAAATTGTATAATACTAAGTATTTGCCGGTCTCCTCTACTCATTTTCCTTGTATTCCAACTCCGTGGGCGAAGGAAAAATATTTCAAGTCATGATGGCGACAAAACTTAGTTAGATCCTCCCACGTACGTAGTTTATGAAAAGCAAACGTAGAATTTCACAGCTGCACATAAAAAACCAATTTGTAAAGCAAAAGTGGATGTGGCAGCATGGGCATATGCTTGGAAGATGCCTTCCCATCAACCCTACAAAAGTAACACAAACACCCCAAACCACCTTGTTTAAAAGCAAGAGTGGTTTCCTCCATGATACCTCCTTCCTTCCTAGTTGAACTCTGTCCCAACCAGAATCCACCATCTCGCTGCGATCTCAATGGCTTCCACCAACGGCAGCGAAGAAGACGAAGATGGGGATGAGGGCGAGGACGAAACCTTACGTGATCGATGCTGATTTGATTTGGTAATCAGATTATTGATGTAAGGGCAACTGAGAACCTTTGGCACTGTCCTCAGCACTGGACATTTTGTAGCGTACTGATGAATCTGGTTTGCGAACATGCATGTTCAAGGATGTTATTGTTGTATGCTTTAGCTTTCATGTATTTCTAGTGAAAAAGCTTTGAATTGAAACGTTCTTAAATGAGTTGACAGCTTATCCATAGCAATTAGCATCATCTTCGTCTACTCTCTCTACTTCAATTTACTCGCGGTGAGTTGGGCACGGCATTCTCATTACAACTCAGGAAGATCTCTGCTCGTTGGCAGCCAGAGGGACTAAGAGGGTGAATAGGAGCATGACACATGAATTTTTGCTTAGTTCCTTTATTATAGATAATACTCTCTGTCTTAAAATAAATGTTTTATTTAATTTTTTAAAATAAATTAATTTTAAAAAATAAAATAGGACACTTATTTATGACAGAGGAAGTAATTTGTTGCAAATGTTTAAGGCCACACGTGTTAACCCCAAGCATGGGCTACTTGAATTTTATCAAAGGAACATGAACTTTTTACTCATTTTTTATATTAAAAACTTAGTCTAACCTTTGCTTAGATATTTTTATTATGAAGTGAGGCCCACCTTTCTTTACTCAATTAAAAATAAAATATAATAAAAGCATCAATTGAGAATTTTAGCATAGGGGCAAACAAATCACCAATCCAAAGGTTGAATTTCAACAAAGAGGTGTATCCCACGAAGGTAGTATTTTTAGTGTTCCTTTTTTGACAATATGCCCAATATAAAGAATAAGTGAAAATTTATAAAATTTAACATCATGATATATAATATAGTATACGATTAACATTAATACTACTAATACTAATATATATAAATATATTTGCCGTCACGTTACTAAAAGGCTGTCATGCGTCAATTTTTTATACTGGGCGAGCTAAGAAAAATAGAAAATGTTTCGCCCACGAGGCTGTGTGAGTGCGAAAAAAAAAAGTGATGCTCCATTTTCAGGCAATCTGGCAGCGTCCCACCATGACAGGACGTCCACATTTGTGTACGTGTACATCACACACAGGTAGTAATCTGATGGACACGGTGCAATCAATGACTAAAACAGGACGTCCACATTTACAATGAAGCCGCTATTGTACTAATTACAATGCGGAGCCATGGCCTATATAAGATGGCTTCTCGGCTCTCGCATTGCAAAACAAACCGGAAAGAGGCTGCCGGGCGGGCCACATGAAGCGCGCATGTTCCTAACTTCCGAAGAGTGTAAGATTGATAACGAGCCAAGCCAACTTGTTGTATGCCTTCTTGGCTCCGACCTGGCTCGAAGTGCGGCTCAAACTCCGCATAGCTTACTTTGCGCTAATTAAAAAATACTACCATGACTTTAAATTTTTTTATCATGAACTTACTTTTATCATTAATTGATTCCACTTAAAATTAGATATAGTTGTTCCATTTAAACCACTACAAGACTAGCATATAAGGTGATCCACAGTTCACAGCCCAACGGTAATGTAGTAGTAGTAGTAGTAGGACTTTAAACAATAAAATGGAATGGGCCCAATTGTCCAGCCCAAGTGAGCAATTTCAAGCTTCCAGCAATTGCTATGATAAGCGTAACGAAGACTTGGAAGCGGCCAATTAAGCCCAATGGGCTACAGCACATGGGACATGTTCCCGACCAAGCAAAAGGCGCCTTCGGAATTGATGAGGAATCACGGAGAAAGGAAGCAATGGCAGTAGTTGAAAATTCTCCAGTAAATGAATGAATAGGCAGGTCATCGATCTAGTGCTCGAGAACTATTTTCATCATCAACTTTGGTCTTTGTCGCCTCTGCAAGTCGGGGCCGCGTCTCCCTCCCAATCGCAATAAGCACAAGCCGTCAGCCAAGGTCAGAGGATTTGTATTTCTTTGGGTCGCTCTTGTTGCTGTTATTTTCCTCTTCTATTGCTCTGTTTTGCTCCAATTTCCTCGTCATGGTTGATGGTAGCTGAACGTTGATCAGGGAGCGCAGCGCATGTGAAGAAGTTTTATTTTTTTATTAGGTTTTTGTGCATGACGAGTTTTTGTAAAGAGGTGTCTACTTAACGGATGGATCAAACTTCTGTTTATCCCTTCCCTGTTCTGTTCACAGATTTGGAAAAGTTGGGTTTCTGAGAACTGATTTTCCTGATAGCAGAAATTGGGCTGTTTTGGTGTAGGAAGTGAAACAAGAGGAGAATTTGTGGGTTTCCGCCAGAATTTGAGAAGCTTTATACATCTAGGTTCTGTTTTTATGCAATTGATTTGGATACGAACATGTATAGCAATTTCAAGGAGCAAGCGATAGAATACGTGAAGCAGGCAGTTCAGGAAGATAATGCGGGGAATTACGCGAAAGCCTTCCCGCTTTATATGAATGCGCTTGAGTACTTTAAGACCCATTTGAAGTACGAGAAGAACCCTAAGATTAGAGATGCCATCACCCAAAAGTTCACTGAATACTTAAGGCGTGCGGAGGAGATCAGAGCAGTGCTTGATGATGGCGGACCGGGACAAACCGCCAATGGGGATGCAGCAGTTGCCACTAGGCCAAAGAGCAAGCCTAAGGATGGGGATGGTGGAGACGGGGAGGACCCTGAGCAAGCGAAGCTGCGGTCTGGTCTCAACTCAGCTATAATCAGAGAGAAGCCGAATGTGAAGTGGAATGATGTGGCCGGGCTAGAGAGCGCTAAGCAAGCCTTGCAGGAGGCTGTTATATTACCTGTCAAGTTCCCTCAATTCTTCACTGGTTTGTCACTATAATCTCATAAGCATCACCTTTTTTGTGTTATTGCAATCACATTATTCATGGATAAATTGTTTTTTGAAGTTTTGGGTTGTCGATAAGCATTAATTAATTGAACAGCATTTTGTTACTATTACTTTCAAGTTGGTATAATCATGTGGAGTACTGAATCATAAAAGCATCTTACTTAATGTACTGTGAAGATAGTGTAGAAGGGCGTGCATCATGTCAATCTGTTTGTACTCGCCTCTCCTGTCTCCTCTCTAACCCTTAAGTACCTCTCTGTTGATTTAATAGAAAATTTAGCTGCCTGAATGAGGATTCGTTATTATTGAGTAGGTCATACTTATGTTGCTCTTGGAAGTCATTTAAATATCATTCTCTTAGTGAGCATGAGCCATATGCAAGTGTAAAATCCAAAACCAAATGAAGCATAGACAGTTTACTTTTAACATCTGGTCTACAAAGCCTGTTGAGAGCTTTCTGTAGTGCTGATGGCTGGCTGCTATTTGTGTAGCACTACGTTGCTTTTTCTTTGTGCTTCCTTTGCACATTTTTTTTGTATTCTCAATGCTTTAAGATGCAAGACGGTGCTGCTTGTGTTTATTATTATTTTTTTCCTCTTATGATCCATATACTTGCAACTAATTCTAGTTATCCCTGTAATTTTAAGGGAAGCGACAGCCATGGAGGGCATTCCTTTTATATGGGCCACCTGGAACTGGAAAATCATACTTAGCCAAGGCTGTGGCAACAGAGGCAGATTCAACTTTCTTCAGGTGCTCTTTTGTCCTGACAATAATACCAATTTCCACTGCTTTGGTGGGAATGATTTGAATAATAATGCATTAGCTTTTCTTTTCAATGTCACTTCCTTTTCTATGTGAATGAATAACACTTCCCACCAAACACTTTTCTGGCTTTTGACTTCCCATTTCATCCTTCAAATTAGTAAATTCGTCTCACTTTCTATGATTTTTTGTCAAATTAACGTGAATTACTTCACAACAATTTATTGGCTATGTTTTGGCTTGTCTGTGTTGTTTCTCTTTTTTCTAATTTACTCTAGTTGAGGATTCAAATAAAATATTGCGAGGCAATATTTAATAAAGAAAAAATTTTGTGTGTGGGCATTGAACTTTGCATGTCTGAAATTCTTTACGGCCTCTTAGATCTGGTGATTTTGCTTGTTAAAAGAAGCCTAGTAACTTTTTCTCAGAGATTTAGTTATTCATTGAGAATCAACAGTTACTTACTGCACATTGTGTAGATTGATTGACATTCAGAAGTTTAGAAATGTTTGTTCAAAGTATGATCCTTTGACTATTTTTCAAATTAGTAGATGATATACTGTTTTGGTGCAGTGTTTCTTCATCAGACCTAGTTTCAAAATGGATGGGTGAAAGTGAGAAGCTAGTTTCAAACTTATTTCAGATGGCTCGTGAAAGTGAGCCCTCAATCATCTTTGTGGATGAAATAGATTCATTGTGTGGTCAGCGTGGTGAAGGTAATGAAAGTGAAGCTTCTCGGCGGATTAAAACAGAACTGCTTGTGCAAATGCAGGTACTCTTCTGATCTAGAAATTTTTATTCTTCCTACTTTAAGCTGTTTATTAGTGACTGATGAACAAATATAGACATTTGGGGAAACATTTTTTTCGGTTGGGTCTGCCTCTGATGACTGAAAAGTTAAAAACTGCCTATGCTTGCATCTAATTTAGTCAGAAGTTCGTTCTTCAGCTGAGAATGTTTGAACCTCTTAGTTAGCATGTGCACAACTAATCAATTTATTGCACAAGGCATAAATATTAATTTCAAATTTAAAACTTTGTTCATCATACCTCTATGTAACGTGGCTTAGTTTTGTAACCAACTGCTGCTTTTCTTGTCAGGGTGTAGGGCAAAATGACCAAAAAGTTCTTGTCCTCGCTGCAACTAATACTCCATATGCTCTTGATCAGGTCCTTAGCTAGAACCATGTATTTTTTGTCTTGTCATGAGTAAGTTCTTAGAGCAGGAGTGTACTATATATTTGGTTACAAGGGCAAGGTTGATAGTTTTTTCTGTGCAGGCCATTCGACGAAGATTTGACAAGAGAATATACATCCCTCTGCCTGACTTAAAGGCAAGGCAACACATGTTCAAGGTATGTGAATTATTTGAATATCAAGGATTAATTAAACTGAATACATCACATATTGTTAGGTTGAACGCTGATGCTCTTGAGTGAGTAGGTTCACCTTGGTGATACTCCTCACAATTTGACCGAAAGCGATTTTGAGCATTTGGCAAAAATGTCAGAAGGTTTTTCTGGTTCGGACGTATCCGTCTGTGTAAGTTGCAAAATTTGTCAGTTGCCTCTGGGCATATACTGTTGATTATTAGTCTGATTAAGTATCTTACTCTGATTTATTCTTCTGATGATGCATGACAATTTCAGGTTAAGGATGTTTTGTTTGAACCAGTTCGTAAAACCCAAGATGCCATGTTTTTTGTGAAAACTTCTGATGATATGTGGGTCCCGTGTGGGACAAAACAACGTGGAGCTGTTCAAACCACGATGCAAGAACTAGCATCTCAAGGCCTTGCTGAAAAGGTGCTACAAGGGATGAAGCTACAAAATTTGTCTCTCTAACATGCAAAAGTTAAATAAATCTGACTATTATGGGATTTAATGATCATCAAGCTGGCAAGTATTAAAGATATGGGAAAAACTAGTTTGTACCTAGGTACAGATTAGTTACCTCTACCCACGCCCAAAAGGTGGACTTCATATGGTTCAAAGAGGTGTAGGACCAAGGGTGATTGAGTCAGGGTCATTAATGATGGTGCCATATTAATTTTGGACCACTCCAACTTGTGGGCCCTTCTATTTCTGGTCCTGAAGTTCAACCTTTGATGGGGTTAATATTTTACAATTTGCAATTAGTAACCCTCATTTGTTGAGATGGTGGCAGACTTTTTAGACCCTTGACTGCCTTGTTTTGATTCCAATCCTTTTGGTCCCACCCCCACTAGGCATCAAAGGGGACCTTTTGGGTGGGTAGAGCTAACTCGCTAAGCTAGTTGTGCCTGGGTACAGGCTAACATTTTTTATCAAAATACCAAAAAGTTAGTTGTGGTACATTATTATAATCATTTGTTCTTTATACTGAAATGAAATATAGGAGCCTTAGATATTCATGCATTTCACCCAGACCACCTACAAATGATGTGAGCCAATGATTTGAAATTTTGAGAGTTGTTTAGATACTTTTGCATTAACACGTCAGCTGTTCCTATTTGTGTATTTTATTGTTCCATATTAAATTATTAATTCCTTTTGTTACTGTCGTTTCTATAGATCCTTCCTCCTCCCATCGCAAGGGCTGATTTTGATAAAGTTCTGGCAAGGCAGAGGCCAACTGTCAGCAAGGCTGACCTTGAAGTGCATGAAAGATTTACAAAGGAGTTTGGAGAAGAAGGATGATTGCAGAAAATGAATATATCATACGGACATGTAAATGTATTTATGCCATTCATCTGGATCAATGTCTGGTTGGGCTTGTAACTGGAATTATGAATTGCCCAGTAGTGATGGAGGTTTTTGTTGAGAACTGATTTGAAGCTTGAATTCTTGTTTGAGTTGTGTTTCTAAAATACATGTAATTTATCTAATGCAAAGAAAACGCGCTTTCAAGAAGATAATTATGTACTTGCTGGCTAAAAGATATACCGGTCCGGGATCTGGGGGTGATATTATAGATGAAAAGATGCTCGCACATGTTCTAAGTCTTTAAGCCTACAATAGTTTGAACCTCTATAGTCTATAGTATAAAAGACTCGTGAAGTTTTGACTAGGAATGGTTGTTTCTGCTTCACTATGAGGTAAAAGAAAATTAGTTATTGACCTTTGGTCCTTAAAATGCTGTATTCCTCCATCCCAGTCGTGCGCATTCTTGGCTTCTGAGGATCTGACATTTTGGAACCCAAATGGGTGAAGTGAATAAAACAAGACAAACGGGGCAAGGACTACTCTGATCATGGTAATGAATGGATTGGAAGAAGTGAAGCTTAAGTTATACTCAGACATAGTTGCCCCAAGTGCATTCTGTAATCTCTTTCTCAAAAGACCAAAAAATAGAAGAAATGAAAGGATTACTCACTTTGTTCTGCGTTTCTCAATAACATTTCTCAATATTGCAGGCATATTTGAATAATGAGCACTGCTCTACGTTTTTTGAGAAAGAAAAAATTGCCCCATATTTCCAAATCAGCAATGCGACAGCTACAAACATGACACAAGTGCTAAAAAAAATCATTATCATCATCTACTTATTACGGCATGAAAATATTTACATGTGACTAGTAGCGGCAAGGTCCCAACCGCTGAGAGGGTTAAAGGTGAGTTTTGGTTCTTTCAAAATTCTTAAAACTAAACTAGGTAGTGAAGGGTGAAACTAAGGATATTTTGGTTATATTCAAAAAAGTTATGGCGGACTTGTAAATAAAGAGAACGTGATGGGAGAGAGAAAGAAGTACAGAGGACTTGCTGGTTTTGAATTAAGTTTTTCCTTAAAATAAATACTCCCCTCGTTCTGTGTTAAGTGTCTTATTTGGTTTTTAAAAATAAACTGGTTCATTTTAAAAAATTAAATAGAGCATTTGTTCTCAATGGAGGGCGTGAGACCAGATCATTTCTTGTGCCCCTAACCAGTTTCTTTCCATTTTTGTTGTTTATAACATTGGAACGAGGTAGGGGTATTAACAAGTTGTTGAGGTATGTTGAACTTTAGACTAATGTGGCTTGAACTTGAAATTTCAATTTCAGTTTTAAGTCAAGTTGCTTTAGCTTGTAACTACGCTTAATTTTGTATTTGGCAGCCCATAGGTATTTAGAGAAAAAATCACTAATATAGATACAATAAAAAAGTGAGTCAATAGGTTAGGATTAGAAAATCAAATAAATTAATTTTAATTAAAAATTAAAATAACTAGATTTGAATTTTCTGTTTTGGACTGTTAATACAAGACAGAGGGAGTAAAAAATAGTCACAAGTCTCGTGAGACATAATCTATTTTCTCTAATAAATAAGCTAAGATAGTCATACTTGAAAATTTTGAAAATATTATTTTTTGTGGAAGAAGTAGAAACTTAGAAGACAAAATCTATATATGT
Source organism: Saururus chinensis (assembly GCA_035235625.1). Taxonomy (NCBI): domain Eukaryota; kingdom Viridiplantae; phylum Streptophyta; class Magnoliopsida; order Piperales; family Saururaceae; genus Saururus; species Saururus chinensis. Next base: position 40,275,837 of record CP141145.1, read on the forward strand.
ATGTATACATTTAAGTTTGGCTTGATCAACTTTGTTTTCGAACTCTAACACAAATCAAGTCAAGTGAATGCTGAGTCAAACTTTTGATCTTACTTTGATACACCTAGAACGAGCATCTAAGTATCGCTTCAAGGCTTTAGTAGCCTCCTAACCACTATATCAAATATTATCAAATAATTATGCCAAGTATTTATTTACATATCTTTCTCATATTATTATTTGAATTTAATTGACCGGTAACAAAGTCTTGTTAGGATAAAGAATAAAAAAATAAAAAGTTATACTCCCTTCGTCCCTTTTTAATAGTCCACATTAGTTCATTTTAACCTTCTAAGAAATGAAAGGAGTATGAACATAAGTCTTCATTCTTTTTCGCTATTCAGACCTCCCTTTTTTCCTATGTCCCCCAATAAAAGTAAAAAATATATCTATTTTTTTTAACTTCATTCACCATATATTTTCCTCGTCACTTTTCTCTACTTCCTCCAATACATCAAACCTACCTCCTTTTCCAAAATAACATTTTTTAACTTCAACAATAACTATGGCGGTGGCTTAAAAATAATTCCGACGGCAGCTTCGACGATAACTCTGGTAGAAACTCCGGTAAAGTAATCTAGAAATTTGGTTGTTAGAACTGCGGCCGGAGTAATCCAAAACTCCAGTGATAGTTCTGGTGGCAAACTCTGATGGCGGCTCCATCAACAACTCCTGTGGTTGTTACGACAATGACTGCTTCAACGGCAGCTGGTACCGGTGAAAAAGAAGTAGAGAAGGTGGGGTAAAATTAAATTAAATTTTTTTTAAGGTGATGATGAGTAGGTAGGGGTGGGATAAATAGAAAATGGGGGAAAAAAAACGAGGTGGTACGAATAGCCACGTTCTGTTAATAGTCCACACTAGATCATTTTGGTTTTCCAAAGGAATTGAGGGAGTATGAACCAAGCAAGAGCAAGCTGATCAGTTCCTTTTCGCTATTTTAATCTATACTTCGACTGAAGAATGACAACACGTATCAAAATTAGTAAATAAACAAGCACACAATGCTAATAAAATATTTGTAGCAAAACCTACATTTAAAATCCATAAACCTAATTAATTCGAACTTAAAATTTGAGTTCAGTTGTATCAATAAAATTAACTAATGAACCATGGGAAACTTCCCTACTAATCCAAGCCCAAGGATGTCTCCGTCGTTATCCGACGGCGGCAAATTCAAGTCCAACCTCTGCACTCCAATCGGCTTCTTCGCTGTGGGAGCTGAAGGGAGGAAGCCACCCTGCTGTTCCGACCTGTGTCGCCTCATATGCCCACCCAGAGCTTGCCCCATGCTAAACACCGTCCCGCATATGGAGCACTCGTGGACTTTCTGCAGGTTGCTTCGACAGCCATGCAGGGTCCTGTCATGGTGGTTTTCAAAAACCCTCGCCTTTTTGTGGCTAGCTCGGTGGCCACCGAGTGCCTGAAACGATTGGAACTGGCGGTTGCAGGTCTTGCACTCAAAGACTCGTTCCGGCGACGACTGATTGATCATGACTGACCCTTCTTCATGATTCCCACGAGATAGCAGTATCAGACAGTTCGCCATGTTTACACTATCAATCTCCTCTCCTCCTCTAGCCTTCTCTCTGATCATACTACGCATCATGGTGATGTAACAGAAATAGAAGCCAGTTTGCTTTGCTAATTAAATGATAGTATATAACAAGTGAACGCTACATATATGTTGAGGCTTTGCCCCTTCTGCCATGCACATTTCAGGTCGCACTACCGAATGGCTTACCTTGCTGACTTCATTACCCTGACTTTACAAAATTCTGCCACTATCAGAGCTGCTGAGGTATGATGTGTAGACTGTGGTAGCAGGGTCCCGGAGGTAAGATCAATGCTTGTTCTTTCTAGAGCAGCGTAGAGACTCGGGTGTGGAGTGTAGTTGCTGCGAAGTTTCCAGCAAAAAAAAAATTGCGCTTTCGCTGTCTAGATTGTTTTAAGTAGGAAAGGGATTGCACGAGTGTAGTTGCGCGGTCATGGATTGGTTAAAGTTGACATCGAAGAACAAATGGGAGTTTACTTAGCGGGGAAGGAGAAGCGTGGGTCACACGTTCGTTTGCGGTGGACGCGGTCTAGATGTGCTCAAGCTACTTCGCATCTTCGTCTTTTCATACTTGAGATATCGAACTTGTAACTGTAAGACAAAGTGGCACTGCAAGAAACCTCCGACGTGGCCACAGTTGCCTTTTAGTCCTGCCTCTACATCGGAATATTTGAAACTAGTCTATCAGATTTTATGACCAGGTTTTGGTGATTAATAATGAAAAAATACTACAAGATTACAAGTAATGGAAAGCGTTTTTGCTCCGTGCACTGACAGTAAGCCATACTTAAAAAATGCTCCTGAGGTGTTTATTTTCGAGATCAAAGTTGTATATGCATGTGCAATATTTACGTTAATATGGGCTTGAAAATGTATATTTCACAGGCATTCCTTATATCTTACAACGAACATCCCAAATATTGAGTGAGAAACTTAATCAGAACATTATCTAATGGTTCTATGTTTTTTCCCCCTCTTCATGTCTAATTGTGTTATAATTTGGTCATGCTTAATGCTTAAGTGGTCAAAAAAATAATTTTTTAATATTTATAAATAAAATTAGAAAAAATAATATAAATTCTAATTTACACGCAAAACCGTCGGATCTAGTTAAAAGTTGTCTACAGTTCATGCATCTATTTGAGCTAGGTCACGCATGTATAACTGTGTAATCCTAGGCAGGATCTACTCAAAACTTGTCTACCACCGAGTAACACGTGACTTTGGATTAAAATTGACCATCTGTGATGCCTAAGTTCACACATATTAACAAGACTACTTAATGTTCCCTATGTTCCAAAATAAGTATCCAATTTAATTTTTTAAAATAAATTAATTTTAATTTATTTTAAAAAACTAAATATGACATTTATTTTGAGATGGAGGGACTCAATTAAATTGTTTTCATGCTGATGGATTAGTAGGATAGAAATAAATGCACATATTGCTACCCTTTTTAAAACAAAGTGACCAAGGAAGGCAACTAGTTTATATGAGTTGTGTGGATGTTAAGTGGCTTTGAATCATACTTGTTGGGTGGTAATTGTCGTTGGATGAGAGTACTCTAACCTAATTTTTTCTTTGAAATTCTAGCCCTCCTGGATCTTTATATTGTCTCTTTAGTTTATCTTCTTCTTGTATTTCAGATCTTGATTTTTTAGGGAGCGGCTTTCATGCTATTTTCACTTGTTTAGTAGCTTTGTGTTTGGGAAAGGTTTTTTAATTCTTTCGTAACATATTTTGTATTTTTTTTAGCTAATATTTCTTTTATCATAAATTAACAGTTTATTTAAAATAATATTAATTTTTATTGAAAGCTTATGATATTCTTTTTCAAGAGGCCCATTGATGTAAACCTGAACTCATGCGGCAGCTAGGTGAGCCCAAGCTCATTAAGCCATCATATTTATATCTAATAACTTATGTTACTCAAGAGGTATTTTACCCTTGAGTAATGTGGGCCATCAAATTTAAATCTCCCAGCCCAAAGAGCTCACGCATCATGCATGAATTCAGGCTTACTTCAACTTTTACTTTTTTTTTAAATATTTAATCACTTAAACTAGATAAAATAAAACAAACTTTTTTATTAAATAGCGCTCTTAAGACGGAAGGAGCATATTCGTTTATTGATAAAAAAAATATTAACTTATTTTCCATTTTATAATCTGTGGGCGGTTAAATCCGCTGATAGCATTAATACGTTCCATTTATATTTCTAGTATGGACACTGGCATATAAAGCGTGTAAACTTATGCCATGGTTGACGTGTCCTGATAGCGTGCAATATGCATGAATCAGGTGAAGCAACTTGCAAGGGGCAAAGTCCGACTCTGGAAATGAAGAACTTAGTTAGTGGACCGTAAATAAAGACTCCAATATTTCTCTCATTCTAGCAAACAGAATTAAATGTATTTTTTTATTTAAAATGCGTACATATGGGGCAATTGGTATTCCACTAGCAAATTACAAGTCACATGGGCACCATCTTATCTTCAAAAGAGTATTTAATGTTTTTCACTAACAATGAGCTCAGTTGGCACACACATTAGTGTACGCTAGAATCAGCAGCATACATACCAACAATTTTAATAAATATCAAGAGCCCCCTTGTGCGGCTTACCTCCTTATCAGTGGAAGCATGCATCTCTTATCTTTACAACAAACTTCAAGTAGAATGGAAGAGTTTTTCATACCCCTCATTGACAATATGCCCAATGAAAGCTATGCATGAGAGTTATTCATCTATAAGATCAATGGTGCACACACTAAGTGCATATTAGCATCAGTATTGTTGATGCTAGTGCACTGTTGTATGTGACGTCAAACTTAAGTATCAATGGCTTTCATATGTAGCTTATGCTATTTTTAGAAAAGAATTTTTTATGCTACCCTCTTACAATGAAACTAGCACAAGCTATGCATATGGAGTCATTAATATTTAAGATCAATAATATATACATTAGTGTATATTAACATCAGTGCACACATGCTAATGCATGTACATCGACGGCTCATGTGTATAACTTACATTGAGCTTATTATTAGTGAAGAGTAAAGAGAACTCTTCTCGCTGTGAAAAGTGAGCATAATAAATACTTTTAAGAATAGAACTAAAAGGTGCAATGTTATGCCCAAACAACAATAAAATAATTTTTTTAAAAAAAGTCATGCGCATTAAAGTCGTGTCTATTCATTTCACTCAATCTGCATCGTTCCACTCAATCTACCAAAAAAGATGGAGTCAACTTAAAACCTGACTAGAGGGGATTATCTTCAGTTCATACTTAAAGACTAAGGTACTCCAAGATTGACTCGAAAGGGATGTGTCATCTACTTGAAAAATGCTTACGTTACATTGAAAAACGTACATGAAAAGTCTATTTCATCTTTCTATCACCATTGATGAATGGGACCCACAAAATGGGTCCCACTCATCAATGGTCATGGGAAGATGAAAAAGACTTTTCGCGTACATTTTTTAACGTCATGTTAGCATTACTCCATCTACTTATATGTTTTCATCACTTTTGCTGATTACTGATAGGCACCTTCTTCTTTCAAATCTAGAAATAGGATTTAAATAGGTGGATACTATGGATGTCAGTCGGTCACATATAGGGTAAAACCTAACTCAACTCAACGTTAATAAGTTGGGTTAAAGTTTACAAATTCAGCACAATTTAGGTCGGGTCCAAGTTTTAGGTGATCCAACTCAACCCAACCTGATTAAGGTTATAAATATAAATTTTTTACTTTTTTATTTTGATAAAACTCAACCTAACCTTAATAGGTTAGGTTTGGGTTTTCAAATTTAACCCAAATAGCTATTTGGGTAGGATTCAAGTTTAACATTTTTTAAATGGTATCGGGTTTGGGTCGAACCTGACCCAGTGGCATCCCTAGTGAATATGTTTTCTTAACCAACTCCGTAGCTAGGGCCCCCAACCATGCCACATAGGTTTCCAAACATGGTAAGCAGAGGGCAAATGTACATAGATGGGTGCTGCATTTTATATACTATGTTGGGAACCTTATGTGTCATGGTCGGAGATGCCTTTATTTAAATAATGGGAAGAAATTATTATGCTCCCATCCAACAATAAGCATAGTATAAGCTGAGTATGAGAATGCTTCATTCATGAGATTGATGGTGCATGCTAGCATTAGTAACAATGATACTAATGTACATTATCGTGTACACTGTCAATCTTAAATATCAAAGGCTCTCGTGCACGGCTTACCTAAGCGTATTGTTAGTGGGAACATGAAAAATGCTTCCTAAATAATAGTAGTGAATGATTTTCTCTGTGAGAAGTAATAAAAGAATTCTCACCAACAAACCATGTACTAACTCTGTAGAAGTCAATCTTAGTGTTTAGAGGATTTGATATTGATGTACACCAAATAATATTAAGATTTTCTTTTTGGTAAACTAAGGATAATGTGCCAAAACATAAAAAATGCGATGAGTTTTTTTCCATATTACCTAGCCGAAGAAGTTAATATTCTATATTCTTTATTTTTTAGAGTAAATTTCATATTACCTATCTTAGGACAAAATTGCCCTTAAGTCTTAAATAAACTTAATCTTCATATAGATCCCCATAAATGAACAATGTGGCGCCATTTCAATGGAGATGATTGATCGGCAATAAGGTGGAGTTCGCCAGCGGGAGATGACTGACAGCAACTCACCAGCGAATCACCAGAGACAGTAAAACCCCATTTTTTTCATTATGGAAGCTGTTTATGGTAAAAAAAGCTTCATTTCAGGTGATTTGATCTCCCTTTGACCACTATAATAGAGAGAATTCGTATTTGCATCCATTACAATGGAGAGGTAGGAAATGATGGCGGTATATAGTTGAAAAGTCGCGGTTGATGAACATTTATTTGTCAATAAGGTTCATCAAGTTGTGGGTTCAAGTCAAAAAAGACTTGTTGTCAATGATAATGTGACTTTGAAGTATATAGTTTCCTCTTTGTAATAATTCATTCTGTATAAATTAGAAGATGATGAAGGCCTGCATTGTGACAACCACCATTTTGCAATGATATACTATATAACATAGCTTTGTCCGACATGTACAAATTATATCCACGTGACCAAACATGATGGTCGTCAATGCATATATCACACAAAATAGGATATATTTTGTGTTCAAATTAAACATTAAAGTAATTACATAGCCAAAATATTATATCAAATTCATGGAGCATAGTAATTTTTAATTACATGTGTGTGATTATTGTGCGCAAAGCAGACAGTTATACAAAATTGAGACATATCATGCCTTTACATACTGGTCACAAAATAATTACAAAGATTATATCTAAAGTAGCTATTATTTATACTCAGCAGTGGAATTAAAATCTAATTTAATGCTAAGTAGAAAACTCATGACGGTAATAAATGAATTCAAAAATAAATACAGAAAGCATTGGTTCGTCAGATGACGATAAATCCAAAGTCGTGATATTGAAGAGAGTTCCTCCCGACACTCATGGGGCAACGGGAAGCTCAGTAAGTAAGGATTTTTCCCATGATGCTCCACAATGCAAGCGTCATACCGATTATTTTTCTCGGTAGGTATCTAGATAAAATATTACAATTCTAAGTATAACCCTAGAATTACCTAGAAAATGCAAGTACCATGACACAAATCAGGGTATAAAAAACATAACGCATGTATGATATTTTTTAGAAAAACTCAAGCAAATAAGCATAACAGAGTAAAAATATGGTATATAAAACATAACACATGTATACCATTTCTTTAGAAAACTCAAGCAAATTAGCGTAACAGAGTAAAAATATGGTATATAAAACAAAACTCATGTATACCATTTCATTAGAAAACTCAAGCAAATAAGTATAACGGAATGAAAATGGTACATAAAAAGTCAACCAAAAGAGCAAAGCATAAGCTAGAGTTTAAGACCCCCTACCTTGAACGTGAAGTGCAAAATTTAAAATTCAAAAAGTCTCAAACGGAAAAACCGACCTCTCCACTGCGTCTAACATGATTGATTTTGTAAGGACTCTCTTTTCTAATCCGGTTTTCGTTTTACTTTAATTATCGGTTATTGTGAGGTTAACACGTTTTCTAATTTATTTGGTAGTTTCAAAGATATATGGTGTTTATGATGGTTTTAATCAAAATCAACTTTAAGATTAGTGATTTTGAATCAAATATGAATTTTTAGGATTTTTCTGAATTTTTATTATTTTCCCGAAAATTAGGGTTTTGGCGGGACCCCTGTGGGCCCACCGTTGAAATTTTGGTTTTTGTGTTAAATGAACCCAGACATTAACTTAAGCTTATACAAAAATGTTCAGAATTTTTTCAGATTTAATTAGTGCTTAAATTTGTAAAATACCCATTTTTAGCCTATTTTTATATTTATACCCCACAACTTACCTATACATACCCCAAAGATTACTATAAAATGCTAAACCTGAGCCATTCCCATTTTGGGAATAGGCTGAGGAGGAGAGGTCAAGCCTAATCCCCAATTAGGCTCGGATTAGAAGGTGTTTAAGGTAAGCACATTCTAATTAAGCATTAAATCTTAGCTTTCTTCTTAATTCCTTCTAAATCTACCATTTCCCCTTTGTTTCAATTCATTTTTGAACATCAAAACTACTTATTTATATTTTTGCTACAAACCCTAGCTCTCAAAATCCAATTTTTTATGTTCAACAAGCCCTAGATCTAAGTTTTTAATTAGGGTTTTCTTTGTTAAATCGGTTTTAATGGAGTTTAATTCAAACTCTATGTCTTTGTAAGGTTTTCAAGAAGGGTGACTATCAATCCAAGCCTAATCAAGGGATAAGGTAATGGACTTTCAAAATTTTAGTCTTTCTATGGTAAAACTCTTGATTTTGTGGTTTATTTTGAATGAAGTTACTTGATTTAGTGTTCTAATGGCATGATTAGAAACTGGTAATCTTTAATCCCGATTTCATAGGGTTTTGTCTTGTTATGATGTGGTTTAGCATTCTGGAAGTCACGGTGGATTTTTAATAGCATTTAGGTTGTTAGATGGTGATTTGGAGTGTCATCAATTTCAGTTTGAATATTCGAAAAGAAGAAGAAGGTCGTTTCTGCCTTATTGGTGTTCGAACGGCCCTTCTGAGCGTTCAAACGGTAACACTGTCGGATCGACCGATTTCCAGTTAGCCGATCGAACGGGCCTCCTAGGCGTTCAAACGACAATACTGTAAATTCGAAATTTTCTTGTTTAGCCGATCGATGGCTACACAGTAGAATGTTGTTCTACTTGTATGATGTTTATCTCGATGATTCTACTTTAACTTGCCAATTTCATATGAATGTGGAGTGTTTTAAGCTATATTATGCTACTAGAAAGGCATACTACTGAGGTTATGAAGTTGAGATATATATTTAGAGATTTGTGGAATGACTTATGGTTTGTGGTATGATGTTGGAATTGTCATCTTGAAGTTATGAATGATCGATTCTCTATAGTTAAATATATTTTCAGTAGAACTACAGCCTACTAATGGACTGATTTGGCATGATATGATGTGGTTAATGGATGTGTGGATGTTAGTGAATGTCATGGCTTAAAGATGAAGTGAATGATCTTATATGTGTTTAGCCTTTGTGGTTGAGCTTGGATTTGAGTAATGGTTTCAATGATTCTTCTTCTATGATTTCCGCTGGAATTCATGATTAGATGTTAATTCACATGTGTAGTATGGTAGTGAGTTAATTCCAAGAATATTGAAATGCATTGAGAGAAGTGCTTCTATAAGGTACACACACGTGGGGATTTAATGATGATGTTGAAGCTTTATATTATGATTATGAATTATGCATTAGGGGCTGATGAGAGCACTTATCATGGATTAGGATTCATGTATGCCTTGCCCACGTATGTATCATGTTGCATGCATCATGAAAATGAATTTCCAATTGAGGCTTTATCGAGGTTAATCGAATTTGACCGATTGGATGCAATGTGGGAAATTGTGTGCCGGATTGATCGGTTGTGGCTTAATCGAAACTTGATTGGTCCGAAAGGACATGTTTTGATTTGAGTTCCTGTGTGGAACGAGTGCACTGTAAGGACCCTCATCTCTAAACCGGTTTTTGTTTTCTTTTAATTATCAGTTATCGTGAGGTTAACGCTTTTTTCTTATTTATTCTGTGGTTTCAAAGATAAATGGTGTTTATGATGGTTTTAATCAAAATCAATATTACGATTAGTGGTTTTAAGTGATTTTGAATCAAATGTGAATTTTTAAGATTTTTTTGAATTTTCACTATTTTTTCAAAAATTAGGGTTTTGGTGGGACCCTTGTGGGCCCCACCGTTAAAATTTTAGTTTTTATGTCAAATGAACCCAGATATCAACTTAAGGTTATACAAAAAATTTTAGAATTTTCTCAGATTTAATTAGTGCTCAAATTTGTAAAATGCTCATTTTTAGCCTATTTTTTTATTTATACCCCACAACTTACCTATACACACCCCAAAGCTTACTATAAAATGCCAAACCTAAGCCATTCCCATTTTGGGAATAGGCTGAGGAGGAGAGGTCAGGCCTAATCCCCAATTAGGCCCGGATTAGAAGGTGTTTAAGGTAAGCCCATTTTAATTAAGCGCTAAATCCTAGTTTTCTTCTTAATCTCTTCTAAATCTACCATTTCCCCTTTGTTTCAATTCATTTTTGAACATCAAAACTACTTATTTACATTTTACTACAAACCCTAGCTCTCAAAATCCAATTTTTTATGTTCAACAAGCCCTAGATCTAAGTTTTTAATTAGGGTTTTCTTTGTTAAATCGGTTTTAATAGAGTTTAATTCAAACTCTATGTCTTTGTAAGGTTTTCAATGGCATTTAGGTTGTTAGATGGTGATTTGAAGTATTATCAATGGAGTTTCAGTTTGAAATTGCGAAAGGAAGAAGATGGTCATTTCTGCCTTGTTTGCGTTCGAACGGCCCCTCTGGGCATTCGAACAGCAACACTGTCGGATCGACAGATTTCCAGTTCATCCGATCGAACGGCCTGCTGGGCGTTCGAATGGCCAAACTGTAAATTTGAACTCTTCCTGTTTAGCCGATGGAACGGCCCCTTCTAGGCGTTCGAACGGCTACACAGCATATTTGTGTTCTATTTGCATGATGTTTATTTCGATGATTTCACTTTAACTTGTCAATTTCATATGAATATGGAGTGTTTTGAGCTATATTATGCTACTGGATAGGCACACTATTGAGGTTATGAAGTTGAGATATATGATCAGAGATTTGTGGAATGACTTTTGGTTTGTGGCATAATGTTGGAATTGTCATCTTGAAATTATGAATGGTTGATTCCTTATGGTTAAGCATATTTTTAGTAGGACTACAACCTATTAATGGACTGATTTGTCATTATAGAATGTGGTTGTTGATGTGTGGATGTTGGTGAATGTCATGGCTTAAGGATGAAATAAATGATCTTATATGTGTTTAGCCTTTGTGGTTGAGCTTTGATTTGAGTTATGATTTCAATTATTCTTCTCCTATGATTTCCGCTGGAATTCATGTTTAGATGTAAATTCACATGTGTAGTGTGGTAGGGAGTTAATTTCAAGCATGTTGATATACATTGAGTGAAGTACTTCTACTAGGTACACACACATGTGGGGATTTATGATGAGGTTGAAGCTTGATATTATGATTATGAATGATGCATTAAGGGTTGATGAGAGCACTTATAATGGATTAGGATTCATGTATGCCTGGCCCACATATGTACCATGCTGCATGCATCATGAAAATGAATTTCTAATTGAGGCTTTATCGAGGTTAATCAAATTTGACTAATTGGATGCAATGTGGGAAATTGTGTGCCGGATTGATCAGTCGTGGCTTAATTGAAACTTGATTGGTCTGAAAGGACATGTTTTGATTTGAGTTCCTGTGTGGAACGAGTGCACTCCCCGGGTTGAGTCTAGAGAAATGGAATTATGTGGGGACGAGTTGTGTACTTGTCTTACAGATGTGAGATTGTTATTATGAGTGTCATCTGGACCCTAAGAATCCAGTGTGGTATGTCGTGTGCACCCACTACCACGTGTTATAGGGTTCCCTATGTGGGAATTCGGGCTCTCCCCTCCGCAGGAGATGTCCCTGGGCGAACACCCCTGCTCTAGATTCTCTATGTGAGAATGGGACATCCTTGGCCAAGATCGTCCCAGCTTTAGGGATTGACAACCCCGATCTTTCTTTAATTCTTGTGTAGAATTTTGGACCATGACACACCTTTGTGGCCTTGTCTATGTTCCCATCTGTGTGACACTAAATTGTGATTACTCCTTGATGGAGGATGTTATGATGTGATGCATGATAGAATATGTATGTTAGAGATACATTCATGCAGGATGTTATGATGTGATGTATGATGGAATATGTATGTTAGAAATACATTCACGCAAGTTGTTATGATGTGATGCATGAGGGAATATGTATGTTAGAGATACATTCATGCAAGTAGTTATGATGTGATGCATGAGGGAATATGTATGTTAGAGATGCATTCATGCAGGTTATTATGATGTGATGCATGATGGAATATGTATGCAGGTTATTATGATGTGATGCATGATGGAATATGTATATTAGAGATACATTCATCCAAGTTATTGTGATGTGAATGATACTATGTGGATCATGCACTATGTTGCAGGTTTAGGTGATGTGTATGTGTGATCAGAAAATGATGCACCTTGTCAATCTTTGATCTGAATGATTATATTGATATGCTATCATATTTTCAATGATGATAGTTATATTAAAAACCATTGCTGAGTTTGTTAAACTCACCCCTCTTTCTTGTGTTTTGCTTTGGGGCTGCGTGGTGCGACACGCAGACGGACAGGATCTCCTCTTTGAGGAAAGGTCAGAGATGACTTGGATGTGATCGTGGAGATCTTTGTGTGACTTATTTTCCTTGGTTTTATGCTTTATGTTTTGAACCTTTGTGTAGGGTTCTCTGATGGATTATGTCACATTTTACAGTTGTGTTGCTTAAGACTTATTTTGAGCCAGTGTGGGCTATAGTTGACTAAGCATGTGGGTTTGAGATTAGTTGTTTACTTTGTGTTAAGCAACTTTCTTTATGTTCTTCTTATTTACTCTTGCTCAAAGTGGAATGTGTGTACTCCGTAATTCTGTTAAGTCGCCCGTGTTAGGGTTAAGTCTTTCGCTAAATTATTTCTCAATTTCCCTTCGTCGCCTCCGCGCGCTTGACCGGCCCCTGGACCGGGTTCGGCTCGGGTCGGGCATCGCCGGGGCGTGACAAAGTTTTTGGTATCGGAGCACATCTTTGTCCAAGAGTAAATATGGTTTGTGTGACAAGTCTTGCTTGCTTGCTTGTTTGTGTGCTTTCTGATTGTTTGGTTGTGTGCTTTCGGGTTATTAGGTTGTACGATTAATGTCTGGTTGTTGTGTAGATGGCTGGCCCTAATCATGCAGGCGCTAATAACCATCATGGTGCCAGAGACCCAAGGGTGGACGTTGTGTTGACCACCATTGAGGGGTTGACACAAGTGGTCCAGGATAAGCACCGAGTGGTGGCAGCTCTAAGTCTCTCTCGCTCGAGGGATTCAAGAAGCTTAATCCCCCTAGCTTCAAGGGTGGATTGGATACCTCTGTGGCGGATAATTGGAGGCTTCATATGGAGAAGATTTTTAGTGCTCGACGTTGCTCAGACGAGGAGAAGACTAGACTTGCAATCTTCACGTTCGAGGGCGAAGCTCAGAGGTGGTGGTTATCGATGGAGCGTCAGAGGCTCCATAGTCGAGTGGACATTCCATGGGAGGAGTTCTTGTCAGCCTTTAATGACAAGTACTTCCCTCTTCATGTCCGAGAGGAGAAGAAGAAGGAGTTTCTCAGCCTGCAGTAGGGTTCTATGACGGTCTTGGCTTATGAGACCCGTTTTGTGGAGCTTGAGCGCTTTGCTCCTTGCTTCTTCAGTGATGAGTATGAGCGAGCACGTAAGTTTGAGGATGGTCTGAAGCTTTTCATCAAAGGCCGAGTCGTGCCCTTTAGGCACAAGACCCTTGCTGAGGTACTTGAGACGGCCATCGTGGTGGAGCGGGATTCTGATGAGTATATCCGGAAGAGAGGGCAGCAGCAGCAGCCTAAGAGGTCGAGGCCGGAGGATAGCCTTAACCGCCGGGATCATAAACGGTGAGATACCCGTCATGCGAGGCATAACATCAGCATATGCAACAGGATCCTCATGATTGCCGTGCTAGTGTGACTTGTTATGATTGTCGGCAGAAGGGGCACTATGCCAATGAGTGTCCCTAGAGTGCTGGGCGTGCTCAGAGGCGTGCACCGATGACACCTAATTCTGGTCCCATGCAGCCGAGAGCACCACCGGCGAGAGCACCTACCGGGCAGCCCGATGGCAAGGGGAAGAAGCCGGCTCATGATGGGAGAGTCTTTACTATTTCAGTGCAAGAAGCGGCTAACTCTTCCGGCGTGGTGGAAGGTATGATTCTCATTGCCTCCCACTATGCTAGAGTGTTATTTGATACCGGTTCCTCTCATTCTTTTGTCTCCCCTCATTTTGCTCATGAGTTGGATGCTTGTTATAAGTTGTTACATGTTCCTTTGCGTGTGTCTACACCTTCATCCTCTCTTCGAGCGAAAAGTATATTGAGATGATTCCTATGGAGATCGGTGGGCATGTGCTACATATGGATCTGATTATATTACTGATGATTGATTTTGATGTGATCCTGGGCATGGATATGATGTTTAAGTTCCATGTGCATGTAGACTGTCGCAGGAGGTGTGTGAAGTCTGAGTTGCCAGGAGCTAAGCCTTTTATCTTCCAAGGGGTGAAGCATTCTAATGGCAAGTTCTTGGTCTCATCCTTCAAGGCCAAGAAGGGGATCGATAGCGGATGCGAGGCTTTCCTTGCTAGTGTTACGGGGTTGAACATGGAGTTACCTTCTTTGGATTTCGTTCGTGTTGTGGCAGAATTTCCTGATGTCTTCCATAGTGACTTGGCGAGTTTACCACCGGAGAGGGAGATAGAGTTTTGCATTGACCTTATTCCAGGCACTACTCCTATTTCTAAGGCTCCCTATCATATGGCTCCAGCCGAACTTAAAGAGCTTAAGGCTCAGCTAGAGGATCTTATGGATAAGGGGTATATTAGGCCGAGTGTATCTCCTTGGGGCGCTCCGGTCTTATTTGTTCGAAAGAAGGATGGTTCTCTGCGGTTGTGTATCGACTACCGAATGCTTAATCAGGTAACCATCAAGAACAAGTACCCTTTACCTAGAATTGATGATTTGTTTGATCAGTTACAGCAGGCACAGGTCTTCTCTAAGATCGATTGGAGATCGGGTTATCACCAACTTCAGATCCGTCCTGATGATGTTGCAAAGACGGCTTTCCGTACCCGATATGGGCATTATGAGTTCTTAGTGATGCCTTTTGGTCTTATTAATGCACCAGCCTCATTTATGGACTTGATGAATCGAGTCTTTCGGCCTTATCTTGATCGGTTTGTAATTATATTCGTGGACGATATTCTGATTTATTCGGCCAATGAGGAAGAGCATGAAGCACATTTGAGGATTGCCTTGCGAACTTTACGGGAGCATCATCCCTTTACGAAGTTTGACAAGTGTGAATTTTGATATGATGTGATGCATGATTGGATATATATGTTAGAGATATATTTCATGCAGGTTGATATGATGTGATGCATGCTGAGATATGTATGTATAGAGATACATTTCATGCAGGTTGATATGATGTGATGCATGATATGACATGTATGTTAGAGATACATTTCACGCAGGATGATATGATGTGATGCATGATTGGATATGTATGTTAGAGATACATTTTATGCAGGTTGATATGATGTGAATGGCATTATGTGGATTATACATTATGATGCTGGTTTAGGTGATGTGTATGTGTGATCAAAAAATGATGCACCTTGTCAATCTTTGATCTGGATGAGTTTATTGCTATGCTATCGTATTTTCGATGATGATAGTTATATTAAAAACCATTGCTAAGTTTGTTAAACTCACCCCTCTTTCTTGTGTTTTTGCTTTGGGGCTGCGTAGTGCGATACGCAGACGGACAGGATCTCCTCTTTGAGGAAAGGTCGGAGATGACTTGGATGTGATCGTGGAGATTCTTATGTGATTTATTTTCCTTGGTTATGCTTTATGGTTAGAACCTTTGTGTAGGGTTCTCTGTTGGATTTTTATGCTACTTTATACAGTTGTGTTGCTTAAGACCTATTTTGAGCCAGTGTGGACTATGGTTGACTAATCATGTGGGTTTGAGACTAGTTGTTTACTTTGTGTTAAGCAACTCTCTTTCTTTTCTACTTATTTACTCTTGCTCAAAGGAATGTGCGTACTCCATAATTCTGTTAAGTCGCCCGTGGTTAGGGTTAAGTCTTCCGCTAAACTATTTCTCAATTTTCCCCTCATCACCCCCGCGCGCTTGACCGGCCCCTGGACCGGGTTCGGCTCAGGTCGGGCATCACCGGGGCATGACAGATTTAGCTGAAAATGACTCTTGAATCGTCTGATTCAGACTCCGGACGAGGGAGAAATGAAAGAGAGAAATTTTGAAGGTGTAAAGAGAAAATGGTGTGCTGAGCCTATTTATAGGTTGGGCGCGCAACTTAACGCATGATCCGTCAATGAGCGTGCATCGCTCCCCTGTTACGCATCATGACGGCGTGCCACATGGAGCAGTGCCCGTTGCAACGCGAGTGTGCACTATCGCGAGTTTCATTTTTTTTCTTTATTTTTTTAAAGTTTTCAAAAACTTTAAACGTGAGTAACTTTCTCTCCTAGACTCCGTTTTGCGCATTCTTAGTACTAATGGACTAATGTCCATGAGTCTTATCAAACTAGACCCCACATGGGGAGTTTTCTACACTTTCCAAGTGGGTTTTGCCCATGTGGCATATTTTTCGATGTCGTAACTTCTGGCCACGGTGTTCAATTAGAGTGGTTCAAGGCCCATTATACTCATCTTTTACTCCTCTAATCATATCATTACGAAAACTCATCAAGTAAACTCTTTAATTAATTATAACTCGACAAAAACTCGAATAAAAGCATTATTAGAGTCAAACAAATCACATTAAAAAATCAGGGTCGTTACATGCATACTACAATTATTGTTTTTCATTAAGAAGGCAAATTAAAAATTATTACCATTATATACAGAGATGAAAGAGCCTAACAATGGTGACAAATCACCATCAGTGAAAATGAACCAGACTATCAATAGAGATAAATCATGGCAATATCAACTCACCCCAACTTGAATGGCAAATTGCAGACACAAGTCAATGATACACAATTCACTTGTGAAACAGTAAAGTAGCAATGAATTTTAGACTACGTGATATTATACTTTTATTATTACTTTATCGTGTTGTCGAACACACAATATTTATAATATCATGTTCAATAAAAGGAATATTATATAGTGATTCAAAATACAAAAGCAATATCTCACAAATTCTTGTTAGCGTAGATACAATAACACAACTTCAAAGAATATCATCCATGCGATAACACGATAAAATTTGTAAGTGTGTATCCGAATTGATGATGAGTTATATTGCATATTGATTAACATGTTAATATCCATTACAGATTGGGAAACCTGGAAGATGTCAACTTAATAAATCCATGTCACTCATCGTACAACATTCCAACACCTACATAACCTGCTACATAAGTCATTAATACTATATTTGAAGAAATGTCGCTAACAATGGGTGTGATAAGGACTTCATTTGATAACTATGATCCCCCATATAACCCTAAAAATTATGATAACCAAGAATTTGAGGAAGTGTCAAGTGATGACCAATGGAATGAGAATGATATAATTACATCGAAAGTATGTCTGACCATGAAGAATTTGGACACAACGAGATGCCCAGTAATATGACATTGTGGCTGAGGTATAGTAGGGGACAATCAATGATCTCAACTTATTGGAACCAAATATCGGTGAGGGCAAGGTAATGATGCGGAGTTTGCAAGTAAAGGACTACCAAAATCAACTCTAATTATGTACACGTCTCCTAAACTTGATACATTTCAAAAGGGTTTTGATCGACCTTACAATAATGACAGATTTCACATATTGGGTTGTAGATGAGAATAAGAATATGCTCACCACAAAGTGCTATGTCCAGTCTTTCAAGTGGTACATAAAGACTTCAAATATAAGAGATCATGTGACTATGACAAGTGCCCGACTATGCTTGTGGAATGCAAAGGAAGTCAATTGACTATCCTTTAGTATCGCACCTTTAGATTGCGAGAAAATATTACGCATTATTCAAATATTCAACAAACATTACACCAAAAAGTACAATAAGATATATTTTAAGGCATTAGGGTATAACTGTGAACTACAAGAGATGTTGGGAGTTCAAGTATGGCACACTTATGATATTTACATAGTCATATTTACGAAAACATTACTTTTGAACATTACGTGTTATCGGTCACAATAGGCTTATATAGTCGCATTTTTCTTAAACAAGACTTGTTTACTTCTCGTGTTACCATGAACACGCTACTTATAAATACCAATTTTTAGAAAATGCGACTAGTAATCTTTTCGTGTTCTCAGGAACAAAACTTGTTAACCTGTCTTTAATTTTTTTAATATTAACTACATAAAATCCAGTCATGCAGGTAAAGCATTATATGATTTAATTTATGGGGACCCAGACGAATCCTATTACATACTTCTTGCATATAGAATTTAGATACAAATAATTAATTTATGCAGAGTAGTTGTAAGGACCCTCATCTTTAAACCGGTTTTGTTTTTCGTTAATTATGGGTTATCGTGGAATTTACGCGTTTTCTGATCTTATTCGGTGATTTCATAAATAAATAGTGTTTGTGATAGTTTTAACCAAAATTAACTTCAACATTAGTGGTTTTAAGTGATTTTAAACCAAATGTGAATTTTTGAGATTTTTTGGAATTTTAACTATTTTCCCAAAAATTAGGGTTTTAGCGGGACCCCTGTGGGCCCTACGGTCGAAAATTTTATTTTTGCATCAAATGAACCTAGACATATACTTAAGGTCCCACAAAAATTTTCAGAATTTTATTAGGCTTAAAATGTGCTTAAATTTGCAAAATACCCACTTTTAGCCAACTTTTCATATTTACACCCCAAAACTTACCTATGCCTACCCCAACCCTTACTATAAAAGGGTAAACCAGAGCCATTTCCATTTTTGGGAATAGGCTAAGGAAGGAGGGCTGGCCTAATCCCCACTTAGGCCCGAATTAGAAGCCGATTAAGGTAAGCTTGCTCTAATTAAGCACTAATCCATGGCTTTTCTCTTAATTTCTTCCAAATCTACCATTTTCCCCTTGATTCAATTCATTTTTGACCATCAAAAGCTACTAATTTGTGTTTTACTACAAACCCTAACATTCAAAATTCGATTTTTACTACCAACAAGCCCTAGATCTAAGGTTTAATTAGGGATTTCTTGGGTAAATCGATTTCTATTAGAGTTTAATTCAAACTCATTGTGTTTTCAAGGATTTCAAGAAGGGTGACTCTTCAATCCGAGCTTAATCAAGTGCTGAGGTAATGGGTCTTCGAAATCTCTGTTTATCCATGGTAAAACTCTTCATTTTTTGCTTATTTCGAAATGGTTTGCTTGATTTAGTGTGTTAATGGTAAGATTAGAAAATAGAATTATTTAATCCCGATTTCTTAGGGTTTTGCATTATTATGGTTTGGTTTGATATTCTGGAAGTCAAGGAGGACTTTTGATGATGATTAGGGTGTTAGATGTGGATTTGAAGTGTTATCTATGGTGTTTTGGTTTGATTTTGCGAAAGGAAGAAGATGACTGTTCTGCCGTGTTGGCGATCGATCGGCCTTGCAGGGCGATCGATCGGCTGAACTGTAAATTTCAAAATTTTGCGTGTAACCAATCGAATGGCCTGAAGGGCGATCGATCGGCTACACAGGAAATTGCATGTTGTGCATATGATGTTTATTTTGATGATTCCACTTTAGCTTGCCAATTTTATATGAATGTGGAGTGTTTAAGCTATGTTAGGCTACTGGAAATGCATGCTATTGAGTTTATGGAGTTGAGATAAATGCTTAGAGAGGGTGGAATGACATGCTTTGTGGCATGATGTTGGAATCGTTATCTTGAAATTATGAATGGTTGTTTTCCTTTGGTTAAGCATATATTTTCAGTAAGACTACAATCATTGTTGGACTGATTTGTCATGATAGATTGTGGTTAGTGGTGTGTGGATGTTGGTGAATGCCATGACTCAATGATGAAATGAATGATGTTATATGTGTTTAGCCTTTGTGGTTGAGTTTTAAATCTAGCTATGATTTCAACGATTCTTCTACTATGATTTCCGCTGGAATTCATGTTTAGGTAGAAATTCACATGTGTAGTGTGGCAGTGAGTTGATTTTCAAGCATGTTGATATGCATTATGTGAAAGGCTTCTACTAGTTACACACACACACACATGTGGGGGTTAAATGATGATGTTGAAGCTTAATATTGTGATTATGAATGATGCATTAGGGGCTGGTGAGAGCACTTATCATGATTAGGATTCATGTATGCTTTGCCCACGCATGTACCATGCTGCACGCATCATGAAAATAGATTTCCAATTGAGGCTTCATCGTGATTAATCGAATTTGACCGATTGGATGCAATGTGATGGAATTGTGTGCCGGGTTTGTCGGTCGTGGATTAATCGCAAGTTGATCGGTCCGAAAGGACATATTTTGATTTGAAGTTCCTGTGTGGAACGATTTGGAGTTCCTGTGTGGAACGAGTGCACTCCCCGGGTTGAGTCTTGTTTAATGGAATGATGTGGGGATGAGTTGTGTACTTGTCTTGCGGATATGTGAGAATATTATTATGTGTGTCATCTGGACCCTGAGAATCCAGTGTGGTATGCCGTGTGTACCCCGCTACCGCGTGTTCTAGGGTTCTCTGTGTGAGAACTCGGGCTCTTCCCTCCGCAGGAGATGTCCCTGGGCGAACACCCCTGCTCTAGATTCTCTGTGTGAGAATGGGACATCCTTGGCCAGGATCGTCCAGGGCGAGCAGTATTAGGGATTGACAACCCCGATCTTTCTTGAATTCTTGTGTAGAATATTGTACCATGACACGCCTTCGTGGCCTTGTCTATGCTCCCGTCTGTGTGACGTTAATGTGGGATTACTCCTTGATGGAGGTTGATTGTGATGACATTATGCATGTGCGAATATGTATGTTAGAGATACATCCATGCATGTTGATTTTGATGTTATGCATGTGGAATATGTATGTTAGAGATACATCCATGCATGTTGATTTTGATGATAAAATGCATGTGGAAATATGTATGTTAGAGATACATCCATGCAGGATTGGTTATGATGTGAATGCATGTGGGAATATGCATGCTAGAGATACATCCATGCAGGTTGAATTATGCATTATGATGCAGTGTTAGAAGACATGAATGTGTAATCAGAAAGTGATGCACCATGTAAATCTGTGATTTGAACGATCTCATTACTATGCTATCGTATTTTTAACGTTGACAGTGATATTAAAACCATTGCTGAGTGTTAAAACCCACCCCTCTTTTGTGTTTTGATTTGGGGCTGCGTGGTGCGACACGCAGACGGACAGGATTGCCTCTTTGAGGAAAGGTCAGAGGTAGCTTGGGTGTGATGATGGAGATCGTTGAGTGACTTACCTGCGTTTGTTTCATGCTTTATGTTCGAACCTTTGTGTAGGGTTCTTGTTTTGGATTTATGTCATATACTACAGTTGTGATGATTATGACTTATTTTTAACCGGTGTGGGCTTTACTTAACTAAGTTTGTGTGTTTGAGATTGTTGTTTACTTTGTGATAAGCAACACCTTTTTCTTCCCTTTTATTTACTCTTGCTCAAAGGATTGTGCGCACTCCATGTTGCTGTTAATCGCCCGTAGTTAGGGTTAAGTCTTCCGCTAGATCATTTCTAAATTTTCACTTCGTCGCCCCCGCGTGTTTGACCGGCCCCTGGACCGGGTTCGGCTCGGGTCGGGCATCGCCAGGGCGTGACAGTAGTAGTTCTAATCAAATTATGTGATACTCCTAGACCTATAGTGGGATACAATTTTAAAAAAGTACTTGAAATATTTGGACCGGTTACAAAAGCGTTTAGAATAACATTGAGGTCATTGCTAACCGTAGATGCGACTTTCTTAAAAGGAAAATATCTCAATTAGCTATTTAATAGCAACTAAACAAGACATAAACAATAATATGTTATGTGTCGTATTTAGAGTGGTTGAGAATGAGTGTGATAAAACTTTGAGCTGGTTTCTTAGATTGCCTAAAAATTATCTATTTTATTATCCTTCAGCCAAATTGAATATAATTGTTTCTAATAAATGCCTTAATTTGATCATTCTTCCCAAACTTATACGATTTCATTCGTCTAGCTAATTTTAAAACAAAACACCAAAGCTTAATACTAATATTTTTTACTTATTTTTAATAAATATATTCTCATTTGCTAAGTTCGTGAAAATGAAATAAATTTATTAAACTACAAACCAATATTAACACTTTTAGCCAAGTTATATCCTTTTAATCGATTTAAATCAAAGTTCGTTAAGAATGTGTACAAATTTTTATATCTTTTAAATTTTAATGAGTCATCCTATTTATTTGTTATATTCGTAATAACAAATTAATAACACCATCTAACTATCATCTCGGGCTTGCACCACATCCTCATTAATTTTTTTAGGAATATGGTAATAACGGTTTGTTCGACCTTGAAATCCTTTTGATTTTTCGTTAGGGAGTCAGCTTTGGGTTCTCTTTTGTATCCAAAATTTATGTAACAAGTTATATTAGTTTATATATATGTGAAAATCAGGCGTGTGTTATTGATGAGACAATTATATAAAAAATATGAAATAACCCATTGGTTAAAACAAAACCAATCAACTTCTTGCTTTCCTATTCAAATGCAACTTTTACATAACACTAAGTTTTAGATGTTATTTCATAAAAATAAACAAGAATATAATACTAATAATAATAAATTAAGTAAATGCTAATTTTAACCTCTTTATGTCACCTGAGTAACTTAGTAATATAGATATTTCAACTTAGTGGTAGATATATAGAAGTAACTATCTTTTATTTTATGCCTTAGCTCAGAATTTACTTACCCCTACCATGTCCACAATAGTATCAGGATCTACTTTAGTACAAAAATTAGTGTTAAATTAATGGCGAAGTCAACTAATGCCCAATGTGGTATAGGCATACATTTGCTTAAAATATTTGTTAAAGACAAAAAAACGCCCAATTTTTTAAAAAAAATATAATAAATAAAAAAGTGATAATAAATAATTAGTAATAATATAATTTTATTTATTTTTTATATTTAAATTTAAAAATTATAAATATAAATGATAAATAAGTTAGTAAATACTAAGATAGCTGAAATTATATAGTGATACTATTCTGTCCTTCACTTTTTAAATTATAATTCTATTATATAATTTATAAATTATTTAATAATATTTTTAATATATATATATAAACTATTTTAAAAAAATGTGGCCTGACCAAGCCATAGCCCAATTTAAGTCGGCTATAGGCCAAGCCCTCCTCATTCCCCTTCAAGCTAGGCCCAGCCCAACCTATCCACCTTTCCGACTCCAACAGGACCACGCCCGCCAAACCCCTGCTCCTCAACTTCACTTAGCAGGATTAATGATGGTAGAACTCAATAAGCGATATCATATCTTGTTCATTTCCTTCGAATGCCTAAACGTTGGCCATCTCCAAGGCAACAATGCTTACGACAAAACAATGGCGTCCAACGTCCGGGCATATTCGGGAATCAAAACTCGCATCACCCACAGCTAAACACCAAGAAGCATCATTTTTTATGGCATAGTAAACGCTTTTTTTTTGTTTGGCTCGAACCCGGGCCGGGTCAACTCAAACCCGACAGGACGGGTTTTCTGGGAACGTCGGGGGAGAGGTCTCTCTCCCCCTAGCCTCACCGCACCAGGGCGAGGATCAGTTCTCCTCTCCCGGTGACTCTCCCTCTTTCTCCCTGCGTTTCTCCCATTCATATTAGGATTCTCCTTCCGTTCCCCTGCACGTCTCTCCCCCATTCCCTCTCTATAAATTCCATCTCCTCCCTCCCCCTCGCCCCACACAGTCCTTCTTCCCTAGTTCAAGGAGAAGAGTTTGTGGGAGCTTGCCGGCAGCGACAAGGGGGAAAGCTAGGCAGTGGGAAGACTGGGCTGAAGAGGGGAAGGCAAAAAGGTAGGATTTTTCTCTCTGATTTGGGTTAATCCCTTCTTCCCAGATTCGGAATCACTGTTCACAGTGAAATATATTGTGCAGTTATCTTATTCCCGGAATCACTGTTCACAATGAGATGGATTGTATAAATTTTTCCAAATTTTATCATCTTCTCTCCCTTACGTTAGTTATATGTCTTTTCCTATTAATCAGAGTTTTGTTGTGGTTTTCTTAGGCTTTTGTGAGGAGCAGTGATTTTGTGTCGGTTTGTGTTTCAAACTAGGCTCAGGTGAGGTCCCTCGTTTGGAACATGAATTGTCCTCTCAGCATGAATTGGTTTGTGGTTGTATTGTGTTGAATGAATCCTTAATACCATGCCTATGCTTAAGTTTGATCTTGCAAAGTATTATATATTGTGATTAAATATGAAATTTCCAAAGTTTGATATGCAGTACTCAGATTCTATTTCACAAAACGTTCATTAATTTTATAGCATGATTCTAAAGTATGGGTTTGGTCTATGAGTGATTTGATTTCATTCTATGCTAGGATGGGTTTTAAAACGAACTTATGATGCTATGAATATAACTGTGAAATTGTGACAGTAATGGGTTTATTCGCCCATCTAGCGTTTGCATCATACCTACATATTTGATTTCCAAATTCTTTCCCAGTGATATAGAATATGTCAGATAAGTGATATAGAATATGTCAGATATGTATGGGTTAATGAAATGAATGAAACCTGGGCACTTCATATACTTTGTTTTTAGCATGTGTAATAGTTGACATACATGTGGGCATGAGATTCTACGCTGCGTTAGGATTATATCTAAAGATGGAAGAAGCCAAGTTATATATGTAGGATCTGTTATGTTTATTTTCTATGTGCCTTAATCAGAAATTTCTTACCTTCTGTTTTGCTCAATTTACTAAGATACATCTAGCTAAAATCCTTGTTTATGCCTTTGTGAACAATGATGGACTGATGGGGGCTGGGGAGAGGTGTATTTTTTTTATACATATATATGGGTTGGCGTAATGTTGTTGATATGAATAATGGAAGCTGTGAGGGGTGGATATAGTGAGTTATATGGGGTAGATGTTCAACATTGAAAGATATATGTTAACAGAAGAAATAAATGCAAAAGTAATAAGAAAATGTGAGCTCGCTGGGTTGTAAGGAAATAATGGGTAAATGGGGAATGATTATCTCCAAATATATGTGTACCTATGTATGCTATCATGGATTGTGGTGTATTGATTGAGTGATTAGTATGTATCTTAGTCAGTAAGTTATTAGATTCGTCTTGCAAGATTTCATGTCCGTGGTGGGAATTTTATTTTTTTACAGCTCTAGGGTGCACATGATACACCTTGTTGGATTCTAAAATTTTTTGGGGAGACTTTGCTAAGAATAAAGGATATAGATAATGAACGGTACTAATGTGAATGATATGTTGATTGGTACGTGAGAGAAATACATTACCTAATTCGTAGATTAGGTTTTAAAAACCCACCTAAGAGTGATGGGTTGACAAGGGTAGTTAAGGTTTGGGTTGGGAGACTCAATTTCAAGATTTAAGATAATAAACTACCCAGGTGCCACGTAGGGATGAGGGTAGACCCCAGCCTTTGGCAGTTCCCTCCCAGTTTCATGGGTCATTACGAGTATACGCGTATGACCACTCACAGCGCATTTGCACCGACGTAAATCACGGATCACATAGCTAGTTCTATAGGTGTTATGGGGAATAAGCTGTATAGATTATACATTATGATGATAAGTGATGATTAGTTATCTAAGATGATGTACATGTATATAAATTTATTTAAAAATCATGTTAGATATTTTATTCTAGAGATGTTTTGATTATTTATTATTGTTTCATGACCAACAATTGCTAAAATTACAATATATATTTTAATTGCGGCTCACGAAGCTTTTAGCTTACGGGTAAAACATTCATTCCACCGGACACATTTTTACACGCAAATTTATTCACAAAATTAGATGCGTAAAAATATCAAGAAAAAATAGAAATAACAGTCACAAAGTTAACAAAGAAAATTAATATCAATTTAATTTTTTTATAATATTAATAATTATTTTGTAGTTACTAATAAACACCCCTTGAGTAAAGCTTTTTCTATTTAATTCAATAAAAATTTAGTAAAAAATTTATTAATATTTTAAATAAATTCTTTATCTCTTGCAATATATACTATTCTTGCCGCTTGAGCTCATATGCACTCCAATGAAATTAGTGGTAAACGGACCCTTCTCAACGCTCAGGTCATAACATATTATCATTATAAAATCATGGGGAACCGAATGATAAGCATAAATTAAAATCACAGTAAGCAAACGATATTCATTTAACGATTCAAACTACCAATTTTCACAGCAGAGATCGAGTGTTAACAAGATTAGATCCGCCCAGAAACAAGTACTGGATCTATTACAGCAGGTACGAGTTCTAAACAGTACAATAGTTGCCCAGCCAGTATAAAAGCGGTGAAGGCACAACATCGTCAACCGCCGAAACCGTACAGAGTCCTCCCCTGCCTCTTGAGGGCGTAGACAACATCCATGGCCGTGACGGTCTTCCTCCGAGCATGCTCTGTGTAGGTGACAGCATCCCTGATCACATTCTCCAGGAAGATCTTGAGCACGCCCCGGGTCTCCTCGTAGATGAGGCCGCTGATCCTCTTCACACCTCCCCTCCTAGCCAGCCTCCGGATCGCCGGCTTCGTAATTCCCTGGATGTTGTCCCTCAGCACTTTCCGGTGCCTCTTTGCGCCGCCCTTGCCTAGCCCCTTACCGCCCTTGCCGCGTCCCGACATCTTCGCTTTCCTTTCCCTCCGCCGCAAACAAAAACTCGAATTTGGCTCACTGCTTCCCTCGCAAGCCCTTTCACGCACTTTGGAATTTGACTCCGTCCAATCGCCCCTTTTATGCTATTGGCATGCTGCCCATCTTCATTTTCGTGGTTTGGCGCGGCCTAAAGTGAACCGTTGATAGGGAATGAGATCTGACGGCAAATAGGATCGATCCGTATCCAGGACTTTGGAGCGCTCTCATTCGTCCAATAAGATTCCATGGATCGCAACCTTCCTTGCTTCTGTTTCTGGATCAGCGTACAGCGTACAGCGAACTTTTCTTTTTGGTTATCTTTTTTAAAAATGTACTCTCTCAGTTTTATACTATATTTTAAAAATAATAATTTTTATTTAATAATAAAATTAACACTTAAGAGGAAAAAATAATTTATAATACTCTTTTTTAAGTACTTAAATAGTTAAATATAATAAAATAGAGTTATTAATATGAAACAATTTTTTTCAAATAAAATTATTAATTTAGGACAAAAGAAAGTATCTTATAAATATAATATATTTTAATTTATAACATAGTAGTTGCTTATAAAACATCCACCAATGTCTTTTATTGAAGTATTTTACTAATCTTAAAAACAAAGCTTTAAGAACATTTTCAACTCAGAAAACATAGAATTTCTTGAACAATGCTGCTCCTAAGTTGATGACTTTTCATTCATTGAAAATTGAAATCCCTTCTAAAAAATACTTTTTCACCCTTAAAGATAAAATCTTTATTTCATATAGCTTAAGAAAATTTCATTATTTAGTATAAATTAATCACTTCTTTTTCATAATAATTTATTTCTTATCACTTAATATTGTTAATAATTTAGGGTTTGTTTAGATTGATAGAAACAGAGAGAAAAGAAATAGAAAGTGAATCTAGGTGAAAGATAAATTAGGAAATTCTTAAATATTTTTCACTATTTAGTTACACGAATGATGTTAGAGAAAATTGACATTAACAATGGTGGTAGCGACGATGGTGGTAGTGGCGATGGTGGTGGTTGTGACGGCGGCGATGGCGATAGTAGTGGTGGTAGTGGTGATAGTAGTGGTGGCGGTGGTAGAGGTGGTAGCAAAGATGGTGGTGGCGGCTGCAGCGACAGCGGTGGCAATGGTAGTGGCGGCGATGGTGGTGGTGGCGGCTGCAATGACAATGGCAGTGACGGTCATGGCGGCTGCTTTAATAACCCTAATTTTTAACACGATTTTCTTATATATTTTGTTTCATGAGTGTTGGTTAGAGCTTGTGGAGACGAACGTAACAAGTAATAAAACGCGTAAATCGGAGGTTGGGAACGAAAGTTACGACCTCGGGAAATATGTTCAACCAGCGGGACCCACTTTTGAAATTTGGGTAAAACGGTTCTTAAGTAGTTTAGTCTCGTAGGGCTCGTCAATACGAGCTCAACTGTAGCTAGAACGAGCAAAACCGAGTTCGGGATAGGAAGTTACGATTTTTGGAATTTTTATGAAAATTAAAATAATTATAATAATATATGCGATCGGCGGCTTGGCATGACGCGGCGTAGTGCAGCGCGCGGCGTGTGCCGCGCGGCACGCATTCGTCACGCGCGCCTGCCGGTTTCTGTGGCAGCGCCGGCGGGCGCCCACCTTTTCTGGCGGCGGCGGCCACCGGAATATTCCTTCTCCTCCCCTATTTATACCCATTCCAACCAGTTCTTCCACCACATCTGATTTTTCACCCCTTTCACTGTTTTCTTCATTCCCGACCCGTTTTAAGTTCGAATTACACGTTCCAAGACCCATTTCCTACCAAATCAAGGGTGCTCTACACACTGGAAGTGTTATTTTCTCAAGGCGACCCCTCTAAGACCTCAAAAAATGTGCCCCTTCCCTAATCTTCCCCTTTCATCTTTTTACTGTTTCCGGACCATTTCTAACCCTTTTTAAACCGTTCCAAAGCCCTACCCTACTAAATCAAGGGCATTCTACGCGTTGGAGTGGTTATTCTGCTGAAATTCTTGCTCGAAGGCTGATTTCTTAAGGAGGGACTTTCTTTACTCTACGAGAAGATTTCGTTATATTTTGCACTTGTTATAGGTAGGTAGCTTTAAATTCTAATCGTATGCCGAGATTTTTACTCGCTAAAGTTTTATTAAAAGTTTTCTGTTAGTTTATGAAAACAAAAGCTCTGACTTTAAAATCATCTCCTCTTTTCGAAAATTTCTCCGAGTTTTGGGCAATCGTGCCATCTGGATAGTTCTCGGTTCCTCGGAGCTAAGAATTATTATGATTTTGGATACTGCCAAATTTGGCATCTGGCGCGCACAGGATTAGGATGTTATGGGTAAATCCCTTCCTTTCTGTCTCGCGTCGCCCCATGGGCGCGGGTGTAAGTCGTCTGGTATCACGACATTCTGTGATTGTGTTTTCAGATTTTCTGAATGATTTTAAAAGAAAAATGGCACGATATGTTCGTATGTACACGAAGCATATTCTTAGAACTTAATTCGACCTACTGAGTATGAATTTACTCACCTACCCTCAAACTCTGCAGGTGTTTCACTCGAATCTGAAGGAGTCGACGAAGGGTTTCCTTAAATTACAGTCTTGTACTGCTGTTTTTGTACTTTATGTAAATTATAGGCATGTGATGCCCAATTTTGGAAATCTTTGTTTAATACAAAGTGTGTTGTAATTACTGTTTTAATACACGGTGATCCTTGGTAATTGTAATTAAATTTTGTTACGTTTTTAAAAATTATTTTCTTTTATTCGAAAATACGAGGGATGTTACAGCCGCGCGATAGTGGTGGCAGCGACGGTGATAGCAGTGGTGGTGGTGGTAATAGCAGTAAAACATAAGTGTTTAATATAATAATTTTCTCTCAAAATTCATGGGTTGATGGGTGAAAAAATTTTGAGCCAAATTTTCATCCAATTGATCTCACTTTTAACTCTAGTTCCTCTTTCTCCGTTACACCAGAAATAAAAACTGAAAGATTTTAAAAAGATTCTTTTTCTTTTCCTTACTTTCCACTAATCCAAACATACCCTTTAATGTCTCATTACTTAATTTTTTTTGTTCTTTACAATTCGGAAACTTAACTCCACACAATGAGAGTATTATTCAAAAATATGTGTGTAAACCAAAGTGGTTTTTTTGTTTCCTATTATGTTTTTTATGTTTTGTGGTATGTGACACCTAAGAATTTTAAAACAATTTTTATGAAATTTGGATTAATTTTCATACATTTTGTGAGTTAGGGGTTTGTTAAGGTGTCGATAGTTTGAAAAGTTATTTATTTGTCCACATGCTTGCAACCCTCCAGTTGGTGTTTATTTAAGTCTAAGATCATCATTTATACCTCATCTTCTTTGTTATATTCATGTAAGCCTTAATAAACTCAAACCCTAAACATCAAGGAGGTGATATAGCCTTTGAGAGGTGATTTTTCATAGACTTGAGCTCTAAAAAAGGGAAAAGCTTAAAATCAAATCGAGAAAGACGTGGGAAGAGGCATTCGTGCTTTAAGGCCGAGGAACTTGAGGTATGATAATTGTCTACCAATAGTTCTCTAGTACTTTTTGCTTTTAAAACGAATATATCAATAGTAGGAAAAAGAAAGATTAGTAGGTAATGAGCATGTTCTTAAGTGAAAAAGGGAGAGTTTAATGAATGATGATTCATATGTAATGAGACACTGAGTTTCAAAAATGTTAATAACCTTATGAGGTTGTGAATAAACTTCAAGAGGAGTTTGTGAGAGGTTGGAGACCAATAGAAGCACAAACAAAACATAAATCATTAATTTGATGGCTGTTCACATAGTCGTTGACCCAATGGATGTAGTGTTAGTGTAATGAAGTCCACATGAGCTCAACCTATCAAATATAGTGTGGTTAGAAAACTATGAAAAAAATTTATGTGGATTAAGAGAGACAAATGATAACTTTTATGAAGCCAATATTATTGGTGAATTTCTTCTATAAGATTGGGGGAGGATTTGGAAAATAGGTGCACTCGACGTGGGTGGAGGACTCCATAGACTGTTGATTGGGGGTTCAATATGACTAAATGAACCTAAAGGGCTACCTGGCCTTCAAATGGCCTAAATGTACATATAATTTTTTTTAAAAAAATTGCATGCATTACATTGTTGAAATTTATGAGAATTGTTTTCAGACAAGTAAATTGTGGGACTCTTATTAGTAAGAGTGAATACTCGAGATTGACATTCAAGGAGGACTGTGGGGCTCCAAATAAATAGTGATATTCCCACAATAAAAATACCCACAAACACTCACATAAGAATTTTGATTGGACTTCATAAGTGGGTTTTACACAAAATTCACATGGGTTGACTTATCTAGACCAATTAAAAATTATTTGATGTGTATTTTTTACATAAAAATAACATTTTTTACTCCAAATTTAAGAATGTAGTGATAACATTGAGGAAGAATGCTTCACAAAAAGAGTGTAATAGCACTTATAGAGTTTTTGGCTGGGGTGAGATGAGCTAAACAATAGTGAAATGAGAAAACAATTTGGGTTAAAAAGTGGGAAGCCAGCCAGAAAAGTAGATAATAAGCAATAATAACACAAGTGTGCCAATGAAGAGTTATAGCACTACCAAGGAGAAACCACAAGCTGCTTGTGGCATGAGGCAAGGTTGGTTGTGCATGTGCATAAAAACATTGTTCAAGCAACATCAAAAAAATTTTATAGTATGAGGCGTGTGAATTAGTAGTGATATAAATGCATCACTGACACACTACAAAATATGCCACCTACTAGTGGTATTAAAGTTGGGTTTAAAGTAGTTACTAAGGTGTTTAACATCTAATGAAGGTTTAACCCAATATGGCTTATGAGATTGTTCTTTGTTATGACCTCTCACAGCCATTTTATTCATAATTGGAAACCATGGATCATTCTCCTTAGTAATATATCTCCCATTCTCCACTTATTAGGTTTATAAGGGAATTTTTTTTATGAAAAAACAAGTGAATCCATGTGGGGCAGTGCTATAATTTTATGTTTGGTAAAAAATATATTAATATTTATACCTTACGCAAACAATCATATTTGGGTTAAGGTTAATAAATCCACCGTTATGGATTTCAATAGTTCTAGGATTTGCTACCATGTTTTACCTCATATTTTACAATTATCGTTGTGTGGTTGTGGTCAAGTGAAAAGCTTTGTAATATTTTTAATAGATAAAAAATATAGTTCGTGTGCATATTTATAGGGATTTTTACTAGTCCATGTATCAGCCAAGATATCGGTACAACTAATTGATCATGAAGATCAACGATACACAAGCCAATGAATGTGCACTAGCACTAACATGTATATTATTGATTTTCATGATCGACGACTCCTATTTACAGATGATATCTTGATGGACATCATCTAAGAAGACCATAAAGTTTTTTCATTTTTTATATCTCCTAGGGTAGAACACCAAACCCTTCTATGTTTGATGACAAACAATTATAAATATGACATGCCAAAAAGTGAAAGGGCGTAAAAGAAAAAGATAGACTTATTTTTGTATGCATATGTTCATCTATCATGTTGCCAAATAATGTATTAATCCCCCTTATTATTTGTCAATTTAACCCATTCGTATTTAAAATAAAAAAAATCATCATAATGGAATAGCCAAAAATGCTTACACAAATGTCTTAATGAATACATGTTAAAAGACTTTGTGATGTGGAATGTTTCATTCATAACCAAGACAATTTGATGGTGGGTCTCATATGAGAGAATTCAACGGGAATTTTATAATGGTGTAAAAAATATATAAAATTTGACATGTACAATATAAGTAAAAATATAAAAAAATAAAAATAAATTGAAGGTTGTTGTCAATGCAAGACCTACAAAAAAGTTGTAAGAAAACATATTCATCTAAGATCTAATTTGATAGGGCTCATCGAGAGCATTCTAACAATATAAAAAAAACATAAATCCGTATTCATTAGCAAAAAATATAATTAAAATCAATATAGCCTAAAAAGTAGGTTCAATGTTATATTAATAATTAATATTAGGTTGACATGTGACCACCATTTAAATGAATCAAAGTTAATAATTTTATTAATGTACCCTCATATTAGGTACCAATTGAAAGTAATATAAAAAAAAGCTAATATAAGTTTTGTTAGTTCCATGGATATTTTTAAAATAATTAGATTTGAGTTAAATAGATAGGTAAAATAGGATTTAAGGGTGGAGAACACGATTAAAGTAGACCAAAATTTAAAATTCTATTATTAGTTAACTTGTTTTATATAAAATATAATTAATATTAATAAAAATTAAGATATAAATAAATGTAATAAATGCTAACTGATGATTTACGGGATAAAGTAGGGTTTTACATGAAAATAATCTTAAACTTGATTTTTGATGTGGGCCCCATAAATGAACGGTATTACATATCCCCCTAAACCCGCACCCCGCCCGCCGCCCGCATTCAAGTTCATGTTCTGTTTAGGCGGGGGAGCGACAAACTGAGGTTCCACAGCCTCAGCTATTCCATCTCTTTTAATTAGAACCGTCGATAGTTACACAAATCCAACGTCTAGGATGATAACCATGTCAACTATCCGTGCAAGCTCAGTTATCCAATCAGCATCCTCCTTGTCCATCTATATAAACATACCGACTCATTTCCTGTCCTCCATCGCCATCGCGCCTTGTTCCACTGCCTCTTCCCACAATCCCTACTTCATTTTCAAAGCAGTTTCAAAATTGCCATGGCGCCCAAGGCTGAGAAGAAGCCCGCGGAGAAGAAGCCGGCGGAGGAAAAGAAAGTGGCGGAGAAGGCCCCTGCGGAGAAGAAGCCTAAGGCGGAGAAGCGCCTGCCGAAGGAGGCGGCGTCTGGGGACAAGAAGAAGAAGAAGAGGACGAAGAAGAGCATCGAGACGTACAAGATCTATATCTTCAAGGTGCTGAAGCAGGTGCACCCGGACATCGGCATCTCCAGCAAGGCCATGGGCATCATGAACAGCTTTATCAACGATATCTTCGAGAAGCTTGCCCAGGAGGCCTCCCGCCTTGCCCGCTACAACAAGAAGCCCACCATCACCTCCCGGGAGATCCAGACCTCCGTTCGCCTCGTTCTCCCCGGTGAGCTCGCCAAGCACGCTGTCTCCGAGGGCACCAAGGCCGTCACAAAGTTCACCAGCTCTTAGGGTTAAATATGTAGCGTGATTGCGCTTTGCTAGTTAGGGGAGAACATAGATAGTGATCCGTGTGCACTAGGGTGTTGCAAGCTGCAATCTATAGGGGGATGAATCAGGTGTCTAGGTTTTTTTTATTTTTTGTTTCTGTTTTTAACTTCTGCTATATTGTGGTTTTATCAATCTCTAAATCTGTACATTTTGAGACTGATCAATGAGAATTGCTCTTCGTTATCCCACTCCTTGAGTCCCAAGTTGTTTTTTATTTATATTTTCGCACTGGTAACTTCTGTTGCCGATTGAAGCAATTTGTCACTTTTAGATGTGCTAATTTCCAAGTTACGATCTTTTCTTAATTCGAGTTAGATGTATCTGGAAAGCTACTTGGCTTAAATGGCCGTTGATGAAATATAAATGCGATTCATCTGCTGTGGGAATACATGTTATGAAGGTTGATTCAAGTTATTTGTGATCATAATCAACATTCCGAGCTTAGAATTTTCATTTGCTCACAAACCTGTTATTTGGATGACACTGTATTGTTGTTTATGGCAGCGAGAGTGTTCCTTTCAGGAAACTCTGCCTGATGTTCATAAATTTCTGTGGGAAACATTATTGTGTATACATGGTGCTTCAAATTTATATCATTTCATTAAGTTGCATCATTTAGCATCATATTTTGTGTGCAAGGCAGATGCAAAATTTTACTTTGCCCTTCCACTCTGTCGTGTAGTGTAGATTTCAACAAGTGTGTCACCGAGTCTCTTCGCTCTCTACAGGTCTCACAGCCTCTCTCTTGTGAGGGTTCGCTAACTTGTGCGTTGCTTTACATTCTCATGTCTTTGCCGGCATCCTCTGGACGGGG
This sequence comes from Saururus chinensis, assembly GCA_035235625.1. Classification (NCBI taxonomy): domain Eukaryota; kingdom Viridiplantae; phylum Streptophyta; class Magnoliopsida; order Piperales; family Saururaceae; genus Saururus; species Saururus chinensis. The sequence goes on from CP141145.1 coordinate 40,310,730, forward strand.
TTACCTTGTTTGTCCTGACAATTGGAGGTCTTATATGCAGGGATAGTTATATTGTATTGTAGTTATAAACTCCTCAAGATGTTAACAAGCAATTTTAGAGCCCTGATTGCATCGCCGTTGGATTTTGATACGACGGGGCACATAACTCAGGGACACCCGGGCTCATACAGTTTTTTTCCTTTTTGTGAATAAAAAATTGAAAGAACACATCAATAGTCATGAACACCTCATTCTATCGATCGATCTGAAGTAAACAATACTAACTTCTGAAAATTTTCTAAGCCATAATTGGAACACCTCATTCTATCGATCGATCTGGCCATCCAAATGGATTTCGCTATTACCTATAGAAGCTTTTTGGTGAGAAGTTCTTTATTTTTTATAATGTTTTTTCTATTATTATTTAGGAAATAATATTTCACTTTAGTTGAGTATCACAAAGATGAAAGCTTTTTGCTAGTCCGAGACACAGTGCAAAGGACATTGAAGCTAATAATCTAGGGAGTTGCACATTACAAATTCTAGTGATCAATTTATACCAAAAGCATACCCTCCTATAGAAAATTGCATGTTGATTATTGTTGGCCAAGCCACAATTTGTCATAAATTAAGAAGCTTGTAATGTTACTTACTTGGCATAACTTGGAATATCTATTTGACTGCAATGGCACATATCCGAGGTAGACAAGAATTACTTCAGTAAGGAAATTGACGAGGCGTGTGCACAGGCTTATTGCCGGTATGAGAGAATTTACGTTTTACTAAGCGTACATATAATTAGGAGGGAATTGCTTCTGATCTTCTTACAAATTTTCCATGCTAGTTATATAGACCTTTTGGTTCTTATAAAAAAAATTACATAGACCTTTTGATTGAACAAACCATTCTCTTAGCATGAACTACTTTTTCCACTACTTTGTGGATTTTACTGCACTGGATAATCGTCGTTACATGAACTATTTTGTATATTGCATATCTTTTGCATGAAGCATGTATATATGTATGAGATATCACTTTTCGTATCCATCACTCTGAAGTACAGCAACTTGGATTTTACCAATTGATATTTGTGGCTAATCCCTTCCCACTAAAATTTAAGCTTTCGAAATCCAATGGTCATCTAAGGTAGTTTAGTGCAGAGACAAAGTGATTCTTCACACAAGTGAGGTAGCATTGACGTCTCTGAATCTTTCGCAAAAGAATTAAGTCTATTCAGTATATGTTTATCAAATTTTAAGGTTGGTTTCGTGATTTCACAGGGTAATTAGAAAAAAGCCACTGGGAAAGCAAGGATGGAGCCACGAAAAAAGTTGAGGGGCCACTGCAACTCTTAGGGGGGTTCATGAGGTCCCACCTAAATAGGGAAATTACTCGGCCTCATGGTCCCACTAGAAAAAACCGGTGTACTTTCATGGGTTGGGGGGTTATGGCCCCCTGGCTCTGTTCATATGGGTAAAAGAGAATGGCTAATTAAAAGAAAATCAGCTTTTCAATCATACGGACTGAAATCCATACAAGATAACTAATTTTCCTATAAACTCAGAGCTATTAGTAAAGTAAAATCTTAATTTTTTTTTTATATTCTAACACCCTCTACCCGTCGCACTAAGGCGTCCATCATTTGCGGCAAGTGAAACATAATTAAGGTATAAATGCTTCTAACCTTACATAACCTGGACCTCTCATACTATATTTAAGGTAATCAAAATTTCCAAAAGTTAGCAAAGAAAATATCATTTATTTCTTTTATATTATAACAATCTTCTCCCTATTACTATGATGACGATTAAGACAAACTATATTTATTTAAGAAAATTTGATATATTATCACGATTTTACATTGGCAAATAAATCCAAAATCAGAGACTACTTATGTTTGACATTACATTGTATTCAACCTTAGACATAAGACACTTGCATGTAGGTGTAATTTCCTCTCTCCTAAATGAGGACTGACATAGGCTTTCCACCTAACGAGTCGGAACATGAGCCGATGGGCAGTAACAATTGCCCTCTCTACATATATATATGAGGATAAAACATAACTAAAAACGGAACACGTTCTACAACCTTCATCAATAATATGAGAAAGGGGGTCCCAGCTTGAAAAATTCTCCTGAATAATTCAGTTTTTGAAGACTAAGTGTTTGTTGAAGACATTGATAAACTCTTGTGCTTTTTTGACAACCCAATAACAGTCAGATTCTCTCCGCCAGCCTACAACTAATTATCGTCAACCAAATATGACAATCATTAGTACAAACACGTTTGCAAGTGTCTCTGATAAAACTAAAAAACAATAGAAGAGGAATGAAAAGACTTCGTTAGCACAATACCAAATAGCGTGAACTGTTGGCTTCCTCCAACCCAAATATTTCTCAAACACAAATGTACAATAATGAACATTGGCAGGGAAATGATGTATGCAGTATTCATCTTTTATCAATTCAGAGAAAAGGATTACAGCAAACAGAGCAAGTAACTGTTGTCAATCTTTTTCCTTTTCTTATCAGAAATTCGAACTGTGAATCTACACCATAGTTGCCATTATCCAGCTGTAAATTAAGGGGCTATTAAACGACGCATTTGAAAACAAAAAGGAACGAAATTTTCCCCATTAGCATAAAACATCATACAATGGGAAAAAGCCCCTAATGATAAAGATAACAAAAACACGATGCTAAACTAGTCTACTGCCCAGTGACATGATGGTCCGTAAGAAATATGCGCGTTCCATATTATCTAAACCTATGATGCGCCGACCAAATTAGATTCTCACCGACGGAAAAAAGAAATAAAGGCATGAAGTAGTTAATCCTGCTCTTTTAGTTAAATAAACATATACCATTGTTGACATCAATTGCATTCACTTTATCGAACTATGAAGAATGGCAATGACACCGAAATAGAGATGAGAGAGCTAACTATGTTGCTGTACTGCGAAATACCAAATTACAGTAGCCATACCCATGTTAACCAGAAGAACCAGTTAAGAAAACACAACCCAGTAACTACATCAGACTGGGGAAATTAAAACCCCCTTAGGAAAAACATTAAGCTGCTGCTTTCTTAGGTGACTTGGCGCCCTTAGATGGAGACTTGGAAGTAGAGGGTTCCTTGGCTGCCTTGTCTGCCTTCTTTGGAAGGAGAACCGGGTTTATGTTGGGGAGAACGCCCCCATGGGCGATGGTCACACCACTCAAAAGCCTCCCAAGCTCCTCATCGTTCCGAATCGCCAGAAGCACATGCCTAGGGATGATCCGATTCTTCTTGTTATCCCGGGCAGCATTTCCAGCCAACTCGAGCACCTGGACGCCACAAAAGCAATTCGATTCTCAAACTGAAAACCATGTAATATAATGAGCATGACACGAGAAATATATACTGGTATAAGAAGATACCTCAGCGGCCAAATACTCCAGAACAGCGGCAAGGTAGACGGGGGCGCCGGTGCCGACACGCTGGGCGTAGCGGCCTTTCTTCAGATAGCGGCCAATCCTTCCGACGGGGAACTGCAGGCCCGCCTTGACGGATCGGGACACCGGCTTCTTCTTCGGGCCGCCGAGTTTCCGGCCAGCAGCTCCCTTCTTCACCTTGGCTCCTCCGGCGTCCATCGTCTTTTTCGATCCGCGGCAGATTCGAACTTGAATGTATTTGGGCTTGGAGGGAAAGAGCGAAAAGACCAGGATGGTCTATACAGCGGGGAAAGGGGAGCATTTTATAAGCGCGCCATGGCTTTGAAATGGAGGAGTTTTGATCGTTCGATGATTCTCCTAATCGATGGTTGAAAATGAGCCTCACGTCGATCCGTGTGCCGAGGCGGTACGCCAATAGGATGCGAGATTAGCTGGTTTCGCTTTTTTGGGTCCAACACCGCAAACGTGCTAGGTAGTCTTGCCAACAAATGGTCCGTGATTTTTCTTACGATTCGGTCTTGATCCTACCCAAAACGGAACATTAATCCGAGTGATGACACATATGAGTATGTACGTAATAAGGAACTTGTTTTTTTGTTTCAAAAAGGTTGTTATCAGATTATTTACAACGTCTCATATTTATAGGTTGCTTTTAAAAAATATCCTACATTAATTGTTTTATATTAATCGAGTGATATACCCTATATTTAGAACTAGATATTCTTGTTTGTGTGTGATAAATTTTATTATCAAATATAGAATAAAAAAATTAAAGCAAAAATTATAAAAAAATAACAGTGGGCTACGCATTTACACTTCAGTTGAGCTAGTGAAATTTATTTGTGTTCGATAAATAATTTGAATACAACATATACACATTAGTTCAGTTGCTTAGTCTAATGAGGAACTTACTATTGGAGCCTTTTACACATATTTATTTATTAAAATTTGAGTGTCAATCTTTCATTATTATATACTATGTCATTTTTCCATTGCGACCCTTAAGTAAGATGCAATGTGTACAGAGTTTTTAAAAGATTGATATTGCCTTAACATTGTATTATCTCAATATGTTGTAAACCTAGTAAAATAATTAAGTAATATGCCACCCCTGACCCGAGCAAGTGACCAGAACTCGCATCAAGGAGGAGGCGGTATGCGGTGCGACATAGAGAAGTGGAAATACAAAAGATTTTACCCAACCTTGGGTGAAACCCATATCGAAGTGAGCACATGTGCCCTTTATGCAAAAACACATACAAGAACATAAAAGAGACTAATTAACAATCTTAGTCTACACATACCCACGTCATCTAAATAAGAGCATAATAATAAACATCAAGGGCTACACAAATCTAAAGTCAACACCTGCTAAATATAGTATAAAGTAAAGTTAAGTATAAGTTCAACATGTCAAAAGACAAATTTAATATAACCCAAATAACTATATCCCATCTCATGGTACATATCCATCTTCATGATCCGCACAGGAAACCATTCTAAGCACTTGTATGACATAACATATAACCCTAAAATAAAAACCACAAACAAATAGGGGTGAGCTTCGCTCAGTAAGAGTTTAAAAACGAAATATAAACTCATAAAAACTCTGTATACATTCTCAATCTAAACATGCACTATATATTTATTCTTTACACATGTGCATCATGAGATAAATTTGTAATAACCCTATTTTTTTAATATTTTATAAATTTTATTATTTTCTTAAATCTAATTATAATTTATTAAGACAATCAAAAATACGAAAATTTAAGACTGGAAACAAAAGTTACGACAAATGTGCTCTAAATCAGCGGGACCCACCTCGTATGTACGGGTAAACTAGTCCATAAATAGTCTTGTATTGTAGAGCTCATGAATACGAGCTCAACGGTACTAAGAACGCGCAAAACAGAGTTCAAGATAGGAAGTTACGAATTTTTGAAATTTTTAGAAAATAAAAAATAAAAAATTAGGTGGCGCAGCGCAGCACGCGTGAACTTGCGCGTCACGCGAGGGACGAACGCACGTTCATCATGCACTGCAAGTTTTTGCTGTAGCACCGCCATTTTCGGTGGCAGCACCCACCGGAAACCACCCCCTCCGCCTCTATAAATAGGCCACTCCGGCCAGTTTTCTTCAAACTTTCGATTTTTCACCCATTTCACTGTTTTCTTCATTCTCGACCCATTTTAAGCCCGAATTATGTGATCCAAAACCCGTTTTTTACTAAATTGAGGGTGCTCTACGCACTGGAAAGGTATTTTGTCATGCCCCGGTGATGCCCGACCCGAGCAAAACCCGGTCCAAGGGCAGGTCAAGCGCGCGGGGGCGACGAAGTACAGATTGAGAAATGATCTAGCGGAAGACTTAACCCTAACCACGAGCGATTAACAGAAACACGGAGTACGCACAATCCTTTGAGCAAGAGTAAATAAAAGGGAAGGAAAAGATGTTACTTATCACAATGTAAACAACAATCTCAAACCCACAAGCTTAGTTAAGTAAAGCCCACATGGCTCAAAATAAGTCATAAGCATCACAACTGTAAAATATGACATAAATCCAAAACAAGAACCCTACACAAAAGTTCTAACATAAAGTATGAAACAAAAGAAGGTAAGTCACACAACAATCTCCATGATCATATCCAAGCCACCTTCGACCTTTCCTCAAAGAGGAGATCCTGTCCGTCTGCGTGTCGCACCACGCAGCCCCAAATCAAAACACACAAAGAGGGGTGAGTTTAACAAACCCAGCAATGGTTTTAATATCACTAACAACATCGAAAATACGATAGCATAGCGATATAATCTTTCAAATCAACGATTTACAAGGTGCATCATTTTTTGATCATATATTCACATCACTTAAGACTGCATCACAGTGCATAATCAACTTGCATGGATGTATCTCTAACATACTTATTCCCACATGCATAACATCAACATCAACCTGCATGGATGTATCTCTAACATACATATTCCACATGCATAACATCAATATCAACTTGCATGGATGTATCTCTAACATACATATTCCACATGCATACATCAACATCAACCTACATGGATGTATCTCTAACATACATATTCCACATTCCACATGTATAACATCAACATCAACCTGCATGGATGTATCTTTAACATACATATTCCACATGCATACATCAACATCAACCTGCATGGATGTATCTCTAACATACATATTCCACATGCATAACATCAACATCAACCTTCATGGATGTATCTCTAACATACATATTCCACATGCATAACATCAACATCAACCTTCATGGATGTATCTCTAACATACATATTCCACATGCATAACATCAACATCAACCTGCATGGATGTATCTCTAACATACATATTCCCACATGCATTATATCATCACAATCAACCTCAATCAAGGAGTAATCACACATTAACGTCACACAGAGAATCTAGAGTAGGGGTGTTCGCCCAGGGACATCTTCTGCGGAGGGAAGAGCCCGAGTTCTCACACAAAGAACCCTAGAACACGTGGTAGTGGGGTGCACACAGCATACCACACTGGATTATCAGGGTCCAGATGACACTCGTAATAACATTCTCACAATCCGCAAGACAAGTACACAATTCGTCCCCACATCATTCCATTTCACAAGACTCAACCTGGGGAGTGCACTCGTTCCACACAGGAACTCAAAATCAAAATATGTTCTTTCGGACCAATCAACTTGCGATTAATCCACGACTGATCAATCCGGCATATAATTCCATCACATTGCATCTAATCGGTCAAATTCGATTAATCACGATAAAGTCTCAATTGGAAATCCATTTTTATGATGCATGCAGCATGGTACATACGTGGGCAAAACATTCATGAATCCTAATCCATGATAAGTGCTCTCATTAGCCCCTAATGCATCATTCATAATCACAATATCAAGCTTCAACATCATCATTTAACCCCACATGTGTGTGTATCTAGTAGAAGCATTCCACATAATGCATGCCAACATGCTTAAAATTAAACTCACTACCACACTACACATGTGAATTTCCATCTAAACATGAATCACAACGGAAATCATAGGAGAAGAATCGTTGAAATCATATCTCAATTCAAAACTCAACCACAAAGGCTAAACACATATAACATCACTCATTTCATCATTGAGTCATGGCATTCACCAACATCCACACACAACTAAACACAATCTATCATGACAAATCAGTCCAATAATAGATTATAGTTCTACTGAAAATATGCTTAACAATGAGAAACCAACCAAGATGACGATTCCAACATCATGCTACAAAACATAAGTCATTCCACCATCTCTAAGCATATATCTCCACTCCATAAACTTAATAGCATGCATTTCCAGTAGCCTAACATAGCTTAAAACACTCCACATTCGTATAAAATTGGTAAGCTAAAGTGGAATCATCAAAATAGACATCATATGCACAACATACAATTTACTATGTAGCCAATCGATCGCCATTCAGGCCGTTTGATCGGTTACACGTGAAATTTTGAAATTTACAGTTCAGTCGTTCGATCGTCTAGCAGGCTGTTTGATCAGCTGAACTGAAAAAATATCGTTCTAGCAGTGTTGCCGATCGAACGCCCTGCAGGGCCGATCGATCGCCAACACGGCAGAACAATCATCTTCTTCCTTTCGCAAATCCAAACCGAAACACCATTGATAACACTTCAAATCCACATCTAACACCCTAATCATCATCAAAAGTCCTTGACTTCCAGAACATCAAACCATACCATAACAATGCAAAACCCTAAGAAATCGGGATTAAATAATTCCATTTTATAATCTTACCATTAACACACCAAATCAAGTAAACCATTTCGAAATAAGCCAAAAATGAAGAGTTTTACCATGGATAAACAGAGATTTTGAAGACTCATTACCTCAGCACTTGATTAAGCTCAGATTGAAGAGTCACCATTCTTAAAATCCTTGAAAACACAATGAGTTTGAATTAAACTCTAATAGAAATCGATTTACTCAAGAAATCCCTAATTAAATCTTAGATCCATGGCTTGTTGGTATAAAAATTGAATTTTGAATGTTAGGGTTTGTAGTAAAACACAAATCAGTAGCTTTTGATGGTAAAAAATGAATTGAATTAAGGGGAAAATGGTAGATTTGGAAGAAATTAAGAAGAAAGTCAAGGATTAGTGCTTAATTAGAGTAAGCTTACCTTAATCGGCTTCTAATTCGGGCCTAAGTGGGGATTAGGCCAGCTCTCATTCCTTAGCCTATTCCCAAAAATGGAAATGGCTCAGGTCTGCCCTTTTATAGTAAGGGTTGGGGTATCCATAGGTAAGTTTTGGGGTGTAAATATGAAAAGTAGGCTAAAAGTGGTTATTTTACAAATTTAAGCACAAATTAAGCCTAATAAAATTCTGAAAATTTTTGTGTGACCATAAGTATATGTCTAGGTTCATTTGTCCCAAAAATAAAATTTTCAACGGTGGGGCCAACAAGGGTCCCGCCAAAACCCTAATTTTTGGGAAAATAGTAAAAATTCCGAAAAATCTCAAAAATTTATATTTGGTCTAAAATCACTTAAAACCACTAATATTGAAGTTAATTTTGGTTAAAACTATCACAAACACTTTTTGTTTTACGAAATCACCGAATAAGATCAGAAAACGCGTTAATCTCATAATAACCCATAATTAAAGAAAACCAAAACCGGTTTAGAGATGTGGGTCCTTACATATTTTCCCAAGGTGACCCCTCTAAGACCTCAAAAAACATGCCCTTTCTCTAATCTCCCCCTTTCACCTTTTTATTGTTTATGGACCATTTTAAACCTGTTTCAGCCTGTTCAAAAGCCATACCCCACTAAATCGAGGGTGCTCTACGCGTTGGGACCGTTATTCTACCAAATTTTTTACTCGATGGAAGGATCTTCTACAAGGGGATTCTCTTATACTTTTCGCGCGTTATAGGTAGGTAGCTTTAAATTCTAATCGTATGCCAAGATTTTGACTTGCTAAAGCTTTGCTAAAGATATTTTCTCAAAGAAAATTATGTCTTTAAAAGCCTCTCCTCTTTGCGAAAAATTCTTCGAGTTTTGGGTAATCGTACTCTCCAGATAGTCTTTGATTTCTCGAAACTAAGGTTATTATGATTTTGGATACCGCTAAATTTGGCTTCTGGGGTGCACAGGACTGGGATATCATGGGAAATTCTCTTTCCTTCTGTCTCCCGTTGCCCCATGAGCGTGGGTGTAAGTCGTCTGGTATCATGAGATTCTGTGACGATCGATGTTTTCAAATTTTGAAAGAAAGATGGCACGATATTTCTACGTGCATATTTTTAGAATTTAACTTAGCATACTGAGTATAAATTTACTCACCCACCCTTAGATTCTACAGGTGTGTGATTTGAATACGAAGAAGTCGACGAATAGCTTTTCTTTGTAAAATTATAGTTTTTTTACTTTTTATGTATTTTTTTATAAATTTTGTACTGACTGATGTATAAAGGCATGTTATGCCAAATTTTGGAAATCTTTGTATAATACAAAGTATGTGTAATTACTCTTTTGGTACATGGTGATCCTTGGCAATTGTATTTAATATTCGTTATATTTTTCAAAAATCATGATGAATATGAGGAGTATTATAAAATTACATTCCATAGACGCATTCATGCCACTTGCGCATAATGATGTAAATCACATTTTATATAAATACATTCATGACACATACGCATCATAGGTTCATTCATAATTCATAAAACAAATACACATATCACCTGTAATCATATAAATTTCATAATAGTATTCACAACCTCCATAATCATGTCTCAATATACACATTTACCTTGTATAATCAATTATATTATATCACATTTAATCCTACATGTTCAAATATAATCATGTCATATATACCATGTGTAACATAAACATCATCGTTCCTACACAATTTGTGTCAATGAGTATTATATTCCATACACATTCATTAACCATTATGTGAATGTATCACAATCGAGAAAACAATTATGCCTAATGTGGTTGTTTGAACGCCTATTAGCCTGTTTGAATGCACGTAACAATTCACTTTTTTGGTTCTTCTCCAACTTCTCAAAATTCAAACCAAAAATATTTCAAAATTTCATATAAATTCAAAATCATAATAGAACATTATATAATCAAAATCTAAGCCTAAAACATGACAGATGTAATCATTATTGTACTTAATCATACCAAAATAACTATAAATCTCATGCTTTTAACAAATCACCACTATACATCAAAATGAAGTAATAACTCAAATAAACATATATTCAAGCATTCCAATGAAGAAAAACCACTCAAGGTAAAAACCTCTTACTCTTAATAAGCCTTTTAATTCTTTGAACAATCCTCAACCTCAATAAATCCTACCCAAAAATTATAGCTTTTAGTAAAACCTAATTTAAATTAGCTAATATATGAAATTCTGGTGTAAAACCATCAAATTGGGTGGGTTTTGAGTAAAATCACAAAACTGCCTAAAACCATATGTGACCCATCGACATGCCTATGGTCGTCGACAATACCCAAGACCAAACTTTAAGAGGCCATAACTTCCTTATGGGGACTCCGATTAAAGTGTTCTTGGTGAAGTTATGGAAATATCTTTGTCTACTATAAGGGCCCAAAATTTTAGCTCAAAACTTTATTTATAGAAAAAAGTTATACTATTAAGAAGGTCAAATTGACAAGTGTAGATAAGTAGGGGTGCTAACTAGTCGAGTTGAATCGAGTTTTGAGATCTCTGCTCAAACTCAAAGTTTTGGGTATTGGCTCGAGCTCCACTCAAACTCGATCGAGCTACCAGTCATCTAGCTCGAGCTCGTACTCAAGCTCGAATCAATATACAATGTCTACATAACTTAGCTCGAATTTGGCTCAGTTGTGACATTGCCAAAAAGAAAAATCTCCTTAACTACTTCACCTACAACACCTTTTGTGTTAAACATTCCATCAAATAAAAATGATGTTCTCACCATTTAAATGTATTTTTTTATCAAATATAATTTTATCACTCCTTCATCAAAGTGGTATGCTTGGCCCATGTTATTTTAAATAATATTTGTACTTCTTCATATTGATCATATATTTTAATGCATGAAATTGAGTGCAAAAACTTAATTAATATTACCTCATTATACCAATATATATTAATTTATTAGTGAAAAATAATATTATAAAATACTCTCTCTGTCTTAAATTAATAGTTCTATTTGGTTTTTAAAAATAAATTAAAATTAATTTATTTTTAAAAAATAAATGGAACTATAGATGTAAGACAAATGGAGTATTTATAGATATAATATTATACAAAGTTGTCATCATTTACTAAAAGCTCATAAATTTGTAAATAAACAACTAAAGTATAAATAATATTATTTACTTATTTACTAGCTTTCTTTTTTAATTTTTTTTATTTGTTGTTACTTTATGTCTTGTGTTTATATTTTTAACCATATATGTATATTTTAGTAGTCTTCTATGAACATGTCATTATTATTAGCACATATGTACTCCCTCCATACAATTAAAATATTTATATATATATATTATATATATATATTATATATATATATATATATATATATAATATATATATATATATATATATTAGTAGTTTTATATACTTTATGTATATGTGGCACCACAACCTCTTTTAAGTACTCTAACCTTCTTTTGCTTGTGTGAAATATATTTATTATTTGATAACCTAAATTTTTTAAATATTTGTATTAACTTTTTACTTCAAGTGTCATCTTGTAACTACCAAAAAGAAAAAATTAGTGCCTGTGTAGTTAATTACATTTGTGTATATGAGATCATACATGAATGCATATCATTTATTTCTATTATACAATAATATAAATTTTAGTAAATATCTCATATAATATATATATATATATATATATATATATATTATGTCTCTTTAAAATATTTACTTCCAAATAATTTAAATCATGAGTAGGAGTGCTAAGGAGTCCGGTTGAGTTGAGTTTTAGTATGTGGGAACACAAAACTTGTCGTATTGGACCCATCCCAAATAAATACATATTACCCTAATTTTATAAAGAATAAAAATAGACTTCATGACTCAATGCTAAAAAATATTTATAAAATTATTGTAAAATTTGAATTTCTAAGGATTCCAATAGTAGTCTTCATTGAAAATTTGAAAGAATATATCATAATTTGTTTGACATGTAGATATAGTAAATAACATTATCATAACATATTGTCTAATGATTAACATATTGTTTGATATGTAGTACAATATATTCCATTTTTTACTTAGTTGTATTATTTATGTATATATTTTATTAAATATTATTTATATAATATATCTAAATTTCAATACATATCACATGTGGACATATGTGTATAACGTGTCTTTAAATGTTTATTTCTAAAAAAATATATATCATGTGTGATATAAGCCAATACTCAATACATATACACTATATATTCATTAATAACATATAAATTTATAATAATAATAATAATATATATATATATATATATATATATATATATATATATATATATATATATATATATATATATCCGTGTGTGTGTGTGTGTGTGTGTGTGTGTTTGTGTGTGTGTGTGTTTGTGTGTGTGTGTGTGTGTGTGTGTGTTTGTGTGTGTGTGTGTGTGTGTGTGTGTGTGTGTGTGTGTGTGTGTGTGTGTGTGTGTGTGTGTGTGTGTGTTATAAATGTAAATTGGGACTGATAATTGTGCACATGCATACATGAGTGGCAATATGTATTTATTTATATTATAAAAAATATTAATGAATTTCATTTAAGTTCGAGTCGAGTTCGAGCCGAGTTCAAGTTTTATTCGAGCCGAGTCGAGTCGAGAAGGTGTATGTTTGAATTCAACTAAAAAATATTCGAGTTCAAGTCGAGTTCGAGTTGAGCCACTTCGAGTCAAGTCAAGTCGAGACACCTTTGCTCGACAAGCTGACTCAACTCATTAGCACCCCTATAGATAAGTCACTGATAACACCTCAAGTCCAACTTTAGACTATCATAACTTTTTCATCTAAACTCCGATTTGCATATTCTCATAGGTATTTCAAAGCTATGTCTATTTAATTTATATCCCTAAAGTTTCACATTGAAATTCAACCAGAAGATAAGTTATTTCATTACAAATGTTCAAAGGTCAAATTTACTATTTCTACATGAACTCAAAAACTTCCTTGATGTTACAGAGCTCTTTATGTATACTATTTAATAAAAAAAATTAATATCCATACTCTATGTACAAATAAAGTTGTTATACTAAGAAGACATAAAACTTGAACTCATTTACATCCATGTAGCCAAACATACATAATTTTTAAAAAATTCAGGTATTATATTTTTGGCCAATGTTGAACTATTAAAACTATTAAAATAATTATTCAAATACTTAGGAGTGGGCCGAATGGGCCTACATGTTTCTTGCCCTTTGACCCTAACTTGACTTATTTAAGGTGGGCTGCAAATTTTAATCTTGGCCCTAAGATCAAGCCCAAAATTTTTAGCCATAACCTACATTTTTACCGGCTGGGTAGGGTCAGGAACTTAAAGCTTTGAGTAAGAACTTAACCTGCATTTTTATTGGCTGGTTCGGTCTTTTAAAAGAACCAGACCTAACTCTAAGTAAGAACTTAAAGTTCGGACTAGGAAGTCGGATCAATATTTGTGGGGTTAGCTTTGAGTAAGAATTGAACCTACATTTTTATGAGCCGAGTTGAGTCAAGTTTTGGGTTAGCTTAACTCAAACTCGATTAAGCTACCATTCATTCAGCTCGTGCTTGGCTCAAGAAGGAAACCGGAAACTTGACTCATGTTCGAGCTCAAAATCAGTATACAGTGATCACATAACTTAGCTTGAATTTGGCTTAACTGTAAATATGACTATGTGCAAACTTGGCTCAAATCAAATCCGACTAAGTAAGCCAATGGAAATTCAAAAAGATTCAAGAACTAGGATTTAAACTTGTAACATTGCCAAAAAGAACAAACTCCTTGACCACTTCACTTACAACACCTTTAGTGTTAAGTCTTCCATTAAATAAATATAAAGTTCTCATCATTTAAATATTATTATTTTTATCAAATATAAATTTACCAATCCGTCATTAAAGTTGTACGCTCGGCCCATGCTATTTTAAATAATATTTGTACTTCTTTATAGTGATCATATATATAAATATATGAAAATGAGTGCAATAACTTAATTAATATTTCTACCCCATTATACCAATGTATACTAATTGCTTGGTAAAAAACCAATATTATCAAATACTCCATCCGTCTTAAATTAATAGCTCCATTTGGTTTTAAAATGAATTAATTTTAATTTATTTTTTAAAACTAAATAGATCTATTAATGTATGACAAATGGAGTATTTATAGATGCAACCTTGTACAAAATTGTCATCATTTACTAAAAGCTCATAAATTGAAGTCTAAATAGTATTATTTACTTATTTATTAGCTTTCTTTCCTAATATTTTTATTTGTTATTATGCTATATCTTGTGTTTGTATGTTTAACTATATATGCATCTTTTAGTAGTCTTATAAAAATATGTCACTATTATTAGCACATATGTACTCCCTCTATACCATTAAAGTATTCATATATTTATATTATATATATTTTTCAGTAGTTCTATACGAACATGTCATTATTATTAGCGCGCATACACACACACACGTATAACCTCTTCTACATACTCCAACCTTCTTTTGGTTGTATGAAATATATTTATTATTTAATAACATAAAATTTCTAGATGTTTGCATTAACTTCTTACTTCAAGCATCATCTTATAACTACCAAAAAGAAAAAAATAGTGTTTTTGTGGTTAACTACATTTGTGTATATGATTTATTATACATAAATATATATTATTTATTTCTATTATACATAAATATAAATTTTAGTAAATCTCACACATATAACATATGTATATTATGTTTTTTTAAAACATTTACTTCCAAATAATTTACATCATATGTAATGTGTAGGGGTCGAGTTTTAGTATAGTGGGAATATAAAACTTGATGTCTTGTTTCTTAGACCCATTTGAAATAAATATAACTCACCCTAATTTTATGAAGTAAAAAGAGATTTCATGTGTCAATGCTAAAAAAATATTAAGAAAATAATTATAAAATTTAAAATTTGAAGGATTAATTCCAAAAGTGCTCTCTATATAAATTTTTTAAAAATATATTATAATTTGTTTGACATGTAGAGATAGTAAATAGTATTATTATAACATATTGTCAAACAATTGACATCTTGTTTGATATGTAGTACAATATATCCCATTTTTTTACTTAGTAGTATTATATATGTATATACTCTATTAAATCTTATTTCTATGATATATCTAAATTTTAATATGTATCACATGTAGATATGTGTATATAATGTGTCTTTAAATATTTACTTCTCAAAAATATATATCATGTGTGATATAAACTAATACTCAATATATAAATATTATATATTTTTTAATAATATATAATTTTATTATATATATTATAAATATAAATTGAGATCAATAATAGTTAATATGTCTATATAAATATTAATATATATTTATATATATTATAATATATTTATAAATTTTATTTAAATTTAAATTTAAGTCATGTATGAGTTAAGTTTGAGCCAATTTCAAGTCCTATTTAAGCCAAGTTGAGTCTGTCGAAGTAAACTCGAACTCAACTAAAGTTGAGTCTGTCGAAGTAAACTCGAACTCAACTAAAGTATATTCGAACTTGAGTGAAGTTCGAGTCGAACCAAAATTCGAGTTGCGTGGAGTCACATTTACCCCACGGGTTAGCTTCGCACGTAAGCACCCTTACAGATTTCTCGTATCGACAACTCGAGTTTTGCTGAGTTATTACAGTGCCCCGCTTTCTTCTTGCTCTCACTCAAAGGCCACAGCCGTACTTCTACCTCTTCTGCGCATTTCCCCGGCAATGGCACTCTCGATGAATCACCGCTGCTCGCCCGTCTCGGTTGAGCTCTTCGAAACCACTCGCCGAAAGGTTCGTTCTTTCCTCTGAAAGCCATCACAACTTGATCTTAGACGCTGCCTTTTGAGGAATTTAAACTCATCGTGCCTTTTTATTTGCAGTCCTGGAGAGGTTTTAGTTCCTCAAGGATTGTATCTAGAGTTTTTTCGATGTCACAGATTACGGAGGTGGCCGTCGACCATCTGACTGCAGCTCCAATTCTTCTGCCTGATGGTCCTTGGGAGCAGGTGAGTTGCTGATGACTGTAACCTTTTCTCTTCCATATCTTTTTTGTAAGAAAATTTACGCCTTTTCCTTGTTAGCCCTACAAAAAAGTGTACGCATTTTTCTGATTTTGTGATGATGTGGCGATGCTTGCTAGTCGACATTATTCCTAAATTTTGTAAGATTGCGGCTTTTATTTTGATTAAGTGGGATTAATACGTTAAGGCCTACGCTACTGTACTCGTACTAGCAATATGATGCTATGAGTCCATTACACGAATAGGATGACAACTAAGTACGGATAGGGGTGTAATCACGATAGCGGATGTGCTCTACATTTGGTACTTAGGTTCATCTAGGCTGACATTTAAAATAGCCCTACAAATTATGGTGAAATGACACAACTCCTATTGCTAGGGTTGCGAATGGAATAATACAGTTACGGTATAACCTATTTTATTACCATAACAATTTCCTAAATTTTTATTAGTAACCGTTTCATTAAGTAAACGATATATGTATTTCCGTAACTGTTCTATCTACTAATAATTAGCCATCGGATAACTATTATCTATTACACTTTTTTAAATGTGCTTAAAAAGGTCAGAATAAACACTTGTTATTTATTGAATTAGACATTATTGAGATAAAAGACTAACATCATTACTATTGTTGTTTATAGTTGTTGTAAATAAATTGTGAGGATCAAATAGTAAAGGTAAATGGACATATACATTAAGCAAATACCTAATAAAACTCTTTGGTTATCTAATAATTCTTTGTTACCATACGAGTCCAACTCCAAAACATCCGTCTACTGCATGTTCCAAAAGAATCCTAAGTGTGAGAAGAATGACAATTGCCTTCTTGCAGCCAACTATCTTCAAAGGTGTCTTGCACGTAACAATGAGCACACAACAATGAGACCACATGTACTGATGCACATCATCCATTAGTGTTTATTTGAAATAATGTTTTAAAAACCGGTGTGGACCCTGTTCTAGATTAGTGGTTGGGCTGCTTCAACCTAGTTGAACTGTGGGTTAACCCGGGTTGACTCTGATGATGAGATCATCACTTAAAAAAGTTTAAAAGAGTCCCCCTATATTTTAGAAAAAAATTCACTTGAACCTGTTCAAAAGTTTACTTAAACCTGTTTGGCCATTCAAAACCTAGTAATTCCGAGCTATTTCAATAAGTAAACCATCTTTCTAAATTTCTAATGTAACATATACAAACATGATTTGTAACTATAATTATGATTCTAATCAACATATATTAAATCTCAAAATAAACCACCTACACCACTTATTCAAAGCTAAGCCAGCTAACACTCAAACCACGCCAGTTCGATATGGGCTAAGCAAGAGCTTAGTTCCATTAGCCCAAGTTTGAGCTTTTATCTAAGCTAGCTTTGAGTCTAGCTTTGAGTATAATAGAGTTGGCTTAACAAGCCTACTCTAAACCCACTAATCATTTCCATGTATAAACAAATACTTCATGAGTTTAATTATCAAAAACAAAAAACACTCATCGGTTTTAGTTATCATAATAGAATCTAAACTAATGAGAGAGTTGCAATAGCATTTTGCACAAAGTGTATGTGTAGCTAGTTAAAATTCTAGCACATATAATTAAATATGAACCCTCACCTAATGAGATCAGAAAAATTAGACAAAGTAATTAAATGGGAAACATCGAAGCTTAGTGAATTTAAGAGAATATATAATATAAATTACATATATATATTTTTTTATCAAAAAATTACAGATGGATATGAAATGTTAGAAGGAGAAAATCATCTTCCAAGTAGCACCTTATAACAACTATAATGAATGGTTGCAAGTAGTTAAATTAATTTAATAAATGTTTAAGATTGAATGGCATCTTCTGTTGAGTAAATCATAGTGCTGAATCATGGCATGAAAATTATTATAAAAGACTATAAGTTAAACTATTTTGAAATTTAACCACTTAAAGACTAATGGGTATAACATATTATAATTTTTAAATATGACAAACGGGTAATAGATAAACGGGTATAAAAGAACTTTTGCCGTTTCCTTCCATTTAGATAATGATCAGATAGAATTATCCTCTTATTTACCCATCGAATAAATTTGACCATATCATTTAACTTTTTAGCGGTACGGTATGGAGGGTAGAACGGGTACCGTTGGCAGCCCTACCTATTACTTATGAAAATAGGCACTTAACCCTTATGACATGAAAATTAGGCATATAACTAACCCGCTCCCCTCTTCCTCCACCACCAGCTTCGCTAGCTGTCACTTCACCCCTCCGACATTGTCTCCCTTCTCTGCCTAATGCCTCCCCGCCCCAACCTCTAAGCCCATGGCATGGACCATGACAAGGCTCTAGGCCATGGCAATATTTGGTTGTAAGTCAAACGGGTTATGTGCCTGTTTTCATAAGCCATAGAGGTTATGTGCAATATGACCATAATTCATATGCGTTATGTGCAATTTGCCCTTTAAAATATTGTGTTCTGTTCACCTGGACAAAAATAGTTGAACATATGCAAGTGGATGTGAGATATACATTGAAACACAAAAGTTATGTAAAACAAATGGTTATAACAAAGTGTGTGTTTCAAAGAAATATCAATTGAAGGAAAGAGTCGGTACAAAATCCATGTAATATAATTTTTTTATGTTTTATTTTTAGAATTTAAAAAATATAATCCCTCTTTTCCATTTTAATAATTTCATTTAAAAAAAATGTTCCACATTAATTGTCTCATTTCCCATTATCCTACCAACTAAAAAGTTTCTCATATGCTTCTTCCCGTAGTAGGAGTATGGGATTCTAAATCAGAAAAGATGTGGGAAAAATTTATCTTCTTGTGCTATGAATAGGTGCTTATTTTGTTAGAGTATTGTCTTTTTTGTGGTCTAAGGTGCTTCTCACATTCTATAAACTTTATACTTTTAAACAAATGGGATTATATACCAGATGGGCACTGACTAATGAATGGACAATAATGGGTATGTATTTTTAAACCCCGTTTTGTTATGAGTCCACCCACCTTGAGTAGGAAAAAGGAAAAAAGGAAGAAAAAAAAATGACGGATGGTGTGTTCTTGTGGGATAGGGTGATGAAACAATGGTGTGGAAATATTCATATCCACTGTTAATTTGTGTATTCAGTAAAAAAGATGGACATATAGTGGTAGGCATCCATGCCCCATTAGGTAAGCTTGGATTGACGTGAGAGATGAGAATGATGCAATTGGGAGAGAGATAAGAACGTTGCTTGCAGGATTAGAGTTGTGTGGCTTAAATGGAGAGTAAATTAAAGACCTGTTTGTACCGACTGTGAATGAGATTTGTAATGGTGTGATGACAAGAAGTAGTGGCAACTGCCATTTGGACATAATGAGTGTGCCATATTGGGATGTATGGGAAGATTAGTGAGGATTGCATCGGAAGCAATCATATAATGAGGGTTAAGAGTGGCTTCAATCAGTGATAAAGTCAGAAAAGACTGGTTGAGATGGTTTGGTCAAGTGCAAACAAGCTTTCAGAAAAAAAATGTAACTAGTGATTTTTAAAGGAATTTTAGAAGACAGGAGGAATTGAGTATTGGGAATGAGTTAATTGAAAAAAAGTAGAGAGGTATGGTTGGAGGGATAAGGTTTTAATAATGCTATTCTCCTTTTTGGTAATAATGTTACCTTTATTATTCGTAAAAGATTCCTGGTGGTGTTAATGCTGCAAGAGGGTTCAGAGCTTCTGGCATCTATGGCGGATTGCGTGCAAAAGGAGAAAAGCCAGATCTTGCCCTAGTGCTATGTGATGTCAATGCCACTGCTGCAGGTGAACATAGGGTTTGTTAATTCTCAATATTTTAATTTCTTTCTTCTTCACGATGGGATGGAAAGATGTTTTATACTCAGCAAAGCATAATATCATACATTATTTGTCTCTGGACATGATTAAACGAGACTCATGTTGGTGGATTGCTATCAGGTACTTTTACAACAAATGTTGTTGCAGCTGCACCTGTGATATATTGCCGAGATATAATAGACGTGTCACCAATGGTTTGTATTGTCAAGTGTTGCCTCTTGCGTACTTTCTTTTTATGACACGCTGTTCCATTCAAGTAGATTCACTGTACTGTTCTTGTAGTTATCTATTTCTCTATTCAAGTGAGCTTGTCCCAATTTTCTAATTTGCCGAGTACTTTTCAGGCTCGTGCTGTGCTAATAAATGCTGGTCAAGCAAATGCTGCAACAGTAAGCTTATCTCCTATAACCTACTATCATATTGGAAGCCCTAGTTCTTTTCTAGTAAAAAATGTCACTTGTTATCAGTTAAAAACTCTTTGGTTTAACGTATGTGTAAAAAGTATTCGCTTGTTGGATTAAATCGCGTATTGGCTTTTGCTCTATCATGTTAATTAAAAACAGCAAGAGCAAACCTTCTTTCAGTAAATAAACCAGACATTTTCCTTTTACTACAACATGATAGAGAATGGGTCAGAAAGAACAAAATTTGTCCTGCTCAGTATCTCTTATGTGTCAATGCATAGTTTATAACTCGCAACAGGGTGATGCAGGCTATCAAGATGTCATTGAATGTGCAGATGCTATTGCCAAGGTATTCAATATACTTTTGTCGTGTCTTTATTTTTTTTTTGTAATATGATGGTAAAGGTGTCAAACTGGACAAATAAATTGAAAACCATGCACCGTCTTGATTGTATGTTCATTTCAAAAGTCAATAGTAATTTTATATGATAATCATAATCAAGAAATGTCTTTCCCCGACAATTTGGGGTTTGCGACACGGACCGTGCACCTTCACTTTCACTTGTTCTCTACCAACTCTTTTATAAGAGATAGTATTACCATATTCTTTCTTATTATCTCCACCTAAGCATGGTTTGCAATATCTCATATATTGGCAAAATATCGCGGATATTTCTGATATCTTGGACCCCTTCCAGGCCTCATCCATGATTTCTTTCCCACCTGTGACCTCCCTGGCCCGAGTCCCTCTTCCTTCTACTTTTAACTCTGGCAGCAGGCTAGAAATAGTCCATTTCATGCATCATCTACTTAGGCATAATTATCAAAAGCATGTGAGTATTTAAGTACCTACTAGATGATGATGACGTGGGAGCAAATATTGTGCCCACTTGGATTCCCTATATGCTCAATCTTCTAGTGGTAAGGCAGCTTTTCAACCTCCAGCTCACGTCAGCTATTATTGTTCTATATTCTAGTATGACTTTTATGTTTTATTTAGATGTACATCACCATGTTATCCACTTAATCATTGACATTAACTTCAAACTTGTTGTTCTTTATCATTGTTGATCATATTTTCTGCCCGATGAGCATAATTTATGTTAGTATAAGCGTATTCACATTGTGTTATGATTGTTTGATATTAATATTAGGGTTTTTTAGATGTTAATACATGCTTCAATTAACAAAATACATGTGAAAACGTCATATTTTAGTCACCCACATTTTTTTCCAATATCTCCGATATTTCTGAAACATATCTAGGGCTGCATTGAAAACCCAGACCTGAACTGATCCGGATGGAATTGACCCTAGATTGACCTGGGTCGGGTCCTATTTCAGTTCAGGTTGGGCCCAAGAAAAAAATACCTAAGTAAATCTCAGGTCAAGCCGGGTCTAGCATGTGAAAACCCAAGAACCGACCCGAATCGACCCAAGTTCCTAATTAACCTATGAAATTATATTTAACCCTGGTTATGTGAATTTTTATAATTTCTTATAGATAGATCCAAATCAATATAATGCTAAATTGGTTTAAATTATTGGAACTGTCCCGACCCAAGGTAGAATCTTGGTTCCTATTGTGGTTCTCGGGTTTTTCAGTTCTTATTTTGGGTTGAGTCAGGTCCAAGAATTTCGGTTCCTATCTCAGGTCAGGTCCAAGGAACTCAGTTTTTTATCTCAGGTCGGGTCAAGTCTTGCAAAACCCAACCTAAACCGACCCGAGATGCAGCCCTAGCTATATCTCAAATGTATCCTCTCTTTGGGTCACCGACATATCTCCGATAAAAGATATTGTGAACCATTCATCCAGGGCTTTAATGGTCTTCTTCTCCCTCGTTTGGCTTCTTCAACTTGCATCCAACACAACGTACTCTAGCTGAGCTTCTTCCTTAAATGTGCTACCCCTAAGTACTCTCAATATACTCATTTCTAATCCGGCCTCTCATAGTTATTTCAAATATCCATTAGCATCCTTATTTAATAGGTAATAGGCTGGTAAAGTAGTACAACCCCATCATGAAGGCAAATTTCGAACAATATGACAAAATACTATATATTATATACCCATTCTTATCACCATTTTCATCAAAGAAAATCATAAAAATCCCTTTCTCAGAACAATTCAAAGAATTGTCTATACTATTCCAAAAACCAGTTCAGAATAATCTTAAGGATGATAGGAGCCAACAAACACCAATATTCATATTGTAACTCCAAAACTGTCACCTTTAGCACATGCTATCTTGAATAGAGACCCAGGAAAGCTACAAAAAATATATAAACACTAAATTGTAGGTACCCATATTACCAAACAGACCCAAAATCAGATATTTGATTCAACTTGCTAACCTTGATAGTGAAATTGTGGCCACCCTTTCCAACGAAATACCAGAGCTTTGAATAAGTAAGACTGAAAGTCAGGTGCACAGAGCTTTTGACTGAGGAGTGAAGATTGAAGAGGCGATTGACAGCCAAATGGAATTGAAGACATGAAGAGAAGAGACACCACGGGGGTTACTGGGTTTGGTTAAAGGAAATTAAGGGTAAGGGTTTATGAAAAAGGGTACCAGGCATAGAGTGTGTATGTGTATATATATATCAATGCCGATGGGTAACTGTAAACAAGTACGGATTTTCCCTAGCCATTTCACTTAGAAAACAGGTTGGGTAAAATTACGGACCAACTTAGCTTTATAACAGTTTGGTTGGTGGAATGGGTTATGTTGGCAGCCCTAGTTAGCCTATATAGAATGTGCCTATCACACAAGACTATCAAAGTGGCTCTCCACTTTGCTCACCCTACATTTATCCTATTTACAACATCACTATCTGCATCTCTTGCCTTCTGATAATGGAGCCTAATTAAGTGGAATTGATCACACTTTGCACTTATTGCCCATCTATCGCAACTAAGGGTCCACCTATATATTTGAAAGATATGTTATAGATTGTACTGAACAATGTTATTCTGCGTCAATAGTCAATAATTAAGGTTGATATAATGTGTAATAAGCATGTAAAACGGCATTCTAAACATGCAATCGAATTTGTAAATATTTGAAATATTTGCTTATGTATGCCGTAGCATATCAGGAGCCTATCTGGGACAATCTATTATCTGTCCACTAGTTCTATAAATTAATCTTAGGTTGGGCAATCCTTTATCAGAAATTAACGGACCACTTCACACAACTAAAATAGTATTCAATGTTGTTTTATTACCTTTGAATCTCTTTAATTTGCAGCTTCTCCACTTGAGTCCACATGAAATTTTTGTTATGTCTACTGGCGTTATTGGTCAGAGATTAAAGAAGGTAAGTTTTATGCTTTCCAACTGAATTTTTTGCTCTTAAATTGTAGCGGAATTGGTCTATGTGTATGCCCTTTGACATTGTAGCTACTTGTTACAGGATGCGCTTCTCAATTCACTTCCAAGGCTTGTAGATTCTCTATCATCATCCAGTGACAGGTATCTCAATCTTTCTCACGATATTTTTGCTATGGTCTTTATGAATTTACTCTTCCCAGAGATTGGGCCAGTAGCCCCTTGTGCATTTGTTTATTTGATGATTCCATGACTATTGGTTCACAAATGGGGGGAACTACTTTATGTTGTGACTATGACTCTCAAGTCTTCATTGGCCTGCATAACTTGCCCTTTTCCTTTTGCTTTGTTGTCATTTTGCACTCTCATATAAATGCATTATTTCGCTTCTGTATTGTGCATCATGCTTGCTATATCAATCATATGTTTTGTCAGTCATTTCTGTGAATTAATAGGAAGTAGGAACTAGGTAGAATACAAGAAATTTGAGGTAATCTGTGTTGCATATTTATGTTAAAATCCGATAACTTAACATGTCAGACTGTAGAAAGTTATTGGTTTAACAAATCAGACCTTGTTAGATGGTTGGTAGTGAAGTTTTTTTAAAGCTGGTTGACAGTATCTGGAGTTTTAAGCTGGTTAAGTTGGAAAATTATACTGCACCATTATCACAAATAGAAATATCGCTTTTCTTTGGCTGTTTAGTTATTAATTGCTACAACCAAAGGAGAGATGGTGACACTATTAGCAAATTCTTGAAAATAATGAAGCATGGGGAAATAATATATAATGTCATGCAGGATGGAAGATCATTGATGATTCCCAGTCCAGGTAGGCTGTTTTGTATACACTTCAATTCTAATTTGTGTACTATCCATGGGAGTGTGAAGAATAGAGGCTGGTTTGTAACCTAGATCAGGGTTACTGGTTGGTTTATCTGTTTCTAATGTACTCCATGGACAACGGTGTTTGATATCAATAATTACCTGGGCATATTCTGTTGTTCCTTTTGAAAATGTCTTAACTGATTAGTTTGTATGCTTGTGCAGTGCATATTCTGCAGCTGTAGCCATCACAACAACTGACCTCGTGACAAAGAGTGTAGCTATTGAGGCTGAGGTTTATCCCCTTTTTATCATTTTGATATGACTTCAAAGTTTCAAGTTTTGCTAATCTGCAGATATATGATATCTCGGAAAGCAGATCTAAATTTATTTAGTAATGAGTTCCATTGTGTTTTTTTAATGATTTGTTGTGAAGATTGGAGGAACAAAAATAAGGATTGGTGGGATGGCAAAAGGTTCAGGGATGATTCACCCAAATATGGCAACAATGCTTGGGGTATACTTCATGGAGATGTGATTTTATTATGAAGCTTATGGTTCAATCTTAGAGAAGCAGCAAGTGTCTGAAATTGAAATTTGTTTTCTAGGTGTTGACAACTGATGCATCAGTCGCTAGTGATGTTTGGAGAAAGATGGTGAAGACTTCAGTCAATCGAAGTTTCAATCAGATCACAGTGAGTTGTCAATTTTATTACT
This sequence comes from Saururus chinensis, assembly GCA_035235625.1. Classification (NCBI taxonomy): domain Eukaryota; kingdom Viridiplantae; phylum Streptophyta; class Magnoliopsida; order Piperales; family Saururaceae; genus Saururus; species Saururus chinensis. Next base: position 40,336,594 of record CP141145.1, read on the forward strand.
CTGTGAACTCATTTCTGATTCTCTTAATTTCAGTTTGTGCCAGCAGTGAATCTCGTAATCACAGTTATAAACTTGATATTCTCTGAAGAAAAATTATGTTGTGCTGGATTATAAAGTATAATCGGTATCTAATCTGAGTGGTCTCAACTCTTAACATTGCAAACTAAAATCTGATTATGGTCCAAAACCATTGACTTTTAAATTCAAATTATCCAAGTTCATTCTCATAAGTAAATTTGCTGTTGTATGAGAGGTTTTGTTTTTAAGCATTTATTTTCATAGTGTAATATACCAAGAGCGAAAAAGGAGGGGCTAGTCCAGGGGTGAAACCAGGTTTTCCAGCTGTGAGGCCATCGTGGTAGTGTATATAATTTTATTTATGTTTTTTTTTGTGATGGTGGTGGAGGGAGCCATTCCACTATAGAAGATATGAAGTTCCTCTTGGACTGATGTGACAATGGCAGGTTGATGGAGATACCAGCACAAATGACACTGTTATTGCTCTAGCTAGTGGAATGTCTAGCTCAACCAGGATATCTGCTCTTGATAGCTATGAAGCGCAACAACTTCAAGCATGCCTTGACGCTGTAAGTACTTTCTTGCGGTTCATCATGAGAATGTTCCCTTTCGAACCTGAGAAGTCTAATTGACCCAAGTTATGCCTGTGGCTTTTGTTGCTTATAACAATGCAGTTTTGAGAGAAAATACATGAATTTAATATGCATCTGTCAATTTATAATGATTATTGTACAAAATATTGATGCTTTGGACAGAGGCCTCACTTATCACAATAAAACAATTATAGTTTTTGTAACTATTCAGAAAGTGTTGTGCTTGTTATTATTACCATATTGTTGGCAACTGGCTTTGTAGTTGTGGAAAGAAACATTTTAATCATGGTTGTTTATTTGAAGTATGTTCTTGGTCAACATCAGCTGAATCCAATTACAAGATGAGATCAAATTCCTCCATTGGAATTATCATAACTTTCAGTTGCTTCTCGTGGAAGGTGAACAACTAATAGGATGACACTTTTTTCTTTAGGTTGTTATAGTTCAATTGCAAGAGTTGGCTCATATAGAAGAGCTCGGCTTAGTTTTAGTCTTGGCTTGGGTGCTATTCTCCTTACATAGAGTCTTATAGATTAGTTAGCTTATTAGGCAAGCTCATTGTAAGGATGCCTGGAGAAGGACTTACCTCAGTGGTATATGTGGATAAATGAAATTTGCTTTATCAACAAATCCTTCAACTTCAAGGTGTTTTATCAGGTGGACAGCAAGTTAGGTTGCATGGGATTAATTTGTACATATCCAATATTATTAAGGGATTCTGTTGGCAATTTTTTGTTGTATTTTGTATCTTGTTTGTTAGAGAACTATGGCTGCTCACTGGTTTCTGGACTTGCCATACATTTTAGGTCATGCAAGGTCTTGCAAAATCTATTGCGTGGGATGGAGAAGGTGCAACATGCTTAATACAGGTTTTCTACTACATTTCTTTTCCTTTGTGAATCTGTAAGCAATGGTAGTTAAAAGTTTAATATAACATAACATTTTTTCCATCTACTGCTATCAACTGGTGAGAGATGGGCTGGAGATATATGACTTGTTCTTTGTCCTTTTATATTTGACTTTAATCTATGTTGTCTAGGGTGCACATGCAACGTGAAGCATATTTACTTGGTCTGCAATCAGCTTTTAGTTATGTGACGTGATAGTCTTTATAAGTCCACAATAAAGTTATCTTGGTTCCTTTTATTAATCATATGCTCAATGGGTAGACTTAGGCAGTGCTGTATTACTTCAGCTGTTAAATCGTCTGAATATCTCTTCAATCATATATACAACATGACCGGTGCTGTAGCATAGCTGATTGCCACTTTACTCAAAATATTTGAAATTTTGTGTTGGAGCCTAGCTGCATTTCTACTGTTGCTGAGTTCAAACCTTAGCTCACCTCGACTTCTTTTATTTTAAGTCTGGTTTTTACTAGCAAGGCCTGGGTAAGTGTGAGTTTTATTCAATTTGATCATTTAAGCATCCAATTGGGATGAACAGGGTCATCTCGAGTATAATCAAAAGTCATGAAGTAATTCCTCCTGGTATTTGCTTTTGTTTTTTCTTCTTTTGTTCTAAATAGTTTTATGTACTTTCTGTAAGAATGCTTTCTTTCATAGAAGATAACCTGGCCAAACATCTGGATATAGGTTAATGTAAGTGGTGCTGATAACGAGGAAGAAGCAGGGAAAATTGCTCGATCAGTGGCATCTTCAGCACTTGCTAAGGTTTGACTGCCAGCTTGTGACTAATCCCTCCCCTTTTCAAAATGAAGTGGAGAATTAACGCAGGTTTTTCCTTCCGTATCTCCCAGGCTGCAATCTTTGGCAGGGACCCAAATTGGGGCCGCATAGCTTGTGCTGCTGGCAAGGCAGGGATTCCCTTTGATCAGAAAAAGCTACGAATATCGCTAGGAGATATCATTCTCATGGAGAGTGGTCAGCCATTGACCTTTGATAGGTTGGTTTTTTTGTAGTTACTTTTGGTCGCAAAGTTCTCGTACAAGTTTGTCCTAGGAGACATAAATTTTCTTGTAAATATGAAATCTGTGCCTGCTGATTACAGAGCAGATCACATGTTTCTTGAGTTTGGCTTCACTCTGCGCCTAAGGAAATGTATTTTGTATCAGAGCGGCTGCTGGTTCTTATCTTCGGGAGGCCGGGGAAACCCATGGAACTGTTACGATACATATATCTGTTGGTATGCTTTCAAATATCGACTTATTGCGACAGTTCCGCTTTCAAGGAAACAAAGATATTGTTTGTATTTTCAGTAACCTTAAATTGACAGACGTCTTTGTTTTATTCTCCAGGAAGTGGGAGGGGAAGCGCTCAGGCTTGGGGTTGTGACTTGAGCTATGATTATGTCAAGATAAATGCGGAGTACACTACATAGGCTAGTGTCCCCACTGAGCCTAGTTTAATAAAACTACAATGACTTTGCTGAATCATCTATTATACATAATTTAAATATTTTCTGTTTTTTTTTACAGCAACCATATTTTTTCCCTTGAGCTGTAAGTTTTAGGACAATCTCGTCATTCATTTCTCCATTGTTGGAACATGTATTGATTTAACATCATTTGTAGTTCGCAACCATATTAGTAGCGAAAAAACGTCCCCAGGGCCAGCTAATGGCCATGCCAAGTACCATCCTGTTGATTTGCCAAAGTGACCAGAGATCTGAAACTATTTACAACACATGGCAGTAAATGAGATCAAAGAGTGTTGAATAATATGGGGTGAGATGTATTTAGATCATTTGCCAAATAAGGTAACAATTTTTTCTTGTAAAACACAGGTGAGACTCATCATCACCTTAAAATCCATAACGCAAAACTCGTATATTCAAAATTGCAAAATCATCAGTAGAAGCACGACTGCTACTTTTATTTATCTACAAACAACGCGAAGGTAGCCCAAGCACGCAAAGACACAATCATATTGTAGGTTTGTCAGACCTCAGCCACCGAATACAGCACTTTCGCAAGCGACGCCCTCAGGAAGCTGCTGTTTCCGCATTTTGAATCCTGGCTGTTGCTACTCGATGAACCCTCCACCACTAACGCCCCAGATTCACCGCCGTCATCTGATGGCAGCTTCTCAATAGATGTATCTGTTTGCAACCTACATAAATATGAAAGCACAAGGAAAAGTAACAAAGAGAATGTTAGCACAATTATAAATAAACGACTCCACATTGAATGTGGGAATCAGGGAGCACAGACCTAGCACACGAAGGATCTGGCTGGCGTGGTTGATGCTTCTTTTCGCTGCTGCTGTCACGTGTAGTAGACTTGCCTTTCCTGTTCTTGTGCTTATGCTGGCGGTCCTTCCTCTTGTTCCTGAAGTAAGAACGCAGGTTGTTGCTCTTCACGGAATGTGACATTGAGGTCACTGGAGGGTCGTACACATCAGGTGCCCAAGAAACACTCATCTTGGTCTTCCGTGGTGTCCCCTCCTCCACATCACGGCCTCCTTTCATGGCAGATACCAGCTTAAACGAGCTCTGCCTCAACAAAAAAACACATGCATATGAGTTAACAACCACCCCTCCATCTTTCTTCCACATAAGCATAAAGAGTAAGATAAGAAAGCTGACATAGACGGAATGAAACACGTAATGAAAAGGCATACAGGAAAGGAATGTGTTCGATCACAAGTAGGCATTGCACTCTTGTGAGCGCTTTCGCCACCTGGTGCATTTCCAGGTGATGGAAATGTCGCAGACTTCGCCAAGCTTCTCTGACTTTTGGCATTTGTGACACCAGTCTCAGCTCCCAATTCAGTTGACATCAGGACATTCTCTGGGCGGCGTATTATACTATCTCTGACAACGTCGTCCTGAATATGCAGGATCATATCAAGAGCAGCTCCAACTTTTTCGGCATTCAAGCAATCTACATCTGCAACCGATAAACTCTTCACTACCCCAGCATCTTCCACCTTTCTACTGGTAGCCATCCAAGCTTCAGATTGGATTGCTCCAAGTCACAAGGAAAGGATCCTTCACTATCAACACTTGAATCAATATCCCTGGCGCTGTGCAATATGCTACAAACCCTTTAGTAAAAGCAATATCAATACAATTGCCAAAATGGTCTAAAACTATTCGCCTACACTAGTTGCCAAAATAAATTCACAACACTGAACTACTTTACAAAATATATTCAACTGTATCTAGAACTTCACTCCCTCCATATTCATGCATTTTTTTCTCCATGCAGGATGCATGCGTTCTTGTCTAGATACTTCACTCCCTCTGCATGCGTTTTTTCAAGGTTTTCATACAAAATCATATTACTGTCATTACGTTTTCCATAGTAAAGAAGCTCCTTTCTAGGACCAAAACTAATAAGATACAGGAACTCAACTCATATAAGTTGCAGCCGTCGAGACGATGATACAAATCAGAGGCGGAAAGAACAAGGTTAACTGGTCAGAAACCAATATCAAGGATCCGACCTCTAAAGGATGTGCAAGCAATCAGCAGAAGCAAAAGATTATGACAAACCAAGATGAATAGATACTGATGATTTTCGTGAAACAGATATTAATTACATCAAGATGCTGATCTTTAAATTAAGCAAACTAGAAGAAGCTCCTTACCAAGTGACGGATAGCAGCACGTTTTCCTCTTCACAGCGACGAGATTTCTAGAGGTGTTCGGCCTAAAGACACAGCAAAGCAGAGTCGCACGGATATCGAAGATTTCGATTTTTGCTAGTGACGGGGAAACCGCGAGCCCGTAATACCAACGAACAGATGAAGAAGAAGCAGGAAGAAATTTCCAGAAAAAATACGAAGAGATCGGGGATAAATGCTGCTAATTAATGGACGTCGACTAAGACTTTCTACGATTCCACTTCTCTAAACGTTTAAGACGATGGGAGCAAGAACCGCCATGGAAGTTAAAAGTAGCCGAAGGGATCATTATCTCACCACGCCTATGAACCAGCTCTACTGCGACGAGCAGCGATGGCATGGCCGACGCTCACTATCACCGGTTGGCAAGACCGACCGCGGTCGACTGCCAGAAACACTCGAGATCCGTAGCGAATCCAGGCAGCAGATGGAGAAATCAGCCCATCAGAAATGCGGGAAGGCTTTTTGCAGGAATGTTTCGAATGAAGGAGGAGCTTGGACTGGGCGATGGAGTCAATTCGATGACGGGTCAGAGCGGCGCAGAGATTCTCAGAAGGCGGATAATGGGGATGGAGAGCACAGCCAGAGCTCAAAATTTTTTGGTAGAGAGAGAAGTGAACTTTGCTGATAAAACCGGCACCTGCCGGTTGTAGGCTTGTAGCTTGAGGTGAAATTTACAAATACACCTCCCCCCCGGAACTTTGTACTATATCAATATTTACATCTAACCCCATACTAACGGTTTCCATCCGATAAGCCTCACTTCGTTATTAGAGCTGGTTAGGTTAGTCCTAGTGGGATAATGCCCCTAGCCCGGCTTTGCCCCTAGATGTCTAATTTTAAGGGTAGTTTGTGAGGTATTAAGGTTTAAAGAAATTATTTTTTATTGCACTTAAAGAGAGAAATTAATTTATCTTTTAAATCGCCTCCCAAATTGCTTTTTAGTCTAGTTTTAAACGGGCTTAGGTGGGTTGCTATTTTTTATATTTTTAATTAAAAAATTATAATATATTTTACTAGTTGACACTATAAGACAACTTTAAAGCTTAACGTTTCTTAAATATTTTTAAATTATATAATTTTTTCGTTTTTTTATACTAAAAAATATATAAAAAATAAGTTAATACTTGAGAAGGGGCCTATGGGCTTTTTATTTTGTATAGTGATATTCTTATAACAAAAATACTAAAAAAATTTCATACAAGAGTTTTATTTAGACTTCACAAATGAGCCTTATAAAAAGTTCAGATGGGCTCACTTATCTAAACCAATTTAAACTAATGTATAATTTTTTAATGTATAGTTTTGATATAAAAATATCATTTTCCTTTTGTTCCCTAACTCTAACACATCTCTATTTAAGACACGCTATAAAATTTTAAAGCTCAACCCTAAAAATAGGCCTAAAAAATTTGATTCTAACTTACATTTTTTACGGGTCGATCCTTAAAAGTTTCAGCCTCAAAGTTTTTTTTTTAAGCATGGCTACATGGACCCCACTTAACTCCTCTATCTCTTATATCATATTTACCTCATCATTCTCTATTAAAATCTCTCACTTATTTCCCATATTTAAAAATATATTATGACTCCTTTTTACCCCACTTCATTTTTTTTCTTCTTTGATGTTGGTACTAACACCATTGTCGGTGACCCAATTTAACCCCCCTCCTTCCTCCACCCCCACCCACCCACCTTCTCCTTTTTGGTTGTGGCTAGGCTATTGTCCACAATTTGACCTGGTTATGGCCAACTAAGTGTTCCCCACGGTGGGTAGGGCCAGCCAGGTGAGGCCTGACTCTATCTAGGTTTGGTGTCAATTTGATAGTTTGGGCGTAGGCGCCTTGTCCTCTAAGACACGACTTGGGCTCCAGGCATGGCCACCCATGCTAGCTCTGACTTGGGTTGTGGTTGCACCATGCAGAGGTCAAGCCTATGTGTGAGAAGGCTAGAGCCTTTGGCTTGTGCCCTTTGTTTGCTTGGAGGTTGGCTAAAGCTAGCAACTTGGCCTCAATTTGAGCAATGGCTAGCTACCTCACCTTAGTCCACACAAAGACTAGCAGCCTCACCTCCGTCTTTACGGGGCCGGCGGCCTAACCTCCTTCTTTGCAAGGGCCAACGAATTGGCCTCTATCTATGTGGAGGCTAAGATAGAGGCCGATACAAAGGCTAGGTCATTAACCTTCATCCACAATCCCCTGGTCTTTGGTTAGCCTTTTGCATAATGCAGTCGGAGCTAGGTAGTTAGCCGTAGCCACAACTTAGGCCATAGCTATTATGAAATGACTACAACTAGAGCTGTGGTTATGGTGCATAGGGGAGGCCGCTAATGCTAACATTGAAATTAGAAAAAAATCTTAATTTTGTTATGAGATAGAGCCGTGGTTATGGTGCATAAGGGAGGCTGCTAACACTAACATTGAAATTAGAAAAAAAATTTAATTTTGTTATAAGGCTTAGGTGTTAAAAGTTCTAGAAAAAAATAATAAAAGAAAGTAAAAATATATTTTTGTTTGGGGGGCATAGGAATTTAATGGGTACAAATAACCACTTTTTTTTTATGACACGGCGTAAGAGATGTGAGAACCGGATGACAACCGTTTAGCTTGGAGCTAGTTATAAATATTGAAAGTAGAAGATGTATTTAATATTAGTTCACAGTTTGGGGGTAGTATTTGTAAATTGCCATGGCTGCTTACAGGTTAGGCTCCTTAATTATTTTTGTCTTTATTAAGTTAGCCGACGACACAGTTGTTTCATGGCCGTCGATTAAAAGGGCTTTATTAAGATGTTCACCTTTGTCTGGATAAGGATGGGAATTGGGAAATGGGAATGATACCGCACGGCAGTGGTCGACGAACTCAAAACGCATCCAGGGGGCGCAGACGACCATATGATTCTTCCTTGAAGACCACCGTGATTCCCATGGGCATATGCTAAGTTCTGCTGCTCTGAGTACCTTGGTTTTCCCGTAATCAATGGATTGTGTAACTTTGGACCTCCATGGAAACATACCTCGCAGCCCTTATCAGCTATGGGTTTTTATTACTTAAATGGACATAAAAAAAATACAATTAGGTCTAATTACTTTCTTAATTGTCATTTAAGGACAATGCATTAATAACGTTTTTGCCATTATCTAATTCCTAAAATGGCCATGAATTGTGGGACATGGCCAGAAGCGCGCTCACCTATGGCCAACATCGACTGGCCAGACGAACATGGCCATGGCTAGCTCTGGCGGTGACTAGCATCATGTCCTGACCATGGCCGACAACTATCTTCTCTTTCAATTTGACCGAGACACAACTTGTGCTATTACCTTCGATTGGGTAGCCATTCTAGGCCATCACATGAGGCAAGAACTCCAAACCAGTCTTCCACCTCCCCACCTACAATTACTACTTTGAGTCCATTAATAGCGAGCAAAAACCCTCACCCTTACGGACACCGATGTGATCGACCAGGACTGCCCCAGGGTTCAGAGTAACGTAACATTTGACCATTTCTCTGTTCTAGGATACAACCCGGTAGATGTCGAACTTTAGTTCTTCTCCAATTGCTCGACCTCCTCTTTCCCTTTCCCTGCTCAGAACGACTCACTCTCCATCTTGCCTCAATCACGGGTCCAAAGCAATAGTAAAATTTTACTATATATTTTACAACCGTAAAATTTTATTGTTTATGAAATTCTACTATTTGAAAATATTCAAGTCGGAAAAAATGCTTAGTGCTCAGTTAAAAGATGGGGATCAGTAGTTTGTTTCAAAATGAGCAAAGTGGAGTGAAGAATGCCCAACATGTTGCATGACTCCTAACTCTGGAGAAGCCACCGCCACCAGCCCATCAACCATTCGGCCCGATCGGCGGAAGAAGGACCAGCCCAGAGCCAATACCAGCGCCACCGTCCTGGCCACCATCACACCGAGGAAGGCAATACCTCCCTAGTGGGACAACGCTGTCCTTTTGGAGGGCTCTCTCGCCTCCTCGTGGCCAGAGGATGAGACGAGTGAAGAAGAGAGGTCGCGGACAGTGAAGATCAGATCGATCAGGAGAAGGACAAGGGAGATGATGTGCACCGTGTTGGATTCGAGGAAGTTGGCCAGACGGGTCCTCCATGGGGCTCTTTCTCTGTGGTTGTGCACCTCTTCCTCCGGCTGGAAGCAGCGGAGGAGATGCTGCCTCCTCTGCCAGTTTGTGAGGAGCCCCTCTATGGAAGCCTCAACAATATCAACTAAGACTAGAATCCGCTGCAGGGTACTGCTGGGCTTCCATTGATGATGATGATTACACAGATAGCCAGATGAACTGGAAGTAGAAAATAATGAAAGTTGAACATGTTCGATTGGCATCCTTGGACATGTTTGTTTCTTTCCTCCTCGAACTCCTCCGGCAACCTGGTCCCAGCGGTCCTGGCCAGTTGCTTCAACACCTAAGGAAGCGTTGTCCACTGTCCCTCGTGGGAGATGATTACACCTAGTGTATTAGGGAGAGTACCCACTATTTTTATATATAATTTTTTTTTATAAAATATATTATTTCAAAAAAATATTATAATTTTTTGTTTATCTAACTTGTTATTTGGAGCAGTAAAATATATAAAATAAATTATTACAATAAAAAATTAGAAGTATAAATATTATCGCCTTTACAATTATTGATATGATAATAATAACTTTAATAAAAATTTATATAATTATTATATTAAAATATTTACATGATCCACAAGGTTAAAATTGTTTGTTAATAATATCTAAACTAATGAAAGAGAAATAATATACTTATTTACCTAGTCAAACCTAGTTGAAGAATTCATCTATGACTTTTGCATTACCTTTGAATCTTGACCCGAACACCTACACTACAAATAATGTTGAGTATACAAGAATATTTAGTGAAATAACAATCTTAAAGTAACACAAAGATTCGATCAATATATTATAAAATTTCTCGTTAAAAAACCAGACAATTCATCACAATAAAAAAAATACATGTCTTCCATATTAATCATTACATTCATAAGAAAAATTATTCACAAAAGGTTCTCTAAATACATACGATGACTTCATTTAGAAGCTCCACTCTACTAAATATTAGGTTATCACATTATGACATCAGTGCTTTGAAGTCTGTCTCTCCTCATTTACGCTATAAAGTAAAGGCTCATTAGTATTCATATGCTCTTGTGTTGAGATTCTCAGTTTCTATGATCATCAAAACCTCTTCTATTGCATAATATGTAGTGACCAACCATATTTAATGTTCTAGTCTATTTGAACACAACTCCCAAGTTAGGGAAGCGGTTCTACATAACTCTCATCCTTAGAAAGTCAGAAGACCTTAACCAAATAGTTGGACCAAACTCTTTCCGTTTACGTGGCTAACAACTCATTTTTAGAGCTAAGGTACCAAGAGTTCATGCGACCTTGGTTTCTATATGTATAGTCTTTTGGGTACTCCTTTATCACAATTAAAAATCTCATACACATGTATTAGGGTTTACTAGCCCCTAAGTAACTACATAATTGATCATTCTCCACATCACATGCCACATCAAAAGCTACGTAATATCAATTATAATTTCTATAGCATACCCTAGTTATATTCACAATGACATATGCAAAAACATGCATTCCATCGACATCCTTGCTAACATTCTGGTTACCCCATTGATAACCATTGGTGGAATCATCGGTATGTTGAACCCAACCGATAGAGATGTAACGCCCTGAGCCGGGGCCTAGAAAATCTCTTAATAAAAATTTTCTTTATTTAAGCCAGAAATTATTATCTATGTGTAAGAGGTATAACGTTCATTTACGCACTACGGAGCTTCAAGGCTTTCTTATACGTAGACTCAGGTTGTAATGATCATATATACACAACAAAGCTTCATAGTTCATCATGTATAAATCAGAATAAAACTTATTATTATAATTAATTTAGATCAGGCCAACATTGCCTTGCCGTTGGTTGCCTATGTACGTATTGGATAACATTCACAATATGATCGGATCCGAACGTAGTTCTGCCTAACGGCTATTACATACATCAAGCATTACAAAATCATATACGTTAAAATATGTATATACTAATATTTAATTAGAATTATACAGAAACTAATAAAACACCAACAATACACATCTCGCTCTATTATAGAGTCGAGTACCACACGACCACCACATGCCTCGCTCTACTCCAGAGTGGATCTAACACATATACATGTCTCACTCTATCACTGAGCCGAAACCGAAAAACACACACCACATATCTCGCTCTACCCTACAGTGAGACAAAACATAACAAGTCACATCAAAGCATAGCATGATACTTCAGATCATATCAGATAAAACATAACAAAGTAATTCAAATTAGAACATATTAAATCATAACAATTCATACATCTTAATTAGTACATTATTATCACTAATTAAGATGTATAAGCGTATAAATAATTTAACATCCTAAGTTAACTACTTAAGATGTATATATATTCTCATACAAAAGATCAGGTATACTTACCTAGAGAAGGCATTGGAAGTGGCAGTGTTTAGAGTTGTTCATTTCTTCATAGTGTCCTCCTTTTAGATGTGGATATGGCGGGCAGAATCTCCTTCAAAGTAGGCAGACGTAGCATCCCTTAACTTGAGGATGTTCCTTACTTTCTGTACTCGGAGCTGACGGATAGGATATCATATTTTTGGAGACGTCTTTCTCCTCCCGTGCTTGTTGTAACACCCGAGATTTTTCACACATTTTACTTAAAATTCACAGAAATTTTTTGCAATATAATGTCTGTAAATCGGAGGAAAAATGACGAAATCAAAACCTGATAAAACAGTTTATAATTTAAAACACTAAACATCCATTTTCCATCAAAATATTTTCATCATACAGTCAAACATCGTACGGCCAAAGCAAATATCATCAGGCGCTACTCGAAAATACACGTACGACTAAATTGCTATGATCATAGACTTTAAATACAAATCCCTCCTAGGCATCCCTGAGTGCAAGTCCCTTAATAGTCCACCAACTAATCCAAATGAAAGTCCAGAATATACATCTAACTTCTCATCTCACTCAATACAGGAGATTGTGGCACAAATAAACTTGCAGTGAGTGAAGCATATACCTGAGTCAACGGGAATCAATCCATCGCTGAAATGAGCATTCATTTCCAGGTGCTCTCCGCACAACCTGTAAAACCTCTCGTACAACAGGGCTAAAAAGTAGGGTGATGAGTATTTTCATACTTAGTAGGAAAATACCCAGTAGGGGAATCCAAAACAATGAACTTACTAAGTTCATAAATACATGCGTTCATGCAACTCAAACATGAAGCAAAAACATAACAATATCATGCTCATACGCATACAATCATACTAAATGCACCATCGTGCCAAAGTCATACCAAAGGCACCATCGTGCTAAAATCATACCAAAGGCACCATCGTGCCAAAATCATACAAAGGCACCATCAAATTAAACTTACACAAACACCCTTATCTAGGGTCATACAAACTTACTCGTACCACCGTATGCATACTCGTACAACATACGCATACTTGTACGACCTTACTCGTACAATCATATGCTCACTCATACAGCTTACCCATATATGTACGACCTTACTCGTACAATCATACTCGTACGACCTTCCTCGTACAGCTTACACAAAATCACACTTACTGTCTTACTCAGAAACATATTCTCACAATCGTACCCATACACTTACAGTCGTGCTCATACTCATACGCTTACAGTCCTGCTCATACACACTCTTACAGTGCTGCTCATACACATACAATCATACTCACACTCATACAGTCATACTCACACTCATACAGTCGTACTCACACTCATATAGTCGTACTCATAATCGTACACATATCAACGACCACTGAAGCTCATTACAACTAATAAGCTCCAGCGTCAAAATGGAAAAGAATGTCATTGGGGCAACACCTTAACCTCTGGGGAGTGACTAGACGCCATGGACTTTTCCGAAGGTAAGGCACACTAATGCTCATGGGGCACTGGATCAAACAGGTAAGAGTAGATCCATGATACTACTTACCTGAGCGTGCAAACATCAACACCCACACATAAGGGGTCATACAGTTGCCCACCATAATGGGTCTTATAGTGCCATAGAATCGCCCACCATAATGGGTCTTATAGTGCCAGAGAATTGCCCACTAAACGTCTGGGCTTATACAACACACAGACCAAATCGAAAACATATGTCGCTCTCAACAGAGCATCAGATGTCTAGGCTTCATACAACGCACAGACAAAGTAAAAAACGCACATCACTCTCAACAGAGCATCAAACGTCTGGGCTTATACAACACACAGACCAAATCAGAAACAACATCGCTCTCAGCAGAGCATCAGACGTCTGGTGCTCTATACAGCACACAGACAACATCCCGCAGGATAAACACTATGGCAAGACATGAGAAATGCTCGGCCGACTCATTATCGGCTAGCCCAACACGGAACTTAATCCGTCGAACCCTCAGGTCTCAAACTCACAACGCTATCATTAGCTGTGCTTATAATTCAAGTTTGAATTAAGTAAATTATGCGGTACAATTATGCCACACAAACTCACAGTCCTCGACTGATCAAACTAAAGCTGAGTCCGATCCAAAACCCAAGTTCGTTAGGGCAGCAGACTTCACTTACCCGTCCACATCATGGACAAAACTCATCGTACAACAAACCCTTACAGTCTTACATACTTCGCCATCCATCTTATGGCCAAATCATCTTACACTGACATCCTCAATAACGCTCCTCAGAGCCAACCCAGTTGTCGCCCTCTTACTTATATCTCACTTATTATACTTACTTTTCACTTCATAATCTGTACGTTATGCTTGTACAATTATGCACACTCTTACTACCTGACAAATGCCCAACATACAATCCAACCCAAACCGATCCATTCTAATCATTGCTCATCATACTCTTATCCTCTGTCCTCTGTCATACGCTTACACAACGGTATCCAAATCCAGACCAAACCTCTATCACCTCTTACTGTCCATCGCCCATACCTCTGCCCACATACACTTACACATATCCATAGCATAGGCAAATAGTCATCACACATACATATGTCTATCACACATACATATAACATACACATACAGTCATACATACGTAACTTACAAACATGCACGCTAGCCATCACTAACACATGCATACATATGTCAAACATACACGCTAGCCATCACTAGCACAGGCATAATTCATACATACTCCAAACATGCTCGCTAGCCATCACTAGCACTTGCATAACACATACGTAGCATACTGACATATTTGCTAGCCATCGCTAGCGCATACATAATCCACATCCATAAAATATGCATACATCTCATGCATATCAATCATACCATACAATCATGCTTACATGCACATCATGCAATCGGATCGTTACTTAACATCCAAGCATGGAATCATACAATCCTAGCATGCTGCTACTCATTCAAAGCATGCTTCATGAATTTACGAGTTCAAAGCTCCCCTACCTCGTAATCATGATGTTTGATGGCGAGCACACAACGGTGGCAGCGTCGGCGGCGGAGTTGGCGGTCAAAACTGTTGCCTGGCTGAGAGAGCTGCTGTCCCGAGGATTTTAGGAAGTGCCGGAACTAGTCACGGCCAAACAGGGTGTCAGAAGTCAATGCGGCAAAACCTGCGATCCACGGCGGCACACTAGGGTGGCCGGGAGACAAGTCAAGCCAACCTAGGTGGCAGTGCGACGAAAAGTTGAGATGTACTCACTGAAGATTGGTCGGTGGCTAAGACGTGCTCAGCCGGCCACAAGACATCGAAATCGGCCGTGGACAGCACCCAACGGTGACGATTTCGGTCAACAAGGGCCCACATATGGGCAGAGAGCGTGGGGCAATGCTCGAGAACAAAGGAGAGGTGGTGGAGGCTCTAGTGGTCAACTCCACTCGGTGGCAAAGCCAACCGATGGTCAGGCGGTGCAAATGCGGCGCCTAAACCCAGAAGCACACGCGTGGCCACATGCACATGCGACCCAAAGGGGCGGGGGAGAGGGCTGAAAGGAGGCAAACCAAGGCCCACAAAAGCCAACAAGGCCAAGGCCCTAGCTGTGGCCAATCAAAGCGGCGACATCGCCGATCGCCACCCACGACCAATACCCATGGTGCGGTCGGCCCTCACTATCGCCGAGCCGGGGCAGAGCCCACGATGGCCAAATAGCCCACAACTTGCTGATGGCATCAAAAGCCAAACACAGAGGGGCTGATCGGGGAAAAATAGAACCGGGATGGGCCAGGGCAACTGCACCAGCTACATCGGGGCAAGACTAGCTGTTTGGAGGCCTATTGGAGGTTGCCAGCCCTTGGCCACCTAAAGTTCACCCGACCAAACCGATAACAATGGAAAAACACTCTTTTTAAAACGAAGGCAGAACAACTGATGAACGGTGAAGCTCAGCCGGGGTGGAGGAGGTAGTGCCGGACCAAGAGCAGCTGCCTACCTCCGCCTCAAGGTCAGGGCGGAGCCGAACCGGGGTCTGGTCAGCCGTTGTCAGCCCACAATGGTGACTGACATAGGGAACCAGCGGAATGGAGCCCGAAACAGTGAAGAAGGGAGGAGAGGCCGGAGCTAGGCGGGCTGGGCAGAGGCAAAATTGGGCCGGGAAAGGTCGCCAATCACCGTCGTCGGACCAAGGAGGGGCCTGACGGAGCACAGCCAGGCCGACCAACAACGGCGGAAGTCTGCCGGCGAGCTCAACCGAAGTGGGCGGAAAAACAATGCAGAGGGGAGAAGAAGAGTAGGCGGTGGAGGGGAGGCCCTCTGGGGCCGGGAGGGGTGTCCTCCCGCCGTCGCCAGCCCAGGGCGAAACCGTGGGTGGCCGGCCGGCCCTCGCCAGCCAACGGTGGTGGTGGAATCACAGAACAGAGAGGGGGCGGACAAATAGGGGCAGTGGGGGGAAAGCCACTGGAGCGACGGCCGGAGGCCCTTGGGACAGGGAGGGGCGGCGGCCTGAAGTTGCCGGGCCAGGGCAAAGCTCACAGCGGCCGGACGGCCCTTGCCGGCCCATGGCGGCTGCGGCCGAAACACGAAACAGAGGGAAGAGGGCAAACCGGGAGAAGGCAGCGCGGTCGTGGGCGGCCGGGGCAGTGGCCCCTCGGCGTCGCACCAACGGGGCGGAGCCTGTGCCGGCGTCCTGCCGGCGGCGGCCGGGCATAGGGAACAGACGGAAAGGGGGGGTGCACTGTTCACAAATCCAGGAGGTTCTGGATTGGGTGGGCGATCCCGATTTTTTTTTTCCAAACGGATCCTCAACGCGTGTTAACTCACTGGTTACGCGTCGAACCTCCAAAATTCGCACCGAAAGCACGCAGCGAGGCCCGCGGCCTGTGACTAAGCCCCACACCCGACTCTATGGATATAAATACAGGGTAAAATACACAAATATACATACGCTGAAATGTTACATTTTCCTACCAAAAATGACCATAAAAATAGTAGGAAAATCCCAAAAAATCGTAGAAAAATCAGGGACCTTACACTTGTGAACTATGAACAAAGTCTCCCTTTAGCTCGGGGATGCCTCTCTTATTGGGTAGTGGAGGACAGAGCCTCCCTGACTCCGGATTGCTTCTCTCGTTGTGACCCAGCAACTGCGGACAAAACCTCGTCTTATTCGTGACCCATTTTTCTTTCTTCGGTGCTCATGGATGATGGGTAGGGCCTCTCCTTATATCGGGGTGTTTCCTCCTCATACGGTTGCTAACTTAGAGAACAGACCACTTCATTGTGTAGAACACACTTGATTTAGTTAAGAATGCCTCTTGAACGGACTAAATCGGCATTAAGATGGTCAAAAACAGAGAAGAAGTTCTCCGTGCTTAAGGATGACAGGCAAAACCTCTCTTTGTCTTAGGGTGTTTTCTCCTTATACGGTCTCCAACTAGAAGAAATGACCACTCCATTGCGTAGAGCATGCTCGATTTACTTAAAAATGCCTCCTGAACGGCCTTAATCGAACTCAGAACTCTCAGAAACGGAGAAAAAGAAGGTATGGTGTGAAAAACCGGTGAAAATGGGGTTTAAATAGACCCCAACACACCGAAACCGTGGCGCCTCACTACCAATTTTGGCGTCGTTTCAACGCGCCAGCGGTTTTGCGGGCATGCGTCGCTTTGCGGCGGTCGCGCATGTTGCAGCGTGAGTGTCTGCTCGGCGACACGCATCTCACTGTGTGTTGCGCGCGCCTATTGTGCACACACACCGTTTTCTTTTTCTTTTTTTATTTATATATCTTTATCTTCGAGCGCGCGTATCTTTCTACTCAGGAATTGGATTTGCACATTCTTGGTACCATTGGACTCGTATCGACAAGCCCTTCAATACTAACCCACTTAAAATAGTATATCATGCTCTTTCTAAGTCGATTTTGCCTATTTTCCACGTTTCTTGAGGTCGTAAATTTTGGTCTTGACCTCCGTTTTGCCCGTTCTTTGATTTGTTACACTCGTTTCTTTGAGCTCTACTCATATACGAAGGTTTAAATATTTGAAACCCTCTAAGACTCATTGAATGGTTATTTAATTACCTCTAACCCTAAAGGCTAAACGTAATTAGAAATGCGGGGTGTTACAAGAAACTATTGGGGTTCATCAGTAACCTTATGGACACATTGGTGTTCTTGTTGATGACCATCAGTGAGTTACTGATGTGTCTAACTTTACTGACATAATCTATTGGTGACCTTATAAACAGGTTGACACCCTCACCAATGACCATCGGTAAGTTCACCGATGCATTGACTATTACCAATAGAGATATCAATCTCCATTAGTGACTTCGCAGATGGGTCGACACCCTCACCAATAGCCATCAGTGAGTTCACCGACACGTTGAACCCTACCAATAATGGAATGACACTCTTGTTTCATTCTCACTGATACCTCATTATTGCATCGTTCACACTATCAATGACCAAAAAAAATATGCCTACTACGCATGCATGTATGAGTATTGTTTATCTTCTTCTTTATGTCAGTGCAACCACTGATATGTTGGTAACTCTACTGACCATTATAAACATGCACATATGGTCCCTTTCATTCAGGAAAGACAAATTTACATACATCTTCTTAGAAATCTTCTCAAATGAGGAAATCATCGACCAAAGCATGATTCTACTTCCTAGTACAGTAAAAATTGTGATTTTACTCTAAATACTGAAAAATTAAAGGATTTCACTTCAATCAACAATATATCCAACACAAATAATGAAAAGCATGAAGAAAATCCAAAATAGCACTAATATGGAAAAACCTCAAGTTCAGAAAGTCAACTTACCTTGAAATGCGAGTGTCACCCAATTTTTGGCATTCACTTCATTCCTAGTCATATGCTTCTCTCTTCTTCGGTTTCAAGTCTCCCTTGGACTTTTATTTCTCCTTATCAAGCCATTCCGAAGCCTTAAATACTATCATAACTACCCACAAAATCCAAAATTGATTAACCACCTCATATTCTAGACTAACTACTCATGCAGTAACCATCAATGGCTTGACATGTTATATGTTGTGTTCAATATACTGGTTAATAATATTTAGTGTACTTGTTCTTATTTATTGCTTGGCATGTTATAATATCCAGTGCAGTTCTTAATAATATGTCCATATTATATGTTAATATATGTTATATTTTCATGTTAAATAGAATTTGCATAGCATTATTCAGCTGGTTATCTTTTGAATCAATTTTTACTTTCTTGTCTTTTTAGCTGGTTATCTTTGATTTATTAATGAAAATGTTATCCTTGTTTTTGAACTAGCTATGCATCTACTTGCGTGTCATTACTTTTTTGTCAATTAGTTAAAACTAATTTGTTATCCTTGTTAAACTCTATTCATTATGTTTATTAGTCCTTATATATGAACTTGTTGTTCCAAAGAGTGTCAATTTCAAGGTTATTATGTTCATATTTTTGTACTTGTTAATATGTGTTCTTAAAGAATAAGTTATTATTTGCAAAGCCTGACATGTTATATGTTGTGTTCAATGTATTGGTTAATAATATTCAATGTACTTGTTGTTATTTATTACTTAACATGTTACAATATTTAGTGTAATTGTCAATAATATGTTCATATTATATGTTAATATGTGTTATATGTTCATGTTAAATGGAATTTACATAGTATTATTTAGCTGGTTGTCTTTTGAATCAAAATTTATTTTCTTTCTTTTTAGATGGCTTGATTTACCCAATTTTTACCGATTTAATAGTATTTTCTCCTAATGTTTCCTTAATTAAGGGAGCGGACCCCACTGTAGACCCCATGCCCGTTTGGGAGAGTGTGCAACCTATTTTAACAACTTTTTATTATTTTGTGTAAGTGAGTTTGAGTGTGATTAAATTTATTTTTTAGTCAAAAATACCCTTAATTAGCCACTTAGGGTGTTTTCCCTTATTTTTTAACCAAATAGTTCATATTTCTAACCCAAAACTCTTTTGCCAAATAGGGAAAAACTGTGTTAGAAGGGAGGAATTGTTCTACCCCCATTTCCCAAAGGAGAAACCTTGATTAAGGTGAGTTTTCTTCCTTTAATCACCCCTAGTTTTTTTATTTTGGCCGTAATCACCTTTTCATTTCTCCTATCTTGATTTTCTTGCATCAAAATCTTGTTTTTAATTTTGATTCAGAACCCTAATTAGGTAATTTTCTTTTCAAAAAGTGACTTTTGTGACCCTTAGACTTCATTTTTCTTAGAAAAACTTCTCAAAATAAGAGAAATAAGATCAAAGGTTGTCCAAATAAAGAGGTATCAGGGGAGGGAATAAATTTCTATGGTGCTTGGTCGGTATCGCATATGAGAAAGGATTTGTATATTGTGAAATAGGTCGAATTGCTAACCTTGAACTCACTATGGTTTTGAAACTTAAAAAATGTATGATTTTAGGAATTGTGGGTTTTTCAAAACATTATGAATTCATGATTATATATTGAACTACAAACCTTGTTACTATGATTTATTTTTGAAGGGATTGTATGAGATGAATAATGAATTTCTTTCATGACATAAAAGCATATAGAAGATGATTTATGAAATTTTGTCATGATTATGATATGATGTCACATTTTTTCTCATGTATAGTGATCATTTGATAGTAAGAATCATCACTTGCTATTGTGAGAAAGTTATATGTGGAATGGACTACAACTTGTCATGATTTGGAGTGATTTTGGGAAGATGGAACATTCATTTTTTTTTCTGATCATTTGAATGATCACCAACACGTTGATGGCATCATTGATGAAACGACAAAGATGACAACACTTGCACTGACACACATCAGCATGTTAGTGTAAAATTGGTTAGACTCGACAGTGAGGTCAATGCATCGGTGTGGTGTCGATGGGGTAGGCTATTCCAAGTCAACCCACTATTGGTTAGGGTTCGACATGTCAATGGTCACCGATAGACATTGAAAACCTGACCAACACATTGATGAGTCTACCGATAGTAAGCCAGTAATGAGTTTTTTTTAGTATGAGTTACTATTTGATATAAGTTATTATCAAGTAATATAATAGCATGAAATTCTATGCATAAGAATGCTTGTGTATATGATGATATGATTATTGGTGTATGGGTGTATATGTACTCTTGTGTGTATAAGAATCCTTGTATTGGATTTCACCCCTGGTCATCAGTAAATGACGCCTAAGGTCAAAGATTCTTAGTGTCATGTTGATTCTTCAAGTGAGTCATTTAGCAAAGTAGAATATAAGGGTTTGATTGTAACACCCCAACCCAGAAAACCCTACCCAGACTGGGGGTTAGTTCGGCAGACATAATCAAAGTGTATTAAATTAAGCAAAAAAATTAAAACCGACTGCCAAGGAGCTGTAGACTCTGAGTGCGAGAGTCATAACGTTCATCCATGCATTGCGGAGCTTTAACGTTCTGTTGTGCATAGATAAGAACAAACCTAATTTTATAACTAATTTGGATCGGGCCAACATTATCGTTTTGTTGGTTGCCTACGTACGTATTGGATACCATCTCTGACATTATTCTAATACGATCGGATCCGAACATAGTTCTGCCTAATAGCTAATACATGCATCAAGCATCACAAAATTATGTACGTTAAAATATGTATATCTTTATATCCAAATAATTATTTGGAATCAGACGAAAATCTTATAAATCACCGGAGTCAAACAGAAGTCAATAAATCAGTAAAATACACATCTCACATAAGTGAGCAGAACACTAACAGAAACACACATCTCACTCTATCCTAGAGCGGTGTAGAACACACTATAGAGTATGTTGGATCATATCTGTAAGATCTTTGATCTTAAACTGGTTTTCGTTTCACTTTAATTATCGGTTATCGTGAGGTTAACACGTTTTCTGATTTATTCGGTGGTTTTAAACATAGATGGTGTTTCTCATGGTTTTAATCAAAATTAACTTTATAGATATTGGTTTTAAGTGATTTTGAATCAAATGTGAATTTTTGGGATTTTTTTGAATTTTCACTATTTTTTTCCGAAAATCAGGGTTTGGCGGGACCCCCTGTGGGCCCAACAGTCGAAATTTAGATTTTTGTGCCAAATTAACCCAGACATCAACACAATCCCTTATAAATATTTTCATAATTTTTTCAGGCTTTATTAGTGCTCAAATAGCTAAATTTACCCATACACACCCCAAAAACTTACTATAAAAGGCCAGACCTAAGCCATTCCCATTTTGAGAATAGGCTAAGAAGGAGAGGTCAGGCCTAATCCCCAATTAGGCCCGGATTAGAAGGTGTTTAAGGTTTTCAAGAAGGGTGACCATCAAATCCAAGCCTAATTAAGGGATAAAGTAATGGACTTTCTAAATTTCAGTCTTCCTATGGTAAAACTCTTAATTTTGTGGTTTATTTTGAATAGAGTTACTTAATTTAGTGTTCTAATGACATAATTAGTAAATGGTAATCTTTAATCCCGATTTTATAGGGTTTTATCTTATTATGATGTGGATTAACATTTTGGATGTTATGGTGGACTTTTAATGACATTTAGGTTGTTGGATGGTGATTTTGAGTTTTATCAATGGAGTTTTGGTTTGAAAATGTGAAAAGAAGAAGAAGGTTGAATCTGTCTTGTTGGCGTTCGAACGGCCATGCAGGGCTTTTGAATGGAAGGACTGCAATTTTGGCACATATCCTGTTTAGCCGATCGAACGGCCTGGAGGGCGTTCGAACGGCTACACTGCAGAAATTGGCAATTTTATGTATGATGCTTATTTTGACATATCTACTTCAAAATATCATTTTTATGTTTATGTGAAGTATTTTGATCTATAATAAGCTACTTGAAGAGTATTCTATTGATGTTAGAAGTTGTGGTATATATATTTAGAGTTATGTGGAATGGCTTGTGGTTGGTTATATGATGTTGGAATTACCATCTTGAAGTTATGAATGGTTGATTCTCTATAGTTAGGTGTATTTTCAGTAGGGCTACAATATACTAATGGGCTAATATGTCATGTTAAGATGTAGTTAATTGATGTGTGAATACTAGTGTTATGTCTTGACTTAAGTATGAAGTGAATGATCTTATATGTGGTTAGCTCGTGGTTAAGTTTTGATTTGTGTTACGATTTTAATGATTCTTCTCCTATGATTTCCACTGGAATTCATGATTAGATGTTAATGCTAATGTGTAGTGTAATGGTGAGTGAATTACAAGCATGTTGATATGCATTGAGTGAAGTGCTTCTACTTTGTGCACACACACATATATGGGGTTTAATAATGATGTTGAAGCTTAATATTATAATTATGAATGATACATTAGGGGCTGATGAGAGTATTTATCATGAATTAGGATTCATGTATGCCTTGCCCACGTATGTACCATGTTGCATGCATCATGAAAATGGATTTCCAATTGAGGCTTTATCGAGATTAATCGAATTTGATCGATTGGATGCAATGTGGTGAAATTACGTGCCGGTTTAATTGGTCGTGGCTTAATCGAAACCTGATTGGTCCGAAAGGATATGTTTTGATTTGAGCTCCTTTGTGGAACATGTGCACTCCCCGGGTTGAGTCTAATTCAATGGAGTTATGTAGGGACGAGTTGTGTACTTGTCTTGCGGATTGAGATTATTATGATTATCTGAACCCTGAGAATCCAGTTGGTTTGTCCGAGTGCACCGGCTTACCAGGTATTGTTGCTTGGGACTTTAGTCTTAACAAGCAGGGTTGCCTGGGAGTTTAGTCTTGATGGGCAGGAGTTGCTCGAAGGCTTTGGCCTTGAGGAGCAGGAGTTACTTGAGACTTCGGTCTTGACAAGCAGGAGTTGCTTGAGACTTCGGTCTTGACAAGCAGGAGTTGCTTGAGACTTCGGTCTTGACAAGCAGGAGTTGCTTGAGACTTCGGTCTTGACAAGCAAGAGTTGCTCGAAGGCTTTGGCCTTGAGGAGCAGGAGTTGCTTGAGACTTCGGTCTTGACAAGCAGGAGCTGCTCGAAGGCATTGGCCTTGAGGAGTAGGAGTTGCTTGAGACTTTGGTCTTGACAAGCAGGAGTTGCTCGAAGGCTTTGGCCTTGAGGAGCAGGAGTTGCTTGAGACTTCGGTCTTGATAAGTAGGAGTTGCTCGAAGGCTTTGGCCTTGAGGAGCAAGAGTTGTTTGAGACTTCGGTCTTGACAAGCAGGAGTTGCTCGAAGGCTTTGGCCTTGAGGAGCAGGAGTTGCTCAAAGGCTTTGACCTTGAGGAGTAGGAGTTGCTCGAAGACTTTGACCTTGAGGAGTATGTCTATTTGATAAGTGTTTGCTTGAGGGCTCCGGCCTTGAAGAGCAGGTTTATTCTTTATGTGTATGGACTTACATGTTGGACTAGTGTGTGTGTGACACTTATACATGCATGATGAATGAGGATGTTGATGCATGATTGGATATGTATGTTAGAGATACATTTCATGCAGGTTGATATGATGTGATGCATGGTTGGATATGTATGTTATAGGTACATTTCACGCAGGTTGATATGATGTCGAGGCATGATTTGATATGTATGTTAGAGATGCATTTCATGCAGGTTGATATGATGTGAATGACACTATGTGGATTATACACTATGATGCAGGTTTAGGTGATGTGCATGTGTGATTAGAAAATGATACATCTTGTCAATCTTTGATCTGAATGATTTTATTGCAATGCTATCGTATTTCCGATTATGATAGTTATATTAAAAACCATTGCTGAGTTATTTTAAACTCACCCCTCTTTATTGTGTTTTGCTTTGGGGCTGCGTGGCGCAACACGCAAACAGACAGGATCTCCTCTTTGAGGAAAGATCGGAGACGACTTGGATGTGATCGTGGAGACTCTTGTGACTTATTTTCCTTGGTTTATGCTTTATGTTTAGAACCTTTGTGTATGGTTCTCTGTTGGATTTATGTTACTTTATACAGTTGTGTTGTCTAAGACCTATTTTAGAGCCAGAGTGAGTTATGGTTGACTAAGTATGTGGGTTTGAGACTAGTCGTTTATTTTGAGTTAAGCGACTCTCTTTCTTTTCTTCTTATTTACTCTTGCTCAAAGTGGTGTGCGTACTCCGTAATTCTGTTAAGTCGCCCGTATTTAGGGTTAAGTCTTTTGCTAAACCATATCTCAATTTCCCCTCGTCGCCCCCGCGCGCTTGACCGGCCCCTGGACCGGGTTCGGCTCGGGTCGGGCAGCGCCGGGGCTTGACAATATCAAATCTTATCAGATCAAACCAGATTTCATCCGACCAAACTGATCATATCGTACTAGAGTATGTCAAATCACAATAGAGCAATTTAGAGTAATTTGGATCACAACGGAATAGATCAAAGTAGATTAAATAGGAACATATCGGCAAATATCATATCAGCAAATTATATATATCTTAATTAGTATGTTACTAATTAAGATGTGCATTCATATAAATTATATTAAAGTAAAAGGTCAGAAAAGCGTACTCCCCTGCAGTTCCGGAAATGGCAACATTTGGAGTTACTCATTTCCTCATGGTGTCTCCCCTTTCAGATCCAGAGACGGCGGGCAGAACTTTCTCTAACTCTGGAATAACATGTCTATAGGTGGCAGACAGAACCTCCCCTTACCTCTAGATGTTTTACCCTTGTCGCACTCGTAGGCGGCCAACAAAATCTCCCCTTACCTAGAGATATTTTACCCTTGTTGCGCCCGTAAGCGGCGGACAGAACCTCCCCTTACCCTGGGACATTTCCCTTAAATAGGATTGCTAACTCAAGGAATAGACACTTCCATTGTGTAGATCCCCCTTGAATTAGCTAAGAACACCTCTTAAATGACTCGAATCGGATTTAAAATGAGTGAGAAATGAAGAACAGAAGATGAGAAAATGTGGGAGAGTCTCCCCTCATCCAGAGATACTTTACCTGTTTTGCACCCGTAAGCAACGGACAAAACCTCTCTTTGCCCCGGTACGTTTCCCTTATATAGCATTGCTAATTCGAAGAACAGACGCTTCCATTGCATAAAACACCATCGAATTAGTTAAGAACACTTTTTGAATAAAAGGAAATTGACGTAGAATGACTCCAGAAACTCCTGCCGAAAAATGAATCGAAACTTTCAATTTATAAGAAAAACCCGCGAGCCGACGATGTGTGCGCTCTTATGCGCGCGACACATGTCAGGCCACTACAGGCTAAAAATGCAGCACCGCTGCATTGTGCGCGCGCACAAACCACGCGTTTGCGCAGTGCGCACGAACCGCTCGGCGCTACCGCTCGTTCGCACAGGACCGCCACTCATCTGATGTGCATTGTGCATGCATCATTCTGCGCGGCACGGCTCGGCTCGGCTTCAGCCGCTGGTGTCAGTAGTGACACCAGCTATTTTGTCCGTTTTTTATTATTTTAATAATATTTCATTCAAATACAATTCTAACTTCAAAATGCAATAACTTTTTATCCCAAAGTCATAATTGCATGATCTTGGTACCGATGGACTCGTATCAACGAGTCTTTCAAAACTAGACCCCACATGGGTAGGTTATCTTGCACTTTTAAAGTGGATCCCGCTTATATGACACGCTTCCTGAGGTCATAACTTACGTTCCCGACCTCTGATTTGAGTGCTCTTTGATTCGTTGTGCTCGTTACTTCGAGCTTTAACTAAATATAAAAATTTTATTTCTTAAAACCTTTTAAAATTTAACTAAAATTATATAATTGCCCATAACCCTTTTGGTTAAGAGTAATTGGACATGAGGTGCCACATTGATATGAAACAAGATTATAATCTTTCAGATCCCAAAGAATGGAGTTATGATTAGTCGCTCCCTGATCTGGGAGTTAGGTTTGAATGGATGAAAATATTAATATATTATTGGTCTTGTGTAACACAATATATGAGGTTTCGACGATCATAATAATTAAAATCATGAATACTTTGGTTCATGAACCATTGTGGGCCTTAACTTCATAGCGTGGATAGAGTGAGCATACTTCAGAAGAATTTAGGTCGGATTATAAGTAGTTCATGGTCTAGTGAAGCATGATTGAAGTCTTAGACGTGACTACCATATTATAGAGAACCTTTTATGACTTATATTTAAAGAGCAAGTGACTCATAAGTGTGATTGTGGTAACATAATGTTTATGTTCTTGTATTTTTCAGTATGTTTTATATGTTATAGTTTATTTATATTCTTATGTCTTGATGTACTTTATGAAATTATGACCATGATATAACTATATGATGTTATTAAATTATAGATATATTATCATGGTTCTTGTTTACTTATCCCTTTGGGTATATTTATGTACTTAGTATTTGTGTGATTCAAGTTTTTTATAGAGTTAAAGTTACTTTAGGACTGGACATGCAAAAAGAACGATGTTGCTAGGACACTTAGCATGTTTAATATTTTCTTACTTTAAGGTAGATAATTTTAGGAACATGAATGTCAATCTATTTATATTTATACATATTAAAATATTCAGACATGTATTCAGGCAAGACCCTGCTCAATTTAAGATGTGATTTGACTTAGATTTCTATTACACTCTAATTTAGTATTCGTATATTTGAAAAACAATTAGCTCATGCCCCGAGATAATTCGTTAAATGCTTGACAAAAATTTTATTTTTATTATTTTATTTATAAAAATAAGTTTAAAAATCTTAAGGTTGACATACAATGAATGAGAAAAGTAGAAAGTTGCATATTTTAAAGAAGTTATACGAGATTTTAAGCTTGCATTTCATCATGATTTGTTATCAACAAATTTACCTAAAGACCAAAAGTATATTATCTTATATTTTATGGTGTCAACTAGTAGGACCTCACCTAAATTATAGACTTTTTATTAAATAAATATTTTTTAATAAAATAATATAAAAAGACATAAGAATAAAATCACTAGCCCAACCCAAACCCGCTTACACCAGGGCATGGGCCAAGGGCAAAACTTTTGAAGGTCAGGGCTCATATCCTGTGCTAGAACTTGTGAAGAGCCTCCTTCTTGAAAGACTCCCCCAAAAAGTCCCTATACCTTAACCTTAAGGCCAAGTTGTAAGCACCACAAATTGAGAAGATCCCAAACTTCGACCTTGCCGAAATCAGAGAATCCAGGGGCTAAGGAACAATCAACGGGATTTGCAAGATAGCTCTCTGATCCAAGGGGAGAAAGGACTCAACAATGAGGTCCTCCTTCCATCGCCTCGCGTTGTGGTCGATAAGGTCACTAACCCAGCATTGGGACTCAAAGCAGAAACAGAGGACATCACCTTATACGACATAAGATTGGGAACCCACTCATTTTCCCAAACTCTAAGCCTTCTTATAAATGCATGTGTAAGTGATATCTATTTTGGTGTTAAAATAATTTTCCTCGTGACCCCTTCTTCCATTGTAAATTACATACCGATAAACCTTGGGGTGCTGAAAGCTCCCCTCTATTGCTGTGATTAACCTTTCTTGCCACTTTCTAGGATGTGCTGTAAAATCCAAAAAAAATGCCGTTTTCTACCCGCAACATCTCCACTTTGGATGACCAAAAAATTTCAATTCCTTTGTATTTTTAACTGTCATAATTCTAAATCAAGTATACTTAATCCATAATGGCCAAGTAAATATCTTCTCCATTGTAAATCACATACTATAACATACAAAACTATATCATGCAATTTAAACCATGCACGAACTATGACACGTATGACTTAGAAGCTCTGACAAATAGTCTTCTATGAGTGAACCATTTTTCTTCTAATCATTTGTAATAAAAAAAAATTCAAAATTTGAATTTGCTCAAGGAAAGCTAGATTTTACCTGAATCTTTTAACAAAATCTAACTTTCGATGTAGAGAATTCAACGACCATTATCTCCCCTTAAATCGTGAATCAATACCCTTAAGCGCTACGGTTAAAAGAAGAAACAAAAAAGTGCGGCTATAAAAAGGGTTGAGCCAATATCCACTACAATCTATCATCGGAGACATTTTTTATATCAAAACGTGTACAGATTTTTTATCTTTTCTCATTTATGGCGTTACAATTTTGAAAAAAAAAACAGAATCAATCAATGAAATATGCCGCATGCAATAAACAAAACTGCAGCAGAGAATAGACACAGAGGATTTAACCGAAAAAAAAAGGATTTTAAAGAAAACAAAACCAAACAAAAAATGTACAGAATTTGCTATTTACACCAAAAGGCTCAGTGCCTCATCCTCATCCTAATCTTCCACTACAGGCACCTTCTTCTCTAGCAATGAAGTCCCCTGAAAAACCATTATCGAGTTGTCCCTCATGTACTTTTGTACCTGTTCAATTATTTTCGCATTTGTATCAGAACATGAGAAAACTAAGCCAAGAACATAAGAGCAAAAGTTGCCACATGATTCAAGGAGTATGACCTTTACCCTTTCCCCATTTAGCCAAAAAAACAAAAACAAAACAAAGAAAACTTACCCTGCTCTCTGACATCTTAGTAAACCCTAATTTATTTGTCCAGATGGATTCAGCTTCCTCAGCAGCAGGGAGTATGAGATTCTCCACACCCAAGCACCCTAGCAGCTTCTCTATGCATGCAAAGAGAGCCTGGAAGTAACCCTGATAAAAAAAAAACAAATATTATTGCAATGCAAAACAAACAAAACCAAATGTTTACAGCCCATCCGGAAATAGACAATACTGGGTAAACCACATCAAACCAATTAAAAAAAAATCATTATCAAGAGACATATTCATCCAAAACTGCCAATGTTTATTAAAATCCCATTCAAGGAGTAAAAACACTAGCTCTGGCAGTTTTTTCATCTGGTAAAGCAAACTAAGTAACTGATTTTCCCACCTCCCAGTCTCACATCTGTGACGGTGATGTTAATTATTACTTTGTAGCTCTTGACATTTTTTCCCATCATATCCAACCAACAATTGTGTAAAATTAAAGTTGAGCATACACGGCTTAATATTCACACGACAAGCTGCTAAATCCTGATTCGTATGAAAATGTATAGTACTCTACCTTGAAATAATTTTATGTCACCATAGTTTCAATTTTTGCCCACTTGCTATTCTTCAAGAACATGCATATAACTGAAAGGCTCACAGAAATATAATAGACAACAAAAATTGAAATATTAAAGAACTTACTTTTCCTTGGCTTTCTTTACTTGTAGCAACCAAGGGAAGTTCTGCTGCCTCTGTGCCGAATACCCTGACAATTCCCGCAGATACAACAACAGAACTGTATCAAAAGACAGAAGTTAGGCAGTGTCAACGGATGAAAAGTCGATTCAAGTATATCCAACATCTTGCCGACAACGCAGAATCTTTATAGAGCTCTTACTTCACAATTAACACCGCACAAAACATCCCCCTAAAATCATAGCCATCTACGCTTCGGCTGGAACATATTCAGCAAACAGGAAAATCCGTCATGACTTACATGCAATACAGCTATTCACAGAAAGTAAAGATAAATAAAAAAAATATACACACGCATACAAAGGGAAAAACTGAATGCAGAACAAACCCCATAATGTACAGATCAGCCAACTAACTTACCCATGAACCATAGCAGGTACCAGATCACGGCCAGATTTAAGAACAATAGGATCAAAGCATTCCTGATTGAAAACAACAAATAACCAAGTAATCAGATCACTAAGTCATTTGCAAAGCATATAAAGAAATTATATTGTAATGGATCGTAATTAGGATGTTTTAAATTAGGCAGTTTCTTATTTATGCTATTTCTTCATTAGGCAGTCTTATTTATGCTATTCCTTCATTAGGCAGTTTCTTTATTTTCATTACGAAGTTTCCTTTATTAGTCTTAAGGTTTAATTAGGAATCTCTACAGCTATGTAAAGGGTTACTGCCCTCTTGGAAAATCAATGGGAAAAGTTATCTTCAGTCTCTCCCTGCTCCTCTCATGTCTCTTCTCTCTGTCTCCCCTCTCACCCTGCTGAAGACAATTGTCACAAAGGGTTACTCTTCCCTTGTTCATCCAACTTCCCACTGTTTTGACCGTGTAAACTCAAGGGTTTACATCATATAATTAAACAATCTTCTTTCCAAACCACTAAACACAAAAATCACAGTAAGTTCCATCACGATGCTCCTCTGAACCTTCTTAATAACTAACTATTACAACATCACCCAATTGTATTGTCCTAATAGCTATTATAACTATATTTGAACTATCTTCTTACAATGGTGCAGTCAGAAAGAACATCCTAGTAAAAGCCTTTTCGGTGATTCTCAGTATCAATATTATAGCAAGGTCCAATAATAGAATAGGACACACATACCTGAAAAATTGCAACAGCTTTAGAAAGCAACATCTTGCGCTCTGAAGACTTAACTGCCCCGCTAAGAAGTTGCCATTCAACTACATCTTCAACTTCCTTAACCATCCCCTCCTTTTGCTGCTTCATTTTCAAAATATTAGATGCTATAGAAGGAACTAGTTCTTCCTTATTAAAAAATAGATTTCCGAGAGCAGCATGAATCCTGTTGCAGTCAGCAGAACAAAACCACTTGCCCCGAGGAATTTCCTAAATTTGATAAAATTAACAAGTGAGTATAAAAAAGATTGCATATTACACTCATGCAGTAGGCAAAAGTTTCTTACCTTCATATTGAATAGACCATGTTCCCTCAAACAGTCAATGTGGTACTCCTTTTCACACTGAACATTTTAAAAAAAAAACATGTAAGAATGATTTCAGCTTTATGTATTTGATGAACTCAAGTATCAAAACCTGCAATACAAATTACAGAATGAAGAAAGCCTACTTGATCACACAGCAAAACAGTGTGAGTAACAGAAGCAGATGGGGTGAAACCACGGTCTCTGAAGGAAAACATATAACAGAGAGCTTCAAATTATTGAATTATTGCAAACAAATAAAACATTATTAGTTGAATAACTAAACAAAAAAACTTTTTGTAGCTCACATGCAGATGACACAACCACCAACATCAACCACTGGTGCCTTAACAACACGTCTCAATCTTATGGTAATTGGCCTCGAAGCACTAGCCAAGGGGTCAATGGCACCATTACTTTTACAATATGAGCAATTCCAATCGCCTTCAGGAACAAATGGCAGACCCAGGCAATCTGAAATCCACAAAGATTATGATTAGCATAACAAGAAAAGAGGCATCATGTAACTATTTTTAATTAAACAGTTTACATACGTGTATGAAAGGCTCGAGGGCATGTGTCACATAAGAGCAGATTTCCTCCATCCCCACACAAGGTACACATATCATCACCATCATCAGGGACAAGATGCTCGCCATTTAATAATGACAATGCCAAATCATGAAGAGATAAGCCATCCGGAGTATAAATGTTGCGGTAACTAGAAAAAAATTCAGAATCACTGAGTACAAGATGAAGCTAAACTGATACAACCACAGCATTTTGAAGTATACTCACGGTTGGCGCCGTGTAGCCCATCCAGCATGAGCTTCAAATTGTGAGGGGCTTATCTGTTTATGAAGAAAAGAACCTAAATCTCTGAACAATCAATAACCATCAAGTAATGCTGCAGAATCAATTGCCTCTTACCTCGTCATTACAGCAACTACAAACAATACCACCTCCTTGCTTATATCCATTGAGCAACATCTATAGAAATAAAGCATTGGTAAATATGCGTAACAAATAGTGATCCATTTAACAACATTTTTGTCTGCAGAAAACAAACCTGTCCCTTAGAATAGTAAGCCAATTCAGTTCCATCAGGGAGACCATTGGGCATGAAAAGTGATCGGTGCAAATTGTTATCCCTAAAATAAATCTTATGAAATTAGAAAGTGTTGCACAAGAGCAATTTGATTTTTTTTTTCCTTTTTGTTTCTTTGTTGAAATAAGCATAAATACCTCTTCTTAGTTTTTCCAGAAATATTATTCTCAACAAATGGAGGGAGAGAAAGGGATGGTTGTAACGACTCATCATCCAAAGTTCTCCTGGCAATTGGTTAGGATAGGTTAAATGCAAAATTGTTAAACGCACAATTTTGAGAAGACATGTAACAGAAAAGAAGCATAAAAACAACAAAAATTGAAATATCAAAAATAGCTATGGGAGAGAGGTACTTCTTGCTAAACCGTTCCAAATTGCATATTTTTTTCCCTGCGACATGACTTTTCTGCTTGGAAGATACCCACGGAAGGCTTGAAGCAGGCATGATAGTTTCATTTACGGCCAGGTTGTGAGCACTGAGAATAACCACAAGAATTTACCAATATTAGGGGATCTAAAAGTTGCACAGTGAGAAAATTATAATGAATGGCACCTTAACAGTACACAAACTAAAAGGAGAGAACCCTTGTGAATATTAGGGTAGCAAAAACTGCTGCCTTTCATACTACAAACTAGAGTTCATACTACAACATCAATAGGTGACTGCATAAAACACATAACAAAAAGCAGGTGTTTCATATATATCTGTATAACCTATCATACCATATGCTCAAATACTCATATAAATGTCTTTCTGCCAACTAATACAATGATATCCCTACCTCATAGTTACATGGTTGACCAGAGAAAGTTCTTCTTTTGAAGCATCAACGTCCCCTCCAAATGCACTATTGACTAATTCTGAGAACGATTCTGAATGAAAGGACAAACAATTCAGCCTCCAAACCAAGCTGCAAAGTAGGTAAAAAATATCGATTTGACTATGTTAAAATTTAAAAGCTTAAACTGAACATGTGGAAAACCTGTCACTTCAGGATGGACCTTTCTGCTTTCAGGCAAACTAACTAAGCTTTTAATTGTTTCCCCCAACATGTTGAGTTGTGTATTCCTCAAAGCTTGCAGGACTGCATAAATTGACTTGCCATTCTCAAGAAAGATATGACTATTTGGATGCTTCGTAAAACAACTGGCATGTCTCTCAAACTCAATAGCGTTGAGCATCTGCTAGTTGCATAACTGATCAGAATATTCATCAACCAAAAAAGAACACTAACCTATTAGTAGGAGAACTTACTCTTGAGTAGTTACAATTGTGGCAGCCGCATAAATAATTCCCATCTTTTATAGCCCCAGCTAACATTATCTACAAAACAACAGAGACAGGGAGATAAGTTACAACGGAACAGGCCCACAATGAAATGGAACATAACAAACTGTAGAAAAAAGCAGGTTTCACCTCCCCTTCTGGCGACACATAATTGACGCGTAGACCATCCAACAAGCCAGTGCGTAGCAACTTCTTAACGCTTGTAGGCAAGCCATCAAGCAACACCTTCTTGGACATTTTAATATCCGTATTCTCTCGTGGAAGAGACCTAGCAATGCTTCTGGATCTTCCCATCCTACCTGAACCAACCAAATTGTTTCCATTCAAGGATTGAGATCCACTTCCATGGGCATCAAAACCTGATCGACTGTTGTAAGGAGTTAGTGAAGCTGGTTTCTCCAATGTGAGCCCAGCAGATTCACAGCGTTTACTAAATTTTATTTTGAGCTTCCCATTTACACCGTAAAATATACATGTTTTTGCATCTTCTTTTGTTGTTGGAGTTGTGGAAGATATACTCGGAAAATTACTGTCAGAAGTAGAACTTTCAGCAACAACGTTCTCTACTCTACCCGGCAGAACACTGATCGGAGCTACATCAGGTTGGCCTGAAACAATTTGACAGCCAGAGGCACTCTCTACAACAGAATTATTTGCATCTGAAACCTCCGAAGCGGACTCACTACTAGCATCAATTGCCTGCTTTTTCTTAGATACAATGTTGCCGTCAGCAGGATCCAGAATGGATTCATAACCTCGTTTCAATTCCGTTCCTACAGAAGTAACAACATCCATGTCTTCGAGAGTTAACATCGCCGTATTAGCATCATCTCCTTCCATCCAATTCAGCTTTTTCTCTGCGCAATAATAAATTATACAATTAAAAAACAATTGGCAATTTCCTTCCATAAAAGCCACTGAACTAAAGAAGTAGGCATATAAAGAGTAGTAAGTCACGAGTTTAAGCGAAAGAGAAGATTAACGCTCCAAACAAAAACTACATACGAAATTCAATTGATGTATAATCTATATCTATCAATGAACAAAAGCAAAGTTAATCTTACTGCATGTAAAAAAATGAGATCCAATTGCAATCTACACCTCAAGCGCTTCTAAATGTTTAGAACCGTCACAAGTTCAGAACACAGAATCTGAAGGCTTCCTGCATCAGATTTGACTGAGAACTCCACCACAGAAATCCCGTCGGAAGGAACTTCCAAATTCAAATTGGATTCAAATATACCGATCTGGAATGAAGGCGCACCAAGTCCAAAATCCAACCATCATCAGTAGGGATTGTGCAAACAGGGCCAAATCCTCGGCTTCTTCATAGGACGCAGAGGCGGTTCATCTTCAACCCTAGTTCCAACCTTTTGTGGCTTCGGCCGTTTTGGGAGATTAGGCGAGGGAAAAACGGGAGGTCCAGACAAAAAGGAAGATGGAGGGAGAACGTGAAAATATGCGAATTACAAATCCCAACCCCGCTTAAAGCTCCAATTCCAGTCCACCTCCCATTGTTTGTCATAATTAAACTTGGTTTAAAACGTTCTGGTCCCGACTCCCGTGGAGTGGGATACGGGATCAGATCCGGTTCTACCGACTCCGACTAAACCCGACTTCTCGTGCGTCTGTGGTTTCCGGAAAATAAGATCCGGTTCGATTTTGAACCGGACACCTTCAGCACAGGTGAGGTGGATCAACGCCCGCGCGTGAGGTCAATTAATGCCCAGACGAATGCGCGGCATGTGGATGCGGGTAGCGCATAAAACGAGAGGCGGGGCCCACTTAATCGAATTGATAAATATCTGGTCTAGATGGAAGAGAAGGCCGGGCCCGCCTCCATCGCGGCACGTGACAGCGAGTGGTTTGCGAGCGGACTGGAGGCGAGCACACACACCGCCAAGCCATCAACTACCTACCCGCCCTGTTCTATTCCTATCCCTATCCCTTGGACCCCGGCCATTGTGTCTCCTCTTTCCCATCACCACTCTCCGCTTCCTCTTCCTACCTTCAGCCATGTCGCAGAGGCCCAGCCGTCACCGGAGGAAACAATCTCTGTCCAAGTTCCCTCTCTCTGATGAGCTGACTAGCTCGGAGGCCCTCCCGCTGGAGAACGCCGGGAACAAGGCCTCTCTGACGAGGGAAACGCGGCCTGAAGTGAAAATTCCTCGCCCTCCGTCCTCGGCTTCCCCGGATCGGGTCCTCAATGAAGGAGGGGAGAGAAAGCCCATGTAACTATGTTAGCTTAGAGTATATCTGCTGTTTGGCGTCTTGTATTCTGCTTTTCTTTCACGGTTGCCGTGAAGTTCCTGAAGAAAGCTTCGTAGGATATGCCTGCTTTGTTTTAACTTCTACGGTTCCTGGATTTGGCGTTCGTCAATGATAGTTTATTACTTACAGTTGTGTGTAAAGGGTT
This sequence comes from Saururus chinensis, assembly GCA_035235625.1. Taxonomy (NCBI): domain Eukaryota; kingdom Viridiplantae; phylum Streptophyta; class Magnoliopsida; order Piperales; family Saururaceae; genus Saururus; species Saururus chinensis. Next base: position 40,372,809 of record CP141145.1, read on the forward strand.
GGAATTGAAACTTTTGGGATCCTTACAACACATCACTCTCATAATTCAAATGTTCTACCGTACATGCTAACTTTCAAGAACCATTAACTTCTATGAAGAAATCTAAGCATGCGGCATGTGAAACCGTCACCGGTGCCGGTAACGGAATGGCGGGGGTAAGAGTCGGAATTATTGAATCGAGTTAAATACTCCCGTCTCACATTAATGCTCTTTTTATTTTTTTTAAAATAAATTAAAATTAGTTTATTCTAAAAAAATAAATAGAGCTAAAGAAAGTATTCTGGTAATAACTTTTTTATTGCTGTAAGTTTTTTTAATAAAAATAATTATTTAACATAGTATCAAAGTAAATGACTTCGTTCAAATCCCGGGAATTAAGTTTTTTCCGACTCTTATTATATTAACGTATTAAGCTGTAGTGGGTATTTACACGGGGTGGATACTGGATAGTGGGCAGGGGGGACTTCAAAACACAAGCTCCGATGAAAATATGACAGCTTCTGTCCCTCGGATACACGCTGGCCTAGTTGCACAGATTAGGCGGGCTCTTTCAATTTTTAACGCACAGAATTTTGAACTTCTGATTTTATTTTTCTTTCATATAAGAAGTTTTGATAATTAAATGATTATGATGTACAAGATAAAAAAAGTGGTTTGTAGCTCAATAGATTGATTAGAGGTCCATCCACCCAAAGCCCCTCCAAAAAATCCAGTAAAATTTTCAGCACTGGGGAAGGAGAAAAATAAAGTAATGCCTCTAAAGTCTTAACGCATTGCTTATGTCTAGGAGGCTCTACTCCATGACAAAGGGAGCAGGAGTTGGCTTAGTTTTTTTTTGGTCGACTTCCTACATGAGTGAATCCAATTTCACCAAGAATAGCTCCTCTCAACTTGCCTAAGAGCAACTGAGATAGGTCACACCATACAATCAAAGGCCCGGGGTCACCATGTGTGGAGGATGTACAGGAGAACAGGCGAGGAGGCCAAAGCATTCCATGTACAATTCCTACATAACCTACCGATGTTGCTTAAAAGCAGTAACACAAGATAGTTGTTTTTACAAATATAATATAGATAAGAAATGCCATTCTTCCAAATGCTGCACATGTAGAAAAGAGTACACATTTTGAATCTCCCATTTTTTTTCTTATGCCACAGCTTCAAGTACAACTCCTTGATTGACGAACAACGCAATCCATTTAGAAGGCCTACAAGGAACTCCTAGCAAAATTAGCTGGGCTTTTTTGGAAGAAACGTCATTAGACAAACTAGGGGGTATGGCCATGTAACAGCAGATCTAAAATAGTCAGGGAAATTTGACAAAGTGGGCAATGTGACTAATCAATACTAGATGATTTGTGAAAGGCAATAAAGCACATCTAGTATCTAGTCGATATACATTCCTTTCATTTCAGTATACATGTATAAAAATTTATGAAGCTGCCTACAAATCAGGATAATTGCTTCCCCTCTTTTTACTGACATAGGACCGACCACATGAAGTATAGGAATATGGAACTGAAGTACACAATTAGAACAGCCAATGTCGACATAGCCAAGCCCAGTTAATAACATTATTGACCAAAGAAAAATAAAGCATCATGGCAATGTTTCGATATTTGGAATTCAAATGGCAACAAACTCGTCAAAAGCATCCACTGAAGTTGTCAAACATACAGCGCTTTCCTAATCCCCACAAAATGCACACATGATTAGCTTGTAGACATCGTAGCGTTACAAGCAATCAAAAACATTCATCACAAATAACTCTGCAGCAACCAAAAAGCCCCAACTTTGATTTGGTGCAAACATCAACTTCATTGTATATCTAGTCAGCAAGCCAACATCATATATCGCCAAAGTCTCAAAACCAGCTATTAACATTTATCTTAAGGCAACCGAATTTTAAAGTATTCTCCAAATTGAAACCTGTAATTTCTAATCAGTTTGCTCGGCCCCTAATAACATCAAGGCCCATCTCAGTTGGATCTGTGGCCTGCAATTCTACCTGGATACCATCCAGCTCTCTCTTGAACCTATCCTTGGAACTTGCATAGAGCATTTTACCCCTCACCTTCGCAGCATCAGGAGACCTTCACAAAGATGAGTGAAAATCAAAAGCTCTTAAAGAAAAGTTCTCGATTAATTAAAAAAAGCATATCTTTTCCTTAAAAAAAGTTATAATTGACGCCATTACCATGCAATGAAGAAGATCTTGCTCTTTTGGCAATTCTCTTCGGTCACGAAGTCAAAGTCATATATGGCATATCGGCATTCATCAGCAGGAAGGCTTGCAGTGAAATCCTCATAGCTATGCGCGGGCTCTCCCAGCTTTTCAACAATGACCTGCTTGAGTTTTTCGTCGATCTTATAAACAATGAATCGATAGGTTCTCTTTGCCTTCAATTCCAAAAACTTCAGCTTGCACTCATCATTCACGGCCATACCAGATGCTGCGTTAGCCTACATAGTTAATCAAAATTATTATAGCTCCCTTTGAAATTTAAATCACACTCCCTCTGTTCGATATTAATAGCTACATTAAGTTTTTCAAAATGAACTAATTTTAGTTCATTTTGAAAAACCAAACGTAGCTCTTAATTTAGGACAGAGGGAGTAAAAGTAATAATTAAATGGGTCAACCTGAGGCAAATCCACTTGGATGATGCACCAAAAAGGCCAAATAAAAAAGAACAATATACAGGATTTAATCCACTATAATGGAGACACAAGGGAGATCGCATACTCGCACATGACAATCACAAAAGTCCAACAGATTCCTAAAAAGGTTCACTAAATCAGCTGTCAATGGAAACTGCTAATACTAGTACTAGTGCCGAGTTTAGCGGGGTGGTGCAGATTAACACGCAGCCAAATCAGTAAAAAATATTCATGTGATTAACAGCAAAACCATGCATGGCGAGGGAGAATAGAAACTAGCAGCAAGCGACACATTGATACAAGAAACCCTTAGAATGACATGCCCACATCTTACTCCAGAGATCTACCAACGGCACATCACAATTTCCTTAAAACACATGATCATAATAAGATACGAACATTTCAATAAGCCTCAGAATCAGCTGAAAAGGATCAGGAAGTAAAATCGGTTGTCCAAACAGAAGCATAACAAGCGGGCATAACAAGCATCAATCACAGTCAACAACAGTCAGGTCCAAATTCTCAGCAATCTAACAAACTCACGCAGAGATCGCCACAGGAGTCCATCAAACAACAGATCAAAACCAAAAAAAGAGTTAAAAAATGCTATATTCAGTAAAAATCCAACATTTTCGGTTAAAAAGGAAAGATAGGGGCAGATATCGCACCATTTTAAGGATAGCGAACGGATACCACAGATGAAGCTAGTAGAGAAATCGTTGGAGGGAAATATGCGTGGCGTACGAGGTGGCCGGGAGGGAGGAGCGGATCGAGCAGGCGATCAGTGCGGCGAGGGATTTGGCGCTGGAGAAGGTGAGAGATGGCGTGCGGATCGATAAAAGCCCTTGGACGTTCGCTGGCGCTACTAATAATGTTTCTTTTTTGTGCCGTCACGGGGGGATCTACTAGCGTCGTGGTGGTGCTAGTCAAGTATGACCAACGTGGGAGAAAGTATGGCTCGCCTATCAAACTCCGACACGTTGATCGCTCTCTCAACGACCCACCACCCCTTATGAATTGAGGCGACTCGGCCTCCTACTGCCAACTACCAAAGGCATAGTTAACCTTTGTAATTACGTAAATTACTCACATCTTTATGTTTATCATTCGAAAGTAAACAGATTATAAAATAATAAACCTATTTATATGCGCACTACAGTGCCGAATTGTAACTCGAGTTGGGTATAGGGTATAATGTCATTGGTCGGGTATAGGGTATATTAATTTTTAAAATTCAACCTTAATAACTACTACGGTGATCTAACTTAAACAGAATAAAATTATAAAAATAAAATTTTAATAATATATATAATATTATTTTTTTATAAAATAAAAAATAATTAAAAAATATTTTTTATTTTAAACAGGGTCGAATTTATCCGGGTTAGGCCGGGTTCGGTCAACTATTCCATATTTAAATACCTATGAGATTTTTTTGACCAAAAGTCATAATTTGCCTTTGCTTGTATACTTCTAGAGCAAAAAAATAACGAAAATTTGCTAAGAATTTTAAAATGCCTTTGTAAGTATACAAGAGGCATAAAAGTTAGGTCAGGTTCTTGTGGGTTGAGTGCCATAAGAGATCTCTTGGTGTTATATATGATAGAGACTAATGGATATCTTAGATAACTAATAAGTCCAGCCCAAGCTCTAAAGCTTACATATAAAATCTAACCCTAGCCCTGGCCCTAACCCACTTACCAAAAACTCAGCCCGGTTTTAAAATTAGGTGGGCCCATGCTGGGCTAATGGCTTTTCGGATTTTTTAATTCCTAAAAAAAATCTATAAAAAATCTAAAATTTGATAAGCAAGTACATAGTTTTCCCATGCACCTACAATACAACTACAAGTTCACCTTTCAAGAAGTATTATAACTAAGAAAAAAAAGTAGTAAGTGGGAGAGGGGATTAATAACGATATTCAAATAAAACAACATGTAGATCGAAAATAAATAAAACACGAATAACTGAATGAGAACAATAAGTATTATAGTTAAGAGAAAATACTTAAGTAATTACAACAAATAGATTAAAATTTAATAAGCAGGAAAAAAAGTACATTTCAAAAGGGTATAGAAGAATAATGAAGATAAAAGAATAAGAAAAATCAGTTTTTTTATCACAAAAGACCTCGAGATTGGGAAGCCGAGGTTAAGTTGTTGATGACTCTAATGTCCAGACGCGAGCCCTTCTTTATTCAGAAAATGTCCAACTCAAGGGGGAGCTACTTGGGAAAATGGAGATTGATCAACTAGGACTATTGAGAGTGAAAAAAGAAAAGGGCTTAAATATTGGAGGAGCATTTCCCTAGTGTTACGAATGTATGACAACCCTTCATCGATGATATTGATAGCGCATACGTTAGTATTTATTAATACCACTAATATTAGTACTGAAATTCGCTGTTATATGAGTCGTCAATCTCAAATATTAATGGTTCTTATTTAATTTTTTACTGTAAACTCATTTTTATATTAAAATATAAAAAACATTTTCGGAAACATAACACTCATATAATCACCGACTCACCAGGTGGCAGGTTTGGAGTCCATAGCAGAGTAAAGAGGAGTAGTATTAGGCGGCGGGTTCACAGCTAGAGCATATGAGAGATGAGAGATGAGAGATGAGAGATGAGAGAAGGCAATTGAAAGCACGGTGGTTGCTGGTGGCGGGTTTGAAGTACGGAGCAAAAGAGCAAGACACATATCATACATGCAACTAAGTCGCGAGAAGTGAATAATGATTTCTGAAAATTAGATAAGAGGAGAAGAAAAACAATGTTATAGCAACAATTTGAGAAGTTCTGAGAAATCATCCACCTACGTCGATTTGGACCTTTATAAATTCTATTGACAAGGTGTTTTTTCTTCTCGTTACTCTCTCATTCTCAAATTAGTGTATCATTTCAAAAATTTATTTGCCCTACATTAAGTATTCTATTTCTCATACTCTTACTAAGTATGCAATTTTTAATATGCTTCTTATCATGGATTATGAGAATCGATGTAGAGTTAGAGTGTAAGGTCCTTGATTTTTTTACAGTTTTATGTGATTTTTTTATTATTATTTTTGACAAAAAAATATAATGTTTCGATGTATTTATATTTGTGTATTGACCTTAATATTCATACTTATAGAGTTAGATATGGGGTTTAGTCGAAAGTCATGGGCCTCGACACATACTTACAGCGCGAAAAATTGATAAAAAATGAGAGAAGAGAGGATAAGGGAGAGAAAATGAAAGAAAATAAAGAAAATAAAGACGGATTGGGTGAGTCCGTTTTGGAACGAGCCAAAACCTTCTCCCTTGACCCTCATTTTCTTCTCCCTTTCTCTCAGCTGAGACGGCACCAGCGGTGGCCAGTGGGTTTCGCTTGGCCTCCATCCTGTCACAGACGTGCCTCTTGGGTAGCTAGCCGTGCGGCGCTTGTAGGCCAAATGCCCACCAAGCAAGCCTTTGCGTAGGACAAGGGGTTTGCCTTGCACAGATACGTTGCGCAAATCACTTGCGGGCACTCATGCAAAACAAACTTGCGGGCACTCATGCAAAACAAAGAGGTAGGGGGCAGAAAGTGAGTCACATTGCAAGGAAACAAATGAATACATGCATGGAAAATGGATGCATTCACTATCAACAAGTTTACAAGTAATGGGTGTAACAACACTATAACTAACAGCACAACTACTCACTCCCCCCCTATAGCATAAGAGATTTTTTGTATATGGCTGGAGTGGCAGCCAAAGTGGTTGTACGGGCATGGTGGCACCATAAAACAAAAATAAAGAAAATACATGAAAATAAAGAAATGTACATGGAAGTAAAGCAAAAAGGGAATTGGTAGGGTGCCCAGAACGCAGTCTGTGACATACTCCCCTACTCAATTCCGTCGACATCCTTGTTGATGCTTCTCCTGGAGGTAGGCTTGTACTTGATCAGCATGGTGGTTGAAGAGTTCTTCTTCGGGCTCCCAGCTGTGTGGAAGGTCTCGCCACTTGATGAGGAATTCGCGAGTTGTCTCCTTGCCACCTTCAACTTCACGATTAGCGATGATTTCTTTGAAAATTCTGACGTCGGTGGTGACTTTGGGATTGCCGCGTGTAGTGTGTTGTCTGGAGAGGTCTTCAACATTTGCATGGTATGGCTTCAGACAGCTAGCGTGGAAGACTAGATGGATCTGCAGCCACGGTGGTAGTTGCACCTTGTAAGATACCTTCCCGACCCGATGGAGGATGGGTACGGGGCCTTCATACTTGCGGATGAGACCTTTGTGTAGCTGGCGAAAGAGCTTCAGTTGAGCCGGGTTGAGCTTGACCAGCACGAGATCCCCTACACTAAAGGTAGAGGGTTGCTGACCTTGATCGGCCCACTTTTTGGCACGGGAAGCGGCCTTTTCAAGATAGGCCCATGCAATTTCAGAGGTTATGCTCTAGTCTTGTGCAAGGCGAAAGGCGGGGGGCGGTTGCCGGAATAACCCAAAGTCAGGGTGTGGGGCGTGGCAGGCTGGCGGCTGGTGGCTAACTCGAAAGGGCTCTGGTTGGTGGCGGAACTATTCTATAGGTTGTACGAGAACTGGGCAACATCAAGGAGATTGACCCAGTTCTTCTGGTTGGCGCTGATGAAATGGCGTAGATACTCCTCAAGGAGAGCATTAACGCACTCTGTTTGGCCATCTGTTTGTGGATGCATGCTCGACGAGAAATTCAGCTTGGAACCAAGTAACTTAAATAGTTCAGTCCAGAAGCGGCTGGTGAAACTTCCATCCCGATCACTGACAATAGATTGAGGCACCCCCCAATACTTGACAATATTCTTCAAAAATAGGTGGGCAGATTCTTCAGCAATACAATGTTTAGGAGCTGGCATATTTAGAGAAGCAGTCCACAACCACCAAGATTGACCCATATCCACCAACTTTAGGCAAAGCTAAGATGAAGTCGAGAGAAACACTCTCCCAAGGTCCTAGGGGTATAGGTAGTGGTTGAAGGAGGCTACGCAGCTTGTCACGTTCCACTTTGTCCTGTTGGCAAGTAAGTCATGTTCGAACATATGCCTCAACGTCGTCACCCATGTGAGGCCAGAAATAAGCCCGCTCCAGAAGGGCTAGTGTGTGGTGGATACCCGGATGGCCAGCCCAAGGAGTGTCATGACACTCATGAAGGAGTTCTTTCCGTAGTTGATCAGCTTTTGGAACATAAAGTCGTTGTCCCTTGGTCATCAATAACCTATTGTCGAGCCAAAACTTGCGAGTCTTGCCTTCTTTCACTTGTTGAAGGAGGGTGCATACCAGAGAATCTTTCGTCATTGCTGTACGGATACGATGTTGCATATCATTTGACCAAGAAGTGATGCTCACAAGGTGGAGGGAGGCCAACTCGGTCAGTTCGGCCTGTCGACTAAGTGCATCGGCCACAACATTGTTCCGCCCCAGTTTGTACTCCAAGATGTAGTCGAATTCAGCTAAAAAGTCTTGCCATCGAGCTTGTTTGGGGGACAACTTGGGTTGGGATTGGAAGTAACTAGCTGCAATGTTGTCAATTTTGACAACAAAGCGAAAGCCCAATAGGTAATGGCGCCAGGTGTGTAGGCAATGAATGATGGTCGTCATCTCCTTCTCTTGTACGGTGTAGCATCGTTCTGTTTCATTGAGTTTACGACTTTCAAAAGCAACCGGGTGGTCTTCTTGTGAGAGAGCGCCCCCAATGGCATACTCATAGGCGTCTGTTTGAACTTCGAATGGTTTGGAGTAGTATGGGAGTTGGAGTACAGGTTCTTGTGTGATTGCTGTCTTCAGGGCAATAAAGGCCTTTTGACACTGTTCTGACCAATACCAAGGGCGATCTTTCTTTAGTAAGTCTGTTAAAGGGGCAGCTCTTTGGGAATACCCTTGAACAAAGCGCCTGTAGTAGTTGGAAAGGCCTAAGAAAGCTTGCAATTGTTTGACTTTGGTGGGGGATGGCCAATCCTCAATTGCACAGACCTTCTCTTGATCCATCCAAACTTGTCCCCTGCCAATATGATGTCCCAAAAAGAGAATTTCCTGTTGTGCAAAGGAGCACTTCTCCAACTTGACATATAGCTTATTCCGGCAAAGGACTTCAAACACAGTTCACAAGTGAGTAATATGCTCGGCGAGTGTCTTGCTATAGACCACAATGTCATTGAGGTAGACGACAACAAAGTGGTCCAGGAAGTCATGGAAAATATTGTTCATTAGGGTGCAAAAGGTGGCCGGTGCATTTGTGAGGCCAAAGGGCATGACCAAGAACTCGAACGCACCATAATAGGTAACACACGTAGTCTTGGCTTCATCACCGTCAGCAATACACACTTGGTAGTAACTTGATCGAAGGTCCAGTTTAGAGAAGTAGCGGGCAGTGCCAAGCTGGTCAAAAAGATCCGCAATGAGTGGAAGGGGATACTTATTCTTCACTGTCAGCTTGTTCAATGCCCGATAGTCAACACAAAGACACAAGCTCCCATCATGCTTCTTCTAGAAGAGAACTGGAGCATTGAAGGGGGCTTTTGAAGAACGGATAAAACCAGCATCCAGCAGTTCATCAAGTTGTCATCGTAATTCGGCGAGTTCAGGGGGCGCCATCTGGTAGGGAGCACGGGCTGGTGGTTTTGTGCCAGGCTCCAACTCAATTTCGTGGTTAATGGGTCGCCGAGGGGGCAGACACTTTGGTAGGGCTTCAGGCATAACATCGGCATAATCGTTTAAAACAACTTGAACTTTTGTCGGTAGTGGTTGGTCCCTTTGAGGCTGATTCTCCATACAGAGAGCCACAAGGTATGTGGGATCACCTTTCTTCTGCCCATTGTCTAGTTGTAGCGCCGATAGATGTGCAGTACTCATCTTGCCTTTCTAAACAACTAGTACCATGTAAGGGTTCGTGGCTTCAACCATGCAGACGGGCCCCAAATGTGGCATTGGGATAATGCTCGCCTTCTGTAAGAATTCCATCCCAAGGATAACCTAAAAGTCATCCAAGGGAACAACCATGAGGTTTGTCGAACCGGACCACTTGCCAATTCGAATGGGAACATCTTTGGCTAACCCAGTGATAGGGCGAGCTTCAGAGTTCATCGCCTTCATTCGGCTAGAATCTTTGATGAGTTTTAGCCCAATACGTCTTGCCTCATTGTCCGATATAAATGTATGGGTGGCTCCAGTGTCTACCATTGCTTTTGTTGGGATGCCATTTAAGTGGATCTCAAAGTACATCAGACCCTTTGCTTGAGGTAGATGTGGCCCCTGAGTACCGTCAATGGTGTTGAGCAGTCTCAGTGCTCCCATCATGGGTGCTCCTTCTTCATCGCCAGAGGCTTCCTCGTTGCCATCGAGTCGGGCTAACTCTCTTGCAACAAGGGCATTGAGCGCTTTCTTTTGAGGACACTACCAAGTAAGATGGGGTCCAACACATAACAAGCATGATAACGGACCCCTAGCACGGTTGAAGGGTTGAAATGGCCGAGTGGTAGAAGCGGAGCTATCAACTTTAACACCAAAGTCTTTAGAGAAAGGCCTCCTCTCACCAATTTTGCCCTTGCCCTTGTCCTGAGACTCGCTTGGGCCACTTTGGTCCCGTTGACCTTGCCGTTGGCCTTGGTCCCTTTAGAAAAATCTAGGTTTTCTTGTGTTGTTCTGGGTAGTAAAGTCAGTAAGACGTTCAGCTTCGGTGATAGCAGTAGATAAGTCTTGTACTTTGCGCCGGTTCAGCTTTGTTTGGGCCCATGGCTTGAGACCTTCAAGGAAGTAGAATAGCTTGTCATTTTCAGTCATATCGCGAATGTTTAACATTAGGGCAGAAAACTATTTGACATAGTCGCGAACGGTCCCTGTTTGTTGGAGACGACGGAGGTTCCGTCGAGCAATGAATTCTACATTTTCAGGCAAAAAATTGGGTCTTTAGCTGACCCTTCAGGTCTTCCCAAGTGTTAACTTCAAGACAACCATTCAAAATTTCTTCGTACTTCATCCTCCACCACAGCTTGGCATCGCCGGATAAGTACATTGTGGCCATAGTGACCTTATCTTCTTCGGACTCCGGGCGAACAACCCGAAAGTATTGCTCCATATTGAACACAAAATTTTCTAGTTCTTTGGCATCTCGCGCTCCCTGGTAGACCTTAGGTTCTGGTACCTCGGGGCACTTAACGGCTACAACAGGCTCTTGTTGGGCTGTTGTACGGAGGAGAAGGCTCACTTGTGAAGCCAAGTTTTGTACCTCCTCACACAATTTCTCAACTTCCGCTTGCAATTCTTCGATCAGCATGTGGTTCTCTATATTGACATCATGATTTTGTGATCCAGTCTCGCGGTTCCGTTTCTCCACTTTTTCAAGAGATTTCACTTTTTCTTCCAATGTAGGAAATCCGCTAGCCAAGGGGTCAACTTGTTCCTCCAAGGCTTCAACACGATCCTGCAATTTGGATGACTTTCTCAGTTGTCGGTCTGGAGCCACATGCTCGGCTCCACTAGCTTCACCTACCATAGACTTCGGCATTGCAAGGGGAATCTTGACGGACGGACTTTCACTTGGCTCTGATACCAACTATCACGAATGTGCCTCTTGGGCAGCCGGCCGTGCAGTGCTTGTAGGCCAAATGCCCACCAAGCAAGCCTTTGTGTGGGACGAGGGGTTTGCCTTGCACGGATGCGTTGCGCAAATCACTTGCGGGCGCTCATGCAAAACAAAGAGGTAGGGGGCAGAAAGTGAGTCACATTGCAAGGAAACAAATGAACACAGACATGGAAAATGGATGCATTCACTATCAACAAGTTTACAAGCAATGGGTGCAACAACACTATGACCAACTGCATAACTACTCACTCCCCCCTATATAACATAAGAGATTTTTTGTATATGGCTGGAGTGGCAGCCAAAGTGGTTGTACGGGCATGGTGGCACCATAAAACAAAAATAAAGAAAATACATGAAAATAAAGAAATGTACATGGAAGTAAAGCAAAAAGGGAATTGGTAAGGTGCCCGGAACGTAGTCCGTGACAGTCCGGCCAACCATGGGATGGCACCGGTAGGGCCGTTGCCCCTGGCCAGTCCCGTCGGCTCCCTGCCCAGATTCGATTTGGTTGGCCCCTCTCCCCTTTCTCTGTGTTATGCTATTTTTGTCGCCGCCCACAGCTCTGCCCTAGCTCGACGACAGTGAGGGGCCACTCCTCGTGGCCCTATGGACCTCCCCCCCACCGCCTCACTCCATTTACCCCTCTACCCTATTCCGCTAGTGCTCTATTTTGGTCAAACAGTGGCCGCCGGCGGCCATCTGTGGCAGACTGGACTCCGTCCGGCTTCGTCCTAGCCCTGCAACAAAGGCACGCAGTTGCTCTTGGTTCAGCGCCACCTACTCCAACCCGGCTGAGCTCCACCATTTGTTTTGCCTTTGTTTAAAAATGGTATTTTTTCATTGTTTTCAATTTGCTTGGGCGAGCCATAGCTGGCCAATGGCCAGTAGCCTCCGGTAGGCCTCTGTCTAGCTAGTCTTGGTTTGATGTAGCTAGTGCAGCTGCCCTGGCCCATCCCAATTCCACTTTTTTCCCCTGACCAGCCTTCTATTTTGCCTTTTGACGCCATCAGCATTGGATGGCAATGGTCGAACGGCCACCGTGGATTTGGCCTAGTAACGACCATAAACGGTCCCACCTGTCCCGGTTTGATCGCCTACGACCCGGGCTCCTCCCTATAGCCCACAGCCTCAGCTAGTTCCGCTTGCCGGCATGTTTGCCCATTGACCCCTCTTGCCCATTTTATGTCATTGGTACCGGATGGCCTCTGGCAAGATTCTATATGGCCTACCTTGACCAAAGGTGGACAAGTTCACCTGCACAGGCCTTGGCCAATGACAGCCTTGTGGCCTTTGCTAGACCCTGAACCTTTCCCAGCACTCTGCCGTGCGAGATGCACAACCACCGACAGCATCAGTTTTGGTTGTGGGTAGTGATCGGTGATATTGCCGCTTTGATTGGCCACCACTAGGCCTTAGCCCTGTCGGCCTTTTGTGGGCCTTTGGCCACCTCCGTTCAGCCCTCTCCCCCTCCCCTTTGGCCGCGTGTGCAAGTAGTCATGAGTGTGATTTAGGGTTTAGGTGTCGTATTTGTGCCGCCTGACCATCGAATGGCTCTGTCACTGAATGGAATCGACATCAGAGCCCTCCTCCACTTCTCCTCTATCCTCGAGCATAACCCCATGCCCTCCGCCCTTATGTGGGCCCTTGTTGAAGCAAAAGCACCATTGTTGGGTGTTGTCCGGGGCTGATTTTGATGTCTTGTAGCCAGTTGAGTACTTCTCAGCCACCGGTCGACCTTCAGTGAGTACACCCTCGACTTTTGGTTGCACTGCCACTTATGTTGGCATGACCTTTTTCCCGGCCGCCCCTAGTGTGTTACCGTGGATCGCAGATTTTACCGCATTGATTTGTGTCACCGTGTTTAGCAGTGAGTACTTTCGGTACTTCCTAAAACCTTGGGACAACAACTCTTTCAGTTAGGCAATGCTTTTGGCCGCCAACTCCACCATGGACGCTGCCACCGTCATGTGCTTGCCATCAAATGTTATGATTACGAGGTAGGGGAGAGCTTTAAACTCGTAATTTTATGATCGCATGTTTTGAATGAGTAGTAGCATGCTAGGATTGTATGATTCAATTCTTTGGATGTTAAATCATGATGCATTTGCATGATGTAAGAGGATAAATTATTCTATGTTGAAATGCATATGACATACATGTGAGCTGTAAGTATGTTTGAAGTATGTATGTGCTAGTGATGGCTAGCGTGTATGTTTGTAAGCTACATATGTGGAATATGTATGTGCTAGTGATGGCTAGCATGTATGTTTGTAAGCTACACATGTGAAATATGTATGTGCTAGTGATGGCTAGTGTGTATGTTTGTAAGCTACGTATGTAGAATATATATGTGCTAGTGATGGCTAGCGTGTATGTTTGCAAGCTACTTATGTGGAATATGTATGTCCTAGTGATCGCTAGCGTGTATGTTTGTAAGCTACGTATGTGGAATATATATGTGTGAGTGATCGCTAGCGTGCATGTTTGTAAGCTACGTATGGAATTATATATATATATATATATATCATATGTATGTGTAATGGACATACATATATATGATTACACATACGTATGTATGATGGCATACGCCTATCTGATGGATATGTGTATGCGTGTAGGGGCAAAAGTATGGACAATGGACAGTAAGAGGCGACAGAGGGTTTTGTCTAGATTTGTTGTGGATGTGTAAGCGTATGATGAAAGACAAAGGATGTAAGTTTGATGGGCAAGGATTAGAGCGGTTTGTTTGGTTTGGATCAGAGCGTATGTTAGGGGATTGTTAGACAATAAGAGTTTGCATAATTATATAAGCATAACATTCAAATTATGAAGTGAAAAGTAAGATCAATAAGTGAGGTATTAATAAGAGGGTGATAACTAGGGGCTATGAGGAACTCAGTTTGATGACTTTTGTGTAAGATGATTTGGTCATAAGGTGGATGGTGAATATTGTATGAATATGTAAGGATTTGATGCACTGTGAGCTATGTTGTGAGTTGGACTGGGTTAAGTGAAGTTTGTTACCCTAACGAACTAGGGTTTCAGATCGGGCTCAGCTTCGGTTTGATCAGTGGAGCACTATATGTTTGAGAGTTTGTATAGCATAATTGTACCCGCATAAATTACTTAATTCAAACTTGAATTATAAGCAAAACTAATAATAGTTTTGTGAGTTTGAAACTTGAGGGTTCGATTGATCAAGTTCTGTGTTTGAGCTAGCCGATAATGAGTTGGCTGAGCATTTCTCATGTCTTGCCATTATGTTTATCCTGCGGAATGTTGTATGTGTGCTGTATAGAGCACCAAATGTCTGATACTCTATTAAGAGCAATGTATGTTTTCGATTTGGTATGTGTGCTGAATTAAGCCTAGACGTTTGATGCTCTATTGAGAGCGTTGTATGATTCTGCCCAAAAGTAGCATTATATGATTTCTGCCCAAGAGTGACATTGTATGATTCTGCCTAAGAGTGACACTGTATAATTTCTGCCCAAGAGTGGCACTGGCACTATAAGACCCATAATGATGGGCAATTGTATGGCACTATAAGACCCCTAAAGTGTGGGCAATTGCATGACCCCTTATGTTTGGGTGTTTATGTTTGTGCGCTCAGGTAAGTAGTATCATGGACCTGCTCTTACCTGTTTGATCATGTGCCCCATGAGCATTGGTGTGTCTTGCCTTTGGAAAAGTCCATGGTGTTTAGTCACTCCCTAGTGGCATTCTTTCTCATTTCAACATTGGAGCTTATTAGTTGTAATGAGTTTCAATTGTCAATAGTATGTGTATGATTGTTTGAGTGAGTATGTATGAGTATAAGTATGACTGTAAGAGTATGAGTACGATTGTAAGAGTATAAGAATGACTGTATGAGCATGACTGTAAGAGTATGAGTACGACTGTAAGAGTATAAGTATGAGCACGACTGTAAGAGTATGAGTACGAATGTAAGAGTATAATTTTGAGTAAGACTATAAGTGTAAGATTGTACGAGTAAGTATATGATTGTACAAGTAAGGTCATACAAGTATGTGTAAGTTGTATGAGTAAGCATACGATTGTACAAGTAAGTTTGTAACACTCTAATTAAGAGTGTATGTATAAGATTGGTTTGATGGTTTATTTTTGGCATGACTGTATGCGTATGAGCATGATTATGATATGTCTATTTGCTATATGTTTGAGTTGCATGAACGCATCTATGTACGAACTTACTGAATTCACTGTTTAGAGATCCCCTACTGGGTATTTTCCTAATTAAGAGTGTATATGTAAGATTGGTTTGATGGTTTATTACCCTATTTTTGAGCCCCATTATTCGATAGGCTTTTGCAGGTTTGCGACGGAGAGCTCCTAGAGATGGATGCTCATTTTCGCGGTGGATTGATTCCCTTTGACTCAGGTATATACTTGACTAACTGCGAGTATTACTTTGTGCCACAATCTCTTATATTGGGTGAGATGAGAATCAAGTTGTTAATGTTTTTTGGACTTGTAATTTGGATTAGACTGTGAACTGTTATATGACTTGCACTCAGGGATGTTTGGGAGAGATTTGTATTTAAAGTCTATGATCATAGTAATTTATTCGTATGTTTGTTTTTGAGTAGCGCCTGAGGATGTTTAGTTTGGCTATACAATGTTTGATCGAATGAGTAAAAATTTGTATGGAAAAAATTGATGTATTATGTTTTAAATTATAAAACTGCTTTCACATGTTTTATATTTGTAATTTTTCCTTATTTATAGCCGTTATATTAAAAAAAATTCATGAATTTTAAGAAAATGTGATGAAAAATCTTAGGCATTACATAGAGTTATGGAAATCTAAGTTAGTTAGATTTGTCTTTTTGTGGGTTACAATATTTCTTATTTTCCTTTAAATTTATACTTCCTATGTTCTATATTAATAGCTATATTTATAAAAATAATAATTTTTATTGAATGGTGAAACCCACTTCTAAGATAAGGAAAAATATACTCATGATACTCTTTTTTAAGTATCAAACCACTTAAATTGAATAATATAGAGCTATTAATATGGAACAAACTTTTTGGCCAAATAGAGTTATTAATGTTGGATAGAGTGAGAATTTCTTTATAAATGAGATGCTTGATATAGGATGGGGAAAATATTTTTTGGTTGTTTCATTTACTTGTTAAATCCGAAGCTGCCAATGGAACAACTAGTATACTCTAGGATCAAAGTTTCAATCTTTATATGGGCATTGCAAAGTTTGACTCTTTTTTAAAAAAAATTATAAAATGGATTTAAGCTATGAAAAGTTATTATTTAAAAAATAAAATTAACACAAAATTAGTTTGGAAAGGTGGTGGGCTTAGTTGGCTTGGTTTTTAAAGGGTTTGAGTTAGGGCAACTATAACATTATGTGCCTATTTCAACGAAAAGGTTATTTCTTTATGCCCATTGAGACTTGAGAGTTTCAATGATGGTTTAAGATTAGTGTATTGAGAAAGATAAATTTATTATAACTATCAACGTTATATGCTTATTTCAATGAAAAGGTTATTTCCTTATGCCCATTGAGACTTGAGAGTTTCAATGATGGTTTAAGATTAGTGTATTGAGAAAGATAAATTTATTATTTATTAATAATTATATTAGCTAGTAGGAGGTAGTTAGTTTTGTTTGGGTTGGTGGCATCTCAGGGAAGGGTGTTCGGATAGGAAAATGATTTTTGACTATAATTTATCTACACCAAAAGCTTGCTATACCTTTGATTGGATAGAAAAAATAAGTTGATTTTCCTACTCTATTTTTTCAACACTATATTCCTTATACCACTTATGATTGGATAGGAAAAAATAAATCTTATGTTATCAAGTAGGACTCACTTTCCATCTCTAATCAAAGGTGGTGTAAGACCTATAGTGTACAGAAAATGGAGAATGAATATCATTGTTTATATAAAAAATAAATCTTTATGTTGTCAATGTAACTCACTTCATTTATCCAATCAAAGGTTGAAGTAGGCTTTTGTTATATAGAAAGTGGAGTAGGAATATCAGCTTCCATTGGGATATAGTTCTCATGCCCAAAGATTTGTAAAAGTCTTTTATCATAATAAATTAAGCAAAAATTTACTTTTTTTCAAAGCTCCTTTTTATCAATCATTTAACAAAGTTATCCTTGGGGCGGCTCACTCGTTTTCGAATTAAGAATATTTAAACTATCATATTCATATACTTGCCCAAGGACATACCAAGATCCATCGCACATACAACTTTATGTTCAAATTACACACTATACTAAAAGTTTTACTATCAAATATAAGAAATTTTACATTT
This sequence comes from Saururus chinensis, assembly GCA_035235625.1. NCBI lineage: Eukaryota > Viridiplantae > Streptophyta > Magnoliopsida > Piperales > Saururaceae > Saururus > Saururus chinensis. The sequence goes on from CP141145.1 coordinate 40,390,365, forward strand.
TTCTAGAGTTTGACATTATTCCCTTGCTCAACGATCCCAACCCGGCTACTCTTCTGGCAAACATGCATTATGAAGATGTTTAGTATACGAATAAACCTATTGGGATAGCTAAACAAGTAGTATATAATAACAATGCACATGATTACAATACAACATTACAATATTAAAAATTATCATATCAAATAGTAAACATCATCATCACTACACATAAGTGAAATATGCATGACATTCACAAATATTTTTTCATAATTTCAAAATCATAACGTGACCTCACTTACGAGTCTATTGCTCCATAAGTGTAACTTATGATGTTCACTGTGATACAATAGCTCATGAATCCAAGTGGTTGAAATTCTAACTTCCATGACCTCTTGTATTGTGTTGTAAGACACCAAATATCTTTCAATGCTCTAGTCTATTTAAACAAATCACTTAGGCCAAAAAAGCGGTTCTATGTAACTTTCATCATTAAAGAGCCGAAAGACCTTGGTCTTATTTCATATCAAACTTTCTGTCTACATGGCTAAAGACTCATTTGAGGAGCCATATTGACACAATGATCTTTCATCCTTAAGTGTTTTTATTTAATGGTCTCAAAGTGCGATCCATTGTACATATTTTCATACATATAAAGGTATGTACACCCAAACATCATCAATTATAACATCACATGTAATTACATTTAATTCACTCAATATCATGTTATTATATATTATAATAATAGCCTAACACATAATACATTCATTGCCTAACTTGTTGTTAGTAGACTCATCAACGTGTCGGTCAGGTTACCATGCCCATCGGTAACCCACCAACTCTTTAAACCCTTGCAAATAGTGGGATAACAAGGACAATCATCCTCATTAATAGCTCACTAATACGTTGGCCTCACTGTCAGTGACTCATCGATAGCACACCAATGTGCTAATGCTCATACCTTCATCTTCTTTGTTGCATTGGCATTGTCACTGATGTGTAGGTAGACATGCAGATGGTCGAAATAAATAACAGAATTATCACCCTTGATTAAAGTTAACCTAAAAACATGTTGTGATGCCTCACATATACTATTCCTTAACAAAGCAATAGAGTAATTTTGGTGGAGTTAATAGACTCACTTAACATAAATATCATGATCATTATCATCATAACAAGAACATCATGAATGATCTTGCGTTTATACTTTCACACCCAATAACTTCGTAATTCAAATCAAGCATATATATCTCATATTCAGTCACAACATAGTGTTAGCAATTCGACCGCTTTTATGTGAATAAAATGTGGTCTCCATGAATCTAATCCTTTTCCCCTTTATGTTGAACTTTGACTTGCCCTAGTCTACAATTTTCTCTCAAACTTGGAGAATGTGTAGGATTTTGGTTAATATTTTGTCAAAGGTCTTTATATGAGAATTAAATAACTAAATTATGGTGCATAAGTGCTCATGGAACTACTTGAAACCACTTTTACATGCAGTTCTAAACCCGTTGGCACAACTGATCTAAGATCATCGACATGTTGACAAATATCGATAGTGCTTCATCAGTAAGTTGACCAACATGTTAAACTTTACCAACAATGAATTATAGTTTCATTGATGGGTTCACCAATGTGTTAGTGCATGCCAACTGAACTTTTTACTCTAAAATAAAATTTAACAAACTTCATGCTTATCATTATTGTTATTTTCTTAAGTTTATTGCTCACACATCTTATATTTATTAAAGAGATTTTTCAATTCTAATAACATGAAGCTCTCTAACACAAAAGTCACGTATAAATTCCTGACATAAATTACAGGTGTCATAATGGTGATGCATGATTTGTATAAAAAATAATACTCTCTAGTCCTATATTAATAGTTTTTTTAATAGTAACTTTTATTTGATGGTGCGACCCACAGGGAATGAAATATCACTTCTAAAATATTTAGTTATTTAATTTTAGCCAAATAGTTTTTTTAATAATAGTCAATGCGCACATGCATTTGCACTTGGTTAATAAAGGGCAATGACTTTCACTTAGCATATAAGTGGATGCATGTTATAGTCATTTTCCATTTTCACCTGTAAATGATAAATGACAAAATTATTGATATGCAGTTGAGGTGATGTGATATCTATTTAAGCTTAATGCAAATGAGACAATAAAGCATAATGACAATTTTACACCACAAATACTACAAGACAATGACAATGCATTTTATACTTCTAGTTGTTTGGTACTTTTTGGCAAAATTAAGATAAAATATCATTTACTTTCTTTCACATACTTCACTTAGCAATATTATATATTATTAAGATGAATATATTAAAATAACAAAAAATGTGCACTTTACAAACTACATGGGAAAAAGTGCATAAAAATAATAATAGAGCAGTTTGAAAATTTTTGAATCACTAAGCTCATGGCCCTTGTTATAGAGCGTCACTACTTCTGTTGATTCTCAAAGCTAAAGAAGATTAGGAAATGAGACGTGAACGATATTGCACAACTCACCACCAAAGCGTAACTCTCAAAGTTCCAACATTAACCCCCTAGCAAATACCCACTTATTATGTATATTTCATCTCATTCCCTTGGGATTTCTCTTCTTTAAGGAAACTCAACCTAAGAGATATTTCCTTCCTCCTATATTAATAGTTATATTTAGAAAAATAGTAGTTTTTATCGAATAGTGAAACCCACATCTATAAGAAGGAAAAATAAGCTTATAATATTCCTTTTAAATTATATTTTTACTTAAATTTAACAAAATAGTACTATTAATATGGAACAAATTTATTTGTTAAATGGAGTTATCAATTTTAGACAGAGGGAGTACTTATTATGACTTTGGAAGACACTTTGATGGTCATATGTATTAGAGTCTTAGAAATTACAAAGGATATAACTATATATATTATTATCTTATAAGGATAATATAGATGTAATGTGGTAAAAAAATTTGCCCCCCTTTTGACCTTAATAATATAGATATAGTAAGATTGTTTACACATTATGCGTATAAATATAGATTAGATAAGTTTAAATAAAATAAATTTAAAATAATCTATATATTGACCAAAGGTCTCCCTTGTATGCTATATTTACAATATATTGGTTTGAGGATCACAATGATTATTAGTTATATATATAAACTTTATATTAACCCATATACATTCATAGTAGACAACTGTGAATCTAAATCTTATAGTCTATATATTATACCATAGGTCGGCAAAACACAATGGTATCAAAGGACTTTTTGTAGTCGACCACTTCATTCATATTTAGGACAAGTTTGGTTGTATGTCTTATTAGATTTTTATTTTATTTTATTTTTAGGGCGGGGGGGGGGGTCTAATGGTATTTAAAATATGCAAATATGAACATGTATAATATATACAAAAATAATAATAATGAGAAGTGTGTTATATACATGGAGTCTAAAAAAAAGTTCAAAAAAATATAGTCATGTAGGATCTCATTTAATATAGCTTGTTAAAAGTTTTTTAACAGTACAAAAAATACGAGAATTTGGCTTCAAATGTGTAAGATAAAATATTATAAAATTAAAATCAACATTACTAAAAAAATAATAGTTAATGTTATTAAAATATGAGTCAAATAGTCAAAATTTAAAAGTTTTATAGTATATTAATTTATTTTATATTATAAGTATGATATGATATAATATACTCACTTCGTTTCAAACAAAGTGTCATATTTAATTTTTTTAAATAAAATAAAATAAATTTATTTTGCAATATTAAATAGAATACTTATTTTGAAACAGAGGGAATATTTATTAAAATTAAACTATTAATACTAGGAGGAATAATTATATTATATAAGGAAATTAAAGTAAAGTTTTTTAAACATGGGGTTGGGATCTGTGGGGGTTCTATGAGTTATTAATTGTCTGATTTAAAATGAAAAATGAACTAACTTTCAACCTAGACAATTAACGTTGGACAGAAGGAGTTATAATTATTGTAATTTATGTTACGTAAGGGGTTAAGTGCAGTTTTTGAAACATGAAAAATACCAGCCTATCTTTTGTTCACTTCAGAGTTCGGAGAGTTCTGGCACCACACCACCGAGCTCCGTTTACCTTCGCCGTGGGCCTCTTCTCCAATCCTCATCTTCGCCCTCACGCTTGCCAAACGCCACCCACTGCCATGATTGTAGATCTCTGATGCTCTGTCTTTTGTTGATTCCTCTGCTCACTTTCTCATTCCTTTAAGTTACAGACATGCAAACCTTCTGTGAACTCTACTGCAATTTCAGTGCCGAAACCAGCAAACTGACCGGTTTCTCTTTGGGGAGTGCAACAGCTTTCTTTGTCTTCTTTAGGTAGTCTTAATGGCCCTTTCTTGCCTTTTTACTTCTCATTACTGGTTTATACAACAGAAACCACAACTTCCGTTCATCCCTATGTTTCATAAATCTTTGAACTCTATGTCGTATGCTTGTTTCCAGCATCACGAAGAGCCGAAAGCTTATCCATTATCGGATTCCATTGCTCTTTCTGCCACTTCCTCATCTGGAGCTTATCAGCTTCCACCTAATTTCACCCCAAAGGATCTCCTTGGGGTTCTTCGCCAGCAAAGGAATCCTGATTCTGCACTCCGGATTTTTAATTGGGCCTCTAAGCAGCCAAATTTCGTCGCCACTTCCTCCATATACCAAGAGGTATTTCAGCTTCTCGGTGATGCAGGTTCTTTTAATTCAATGAAGCAACTGTTGCAAGGTATGCAACACTCTGGCTGTGAGGTCAGCAAAGGAATTTTTATAACTTTCATTGAAAGTTATGCAAAGTTTGGGCTGTTTGATGAATGTGTCCATGTGCTTTCGCTGATGAAAGAGTTTGGACTTGAGCCGGACACACACTTTTATAATCATCTTCTGGACATTCTTGTTGAAGAAAACAAGCTGAAATTAGTTGAATCAGTGCATTCAATGATGACTAGTGGAGGAACCAGAAATGATGTTTCGACATTCAATATCCTGATCAAGGCTTTATGTAAAGCCCATCAAATTAGACCTGCTATTTTGATGATGGAGGATATGGGCAACTACGGCTTATCACCAGATGAGAAAACTTTTACCACACTTATACAGGGCTTTATTGAAGAAGGAAATATGGAAGGGGCACTGAGAACCAAAGAGACAATGATTGATTCTGGGTGCTCACCAACCAATATGACTTTCAACGTTTTGATCCATGGATTCTGTAAAGAGGGAAGAGTAGAGGAGGCACTTGATTTTGTGCAAGAAATGTCATTAGAGGGGTTTCAGCCTGATAAATTCACCTTCAATATTTTGGTGAATGGTTTGTGCAAGGCTGGGCACGTTCAGCATGCACTTGAGGTCTTGGATGTGATGCTTCAGGAGGGTTTTGATCCTGATATATATACTTACAATACTTTAGTTTCGGGGTTATGTAAGAATGGGGTTATTGACGAGGCCATAGATATTCTAAATCTAATGATATTGAGAGACTGCTTCCCAAATATGATTACTTATAATACTCTGATAAGCACTATGTGTGGAAAAAACCAGGTTAAAGAAGCTTCTGAACTTGTCCACGGACTCTTGGCCAGGGGCCTTACCCCAGATGTGTCCACATACAATTCTTTGGTAAATGGTCTCCTAAAAAGTGGAAACTACAATTGTGCTATGGAAATCTTTGAGGAGATGAAGAGCAATGGATGTTCACCAGATGAAATTACATACAACATGCTGATTGAGGATCTCTGCTCAAAAGGTAGACTTAAACCTGCCTTAGAACTATTGAAAGAAATGGAGCTGAAAGGATGTATAAGAAGTGTCGTTACCTATAATACACTAATTGATGGCCATTGCAAGAATGGCCGTGTTGAAGCTGCAGAGGAGATCTTTGATCAGATGGAACTGCAAGGGATTTCAAGAGATATGGTGACTTATAACTCGCTTATAGATGGCCTGTGTAAGAATGGGAGGGTGGATGAAGCTGCCGAACTTATGGATCAGATGATAATGGAGGGCCTAAAACCTGATAAGTTCACCTACAATTCATTGCTTTCACATTATTGTCACTCTGGAAATATCAGGAGGGCAGCTGATATTGTGCAATCCATGACTGAAAATGGATGTGAACCTGATATAGTTACATATGGAACACTTGTTGGTGGTTTGTGCAAAGCCCGTAGAGTTGGAATAGCTGCTAAGCTCCTCCATACTATCCAGATGAAAGGGATTGTTCCAACTCCTCGGGTTTATAATCCAGTAATTCAAGCACTTTATAAGCAACAGAAGACGGGTGAAGCAATGAGGTTGTTTAGAGAAATGATGGAAAAAGGGAACCCACCAGATGCCATAACCTATAAGATTGTGTTTCGTGGACTTTGCAGAGGAGGGGGACGAATTGGAGAGGCAGTTGATTTTTTAACTGAGATGACCAATAAAGGATATATGCCAGAGTTTTCCTCATTTTCTATGTTAGCTGAAGGACTATTGGCCTTGGGCATGGAGGATTCTTTAATAAGACTCGTTGATTTGCTCATAAAGGTAGGGAATTTCTCAGAGAGTGATACTTCAATGGTGATGGGCTTTCTCAGAATTCATAAATATAATGATGGATTGGCTACATTTGGACGTCTTTTAGATAGACAAAGACCACGGAGATCCTACTGAGCAATGCTGGTGCAGCAGTTCTTGTGTGGATTTTAGAAAAAGGAATTTTTGTTTCTTCCGCTGGCTTCTTATTAGATGTTGAAGTCATTTTCTACTATACACCATTGAATTAATGGCATGTCTTGCTTTGCATTACGGCGTCTGGCAGAAAAGTTTAGCCACTCTGTTTAATGTGGATTCTTATTATTTTACTTTTTTTCGTTGAGTGCAAAAATTGAATGCTAAAATGAAATCTGTATGTTGTCTATATAGCTCAGAGAAAGTGCACAGTGGTGACGATTTTTATTTTTTTTTAAAATTGAATCTAGAATTGAAACTCTGCCAGTGTGTCTCACAATGCCTGTCCCAAGCCCTGTAAAGGAGGGTTGGGTCAGCTTGACAACAACTTATAAAAACTTTGCCAATCTCTTATGGTTTGGAATGTTTTGGAGATGGACTTTATTTGCAATATTTATTTTAAGAGAAAAGCCATTGAACTTGATGGAAAAGAATCGAACTTAACATTTGGGACGCAGCTGGCCAGGAAGAATTCTGAATAATCACAACTGGTAGGTTGTGAATTTCTGCTTTCTAATTCAAGTGTTCTTTTTTGGTGCTTGTATGCCTTTAAGTTTAAGAAACTTGATATGTATATTTTTACCAACGTTTTTGCAGCTTAGTTCCTTGGAGCCATGGGTGTTCTGCTGGTTTAGGATGTCAAGGTTGCGTCCTCCTGTAATTTTACTTTCTTCTTTTCTTTATTTACATCTTAAATGTCTAAATTTGCTTTCTTTTGTTATCACATTTCTCCTCTTTCATGAGAGATGTTGTTTGCATTTACAGACATACAAAATCGGACCAGAAATATTGAGCAGCATGCATCTGACATGTCTTGGTGGGAAACAAGGCTGATATGGATGACAATTAGAGGGTATGCCGACTTAATACTTCTAATTTTTGGGAAGTATCCTACTCTGGGAAGTAGTTTTCAACATAGCTAATTGAAAGATGATGCATCTTTATTCAGTTTCTCACCCAAAGGATGGGTATCAACTTTCATCTTAGTCACTCAGGTCCATGTTTCTTTTCCACAATGGCATAAAATGAATCCTTGTGGTGCATTCTCTCTTTGATAACTGGATGGCTGGATGCTCCTGGCCTTTTGAGATCCTCCTTAAATATGGGTCTACAAAAAGCTTTCTTTCTTTAAAGCACAGGGCTTATTGTTCATATTAAGTATTAAGTCTAATTTATTAAAGTTTCCAGCCTCAGGCTATTAAGATTAACAAGTTACATCAGTAGCTGGAGATAGTAAAGCTCCTGAAAGCCCAGCATGCTGCAGTTCTTAGTAAAGTTATTATTAACTGTGGATAAGAGAGGGGAAGAAGTTAGTTCAATGGTTTTAAGGTATAACTGATTGCTTGACGATACATATTGGCAATTATCTGACACTGGGCACTTTGCAGTATTTTCATTGTCCTTTTTTTAAGTTCTATAATCTCTCTTGTGCGGACGGTATACACAATTTTCTCACAGGACTCTATTAATTAATCTTTACTAGTCACTGCATCGATTTTGTTAATTTTAACTTTTCAACGCTAAAATGACTTCTAATGACTCTTAAAATTTGTTTAAGACGCAATTAGAAGTTAATCAAGGTTGGACTAATTAAGTTGTTGAGGGATAGATGTGTAATTTTTCACTGAGAACAAGACCTTTTGCCACCTGTATAATCTCTTGTATATTTCAGGAGGTAAAAAGCTTTAATAGGGAGGTTAATCTTGGCAAGTGAATGGTTTAATTAGTTGCATATTATTAAATAAGGTATTTATTTTGGGTGATTTGTTTTAGGAGGTGGATTAAATAAATGCAAATGAACAATCAAAGTCAATTAGTGCTTTTTTTTTATGGATGCAATACTTTATGAAACAGAATGTTGGGCACCAAAAAGTTATATAGATAAACTAAATGTAGCTGAAATGAGGATGTATGGAATAATCAAGAAAGATAGAATTAGAAATGAGTATGGAGAACTTTGGGGTAGCGCCTTTAGGGGAGAAGCTCAGAGAGTATAGGTTGCGTTGGTATGGACATGTACAATGAAGACCAATGGATGCCCTGATAAGAAGGTTAGGAAAATTTTACGTAAATAATGTCAAAAGAGGGAGAGGGAGGCCTAAGAGAACTTGGATGGAATTAATAAGGAAGGATATGATTTGGCACAAAATATGCTTAAATGGAGGCGTAAGATTCATGTCACCAACCCCAAATTGTTGGGAAAAAGGCGCTACTTGATTATAATTATGATTATGATTAGTTCTCTTTAACTATCAATATCAGTTTTTTTTTTGTCGTGGGTTTTTAGTAGGTTTCACGTATGGTTGCCTCTCTTGGAATTTCATGTTGCTTATTAACTGGCACATTGGGTTGTGAATGTCTAACCATGTTTGTCTTTTAGGGGCTGTTTGGATACAAATTCATGAGAAAGATTTATGAAAGATTAAGTAGAAATCTTGTTAATCATGTTTGGATGCACAAATTAATGGAAAAAATATGATTATTCATTAATTGAGGATTTAAAGATGATTAATGGTTAATTTTAGATTACCCATCTAATTTCCTCGAGAGGAGATTACCCAAGTAATCAAAAGCGGTATTAAAAAAAATTATTGACAAGTTTGTCCCTAAATGTGACAGGCTTTTCCTCTTTGCACACAGTCACTAGGTTCTCCCAAGTCGCAACTCATTGAACTCCATGGAAATCTTATTTCCCTACGGATTTACCAAACATGATTTTCTACACCCACTAACCTGTATCCAAATAGCCCCTTAATTTGTCATGATTGCTTGTGTCTTTTCAAATGCCTTTTCCTAAGTGAACTCTTAGCTTTTCAAAAGCCTTTTCCTAAATCAACTATTGGACTTTTGGTTATGATCGTCTATGTGTATATATGGTCAAAATCATTTCCTTGTTTGCCAGTTGTGCATTCCTTGGCTGTGCTTAAGCAATCTTTTCGGGTCCCATGGTTGTTTCTCTTTTGTCTAGGTTTCCTATACATGACCTGGTGCCGCTCTGCATGTTTTTATCTTTTTTTCTTTTGGTTCATATTTAATCAGATCGATATGTTCAAGCATGTATGGAGGTGGACATCTTGCGTTCAAGTTTGGTTAATAAAGAAGTGATTCATGTTGGTTTATAATGCTTTTGTCTTATTTTTTAAAATTTGCATTCCTTTTTGCTAGTATGTTCATGTTTTTTATATACGTTTATCTTTAGTTGGGCTTAAAGCAAGGAATTATAGATGGGTGAAATTTGTTCTTTACACTTTTTTATAAGATTTTCATGAATTGAGTTTTTTTGCTTTTTCTTCGTTTTCTTATTCCATCATCATCTCTGAATTTGATTTCAACCGCTATGGGGTGTCCTCCAAACTATATAAGGACGTCACTAGCAATGGTGGTTGGGCTGCAGGTAAACCACAATGCGGCGGTTCTTGAGAGCATGAGGCTTCCTTGGTTAATTTGTTTAGGTATGCTCACGTCTACAAGCTTTTCAAGACTGATCTCTTGTCCATTTCCACCAAAAGGTTTGCTCTTCAGTTTTTTCGAATCACCTTCTCAAGAGCAACTGTTCACATAGAGATGAAAGTCTAATGTCATTTACAAATGTTTGTATTACTGAAACAAGTTGCAGGATTTCAATGCTTGAGCTGCTGCTTTTGAGAACCCTAACGCCAGAAACCTTTCAACTCCAACTCTAGTTATTAGAAAACTCTATCCCCTTTCACTGACCTAGATTCTACAAGATTAGCCACAATATCTGCAGCAAGAGCTTCTCTCACTGTTTCCTTTGAATCAAGGTGTGTATTTGACAGGATAAACTCTTGTGTATACTGTCTTTAAACTCAATTTTACCTTCAATTCTTTTTACCCCAAAAAATAACCTTCATTTCTGGTAATGAATTGGACCCTGAAACCACCAAATTAAAGCCATATGGGAGTTTGCCACTGAGTAACTCTTAATCCTATGAGCAGAATAATCGAAGCCCTTCACCCTTCAAGTGGATATGAAGGAGTGGGAAGCCGAAGATGAGGACAACCTTCCAATTTTCACCTGTTGACGCCTTGAAGCATCATCAAAGTATCTTGTTCCAAATAGTGATGTAACCAAACCAGAGGTATCAAGTCAAGCCTTCTGTTAAGGTAACATCTTCCTAAAAGTTAAGAGTACATTATCTTATTGACATATATGGATCTAAGTTTTTGTCTTCATGGCGGTCTAAGATTTGGTTGCTGGTTGCAGACTAGCTTGGGCAGAATTTCGAGGGAATTTTGGCATCACAAGCGATGCTTTGTACAAGCTAGCCAAATTGAAGTACAATAAGTGAAAAATGGCACTTTAATTGTTTTGGGCCAATCAAATGCGTGGGGTGTTTAAAGAAAAAAGAATGCTTTCATAAACGTATGCAATGCCTTTTTTCCATTATGATATATTAATCTATTTGCACATCTTGATTTTAGCATTTTATGCATATATATTTTTTAATTAGGTGAATATTTTTCTTATGCAGGGGACCTGAATTTATATGTCACGATGGGAACATCAGCGGTATCTTTTAGCTGTTTTTTCTCCCAAATCTATTTGTGCATTTTGCCAAAGATTACACAGAGGGTTGTTTTTTATAATTTTGTTCATTCTGCTCTAATTAGGAAATTGAGGTTTGCCCTTATAAGATGTGTAGATATTCTTCATGATCACACGTCATTTGTGAGCTTGAATTTTTTGTTTGCCTCACATTTTTAGATTTCTCTTTAGTGAGTGTATTTAAACAATTAATTATTATTGTCATTTGATGGGTGAAAAGCATGTGCAAAAGAATTACAAACATTTGATGCGAAAGTTATGTGCTTAAACGAATAGTTTGCTTTTGTTTGTTTAGACATAAATCTTAAGATTTTTGTTTGGGTGTGGAATTTTTAAAAAATGGAAGTAAAATTTTTTAGAATTAATTCTAATAATTCACCGTAGAATGAGAATTAGAGTATGTAATAAAATTTTGTAGAATTTGGATATCATGTCAAACCCATTTTAAAACTTTAAATTAATATAACTCTATATTCTTAACTTGGATGTACATATTTTTAGTATTATTATACTCTTAAATTTGAGTCATATCAAATAAGATTTTACAAGGGTAAGTAATTTTGAACTTTTCAAGTAGGCTTCACCTATATTGTATGTTGGCATCACTTATATAGTATATTTTTCGATGCTCAAAATAATATAAGTGGTAATAATTGAAAAATAATAAAATTTTTTATTTTAAAGTGGTGGGCTAATAGCTGAAATTGATGGAATCACCGCACAAGGTGATGAGTGTTTTTGGTCGATTCTAGCCAAAAATGACATGAAATAAATTTTTTAACAGAATTCAAAATTTTGCCCACTTTCTACACCCAACCACAATTTTGTTATTCCATACAGAATTAGGGCATAATCAATAGGATCTTATACAAATTTCACACCTACATAGCCCCTTAAGTGTTGTTAAATATACAACAATGAATAGGGAATCACAAACATTATAGTTTTCTTCTTTTAATCTTTTTAAACTTGTATGTATTTATTGGTTGTTTGGGAAGCACATTGGAGGAGAGATCGCTTTCCCCCAACCCTAACTCCCAAACATGCCCTTAAATCATTTCCTATTGTGAATTCAAGTCTCAACAATGAAATTATGCACACATGCATGTTCTTATCATAAAATTATGATATGAAAATATATCTATGATATGGAAACTATTGGGGTTGATTCTATCTTTGAAGTGGGATGATGTAGATGGATGAGGTAAGCCTTTAGAGTGGATCGGAGGTGGGGTGCTAAAAGAGCACAAAGACCTATGAATAAAATACTCACCACCTCCTAAACCTTGTAGGAGTGGTGTGCGCAATGGGGCGTGTAATGGGCCATTGTAGATCTTAGTTGGTGTCAGTGAAAGAACACTAAATCGTTAAAATTCTTGTACACATGTGAGGATTCTATTGTTTAAATTGGAAAAGAAATTGATGCTAAATTGTGCCAATGAGAGCACTAGTTTAAGTTTTTGCATTATATTTTACTTTCTTTGGGACCCAAGACGTGACATGGACCTTGACCTAGCGTGTGAGACACAAGATGGAGCATGCCTAGGGGTGTTAACGAGCTAAGTCGAACTGAGTATTGGGCTTGCTCGGCTTGAACTTGAACTACTCAAGCTCAGCTTGAAGCTCAAACAAGATTAAATTTTTTAGCTTCGGCTCAAATTAAAAATCTAGACCTTGACTCGAGCTCGAGCTCGAACTGCAATAAGTGAATTATCAACCTAGGCTCGAATTGGGCTCGAACTAAAAAAAAGTATAAAATATATCTAATTCTAACGTATGTGAAGTATCACACATAATAAAATACTTTTAGTATTAAATATTAATAAATACGCTTCAATAATTATTAGAATTGCACCTCTAACAATTGACTATAGTCATTAGGGAAAAAAACAATGATAAATGAGTTTTAGTTACATATGCTCCAAAAATGAAGCATTACCATTTTTCTCTTTTTATGTGAATATAATCACTAAAAAAGATGTAAAAAATATAAACTCATGGAGCATTACCATACACTTCTTCGTATCTTCTTTTCTCTACATGCTTATAAATCACTCATAAAAAGAATTATTCTTCAACTTTAGTATGCCTCTAAAAAATTACAAGTGCATGTAAAAAAGAAACAATATGTAAATTGAGGTTGGTCCCCCAATGTCATATTTCAACTTTTGAAATAATATTATAATTATTTTTTTGTAAACTAACGCTGGCCCCCCTAGTGCTATGCTTCTCTTAGAAGAGTTATTGGGTATATTAGTATAATATTATATTGACCCTCCGTGCTATATTAATAGCTCCATTTGGTTTTTCAATTGGACTAATTTAATTCAACTTTAAAAACCCAATGTAGATATTAATTTGGGATAGAAGGAGTATATTAGTGTTTGTGTCTCCATAATTTTTATTTTTTTAAAAGATATATCATACATATAAATAATTCCTCCATTAAAATTTAGTGATCATATATATTATGGAAAAATTTTATGTGAGTTTGGGCTCATGTATGTAATATTAAGCCCAAACATCATGGGCCATTTGATCGATATCCAAGAAATCAAGGGGACAAAAACCAATATACCCCCTGAGTTATGTGCGTTGTCGGATTGAAATCCAAGGGTCCGTGATGTCGGATTGAAATCCAAGGTGCACGATTTTGGATTGAAATCCAAGTGTGCACAATGTCGTAGCTCACACAATCATGCGTGAGCCTGTGTTCATATAAACAGATCTTTTGTATAATATATAATACATGGTATTGGTACATATATATTATCATATATAGGGGTGTTAACTAGCTAAGTGTTAGGCTTTCTCAGCTAGAACTCGAATTGCTCAAGCTTAGCTTGAAGCTAGAAATTTTCAGCTTGAACTCGACTCAAATTAGAAATCTTGAGCTCTGCTCGAGCTAGAGCTACAATAAATGAATCAGCCTAGGCTCGAACCGGACTCGAACTAAAAAAATTAAAATATATCTAAATCTAAAGTATATAAAGTATCGTACATAGTAAGATGATTTCAATATTAAATATTAATAAATATGGTAAGATGATTTCAATATTAAATATTAATAAATATGCTTTAACAAGTATTACAATTGCACCTCGAACAACTGATTATAGTTACTAGGAAAGAAGAAAACTATGACAAATTAGTTTCAGCTACATATGCTCTAAAAAAGCAGCATTACCATTTTCATCTCTTTAATTATGTGTATATAATCTTTAAAAAATATGCAAAAAATAAAAACTCACTCAAGGAGCATTACCATCTACTTCTTCGCATCCTTTTTTACATGCTTATAAATCACCCATAAAGGGAACTATTCTTCAGCCTTAGTATGCCTCTAAAAATTTCCAAGTACGTGTGAAAAAGAGAAACAATATATAAACTAAAGCTTGTCCCCCAATGTCGTGTTTCAGTTTTTGAAAAAATATTCTAATTATTTTTTTATAAACTGAGGCTGGTCCTCTTAGTGTGATGTCTTTTTAGAAGAGTTTTTGGGTATATTAGTGTGATATTATGTTTATCCTCCATTCTATATTAATAACTCTATTTGGTTTTTCAATTAAACTAATTTTAATTCAACTTTAAAAACCAAATAGAGCCATTAATTGGGGACGGAAGAAGAATACTAGTGTTCGTGTCTCTAAATTTTTTATTTAAAAAAAAATATCACACATATAAATGATACATCCATTATAATTTAATAAAGATATATATCATGAAAAAATTTATTTGAGTTTAGGCTCACGTATGTAAGTGTGAGCCTAGGCATCATGGGCCATCGAATCGAGATCCGAGGGTGACAAAAACCAATCTGCCCCCTGAGTTATGTGCGATGTTAGATTAAAATCCAAGGGTGCACGATGCTAGGGCTCACATAATCACGCGTGAGCTGGTGTTCATATAAATGAGGGCTCATAAATCATAAATGATACATGGTTTTGGTTCAAATATGATTATATGTCTTACTATATATATATATGTCATAAATATAAATATAAATTAATAATTATGTCTATATAAAATATACATATACATATATTATTTATATATTTCAAAATTATATTCGAGTTTGAGTTTGAGCTCGAGCTGAGTTCGAGTTTCATTCAAGTCGAGCCAAGTCGAGCAAGGGTATGCTTGAACTTTGCTTGAGCCTATTCAAGAAACTTCAAATGCAAAATTGGCAACATCCATCACACCCACCAAGAAAGAGGGCAAAACCTAGCTTCAACACACCTCAATCCAACATGTAGGAAATTCAAGACCTACTATTCTCATGTTGGGAGCTAAAGAGACAATGACTTAGCCCTGAACAACTCTACAAAGTAAAGGGGGGGCATATTTACAATTACAAAGAAGAGGGGAAGGTATACCAATAAGAGAAAGAGGAAGAGGTAGTCGTAGACAAGGAAGAGAGATGGTGGATAAGGAAAAATGAAGGATACACGAAAAATGAGGAGAGGATGGTGACAGTAGACAAGGAACAGAAAGAAAGATAGAAAGAAGTTATAAAAAGAAAGAGAGGAGGGGTAGAGAAAACGAAGGAGAATAAAAAGATCAGGGGTCATGCTTAAGCTTGGGCCTATCATGAACGGGTTGGGGCCCTACACCGCCTTGACCTATAGCCAACAAAGGCGTGGCTCGGACAACACCAATGACTCCAATGGGCGGCTCCAACACCCCCAACAATTATTTTGAACCTTATGGCTAAAATACCCTCCTAGAGCAATTTTTGGTAATTATTATTATTATTATTATTATTTTACATTTCACAAGGAAAAACTCCCTTATAAATATGAGAGAGGGGAAAGATTTTCACACCTCACTCTAATTCAATCTCTCAAAGTCTCCATGTTCTATCTTTAGATAATTAGTTTGTTGATTCATTTTTCTAGTCAAACAAATTATATCAAAACGTGACATCCATTTTATTGGTTATTTCTATAGGATTTGTTACGTGTTTCCTTTTGATGACAAATGTGAAGCATTTGAAAAAACAAACGATCAAAACATGAATATTTATCATTGACATTAAAAAATGACTGTTAATCCAAAGAAGCAAAACATGTCTAATGAAAGCAATCTACACCAAGAAGTAGATTACTTTGAATTTACATAGGATATTTCTTAAAGTAGATTGCTTATAATGTACATGGTTTGCTTATTTTTAATGACTACTATTTATCTTTGTGCCAGCAATAATTACTCGTGTTTCAATCATTTTTTTCAAGTGTGTCACATTTGTCACTTAAATGATATGTAAAAGAACAGGAAGAAATAATTGCTCATATAAAGATAGAACATGAAATATTAACAATATGCCAATTTACTTATATTTTTTATTAATTTTTTATTTTTAATTTCTAAATAGGCCACAATATGGCCCTGCTTTACACAATCCATTACCACTTCTAGCAAGAACCAAAAAAGTTTAAAATTTTAACTTCAAGTCAATTTTGACTTGAGTCGATTCGCTTTAGCTTGCGAGATGACTTGGTTTTGTGATTAGGGTATATAATATCACATTATAATATTTTATATTAGTAGAGAGATGTAAATATTATGACTCCTAACACATAACACATGAATTAAAACATCAAATGAACTACTTTTAATTGATTTCGATTTTTTAATCCCAAATTATTAACACATGATGGAAGGAGTATTATATATATATATTAATTAGTTCAAATTTGTAGAAGTAAAAAATGATCCTAATTCTCAAGTGATATATTACTTAGTTCATACAAGAAAAAAGAAGAAAATTAATTTTATTTATATATATATATATATATATATATATATATATATATATATATATATATATATATATATATATATATATATATATATATATATATATATATATATATATATATGTATATATGCTCGTCTGCGTGAGCCCAGGCCCATCGGGCCATTGGATTTATATTTGATGGCCCACGTTGAGTAGCGTGGCCATGCCCGGTGAGTAGAGTGGGCCATCAAATATAAATACGATAGCCCGATGGGCCATCAAATATAAATACGATGGGCCGAGGTTCACGCAGTCGAGCATGAGCCCAGACTCACCTCAATTTTTTCCTATATATATATTATAATTATAATTTTTTTTACTTTGAGTTGAGCCAAACAAATATAAATATAATCGAGCTTAACTTAAATAATTTTGAATTTAAATTCCACTTCCAACTTCCAACACAAGCAGAGCCTAGTTCACACTGACAAACTTACCTTAGCACCTTTAAAAATGAGTACCTCAACCCTTTTAAGGGTAAACTTGTTAATATTTTTTTTAATTAGTGCTTCTTATTACTTGGGTGATCTCCTCATGAGGGGATTGGGTGGGTAATTTTAGATTAATTATTTATTATTTTTAAATTATTAATTAATGACTAATCTGATTTGTTAGTTTTTGTGTGCATCTAAACTCAATTAAGAAGATTTATGCTTGATTTTTCATGAATATTTCACATGAATCATTATGCAAACAACCCCTCGCACTAAGGGAGTAACGAATAATATAGACCATATGGATATGCATGTGTCTAAATAGCAATATTTACTCCACTATGCGTAGGTGTTGCATTCAGTGAAGATCAAAGTCGTTTATTAGTTATCGGACGATCCGGATGTCATCCCATACGCATACCACGGAGATCAAACTCCGCTTTTCCAGTATGGATCCTCGCCACCCCACTATAGCCAATGAGAGTCATGCACGTATATCCGAATTGGACGAAGCCCACCTCAGCGGACGTCCTGTAGTAACCGTCGATCTTCCTGCTTTCCACAACAGAATCAACAGTAAAAGATATATCCAGCTCATCGATCTGAAAGCTCACATATTTACCAATCAAAACGATTTCCTCCACTCCATAAATACAGAACAAGGGCCTTCTCCATCCTCAACTACTTTCGAGTTTCGAGCTTGTTTCTTCGTCCATATATCTTTCATCGTAGTGTCGGTCGATTGCCATGGCGCCCAAGGCCGAGAAGAAGCCCGCAGAGAAGAAGCCGGCATCCGATAAGCCGGCGGAGGAAAAGAAAGTGGCTGAGAAAACCCCTGCGGAGAAGAAGCCCAAGGCTGAGAAGCGGCTGCCCAAGGAGGCGGCGTCCGGGGACAAGAAGAAGAAGAAGCGGACGAAGAAGAGCAGCGAGACGTACAAGATCTACATCTTCAAGGTGCTGAAGCAGGTGCATCCGGACATCGGCATCTCCAGCAAGGCCATGGGTATCATGAACAGCTTCATCAACGATATCTTCGAGAAGCTTGCCCAGGAAGCCTCCCGCCTCGCTCGCTACAACAAGAAGCCCACCATCACTTCCCGCGAGATCCAGACCTCCGTCCGCCTCGTTCTCCCCGGCGAGCTCGCCAAGCATGCCGTCTCCGAGGGCACCAAGGCCGTCACCAAGTTCACCAGCTCCTAGAAGATTTTGATTTAGATCTATTGGATTCCCTTGCCTTATGTAGATCAATTTGGGTTCTAGTTAACAAATTTTGCTTTTGTTTTTTTTTATTTGCCGTTTCCCTTGAACATGCTGTAAAAACAAAGGGTTTCATGGCCCAGTAAGTGAATTTGGAACTAGTATTGTTCTTCCAGTTCTCTTTGATCATTATCGAACTAGCTGGTTCCCATCGTGTGTCAGAAATGGCCTGAATGTTTCCAATGAAATCAATTTGGTATCAAACCCTCGCTGCAAACATTTCGAAAAGCATCGATCGTCGAATGGTAATTCATGATTACGTCTATTGTGATCCTAAAACCTTCGAATTCAGGAATAGCTTTCATCATTAGAAATATAATTTTTTCGTTTTTTTAACTTTCACCAAAAAACGATTATTAGTCCCAGGTGTCCGTCGTGTTTTTCTTGTTTTTATGTGGATCGGCTATTTGGCGTTTGCTTTACGAAAGCGGAACTGATTCTAGTCTTGAATAAGAAACGAGGATAATATATTGTCCTTCCATTGATTTTTCTCCACCCGATTAAATAAATATCAGGACGTGCGGGGCCCGAGTTGCCGTCAGATTCTTCGGTCACTTTGACGGGTTGTCTGCTTTTTCTATTCATGGAATATAAACAGAACTTCTCAGAGTCATGATTGTTATATTGGAGATGAAGCGCGCGCGCTCTTTCTCTCTGAGTTTTTATTCTCGTGTCTTGTAGCTCGCCACGATCTGGCCGGCAGGTTATTGAAATCAATCACAGCCCACTTGGCCCCAAGTCGTTCGGCTCGATAACCATGGCAATTGGGTTTTAAGTTCCAGAACTGTGTACTGAAGATTAACTCAGCGAGATGGATTCAATTGATACTCGCGAAGAAGAAGCGCTGCTCGCGGCCGGGAGGTCCCCCAGAAGCGGTGCAAGGGATGTTCACGTATTGAGTTTCGCCTTTTTGTTTATTTTCTTAGCTTACGGTGCTGCTCAGAACCTGGAGACCTCGGTGAACACGGTGATGGATTTGGGCTTCTCTGCATTTACTTAATGGCTATGCAACTACTTGTTTTGCTTCTGATTTCCTGATTTGAGTATTTGTTCTGTTCTTTTCAGGAGGGTGACCTTGGCACCATTTCATTGGGGATTTTGTATCTCTCCTTCACTTTTTTCTCGTTAGTCGCTTCCCCCATGGTGAGAATGCTGGGATCGAAGAAAGCTCTGGTTCTGGGCACAAGTGGCTATTGGTTATTCATTGCTTCCAATCTGAAACCGTCATGGTATGCTTCAATTATTGCAAGGTGGAAGATTTATGGTCTGATTTTGGTGGGGGAGTGTAACATTCTAAATTTATGCAACTCGTTTCGTCTCAGTCTTGTGGGTCTAAATTTCGTTTATCCTTTTTTGATGCAAGTTCAAGCGATGAGTTTTTTTCGTTCTGCTTCTGCCCATAAATTAGAGTCCAGGGACATGTCCATTTTTGCACTAAATTGACAGCATGCTGTCTTTTTAGCTGTTGAATGCTCATTTGTTTGGTAGAATCAGCAGGTTTTATCTATTTCTGTATAGTTTCCTCTTTTAACCTTCATCAAAACCACAGTCGTTTGATATCTTGCAGCTTGGAGGCGTTTTTTTGCTGGTGCTGATTTACTGAAAGTGATTTTTCATTATTTTTGTAGGTACACGATGGTGCCAGCTTCATTGTACCTTGGTTATGCTGCTTCAATTATTTGGGTTGGGCAGGTTTGAAAGGTTCAGAATTTGTAGTTTATGCATACCAATATGATAGAACACAAGGGATAATTTCATTTGATCCAATTCTGGCAAGTCAGGGTACATATCTCACTTCTGCTGCAAGGAGCCATGCTAGAGAGCTTCATTTGCATGAAGGAACAGTAATTGGAAACTTCAATGGTGAATTTTGGGGAATGTTTGCAAGTACTCAGGTGAATTTCTTAAAGAACAGATATCAATTGGTTTCTCTTTTCATAATTTTTAGTCTTCTGTTTTTGCTCAACACCTCGGCCAGTGATCTTTAAATTGCTTTTGCAGTTAATTGGCAATTTATTCTCCCTTGCTTTGTTGAAAGATGGAAAGGTTTGTCTTGTGTCTGTTTAGCCGTAAATTTGAAATTCAAATCTTAGGTGTGGACATGTTAATTGCGTATGTTATTAAATAGCATCTTTAAAAAAAAATTAATTGGAACTGCTTTAAATTGAGCCACTTATAGATTTGCGGGCATTTGCAGGAACAAGGGAGTGTCAGTGGTACAACCTTGTTGTTCATAGTTTTTCTTGGGAGCATGACCATTGGCACCATATTGATGTGTTTTTTAACTGATATGAAAGGTGAGGACCTTGAAACGTCCTCTACCGGTTCCAATTCCATCACATCACTATTGAAGTTGGTTGTTGCTCCTCTCTGTGACAAGAAAATGCTTTTAATCATTCCACTTCTTGCATATTCGGGTTTGCAGCAAGCTTTTGTGTGGTAATCATATGATCTTATTTTGTTTTGTAAGCAGCAGTTATCCTTTTCCTCTGAGTTGTTATTTGATATATTATATGCAAAAAAGTGCTATTGATGCCTTCTGTTGTCAGGGCTGAGTTCACGAAATATATCGTAAAACCAGCACTTGGTGTGGCTGGCGTTGGTGGTGCCATGGCAGCATATGGCGCAGCTGATGCTCTAGTTAGTATCTTATTATGTCTCTTTTGTTTTTTTCCTCCTTTTTTTCCCAAAGAATTGCTCTCACCAGAAATAAACATGTTTTTATGTATGAAAATCGGTTAGAATTTTGTTTTTGTTTAGCTAAAATACTCGCAACTTTTCTTTTCTATTACAATGTATTCAGACTGTTGATGTTGGAAATTTTGTTTTAGTGTTCGTTAGTAGCTGGGCGGTTTACATCTGGACTTTATTCTGCTACTTTGACTGTTTCTGGTGGAGCTTTCCTTCAGGTCCTTGTGCTCCTCTGGCTTTTGTTCAAGTATAGGTGAGAAAACTTGATTTGCTTACAATCTTGTACGAACAGAGTGTTTCCTAATGAGGGCATTATGTACATAAATGTCTCTCATTGTGATTGGTTACACGTGGGCACATCTCGGCTCCGAAGCTTTTGAAGCATTAACCCTTTTCTTCCTTTTGTATTAGATAGAATATCCAAAATCAGCACGTATGGGGATATATATGGGATAGAATACCCTGTTCTTTCATAAATGTAGATTGAACACGGATGGGGATATATATGTCACTATTGCAAACATCGAAATTTTTTTAAGTTGATAGTTTATTTATGATCACTAGTGACTCCTATATTTAATGATACTGTTGTGACAATAAATGGACTCAAAATAGGTAAAATTTAAAATGGATTCTCGAGCCTAAATACACATTAAATATGAAAGGCCACGCAAATGTGAAACTGGTTTGATTTGGGGAATTATTGACTGCTACATTTTCTAGTTCAGTTTATAACAGCTTTTGCTGCTCGGTTGAAGATTCATACGCTTTTACTTTTATAATTTGATCTTTGTTAAAACATTCACGTTTCTTGTTTTATATTATTCTTTCAGCTTGACCAGTGGGGTACTTGCGGCTGTATATCCTCTAGTAATGGCCGTTATATGGGGTGTTGGTAATGGAGTATTCAATACACAGCTAAATGCTGTTCTGGGAATGCTATTCAGACATGACACTGTAATTAAGCATCAGTTTATCATTGTTTCTATAATGAGAAATTCTACGCCTACGCCCTCTCTCACAGAACCCACGTCTCTGGGCTGCACTGCTAGCATGCTTTGCATGCGGGCTTAGCGTTTCTCATCTGCCATAATCCAATCTTTTAAGAATGCATCATTGTCTTAATTATTATTTGGTGTAATAGAAAAGTTTAATCATTTAGACTACTCCTGTTTATCTTCAGGAAGCAGCTTTTTCTCAGTTGAAGGTGTGGCAGAGTGCTTCCACATCAGTTGTTTTCTTCATCAGTCCCTACATCACGTTACAGGCCATGTTATGGGTAATGATTGTGGCCCTTTGCTTTTCAGTGGCTTCATTTCTGGTTCTCACTCGCTGTGTACAGAAAGCATTCGCAGCTGAATCTTGACCAGTAGCATCCGTTGTTCCTTGATGCGGCAATGGCTTTCTCTATCTACATGTGTTACTTTCCCTGGTGCAATTATGTCTGTACTTCAAAGAAATTATTCCAGAAATTGGCTGGATTTCATAATCCATGGGAAAATGTTGCTTAATGTCAAAGCAGCTGCTCAATTCTGAATGGAAAAGAAATTTTTAACTCAAATTGACTGATTTTATTTTTCTTGAGCTTTATGTGATATAAATGACAAATCCCAATCCCAACACTATAAAAACGAAAAGATGTTCAGTTGCCTGCTTTGCCTCTGCTTATGTGAAGACATGGAGTTTACATTCTACAAGTACGTTTGTGAAAGCCAAAAAAAGGGATGATGTTGAACCTTAGTTGAACTCAAATACAGCGCTGCAAAATGAAATTAAAGGGAAGAAAGAATATGTGGCCCAAAGTCATGAAGCACACATCAGGTGAACACTGCTTTTATATAGCCGAGTCTCCTTCCCAGAGCCCCAAGGCTCTCACAAAACAGGCAGAACCGGCAACAACAAGCGCTGCAAACGTGGGTGGCACCACCATGTCCATCTTGGACATCCGGAATAGCTGTGCAGGTAAACACACTGCTTCCCCCGGTCCGCTAACCAGGACCCTGATGGCCTCCCCCTCCCGGCACACCTTTGAGAAGGGCGATGCCGGAGACACTGCCCACACAAAAGCAATCTCTGGCGAGAAGGAGGCGACTGCAACTGAGGCAGTCAGAACTGCAGTCCATGACACGGCGTAGATGAGCAGGGGCCGATGCAGGATTAGGTTGCGGAGAGGGGTCGGGAAGAGGAAGCTCAGGGTCATGGTGGCTGCAGCTTTGCTTGCTAGGCACCAGGTTATGTTGTGGGGTGGAGACGGGAGGGTATCATACATATCATATGTTCTCAAGAAGTGAGTAAAATGGCATATGAGAAGAGCGAGGAAACCTAACCACCTAACCATAACGACTTCGTTTCTTTGAGCGAATGAAAGACTTTTTGCATTTGGTGGGCGTCTGTAACTAATCCATGCCATGAGTTGGGTAGCTTGTACATGAGAAAAGGCCTTGCGCTTGTTCTGCTTCTCGGTTACTGCACTAGAGGTTTGGAGGGATGATGGGTCACGTAGCATAGTTGATCAGGTCACCTAACCGGATCTTTTCTTGGGTCCCGTTTCAAAGACCCTTTGCCTATTTTGTGTGGTTGGTTGTATCTCGTCACCCAATCCAATTGCATTTTTCTGATCTGTAAATCCAATCACAATTTACTCTTGGATAAAGTTTAGTTAATTTATGAGCAGGAGTCAGTTTCTTCAAGCTTGAACCTCTTCTAGTTAGTAAATTGTAGCAGGCTGGCTGTAAAGGGAGTTTGCCTGCCAGATAACTGTGTTTAGCGTGTCTAGAAAAGAAATAGAGAAGTATGCCTAGTTGCAGATATGAAGAGCATTGATTATCATCAACATATACAGTGGAGTTTCTAATTGAATGCTTACCATAGCCGACTCTAAAAAATGGCTGTACAATCTGTGTTTTTCAAATCATGAATTTTCATATACTTTATAACTAGCCCTTCGGATATTCATATGAGCAAGAGTTTGACAGAGGGAATTAATAAAAGAAAAATGGCAGGTTGATGGCTAAAATTAGGTGAAATCCTCAACCCTCCAAATGCTAATCCGGAATCCACTTGAAGCTATCCTCATCAATAACATGTACGTGTCTAGGTCCTCTAGGACGCTTAAAAAATGGCCGACTGGGACAGCCATGTGACCTGGTTCGGTCTGGTTTTGCCCTCCCTTTCTCCGGATGTTATTCAATGTTTTTTTAAAATCAAAACATGCTTAAGTCACTATCAGTAACTATAACTTCGGATTTACTGTCGAGAAAACAAAAACACTTCCGATTAGCAGTTTCCGTGAATTTATGTGCAATATAGTCGTTCTGAATTCTGATTACACTATTAAGCTAATGCTCAAGTTAGGCTTTGACTGTCAGATGATGGTGATAGTGTTTTGTAAGCCCCAAGCTTCAAGTTGCAACGTCATACTTGTTAAAAAATATAGTTTGAGCCTATCTAATAAGAGTCCCGTTTATAAGAGCCCGGGCTCATATAAACTTTTTTCATATAATAATTATCACGAGTTTGAGTTAAGTGAATTTAATCTACTTAAGCTTAAAGCCAAAAGAGAGTGAATAAACTTTAATTCTAGTGTTAGAATAGTTAATATCATTCTTATCCCTTCTAAAATTAGACAAGGATTAAATGATCCTTAGTGAGTCAAAGATTATATTTCTCAAGATATCTTTTTATTGTGTACATGCGTCTCATTGGGCTCTGTTTATGTCCTTTGGTGTATGTATAGGTGTCTTCTTAAAGTTACATTTTCATAGTCTATATAAGATAGTTTTTTACATGCATTTAATCTAGATTTTTTACATAAGTTATGCCTGTGTCAAGAGAGTAAAATAAAGTCCTTTGTGCCATAGGTTAATGTTAGAATGCTTCCAATAAGCAACAATAAATTATTTCATCCTAGGAAATAGATGTCTATTTATCCCAAAGTACAAATGGGGAGGACGTATCTATCTTAAGAATATAGTCTAGCTAGACTTGATCTTCTTTTTTAATTTCTTGCTCATCCTATGCATGTAAATATACGTTGAATAATTAATTTAAAACAGTTACAATATACAAAGGAGAATCCAATGAAACAACAATACTGGGAGCATTCGACCATACTTCAGCCTTTTTCAATGCATTCTTATTCATTTTATTGGCTTACTCAGCCTTGTAGAATCTGTAATAATAGTGACTTAGTGCGGTAAGTAAGTTCCTGTGGATATTCTAATGCTATACTGTTCATCAATTCAGTGAGTTATGTTATCAGGATTTAGTATTTCATCCGTTCTATATTAATAACTTTATTTAATATTAAAAAAATTAAAATTAATTTATTTTAAAAAACCAAATAAAACTATTAGTTTGGAACATTACTTTATTTCCTGGTTATCCATCTAAAATTACATGAGAAATGCCCTATGTTAAAAGACTAGCTAATTGGTGCACGATCCTTTTCACGGTGCACTTTCTTGTTTTTGGCATACAGAATACGAAAGGAATTTCCGTATGCATCTCGACAAGTGTCAAGTGACAACTAACAACCACCGCATTTTAGACTTCTAGTATTTTGCTATGTAGACATGGTAAGTCGGTAAATGTGTTTCCTTCCGGCGTCACCAAATGCACCCTAAGCCATTTTAATCAGGCTGAATGCGGCTTGTCTAATACTGGTCACTTTTTCATCTTTCTTTTTCCTGTTGTAAGTTGTAAAATGCTGGAGCTTATTTTTTTTAAACCATATCCAGCTTGAGCAGAGTAAGAAACAATATAAAAGCCAAGGGGACAACGCACATGAAGAAACTAAAGACAAGGACAAAATATTGACAAAGTACATTGCAAAATGCAGAACCCACAATTGTCACAAACACACCAACTACATACACACACACCTATAAGCCTTATTCTATAGGATGAACATTTCTCTTGTCAGGGCTTGTTGACAAGCTTGTTACTGAAGTCCCACAGCTTCTTTCCCAGCTCCTGATCTCTTGCCAGTGGGCTCGGGGTATACTCATTGCAGTCAACAAAATACTTCCCGGACACACCTTTGAGACTTGGATGAAGAGCAGCGTAGCAAGTGGTTGCTGCTCCCTGCAAAAGACAGTAAAAATTTTTAGATTACAGCATTATGAAAGTGGGATTAAGACTGTTTGTGAGTAGTAAAGCATGCACGACTGGCACACCTGGGGAACATTCTTCCAGAAGATGTAAGTGAACACTTGAAGCACCCCTGAAAACAGGTAAGAGAAAAAGAAAGGTAAACCAAATGAAATTAACAATTTTCCTTCTCAATTGAACTCCCATTAAGCAAAGGCAGGAAGATTGAATTTGCAGTACGTACTCATTAAGCGAGCAGAGTGTCTCATCAGATTTGTCATTATAATTCCCGGATGGACGCAGTTTATGGTGACAGTCTCACCTCCCTCCTGCTATCCAATTGCAGATAAGTTAGTTCCAAATTATCTTTCAATAAAAATAGCAGGATCATTATATGAAGATGGAAGCAGAAACCTTTAAACGACGAGCCAGTTCGTTGGCATGCAATAAGTTTGCTAACTTGGACTGGCCATACGCCCTTTTATCGTTGTATCTATGGAAATGAAGCGAAGAAAAAAATTTAACACTACATAAAGGCCAGCGGTTGATTACTTCTTTTTTTTTGCTAACAAGAGGGTGATTACGTAAAACAACAAATCACATCAAACAAAAACGCTTACCCAGCCTCATCATTAAGTCTGTCAAAACGAATCCCTTCCTCGTATGTATGGGCATGAGCAATGGATGATAGGTTGACAATCCTTCCTTCAATTCCAGTAGCTTTGGCAGTTCTTTTCATCTTGTCCAGCAGAAGGTTCGTCAGCAAGAAATGACCTGGTATGAAGAGCAGAGTCGAACATGTTCACACTTCGTATCACATTTCAAACTCCTACTATATGATTTGCCATCTGGTCACAAGAATAATATCGATTTCACTTTACCCAGATGATTTGTTGCGAACTGCATTTCAATCCCATCCTCTGAGAGTTTGTAGGGGCAGAACATAACACCGGCATTGTTTCTGAGAAATGAAGGGTAATGGGTTGGTTATTAAAGCGCAGGCTAAGTAACAGGGACGATTTGGGAGATGAAATAGTTCTTTGAGAGAGATTTGAAAGTACATTAAGAGGTTGAGAGGAAGCTGAAGAGCATTAAAATCATCAACAAACGCTCTGACAGACTTGATGGAGGACAAATCGAGCCTCAGAACATCTATACGAGCGGCTGCGTTGTCCTTGATGATATGCTCCTTCGCCTCCTGCGCCGCCTCCAAGTTCCTCGCCGCGATGATCACATGAGCCCCACGAAGTGCAAGTACTCTGACTGTCTCTGCTCCAATTCCGCTTGCCCCTCCTGTGTCACAGTCATGAATTACACGCTACATCATCAACAAGAAGTAAGGAGAGAACCCACAATCAAGAGGTCGAATATTGGATATTGGGGACGTCTAGGTTTTCATGGTAATGAAAGCTCTTTACCGGTAACAATGGCAGTAAGGTTGCTGGCATCGATTCCATTGGTGACCTGCTCGGCAGTAGTGGCAGATCCGAAGCCACTTGGTCCAGGAATACCAGTCACCAGCGAGAAAATGCCCATCTCTCTTCAACAGCACAAGACCCAACTTCTCCAAACCACTTGTTTATGCAGCAACGAAGGGAACTTCCAACGCCGCCGGCTTTTTAGCAGGAAAAGTGTGTCACAAAAAGATTGCAGGAAGAATAACCGGCACAAGGGAGAAGGATCAAGCAAGAAGAAGAAATGCCCGGACGAAGGAATTATTGGATCCCTATTATAAAAGGTGTTTTAATCTTGACAGTTGGTGGGTGGTTTATGAACCGGTCGTGGACGAGAATTAAGATGGCTCGTCGGTGTGTGAATATCTATCTGACTACCCCCACTGACTCATTTAATTCATGGCTCTTGTTGTTGCTTCCTCACGCGAATAATTACATGCTTTTACGTTACAGAGATTAAACGCTGGAAATTAATGGGCTACAACTTTTCTTTTGTATCCCTTTCCCTTTTCCTTTCTGCACAGAAAGAAAATGCGATCCATAAGTGGAGCTATTTTTGGAAGATGAGATAAGGCCGTGACCATGAGACATGCACAGGCTACATATTCTAAGGGGGAAATGAATGGTGCTTCTTATGTCTTCATGTCTTTTTCCTGTTTTACATCCTCGGCAGGTGGGAGTCTTCATGGAATTGAGCACTTCACATTGACTTGTGCAGTTAAACAAGGTAACTATCGTGCGAATCAGTTCAACTGTCGCACCGAGAGTTTTGGCTGAAGAGTAAGTTGCCTTAAAGCAGATGAACCGTGCGAAGTAGTTGAGCTTGTAGAAGGGATCTCAACGAAGGCATTGATGATGGTGCATTATGTTATCTGGAGGTATTTATTTCCGATGTTGGCTCTGTTTTTGCCACCTTCATATCAACGCAGGATGTGGACCTTGGCATGTTTCTATTAAGTGCATGAACAACTTGCAATTGACAGATAAACAAGAAAATTTTCAGTGTGCGTCGCACACCAAACTCCCGTGTATTTTACAGAATGACTTAGCATACTTGTGAAACATCATGGCGCCAAGCAGTTATAAATGCTGATGAGTTGTACTTTGGTGCAATATACCTCTAACACAGTGTGCGGGGCTCACCTAAAAAATTTCTCCAAATTCACATTAGGTTTTGAAACGGTATCAAAGCAGAACCGTTCTACTTTGTAAATACATCCTTGTTTTAACACATAAACTTAATCTCATGTCTCAATTTACTTATTTTTAAAATACGTTAAAATTATCTAAATATGTTAACTATTAAATAGGTATATCTATCACGTAGCCCATAGAATGGTTTCACTAAATAATTTTTCATTTTAAGGGGAAAAACTCAATAATCTAAAATTTTGAACTGGGTTTAAGATTAGATGATGATACTATCTGCATTCTGCATTCTGCAACCTTAGCAGTTAGCACTCCGCTAACTTTTTGGACAAATAGAGTATGGACAGTAGGAAGGAATTAATGAGAATTGGCAACTGGGATTATAAAAAGAGATCCGTTTATATAAGCCCAGACTTGCACTCTGGTTTTGATAAAATGACACACAGAATTCTTTGGGCAGATTAGTTTATTCTCTTGTGCATTTGAATCTCGATTCCACCTGGATTCTGATAAACTTTTTCCTTACAAATATGCACAACCTTACTTTAATATGATAACAAACTGATGAATGGGTTAGTTAATATTTTGTGGGTGGATGGAAGAGCATACTTAGCAACTTTGACAAATGGAGGTAAACTACAAAAATGTATGGCGATCGGTCTTATTTACCTTCCTATCAAATGAACTCTTTGGAGAAACGTCTGGTCCAGTGGCTGCCTTAAATGAAAGTGTCATTGCTCAGCCCGTTGGTTGCTGTGTAGTCCTTATAACAGTTCGATTTGAAGTCACGTTTTTGTTTATGCCTTACTTCTGATTAAGCCATACTTTGCACCACGTACTCCATAAATCAAGAGTAGAGTATACGCTCACAGCCATATGTGGGCCTCGTTCCTACTCGAGAAATTTTTGGGTGTGCATTACACACTCTGTTGGTAGTGTATTTCGCCCTCAAAGACACGACTCATCAGTATGTTAAAACCGTTGGCACATTAATGTCTCACTCGCTATGCCTATTGGTCGTTTAGCAATCAGTAAAAAACATCGCAAACGTGATGTGCGACATACACCTAAAATTTTGTCCACTCTCGTAATCTCTCATAGAGCCGTGCATTGCTGGGAGCGGCGTGCGTTCTTGTTAAATTAGCGCAGGTAACATTTTGCTTACAGGACTTGGTGGCTAGCTGGGCCCTTTCTAGTTCGTAGTCGCACTAAAATTTATTTTATTTTAAACTGGAGTACTACTTTTTCTTGCAACTTGTTCTGGGAACATTTATAGTGGAAACCACTTCTGCCCAATTTGTCTCCTGTTTTGTTTAACTTTGGTGACATTTTTTTTAACGCGGCTATTTCCCTCTCAGTTTTACTATTTCCCTCTCAGTTTTACTTAAGCCCCCCATATTTTATACACTTAAAAAAATAAAATAAATTACTAAATCTCTCTCCATCCTCTACTATTTATTTTAATTTTATTTCTATTTTTTTATTGCCCAATTTCTAATATTTCTCTTGCGGCTTGAGCTCTTTCATCTCTCCCTGTTACTTGTGGATCTATTTCCTTATTATTTTCCTTCTTTTCCCTTGCTTGTAGCTCCTCTTTTATGATTTTTTTTCTCTCCCCTTTGTTTTGTTGCTTATCTGAAAAATTTCTAAATGATTCTAGCAAGGGCTGGTCACTGTCAAAATATGTATACTTTGACAGGAAACTACGGTTTTTATGTTAATAAGTTTTATTTGATTGATGGTATACCCCGCTAAAAAACCTCAAGAAAATTTTTAAACTTCTATATGGTTTCTGGAGGAGAGAGGTCACTACCATAATATGCACATTAACAGAGAGACCTTTGTTCTCCGTATAATGTAGTTTTATTTGTCGGGGGGTACCGCCCACCAATAACAACTTTTGGAAAACTCCTGGCAGGAGGTGGTCATTGTCACAATATGCATAATTTGATGAGGACGTAAGGCTTCCGTCCAAATCAAATTTATTTGGCGAAGGGTACCACCTACCAAAAAACCTCTAGAAATTTTAGGGTGTGGGGGTGACATGAGTAAAATTATATGGGGGTGTAGGGGGTACTGAGTTGTAAAAAAAAATGTACGTTATTTTCATGTGGTGTGGTGGGGGGCTCTAAGCATTGGGGGGGGGGGTGATAGACGTGATATTGGGTTCAATTTTTTCTTCTAATTACAATGATCTAAGGTGTTCTACAGTTCCATGTTGCTTAAGTGCTTTTTCTTCTTCTAAAGATTACATGTGCACTTGTTTAGCATTTTTTAGTAAAACTATTTAAATATTTAAGAACATAAGTATAGCCTTTATAAATTGTAAAGGGTGTAAGTAAAATTAACCCATTTTTAATTAGTTATGTAAGGGCTATCATCTTAAACCGGTCTACATTTAATTTTATTTATTAATTAACAGTTATCTTGTGCTTTAAGTCTTTTTTTATTAAATTCGGTGGTTTTTAAAAATAAATAGAATTTTTGAATGTTTTAATCAAAACCAACTTCACATTTATGAGTTTTAAGTAAAATTGAATCAAATCTAAATTTATGAGAATTTATTTTTTTACAAAATTTTAAAAAATTAAGGTTTGACGGAACCCTTTGTGGGCCACACGAGTGAATTTAGGGTTTTTAGTCCAAAATATTCTAGACATAAAAAAAGTCACTACAAATTTTTTTAGAATTTTTATGGTCTTAATTTGGGTTAAACGGCAAAAATATCTACTTTTAGTAAAAAATCTATTTATAGCCCAAAAGTTAGTTAGGTTTACCTCATTCCTTTATATAAAAGGAAAGAGGCTGAGTCATTTCCAAATTAGGAATAGGTTGTGTAAGGGTATTTGGACTCTAATCCTCAATTAGGCTCAAAAAGGAAGTGATTAGAGCTATGTTCTTCCCTATCCATGTTTAATTATTAGGGTTTTTTTCTTAATCCTCTCTTAATCTATCTTCGTCCATTAATTCAATCCGATTTCAAAATATTTAATCAATGTTTTACTCATCTTTTCCAAAACGTAACCTTCAAATTTTCGTTTTTATACTTTCAAAACTCTAGACTAGGGTTTTCTTTATGATTTTTAAAGTTAAATCGAGTTTAGATGTGTATTAATATAAAAATCATGCTTTTGGAAGGTTTCAGAGGTGATTGAAGGATTAATCCGACTCAAATCAAGTGGGAGGTAATGTGTTCATCCTTGTGGTTGTAAAAATCTTGATTTTTATGGTTTTACTTGAAAGAGTTTATTTGATTAGGGCTTTAATGATAGATTTATAAAATATTAATTTTTTATCTTGATTTTTTAGGGTTTTACCTTGGAATGAGTTGAATTAGCTTTCTGGAATGTTTGATTAAGTTTTGATGGTGTATGAGGCTTGGGAAGAAGGTTTTGAGGTTCTCCAATGATGTTTCGGTTTTAAAATTTCGAAAGGAAGAAGAAGGCTCGAACTGTTTGTTGACGATCGATCAGGCCAATTGGTTGATTGATTGGGCCATTCGAACGGCCTGCCAGGCCTATCGATTGGCTATATGGCAGTTCTGCCATTTTTATTCTTATGCTCATTTTGGTGTTTTTACTCCAATTGATGATTCTAATAGTTATGGTAAGTATTTTATGTTGGAATTAAGTTACTATAATGATGTGGAATTGATGATGGAGATGTATGAAGTATGCTTAAATATTTATTATGTGATATAATATGTTGATAGTTATACATGTTAACATTTCATTACCTTGAATCTATGAATGATGAAATTCTCATGATTAGATTGAGTTTCCAACAGGGACATTACATGTTAATTGCTAAGATATGTCATCTTATAATGAGAATGAATTGTGGGTAAATGATGTTATTATGTTATGACTTCATGTGTAGAATAATCATGCTTTTAGGGGTTGAGCATTTGATTTCCATGAACGGATTTATGGGTTATGGTAGATTACACCCTAGATTTCAGTAAGAAATCATGTTTTAATTGTGTTTAAGCATGTGTATATTGCCTTATGAGCATATGTCAAAGCATTGATCATATGCTTAAGATATGCATGAACACACACGTGTGGGAAATCTAGTATGAAACAGTAGTTAATTATGATTCGATTATGATGCGTGCAAGGACTGATGGGAGCACATTCCATGTGTTAGAATTCATGTAGATCTTACTCATGGATGTATCATGATATCATGCATCATGGAACATATTTCATGAATGAGATTTTACCGATGTTTAACCGAAATTAATCAATTGTATGCAATGATGTGAGATTGGGTGCCGACTTAATCAATCGGTGACTTAATCGAAACTTGGTTGGTTTGAAAGGACATGATTTCGATTTTAGTTCCTGTGTGAAACATGTATACTCCCTGGGTTGAGTTGAGTCTAGTTAAATTGAGTTATGTGGGGATGAGTTGTGTATTTGTCTTGCAAATAAGATTATTGTCATCTCGACCCTGAGAATCTAGAGTGGTATGCCTTTGTATACTGGCTATCACGTGTTCTATGATTCCCTGTGTAAGAATTCAGGCTCTCCCCCACCGTAGGAGATGTCCCTGGGCGAAGACACCTGCTCTATGTTCTCTATGTGAGAATCGGACATCCTTGGCCAAGATCATCCTGAGCAAGCAGAATGAGGGGTTGACCACCCTAACCTCTTATATTTCTTGTGTAGAAATTGGACCACGTCTCGCCTTTGTGGCTTTGACTATGCCATGTATGTGTGGCAATGCTTGTAATTACTCATTGATTGAGGCATTCACTTTTGTGTTGATGCATGTGTTGTAATGACCCATTTTTCGGTTATGCTTATCCCAAGGGGGTTAAGGATAATTTGGTAATTTATGATCAGTGTTAGGGGGTTTCATTAGGTAAAATCCCCGTATCCGTGTAGAGCTCGGAGTAACAAGTGTAACGAATCAAAGAACGTACAAAATGGAGGTCAAGAGCAAAGGCTATGACCTCGGGAAGCGTGTCATATGGGCGGGACTTACATAACAAGTGCAGGATAACCTACCCATGTGTGGTCTTATTTCGAAGGGCTCGTCGACACGAGTCCATCGGTAACAAGAACGTGCAATTCCAAAGTCAAGGTTGGAAGTTATCGCATTTTAAGGTCAGAATATTATTTTAATAAAATAATATCATTCTGGATAGAATCGACGATGTAGTGGATAAGATTGACGACAAAGAGGATATGATTGCTGACGAAGTGGATAAGATTGATGACACAAGTGGATAGGATTGCTGATAAAGCAGATATGATTAATGACGAAATAGATAGGATTGTTGACGAAGCAGATAGGATTGATACGTGTCAGCCTCACGTCTATCCAGTTTTTCTATAAATAGCATCCACGACATCCAGAGAGAAAGGGGGGAGACTCTCCCATGTTTTCTCATTTCTCTCACACGTTCAGAAACTTCTGTTCTTCGTTTCTCACTCATTTTAAGTCCGATTCAAGTCGTTCTTGAGGCGTTCCTAGCTAATTTGAGGGTGATCTACGCAATGACATGGTCCATCCCTCAAGTTGGCGTCCCTAGAAGGGGAAACGACTTAGGGTAAGAGGAGGCTCTATTCGCCACCCTCCTGCCCCGAAGAGAGAGCAGCGGCCCGGAGAGAAAGGGGGACTCTGTCCTCCATCACGGGCTGCATTGTGGGTCATTGCCCGAAGTAGGGAAGGGTTCGTCCTTCACCGAAGGGCCACGCAGTGTGAGAAATGTCCCAGGGAAAGGGACGTTCTGTCCGTCACTTATGAGTGCAAAAAGTGAGAAGTCTTCGAGAAAGGGGACAGTTGGTCAGTCGTCTTTTGGCACAAGGCAAGGAACATGCAGAGGTTAGAGGAGGCGTTGTTCACTGTCTCCGGATCCGAAGGGGAGGATGCCCAGAAACGAGTACCCCAAATACCGCTACCTTGCGGGACATTAGGGGAGTAAACGTTTCTGACCTCCTATTTTAATTATAGAATGCATATGCTAGATAGGGTACACACTATGCCTTGATATGCTATGGTCCTTTATATTATGATATGCTATGCTTATATGTCATGATGTGTGTTGTCTCGCTCTAGGTTAGAGAGAGACATGTTGTGTGTGTGTTTGGTCTCGGCTAAGTGATCCGTCTCGCTCTGGGTTAGAGAGAGATGTGTTGTGTGTGTGTTTATATTATGATATGCTATATTTATATGTCATGATGTGTGTCATCTCGCTCTGGGTTCGAGAGAGACGTGTCGTGTGTGTGTTCGGTCTCGGCTAAGTGATAAAGCGAGACGTGCGATGCATGTGGTCTCGGCTCAGTGATGGAGCGAGACATGTGAATGTGATGGATTTGCTATGGGATAGAGTGAGGCATGTTGTGGTGGTCGTGTGGTGCTCATCTCTATGATAGAGTGAGATATGTATTGCCGGTGTTTTATGGGTTTTCGTATAACCCTGATTAAATATTCGGGTATAAGTATGTGTTTTCGTATGTAGTAGCCAGTAGGCAAAACTACATACGGATCCGATCATATCAGAGTAACATCGCAGATGTTATCCGATACGCATGTAGGCAACCAACGATAAGGCAAAGTTGGCCCGATCTGAATTAGTTATATAATTAGGTTTGTTCTGGACTACTCGTAACAGATCACTAAAGTTTTGAAACATGTAGAGGAACAAGAAGACTGTCGCACTTAGATTGCCGCTCCCGATTCTGGGTTTGGATTATATCATTTTCGGACCCCCGACCCGGGTTGATTTTTGGGTCGGGGCGTTACATGTGTATTATGAATGTTATGCCCAGGATTGCACGGATTTATAGGGACAATTTGACACATGTGATTAAGAGTTATTATGCATGATTGTGTATCATGTGTTTGACATGTTTGTCATGCAGGGTGAATGGGGATGTGATAAGAGTGCATAATCTGAATTGTGTAATTGAGATACTATTATGCAAGTTTATGTAATATGAATGCATGATCTAAAATTGTGTGAATGAGACACTATTATTGTCACGCCCCGGCGATGCCCGACCCGAGCCGAACCCGGTCCAGGGGCCGGTCAAGCGCGCGGGGGCGACGAAGTGGAAATTGAGAAACGATTCTAGCGAAAGACTTAACCCTAACCACGGGCGATTAACAGCAACACGGAGTGTGCACAATCCTTTGAGCAAGAGTAAATAAAAGGGAAGGAAAAATGTGTTGCTTATCACAAAGTAAACAACAATCTCAAACCCACAAGCTTAGTTAAGTAAAGCCCACACCGGCTCAAAATAAGTCATAATCATCACAACTGTAGTATATGACATAAATCCAAAAAAAGAACCCTACACAAAGGTTCGAACATAAAGCATGAAACAAACACAGGTAAGTCACGCAACGATCTCCATCATCACACCCAAGCTACCTCTGATCTTTCCTCAAAGAGGCAATCCTGTCCGTCTGCGTGTCGAACTACGCAGCCCCAAATCAAAACACAAAAGAGGGGTGAGTTTTAACAAACTCAGCAATGGTTTTAATATCACTGTCAACATTGAAAATACGATAGCATAGTAATGAGATCGTTCAAATCAAAGATTTACATGGTGCATCACTTTCTGATCACACATTCATATCACCTAACACTGCATCATAATGCATAATTCAACCTGCATGGATGTATCTCTAGCATACATATTCCCACATGCATTCACATCATACCAATCCCGCATGGATGTATCTCTAACATACATATTCCCACATGCATAATATCATCACAACCTGCATGGATGTATCTCTAACATACATATTCCCACATGCATAATATCATCACAACCTGCATGGATGTATCTCTAACATACATATTTCCACATGTATTTTATCATCAAAGTCAACATGCATGGATGTATCTCTAACATACATATTCCACATGCATAACATCAAAATCAACATGCATGGATGTATCTCTAACGTACATATTCCCACATGTATAATGTCATCACAATCCACCTCCATCAAGGAGTAATCACACATTAACGTCACATAGATGGGAGCATAGACAAGGCCACGAAGGCGTGTCATGGTCCAAAATTCTACACAAGAATTCAAGAAAGATCGGGGTTGTCAATCCCTAACACTGCTCGCCCTGGACGATCCTGACCAAGGATGTCCCATTCTCACACAGAGAATCTGGAGCAGGGGTGTTTGCCCAGGGACATCTCCTGCGGAGGGAAGAGCCCGAGTTCTCACACAGAGAACCCTAGAACACGTGG
This sequence comes from Saururus chinensis, assembly GCA_035235625.1. Lineage (NCBI taxonomy): Eukaryota > Viridiplantae > Streptophyta > Magnoliopsida > Piperales > Saururaceae > Saururus > Saururus chinensis. The sequence continues at coordinate 40,427,759 of CP141145.1, forward strand.
TAGCGGGGTGCACACGGCATACCACACTGGATTCTCAGGGTCCAGATGACACACATCATAATATTCTCACATATCCGCAAGACAAGTACACAACTCGTCCCCACATCATTACATTTAACAAGACTCAACCCGGGGAGTGCACTCGTTCCACACAGGAACTCCAAATCGTTCCACACAGGAACTTCAAATCGTTCCACACAGGAACTTCAAATCAAAATATGTCCTTTCAGACCAATCAACTTGCGATTAATCCACGACTGATCAATCCGGCACACAATTCCATCACATTGCATCCAATCGGTCAAATTCGATTAATCACGATGAAGCCTCAATTGGAAATCCATTTTCATGATGCATGCAGCATGGTACATACGTGGGCAAAGCATACATGAATCCTAATCCATGATAAGTGCTCTCATCAGCCCCTAATGCATCATTCAAAATCACAATATTAAGCTTCAACATCATTATTTAACCCCCACATGTGTGTGTGTATAACTAGTAGAAGCATTTCACATTATGCATATCGACATGCTTGAAAATCAACTCACTACCACACTACACATGTGAATTTCTATCTAAACATGAATTCCAGCGAAAATCATAGTAGAAGAATCGTTAAAACCATAGCTAAATTCAAAACTTAACCACAAAGGCTAAACACATATAACTTCACTCATTCCATCATTGAGTCATGGCATTCACCAACATCCACACACCACTAACCACAATCTATCATGAGAAATCAATCTAACAATGATTGTAGTCCTACTGAAAATATATGCTTAACCAAAGGGAAACAACCATTCATAATTTCAAGATAACGATTCCAACATCATGCCACAAAACATAAGTCATTCCACCATCCCTAAGCATATATTTCAACTCCATAAACTTAATAGCATGCATTTTCAGTAGCCTAACATAGCTTAAAACACTCCACATTCATATAAAATTGACAAGCTAAAGTGGAATCATCAAAATAGACATCATATGCACAACACACAATTTCCTGTGTAGCCGATCGATCGCCTTTCAGGCCGTTCGATCGGTTACACGCAAAATTTTGAAATTTACAGTTCAGCCGATCGATCGCCCTGCAGGGCCAATCGATCGCCAACACGGCAGAACAATCATCTTCTTCCTTTCGCAAATCCAAACCGAAACACCATAGATAACACTTCAAATCCACATCTAACACCCTAATCATCATCAAAAGTCCTCCTTGACTTCCAGAATATCAAACCAAACCATAATAATTCAAAACCCTAAGAAATCGGGATTAAATAATTCCATTTTCTAATCTTACCATTAACACACTAAATCAAGCAAACCATTTCAAAATAAGCCAAAAATGAAGAATTTTACCATGGATAAACAGAGATTTTAAAGACCCATTACCTCAGCACTTGATTAAACTCGGATTGAAGAGTCACCCTTCTTGAAATCCTTGAAAACACAATGAGTTTGAATTAAACTCTAATAGAAATCGATTTACCCAAGAAATCCCTAATTAAATCTTGGATCTAGGGCTTGTTGGTAGTAAAAATCGAATTTTGAATGTTAGGGTTTGTAGTAAAACACAAATCAGTAGCTTTTGATGGTCAAAAACGAATTGAATTAAGGGGAAAATGGTAGATTTGGAAGAAATGAAGAGAAAAGCCAGTGATTAGTGCTTAATTAGAGTAAGCTTACCTTAATCAGCTTCTAATTCGGGCCTAAGTGGGGATTAGGCCAGCCCTCCTTTCTTAGCCTATTCCTAAAAATGGAAATGGCTCTGGTTTACCCTTTTATAGTAAGGGTTGGGGTAGGCATAGGTAAGTTTTGGGGTGTAAATATGAAAAGTAGGCTAAAAGTGGTCATTTTGCAAATTTAAGCACAATTTAAGCCTAATAAAATTCTAAAAATTTTTGTGGGACCTTAAGTATATGTGTAGGTTTATTTGACAAAAAAATAAAATTTTCGGCGGTGGGGCCCACAGGGGTCCCGCCAAAACCCTAATTTTTGGGAAAATAGTGAAAATTCCAAAAAATCTCAAAAATTCACATTTGGTTTAAAATCACTTAAAACCACTAATGTTAAAGTTGATTTTGGTTAAAACCATCACAAACACTATTTATTTTACGAAATCACTGAATAAGATTAGAAAACGCGTTAATCTCACGATAACCCATAATTAAAGAAAACCAAAACCGGTTTAAAGATGAGGGTCCTTACAAATATGCATGTTTATGTGATATGGTTGCATGATCAGAAAATGTGTGAAAGATACTTCTTATGCGGTTTATGGTGTTATCATGTTTGATTTGATTAGATATGAACAGCAGGATGGATGTTAGGTGATAACTCGATCATTTATATTTTGACTTTGATATGTGTATCATATGCATGCTAGCTCTTATGTTTATGGATAAATAAGGGTTTTGATAAGGAATGGTTAGAAAATAGTATATCATGTCAATTATGAATCTGGATTGCAATATTGTCATGCCATTATTTTTTTCTAATTATTGCCGCGGTGTTCAAACCATTATTGAGTTTTGTACTCACCCCACTTTCCTTGTTTTGTTTTGGGGTTGCGTGGCATGATGCGCAGACGCACATGATACATTATACGAGTAACAATATGACTACTCATGGGATTAGTTTCGTCATGTCCAAATGACGTTTTATTTCCTTATTTTCATCTTTTTAGACCTTAAGAACTCTATTTGGTGGACCATATTTGTTATTAGAGCTTACTTATTGTGGCTAAATGTCTCTGACCTTTTTAGACTTTAAGCCATGTATGGACTTTGGAAATGTTTATGTGGGTTTTGTGTATAATAAGGATGATTATGTCATTTATTTTATCCTCTTTATTTTATCCTTATTATTTTTACTCAAAGGTTATGTGGTGCGTAACTCCACTAGTTAAACTGTGCATAGTAGGGGCTAAGTCTTCCGCTATTCATTGACCGCTTTCAATTTCGTCGCCCTTGCGCTTGACTGGCCCTTTGACCGGGTTTGGCTCGGGTCAGGTAGTGCCAAGGTGTGACGAGCTAAATTGTCAATTTTTTATGCCCCATGTTTTATGGGGATTTAATAAAGTAAAACAGGTTTAGAGCTATGGAGGCGGCTCCAAAGCTACTATAAGAAGATGCAGGTGCCACCCCTTCAAGAGGTTTACAATTGGCTTTGTAGGTCGGCCACTCCTACATCATGTCTCATTCCCTAACCTACTTCATGTGCTCTTTTTCTAGGTCCTTTGGATAGGGCCGCTCCAAGAGTTATATATTATTCCCTTGAGCTCTATTTGACAAACAAGTTTATTTTATATTAATAATTTAATTTAATTTAATTTAAGTCATTAGGTACTTTAAAAAGAATATCATAATTTTATTTTTCCTTCTTATAGATGTAGGTTTCACCAATTATTAAAAATTATTAATTTTTTAAATATAAATATTAATATTGGATGGATGGAGTACTATTGGTTATGTATACATCTATGTGCCACCTACAATGACATAAACAAAAAAAAAACTAGAAATTCAAAAGTTGCACCAATTGCCAAAAAAAAAAATCAATCCCCCATTAAATTACCTAACTCCTTACAGCCCACTTCATTAAACGCCTACCTTTTCCCTCCAGGGCACAGTTCCAAGGTCATAAACCGTGTGCATCTAATGGTTGTATTATGAGATAATTGTGTTGTGGGATAGCATAATATTGAGTATAAATTCATCATTTAGTCGTCAATTCTGTTGTGATAGTAAAAAAATTACAAAAGGTGATTTACCAGTGAAATTGCTTAATGAATATGGTCGATTTTACTTTGAAGGCCGTGGGGTTGATATCATAGTGGGTTAGACTAGATGGGGATGAAGCATTGTGGATTGATATTTTAAGTGTTTAATAACAAGTTGTTGATTATGTTTTATCATTTTTACTGCACACTGCATATAGTCGTAGATTATTGTCGTAGGTAGATTATTTGATTGATGTGGTTGATTATATAAATCTTTTTGGGTGTTCTTTGTTCATCTTGTGGATGTATGGCACCATGTTATTTGTTCCTTCGACAATGGGTCATACAATTTAGTAGAATGTTTCCGCTCTTTCCAAATTGTCTACGCTCTGCCTCTCTAAGTGAGAGGAGTATATATGTGCAAAGGTGAAGTTGTAAATTTGGCTGGCTTGGGTAAAAATACATACAAATGTCACAACTATTGTGGCATATTTTAAGTCTATTTAAAACTTGATCTACATAATTATGGGGTATTATTATCCAATTTTCATCCATTTATAATGCCCATAATTAGGGAAGTTTAAGAGGTTGTTTAGGTGTTGAATTTTTTTGGAAATGGGAGTGAATTTTTTTTTGAATTAATTCCAAAAATTTGCCACCGAATATGAATTACAATTGGTAATATAATTTTTTTAGAATAAATATAAATATTGCGTCAAATCCAATTTTAAAACTTTAAGCCAATATAACTATCTCTCTATAACTTGGATATGTATGTTCTTGGTACTATTACGCTCCTAAATTCGAGCTTTATCAAACAAAATTCATAAGGGTAGGTAATCTAATACTTTTAAAGTAGGCCCCACCTATATGGTATATTTTTCGAGCCTTAAATCGATATGAGAGGTGACAATTGAAAAATAATAGAATCTGTAATTTTTGAAATGGGGTTAAGAGCCGGAATTAACAGAATCACCTTATGAGGTGATTTGGTGATTCAAGTCGATTCCCAGTCGAAACGGCTTTGAACCAACCTCCAGGCATAATTTTAAATTTTGCACACCTTCTACACACATGATTCCGATAATTCAAGTCGGAATTAGAATAGAATCAACGGAATCTTAAAAAAAATTAGTACACAAATAGCCAATAAAGGCAGAAAATATTCTTGCGGACTTAACAATGATATTGCCACAATATCCTCTTTCATGGATGGTTGACATGAAATTTTTTATAAGCTTTAAAATAATATATTTTTATATAGGAGTATATTTTCGGGTCATGAAGTTGGCCAATGCATTGTCATTATTGAGAAATCTAAACGCAAATTTAGAGCCCAAAGCATAGCTGATGTCCTCAAGGCTCAAAGGTGCCTAACAATAAAGATACAAGAATTGACTAATTTTTACATTTTTTTCACAAATAATAAATGCAAGACTGTACGCTAAATAAAAAATGTGATTAGAAATTTAGTGGTCATAAATGTCACAACTCCATCCCTTTACTCCTCCAAAGCCCCGATCCCATAGCCAAGGCTCCAACCTTGTCTCTTCTCCCGTTGGCCACCTCCACCCACTCTTAGGGGTTGTATGTGTATAAATTTAGTGTAAAATTCTGTTCATTTCGTCCCACTTTCGGCTCGAATTATCGGAATTATGTTTGTGCATACAAGGTAGGTGAAATTTTTTAATTCTGCCAAAAAGTTGATTCCAAACCGTTTTGAGCTCGAATCAGTCAGAATCACAATCATCGAATGAGGTGATTCTGTCGATTCCGGCTCCCAATACCCTATTTTGAAAATTATAAATTCCTTTATCTTTTTCAATGGTTACCTCTCATATTGAATTGAACATCGATAAGCGTGTCATATAAATGAAGCCCACTTTAAAAGTTCAAGATTACTTACCTTAATGGGATCTTGTTTGATGAAACTTGAATTTAGGAGTATAATAAAACAAAAAACATACATGTCCGAGTTCGAGAGAGAGAGAGAGTTATATTAGTTCAAAGTTTTAAACTTAGGTTTGATGCTACATCCAAATTTATTTTAAATTTTTTTATTACCAACCGTAATTCTTGTTAGGCTATGAATTTTTAAAATTACTATTAAAATTTTCTACTTTTATTTTTTTTAAACCTAATACCCAAGAAACCCTTTAGCTATACTCCAATTCCCTGATAGCCACTAACACAATGCCAGTCCTAGCACCCGCTTGTTTGCTAAAAAAAAGCCCCCCAAAAGCTTAGCCTAACTCCAACTCTCAAAGTTCGATGGACGTTCTTCTAACTTTGGCGCATTTCTTCGTATCTCTAGTCCAAGACTACAAAGTTTAACCTACAACTTTCCTTGTTTTTGTAGCATGATAGTTAGGCGAAATTTGACTACCACTTTAAGTTTTAAAGTGATTTTAGGCAGTCTTTTAAAACTAAGCCCAATGAGTCGAACTAGGTTCAACTAGACTGGTTTACGTTATTTTTTGGGTTAAGTTGACCTAATTGGGTCCATACAACCCGGCCAATTGAATTGGGAACTCACCCCATCGTAAAAGCCCATCAGGAACCTTACCCACTGGGCTAAGGTAGCTTTGTTGTATATATTTACATTTCTATTGTATTTAAACATTTATCTACTTTATAATGTATGTGCACTACCCACCGAGTAACGATACTCTTTTATATAAATATTATACTTAATATTTTATTTAATCTAATATATAAAAAATATAGGTCAACCCTCTGTAGTTGAACCTAATTAACCCGACCCGGCGACTAATCTAAGTCAATGGCTAGGCCGGTTTTTAAAACACTGCTATTAGGTCATATTATTCATATAAAATGTCAAATCCTTCTTAAAGGCCTTTAATGGTCTATTTGATGGGAAAATAAAATAGTTTCAAGGGTTTTTAAACCTAACCCTCCTCAAGATTAGAGTTAAGTTTCAAAGGTCCTTTAAACCTAATACAACATTTACACTAGTGATTTGACCTAAAAAAAATTGACTTTAAAACCTGAGGTGGTACCCAAATGTACCCTAAATTTGAGGAAGAGGGTTCTAGTTTAAAGCCCTTTAAAATTTCACATTAGTGAGCTACAGGCAACTAAGACAAAGTTGATAATTTGAATGTTCATGATTTACTATTTTACCTGGCTGATTGAATAAACTGCGATCCATTTTTTTTTTCTGATTGAATTCCTTACGTGTTGTGATTAATTTTTAATGTAGATAGTGTTCAGGGCTGATACTTTTCTCTTCGATTTATTTGTCTTGTATTTAACATTTATGATTAGTTAAGGATAAGTGCTATGGGTTGCTCGAAGTATTTCCCTTCACTCCTTCCAATCAGGCTGGTTACAACTGATTGTTAAGGGGTTTTCCATCTAATTGGCGAAAATATTTTGGCTGGCCACTCGTAATTTACCAGTTAAAATTGTTTCCTATAATGAATCAGTTAATGAATATAGCCTGTGGTGGGAATTAGATCCTATACTTCTTGGAAGAGCATTCTCAAGACTAATTGACTTATTTCATGATTTAGGATGTTTCATCATTGTATTTTACAATGTCAAGTTTTTCTAGGTTATTCCTGTACTTGTCCAAATTTAAGGAATTTAACCTTTTCCGAGTTTTTACCAAATTCGAACTTTATGACAATGTGGATGCATTTCACAAATGGCTTTGTCTAACAAGTTATTTAAATTTATGTAGAAAGCAGTCTATGTTGGATAATTACATTAATCTCATACAAAAAAATAAAATCGAGTTAATATACTTCTTCCCTCTTATATTAATAGTTATATTTAATTATTTAAAATAAATTTATTTTAAAAAATTAAATAAAACTATTAAAGATTATGAGATAGAGAGAGTACTCATTTCACGTTTTTTATTCGGTAACTAGGTCCACCTTGCTTCGTCAAAGAGGACGGTGAACCGCGTCGGGACGAGCACATGACCGGTTTACAAATGAAATTTGAACAACTTCTATTTCCTGCTCGAGGCAAAGTGCGTTAAACCGGGAAGTAAACCGGCCACGAACGCGCTCGGTCCCACCAATTTCCCGCGAATAGCAAGAGAATCTACATGCTCCGCGGACTATGGTGCAGCTTACCCGGGCCAGGAAAGCAAAATGCAACGTTTTCCATAGAGACGAGCAGACGACTGGAATCGTATATCCAGACTACCCAAGCGCGTGTCGGCGATCCGAGGAACAGAGCCGGCAGCCTTCCCGGTCCAAAGAAAATGGCGAATCTCTCTGCAAGGATTAAATTCAATCGGATTTGAGCGTCTTCGCCTCTCTCCATCTCTGTCGCCATCTGTCGGATACAATTCAGTCAGAGATAGATTGATCAGGACAGAAATCGGGCTCTTTGCTGTAAGGGGTGAGGGAGAAAAAAGAGTATTTTTTTGTTATTTTGATGATTTTATCGTTTGGATTTGGTATTTAGTTGTCTTGTCAATCTGGGGTTGATCGATTCTGCTTTGTTTGGTCTGAGATCTCAGTTTCGATGGCCGCGTCTCGTCGCTTGCGAGACCTGCAATCGCAGCCGGGCAACAAAACGTGCGTGGACTGCGCCCAGAAAAACCCCCAATGGGCCTCCGTGTCCTACGGCGTCTTCATGTGCCTTGAGTGCTCCGGCAAGCACCGTGGCCTCGGGGTCCATATCAGTTTCGTTCGTTCCGTGACCATGGACTCCTGGTCCGAGATCCAGCTCAAAAAGATGGAGGCCGGCGGCAACGAGGCCCTGAATTCCTTCCTGGCCCAGTACGGGATCCCCAAGGAGACTGACATTGTCACCAAGTACAACACAAAGGCCGCCGCTGTCTATCGTGACCGGATCCAGGCCCTGGCAGAGGGCCGCCCTTGGCGGGACCCGCCCGTCGCCAAGGAGGTGCTCGGATCGTCCAAGAAGCCTCCTTTGGGGAATTCGGCCGCGAGGAGTAACGGCGGAGGCTGGGATAGCTGGGATAATGATGATGGGTATAGGTCCACGACAGATATGAGGAGGAACCAGTCGGTAGGGGATTTTAGGGGATCCGGCGCCGGGCAGGGGAGGGGCGCCGGGCCGGTCAAATCGAGGTCGTCCGAGGATATGTTGACCAGGGCCCAGTTGGAGGCTTCGGCTGCAAATAAAGAGAGTTTTTTTGCGATGAAGATGGCAGAGAATGAGTCGAGGCCGGATGGGATCCCGCCTTCTCGAGGGGGGAAGTACGTTGGATTTGGATCAACACCGCCACCTTCACAGAAGAACAATTCACAAGAGGATATGCTCTCTGTTGTTTCTCAGGTATTCATTACCCTATTTCCACAGGGTGTTTTGGAATGTTAATCGCCTGTAAATTAATTTTGTTGTGATGATTGCAGATCATATTCGACTTTTTATTGTGCCAAGCTGATGAATGTGCCTCTTTTAACTCTCAAAATAAAGTTTGATTGATAGCTATGGACATGTTGTGCAAACGTAGGTCTGTCACAGTACTAGATTAATGTGGCAAATTTGCAATTCTTGCTAATTGACTGAAGTAGTATCTTTTCTTGTTTATTCGAAGAACTTCTCATATTTGCTGACTATTGAAAAGTGTTATTGTACCATGATTTGGAGCTTTGATATCAAAGCTAATTAGATGTGATATAGAGGTTAATACAGCTCCAACTGTCGTGGTTTTCCTTCCTTTGTATTGAAACTCTTGATCATTAGTTTTGATTACTGATATTGTTAAGTAAAACCATTAGCATGACTCATCAGTAGCACTATATGGCCTAAAATATTGGCATTATGTCTCACGTGAATGTTAGCTAACCTTTTGAAGCATGACGCAGTAAATTAGGAAGTATTAGTACGCTGTTGACTCCCGGTGGCTGGATTGATATGGTGATAATACTCCTTCTGTCCCATATTAATTGTGCATATTTGGAAAAAATGAGATATTTAAGAAACTCAATTTATTAACCTTTTTACTCCATTTGCTAACCCTTTTTACTCCATCCACTAATTACCATAAGAAGGATAACATGGAATAGGACAATTGAAATTGGACAAGTTTTTTTTCAAATTCAGACAATTATTATTTTTTTTAACTTTGACAAAAGGCTTAACATAACCAATTATAACATTTGTATTTTTTTTAATTATAACAACTATAATGTTTTCTTTAAAGCATTTTGATCTTGTTATACTACACTTTTTATCGGATGAAAATCTTGGCATGCTTTGGTAATTCATGGCTGGATCTTGTGTATAGTAATATGGTAATCTTGTCATCTTTACTGTGAAGAATATGACCTTTGTACGGTCCAAGAAGGAATGATTGAAAGGAGGGAACATGAACTGAAATAATGGAATACTAAGTTTATCAAGTGAGGATTCTTCAAATTATTTGTTTTGCGGAATGTACAAGATCTGCAATTTGATGGTAAACCGGATTGAAAGGAAAGCATTTTGTGGATGCTTTTGTTAAAACCTTACCCTCACAAAAAATTAATGTATATGAATATCTGCTTTTTTATTATTACTTTTTTTATGGACAATGTGAGAGTTGTGATCTTTTGTAGGGTATTGGACGTTTATCTTTCGTTGCTTCTTCTGCTGCCCAATCTGCTGCAAATGTAGTCCAAGCCGGCACGAAGGAGCTTACTTCCAAGGTACATACCTATTCCTTTGTATTTGGCATAAAATTTATGGAGACTAGGTGGGCACTTATTGTCCTGACCATCTCCTATCTGGACTGGCTAAACTAAGGCAAATGGGTAAAATGGGCGCTAGAAACACACATGTAATAAACTAATGGTAGCAGACTTAAATAGAGCAGATAGTCCAAATTATGGGCCTGGAAATTTCTTTTCATATTAACTTTGGGATAATGTAATACTAAGGACAATGATAACCATCACCAACACATAATAGAGTGACATAAACGAGAGGCCAATTATGATTAGTTTCTCACTGAATAATGCAGTTATATGCATTTCTGGTGATAAATGGTAATTATTGAATGAAAATTTAACAAACAACAAATACAAATCAACTGAATTCATAGAAAACGATTGATGTATATGCTTTTTAAAATCAAGTTAAGTTTTCAAATACAAACAACAATCAGACAAAAATGGAGGGATTACAAATACAGCTGCCAGATTGGACCATAAAGTAGAATTTTGTTAAGTATCCTTCAAAGACTGGGACACCTATGTTAGTTGATTTCGGTAGTGCCCTACATACAAGTTAAGAGAAGAGATTACACAATCCTTCGTTTCAAGAGATAGAGAAGAATATTTTTTTTATATGTGGGACAACCTTCTCTTGATTAATCAAGACTACTTTTTATAATTTAGAGTAGAGTAGCGGTGACTAATTAATTTCCAATACCCTTCGATTAAATGGCAATTAAAGGAGACAACTTGAAATTTATTAAAACGAAAAAAAGAAAATTGTTAGAAGTGGCTACAACTTTCAAGAAAAAAAACATAAACTCCTCCTGGAACATGATAGATCCCTTGTCTGGAATACGACTTCTTTGTCTTTCTTCAATTGATGCAATACTTCTGTTTGTCTTCCAATCCCTCAAGCTTCTTCGACTTGTAAACTTCAAATGAAGATTAAGGCCTTTGGAATGTTTTGGATGTTTTTAGTGGGTAATGGGCTTCAAGATTTTTTTTAATGCTCCTTAAAATTAAAGGCTAAAAGCCCTTTCCTATGAAAAGGAGAGGGTATTTATAGGGTTAGAATTGTGCAGTTAGATAAAGTAATGGGAAGAGAGTGCTGTGAGTTAGTGGGGCAATTTGCAGGAAGTAAGTTAGTGGGGCAGTTTGTGGGAAATGGGGAGGCCAGTTTTGAAAATAGTGGGGAAGTTTCTGCATAAAGTCTTTGACTTTTGTCTTCCCCCACACCCTCACTCTCTTTACGCATTTATCTTTCCTATTTCTATTTCTTTTATTCTATCATTTTCATCATCTCATTTATTTATTTTTGTTTAGAGTGTGGAATTGCTAGCCCCAGGGTTTTAGCTTGGTCTTCCTACTCTCTATTATCCCCTTTTTTTTAGTAAGTAATGAAGTAGAAATTCCATTGAATGCTCATTAGGATTGGGGACAACCAAATCTTACTCAATTTTTTGATTCATTTGATGTGGGGCCCATGGACCGAGTCTCTTTGTGTTTTTCTTTGAACTCTGAGTTTTTTGAAATTTGATTTTTGTGTTTTAGCCATTTTAGTCTTTTGTGTCTAAACATTTTGATATTTGAAGGATAAATTTAATATGGGGTCCACAAGTCTTACTTAGTTTTTTACTATTTTTGGATTGACAGCTATTTAGATGTCCATTTATTTATTTTGATTTAATGGCTATTTTTATGTGAGACCCATGGGGTCCCCCTTAGCCTTTTATTAATTTTAGTTTGATGGCTGTTTTGATGTGAGACTGATGGGTCTCACTTAGCCTTTTGATTTTTTGATTCGATAGTCAATTTGGCTTATATAGCCTCACTTAGCTAATTTAACATTTATGACTACATTTAAGTGTGGGCTGTGAGGCTTATGAAGCCTCACTTAGCTAATTTAACATTTATAGCTAAATTTAAGTGTGGGCTAAATTTAATCTGAGGCTTGAAAATTGTAGCCACTTCTTCTGATAATTTTTTATTTTTCATTTTAATAAATATCAAGTTGTCTCCTTTGTTTGTTATTTAATTGAAGGGTATTGAAAATTAATTAGTCACTACTATTCTACTCTAAATTATAAAGAGTAGTCTTGATAATCAAAAGAAGGTTGTCCCAATCATAAATGAAAAAGTTCTTCTCTATCACTTGTAAAGAATGATCTAATCTCTTCTCTTGACTTGTACGTAGGGAATTACCGAAATTCACCAACAACCTAATGGAAGGATTATTCCCTAGCACAAGTCCCTAAGTATGGGCCTTATGTATGATTGGGTCTAATATAGTTCTAATACCGAGGATCATTGTGGCTTCTACCTATTTCACAATATCTTGCACAACACTCTAGGTTGGCACCTTATGGTATCCTGATCTTGTGAGTCTAATCTTGGTTCAAGCGAACATGTTTGTTCTATTTGGCCTATGTAAACAAGTCAAATACAATTAAATATAAATATATATATCAAATCAAATACTAATCAGATTGAATAAAATAATCAGATTCAAATCGCCTTACGACAAGGGTTTTCTACCAATTCATGGGGTGCTTTGGTACCATTTTGCAAATATACACCTCACTTGAGGGTTTTATGAGTCATGGGGCTCCAACTTTTCAAATTGAATACATCAAAGCAGTGACAAATTTGAGTAAAATAGAGTGAATGTGAATTTTACACGCATCTCAGAAGTCCTTATAAATTTTGACAGAACTCTCACCAGATGGCAGGGTTGCAAGTTTATCAGTCTCCCTTATTGGTTGGTCCAGCAAGGGCTTTATGCTATCTAATAATAGGTCCATCTCCGACTAGGGCGGGTCAATCAATTATGATTTGCGACTGCCAATTTGTCATACATAGTGGATGGACTGCCATTGATCAGATGCATAGTGCTGCTCCCTCATAGCAAAGAGTTAGTTGATACCTAAAGTTGGCTGACCAAATGGTCCATTTGATCCACCGTCAAACAGTTATACAACATGGGCAATCTATGGTGTGACATTCGATTGCCCTTACTAGCTTGCCCTTGTTATGTAAATTTTTCTGAAAATCCTTTCCAGAACTCATTTGAAAATTGGATCTGTTATAAAAAAACAAAAGAGGTTGAGAACCATGTACTTTTATTTGATTACTTAAGTACAAAGGTTGAAGTCACAAAAAACCTATATTGGTTTTGTAAATCTTTTAGGAAAGTGTGATCATATCCTTGCCAATGCGTAATCAAAACCTAGTGCTACTTATCATGATGCCATATCACATTTATTTAAATAATCATATATGATTAAAGACTATCATAGCAAATACTTGTTTTAATCAACTACATACAAGTATACAACAGTGTCTGGTGATGTGGGACTTTATATGGTCCAGACATTATAGGGTCGGGTAATCGCCTGACAGGGTTGGTGGAGCACCTTTTGTCAGCAGGTCAACCAGCTCTAGCCAGTTGCTGAGGTTTTTTACCATCTGGGCTAGATATAATTCCATTTATTTCACTTCCCACCCTAAGCCACCATAATCATATCCACCTTATTTATAATCGGGTGCACCGAATTAACATACTTAGACACGAGTTACCCAATATGCGTAAGATACTCTGGTCAAGGTACTACACCGGGTTATGTTTAACTAAACCAGGGACTTAGGTCTAGAGTATTACACTTGGCTTGCAATATTTAATAACTGATTTGTTATTTTTCTTGCTGCATTTAGAGGATCTCATGTTGAAAAAAGATTGACTGAGTCTATATGCTTGTTGTATCTAAATTTATTTGCTTGTAATGGATGTGAAAAAATGAAAGACTAAATTATGTTATCTTACTAAGGTTCGAGAAGGAGGGTACGATCAAAAGGTAAATGAAACAGTCAACGTGGTTACAGCAAAGACATCTGAAATTGGACAGAAAACTTGGGGTATTATGAAGGGAGTCATGGCGATGGCTTCACAAAAGGTTGAGGAGTACACCAAGGACGGGATGAGCTGGAAAGGGGATGGCTGGAGTAATAGCGAGATGAAGAATGGGCACTACCAAGAATTCAGGCATGAGACTAAGGGCTGGGACAGTAAAAATGCTCCAGGAAGTCACACTTCTACCCAACCACTGGATGCGTTTGGTTCTTCTAGTTCATGGGATGACTGGGACCGGAAAGATAAAAAAGAAGACTCTGGGAAGAGCAGCCAGAATGGTGGAGATAGCTGGGCAGGTTGGGACGATGACAAGGATGATGATTATGGCAGTTTTCAGCAGAGTGATTACAACAAGAACAAATCTGTTCAGAACGGGAAAGCAGGGTCCTTATGGACTGAGGGGGGCTTCCTCTAGCTTGCATTGATTTATTTGCCGTAAATGTTTAAATTTATGAATGTTAAAGAGGGTGTGTGTCTCATTTGACTTAATATTAATTGTTTTTTTTTCAGTGGGTGCTGAAAGCTCCCAAAGAAAATAGAAATTTTAAAATTTGACGGACCATTCTTGGATTGAGATGATAGTATGACATTGTGTCAAAAGAGCTGCGGTATCTGGCTAGTAGATGTATACAAGGGAAGATATTATTCAGTTCAAATTTTTTGATTGATTTGGGATTTACTCCATCGTGGACCATTTACGCTCACCAAAGAGCTTTTAGCGATTGGTGTAATCCAATTTCACAGAGTGTAATGATAGTAGTCACGTTTCTTGTGGAGCTTGTGTGATGAATCAGAGGTGTATTCCAATAAATTTGGGATTTACTCCATCGTGGACCATTTACGCTCACCAAAGAGCTTTTAGCGATTGGTGTAATCCAATTTCACAGAGTGTAATGATAGTAGTCACGTTTCTTGTGGAGCTTGTGTGATGAACAGAGGTGTATTCCAATAAATTTGGGATTTACTCCATCGTGGACCATTTACGCTCACCAAAGAGCTTTTAGCGATTGGTGTAATCCAATTTCACAGAGTGTAATGATAGTAGTCACGTTTCTTGTGGAGCTTGTGTGATGAATCAGAGGTGTATTCCAATCCTTAGTTCATGGTGTCCCTAAGGTTGAGGCGAGGCACCTTCTGTTTAATTTGGTTATAATGCTCCAGCGTCTTGTACCCAACCATTTGTTCTTCAGGCAGGTAGCAGAGATAAGTCCACCAACCATTTGTTCTTCAGGTAGCAGAGATAAGTCCACCAATGCATCACCTCCCCACGTGTGCATGCTGGCTTCTCTAAGTTGTCACCTCCGGAAAGCCATTGTTGGGCATTGAGAAGATTGGGCTTTTTATAAATGGGCTCTTTCCAAACGAAGTGGAAATCCATGGGCTACATCATTGACGCCCACAGTCCCACTTAGAGATTAGCACTTTCACTTTTGCAAAAAAAGTAAAAGAAAAAGATACTTTAGTGGCGTCGCCCGGACTCGAACCGGAGACCTTCAGTGTGTTAGACTGACGTGATAACCAACTACACCACGACACCTCGGTGCGCACTTAGACAGTTTATTATATTTGTAAGATAAATCATCCGGAAACTTGCACCTTCCGTTACTGCCTCGCGCCAGGAAAAAGCTCAGAACACGCGACTCCGAAGTCTGAAGAACTTGCCATGGTGCCCGTGCCATGAGCCATCGTCTTCCGTAAACGTAGCAAGTGCTCTCTGGACATGGACATGTCGCGGGACAACCTGATCAAGACCAACAACAAGTCCTTCCTAAGGACTTCCCGGAGCCGAGGCAGTGGGTTTGGTCCCGGCGCCGTCCTCCCTCCAAGGGTCGCGAACCGCAGGGGGAATCGCTCGAACCCGTACGCCGTGGGAAAGGTCGGTGCTCTGCCTTCTCTCACTCCGAAACTCTTTAGCCTTCGGAGTGGCATTTGCTTTTACTGATTAGGTCCTCTCTCTCTCTTACGAATATTGAGCAGCGGGTTCAAGCCCCGGAATCGGCCTGGCAGCACGAAACAGCATCCGGTGGTGGGAGGGCCTACGCCATCGAAACCGGCACGAAGCTCCATATCTCCAATCTGCATTACAATGTCTCCAACGAGGACATCCAGGTCTTTCCCATGTCATCAATGTTACTTCTAAGTCCAGATTTCCCCACTTGTATGGAGTTCTAGGCCATTTTAAACTATTAAAATGTTTTAGTACCTTACTAAATTTAATTGCATTCAGCAACTTTTTTCCGACGTTGGGGATTTGAAACGCTTCTCGATTCATTACGATAGGAGCGGAAGATCAAAGGTACACTTCCTTATTGGGGTTCGATACTCGTTTGATCTTTCTTGTTTCTCCATAGCTGCTTCGAATTCTCCCGGGAAAAATATGTAGGGAACTGCGGAAGTTGTGTTCGCACGGAGAGGAGACGCGGTGGCGGCTGTCAAGAGGTATAACTACAGGCTGCTGGACGGCAAGCGGATGAAGATAGAGATTGCAGGAACGAATGTTGCTACTGCTGTGACCGCACTAGCTCTTGCGAACACCACGCATGGACGTAATGCTAATGGAATTTCTAGAAGGTGTGCAATTTTTTGCCATTCTAGTTGCCGTTTTAGCTGATATTTTTATGTGGTTAGCCAGTCTTTGCCATATCATTATTTTGATTGCAATCACTTAAATTTAAACATACGAACTTGAGATATGAAATGTGCTGGGTTGTTCTGTGTTTAAGGTTTATAATACATATGAAATATAACACCATCTCTATGGAGGATTAATAGTTTCTGATCCAATTCTGGCATAGTTCTTCTAGATATATTTGATGGGAGGAAAGATGCTTAATTCATTGGATATGACAATCAGCATATGTTAAGGGAGGTCAAATGGATAAAATTCGTCATATTTTTCTAGACCCCCCCTCCCGCCCCCGCCCCGGAAGAAAAAAACATACTTCCTCTGTCCTAGTTCATTTTGAAAAACCAAATGGAGCTATTAATGTGGGATGGAGGGAGTACATTAAAAAATATCTCTGTTAGTAACTTGTTATAATCTGATATCAGCCGTTGAGAGAAGATATATATGGGTACTTTCCCACTTGTACTTAATTCTAGGTTGCTGTTGGTAGTTTATTATGTTTTTTTTTTTGCGATGGAGCAACAGAGGACTGTCTAGAGGAGGGGTGTTGAGACTATCTCGAGATGGAGGTATTGTTGGTCGTGCAGAAGAAAGGAGAAGTGGCCATGAGGATTGGAAAAAAGGTCATGACAAGCCAATTTTTGCGGGAGAGCTTGATGCTGATTTGGACAAGTATCACTTAGAAGATATGCAAATGGACTGAGGTGATAGTGTGTTGCATTGAAAGCTTTTTGGGGTCCTCTGTATACTGGTGCTCGTGGGACTTTGATGTATCTAATGTTTCTTCCCCTTTTGGCTTTTGAAGCCTAGTGATATGCATTAATGGATGACTTCTTTACCCGAAAAAGAAATGCATACAAGTGTGTTTTCTCAGTTCATTTCCTCTTCTGTCGAAACTCAAACTGCAGGTCTGAATGTTTTTTCCTTTTCAATCGACTTTTTCCGCAAGCAGAATGTAGAGTTGGCTTTTCTCAATGAATTGGAAGAATTATTGTATTCGGCATTATCTAATGGTGGGATTTCCAGGGTAGAGAATCAGAGAATTGAATAAGAATATGGATAAAGTTTGTCAAACTATAATATATTTTGCAGAGTCTGCCTGGACCCGGAGGGAGTTCTGATTAGTGAAACTTGCCAGACCTTTATGAAGGGTAAGGCGTGATTGAAAAACTTGGTCTTCTTGAAGTTGAGACCACCAGATTAGGGATGCCACTCAGGTCGGGTATATGGTAAACCCGACCCGACCCTAATATAATTATAAATGTAAAATTAAATATTTTTATAGGAAAAATTATATAAATAATAATAATAATAATATTTATCAAAATAAACCATTTTAGAAAATATTTTTCAAAAGTAGTGTTCCTTTTTGCCACGCAAGCACCAGCTACTGCGTGATCTTTTTTTTTAAAGTTAATTTCGTTGTTTAGAAGGTAACCAATTTCGTCCTTCTAAACGACGAAACTATTTTAACTTTACCCAGTTTCGTTGTTTAGAACAACGAAATCAACTTAGCTGATTTCGTTGTTCTGAACGACAAAACTGTCACACTTATCCATTTCGTCCTTCAGTCTCGGCAACAATATTGATTTCATTGTTTAGAATGATAAAATTAAAATAATTTTTTTAAAAAAAACTATTTGAAACTAATTTTATCACCTATCCTTGTTCATTCATTCAAAATGTATACAATACATACACAATTTCATTCATTCCACCCATTTCATGTATAACAAATATAACATTAAAGTACATCATGGACGAGTATCAAATATATTACATCACAAGTCAAAAAAATATTTAGTTTAAAATAAATTTATAAAAAAAATAATGTCAATCTCCTACGACCTCGTTCTCGATGGTGGTATACGAGCTCCTCATGATCTACCACTAGCTCTGACTCCGGTTCAGGTTCGGGCTCGGGCTCGGGCTGCGAGTCCAGCTCCAGCTCCGGCTCAGCATAAATAATAGATGGTACAATACGAGTTGGTTGATGTTGTCTATAATATAAAATTGAATCTGGCTGAGCTACATGTGCAGTCTCCGGAAATGATGAACCTAAAGGAGAGCTATACGCTCCTAATGATGATGATGGAATATCAGGGCATGAAGAGTGCATCGGTTGCGTCTAAGCGGCCTTGTCGACAGGATAATTTCGATGAATATCCATGATCACGAAATAAAGCAGTGGCAAGCTACGAAGGACATCATCAAACTCTAATCACCAACTGACATGTTGCTGAGAAGTCTTCGAGCGAAGTACAAGTGATAAGTGCATCGGTCAAGTATGTATGCGTACATCGAACTAGACGAAGCTATAAAAAATAAATTAAATATTAGATAAATAATTAAAACGAATAAGAAAACAATATATGCCTTAATTAACAAAGTTGTACTTACTAGAGTTGCCTCATATGCTCCCCTAGGCTGATATGTCATCTCCTCTACATCATCGCACGGTAAAATATATCGTTGTGTAATCGGTAAATACCACTGCATATAAGCACTGCGAACATCTCGCAATGTCATAGTTATCTCTCCTCTAGTAATAGTGGCTCTCCTATCCTCCCATTGAGCAATTTACGATACATGATGTATAGCCCAGTCGGTAATATGGCAGCCCTGTCGAGTGATGCAATGGACAAACTTGATGATAGAAGGTGGGACCCCTTGCTCCAGATTAAACTGAAGCATTACACGATCCAACACATACATCTCTATAATCTCGTAACATATTAACAAAGTTCGAGATAGCCACACCTCTCGACCATCCGTGCATAGGGGAGGTAACGCAGCCAACACGTCCTCTGAGTATGGCTGTCAAATAAAATATATAATATATAAAGATAATTTAGTTTAAATAATGACGAAATTTTTTAAAATCATTACATAAAAAAGTTCAACACGACAATAAAATTACTTGGTATGGCCGCTGGTGGTCTAACTCCCTTATGTACAGTTGGAGTACTCATTCTTAAGGAGTTAAATTAAAAAAATAAGTTCAACATATGCATATAAAACGTTGCTAAAAAAATAACGTGGTAAACATAAATACAACCTACCTTGCCCCTAATGGAGCACCCTCGACCAAGTAACCCACCTCAGCACTTAGTCATCTGATGTGTAAGTGCTCTCACGATCATAACTATGTCAGAAAATAGTGATAACAAATATTACAATTAAAGAATTATACGTGACTAAAACACCAAATAAAGTTACACAATTAATTACCTGAAGAAGGGTCAGACAACCCGCAATCCCCGAGGTCATAGCCTGACATGTTTTCCCTAATTCTCGGTATAAGAATGCGAAAGTAACATTGCCCCATGAATAAGCACTAGCCATGTCAAAGTCGGTAAGGAGTACATGTTTTCCCTAACTCTCGGTATAAAAATGCGAGAGTAGCACTGGCCCATGAATAAGTACTAGCCATGTCAAAGTCGGCAAGGAGGGAGAAATACGAAACATGCACATGGTTGTTCATGGTATCCGCAAATATCGTGGCTCCAAGTAAATGTAATAGATAGGCTCGTATATGCTACTCGATAACTATCTCTGTAGCATTGGCTGAGAGCTCGTGAAACTCCTGTAAGAGTCATCATAGGTTCACTCGGCTACCACACATTACTGTAGTAGGAGGAGCTCTACCAAGTAGTCTAACTAATATATCCATATGAGCTCCTCTTGTCGTGTCTGTCACAGGACGTCCCTCGATATGAAGTCCTAATAAAACTGCCACATCCATGAGCATGATGGCTATCTTTCCATATAACAAATGAAATGTCTGAGTCTCCCTCCTCCATCTCTCAACGAGAGCTGTCAATAAGGGTCGATCAAGATAGCATAGCATACTATATCGTCCAAAAAATGAAATAAATTTTATAAAAAATTTATCATACCTCTCCTCTCCAAATAGCAGCAGACCTATGTGACTCCTACTGTATGAGTATGGAAGTGTCACACAGGCCTGACCTGTAACAAGGCTCTGCATGATCCATATTATCTGCGAAAAATTAAGATCATATCATTTATCGAAAGGAACACATGCGTACGTAACTAAAAATATAGAATAAATAAAGAGGATTATATGTTTACCAATCAACAGGAGGGTTTCTACATGATTTACTATTATGCTGACTTTGTTTACACCTCCCGCATTTATATCCTCCTATACCATCTCTCTTCATTGTTCTACGGTCTATTGTATTCCTAATGCGAACAGACCGTAGGCGAATGGGTTGCCTTGTTGCTATCAGAGGGTATAATATAAAAGGTATATCCCTCTCCCAATACTCTCGACCACGAGGAGAATAAAATTTTGCGGAGTCCACAATTTTATAAGTAAAAGATGTGAAAAATAGTGATGCCTAGATTGTCTCCTGCCGCTTTGCCCACACGACGATAAGGTGCAAGCAAGGATAACTATAAACTTGAGGGATATTGCATGTACAAGTACGCATTGCAGCATTTACCATAACCTTTCATACACGAATTGATATCACTTCGTACTGACCCCTGTTGATCTTATTAACTATATACTCTCCATTTTTTCTTGTTTGCTCTCTCAATATAGCTTCCACTCTGAGAGTATATGGGGTGGCCATGGCAGAGTTGGCAAAAGATCGTTTAATAAAAAAATTTATGAGCCGATAAAAGATAGCTGACACTAAAATCTGCATGGGAAAACCTCCTACCCCATTTAAGATACTATTTAAACTTTCAGCTATATTTGTAGTTGTCATGCCAAATGTCATAAAATTACCGTGGGTAAGGGACCACTGTGCAGAATGCAATTCTCCTCCTAAGAGGAGATGTTTTGCTCTAGGACTCTCTTAACCAATCAAGTCCATTTTAGCATCAAACTTTTCTATTGTAAGTGCACATACTGTTGCCCCAATCAAGTCCGTGAGTGTATCATTTTGAACTCCTTAAAATTTGCTTTTATGTGACGGATGTAATAATGATAGTGGTAATCCGGCTCGGGAAGAACCTTAGGCACGGCCTTCTGAAGCCCCTTATGTCGATCTAAAATAATGACGATGTTCATCACGCCCATTAGTACATGATCCCTTAGTTCTATTAGAAACTATTTCCAAATGTCTCCATCTTCCTTCCCAACAAGCCCAAATATAAGAGGAAATAACTCATTGTTTCCATCTGTAGTTGTTGTAGCCATAAGAGCACTGGGGTATCTGCCATATAAGTGACTGATATCAACACCAATCACAGGGATGCAATGTTGAAACCCTGCTATAGACGACCCAAATGCCCAAAAAAATCGCTTAAATCTCCTACGTATGCCACCATTTGCATAATGTACTTCATCATCCTCTAAGTGGTAGTAAATGTTAGGATTCGCTTCTTGCACCACCCTTAGGTACATTGGTAACAATTTATACGATTCTACCCAATCTCTATAAATAGCCTTCATCACCATATTCCTTGTTGCTCATGCTTTCTTATAAGATATGTTAACATGATACTTCTCCTTCATTCTTTGAATAATATCCCCTAGTGTGAGAGTTAATTCGGCTTGGATAGTGGGCATTATGACCTTCGAAATAAAGGAGGCACTGCACTGCTTATGATCTATGCTAAGCTGGGCATTCCGACATGTGTGGCTACCTTTGTACGCCTTCAATTTAAAGCACCCACCACCTTTTTTATTGAGTCATGCACTCTCCAAGGGCAAGTGCTATCAATGGACTTCACTATATACTCTCACAAATTTGTTCGTACAACCTTGTATTCGACATGATTTTGAATTGAAAACTCCTGCAAAGTTGTAACAAATGATTCCTTATTCTCAAAGATGCGGCCAACATATAACTCATCTTCGTTTTGTTGGTCCATATCCATTGTAGAATTAACTGATGCATTTATCTCCTCATCTGTGATGTGTGCATAAAGTGGCTCCACTTCATAGTATGGCGGCTCTTCATCATCTACATTCATATCATTTCCAACAATAGCATTGTCTACCACATCATCCTCCTCGTCGTCAACTATATGTTAAGCGCTTTCTTCACCTCTAACTCCTTCTACATTCATGTCAGAATCTTCTTCACTTACTTCGTCAATATTATCTTCACCTTAATTAGCCTTATTTTCATCAATGTCCTCACCCTGGACGTATCCCCCCAACATATAAACATTGTATATGTATTAAATTTTATATGCATAAAAAAGTTATATTAATTTATAAATATATATTTCACCTTTGATTGGATGGTCCAACATCGGTATGACCAACATACGTATAGGGGTAATGAATACCCATCGAACTTTAAGTTTCATACCAGAGACATTTGAACACTAAATGGATCGTGTGCATCATCGTGGACCTTTCATATTACACACAAAATCTCAAAATTTAGCTAAACATATTTTTATTAATAATTATAAGATTCAAAACATATTCACAACTAAATCAACCTTACCTCCAATTAGGTCCACTTCCATCGTAAATAGAGGCAGACGACCTATGACATTCATTTGAAGCTACTGTATAGATAAATTTTCTTCTTCATCACCCACCAGCATTTGCATATACCTTTCATTATTCACATTTCTATCCGAGCTCCTGTGTGAGCTCCTATGTGAACTACTTCGCCTTTCACTAGGCACTCGGGCCTCTTTCTCAAAAAATAACTCGAAAGAAATTACGTGACGCGAATGGTGAAACATAAAACCCATTGATG
The DNA here is from genome assembly GCA_035235625.1 of Saururus chinensis. Lineage (NCBI taxonomy): Eukaryota > Viridiplantae > Streptophyta > Magnoliopsida > Piperales > Saururaceae > Saururus > Saururus chinensis. The sequence goes on from CP141145.1 coordinate 40,451,373, forward strand.
CATCATCATTTATGCATATTAATGTCATCCTCGATGCGTACTATGGAATATTACATTTGATAGTAATTTTTCATCTTCTTCGATCCCACCCAACCTTGTTTGCTACTTGCATCTCAAATTTATCATACGTCGACGGTTTCTTAATTAATAATCCTTCTGTGCATCTGTCATACGTAAGTAAAAAACTAACTAATTCTTCTGCCATTTCTATTTAATTAATTAATAAATAATAAATTAAATTAATATTAGATTAAGCAAACTAATATTAACATCTACCCTAACCAAACTATTGCTAGCTCATATTCTCTATTAAATTAAGCTTTAATTTTAAATAAAAATGTTAATCAATAGAGGTATACAATACCATAACAATATTCCAATAGATTTATGAAGTATATAAGCATATCATGAAGACTTTAAATTAATGAGCAAATTTCCTAATCAATAAAATTACACAATTGATGCGATAAAGGATGCAATGTCACAATCCATATAAGCGGTAAAAAAAAGCAGTTAAAGCCACTCAACAAAAAACACTCATTTTAACTAAACCATCCAAATCACACGTTACACCAAAATACCGAATTAATGTCACAAACTATGCAATGTCACAAACTATATTATTTAGACATACAACAAATATTTAATTTAAGCACATACTTTCAATCAACACACTTTTAATGCAATTATGAAAAAAAATAAAGAAATTTGGGTACCATGGAATTGGTGCGAAATTGGCGGGCTAGAAAGGGGGCCGACGGCAAAGGCGACAAGGAAGAGGAGGCGGGACCGGCGGCAGGCCGGAGGAGGCAAGAATGGTGGCGGGCCGGACGACGGAAGCCTGGAGGCAGCAGAGCAGAAGGCTGACTGGAAACCAGACTGGAGCAGACCGGATTCGCGTATTAAAACAACGATGATTTCGTCGTTTAGAACGACAAAATCAACTTAAGGTGATTTCATAGTTTAGAACTATGAAATCAGTATTGTTGCCGAGACCGAAGGACGAAATGGGACAAGTGTGGCAGTTTTGTTGTTCAGAACAACAAAATTAGATTAAGATGATTTCGTCGTTCTGAACAACGAAACCGGGTCAAGTTAAAACGGTTTCATCGTTTAGATGGACGAAATCAGCTTAAAACAAATTTTGTCATTTTAAACAATAAAATCAACTTAAAATTTTAAAAAAATTGCCCAGCATAGTTGGCGCCTGCGTGGCAAAAAAGAACACCACTTTGAGAAATATTTCCCAAAGTGGTTTATTTTGATAAATATTTTTATTATTATTATTTATATAATTTTCTATTTTTTATATTTTTTAACATTATTTTAAAAAAAATTAAAAAATTTAATTTAAAAAATATTTTTTTATTCTATTTGGGTTAAATGGGTCAGGTTCGGGTTACAATTTTCTTATGTGGTGTTAGGCTCAGGTTTAGCAAAACCCGACCCGGTGACATCACTACACCAGATCTTACACTACTAGAGTTTAACCCAAAGTAAGGTATGTGAGAGATTTCTTACCATCATTACTCCCGTAGAAATTTTGATCAGTTTTATCAAAGAGATCGCATAAAGGAGAAGGAAGTTTACGAACCAACATTATATGAACTGGAATGGCCAAGAGAATTGACTTGATTAAGTTACCTCCACATGCTTGACTGAGGAAGATTCTTTTCAACCTAACCAATTTATAACTTAAACTTGGTGATGAGATTGGTAGGGTGGTGTTTTTCAAGCACTTCTGAAGATTCAATGACATTGAAAATTTGTAGCTTGGACTTTTGGCATAGTTGAATATTGAGGTTGCATTGTATTTGATTAAGTTAGCTCCACATCATTGACTTTAAATTTTTGGGAACACATACTTCTTGATTATGATGATTGTCATTATGATTCTATTTGAGTCCCATAACTGTTCGAACAAAGAAAAACTTGCCAAAGCACAATAATTATGAAGGAAGAAGTTTGTATAAGCCTGGGCATGCGTAGTTGGATCTAAATCTAATGGCACGCAATGCATGTGGGCGTAATTGTTAATTGTGTTTATTGCAATTTTACATTGATTGGGATTAGCTCTGAGAAAGTGTATAATATCATCAGTGTACATTGAGAAATTGCACTTTTGATTTCATAAAATATTTAGATCAATTGCTCTCCTTTTGTCTCACATTTATTGTTCTTACTTGAAAAGGATTCAATGACCCTTGTAATTTGTTGAAGGGCCCATGGCTAACCGTATGGGCTCAAGATGACTGAGTTGGCACTCTTGTCATTACAAGGGGCATTGAACTTTGAATTTTGAAGTCTTCCGTAACAAGTAGGGGTTTTAAAGTAAGTTCGAAAGTTCGACTCGGCTCGAATTCGACTTGGTTTGACTCATGTTCAAGTTTGAATTTGAAGTCGGTCAATCCAAGTTCAAACATATTTGTGTTCGGCTCAGCTTGGCTTGAAACTCGATAAAAACTTAAACTTACATTAAGTACATTATTTTTTCAAATATATACATGCATACATTGTACATCATATATAGATTTTATATCTCCAAAGTTTTAACTCTTTACATTAAATATATTAGTTTTGCACTTTTTTATGTGCAATGACATGAAGTTTTTTGTTAGAGGAATTATATAATGTCTAATGAGATCTAAAACTATTTTTTTATTAAACTTTACTCCCTCCATCATGTATTAATAGTCTAAATTAAAAAATTAAAATAAACAAAGACTAGTTCATTTGATTTTCTAATCAAACACATTGGACCACTTATTAATCATGTTTGTTTGAGTGATTTTTCTCTAAACACCTTTGAGTAACCAATTACAAAACTAAGTAACAACCAAAAGCCATAGCAACTCAACTCAAATTCGATTCGAGCTCAACTTGAACTCGAAATTGAAGTTTGAACACTCTAAAGCTCTATAATACTCAGCTTGTTAACACCCTAGTAACAAGTATTAAATGTTACATTTCTTAAATCCTTGTTGATGCAGTACCATTGTTGGTTGGTTAATTATGGGATGCTTGTGAAGATAGGCAAGCTCCATTGGCAATTTGCCATAGAATGGATTAAATTAAATGCATCTTAGGCTGGTGAGTCTATTCTAATATGATGCAAAAAACTAATCAAGAGCATTGGATTTATACTTATGGATGCCAAAAAAGCATAATCATGTGGATCCTTCTTTGTCGACCACCAATGGTAGGAAATAGAAATAAACTAATATATATTATTATTAAAGTGTGAAAGGGTGGAGATTTTTGTTATAGAATTCTAAATTACCCCTAGTATGTTAAAAGTATAATTTATGAACTCTTATCAATATACCTAAAGTATTATTTATTGACCGGGAGAAATTGTTACTTAAAGCACAATAAGTAATAAGACTAAATCTTAGAAGTACTTCCTTTAGTTTTCTAAATGAAAAATTGTTCATAACCCATATAAATTATGGACATTTTGTGCATAATTAATACTCCTTCCTTTCTACATTAATAGCTTCATTTGGCAAAGAAAAATTATTTTATAGCTGAAAAAATTATTTAAAAAATAATAATTAACAAAATAATCTACTTTGAGAAATATTTCTCAAAGTTGTGTTGGTTTTAGCCACCGGCACCTACATAGTTTTAATTTAAGTAGTTGGGTACTTAAAAATTAGTATGATAAGTTTATTTTCTCTTCTCTTTTATGTAGGTTTCACCGTTCAATAAAAAATATTATTTTTTAAACATAACTATTAATATTGGACAAACGGAGTGTAATACTGTAGCTTACAAAAATAGGCACATAGTCACTAAGAAATTTCACTTTTAACATAATTTTATACTTTTTTAAAATGGGAAATTTATTTAAATAATATTTAAAAAATAATTACCAAAATAACGCACTTTTAAAAATATTTTCTAAAGTGGTGTTACTTCTTTCCGCATAAACCCTAGCTACGCACGGGTATCTGCATAATTTTTTTTAATTTTTTATTAATTAAGTTGATTTTGTTCTTCTTAACAACAAAATCAACTTAATTTCATTGATCGAAATCATCATTCAATTGATTTTATTCTTTTAAACGATAAAATCAACTTAATTTCAAGTTAGCCAACCACAATTCACAGCTAAATTATTATATATTCTTGTTGACGCGTTGCTTGCACTTTTACTTTTGCAATGTGGCCAAGCCCACCTTCGTGTATGCTTCTTCTACCCACTGAAGCCGCTTCGGATCGGCTGTGATGCACTCTCACCGGATCCGATGAGAGTGCCCAATTAAAAGTAGCCATGTCCTCTTCTCCATGTTACCTCAACAAACCGGTTTTTTATCCAATTCTTCTTTAAACCAAAATGGTTCAATTTCCGGTTCTCATTCTAACTCATGTGTCTCTAGGGCTCCCCTCTTATCTTCATCGCCCCCCCCAACCGCCGGAGCTAGAGGAGGTGGCAGTGGTGACTCTCACGCCGCCACCGCCCGGGAGAGAAGAGTGAGATGTTCCTCATCGCCTCCTAATCCACAGCCCCCAAATTCCTCCTCTGTAATCCACAGTCCATCGGTTGTGGTCCACTCGACGCTGCCACCCTGGAGAGAAGAATCGGATCCCCTAAACCCCCTATCCATAGCCATCTAATCACCGAAGCAAGAGGTGTCAGTGGTGGTTCTGATGCTGACGCTGCCCGGGAGAGCAGTCCACTTCCTCTCCTAAATCCCCATCCACAACCCTCCCAATTCCCATCTACAGCCCTTCTCTTCCCCTCATGGCGTCATCCTCATTATCGTCGTCCATGGCAGCTTCTTTTCCCCTCACTGCAAGCCTCTTCTCCATAGCAGCGATCGGCTCCTCTCCCTGCCAAGAAGAGGTGCACTTCAAGCATGGACGCGGACACATCTCAATGTGCCACTCATATCGCCACTAAGCCTGTGGGGCACCTAGACCGCCCTCTTCGCACCCCTCCCCCCCGCCCCCACCACCTTCGGTATCTGGTAACGCCATCATTGTTTTATTCAAGTTTTCTTTCTAAAAATCGTTTCTTTCGATCCGTTCGAACTGAATTTGGGTTCTGATTTGTGGTGTCCACTGTGCTGGGTGCAAGTGGGAAGGTCGGAGAAGACGAAGATCGGGAGCGTCCTGAGCGGGCCCCTCGTCGGCACGCTGGTCGGCCTCGCCGTCGGCAATCTGGGCCTCATCGCCTCCTAGTCCCCAGCCTACTCGATTGTGTTGGAATTCTTCCTCCCGCTAGCTACCCCCTTGCTGCTCTTTGAGGCGGATTTGCATCGTGTACCTGCTCTTTGAGGCGGATTTTCCATGGTATTCAGTGTGGTTGTGGAATCTGAACTTAAGGGTGAATCCCGTACCATTGCATTTGCAGCACATTGACCTATCTTTAACATTAGATATACTTCTCACTTTCGCTTGAGACTTACTGTATATTCCTATTACGAATTTCTTATTCGTGATGGTTGTGATTCAGCTGTGTGTAAGTTCGTATATGATGATGGGAATGACTCAGGTCACTTTGAGGCCTCCGTCTCAGGTTTACATGTATTTGTGTTTTTAAGTATTTAAAATGATCTTCCATTTTTTGTTCCCCTTGTCCTCTTCCGACCCCATGCACGTTTGCACACAACTATCTCACTCCTATATCTCTTTTGTTCTTGATCCCTTAACCTGTTTTTGGCAGCACAAGATGATAAATTTAGTTCTAGTGAGCATGGGTGAATGGTGCAGGTCTGATGGTTTAATTCAGAAAGTTTTGTGTTAAAGAAGAACTCTATTCTATATATGCTCTAAGATGCATGTTTTTTGCATTGTGCATGCATCTTGTGTTTGTATAATTGGGGACTTATATAGATGGGTCCTGTATTTACTTATATGTTTTACCATCCTCATGTCTAGCCTCATGCCCGTAATCAGAATGTTATATTTGTAGCTTGTTTTCGGGACAACTTAGCCATTTAAATTTCAACTGATGTGAAATATTTCAAATCTTATGGTGTTATATTTCAAATCTTATGGTATTGGAAACCTGAATTTTTTGTTCTTTTTTCTTTAACCTTCGTCCTTGGCTATAGACTTGAAATAGTGTATTCATTCTTGTCCGAGGAAGGAAAAAATGATCTTTAATAGGCCACTAGGTACAATAATTTTCTTCCATGTTACTATGACAACGATGCCCTATATTTTTTTCCCTTAGTACACTTTGCAGTTGAGTCTCCTTTATGATTGTTTTGAGACACCCCTCTCTTTTGAAGAACATGACCCTTCAATATCTCAAGTTAGACTTCTGATTTTGGCTCATTAAGTATATATGGATTTTATATCATTGTTGATTTAGAATGTAGTTTATGGTAATTTTCTTTTATAGACATAGATTGTGTCCACACCCCTACTATTTTTTCTCTAAGCATTGGAATTTGGCTCTAAAATGTGCTGTGTAGGTCATTGTCTCTGATGAACTGCACATGGATTTCTTACCTAAACTCACCATTTATGATGAATTTTTCTACCTCAAATGTCTTTTGTCAATAACTGATGATGAATTGATTGACTTTTTTTTCTTTAATGAGGTCATAGACCTGCCCGGAAGTCTTTGCAGAACCAAATATTAAAAATCTCCCATTAGGTCAAATGGTTGTGCAATATTTGCATAATGTACAATGAGAAAAAGTTATTTTATGTTTCCCGTTTGGTCCATGTTGTTCCTTCGTTGAAGTTGATATACAAATCCTAAATAATGGCTTCAGGCAAGTCTTTGGCTGGATGTAGGTTTACAGGCCGAATGTTTAGCCCAACTTATGTAGCCCTGAAGACTGATAAATTTTTTACCAAATCTAGACAATGTGAAAAGGCTATTTTTTATTTCGATTTTCCCATTTGGTCTGTGCTTATCATCTGTTGATTTTATAATTCCTAAATAACTGCTTCTGGCAACTGTTTTTGTTGGATGCCATTTTATAGGTCGTTCATTAGCAAATTTACTTATTGTGGGGCCCATATCTAATTCATGAAAATTCATTCTAGCTGGTTGTGAGCAAAGTAGACATGCAACTTGAAACCTTGGGCATGCTCTAGTCGCCTCTGAAATCTGCACCATCTTATCTCTCTCCATTGCAAAGGAAACCATTCCACAGACAAGGCTCCCATCTACATTGGTGGCGGGACTTATATATTAATTATGGAACTTCACAACCTGCAGAGTATAATGATCTTGCTAATTCGCATGTAGCTCAAGGTCATCATCAACTAACGGCAATGGCTTGGAGCCTCTGCATACTCCAGATTCAAAGTTAGCTCCCCGCTTGAAGACTGTAATTATAAACAAAACTTGTACAGAGGCTTAATATTCAAGCACGATATTTAGTGTTCAATGTAAGAAATATTACTATGTTATTATTCCTTATAACTTTCTTCTTTTTGTGCCTTAGATGAATTCTCACACTATATTACTGTAGAAGCTACCATTCATTTTTAAGCAGTGCATCATATTTGGTTTCCCTAGTATATTGGTTTAATCGCAATCATTTTTAAGCAGTGCGTCATATTTGGTTTCCTTGGTATATTGGTTTAATTGCAGGTTTGCATATACAAAGAGAATATCATTGATGAACCCTTTGGATAGCATACATATAAGTAGATTAAATGCTGAGGAACATAAATTATACTAGCCATTTTATTGCGTTGAATTCTACAATTAAAATTAGAAATATATGTTAAAATGTTATAAGTTAGAGAGCAATATTGCTGTAACGTTAGAGCAATATTACAACAACTTTGTAGTAATATTGCTACAACCTTATAATATTATTTCTACATGATTAGTAATATAACTATAACTATGTAGCAATATTGTTACAACTATGTAACAATATGGCTCCAACCCTGTAGCAATTTTGCATCAAGGTAAAGAATATTTAGGGTGCAATATTGATCTGACAGTGCAACATTATTATTATATTGTTGGAGCATTATTGCTACAAAGTAGGAATATTGCTCTAACATTGGAGTAATATTGCTACAACATTACTGCAATATCGCTCTAATGTTGGAGCAATATGACTCCAACATTGGAGCAATATGGCTCCAACATAGGAAAGATATTGCTGCAATATGGCTCCAACATAGGAAAGATATTGCTGCAATATGGCTCCAACATAGGAGAGATATTGTGGTAAAGTTAGAGCAATATTGCTACAATATTGGATATTGCTCCAACATTATAGCGATATTATTACAATGTTGGAGCAATATTGCTCCAATGTTGGAGCGATATTGCTCCAACGTTGGAGCGATATTACTTCAATGTTGATGCGATATTGCTCGAATAATATAGCAAATTTTTATAATTTTAATTATTAAATTCAATGTAATAAATGACAAATATAATTGATGTTCCTCAGCATTAATTTGTTTCATATATTTACAATTTTAATAGTAGAATTCAATGCATTAAAATGGTTGGCACAACAATAGTGATATTGTACCTTTTGAAAAGGATTAATTTGTTTCATATTAAGTGTTTTCAAGTAATAATTTATAAATTAAACTTTTAAATTAAATTTCAAAACCAAAGTTAGTTAGAGCTTTGATTATCAGACTTAAATCATCTTTGGACGTCTTCTTGTTTCATTGTTCAACACTTATTTGCTTCTATGTACTAGTTCTCCAACATTAGAGCGATATTTCTACAATGTTAGAGCAATATTACTCCAATATTATAGTAATATTGTTCCAATGTTGTAGCAATATTGCTCCAACATTAGAACGATATTATTACAATGTTGGAGCAATATTGCTCCAATGTTGGAGCCATATTGCTCCAACATTGGAGCGATATTGCTTCAATGTTGGAGCGATATTGCTCGAATAATATAGCAAATTTTTATAATTTTAATTATTAAATTCAATGAAATGAATGACAAATATAATTGATGTTCCTCACCATTAATTTGTTTCATATATTTACAATTTTAATAGTGGAATACAACGCATTAAAATGGTTGGCATAGCAATAGTCATATTGTACCTTTTGAAAAAGATTAATTTATTTCATATTAAGTGTTTTCAAGTAATAATTTATAAACTGAACTTTTAAATTAAATTTCAAAACCAAAGTTAGTTGGAGTTTTGATGATTAGGCTTAAATCATCTTTGGACGTCTTGTTGTTCCATTGTTCAACACTTATTTGCTTCTATGTACCAGTTCTCTACTATATGAATAAACTTTTTCCTTAAATATAGAATTCAAGGAACAAAAGTACTTAAAAATGCTTAAGAATTTCTTCATGCAATAGACGAGGTAGCAGTTAATGCAAATGCACAAATACACTAGATTAACAAGTCTATTACATACATTTCATGAAACTACAACAGTGCTTTAATATAAGGCAAGTTAAAAAATTGTGCCACAATTGACTCTAGTAAAAATTGTTTTACATATTTAACCCCAGAAGACCATCAGCATAACCCCTTTGATCCTTAAACAACTTCATATTTTGAATGTGTTGCCGCTAAACTTTGTACTGATCTGATAAGAAAATAATTTAATGAGGAATTTTGCTCATTAATATCTTTAAAAAATACTCTTTCGACTGCAACTCAAAACAAATTGCCAAAAAAAAAAATGATGACAATCATAAATATGAAAAAATGGTTACCACGGTGCAATATTGTTCCATTCTTAGAGCAATATTGTTCTAACCTTACCGTAATATCGCTCCAATGTTAGAGCAATATTGCTCCAACATTACAACAATGTTACTACCACATTGTAGCAATATTGCTATATCCTTACAATAATATTGCTACCACATTGTAATAATATTACTACATCTTTATAGCAATATTGCTACTACGTTGCAACAATATTGCTACATCCTTAGAGCAATATTGCTACTACGTTGTAGCAATATTACTACCTCGATTGCAACAATATTATTATATCCTTACAACAATATTACTATTACGTTGTAATAATATTGTTATATCTTTAGAATAATATTGTTACATTCTTACATTGCAGCGTTTGATATCCTTCCAACTACAGTTATTGCCAAGCAATTTTTGCAGCAGAGAGCTGCATCTTCGAGTTGTTTGGTCATTGATGAAAAAAATCCAGAACCTATACGCACTCCATGTCCCATCTTAGTATTACAGCCAGCACAAGTTCTAGTGACATAAACTGTAATACAGATGTCCCATTAATAAAAGTTTGAAAAACTTTAACAATTACACATAATTAATATATAAAATTATAAAAAAAATAATAAATACACAGTTCCTTCACTAAAACAGTGAATTTTAAACAGATAGGTCACCTTGTCAATTATACTCTCAATCACTTCATCCGAAAGATTCATACCATATTCAGCAAGTCTAGCTACTACGATTTGCTTCACCTATAAAGCGGATATCATAAAGCCAACTACATAAACAAATGCTGATTCATATGATTATGACACAAATGAGAATTGATGGCACAGGAACTAAAAGTCACAAATAGGAACAAAGTTCCTGTTGGAAGCATCACAGATGTCCCAAAGTTGGAGTAAGCAAATGAAAGTTACTTAAAAAAGGAGCTTATGGAGTTAACAATAATTGTACTGACCTCTACTATTTAGTCTCTAATGAAGTTGGATTGTACGCAATTAAAATTAAATCAGAATCATGTTAACGTGGCTAGATGAAATACACAAATTATAATAAGACACACAAATATGGTTCCTACTGCGAGATTCCAAGGTCAACTTGGCACAAAATTGGGATAATGCTCCTTTATAAGCCATTAAGACTCACCAGTTACAATTTTTATGCAAAATAATTTCACAAAATAGAGAAGTAATAGTTTTACAAAAATGAAAATATAACATATTTAACGCAAAGTGCCCATAGTTGTTCCAATTTTTGCAAGAACCCTGTAAGGATACAACTATAGGTGATGCCATAGTCATATAGCTGAAAATTATTGTACCTAGTGGCCTATTGAAGATCATTTTTTCCTTCCTCGGACAAGAATGAATACACTATTTCAAGTCTATAGCCAAGGACGAAGGTTAAAGAAAAAAGAACAAAAAATTCGGGTTTCCAACACCATAAGATTTGAAATATAACACCATAAGATTTGAAATATTTCACATCAGTTGAAATTTAAATGGCTAAGTTGTCCCGAAAACAAGCTACAAATATAACATTCTGATTACGGGCATGAGGCTAGACATGAGGATGGTAAAACATATAAGTAAATACAGGACCCATCTATACAAGTCCCCAAGCATACAAACACAAGATGCATGCACAATGCAAAAAACATGCATCTAAGAGCATATATAGAATAGAGTTCTTCTTTAACACAAAACTTTCTGAATTAAACCATCAGACCTGCACCATTCACCCATGCTCACTAGAACTAAATTTATCATCTTGTGCTGCTAAAAACAGGTTAAGGGATCAAGAACAAAAGAGATATAGGAGTGAGATAGTTGTGTGCAAACGTGCATGGGGTCGGAAGAGGACAAGGGGAACAAAAAATGGAAGATCATTTTAAATACTTAAAAACACAAATACATGTAAACCTGAGACGGAGGCCTCAAAGTGACCTGAGTCATTCCCATCATCATATACGAACTTACACACAGCTGAATCACAACCATCACGAATAAGAAATTCGTAATAGGAATATACAGTAAGTCTCAAGCGAAAGTGAGAAGTATATCTAATGTTAAAGATAGGTCAATGTGTTGCAAATGCAATGGTACAGGACTCACCCTTAAGTTCAGATTCCACAACCACACTGAATACCATGGAAAATCCGCCTCAAAGAGCAGGTACACGATGCAAATCCGCCTCAAAGAGCAGCAAGGGGGTAGCCAGCGGGAGGAAGAATTCCAACACAATCGAGTAGGCTGGGGACTAGGAGGCGATGAGGCCCAGATTGCCAACGGCGAGGCCGACCAGCGTGCCGACGAGGGGCCCGCTCAGGACGCTCCCGATCTTCGTCTTCTCCGACCTTCCCACTTGCACCCAGCACAGTGGACACCACAAATCAGAACCCAAATTCAGTTCGAACGGATCGAAAGAAACAATTTTTAGAAAGAAAACTTGAATAAAACAATGATGGAGTTACCAGATACCGAAGGTGGTAGGGGTGGGGGGGAGGGGTGCGAAGAGGGCGGTCCAGGTGCCCCACAGGCTCAGTGGCGATATGAGTGGCACATTGAGATGTGTCTGCGTCCATGCTTGAAGTGCACCTCTTCTTGGCGGGGAGAGGAGCCGATCGCTGCTATGGAGAAGAGGCTTGCAGTGAGGGGAAAAGAAGCGGCCATGGACGACGATAATGAGGATGACGCCATGAGGGGAAGAGAAGGGCTGCAGATGGGGATTGGGAGGGTTGTGGATGGGGATTTAGGAGAAGAAGAGGACTGCTCTCCCGGGCGGCGTCAGCGTCAGAACCACCACCGACACCTCTTGCTCCGGTGATTAGATGGCTATGGATAGGGGGTTTAGGGGATCCGACTCTTCTTTCCCGGGCGGCGGCGTCGAGTGGACCACAACCGATGGACTGTGGATTATGGAGGAGGAATTCGGGGGCTGTGGATTAGGGGGCGATGAGGAATATCTCACTCTTCTATCCCGGGCGGTGGCGGGGGGGGGGGGAGGGAGAAGGGGGCGATGAAGATAAGAGGGGAGCCCTAGAGACGCATGGGTTAGAATGAAAACCGGAAATTGAACCATTTTGGTTTAAAGAAAAATCGGATAAAAAACCGGTTTGTTGAGGTAACATGGAAAAGAGGACGTGGCTACTTTTAATTGGGCACTCTCACCGGATCCGGTGAGAGTGCATCACAGCCGATCCGAAGCGCACTGAAGCCTCCCCAGTCTCCTCCGGTCGGTCCTCCTCCCCCCTATTTAAACACCTCCGATCACCCCATCTCCCATCACTCCTCAATCATTCTTTCATTCTTTCTAGGATTTCCTCCTCTTGCCTTCTTCATTTTATCCTATCTTTAGCTCATTCAATCAAGCAAACCCAACTTACACATCTAAATAGCTTGTTTAGCTTAGTCAGCTAGACCATCATCTACGCAATAGGAAACATGGGCATCCTCCACGCCAATGTCTTCTTGGGCTACAATCCGGCAGCAGCCCCACAGGTGAACCCTTTGGATCCGGAGGAGTTCCGGAGGCAAGGTCACATGGTCGTCAACTTCCTTGCCGACTACTACCAGGACATCGAGAAGTACCCAGTTCGCAGCAAGGTGGAGCCCGACTACCACAAGAAGCTCCTTCCGGAACCCGCCCCCAATCAGCCGGAGTCCATTGAGTCCACCCTCCAAGACGTTAATCCCATATTATCCCTGGTATCACCCACTGGCAGACCCCCAACTACTTCGCCTACTTCCCCTCTAGTGGCAGCACGACCGGCTTCTTGGGGGAGATACTCGGCACTGGCTTCAATGTTGTGGGCTTCAACTGGATGAGCTCCTTGGCCACAACTGAGCTTGCAACCACCGTCATGGACTAGCTGGGCAAAATGCTCAAGCTACCTAGCACCTTCCTCTTCTCGGGCGGAGGCGACGGTGTGTTGAAGGGTACTACATGCGAAGGGCATCCTTTGTACTCTCACAGCTGCCTGCGACCGTCTTCTTAACCGCATTGGCCGTGAGCACATCGGCCACCTTGTCGTCTACGGATCAGATCAGACCCATTGTGCCCTCCATAAGGCCGCTTAGATCGCCGGCATTCACCCGACCAACTTCCGCGCCGTCAAGGGCTCAAAGTCTAACCACTTTGGACTATCACCAGCCAAACTTCGAGCTGCTATTGAACAGGACCTGGCTAATGGCCTCCTCCCGCTCTTCCTTTGCACCACCGTGGTCCTCCACGGCTGTCGACCCTGTGGAGCCCCTCTGCAAGGTGGCCAAAGAGTATGGCATGTGGGTCCATGTGGATGCAGCCTACGCCAGTAGCGCCTGCATCTGCTCGGAATTCATGCACTTCATCGACGATGTGGACGCCGACTCATTGAGCTTCAACGCCCACAAGTGGTTCTTCACCACCCTCGACTACTACTGCATGTGGGTCAAGGACCCCAGCACCCTAGTGAAGGCCCTCTCCACCAACCCGGAATATATCTGCAACAAGGGTACCGAGACGAAGCAGGTGGTGGACTACAAGGACTGGCAGATCGTGCTAAGCAGGAGGTTTAGGGCGCTGATGTTGTGGATGGTGTTGCGGAGCTATGGGGTGGCCAACCTGCGCCCCTTCCTCAGGACCCACGTTAAGATGGCTAAGATGTTGGAGGGGCTGGTGGCCAAGGATAGGAGGCTCGAGTTGGTTGTGCCCCGAAACTTTGCCATGGTCTGCTTCTTCCTCCTTCTGCCGTCCATGAGCTCGGCTAGGGAAGAGGAGGCGAACGAGCTCAACAAGAGACTGCTGGAGTTGATCAACTCGTTCGGCAAGGTGTAGGTGATGCACGCAGTGGTGGGTTGAGTTTACATGATCCTGTTTGCGGTGGGGGCCACCCTCATAGAGGAGCACCATGTCAACCTAGCCTGGAAGATAGTGCAGAGCACGTGGACTTACTTTCGCCATTCTAAAAGACGAAACGAAATCAGGTTTCGTCGTTTTAAAGGACGAGCTCAAGTTCCGTCGTTTCGTAAGATGAAATCATACTAAACGAGTTATGATTTCGTTGTTGGGAAGGACGAAATTAACTTAACGATGATCTCATCCTTCCAAAGAATGAAATTAATTAAAATTTTAAAAAAAAATAGTTATGTAGGCGTCGGCTGGCGCCTACGTGGAGAAAAGTAACATCGCTTGGAAAAATATTCCCCGAAGTACGTTATTTCTGTAATTATTTTTTTTAATATTATTTAAATAATTTTTCTTTTTAAGAAAGAACACATTTTAGCTCATTCCCCTCTTCCTCCTTTTCAACACTAGTGACCCCCTCTGATGCCTATTTACCTGTGACCTCCTAATCACTACCTATAAAGGTGGCAGTGGGTCGGGTCGGCTCGGCCCGCATAGGTGGCAGGCGAGCTCGACATGGTTCACTTGGCCTCTTAATTTAAAAAAAATAAAAAATCTAAAAAAAATTATTATAATTTTTTAAATTACAAAGTGAAGACTAGAATTACATTATTCTAAAATGAGTACATCCCAACTAGGTAGGCACCTAATTATCTATTTATTATTATAAAATTATAATCTAAAATCTCAAAAATAAATAAAATTTATAATATTTAATAATTGATTCTCAAGTCCTCCAAATTTTTTCTCATTTCCTTTTCTAACTTGAGAGCTTGTGTCACATCCAACCAATCCTTCAAGCATATGTATGCCTACACCACATTAAGAGTTAGTCAACTTCGCCTATCATCCAACACCTTAGCTCATATATTGGAAGTATATTTCAATGCTACTGTGGACATCGAGGGGGCTAGTATATCACAAGCTAATACAGACAACATAAGATAATTCTTTTCATGTATCTATCACTAACTTAAAACATTTAAATTACTACTTTCTTCCTCTGTAAGAAAAGAACGAAAACTAGTTAGTAAATATATAGCTAATTCAAATGTATTAGAAGAATATTTGTATTTTTTTAAGTAACATTCAGGTTTTAGTTTTATGTGAAGTAAGAGGCATAATATTAGAATAAGAAGTTGATTAATTTCGTCACAACCCATAAGATAATTCATATACATTATATAAAGAACACAAAATATTTTCTACGGCCTTATATAAATGATTATTATTATCAACACAGGGATTCATGCTATGACGAATATCATCTATTAAAATTTGTACATCGTCTAATTTCACCCTAAAATCGATTACAACCCTTAACTAATAAATTCTAGAAATCGAAGACCAATAGTTATTAAATTTTATCTCCATTTCCTTTACAAGATGTGTAAAAGTTTTATTACTTCTATAAATTTTAAATACACAAGTTATTTTATATAAGTGGCTCAAAATTAAAGTAGAAGTAGCATAATAAACTTTAGATAATTCTTTAGTATCATTATAAAAAAGAGATAAAAATGCATCAAATAAATAGAAATTATAAAATGACATTCATTAAGTCCTACATCAAGTAACTTTTATGTATCCCAACTTGTGATTAAATTTTCTAATCCTTCACGTGATTTTAACATTAAATAAGTGTTATTCTACCTATGATAAACATCTAATATAAACTTCCTATATTTCTTACCATGCAATCTATACAACTCTTGAAATTCTTGTATTCTAGAAAGTAAAGAAGTGATATGTAATAAAATATTTTTAAATAATTGAATATGAGGATTAACTACATTTAAATCATCTTGAACAAAAAAATTAATTATATGACATGCATATCTAATATGAAATGTATGACATTCTATTGGACTAAGGTGACCACAATGAGATTGTAAAAGTTGTACAATGAAATTATTATTTGAATTATTATCTAAAGTAATATAAATAAGTATATCTTTAATTAAAAAATTATTTAAAATAGAAATCTATGAATTTTTTATAATTAAAATAAAATAATGATATTATATCATGTTAAAATAAATTATTCTCGTATTTAATCTATATTTTTTATATATAAAATGAGTTGTAACACATGCATATATGATATCTTGTTAATAGTCCAAATATCAGAAGTTATAGAAATCTTACATGAAATTGTAAGTAGAATATTTATGAGTTGTACCTTGTACTTCGTATATAATTTGAAAATATATTTCTTTAGTATTGCACGATATTTTGTGGAATGTCGAATTGAGAGCTTGCCTCACATAAGTCTCGAACAGCATGTTATCGACAAACGAGAAGGGTTACTCGGTGCGCACAACATACTTTACGAGCTCCATCATCTTAATTAAAAGTGAAACTGCCAAGAAAGGTAGAGGACGAGCTCAAGGCACCAAGTTGAAATTGTTTGGGATCCTTCGAGCCATGCTTGGCGGAGCATGATTAGATGTATCAGATAAGATGTCTGATACCCCTACTTCTAACACTTAGGATTGATTCACTATAATTGCATTCGACTCTTACGATCTTCATTTCGGGTTTGTTAGGGTCTTCTACCTTAATTTTCTCGATGTGCCTCAACATAATGGAGGTTTGTCATTTTTTTGGTAATCATTGAGGACATTGATGCAAGGAATATCTCCTTCATAATTAGCATCAACCATCATTGCAAGAATACCTCCTTCAGGAAAACTAGAGAATGATTTATTGTTGGTTAAGGCGAAGGAGGAAGAGACATTGTATTTAGAGTGGGATATCATTTTTTTTAAAATAAGTAATAGTAAATTAAAAAGAGAAAGGGGAGGCAAATTAAAGTACAAATTAAAATTAATTAGCATAAAATTTATATTCTAAAATTAAAATTATTTACCTTGTGTTTAATGCTTGAGTTGAACTTGCCTACTTTATGCTTCAATAAAAAAAATTGAAAAAAAGGGGCTTGAGAGTTGAGATTTTGTTCTTGAGGCTTAAGAGTTTGAGAGCTTAACATTAAATTTTAATTAAAAATAAAAATTAGAGATACTAAAAACTTGAGAATTTGGAGGAGAGGAGAGTAGAGTCTTAAATAGTAGATGAAAGGGTGGAGAAAAGATTAAACCTCTCCTCTATTTATAGATTTTTAAATGTGACAATTACCCCTTCTACCTTTAAAAATGATTATTTTTTTTAATATTAAGAGGGTTGAAACTGTATTTTTGAGGGGGGGAGTGGCAATTTCGTCATTATTCCTCCTCCAAATCAAGGTTTTTTTAAAAAAAAATAATGGCTATTGTCACGGGCACGAAGCTTTGCCTAGCGTTCACACTTGTGATGGCCTGACTACACCGCGTAGCCAGCAGCCACTCTCTTCCCTTCCCACTCGTATGCGCAAGGGAAATACAAGCAAAACAACAACACAGTCCGACCTGGTGCAAGGGTCTCCACCCAAGCTATATTTCTGTTCGCTGAAATACAATGAGGGAAAGGGCAAGGCTGAACAACCAGGTTGAGAACTCTCTTCTCTTGCTCCCTGGTTCGCTGTTAGTGATGCCACCGGGTCGGGTTCGGGTCGGGTTTCGCCAAACCCGAACCCACATCACAAAGCTGTGACCCGAACCTGAACCCGACCCGTTTGACCCGAATAGATTAAAAAAATAATTTATATATATTTTTATTATTATTTTTCAATTTTTTTAAAAAATTAATACTAAAAAATATATAAAAATATAAGTTTTATATTTATATTTATATTTATATTTATATTTATATTTATATTTATATTTATATTCGGGTCGGGTCGGGTTGGATCACTAAAACCCGACCCGACCCATTAGGGTCGGGTCGGGTCGGGCTTACCATTTACCCGACCCGAGTGGCATCCCTATTCGTTGTGCAGGAAGAAATCATATCATAATCAGCCATGGCCGCCCCACTCATCCCTTTTTATAGACTCAGCTTAGGCTAGCCGTCTTAGTGCCACTAGAAGTACAAAACTCACCCAATACAAGAGTCCTCACTCTGTCCAACTCTCAGCCCAAAGCCATTCCACCCCAGCATAGTTTAGGAAGTCTTCAAGAGTCTGTCCTCCACTAGAAGTCCATCGTCATGCTGCCTCCAAGAGTCAGCCTATCCGATGAAACTAGCCACTCCAACTCCCATCGTCCTAGGAGTGTGACCAGCTTGCCTGTCCGAGTCTTGTCCGTACTAGGAACCTGCTGCCCAGTCTCCTACTCCAACTAGGAGTGCAGCTAGCCAGCATAAGGTAAATCCTATCCACCTTAGGAGTCTTCCCCTAAGTCCAAGCAGTGCCCAGCTTCGCTGCTAGAGTCCCGCCCGCGCAAGGACTCCTACCCAGCCTGCTCCGCAAGGCGAGTAGCTCGTCCGAAACATCTCCCACTTTCCCAGCATCCATCCGTGCCTAAGGGGCTGCCTAGGTTGTCTGCTGCCTAGCAAAGCTTGGCTGTCCGCTGCCAAGTATGGGGGTAGCTGCCCCCTTTCCGCATCCGTCAAGTTAAGGGGCTAACAGGCCTACCGCACTTGATTCTTCGAAGCCCTCGTCGAAGCCCCAACTTCCTAGGTGCACCAATTGAAGCACTTCAGCCATCCACCTCACTAAACCTGCCAACAAGAAGCCAACACTTCGCATCACACCACAGCCAAGTCAAATTCTGCCCAGCCTAAGTCATCCTTCAGCCAGGTTTGAGCAACACCTACTGCCCACCATCCTGCGAACCACTGCGTCAGTCCGCCCCTTAGCTGCTTTGATCAGCCAAGGCTTGGGGAGTCCGCTCCCCTCCTTCCTTCGAATCCTCAATGACCCGAAGCTGCCCCGTCAATCGGGAACTCCATCAACCGAACACATCCAATTCGCTGCAAGGGACTCATCCGGGCTACCTCCTCATGCTCAGATTCGTCCTTCTCCTCTTCAGTGACAAGTGCATTCAACCTTTCTTGTTTTGGATAGTCCTTTGCATGGTTCGACCCTTGGTGAATGAAACAGCCAGCACCTCTATTCGGCCAGCCCAGCTGCTCACCCTTGTCCTTGCCACCGTTGCCACCCTTACTGCCCTCCTTGTGATGTTGGTGACGCTAGCCACCTAAACACCCACGAACTGCACCAATAGCCTGTCCCTTGGCTGCCTCGCTCATCCAAGTATGTGGGGAGACCGCTCCCCCCAAGTACAAGCCTGCCCAAGGACCTGCACCCCACCATGTTGCTAATCCTAGAATTTGCTTCAGCAAGGTGAACGTCATCTCCCAATGCTCAGCACCTCGCTGCCCAACAAATCTGCCAACGACCTTCGCAGCTGCCCATCAAGAGCCCTCTACTCCTTCGGGGATTCCAGCGCCTCAGCACATGTCCAACCTGCCTAGCGCCAAGCCCATCTAGAGCTTTCACCTCCTTCTGGGTCGTCTCAGCGCTTCAGCAAGGATGGATCTCCAATCTGTCCAGCAACAACCCGCAGGGAATTCTCCTCTCCCGGGTATCCCAGCGACTCAGCAACCTTCAGCCAACTCCTTTGCAGAGACCGTACAGAGCTTTCACCTCCTTCAGTATCCCGGCAATGGAACCAACTGTCACGGGCACGAAGCTTTGCCTAGCGTTCGCACTCGTGATGGCCTAACTACACCGTGCAACCAGCAGCCACTCTCTTCCCTTCCTACTCGTATGCGCAAGGCAAACACAAGCAAAACAGCAACACAGTCCGACCTGGTGCAAGGGTCTCCGCCCATGCTATATTTATGTCCGCTGAAATACAATGTAGGGAGAGGGGAAGGCTGAACAACCAGGCTGAGAACTCTCTTCTCTTGCTCCCTGGTTCACTGTGCAGGAAGAAATCAGATCATAATTAACCATGGCCGCCCCACTCATCTCTTTTTATAGACTCAGCTTAGGCTGGCCGTCCTAGTGCCACTAGAAGTACAAAACCCACCCAATACAAGAGTCCTTGCCCTGTCCAACTCTCAACCCAAAGCCATTCCGCCCCAGCATAATTTAGGAAGTCTTCAAGAATCCGTCCTCCGCTAGAAGTCCATCGTCATGTTGCCTCCAAGAGTCAGCCCATCCGAGGAAACCAACCACTCCAACTCGCATCGTCCTAGGAGTGTGACCAGCTTGCTTGTGCGAATCTTGTCCGTACTAGGAACATGCTGCCCAGTCTCCTACTCCAACTAGGAGTGCAGCCAGCCAGCATAAGGTGAATCATATCCGCCTTAAGAGTCTTCCCCTAAGTCCAAGCAGTGCCCAACTTCGCTGCTAGAGTCCCGCCCGCACAAGGACTCCTACTCAGCCTGCTCTACAAGGCGAGTAGCTCGTCTGGAATATCTCCCGCACTATCCTAGCATTTGTCCATGCCCAAAGGGTTACCTAGGCTGTCCGCTGCCAAGTATGGGATAGTCGCCCCATTTCCGCATCTGTCAAGTTAATAGGCTAATAGTTATCTTAGCCTCGATTGCCCACTCCAGACGAATTGGTCACCCCCTCCATATGAATTGGTCAATCGATTGGGGGTTCTTTATTTTATGTTTTTGCTAGCCGATGTATAGATCTATAGCCTGCATGGAACCAGCCGGCTTGCACTTTTTCCACCCTCATGTGCCTAGTCCCGCTAACACCAAATGTGAATTTGGAAATGGCGTCTATGGCCAAAGCCTAGTCATGGCCCATGTTGTAGGCAGAGACGTCTAAGTACCATAGGGGGCAATGTCAAGAGGTAGAGGGGAGTAGGCTGGGACTTGGGAGGTGAAATTTTACAAGTCATATATAAATTATGTAACTAATTTTTATATATCATAGGGGTTTGGTACATTTTTTTTAAGCCATAAGGGTTAAAGGCCGTCTCTCCAAAATTAATAATGATCAAATACGAATTACTCTTTCCTGATAAAAATGCCCAACTGCCAGGTGGTTCCAGAAAACAAAAGCCTTCCCCATCCAACGACGACTCATGGACCAGCAGATTTTGACAAGGTTTGATAACGATCCCGCTTTGATCTGGGACCCTATGATAATCATCTGCACAGCCATTATATGCAGGATCTAAGTAGACAGAGATCTAAAAGAATAATACGCCATTTATTACTTTATTTGGCAAATTAATTTAGCTTGACGAAGTGTAAGGCTTACACAAAGAGTGACGAATGATTTTTACCAAATTTCTTACATTGCCCACACAAGGAGACCTTTGTTTGATGTGTACTTTATTTTTATTTTACTTTATTTATCTAATCTGTAAGTAAAATACATAAGCATTTTTACTACTAAGAGATAATCTCCATTAGGTTTACACGCATTCAGCAGCAAATTTTTGTACTTTTTGCTCATAAAACTATTAATTGAATCAAAAAATTGTAACATTACAAATATTAAATGTTCTCAATGACGCTACTTTACAACAATTGCAAGCAAACTAACATAATTTCAGACAAATAAAAAAAGAGAAGACCAAAAATTATGGCTATTGGCTCATATACACACTTGAAATAAATGAGACAAAAAGACATGGCGCAACTATAGTAGGACGGTTCCACTCATCCTTCACTGGCTCCAAGTCGAGGAATACTTTACTGCCAGATTGAAAAAGACAGTCTTCGTGCAAACAACACATTTGAATTGAAAATTTATTATCCGAGGATGCCTCCCAAAAAACCATGCATGTGCCTCGGTTTCTACAGTAAATCAATTATAACAAAATGGCTAAGCTCTGTACGAAAAGAAATCCCCACTGCTATCTTACAAAAGAGACAAAAGAAGTATTACCAACATGTAACAGAACAAACCGAACAAAAAAAAATCATCTCAGAATACCTGATGATCAAACAAAGAATTCTGTTTTTCGGCCAGATCACCTCTTAGGGCGCCCAAACACGGGAAAAAATAAATCAAAATTTGTCTGTACACTCGAGCAGCTCCAGCTGTTTCATCTGACAAGAAAGGGCCCACGTCAACAATTCCTTTTAAAGCCTGAGCCCGATTAGAACAAAATGTATTTACACCAAAATTCTAATCCATCAAAAGAACAATATATAGCAGATTGCTGTCAGAACCATAAAAACCTAGGCTTTGCTCATAAAGAAACAATGCAGTGAAATCATCACTTTCTCGGAAATGAAGCAGTTAGGCGCATATTTTCAATTATTTAAGAGGGGGTACACATATTTTAGAGGTGTTGGGTGGGTGATAAGACCCCTGTACTACAGGCTGCGCGATTCTCAATCGGAGTGTAGCATGCACGTGCATAACCAACAAGAGAGAGAGGGGGAGGGAAGGGAAGTACCTTGTACTTCTGGAGGTGCTGATTTGGGCTATGCATGTTTGCAGCAAGAATGCAAGTGCTTTCTCTTGTAAAAGGAACAATAACCAAATCATACAACCAGTCCAATCATTATATCTGAGTTCCAAGTTCACTTGACAATTGAATGAGTCCACGCATTTGGAGATAGGGATTTTCTAACAACTTTTCATTGTTCATCTAAAATAAAAGAGACCATACCATGATAGTTACAAATGCTCAAGTGGTTAGCTTATTAAGAAAGATAATAAAGAACATCTCAAAAATATATCATCTGAATGAAAACGTTAAAGAAGCATATAAAATAAGCCTTACCTGCTGTGCTTTTAAAATTAAATTTTGAAGCATGTGTTGGTATTTTTCAGTATCCTCCGTCATCATTCTCTGTAAGTACAACAAAAAAAGGGATTCAGGTGAACACAGACAAGAAAGTACAAAACGTACATAGGCAACTAAGACAATGAAATAAAAGATGTACCTTCAGAAGAAAGGCTGATGAGTAATATGCCACTCTTGAGTCTGTATCATCCAAAAGTTCCCTGTCAACATCCAGCATGGGTTACTGTTAAATACATATTAATTAGACCCAGCACATTCTCGAGATAACCTGCCTGGTAACTATAATGAGTATTGCGATCATGGACTTGACATACCTAAAAAATTCCTCCCCTCCAACTTCTTCAAATGCAGAAGCATCTTCGGTGCATTTACCAATCAAAAGCAGCAAAAGAGCTGCCCTTATATCTGATGTAGCACCCGGAAGGTTAGCTCTGCCCTTGCTACCGACTGCAACACCCAGGGCAATATCATCTGTGGCAGCACCAGCTAGTTGAATTAGTGGCCAATAGAACAAAGATGGACGAATATGGGCCACAAGTCTCATGGGAACAACTGCATGTCCCCTAAGAACTAAAGCTGCCACAGAAGCTGTCTCACAAACAAAAGAAGTGTAAGTTGGATCCATTTGGTTACTAGTATCTCCAAAAATCCCCCTTTGACTCCGGGTCTTTTCAAACTGCTCTGTGTCAGTTTTATTTTCCTTGGTGCAAGCGCGTGTATTATCTTCTTGTGTGGATTCAACAAGTGGTGCGCCAGCTTTAGATGAAATTCTAATGCATAATTGAGAGAATAGCAGGCTACACATCTGGACAAGAAGTTTAAACAAGTGTCAGTAAATAAATCATGAACCTCTAGAAATGGCAAGCAATACATCTTCTCCCTTATATCTTATCAATTATTTACCATTATTGAGCCTGTAAAAAATGTGGTAACTTCTTGAGCAAATGGCAACAATTACAAAAAAAGATCTGTAAATACAATGTATATATACACACATATATAAACACGAAATATAAATACCTTCAGCTGAGTTAGTTTAGTTCCTCTGGACATGGGACAATCCACTTTTAAAAACTACGGTAGACAAAACATTGTACTAAATAATTATTAGGTATAAAAGAGATTAAAAAAAAAAACGAGAAATGCTACACATGCTTGCTGCCCAGCCTGCCTGTAAGCAGGGCATCAAGTGCGTGTGGCATGTGCATTTCTCATTTTACAAAGTACCGAACAGATGAATACATATGGCCTATGCCCAGGCTAAGTCAATTGGCAGTCTAAACTGGTCAAAAGAGTAAGTACATTTGTAGTACTATTTAACATTATAATCATACATTCATATCATATGAGTACCATAAAAAGCAAGGAATACAAAAAAATGCAAACGGAACACACATTAAAAACTAATATTTTTCTTCCATTTAGTACTATTGCATGATGCCATACTTCACATTGGATGAGTCTACAAGGCAAAATGCATTCTAGCCATGTGTAGCATGAGCTGTCAACTAGGACCTGGCCCAAAGTTGAGGCCACTCTACAATTCAAAAATCATGAAGAATCAGGTCCACTCCTTTTGTCAGAAAACTATGAAGATTTATATTATCTGTAGGAGAAAAACTTGAAAAACTAATATGCTGCATGCTGAAACCGAATCTATCATCAATTTCCATGCAGGTAGGATAAATTGACAGAGAATTGAGAAGGAGAGGTGAACCTGTGGACACAAGCCTTTTAATAAGTATTAGCGGCTAAATTTAAAAAATACGTTAACAGGTACTATTTCTACCTTGACCATCTCAAAAGGTCATTTAAATTGGTCCATCCCAACCCAATGTGTAGCAAAGTCACCCACTTAGTTTCTTTCACTGAAAAGTGACTTTCCTAGTATATATAATGATGTGGTTATACTCATGAATATTGAGTAGAATATTGTCAGCTAGCTATAATTGCGGTTCTGGTAAGCACATGTATAAAACTTGGTATAAGTTATAGCTATTTTAGGTAATAAATAAAACTATAATACTCCCTCTGTCCAATATTAATAGCTACATTTGGAAAAATTGTGGTTTTTATTGAATGGTGAAACCCACATCTAAATAAAGTAAGAATAAGCTTATGGTGCTATTTTTTAAGCACCCAACCACTTAAATAATACAAAATGGAGCTATTAATATGGAACAAACTTTTTGGCAAATGGAGCAATTAATGTAGGACGGAGGGAGTAATACCCAATTTTAGAACAACAAATAACATGATATCAAGTTCACGTTAACACCAATGGTGAAAAAACAGTAAGGAAAGTCATAAGAAACACACAAACGTCATCAGTGAATAGGACATACCTTTAGAATGTTGATGCGATCAGTTTCATTTATTTGTACTACCAAAGATAGCGCACTACTCATTATGCCTACAACTGCATTTGCTTCATCAAGACGATTTCTGCCGTGAATAAAACGAACATCTTCTCCCCTACCCGCATGCTCCACTTTATTCTCGTCTAGCAGCAATTTGCACCTCATGAGAAGCTTCTCTAAGACAAAAAGGAATCCCCATCTTATAAAGTTGTGCTTTGACTTCAGAAGCCCACACAAGATCCAAATGGGTAAAGGAACAGATGAGTCTGTCAAAGAATTTTCGCTTCCAGCTATTCTAATTTTCTCCCTTAAGGTATTGATATTAGACCATATACTTGTTTTTCCATCCTCGCTGATCTCCGAAACAAGCAACTCAACAAGCCAAATGTACCCATTACGACGACAAGCTATCCTTTCAGAGTGGAGAAGAGAATGCAGGGTGGCCCAGGAGAGTTTAACTTTAGAAGCAGTCTCAAAATCTAAGTAACCATCCTCAATACTTTTCATGTACTTGCAAGATTTAGTCAACCGAATCATAGATGAGAATTCCTCGTCCAAGCCTGTGAACGAACTTATGGTTGCATCAAATTTCCCCATTGTTTTCTCCAATAACTGTCAATAGAAGTGTTACATTAGAGATTGAACTCTTTGGTAATCTTCGTCCCAGGACTTTTATAAAACAAATGATTCCAACTTATAAGATGGAGCAGGGGAAAAGGGTTCACAGTAACAAAGAAGAGGAACTTACTGTATTCAGGCGATCAAAGTTGGGATATCGCATTAAAGCCTCAGAAATAGATCTTCTCAGTATTTCTCCAATACCATCAAGTCCATGCTTAACAGCAATGTAAAAGGCCTCAGGCGCATCAGCAACTGTGAGCATTGTGGCTAATGGTTGAACTTCATTGAAACCATAAGGAGCTTCACCATTTACCATGCACATTTCATTAATCAGATACAGCACATAATCAAAGAGCACCAGAAACAGGTTCCTCTTTTCATCCTTAGAATTTGCACGAGAGTACTGTAGCACGAAGTGAAATTAAAATGAGTTATAAAAAAGCTATAATTTCTCAACACTAAAAATGCTCCCGGTTTTGCAAATAAACCACAAAGTTGCAGTTCTCATGTCTGAAGTACCAAATGGTTGACGGTGTATACATCCAGAATGCAAGTGCAGAAATTTCAGCAAGAAAAAAACCACACATTCACAGCATAAAGTAAAAATATAGCTTCTCAATCTGAAATTGTGCATCAAAAAAAATTTCTGAAAGATTGCTAATATAACTGAGAGATTACTTCTATTCTTGTACTTTGCCTTAGCTATATAAGACCCTTGCTTCCATCATTCCTAAAAGGAAAAACTAAAACCTGACCCACCTATCCAGGTTAGTATCTTACACATGATGACATGTGAGGTCCACAGAACAAGAACATTTAAACACTGATGCATGATACATTGTAGCTAACTTGAATATGAAGATTCAGAGTAAGTACCTCAAGGCATATAAAGTCAATGCCTCCAAGAAGATCAACCTGTTCTGCCGAAAAAACAAAGGAGTCTGGAATAACATCAATTGACCCATTAGGAATTTCATAGAGCATATTTGTCAGTATAGAAATAAGCTTGCTGTGAACTAGTTCTGCCCATGAGTGCTGCCAGCTAATTTCCAGAAGCAACTTAATGACCTACGAAGAACACAGATGATTATATTTCAGAGTCATACTTCTCCCATTCAACACATCTTTTAAAAAAATTGGAGAAAGAAAAGAAAAAAACACGAACATGCATTTGAATGGAGTTCTGTCTATTTCATGTAAAACACATATCTATATCTATCTATATATATATGGAAAAAGTTCCCCGTGAGTATTATGGGCCGTCGAATGTAAATCGGACAGCCCATAGAGCCGGGGCTCACGTAGGCGCGCGTGAGCCCAGGCTCATATAAATGGGACTCTCTCTCTCTCTCTCTCTCTCTCTCTCTCTCTCTATATATATATATATATATATCAGTTGCCCATAGAACTTAACAGATGAATTTTCTGTGCAATTATAGCATGAGTAAATTCAGGATTCTCAACCACAACTCCACCCACCATCTATTTATTATTTTAACATAGAAGCGTGCCTAATATAATAAAATTTACAGCCAGTTTTCAAAGAAAACATTTCCTATTCAGAAGAGAGCAGGAAAACCCCAACCAGATCATTTATTTATATATGGACTCCAATAAGTACCTTATCAGTAACAATAAAGCAGTTGTGCAACTATTCAGCAGAAGGCAATATTGCTCAGATTAATAGATCCAGACATTTACATGTAAGCGGAAAAAGAAAAGAAAAAATAAAAGACTAAGAACTCCAAGTAATATATCAGGTATCTTCCTTACCCTGATGTCGAGACCTTCCAATCTCTTCCGACAAATTTTACCTCTATCACAAACAAAATACAGTAAACAACTTAAAGCAGATGCCCAGACAATTTCTTCCCTTTCTTCAGCCTGCGAGTAAATTAGGTAAACAAGAAACTTAAGCCTATTTCCTTTTTTAAAAAAAACTCCCAAAACATATGTAAAAATACAGCCAGATAACAAGATGACCTTAAGTTATACCTGAACCATAAGAAGTAGAACCTCATAAAGAATGCTTAATATCCACGCTTCAAACTTCACACTAGCTGATGATCGATCCATCTGAAATGAGTCTCTCTTCCTCTTTTCTAGCTCTGCAAGCTGATCTTCATTGCTAATGTATGATATTTCAGAAGTTCCTTCTTCAATGATAGTGCATATTTCAGGAAACATCGGCTCCAATAAGTGACCATGTACTCCAAGGTTCAATATCAAATCAAATGCCCGAACCCTAGAAGCCAACTTTGGTGATCTAAGCATTTCCTAAAAATTTAACTCAAAAATGAGAAAAATCAACAATAACTGAGTTTGAAATAGAACTTGGATGGAGATGATGTAGCACCTCCAACATGGAAAGAGTAAGAGGAGCAGCAATTTGCGAATCCAAGATGTACCTGCAAAAGAAATTTTATATACCATTAAAAAGGCAACCCACATAATATATACAATTAAGAAGGCGGTCACCCAGGTGTAGACATGTATTACAAATTAACAGATACATATAGATTGAGTAGATATGACCAGTCAGATTGATGTTCATGGTAATTTATAACTCCAACAAATGTCATTATAGGCCAACCCACATACAAAATCATCAAATGTATTATTATTATTGAAAGAAAATACCAAGAGGAAACAACATAGACTTCAGAGGAACAATATGAAGCAATCTGATAATTTAAGTCCAAATGTTTTAACATTAAATTGAAATCTAAGATATGTATTTCACAGTAGAGAATAAGAAAGAAGGTGAATTAGTTAGCTATTTATCAAAGCTTCAGAAATGCAAAATGACAGACAACAATAGACCAGACCAGTATACGTACTAAACATACATGTCTATAACAAGCTTGATGAGGACACTAACTGCTACATCAATAGAAGGTTTCCCAGCATTATGGTTTGTCAATCTGGATGATGTCAACATGATATTTGGGCTCTGTAAAGTAGCATCCGAGCACACTGCAGTCATCACCTCATTAACTTCTGCAGAATTCAACCGCAACGGCTGTTGTTCACTGTAAAGATAAAGCCAATAGTGAAATAGAAAAAGAATAACGATAAAAGACAGCATGCTATAATTGGTATACGCTCCACTGCTAATTGAGGAACTTCTTCAAGACTTCATTTTCTGTATTTTTCCTTTTTCAAGTCAATTGTAATCAAACAATGTCCTCTGATTTTCATAATTCTTACCATTCTAGTAAACCCTATGCCATTTTTAGAGATGACAACCTCAATAAAAATCTTCCAAAATCAGCATAGTCAGTATAGCTACAACATGTAGATTCATATATAATGGTGGACACAGTTAACAGGCCTTAGATTTCGGTAGTTTTCACTTTTCCAGTTTTGTATCTCCTACATAACGATAAATAAAAAAAACCGTGGAAATTATTCATTACCTGTATGGTCGATATTGAAAAAGAGGCCGTGCACGTGGCCGAAATGTGGTCATAGTCATGTCCTCCCTGTAAAAACAGAACAATGACAATAAGAATGCTAGTAGAGTTATAAAACTCTAAAAAATTCTTCTTAAAACAAAAAAACAAAACCTTGCATCCTCAGCAAAATAGCAAAATAGCAAAACTAAAGCACACATTGTCTACCAAAAAATCTCCTTTCCTAGCTTTTCCACATTTACAACATATAATACATTGTTGATGAATAACATGCAGCAAAGTACCAAGGTTGAAGGGATCCTGGCTTTGCGCGCTTTGCAAATGTTATTGCTTTCAAGTGTGATGGAGCAGATGCCAAATTAGTGACAGCTGTTACAGATGCAGGCTGCAATAGCTTATCAAAATCAGATATATCTTGAATGCCAGGATAATTCCAAGGCTGGCCTTTTATTTTAGCCTCCACATCTCCAACAAGTAAGGCAGCAGCACCAACTTCTAGGAAATTATGCGCAAGAGAACTTTGGGCCTGTGTCACACCAGCACTGATTACAAACAAAACAATGATGTCAGATAATTCAGTCATATGAAGGAGAATCTTTCACAAGGCCAAATTAATTAAAGCTATCCCCAGCCTCTTTATGGTCACTATGATCCTAATACGGGCATTCAAATAAGTTAAGTTTTAACAAGGGCACCTAATGACTCTGCCAGAATTACTTAACAAGTAAAGACAATCTCCAGCTGTGATAATGTACATAGTAGAAACCTTATAAATCTCACATCTAATATGAAAAACTTGATCCTCGAATTAATATGGGGGGTCCAATTTCTTGTGAGATCCATGTGCAGAACGCAGATTGTGTACAAAAAAACATTGTTTCACTTCATACCATGAATAGAGGTAGATTAAGATTTCAGTGACTTTTTCGTGTATCACTACATCATGGCTTCAATGATCAAGATCAGTAGAAGAAAAAACAATTCTCGAAGCAAGAGATGTTCAAAAGACACTAGACAGTAAATACCTCTCAGCTGCAATAGAAGATAATAGTTGCTCTCTACCCCCATGCCATCGCCACTTAAGAACATCATTCAATATATACGTACCATCCTCTTCCTCATCTCTTTCACTGACCAATGAGGGTGGGGCAGATGGATCAGAAATATCTCTCCTATCAGGAGATTCTGTGCCACCAACAGGCCCTGGTTTTAACTGTGAATTAAATGATTTACTCAATAATGATGATAAAGTAGGCAGAGACTGTTTAGAAGCAGTAGATGCCCCAGAAAAAGCTGCAGGCTGGAAGGAACGTCTTGGGATATGGCGACCCACAAGAGAACGGACATAAATTAGTGATTTAACAAGAGACGTGGATGCATATGTAGAAGGTGGCAAGGAGGACAGAATAGCATTTCCAGGTTGCGCTGGCATAGTACTTGCATTTGATGTTTTAAATCCTGAAGAAACTCTTCGAGCTGAATTACATTCAGCAATCAAATTCACACAAAAAAAATCAATTTGCTGGAGCGTTTGTTCTTTTGGAACATATCTGCAGTGATAAATATCCATTAAATAAGGAAGCCGACACTGAATGAATACATAATCCCACCTAAACTTAGTTTTATATCACTTTATTGTACTTAACATCAAATTCCATATATTACATATAGTAGTACTTAACATCAAATTCCATATATTACATATAGTATAGAACAAATGGTTGAAGAGCAAGCAAAGAAAATGACAATAACTTAACAGGAACCTAACATATCTTCCAAGCATTTTGCTGCATATTTTTTACAGTAAGATGATCGTGAAGAAAATAGTCATTGCAAATGATATATGGTATTTCGTCTATCAGTGGAAATCAAGGAAGTTTATCAGTATGCTCAACAACTCATAGACTTTCAGTTTTTAGAAATTGTCACACAGAATTTATTAGAAAGGAATAAATTTCCATGAAATCCACGGAAAGAGAAATCATGCAAAGAATAAAAACAAGTGCAACTGATATAATTCAATGTTCACAAGAGTAGAGTTGTGATAGGGGAAGATCCCTCTCTATCTGTAAGCCTCACACTCATGAATCTTGCCACTCATTATAACTACAACTAAGAATATACCCTTGTTTAGTTCCTAATTGCATAATCAGCCGTAGGGTTTTGTACACCACCCAATTTCCATTTCTTCATCGCAGTCAATTTCTTTCTTTTTTTTTGGCAATACCAATGCCAATTTCGCAGTTACCTCGACTCTGTTATTCTGAAATACAAAAATGTGTGCATTTACAGGATTTAGACATCTCTCTTCATGAGATCTTCCATTCTTAATGCTTTCTTCTTGTTCTATTAATCAAATATGTAAGTATCCATATCAAATTTTTCAATCTACATTGGGTGGGTCTTAGTGGCATGTAACCAGATCTTATACACATCAAGCACAAAAACAAAACAAAAAGCCAGCTGATAACTCATTTTCTCTCCAATTTTATGGCTAAGCTTTTTGCAGAAACTGCAAAGAATAGAAACAAGTTCTTCAATTTAAGACATGGCTCTAAAAGACCAAGGATAAACAGGAGGAGAACCAGATAAAAAACTTACCGAAGAAGATACCGTTTTAGAAGTGCGATACATCTTGCAACTACCGCAGGACTGGTGCAGAAACAGTTAATATTAGAAAATATGATCTTGTTTGCAGAGAGAACAAATTAATAGAAAAAATCAAATAAGTGACTAATTAAAAAATTGTTCACACAATGAGATCTAGCAGTTGCTCCTCATATTGAAAGGACACTGATTATCTCTTTAAAAAGTGGTACTTGACAACAACAAAAATGTCATTTCCTATCTCCCATATGGTCTATATGAGTATTTCTAATTTATTATTTACTTTTTGGCCAACTTAAGTAATTTAATAAAAATGATCAGTTTAACTTGAGCCTAATTCAAGTTAAAGTAAGCCAGTTTGCCTGCATGTTTCAATCTCCAAATTCTGATATTTGTCTCCATATTATAGTTTCAATTTCATGTCTTTGTTTGACAAATTACTACTTATCCTACATCCTGAAACTGCTAAACTAAGTACCTTAATCAAATAACTCACCATTTTCTACTTCTCCATGATTCCATAGTAAATGATAGGAAAAAAACTCTTAAAAGGCTCAAACATCAGACGACAAACAGACAGAATATTATATAGAAAACAGACAAAATCGCATAGTCCACATCTCTTCAAAGAGAAAGGCTTAAGTGAACTTGACAATGGATCAACTCCAATGTGTATAGCAGGCATAATACCATGGTAGGCTAACTCACATTATAAACAACTTAAAGAGCCATGATTACGTATTACTGAAACCACACTGGCAACAAAAGATAAGAAATGCTATAATTAAATTAACATCTCCATCATAACCACTGCAATAAATACCCATCTTAAGATGATATCCGAAACCTTGACATATAAAACTTAATTAAACCAATAGAAGTGACAGAAAATTGTAAAAAAGCATAACAAAAGGGAAAATTAAAATCAATATTATCTAGCAGTAAAACACATAAACTTAATACCTACGGTCCTTCTCTGCAACTGCATGTTCGATAAGTACACTGTAAGCCGCATCCACTGTTAATGGTGAAGCTATATAATCCTGCCAAATGGGGAAAAAGAAGAAAAACGAAATAGCTAAGCCATTAAGCAACTAATGAAACAGGGATAGACTCACTGCTCCGCAGGCAGAGAGGATAGTATGGAAAGGCACGAAATAAAAGTTTTCCTTTCAGTTTTAGAGTATGTATATGGGCATAGGATTTTAGCACGCTAAAATTGAATTCAGATTATGGAAGGAGCCCATAAAAATTGAGGACAACACACAAGACACAATTAGCTCCACTTGAAAAGATGAAATTCATTAGGCGACTAATATCCTGAAAGTTTGCTGATTCTAGAGCCAATACGCATAAATCAAGAAGGAATGCCTGCGCCTGTAAAGAATGTGATTTAGTCATTCAGCCACCTTCTTTTCTTCTGTGCAATAATGATGGGCAATGATGAGATAATCTAGTTCTTTCCTTTCATGAAAGTTCAAGTTGTCATCTCAAATTATAACTAATCAATATCCAAACAAGACAACGGAAAAAAGATGTTGGTAGCAAATTTAATTGATAGCTACTACGTAAAGCAAGGCGAAGGCTGTAAGATGGAGTAAGACCAACAAATATGCACGGGATTGCGATTTACACCTTCGACCAAGGTTCTTCAAGCTAAAAACTTAAACTCCACTTGATGATAAGAAAATGTACCAGATTTGATTCAAGATAGCTTATGGAGATTTAAATAGTATGCGCGACCCAATAATATATGGGCGAAAAAAATTGTTAATTTTCCAAAACGCGCCGATAAACATAACAGAAATTTGAATTTTACAGTTGAAACGAATGGAAAAAACTTGAAACTAGAAGGCTTTGAATCAGCACAGCCAGGACAAGAGACAGCGGAGTACAATTAAAGAAAAAAATGACTGACCCGGAAGATCCTGGCGGCCTCGGAGGAGGTGGCGGACGGATTAGAGTGGTAGGAAGAGGAGGTGGAGAGGCAATCGGCAACAGCCTGCCGGAGCGGCTCTGGCGGCTTCCTGCCCGAGAGAGATCTGTGCCTCTGGGAAATCGCGCCTAGATGCAACCTCGAATTGGCAGGGCTCCTGGAGGGGCTGAAACCCAGCTTCTTCTTCGACCCCGGCAAGTGCTCATCCATTTGCCAATACTACCCTAGCCGTCGCCTTCCCCCTTTGCCTGCTCCCTCACTGCCGAAACCAAAAGAAAAAAAATTCCCCCGCCAACAAAAGTCACTCCCTTTGTGCAGCCCGGGAGAGTCTACAAGAGAAGAAGAGGGAGTGGAGAAGGCGGGGCGAGATGGGAAGGAGCTGGGGAGTGGAAGTGGGGGGAGGTTTGCATTTGGGGGCGAAGCCAAATTTTTATTGCGGGAGGGGAGTGGGACAATAGCTGGCATATGCTGCACAGGAGACGACCAACTTGGCCAAACAGAGAGGGAGAGAGAGAGATCGCAGAGAGGCAGAGTCTGTTCGACATTTCCAGCGTGGGCCGACTGGTAAAAAGATGCGCATGTTAAGCAGAGTGTTGCATTGCATGTGGACCCCACTTTTCTTCCAATCGTGTGCCACATCTGGGACATCCATAAATCTGCTTCACTCGACGAGTTTTGCCGTGGGCGAAGCGAGGCTGTAGGTGAGACGAGGCCGGAGGGGAGTATGAACTTTATACGAGATTGGGCTCATGAATGCTTACGTAAGCTCTGGATTTATATACGTTATTGGATTTATATTTAACTGTTTATAATATAGAACAAGCTTATATGAACCAGAGTTTATATAAATTTTTGTGAGCACAGGCTTTATGGCTATCGAATTTATATCCGGTGGCTTATAATATTCATTGGTTTAACTAATGAGTATAACTCATGAGTATTATGAGCCGCTAGATATAAATTTGACTGCCCATAAAGCCCGGGCTCACGTAGGATTATATGAGCCCGAACTCATATAAATAGGTCTCTTATAATATTTATAAATATTTAAATTTATAAATATTATGGGCTATTAGATATAAATCTAACAGTGTATAAAACTCGGGCTTATATAATTATGTATAAGCCGGGCTCATATAATTTTTTTTATATATATAGATATATACGCATATATAATATAAGAAAAATACTATATAAACCTTAACTTACACGCCTACATGAGTCGAGCTCTATAAGTTGTTGGATTAATTATATATATATATATATATATATATATATATATATATATATATATATATATATATAATAGTAATTTAAAGGGTTAATTTAAGTATTGTTGTAATAGATAAGGGTAATATATTAACTTGAAATCAAAAAATATAATAAAAGACACATAAACAACATATAGGAGATAGATAGAGAGGAAAGTTGGGGTGGAGGAAATATTATTGCTTAAACTGGTGGAATGGGTTTATTGATTAATCCATTGAAACCTAAAACCAACACAACCTAATTATTCGGATCAAAATCTAAAATGTGGACACGATCTATTAAGACTGTGTTGGGTTAGCTCTGTCAAAGCCAGCCTGGGTGGTATCTCTAGGTAGCGTGGAAGTGGAATATATGGATTTTTTTAAAATAACGGGTATACGGCTATGAGAGGAAGTTTTATTTAATATTTTTGAAGAAATGTGGTTATTCATACCTTATTTTTTCTCTTGTATCTCCCAAATAAAAGAAAATTTGTGTATTTTTTTTGTATTTCTTTCCCCCCTTTCTCCCCCATCCCTTTTACCCATTCTTCCTCTAAAACATAAACCTCACATTTTTTCCCTTCTCGGGCAATAACTTCGGCGGCTATCAGCACCAACTCTAACAATTGCTAGATAGATCCGGCCACAACTAGCGTGCAGCCGCTAGTCGCATCCATCAGCCACTACCAGCTCGCTGTTGCGGCCTCTGTGGGTCGCAACCAACGACTATGCACGTGACCAGTGCACAATTGCCGATCACAACTCATTGCAACCACAGCCAGCTTCTAGTGGCCACTGTTGGCCGCGGCTAGTGCGTGACTGTGACTAGCCGCGGCGGCAAGAAAAGGTTGTCAGTGTTGATGTCGGTGCCGGAGAAGAAAAATGAGATGGGAAAAAAGAAAATAGGGAAAAAGGAAAGTAAGGTACAAATAGAAGATCTAGGAGATTTTAATAAAAGATGGTGGGGTAAGGGAGAAATGGGGGACATAAAGTAAAAATAAGGGTCTAAATAGCCACGTTCTTTTTTAAGTATCGCAAGACATTTAATCTCGACATATACGCTAGCGCAAGCATGCATGGCATTGATTATAAGGATCAAAGATTTTTAAAAAGTAAGAGCATATTTAAGAGTATTAAATAGTTCTTACTCAAGAAATGCGGAGTCAATTGGACATCCAAAATGTTTATGTTGAATTCTAAGAAGTTTGGATTAAAAATTTAAATTTGCATAGTCTTAATAGAGAATATATGACAGCAGCTATTGAAGTATGTTTCGATGTTTTGCGAAAAAAAAAAATTGACTCGCTTTGTCCTATATTAATAGCTATATATTAAAAAGAAAAATAATATTTTTACATAAAAAACTTACACACAAGTTTTAATTCGTCT
Organism: Saururus chinensis; assembly: GCA_035235625.1. Taxonomy (NCBI): domain Eukaryota; kingdom Viridiplantae; phylum Streptophyta; class Magnoliopsida; order Piperales; family Saururaceae; genus Saururus; species Saururus chinensis. Next base: position 40,488,087 of record CP141145.1, read on the forward strand.
AGAGAAGTGTTATGTGGGGCTCATTTGTAAAGTCCAATCAAAACTCTTGTGTAAGTTTTTTAAGTATTTTATTATAAGAATATTATTACCCTATTAAAAAATAATAATTTTTATTAAATAGCACAACTAAGAGAATAAAAAATAAGTTTATGATACTATTTTTTGAAGTATCTAACTACTTAAATTTAACAAAATAGAGCTAGTACTATGGAACGAATTTTTTTGCCAAAAAGAGCTATTAATTTAGAATGGATAAAATATATCTTTTAATACCCTATAACCAAAAAAAAAACTTTGGATGCAAGTAGCTGGGAGAAAGTGGGCCTCTCCGGTGCATAACAACAAACTTCAACATGAGATAAAATTTTTAATTGTGCTCCTCTACAATGAGCTTAAAATGAGTCCCTAGTGAAAAGCAGCGTGTGGCTATAGAAACCAGCTTTAGTCGATCAGTTGATGGAGGTAACTGTCTGCAACATATTTTCATTGCTATCCACCTATATGCAATTGGGGGCTCATTTAAGGCTCATTATATATGTTACATATGGGCACATCTAAATATCTTCTCAACATGATCTAGACAACCATACCAAGATAATGTTGTTTCATGAAGCCCATCACTATGCGCCGTTTGCCCTCAAACATCTAAATCCACAAACCCTTGTAGGGATAATTTCACAAACCATCATTCGGAATAAGCAGAGGGCTAGGCTTTGTGTATTTGTCTATGCCTCAATCCTCACTGTCATCTATTACTCTCTCGATGTCTAATATGTAAAAATCATCCAAATTCCATTCAACAAGAATAAAATAATTATTAGGGAAACCAACCCAAGCTAGTTGTAGGGATGAGATGAGGAAGAAAGTGTGACCATAAACTTGTAAAAGCTCTAGGGGGGCCATGTTGCCCTACCTAAATAGAAAAAATACGGGACCACGTGGTCCTCACATAAAAAGAAATTGTGAAGCTCAATTGGCCATGGCCATCCCTACACCCCTGGCTCCGTTTGTGGGTTGAAGGTTTAACATAGATATAAGTATTTGCTCTAAGATTAATTCAAAATAAGGCCTTCATGGAAGTGTTAGGCCCAAGCAAGTCATATAGATAAATTGAATATAGTAAATACACTGAAAGTGGATGTGTAAAATAAGTAAGAGAGACTAAATTAAAATATATTACCAAGCATACACACACATTGTGAGTGTAAATACATATTATATTAGAAAAAAAAGGAATAAGGTATTTGTCAAACAAAGGTCTTGCATATTATAGTTACAAACATACAAGAAATGCTTTTAGGATTATAATAATCATAAATTATGCGCTTATATAATTATGAGTGTATCGTTGGTTGGTGAAAACAATGGGGTCGAAGGAATTTGCATGGAGCACATCGTTCGTATTTAGAACCAATATGACACCAGATATCATTTGATAGAGCTTGTCATGAGTTTTTTAATGACATTCAAAATACACGAATCAATATAGGTAAAAAAATTTAAAAATATTTTTTTTGAGAAGCATATCATATGTGTGGGATCTATTAAAAAAGTCTGAAAAAATATACTCACTTAGGATCTCATTTGATAGAACTCATCGAAGAGTTTTCTAACAATATTAAGAATATACAAATATGAGTTCGGAGAGTGCAATATATAACCTTACAAAGTTGACTTCAAAAATAAGGTCATGTTGTACCTGCAACTAAGTATCAGATTGACATGTGACATTGATCTAAAATAATTTAAATAAATAGTTTTGTTGAAATACCTTTATATCATATACTAATTCAAAATTATAGTAAATGGTATTATAAAAAAATATGAGGGCAATATAGAAGATGGATAAAATGTGAATTAAATGAAATATATAGGTAAAATAGGCAAAAATTAACCAAGTCGCTTAATTTGCTTAATATAGTAAGTATAACAAGACATTTAAGGAATAGGTTTAGAGAAAGTAGATTATAATGGTTAGTATCGCCATATGTTTAAAAAAACACCTAATGGATTCCCTGTCCACGATAGAAGAGAATTATAACTTGAAGAAGTTAAAAGGGTAAGAGGGAGACTTCAGAGGTGACCCGCGAGTTCCTACTCATGGGGCCCACGTTTGTAACATTCGGTCATTATTCACGTCTCATATGTCGTCACTGTGGATAAGCGCCCGAAGGAATTAGGATTCTCCCTCATGCTAAAATTTCAGTTGTGTGTGCTCCCTGCGGTGATGCAGGAGATCCTCCATTACTCTATGCTTCTGTCTGACGTTCCTATATAAAAAGAGAAATATTTTTAATATTCCTTACTGTATAAAGAATACATAAGAGCTTTTAATACTTGAAATCAAGATAAGTAGTCGATCTCATGGCCTTGGTGCATTGTCATTAAATAGCATAAAAAATGCCCACTAGTTGTATATGTTAAGATAGTTGCCACGTAAAACATTGAATAAAGTTAGTCCCTTGACTGCTAAGCAGCATCGAACTAATCAAGAGGTCAAGACACCGACCGGCTCATCCCTCACTTTCTCGTAAGTCTTCACATTTGCTGTTACACACTCTTTTTAAGGCTACATCCTTAACAACAGCGAGCAGACTCAGTGTATTCGGATGGGAGTGGTAGCTCCCAAGTTTATCATTTCTATGAGAGCGGCTAATCAGTATCGGTTCAGATTCTTAATTCAGGCCTAAATAATGCAACAAGCATCAGATTAACGAAGTACATGATTTCCGGGACAAGAACGCAATTTAGACTTCCAAGTTCGGAAGGGAATCTTGAAAAGGACAACTTTGCAACCAACCCATATACTATTATATCCGATGTACACGCATTATCCCGTGGCAATTAAAATGTTCCGCATGCTGCCAAGCTAGTTAAGACACATTCGTAAAGTGTTGTCAATTATGATGGATCATACATCAGATACTGCTCAAAAATATTTTATACTCCTATTGTTTAATTATCTTAATGAAATCCCCTCTTCCAACAAAATAAATATAAATCTATGTGGGTGTTGGATGTGACCTGTCGCGTTGAAAGGTCAGTGTTTCTTTGCGACTCCAGTGCCGCCGGGACAATTAAGGTGAATTATGAAGGTAACATTTGTGACGCGAGAGAAAGGTCATTTCAGTGTCATTGGGGAGGGTCCCTTCTTCCCCTGTATGCTCAATGCTGGGAAGATGAAAATAAGGGTTTTGCTAAATTAATTCGTGCGGAGGAATGGTAGCAAGACAACAATCCAATCAACAGCGCAGATAGGGAAAAAAATGGCAGACTAAAAACGAGAAGAGAGCAAAATAATCACCCCAACAGAACACCCGAATTAAAAGCTCAGAGAGGCAAGAGGGTTGAGGGAGTGAATGGATGGGCGTAGTAGAGAAGGGATTTGGTGGTTTCGAATACAGGCATAGGAGCAGGACGTGTATGGCCAAATACAAAATTTAAGATATTCTCCATGATACTCCTATTTCATTCATTTGATGTGAAATTTTTACGGTGCCACTCCATTCCAAAAATTAAATGTTAAATGTGGATATTACGTGAGAATAATGGGGTGGCGGCATTGGATATGGATCGCCATGGCAAAAGCGTTACATATTTCAAATCAGCCCTTAGGAAACAATGAAATGATGATGGTTTTAAAAAGGTGAGATGTTTGTCTCGCATGCCCTCCAGGTTCAAACGCGTTCACATCCATCACATACAACCTTCGAGCTTCCATGCGTGTCTCTTATCAATGCAAATGGATTATCGATACAAAGATTTGGACCAACGTCTGGAAGCAAATTTCAAACTACATTATGCATACATTTAACTACCATTTAAAGGGAAGGGGCACTGTACAAGCTTAGCTTTTGACTTTTCAGAATTTGTGATATTCAATTTGGAACACTTAAGGGCTAATTGGCTTACCAACCCATCAGCGTTTTCCTCACTCTGTCAACAATCTGACTCCTAGATCGGGGATTTGATAATGGAAACTCAGGACTATCATCCAATAGAAATCTATAAACCTCCCACTGGCGGTCAGATGTAGAATGTCTTCCAATTTCAGCCTACAAATAAAGCCCAACCATCAACTTTGTTCCAAGTTATCACACTACTAAGATCAACTGGGAAATATACGAATAGCCAATCTTCTTACCGAGAAAATGCAGATCCCAAGCACTTTCAAAGCAAGAGTAACATCGTAAAAAACACGAGGTCTGCCCTTTCCAGACAACTCAACTGGATTGGCAACAAGAAGTTCAGTATCTGGCCCACGGTTTGCAATAATTACACGCAGAGGATGGAGCATTTCCATCTTTAAACGAGTTGACAATGTAGCTTGCTTATCAGGATCCACAATCTTTTTACCATCTACTTGTTGGATGAAGAGGTCTATTTCACGGGAACCTTTTGTACTTGTTGAAAATCGTCCATAGGCTACCTAATCAGTAAAGGAAACTGCTTAGATTAGAAAGGGTACAAAAGGTTACTAAAAATAGGACAGCTCTGCAAAATTTCTATGTAGGGGTAAAAAACAACTAATCAGTTGTGCCTACAACAAACAGACATACGTTATCTTGTCTTCTACAAGAATGGTGTCCTATCTGAGTTGGATACCATGATTCAGTAAACACATGAAAATAATCTTGCTTAAAATTGACTTGGAGCTAAATGATGTTCATGCCAACTAAGACAAAGCAATATCTGAAGTGAAAAAGGGATACAATCAACAGTAATTAGCTGATATCATCTTACCTGAATATTGCAGTCCTTCAAGGTCCTCATAATATCATAGATGAGTCCCTTTTGATCAACACAGTGTAGTTGTAGTAATGTGCGAGCAGGGCTCAAGGAATTATCAATAGTAACAACAGATCTTTTAAGTTTTGCCAGCTCTGGACTAAGACCCTGAAAATGGGTCTCAGTATGAGAGAGCTTTGAACTGAAAAGTTCTTCAGCAACTGCTGGAGTAACAGAAGAGAAAGAGTGCTGAAAATTTTCATATTCTGGGCCTGCCAACTGAAGTTCGCACGTTAGACATGACTCTCCTAGAACACCATTAAGTTGCTCGCATGTCTCATCTTGTCGCTTCTTCGTGTGCAATAATTCCCTAAATCATGCAAATTCATTTAGGTAATTACAAAGGTGTATTGCATAAAAACTGTAGACAGTTAGTCAAGAATACTAATTTGCTAAGATGCCATCATGACTTAAACAACGTTAATAGGGCAAGATAAGAAGGAACTGTTTGCGCAAAAGCACTTCTAATTGATCACAGCAAAGAATTTAAGGTAAGAATTGACCTTAAAGGCGCAGAGCTATCTATTCTACCAAGTGACTTTAAATTAAGAATGAAAATCAGGAACCTAATAGGTATTAGTAAACGAAACAATCCTTCTGTCCAGTGCCATCAATCATATTAAAAAGTGAATGTCCATTCAATGTTCAATGCCTAGTTACTATTTCTTACTGCCGGTCTTGAATCATTAAAGCTACTAATTTAGGTAATCATCATGTAATATTGCCATTCTTTTATTTCAAACATAAAATTGGCTTCCAAGCTAGAACAATCAGAATGAAAAGGATTGAGAACAAATCAACACATATTTGAATCAATATCAAGATGAACAGATACAAAATATTCTTAATTTTTCATTTTTGGCTTTTACAATTGTTGTAAGATTAAGGATTAAATTTGTAACTAATATGCAGTACTTTTTTAACTCGATACTATTTGCTTATGACTTTTTTCTTGTATAAACAATTCTAATGATGTTCCCTTTATCTATAAATACGGGAAAAACCTCACATGCTATCAGTAACAAAGAAGAGGTCCATGACCCTTCCATCTGGTGTGGTTGAAACCTTTACTCTTTGAATAATAAGTTCTAGTTCACAAAGAACCTGAGTAACATCTGCAAGAAACCACAGATCAATCATAAAGTAGCATGACAACAAATTTTTTTTTCCAAGTACAAGATTTACTAGATTAAGACCCACCATGTAATAAGCCCTTCCTGTTGAGGCAAAAGAACTTCAAAAGGTAAACAGACGGTGCCGGCCGAGTTGGTGGATCGTAGTAGATATAGATTGAACAAGAAGGACACACAGAGAGCAATCTGCTTTTCAGGTTTGTCCATCTCATGGCTGTAAAACTAGGCAGTGGAAGTACCCAAAAGATAACATAGCACCATCTACCGTCGGTTGAAACATCTAATAATCAAATTTGAATCACATGTCAGGAACTACATGCCATAGTTCATAAACATTATTTAAATATTCAATTTAACAAATATAGAATCTCAAAACAGGACCAATTGATTTGAATATTGACAATTAAAAATAAAAAATCATAAGCATTCATATTACCAAATGTCCAAAAAAGAGACAAAAATGGACTGGAAAAAGATATTAACATATTGAGTAACGAAGAAAATAGAAACTTATTATCAAATTGAAAATCAGATTTCATAAAAATGAATTAGCGTAATTGAAATGATAAAGAAAACCGATGAGGGAAAGTTGTAATTTTACTTTCAATATTTAACCAACAATCACAGGACATCACATTTTCCACTTGAAACCAAATGCAATGCGCTAATATAGGAACTATAGTACTACAGTTTAACAAATGACAAAAGCACATTTTTTATCTGGGTAAACAGTCGCCACTATCCCGTGATACTAACAGAACCGCAACCAAAAGAAACTGGCAACAAAATACAACGTCAAAAAAGAAATACTGAAAACTTGAGGTGCATGACCAAATCATAAAATCCCAGATCCATAATCCAAGCTTACCGAGTTATGAAATGCCAAAAAAGTAAGCGTATTCGAGCTGGATTTGATGGGAAAAGAAAGCGAAAGAAAAGAGAGAAGAGAGAGGGATAGAAGACAAATCAGAAGAAATATAGCAAGGCAATCCAGTCATCTTGCATATCATGAACGAAACAAAGAGGTGGCGGGAGTGAGACAGAGAGAGTTTAACCAGCTCTAGTAATGCAAAGGCCGAACTCGAGTATGATACGGCAGAGATCACAACCGAGGCCGGTTTTGTCGGGGCAGTTAACGGTGATGACGAAGGGCTCGTCGGCCTTCTCGCCGCCCTGGATCTGCACCAAGTCGTCGTTCCGGACCCCCATGCCTCCGCCTCCTCCGCCGGAGCGCGAAGTGAATGCCGTCAGACTCAGACACACAGGCCACGGGCAGACGGCATCAAACAATCTTATGGAGGGAGTGGATAAGCGAGAACGAGCAGCGGCTCAAACGAGTGGCGGCCGTGGTTCGGAGGTTGGGTGTGATGGGAGGTGGCGTAGACGGCGACTCCAAAAACTAAAAGTGCCGGCAGTCCTCTCCTCCCCGCCAAACCGAGTTGTCGGTCCTATTTATGCATTCTTAGCCGCCGCCTCCGCTCCGCAATACCATGTGAACCTGGTTCGGAAAGAGGAGGGTCCCGCCATCCTTCAGGTTGCGCACGTGGCGTTATACTATTCGTTCCTTCCACCGCTGAACTCTCAAGTTAAGAGAAATTATAATTAGCTAAGCCGCTAGGGATTGTGTCTTTATTCCATTAATTATTGTGGAGTATTTTGTTGTTTCGGGAGAACTTGGTGCTGGTGCTGGTGCAGGTGATCTGACGGCGCAGTGCGTTCGGTAGGTAGAATTGCAGATTGTCTCCTTTACCTGCGGCACTGCTCTCCTGCCGTGGCAGAGGAAGTGCTTCCATTTTATAAGAGCAGTCGATCTGATGATCCACAGGACCACAGCGCCTATATTAATATATATTAGTATAATATTAAAAAAACAATATTAAGAAAATATTTTTTTATGATTTATATAGATATGAAGTGTTATTTTCGAGATTGACAGTGTATGTAATCAATCTCAAAAATAAATAATTCACATGTATTTTTTATACTTAGTTTAAAGTAAATAAAGAATATAAAAAATGCTTAACATAGCCTGAAATATGTATGAAAGCTGTTTAAAATTAACTATATATGTACTAACATATGTTAACATAAGGGTTAAGGATGTTAACATGCACTAATAGTCATCAATTTTAAATATAAGCATTATTTACCCTAAGCTTAATGTTAATAAAAAATCTTCTTAGCCCGAGCTCGTGCATATCGTATCAGGCGGGCTATCTTGGGCTGTCCGCACGCACAAGTTGGCAGGCAGCTTTCAAACCCACTATGATATCTATGATGTCCGTGCACGTAAGATTGAGCTCATACACATACAAATAGGACCTTATTATGAATGTGCCTAATATATGCAGTTAATTTTAAGAATAAATAGCTCCTATAAAATAAAAATAAACTGCATATGAAACTCTTGAAATACCGAATAATTTCTAGTGATAAGAGGTAATTAAGGTATTTTCTGTTTCTTTTATTAATTTGGAGAATTGGAGTAATGAAGATTAAAGGCGTCTGTCTAGCTTGAGTCAACGATGAACTGAGTTGCATTTGTATAAAAAAAAAATCGGCTGGTTTGTTTTGCTCTCGTATTAAAACAGAGATAAAAGAATTTTTCTGTGTCCAAATTGTCACACTCATTACATTCATCCACAGTGCAGGTAGCAAGGGGACGGAGCTGGTCCAAGTCAATCGATTCCGTCGTTCACCGAGTGATTCTTGCTTCAAAAGAAGGCTGGCTACGGAGACAGAAAGGCAGCCACTGCCGTGCAAGTGGCTTCGCAGGTCCGGATATGCATGGTGCACGTTGAATCTCCCTCGGATGCGTTGTCTGTACCCGTGGAAGTAGCTGATGATCATGATTGAGAATGACTCCTGCGCAGCCGTCGAATTTTTTAAGGTAAACTGTACTCCATCAAATTATCCGCAGTAATCAAGTCAGCTTCCTTGCATCAAGCCACAAATACAGCAATTTAGACCAATTAATACCTCGTGTGTCCAACGTGCATCAATACCAGCTAGATTTTCAACTAAGGCGTACTTTTAGTTGATTTTTTTGGGAAAAAATATTTTTTTCAACTAAAAGAAAAGAAGCCAATAACGAAGAAGAAAGAAGCTCAAATGTAATCTTTTTCCGTTTAAAGTAACTTTCTCCATGTAAGTCTCAACTGAAGATAATTGTTTATTTCCACACCTTACACGAACACAGAGTTTACTTCCCGAATAGCTGAATCAGAATAAGAAAGTAACGAAGAAGGAAAATGAGAAAAAAATTTATATATATTTTTTTGAAGTAAGGTAAATTATTAGGGCCGGCTCAACATAGTTTGACGACTAAGGCAAAAGTATTAAAGGTATAATACAAACATCTTTTAGAATATGAATGTAATTAACTAACTACTAACATATTTTAATTTATAACCTTAAGAAAAATTATAATATATTTCAATTTTTATCTTTATGAAAATTATATGACTATCGACCTCTTCTAGTTATTTTTACTTTGTCCTAGATCATAAATATTGGTAAAAAAAAATCTGATATTTAGTTACTCTTCACTTTCTTTGTTTATTTTATTAGGATTTTCACTTTCTTATAATTTTTTTATATTTTTCATTAGAATTTGATAGTATAATATGCACATTCTCCTTTTCTTTTCCTACTCAATCACCATCCATTTTATTAACATTGGTTGTTTAATTACTAAACATTTGCTTAAAATTTTCACAATATTGTTTATTACTTGTACCATGTTTATCAAGAGCTCCTTTTTTAGATTGAATATATTCTTTTAGAGTTTTTTTATGTATAGATTCATATTTTTGTTTACTAATATCATCTCACTTTGAGAATTAAGAGAGATAAGAGAGCCTAAAAGATGGGAGAAAGGATGAGATTGTGTTATTAATTTTTACACTTAAAGAGAGAGACAAGGGACTCCTTGTGGCATAGAATGGGAACTATTTAATAGTCTATAAGGGTTAGTACAAAAAAAAAGCCTATTAAGGTGTGGTATGTATATTTAGTAAGTTGTTATAGGGTTTACAATGTGAAATATTTAAGTACAAATTACAGCTCAATTTTTATTTTGTGAAGAATTACAACCCAAATTGTAGGTAGTTGCTACTTGTCCCTTATTATATATTGGAAAAGTTAAGATTACGCATTATGCTTACGAGTAGTATGATATGGAGAGATGTTGCTATTAAAAGACATAAAAATGCAAGATTTCTTAGATGCTCTTTGGCTTCTTTTACACTTTTTTTTTAATTAAAACATCATAGTATGAATGAGTCCTTATCTTCTGGTGGGGCCTTAGGCAGCCGTCTGAGCCTCTCCAACCGCCCCTTGTAAATTATTTTACACTCCTTTGATAAAATGATTTTTATATCTTCTAATATTTCATTTCAAAAACTGCACATACACCACTTGCTATAAAAAAAAATTAGTGGTTATTTTTAAATAACAAAAATATTCATTTTCACTTAATTGCCAAGGGGATCATAATGGGCCGCGTCTGACAGACACCCAATCCTCTACCCGATTATTTATCATGTTCCCATCAGTTGTGGCTTGTTTAGTGTTTAAGTGGATAAAGGTATTTTTATTATTTTAAAATATCTATTAATTATTTTGTTAACAACATGGGGTACGTAATTTTTGAAACATTAGGACGTGTAAGTGCTATTTTGCCAAATGTGAAGATGATTAAGTACAGTTTACCCTTTAAAGTAAGCACCTCCTACCGTATATGAAATTGGAAAATAGTGAAAACTTATAATCATCTTTAGTTTAACTCCTTGCAGTCTCTAAGTGAAAATTTCTTATTCAACATGAATCATGATAAATGTGAATCTAGGATAAAGAAAGATATGTTTACTACATTTTTTCCAAAATATAAAAAAAAATGGGTAATGAGGAAGACATCAACAGCCAACCCTTCAACTTGCAGCATTCTGTTCCATAAGACCCCAAATTTATAAATTTTGTGGGCTCCTCAAGGTCCTGGATATGTGATCAGCATTAACATCAGCTCATATACCTTTGGCAAAGTGGTCCTCAAGTTTCTGGCCCGTTCCTTTCATCATCAAATTGTATAACTTATTTGCTAGACAATGTCAATCTCCCCCCTAACTAATACCCAATACCCCAAAAAAGAAAAAAGTTTGGTATTTTTTTACTACTCAGTATCTCTCTACTATTTTGTTGTTGGCCACCTTTCTTCTCCCGTGTTGGTGCCAACACCGGCATCTTGTTACCTACGCTAGGAAATAGGCCGACGACACTCACAGCAAGGTGTCGGCTAGAGCCAGGGCCAAACCAAACTCAACTAGCAGCGGGGTGGGCTGGGGTCATGGCCCTACTGCCTGTGTTCACTGTCTGCATATCATCCCACAATGGGGCTTGTAACGTTTGGGAGTTTTTTAAATTTTCAAAGTCGACCATGAAAAATTAGGGTGTTAGACCCCTTAACTTTCTTATGAGAATAACTTGATTATCGGTTATAATTGGTGACTGAAACCTAGATGACAATTAGACAGAAAGAGCTTTAAAATGCCACTAAAAATGTGCTAATCGGAGTTCGGATGAGGGAGATACGACCATTCGAAGTTATATATAACACACAAGACCTGTTTACCTGAATTAGACGCGTAAATTGGCCTTTTAAGTCACTGTACAGGACCGATTAATTAATGTTACAAAATTATGTTTTAAGGGCCCAATTAAGTGGCATAATTGGTGAAGTTTTTGCCTAACTCCTAGAGGGATTACGGTTCCTAATCCCTACGCTTATAAAAAGATAATTAGGGCTCTTGGGGTGGGGAGCTTTGGATGGAAGGAGGAGGAGCCGTCGATGGAATTTTCCAGTGAGGCTCTGGCGACACTTTTTGCGGCAGTGGATCGATATCAAATCGAAAATTGAGGTAGGATCATTATCTTAGACTTCAGGTTGACCTTAGTGGGGTTTTATTGACTAAATCAGAATGCAAGGGGATTTCCTCAATTACTATGATTGCTCCTGTGGAACGATAATTTTCTGTCTGTAGGCCAGTTCTTCCTCGACCGAGGCCAGCTAGTCACTAAAGGGACTTAGGGCCAAGGTGGCTGGAATCACTGTCGAACGCCGGGCTGACTAGTCCCAGCCCTGCGCCTAGCTAAGGCGACAACTACAATGGCCGGTAGTGAATAGTTGTAAAAGGGATAGAAAAGGCAGCGCCCTTGGTCACTGGGTAGAAGAGGAGTAGCCACTCACCGCTGGCGGGGTTAGCTCCATTAGAATCGCTGCTTGACGGTGATTTATTCTGGCCTGGCCCTACAACAAGTGGTACACCGGTGGCAACCGGTAGGATCTGGCCGTGCAGAGAGATCCAGATCCGCCATGTGGATCTAGGCACCCCAGGCAGAAGCACTGGTGTATGGGCTTCTGCCTCTGCAACCCTTGCATGGGCGATTCTGCCAGTGCCGAAAAGCCAGACTAACGGCATAAGACGTATAGTCCAGCCACTGCCCGTGGCCCTGTGGGTGTCTCCATGAGGAAGATGACCCGCATATGGGTCATCGAGTCTGGCCCAGTCCGGCCCTATTCCAGGCCACACTGCTGACCTGGTCTGGGTCGATTTAAAAAAAACAAAGAGGGAAGTGAATCAGGTCTGGTTCAAAGGGATTAAATGTTTAATAAATAATAGAAAATTACTCTTGGACCTTGAGAGTTATAGGAGTATTATGACCAAGTTTCAAACCTAGTAAAAATCCTAGAGAATGTAAAATGACCCTTTTACCCCTTGTAGTTAAATTACTGTATGATATTCACTTACCCGACCTAGGGGCTCCGGTTCAGGGGCCTATGAGTAGATGTAAAAATTATAAAAATCTCCAATAAGATATTAATGTGTACCCTAAATATAGACCAAACCTCATAGTGAGTAAAAATCCCGGTGAGTGGGTAATTGACCGTTTTCCCCTAGGGTTAATCGTAAAACCGTTAAGTTAACCAAGGTATGTTCAAGGGGTTCATGACTCTGTCACATGCCATGAAAATTACACAAAGTCCATGAAGTTAAGTAGTACCCTCAAGCCTAATTTTGGGCCTATTGAATGTCAATAAAGCCTTAAGCAAAATAATAGACATACCCCTTACGAGCATACCGCCCACATTCGTGTTAATGGAAGCGCAAGTCAATTTGAGGGTGCAGCCTTGGGAGAGGGCAATGACTTAAAATCAATAGAGGGGCAATAAAATGACCAGAATAACATAAGTGAGGATTTCATACCTTAGGTGGTAAAATTACCCTAATGCCCTTAGGGCAGTATATTCCGTTTTTGTCGAAATATATAACCTAGATAACCAAGCGTTAGGGTACCTTAGAGTGACGTTAAATGGCTTCAAAAGGAAGGGATGTGACCAATAAGTGACATGAAGACTTTGTCAGGTCACAATGTCACGGGAAACAAGGGAAATAACCATAATTCTCAAGGTTTAGGACAGTGTATTACACGTGTCTGCAACACAATGTAAAAATCCACTAGGGTATTATATATGTCACTCGTGCAATATGTTAATTTACACTCTCGGGCTTGAATTCTCCAAGCCCTAGCCCTGTAAATGAGTTCAATGAGATTCTGTTTATTATTTATGCACTTGTATGACTGCATGTTATTTATGTCGCTTACTATGATGCATGTTTTTATTATTAATGCGTTGATTTATATCGATAACTTAAGATCAATGAAGATTAATCAATAGACATTGGTTGTTGTTCAATTTGGGAAAGAACATCTAATCAAGATAAAGACTAAAATACCCTCAATAGGGTTTGGAACATGTTCATGGAGTGAACGGGGCCCTGACATAGAATTTTACATTGGTTAATGAACAGAGGGTGGTTTTGGGAATTTTTTTTTGAGTCATAGCTCAGTGGATGAGCTATTTATTGGGCGGATTCATGATGTGAAGAAGACCCAAATTGTTAGACAAATACTTAACTAGATGATAATAATCTAGTTTAAGTTTTAAATATTTAGGGGAGTCAATAGTCATAAAGACCTGAGGCTTCTATGAATACATTAGTAATGTCTTAGAAGACATTTTTTTTCTAAAGTTGGGGAATGGTGGAGATTGTGATACACTTCTTCATTGCCACGACAGTTTGGGTATTAACCATAGGGTCTTTACTGCGGGTCTCTCGCAGGTCTTCCCAAGACTATATAGTACGCATGAAAAGTGGAGGTGTATGAGCATCATGGAAGGCTTATGCTTCTCGCTAATCTATGTCTATGAGCACAATTGGGATCTTCTTCTCCAGATTCATGGTAGGCTATTGAGAGCCCCGGGGATTTGGGTCAAGCTACTGTTAAGCAGTCTACTCCAATGTTGAACTCCTATGTTTGATGAATTCTTTGAAAGTCAAGTTATCTCCAAGTGAGTATATATTATATTAAACCTAGAGTTATGTTTAAATGATGAAGAGTATTAATTATTTAATAATGGTTGTGAAATAATTAATAACATTGTTTGATATTGCTTGTTAATTAGACATGTAGAACAATTAAAGGATTTGCATAAAATATAGGTAGTTTAAAAATACTTAAGTATTGCATGTGTGATGCTATGCTTCTTAGGATAGTTTTAGGTAGAACTACATCTAAATTCGATCTTGTTAGATACATTGGAGATGTTGTCTAATATGTACGTAGGCAACTAACATCGGGTGATGTTGGCCTGATTCAAAAAATATTGATAAAACTCTTTTCCCCTTTGGAAGCTCTTTTCTTGAGGGTGGAGAGGTTTTGTTGTTGTTGTTGTGGTTGTTTAGTTTAGTTAGTTGAAGGTTCCCAGGCGATGAAAAATTAGACCAACATTGTCGAGCACATGATGAAGTTCTTCGTTTATGCAACCCGATACGTAAGTATATTGATGTGCCTGATGCAGGCACGATCGATATCTAGGAGAAATATGCAGGGAATTGGGAGAAGTAAAGGAGAAAGGGGAGAAACTGGAATGCAATACTTGCATAACTGTGAAAATAGAGAGGATCGCCCCATATAGGGGACGACTAGTCCCCTAGGGAGTTGCGCCAACCCAACGCAAGGCCGGCCCAATTCCTTAGGAACGCATGCCAGTTAGTGGTTCGGCTAACCCGGGCCACTAACTGAACCAACCCAAATTACACCCAATTATCCATAATACTAACTATTACAATAGCAAATCGTCCAAAGCAACTATAAAAATAATAAATTAAAGTCTAATCACTAGTCCTTTGCGGAACTGGTCAAGTTTGGTCATCGTGCACAACATATTTCTTTGACGTGATAGGAAACTTAGTTATTTATTTTCATACGGATGACGAACTTGTACTTAGAGATGGATGAATTGTTCTTATTGAGTTTTGAGATGTGTAATAATATTATATGATTTGATATTCGTATTTGTGAACCCTAGTTATCATGACATGGATATTTAATTGAATGATTTATTTTGTATTTAAGAAAAAAAATTCTTGTGACTTATCGTTCGTGTTATTTAAAAAGACTTTTAAAAATCCAGGTGATGACAGGGCTAGGAGGGGGAGTTGGGTTGGATCATACATCATGCTTGGAGCCTTCAATCGATTTGTTGACCACCTTTTTTGCTCTTTTATATGGTCTCCAAATTGAGGAAACTACTCTCTTTTTTGTGTTTACCTATTTGGCTGGTGAGATTCACGGGTGTCGTAGAAAAACATGGAGCTTAGCGAGGCCCAAATAGGTGAAAGGTTTGTCCTTTTACCCATGTTGTGGGTACCTTGTTTCATATCTGCCATCTTGTTCTCTCTCTTTGGTTTTCCCAAGTGGATTCAATTCGATTTATTTGGTTGGAAGCTCTGATCTTGGGGTCAAGTCATGAGCATCAGGGTGTAAGCATAATTGAATAATCAATTCTCCAAGTTTTGATGTTGGTAGCTTGCCATGTCAACGACAATTATTTTAATTAGTTATAACTAGTTGTTTTCCTTATGTAATATGGGATTTCGAACCTTCTATGTAACCAGGGATATAAATGATGTATTCATTATATGCTATGTTTTAGAGCATAATACACGAAATTCAAATATTGCCACATGGTATCATAATTTTTTGACCACTATCATTTTTTAGCTTGTTCTTCCATCTTTTCCGTAGCTAACCCATTGTCTTCTTCAGTAAACCTCGGTCCTCGTTATTAGAAGTCTCTAGCTGCTCTACTAAGTGGGTTTAGCTTCTTCAACTTGTGCTCTTCTCAATCGTATCAATGATGGCTTCGTCATCTTCCTCTACAAAATTAAGAATTCCATACCTCTCTCCTAAAGTGAACTTCTTAATTTCTCACATTACATCTCAAGTAAATCTCAAACTCGATTCCCCAAATTATTTGATTTGGAGAACACGGGTCTACAATATGTTCAAAGCTTGTCAACTTCTATAATTTGTAGAGTCTGTTTCTTAAAACCTCTAGTGACTCTCTAATTAAGATGATTCAAAAAAGTATGTTTCTATCCTTATTTCATTCAATGAAATGTGTCTAATAGTCTTCTTCTTAGTTGCTTGCATGCCACTATATCTTCTTCCATATTGAGCTATATTATTGGTCTTCATTCTACATTTGAATGTTGGAAGTCTTTTGAAAGATGCTATATGTCTCTTACTAGATCTCATGTAATGTAATTGAAGACTTAGTTGCATAGTGTTTCGAAAGGAAATTCTTATAAGATGAATTATTTGTAGTAGATTAAAATTTCAGCATATTAATTAGTTGCCCTTGATGAAGAAGATTTAATTTTGACCTCTCTTAATTGTTTGCTTTCAACATGTACATCATTTTAAACTTCAATTCAAACTCATTATGTTCCAATTACAGTGGAAGAATTACATGTTATGTTATATGTTGAGGAAATTAATCAAGAAAAAATGAAAACTACATAATAAGTTCTTCCTCTCGTATAATGCTTTATCTTCTAAAAATCATTTTGGTTCTTCATATGCTGATCTTGCTATTGAACAAATAAATGTCATGTTTTCTAATTGTGAAAATTTTCATTTGGGCAAAGGTAATTACTATGGTAGTGACCGAGCTAATAAAGGTCGCGACCATGGTTCTTTTTATCATAACAATTTTTAGACCTCTCTGCACCAAAATATTCGACTCTTTCTTCCAATGGCTATTTGATGATATATTCGCTAACTGCATGCTAAGTTTGTGGCAAAAATAATCATCAAGCTCTTCGATGTTGTTATCGGTTTGATCTTTCTGATCAGGCACTACAACAACCCTCAGCTAAATATAGATCTAGAGTTTAGCCAACCTTATTAGCTATGTCTGCTCAACCTAAATTTGCCTCTTGGATAGCTGAAACTGGTGCATCTCATTACATTATTGTTGATTTCAGTCATTTACAAAATTACTCACCTTATAATGGTCAAAATAATGTGCTTGTGGGTAATGATAAGCAAATGCCTATTCAAAATATTGGCAATGGTTTTTTACCTACTCCTAATCATATTTTCCAATCAAATAGCCTTCTTTATGTGCTTCTTTTTTTGCCAATTTAATTTTTGTTCATCACTTTGCCAAAGACAACAATTTTAATGTAATTTTTTAATGCTAACATTATGTCCATTTAGGATCGTCATTTGAAGGAAATTATTTTTCAGGGGCTCAGTAGAAATGGCCTATATTAAGTCTTTTCTTTACCATTGACTCCTTCAACTTTTCTAGCTTAGATTTCTATTTCTCTTCTTCACAAGCGTCTTGGTCATCCTTCAGTCTCCAAACTTCAATCCTTAGCTTCTTGTCTTTGTATTTCTGCTTGTGATCTTACATCTTTTTTGTTGTATTACTTGTCAAAACTGTAAAGGTCACAAATTGTGGTATTCTTCTCACTATGTTGCATCTCGTCCTTTTGCTTTAATTCATAGTGATATTTGGGGTTCTTCACCATATGAATTCAAATATGGTTTTCATTATTATATTTTTTTCATTGATGATTTTACTTATTTCACATGGTTCTATCCTCTTCAAACTAAATCTCAAGTCTTTTTTGCACTTGCAACAACTGGTTGAAGCACAATTTAATGCCAAAATTCAGAGTTTTGATTTGATAATGGTGGCAAGTATGTTCACCATCAGTTCACGATATCTCTTATTGTGTGGAATTATTCATCAGTTTAGCTATCCATATACACCCTAGCAGAATGGTGTGAAACACCTTCCTATTTTGGAGAGTGGCCTTGCTATGCATCAAGTAACTTCTCTTCCCTTTTATTATAGATTGATGTCTTTAGTATTGCTAATTTTTTGATTAATCAATTACCAAGTTCTATTTTGTGTGATAACTCTCCCTTTCAATTGCTTTTTAATACTCTTCTTAGTTACTCATCCTTTAAGATTTTTGGTTATACTTGTTTTCCATGGTTTCACCCTTACAATTCTCATTAAACTTCTTCCCAATTAAAAAATGTGTGTTTTTCTTAGCTATCATTCAGCTTCCAAAGGTTATTGTTGTTTTGATAAAACTACTGCCAAAATTTATGTTTCTTAACATGTCAAGTTTCATGAGTTTGTCTTTCCTTTCTCCCCCTTATCCTCTTCTCCTTCTTATCCCACTATTCCTTCTCTTCTTCTAGTCACCTGTCATACCCTTCATTATGGTCATTCCCTTTCTTCTTTTAATATTCCTCTTCAATCTTCTGATTTCTCTTAAAATTTTCCCATGTCAGCATCTTTCTTCTTCTTTCAACTCCTCTTCTCCTTGCAAATCTTCTCATGCCCCTTCATGACCCTCAGTACACCGTATGACTATTCGCTCCAAATTCGGCATTGTTAAGTCTCAAATTCCTCTTAGACTTCTTACTATGTCTACTTCTAACTCATATAATATTGAGCCAACTAGTTTTACATAAGCAATCAAATTCTCTCATTGGTGCCAAGGTATGTCCTCTGAATATGATGCATGGTTTTACAAGACACTTGGTCTTTAGTTTCTGCTCATTGTGTTCAAAATATTATTGATTGTAAATGTGTTTTTCAAATAAAAAAGAATCAAATGGCTCAATTGCTTGTTATAAGGCATGTTCTATGGCAAAAGGCTTTCATTAAGAGGAATGTATTGATTAACATGGTACCTTCAGCCATGTTGTTCACAAAATCACAATTCGATAATTCTTGCCCTTGTTGCACAGTGTTCCCGGTCCATTCGTCAGTTAGATGTTAATAATGTCTTTCTTCATAGGTATCCTGATGAAGAGATTTATATGTCTTAGCTAGTTGGTTTCGTTGATGCAGGATTTTTCAACACATATATGTCAATTGAAGAAGGCCATTTACGGTTCAAAATAGGCTTTGGCTAATGGTTTACTCAATTTTCTATCATTATATTGGCTCATGGTTTTCACACAAGTTCTATTGATCCATCATTATCTATCTCCCACTTACATGATGTTATAATTGTTCTCATGATCTATAAAGATGATATTTTGATTACTCGCCCGGACAATGATTACATTCAAGTCATTATCACTCAATTAAGCACTGAATTTGCTATCAAGGTTTTAGGTCCTCTATGTTATTTCCTAGGAATTGAATTTTATCACACATCCTCTAGTTTATGGTCATCACAATAAAAAATATGCATATGATTTACTCCAGTGTTCTAGTATGATAGATTACAAATTTGTTGTCACTCCCATGGCAATAACTAATAAACATTCCTCACAAGATGCTTTGTACATTAATCCAACATTTGATCGCCAAATTGTTGGCGCTATGTAGTACTTAACCTTCACCCATCCTAATATTTGTTTTGTTATGAATAATGCATGTCAGCATATGCATTCCCCAACTTAAGACAATTTTATTACAATCAAAATAACATTTTCATTATGTTAAAGGTGCCTTACATTTTGGATTGCAATTTATTACTAGTCCTCTACAACTTACTGCATTTTCATACTTTGGTTTGGTAGATCATTCTCGTCATCATTGTTCTACTAGTGGAACTTGTTGTATCTTGGATCCAATCCAATCTCTTGTTCTGCAAATAAACAAACTAGTATTGTATGCTCGTCTACTGAAGCTGAGTATCGTGTCATTTCTCAAGTTATTGCTGAAGTTTCTTGGCTGCAAATGCTTTTAGCTAAATTACGCATTTCTCTTGTTTCTACTCCACAAATTTTATGTGACAATCTTTCAGCCATCTCTCTCTCTTATAACCATGTTTTTCATGCCCGAACTAAGCATATTGAAGTGGATTATGATTATGTTTGTGAAAAGATTCAATCCAAATCTCTGCTTGTTCAGCATGTCTCCACAATTGATCAAGTTGTTGATCTCTTTACGAAGCCTATTTCTGCTCATCGTCTAAAGTATCTTCTGTCCAAATTCATGCTTGAGCATTATGACCTTGAAGGGGGGTGTAAACATAAATAAACAGTCAATTCTCCACGTTTTGATGTCGACAACATGCCATGTCAGCGATAATTATTTCAGTTAGTTATAGCCATTTGATTCCTTTCTGTTATAGGATATTTGAATTTTGAATCTTCTCTATAATCAGGGATATAAATGGTGTAATCATTTTCTACTCTACCTTAGAGTGCAATATACGAAAATTAAAATACTTCTACATGGGGAGCTCCTCAATATCCACCCCACGGAACTTAAATTTCCATGTAGGCCATTTTCTCTTGTTTATGGTCTTGTGTAGATTTGTTTGCTTAGGTTGTTGTCACTGCCTAAATGCAATTTTGGGTTTGAATGTGTAATAACCCTAATTTCTAACATGATCTTCTTATAAATTTTGTTATTTATAATTTTCCTAAGTAATTGGAGCTCGTGGAGATGAGCGTAACAAGTCATAAAACTCGAAAATCGGAGGTCCGGAACAAAAAGTACAACCTCGGGAAATGTGTTCAACCAGCAGGACCCACTTTTGAAATTTGGGTAAAACAATTCTTAAGTGGTCTAGTCTCATAGGGCTCGTCAATACGAGCTCAACGGTACCTAGAACGTGCAAATCCGAGTTTGGGATAAGAAGTTACGATTTTTGGAAATTAAAATAAATAATAAATATATTTTTTCGGCGGCTCGGCGTGGCGCAGCGCAGCGCGCGGCGTATGCCGCATGGCGCGCGCCGAACATGCGCTGAGCGTGCGTTTGTGGTGACAAACGCGCATTCGTCACGAGCGCACTCAGATTCACCGACGCCAGTGGGCACCAGCCGATTTTTGCGACGGCGCCAATGGGCGCCCACCTGTTCCGGCGGCGGTGCCCACCGGAATATTCCTCCTCCTCCCCTATATATACCCATTCCGGCCAGTTTTTCACCCACATCCGATTTTTATTTCCTTTCACTATTTTCACCATTCCCAACCCGTTTTAAGTCTGATTTTCATATTCCAAGACCCGTTTCCTACTAATTCAAGGGTGCTCTACGCATCGGAAGTGTTATTTTCTTAAGGCGACCCCTCTAAGACCTCAAAAAATGTGCCCCTTCCCTAATCCTCCACTTTCATCTTTTTACTGTTTCCAGACCATTCCCAACTCTTTTTAGCCCGTTCCAAAGCCCTACCCTACTAAATCAAGGGCATTCTACGCGTTGGAGTGGTTATTCTGCTGAAATTCTCGCTCGAAAGCTGATATCTTAAGGAGGGACTTTCTTTACTCTACGAGGAGATCTCGTTATATTTTGCACGTATTATAGGTAGGTAGCTTTAAATTATAATCGTATGCCGAGATTTTTACTCATTAAAGTTTTACTAAAAGTTTTCTGTTACTTTATGAAAATAAAAGCTCTGACTTTAAAATCATCTCTTCTTTTCGAAAATTTCTCCGAGTTTTGGGCAATCGTGCCGTCTGGATAGTTCTTGGTTCTTCGGAGCCAAGAATTATTATGATTTTGGATACCGCCAAATTTGGCATCTGGCGCGCACAGGATTGAGATGTCATGGATAAATCCCTTTCTTTCTGTCTCGCGTCGCCCCATGGGCGCGGGTGTAAGTCGTCTGGTATCGCGACATTTTGTGATTGTATTTTCAGATTTTCTGGATAATTTCAAAAGAAAAACGACACGATATGTGCACGAAGCATATTCTTATAACTTAATTTGACCCACTGAGTATGAATTTACTCACCTACCCTCAGACTCTGCAGGTGTTTCACTCGAATCTGAAGGAGTCGACGAAGGGTTTCCTTAAATTACAATTTTGTACTACTATTTTTGTACTTATGTAAATTATTGTATTGACCAATGTACAATGGCATGTGATGCCCAATTTTGAAAATCTTTGTATAATACAAAGTGTGTTGTAATTATTGTTTTAGTACATAGTGATCCTTGGTAATTGTAATTAAATTTTGTTACGTTTTCAAAAATTATTTTCTTTTATTCGAAAATATGAGGGACGTTACAAAATGTTATTGGAAGATAACTAGACAATTTCTGTTTTAGTATCTTAGGGAACCTATATCGCAGTTTCTTATATGTTATTCATTGATCATGAAAATTGTAATTTTAGCAGCAGTTTGAAAAAAAAGAGGGAGAGGAGGGCCTCTGTTGTTTCCATCGTTGTTCTTTTGTCAATCGCTACTAGAGTTGGAGAAGAGGGATAATTTTTTTTTTCTAACTTGGGGTGGGGAAGGATACATGAGTATGTTTTTAATAGTTTTAGGGGTATATAAGCAATGGGGGCTTTGAGTATTTTTTGGGAGGAAAATAGACGTGTTTATACTAATAAGGCCATGAGCTAGTTGAATCTATCGTTTCTTGTAACTTGGGATGGGGACCGCTATGCCCCTATGGATAGCTAGAATTTATCTTTGCCAACTTGACATAACACTGAGGCCATTGTTTGGTTCTTGTGTGCTTTAAGTGGTCCACTATGAAGACAAATATTGCGTGAAAGAACGTAGAGGAGAGACTCATGAGACCAGGACCCAGACAAGTAATCATTAATTGTTTACAAGTTGTTGCTACGACCGTATACAAGAAAACAATTTTCCTTTCACTTTCAACTGGTGTTAATTTTTAGGTCCAACATCTACTTTCATGTTCTAGCCTTTAGATCTCGTCTAAACTCCTTGGATTTCTCATCCCATGTATCCAGTTTAGTCCATTTAGTAAGTGGATTACATCACCTCCTTTAGCCAAAAAAATAAGTAGATAACATCAACTGAAGTGATATTATCTCATGTATAAATTTCCTGGGCATAATGTAGTTCCTACTAAGGCTTAAAGGTGACATCAATCCAATCCTGGTCCTTTCCTAGTTTGATGAATTTTATTTCCCCTACTTTAATGATAAAAGATTTGTATTACTTAATTTTCATTAAAGGAAAATTAAAAAATAAGAACAAGATTAATTCTAAGCAGTTTGTTTGCATCTATTATGGTGTCTTTACTTGTTTAAGTTAAAAATCAAGTGATCACATGAGAACGGTAGAAAAACATAAAAATACTTACGAAACACACTCTTAGGTAAATCAAGTGAGAAATCTGAAGCCACTCAAATCATTCATTGTAAGTTATAAATTCTCCTGTAACTAGAAAAAGTACATTCTTTGTAATTTGTAAAACTCACATATAAACTTCTTGAATCTATCGTGATAATGGTTTGTTTTTCTCGTATAAGCAACCATGGGTATAGGTTTGGCTTAGACATTCCCTGAAGCTTAGGGGGTCGGGTTAAGGTTTGGCTTAGACATTCCCGGAAGCGCAGGTGGTCGGGTGACTTGGATCTGTGTCTCAGCAAGTAATAATGTAAATAGAACAACAACCAACATGCCTTTATCCCACCCCTGCGTGACGCCTTGAGATGATATAATGATAGATCAATCACCCTTCAACTTGTATCTTTTTTAAGTATATAGGAATGCTGTTGGCTTGGGACCCAGATTAAAGAACTCAAAAGTAAAATATGTTATCAAAACAGTTCGGATTCAATCTCCAACATGATGTGTCAACAGTCATCACGCGAGGAAAAATGAGTTGAGTACTCGGCGTTTCTCTGCATCCACAAACAACTATTCTCTCTGTCTGTGAATCATTTATTTTTGACAAATCTTAAAGGGAAGCGTCCGCATATGTCCTAGAGCCTGAAGCGAGGGAGGGTGTTTAACCAGCAGCAATAAAGCCAACGCGTCTGCATCAGTTCTAGCTTTCCTGAAGGACTGAAAGGACACCACTGACAAATTTATGTATGCAGCTTCTAATCTTTTGAAACAGTGGAGCAATACGCCAAAGCACGTGCAACTGGGGTGCACTAAGAGCAGTTTGATAAGGATTAAAGAATCACTCAGGAGGACAGAAGTGGATGGTCCACAACATTAGCTATATGGTAAAGAGAATAGTATGAAGATACTGTCAAAGTTCTTCGAATTTTATCGAAATGGTCTTTTTTTGCACCCCAAATCCAAATGCATCACTATTTCTAGCTCATCCAAAATTTTTATCTTTTTTTTTTAAACCGATTGAGGCAAGCTAGTGGGATAGAGGTTTCAATAAGGGTTAACTTTTTGGCCTCGCGTTCTAGCAAGTTCTCCTTTGCCACTGAAAAATCTCCACCCTCATTTTATTTTAATAATATTATAGATATCAATATATATCCGAAATGACGGAATTGAAGCCAAATTTTGAATTTGTCATTATAGGTATAAAGACACGCACATGTTTTAAGCTTTAAAAAAACTAAAGGGCAGACGTCGACCCAATTGAGATTAATAACTAATTTTCTTAACCGCTTCCAGGACAAAAAAATCTTGGACCATATTATATGATCCGTAATATAGTAGTACGTAGATGCAAGCCGGTACTATGCTAGGGATCCTATGTAAAGATAGTTACAGTTTTTAATTATAAAATTTTGGTCAAGCTAGATTTAGGGTAGTTAACGAGCTAAGTTAACTTGTTGAGCAAGTTCAACTTGATTTCGCTCAACTAAAACTAAGCTCAATTTGAATCAAGCATGGTTCAAACTCGATTTGAACTTGAATAAACTTGAATTGAGTTTGATTATAACTCTATTCTACTCGGCTCGACTCAAATAAAACTCGAGCTCAAACATGAACTTAAATATAATTATAAAATTATATATAAATAATATATATATATATATATATATATATAATAAATAATACCTATATATGTATATTTTATATAAATATAATTATTAATTTAAATATATATTTATGACATACTCCCTCAATACTAATTAATAGCTTTATCTAATTAATTTATTTTAAAAAAATAAAAAAATATTAATTTAGGACGAATGAAGTATATAAAATAACATATAATCACAAACACATATATATATATATATATATATATATATATATATATATATATATATATATATATATATATATATATATATATATATATATATATATGAAAAAGTTTATATGAACTCGTGCTCATATACGCTTAGTGAGCCGGGCTCTATGGGCTGTTGGATTTACATCCGGTAGCCCATAATATTTATAGGCATTTAAACCCATTAGTATTATGGGCCGTCGGATGTAAATCCGACAGCCTATAGAGCCCGGGCTCATATAAACGGGTCTTATATATATATATATATATATATATATATATATATATATATATATATACACACACACACACCAATATCATGTATCATATATGATATATTATGATATACTAGACTCATTTATATGAGCCAAAGCTCATTCACAATTGCATAAGACCTGATGTTGTGCACCCCTAGATTTCGATCCAACAACACACATAATTGAGGAGGTAGATTAATTTATGCCTTCTTGCACCCTTGGATCTCGATCTAATAGCCCATGATAATTTAGCTCACGTTGATGTGCATGAGCCCAAACTTATATAAATTTTTTTCATAATATATATCCTTGTTAAATTATAATTAATATATAATTTTTATATATTATATATTTATATATTTTTTTAAAATAAAAATGTTGGAAACATAAACACTAACATACCCCTTATGTCCAAACTAATAGCTCCATTTAGTTTTTAAAGATGAACTAAAATTAGTTCAATTGAAAAACCTAATGGAACTATGAATATATAACGAATGGTCAACATAATATCACACTAATATACTAAAAAACACTTCTAAAAGAAGTATGATAACCAACCTTAGTTTACAAAAGAATAATTACATATTCTTTTAAAAGTTGACACATGACATTGGGACAGTCCTCAGCTTACATAATGTATCTCCTTTTATATGTATTTAATAATTTTTTAGAGGCATATAAAGGCTAAAAAATAGTTATTTTATGAGTGATTTATAAACATGTAAAGAAAAGAAATTACAAATAAGTAGATGGTAAAGTTGCCTAAGTGAATTTTTTATTTTTTTTATTTTTTAGTGATTATATGCACATAAAGAGAGGAAAATGACAATGTTACGTTTTTTGAGCATATGTAACTAAAACTAATTTATCATAGTTTTCTTATTTCCTAGTGACTATAGTCAAATGTTCAAAGTGTAGTTGTAATACTTGTTGAATTGTATTTATTAATATTTAATATAAAAAATGTATTAATATGTGTTATATGTTGTGTACTTTAGATTAATATATATTACTTTTATTTTTTTTATTCTAGCCCAGTTCGAGCCTAAGCTCATGATTCACTTATTGTAGTTTGAGCTTGAACTCGAGCCAAACTTAGGATTTCCAATTCAAGCCGAGCTCGAGCTAAAAATTTCAAGCTTATTTAAGCTTCAAACCAAACTTCAGCAATTCAAGTTCAAGCTATGAAAGTCCAATATTTGACTCAACTCAGCTCGTTGACACCCCAAGCTAGATTGTCCCAACAAAATCTCAATTAACATGATGCTATTTAACAAATGTCTCCATGAAAGCAAAAGTAAATTAAAATCAAGTTAGATAAGCTTCATTAAGAGGTTGTTTGTGTATTGAATTTGTGAAAGATTTTGTTGATTCTACCCTAATTATGACTTGAATTATCATAATCATAGCTGTGTGTAGAAGGTGGACAAAATTAAAAAATTTACCTAGGAGTTGATTTCAAGTCGTTTCAAGTTAGAATCGGCAAGAATCACTGAATCACTTAAGGTGATTTCGTCAATTCTGGTTCCCAGCCCCATTTTAAAAATTACAGATTTCATTATTTTTCAACGGTTATCTCTTTTATTAATTTGAACTTAGCAAAACATGTCATATAGTAGGGACTATTTTAAAATTTTAAAATTACCTATCCTTGTGGGATCTTATTTCATAAAGTTTAAATTTAGAAGCGTAATAGTATTAAAAACGTCCATATCCAAGTTTAAGGGAGAGAGTTATATCAATTTAAAATTTTAAAATTGAGTATTATGCGATATTCGAATTTATTCTAAAAAATTTCATTACTAACCATAATTCACATTTGACAATAAATTTTAAACATTTAATTCTAAAAAAATTCACTTTGGTTTCTAAAAAATTTAATACCGAAACAGCCCCTAAGGCTCATCAATAACGGAGTAGGTTCATCGAGCCAATGGTCATGGGCTAGTCCTGGACCGGCTAGTGCCTGACTGATTTTCCAGAAATATGAATGGGTCTTGCGGAAACCCATTTATCACTGGGCCGGACCATTCTGCAGCGGAAGCCACTCCCCGGGCCCCCACTCCTCGGATGCTTTACATACTGACCCATCAACTATGCGGAGCCCGGTTGCGGCCGGGGGACAGGAAAGGGTGATTTCGTTAGACAGTCGATCAGCTTCAGCCGCGATGCCGACGAAATTCGATCCATGGCCGGTCTTCTTCAGGCGGGAGTGGCACAGGAACTGGCCTTTCCTCGTCGGATTCGCCATCACCGGCGCTGTCATCACCAAACTCTCTCTTGGTCTCACTGGTAAGACAGTTTCCCCTTTGCATTCCACGGCTATTTCTACCTAATTTTTTTATAGATTTGTTTGAGTGCAAAATTTCTCATGGTCTTTTCCTTTGCAGAAGAGGATGCCGAAAACTCACCCTTTGTGCAGAGGCACAAAAGGTAATCTGCTTTTATGCATGTCCCATTGTTTCCTCTTTCAACGGGAAACTATGTTTTTTTTTACTTTGGGTCTTGCTATCCTTTGTTTCTGATGCTCATTATGAGCTTTCCGTGCTTGGATTCCATTATTAGTACACGAAATTCATACATGCTGATGGTTTTGAATGAAAAAAACAATTAATTACACTCAAAGTTTGCCCCGAATGTGGCTGAAATTCTTGGCCTAGTTGTATGTATATATTTTTTTATAATCGTAACTCAATATATTTAAGTCCTGGCAATTTTTTACTTTTGAGCTCGGGTAGTGAATCCTCAGTTGTCTGTTGTGGATTTTTTTGGATTATTGATCACGTTTGGATGTAAATGAATTAAATATGGCACTTCTGCATTCTGAGGTTTATGTTGGCCGTAAATAGTCACTGTTTGGCATGCTATAGATTTTTTAGGTTAAAAACTGGGAGTTGGTTGGGACATGACTTTGTGTCTTATACTTGTATATATTAGTGTTTAGGCCTTGGTGCTACAAATACTTGTATCCGTAATGTATATTATCCCGATGGATTCATTTTATGAGTTGATTCACGGTTTGTTGCATATGTATTTTTTTTGTGCATCATCATTTCATGTCAGATTCTAGAATATTGTGGCGGATAGAACACTCTTCATCTGTACATGAAATATCACGGTTATGACAACAGTTATTATCATTGTCCTTGCGCCACATCCTGCAGTCTTGGAGCTGTGACAGAGAATCTGTGTCATAACCATTGCCAGCATTATGCCTTACTCCAGTAATCTGGAGTGGGGGTCACAGATTTTTTGGTCTTTGCTCCAAAACTTTGAAGCGGGAGTGGCAATTGAGTTCCTGAGAGACCTATAATTTACTTGTCGACTTCTTTTATTATCATTGTCGATATGATCATCATGTGTGATGTATAATTGTTAGCTTTTTCCCCCTTAGTTTGAAGTGCATCTCTGTACTTAATTGGCTTGTGAAAATGTTTACTAATTTCATGTACTCTTATGTGTGCTAAACTGCTGGTTACTGGTTACAAAATAACTGAGCTGGCACTGTTTATAGTGGCCATCAACTGTTGGCTTCTTATTTTGTATGCAGCATTGCAAGTATATAGCTTTGTTGTTGATGATGATGAACAACTTGTGCCCAATGTCCTTTAGTATTTTATGTATGCTTTTATCTATACCACATTTTAAAGGAACTGGAGATTGCCCTATATGAAGCTGACATCTGGATGGAATATTACGGCAAAATGTTAACAATGACCAGCACATGTGAACTTAGTGTAAATCATGCCAACCAGTTTTCTGATTGAATTACATCCTTGAATGAGTCATGCTGGAAAGAGTATCGTAATAAGGAAAAACATAATTGTTCCATGCACTTGAGTCTGGCCTTGGTGAAGGTTGTCCATGGTGGCACCTGCATATAATGTATGCATTGTGCATGACTATGTTGTACTCATATTTGTATTATGTCGTTTGCTGAGAAAATTTTAGGCCCATCAATCTAAGATGGGAGGTCATGCAAACTTATTGGGTCTGTATGCAACCTAAGATGCTGAGAATGCTCCTTGTGTCACTTTGGCCCGTCACATAGATATTTATTTCGGAATTTGTTCTGGTTTTTGCAGGTGAATTCTAACTGCTGGAACAGTTGCGGATTTATCTGTTTCATTTTGATATCTGGTGTTGGACCGTAAATCAGATGGTTGGTGTTAGATACACATAATGAAACTTTTCTCGCCTTCTTGAGTTGAATAAAATGGTTGGTTGCCCAACCTTTGGAATTTCTGCAAGGTTCCAGCATTTTAATCAAATGATTTGTCGTCTTATTTATGAGGAAACGAGTGAATTGAATCAAGGTTAGAATATTATTTGCTGCTGGGAAAACGACGAACTCGGTTATTTGAAAATCACACGGATGTTTCATTTAATTACATGTGTATTGATGATGTGTCTTTTTAGTGGGCATGCTTCACTTGAAATGATAATGGTCCAACTAATTGTCCAACAAAAACTTCTAACTGTGACGCCGCAGGTTTTGGAATATGTGAGCACAGGGAAACCATGACGGCCACAAGGCAAGTAGGAAAATTTTTAGATGTCGCATTACAAATGTGCAAATGAAACAACATGACAAGTGCTTTTAGGTTCTTTGTAGGGGCGGTTTATGGATGATCTGTTGAGCCATTGTGGAAGATTTGTTGATAATTTTGTTTGAATGCACCATTTTACCAACAAAACATTTCTGTTATTTCCCCACAAGTCTGTTATTTGTCAAACGTAGGCTTTGGCATCACAAATCTTGCTTTTCCCACATATCTTCCACAAAGCAAAATCCATTGTTGTGTTGATACGAGGACTATTTCTCTTCCACAAATGAAGCATTTCTGTCCAATTGTCCTCCAACCTGGTCTATGAGCGATCATACATGCTAGTGATGCGCTTACTAGCACTTAGTGCACGTGTCGTTCATTCTTATGATTGACAGCTCCTATTCACGGGGGATATACTAGAGCTCCTATTCATGGGGGATATCCTGGAGGGCATCCTTGAGGAACATGGAAATTTTTTTGTTGAGTGTCATCATTGTGTTTCATGGATTTTGAGGCGCAGTTTTCTACATATCACAAATCCGATTGCCAAACGGCTCTCAATGGTGTTGCCATTTGCTACGGGCGATGGGGGATACACTTTTTGAAGTTCGTGCTCATCTCTAAGCTAGATCGAGTTTGGAGAATTCTCATATTTTTGCACTTTGCTGTAGGGAAGTATTTTTTATGCTCCATCTTCAATGTGAGTCGAGCGTAAAAAATACCTGGAAAATGTCTGATTTCAAGATCGGTGGTGTGCACACTAGTGTATGTTAGCGTAAATATTATACACGCTAACGTGCGCTAGTATGTGCTCCGTCGATCTTGAAATTGGACGTTTCACAGGCGTTCTTTACGCTCGGCTCATTGTTAAAGTGAAACATAAAAAATGCTTCCCTGCTATAGGTATTCCTGATCCTGTGAATTCAGATATGGACGTTGTCAAGCTTTGTCTTTCCCCTTTTATTGGTTAAAGTTAATACTGATGTTTATTTGGAAGGAGTTAAATATGCCTATACCGACCTGGATGAAAATTGAAAGCATCATTTGTTTGTTAATTTGTCAACCATGCTTTGGAGCGTTTTTGAAAGTCTGAATAGCCCTTTTAACGCAACTCTGTCTCCAATTATTAGACGTTGGTATAACCTGGAAACTTCTTGCATCCTCAATGGATCAACAAATGCGGAAGTCTAATTCGGCTTTGGACGATAACAAGTGTTAAGATGCCAAGCCAACGTACAATTGAGGAACTTGTTAGTAATCCTGATTGTTTTTTTTGCGGGCGAGCAACAATCTTGAACCCAGATGCTACGCTTAGTTGAGAATCTTGAGCCTTTATGCTGTCCTTAAGCAAGCGTTCAGCTTGGTAGTTGAATGAGAGATCAGGTTGCTTGCCGTCCAATTTCTCGTCTGAAATTTTATGACACGATCGAATTATCTACGGAGAAGGTATACAAGTAAATTCATCCTCATTTTCTGTAAGACCTTAAAATATGGCGAGAATTTGTTTTTGGTGTGGATTGGTTTGTCGAAAACCTAGCGTACAACTTTTGTTCTTATAGAAGGTAATATTCATTTATTCACACCAAACGTTTGCACTTTTCCTTGACATGCTGATCAATTGAACTACATTTAAACATCCTCTAGGTCACCGACCATTTCGTATCATGCTGCGTGAAGCAAAATTCCAGTTTCAAATTGCAACCGTCACACTACCAAACTGCCATTGCAAAGAATCTAAACTGGCATTTCATTATAGCATAACAAATTATAAAATCACGTTTATGTGCTCTCCAAGACCATCCTTCGTTACACAAATTTAGTTGGAAGGAGGCCTCCTCAACCATAGCATTATGACACAACTGTTCGAGATCCTTCCACTCTTCGTATGACAACTAATGCACCTCAAGAAAATACTCTTTATTATGATGAATAGATGAACCTATATATGCTTCGATATGGAAGGATCTCGTGACACCACTAAAAACGAACCACACTTCATAGCAGCCCTTGGTTTTGATATATCTCTTTCATCCAGGTTTCATACTTTCTTCGACACCCCGAGTCTCTGACGGAAATCTTCTTCCATACGGGGAAGCCCTTCACGTAACGTGACCTGGGGTTCCCATCCCAGTAATTCCTTTGCCTTGGTAATGTCAGGCTTCCTTTGGCGGGGATCATCGGGTGTGTTCTCCACTACTTTCACCTTAACAGTGGGATCAATCAACTGCAATTTACCAAAAAAGAAAAGGTTGAGCACGGTTTGTAATAACTTTAGGGAATACAGAAACATGAATAATTTGTGCGATTTTTAACTTTTTCCAACCATCAGAATTACGAGTCAAAAGTTGTAATTTGTTGGCCACCTTGATTGTAAGTACAAATTAGTAAAACTTTACAATCACCACTCACAAGCATTCAACTTTTTTATCTGATCTTTGATAAAACCTGTTCATTATTGATTTGCACATTCAAAAATTATGATAGCTTTCAGATTTAGTCTCCATTGGTTAAATTTTGCAAGTAATTCTGATTTGAATATGCCTTATCCTTTCAATTTTTTTACGGTTCATAAATTATCCTTGCAAATATTAACAGTCTCTGCCAAGTCTTTCTTAAATATTTAACTAAGATATTAATTCACTAGAATTAAAGTTTTGTTCACCATTGATTAGTGTACATTTGTAGGTTCTTATAGACTCCTGTAGGAGAATACAAGGTAAATATGGTACCAAGATCTTTGAAAAGTAAGAAGGCATTGTTTGTTGTGCACTACTTCAAATAAAAAAATTCATAGCCTCCCCCACCTCCTTGCTGACTACTAATATGAGTGAGATATAGCATAAGGGTCTTGCACAAGTCCTCATGCATTGAGAGCTCCCTTCATCTACAAATCAGCACGTGTTGTCTCGTTCATTGGCCATCCAACATTTGCTAAAGCCCTTCCTTATTATTTACTTCCAGAAAAACCCTATTGTGAATTCCCAAATCCTTCATCTAAACCTTGTTCCTTATTATCATGGTGATTTAACTCTAACCCACTTCCCTTCTCACCTTTGCTGTCAACAGACTGTTGGAGCTAGATATTATCAGAACAACTAAAGCCTATATTATCACAAAAGATAACTTCTCTTTAGTACCTCTTTCACAGTTTCAGCAAGTTCCATCATAGTGAATTCACCTGCAGAAAAAGATGATTTCAATCATAAGCAATTGGATTTCATACATGCAAAAGCAACGCAATAACATCCATTAACCTAACGAAAACAATATTCTAAAAAGGCAACCTGGGTTCCCAATGTTAATAGGTCCAGTATGATCTCCTTCCATGAGGCGAATCAGGCCATCAACCTACAAATGGTAATTATGTTACAGTTGGAAAAATTGATCACAACATGAGAAACTGTGGCCTTTATGCAATCTGAATATTCCAGAGGAAAAAGCCCATTATACCATATCAGAAACAAAACAAAAGCTACGGGTCTGTGTTCCAGGAGCTTGAACAGTCAAAGGTTCCCCTCTGCATTTAAGAATAGGAAAAGAGTGGAAAGTGAATTAAAAATCACCAACTATTGCTGAAAAATGATAAGAGGATACAACAAGCAGCAAAACAGGATTTCACAAATTACCTAAGTGCTTGAGCAATAAAATTGCTGACAACACGTCCATCATCAATGTTCATGCGAGGCCCATAAGTATTAAAAATCCTAGCAATACGAATTTCTGTTTCCAGGATCCATAAATTATTAATAATAATCAAATTCCTTATTTGATAAGAGTATCATATTCATCTTCAAAAGTAGTACAAGATATTCAACAGCAAAGAGCTGGAACCACTTACCAATCCCATGCTGTCTATGATAGTCAAACATCAGTGTCTCAGCCACACGTTTTCCTTCGTCATAGCAACTTCGAACTCCTATAGACATGGAACATATTCTTAAGAGTTAGTTTCAGTTACGGTTAAAAAATATTACAAAAACACAAAGATATGGATTGGTTGACAAGATAGCGTTTTCCTGGAACAAGCAACTATATAATTCTATTTCTACGAAAAAGTTCGACTGAATTTTTTGTTTCAAAAACCATTTTCCATATAAAAATGGATGAGATGTCTAGATTTAAGGACATATTTAGTTCATAGGACGTAAGAATCAATCAGTATTCCTATGAACCAAGGGGTGAAAAATCAACATGTATCATAAAAAGGAGTTTGATGCTGCTAGACGGACTACATGCTACCTATTGGGTTGACATTGCCCCAGTATTCTTCCTTTTGGGGATGCTCAAGAGGATCACCATATACCTCCGAAGTTGAGGTGAGCAAAATCCTGATCAAATATCAAGTTTAGCACAAAAACATGTTCAAATTTTAAGCTAGTGTCAAATTGTAAGAGCATGCCAACCTTGCTCCAACTCGCTTTGCAAGCCCCAACATATTGAGTGTCCCAATTACATTTGTCTTTATAGTCTGTGAATCACAATATGTATTAGATGTATGAAGAAAATCCAGTCAAGTGGAAAACTCAAAGAATAAACTCACATTTGTCACAAAGTCACACATGAGAGAGAGAGATAGAGATAGAGATAGAGATGAGAGTAAGAGAGCACCTTTACAGGATTATACTTGTAGAATATAGGTGAGGCTGGACAAGCAAGATGATATATCTGATCAACCTCTATCAGCAATGGTTCTGTTACATCTGTTTCGAACAAAAAACAAAATATTAAGGTACATGTTACAAAGCTGAAATGCCATAGGCAACGATAAATGATCTAAAAATATTTGGTATTTTCTTAATAACTAGTTTAATAGATCATCTGAAGTTCAAAGCCATCTATTAGTTGAGGTAAGTGCATGGTTGATACATACTAAGAAGAAAGTCATCAATTGCACTTAAAAGATTTAACCCAAGCAGATTTATCTTCATATTATGAGAAAACATTTGGCAGTAACTTGCGGTAAGATTTCATATCATGTCCAGTGAATGACAACAGCATTAACAAATTTTACATATGCATTCCTAGGACAAAAACAGGATGGAGCATGCATAGGTGACAGACATTAACCACGTCAAGCTTGTATCTTCGGAAGTGCTCCACATTAAGTTAAGATGACATTATTTAAAACAAATTACCATGACGAATGAGCTCAAATCTTGGATGACCAATCCATTTTCTGA
Organism: Saururus chinensis; assembly: GCA_035235625.1. Classification (NCBI taxonomy): domain Eukaryota; kingdom Viridiplantae; phylum Streptophyta; class Magnoliopsida; order Piperales; family Saururaceae; genus Saururus; species Saururus chinensis. The sequence goes on from CP141145.1 coordinate 40,523,311, forward strand.
GGTTCTCCTTTGACCCAGTGAAGTAGTTGTCAGCTACAATAACCTGTACCAGCCATAAATTATTACAACACTAATGAAGATGATATGAGAAACTGGCAAGTTTATGAGTTGTTTAGGTCACAGTTATAAGACAGGAAATGACCATGATGAGTATAGAGAATGCAGACAGCGATATTGATTACTAAATTCAAGCAAGCTTGAGATGACAGATAATTCAATTTTTTTCACAAATCTAACAAATGCATGGAATGCTGAGTACAAACCGTCATTTGAGGCAAGAACAAACATTTTATAAGAGAACATCCGCAGGATAGAAATTAAACAGATTTCAGAATTACCTCGTTCTTTTCATTTTCCATCAACTTGTCAACCAAGTGGGAGCCAATAAACCCAGCTCCGCCGGTAACCAAAATCCGCATGTTAGCCTGTTCATGCGATTGAGATCAAGAGACGAATCCCGATGCATCAATAGCTTTACGTAAAAACATCAATCTCAGATAATCCGAAATGCTATTCACCTGGAAAAATTTTGAATTCCTCAAGGGCGAGGGTGTCGGAGGTGGCTTGGCCAAAGCCTGGTGGTCGCCGTTAGCAGCTTCCTTCGCCATTGGTCGATTACTTCCCCAACTTAAACCCCCTGAAAACCCATAACTTCGATATAAGTCATCAATCAAAACCGAACATTAGCAGAAGCAATTTACATTTCCTTAAACGATCCCAATCAATTCAACTCAAGCAAACTTACCTTCGACAAAATATACAAACACAATCAGATTATATCAAAATTACGTTTGACGCGTAATCGGCGATGCACTGGCCTGATCCCAACTGACGAAAACCCACAAAACAAAGAAATGTATTAGGCCGGCAAAATCCCCGATTACCTGCTCGAGGAGTCGAGCCTCATTTATAGCCCATCCAAGACGGAATTCGACAAACAACGCCAACAAATAATAGAACAAAAAAAAGGGAAGAAAAGGCTCTTCCAAGGCGTCGAGTTTACGCAAAGTAGAACGAAATCGAAACCCACTAAATCTAGATCTAGATCCCGATCCAAAGAACCACACATAAACTAATTACGATTAGGCGTAAGTTTGCTTATTAACCTTTTGGATTAGATTTGGGAAAGAATGAGAATTTAGGGTTTTGGGGGGATTAGCATTGAGAATTTAGATGACTCCGGAGAATTTCTGACGAGGTGCGACAGACGACAACGGAAGCCCGCGAAATCAGGCCACGAAGGGCGCGGAATTATTGGAATGGGTTGATGTCATGTGCCCGTCTTTATTTTGCGGAAAGAGCAATTTATAGTCAGATTACTCCATCCACTCTACTTAGAGAGTCGAGCTGGTCCGTTGACGGGCAGTGTTTTTAAAATTGAGTTGGTGGTCGGGTCTATATTTTTTCAGTTCAATCGGGGTTTAATTATAAAATAACTCGCCCCCGCATGTCGATTGGGTCCGGTTAAATAGAGTTTAACCGGTTGGGCTGGGTCGGTTTTTAAAACACTAATGTTGTTGTTTGTGTCTTATGTAAGCTAACTATATATTTGGCAGACAGTCATTATCAGCGTACCTAAGTTCTTAAGTGATTAGATGAAAGTTGAGGCGCTTAAACAAATAAGAGAGACATCACTATAAATATTTAGGGAAGCCCAAGCTAAGGTGGAGATCTCTTAATTAAGTAACCTAGTATGTAAAAGAGGGGGATTAACGCTCTGGCTCTTGGGCCTCAAACCATGATTTGACATGTAGGACTATGATCTAGCCGCCTATGAGCTAAAACTGTTGGGTGGCGTAGCAGAAGCTTTGTGGTAGAGCCCGGCCTTGTGGATGTGCAAAATATATCACCTTTGTGTCCCTCTCAATCAAATTATATGCATATACACATAAACACAAATAAGTAGTAGTAAATCCAAGTATCAATGAATTAATATAAATTAAAGTAAGGATAAAATATTACTGACCTTTAGAGGCTGCGCCCCAAGGACGCGCCCAAACACCCAGAAGAATGCACGACCTTTTATATATATCAAATATAAATGGGGGAATTAGAATTACCTCTTTATTTGATGAATCTTTTCTCTTCCTATCAAGAGAAAACCCCCTTATTCCTTAGCCAAATTGCTGGGATAATTAGGCTTGAATGAGGTTTTGCTCTAGTTGGGTTGAATGTGAAGAGAGAAGAGAGAATTCTCTGGTTTTTCTTCTTGTAGAGAAGAAAACAAGCCAAAGCACTTTTTGTATTTCCGTCTAGGAGAGAGGAAAAATAAGCGCAACCTCTTTTCTATCTTTTGTTGTGTAAAAGAGAAGCACAAATTTTCGTTTTTGTTGGTCCTCAATAAAGTGGAAGCTGTTTTTATAACTGTCCACGAAATTATCCTTGTCAAGATAGGACTTGATCAATCCTATCTTGACAAAGCCTCTCCTCTCACGTTTCTCTCAATCGGAACCGGACTCTCCCGGTTTAAGTGGGTACGACGCCCACATCCTAACAACCCCCACTTGGGTGAAGTGCCCACGAACTAGACATCAACTTGTGCACCTAGTTCTGTCTTAGTCTAACCTGTAGGCAAAAATGTCCATACTGAACTCCACAGGAGCTGACGCCCTAGCCCTGTCGAAGTCTTATACTATGAACATGACGTACAAAGTGATCTGTTGTTAAAGCCTTAGTTAACGGATTTGCCAATATCTCAGAAGTAGGAAGATGATTTACTACCAACTTTCCTTTTTGTAGCATGTCAAACACAAAGTAGTAATTTACTTCAATGTGTTTACCTCTGGAGTTGATTTCTCCATTTTTAAGTGTCGACACAGTAGCCAGATTATCACAAAACATCTGGACAGGAGAATTAACCCAGCTCTCTAGCCTAAGTCTGGCTAGAAAGTCTTTAATCCACACTGCTTCTAAAGCTGCTAAACTGCATGCATAAAATTTAGCTTCCATGGTTGACTTTGCTACGCTCTTTTACTTTTTACTAGCCCAAGCTATAGCACCACCTCCAAACATGAAGACATAACCAGCAGTGGATTTCCTGTCATCTGGGTCCCCAGCATAGTCTGAATTACTATACCCAGCCAATGACAGTTCCTCAGCCTGATAGGTGAGTTTCATACCTTTGGTTCCCAGGAGGTACCTAAAAACTCGCTTCACTACTTGCCAGTGAGCCATACCTGGGTTTGCCTGGTATCTACTCAAGAGCCCTACAACATAGCTCAAATCAGGTCGAGTACAGTTCATGGCACACATTAAGCTGCCAATAGCCTGTGCATAAAGCACTGACTCCATTTTGAGTCTATCCTCATTAAAGGATGGTGCCTGACTTTTAGATAAAGTTGTACCCTTATATATAGGAGACTTTATTGCTTTCCAACCAATCACACTGAAACATTTCAAGACGCTTTCTATGTATGATTCTTGAGATATATTAACCAGCCTTGCTTTTTTATCTCTGTCAATCTTCATACCGAGTATGTAAGAGGCCTCACCCATGTCTTTCATTTCAAACTGGGTCTTGAGGTACTCCTTTAGACTGACTATTAAGCTCAAGTCATTTCTCATCAAAAGGATATTTACATAGAGAGAGAGAGTAACATAAATCTACTTTCATCCTTAAAGGAGTAGACACAATGATCACATTCATTTGCTATGAACCCATACTCACTAATCACTTTGTAAAAAGTGAAGTACCATAGCCTAGGAGACTGTTTAAGGCCATATAAAGACTTTATGAGATTACACACCTTGCGTTCCTCTCCAGGAATAACAAAACCCTCAGGTTGTTCCATGTAAATCTCCTCCTCTAAATCACCATTTAGGAAGGCAGTCTTTACATCCATTTAGTGCAACTCTAAATCTAACTGTGCCACTATAGCCAACAAACACCTAATAGATGTAAATCTAGTCACAGGTGAATAGGTTTCCTTAAAGTCAATTCCCCTGACTTGGTTGAAACCTTTAGCTACTAGTCTTGCTTTATATTTATCTATAGACCCATTTACCTTGAGCTTTTTCTTGAAAATCCACTTATAGCCAATAGGCTTTCTTTCACTGGGCAAGTCAACAACTTCCCAGACTTGGTTTTTCATAATGAAATCCATTTCCTCTTGAATAGCTGATTGTCATTCCTTAGAATCTGGACTATCCATTGCCTGCTCATAGGTTAAGGGATCATCAAATAAAGGTTCATCTATTGTTACTTCATCTTCTCATAACATGGCATAGAAGTCCCGCACTTCAGATATTCCCCTAGGTTCATATCCTATAACCACATCTGTAGAAGTAGTAGTGTTTTGCTCTTTCTCTACTTCAAACAGTTCTACTCTTTTACTAAGAATTTTAGGGTCTAAGTCTTCTTCTAGGAAATAAGCATCCCTAGATTCAATGACCCCTACTCTCCCATCAGCATGATGCACTACAAACCTGTACCCCTTAGAGTATTCACTATACCCTATAAAGTTACACTTTATTGTTTTAGGGTCTAGTTTGCTTCTATGTTGGTCAGACACTTTTACATGTGCCTTAGACCCCCACACTCTAAGATGACCTAAGTCTGGACATCTGCCAGTCCATAACTCATAAGGTGTTCTCTTGACAACCTTAGTAGGTACACGGTTAAGCACATACATAGCGGTGTCTAATGCCTCACCCCAAAAATTTACTCCTAGTTCTAAGTAGTTTAACATGGATTTAACCATATCTAAGAGGGTTCTGTTTCTCCTTTCAACAACTCCATTTTGCTGAGGAGTATAGGGCAGAGTGTATTGGTGTATAATTCCTAGGTTGGTGAAATAGTCCTTAAACTCATCAGAGGTGTATTATCCACCTCTGTCCGTTCTTAGGACTTTAATTAACTGACCTAATTGAGTCTCTACTTCAGCCTTGAATTCTTTAAATTTCTCAAAGGCTTCAGACTTTCGCTTTAGGAGGTATATATAACCAAACCTAGAGTAATCATCTATGAATGTAATAAAATACATCATCCCTCTATGGGTTTGTACATTCATAGGCCCACATATGTCTGAGTGAACGACCTCTAAAAGGTCTGTGGTACGCTTACCCTTTGGGAAGGGCTGCCTACTCATTTTGCCTGCCAAGCAGTCTTCACACACACGCATATCCCTAGACAACTTAGGGAGGAATCCAATGTTGGACATTCTGTGTAATTTATTAACATGCACATGACAAAGCCTCAAGTGCCACATCAAAAAATCAACATCAGACAAACACACCACATAATCAAACTTAGTTATTGCATTAATTGAAGAGTCATATGCTACATCTAACTTAAATAAACCATCAACAAAAGAAGCAGTAAATAAAATTTTATTGTTCTTGCCAACTGTTGCCTTTGACCCCTTAAACCTAGTCTCAAACCCCTTGCTAGTGAGGAGTGGAATTGAGATAAGATTCATTCTGATGGTAGGGGCAAAGAGGATATCTGTCAGCACCAAGTTCATCCCCTGAGGAAGAGGGATCCTGTAGGTGCTTGTAGCAGTCACATCACAATGTGTTGTTCCCCATGTAGATCTTGTGCTGCCCTGGAGACAGATCAGTCATCCTGTCACCCCTAGTCATAGCCACATGCTTAGTGGCTGCAGAATCCAGCCACCAGCTCTTCTCATTGGAGTCAGCAATCATAACTTCTGAGATCATGCAAATGATATCTTTCCCTTTCTGATTTGCCTTGTTTCCAACTCCCTGATTCCCATTAGGGCAGTTGTTTTTAAAATGACCCATCTGGCCACATTTAAAACAAGCCCCTTTGGGTTTGTTGCCATTGTTGCCCTTTCCACCACCTTGGGGTTTCTTACCCTTTCTCTTGAAGTTCTTCTTCCTCTGACCTTAACCACCACCTCCTCCACCTTTCTTAGAGCCACCATGTTGGGCAAAGTTGGTAGATGCACTCAGAGCACTCACATGGTTCCTCCTCTCCTGCTCTAAGCCAAACTTGGCAGTGAGATCATCCAATGTGAGTTTCTTATCAGAGATGTTTAATGCAACAACCACACTCTCCCAAGACCTAGGGAGGCTATTCAAAACGGTTGAAACTTGGATCCCCTCATTTATGGGGTTCTCAAGGATCTCCAGATCACTTGCAATGATGTACATGGAATTAATGTGCTCAAGCACATTATCTCCTTCCCTCATGCGACTGTTCTGATAACGGGTCTGCAACATCCTAATATGTGCCTCTGTGTGCTCTCCATACCGCCTAGCTACTACCTCAATCATTTCCTTGGCAGTCTTATGCTTTTCAAAAAGCATTTCAATGTTTGGCTCCATGAATGTAAGGAGGGTAGTCCTTACTTTGACATCTTCCTCCTTAAACTTTTCATAAGCTCTCTTTGAGCCTGAGTGGAGGAATCTATAAGCGGGTCTGCACACTGGTCCAAAACATGGGCCAGATTATCTAGGAAAAGAATATGTCTGATCCTCCTCTTCTAGGTGAGGTAGTTGGTGGAGTTGAGCTTTTCAGTTTTGCTTAGCTCACTAGCAACCATACGGGACACCATGGAATAAACAAAAATTGTCTACAAAGGTAAACAAAGGAATAAATAGGCAAATAAATAATACTGCTAACTTATTTAGATGGATATAAAAGGAGTAGGACTCTATCTAATCTCAGCAGCAAGCAAGTTCACTCCCAAGAATAATCTTGGTGTGTGTGGGTGAAAATAGAGTGAATTACTATTTTACCCTTATACAGGGTTATTTATAACAATAATCCACTCAATTAGATAAATAAGCAATGTATGTGTGCTTACTATGCTAAACAAATAATGAAAGGGAGTGAACTTTATAAATAAAGATAATATACACTTCTGTCCAGAAAAACAAAAGTGTGATTTGTGTGAAGTTACTAAACTACCCTTGGGCTAGTTAAGTACAATCAATCACATACAACAATTGTGCATTTTATATCATGCATCAATTACTTCACACAAGAGATTATGCATGTAATAACATCTAAACAACATATAAAATAAGCCTCAATAATAGAATTCAGCAAGGTGAATTTCCTATAATGCCCTTGAAATCAAGTTTTACAAAACAAGTCTCTTTTAGGGCAAAATATATTTATAGAATAAATCTATAATCCAAATTCACCAAAACAATGATAATTTCAGCTAATTAGGGTCCTAAAGGACCCAGTAAAAATACTGAAAAAATTTAATTCGAATTCGGGCGAATTTGGTCCAAATTAACCAAAATACCCTTGTTCTTGATGGAAGCGTTTGGCATGCTTCCCGAAATCCAAATAATATCAAATTTGGTAGAGGCCTACTTTAGACAGTAAATAAAAATCCTATTCAGACGTAATTTCAATTACTATCTTTATGAGAGAGATATAGTAATCCCTAGCCCTAGCCTTATTAGGGATGGCAAGGGGCAAAAAGGTAATTTCCAACACCCAATCCACGAACCAGGGCTCCGATACCACTATTGGGTGGCGCAGCGGAAGCTTTGTGGTAGAGCTGAGCCTTGTGGATGTACAAAAAATATCACCTTTGTGTCCTTCTCAATCAAATTACATGCATATACACATAAACACAAATAAGTAGTAGTAAATCCAAGTATCAATGAATTAATATAAATTAAAGTAAGGATAAAATACTACTGACCTTTAGAGGCTGAGCCCCAAGGACGCGCCCAAACACCCAGAAGAATGCACGACCTTTTATATATATCAAATATAAATGGGGGAATTAGAATTACCTCTTTATTTGATGAATCACTTCTCTTCCTATCAAGAGAAAACCCCCTTATTCCTTAACCAAATTGCTGGGATAATTTGGCTTGAATGAGGCTTTGCTCTAGTTGGGTTGAATGTGAAGAGAGAATGGAGAATTCTCTAGTTTTTCTTCCTGTAGAGAAGAAAACAAGCCAAAACACTTTTTGTATTTCCGTCGAGAGAGGAAAAATAAGCGCAACCTCTTTCTATCTTTTGTTGTGTAAAAGAGAAGCACAAATTTTCGTTTTTGTTGGTCCTCAATAAAGTGGAAGCAGTTTTTATAACTGTCCATGAAATTATCCTTGTCAAGATAGGACTTGGTCAATCCTATCTTGACAAAGCCTCTCCTCTCACATTTCTCTCAACCGGAATCGGACTCTTCCGTTTTAAGTGGGTACGACGCCCACATCCTAACAAAAACAGCCCTAATTATTGTGTATATAAAAGATAATTTAAATTAATATATAAAAAATATTATTGCATACTCAGAATTTAAATTATTTTATTTAAAAAAATTAAATAATACTATTAATTTAGAACAGAAAAAATATGTATTTAATTATTAGCTTTAAGAACTAACTTAATTTATGTACATAAATTATTAAAAATTTACATATGAAAATGATACTTAGGCATAATTATAGTCCAACAAAAAATTGCCGCCCTTTATGTAAGTAAAAAAATTATGGGCCAACGCGGGCACGAACGTAAGAAAAAAGCGAGAGGGGATGAGGTGTCCGTATCATGCAGCTGTTTGCGGTTTATTCACTTCTCTTCCGCCGTTCCGCGTGAGTCGCGGCCCGTAATTGGGTTTTGAATCAGATTCGACTCCATGGGCATGAAACCAGTCGCTCAGACTGCAGATTGAAGCCATGAGATTCGTGATCTGGATTGCTGCAGCAGAAAAGCTGTAGCACATTTGAGAAACCTTCTATTCGCTCGCTCCAGAATGAGAAGATCTGGCCGACGGAGCACACCCAATTGCAGGCCAACCAGGTGCCACCACCCATGGTGGCCTTAACCTAGATCTGTTTAATTGTCCATACCAGCGGCGGCCATTGCAAATCCGATCCTGTCTGCCCCAGTTAGAGCCTATGAGTCTACTGCAACTCTGTAGGAGCAGGTTGGCGGCAATCTTTAGGACCCCATGTCCATTTCGCGTGGTCTACGGCATCTGGTGCTGATCGTATTCGGAGATCGTTTTTCGCGAAAAGAAACGAAATAGTAAGTTCTGTCCTATTCATCTTCTGGTCATTTTATCGATCTAGAATTGCATCGTCTTTTGATGATCAATTTTCATGGGGAAATTCGGATTTTGATTTGGAGAAGACGACGGGGCATGGCTTCTACTCTTCTGTGATTCTCATCATGTGAATCTGAGTAGGGATCGCATAGCGGAGTGGATATCGCGTTAGACTCCGAATCTAAAGGTCGTGGGTTCGAATCCCACTGCGATCGTCTGTAAACATTCTCTTTTTACCCCCTCAATTCCCATCTCGGTTTGTCTTCTTCAAATTTGCTCTTTGGTCGTCGTCGTTGTCACCGTAGTTTGTCTTCTTCCGCAGTTCCCGCCCCTTCTTTTATACGAATATATTTCCTTCCTGTGCAGAAAAAGTGCATCTAAACGATCAACCACAAGAAACAAATGCTGTTGTTATGCTGCAATACTTTGTTTAAGTTGTAGAGTATAAGTTTCCTTCCGTGTCTATTTCTCTGCAGTTTGTGGTCATCACATTGTCGATATCGACCATATGTCGACTCAAGTTGTCTCGGCCAATGTAGAATTTAGACAGTTATGCTCTGCAAACTCGTTTTGTATCAGTTACCCAAAACAGGTTTTTTTTTGGTTTTTGTTTTTGCTCGAACGGATTCAATTTATCACGGAAGCAGCATCTCGTGTTCCAGCTTTGATGTCGCTTTCCGACAGATTCACTCTCCTCCTTTACTTGGCTTTGGTCACAGTGTCTTACGGCGCAGAGCGTTGAGCCGTCAGATCCACCATCTTGCGCTACAGCGAGCCAGTACCATCAATTTCATAACAGATGCAACGAGAAAAGCCCATAAGCACAAACGTAATGACCAAATAGAAACTGCAGACACGAACGCACTTCCAAATCATAAGGCCTTGAGGGTAAAAATTAGCGTTCAAGATGGTTTACAAGCTTTCTTATTTGGTGGGTTCTCACATAAATGAGTCGCTTGTTGCCTTCCCTCCTGCCCATTCTCCAGCTCAAAGACAATGCTAGGCACGCGACCAGCTTTCCTTTCCTGGGCAGCGATGTTTCTTCCAGAATCACTCCGCGGAATTCTAATAATTATTTCAGCAAATTTTGGATATGGGGTGTCCCTCAAGGTGTGTAAACAATGGGGCTTCGTCAATAGCAACAACATCTGCTGCTTGTTGGGAGTAGAACCCACGGCTTAGAGGACTTGGCGAATGAGAGGATGGTGGATCCACATTTTCATGACAAGCCTGCTAGTTACTCACGACTTCTTCTCAACCATAGAATTTAGAATGCTTGCATGTTTTAGGCTCAAGTTGTCAAACAAAAGTCAAAGATCTAATCATGATGTTTCCAACACAATGAATTAGAGAGCTACAATTTAACATACGAAACAGTAAACTTTCCTTTTTTCATATGACCGTGTAATCACTGTCTTCCACTGAAATATAAATATAAAGCTCCATCCACCAATATCAAGTATAAATGACTATACCAAAAAAAAAGTATAAATGCAATAGTCTAATCTCTGAAAAGTGGTTAGCAGCAATCAAATTACAAATAAAAGTTACAAAGGCTAGGTTTATGATTGCGAACCCCAAACTTTCAAAGGCTCAGTTATTAATTGCAATTCCCTGACTTATTCGATCGATGTTTTTTTTTATTCCTTCAGACACATTCCCCTGCACAATGGCACATAGATTATTTTATAGCGTAACTAAGAAGCATAACAAAAGAAATACCCAGAGGAAATAGTGTTTATGAATTAATGAGTAGCTTTTGATAATAATACGAATGATATAAAACAGAATTAAGGAAATGCGTTGCAAGGAATCTCGCCAAGACCAATCTTAGAGTTGCAGAAAGTATAGCAAGCCTGTGTGGCCAATCGCGATAATATAGTTACTGCACTGTCTCATTAATCATAATATAACCTACAAATCATTTTCCACAAAGCACTTCCATAGTTCGCAACAAGTAATTAAGCTACTGTCACGATTAAAGAACTTCACAGTTTTGCTTGATTTGCTGTTTCACTGATAACTGCGCACGCAAGATTTAGAAAAGGATACACCATAGGCCTATTAGATAGGGAAGGTGGGCTCACTTATTTTCCTATTCAATCATAAGTAGTGTAAAGGTGTAGAAATATTATTTTTTAAATAATCAATTCAGCACTTGAGAAAATGACTGTTTATATTACTATAGCCATTTGCCTAGAAATTAATGTGCAAAAAGTTAAAAAAATATTGGCCGGATCCAACCAGTACACAAGAAGTGCTCCAGCAAATATCAAGAGGGAGGGTCTTACCAGCAGAAGGACAAGCGGCCGGAGTGCAGGGAGGTGGTCAGCTAATAAAGGGGATTTTGTAAAGCCTAGAGAAGAGGTTGAGGCTTATTGGGGATTTTGTAAAGCCCTTAACTATCCGGTTCAGTGAAGCATAAAATCTTGCACAAATTTGTGGAAGTATCAGGCGCGGATTTGGGGGGGTGGGGGAGTAGAGAATGCGGGCCCAGATATAACAGTTTTGTAGGCAGATGCAGCTGAGAAGTTTGTATGGGAAGATGGGGCCAATATGAGTTCCTTAATGCCACTCTTTGCAGTAAGAATGCCAAATATTTGGCCTACAACACTTGAATTTCGTATGGTGTGCAAGAGTGAAGGATTCCCAACTTTTCCATATGGGCAAATCAGGGGGGTATTCTTCTATCAGTTCTGCCCGAGTGAGCCCAACTCCATGCGAAATTGGAATGAAAAATGGCATGGTGGAAGAATCCCAAAATTTCCAAGCTAAACGAAATCGCTACTTTACTTCCAGAAAAGCCCTGCAAGAAATTTTCACACAGTAAACTTAAAAGTATCTTTTTTAAATGCCTCAATTTGACTTTTTTTTTTGCTTATGGCAAAATCAAAACATCTAAACTCTAACCATAGAGGCTAAATTTATAATTATAATATTTTTTTATTTTATATTAAATTTACTTAAAAATATATAATTTTTTAACTTAAAAATAATAGCAAAAATACATAAGTATTCCTGCTATTAATAACAAAAAAATATATAAATAAATAATCTTCTAAAAATAACAAACAACATTTAAATAAAAATTCACAAAAAAATAATATATACAAATATTAAAATATAAAATACATAATGCTAGTTTTTTCCACTTCCACTTAATGTTCGTATGAAATTTCTCATCTCTTTTATAATATAGATTTACTCTTGAGACATCTCAGAAGTATCTATTTGCCACAATTTTTATTTATATTTGTATTTTCTTTAATTACATTTTTTTTGCCTCATATTTTGTTCCAACTTTTGTTTATCTTGCTCTATTTTTTTCTTAAAAAATGTCATCTTTCTTTCATCTATTTCTTTTTTATCTTCTCGCATTTTTTTGATAAGGTTCGCAACATGTACAAATTCAATGCTAAGTGTTCCTTTCATTTTTCTTTTCTTAGCCTTCTTTGTGAGTGGTTTCAAAGCACGATCACATATATTAGTGTGAGAGTTATCTTCTTCAAGGTTTATGGGAGAGGTTTGATCAGAAGATAAGGAGTAGTTGACTGACGAAGAAGTTTTTGATCTTTTGGAAGGTCCATTTGTATCCATATATTCTTGCAATTGAACCTAATTCAGTTGGTACCTTAACAAATTCTAAATACGGTCCATGTTAAGTTTTGACCATATAAATCTTCATATATTTTCTTTGCATATGTAATATAAAAATCTATATAACTCAATTAAATTTAGTAAATATAATTAATACAATAAATTTATATACTTAACATTTAAATATAACATTATCTTGTCTTGTTCACGTATGCCACTTTGGTTTCTATAATTAACATATGCAACACAACCAGAAAAAATGTTGAAACTTGCTTCAATCTTACTCCAACGTTGTTTTATCACCTGGGACAAACAATCACTCTTGATTTACTTTGTCGGCATAATAAGTCCCACTATAGTTTTTGCTCATTTTTGTGTTGAGTCATACCCTTATATAACAATGTCTTCTTCTACATTGAAATCAACAAGTCGACCATATTTTTATTTTGTAGAGCTTGAGGCATTTACATTCTAAAATCTTTATAAGAGGATTGAGTATTTGAGGAGTCTATATGTAAAAGAATGTTAAGAAGAAATAGAAAAATAACTAAAAATAATAATAATAAAAAATAGTACTTGAGATGAATGAGAAATAGAAGTGGAGGCATGGAAGGCCGTATCGATCGATACGGGTTCGTATCGGTCGATATCGATACGGTATAGGGGGCAATATGCCCCCCACATATTTTTTTGATGCGTATCGGCCGTATCGGTCGTACCGTATCGATACGGCCGATATATATCGATACTATATTTAAAAAATAATTTTTTAATTTTAAAAATCGTTTTTAAATTTTAAAAAATATTTTTTTTTGAAAAAAAGAATTACTTTTTTTCCTTAAAAATACAAATACAATTCAAACCCCAATTCTTTAAAAGTTCAAGTTTTAATTATATTAAAAATAATATTTTTAAAATTATATGAGATCAATACGGGTAGGTCTATATAATTTACATAATTATTTTTTTTACATATAGTGCTCTACAAATATACATTTATTTAAACATATAATTTAGACTCATATTAAGCATATTATTTATTTTTAAAATTAACTAATTTTAAAGTATTTAATATGAAAAAGAATGATCAATATTAATATGGGACGGAGAGCATAATAGTATATGGTTCTAAATGAATTAATTTTAGAATACCCATATCGGTTGATATGGTATTATATGGTTTTATTATGCTTTAAAAGAAGTATTATAATGATATATTATTAGTTATAATATTTTTTTATGTTTATAAAAAAAGTTTATACCCGTTTTAGTATATATTAAGCATATTATCAACGTATACCCATATTTATAATTATCGATATTCTCATACTTAGCCTTCTATAAGTGGATGAGGTAAATATTTAAAGACAAAAATAGATAAAAAAAACCCCAACGGTAAAAAAGAAAAAAAAAGTTAAAAAAAAAAAGTAAGGGAGAGGTTAAAAAAAACTATTAACCATAAACGGGTGCCAAAAGGGTAGGTATGATTAAAAAAAAGAACGAAGATGTCTCCATTATAAATAGCTCCCCGGCTGGAGTGGTATGGGGACCATTTCCTAACCTCCAAACAACACGAAACGCCATTTGCTGCGTTGGAGATGCTCTTAATGCTTGCAGGGAGCTATTACCTTTACTGTGTTTGGCTGTCATGCGGCCTGTCCATATAGACTGATGGGGCCTGATGAGTTCCCCATGCCTTCTTTTGCTATGACAGATTTGGCCCCCGTTTGGCAGTGTGTAGATTAGCTGCCCCGTGGAGTTCTTGACCATAATTCAGTGTGCGTCGCACACCCCGTTGGCCGTGTATTTTATTATTTAATATATAACTTATAGATAGTTATAAATACTGATGAATCGTTTTGTAAGCACGGTGTGCGAGGCACACTAAAAAATTTTCCAGCCTCGGCAGTCGGCAATGTCCAACTGAGCATCCACAATGCATGGACGTGAGGTGAAGTGGCTTGGTATCTATGCAGCAGTGATGGGAACTAGTTTGGTAGGCGAGGACTTTTGTCTTTCACCCAGCTAGTTTATCTACCTGTCAACTACTTATTTCATTTGCTAATTAGAATGAGGAACATCATGCTTTGAGTTTACTCATAAGCATTGGCCGTTCAAGAAGCGATTGTATTAGTAACTGATCCTTTGAAACTTCCGGGGTTTGCAATCAGTGTTACCTAGCCTTTGAAAGAACCAAAAGGTTTTTTGAAAAAATATTTATTTATTTTTGTTGTAATTTAATTTAAGTTAATTTAAGTTGATAAAGTTTTAGAGTTAAAACTAGGCGCTCTAGCCACCAACTTATTTCTTTGAACCTAGCCTTGATTATGGTTTTAGGTGGGCCTTCAAAAGCCCGACCCTACCGGCCCGTAGGTTTTTGTCTTCTAGTATTTTTTATATTTTATATTAAAAAAATAATTTTAATAAAAAAACTATAATATTAAGGTTGGGTCTCACTAATTAACCCTGTAAACACAAAATTATGTCTTTAGCCTTTAAGTAAAATATTTTATAATTAACCGTGACAATTTGTAAGCTTAGAATCACTTAATCTTTGTTAAAATATGTTGCCTCTACTTTTTCTCCTTTATTTTCCGCCTATTTGAGATTATATATATATATGGTGGAGGGCAGGCCAAATGGATTATTTTGTTTTTTGGTCCTAACCTAATCCTATTTAAAGGGGCCTAAAACCTTTAAGAACATCCTTAAGATTAGGTTTAACATTTTTTGGACATATCTCTCATTTTTAAGGGCCTAAGTAGAGCTGAGCCAGCCCTTAGAAGTTTCACCACTACTTAAATAGATTAGATTTTGCATCCATATGACATTGGTGGAGGGAGTTTGTAGCTGCTCTGGATTATAGGCCGTCACACCATGTTGTAGTGAGCTTCAGCTCTGGCAATTTTTTTCTTCTTCTTTTAAATGTTCAAGTATACAAGACGTATTCCCAGGCATACACACCTCTCAACTCTTGTGACTTGTGATGGGCATAATAAGCGTCACGGAGGCTGCACTCGCCGTAAAAAAGCTAATTGGCTACACTACTTCACATGAACCGAATAAAAGCAGAATGAGTCATCAGTCTATGTATAAGAAGATCTGCAGGCATATAGGGGCAGTTGAATTTATGGCCACTCCCCATCATCTATCTGTACAATGGCGTCTCAGTAGAAGAAACAAGACAAAAAGGCGATACTATACGACTGTCTCAGAGGTGGGAGTCAGGGAAGAAGGTGCCGCCCCTTTTTTTATAACGAACCATGGTCCAAAATATCCGTAGCAACTAAGAAGGCGCCGTGCCAAAGAAGCGGGGACAAGGCCTTTGTTGACCCCCGTCCCATCGACCATTTATTTGGCGGTGGGTCACCACGTACCGCTTTTCCGTCCGTATGCCTTTTTTTTTTTTTTTTGGGTTCAATAGACAATAATCAAAGGGCCAGGACAGACAATCCATTAACATCCCGTAAATGTAACCCTCCCGGGGCCCAAATCGTCTTTTAATGCTTCCCGTACGCCCTGAATCGGGCCCCACTGCTCCGTCTCAATTCACGTGTACATGGGTCCCCCAGTCAGGGACCAGTCACGTTCCTTACCCTGCCCATGGGTCCCCTACCCCGTTTCAATCCAGGAGCCGGGGGGCAGTTGTGTCATTTCGCGCCGCAAATAAGCACGTTTTCCGCGACCCCGGCCTTCGGTTTAGGGGGTTGCTTAAGACAGTAATGCGGCTCAAGTCCACTCCCCAATATCCCTCCCCCCGGAACTGAACTGCAAAAGGCGAGGGAGGCCGAGTGAGGGCGGGGCGAGACGAGCGAGCGAGCGAGACCCCCTCTCCCGCCTCTCTTTCATTATTCCCGGGGAGGAGCGGAAGAAGCCGTTTATAAAGAACACTAATCGAAAACGCTGATATCGCCGAGCGCGAGCCCGGACATTTTCGCCTTCCCCAGGTCCGTACATTTTCAATGCATTTCCGGCATTCTCCTCTGCCATCTCCGGGACCGCCGTACTGGCTCCCGATTCCTGCATGCTACTCCCGAGTCGTATGAATCGGTTTATTCTCCTTTCGCATCTTAATTGTTCGGTGCGGTTTCATTTTGAGAAATGTATTGTGCGTTTTTTCTAGGCGACAATTTGCCTTTATTCCTTGCGTGTTTGACTCTTCCATTGATCTGCCGAACTTTCTCGGGGACGAATGCCTGGGAATTTTTTGTGTTGCGTTCTTGTCAACTTGTTTACTTTATTGTGTTGGCGGAATATATGGTCGACTTTTTCTTTTTGTTTTTTTTTTCCTGATAAAAAATGTCTCCTCCGTGTATCACTAATGGCAGTTGAAGAATGCGGTAGATCTTCAGTTTCTGATACTATCGATTACTCTGTGCGTACTGTCAAATGCTACTCTTTGTTTTCGAGTGTTTTTGTGTAGTTACCATATTCTTTCTCAGTTGTCGCATTCTGTTTTCTGTTCCTATCGCCAAACTCTGCCGTTTGCTTTTCTTATCTGATCGAGAATGGTTCAACATTGTGGAATTTATAGGTTTTTTGCGTGTGCCGTTAAGCAGTCTCTTTTGGATCGGATGGATCAGGTACATGACAATAATATAATTTTTTCGTTGTTTAACCTGCAATGCTGCTTTTGTCTACTTAAAATACCCAAGTTTTAAGTCTTTCTTTTGCAATGTTTTCAAACAATTGCAGTACGAGAAAGTTGAGAAGATTGGAGAAGGCACATATGGTGTTGTCTACAAGGCTCGTGATCGAGTGACTAATGAGACCATTGCCCTTAAGAAGATACGATTGGAGCAGGAAGATGAAGGAGTCCCGAGCACAGCAATCAGAGAAATCTCCCTTTTAAAGGAAATGCAGCATGGAAATATTGTCAGGTCTAGCTTGCAACCTGTTGATTTCTGTGTGTAATTTTAGCTATAAATTTTATTATGTATTTATTGTATTGTTTTTATTTGGCCTGATGCTTTGTCGACTTTCCTGTTATTATGTTGTTTCTACTGGGAGATTGAATGCTTTGATTAATTTAATCTTTTTTTTTTTTCTAAAGACATGGCATATCATCTGGGACAATTCTTTTGTCTTGTGATCACAATAGTCAGATTAGAAAATTTTACATAAATGACAAAACTACGACCCAGAACTTCCTTCCAAGTCTATCGTCTTTTTGGCTGTTTTTGGAGCCATTCATTGGTTACTCGGTTAAACAAAACCTATTTTGTGGCATGGCATCTGGAACAGATTTACTGGAATATAGCGAACAGATTAGCATGATGGTAGACTGGCTTAGTGGTGTTGAAATATGTTCTGGAAGCTATATTGGGAATTGAAGGAACTTTTGCAATCCTTTTCTTGTTGACTAAAAATTAGCTTCTACTAATATTTTTTTTCAAGGGAATGTAAAATCTCACTGGCCATGTTGTGCTTGTGTTAAACATGATTCATTATTATGTATACTGCTATAAGCATTTAAAGCCTTTACAATGCATGTATATTCAGTGTATTCCCTAGTATTATGTATTACATGTATTCCCATGTATAATGCAGAGCCTTTATGTCTTATTGAGTGCTTTTGGTTGATAATATGTTTGATTTATTTAGTTTAGGACTTAAGCAGGAGCCTTTAGTTACTTGCGTAAAGTATCTATTAAGTTGTCCTTTTCATTGTTTACAAACAACATTTTCATGATGATATGGGACAATCGTAGCTTGCATAGTGTGTCTATCGTATTGCTTCCATAGTTGTTTCTTCAACTATTCATGTTTTTCTTTTGATACTGCTTTCACCTTGATGCCTATTATATGAAATGTCCTTTCTCAATAGTTGTACTCGCTTTATATTTTCCAGGTTGCAAGACGTAGTACACAGTGAAAAACGCCTGTACTTAGTTTTTGAGTACCTTGATTTGGACTTAAAGAAACATATGGATTCTTGTCCAGAGCTTGCAAAAGATCCCAGACTTATAAAAGTAGGTGAAGTAATTTTCTTCATAATGCTTGTTAACCTTATTTGTTCTTATGTATTTGTTTTTTTTCCACATCTACTATTATGTGCCTCTTGTTTTCAACGTATCTTGCGTATGAACTTAAGAGATCTGCAAATCAACTACACTTGCTTGGTTATTTAGTTATTTGAGAACATTTATGGATAATGAAAAGTTTGACAGAAGATGGATTCTAAACTAAAAAGTGTTGCGTGCTAAAAAGTATGGAAATGTCTGACGAGTGTGCAATGGACAATTTTTCGTGTTTGGATGTGCATTGGCCTTCTATTCAATTAATGCTTATATTTCATGAATGTGCCTTGCATACACTTGGATGTTCCTCTCAAGTATGGATGATATACTCTTGGATTATATGTGTATATGTATTTGGGAAGGAGGCTTTTAATGCCAATTTGGGTGTTAATTATTTAGAAATCAGTTGAGCTTCCTAACTCAGTTGATCATGTTAATGTATCATGGATGAGCGTGTACAATTTTTTAACAGCTTTTTGACGAGCATTGATTAAGTCTCCAAAAGGAAGAAAAAAAGTTTACTGAATTTTGAGCTACTAGTTAACTCATTAATTATAACCAGTGCCAAACCTTTAATTGCGAACGAGTCCAGCCTTATGTCTTTATTTTGAAACACTGTGTCAGGATTTGTATGTTCCAATTTAGATCTATTTGTGGTTGTTTCAATTTGATAAAGATTATGAGTTTTTCTAACCTGTGCTAAATACTTAGGAAAGCTTGTGAATATAAAGTGAGCACTTGGAAAAGAATAAATGTGATCTACATTTACATTTATGCATCTTGTGGAAGCTCAGACTAATGTGCTATGAATGATTTGATTTATCTGACATAAACTGGAATGAAGTGCAAATGCTCCATGTCCTGATATGTTGTTATGCGGCTGACATTTGTTCATCAATGATGTCAGAAATGTTTTAGAATTGTAAATGCATTTTTCAAGGACAACAAGGTAGAGTAACTGTCTCATTGGTGTAGTCTTGTGGATTGTGCTTGTTTAAACTGCATGAGATGTCTAACATCTGGTCCGTAATGCCTGATGATGAAATGTGGATTGTCTGCGTTTAAAGTGTTGTTCGCTTGTTTTGTGTATTAGGTCGCACTTAACTTTTTTTTCCCCAAAGAACATCAGCATCAGGTAAAGTAATATGATACTTCTCTATTTTTGTAGACATTTTTACATCAGATTCTTCGAGGAGTATCTTACTGCCATTCTCATAGAGTTCTCCATCGAGACCTTAAACCTCAGAATCTGCTCATAGATCGTCGGACTAATTCATTGAAGCTTGCAGATTTTGGACTGGCCAGGGCATTTGGTATCCCAGTCCGTACTTTTACTCATGAGGTACCTTTTCGAAAGTTTTTAAATTTTTTGGAATACTGTCCTTATTTGTTTTTAAGCTATTTTTTGCCTTGTTTTGAAATTTAAATTGTGTACAGGATTTAGGCAGTGGCATTGTTGTGTGTTTCATTATTTTGTTAGTAAGGGCCTTCAATGATGGCTTTGCAGTGAATTTTCTAATGTTGCAGAAAAAGCACTCTCTTATACTGTCACTTTTTCTTAATATTATCTTCTTCTAAGACGTTCTTCTCCAGGTGGTAACTTTGTGGTACAGGGCACCAGAAATTCTCCTTGGTTCTAGGCATTATTCAACTCCTGTGGATGTGTGGTCAGTTGGTTGCATCTTTGCAGAAATGGTTAACCAGAGACCATTGTTTCCTGGGGATTCCGAGATTGATGAGTTGTTTAAGATTTTTAGGTGCTGTGTTCATACTGAAGATTGTGTATATAAACTACATTTGGTTCTCTTGTGCATAATCTCATGTTCTAAACTGCTTGCCTTGGTCTCCCTTCATTAAACTCTATGTGTGTGTATGTGTATATCTAATTTGTCTATTTATTTACATTTTATTTATGAAGAGTTTTGGGCACACCAAATGAAGAAACTTGGCCGGGAGTGAGCTCTTTACCTGACTATAAGCCTGCCTTCCCAAAGTGGCCCGCCAAGGTACATATACCTATATGTAGAAGGAAAATGATATTTTCACATAAAAAACACACATCAATAACTCACACATGAGTTTTGATTGGTCTAGATAAGTGAGCCCATGTGAACTATGTGTGGGGCCTACTTGTGAAGTCCAATCAAAACTCTTGTGTGAGTTTTTGTGGGTGTTTTATTGTGGGAATATCACTATCCTATGTAGAAATGTTATAATAGGCGGATTAATTAGAATGGAGATGTTCATGAGCCTGAAGAGAAGAAATTAAATGCTTATAAACGTCTGACATGTAGGACTTGTCAACGGTTGTCCCAACTCTTGAGCCAGCTGGAATTGATCTTCTCTCTGTAAGCTTGCCAACATCTATTATTTCATGCATTCATCTAACCTGATTCCTGTTCTTATATCCTTGGTACATATTTTTCTCCATTTTTATTAGAAAATGCTTTTCTTGGAACCGAGTAGAAGAATTACAGCCAGGAATGCACTTCAGCACGAGTACTTCAAGGACTTGGGAGTGGCACCATGACTGTTTTCCTTGTCTGTAAATTCATTTTGGTGAGTTAGCGAATGAGTATCAAATAGCCATTTGGCTTGGAACTACGTGAGCATTGTGTGATTTTATGTGTTCTTTTATTTACGTTCTTGAGTTTTGAAATGTTACGCAGTGAACAGGAATGTGGATTTGCTTTACATTTTATTGATTGAGGTGTCTCTGTAAGCTTTTTTATGAAAATACAAAATTGTATAGCATCCATTTTAAACAGTGGAAGCAAATTCACTTTCGTGCTTGACAAATGTGGGAATGAATGCAATGCCACAAAAGTGTGCTATTGGAGTGCCATCGTTTTTTTCTGCTAATTAGGTCAGCCATTATATGTAGCAACTTTCTTAGCTAAAAGCGTGAGAACTGTTTTCTTTTTCCCACCAAACTTAGTTACAGATGCAGAAGAATGTGCAAACTGAAAGAAAAGTAAGAGTACAAAATAGAAGATTGAAAGCAGGAGCCCAAGACTAGATAAAGAAATCATGAATTGACTGAAATCATTATTCACCCAAATCCGCAACCGCAATATTCGCTTAATTTCACGTGGAATGTCATGTCCTCTTGTTTTGAGTAAAAGCTATTAAGCCAAGCTGAAAATTAAAACTCAGCCGTACTCATTATTGATTTATTGAACATCTTACACTGTTGATATTTTTTCCCTTCTGCTTCAACGTATCATAGGCATCGACTATGGAAGGGAATCTCCTTGTCCCATTGATCATGTGAGGACTCGACTCCTGGTCTTAAGCAGGTTAGATATGCCGAAGGCCTGTCACTCTATTGATACTTCGGTTTTTGTTA
The DNA here is from genome assembly GCA_035235625.1 of Saururus chinensis. Lineage (NCBI taxonomy): Eukaryota > Viridiplantae > Streptophyta > Magnoliopsida > Piperales > Saururaceae > Saururus > Saururus chinensis. The sequence continues at coordinate 40,545,258 of CP141145.1, forward strand.
TATTCTCATTTTATTACCACAAGAGAGAAAAGAGCCAGTCGTGTGTATTATTTTTGTTATATTTTGCTTATTTACTTTATTTTCAAATGATACATACGTAAGTTCGATACCGTATACTTGTGCTTATTGCAGTTGATCATCGCCCTTTCCAACGGGCTTGTCAATTATGGGAGAACCGACGGGAGGACTAAGATCGTAGCCGTACATTGAAAATAAGAGCTCCACATATCAATGGTTGCCGAAAAGACCGTGATTTTCATCCCTTGGATGAAGATGGCAGGCAGGTTTAGCGTTCTTTAGTGGACAAAATTGCAAACAAAAGTGAAGCAGACACAAAAGCACAGATAAAAATTGAAAATAAACACCTCGTTTTTCCGTATAAGCTACTATTCACACTTAAGGTAAAAATTAAAAAAGTTCTACGCACAGGGTGTTTAACGTTACTTTACAATGAACAGACGCAGGATGTGCAGCAGATGTAAAACTGGCTTACTGCATCCGTAGGCTGGTAGATAACAAATCTGTTCCCTATGGAAGGAAATATTGCTCTCACTGACTAGGAAAGCAAGGCCATTACCTAGTTCTCTAATGATACTGGCGTGGAAAAATTATCTGGGTCATCTAAAACAGAAATTAAGGCAATGAGAATCCAAAACATAAGGATACCTATCACTGAAGTCCTTAGGACCTGATTACAACTAGCATTCAAGTGCGGATCCATCTGGCAAAAATCTTCTACATCTGGCTGACCGTGGTTTGCTAGGTTCATCGGTGATTCACTTCTAGTAGTTTCTTCAGTAAGAGTATCAGAGGTGCTGAGATCAAGTTTCATACACTTTGGACATTCGCATGGACCCCCAAGGAATAGTGGGACTGTCTGAAGGTGATCCGCCAGGATCTTATGATACATTTCTCCAACAACTAACAATTTTTCTCGGGTGGTCGGTTTTAGCACCTGGCAAAACCAACGAGCAATAGAATCAATCTACAAGTTGATGCACACTCAATAAGTTAGATAAAGAAAATATTTCGCTACCAACAAATGACGCTGTCCCTAGCCTAATGCAACTGAGTTCAACAAACCACAACGTCCACAGAAGAAAATAATTTAATGCCATCAAAACAGTCCCTTTTATCAAACTAAATTGTCGTCATTAACTGGCGCCAGTGTGTACCAACTCTAACAATAAGCAGTCTATAATTTTGTAATGGCACCCAATCAAATCATTATAGTTACCTGAATAAAGGTTTGCGCGATAACTCGAACAACGGGAGGCAATCTTATAACGAATAATAGAGCAAGCCGATTTGGATAATGATCTTGCAGCAGGGAAGAAAAAGAGCGCATAATTTGCATTGGAAACCGTATTGCAGATACCCCTTCACAGTCCATCAACACCGTTACTCGAGGATCTTCTGCATCCACCAAGTGCAAGATGCCATGTTCTAGTTGGGACACTACAAAGGACACAAAAGATGCTAAGACTTACAAACATTCCACAATCTGGGCTATATTTCTCAGTTTCAACACAGATCAATAGAAAAACTAAAGACATAGATGCTTATATATGTGAAATAGAAAAGGGAACATAAATCAGTGCGCATGTAAGTTTCCTACACCCTCAAGACCTAAAATGGTTGTAAAATGGCATCCTATCTCCTTGCAGTGTTAAGGGACTGAATGAGGACAAACTATATAGAAAACCCAGTACCTATTTCTAGTTATATGGCTTTAGTTAGACATTTTTTAATGAAGGTGAATGTTGGTAGACTTCCCACTTAAAATATCTCGTATCAATCCCCTCCATCCGCACATCAACAGAACTCATTCTATGGCATTTTTACGTTTGAACTATAAAATGTTAAAAAACTCAAGCACTCTCATAGGTGTCTTAATGTTTTTAGGAGCATGTATTTAGTGATTTTGTGGAGGGGTAACACAGACCGACTAAGGTGGAAACTTTTGGATTGCCTACTTCAAGGGTCCTTTATTTAACCTCATATCCACACGATAGTGGGCCTACACAGTCTACAGTTTTGCTCTACCAAATTAAGGCAACGAATTATCTAGCTAGTTACAACTAGTTACCTAAAAGCCAGATTTGCTACAATGAGTGGTTCTTGCCTTTAATAATACAAAAAATAACGGTCAAGCGTCACCATACCTACTGCTTGTGCAAAGCGAGGCCTATCGTCGGATTTTAACCTAGAGCAAGCTAGCCCAAGACGTACAATAAGACATGGGCGCAGTTTCAGATCACATCCATGCCAAAAAACCAAATGAGACCACTTAGCCAATTCCTCTACTGTAAGTAACCCAAAAGTCTCTCTCCAGCGAATAGTCCTCTTAACTGACAAAATGAGGGTTGAAAAATCACCATTTGCAGCAATATAAAATCTACGGAGATCATCTTCTGTAATCCTGCATAATTGTTGAATATAAGGCCATAAAGCATGGGAAAGCAAAATTATGCAAATCTAATCATATATATTCAAAATATATACAATTGAAAGAGAAAACAACGAACAACATAAGCCAAGAAGAGAAAGCAACGAAGCAACAAGTCAAGCTTCGCTTCTAGGTTGAGTTAATATTGGCTTGAGCTTGACTAGATCTCAGGCACAAGCCAAGTCAAGTTCAAGTTCAATGAAGCTAAGTTCTAGCTAAAGTTGGTTTGTCTCTTTTTTCTACTTACTGTTATTCTTTTGCTTTTAAAAGTATGAATATCTATAGAACTTATTAATATACAACGAAAAATACATGATTATATAAAAAATTATATATAAGTAAGATATAAATGTCGATCCTCAGCTTCTCACATCCAAGTTTATGCTTTGAGCTGAGTCGAGCTAGCTTGGTATCCCTACACAGTCTTTAGTAGCAAAAGGTGTTCCTATAGAATTAGACAACTTAATCTCCATATAAGATTGAGGTCTAGCTCAGATTGGCTTGTTTCTATTTTCTGTTATTCTTTTACTTTTAAAAGTATAAATATCTATAAATTTATTAATATACTATGAAAAATACTTGATTATATAAAAAATTAAATATAATTAAGATATAAATGTCGACCTTCTCCTTCACAGGTTGAAGTTCAACTCTTCAAACTGAGTCAAGCTGGCTTAGTATCCGTGCACTGTCTTGGATACCAAAAGGTGTTCCTATCAAATTAGACAACTTAAGCTCCATTTAAGATTCACCCAGTACTTATCAACCATCTGAATCAAGACTGGAGTCGATCACAAGCAGGACATGTTCATATTGTAGTATTGTAAAAGATAGAAAAAAATTAATGCAAGTTCTGACAAACTTTTAATCCTTTTTGTAACAATTTATGCAATACAAAAATGGATGCTTCCTAGCTCGTGAACAGTATGACACCATATCTTCTTATTCACCAACCAATGTCTAATAGAATTAAATTTAATTCAATTTAGAAGATTAAATTTAAGTAGCAATTTCGTAATTCTATATTTGCCACGTAATATTCTAAAAGACTAAATAATTATACCCGAAAATGTATCTAAACTTCTTTTTTTTTGCTCAATTTAAACAACAACAAACATACAGCAAACAAGGATAGAGGCAAGCAAACCCCTATAACAGTGATTACCTTTCCGGGATGGTTATTCCTTCATTTTCCAGCTCCTTATATAGCTTGATCAGCCAATTTTCAGAAGGAATCCTCTCTAAGGACTCAGTGGATATCCTGATAAATTTACATGAAAATCAAAGACAATAATTAAATCACATAAACTATTAAATGACAAACTTCCATCTCATGGAAATTTATATTCACGCAAACAAAAAAAGTTCAACAGATCAGTAAGAGTAAGAGCTAGAAACATGGCTAGCCCATAGATATGAACATACCTTGTATCAGCAGTCTCACTTCCATTTGAGGACTCTGAATATGGTTGAGCATCATCCATAGAGTCTGATCCTCTCTTAGAAAGCTCTATTTGATCAGAGAACGCGGTAGCAATCGAGAGAACAAGCAATGGTTTTGATAGTTTCTAAAAACAGTACGAACATTGTCACCCACAGGAAATAGAAACCAAATGCAAATAAGCTCACTAGATCATAAAATTTATCTCTTTTTTTAATAAAAAAAATACAGTAGTAAATGGTGATGAACACGAAAATAACTTATACACAACCCACCAGTAAATATCTGCATTACCTTAGGCAACTAAAACTTTTGTCTACTGCACTAAACGAATGGTGTTTGGTTATATAATGAACATCTAGAATTGACTTATCACGAATCACCCAAAAAAATAAAACAAGTGAACTAACCTGCATGCCTTTCACCAAATTCTTTAAGAGAGGCCATTTACAAAGCCACTTAAGTGGGGTATAGCACAGAACTTGCAGCGCTTGAAGACTTTGCCATATAATTGGACACCTGGCTCTGGAGACCCTTCGCACCACCTCCAGAGCAGCAACTTTTAGTAGAAAGAGCATTATCCTCTCCGAAGATATCCCTTCTGTTCCAGCATGTTTAAGAGAAACCAAGCGGTTTAAAGTCCTCTGAGGTAAAGACTGAGGCCCAGTAGCCACTCTACATTGTTTAGAAACCTTTTTGCTAACAATGTTTTGCATTCCAATATTCTTAACAGTCCCGGGCTTATGCTCAATATCTCCCATTGGAATGGCATCAACAAGATGTCAGGTTCTAGCCCTCAACCATCTCCAACTAAAATTGTAAAAAAAATCAAGCTATATAAACTTCGATCTCTGAAAATACTGAGTTATACAGCTACCGCACCAGAATGCATAACAATGGAGACGAAACACACAATTTATCTAAGAATCAAACCTGAAAAAGATCAACAACAAAACCAGTGTAAATGCCACAGCTCAAAAATTCCTCTGAAGCATAACTTAAAGAATCAAACTAAAACAGACAATTTTAAACGACATAAAGTAAGGAATAAAAACATAATCAAATTTGTTCCGCGACATGTAGGGCTGACGAATGAACGTACACATAATAATAAACGATCAAAATCACAGAGACATAAACCATAAATTTCACAACGAATTTCCAACTTCTCCTTCACAGAGAACCGAATTCTTCGAAATACCTTATTTAACATTAATTTCCCATCTCAAAATGCAACAATTATAGTTTTCCAGCAAACGAGAACTCAGATGGCTCTTGATATATATGAAGAAACGAGCAGTGATCGTTACGAAAATGCTGAGAAATCGTGATCCATCAAGTCCCCTTGCTTGTACGTCGCGCCGACGAACCTTGGACGCAAAAGATGAGGAGGAGGAGGAGGAGCAAAAGTAGGATCTGAACGAAGTGCCTCTTCTCGATTCGGAAAATCCTTTCTTCACTCTCGGGCCCTCGGCCTCCGTCCCATTTTCCCATTAATGGCATCATTTATTTTTTAATTAATAATTTTAAAAATTAGATAAATTTATTAATAGAAGAAACAAATTTATATGAGCTGTTAGATAAGATCAGACAGCGCAAGGTAAAAAAACTAATTACGTTAAATTATATACGCCGTCAAACTCAATGATGTAAGAAAATACTTTCATAAAAAAAAATATTTACAATAGACGGCTAGAATTGAAGTGAAATGACATTCTCAGCAGCTCGGACGGTTGGACCCACCGTACCACATGACTCCTGCGCGCGTTTGCAGATGGCAGCTGCAATGGTGGGTCCTACTCCTCTCACCTACCATATTCATGATTTTGATATCGATTCCGTGAAGGTTCCGGGGAGGGAATCAGGGATGTTAACTGCGCAGACCCAGACTCGGTATGGATTAAGCGAATTAAGCTCGAGTTAAATTGGGCTTAGTTTAAAATCAATTAAAATTTAAATAGGCTTAGTTAAGTTTGAGCATAGGACTCAACTTAGCTTGGCTCGAATAAAACTAAAATTTGACTTCACATCACTTAAGCTCAAATTTAATAAATAAATAATATATATATAATAATATATATTATATAAATATAATTATTAATTTAAATATATATTTATAATATATAATAAGACATATAATTATATATATTTGCTAATATTATATATCATATATGATATACATTACCCATATATATGAATCATGGCTCACTATGAGCCAAAACATTGCACACTTTAAGTTTTCAATCCAACAATGCATGCAAATTAAAATTGTGCCCTCATATCTCGATTTGATAATCCATAATGCCTTGACTCACACTCACTTGCGTGAGTCCAAACTCATAAAATTTTTTCATCCTATATTCTCATTAAATTGTAATATATGTATAATTTTTTATGATTGATGTATATTTTTTTATATTAAAAATATTATAGACATAAATACTAATATGCCCCTTCTATCTCAAATTAATAGCTTTATTTAGTTTTTTAAGATGAAGTAAAATTAGTTTAATTAAAAAATTAAATGGAGCTATTAATATAGGAGAGAGGGTCAACATGATATTATATATTATTTCAAAAGTTAAAATATGACACAGAGACTAACCTCAATTTACATAATATTTTTTTTTTACATATATTTTAATATTTTTAGAGGCATACTAAAGAATAGTTTTTTTTAAGTGATTTATAAACATGTAAAAGAAATTAAGATATGGAGAAGTAAATGATAATGTCTCCTAAGTGAGTTTCTATCTTTTATATCTTTTTAGTGATTATATGTACATAAAGAGAGAGAAATGATAATGTTATGTTTTTAGAACATTTGTAACTAAGGGGTCGTTTGGGTGCTAAATTAATTCAGTAGTGAATTAATTCAGTAGTGAATTAATTCCAAAAATTCACCGTTGAATATAAATTACGTTTGGGTAGAGAATTTGTTAGAATAAATTCAGATGTCACGTCAAACCCAGTTTTAAAACTTTAAACTAATACAACTCTCTCTCTCGAACTTGGATATGCACGTTCTTAGTACCATTACATTTCTAAATTCAAGCTCTATCAAACAAGATCCTACAAGGGTAGGTAATTTTAAACTTTTAAAGTGGGCCCTACCTATATGACATATTTTTCGAGGCTCAAATCGATATGAACGATAACTATTGAAAAATAATAGAATCTGTAATTTTCAAAACTGTGATTGGGAGACTGAATCGACATAAGGTGATTCAGTGATTCAGGCCGATTCAGGCCTGAAACTAACTTTAGTGCTAAAATTTTAATTTAGTGCAGCTTCAATACACAAACAGGATTCTAATAATTCAGTACTGAATTGAGACTGAATCAACTGAATCTTTCACAGATTCAGTACCCAAACAGCCCCTAAAACTCATTTGTCACAGTGATTATAGTTTGTTTCATATGTGGTCATAATACTTGTTGAAGTGTATTTTTTAATATTTAATATTAAAAACATCTAAATATGTGTGATATTTCCTATACTTTGTATTATATGTTTTCTTTTATTTTTTAAGTTCAAGCCCAATTTGAGCCTAGGCACATGATTTACTTATTACAGTTCACACGAGCTCGAGCCGAACTCTCGATTTCCAATTCGAGGTGAGCTTGAGCGAAAAATCTTGAGCTTGTTCGAGCTTCGAGTTAAGCTTGAGTAGTTCGAGTCTTAGCCAATCAAGCTTAATTCTCGACTCAGTTCGACTCGTTAACATCCCTAGTTCTAGGGGTTTCGCTTGCATTCTTAAAACTTTACACGTGAATTTTTAGTTGTATTCTTTTTTTTCTCCTAAAAATATATTCTTTTCATCTCATCGTATTTATAGTTACATTTAAAAAAAATTTGTTTTTATTGAATGGTAAATCTTATATGTAACTAAAAGAAAAATAAGCTTATGATACTATTTTTAAAGTATTCAGTCACTTAAATTGAATAAAATAAAGTAATAAATATAAAATAATTTTTTTCACTAAATAAAACTATTAATTTAGAAGAGAAGAAATAGTACTCAGTAGATACCAAGCTAAAGAGGTCCAAACGGACTATAATGCAAAAATTGGAGAAATTATTGAATATTTTTAGAATTTTAAGACCCACTTTATAGGAATCATCAATTCTTAGCAATGACAAAGTACTATGTTGATTGTTGAACCACTTGCACTTATATGTATTTTTGGTGTGTGCTTCGTCAATCATGATGATCAACCACTCGAATAAAATAGAAGTAAAGAATTTCTCCTAGAGTGGAGTCAAACCTAACTCCAAAGAGCAATGCTAGTTGGGATACCCCAAAATACCTTAGTCGATCTGATGCTTTTAAGAAGCTAATTACTCATAAGTTCATGTCAAACTTCTCTCCTTTCCAATTCGTATAACTTTTTTTTTAATACAAACAAGTTCGAAACACTAAATTAAAAGAAGAATAAACATAGAACCCACTACTGAGAAATTGATTGTGAGAAGCCATTCAAAGGAGAGAAAACATATGGTGCAAGAATACAACAACATTAACAGGTGACATCCATATCATGCAGCAAAAGCAAGGTAGAATTTTGATAATGACACAATGCAAATATAAATTAAGAAAAAAAAAGGTAAATAGAACATGACACAAAATTTACGTAATTCGTCAAGATGTCTACATCCACGACCAAAGAGAGCATTTTTACTATTACTTGAGAAATAACCGGATAAGTTACAAACCTCTCAAACAACCCCTTTAGAGAACTCTCGTTGAACACCTTGGTTTCTCACCTCTCTCTTATAGAAAGAAGAAAAAAAACAATCCCAGCCAAAACAACCTACAGAATAATGATTGTAAGGCAAGACCATAAGAAACAAAGATAAGTACATATCTCAAATTCAGTTACAAAATAAGTACCATAACAACTCATTCGTAAGTCCCTTAGTCCAAGATGATTTTACTCCATACTGGATATCATGACCTTCAAGAGTTTAAGCCATATACATCTCCACTCAAGTCATGTACAACAAGCAAGTCAACAAACGTTGCAACATGAAATCATCTTGAAAATTAAGCACGAGGCAATATGTAGGCGTGGAACTCAACACATCTATGCACAACTTAAGAGAAAAACATTGTTTATCAAAGAGTACAACGACCATGAAGTATAACTACTACGATTGAAGAAAAGCAAGAAGGAGTTGGTCAAACATCAACTAAGGGCATCTTTAGAAGGCATTAGGGTTGGAGGAAGAAAGTTGGGGGAGAAATCACTTTCCCCTCTTTTGTGACATGTTGCACTTAAAAAGGGGAAAGTGATTTCACCTCCAAATCGCCTCCCAAACAACCCCTAAGCATCAGTGAAGGCTGAGTGTCCATTGTCCAAACCTCTCTACGACATATTCGATCTAATGAGTGTCCGAGTTGAACTTTTACATTTTCAACTTAGAAGTATTATCTTCCAACTCATGTGAGAAATAAGTAAAAATAGCTGACATTTGACGTGGGTTGATGTTGCAATTCACAAGGTATTTATGGCTGGCTATTTAAGAAGGGGCGGGTGATGGTAAATAATATACTTGAAAAGAATCTACATTAGAAGTCTAATCTGTTTTCGGGTAACTAGCTGTATGAATTTATTTTTTAACAATCGGCTTTGTGAATTACTGAATTTCAACAAAAGACGCATTAGTGATAAAATTTCCCTTGCTAAAAAATTAGGTCAATACATTCGTACAATAACGTATGATTATGTTGGCAGGATTTAAAAGGCATGTTGATGTAAAATGCAAAAAATCAATTTCTGTGTATAATCAAGATCATAAGAAAAAATTCTTGGCTTTAGTCAGTAGTTTATCTTCCGTATTTTGGAAATAAAGGAAAAAAATTATATATTGGAAATAATAATTTTCTACATTACTTTCTCTCCTACAACAACCTACACCATGTTTTGATTAGATTGAGAAAAGTTGGTACTCCGACTGTCATGTGAGACAGTTTTTTCTATCTATCAAAAATCTTATATAAAGTTTTGTTTGAGAGAAGGTAGTGTAGCATTATCAGCAAACCGGCCTCCGTACCGGTCAGCAAAATTTATTTCATGCCTGCCCATTACTCATTGGCTTACCCTTGAACTATACCAGTTTCGCTCCCCATTTATATAAGAAGTAATCGGCAGATAATTTTGTAAACACAGATGCACGATAACAAATAAACAACATATCAAACACTGTTCCTCCCTGTTCGCAACAAGATACCAGATAATTGAAACATGATACTCTCTCCATCTCGTATTAATAGGTGCATTTGAAAAAATAATATTTTTTATTAAGTGAAAAAATTCACATATAAGAGAATGAAAAATACTATATGTAACACTTTTTTATACACCCAACTACTAAAATTGAACCGAATGGAGCTATTAATATGAGTTCTTTTCCCCCTGGTGCTAATAATATGGGACATAAGGAGAACTACAATTCAACCAGAAGAGTGAGCTGTGACTTTGAAAAATATCCACATACCATATAACTAACTTGATGCTTTTTATGTCTACTTAAATGAAATCCTTATTCAACACATACCAACATCCAAAAGAAAATAAACACGGAGTTCGTTTTTTTATATAGATTTATGAAAGGGGGCACACGACATTGCTCTTTTTACAATATGCCACATTGTAATGGGCAACTAGTGATGTTGTCGGGTTAGGTTTTGTCAAACCTATACATTACATGGTCACTTAAATCTGACCTAACCCAAATAAACTTGAACCAAACCTGATCCCACCCCTTAAAATGTTGAAGTTAAATAAAAAAATATTTTTAAAGAAACCCACTTAATTATAAAATAATACAAAATTTAAAATATATATATGGTTTTATCTCTTATCCATAATATTTTTGTAAGAATTAATATTAAAATATAAAAAATATAATAATTCATTATTTATAGTTTTAATCGAGTCCGAGTCGCGTAGGATCACCTAAAATCCAAACACACCCTCAAATAGTTACTTAAATTTAATTTAATTTAAGAATATAGTTATATTGTACCTCATTAAACTCCTTTGTCAGAGGCTGGCTAAGAGTAAGGAGGAGGTCGGGTGAGCATGGTAGGCATGCTGAGGAGGAGGGGGGCTGAAATCTGCTTGTTAGTGACTATGGTGATATTGGTCCACACCGGAGTAGGAGAAGTGAAGGTGGGGGCTGGGTAGAATTTTTTTTTGATGTAGGGGATGAGTGAGAGATTATACAAGATAGGATTAAGGTAAACAAGAAACATGAGACGTAGGAACTTAATAGGGTGCAAATAGCTACATTCTTGATTTCAAAACCTAAACCCAACCCATTACAATAAGGTCCAGTTAAGTTTTCTTATATACCTAACTTCAGTGGCATTATTATGACATTTCATATCTTTTATGTATGAAACAAGTCTACCAATAATACACTCCCTCTATCTTAAATTAATAGGCTTTATTTGGCAAAAAAATTGTTTCATATTGATAGTTATATTTTATTTAATTTAAAACTTAAAAAAATATCATAAGCTTTTTTTTTCTTATCTTAAATATAAATTTTACCATTTAATAAAAATTACTATTTTGTAACTAATATACTTACTAAATATAACTATTAATTCCAAATGGGTATATCTAACGCATATATTTTTTTATTAGTTTGATTGGGGTAGTAAAATGGGCCCAGCAGGATTACTTTGCAGCATTGTATAAAACTCCTCTGTCCTACTGTCTTTTTAATAATATTTATATTATATTAGTTATCTTATTTCTCATTCTCTTAGAAAAGTTTTAACGTGGTTCTTGCCATCAAGCAATTAAGTCAAAAAGTTGTAGACAAATTTTATTTATGTACTCTAATTAATGAGGTATTAAAGTAATTATAATAATTTATAAAATTATAATATATATTTTTACAGATAAAATAATTAATATATAATAGAGGGAGAGTTATATGTGGATTCGGGAGAGATACCGGTATGTTCTTTCATTAGGAAGAATTTTTTCATGATTCTTTTTAAAGAATACATATAAATTTTATATTTGAGATTAGATGTAAGTTAATACTAATATTACTAACATATTAATGTGTGCGTTATCGATTTCATAACTTATATACGTTCCTTACCGTAGGCTTAGAGGTTCCTCTTCGCCGTACACGTAATCCTCGTTACAAATGCCACGCATGTACGGAAGTCCAATCTTCACTGCACCGGGACAAAGTCTTCACTCGCCCCATGCTCGCCGAAGTTCAGTCTCGCTTAGGCGAGGATATGTGTAGCGATGGCCATGGCACTCACGCCACGAGGCCTACTTAAAGCCACAGACAACCGGCATGAAAGCCACCTCTCTCTCTCTCTCTCTCGCGTCTCGGCCCTGGCTTTCTTTCGACGTAGAACAGTATATCAGTGTCCAGCATAGGCCCAAGCATTTTGCAAGAGGAAGACAGAAATCAATGGCGGGCACGAGGCCTACCTTCGCATACACCGTCGTATATGTAAGAGATGTGGCAAAATCAGTAGCCTTCTATGCCAAGGCCTTCGGCTACAACGTCCGTCGCCTGGATGAATCACACAGGTCCATGCAGCTCTCTCTTCTCATGATCTCAACACTTAATCTGAATTGCAATCTTTTCCAGTTAATCTACTAGTTGATCATGTCTGGCGCTGTGGTTGACGCACAGGTGGGGCGAGCTTGAGAGCGGACAAACCACCATTGCCTTCACACCGGCACGCCAACACGAGACCGATGATATTACCGGCCGCGTCCAAACACCCAGCGACAAGAGGGAGAGAGCTCCCGTTGAGGTCTGTTTCGACTATCCAGACGTGGATGCCGCTTACAAGGTTCATTTTCTGCCATGTTGCACATGGGTTATTGCTGTTCTTGTTATGTACCAGGTAAGGTTGAACAAGGATGATGGATGGTGTATGGTGGCAATTTTCAGAGGGCAGTAGAGAACGGAGCGACGCCAGTGAGTGCACCTGAGGCCAAGGAATGGGGTCAAAAGGTGGGCTATGTGCGAGACATCGACGGGATTGTTGTCCGCATGGGAAGCCATGTTAGCCGGCCTTCGGCTTGAGTCACCTGAACAAGATGAGCACAAGACGGAGAGTGTACGCAATGAAGTTACTCATGAGCAAATTAATCAAGTGTTCTTCCTTCTTATTTTCATATACGGTGTGATGTAATAATAATTGGAATGTATTTTCATATATATGACGACTCGTCTCTTTTGTCCCATTTTTCTCAAGAGTTTTTTGTTGTTTGGTACAAATTCTTACCGAGATTGAGCTGAAGACTCCTAGCGAAAGAGCACAAATTTTTTATAACATATGGGATAAAACTACGTAGTATATATATCTATGGTATACTTGCAGCAAATTAAGGTTAACTACTCAATTTTTTAGAATGTGGCTATTTGCGCCCCGTTAAATTCTTACATTCCCCATTTCTCTTTTACCCCTCACAAAATTTTCATAGTCACTCTCTCGTACCCCGCATTTCCGGTTTATTACTTGAATATTTTCTATCCCATAGTTTAATCAACAGACAACCTATCTGACTACTCATGACCCTTACAATTATGTACTAACCTCATTCGCCCCAGCATTGGTCAACCTATCGCCTCAACCTCTTCAAGCCGCTGCAAGCAGCCCCTTTGCCCATCCCCTCATCTTTCATTTCCCCCAAAAAGGTTGTTGAGAGATGCCCTTCTTGTCACCTGATCATTCACCTTTATCCCATGCTAGATATTAACCTCTTCTTTACTGTGGCAATGGCCGCCATCGTAACTTCATCTCCCTGCAGTCGTCATTCACATTCCAAATTGTACTCTCAAAAAATAAAGCGACAGTGGCCGGCTATCTAACTTGGCCCTGGTACTCCTGATTTTTTTCATGATATTACAGACTTACAGTGATCTGCAACCTTAACTTCCTTCATGTCTTAATGGTGGACAACCACCATCATTCACATTCCAAAGACTAACTACTCTCAGGAATTAAAGTGGCAGCAGCTGGACCTGAACACCATGACATCTTTCATAACAAATTAGTGGATAGTCATCGTATTTGATACTCACCTCTCTCAAAAAATACACTAGGCACCAAAAATGATTGACTGACACGGAGAGAAGAGAAATGAGGCTGAATGATGCTGGGCAGTTGCTCATATGGGAGAGAAAAAGTGGAAAAAATGGAAGTGAAAAGAGGGAAGAGGTCTTGGGGTAAAAGGTGGGAAAAACAGTGGCCGGTTAATGGGTACAGGTGCAACTAAAATAATGAAAAAGATATTTGATTTTGGGGGACATAAGACTTTAACGGGGTGTGAATAGCTGTATTCAATTTTTTATCATGATTAATGCAAATAAAATTTCCCCTTGAAAGCTTTGCAATTGACTTTAACAATTGGTCGAATTATCCGCTTGATCAAAATAAGTAGTCCTTTTACAGCATACCCACAAAGACAAAAGACAAGGGTATCAATGCAAATGATATTAATTTGAGCTCCAACAGCCTGCAGAAATGCACGGTAAAAGCTGCTTGTGCAGAAGTTGTTGGCCTCGTTTCGTACGCTTAAAGCATCTCACGATGTGCCTATATTTTCTATTAAATTCGTCCCTCCGCTCTCTCTACTCTTATTGCAAAACGGTGAGAACGATCAAAGCAAGTAAATGGGCAATTATAAACAGTGGGTGAAACATCTGGTTTTTTATTTTCTCATTATAGAGGTACGGGAGACACCAGCAGGAGAGATTCAAGTAAAAACATCAATTTAGATGAGATCTTTAGATACGATTCACCCAAAAAATTCCGATAACATAAAGCGTTCTTCTGACTTTAAAGACAGGGCAAAGGAGACTTTGTTTTAGGAAAGTGAACGAGATATGGTACACGTAATCCATCTCACTATAAAATTATGTAGAACTTGCAGAACTCCCCATTAACCTCTTTATCATCCCTTCTCAATGCCAGATCAGTCCAAGGTCAGCATGTCTGACGATAGTATCTGAGGACTGACGTCTCTCTTAATATCATGTCGAGTACTGTTGGCTTTATACCAAAGTAAAAAAGGAAAAATAGAGTACTGTTGGCTGACTCAGGCTAAACACGAGGCATGGTCGACGTAGACACATATTATTTGAAATTAAAGGATGGGAATCAAAGAGAAAACAAAGCAGGATAACACACGCTGCCCGTGCACCACTTCACTGGTCCCCATAACTGTTTCCGGATCTCCTGTCCACTAATCAGCAGGAATAATGCAAATTAACATTAGAAAAATGAATGGCTCGGCTATCCATGCTAACACATGCCACGCTGATTGAACAGTCATCTGTACGCAACCAAAAAAAAAGAGAGAAACAAATAATATTGTCGCTACTCAATGATGTGCAGACGAGCATGGTGCAAATAGGAAGGATCCATGAAGGGAGCAAAGCTAAATGCCGACCACCTTTCCCCTCCCCGAAACTATTCAATCCGAATTCAGAGTACTCGGAGCACCTCTCATGTTAGAAACCGCGTGCCTTCTTTCAATGGTTTTTTACATCTTTGTTTTGGGTTGAACTTATTTCACTACAGCTACTGGGCGCTTCTCTCGAGTTAATGTTATCTTTGTACACATTTCCCTCCTGCAACAAGTTTGTCGTATGCTCACACCTTTTTCGTTCATCTTTATCTCCAGTCACCGGTCTAACTTTAATCCGAATTTTTCTTCATCATTTCATTTAAAGTCTGTCTTTCCTTTTTTTCTCATACTTTAAAGTTCCTCTATTTTTCCCTTTTTTCTTGTGTAGTTTCTTTTAGCACGACTTTGTACGTTTTCATTTTGCAAAATGATTTTCTCACACTTAATCTGCTTAATAACACATTATACTTAATTTAATTGGACATATGTGCATGTTTTTACATTTCTGCGTCATAGCTCAGTCAGCACAAGTTTATCCCTCCTGCTTGCTGCTGAGAAAAATCATCATGGCTATCATGTTAGTCATCGCCCATGGATGTTGACGAATTATCTCTTGCGTCGCTTAATTGCAGTCCACCAGGACTGTTTTTTTTTTTTTTTTGGAAGCTCTGTACAGTGTCGTTTACTTAATCTGAGTAATGAGCAACTCTAAACATCCAACGTTGAGTTGGACCCGTTAATGCACTAATTTATGTTTTAGATATCTATAGGAAGAAGGGCTTCTTTTGTACAGGAAGGCTGTCGGAACTTGTAAACGTTATCCTGCTCGTTTTCGAATCTCACTGGCCGCATGATTTGAACAACCCACCAGTCTAAATCTTGGCTAACATTATTTCATGCAGATAAATGATTAATTTAAATGGGCGCTTTGTCGCCAAATCCACGCTTCCTATGCCTATAAGAGCAAAGCACTTGCGTCTTCCCTGACCACACCACACAGCCACCAATGGCTTCGTCTTCCCATGCTTTCCTTCTCTTCTCGGCCCTCCTCGCCCTCCTCCTGTGCGGCTCCCCTGCCCAGGCCACCGCCCCCTTGATGCTCACCCTGGTCAACAACTGTCCCTACACCGTCTGGCCTGGCATCCAGCCAAACTCCGGCCATGACGTCCTCGAGCGCGGCGGCTTTGCCCTCCCCACCCTCACTCACCGCTCCTTCCCGGCCCCGTCCCGTCACTGGTCGGGCCGCATCTGGGCTCGGACCGGCTGTACCTACCACCACGGCAAGTTCTCCTGCGTCACGGGTGACTGCGGAGGCCGCCTCGAGTGCTACGGCGCAGGTGGACGGGGCCCGGCCACGCTGGCCCAGTTCAGCCTCCATCACTCTCAGAACGACCAGTCCTCATACTCCGTCAGCCTGGTGGATGGGTACAATGTCCCCTTGACGGTGACCCCGCACGAGGGGAAGGGGCTGTGCCCTGTCGTCGGGTGCAAGGAGGACCTAAGCAAGACATGCCCGGCAGAGCTGCAACTGCGCAGCCCGCACGGGGTGGTGGTGGGGTGCAAGAGCGGCTGCGAGGCCCTCAACACGGACGATCTCTGCTGCCGTAACCACTACAACAGCCCGCAGACGTGCCGGGCGTCGACGTATTCGGAGTTCTTCAAGCACGCCTGTCCGGCCACCTACACCTACGCCCACGACAGCCCCTCCCTCACCCACGAATGCCTTGCTGCGAGGGAGCTCAAGGTCATCTTCTGTCACTAAAGCACGATGTTTTCGTAGCTACTCTGCTTTAGTTGGCGCACGCTTTCTGCTCCAACCTCGTCAGCCTTGGGGTGGTCTGGAAGTAATGTTTGTTGTTGATGGAGTTTGAGATGTAGTAGTCGCTTGTGTTGGTTGATCTTTGGCTCGATATGCTAATGTACTCTTAGTTGTTACTCTTAGTTGTTCTGTGATTTCTGGATATGAAAACGTTTTAGCTATGTTTACTCAGTTTTTGTCATTTGAAGTAACGAGGAGATTAATGTAACAAGGAAATGGTGTTCTGCATAGGCGTAGCTTTTTAGCAGACAAGGTTCTGCTGGAGAGGTCTGCCTGGTACCGATAACCCTATACAGCGAGGCTCGAGCATTAATGGGGTGAACTGCACAGTGCACTTCGCACGTTTCGACGTGGGAAAGGGCTTCCGTTCCGTTGCATTCTCATCAATGCAGAGACTGAATATATTCCTGGAATCTGACCTCTTGGTAAGGCCAAGGGACGTGGCGCGCGTGGCGTTGCTTCACTGTTTGTCAGTATTTCGGGTTTATACAATGAGTAATCAGGCGATTGCATTCAGAAGTGAGGGCCAGTGATTTGTCATCGACGTATTAGCCTTGCCAGAAACACGTGATACACGATAAAAAAAGTTGCCAGAAACACGTCACGATCATATGTTGGGTTTTGTTGCTATGTGGAGAACGGATCTCAACTAGCACGTGAACACGGGATATATACCCAATCTATTCTTGGGTCGCAAATTTGCTCATAATTTTTGTTTTAAAAAAATCGTCCCCGACTTGCTCATTTCGTGTTGATCACAGGATCAGCAAACATCAACAAAGCTGCGAACCAAATGACTTGAAATGAGGTAGCTGTCTCCGAGATGTTTAGCAGTTAATACGTAAATTGCTGAAACGTCTAGTTTGCGGCATACTAATAATAAAATGGGCGGCTTAATGGAATCCAGGTGGGAGAAAGGGACCATGCAACAGTCAAAAGTAAGCACGAATTTAAGAAACTTTAAAAAAGAAAAGCCCAAGAATGACATAAACAAAAGTGACGCTCCATAATAAACTATCACAAAAAAGACGACACAATCATATCTAGGTTTTGTTGCAATGCGCAACCCTTCTCAACTGGCACGTGAGTGCAGGATAGCCAAAATCTTGGGTCGAAAACCTAATAGAATGCTGCTATCGCACTGAACTCCAAATTTACCAATTTCCTGTTGAGCCTTGGGCCAGGCTCAAGGTGCGAACCAAATGAGGGTTACGGACGGTAAGTATTTTAGCTGTTAATTCCGAAATTGCTAAAACGCCTACTTCACAGCTCAGCTCAAAAAAATGGGTGCAGCTTAGAACAAGGCCGGCTCAATAAAACTTGAGGCCTAAGGCGAGTTTTTTTATGATAAATTAACACAATAAAATAAATATAAAAATTAGTTGTTCAATTACTAACCTTAGTTAAGCTTATTAAATATCTTTTTTATTACTTTAATAAATTTATCAAGAGTTTATATTTTTTTATAAAAATAAAACATTTATTCAACTACATCAAATCATATACATAAGTTATTTTAACAAAATGAGGAAGGCCTTCCCAATTGCTCCCAATTCTTAGAAACCTCTTAGAAACCTCCATATACTTGCATGCCAATTAATGAGAAACTTATTATCCTCTCTTACTCCTTCTAATATTAATAACTATATTTTAAAAAAATAATTTTTATTGAATTGTAAAATTCACATCTAAAATAAGAGAAAATAAGCTTATAATACTCTTTTTTAAGTACACAACTTCTTAAATTAAACAAAATAAAATTATTAATATAAAGGTGAAAAAACTCCATTGTATTTGAAAAATGAGAGAGATATCAATACTCTTGTAAGGAATTTGGGGTCTTGATGAAATAGTAAGATCTATAAAAAGATGTAAAAAAGTTGGGGCTTGGGTTTTGTAAATTTCAAAGCTAAAATGACAACTCATATGTTAGTGGATATTTTAATTTCAATAAAAGTAATCTATATGGTAAGTGATAATCTATATCTATTATAAAGAAAATGTCCACGTTAGCATGTAATAATAGTGGTACATGTTTCTTTAGTTTTATAAAAAATTACATTTAATGAATCACACATTATAAGATTTTTTTGCTATTTATTGGGGCCTAAAATTTTTTTGTGGTATTTGTTGGGGCCTTTGTGTTTGGTGAGGCCCTAGACAATTGCCTAACTTACCTTAGGGCTCAAGCCCGGCCTTGGCTTAGAGGAATCTAGGAGGGACGACCAACAGTCACATAGTTCCAATCAAACGAAAAAGAGATAAAAGTATGCACAGGTTTTAAAAACTAAAAAAGAAAATTTTCTAAAGAACGACATTAACAAAAGTGATGCTCCATAATTAAATATCACGTAAACTATTCCTCAATAAAAGACGATAAAATTATGAATATTTATATACGACATAAATCAGCTGGTACTTTAAAAACCAGACGAAATTTGTAAAGACACAGCGGCTTCTGCAGTGAATCCTTTAAATGTGAATATCACAAATGTGGAAGAAACCAGACACCTCAGACATCCGGTGAGCATATCTTATTCCTATTGCCACTTCATAGTAACATATAAATGCAAATTTTACAACGGGACAGCAGCTCAATGCAGTGTGCCAAGGCGCCTGTCCAGGGACCTACCTTGAGCAACAGTAGGGTCCAGGGTCCTTGAGAACAAGGGATTAACGACTTACCTAACAATGATTTTTTAGTGTAATCAACTTCACATCAATATTCTTCTCGTATGATTCCCTAATAAACGAATGCAACCACAGAAGAGAGAAGAAAGGGCTACTATGTTGAATCTACTACTCTCCAGCCTCCCAAAAAGGTCATCAGTTGCAACAAAATTAGAGCTGTGTCCAAACAGCCTTCTATAAAAAATACCTCTAAGTAAGATACAATACAATGTGCAGATATACATGACGTACCGGATGTTACAAGGTGATGAGAGCTGTCAAAACATGCCAAATTCACACAGCCCGCTTTCGCTTTGATCGTTTGCTTCTCCTTGGTCCAGGATAATCAGGAATTTGCTTGCTTCTACTAGAAGAAGTAACTGCCTCTTGTAGATTCTCTCCATCCTGTAAACATATTTCTAACATTATTAAAAATAGCACCAGCAGCAGTAAGAAGAAAGATTATACGCCATCTAACAATCATACATAAAAAACATAGTCATAAATAACAATTTATCAGCTATAGCTTACTGTGGAGTTCATTTCATCATCAGAATCATTTTCCGAATCCAACATAGAAGCAGTTGTCCCTTCCACTGGAACAGCTTTGCTTAACTTTCTTCTGTTCTCTACTTCTCTTAATTGCCTAAACCTGTTGTTTCAACATCCATGCCGCAAGATTACTATAGGCCATCAAGAAAAAAAAATAAAACAATTTTAGTCTAGCTACCTTTCACCACTTTGCTCAGGCTGGGAAGTACTGCGCTTAGCTCTTCCTGCACTAATGATTCCACCAGCATCAGCACCAACCACAGGCTTGGCACCGCCTAATTTTTTTAACCAAACTTGTTGAGCTGTGCTGAGAATGTTGTTCGTGAACCTAAACCCAACAATAATATAGCACATAGGTAAACAAACACTCATTTGACTGATACACAACCAATCACATCTATATGGTAACCTACCAATATATAGACAATCCTGATGGGACTGAGAGAGAAAAATAACCAATCATAAGTGGAAGGAATTTGAAGATAAGAAGCGTGTTCTTTTGAGCTGGGTCATCAGTCTGACAACATAGAACAAATACAATCATGCCAAATTATGTGCCAAGATAACTTGCTGAGAGAGAAAGAGAGAGAATCATGAGAGCAATTGTTTTAACCTGAGGGGGCTTCATAAGCTCCATTGATACATACTGAGATATTACTAAAAGCACTGGCAATACAAGATACGCTGCTGTATCAGACCAGCCCAATGGTGGATGACCATCCTGCAATGGTAAAAATAAGGGGATGAAATTAAAAAAGAAAAACACTTTATATCTGGCTCAGTCGCATATCAACATATATCTCTTAAGATGTATTACCACAAATGGTAAAAGCCAGGAAATGCCTGCTCCACTTTGTCTAGCTGCAATTGTGGTCGGGCCCCCCAAAGATGGGATCCAAAAGAAACCTTCCGTAAGAAGACCCTAAACATATTCATGTTTCTAGATTTGGTAAAGGATGATTATAGACAACAAACAATCTCAGCATATACAGAACAACTGAGTAACTTTTACAAAAATTCATCACCTCATTTGCAACATTCGAAAGAGCTTGATACAGACCAATCCAAACAGGAATCGTAGCCAAGGTTGGTAAACATCCTTTTCAAATGCCAATACAAATGGTCAATAAAACAATTGAGGGAAATTAGATATCATAACTAGAGAAAGAAAGGGATGCACGAAAAAGCATCCATGCTAGTCTAAAAGTTTAAATTATTAGTAGCAGCTTATAACATATGCACATTGTAAATTTTTCATTTAGATTTATGTACCTGCCAAAGGGTTTACCCCAGCTTGCTTGTAAAGACGAGATGTTTCCAGTTGAATTCTCTCCTGATCACGAAACAAACAAGAAGCAAGAATAAGAAACAGAACCCTTGTGATTAAGAAGCTACGAGAACTGTCACAGATGCAGGAAGGAGGCTTTCGGATTTTGTTTGCTGCTAAACTAAAGCATCACAGATAACCCAGAAGTAATCTTTAAGCATGAAACTAATTAAACACTCTGGGTTTCTTCATGTGGAATGATGATAAATGTGAACCAAAACCATTATGTCATTCCAACTTCAAAGCATCCATTACACTAGCTTCTTAGTTTTTATTCCCTATAATTTTGCAATGTGAATCTGATAGCTAAGATACTATATCACAGAGGATTACGTAAAGATCATTATACATAGAACGGAGTTATTACCAATGTTGCACAATTGCTAATCTTTCAGCAAATAAAATATGCAATTAATCTATTAGTAAGTAAGCTTCCTAAATTGTGATTCAACAGGCAGCGGATAGCTACCTGGTTGCCAGCATATCTTTCCTGAATAGCTTTGATCTTTGGTTGAAGGTTTTGCATTGCCAATGTTGACTCAACCTACAGCAGAAGATCAATTTTTTGGAAACATTATAAACTTAAATGCAAAATAATAAACTTAAACACAGTTAGCATACTTCAATATATTAAGCAGACAGGAAAAGATGTATTCAATCATTATAACACTGAAGAAAGATGTGTAAATAGTGGCAAAAGAAAAAAAATCCAGCAAGACTTAGATAAGATAACAGGCGGTGCACCACAGCAGATATACATAATCACACATGTTGGAGATTATACTGCTGCTTGCATGGTATGCAAGCTAAAACCTTGCAGCTGATGCATGTAAGTACAGAATGAAAACAACTTGTGTGAAACTTTTTTCGTTTAATTATGAATAAAGAGAACATTCATGTACATCTCGCATAGAGAATTTTTTTAAAATCAGGATTTTAACAGTTCATCACCGTTAAAATACATCATGCTGAGATCTTTCTATTTTATAGAAATTCTTAGAAGCTTCAAAGCATCTGTAAATTGGATTTGCATTTAAGACTGATTTACACATCTATGCAAATGCCTCACTTCACAGTTAATAATGACAAGAAAGTTATACTGTGTTTAATTTCGCTCATGGGCAGTGTAACACAAACATGAAAAGGGGTGTCAAATAGTAACAATACGCTAGTAATGCATTATGCATAGGAGTAATTTAGTTGCATCAAGAAATAACATGCTGCGTGTACTAGCCCCAACTTAAGGTACAATTCGTTCAACCCACCTGTTTTTTTGTTAAAGGAAATGTGGCCACTTTTACAAGAACTGTGAGCAAAATAATAGCAAATCCATATGCATAAGGGACATGTACAGTCGAGAGACCATCCTTCAGCACCTGTGAAAAGAACCGAGTAGTTCATCATGATTTTATAGTCATTTCACTTCCTTAAGCACATGAATGGAAACAGTTGTCTATGAATCGGAAAATATGACAAAAAATGTAACAAATGAAGCGATCCAATAAAAAGAGCAATTTGATCAGACATCTGCAAGCAAACAGATCATCAAAATGCTACTCCCAGGATAATTCAAGATAGTTTTAAACTCCAACCAATATTATAAACTATGATATCCCGATTTATTTGAACATATTATAATTGACATTCCGAAGCCTTTCCCTCCAAATTTCAACTTCACATGCCTTATTATGTGGTTCATACAATCCAGTCTTCATAACTCTTCAACTATTAATCTTTGAAAATATCAACCTACTTAGCTGAGCTAGTCAACTATTTTTTTGTCAATTAAGTGAAATAAGTTTTCAGTTTCATTACAAATTTCACTTTCTTTCAGTATATCGTTCTCTCTATTCGCTCAATTGCATCAAAGGTAGATGCAGTTTATCGTGTTCCACTGTCCCCAAAAGCACCCTCATCTCAAACAAGTCCAATCACACAATCGTAATTCCTTCTCATCAAATATCTCAACGAAGTTGAAGCCATTCTCCTCCATTTTTTTCCGCAGCACCATTCTATAATGAAAAAAAATTACCTTAAGAACAACTTCCATGGTCTCGGATATAAACCCGAACCACCCCCCATTCTTCTGAGCCGCAGCGTCGGCCGCCGAAGAAGAATCCGCGGCAACCACTGCGGCGTCCGCGAGCGTGTACAGAAGCCCCTGGGCGCGGGCAACGATACTATCGAATTCGAAAGAGCCCAGGGATTGAACAGGCGGGAGTTCGCCGAAGCTGAATCTCACCCTTGTGCTGAGCTTCCTGGACAGCCGGAAGGCGGGGAACTTCTCATGACCGGGCCGAGGAAAGGAAGAAGGGAGAGGAGTGAAGAGAAAGGAGGATGCAAATGTCAGGGTCTTGGCCGCCATGAGAGGGATCAGCTTCTTACTCTGAATTGGGCTTCAGAGTAAGAAGAGCCGAGTGCCAGAGGAAGACGGGGAGGGAAACTAAGGGGAAATATCAGTTATCCTATACGGACGGTAGGAGGTGGAGACCCAGACCAGCTGACCGAACTTCCACCATATCTTCAATCTCATTTCTTTAAATTGCGCTTGCCCCCTGTCTTTTATTGTTATTCAACCTACGTCCCTCGCGTTCCAAAATGACTTTTTAAGCTTTGAATGAATTTATTTTATAATGCGGCTATTTTCCCCCCAAAATTCACTTAGGCCTCCCCTATATTTTACACACTCATTATAAAATATTAATTTTACTTTCTTATATTTTACCCTTATTATAACATATATTTTTATTTAGTACGCCATCAACCCCCCCATTCGGATTGTGCCCCACCTTTGTCTTCTCCATTTCCGTCCACTCTCCTCCAATGAAATCTCCTCTCCTCTAGTAAAATCCCCTCCCCTCCATCCCCTCTCCTCCGGTGAAATGCCCTCCCTTCCCCTGCCTTCTTGTCTTTTCTCCTCTCTTCCCCTCCTGTACTGTCTCCTCCCCTCCCCTCCAGGCCTGTCCTGTCTATTCGCTTCACCTTTTAGACGAATTTTTATAAGGAGAGGTCACTATCAAATTGGGAATAAAGTTACGGAGATATATGTCCCCGTATACATACATTGAATTTGGCAAGGGGTATCCCTCACGAGATAACTTCCAGAAGATTTTTTAGGGTTTTAAAAGTTTCTCTACGAGTTCTTGCGGGGAGAGGTCACCGATAAGTTGGGAATAATTTGACAGGGGCATACGTCCCTGTATGAATGCATTGAATGTGGCAAGGGGTACTGTCACGCCCTGGCGATGCCCGACCCGAGCCGAACCCGGTCCAGGGGCCGGTCAAGCGTGCGGGGGCAACGAGGGGAAAATTGAGAAACGGTTTAGCGGAAGACTTAACCCTAACCACGGGCAACTTAACAGAATTACGGAGTACGCACATTCCTTTGAGCAAGAGTAAATAAGTAGAAGAGAAAGAGAGTTGTTTAACACAAAGTAAACAACTAGTCTCAAACCCATATGCCTAGTCAACCATAGCCTACACTAGCTCAAAATAAGTCTTAAGCAACACAACTGTATAAAGTAGCATAAAAATCCAACAGAGAACCCTACACAAAGGTTCTAAACATAAAACATAAACCAAGGAAAATAAGTCACACAAGAGTCTCCACGATCACATCCAAGTCATCTCCGATCTTTCCTTAAAGAGGAGATCCTGTTCGTCTGCGTGTTGCGCCACGCAGCCCCAAAGCAAAAACACAAGAAAGAGGGGTGAGTTTAACAAACTCAGCAATGGTTTTTAATATAACTATCATCATCGAAAATACGATAGCATAACAATAAACTCATTCAGATCTAAGATTGACGAGATGTATCATTTTCTGATCACACAGACACATCACCTAAACCTGCATCATAGTGTATAATCCACATAGTGTCATTCACATCATATCAACCTGCATAAGATGTATCTCTAACATACATATCAAATCATGCCTCAACATCATATCAACCTGCATGACATGTATATCTAACATACATATCCAATCATGCTTCAAACATCATATCAACCTGCACGAAATGTATCTCTAACATACATATCCCATCATGCATCACATCGTAACAACCTGCATGAAATGTATCTCTAACATACATATCCCATCATGCATCACATCGT
The DNA here is from genome assembly GCA_035235625.1 of Saururus chinensis. Classification (NCBI taxonomy): domain Eukaryota; kingdom Viridiplantae; phylum Streptophyta; class Magnoliopsida; order Piperales; family Saururaceae; genus Saururus; species Saururus chinensis. The sequence goes on from CP141145.1 coordinate 40,571,044, forward strand.
AACAACCTGCATGAAATGTATCTCTAACATACATATCCCATCATGCATCACATCATATTCACCTGCATAAATTGTATCTCTAACATACATGTCATATCATGCATCACATCATGTCAACCTCCATCAAGGAGTAATCACAATTTAGTGTCACACAGACAGGAACACAGACAAAGCCACGAAGGCGTGCCATGGTCCAAAATTCTACACAAGAATTCAAGAAAATTCGGGGTTGTCAATCCCTAAAACTGCTCGCCCTGGACGATCCTGGCCAAGGATGTCACATTTTCACACAGAGAATCTAGAGCAGGGGTGTTTGCCCAGGGACATCTCCTGCGGAGGGGAGAGCCCGAGTTCCCACACAGGGAACCCTGGAACATGTGGTAGCGGGTGCACACGACATACCACACTGGATTCTCAGGGTCCAGATGACACTCATAATAACAATATCACATCCACAAGACAAGTACACAACTTGTCCCCTCATAATTTCCATTTCTCTAGACTAAACCCGGGGAGTGCACTCGTTCCACACAGGAACTCAAATCAAAATATGTCCTTTCGGACAAATCAAGTTTCGATTAATCCATAACCGATCAATCCGGCATGCAATTCCACCACATTGCATCCAATCGATCAAATTCGATTAACCTCGATAAAAGCCTCAATTGGAAATTTATTTTCATGATGTATGCAGCATGGTACATACGTAGGTAAGGCATACATGAATCCTAATCCATGATAAGTGCTCTCATCAGCCCCAAATGCATCATTCATAATCATAATATCAAGCTTCAACATCATCATAAATTCCCACATGTGTGTGTACCTAGTAGAAACACTTCACTCAATACATTTCAACATGCTTGAAATTAGCTCACTACCACACTACACATGTGAATTAATATCTAATCATAAATTCTAGCGGAAATCATAGGAGAAGATTCATTGCAATCATAACTCAAATCAAAGCTCGACCACAATGGCTAAACACATATAAGATCATTCACTTCATCCTTAAGCTATGACATTCACTAACATCCTCATATCAATTAACCACATCCTATCATGACAAATCAGTCCATTAGTAGGCTGTAGTTCTACTGAAAATATACTTAACTATAGAGGAACAATCATTCATAACTTTAAGATGACAATTCCAACATCATACTACAAACCATAAATCATTCCACAAATCTCTAAATATATATCTCAACTTCATAACCTTAATGGTATGCCTTTCCAGTAGTATATTATAGCTCAAAACACTCCACATTCATATGAAATTGGCAAGTTAAAGTGGAATCACCGAAATAAACATCATGCAAATAGAACAAAAATCTGTTGTGTAGTCGTTCGAACGCCCAGAAAGGCCGTTCGATCGGCTAAACAGGAAAATTTCAAATTTATAGGATTGTTGTTCGAACGCCCAGGAGGGCCGTTCGATCGGCTAAACTAGAAATCTGTCGATCCGACAGTGTTGCTGTTCGAACGCCTAGAAGGGCCGTTCGAATGCCAACAAGGCAGAAACGACCTTCTTCTTCCTTTCAAATTTTCAAACCGAAATTCCATTGATAAAATTCAAAATCACCATCTAACAACCTAAATGCCATTAAAAGTCTACCATGACTTCCATAATGCTAAACTACATCATAACAAGATAAAACCCTATGATATCGGGATTAAAGATTATCATTTTCTAATCATGCCATTAGAACACTAAATCAAGTAACTCCATTCAAAATAAACCACAAAATCAAGAGTTTTACCATAGAAATACTGAAATTTAAAAAGTCCATTACCTTATCCCTTGATTAGGCTTGGATTTGATGGTCACCCTTCTTGAAAACCTTACAAAGACTTGGAGTTTGAATTAAACTTTATTAAAACCGATTTAACAAAGAAAATCCTAATTAAAAACTTAGATCTAGGGCTTGTTGAACATAAAAATCGGATTTTGAGATCTAGGGTTTGTAGTAAAGATGTAAATCAGTAATTTTAATGTTTAAAAATGAATTAAAACAAAGGAAAAATGGTAGATTTAGAAGGGATTAAGAGGAAAGCTAGGATTTAGTACTTAATTAGAATGAACTTACCTTAAACACCTTCTAATCCGGGCCTAATTGGGGATTAGGCCTGACTTCTCCTCCGCAGCCTATTCCCAAAATGGGAATGGCTCAGGTTTGGCCTTTTATAGTAACCTTTGGGGTGTGTATGGGTAAGTTGTGGGGTATAAATAGAAAAATAGGCTAAAAATGAGTATTTTACAAATTTGAGCACTAATTAAATCTGAGAAAATTATAAAAAATTTTATATAAGTTTAAGTTGATGTCTGGGTTCATTTGATAAAAAAACCAAAATTTTGACTGTGGGGCCCACAGGGGTCTTGCCAAAACCCTAATTTTCAGAAAAATAGTAAAAATTTTGAAAAATCCCAAAAATTCACATTTGATTCAAAATTACTTAAAACCACTAATCGTAAAGTTGATTTTGATTAAAACTATCATAAACACCATCTATCTTTGAAACCACCGAATAAATCAGAAAACGTGTTAACCTCACGATAACCGATAATTAAAGTGAAACGAAAACCGGTTTAGAAAAGAGAGTCCTTACAGGTATCCCCTGCTAAACCACTTCTAGAAGATTTTCGCATTCATTAAACCTTATGGATGATTTTTGGTAGGGAGAGGTCACCGACATATTTGGAAGAAATTGATGAGGATATTTAGTCTCCGTATAAATCAATTTGTAATGGCGGGTAGTAGCCCCCGTCACGAATGCTGGTGGAACGACACTCTGAAAACTTCGTGCACGTTAAAGTTCAGTTAGCCATGGCGCACTATGAACCCAAATCTAATCGTTGAATGCCCAGAAAATCAATAATTATGACTTGCTAATCATCCAAATGAAGGATTTTTTTTTATTTTGATGGGAAGCAGCTATTTCTAAGTGCATCCACAATAATTGGGAGGGACGACTGTTACAAGGAGGAAGATGGGAGAAACACATATAATCGTTGTTCATGCATGGAGAAGCAATTGGGAGGGATGACCCTTATAAGCAGGGAGGAAGATAGGAGAGACATTACCTTGTAGAACTCCGGCACTGACAACCTTTTTGCCGCCGGCGAGAAGTTCATGGGTTTTTTCTTTTTCTTTTTTGATTGGGGTGCCTCACAAGAATAGGGTGGGGGGTACTAAGTAATAAAAAAAGTATCCATATATTTCTTATTTGGGGGGCCCTGAGTGAATTTTGGGGGGAAATAGCCACGTTCTTTATTTTAATTTATGCCACGTTGCCTACATAACTTTTTTTACTACTATTTTACACATGTTTTTTACTCTTAATTTTAATTTCACACCCTTTAATATATTTTTTATTAGTATGTAATTTGAGAATATTTTAATAAAATTATGTATCGGTTGCTCTGTGGACTATATTTTTTAGGTTTTATTGATTTTTATTTTATAATATTATATCTTGTATTCCTAACTGGTATTTACATCTTCATTGTATAATTAGAAAGCTCTCAAATAACTCTATCAATTAAGATTTTACAGTACTATGTTTTTTTACCACTAAACTAGTCATATACACAAATAACGTGTTCCAAGTCATAAATTCCTTCAACATCATTGTCTTTGTCAACCTATGATATAATATTTAATCAATGATATGTCGACTCATAGTTGTCTACTATGAATATATATGAGTTAATATAAAATTTGTGCGTATAATTATTGATCATTATAATTTTTAAAATAATGTATTATAAATATATCATGTAAGGGAGACCTTTGTTTAATATATATTTTATTTTTAATTTATTTTATTCAGTCTTATCTAATTTATATTTACATACACAATATGCATATATTCTTACTAGTATTACTAATACTTATTATGCTATATGAGTGTTATGTTGTGGCTACGTTTTTTCAATCAAAGACTAATTACACCAAGGTAATCCTCCTTCGTTGCTTCGGAAATATAAGGAAGAGGATGACCAATATGCAATCATGAATTCAGCCAGTGCACACAATTTGTCAAACAGTCACCTTCTCTATAAGCTTCTTGAAAGTACTATACAAACATATTTTCAGTCCTTCTAATGCTTGTAATAATAACCGAAGATGAACTAAGGTACAAGTGCGATCTTGAAGTATATTGATAATGATCTTTAAGTCGCCTTCAACAATAAGTGTATTAAGTCCCAACCATAGTGCATCTTTTAACCATTCAATGCATCCATTGCTTCTGCCAATCACTGGATTTCAAAATCCTAAGTTCACATTCCGGTTTATCTTTAATAAATAAAATCTTATATATTTGCATCCATTTGGTCCAAAAAAGTTTACAATTGCATAAAGAAATGTAGACAGTTTACAATAAACTGGCACCTTGTGCTTTGCAATGCTAAGGGCCCAATCATGATTAGGGTTCCCATAGTAATAAATATATCCATCAAAACTATAAAACCATGGAGCACTTGCATAGTTACATTGTTAAAGAACAATATGGTGAGTTGTTTCATTTTCCACGTTACAAAATATTCACAATCGAGGAGCTCCTAAATGTTTAGAAAGCAAAGCATTGCATTTGTAGTTAGGACATCAACTGTTAGACCCTTAGCCGCGGAATAGGCTAAGGGGCATATGAGTTTTATCTTGACAAGTGGACAGCTAAGGGAGAGCTAAGAAATAACGATATTGTTGTGTTGACAGACTTATATACAAGTCTTACTCAAAGTAGGATTTGATGGCGGGTTGGGCATTATCACCTAGGACAGTTCTTAGGCAGATTGGGACTCTTACGGACAACTACTTTAAGTAAGAGAGACACTAGTGATGGTTGTTGATTGGTTCCCATGTTCCTAGCACAACTAAGAGTTGCCTCGGAGGCCTAATGCAAGCTCGAACAAAAAGTTGTGCACAAGTCAGATTGATCAAGATGGCCGAATCCTAGTGGGACAAGGACTCTATGCAAGAAGAGGACGCAACCAAGACTCTGTTGAGATGAGAAGGCATGCAAGCAGAGGACTTCTAGTCGGAGTAGAAGTCCCAATGAATGCTAGGACAGGCGGGACACTTAAATAATGACTCAAACTAGACTTTTAGTTGGGTTAGGACTCATTTCGGATAATTTTGAACATGTGTATGAGCTGGTTTCCTATTTGTAATGGGCATGGATGTGAGATTCCGATTTTGTAACTAAGGTCGGGCTAGTCCTATTAGTACCAGGCTTCCCAATGTTTTCTCTATATAAATGGGGCATCATGACAGGTTGAAGGCAGATTATGATTTAAGCATTCAAAACTCAAAATTCTATAAGGGGCAGATTGAAACTTTAGCCACAGTTCTAAGGGACAGTTGGGTAGCAAATACTTCGTTGACGACTTTGAGGAGCTGCTAAGAGTGCACTCAACCAAAGGGAGGACCATACTCTGCAACTCACTGAGGCTTGAGGCAGATTTTAGCCAAGGGGTGGACTGGTTTGCAAGATAGCTAGGACGGTGTTAGGTTTGGGAGTAAGGTAAGGGCCTTGTTAGTGTAAATTGTGTAATGAATAAAAGGTTTTGCAGGTGGTCCTTATTTTTCCTTATTTTTTTCTGTGTTTTACTTTGTTTTGGATTTGTACAAACTTGGGTGAAAAGATGGATAGACTGTTGGTTGCGCAGCCAGGCCATCACATGTAAAAAAGTTGTGCACAACTTCGCACTCGTGACATCAACTATGATCTTACGAATAAATATTTTATCCCTTTGAACATAAGGCATTCTCTATAGTTGTAAACCACATGTTATGGTATGCACTTTGTACCCGTTCCTAGAGTTTTTTGTTTTTTGAGGTTTGGCCTTCTTAGAGTATATATTTTTTTCTTATGTATAGTTCAGTTAGTGTCCTCTAGGCCTTTGGACTTTCAACAAGAGAAACATAAAGTTCATTTATTGTGCCTCAATTTTTGGCATTGCCAATGAATTCCCACTTACTTGCAAAATCTTTACAAGGGAGGAGATTTTAAAGATTTTGCAAAGAAGTAGAATTTAGGCTTCTCCACCTGGACTCCTCCTACATTGAAGAAACCTTTATATCAAGTAACAAAATTTCAACAATGAATATAGCTAAAATTCTATGACCATATAGACCCATGAATTTGAGTAGACAAACAGAATTTACCTGTCCATGGAAGCATATTGCTTAAATTGGCCCGTGAATCTCCCGTAAATTAGTTGCCAAACTCCTTTAAATCCTGAAAAATGATATTTTCACATCAAAAGTACACACTTAAAACTCACATATGAGTTTCGACTAGTCTAAATAAATGAGTTCATATAAACTTTGTGTATGACCTACTTGTGAAGTCCAATCAAAACACTTGTGTAAATTTTTATGAGTATTTTTGTTGTGGGAATGTCACTATATATATATATATATATATATATATATATATATATATATATATATATATATATATATATATATATATATATATATATATATATATATATATATATATCCTTAAATCCTCAAGCATCTTGAAATCCTCCTAATATATATCCTTAAATTCTCAAGCATCTTGAAATCCTCCTAAATCGTTTTTTTTTACTATCAAATAGTTCAGTCAACTATGAACCTAACTTTATACCTAAATTTAAATTTTGGTGAACAAACAGAATTCAAGAAGTCACAATAGAATTTTGCCTAAATTAATCCCTAATTCTCCCATAAATTAATTGCAAACGACCCCTTCCCCTAAATGTTGTATACAAGAAGTGAAGAAGGCATCAAATTTTGATGCTAGATTATGTACATTATCTAATACTAAAAAACAAATGATTTTGTAAAAGCATATATGCATGCAAAGAATAGTTTAAAGTATGGGATCGTTAGTGCCCTTGTCCATGGGCCATCTTCATTTTGCTTATTGTGCTCTTCGTTTTTTGTTTCCTAGCACCTCATTTGTACGTTTTCTTGTTAGCTTAGCTACTTTAGATCATTTCCTTCATTTTTTTCATATGAAAGTCACCTTCTCGTGAAATCACGACATATGTTAGTTCGTAGCTTGTTATGTTTTCCTCCTAAACTGTTTTTTATAAGAAAGATGAAAGATGAGAGATGAAAGATGAAAGATGTTTGATCATGGAGAAATCTAAGCATGCGCTACAGCTGTATCGAGGTAAGTGAATTGTAGACCTTGACCGTTAGATCAGCCTTGACTGTGATCCAAGGATAGTGGGCTGCAACTCACTAGCCCACGCTAGACATCGCTTTAATCATTCCCTCTTCAACATTGGAACACAAAAAATGGTACACGAAAAATGTAAAGGCCTGTATTGATTAGCATTAATTATTGGTTACTAATAATTAAGGCCTATGGTGGGTTATGCCAATTTTTAAGGGCTGTTTGGATACAAACTAAAAAACGGAATCGAGGAAGAATCAAGTCATTTTCATATATTTTTGTATTTAAATGGTTAGACTTAAGGCAATTATAATATTTGGACGGATGGCAGTTTATGGCTCAATTTAGCTTGAATCCTGTCAACTCCTCACGAGACCATATTATTAATTCTATAAGTTCTACATAATAGCTGCCATTGTTAGTTTTTTATGTGCGTGAGGAAGTTGTCAATAACACATTTAACTCTATTTCATTTAACAACCCCCAAATGTAATTTCGGATTCCCTTCAATTATATTATTATTAATTTTACTAAAATGTAACTTTAATTACATTCCATTCGGAATCTAAATAACTCCTTAATTAGTTAGGTTAAGAGAAAATGGTTTGGCACCTACTTAGTTAGGTACTTAGGTTTATGATTTTGCTATGATTAAGGGGGTTAATGAGTCGAATATAGTTGAGCTTTAGATTGTTCAAACTTTAGCTTAAAATTTTAATTTTGAGCTACAGTTGAACTTGGATCAAGTTCAAGTTGAACTTTAAGTTGAGTCGAATTATTCTACTTTATAATTAATTTTTGGTTTTGTAATAGGTGACACATAAGTTTTATAAGAAAATTCACTTTCATAAACATGGTTAGAAAAATAATCCAATGTGTTAGGATTAGAAAATCAAATAACTAGTCTTAGTTGATTATGTTTTTCTAATTTAGACTATAACACAAGATAAATAGAGTATAGTTTTATAAAAAATAATTTTAGATCTCATAAAATATAATATTATTTATTCTAAAAAACATTAAATATTTGTACATAAAAAATAAAAATAATATATATCATGAAAGAAGTTAGACTTTGGGTCTTGAAAGACGAAATTTATATATAATAAGTAATATATGTATATATATTTAAAAAAATAATATATATTGTAATTTAAGTTTTTACGGAGCTTCAAGTCGAACTTAACACGAACACAAACACATAAGTAACTGCCGAGTCAAACTCGAATCAAGCCGAATCAAACGCAAGCCGAATCTGCCTTTCGAGGATGCTTTAGCAGCCCAAGCTAAGGCAAATACGAAGCCGAGTGGAACTCGAGTCTCCTGCCCTAACTCGGCAGCCACCGACCTCCGCGCTTACGACGCGCTCAGAAGAGAAACCAAAGGTTCCCACGATTGCCGCTCCCGAAGTTTCTGGAACCATTTGTTTCCCCCTATTTATACCAACACGACCCCCTCTGCTAGCCCTAAAAAGTTTCGAGCTGAACGCATCTCTTTTTCTTCTTCTTCTTCTCGGCCGCTGTTCTCAGATCTGAGATTTCTCAACGTCTCTGGGTAGGCAATGGCAGGCAAAGGTGAAGGTCCGGCTATCGGGATCGACCTCGGAACGACGTACTCGTGCGTCGGAGTGTGGCAGCACGACCGAGTCGAGATCATCGCCAATGACCAGGGCAACCGGACGACACCTTCCTACGTGGGGTTCACCGACACCGAGCGTCTCATCGGAGATGCGGCCAAAAATCAGGTCGCTATGAACCCTCTCAATACCGTTTTCGGTAAGGCATTGTTCGGTTATTCCTTCCCCCCTAGTTTTTATCTTCCTCTTCCCATATTTTAGTGGTGCTTTATACTCCTGTGTTCGTTATATGTTGCTTCGAGTGCTGGATCTGTTTTGTGGTCTTTAGTTATATCTCTTTGAGTGTCTCGTTATATTTTGTTGGTGTATAACTGCTCTCGTCTTTCAAGCAGAGTAAACCATGTAACAGGAAAATCGAATGTGCTAGTTATGTACGTTTTTTCTTATGTTAAATTGTGTACGTGCACGTTTAATGCTTCGATTGTTTACATAAAATTTTGAATTCAATGTCACATGTTACAAGATAAATCTGAGCCCTAAGGTTGTTAATCGTAGACATAATGCTTGTTTACATGTTAATAGCTGTAAATCTGTTGAAATGTCGTAAGGGTTTGAGAAAAAGTTCTTTGAATATGTGTAAGGACGCGTCTAGCTTGACCTGGTTCTGTGAGCAGCGTATGTGGCCATGCTATACATAGAAGCCAACTATACCATGTTAGGAGCCCCATGTAGCATGGTTGCCGCTTAACCAGCACTCGCCATGGAGCTGATGAGGAAAACAAATTTCGCTGGGTGGGATTGTTTAAGTCATTATTTTAAATCCATCTGTTCACGAAATAGGTATGAGGCGAGTTTTTTTCTCTATTGTATGTTTCTTAAATATGTTGATGGAAATATCATTCTACTATTATAGACATTGTTTCTGCATTTCACTCCCGTCCAAAATGTGGAGCACTAAATTGTTTATACTCTCGTAGTTAGTTGGTTGAATGCAAAACGTATGATATTTCTGTGGTTTTACTCAAATATATGTTATATTTTCAGCTGATTAATCTATGTGTCTTAGGAATTGCAATATGAATCCATTAGAAAATATGTGTTTGTCACATTCCCTTTCGTGTTTGTTTTCTGCAGATGCAAAGCGTCTAATCGGTAGGAGATATAGTGATGCATCCGTGCAGAGTGATATTAAGTTGTGGCCTTTCAAGGTTATCTCTGGCCCTGGTGAGAAGCCCATGATTGGGGTAACTTACAAGGGTGAGGAGAAGCAATTTGCTGCTGAAGAGATCTCTTCCATGGTACTGATTAAGATGCGTGAGATCGCGGAAGCTTACCTGGGTTCTACTGTGAAAAATGCTGTTGTCACGGTGCCTGCATACTTCAATGATTCTCAGCGTCAGGCTACCAAGGACGCTGGAGTCATTGCAGGTCTTAATGTTCTGCGTATCATCAATGAGCCTACAGCTGCTGCCATTGCCTATGGGCTTGACAAGAAAGCCACCAGTGTTGGTGAGAAGAATGTGTTGATCTTTGATCTTGGGGGTGGGACCTTTGACGTCTCTCTTCTCACAATTGAAGAGGGTATATTTGAAGTGAAAGCGACTGCTGGAGACACTCACCTTGGTGGTGAAGATTTTGACAATCGAATGGTGAATCATTTTGTCCAGGAGTTTAAGAGGAAGCACAAGAAGGACATTAGTGGGAATCCTAGGGCTCTTAGACGTTTGAGGACATCCTGTGAAAGGGCTAAGAGAACTCTTTCTTCCACCGCCCAGACAACCATTGAGATTGATTCTCTTTTTGAGGGGATTGATTTCTACTCCACCATCACCCGTGCCAGATTTGAGGAGCTGAATATGGACCTTTTCAGAAAGTGTATGGAGCCTGTTGAGAAGTGCTTGAGGGATGCAAAGATGGACAAAAGTAGCATTCACGATGTTGTTCTTGTCGGTGGATCGACCAGAATTCCCAAGGTGCAGCAATTGTTGCAGGACTTTTTTAATGGTAAGGAACTCTGCAAAAGCATTAACCCGGACGAGGCTGTTGCTTATGGTGCTGCTGTGCAAGCTGCTATTTTGAGTGGTGAAGGCAATGAAAAGGTACAAGACTTGCTTCTTTTGGATGTTACACCCCTTTCCCTTGGACTTGAGACTGCAGGAGGGGTCATGACTGTGCTGATACCAAGAAATACCACCATCCCTACGAAAAAGGAGCAGGTCTTCTCAACTTACTCAGATAACCAGCCAGGTGTCCTCATTCAGGTATACGAGGGCGAGAGGACGAGGACAAAGGATAACAATCTTTTGGGTAAATTTGAGCTCTCTGGGATTCCTCCTGCACCCAGGGGTGTACCCCAGATCACTGTTTGCTTTGATATTGATGCAAATGGCATTTTAAATGTTTCGGCTGAGGACAAGACTACTGGACAGAAGAACAAGATCACCATAACCAATGATAAGGGTAGGTTGAGCAAAGAGGAAATTGAGAAGATGGTCCAGGAGGCTGAGAAGTATAAGTCCGAAGATGAGGAGCATAAGAAGAAAGTAGAGGCTAAGAACGCTTTGGAAAATTATGCTTACAACATGAGAAATACTGTGATGGATGAGAAAATTGGTTCTAAGCTCGCTCCTGCTGACAAGAAGAAAATTGAGGACGCAATTGACGCCACTATCCAGTGGTTGGACACTAACCAGCTCGCAGAGGCCGACGAATTTGATGACAAGATGAAGGAATTGGAGAGCATTTGCAACCCAATCATCGCCAAGATGTACCAGGGTGCAGGAGGTGACATGGGAGGTGGCATGGATGATGATGCAGTTCCTCCTACTGGCGGCAGTGGTGCTGGGCCCAAGATTGAGGAGGTTGACTAAGTTATCTTTTATCTGTTAGCTAGTTTATTTTGTTCCTATTTTGGCAAGTTTATTTTGTTCCCCACTTTTGGATTGTTCCGAATGGTTTCATCTGAATCGCTTTTTATTCCCGGAAACATTATAAGTTATGGTAGTTCAAGATTGAGCAGGATCATGAAACATCAATTTGCTCGGTCTATACTTCATCTGGGCGGTGGTATGCTATTGTTAACTTGTTGTTTTCTGACACTATGCATTCGTGTCCGACCGTAAACTGCCTTGTTGGATTCAGTTTGGAAACCACCCCAATAATGATTATTAGAGTGTCATTTCTTTTTGGATTGAAAAAGTGAATCTTCGTTATCCTAGTCAGAAGCTGGATTATGACTTTTAAAATAGAAAAAAATGAAATATGAATATCAGCGTCCTTGTTCTAACAAGGCAGTAGAAAATTTCTTCCCCGTCAATAGTCAGTTCTGAATTTACAGAAAAGATTCAAAAGAGTTATTTGGTATAAAATCCATTATTGTATGTGGGTTTCTTTTTAAAAAGATCCAAATGGGATGGTTCAAATAAATCTATAATGTAATTGACCACGGTGTTACTGCTTACTGGTTCATTGCAGGCAAAGGACTCGTGCTTAAGGGTTAATTAATATAACTAGTTTCGTTAAATAAAAAAGTCTATTTTGTATTAAAGTTTTATTTTGTTCAATTTAAGTAATTAGAGATTTAAAAAAGAATAACCTTATTTTTTTTGTAAATTTTACTATTTAGTAAAAATTACTACTTTTTAAAAAATCTATCTATTAAAATATGGGACAAAGTCACAAAGGGCATATGTTGTAGGAATTTTCAGATAGAAGCATTTCAGTTTTCATTTGATGAATTTAACGTTAAATTAATGCATTACGTTTCCGCATCATACTCGTGATTGCAGTTCATGAATTCCCTCGATTAGTAGCTACCTAAAGTCCTGCCAAATAGGCGCAACATGCAATTCAACGTAAAAATTTGATTCATACCGTACCGATTATATGCCGATTTTTAGAATGCTTACGCTGAATATGTGCGGAATAACATGACTCTCCCGAACGTGAGAAGCCGTCTCTCACAAAGTACAAATGACAATTATTGTTGTAAAAGTTTGGCCTTCTGCAACTGTATCGTAGCCCAACCTGTCTGTCCTATAAGTCAATCATAATTAAATAACAAACCGTTGACTCATCTTAATGTCTAGATAGAGTTCGGGGTTCTCTATTTACATGCACATTATGCGTCGAAACACCAATCACAAAGGACCCTCATGCAATTTCTCATTATCGAATTTACAAATGTACAGCTAATCACGAACAGTTTCTTGTTTCTGGGTTACGACTGTCTGAGTGGGTCATCACGGAGAAATGAAATGTTTAAAAGTATCTATAAACTCAACCCATTACGATGCCGTAATCCGCAACTTGGCAATATTTCTTCATATTCTTCAGGGCCAACATGCTGAAAATAAAAGTTCAAAATTATTGACGAACATTACACTACCATCACGAGGACTTTATCCACAGACATCATCTTTCGGATCAAACGAACAATTCATTACCTATGAAGGCTGGTTCTCTCGTACCGCTCTAGGGAGCCAAAAAAAAATATTTAAAATGTAAAGAATAAGAATAAAAAAATAGGAAAAAATGATAACTGAAACCAAATTGTCCCCAACAGGTTACCTATGCTAAAATTATGCGGTATACGTTATGGATTGAAACGAAACAAGTGTCCAAAGGAGGACCTCTTCTCACATAGTGGGATACACTTATTTGAGAGCATCTTCTAGAAATGTATTTTCCATTGAATGCGAATAAGATAAATAACAAAACACTATAAATGCCCAAAACAGATTAAAATTAGTAACTACATAACCCCAAAACTAAAAGAACATTGAGAAAGACGCAAGCAAATCGCCTCCAGCCATAAACCGCCCAAATAAAAGAAAAGGCAATAATAATTCAGGACACATAAATATGTGAGGGTGCACTTTTCGTATCTTATCTCAGGAATCATTTTATGGTACACAGTTAGTAAAACAATTGGACGCATACCATCGCAACCACTCAAATACCATTTCCGTCTCAAATTTTCATATCAAAATTTCATGTCAACAGAAGATCATTGGTACCAAGGTGCGGGCGGAAACAGACACGAACTTCATGCTCCTCTGGCCCCTCCCGAAGTTTTGGCACAATAATCTCCAATACAGTCCCCGTTTCATCACAGTATGCTTCCAGCTTGGCATCTTCAGGTATCCTCGTTGCAAGGGGAATTTCTCTCACAAACTCTCCAGGAGGGCAGTGCTCGGGAGTAGGATCAGTCAGCTTAAAGGTTCTATCATTTCTCTTGATGAAAGGAATCCGAGCTGTACTAACACAGAATATTTTGACAATTCCATGAGTGAGAGTGTTCCTCCATGAAACTTTCACCCTCTGCAGGTCTGAGAAAGGCAGGCTCACCATGATCAAGTAACCTTCTTCATCCTCATAGATGGTTTTAGCACCTGTGACCGGTCCATAAGTGTGCCTCATTACACCAGAAAATTCATTCACCCATGATGGCTCCACAGGATGGACTTCCAAGTCTTGAACTCGTTCTGTATAGAGGTTGGCAGGCAAGCATATTTCCTCGTCATTTCCATGTGGAAAGAAGTCCTTCCTCCGCTTGTTACTAACAGGTGAAAGGTCCATTCCATCTGCACCTGCATGTGCAGAGGTTTGTGTAGACAAGTTCAAACCGGATCCATTCAGCAGCTTCCTTGACTGTGGGTGGGAAATGGTCTTCAAGGAAGGAGGAGGCCTCTCCAACTCAAATTCTGTGTTTGGAAGGTTCCTCCAACTCCCAAAATCGCTAGCTTCTGGTGGGATTGAAAAATTCAGGTCCCTCCCTGTGAGCTCTATCCACCTCTTCCGCTCAACCTCGCTGACAACTGTGAGGTTTGGGGACCTCACTACTTCGATGCCATGAACACACTGTGGGTTGGAGAGGCCCCGGTACTGCTTCCTCTGCATTCTATGAGATCGAACAAAACCCTTGTCAACACTGAACGGGAACTGAGGCTCACCCAAGCGAGAATGACCATTCATGTAACTCCTCAGCTGCATTTTCCCCAGGGCATTTTCAGGCCTCTCTTTGAACACCCACATGTACATGTTCTCCATATCATGCTGAACCAAAAACACATCCAGCCTGAGGTCTGATTTGTCAAAACCGGAAACTCCATTTGCATCACGAGTAATTTTCCCCTTTGATTTCTCGGCCAGCACAGGCTTGAAGTAGAAGTTAAAGAAAAACCAGGCACCCCAGATGCTGTCCCCTCTTTTCGCACATTTGCGGCCAACCTTAGGGAGAGTTAGAAGGGTCTCTGTTTCATAGATTTGTGAACCGAGGCCAACATCTAATATGTCACAGGGATCAGGGTTCCATGACTGGGGAGGCGGGCTCCTCTCTGCTGATAAAGGGAGATTAATATCGGGTGGGCGAGACAAGATGACCTGGCGATTCATGTCGCACTCCTCATGGGATGCACCGCTCGAGTCCATGGAGAGGAGGGTAGACGGATGGTGGTTCTCCATGGATAAGGTTGTCAGCAGGGATTCACCCATTTTGTTACCTATTTTCTTCTTCTATAGTTCTCCTTCGGAGCCTTTTGTGCTAATGGTGGATTCTGGTTCCCACCAAAATAACCTCCAACCCTTATGAAACCATGTTTCAACCAATCCACTGACTAGTAGAGCCCAATAAATAAATTGAAATAACAAAAGCTAGGAGGAGCACCCAATCCCCCCCATCCCAATGTTCTCATGGTGTTGCAGAACAAGGTATGAAATTTCTGCTAATCTAACAATCAAAAACTTGGGAAACATGGAGATCCCGAAATTCATCCCAAAGAACCCACAGATAAAAAATATTTATGAAAGGAAACAGCACCGGATTATATCAACGAAATAAGACATCAGTCAACGGCAACCCCAGCCGGGAATAACAAGAGGCGAGCCAAGGAAAGATGAAAAGAATTCATTTTTATGGCCCAAACTGATCCCAATATATACGACTGCGAGAAAACGGCTATGGAGAATCAAGCCCAAGGAAACCCTAGAATCTCCCGGAATCCCCCAAACACAGGAGGGAAAAGCGTCGTCAATTCCATCTTCCACAGATCAACGACCCAACAGAAGATACCAGGAAGCCCTAACGACCCCCCCAAAGGATCGAGCAACAGAGATGCACAAAAGGGATTTCCACGAATAAATATTTACCTCGAGAAATTGGGAGGGCGGAGGAGGAGCAGGAGGCGAACGAAGAGCAACCAAGGAAAACCCTAAATTTCTGTGTTTTGTCCTGGTTCACCCCTTTCGTTTGCTTTCCGTGTGCGACAGAGAGAAGGGAGGCGAGAGAACCTGTGAGGAAGCCGTCTAATACAGAGAGGGCAGTGGAGACGGGACCTACACCGGATGGCAACTGGAGCAGGCCGTTAAAGCTGACGGTAACGGCGAGAGTCGGCGAGGGCATCTGATAGGTCGACGGGCCGATTAGATATTTTTCAGCGCTTATTACATGAAAATGATATTATTAATTTTTAAATTAAAAAAAAAGAAAGAAAAAAAGAGATTGATTAACTTGTCGGTCAAAAAGGTCGCGTCAAACGACGCGCGCGCGACTTTTTGGCTTCTCCCCCACCTCTCTCTCCCCTTTGAAGGACGCGGTGAGAGCCGAGGGGGGCGTTGGGAGTGGGCCCCTCCCGAGGGATTGTGGCAGTGGGTGGGGATGGGGCCCACCAGTTGGATTCGAGGGAGATACGGCGACTTTCGCGTGACGGAGCTTACACCTGAGAAGCTTCGCCTGTGTGGATAACAAAAAGAAGCATGCGTCCTTATCTATGGGGCACTGGCCTTATCAATCAATCTACCAAGGTTGGATCAGGGTCACGGTTTTGGCAAGTCGAGCAAATTTCATCTTTTTTTTTATTTAAAAGAAAATTTTAGAGGAACTATAGCTTTGGCTCCTTGGCTGTTAGAGTCATAATTTTTTTACTAAAAATTAGTAGTGACTATTTAGAAAGAAAAAAAAATTCTATACTAATAGTTTCATTTAACTTAATTTAAGTAACTAGTTAGTTAAAAATAATTTTTTAAATGCCATTTTCATTCTTTCAGCTGTGACTCTTATTATTAAATAAAAATTAGTATTTTATTAAATAAATTTATTAATGTCAAACGGAGGGAGTAATCATTCTACTATTAAAAGCGAGTTGGGCCTACTATAGAGTTTTGTTATATCCTAGAGTACCGTCAACTTTCTACTTAATCTTTCTTTATTTTTATCCTATCTTATATGAAACTCTCTACATAATCAAATCACGCCTGTTACTACTACTAAGATTAGGAAAAAGGTACATGTCACTCTTCTTGCAACTATTAAAAATAGGTAGGAGGTATGTGACAGATTTTTATATTATCCCTAGTTATTTGTATTTATTTGTTATTTTTAATATTGCCTTTTATCTTATATGTAGTTTTACTTTGTTTCTAATTAATGATGCCTATATTTACATAAGGCAGTGATAGAAAACCTAACTAAGGTGGAATTAACCATAGATTGCCTAGATTTAAGATTTGGTCATGTCCTATCTCAGGTAGGCATAAGTTTAATTAGGAGGAAAATAAATCGATTACTTCTCAAGTTGGGTTGGGTTCAGCCCTATAAAATACCCAAGAAGCAGCTTGACTTAATGTATAAGAAAATCAACACTATCCAATATTTTTCCTATAAAAACTTGACCTGACCGGAAAAAAACACTGACATTTCAATTTGACCTTAGATTGGGTTGAATTTCATTTAGGGTTTTGTCCCTTTCTAGAACTGACCCAACCCACAAAAAATTTAAGGTCCTATCTCAAGTTCGAGGGTAAATTGGGTCTCATGTTGGATCAGGTTTGGAAATCATGGATGTTATTTCGTGTTGGATACTGTAATACCCTACCCAATTCAACATGAGATGACCCAACCTAACTCGACATGAGATATATCCCTAACACTAATTATTCTACAATGGTGTAAACTTAATTTAGTTTTTATTATATCCTATTTTACTCTTCTGCATAGAATTTTGTTATTTTCAATAGCATCTTTATACTAAATGTAATCTCAATTGATATGCAATTAATGTTCCACACTTATATGTTCAAATTATCCTACATATACTTATTTTTGTTTCTTTGATTTTATATCAATTCAATTTATATGTACAGTGGACATGCATTTTTGCTAGTAAATATAAAAAAAATTAATATCAGCCCGAGCTCACGCATTTAATCTCACAACTCAAAATGCTGGACGTTTGTGAGAAAGGTACATAATAATATGTATCAAATATAAAGTACTATGTATATACCATATATACTTAGCTACAATTTATTTTATATATGCCGGGTGCATCTCCATGCATGTATGCCAAAAGCTCACTAGTCGTTAGATGACGATCACACAACATAATTTAAACAGGGGACAACCAATACATTCACTACGTACTCACTAGCCATTAATATTCACACAATAAGAACACCCATACAAACTCATATATAAGTTTTGTTGTGTAATATTATTTTTCGTGATAAATATGAACCTTTAAATAGGCTGAGCGCACACATATCAAATGCAACCCACACATCTAAACCTTTTCTTCTATATATAAGTATCTTAAAAAAATGGTTTCCTCCTCAAATTATGAATGTATGTCCAATTTATTAAAATAAACTTATTCAGAATTCGTTTCCTATCAATCTAATCAAATATGTTATCAGAGCCATCATTTATATAAACAAATCGAATGAACTTTATAAACACATTTCCTTTATTGCACAACAGTAAACGGTGGGTAGAAGATAGATGGCGTGGTGGTCATAAGCGTCTCATGTTGGGATGGTGATTGCGAGGGAGACGGAAACGCTGCCTCGAGCTACACATCATCCATCCACCATTGGAAAAGAAAGCGAGCTTTTCTGCGAATCTAAATGACTTTGAATAATGAGATACGAGGCTGGAAGTGAACTCCCCCTAATGAAAACAAATTAGGGTCAGTTCACATGTTTCCTCATCTCATACGTCTTAAGCACTACTTTCTGTATGTTTCCTTTCTTTCTTTTCTCTATGAATGAATTTATATTATTTATAATATTTTTTTTATTTTTAAAAAGTGTCTCATTAAAGGAGGACCTGACTGAAAGAGACAAGGTACTTGGTCTCTTATAACACCATATCCTACAACCAATTATCTCAGGTACATATAAAGTTTACCAATTGTACGTATTTGGTAAATTGAAATATAATCACAAATGAGTGGCTAAGGGAGCTCAAGGACTTCCGCTTTCTGAGGGGTTGTGATGCAGGAGCACAGTTGGATTGAATTAATAATCTTTAGTTCAGTCAAGGAATATTTTTTTTAGTTCAGACATTTCGTCGAACACTTATATCAGGTGTTATTTGGCTAAAGGGCAATTCTGGTAACTACTAATGGATATAAAGTTGTACATTGTTAACTCAAGGGCCTTTACGACATTTTGGTTAAAATAACTGGCTGTTAATGCTGTTAGTCTTCTTCAACCTCTGTGCATCGGAACAGTGATTGGTTAACAGTGACAGTGAAGAGTTGATGACGATGTCCAAATCACCACAGAATTCCGTCAAGAGTTTCAAGGGTTTTCCGTTAGTATAAATAAACTTTTAGTTGTAATTACTGGGCAGTTGTTGTTGAATAGAATTTTACTGTAATTGAATATTCCAATTGAGGGTATTTCCTTGAGCTTTGTTTTGAGCTGGAACTGACAGTTCCTTCGAGATGAAGAACTGTAGTTCGATTTCTTTTCTATAATTGATCTTCGAATAGTAAAATTTCAAAAGGAATTTATTTCGTTTGTCTGTTTCCATTTGTGCGCTGCATCAAGTTGTCCTTGCTATCCCAGGAATACTCCGTATATTATTTTATACCACATATGTATGGCAACATGTATTTTTATTCTTTGACTATTTGACATGTGTAATTTGTATTCTAGTATATAGACGTGATCCAATAGAGAGGGCCCAGATATGCCTAGATTAGAGTAGAGGGCATTTATCTCAGCTCTGATTTTATTTTATTTTTTTGCTAAAAATTCTCTAACTCTGAATCAGCATAGGTTTAGACAGTGGTTATCTGCTGACAAGTCCACTCCAGCTTATCGATTTGATAGCCACAAGCATTACATGAATCACTGGTGAAATAAAATATATTGGACCCAAGAGCCCCAACACACGAAACAGACCGACCTACCTGGCTATATCTGCTGCTTCCCTCCTGCTTATGTTGACCTTGAGTGCTTCCCTTGCACCCCTTGGATAGCCAGAAGGATGGGTGAACCGAAAGATGATGTTGTCTGGAGAACTGAACAGTTCATGTTCATTTATAATTTCGTGTATTTGATAATATAAAAAAAGCCAAGAATACTATTGTATAGAAATCTGAGTTTTCTATCTCTTCTTTTGTTGTTTATCCTGAATTCATTGATTGTGACTTCGAAAGTTAGAATAAACTAGATAAAAGTGCACACTTATTAGGCAGGGCAGATTCAAAGAACTCGGCTAAAGTAATCAACAGAGCTAACGATGGTGACGCAATGCCCGGAATTTTTTTAGTAACTCATGAGAGGTAACGTATTTTTCTTTGCTGGTTCATACGAGTACACTCAAAAGCGGGGAAGGCACGCCATTGCCGAATGGATGTTGGACAATCTCATGGGGCCTTGAAGATTATCTATACCCAATAACATGATCACTAGCAGGTGTGGATTCACATGTTTTATGTCCCATTCCATCCTTTGGTGGCATCACAGCATACGCTTCAAACAAAACACTTTCTCTGTCCCAGATCAATTGTTCCAATAAGAAAATTAAAGTGAACTAATTTAATTTATGTTAGATTTCTAATTCAGACAACTAATATGGGAGGGAAGGGGTAACAAAAAGAAGATGAAACAAAAGATGGGTCATATGCATTATTGCTCAAAGTCACTCATTACCACCACTGTCCAGTTTAAAATATTGGCAATCATTTACTCAACTGAAGGCAGCTACCCATACCGGGGAGACGGGTGGCAATCCGTATTACACCAATCAGGAGTGAGATTTGCATCGGTTTTGCACTGCAAAAGTGGAAAGTGGAAAAGGGTACAGAGAGGGAGAGATCCAATTGATCTCGTTGCTTTGCTCAGCTTCCTTCCATACGTTCAGGCTGCCGCATTCCAATGTTCATACTTCTCAGACTCAGACAACCATGTTTTTGGTCAGCTACTACATGTGGCTTGTGTGGGATAAAGAATTGAGTAAAAGGCAAAAGGCAACATGGGACAAGCGCTTCTAGTGTCCACTACTTATCTGATTGGTGGACTTGGAAAAGAAGGATGGCCTCTTTTTTTCAGATGGGATTCGCTTATGAAAGCAGCTTCGCCGCATTTTTCTGGTCTGGGTTCAATCCGAGAGTGCAACTTTGTTGTTTTATATTTCTTTGTCTCACATTAATATCTTTATTATGGTAAAAAAAATATTTCATATTAATAGCTTTATTTGTTTATTTTAAGTGGTTGGGAACTTAAGAAAGAGTATCATGAGCTTATTTTTTCTTCTCTTATATGTGAATGACACTATTTAATAAAAATTACTATTTTTTAAATATAACTATTATATGAGATTGGATTAATCTGAAAAGTCTTTGTGATAGCTGGGACACTCATTGTAATGCTCTTCCGGCGCTTAAAATAATTCTTTTGAACATCGTAGAACACCAGAACTAGCCATTTTTTCTTGTATCTAAGTTGTAATATTTGTATGTATAAGGTTTAGACAAAGCTTGCAACTTTGTTCTTTGACTTATCCAATCCATCTACAGTCATGTCAGAAGATGAAGTTCCTAAGAGTTGCCGTATCTTATAAGAGAATTGGAGATGGGTCAATTATTTAGAGTCCAAGCCTAACTTTGTTGACCATTGAGGGTGAGCTCATTCAAGATATGAATTTGGAAAAGTGAGAAGTGTGCCAACCTATCTCGCTAGCTCAAGAACTGATTTAACTCCCGCTCAAAAGATTTGGCAGCCATGGTCTATGCATGACCTTGCTGCAATGAGCATTGATGTCATCAGGAGAAATCAAGAGCCTAGGTAACCTATATTTTGCACAAGAATAAACTTGAGAAAGAGTAGTATTAACCGCCATTTCAAACAAGCAGTCAACATCGTTACTCAGATGAAAATTTGTCACTTTTATATTATGTGTGCGTGTGTGGGGGGGGTGGGGCGTACTTGACAAATTTGAGAATGATCAACTGATAAAACTTCTATATTGTGATGCAATAGTTATGCTGCTTAGCTGCTGCCTCCTAGATTATTAAAATGAGAACTAAAAATATTGACTTGCGAGAGAGGGTTGCAAGCAGGTTTCTTTCTTTTTCAAACGTGATCACCTGATGCTATCTTGGCAGAGGCTTTAAAGCGTTCAGAAATCACCGTTAGCTAAAGAAGTTGGAGAGGGATTGGGACCTCAGGGAAGCCTACCATGGAGAAATACATATTTTGGTTAAATAGCTACGCGAAAGTTCCGACGTTTGATCCTCTAAATAGAAAAGACTAGAAGAGCACTAGGCAAAAACAACTGACAATAAACTGAAATAAATGGGCAATTGCAATTCCAATTGAGCATATAATGAGTACTGGTATTTATACATCTCTACATAAGATTTGAGAGACAACTCTCAACATTAAGTACATGTACAAATGAGCTGACATGGGCAAAATTAACATCAGACGATAACTCATTTGACTTAAGTTTGACTGGTGAACTAGTCGATATATCCTTATAGCTTCCGACAAGGTAATGATCATGGAGCATGAACTTGGAGATTAAATAGTGAAGACTGAAGCTGGTGAGGAATTTGGAAAAAAAACCCAGCTAACAGGTCACTGAAGAAACATGATGAACCGTGAGCTAATTAGCTTGAACTTTCTCTCTGATATAATGGTGATCGACTTCAATGTGTTTCGTACGGGGATGAACATAGGATTACGAGAGAGTGATATGGCTGAAATATTATAAGGTTGCTAAATAGGTTTGGCAGAGAGAGGAAGAAGATAAAGATCAATAAAAAGCATTTGGAGTCATGAAGACTCTGCTGCAACCTGAGATAAATGGCAGATACTTTGCCTGAGTAGACGAGCGAGAAACACCATATTTTGTTTCTTTGCACACCTGTAAATAGGATTATAACTGAGAAAGATACAAATGCCACTAGAAAAGCTTAGCATCAAATATTCTGATGCTTCTATCAAATTTCGTAGACAAGCTCGAAAAATATTAGCTCTGGCCTTTCCTTAACAACATCTTGAACATGTAACTTGTCACTGAGATACGAGCCCAAGAAAATTTTGGGCCAAGCCAAGAAAGGTTTCCACTGGTCTATTCCCTGGTCGTACTGTAATATCCAGCGTGCAATTGTTAATCTATTCAGCGTCTGGATAGATTGAACAATTCCAGTGCCAAAGTGCGTCGATCAAAGACTATTACTGAAAGGTGGTGGCATCTAACGTTTCGTATGCAGGATGGACGACAGAGGTTTTCAGGCATAAGCAACTGTGGCAGAGGCTTTATAGAGTGCGGTTTCACATAGCTCAGGGCACTGGAGGGGTGTATTAATAGAAAAAAAGGATAAATTGCACTCCTCTCGTATTTGGCAGAATAGCATATATACTCCTTGATATTTCAAAAATTATACATAAATATGTTGTTAACAAAACCGTTAATGGTTATTTTCGAATGACAAAAATATCGTTAATAACTTAATCATTAAGGGGGTTATAGGGGGTCGCAACCGATGGGCTCACCACCCCATTTTTCACCCATTCCCCCACCTCTCTCTCTTGTCGGTTATGACCTCTTTAATAGTTAAGTAGATAAGGATATTTTTATTATTTAAACATAACTATTAATAGTAGAGGATGTATGTACAGTTTTGGTGTATAAGTGTTATTTTACTAAAGGTCAAGAGATGTAAATAGAATTAACCCAAAAAGGAGACATTGGACAGGGATTTGATCTTTGGAGTAACCGAAGTCTAGTAGAAAAGTATACGTATTAGATTGTGGTTAAACATGTGGCCGAAAGATCAGTTTGATCCATTAAAAAGCGAAGATTAGAAGAAAGAGCACGAAGGCAAACCCCAGCAAAGTTAAGTGAAACAGATGTGCAACACACTCCTTTGTCCACTGGTTGAAAATCCACAGTCACTATAGAAATCATTTTATATGGTCCAGGTTGCAAGCTGTTAGATTCTTCCGAACTTAGTTTGTTTAACCGTCTCTTACAACGGCCAGGTCGAGCAATTTTGCCAAAGTGAAGAGAAAGTGACGAGGATAAGAGACTGCCATAGCGGGATATGAGACTTGTTGCTATTTTCAGGCATTCGAGTCTCGCATCACAGTTCCAGACTGATGCAGCAGCTCTGCATCCATTGTTATAACACTAGAGTGAAGTAACTGTCAAAAGGGCAAGTTTGTCTTTTCACCAAGTTTCAGATTCGTTATTTTGAATTTGGACATTGGAGCTAGAGGTATAAAAGGGGTGAATTGCAGAGAAGAGGGTAGTTTTTTTTCCTTCTGAAACAAGTTTGGGAGCTCTGTTTTGGCTCAAACTCTGCTCCAGGAGTCTCATGGATTTGAGACAGTTGTAGATTCAACGTATTATTTCTCTAAGCTTGTGGATTCAAGCTACCGGGTAGATTCCTGGTCTTTACATTGTTTTCTTCTTTATGTTATTTATTTTGTTGGCATTAGATCGGATTCGAAATTATATCCGGAGATTTAAATTTGTTTTTGGCTGAAATATAAGCCTGAATGAAAGTGAGATTGGAATTTGTCTGAGTTTACGAAATCAGATTTGTGAATGCTGACTCTCACGGGGTAACGGAGTGGACTACCCGTGACACATGCTGGGTATACACACGTGAAAAAATATTATATATACAGTGTGTATTGTCAGTTCTTATAATATATATATACCTTATATATAACACTTTACTTATATGTGTATGTCCGCTCCGCTACCCTACAATAGGACACTACTGTGATTCGTGTTGTGTATTTTGAATTTGTCCCACAAATCTACACGGACACACTTGGATGGCCACTTGATTATCATTTAGCTAACAAAATAAATAGCCCAACACATAGTTGGAAGTGGCGACAACTGACCTCCAACTAAGGACACGTTTAACACTAAAAAACCAGAGCAAACCGTGACAACAAACCAGAAAAGCTAATCTCCTAATCGGGGAGGGGAGCATCAAAGCATTTTATTGTACCACCCCAAAGAGACACAAAGCACACCGGATACACGAAATACAGACCTATTACCAAACGAATCTACAAATAACACCACCAACATAATACCTGAAATACTATGCAGCAACATAACTCATGTCTTACAGCTAGCTTGTAAATTGCTAACTGATGATTGATCAAACATCTCCATCCCAGAGCTCCTCCAAAGTTTTGTACGGCCCAGTGGGAGAAATATAGTTCACTCCCGTGATTATTCTTCTCTGTGGGAGCTGATCGATACGCCTCAGATCATCCTCAGTCAATGCCCAATCGAATATCTGTAAATTTGCCTTCATCCTCTGCTCGTTGAAGCTTTTCACCACCGGAGTAACCCCTTGCTCATATATCCACCTTAGACAAACCTGCCACGATATACGAACTTCATGTTAATTCTAATGAACCACAGTTTGCAATGGAGCCAAATGCAGTAGCGTGTACCAGTAAAACCACCCATTATATATACCTGAGCAACACCCTTTCCTCTGCTTGTAGCAATGTCTTTGAGGACCTCAGACTCCAAGACTTCGTTGGCTCCCCAGGGGGTCCCGTACCCCCCGAGTGGAGAGTAAGCGCAGACGTAGATGCCTTTCTCCTTGCAATACCCTCTCAGCCTTTTCTGCCGCAACATTGGGTGCATCTCCACCTTGCATAAAGTTTGGTACGTAGAACTTCTTATAATCACCACCCTGGTTCGTTCGGCCATGCATTAAGTAGTAGTAGTAGTAGTCAGGGAATCACCTGATTGACGGCGGGAACAATCTTAGCAGTCGAAAGCAGTATATCTAGCTTCTCGCAAGTGAAGTTGCTGACGCCAATCGCCTTTGCGAGGCCCAATTTCTGGCATTCCTCCATGGCCTCCCAGGTTGATTTGAAATCCATGGGGACAAGGTCATTCGGATCATGCTCCACCTTGAATTCCCCTGGCTTCAAGCTCACTGGCCAATGGATGAGATAAAGATCGAGGTACTCCAATTGGAGATTTCTGTGTACATAAAGCAAAAACGAATTAGTACTCTTTCTTTTTCAATCTCACAAACAAATTGAGGGCTGGTTAGTCTGCGACTTACTCAAGAGTCTTGCGGAGGGCAGGGAGGACGCGATCATGGTGGGCGTCTAAGCACCAGAGCTTGGAGGTGATGAAGAGTTCGTCCCTGGATTTGATGAGGCCCAGCCGGAGGGCTTCGGCGATGGCCTTGCCGAGGGACTGCTCGGACTGGTACAAAGCAGCGGTGTCGAAGTGGCGGTAACCGAGCTGGATGGCTCGCAGGGTAGCCGAGAAGGTGGCCTCTGATTCAGAAAAGACAGAAGCGGCGGATCCGAGGCCGATGCAGGGCATGGCTCGGCCGGTGCCAGAGGCTAATTTCGTCTCCGGGATGGCCATGCTTTCCGCAACGTTGCTAAAGGACGGGAAGAAGATATTATCATTTCGGTGCGGTGTGAGAGAGCTATTTATAAGAGAATGCGCTCACGGACCACGTCACAAGAGAAGAGTAGAGAAGCGTTATCCCCACCTTAGAATGTTCTGTGTGCCATCACCACCGCATGTTCTTAGCCGCCTATGACGGCTCATAATTAGGTTCAAAATTACGAATACGATTTTTTTTTATTTCCTCCGTTTTAAATTAATGGTTTTATTTAAAAAAAAATTCACATTAATAATTTTATTTTATTAAATTTAAATAATTTAAAAGTATCATAAGCTCTTTTTTTTTCTTTTTTACTCCTTCTATCCTTATTAATAGTTATATTTTAAAAAAAATATAATATTTATTAAATAGTAAAAGTTACATCTAAAAAAAGAAAAATAAGTTTATAATATTTTTTAAAATATTCAACTATTTAAATTTAATAATATAAAGTTATTGATATATAATATTTTTTTATTAAATATAAGTATTAATTTAAGATAAAAAGAATATGTGAGTTTTACTGTTGAATAAAAACTACCATTTTTTTAAATATTACCATTAATATAAAACGGAGAGAGCAATATTTACAACTACACAGACTCATCACCACCACATGTTCTTAGCCGCCTATGACGGCTCATAATTAGGTTCAAAATTGCGAATACGATTTTTTTTATTTCCTCCTTTTTAAATTAATGGATTTATTTTTTAAAAAATATTTCACATTAATAATTATATTATATTATATTTAAATAATTTAAAAGCATCATAAGCTTATTTGTTTCTTTTATACTCTTTTTATCCTATATTAATAGTTATATTTAAAAAATTATAATATTTATTAAATCGAAAAGAAAAATAAATTTATAATATTTTTTAAAAAATATTTAACTATTTAAATTTAATAATATAGAGTTATCAATATATAATGTTTTTTTATTAAATATAAATATTAATTTAAGATAGAAAGCATATGTGAGTTTTATTGTTGAATAAAAATTATTATTTTTTAAATATTACCATTAATATAAAACGGAGGAACCAATATTTATAACTACACAACTACAGACTCATCACCACTACATGTTCTTAGCCGCCTATGATGGCTCATAATTAGGTTCAAAATTATGAATACAAATTTTTTTATTTCCTTCTTTTTAAATTAATAGATTTATTTTAAAAAAATATTTCACATTAATAATTATATTATATTATATTTAAATAATTTAAAAGTATCATAAGCTTATTTGTTTATTTTATACTTCTTTTATCCTATATTAATAGTTATATTTAAAAAAATTATAATATTTATTAAATAGAAAAGAAAAATAAATTTATAATATTTTTTAAAAAATATCTAATTATTTAAATTTAATAATATAGAGTTATCAATATATAATGTTTTTTTATTAAATATAAGTATTAATTTAAGACAGAAAGAATATATGAGTTTTATTGTTGAATAAAAATTATTTTTTTTTTAAATATTACCATTAATATAAAATAGAGGGGCCAATATTTACAACTACACAATTACATACTCATCACCACCACATGTTCTTAGCCGGAAAATGATATATAAAAAATATCCAAAGAACAGCAGATTGCTTCCATGATCAAGTGACCAATTCTGCATTGAATAATAATTCTTAATTCTTGTGTTAATAAACTCACTCCACCGTCCATCTTTTTAACTGTTTTAACTGATACTCTCGGAGTCACTTTCCAAAATTCTTGTTGTATTTTATCACTCAATTTTTACTGAAGTCTTTATTACTCAAAAAACATACCTAGGCGATAAGAGATCAACGACAAATTCCCTCAATGATATGAGCATGCCAACTACACCATAACAAATAGAAATGTTGATGCAGCCGAGCAACCGTGTTCCCAGTTTCAATCCAAACGAGGGGGGGAAAAAAGAAAACAAAGAATAGGAAAGACTATGTAGAAGAAATATATAATTTTTTATTAAAAAGAAACATGAATCCACAAGCTCAATTATATCTGAATCCACAGAAGAAGAAGGATCCACCTTCAAATTTGTGATCAACAGAAGCTGATGAAGCCTCAAACCGACTTCTGACTAAGCTTATTCGCTAATTATACTTCTATGATAAACCCCCAACAAACAAATATCATAATTTAGTCCAATGGGCTCAATAAGGACCAGGTTCATTTAAAGAGTGTTGGTGGGCTCTCACAATGGATTACAAGCCCATAAACTTGATTTGTCTCTGTATATTTTTGTCTTCCATCAAAAGTTGATGGCTTTGCAATAAGCAAAGTGCTACTACCGAATTTGATTGCTCCATTGCCTTTTTATATCATATTACTATAAAGAGTGTCAAGGAATATTTTTTATTAATTATTTTCAATAATTAATCCCTCCATCTAAAAACAAGTATCTTATTTTATTTTTTAAAATAATTTAAAAATAATTTATTTTTTAAAAATTAAATAAGATATTTATTTTAAAACCAGGGGAAATATACAAGTACATAATTAAATATGCCGAACGAATATTTCAATGGCACATTTCAAAACGTCCATCTTTGATGTGATTATATAGTTTTTTAGAAAGCATTGTCACAACCGCTTTAAATATTGTTAAAATCTGAACTCTTATTTAAGGTAAAAAGTTATCTCCTTTCTTCGAAGTCTAGACCTAAACAATCTAAATGGGACCATAAGAATCCTAGTTTATATTTTATTGTAAAATATTTAATTATCAAAATAATATTAAATTAATAACAAGGGATTCGGCATACAAATATATAGCTAGTGATGTCTAGAGCCTGTCTTCGGCCAAATTGCTAGTGGACAAGGCTTGTCTATTTATGTGTGTGGACAAGGCTTGTCTATTTATGTGTCTATTAACAATTTATGTATTGATATTTTGTCCATTTACAAAACTTCTTTTTCGATAGACATAGATATAACATTTTAGGTTATTGGATGAGGGTTAAAATACTTAGAGAGACTGAGATAGGTGTTATTAACTTTAGCTAAGTAGGGCAACTAAGATGAGAATCTCTAGATTAAGTAGCCTAGCATATAATAATAGTTTAGATTTATATATGTTATCTTATTTATTTGTAGTATTATTATTGAATATTTTAAAAAGCCAAATAGAGCTATTAATGTGGGACTAAGGAATAATTAGCAATTAAATAATAACTCAAATATAACATTAACATAATTGTATTTAAATTGTTAAGGATTTAAATATAAAAAAATCGTGCTTGATAATGGTTATAGAGAAATAAAAATTCCTTATATAAGAATGCATATTGCATTTAAAAGTTATTTGAACTTTGGACAAATAGTCGAACAAGGACTTTGTCCAGCCATGTTCGAAAATTGGTAGACAAAGGAATTCATCCAAACGTCCATGACCAACCCTAGCGATGTCATTGGGTCATAAGAGTTTTTCCTGCTCCCTTCTAACAATGAATCAAGCATAAACTCCGTATGAGAGTTGTTTATCCACAAGATTGATGGTGCACACGATAGCGCATGTTAGCATCATTATAACTTATGCTAACATGTGCTAGCATATGTGTCATCAATTTTAAATATCAACGTCCACTACAAAAATAAGACTTACAGCGGCACTTATAAAACCTCCGTAAAAAGTATAGAAATAGAGGGGGTTTTATACGGGCCTCCGCCGTTTTGACTTACTGGCCCAAGCGGACGCTCGAGACGGATGTCTTGTGGAGGCGACTTTTAAAAACCCCTCTAGAGATCCGATCAAATCCCCGTTCCCGCGATTATCTCCCACTACGCGCCATCATCAACGCTTTCACCAAAACTACCCACTAATCTCTCCCGCCTTTTTCTACCCTCTCGATCGAAATCACCTTTGCACAGAGAGCACTACCGAACTGCCCTCTCGATCGAAATCGCCTTTGCACAGAGAGCGCTAGCGAACCATAGGGTGCAGAGGCGACGGCGAAAATTGATCTTTTGTTGTGGGTAGAGAATCATTGTGGGGGACGTGCAAAAGAAGAGGCAGACCTCCGCAATCCACACAGGGCTATGAAAAGCCATCTGGGGCGTGTATGATCGCAGGTAAAAAATTGCTTTTCCCCTTTTTCTGTGTTTTATTCTGGTTTTTCTTTCTAGGTATTTCAGAGCTGTGGGTAGTGCAATAGCGACTTTCCTTTTCTTTCTTTGTTTTTAAAATTTGTAAGTTTTTTCTTTTGATATATATCATTTAGGTTAGGCCAGAGAAAATTAGTGCTATGAAGAGTCGTATTGTGGTGAAACATCTGTTTGGGGCTCGTGGAGTGTGGTGATTTATTGTAGGCAGCATCTTCTTTATGGTAATGCATTTGTAGAGGTGTTTGCAGATGGTGTTTTGAATAGGTGCATTCATTACGGGATCAAAACCGTGGATATAGATGATACAGCGCGATTAGAAAGTGGATTCGAAATTTGTATGATAACCTTACCCATTCGCCATGAACTTGAATTTCCAAAGGTTTGTACCTCCACTTATTCGTCATAATGTTTGTAAGCAGTGCTAGATTCTTCAATAGCTTTTCCCCGAGGAAATAAATGAAATGCCTTGTATTTGTAGTTTTTTTTTTTGTCATATCGCTACTATCACTGAGACAATGCAACATTTCTTTGTTTAACTACAAGGTGGATGGGACGATGATTTAATCTTGGAATAGGATGTCTTCTTGGTTGATTCAAAGTTTAAGTCAGGGCATGATGTTTTATAATTCTAAGGATACAAGGATTGCATTTTGTTATGAGAAATGATTTGAAAAAATTCATGTGAGGTAACATCGAGAGCATTGGAGCAAAGGATATCGAGTGCTTGATGGGCGGACATTGAATGAAAATCGTAGTCCACCTTTGATGGTATGCTCATCTTGAGCTTATTGTAGGTAGTTCCTGAATGAAGACTTAAAAAAAAAAAAAAGATGAGTTTTAATATCTGGGAAATCAAGACTTAAAGGGATGAGACTAAATAGTAGTGTTTGGTGTATGTGAAATGGTAGTTTCTAGTTAATTCTCTCTCTGATATGAATTTGAAATTTGCAACCTAAGATATTGTGATAAAGAGGTTTCACTTCTATATATTCACTTCTATGCTACTGAAAAAACCAAACCTACTTGCCTATGTTCATCTTTTATCTTAGGTTGGTTTGAAAGAGAGAGAGAAATTGAAGATTACATTGAAGTTTTTTATTGTATTATAACGCTTCTTGAGCTTGTCCTCTTCCTTTTCTCCATAGTGTCCCTTTTTTCTTATCTTTTTCCAGTCCTTTATGGTGTAATACTTGTCAAGCTTGAGGCAGTGATACAGAATCTCGGCCGACAAAGATTATTTTTTATTTAAGAGCAATCCCGGAATCCTTAATAGAATTGCCGGAAAGAACACCGGATTAATGACAAAGTGTTATTGCCTTGAGGGCATTCCTGCCCGCTAGAAGCTGTGTACCAAAAAAGTAAAAAGGAATGTCACAGTGTGAATAAAATAAGCGTATTAACAGGATTAGTCCTTTTAGTTCAATCCGACAGAATCGACACTTATATGAAGGTACTTTTAGAAGTAGTCAAAAGAAAACCAAATAATAAAATATAAGATATGATGCAGGGATAAGAACAAAACAAAAACACTCAATGATACTAATATCTGGATGTCCGCATAGGATACTTTTAGCAACAAGGTTTGTTTGCAAAGTGGATCTAAACAATAAATATAAGCAGATTTATGGATCTAAACAATAAATATAGATCAAAATAAAGAAACTCCATATTCAACCGGTAAGAAACAACTCTTAGAAGACCATGGCAATGTGAAAAGAGGGACTTACCAATGTATATACACACACAAACATGTAAGGGTAACATACATATATACATAAATGTACACGTATATACAGCGATCCAACGCATCAATTTATGCTGGTGCATTCTTGTTCTCTCAGATATATCTATGAGATAATCTATGGTTGACCAAGATTGATACTGAGACTGAGATTGCAAACCTTGGCGAGAAGAGATGGCGGAATGAATTGTGGTCTCAGTCACTCAACTGAGAAGCATGCGGAATGATTTCTGCATACGAGATCTTTCTGAGATGGGCCCAAAAGAGTCTCTGTTTTTGTGTTGCTTAGATTGGCCTTGTGCTCTGTGATTCAATATGCGCTCCGTGAACAAATATATGTGCTCTGTGAGCCTCTGTTTTAGTGGTGCTTAGATTGGCCCTCTTGTTGCTAGCCTCTCCTTTATTTTGAAAAGATTTATGTAGTAATAGAGATGTCTTTTTTAGTTAAATTGATAAACTATCATATCATCTCCATCTTCGTAAACCTACTTCTCATATTTTCACTTTTGTCATCTCTTTGTAGGAAAAACTTACAGTCTGGTTTCTATTGAGAAGGTCTATTAAATAAATTATCTCTTTGTAGGAAAAACTTACAGTCTGGTTTCTATTGCAGACATTTATCTAATGCAACACTTAATTCTCAAGAGCCATTTCTTCCTATCATAAGTGAAATGACCTTCATTCTTTAGCACTTGCAATTTTGCCACTCATAGAACTGTAGGACCAATCATAAGTAATAGGTCAGTCAAAACTAAAGTTGGTTTCAGTCCATAATCAGAGTGACCTTGGGGAGGCCATGATTTCGATCTTATTAAGAAGTTGGTTTTCCCTAATGGAACCATCCCCATATGCTCGCACTTCATCCTCCCCACTGTGGATTGTCTCTTTAAGAACCCTTTGTTGATCATCGACCATTCTCAAGATTTGGAACTTAAACAGGGTACTAGTTTTTAACCCAAGTCCAATTTTATACATTCTACGTTATATATATATATATATATATATATATATATATATATATATATATATATATATATATATATATATATATATATATATATATATATATATATATATATATATATATATATATATATATATATATATATATATATATATATATATATATATATATATATAGTAGTGATGAATGTGTCTAAATATTTTTGCATTACAAAGTTTAACTGCAGTTTAGAGGTGTTGTTGGATTGTTTAACTACCAGGGAGCGGGATGGGACCCAAAGGAGAAGAGAATAAAGGGCTATTTCCAGTGCTATAAGCCCATATCCGGAACAGTTCATGTCACTGACGTAGAATGGAACCAAAAGAAAGAGGCAGCGGAGATGGGTAGCTATGAAGAATGCCCAATTTAATTACCTCAGCCAAGGGGAGGAGCTGCTCCTCATGCCCCAAGATACTGATCCCATTCACATAACTGTCCAACCATCTTCGTTTGAGCTATTTAAGCTTCGTGCCCATCAGGAAGCTTGGACCAAGTGTCAAATTTTGAACAAGAACAATGATTTAGAGGGTTATTGTTTATGAATTTGCGTGTTAAAAAATTGTGGAATTTTTAAAAGTAATGAAATTATGATTTTTAGATGTTGAAAATAATTATTTTTTATGTAAATTGTCTTAAAAATTATACGGGGAAGATGAAAAAAATAATTTACAATGAAATTATTTTTAATAAATTGTCTAAAGTGCCCTTACCTCTTGTACTTTTTGCGGGGGTTTTAAACCTCTACAAAAATTATTAATTGATATTTGAAATACTTCTTATAGCGGGGGTTTTAAACCTCCGTAAAAACTTCAAACTTTCAGTTGAGGTTTTAAACCCCCGCCACAACCTCCGCCAAAAACCTTTTGCGATGGGGCTTTTAGAGGCGAAGTGAGAACCCCCGCTAAAAGTTTAGGCGGGGGTTTTAGAAGCTTTTACGGAGGTTTTAAACCCCCGTTATAAATATAAATTTTGTAGTGGTCTCTCATGCAGAGCTTACGCTCAACTCATTGTCAGAAGGGAGCATGAAAAACTCTTCCCATTGGGTCGGGTTCAAGTCGAGTTTTGTCAAACCCAAACTTGTCTAAATTTAATCCAACCCAAAGTTATCAAACTCGAACCCAACCCAACTTAATTAAATATTTATTTTTAAAAAACACTTGATTAGTAAATAATGGGGTATATACGAGTAAGTATCAACTGATACATACCCATATTGATAATGATCAATATAGTATAAGAGGTGGTACACTCCCACATAAAAATTAATGCATATCAACCGCATCGTATCAATATGCTAATACATATCCATATTGAGATAATTTTTTATTTATAAATTTTGTTTACAAAAAAAATTAAAAATCCTTAACAAAACATTTTTGAAACCCAACCTCTTCGAAGGTTTAAAGTTGATAATGTTTTTGTTATATTAAAAATATTATAAAAAAATTACATGAAATCAATATGGGTGGGTCTATACAATTTACATAATTTTTTTTAAAATACAACACTCTACAATTATGCATTTACTTGCAACATCTACCGTAGGGACTTCTCTATAATATTTATTTGATTTATATTAAATAACTTATTTAGTTACAAAATAAATTAATTTTAGAGCACTTAATAGAGAATAGAGGGAATAATAGTTTGTTTAACCCATATTTTTAATACTTAATTATGATGAGCCTAATACACTACACAAAAAGTTGGCACTTATTTAAGTTTATTAATAATATTGACTCATTTCATCTAATAATCTTATAAGAGAGTCCTCATCTAAGAATTACATACTTGACCCCCCATCTTAGTCAATGCATGTTATTAACATTGGTGTTATATATTTATTTATAATTTTTTATCTATTATCCTTTTGAGAGAATTGTTATAAAAATATATTATTAATTTAAATAAATTTTAATATACATTTAGAGGTTGGTAGCTGTTTTGATGTATATCAAGTGTATCATCATATATCCATGGTCAACGATTCTCTTATCAACATTGATACGGCCTCATGGTTGGTGGGTATTGCATAAAATCCATTGTGAGAGGATTCATTAGCCCTAATGATAGATTTGTCATGTATATTTACAGAGTAATTATTGTGACAATGTCTACTGCCTATCTTGCTCTCTTCTTATTTTTTTCCTGCATTTTCTTTAATTTGCAATATTCTTTCTTCAGCTTTCTAATCCACATAGCCAGCCTATTCTTTTTTAAAAGTTATTTTTTTAGCTAACATAACTAAAATGTAATTCTTGGACAATTCCCAAGTTTATCTCTCAAACTGCATTAGTGATGTGACAACCTCCCATGGTTAGTAACCAAGCATTTATAAGGAAAATTGTTTTTTTAGCTGGTCCCGGGTCCTCAACTTCAAAATTTGATGCTTGTATCAAATTTCCCGGGACAAGCTTGAAAAATATGGGCTCTGGGCTCTGGCCATACAAATACATCATCTCTAACGCTGTACTTATAGCTCTGAGCCATCATCAGCCTAAGAGAAATGTGGCCATACAGTTGTACTACATGTTGTGTAGTGCATATATCCAGCGTGCTTGTACAACGATCAAGTGATATGCATTGGTTAGTAACCAAGCATTTATCAGGAAAATTGTTTTTTTTAGCTTGTATCAAATTTCCCGGGACAAGCTTGAAAAATATGGGCTCTGGCCATACATACACATTATCTCTAACGCTTTACTTGTAGCTCCGAGCCATCAACAGCCTAAGAGAAATGTGGCCATCCAGTTGTACTACATGTTGTGTAGTACATATATCCAAAGTGCTTGTACAATGATCAAGTGATATGCATATATTTAAGATCAACGATCTACATATTAATATCTATATTACTTATGTTAATATGTGCTAAAGTATATACTATCAATTTCATAGATGAAAAAACTCTTTACAATAGGCACATTGCTATTCCTATTGCTATTGCTATTGCTAGTACATAGCAGAAAAAATACTTACTTTTAGCAAAGGCTTCGATGCTTTTTTAATACTCCACTATGACAATAAATTCAGTGTAAGGCATTCATGAGATCCTTAATTTTATCCATAAGATCGATGGTGGATAAATTAACATATATTAATACTAATGGTATTAACACTAATGTATATTAACATATACATTATCAATCTCAAATATAAAAGACTCACGTGTATTGTCTCGCACTATGCTCATTGTCTTGCACTACGCTCATTGTCAGAGGGTAAAGTGGCGTCTAGTTGCGTTTCAGCACAGGCACTGCGGACGGATGGAACAATGTGGGCCCCCCTTGTCTTTGATGCAGCAAACCAACCAAGGTTGATAATGGCGCGCGTGCAGACAGGCCGGACCCCCATCTCCATGTCCAAACGTCTCGCTGTTCTGGATGACGGTGCCTCCCCTCAATTAGTTTTCTTACTCTAAATTATAATAAGCTCGCTTAAACCCTGTCTTTGTCCCAAAAACTTCCTGACTAAGCTTGATCGAAACATATTATTATTAGAAGATGATAGGTGAGAGAGTAGTTATAAAAACTGATTGCAGCTAAAGCCAGCCTATGGAGGTAACCGGCCGTTGTAGGCCTACTTTGGGCTCATTGTATATAGGCGCATCTATAAATATCTTCGGTGACTATTCCACTGATCCGGTACAGCTTGCCCTCCCCATTCCCCACCCAACAAACTGAAACTGGGTGAATGAATTAGTCTTTGTGATATTGCGTGGGATTTATGAAAGGAGGTTAGTTAGCTAGCTAGTTCCAGCACAGTCACATACCGGAGATAGTATGGGAAGCTTGGCCAATATTCCTCAAGTGAAGTTATGTTCCGGCAGTGTAAGCATGCCCTGCATCAGCCTGGGCACAGCAGTGTACCCCTTTGGGGAGTGGGAGGTGACGAAAGCAGCGATCCTTCAAGCCATTCATCTGGGCTACAGGCACTTCGACACAGCATCCGTCTACCTGTCCGAGCAGCCCCTCGGCGAGGCCATCGCAGAAGCCCTCCGCCTGGGTCTCATCAGGTCGCGGGACGAGCTCTTCATCACCTCTAAGCTGTGGTGCAAAGACGCCCACCGCCATCTCGTCCTCCCAGCCCTCCGCAAGACCCTCAAGTACTAGATATATATTAACCAAACTGCTTTCTATTTATTGTCAGATCACGTCCCTAGCTAGTTTCATACGATACATGGAACACATTTTCTGATATAATTATGATCTTCGGTGTTAGGAATATTCAACTCGACTACCTTGATCTCTACCTCATCCATTGGCCCGTCAGCATGAAGCCTGGGGAGCTGACTCTGCCCGTCGACGTGAACGAGGATCTCCTGCCCATGGATATCAAGGCCACTTGGGAGAGCATGGAGGAGTGCCAGAGGCTCGGCCTGGCTAAATCCATTGGTGTCAGCAACTTCACCTGCAAAAAGCTAGCTGAATTGTTCTCCACGGCTAAAGTCATTCCTGCGGTAAATCAGGTTAGTAGGCAACACAGGTTTTCTTTTATTTCTTCTCGTTAAATAAATAATGATCATACACGACCCCAAATCCGTTAGTAAAGTTTCACCCGCCCTCGATTTCAATGGATCAATGGCGCACGCACTAAGTGCATATTAGTAATACAAATTCTCTCCCCTGCGCTGGCACGAGCACGTACACTACAGATCCTGTAAATTGACCACCAATAAAACTTTACCACCTACTCATTGATAAAGTTTCACCAGCAGATTTGACTAGTACTTGGTGCCTAATCTTTTTTTTAATCTAAAAAGAAACCGGAGCATAACATAAACTGAAAACGTCCAAAACTGACCACTACACAATCAACAGTCCATTAACTACCGAAGGGTTTGTGGGGTTGGAATGCTTTGGGTGCAAACATGGCCTCATTTCCTTCGTGACTTCATATAACAAAACTTAAGGAAGAGTTTACTAACACAAGACAGTGTTGTGGAAGGTGGAGATGCACCCAATGTGGCAGCAGAAGAAGTTGAGGCAGTTCTGTAGGGAATTGGGCATACACGTATGTGCGTATTCACCACTAGGTGGGAAAGGAACTCCTTGGGGAGCCAATAGAGTACTGGAGTCCGAAGTTCTGAAAGAAATTGCAGAGCGCAGATCAAAGACTATTCCACAGGTAACAGAATCCTTTGCATGTGAACTTTGTAAAATGTTGGTTTAAAAAAATTGTGTTGGTGCATAGTCCAGCAACTGACTAACATGTCTCCGGTTGCTGACAAAAATGAGCTATCAGTGATTAGTGGTCGCCCTGACTGAGTCACCTGACTTGACGCCTGGAAATTGACGAGTCTAGGTTTGCTTGAGATGGATTTATGAGCAAGGAGCAACCCCAGTGGTGAAGAGCGTCTGCAAGGAGCGGATGAAGGAGAACATGGGCATCTTTGATTGGAAATTGGACGAAGAAGATTTGCAACGAATCAACCAAATTCCTCAGCAGCGAATCGTTTCGGGGTTGGCATTTGTCTCAGTAAATGGGCTCTACAAGTCACTTGAGGAAGTATGGGATGGCGAGATTTGATCAGGGGCCAATCTCTTAAGTGTTGCAAATTGCAAGATCTGAAGAGTACATTTGCTATCTCTGGCTCACCGATTAATTATGTCAGATCTTCCAGACAATATTGATCTGATTGTTATTGCTAGATGCTACTTGTGGCTTTTATGTTCTTTAGTAAATGGATGCCCCGTAAGGAGCTAAGTTATTAATAAACGAGTAGAGAAGTAGATGCTACAACTGTGGCTATCAACCTCTAAACTTGTTCCTTTTTCATTTGATTACCATCAAGAGTTCTACATGCTTAGAAGGGGGTTATTTTTAAGTGGTTTCATACGGGTACAATATGTTCCTAATGACGATTTTTTTTTCTAATTTACATATTTTAATGAGGGAGTGTTGCATGTTCAGTATTAATTTTGCATTTATGTTTAGAAAATGATTAAGAGGCTTAAAAGTACTCTTTCATGTAAAATTTGTAAAATGGTACCTGTCCTGTTGGTAATAATTGAGAGGCTACGAGGGAGTGTAATATGGCAGCTGTCTTATTGATAATTTTAGGGTAGAAAAAGACAAAGAAGGTGACGATATTTATACAAAAATTATAAATTTTTTTACCTTTTTTTATTTTCTTCAATAGCCACTATGGC
The DNA here is from genome assembly GCA_035235625.1 of Saururus chinensis. Lineage (NCBI taxonomy): Eukaryota > Viridiplantae > Streptophyta > Magnoliopsida > Piperales > Saururaceae > Saururus > Saururus chinensis. The sequence continues at coordinate 40,610,504 of CP141145.1, forward strand.
CTCTTTCTTTTTGCCTCTCTACCTAGCTTGGCCACTTTCACCCCCTCTTCCACTGTCTTCTCCAACGCTCAATGATTCCTCCTCTACCCACTATCGCTTCATTTTATGCGCACTACTCCATACTCTCAATGATGCTTATCCGTCTTCTCCCTCTCCTCCTCCATCTTCTCATTCCCCGGGCTGACTTGAGATAAATGGAGGCCTAAGGTGACATTTTAAGTGTCTTATTTTTATATTTAATAAAAATATTAATATATTAATTAAATTAATTTATTTAAAATATTTTTTTAATATATTTTGATATTTAAAATTATTATTTAAGTTATTACACACATTTTAGTAATTTGAGATATTTAGCTGGTAGACTAGTGCATCTTATCCCATAGTTAGAACATGGTTAGGGGTTCATTCCCTTATATTAGTAGCCCTCGTGGCTATTAAATTAAAGTTAGGGGCTTTGTTTCATGCACTAATAGCACTATTTACTATTAGTTTATAGTTAGGGCTACAACACGTTAACCCTATTGCAATTGCAGCATGGGCTTGATGTCCCTTTACTAATTTATTATTTTCTTTGAATAAGTTCTATTAGTATATAAATGCATCTAGCTGAGCTTGCACCAAGGATATAACGTGTCTGTAAATTTTAAACCAATGATTGGTGTTATTCAAAGAGCATGCATATTTGAATTATTTGCATGCCATGCTCGGCTAGATGTGTCGGGCACACAATAAATTTTTTATTGAAAAGTTTCTTTTAAATTATAAAATTATTTGAAAATATTCAAAGATCATCATAATTGGGACTATGCCAAGAAATAAGAATAACATAAAGAAAATTTTAAAATATTAATATAAAGAAGAATATATGCAAGATGTAATAAAAATATTTGACATCTTAAAAATAACATTTTATGTCATCTTCCATATTTTTAATATGGTCCAATAAGGTATGTCATCTTCCATATTTTTAATATGGTCTAATAAAGCTCCATAATAGTTGTATGTAGAATAATTATGGTGACATAAACAATCCCAATAACTCTTTGGCTCTTTGTCAAATAACAAAATTTTAATATAGTCTCATAGCTTGAGTAAGTCTTTTGGGGGGCCTTGTCTTCTTTGTGGGGCCTTAGGCAAGGGCATAAGTGGCCCAATGCTCCAACCGCCCCTACTCATGCCTCCCCATCACATTCTACCACCTTCTCCTCTATTTGTTGTCATCATTTCCTATACATGTTGTCACCGTCTCCTCCAATTTTGCACACCATCGCGGCATACACCTCTCAACATTATTGTCTCCTCCTCCTTTGTGTGTCATCATTGTGCCCACTCTACACGTCACCTCCTTTTCCTCTCTCCTTCTGCATCCACCTTGCATTACCTTCTGTTATGCCCTTGTTACCTCCTCTGCTCACTGGCTATTCTTCCTCCACATGTTACCTCCTTTGCTCACTGTTCTCTCCCTTCTCCTTCCTTCTCATCCATTCTCTCTATGCTCGTCATTGTCTAAATTGCAATAATATTATAAATATCAAAATTGCAGTAGTGTAGGTGTCTAAATTGCAAAGATATCAAAATTGGGATGGTAGATATTGCAATAACATAGGGTACCTAAATTGCAATAGTATTTAGTATTTATATTGCTATAGGTGTCTAATATTTGATAAGGGTCTAAATCACAGTAGGTAGGAATTGTAATAATATATGATGCCTAAATTGTGATGATATATATTATTATAAATTACAATAATGCAAGTGTCTAAATTTTGATAGTAGATATTGCGATGGTATTTTGGTATTAAAATTGCAATAGTATAAATCTTTTATATGTGAAAGTGGCTAAATTGCAATGGTCTTTGGTATTTAAATTATGATGGGTAGATATTGGGATGGGTGCGTTGCCTAAATTGTGATAGTAGAGGCCTCTAATATACGATCAAGTCTAAATTGTGATGAATAGAAATTGCAATAGTATATGGTGTCATATTTTTAATAATATATTTTATCAAAATTATGGTGGGTTGAACTTGTCATGGGACATAAAATACATTAATCAATTTCAATGGTCAAGCAGAAGTGGAAGATAAGTGCCACATATCACACTTTTTTGATAGAGTTCAATTAGACAAATTCAATACCACCAATAACGCGTAAAATTGATTTCAGGGATTGCGAGATATATGACTCCAAGAAGTTTTAGCAAAGAAAATGAATAAAGGGGTACTTTTATATTTTCTTATAAAATCTAGTGCGTGGTTGCATGTCCTCAAATAGATTATAGGAATGCTACATTATTTGATTGTTTAATCTGGAGAACTTTCTTCTCTCCTCTACCATAAAATTGCCCCCCAAAAAATTACATACATCACGCATTACATTCCAACTTCCCCTTCTTCTTTTTTTTTATCGGAACTTCCCGTTTTTCCGACAATACATAACATTACAATAACGTACAAAAACTCTTAAGAGGTATCCTACCCCACTCAATTCACGTTTCTAGTGGAAGTGATATTTGTAATATGATTGGTGAAATCACTCTATCACATCCATGTATACTGCGTATATGTCATGCAGGCAGCTGACCGAGGAGAAGATGGACAACAAACAGTCAAGTGGTCAATATGAAGCCTAATCTAATGAGGGCTTCACCATACACTCGTTCATATGTACAAGAAGCATCACTGCTTCTGCCGTATATATTGTAAAGAAAATTTTAATTGAAACTTTTGAGTCCAAATATGGCAAATCATCTAACTAAAACTGAATAACCTACATAATCTCTTAAGTAATACTCTCGCTGTCTATAATAGAAGCATTTTGGTAGTGAACCTAGTTTAAAGAATGTATAGAGCCGTTCATCTGAAAAATTAATGGTGCATATGCTAAATACATGTGAATATCATAGCCAATAATATAAATATATACTAATATATATACTATTGATTTTAAATATTAACAGCTCCAACCGTTCTTTATCTTAAGTTCACAGTTGGTACCAAACATAAAAAAGCTTCCGTCTAAAATCATCAAACTTATGCATTGTAGGACGGAGAACCAATGGCCCATAACACCCTAGTACATGTTGACGTGTGGCTGACACCAACGGGCCTCGGGTTATAACTTGTAATGTATTGTATGCGGCACCCACTTTTGGCTAGCTGGTATAGCCGACAATTGGAATCAATCATTGGGGAGCATATGGCCCACCTGTTAAGCAAAATGCTCACCTGCAAATATATCGAATTAGAGCCCAAACAATACTAAAAGCTTAATTTTTTGTAAATGACGTATACGCCAATGATGTTGATGTGATGAGTGGTTGCACCAATTCTATTATTTTAAAGAAAAATGATCCTGCTGCTACAGAGCGGGATAGGCAAACTAATGGAGGGGTAAACTAATAATTGTTTACCTTAACCCAATCACTCAGGTGCACAATTAAGAATTGGTATAATTTTTTCTTTCCTCTCGAAGTTTACTTAGTCTGACTAATTACTTACCAACCCACTATATTGCCTTTCATTTCACTAATAAAGCCGACGCAGACTAGGTAAATTCACCGGAGAAAAGTGGTGCCAGTAGCGGTAGCGTGCCATTGCCACATAAGAGACGGTGGTGGTTCCTATGTCAAAATACAGGCCTAGCCTTGGGCAGGCCCATCTGATCGATGGGATCCACCATGAGATTATTAATCATCTGGTCTGGTGGCCATGTAACCCCACCATTTTCATCACAAAAATAGGAAATGCACATTTTCTTCTTTTTTTATTGCTTAACATGTCCACTTGGGGTTAGAGCTTTAACATATAATTGGTTTAGGCGAGAAATTTTTGGGTTATTAAAATACATCCTTAATTCACCGCAACTTTGTCACCTTCTCCACGGTGTTGACATCTTTGAGGTAAAACAATCTATACACCAAAGTACACAAGTTTGTACACAAAGTATAAGATATGCGTACTTATTCGCTGATTTGTCGGGCACCCTCCGTCACCATCATTAAGGAGTTGTTTAATGTTCATATCATGCTATAATTCACCATATGCAAGCACAGTGATCCGTCTTGGCATTTCGTCACATTCTTAATCAAGGTTTATTATTTCGTGAGACATTGAAAAAATTGTGTAAAAAATTTCAATGTCTAAGTGATTATAAAAAAAGGTTCACACATATATGACAATCTAATTTGCAATTTGCAAACCCGACTATTGATAATTATAAAGTAATGATAATATAACATGAATTACACAGAACTAGCAAGAATGTACATGTAAGATATGTACAAATATATATTAGATAAATTAAATTAAATTAAACTAAAAATAAAATATATATTGAATAAAGATTTCCCTTGCATGCTATAATTACAATAAATTTTTTTAAATTATAAAATATAAATACAAATTTTATATTAATCCAAATGCACTCTTAACATGCAACTGAGAAGCCACATCTCATGAATTAAATATTATATCAGAAGTTAAAGATAATAGTGTTGAAAGACTTTGTATCATAAAGTATGTTATTAATTTTTAAAATTAGTTTAGCAGTAAGTCTCATTCGATAGAGCTGAGCATTAAGAATTTTTTAAGAGCATAAACATATACACCAGTTTGAACACATATAATATAGGTAAAAATAAATAAAAATTATTATCGAGAAGCGTGCTTTATATATGAGGCCCACAAAAAAGTTAAAAAAAAATCATATGTGATCTCATTGGATAGAGGTTATCGATAATTTTTTAACTATATAAAAAATATATTAATGAGTTTAGAAGTATAAAATATAATATTACAAAGTTAAAATCAACATAACTCATGTCATATCAACCATTATTATTAAGTAGACATATAAAATATTTAAAATAATCTAACTAAATAATTTTATTAAAAAAATATTTAAATTACATACCAATTCAAACTCATATTAAAAGACATAAAAATATAAATCTTGAGTAATATAGGAATTAAATGTAAACATTATGGGTAAAATAATCCAAAAACGAAAGCTTTATAGTTATTCAATGTACTTTATATAGTAGTACGATAAGTAAGAAAACATAATAGCTATTTAGAAGAATGAAAACGAAGATAAATATCATTATTGAGTAGAAAACCTAATGAAATACAAGATTTAGACATGAGCAAACATAATGATATAATACTACATATTGATTTAGTAGAAAAACTAATGATATACTAGACTTTCTTCACTTCCACCGATGGACTCAACTGGTCATAAATAGTGATTGGAATCTTAGGTGGATGAGTAAACACATGAAAGTCAAAGGGGTCGACAGATCCGCCATCATCTTTCATTTTGGTTGACCTCACTCCCTCCACCGAAATGTCTGCCTAATATCATCTCTATCATCATCAAAAGCGTCTATTTTTAAGTACAAGAAAAATCTTGTTGTTGGCGATATCTCGCCGGAAGTGTAAAAGCCTCTTTAAACAGTATTGTGTCTCGGTGCAGACAGAGGGATCTTGGACAAACGGTGAATTAGGCTGTAACATCATGAATTTGCAAGTAGGAAACTCTCATTTTTTTAGCAATAATTGTAGTGCCCGATTTTCCACTTTGCTTCAATTTCGTATTCTTCTTTCTTTTTGCACACTTCATAGTTGCACGATGTTTAGAGTTTAGCACAGAACGTCATAATCCCACATAATTTACTCGTTTAAATGCAACAAAAGCAATGACCTTAGAGATCGTCTACCGAGGTGCAAACTTAAACGATGAGCAGAGAACTGCATGAATGATGAGTTTTTTCAGAGTTGATCTTGGTCACACCGCCTAAAAATGGTATATGCTGAGTTAGGAGCCTTGGCACTTCGCTTGGAATAAAGGAAATATGGGTGCCAGGCTGTCAGCCCACAGACAGCTGCTTAAGGGTAGTGTCGTCTGTGACAATGCGATAGGTCGGACACAACTGCCAAATGTGTTGTACAGTGGACCCAAGTGGTCACAGTACAGATCACAAATCACATGATTGAAATCTGTAGGAGTTACCCGCCTGATGGCTGACGAATCAATCGCGGGAAGCATTTTTTATGTTCTTACTTTTTATAAACCTAATATAAAGAATGTTTGAGGGCCGTTTATCTCAATTTTTTATAAACCTAATATAAGGAATGTTTGAGGGCGATTTATCTTTTGAGATAGACGGTATAAGTATTAATGCATGTTAACTTAATATTAATGTATATATATGTATATATATATATCTCGTCAATCTTAAATATCAATATTTCTTAAACATTTCTTATACTAAGTTCATAGAGAATGAAGAATATACAAAATACTTCCCATTTAGTGAAGCCATTGTTGCCTTCCAGCTACAATGCATTGTGGTCGCCACAATTAGAAGAGGGAAGCATTTTATATGTTTTCTACTCACAATGCGCTAAGCTGAGGACTATATCATAACTTTTTATCATTCATAGATTAAAGGGATTAATAGTGCACACACTAGTGCATTTTATCATTTGCCCATGTGCGCCATCAACCTCAAATATTAAAGGCTTCTATACGTGCCTTTTTAAGTGTAAGTGGAGTACATTAAAAATGTATATGATGTACAAGTTTTACCATGTTCAGGCCATAAATACGTAGAAAAACCAATGCACACAAGCTTCTTCTAATTAGGAGATATACAAGAATTCTGTGTAGAATTAATTAATGACTTGTATAGATTTATCTTAACCGATTAAACTAAAGATGAATTTTCTCATCCGCATCCTCAAATGTCGGCTGTAATGGAAAAATCGTCTCTATCAGCAGTGTTCCTTCAGTTCGCAGCCCATATTAAACAACAATATCCGTCATCCTCACCCATCGCCCAACGGCAGCCATTAATAAAACGACTCAATATTCCGCAAGCTGACATGTTTGTGTCAATTACATAAAAATAATTAACCTTTTAGCGCAATGAAAACAAGCATGATTAATCTGCGTCACTATCCTTAATCACATCTAAAGCATCGGGCATCAGCCCAATTCCTGCCTCCCTCTGCATTATCGGATATCGCCTCTTCAGCTGCTCCCTCACAGTCACACATGGAAAATGCCTTGAGCCCATCTCGAATGGCCTCATCTCCACCAAATCCACTGGAACGGAAGGACATCTCGCCCTTCTACTACAGTCTCTTAGCGATAGCGTCCACAGCCCTCCTGCTGGTCGCCTACAACATCATAGTGGTCCGGTGGTGCTGGCAACACCACCGAAACCGCCACCGGCTCAACGGCAGAGGGGGGCTGGAGAACCCAAGCCGCCATGGGATTCCCAGCTACAAGTACAAGAACGGGGCCTGCGCAGAGGCGCTGGACAACGAGTGTTCCGTGTGCTTGTCGGGTTTTGTGGACGGCGAGGATGTTCGGCAGCTACCCAAGTGCAAGCACTTGTTCCATGCTGATTGCATAGATATGTGGCTCTACTCTCATTCCAACTGCCCCCTTTGCCGGGCAGATGTGGCTGTACCCCCATCGCTGCGTGTTGGGGCGGCGACCTCGCTTGAAGAGGACCATTCCAGGCAAGATTTGCTCGGCTCTGGTAGCATGGTGTGAATATAATGTGCAAATAACCTTCACTAGTATGGGGCAGCATCTGGTATTATGGAAAGGGGCTGCATCGAGCTGATTGTGTCTTATGATCTCGCGCTGAATTTCGGATTTCGGCAACTGGGTTGCGTTATCTGGGCAATGATGAAGCATTGTATGTAAAAAGTAAGATGTTTTGGTTTCTTAGACACGATTTTATCCCCCTTTTTTTTAGATTATAGTGTAGGGATTTATTTCTAAGCTAGTTACTTGAAGTCAAAATAATGTACACTCACTGGTTACCTTTTTTTTTTAATCTAAAGCATTTTCTTTTTAAGAAAAAATTGGTTTCAAACGTATTAGTCGACTAACAAATGTTTCATGGATGTCACAGACTTTATTTTTTTCTTATATTGTAAGTCACAGAGACTTCCAGTGAATTCCTGGTTTTCTCGCTTTGCACGCTACGCTATCGAGACGGGATGTTTTTTATATAGACGTGTAAATTTAAATGTTTGATCAATTTTGTATATAAAAAACGAAAGCTTGATCAATCGCTTGAATGTTCAAAACTCACACGCGGTAAGCTGAGTCATGAGGCGTCAATCTTCAAAAATCCAAAGGCAATGAGTACTCAAAATTCTTTCATAATACTTACAACTTTACAAGAACCATCTGTACCAATATCTACGTTGTCAGGCGTGAAAGGAAAGAAATTTGTACCAAACAAAATCGATAAATAATTATTCTACCCAGTGTTACAAACTTTTTCAAAGCACAAAATGCAGACACATAAATACATCTATAGTTCCGGTGCAGCAAAAAAAAAATTGCATTTTCCTCAAAATTATCAAGCCTTGACTCTATCTATCCCACCATCATCATTTCCCGATGCTTCAGCTTGGGCAACTCTATTAGTGGAACTGGGCGGCGCGGCGCTACAGCAGATCACGGTGCTATCAAAAGCATACTGACTAACTTCTTTGAACTTTGCTGGTATTCTTAAAAAATGTTGAAATGGACCTTGGATGAAATTCTTGCAGAATTTTTTGACCCCGAGTTTATCGCCGTTTCATGTTCGTCCCAACTCTTTTTTGTTTTGTTTTGGAGCTGATTTAGATGGGTTTTCAAGATAAAGGTTTAATTAATGGGTTAATTTTTGGGCCTCACAGTGCCATTTAAGGCTCCTGCCAAGTCCTCCCCAACCCCCTTTCTCCTGCGGCCCTTCCTGCAGCCCCCTCGACTGATGAATCCTGAACTTGTCACTGTGTTCACAAGCTGCATAAAACTAATAAAACACCAATTAGATGTTGAAATAGGGTTCAAGACGAAACTTTCTACATGCATAACATATTAATGGTCTAAAAACAGAAGAAATGTCACCTGAGCATCAATATCATTGCCCATTTAATCAAGAACCTGATTCACATATTCTTCTGTTTCTTTTTCTTCTTATTCTCCTTTCGAAGCATCGTCAATGGCAACACCCATCACCTCTGTCACCATTTCCATCTTCTCATTTTGTCAAACTCCATCATTAATTTCTGTAAAGTTGGTAAGTCCATCTGTCTATTCATCTGGCTCACTAGTATATTAGATCCAAGAACTCACTGGAAAATGTGAGACAGGCAGATATTTCCATCATCTGCTTGATAAATCACAAAAGAGAAGGCTTTCAGTATAGTAGGCAAGAGCTGTTTGTAAGAATATATTTATCAGCTGACAACATCCTAAGTCAATTTTAAAGTAAAAACTAATAGGTAATAACTGGAGAAGGAAAAGTTTACTCAGCACCCAAGGACAAAATCACTGAAATACATCCATTAAAAAATCCGACTACTTTACAATCAAAATATAAATCAAACCCTAGAGCCTGACTAGAAAGTTTTAATTCAGATCATGAACTCTTCACTCTTATTAGCCTCTATGAAATGTTTATACGAACTGCAGAAATGATGAACCCATGATAATTGTTTGTACTTTGAATTACCTTGAAATAAATCAACACCCAAAATTTTGACAGGCTACCTAAATCCTAAGTGACATACCTTGAAGCTGTGATTTACACGCATAAAACTTGGTTATCTGATGCACATTCTGATAAGGTCTTTAGCCATCACTTTCACAACACCCTCAGACCAAATGCAAGAATGTTCTGTGTGAAACAGAGTAGTAAGCACAAAAATTCGTGTTAGATACATGTTCAAGGACATAACAATCAACCCCAGTTACACAATCCTTATAGAAAATGTTAATTTGCTAGACCAGTAGCTCTATAAGTAAAAGCTACAAATGAAAAGAATAAAAGATACTTAGTGATGAAAAAAGTATATTATATCTCAAATTTTCAGAAAGTTGCCATTGCACAAGATTTAACATTCTTCTTAAGTGAATAAGAGGCACACTAGTTGTAAGTACAAAGTGAGTGCTAACATTCCATCTTTTCAAATTAGGATGTAAAAGTTATCGAATCATTTTGTCTTGATGACCATATAGAATGCAAAATGCAGTCCAACTATATCCTCACATAGTTTATCAGCTCATAAAAGCATCGCAAGTAACACATTAACAAAGTGGATCTTAGCTCAAGATATTTTAGCATTTTATTCGACGATCTCCATAAATACAATCAAAAGGGGAGTGGGGCTATTGCTAATTAAACTCCTCCCATGTCCTTAACCATAGTTTTTTCTAAATAATATTGAGATTTATGAGCCAGGACGTCTATCTAACTACAACATATCTTGCAAAAGATATAACATCTGGTTCCACACGAGATTATAGTAGCAAAGTTTGTTTCCAAAATATAAATATACTCGTGATTCCAACAGCGTGATCAAGTAGTACCGGCTGCATTTGTAGTTATTTTAATTACTCAGTCCTTCGAATATCTTACTTCTTGTGCTGTATATTTTCACTGAATAGTAAAGGCCAGAAGCCCTTTGTCCAGTTGGCAAAGGCACTCTATACAAACTCAAATTGTGAAGTAAATTTTTGGTTCAAAGTTAAAGAGCCACCTTTTCTTAGAAAAATGTGAAAGATTTAAAAATTTAATAATTAAGTACAGTCAGCATTCGTAAATGCTCATGAACTGACTTTCAATGAAGGATACCGCAATCACAAAATGAAGCTTGAGAAGAAAATACATAACTAGTTTTTTTAAAAATAGGTTCACGAGCGTAAACATTTGAAGTAAAAGCTGAAAGATATATACCATCTGCCCTTGCTTTGTAGTTTTCTTAATCTTCAAAAGAAGCTTCTTTTCTTAAGCTTGCAGACCTTGCGACCTTGCCTCTCCCTCTCTATCTCCCTTATAGACTTGCATTTCCAGCATCCGCTTGTTTTCCTGCAGAAGCTATGCATAATCACAACATAGGAAAAACAGAATTCAGAACTCACACTTAACATTTGGGCGGAAAATAAAAAAGAACAATTCTGCAAAGATATTGAAAGAGCCGGCGAGATATATCTCCATCAGAGCCTTATGCCATCCAGAACTACCTAATTTAATCAAACACCCATGAAACCATTTCCAGAAAAATTCCCAAAGGAATGCTGGAAACACGATCCATAAGTCAATTTCATCCGATTCATTCTTACAAACTAGTCCGGTCCCTGAACACATAAAAGCGACCAAAACCTCAACAGAAAAAGAGGTCCACAAAATCGACTCGACTCCACTCGGATGGGCTCAAGGGGATCGATCAAATTCTCTCAAACGAATCGGGGACAAAACTTCAATAGAATTTCAACTCTGTTATTTGCCGAACCCAGAAGTGAGAAGAAACAAGCAAACTCGTCCAAACATTAGCGTTGAAAAGGAAGATTACCTGAAGAAGAAGCTCATATCCGGAATTCTCCTCGAAGACCGTGTGGATTTTGGCGGAAAAACTTTCAACAGACGAAAAAGCTGAACGATCGGAGCGTCTGACTAGTGACTACAAGTTCTCACTGCGCATTCGTAATGCTACCCAACCGAATGGAATAGTGATCTTGGCGTTTTCCTGAAGTGTCGCTGTAGCCTGCAGCTGCGCTCCACCCTTTTCTTTCATAAATAATTACTTCCTCGTTTCATTAAAAAATAATACTAATATTACTTCCTCGCGTAGTCGCGTTTAGCAAAATTACATTTATATTTCATTCCCTTCTTACAAAGGAGAGTTTGTGCTCCCTAGTCCCTACTCACCAAATGCCCAATTTAAGAAACGCCTATAAACCATTCAATTTTAAGTTTGATGAGACACATGCTACAGAAATATCACCAATGTTAATATATACTAATGTGTACACTTTAGATAAAACTTTTAAATATTTTTGCGCTGAGCTCACGGTAAGGGAAGAACATTCAAAACTCTCTAGAAAAGAACACAAGTCTATTTTTTTTTAAAAAAAATCATTAATATAAGCCATGAAAAAAATTGTAAAGGCTATAAAATAACTACTTTATCTTTATAATTAAACCATAACTTAACATTCAAAGTGGATTTCATTTATGGGGCTTGTAGGCAGAATTAATAATTAAGAAAAATATCACTTAGAGGTGAGAGTGTTCTCTAAATATGGACAAAAATATATAGTAAGAAATTTTTTAATAAATAGGTAATTAACTAGTTTACCCTTAGTAAATCATTAAGTGAATCAAAGTTAGTTCAAGGTGTTTACGACCCTGTAAAATACCTAAAAAATTATCTTGGGTTCATGAAATATAAAGAATATCATTAAATTTAGTTATGGATCAATTAGAGTATAGGAAAGCCCTGAACAAAATAACACGAATACCCCTATGAACTAATTACTCGCATTTATGTGAACGAAATAGAACCATCGACCAATTTGAGAGAGAAACCTTTTGACTTTTAAGGTGCTAAGGACTTCAAATACAAGAAATGAAAGGATCATATCCAATGTAGAAAAATGACCTAATGCCTTTAGGGGAAGTTTAGCTCATTTTTATAAAGATTCATATCCATAACTTGAGGAGAGTTAGAGCACAACAATACGAGGTTTTCTAATGCCATAAGTGAGTTGAACCTTTATAGTACTATATGTTCAGACCTTTGTAGGTCCATATTATTTATGTTTTTATTTGCTTTAACATTTACAATTATTATTGTGATAGTAATTTATCATTAGGTTGAGATTAATGAAATATCAATTAATAAGGCTAGATAGCTTTAGATTTGGGTAGAACACCTAATAAAGGTAAAAACTAAAATACCCACAAATGAGTCTGAGACTAGCGGTGGCAAAGGGTCGGGCTTGGCTTGGCCCCAATCCACATCCTCAAAGGTCAGGCCTGACACTACCCTTGGGGCAAGGCCGGTTCCACGCTTAGGCCACTTAGGCAATTGTCTAAGGCCTCATCAAAAGACAAGGCCATATATTGTGGTATCTTATGAGAAGGAGAGAAGAAAAGGTGCAAGATGCAAAGCCCCTAATATTTATTTTTGAGATAATGATAAAGACCTATTGAGTGGCCTTCCTCATTACCATAAATTACCACTAACATGGGTTTATTGATATTATTTTTTTATAAATTTTATTAAAATCATCATTATCATTTAACATAATGGTTATCATTTTACCCTCAGTATGTACTACACCCAAACCCAACTCTAGTGCACATTTTATCTTTGTAAGAATTACTCAATTGCGCTCCTCTCATTTCTTTTAATTAACAGAGATAAAGTGTCAATCTTCCAAATTATATAATTCTCTAATATTTAGAATTTAATTTAAATCTCATTCATATGTGCTCGACACATGCCCACATACTTTTTGTCTACACTTTTTGGATAGAACAATCCACATAAAATAGGAGGCAAGCGGGTTTTCAATAACTTGATCAACTGTTGTGGGCGCAATGTACTATGATGCATATTTTTATATTATTTTTTCTTTAAATTTGTAATATTTTTATTTCTAAGTATACTTTTTCATTGTAAAGGTCCTTGGTTTGTTTTTATATTTTTTAATAATTATAATAAATAGGCTTAGTCAAAAATTGAATTAGAATATTAAGTACATAAGAAAGAATAGATAAATCAATATAATTCAAAAATAGAGCTCTGGATAAATATGTTGCAAGTAATAAAAAAAAATATAAGAAGCTTAAGTTTAGGTTAGTAATTGAACAACCACTATTTTTTATTTACTAATTATATTAAGACTTTTTTTGGCACCAACCATATTAATATTGATATATTAAATATAAAAGTCTCATTTGAATTTTATCTTAGGCCTCAAAGTATATTGAGCCGACCTTGCCCTTGGGCCCTCTCAGTTGAGCCTACGACCAAGCAGACTGTAAGGACTCTCATGTCTAAACTAATTTTTGTTTTCTTTTAATTATCGGTTATTGTGAGGTTAACACATTTTCTAATTTATTCGGTGGTTTCAAAGATAGATGGTGTTTATGATGGTTTAAATCAAAATCAACTTTAAGATTAGTGGTTTTAAGCGATTTTGAATCAAATGTGAATTTTTGGGATTTTTCAGAATTTTTACTATTTTTAAAAAAATTAGCATTTTGGCGGGACCCCTGTGGGCCCCACCATTGAAATTTTGTTTTTTAAATCAAATGAACCCAGACATCAACTTAAGCTTATAAAAAAAATTTTCAGAATTTTCTCAGATTTAATTAGTGTTCAAATTTGTAAAATACAAATTTTTAGCCTATTTTTCTATTTATACCCCACAACTTACCCATACACACCCCAAAGCTTACTATAAATGGCCAAACCTGAGCCATTCCCATTTTGGGAATAGGTTGAGGAGGAGAGGTCAGGCCTAATCTTAAATTAGGCCCGAATTAGAAGGTGTTTAAGGTAAGTCCATTCTAATTAAGCACTAAATCCTAGCTTTCCTCTTAATCTCTTCTAAATTTACCATTTCCCCTTTTGTTTTAATTCATTTTAAACATCAAAACTACTGATTTGTATTTTTACTACAAACCCTAGCTCTCAAAATCCAATTTTTATGTTCAACAAGCCCTAGATCTAAGTTTTTAATTAGGGTTTTCTTTGTTAAATCGGTTTTAATGGAATTTAATTCAAACTCTATGTCTTTGTAAGGTTTTCAAGGAGGGTGACCATCAAATCCAAACCTAATCAAGGGATAAGGTAATGGACTTTTAAAATTTCAGTTTATCTATGGTAAAACTCTTGATTTTGTGGTTTATTTTGAATAGAGTTACTTGATTTAGTGTGCTAATGGCATGATTAAAAAATGGTAATCTTTAATCCCGATTTCATAGGGTTTTATCTTGTTATGATGTGGTTTAGCATTCTGGAAGTCATGGCAAACTTTTGATGCTATTTAGGTTGTTAGATGATGATTTAAAGTGTTATCAATGTAGTTTCGGTTTAAAATTGCGAAAGGAAGAAGATTGTCGTTTTTGCCTTGTTGGCATTCGAACGGACCGTCTGGGCGTTCGAACGGCAACACTGTCGAATTGACAAATTTCCAGTTCAGCCGATCGAACGGCCTATTGGGCGTTCGAACAGCCAAACTGTAAATTTGAAATCTTCCTATTTAGCCGATCGAACGGCCCTTCTGGGCGTTCAAACGGCTACACAACATATTTGCATGATGTTTATTTCGGTGATTCGACTTTAACTTGCCAATTTTATATGAATGTAGAGTGTTTTGAGCTATAATATACTACTGGAAAGGCATACCATTGAGGTATGAAGTTGAAATATATATTTAGAGATTTGTGGAATGACTTATGGTTTGTAGTATGATGTTGAAATTGTCATCTTGAAGTTATGAATGATTGTCCCTCTATGGTTAAATATATTTTTAGTAGAACTACAGCCTACTAATAGATTGATTTGTCATGATAAGATGTGGTTAATTGATGTGAGGATGTTAGTGAATGTCATGGCTTAAGGATGAAGTGAATGATCTTATATGTGTTTAGCCTTTATGGTTGAGCTTTGATTTCAGTTATGATTTCAATGATTCTTCTTCTATGATTTCCGGTGGAATTCATGATTAGATATTAATTCACATGTGTAGTGTGGTAGTGAGTTAATTTCAAGCATGTTGAAATGCATTGAGTGAAGTGCTTCTACTAGGTACACACACATGTGGGGATTTATGATGATGTTGAAGCTTGATATTATGATTATGAATGATGCATTAGGGGCTGATGAGAGCACTTATCATGAATTAGGATTCATGTATGCCTTGCCCATGTATGTACCATATTGCATGCATCATGAAAATGGATTTCCAATTGAGGCTTTATCGAGGTTAATCGAATTTGACCAATTGGATGCAATGTGGGAAATTGTGTGCCTGATTGATCAGTCGTGGCTTAATCGAAACTTGATTGGTTCAAAAGGACATGTTTTGATTCGAGTTCCTGTGTAGAACGAGTGCACTCCCCGGGTTGAGTCTAGAGAAATGAAATTATTGGGGGACGAGTTGTGTACTTGTCTTGCGGATGTGAGATTGTTATTATGTGTGTCATCTGGACCCTGAGAATCCAGTGTGGTATGCCATGTGCACCTGCTACCACATGTTCTAGGGTTTTCTGTATGGGAACCTGGGCTCTCCCTTCCGCAGGAGATGTCCTTGGTGAACACCCCTGCTCTAGATTCTCTGTGTGAGAATGAGACATCCTTCGCCAGGATCGTCCAGGGCGAGTAGTTTTAGGGATTGACAACCCTGAATTTTCTTGGATTCTTGTGTAGAATTTTAGACCATGACACACCTTCGTGGCCTTGTCTGTGTTCCCATATGTGTGACATTAAATTGTGATTACTACTTGATGGAGGTTGACATGATGTGATACATGATATGACATGTATGTTAGAGATACATTTTATGCAGGTTGATATGATGTTTGAAGCATGATTGGATATGTATGTTAGAGATAAATTTCATGCAGGTTGTTATGATGTGATGCATGATGGGATATGTATGTTAGAGATACATTTTATGCAGGTTGTTATGATGTGTGCATGATGGGACATATATGTAATGACCCTAATTTCTAACACGATCTTCTTACATATTTTGTTTATAATTTTCTTAAGTTTTAGTTAGAGCTCGTGGAGACGAGCGTAACAAGTCTTAAAACGCGAAGATCAGAGGTCGGGAGCAAAAGTTACGACCTCGGGGAACGTGGTCGACCGGCGGGACCCACTTTCAAAATTTAAGTGGATCGGTTCTTAAATAGTCTTGTATCGTAGGGCTCATGAATACGAACTCAACGGTACCAAGAATGCGCAAATCGGAGTTCGGGATAGGAAGTTACGATTTTTAGAATTTTTGGATTTTTTTGAAATTAAAAATAATATTTTATTTTTCGGCGCGGCGCAGCACGGTGCGGCGCGGTGCGCGCCGAACGCGCGCGTCGAACGCGCGACGAACCACGCGTTCGCGGTGACGAACGCGCGTTCGTCACGCGCGACCCCCGTTTCGCCGGCGCCAGTGGGGGCCGGCCGGTTTTCCTGGCGGCGCCGGTGGGCGCCCGCCTGTTCCGGCGGCGGCGCCCACCGGAATATTCCCCTCCCCCGCCTATATATACCCTTTCCGGCCACTTCTTCACCCACATCCGATTTTCAGCCCCCTTCACTGTTTTCAACATTCCCGACCCGTTTTAAGTCCGATTTTCACGTTTCAAGACCCGTTTCCTACTAATTCAAGGGTGCTCTACGCACCGGAAGCATTAATTTTTCAAGACAACCCCTCTAAGACCTCGAAAAATGTGCCCCTTCCCTAATCTTCTTTTTTTCATCTTTTTACTGTTTCTGGGCCATTCCTAAACCTTTTTAACCCGTTCCAAAGCCCTACCCTACTAAATCAAGGGCATTCTACACGTTGGAGTGGTTATTCTGCCAAAATTCTCGCTCGAAGGCTGATATATTAAGGCAGGACTCTCTTTACGCTACGAGGAGATTTCGCATGTGTTATAGGTAGGTAGTTTTAAATTCTAATCGTATGCCGAGATTTTGACTCGCTAAAGTTTTACTAAAAGTTTTTCTGTTACTTTATGAAAACAAAAGCTCTGACTTCAAAATCATCTCCTCCTTTCGAAAATTTCTCCGAGTTTTGGGCAATCGTGCCGTCTGGATAGTTCTCGGTTCTTCGGAGCTAAGAATTATTATGATTTTGGATACCGCCAAATTTGGCATCTGGCGCGCACAGGATTGGGATGTCATGGGTAAATCCCTTCCTTTCAGTCTCGCGTCGCCCCATGGGCGCGGGTGTAAGTCGTCTGGTATCGCGACGTTCTGTGATCGTGTTTTCAGGTTTTCCGAAGGATTTCTAAAAAGAAAAATGGCATGTGCACGAAGCATATTCTTAGAACTTAATTCGACCTACTGAGTATAAATTTACTCACCTACCCTCAGACTCTGCAGGTGTTTCACTCAATTCTGAAGGAGTCGACGAAGGGTTTCCTTAAATTACAAGTTTTGTATTACTGTTTTTGTACTTATGTAAATTATTGTATTGACCAATGTACAAAGGCACGTGATGCCTAATTTTGGACAATCTTTGTATAATACAAAGTATGTTGTAATTACTGTTTTAGTACACAGTGATCCTTGGCAATTGTAATTAAATTTTGTTACGTTTTCAAAAATTGTTTTCTTTTATTCGAAAATACGAGGAGTGTTACAATATATGTTAGAGATACATTTCATGCAGGTTGATATGATGTTTGAAGCATGATT
This sequence comes from Saururus chinensis, assembly GCA_035235625.1. Taxonomy (NCBI): domain Eukaryota; kingdom Viridiplantae; phylum Streptophyta; class Magnoliopsida; order Piperales; family Saururaceae; genus Saururus; species Saururus chinensis. The sequence continues at coordinate 40,628,740 of CP141145.1, forward strand.
GGATATGTATGTTAGAGTTACATGTCATGCAAGTTGATATGATGTTGAGACATGATTTGATATGTATGTTAGAGATACATTTCATGCAGGTTGATATGATGTGAATGACACTATGTGGATTATACACTATGATGCAGGTTTAGGTGATGTGTATGTGTGATCAGAAAATGATACATCTTGTCAATCTTAGATTTGAATGATTTTATTGCTATGCTATCGTATTTTCGATGATGATAGTTATATTAAAAACCATTGCTGAGTTTGTTAAACTCACCCCTCTTTCTTGTGTTTTTGCTTTAGGGCTGCGTGGTGCGACATGCAGACAGACAGGATCTCCTCTTTGAGGAAAGATCAGAGATGACTTGGATGTGATCGTGGAGACTCTTGTGTGACTTATTTTCCTTGGTTTATGCTTTATGTTTAGAACCTTTGTGTAGGGTTCTCTGTTGGATCGTGGAGTCTTTTGCTAAACCGTTTCTCAATTTCCCCTCGTCGCCCCCGCGCGCTTGACCGGCCCTTGGACAGGGTTCGGCTCGGGTCGGGCATCGCCAGGGCATGACATAGACCCTTGGGCTTGGTAAAAAAAAAGCTCCATAAGGATCAAGGCCCAACGGGCAAGGCCGACCATTGGGCCTTAGGTCTGGTTTGTTGGCCCCAACCAAGCATGATCTATTTGGGCATTTGGCCCCAAATCTTAGGCCCAACATGTTTGAGGGGGTCGAGCCTGAGCCCAGATGTGAACGGGTCAGGCCTAAGCCTGACACTTTAGGGGCGGGCCGGCCCTTTACCACCTCTATCTAGGACTGATTCATAGAATGAGCAAGGTAATTTCGAGTTTTAGACCCTTGTCTTTGTGAGAATGATAGGGTTCAAGATAGTTATTTTGAATCTTTTCTTGTTGGACAAACACTGATAGGGTTTAAAATGATTTTTTGGAGTCTTAGCTCAATTAAACTAATTTTTGTCACTTTAATTAATCATGCATGTATAATGACTTAAACAAACAATTTGCACATCTAATTCAGGTAAACGGGCCATGCACACTATGTTTAACTTCAAACTATCGTAACTCCCTCATTTGAACTCAATTCGCGCATTCTTAGTAGTGTTACAAAGCTCTTTCTATGAATAGTCTATCCATATGGCTGTTGGATACTAATTCTAACAATTGAGCAAGTTATTCTTACAAGAATGTCAAATGGTCAAATACCCTATTTCCATGTTGTCAACTTCAAGAATTTAGAAAATTCCTGGATGTTACATAGGGTAACTAATCCCCCTAAGGTTTGGGCTAGTAAACCAACCTAGGCCCACCCAAATTGGCCCTGATATTGCTATTCCCATAACTCACTTTAAACGCGCCCAAAAGGCTAAGTAAAATGCCCAATTTTAGGTCTAAATCAAGTAATCGGGCATGATGCATCTAATACAACTTTGATTAGTCATATCTCACTTATCTGAAGTCCAATTTGCACATTTTTATGGTATTTTGAAGCTCTTTCTATCTAGTTTCTAACCCTACTATCTCATCCCTAAATTCAACCTATTCATAGAGTTATCTAACAAGTAAAATCAAAGGGTCATACTCCTTAAATTTCTACAAGTCAACAAAAAAGAACACAATTAGAATACAACAACTAGCATATCTTATAGTTTTTTAGCTTAACCATTAACTGTTTGAAACCATTGGAAGCCACCAACGTGTTTGTGGTTGCTGACAGTACCAAGTATCAACTTCGGGCGACCATAATTTCTACATATAAACTCTTGACTATCGCATCCTTATTGGCATTATGAAGATATTTTTGTCTACTTTCTAGTGCCAAAGTTTAGATCAAAATATATTTGTAAAAAAATTTGTGTCATCAATTATCCACAAGATAAGTTCTTTTACTGAGAGAGACTAAATGTCAAATTTTACTATTTTTCATATATACGCTGAAACTTTCTTGATGCTACGTCTGTCATAAATTTCTCATCCAAACTTTAATTTGCATGCTCTTGGTAGTTCTACAAAGCTCTTTCTGTCTACTTTTTATTACTAAAGTTTTATATTCAAACTTGATGTACAAATAATGTTATTAAGAAGAAACATGGTTAGAGATCCAAATTCCAACTCCAATTAGTTAGAGAAAAGTGCTTACTTGAGGATAATGATTTCTTTACATGAATTTTTGACCAACACAACCCTTACACCATATTTTGATTGGACTAAGAAAAATGGGTGTCACATGAGACACCATGTTTTGATTGATATGAGAAAAGTAGATCTCCTTATTGTCATGTAAGACCCACTTTTCTCATTACAATCAAAACATGATGTAAGGTTTTGTTAGACAAAAACTGAATTAGGGTTATCAATTGGGCTTCCCCCTAGTTTTTGTGAAGAAATATATTCCCTCTGTCATATATTAATAGCTACATTTAACAAATGGTGATTTTTATTTAATGGTGAAACCCACATCTAAGAGAAGGAAAAAGAAGCTTATGATACTCTTTTTTAAGTACCTAACCAATTAAATTTAATAAAATAGAGCTATTAATATGAAACAAATATTTTTCCTAAATGGAGCTATTAATTTAGGACATATGAAGTATGTCTTTGCAGAATCCAAGGTATTTTACATCACTTGATTCATTTTAAAATTGCTTCACGAAATTGCAAAAGCTTACAAAACTTTTTTCTGTTGGTTTGCAGTGAGACCTTATTTATAGAGGACGAAAGAGAGTGATGAGTGGATGCAACCCTCTTGAGAGCATTTCATTGCTCATCCATGCGAACTCTCATTTGAGTTGTCCCAACATCTAGGTTGAAAAGGCTCAAACTTTTTTCATAATTAAATTGATATTTATTTACCATTTTTAAATTTTTTATTATCAATCAAAATGATTTTCTAAGTTCCAGCGAAAAAAAAGAGTACAAAAATTATTCAGTGCTCCTTGGAGAAAAGCAGTGTTTCAAAACGCGGCATGGCCACTTACCATAAAAACTCCTTAACCCTCTCCCTCACTATGACGACCATCCCTTTTTTTTATCATCATAATGTTCGACACGCTCGGCCAACACATGCGTGTCCAAACACGACGGCCGTCAATGCGGATCACAGTCACATATGCCTTATATTAATCATAGGCATACCACGGAGTCATAGCACAACAAAATATTATACATGTGCTTAAAAGAAACTTTCACACAAGCCATGGACTTAGGTTCGTAGAGTTGATAGTTTACAAGCCTTACAAGTCTTCAGGCACATCATGCCCTTAAACTGCAGTCATATAAATATTTACATATTTTCCAAAATTAGAGAGCAGATAAAATATCCGAGAGACTATTCTTTCTTCACTTCCGCCCTCGCTGCATTACCTGCAGAATCTGGGGGTGGGTGAGTATTTTAAAATACTCAGTAGGTTAATTTAAAATCTAATAGAGATGCTAAGCAGAAATCTCTTTGAAAACCCTACAACATTTTCTTTAGAAACCTTTATCACGATAATTTATGCAGAAACACTGTGATTCCAAATCAAACCAAATCCACAAGCCGCGACACCCTACGGCCTACCCTCGGCGCTCAAGGGGCAAACAAGGGCCACTTAGGGACAGAGCTTTCCCACGATGCTCCACCCTATGCGCGCCACTTGCTGATTATTTTTCTCGGCGGGCATCATCACTCTATGATTATTCCGGGTTCTTAAGCCCATGAATTAATCATCACATCGTTCAAAACATAGCAATATTCATGCTAAAACAGTTCATCACATAACATGTCTCACATAAATCAGTCACATAAGCTCAATCATGTTAAATAATGCGTAAATAAGTTATACTAAGCACACGTTTAGCATTTAAAGTCCCCTACCTTAACCCTTGGTTACAAATTTGTAACTGTGGAAGCACTAAATAAAGAAACTGACCCCACCACAGCGTCTGGAATGTTTAATTTAGTAGGAAATGCCTTTTGAATCACTTGATTCGGACTTAAAATGGTTGAGAACGGAGGAAAACAAGTTTAGAAGTGGAAAAACTGGAAACAGCCCGAAAACCTGGCCGGGGTCACTATTTATAGGCGCGCGTGCACGTGGGGCCCACGTGCTCTATGTCGTACACATTTCACGCAGAGGCGACATGCCCACGACTCGCATCATGCGCGCGTCTCCCGTGCGCCCGGGCCCCGTCGCGCCGTTCGGCGCGACGATGCACGTCGTCGCGGGCCCAGCCCCGCATGACGTGGACCTGCCACGCGGGTCCGTGGCACGTCGCGTGCCCGGCACGCGGTCCTGCAGGCCCGGGTCCATGCGGCGCCGCCTCCGCGGGGCCGGCTGACGCTAGCCACGTGCGTCAGCCTCTCTTTTTATAATATTTTTTTATTTTTCAAAAAACGAAAACTTTAAACGCACATATCTTTATCACCCGGACTCCGATTCACACGTTCTTGACACGATTGGGCTCATATCGACGAGCCCTACAAAACTAGACCCCGCGTGGGTAGGTTATCCCGTACTTCAATGTGGGTCCCACCCATATGGCATGTTTCCCGAGACTGTAACTTTCGACTCCGATGTCCGAATCAAGCGCTTCCAAAGCCGTTACACTCACTTTTTCGCACTCTACCATACTCTAATAAGATTAAATATGTAACAACTTTAACTAATTAAAAGAATGCTACCAACACCAAAATTAACGTATTGGACAACGTATTGGAAATTCAGGGTCGTTACACTCACCCTAACCCTAATCTCTTGTAAAGCAGCAGTGGAAACCATTTCCCCTCCTGGTCAGTCCTTCCACTCTTCCTTCATCTCTTCTTCCTCTCCGGCCTTCGCTAGTTTACCTTGGGGCTGCCCCTTCTTGTCCTCAACCTCAATGGTTTGACCCCAACCACGATGGCCATAGGCCAACCCTACCTTCCATGCTCTCTCCTCCCTTACCCTCTATGAACACCAAGCTACCACCCTCGTCATCTCCTACACATGCCCCCAACTTCAGCTCCTCCTTGATGCCATCATCCTCTACCCCTTGCCTCCATGGCTACAAGTTTGCAATTGTCCTCGTGGACCTTGCCTAACTACACCACGCCGACTCTGGTGGAAGTAGCAGAAATGATTTGGTGTCAAGGAGGATGTAGTAGCCGACAACGAAGTGGAGAAGCCTCGGACCGAGGAGGATATGGCAACAACACTACAAAGTTAAGATTTTTGGGTTGGGTTGTCACTGGCCCCGACGAGGAGAAGCCCTTCTCTTGCTTCGCCGCTATGAACTCGGGAGAGCAACTACAAAGCAAAGATTCTTTTTTTCTTATGTTTTGGCCAGACCGAATAGCCTAGTCGCCTAGGTCACCTGTAATGACCTTAACTGACCCTGGGTCCAAAAATCTCGAATTAAAATTTTTCTTCCTTAAATGAGAAAACATCATCTATGTATGAGAGTTGTAACGTTTCTCTACGCACTATGAAGCTTTAAGCTTCGTCTCGCATAGTTTTGAACAAAACCTATATTTATAACTAATTTGGATCGGGCCAACGTTATCATGCTATTGGTTGCTTACGTACGTATTGGATAACATCTCTAATGTTATTCCAATATGATTAGGTCTGAATGTAGTTCTGCCTAATAACTAATACAAGCATCAGGCATCACAAAATCATAAAAGTCATAATATTTATCATTTGATAAAACATTTGGAGTCAGATGAAAATCTCATAAATCATCAAAGTTGGAAGTCAATAAGTCATTAGAATCAAATATCTTGCTCTATCACATAGCATAACACATCAAAGCATATTAGATCATATCAAATTACATAGATTATATCATACTGTATTAGATCAAGCTAAATCAAATCAAAACATATTATAACATATCATATTATAATAGATTGGATCATAGCAAAGAAGATTATAACACATCGGATCAGAGCAAGGCAGATAACTTATTTAACATCTTAAGTTATTTACTGAAGATACACATGCATTTATTTAAAAAGTATTAAAGTCAGAAACACTTACTCCCTTGAGATTTCCGAAAGTAGCAATATTCGGAGTTTCTCCTTCCTTCGGGGCGTCCTCCCCTTTAAGTCCGTAGACGTAGGATGAAACCTTCTTTTCCTTCAGAGTATTTATTCCTTTCTCACCCAAAAACGGCATACAAAACCCCCTTACCTAGGACACTTCTGTCTTTTTAGCCTAATGATGGAGAGCAAAATCTCCACTTTTCTTGAGCTATTATCCCCTTATAAAGTGCCCAACTCAAGTAATAGACCAACCCATTATATACATGTAATATCCCTAATTTTCCTAGGTTTTGAAAATTAAATACGTGGAAAATAAGATGTTTGAACTATTAACATTCTTGGTAGAATAATTTCCTATCTAGATATAATTTGTGGTTGAAACTAATTTTATTTAAATGTAGACATTTAGATCTTTGAAATGCCACTAAGAACACGCGAATCGGAGTTCGGGTGAGGGAGATACAACTATTCAAAGTTGAACATATCGTATAGGGCCCGTTTGCCCAATTTAGACGTGTATTTGGCCCGTTTAAGGTATCTTACGGGCCCGGTTAATTAGAGTTCCGAAATTAATTTTTAGATACCTAATTACGGTATCTAAGTAAGGAGGATTAACTAAAATTCTAGAGGATTAGGAACCCTAATTCCCATATTTATAAAAGGCTATTGAGGGCACAATTAAGGAGGGTTGTTTTTGGTTGAGGAAAGGAGAGAGGGCGGAGAAGGCTGCTGAGGGAATTTTTTGGCAAGGTTTTAGCGGCGGCAGATCGACATCGACTCAGCCAGTGAGGTAGGATTCTTATTTATGATTCCCTTTTGTGGGAGTGTGCTTAGGTGTTAGTTTAATAATGTTACGCTATTAAAACTTCTTGTATGTATGAACTATGAAGAGAATGGACTGCAATTAGTTTTTCTCATGTGAGGCGATGGGTGTGGGAATTCATTTGTTCGTCGATGGATGATCTTGGTTAAGTCAAACTGTTAAGCAGGTATATTTATTTAGATATGTAATAACCGAAGTATGTGTAAGGTCCCTGATTTTTCTACGATTTACTGGGATTTTTCTGCCATTTTTCTGGTCATTTTCGGCAGGAAAATGTGACGTTTCAGCGTATGTGTATCGTGTATTTTCCCCCGTATTTATACCCATAGAGTCGGGTGTGGGGCTTAGTCGCGGGCCACGGGCCTCGCTGCGCCCTTACGGCGCGAATTTTGGAGGTTCGACGCGTAACCAGTGGGTTAACGGGCGTTGGGGATACGTTTGGAAAAAGAAAAAAAAATAAAACAGGAAAATTGGATCCAGATCGGGATCGCCCGATCCAGAACCTCCTGCGCGATGAATAGTGCGCCGCCCCCCCCCTTTCCGTCTGTTTTCTGTCCCCGCTGGCCACCGGCCGCCGGCAGGCCGCTGGACCGCCGCACCGGCTCCGCCCTGGCCGTGCGACGGCAGGGGAGCCGCCGTCCCGGCCCCCACGGCCGCGCCGCCCCCTCCCCTGGTGAGCCCCTTTTTCTCTGTTTCGTGCGATTCTGTCGGCGCCGTGAGCCGGAGAGGGCCGGCCGGCCGCCCACGGCTCCGCCATGGGCCGGCGATGGCGGGAGGCCACTCCCCCCGGCCCCGGACGGCCTCTGCTCCGCTGTCCCGCTCCGTTTCCTCTCTGCCCTGTTTTTCCGCCCCCACTGTGTATCGCCGTTCCGCCGCCGCCACGGGCCGGCTCGGCCCGACCGGCCGGCCACAGCTCTACCCTGGGCCGGCGACGGCGAGGAGCCCCTCCTCCCGGCCCGGTGGGCCTCCGTTCCGCCGCCTTGCACTCTTCTCCCCCTCTGTGCACTGTTCCGCCGACGGACTGTTTTGGGCAAACAGTGGCCGCCGGCGGTGATCTGCGGCCGATTCGGCCTTCCCCCAGCCTCGCCTTGCTCCGGCGAAGGCAGTGGACTACACCTCCGTGCCCGATTCAGCCACCGCCCCCATGGCCGCTCCGCCGTTATGGGTTTTCCCCGGTCGTCCCCTATTTTTGGCCTACGCCCATTTTGGACGTTGTGACTGACGTTATCAGTCGGACGCCGGATTTGATTTAGCGGACCTTAGTTCGGCTCCGCTCTGGCCCGGTGATGCCAATGGGCCACCCCTCTGGGCCTTGTTCAGCCTTGCAGGCCGTAGCTGTAGCTAGTCCCGCCTTACCGGCATGTGTGCCGTTGACCTTTCTTGCCCATTTTACGCCGTCGGTACCGGACGGCCTCGGGCAAGAATTTGTATGTCTTACCTTGACAGAAGGTGGATGAGTTCACCTGCTCAGGCCTTGGCCAGTGACGGCCTCATAGCCTTTGCACGACCTTGAACCCTCCCCTTGCCCTATACCGTGCAAGATGCACAGCTGCCCGCACCATGGGTTTTGGTTGTGGGTGGCAATCGACGATGTCGCCGCTTAGATTGGCCACCGCTAAGGCCTTAGCCCTGTTGGCTTATGTGAGCCATGAGTCGCCTCATTTCAGACATCTCCCCCGCCCCTTTGGGCCGCGTGCATATGTGGCCACGTGTGTACTTCTGGGTTTAGGCGCCACATTCATGCCGCCTAACCATCGGTTGGCTTTGCCACCGAGTGGAGTTGACCACTAGAGCCGTCCTCCACCTCTCCTTTGGTTCTCGAGCGTTGCCCCACGCTCTCTGCCCGTATGTGGGCCTTTGTTGATCGAAATCGTCGCCGTTGGGTGCTGTCCACGGCCGATTTCGACGTCTTATGGCCGGCTGTGCACGTCTTAGCCACCAGATGATCTTCAGAGTGTACACCCTTGACATCTGATCGCACCGCCACTTATGTTGGCACGATATTTCTTCCGGCCGCCCTAGTGTGCCGCCGTGGATCGCGGGTTTTACCGCATTGAGTTCTGACACTCTGTTTGGCCGTGATAGTTCCAGCGCTTCCTAAAATCCTCGGGACAGCAGCTCTCTCAGCCAGGCAACAGTTTTGACCGCCAACTCCGCCGCCGACGCCATCACCGTCGGGTGCTCGCCATCGAACGTCATGATTACGAGGTAGGGGAGCTTTGAACTCGTAAATTCATGAAGCATGCTTTGAATGAGTAGTAGCATGCTAGGATTGTATGATTCCATGCTTGGATGTTAAGTAACGATCCGATTGCATGATGTGCGTGTAAGCATGATTGTATGGTATGATTGGTATGCATGAGATGTATGCATGTTTTATGGATGTGGATTATGTATGCGCTGGCGATGGCTAGCAAATATGTCAGTATGCTATGTATGGATTATGCATGTGCTAGTGATGGCTAGTGTGCATGTTTGAAGTATGTATGAATGTGTGTGTGCACGTGCTAGAGATGACTAGCGTGTATGTTTGATGTATGCATGTGCTAGTGACGGCTAGCGTGCATGTTTGATGTATGTGTGAATGTATGCATATGCTAGTGATGGCTAGCGTGCATGTTTGTAAGTTATGTATGTATGGCCGTATGTGTATGTTATATGTATGTGTGAGACATACGTATGTATGATGGCTTTTGCCTATGATATGGTTATGTGTAAGAGTATGTGGGCAGATGTATGGGCGATGGACAGTAAGAGGTGACAGAAGCTCTGTCTGAATTTGGATACGGTTGTGTAAGCGTATGACAGAGGACAGAGGATATGAGTATGACAGACAAGGATTAGAATGGATCAGTTTGGGGTGGATTGTATGTTGGGCGATTGTCAGACAGTAAGAGCGTGCATAATTGTACAAGCATAACGTACAGATTATGAAGTGAAAAGTAAGTATAATAAGTGAGATATAAGTAAGAGGGCGACAACTGGGTTGGCTCTGAGGAGCGATATTGAGGATGTCAGTGTAAGAGGTTTTGGCCATAAGATGGATGGCAAAGTGTAAGACTGTAAGGGTTTGGTGTACGATGAGTTTTGTCCATGATGTGGACGGGTAAGTGAAGTCTGCTGCCCTAACGAACTTGGGTTTCGGATCGGGCTCAGCTTTGGTTTGACCAGTCGAGGACTGTGAGTTTGTGTGACATAATTGTACCGCATAATATACTTAATTCAAACTAGAATTATAAGCACAGCTAATGATAGCGTTGTGAGTTTGAGACCTGAGGGTTCGACGGATTAAGTTCCGTGTTTGAGCTGGCCGCTGATGAGTTGGCCGAGCGTTTATCATGTCTTGCCATGGTGTTTATCCTGCGGGATGTTGTTTGTGTGCTATGTAGAGCACCAGACGTCTGATGCTCTGCTGAGAGTGACGTTGTTTCTGATTTGGTCTGCGTGCTGTATAAGCCCAGACGTTTGATGCTCTGTTGAGAGCGATGTACGTTTCTGACTTTGTCTGAGTGTTGTATGAAGCCCAGACGTCTGATGCTCTACTGAGAGCGACGTATGTTTCTGATTTGGTCTGTGTGCTGTGTAAGCCCAGACGTTTGATGCTCTATTGAGAGCATTGTATGTTTCCGCCCAAGAGTGGCACTGTACGTTTCTGCCCAAGTGGCACTGTATGTTTTCTACCCAAGAGTGGCAATGGCACTATAAGACCCATTATGGTGGGCAATTCTCTGGCACTATAAGACCCATTATGGTGGGCAATTCTCTGGCACTATAAGACCCATTATGGTGGGCGATTCTATGGCACTATAAGACCCATTATGGTGGGCAACTGTATGACCCCTTATGTGTGGGTGTTTTTGTTTGCGCGCTCAGGTAAGTAGTATCATGGATCTACTCTTACCTGTTTGATCTAGTGCCCCATGAGCATTGGTGTGCCTTACCTTCGGAAAAGTCCATGGCGTCTAGTCACTCCCCGGAGGTTAAGGTGTTGCCCCAGTGGCATTCTTTTCCTTTTTGACGTTGGAGCCTATTAGTTGTAATGAGCTTCAGTGGTTGTTGATATGTGTACGACTGTAAGAGTGTGTATGAGTACGACCGTAAGCATATGTGTATGAGCAGGACTGTAAGAGTATGTATGAGCAGGACTGTAAGAGCATGTATGAGCAGGACTGTAAGCGTATGAGTATGAGCATGACTGTAAGAGTATGGGTACGATTGTGAGAATATGTTTCTGAGTAAGACAGTAAGTATGATTTTGTACAGACTGTACGAGTAAGGTCGTACGAGTCTGATTATACGAGTAAGGTCGTACATGTATGGGTAAGCTGTATGAGTGAGCATACGATTGTACGAGTAAGGTCGTACAAGTATGCGTATGTTATATGAGTATGCGTATGGTGGTACGAGTAAGTTTGTATGACCCTGGATAAGGGTATTGGAGTAAGTTTGTGTGACCCTGGATAAGGGTATTTGTGTAAGTTTGTATGGCCCTGGATAAGGGTGTTTGTGTAAGTTGATTGGATATTATGATTTTGGCACGATGGTGCCTTCGGTATGTTTGTGGCACGATGGTGCCTTTGATATGATCGTATGTGTATGTGCACGATATGATTATATTATGTTGAATGCTTCATGTTTGTGTTGCATGACGCATGATTTCTGAACTTATGAGTTCACCGTTTGGGATTTCCCCTACTGGGTATTTTCCTAATGAGTATGAAAATACTCACCCTACTTTTTTTAGCCCCGTTGTACGGGAGGTTTTGCAGGTTGTGCGAAGAGCTCCTGGAGATGGACGCTCGTTTCAGCGGTGGATCGATTCCCGTTGACTCAGGTATCTGCTTGACTCATTGCGAGTTTGTTTGTGCCACGATCTCCTGTATTGAGTGAGATGAGACATTTTGATGTTTATTCTGGACTTTCATTTGGATGAGTCTGTGGACTATTATGGGACTTGTACTCAGGGATGCCTGGGAGAGTGATTTGTATTTAAAAGTCTATGATCATAGCAAATTTATTCGTACGTGTGTTTTCGAGTAGCGCCTGAGGATATTTGATTTGGCAGTACGATGTTTAACCGTATGATGTTTTAAATTATAAACAGGTTTTGATTTTATCGTTTTGACTCCGATTTATGGAAAAAAAAATTTCTATGAGTTTTAAGAAAAAGGGATGAAAAATCTCGGGCGTTACAGTATGGCCCGGCCTGACCGATGCCATTGGAATCGTCTCGTCACAGTGCAACTGGTACAATATCGGGGGCACTGTTGGACGACAAGAGGACTCCTTTAGAGGCCTGGTGGCGGAAGGGATAGGCCTGGAGAAGCTGACGAGTTCAGCCATGGACGGGGAGAAGCCACCTTCGGCAAGAAACTGTCTAATTTGGCTTGGAACTCCTTGACAGCCCTCTGGTTGAAATTTTTTCATCACCGGAGTGAAGAGAGGACGATCAGTGGCTGTTGCGAACATAACCTCGTACTGAAGGAAGGGATAGAGGATTGAAGCAGTTGTTCAACAGAGGTTCGGTGACCATGGGCTATCAAACAAAGGATGGAACAAAGGCTGTGATTAGTCTCTGTTTTGCCCATTGCCAGAAACCGTGGGATTGCAGTGCAGCTGACACCAATGGCGCCAGTGATATATCTAAATGTACCCAGGGTTGACGGAGGGAGCTACCGGCGGTCTTGGGTGGCCAAATGACCAGCGGTTCACAGTCCGCAGCCACCCTCCTCTGAGGATGCGGTCAGTATATATATAAAAAATTGAGGCCTTTTGGCCGCCGGTTGGCAGCGGGACCGACCTTGTTGGTTCCGCAGTGCTCCTGAGGTCCGGGGGCTGTGTGCCGCCTAGCTCTCCGCCGCGGTGGGGCGGCACCTCCAGAGGACAAAAGGCCTCTGGCCAATTGTGGGGAAGACGACCCCGTGGGTCGTCTGTGCTCTCCGGACTAGGTCGGCTAACTCGACCCGGTTCGGTCCGACTCCCTAAAAAATTACACTCTTAACCCTGAACCTGGTCCGGTTCAATGAGATAGACTTGTCAAAAAATTTGGAAAAAATTATGAATGACTATTAATGTATGTTGAGTACTTCAACTAAGTTGCAGACCGGGAAAAAATCCCAGAGTCTCTAAAATGACCAATTTACCCTTGTGAGTTGACATGTAGTATAAGGATTAACAATTAGACTTCGAGGCTCCTGTTTAGGGCCCTATGCATGGATTTAGAAATTAAGAGAAATCTAAGTGATAGTTTAATGTGTATCCTAACTTTGGACCAGGCCATAAGCTAGGTAAAAATCTTAGTAAGTAGATATGTGATTGTTTTACCCTTGGGGTTAAGGTAAGACCCCGTTAAACGGAAGAAAATTTTCTTGGGTTCATAACATCAAGGTGTAAACCTTGAGATTAGTTTTAGACCCATTGAGGTTCAGATAAGCCCTAGACAAAAAGATAAAAATACCCCTATGCAGATCGGCCTGCATTCGTGTGGATGTTATTAACGGGCCAATGTGATACTAAAATCTTTTGAGAGGTTAACATCATCCCCGAGAGCAGAGAGGGCCTTATCCAATGTTTGATAAATACCTTAATATCCACAGGTGAATATGATCAGTTTTTAAGGAGATTTAATAAGTTAACCTAAGGAGGGTTAGGACATGTGAGCTCGAACAATTCTAATATCATTATTGAATTTAATTATTGATATTATGATTTGCTTGGACCTGTGTGGTTCTTATTGTTATGTTATTTATTGTTTCGATATTTGCTATTGATGTTGTGATAGTAATTTATCATTATCTTAAGATTATTGAAAGATTAATTGATTGGGTGGATAGCTTTGGATTGGGTGAGAACACCTAATGAAGATAAAGACTAAAATACCTCATAGGGGTCTACGACTAGTTTATAAGTGAACAAAGCCCTTGACCTGACGATTCGCTTTGGTTGATGAACCGATGGTAGTTTTGAGTTTTAAACCCTAGTCTAGAAGGGACTAATAGGGTTTGAGATAGTCATTCAGAATCCTAACTTGTAGATGAGTAAGATAAGGTTCAAAATGGTTTCTTGAGTTTTAGCTCTATTGAGGAGCCGCTGATTTGACCGTGTAGTTGCACCTCCCCATTAGAGGGAGCTCTGCGTGAGTGGGGCTCACCACAGATCTATTGAGGATCTTTTAGTGTACATGCAATTGGATTAGTTGATATCCTGCTTGGTTGACTTTTCCTGCCACTTCTGTTTAGGTGTAGTTGTGGGTCATGCCCTTCCACTCCGGTCAGGTCCTTTGTGGGCTAAGAGGGGTGATGGTACTTCCTGGTGGATTCTAGGGGCCTAGTGGATTTTAGGGTGTTTTGTTATCATTTGCCACTTAGGTTGACATCTGATGAGTCTGTCTGTCATTGGCATTGGATGAGGATATTAATTATAGAACAATGGTTCGAGAGATAATTAATAACATTGATTGATATTGCTTGTTTAATTAGAACAAATGAAACAATTAAAAGACTTGCATAAAATGTAGGTTGCTTGAAAATACTTAAGCATTATTGTGTGATGCTATGCTTCTTAGTATAGTGTAGTATTAGGCAGAACTACATCTGGATCGGATCTTGTTGGAAACATTGGAGATATTGTCCGATGAGTACGTAGGTAACTAACAAAGGGTGATGTTGGCCCGATCCGAAAAATATTAAATAATACTTTTATTCTTTTGAATGCTCCTCCAAGGGGAGGAGATGTTTTGTTGCATGTTTGGTCTTGTTTGCTTGCAGATTCTTTAGATAGGGACGTTGCGAGATCGGGACATTAGTGGGCATTTGAGGACAATTTTGCATTAGTGGGATCTAGTTTCTTACGTCTGCAATCTTATAAGTAATTATAATTACTGGCGTGAGAGCCAACTTTACTTGGTTGTTTATTTTCAGACAGATGATAGACTTGTACTTAGATGGTTATCCTACTATTTACGAAATTTGACACATGTAATAATATCATATGTTTTAATATTCATATTTGTGAACCCTAGTTATTATGACCAGGATATTTAAACGGATGATTTATTTTGTGTTTAAGAAAGAAAGAAAAAAATTATCGTGATTTATCGTGCGTCCTTTATTTAAAAAGGGTTTTAAAAATCCGATTTGTGACAATAGAACACATTCGATTAATCAAGAATGTCTTTTGAACAGACTAAATTAGACTCAAAATGAACCAAAAATAGAGAAAATGAGGTATTGGGTTCAAAAGAACCCACACCCTATTTATAAGTCCTGACACCGCTAATTTTGGTGGTGCAACGTGCATGGCATCCGCACTTTATTGTGGCGTGCATGCCCTCCCTACAACACGTGGGCTTGCAGCTTGTCGCACACGCCCGTCGCACATTGCGCGGCCACATGATATGCAACTCTTTTTTTTTAATCTTTTCTATCTTCAAATGGCCGTATTCTTCTACCCCAGACTTGGATTTATGCGTTCTTGGTACCGTTGAGCTCCTATCGATGGGCCCTACAAAATTAAACCTCTCAAGGTATATTATCCTACTCTATTTAAGTGGGTTATGACTATGAGACACGCTTCCTGATGTCGTAACTTTTATTTTTGGCCTCTATTTTTTGTATTTTTTACTCGTTAAGCTTGTTTCTTTAAGCTTTACCCTTATAGGGGAGTTTCACTCCATTTTGACTAATATCCCTTCAAAAATTAGTAATTATTTTCAACTCATAATGTTTAATGAAATAAGAAAATGAGGTATTACATCACTAGTTCAACCGGGCGATCGAGAGTGACCCACTCACCCGGTTCATACTTGCCCGGTAACCTGAACGACCCAACGTGGATGTTTGACTGGGTCTAGTTGAACCCAATCAAACCGGTCTAGCTAGTCGTGGGAGAAGTTATTTCCATCAATTGACAACTCTTTAACTTGTAATGAGCAAATCTATTGCATACTATTAACGTTTTATACCACCAAAGTTTTGGAGTTGCAAATGAATAATTGCAATTGAGACCAAAACCTGAATGTAAGTTGAAGATCTCTATTGGAAAATATGGATATAGGAATTCCATGTAACCGAATAATCTCCTTCACATAAAGTGTTTCCAATACATCCAAAGAAGTAGTCATCCTCTTAGCAATGAAGTGCATAGACCTTGTGAGTTGATCAATTATAATCCACACCGCATCATTGCCACTTGGTGATCTTGGAAGCCTTAAAACAAAGTTCATAGCCACATTATCCCACTTCCACTATGGAATAGGTACAGGTTGTAGCATGCCTCCTTGATGACAATGCTTCACTTTTACTCACTAACACACCAAGCACTTAGACACAAGTGTCACAATGTCCCTCTTCATTCCACTCCACCAAAAGGTCTGCTTCACATCATGATACATCTTAGTTTCTCTTGGATGGATAGAAAACCTAGAGTGATGTGCCTCTAAAAGAATGCACTCCTTCAACTCCAAGGAGTTTAGCTCACACAACCTCCCTTGAAAAGTTAAGCTTCCATAATCAATTTTCTTGAATTGCTCTAACTGATTATCCTTATCCTAAGTGATTGGAGCTAAGCTTGCATTCCTGTGCTTGAAGATGCTAAGTCATTTTTTGCTTCAACAACGTAAAGAAGTTCTCCATAGGGTAATCTAGGTCCACTAATTCCTAAATTGTTGTTTCAGTAGGGGTCGAGTCATCAAAATGTGTATACCTCTTCCATGGTTAGAAATCATCTTTGTGGTAATAATCGATTATAACAACCTTTAATCAACAATTTTATTCACACACACAAACAAGTTCTTCTTTTTCTTAAAACAAGACATGTGTTTTTAATACCCCGCAATGTTGGCTACCCACCCAAGTTCTATGTCCTGATTTACCCGATGTGTATGATGGATGACCATTTTAATACTTAGGAGATTAACGGTGAAATACAATGCTCTTAGAGGTTGGTTACCTTGTGCTTTCTAGTTGGGTGATACAAACTTGAACAACCCTCATTGTAAAAAAATAACTTCAATTGATTAAAATACTAATTTTGTTGTTGTTGTTGGCTGGTAACTACATTCCTATCTTAGTTACTCTTGATTCTCTCTACGTGCACCATGTGAGTTCTAAATAAACAAAATTAGAATAAAAAAGGGTCATGCTACTAATATTCACTAGTTTCATGAGCTTCACGTTTTTACTGGACATTACTTATTCACTAATTTAGGAAATGCCACTACTAATGACATTTCTATTATTTATAACTTTAGTTTATTAAACCAATCCTTTGATGCTTTAATTAGAAATTCCATTGATAATTGCTTGCATTAAAGCTGACGAGTGACAAATGACAATAAATAAGATATGTTTTTTTTCTTCTAACAAGGTCTTCCGATGGGCCTCAATAACCCAAGATGGTTCGACTAGAACATGGGACCACTCTTTAAACCGGGACACGCCCAATCCAGCACGCAATGTTAAATAGATAATAAGATATAATTTAAGATAAAAATAACCTTATTTATTTTTTATTTAATAAATTTTTACACTAAATTTTGATTGAATAGGGAAAAATATATCTCACATGAATAGTCCAATTATAATATTTATGTAAGGAAAAAGTTAATATGAGCCCGGGTTTACGCGCAGCGGCGTACGCTCGGGCTCATTGAGCCGTCGAATTTATATCTAATGGTGCATCAAACTCACGGGTTTAAATGCCCCGTGAATTTGATGGGCCATTGGATGTAAATTCGATGACTGAATGAGCCCAGGCGCACACTAATGCACGTGAGCCTGGGCTCATATAAATGAGACTCTATAAAGACTCTTTATGTAAAATTTTGTTGGACAAAAAGTGAATAATTATTAACTTAATAATTTACTGAATAATCTCTTTATCCTATTTCAATTATTTAATTTAATTATTTAATTAATTTTATAAAAATAAATAAAACCATTGAAAATACTTGTACGATCGTGAAGTTTTATACGTCAAAATTTATTTTATCATTTAACACCATTATTAGTGGGGCTATGTTAAAACTTACTTCCTCATTTTAATACTATTAATAAGTGAAGCATAGAAATAAACCCAACTTGTCAATAGTAATAAAATGATAAAAAACTTTAATAATGTTATAATAATTTATACACAGTTATAAAAGTATTAAAGTAAAACTGAGGGAGGAGCCGACCCCATGGCCGTTCCTCTCAGCAGCTGAACATGTAATTCTAGAACGTGAAAGTAGCTGGCAGTCAGAGACAGAGGTTGGGTCAAAATCCTAGACAACCAGTCATGTAGGCAAAATTCACCTCAGCTATCTGTCTATCTGTGGGCAGGGGGACCGTCGGTTCGGCAAGTGACACGTTATTGACAAGGAAAACCACATGGATGTGCTCTGCTTTCCCAGAAAAGCACGCAACAGCTAAGCATTCCCATCTGGATATCATATGCCGATTATGACAAGCTCAAAAGCCATACAAATATTAAGAATGAAGCCTCGTGATAATATGCTTGCTTTATAGCCGTACGTTTATGAAGTTCTTCTTTAAAATAATCACGTTATTCACCACTTGAGCCCTGCGTTCCAACCTTCATGAGTTGATAATAAATTGATAGTCATAATTCAACATTACTTTAAAAAACTCTGATTGGCGCCTCGGCCGTTCAAAATTATTCGATTAACATAATTTGGCTCGCAAATCGTTGTTAAGTCTAATATAATCTGCATCAACATGCACGAGGGAGTGGGAATGAGAGGATCTGATGGGAAGACAGCATGTCATTGTCAGCAGGTTTGGGATAATGGGGGTACTTAGAACACAGATTCGGACCTTTTTCCGGCATCTTTTCTCATCCAATCGCACGTGCCTCTCCCACAAGTCGGAGCCCATGTATATAACCACCGAAAACGGTCACCCCTTCTCGCTCTGGTCTCTGACTTACGGTGTCCTACTCCTACACCACCAATCCAATCCATCTTAAACACTCCCTCCGTCCTGTATTAGTTCTCTTAATTTAATTTAAAAAATTAAAATTAATACTTTTATGTGTCATAAAAATACACATATGTGCGAGCCTAAATATAAGCTAAAAAGGGTCTCAAATCGTAAAAAGGACATAATTTATATTTTTTGCGGGGAGATATTTTGATTTTGGGTAAAGTGAGTTAAATATAAATATCACAATTAAAAGGATCCAAAAGGTGCAGTGTATTATCATAATTGCGATTATTGGGGGCTGTTTATTTAAAATGGTTTCCTTTTGACAGCCTCTCCGCCGCACAAGGGGAGATTCGTGGTCGCTGTTTCTGGGCTCCCCAGTCCGCACAGCGAAGAGAAAAGGGCGCCTGCGCCGCTCTCCTCTTCCTTTCTTCGGCATTCTTCTGCTTTGCTTTTGTTTTTCAAAAGAAATCTCTTTTATCCTTTCGGTTCCCCCCCTCGTTTACTGGTTCGTTTGATGGGGATTTTGGAGGTGGAGCGGAATCTATAGAATTGTCGGCGTTCTGGCGGCGGAATCTGCCCCGGCAATGGTGGCCTTGGGAGCTATGGACGCTTTCCTTCTCGCAGCAAGCAGGGCTTGCCTGCATCCGCTCGCCATTTTCTTCCAGATCCAGGTTCTCTCTCTAGCCGTTATAAGCATCACTAATGCTATTGCTGTTGTCTGTTTGCAATGGGTGTTCTTTGCCGTGACGAACTTTCCGATCTGAAACTATGGGTTTATGAGGATCTCATGTACTCTCCTCTTCTTCGTTTTCCTTCTTATTTTTTTCTCCTTCTCGGGAAGAATACGGTTAGTGTGGATGAAGGTAGAAACTTTGAATTGATATTATGGCGCCATGAACTCTGCAGCAACGTCCTCATCACGACGTTTTATGATTTCTGTGTACATTTATTCTTGGCGACCGGGATGTATCTAACATTGATAGTGGTTGTCTGATTGTAAAGGCGAGAATATACTCGGAAATCATTGGTGATGGATATTATATTTAGTTTTTTTCCTCAGAAGCGTTGAGTGATGGTTGATCCTTATTCCTTTTAGCTTGTTTAGGAAACGTAAAAAAAAAATTGATTGCTAAAAAGATAAACTTGAGTTGATTTTACTTTTGTTGAGGTATGTATATGCGTAGATGAATATAGATAGAACTTATCATGTGCATAAGAGTAATTTTGATCTTAGACATCCTGCAGTTTCTCTTCAGCAATATGAAATCTTACCCGCTACCTATCAGTGAAATCATTTTCATGGTTGACGATGAAAGCCATGTTTTTTCTTTTATCAAATTGAAGCCTTATGTTATATGTAATCCATATAGTGTTGCCTGATGACTTTTCTTCCGTTTCCAGGGATGTTTTATCTGCTTAGTTCTTGCTTTAGGGTGGTTCTGTGCTTCTCGTGTCAGGTATGTTTCATTTTAATCTTATCTTGTTAGGTGCATTCCAATAGGTGGACGTATCATGGCCTGAAAAGATTTTTTATGATTTTTGCACAAAATGTAAGATAAGTTTTTAATCTTGCAGGAACAAAGTAATTAGAAAGATGGAGAGAAGTTCCAAAGGTGGAAATAGCTTTGCATTTATCTGTGAAAACCTTGCCGATCTTGAACATTCTGTTCAGATGAAATTGCCAAGAGTTTCGGTTGTTATGCCTTTGAAGGGATTTGGTGAGCATAATCTACAAAACTGGAGAAGTCAGGTCAGTGTGTATTGTCTTGTCAGAAGCCATCTATCACTTGAAGTTGTTGTATTTCCATCTTTTACATTTAATGTGAAACATGATGAAATTCATGTGATACATAGTGTTTTGTGGAGGACAAGGAGGCATGCACTTTTCGTATACATTAGTTATTTGAGAAGATCAAAGTTTTTATAACTGTGATTGCTTTTCTTCCATCTCGAAATTAATGTTCTTTACACTGTGCTATGCCTTAATTTGCTTCTGTTTTCTCGACCACAACACTGCAAGACATTTTATTTCAGAAACAATGCAGATTACATCCCTGTATGGCGGGCCGTTGGAATTTCTTTTTGTTGTAGAAAGTGTGGAGGATCCAGCTTACCGTGCTGTGTCATTGTTGACATCTGAATTTAAGGTTAATATCTTTAACATCCTAAAATTTACAGCTAACACCATGAATTTTTTATTAAATAGATTATTTCATGTCCATTGCTATAAAACCTTGCTGTACAACATATAAATCCTTTGACAGTATATTCTTCTATATTTCACTACATTGTTTTTTTTTGTTTGAATGCAACTTATTTTTTAATTTTTTTCAATGTTCATTTGTTGTTTCTCTGCAGGACAGTGTGGATACAAAGATTGTTGTTGCTGGGTTGTCAACAACTTGCAGTCAGAAGATTCATAATCAGTTAGTATGTGTTGCATTACATGGCTTTGTTTCTTTTCTTCTTCATGTAGCCAGTAGTCAGAAAGTTTTTTGATTCTGCTGTAGTTGTTGTCTTCCTTTTATCTGAAATATCACTGCTTTGTCGAGATGGCTTGGCAGTATTCTAAGGCCTTACTTTTGTGCACGGGAAGAGCTGTGTCTGTTTGAAACGGCTAAGTCATTTTTCCAAATAGTGTTTATCTCTTGACTATTTAGGTGGCTTTTGGATTTGCCAGTTTATATTCAGAATTAATCTGAAACAAACAAAGTGAAAAGACATAACTGGTTTAGTGCACTAGAGAAAAGTAGAAGCAACTTCTTTAAACAACCAGGCATATATAAAAAGAGATAGAAAATGTACCAGTTAAATAATAAAAATTTCTTCAATTTTTTTCATCATGAAGAAATATTTTAGTGGCCCATTATTTGTTTGTGAAACTTACAGGTTGGAGTTGAGAGGATGCATAAAGATAGCAAATATGTATTATTCCTGGATGATGATGTTCGACTGCATCCTGGTTCAATTGGAGCTCTTACGACAGAGATGGAGAAGAATCCTGAGGTGTTTCACGGCAAAATTAAATTGCAATGTTTTTGGAAACTTAGAAGTTTCATATTTATCATCACAGTATGTGTTATTTATCAATGTTCGTATTCCATTACTTGCAGATATTTATTCAAACAGGATACCCTCTTGATTTGCCTTCTGGGAGCTTAGGAAGTTATTGCATATATGAATATCATATGGTATGCTACCATGAAATCCTTTTCAGAATTTTGAACTAAATAATATAACATTTGATCAGTTGATAGCAATGGGATGGGAAAAATGCATTTATTTTGTTCCCATTTAAATGGTTGCAGTTGTTCTGATGAGTCCTGTTCGCCTCCTTTAAGAACTAAACTATGATTCAGTTTAATCACCGGACATCCACTTAACTATCATCAGTTTCTTCTGCTTCTTTATAATTTTTCTTTGAAATATATTCAGACTCTCTTCTGTCAGTTGATCTTAAAGTTAATTGTTTTTTCGTTTTTTCAGCCTTGTTCAATGGGATTTGCTACTGGTGGAAAAACATTCTTTTTGTGGGGAGGGTGCATGATGGTAAATACCAAATAACTTGCTTATTCTTTTCACTGATGTATAGAGTTCATGTTGAACTTGAGAGGTAAGTTTATCTGAAGAACATTCTTTGTGTTCTAAGATGCATGCAGATGATTTTAGAAATGATCGATATGGCATTGTAAGTGGACTCCAAGATGGTGGATATTCAGATGATATGACCCTTGCAGCTATTGCTGGTAATTTCTCATATAATTTACTTGCTTGTGCAAGATGTTTGGTGTTCATTGATATTTGATGATTAAGACAGAAGTCTAGATCTGTGCTTGTAGATAAACATTAGCTTCAATGTTTACAGAAATGTGACTTGTGAGGCCAGGTATTTTTGCCTTGAAAAATTGAGGCGTAAGCCTCAATATTTCCCATATTCCCCGTGTAAAGCATGCAATGAACTTTTATAAAAATAAAAGCTAACATTCCCTCTATCCCACTTTCATGGTCTACATTAGAAAACTAAAATGAACTAAATGCCTTTATATGCATGCCTATCAAATTGGGATGGAGGGAGTATATATTTCTACGTAATATCTATGTAAAAGCTAACACTCCCTCCATCCCACTTTCATGGTCTACATTAGAAAACTACAATGAATTAATTGCCTTTATATGCATGCCTATCAAATTGAGATGGAGGGAGTATATTTTTTCTACGTAACATCTGTGTAATAAAGTGCAACTAATCGCCTTGAGGCATGCCTCACAATAAAAGGCACACTTATGGTTAAAATTAATGTTTTTGATCCCCTCACTGATGAGATGTAAGTTTTTGGAATATTATGCCTTGTAACCAACGACTTTGCACAATAAAAGGCACACTTATGGTTAAAATTAATGGTTTTGATCCCATCATTGATGAGTTGTAAGTTTTTGGAGTATTATGCCTTGTAACCAACGATTTTGTGGTACCTTTGCAACACCTTGTATGAGTTGCACCTAAAAACACTGTTTGAAACACATATGCTTTGAAACAAAGAGACTATTTATATCTTGGCTGATCTGAGAAGAAAAATGCTTTTTGCAGGTGCACATAAGAGGCTCATTACTTCACCACCTGTTGCTGTCTTTCCCCATCCCCTTGCTACTGATCTTAGTTTCTCGAGGTCATTGTATATAATTGAAGATACCTGTTTCATGCAATCATATTCCTTTGTTATGTTTTTAATGTGCCTTATGTTTCTGTTTTTTTTAGATATTGGAACTACTTGAGGAAGCAAACTTTCGTTCTAGAGTCATATATATC
The DNA here is from genome assembly GCA_035235625.1 of Saururus chinensis. Taxonomy (NCBI): domain Eukaryota; kingdom Viridiplantae; phylum Streptophyta; class Magnoliopsida; order Piperales; family Saururaceae; genus Saururus; species Saururus chinensis. The sequence continues at coordinate 40,652,308 of CP141145.1, forward strand.
CAGAGTTAACTGGTTGATGAACCGGGCTTTGTTTTCTTCACACTGCTATTTATCCTGGTCATTTGTAGCACCCTATGTTATGGCTGCTATTCATATGACAGCTGCAATCCGAGCACATTTTACTGAGAATGCTTTAAGACAGGAAACTCCTTCTGGTGGTGAGCATTTGCCTTTTGGTAGCATTAATTCAGTTAATCACTATGGTGCCCATGTGCTTTGAAACTGATGCCTTTAGCAAGAGGATTACTTTATGAAGATTATCTTGTTTAACAAATGTAGGATTAGTGCTCTTGTTACTTACGCTGCTCTCCAAACTCATACAAAAATGCTGTTTTCAGGCTTGAAATTTGCAGGTTTCTTAGCCATTTGCACCATTATGGAACTACTTTCAATGTGGAACTTAACAAAGGTGGAAATTCAACTTTGCAACATGTTATCTCCGGAGGGTCCTCCAGTCTCACTTAGATCATATAATTGGGCCCTTGTGAGTATTTTCATTATTCCTGCTAGAGAAGTAGCATTTTGGTTGTTGAGAATTGGAATTTATTAACATGAATAGCTAGAACTTCCAAGTGCTATATAGTTTGTTATATGGTTAACAGTGTCTTAGCATATTGGGAATTTTAGTTAGTTTGTTTTTTTCTAATTTCGATCTGTTCCTTTTAAATTACAGATTTTTGTTGCCATGTTGGTAGACAACTTTTTGTACCCAGTCTCAGCAATGAGATCACATTTCTCTCAATATATCAACTGGTCTGGTGTTCGATACTATTTGAGAAATGGAAAGATCTATAAGGTAAGTTATTTGGATTCGGCTATGATGATGCACCTGCTAGTTTGTCAATAAGAACTGTTTTACAAAGGTCTCTACAACTTGCAAAGTTTTTGTTCATTGGTAACCCTGTTTTCAAAGCTGAGACTCGTTGTGCTGCAAGCACAACATCTAACTCGTAGGAAAACTTAGCTTGATTGAAATGTTCCAGTTACTTAAAGAAAAGCTTTTAACGTTTTGTCCTTTTTGGTTTTTTGTAGATCGAAAGATGTACAGAACTCGGGTCAAATTATTCAGACTTGGGAGGAAAGCATTTGTATGGGAAGAAGGGTTGCCCGCCAAAAGCCTCTTTTCTGAGCTCACTTGCCAGGAGTTTGGCACATTGGTATCAACCAAAGAAGTACGATGGCTAGTGGAACATATTCAAAAGAGCTTTACCAGGCCAATCATTTTTCCTACTGTCCGTTACTTCTTGGCTCAATTGGGATCTCTCTTTCTCTTTTTGTGTTTCTAGAATTAAACTTTTATTCATTATTTTAATTCAATCGATTGATTTATTCTGTTCTGTGTGAGCTCCCATTTAGTGTAGTGCATGTTTATAACTTTAGTGTTTTCCTCATGATAATGTGAAGCTTCATTGATTATGCTGATAACGAAAGCCGCATTAGACGTGCCACAAAGTTGGTACTTGAACAAATATATACCTGAATGGGTAGCTTCCTGTGGGTAGAGGCTTGTGGTGGTCCTTTTGCCGCCATTGGTCGTGTCGGGATAATGACAGAATTGTGGCAAGACATAATGTAGGTTATTGTATATGGCTTATACATTATAAAATTCCGTCCAAAATTTTGGCCCTTCCAAAAAAAAAGGGCACACACAACACAAGCGTACACATTTATGTAGGCTTTTCAAGTTTGGGATGAAAACTCAAAAATAGCATAAAAATGTGGATAATGCAAATGTATAGGTTAACAAACGCAAATCAAAATTAATTCGTGTATAATTCATGTCTTACGCTGGTGGATAAACGGTGTTTAATTTTTACTCAAAATTTAAAATTAATTAGTTATCCTAGTCAACAACTGATCGCCACTTGGCCTTCTGGTCACCAACTCATGTCGACACGGATCCAATTCTTGGTTGACACCATGTCGACGGTGGCCCAGCTACTCATTTTTTATAGGGAAAATAAAGAGAGCTTAAGACACCTACCCAAGACTTATCACCTTAGGAAGATTTTTAAATGTACCTAAATGTAATGAGCCTAAAATAGGAGGTTCATTACATACCCAAGACTTATCACCTTATCCCAAGACTTATTGCATATGAGAGTGTGGCTATTAAAATTAAAATTAGTTGTAGCCAATCAACCTTTGGAGGTAACTGGTTGCAAATAGTTTTCACTCACGCGTGCCCATTTATAATAGGAGGTTCATTTTAAGCTCATTGTAAGTGGGCATATCTAAATATTTTTCCTTCATGACTGGTCTCAGCCAACCCCTTCAGCGCTGGTGATGTATTACTACTTGCTGACTAGAGTCACTTTTCTGCCGGTTAGCCATTTTATGGACATGTCTTATTAAATCTTATAATTTTTTTTTACCTAAACATGCTTTTGAAGAATTAATAGACTAGGTAGTTACTGATAGAAAGCGATCCTACCTCCACAATGACGATTCTCTCATTTCAAGCTATTCCTTACCTTCTTCTTTGCTGGCGACTAGTTCTACATTGTTTGAGAGCTCCAATTTTCTCATATCTCTCATTTTGGAGCTTGGGTGCCTTAAATTATAGAGTTAGGGTTTACAGGGAGTAACTATCCCACATCAATAGTTCTATCATCTATGTTAGTTTATTTGGAAAAACTAAATGAAGTTATTGATATGAGGTAGTGGGAATATATAAGAAGTGAAAATATGACCCGAGAAGGCAGCCTTCAACTTAAATGATGGCCTTTAGTTGAAGTAGACTGTCATAAGGTCAGTTGGAAGCGCGCACCTTAATGAAGCTATCTCGACGAGACACAAAATTCTAACGCTACCAAAACTCATCCAATTTTTTTTTTAGATTATCTTAAAATTCTTGGATTCCACACTTTCCTCCATCAAGCCCTCTACCCATACCCCCCATCACTTTTAGATTTCATTTCATAAAATTTGTGGTCTATGAACTTATTTAATATGCCTTGTACAATATGTGGAATTTATGATTTATGAACTCATTTTGAAATTTGAAAGGTCTTTTTTAAAATAAATGCTTAATTTGATGCATTAATTTATAGATTATGAAATATGAACTCATTGTCAAGTATGCGATTTTAGTTTAATGCATTAATACATTAGGGTGATTGGTCAAATTATTTATAGTGTCTGTTAAATTTAAAATCTTAAATGAGTTTGTTGTATTTTGTTTATGTTTTAGAGTAAAGATCGAGTGTTAATTGTGTTAAAGTTTTCAAAATTTCATCAAAGTAATCAACCACAAATTTTTTTAAATAATAAGGTTATCAAAAACTAATCGATCAGGATAAAGAAATCAACTTAGAGTGAGTTGATTAATCCTAAAAATAATATATCTAACCATTTAAACTTTTGAATGACGAGAATTATAGTTGATCAATTGCTCTTCAAAGCAATCGATAGGTCTCACAGTTTTTCAATTGATTTCAATTTTTTTCTTGGTTTTAAAACAAAGAGATGCATCTCTCTTTAAAAGGGGTTTCGTTGCAAAGTCATACAAGAAGAGTTTTCACTCAGAAAACCATAGAGATTTGATTTTATCACTTAGATTTCATCAAAATTACCTTTAATTTTCTTTCCTGGAAAAAGAAAAGACAAGTTATTGGCCTATGATTCCAAAAGAAATAGTATATTTGTCTTCAAAAGTATATTTTGCAAACAAATATAGAAGACTTTATTGTATTTTGAGAACATTTTTGTAGAGTTCTTGATTATGCACCAAAATAAAAAAATGGGAAGGGGGGAGGATAAATATTATTTATAAGAGAGTGATTCACGCCTTTAAGTATAGCCTATTATAACACATCTCTTACAATAAATTTTAAGGTTTAAAACAATCATTTTAATAAAGTATTAATCATTTATTATAGCCATCGTATGAGGTTTATTAAATTGAAAGATTTAAAAAGTTGAAGCTTTCAAGTTACAAGTCAAGGAATTCTACCAACAAATTGTAATTTAAGTTTTAGATGATTTAAACGAATGAATTGTGACTTATTTGTATTTAGTAATGAGTTATGTATTAAAATAATTTAGAATGAATAAGAATCTCGGGTTTTAGGCTTTTAGAGGAGAGATAATGGTTGTATGTGTAGAGGCATGGTTTATTTTTCTAGATATTATTAACTAGGTTAATTTAAATTAATGTACAAGTTGGTTCAGTCAGCCAAGTATTCGTGACTGAGATGGGTTTTAAAACACTAATACTTTTGCTTTATAAATTTATTTTAAAAATTAAATAAGAAAAAGTTTGTATTAGCCTAATCATCGGATCAAGATTAACAGCTAAAAGGGGCAAAAAGTAATATATGTTCTTTTATTTATATGTGTTGTCAAATAAAAAAATAAATAAAAAAATAAAAACAACTTTGCTGACAATTACAAATTTTATCCTACTGCATACGCGCGCGAGCCCGAGGCTCATAAAAAAACATTAAACGTTAGCGGCCGACGTGGAATCCTTCAGCCGACGTAAAAGACCAAATCATAGGGCCAGTGAACATTCTGGAATGTAGGCTACTTGGGGTCAGCATGGAAACTTCCTTTCACCGTCCATCTGGACATTTGAGATGGACGGCATTCAACCCACCTCACGAACATTCCAGAAACTCGGATCGCCCTGCATAAAAGAATTGGAGCCCCTCTAGCCCACTCACGCTACGAAGGCTGCGGCTCCTGCTTCTGCTCTCGTTTCATTTTCCATTTTGCCGTCCGATCCGTTCGTCGTTTCTGCAATAATTTTTCTTTGATTTCGATTGATTGGTAGCTAATATGGCCGGCAAGGGTGAAGGTCCGGCGATCGGTATCGACCTCGGGACGACCTATTCGTGCGTGGGCGTGTGGCAGCACGATCGGGTGGAGATTATCGCCAACGATCAGGGCAACCGGACGACTCCCTCCTATGTTGGCTTTACCGACACCGAGCGTCTCATCGGAGATGCTGCTAAGAATCAGGTCGCCATGAATCCGATCAACACCGTATTCGGTTAGTACTCTCTGAATAACTCTTGATCTGCTTCTTATTGTCCTTGGGTTTTTAGATCGGGTATTCTTTTTAGTCCGTTGTTCGTGTTGTTTACCTGATTGCAGTTTCCGTTATTTCAAATAGATTGGATCTGGAATTGCTGTGGGTGCCTAAATAGGCATCAAGGAGATTTTTTTGTTGCCTTAATGCTAAACTTCAGATAATATTTTAGGATTGTCTTAAAAATTGCATCTTTATCATTTGTTGTTTGATACTGATAAATTTCTGTAACTCTAGCCTTCATTTCCGATATCTGCTCCGTGTTCTTATATTATTGATTGTTTGTCCTAGCATAATTTGTGAATGAAATGCTGCGAATGTGGCAGTTAGCTTCAAAGAGATAATCTTTTCTCGATTGATGCTAAAATCTACATCTATATTATTTGTTTTGCTTCTATGTCTGATGTTGAGCAACTGTTGTAAGTCTAGCTTGTCTCCACTAATCTCGTGCTCCATGTTATCATATTATTGGTTGTCGACCTAGCATGGTTTTATATCTGCATCCTACAGGACGGAAACTGGTTTCCTGCCTCTTTGATCTGTATGTCTGTTTTTTGGGTTGGTTTCCTATAATGTTTATTTTTTCAGATTTTAGAAGTGTGTTTCAGTTTTTTTGTACTATCATGGTTTTATATCTGTATTCTGCAGGACGCTGTGATCTACTTGTCTGCTTTTTTATATTTTTGTGTAGATTTTAGAAGTGTGTCCCACTTTTGATGTCTATATACATGGTCTAAATGAATGTATTGAGTGCTGCGGTTTTCCTTGGACTGGCACTAACCATTTGGATGGTTAATTGCAGATGCTAAACGTCTCATTGGTAGGCGATACAGCGATGCTTCTGTACAGAGTGACATCAAGCTCTGGCCGTTCAAAGTTATTCCTGGTCCGGCTGACAAACCCATGATTGTTGTTAGCTACAAGGGTGAGGACAAGCAGTTTGCTGCTGAGGAGATATCTTCCATGGTTTTGATGAAGATGCGTGAGATTGCGGAAGCCTACCTTGGCTCCGCCATTAAGAATGCTGTTGTCACGGTTCCTGCATACTTCAATGATTCTCAGCGTCAGGCTACCAAGGATGCTGGAGTTATTGCTGGCCTTAACGTGATGCGTATTATCAATGAGCCCACAGCCGCTGCTATTGCCTACGGTCTTGACAAGAAGGCCACCAGTGTCGGTGAGAAGAACGTTCTCATCTTCGACCTTGGTGGTGGGACCTTTGATGTGTCTCTCCTCACCATTGAGGAGGGTATCTTTGAGGTCAAGGCGACTGCTGGAGACACTCACCTTGGGGGTGAAGACTTTGACAACAGGATGGTGAACCACTTTGTGCAGGAGTTTAAGAGGAAGCACAAGAAGGACATTAGTGGGAACCCGAGGGCTCTTAGGCGTTTGAGGACCTCTTGTGAGAGGGCGAAGAGGACTCTCTCATCCACTGCCCAGACCACGATTGAGATTGACTCTCTCTACGAGGGTGTTGACTTCTACTCCACCATTACCCGTGCTAGGTTTGAGGAGCTGAACATGGACCTCTTTAGGAAGTGTATGGAGCCCGTTGAGAAGTGTCTGAGGGATGCAAAGATGGACAAGAGCACTATTCACGACGTTGTCCTTGTTGGTGGCTCTACCAGGATTCCCAGGGTGCAACAGTTGTTGCAGGACTTCTTTAATGGAAAGGAGCTCTGCAAGAGCATCAACCCTGACGAAGCCGTGGCCTATGGGGCTGCTGTTCAAGCTGCGATTTTGAGCGGTGAGGGTAATGAAAAGGTCCAGGACTTGCTGCTTCTAGATGTTACTCCTCTGTCTCAAGGTCTTGAGACTGCTGGAGGGGTTATGACTGTACTGATCCCGAGGAATACCACAATTCCCACCAAGAAGGAGCAGGTCTTTTCTACTTATTCGGATAACCAGCCTGGTGTATTGATCCAGGTATATGAGGGTGAGAGGGCCAGAACCAGGGACAACAATCTACTTGGCAAGTTCGAGCTATCTGGAATTCCACCTGCACCAAGAGGCGTGCCCCAGATTACTGTTTGCTTCGACATTGATGCGAACGGTATTTTGAATGTCTCTGCGGAAGACAAGACCACCGGCCAGAAGAACAAGATCACCATTACCAACGACAAGGGTAGACTCAGCAAGGAGGATATTGAGAAGATGGTCGAAGAGGCAGAGAAGTACAAGTCTGAGGATGAGGAGCACAAGAAGAAGGTGGAGTCGAAGAATGCTTTGGAGAACTACGCTTATAACATGAGGAACACCATTAAGGACGAGAAGATTGGGTCTAAGCTGGATCCGGCTGACAAAAAGAAGATCGAGGACGCTATTGAGGCTGCGATCCAGTGGCTTGACGGAAACCAGTTGGCTGAGGCTGATGAATTCGATGACAAGATGAAGGAGCTAGAGAGCGTCTGCAACCCGATCATTGCCAAGATGTATCAGGGTGGTGCTGGTCCTGACATGGGTGCCGGCATGGATGATGATGTTCCCCCCAGTGGCAGCGGTGCTGGTCCAAAGATTGAGGAGGTCGATTAAGTTGGTGTCATGGTTTGTTGGTTACATTCTTAATTGTCTATTGGATGATATGATCCAATTTATCCTATATTTTTATTTTTGCGGTTGGAACGCAGAGATATATGTATTTCATTTTGTTGGTTTTAGGTTATCTCATATTTCATCTTCGGAACTCTTGGCTTCGGATATTATCTGTTGCCAGAACAAAATTAGGCTTTGATTTCCTTTTAATGCCACCTTAGCCGTTGTTGTAATGGTGGTGTTTCCGCCATCTTCATTCTTTCTAGTCTCGTATTATCCAATCTAAAACGTTGTCACCAGATAGCTACACTTGGGCTATCGAACTTCGTCCGGGTCTTGGAGTCCCTAAGTGACAAAGATGCAGAAGATCTCGTGTTCTATGGACAACGAGGTGAGCGAAAATTGTGCCACAATGATAATATGAAAACTTCGTCCAGTGCTCAGTGCTGGAGATGTAGAAGATTTCGTGTTCGACAGACAAGAAAGACAAGGAGGTGAGTGAAATTTTAGCCCCAAATTAGATTTGCCTATTTTTAATGGACAATTTTATATAGAAGAAGATTTTTTGGATTAGATCACGTAAGTGTAATGTTGTTTTGATTATATGGAAATATTGGATATATCTTTGATATATGAGATTATTAATGCTATTTTCTTTCACGTACATGATGAATGATTGATAATAAGGTCCGATGATGGAACTTGCAATTTAAGATTAACTTGCTTTTATTTGGATAGTCACTGGTTATTATTTGTTTATGAACGTTTCATATGTTTAGTTGGTTTAATCATTCCTCTTCTTTTTTTATTTTTTTAAATAATGCAAAAAAATTCAGGCTATTTGTATAATGCTCCGTAGCAGCACACACGGGCCAGAGAAACTTGATTTGATTGATAGCCTTTACTTATAGCCTTTTTATGTTTATCTATGTACTATTAATTAAATTTATTTTTATTATCTTATTGTGTACTGAAAATTTATTTTTACTTATCTTGTGTTTAGATGAACGCTAGAACGCTAGATTCCGTTGTGATTCCTATCGTATATTCTGTCATGCATTCTAAAAAAACTAAGATTTTGATTTGTGTTATGAAATCAGGCGTCTAAAATGTAAGATTTTGGTTTGTATTTTAAAATTAAGAATATGAAATGTAGCAGTCTAAAATATAGAACGACTAACGCCATATAAATGATGAGGATGCAGAAGATCTCGTGTTCTATGGACAACGAGGTGAGCAAAAATTTTGCCGCAAGTATAATATGAAAACTTCGTCCAGTGCTCAGTGCTGGAGATGTATAAGGAAATAGACCTTATGTAGGTGCTAGAGTTAGTCCTCCTACTGTAACTCAATTCAAAGGAAAAGCACCATTACAGTAAGCTCTTTAAGCCAAATTCACCAAACCAGAACCTTTAAGGGCACAAACTAAATATAGCACTTCTCAGGATCATTCTAAAGTTAATTTGTATGCACCACCACCTCCTCTAACGTGTTATCATTACGGTCAGTAAGGGCACAAATCAAATATTTGCCCTCAGCGGCAAGTAAATCAATCTCACTTAGCCTCTTAATAACAATATACTTGTAAAATATGAGGAATCGGTTGTTGGTGAAGAGGAAATCCCAGTAAAGCTAGTTAAACAAGATGATGGGTTAGATTGTGATGATCATCCAGTCATTATGGTTATTAGAAAAATTATACTCAGTCCAAAAGCAGATACTCAGTCACAACGACACAATTTTTTTCAAACTCAAGGCAGTGTTAAATATAGGGTATGCTATGTTATTATTGATAATAGCAATAGTGAGAACCTTGTGGCAAAGAGTCTTGTAGACAAGCTCCAATTGAAGATTGAGTCTCACCCAACTCCGTATTCAATTGAATGGATGAGAAATGCGGGAGAAGTAAAAGTCACTTAAAGATGTTGGGTCCCTTTTTCCATTAGTCGATCTTATAAAATTGATATTTTTTGTGATATAATCAATATGGATGTATGTCATTTAATTTTAGGAAGGCCATGGCAATTTGATGAAGATGCCACCCATAGTGGAAAATATAATACTTACAGTTTTCAACACAAAGGAGTCAAGATAGTGTTGATGCCAAGTTGTGGAGAATCTTTGTCAAAAGGAAACAACACATTCAACATGTCTTTTCTTTTATATTCTGATTTGTGTCGAAGTTTGGAAATTAATTGATACTGTAGTTGTCAAGGACTCAGCACAACCTAACTATTATTCCATAGTCAGTTCAGCAATTTATGGAAGAATTCAAGGACAGCATTCCAGAAGAATTACCCAACCAGTTGCCTCATTTGAGACACATCCATCATCAAATTGACTTGTTGCCAGGGGCTAGTCTTCCTAATTTACATCACTACATATTATCTCCAAAAGAACACGAAATTCTCCAAAATTAAGTAGAGGAATTGCTCAAGAAAGGTTTTATTCGTGAGAGTATGAGCCCATGTGTAATTCTAGCCTTGCTAGTTCCAAAAAAAGATAGCTCTTGGCTTATGTGTGTTGACAGCCGAGCCATCAACAAGATAACCATTAAATATCGATTTCCAATACCTTGTTTGGATGATATGTTACACAAGTTGGCTGGTTCTAAGATCTTTTTAAAACTGGATTTAAGAAGTGGATACCATAAAATTAGGATCAAATCCGACGTGAATGGAAAACAATTTTTAAAACTAAGGACGGTTTGTATGAATAGCTCGTAATGCCCTTTGGCTCTCAAATGCACCAAGCAATTTCATGAGATTAATGGCTCAAGTGTTCAAGTCACTTATATGGGAAAATGTGTAGTAGTGTATTTTGATGATATTGGTATATAGCCATGATGAAGTTCAACATATGCAACATCTTAGAGAGGTATTCACACTACTACAACTTCATTCTTTATTTGTCAACTTTAAGAAATGTAGTTTTCTCACCACCTCTTGGTTACATTGTGGGAGCTGATGGTATCAGTGTGGATGAAGCTAAAATTAAAGCCATTCAAGATTAGCCAGTCCCTAAAAATGTGAGTGAAATCCAGAGTTTTCATGGATTGGCTACGTTTTATCAAAGATTCATACGAAATTTTAGTGCTATTGTTCCACCTTTGACTGAATGTCTCAAGAAAAACCAATTTTGTTGGACAGACCAAGTGCAGAACAATTTTGATTTACTCAAGAAGAAATTGATCTGAGCTCCTATTTTGGCTTTACCAGATTTCAATAAAAATTTTGAAATAGAAACTGATGCTTCTTGTCTTGGAATAGGTGCTGTTTTATCTCAGAAAGGGCGTCCAGTCACATATTTTGGTGAAAAACTAAATGATGCAAGGAAAATTGGCCAGTTTACACTCTTGAGTTCTATGCTATTGTTCAAAGTCTTTGTCATTGGCAGCATTATTTACTTCATCAAGAGTTCATTTTGTACACTGATCATAAAGCATTAAAGTTTGTACAAAGTCAAACGAAGATGAACCAAATGCATGCTCGTTGGATAGAAGACATTCAGGAGTATAATTTTGTTATTAGGTATAAGTCTGGGCAAACTAATAAAGTAGATGATGCTTTAAGTATCACTACTCTAAAGATTGGACTCCTGGGATTTGAATTTATTAAGGAGCTTTATCAGAATGACTCAGATTTTGATCGAATTTGGGCATCTATAAGTGATAGTAAAGATGGTCATAATGACTACCATTCATCAGGGTTATCTTTTCAAGGGCAACTGTCTGTGTATTCCCAATGTTTCTCTTCGCACTCAGCTCGTTTCAGAGGTTCATAGTGGAGGGTTGGCATGCCATTTTAGTAGAGACAAAACCATTTAGCAAGTAGCTGAATTTATTTTTTTGCCACGATTGCGCAAAGAGGTACACAAAGTGATCAAACAGTGCTATATATGTCAGCAGTCTATGGTTCAGATACAAAAAAGTAAGCCTTCATACTCCCTTACCTATCCCACAAGGTCCTTGGGAAGACTTGACAATGAATTTTATACTAGGACTTCCTAACACTCAAAGGGGTGTTGATTCCTTTTTTTTAGTAGTTGATAGATTTTAAAAAATGTCTCACTTTCTGGCTTGCAAGAAAATGACTTATGGATCTAAAGTGCCACATATTTTCTTTAAGGGAATTGTGTTCCTTAGTCGCTTTTGGAGAACTGTTTGGAAGCGGTTAGATACTAAGCTACAATTCAGCTTCACTTGGCATCCTCAAATCGATGGACACAATGAGGTGGTAAACCAATCATTGGGTAATATTTTGAGTTGTCTTGCTGGACATCAACCAAAATAGTGGGATTTGTTTCTCTGTCAAGCTGGGTTTGCCTATAATTCCACCATCACTAGATCAACTGGCATGACTCCTTTCCAGATTGTTTATGGCTATAATCCTACTCAAGTTTCTGATTTTTTAGTCCAATCAATTTCTAAAGATGACCATGCTGCTGCTTTCAAGACTATTCGAACATTCTCTAATTTACATGCTGAGGTTAAACAGGCACTCTAGCAATTTAATGTTGCCTATGCTTCTCATGCTAACCAATCAAGACGAGAGCAACTGTTTGATGTTGGTGATCTAGTTATGTTTATCTTCAGAAAGAAAGGCTACCTACGGGACACTATCATAAGCTGCTTCATCGGAAAATAGGTCCCTACAAGATTATTCCTAAGATTAACAATAATGCTTATGTGGTGGATCTGCCTTCTCACTTTCATATTTCGAAAACTTCTAATGTGATAGATTTGTTTCCATATGTTGCTTCTGATGATCCTGTTGCACTGTGATGACTTTCTTGTTTCCTTGACCCACTTCAGTCCACTATTGCCATCTTTAAAAAGTAAGGTAAATCTGATGAAGTTTATTCTGAAACAAGGATCTCTCGTCATGAGAGCGAGAATTGTTTTGTCTGTTGTATAGGATATATTAGTCTTTTTTAAAATGTATGAAGATTTAATAGTCATCTTACTTGTAAAAGGAGTATAAAAATAGTTTATTGTTTACATTAGGAGGTAGAGATTCAATTTCTGAAAACTTGGTAATTAATTAGAATTGGACTCATTGGAGTCAGAGTTCTCTGCTTTGTGGACTCGGAGCTACTATCTTGTGGATTCGAGGTGGTGTGGTTAGTGGATTCTAACCATTCTTTCTGTGATTTGTGAAATAAAATTCTTTTTTGCAGAATTGTCTTTGTTCATTGGTTTGTGTTGTAATCGACTGGGAAGAGTAACGATTCTAGATCCAAATTGCTTCAATGTTAATATGCCCTCGGTGCACAGGGCAAGTGACTTTTATGTGGGTTTAAGAACCCCACCTACCCATGGAGTCGTCAAATAATGAAATGGTGTATCGGGCATATATTAATTACTTCCTTATTTTAATAAAATTTTCAAGATAGCAAGAAAGTGCATATGACTTATTTCCTTATTTTAATTAAAATTTCAAGATAGCAAGAAAATTATGAAGATTCAAGATATATTGGAGTAAAAAATATCATTGACCCAACCCGGTGGGGTCACAGGTCCAACATGTGGTTGTTTTGAACTGGTACGGACTTAGGGTTTATTTGTTTGGTCTAATTCAAACCTAAACTGAATAAGCCACTGAAAAGTCGTTTAAAAGTTATCTTTTCAGTGCATTTGTTTTGCACTGAATTCAGCCACTTAATTAGTCAGTAAATCAGAGGTTAGTTGATAAAATGAAGTCGTCGGTCATATTTGTTATATCCAGTGAATGCCTATGAAAAACTAGCCTGACTTTGTCCTCCTAGCCGCGGTCCCTACTTGTCTTCTCTTGTCCCCCGTCTTAGCGCATATCGTCCCTGCCATTTCTAGCCACCGCCTCCTTGCCAGGCCCTCAACCACCTCTCTCTCTAATAACCTCCCTCCCTCTCTCTAAATTAGTGCGAAGCAAAGCCATCGTCGCCACCGCCTCGCTGGACCCTCATCGTCTCGTTTCCTTTCGTTGTCCCCTTTCCTTTTCCCCACCTCCGTCGACCATCATCTCCTTCTCTCCATTTATCCATCCACGACACACTCCCTTCACCCTTGTACACAACACTCCCTGACCTCTACTCCGACACCAGCACAACCTTGGTGCTTTCAAGGTGTTGTGAGTGATAATCTATTTGACACATATGAGGACAACAATGTGGATCTTGAGGCATATTTTGAAGAAGATATTGATGAGCCACCACATGAGAGAGGAGATGTGGAACATGAGAACTTTATGAATCAAAATTAGAGTATGTGTGGGTGGTTTGTATGTGTTTTTAATGTATCAAAATTGTATGAGACTTATTGTGGTTGGTAGTTTTGTAATTAAACATGATTTTGTATTTATGTATTTTTTAATAGAGTTTAGTAATTTTCCTTTTGGACCTTTTTCCATATAGTCCCCCAGCAAAGTTTGAGTTGGATAGTGTAGATTATTTAAATAGTAACTAAATATTTAATAAAATAAAAAATAAAAATATTTTTTTATTTGGTTTGATTGCCAACTATGAACACTCTGCATATATGATCTTTACTACAATAATTTTTTTTAGTATAAATTAAAAATTTATTTATTTTAAATTTTTTAAAATTGAACATATTCAGATTTAGATTTAGATTCAAATTCAATGTGAAATTCAGATTGTGGGCTTTTCAGAATTTTTAGTTGGCTTTTCAGATTCAAATTTAGACCAAACAAATGAACCCTTAAAAGTCAGTGTTTTAAAAACTGACAAGACATATCCGGTCAAACCATGTTCGATCAAACCTGGTAAATTTTTCGGGTCAAGTTATTTACTAGTTAAATTTGGGTTCAAAATTTACGGACAAGTTAGTAGCCGGGTATTTTAAAAGAATGTGGCAATATACACCCCATTAAATTCTTATGTTCCCTATTTCTAATTTGCACCAAAATGTCTCACTCATCCCCCACACTTAAAAAATATTCTCCCATATCTTTACCCCATTTCCCTCTTCCTTTCTTCTTTGGCTCCGGCTGGCGTCATCATGGGTATAGTGACTACTCTCATCTCCCTCTTGTTGGCCAAGGCCATATCTTACTTAGGTGACCATGTAGAGACTTTGGCTAGTGTGATTAGAGCATGTCCTCGAGGAGGCTATGGCCATGCGGAGGCTTTGGCCAATGCGGTAGAGCATAACCTTGAGGAGGCTCTAGCTAGCACATCTAGAGCTTGGCCATGTAGAGGGCTCTGGCCAATGCGAGGCCATTGCGGGCACCTAGGCATGGGGTCTAGTTGTAGCTTAGAGGCCAAACTGAGCTTGGCCTCCTCCACCTGAGGTGGCCAGCCCAAGTCTCCTTTGCTTGCACAAGGCCATATCTGGACACTTAACGCTAGCTGTCCATTTGTTAAAAATTGGGGTAAGAGGTCGTTGTTCGCCTCTGTCGTATCGTTGGTGTCACCATTGTTGCTAGAGTGAGAAGGTGAGACTATTTTTTTGGTTGGGGGAAGATGGAGAAACTTGATGGGGAAGGTAGGGATAATAAAGTAAGGAACAAATAAGAAATTTTTTACTTGTGTTAGGGCACACAAGAGTTTAGAAGGGTGCATATAGTCACGTTCATTTTAAAAACATTGCTCGAGTTGTTTGAGTTGGTCTAGATTTTAAACACTAACGCTAAGAGACCCATCTGAAAAATCTTGGGGCCCATTTAATAAATGTGGGCCATGAATGGAAAAAACCCTGGTTTAGTGTTGCAAACGGGCTTGACTCATTAGCATAAAGTTTTGGGTCAGCTAGTAGGCTTGCAACAACAAAATTAAATGGGTCAACGGCTAAGAAATAAGTTTTAAGAGTTAGGACTCATTTAAAAATCTTTAAATGGCCATGGGTAGGGCTACCAATGGAACGAAATGGTTATTGTAAGGACCCTCATCTTTAAACCGGTTTTGGTTTTCTTTAATTATGGATTATCGTGAGATTTACGCATTTTCTGATCTTATTCGGTGATTTCGTAGATAAATAGTATTTGTGATGGTTTTAACCAAAATTAACTTCAACATTAGTGGTTTTAAGTAATTTTAAACTAAATATAAAATTTTGAGATTTTTCAGAATTTTCACTATTTTCCCAAAAATTAGGGTTTTGGCGGGACCCTGTGGGCCCCACCGTCGAAAATTTTATTTTTCTGTCAAATGAACCTAGACATATACTTAAGGTCCCACAAAATTTTTCAGAATTTTATTAGGCTTAAATTGTAATTAAATTTGTAAAATACCCACTTTTAGCCTACTTTTCATATTACACCCCAAAACTTACCTATGCCTACCCCAACCCTTACTATAAAAGGGCAAACCAGAGCCATTTCTATTTTTGGGAATAGGCTAAGGATGGAGGGCTGGCCTAATCCCTACTTAGGCCCGAATTAGAAGCCGATTAAGGTAAGCTTGCTCTAATTAAGCACTAATCCATGGCTTTTCTCTTAATTTCTTCCAAATCTACCATTTTCCCCTTGATTCAATTCATTTTTGACCATCAAAAGCTACTGATTTGTGTTTTACTACAAACCCTAACATTCAAAATTCGATTTTTACTACCAACAAGCCCTAGATCTAAGGTTTAATTAGGGATTTCTTGGGTAAATTGATTTCTATTAGAGTTTAATTCAAACTCATTGTGTTTTCAAGGATTTCAAGAAGGGTGACTCTTCAATCCGAGCTTAATCAAGTGCTGAGGTAATGGGTCTTCGAAATCTCTGTTTATCCATGGTAAAACTCTTTATTTTTGGCTTATTTCGAAATAGTTTGCTTGATTTAGTGTGTTAATGGTAAGATTAGAAAATGGAATTATTTAATCCCGATTTCTTAAGGTTTTGCATTATTATGGTTTGGTTTGATATTCTGGAAGTCAAGGAGGACTTTTGATGATGATTAGGGTGTTAGATGTGGATTTGAAGTGTTATTTATGATGTTTCGGTTTGATTTTGCGAAAGGAAGAAGATGACTGTTCTGCCGTGTTGGCGATCGATCGGCCTTGCAGGGCGATTGATCGGCTGAACTGTAAATTTTAAATTTTTGCGTGTAACTGATCGAACGGCCTAAAGGGCGATCGATCGGCTACACAGGAAATTGTGTGTTGTGCATATGATGTCTATTTTGATGATTCCACTTTAGCTTGCCAATTTTATATGAATGTGGAGTGTTTTAAGCTATGTTAGGCTACTGAAAATACATGCTATTGAGTTTATAGAGTTGAGACATATGCTTAGAGATGGTGGGATGACTTATGTTTTGTGGCATGATGTTGGAATCGTTATCTTGAGATTATGAACGGTTGTTTCCCTTTGGATAAGCATATATTTTCAGTAGGACTACAATCATTGTTGGACTGATTTGTCATGATAGATTGTGGTTAGTGGTGTGTGTGGATGTTGGTGAATGCCATGACTCAATGATGAAATGAGTGATGTTATATGTGTTTAGCCTTTGTGGTTGAGTTTTGAATCTAGCTATGATTTCAACGATTCTTCTACTATGATTTCCTCTGGAATTCATGTTTAGATAGAAATTCACATGTGTAGTGTAGTAGTGAGTTGATTTTCAAGCATGTTGATATGCATTATGTGAAAGGCTTCTACTAGTTACATACACATGTGGGGGTTAAATGATGATGTTGAAGCTTAATATTGTGATTATGAATGATGCATTAGGGGTTGGTGAGAGCACTTATCATGATTAGGATTCATGTATGCTTTGCCCACGCATGTACCATGTTGCACGCATCATGAAAATGGATTTCCAATTGAGGCTTCATCGTGATTAATCGAATTTGACCGATTGGATGCAATGTGATGGAATTGTGTGCCGGGTTTATCGGTCGTGGATTAATCGCAAGTTGATTGGTCCAAAAGGACATATTTTGATTTGAAGTTCCTGTGTCGAACGATTTGAAGTTCCTGTGTGGAACGAGTGCACTCCCCGGGTTGAGTCTTGTTAAATGGAAGGATGTGGGGACGAGTTGTATACTTGTCTTACGGATATGTGAGAATGTTATTATGTGTGTCATCTGGACCCTGAGAATCCAGTGTGGTATGCCGTGTGCACCCCGCTACCACGTGTTCTAGGGTTCTCTGTGTGAGAACTCGGGCTCTTCCCTCCGCAGGAGATGTCCCTGGGCGAACACCCCTGCTCTAGATTCTATGTGTGAGAATGGGACATCCTTGGCCAGGATCATCCAGGGCGAGCAGTATTAGGGATTGACAACCCCGATCTTTCTTGAATTCTTGTGTAGAATTTTGGACCATGACACGCCTTCGTGACCTTGTCTATGCTCCCGTCTGTGTGACATTAATGTGTGATTACTCCTTGATGGAGGTTGATTGTGATGATGCTATGCATGTGGAATATGTATGTTAGAGATACATCCATGCATGTTGGTGTTGATGTTATGCATGTGGAATATGTATGTTAGAGATACATCCATGAATGTTGGTGTTGATGTTATGCATGTGGAATATGTATGTTAGAGATACATCCATGCATGTTGATTTTGATGTTATGCATGTGGAATATGTATGTTAGAGATACATCCATGCGGGATTGGTTATGATGTGAATGCATGTGGGAATATGTATGCTAGAGATACATCCATGCAGGTTGAATTATGCATTATGATGCAGTGTTAAGTGATATGAATGTGTGATCAGAAAGTAATGCACCATGTAAATCTTTGATCTGAACGATCTCATTTCTAAGCTATCGTATTTTCTACGTTGACAGTGATATTAAAACCATTGCTGAGTGTTAAACTCACCCCTCTTTTGTGTTTTGATTTGGGGTTGCGTGGTGCAACACGCAGACGGACAGGATTGCCTCTTTGAGGAAAGGTCAGAGGTAGCTTGGGTGTGATGATGGAGATCGTTGCGTGACTTACCTTCGTTTGTTTCATGCTTTACGTTAGAACCTTTGTGTAGAGTTCTTGTTTTAGATTTATGTCATATACTACAGTTGTGATGCTTATGACTTATTTTGAGCCGGTGTGGGCTTTACTTAACTAAGCTTGTGGGTTTGAGATTGTTGTTTACTTTATGATAAATAACACCTTTTTCCTTCCCTTTTTATTTACTCTTGCTCAAAGGATTGTGCGCACTCCGTGTTTCTGTTAATTGCCCGTGGTTAGGGATTAAGTCTTCCGCTAGATTGTTTTCTCAATTTTCACTTCGTCGCCCCCGCGCGCTTGACCGGCCCTTGGACAGGGTTCGGCTCGGGTCGGGCATCGCCGGGGCGTGACAGTTATGGTATAACCTATTTTATTATTATAACTATTTCTCAAATTTTTATTCATAATTGTTCTATTAAATAAACGGTATAGGTACTTCCATAAACATTTCATCCACTAATAATCGACTAGTTTATTTGATAACCATTATCTCTTTCACTTTTTTAAATCTACTAAAAAATACTAGAATTAACATTTACTATTAACTAAATCAAATATTACTGAGGTTAAAGACTAATGTCACTCCTGCTACTGTTTATAGTTGTTATAAATAAATTGTGAGGATTAAATATTAATCGTAAGTGGACACATACATTAGGCAAATACCTAATAAAATACCTTATTTTCTAATAATTCTAAAGCATCGCCCCACTGCCTATTTTAAAAGAATCCCAAGTATTTCATTGCCTATTTTAAATGAATCCCAAGTATTTTGAAGGTATTTTGTAGGCAGCAATACGACCACCTGCATTGATGCACATCATCCATTAGTGGCTTGTTGTGCACGATGATTAGACAGACTCGACCAATTAGTGAAGGATTAGTGCTTAGCCTTTACTTTATTATTTCCATAGTTGCTTGGATGATTTGCTATTGTAATAGTTAGTATTATGGATATTTAGATATATTTTGGGTTGGTTCCGTCAGTGGCCTGGGTTAGCCGACCCACTGACTGGCATTCGTCCCTAGGGGACTAGTCATCCCCTATATGGGGAGATCTCCTTTCTTTTGAGGTTATACAAGTATTGAATTCCAGTTTCTCCTTTTTCTTCTCTATTTCTTCCCTTTCGCTGCGTAGTACTCCTAAGTATCGATTGTGCCTGCATCGGGCACATCATGCCTCTTTAAAGTGATGTTTAAAAATATGGCCTGAACCCCAACCCGGATTAGTGGATGAGCTGGGCCAACCAGATTGAACTGTGGGTCAAGTCGGGTTGACTTGAATGATGACATCATTACATAAAGAAATTTAAAAGAGTGGCCCCATGATTCAATTTTTTTTATTTAAAGCTTTTCAAAATTTCACTTACACATTTTTTCAATAAGTAAATCATCATTCCAAATTTCCAATCTAACATATACAAACATGATTCGTAACATAATTATGATTCTAATCAATATATCTCAAGGGACTATTCAGGTATAGAATTTTGGTAAGATATCATCAATTTTTTGCCCCAATTCAAGTCAAAAATATCGAAATCCTGATTAGGTGCAAAAGGTGGGTAGAATTAAAAATTCCGTTTGAAAGTTAATTCAAGGCTGTTTTCATATGGAATCAGTTGGAATAACCAAATCACCACGTGAGGTGATTTTGTCAATTTTGGCTCCCATCCTCCTATTTTGGAAATAAAAATTCTATGTTTCAATTATTATCTCTCATATTAATTTGAGTATCAAGAAGCATGTCATATAGATGGGGTCCACAATTAAAATTTAAAATTACCTACCCATGTGAGATCTTTTTTAATAGGGCTTGAATTTAGGAGCACAATAGTACAAAGAACGTGCATATACGAGTTCGGGAAAGTGGGTTATATTAAAATAAAGTGGCATCTAAATTTATTCTAAAAAATTTCATTGTCAACCATAATTCTCATTCGTGGGTGAATTATTGGAATTAATTCCGAAAAATTCTACTTCTATTTTTAAAAAATTCTACATCCAAACAGCCCCCAAATATCGAAATAAACTACTCACACCACTCATTCAAAGTTAAGCTAGCTAATACTTAAATCGAGCCAGTTTGAGATGGGCCAAGCAAGAGTTTGTTTCCATTAACCTAAATTCGAGTTTTGATTTAAGCTAATTTGAGTCTAGCTTCAAGGAAAATAGAGTTGGCTCAACAATTCTACGCCAAATTCACCAATCCTTTCCTTCCATAAGCAAACACTTCATAAGATTAATTATTAAAAATAAAAACACTCACGAGTTTGAGTTATCTGAACAAAATCTAAACTAACCTGTGAGCTACAAACCATTTTGTATGGTGTATGTGTACCTAGTTAAGATATCAGCCCACAAGATCAAAAATGAACCCTAACCTAATATGATTAGAGAAATTAGACAAAGTAACCAAATGAGAAACATCGAAGGGAAATGAATTTAAGAGAATATACAATATAAATTATAGATAAATATTTTTAATCAAAAAATTTGTAGATGGATATGACACACTAGAAAGAGCAAATCATCTTCTAAGTGGCAGCTTTTAATAACTATAATGAATGATTATAAGTAGTTAAATTAATTCAATAAATATTTTAAAATTTAAATGACATCTTCCGTTGAGTAAATCATGATATGAAAAATATTGTAAAAGACCATAAGTCAATCTCTTTTGAAATTTAAAAACTTAAGACTAATGAGTATAATATATTTATAATTTTTTAATATGACAAACATGTAATAGATAAAGGGTATCGAAGAACATTTTCATTGCATGAGATAATGGTTGAGCAAAATTATCCTCTTATTTACATATCGAATAAAGTTAAACGTGCTATTTAACTTCTTAACAGTACTGAACGGTGAGAGGGTAGAACAGGTCCATTGCTTTGTGAATCTGTTTAATGATCTCAAAGTTGGGAAAAACTGCTATGACTGCCCGTTTTCTTCAGATGTTTGATGTTTTCTTTCAGAAGAAGGAATCATTTATACTGGTAGATTTAGATCTGCAAGTTATAGCACTTGATTGTAGCACACTTTCTGATTCTAAGTACAGTACATGGAAGACCAACTTAATTACCCTGCGTAGCACGTCTGTGCTAGTAGTTGAAGATTGAATTGAGATGACAATACTAAGAAATCTCAATCACCTTGCTCAGGATCCACAAAACTAGAGACATTTCAAAGGCGAACAAAGTATAAAGCAGCCCACGATCCAGCGTAAATCCGAACAAAGTGATGCCCCCATTATTATGTTGTAGATAGTTCACTGGCGATTTCAGCAGCATAGCGAAAGTCAGCTTTATGAATGCAAATGAAAACCGCAAAAAAGGAAGTTGATGAATCATAGAAGACTCACCTAGTGCTTGTCTCGTCTCATATGAAGAGGTGTGAAGCGCAAGGCAAATGGCACAAGCACCGTCACGTTGCTGGGGGGCTCCATCAGCAGCATTAGTTGCTCTGGTTTGGCCGATCAGCTGAGGGAGAGTGGATTCTTTGCCAGAAAGTTCGTCGGACGCAGCACTGGACGTGCATGACATGAGCATGTGCCATCTCGTGGCAATGGCTACGACCCCCTGGGCTCTATGTGTGATTCTTGCGGCTCCCATCAGACACAGGCAGAAACCACTCAGCTGGACGGCTGAACACACCTGAAACAGCATGTTTTAATTGTTCCAAACATCTACTAGATTGGAAAGAGAATTAAAGCAAAAGCAACAGTTTTTCTCGATAAAAGAAGGCCTTCTTATTGGCAGTTGATTAATTAGTCATGTCGTTCCCAACCGAGTCAGGAGAGCTGGAGAGGCCTCCATTAGGTGGGCATGACAGAAGAATTGTCTGAAGAAAGAACAACAGCAAGAAGAGAAGAACTAGTGCTAGTGGCTCACAATAAGATCGCCTGAATTGAAGAAATTCTTCTGAGACTTGGACGCGAAAACCAGCAATAGAGCTCCCAACTGACTGACAGTAATGGTGATTAAACATCCAAGGATGAAAATTCGATAACGATGACTCGTGACCAGCAACTGGCTCTTGATTCTCGTGTGCTCGCTGAAAATGGCCCAGGCGTCGGAACCATACTCCATCTCTAGCCTCTGTTTGAACCCTTCCAGCCTAAGTATCTGAAGCTCACATGTCAGCCGAAACAGGATGCACATGAACAAGAACACCCCTGTCCTGTACACCCACGAGGCCAGCCCTGCCAGGAACATGATCGAATTTCCTGGCGATCTTTCACCCACAACCGGAAATTGCACAGATACTGTAGAGAAGTAGACGATCTTATGGGCCAATTCTACAGCGAAGGATGGGAGGAGGATGTACGCCAGGTATTTGAACGCGCGATCGAGCCCGCTCGCATAGCCATGCTGCACGTAAGGCAAGTCCTCCTGGAGCCCGTCCAGGAAGAGGAGGTGTCGGATACCGTGCTTCCGAAGGATGCTGGAGAGCGTGAAGTAGGCGATGGTGGCAAGGGCGGTTTCTGGCAGCTGGGCCAGCTTGTCGAGGGCAATGCCTGAGGAGGCGGCGTCGGGAAACTTAACGGAGAGGATGCTGACGGTGGGGACGAGGAGGGCGAGCACGAGGAAGACCAAGAAGGAGACGGCCTGGCCGGTGAAGGACGAGTGGTCTAGTGCGCACCACTTGAGGCTTCCGCTGAACTTGCTGTTCTTGTCGAAGATGGAAGGCTCTAGCCGGGAGTCCGGCCGGTGCACTAGCAAAGGGACCCTGCAGCTTTGGTTCAGTAAGCGAGGCCGTTGGGATGAAAGGGTGGAATGATCCATGTCTATGGGCATGGAGAAACGCTCTCCGTTCCTGGGCTTTTATATTGCAGGTGGGAAATATGGTTCAGTATGCTCACTTTCATTTCGAAAATGTTTTCTGTGATAATGGTACCTAACATAGTACATAGCGGCTATCACAGTCTCTATGTACCATGGTAGAAGTCTTTAACAATGTACATCGAGACTGTAATCGCCTCTATGTGCCATCATGCAATCTCCATGTGACATGGTCACAACCATTGTTCATGGAGCCTGATTAGGCTAATTTTCCCCCTCCTTTTAATCTACTTATGGTTATCGGATAATTAATAACAATGATATGAAAAATAATTTTTTTATAGTAATTTAGAAATAAATATAGACTCATTTAATATGACTTTAGACGTCAACAAAGAAGTAGTGAAATAGAAACTTAAGAACTAAATCGAACTTGATTCTATATGTTCCCCTCTCTACGTGTCTACTAGTCACGGAGCATGGTCTTGGTAGGCCCCCTGAGAAATATTTTCTTATAAATATAGTGATGATCTTTAAAGTAAAAATTAAGCAATGGTTATCTGGTTTGAGAAAAAGATCTAGGTATCGTAGCCATAAATAAATGGCTTATTATTAATTGTAATATCCTTGAAAGAGCGTCTACGTTCTATATTTAATCTAGTTCATGTCTTATAGTATTTTCAGAGATAAAATCTGTATAAAAGCATATGTATTTCAAGGCAATTGAAGCCACATTCGATGATCATGCAGCCTCGTTGTTGCTGGCCGAAAGCACATTAAGGCAATTGAAGCCACATTCGATGACCGGCCTCGTTGTAATTGCTGGCCGAAAGTACATCAAGTTTAAAGAGCGAGGAACCCTCAAAACCTTTCTGCGTGAACACAAGATGAATACATGAAAGCAGGTCCTTCTTTTGTTATTGTCACTCATGAGCATCAACTTTCCTTTAATGGTTGGAAATTAACGAACGTCGGCTGCTGGATGCCTGGTTTTCGTCCAGTCCCTACTTGACTCACGAGCTTGCAGTTGGGGTGTCACAAGTCTTGCAAGTCGCAACCGTTCTCAGTCACGTAAGTTACAGCGAGCAGTTTTCCGCCGCCTGATTGCAGTACTGTGTACATGACATACAAACAAAATCGACGTTAACAAGCTGCTATTTCTCCTTACTTATGTTTCATTACTTCTCTCTTAAATATTAATCTCTCCGTCCTATTAATATAGCTTTATTTAAAAAAAAAATTATTAAACGAGTGAAACAGAAAGAAAAATAAACTTATGATATTTTTTTAAGTACTCATCCAACAAAATAAAGTTATTAATATAGAAAAAACTTTTTTGCAAATAGAGCTATTAATTTAGTACAAAGGGATAAATTTTTTATTCCTCTTTTCTGTGTCTTCGTTCTCATTTTCTCCCACTTATACATGTATATCCCATGTTCATTTTCTCTTTTTCCTCTAACATATCAATGCCGATAGTAACTGGCCATATTTCCAACAACAGTGTCAATTTAGATATTGTCGTTGACCCTGCTTCTAACCCTCACTATTGTTAAAAGGGAAGAGAAGAAAAAGGAGAAAGAAGAGGATGAGGGGGAGGATGACGAAAAAGGAGAAAAGAAAGAGAAAAAGTTGAGGAAGGAAGAACCGAGGAGGAGAAAGAGTGGGTATGGCCATGACAAGCATGACAAATAGAAATAGTCTCGGCTTTGTCATGATTTAGCTTAACTATCAGGAAGAGGAGGAGGAGAAGGAAGAGGTGTAAGAGATTTTATGAAGTCTAATGGGGAGAATTGAGACATTATTCAGTGAAAAAACAAAGTTCTTTAGCCATACATAATTTACATAAGTTATGGAATAAAATAGTTGAAGTTTCACTACATTTACTATGCAGCGAGTAAAAAGGAACTAACTGGTTTGCTCTCGAGGATAAAACTCAAAAGAGGAATCAGAGAGAATCTCTTCTCTACTATTGCATCATAAAATAACAAGAGCTCTCACATTTGGCTGCACATGCATTTTCGAATCACTTACTATGGGCTTCAATAATGCACATGTGCATACTATATATGCATGGTAACGGGACTCTCCCTTTCCATTTAGGTTTTCAAAATGAAATAAAATTTATTTTGAACTAAAATTAATTTATTTTAAAAAATTAAATAAAGTTGTTAATATGAGACAGAGAGAGTATATTTTAATAAAATTAAACTACTTACTTACAAAGACTTATTATGATCATGTTTGGCTAACTTATGTTCAAGAGATTAAATAATCATAAAGTAACTCCTATTTTAGATCAAGTTTTGTTGACCAGATTCCTTGCCTACGTATACAACTTTCTACCGTGTGATAATTATGATTCTGGATTGCATCACTTCCAACCCTAGCCGTCAATACTTATGTGTAATTGACCTTGTTGACATGTTGGTCCTTGGTGTATTGAGCTTGTAGGCCTTGTGCCAGCATCATCTACCAATTACTAATATGATCATATATATACGTATAGTTAACGGCTCTTGACGGGGGTCAAGCCTTTTATTTTGAAAGGTTCGACTCAAAAGGAAAAAAATTAAAAGAGGGATTACAGTTAACATTGCTATTTGACACTTGAAATAAAGTTAAAACACCTCCATTTGCAAAACGATCTGTTAGAGAATTATAAGCTTAATCTTCGCTTATACGGGCCAGGCCATGAAAATAATGGTTATATTGGAATCACTAGCGGACGAAATTGAAAGAGTGTCTACGTAGATCTGATGGAAGATATGTCCTGCTCTCCTAGGTAGTTTGAAGATGATATGGCTAAAGTTGAAAATCTTTCAGCAGGTCGTCCAGTTTTTTTTTTCTTTTTTCTTTACCTTTTTGACTTAACTAGTTTTCATTGTCTTGGTAATTAACAATGAGAGGTAGCTGGCCACCTTGCTAAGGAAATAGTGAGGGAGGAACTTGAGAAATCCATCAGGTTCCCCTTTCCACATGTCCACTAGTCACACCTTTCCACATGTCCACTAGTCACAAATGGGTTGAACTAAATTTTAGCGAGGATTAATTGTATCCCAAAAGTTTGATGGACCAAGAGCTTGGACTTGAGATAACCAGACTATGTACATTGAGCTGGGAAAGTTTTGACACAGGGAAATGTACTGAATACCGATTGTCTCATTTTGCTTGACTCTTGGTTATCAGCTAGCTGGCAGACTTCTCTGTGGCTAAAGGAGACCACTGCATCTATTGATTCAAAGCTGGCCAGGTCAGTTTGCCCGAGTCCTAAAGTCATTTATTTATCATAAACTAAGTATGTGTGGTGAGTTACTAAGGGATACCTTTTTTTGGCTAAGGAAGTTACAAAACGGATACATGATTATTTTCACAAAAGATTAATAAAGTTAAACGGGCTTATGATAGGCGAACTGATGGAATTTTCTTTTGGACTTGAACTAAGGGGTTATTTGTGTGTATGGAATTTTTATAAAATTTTATGGATTCTGCCTTAATTTTGGGTTGAATTATCAAAATCATGTTTATGTATATAAGGTAGGCAAAACTAAAAATTTTGTCTACAAGTTAATTTCAAGTTGTTTTGAGTTAAAATCGGCTAAAATCACTAAATTACCTCATGAGGTAATTTTTGATTTCGGCTCCTAGCCCTTGTTTCATAATTACATATTCTGTTATTATTCAACGATTACCTCTCATATCGATCGCTATGAGCCTTAAAAAATATAGCATATAGGTGGGGGCCTCTTTAAAACTTTAAAATTACCAACCTTGGTAGAATCTTGTTTGAGAAGGCTTGATTTTAAGAGTTTAATAATACTAAAAATGTGCATATGCAAATTTGGGAGAAAAAGTTATATTAATTTAAAGTTTTAAGATTTAATTTGACACAATATCTAAATTTAATCAAAAATTTTTATTACCAACCATAATTCGCATTTGGTGGTAAAATTTTAAAATTAATTCTAAAATATTTAACATTCATTTTTTTTAGAATTCTATACCTAAACAGTCTCTAAGAATCTCAATTCTACGAACAAAGGAAAAAATCTCTAATGTGTGCCACGATGTCAATCTCAAATAAGGACTTACATAAGTTCCTTATGGTGGGTTAATTGTCAAGGAGCATGAAAAACTCTTCTTACAATTTTTATTTCTAAATACAAAATATAGGTTATACTAATTGACTTGTCATTCATGTCCATGGTCAAATGGCCTAAGTAATCAACAGTAACAATGTTGTTTTGCAGCGTCGCACACACTTATGGTTGTAGGTATTGTTCCATGTCGGGTTTTTTTGTTTTTTCTTTTCTGATAGGTTGCTCGCCGTTAATTTCATTAAGCAGTCTTAAAGCGGCACAAGGCCTGCGCACCGATCTGTGTCTGTTAAAGGTGGTGTGTTGTGAGTTGTGAGCCAGAGGAGGGTCAGTTGAAAGAAGAGGAAGAAGCAACGAAACCGCAGTAAAAGCTGCAAGAATCACTTTCCAGCTTGTTCCGGCGAGCGACTTCCCTTTTTGCATGAAAATGAGTGAAGACAAATATTCCATGGAGATAGGAATTAGATTCCAAGTCCACTAAAACATTCTTGAATCATAACCAATTGCAGATAAAATCTGCATATGCGATATCGGATTGGCATGCAGAGACCAAACGCACGAGACAATGCACATATATGATACTAAAACGTCCAGATTTTCACTAAAACTGCCCACCTTGCTAGATCACTCCTACAAGTTACCCAAAAAAGTAGATTAAGTAGAATAGATCAGTCCTATGTTCTTAGACAGAGCACCGCTGGTTGTAACAGGATTAGAAGCGCGCACATGCATGCACACGTGATTCATGCTGGTAACCCATTTTACTACATAAAAAACAGTGCTTATAAGTTCAGTTTAATACGGGCGGATGATCATTCCCATTTCCATCAAATGTTACTCGAATAAAAAAACAAAGACAACTTTCGGCTTTGGCATAATTATCATTGGATCTTGATGACGGGTTCAATCTTCATTCTGCAGGTCATATAGGATATATATCTCATGACGCGAATGCGAAGCAGCTTTCCTCTTTCCCCCGTCCACCATTCATTAACCACATCGATGAGCAGTGGCAATGGTACTGTTGGCTGAATGGCTGTCTGGAAACGGTAGCAACTGGAAAGGAAAAGCCCCGTCAAAATTTTTTAACTTTTGACCGGTCTGCTTTAAATGAGACAGTTGCACAAAAGTTGGGGAATCCCAGCACAGCACCTTCAGTCCCTTAATCTTATCGAGAACACAATCATGTTTCAAGACGAAGTCCGTGCAGGGGGCGGGCCATTAGCCTTATATTGGCTTCGGATCCGCTGAGCTAGAGTTTGAGCTTGAGCTTGAATCTTAATAAAAGAACTAGGAGAATGTTTGACCTAGGCTAGAACCCTAAAAAAATAATAAAATATATCTAAATCTAAATTCTTAAAATGAGTCAATATAAATAAGGTGAATTACACTTAGACTTCCTGCCTTTAGGAAAAATAATATTTACACCTTTAACATTTTGCACATACACCCACTATCACTAATAAAAGCGTTAGCAGTTTTTTATAATGTCAAAAATTTAATATCTTTATTCACTTAACCTGGGAACAAAGGGGAGAAACAAGTGGAAGAGGGGGTGAGTTTGTCACGCTCTCCATCAGTTGTGACCCCCTATAACCCCCTTAATAGTTAAGTGAATATATGTATTTTAGTAACAATATAATTATTAATAATTATGTTTTAACGGCAAGCAGTGTATGTGAAGTTTTTCAAACATCAGATGGGTCACTATAGAAAAAAATCATTTTAGTGACATTTCAAAAGCATCACTGAAATTATATAAATCATTGCTATTACTTTCAGCGACATTTTATACAAATATTGTTAAAGGTCACGTTGTTAAAAGTATTAGCAATATTTGTGGTGACGCTTTTATAAAATGTCACAATTATAAATAATACCAATGTTTTATAAAACATCGTTAAAATTATTAGCATCATTTTTTTATAATAATTAATGACATATAAAGATGTTGCTATATACGTATATAAATCATAAAAAGAAATTAGCAACACTTTAGAAATATCTCTAATAATTTGCAACATGTTTACATACATTTAACATTATTTTGAAAGTGGCGAGAATATAATACAGACACCATTAGAGATGTTTCAAAAATGCCGCTAATTCTCCCATTGTTATTTTTAAAAAATAATTGTTGATTATATTTATTATGACCACATAATAGCATTATAAATGATGGTAATTGCATTTATTGTGACTACTAAATAAGTGTTATCTATTCTTTAAATTTGTAAGTAAATATAAACATTGATCATTCTATTGCACTATCTATAAACTAAAGTAATATAAAAGTGGTTCCTTAAAATGTCTAAATAACAAAGTAGAAACAAGTGGATTGTTTTACATTTATGAAAGTTGAACAAAACTATATAAACAAAAAACTTGCTTACCAAGATGAATATAGTTTATTAATATTATGGATTGATATTAAGAATAAATATCAAAAAAATATAGGTAAAGTAGAAACCTTTATTTATATAAATGACAAGCGAGAACATATCATCCATAATTGTATAGAGCTTTTATTGCCTCTATAGGACAATGCAAACCTTATAAATCCCCCTTAAACTAGCCTAAAAGAATATTAAAAAATTAATATCAGAATTAAAAAAATAAGAGTTGTTAAGTGTACCTCTGTCATCCTCCTTATAATTACTTCTAGGTTTGTATTTGTTTCAATTAATTTAGGCTCCATAGTAACATTTTTGGCAGTCATTTATGCATCTATATCTACTATTTTTTTACAAATCAAAGTTTAAATTGTGCCTCCATAGTGGCCCTCTCTACTGCCATTTTTTCCTCAATGACATCTTTTTTTTTGAGTGACTTTCTCTATCTCTTCCCTTATAGCTGCAAGTTGTGTAGATGACCCAACATTAGAAGATGATGACTTAAAAAGTCGTGATGGAGTAGGGACTAATCCCATGCATTGAACACTACTATTTCTCTCTGCTCCCATGACCTGAGCAAATAAATCATTTGAAGACAAAGTATCATGCGTCCCCTCTGGTATTGCGATCTTCAACATTTCATCCATCCTTTGCTGCAATGACAATATGAAAACATAATACTTTCACAAATGAATATAAACAATGTTACCCACAAGGTTGTTCAAGTATTAAACAATATACAGAGACCCAAGAGGTGATAGTATTTATACACTATAGGTCACCATTTTTAAAATGATATACTTATCACAAACTATGCTCATGACCATTGTAGAACGAACTAATTACATGCAAACACACATCCAAACAATACATATGCTGATTATCTAACGTGAATACATGCTGAAGTTTACAAAACACACTAAAAACAAACAAAAAATAGCTTATTGATTTGATGCATAAAAAATAACTTTGCAAATCACCATATACACACAAACCTGACATAGAGCGTGCATAAACTGAAGAACGTATCAAAATGCTAAGACTAATTGATCAACATCTGTTACATACACAATCCATTAGCCTTTTTCATTATTAATCTAGTATCTAAAAAAGTGTACTAATGTGACAACTCAAAAATGATACAACTAAAGAATTTAGATTTACAATAAGGTAATAAAGAGATCCATGTTCCAACTTCCACCAATTAGCCTATAGGCAAACTCTAATGACGTTGAAGATCATTACAAACAAGTTGCAAGTCAAACACATAGCCACAAGCACTAACCAGTGAGCACTAGATCGGTTGAGGCATAATTGTACCCTCCATCACTTTTGACAACAATAAGTGGGCCGTTCTTCTCACCTAAAAGTTTATGGAGAATTCAGGAAGTATGTCACTATGAATATAGTCTGCTTCCACACCTTTTGCATTGACACATTGCTTAACGACTTTTAAAACAATCTTCTTCTTTCCTCATTTGGAGATTGAAACTTTCGAATCAAAATGAACATGACTGCCTTTGTGTAGTAACTTGCATATATGGCATACACGAGTCAATTGCTAAACCCATAGCTTTTAGGAATGCTGCTAGTACCTTCCCGTGATGAGATCTAATACCTTTCCATGGAGGCTTAAAGATAAAAATCAAAGTTTTCTATCCCATAGGGAGCAGCTGCTTCATCAAGAGCAACAAGTGATAGAGCCGTGATTATCCTCACTTTCTGATTTTCATCATTCAACCCATGTTAAATAATTTCAACAAGAGATTTCAAATGGGCAAAACACATCTAGTTCATCCAGTTTTAGGATGGAGGTGCCCTTGGCCCTGCCTTTGATGTTCACTATAGCAAGTGGATTCTTCTAAAAGTGGGTTTTGATTGCTTTGGCAACACTAATGATGACATTGTTCCTGCTTGTTCATCTAGATTTAAGTGAGAAATGTATATGTCAATTCACATATATTATCAATTCATAAAAGAAATTTTGTATCTCATGTGAAGAACATCCTAACAAAAGTGATTGAATATTTTTTTTGCAGCCAAACAAGCAATGTAGTAAATGATTACCAATAGCAAGCACAAGATGTTTTTTCAACTCAAGTGCTTGTCTTTGTAAAAGAAGCCTCTCCCTATTAGAAAGAGCTATAGATCTCAATGGGCCAACAACAACATATTCCTCCATCTCACTTTCTCTATCACATGGTTGAAATGACAACTCCCTCTTATCATCTGTAGTGGTAATAATAGCTTCAACCCTACAGGCGGAATCTTATCTCTTAAGAACAAAAAACAAAGATGTCATGAAAGATAGGGATAATAAATATAATCTATTTCTAAAAATAAATATAATCTATTGCATAGGTGGTTGTATCATATACACAACAATATCATCAAAACATCGACTAGACTTTTGGTAAAACTGACACTCTAATTCATATGATGCAAATGAAAAATTGTCTTCCACCTGACCATACTGGTCCTTATACTCGGGGAGACAATGAATCTAACTATCATGTTCAAAAAATTAATTATTAATAAAATATAAAAAAAATTGTAATTAATCAAGCACTCATTCACATATTACTTACATCAAATGTTGATTCATTAATAGATGTAGGAATGTTAGTATCCCCATGCACATCACTGAATTCAATCAGAAAACTAGCTATAGGATCATCCACATCCTGGTATATGTACATTGTTTAGGAAAAGATTTCAATATCTAAGAACAAAAAAATGTTAACTATGGACAATATGCAAGCCATGCATGCCATGCATGCCATCTACAAAAAATCTAACCACTTATATATTATACTATCTAAATCCTTGAACAAAATAAATTGATAAGGTCAATTGTTGATAGAAAGGAGATAGATAAGGATGTTGCTCATAAGTTGGGAAACTAAACAAAGTCTAACTTCAAAAGAAGTTCACCAAACATAGATTAGACTTGCACTCTTGCAGAGTTAACCAAACATAGATTAGACTTGCACTCTTGCAGAGTTAACCAAACATAGATTAAACTTGCACTCTTGTAGGGACTGAGAATTGCATCATTAGGACATAAGCAAAGCAGAAGAAAAGAAAAGTCATTTGATGTGTATGCTCAAGCTCACTAATGGCAAGGACATATGAGAAACAAATTTTGAATGTCCAAAAAAAATAAGCAAACAAGATGCGGATTGACTTTTCCAACAAGATAACATAAGCACACTCTTAATAGACTTGTATGAAGCCAACTCTAAATGGTTGAGGAAGGCAATGTTAGCCAAAATAACTTGATATGAAAACTAAATAATCAATTCAATATCAACTTTAAAATATGCTATGCAAATATGCCTTACCACAATATCTACTTGCTTATCACATGATCCCACCACACTAGAAGGTTCATCAGTTTTGAGGACATCATCTACTAATGCCATCATCCCCTCCTTTTCTTGCTTGAGATTATGTGATCCACTCAAGACATCTTAATTAAACTTGTGACATGGCACAAACCACTTTGGAAGAAAAACAAATGCTAAAGAAATTACCAACTCAAGTTTCATATCGTCTATGTCACTAGCAAGTTTTGAGACATAAAGTTTCAAAGACTAAATCAAATAAGAAACATGACCACATTTAAGTAGACTTGATTCACAAATTTCATTGTAGAAAAAAGCACTATTAAAATGTGGAAACGAAATTAATTTGATGGAAAATCTTAAAAGTTTAATATGAAATGCAAATCTAGTTATTTATTATGTCTCCCCATATAGTAATTATTTTTCTTTTTAGTATTGTTCAATCAATGGACTATGTATTTTTCTATAAACATATTCTCAAGAAGGGGGCATTTGCATTACCAGTTGATGTTGATCCTCCAATAAGCACTTTAAGGCTTCTCTTTTGTTTAAAAGTGTCTTAGGCCTTAGGTTAGATAGGTGTTGAATCTCAGCATCACAACAAATCAAACCATCTTGAATCTCATTATGACCTGAAAATTAATTTTGAGCAAAGCATACAAGAAAAAAATAGCATCACAGCAAATCAAACCATCCTGAATCTCAACATGACCCAAAAATCAATTTTGACCAAAGCATATAAGAATGTACACATGAATAACAATTGCCCAAAAATGGTTGTATCTCAACAATGGAAAAGCAGGAGGTAATGTGTGACTATAACAACTACTACATAGAAATAAAACTAAGAAAATTCTCAACAAGAAAAAAATGACAACATGCAAAGCACTTACAAAATTGCTTCAACTTTTAGTTATTTGTGATGAGGAGGAGGTTGAGCAAGGGATTTGGGAGAATGATGTGGTGGAGGTTAGAAGAAGGCAGAAATTGAGGCAGTGGATTTGGGTGAAGGTGACGTGGTGGAGGTTAGAAGAAGGTTGAAGCTAAGTAGGGGATTTGGACGTAAGGTGATGCGGCTGAGGGCAAAAGAAGGTCAAATCAATTAGGTTGGGCAAAGATGATGCCATAGTGGGTGAAGAAGATGCAACAAAGGCTGGGCAAGGGATTTGGACGAATGCGATGCGGTGGAGGTCAAAAGAAGGCCAAAGGTGAGGTAATACATTTAGGCAAAGGTGATGTGGTGGAGATCATCAGAAGGCCGAAGCTAAGGAGGGGATTTGAGTGTAAGGTGATGAAGCCGAGGTTGGAAGAAGGCCAAATCAATCAGGCTTAGCAAAGGTGATGTGGTAGTCTATGTTAAAATCAATCGAATTAAATTTAGGCACAGAGTGGAGAAGCAATCCCATCGCAACTGCGTACCCAAAACCCCCTCAAAGTAGGCATGCGGAGATGGGAATATGTAGGAGAAGTTGAGGTGGAATATGCCAGAGGGTTGAGGGGAGAGTGTTGTGGTTTTTTAGGAGAAGGGGAGAAGTTACTGTTCATAAGGGTCGTGTTTGGTAATGTTAAATTAATGTAATTAATGTTATTTTTTTAAATGTCATTAATATATGAGATTTAATGACTATCCTTTAAAATGTTGTTATACATGTGTCCCTAATACCCAATTTTTTGTAATGAGTATAAGTACCATTTTTTCAAAGGTTAATGAATATAAGTGCAATTTGCCTATATAAATATTAGTTAAAAAAGTGAGAATATTTAATGCACCAAAAAGTAAATGCTACTAGTCAATTAAATTTTATAGCAAAATAATTGATAAGAAGATGACATTCGATACTGGTGCTCTCATTAGAGATCACTTTGGTCATTTTGTTTGTGCAACTACATTAAATTCTCACGCCCTGTTGCTTTAATAAGCTTGTAGCACATCAATTCTCCAACTTCATCGCTGAAGAGAATTCTTTGTTTCTAATTGTAAATAATTGAATATGTTCTATATACAATACCATATAAATTGCGATAGAAATAGGACATTGATTGTATAGAAAATGTTATTCATTCTTTATATAAATTTTTTATTTTTGAGTTGGGTCAACTCTTCAGTTTTTGTTTCAAACTTTAGAATAATTTTTTGGTAAGTATGATTTAACATTGAAATTAAAATATTTAAATATGTACATATATTTTATTTAGTTCCATATTTATGATATATATGAATTTCAATATACATAACATGTATGAGTATATATATGTAGATATTAGTGTCTTCAATTTTTATTTAAATAAATACATGACTTATGTGATATATGTCAATGCATAAAAAATATAAGCTATATATTCCCTTTGTTCTATATTAATAGCTATAGTTAAAAACATGATAATTTTTATTAAATGGTGAAACCCACGTATAAGAGAAGAGAAACTAATTTCATGATACTCTTTTTAAAGTACTTAATCACTTAAATTTAACTAAATAGAGTTATTAATATAGAATAATTTTTTTTGTTAAATAAAACTATTAATTTAAGACTGATGAAATATATTTTTATTTTGAGTTTCTAGTTTAAATGGAAACAGAGCTGGGTGCCGACCATAGTAGAGCACTTTTAAACTCAACATGGAACGCCTCCATGACATGTGAGTGGGCAACACGCCCTCGTACCGGGCTGTCGCGAGAGGAGTACTTTCACAGCACATCTGAACCGCCTTATACTTGTCATCACCGACCCATTCCAATCGGAGTTTTCTAAACTGTAAGCTGTGTACTTTCCCAATGAGAAATGGGAGCTTGTCTAGGTCTCCACGAGTTTCTACTGGCAACTAAGTGATTTAAAGTTCTAGCGCACTTGATCGTAAACCAAAAAAAATGTCAATGTTATGTTCATCTGATGTCAGGTTTTAAGATTCTCAGCCCACGTACAGACCTGTGTCCTTTCCATTATATCAAATGGATCTGATTTTGCACCCACCAATGCAATGGAAATTCCTGAAAGATTAGTCTAATCTGAAACGTGCTTCCTGGCTTTTGGGTCACCTAAGCTTTTCTTGAAAACGTCAAGTAATGAGAAAAGTCCAAAGTACAATTTCCTGAAAACATATTCGATAAACATGAGCATCATTCCATGAACAGTTGTTAGCACTCAGTACTACAGGACGAACTCAAGACTCATATAAACGGAATTAGCAGGTGGAATATTTGTTACATCAACCGGTACTGACCAAACCTGGTAGCCTGGTAGGGCAAGTCTTGCCTGCTTGCTTTTCTTTCCATGCAACTGAGTGGCCGTGTTCTCACTTTTCTCTCTTTTCCTGGTCAGTCTGATGAGACGCGCCTCCTCCTGGCTAAACGCCTCAAACAGTGGCGGGTCAGACCAGCCTGGTCTGATGGGAAATTTTTACCTCATTGCCGTTCACACTATTCAGTGGAATGATATATCATCGCTATGTATGGGATAAACTAGAAGGGGGAAGAAAGCTTTCCCCCGACCAACCAATGCTCATGTATGCTATTCTATCGGTAGGCCGTAGATAAGAAAGTGGGACCCAACTTGTGATCTGTGAAGTAAGGAGGAGGAGAATCCCCGACCGTGGGAATCTCATGACGACACCCTCCGCAGTGTTGTATCCGACGGCTCGGGTCCGCCACCCACCTTTCCTTTTCCCGGCCCTTTGAATTAATGTTGCAAGAACCCACCAAGGCACCACCTACTTGAGTCTCTTCTACTCCACTCCAGGACCCCAGGTCTCCCTCCCTTGGATATGCCCAATTCTTGCAGATATACGGTACGTACTCAACAATCCGGACAAGATGGTCATAAACTCTGACACTACTACTGCAAGGCATGGTGCTTGACCCGACATTCCCTGTCCCATTCCGCTGTATTTTAATGAATTGTTAATTGCATTTACTATAAAAATCACTCTTTATTCTACCAGTTGGTCATGCATACATCGATGGAATCATGTAGCTTTACACCGTGTACGTTAAATGTGTATAAAAATGGATGAAAGATGTTGGGTAATTCATTCTCGGCGCTTGCTGTCCGATCGATGTTCTGCTTATGGCACTGGCGACCCATCTCCCCCCGTGGTCCTGAGGACAACCATCTGCTACTCCGGCTCAGACGCCACTAACTACTACCACCAGTCGCGATCCAGAGTACGAATCAGTGTCTAGTTACTCAACAATCGAATCTTTCAAACGACATTGTGACCCACTGAAACAGCTTTGTAGGGACTAGGGCGAGCTACCCATCCGGTGGTCTCAAGTCTCTACAAGTCGTCATCTTCAGTTCCTTCTCATGCAAAGAAAAAGAAAGCGGAAAACGTGGGCCTGTAACACTGATAGCAGAAGAATGTACTGAGACCCAATTCGACTGTGACTCTTTCAGTCTTGCACCACAGTGACCCGCCTTTCAATTCCTTTCCTGTCTTTTGTATTGTAAAAATGATAAATTTTTAGTTAATATTCTTCTCTCCTGCTCGGGCACCCAAGGCCTCCCGAGAAGCTGACTTTATCTTTTTCTGGTCTCTGCTTTTCATGCAGGAGGTGCCACTTAAGTTTCTTACTCAAGCACTGATACAGCAAATTAAAGAAGCTTAAAGGCTAAGAAAGAAGCCAATTGCGAAATAAAAAAATCAGACAAAGAAGCTTCTCCTTTTTGATATCTTCACCAATCTCTTTTCACTTCTTCTCTCTCTCTCTCTCTGTCTCCCTGAAACTTCTGGTCGACGTGATTCTCCACAATGGTTTTTACACCGGTTCCTGCCTATCTAGATCCACCCAACTGGCATCAGGTAGGCTTCTTCCATCCAGCTTCTTTCCGCTGCGCTTCTTCACATACCCAAAAGAAGCGACAGATTTACATAAAGATGGATAGATAGATAGATAGATATCCATATTCCCAAGCTTTTGCTTAGAATTTTATGAATATACTGGAGTTTGATCTTTAATCTGCTTCCTATTGCAGCAACCAAATCACCCTCAAGGAGTTGAGAATCCCCACGTCCCTCCTCCACTCCCACCTCCTCCGACAACGAACACAGCCCCTCTCATGGTAGGAACTATCAGGCCAGGCTCCATGGCCGACCGAGCCCGTCTCGCCAATATTCCACAGCCGGAATCAGCACTGAAATGCCCCAGGTGCGACTCCAGCAACACGAAGTTCTGCTATTTCAACAACTACAGCCTTTCCCAGCCTCGCCACTTCTGCAAGACCTGCCGTAGATACTGGACTAGAGGTGGCGCCCTCAGGAATGTCCCCGTAGGTGGTGGATGCAGAAGGAACAAAAGAAACAAAGGAAGCAGCTCCAAATCATCTGCTTCCACCGAAAACAACCAGACTGGTCCAGCTACGTCGACCAGTTCAATTCCCTCCGACGCTTGCACGCAAGACATATTAGGTCACATGCCGGCTCTCCCACCACCTCAGTTACCTTTCATGCCCGGTCTATACCATCTCAGTGATCATTACAGTAGTGGCGCTAACATTGGGTTGAACTATAGTGGACTCGTCCAGTCCAGGGCGGATTTAGACTTCATAAATCTGCAGAGAGATGAAAGTTTGAGGGCCGGTGGTGCAGGTGGAAGTATTCTATCAGGTGGTACAGTAGAACAGTGGCGATTACCACAACAAGAGCAGCAGTTTACTTTCCCGTCAGTCTTAGAGCCACCGCCTGGGCTCTATCCATTTGAAGGGGAACCGGGGCAGCCTGCTTATGGAGATTCGACTGCTGATCAGCTGAGGACGAGGCCGTCGAGTTCAAGTGTTAGTCAGATGGTTTCGGTGAAGATGGAAGAACACCAACGCTTGAATTTATCATCAACACAGTATTCAAGTGTCGCAGGACAGGATCAGTACCCATGGGGTGGCAATGCGTGGAATGACCTCCCTGGTTTTACCTCTTCCTCTACCAGCCAAATGTTGTGATACGTATCTGCCGCAGTAAACTCCGATACGAAGCTGCTTCTTTCGGATAGCAGCTTTTACCAGAGTTACTCAACTAGAATGGCAATTTCCTGTAAGGATTTTAACTTGGATACAGTCAAATTCAACAACCTGGGGAAGGGAGTGAGAGCAGCTTGTTTGTTCAACTGATCTACGAATCACGAAGAGTCCCTCAATTGATGGTAGGCCTCAAATGTTTACGTACTAAATTGTTTGCTCTTTCTTTTTCTTGTAATTTTAGTATTTTACATAGGTTGGTGTCTAAGTTGTTGGAGTTGATATTTGACTGGAAATCAATTCTAATGATGAGAGAGAAGCGACAAATATAAAGAGTTCTCTCCTCCCCTTTTCATTTATACGACTGTATCACGCATCCTGTGAAGTCACGAAGCTAGAGTTATAAGCACCTAATTGAAATGAAATTAAACTACATGCATATAGTGCTAGACGAATACATATATATGATATTGGGAATTATTAGCATATCAATAATATCTGAAGCTAGTTTGAAATTTTGTGTAATATGCATAAACATGACAAGAACGACAGCGGCCTGATTAGCTTTCTTGCTTCAGACATAAATCTAAATGTACAGATCTGTTGCAGAGGCAAGGCTTTAGAGGATAAACGAACGAATTGTAGAACCAATGTAAATTTGCTCCGAAGACCAATACAAATAGTTAATTATCATGCACTTGACATGCTTTTTCCTTATTTCTTCTTCCTTTCTTCCCTCCTTAATTTCGCCCTCCTCTTCCTTCTCTTTTTCCTTTCAATTAATGAGAATAGCCAACTTCTTTTTTACTTTTTATCAATAAATCAAAAAATTGTATTAGCTCAAAAGGAAAAATTACTTTTCCCTCATTTAGGTAATTAACAGCAAGAAAAATGAAAAATTGCAGTTTGAGACTCTGTCCTCAAACAACCAAACACATGAGAGAGAGAGAGAGAGAGAGTAATGTTCCAATCTAATATGAACTGGTGAATGAGAAGTTTATGTATTTTAGCCAAATGCAATGGAAATTAATAAGGCCTTTCCACATGTATGTTCTTAAAGTAGGAGGGAGTTCTCAGCTTCATAAGCCTTGATTTAGTGGGATTTTAACAATAGAACTTATTATCAATAAGTGAGTACTGTACAAAACGGCGTTCGGTTATATTGCGCATCCTGCAGCCAAGTATCATTTTCGTACACTCGTCAAAAAAGAGTAACGTTATTATGACGTGAAGATTTACAGCTCAAAACTTTACTTTATCATTCTCACACTGTTGTTGATGAGTAAGGCCCACACAAGTCGTTTAAACATTTTTCTAAAAAAACACGAGTGAAGATTTTGTTTGTATTTTTCTCCGACCAGAGTAAGTCTAACAGCATTCACATGTATATATCTAGAGAGAAAGAGAGTGACATCTTATAAAACGCCAAAATGCCACTAAAATTCATGCAAACGAAGCCTATTATGAACGTACAACGTAAGACGATCTTTGTTCATATTTCTCCTTCCCATCTCTCTCATAATCTCTTTTCGCATTTCCAAAAATAAAGACCAAGACAATCAATCATGAGTGCTTGTCTGTATCTTCTAGCGATTTGCCCTCGCCATGGGTATGTATGTACTCCCATTTTGCTTTTGCTAGGACCGAGAAGGCGAAGATGATAGGCCGGCAGTCAAAAAAGCACAAGGCAGTAGTACTTCTTCCCGTGGGCACTGTGCAGAGGACGATCCTAGTTTAGCAAAGCCTGTATAAAAGGCGAGAAGGAACCGAACCGCACACTACATTAGACAGGAAATCCCAAGGAGATGGCGAGAATGGTCTCGTGTCATGGAAATCAGAGATGATTACATCTTACAGCATATGATTCAGAGTACGAATGACATCGAACGGAGGCTCGACACTCAATGCCTCTTCTCCTCCAACTCCACATGGATATGTGTGAGGTCAAGTGTCATCTCATTTTCAGTTATCACAGCAGCTTTCACTTTTATGTCCTTCTCTCAACCCTCCGGCTCTCTCTCCACAACTCCCTCCAGAAACAACGATACGACGAAAAAGTTACTCGCTAGATCTTGGTCTCTCTCTCACGTTGCCGCACATGCTGCCACTCACTCATATATTTGGATTCCTACTCACGCCATGAGCTACTACTTCGATGCGTCTCTCTAAGTGCCAACCAGATGAGGATGTTGCTTTTCTTTCCACTGCTAATTACTTGGTCATGAGTTGTGACATGTGTACGCAATTAATTAATCTCTTTTACGAAGCCTATCATGGAGATCGTTTGTCATCTAGTTGGAAGGCTTGGCAATTAACGTCCACACAAATCTTCTGTAACGTGGATGCGGACGCTTCGACGTGGGAGTAGTTCTTGTTTTTTTGGCAAATTCAATGGACGGATGAATATGATTCAGGCTGGTAGGATTCCAATATCCAAAATACTGAGTTCGTGATATATTCTCAGGTCAGATAAGAGGGGTACATATATAGCATAATAAACATGGCTGCGGGCCTGCGCCTTCATTATAAATGTCTATATTTGCTAAACGTCAACGTTGTTGCTGCCTTTTTTTCAAGAACATAAATAATATATAGAGAATTCTGAGCCCGGCTCACGTTAGGTGTTAGATTTTGATCCAATAACGTATATAACTTAGGGAAATCGAGTTTAAATCGTCGAGTCTTAGAAGCCCTAGCTTATACTGACACTTGTAAACCCGGGTTCATAGATATGAACCCAGGTATCATCTATATACATAACTTAAAGGGCAAATTGACTGCACAGTCCGGATCTCACGTGAGCTTACACTCATATTCAAATTAATTTTTTTCCTGTGTATTTGAGGGTGTGATCAGATAATGCACACAAATTATGGGCACAGCATGCCTTGCTTAGGCATCTTAATATTTCTCTTTCTATCTCTATATATTTTCTTTTCTCCCATTACCATGCATGCATGGCCCTGTAGCCTGCATTTAGTGACTAATATTATCTTAGGTTTATCCAGCTCTATGTTACAATGAACATGTGTGCGAAAGTGGAACGAATTGTCTTTTGTTGTCGAGGCACACTGCGACCAAGTTGAGCGTGAATGAAGGAGCCTGTGGGGATTAGTCCACTTCTCCGCTTGTGTGTTTTTTTGGGGGTGTGCAACTCCGCTTTTGTGTTTTAGTGCATGTGTAAAGAATATGTTGAACAGATTAATAATAACATTGGTAACATTGAGCGCATTGAGACCACTTTGACCATGATTCATTATTGTTCTGGAGGGCCAGTCATTGTGCTTTTTGAAAAGTTTCTTTCCTCGTTTACTAAAGGACAAGCTGTTCTCATGCCTCCGTTCTGTGACAGATGCTGTAAGACGTCATTAGTTCATGCTAGAGAAGAAACTGTGATAATTCATTTGATCGCTAAAACTTGTTTATTCGGTCGTAAGAACGAGTCAAAAGGGCACAAAAGGAGGGGGAAGGTGGGGGGCAAGTGTCTTTCATATGGTGGAGACTTCTCCTAGTCATTACTGAATAATGCTTGTCAAATTTGCTACAGCGGTTTTATGTCTTCATCTTAATTTATAGTAAATCATCGTTGATGTGTATATGTGATGCATGATCAATAATGCAAAATTTTCCTTCCTATTCTCCCAGTAAATTTATTTTGATTAAGTAGTAGATTGTCTACGTTCTATAAGCTAATTAGTACTGCGCAGAATCACTTAGGTTTAAATGATGCATATAAACGGATGTTATTGGAATTAAATTTACCACAATTAAATCTGCTTGGTTTGAAATGAGCATTTGAAAATTGAAATAAAAAGAGTCAGCATTATTGTCTATTGAGGTGAAAACAATCAGATGATTAAGGAAAGTACTATCTAATACTCCTTCCGTTCCACAAGTTTTATTTAGTAAAAAAATTTGTTCCATATTAATATCTCTATTTTGTTCAACTTAAGTAGTTGAGTAAAAAAGTATTATATACTTATTCTTCCTTCTCTTAGAGCGAGTTTCACCATTCAATAAGAATTACTATTTTTCTAATTATATAAAGAGAGTATTAAAGGCCTATAAGATACCAAAGAATAACAGCATGTAATGATTCTATTGTGTGTCAAAAATATAGGATAATGATGGGTCCAGTTGGCAAATCACAGTCGAAGGTGTTCCATATTGGGCTATTTTGATGCGAGGCCCAAACTGAATATGGACTTAGCATATTAGAAAGGAGTAGACGTTTGATTTAGAAGGGAGAGGAGAGTGGGCCCTAATTCAAATTAACTGGGGTGGTCGGATCTCTAAGCTCACGTTGGCCACAAGTGTAAATTAAACATGTCAGCGAACAGGCCTAATATGGAAACCACCTCCCTAAGGCCTAATATGAAAACCTTCTCCCTAACGGAAGCATTTGCTATCCTCCCTACTAATAATTAGGAATCAGGTTGGGTATATGGTAAACGACCCTAATAGGTCAGGTTTGATTTTTAAAACTCAACCCAAATAGCTATTTGGGTTGGGTTCGAGTTTTAGGTCATCCAACTTGACCCGAACTGACCCAACCTAAATAAAATTATAAATATAAAATTTTAATTTTTTAGATATTTTTTAATAATATAATTTTAAAAAATAAAAAAATATTTTAAGATATAATTTTTTATTCTAAACAAGCCAAACGGGTCAAGTTCATTATGCTCGGGTTTGGGTTACAGTTTCTTTAAGTGACATATTTACTAATAATGCGCCCAACGTAAGAAACATATAAGATCCTTCATCTATGAACATATCACATATGAGCCGAAATAAAAAGTGGGGAAGGGGAGAAATTCTAGTAGTGACACCCTAGTGCGATCCCACTCATCATTGGAATTGGAAGAGGTGGGTTGTATGAGAAATTGAGGCTAATCAGGTCAATTACACTAGAGCATGGAAAGTTGAAAAAAGCAGAGCGAGGGCAAAAGAGAGGTGCAATGGTGTAACATCCTAGGTTTTTGAAACAATTGTTATTACAATAAATTTTTTTCTTTTAAAATTCAATTTTGGAAAAATATCTCATCATGATTTATTTTTCTTTAAAAAGAATCCTAGGTGCTCTTATTATATCATTAGTATAACAATATTTACAAAATGAAAACATTGTTAGAACCCTTTATCCATGTACAAATGTGTAACGCCCGAGATGTTTTACACATTTTCCTTAAAATTCATGAAATTTTTTGGAATATAACGTCTGTAAATCGGAGGAAAAATGACGAAATAAAAACATGATAAAACAATTTATAATTTAAAACACTAAACATCCACATACGGTCAATCATCGTACGGCCAAAGCAAATATCATCAGGCGCTACTCG
The DNA here is from genome assembly GCA_035235625.1 of Saururus chinensis. Taxonomy (NCBI): domain Eukaryota; kingdom Viridiplantae; phylum Streptophyta; class Magnoliopsida; order Piperales; family Saururaceae; genus Saururus; species Saururus chinensis. The sequence goes on from CP141145.1 coordinate 40,696,683, forward strand.
AAAACACACGTACGAATAAATTGCTATGATCATAGACTTTAAATACAAATCACTCCCAGGCATCCCTGAGTGCAAGTCCCATAACAGTCCACCAACTAATCCAAATGAAAGTCCAGAATAAACATATTAACGTCTCGTCTCACCCAATACAGGAGATCATGACACAAATAAACTCGCAGTGAGAGAAGCATATACCTGAGTCCAAGGGAATCAATCCACCTCGAAAGCGAGCATCCATCTCCAGGAGCTCTCCGCACAACCTGCAAAACCTCCCGTACAACGGGGCTAAAAAGTAGGGTAATGAGTATTTTCATACTCAGTAGGAAAATACCCAGTAGGGGAAATCCCAAACGGTGAACTCAAAAGTTCATAAATACATGCGTTCATGCAACTCAAACATGAAGTAGATAGGCATATCAATATGATCATACTCATACGCATACAAACATACCAAATGCACCATCATGCCAAAGACATACCAAAGGCACCAACGTGCCAAAGTCATACTATCCAATCAACTTACACAAACACCCTTATCTAGGGTCATACAAACTTACTTGTACCACCGTATGCATACTCATACAACATACGCATACTTGTACGACCTTACTCGTACAATCGTATGCTTACTCATACAGCTTACACATACATGTACGACCTTACTCGTATAATCAGACTCGTACGACCTTACTCGTACAGTCTGCACAAAATCATACTTACTGTCTTACTCAGAAACATATTCTCACAATCGTACTCATACTCTTACAGTCGTGCTCATACCCATACGCTTACAGTCCTCATACACACTCTTACAGTCCTGCTCATACATACTCTTACAGTCCTGCTCATACACATACAGTTGTACTCATACACATAATCATACACATATCAACGACCACTGAAGCTCATTACAACTAATAAGCTCCAGCGTCGAAAAGGAAAAGAATGCCACTGGGGCAACATCTTAACCTCCGGGGAGTGACTAGACGCCATGGACTTTTCCGAATGTAAGGCACACCAATGCTCATGGGGCACTGGATCAAACAGGTAAAAGTAGATCCATGATACTACTTACCTAAGCGCGCAAACATAAACACCCACACATAAGGGGTCATACAGTTGCCCACCATAATGGGTCTTGTAGTGCCATAGAATTGCCCACCATAATGGGTCTTATAGTGCCAGAGAATTGCCCACCATAATGGGTCTTATAGTGCCATTGCCACTCTTGGGCAGAAACATACAGTGCCACTTGGGGCGAAGGGCAGAGTGCCACTCTTGGGCGGAATCATACAACGCTCTCAACAGAGCATCAAACGTCTGGGCTTATACAGCACACAGACCAGATCGAAAACATACTTCGCTCTCAATAGAGCATCAGACGTCTGGGCTTCATACAGCACATAGACAAAGTCAAAAATATACATTGCTCTCAACAGAGCATCAAACGTCTGGGCTGATACAACACACAGACCAAATCAGAAACAACGTCACTCTCAGCAGAGCATCAGACGTTCGGTGCTCTACATAGCACACAGACAACATCCCGCAAGATAGACACCATGGCAAGACATGATAAATGCTCGGCCGACTCATTAGCGGCCAGCTCAAACACGGAACTTAATCTGTGGAACCCTCAGGTCTCAAACTCACAACGCTATCATTAGCTGTGCTTATAATTCAAGTTTGACTTAAGAATATTATGCGGTACAATTATGCCACACAAACTCACAGTCCTTGACTGATCAAACTGAAGTTGAGCCCGATCGAAACCCTAGTTCGTCAAGGCAACAGACTTCACTTACCCGTCCACATCATGGACAAAACTCATCGTACACCAAACCCTTATAGCCTTACATACTTCGCCATCCATCTTATGGCCAAATCCTCTTATACTGACATCCTCAAATAATGCTCCTCAGAGCCAACCCAGTTGTCGCCCTCTTACTTATATCTCACTTATTATACTTAATTTTCACTTCATAATATGTACGTTATGCTTGTACAATTATGAACACTTTTACTGTTTGACAATTGCCCAACATACAATCCACCCCAAACTGATCCATTCTAATCCTTGCCCGTCATACTCTTATCCTCTGTCCTCTGTCATACGCTTACACAACCGTATCCAAATTCAGACAAATCTCTGTCACCTCTTACTGTTCATCGCCCATACCTCTGCCCACAGACACTTACACATAACCATATCATAAGCAATAGTCATCATACATACGTATGTCTCACACATACGTATAACATACACATACGGTCATACATATGTAACTTACAAACATGCACGCTAGCCATCACTAGCACATGCACATACATTCATACATACTCCAAACATACACGCTAGCCATCACTAGCACATGCACACACATTCATACATACTTCAACCATGCACGCTAGCCATCACTAGCACATGCATACATACATACTTCAACCATGCATGCTAGCCATCACTAGCACATGCATACATACATACTCCAAACATGCACGCTAGCCATCACTAGCACATGCATAGTCCATACGTACTCCAAATATGCACGCTAGCCATCACTAGCACATGCATAACACATACGTAGCATACTGACATATTTGCTAGCCATCGCTAGCGCATACATAATCCACATCCATAAAATGTGCATACATCTCATGCATATCAATCATACCATACAATCATGCTTACACGCACATCATGCAATCGGATAGTTACTTAACATCCAAGCATGGAATCATACAATCCTAGCATGCTGCTACTCATTCAAAGCATGCTTCATGAATTTACGAGTTCAAAGCTCCCCTACCTCGTAATCACGATGTTTGATGGCAGCACATGACGGTGGCGGAGTCGACAGCGGAGTTGGCGGTCAAAACCGTTGCCTGGCTGAGAGAGCTGCTGTCCCGAGGGTTTTAGGAAGCGCCGGAACTAGTCATGGCCAAACAGGGTATTAGAAATCAATGCGGTAAAACCCGCGAACCACGGCGGCACACTAGGGTGGCCGGGAGAAAAGTCAAGCCAACATATGTGGCGGTGCGATCAAATGTTGATGGTGTACATTGAAGATCGGCCGGTGGCTAAGACATGCTCAGCCGGCCACAAAGATGTCGAAATCGACCGTGGACAGCACCCAACGGCGACGATTTCGGTCAACAAAGGCCCACATAAGGGGGGAGAGTGTGGGGCAACGCTCGAGAACAAAGGAGAGGTGGAGGACGGCTCTGTGTCAACTCCAATCGGTGGCCAAGCCATCTGATGATCGGGCAACGCAAAAGCAGCGCCTAAGCCCAAAAGCACACGCGTAGCAACATGCACACGCGACCCAAAGGGGCGGGGGAAAGGGCTGAAAGGAGACGACCCAAGGCCCACAAAAGCCAACAGGGCTAAGGCCTTTAGCTGTGGCCAATCTAGATGCAGGCGGCTGTGCATCTCGCACGGAATAGGGCAAGGGGAGGGTTCAGGGTCGAGCAAAGGCCACGAGGCTGTCACTAGCCATGGCCTGTGCAGGTGAACTCATCCACCTTCAGTCACGGTAAGTCATACAAATTCTTGCCCGAGGCCGTTCGGTACCGACGGCGTAAAATGGGCAAGAAGGGTCAACGACACACATGCTGGTAAGGCAGAACTAGCTGCGGCTACGGGCCGCAAGGCTGAACAAGGCCCGGAGGGGTGGCCCATTGGCATCACCGGGCTAGGGCGGAGCCCACGGTGGTCAAGTCACCCTCACCCGCCAACGATGGCGGTGCCAGCCCATTGGAAAATCGTATGACAAAGCGTATTGGCCGGAGTAGGGGACGACAGAGGGGATGAAACCGGGCTGGGTAGGGTGGAGGCGGAACCGGGCATGGAAGTGTAGTCCACTGCCTTCGCCGGAGCAAGGCGAGGCTGGAGGAAGGCCGAATCGGCCACGAATCATCGCCGGCGGCCACTGTTTGCCCAAAACAGTGCGTCGGCGGAACAGTGCAGAGAGGGGAAATGGGATGGGGCGGCGGTGCAGAGACCCACCGGGCTGGGAGGAGTGGCTCCTCGCCGTCGCTGGAGCAAGGCGGCGTCGGACGGAGCCCAGCCGGGCCGTCCAACGGCGGCGGAAGCTGGCCAGCGAGATCGACAGAAAGGGCGGAAAACAGAGGCAGTGGAGAGAAAGGGAGCAGGACGGCGGAGCAGAGGCCGTCCGGGGCCGGGAGGGGTGTCCTCCCGCCATCGCCGGCCCACGGCGGCGGCGGAACCAATCAAACACATGGGAGAAAGGGCAAACCGGGGGAGGAGGTGGCGCGGCTGTAGGCGGCCTGGGCAGTGACCCCTCGGTGTTGCACCGCCGGGGCGGAGCCTGTGCCGGCGTCCTGCGGCCGGTGGCTGGCGGGGACAAAGAACAGACGTGAAGGGGGGGGGCGTACTGTTCATCCAACGAATCCAGTGGATCGGGATCGCGATCCCGATCCCTCATTTTTTTCTTTTATTTATTTTTTTTCTTTTTTTTCCAAACGTATCCCTAACGCGCGTTAACCCACTGGTTACGCATCAAACCTCCAAAATTCGCACCGAAAGTGCACAGCGAGGCCCGCGGCCCGCGATAAGCCCTACACCCGACTCTACAGGTATAAATACGGGGTAAAATATATAAATACACATATGCTGAAATGTCATATTTTTTCGCCGAAAATGACCAAAAAAATAGCAGGAAAATCACAAAAAATCGTAGAAAAATCAGGGACCTTACAAAATGAATCAATAATTTAACTTTACATACCAAGTAAATTAGTAAATCTCTTAAGTTCTGTCTTTTCAAATTATTCCTACATCACAAAGATGCATGAATGCTCAGTAAGATGTAAAAATTACTTATATTCATGCAATATTACAAATTGGAAAGGAACCAAAAACTAATATTACATAATGGTAAATGTCACAAGACGACATAACCATACCGATCTCTGTAGGATGTCACGAGACTGAATATTATTTTCAACTAAAGGAAACAGACTCCGAACTCTAAGAGCATAACTGATTCCGATATAAGAAGTAATTAAACTTTGCTGTGAGGAATTCCAAGACTAGGAGTAAACAAACTCCAACATCAAGAGGAAGTTAATTCCAACACTAGGAGTAAAATGACTCCAACTTAATTTAAGAGAGAACTAATTCCATCTCTAGGAAACTAATTCCACACTTTGAAGTAAATGGACTTTAACTTAAGGAGGAGGTTGCAACTAAGCAAAATATCCCAATGCCTCTAGAGATCTACTAGGATCAGCTATGGGACCACAAACGTGGGTACCATTGTTGTCACACCCCGACACACCTCCCCTTTGACCCGAATCTGGTCGAGGGAGATGTGACAAGGCACGATAAAGCGGAAACTAACCCAAAAGGGCTAGGTCGAAGTACATAGCATGTTCCATTTGTGCAAAAGCAAATAACATAAGGTAAATGAGATTAATTAAAGTCTCACTTAGTCTAGCACATCACCCACATCATCTCATAACATATTAGTCACAAGCCTGAAAGGTACAATATGTTTAAGCCAACAAAGGCTATCCATAAAAATATATATGTAAAGTAACAGGGTTCTAACATCAAACATAACATGAGGTTATAACATCCAAAAGTAACTAGCGCCCTCTCATCATGTATCTACTCGTCATCATGCTCGTAGAACAATCCATCCTGAGCACTTGCATAGTATAAGCATATAGCCCCAATATAAAACCAGCAAAGAAGGACTTAGCCTAGTAAGGGTTTCAAACAAAACAAAAGCTCATGCTAACAACAAAAAAATTCATTCTATGGATATCATATATTTCATACATCACGCATCCTTAACTACACCTGTACATCATGGACTCAATCACATTTCATAATCATATTTACACAACCTATGCATTATGGGCTCAAACTTATTTCATAATCACATACGTACAACTTGTGCATTCATTAAAATTTCATAACTCATTGCCATCTTGCATGAACAAGCATTATCATTTCATTCACATCCTACATAATCAAGTACAATGATCCACATTCATTCTGCATATTCAAACATCATCATTCTATATGCATCCTATGTAAATATAAGTATCATTGTCCCTACACAATCTGTGTCAATGAACATTATTATTCATATACAACATGTATAAATACCAGAATGAATGTCTCACAATAAAGAAAATAATTCTGCTTACCATGACCAAATCCTAAGTAGACTTACTCACCTAGGAAATCTTTAAAAAGGAAGTCTAAATTCCAAAAAATGGAAGATTTGAGCAGTTTGGGTAAATATGTAGACCAAAAGTGCCCTTTGGTAATCCAGTGTACACGAACATACTAGCCTAGATTCTCAAGTTCAAAAAGTCACACTAGTTATCTCATTATAGCATATTTGCTCTTCTCACCCAGAGAGGAAACCCGCCCTCAATGGGACGTAAAACCCCACTCTTTTGGACGAAAATGATTCAATAAACCTCCGATGTGGTTAATCCAAAATATTATGGCATCTATTTGACTAATCACAGTTAAACATGAGTAATCTTGACTTAATAAGGCATTCTCATAATGTGATGACCATGATTCATATGTGAGCAAAACATAATGGATGCAAGCATTGGTAAACATACACTAATTAGTCTTCTTATGCATGAACATGGTCCATTGTGACAAAGAAGGTTATTTAAATATGAATAAGAGATATATATATATATATATATATATATATATATATGTATATATATATATATATATATATATATATATATATATATATATATATATATATGGTCATGTTCATAATTGAGCCAAAGCATATAAAACATGACTCATTTGTAACTAATAATGTGCAAATTGTAATACTCTCTCATGGTCATAAGCTACTGATGTAATGGGGTAAGCATGAATAAATAATATAAATACAGCTTCAAGACAAGTAGGACACCATACTAAGCTTAAACATATATAATCATCTCCAAAATTAAGCTAAAACACATATAACATGCTTCATATGCAATTAATGTGACATGTGTAAGTACTTTTAGTTCATCATGGTCATTATATACTGGAATCATGAGAAAGTAAGAAGAAATGGTCAAAATCCAACAAAAAATGATAACACATCCAAAATTAGTATGGTCATTCGAACAATTTGACAACCTGTTGTCATACGGTCGGAACAGTGACCTATGGATAGTAGTTTTCCTCCTCTCAAAACTAAGCTTAAAACATACTCATTACCTAAGCTTAATGAAATTCATAAAACTTCATGAAATGCCACATACTCATTACCTAAGCTTAAAACATGATAAATCTAACATTTTTCATGCTTAAACATACAAAATTAACATCAAATTATCTCCTTTAGAAGAATTACTATAACCCATAATAAAGCCTCAAGAACTTGAAACTATCGACATTCATGGTGTTACATGCAAGAAAACCTCTTAGGGAGAAAATCCATTACCTCTAATTGGTTGTAAACTTCTTGAATGATCTCCAAGCACAAAAAATCTCTACCCACAAATTAGTGTTTTTATTAGTCCTAAACAAAATCCAACTTTTTTCACCAAAATAGGCTCAAATTAATTAGTAGATGATAGATCAAAGACTCCATTGGGTTAAAAACGAAAATTATATGGATTAGGGTTTTGAATTAAGATTAAAGAGATGAACTTGATATAAATAAGCTTATAATCCTAATAGAATGGGTAAAACATGTGATTATTAGACAAAAATTAAAAGGATTAAGGAGTGATTAAGAAATTTATTACCTTAAGATAAGATTTTCTCTTTGGGAATGGGGGTAGAAAATAGGCTAAAAAATCTTAAGTAACTCCATAAGTGTGCAGTTAACCTCAAAAATGAAATTAACCAAACCTAAGCCAATAGACAAATCAAGAGAAGGTTGGCAGCCAAAGGGGTTAGCATGTCATCAGATATAGACGTGAATTTAAATAGAAAAATAGTACCAAATTGTAGAAATTAGTGAATTAAGATAGACACTAATGTTCTCAACTAAAAATAAAAATAACCTTAAGAAATTTTTAATTAAGTTAACTCGCTACCTAAGGAAAAATCAAATCAAACCGAAAATAAATAATTTTTACACTAATAAGAAAGTATTAAATTATAAGATCTTACAAGCGTGCTCTTGGACAACGATGGCTAGAAGTAGATGGGCCTTCTATGGTGCCCATAAACATGAGTGCGTGCATAATGCCTCAAAAGGGATGGGGACCAAAACCCTGAAAATGGAGAGGTCACAAAAGTCTGTGACCACACGAGTTGGTGTAACCATGGCTATTTTAAGTGAGAAAACTAGGACTCTTTTATATTATCTCAGCTCCGAGAAAAGCGAGTCTAACTAGACTCATTAAACTCTATGCTAAGAGATCATCTATGGTCACTTTCCATATAAGGAGCCAATGCTACTAAGTCTTATATGTCAAGAAACAATGACAAGTACATTGGATTTCTACAATACGGTCAACACTGAATAGAATCTCAAAGGTCAACATTTTCTAAGCAGACCTAGCTAGATGCCATTTAAAATGTTAAACTAACACGACAAAACCTAGCTTTTCATGTATCGATTAGAAAACCTACACCAAACCGGCTTAAAAAAATTGTTCATCTTGTTATGATATTATGATGTTCTTTAATGATGTCTACTTTTGAAGAGTTTTGAATAGAACTGTTTTCCAAGATATTTATTAATAGGCGAGCCTTGTCCAACTCTAGGGATAAATTTGTCATTTTACACCATAACCAACAATTATTTTTGGATCAAAACCTACTCTAGAATAATTAAAATGACTATTTGGAATTAATCCTAACTTTTCTTTTGTTTACGGGGTAATTTAGAATGTGACCCAAAATGGTAGAATGAAGGTTGGCTTAGACCAAGGGTATAATTATAATTTTATTTACAAGTCTACAATCCCGTTGGACTTGAAACTAAGGTCAAGCCATTAACACTCTGTAAATATATTTTCTCAAAAAATTTTGATATATAAAAATAAGTGTTTAATAAAGTTTAAGGCAAAAAATTAGGTAGTATGAACCGGAGTAAGGCAGTTGTGAATAAGACCAATTCCTAAGTTCACTACTTGTCTCCTTCCTAGAAACATTGAATAGGGCAAAACAATCCCCTATTTCAGAAGAGGCACGAGTTCGACATGGTTTAGAACTAGTTGCGACCGATCGTTGGCTGCAAAGTCCAACGGTTCTAGCATTCATTCCCATGCCAACCCAAAAACCCACTGCCATCCAAAGAATCAAGACCTAGGGCCCAACCGTGAGGCTCTTCTCCCTCCTCAATGCATCTACACTATTCATAGTGCAGACCAAAATCCTTTTGACTGCAACCAACACTTCGAGTAGAGGATTTTCCAGGATCGTAGAGTATCAAAAGGGCAAATTGTGGTCGAAGGAGGATGTTTGTGATGGAATAAAATGCAATAGGATTAGGCTTACTTGTAGCCATTAGAGCCTGAGCAAAGCTCAATCCCCTTGATGAAATTTTTTCTTTGCTAATCTTCTCACAACGTGTTTCTGGTTTAGGTTTAGAACTTGATTGAGAGTAATTCTCGCTTAAGGCACCGTATTAGGATGGCTAATTTTGTATTCATAACTAAACCAGAACATTATTTTTAAGAACTCTAGAATCTTAGCCAACGATCCAGATTTACCACTAAAACTATAGCTTAGTAGGTATTTTGACTCAGGCTCATTACCCCGATAGTTTTGAAAGCCCAAAACTAGTGTCAATTGAGACAGTTGGGACATCATATGTTTTAATTTGAAAACAAGCCCAACAGTTTATCCCTTCCCCATGCTATTGGTTCATGGAATAGCTTGTGCTCTATTTCCCACTCACTAGTTCCCCATACCTTCAAAACAAAGCATCACAATCACCCAATAGTTTTTTACTACATAGGCTTGACTAGTCATGTTATACAACCATGATTCTAATTAAAAAATATATATTCTCAGGATTGGTAGTTTGATTTGGTAAACGCATGATCCCAGCCAAGAATCAATGCAAGAACAAAGTATAAAATGCCAAAAATCTACTTCTCTAGTTTGTAGTTCCTTGATGCAAAACCTGCTGTTTTAACCAGCTATATATTGCCTAAGTTTGACAATTCATTTTCTTAAAACAAAGTTTTGATGAAAGGCTGAACTAGTACTCACATGCAACTTCATTTGGTAATCACGTGTCTAAGGAGCTAGAACCAAGAAAACTCAAGAACATAGAATAATAAGTAAGCAAGAGGAGGAACAGGAGATAAAGAACATACTAAAACATCTATTCTAGCATGTTGATATAATTTAACAACTAAGGATATAAGCATTGAAAGACCTATGAGACAACTCGAGTCATGCAAGATAGATAATAGCAACAATTATACAAGTGTAAAAATCATCCTACCTCTATAGCCCTTCCAAAATTTTGCTACAACTCTCCTTTCCTTGTAGTTGATGTTGACAGTGTCCAAAATCTCACTGGAGCAACCGAAGCATATGCAAGAGTTCTAAAAAACAAGGGAAGTAAAGAAAAGGCAACAAGATGGTTTAATCCTCTTCCCCTCAACTCTCTAGGTAACTGCTCTCCCTAATTTATAGGGAGACTAAACAAACTAAAGACCTTATGATATTCTATACCTATCTTTGGAGTTCCATACATGGGGTGGCCTCTATGCCTTACGTTAAAGTAGGTCCTACTATAGGATCACCGTCAAATTAAAACTCATCCTTAACACATACTAAATATTGAAGAATAATAATTAAATGCTAAGTAGCACAAGTTGAGAAATTTTCTACCTACAATTAGGGATATTACATCCTTCACCCATTGAAAAGCATTTCATCCCCAAAATAAAAAGTGTTAATCGGTAAACAACTTTCAGTATGATCACCTTCTCTCATCTTAGTGTTTCAAGTCACCTCTTCTAAAAGAGTGGTGCGACCAAAATAACTAGGTTCGACACTTGTATACTTACCCTTTTATCACTTGTTTCACATCAAATAAGAGTGTGCTCTAATTCCAAGGTTGTGCAATCTAACCCTTGGGAAGGATTAGGTAGAAGGCGTGTCCGCTATGTGGGTGTTACAGAGGATGACCTAGGGCATCACAATGGTTGTTCACTTGGCTGGCCAAGTCATATTTCTCCCATGGATGGAGATAGATTGTGGATGGAGGTGTGGGCATGCCTTCTTCATGGAAGTTTGTTTCATGGGTGTCTCTCCTATGGTCTGCTGCCTTTGTTTCTCCGTCACGGTGGTTTGGTGTGATTGAGCTAGTGGTCTCCCATTTCCTCTTCTCCCTCCTCTCAACCCCATCTCTAGGCCTCCTCTTCCCTTCTCTTCATTAAAGCCCCCCACTTTATCCATCTCCTCCCCTCCCTTTTGAGGCATCAGATAGTTAAGTTTTTATTGTTGTTTTTCTGTCTATTTTTGTCTTCTTGTGTTGGATTGGAAGAAGTTGGCTATCCCTAAGATAGAGGGTAGGTAGGTTCATCCCTAGTGATGATTTTATGGATTCAAATGGTTTTTGAATTCGTTATGGCATCACCTTCCCTTCGTTCCAGAGAGAGGCTAGGTACTTTGGCATTTTCTTGGTGGTCTCGATGGCTTTAGGCCAATGGTGCATCTTCCATGGGTAAAGATTGCTTGGTTGGGCGGTGTTCTTTTGGGCAATGATTCAGCATTGCAAAGGAACTTATCTATGCTATGGTTGATCGCTTTGGTGTTGTGGTGGTATGAAGTATTAATATGGTTTAATGTCCATTTTTCTACATTGGAGTGGGTACCCTATTTTCTCTTTCCTTGAAACTTTTGTTGTATGTAATAAGCTCGTTGAGCATCATTTGAATTATAGTTCATAATAAGAGAGAGAGAGAGGGAGAGAGAAATTGAGGCCAGCCATTTCGATGAGAGCATTTGGGAAGGGAATGTGTAGGCACAAGATTTGAGGAGATTATCGGGCGTGAAGGAATGTTCTGACTTGTGTAATGGAGTGTCGAGCTGACAAGTAGTCGTAGAGGGTTTTGCTTGATGGAGGGAAGTGTTCTGATTGCCTGTGCCATAGTAAGCAAAAGCCATGTCTTAACTGTAAAGAGTTCAAACATTGGTAATGAAATAGCTAAAATGGCCCAACCTAGCTGCAAATTGGAAAGAAAAATGTTTGCATGACTGATTTTCCAAGACCATAACCCCATGACCAGCCCACACGGGGCTCTAGACATGGTACATAAGGGGGCATTGTGACCAGCCCACATGGGCCCCCCTTATGTACCATGTTTGGAGCCCCATGTGGGCTGGTCATAGGGTTTTGGTCATGAAAACTAGTCACGCTAGACGCTCTTTGTCACACTCTAGCACTGCCCAACCCGAGCCGAACCCGATCCAAGGGCCAGTTCAGCACACGGGGACGACAATTAAAGAAATAGCGGAAGACTTATGTCTTAACCACGGGCGGTCTAATTAACAGAGTTACGCACTACTTTGAGCAAGAGTAAATAGGTAGAACCAAAATAGTTACTTAAACTCTAAATTAAACTACAAATCTCAAACCCACAAACTAATAATCCATAGCCAATACACTTAGCTCAAAACAAGGTCTTAAACAACACTAAAGATATAAAGTATCACAAGTCTGAAAACAAGAACCACTCCAAGGGTTCTAACATCAAAACAAATAATCAAAAAAACATGCACGGTTTAGGGGCCTCCACTCCTACTCCCAAGCTATCCTCGACCTCTCCTCATAAAGAGGATCCTGTCCGACTGCATGTCACGCTATGCAGCCCTAAAACAAAACAAGAAAAGTGGGGTGAGTATACAAACTCAATAATGGTTTAAATACAACTATAATAATCAGAAAACACAACGACATGACAATGTAGCAATTCAAATCCAAAATTAACATGTTATACCATTTTTTTATCAAGCATTCATATCACATAAACCTGCATAATAGTGTCTCAATCACATACTTTCTGATCATGTATTCATATCACATAAACCTACATAATAGTGTCTCAATCACATCATTTTTAATTATGCTTTCATATCACGTAAACCTGCATAATAGTGTCTCAATTACACCATTTTTTTATTATGCATTCATATCAAATCAACCTTATTCACCTTGCACGACAAACTTGTCAAACACATGATACACAATTATGCATAACATTCATAATAAATATGCATCAATACAAATAGTGAATGCCTCCATCAAGGACTAAACACAAGTATTGCCACAAAGGTTGAACATAGTTTGAATTTCCTAACTAAAAACTTAGGGCATTGCCCGCTCTGGACGTAGTCCGAATTTCATAAGAAAACTAAGATGTAGGGGTAGTCAGCCCCACTGCTCGCTAAGGACAATCCACACGAGAAGTCCAAATTCCTACATAGGGAACCTAGAGCAGGTCTGCTCGCCAAAGACGATTCTGGCCAATAATGTCCAAATTCCCACGTAGGGAACCTAGAGCAAGGGTGTTCACCCAGGACATCTTTACGGTGGGGAGAGTTCAAATTCCCACATAGGGAACCTAGAGCACGTGGTAGTCGATGCACAAAGGCACACTAGTCTCGGTGCTCAGTGTCCAGATGTGACTATCTCAATAAATCACAACCGCAAGACAAGTATACAACTCGTCCTCATATAACTCAATTTGACTCGACTCAACTTGACTCAGAGTGTGCACGTAAAAATACCTCTATGTCGATTCTAGTCCTCACGTCCCATACCATGAGTATTCGTGACGCCATATAAGAAAATTTAACTATGCACTAGCGCAACGAACCTTAGAGCTATCCATCGACATAATGCGTCCCATACCGCAAGTGTCTAATGGTTTCTCCTCGACTATTCCACACAGGACTTAAATTGAAAACTTGTCCTTTCGGACCAACCAAGTTCCTATTAATTCAACGAGCGATTAATCCGGCATGCAATCTCAACCATTGCATACAATCGATTAATTCTAGTTAAACATCGGTAAAACTTTATCTATGAATACCGATCCATGATGCATGATAGTATAATACATCCATGAGCAAGACCTACGTGGGTTCCAACACATGAAACATGCTCCCAATCAGTCCCCTCATGCATCATAATCAAGACATAACTAACTACAATCTCATAGTAGATTCCTCATACGTGTGTGTATTCATGCATATTCTAAGTACATGACCAATGTTTGACATAAACTCATAAGACAATTTATATATGCTTGAACACATTCAAAAACAATGATTACAAACTGAAATCAAAACAAAATCCACCATAAAGCTTAAATCCATCCATGTGAAATCGAACATTCACTCCCACCAACATGATGGTTTCTATACATTAAGCCACAACATGATTACATCCATTATCCATAAACATCTTCATTATAAGAGAACACATCTCACCATTTTTTACATAATATCCATGTTGGAAACATATTCTATTCTTTCAAATATTCACAAATTCAAGGTACTTCAATATCAACATGCATAATTATCAACATAATATAATGCCACTTGACCACACTTAAATACATTCCATAAACTTTTATCATCAATTCTACACCTCCAGTAGCTTAATTTCATCATAATACACCTCCCATAACCATTAGAATCATCAAATGGAGTAAAACATTGAAATGGGCATAAATTTCAAAAATAGCAAAAACTGTCGTGTACCGTTCGATCGCCCTGCAAGGCCGTTCAATCGGCTAAACTGAAAATTTGCCAAAAATGTAGTGTTGTTGATCGATTGCCTTGGTAGGCCATTCGATCGCCAACAAAGCAGTTTTGACCTTCTTCATTTCGAAAGTCAAAACCAAAATACCATGAAAACACTTTTAAATCTTCATCCATGGTACCAAACATTATCAAAAACTCATCAAACCTCTAATCTAAACCATTCTAAGATAAAACACTAAGAAATCGAAGTGAAAGATTAACGTTTATTAAACCCACCATTAAAGCCTAAATCAAGCAAAACCCACTTCAAATAACATCGTAAAAATCAAGATTTTTGCTACCCAAAGTTGAGATTGAAGAACCCATTACCTTTCCTTGTTGATTTGGGCCGGAATGAACCTTTAATCTCCTCCAACACCTTCCAATTACACGATTTTAAGTTAACATACAACAAAAACTTTGATTTAGCTTTGAAAAACCAAAAGTAAACATTAGATCTAGGGTTTTAGAAGCTTAAAAACGAGATTTTGAAGAGTAAGGATTGGAGAAGAGAGGTAAATTAGTAGTTTTATGTTTTCAAAACGGATTAAAACCAAGATTGAAGTCAAGATTAAGAATGGATTAAGAGAAAACCTAGGATTTAGGCTTGATTAGATGAGAACATACCTTAATCCCTTTCTAATTCGGGCATAATTGGAGAATTAGGCTTTAATCGCCCTCTCCTAGCCTATTCCCAAATGGAAAATGGCTCAGCCCTTCTTATTTATAGTGGAGCTTGGGGTATACCTAATAAACTAGTGGGGTATAAATAAAAATTCAAGCTAAAAATGTATATTTTGAAGATTTAAACACTAATTAAATCTGATAAAATTCTAAAAAATTTTATATAAGCTTTTGTTGATGTCTGGGTCATTTTGGTTCAAAAAACTAAATTTCGTCGGTGGGGCCCAAAGGGGAGTCTCGTAAAACCCTAATTTTTAAAAAATTAGTAAAAAATCAAAAAAAATCTCAAAAATTTAAGTTTGACCCAAAATCACTTAAAATTAATAATTGTGAATTTGGTTTTGATTAAAAACTTTAAAAAATATTCAAATTTAGAAAATCGTCTCGAACCAATCAGAATTAATATCAAACCACATAAAGGCATTTAAACAAAATGAATTCAACCCGGTTTACAATCAGGGATCTTACACTCTTAATGTAGAAAATTTTAGGTGTAGATAGGGCACCAACCTCGCATGCCTAGCACCACTCCGAACATGCTACATCATCCTCATTGGTAACATGTCATCTATTTTTATAGAGTCAACGGAAAAATGCATGACCATGTCACTTTTATGATTGGTGATTAGCACCACGTAAGCATGCCAGGTATAGTTATTCTACGACTAGGGTCAGAAATCAAATTGGGTCAGGTCAAATCGGGTTGGGTCATCCTTGACCTGCACTAAAATCGGGTCGGGTCGTGACTTGACCCTATTTTAAAATTGGGTCAAAAGTCCAAACCCTAACCCTACTTGAGTTGCGTCTGGTTGGGTATGCATATAACCCTATTTTTTTTCTTTAAATTTTTTTTGTTAGAATTGTAATTTATACCTTCTCTTTGGAAAAGCCAAACATAAAAGAAATTTTAATAGATTACAACATTAATTTGTAATGTTTTACCTCAATGCAAATTATTTAACCATGATTTCATATACATCACCATAGCAACATAGTTACTAATTACTTAACCTCATTAGCATTGGTACTTGGACAATTGCATCCTTTTTTGAAGCAAAAACAAAGAAGGTCCAACACTAAATGGGTCAATGGTTTGAGTAGGAATTTCGTGAAACATGTGGTTTAATGGCATTTGTTGTAAGTAGAATTCAATTGGAATATAGAGGTTAATAGGGACAAATGATACAAATGAAGTTACTAAGATACATGAAGTGTAAGAACCTAGTGTCATTTTGTCACGACCCGAATTTTTAAAAGTATTTTTAAATAGCACAAACGGTAAGTAGCGAGATTTTTGTTTATTTCTTAAATACAAAACAAACCCTTCGATTAAATATCTAGGTCATGATAATTGGGGTTCACAAATACGAATATCAAATCATATGATATTATTTAACGTCTGAAAATTCATAAAGACCAACTCATCCATCTAAGTACAAGTCCATCGTCCGTCTAAAAATAAATAATAAGTTGACTCTCACGCTTAAGGTACAATTACGTACCGGAGTTACAAAAATGCAAAAACCTCTTGTACACGCCTGCCTTGGTCTCACTTGTCGTCGCTTAGAGGATCTGCAACAAAGCAAACCAAACAACAACCATAACCACAATGGAGCATCTCCACCAACAGGAGAAGAGCATCCAAAGGACAAAAGGTTTTATTAATATTATTCGGATCGGGCCAACATCACCCGATGTTAGTTGCCTACGTACTCATTAGACTACATCTCCAATGTTTCCAACAAGATCGGATCCAAATGTAGTTTTGCCTAATGCTACACTATGCTAAGAAGCATAACATCACACATGTAATGCTTAAGCATTTTCAAGCAACCTACATTTTATGCAAGTCCTTTAATCGTTCTACTTATTCTAATTAAACAAGCAATATTAATCAATGTTATTAATTATCTCTCGAACCATTGTTCGATAATTAATATTCTCGTCTAATCCCAACGATAGACAGACTCATCAGATGTCAACCTAAGTGACAAATGACAACGAAACACCCTGGAATCCACTAGGCCCCTAGAATCCACCAGGAAGTGCCATCTCCCAACCTAGCCCATAAGGACCTGACCGGAGTAGAAGGGCATGGCCCACAACTGCACCTGAACAGAAGTGGTCAGAGACGCCAACCAAGCAGGATGTCAGCGACCCTAATTGCATGTACACTAAAAGATCCTCAATAGATCTGCGATGAGCCCGACTCACAAGGAACTCCCTCCAATGGGGAGGTGCAATTATACGGTCAAATCAGTGGCTCCTCAATAGAGCTAAAACTCAGGAAACCATTCTGAACCCTATCTTGCTCATCTATAAGCCAGGATTCCGAATGACTATCCCAAACCCTATTAGTCCCTTCTAGACTAAGGTTTACAACTCGAGGCATGCCATCAGTTCATCAACCACGGCAAATCGTCAGGTCAAAGACTTTGTTAACTGTATGAAGTAGTCCCAGACCCCTCTGAGGTATTTTAGTCTTTATGTTGATTAGGTGTTTTTGCCCAATCCAAAGTTATCAAACCCCAAATAATTATTCTTTCAATAATTTTCAACTAGTGATAAATTACTATCACAACATCAATATCAAAAATCGAAACAAAGAACAACATAAATAATTAGGACCACAAAGGTCCAAGCAGATCATAATATCAATAATAAAATTCATTAATGATAAAAGAACTATTCGAGCTTTGTGGCCTAACCCTCCTTGGGTTATCTTAATAAATCTTTATGAAACTGGTCGTAATGCACCTAAGGGCATTAAAGTAATTATCCAACATTGGATACAATCCTCTATGTACT
The DNA here is from genome assembly GCA_035235625.1 of Saururus chinensis. Lineage (NCBI taxonomy): Eukaryota > Viridiplantae > Streptophyta > Magnoliopsida > Piperales > Saururaceae > Saururus > Saururus chinensis. The sequence goes on from CP141145.1 coordinate 40,714,912, forward strand.
CGGGTAAGTCCTTAATCTCTCAAAAGGTTTCAGTATCACATTGGCCCATTAATAACATCCACACGAATGCGGGCAAGTTTGCATAGGGGTATTTTTGTCATTTGGTTTAAGGCCTTAATGACATCCAACAGGTCCAAAATTGAACTCAAGAATACTATTTGACTTCATGGACTCTATGTAATTTTCTTGGCATATAACGGGGAACCCCTTGAACCGACCTAGGTTGACTTAATGGTTTACGATTAACCCTAGGGCCAAAACAGTCAATTACCCACTCACTGGGATTTTTCCTCACTAAGTGGTTTGGCCTATAATTAGTTTACACATTAAAATCTCACTGAGAATTTTCTCACTTTTTAGATCAACTCATAGGCTCCTAAACCGGAGCCTCTAAATTGGGTAAGTTAATATTGTACGATACTTAGCTAACAAGGGTAAAAAGGTCATTTCACATCCTCTGAGATTTTTTGCTGATATGAAGCTTAGTCAGAAAAACTCCCACGCCTATCAAGATTCAACAGTAATTTTCTAGGATTTTTTCCACACCTAAACCCTACTGAACTGGACCCGATTCAGTGGGTGTTAAATTTGTTTTTTTATCAAATTAGACCAGACCAAATCGGGTTGGGAAACCCGACCCGGTCCAGCGGCTGACAACCCACATCGCGGGTCATCTTCTCTGCGACCGGCCAAAGGCCGTTCACAGTGCCGCTAGCACTGCGGCGAAGGAGGGACGACCCAGGTGTTCTCGGACCGCCGGCGAACGGCGGAACTGACGCCGTCAGTTCCGCCGCCTGTTACGGCCCTAGCCATCCCAAGGTGTCGTGTTGCACTCGCAAGGCCAAATAGCCAGGCGAGGAAGCCTATCTTCGTCAAGGTCATGGCCTCGTGCCATTCGACCAAGCGTCCAGCCCGCGAAGCCAAGCAACGAACCCGTCCCAAGGCGGACGAGGGAACGTGCCGGGACTTGTTCCCAAGCGAGCTGGCCGGAGAGGGACATCTCCTTGCGATGCACATATCCAACTTAGGCAACTCGGTCATCCGAACAATCCATCTTAGCCATGTGCATGCAAGGGCCTTTGTTACCAACACGGCCATAAGGCCGGACGGCCGCCCGACGAGTCGGAGAGCCCCATGCCACTAGCGGATGGGCTCCTGGCATGATAGCTAGCAAGGCAATGAGCATTCGTTGCCATCTGGATTAGCCTATTGCAAGGCTAGGCATCATACCAACAGCTTGTCCATGAAGCTCACCATGTCCCTCCCTATATAGCATAAGAGATTTTTGGCATTTCTCTAGAGTGGCAGCCAAAGTGGCTGTACGGGCATGATATCTCTAAATTTCACCAAACCGCCCGAGAACACTCCCAAGGACCCTCTAACACTATATAAGGAGGAGGGGACATCTTAAGAATCCAAATATGTGCTAGTTGGCTATGTGTGCGCATTGTTGCGGCATTTCTGCACAACGTTGCGCAGTGTTGCACAACGTTGTGGGTCTTCCCCGCAACGCCTACACACATGATATGCAACACTAAGGGCAGTTCCCATAATGCATGCACACCTCGTATACAACACTTTTCCCACATGTGTGCGCCCTAGCATGTGTCATGGGTAGTCCGCTTCACTACCCCGTGACACGCCGCCCGGTGGCTAGCCGGCGGCCAAAGGCCGCCCTTTCTTTTTTGTCCCCCTTTTTTTTAAAATCCGGCGGCGCCGTCGCAATGGAAGGCCACTACAGCCGACCGATGGGCCGGGCTTGACCGGATTGCCATCTTTTGGCGATTTCGGCAGCCCTGGTCCATCCTCTGGCCAGCGGTTGCGCCGCCCCGTAGTAAGGCTCTTTTTTTTGTGTGTGTTGACCTGGCGGCAGCAAATCCGCAGCCGTCATGGTCGCCAGATCCAAAGCCACCGCCGCCAGGACTGGCATGCCCCTCTCACAACAGGTCCAGCCACCAACGGTAGGCCGGTGACTGGCAGGTAGTCAGAAACATCCAGAAGTAAAGAGTGATTGCAGATATCATTGTTCACAACATTACAAAAAAATGATTTATATTTTAACAATAAAATATCTTTGATATTGATTCAAAATCCTACCTCGAAGGCTGATTTGTCGTCGATCCACCATCGCCAACGCTTCGCCGGAGTCTCGCCGGACAATTCCCTCCGTCCCAAAAAAACTCCCCCAATCGGGCAAAAGACCCCCCTAATTGTGCCCTAAGAAGGCCTTTTATAAACATGGGGATTAGGGTTCCTAATCCTCTAGAATTTTGGGTAATCCTCCCCAATTAGGCCACCTTATTGGGTTCTTAAAAATTAATTTCGGGATTATAAACAACCGGGCCTGCAAAATGACTTAAACGGGCCAAATATAGTCTAAATCGGGTAAACGGGTCCTGCACGATATGTTCAACTTCAAACGGTCGTATCTCCCTCATCCGGACTCCGATTCGCACGTTCTTGATGGCATTTTGAAGATCTGTATGTCTATTTTCTAATAAAATTAGTTTTAGACACAAATTCTATCTAGGGAGGTAGTTATTCTACTCAGAATGTCAATAGTTTAAACATCCTATTTTCCACATATTTAATTTTTGAAACATAGGAAAATTAAGGATATTACATTCTTCCCTCCTTAAAAGAATTGCGTCCTCGCAATTTGCCACAGCCAATCCTTTTCAAGCTTGGCCTCTAACTCAAAAGCTGTTCTACCCTTTCAAACCACATTAACTGCAACTCATAATTTAAGTAGGACAAAAACTTAATAACCCACAAAATTCAGGTCGTTATATATTTCCTCTCTATTGGTGCATAAACTTGAAGTATAAGAAGGAAACCCGAGAAAAAATGACAATGAAGTGGTGAAACAACTTTTATTAACGTAGTTTTTATCATGTATTCAAGTGAAACACCTCATATAAGAGAAGTCATAACTCATGACAAAACAACGTTACAAAAGGGGGAGGAGATTCAAGAGAAAAACTCAAATTTTAGAAGAATAGAAAAGCCATCATGACAGAATAGCATTACAGCCGTTAGCATTCAACAAGGTCCGCAAGGGGAAGGAGAAGAACTCAAGAGTCTTAAATTTTAGAAGAATGACTTACCAGTTAGTTACCAGACATAGACTACTAGACTCATATTTCAAAAGACATAAGGGGAGAAGATGAAACCATTCCAAATTATGTGTTTCTTCTTGGTCGAACAGACCCGTGAAGGGGGAAAAAATAATAGGTACCGATAAGGTACCAACGTGACATGCCTATCACCAATCATGATTTAAGATATTACCATGTTTCCTATTAAATAGGCTATTTTTAAGGAGTTAGCAGATAAACGTGTGAACAAGTTAATTTTGATTGGTGATAGGCACTGCCACTTTGGTACCCTATCTGTACCTAATATTTTCTCTTGAAGGGGAGAAGATGAAACCATTCCAAATTATGTGTTTCTTGTCTTGGTCGAACAAACCCCTGAAGGCTAAAGGTGAAGGCGAAGGCACAACCATAGCTACATCCGATGGAGAAGACCCTTGAAGGTTGAAGGTGCTTCCTGTCTTGGTTGAACAGACCCTTGACGGTTGAAGGTGAAGGCACAACCACAACTACATATGATGGAGAAGACAAAAAGATGAGAGGTTTGTAAGATCGTAACCAATGACAGTAAGAGTAAGGTATATATTTTTTATTATTATTTATACTCGAGTGAAAGTTAAATTTACTGGGTGCAAACTTGACTTTAAATCCAAAACATGTCAAGAGCCAAAACCCGTACCCTAACTCTACCTATAGTCGAGTCAAGCACAAGGTTAAATAGGTTAAATTTTAATCAGGTAAATAGGTCCAGTTGGATTTTCTCGGCCCTATGTATAACAAGACTGCCATCAAAATGAATGACACGAAGATTCACACATCAAAACTTATTTTATTTGATGAAAATGCTCCTAAAAAAAGGTATTCGGGTTAGGTCGGGTTATGGTATTTTCGGGTTTATATATTATTTAGGTCGAATTGAGTTTAGGTTTTTATTTTATTATTAAGAGTTAGGTTTAGTATAAATTTTTTAACTCATTATAGGTTTAATATAAAATTAGAATTTTAATTTTTTAAATGGTATCGGAGTCTCGAGTTCCGACCCGGTGGCATCACTACTCACGGGGCTGGTTAGGGAGGCGGTTTGCTCTCTGACGTGTTTAATTTCTACTTGCGGTCATCGTGAGCTTAAGAGCCGACCACCGAATTGCGCCGTCCTTTAGTATAGCCTCGGGGAGAGAAGGGTGCCGAAGATGACCAAATTTGGGGGTAGGCAGCCCACTGGGACACCGTCTCTGGCCTGGTCTTCCGTCGTTGTCGTCGTCTCCCTCCTCGCCGGCGCTTCTGTCGTTCACAACGTCTTCAAGCCCGATCTGGTACATTTCTTCTTAGTAGTCAATAATTTTTACCTTTTGTTTTCAATGAAAGCAATAGTCCGTTTACAAATTTGCCCATCGTGCTTGCCAAGTTCATGCATTCCGGCATGCCCTCAATCTATTTGAAAAAAATTCTCATCATATGTGCCATTGTAACTATTTGTTCAAGGTTCTCATGCTTTGGTGTTCAACCGGGTCATAGTTTCTACCGAGTTTGCCAATTTCACCGCCGGAATGTTTTCGTTTTGAAGCCAGAAGTGTCATTAAAAGTTCGTGTGATTTGTCCCTTTATGGGGTTGTATAAACAAAGGGCACTTGTAGGTAGGATAACATTATTAGTTTAACTATTGGTTTAGGTCCTTTCGATGAAGCTTTTGAACAGCGCATTTTTTTTATTTGAAGCCAATAAAATATGTTATGATATACTCCATCCTTTATTAATAGCTCTATATGAAAAAATAGTGATTTAATGGAAAATAGATTTTGGGATAGTTAAGAGTCCAGCCACTTAAATTGAGTTAAATGGAATATAGGATAATTTATTTTGCCAAATGGAGCTATTAATATGAGACAATTGTGAGTCCCCTTAAGTATGTGTGCAACACTGGTCCGGGGGCACAATACGTCTCATATAGGGCAGGCTTGTTATTCTGTATTAATGTGTGAAATTCGATGGCTCACAATATGCCCTGCGCGCATGCCCCCATTGGCAAGCTAATTTTTCCTATATATATTTGTAAATTAACAAGTATGATGAATCAAAAGTGTATAAAGATGATAAGTCAGATAAAAACTATTGTTAAACGCAGAAATACTGACTTAAATTCATCTAATTACTTTCTTCTGCCTTCTTGTCATTTGTAAGTAGCACATGATTGACATTCATTTCCCTTTGGTGTCAATGCAGACGTTGCCTCCTGTTGATAGCAAGGACGCGTCGAAACAGAAAGCAGAGGTTCAATGACTCTGATGATTCATCAAGAAGAAGAATAGTTTTGGAGCAATTAGAAGATGGTCTCTAGTCTTTATAAATTGCATGTAGGCTGATCAAAGCATGTTTGAATAGCAAGACATGTAACAAAATATTTGCGACCTTGTGTGTAAAATTTAATCTGAAATCAGATTTCACTTTACTCTGTGTGCACTTGAACAGATTTCAGTTCTTGTCTATGCCCACTCCGACACTTGAGCTGGTGAGGATTGTTTGAGTTTTGGACTGGAAAACAGGTTGTTGTATGTACGTCCAGCTTAGCTTCTTTGTAAACGATCATCAAAAGCATTATTAGGAGTTCTCTTTTCGTCAAGATCACATCGATATGCAGGACACTATGTCGGATCAAGTCCAAGCATTTGCAATTTCCAGATGATAACATCGCAAGGAAATTACTGCATGCGAATGAGGAACAGGCTCAGTCATCAGACCAATTACACTGCTAATGAAGGAAAGAGTGGAAGCAGGAGCTGCGCTTGGACCTTCGGAGCAAACTTTTGATTTGTTGAGCATATGAGCACAAAATCCCTGCCTTAGGAACTAGGGGATCTCCGGAGTCTGTGCTTGGAGCGGAAGATGCTGGACTTGGGGTCTGGTTCTGGCAGCAAAGCCTCCACTCAGCGTTTAATTCCATGTCTGTTTTCCTGCATCTGCGTCTTCTGTACTCAGCTCCTTTTATATCTCGTTGCCCGCATTGGTGCTTCTCTTTCTCTCCTCTCCCTGCTCCTAATTTCAGGTTCTTACCTCTTCTGTCTTTGATGTTTCAATCCTTTCACTTATCTCCTTTTTCTACTTCATTCTCTGATGATTGCCGGGAACTGTTGCCATTTCTGAAGCTTTTCTTCTACTGGCGGGTGTGGCTTTTGGCGGGAGTAGCAGGCGCCTTCTAGGAATTTCAGCATCTGCTCCAGCTTTTGTCTTGTTTAGCACAATGTTCCTCTGGGGAGTTTATCTCGCTGTTGTCCGAGAAGGTTTGTTGGTCCCCGAAACTTAGAATTTGTTGAATGTATATGCGATATCTTTTATTTTTGTTGCTAAGCATCTATAGGTTAAAGCCAAACAGTGGGAGTGTTAAGCTTTCGAAAATTTGCTTCTAACCTAGGTAAATTATATGATCGTTCAAGTGTTCACTGTTTTTTTTTGAGAGGCAATAAAAACAAAATATAATTCACATATGTTCAAAGCACGCCACGCAGGTCAACAATTCAGGCATTGATTGATTAGCTCAAAGCACACCAAGCCAGTCATGAACAACTCGCTGAATTCTTCTTACTCATTCCATGCGACAATTTTGTTTGGTTTTTTTCTTCTTCCATCATGTGAACCTCCAAGATAATTGTTCAGATTTTAAGTCAATTTGCTGCATGCTCTGAACTATATTTGAAGTTGTCCATAATTCCTTTCTTCCAGTTGAAAACACCTGGTGGTTATGTCGGTTGAGTTTTCCATGTGGCCATTGTGCGCCAACTTGTTAAGCTTTTTACTGATACATGTGAAACTTGTGAAGTAATAAGCATAGATCACTTTTTAGAATGAATGCTATATGACAAGGATTTGTATGGTGTATGCTTACGCCTGCATTGCTTCCTCAAAATTTCTTGCAGGTACTTCACCTTTGAACAATTTGGCATTAAATTTGCAGTTTGTGCTGCTTCTTACGGGTCTTCACAGGTTTCTCATATTATTTTAGTAGATGTTAGCACGTCTTTAAGCTTTTGATTTTATCCATGTGCATTTCTCTGCATTTATAGAATGTTGTGAATAGTAGTTCTTTTTAAGACATCCTTTGAAGTTTTCGGAGATGACAATTCGATATTCCTTATGATATTAGGTGCCAGTTTAGTAATTCATCCATTTTTTTGGCAGAATTCTCAACAGTGACCCAGGTGTGGTTACAAGGGGTTATTCTTGTTTGGAGACATCTGACCAACATGAATTGTCAAAGGTAATTTCGTGTTCTAGATTTTCCTTATCAGTAAGTTCTTTGACAGAGTTGCTCCTTAAATATAGTCTCTTGATGATGATGAGAGTCGCAGTCACTGATGTGTCACCCACTATCCATTGCAATATGTACTAAAAATCTCTCACTAGCTCCCAAATTTGAACACAAATTTGGCAGTTACATGCTCAATTTCTGGTGGAATTTCTAAATGAGATTATAAACAATGTCATCTAATTCTTTTTTCAATTTTATGGCCCTTCAGCTTATGTATGTAAATCTTATGTTTCACAGGATACATTTCTGTTTGGGAGGGTGAGATATTGTAAAATTTGTAAACGCCATGTAAAGGGATTTGATCATCATTGTCCTGCCTTTGGTAATTGTATAGGTATGAACAGACATTTATTAGATGGTAATTTCTAACTTCATATTTTTTTGTGTTAACAATGGGTGTAATTATTTGTCATATGATGGGACCATGATGGTATCACATCATCTGGTATTTTGAAAATCTGTTATATCTTTTATAACCTGAGGAAATAAAGTCTAGGGTATTGATTTCATCCTCTCCCGCGCCTTCCTCTTCTCTTTTGATAATATGGTTGCTGACATGTCAATTTTCAATTGACAAATAAGTAGCCTACAGTTTATCCTAAATTTATAAAACTATGGAGGCGGGTCAATTGGTGCCTACTTACTGGTGTATTAGTTGTGTTTTCAGTTACTGAAAGTATCTTCTTTATTTGAATAAAAAAAGTAACTTCTTTATAATGGCTTCCTGATCTCTTTTACGTTTCATCTGAATTCATTTACTGTTTGGTTAGAAGCTTGGGCATAATAACTTTCCCTTTTAACTTAATAGCTGCATCTTTGTGAAGACATGTTCAACATTTTCTTGGTTTTACATCTCTCAGTAAATACTGGAGCTTCATTTAGAAGCAGCAACACAGTATCTTCTCCTTACCCTCTGTAGTTGATGCTGTTGTCTTTTTGTGTGTGTGGGGTGGGGGTCAGGGAATGTAGAGGTTTTTGAACTATTTTCCAAGGGCTGGCAAACAATTTTTTAACTGGTTGATTGTATTTTAATGATTTCAAGTAATATATTATGATATGCTTTTGTCTTCTGTATTTGATTCTTCCATGCAGGCCAAGATAATCAGATTCTATTTATGACTCTTCTTTTTGCATTTGTCATTGCTGAAGCTTCATATGTAATGTGTTCAACAAAATGTAAGTCATTGTTATTATAAATGATAATGAATTTCTAAGTAGAACATTGTTATACTTAAATGGAAAATTTCAGCATATCTATCCAACTGCTTCACTGGCTGCACTTAGCCATTCAATGCTGTGATCTTTGGTAGTCAGGTAAAATTAAACCTATAAAGGGAAAAAAAAATAAACCCATGTGTCCTATTGTTGTATAAATAATTTTTTTGTTATATCATCATGTGAAAGTTAGTGTTTTTTCCCTTTCTTTTTCAGAATATTTTACTTGGCTTCTTTTATACATTATATCTTTTTTCATTTTTTTGTTTTGGGAATGCAGTTGTTCAGAGATCTCAGAACATGCATTCCATGGAATTCACGGTAAAATTTCTGCTTTGTCTTTATGTCATATCTTGGGTTTGAATACTTTGCTTACTGTTATCTTCATTAAGACTGTAGGTTACTGCATTTTGCTTCATGTGATCTTATGTGATTCTTGTCACCTGCATGCACCAACCTTTGCAATAGGCTCCATAGTTTAGCTGCTTGTTTCCCATGTGTAGAAGATATATGGAAAAATTTAGAAAAAAATGTTTGCAACTTCGGCTTAGAATTTCTTGATCCGCATAAAAATTTACTTGACAGGAGTAACTCACATTTCATGCTCACTTTATCTTTTTTGAACAGACAGTTTTATACTAAAGGAACATTGACATTGAACTATAATTTTTATAAGAGACCCAATTATTTTCTTAAGTTCATTCTCTCGGGTGTGCTAATGTGTAAACTGCTAAACATAATTGGACAATTCATGCTAAATTTGGCTGATGTACGCTTATTGCACGTGAATTGCCAATCTTTTGATTAAATTTGTGCACTTGTTCCTCATCTGGTGGATAATTCAAATTGTGTTCCTCTTTTATTCCAATTATGAGATTGGTTGAGATTTTACTTGTCATCGATTTCGAGATGATCTGGCTGTTTTTTTTAGTCTCTTGTTTCATAGTTTGTTTGCCATCCTGGAAACTCCACTTCTCTTAAATGTTTGTTTGAGTATTCACTTCCTTGTTCTGCAGAATAATCTTCAAACCACTTTAGCTGTCAGCACGATGATCTTTTGTCTCCTTCAAGTGCTGTGGCAGGTATAGTTGTATTGAGTTTATTACGCCATTAGCTCGAGCAAGATTCATGTGCAGAATTGGGCTAAATAAAAATCCATTGTTAGTAAAGGAAACAAGCATGTCAGGAAAGTTGAGCCTCAGAATGAACCAACCCACCTATAGTAGAAGTTGGGCGTAAATTATTCACCAAGTGCTTATATCATCATTTAGATATGATACACACCTGAATTAGTATCTTTAGTTCATTTTGTGCTACTTTCTACTATTTCTACATCCTCATCTTATTTGGCTGAGGCAGAAATTACCAACAGGTTCTGTTCCTGATGTGGCATATATATTGTATATGCTTCAACATTAAGACTGATGAGTGGGTACGTCTCAAGTAATCTATCCCTCTTGTTTTTGTCACCATGTACAGCTGATTTGTTATGCCTTGGTTGTCAAGTTTCATGGTTTCAAAAATTACTATCATATTACCAGATAAACTGGCGGAAATATCCAGAGTTTCAGGCTGTCGTTGAAACATCCCAGGGAGGTAAATTTTGTGCCCTAATCTCTCTCTCTCCCTTTCTCTCTCTCTCTCACACAACCATTCTTATTGATGAGTATTATTGCGAAGGGACATTACAGGCCAGCCAATTTTGGAAGTTAATTTTATAAATCCTTACTATAGAGGCGTCTTGAAGAATATTTCAGAATTCTTAGGAATTTCATACTCAAGCCACGTCATCCATGAATTGCCGAGCTGATGAAAACATTAAGGTAATGATTATTACGGGTCAAATGTTGATTTCTAAAGCCAGTTTTAATCAAGATTACCATCAGAATGTGGGGTTACGATCTGTTGTTGAAAAGACCACTGCTTTTACCGTCTCTAGTGGTACTCAGCAACACAGGAGCTTCTCAGATACTTAATGTCCCAGGATGAGGAGTTCAATTCTGTATTACCCACAGCGCTACGGTCGGTACGAATGTTAAATGAAAATCCCATAAAGCAAGTACCTGAAGACTTGTCAACTTTCAGCATAATGTTCACTTCAGGATCTCATTCCCAACATGATCCGACCAAGAGAAGGAACCAAGCTTCAGTGAAGCATTAGTGTATCAATCATATCAGTCAAGTTCACTTTATTGATAAAATTGGTTAGGTATTTTTTATAAAACAGAAGTGGAACATAAAATTTATTTTAAAAAACCAAATGGAGCTGCTAATGTGGGACAAAGAGAGTATATGAATGTACTTTGGGCTTCTCAAAGTCAAGAGTTTGTTAAAATTGACAGTGTTTTAGGGACTTCGTAAGTTTAAATTTCTTGATATGAAAGCCTAAATTTTAAATGTAATAAAAATAAAAACAAAAGCAAATAGGACTGCAATGGTTCGTGCCAGTTGATTATATGTCATTCTACTATTAAAAGCGAGTTGGGGGGTACGATGGCGTTTTATTGTTTTCTAGACTACCCTTAACCTTTTATGTAATTTTTTTCCTATATTGTCCTGTATACGACCCTTTATAAAATTACCTCTCTACATAACTATAACACACATCTTACAACTATTAAAAGTGGGAAGGAAGTATATGATCGATTTTTATTATTTTCTATATTATTCTTAGTTATCTGTGTAGATTTTTGGCATTCTGAATATTATTGTTATATGTAATTATAATTTATTTCTAATTAATGTTGTTGACATCTACATTACAAAGGGTAATACTGGAAAACTTAACTCAAATGGAATCAACGCAGATTGCTTGGATTTGGGTTTTGTCGAGTCCTATTTCAGGTAGGCTTGGGTATAGAAAAAGAAAACCAGCTAATTTTCGGGTTGGGTTGGGTGAAGCCTATAAAATGTCCAAGAAGAGACCCGACCTTATCCAATATTTTACGTATAAAAAAATTAACCCTACCCAGTATTTTTCTTAGGAAAAAACTATCCCAGAACTTAGACTGAGTTGAATTTTATTTTGGGTTTCTTCCAGGCTTTCAAACCGACCTAATCCAATATTTTACGTATAAAAAAACTAACCTTACCCAGTAATTTTCTTAGGAAATAACTATCCCTGAACTTAGACTGAGTTGAATTTTATTTGGTGGTTTCTTCCAGGTTTTCAAACCGACGCAACTGACAATAAAATCTCGGGTCCCATCTCAGGTTCTCTGTTTGGTGTGGTTCATAAATCACACGTCCTATCTTCGGTTGGGTTTAGAGATAATGGGTAGTACCTGAGATGTATATATGATGCAACAATTATTCTACAATAGTGCAAATTTAATTAAGTTTTTATTATATCCTATATTACCCTTCGTCCTCTACATAATTTTTTGTAGTTTTCAATAATATCCTTATCCTATATATAATCCCAATTTATTTATAATTAATGATCCAGACATCAATTATTCTAGTATGTTAGTGTAAACTTAATTCGATATCTTTGATTTTGTATCTATTTAATTTACACATGTAATGCACATGCATTTTTGCTAGTATCACATAATGCATCATTATTATTTTTTTATTTAGCAAGTACTACAACTTTACGAGGGGTTTGTGACAAGAAAATTCTTCCTCTAGAAATCAAGGACCACAAGTAATACCTTTCTAGGGGTTAGAAAGAATTCACTCAGGGCCCATTAGGGGTTATGGAAAAAAAAGTTAGAAAATAAGTTTTCCTAGAAAATAACTTTGTACATTGTTAGGGGTTTTAGAAAATTTTAAAATTGAAAATTTTATTTTTCTGACCCCTAGAAAAGAAGGTGGAAATGTGGGATTTATTTCCCGACCCCCCGACCCTCTGGAAACCATTTTTTCGAGCGTCGGGTTTGGTCTCGAGGAGATCCCCATCCCCCTCCCCAGTATGTCTCTCTTCTTTTTCCTTTCGATTTCTTTGGCCTCTAGGGATTTGCCTCTGCCATCTTCTCTCAATCTCCCTCTCTGAGTTTTAGGTGTTTGCCTCTGTCATCTCCGTTGAAGATTGTCGTTCTCCTCCAACATAAACGCTTCACCTCCGGTGAGCATAGGACATCTCGCCGAGGATAGCCACCACCATTATAGTATGCTGAATGCAACTATTCTCATTTTCCCTTCCAAGTGGTAAAGTAGAAGCTCAACAAGAGACTTCCAGTCGCGGTGGACGTCTATCACCATTCTCTAGCGATTTTCATTGAGCACAAGACCATTTGAAGATCCATTTTTTCAGTTATTGCTCACTCTGCTATGCCTCATCTCTATATTTTTCAAATTAAAATTTGGACTGTGGGCATTTTTTGGGGCGCATAATATCTATAATGATCAAACACTGTAAGCATGTTCAGAGGATTAAATTTTCGGTTATTTTGCGTTTGTGTTCAGTTAGAAATAAATTTTAGAGGCTCCGGCATCGATCAACTGCTCGGATTGAAAAAATGCCCACATAAATGATGCTGCTTGTTTAGTTGGGACTTGGTTTTCTAACAGAGATATTGCATATAGTCTTTGTTTAAAAGGGATTGGGTCCTAGATTCTCTTTTCAGCTTTTGGCTTGCACTCTAGGGTGACAATTTTTAAGTTTCCTGCACACGAGGTAGTTTTTGCATTACAAGCACCACATCAATTTTCTGTCTTTTCACAACCAACTCTAAATTTGCATCACTCTTTATAGTAGCCTGCAAAAAATTGAAACCTTCTTTTATAATGAGTAATAAAATGTGTTTCGATGGTTTTTGCTCAATCCCACCCTTCAAAATCTCTTGGAATGAGAGAGTAATCTGTCTTGAAATCATCTAATCATTATGTCATTCTGTAATACTAATGCTTTGCATACAGCTAAATTTTTGGTAAAATGCTAAAGGACTGAACAATGTATTCTTTTCTTACAAATTGTAGCATTAGAGGTGATGTGCTCTTGTTAAGTTTCATGTCTTTTGAGATGTCTAATATTGTTGATTGGACCACTTTAATTCTATTATACTATTTGAGTGGTGCTATTAAGTGACTATAATACAAAGAAAAGTACCTCGGTTAGTGGTGGAACTTGGTGGGAAGTCATTTAGATAATTCTTTCTATTCTCCCAAGAGCTGGCAATGTTGATCACTCTGTTGTGCCTATATGTACCTGTAATTTTCACACTTATTCTTTTCTATATATTACAAATTTATCCTAAATTTGATAGGTAAAAAATATTGATAGTTGAAGATGATAAGTACAAGAATAATGTGGGGTTTGATCCTTGACAAATGGTTTTAATTTTTTGCAGCCTACTATAAAGAGTGATGCAGGTTCGGAGTTGGCTGTGAAAAGACTAAAAATTGATACAAGTGCTTACTTTGTCCTGTCTCATATCACACTTGGAATCAAAAGGGGTTAGCTCTGTTTCAGTTTGCACCTTTCTTGACAAATCTTCTAGGCGAAAAGTCTAATTTGAATTGGTGGGCGAGGGAAGGTATTATAAGGGCTTTGAGGTAAACTACTATTCCAATTAGAACAAGTTACATTTTCTCAAGTAGAATTTGAGTTAATACCCTCTTTTTCTGTTCAGCAAATAATTGAGTTAATAGTAGAATGACAGTAACTTAAGCCTGCAATAATTTTTTTTTTTCTGATTTAAGTGGAATGATGAGGTTTCCAACTCTTGGAAGTGATGTTACGAAAATGAAGTAGGAGAAACTATGGACGTGAGTTAGGCTTTTGAGTTTGGGTTTTACATTGTTGGAAGCTTGTTTTGGCCTACCTTCTTTGTTTTACTTTTAAAATTTTCAGATATATAAGTCTGAATTTTAAGCCATGGTGATTGAAGGAACTGCTTGAATTAGGTCAGGGAAAGAGTAAACTTTTTCTTTTAGTTACTGGGGAGGTTGTACTAAGTGTGAACATTGAGATTTGTTCTTTTAAATGCTCCTAGGAGATTTAACATTTGTGTTTTCATTAATGATGTAAAGACATGAAATGCCATGGTAAATGTCCGATATTCTTAGAGAAGTCATATGTTCTTTTATCAATTAGTTTTCTAATCCCTACATGTGAAGGTGCTTATATTTAGAACTTATGCACCTCTCTGAGGACTTATTTACCTTTGTCCGCTTTTATTTGTTTCATGTATCCTAGTTACTTCTTTGTATGGCGACCTTGCCTACAGAAAGCCTTATGTTTGGTTGCCATTGCAGGTGAAATGGCTAAACAAGCAATTGAGCAAATTGTGGTCATATGTTGCTTACATAAGTTTATAGGTCTAAAATCATTTTTCTTATGAGAATTTGATCATTTTATAATTTATTTCTTTAGATGAAATATGTCATTTTGGTTTGTAATAAACTTGAAACTTTCTCATTGTTGACATCTTTCCAGACTGCTACATTGGTCTCGTCCTTTCTATCTTCTTCTTCTATTTTATGCAGCATGGTTCAATAACTAGCATTTCAGGCAACATAAGTTACAGTTTTGGAGTTCAATATCAGCTATATCCTATAGCATATTGGAGCTTTAGTTCATATGTTAGAGGAAAACAATATAAATCTACAGTTTTGGAGTTCAATATCAACTATATCCTATAGCATATTGGAGCTTTAGTTCATATGTTAGAGGAAAACAATATAAATTATCTTCTTAGAAGAAAAGAAATTGGTTTCGATTGAGTTATAATGGCTAGTACATTCCTGTGCATAATAACCTATATTGTGGTTTTGTTTGCATTCCAGAATTTTAGTTCTGGATGCCTGGTGATGCCCTTTCTTTTTATGTTATCGGGAGATCTTATATTTTGACAGTGAGTACTCATTTAAAATATGAGACACAAGTTAAAATTATTGTTGTTAGAACTTTTCTTCATAATTTTATAACATTAATATCTTTCATTTTTATATAATATACAAAAATAGCTCTATGCACATGTATTTAAAAAGGACCTAAATGCCCCTGATTATGCCCAAAATTATAAAGTGGGTAGCCCTCTCATTTCTACGGTAATCTATATTCTGATTAGTTTGCAAGTCAATCAGTTTGCCACAATTCGAAAAGTTTATAATAATAAGAACCTCTTATCATGCCAATTTATTTGAACATAAGCATATATTCATACGGAGGGGGCGAGAATATAAATTAGTCATCAAACACACTTAGCCAAAAAAAAAGGTAAATAAACACAAGATACATGAGAAAAAAATCCAAATTATTATTTATTATTATTTTTTCATAAATTAAAATTATTATATGATAAACTATTTTTTTGCCCACAATCATGCAAATGACTTGACTAAAAATAATCCATTAATAAAATAAAAAATAAGTATCAAACGACCTAAATATGTTATTCTTTATAAATGTGGTTATTTAGCTAGTTTATTTTTAAAAATATACATTAATAAAGTTTTCTCGGAAAATTTTTCAAATGAACCCCTAACCATAGAAATATTTATTTCTATGGAAATTTGATGTCTTAGAAATATAAATACAATAAATTTCTTAGAAAAGTTAATTTTCTTAGAATTTTCTTTTTCAAAACCCCTATAGGGTTTTCGGAAAAAAAAAGGTTGGAAAAATTTTTTTCTTAAAAAATGTATTCTACATTGTTAAGGGTTACAGAATAAGATACAGAAAATCTTTGTTGTCCGACCTCTGAAAATAATGGTGGAAAAGTGAGATTTATTTCCTGACCCCCCCACCCTCTAGAAATAAAATTTCCGATTGTCAGGTTGCTTCTCTCTTCTCTGCCTCTCGTCCTCTTCATCGCGTTGCGCTTCACTCCCTCACCGACGCGGCCTTGCCTAATAGAGCCAGCCACTTCTGCCTCTCGCCGATGCTTCTAACAGCCTTGTTGTCTCTGCTCGCCTCCTCTTTTCTCTTGTTTCTGCTCCTCACATAACCAGCATCCTCCATTTGTCTCTCTCGGTTTCAGCTGCCTCCGGCCCTCCGTGGCTTTGCTCTGCTGCAAGGTTTTGTTATGATTTTCTCTCAGTCTCCCTGTTTGGGAATCTGTTTCAAAAGTTTTATTTTTTCTTGTTTTTAGCTTGTTACGAACGGTTCAGTGTTCAGTTTTGCTTGAAATAGTGTTTAGTCTTGACGATTTAGGGTCTATTGGCCTTCTTCTCGTGAGTTTCTTCAGACCTTCTGCTCATCATGTAATCTTCTTTTTTTTCTCTGTATTTTCAATTGACTATCTCGATCTTTTACCTATCATTCGTCGCCCGTTCTCGTCAGGGCTGGCTTCATTTCAGTCTTGTGGTCCACACCCTTCTCGCCAACCACCTCACTATTCCTACTCAAGATGACAACGCCCTTACCACATTGGCCACATGTTCGACGCAATACTTGAGAAGCCTGTTGCTTCATGGAGCTCGGCCATCTCGTTCCATGCTCAGAACAAGCTACCTCAGCTGACACTCAAGCTATTCAAATGGATGCTTGGTTACAGTGTCTCTCCTAAGCGTGACGAGCCTAGAAATTCAAATGTTGATACATGATCTCTCTCTAAAAACTAGAATTGCATATGAGGTGTTTGCTGGTAGCTCTTTGGTCGATTTAGATGCAAAATGTTGTAAAACTTGTAAGCGGTTTGATGAAATGCGCGAGAAGAACATGGTTTCTTGGAGTGGGATGATATAGAGGTATACACAAATGAACGAGGACAAAGAGGCTTTGGATGCAGAAATGGAAGTTACCGATTTTACTTTCTCTTGTGTGATAAGGAATTATGAGATGGAATTATGTGTTGCTAAACCAAATTTCATATGGCTTTCTATGCTTGTTATACGCCTGCAACCATGCAGGGGTTGTTGAAAACTGTAAGAAATATTTTGAGATGATGTCTTTCTTGGATGATTCAAATTGTAATGCCATCTTCCAGTTCGCATGTTTTGATCAAGCAATGCTTTTCTAGCCAATCGGATTGGTAATGATGTTTTAGAAATTGATGTTGGATGAGGCATATGAATGTTACCAGTGTTCTTTGTGGTCACATAACCAATGATATTATCCTCGTCTTGTTCTTATAGGTACTGAGTTGGAGAAATTGGCCAAAGAAGTTGGATTTATAGGGCTAAGCATTATGAGATTTGCATATGTAGTATTGACGTTTGTCCAAGAGCTTTTGCTCACTCATTTATTGCCCCAAGTAGCAGTGACTCCTCAAATGTGTGAACGTTACATCATCGGCCAAATTTATCTTCATGTCTATAGCTACTTGCTACCTCTCGAAAGAAATAAGTTCTCTACTCTGCTAACTTTGTTGCCTCTAAAATAAGAATGGTCTTGATCATGAACCAGAAATGTGTGATCTTTATTCCTATAAGCAAATAAAGATTTACTCCAAAATTATGTTTGTCACGGCCATGGTTTTCTAAATAACATTTTCGAAGTAAATGCAGCGGAAAATTCGAGTAATAATTTTTTTTTAAGTCAAATCATGCAAACCATCGACTAAAATAACCTCAATCCGTGGTTGCTGTTTTTCAACATATTGATAATATCAAACCATGAATAATCATAATAGTCGATAGAATTCATTAAATAAAGAGTCAGGTCTTGTCCATGTGCAAAATCTGATAACTAATAAAGAATAACAAATAAAGTATGTAATGGCAACTCTCGTGCCTTATTACAATCTACTGAAATAAAGCAAATCCTACTCTGAAGCAGTGAGTTCCCGCTCTAATAATCCAGCTACTCTGCTACTCCTCCTCTGAGGTACCTGCATCATGAAGATGCATGAGTATACCCACTAATACTCAATAGGATCAAACAAGTTTATAAAACCCATCAAGGAACTAAGCTTAGCTTTTTAAATATTAATCATAAGCCACTGAGAATTTATTCCAATGATATCTAGCTCTGTTAAAACCAAGCCCTTAACCCATTCTCAAAGTGTTAAAAGCCTCAATATCAGAGACTAAACCACCAAAGTAACACAAAACTGATGCAGAAGTTAATCTCTGCAACAACCCTTAATATTAGACTCCAACCTTGGAGTAGACTGCTTAACAGCAGCTTGACCCAAACCTTCAGGGCTCTCAATAGCCTGCCACGAGTCTGAAGGAATGAATCCCAACTGTGTTCATGGACATAGATTGGCAAGAAACACAAGCCTTACATGATGCTTGTGTAACTCCGCTTTTCGTACGCACTATATGGTCCTGAGAAGACCTGCGGGAGACCCGCGGTAAAGACCTTCTGGTCAATACCCAAACCGTCGTGGCGATGGAGAAACGTATCGCAATCTCCACCATTCCCTAACTGTGGGAAAAATAAGTCTTTGCAGACTTTGCAGATAAAATTCCAAGGAACCTAAGACTCTATGGCTCAAGGTTCTGCTTAAAATAAGCACAGTCCAAAATAATTTATTTATGTCACACGTTCGCTCAAATGCACGAATATGTTCTCACACCGTTCAATAACCCCTAATCACCCCTGAAGGTAAATTAGTATATTTAAAATGTTAATGAGGGTACTATTAGTCATTTAAACCCTTCATGCCCCTAGTAAGGCTATATTTGATTATTTATGATTTTAATAATTATAAATATATTTTTATGTATTTATAAGTTTCTAAAAAGATTAAAAGGAGGGTAGTTTAGACCTGAACCGGCCCAATTTCGGTCTGAACCGGGCCGGCTCAGCTCTAAAAACCTGGCCAGACCCTCAGCTAATGCGGGTCGGCCAGTGCATCGTCTTCCTCCCGAAATTCAGAAGTCGCCGCCCTCCACACAGACCAGAGCAAGAGGTGAGGCCGGCGAGCTGCCGCTGGCCCTCTTGCCCTGGTTTGCCAAAAGATTCTGCCTTCCCACAAGCTTCCGACCTGCTCTGCTCCTCAACGCTGGAATTCTGCTGCCTCCTCGCCAAGGTGCTCAGCAAGGAGAAGGTTGTGACCTGGGGTCGCCGGTCGTCCGGACACCCAGGACCGCCGGTATTTCTCTCCGCCGTCCCTGGGTGTTCCTAGAAAGTTCATACCAGACACCCAGGGTTAGTTGCCCCCATTGCCTCCATTGTCTCCCACGCCCAGCAGAAAAGAAACAGAGTTTCTATGCTCTGTTCTTTGATCCATCTGGCAGTCTCAAGGACGTCGGACCTCCATCGGTTCTTGTTCCAATCCTCCAGTCCTCCCCTAATGTCGATTAATGCCTACAGCAGTCACCGGCCGCCTTTATCCTTTGGCTCCGGTGACAGGAAGATTCAACCAGAGTCATGGAATTTCGGCCGCGGACAGTTTATGGACGAAGTGGTTCCTCCCCGACCATGGCCGAACTCGAACTTTCTTAACTTATCTCTTTCCACTCTGGCGTCTGGAAAGAGTCCTCCCGTCGTTAACAGTGCCCCGAGAATATGGCTGCACTGCAACGGAATGACTCCATTGGAATACGCCAGAGGGAACGTTTAATCTTTGCAGAACTAACTCTAGGATATATATACTTATATAACAGTTCAACATGCATCAGCGAAATACGAATAAACACACCCATCTCCTCGCCCAACATGAGAAATCAAAGTGCAACAGTCCATTCTCTCACAGTATACCCAAGAAGTTTTTAATGGCATACTACTTCTAAGCCAAAATCTAAGCATATTTCCATAACAGAGTTTATAACCAAGGATCCTACCTTTCCCGACGATGTCTTCTCCTCGCCTCCTTTTCCGGCGATGAACCTTCTTACCCGGCCACCAGAACCTCCCAGCCCTCAGCCTTAATAGCTTTCTCAAGCTTATGAAGAAGGAGATGGAGGCTAGGGTTCTTTTAAGGTAGGTTTAAATAAGAGAAGGAGGGGAGAAGCCTTGCTCCAAAAGGAGAAGGTAATGGTACGTAAAGCCAAGTACCCCTATGCCAAGTCACCCCTAAGTGGTCCCCACTTGGTGACCCTACCCAATTTAAGCTCTTAATACACAATAACTCTAACTATGCTAATTCTTCATCAATTAATTCTAAAAAAAACATAGAAAATAGCCAAAAAATTCAGAAAAATTACCTTAAAAATCCTGGATGCTACAATGTTGCCACTTGCCACCTCTCCTGCTGACATTTTTTGTTGTTGAAGATTTTATCTAATGGCTGTAGGATATATTGTATTACATAAAATATTTTTTATTTTTATGTACTTACACAAAATAGCTTTATGCACATAGTAAAGCCCGCACATGTGTTTTAAAAAGACCTAAATGTCCCTGACCATACCCAAAACCAAAAAGTGGATAGCCCTATTGTTTCTATTAGAATCTATATTTTGATTGGTTTGCAAGCCAATTAGTTCACTACAATTCGAAAAATGCTTAATAATAACCCTCCTCTTATGCCAACTTATTTGAACATAAACATATACTTATGTGAAGGGGACGATAATGAAAATAGGTCATCAAACACATTTAGCCAAAAGAAAAGTGAACAAACATGGAGTACATGGAAAAAAAACTCAAATTATTATTTATTATATTTTTTAATAAAATAAAAATAAAATTAATATACGGTAAGTTATTTTTTTACTCACAACCATGCAAGTTAATTGACTAAAAAGATCACTTAACCAAACAAAAAATAAGTATCAAAGGACTTTAAATATGTTATTCCCTGTAAAGGTGGTTTTTTTAGTTAATTTATTTAAAAATATACATTGATAAAGTTTTCCAGGAAATTGTTTACCATGGAAACATTTATTTATATAAAAATTTATTTTCTTTGAAATATCATTTTCCTAGAAAGTTACTTTTTTTAGAATTTTTTATTTTTCCAAAACCCCTAACAGGCCCTTAGGAAAGTGGGTATTGTATGTCCCAGAAGGAATAAAATTTCCTATATTGGTATCAGCATTCAAATACGGGTTTCGGCTACTCATTTGACACCCTCTCCGGTTCAAGTCCGGGTCATGATAATAAAATTATTTAAAATTTGCCAAAATTCTCCAAAAAATGGCGAATGTGACATTGGGCAAAAAATTTGCCAAAACTTTCAACCTCAAATTTATCACTATTTTGGGTTTGTCCCAACTATTTTATTTTTGTTTTTAAGTCAATTTAGGTGGGTTTTTATAAAAAACTTCCATTTATGGGTTAATTTTTTGTCATTAGAGTACCAATTAAGGCTCCTAGTAAGCTCCTCTCCACCTCAAGATTCTTGCTCTCTTAAGGTTTTCAATGATTTTTTACTCCCCCCCCCCAACAACAACAATCTCAACTACAATCATGGTCGAGCTGAGGCCTAGACCCATGGAAGCATTTTTTATGCTCTATACAGATAGTGAGTCCAATGTAAGAAATACATAGAAGCAAATGACGTATATATTAGTACACATTAGCATTAAGGCCAATGATGCTAACTTATATTAGCGTATGCGCCATTGATTTTAAATATTACTTGCTTTTATACATTCCTTACCTAGGCTTTTGTCACTAGGGAACAAAAAAATGCTTCCCATACCTAGCGCCTGCTTTACCTAAACCCCAACATCTCCCCCAACTCCAACTCTAACCTGTCCCTCCCACCTGCCTCTACTTGTTCACCCATATCCACATCTTCTCCTTTAGCTAACACCTTGCTTTGACCTTGACTCTGGTTGGCCTTGGCACCTACCTTGACTTTGACAGGCCCTACCTTCCCCCCTTTCTTCCTCCTCTTCATATAGTCCCCCTGCTCCAGCCTTAATTTGGCTGACTCAACCTCACCATTCCCCCTCCATGGCCCCAGTCATCCCTTTGTATGGCATCTCCCTTAATTCCCCTCTTGACCCTGGGGTTTCTTGCCCGACCCTTTATCCCCGCTTTGTCCCAATTATATACCTGGCTATTGTGCCATACAAAACACCACAAGGGTGTATTTATTTTCACCAAAGAACAATCAGGCATGCGTCATCACAAATAGTGTACGAGTAGTTCTTTTATGTTACATGTACGATCAATCAATCCAGACTCCTCCAGTGGGTTCATCCCATATGGGCCTTAGGACCCAACATGTGATATTCAAGTTTTGTCTATTCTCTTTACCAAAAAAATATAAGAAATTATATTTTTACATTAAAATTATACATCAAAAACTCATATCACAAGGGTGTATTTATTTTCACCAAAGAACAGTCAAACATGCGCCATCACAAATAGCATACAAGTAGTTCTTTTATGTTGCACATACAATCAATCAATCCGAACTCCTCCAGTGGGTTCATCCCATATGGGCCTTAGGACCCAACATGTGATACTCAAGTTTCGTCTGTTCTCTTTACCAAAAAAATATAAGAAATTATATTTTTACATTAAAATTATATATTAAAGACTCATATCACCTGAGTTTTGATTGGTCTAAATAAGTAACCCCATGTAAATTTTATGTAGAGCCTATTTACAAAATCCAATCAAAAATCTTGTGTAAATTTTTATATGAATTTTTGTTAGAAGATTATAAGGGCTACTTAGAAAACCCCCAACCCGATTTGAATAAAACCAACTTGAAATTAACTAAGCCGGGTTGGGTCCAAGAAAAAAAAATGGAAGTAAATCTCAAGTTGGGTTGGGTTAGGTCGTCTATGTAAAATTATATTTACCTTAGATTATATAATTTTTTATAAATAAAACCAACTTAAAATAACGATAATATAGTTTTAATTATTAAAACAGATCTAACCCAAAATAAAATCTTAATTCTTATTTTAAGTTATTGGGTTTTTCGATCCTTTCGGATCTTGACTTGAGTAAGTCAGGCATGAGAAACTCGATTTTTATCTAGGGTCATCTCGGGTCCTAAAATGCACCCGTACGGAAAAATAATATTTTCGCATAAAAACACACATCAATAAATCAGTTTCGTCTGCTCTTTGTACCAGAAAAAAAAAAAAAAAAAGTTTCGTCGTCATTCGCCGGAGACCGAGTGGTAACACCCGGCAGTGGGCAACGCCGTCTCCCATTCCCCGCCAACGAATCAGGCTCCGGCCCCATCAGCTCCACATCTTCCACCGCACGTAATCTCTTCTCCATGGAAATGCTCTAATTTTTTGTTTTACATTTTATTTCCTTGTGTTTTGCATTGCAAAAAAAAGCTCAGTTACGTTTCATCTGGTAGTGTAACGTCTGCGCAGTACTCATGACCCCAATAAAGTTCCTTTCGCCATGGTTTGTTACTTAATTTGCTGTTGATTTGTGTATTCCGTCACTCCACAAATTCGCATTTTCCAGCCCTAGCCTTCGGAGTTTCTTACTTTCACGATCCTCTTTTTGTTGCTTATAATTTGGATTGCAACGCTAATTTGGAATTAGGATTTGATTGCTTGTTTAATCTCTTTATTTAGTATGATGAGTTGGCTTAAATTTTACATGTTGATTGACTTGCAGGAAACGTTCGCGGATCTCAATTGCATTGATAGTACTGCCCTGCATCAGGTTGGATTTTAGTTCACCTTTTTGTCTATATTTTGTCAACTGTGTATTTGTGCCCTTTGTTATTTAAGTCTATAGCGAATAATGCAATCAGCCTGTTAAATTAATTTGTTCATTTTTTTTGCCTCTCCAGTGTGTATTTGTGCCCTTTGTGATGTGGTAAAAGGCGTTTGTTCTATACTGATTCTTCTGGGTTTCAGGCATGAAATCTGCGCCAGTGAGGCTGAACCCCCTCCTCCTCCATTTATTTATTTAGTTTTTAATTCGAGTTGAGCTCTTCCCCACTTCCACGTGCAAAGGCATTGACAATGTTCATCCATCCACTTTAAAAGGCTTTACCCCAATACTCTTTTGAGGTCGCAGGGATCCCTTCAACCTGTTAGAAGTATTTTTGATGTGCTTTGGTCTTTTTTAAATGAGCTACCATAAGGAACGCATGAATAAATAAGGTTCTCTTTAATCGGTTAAAAGTATTTTCTATGCCTTTATTCTTAGTAGCATAAAAACTTAAGAGATTCATTTATCTAAATAATAAACAGCATACATATTAACGCACATTCATATTAAAATTAATAATGTTAATATATATTAATATCTATATTATTGATTTTAAATATCAATATCTACTATGTAGAGTTAATAATGTCAACATATATTAACATGTACACTATTAATTTCAAATATCAATAACTACTATAAATTTGTTACCCTAATTTTACTATCCCTACTAGGAACATAAAAAATACTTCCTAACCGGTTGGGGTGACAGCTACACTCACAAAATCACCATATTTTTTAATTAATTGCGTTAGTATTTACCCTTGGGTTTCTTATTTTCAGGATCACGTGGACTATTCAGGATTTATTGTGGGAAGATGGGTGAGAAGAAATTCTAATGGACACTGATTCACGGAGGTCCCTCTTGTTGCGTTAGTATTTACCCTTGGGTTTTTTATTTTCAGGATCATGTGGACTATTCAGGATTTCTCTTGGGAAGATGGGTGAGGAGAAATTCTAATGGACACTGATTCACGGAGGTCTCTCTTCTTGCGGGTGGGATCACGGAGAATTGATCGAAGGAATTATCTTTTACAAAATAAAGGTAAAAATATATTCTGTGTAAGTGGTAGGTTTACCCCGGTAGCCCTGCTTTTGTTTAGGAGTGGGGCTTCGCACTGTATGTCTTACATGTGGATAGGGCGATTCATGGACTTCTGACATACAATGTGTCTATTGGGTGCAGATACTGGAGATGGTATATTGTCGATGGGAAGTATTTCACAAGACATTCCAATGAAGATAATTTGGAAGACAGGTTTTGTCCGCCTGATTCTTGTCACTGGCATCTTATGGATGCTTCTTATTCTTGTTGCATTACTCTTTCAAGTTTGGAGTTGCCGCTCTTCTCTAAATTTCATATCAGGTATTTCCAGAAGATAAGACTTGATATTTCAGATAGAAAGATCATGGCAATTCATTGTCTGCTATAACTCTCTGTTGTTAAGGAAATTTATGTTGGAATTACAAGATATGATTGTCACAATGTCTTTTTGGCTTACTTCTTCCTCCTTATGTCTGTTGTTCTTAGTTTATTATCCCTCAACAAGTATTTTGACTTGGGAGGGTTTCCTACTTAAGTTACAAGCAGTTAAATATGTAAACACAATCTGAAACCATAGGAGTGAACACCTGATCATTCTGTACTGAAAGAGAAATAATAGTTCTCATCTATTTCCCCCAGTTAGCAAGTGATATTACAAGTCTCCACATCTTATAAGAGACGTCATGTGAAAAATGGTTTCATTGCCTTCATCATTTTCCTGCATGTATGGTGCAACTGAGTTTTTTTTAGTATATCATTTCTCACTCTTAGGAGATCTTTGTGCAACCATGATATTCTTATGTTTCTTACTTTTGAATATTTTCTTCCTTCACGTTTAGGTATATGTCAAAAGGACAGCAAGGTGTTCATCATGTTGGACACTATGGGACTTGTTCAACAACAACACCGTAAGACTATAAAAAAAATTCATATTTGTTTTATTTTGTCTTTGTGTATGACGTAAAGAGCCCAACAGTTTTATCTGTATTTAGGTTGTCAAATACCTGTAATGGATAGCCCAGATGCGATAATCATCCCCGAAGGAAGAACTCCAGACATTATGCCCCAAAAGTTATCCTACTACATGGTAGATGAACATAATAACTCAAATTCCGATCCTCCCTTATTTGGGGGACATCAAACCTGGGAGCAAAGGGAGGAAAGTTATAAGGTTAACTCAACCATGAAGGTAGATTTACTGAAATGTTTAAAAAGTTCTTGTTTTGCTTGATTCTTGAGTTTCTTGTTCAATCAAAATCACCAATCATATCCATGGAGAAAGCATTTATGAACCATTTGAATATTGACGCACCAACATTTTCTGACAAATCTATGGTATTAGAGTTTTCTATTGTGCTCCAATTTGTAGTCGCAGAATATTTGTCCTTTTGGTTAGATCTTTTTGTTGGATTTTCTGACAAATCATGTTGAATTTTATTGTTCTCTACTTCTAACATCCTGGTAGAATAATATTTCAGGTTCATTGTGGTTTTATGAAGAATGGAGGGGCGGATATGGATCCATTGGATGTTAAGTATGCCAAGAAATGTAAATTGATTGTTGCTTCTGGCATTTTTGATGGTTATGATACGCCCCATCAACCATCAAATATAAGCATTCGCTCCAAGAGACTCTTTTGTTTTCTCATGGTAGTGGATGAAAAGTCTCTTGAATTCATTAGAGAAAATGTGACTGTGAAAGAAGACACTAATGGTGGAAAATGGGTTGGCATTTGGCGTCTTGTACTATTACGCAATCCACCATATGATGAGCCTAGAAGGAATGGAAAGGTTCCAAAAATTTTGACTCATCGGCTTTTTCCCCATGCTCAGTATAGCATCTGGATTGATGGAAAGATGGAGCTAATTGTGGACCCATTACTTATTCTTGAAAGGTAGATTCCAAATATAATTTTATTTGTGTTTTATATAAATCATTCTTGGCGAAAAATCCTCGAGTGCTGTCATTTTCTAGTGGAGCTGTTAGTTGACTACACAGTTTAGGATCAGTTAAAGAAATGTTTAAATGCATTCAATGCCTTTCCTGGTGTGGAAGAGTCGCACTTGCAGTTCAACTTGTTGGTTGGAGTTATATTTTTACTGCTTGTCTGCTAATAAATACTCCCTTCGTCCCACATTAATTGTCTTGATTGGAAAAAAAATTGTACCATATAAATTGTCCTATTTCGTGCTATCCTTCTCACAGAAATTAGTGGATGGAGTAAAAAGTTTAAGAAATTGACTTCCTTAAATATCACATTTTTTTGAATGTGGACAATTAATATGGGACAGAGGGAGTAGATATTGTTTGGAGGTTTTGGTGTCAAATGCATATACTCGACTTATAATTAGCAGTTTTTATTCATCTATGAGATGTTGGTTTGTGTTATGGGGCCTTGAGAATGGAAGCTTCAATTATTTTGTATTCTAATATTTAGAACAGTGCCATCAATTATATTGTTGTGCCTTGCCTACCACTGGTAAGTTTTGGACTATTTATTTTTAGGTAAATTGCACATCATCCCCACCACCTATTGAAAATTATTCATAACCCCAATCACCTATTGAAGGCATTGCACATAAGCCCCATCGCTTAATTTCTATTAAATTTATGTTATTTGAAGACAATTTTGCCCTTGTCTTTTAGTGTACAGTAGTTTGAAGATAAACGGACACTTCTTAAATCCTTTTTGGTTAGTTTACATTGGGTGCTTTAGGTGGACTACACTAATATCCAACCATATCTTTAGATATCTACTTTCATCAGAATGTCCTAATTTTTTTTTTATTGATGGGGGTTATGTGCAGTTTGCACAAAAGTCATGGGGCTTAAGTGATGGGAAGAGTTTTTCATGCTCTCTGCTGACAGTGAGCCCATCGCAAGGAACACATGGGAGCCTTAGATATTTGAGATCTGTGGCGCATACGCTAGTGCACATTAGCAACATGATACTGACGCTAATGTGTGCTAGTGTGTGTGCCGTCAATCTCATGGATGAAGGGCTCCTATGCGTTCCTTACGCTGGGCTCATTGTGAGCAGGGAGCATGAAAAACTCTACCTAAGTGACGGGGGTTATGTGCAGCATTTTCAATAGGTGATGGAGTTTATGTGCAGTTTTCACATAGGTCATGGGGGGTAAGTGCAATTTACCTTTTATTTTTTCAGCCTGAAAATTAAAATATGCTCCCTGAAGTGAGACGAGAGTCCTTATTTATGCTTGTTACCTATATCTAAATGACATGGATTAGATGTTGTAAATGTACATAATTTTAATTACTGAATTTTAGTTAGAAGCTCAGGATATATAATGTGTCTTTCTATGGAGTTGGCTATTTTTCTATATGACATGTATTAGAAGTGGTTAAGTTTGTATCATGTTAATTGACCTAGGGTGATGATACATGTGGCACTTTGCTTGTTGCTCTTGCAGTTCCCTAATATATGTTTTCTTATTATTGGCAGATACCTGTGGCGTGGCAAGCATACTTTTGCTATTTCCCGACATAAACACCACCAGAGTATATATGAAGAAGCTGATGCAATTAAAAGGAGAAAGCGATATGCCCGACCTTTGGTTGACCTTCATATGAAAATATATCGTTATGAAGGTATGGAACCATGGAGCATTATGAAGAACACTCCTAGTGGTAAGTAAAGAAAGGATACTAAAGCTTCCTGGTGGTTTTTCTTTTCCTGATTTGTGGTATTAAACATTTGGATAAAACTACAGATGTGCCAGAGGGAGCTGTCATCATAAGGGAGCACACAGCTATGACTAATCTGTTCAGCTGTCTTTGGTTCAATGAGGTTAACCTTTTTACTCCGAGGGATCAGCTAAGCTTTGGTTATGTTGTCTATAGATTAGGTGGGCCATTCAGGTTCTACATGTTTCCTAATTGTGAGTACAATTCCTTGTTCTTGTTACACCAACATACAAGGGAACATTCATCTCGTGTTGAATGGGTTAAATCTCTAAACGAATTTAAAAAAAACAGTACTGGATTGAAAGAAAGTAGAGGTGGTTTAGGTTTATGGACTCCTTATCCTGGGGATCTGAACTCGGTTGAACTTCCAGTTGTTACAAGGTCATCCCCTGCTGGCTAAGGATGTATTCAAGGGATTTTTTTCTGGTTTCTGTGTACTTTGTGAAAATATCCCAATTATTGGTTTAGTCGTATTCACTAAAATATATTTTAGTTTCTTTTTTCTATTTGATAATTGCGGTTCTGGACACAGTCCACAAAATCTTTTAGACATGAGCTCTGACAAGGATTTATATTTTTTTTGTGGAGTGCATTTTACTCTGTCGTGGTCCAGAAAGCCTTGGTACTATCACAAAATATTCTGGGCTTTTCCTAACGGGGGTTTGAGCTTAATGTACATCTTAGTTATTATTTATTCGACAGATGGTCTAGCATCCATCTACTCCAAGTTTTCTGGTGTTGCATTTTATAGGATTATTAATGCCACTATATATTTAACAAGTGAACTATCATATGAGTTTTTTTTTGTGATTGAGCACGCATATCTTGATTGCTGTACGATTTAAGGTTGTAATGAATGTTATTCTCAGCTGTTAACGATCTAGGATTCTTTTTCTGAAAATTGGTGAATATATGCTGATACAAAATGTACAACGAGCACAATTTTAAACCTCTTGGTTGATCTCAAGGTGGCATGTGCCTAATAATTTCGGAGACTTTGTACCTCATCTTTGACAAGCAACCAGTAGGTTAATCACAAGAAGGCCCGTGGCGAGCAGATGAACCGGGTTGAGCGTACGCAACATTGCTCTTTTAATTTTTACCAAGCGTGTTCTTTAATAAGGAAACAAGTGCTTTTGTAAGATTTAACAAAATTATGCCGAGTTTCCACATTTTAGGGGAGGCAATTGGAACTCACGAATTTATTGTGCATGATTCATAATTAATTGCAGACATTACATTTATGATCTACAAGAATAATCTGACATTGAATAAGAAATTTTTATATAGAAATTTCAGTAAAATTCCACCGAATCAACTGAAGTTCTCAGCTTTCAAGTCCTGCATGTCACAATTTGTAACAATGTACGGTGTGGCCAGCTAATTGTTACATTCATCTATCCTTCATCCTTTAGAATAAAAATGCTAGTTATCATGCAGTGCAGCTGTAGCGAGGCCATTTATAATACTGTATACAAATTCTGAAAGTTCCTTTATGCCGCAGAAACTTAATTGCTTAGTGTCTAAACGATTATCACTAGCATGCATTTAGAATTAGTAATAGTTCCAACCCTTTACATAAATTATTGCACAATCGGGAACCGAGATTTTATAAAATATATAAAGGGTTAAAAAGTAAAATCAGAGCTTACTCGGGCCGCAATCATAAACATATAACTATAAACGTAACATAAAATATTTTATTCCTTAGAAAATATATTATCTGTATATAAATACATAAATAAAGATATAAACAAGTTTTTTCAAGCCAAAAATATGAAAATATACTTAGAAAATTATTGGTGTGATCGTAGACTCTATGGTCACCAGTTGATTGTCACAGCCCTAGCCGTCTTAAGGTGTCGTGCAGCACTCGCAAGGCCAAACAGCCAGGCGAGTAAGCCTTTTTTCGTCAAGGTCATGGCCTCGTGTCATTCGACTAAGCGTTTAGCCCGCAAAGACAAGCAATGAACCCGTCCCAAGGTGGACGTGCGAACGTGTCGGGACTTATTCCCAAACGAGCTGGCTGGAGAGGGACACCTCCTTGCTATGCACGGATCTAACTTAGGCAACTCGGTCATCCAAACAATCCGTCTCAGCCATGTGCATGCAAGGGCCTTTGTTACCAACACGACCATAAGGACAGACGGCCGCCTGATGAGTCGGAGAGCCCCATCCCACTAGCGGATGGGCTCCTGGCATGATAGCTAGTGAGGCAACATCCTTCGTTGCCATCCGGATCAGCCTGTTGTAAGGCTAGACATCATACCAACAGCTTGTCTATGAAGCTCACCATGTCCCTCCCTATATAGCATAAGAGATTTTTCTCATTTCTCTGGGGTGGCAGCCAAAGTGGCCCTACAGGCATGGTATTTCCGAATTTCACTAAACTGCCTAAGAACACTCCCAAGGACCCTCTAACACTATATAAGGAGGAGGAGACATCTTAAGAATCGAAATATGTACTAGTTGGCTATGTGTCCCAATATAGCCAACTATGTGTGCGCATCATTGCGGTATTTTTGCGCAACGTTGCTCACACATGTTGCGGGCCTTCCCCGCAACGCCTGCACACAAGATATACAACACTAAGGGCAGTTCCCATAATGCATGCACACCTCATATACAACACTTTTCCACATGTGTGCGCCCTAGCACATGTTCCGGGTAGTCCGCTCCGCTACCCCGTGATATGATGCTCTCAAAAAGTATCTTTACTACTTTCTTCTACACCCGTCTATTCTACACTGGGCCCTACAAGGTCTGGGGGGTGGTGAGTATTTTAAAATACTTAATAGGAGTACTTATCCTATTGGACATAAATATAACATCTGATAGTTTGTAAATCACAAGGTAATTAGACAATACTTTTTGAAAAAGCTGTAAGGGTGTGTCTCTCACCCAAAAACTTCCTTAGGGTTTCTCTTTACGTATCGAAGATGCTTCTAGGGTTTGTATTATTATATAAAAAATTTGTTGCGGGTACAAAGCAGCAGCCTCTTACTCCTCTACAAATTTTTTGTAAAACGCTATGTGCTTGTAGATGAAAGAACCACCCCATATCTATCTAGAAAATAAATGTGAAATCGAAGGGGAACATACGGCCAAAACCGGCACAAACACTGTCTGGGATTGGTGTCCAGGCCCAATTAATCAGGGGTTAACCTGGGTAACCTTGAGTTGGCCTGGGTTATATAAATACATTCTTTCCAGTTTACCTAGCCCCTCACAAACCCTAATACCATCAACGATAGGGTGATGGCTCCACTCTTCCCCTTCTTCCTCCCCCCTCCCTAGTGCCCTAGCTACAACCATGACTAGTTGACGACCTTTCCTCCTTCCCCTCCCTCTCCTCTAGGTAGCCTAGCCCAACCTGATGGCCACTTTTTCCCCCCTTCCCTTCCCTGGCAGACCGACCACAACCTCTTCCCCCTTCCCCTCTATCTCTTCCCCGATGGCCCGTCTCAAAGCCCCAAACTTTCTTCTACTTAAGTCGGCACCGCTCAACACATCCCTTCCTCTAGCCAATTGAAATCTTCCCACCCCAAGATGGCTCTTCCATTATTCTGTGGAGTCCTCCATGCCATCTGTCGCCACCATCTAATGGGGCAGCCGCTTGGCGACGACAAGCTTCTAGTTCCAAAGCTTGACATAGATGTACAAGGTGGACATGCAAAAGGTGGAGGCTCCCCTCACGATTGTGACATCGAGGCTGGATCGGGTCAAGATTTGTAGTCTTTTGTAGTGTATCCCAAGTAGAAATGGCTGGGGTCCTCTGTGGCCACCCCCTCTTCTCCCTGGCCCCTGCCCTGACCCACCCACGACCACCCCCTATCTTCCTTTCCCCCTTCATCTCTTCCCCTCACCCTGTATTTTTTTTTCTATAACCCGGACTGGCCCGGTCTTTCGAGTCACTGGTTCAACTGGTCAGGTTTAATTGACCCGTTCAGGTCAATATTGCCTGGTAACCTAGACGACTAGTACTAAATTTTTGACTGGGCCCAATTAAACCTCATAGAATGGGCCAAGCTGATCCGGGTTTTAAAACAACACTACCCAGGACTCAAGGGATATTAAACGTAGCTTAATGGTTCATCAAGCTATGCTAGGTCGTAATTTGAATTTCATATCGAGTTATGGATTGCCCTAGTTAGGTATTTTGTATATTCTTACTTTGTAGAGTGATATTTTGTTCTCTTTGTAATGTTATGTTCGTGCCCAGTGGTATGTTGTTAGATGTAATGCCTTACTAGGGCTTCTCGTAGTCTTTGTGGCGGGCTCTAAGTACTTTAGCAAAAGCATAAAAAACTACTACTTTATCCCATATTAAGGGTCCCATTTGAAAATAACATTTGTCCCACATTAAATGTTTTACTTTTCATACTCTTATTTAGAAAACTTCTAAATTGCTTCTCACCAAAGTAGGAGGAGCATGAGAATGTAAATTAGTTAGAGTTAAGAGAATCCAAGTTAGTGTTATGTTTTTTTTGTGGTTTAAGATGTTTCTCACTTTTTTAAAATATATATTTTTTACAAGTGGGATATTAATATAGGGCGGAGGGAGTATAAGCTGATTGGAATTGCAGTTTGAGCAAATTTTTACATTTCAAGATTCCAGCCTTGCCCCCATCTAAAATTTACATGTGTTGATGTTTATCATACATGTGATTTATAAGTAGTCCTTTTTCTAAACATTTAGATTTGGTTTAGAGTTTAATTCTATTCCTCCGATCAATCCTCTGCTTACGAATTATCAAGACAGTATCCTCTCGAGCTACTTTTCTATGAATCTCAGACTCTGGATTTGGCAAAATCTGGATCTTAGTGACTTTTAATCTATGAATCTCATACTCTTGATTTGGCAATTTCCCAGGCCGCCTTATTTGAAGACACGAGGGAAGAGAAGGCTTGAATTCGGGATCATTCACTTCCAGGGTCAAGGAGTAACATCCCCTTCATATTCGCATGGCATTATTATTAAATTTAAGAACCAGTCCAAATGGTGAAGGCGTTTTTGAATGAAGCCAAATTCCTATCTTTGATTTATTGGTGATATTTTTTTGTTGGAAACTAATCGGTGAGTTTGCGTCTAAAAGAGATTATTAGAAGAAGAAGAAGATGATGCTAACCAAACAAAAAAGTTGTTTGGTTCCACATGTCTATGTCAAAACTGACACCTAATTCCTCTCAAGTCATCACAAGTAGGTGATCATCCAACATTATAAATAAGAATTTGATAAAATCTTTTTATTTTTTAAACATTCACCGACATGGCCTGTATCCGGCATGTCTCCATAGGTTACACACTAATATCCATTACACGGGTCGACAGCTCCAGAATTTCAACCACTTCGAGGGCTCCAACGAGTGATCCAACATTCCGGAAGTGGTTGAAAATGCAAGGAAAATAATTTTCTTATTTTATATATTTTGTCTAACAAAACTTTATAGCGAATTTTGATTTAACCTTAAACTTATTTTTCTCTGTCAAATGTGGAGTAAGATTTTGTTAGACAAAGAGTTATCAACATCCAAATACACACACTTTCCTATTCCGCTGATACTAATCAGCAAGCAGAGGATAATGATACCCAGATTCAACCCAATGCTTGATATGGAAAGTCATATTCCCTGCTATGGCAATTATCAAATCGCAGGATTTGTTGTTTCTGTTAAAAAATGCATTTAATAGCACCCTGCCTGCGGTATACCCACCATATCATGTGGATGCCTGCTATCCGAGTAGATCCTGTCCTTTTCTTCCTTATTTTTGACCTTTTTTTTTCTTAAATAAATATGCCAATAAAAAAAAGACCGAGCGAGATAGATGGCAGATGGGCATGCGATGCGATCAACGGCCGCGGCTGATCGTTGATGGGGACGGTCAACGGCGTTTGATGCACGCACGGCCACACAAGGTGGTAAGCTGTACATGTGGATTTGACCGGGGAAATATCTGACTACAGTGTTCCGGTGAAGGCTCAAGTACGGTGGTTTCCCCTGTCAAGCTCAAGACTCAAAACACGAGGGGGAGAGCTAAGAAATGGAGCTTTTCCCCTTGATGTTGATCGAATCAGTCTTTTGTGTTACTGGTGCCGGGCAGCCAAGCACTGCAACCTGCCCACTCCAAGAATAAAAGCAGTAAAGCAGGGGCTGGCATCACTTCCCAGCCGCGGGCGCTGGCACTGGCAGGCGGCGGACGGTAATTGCGTCGCGTCTCCTGAGTGGGGGCCGGCGGAGGCCGTCGAGCGAACTCATGGGGCTGGCGCTGAGTTGCGGGGTGGCCGGAAATTATGATCTCTTCTTCGAAGCAATCCAGTTTGGCGATTTGGACACCTTCCACGCCTTGGTGGAGAGGCAGCCAGCGCTTCTGAAGCAGACCACCGTGTATGAGCGTCTCTCCCCTCTGCATATCGCCGCTGCTAACGGTAGACTTGAGGTGGGTTTCTCCTTAGACCTTAGCTTCTCAATTGTTTCCGTCAATGTATGATTTTGGGATTGTGCTTTGATTTTATGCACCTCTGAGATGGATTTTTTATGGGTGGTGGCAGGTCCTCTCTGCCATCCTGGAGAAAACGGGAAAACCTGATGTGTTGAGTCGACACAAACAGGTGATGCAAAAATATCACAGAAATTCATGGCTTTCTGTTCATATGCCAAATATACCACAGAAGTTTGTGTTATTTGGGGCTTTTGTTAATTTTCGTTTGAACCTGGTATGTCTCAGACCCCCTTGATGTTAGCCGCAATGTATGGCAAGATTTCTTGCCTCCTGAAGCTTATCGAAGCTGGTGCTAACGTAAGTTTGTAACTCTGTTCGATTCATTTGTACTGTCCCTTGCTGTGTACTGGATTGTATAGATGTAATTTCATTTTGGCTTTGCTTGTGTCCTCGATTAGGTTTTAATGTTTGATTCATTACATGGAAGAACTTGCTTGCACTATGCTGCATATTATGGCCACGCGGATTGTCTGCAAGCGATTCTCTCAGTTGCCCAATCAACTCCAATTGCTGATACATGGTCAGTGGACATCATCTCGTCATTGGCTGTGTGGTTAATAGCTGAGACGACTGGTCTTGATCTAACATTCATGTTGTATGTCAGGGGATTTGCTCGATTTGTGAATATAGTAGATGGTAAAGGAGCCACGCCTTTACATTTAGCTGCAAGGAAAAGACGGCCCGAATGTGTTCATATTCTCTTAGATAATGGAGCTCTTGTATGTGCTTTTACTGGTGACTATGGGTGAGAATGCTCTTTCTTTTAGTTTAGATGTGTTTTGCATAAATTAGTGGTAGTATATTTTGTTTAACTAGTAAAATTCCTATTTGCAGATGCCCTAGAAGCACTCCACTTCATTTGGCTGCCCGTGGAGGATCATTGGATTGCGTTAGAGAATTATTAGCATGGGGAGCTGGTCGACTTCACATAGATTCAGCAGGGTAAGTATCAAATTCTTACGAGAATGAATAGATCTCGTTGTTCTTATGACCATAGAAAGTTTGGTACCTCACTTCCCACCACTGGCACTTCCAGTTAATTTAATATCTTGATAAATTAAGATTGTATGGTGCGATTTGAAAGGTCTGAACTGATAGAATTGATCCATGATATACTAAGCCTTCATGGTTGAAATTCTATGATCCAAGAAAGTCACTGTCAGTTGTGTGCCGTTTTTTCTACACCAAGGAGCAACTTACTTTCATGTGCCTCTGTTTCTACTTATACTGTTGTTCAGCTTCCATGTTTCTTACTTGATTTTCTATTCTTCTGTTGAGAAATTATTCCACCCCATGGGTATGAAGAAAATCATTTGAATTTTCGTTCTTGCCTGCCCCATGATGCACTTTCAACACAAGCCACTGGAAACTGATTACCTTTAATTTTTTTATTCCATCCAAGTTTTAGTATTATACATGATAATTAAAGAGTATGTATGTTATGTACTATGCTAGGAGCTAGAGTTCCTTGTATAGCTTGGGATGCAAATATCCACAAATTTTATTTTATCTAAATTTAATTACAATATCAAGGGACTTTGCTGTAAGAATTTGTTTTTATCTGCTAGAAAGTGAGGTACAATTACCTATCTAATTTTGGGAGTTAATAACGATGCATTTCTGTAAATAACTAAATGATTTATGGATGCTTATGCTTGATAATTGTATAGCTGGACATTCTCCCAAGCTCTAACTTTATGTTCGTCATTGCAGGAGAATACCATTTACTGTTGCATTAAAGCACAAGCATGGAGCTTGTGCAGCGCTATTGAATCCTGCTTCTGCGGAGCCTCTTGTTTGGCCCTCTCCATTAAAATTTATAAGTGAGCTGAATCCAGAAGCAAAAGTTATATTAGAGAAGGCACTTATGGATGCAAATAGGGCAAGGGAGAAGGATATTTTGAAAGGACATTTGCTGCTGTCTCATTCTGATGCTGGTGTTAGTGATGATATCGATCAGGTACTTTCCTTTTAACCTTCTCTATTTATGTTAACCTTTATACATAAGAAAACATTATTTCACATCACATATGTTCACTCTATTTCTCTAATTGTTTGATTTAGGCTACTGAGAAAAAGGGAAACTTGCTTTGCATTTCCTCGTTCTGATTTTGTATTCTTTATAAGACAGTAACAGAGATAGTGTGATTAATTGATGAATAAAAAATGCAGGTAAATGAATCTGAGATATGTTGTATCTGCTTTGAGAAAGTCTGCACAATTCAAGTTCAAGACTGTGGTCATCAAATGTGTGCCCACTGCATATTGGCTTTGTGTTGCCACAACAAGCCCGATCCTTCCACTTCATTTTTAACGGCCCCTGTCTGCCCCTTCTGTCGCAGCAGCATAGCCAAATTGGTGGTTGCCAGGACAAAGAATGAAGAGGGAGAGCCGGAAAATCTATCAAGACTAAGAAAGTCAAGAAAGCCCCGAAATTTAAGTGAAGGAAGCAGCAGCTTCAAGGGCTTGCCGGCCATAAGCTCTTTTGGGAAAATGGGTGTCCGAGGTTCTGGTAGGATAGCAGATAGCGGTGACTGGGTGGACAAGCCTCAACCCATTATGCTCTATGATTCAACAGTATAAACTAATTCCTGATTTTATTCATAGGTATTCAAATTGGTCCCATGTTTGCTTAAAGTGAAATGGAATGAAGCTAATGGACTTTTAGTAGTGTGGGGTGGTGAGTTCAAGCTGGAAACATAGAAAGTTCTGTTAGTTAATTTACTTGGGAACCTTTAGAATAATAAGAAGTCAGAAAGTGTGTTCTAGTGAACCATTTCGTGGGACATCTCTTCAGGTTGTCACTGCCTAATTAAAGGCGGGCCATTTCAAGCATTGTCATGTAGCCTACCAGATGACTCAACTTTTGAAGTCTACTCTTTGGTTCTTTTTATATAAGATAAAGGTGTAAAAGCCTAAAGACCTGGTCGTTCTTGATGGAATAACCATCAACCATGTGAAAAATACTGTTGCTAATTGTTAGTAAAATATAATAGAAAAAGAGCACTGATCGTCTTATTCAGTAAGCTAAGCTATGCTGGTGGCTGCCCCGTTAAAAGAAAGAATGAGACTAGCTTGATATTTGAGATTAATGGTACACATGATAGTGCATGTTAGCTTAATACTATTAATATTAATATATGCTAATATATGCATCGTCAATTTTATAAATGAAGGGCTCCTATGTATTTCTTAAGCTGAACTCGTTATCAGAGTGGAACATTAAAATCACACTCTTCCTTGCTAAAAACTGGAACTTTACTCTTAAAGGGATCCTCCCCTAGATGTTCAATGCCTGCAACTATTGTTTTCTGCCATGGAAGATCCCATGGATGGTGTGGATGGAAGATGATAAAGGCAGAGAAGACGAGGGTGGCCATTGCTAACTAGACGCCATATTTGGGTTGGCTTTATACTTTTACAGGCACTTCCGCCTTGGCCCCTGTACCGATTTAGACTGAACAGCGAGAAACAGACAGGGAAATGGCCGAATTGATTAATTGGCCAATTTTTCCAAAAGGGAATTGTCTTACGGGCTCCCCCAATATAAGGCTATAAGCACCATTAGAGTGTTTGTTCTGGCGTGATGGTAATTTCCGCTTCTCAATACACATAAATAACATTCTCTAATCAGACTTGGGCTCATTTGTCATTTCTCCCAGGATTAAGTAATGAAAATTTGAAGGTTATACCCTAGGAATGATTCTATTGCTCTCCCAAATAAAGACTTGGACTCATTTCTCATTTAACATTCTTTGAGGGGTACTTATTAGTCTTTATTTAGGGGGCAATAGAATCATTCGTAACCTATATTCCGGAATACTGACGAAGCCTGATCTTCGGCTTCTTTTAAAGGCCTCATTCATTCTAGAGAAATGATACATCTTCCTCCC
Organism: Saururus chinensis; assembly: GCA_035235625.1. Lineage (NCBI taxonomy): Eukaryota > Viridiplantae > Streptophyta > Magnoliopsida > Piperales > Saururaceae > Saururus > Saururus chinensis. The sequence continues at coordinate 40,754,097 of CP141145.1, forward strand.
GGCAGATGGAACAGCTTATAATTTCTTATATGGTCAGTTTCACCAGACGCATAAATAAGATTCACTAGAATTTAGGAAGGCCGAAAGTCTGATCTAATAATCAGAGCGTAGAATTGGACAAAGCCATTGATAAGACATCGAGCATAAGATTCCACCAGACAGAGGGAGGCTGACGTTAGACTTCAAATCCGGAAGTCTGAAGTGGAAAGTTCATATGTTCTGATAAAAAAGGCGAACGGTAAGAATCTTTTGCCATGTGAAAAGAAAGAGAACATGTTTTACCTTGAACAACCCAACTCAGCTGCATTAGGAAGTCAGCAATCCAACTAACCTCTTCAGAGACATATTTTCTTTCCAGAGACATCTTTTCTTTCCAGTAAAGAATAAATGAAATGTTAATACACTTATTCCACTTAGCAGACCAGACAAAAAGAAAAAGCAAGCATCTTGCTACAGTGGTACCATTTATCAACACTGCCTACAGATGCATGCCAACAATAATGGAGCTCCATGCTCATTGGCATGGCTCAAGCAGCTAGTTGGTGTCTGAACATTTGATGGGGTCCGAGAAGCCTCCCCATCACTAACGATGCGGGACCCATGACCAGTAGCCAGGGGAGGAGCAACTTGACCGTCGATGAACAGAGAGTTGGACTGGGGGACACATTGGTTTCCCGAGATCTCATCGAGTTCGTAACATATCATCGAATTTGGATTCGTTCTACAAGCGTTTGCTGCTTTCCTCTCCACCTCCAGAAACTGCCCAAGTGATGGAGCATTATCAGGACTTCCATTGGTAAAAGCAGCTTTTGTGCACAGAGAGAACCATCTCCTGCCTCTGTGGTAGTGCTTCTTCCCTTCATTTGTTTCATATCTTCTTGCTCTACCAGTTCTGCTGGTGAGCTCGAGAACGCTGTTGACCCCAATAAGATTTCCGAGTGTGATGCTCTTCTCATGCAAGAAAGAACCAGTTGACTGAAAATTATAATAATGAAACAAGAACACATGATCAAATTATGGACAACAAACAAAGAAGAAGAAGAAGAGGAAGAGGGTTTTTCAATCAAACAAATTGCGATTAAACTGCAACCGTGATTATATCTAAGTTCGAACAGTTCATCAGGGCAGCTTTTGGCGCTTGCTATAAGAAAGCTTCCGCTTAAAGATTAGATTGATTAGATGGGCTGAAGGCTAATAGTCTAGACAGTGAGGATAAATAGTACGGCATGTAAACTGTCACGCAGATAGGAAGAGCAAAACCGTACAAGGCCTTCCAACAACAAAGATATAACACGGTGGACAGCAAACTTAGGAACAAGAAATAATCTGACGCGCAGTGCTTAAAAAAAGAGAATATGCTGACGCATATGAATCGAATGAAGTAGTGGATGTTGTTTAGAACTAAAAAAGATATATATTTTTTTTGTTTCCTCATCAATATTTTTTCGATCTATAAGAGTGGAGAAAATTAATGCACATTAGATGTAATAGGTGAAAAGGTTCTAGCTACTATCATATCATATTTATACGTATATCTTTTACATTGATATAATCTGCAATCAGAAAAATGAAAGCAGGAAACTGGAGAGGGTGACCTTCTGTTTTACTGACCTCTGTGTCCAAATCTGACGAGGAATCGGTAAAAGAGCTCGGAGAACCAGTCAGCAAGGTGCTGAAGGAGATAGAACCCGAGAATTCACGATTTCTGCTCAACCCAAATCTAACATTCAAAAGCTGCAACCCTAGAGGCCACCCATCTTCCTGAAATTGGGCCAATGGAGAAAGGGGTGTGAAAGTGAGAACAGAACCTTGAAAGTGTAAGTGCACAGATTATTACTGAACAGCATAAGCTTAGCTCTCGGGCATCCTCAGGCAGAACATGGGAGCCATGGAAAGAAGAAGCCATTAGTACCTGTAGGGCCATTTCCACCACGAGCACTGCTCAAGCAGCCGGGACACTCTAAGAAACAAGAAATGAACCAGTAGTCATGAAACGAGAGATTCTTATAGTCGTTGAATACGCAAGGAAACAAAGATATTGTACAAACATGAACATCTGAGGCATAACTAAAGAACCACCTTACCAATGAGAGATGCAGATTCAGCTAGCAAAGCTCTTACAGTCAGAGGTCGGTCTCATTGCAGTAATAGCGTTGAGTTAGGACAAAAAAGAGGCAAATCATTATTGTGGTACTCTATGCAGGATGGCGATGTAGAGGAGCAGCAGCAGGTGGCACCTATCCCTCGGGTTCTCTGAAAAAGAGTAATCGACCACGCCTATCATTTTCCAAAACAAATATAGTACACTGAACGCCTGAAAGTGCAGTCAGAAAAGGAAAGTAGCATAGCTACATAATACTGTTGTTCTGACAACTTATCCTTTACCCTCTCTTTGCAAATAAAAAATTGAATGCCATTTTAATTGCTACTAGTGAATCGACGTTAAAAGCTCGAGACCCAATTGGAGCTGGGCCTCTGGGCGATGGTCCCCACCGTAAGATGTCTCAAATTTTCAATGAGACACCTTAATGTACAGCTGAGAAAGATTGAGCAAAAGGCAGAAACAATGGATGTTCAACACCTTTCCAGTTGAGATTTGAGAATTGATTAATAGATGGTCACAGAGACACCAGGGCACTACACAGAGACTGTACTTTTACTCAAACGGGGTCACATATTGTTTCACAAAACCAACATATCTTGCCGGTGTTCCCTGGATTTTTCTTGTCACTCAGGAGAACAGAAAAAAAAGGAAAATGACAAGGCGCGTCATGGGGTCTTCCATGGATCATGTTGCATGTAAAAATGATTACTGACGAACGAGGGAGGGAAAAGAATCCAATAAAGATGCATTCTTGTCTAGCATCCATGATGCAATGAAGCTGGGATTGTTGAACTTAAGAGGGGGGCTTTTGGCCTGTCCTCCTCCCCGCCAACCCTTCCCCACTAATTGCGATGATGCAGTTTTTTATGGAAACAGCAGCTTCAGATGGGCCTGGTTTTTTAAACATGGGCGTTTGACATGGTGACTTCTCATTCCTTGTCAACACCTTAAGGTACTCTTTGGTTCCATGAAAACCTGGGCAAGGACTAAGGAAAGACTATCCTTGCGTTAGGGCAATGCTTGGTTAAGGCGAATCTCAGTTTTCCCAGTTCGACCCGGTAAAAAAAAAAATTAAAGTGAAAAGCAGGAGAAAAACAAATGAATTTTAGGGCACGTTTGGGAGGTGGCGTGAGGTGGGAAAAGCATTTTCCCAAGAACGCTCCCCTCTAAAAAGTTGAAGGAAAAACCAAATTTTCCCTCTTGGCATATTGCTACTTCAAACTGCCTCCCAAACGAGGCCTTAATAAGAAGGGGAAAAAAATAGCAAATTTTTTACCCATATACCCCTGGATTGTGAGTGACAAATGTGTATTTTGTATCGTTGTGAGTATGAAAGGTTGTATCGATATGCATAAGAGTATCGATAATTATGGATACAGGTACACGCTGATGATAGGCTTGGTACGTACCGAAACGAGTATAAACCCTTTTATAAATATAAAAAAATATTATAACTAATAATATATCATTATAATACTTCTTTTACAGCATAATAAAACTATATAATACCGTATCAACTGATACAGATATTTTAAAATTAGTTCATTCATAAGTATATACTATTATGCTCTCCATCCCATAGAAATTATTAGTCATTCTTTTTCATATTAAGTGCTTTAAAATTAATTTATTTTAAAAATAAATAATATACTTAATATTAGTTTAAGTTATATGTTTAAATAAATGTATATGTGTGGAGCACTATATATAAAATAAAAATTTATGTAAATTATATAGACCTACCCATATTAATCTTATATAACTTTAAAAATATTTTTTTAAAATAACTAAAACTTAAACTTTTAAAGAAGTTAGGTTTGAATTGTGTATTTATTTTTAAGAAAAAAAATTTTAAAAAAAAATTTTAAAAATAATTTTTTTAATTTAAAAATAAATTTTTAAATAAAAAAAATATTGTTTAAAATAGAGTATCGATATGTATCGGCCGTATTAATATAGTACAACTAATATACATCGAAATTTCCTGTAAGGGGCATATCGCTTCCCGTACCATATCGATATCGACCGATACAGATATATATCAGCCGATACACACTCGTATCGGCCGATACGGCCTTCCATAATTGTGAGAGATCGGTTAGCAAGACAAGGGCAGTTTGACTGCTGGATATGTTGAGTTTGAAAGTGGGCTCCTGGCCCATGGGTATGGAACAAAGTGTGTAAAAGCCTGCCGAGCACATTTTCTTTCCCAAGTCTAGCCCATTGGATAATGGGCCTATTGGACAAATGCCCCCTGCCCCATCCAAGAAGCTTCCGGGGAATCGATGAACAAACTAGGCCTATTGGCAGCCGGCTGCCTGATATCAAAGAAATTTTTAGTTGTATTGAACCACTCCCAACACACGATGCATCAACATGGCATAATTGTCAGTGCCCTTTGCGTCTCAGCACTTATATTAATGGGTCATTTGGTGAGTAGTGAAATACATCACCAAAATCGTGTGCAATTCAACGTGACTATGAAAGGAGGCAGCCATTAGAACGGGAAGACTGCACATTTATCAAACTAGGATGAAATGAACTAAATGGCCACCAAATTTTAATTAAGTTTTAGGTCAAGCTTGGCAAAGAGAACTCCGAGTTATAAATGTAAATATTCTAAGTTTATTTAAAAACGAGTTTTAGAGGAAGAGCTAAATGCAAACTGAACTAGTAAACTTTTATTTAAGCCATATTAAACTAACAGATTATTGTTTTCTGATCGGTAAATTAACTCAATATTTTGGGCTTGGGACGTTCATTACTGCCCCACTATGATTGACACAATTGTTTGAGTTTGCTAATTTTTATTTTATTCTTTTGATACACATGCAAGACATGGTCCTAACTGTCAATGGTGCCAATTTACCCTACCCACTGTTCACCCAACCTGAATTTAATGGGCATGTAATATGAAAACGGATTGGGTACAAATAATTTGATAATTTTACTTGCCTATGTATGTTGTAAATTATTCTAGCTCACCTTCACTATTTTATCTTTACTTAAACAACCAAAATCGGTAAGTAAAATTAGCAAAAAAAATTGTCCCTCTTTATGTCTCTTCGTATTTTCTCTGATGGGTTCTTTTTGTTCATTGAGATGTTCGTGGACGAAAGACGAAAAGTAGAGAGTAGGCTCTGAGATCCCGGCTAGTTAAGGTGAATTACCTTTGACCTCAAATTTGAGGCATGGTTAGTACTTCTTCGGTTTGTATTTCATTCTTAATGCATATGTTACCTGTCAATAATATGATTTATTTAATCAAAAGGACCTCCATTATCATATTATCTGTCACTTGGCCATTTACTTGATGAGTAACGTGTAATGTGTAAAGCATGGATAAAAATTTAGGAAATGGGTAATGAGTTCACTTCAGCTAGGATGGTCGTACGACCACATTAGAAAATGTTGGTCATGTATATGACATAGTACCTCTCTCCCACATTAATATTTTCATTTATTTTTCTAAATGAACTAAGTTTAATTTATTCCAAATAAAGCTATTAATGTGGGATGGGGTAAGTTTGGGGTCACATACTTAGTATCTAAAGTTTAAGTAAAATTTAAAAGGGATGAAATTTGAAATAATGTTGAACATAAAGAAGTAGCTTTTTGGTCTTTTGATCTTTGCAAAAAAAAAAAAATATTTCTTTTTACAAGAACAAAAAGGAATATTTCTATTTAGTCACAATTTTAATACTCCACTTTGACAATAAGCCCAGTGTAAGAAATACACGTGAGCCATTAATATTTGAGATTGACAACACACACATTGATGTACGTTAGATAAAATACTATTAGCGTTAATATACATTAGTGTGTGCACCGTTAATTTTATGGATAAAGTGCTCACATATGTTTCTTATAATGGGCTCATTGTCAAAGTGGAATATTAACATTGCTTTCAACAAAAAAGAAAGAAAATAAAAAGAAAGCGGAAGGTCCCATGATCAACAATTGTCTTCTCTCCCATTTTTGTACAAAATGACCATACAACTATTAATAACATGTGCTGATTATATAGCATACTACCAGGGTTTTTTACACCGGTCGTATGACCAATCTAGCTGAACCCTAATGAGTAGGTATGATTAAAATATTTGGTATCTGGTATGGAAGCATTTAAATCCTTGCCCAGCTTATACCGAGTTTATTGACACCCTTTATTAACAAAAAAAATATACTCCTTCTGTCCAATATAATAGGTACATTTAAAAATAGTGATTTTTAGTAAATAATAAAACTCATATCTATGATAATAGAAATAAACTTATAATACTTTTTTTTAAGTACCTAAGCACTTAAATTGAATAAATTAATATTATTAAAATAAAACAAATTTTTTTGTGAAATGAAGCTATTAATATAAAAAAAATGCTTAAGTGATGTTAAAAAAAGCATGTGAAAAGTTTACTTTATCTTCCCATCACCATTGATGAGTGGGACTCATAAAATGGGTCCCACTCATCAATGGTAATAGGAAGATAAAGTAGACTTTTTATGTAAATTTTTTAACATCAAGTTAGCATTACTCTTAATATAAAGAGGGAGTATAATGCTCTAAGATACTAGTTGCCCAGTTCTAATAGTCTTAAAGATTTGTACAATCCTCATTATAAAAATAAAAGTTAAATAATATATAATAAATATGTGACGCACATATTCGACATGCTTGGCGATATGCTATGTGCATAACGAATTAGACAGGGTGGAGGTTTTCGCTTTTATAGGCCAAAAGGACGTCTATGTTCTATCTTGCCCCACATCCTTACGGAGTTGTCGCCAAGCTTAAGCAGTCCTCTCAGCCTTTGTTGTTTTCCAAGTTACTTGATCTTGCCGCAAGGTTGGTTAGAAGATAGCTTCTCTGAAGAGCTACTGCGTTCCATGAAATTTGGCCTCCGTAGAAGCAATTTATATATGTTCAACGTGTTATCTTCTCATATAGTAAGTGAAAAATATGATCCACACAAACTCCCCTTGGATGGCTATCTCTTGTGCAATATCCACTATGCATGTACAAGTTTTCAATAGAGCCCATGCAATTAAAGATGATTAAGGTCTTTGAGGTAAGCCTGCTGTTTTGGTCTCACAAATGTCACATCCTATCAAGCCCTTCTTCATAGACTCGGGCCAGTGGACCACATTTGCATTTGGTAACTTTATTTTTTTTCTCTCTCGGAAAGTAGGCAACCTTTTTTATAATCCCTTTTCCTTGGATAGACTTGGAAACTGTTGCAACAAAGATGCATTCACGCACATTAACACCCCGATAATAGGTTGATGGTGACATGTATCCCAAGTACTTTGCTGTCATGGGGTTTTGAGCCCCAACTGCAAAGAAAACAGCTCTACAAGAACCCCACTTTCCTGTAGGAATTCACTTAAAACTCAATATTTTCTGTTGCTGATGGGCATAACCCCCTTCAGTTTGATCACTTTGCTTCTTTTTCTCTCAAACCCTTCCCTTTAACTTTTGATGCGGCTGCTCTCTCAGAATAGGAGGGTGATGAGCAGCAAATACATAGACAAATATTTATTAGAACCCCTTGGCTTTATTCAGGGGTGGATCTACACTATCGGGTAGGGGGTCAAATGACCTCCTTAACTTTTTATATTTTTATAAATTTTTTTTCTAATTTATATGTAAATTAGGTTGATATTTATTATCTTACCCATGTTGGCCCCTTTCTTAATTTACATTTTACTTAAATATATTTTAATTATTAGCCCTATTAAATTAATATAAAAGAAAAATAAATAAATTTAAGACATCGTTATTTTGTGACCCCCTTCACTTAAAATCTTGAATCCGCCCCTAGCTTTATTTGCAGTGAAATCAACACCGTTCTCGAGAAAGTGTTGCATATTACGTAGTCTATCTTTTCACGTGGACAGGCTAATTCATCGTCTTAATACCCAATATCACGGTACTATAGTTTCATAAATTAACGACTACACAAATACTCATTCCTCCTAAATTAATAGCCCTATTTATTAAAAAATATATTAGTAGTTTTATTTTGTTAAATTTTAATTATTAGGTACTATTTATTAAATTTTAATTATTAGGTATTGAAAAAGTATTATAAGCTTATTTTTTTAAAATAAAAAATATTATTTTTTTAAATATAACTATGACAAAGGAGTATATTGGATACTAGGGGGTCAAAAACATGAAAAATAAATTTGAGCTAAATTTCTTCGGAACCCAAATGTATCACAACAAGTAAGTTTTTCAAGCTCCTCTCTTATAATGAACCAAGCTTAAGTTATCAGAATCGTTCATCTACAAGATCCATAGCACACGCTCTAGTGCGTAAGTATCACTTATACTAGTATACATTATAAGTCAATGTTTAATATAATAATTTTTATTTTACGCTGGGCTCATTGTGATATGGAATATAAAAAAGAACATGGCTATACACACCCCATTTTTATCTCTGTGTCCCCCGTTACTCTTTTACCCCGCCATCTTGAACTAAAATCTTTAGTATACCCCATTTTACCCCACTTCCTATTTTTTCACTTTTCTTCCCCCTTTCTTCTTCATCTCTTCCCCCTTTCTTCTTCATCTCCGGCGCCAGCGATAATGCCGGCGTCTTTTTTTTTTCCGGCAAGGCTGACCGGAGATAATGCCGGCGTCTTTTTTTTTTTTTCCGGCAAGGCTGATTGTAGCCGCTAGCCACGACCACGACCAAAGGGCCGGCGCGGCCAGAGGGCCAACGTGGCCAGATCTCGCCGCGCAGCCAATCCGACCGTATGAGGCCAGTGCGCAGCCAGATCTGGCTGCACTGGCCTGTACGGTTTGTGCGCCGGCCAGATCGGCGCGCGGCACAGGCCAATCCAGCCTGACCGCAAGCAGCGGATCGCTCGCCTGCGCGGCGGCCAGATCTGGCCACCCGTGGCCTGTGCCGCGCAGGCCAGTCCGCCCTGCGTCTACTGGCCGCGCCGTGTAGGCCAGTCCGGCCTGCGCCGGCCCGGCCGCCCGTGGCTGTGTGCCGCGCAGCCCGGTCCGCTGCGTCGGCCCGGGCGTGCCGCGCAGGCCAGTCCGGCCTGCGTCGACTGGCCGCGCCGCGCAGGCCAGATCTGGCCACGCGCAGGCCAGTCCGGCCTGCGTCGACTGGCCACGCCGCACAGGCCAGTCCGGCCTGCGTCGACTGGCCGCGCCGTGCAGGCCAGATCTGGCCACGCGCAGGCTAGTTCGGCCTGCGGCCACCGGCCAAATCTGGCCGCGCATAGGCCAGTCCGGCCTGCACTGCGCCGGCTAGATCTGGCCGCACGCAGGCCAGATCTGGCCACGCACAGGCTAAACTGGCCTGTGCCTTGCCGGCCAGTTCTGGCCGCGCATAGGCGGCCAGTACGGCCTAATTTGGTCGCGCAAGTGAGTCCGGCCTGTGTGCCGGTCAGATTTGGCTGGTGCACAGGCTGGGTGCACGCCGGCGGAGTCGCCGAAGATGGAGTTACCGGAGACGTAATCGCAGGAGAAAAAAGAGATTAGGGTTTAATTAAATGGGGGATGTATGAGTAAAACAAGGGGAAAAATATGAGGGATAAAAGTAAAAAAAAAAATTACTTTTTTACTTTGTTTTAGGAGACACAGGGATAAAAATGGGGTTTGAATAACCACGTTCTATAAAAAAAAACAGAGACAAAAACAACAGGGTCGGGTTTTATGAATAGGGTTCTCATAGAGTTGGTAACTGAAAATCAAGAGTTAGGTCACCTACTGGCTACTCTGAAAGTCAAGCGCACGTTCGCCTCTCCTGATGAAAGCCAGAAGAATTCTGTAATCTCAGTTGCCACAAACGAAAACGATTAAAATAAGCTTATTGTTATTTGTATTTCGTACATAACTTCACATGCATCCGTGAAAACATTCGTTTTCAAACCGTCAATCTTGAAGAAAAAATATCACTTGTTAACCAAAGCCACTTGAAAATTCGGAGCTGTTACATCTTCCTGATCAGTAATGCACTTGTTAAGGAATCCAAAGATGTGGTTGACATAAAAAAAAATTGAATATTTCAGTGAACTGAAGCGTCCTAGCTACCTGCTTCCCACCACAAGCATTTTGCACTTTGGAATTGAGATTCAAGTTCAAAAACCAGATCATTCTCCATATGTAAGTCGATGCATTTGATTTAGTTGGTATTAAGGATTCTCTAGTGAATTCTGCAAAATCCCTATGAGAAAAAAGGAGAAAAATAAATTATGAGGAATGTAAACAACAATTCTTCGTATCAAATTGCTTCATTATATTGGTAGAATTTCTCAGTGACGAAAATATTATTCCAGTGATCACATGCGACATTTGCTTATAAACGCACACACAGAGAGAAAGAAAGAAAGGAAGAAAAACGAAGTGAGAAAAAAATGTATATATGGCGAACAGGCATAAGATAATTCAATCAGTACTTCTTTCTGGTCGTCTTTATCATGCGACTGGTATCTGCAAGGAGTGGACGAAACAGCCATTCCAAGTTGTCAGTCGGATCAACTCGAACATGACAACAATTCGGACATGCTTTTCTCTTCTTGGTCGACGGTTCAGATCTGGGCTTCCTTGGTGCAGGCGGGCATTCTGGAATCACCGGAATTTTTTGTTCTAATGAAGTCGGCGTTCGGAACCCATCAGTTTCTTCTTCTTCTTCCTCCTTGTCGTGATGCTCCGCAGCTGTCGTGAATTCAACGGTCTTGCAAAGCTCAAGCTCTTCAGAAGCTTCGACCCGACGTTTTCCTCCTCCTTCTGTGCTCTTTTCTTCCGCAGATCCAGAAATCTGACACCCATCTGGAGAATTCAACGTGGGTCTTAGCTGAAACTCTAATTCAACCGCTTTAGGATTAGCCTTGTGGAAGATCATCACCTCCGAATTGAAACTACCCATGAGTTGCTTCCCGTCGAACTCCAAATGCATGAAGAGAGAGGAGGAGACGGGAGAGTGGTAGACAGATAAGGAAACACACAAGCGACAGAGAATAACACAGTAAGTAGGCGAAGTGAGAAAGAGGGACCAAAGGTCGGTGGGTGCTTTGCTTCCTCTTATCGAATAGAATCATGAAGGCGCAGTTTCTTTTCAGTATTCTAAGTGTTGTTCTGTTGCCGGATTGTTCCTAGTTTCTTTTCCTGACGACGTTGGGCTCTTGAGCTTTTTCGACGATTCTGATGTGAAGAAATTAACCACCACCCACTATAGAGAGAGAGAGAGAGAGAGAGATTGTTGGCAATGAGCATGTAGTGAAGAGAAGGTGGGAAGGGGTAGATTTAGCTTTATAATTTAAGAGGGGAAGGAGGTGGGGATGAATGATATTCTGCATCGGATCCTTCACCAAGGGCAGCGGGGCGGGCTTTGAAAGCCTCCACCTTCCACCAAAGTATAAAATCTCGTCTCACATACCCTTTTCTTTCTTTACTGATCTCTCTGCTCCGAACTTTGATGCATCTCTGCACGTGCCTTGCTACATTGTTCCGCTTGGAGGGGAGGGGAACCCGTCGCCCCATATTCGAGAACTTGCCAATCTCTCGCGATTGTCCGCACATATCCTCGGCGTGTCCATCGACTGTTGGTTTCGGACTCATTCATCTTTTGACTTTGCCTGCAAATCATGGCTAAGTTTCACTTATCATCAATTTATTATCACAATTATGACGATTGGAAGACTTGCTTAGGTGACCCATCCGAGAACTTAATTGGACGAGTCGAATCCGAACATTGAATGACTTGTTGAATGTGGATCCGAATAGTAGTAAGTACTTCATGAGGAGGGCAGAGGTGTAGGCAGTAGCCCGCATGGGCAGAAATTACAAATGCTAGCGTGGGTCATGAAGAAGTTGAAGAATATTCGCTCCCAGTGCAACATGGAGTGCCTAATACGTCTCTTGGATGCAAAGGCCAGAGAAAAAAAGATGTGGAGTACCGAATACGCACCCGTCACTTTCTCAGTTCTCTTTGTTTGTTTCCAGCCAAGTACAAAGAAAAAATACACGGTACAGGTTCCATCTTCTTTTGGAATATTAAAGTGTGGTGAAAAAAAATAAGACGAAGTATACCGAAGCCAAAGGGTTCAGGTTCTAGCAATATTGGCCCTCCTCCTCAGTGGAAGAGTTTGTTCGGCAAGCTCAATTTTGGATGGTGGATTATGGATACCGAGATCCCTTTTGCTCTCTAGCTAAACGCAAAGTGAGCACTAGCTTTTCCAGTCACATTACCAGTAGTTGGGAACACTTGGGCATATTGCAGCTGCTTGTGCTTACTCTTCTTTACGAATTAGTCGTTGGTTAGGAACTTAGGATTCGCTTTTCTTTTCTCTGGCGAGGTTAAGAATTTCCATTTCCTGGATGCCTTAGTCTTCTGTCTTTGTCTACCGTCTATCTTATCTAATACTATCTACTTTGCTTCGACCATGGCCAAAAATTCATCCCTCCATATTCTCTGAATATGAGAAATTTAGGGGAGGAGATATTGGAAGGCCGGGCCGGGCAGGTGGGGACCGGTACTCCTTGCTTGGTTTTCATGAGTGTAAAGGGTTAATGAGTGTTAGGCATAATTTGATATGTTCATGCTTATGAGGAAGGGAAGCATGAGATGTCATGATTGCATCTCCTCTCATGCCTCTCCTCTCTTCATGATTTTGCCCCCACCCACACACCACCTCTTCTTTACGCTGCTACTCTTTCTTTATCTCTCATTATCATCCCTTCCAAACCAAGCGTAACCCCACTTGATCTTTTTAATTTTTCGAGCGCCAGCCTTACTGTTTAACTTCGGTACGTAGCTGATCAGCTAACCAAATCTTGTTTGGGAAACTAAGTTTAAAAATAATGCAAACGAAAGTGCAAAAAAGCTAATCAGGGAGTACTATAACATGCGAGGCACGCTTCTGTATTTGGTGGGATCCACAGCTTGTAAATCATGCATGGCTTAAATCCGTTTCCAGTCTGAATGATCCTTGTTGTCTGTCAAGGAGAATGCACAAACACAACGCAGTCAATATTCTTAACAAAGATGGAGACAATTTCTAAAGACCGTCCGTCTTGCCAACGAATCGTTCGAGCTTTTGTACCTAACAAGATTGCTTAAAGTGTGATCCGTAAGACCAAAACTCCCTTGATCCAAGTTCCTGATTTTTTTTCTTCTTTTTAGCGATGGAGGTGTCATTTCCCATCTGGACTAGTATATTATTTTCTTCGCTATCAGACCCTTTGCCGTTTACCTCAGTGTGACGGGCCTCCTCCAACCACGCACGTGGTGGTCCATCAGTTCGTGGCTTATCAAATTTGTACTAAGCAACCAAGTCATGGAGGTTTCTGGCCGTTAGCTTGATTGGCCGTTAGGTTGTCTGTCCCTCTTGGGGGCTGGTTGCTATCATGAATCATCATCGTTCATAGTCATCTTGTGTCGGAAAGGATATATACGGTACTCCTCCCAAGGTGAAGTAAAACCCATTGGTACACAAAAAACTGTTAAACTCAACAATGCCCATCTGGCATTTCCATTTGAAGAAACAGTTGATGCCTTAGCTTTGTGACAAGGAGCTAAAGATGGATTAATGCAGTAACTCCTGGATGAGGACATTTTTTTTAACCCAAAAAAAAAAGAGTCTCTTGGATGAGGGATAGTACTCCATGTACTTGTGCATCAGGCCGTCAGCCAGGTCGACCAGCCCGCTGTCATGCCACAATGGTGCGCAGAGCTTCGAAGCAAAAATTACGTTCGTAGATATATATATGCAGGCATAGCGGCCAGAGCAGTATCAAAATGCAGTTGCAGAGGGGAAATTGGCGTTTTCCAGTGCAGGTAACAAGTTGCTGATTGCCTCCGACTGCCGGAATGTGTATTCGGTGTGTAGCATTCTTAAAGACAAATTACGTACATGAACGACCTGCTTTGATTACTCGGGACAAAATTGTAGGGCTAGCTCCTTGTGAGATCAGGGCAGGTGAGGGCGACGCTGGAACAAGGACAAGGCATAGCAAGAGATAGAGCCCAAACGTATGTGGACAAAAGTGCAACGATGGCAGTTTGGATCAGAAATATCCCATTCAGGTTTCTGCGACAAGAAAAATTCCTCGTGACCTACCTAGCTGCGGCTCCATTTCACATAGACTGTACATAATATTGCCTACTAATTCACAAATTAAAGAAACATCCTGCTAGAGTTAAACCAATAATACAGTACTGTCATTTTATCTCGTGCACTTAGCCATAGTCATCTATTTGTGCAATATTAAGCTAACAGTATTGCACTGTCTTTGAGAGGATTACATGGCCATTCACAGAAGATTGACCAAAAAATACTGGTTATTTACAGAAGAGTTACTTGACCACTAACCCGAAGAGCTGTCTTGGAACTTGATTGACCAGCAAAATCAAGCTATTTGATGTTAAACACCCAATAGACCAGCAAATATGTCCAAAACGAGCCCATCTCCCGAAACAAGAGGATGGTACCCTCCTATACTTTGTAAATGGAGCCCAGACCGTTCAGCCCATTAGTTTCCTTACCTAAACGGACCAGCTTAGTGCAAGTACAAAACGACTCTGGCTGTCAACGGCCAGCCCATGACAATCTTGTTGTAAATCGGGATATAATTTGACTCTGGTATAATTTTACTTATCTAAAATAAAAGAAGATTTTGCCAGCAGGATACAATGTATTATATAAAATATCTTATATTTTTACATAATATACAAAATATCTTTATGCACCTCTATACACATGTGACATGAATTACCTAAAAAAAATTATATTTTCTTTTTTAAAATTTCACCAACCTATTGTGCTACTATTTCTCATTTATAATAACTCTAGCTTCGACTTTGCTACCCATTTTATCGCCTCTTCCATTGACAACTATCTTTGCTACCAACTTAGTCGTCTTCGACATCGGCTCCTTTTTATCTACCTTCGTCTTCACCTCCTCATTTATCATTGTCTTCTCCTCCTTCTCTCTTTTGCCACCACCACCTTTTTCTCTTCCTTTCATCCCTTCTTTGTCCTCATCTTCCTCCTCTACTCATCTTTTTTTCCCCTAAGTCACATCATCTTCCTTTATCTTAAAATCTAACAAGATTGGTCACAAACTAGCCAGTGAAATTATTAAGAATTTTTTTCTATAAGTTCAAATATTAAAAAATGAACCTATAAGCAGGTTAAACTACTCAAAAGTAAGAGTAAGTTTTATTTTTGTATTATTTTAAGTTTTTTTTAAGAGTCCTGTTATATGAGTCAGGGCTCATGTGCACCTATGTGAGCTCAGGCTCTATGACCTGTCAGATTTATATCTGATGACCTATAATACTAGAGGCATTTAAACCCCTTAATATTATGGGTCATCACATGTAAATCTGATGACCCATAGAGCTTGGGCTCATGGGGATTCACGTGAGCTTAGCCTCATATAAACTTTTTCTTTTTTTAAAGTCAAACAAAACCTCATACTGACAATTGATAGTCAACAGATAGGAGATTCGACAACTAACAGTCAATGGTTGGGACATTTAATAGCTGATAGTCGATAATCGCGAATTTAAAATTTACTTTATTTTTTATTTTATTGATTTAATTTATCATGATTATTCATTTTAAGTACTTAAAGAGGTATTATCACTTATAATATTATCTTATATCCCATTTCATTGTAAAAATTTTAATTGTCGACTATTAATTGTCGGTACGAGGTTTTGCTTAGCATTAGAAAAAACTCAGAATTAAGCAAAAATAAAATGTACTCTTAATTTTGAGTAGTTTAACATGTTGGGTTTATTTTTTTAAGATTTGAACTTGTAGAGAAAAAAATGAATTCTTAATAGCTTGGCGAGCTAGTTTGTGACTGGTATTTGTTTAGATTATGGGAGAAAGGAAGAGGAGGTAACTGATGAGGAAAAATGGAGGAGGACAGAGAAGATGAGAGGAGAGAGAAGGATACGAGGGGGGGAGGAGGAGGTGGTGGTGGCAGAAGAGGGGAGAAAGAGGCGGTGGAGGAGGAGGTGAAGACGAAGTTGGATAAAGTGAAGTTGATGGCAAAGACAACAAAGTTTGTGGTAGAGACTGTAGCTGATGGAGGAGGTAGTGGAGCGAGTGGTGAAGTCAAAGTTGGGGCTGTTAAAAAAAAATAATGGGTTAGTGAAGTTATAAGGAAGAATATAAAGGGATTATTTTAGACAATTTTTGCCCCATATGTAGAGGTTTACATGTGCATAGAGTCATTTTGTATATTACATGAGAACATGAGAAATTTTGTGTAATTCGTTGTATCCTAGGGCTGTTTTCACAAAACTGTCAAAGTAAAATGCGTCCCAATTTATAACATATGTACATCGGCATGGATCAAACACTTTTAGGCCACACTGTTTCAATTGTGTAATTGATTATACTCATAGGGGTGGGTTTTGATCAGTCCACCAAGCCCCATGATAAATGTGCACTACTTGATTCAATAGTGTGATGCACCGTATTAATTAATTTTTTGAGACAAACAATTATTATTTTTTGTACAAGGGGCCATCATAAGGATTGGAGTAAATATATTTAGTTGGCTTGTGGAATGAGTGAAGTATGCCAAAATGTGTGCCTATATTATTAGACAATGCCTTTTTGGAGGGTTTTTTAGGAATAAAATGTTGCTTGGGCGATTACACCATGTATTTTTTAGTATACTATGTCTTATCAAATATTGTGTACCTTTTTTTGGCATTAAAATATTGTCTCGCTTTACTCATTCACAGGTTGCCACCCAAAAACTCTTCAAAGTCACAGATTTTGTTGTTTATGTACAAACAACTGTACAAAACTGCTTAGAAGAAAAAATAACAAAAAAACTACTTGTAGTAAAAAAATAGAACTTAAAATTATAGTTATATATTTCCTTTTTATTACTACCTATCACTGAAATAATTACAGGAGAGGAGACTTTTTTTTAATTAAGTAAAGAGGGGATATCCAAGCCCATAAAATTCTGACAAGACCGGCGTCTTAAAGCACTCTGTCCACCGCATAATGGCATAAGAGTATCTATAACGGCATACGTCTGTTGTGGAAAATCATTGGACTTCAGGCGTTTTTACCTCTCTTGTTTATATTTGGGTACGGAATCTAAGGGAAAATTTTAACAATTCTATCACAATTTAGTGTTTCAATCGTGGGAATAACGTTTAGATAATGAATTTTAATAAAAATAAAAATTTGAATTAAAATATGATTCAATTGTGTTTTTGTCCTGAATCACCGAATCACCTCGTGAGGAGATTTGGTCATTTCCGTAAAAATACCTAAAAACGGAAACACACATTATCGTATATTTTCGGCCTTACCTACTTCGATTCGGCCCGATCTTCCCTTTTCTATAACTCTACCCCCATATTGTCTTCCTTCGCAATCGACAAGCTACAGTCCCCGGTAGCCGTCCACTACCCGCTTCCACCATCTCCCTCTTTCGAAACTCCTTCCCTATATTCAGGTAGCATCTACCCGCCCAAACCCTCAATCCAATCACCCTTCTCATTCCCAAACTCCACCCCGATCATCCCTTTCGCAGTCTGATTCAGCCAATTGCCTTCAACAATCTGCCAACTGCCATCTAATTTTGGCATATGCTTCCCCCATCTCCAAGCACCTACCCAGCGGACTACCTGTGACATGTGTTGGGGCGCACACACATAGAAAAGTGTTGTATATGAGGTGTGCATGCATTATGGGAACTGTCCTTAGTGTTGCATATTATGTGTGCAGGCGTTGCAGGGAAGGCCCGCAACAATGCGCACACATAGTTGGCTATGTTGGGGCACATGACCAACTAGCACATATTCGGGTACTTAAGATGTCCCCTCCCCCCTATATAGTGTTAGAGTGTCCTTGGGAGTGATTTCGGGCCATTTGACCAAGTTTAGTCCGACCATGCCCGTACAGCCACTTTGGCTGGCACTCTAGAGAAATGCGGAAAATCTCTTATGCTATATAGAGGGGACATGGTGAGCTGAATTGACAAAGTTGTTGGTATGATGCCTAGCCTTGCAACAGGCTGTCCCGGATGGCAATGAAGGCTTGTTGCCTTCCTAGCTATTATGCCAAGAGCCCCATCCGCTTGGGGATGGGGCTCTCCGACCCATCGGACAGCCGTCCGGCCTTATTGCCTTGTTAGATACAAAGACCCTTGCATGCACTTGGCTCAGACGGATTGTCAGGAAGTTTGGATTGCCTAAGTTGGATCCGTGCATTGCAAGGAAGTGTCCCCCTCCGGCCAGCTCGCTTGGGAAAGGGCCCGACACATTCATGTGTTTGTCTTGAGATGGGTTCGTTGCTTGGCTTTGCGGGCTGGACGTTTGGTCGAATGGCATGAGGCCATGACCTTGATAAAGAATGACTTACTCGCTTGGTTGTTTGGCCTTGTGAGTGCCGCACGACGGGCATTCCTTGGGTGTCCCTGTGACACAATGCAACAGATTTCCAGATCGCCCACAAGTCCTTCTGGTCGTCTTTTCGGCATCGCAACCAATGGCGCCCTTCTGCCATACAAAGTGATTTGATCTTCTTCCAGAATGTGCCTTGATCTAATCTTCTTCAAGAATGCACCTCCATCTAATCCTCTTCCAGAACGGTAAAACCATTCTTTTTTCCTTTTCTTTTCTTAAATTCGATTTTTTCTTTTATTGTTTTCTTATTTTGGCCTTCGTAGATGATGAATAAGTGATTCCCCCAAATGTTTATGCCATGTAAAAACTGAATTGTTTTTATTTGATCTGCAAAAATTTTGGATTCAAACAACCCGATTTTTTTTCATTTCTTTATAAAAACCCCTCAATGATCAACGTTCTGTTTTTTTTTGCCATCATATATGGCCGATTGTTATCAACAGCCTTAACATTTCCCATTTATTCCCCCAAATTTCTTTGTATGTAATAAAAAAAATTTCATTGATTTTGTCATTAATCAGTGAAGGTAAACTGTGACTGATTTGTGTTAAAAAAATTTCTGGATGTATAACCTTGGCGAATTTCCCATGAATTCAGTATAATGTCTCTGTTATGTACAAAATTAATGTTTTTTCATTATCTGCATTCAAAAGATATGTTATTTTTATTTATTTCTTCATTAAAAACCCTCACTCCCTCATTGATTGGAATTTTGTTTTTTTCCCTCATATATGAGATATGGTTTTCAATAGCCCTCACATTTCTCATTCATTCCCTCATATGTACTAGTCCTAGAATATGTTTTAATAGTATCGAGAATTAATTGCATTAATTGTTTTTTCTTAAAATGTATCTTCATCAAATATGATAATCAAATCAAGAGGGATTATCAAATAAAAGAATTTACAGAGCCCATTTCTCTTTATGGATTTCACAAAAGAATACACCATAATTTTCTTTCATGAATTTCATTTAAAATTTATGGGAGGAAAAAGTGTCAGACAGAAAAGGCAAAGGGAACAATGCATTCATAAACACACCTTGAGTGGCTTTCTCTGGGTCTTCAAAGCAAACAAGACAGGCAGAAAAAAATACTAGCACTCTTGATTTTCCAATTGCAAATTAGAATGTTCACAACAAGTTACCCAAATTCTTGTGTCATGCCACTTTTTGAGAATACAAATTGTTCCAATGCCAAATTTTACTATCAAATTCATATTAAACAAGTTGCAAGAGTTTTTTAGGAAAATCTTTTTTATTAGATTTGTGTCAACACTTTACCTTTTATTTAAGAGATTATTGGCCGATAATGCACTTCATTTGCCTCCAGCATCCTTAAGACTTCTTTGTCAGAGTTAGAGGCTTTAACAAATAGATTTTCAATTTCTTTGATGCTTGACCAAATTTGTATCATCGTCTCAAGGTAACTATTCTACTGATGAATTATTTTCTGCAAATGTTTTTGTGTTCATGAGTGATTGGTTCATGAATGTGATGGATTTCAGTGTTGATGTGGTTGAAGGCATTTGTTGGTGTGTTTATTGTCAATTTCTTTAAGGCATTTGTTGGTGCTTTGTGATGTGTATTCATTGATTGTCATGGTATGATTGGACCATGAATTTGACAATGCAATATGAATGTGAATATTAATGCATATAAATCCAATTGAATTATTGTAATGATGATTCTTAAATCATGATTGAATTTGTATGCAATTAGAATAAGAAGTAGTTCATTGCTTGATTTTTAGCCGTAGTCACCATTTTAAATTTTGTTTAGACTATGGCTGCACCATCCACTCAAGTAGGAGGATCCCCTAAGAAATTTCATAGAAAGATTGATTGGAATTAGCAAGAACATTATGCCTTTTTGAGCCAAGTAGTATTTGCCATCAATGAGGGCCACATGAGGAATAATACACTTGACAAGGAAGGGTGGGATCTAGGGATAGATATGTTGAGAACCGAGAATACAATCAATGTCTACTTTGCTATGTTAAAAAATTACTATGACAAAGGGAGAATGGCAAGGGTGGAATGATCTCAAGGGATACACTGGACTTGGCTGGAACGAACACACCAACACTTTTATATGCCCCCCACACGTGTGGCTGAACTTTATCAAGGTCATAATATGTGAGCTCTATCTTGTTTTTCTTATATTTTTTACATATTTTATTTAAATTATAATTCTAACACTTTGTTTGTCCTCTTGTAGAGACATAAGGAATGTAAAAGGTTGAAGAATTAGGGGGTATGATGTCAAGGCCGAAGCTAACTTATATGATGTTTATTCAAACAACCATGCATTTAGCTGATAGAAGGATTCCGACATCTCTGATATCATCCCCCGTCTGGATAATACTTCAAACCCCTATAATGATCCAAAGCTCCTCCCCATTCACCTCCACTTTAACCCCCAATGCAACTCCAGCTGTAAACACAGAATCTCAACCAGATACGGAATTGTCTGAAGGGCCAGCAGGTACTCCATGGGCATACGATCTATATAATCATTGGGATGTGAATGACTTGATTGAAGAGAACTTGGGAGATGGTGATTTGGCTCATGAGGGAGCGGGGAATTCTAGTGTTGTGCCACGCATGGGTAGGACAAATCAGCCCCAAACACATGGTTCTACCACACAGGCGACAGGTGCAAGCTTGTCCCAACCTCCTCCACCCCCCTCAAGGAGGACACCAACTACCAGTCAACGAACCACAAAGAGGAACAATCAGATGTGGAGGTTTTATAGGGTTTGCAAGCTTTGTCTGAAGTAATGATGGATAGGAATGAGATTGTTCGAGGGAATAGGGCAGAAGAAATAGATGATTATGACAAGTGCATCAATTTGTTAGAGAAACTTCCGGGTTATGACGATGATGATGAATTATACTTGGGTGCACCATCATTCTTCCTAGATAAGAATTTTTGTCGTTTGTTTCTTGCTATGGGACGTGACCCGGTTCGTGCAGAGAAATGGTTGTGTGCACTACAAGGATCATGGGCCGAAGTGTTAGGTGATATTTGGTGATTTGTTCGGACATGTTTTATTTCTTTTCTGTGAGTTTATTGACTTTAAGTTATTTTATTTAAGGATGTGAACACTTTTTATGATGGTGTATTTTTTATTTGATAACTGAATTTTATAATAACAGTTTATGGTTGTAAGTTATGAGAATGATATGTGACGCAGATGGGTGGTAGTGTTATTTAAGTTTGTTTTTAAGTTGATAGATGTGTGTACAGGGTGATGTGTGCGGTTGGGTGATGTAGGTTATTCGATGTGTGGTTGTGTGTGGTTGATTTTAATTTTATCAATGTGTGGGTTGGATGTCACAAGTTATTAGATGTGTGATATTATGGTGAACTAATATATGATGGATGTGTGTGTAGGGTGATGTGTGTGGTCAGGTGGTGCAGGTTATTCAATGTGTGGATGTGTGTGGTTGGGCGACATAGGTTATTAGATATGTGATATTAGGGTAAACCAATATATGATGGATGTGTGTTCAGGGTGATGTGTGTGGTTAGGTGATGTAGGTTATTCAATGTGTGGATGTGTGTGGTTGATTTTAATTTTATTAGTGTGTGTGGTTAGGCGACATAGGTTATTAGATGTGTGATATTAGGGTGAACCAATATATGTTCAATGTGTATACATGGTGATGTATGTGGTTGGGTGATGTAGGTTATTCGATGTGTGTGGTTGTTTTTAATTTTATCGATGTGTTAAAATGTGAATGAGAACGTGGTATGAATGTGATGGATAGGTCATAGGTGTACAAGTTGTGGTTATAAGATATGAACATATAATAATGTGTGCAATGTGTACAGGTTTTTATTATAAGATGTGAACATATAATAGGTGTATTTGGTTCAGTGCTTTTTCTTACACCATCTTACAGAAGAAGAGCAATCTGCAAATGAAAGCAACTCAATGGCCTGATTACTTCGACCGTTAGTTAACCCTAGTAATATTGAAGTAAAAAATTTGACATGATTGTCCTGTGGGTTAAAGATAGTGATTTGTGAAGTATCAATCAGACTTCATTATGATAGGGTTAGACCATCATTTACTACTTCTGATCATGATTATCATGTCAATTATGCACCATTTTCTTTATATTGTTGCATGTCACAATATGACTGGGGCCTTGCTATTCACCTACTCATAATCCAGCTTAATGCCATTGAAGTGAGTAGATTTGAGAGGCTTGTGGTAGTTTATATTGTAAAACAAGTTTGATGTTCATCTTATTTGAATTATTAAAGTATTAGTCCTAACATATAAAACAAGTTTGATTGTTCTCTGAAAAATATGGCCTCTAACCATTAGCAAACTTTTAGAACATTGAGAGAAAGTTGTTATTATATATCTTCTTCACTTATTTTTTCAATATATGATGTTATATTGGATTTTAATGTGAAATTATTTAACATGTACCCAATTAGATGGATCCTTATATAAATAGCGATGGGGAAGAAGATGAAAGAGAAATACTTGAGGATGGAGATGAAGATGACACCTTTGAACAAGAAGATTTTATTTTGGATAACATTATTTCACAGGTTGTTGAAACTATAATTCCTCCTCCCCCAAGGAAAGCAATTCATATACATCAAGATCAGGGGGATGAGCTTGTGTATGATATGCTAAGTGGGCCAAATATAATTTTCCATTATTTGTGTAGGATGAATAAAAAACCATTCACGAGATTGTGTTGGGAGTTGGAGCAATTGCAATTAAAGCCTACGAGGCATGTGACAGTGGCAGAGCAAATGCGATCATTCTTATAACATTTGGGACATGCTCATGGGCAGTGGGTGGCGGGTCATATAATGTCACATTCGAGTGAAACAGTTAACCACAATTTGCATAATGTTCTGAGGGTGCTTTATAAATGGTCTAGCACAAAGATCAAACCACTTATACCTTTATCCCAAACTCCCTTATATATTTCAAGTAGTCCTCTATGTTATCCTTAGTTTAAAGATTGTGTAGGAGCTATAGATGGTACACATATCAAGGCAAAAGTTCCTCTGTATCAACAACAAGCATTTCGATGTAAAAATTGTCAAGTCACACAAAATATTATGGCTATATGTGATTTTAGCATGAGATTCATCTTTGTAGTGGCTGGTTAGGAAGGGTCAACTCATGACTCTAAGGTGTTAGAAGATGTGCTTTTACATCTAGAGAGCTCGGGTTTCCCAAAGTTACCTCTTAATAAATATTTTGTTGTAGATGTTGGGTATCCAAATAAAGAGGGATTTTTGGGACCTTATAAAGGTCAGAGATACCATGTTCCTGAATTTTGATGGTGTGACCCACAAGGAAGAATTGAGAAGTTTAACCAACTTCATTCTTCCCTTTGAAACATCATAGAGAGAACATTTGGTATGTGGAAGGAGAGATGGAAGTTATTTGAAAATATTCCAAAGTATCCATTTCCTATTCAAGCGGCATTGGTGAAGATTTCAATGGCACTACATAATTTCATTCAAGAACAACATAATGGTGCTACCGACCCTGATCTTCGAGATGTGCTTGGCACTAGTTGGGAAAATGAAGACGAACATGCAATGAATGATGAAGTTGAGGGGCAAGTTGAAACACCTGTAGGTCAGGATGACAGGGTAATGTCAACTTTTCATGATGAACTTCGGGATGCCATTGGTCACCATTATCAATTACTTCCAATTGGTACATGACGTAGCCGACATCGATGATAGTTCAATTGTATATTTTCTCATATTGTACTAATATTATTATTCTTTTTGTAATGAAATATAACCCTATGTGATAATGATATGAAATAGTTTTTTATACCATCATAAGATCATAAAAGGTTATATCGTGGACCATAAAAGACCATAGAAAGCTATATCGTTATTACTGCAATGTTGTAGCAATATCGCTAATAAGGTATAACATTATCGCTACAATGATGTATCGATATTGCTAAGTGTCCCTATCGTTATATTTTTTTAAATATAATAATTAATAAATTAATAACATGTCGATATGTATCTACCATATCTATACAATATAGGCCAATAAAGCGATACAGGTAAATCCATCTGATAAGCACTCATATCGGCCAGTACGGACCTCCATTGGCCTATCAGGCAATAAAAAATTGTTTAAGGAGGAGCGTAAGGCCTCCTGTACTTCTACAATCAATCTAGCGAAATAAAAAATCTTTTTTAGCGTCATCTTAAACCATTTGATATAGCCCAAAGCCGAATATGAGTGGTCGGGCATATTATTGGTGTTGCACAAAAATCGTGTACAATGCCTAAACGAAGGTTATTTTTTTGAATTTTTTTCATAAATTCAACGATTCCAAAAAATACACAAATTCCTTACCCAAACATGATTCTATCAAAACAATTCTATTCAAATGGTATATTTATCAATTTACCAAAATTTTAAAGAATCTGGCCTTAAACACAATTCGCTATCCAAACACAATTTCATATGAAAAATTTCATACCCAAACGAAATTCCGATTCTATATTGAATCGATGGAATTTATTCTAAAAAATTTCGATTCACTAGCGAATTGATTTTGTACCCAAACGGCCCCTTGAAATCTATGGTTAAGAGTTCATAGGTCTTTATTTTACTATATAGGTAAATTAGATATGCCACTTAAATATTTTTAAAGGCTATTTTTAAAGCCCTATTGGAGATGCTATGAGTCGGTATATAATTGTTAGATTATAAAAAAATTTCCCCTCCTTAAGAGCTCAAGTTTTTTGAAAACTTAATTATCTTACATGATATTAAAACTTCAGGTTAGAGAAGGTCCCGAGTTCAAGTCTTATTGGAGGTATTTATACCCCATTTATGTTCTACGTGTTGTGCTTAATAGACACTTACACGTGAGAGATGGTGTCACGCCCCGACGATGCCCGACCCAAGCCGAACCCGGTCCAGGGGCCGGTCAAGCGCGCGGGGGCGACAAAGTGAAAATTGAGAAACGATTCTAGCGGAAGACTTAACCCTAACCACGGGGGATTAACACCAACACGGAGTGCGCACAATCCTTTGAGCAAGAGTAAATAAAAGGGAAGGAAAAGGTGTTGCTTATCACAAAGTAAACAACAATCTCAAACCCACAAGCTTAGTTAAGTAAAGCCCACACCGGCTCAAAATAAGTCATAAGCATCACAACTGTAAAATATGACATAAATCCAAAACAAGAACCCTACACAAAGGTTCTAACATGAAGCATGAAACAAACGAAAGTAAGTCACACAACGATCTCCATCATCACACCTAAGCTATCTCTGACCTTTCCTCAAAGAGGCAATCCTATCCGTCTGCGTGTCGCACCACGCAGCCCCAAATCAAAACACAAAAAGAGGGGTGAGTTTAACAAACTCAGCAATGGTTTTAATATAACTAACAACATCAAAAATACGATAGCATGGAGATATAATCTTTCAAATCAACGATGTACAAGGTGTATCATTTTCTGATCACATATTCACATCACTTAAAAACTACATCATAATGCATAATTCAACCTGCATGGATGTATCTCTAACATACATATTCCCACATGCATAGTATCAAATCAAACTGCATGGATGTATCTCAAACATACATATTCCCACATGCATTATTTCACAATTCAACCTGCATGGATGTATCTCTAACATACATATTCCACATGCATAATATCAAAATCAACATGCATGGATGTATCTCTAACATACATATTCCACATGCATTATATCAAATCAACCTGCATGGATGTATCTCTAACATACATATTCCACATGCATAATATCAAAATCAACATGCATAGATGTATCTCTAACATACATATTCCCGCATGCATTACATCAAAATCAACATGCATTGATGTATCTCTAACATACATATTCCCACATGCATAATGTCATCGCAATCAACCTCCATCAAGGAGTAATCACACATTAACGTCACACAGACGGGAGCATAGACAAGGCCACGAAGGCGTGTCATGGTCCAAAATTCTACACAAGAATTCAAGAAAGATCGGGGTTGTCAATCCCTAATACTGCTCGCCCTGGACGATCCTGGCCAAGGATGTCCCATTCTCACACAGAGAATCTAGAGCAGGGGTGTTCGCCTAAGGACATCTCCTGCGGAGGGAAGAGCCCGAGTTCTCACACAGAGAACCCTAGAACACATAGTAGCGGGGTGCACACGGCATACCACACTGGATTCTCAGGGTCCAGATGACACACATGATAACATTCTCACAATCCGCAAGACAAGTACACAACTCGTCCCCACATCATTCCATTTAATTAGACTCAACCCGGGGAGTGCACTCATTCCACACAGGAACTTCAAATCGTTCCACACAGGAACTTCAAATCATTCCACACAGGAACTTCAAAACAAAATATGTCCTTTCGGACCAATCAACTTGTGATTAATCTACGACCGATCAATCCGGCACACAATTCCATCACATTGCATCCAATCGGTCAAATTTGATTAATCACGATGAAGCCTCAATTGGAAGTCCATTTTCATGATGCATGCAGCATGGTACATACGTGGGCAAAGCATACATGAATCCTAATCCATGATAAGTGCTCTCATCAGCCCCTAATGCATCATTCATAATCACAATATCAAGCTTCAACATCATTATTTAACCCCACATGTGTGTATCTAGTAGAAGCATTTCACATAATGCATGCCAACATGCTTGAAATTAAACTCACTACCACACTACACATGTGAATTTCTATCTAAACATGAATTCCAGCTGAAATCATAGAAGAAGAATCGTTGAAATCATATCTAAATTCAAAACTCAACCACAAAGGCTAAACACATATAACATCACTCATTTCATCATTGAGTCATGACATTCACCAACATTCACACACCATTAACCACAATCCATCATGACAAATCAGTCCAACAATGATTGTAGTCCTACTGAGAATATGCTTAACCAAAGGGGAAACAACCATTCATAATTTCAAGATAACGATTCCAACATCATGCCACAAAACATAAGTCATTCACCATCTCTAAGCATATATCTCAACTCCATAAACTCAATAGCATGCATTTCCAGTAGCCTAACTAGCTTAAAACACTCCGCATTCATATAAAATTGGCAAGCTAAAGTGGAATCATCAAAATAGGCATCATATGCACAATAGACAATCTCCTGTGTAGCCGATCAATCGCCCTTCAGGCCGTTCGATCGGTTACACACAAAAATATGAAATTTACAGTTCAACCGATCGATCGCCCTGTAGGGCCGATCGATCGCCAACACGGCAGAACAGTCATCTTCTTCCTTTTGCAAAATCAAACCGAAACACCATAGATAACACTTCAAATCCACATCTAACACCCTAATCATCATCAAAAGTCCTCCTTGACTTCCAGAATATCAAACCAAACCATAATAATGCAAAACCCTAAAAAATCAGGATTAAATAATTCTATTATCTAATCTTACCATTAATACACCAAATCAAGCAAACCATTTCGAAAATAAGTCAAAAATGAAGAGTTTTACCATGGATAAACAAAGATTTTGAAGACCCATTACCTCAGCACTTGATTAAGCTCGGATTGAAAAGTCACCCTTCTTGAAATCCTCAGCACTTGATTAAGCTCGAATTGAAGAGTCACCCTTTTTGAAATCCCTAATCGGCTTCTAATTTGGGCCTAAGTGGGGATTAGGCCAGCCCTCCTTCCTTAGCCTATTCCCAAAAATGAAAATGGCTCAAGTTTGCCCTTTTATAGTAAGGGTTGGGGTATGCATAGGTAAGTTTTGGGGTATAAATATGAAAAGTAGGCTAAAAGTGGGTATTTTGTAAATTTAAGCACAAATTAAGCCTAATAAAATTCTGAAAATTTTTGTATGACCTTAAGTATATGATTAGGTTCATTTGATCTAAAAATAAAATTTTCGACGGTGGGGCCCACAGGGGTCCCACCAAAACCCTAATTTTTGGGAAAATAGTAAAAATTCTAAAAAATCCTAAAAATTCACATTTGGTCTAAAATCACTTAAAATCACTAATATTGAAGTTAATTTTGATTAAAACCATGACAAACACTATTTATTTTACAAAATCACCGAATAAGATCAGAAAACACGTAAATCCTACGATAACTAATAATTAAAGAAAACTAAAACTAATTTAAAGATGAGGGTTCTTACAGATAGTGTTAAAGTATAAAAAAATATATAAAAAATTTACCAGTTTTAAAAAACTTGGTTATCTTACAATAACTCCCAATGGAGATTAGATCTACTTCATGAGACAAGGATTAACTGAAAGATTGTCAATTGGGTCTTGCGGGTATACCGTTGCTAGTTTAATGCAATATGTGTACATTTTAGAAACCAGTTTTCCCATTTTTCTTATCCGTCAGTTCATCTATCACGGGGAATATGTAAGAAAATCAACTCTTCTATTTGATAAAAGTCTCCTCTAATTCATTTGATGAGTGGTGGGTATGGAGACTGGGGACGGCTGAGTAGGCAGGCAGGTTTTAAGTTGCTCTCCCAATTAAAATGCTTCCTAGTTCTTTCCCATTTCTCATCAAGTTACGGTAACTAATCACTTGGTGGGTGCCGCCCCCATATTTATTCAAAGTTTGTTTCTTCTCATTTATGAATCAAAGGTATTTATAGTCATTCTAAGAATTTTCGTGACGGGTGATGTTGATTTGACTTATATTAACAATTAATTCATTCATGACGACATTTTGGAATGATCAAGTCTTCTCTAGGATGACGCGTCGTACTTCATGTCTTTTGTGAGCAACTTCCTAGGCAGCATCAAAGGTTTAGCCGTTTAGGACGATCTTTCCGCATGAGGTCCGGAAGAAGTAAAAAAAACAAAAAGAGAGCGGCTTATGCTATTGTTTGGTCTTTACAGCTGTAATTCTCTCTCTTATATATTAATAATTAAATTTAATTTTTATTAAATAATAAAAATTATATTTAAGAGAATAAAAACTAAATTTATAATACTTTTTAAAAGTATTTAACTACTTAATTTTAACAATATAAAATTATTAATATAAAATTATTTTTTTTCCAAATAGGGTTATTGATTTAAAATACACAAAATATTGAAGATAATTAGGAGAATTTTTTATACCCTACTTTGAATTTAAGGGGATCAATACGGTGGGTTTTGATTTTATATGATGCAAGGCCTTGAGTGGTATACAACGTAGATATCATTTACTTGTGAGTGTAGAATTTTGTAATTCTCACCATTTTTTGTTCTTGCTCTTCAATAATTTACTTATCACCAAAAAAAATTTAAAAAACTAGCGAGAGAGCTGCTAGTCCTTCTCATAAAAATAATAAGTTGTTGAGGCTAGCATTTCCCATCACATTGGCCACACCACCTATATGCTCGGCCTCGGCTAGTCTTGAAGGAATCTAGTTGGTAAGATGACTGGGAGTAGATAGTATCGATATAGATGACAGTATCGATGATTCTAGATATGCTTGGTACACTCCAAAACGATTGTAAACCTTTTTATATTTAAAAAAAAATTATAATTAATAATATATTATTATAATATTTTATTTAGAGTATGATAATACAACAGAAGGTTATATCAACTGATATGAGTGTTCTAAAATTATTTTCTTTTAGAATCATACACTTTACTTTATCTGTCATCTACAAACTATTATTCATTCTATCACTCTAAAATTAATTTATTTTAGAACCAAATAAGATATTTAATATGAGTCATATAAATATTATAAAAAAACCCATATAATAGATATTTAAGTAAATACATAATTGTAAAACATTATATTTAAAAAAATATGTAAATTATATAGACCCACCTATATTAATTTTATATAAAATTTTTAAAAATATTTTTAATATAATAAAAACAACGACATCCTTAAACCTTTGAAGAGGTTGTATTTGAATTATGCTTTTGTTTTTAAGAATTTTTTTTTAAGTTTATTTTTTAAAATAAAAAAATTAATAAAATATTAAAATATAGATATGATATAGCTATATTAATACGATATAGTTAATACGTCCTATATATATAAAAAATATATATAATAAATATATTATCCTTATACTATATTAATGTCGACCAATACAAATATATATTGACCAATTACGGCCTCCGATAATTATATCACGCACCACCATGTGTATAAAGAGTCTAACAGGGCTGTCAATGCGCTAGCTGATATGGGGCTCGACTGGGGCTCATGCCAGTAGTTCAATCCCCTCTCCTTCGGCTCTCAGGAACGTATTAGGTGCTGGCGTCTTCAGATCCGTACCAACTGCCGTAGTTAACAAATTTCCCTGTCCCTTTTGGCCTTTTCCGTGGCAAAGTGTTTAGCTTTTCACAATTATTCTGCGTGGGCTTGTCGATATCTCATCATCTTATATACTTCTTAATTAGCAAAAAAATATAATTTTTCATTTTTATACAAGAGAGAGAGAGGTGTCCTGCTTAAAACAGAGTGAAGTTCAAGTATCTGGAATTCGCCCAAGCATGTTTTGCCCTACGAAATGAACTACTGTAGTTATGATGCTTTATTTGCTACTGGTTGTTAAGCAGCCAATCACTTTGAATGCATACCTCAATTCAAGTTTCTTTAATAAGGTAAAATTGTGCTAAAACAAAATATGGCAAAGCAAATCACTCACAATTATTATTACTACCACTACCTGTTTGCCTATTAAGGACGCATGATCAGATTTTGATACAAATTACAACGTACATTTTTTAAATATGCGCATGCTCCTCATTATTACTATTATTATTATACTTATTACTTGATATTGAAGAACCATAATTATCAAATTGAATTTACTCACGCACCATCTATTTACATGACACAGCAATTTTCTCAAGCTGCAACGGATTTTCTATGAAACACAAGAATGAATGCATCGACTTTCAGGCCCTGAAGTATCTGAATAAAGTATTAGGACCAATGGGTCTTTCTTTCTCCTTGTATTCTTCT
Source organism: Saururus chinensis (assembly GCA_035235625.1). Taxonomy (NCBI): domain Eukaryota; kingdom Viridiplantae; phylum Streptophyta; class Magnoliopsida; order Piperales; family Saururaceae; genus Saururus; species Saururus chinensis. The sequence continues at coordinate 40,785,629 of CP141145.1, forward strand.
GTGAGAACCACTAATTAGGGGGATTCCATTTTTTTTTACCAATAAAGAATCTAAAAAACGCAAGTCCGAAGCAGCTTTCGCATCATTACAGCCCGTTCCTCTCAGGATACAAGGGCACGCAGCCTCCTCCCAGAGCTTGAACTGCTTATAATACAAAATGCTCATGGGAGAAACAGAAAAATGGCCCAACTTCCCTGTGCATCCTTCAATTTCTTTAATCCTCAATCTTCATAACATCTATACATTCACACACATGATCTCCATATCCGTCCTTCCAAGGAGATAACAATGATTGAGACGTCGTCGTGGTATCTGCGACGGTCTCCTTGTGGTATCTCTAACAACTCGTGAAAGTCCATACCTGCAAAATTTGAACATTGAAATTCATCAAGCACTCTCTTCGCCAAATCTGAATGCATATGCTTAATGGATTTCGAAAATCTCAGTTATAATTAGCCAAGGAAATTTTAACTCACCAGCCTTTTTCGCTGCGCGAAATAAGAGTTCCTCAACAAGGTGTTGTGCAGGATCTCCTTCAGGTGACGTATTAATAAACATTTCAACTTCAGCAACTGCTTCTTCGTTGGTGAAATATTGGTACAGACCATCAGATGATAATATTAAAAATTTATCTTTTGGGCCAAGTCTGTGGTGATAGAGAGATGGGCAGCAATTGATATACGCGGATGTTCCCACATAATCAATTCTGAACATCTCCAGGAGTGCGTCATTCCACTTGGGCTGCAGATACCCAGAAAGTCATTCAGAGTCTGATATGTGGAAAAAATAAAACGTGGCCATTCTCAGGCCATGAAGGACTGGAAAAGGAGTCAACATTGCTAGATTAGCAGAGGCCAATGTCATTTAAAGATGAACCGCCAACAAACGTTTTAATTGTACAACCACTGCGTGAGACGGCTCTAAATGTCTTGACGGTTTGAATGTAAGCATAAAAGAAAGAAATATGCAAGAATAACAAAGTAATTTTGCTTTAAGAGTATTTTAGATCCTGAAGAAGATCTGTTTGTTAGACACATGCTACACAATATATAAAAGTTCTCACTCAACAACCAAATGAACGTTTCAAAATGTCGGTGTCCCACTTTTAACTGGTTTGTCCTATCAATGACCAACCATTGTTGCGTCTACCATTTGCTAGAATTCCGGTAGTTATGAAGAATCTTGGTTTCTGATTCTAATATCCCATGTAGATATGGACTCTACGAAGAAAGGAAATAATTATAAGAGAGAGGGCTTGGCCTCTAAGCTCTTGCTGCCATCTACTTGACAGCAACGTGGTGTGCAGAAGGTGGCCATACCAACCATATTATCGGATGCAAACTCTGTATTCAAGCCTTGAAGTTGAATCAGTAACCCTAACATAGTAACATGTCTAACCATGTATACTTCAACTCGGGCCAAATTCAGAAAAATTTATGGTACATCCTAATTCCTTACGCAAAACATGGCATATTAAGATACCGTTTAATTGCTAGGCTAAGTACACATGGCTGTATGCCGAATGATTTATATATATAAAAACAAAAAAAACAAAGCACAAAATGAGCGATCACCTGTTTCAGAAATCCGGCGCCGAACGCCCGAGTAACCTTCAATGAACCCTTCACGCGATCATTGACAACAGCAGATGCATCATCCGGATGTTCTTTCCTAATTCTGTGAACCTCCTGCAATGCAGCATAACATCGATCAATTTAACTGCAATAAAACTTTAAGAGTTTGAACAAAAGATATGCTAAGGACTGGTCGCCCATGGCAAGTACAGAACAGCTCCTTTACCTCTTCTACAGAGGTACTATGATCCACAGACAGCTGAAGGGCACATAAAGAGGGCGAATTCTCTGATTGCTCAGCATCAGATGCTTCTAGGTCATGCAAAGTCTCTTCATTTATCCGTTCAAGGTCTTGAACATCCTTCCCAAGTGAACCCCACACATCTGGCTCTGCCTTTTGAGCCAAAACTGCCCGGCTGTCCCCCACATTCATCAAGTACACGTCTTCCCCCTTCATCAGCATGACCAGAACGCAGGAACCCATCAAAGCCAACTCGGGATTTTCCATCACCATGTTGTCAGCTATATCCAAATATGTCTCCTCCGTCTTCCTCAAAGCCTGGGACAGAGCTTTCAATACCTCTGAATGGTTTACTGCTGCTCGATCCGAGCCCGATCGGCTCAATTGTTCTTTCAATCGGCGCTCAAGCTCTAACCGCTCCCTCTCCCACTCGCTCTTCCACTTCCTCTGGTTTTCCTCCCACCTCTTCGCCGCATTTTTAAACCTGCTCTTCGATTTCTTACCTCTGCTCGTCCTCTTGGTATCCGATGGACCGGAAGTCGAAGCGTGATTGTTTTCAAATGGATAATTCTCTGTCTCAGCCCATCGAGAGCAGCTGTTAACCACTGAATTATCTGTTACTGATTGATCGGGCACATGAGGCTGTTCAACTAGCAATGAAGGTTCCCCTTCAGAATTTGAACCAGCGACTGGTTTTTCAAATTTGTCCTCCCATAGCAGCCCCTTTAGCTCCTTGTGAATGACGGGGTACAGATTGGAGAGTAGAAAATCAGGCGCATCCGGGCCATTGAATCCGTCATAAATTCCGACGAATACCCACCCGTGTTCTTCTGAGACCACAACATGAACCCGATCCTCCCCTGCTTTCCCCTGCGCCCACTGAAGGTTCTGCCCTTCTAAGGAATCATCGTCCTCCAGACTCAAATCCGAGCTCAGGTTGGTGGTGCTGCTGACGGTGAGATTCTCTGGCCCAATCCTCTCCGGTACGCCAGACGTCCAATCGAAATCCTTGGCCAAAATTGGGCCTTTGACGGGAGCCACGACCGAGTTCTGCCCGCCCCGGAAGGCGATGGTCTTGGAAATAGCCCTCCTGATCGTCCGAATCAGGGACGCCTTTCTAAACCGGGGCCGGAAGTGGTGGAAGCCGTATCCGCCGTGCGAGAAGCTCCTCTGAAACTGGTCGTGGGACGGCTCGTTCACTAGTGGGCCGGAGAAGAGTCCCCCACGATCGAGCGGGCCTGACATGAACCCCCGTTCGATGGGACCGGACATGAAACCTCGCTCGATCGGACCCGATAGAGGAATCCCGGCGCTGATGATGGGCCCAGAGTTGGTGTTCATCGCAAAACGGGGCACGGGCTGGAGGGGGATGGAGGCGAAGGAGGTGGAGCTCTCGAAAGCAGCGGAGGAGGACCTGTCCAGGCCACCGCCGCCGCAGGAGTAGAGCTCAGTGGAAAGCACAGTGGCCGTGTTGGCGCTGACCGATGCGCCAGAGATGGAGCGGAAGGTGGTGGTGGCCGCCGCCGCAGCAGCGGGCTCCTCCGAGTGGTGGACCTTGGAGGAGAGGATTTTGGAGGTGTCCGGCCGGACGTAACAGAAAGAGTGGCCCAGACCCTCATCGAGCGGCTCGGAGAGCACGACCGCGATGTCGTGGTGCCGGCGCCGTGGGCGGTGGCCGTACTGGTGGTGGTAGTCGGCGGAGAAGCAGACGGAGATCTTGCCGAGGCCGTTCCCCATCGAAAAGAAGAAGGGGAAGAAGTCCGATAAGAGGGCGAGGAGGATTAAAAGCTACAAGTTGTTGGTCATGAGACGGAAGATAGAAGAAGAACAAGACAAGGACGAGACGACCCAAGACGAGAGAGGCCGAAGAAAGGAGTTGACTTTTGGGAGTACTGGGGTTTCGAGTAAAGTTTCTGCGAGTCGCCGTTTTTTTATATTTCAAAATAAAAAATGGTCTGGGTTATTGACCACTAGTTTTAAATTTTTATGAGTTAATTATTTTAAAGTGTTTTAATAACTTTTTTATATTTTAATAAATTTAAAACCTAGAGTTCATTTTTTATGAAGTTTAATTTTGAGATAAAAAAGAAAGTAGTCAGCTCTGCATGTAGTCGCGGCCAAATTTGGGTATACTTTAACTGTAAAAGAAAGTCATAGCTAAATTGGTCTGAGCGGTAAGTCAAAGGGTAATAATAAATAAATGATAAAATAATAATATAAAGTAATAATAGACGATAACATAGGTAAAGGGGCACAAAATATGAAAGATTAATACTCCCTCTATTTAAAATTAATAAGTTTATTTATCAAAAAAATTATTTTATATTAATAATTTTATTTTATTTAAATAAATAAATACTTAAAAATAGTACTATAAATTTATTTTTTCTTTTCTTAAATGCAAGTTTTACTCTTAAATAAAAATTATTATTTTTTAAAAATATAAATATTAATACAAGAGGGAGAGAATACAATAAAAAAGTAAAAGACTAATTCTTTAAGATTTAACAGAGAAATAAAGGCATTTTTGCCCGGCCTAACACGTTTTTTTATTATAAGGCTTATTGACACTTAAGTCGCTGCCTTTAGAGTTGACCCCAAGTGGCTAGGTTTTTAATTTACTTTTTCTTACTACTTTCCCCTTTTTTAAGTTTAATTAATATTTTCCCTCATTTATCATTTTATGTTGGCAGCGTTGACTAGGGTGTGGTTAAAGTGTTAACCGGAGTTAAATTTAGGATTCCGGAACACCCGCTCGGCATTTGCCAGATCTTCATCTGCTCGGAGGGCGAGAGAGTCAAAGAGGCCAAAGTGGAGAAGGATGGATCAATGATGGCCGTCCGATGGTACATATGAGGGGAGTCGTGCAATTGACACCTGCTCGATTCGTCCATCTTCGGCATCCACCGAAATAGCCGGTTTTTCATAAAGCAGAAGCGGGGCCCGCATGGTCAGATCCAACAAAGAGTAATATAAAAGTCGCATTGATTATCACCAAATTTGTGTTTGACCTGCGTCTGATTCATGAAAATGGCAGCAATTTATTGGCTCATTGTCGCTTTGTTGCAACTTGATCCTTGTCATTTTGCTTTAAAAAAAACAGCTCCTTGCCATAAATTTTTATTTTTATTTTTATTTTTATTTCTTTGGCTTTTATGATTTCGCATCATTGTTTTTCTGAAAAAAGAAAAAGTTAATTTTAACGGTCCATACTCAGTGTCTTAGCACTCCAATTAATGTGGTCAAAGTACGGGTTTTTTTAAATATAAACACGTGAGTCGGGTATCGCCGTTCAATCAAGATTCGATGGTGTGTATCACTCAAAGTAGTTTTGCTTTTGAGTAATATATACGATCAACGTCCGACGATCCGCATGCCCCTATTCAATTAAGTTATTTTTAAAATAAATTAAAATTAAGTTATTTTTTATATATAACATATAAAAAATATAATAAACGTGCTTATATATGTGAGGCTTAATTAAAAAATATTCAAAAAAATATGGTCATGTAGGATTTCATTTGATAAAACTTGTCAAAAGTTATTCGACAATACTAAAAACGCGTAAATATAAGTTCGAGAGTACAATATATATAAGAAGAGGTAATATCAAGTTAACTCACAATCAAATTAATGGTTGAAATTATTTTTTCTAATTTTGGTCTTTAGAGTTGTATAATGAATGAAACACTAATTAAGATTTAAATATCTTATTTAAAGGCATGCGTCTACAAAATTTAAGGTTATTCAAATACGTAAGACCATTTATTTAAACTACATTAAATTTAAGTCATTGCTTTGAGGTTGAAACTTTGTCACGGGGTAGCGAAGCAGACTACCCGTGATATGTGCTGGGGCACACACACGTAGAAAAGTGTTGTATACGAGGTGTGCATGCATTATAAGAACTGCCCTTAGTGTTGCATATCATGTGTGCAGGCGTTACGGGGAAGGCTCACAACATTGCGCAACATGTATGTGCAACGTTGCACAGAAAGCACGCAACGATGTGCACACATAGTTGGCTATGTTGGGACACATAGCTAACTAGCACATATTTAGATTATTAAGATGTCTCATCCTCCTTATATAGTGTTAGGGGGTCTTTATGAGTGTTCTTGGGCGGTTTGGTGAAATTCAGAGATACAATGCCCGTACAGCCACTTTGGCTGCCACTCTAGAAAAATGAGAAAATTCTCTTATGCTATATAGGGAGGGACATGGTGAGCTTCATGGATAAGCTGTTGGTATGATGTCTAGCCTTGCAACAGGCTGATCCAGATGGCAACGAAAGCTCGTTGCCTTGCTAGCTATCATGCCAGGAGCCCATCTGCTAGGGGGATGGGGATCTCCGACTCGTCAGGCGGCCGTCCGGCCTTATGGCCGTGTTGGATACGAAGGCCCTTGCATGCACATGGCTGAGACAGATTGTTCGGATGACCAAGTTGCCTCAATCAGATCCATGCATCACAAGGAGATGCCCATCTCCGGCCAGCTCACTTGGGAACAAGTCCCGACACGTCCGCCTTGGGACGGGTTCGTTGCTTGGCTTAGCGGGTTGGACGCTTGGTCGAATGGCACGAGGCCATGACCTTGATGAAGAAAGGCTTACTCGCTTGGCCGTTTGGCCTTGCGAGTGCTGCACAGTGGGTGTTCCCCGGGCGTCCCCGTGACAAGTGATATCGGAGCCAAGGTTCCGTCTTGTTGGGCAACCAAGACAACCATTGGACGAGGAGATGGAAAGCTGAATGCAAGGTTCTCTGACCTCGGCAGTGCGGGGCGGATGGACTACCATACGAATTACAAATGGATGCAAGTGTGGACTGAAACGGATGTGTATGGATGATGGCTGATCGTGTTCCTCCTTAGTTTTGGGATTGTGCGAGCGGTAGTAGCCGTCATGGGCGCCGGTTTTACAAGGTTCTCATGGAGTAGTGCTCTTGTTCTGTGGTCGTTTGTGTGGCAATGCTACCGAAGCAACATTGAGTTGTGTTGGGACTCGAAATTGTTGTGAATGGTGGCAAGCTCTTGCTAACGGTGCGGTATGGGACGTATCAGTGGAAGGATGTCTTGCGAATCTTTGTACCCTCTCTCCCCGATGATGTTATGGGTGGATGAGCATGTTGAACCGAGTTGATGGGTACGCAGCCAGTCATCTATACCGACGAAATATGGAACTCCTCGAGGTTAGGACGGGCTGGAATTGAGCCCTATGCGGGGCAATCATGCTGTGAATGAACATGCAGCCCACTTTTGGAAAAAGAGTATCACCAGGGTCAGTCGGGTTCTTCTTGCTAGCGAGGTATGGGACTCATTAGTGGGCAGAGTTCGGTTGGACTAGGCGCAGTGTGATTTGGCACATGGAAAGACATTGATCCTGGGAATGGAACTTCCTAGGACAATGAGCAGTGAATTATGGGACCCGAGCATGGTGGATACTATCCGATCCATGTTATGAATAGAGAAAAGAAGATGGGTGAAGAGATGACCCATTCGGCGTGCAAGTGTGCAGCCGATGTTTGGAAAAGAAAAAGGAAAGAAAAAGGAAAAAGAGTTTAGCACATGAGAGCAAAAATCGTCGTGCCTTTGGTTGGGAGCTTATGCGGCAAGAGGCAGCACAGTTCTTTGGGTGTATAGGAGGATCTCTCCCACCCATAATCTTTGGGTCAACATGTAAGCGGCGCATCCGAAGCATGTTTGATTGCAGTGTTTGAACAGAACATTTTCTCACCTTTGGGTTGCTAAACATGGCCCTATATACCACAATTGGTTGGTAGGGCGGCACCCATCTTGGATTGCTAGTTTTAGACATCAGTCTAGCTAGCGAGGCGCAGTGGGCCTCATCGTATTCTCATAATAAAGAGTTGCTCCTATGGGGAAGTAGACCATTGGAGGATGTTGCTGCATCTTGAGCGGTGTAGGAGTTTGGTAACCAAGTTGTTACGTGAAGCTTGAGCAACGTCGCTACTCCTAGGATGGAGTAGACCGTTGGAGGGGATTGTGAGTGGAAATCTTGATGGATCGTTGCATTAAGTGTGGTGTAGTAGCTTGGTGATCACACCGGTCATGCGAAGCTTAAGCAAAGTTGCTGCTCATAGGGTGGAGTAGGCCTCTGAAATGTATCGCAAGGGGAAATATGACTGAATCGGGTGGCCAAGAACTTTGAACGGTGAAGAGCTAGAAGTTACGGGTCACATTGAGGACGTTGCTGCATTGCTATAATGAGCTTTGTTATAAGTGGGGGTGGCATTCGACTTGGGAGACGTCAATGGGATAGACAAGTGTCGAGGCCTGACGTCATGGTGTAGTCTTGTCAGTGGGAGCTGCAAGGTTGGCCGAAGTGTAGGCAAAAATCGTCCAAGGTGTAGGCAACTTGCTAGTGTCTCAAGTGCAGGGTCAGCTTCACAAGAGGAAGCTAGGCATCATTTGGTGTATCCTTTCCCGGTCATTGTGCAGCACCAACTAAAGTGGAACAGTTGGGCTCACCTTCTTATCGAAGCAATCATAACTGCAGAGTTCTTTATCTGGGCTGTTGAGCCAGGCCCATTGAGCATAAACTTCATCATGCAATGGTTTAACCGAGTCGCGGGCCTATGGGTGGAAGTTGGTTTTTTCAAAGCATGCAATATATGGCTTTATCTAAGCCGTGGTGTGTACAAATTTCCGTGTCACAAGAAAAGAGTTTACCCTTCGTCACAATGTTGTGCCATGGTTGGCCGAAGTGTAGGCAAAAATCGTCCAAGGTGTAGGCAACTTGCTAGTGTCTCAAGTGCAGGGTCAGCTTCACAAGAGGAAGCTAGGCATCATTTGGTGTATCCTTTCCCGGTCATTGTGCAGCACCAACTAAAGTGGAACAGTTGGGCTCACCTTCTTATCGAAGCAATCATAACTGCAGAGTTCTTTGTCTGGGCTGTTGAGCCAGGCCCATTGAGCATAAACTTCATCATGCAATGGTTTAACCGAGTCGCGGGCCTATGGGTGGAAGTTGGTTTTTTCAAAGCATGCAATCTATGGCTTTATCTAAGCCGTGGTGTGTACAAATTTCCGTGTCACAAGAAAAGAGTTTACCCTTCGTCACAATGTTGTGCCATGGTTGGAAGCAAGAGCAAAACCCCCTGGAGCTGTACCGTTGACGAGGACGTCAACAAGTCAAGTGGGGGAGAGTGTCACGGGGTAGCAGAGCGAACTACCTGTGACACGTGCTAGGGCGCACACACGTGGGAAAGTGTTGTATACAAGGTGTCCATGCATTATGAGAACTGCCCTTAGTGTTGCATATCATGTGTGCAAACGTTGCGGGGAATGCCCGCATTTGTGCGCAATGTTACGCAGAAAGCACGCAACAATGCGCACACATAGTTGGCTATGTTGGGACACATAGCCAACTAGCACATATTTAGATTCTTAAGATGTCCCTCCTCCTTATATGGTGTTAGAGGGTCCTTGGGAGTGTTCTCGGGTGGTTTGGTGAAATTCGGAGATACTATGCCCGTACGGCCACTTTGGCTGCCACTCCAGAGAAATGAGAAAAATCTCTTATGCTATATAGGGAGGGACATGGTGATCTTCATGAACAAGCTGTTGGTATGATGTCTAGCCTTGCAACAGGCTAATTCGGATGACAACGAAAGCTTGTTGCCTTGCTAGCTATCATGCCAGGAGCCCATCCTCTAGGGGGATGGGGCTCTCCGACTCGTCGGGCTGCCGTCCGGCCTTATGGCCGTGTTAGATACGAAGGCCCTTGAGTGCACATGGCTGAGACGGATTGTTCGGATGACCGAGTTGCCTAAGTTGGATCTGTGTATCACAAAGAGATGTCCCTCTCCAGCTAACTCGCTTAGGAACAAGTCCCGACACGTTCGCACGTCTGCCTTGGGACGGGTTCTTTATTTGGCTTCGTGGGCCGGACGGTTGGTCGAATGGCACGAGGTCATGACCTTAACGAAGAAAGGCTTACTCGCTTGGCTATTTGGCCTTGAGAGTGCCGCATAATGAGCGTTCGCTGGGCATCCCCATGAGAGTGGGTTGTCAAATTTATACCCGATGGCTATAACAACCTAGGCTCATATAATCGCACATGAGCCCAAGCTCTCACAAATGAAGATGTGTGTGTGTGTGTATATATATATATATATATATATATATATATATATATATATATATATATATATATTAAAGTGAATATATATACTTATAATTATAATTAGTTAAGCGGTGGCATATTTATATAGCGACGTGTCTTAGCTGGCTGGCTGGCTGCTCACTCCCATTTCGTCCCTTGAATTCTTCTTGTTCAACCACGCATACTTTTATGGGGTCAGCTCCTCCACCCCAATACGGTGGTGTGGAAAATGTTTACGATAAAGTTGCGTGTTCGATCTGCGCTTCATATTTGGAATGGAAGAAAATGAGGTCCACATTAATTTATTAGTTTCTATACATGATGTAAACGCACCTGCTCTTATATCCTAGACTTTGTGTTGGCTATTGATTATTTTTTTAGCGAAGCTTCATATTGTGTTGACAAACCGGTGCACACACGTGATGGCATGGATTACTGCACTGTTTGTTCCTTTTATTTTACAAAACTTTCTTGGTCTTATTCTAGATGGAGTAGACTAGGCGAGAATCTTGTTTAATATCAAACCTTTTGTGGTAGGCTTAGAGACAGGAAATGGGACCAAAAAAACGTCTTTGGGTATTAATTATCAGAATTTAAGATGCGATTTTGCCTCTGGGATGAGCTGTCAACATGGGATTATTGGTCATTATGCCGGAGGACAAGCTTTATAATTGACCACCGAATTAGTAAACAAGTCAGATTAAGTATTTAAGAACTCTCCCAAAGTCAGCTTCTGGATCTTAGAAGGAGCAATTACCGAGTATTGGGGCGTTGAGGCCTCTCCGTCTAGAACGTGTTTCTGGACAAGTGACGCCCATTTTGAGATGCCATGTGAGAATAGATATAAAGGCAGACGTTGGCGAGAGGATTGGCCCAACCATCTGCCTTGACTTGCATTCATGGAGAAAATAAATACACCTGAAGTCCATAGCAGTTATTAAGAAGCGTAGCTGTACAAGGAAAGACGCTCTGGTAGTCTGTTCCATGCAGCCGCAGTTACGGGACTGCCTGATCTGAACTCGTTAGATTGCCATCTTGTACACCCCAAGACCAATCCACATAATCAAAATCTCTTGCTTTTGTCAACGCGGTATTGTATTGGAGGCTTTCCTTTATTATTTTTAATGTATGACGCTTCTGATAACACGGCTCGAAACTTGGAAGGTTCGGGCTATTCTCACATTTGCTACCTTGTGCGGCGGAAAAGAAGAGAAAAAGATGAGCCTACGATCCAACGAGAGCAGGGCTACGACTTTGCAAGGCAGCATGATATTAGCCCACACTTTTTTTTAAAATTGAAATATTCTCTGCATCCTAAATTAATAGTTATATTTGGTAAATAAAAATTTATTTTTATATTAATAATTTTATTTTGTTCTGATCAAGTACTTACAAAAGAATATTCTTATAAGAGTAGGATACAGTTCTATCCTTAAACCTTATCCCACATGATAACTTTGACCCTAAATACCTTATTATGTGGATGGGTTTTTAGAGTTGTTTTGGTGAGATAGATTTAGGGAGTCTTACATGTTAAAGAAGTTGAAAGTGCATTCTTCTCTAGAATGGAAAAGGGTGCTTGTGAGGGTGTCCAAAAGACGTGACTTTCTCTCGTGTAGAAGAAGGTGGTATTTTCTTTGAATGATGAGGAGTATGTTCTTGTATTTTTCTCCCATTATTTAATGAAGAAACTATGCTATAATGTCCTGTGGATGTAGGCAAATTGTTGAACCATATAAATCCCCTTCTTCGTATTTTTTTGGCGTGCTTATTTCTTACCGGTTAGATTTGTGTGTGCATACTTATTTTCATAACAGTGGTATTAGAACACTTCAAGTTCACAAAGTTTCTTGCACAAGATCTTTTACTAGGGTTGCACATACTCCACTCTGATGGCGGTTTCTATCAAGTTTGAAATACCCAAATTCAATGGTTCTAACTACTCAATGTGAAAGTTGAAGATGCACGGTGTTATTGTGAGGGAGGGATGTGCAATCATAATTGAATGTAAGGAAAATAAACCTCAAGATATGAAAGACGCTAATTTTGATAAGAATGATAAACTAGCAATAGTAGATTTATTTCTTGCTTTGATGCATATGTGTTTTTTAATACATCTTATCAAACAAGTACAAAGGGTTTATGGGATAAATTGAAAACACTATATGAATGGGAAAATATGTTGAACAAGATATTTCTTCATCAACTCTATAATTTAAGGATGAAAGATGACTTCTTTGCAAGAACATTTGAATGAATTTAATACTCTTGTTAGTAAGTTAACTGCAATTGGTGTTAAACTTGATGATGAGGAAAAAAATTTCTTTGTTATTTTGCTCAATGCTTATTCATTGGATGGTTTAATTATGAATCTCTCTTACATTGAGGGTCTTATTATATAGACTATGTTGTTTCTATGTTATTATCTAAAGAATCTTGCAAGAAAGCATGTGCAAATCCTATAAGTGAAGCAATGACAATACAGGGCAAATCTACAGAGAGATGTTCTAGTAGCAAAGGTAAACCAAGATCAAAGTCAAAAAGGTATAAGAAGCTAAAGTGTTGAAATTGCAAGAAGAAGAGACATATGAAAAGAAATTGGAGGCTTCTCCAAACAAATCAAGGTAAGCCCAGCCTTATGCACTAGAAGAATCCAGTTAAAAGGTTTCCCAAGAACTTAGCAGAAGAAGATTACCTGTCCAAAGATGGCGAAGTGCTATATGTTCTTCTGTAGGAAAATTCATATTATGAGTGAATTTTGGATTCTAATTTTCTTTTCATATGACTCCATGCAAGGACTAGTTTTATACACATCGCTCATGTGATGGTGTATTGTTTATATAGGTGATAATAACACTTGAAAAATAGTAGGAGTAGGAGATGTTCCCATAAACATGTTTGATGACATCACACATACTATTTTAGATGTGAGGTATGTTCCTTGTATGCAAAAAAGTTTGTTATCATTGAAAAAATTTGATCAAGATAATTATACTTTTTTTTGGAGAAAAGCATTAGTTGAAAATCGTTAGTGGAGCACTAGTTGTTGCAAAAATGGAGCTACATAGAATTGTATAAGTTGATTAGAGACTCTATTGCGGCTAATGTTGTGATAGTCTCTTATAACTTGGCATAGGCGCTTGGGACATATAAGCAAGAGTGAACTTTAAGTACTCTATATTTATGACTTACTTCTAGATTTAAAATCTATACATTTGAATTTTTGTGAAGATTGCTTGATTGGTAAGCATCATGGAGTTAGTTTTCCTAAGTTAACTGCTAGATCAAAAGATATTTTAGAATTGATTATTTTTATACATGGGAGGCTCCACTTGAATATTTGGGTGATGCAATATATTTTTTATCTTTTATTGATGATTTCTTTAGGAGAGTATGGGTGTCTTTAGGAGAGTATGGGTGTATATGCTTAAAAGGAAATATGACACTTTCTCTTGTTTTAGAAAGTTCAAAGCTTTAGTTGAAAATAAAAAAAGAAAGAAAATTAAAGTGTCTTACGACTGATAATGAAATAAAAAATACATCAAATGAGTTCAGGAATTTTTGCAATGAGCATAACATTGGTGAACAATTTATTGTGGTTGATACTCCACAATAAAATATGGTGGCAGAATGTATGAATCATATACTCATGGATCATGCCAAAAGTATGTTAACTACAGCCGGTCTAAAGCATGAGTTTTGGGTAAAGGCAGTTCTGACATCATGTTATTTGGTGAATCATATTCCCACAATTGCTCGTGAATGCAAAATTCTAGAAGAGGTAGCGGAGAATGAGCATGTTGAAGAAATTGAGTCTAAAATAACCAAGGCCGGCTAGTATGTAATCGTAGAGTTCAAGGATGGCTACAACTTATGCATTTGACTAAGAGGAGCATGAGCCTACTTTTTACAAAGAAGCTTGCAACTATGTTAATACAACACAATGACATATATCTATGGAAGAAGAGATTGAATCTTTACACAAGAACAAAACTTGATAGTTACTTAAGGGGCGGAAGGTTATTGGTTGCAGATGGGTCTACAAATTGAAGAAAGATGCTATTGGCTGTGTTGAAACACATAAAGCTCGATTCGTAGCAAACAAATATGCTCCAAAGGCAAGTATTGACTTTAAGAAAATATTTTCTCCAGTTGTTTGTTTGAGTACTATTTATGTTATTTTGAGCATGACATGTTGATTTGGAGAGCCCTTGATCTTCTCCTTCTTTATTTAAAGTGGTTTTTCTAAAAGAAATGGAGTCTGAAGGCATTAAAATTCACTTAAAAGTGAAAGAGGATGAAATTTTGGTTTAAAACCATCAAACATGGTAGTTTTTGAGCAAAACCATAAAACTACCGATAGTACGTCTATAAACCTGCTGATAATAACTGCTGACTGCACCAAGTCCCAACTTCGGGCAACCACAACTTTCTTGTACAAACTCCGATTAATATATTCTTGGTGGAGTTATGAAGATATTTTTGTCTACTTTTTAACCAAAATTTCATATCAAGATTTATTTTATAAAAAAAGTTACAACCTTAGGAATGATTAAGGGTCGGATCGACGTGCATTTACAAGTTATGACAGCACCTCTAGTCCAACATCAGATAATCATAACTCCTTCATCCAAATTGTAATTTATACATTCTTAAATGTGCTTTGAAGTATGTCTGTTTAGATTCTATATTTAAAGTTTCACACCTAAATTCAAGCCACAAAATAAGTTATTATACTTAGAATGATTAAAGGATAAATTTATTATTTTTCACATATACTTCAAAACTTTATTGGTGTTTCATATATCATAACTTCTTCATCCGAGCTTCGATTTGTGCAATCTTAGAAACTCTATGAAGTTCTTATTATCTACTATCCAATAATAAAGTTTCATATCCAAACATCATGTACGGAGGAAGTTATTATACTAAGAAAACCTAAGGGTCAAACTCACCTATTTCCAAAGTACATGGACTTTAAAAATTCTCAAGTGTTGCACATTTATTTCAATGAGTATTAATTTATGTGATAATTGGTAAAGATGCAGAGGCACCAAAAAAAACATTGATATGAATAGTGATTCATATATGGTAAGCAACTCCATAAATCACCTACTCCTTCTTTCCCAAATTAATAGCTCAATTTGATTTTTAAAAATAAATTATGTTTAGTCTATTTTGAAAAACCAAATGAAGCTATCAATGTGGGACGAAGGGAGTACATTCACAACCCAAATGTGACAAGCTTCTTTCAAAAAAAATATTAGTTATCCAAACTTTGAAGTTTGGAGATCCAACTTCCCAATGTAGCTAGAGTCAAAGAACCAATTATATAAGAGCCATGTTAAGGATAACAACATCAGTGGACAAAGTTTGTCCACTTATCCATTGCTAATAATTGATTAGGCCAAAATCTAGCCTGGTCGCATCAGGCTGGAGTTTGGCCTTAGCCCTAAGTCGCTAGCCTAACCTTAGCCTTAGGTTGACTTTCAAAAGTATGATCTTAGTCGAACTCTAAGGGGGCTAGGGTCACACCACATTTTGTTTTTGTCTTTTATTATTAATTATACTTTTCATTAAAAATATTTTTTAATAGAAAAATCTATAATCTTTAGGTGGCCAGGGTCCTACTACTTAGCCACATAACACAATAAATATATGTTTTTGGCCTTTAGGTTGGGTCCTTCACATTTAACCATGATGACCTGCAAACTTATAATCTCTTAAACTTTTTTAAGCGATGATTGACAACACTTTGAAATACAAAGGTCCTTGTGTTGTGATATTTGACACTCACAAGAAAAATGACTTCATTTCAAAGTAGTTGTCAAATGTGGCCCTTAATTAGACAAACTCCTCCCTTTTGCCTCTTTTTTGGCCTATATGAGACTATTGAAAAAGGTGAAATATTTTTTTTAATACTTGGGGATATGTCGAATGAGCTTGATAGTTTTTTGCCTCCCAATCCTAACCAACTGTATTTATGGTGACCCAAAAAAATTTGGTCCAATTTTTGAAAAAATTGTTGCCCTAACCCGCATTTTTATAAGCCAAGCACATCTTAATTCCCCTCTATGGTTGATCTCAACTCTCATCTACTGAATACCTCTTAGATTCACTTGATTATACATTGTCATACTTGAGTCTTTCTCGCCATATAGAAATTATGGAAGGAAAAAGTCTTAACTTTCCAAATATTTTGTCCAAATCAACGGTTGATCCGCTTCTTGAACTAAATTTGTTTGAATTTAAAAAAAGCCACTTCATAACATTTCAAAATGAAGTAAGGATTATAAGAATAAATGGCTTTGGTGACTCATGGCTGTCAAAATCTACAAGTAACTCATTTGCCCAAACAATTATTTAAACTTGGACTTAGTTCCAAAAATGTTTTAGTGCGAGTCTCACTAGTTACAAAGTGGAGTCATCTTAGAAGTTTAAGTACATTACATAATATTAAATGTCATTAAAATAAATAAACAAAAAATCATCGTTGTAGGTGAAAATGCAAACATATATGCAAATATTACACTATCTTTCAACAAATAAATATATGTAACTTAGTATGATCTTGTTATATTCAATAACATGATTAAAATGTAAGTTTAATATCTTTACATGATGACATTTGTAAATCTTTTAGAAAAAGACTATAGACAATATAGTGTCACTTTAGCTAAAGGGATTTCATGGGTTTTTAAAGTTTAACTAAAGGAGTTTATCACGAAGTCATGTTAATTTTAAGTACTTGCCACAGTGTCTAACTTGAAAGGCTGAGTCAAGTTAACTCCAAAATCTTAGGAGTTAAAATAGAGTTTTAAAACTTTAGGTCCAAACACAACCTCTCTTAACCGAATGAGACACATTTAAAAATATTTAAGCTCATCTTTTTATGATTTTGACATTTTTGGACGATCCTACCAAGTTCTTTAAGCTTTATATTGAGGAATGTTCCTAATAATATAACATGATACTGATAAAATATAATACACAAGGTTTAGGCATACCTATAACCATTAGAGCCTTCAACCGAGCTTAATCCCTTTGATGAAGCCTTGTCTATGCTAATCCTTTTCAAATTCACACAATAAGCATCTGGTTTAGAACTTGACTAAGAACAATCTAGTTTAAGACACCATATTAGGATGACAAATAGTATATTTATAACTAAACCATAACATCATTGTTAAGAACCCTACAATCCCGACCTTCCATCTAGTGGTCAGCTAACGGTCTAGATTTGCCACTTAAAAATTACAGCTTAATGGGCATTCAAACTTAGGCTCATTACCTAGATAGTTTTAAAAGCCCAAAATAGTGTCAATTGAGACAACTAGGCCACTTGATGTTTTAATACAAAAACATGCCCAACAGATACATGACAAAAAATTGAATTTATAAGTTTTTATTATCATCCATGTCATTTTTTATAATGTGAAAAGTAAAATTTCGTGATAAATACTTCTTCTTTAGGAGTATCGAGGTCTTGTCCCTTTCACAAGTGATATGGAAAATATTTTTCTATAATCACCATTTCTAACTCGCATGCCCTTTTTAAGTTAATGATTCTTCATCTTGAGATTCAATTACTCTCTTTGTCCCAATTAAGTAGCCCACAGTAATTACTAGGAAAGGAGGGAGTATAACACAAGTATTGATGAGCTCCTTTTTTAGAACAACAACACTTGTTGGAGTAATGTTAGCACTATTAGGAATACTCACAAGAATTTGATGCCACACAACTATAGCCACTTTGGACCAGCTAGAGATGGTCCCATCAACATGACTACTTAAGCTGGTATGAAGTTTAATTAATTTTATTTTACGTGAGAAAGAAGGATACAATTTAACCTAAGCAACTTTTTTTTAAGATGAAAGGTAACTTAATAAAAGAGAGAAGGTGGTCGAGAGTTTAATCGATGTACATTAGATGTTTGATAAGGGGGAAAAAATCAAAATACATCGAACAAATTAAGAATCCTTAGTATGGGTAGAATTAACCATGGTCGCATGATAAATACAAGGTGTTGTGAATTAGAGGGTTTGAAAGGGGTGGATGGTGGGTGGTCGGGTGAAGATTAAAAGAAATGTAAGAGGAAGAAGAGAGAAAGGAAAATGATAATGCTCTACCAAAAGTGTACAATACCTATGCATCCCTAAGGTGGAGAGTATTTGTTGGAAAATAAAAAAATGGGCTATGTGTGGCTAGGGTTGAGCTACAATCCAATCATATAAAACTAACTTGAGATTGACCTGGGTTGGTAAGAAAAAAAAATACCCTTGTAATTTTTGGGTTGGGTCGGGTTTAGAATATAAGAAATAGACCCAAATTGTAGATTAACCTACAAAACCTTATTTGACTCAAGTGGTTTGAATTTTTATAATTTATTATATATAAAATAACCCAATATAATGTGGGATTGATTTGAATTCTTGGAATTGACCTGACTCAAGATAGAATCTTGGTTATCGGGTTTTCAACTCCTATCTCAGGTTGTTCGGCTCCCCTAAGACAGCTCACAACACAAAGGTACATAAACAACACAAAGTCACTTGTATTCTGTCCAAAATCTTAGTTGTCATGAACTTCATTGTTGTTTTTGAAAACAAGGTGTCTTGACCTTCATCATGTAACAAAATTGGGCATATTTTGTACAAGAATAAGCCAATAAGGTTTAGTTTTATCAAGAGTGTTCTATGAGATAGTAATATATACCCAATACATTTGCCTAGCTAAACCTCCTAATTGGGTATTAGTTAAATTGAACATTTGGGCCTTACATAAAACTTATGTGAGCCAACAAGTAGCCAACTAGATCATTTTCCTTAGTAAGAGAGTGGGGTTAGATTGTGCCTTTGAAATTCATAGTGGAAAAAACAAGTAGCCAACTAGATCAGCAGAATTTAAATCTTAGCTCTAAATATCAAGACAAAACCAGCACAGAGAGATGTAATGAACAAGCAACGTGCCATCTAATTTTGTACCCCAGGCTTTCATTATTGCGGTTGGCTAGCCCCCCTGGACATTAGATCATATCCAGATCATAATCTAATGGCCAAAGGGCTAGCCAATGCTAAAGCTGCAATGTTGGTTAGGCTTCTCCTTCATTCTTTCTATATGATAAAAATACTCATCTAATGAGTATATGCAAAAAATTGATGAGGGGAATTAGGTTTGATAGGTATAGTAATATTAGCATTAATATTCTAAAGTTGATACTTCTACTCTACTTTCTCTATACTAATCTACACCAAAACCCTACTCAATATTTGATTAGACAAAGAAAAGTGTCTCACCTGATAACCTACTTTTCTCATTCAAATAATGTAAAATTATGATCGTTTATAATTAAACCCTTTGTAAGTGTACAAGGTAATTGTACTAGGATAAGTATTTAAGGGTTGTCAAACCTCAGGGACGGATGAATTATTACTAAATCTAAAGAGGAATTTGCTGATTAAAAACTAAAACAAACTTAAACTTAAATTAAGCAAAAGAAAAGAATCAACTAGTTTAAAATAAGAGATTAATATGATAGAAATTACTTAGAAAATCGAATCCACTATAGAACCATAACAATTCCTTAACTTTTAATCTAAATCTAGTATGAATATGAACAAGTATTCTCAGCTACAAGCTAGAATTACTTCAAAAAGAATCATTAATTAACTTTCATGATATGAACTATCTTCGACAATAGCACGAATCATCTACACTAAACTAGCTATAGGCATGACCCGTCTAATCTTAGTATAACTCATCCAAGTCATTAATTATCTGAACATTAAAACTATTGTATGACCATCTCATCTAAATCACAGAAATTAGAATCGATGAAAATATCAAAACCATATCAATCTATCATCTACAAGACAATAAATCAACATAGACTTGAATAAACATTAAAAGCTCTTCTATTAAAAAGAAAATTTATATCATATAATTGTCATCATTCACAACTGAGATCTAAATTAAAAAGAAAAGAAACTGAAACTTATCTATAGCTTCATCAACTCCTAAGTAAAAGAAAAGTCTAGCCTTCCATGGTAGAAGAAAACACTTGAATCTCCATAGAAAGCTTTGAGTTTTTTTCCATCTTCTTTTTCTTTTTTCTCTTCATAAAATCTACTGGAATCCCCCAATTTTAAGCCAAATATGTCTTTTTATAGGCATAAATTCCGTAGAAAGAAGTTCAATATGAAAAGGATTGAAATTTGGGTCAAACAAGGAAACTGCATGTTATGCCGTTCAAACGCCCTGCATGCCCGTTCGATCGGCTACATTGTATTTTCGTCTGAATTCACGTTATCCCAATCGATCGGTAAGTGACCCCGTTCGATCGGCTACAGTGTTTTTGTTTTTCTGGACAGTTCATATTTTTTACATTAAGTTTTCTTTCGTGTTCATATTAATTTTCAACTTGTTTATAACTCCAAAAAGTTGTTCAAATCACTTTAAAGCATGTAAAGACTACTTTGAACTATTTAAAACATCGTCCAAGTACCTTGATAAGCGCACTTTACCTACAAAATATAAAATACCATGTTTTAGACATGTAGAATATAATTAAAATTCTAACTTTGTTTAAATACACATCTAAACTACTAATAACTACAAAATTGTTAATAATTAAACTAAAATACTAATATCTATCTTAATCTAAATAAACTATAACTAACTCTAAATTAACCTAATCTATACTAGCAAATAAGGTAAAAAGGCATATAAAATACATATAAATTTCATACTTATCAGATTACACCAAAACCCTACTCAGTATTTGATTGGACAGAGAAAGATAATAAGTCTCGCTTGATAGGGGAATCTACTTTTCTCAATCCACAAAAATAGAGTAGGAATATCATTTTCCTTTATATTCCAACTATCATAAGAGAAAGACCAATAGCATATACAACGACCCAGTGGATTTGTCTACCATTAATAACATCTCCAATGAGAGATTTTAAAAAGAGCTCTTAAAGATACTCAAGTGGCATGTCCATTTGCTATTGTGGAAAAATAGAAACACATGAACTCCATCTATAGATGTTAAATTTCTTATTCTAATATTAAAAAGTGAGGTAAAAAGACAAATGAGCGGAAAGGGTACATAGACAAGAGGGAGGGTTCAATTTTATTTTTTTTTAAAAAGCATATCCAAAAGGGAGGAGCCACACCCCGGTTGGATGGCCAATGACGCCAAACAGGGGCACCATTTCATCCATGTGAGATGCAATTTGAATTTGGCATCCTATGTTGGAGATGCTCTAACAAGAGTTTGTGAAAACTGATCACATTAGTTTGTGACCCTCCAAAGAGATGGAGAAAAATGCCTCCTCCCTGACTACTATAACGCCGAGGGTGACCTATCTACCTCCCTCTCCTTTAATTTATATGTAAGCTAAGCTAAAGAGGGGTTATTGAGATAGAAAAATAATTGAGTGATGTCAACTTTGACACGTCAAAACCCTATTTTATCATTTTAACATCGTTGATAAGTAGATGAACGCATAAGAATTGAAAGGATGAAGTAGAATTTTTGATAAGCTAGATTAACTTACAAGCATTGAAACAATGAAATAGAGTTTTAACAGCCTAACTCATCAATGGTGTTAAAACGATGAAGTAAAGTTTTGACTTCTGAACGTTAATGTCACAATTACACTACTCGAGTGTCTCAAGACAGTTCATGAAATTACTTGCAGGCAATCTTTTAAATCAATGGGTTGCCAAGTTCTTTGGTTCCTTTGTTCAAGAACTTAACCCTTAGTTTAAAAGAGAGTTTAAAAGTCAATCGAAGCCAGAAAACTGCTTGCGTTTCAGCTCTCAAATACCCCTCCTGGTTCTTTCTTCTCCCATTGTTGACGTTTATTTCCAAAATCGCCATAATGTTAAAGAGAAAAAGAAATCGATATAGAACAAATATCAGAGATAGATTTACAAAGAACTTCAGCAGTGAAAATCCTCTTCAGGAAGAATTTAAACTATCAGCTTGACGCCTAATTAGACGACATCAGCACAGGAACTATCTCACTTTAGAATCACCTGAAAGACAGACTTTCTAACAGAATCCAGCATTGATCTTGCTGCAGCCTTTGCGCAAACAGAGTTCCATTCCTTCAAAGGCTCGCTCTAACTCCGTGATGCGATTAACGAAGTACTACAACCCATTGATTTGTAACTCGTTCGTAATTCGATATAGACACAAAAATTTCTTCAGGCTTACACCATAACAGAATGAAAAGGGGGCCAATAAGCATATATTCACATACATATATGGAAGGCAAATTTTTTTAACCTCACAACTTCTATACAACATCATATCCGCAATGCTTGGTTTTCATCATGACCCAATCGAATCCCCCGGTCATCTGAATTCGAAGGGGGAGCAAAAGCAGGAAACAAAAATATTGCTGCTTTGAAGCTAAATTGAATGGTCCTCTACCAACAGTGCTTATGGAATCAAACAACAATGTACCTCATACGAACACCAGCAATTGTAGGCAAAACAGAGCAGCAATCCACAAATTCCACGCCTTCCCACCAACCCAACTCGCTCGCACTTTGCCGCTAAATTTTGGCAGCCTGTCCGAACCGGGCGCCGGAGCCCCGTCCGCACCCTCCGGCGCCAGGCCCATCTCCGGAGGCGGTTCGGCGGTCGAAGATGACCCGCTGCCAGCGCCGACCGATCCGAACAACTCCCTGGGCAGCAACATCTTCGAGACCCCAAACACTGCGAGGGGATTTTCGTCGAACACCGTCTGGGTAATCGCCGCCTGCACGATCCCCGTATCGATCGCCACTGACCCGTTCATCCTAGTTATGTTGAGGGTGTAGGTGCCGGCCCCTCCCTCCTCCGTCGCTAGTGTGGGCTGGACCGGGTTCACGATCGACTCGAGGGAGCCCAGCGGGTAGTAGGAGTGGAGGACGTGAAACTTCAACACCACCGATTTCTTGTCTGCTGGCAGCGACTGGAGGTTCCTCGCCTCGGCTGGGAGCTCCGCGAATGCGGCGTCGGTGGGGGCGAAGATCGTGATCCCGGCGCCGTGCTCATCCGCCTCAAACTCCTCCACGGCTCCCGACGCAAGCAGCATCGCCGCTACCACGTTAAAGTTCTTGCCGTCGGCGAGGATGCGGGTGATGTTGAGGGGCGGCGCTGCAGGGGGCGCGTCCTCCGACGCGGCGAGGCCGGTGCCGTAGGGGACGAGGAGGGAGTCGACGGCGAAGATGGAGAGGTTGTAGGGGAGGGACTTGACGAGGGAGAGGACGGTGGCGTTGGAGGAGGGGGAGAGGGACCGGACGGTGACGACGGAGCCATCGGGGCTGGCGGTAAGGTTGAGGGCGCCGAGGTCGGAGTGGGCCCGGCCGGTGGTCTGAAATAGGGTTGCGACGAGCTCACCGGACGGGGGAATCTGGCGGAGGTCGGGCCAGGAGAGGTACTTGAGGATGACGTGGTAGCGGAGGGAGTCGGCGAGGGAGGAGGAGACGGAGGTGGAGGCTGCGAGCGAGGAGCGGAGGTAGGAGTTGGGGACAACGAGGAGGGTGATGGAGGAGCGGTGATATAGATCGGCGGCGACGGAGTTGTCGGAGAGGAGGCGGGAGAAGTCGGAGAGGTCGGGGTAATTGGACAGAAGGGCAGTGACGTCGAGGGAGAGGGCGAGGCAAGGGAGGAGGGCAATCGAGAAAAGGAGGGGGACAGAAAGGGAATGAAGGGAAGACGCCATGCCTGTCCCGCTGCACTGTGTGGAGTGAGAGTGACGACTGCAAGGTTAGGTGGGCTGGGCTGAGCTGAGCTGAGCTGCTGCCTTGCCTGCCGCGAGGATGACGAGAAATAATTTTCAATAAATTCTTCTCGGTGGGGGTTTTTCTTTTTGCAGGAGGCGCTTTTTGTTGGAGTAATTAGACCTATGCCCTCCGGCGCCACGCGGGGAACATGAGTGTGGCCATTACGCTCTTGGATTTGTAATATTTAGAAGAATGGGTTTATATGTACCTTAATAATTTTTTAAATATTTTATTTTATTTATAAATTTATAAAAAAATTTATGATGTTATTGGGGTATTAAAGTATATATACACCAAATCTATTTATAATTAAGGGCAAAAAAATTTCAAGGGGTCAACCCGTAAAAATGGTTGTTAGATTTGAAAATTTTAAGTTTGTCTTAAATAAAAATGTTTAGAAGAATATAAATAAAGATTTAAATGGGTCTATATGCTTATAAGAATGTTTAGTCCACCTTTAAATATAAAAATAACATTTTAACCTATTTAGATAGTCTTACATGGGCGGAAAGGGAAGAAGTGAAAATATTTGTATTTTAAAAAGAACCTACCTATATGCACCATAATAATTCCCTCAGCCTTTTCACTCAAAAATTTAATAAGGAAGTTTATAAAGTTATCAGGTATTAAAGAAATTATTGGGCTTCATATAGACAAATTCTTTTAAAAAAGCTTAAGAGATTCCCAGTTTGCAAATTGTAGGTTATGACGGAGGTTAAATGCCCATGATCTTTCAACTTTGCAAATTGTAGGTTATCACGGAGGGTAAAGGCCCATGATCTTGTATCATGTAGTCAACTAATGGAACCCTAAAGATTATAGATTGTTTTGTTAATATAAAAATAAAAAGTAAAAAAGTTTGTGGCATGGCCCTAGCTTGCTTAAGGTTGGAAAAAGCCAAACCTTTAAAAGCATACCTAGGGCTAAGGGGGGGCTTTGGCTACATGGTTTCAGCTTTATTATTAGGGTTAGGGAGAAGCTTGTAAATTTTATCTTTACCTAAAATGCTTAGAGCCCTTATTACTTATACACCCTTATAAATATTAAAAAAATTTATATATATAGTATACCCCTCCCCACCTCATAAATTAGGAAATTTGCTTATCTTTGTCCTTTTCTCCAACTCTGGTAGAGACGATGGCAACATTGACGATAGTGGCGATGACAACAACCCTCCTACTCTTCCCCCTTCTCCTTTTTTTTTCATTAGATATGGCCTGACTCTTTGCTAGCCACAACTGTCAGTTACAAACTGTCATGCCCCGCCATACCCCCTAACCTGAACCCAATCCAAGAGAGTGGGGACGTGGCGTAACGTAGTAAAGTAAAAGAGTTGTGGAAGACTTAATCCAACATGGGTGAAACACAACAACGGAGTGCGAGCTTGTACCCTTTGTACAAAAGTAAGTAAAGGAAGAAAACAAAGAGACTACTTAATAATTTTAGTCCACACAATACCCACATCATTTAATATTATCATAATATTAAGCCTTAAGGGCTACACAAGTCTAGACTTAAAACCAACTAATTATAGTATATGATAATGTCAAGTATATAATTATCACATCTTAAAACAAGTCTATCATAACCCAAAATGACTAGCCCCTTTCAATGTATGTGTCCATCCTCATGCTTGACATAGAGCTCATCCACAACACTTGCATGGCACAACATACAACCCCAAAATAAAAACTACAGCAAAAGAGACGTGAGCCTAGCTTAGTAAGGGTTTTAAAATAGAATATAAACTCATAAAAAAATAATATTCTCAATTAAAATATGCATCACATAACCATTTTCTACACTTGTACAAAATGAGATAAATCACATAAGCATCATTGTTCCTACACAACTTGTGTCAATAAGTATTATAATTGATACATATGCAGAAATTAACTGGTGAATGTCTTACAATAAAGAAAAATAATCCTACTCACCCTGACCGTAGCCTAAGTAGACCTGCTCACCAATGACAATCCCTAATGGGGAAGGTCTGAATTCCTAAAATAAAAATTAGAGCAGTTTGAGTAAGTTTCTTAATAAGGAAAATACCCCCTAGTAAGTCAGTGCACACGGACAAACTAGTCTAGATTCTTAAGTCCAGAATACTCATCAATTAACTCATTATATCAAATTCATTATTCTCACCTGGGGAGGAAACTCATCCTCAAAGGGATGTAAAACCCCATCCATTGGACGTAAGACCCCGATTCGATAAACCTCCTAGTGGGGAATCTAGAAAATTATAACATTCAATCACATCCAATCGTTTAATCACTGCTAAACACGGATAAGCTTTACTTATAAATTATTTTTATGATGCATACAAGATGATACATACGCGACCAAATGCTAAATGAATGTGAGCATAGGTAAACATACTTTAATTAATCCTAATATTCATGAAACATGGTCAATTTATGATAAATAAAATCATATAAGCATAAGCAAAAATATTCTTACAAGGGAGTGTTCATATTTGGTCTAAAATATGTAGAACATGAATATCTATAGTCAATGTCGCATGTGCAAGTATCCATAATTCATCATGGTCATAACCTACTGAAATTATGGGGTAATTGCAAAGAAATCATCAAAATACGGAATTAAAATAAATAGAATATCATGCTAAACCTAGTCTAAGTATAATCAATTTCATGCATTAGCTAAATCATAATCCAAATAAGTTCATATGCAAGTAAGGTGGCTTATAAGTATTCTTAACTTATTATAGTCATAGAGAATTAGAGTCACGAGAAAAGAACAAGAAATGGCCGCAAATCCATAAAAATGACAATTTTTACCAAACTGCCATTTGGCCATTTGAATGGCCCTGTAACCCATTTGAATGCACTACCCTTTCAAACAACTTGTCAACCTGTTTGAACGGTCGGAACAGTTTACTTTCGTCTTCAACCTCTCGAAATTCAAACCGAAAATATTGTAAAATTTTATATAAATTCAAGAATCATCATAGAATATTATATAATCAAAATCTAAGCTTACAACATGACAAACCTAATATTTTTATGCTTAATCATACCAAAATAACCATAAATTACATGTTTTTAATAAATCACCATTATACGTCAAAATAAAACAAGAACTCAAATTGAAAGTCCCTTGAACAAGCTTAATCCTCAAGAAGTTCAACTTAAAATTAGTATTTTTAATTAAACCTAATTAAAATTAGCTAATAGACTCAAATTAACTTGGAATAAGATAGATCTAAGACATCATTTGGTTAAAATTGAAAATAACCTAATTAGCATTCTAAATTAAAATTTAAAACATGTTTTTTATGGAAGAAAACCAAGAATCAAAATAAGATGTATGAAGATAGAGGTGATTAAGACAAAAAATTCAAAGATTAAGGGTGATTAAGAAAAGAAAACTCACCTTAATCAAGGTTTTTCTTTTGGAAAATGTGGGTAGAGCATGCCTCCCTTCTAAACACAGCCCTTCCCTATTTGACAAATTAGTATGATTTTTTAGGATAGGAGTATAAACTGTTGGGCAGAAAAATAGGGAAAAAAGTTTTAATGGCTAATTTAGAGTATTTTTGCCCAAAAATAAATTTAATCACACCCAAACCTAGTTAAATAAAATAATAGAATATTAGAGACCAATGTAGAGAGCATGACTTCTCGCATGGACATGGGTGTAATATCCCTAATTTTTCTACATTTTTCTGCTATTTTCTGCAATGCTCTGCAGTTTCTGGTCGTATTTTTTATGAATAAATTTTACACTTCGGCGTATCTATATTTGTAATATTCGTGACCGCAAGAGTCGGGACTACTATGTAGTCACAGGTCATGAGCCTCGACACATCCCATAAATTTTTCAGCCTGAAAATATGACAAGACGTAGGAGACTAGAAACGAAAAAACGGTGAAAATGGGAAAGAGGGAGAGGGGCGGCGGTTGCCGGTGGGGCCAGGCCAGGGAGGCGGCAACGACGTCGCCAGGCCATGGCCGGTCGGGTGGAAGCCGGCGGCGGAGCTTCCGGCCTCACCCGGTGAAGCCCTTCACTGTTCACCCCGCCGCCACAACTCTGCCCCGGCCACGGTGACCTCCGGCCACCACCGTCCTGGCCTCCCCGCCCCCAGTTCGCCACCGTGAGGTAAAAAACAATTCTACCTCTTTTTTTTTGTTTTCTGTTCGTGGTTGACCTGCGGCTGTGACGCCGGTCTCCGGCCACCGTGGTTTGGCCTTGGGCCTTCCCCCAGCCCGGCGACGGCAAGATGGCCTCCCCGACCGCTGCCTTGGCCGCCGTCTCCCTCAGCCCCTCCACTCTATTTCAAATGGGGTCAAAAATCCCTCTTTTTGTTTTGTTCCCGTTTCTCAGTGTTGGGAACCACGGCTATGCCGCTGATCTCTGGCCATTGGCCTCCTCCCAAACCGGTGACGACAAGGCCGCCGCCTTGGATTGAACTGCTGCCTTCCTTGTCTTTCACCCATTCGTCCACCCATTTCTGGTTCGGACAGAACATTTATTTATTTTTTGGTTGTTTTCTGTGCTGAGTTATCGGAGGAGCTCGGCTCACCATCGTCGGCTCCGCCTTGGGCCGACGACGAACTCTTACACCATTCTCCTCTCTTTGGCCCCATTTCTCCGTTTGGTCCGAGACACAATTTCAGTCTAGTGTCAATTCGCCACCGTTAGACTTCAAATGAACACCGATCATTGTCCATCTAGCTCGCAGCAGTTTGTGATTATTGAATCACCGCCATATTCGAAGTTCGGCCCCTGGCCCCATCGGCCATTCATGGCCCTGCGATGCGTGTTTGTGCCCCAACTCGGTACACTATCGCCCCGGTTAAATCGGGTATCTTTGTTTCTCTTACCGGGTGTTCTGCTGCTCGACATCGGTTTGCAGACAACTACGAATGTTGGTTTGACTAATATAAGCAAGGGGCCCAGCTTCCAGCCTCATCTGCAAATCTTCTGCACACACCAAATGCCCTAATGTATGGGGTACATCTTTGACTGTCACTGATGGGCCCCACTCCAACTCAAGCCAACGTGTCTAGCTTGATATTGCGTAGACTTGGGCTACAGATCCAACCAACGTGGGCTCTGCCCCGACCTAGTGACAACTATGGCCAACACTTCTTGCCCAAATTTACCTTTGCACTCCCACTTTCTATTACACGCAACCCGAAACTTACGAGGAAAGAGTCCTCGAATTCATATCCTTCCAAGTGGAAGTAACACAGTTAGCCATTAAACTCAGCCCATCGAAGGTTCGACCAATGTCATGCCATATCCTCCATCGTAAGCCGTGCTTAATGCATGATTATCCGTACGATGGATTGGTTGTGAGTAGCGTTTAGAAATGGCGCTGCCTTTGTCGGCCTCTTATGCCAAGCCTTAGTGCCTCAACGTATGTTTAGGAAATGTCTCCACCACCAGGCAATATGGCCATTAAAGCCCTCCTTTGTCTCCCTTATGTCCGTGAGTATGCAGGAAAGTCCTCTGCCATGTTGTGTGGCTTTGACAATGCGGAATTGTTACCGCTGGTTGTAGTTCGTTGTCCATTTTCATGTTTTGTCGTCAACAAAATGTTTTAAACCGTTGGCCGACCTTCAATCAGTTAGCCCCTATTTTGTGGTCATTCTTGTCATTTCTAGTGGCACGACCTTGTATCTGCCCGCCCTAGTGCTTGCAGTCTTATGCTTTGAGTGTAATTAATCTAACCTTATTGAGATTAATTCTAGCATCTCTAAAAATCCTCGGGACATAACAACTTTCTCCGTGCAATGCTTTTGGCAGCCTATTCCGCTATCGACGTCGTCACCGTTGTTTGCTCGCCAACAAACTCCTCTGGATTACGAGGTAGGGGACCTTGAACTCGTAATTTCATTATAGCATGCTTTGATTGTGTAATAGCATGCTATGAGTTTATAATTTAATATTTTGCACGTTTATGCTGATTAGAAAAGCATGTTGTATGTGTGTGAATTGTATGCATATGTTAGTAAAGACTAAGGGCACGTAGTAAGTTGCTATGAATCATATGCATGTGACCAGAGTATGTGATCTTCGTTGTGGATTGGTGGTAAGTGATTGATGGTACGAGAAAAAGTGTTTGATTGTATGTTTGGTGAAGGAGTACTTTATGGGCTATGATGTGGAAACTATGATTGTATGTGAGACGAGGAAATACGTAAGATTGACAAGTGAAAGTTAGATTTGATGAGACTGAAAGATTAGTTTGGATTGAGTCGGGTGGTACGTCGGAGCATTGAGCAAAAGACGTAAGCAATGTAAGGATTTAGAAGACTTAAGGTTTTGAACATCTTGGGGAATTGTGAGTTAGTAAGAGAGAACGACATAATTGTACAAGCATAATATACGTAATATGAATTGTAATGAAAGAATAATGAGTACAAAATTAGTAAGGGTTTGATGACAGGACTTAGGTTAAAAAGGGTATCATTTGAGGAGTTTGAGTAAGAATATTTAGTTTTAAGGCGGATGTTGTAAGTTGTAAGGCCGTAAGTGTATGTGGTAAGATTACCAGTATGGAATTCGAGTTTAAGTAAGACTATGCAGAGATCGGTAAGGTTGTAAGTGTAAGAGTGGGGGATGAGTTAAGTAAAGAAATTTTACCTTTGTGGATTGGAACTTCTGAACAGGCATATTTCTAGCCTTGTTGGCTGAAGAAGGTAAGATGGGAGTCATTCCGAGCATAATTGTACAAGCATAAGTTACCTAATATACACTTGAATGGTAAGTAACCCTAATTTGATAATGTTGTGAGGTTGAGACTAAGGGTTTCGACGGATTAAGTTTTATTTTGTGCCAGTCGATAAGTAATCGACTGAGCGTCCTTTCTGGTCTAGCCATGGTGTTTTCCTACGGGATTTAGTCTTGGTGTCGTATTTCAACCCAGACGTTTGATGCTCTGTTGAGAGCGTTGTAAGTTTCTGCCCTTCGTGGGCTTTGTATGTTTTCTGCCTACCAATGGCACTATATGTTCTGCCCAAGAGTGGCACTGTAAGATTCCTGCCCAAGAGTGGTACTGTATGTTTTCCGCCCTTATTTGGCACTGTATGGCCCCAAAGAGTGGGCATTTGCACGCTCAGGTAAGTAGTATCATGGATTTGCTCTTACCTATTTGATCCTATGCCCCATGAGCATAGGTGTGTCTTGCCTTTGGAAAAGTCCATAGTGTATAGTTGCTCCTCGAAGGTTAAAGTGACGCCCTAGTGGCATTCCATTCCTTTCCGACGCTGGAGCTTATTAATTGTAATGAGCTTCAGTTGTCGATAGTATGTGTACGATCGTAAGAGTAAGTTGTACGTGTAAGATTTAGAGTAAGTGTGAGCTTCTTTGGAAGACAGTAAGAGTAAGTTTATGAGTATGAGTATGTTGTACGAGTAAGTTTGTGAGACTTTGATTCAGACGGTAAGCGTAAGTGTAAGCATAAGCGTAAGTGTAAGTGTAAGCTTTTAAGGAAGATGTAAGAGTATATTTATGTGTAAGAGTTTGATTGTACGAGTAAGGTCATACAAGTAAGTTCGTACGAATAAGGTCGTACGAGTAGGCATATGTTGAAAGTGTAAGTGTATGTTTATACGAGTAAGCTGATAAGACTGATTCAGAATGTAAGTGTAAGAGCATGATATATGAGTAAGTGTAAGTTCGGTTTGCACGATGATTTGTATGCGTGACAATATTTATACTTCTTATTCTTTTTACTTCATGTGTGATTGCATGAAAGCATCTATATATGAACTTGCGAAGTTCATTGATTTATATTTTTCCCCTACTGGGTATTTTCCTACTGAGTATGAAAATACTCACCCCATCTTTTTAGCCCCTTCGACTGGAGGCTTTTGCAGGTCAATCATTAGCTGTTGAGATTGGACTTTTCCCGTGGTGGACAATTCTTCCTCAACTTGGAGTGCAGCAAAATCGCAGTGAGGTTATGTAGAGTTTGGTGCTACGATCTTATGTATTGACTAAGGTGAGAAATTTACGTTATCTACTGAACTTGTGTATGTATGTACGATTTATTCTCAGACTATGAAAAAAACTTGTACTCAGAGACGCCTGAGAGGTTTTTGTTTTTAAAACCCATGGCATAGTAGGTTTTAATCGTACGCTTTTGTTTTAGGTCACGCCTGAGAACGTTTGTTTGTTTTAAGATGATTTAATTTATGAAAGTTGTTTTCACACGTTTTAAATTTTGTTAATTTATTTGATTTATATCTGTGTTTTAAAAATAAAATTTTAGTAAAATTTTAAAGTACATGTGTAGAAAAACTTCGGGCGTGACAATGGGTCCCATGGTGGGGCCCACTCCCTTAAACATAGAAAAAATATAAAAAAATACCTATAAATAGGTAAAATTTTGGGTAAATCAAGCTTGACACCAATACTAATAAAATAAAATTAAACCTTAAAAAATTAATAATTATATTTACCCATTACTCCAAAAATCAAGTCAAATTGATAAACTAATAATAATTCACATAATAATAAAAAAAGAGAGATCTTACATAGACTCTCCCAAAGCCTCCAAAACCAAGCAACACCTTTTCCTAAAAGTTTTGGGTGGCCGACTTCAGCTCCTAATAGGAGAAGCTGTGTGGCATGTGCTCCAGCTCCCACAACTCAATCACCTCTCATTTTTTATCCTCCTAATCGCGAAGACGGCAATGACAACGACAACAACAACGGAGGTGTTGGCAGAGAATGTGGCCCGGATGGAAGACCATATGCCAAGCTCACATTTTTTCGATTGGATCTCGGGAGAGAAGGCGGAGACATTAAATCGATAGAACATGCCTAGATATTCATTCGGAGTTTCTAGGCCATGAAATAGTGCAAGTTGGCGAGCAAACCACAAACATTTCGTCCACCAGAATTGGCGAGAGATCGACGGGAAAAGACAAAAGTGGCGAAGTGGGCTTCGAGGATGAGAGAGAGAATGAAGACATCAAGTGGCCATGGTGAAGAGAAGAAGATGGCCCATGAAAAAATCGGGTTGTTACTTGTCATGGTGTTTGTTGGCTGGCTTATGATATGAATTGTGATGCCAACAAATACATATAGGAAAAAATATCCAGTGGAACCGTTGTACGGGACACCTGGTAGATATGTGTTGTTAATGAGTGACACGTTTCATGAATTTGTACGTGTTTAAAACTGAGCAAGATGAGGCACGAATTTTGGATTACGTGTTTAAAGATGAAGGGACATATGTACGGCCACATGGTAGAACCGTTCCACTGGATACGTTCTCCACATATAGGTAGGAATGAAAACCTCGACCACGAGCTCATCTCAATAGCACATTCTTGGACCCAGGGGCATAGCAAGACTTTATGTCCAGGAAGGAGGGGAGAAGCAAGAGAGCCATGATCCCCCACTATACCAATGTAGCTCCTCTACTTATTTGACCCCAAGGTCTAATAATGCTTCTTCTTCTTCGCCTACTCTGCAACATTTTCATGGTTGCCCAAGTGGTTGCCTTATGCATAACGTGTTCAAAAGATGAAAGGCTCAGAACTGTCATCCATTTGACCTGGCTTCCTCTTCTCTATAAACTAAATTCTCTATCACAATTTCATTTGTATAAATACTATATGGTTGGCGGGGCAAAGAGGCCGAGGGCATGCTAGCCTGGCCCGGCTCTGGCTGGTCTGTAGCAAAAAATGGGTCACCGGCATAAGCACCGAGGTCAAAGAAAAAAGACAGAGAGTGTATTGGGGTGGGCAATAACAGAATAATGGGTTCTGAGTAATAAAAACCTTTTTTTTTCTGTTTTAAACGTACTAAGTATATTTGTTAGGGGAAATAGATAACATCCGTGAATATAATGTCATATCGGCCTCTCCAACTAAGAAAGAGATCCATATTTTATAGAGAGACGAAGTACGGTCATATAGTCAACAAATTCATAGTAAGGTGTGGTAATTGGTCAGTTGGACATATGTAAAACATTGACTATGACCATGTCCGACATTTTGACCATATAACTTTCTTTCTGAATCTGTGTCCGATTGTCTTAACAAATTTAGTACGATTACTCTAATAACGCAACTTTCGTCAACTTAGACATGACTATGCTATGCCAATATGCCATTGATATTAAACATCTATTTGAATTATATTGCACAAAGAAGATGCGTGCGATGACTATATTGAAAAGAGAGGAAAGTTATTATGATCCATTGCTAATGCGTACCTATGAGTATAAGACAACCCATCTTCTAAAAGAGGGAAATATATTTTTTTTCTAAAAATTAAAAATTTTATTTTGATCGTCAATTATTATTAATGCATCAATGCATTATCGATAAAATAATATTTGTGGCAGATATCAACGCATTAATGGTCTGCCAATGATAACTACATAAGTTATTATAGAAAATAGGATAATTTTGTAATTACGAGACTTCATAAATAGTTATTCCAGTACAAATAGTGAAAATTGGAATTAGGAGAGAGAAGGGAGTATAAGAAGAATCCTAACAATGAGAGACTACCGTTTGGTGCAAATAGAGAAGAAGATTCTTGTGGGAAGAAGAAAACTTTGCGTCAAAACAGGTCGGATTGTAATATACACTTATAGGCCATTAGTTGTTTTGTATGTCAAATTACAATTCATTGATTTTAAACTGTAGCGTTAGTCATTAAGGATTTTATACACACATTTTAGACGTTCAGGATTTTACACACATATTTTAGAATACAATGTTAGTCAATTAAGTTGTGATTTCAAAATCCTAGCATGTAAAATGTGAGTGAGCAACCAATTTGTACATGGTGCATGCATTTTCAATTACAAGCTCCCCCCTTCGTAATTGGGAATGCACGACCCTCAAGGAGACCTCCTTCCCAACAAGCTCCATATCCCAGCACCATATCCTACCTATGCACGTCCATCACCCCCTTCCTCCCTGCCACCCAGCAATCCTAAGACTCCCTCCTCTCCTCCTGCTCCATCCTCTTCCCTCTCTGCCCATAACACCCTCCTCCAGTCCTACGCCTGCAATGTCGTCAAACCGCATGACCCACTTTTCCTCCTTTGCCACATGCAGCATAGTCGTCGGCTTTAGCCCCCGACCACTCCACCTTCCACATCCTTAGCTCTCACTTCCCCGCCCTTCGATGCCAGCAATATCCACTCTTCTCTCCCTCATGTCGTTAATGGGGTGTTCCCCATATTTGGTCACCATCAACATTGTTGTCTGCTTCTTGTGCACTGTCAGTCTTCTCGATGAAGATGGGTAGATGATGAAGGAATTCTCTGCCTACCACGCCCTACCAAACGAGTTCACCTACAACTTCCTCACCTGCTGCCTCTACAAGGCTAGTTTGTTCATGACCGACATTGACTGCCTCATTGATGAGTTGAAGAGCGATGCTGGTTAAAGCTGAATTTGGTGACATACATGATTCTTATCAGCTATTATGAATTATAATAGGAATCAAATCTACCGTGAAATAGGAATCTAGTCTAATATGATCTAATTTATAAATTTAATCATAATTCTAATGAATTATGAAGATTGGACCCGACCCCTAAGGTGGGTCATAACATACTCTTTATGACATCAAGTGCGCATGTTATTTGCCTTGAGGAGCACTTTTATTATTATGCACAAATAGAATTCATAGATGAATAATGAAGATTAGATGGTGGGCAGCTATAATTTTTCTGGCTGCATATTAATCATTTATGGCTGCCCCTCCCGGCACTTGCTCAAATAATATTCTTATTCCTTGACAAATATAATATCAAAACAAATAAAATTAAATTTTTGATTAAATTAAGATGAGGAATGAAACTAAAAATGGTTCACCAATTTGATATACAGAGGCCTAATTATAAAGCTCATAAATTAGATATTTCTGGTGAATTGGCTTCCTAGTAGAAGAGTTCATTATTCAATGCATTGCAAAGTGCAAACAAGCCTCTTATCATGTCTGCCCAACTCCAATCATCGGTCACCTTTGCATTTTGGCCGGCCATCCTCCCCATATGTGGCCCTCATCCCTGACACATCATTCGCCCCATCCAGTTTACCAACTACTAACTGTCTTCATCATGATGCTTCGAGAGTTCTCTTAGAAAAATTAAATAAAGCTATTAATGTTGAACAGAGGGAGTACTTATCACTCAGTGCAAACTCATTTTCTGAATCCACATAAGAATTGACTTACGAAAAATATGCTTCAGAGCATAGAAACGCTTCATATCTGTTTTGTCTCAAACCTCTACTCCGTGGCAATAGCAGACATGCAAAACTGGAATTGACAATTTAACATCAACTAATTAAATAAATAAAAAACTTCGCTCTTTGCATGGTTTTCTCTTCTATGCAAATAATCCAACTGAATTGGAATCTTTAGATTATATTTGACAATTTACTATATAAACATTACTAACAAATCATCACTCTATAACCAAATTGAGCAAGAAAAATGAGGGTAGAGAGACTGGTTCATATCGTTTGATTTATTCATCTTGTAATTTATACAAAATGAGTTGACCCGCACCTCTCCTTCACTCGTCGGCCTCAAGTTCTGCGCCAAACTCCTCCAATCTCGTAACATCAACATCAAGATCACGAACCAGTGCATAAATGACAAAACCATCCTCCTCACTAGCATGTATCAGCCTTCCCCCAAACCTTTGAGCAAGTAGAAGAAATGCAACAGGAAGAGCATAATAAAAAACTGTATAAAGTTTCACACACAAGTTTAAGTTACAAGATGCAACGATCAAAATTTCAGAAAACAAGGAAGCATTAACACGTTTTCCCTTCACATGCTAAACTATAACTGAGATACTCACAAAGATCAGTTTACTTGAGTTTACTAATTCATACACCAGAGGCAACATGGAACACGTGCTACTTAATTAAATTTACTAATTTATCGGATTCTATAGTACTTTCTTCATTTCTAGTTTGTTTTTATCTCTTGATGATGCATACAAACTATAAGACAACAGAATAATTGCAGATAAACAAAATAACTTCATTTCTGTTACCGAGCTGCCACTAGCACTTAGCTGGAAGCATTGAGCTGCCATTAATAGAAATATAATGTTGTTTAATGCTAGCAAATATTAAAAATTGAGTAAAATTAAAACCCATTATTAATTGGAAATAGTACTTGAAGATATTTATAAATTTATTTTTTAAGATTAGAACTCAGTAAAAAAAGAAAAAAAAATTAAGTAACCCATTATGGCCACTCCTGCCGTGATTTATGGAAAGAGGAGAAGGAGGAGGTGGGGGCCGGGTCAGGCTAAGAAGGGCAGAACAAATTTAGTGGGTTGTTGGAGGAGATGAAGTAGAATGAGGGCTCAGGTCGGTTATTTTAAGGATAGTGATATTCCCACAACAATAACACCTACAAAAACTCACACATGTATTTTTATAAGATTAGATAAGTGGGTCGTACACAAAGTTCACCTGGGCCCATGTATCTAATGGAATCAAGACACGTGTGAGTTTTTGTTGTATGTTTTTGATGTAAAAATATTATTTTCTTTATTTTAATGTCACATACGTAGGGATTCTCACGTGTGAAAGGCAATTTATGATGAAACCAAAAAATTAGACGCGTTTTTTCGATTACCGAATAATTTATGCTACTTGCACTGCAAGGCATTAGTCACAAAATACTTTGTTAATGTCTCAACCGTACTCGGTATATTTAAAATAAAATTACAGTCTAAATTACAGAAACAAGACTAGAAGATAGCTGTGATGACCCACCCATTTTCAGCGAAATTGTGTCAAACATACAACAAAAGGTACATCTTTTTTTCGTTAAGAGTGGTTGTTAGACTGGATGATCCAAAATGAGAATCAAATCATGGATTAGAAAAATAGGATTGCCCTTTATTATGAGTAAAAAGGGCACTGGCTGACGACGAAGCATTACCAAGTAAAACGTTCAAATGATCACGTGGATTAACAAATGTAAGTTCAATCAAATGATTATACTCCTTTCCGGTAACAATCTTTACATAAGAAAACACAAGTGGGGTTACCTATAGACTGGCCTAATTACTCTTTGACTATTGTGGTTAGGGATGGTGTGGACTTCCGTCATCCAATATTCGGGTCCTATTCGAGGTCTCCATGGCAGTATCGGGTTGAATTCTTTTGTCCGTCAATTTTTGGATATTGCTACGGATAAATACCTCGTTCAACCGTTTGTTAAAGGTTGGGTTAATTTTTAATTATATTATATATTCTTATATAAAAGACCATTTTTATTTCTTTATAACTATTTTTAAGCATAATTTTTTATAAGTTATTTTTATATTACCTGACTCGATATACAAAGATTCTATATTTCTTAAATTTTAATACTTAATCTCATATAACCTGGTTTAAGATAAATATACTATTAAGTTATAAATAAACCTATACCTAAGTTCTTATCTCATTATTGGTGACAAATTACCGACGATGATACATATTTATATGAGCAAAATCAAAACATACAGCATACATAAAACAAAACACCCACATAAAGATGATCGATGGAAAGTAAAAAATTTCTCATTCTAAATCTTATGTTCCAGAGTTCGAACAAGAACCGAGTCACCTCCCAGTTTCAATCCAAAAACTAGTTCCTAGTTAAAAAATACAAAAATAACAAAATTCAAAATGGGGAATCAAAGGAAGCCACTTTGCTTGTTGAATTGCAACAAACAGATTGTTCCGACAATCTGAAAAACTGGGTTGCATTTAGAATGGATTGAAGGACTCTAGAGACTTACCGTAAATGGGGATTGGACATGGCAAAAATAAAGGAATTTTGGGAGTACAACAAATCTGAACGAAATCTGGTGGAGTACATCCACTCCGCATGACTCGCGAGACTTTTGAGAATGCGAGAATGAGAGGATGGCTCCCACTAAACAGACCAAAGATCTCATACTATGCATGACCCATGTCCAATACTTAATCCATATCGCATATACGATAACATGATATGTCAATAAAGCGTATTATTAATAATATGTGTATTTTTTGAGCCAACAACCCATAATATGATATCCTCTATATCACATATATGATAACACAATATTCGTCATAGCCTCTTATTGATAACAAGATATGCTAACAATGCGTGTTATTGATAATGTAATATGTTGCGATATCTCTTATATCGCATATACGATAATACGATATTCGCCAAAGTGTGTTATTGATAATATAATATTCGCTATAACGTATTATCAATAACACGATATTTGCCATAGCGTGTTATCAATAACACTATTTGGTATAGTGTGTTATCCATAACACGATATTCGTCATTATCGATAACACAATATACCAACAAGGCGTGTTATTTATTTTTCTCTATATCGCATCTACTATAACATAATATTCGCCATAGCGTGTTATCAATAACACGATATGCAAACAATACGTGTTATTGATAATACAATATGCTACGATATCCTCTATATCGCATATACGGCAATACAATATTCGTCAAAGCATGTTATCAATAACACGATATTCGCTATAGCGTATTGTCAATAACAAGATATTTGTCATAGCATGTTATTGATAACACGATAATCGGCATAGCGTACTATCGATAACACGACATTCATCATAGCGTGTTATCAATAATACAATATTTGGCATAGTGTGTTATCGATAACACGATATGCCAACAAAATATGCTATTTATTTTCCTCTATATTGCATATACAATAATATGATATTTGTCATAGCGTGTTCTCGATAACACAATATTTGTCATAGAGTGTTATCAATAATACGATATTTGCCATAATGTGTTATTAATAACATGATATGCCAGCAATACATGTTAATGATAATACAAAATATCACATATGCTATAATATGATATTCATCAAAGTGTGTTATCGATAACACGATATTCCTGATAGCATGTTATTGATAATACGATATTCGTCAATATTTGTTATTGATACAATTGTTCATTAAGTTAGAGATGAAAACCTCTAAGATCATGTACATGCTTACATAAGATGTTCTACATAATAAAACTTGCATATAAAAAATTATACTAGAGTCCCTCTTTGCACAATAAGGTAGGAGGCTATAATGGTTATTTTACAGTATCCTTCCTTAATATCTACATCATTCTCCATTCTTATATAGCATTATTTTCCCTAAATAGTCCTGCAAGATTTATTTTTTGAGTTGCAGTGTCATATTGATCTCCTTTATAGGGATAAATTGTTTATGTGGTTAAAAAATTATGGACAAAAATTAGATAAGAATAATTGCAAATGAAGTGAGGGAGGCTGACAATTACTGAATAGAAATAAGAATTTGTTCTTAATAAAAATATTCGGGCAAAAATTACAAATCATCATTGAGCTCCAATCTCCTCTTTGGATATGTGTTGTCACAACTAGTTTATAGGATTTTAAACCCTAACCTTTGTTACAAGGGTATTTTGGTCTAATTTTTTTAAATATCATGTAAACTTAGATTCTATGACATTTTTTTACAAAATTAGGGAATATAGAATATTTATATGTTAGGCTAGGTAATATGGAAAAAACTCTTTTCTTATACTTAAATTTTTAATAATATAAATATAATCATGTTAATATTTTATTTGAGTTCTTCTATGAAGTTAATTATTAAATATAAATTTTGTCTAACATTAATAACTCTATTTGACTTTTTAACCTAAATTACTTTCTTTAATAATAATACTACAAACAAAGAAGATGATATATATAAGTCTAAAATATTATTATATGCTAAATTATTTAATCCAATGATCTTCACCTTAGCTACTCAACTTAGTCAAAGTTGTCACTTGTTCTCTCGAACTGCTTCAGTTCTAAGCGAATTGTTTAAGAAGCTATGTGGACAATGGCGATGTATATATGCTAACAAAGAGGTTTTATCAGCAAACAAAACGTCAGTGGATAAATTATTAATGGAGACATTAACAAGACTTATCTACCGACACTGAGTCGTGGACCAGGACCAGCCTTAATTATGGTCCTGGAGACATCAATCTTTAAGAACTCAAAGGTTAGAACGGTTCTATATGGGGTTGCATGGCCATTGGCCAAATAGACACCACCAACCTCGGGGGTTGTTTTCTTGTTGTGCTACTAAACACGGCAAAACAATTAATAAAATTGACTTGTGAATGAAGCCACTATATGAATTGGGCTATCAAAGACGAATGGACGAGTTCACCATAAAAAATAAAAAAAAAGAATGGACCACATAGCCGGTCCCCATCGGCTGAAGGTTGACGTGATCCAGTGTTTCAGCCACTTCCCGGCTTTCTTGACTTGGTCCCAGCCGCCTTCCAGACGGAACTAGCTGATGACCCATGACTTCTGGTCTTTACTCTCTCAAAGACGCAAAGTGGGTCAAGTCTATCACCTGCAATTTCATTAAAATCAGGCTGGTCATCATCCAATTCTACCATTCTTCCTACCAGAGGACCCCAGTGCCATGGCACCTGAACATCATCAAGGGTGGAGTTTGAATGGGCGGGCCAACTCGATGCCGGGTGGTCGTTGGTCCCTGTGTATGATACCAAGGGAGGGACCGTTGGCTCGCCAAAAGTCTTTCAAGGAAATGAGAGGAGGAGCTTCGGCTTTACTCCCCTTTCCCCGGGACGAAGGCCTCCTCCAGCCTTCTCCATCCCACATGCAATCCAATTCCCTTCCTTTCTTCTTCATCCCCAGCTTCTTCCCTCTGCAATGATCTCCTCATCCTCCATCCTCTGTCGAAGCTTCTGCTCCTCCCAGTGTCTGCAACATAAGGGTACGCATGTTTCTGTATGCTTGATTGTCCTCGGGGGGAAATCATCTCTTGTTTGGCGCTCTGCTTTGATGAATATTTGTATGTCTGTGAAAATTTTCCATATGAGATAGAGAGGTCCTTTAAGCAAAAAGGAGCTGAGATAACTGCAGTGAAATGATATTGAGGTTGTTCCCATCTCTTCCCTGGAAAGAAATGGGTACTTCCCAACGAAATTGCCCTTAATTAAGTTTGTGTTGTTTCGGCCAAGCACATCTGTGCTTTTGAATGGCTTTAGTTCCTCGATGCAATTGACAGGCAACCTGAATTTCAAATTGGTTTTGTAGCAGTTGATTTTCAAAATTGCTTCATACAGTAGGTAGTTAAATTATCCGAATGGTAGTGGGCTATATTTGGTGCATGCATATTTTTTCTTCTTAATGCGTTTTTAATGGTTTTTACTTTCCCGGTTCCTTTTCTTTTAATTTGTGAAATTGATACACCTGACGAGAAATAGTTTCACTTCAGTCTACAATAAGGTAAGAAACTGACTAAATTGAATGAATTTGTTTGGAAAATTTTAGCATAATCCACAAGATAATGTGACAAAGCAGGTAATTTGGGATTTGGCGTGGATCAGCTGCTTACTAGTTCCAAATGAATTTTTGTCAGGTTGAAAAGTTACCGGAGTCAAAGCCACACAGTGTTGGATCAATTTCAGA
Source organism: Saururus chinensis (assembly GCA_035235625.1). Classification (NCBI taxonomy): domain Eukaryota; kingdom Viridiplantae; phylum Streptophyta; class Magnoliopsida; order Piperales; family Saururaceae; genus Saururus; species Saururus chinensis. Next base: position 40,827,848 of record CP141145.1, read on the forward strand.
ATCTTAACTAATTAATAAAATGGAGAAACAGTTGACACGGAAGGTTTCTTTGGAAAGCAGTCATCACGGATGTATAATGGGCATCTTTAGCCTTTTCGCTTTCCACCAAAAGCGCCACCTGAGGAAATTGCTCTCAGAAAAGGAACATGGCGAAGGAATGCAAGCTGGAGGTAAGATAATGTCCATTTTCTTTATTCAAGAGTGTAGTCATTTTTTTTCACTTGTTCTTTAATTAATGAGTTTCACCTTTTATAAAAGGCCACTAAGCCCTGTTTTCTACTGCTCTATTTCCCCCCCTAAATCGAAATTCCATTCTATTTAATGTGAAATTCGCAAAGATACAATATCTATGGCTAATAAGCTTTTCTTATACATACTATTTTTGACGAGATTGTCTAGCCAGAGATGCAACTCACTGCAGCTATGGCAAATGGGCAGTCAGACCATGATCTCACGGCTCATTTTTTATGTGTTTGTTACTTTTGTTTCAAAATGATCTTAACAAAAATTCCGTTGATGCCTTATATATGGTATATAACTTTCTTCTTCTTAACAGGCATCAACAGTGGGGAAATGAATGTTTATGCCTCTACACCTTATAAAGCACAGGATTTTATCAATCCTGGAATTGACTGCTGCATTGTAAGTTCTATCTTATGCATTTAGATCAATTAAAAATTAAATGAAAAATCATAAGGACGTGAATCAGATTCATGCATCATCTAGACGAGTACTAAACACTCATACTACGTATAATTTCCAACATGTACACTTGCGTGGACTGAGTTTTTTGTCAATTCTTAACATCAGTTTTATGATGCTAAGGATGACAACCGTATAAATTGAACATGGATCATGGACCTGTAGTCAAGCAACTCTTTGGATGCATCTCTCTTTATTTCTTCATATTATTATGGGTGTAAATTTTACTCTTTTATTTTAATTTCATCAGATTGAGGACGGCAAGGTAAAAGAGACTAGAAAAAGAAGAAAATTGTTCAGTAAGGCTCGTATCAAGGCTTTTATTGCTGGAGAGATGAGGAAGAAACACACTCCCTCACACAGAACTCTGCCTGTACCTTCACGGTTGCAGCGCCTATATTCCATTCACCATATGGAATGTGAAGATTCTGATTTCTCTGATGAAAAGCCTCTCGACTCAAGTCACAATAGCTCTACCAGCAGCAGCCATGAGTCCCTTCCACCATTTTACCCCAAACATCTGACTAATTGCTGCGAAAGGTGTGAAGTATGTGGAGCACTAAAAACAAAGAACCTCATGGAGGAAAGCAAGATCGAAGATCTAGGGAGACAATTGCTGGAGAAACAAGTTGTTTTGCAGGAAATGCTAAATGAAGTAAGGGAGAGTTTATCGAAGACACAGTTTAGTGACAATAAAGAGGTACCAAGAGAAGTATGGCAATCAAGAAAAATTATGGATGCACTAGAAGTATTCAATACTAACAGGGAGTTATTTCTAAATATCTTGAAGGGCCTGGATGATCCTCTATCCGGACATTTTCAAGGTTCGTTTAGGAAGAATGCAGTCCTCACCAAATCCGGTACTTACCCTGGAACCAAGTTTTCTGAAGGGAAAAATATGAGTCCTGCAAGAAGGAATTCATCTTCCGGACAAGAAGGAATTCATACTGTGACTGGGCAGGTGGAGCTTGAATTTGGTTATCCTCCCCTGGGAAGTACTTGTGCTGACGATGACGTACTGGGTACTCAGTCTATTCCAGGCAAGCCTCCTGCATTGAAGAAAAATCGTATCCAGGATATGAAGAGCATGACAAAGCATGCATTCAGAGAGAACCAAAAGGAGCACTTGAGGATTTCATTGGATGCAGTTCTTCACAAGGTTCCATCGGGGCCAAATTCCCCAGATGCTCATAGGTTAGCTCTGGAAAGGGATAAACAAGACAGTCCCATGAGTAGCATTAGTTATGGAAGTGAAGGTCCCAGGCGTGGGCACATTAAGAGAAGTGTCTCTCTCACCGAATCCCTTGAGAGGTATTCTCAGTTGTTCGAGTCAATTTTACAAAAGGAACCTATAATTAAACGCTCAAACACTTTGAAGGTGGCAGATTCAGTGAATGAGAAGGGAAGTCTTTTGGATAGAAGGAGGCATCAGCTGAAAACTTTTGGGAGAAACCGCTCGCTACCCAATATTCCTTTTTACTTCTTAGACAGAAACTTGGAAGATGAAACATCTTTTAATGTACATGCTTCAACTCCATATGTGGAAAGCCGTGGCCAGCTTATTAGTACAGAAAACTGCTTGGCGATGAATATCAGGAGGGAAATTGAAAACCCAGAAGGAAATCTTAGTCTTCCAACTGACATAGCACCCGAGGAGCCGTTGGAACTGGAAGCAGTGGCTGCTCAGCAACTCGCAGTGATTTGCAATAGCAATACTTTAGACAATTTGACAGTTGAGGAGCCAGCAGAAATCCCTGCTGATATCACTACTAGTACAGTGCTCGAATTTAGTGAAGGGTCAGATCAGGGCTCTTGTCATGAAGAGGATATCTCCGTTGCTGCAGAGTCTTGCATCACTGAAGGTATTTATTTCTTGCAACCATACCTGTAAATAAAAACATTAATCACCAATAGACTTTGGTTATATCCAAAGATGCAATGCCATATTTCATATCTCTTGAGTTCATCATATAATAAAATTTATAATGTTTTTCACATGGCAGTGAGTAGATTGGATTGCTTCTAATTAACAAACAAGAGGGCAAACAAACTCACAAACGCCTTCATCATGTAAAATGTGGCATGATATGAGCATAAAATTATAATGTATTGTTTCATCTCTTATATCACCCAATTTTTTGCAGATAGTGACATAAAGACAGGGAGCAACTGCTGCATCGAAAGTGAAGCAACACTAGACACACTGAACCAGCTCAGTATGGATGGACTTGAAAGCCCGACAAATCAAACAGCCACTGAAGAGGCGCAGCGTGCTGCTGGCGAGTTCTATGATTATTTCGACTCTCTAAATTTTCAAGTTGACGCTAGGGATGAGGCTGACTTCTACTACGTAAGAAACGTACTGCAGAAATCTGGGTTCAGTAGGAAGGAGTTGTTGGGGACATGGCATTCGCAAGACCAACCGGTGGATCCCTCACTGTTCGACGAAGTAGAAGAAAGATCGCCCAGCAAACACGAGGGACAGCAATACAAAGCAGGTGCCGACTATGGCAGCTCGGATCACCTGCTTCTCTTTGATCTAATCAACGAGGTTTTGTTGGAAATATACGAGAGGAATTTCAGTCCCTGCCCCTGGTTCAGTTCATTCAGTGCCAACGCCAGGCATATGCCAGTGGGTTACCGTGTTCTTGAGGAGGTTTGGGGCCGGATCAGTTGGCACTTGAACTTGCGGCCTCAGCTGGATACCTCATTACAGCACGTTGTGGCCCGGGATTTTACTAAGAGTGATGGGTGGATGGACCTCCAAATGGATACCGAGTGTGAGGGACTCGACTTGGAAGAATGGGTACTAGACGATTTGCTTGATGAGTTAGTTGATGAGTTGATTGCTTAATTAAGGGTTATCAGTCCGTAGGTAGTGTGCCAATTTTGTAAATAGGATGGGTCAGCGGATATATGCTTCCCTTTTTTTTATTCACGTCATTCATTTTATTACTTGTACAGGGATGAATCTACAGAGTGTAGAAGTTAGGTGTTTGAGATTGTATATGGTTGTAGTGAAAATATGTTTGCAAATAGAGAAGAGTTGGAAAATATTAAGTCAGACAAAGGACAGTGAAAGTGAGTAATTTTATAACCCATGCCTATTATGTGTTCAGGTGTGGAAGCCGTCAGAACATGCAGGGTTTGTCCTTTTTCATGAGAGGGTGTTCCATAATCTTGGCGGCAATCAGTTTTTACCCTAAGAGTTAAAGAAAATAAGTATGGATAAGAAATCCACCTGGTCTATTAGCCAGCCCACCTCACTTAACATAGTAGGTGGATATCCACTGACTGGGTTAAGTAGGGTGGGCTGGTTAAAACAAGGGTGGGAGACTTCACATAGTAGGTGGATATCCACTGACTGGGTTAAGTAGGGTGGGATGGCTAAAACAAGGGTGGGAGACTTCATATAGTCAGTGGAGACTTCATATCCAATAAAGATATGAACTTTAATATTATAAAAAATATTTCACCCTTGAGAAAATATTAGGTATATTTATGCCTATGGATTTGTATCGAGCACAATTTAATATTTCTCCACGGCGTCTAGACTAGACAATAAAGAAGAGGTTTGGCAATAGCTTTGTGGAGCATTTGTCCTAGATGCGCCATTTCAACAACTAATCATTTCACTTACTTTCTCACAAATAGGGGTTTGCCAAACAAAATTTTGGCATCACAAATTCTACCGTTCTCCCACAAATGCTTCGTAAAGTGTCTCGAAATCCACTTCTGTGTTGAAAATATATGAATCAGCTTTTACGGGGAAATCTCTTCTAGAGGAGATTTCCTCACAAAGCACTTTACGGGTTTTGAGGCACAATAAATGCTAATTTCCCTATAAAGCAAAACATACATAAATCTTCACGGATTTTCCTTACAAAGTCAATGCCAAGCAGCCCCTAAATGTAAGGAGTTACCAAATACTGTAGAAGGTTGCAAATAGGAATTTGATTTGAGGTTTTAGGCGCTAACTACCAACAAATTTACTAATCTGGTATTAACTTTATATTTTTTATTCAAACAAAAATACCCCCTTTATGATGTGCCCGCTCTACTCTTCCCTTTTCCTCCTCTGCTTCCGTCTTTGTCATTCACAGTCTCTCTACCTCCTCCATGGCTAGAAAAAAGTGGTTTTTTTTCTTGTTAATGGTGGCGGGTGTGAGCTCGCTGGTGCGGATCCTAGGCGGGTACAAGAAGGACAAGAAAGGGGGAAAGGAAGGTGGTGGCGCTCATCACCCAGGACCTCCTTGGCAGCTACTCTAAGCTCAACTAGCAGGAGCTCGACCTTGACGTCTAGGTCCCCTCTGGCTAGAAGAAGTGCCTCGGCATGATAATAAGATTCAAACCACCACCCGCACATTTCCTCATGTCGCCTCCTATTTTTTTCTTCCATCTTCTCTTCGAATTCTCCATTTTCTTCTATGAAATTAAAGAGATTTATTTAATTCAAATATTAAAGTTCATTAAATTCGATCTTCCCTTCTGAATGCCAAAAATCCCTTAATATCTATTTACTTTATCTACAAGTCCTTATAGATTTTCATCAGTAGAAACTATAAATATTTACTTACTTTGTTATATATAAATAGAATAATTTGCTTTCTTTGTATATTATAAAAATAATAAATATTTATAATTCATAATCCATAATCTTTACAATTTCTCGTGGAACTCCGGGGTGTCTTTCGAGGTCCCAATTGTGTTGACAAGGTGCTAAAAAGCCGAGATGGAGGTGTTGATATGAAAGACGCGAATCTTGCCTCCCGTTGATGAGGCCCTGCCAGAGGGGAATCAACCGCCCTGATTCCAAGTCTTCAAAGTTCATCTTCCAAACCAACTTAAGCGCTCACACACCGAATCAAAATCTGAATCCAAGGCCCCTTGGGTTCCTACAAAACCCTCTGAATCCCCAATCGAGGAAAGGTCATCGATTTGGAGACAACTTCCATAGCTAGATTTGCGATAAACACGAAGAAAATGCAGGGAACCAAAAAGGGAGACAGTGAAACAAGAAGGGTAAAACTTCCATCATCCTCTACATCTGCACCATCATGCTCAACCACGTTGTTTGGACATTCAAGCATATGGACAACCTTAGCATATCCTGCTTTGTCAAATCCCTCAATGCTCTTCTCTACACGCTCGCTAAGTGTCACCCTAATAAAGGAAGAAAAAGATGGGATGGAAGAAAGAAATCAAGAGATACAGGGGAAGAAAAAGATGGGATGGAAGAAAGTAGGAGATAAGGGCAAGAAGAAGATTGGGAAAGATAGGGAAAAAAGAAAGAAATAATATGAGGGTAATTTTGTCTTAAAAAATTAACAATTTGGATTATATGGGTAATTTAAAAAATTATTGTACCTTTCGTCAAAAAAAGTCTACTTGTCATACCAGATGTCAATTTTTTCAATTGATTTTTGTACTCAAACCCAATTTTGGTGTGATATGCGCTAATGATACTTGGGACGAAGGGTTGATTATTATCCCGTTGTTTCATGATCCTATCTCAAGCAGTTTATGCTTACCAAGTTATGAGTGACTTATGATTTTTCTCCAACACCACCGGTGGTAATTTTCTTTTTCAGTGCCAACAATCCTTTATTGATGTCTGACGGTTGACAGTCATGACATTTGATAGCCGACAGTCGCATGTCTAAAATTGATTTTAGTTTATTTTATCTATATAATTTGTTAAGATAGTTTACTGTAAATACTTAATGAGACATTGTCACTCATAATGTTACCTTATATCTCTTTTATTATAGCAAATCTAATTGTTAACTGTCGGCCGTCGACAATCACAATCGACTATCAGTATGAGGTTGAAGTTAAGTATAAATAAAACCCAAAAGCCCACTCTTTCTTTTGAATAGTTGAATATGTTAATGAGTTCATTTTTAAAGATCTAGGCTCGTAGATATAAAAAAATTTAATCACTCCACCCAGCTAGTTTATAACCGGTCTTGTTAGATTTCGGCAAGGAGGAAGAAAAGGTGACCTAGTAGAAAAAAAAGAGGAGGATAAAGAGGAGAAAGGGAGGAAGAGGAGGGAAAGGAAGGTGGGGAGGAAGAGGAGGAAAAGGAGGGTGGGGAGGAGAGGAGGAAAAGGAAGAAGATGAGCTGCAAAAAAGGAAAAATAAGAAGAGGAGGTGGCAAAAGAGATGAGGAAGAGAAGGTAATGGTGGTAGAGAAGGACAAGATGAAATCAGGTGAAATGGAGGCAATGGCGAAGACAACGAAGTTGGTGGTAAAAGTGGCATAAACTAGTGGCAGAGGTGATGGAGCAAATGGTAGAGGTGGTAGAGCAAAAGCCGGAGGTGGTGAAAATAAGAAACACCAACTTAGTGAAGTTAAAACAAATAAAATAAAAAAAGAGTCATTTAGATAATTTATACCATATGTGTGAAGGTTTACATGTGCATAAAGTTATTTTGTGTATTACTTAAAAGTTAAAGATATTTTGGTCAATTCATCTATAAGGAAGCCAAGAGTATATTATAGTCAACTAAGCAATATGCCCATGCATACAAAAGAACAGTTTAATGCTAAAATACACTTTATTTATTCTTTCTCAAAGCATAAACCTATCTTTTTCATATACAATTTAAGGGACGAAAGTTTTTTTATTAATGGACTCTCATTTTGTTATTGGTTCTTTTATCCTTCGATATTTTATTTTTAAAAAATATTCTTACACCCTATTTTTTACACTATAAGCCTTACACCACATTTGATTTGATTAGACAGAGAAGGTAAGTCCCAACTATCCTCTCTAATTATAAATGGTATAAAGACTATAATATAAAAAAATAGGGTATAAAAATATCACTATCACTTTGGTTTTTAGTGAAAAACTGATGTACCTAAAAGTTCATTTTAGTATAATGGCCAAAATGTGGCAGTACTACTCAAAAGAATCCAAGATGAAGAAAAGCCAAGTAATCCAAACAAACGCTTGTTGGCACTGTGCATTCAACCAATAATTCTGAAAGACATTTCTTTCGCTAGTGACGGAGACAAGAGACAGCAAGAAAAGTCACATGTTTCTTAGAAGTTAAAGGGAAATTGGAATATGGTGCTAGATTTGGGAAGCTCTTGCACTCAGCTTCGGTGCCATTTTTCATCATTCACTACTACTCTTTCTCTGCCATTTTTTGTTATAAACTTAGAACGATGGGTACAATAATTTCAATAAAGCTGCACTCATCCCACTGTTCCTATCGAGCAAAAGCAGGACTGCTGTACCAAGTCACGCCACAATGTGTCTGCTTTTCATCATGAAATGACAGCTCGGTGGTTTACTTGCAGGATTGAATTAAACTGAATTTCAAGATAATACTGATAGCTAACCAAATCATATTTTTTTTGTTTAGGATAAGTCAAGTGAATAATATAAGCTTTTGTTAAAGCTCAGTTCAGTAATCCATAGGTGTACAAACTAGGAATTCAAAGTAGCACTGATTTGTATTCCTTGCCTTTTGATCACCACCGCAAGAAGTGCCGAAATTCCAAGTTAGTGGAGTCATTTCATGATTATTCATATACTTTAAGTTCATCATTGTTAATCTTTGGAAACCATTGAAAGTTAACATGTACCCTCACGGGCGGAGCCCAAGGATTCAGGTGATGATGGTGAGGGGCAAGTATGAATAAAAAATAGATATTAGACATAGTTTACTGCCTAGAGAGAAAAGTTAAAGGGAGGAGGGGTAAAGTTTTTTTTTTTTTACACTTAATTCCTCGAACTATACAAGGCACTCTGATAAATCATATGGAGGAAGAGAACCAACATATTTGAGTTTCTCGCAAATTCTAAAAATTTCTTGGTTGATGCGTATCGGCCTTGTTCCATTAGGTATCTGTATCCAATCTATTTGTAGATGTCTCTAGTTATCATCATCATCATGAATGACATGCTCTCATACATGGTTAATTTCTACTTATTTTTCTATTCAATTGGAAGATATTTGGATGTACTTTTATATATATATATATATATATATATATATATATATATATATATATATAATTTTATTTAATAAGAAGATTCTCATGAATAAGGTAAGTCATACATGATAATATAGAAATTTATTTTTCTCAGTTCAATTATTTGCGAAGTTATATTTTAGTTTAAAAAAATCAAATAAAAATCTTATTTTTTTATATTAAACTTAAAATAAAAAAATTATTCTTTTTATATTTTTTATTCATAAAATGCCTAGCATAAGAAATATATAAAGAGCCATTAATATTTAAAATTAAAGGTACAAATTTTATTGGATGAATGACTCTCAGTGCTTTATTAGTAGAGAATATAAAAAAATAATTTCTAAAATAAACCTCTTATAAGTAAGGCTATAAATGAGCCGAGCTGGCTCATGAGCAAACTCGGCTCGACTAGTCTCAGCTTGAATTAAACTTGACTCAAATCAGGCTTGACTTGAATTCGATTCGAACTCAAATAAGTTCGAGGAGACCCCTGCTCAACTCGGCTCAGCTTGAATAAAACTCGAACTCAATACTACTCGACTCGACCTCGAGCTTGAACTCGAATATAATTTTAAAATTATATATAAATAATATATATAAAATAAATAATGCATATATATGCATATTTTATATAAACATAATTATTAATTTAAATATATATTTATAACATACTCCCTCCATTCTTAGATTAATAACCCTATTTGATTAGTTCATTTTAAAAAATCTAATTGAGCTATTAATCTAAGACGAATAAAATATATAAAATGACATATAATCACATATTTATATACTAATACTATGTATCATATTGATATATGAGACCCGTTTATATGAGTCAAGGCTCACTCATGACTTGTTTATATCATCGTATTACGATCTAAGAATACACATAACTCGGGAAGTAAATTAGTTTATGTCTTTTTGCGCATTTGGATCTTGATTTGATGGCCCATGATATATTTGCTCATGCTGACGTACAAGAGTCTAAACTCATATAAAAAAATTTTATGATATATATCTTTGTTAAATTATAACAGATATATAATTTTTATATATAATATATATTTTATAAAAATAAAAATATTAGAGATGCAAACACTAATATACTTCTTTTGTCCCAAATTAATAGGGCTATTTGATTCTTGAAGATGAACTAAAATTAGTTCAATTAAAAAACTAAATGAAGCTATAAGTATATAACAGAAAGTCAATATGATATCACACTAATATCCTTAAAAATAATTCTAAAAGAAGCATGACATTTGTGGACTAACCTTAGTTTAGAAAAGAATAATTATATATTCTTTTAAAAGTTGAAGCATGACATTAGGATCGTCTTCATCTTACAAAAAATATATATTTTTACATGTACTTTAGAATTTTTTAGAGGCACACTAAGATTATAGAATACCTTTTTTTATTAGTAATTTATAAGCATGTAAATAAAAAAAACACAAAAAAGTAGAGAAAATAGTGCCTAAATAATTTTTTTATTTTTTTCATCTTTTTTAGTAATTATATGTACATAAAAAGAGAAAAATAATAATGTTGTATTTTTTTTAGGATACGTAACTGAAACTTATTTGTCATAATTTTATTCTTTTATAGTGATTATAATTAAATATTCACGGTGTACTCATAATACTTGTTGAGATATATTTATTAATATTTAATACTAAAAATATATTAGTATATATGATACTTCATATATATTATATTTATATATATATTATTTTTATTTTTTTAATTAATACTTATGATTCACTTATTCAAGTTCGAACTCGAGCTCGAACCAAGCTTTGAATTTTTAATTTAAGTCGAGTTTAAGTTAAAAAGTTCGAATTTATTCAAGCTTCGAGCTAAGATCGAGCCGAGCTTCAATAATTTTAACTCGAGCCGCAATAGCCTAATACTCGACTTAGCTCGACTCAGTAACACCCTTACTTTTAAGTCATAGGTACGAGACGTATGGCTATAAAAATAGGTAAGAGCAGGCTATTTTTATAAGTTAATCGAAATATTTAAATTTATTTTAAATTTTCTTATTACCAACCGGAATATTCATTCGACCGTGAATTATTAAAATTAATTTTAAAAAAGTTTACTCCCGTTTAAAAAATTCTCTGCCCAAAGAGGAAGCCCTCGGTGATAATAACTAGAAAGGCGAAATAGATGGGCCATGATGGGTGGGCCCGGCAGAAAAGGGATGAAAGCAACGTGGAATTGGGCCGCTGGGTACCGTTGGTTTGGACCGATACGCAAGGAGGTCCAGTGGACTCGGATCGTGCCACGTCCTTGGTCGGTAACTGCCTCCCTCTCTCACCCCCTCGCTATAAATGAGTCTCCCCGGCCATGGCTGTGGAACTCGCCTTTGATCAGTTCCTTAATCCTTTTAACTCCCTGCTTCTGTTAGTTGGGTCCTCGTCTAACCTCGGGAAAAATGTCTTGCTGTGGTGGAAACTGCGGGTGCGGTGCTGACTGCAAGTGCGGCAACGGCTGTGGGGGGTACTCCCCTCGATCTTCCTCCCATTTCCCTTCTTGTTACTCCATTCTTTCTGTTCCAATATTGGCTTGCCAGTCATGATCCATGCACCTCAGTTGTTTTGTATTCCTCTATGTTTTTTCTTAATAAATGCTCCAATATACTCCTGATTAATATTTTAATCAACGTCGCGGAGGCTATATTAATGTCATAGCAGGTAGCTGATGTCTTTTTCGTTACACTTTTTGGAAAAAAATGGTATTTTCACATAAAAACTCACACATAAAAATTCTATATAAGTGAGCCCTCCTAAACTTTGTGTAGGTCCTACTTGGTTAAGTCCAATAAAAATTATTGTATGAGTTTAACTCTTTTGTGAATTTTTGTGGGTGTTTTTGTTATAGGAATATCACTAGACTAAATTATTTGTTTACATTATTTCTCATTTACGATTATGTTTGATGGGCTCCTCTCGTAGATCTTTTTTGGTGCACAAGTACTGCGTGCAAGAATTTGTTAATTTTCTAATGATCCTACTTCTATCTATTACGTTACTGCCGCCACTATACCTCTTTGATATCTAAATTTACTTTTTGCTTTGCTTTCACAAGCAGTGATTTTTTTCGATACATAAAAGTCTTGTTTGATGTTTATTATTATAATTATTTTATATGTATGTTTCTACTATTGTGAGATGAAAATGGTTCGCCTGCACCATCCATAGATTCAAACGATCTCATCTCTGTTTTGTCGCCTCACAACAACTCTCTTCTTTGGATGCAGTTGCAAGATGTACCCTGATTTCTCCTCTGGAGAAACCAGCACCACTGCTGAAACCCTGATCATGGGGGTTGCACCTCAGAAGGGGTAAGTAAAGCTAATTTTTTAAGTACTTGACTCGACAGAAGTGTGGTTTTTTCTCAGGTCACTGATTTTTTTCTCCTACTGAAAACAATTTGCCCAGTTACTTTGCTGAGGGATCTGAGATTGCTGTTACCTCTGAGAATGGGTGCAAGTGCGGCTCCAACTGTACCTGCGATCCATGCACTTGCAAGTGAGAAGAAAACAGGCTTAAGTACCTTGCGCCCGCCCCTGTGTAGTGTGTATTCTGTTTTCCTATCAAGTATTTGGAGTCTAGTAAAGCTGGTAATGTAATAAGTCAGGGTAGATGATGTCGTAGATGCATGGACTTGTTGCAATAATACAGACAATGATAAGGGCGTATGGTCTGTTTAGCTTGACTTTATGGTGAATGCCTCCATTCATATCAAAAACCCTTTCCATCCTTATCTCTTTCACATCCAGATGTCTTTTCTGGATATGAATGAGATAATCTACTTCTCAGCGACGAAAACCTCTCCATGATTGAGGGCGGCACTTGATTAATGGGCCCTTGGCACATGTACGTACCACCACGCAATGTTCACCACTTTACAAATTCCTTGCACGAGGTTTTCTTTTTCCTGTACTGAGCGAGGACACAGATTCAATTGAAGTTCAAGGACAAAACCAGTTCACATCTAGTCAAAATAAGTGAACTTATATAAACTTTGTGTAGGGCTCATTTAAACGTATAAACTTTAATATTTTTTTTATAGGATCGTGAATGAGAATCTACTTCTCAGCGACGAAAACCCCTCATCATTGAGGGCGGTGCTTGATTGATGGGCCCTTGGCACATTCACCACCATAAAATAATAAATTGACGTATGCCTGCACGCAATGTTCCCAACGCAACAAATTCGGTGCACCAGGTTTTATCTTTCCTTGTAAGGAGCGAGGACACAGATTCAATTAAAGTTCGAGGACAAAACCAGTACACGTTAAAACTCTACTTGAGTTTTAATTAGTCTAAATAAGTGAACTATGAGCAAGTCTTAGTATAAATTTTTGTGGATGATCATCTAAAACTGTACTTGAGTTTTGATTAGTCTAAGTACACATCAAAATCTCTTAGTATAAATTTTGTTGGATGTTATGTTTTTTGGGGGAATATCACTATCCAACAAGAAGATGATCACGAGAGAGCACTCGATATCCATTACTTAAGAAAAAGTTCAAATTTTGGCACCGACTACAACGATGGTTGCAGCTATTGATTGTCAGTCAACAGTACAGATTTCAGGCAGTTCTGATGAGCACACCAACTATCTTCTTTAGAGACGGCCCTGATTGTCAGTTACCATAACGATGGTTGCAGTGGTTGATTGTCAGTCAATAGTAAAGATCAGACAGTCCTGAGCACACCATCCTCTAAAAGGGAAAGAAGTCAGTATCACATCTAATCATAAACAGCCGTCTTTAGAGAAGATGCCCCTGATTGTCTTCTTAAATATATCTTGCACCTGCATTGCGAATCAAATGAGGTGGGGGCGTAAATCCCTGAGGTTGTTCAACATTAGTAAAATCAGACTTGCAGTCACAAACTTATTACCTGCTTGGAGGATAGCCCAATCTTTTCCAGGTCTGATAACTGCACAGGTACGATAAGGTCCTAGTTAGCAAAGTGGATCGGAATCACAAAATCTACACTTGTAAAATTTCGTCTACTTACTGATTTTAAAGGATACGGAGAATCTTCTCTCAACTCAAGTATATAATCAGCTCGTTTGTTCCCAATTCCCTGGTTGAAGGGGACAATAGATGACACAAAACACATAAAAACCCTGAATATTATTGCGCTGAGCATAATAAGTTAACTATGTTCCATACATACCTTCAAGCGCTGAAGATCCTCTCTGCATCACAAAAGCGTATCATAGTTAGTTCCTTTAAAAGATGATTCAAAAATCAAAATCATATTTTCATCTAACACTAATAAAATTTAAAAATGGCATGACAATTGACCACTTGTCTTATCTAAATGTAATATATTCTGATAAACTACTTCACTAAGGAGATGTTTGCCTGTAAACGCAATGCTGGGAAGTTAAAATGCAAACACCCACCACTTGTCTAATCTAAATATAATATATTCTGATAAACTACTTTACTAAGAAATTGTTTGCCTGAAAACGTAATGCTGCGAAAGTTAATATGCAAACACCCCTCTGGCGTGTCATGCGGTGGGAGGTGGTCGGATAGGAAAGCAAATTTTCAAAAAATATCAGATTTCAGTCCCATATTTTGATGGCTTCCTTTCCATACTTGTATGTAAGCCTCCCGGGAATAAGTGCTCATATTATTTCCTCTATGGTGCATTTTCAAGGGGAAATTCTTCACATAAACTCTTTAAAGGCAAGAACGCCAGAAGCTATTACTGTCATTTTAGTGGAAAATTTTAATATTTATTCTGTGCATAGCCGAGATTTACTTGCATATCACATTACCTTCCTCCTCATCGTCATCGATTTATGAAAAAAAACCATGGTAATATTCATCTTATTCCATCAGCTGGTTAAAAAGTTCAAAGTCTATCCGTGCACAAATTTCTCGAGTCTATGAAAGCCCAAAAGACAATTTTACAATTTTGAATATCTGGTTTTAGTGAATCAATGATATCAAAACGAAAAAGGAAAAAGAAGTTGAGGTAAAAAAATGACTCACTTGCTGGCAGTATTCAGAAATTCCAAGTATTCTTCGACAAGAGAATTCTACATGCCAAAGAAAATCATCAGATTATAACATGCAAATGCTTGTAAAAAAGATATAAATCACGTACAGATTATAATGAGATACACATTAATCTCACGAACTTTGCATTTACAAACCTTCAAATTAGAGGCACATGAATTAAACCTATCTAGAGGAGTCCCAGTCATTGGAGAATTAATTGCAACGTAGGATGTCTTTGGACTTCGGGGCCTGAACTTAACGACACAAAACTGATCATTAGGAGAAAAATCTTCTCGTGGTGGTGTAATTGTATTTGAATCCATAGGGGAGAATACAGTTCTTATGGAACCCTTGAGTGCTTCAATTCGGTCTTTAATTGATGGAAAACCAACACTATCATGAGATGATGGAGTTGCCACATTCTCCTTGTCCTGAGACTCATCTGTGATATTGTAAAGTGAGCACAATTTGGTCCAAGATCATAAACTATCAAAAAAGGAAAAAAGTTAATGAATTTCTAAAATATAGCACCTACATTGAAATGTTGCCGAGTGTACTGTCTCCATGTTTTCTTTCATGTCTCTCTGGCCAATCTGTATGAGAAATGTCGAAATAAAGGAAAGACGTTCAACAGGCCATAGTAGCTGGTGTATTCCAATTGAAAAAGAAAAATGATATACTCTACGTTTGTTTGTCTACGAGATGAACCCACGGGCTTTCTCTCCAACTGTTGATCATTGGGGTCCACACCTTCAATATATCATTGGGTCACTGTGATTCTCAGCCCGTGGCTTATCTCGTGGATAACAACCAGTAGGAGTTAGCATTTGCCGTAAAAAACCTTACATCAGCTTCATTTCTTCCAGCTTGTTTTAACTGACTACTCTGCTCTTTTCCGCACTCTTTCAAAAAGCATGATCCATCAACACGTGCATTATCAAAATGGTATTCCGGGTTATCTAATTCATTTTGAAGTGCCTCCTACAAACATACATGTAAACAAATTAACAAGATCATGTAAAATTCATGCAAGAAAAAAAACAAAGAAGGAAGGCATGGGCTGCAGCAAAACACGAGTAGATTGTCTATATGATAAACTTATAAAAATATGTTCCGTGGAAATATTTGAAAAAGAGTTGCGTACGAGGTGCAGATATGACTGAAATATTGGACCTACCTTTGTCGCAGTTGTGTTCGAAGCAGTGGACTTAAATAATTTTCTGCAACCATTATATGAGCATTAGAATACAGCAAATGACAAACTCATCCCAAAGTAAATTTTGTTTCAAATTTACCTTCCTCTTAAATTAAGCTTCTCTTGATCTGAAATTTTCTCCTTTGCTGAAGACAAGTTCAAATCAGGTCGATTTACAGAGCTTGCAGGAGTTCTTCCCAGATATGGAGAAAATGGTGTTCCTATTCTCTGTGCACTCTTCGTTTTCCCTTTAGATTCAAGCCAAGCTCTTAGTTTGGCCTCCATATCTACTTTCTCTTTTTGGGACTCTTGCTTGCGGTCAGAAGAAACATGGTTGACAATTTGGCGGGACCGAGCTGCCAAGCTAACAGTATGAATTGCTTCGTGGTAGGAAACCGGATTCTAGAAAAAAGAATGGAAGAGAAAATTTTAGAATTGACTAATTTTAACGACATAAAAAATTGCTGATAACGCTTGTTGTTGTGCATTTCCTAAGAAGCCATGTTAATAATAAATCTTACCAGACAAGCGATCATTAGAGAATGACTGGGGCCACCTAACGAATCCTGCAGTATTCGGGTCAACTTGCTGTCTCGATAAGGCACATATGGCTTATTATTATTCAGAGCACATATGACCTTGGATAATGCAAATAAAGACTGGTTTATAGTGGCACTTTCCTGCAAACGAATTCCATCATTGCATGTTTTCTTGTTGTCTTCATTACCTGGTATAAAGCATTCAATAGAAGACTCATTAATTTCATTTCCAAAGAGGTCAACATTCTTGCAAAATTTAGATTGCACGCAAATAATTAGAAAAAATTTTGGATACTGAAATGGATAAAAACCTGCCAAATCAATGAGATTAAGCTTTCCTGAGATTCTACGGTTCAACCCTTCTCCACGAGTAGAAACGACAATCATGAGGACCCCGTGGCTTCTGCTTGAAACATCATTAAGATTTGTGTGTGCTACTTTCCTCCTTTGCACACCTGATGCAAATACCTCATGGAATTCGGAAATAGAGCTGACGCGGACCTGAAATTCATCCACCAATTAAACAAAACCTTCAGTACTCGGCATCAAAAGAGGGTAGAGTGGCAGATTCAGAGGCGTTAAATCTTTCTTCAGTAACCTGAGAGAGGCCCTTGAGTTGGACTCGACCATCCTTATTTTCAAACACGGAAATCTCCTTGGCCTTTGGTTCCAGGAGATCGTAACAACGCTCCATATAAATTTCGAAATAAGAAATTTCCACAGAGCTTCCTGTGCTTTCACACATAGATAGAATCGTACTCATGGCAAGCGGCATTAGGCCTGGCTGCTCATCTGTACCCTGTTGACCAATTACAAGCAGAGCAAAAAAGGGGAGCTTTTCAAAACAGCATATAACACAGGAAACAGGAAAAGTCTTCAACTTACCTGCATGGTGAAGGTTTTCCCACTTCCGGTTGCTCCATAAGCAAACACAGTGGCGTTATAGCCGTGGAAAATTTCAGGAAACAGAGGGAAAACTTCTCTGTCAAAAACTTCACTCGGATGGCTCTGCTGTCCGTAGAAAGAGTCCAACTTGTAGCACTCATTGCGGCTGCGAAGTAAAAATACTGGCATTTTGCATGAGCCAAGAGTAATGACATCAAGAAGGAACCTCAACCATAGAAAAATAAACGAACACACACCTGGTATCCGGATCTTTGATATGGACAGTGACTTCCTGGGAGTCTCCGCCTTCCGACTCCAGAAGCGCGATACAGGGGAGTTGGTCTTCTGAAGCCCTCTCGGAATGGAGAAATGGGCGAACTCTCACCACTACCCGAACTTTGGATCCCGGGCGTCGGGACGATGACACAGCTGCGGCAGATTTAGGGGTGTTGGGGACTACTGCAACGGGAGTTACCGCCATTGGGGACCGAGTGCATGCAAGCTAGCAGAAATTTCACGGACAAAAATCGGGATTTGGGAATGCTGCGATTCCGACTTGCAAAAAATCACACATTTGGATTTTGGAGGCGCGCGCGAGAGAGAGAGAGAGAGGGAGGGAAGTCGATCTAGTAAAAGAGAAATGGTGAGCAGTTGTTGACCGTTGGGGGAAAAAGAGAAAAGAGAGGAAGCATTATTATTAATTGCGTTGGATTTTGAATGTTTGAAGTTTGAACGAACCGGCGACTGAAAAAAGTACGTCGTTCACTCTTTGGACTTCAGGTTGACCTCGGGACGTTCCATGTGTGGCCCACATGGGTCCCACTTAAGATGGACGGCTCCTGTAATTAATTTCTCCTTCCATTTAAGCAGGTAAAAATTTTATATCAGAATTTTCCAACCGTTGAAGCCTAGTTAGGGAGAACGTATCCAGTGGAACGTGTTCCGCCACGTGGCCTTGTATATATGTTCTTTTGTCTTTAAACACTTAATTCGAAATCTGTGTTTTTATCTTACTCAATTTTAAGTACGTACAAATTCATAAAATGTGTCCCTAATTAATAATACATATCTACCAGGTGTCCCTTGCAACGATTCCACTAAATATTTTTTCCTAATTAGGATCCAAAGTTTGCAAGTCATCCTACTTGGGGAAGGCATTCATTGTCATTGAAACCGTTCTACCACGCAGTCATGTCATGTATAGGCCCATTAATGTTTTAACAGGTAGACTTAATCTAAAACCGGAATTTATTCATGTTTAAATACGTAAAACCTATCTGCATCTATTAAACAATAAATGGACATATTTAGTATATAGCCTGGAACTGGTTGCACTGGATAATTGTTCTTGCTTGAGATAGTGAAAGAATAAGAGCTTTCTTATCATTTCTTGACAACTCTATTGACACATGAGACCCCCTTGGTAGAATAAGCTTACAGTGTAAAAAAAATGGAGTAAGAATATTAACATCCTTATTAATATATGCAAAATTCAAGTGATGTGAACAGATGCAATCTCATCCTCAGTCATGCACCGTCCCCAAAGAAATGCATCCATTATATGCATCTTTGCATCAGATCCTTCACTGTCTGACCTACCAAAGGCATCTAAATCCGTTGGTGGTCTGACACCAATCCAAACATCTGTTCCAGCTTCCCATATCCCACTAGTACTCATCATGAGAGGCAACCAGTCTTTTTATTTTTACTTTCTTTAAAGCAAAATTCAAGTGAATCACCCAAAAAAAAGCCATTGCCTCGAAAAAAAGAACTCTTGTTAGGTGAATATTTTAATACTCTCTCTACTTCCCTTTTAATGGTATTGTTTAGGAAAAAATATTTGTCGTGGATAGAGTAGAAAGGGTTAGTGAATTTTTAAATGTAAAATTTCTTAATAAACATCACTTTCTTTTTCAAATGTGGATAATTAAAATGGGAAAGAGGGAGCATGATAAAAGACTCCAATAGATAGTTGTACATCCCCTGTT
Source organism: Saururus chinensis (assembly GCA_035235625.1). NCBI lineage: Eukaryota > Viridiplantae > Streptophyta > Magnoliopsida > Piperales > Saururaceae > Saururus > Saururus chinensis. The sequence goes on from CP141145.1 coordinate 40,847,188, forward strand.
CGTCCAAATGTTTAAAACCCATTTCAAACTTCAAGTTTCAAATTTTCCTCCGGGGTTGAGATCTTCATACTTGCGGGCAAATGCCAAAACAGAATGTCAATTGTTCCGTTTGAAATAACCGTTTGTACAAGTTATTTGAACAATTCAGTATGCACGGCACAATCCTAATAAAAACCCTATATCATTCAATCTACCATATTTCATGCAACTCATCTCGCCTACATTTAATGATGGGTTCATGAATAATTAATGACAAAAGAGTAGATTGATACACGACAATGCCAATTTCTACATATATTATTACCAGTGGCTTTTATTGCATAGATAGAGAGGAAGCACGCGCTACTTCTTACAATATGTCCACAAATTAGTGTTTATTTATTGTTCCGATGTCTCTAGTTTTCTTTCGATCATGTCAGATAGTTGAGGAACTCAGCAGCAGTGGCAATGGCACCTCCTGTGATGGCATCCACCATGACCTTATCCTTGTTATTGTTGCATACAGCAGACACCAACGCACCGGTAATTGTTCCTCCTAATAATGCATTCTTCTGTAGCACCGCCAAATCAACAAAAAATTTAGTCATATGCCTCTCGAATGATTATTGAATACAAATTTGGATCTCTCTAAACAATGGCATATGTAGTTTTGATGGCTTAATATATTTGTCTGCAATGCATAGCTACACTTCCCGAGCAGGAACGGCCTCTAATATTTATTTCATAATTCATCCCATTTGATTGGGAATCATAAGTAGATATGCAGTAAAAACGACCAACAAAACCATATGCGGCAAGTAGCTAAACTCTGGTGCCATAATTCAAATTTACCCAATCTCTGGTCCCACGGATCCTTTCCATTCCATATTCCATTCCAACATATACTCCTGCAACACTGCCTGCAGGTGTCATGATCATGAAGGAAATTAGTGAACATTTAGATTAAGAAAATACATTCTACAGAGTTCAAATTAACTTAACATTTGAAAGTTAACCATCCTACCCCAATAGGCACCTTCCTTGCACATCTTCTTCAACTGCGGTAACCCAAGGACATGTCAGCAATATAAGAAAAATATCTTAAATTTCTCTTTGCACATGGCACTGTTGTAATTCATAAGGAGTCTCAAGTTTATTTGGAAGAGTTAAAAAATTGGAGCAACTGACGCATAACTTATGGTGAAGCTTGAAAGAAACCATCCGTAAGAACCTTATTTTGATCTATTTAGTAAAAAATGTACCAGACAAATAACAAGAATGCCCGCATAGTAGTATGGAAATGCAGTACTAGAGCAAAAACAGATACTAGACACATCAGATCAGATGAAAAAAATAAAATCCAATGAAGATGGTTATAATTCAATAAAGGCATAGAACAACGGCTTTCAGTATGCACTACTGAGATATGCCATACTAACACCAGCTATGTAGTCTAAACTAACCAATAGCTGGTTATATGGAACTAGAAATTCCAACAAATTAATATTTTGTCAAGTATGTGATGCCTCTTTTTGTCTCCTTATTTTCGAAATAAATTACAATCTAAATGAATTCTTTAGGTTGGTAGATTGTCCGGATGGTGGACCATTCCATCGTGCAGACGTACCATCTCACTTCAAATACCATTCTATATCTTCCATAAAAGATGAGCAGATAGTTTCTGACAAAGTTAGAATTTAGAATTAAATGCACGGTAATCTGTTAATTGACATTATGAGGGTCAAATATATAAGAAAAGGATGCAAACTCTCACCGTGTCCTCAAAGTTGATATGGCCTCCTGCAACGATTTAGAACAAGAAATTATCAACTGGGACAGAGATTAAAGCGTCCGTCCACGCAAGGAAGAACAAAGTATGTAGCAAGAAATGCAATTTATCAATAGATAAAAAACAAACACAATTTTGCAGATATCTACACTTCCCTTTTCGTAACCATCTTATATAACTTCGACAAAAAGAGTAAAAGTGTCAAGGCTTCAAGGCTGTATTTGACTGTACATGCATGGTTAGTAAAGAATAACAATTCATCATTTTAATAGTTTTCTAAGACAACAGCAAGCAAACTATACAGGCACTTGTTTTCAAAATGCACATGATCCCTCAAGGCAATTTGCAGAACGACCAATTTTCAGAGAAAGAACATCTGCACATTCTCACCAGCTTCATGTGCTTTACTACCTTAACTGAAAAGTTAGTTCGTCATTTAGTAAACAGCAAGCCATTTGTGCTAGAGAGACAGTGGTCCGGAAGCAAACCCTTACAATATGACCAACATTCACGCACCGCATGGTAGATCACGCTCTAAATCAGGCAATTTGGAAGACATGGACTCAAAAGAGAACAAAAAAACAGAACTTCCACAAAGAATTGAGAACCTTTGCGCAGGCAGTGATAGGATTCCTCCGCGGCTACTCTCGTAGCTCCGACCTGCCACATGAAAAATTATGAAAATCGCCGCAAAATGTGAGTAAGAAAAACACCTCAGACAAAAAAAACAGAGGAAGGGTGAAGTTGCGCACGGTTCCGATCTTCAAGAAGCCATCCACAGAGCGATTGAGGAGGGGGTTTCCCATGTCGACGATGAGGTCGACCTTGGGCGAGTTGATAGAGGCCGAAAGTCTGCTCCTCGGCATCTTCAGCTCCCACTCTCCAGTCGTCCCACCTGACTCACGAGGACGGATTTGACTTCAGGGCTCCCCACACCGGCTCTAATAAGTAATAACGCCGCCCTAGCAAATGAGCAGGCATGTGCGCCTCTGGCACACATTTCTAGCTTCGTCCGTGTGGTTTATTATCAATTTTTTTTTTTGGCTGGATTTCGATCGCCATTTCGCCACCTTCAGTGTCCGTCTATTTTGGTGGTTGATAGTGGTGCAAATTTGGCAATACGGAAACAGACAAAGAAAGAGGTGTTGCTTAGCAGTGTCGCTGGGCAACCGATGCTAAGCACGTAAGGGAAAGAAGGGCAGCGTATCTTATGCAGATATCTCGAAGGAATCCAGCCATCGCTCACTGACAACGGGGAAATATGTTTGATTCCGTTCAGATCGAAGCCAATGTTTGTGTACGTGTAGAGTGATGAGCGATCGTGAGCGAAAAACTTTTTGCTCAACTGTTTGCAGCTTGTAATGCTACCTAGTCCGCACTCACGAAGCATTAAAGTGTAGTAGTATTTGTGATACATGCTACCTATACATGCTAGGAGCATTAAAGTGTCTTATATGTTTGTGCACGTACACGATGCTTGACCTAATTGCTAATTACATACATGCTACGTAGTCCACACTCACAAGTTGTAATCAGCCAACCGTTAGATCACTCAAAATCGATAATACACGGCGCACAAGTCTCACACAAAATTTAATTTTTGTAAATATGTACACCGATTGGTAAACCACTGCCCCGCAACCCTCGAACCGGCTGATCAGACTCAACACTCACAAGCTCGAAAGTCCACATAGGACATAGAGTCTGCAGTGCATAAAGATGCCCACGTGATATTGGCTTGATTCACATGCACAAAACTGACAAGTTTGAGTTTGAAGTTACTCGAAAAAACAGAGTACTACTTTTGGTAATAAGAAAACTTGACAAGAAGAGTTTATGTTTTTTTCTTTTTTGACATTTTTTTCTTTCTACACAAACAAGTGAAAAATTACAATCTATATAAAAAATTTATAACTTATGTACAGATTTTACATATATTAGTTCACGGCAGAAGAAATGTCTACTAGAAGACTTGAGCTGTATATAAAGCATCCATGAAATGGTTCTTCTACGTAGTAGTTGTAGATAGGTCTATTCTTTTTATGATATTTAGACTAAAATTAATACTCAAATTAACACATGAAAAATATTAAAATTAAAACATATTAAACCTGGCTTCATTTCTCGTATATACTCATATTAATAATTATATTTAAAAAAAATTATTAATAAATAATAAAACTCAGTTTAAGTATAAAAAAAGAAAAATAAACTTATGATATTTATTTAAGTACTTAATTATTTAAATTTTAAAAAATAAAATTATTAATATAAAAAATATATTTTTGCCAAGGACGGAAGGAGTATATTATAAAGTTTAAGCGAGTTTTTTCCAGCTTTTTAAGCTATTTATTAGGGTTACATGCATATAATTTACCTTTAGAGCTTTCGAGCCTTTCCTCGGTCTCTATTTTTAGTTTTTTGGTACAAATTTCCTGGGTTTATTGTCCTGCCGGGCTGCGTGCGGAAGCAGAAGCAGCTTCGTTTTCCGCGAGAAATCTTTCCGGTTACTTTACCATTTGCCGCAAGGCCGAGAAGGAGAACATGGATAAGAGCGGCATGATGACCGATCTCGGGTCTCTTACCGAAGAGGACCAACTTAAAATGGCCGCCGTCTTTGAGCAGCTTCAGATCCGCGACAGGTTTTTCTTTACCCCAATTTTTGTGTATTTTGTTTCTCCCATGATGTTTCTCTTACATTTTCCTTGTACAGTTTATTTATACCTTTATTTCTGTCCATTCTGAATACAAAATGAACCTAATTATTTGATCCGAGTAGTTTGCTGCTGATTTCGTCTTCCTTTATGCCTGGACTTTATTTCAAGCACTGTCAGATGGTCTTTAAATTCTTTTGATGAGAGAAAGTCACTCCGAACTTGTAAGGAATCACCTTATCGCTGTATCCCCTGCAAAATGCCGACTTTCAGTGCATATACCTAGTCCTGTTTCTCTTTTATCTCTTTTACTTCCTTATCTTCGATATTCTCCAGTTTGTGTCCTTCAAACTTGACGTATCAACGGGCAGTTAGGGCGTTATCTTTGACTCAATTGTGTGTCACATTGACTCTTGAATTTTGTTTGCACTTTATGGAATTGGTCGCCAAAATAAAGTCCCATGTCATTGAATCTAGGATGACGAGGTTATGGCACATGAGAAGTCAAATGTAACGAGCGTTTTGAGCTTGTTGATGACTTGTGAATGTACCTCCATAGCATTTCACATGATGAGTACGCTCAGTCATGTAAAGTCAATATAGTTTATGCAACAACATTGAGCAAATGCAGCTTCTCATATATTTGCAGATTGCTACTCGATGTTAATATGTATTGTCCATGATTGCTTGCCTTTCAAATTCCCTAAATTAGGAACATGCTAATTTTTTTTTACGAAGTTCAATGTGTTATTTTGCATGATTTTATTCACTGAGAGATCCTTGTTGAGAATGTCCAGCTTTCATTTCAACTATTATCATCAAGTCAAATATGAAATATTATATGATTTGAATGGTATACATTTCAGGAGCTTCTAAATCTCCTGATTTTTTTCTCACTTCTAAGTCTGTCTATTATATTGAAGCAATAATCTGAGCAGGGTTGTAGTTAAGGTTGCTAACTCGTCAAGCCAGCTGAACAGGTTCTGCTCGAATTTAACTCGGCTCAAAGGGGGCTCCACTCGGGCTCGGTTCAAACTTGAAAGTAAGCAAGCCGAGCTCGAACAAGGGTTAGATCGAATCAACTCGTCTCGAAACTGATTGTTTCAACTCGAGATCAACTCAAAGCTCGGCTCAATTTGTTATACATCATTTCTTACATATTATACCCATATTATATGAATTTCTTAACTTTCACCTTTTATGTACCCATAATATTCTATGTTATTTTTTATAAATATATATACTATATCTATATTAATGCATAGTATATAATATGCTATATAATACCCATGTTATACCATTGTATTTCAAACTAATATAAATCCTACTACTAATAAAATTTAGAATGTAGGTACAATAAATTTTTTTATTCCTATTCTACCCTTATTCATCTATATAATATTATTTAATTTTTAAATACTACCTTTAATCATCTTAGTCATCCTAATCCTAATAAATATAAATATGTAATTCTACTTGCATAATAAATATTCTTAATTCAACCAATCATATTGGTTTAGAATTGGAGATTTACTGAACCATATCTAGATTTTGCCTACAAATGTATCCCGTGTACCAAGTCTAGTTTTTTACCTATTAGTTTAAAATTTTTACATCTTTTTGTGAACAAATATATCCGGTGATCCAAGTCTAGATTGATCTTATTTTAACCCTAGATTTTGAAGTAATGCTTACAACTTTAATAGAGTGGAATTATAGTTATAATCTTTTTATTTTTGTAATGTTGATGTGATTCTCCAAATTAATATGGTTTTTTATTGGGAAATGTATTTGGTTTGTAAATGGGATTCAATCCCGACTCGAACGTAGGTTCAAACTCTTGAACTATATTTTCGAGTGCAAGCTCAAGTATAGTCTTGAGTTCCTTGGCTGAACTGAGCCCGAGCTGAGAGTGTAAGTGTTTGATTGAGCTTGAGCCAAATTATCATAAATCGAATGAGTAAAAAAAAACCCAAAACTCAGTTTGACTTGGCTCGTTAGCGCCCTTAGGTGTAATCAAAGAGTACAAGAGGTGGCAGTTGCCTTTTCCCCCTCCTCAAACTTTTTTATACATAGTAGGATAGTAAGATATCATGTCATAATCATCACATAAGCAATGGCTGATCCCCGCTGGTCAACTAGCAATGCCAGATCACCTCCTTCTTCTCTCTCAAAGCCTCTACTACTACTTCCTCTAAATCCTTTATGACTGCCCCTTCTCCAACCAGTGAACCAACCCCAACCTTAGCTCTAGCCCCATCCCTTTCCTTCTCCTCCTGAAATACAATAGAAACAGTCATTCTGGTGGTTGGCTTTCCATCCCATGATGCTTCTTCTTCATCAACTCCCTGCAACTTGGAATCCTTATTGTCAGTTCCCAAGGGACCTGCGAAGAAGAAGAGAAATCTGTACTATGTGGAGATTGTTGGCCGGCAGATGAGGGTTTGCATGAAGTCCTTTGATAGGCAGTCTAGGAGGCATTTGATCTAGCATGATGATGCAGAAGTAGGGTTTAAAATCTATTAAGGAGTGGTTTGAACCCTTAGATGTCACTCTCAGAAGCTTCTGATAGCTGTGGTAGAGTTTGGCTGAGATAAAAATGGCATTGAAGAGGGAGAGTTTAGAGGAACAAGCAGTGAAGTAGATGGTGATTCTATAGAGAAAACTGGGGGATAAATATGAAGACGACTGTTAAAGCTAATGATTTGGAAGAAGTGGACTTGGTGAAAGATGATGAAGAGATAGGGAGAATGAAAAATCTAGGGCAGAAAACTTAGAAAATGAAAATGGAAATTTTGTAACAAAAAAAGTGTTTTCTGCAACAACAAAAAATAGTGGAAATGTGAAAGGAAGTGAGACATAGGTTAGTCCATGCTTTGAGTGGAGTGTCGGCAATTGGCCTTGGAAAAGATGCTGAGAGTAGGATGGTTGTAGCTGACATCCATTTATCGAACAAAAAAAGTATGAGAAATGTCTACTCCTGATACTGACCTATCACTTTCATGCGGCTGTCTCATAATAAGAATTTCACTAGTGCATATCTTTTCGATCAATATCTAGGTGTTGGTGGAATGTTTCTTCTATCTAAAAAGTCTAATATACTATAACAATGAGCTCATTCTTTTATAAGATGCTTACAACTGTACCTTCTTTATGGGTGTTGCTATATGGGGGCGGTGCCACAGAGCAAGAGGGGTCACCCTACTGAACTCCTCCCAAATTTACTATTTACATTATTTTACAAATTTTTTGTACTTGAGTCACACACTCTGAATCGATATCTTGTTAACAGTCACTTAGATGCTCCCATTGTGGTTGCCCCCTTTGATCGAAATTTCTAGCTCTGTCCCTGAAGTTGAGTATGGTTTGAGCCTCTTACCAATACAGCACTGGGTCAGGATATGGTGCTACCATGATCCTATTTATAATTTTCTTTTGTTCTCATACATGTGAAAGTACATTTATTTAAGGAATGACTGCAAAAGTTGTCGAACTAGTGTTCAAAATTACTACAAAAACTCAATAATTTCCTTTTCCACTCTACTCGCTGTCTCAAAAATTGAATATGGAATATATAAATACAGCTCATAGAAATTAGTCATTTGTCGCTGTTCAAATTTGGAAGCAACACACTTTTATATTATAATCAATAGGGAGACCTAAAGACTGCTGTTCTTAAGAAATAAAGTATTAATTCAGTTGTTTCATTCTCCCCCATGAAATTTACGGTTGTGAACTTGATGTGTTTGGCTACGTTTGTCCTTAAATAGGGTACTCAGCAGGGTAGCACTGTTTTCAAATGCCGTTTTTATCATTTTAAGTTGAAATTTCAGGTCTGGGTTGCTCGAATTAAACACTAAAGCTGCCGCTTTCTTCGGCTCTGAGCCTGTATATGAGTTATTGAAAATCAATTTGAGACCAGACAAAAGCTATTTTAATAGCTGGCATTTGATCAATGTTTATTTCCAGTTTCTATTATGTCAATATGCATTATTCTTTTTATGTAATGACCTCTTGGGTATAATGTTGCCATTGTTTATATTGCAGTCTGAAAATGTACAATTCCCTGGTGGAAAGATGTTTCACTGACTGCGTGGATTCCTTTCGTCGGAAGACCTTGGACAAGCAAGAAGAGACGTGTGTACAACGGTGTGCTGAGAAGTTTATGAAGCATACCATGCGAGTTGGTATGAGATTCGCTGAGCTTAACCAAGGTGCCGCTACACAGGATTGACTTGATTGAGGAGGATCTCTTTCAGTTGCTTTTAGGTCATAAAACGACTTACCTATTCCGATAAAGTGTTATTTATTGTTTCATGCATTGGAGGGTCTAGGGTGCAAACTAACTTTTTTCGAAATAATACTCTTACAATATGGTATGATGAGCGGTTCTCATAACTGTAATTTCTTGGTGGCATAAGCACACTAAGAGGGCTTATATAAGTAGGTGAAAATTCTTTTGCAAGAACGACGGCACCTATATTAATTTTTCTTGCTCCACAATTTTTTACAGAACTCCTAACTCACCCTATGTGAATCTTTCCATATGTAGTTCACATGATGAGGACATGATAGGGACTCATTTAAGTTTTTGGTTCTTGTGAACTCTAGTCCTTTGAGCTCATGAAATCTTGTCAAAGGACGCTTCCATTGAAACAGTTGAAAACTATGATGCTCAGATCCTTTGAGAAAGGCTTGTTATATAGATCGGTCCAGATCTCATTGCGCCTTCAGCTTCCTGGCCCAATCCGCATGTGGCAAAAATTACCGGCCCAATCCCATGTGGCGAAAAGTTATCCAGTAGAAGCGTTCTTAGTAGATGATACGTTTAACTTATTTGTACGAGTTTAAAACTGAGTAAATTAAGGCATTATTTGTACGTGTTTAAAACTGAGTAAACTAAGGCATAAATTGCGGTTTAAAGATGAATAAATAGCGGTTTACTGGATACTTTCTCCCATATGGCATACTATTTTAGGCTTGGGCCGTAAGCTGACCAAGTTTGGGCCGGGTGGCTATTTGGCTCGATGCTTTGAACTTTTTCAGTAGTCTGAATTGCCGTGCGCGCCTCGGCCAGTATGGTCCAGAAGGACAGAACACCGGGTCAACCAAGCCGCCTCCTTCGCTTCTTCCCCGGTCACAGCTGACAGCTCAATAAGAGGTTCTACTTACCCCGGCGGCTCTGCTCAGCAGCCATCTTCCCCGTCCGCTGCCATGGATAGTACCGTAATTTCCCATTTTACCCTCGGCAACCGAATCCGCCTCAACGTCGGCGGCAAGCTCTTCGAGACCACCGTCTCCACCCTCCAGTCTGCCGGCCCGGACTCTGTCCTCGCCGCCCTATCCGCCCGCCCTTCCCACAACCTCGACGACCCCGTTTTCATCGATCGCGACCCCGACGTCTTCTCCATCCTCCTCTCCCTCCTCCGCTCCGGCCGCCTCCCCTCCTCCGCCCGCCGCTTCTCCTCCCAGGAGCTTGCTGACGAGGCGCTCTACTATGGCCTCGAGTCCCAGCTCCGCGCCGCCATGTCCCCGCCCCCTCTCTCCGGAATCGACGCCTCGATAGTCGCCACCGTCCGCCCCGCCGCCGATGCCTTCCCGACCTCCTTCTCTCCCAGCGCCGACGGCTCTCTCTGGGTCGCTCATGGCGGCCAGATCTCCGTCTATGACTGGAGCCTCGCCCACGCCGGCACCCTCCGCACCCACCTGGACGACATCACTTCCCTCCGCCGTGTCTGCCCGGAGATCGCGGCGATCGGCTCTGACTCTGCCGCGGGGGTCCACTTCTACCACGTCGCCGGCGGGAGACACCTCGGATCTGTCCACTGGTCGGATCCGTCCGATCCCCGCGTCTATAAAGCCCGCGTCACCGCCGTGGCCGACTCGGAGGACTCAGTCTTCGCGGCTTTCGAGTGTCGACACCGGGAGAATTGCGTTCTGATCATGGACAAGTCGACCCTGAAAACCGTGTCGGAGATCGGCCGCCACCCAGGCACCTCCGCCAAGTCGTCCGTGCCGGAGAAGCTGACGTATTTGCCGGAGAGTGGCCTCCTCTTCGGATGCGCCGTACATTCGGGGGCGTTCGGGTTCTCGGGCTACGTCCGCCTGTGGGACGTGCGGACCGGGAACATAGTTTGGGAGACGAACGAACCGGGGTCGGGCCGGAGCAGCCGGTTCGGGGACTCATTCACGGATGTGGACGCGGACCCGGACGAGTCGAGGATTTTCAAGGTCTGTTCGAAATCGGGGGATGTGGCGGTGGCAGACCTCCGTAATTTAGGGGAAGACCCGTGGGTATATTTGGAAGAGGAAAATCCGACCCTGAGGAATCCCGGCGGGAGCGGGAGCAGCCTGATCCACTGTTACAAAGGGCAGGTATTCGTGGGAAGGGATGGCAGTTTGGAGGTTTGGTCCACAGTCAAAGGGGAGGGGAGCGCAGGTGTTTGCGAAAATGCCTACAAGAGGAATTTTGTCGACAAGGAAGAAATAGCAAGCAGGGGGTTCATAAGGAAGATGGAAGGGGGAGGAGAAAGATTGTTCGTTAGTAGAGAAGGGGTTGAGGGGATTGAGGTATGGGAGAGCTCCGATCTGTCTGCTGCCATTTCTGTTTCATGACTGTGGTGCTGCTTGGGATTTTGTTGAAGCAAACAATGAAAACATTGAATCGTTCTATGCGCACAACTTATGGAATGATAGGTGAATTTTCATCAACTGTATTTTGATAACTTTTTATGCCCTTGGATGGCAGCAAAATGCATTGAAATTGAACGGAGGGTGCTGCAACTGTTTTTAGTGAAGTTACTATGCCCTTGGATACGAGGAAACTTTGTTGCTCTCGCTGATTATGGTTTTGTATTCCATCACAAGCTCAGTGTAAATGGTGGAGTATTTATTTTTTCAGTCCCATATTAATAGCTTTATTTAGAAAAAAAAATTGTTCCATAGTAAATCAATTTAAGTGTTCGGGCACTTTAAAAAAAGTATCTCAGAAGTTTATTTTTCATTCTCTCAGCTGGAATCTCATCATCCAATAAAAATTATATCTTTTTAAGTAGAGCTTATTATTACAGGACAGATGGGAGTACGAGATAAGCACTACAGCTGGGCGATAATAAACTACCTTGTAGTGAAAACGAGACTATATATATATTGGTGCATTTTTCTTTACTGCTGCATTGATGAAATTACAACGAGCAATCAACCATGGTTGTGAATACAAACCATAATAAGAAATTAGCATAGCAATCATGAACGTCTCCTCGTGCACTGAGTAATTCTCATATACGCGTGCACCATCCATCCAGCCTCACATGCATTTCTCTGGATTCTACTTGGCTACTTGCATAGTGATTGATGCCCATGTTAGGATGTAAACAGGACTGATACATGGTAAGAAAGAAGTGGAGCCTAACTCAGCAAAAAAAAAGGAACTGGAGCCTGGAGGCAGTAGGTGGTCCAAGGTACATGCATGATGTAAAAGTCTAAAGGGAATAAGAAAAAGGTTGGCGGGCTTCCACTGCTTTACCAGACACAATAACGATGTGCACCAGCAGGGGGCGCTGGCCCGCCTTGTTCCCGTTGCTTTGTTTGAAGATGAACCAGCTTTTTCTACGCGTATTAATCATCCACTGAACCGACTTTTAATAAAAAAACACTAGCTGTGTCTCTCTGTACAACAAAACTTCTTTCACATCCCATCTTTGCCTAACAACAATGCCCATCACAATCTGCATCTTGTGCGCTGTACAAGAGGATGGATTCTGGGCTCTGGCCTTCCTTATTTTGTTCGACCGATTACATGGTTCCTTTAGTAAATTTCTCTTGTTCATTTCTCTTAGTTTGTTGACTACATTGAAAGGAAGCAAATTTCCATATCGCATGCCTCACAGAAATGAAAAAAATGCAGTTTATTATTGAGGATGCCAGACTCGATGAAATCATACACTTATCTATTCAGTGATCCACTCCCAAAAAAGAAGTAAAAAAATCAACGGTTAAATTAAAATTGTTTAAAGAAAAACATTGATATGAAAAGAGATATACCACCCTCGTCAACAAAAAAAAAATTAAAAGAAAAACAAGAGATAAGAAAGAATATGTTTTCATTACAAAATAAGCATAAATGATAATGGAAGAGGGGATATGGAGAAATTTACTTCAATGAGCCATGGCTACTGGAGGCGAAAATCCGATGCTTCTTTGGCTAGGATAAGCTAGCATGGCCGTGTGGTCCAAGAAATCGGTCAGAGAAACCACAGACTGCAAAATTGTTCTAAGATCTTCAGCACATGAGAAGCGTGCAACACCTTCTTGTCTCACAGCATAGACATAGAAAGTGATGCACCCCTTCCTGAACTTAAATCTGGCCATCTCACACCCCGTTAGTCCTCTTATTAGCCTCTTGTTCACTTCTCCAAGAGGAATTGCAGACGGCCATATTCGATCAATTTCAGATTTCATAGCCTCGGTATCAAAGACAAAGATAAGTACCTTGGACTTTTTGGTGCCGAGTCCCAGCGTTAGTGTGTGCCAAGCATGGTGAGCTAAGATGGTGAAGTTGGTGGGGAGGAAGGTGATGGTGGAAGGGAAGGGAATTGAGTTGGATTGACTGCAGGGAGAAGGTGGAATAGAAAGTAGACGTAGGAGCTCAAGCGATACAGCCCTGCGAACGGTGAATGATTTCACAACAAACTGACCTCCAAAACGAAGTCCTTTTACTTCTGAGTTTCTCTTGAATGAAGGGTCGGATGCTGATTTCTGTGACTGTTTTTGCTGCTTCTGATCATTTGCGTAATCTGCTTTCTTATGCTTCTTCTTCTTCCCCTGCTTTTCCATGGTGGTTTTTGAGTTCCTTCCGACGACCAATCAATGAAATGGGTCATGTTTATGACATAGGCTACCTTTTCTTTTATTTATCATTCTGTCTAAGTCTAGGTTACTTTATACGGATTCTGCGTTTAAGCCATTTTATTTTTGCCTTAATGATGAGAGTTAGCTACACCTCACCTAGGAGACCGACGCTCTTTTCAAATACAGTGAAATGTCTCGGTACGTAGATGCATACGATGTATAACACGACAACTACAGTTCATCTCAATGCTTGTATTTTATCTTTTGTAAACAAATAAATATATTCAAATGATCATGTCTGTGTAACTACTAACAAAAGGGCTGCACTAAACCCTGTTTATGGTTCATTACTTGTGTAATTGTGTGTATCAAGTACAGCCAGAAAGAGTACTGTTCCTTTGAGCTTAATAAATACTTTGCTTACCTAGAAATAAAATAAAATAAAAAAGCAGCCTGATAGCCAGTATCATTCAAGGCTTCAATTCAAACAATGATGGAAGAGAATTGTCCCTCCAACTAGGGAACTGAGTGACAGGTAAAGTATTCTGGTGTGGTGTATAAACGGCGCAACCCACAGCTTTGGAACGGATTTTAGGTAAAATGGCTGGTGGTCCAGCCACCCCAGGCCTGCTTGTTGCAAACTGGTCAACCACCAGGTTGCGTGGACGCAGTTGGAAGAATAAGATGTTGGTCAGCTTGAGTTTGATGGAGAAAACTTGGCTTATCTTATACGAATAATGATAGTAATATGCTCTCTTAAGGACTTGGTGACACCAGATATGGATTGTGGCTGACATCGTTGATGGCGAACCCCTACTTGTTAGAATATATACCTGCGGGTTCGCCGACATTATAGGAATCACAATTTTTCTTTAACTTGTGAATCAGAAATAATGGAATAGACACTTTTGCTTTAATTGATTTAATTTACTTAAAACTCAAAAACAACACAATCATGTCCGTGCATAACCAGATATTATTTGAAAATTAATGGAAGTCTTTATTCAGTGTAGGCCAACCTCTTCGAATTTTCCCTGAAAAGACAATTTCATGAGTTAATTTAGTTACTCTTTTTCTAATTATCTCATCATGCGTTTTTACTTTTCAGCACCACCTTTCATTATATTTAAAGCAAAATCGAAAATGGGGCAGAGTAGTGGGCAAAGTTGTGTACAATTTTTTCGATGTGTCATTGTCACTGGAGCTGAGCAATTCTCGGCTAATTATCCACCATGCCACTAAAATGTAGCTACCACGGGAAACAACATGTCAACATCTCTTGAATTATGCGGAAAAGCCAGCCAGACTAACTTGCAAGTCCCTCAACATTTTCATTAGTAGACAAGATTGGCCGCCTTCAAATTCCTTCTACCTAATTATCTAAAGTAAAGTTCCTTGGTCAATATGGCATGTAGCCTGAATACAATAACTCAGGTTTTGCCTCTAGGTGTTGATATTCCACCATTTTTTCTACACTTATAAGTGTAAAGAAGTGAATTTATGTTGATGGGTGGGACCAACTTTTTTTATCCAATTAAAGGTGATAAAGGTTTACATTATAGAGAAAATAGAGTATGAATATCATTTTCCTTGCCTAACAAGAACCATCTTGCACATCTAACAAGCTACCAACAAGTTGGACATTGATTCTTAACAAATTGATCACAACTCAAGGTAAATAATCGACTCTGCCAGGCTCATGAGCTTTCCTCCATAATAGTTCACGAACATGCCGAGAAGCCAAGTTGCTGAGTATTTGTTGCTATATCAATCCTGACTTATAGAATCCGTAAACCAGCTTTAAACGCATGATATAAAGAAACCACCCATCTCCCACATGAGGCTTGAGTTACAAAGCAATTGCGCCTACTGTTACCCCTCTGCCTCCAAGAAGACATCTTCATTGGTCATTCATTTCACAGCCAAACCGGGCACCAACTTTAGTGAAGGACGAAGGGAGGAGGGTAGGGAATTTAATATTTATACGGCCTGACCACAGTTAATGTCCATAAGATTTGTTTCCATATGTTTTTTCTAGCATACTTGCAACCTTTGAACGACAAAGTTATTTAAGCAACTCAACATAGACTACGTCCCACAGTGATGAACTATATAAAAGAAAAATTGCATTCATGCGATACAACAATCATCAATCCCTTACTCCACTCTTTTATGAAAATTTTCCTTCCTAAAGGAAAAACTGCTAAACATGGAATTCGTTTATTGAAAGTTTACATGCTACTACCCCACATAATCATTTGATTTCAATGAACAGAACAAAGAAAATTCATCAAACAAGCTTGGTAATGGAATCAATTTTATAAACAGAACTATTAAACAAGTTATAACGAAAAATAT
The DNA here is from genome assembly GCA_035235625.1 of Saururus chinensis. NCBI lineage: Eukaryota > Viridiplantae > Streptophyta > Magnoliopsida > Piperales > Saururaceae > Saururus > Saururus chinensis. The sequence goes on from CP141145.1 coordinate 40,862,818, forward strand.
TTACAAAACCCTCTGCTCATGGTTCACGTAAATGTAAATAAGTTGATCATGAAGCCCAATTCATGAAGGTGATGGCTCGGCACCATCATGGAGAGCACAACACACAGTAGCTTTGTGGTGCCCTTGGTAAATTCTTATGGTCTCCCCTGTCGACATTGTCCAGAGTCTAGCAGTTGAATCAGATGAAGCTGCAGTTGACAATGAGGGATTGTTGAAGCCAAAAGATAACAGCAACAAAGGATGGTATGATTTAAAATCACATACCTGTGAATAAATAAGCTCCATCAACAGAGAATACACAGTCCCATACCCATCTTTGATGACCTGTAAAATTGTAAGTGGATGCACACAGTCATTCAAAAACATGATTAAAACTGATTTTAAAACGGACAGATGGGAACAAAGTTATGATCCCATCTTTCCTTTCCCATTTAAGAAGGCGCCATAATAGAATTTACCCGTTAAAATCCTTTCCAAGGTGAAGCCATCAACGTTCCATATTTTGACTGTCCGGTCAGATGACGCGGTAGCTAGATACCTAAAACATAAACCAACAATCATACATAAACAAGATGTCCATGGATCACATTAAACATTAACAAAATAAAATAAATAAAGCAAATAGAAACATATCGCTAGTTGCAAGAACAATCTAAAACCTGTTGGGTTCACAAAGCTCTGGGGACAATAAGCATTTTAATATGTAGCCATCATGTGCTTGTAATTTGTGAAGAGGTTCAAAGTTGGTCATAGTCTGAAACACAGAGTAGTTCAGCATAAAAGTACTAAAAATCCCAAGGAAAGCAAACAGTAGATGTAAATGTCAAAAGAATGCAAACTAAAATGTCCACAATCTTCTGATGGCAACCACCTGAATGCAATTTTCAAACGTTTTATGAATAAAATGAAACTTTCTCATATAAATTAACCTTTCCAACAAAAAAAAATATCCATAGGAGAGAAGTTCAAGCAAACCAGTTCTTCCCATTAAAGCATGATATTTGGAATACCAGCCATAAACTAGTGGCAGCATAAAATGTAGCTCACAGGTCATACAAACATATTTGACATGTAAGAAAACCTATCTGTTAAGGGATTCACGTGAGAAGATTTGCAACCATTTACAGGTTAACTGTCTTAGAGTTTGGCTCTTGAAATAGATACGCCTCAAGCCCATTTTGAAATACCTGTTTTCCACGCAGCAAACGCCAAACATAACAAGTTCCGTGATTATTTGCGGCAACAACCAAGCTCCCATCCCACATTATGGTCAAAGATCTGACAGCTGTATCCACCTCCGGAACCTTCATCAACATGAAAGAAAAAGAAGGTGAAGAGTGCAAACAATGTGAAGTTGTGAACGTAAAAAAAATCATTATACTTCTAACAAATCCAAAAAAGTTGGACACATATATTACAAGTTCATACCAGTTCACAGCTACATGAATTTGCAGTTAGATCCCAGACTCGTATATTTCCATTTTGGTCCCCAGAAATCAGTTCTGTCTGCAACACCATCTATAAACTTTAATATAAGCTAAACCATTAACGTTTCATTTGCAAGTGAAAAGTCACATACGGTACTAAGCCTCCTTCACAGTTCACATTGACCTTAATGGGTCATATCAAGGTTGTAACATTCCACACGGCTGTTGTCATTCAACTCCATATTGGACACAAATTAGAACAAAAAATGATCATAGAACATAATACCTGATTTGGATGTAGAACAACAGTGTTAACAGCTGCGCGACTTTCATATTCCCTTTGACAACCAGGAGCCCTAGGCAAAAACTTATAAATGTTATATTAGATTGCACAACCTATTATTACAGAATGTCAAAAAAATTTCCTCAATTTTTTCTGACTGAAATGAAATCAGAAAAAAAAATATTTGCCAACTTGTAGCTATTCCCTTATCTAAGATGTAAAAATAAAATCCGATTTATAGGTTTTAATTTTATATCTTCTTGCAGATCCATCTTGTATGTTTGCTGTGACAATCTGCTTTATGAGATTAAATTACACACTTCTAATGTTCCAATTAAATCACAGCCAATACAGGGAACTTTTGTAACATAGCTGAATAAAGAATTGGTAATTCATCAAGTAAAAAACTGAAAATGCTAAGGTAAAGTTCACAGATAAGAAGATTTAACTCTCTTGCAAATTTTTTAAGTTGTTCAAGGACAAGAGTCAATAACTAAACCCAAACTGCTCCACAACATTTCCTCAGAAATTATAGACTGAAATAAGCTGGTTCAACATCCAACTCCATGTCAAGTGAAATTTCCCTATTCAAGGTTCCTTTTACCAGGAAGTACATTCTGGGTCGTCATCATCACCACATCCCCATGGCTGCTTTCTGGGTCCCAAGATTCTTTAACATGTGAATATGACAAAGGATTTTACAATACGGAGTGTATTTCAATTCCTGTAATTAAGTCCTTAGTAATTTATATACAAAGGATCTCACAAATTGATGCTTCTTCTGTAAGTGACCAATCAAATAGATTTTTAGATATCAAAGACGTTATGCAAATGAAATAGAAATTATATATAGAGGCACACACACATCCGGTAGATTACCTCAGATCCCAAATTTTTACTGTACCATCCTCTGAACCTGAGTACATCCAATTCCCATCACATTGGAACCCCACAGCCATAACATTATTCGTATGTGAATCATAGGTTAAAACCTGACATCAACACAGATACAATACGGAAAAATTATGTAATTAAATTTCAAAACATGAAATCCTGATGATGACTAAATGAGGCAAAATACGAGGCATAATAGACAATTAGATGCCAGCAGCATTGCAATGTGAAATACTCATGACAAAGCCTACAAAAACATTATGGTAATGTTGTTCAATCGTAATGGAAAAATCCATACCGGTTGAGGACTATTTGAGTTAACATCAAATAGCCGAATGTGAGGATTTCCAGCTGAAGCTAGATAACGCTTATGTGGAGAAATTTCAAGGCGATTGATATGCTGCATATAACAACTGACAATCAGTTTCCAGAGGTATAAAATAGCTAAATATCAAGGGTCAAAGTCCAGCCCAACATGTCGAGGGAAGCAAAGTTGTGACTATCAGCACACAAGTATTGAACTGAAAGATGCTTTAGTGACATCTCCTATTAGTCGTGCAACGCTCTGTCAATGTGAATAGAAAAACAGCAGACATGCGTTGGAGAAGATTTCGCTCACAAATCAGTACCTCCTGAAAATGCTACCAGGTCTCCCTGCGTTTGCATTGGTAATGCAGGTGTACTAGCCATAGGTGATTTATGGCAATTGCACTGCTTTATCCTTGTAAATAGCAATAAGTATCCTAGTACCTACTCAAAACAACGGCAACATTTCATCGAAGTATCTACTTCATGCACTAGGCATACAATTAGTATCCTAGCTCCTGACGTATACAATTCGTGTGCCACACTTATATCATGAATTCTACTAGATGTGTTTTAAAATAGACTAACCGAATCTGGGTACTGAATTGTGCGGTAGCAGCGCCCACTTTTCGCTTCCCAAAACTTGATAGTATTATCATAGCTCCCAGTTGCTAGGATCACCGATGGTTGACTCATGCTCCCCCCCTAGAAACTCATCTAGTTACAATTCAAAAATCCAAATTTATTAAAATGAAACCGAAAAAAATGCAATTTATTACCAGTGCATTCAATGAAACGCGCGACCGGTTAAACGAATGGGTGATGGTCCAGCAGGAACAGCACTATCCATTCTTCCTACCTTCCATGCGGCTATTGTAAACGTTAAGATAACTAATCCTGCATTTCGGAAACGTAATTACATACAACAAAAAAATGAAATCATGCTCGTGAACAAAAAAACAGAATGACGAGAAGATCCAGAATAAAAATCATCAGTGTATGAGAAAGAAAAAGGAAAATCATCTAAATTCATTTGACCAATGGAGAAGTGTTGGGACAGATGAACATGAAACGAAATCGAACAATTGTTGGTGGAAAGGAAGAAAATCCGCCGAGCGAAGTAAACCTGCGTATCGTAAAACCCTACAAGTCACACATCTTTGATAGTAAGTCAGAGCAGCGATGCTGCTCGGGAGTCGGGACGGGACAGGTTGGGTCGGGTCATGCGGTACAAGCCGAACCGCCACTTTATTTTACGATCCGAACCAACCCGATGAATGGAGGTCTGCCGCCCAGCCGGTCTAAAATCAAACCGACCCGAAAATTATTTAATCCAGTTTCCAAGCCCAGGGCAGGGAAAGATCCGGTCTTTTAAATGGTGGAAGTTCGCCAGCAGCCATTATCGTCATTGGATGAGCAGCAGCAAAATACCCATTTTCCGACTCTTGGAATCATGCAACGATGCAAAATCTCTCGCCTCCTTGCACTCTCTCCTTCTTCGATCCGGCCTCTCCGGCCACAGCCTCTACGCCACAACACTGACGTGTTTGTATGGGAAGTTCCGTTCGCCGGGATATGCGCAGCGAATGCTCGATGAAACGCCCCAGAAAACCGTCTTCCTCTACAACGTTACACTGCGCTCCCATGTCAAGGCCGGTCAGTGGGAGAGAACCCTTCTTCTCTTCCGAAAAATGCATTCTTCCTCTCTGGAGAGGCCCGACTGCTACACGTTCCCCTTCGCTCTCAAGGCTTGTGCCGAATTGTTTAACGCCAGACTGGGGGAAGCCGTTCATGGGCTTGTCGTGAAGAATGCTACTACCGGTTCTGATATGTTTGTGGGCGCGGCATTGATTGATTTGTACGCGACATGTGGGAAAATGGAAGATGCACGGTGCGTTTTTAGCGAGTTCCCTGAGCCAGATGTTGTTTTGTGGACTTCGATGGTTTCTGGCCATCTACAAAATGGTCATCCTGAGGACGCGCTGTGTTTCTTTCGCCTGATGGCCGTGGCCAGAGAGATTGTGCCGGATCCTATTACTCTCACAAGTGCTTTGTCCGCTTGTGCGCGGTTAGGAGTATCGAGACATGGAAGAGCTTGTCATGGCTGCATTATAAGGAGAGGCTTTGACTCTGACTTGTCTCTTAATAATGCTTTATTGAATTTTTACGCTAAAGTAGAATGTCTACATTACGCAAAGAACTATTTTAACAATATGGTTGTCAGAGATGTGATCACTTGGAGCTGCATGATAGCTTGTTATGTCCATAACGAGAAGCCGGATGAAGCGCTACTTCTGTATGATGAAATGGTTGATAAAGGAGTAAAACCCAACTCAGTTACCGCGGTGAGTGCTTTGCAAGCATGTGGAGCCACTTGCAATCTGGTTCAAGGTAGAAAAATACATGAATTAGCAACTCAAAAAGGCTATGAATTTAATACTGCAGTTTGTACAGCTCTTGTTGATATGTACATGAAATGTTCCTGTTTTGAGGAAGCATTTCGCCTCTTTAATGAGATGCCTTGCAAGGATGTTGTCCTGTGGGCTGCCCTCATAAGTGGTTATTGTCATAACGGCTTAGCAAATCAGTCACTGGATATGTTTCGTCACATGCTAGTGGATGATGTATCACCTGATGCAGTCATAATGGTGAAGATACTATCGTCCTGTTCCCAATTGGGAATTCTAAGGCAAGCACAATGCCTCCACGGGTACTTGGTTGTTACAGGATTTGAAGGTAAATTATTTGTGGGAGCTGCATTAGTAGATCTCTATTCAAAATGTGGGAGCTTAAGCAGTGCTATAAAAGTATTTGAAGGGATGAGAGGAAAAGATGCAGTGGTGTGGAGTTCAATAATTGCAGCTTATGGGATTCATGGCCGCGGAAAGGAAGCAATTGAAATGTTCAATAAGATGATCAAATCTTCTCACAAGCCCAACAATATTACATTTGTTTCAATACTGTCTGCTTGTAGTCATGCCGGCTTGGTAGAAGAAGGTATAAGAATATTTGGATGTATGCTTGACCATTATGGCGTTGCCCCTAATATGGAGCATTATGGGATTTTAGTAGATCTATTATGTCGACAGGGAGAACTGGAGAAAGCATTGGCACTTATAAGCCAGATGCCAGTACCTGCAGGCTCACATGTTTGGGCTGCATTGCTTAGTGGTTGCAGGATTCATCACAACCTTAAGGTGGGAGAGATTGCCGCTAAAAGTCTACTAAAGTTGGATCCTGACCATTCAGGGTATTATATGTTGTTGTCAAACATGTATGCTAATGAGGGGAGATGGGATACGGCAGCAGATATTCGGAAAAAGATCCGGGAGAGGAGTTTGAGAAAGACACCGGGGGTTAGTTCTATTGAGGTTGATGAAGAAGTCACTGCTTTCTGGGCTGGTGATAGATCCCACCCAGAGTCAGGGTGCATACTTAAATTGTTGATGAATTTGGACGTGAAGATGAAAGAAGAGGGTTATGTCCGTGAAAATATATTTACGGAACATGAGATGGAGGAGTTTATTTGAAGTCTAAGTTAGCCGTCACACCAACCCAGACGCGTCTGCTCGATCTGAGTGTAAATTTATCCTAAAAATATTGAAGTTTCATCAACTCATACAATGGCTGAATGTCTTGAATCCAATCATACTAACTGATTGACAGACCGGTTACTAGGGAAGCCACCGTTGTCTATTAGAATTGCGGAGCATCTCTGAATTCTATATTAGGGTTGTAAATGTGGCCAATTTCAGAATGTTTCGTTGAATCGATTCTTTTAATTGCTGAGCTGTGTAAATATGTATTCAAGAGACCACAATCAATAGTCGCTTTCAATATCTACTATCTCCAGGGAGGGAAGGAACTTACCCTTGATTGTGTTTAGATTTTGAAATTTGGCACTGCTGAAGCAAGCTATATGGTCCAGATAGATTGTTTACTTTTAGCGATGGCCGGGGGCCTGCAACAATCAAAATATTTCTCATTATGTTTTGCGAAAGTCATGGCTCTTTCAACCCCATGTTGACAACTTCTGAAATAGCAATTTTGAACCTTCAAAGAGAAGGCAAATGTTAGATTGAAGCACTAGACACGAGAATTGATGCCTTGTTGGCTCAGTGAAGCCGCCTGATGAGTTCAAATGGGGGAGTGTTTAGATGTGGAGCCTGGAGCGTGTTTTGATGTCACTGTGATGCAGTCAGTGATGAAGAGATCAGGCGTCAGCTTTTTTAGCACATCTTGAAGCAGTTTGGGAAGCTGTTTGTATCGTGTTTTGATGAAGCTGCATACATTGGCATAAATTTGCCGTTATAATACGATCAGCCTGCACAAGTTTGACGAGTAAGAGAAAGTGTTCATTTGCTCGAACTCACCGGGAACAAGGTTGTGAGTAAGAGAAAGTGTTCATTTGCTCGAACTCACCGGGAACAAGGTTGTTAGTTCCTTGGGGTACGTTCGCTCGCCCATATAGTAGTAACATTGATTTTCATTCCAATGAGAGTGGTCCTTCTTGGCTGGAGTCTATTGATATGAGGGATTCGTGTTGTTCCTAATCCTAGGTATAATTGTATAAAAGGTTCTAGTGTAAGTGTGTAACCGGCCGGAGGGAAGGCTTTTGCACCAGAAGAGAAGAAGAAGCGTTCTACGATCACTCTTGGTTTGATTTATATGAGGAATCATTGTGAACTCTGCTCGTAGACGTAGGCACACCGGCAATACCCCATCAAATCTATGTATTCAAATCTCTTAAGTCTTCTCATCGCGAGGCTTTTCGATGGTGAAATTGAAGGAGTACACAGGTTTCATCACTCAGCAGGCATGCATACAACGTTATATTTCGATAAGGAACAATAAAACAAAGATTATACAGGGCACATATAAATTCGGGCCTAGTTTTCCTATATCTTAATGTAGAAGGACAAGAGAGAAAGCTTTTAAAAAATCCGGCCAACATAATTAACGTCGGTCCGAATCTCTTTCAACACTCTGCTTCGTCAATTCTTCTCACGAGCTAAGCCTGCATGTCCCATGACCTGCCACCACGCAGACAAGCAGAACAAGTCAAAACCAACGAATTGACAAACAACTATGCAATTCTCTCCTTTTCATCATTAACCTATCTATTATTCTTCACATTTTCATCTCCATTGTAACTGGAACTTAATTAGCTTCATCATAAAAACATTCGTAAACAAAAAAATAGTTGAGAAAGCAAGAGTGAGGAACAAGCTTAATTACTGGGATCGGAGAAGGTGATGGTTCCAGTGTGGCCAAAATCGCAGTTGAAGTTACGCCGGCCGGCGGACTGGTAGTAGGCGTTCATGACGTAGGACGCGTGGGCCTGGACGTTGTTGGGGTTGTAGCAAACCCCACCGGCTTGGATGGGCCTACAATCCACGTTCCCGCGGCTGCACACGTAGTCGATGTTCGCCTGCAAGGCCGCGGTGCTCGCTCCGGCCTTGGCCACGCACCACTTGCGCCCTCGCCTTTGCCGCCGTCCGCGCATGACGCCAGCGTCGTAGACCGGGGTGAAGTCGGGATGAAACAGACCGAAATTCCGCTCCGCGGTTGGACCGGGCTTGAGGTTCTCGTTGAACAGCGAGAAGATGAACGTCTCGAACCTCCGCCCGGGCATCAACGGCGTCCCCTTGCGAGAGCTGACGTGGCGGACCAGGTTGCGGTTGTAGGAGGCGGCGTTGGCCAGGTTGACGGCGGGCTGGTTGGGGTCCCCCAGGGAGGGCCACCCTGTTTCCCCCACCACGATCTGGACGTCCCCGCAGCCCAGCCGCTTCATGGCCGAGTAGACGGCGTCCATCTGGGCGTCGAACATGTTTGTGTAGATGATCCCTGTGGCCCGGTCGCGGAGCCCCCTGTTCGGCTTGAAGAGCGCGAAGTTCAGCGTGCGGTCAGTGTACCCGAAGTAGGGGTAGGGGTTCACCATGAACGGGTTTTTGGTCCGGCGAAGGAAGTCCAGCATCGGGGCGAAGAAGGCCCGGTCGTACCCGTGTCTGAACCGGCCGGCCGATGGCGGATCGGAGGTGGTGAGGATGCCCAAGGACTGGGGGGTCGTCACCTGGACCGCATTCAGACCGGCTAGGCAGAGGGCTGCGTGGAGGGACTTCATCGCCGGGAGGAGCTTGGCGATGAGGAATTTGTCGTGGGTCGCCAAGACCTCGTTGCCCAATACGACGCGGGCGATGCGAGTGGCCGGGTAGAAGGGGGAGACGTGGGACCGAACCCAGGTGCGGGCGGCGGAGAGGCTAGCCAGCGCGGGGATGTCGCCATTGGGTACAGTGATTGTAATGGCAATGTTGGAGTGGGCGAAGGCCGAGAGGATGGCTGGGTTGGCGTCGAAGAGCTTGACGCGGTCAATCGTGGTGTGTTGGCGGAGGAAGGCGGCGACCTGGGCGGGCGGGGGGAGGTTGTTGCCAAGTGTCCCGTAGTTGACGCCTATGGAGAGGCAGCCCGGAAGCGCCTGGAAAGCGAGGAGGAGGATAAGAGAAAGCAGGGTGGCCATGGCCGTGGTGGCGGAGGAGTAGAAGGCCCGGGCCGATCGAGAGGGAGGAGGAACTGAGGTGCAGAAGGAGAAGGATTAATGGTGGCTTTTGCATGGCTGGTGGCCAATGGTACGGGAAAGGCTAAATGTAGACAGCTTTTGACCGGGTTACCCGGCCAAGAATAACCACGCCAAGAATAAGAAAAACTAATGAAGTTATTCGTTTCCTTTGTTTGTTTCGCCAAGTTCTTGTAAATTCTCGTTTCATCATGAGGGATAAGGTATTGTGTGGGGAGTTTGCTGGATTTCCTGTATGCGGAGTTTAGCTTAATTAGGAACTAAGAAGGCTTTCCAAGGAAGTTGGCATTTACAAGCTTCTACAGATCAGTGTTTTGAAAAAGAAAGAGACTTTCCCCAAGGTTGAACAGGAAGGTCATTTCCTTTCCTTTTGACCGCATTGTCAAAAGCAGTGCCCTAAATCTGGATATGAGGTACTTTAAAATTTGAAAATTAGCAAATTAGTGGTTATTCTTGTGCCTCTTCATTTGTAATGGAGTATGAGATGCACATTTTGCACTCATTTTGTTGGCTATTTTGGGTAGATTTATAAAATCATGTTTGTATTGTCACATTTTGTACGAAACAAAACATTTTATACAAAATACAATTGTATAATATTTTTTCCCACTTTTTTTGGCCCAAAGAGGACATTTTAGAAAATGGATAGAAAGAAAATGAATAGTGGTGCCTTCTGACAAAAATGCCCCCTATTCCATTTAACCATAAAATGTATTGCCAAACTAAAGTCCATTTACCATGATGGTCTTCCATGAGATTTTATAAAATCCCCATTTCATTTTTTAAAATATGTGAAAGAGTCATATATCCTTTTTATGAACCATTTATTGCATAAGTAGTAGAGTCTAAGGGCATATGACTCTCATGAATTATTGCATCCATATATTTAGACACATTAATGAAAAAGATGAATTTTCTGATGGAACTAGCATTTTGTTAGAACAAATCTTCATGAAGTGAATTATTTCATGCTTCCAAATCTGCAATGAAAAGTGCTTGAATTCAGGTGTTTTTTGCAAATATTCTTGCTAGCTAAACTAAATGGGGATTGTTTGGAGAGGCCTTTAAGAAGCATAGGTGGTGGCAACTTAATTTGATGTTACTATATATCCCTATCTAAAAAAACCCTAAAACCAATCTATTGGCAATGGAACATTAATTTATTAATTAAAAATATGGATATGTAAATACGAATATCTCAGCTCTCATCTTGCAAACTTAACCTTCCAAAAACTTCGTATAGCTTTCACTTCCACTTTAAATGATTAATGAGCACATAGCATTACAGTATAACTTATTTCATTATTATAACTATTTTCTAAATCTTTATCCATAACTGTTCTATTAAGTAACGGTCCATAACCATTCTTTCTACTAATAATCGATCGGTTAATCGGATAACTATTATCCATTATATTTTTTAAAATATGCTAAAATAAATATTTTTTATTCACTTAATTAAATATTACTAAGGTAAAAAATTAACATCATTACTACTGTTATTTATAGTTGTTTCAAATAAATTATAAGGATTAAATATGAAACATAAATAAATTCATATAGTATACATATATATAACAAAACTACTTATTTTTTAATAATTATTTTCTATTATACGAGTTCAGCTTCAAGACATCCATCTAGTGTCTGTTTGAGAAAAATCTCAATGCAAGAATAATAATTATCTTCTCACAGCCAGCTGTCTTTAAAGGTGTATTAAAGGTAAGAATGAGACCACATTTAGTGATGCACATTATCCATTAGTGTCTTTTTGAAACAATGTTTTAAAACCCAGCAAGGACCCTGACCCAGATTAGTGGTCGAACCAATGTTTTAAAAGTCGGTCCGGCCAATCGAACCGAGCTTAATTAGATCTAATTAATAAATCAGGCCAGTTCATCTACTTTAATGAGTTAAGTTAACTCGACCGGGTGAACACGACCCTACTGGTTGAACTACTGACCCGCTGCCTGGGTCAAACCAGTTTAATACTGTCATGAAAAAAAATTATTTTGGAGACACATTTCAAACTCACATTCTGTGAGAGCCCATCAACAAGCGTAACTCATTGGGTTGCAACAACTTTGTTTATACACATTTTTATTTTATTTAATATTTATCTACTTTACATTGCTCCCAAAAAAATTCTCCACAGTTGGATTCGAACCCATGTTATAATAAAAATAACATTTACGCTCTACTGACTGAGTTACAATGATTTTGTGTGAATATTGTACCTAACTTTCTATTTAATCTAATATATGGGAAAATTGGGTCAACCCAGGTTAACCCATAGTTGAACCCAATTAACTCGGCCCGACGACCAATTCAGGTTAATGGCCGGGCTGGTTTTTAAAATATTGGGCTAGGCTAATTCAACCCGGGTTGACTTGATGATGACATCATCACCTACAAAATTTAAAATAGTTCACCATATTTTAGGTGAAGCTTCACTTAAACCTATTTAAAGTTTTACTTAAATTTGTTTAAACATTCAAAACTTATTGATTCCAACCTATTTCAATAACTAAATCATTCTAAATTTTGAAATCTCGTATACAAACATGATTTGTAACATAATCATGATTCTAACCAATATATACCAAATCTCAAAATAAACCACTGATACCACTCATTCAAAGTTAAGCCAAGCTATTCGAGACGAGCCAAACAAAAGTTTGGTTCTATTAGTCCAAATTTAAGCTTTGATTTAAACTAACTTGAGTTTACCCTTGAGTAAAATATAGTTGATTCAACAATCCTACTCCAAACCCACTAATTATTTTCTTTCTCAAATAAACATTCTACAAGTTTAATTATCAAAAACCAAAAAAAGACTCATGTGTTTGAGTTATCAAAATATAATCTAAATTAATATGAGAATTTCAAAAATATTTTGTACAAAGTGTCTACGTAGTTAGTTAAAATTTTATCACATATAATTAAAGTTTAATTGTAACCTGATGAGACCATAAAAATTAGAAAATGCAACCAAATAGGAAACATCAAAGTGAAGTGAGTTTAAGAGAATATAGAATATAAATTACAAATAGATATTTTTTTATTACAAAATATAGTTGGATATGAAATGCTAGAAAAAATAAATTATCTTCCTAATGGTAGCTTACAACTATAATAAATGGTTGTGAGTAGTTAAATAAATTTAATAAATATTTAGATTTGAATTATATCTTTCATTGAGTAAGTCACCGTGGTGAATTATGACATGAAGATTATTGTAAAAGATTATAAGTCAATCTCTTTTGAAATTAAACCACTTAAGACTAATGTGTGTGTGTGTGTGTCTATATATATATATATATATATATATATATATATATATATATATATATATATATATATATATAATTTTAAAATATGATAAATGGGTAACGGATAAAAGAGTATGGAAGAACTTTTTTCATTACCTTCCATTAAGATAACGGTCGGATAAAATTATCCTCTTATTTACCCATTGAATAAATTTAACCATACTATTTAACTTCTTAATGAAACGATACAGACAGTAGAACGGTAAAATGGGTACTGTTGGCAGCCCTACATAGCAAGAATGCCTAAGTATTACATCCTCGTTACCTACAAATTCAACCAATTTTGATGGGCACTTCGTCCAAAATATCCAATTTCATATCCTACTATTGCAATGGGAAACAGATATTTTTTGTCTTAATTGACATCTGAAATAAAAAAATGTATTCACATGGCCGGAAGATCAGTTGAGGGTGGGCACCACTGTTCAAGGCTACTGGCTACCCTAATTGGTCCCTACCCTTAAGCATGTATTCCTTCATGTCGGCCCACTGGGTGTATATAATAATTCTTCTCTATCTCAGTATTACCCACAAATTTTAAAATAACTCTTCCTTCGTACAATTTTCGTTTTAAATTAATAGCTTTATTTAATAGAAAATTTTATTCTATATTAATAGCTTTATTTTGTTAAATTTAAGTGGTTTGGTACTTAAAAAAAAGGTATCATAAATTTATTTGTCCTTCTCTTAGATGTGAGTTTCACTATTCAATAAATATCACTATTTTTTAATATAACTATTAAAATAAAACGGAGAGAGTATATTAATATAATATACTAATCATCCCTCCCCACAACCCCCCTCCTCCTCTTCTTTCGCCACCAATGACTCCTCCTATGTTGATAGAGCTATAGCTACCCCCTCTCTTTATCCTTGCCAACGCCACTTACTACCTTTTCCCCCTCTCCTCCTTTCATTTAGAGGTGGCGACGATGGGGTAAGATGAGATAAGCATAACAAAGGAGTTAAATGAGGCAGCAAGGGCTAGGTAGATTCAATGTATTTGGAAGGCAAAATTCAAATGAGACTTTTTATATTTCATATACTAATATTAATATGGTTAGATCCAAAAAAAAATGTTAATACCATGAATAAATGAAAATTAGTAGTGTTTCAATTACTAACCAAGACTTAAGCTTTTAGTGTATTTTGTTTATTACTTGCAACTTATCAAGAGCTCTATTTTTTAATTATATTAATCTATCTATTATTTTTTATGCATTTAATATTTTGATTCAAATTTTCTACTAGTATATTTATTATTATTAAAATATATGCATACAAAACAAAGACCTTGACAATGAAAAATATACTTAGAAATAAAAATAATATAAAATTAAAAAAAAACAATATTTAAATATGCATTGTCTTGCATCGCTCCCATGATAGCTAATTGGGTTGTTGAAAACTTGCATGCATCATGTTTTATGTGGGTTGTTCTATCCAAATAGTGTGGACAAAAAGTGTGTGGCATGTATCGAGCACATATGAATGAGATTCAAATTAAAATTTAAAGATTAAAAAATTATATAATTTGGTTGATTATTACTTTATCTTGGATAATTGAGAGATGTAACGCCCGAGATTTTTCATCCCTTTTTCTCAAAACTCATAGAAATTTTTTTTTTCCATAAATCGGAGTCAAAACGATAAAATCAAAACCTGTTTATGATTTAAAACATCATACGGTTAAACATCGTACTGTCAAATCAAATATCCCCAGGCGCTACTCGAAAACACACGTACGAATAAATTCTGCTATGATCATAGACTTTTAAATACAAATCACTCCCGGGCATCCCTGAGTACAAGTCCCCTAACAGTCCACTAACTGATCCAAACAAAAGTCCAGAATAAACATCATGATGTCTCATCTCACCCAATACAGGAGATCGTGACACAAATGAACTCGCAGAGAGTCAAGCTGATACCTGAGTCAACGGGAATCAATCCACCGCTGAAACGAGCGTCCATCTCCAGGAGCTCTCCGCACAACCTGCAAAACCTCCCGTACAACGGGGCTAAAAATAGTAGGGTGAGTATTTTCATACTCAGTAGGAAAATACCCAGTAGGGGAAATCCCAAACGGTGAACTCATAAGTTCAAAAACACATGCGTCATGCAACTCAAACATGAAGCAGAAGCATATCAATATCATGCTCAAATTCATATAAACATGCCAAATGCACCAACGTGCCACAGACATACCGAAGGCACCATCGTGCCAAAATCATACCAAAGGCATCATCATGCCAGAATCATACCGAAGGCACCATCGTGCCAAAATCATACTATTCAATCAACTTACACAAACACCCTTATCCAGGGTCATACAACTTACTCGTACCACTGTACGCATACTCGTACAACATACGCATACTTGTACGACCTTACTCGTACAATCATATGCTCACTCATACAACTTACACATACATGTACGACTTTACTCGTACAATCAGACTCGTACGACCTTACTCGTATGCACCGCACAAAATCATACTTACTGTCTTACTCAGAACCATATTCTCAAAATCATACTCATACTCTTACAGTCGTGCTCATACTCATACGCTTACAGTCTTACTCATACTCATACACTTACAGTCTTACTCATACTCATACGCTTACAGTCCTGCTCATACACATACAGTCGTACTCACACTCATACAATCGTACTCACAATCGTACACATATCAACGACCACTGAAGCTCATTACAACCAATAAGCTCCAGCGTCGAAATGGAAAAGAATGCCACTGGGGCAACACCTTAACCTCCGGGGAGTGACTAGACGCCATGGACTTTTCCGAAGGTAAGGCACACCAATGCTCATGGGGCACTGGATCAAACAGGTAAGAGTAGATCCATGATACTACTTACACGAGGCGCGCAAACATAAACACCCACACATAAGGGGTCATATAGTTGCCCACCATAATGGGTCTTATAGTGCCAGAGAATCGCCCACCATAATGGGTCTTATAGTGCCATAGAATTGCCCACCATAATGGGTCTTATAGTGCCAATGCCACTCTTGGGCAGAAAACATACCACGCTCTCAACAGAGCATCAAACGTCTGGGCTTACACAGCACACAGACCAAATCAGAAACATACGTCGCTCTCAGCAGAGCATCGTACGGGCTTCATACAAAGCACGCGGACAAAGTCGAGACGTACATCGCTCTCAACAAAGCATCAAACGTACGGGGCATACGGCACGCGGACCAAATCGAAGAAACGTCGCTCTCGGCCAGTCATCGGACGTCCGGTGCTCTACATAGCACACAGACAACATCCCGCAGGATAAACACCATGGCAAGACATGATAAATGCTCGGCCAACTCATCAGCGGCCAGCTCAAACACGGAACTTAATCCGTCGAACCCTCAGGTCTCAAACTCACAACGCTATCATTAGCTGTGCTTATAATTCCAGTTTGAATTAAGTATATTATGCGGTACAATTATGCCACACCAACTCACAGTCCTCGACTGATCAAACTCAAGCTGTGCCCGATCCGAAACCCAAGTTCGTTAGGGCAACAGACTTCACTTACCCGTCCACCTCGTGGACAAAACTCATCGTACAACAAACCCTTACAGTCTTACACTTCGCCATCCATCTTATGGCCAAAACCTCTTACACTGACATCCTCAAATAACGCTCCTCAGAGCCAACCCAGTTGTCGCCCTCTTACTTATATCTCACTTATTATACTTATTTTTCACTTCATAATATGTACGTTATGTTTGTACAATTATGAACACTCTTACTGTCTAACAAATGCCCAACATATAATCCAACCAAACCGATCCATTCTAATCCTTGCCCGTCATACTCAAATCCTCTGTCATACGCTTACACAACCGCGTCCAAATTCAGACAGAAGCCACTTCTCTTACTGTCCATTGCCCATACTTCTGCCCACATAGTCATCATACATACGTATGTCTCACACATACGTATAACATACACATACGGCCATACATACATAACTTACAAACATGCATGCTAGCCATCACTAGCACATGCATACACACGTCAAACGTGCACGCTAGCCATCACTAGCACATGCATAACCCATACATAGCATACTGACATATTTGCTAGCCATCGCCAGCGCATACATAATCCACATCCATAAAACATGCATACATCTCATGCATATCAATCATACCATACAATCATGCTTACGCGCACCTCATGCAATCGGATCGTTACTTAACATCCAAGCATGGAATCATACAATCCTAGCATGCTGCTACTCATTCAAAGCATGCTTTATGAATTTACGAGTTCAAAGCTCCCCTACCTCGTAATCATGATGTTCGATGGCGAGCACACGACGGCGGCGGAGTTGGCAGTCAAAACCGTTGCCTGGCTGAGAGAGCTGCTGTCCCGAGGGTTTCAAGATGCGCCGGAACTATCCACGGCCAAACAAAGTGTCAGAACTCAATGCGGTAAAAATCCGCGATCCACGGCGGCACACTAGGGCGGCCGGGAGAAATATAGTGCCAACCTAAGTGGCGGTGCGACCCGAAGTCGATGGTGTACACTGAAGATCAGCCGGTGGCTAAAACGTGCTTAGCCGGCCACAAAGACATCGAAATCGGCCGTGGACAGCACCCAACGGCGACGATTTCGGTCAACAAAGGCCCACATACGGGCGGAGAGCGTGGGGCAACGCTCTAGAATCAAAGGAGAGGTGGTGGAGGACGGCTCTAGTGGTCAACTCCACTCGGTGGCAAAGCCAACCGATGGTTAGGCGGCACGAATGCGGCGCCTAAACCCAGAAGTACACGCGTGGCTACATGCGCACGCGACCCAAAAAGGGCGGGGGAGATGGCTGAAATGAGGCGACTCATGGCCCACAAAAGCCAACCGGGCTAAGGCCCTAGCGGTGGCTAATCTAAGTGGCGACATCGCCGATCGCCACCCACAACCAATACCCATGGTGCGGGCGGCTGTGCATCTCGCTGACGGAAACGTGCAGAGGGGGGAGGGTTCACGGTCGAGCAAAGGCTATGAGGCATCCCTTGGCCAAGGCACGAGCAGGTGAACTCGTCCACCTTCTGTCAAGGTAAGACATACAAATTCTTGCCCGAGGCCGTCCGTGCCGACGGCGTAAAATGGGCAAGAAGGGTCAACGGCACACATGCCGAAAGGCGGACTAGCCGCGGCCACGGCCGCAAGGCTGAACAAGACCCGAGAGGGTGGCCCACCGGTGTCACATAGGGCTGGGGCGGAGCCGAACTATGGTCCGCTAAATCAAATCCGGCGTCCGGCCCGTGCGTCGGTCACCGCGTCCAAAACGGGACGAGCAGCCAAAAATAGGGGACGACCGGAGAAAACCCGTAAGGGCGGAGCGGCCATGGGGCGGCGGCTGAATCGGGCACGGAGGTATAGTCCACTACCTTCGCCGGAGCAAGGCGGGGGCTGGGGAAGGCCGAATCGGCCGCGAGATCACCGCCGGCGGCCACCGTTTGCCCAAGCAGTCCGTCGGCGAACGATGAACGAGAGGGGAAAGAGGGTGGGGCGGCGGTGCCGAGGCCCACCGGGCCGGAGAGGAGGGCTCCTCACCGTCGCCGAGGAGCAAGGCGGGGCCGGACGGAGGTCCGATCGGCCGCAGGCTCGCCGTCGGCGGCCGTCTCAAAATCGCCCAAACGGTTCACCGGTGGAAAATAGGGCGAGAGAGGGGGATGAGGACGGGCGGCGGAACGGTGGCCCACCGGGCCGGGAGGAGGGGTTCCTCGCCGTCGCCGGCCCAAGGCGGAGCTGTGGCCGGCCGGTCGGGCCGTGCCGGCCCGTGGCGGCGGCGGAACGGCGATCCAAAGTGGGGGCGGAAAACGGGCGGCGAGAGAGAGGAGCGGGACGGCGGGCTGGGGCCGTCCGGGGCCGGGGGAGTGGCCTTCCGCCGTCGCCGGCCCATGGCGGAGCCGTGGGCGGCCGGCCGGCCCCCGCCGGCCTACGGCGGCGGCGGAATCAAAATACACAGAAAAGGGGCTCACCGGAAAAGTGGGGGCGGAGCGGCCGTGGGGCCGGGACGGCGGCTCCCCTGCCGTCGCACGGCCAGGGCGGAGCCCGTGCCGGCGTCCAGTGGCCTGCCGGCGGCCGGCGGCGGCCGGGCACAGTGAATAGGCGAAAAGGGGGCGGTGGCGCACTGTTCATCCAATTTCTGGATCGGGCCGAGCCCGATGTTTTATTCTGTGCACTTCTTTATTTTTTCCACGTACGTCCCCAATGCGCGTTAACCCACTGGTTACGCGTTATAGCTCCAAACTTCGCGCCGTAAGTGCGCAGCGAGGCCCGTGGCCCGCGACTAAGCCCCACACCCGACTCTACGGGTATAAATACAGAGGAAATACACAAATACCCATACGCTGAAACGTCACATTTTCCTGCCGAAAATGACCAGAAAAATAATAGAAAAATCCCAGAAAATCTTAGAAAAATCAGGGACCTTACAAGAGAAATGAGAGGAGCATGACTGAGCAATACCTTTGAAGAGGAAAAGTACACTAGAGTTGGGGCTTGAGTATGTATATATCAAAGGTAAAATGATAACCATTATGTTAAATAGTAATTATGATTTTAATAAAAATTATAAAAAAATAATATAAATAAACCCATGTAAGTGGTAATTTATCGTATCAAGGAAGCCCACTTAATAGGTTTTTAGGGCTTTGTATCTTCCATCTTTTATTCTTTCCTTCCCATAAGAGACCACAATACGGGGCTATATCTTTTGGTGGGACCTTAGGCAATTGCCTAAGTGACCTAAGCCTTAAGCTGGGCTAAGGGAAATAGGTAGAGCATGTGTTAGAATGAAGAAAGATCTTTAAAAAATAAAATAAAATAGGATAAAAGCTAGAGTAAGTAAAACATCATTTATCAAAAGATGTACATATGGCCGAACATCTCTGATGCCCAACAATAATAAAAAATAAAATAAATCCATGTAAAAAAACACACCTTATAGCCTATTGTTTGCATTACCACCATACTTTGACATGATAAATCATGTTAATGAATGGTGATGATTGCATATAATGAGTTTTTTTTTTACAAAAGAAATTGGATGGAGTAAAATGATATAACTGTGTTGTCTCCAACCAAAAACTTGCTATAAAATATATTAGAGGAATAAAATTTATATCACAATCTTAAATTATTAGAAAAAAGATACTACTCCCTCTGTTATTAATAGCTCTATTTGACAAAAAATTATTTTACATTAATAACTTAATTTTGTTTCATTTAAGTTGTTGGTGCTTAAAAAAGAATATACTAAGCTTATTTTCTCTTCTTTTGGATGTAAGTTTCACCATCTAATAAAAACTGTTATATTTTTTAAATATAATTATTAATATAAGAGGGAGGCAATATTTAGTTATGATTATGATGAAGTGTTATTTATAAAGAAAAGTAGTTTTACTCATAGAGAAAAATGTTGAGACCCCTTGATATAAAAAAAAAAAACTATTAAGGGCCAACAGCACGAGGGTAGACAACCTATTATTTGGTTAGTTAGGAGGTCCCTTTCACTTCATACACGGGCGTGGCTCGCGCGCAGCCTTCAATCGGACGATCCAGAAACGCCCTCGTTGAATCGACGGACTAAAACTTCGAACCGTATCTAAAGCGCTGACCGGATGGTGCAGTGTGCCGTTTGAGGTTCAAACTTGGGTCCGCAAGCCACATCCGGAACCGTCAGTAGCCGTTAAGATCCAAACCGCCCCCAGGCCTCCTTTTCATACGTTCCCGCGACGCCCACAAACGGAGCCGTTAAAGTGGCTGGGCTTCTTTAGTCTCTTTCAACGGGCGATGTCTTTTGAAAGCGTTACGAATTCCTCTCTGGCTTCTTCCTGGTTTCCTCTTCCCCACTCTTTTCCGTATCTTCTCTCTGCCAGTTCCGATCCGACTCCCGCCATTTTAGGGTCTGCAAGTCACTCGTTCACCAGGCTTTTTAATATATGTATGTTCTACTCGTGATTAGTTCCGGAATTTGATTCTTCCGAATTGTCTGGTTCCACTTTATCAGTTTTCCGCTGTTTCATTTTCATTTTGTTTCAATTTGAAGTCTTCGTTGTTTTCTCTATTTGATGACGACAAGTTTGTGTTTTAGCCAATCTCCGTGTCTGCTTCTCCTTCTCTGTTTGATGGTGGATTGCGACGGGGGAGAGATCCACGAATCAGTTTCATTTTTCTGATGAAGTTAGTCCTTGAAATTAAGTTTCTGTTTTTCTTTTTGGATTGGAATCTTTTGTATTGTATGTTCTACGGTCTGATTTATCATCACTTATAACTTGAGTAGGATGTTCTTATTTAAACGAAATTGTCGGAGATGAATACGGCCGAGGTCGAAAACAGCTGCGTGGAGAATCGGCAACAGGCTACCGCTTCAAGTTCTTCATTTTCTGAAGGGAGTTCTAACATTGCTTTGAAGTCGTCAGGAGTTTCCAGCCCTGCCACTACTTCTCCTTCTCGTCGGTAATGTGCTTCCTTTTAGTTTGCTCTTCCTAGTTTCAGTCTATTGGCATACTCTTAAGGTTACATTTGATACTGTTTGTAGTTTATTTTGTCTGTTATTTGGTGATTTATTGATTTTGAGTGTTGATGGTAGCATGAAATTGTCCTGGATTTTAATTTCTCATTGTTGATATATTTCCATGTTAGCAGAAATGACAAAATTTTCCTGTTTGAACATTTTT
The DNA here is from genome assembly GCA_035235625.1 of Saururus chinensis. Taxonomy (NCBI): domain Eukaryota; kingdom Viridiplantae; phylum Streptophyta; class Magnoliopsida; order Piperales; family Saururaceae; genus Saururus; species Saururus chinensis. Next base: position 40,884,347 of record CP141145.1, read on the forward strand.
TTAGGGTTTATAATTTTTTTAGATATGGAGGCTTAATATCTGTCTGCATTTTTCATTTAATAAACTTATTAAGTAACGATTTATTCTCATGATTTTATTATCTAGGAGGACTACTGGGCCTATTAGAAGAGCAAAGGGAGGGTGGACACAGCAGGAGGTAATACATATCTAAATGCAAGGCTCCTTTAGAAAAATTAGAGCTGGGAATCTTCAGTTAAATTTAGCCACACTTTGTAGGTAGTTGTAATAGGAACTCTTGGTAATTAGTGGGGAAATGGGAACCTGTGGTAGTTTATACTCTTGACTTCTGCTATCTCGAGAACGGGTTCAGTAGCTAAGTACTCTGTTAAAGGCTGTTTGACAGAAATAAAAAGTATAACGTTGTTGTGAAGTGCTTTAGAAATCTTTGAATTTTCTTTTATATTTTATAATGATCATATTCTTCTGATAAGCCAATTTAAAAAATAACTACAAAAATTTTATAATTAACGTTTTGTGATCTATTATTCTGCTGCTGAGTTTGCAAACTTTTACAATCTAATAGGATGAGACATTAAGAAATGCGGTGGAAGCTTACAAGGGAAAATGTTGGAAGAAAATAGGTATTTGATTCTTCTTTTCTTTTTCACTTTGATCATATATATTGGTATTCCATAAATTTCCCACATATTAGTATCGTATCAGGAAGGTGATTTGGTTTAAAACCTTGCCACATTCTTACATGAACTGCAAAATAGCATGTGCTGCCAATCTCACATGGCTGGGATAAGGCATAAGTTAATGATGATATTTTTGATAATTTTCTCCGCATATGCTTGTAGCTGAATTCTTTCCAGATAGATCAGAAGTGCAATGTTTGCACCGGTGGCAAAAAGTTTTGAATCCCGATCTTATTAAGGGACCTTGGACCCTAGAGGTAGAAACGTTGTCTTTATTTGTCTGGGCTTAAAATAAATTCTGGTAAATTTTGGTCAGCATTTAAACTTATATTATGTGTAAACTTTTATTACAGGAAGATGATAAAATCATTGAATTAGTGGCAAAATATGGCCCATCAAACTGGTCTGTTATAGCAAAATCCTTGCAAGGTCGCATTGGGAAACAATGTCGAGAGAGGTATTATGTGAAAGCCAATGTAATATAAATTGTAGATCTGATATGTGTATTATGTACAATTGATGTTGGAACTTTGTGAAAAAAGACGCACTGAATGGGGAAGGATGTGACGTTTCTAATTAAAAAATGTACATGTAGTTCAGGGCTGTGATTGCAGTTTTTAACTGGCAAATTTGATTTGTGTTATGTAGTGTTTGTGAAAGCTTTTTGTCATGCTTTGTTCAATAATTGCAGGTTTATTGTAGTGTTTGTTTTAGATAAGAAGAACAACAGTCTATAACCATTATCATTGCCAGCATCATTATCACGAGTCCATGACATTCTATTTATCTGCAGTCAGCTACATGAATTATATCCCGCCAACCAGCACTTCCCACAACATTGAGACTCGAAATGTTTATTATCATGTCTCTCATCACCAACACCATCTATGTCATTACTCTCCCTTTTAACTTCATTAGAACCTTCTAATAAATTGTTCGGTATATCTCCTTGCTGGGACTCTCAGATATCTCCTTTGTATTTAAGTGTAGTAAAATAAACATGAGTTACTAAACTACTATCTAATCTGTACTGTAGTATGTTCCTTATGCAATAAAGTGTGGTGTAATTACTCTAGCAGTCTGCATGCGGCTAATCCATCCGAAAGGCTTTCCTGTAGCTTGCCTCCTTTTGAAGCCACTGAAGTTTTCTTCTGTACATTCATTTGAAACGTTCTCCCATCTAGTTCTCCCACACATTTGCTTCAATCTGGACTGCAGTCATCTTATTTTCATGACTCACTTTTGTTTTGTAACTATCAGCTTCATATAGCATAATACTTTACGTCCCTCCTATAGCAATGTTTAGATCTTTTATAATTAAATTATTTTCATCAATTATAGCTGCTAAATGTATAACTTTATATTTTGCAGATCCAGATACTCAAACACTAAATGAGCTATTTAAAGTTATTGCATTACTGGTAGTTTGAAACATTGCATATGCCTATTTCTTTTTTAAAAAAAATAAAAAATTCGAAAAAATCTTTTAAATAAAAAAATTTATCTATTTCTTATTAGTACACTAAAGATATCTATGTTTGGTAATCTTTCCAATTGAATTGCTACAGTCCATTCGGTGCATATTGTTATAGCTGTCACACATTTATATAGGATATTTCATCACAGAGTGAGCTGCTTTTTGTACCCAGGTGGCACAATCATTTGAACCCACGGATAAAAAAAGATGCTTGGACATTAGATGAGGAACTTGCATTAATTCATGCACATGAAATGCATGGGAACAAGTGGGCAGAAATTGCTAAGTTTTTACCCGGCAGGTTCCTATTTTCTTCCCTTTCTGTTTTCTGTAATTTTGATTTACTATTTTGTTTGTTCAGAACTGCCTTCTTTTCTGAATTAATTGCTATGGAAATTATTTCTTTTTCTGGTTTATTTAGTTCAGGTTAGAGTTAACTGTTATCTTTTTACTCATATCTAGGACTGACAATGCGATAAAGAATCACTGGAACAGTTCTTTAAAGAAGAAGAAGGATTCATATTTGGCTTCTGGGAAAGTTCAATCACATTTGAAGACAATATTGCGAAATGAAACTAGCATTGTGACCAAATTGGAGGCCAAAAATTTCTTTATGTCTATTGGTAAGAAAACAGAGTTAAGTGTCAATACGTGCTCAGGAACTCCGGATTCTTTGGATGTTATCAAGGCCACTTGTCTTCCGAAGTTGGAAGAGAACTGCTCAAGTAAATCTGAAAATTCACTGCTCCGAGAAGTTTATGGGCGTGGTACTTTAGCTAGTGGACCAAATGAGGCGGACTCTAGGCTGCAGGAATCAAACTCCGATACTTTCAGTGATAAATCTGATAATCTGTTGGAGATTGATTGTGACAAGACAGTTTCAGAAACGTTGTTGCATATCGGGACACCGTCTTGTAGTTTGCATAGCAAAACGCCTGAATCACATGGTATTGAAGGTTTCACTGATTGTACCCCAGCAAGTCCAAGTCATGCCATGCCACTGCCATCCAGCTCAAGCATAATAACCTCACTATATGGCTCTGTCACCCCTCCTTGTGCAAGAGCTGCTATTACAACTGCACATGTGCTGAGTGCTGAATCCGTACTAAGGAATGCTGCAAGGAGCTTCCCTAACACTCCTTCAATACTGAAGAAAAGAAAGTGGGGAACTTCAGCTTTAGTTTCTACAGTTGCTTGTGATATCTCGAACAGCTTTCCTGCTTCTGAAGACAAAGAGAGAATTCAGACTGACCAAGAAAAAAATGAGCCTTCCGTAGAAAGATTGGCTGATAGCCCATCTTCTTGTGGTAATATTGAAATGGATTCGTGTGATGGCAAGGCCTTCAATATATCACCACCGTACAGATTGGGGTCAAAACGTACAGCTGTCTATAAATCCGTGGAGAAGAAACTTGTGTTTGCATTTGAGGAAGGGAATACTGATGAAAACTCCAAGTCTGTGAGCTTTTCAGTTAATGATGAGTCTCAGGGTCCTATTATTTCAGATGCTGGCATTTCAACAACACTTGTTGGAAACTTAAGTGACAGTCTGGTTGTTCTGGAGGCTGTACATAGTGACTCTGGCATGCGGATATTGGGTTGACTTAGTAGAGAAGAAATTTCTTGGAATTTGGGTATGTATCTGGACATCATTTTGCCTTTGTTTAGACTGCAATTTTCTTTTATTCACATTATGAACACAAAACATTTGGTTATGAATCTTGTCTCTAAAAACTTGACTGATTCTGGCATTTTTTTATAATGTAAAAGATACACTCCGTGTAACTACAATAGAGGTCGGAAACTTAATTTGGGTTTAATTTAATTGGCTGATCAAATTGACGTAAATCTAAGGCCACTGGACATAATAGGAATAGCTCATAACAACCAGAATGGCAATACAAGATTTATGTGCAATTTGTGTAAATAAATCTAAATCATATAAAATGCAACTAAACCAGCAGTGGAACAAGCTATTATTGCAAAAATAGGTGAATATAACCAACTACTAAGTATTTCCACCTTTTGACAGAACCAGATTTTAAACACAAAAAAATTAAGAACTCAACAGGGTCTTACTATCCCATTATTCTTTCTTTGATTTGAGGGAGATTTTGTTCCTTCATAACAGAAAAGCTGGAACTTCATCCGGTCAAATAAATAGAGTACTATTCTATTTTTATATTTGTAGAAAAGAAAAATAAAAAAAGGACTCTTGCCCCGGTTTCTTAAAGTGTTAGAGGAGTAGTTGCTCTGGTAGAATAATTCAAATTAGGGTTTGAGAGAGGAAGAAGAACTCTCTGTAGTGGAATAATAATGTTAAATTATCATACAAAAGGGCGAACCAGCCTTTAAGAGAGGACAGGTTGCCAATTACAGAAGAAGACATAGATGCCCCTAACTTAAGTAAGGGCGAACCAATATAAAATAAGTAATAAACATAAATGATTAATTTACCCTCGTTAATAGAAAACTACTACTTAAACTTGAGCAAATTTACTAACACAACCACTGCACTCTTTCCTTTCTTGAAGAAAGTGAGTGATGAGATGATGATATTCTCTTGCATGCATCTAATTTTTCATAATGGTGAAAAAAAAAAGAGATTTAGATTATGATTTTAACCTTATGTATTTGCATAGATTCATTATGGTAATTAAAGAACCTGTAGTAGAATCATCATGTCATATTCCATGGATTGGTAGTGTCTTATGAAAAGACATTCTTCGCTGAAAATTTCAAGATAATTTTTATCGCGGATATCAATATTTATTCTTCCCCCTTTGATGAAGCAGTCAAAATTTTGGTGAAAAATTGTATGAGTTTTAATAATCTGTTTGTTGGTAATGATATTAGTCTGAAGATCACTTACGCAAATGGCTGCACTTAAGGTGCGATTTATAAGTGATAATAAGTCAACCCCAACAATTGGAATAAAACGATAATGGTGAAGGATAATCTTTATGTTTTTGAATTGGTGAAGGATTTAATGTTATCAATATTGATTTTTTTTTTCAGCAGATGTTTTTTAGGCAGCATTTGTGCTCAACATGGAGCTTATAGATTATCATCGAGTCTGCTCACAACAATTATTATCTTGTCCAGGGCACAGAAGCTGTAATTTAAGTGTGAAGCCAATTATCCGGCATTTGTTGCACTATTATTGCGTGCACTCTTCGGTTGAGAAGGACGCACTCGAACTATGGCTGAAAATTTCAAAATGTGTATAAAAGTTGTAAGGCGAATCAAAATTTTCTGGGCAGCGTGGTCATTACTTGGAGATGTCATTTGTTCCGTAACCTTTGCCCCTCTTTACATGCAAAGATTCACAAAGAAATATAGATTTTCAATCGTGGAAATTTTCCAAATTTGGGGGTCATGAATGTTCAGCTACGAGGGCTACGAGGAATACAAGAAGCCTTTGGGGCCTATCCCACCTGGCTATGGGGCATACCCTTACGCAGGTAAATCCCCCTCGTCATGCTCTCTCTAGAGGGTGATCCCCCTTTCGCAGGTGATGCAGCGAATATAGAAATACGTCATTGTAACTCGGCGTGCAATATGAATGGGGCATACTTCATGGCCAGTTACCAATGAAAAGCCACTTATTAGGGATCGCCTCGCTGCACGGTGAAGAAGGGCAGCACTCTTGTATAATGTTTTCGTTTATCACTACTATTGTTGTTTAAATGTTGCAAGGAAAATGTGACTCATTTCACGGTTAAACTTCAAGCCTTGTGAAGGTAAAATATTATCCGATAAAGCATAAATGCTCCAAACATTGAACAGATCAACTGATAACCAAGATAGCTCCACAAACAATATGTCGCGAGAACTTTTGTGCCTAAAGAAAGGGGTCTAATATCTTCAACATGCTTGCCGAGAGCCCTCTAAGAGTGGTCATTTTGCGCAGCACTACTGAGACATATATATCGGGGAACTTCAGGAAAAATCAGCATTTTTTTTATGCTGATAACCTTACACCACATACAGTATAGAACACTCTTCAGTTTACCACAGCAAAATCGTTAAGGCAAAATTTTAATTTATATTAACAAGAAGTTTTAGATATGTTTAATAGTAAGCAGAACATCTATTGTCAATCGACATTAATCGTGAGATGCAACTTGTACAAGGTTCCATTAGAACGCAACGACAACGACTGGCATTGAAGAACAACCCCCAGCTTCTCAAATTCAAATCTCACCTTCCATTGGGATCTGACGTTGGCCGGGGCCTACAGCCCATCTGCTCAAGAAACTTGATCACCTGCGTATGCTTGGCAGCCCACTGTTCTACCAGCTTCTGCTCCTTGGCTTCAGCATCCCTCCTCAATCCCAGTATCTGTTCTTTATACTCTGCGTCAATCCTTTCCAGCATCACTTTCTGCTCTTCTCTCAGCGCCCTCACCTTCAATTCGATCTCTTCCACTTTGTCCCTCCTCTTGGCAGCCTTCTCGGACTCTAGTTGAAGTTCCAACCTCTTCAGCCTCCATGCAGTCTCCTTCTTGTGTGCCATCCAAGCCTTGTGCCCTTCTTCTAATTCTCTAAAGCAGTCTGCCAGCTCGGACGCCACGGCTCCATCACTGCCATGGAGTGCATGATTCTGGGTGCGCAAAGAGAAATTGCTACCGTTATCTGGTGCTGTTGGTCTTTCCGGCCGCTGCAGCCATGGAATAGGAGGTGCTAGCATGGTAGATGGGGAGAGTGTTAGGGCAACTGATGGAGAAGGTGGTCTTCCAATGGCACTGGCACTGGCACTGCCATTTGATGAATTGGTGAGCCATGGAGGTAGAAGACGTTGTGAATCTGTATGGAAGAATCCATTCGACGTAGCCATCAAAAGTAAATCAGGCTGTTGTCCGCAGTTTCTCAGCAAATGACTCAAGGATCAAACTGTACAAGCCATCTTTATTTTCTTGGCACATGTACAACCCTTTCTTCAATTTTATCACCAATGGACGGCCTACTCCCTTTCAACTTTGTCCTCTACTGCTTTTCCGCTTGTTGCTGCGCATGGCCTGGAGGCAGGTATAACAATGAGCTGCTATTTCTCACGGACAATTTTCTCTCTATTCCAGGGTTGAGATAGCTATTCCACCCTTCCAAAGGACATTTTTTCAGCCAAAATCATGCATTCGGATAGAGAGTGTCACTTTCGTGAACTGTACTGTCTCACGTATTCGCTCACTAACAGAGAAACTCTGTTTTTATATACTGAGTATTTCACTTGGTGGAGGGTGAACACTTATCTTCCAACGTAAACGACAATGACCTGCACATCGGATAGTCTGCTTAATGAGAAGATGAAACTGTTTTGACAATATCTAATCAACACCGTAAAAGAATTTCATTCACAGAGCAACTATATAAAAATCTTCAAAACAAAACACAAACTTTGAAAAATTAGGAAATAAAATTACAATATTGTCGACCAAAGAACAAATTAGAAATTGAAAATTTTTATTTAATTTCTCCATCTAAATTGTAAAAATTAGAGGGAAAATGGGGATTTAGAAGCCTCCCAATGGCTCACAATTAGTCAATTACTAGCTATGAAAAGAGAAACACAATACGAAACTTTAAGTCCGTTGCTCAGAGACCAAGCATTCATAGCGGCTGTCCAGCAACATTACACAAAAACAATCTCATGAAGCTCGCATATTAATTCAGCTAAACGTAAGAAAAACTCCCTGATGGATGTGTTGGTAACCAATGTGCCACTGGGAATTGATATGGTAAACACTTTCTGGCTTTTCAGTCATACCATAAGTCGTACTACAGTTGAAGACGGTTTACTGAATTTAGGAATTCAGGTATCATTTCAGGCATTATAGCACATTTCAAATTTGCTGCAAACAATAGTGCATTTCAGCATGTGAATGATAGAAAGCAGACGAAATCAACTTGGAGAACATATGGGGTTAATTGGAAATTCGAACACATTTTCTTGAAGTCATTGTATCACCTGGAAGCAAAACTTCAAAAAAAGATGAATTATCAAGTATGTCAGTAGTGAGTGAAAGCATAAAATAACTGTATCGCCAGCAAGAAAATTTTTTTAACAGCTCTCTTGCATTGGTGGAGGAATAAAAATGAAAACTCTAGATTAAAAGTGCTTTTTAAAATAGGTAAGTTAACCAGAGAGAATGAAGTAGCGAGCAGCGACATCTTACAGAGTTAAACGACCAACTCGCCCGATTATCTTCAGTCACAAATTCAGAAAAAAATGCAAGCAGAATCGTCTCAGGGAGGCCAAAAGAGGGATGGAAGAAGATAGGGAGGGCAGCGGGAAGAAGAAGGAAGATGGGAAGCGGTATTTATTTGGCAACCAAGTAGTGGGTAGGAGGAGAGAGGGGGTGGGGGGAGGAATAACCGAGGCGGGGGGCAGAGACGCCTGACAAAGGTGGCGGAAAAGAAGGGCACGCGTCAAGGGGCGTCCTTGGAGAAGATGACGTCCCAGGCCTCTGCTAACGTAAGCCGTGATAATGTGGAGGACACGAGAATAAAGTTGCGAGGCTGACTGTTTGAACTCGGCTCTTCCTGCTGCTGTTGCGAAAGAGAGAGTTGAGTAAAGAGAAGGAGAATCGATGAGATTGGGGAGGGACGGCAGAGGCTCGTCGATTTCAGAGCTTAAAATGCGCACCCCGTGAGAAGAAGTTTGAGCTCCAGACTACTCTTCCAGTCTTCCTCCTCGCTTCGTCTTTTCCTTTCTCTCTCTCTCTCTCTCTCTCTCTCTCTCTCTCTCTCTCTCTCTCTCTCTCTCTCTCTCTCTCTCTCTCTCTCTCTCTGACGCACAGCGCAGCTGATGCAGCGTGCAGGAGTTTTGGTTTGGTGGTGGTGATATAGGTGCAGCGTGCAGGAGTTTTGGTGGTGGTGATATAGGCAGCAGAAGAGCAGCGATGCCGGCTGCTCCTGCAAACTAGAAATGGGCGCAGCAGAAGATCTCAGTATCGGGACTCCCTCTACCCTTCGCCCCGTATTGACATGTCTAGTCTCATGTGAGGGAGGGGACCGCCAGCACCGGACAATAATTGTAGACGAGCCAAGGTCTCATCACTGTAAGTTGATGATAGCCCCTCGGATAGAATAGCAATGGGTCCCGCCGTCCACGAAGAAACCCACTTCGGCCTGGAGCAGGAACAGGGCAGGCGAGAACCCTTTGCGTAATTGAGAGGGCTGAGTTTACTTTCCCCTCCCCCACTGGGCTCTGCCGGTCTGGGCACTGACAGCCGAGGGGAGGGGGGGAAGCGTGGTTACCGAGGGGGAAAATCCCAAGCTCAGAGTGACTCAGAAGGGGCCCAGAGAGAGGGACGGGATGGCGCCAAAAGGGGGAAGAGAGAGAGGGGCGATGCGGACTTGACCTCTGCTGGCTCTCTCCACCCCGCCCCTCCCCTCTGCACTCTTTTGTCAGCGATACGTAACGTCGCCCTCCGCTTGGGTCCCTTCCTTCCCCCCTCCTCTCCCTCTATTTCTGGGACAAAAGTACATAAAACCCCTTCCCCCTTCATGCCCCTCTTCCTTCGTACACCTCCTCTCTACTGCGGTTAGCTTTGCCCTTTTGTTGCAGACGGTGGGTATACAGGAGAGCCCCGCGGACGGTGTGGGTGGATGGCCGATCACATGATTGTGTTGCCCTGCTGGGCCTGGGAGGAGAAACCCGGAATCCAATAAAATAAAATAAAAAGGCACTGGAGCAGACTGGGTGTGGTGCGGGGGTTCCTTTTTGGGGGAGAAATTGAAGACATGACGTTTCAGTTGTCCTCTCTAACACAAATCGAAGGGGAGATTCGGCTGTCGATCCCCAACGACAAACCAAAAGTGTCCCTCCCTCACTCCACTGGGTCTCCTTCCCCCCCTCTTTACTCGCAGGACATCTTACTTCACCGCTCCCTGCCTTCCAAAAACTACTAAATTTAATGATGTACTACTTTTTTCCAATTTATTAATTTACTTTGCATGTGACCATGTCTTCTGAAACAAAATTCACATTCATGATGTGAAGAGAATTAGATATTTAAGGATCTATCTGCTTCACAACGGAAATCAATAAAGTCGTCACTCGTCTCGTCAGTATGATGCGGCCATGGGATTTCGATCGCACCGGCCTTTGTTACGTGCATGCGGTCGAATCTCGTTCGACGGTGTACAATGCACCGGCGTGCGGGTCGGATCACGCTAACTAGCTAACTTTTCCAAATCATTAAAGCAAATACGGAGTCTTATTATTTTCATCTCGTTGAAGCTGCAAGTTTTGACCTCAAGTGAAGTGAAGTGAAGTGAAGTGAAGGGGAGATTCCCAACTACCACCGAGTGGTCTTCTCTGGTCTCCTCGGGTTTTCGCTTCTTTCTTGTGAGTTTTTCCATAAGTGGATCATATCGGGATTGGTGATCCTGAGTTTTGATCCTTCGGTTGCCTTGCTTTGTCTCAGTAAGCTTCTTCCTTTGATTTTCGCACTCTCTCGTAGAACTGCTCATGTCAGACATCACTGCATTTCCTTCATGGCTATTTAAGAAACGATCTACGGTGCAGATCGCGCGTATGCCATAAAAGTACTCCATAAAAAATCGGTCATCACTTCCAGTCAAGATTGTGACTTTGAAGTAAGTTAGTGAGGCATTGTTATTTTTAGTTCCGAGCAAAGGAAAAAAAATCTAAAACTTAGGTCACTGTTTACCGGTCTCCTTCCTCATTTTGATCCAGCGAGGGAAGTAACGTGCATTCTCACGTCATGAGAAGCATTCCATCAAAATGTTCTTCTAAGGGTTCGTTTGTTTTAATTGAATATGAATCTTTAAAGTCATCTGAATTATCTGAACAGTTAATATCTAAATTTGAATATAAATCTGAATCTGAATTTTCATATGAAGCTAAATATGAATCTTAATCATTTGAAAATATTATTTTTACGGATTTACTCTTCTAATAGTATAACATCTTCCGTATCTAAATACCTTAACAATAAGTAAACAAACATCAAAATTTAAGAAATAGTAATACTTCTATATTCAAATATCTTAACAATTAGGTAAATAAAATAAAAAATATTAAAAAAAGAAAACTGGCATGACCAGAATGCAACTGCAAAACCACAAGTTGGAAATCTTCATAAGACAACGTTAATTGGTTCGCAACACTCGGATGATCAGATGAATATAATCAACAATCATAATCACATGACCCATCCAAAATTGCATACATCACGTTGTGGAGCAACATAGAAATGGAAGCAACAAATTGACAAACACTTAATGTGCCCATTTGATACAACCAATTTGCAAGAAAAAAAATTAATTTTATTAAATTAATCCTTTCAATCAACTTTCTACATCAGCATTTTAACTCTTTCCAAAGAGATTACAGAACTGTTTTGTAAGAATAGGAAAACAAACTTCAATTCATAAGTTTATATGTTCCAGAATCCACGAGAGAGAAGATACACTGAATCCATGGCGCGATGGTTGAATGCACAGTAAAGAACACAGAGAAATCCACCTCCAGATCTGAACTATCGGCCAGTTGAACCGGTAGAAGTGTTCTCTTTTCCTTATTGGGTCCAAATCAATCGAATCCAATTAATAGTAGCAAAAATGGTCAAAATACATGAGATAGGGGTGGCAACATTGTATGACAAGGAGGTTGCACAGTGATGGAGCCGAACAGAGGAGGCACCCCAGCAAGCAATTCGGAAGAATGAAGCAGTTCTGTGGCCACATCTCCGTCATCCTTGGTGGGCAAGAACTCGCCAAGGGTGTCGAGATCCCGGCTTGTTGCTTCTTCCCTGCATATGGGTATAGGGGAGGTTCAGGAGGGGGAGGGGGAGGGGGAGGGGGATCGAGGATTAGGATTCAAAAAATCAAATGAGTTTTCCCATCCGACCCCCAAGCCATATAAGTATGTATAATCTGATTTTTTGGCTGAATCAGCCGATGAATTAGTTTGTAAAAAAGAGTCTGAAAAGCCATGGCAAATTTATCAGGGGCTTATTCAGATAATTAAACCAAACAAACAGGCCCTAAGAAGGAAAAAAATTTCAGTGTGCCTCGCACACCCTGCTTTGTCATAAAATCTTACAAAAATTCTAAAACGTATTTATAAAAAGTGTATACACACAACATAAGAATGACTTATATTCCATGGGTTTTTTAAACCTCAATGCTATTTGCATAAGGCAGAAAAGAGACAACAAGATAAAGTGCATAACACCAACAAAATCTCCCACGCCAACAAAAACATAGCTGGGATTCTTCCCTCAAAATAGGAAAAAAAAAAGACATCTGCATGTGGCAGCTTCAAGTAGAACAGACAACCGCTAATAGAAATATCTGAGACAAGTGAAGAGACAGTCACGGGACATCTCCTAGCAGTACAGTTCCCGAATTTCTGCTGCGCAGGCAGTTATTCTTTTGTGAAGTCTTATAATTTGAATGGGAACCGCTTACTTTTTGTACGTCCCAAACTTATTCTGGTGTGTCAAAGAAGCATATATTTGCAACAAAAAAATCCTCTACCGAAATTTTCACAAGAATGAACTTCCGACCAGCCTCACACAAATTCTATCTGTACATGATCCTCCTCCTATTGAATTTGGATCTCTGATTATTAACATCATCATTAACAATAGGCTTCAGTAGCCGATCCTTTTCTGTTACAGATTGAAGGGCAGATTTCAGCTTCTTCAGATGGCCAATGCATTGTTCATGGTAGCCAACAGTATCACACTGGCTGCTACTCCATCCGTCAAATTCTGTTTTTCTATCATAAGTAGAATGCCACTTTGCTTGCAAATAAGCTAGAGATCTCCATGGAGGAAGAGGCATGGAGTTCTGCTTAAGGGAGCTTCTTGCCGCTTCCACCATGACTTGAAGATACTGCTTCAGCTTTGTCTGGTAACCCACATAAACCACTGGAAGAGATCGTAATATAGTGTCATATGACTCAACTGCTCGCGCTATTTCAAAATTGCTTCGAAAATCAATGTCAATTATCAAGCGTCCAGAGCTAGTAGTGTTTCCTTCCAAAACCACATCTATATATTCATGCTCACCTAGAAAACCAGAAGAAGAAGAAGAAGAAGAAGAAGAGTGATCAGGTTCCTTAATTTACAAAAAGTGCATCAACGGCACCCATGATAAAAAATACACTAAACTGGAGGAGAAATTTGTACCTCCAGGGACCTTGTCAGAGCGCTGCCATTTGGAAAAGCATAAAGCAGCATCAATCCCAGAAAGTCTGAGAAGCTTCACAAGTTTTTGACGAACGCAGCTAGCATTGCATGCTTTTGCTTTTACATAGTTGAGATCCGCCTCATTGATAGAAAGAATGAGAGATTGAATGACAGACAACAATTCACTCTCATGCTGATCCATATCGTGCTTGAAAAACTGGAAAACTAACAATCTATTAGGAAAAGGAAATAGAAGCAAATGAATTCAAGGTGATACCGTAAGATGCTCAATAAACTATCTACAACTTGCTATAAAGATAAAACCCTGCACTTATATCACTAAAGCTAGATTTCTATGACTTAAGAGTCAAACGGTAGCAATGCCAATTTAATAGGACTACAAAGTTTTTAAAAGTTTCAACGTCAGATATCTGAATACTAAACCCAGTATAAGGTTATCATCCCACTTTCCATTAATTAATAAAGAAAACAACTCAACTTAACCTTACACACAAGGACATAAGGAAAAAAAATCTCTTCTTGTATGCATAATAACATAAACACAGCATTACGATCAAAATATAAACACAGCATTAATTTAAATCTGCGAAAAGCAAATGTACTCAAATATGCTGCCACATGCCTCCTACAACCTTTACCAGAAAATTCTAAACATTAAGACAAGTGCAAAAAACATTTTGAAGATAAAATAGACTTCCGGATAAGAAGTATCAAGTAACCAATGACTAGAAGATTGGACAACTACTTCAACGGGTATATTTAATAATTTTAGTAACACGTTAAACAATTATACAACTTATTGGACTTTATTTACATACTAATAATGGTAACAACCTCTGCTTCTAATCATGACTTTGTAAAGATAGTAAAATCGAAACAGAACATGCAAAAATAAATGAATGGAATGACAGAAGAAACCGTGATAAGCTAACCTTATAAGAAAAAACTTAAAGTTGAAAAAAGCAATCCAGAAGTTTCAGACTCGCCTGATAAGATTATAAATATGATCGCGGCATTATTTAAAAAAAGACTAACCTGATGAGACTATAGTTATGATCGACTACTACTAAGACATGAGGAATCAACGATTAAGTCTGAAAACGGCACGAAAATTTGAGCCTTGAAAAAAACTAACCGATATCTTGTCCGCAATATGGGTGATATCCGAACAGCCGGAATCGCTATCGCTGCTGTACCTGGAGTCGGACCCTCCACTCCAATTCTCCAAAAAATCGCTCACCATGAAAGCCAGATCATGCTCGCTGTCGTGACTGACAATCTGTCCCACGTGTTGGCCGCCGCCACGGCCAGACAGTCTCGTCCATTTATTACAAGCCGCCTCGCAAATTTGACAATTCCTCTCTCCACCACTTAAGTTCTCAATAATGGCGGCCGCGGGGGAGACCGGCCAGTCTCCCCGAGGCCCCAGCTTGAGGGCTCGGCGCCCTAACGAGGGCTCTAATGTCGCCGTTAAAAGCATCAAAAGCGGCTCAAATTCGCCCGGAAAGCCTTATTATCTCTTCGAACAACCCAGAGAAAAATAAGAAAATAGCCCCAGAAGTCCAGGAAACCCGAATCACTGAACAAATTATGAAAGGGGGGAAAGCCAACCAATCGATTGCTCCAGATTCTGCAAGCCGCAATTCAAATTACGTACAGATCTCGAGATTCCAAGGACTCACAGTCCCAAGCCAAACTTTCGAGAGGCGACCAAAAACAATTGCATCAAAAAAGGAACGCCAAATTCAACTTCTTCTCTCAGAAGAAGAGAAGCGATTGGAATCGCAAAAAATTCTAAGAGAAAAGACAACCACTCGAAGAAGCCCACGTCAAATCTTAGCTTCGTTTCGATCGGGAGCTTTTGCTCGATCCAAAGTTGGGCAGAAGGAAGAAATGGCCGCCCGTCCCTCAGCCTGCAAATTCAGGAAACTTGGGAGGAGGAAGCAACGGATACGGGTAATTCATACTGGTGGTTGGGCTGCGAAACGTTGTTTGCCGAAATTGCCCCTCATCTACGGGGGATTGAACCGTTCATTTATGGATAATTATTTAATTAAAACACGGTCTAAACCTGGATTGGAAATGCGTCTAGGAGCATAGTTGGGGGCCGGCCAACGCCTGGGAACCGGGACCGATTCACTAACCGTTTCCCATTACCGGGTTAATTGCAAAGATAAATACGGGCCTCATTTTAATCCACTCCTCTATCCAAGGAGTTCGTTATTTGTAGGAGAGAAGGGTATTTAGAGAAGTTAAATAATTGGAAACGAAGTAACGTTGGCGGCTCCCCGAAGTTTCTTGTCCATTTTGCCGGGATCACATGTCCAACCATGTCGATGACGTGCGCGATACGTCTGCCGCGAGAATTGACGAGGCCCGCGCTGCCGGCACCAATGGATTGGGCTCGAATCGACAAGGACACCTGGACCCATGTGACATTCCAACCACTTAAGTGCGTCCCGGCCCACATAATAATAATTCATCCTCCAGTATCACATTATCGTCACCCTGAATACCGCGTTGAAAAAGAAAAAAAAAAGAACTTTGGATACCTATGGAGTGGGCTGGCCCCTTCCACGGAATCTAATAATTATTCTCCAATTATAGATTGTAAAATTTATTTATATTTTTACAGTATATATTAAAAAAATATTTTTTTTATTAATTACTATATTAAATTAAATATAAAATAATATATTTAATTAACGTTAAGTTGTACATGTGAGAAACTTACTTCATCATCCGCCATTTATTACTAGGTTTAAGAAAAATGGCTCTCCTAATCAATGGTGCTGATAGGCTCATCTACAAACTTTTACGTTAATAAGTACTTTTTATATTTATTAATTTAAGCAAAGGAGTATAATTTAGAATTGAATAACATGGACAGAGAAGCGTTTGGGGAAGTGTTTTTTTATGCTTAGCTAGGCTCATTGTATTCCCATAGACATTAGACACCACATGCAACTACCACGTCAATCATTGCCCAAAAATATATAAAACGCCAAGTCTCTCATTTGTTTTTGTTATTTTTTGTTTTAGGTTGATAATTCGAAAGAGAAGCAGACGGTTCCTCCAAATCCTCGTTTATCTTCTCCTCGTTCCCAAAAAATGAGAAGAAAAAAAGTCTCGCTTATCTTGTGTTCACTGTTGATAGTAGAATTGAGTCACGTCTTCCTGTAACACTTATCTATTTTGGATTATGAATAAAAGAGAATATTCTTTTTTTACTAAAATATGTGGATAAAAATATTTTAAAAAAATACCAAAATTATTTATAGTTCATTTGTTTCCATATGTGAAAGCGGTAAAGGAACCCCTCCCCTGCTACAGTAGGAAACAACCGACCAAAAATAAATTTGATGACAAATTGACACTGATTGGAGGATCATTTCAGTTGGAGGTTGCTTTCATTCATGTAACTTTCAATTCACAAATGTCACGGAAAAAGGGAGAAGAAAAGGTAAGTAAATGAGACGATCATAGGCAAGCAATGCAGCAGCAAAAGCGAAACCAGATGAGGGATAAGGATTGCAATGTAAAGGGCAGGCCAAAAGCCAAATCTGAGATTGTGAATGTCCTCAGTTCGAACGAGTGGAACTTTTTATTGTGTTAGATTTTGAGGTTAGTGAATTTTGTATTGTGGTTACACTTTGTATTTTACATGTACACATCTTCGCAAAGAGTATTTTCGGTTTAGTTCAATTAATCCGACTGGGGTTAAGTAGGCTCAGTCTGTGTGGGTTAGGTTGGTCTTGTGTTGAAGCGGGCTATGCCTTTTTGGGTGAGAGACCGTTAGAGCATCCGTATGCCAAATTAAACGACTCTTAGATGTAGGGATGTCGCTGTACCACTATAAAATTAAATAATATGATTAAATTTATTTAATTGGTAAAGAAGAGGATTTTTTTTTCGATCATTATCTAAATAGAACGTAATAAAAAAAATTATTCTACACTCGCTTATTTGTTACCCATTTGCTATATTTAAAAATTATAAATAAATTATATCTATTATTATTAATTAGTTCAATTCAAAAAGATATTGACTTATTGTCTTTTAAAACAATTTTTATGTTATAATTCACCATTGTGATTTACTTAATAGAAGATGTCATTCATGTCTTAAATATTTATAAAGTTAATTTAACTACTTATAGTTGTACATAAGATGCTAACTTAGAAGATGATTTAATTAATTAATTTATTTTAATTTAAAAAATTCCTTCAAGATTTATGGTTAGTGCTTTATTTAAAATAATTTTAAAAACCTAAGTCGCGACAGGCCAACCCATTTCCACCTTGTGCCCGTGCAATAACATAAATATTGCCTTCTTTATTACAATGCCTAATCTTTGTTTTGAGAGAAATATTTAATTAAATCTTGAGATGCCCAAGCAAGGGAGCAATACACCAAGGCACACACAGTCAAACTTTGTCAAACAAGTTAACAACAACAAAGAATGGCTCCCAAAAGAGAAAAAATAGGTATGAACCAATGTCTCGTCTACAACAATTCTAGGTGACATTAACCTCAAACTAAACGATTTAGGGGACATTGCATTAAAATGTTTGACATGTTACTCCCCATGTCTTAAATTAACAACTTTATTTGACAAAAAAGTTTGTTCCATTTTGTTTAATTTAAGTAGTTGGGTACTATTAAAGTGGATTTCACCATTCAATAAAAATAACTATTTTTCTAAATGTAACTATTAATATGGGACGGAGGGGGTATGTTGACACTAATAAACCTTTTTTTTATAGAATACAACAATAAACATTAGTTGCAAATCTAGCCTATGTTGCATTTTGGTTCTCTCCCCGCTGAAGGAGAGGTCTAGTGGAAGTATAGTGTATTGAGGGTGTATGAGTTCTTACCTATGAGATTGCAATAAACATTGTTTGTTTGTTAAAAACTAATACTCCCTCCATCCTAAATTAATATCTCCATTTAACAAAAAAGTTTGTTCCATATTAATAGCTCCGTTTTGTTTAATTTAAGTTTTTGGGTACTTAAAAAAAGTATCATTACCTTATCTTCCTTTCTCATAGATGCGAGTTTTACCATTGAATAAAAGTCATTTTTTTTCAAATATAACTATTAATATGAGACAGATGGAGTGCAATTCTAAGCAACTCTACTCCATATGGAATTCATCTATACTCTGTGTCACGACCCGGATTTTTAAAAGCATTTTTAAATAGCTCAAACGGTAGGTAAATTTTTTTTTTTAAATACAAAACAAACCTTTCGATTAAATATCCAGGTCATGATAACTGGGGTTCACAAATACGAATATTAAATCATATGATATTATTTAACATCTAAAAATTCATAAAGACCAGCTCATCCATCTAAGCACAAGTCTGTCACCCGTCTGAAAATAAATAACAAGTTGACTCACGCTTAAGGTACACTTACGTATCGGAGTTTCAAAAATGCGGAAACCTCTTGAGCTCGCCTGCCTTAGTCTCATTTGTCATCGCCTGGAGAATCTGCAATAAAGCAAACCAAACAGCAACCACAACCACAATGGAGCATCTCCGCCTTTAGGAGAAGAGCTTTCAAAGGACAAAAGGTTTTATTAGTATTTTTCGGATCGGGCCAACATCACCCGATGTTAGTTGCCTATGTACTCATCAGACAACATCTCCAATGTTTCTAACAAGATCGGATCCAAACGTAGTTCTGCCTAAAAA
The DNA here is from genome assembly GCA_035235625.1 of Saururus chinensis. Classification (NCBI taxonomy): domain Eukaryota; kingdom Viridiplantae; phylum Streptophyta; class Magnoliopsida; order Piperales; family Saururaceae; genus Saururus; species Saururus chinensis. Next base: position 40,903,373 of record CP141145.1, read on the forward strand.
CTACACTATACTAAGAAGCATAGCATCACCCATGCAATGCTTAAGTATTTTCAAACAACCTATATTTTATGTAAGTCCTTTAATCGTTCCACTTGTTCTAATTAAACAAGCAATATCAATCAATGTTATTAATTATTTCTCGAACCATTGTTCGATAATTAATATTCCCATCTAATCCCAAAGACAGACAGACACATCAAATGTCAACCTAAGTGACAAATGATAAGAAACACCCTGGAATCCACCAGACCCCTAGAATCCACCAGGAAGTGCCATCTCCTAACCTAGCCCATAAGGTGTAAGGACCCTCATCTTTAAACCGGTTTTGGTTTTCTTTAATTATGGGTTATCGTGAGATTTACACGTTTTCTGATCTTATCTGGTGATTTCGTAAATAAATAGTGTTTGTGATAGTTTTAACCAAAATTAACTTCAATATTAGTGGTTTTGAGTGATTTTAAACCAAATGTGAATTTTTGAGATTTTTTGGAATTTTCACTATTTTCCCAAAAATTAGGGCTTCGGCGGGACCCCTGTGGGCCCCACCGTTGAAAAATTAATTTTTGTGTCAAATGAACTTAGACATATACTTAAGGTCCCACAAAAATTTTTAGAATTTTATTAGGCTTAAATTGTGCTTAAATTTGCAAAATACCCACTTTTAGCCTACTTTTTATATTTACACCCCAAAACTTACCTATGCCTACCCCAACCCTTACTATAAAAGGGCAAACCTGAGTCATTTCCATTTTTGGGAATAGGCTAAGGAAGGAGGGCTGGCCTAATCCCCACTTAGGCCCGAATTAGAAGCCGATTAAGGTAAGCTTACTCTAATTAAACACTAATCCATGACTATTCTCTTAATTTCTTCCAAATCTACAATTTTCCCCTTGATTCAATTCATTTTTGACCATAAAAAGCTATTGATTTGTGTTTTACTACAAACCCTAACATTCAAAATTCGATTTTTACTACCAACAAGCCCTAGATCTAAGGTTTAATTAGGGATTTCTTGAGTAAATCGATTTCCATTAGAGTTTAATTCAAACTCATTGTGTTTTCAAGGATTTCAAGAAGGGTGACTCTTCAATCCGAGCTTAATCAAGTGCTGAGGTAATGGGTCTTCAAAATCTCTGTTTATCCATGGTAAAACTCTTCATTTTTGGCTTATTTCGAAATGGTTTACTTGATTTAGTATGTTAATGGTAAGATTAGAAAATGGAATTATTTAATCCCGATTTCTTAGGGTTTTGCATTATTATGGTTTGGTTTGATATTCTGGAAGTCAAGGAGGACTTTTGATGATGTTTAGGGTGTTAGATGTGGATTTGAAGTGTATTCTATGGTGTTTCGGTTTGGATTTGCAAAAGGAAGAAGATGATTGTTTTGCCGTATTGGCGATCGATCGGCCTTGCAGGGCGATCGATCGGCTGAATTGAAATTTTTAAATTTTTGCGTGTAACCGATTGAACGGCCTGAAGGGCGATTGATCGGCTACACAGGAAATTGTATGTTGTGTGTATGATGCCTATTTTGATGATTCCACTTTAGCTTGTCAATTTTATATGAATGTGGAGTGTTTTAAGCTATGTTAGGCTACTGGAAATGCAATGCTATCGAGTTTATAAAGTTGAGACATATGCTTAGAGATGGTGGGATGACTTATGTTTTGTGGCATGATGTTGGAATCGTTATCTTGAAATTATGAACGGTTGGTTCCCTTTGGATAAGCATATATTTTCAGTAGGACTACAATCATTGTTGGACTGATTTGTCATGATAAATTGTGATTAATGGTGTGTGAATGTTGGTGATTGTCATGACTCAATGATAAAATGAGTGATGTTATAGGTGTTTAGCCTTTGTGGTTGAGTTTTGAATTTAACTATGATTTCAACGATTCTTCTACTATGATTTCCGCTGGAATTCATGTTTAGGTAGAAATTCACATGTGTAGTGTGGTAGTGAGTTGATTTTCAAGCATGTTAATATGCATTATGTGAAAGGCTTCTACTAGTTACACACACATGTGGGGGTTAAATGATGATGTTGAAGCTTAATATTGTGATTATGAATGATGCATTGGGGCTGGTGAGAGCACTTATCATGATTAGGATTCATGTATGCTTTGCCCACGCATGTACCATGCTGCACGCATCATGAAAATGGATTTCCAATTGAGGCTTCATCGTGATTAATCGAATTTGACCGATTGGATGCAATGTGATGGAATTGTGTGCCGGGTTTATCGGTCGTGGATTAATCGCAAGTTGATTGGTCCGAAAGGACATATTTTGATTTGAAGTTCCTGTGTGGAACGATTTGAAGTTCCTGTGTGGAACGAGTGCACTCCCCGGGTTGAGTCTTGTTTAATGGAATGATGTGGGGATGAGTTGTGTACTTGTCTTGCGGATATGTGAGAATATTATTATGTGTGTCATCTGGACCCTGAGAATCCAGTGTGGTATGCCGTGTGCACCCCGCTACCACGTGTTCTAGGGTTCTCTGTGTGAGAACTCGGGCTCTTCCCTCCGCAGGAGATGTCCCTGGGCGAACACCCCTGCTCTAGATTCTCTGTGTGAGAATGGGACATCCTTGGCCAGGATCGTCCAGGGCGAGCAGTATTAGGGATTGACAACCCCGATCTTTCTTGAATTCTTGTGTAGAATTTTGTACCATGACACGCCTTCGTGGCCTTGTCTATGCTCCCGTCTGTGTGACGTTAATGTGTGATTACTCCTTGATGGAGGTTGATTGTGATGACATTATGCATGTGGGAATATGTATGTTAGAGATACATCCATGCATGTTGATTTTGATGTTATGCATGTGGAATATATATGTTAGAGATACATCCATGCAGGTTGTGATGATGTTATGCATGTGGAATATGTATGTTAGAGATACATCCATGTAGGTTGTGATGATGTTATGCATGTGAAATATGTATGTAATATGTATGTTAGAGATACATCCATGCAGGTTGTGATGATGTTATGCATGTGGAATATGTATGTTAGAGATACATCCATGTAGGTTGTGATGATGTTATGCATGTGAAATATGTATGTAATATGTATGTTAGAGATACATCCATGCAGGTTGTGATGATGTTATGCATGTGGAATATGTATGTTAGAGATACATCCATGTAGGTTGTGATGATGTTATGCATGTGAAATATGTATGTAATATGTATGTTAGAGATACATCCATGCAGGTTGTGATGATGTTATGCATGTGGAATATGTATGTTAGAGATACATCCATGCAGGTTGTGATGATATTATGCATGTGGGAATATGTATGTTAGAGATACATCCATGCATGTTGATTTTGATGTTATGCATGTGGAATATGTATGTTAGAGATACATCCATGCGGGATTGGTTATGATGTGAATGCATGTGGGAATATGTATGCTAGAGATACATCCATGCAGGTTGAATTATGCATGATGATGCAGTGTTAGGTGATATGAATGTGTGATCAGAAAGTGATGCACCATGTAAATCTTTGATCTGAACGATCTCATTTCTAAGCTATCGTATTTTCTACGTTGACAGTGATATTAAAAACCATTGCTGAGTGTTAAAACTCACCCCTCTTTTGTGTTTTGATTTGGGGTTGCGTGGTGCGACACACAGACAGACAGGATTGCCTTTTTGAGGAAAGGTCAGAGGTAGCTTGGGTGTGATGATGGAGATCGTTGCGTGACTCATCATCGTTTATTTCATGCTTTATGTTCGAACCTTTGTGTAGGGTTCTTGTTTTGGATTTATGTCGTATACTACAGTTGTGATGCTTATGACTTATTTTGAGCCGGTGTGGGCTTTACTTAAACTAAGTTTGTGGGTTTGAGATTTGTTGTTGACTTTGTGTTAAGCAACACCTTTTTCTTCCCTTTTAGTTACTCTTGCTCAAAGGATTGTGCGCACTCCGTGTTGCTGTTAATCGCCCATGGTTAGGGTTAAGTCTTCCGCTAGATCGTTTTCTAAATGTTCACTTCGTCGCCCCCGCGCGCTTGACCGGCCCCTGGACCGGGTTCGGCTCGGGTCGGGCATCGCCGGGGCGTGACATAAGGACCTGACCGTAGTGGAAGGGCATGGCCCACAACTGCACCTGAACAGAAGTGGTCAGAGATGCCAACCAAGCAGGATGTCAGCGACCTTAATTGCGTGTACACTAAAAAGATCCTCAATAGATCTGCGGTGAGCCCGACTCACAAAGAACTCCCTCCAATGGGGAGGTGTAACTACACGGTCAAATCAGCGGCTCCTCAATAGAGCTAGAACTCAGGAAAGCATTCTGAACCCTATCTTGCTCATCTATAAGCCAGGATTCCGAATGACTATCCCAAACCCTATTAATCCCTTCTAGACTAAGGTTTACAACTCGAGACATGCCATCGGTTCATCAACCAAGGCAAATCGTCAGGTCAAAGGCTTTGTTCACTGTATGAACTAGTCCCAGACCCCTCTGAGGTATTTTAGTCTTTATCTTGATTAGGTATTCTTGCCCAATCCAAAGCTATCAAACCCCAAATAATTATTCTGTCAATAATTCTCAACTAGTGGTAAATTACTATCACAACATCAATATCAAAAATCAAAACAAAGAACGACATAAACAGTTAAAACCACAAAGGTTCAAACAGATCATAATATCAATAATCAAAATCAACAATGATATTATAATTACTCGAGCTCTCGTGCCCTAACCCTCCATGGGTTAACTTATTAAAATTTTATAAAACTGGTCGTAATGCACCTAAGGGCATTAGAGTAATTATCCAACATAGGATACTGTCCTTTCAATGCTTGGGTAAGTCTTTAACCTCTCAAAAGGTTTCAGTATCATATTGGCCCATTAACAACATCCACGCGAATGCGGGCCAGTTTGCATAAGGGTAGTTCTGTCATTTGGTTTAAGGCTTTAATGTCATCCAATGGGACCAAAATTAAACTCAAGGGTACTACTTGACTTCATGGACCCTCTGTAATTTTCCTGGCATGTGACGGGGTCGTGAACCCCTTGAACCGACCCAGGTTGTCTTAACGGTTTACTATAAACCCTAAGGGTAAAATGGTCAATTAACCACTCACTTGGATTTTCCTCACTAAGTGGTTTGGCCTATAATTATTTTACACATTAAACTATCACTGAGAATTTTTCCACTTTTTAGATCAACTCATAGGCCTTTGAACCGGAGCCTCTAAATCAGGTAAGTGATTTTCACACGATAACATAACTACCAGGGGTAAAAAGGTCATTTCACAGTCTCTGGGATTTTTCCCCAAGCTGAAACTCGATCAGAATAATTCCAAACCTCTCTAGGTCCAAATTTAGGATACTCACTAGAATCTCCCTGAGATTTTTCTTAATTTATAAATCCACTTATAGGCCCTTGAACCGGAGGCCCTAAATTCGATCATTAATGATTATTCTATGCTACACTCACAAGAGTAAATTAGTCATTTCAGAGGCTCTGAGATTTTCTCCCAGTCTGAAACTTGGTACAGACACTCGGCATACAACCATGGTTCTTCATAAATTATTTTGAATTTTTATGAAAGTTTTAGCTCACTGAACCGGACCCGGTTCTGGTTCAGTTATTTATTTATTTTCTAGTTGGGCCGAATCGGGTCAGGTAACCTGACCCGGTCCAGCGAGACGACGACCCGCACTGCGGGTCTTCTTCCTCAAGGTCGGCCAGAGGCCAGGCGGCCTCTGGCAGCGCTGCCTGCACAGCGGCGGAGGGGCCCCGGACCTCAGGCTTCCGGACCACCGGGGTGCGGCGGAACCGACTACATCGATTCCGCTACCATCCGGTGGCTGGCCTGAGGCCAAAAGAGCCATTTTTTTTCTTTCTCTGTGAATCCAAGCGGCGGAGCCGTCTCTGCGACCAGGGCCATTGCGGCTGGGGCCAGCACGGACGAGGCTAGTGCAGCCACGTCCGGTGCAACTGGGGCTAGCATAGCCACGACAGCGCGACCCAGGCCTGCGCGGCCACGGCAGCGCGACCGGGGCTAGTGCGGCCAGCCTTTTTTTTTTCGAAGTACAGGCCCGCACGGTGGTGGCGGAATCTGCCGCCGGCGGTTATCTCCCAGTCGCTCTCACCCAGCGACCAGGGTTTCTTGCCGGAAGGAGACCGACCAGCCAGTGGCCGGCCGGCTGCCGTAAAGTGCAAATTTTTATTATGCAGATTCACTGTTTCGCGTAATTACAGGAACAGTGATCTCTGCATTAAATGAATAAGAAATTTCAAACTTATTGCAGAGATTTCTGTCCATAGATTTAATTGACTCAAGACTATGATAACCAACTTACCTTAATTGTCAGTTTGCCGTTGATCTTTCGCCACCAGAGGCTCACTGGAGCTTCACCGGAACTACCTTCTTCGCCTTTTCCACCGCCAGAACCCCTCTAAAAAGCCCAATTCTCTACTCTGATCGGGCAAAAAGACCCCCAAATTGTGCCCTAAGAAGGCCTTTTATAGGTATGGGATTATGGCTCCTAATCCCATGAGGAATTAGACCTCCAAAACCCAATTTCGGAATAGTAATTTATCGGGCCCACATCGCAACTTAAACAGGCAGTTCGCGTGTTCAATTCGGGTAAACGGGTCCTGCACGATATGTTCAACTTCAGACGGTCGTTTCTCCCTCATACGGACTCCGATTCGTGCGTTCTTGGTGGCGTTTCGAAGCTCTTTTCGTCTACTTTCCAATAGAATTAGTTTCAGCCCCAAATTATATCTAGGGAGAAAGTTATTCTAATAAGAATATCAATGGGTCAAACACCATAATTTCCACGTATTTAAATTTTAAAACTCAGGAAAATTAGGGATATTACATTCTTCCCACCTTAAAAGAATTGCGTCCTCGCAATTCTCCAAGGCCAATCTAAAATCAGTTTAGCCCTAAAGCCCACACTCACCCTCTCTAGGGTTTAGCACCTGACTCACACAAACTTCTGTTTTCACAGCGTAACTCATCTTAATGAATTACTGCAAGGCAACGAATTTCACCCCTTCCACACTAGTACTCATGTCCCATGTTAAATGTGGGTAAGGGTTTTCCCTTATCCATCCATATAGGATTCAGCCACCAGTTCTAGCCATTGATCAAGTTATTCTCACGAGAAGATCAAGGGGTCCAGCACCCTAATTTCCCCGTGTACAACTTCAAAAATTTAGAAAATTCCCAGACGTTAGACTCTGGGCCTATCCAGAGATAGTTAAAAAGTTTAAATCAAAATTACCCCCCATCCCAAAAAAAAAATGATGTAACCAAAATTGTTAACAGTGCATAATCTAGTTTCTTTTCAAAATCTTGCTATATGCACTCTTAGGGGTCGTTTGGGTACTGAATTAATTCAGTAACGATTCGATTTAGTAGCGATTCAACTCAGTAAATTCATCGCTGATTATGAATTACGTTTGGCTATAGAATTTGTTAAAATAAATTCAGATGTCACGTCAAACCTTGTCTTAAAACTTTAAACACCTCTAACTTTCTCTTTCGAACTCGGATATGCACGTTCTTGGTACCATTACACTCCTAAATTCAAGCTCTATCAAACAAGATCCCACAAGGGTAGGTAATTTTGAACTTTTAAAGTGGGCCCTACCTATATGACACGTTTTTTGAAGCTCAAATCGATATGAACGATAACCATTGAAAAATAATAGAATCTGTAATTTTTAAAACGGTGATTAGGAGACTGAATCGACCAGTGATTCAGTCTTGATTCAGGCTAAAACGGATTGAATCTTACTACAGTGCTGAATTTTTAATTCAGCGCAGCTTCAGTACACAAACAAGATTCTAATAATTCAGTGCTGAATTGACACTGAATCGGCTGAATCTTCTCACGATTCAGTACCCAAACAGCCCCTTATAATCAAATTGTGCACTCCTCCAAAGATAATTGGATTGATTTGACTAAAAATCAAGCTTGCTCAATTATCTTACTCATTTGTCTTTTTTAAAGAAAAAATCTAAACTAGATTGTTAGCTACTTCATGTTAAGATTTTTCCCTTAGTTATGTGTCCAAGCAAGCCTTATTAAGTGTGGTGTTGGTGGAATGACCAAAATATGCTTTGGAAGAGGAAATAGTGAGATCAAATTCCCACTCTTTAGCCACCCAATTGAAGTTATATCCCAATTTCTAATATGTACGATTAATGGGTCTTATATATGCTCAAGAAAATTGGTGGAGGGATATGATGCTTTAAGAGGTCAATTGCCCTGCCCATTCTAGTTGCATTAATAAAAAAAAGATAGAAAATTACAGTAGTAATATATGAATTTTACTAGATAAAAAATATTGTAAGATATTACTTAGCACTTGGGAGCACATGTTATGAAAGGATTGGGGGCATGCAAGGGATGGATTCTTGTAGTGTATGGCTAATAGGTTAGAAATTGGTCATTAGCCTTTGATACTCATCGGTTTGATCCTTCATCAATGTACCACATAGAGTTGCCAATAAAACAATATAGTTATGATATAACCTGTTTTATTATTATAATTATTTTTAAAATATTTTATACATGAATGTTCCATTAAGTGAACAACATATGTATTGTTATAATTGTCTCTTCTACTAATAATCAGTCAATTAATTAGAGAATTATTGTCCATTACTTTTTTATATATGCTAAAAAAATAAAAATAATTTTTTTATTCTCTTAATCAGTTATTATCAAGGTAAAAAATTAACATCATTGTTACTTTTGTTTATAATTGTTGAAATAAATTGTGAGGATCAAATATAAAATGTAAATGAATACATATATTAGGCACATACCTAATAAAATTCCTTGTTATCTAATAATTCTTTCTCTATTATATAAGCCCAACTTCAAAGCATCCCTCTATTGCTTGTTTTAGAATAATCCTAAGTGTGAGAATAGTAACAATTGCCTTCTCACATTTAGTTATCTTCAAAGGTGTCTTACAAGTAAGAATGGGAGCACATGCAGTGGTGATCATCCATTAATGTTTCTTTAAAACAATATTCTATAACTTGGCCCGAACCCTAACCCAGATTAGTGGTTGGGCTAGGTCAATTCAGGTTGATTAAATGATGACATTATCACCTAAAAAATTTAAAAGTTCCCCCATTTAATTTTTTTTTAAAAAGTACTTAAACCTATATGGTCATTCAAAACTTGTTCATTTCAACCTATTTCAATAAGTAAATATCATTATAAAATTTACAAGTTGACATATATAAACATGATTTGTAGCATAATCATGATTTTAACCAATAGATATCAAATCTCAATAAAACATTTGTCACGGTCGAGGTTTTTCCTTGTATTTAATTAAAAAATTTACAAATATTTTATTTTGAAATACGAATGTCAATCAAATGAAATAATAAGGTTCAAAACATGTGAACTTTTTTTTCGTAAATTAATTCATCACTCGACAAAACCAACATTTTCAAGCGTGACCTAAAATGAAAGCATACAAATAAAACCTTCCATGGTCATGGGCTTTAAAAACAAATACTTTCTAGGCATCTCTGTGTACAAGTTCTTTCATAGTATGACAATTGAATCGTATATACATACCCAAGTCCAATACGTAATACATTTTTCTCACCTTAATCAATACCTAAGAACGTGACACTAAATCCACATAGCCTCACTACGATATCGCTACACTCTAGGTCAAGGAATAATAGTCCACTGCGAGGAATAATCCAATCCAAAAAGCTATCAGTCGACTTGCAAAAGCCTCCTAACGAAAGGCTAAAAAAATAGGGTGAGTATTTTTATACTTAGTATAAAAATACTCAATAGGGAATTAAATCAATGAACTTCGCAAGTTTATACATGGATGCATTCATGCAGCCACACATGAAGCAAGAAGTACATGCAACATAAATAAAATATCTTACACACATACAGTCATAAACTTATACTTACTCTTGTAGCATACACTTACACTTACAGTATGAATCAAAGTTTCACCAACTTACTCATATAATCGTACACTAACACTTACAACATTCACATACTTGTACGACCTTATTTTTATGAACTTACTTGTTTGACCTTACTCGTACCATCTTACTCTTATAGCATATTCTTACTCTTACCGTCTTCCTTAGAATACTACTCTTACACTTACTCTAGATCTTACACTTACACTTACTTAAAATCAAATACTATAACTTACTCTTGCTATCATACACATACTACCGACAATTGAAACTCATTACAATTAATAAGCTCTAGTGTTGGAAAAGAAGGGAATGTCACCTGGGCATCACCTTAATATTCAGGAAGTAACTAGACGTTATGGACTTTTTTGAAGGCAAAGCACATATGTGCTCATGGGGCACATGATCAAACAGGTAAGAGCATGTATATGATACTGCTTACTCGAGCGCACAAATGCCCACTCTCTGGGGTTATACAGTGCCAATAAGGGCTATACAATGCCAACTAAGGGCGAAAAACATACGGTGTCACTCTCAGGCGGAACATACAGTGTCATCTATAGGCATAAATACATACAGTGCCCATGAAGGGCGGAAACTTACAACGCTTTCAATAGAGCATCAAACATCTGGGCGGAAATATAGCATCAAGACCAAATCCCACAGGATAATACTATGGCTAAATAAGGAATGACGCTCATTCGATTACTTATCGACTGACAAAAAAACATAACTTAATCTGTCGAAACCCTCAGTCTCAAACTCACATCGTTATCAAATTAGGGTTACTTACCATTCAAGTTCATATTAGGTAACTTATGTATGTACAATTATGTTTGGAACTACTTTCATCTTACATTCTTCTACTAATAAAGCTAGAACTACACCGGTTCTGAAGCCTTAGTCCACGAGGGTAACTTACTCTAACTTAACTCATTCAATTGTACTTATTACTCACTCTTACCCTTACAGTCTTAAAGATCTTTGTGTAACCTTACTTGTCAAACTCATATTCCATGTCAATGTACAGTAACCATTATACACTTACAACCTTACATCTTGCACCATCTACCTTAAAACTAAAATTTCTTACTCGAACTCCTCAAATGAAATCATTTAAACTAAAGTCCCGTCATTAAACTCTTACTAATTTCTTACTCATTATTCTTTCATTACAATTCTTATTATGGACATTATGCGTGTACAATTATGTTATTACCTCTTACTAACTCATAGGCCCCCAAAAGCACTATGAATCTTAAGTCTTCAAAATTTTTGCATCTCCTAAGTCTCTTGCTCGTAGCTCCTTCATACCCTCCAACTCAATCCGAACTGATCCTCGCCGGCAAAAAGAACAAAGAGACTTGATTTAGTCAGGGACAAGAGCATGCCGAGCTAGGGCTGTAGACACGCTATCGCCGGGCCACGAACGGTTGAACATGGTTGGGGGCTAGACCTGGGAGGAAATGGAACTTGGCAGTTGCTGGATTGCGGCAAGTCAAATGGACGTCAGTGCGATGTCGTCTGACGTCCAACGGCAGAGAATGGACGCCACCAGAGAAAAAGGTAGATCTTTCTCTGGCATTGGTCGGCCAGTTGAGCAAACGAGATCTATTGGGAGGCCAAACCTTAGCACCTTGCCATCGTAGCCTCGAGGCAACAATCCGGAGGCCGATCTGTGGGTGGTAGCCAACAAAGAAAATAAATGATAGAAAACAAAATCAAAGAGAGCAAAAAAAAAGAACAATTTTATCTTGGATTGAAATATGGGCAGAGGAGGCCACAGGGGAAGGCAACAATTCTGGTCGGAAGGTGGCCTGGGCAACGACCCTGCTGTTGCCAGGCCAAGGGAGGGTCGATGGTTAGTTGGTGGTGGTCGGAGGTGGCGCCGCCACAGGTCGCAACAAACATAAAATTGGGGAAAAAATGAGCATATTCAATTTTTACCTCATGCCGACATAAGATGGCTAGGCTAGGACAATGGTGTTTGGAGGTTGTCTTGGTTAGAGCGGAGCAAGGATGGTGAGATGGAGGCCATGCAATCTCTAGCGGCGGAGAATCGAGGCAAAAATCACGATTGGGTCTCTGTTGGGCTAAAATGGAAAAGAGGGAAAGGGGCGGTGGTGCGCGACGAGGCTAGGCCAGGGAGGCAACAGTGGCGTCACCAAGCCGAGGATGGCTAGGCTGAAGCCGGTGATGTTGCCACCTCCGGCCTTATAGAGTGAAGGGGGGCTTCTCCCTTCATTATTCACTCTACAGGGTCCAATTCATTTTTATACTTTTTTTCTTTTTTTCCAACTCTTCATTTCTTCTTGTTTTCGTTCTCTTGCATCTTGTCCGATTTTCACGCCAAAAAAATTATGGGATGCATCGAGACCCATGACCTATGACTAAACACCACTCCAAACTCTTACAATCATGAATAACATAAATACGGATACACCGAAGTGTCAAATTTCATCATAAAAAATATGAGTAGAAAACTGCAGAACAATGTAGAAAAATTACAGAAATTAGAAGAAATATGTAAAAAAATTATAAAAAAATCGGGGATGTTACACCACTCATTCAAAGTTAAGCTAGCTAACATTTAAACCAAGCCAGTTTAAGATGGCCCAAGAAAATGTTAGGTTCTATTAGCCCAAGTTCGAACTTTGATTTGAACTAACTTGAGTTTAGCCTCGAGCATAATAAAGCTAATTCTATAATCCTACACCAAACTTACCAATAATTTTATTACACAATTAAACACTTTATAAGTTTTATTTTAAAAATAAAAAAAACTCATGTATTTGAGTTATCAAAATAGATTCTATAAACTAACATGAGAATTGAAAAAATATTTTGCACAAAATATTTATGTAGCTAGTTAAGATTCCAACATATATGATTAAAGATGAACCCTAACCTAATGAGATCAGATAAATTAGATAAAACAACCAAATGGAAAACATTGAAATGAAGTGTATTTAAGAGAATAAAAATTTTAGATTACAAATAGATCATTTTTATAAAAAATACACTTAGATTTGAAATGCTAGAAAGAGTAAGTCATTTCCAAGTAGCAACTTGTAACAACTATAAATAATAATTATGAGTAGTTAAATTAATTCAATAAATATTTGAGATTTAAATGACACATTATTTTTAGTAAAAAGATAGTGGTAAATTATGATATGAAAATTATTGTAAAAGATTATAAGCTAATCTATTTTAAAATTAAACCACTTAAGAATAATAGATATAATATATTTATAATTTTTAAATATGAGAAATAAATAAAAGATAAATGAGTATAGACGAACCTTTTTCTATTACCTTCTAAAATATACAATGGCGAGATAAAATTATCTCTTATTTAACAGTTGAATAAATTTAACTACTAATGATAGATTGGTAAAACAAATACCATATGTCATTGGAGTGGACCAATTAAAAATTGCTCTCACTTGATCTGGGTGAGAACCCAACCCAAACGAATATCCATTTTGTGTTCTTAGCATTGACTAAGCCGGACCCATTCCATTCTGGGGACATTGTGTGGTTCAGCCTCGGGTCGGCGGATAAAGCGAGATCGCGTCGCACGGGCTCTTTTGGAGGGACGACGAGGAAGTGGACGTGTGAAGCCACGGGAGCGACTTCCACAGTTCCACTAGATTAGGTGTGTGTGAGCGCCTGCCGCTCCTCATACAAAGCCCAATAAGATGTGTCCTCCTCACTCTGTCCCTCCCCCCACGATTACACCTAATTCCCAAAGTGCCATTTTTTACTCTGTTCACATGCCGATCAACCGCCCAGCTCCGAAAACACTCCATAAGCTACGAATTGTGAAGGGTGAGTCAATACAGATATATTCGGCATGAAGCTCGCTTTAACAAGGGATATTCAATGAAGGGGGCAACCCGCCTCTTAGGTCACTGGATATTTGTAAAATTATAATTTTAATAATAGGGCATAAAAAATTATTTTTTATGTTTCTTATTAATAATAAATTTAGCATAAATACTAGAAAATTGATGGTGCATGCTAATGCACATCAGCATTATTCTCACTTCCATATTCTTACTGTATGTTTATGTGCATCTGCTCAAATGATTGTCATTGTTTTATCAAGGTCAACTTAAATGACTTCAGCCAAAATTAAGTAGTGACATTATATAATCAAACATGAAAGCACCCTATGTACAATGTGAAATACGGAAAAGTGGTAATTAATCGAGAAACTTGAGGGGCTTTCCGTAAATACACGGTGGCAGGGCGGTAATTCAATATCACCGTCTGCTTCCTGGGTGATTTATCGGCACTTTATATGCAGAACCATTTTAGTGCAGTTCCATCCCTAAATCGATCGTTACTGCTCGAGGACCAGACGAGAGCTTTTTCTTCCTCGACTCCCAGAAGATTCGATTCGAAAATGGGCCGCAAGTTCTTCGTCGGCGGAAATTGGAAATGCGTACGTTTCGTATTTGATCTTCTCTTGAATTTGATCTTCTATCTACGGTAGTAATAGTGGTTCCAGTAATTTTGATAATCATGACAAATATTATATTTATTCAAATCTCTGTGTTGCATAATTCTTCTTTCTGATTTTTTCCGGCAGTAATTGGTGATTCTGGATTAGATCTCAGAAAAAAAATCTAGTGTTTGGCGTGGTTTACGAGAATTTCTGATACATTAATCCATTTTATAACTTTTGCCTGTAGTGTACTTGTAAATTGTCTATCTATTTTCCGGATTTGTGAAACTCTTCAAAGTTTACTGCTTTTCGTCATAGGTGTTAAGTGCTATTTTTTTTAAAAGCAAGCATTTTGCTCTGATATGCTCTTTTGCACTTCATGGAACTTGGATGACGTTTTATTTAGGATTTGATGTTGTGGCGATCGCCTTCAGTTGTCGTTTTGATTTTGTCTGTCCCTGGTTTTAGATTTTTTGTAGACACAATGTCGTCTTGTGGTTGTGAAGGTTAGCCTCGGCCTGAAAATTTTCACGTTCAAGCTATTTCTTCTAGACTTTTAATACGTCTATATATCAGTAAGGATACGAATATCTTTATTTATGAATATATTTGAGTGTTATTACTACTTAATTGAACTATGTGGATTGGTTTTTCCTTAGTGGTAAATGGTTTGATTTGGTTCTGTTCACAGAATGGCACCACCGAAGAAATCAAAAAGATTGTCAGTACATTGAATGCAGCTGAAGTGCCAGCCAAAGACGTTGTTGGTATGAGCATCTAATCCTTCTTGTTATTTCATTGAATAGTTATGAGTATATCTATTCTGCTAAAAAATGGCTATGATGCGTGCTTCCTAGTTGCAGATTGTTGTTAACTGGTAACAGAACTGTTCTATGAGGTTTTTGTCTATGTTAATTGAATTAATCATCAATTTTGGTTTACTTTATTTGAAACTTCAAAGCAACACATGCATTGTGCACCAGGCAATTAGAAATCTACCTTTTCATGTCCCCATTGTTTTAGGTTTTGAGACAAATTAAACAGCATTTTGTTTTTACCCAAAATTATATTTTCTCATACTTCACTCCTGAAGCCATACCATTTCCAAAACTCATTTTGAACTGTTTTGAGAAACCTATTATATTACTTGGAATTGATTGTTTTGGCATCATTTTCTGTTATAAATAGCACATCTAAGACATTGTTGAATGGCATTCACTGGGGGGAAATAATCTTGTTTTTGCTTTTGGAATTGGCATTTTAATACTGACATACAAGTGGTGCTTTTACTCTTATTAAAACAGCTGTCAGATAATGTTGATAAACATTTTGTTGCAATTTGAGTAGGATTGTGTTTGTCCTTTCAATTATGTATTCACTCTTATATCTTGTGATTCATGGGTCATTTTAAAAGCTAAGACAAGTATGACATTGCAAGTCTATGGTTTTATGGCAGTTACTATATCGCCTACATTTCAGTAATCTCACCTGATTCCACTATTGTATCTTACTGTTCCAGAGGTTGTTGTGAGCCCACCCTTTGTGTTTCTTCCCTTGGTCAAAAGTCTGTTACGGCCAGATTTCCAAGTTGCTGCACAAAATTGCTGGGTGAGAAAAGGTGGTGCCTTTACAGGAGAGATTAGGTATGCTTCCACCGGAAGTGCAGATTTTCAAGTCTTTGCACAAAATTCTTCTCGAGGTTGTTGCGTGTCCACTCTATTATGAGAGGATTTGTATCTAAATAATTTGTGTCTACAATGATGGGACCCATTTTGGATCTACAAGTGGCTCTGACCATGCTTCTTTTTTTGGAATATGTGTGCCAATGCTATTAATGCAATCTATTCCTTTTTGTATAAGCAGAAAATAATGTTAACGGGTGCAGTTTTTCTCCCTTGGAAGCTTTTACTTTTGATAAAATATGTTGTATGCTTGATATGTGATGCTTTCTTGCTTGCACAGTGCGGAGATGCTTGTCAATCTTGAAATTCCTTCGGTCATCCTTGGCCATTCTGAGAGAAGGCTCTTATTGAAAGAAGCAAATGAGGTAAGTTAGTGCTGCTTGCATGTGCAGTTCTACAATCTCTTCCTTCATGCATTGTACAAATATTTACTGGTTCCAAGTGTCAAGATGCCTAGCTTATGGTTTATATTAGTAAGTACCACAATAGAAGAAAAGCTGCATTTTTTTCTCTGTTGAATTGCAGCTATTTTGTTCAATTATTTGGAACCAATAATTTGCATTAACATTTAGGATTATGTATACCTCTCTCTCTCTCTCTCTCTCATAGTGTTTAGTACCATTTCCCCCCCCAACTGTACATTGATCCGTTCTCTCCTTTGTGATAGTAGGTTGTTGGAGATAAAGTTGCATATGCCCTTTCTCAAGGTCTAAAAGTGATTGCTTGTGTTGGAGAGACACTTGAGCAACGGGAGTCAGGGTCTACTATGGCTGTTGTTTCTGAACAAACAAAAGCAATAGCAGGTTTCATCCTGTCTCATTATTTTTAATGCCTAAGCACTTTATAAAAGTATACTCTTTATTCTTGGACCTTTCTCCTTTTATTAGGTTTCCAGCTGCAGCTTTATTTTATGCTCTTTTCTCCGTCTCATATTGATAACTTTTGGCTTTCCATCAGTACATGTTGCTCATCAATACAAGAAATAATTAAAATTGTCCTTTCGTAATTATTTTTCTTCATTTTTTGTCACTAGGCCTATGAAAGGCTTTAGTATGAGTCCTTGCATTCACGAATTTATCTTTTCCATTTTCCATGCTTCTTCTTTCTAATATGTTCATTACTGTCTGAAACAAGATAATACAGTAATCTCAGGGAATAACATTTATGTGTTTGAAAGCAACCACTCCTTATATGAAATTGGAAATTAGGAGTTTAGATATGTTTTTTTTTATAAAATTCACATCATAATGGTGTAAGCTGTCAGATCTCTGAATGTATCAACAGTTACTGAAGTTTAATACAGGCCCTTTTTAGCTGAACTTATGGCCTTTCCTGGTTATTGTGAAACCAACGGACACTCCCAGTTTGAATCACTTGTTTCATATTGTACGTGAGACCTACCTGTCAAAGTATCCATGTTGTCTATTTGCTCATATTTTTATTGTCTCTTATACTGTGGGCTATGTGATTGGGACGTTCACCTATCATTGGATGCTTATCTCTCGAAAATAGTTGCTTGAAACTCTAGGCTTTTTGGTTTTATTTTTCTATATAAAATCTGCTGTCTTTGTTCTTAGCAGCCAATGATGTTTTTTTCTTGGCAGGGAAAGTTTCAAACTGGGATAACATTGTTATTGCTTATGAGCCTGTTTGGGCCATTGGAACTGGCAAGGTTGCAACCCCCGCCCAAGCTCAGGAAGTAAGTTTCATTTTATGCTTTTATGAAGTCTTCAATTTTAGTTATGTTCTTCTTTGAAGATATGAATTGCGGTCTTGTTCCATTTTCTATGACCAATATGTTCATGGGTTCTGAAGTGAAGCATTTATGATTTGGATGTCATGTAAACTAAACTTTGTCTAATTTAGGTGCATTGTGAGCTGCGCAAGTGGGTACATAATAATGTTGGTGCTGAAGTTGCGTCAAGCGTTAGGATTATATATGGAGGTTTGTGTTTCCTGCTTCACCTCATGCAATTTGAACTTTTGGAATTACATAATTATTTTGTAAAAGAGTTAAAATTATAGTTGGAAGTGCCATTTTCTTTTTATTCTGAGATCTGAATGTCTATCTTGACATGGGAAATATGTACACAACTTATTTATTGCAATCTGTTATAATCTGTTATTTTAATTTGTTTTTGAACTTTTATTAGTTTCTGAACTGTTTGTTGTTGGTACAGGCTGTTGATTGGCTTCGAAGTACATAATTTGAGAGAGTAGTTTTGAATTTAAAGTTTTGAAAAAAAATGCTCCTCTTTCTATCATTAAATTCGTAAATTTATTGTTTTAGGTTCTGTAAGTGGAGCCAATTGCAGAGAACTAGCTGCACAGCCTGATGTTGACGGGTTTCTTGTTGGAGGAGCCTCTCTCAAGGTATTTAACTAATTATTAAATTCAAGACTTGTAGAACCTGCTGTGCTTTTTATGATATGTTGCTGTTATGAATCGTCCATTTACCTCCAGAACAGTAGTATTTATTTTTTCTATAAGCCCATAAGGCTATTGTAGGTTTTTGCGTTGTTAGTTAGACAAAATAAGCCCAGGGCCATATGGGCGGAGCTATGTAATAGGCTTAGAACCTTTGATTTGGAATTAATGAAGAAGTATTGGCCCTAATTTCTCCTCTCCTCCCGTCCTCTTCAACTTTCTTTCCTTCGTCCCTCAACTGGTTCGACGAGAACAGTTGAGTCTATTTCCCCTTCGTCCCTTTTCCTTTAAAGATAAAGGTCTGATCTTTGAAGTTCATAACAGTTGCTGGTACCCAAGCTCATGAAACGAACCTGCTTTGCTTTTTATGTACAGTATGTCAGCGTGGTGACATTTATATCAGATATCTAGGCCATATTTGTCTTGTTTTTTAGCCTTGCTCATAATTTCGGTCTTATATGCTTAATTTTTCAGCCGGAGTTTGTGGACATTATCAAGGCTGCTGAAGTGAAGAAAGCCGCTTAGTTAGAGGAGGCTAAGCTGAGATGTGTTGAAGTTTTGCTGGTAAACTATTTTGGCAGCTTTTTCATGTTGTGACGA
Source organism: Saururus chinensis (assembly GCA_035235625.1). NCBI lineage: Eukaryota > Viridiplantae > Streptophyta > Magnoliopsida > Piperales > Saururaceae > Saururus > Saururus chinensis. The sequence goes on from CP141145.1 coordinate 40,922,500, forward strand.
CTTTTTTGCCTTGTGCTTTTAATCCCGCGGACCGTTGTACTGGTCAAACATCTAGCCTGATGCATGGGCGAATCTAGTGTTTCAAATAAAAACAAACATATGCCTTTTCTTAATTTATTGGCGCTAGTGTCTCCTACATATGGCTGCTTATTTAGAGGGGAAGTTTTCCACTATTTCTCTGCGTAGGCGATGAGATCAGCGTTAGTTTCTCATGTACCAAAATGTCCTTGATATCTGTTGCTGATTTTCATCCTATGTATCGAGTTTAATGTGGTATGGCAGAAATGACCTTTTCAATGCACGGGCCCATGCCTTAATCAAGGCACGCGTGTGGGAGCATATATGCGTTGTGGCATGAGGTTACGTAGCAATTCAACCCCAATATTGAGCTCACGTGTGATTGCGTGAGCGACCGTCGGAATTGGATCTGACAACACATGTAATTCAAGGGTAGTGAAGCATTAAATAATGTACATTGTCATATCAAGATCCCACGGCTTGTATTTCACAGTTGTGCATAAGCTGAGGCCTTTAGTAAATTTTTTCCGTACATGTATTATCCCTCTTCCAACCGTTATATTCTCATTTATTTTTTTAAAGGAAAATGATATTTTATATCAAAAATACACTTTAAAAACTCGTGTGAACTTTGTGTAGGGTTCATTTTTAACGTTCAATTAAAATGTTTATATGATTTTTTGTAAGAATATTATTATTATTTTTTAAATTAATTAATTTTTATTTAGTTTAAAAACCAAAATGGGTTGGATGGAGGGAGTATTTGTTTTAGAATAACAAGGTGCATTATTATAAGCAAAACAACTAAATTTATAGGGCGTAGAAGAATGAACTTTACATCTATGGGCTATTGGGGTGTTGAATTTTTTCAAAACAAAAGTGGATTTTTTTTAATTAATTTTAAAAATTGATTGTCGAATTTGAATTACGTTTGGTAACAAAATTTTTTAGAATAAATTTAGATGTTACGTTAAATTTAATTTTTAATTATTATAACTTTTTTTTTAAATTAGGATATGCATGTTTTTAGTATTATTATGTTTCTAAATTTAAGCTTTATCAAATAAAATTTTACGAGGGTATATAATTTTAAAATTTTAAATTGGGTCTTATTTATATGATATATTTTTTGAGACTCAAATTAATACGAGAGGTAGGTGTTGGTAAAAATGACGGAATTTGTAATTTTTAAAATGGAGGTTGGGAGCCGAAATTGACGAAATTACCTCGTGAAGTGATTCGGTGATTCTAGTCGATTTTGTCTTGAAACGGCTTAGAATTAGCTTATGTGTGAAAATTTTAATTTCGTCTACATTCTACACGTAAATATGATTCCAATAATTCAAGTCGAAATTGAGATCAAATCAACCGAATTTGACAAAAAACTCAGTACTTAAATAGCCCAAGGTAAAAATCTTGTGAGGCCCAATTTAAAAGATTCTGTTTCCAATAACTGTGCTTGGATAGAATATCGGCTCTTGAATGATTCTGGTCTCAAAATTGTCTCCAGCTCCTGTTTTTTTCTAAGTAAGGTGGTACATGGGAAAATATACATTGATAAAGCAGTAAGAACTTCGAAGCTAAAGTTGTAGGGTGCTCAATTTATTTGGGGGTAAAGTGGGTGCTGGGATGATACTCAAGAAAAAGTCAAGAATAAGAACAATAATATCCCCACACTAAAATGAAATACTAATTAATACGTAAGGCAAGATCTACGTTATTTATAACAAAATTCAGCTCTATATTACAGTGAGGATCTGTGTTTACTCCTAGGAGAAAATAACTGACATAGTGTCCGAGAAACTATAATAACTCTTGGAAGAGTAGTCTCGCATACTGATAATCGAATCATTATCTGAGATTGAAAAAAAGAGAGTCAGTCTTTAAGATTGACCATCAGTAGTTAAATTCAAGTAGATCTAAATTCTAGAAGATTGTCTCTATATTTGTGATGTTACCACGCTAGAATTTGGGACTCATATGTGTAGCTGGGCAGTGGGCTAGCTCTCGTTTCTTTAGAATATTATAATTGGTTACTTGTGTGTTATTGAGTATGATTTATGTTTGGATTCGTTAAAATTTACTTGTACTTGGAAGTTGGAGCATACTCTTTGACTTCAACAAATTATCACTTGTTATTAAAATCCACCATTGCAACACAATTTAGTAAATTTTAACCATGTTTACTCCGAACAGAAATCATACTACAGTATGCATCGTGCAACTGCAATTTCCTATTTCACAACCAATTTCCAGCAAATTCCTTCAATAGTTGGGGCAATTATGGAATTAGAATGATTCCAAACTGAAGAGGCTTTACTTAACTTAACAATGTTCCAAACTTGTTTAAACCTCACCATTCCTGCTAAACTTTTTAGTAATTAATTTGTTGACAGAAAGTATATCGACTGAGGTGAGACAAGCTGATAGATATGATGTCACACCGACGCACATCTTTTAATATCAAAATTGCTGCCCACCTTATCTTTAATGCAAGTTAAAAGAATACAGCATTGTGCTCCTATAAACTTGAAGCATCACTAATGATGCTACAGTTGGGCTATATTTTCTATGGATTTTCTTTATGAAAGTTTTGGAAAGCATTTACAAAGTGTGAAAACGTTTGTTTTTAGATAAATCATGCTATAGATTATGTAATAGATTAAATGATTATGGGAAGCATTCACAAATCACAACCTCCATTCACAGGTTATAACGCTACATTTATGGAAATAAATTAAATGATTAAGGAAAAATTCATTATGAGTGACAATTCAACATTCTTTTTGCAAAACAAGGTTGTGACATCACAGAAAATAAAGTATTTCACTTCGGCCCAAAGGATAACCAGGTAACACATGTATTGATTGACTAATGCCCAAAGAAACATGATATGCAGAGATAATTTTGAATCTCATGTAATTTCTCATAATCGTCCTGAAACGGTTTCATCATTTGAACGTTAATAATTTATTGGCGCAGTGAATCGGCGCACTAAACATGCATGACCACTCAGATTCCTCTTTAAGCACATAATGGCAGCCAGATTTTGCATATTTTTTTTTAATGGAAGTTACTATTATAAATATGGTATATATTAATAGAAAACTGCTAAACGTTATCTATTTCAAATCACATTCTACAATCATTTTTCGTATTAATGAAAAAACAGTGAGTATTACTGAAAAAGTGTTGCATTGTTTGAGTTACTGTTATGATTAAGAGTGCTTACAAGCCGAGTTGAATTAAGTTTTGGGATTTTTTGGCTTGAGTTAGATGTTCTAAAACTTGGCTCAAGCTCGAGTTCGATCAAACACTTACTCTTAGCTTGGGCTTGGTTTGGCAAAGGAATTTGAAACTCAACTTAAGTTCAAATTGAAAAATATACTATTGGAGTTTGAATCTATGTTCGAATTAGGCTCAAATCTCATTTACAACCCAAATATATTTCCCTATAAAATGCTACATTAATTTGGAGAATCACATCAACATTTAAAAAATAAATAAATTATAATAACCACAATTCTCCTCTATTAAGTTGTAAGTATTAATTCAAAATCTATGGTTAAAATAAGATTAATCTAGACTGGGTTCAATGGATATATTTGTAAGAAAAAATATAAAAAATTAAAATTAATAGGTATAAATTTAGACACTTCACTCAGATATATTTATAAGGCAAAATCTAAATATGATTCACAAGATCTCCAATTCTAAACTAATATGATTAGTTGAATTATGAATATTTATTATGTAAGTAGAATTACTTATTTATATTTATTAGCATTAAAATAACTAAGATGATTAAATATAGTATTTAAAAATTAAATAATATTATATAGATGAATAAGGGTAAAAAAAATTGTACATACATTCTCAATTATATAATATATTATATATCATGCATTAATATATATATATATATATAGTAATATATTTTATTAAAATAATATAGAATATTATGGGTACATGAATGGTAAAATTTAAGAAATTTATATAATATGTAAGAAGTGATATATAATAAATTAAGTCAAGCTTTGAGTTGATTTCGAGTCGAACTATTATGTTTTGAGTCGATCTCAAGTCGAACTAATTCGAGCTCAACTCTATTATTTTTGAGTTTAAACTAAACCCCAGTTGAGCCCCCTTCAATCCAAGTTGAATTTGAGCCGAATCAAGCCAAACAAGTTTAGCTCGTCAAGCTTGCTCGACTCATTAGTAGCCTTAGCTATGAATATCATTTTTGTTAGATGTTCATTTGTAGAAAACATGATTAAGTGGTCTACCTAATCTTGATCCAGGTTTATATTCCTACCACCCTTGGTTCTTCGTACAAGCTATCATGGAAAAAATATAATGCAATTTATTGGTCCAATAGTAACTGAACTTTTTTCAAATTTCCAATAATCAAGACTATGGAGTGCCCATTATTTAAGGGCTCACTAGATAATTTATTTATGCAAATGTTACGTGTCAAAAATGGTAACTATTATTTCACGGCCATGTATTACTTTGGTCTGTATTTCAAAGGTGATTTACTCATTGTGACCACGACCACGTTCACCAACCATATATAAGGTTTAGAACTATATGCCCATGAACCTTTATGTATCATGGTCATGGAGCTTGGTCCTGGCTAAATGCTCTTGTGATATTTATTGTTGTAAGAGGAGTTAGATGAAGTAGAAAATGCGTGAAACTCTTATTATCTTCATGATGTTCTATGATCCTCTCTACAATTATGCTCGTACATATATTTATATTTGGGATAGTAAATTTTTGCTAAACATAATTCTGCCTATAAACTGTGATGATGTTTAACCAATATACCAAATTATATTAAAGAATTGAGCTAATGTTTAACTTAGCGGAGTGAGTTGATCAAAATTGGGCAAATCAATATAGTTTTTTCTTTTTTCTTAGTTTTGGCTTTCTTTTACTCGTTGTATATATTGTAGGTATTGGAAGTCCAAATGGAAATTGTTGTTCTATAAACTGTGGTCAGAATTTTATATTTTATTTTTTCCTATATTTTCACTATTGGTTATTATGCAAATTTCTTTTCTCATTTTTATTGTGGTAATGTTCTCTTTTTATTTTTTTTGCTCAGGTTCTATTCTTATTTTAATTTTAAATTTCCTTAATTATAAATAAAATATGTCAGGTCATGTGTTAACAAATATGCACTTGGCATGATGCAAGCCATCATATCTCTCGCTTCATATCAAGGGTGTGCGGCTACGTGATTCAAACCTGTCTGCTCTCAAATTAGGTGGCATGAAACCGTTCAACACGTGTGCTCAGGCGCACACTGGACGATCTTTCTTATGTTAAGTTTAATTTCCGAGCAAGATGATCTTCCTTATGTTAGATCTTGTTTTAAATGTAATTGCATTTTCTTAGTTAAACAATGAACGTTTTACATCATCTCTCTAAATTGAAAGTCCTTTGACCTATTTTTCTTCCATTGTTCAAGTCATTTAGGCTGTAATAAGCGTGTGTAATAACAGAGGTATATTTGACCAACATTAATTGTGTGGATTTTGTAATGTGAACTTTTACATACTTTATGAGATGAAAATGAATAAGTTTCTTGTGTGGCCCATGAGAATTTAAGTCTTTTTTAGGAGATTAAGGGGTTGCTTGTGTGTTAATTTTCTTAGAAAGGAAACTAAAAGTGGAAGCAATTTTTTTTTAATAATTTACCACCAAATCTTAATTACAATTAGTAATAGAAGTTTTTAGAATAAATTCGGTTGTCGTGTTAAACCTATTTTTAAAATTTTAAATTACTATAACTCTCTCTTGAATTTAGATATGCACGTTATTAATATTATTACACTCCTAAATTCAAACCCTATAAGTGTAGACAATTTAAATAATAAAATATATAATTCTTAAATGGGGGCTAGAAGCCGAAATTGATGAAATCACCTCACAAGGTAATATTGCGATTTCGGCCAATTTTTGTTCGAAATAGTTTAAAATCAACTTCCGGATAAATTTTTTCATTCTCCCCACCTTTGGCACATAAATATAATTTCAATAATTTAGATCAAAATTGAGGAAGAATCAATAAAAATTTAACATCTAAATAGCCCCTAAGTGAGAGCCATCGAAGGGTGGTAAAGACATTCACGTGGGCACTGAGCATTACTCTTTGATAAACCCCATCATCCCCATTACTTCCAATTCAATACCACTTAATTTTTTACAGTTTTCTCAATCCTTTATTAATAAAAGAAGATATGTACTCTAATTACCGTTAAGTGATGGTGTGGAAAGAGAATTTATTTTCATTGAGTATGAACATTGGTTGGACTACTGAGGTTCTGGAATGAATGACTGAGTTTATCTCCCACATGGACCCAAGCTGAGTTATTGTCCTCTAACCATTCTGAACCAAAAGGGGGGTTTGACTAAGCCTAAGTGTATATATGTCTACCATTTCCGATTTTAAATTTGCAAGCTCTAACCAGCATACCTCTCATGTCCAAAATGGATTTCCACGCATAAGAGCGGGCAAAATTTGTTGTAAAATTAGAAGAGTATCGTGTAATATCTATGTATTGTTCAAATAAAGGAGAGAAGGTCATGGGCGACAAATTTTGTTCTTATTTCGTCATATAGTCAAATAGATTTTGTTTTACAAGTGTTTGACAAATTGTGCATGAATATAGTGCTCAAGTGAATATGTGTTTCCAAGTATTATAAATAAAATGTTAGGGAAATAATTCAACAATATAAAACACGGTAAAAAAGTAATTTGAGTTGGAGTGAGAAAACCTTATACTTGCTTTGCAGTCCTTAAGAAGTGTTTTTAATACTCGACAATAAGGCCAACACAAAGAACACATGTCAACCTTTCATCCATGAAATCTATGACATACTTTCTTATAGGGGGCTTATTTTGTAAAAGTGGAGAATGAAAAACTCTTCCCCAAATATAAAGAGGTTTGTAGCATCACCAACGTTGTCAAACATAACAATAAATTATATTAGTAACATTAATGTACATTAGATTATTATTTTTATATATTTTAGATAATTTTATATTATAGACCATATCAATATTGTGACAAAAAATATACTTCAATTTTTAATTGATCTAAAATAAATATAATGGATCACACGTGCATTCTTACTATTGTTTCTAAAACTGTGAGTACATGCTCAAGAATAAAAGAAGCAACACGCGGTTAGATGATCTCAAACAATTCTCCATCAAGCAAGACTTCATACTGCAGAGAACAGTTTAGCGCACTATAGCGCTAAGGGACCGAAACTCTCACTTGCGCCAACTTGTGCTAGCACATAAGAAGATCAACGCTTCGTGTAAAGTGGGAGTAATGATCTGTCTTTTCTACTAGAATATCCATCAAGAAACTTGCTAATTTAACACTTGTTTTATAGTTCTGAACCAATTATGGATCTGCTAGATTTTTTTTTGTTGGGAGGGGGACGATGAGGATTAACACTAAGAGCCTTCTAACTTGCGTCTGCCTGTATGTATATTTTTGCCTGTATATATATTTCTTATCACAGGCAATGAGATGTATTAAGTGCCATGTGTGACCCATTTTCGTATTAAGAGCTTTCAACTCGAGCTTATATGCCGTCAGTATGATTATCAAGATTTCTGAGACGTAGTTAGGATTGGAAGACAAAATTTAATCTTTCAGAACTGTTCTTGGAAATTACCCCTAATTAGCGAATCCCTATAACTAGTATCTATTTATATTTAGGACTATATTATATCCTTTGGGGCAATTATTATACCCAAGTCTACGTCACAATACCTTGTTAAGAGTACGATTATTGGGACGACACTGTTAATCTTTCAGAACTATTATTTAATGCTCTCTCTAATTGGCGAATACCTATAACTAGTATCTTTTCACTTTTAGGACTGTATCATATTCCTTTGGGCAATTATTATACCCAAGCCAATGCCAGTCTTTAGTATACCCTGTTAGAGAATGTTAATATATACTTTAACATACCCAACATTTATCCATAAAACCAGCTTGTAGAAGAAAATGCCCTTTTAACTCTTAACATATAACCCCCCTTTACTCCCATTTTATTTCGTCTTAATAGTAAAATCTGTTTTGTTATTTTTGTATTAAGAGTGGTACTAATTCCACTATTTCTATCCCTATAATATCTACCTCAAGCAATAATAGGGTATTGATTTTACTATTTTAGCCTTTATAGTAGTCATCTCTGACTATACTAGAATCAAATCTACGATTTTTGTATCAATATGAGCATTGATTCCAGTTATTTTATTTCTATAGCATTCACCAATAACAATAGTAAAATCCATTTTTTGTTTTTTGTATCAGTAACAGAATCACTTCTATTATTTATGCTTCTATAGTATTCACCCAATTTGATAATTTTCACATTAACAATAGAGTGATTCTACTAATTTTGCCTCTAAATACCATAGTATCTCCTCTAACAATACTAAAACCAATTATGTGATTTTTGTACCAATAGTTGCATAAATTATACTCTTTTACCATTTCTTGCCTCCAAAATGAATCATGCTTGAAGCGGGAATAAGGTGACGTTGACTCATTGTTATTAAAATGGCCTTATGGCGTAGTTAAGTAAAAGATTGTACACACGTAGTTCTCAAAAGATATGTTTCCATCACTTGCCCAAACAAACTACTGTATCACGAAAGGAGGGTGTTGGATTACAAATCAGAATGCAAATTGTTTTCAGAATAAACCGCGTCGGATATCAGATTGCATTTACACTCTTACCAGCATTCGCAAAAACCGGAATGGAGTCAAACATCCTAAAAATATGAAAAAACTTCTTGCCTAATTTAGAGATAAAACTCCGAGCTATACACAAAATATTCATCAAACAAAAATTCTAGGCAATGTTTACAGCACCGCTAGCTATAACATAATTGAATTTTATTTTGTAATGAAATTCTCGTTTACACATAAGAAGCCAGAATTATGAGTGTGCAATAACTGGCATGTCCAAACATATTTAGCCTAATGAAAACAGGCAAATTAAGGAACAAAGTTTGGAGCTATCTCCCAAAGCATATCTCCTATAAATATTCATTCATACCACACAAGCAAAGAGCTTCTCCGGAAAAGTGAGCTTGTAACCAAATAAATCCATGTGGCTACGATTATGGGATATTGCAAACATGGTTCTCGTTTGATTGAAGCAATGAATGTTTTCTGGGGCTTACTTGATTATTATTCATCTCTTGAAGTTGACTCGAGCCCAGTTGAAGGACTGTCAGCAAAGTACTCTTGACGTTTCAAATTTACACCATACTGTCCATCAAAAAGAAGATCATTTCTCAATTAAGAAAACTAAGAAGACGACATAAGTGAACAACTCTATTTTTCACATGCACCAATGTTTGGGTACCTCACGTAGTGCCATTGATAGATCATCCATAGTTAAAATCAGGCGCTTATCCTGCAGCAATAACAATGTGCTGGTAACATCACAGCCAAGAAACAAGCAAAGACATCAATAGCAAAGCTACTTTTTGGATTACCTTTTGTTGCTTATCTCTTTTCTCTTTAACAACAGCTGATTGCCTTGCTTTGCAGTGCCTATTTTGCACATCCAATCATAAGTAATGAGGCTTTAAAAAATACTACTTAAGACTGAGGAAAGTGACCAAAAGTTAAAACTACATATATGATAACATGCTGAAAACCTCACTTGCTCTTACAAAACTCTTCAAGTACAAAGCTCAAATCCTAACGCACAACACCCCCAAACTACTTGCACATGTTCCTGGACAGAATTGGACCTCCAGCAGAGTAAAAACTGCCAGATCTAAAAGCATATATGATCTATTGGAAGGGGGTACCCTTTTGATAAGGCATAATCTCACAATGATCTTCACGTCTAGAAATATTTTGGGCTAATCTTCCCTCAAAGAAAATCTGTATTCAATACCTCGATATATGATGCAAAAAGTAGGCTACATCATCCATTGAGCGAATTCACAAGATAAAATTAAGGAACTGTTTGCTTAAAAATTCATTGATGAATTGAAACTCAATTCAGGTGAATTTATTTTCGGAGGTTCATCAGTGAATCTGAATTTAGTTTGTAATAGGAAAATGGTAAAAGGGAGTAGCGGGTGAGTGCAATAATTGATGCTATTCTTCCCTCAGCACAGTACCAAATTCCATCAGTACAGTGCCAAATTCAGGTTCATTGCCAGATCTCGTCAAGAGAGCATTGCTTTTGAAGTTGAATTTGGCACTGTTCTGATAATGAATCCACTTCTCCACTGAAATTTCAATTCACTGCGATGTGTCAAACAAACAGGATTTATCAATTCAGCCCCTAAATTTCTTGTAAATCGGCCCTCCTCCAATTTGGCAAGCAAACAGCCCCCAAAAATTCCAAAATTCCGTGCCAAGTTTGTCATGCATAAGTAGGATATAATAATTCAATAGATGGGTGGTTGACTGAGTAATAAAATGGAGGCGAAGTACAATATGAGATGAAAGGAGTTTAGAGATAGCAGCAAAAGTCATACTGAAGAGCATCATTTGCAACATCTGCGATAAATTTTTGTGCAGCTACAGCAACCAGACGGATTCTGCCAACAAAAAACAGCAGCAGCTGAACTTAGTACAATAGAACAAGTGAACTCATATATAGCACAGAATTCTCAACTGGTCCTTGATAAGAAGGAAAATGTAATATTTTAAATTGAGTAGGAAGCCTGTAGAATGGGTATGAAGGACCACCTTGCTAACACAAAGATAGCACTTCATAAACTAAAGCTTACTGACAGCATCTCCATGAATCAAAATTTACTACGGCGTTAGTCAATTTGGTATATGCTACAAACCAAAAAAATGAGTTTCAACATTCTTTTCTGGAATTCTTAAAGCCAAATTTATCTGCTTATTAACAGAGAGATTATTGCCTAGATTATGAACCAGTCTGGAAGCAGACCCTTTTGCAGAAAGCTCGGCCACAATCATTGTAGACATCAGCAACTTAACACAACAAAGCTTGTCCAGTTGGGTGGCAATAAAAGAACAGTTACTAGACCCAGTTATAATAAGCAAGAGTTAAATATGAGAGGTTGAAAAACATCTAGAAAATAAATGAGTTTGTTTGAAGCAAGCCAACCATGCATACCAAATAGCTAACTTTGAAATACAATTTCGTTAAAAATAAAGCAAAGAGACAGTAATGGTCCAATTATATTGGAAATTATGAAACATAGACCACCAGTTTGAATCAAGTATAACCTTCCAAAGTCGGGGCCGAAGATGAGATATAAAAACATCTATATAAGTATTTATCAAAGATTAAAATCTTTTTAACTTTTACAAAGGCAGATCATCATCTCAGACATATAATTATCATATTATCACCACAAAAATATACTGGTCTCTCCTTTATAGATGAGGCTTCTTCAATTTTTAAGATACTCATTTTAACATTAAGAAAAAAGGATTACATAAAAATGGTTTGACTAATTTGAAATTTTAAGTGCCGGTTTACCAGTATGGTTCAGAGTAAACCTCTTCTTCATCTCACCCTGCTCTACTCAAGGAATTTGTACATCTCTTTCCGTTTTTAAGATTTAACAGTCATCATTTAAATTGTTAACCTGATAGGAACCACAACTAGGGTAGACTAGGGATAGTCCACTATAATTATTTTGGTTTCGGGGACTTCTTCACAATTCATGCGCTGATTCACTTACTAATATTTATGGAACAGGGGGGTGATTGCAACACTTTAAAATTCTATATGTATTTCACCTTCCTCTTATTAGAAAATTAATTAGCTTCACGCCGATTAAATCATTTGTGCTCATGAGTATGCTAATTCCCCTCGAAGTGGAGCACCCTCCAAGCCCCTAGCCTATGAGGCAAACATTATAATGTAAACCTCCATTTCTTCCCCTTCTCCCCACTTATCATCTGAAATTCTTTAGCCTCTGGGGCGGCTCATGTCATAAGCTATTTTTATATTATGGTGTTATTCTACAAGAGACTTACTTCACAAAGGAAACTTTCGTAATAAGTAATGTTTGGTTATAAAGTTTTTGCACAAGAAAAATAGTTCACGAAGGAATCTTTCGTGTTTGGTAATTTAAATTAGCACAAAATCTTTATAACTGTTACTAATTGCATAGTTATAACACAGTAATATCTTTCATTATTTCATATTTTTTTATTAATTAAACGGTAAATTTGGTGCATCAATAACTCCATCCAATTAAATACACACAATCACATAAGTTTTCCAGTAAAATGAATCATAGTCATGCTCACGAGTAAAAACACCTAGTCAAACACATCTTCAATTCCGCTGACAAACAACAAATCAATTTTTCCACAAATTGATCGTTCTAGGAACACCCACCAATATCCCAATGACCAACAGTTCGAGTGAAGAAAATTACGCATACCCATCACCGAATTTCTAACAAGCGGCAACCGGGATTTCATTGTTTCCCGCTCAGAAGCAACAAAAGCGATAGACCCACACCTTAAAAGCAGCCAACCCAGAGATGTAATACCTACAATCGAACGTCGGGGCACTGGAATCCGCTCTTGGCCAGATAATGCTCCACCAGCTCGTCCGGAATCTACAGGGAAACACAATTAAGAACGAAAAAAGGAAATTCGCCGATAAATCTAGCCTCACGAATATAAGAGAGGAGTTTGGAGATGGAGATGGAGATGGAGAAGATGATGACATACAGTAGGGGTGTAGTCCATGAGGGAAGAGAGGAAGTCGACGAAGGCAGATTCGTCATCGTGCATCCCTTCGCTCCAGTTGCTGTTGTTCATGGCTTCGCTTACCGGCAATGGCTTCCCTCCCTCTTTCCTCAAAGCAATCAACCAATCGATCTTCTTTCCACCGCCTGCTACTAAAAGTACTTAGGGGACCCTCCTCTGTCTTTAAGGATTACTGTAATTTCGTGTGTAAAACCAAAATTCCTGGTTAGATTTTTCCTTTTTAGCTTTTAATCATGTGTAACTTTTTACTGAATATTAAATAATTTTACGTTACTAACTGTGTTTTTTTTACATGTTAATTTAATGTACCTTTCCTAATATTAATATTTAATAATAAAATTAAAACAATAATAATTTTATTGAAGGTGAATTTTACATGTAAAAAAAAATGAAAATAATATGAAATAAATTTTTTTAGACAAAACTATTAATTTAAAATATAATTACTTATCATAACCAAAACATAAAAAAAATAAGCCCTACACATAATTCACATGGGATCAGACTAATTAAAAGTCATGTGTGTATTTGTCACGACTTGAGCCTTGAGAAGGGTCCACAGACCGCCAACACCATCGGAGTGTACCTGAGCTCAAGCTGTGACAATACAATAACATATGCTACAAGGGATAAAGAATTTAAATCTGAAACATAAATAACTTTTATTGAATCAAATCAAATCAAAGGAGTTTCACCCAAGGGTGTTCATCTGCAACTACAAAGTAAATACTTGACCTACTAATGAGCATTAAAATCAAACTACTCGTAAGTTCTATGCTCAACCCCATGAACGAAAACTCTACTCTTCCTTGACGTTCCTACGCATCCAAATCTGCAAACAAACCTGCGCGTAAAAATACGCCCGTGGAACAGACATTCCACCCGTGAGCCAAAGCTTTGTGATAATACCTCAAACATAACATGTCTTATAATTTAACAATCACCATTCATACAATGCCAAAGATCTAGATTCAAATTCAACATAATATACCTATACCTAACCATCATATATGCAATATCATTTTAATTTAACATTCACATAATTATTCATTGTAATATAAGATTTGCATAATCACCATATGCCTAGTAAAACATAAAACATACACAGCCTATTCCCCATACCACCTAGAGAATTTAGCTGTGATCCGTGGGTTGCGTCGGTGCGAGAACGCCGTGAGTGGTCATACGCGTGCACTCGTAATGACCCGTAAAAACCGGGAGGGAACTGCCAAAGGCCGGGGTCCACCCTCATCCCTACGTGGCACCTGGGTAAACTTATTATCTTGTTTCTGAAGTTAAGGCCCTACACCCCGACCTTAACTCCCCTTTCCCAACCTCTCTCTTAGGTTGGTTCTTAATTCCTGCTCTACCATTTATGCAATGTAGCACTCTCACATGCCCATAAGAAGATAAAGTAGATTCTACACAGTTCAACCAAGACAACTTTCATGATTCATCCATAGTATCTATTTAATTCATCAACCTGTCATAACATATGTATGCACTATTTACCATAGTTGGTATTTGACCCAAATTCATCACAACCTGCAGACAATAGCAATTATATATATGCATATCTATCTCAAACGTCAACACTCCTGCCTTTCTCTTGAGTATAACCTGTAACATCTTATAATTAAATCACAACCCACACATATGACTGTTGTTGCACGACATACATCTTTACTTCATACCATAATTCCAATATAACACAATTCATATAGATGAATCAAAACATCTAACCAACAATAGAGCCATGCATATATTCACAACCTTTTCATATCTCAAACATTAGATGATATATTCCATACGTTAATGTATTCCATACGTTAGACAATATCTCATAATCCACTTAGCTTGCATCTCAAACATAATCATGCTTGTATTTACTACATAACATATCATAAATAAAGCAACCATACATCACCCATATCATGAATATTTCACAACAAATCTAGCATGAAGAATTCGTTTTACACATGCACATATAATCACAAATAATTAATAGTTCATGCTAGAGAACAAGCAATGTTATAAGTGAGGGTTCTCACCTAAGCCTACTCCAAAGCCTACTCAAAAGCTTACTCTTCTCCTCTAAAACCTAACATAAAAACCCAATTCATATGCTTTAATTAAAGGCTAAGAATAATAACATATAATTGCATCAAATTGAGGAAGGAAAGACATGATTTTGGGCACTTTTACTCCTTCAAAAACTGCATTCCGAAATTGGAATAGAGATGGGTTAACCCAAAACAGGGAAGAAGATACAAATTCCACCCAAAGGCTTACCTTTCTTGCTTACCCCTTGCAACCCAGCCCTCTCGTTGTCCAAAACTGCCCTCGCAACCGTCGCTGGCCACCGGAATCCTCCTCGGGTGGTGCTGCCCGCCAGAGGAGAGGAAGAGGGAAGCTAGGGCACAAGTGGAGAGGGGAGGGAAGTTGGGCTGAGAAGAAGGGCGCTGAGAGAGGGAGATGCAGGGAGAGATGAGGGAGAGTCGCTGGCTGGGAGAGAAAGAATTCTCTTCTCAGGCAGCGGCTAGGGCTGGGGAAAGAGAAAGTTTTCTCTCCCCCGATGCATCAGAAAAAAATAAACCCAGGAGTCCTAAGTTTTGGACCGGGTTCAAGCAGAAAATTAAAAAAAAACAGCCCGGTTAAGAGTCACGGGTTTACAGTATTATTAATATATATTTTTATGTAAAAATATCATTTTCCAATATCAACATCAACCTCGCCACAAGAGACCCACAACTTAATTTGAATCCCAAAAATTTGGGCTCGTTTCTACCCATACGGGACTTCACTTGAATTTCTAGCCTTCATCAATTGAAAGGCCACGTGATAAGATGAATTGGTCGATCCAACGTATTGCGCAGCTGGGCCCGTTGGGCCGAGAACCACAACGAGGATGCCCGGTCCAGACCAGTGGCCGGCCCTACATGTCGAAATGGTCAAACTATCCCTTTTGGCGCGCTCTTTTGGCCTCCTCCCCGATTTTCAAAATAAAAAAAATTGCGCTGAACGGCCGGAGCAGCAGAAGCGCAGGAGGAAATGCCCATGGAAGACGACGGCGATTTTTCCTTCGGGAACAGAGCTCATGGAGGTAGGAAAGAAACTGGAAGACCTTATCTGCGTCCTTCCCTCTTTTTGCTCTCTTATCTCGTATTCTGTATTCCAAAATTTTGCTTTTCTTTTGGAAAAAAAACCGAATCTTTAGCATGCCAATATGTATTTGCTTATCATGTCGCGGTTAAGTTGTCTGCTAAATTGAGATATGATAGCATGAATGTTTCAGATATGGTGGATGGGGGTTCAATTTTTATTCTCAATTGACTGCTGCTGGTTTCTGTCTATTGTGACGATGCATAATTCATGACCAGCCGATATTATATCGTTTGCATACCATTCTCTGTTCTACTTGTGCATGACTGCTTATAATTTGTGTTTGACGGGTAATCGATTAGTTCCAAAATAGATTGGCATATTTAGCAGCTTGTCTTCCCCCAATATCCATCCCCCCCTCCTCCTCTTTGCTTGGTATCAGTCTTCTTATATGCTTACAAGTTAACCTAGTTGTGCCAGTTGTCTGGTAAATGAATTCAATGCTTTCGTATAATTTCATTTACTTGTAAAAATGTTTACTGATAATTAATATGCAGCTGTTATTTCTGACCTTTATATATATATACATCCTATGGGTTGTTGTCATGGTACGCACAGTGCCACGTTAATGCAATTGACCTGCCAGTGTATACACATTTATGGGCAATATTATAATTTCTTGCAGCATTTGCTCTCTAACATTCTTATGGTTTACCTTGGCATTCTAGAGAGTGGGAGCCAGCCTGTTTCTCCAGTTCGTGGTATGGAATCTGTTATTGCTACAGTTAGTGGCTACACCGGATTGGAGAGATTTAATCTTATCAGATTCATCACACAAGCTGGAGCTAACTATGTCGGGGCAATGTCAAAATCAACAACTCATTTGGCGAGTTTCAATTTTCTGAACATAACCTAGGGATACTGCTTTCACTATGAAATTCCCATACTGATATATGTCTCTTGGATTTTCGTTTTTATGGCTCAATTCAGGTTTGCTGGAAATTTGAGGGAAGGAAGTACAACTTGGCAAAGAGATATGGAACCCAAGTAGTTAATCATCGTTGGTTTGAGGACTGCATGAAGGCACAAAAACGCATTCCCGAGAATCCTTATATCATGCAGAGGTATTCGATGCTTGACCAGTTTTTCTTAAAATTGTCAGTTTCGGCTGAAGATGTTAATTATCACTTTTGGATGCATAAAGTTGGTTATTGCAAAATATCTTGGTTTAATAATGTCAAGAGGCTGCAGGAGTACTGCTAAGCATCTAACTAAAAGCTGCATTTGGCGTTGGCTTAAATGGGATGCAGCTGAAATGAGCTATCTTGAACAAAGCTGGTCATGATCTTTCGATGTATTTAGGAGTGCAAGCCAAAGTAGTTTTTTTTTTCAAAAATTTACACAAAACTGGTGTTGTTGGTAATCCATGACAACTTTGAAGTGTCCACCATAGAAAAGCTGCAATGTCCTACCAAGTTATTCTATTCTAGTTTGTGGTCTTTACATTTCAACTGTAAAATCTAGGAGCCTCTTTTTTCCCTTTCTACTGTGAGTCATTTGGACTTGCTGTCTGCCTTTTTTCAGCACAAACTGCTTTAACATGAGTGAAAAGTTGGAAATGCCACAACATCACCAAATGCAACTAAAGTAAATAATGGATGATTAACTCATATGAAGGAAAATACACAGGCACACCATTATAACATTTGCTTCTGACTGTTCTTCCAGTCAGTGCAATCTTAACTACGGAACTTTGATATCTCTAATTTACTTTTATGATTTGACCACATAATTTATTTTCTTTAATGTTTCTGTAAAAAAAAAATTGATTTGAAACTGTTGATTGCATGAAATAATGTGCAATGGAGATAATAACTTGTGATGATTACTATCCAATACAATATGTCTACCTAAAACCAATCATTAAAGTGCGAATTTTGTTGCTGAGCTATATTTCTAACCTTTCAGTTGCTTGCAGTGGGGCAGAAGCAGGGCCTTTCTTATATGAGATTCCTGCTAGTGCTTGTAGCAAGAGGGACAAGCACTCGACTAAAATGAAAGGGAAAGTTCTTTGCGATAGATCCAATATTTCTAGTTCTGAGACATTTCTAGAGTCTGACTTGAAGTGCTCAGATGCTGGATGCTCAACTTGGTCAGATTCTATTCTGCTAAGAGAGGTAATTTCAACATCGAAAAGTTTTATACTTGTATAAATGTTTCATAAGATTTTACACTTTTATTAATGTTTTATTTGTTTGTTACAACTGTGGATAATTATTTAATTGAGAACTGGAAAAAAAGATTAGCATTAGAAATGCAAAATAAGGTGCACTTGTGACACGTGTAGCCAATATAAACTGCCTTATTTCTTTTGTTATGTGGCATATCTATGATCCCTGACAGTACTTGATTTTTGTTGTTAAATTCACCAACAGGCCAAAGAATTGGTTACTGTTAAAAGAAACAAAAGGGATGTTGCTGCAGCTGGGAGCTCTCATTCAACTAGACCTGCTTGCAAAGGCCGACGACTAGTAAAAAAATTTGCGTCAAATGTTATCTTAAACAACTCTCCAGTATCTGCTGATAATGCCTCTTTGGGGCCTCAAAAAATGTCTACATCGCGAAGACCAAAATATAAAAATAGGCAACACCGTTCTGGAGAAATTTTGGATGGAAGTATAGAGAAAGTTGGAAAGAATAGTGAACTGAATATCTTGTTTGCTTCTAATAAGCCTAATGCATTTGAAAGTAATTCTGAGGTGAACTTCGATGGTGGTCAAGAAGTTGAAGAGATTGTTAGGACAAATATCTCGGTTACTTCTAGTGATCCTGCTAATGCTGAAAATACATGTTCTCAAAATGAGAATGCACAAAATTTTTCAAATGGTTATGATGGTGATTCAAATAGTGGTACTTTAGAAGTGGAAGACTTGGCAAAACAGGTTCCCTTGCATCCAACTTCAATTGAGTTGTCATGTGTCATATGCTGGACAGATTTTAGTTCAACCAGGGGAATCTTACCATGTGGGCATCGCTTTTGTTATTCATGTATCCAAAGCTGGGCCGATCAGATGGTACTCTCTCTTTCTTAATTAAGTTTCTGGAGTTCATCATTTCAGTTGTTTATTGCAGGTGCTAACTACTCTCAAGTTCGCATTCACATTCTCGGTAAAAAAAATTGAGTATAAGAATTACTGACAAATCACAAATATGCATAGGGATCTATGAATTAAATTTAAATTTCCAAACAAAAATAATTGTTATTTTTTGTTTGTGGTAGGCAAAGAATATGCTGTTCCCTTGAGCTGATTCCATTCTCTTAGACTTCGTAAAGACTCATTCAATAGTTCTGAAATAGCAGATGACTTATTTTTTTGTGACATATTAGTTTATGATGAAGGATTATTTTGTCCTCTCCTTCATTGTATAATTGCATATTCTACCTGCTAATCCAGAATCTTAAAAACTGTAATGTTCATGCCTTTGTTGTGTGATGTATTGATATATTTATAGGCATCAAAGGGAAAGCCCTCTACATGTCCCTTGTGCAAAGCTATTTTCTTGTCCATCAGGAAGGTAGAGGATGCTGCATGTTGGGATCAGAAGATCTTCTCGCAGACGGTTCCTTGTACTTCATCAAGTGAAGATGTCGTCATGCTTCCAGGAGAAGTATCTTATGTCCAATTCCAAGTAAAAATCCATATTCTTCCCTTAAAAATTTTATAGGAAGCATCAATATTCTGTTAAAAAATGCGTGGAAATTTTGCCGCAAAGATGCTTCTGGAAGTTTCTACCTTGTGTGAGCAGGAGATTTTCTTTTATTCAGTAGAAGCAAGCTTTAAGTCTTGATTGGTTCTTTAGATTTTACAATTCAATATTTAGCTTAAAAGAATTTTGCAAAAGCCAAAATATTTATCTTTTACTTTTACTACATAGCCAAATTTTGATGTGCAAAAAACAGTATGCTACTTTTTAGATGATCTCATGTATCATCCAATATCTAAATTAAATAGATATTGGATAAGATAGGTCTTTTTGCTAAACAACATATATAGTAAAAAATATAGATATTTTTGAGAATCATCAGAGCATAAGATAGGCCTTGATGGTGGAATAGGTTACGGTTGCCAAACCAAAAATGATCAAATGTGGTGATAAAACGATAACAATAGTTTGCATTCCATATGTACTTAAGAAATGCAGTGGAGAGCCAATACCTAAATAAGCAAGGATCATGGATGGCTACTACCTTGAATGGATTTTGTCACTATTTTTGTTTTTGTTATTTTGATTTTAGAGTGTCATGATCATTGTAGCTGTCATTTATTTGTTTCTTTTTGTGAATGGTGTCAATGTTGTAGTTGCTATAAGATTTGTATCTCTCTCTCTCTCTCTATATATATATATATATATAGCAATCATGTGTTATAGATGTTTTAAGTGAACATACTTAACACTTTGGTTCAGTCCTCTGAAAAATTTAGAAGTCTATGGCTACAAATTATCTCAAGGTGTATATTGTTTCTTATTAGTTTTGACAACTTAACATTCCCATTCTCATTGGCTGATTTAAGTTGACTGCTCATGTATTTTCAGGACTCTTTGTCACCTGTTTGTTACAAATGCCACAATAGAGAACCAGAGGATCTTCTTCTAAGTTGTCATCTCTGCAGAAGTCGCAGGGTTCATTCTTTTTGCTTAGATCCTCCTCTATTTCCATGGACTTGCATTAACTGCAAAGATCTCCGGATGTTGTTGCAGCACTTCCGCTAGCTAACAAGGTTTCTTTAGCCTTACTGGATCAACTACCTGTTATGTGAAGGCTTGACACCTATTTGCTTGCTTAGGAAAAATAACCCCATCGAACATTTTTCATATACTGCTATTATTTTGTTGTATGTTCTCTTAGATGGCATTCCCTTCAAATTGGGAATGTAGAGAGCAGTTTGTATTTTAAAATACATTTTAGACTGAAAACTGAGAAAGACAGGAAGTCAGAAATGAGGTTGGCAGAATTTTGTAGATAAATGGCCTTGATCAAGTCCTTCATACGAGAATGCTTGTGCAAGATTTGTAGCCTCATAATGGCCTGAGCATTTTCCATTCAAAAATTGAATGTGGTATGGTTAAGTCCTTTTTTATAATAAAAAAATCTATTAGGTCTCATAAGCAAATCATAATTTAAAGGGATATTTCCATACAATTCTCGTAACACACAAAAGTTAACAATTTATTCAACTTGGATTCATATCTAAAACCTGCTGTTCTTGTTACCCCCCCCTAAAAGAAAAAGAAGTGCTGTTCTTTGATATATCTCATCAAGACTTGAAAGATCATGTGACGTGACTCGCTAGTATGTATATTTGGATAATGTCTTAGCGATCTCTTGCCTCTTACGGTTAATGGACCGGTGGGTAAACTTTGACATGTGAGCTTCTCGGTGTTCATGAGCTTGTACAGCTAATCACAGCAGTACTACGTGTTTGTTATACTTGTCTGGTTAACATAAGCTGTTAAATTCAGATTATGCCTCTCACACAACTGCCGTTGAAAAGCTTTACGCGGAGTGCCTTTGATGGGCCCCAAACATAATCTTCCGTACAATGTCCATGAAGGTAGGTCCCTAGGGAAATTATTAAAGTGCAATTTACGGCAATAATATTTTGTTAGCACCTAAAGATAGTATTAACTACTAACTGCCTCATTTCTCTGGATCTTTCCTCTCTTCTGCTTTCTACGTCACCAGCTCTCTCCCAATTCAAATTCCTGAAGAAAAAACTTCAACCCGTTTCAGCCCTTCCTCCCCCTCTGCAGCCACAAGAAGGGCAGAAGGTCAAACCAGGAGGATAGAACGGAAGAAGAATAAGATAGCCATTGTATGAATATAGTGTCAGTGTAACCATGATCAGGGTGAGCAATATCTTGTTAGGCGTTCTTAATTTCTTACTATTAGCAATTGCTTTAGTTCTGGCTGGTGGCTCACTATATCTCTGGTTAGAGGCCACGTCCGAGTGTGGGAAATTCCTTCAATTGCCGGTGTTAGTCCTGGCTGGCTCCCTCCTTGTTATTTCTCTGTTGGGTATTGCTGGGTCATGTTGCAGGGCCACCTTCCTCTCTGTGCTTTATCAGCTCCTGCTGATCATATTGATTTTGGGGCTCTTGGGCCTCACCATATTTGCATTCGTAGTGACCAACAAGGGTGCTGGAGATGTCCTATCCGGGCAGGGGTACAAGGACTACAGGCTTGGAGACTACTCCCATTATTTGCAGAAGAGGGTCACCAATGCAAGGAACTGGAACATGGTCAAGAGTTGCTTGCACGATGCCAAGGTTTGCCGGAGCAACGAGGCCTCTAGGTTTTACGAGATCAACTTCTCTCCCATCCAGGTTTGATCATCTCTTGGTAGAACGATCTCATATTCATAAACATACAAAACCACAATGCTACAGCGAAAATGTTATATAAGTGCACCATTTGCATGGGATGATGTTTGTACTTAGAAATTGATTCGTGGAAACCATCCTATAATTAAGTACGAGGGGAAACCATTCTATCTTCATGCAGTCCCATCCCTTTTGGACATCCTGGGCAGACTCTGTTTAGATGTGCCGGTGCCGTGTTGTCCTCTATGCAGCATGGTCACGAGCGCGGATCACAGAGCCCAATGAGGCTAAACTTTCTTCAGTTTTTTATTCAATTTTTGTTCTCTGGTTTTTTGACTTTTTCTTTTTCAGTCCGGCTGCTGTAAGCCTCCGAGTTATTGTGGATTTACGTCCAAAAATGCGACCTATTGGACAGCATCAAAATCTGGCGCTGCAGTTTTAGATAGTGACTGCAAGACATGGAGCAACGATCAAAAGCAGCTTTGCTTCGATTGTAAAACTTGCATGGCCGGCGTCCTGGCCAACGTCAAGAACGAGTGGAAGAAGATCGCCATTGTAAACATCGCAACTATACTCCTGCTGCTCATCATCTACGCCCTCGGCTGCTGCGTTTGCAAAAATAACAAGAATGACAGCCGGTATATGCGATACAATGGCAACTATCCTTACCACACCTGATGATCACCTGAGTTGTTACTAAATGCTATTGAGCCTCGTGGTTGTACATTAGTTGATTGACTAATAGGGTTATTACTAAATGCTCTTGAACCTTGTGGTTGTACATTAGTTGATTGATTAATATGCTCTGGATTTTAATATCCAAACTCCTGTTTGTTTTATTTCATGTTGCATCTCACTATAGACTTGATTCTTTTCTAGTTGTACTCTTGTTAAAAAACAATAACACCTAAATAGAATGCGAAATAAATTCGGGCTGGTAGCACAAACAAAACCGAACTTATTTGATGTAGGGGTGACATTAACTAAGCAGTGAGGCTTTTATCTCGTTCGACTCTCAATTGTCGTAGATGCCACTTCTTACTGCCCAACAGTATACAAAAAAAAAAATTTCATACTGCCCGACTGCCTAATTTATCAAGCTTCCCTTCGCCCCGTATTAAGTGTCCTATTGGGTTACCAAATAAGACACTTAATATGGGATAGAATAGACTATGAAAGACAATGGCTGGCACTAATGGTAAGTCAGAACGTTTAGCCTTGTAGGATAACTAATTGAGCAGCGCATCTCGCTTTCAACCATTCGCAAATACATAGAAGTGATTAATTTCCCCTTAAGACAGTTGAGCAAAGGGATCTTACTCATATTCCAACAACAAGCATGTAACGAAGAGTAATGCTCTTGGTATGCTAGCTAGGGGTGGTAATTGGGCCTTGAGCCCATTTGACCAGCCCGGCCCGAGCCTGTTTGAGTATTAACATATGGACTATAGTAAAGTGAATCGGGCTCGGGCTTTGCCACGGGAGCCGAATAAGCCCCATTAGGTTTTTAAATCTTGGCATCCTAAATCACTCTTTCACCCAATTGCCCGAGTTCTTCACCATCGCCCGAGTGCTTCACCCTCACCTAAGTGCTCCCAAATGCTCTTCGATCACTGGCTTGTGAGGGACGAGCGGTTGTGGACAGCTTCTCTCGCCTCTCCTCCGACACCCAGAGGTTAGTGACGGTGGTCGTCCTTTGCTTCAACTCTTTGCACGGTTGCTGTCAAAGCTCAAAACGTACAGAGGTATAGCTCTGCCACCCGTCCGGCTCTAGCCTTCTCTGTCCCGCACACACTCTTGCCCTCCCTTGCTACGGTGCTCTCTGGCTACTACTTCATTCCTCCTGGTGCTGCACATTGCCGATTTAACCACCGGCCAGCCCCGAATCTCCCCTGATGCCTTCCGCTCCGCAGGTAAGTGATGCATTACTCATTTGCTTGAGGCCCCTTATGTTTCACCATTGCTAGCTGCCTATGCCCGTGATTTTTCTTTGCTCAATTGCCAAAGGTCCCTTATAAAACACCAGTGCTGCATAAGGCCCGATATTTTTTAGCCCAATCTACAATATAGCTTCCTTACCTAGCTCCAAGTTTCATCCCCTTGCTCGACCTGAACTCTGAAGGCTCAATCGCCCAAGGACCACAGGTTTCTTCATTGGGGTGTGGACTATGGAGTTTCTCGGCGGCAAAGGCTTTGGAGGAATAAATATGGATTCCACCATCTAGACCCTGGCCTTTGGGAAGTGTGATTTTTGTTCTCATTTTGGGTTTCTTTTGTTCCGTCTGCAGGTCAAAGTTCCATTTTTTACCGTAAGGTGGTTACTGGTGGAGTCCAGATATAAGGTGCATTCTCCCCTTTTTACTGTGAGTTAAATTAGTGCTTTTTACTGTAGTTGTTGATCCCGATTGAAGAAGTCATGAACGTAAAATTTCGGGGATATTTTTTGACTCTTTAGGAGTTCAACTCAGCTGGTTTGAACAAGTTTCGCCTTCAATTTGCTCGTCAGGATCAGGTAATTGCAAGGTTGACTATGACATTAAGAACATATTTGGATTGTCACAATGACATTAATTAAAATTGCTAGCCAACTCTAAATTGAAGCGATTCTAAAATATGCTCTTTATCATCCATTATGCAAGTAAATATATTCTACTTCCTCAGTCCAATAAAGAGTGGTATGGATTTTTGTAGTTGGTTAGCTTTAATATGTATATGTATTTAATTGTTGTTTTGACATGCATTTGCATTTTGATAAATTCTTACTCATTGCTATATATTTTTTATATATTGAAGAATAAATAAATATGTCACAAAATATTGATAGTTACTCAATGGACGTTGAGGAATATGATGACAATGAGTGTGTTGGTGTTCAAGTTAATACTAACAACCGTAAGGGAAAACGAAAATTGACATCTAAGGTCTGGAGTCATTTTTCAAAATTGCACAAGGAAGGGGATCGAGAAGCAACTAGATGTCATTATTTCCAAATAGTTCTTAAGGGGGGTAGTAAAAATGGAACTACGCGGTTATGGAGGCATTTGAAAGAAAATTGTGAAGTTTACCAAAAAGATAGTGAGAATCATGATGGAAATTCAAGTGTAGAAAACTTTAGGTTTAGCCAAGAGAGGAGTCAGAGGGACTTAGCAGAGGCCATGTTGTGCATGAGTACCCATTTTCCATGGTTGACCATATAGTCTTCAAGAGATTTCTAAAGAATCTTCAACCACAATTTATTGTCGTTACAAGATAATTTATTAGAAATGATTGCTTACATATATATGAGATTTTGAGGGAGAAAGTATTGGATCAATTGAGAAAACTTGAATGTCGCTTAAGTGTTACTACATATTTTTGGACTTCATTACAACATCTTGGATATCTTTGCATAACTTGTTATTTTATTGATCACGAATGAAAGTTGCATAAGCGGATCATTAATTTTTGCAAAGTTGATTTTAGCCAAACAGGTGAGTTCATTGCAAAGCTGATTTATACTAAATTGTGTGGTTGGAATATTGATAGAAAATTGTTCAGTATGGTGTTAGATAATTGTTATGTAAATGACTATGCAATTAGAGAGCTTAAGAAGGTTCTTGTTTCAAATGGTTACCTTCCTTGTAATGGTAACTTCTTTCATGTGCGTTGTTGTGCTCACATTTTTAATATAATTGTTTAAGATGATTTAACATGTGTACAAGATGTGGTTCACAAGATACGTGAGAGTGTTAAATATATTAAAGCTTCGTCATTGAGAGAGAGAGAGTTTAAATTGTATGTAGAGCAGTTAGAAGCACCAAAATTTTATCTAATTCTTGATGTTCAAACTAGATAGAACTCAACTTATATGATGATTGATATAGCTTTGAAGTTCATGAATGTCTTTTTTAGATTGGATAGTTTGGATGAGAATTATAAATATTTGCCTTTTAATGAAGAATGGGAAAATGTTAGAGTTGTAAATGAGGGTTTGAAGATGTTTTATGATATGATAAAACTTTTCTCAGGCACAAACTATACTACATCAAATGTTTGTTTTAATATGATATGCAAGTTAAAGTTAAAATTAGATCATTAGTATAGAATTAAGAACACTTTTGTGTCACCTATAGCTGTGAAAATGTTGAAAAAATTTGATAAATATTGGAAAAGCTCATGCATGATATTGGCAATGACTATATTCTTTGATCCCTGCATGAAGATGAAACCACTTGATTGTTATTTTTCAAAAATTTATGGTGAAGTTTTGGGTAAATCAAAGATTGAAGAAGTTAAAAGTTCTTTGGTGTTACTTTATAATGATTATGCCTCTAGATCTAGTGCTAACTTTGGTTCACTAGATTCTTGTTTTGGAGCACACAACAGTAGTAGTGCTAGGCATGAAGCCCCTAGAGGTGATGATATAGATTCATTAAATTTTTCATGGAACAATAGGATAAAAAGACTTGGAAAATTCTTTTAAGAAACCTCATCAAATCTACCCATGAAGAATAATTTGGAATTATATTTAGAAGAGCATGTCCTCCCGTGTAATCAAGTGTTTGGTGATTTTGATGTTTTGGCTTGGTGGAAAGTAAATTTTCAGAAGTATCTAATTTTTGGGCAAGTGGCTATCGATATATTAGCAATTCCAGTTTCAATGGTAGCTTCTGAATCTGCATTTAGCGCGGGAGGTAGAGTAATTTATCAATATCGAAGTTCCTTGACACTTAAGACTCTGGAAGCTTTGATATGTTCCCAAGATTGGTTGAAAAGTGAATATGAAGGTTAATATATCAAGTTGTTAAAAGTTTTAATAATATTATTTGATATATGTGCTTTATTAAACTAATGCCATTTTTTAAATGTTTGAAGCCTTAGCATTGGAGGAGACATAGGTTCTTTCATCTGTATTTGCTCCTGATCTAACACCTAGAGCTGATATTAAACATGATAAACCTTGATGGTAAGTTTTTTCTCACTTGTATTTTGATTTTCGAGCATGTTGCTTTGATATGTTGCTTTTTCATCGGTTTGAGAAGAGGTTTAGTATTCTTCATATATCTAATATGATTTTTGCAATGATTTTTGCAATTGGGAGTATGTTATTTCATGCCACCCTGCAACATAAGTGTTCTTTCTTTCATTGTATGCATCTCCTCTTTTACAATGCTATTTTTTCTTCTATGATCTTTGCAATAAGTTCATTTGTCAAGCATGGCTTGTATATTATGGAATAAATGGTAACAACTCATTTCTTTAAGTATTGTGCCTTATTTCAACATCGTGGTTGAAATATGGGAGGATGGTGCGTTTGCATAGCCACTTTCACTTCTGTATTTGTCATGGGTGATTAGAGGAAAATGATTTTGGGTATTTGGGATGTTATTGTTTCATGCAAGCACTTAGACATATATATGGTTCTAATTTGAGATGAGCTTTGGTTGAAGGCAAGTGTAGAAAGTAACAATAGGTGAACATTTTAATAAAAAAGATATATAAAAGAACTCACTCTTTACTTTATGCATACTTGATTGCCATCCAACATTCTTATTATTTATGAAGTAGATATTTATTATGTTAAATTTAAACGGATTTATTGGCATCAGAGTTTAAATTGTGGATCAAGAGGTGCAAAGGCAAATGAATTAGATGGAAGCTAATTTGAAATTAATTCTTTCCCATGATCATGCTTTTAAATGTGTCATATCTGTCTTGAGGGCAAAAAATTGCAAGTGAAGGTTTAGTTTGTTCAATTAACGTGGTTGAAAATCTGATCTTGTTGCAAAATTATCAACAGATGATTATGATTTTGGTGCAAGTCAAAGTGTTCTGTTTGAGAAACTAGAGTTTTTTTAACTGTATTTTTGTAGAGAAAGGCTTCTCATTTTATTTGCCTATCTCTTGTATGTCATATATTTTTTTTTTCTAATTTCGTATTCATTATATCTATATTTGTAGCTAGGTTTTGTGCTCATTGCTGTCATTTGGAAATACAACTTCTCTCCTTTCATTGCTCTCATCTAGTATTCTCTACTTTCCCTATAAAAGCAATTGAAATTACAGTTATAATTTGGTTAGCTTTTGTCATTTCCGAGTTATTATGGGCATTCAATTCTTTGCTCATTTTAGAAAAATTCTCTATAGACTGCTTTCTTCTTTTGGAACAGATTTTGGCCCTTTGCAACTGCAAGGAAGATGTCAGGAAAAAGGTCCGTGACAAGTTTACAAAACGAGGACTTCGTTCACTAGTTGTTGCAAGACAGGTTGGTTCTTGTTTTTTATTAATTTATATTGCTTTGCTTTGTAGTTAAATAGGTGACAGTAAGACTAAATGTCGTACTTCATTCAGCAGGAAGTACCTGAAATTTTTTGTGCTGATTTTTGCTGCATGTTGTGATTTGTGTTGCTGCTTTTGTCATTTTTTACCTTTATCAGTTTTCTTGATTTAATTGTCATTTACCTTTTCTAGCATTATATTTGCTTTTTCTCAATTTTTTCTCTTGTCAATTATTCAGTTTTTTTGCTTAACAATTGTAATCTAATTTTTTCTCTGGCATATCCCTAACCGAAGTCAGTGCAATTGAGTTGGTATCTTATCATGGAAATAAGGTAACTAGCACAGTTGATATTAGGCAGTCCCTTACCATGTTATATAACTGTCTGCCACAATGCTTTTTTTATAAATTATTGTGGCAGTTGTTGGTGATTTTAAAAAAATAAATTAAAAAAATTTTAAAAAAATTAATTGGTATCTAGGCTGCCAATTTTGCAAATGCTACTTCAACACACACTAGTGACACTACCATGGTCAAAAAGCATTACTAAGATAATATCTAGAACAAGTAGTGTCAGCAATATTTTGGTCATGAAGCAAAGGTGAAAATAAATTAATTAAGTGGTATTGGTGATTACGTTAGCAATTAACTATTTGTTCCTTTGATTCATAATTTGAATGATTCTTTGGCTAAGTTTCTCATTCTTACAAGGGTGAGTTCTGGTTTCCTCTCTATTTTTACTTGCAGAGTGCTAGTAGCGCCTTTGTGGTCTGATATCTTGCATGCATAGAAAGCAGAAATAGCTCAGCTTTTGGGGGGAGTCTACTAAGCAGAAAAGTGGGTGATCGACCATGTGCAAGCGTTGGATTGTCCAGAGAAAGAACAACATCATGATTCATGGGTGATTTTGATTTTGCTGAGAAAGAACAACTTTTGTAAATTTACTAAGATGGCATGTTCTGTGCTAGTTTTTGTTGGCATTTAAATTTCAACCAGTAATCTCTTATCATTTGTGACCAACTGGATCAAGTCAGCAGTTTGTAGACTTGTGGTTCATATTTTATGGCTGATTTTCCAAATATTGGTGATTAGAATTCACGTTAGTTCTTCCTAATTGAATATTAAAAGAGCAGTTTTTTGTGTTACTTCTTTGAAAAGTAAGCACGGTTTGTGGATGGTCTTATTTTTAGCCCAATTTGCTAGAGTTCCATAGACGTTTAAATGAATAAAATTGCTTGTGAGTGTGGCAACTTTGCATGTACACTTTGAATATCATAAAAAATCATACAAGAGTTTGCAGTTTATATATTTTTGTTATATATGGCTTTCTAAACTTGTTGCTCCTTTTTAAATAGAAACTAATTTGCAGCTTTGGAGGAATTGGTTAGTGAATACTGGACAATGATTGTTCAGTGGAAAATATATAATAATCTCAATCAATTAGTATACATGAAAAGAAGTTATACATTTAGCATGGGTATGGAAAAAAAATAGCATCTAAATCATCAATGACTTTTTTAATATCGTATCGATATGTATTGGTCATATCGATATAGTATGACCGATACATATCAACTTTTGGTTTGGGGGGTGTACTACTCCTGTATTTATATCGGTCTCAATTGATACGGGTATGTATCGGTCTATATGGCCCCGTATTGACGGTACGATTTTCCATGTCTTTAAGTGCATTTTAAGTATTGCATAACATCTAAATTACCTTTAACCTCGTAATAATCTAAAAATATAAAATAATAACTACATTAGGGAATAAAAATTAAAACCCCTTTAAAAAATATATTAAGTAGGCCTAATTCATTGAGATGGTTTCATATCTAAATAGGATTTACGAATTTATATGTATCTTTTATTTAAATTATAATAAAATAAAATTTTATAATAAATATTTAACTCTAATAATCAAATTTTACGGTATGTTTAAATTACATATCATTATGAGGTCAAAAATAACTTTTTTTTAAGTTGAATATAGTTATAGCCCGTTAAGATACCGTGACCGGTTTATGACTGTTTACCTTTAAATGAGCTGTAAGTAGTTGGGCTTAACAGGCTTGGACTCTAAATAAATGGGCTTGTATAGGCCTGAGCCCAACCTGATTACCAGCCCTAATGCTAGCAGAGGGGAAATGGCACGTATGCTCACACTATCACGCCCCGGCGATGCCCGACCCGAGCCGAACCCGGTCTAGGGGCACGTCAAGTGGGCGGGGGCGACGAAGTGAAATTGAGAAACGATCTAGCGGAAGACTGAACCCTAACCATGGGCGATTAACAGAATTACGGAGTACGCACAATCCTTTGAGCAAGAGTAAATAAAAGGGAAAGAAAAGAGTTGCTTATCACAAAGTAAACAACAATCTCAAACCCACAAGCTTAGTTTAAGTAAAGCCTACACCGGCTCAAAATGAGTCATAAGCATCACAACTGTAAAGTATGACATAAATCCAAAACAAGAACCTACACAAAGGTTCTAAACATAAGCATGGAACAAAAGAAGATAAGTCACACAACGATCTCCAAGATCACATCCAAGCCATCGCCAACCTTTCCTCAAAGAGGAGATCCTATCCGTCTGCGTGTCGCATCACGCAGCCCCAAATCAAAACACAAAAAGAGGGGTGAGTTTAACAAACTCAGCAATGGTTTTAACATCACTATCAACATCGAAAGCACGATAGCATAGTAATAAGATCATTCAGATCAAAGATTTACATGGTGCATCATTTTCTGATCACATATACATATCACCTAACACAACATCATAGTGCATAATTCAACCTGCATGGATGTATCTCTAACATACATATTCCCACATGCATTATATCAGAATCAACCTACATGGATGTATCTCTAACATACATATTCCCACATGCATTATATCATAATCAGCCTGCATGGATGTATCTCTAACATACATATTCCCACATGCATTTCATCAAATAAACCTGCATGGATGTATCTCTAACATACATATTCCATCATGCATTATATCATCACAACCTCCATAAAGGAGTAATCACACATTAATGTCACACAGACGGGAGCATTGACAAGGCCACGAAGGCGTGTCACGATCCAAAATTCTACACAAGAATTATAGAAAGATCGGGGTTGTCAATCTCTAATGCTGCTCGCCCTGGACGATCCTGGCCAAGGATGTCCCATTCTCACACAGAGAATCTAAAGCAGGGGTGATCGCCCAGGGACATCTCCTGCGGAGGGAAGAGCCCGAATTCTCACACAGAGAACCCTAGAACACGTGGTAGCGGGGTACACACGGCATACCACACTGGATTCTCAGGGTCCAGATGACACTCATAATAATATTCTCACAATCCACAAGACAAGTACACAACTCGTCCCCACTTAATCCCATTTAATTAGACTCAACCTGGGGAATGCACTTGTTCCACACAGGAACTCAAATCAAAATATGTCCTTTCGGACCAATCAACTTGTGATTAATCCACGACCAATCAATCCGGCACACAATTTCATCACATTGTATCCAATCGGTCAAATTCGATTAACCACGATGAAGCCTCAATTGAAAATCCATTTTCATGATGCATGCAGCATGATACATATGTGGGCAAAACATATATGAATCCTAATCCATGATAAGTGTTCTCATCAGCCCCTAATGCATCATTCATAATCACAATATTAAGCTTCAACATTATCATTTAACCCCCACATGTGTGTGTGTAACTAGTAGAAGTACTTCACTCAATGCTTTTCAACATGCTTGAAATTAACTTACTACTACACTACACATGTGAATTTGCATCTAAACATGAATTTCAGCGGAAATCATAGAAGAAGAGTCATTGAAATCATATCCCAATTCAAAACTCAACCACAAGGCTAAACACATATAACATCACTCATTTCATCATTGAGTCATGACATTCACCAACATGCACACATCGACTAACCACATTCTATCATGACAAATCAGTCCAATAATAGGTTGTAGTCCTACTGAAAATATGCTTAATCAAAGAGAATCAACCATTCATAATTTCAAGATAACAATTCCAACATCATGCCACAAAACATAAGTCATTCCACAACTTCCTAAGCATATATCTCAATTCTATAACCTCAATAGCGTGCCTTTCCAGTAGCATAACATAGCTTAAAACACACCACATTCATATGAAATTGGCAAGCTAAAGTGGAATTATCAAAATAAACATCATGCATTAGAAAATCAATCTGCTGTGTAGCCGTTCGAACGCCCTTCAGGCCATTTGATCAGTTAAATGCAAAAATTTGAAATTTACAGTTTTGCTGTTCGAACGCCTAGCAGGCCGTTCGATCGGCTGAACTGGAAAATTACCGATCCGACAGTGTTGCCGTTCGAACGCCCAGAGGGGCCGTTCAAACGCCAACAAGGCAGAACTGGTCATCGTCTTCCTTTCGCAAATCCAAACCGAAACACCATTGATAATACTTCAAATCCACATCTAACACCCTAATCATCATTAAAAGTCCTCATTGACTTCCAGAACATCAAACCATATCATGATAATGTAAAACCCTAAGAAATCAGGATTAAATAATTCTATTTTCTAATCTTACCATTAACACACCAAATAAAGCAACCCATTTCAAAATAAGCCAAAAATGAAGAATTTTACCATAGATAAATAGAGATTTTGAAGACCCATTACCTTAGCACTTGATTAAGCTCGGATTGAAGAGTCACCCTTCTTGAAATCCTTAATCGGCTTCTAATTCGGGCTTAAATGGGGATTAGGCCAACCTCCTTCCTTAGCCTATTCCCAAAAACGGAAATGGCTCTAGTTTGCCCTTTTATAGTAAGGGTTGGGGTATGCATGGGTAAGTTTTGGGGTGTAAATAGGAAAAGTAGGCTAAAAATGGGTATTTTGTAAATTTAAGCACTAATTAGGTCTAGAAAAATTCTAAAAATTTTTGTATAACTTTAAGTATATGTCAAAGTTCATTTGACACAAATAAAATTTTTGACAATGGGGCCCATAGGGGTCCCGCCAAAACCCTAATTTTTGGGAAAATAGTAAAAATTTTAAAAAATCTAAAAAATTCACATTTAGTTTAAAATCACTTAAAACCACTAATATTAAAGTTAATTTTGGTTAAAACCATCACAAATACTATTTATACACGAAATCACCGAATAAGATCAGAAAATACGTTAATCTCACGATAACCAATAATTAAAGAAAACCAAAATCAGTTTAGAGATGAGGGTCCTTACACACACGATGCATTGACCCCAATCAGGCCCAAGCAAGATACCCAAACATAACTGCAAGCATTGCCGCATGCATTTCAGTCGGCAAGCACACGCAACATTTTCATATGGCAAGCATGCACAGGCATCTCCAAAATTTCTGATATAATATCAAAACTGAATAGCACAAGATTGCTGCTCATTCAAGACATTTTACTTGAGAAAAGTACAGGCGAGAAACAGGAAAACAAAGGACACCATAGAAGTAAGGAGTTCAAGTGTCCAAGTTGGCCGGAGTAGAAACGAGGGGATCATTGGCACTACTACAGATCCACACAACCAGCCGATAACAAGAGCTCCGAATCCGAAAGATACCATAAATGGGTTTGAATATCATTTACTTCGTTATCAAGTAACATGAAGTATGTACCACAAAAAAAAAGCAACATGAAGCAAATCATGTTTAGAGTTCAAACGTACCCTGCAATCAGCAAATTATAAAAATGAGAAACAATATCAGCTAACACTAGTGCACTCATAGATGATCAAACATTATAGATGTACTCTTAATGACCGACTAAAGCTCAAAAATATAAAAAAGGAACCAGTATGAACCAACATAACAATGCCTTTTTTATTTCGAAAATGAAGTGACGAGTGATCAGTGATAGTATATATTTTTCAAAGAATTAAAAATATGACTGACAGTAACAGGACAACTTGAATCATCTGAAGTATTAATAAATGTTTGAAAAATACTTTGGTGACGTTGAAAAGTAACATTAAAAAGTTATTTCATCTTCTCAAATCCATTGATAAGTGGGACCTATAAAAATAAATCTCACTTATCAACGGTTTTACAAAGATAAAGTAACTTTTTAACGTTAATGTTTTATTTCTCAGCGTCAAAATAACATTACTAATTCAATGGACTTGTCTTCCTGTGGTGGTGCTCGTAAAAAATGTAGAGACCATTGATGAATATGTCTCATCGCACAATGTAGCACCAGCCGCAAGTGTTTAAGAGAAACAGTGAGAAAAAGCTTTTGCAATTAAGCTGTGCTTTAAATTCTAATCATATGATTCTTTTGTACAACGTGAAGATTCACACTGAAGTATAATTTTAACGTGTGAATCTTCTTCACTCGACTTCCAATGGTGTGGGAATCGATAAAGTAGAAATTTTACGTGTAAATCTTTACCTCACCGTAGCATTAATCTAAAAGTTTAAACCGCCATGATTAAATAATAAAAACGGCTCACTTCGGCTTCATTTCAAAGTGTAAAACGTGGTTTATATTCACCTTACGACCAAGCAATGACCAAGCAATAAGCTCTCAGATTGAATCAACGACTAGCTGCCATTAATGGGCGTGAAAGCAGAGAAAAAATGTATAAAGATAGCTTTGAAGCTCATGTAGGGGTGGGCAGGGGCACGTGCTGGGCTAGGCTGGACATGGCCCAGGCCCGTTCCAACCCCCTCATGGGGTGGGCTGGGCCTGGCCAACCCTAGCCTGCGGCCCCTTTAGAGGGGAGTTGAGCCTAATTTAAAAAATGATAATAATATCTTTTTTTAATTTTTTTAAAAATCAGCGCCCGAAGATTGAAGATTGTTATAGCTCTTGTACATAGATAAAGATCTTGGTGATTGATTGAAGAGTTTTTATTTTGGTAATCCTGGCACCTAGGTCAGGTTTTATCTTGACACAAGGCCTAAATATTATGACACCCACATCTAATGAGAGGCTTCCCTTGTTCATGAACCCCCCTATCATCCTAACCTCACATAACACACCTCTGGGTCTTGTTTGGTTTATACCATACCCCTCCTATTTGAGAAAGTATCTAGTGAAACTAATTGACCACATGGTTGTGGATAAACCTATTTACTTTCTCACACATATAACCAAAATCGAAATCTAAAATTACTCATGTTTAAATAGGTAAAAAGTGTTAAACAAAGGGAAGAAATTTTCATGTTCCCCTATGATAATGAGCCCAGCACAATCTATGCAAGGGGCCATTGATATTTAAGACCGATGATACATGTTAACACATATTATCCAATGATACTGATGTTAATGTGTGTTAGTATGTTCGTCATCAACCTCGTCGATGAACGACACCCATTCATAGTTTACATTGGGCTCATTGTCATTGAGGAGCAAGAAATACTCTTCCCTAAACAATGATGGATCTATGCACCATGTGACATGGGCATCGGTTCCATAGGATAGTTTCTCCCCATATTGGTTCATGGCGTTGCAACTCTGCATAAAAGTCACTTCCTACTTGTTTGCCAACAACCCATCTTTCCAATTCTCCCTTCAAAGTCTGAAGAAGGTTGTTCATGGTCACAACCAATGGCAGGTTGATGGAGGCGAAGAAATTTGGAGCAACGATGATAAATACAACACAAAAATCTAAACTTTTCTAGAAGAATTAATATGAAGGAAAGAATGCATGCCTGATTCCACAAGCATAATTTGAGTCCACAAATTCTTACAGGTTGAGACTGATTCCACAACTTGGGTCTTTCTCGATTCCACTAGATACAAGGAACTCTAGGCTCAAACGTAACACAAGTTCTAATACAAGACAAAAGTAATCACCCCTTAAAAATGAATTGCAATTAACTATTTATACTAAAGCTTTCTAATCTTTGAGATGACTTGGACGTGTCTTATTAACCCAATTTTAAGAAACAAAATTCTATAATTCCAATTTTTCCATCATAAACTTTTCTGTAATTTGTACTTGACAAAATGTTAAGCTGGACATGCATATATGGATAGCCTGCATCAGGTCCGCCCTCCCATAGAAGCTCGTCCTCGAGCATTAGAATGAACAAAACCTAAACAGAATGAATTTGGTGGTCCATTATAAGCAGTCAGATCAACAACATTAAATGTTTTGGAAATAGAATACTCATCCTGCAAAGCCACAACATAAGCGTTGTTATTGATCCAACAAAGGATAGGATAGGGACCAAGCTTTTGTGGTGAGAGTTTATTATACTGACTAGCTGGGAGCCTTTCCTTGCAAAAATGCACGATAACCAAATCACCAACTTCAAAAAGTTTTTCTATTTTCTTGCAATCAGCAAATTCTTTATAGTGACTAATAGTCGTTTCAAATTGGGCAAGCACCTCTTGATGTATAGTTACAATCTTGGAAGCAATGCTAACAACAGTAGCATACTCTCCTGTTTACTTGGGCACATAAACTAGATCAAGAGTGTGATGTGGAATATAACCATATATCACCTCAAAAGGTGCTTGCTTGTGGACCTATTGATAGAAGAATTAAAAGCAAATTCTGCTTGGGGCAAAGCAAGGTCCCACTACTTTGGGTTTGAACCGGAGAGACCTAAAGACCAGTACACCACTTTAGTTTGCCCATTGGTTTTTGGTGACAGGTGGTGCAAGACTGTAATGTAGTTCCCAATTGCTTCTAAAGGGTTATTCAAAAATGGCTAAAAAACCATGAGTCCCTATTAGATGTGATAGTTATGGGAATTCCATGGATTCTCACAATGTCTTTGAAGAATAGGAGGGCAACATTAATGGCATCATTAGTATTTTTACATGGAAGAAAATTAGCTTATTTGGAGAATCTATCCACAAGTACAAAGATAACATCCACCCCTTGTTGATTGCATGGTAAACCGAGGACAAAGTCCATTGAAATGTCTTCCCAAGGCCTGTGTGGGAGGGGAAGAGGAAGATAAAAACTAGTATTGTGCATTTCTCCTTTAGCTTGTTGAAAAGTATAGCATTGCTTGATGAATCTACCAACATCTCTTTTGTTATGTAGCCAACAATATCTAGATTTCACCATAAGTTTTGTTTTGTCTCTTCCAAAATGTCCTCCTAGTCCACTGATGTATACTTCATGAAGTAGTTGATTTCGAAGGGAACATTGTGGAATACACAGTTGGTTTTCTATATACATATGCTCGTCCATGATGTGGTATTCATTTTGAGGTTAGGAAGTCTGTTGACATGCTAACCATTGTTGTTGAAAATCCTTGTCATTTTCATACTAATTTCGAAGGCATTCAAAACCAATACTTCACTTTTCATAGTAACAAGTAAAACAATTCTTCAACTAAGGGCATTTGTAGCTTTATCTAGTTTTTGTGATTTATGTTTGATCACTAATGTATATTCTTCAAGCTCTGTGATCTATCTAGCATGTAATATGTGAAGTTTAGCCTAACTATGTAAATGCTTTAAAGAATCGTGATATGTGTGTAGGATGAACTCTTTTAACACCAAATAGTGTCTCCAATGCTTTAAGGACTGAACCAAGGCATACAACTCCAATTTGTATGCATATCATTTTTTTCTTGATTCATTCAATTTAGCACTAAAATAGGTTTTATGTTTGCCTTTCCCGAGAGAGAACAACTCCAATACCGACTCCCGAGGCATCACATTGAACTTCGAAAACTTTATTAAAATAATGTAGAACCAATATTGGTGTGGAAGTAAGTTTTTGTTCAACAGACAAAAACTCTTTCAACTTCTTCAGTCCATAAAACTTATCTTTCTTTAAACATTTAGTCAAAGGGCTGACAATAATGCTGAAGTTTTGAATAAACCTGTGATAAAAGGTAGCCAATCCCTAGAAGCTATGAATTGCATGTGTTGTGGTAGGAGTTGGCCAGTCTCTAATAACTTGTATCTTGTTGTCATCCACTTGAATACCTCTTGAATTAACTATATAACCCAGAAAGACTAACTATGAGGTCTGAAATTTACATTTCTTCAAATTTATGAACAAAGAATTCTGATTCAAAACTTTAATTATTGTGGCCAGATGTTGTAAATGACTCTCTTCATTATGACTATATATCAATGTCATCAAAATATACTACCACTAATCTACTCAAAAAAAGTTTTAAGACTTGTTTCATTTGATGATACCCGTTTTTCAAATCTATTTTAGAAAAGACTTGTGAACCAACTAGCATATCCAACATGTCATCGAGTATAGGAATAGAAAATCAGTACATTACTGTGATTTTGTTTATGGCCCTACTGTCCACACACATTTTCCAACTTTTATCCTTCTTTGGCATTAGCAATACATGCACAACATAAGGACTTAGTCTCTCCCTTATTAATCCTTGCATCAAAGTCTTCAACTTACTTTTGTAATTCAATAAGTTTAGCCAAACTCATTCGATAATGAGGTAAGTGTAGTAAAGTGGCTTTAGGTAGTAAGTCGATTTGATGTTGAATATTTCTCATGGGAGGTAAAGTGAGAGGCATCTCATATGACATAAGGAGCTTATTATCTTCCAAAAGTTGCTGAAGTTACTTTGTCATTAATTTTTTTGAAGTTGATGTAATCAAGTCAATTATTCTGACCACTAAGACAAATGCTGCTGAAGCTTCTTTAAGATCCTCATGTATATTTTGCACCACCAGCAGATTTGTTCTTGGATTTGTCACTACTTGAATAACTTTTTTTTTGCTTATAACTTGTTTTGGCAACTGACAAATCTTTTGTTCTAACTTCCTTCATCGTTTTTCCACTTATTTGGTCCTTATTTCCAATCTTCTTTTTCTGTTGGCTCTACAACTTGTGGGTGAAGTATAATTTGAATTCCATTATGTAAGAAATGATAGGTGTTCTTGGTTCCATCATGAATTGAATGTACAACAAATTGTAATGGCTTTCCAAGTAAAATTTGATAGGCATTCATATCAATTACATCACACAATAAGGTAGCCTTATACGATCTTCCTAATGAGAATGGTAATGTACATGTATCATACATTGCTCCATGACTTTGACATTACCCACATCTTTAATCCACCCAATGGAGTATGGCTTTGGGTGTTTGTTGGTAGGCAGTTGATGCTTTTCAACCATACTCTTGGCAACAATATTCTCTAAACTCCCTTCATCTATAATAACATTGCATACCCTTTGCTTAACTGTTCCCTGTGTCTAGAAGATGTTGTGCCTTTGAGAACTTAATTTAAGCTTAGTAGAATACATAAATCTTTGCACAATCATAGCATATGATTGTTCCT
This sequence comes from Saururus chinensis, assembly GCA_035235625.1. Lineage (NCBI taxonomy): Eukaryota > Viridiplantae > Streptophyta > Magnoliopsida > Piperales > Saururaceae > Saururus > Saururus chinensis. Next base: position 40,962,332 of record CP141145.1, read on the forward strand.
CCCAACTCACCCCTTCATCACCTTCAATTTCTTCAATGGCCACCGACTGTTTTTGCCCTTCTTCCTCACTTCCTTCATTATGATATTTTCCTACTATATCAGTAGCTACATGAGCCAAAGTGGATGTTTTACATTGTGGATATTCATTTGACTTATGGTTTGGTTGTTGGCACTTATAACATATGACTGGAGCTGATTTAGCATAATGATTTCCTTTTGAATTTGAAGTTGATGAAGTTGATTTTTGAGCTCGCTTTTAGAGTCTCCTCGTTGATTTTCCACTATGAATTTCATTAAGTACTTCCTTCATTATGTTATTGTTGGAAATTTCAGAAGTAAATTTCGTTGTAGTATTAACTCTATTTTTTGCCTTGTTAAGGTGGCTCTCAGCCCTTAAAACTAACTGGATTGCATATGTTAGAGTACAAATTGGATGTGTAGACAACCTTTCTTTGATATTATACCACAGTTAAGCATTAAATCGTGATATCAATTGGGGCACTATTTCATCCAAATAATTTCTAGTTGTAATCATACAATATTCTGTTTCCTTGTTTGCAATCATGATGTTCTCAGAACAAGATGCATTCATATTCTACAGGAAGAAAACCTTCTCGAAGCATATTTTTTATTCTACTCCAAGATTGAATAGGATGTTTCCCCAGTTTCATTTGAGAAATTTGAACTTGACTCCATACAAGCTTCTCCTCTACTTTTAAGTTTACCAAAAACTAACATAACTCTCATGTCATCCGATACTTCTAGACAATCAAAGTAATTTTCAACTTCATAGATCCAATCTAGGAATTCTTCGACATTCATATTTCCACTAAAATTTGGCACATCTAATTTGGGCAGAATTTTTTAGAAATCTTGAAACTCACCTCAATCTTCCTGTCGAAGAGCTTCTAGTTCTTCATCACTAGAATCGTCACACATAACAGATTGGGTAGTGAACATTTGGTTTGCTGGACCAAGATGGTTTCCCCATCCATGACCATCCTTCGGATCTTGCGGACGAATGCCATTGGTACTCATTAGTTGCAACTGTTGGGTGATTTATTGCATTTGAAGGAGTAGTTGTTGTTGGGTTTGATTATATAATTGGATGAACTGCATCATTACTTGTTGAAATGTTGTTTCAAGGGTTGGATAATTGGAAGCCATGGAAGTCTTCCAACTCGAGGCACTGATACCAAAAATGGTGGAGGAAAGGAAATTTGGAGTAGAGATGATAAATGCAACACAAAAATATGAACTCTTCCAGAAGAATTAATTAGAAGGAAAAAATGATTACATGCCTAATTACATAAGTAGAATTTGAGTCTACAAATTCTTACAAATCAAGACTGACTCCACAACTCGAGTTTTTCGTGATTCCATGAGATACAAGGAGCTTTGTGCTTAAATAGAACACAAGTTCTGGTACAAGACAAAAGGTAATCACTATCCTTTTAAAATGAAGAATGCGTCTATGCCCCTTGTTATGCCCCGACCTTTTAAATTACTTTAAATGTCAGAGTGCCGCCAATTCGTAATTAAAAGCGGGCCAAGATCAACTGTGCATAGAAGAGTAACTATATTAATTTAGGTAATTACAAAAACTTTACAAAACAAGGCTTATCGTGCCTTAGCGAAATCAAAGTCGTGCATATCCAAAATTTATACATAACAAAAGAACGTAGTAAAGTAAATTAACAACATAGATCTTTTAAAATTCTACAAGCAATCTTTATTGACATCAACATCTTCGTTCGGACCTGCAGTGTCTAGCGGTGGGTGAGTATATTTATACTCAGTAGATAGATTTAAATTCTATTAGCATGCTAAAACATAAAGCATGTATAAATATATCATAATCATTTATATTCAAACGTCGACTCACACTTCTTATACAAAAGGTCAGATACAATAGTTCTTCACGAAATTCGGTAAATTTGGATAATTTGTTTGTAGCTAGAATCCGATAAATAAATCAAAATCAGATAAATCATCGTTCACAGAATGTCGCCGATACCCGAGCGACATACACCCGTGCTCGTGGGGCAACAGGATCAAAATGAAGATGATCTTTCCACGATATCCAACTTCATGGGTATGCTATATGCTATAATAGGCGATACCTAGGAGTCATAACTCAAATAGCTTTTGGGCTTTATACCAAATAGTTACCCTTCAAAACCAATCATAGTTTTTGGGTTTTACACCAAATAACTACCCTTCAAAACCGGTCATAATCATTTGTAAATGTAATTCAAATAATAATAATCATAAAGTACATATTATGATAAAATCCATCTTAGAGGTGTACGATACACTATAATCTTAGCATTCGCCTGACCTCTAATAAATGCCATCCTTTTTTAAAGTAATATTTATTATAAGAGACAAATAAATTACAAAATATAATGTCTAGTCGCAGCACAGAATTGGAGTTTAAGACCACCTACCCTCGTAAGGCCTTTACTCTTAGTCGGCTTATATAAGGTGGACGATACCTCCCCTTGCCCAGATATAATCTCCTTATCCGGCTCGGGTGAAGCGGGGAGAATCTCCCCTAGCGCGAGGATAGTCTCCTCATCTGGCTTGGGTGAAGCGGGCATAACCTCCCCTAGCGCGAAGATAGTCTCCTTGTTTCCGGTCTGAGGGTCATGGACAAGGCCTCCTCTTACCCTGGGCTGTTCCTACCTTTTAGAGAGGCTATCTCGAAAATAGATCTTCTCACGATGTCGGGCACCCTCGAATTAGTTAGGTTCGATTTTTGATTGGGTAAAAACGGACTATAAATGATAAAGATATGCACGTTTAACCCCCCCTGCCCCACAACCGGGTGTGAAATAAAAAAATAGGAAGAGAAGATGGTTGGGGCGAATTAAGCCTCCCCCTCCCCTCTCCCTTATATAGCCAACAAAGGCTGCCGGATGCGCGAAATGGCTCCTGCAGTGTAGGCCTGCAGCAGCTAGCTACAGGCTAGCTTGCACTACCACATTGCGGCAGTTAACTACCATTGGCAAGACTAGCTGACGCACGAAGTATTTTTTTATTTTTATTTTCGTTTTTAAATTTAAAAACAAAAATTCAAACTTTAAACGGGCGTAACTTTCTACCCCGAACATGGAATCATAAGTTTTTGGTACCGTTAGACTTTCGACGAGCCCTTCAAAACAAGACCACGGAAGGAAATATTTTCTAGCAAATTTAAGGTGGGTCCCACCTATAGCATGCTTCCCAATGTCATAGTCTACTATCCCGGTGTTCGTCTGACACGTTCTTGGTCTCGATACATTTGTCTCTTCGAGCCCTATCAAATGTCTTAAGGTTTCTCTGAATCAATCAAGTTCAAGGCAATCTAACTTTAAGAAAAATTGTTAATGGGCCTAAACACCCAAATTTCAAAATATTGAAATTTCAGGGTGTTACACCCCCCTCAAATGTTTAGAGCCCCCCACCATAGAAAAATAACATGTATTTTTTTTACAACTTAGTACCCCCCACACCCCCATGTAATTTTACTCATGCCACCCAACACCCCAAAATTTATGGAGGTTTTTTGATGGGTGGTACCCTCCGTCAAATAAAATTGATTTGGACGAAGGTCTTATGTCCCCGTCAAATTTTGTATATTGTGATGGTGACCACCTCCCAGCAGGAGTTTTCTAGAAGTTTTTAAGTTTTGTACCATAGGTACCCCCTGATAAATAAAACTACATTATACGGAGAACAAGTCTCTGTCAATATCTGCATATTGTGGTGGTGACCTCTCCCAGTCAGAAACGATCTAGAAGTTTAAAAAATTTCTAATGGTTTTTTGGTGGGGGATATTATCTGTCAAATAAAACTTATTTGCATGAAGACCATAGTTTTCTATCAAATTCTGCATATTTTGGCGGTGACCACCCCCTGCCAAAAATCATTCAGGAAATTTTCAAATAAGCAGCAAGGCAAGGGGGAGAGGGAAAAAATCACAAAAAATGAGCCACAAGCGACGGGGGAGATAGAAGAGCTCACACCAAAAGGGAAAGATTGAGAATGGGGCAAATGAAAGAGCAGAAATAAAATTAAAATAAATAATAAAAAATAAGGGGTATTTGGTAATTTATTTAATTTTTTTAAGGTGCGTAAGTATGACGGGGCTTGAGCCGTGTTTAAATTAAAATAAATTGCTATTAACTATTTATACTAAAGCTTTCTAATCTGTCAAATGACTTTGACGTGTCTTATTAACCAAGTTTAAGAAACAAAATTCTATAATTCTAATTTTGCTCTCATGAACTTTTTTATAATTTGTATTTGACAAAATGCCAAGCTGGGCATGCATATATGTACAGCCTGCATCACAGATCTTGACAGGAATTCCACCCTCAGCTTGGATTCCCCGGTGTGTCTGCAGATAGCAAGGAACATCTGAGTAGCTATGTTATTGCATACGTCGTTAATGGTGATAACTGGAAGCTCTAGGCCGAAAGAGGGATCGACTTAGAGTGGAGAGAGTAGCAACCTCCAATAATGATTGGAAGGAGGAGAGTGCATTATTCTGTACAGGTGCAAAAAAACGTATCTAAAAGGCAACTACTCTCCTTTGCAATGGTAATCTTCTTGAGTACGAGACTTAGATTGTAAGATAGATAATCAATTGCCAGAAATTTCTTTCCTTCGGCGAGCGTGAGCCACTCTTTTTTGTAATCGGTCTAGGTTCTAGAAGGGAACATATTCCAATCTAATCTATCGAACAAAGTTATTTGAATTGACTCTTCATTCCCTGGCTCTTCTTTTGACCTCATCCGTTTTGGGTTTTCTGACCAAGACCTTCTAGAAATCCAAATCCTATAGTAATTGCACATGCTCCTAATTATGTTTTGATATTCTATACCATGCTCCTAATTTTGTTTTAATATTCTATGCCATGTGTTTTGCAATTTGACTACGTAGATGAGCGACGAATTGTTAGTCATAATCCCTTACGTGGTTGCTTTCAACCATTAATTAATCTCTCTCAACAAATGACTTAACTGCCGAAACTTACTCTTAAATGTGTAGGTACAGCTAATTGTCCCCCAGGCGGGTTGCTACCAACCGCAGGTGGCCAATTCAGATAGCGATAGTCTCACGGCACGGCTGGATATTTTTAATCTGATTGAACTCTTACCTGTTCCGTCTATTGGGTGTTCATGACAAAATGAAGAAGAAGTGATGTTCTAAGTGTTGTGACCTTTTTCCTGCCTTGCCTCGTAGATTTTTTTGCTAGGATTCATTTTAAGTGATTTCTTGTTTCAAAGTCCCCGGGGCGGGTTAAGAGTATTTTCTTGCTCATAAGTAGATTGAAATTAGTGGCCGAACTAGGGGTTAAAGATTAGGTGGCTCAATTATAAATTTGTCACTTGTTTTCTATTACCGAACTCAAGGGATACGTACTAAAGAGGCCCCCACTGTCATACTCCATCATCCCACATTAGTAGTTCCTTTTAAAATTTTAAAATAAACTAAATTTAATTTATTTTTAAAAAGTAAATAAAGCTATTAATTTAGAACAGAGAGAGTAATATAACTCCGCCCTTCAACCATGATCAGAGCCACCATGTTGTTAGGGAATTTGTTCCCTTTCCAATTCTTCATTAAACATAATTGTATGAAGAAGTAATAATTAGCCAATAATCAGGAAGCACAAAACTAAGGTTACAGCCTTAGGTACAACTGTACAAGCTCGAGCTTGGCTCCAAATTTGTAAATATAATTACATCAAAGATATTACTATAGTTGAGATAAATATATACCCAGCATTATTACTTAGAGTAAAAATGTAAAAAAAAAACTACAAATATTATTTTTAAGTAAATATATATAACTTAACATGATCTTATTACATTAAAATAAAAAGGAAGATTAAAGTTATGAACATTTTTATATGATTACGTTAAAAAATACTCCTTCTATCCCATATGAATTGTCTTTTTTAAAAAATATAAATTTTATGCAAAGTGAGAAGCACATTAGATCATAAAAATACAAAAAAATAATCTTCTCTACCTGTATATTTTTGGGCTCTATGGACCAATATACAGGAGGGAGGGAGTACGAGTCACTATAGAGTATAATTAAGAAAACAGAAGTGAGTCTAAACTCGAAAAGTTTTAGAATCTAAATAGAGTTTTAGAATGGTGAGTACATGATGGATTTCACTAAGTTGTCGGTCTGTTATATAATGTTGACGAGGAAGGACTTGCATGATTTTTTCTAAAAAAAGGACCTGCATGATTTAGATAAAAAGTAGTCATAAAAGTTGTCAAACACAAGAACATGCATCGGGATGGCAGGGCCTCTTCACCTCTCTGTGTCAGTTGACACTTGACTTGCTTGCACATTTTTTAGAATCCCCCTACACCACAATACACCCACCACAAAGTCAACCTTCACGAGAATTAAATGAATCGCCTTTGTACATGCCATGCTGTACGTTACTTTGTCTTCACTTTCAACTTGCAATATGGAGGATTGTAATGTAAAAGAAGTAACAGAAAGCAGCCCGGGCAATAAAGGGACCAGCTCAGAAATAAATTAAACGACTATAAAAAACCTCTACAGAAGAAAATAGTACTAATGAATGCTATTATATAGGAAGAACCCTACGTTATGATACAAGTGAAAATAAAATGCCAGAGTAACGAAATGACTCTATTTTTGTTGTCTTCTGTGAATTAAAGTGGGGAAATTGAATAGTCCTCCAACTCAATTGGTGGCGACACAAATAAAGATTGCATGTGATTTTTTAATGATATGCATATGTGAATGTCAACGCATGCATTGTTTGTTCTCTTTCGTGAAATTATTTGATGGTTAGAGTTCAACATTGCACTTGTCATATCTCCTAGAACCATACGAGGAAGTCAACTACCCATATGACTTATGAGAGGGAGCTCTCCATAAGCTTGCCCTTCGTAAAATTAAATACAATGAAAAAATTAACAATATGAAGAAAAATAATACAAAAAATTATTAAAAAAAAGGGATTTAAGACAGACTTTTTTAATTCCTTTTAATTAAGTATAATATAAACAAAATAAGCAGCATTAGCTCATAGTCATGTAAGGTCCTCGGGCCTATCCCACATTATTACTCCCTCATCGGGACAATGTCTACATTAAAAAATAAATTAAAATAAACTAAAATTAATTTATTTTATTTTTTTAATCCAAATGCTTATTATAAGAATGAAGGAATAAAATATTCGGATCAGAGCTATGAGCCCCTCTATCCGCATCCTATTGTGTAGCCAAAAACAGAAAAACAAAAAACTCCTTATCCTATAAGGTGAGAGGCTGATATTTAAGGGAATCTAATCAGACAGTACAGCCAAGCATTGTCATTTATGTGGACGGTTGGCTGACTTGGTAGCAGCGGCAATGAATCATTTTCTCATTATTTATGTGACGGCTATAAAGTCAAACCCGCTCATCTGAGTCCGGAGCTACAAACCATGGACGCTTGTTGATTGCGAAGTACAAGTAGAGCATAATTTGCCTTGAGCGGTCATTTCATACCGACAACACAAAGCAGTGTGTAAGGGCAGAAATGCAGCTCACAAGACGGATATGTTTCCCATTTCATTATGCTACAGTCATTAATGCTTCCTTGCAAACATTGGGTCGGCGCCGTCCCAATGAAGCCATTTGTTTGACGGAGGCATGCTCATCCGGGCCTCCGAATTTGGCTTGCAAATTGCTCACTTACGTCGATTCTGCTTTCTCGTGCATTCACTATCCACTTTATCTTCGCGTCCGGTATTTGATCGATCAACGCAATGCCGTCCTCCAATCCGGCCGTTTCATCAACTTGCCTGCCACATCTAAACAAAGAGTGCAAATAAGTGGGGCCAAAGACACTTCAGGCGTAGCACATGAAAGCATTCCCACTTGAAAAACTGGCCCCAGTTGGCAATGACATCAGTGACCCCAGAAGGCGATTACGTCGCTTGTGTGGGACAGGACGTTGGCTATACTATTTTAGAAACCTATAAGCAGCACCTACCTAATAATTATTTATGTTCATGTTTGTTTAATTTAATTAAGACCATGTTCAGACACCTATTAATGTTAAGTGGGAAAAAATTGAATTAGGCATTCCATCGGTGGCGACGACCCGCTGCAAAATCGTATTTACATTTCTTCACATTGGAACTGGTCCTCACTCATAAGAAACGTTATAATATCTAGCATGAAATAATGGTCCCAATGTTACGGCCAATTAATTCCCCTTTGTCGGCCCGGCACTAGGTACTCGCTTCAGAAAATCAATCATTTTCTCTCAAGCATTTCATAAATCAGGTTCGTTCCTCAAGTCAACTTGTTCTTAAGAGTTTTAAACCGGTCCGGTCTGGTTGCCCACTATTAAAATCCTTGCTGCCTAATTACCGATGCCTTTGCTCTGTCTGTGACTCTACGGAAACTTAGGCCTGGGCTTGGTACAATGGCTGTGCTGGAGGCTGCCACTCGCCCAAATTTTCTTCCGCTGGCCAACCCGCGATGAATCTACAGAGAGGCCAGGAGCAAACCAAAAGGAGAAGAAAGGAAACTGTGTGGGTTTTGTGAAACAAAGATCAGACCATGCTCCTCTTGTTATGGTGTCTACTTCATTCATATGCAAATCCGCTACTAGAAGTTTTATTTAAATATGTATCGATTTAGGAAATGGAGAGAGTCCTCTTCTGCCTTAGCATGTGTTCCCTTCATCCTATATTTAAAAACATAATATTTTTTTATATGGTAAAAGTCTGAAGTCATATTTATGATACTCTTTTTTAAGTGTTCAATTACTTAAAATTGAATAAAATAAAGCCATTAATATAAAACAATTTTTTGGCCAGATAGAATTATTGATTTAGGATGGAGATATTATTAGTAATAATTTATATCCTTACCCCAATATATAGAAAATTCATCAAATTGGAGGAACATCAAAGGCCAAATTTTTTTGACTACTTGGGGTGGAGGACCTAAAGCCAGAGAACTTTGCCACATGGATGAAAAGGGGCCATCAAATTATGTTATCCTTTTTATGATGAAGAGGATGAAAAGGAGGAGACATCTAATTTAGCCAAAAAGAGACAGAGAGAACTTCTGCCATGAAATACGTGTTCAATGCATGTTTTCAAGTTGGAGCCATTAAATTAGGGTTCAAATTAGCCGGGTGGGTACTCCCACCACAATTGGTGGGAGTGTCTAATTACAGCCAGCCACATCGGGAAAATGCATCTGCCTCTACTTGTTCAATGCATGTTCCAAGTAGGAGCCATTAAATGAGGGTTCAAATCAGTTTGATGGGCACTTCCACAAATCAAGAACACGCGTTTGGCTCTATGTCAAAGCCGCTGTATATGTTTTCCAACTAAGTAACTCTAATTGGACATTCTCATCAATTGAATTGTGGTAGGAGTGCCCACCCAAGGTCCATGTCGTGGTTGGTAGATGACTCTCAATTTGGGTGAGTATTTCTTGCTATTATAGTGATATCCGTCTGTTCTTCTTTTCAACTGTTCCAATAGTTTTTATCCTTCTATAAGCTTGTTGAAGAGTGTTTAGTTTCGTAAGATAACCCCTTTAAGACTACTCACAGAATGGCGATGGATAAATTGGTTCACCCTATTTGACATCTTTGTTGGGCTATTTCTTTTCTACTATGGATGCTTGTAAAATATTTTTTTGTCCCTTTAGCTTGTACCCACTTTCCGCAGCTGTTAAATGCACTATGTATAATGGGCACTTTTTGTACTTTGTTCATGTTTAGTATGTAAGGTTGTGCTTTTGCCAAAAGGAAAAAAAACACAAAAAAAAAAATTTTAAAAGCACGTGAAATTTTGGCAAAACATAAAAAAAACATTTTAAAAGCACGTAAAAGTAAATGACTTGAATAGAAAGCGCTGGATCATCTTTGGTATTTGGCTTACTCATGGTGTTAAAAGTCCCCCCTTGCCAAATGTTTTCTGTCCAGCCTGTAGCAAAAAGAAAGTAGATGACTAGATGTACACTTTTAAAGACAAATAGCACAATGCAATAATCACCTTTTAGTGGCCGTTCCCCTTGCTCTTTTTCTATTTTATTTATATATTGTTCATCATCTTGTCAGTATTTTATATTAATAGTTTTATTTAATTTTTTAAAATAAAAGAAAATAAATTTATTACCATAAAACGGAGAAAGTATATATATTTATATATTTCTCGCTGAACGTTTTTTTGTGTGCGTTAAGTAAATCATAAAGGGTAGGCTTCCCCAGTCAAATAAATAAATAATTAATTAAAAATAAGTGGTAGACTTCCCGGCGTCTACGTTTTTCTCCACGTCCCTTCTAGATCATCTGACGATAAAAAATAAAGCATAAAGGAAGAAAAAAATAGGACAGCTAACACAGGTTTCTTGCAGGTCACAACAAAGCTTTTGTTTTTGTTTTTGTTTTTGTTTTTGTTTTAGAACAAGGCACAACAATGCTCAAAAAGTCCAGATAATCTTTTTTGAAAAAACCAAAAACTCCAGAACTTGAGACCCCATAAAAGACTAAACATTTTCATGGGGAAGCTTCATAAAAAAGGGAGATAACAGATAAGAGATGAGAACAGGGGACCAGTTGCCCGCCATTAATGCCCCACGTCCCTGGCTGCGTCCCGAGTCACCCCCACCCCGCCACTCCAACTTGCTCAGAGGGCTTGGTCAACCTTCTCGTCTTGTTCCCACCCATTCCCTGTCTGAACACTTCTCTAAAGTTGACACCTCTGTCTCTCTCTTCGTCTCTCAAAATTAGGCAGAGCTAAATAAACCCTCTCAGCACCGTCTCTTCATTCGCTTTAGCGACTGCCTATCTCTGCTTCCTTACTGCCAAAAACCTCTGATTGTACTAGGTGGTTTTCCTCTACCTCCAAACTGGGTATTGATTCAAAGAATTTGGCCAGTGAGAGGCTCTGCAATATGTGAAAACGCCCCCCTCTTTACAGAAGAAAGGCGGATTTTTTTTCGTGCAAGATCTGCCTTTTCGAGCTATCCATCACGGATCTGGTTTGATTCCACGAGTTAGCTGAATCCGGTCTTATATATTTGGCTACTTACATAGGACAGGGGCCTTGCAAGCTCGTATCGGGGTCTGCTTGTTGTCATCTCATGGGGATGTGTTTGAGTGTTCAAATCAAGGCCGAGAGCCCTTTACATACTGCTTCAGGTAGGAGACCGGCTACAGTCCCGTAGTTTACCTGTTTGTATGTTGTTGTCTATGTTGGAATTGGACATCAATTCGCTGAAGAGTCTCATCAAGAAGCGAATTGGACCACCAAGTCATAGTTTTCATGATATTTGTGATTAGTGTTAAAGCTCAAAGTTGGTTATTTTTGTGTAATTTGCAATATGTTACTATTCAGTGTTCAACAGGTTTGTGGATTCCTTTTATCAGTATCCTTTTTTCCGAGTTCTGAGATTACTCTCATGCATCCTTGTCGCTAACTGTCAGAACTTAGGCATGATCTATTTTGGGAAGTCACGGTATTTGGCATTAGCTTGTTGTCTATGTGTTTACGTGGTACTTCTTTTGCTGACAATTTGTTTAGTATTGTTTCATAGGACTGCGAGCTGAACTTGATATACAGTGAATCAGTAACCTTAACAATGAATAAAATTGCATTGTACACGATAACACACGTAAAGGTATAGGAGTTATATCAGCTATTTTTTTGGCTATTGGAAAAACTAAATTCTAGGGTTAAGATCTTGTGTGCCGCATTCTTTTCTTTATGCATATAGATGGTACTTCACAGGTTTACTTCTCTTACACATGTTAGACTAAAAATTTTTCATTTTCCATTCTTCCTTGTAATGGAAGATGCTTGCTTTGGTTGTATAGGTTGGAACTCAAATCCTGTTCGTAAAGATGGAAATGCTCTTAGCAGTACAAGTAGCAAGGTGTCTGCAACTTCTGTGCCTCCAACCCCTCGAAGTGAAGGGGAGATTTTACAGTCCTCCAACATGAAAGCCTTCAGCTTTAACGAACTGAAGAATGCCACCAGGAATTTCCGCCCAGATAGTGTGCTGGGGGAGGGGGGATTCGGTTCAGTTTTCAAGGGATGGATTGATGAACATTCTTTTACTGCAGCCAAGCCTGGCACTGGACTGGTTATTGCTGTGAAACGGCTCAACCAAGAAGGATTCCAAGGACATAGGGAGTGGCTGGTGAGTATTCGAAATGATGCTTGAAAGTATCATTAGCTTTCACTTCCACCAATATTTGGTTCTCATCATTATCACTCATTTCAGTTAGCATGGCCGTATTCAAGTTACTATTCATGCATTGTGATTGATTTTGCATTCTCATCATGTATCCAGCATACGGATGAAGAATGGTATGCTAGCAATATAGTCGATCACATATTTATTGTCGGAGCTGGTCTAATTTACCAAGCTTATTAAGTGGAGACTTGTTTTGAAAATGTTAATGCATGATGATAGATCTAATTATTATCATGTCCTCTCAATCTGTAGGCTGAAGTAAATTATCTTGGTCAACTGTACCATCCCAATCTTGTGAAGTTGGTTGGCTACTGTTTGGAGGATGAGCACCGGCTTTTAGTATATGAGTTCATGCCTCGTGGAAGTCTTGAGAATCATCTTTTCCGAAGTAAGTTGCATTTGTTTGATGGCTTCTTATTTGTCCTTTTTTTAATACCTTTATGAGATATTTCTCTTAATTAATATGTAGCTCCATCTTTTACATCATATGATTTCCATGTTGAATTAGGGGGATCCTACTTCCAACCTCTATCTTGGAACCTAAGAATGAAGGTTGCTCTTGGTGCTGCAAGAGGGCTTGCATTTCTTCATAGTGCAGAAACTAGAGTTATATATCGTGATTTTAAAACTTCAAACGTGCTTCTAGATTCAGTAAGATCTTTGTGACTTTTCATACTAATTTTATTTTGTTATTGAAGGATGCCAATTCTATTGGGGTTTGCTGGCATTATAAGAGTCTGTTTCATCTATCATGTATCATGCAGTTTTATCTCTAACATGTCTTGTTGTTTCCCTTGTAAATCCGCAGAGCTACAACGCAAAGCTTTCAGATTTTGGATTGGCCAAGGATGGTCCCACCGGTGATAAGAGCCATGTGTCAACCAGAGTCATGGGAACTTATGGATATGCTGCTCCTGAGTATCTCGCCACAGGTATTTTCTATGTCTATCTTGTTTGTTATGGACCTGAAACTAGATCTTCTGATAAATATTTGATAGTTTGAGAAACTTTGTCGTGTGGATCGTTGAACAACCTTTTATGCCGGTTGTTCTTATTTGCAAAGGCCCTGATACATGTGATATCTCTAGGTCACTTAACTACCAAGAGTGACGTGTATAGCTTTGGAGTTGTCCTTCTGGAGATGCTCTCAGGCCGACGAGCAGTTGATAAGAATCGCCCCGCTGGAGAGCATAATCTTGTGGAATGGGCCAGGCCATACCTGAGCCACAAGCGCAAAATTTATCGTGTGTTGGACTCTCGCCTTGAAGGTCAATACTCCCTAAGTGGAGCTCAGAAAGCAGCCATTCTGGCATTTCAATGTCTATCAACGGAAGCCAAGTACAGGCCCACCATGGATGACGTGGTTGCAGCCTTAGAGCTGCTTCAAGACTCCAAAGACATGAGTAGAGCCCCACAGGCTGAGGCAAATGCTAGAGTTCACAATGTTGGGAGTAATGGACAGAGGTCTAGAAGAAGAAGCTTAGATGAAACCGGCAACAATGCTAAAATAGCTTATCCAAGGCCATCTGCTTCACCACTTTATGCTTGAGAAAGTGTTGAGATACATTTGGTCTTCCATGCTTTCTGATGGCTGAGCTTCCACATGTACGATTGCTGTACAGTAATCTTATAGACATGTACATTGGACGAGGATGATGACAGGAGATAAGTTTCTTGGAAGTGAAATCAAATGGGCTGATGGAGGAATTGATTCGGTTTGTGCGAGTCACCGCGCGTGATAGTTGTTTTTGTACTCCTGCGGCATGTATCCAAATAAGTAATTCAGCGTTTTGAGTTCTCTACGTGCAGTTCCTGTTACATGTACTTGCCGTCTTGATATATATGTTTCCTGTATGTTTTTACCTCCACTGATAGAACATTGATATTCTTGAGATGTTGTGATTTGCACGCAACTGTATCCGGTAATATCGCGCCTACTCACGGCGAAATGGTGTGTATACCCTGACTTTGAGCCATTTTTGTACATGGTGATACGTTGATGCCATCTTAGGTTTTCTAGTATTTGGTTGGGTATTGCCGGATACTTCCTGTTCTTCACAATCACGGAATCTTGTTCGTATAAATCCTAATTACGGGGTCTCTCGCAAGGAGGTGCATTGAACTAACACGGGATGTTTGGTGATGCTCTATTCTTTTTCTTACATGAATACGGGTTTGTTTGGTTGAGAGAAGGAAAGAGAATAAGAAAATAAATTGACAACCGTTCTTTAGCTCTCCGCAAGTTTCAGGGGAACTAATGAATCAAAATTGTACACGGTTTACCTTGAATCCTCGTTATGGTTCTCCTTTTGGCGCACCGAAAGCGTGGGGTTCATGGCACTCATGCTCCCGTTCTTTCCCTTTCCGTGCAGCGAAACGATCTCGTGAAGATGTGGGGTACAGTATCAGTATCATCATTCATCATCATGCAAGAGGAGAAAGAAATTTTTTTCGCCACTTTAGCACCGTATATTTGGAAGCCCACTACACCACCACCTCATTGTGCTATCAGCTGAGATGGCCATTCTTTGCAGTGCTTTTTCTCAACGTGGTTATGATTGCTGCACGACCTCTTCCTATCAGCTGAAATAGGAAATAAAATATCCATCGCACATGGATATTTTCTTTCGAATTCTGGTATCATGGTCCATGTATGTGTTCACTCCATTTGGGAGACTGTTGCAAAGAGAGGAGTCAGCTTGATGGAAATAGATATGTCAAGCCTCTCTATTTAGTTGATAAGGTATTAAAGTGCCTCAAAGGGGAAACGAGGAGGTTGTGGAATTTTTGTGTGTTGCAGCCTCGTTCATTTGGCAGAACTGTAATGCGGGAAAAGGTACATACATATTCCAAGAAGACTTGGTTGATGGCGGTTGCTTATATGTAGTTTTTCGAAAGATCATACCCGCCTATTCCTGTCCCCGCATGGTAGCTGTAGTGCAGGCTAGTGAGTTGGAGTGGCCAGGGCTTGTTTACTTAAAACCCCTGGTCATGATATAACAGCCAGGGGTTACTCCAGCGCGGCTGCAGAGTGGACTAGATTTCTCCTTCTCCCCTAAGATCCAAGTTATTCCATAACCCGTATGGCAGAGTTGTTGTCACGTTGAACTTTGATGTGGCTTTTCACTAACCCCAGGGGTTTGGAGGTGGGGTAATTGTTAGGGTGTGACCAAATTTTATGACAAGGTCTTGGTAATCAACAATAGAAAGTTGTCACATCGTTAAGAAGTGGTGAGAGAAAAACTTGGGGACATGATCCATAAGTTCCAAGTTTTTCCCCCTCTACATCTCTACTGGTTTTGCAATTTGGTGGTCACGAAAATAAGTTTCTAATTGTTAAAGACTGGAATGGGGTAGTAATTGTTTGCTTTGGTTTGTGATTCATGGGATTTCTGGAGGAGCTCATGGCAACATTGAAAGCCTTGGAATGTGCGTTGGAGCCGGGCCTCTCTAAGGTAGTTATTGAGGGAGATAATTAACCTCGATGTTATCCAGGCTTTGCAAGATATGGAAGGTCGATCCCTGGAGCAAAAGGCTTTAGTGGAGCAAGCTGCCTCCTTGGTTTCTGGATTGTAGCTTTTCTCGTGTTTCTAGGGAGGCTAAAGGTCTTGCAGACGGCGTGGGTCATGCCGCATTGTATTTGCAACACTATGTGGATCGGAAGTGAGAGGCTCGCCCGCTTATATTAGGTGAGCTAGTTAAACCTTAGAAGAGATGGGCCTAATGCGAATTTCATATTGTTGAGTGGAATTACGTTGGTGGAAGGTGGGTGAGTCCTAGCCAACTCCTAGGGGTGGCGTCTTGCATAAAAATTATAATTTTAAATTTATTTTTTTACACAATCTCATGAATAATAATATACATAAATAACAAAAATATATATAATAGGTTAATAATAAATTTAAATAAAATTTAGGAGAGGTCGAATTGACCTTTGGGTTTTATCACTTCACTCCAACGTCCCAATAACTATTGAATATTGATTCAATTAAAATAGATAGGAGAATACATTTGTGCTTGTGTAGATCCCTCAAAATCTTTGTTTGAATTGTGAAAACAACTTAATTTACTGCTTTAACCCTTACTTTGAAGTCACACAACTCCAAGAATATGGATCCTCTTTTGTACACCACTCAAGAGGGAGAGAAGGGGGCTGCCAGCCCATTTTCCCTTTGGATTTGGAGCACCATGCTACCAAAGAGAGGGGGGAACGTGATTGGGAGAGAGAGAAGAGGAGAGGGGCTGCTCTAGTGGTTAGGGTTTTCTCTCCTCTCTTGAAGTCTATTTATACTCCATTTTAATTAACTTGCATGTGCTTTTTTGAGCAAGACTTTCAATCTAAATATCACCAGACTATCTTAAAGGGTCTAACACAACAGGAGTAGGCCATGTATCTCAGAGCCTACATAGGCCTAGACCCCCTGCACACAGCCAAACCCGTGGTAGGGTAGACCCCTTGTTAACCACGGGTCCGACCAACAATACTAATTCATGAGTTGGGCCTCACAATGTAAATGTGCATGCACCCTAATCACATGCCTAATGTGTGTGTGATAGATGTAGGTCTCAATTGAATTTGTGTCATAATGATTCACGTGAGGTCAATGCGATTGCCCCCACTATCCTTGGACCCCGTAGTCCATACTGACTGACCCGAACCATAAATAAAGTAAACTCAATGAGCCCAAACCCATACTATGGTCCAACACAAATTAGACTTTTTGCCAAATTTATTAAAATGTGAAGAATTTTTTATGAAAAATTGTAGTTTCATTTCAGTTTAATTTTTATTTTATTTTATTTATATATTTGTGGTGTGGATTTAAGCAAGTTTTTTTAATTATTTATAGTTTTTGGTAGGAGTCTTTCCATGTTGTGCAAAAAAACTAACGAAAGTGTTAACTTTCTCTCCCTTTGTAGCCCTAGTTACTTCATCCCTTTGTACTGGCCTGCGGCAAATGTTGCTAAAATTTTCTTAATTTTTTTTTAACATTTACTAAAATCAAACTAAAATGATCCCTCGTCAAATTAAAACCAAATTTACCTATTTGTCACCGTGCCCTCAATCCCGACGTTAAGACAATACAACCAGTGGAAGCAATTTCTACCCAAGAGAGGGCATAGTTTAGTATCTTCTTGAGCCTGGGAGCCATCTATTTCCACTCCATTCCATTAACAGTTTAGTTTGAACCCTAGATTATCTAAACCCTAGCACTGACGTAGCTGCTTCCTGTAAACACAATTTTCTTCTAATATAACCATGCAGAGCCTCCCAGTAACACGTGAAGTAAAAAGAAGTAGCGAATTCCATGTTATCCGGGAAGCATTTTTAATATTGCTCACTGAAAGTAAGCCTAATGTAAAAAATATATGGAAGCCCTTGTATTGACATTTGAGACAGATTGTGCACACGTTAATTTTAAATATTAAAGAATCCTATTTAATAGGATAAATTATTTAAATAATAAAAAAATTATTTACCAATTTTGACTACTTTGAGAAATATTTTTCAAAGTGGTGTTGTTCTACTGACGGGTGCCTGCATGGGTTTTTTTAAAACAATTTATATTATTTCATTCTTTAGAATGACGAAATCAACTTAAACCTGATTTCGTCATTCTCGCCACAAAAGTATATGGTGATTTCGTCCTTCTATGTAACTTTGCATCTTGAGAAGGACATAAGCAGATTATGTATTGATTTCATTTTTTAGAAGGACGAAATTAAATTATTTTTTTTTAAAAGACTATTTTAACTGTCCATGTTTATTCATTCAACACGTACACTTGTTCATTCATTCCACGCATTCCATGCATAACAAACATAACATTAAAGTTATTTACGTCAACTAATAAAAACAAACATAAAATAGAAATATTTATCAAATATATTACATCACATGTTAATAAAATATTTAGTTTAAAAGAAATATATAACAAAGCTAATGCACTTAATGTCACGATCTCCTACGTCCTCAACCTCGGCCTTGACCTCAACCTTGACCTTGATGATACTATATGAGCTCCTCCTCATGATCTGCCTACTCTAGCTCTGCCTCTGCCTCTGGCTAAGAATAAGTAATAAATGGCTCAACACGAGCTGACCAATGTCATCTATAATATAAAATAGGATATGGGTGAACTACATGTGCAGTGACTGGAAATGATGAAAGGGGAGGAGAGCAATGCTATGCTAATGAAGATGGAATATCATGAAATGAATCGTGCCTCAATTGTGTCTGAACGGCCTCGTCAACAAGATAATGTGTATAAATATTTGTAATCACTTACTAAAGCAGTGGCAAGCTACGAAGGACATTATCATGATCCCTAAGCATCGACTGACATGATGCTAACAAGTCCTCACTTGATGGATAGGTGTTAATTGCGTCAATCAAATGCTCATGCATACGTCGTGCTAAGCAAAGCTATAAAAAAAATTAAAGATTAGATAACTAATAAATAAGAAATAAGAAAATAATATTATATAATTAATAAAGTTATACTTACCAAAGCTGCATCAAACGCACCTCTAGGTTGATATGACATCTCCTCTACATCAACGCGCGGTAAAATATATAGCCGTATAATCGGTAAATACCACTGCATATATGCATTACGAACATCTCGCGATGTTGTTGCCATCTCCCCATGGATAACAATGGCTATTCTATCCTCCCATTGAGCGATATATGATGCATGATGTGTAGCCCAATCCATAATATGGTAGTCCTTTCGAGTTATGCGATGGACAAACTCGACAGTAGAAGGTGGGACCACTTGCTCCACGTTAAACTGGAGTATTACATGATCTGGCACATACATCTCCACAATCTTGTAACATATCAATGTCATTCGTGATAGCCACACTTCCTGGCCGTCAGTGCATATAGGAGGTAAATGCATATAGGATGTGTAAATGTTCCCACGACCATAGCTATGTCACAGAATATGATTAAAGTTATCAAAAAAAGTATGAAATTATACTTGCAAAAATATATTTAAAGTGACAAAATCATTTACTTGAAGAAAGGTTAGATATCCTGTAATCCCAGAAGTCATGGCCTGGCATGGTTTCCCCAACTCTAGGTATAAAAATGCAAGTGTAGCACTGCCTCTTGAATAAGTACCTGCTATGTCGAAGTCTGCAAGGAGGGAGAGATATGCCAAGTGTACTTGGCTGCTTGTGGTATTCGCAAATATCGTGGCCCCAAGTAAATGTAATAAATAGGCCCGTGCATGCTGCTCTATAACTATCTCTGTAACATTGGCTGGGAGCTCACGAAACTCACCTAAGAGCCATCGAAGGCTAACTCTGCTACCACGCATAGATGTAGCAGAAGGAGCTCTACCAAGGAGTCTACCTAATAAGTCTAAGTGACCTCCTCATGTCATGCCCGTCACAGGAAGTTTATCGAAGCAAAGTCCTAAGATAACTGCCACATCCATAAGTGTGATGGTCATCTCTCCATAGGGCAGGTGAAACATCATTTATGTCTTCCTCCTCCATCTCTCAATGAGAGCTGTCAATAAAGGCCTATTGAGGCAAACGTATTGTAGATGAATGAAATGTCTAAATCTTGCCCACTCGATGTCACGACCCGGATTTTTAAAAGCATTTTTAAATAGCACGAATAGTACATAGAAATTTTTTTTTCTTTAATACACACTACAAGAAAATGGGGTATTAGCGACGCTCTAAAGCGTCGCTAATACTTCTAAAAGCGTCGCTAAAGATTATTTGCGATAGATATTTACCGTCGCAATAAGCGTCGCAAATAGTCCCATTGCTACTACTTAGTAACGACAGAAAACAAAAACCGTCGCTAATAGTACTTTTAGCGACGCTTCGGTAAATCGTTGCTAATAAACATTATTAGCGACGTTTGAGATACCGTCGCTACAATGTTATACATTCACAACTGTTAAATATATGTCGCTAAATCATATGATATTATTTAACGTTTAAAAATTCATAAAGACGAGCTCATCCATCTAAGTACAAGTCTGTCACCCATCTGAAAATAAATAACAAATTGACTCTCACGCTTAAGGTACACTTTTGTATCGGAGTTTCAAAAATGCGGAAACCTCTTGAGCTCGCCTACCTTGATCTCACTTATCGTTGCCTGGAGAATCTGCAACATAGCAAACCAAACAACAACCACAACCACAATGGAGCATCTCCGCCTACATGAGAAGAACTTCCAAAGGACAAAAGGTTTTATTAGTATTTTTCGGATCGGGCCAACATCACCCGGTGTTAGTTGCCTACGTACTCATCAGACAACATCTCCAATGTTTCCAACAAGATCGGATCTAGACGTAGTTCTGCCTAAAAACTACACTATACTAAGAAGCATAGCATCATACATGCAATGCTTAAGCATTTTCAAGCAACCTACATTTTATGCAAGTCCTTTAATCGTTCCACTTGTTATAATTAAACAAGCAATATCAATCAATGTTCTTAATTATCTCTCGAACCATTGTTCAATAATTAATATCCCTGTTTAATTCTAATGACAGACAAACTCATCAGATGTCAACCTAAGTGACAAATGACATGAAACACCCTGGAATCTACCAGGAAGTGCCATCTCCCAACCTAGCCCATAAGGACCTGACCGGAGTGGAAGGGCATGGCCCACAACTACACCTGAACAGAAGTGGTCAGAGACGCCAACCAAGCAGGATGTCAGCGACCCTAATTGCGCATACACTAAAAGATCCTCAATAGATCTGCTGTGAGCCCGGCTCACAAGAAACTCCCTCCAATGGGGAGGTGCAACTACACGGTCAAATCAACGGCTCCTCAATAGAGCTAAAACTTAGGAAACCATTCTGAACCCTATCTTGCTCATCTATAAGCCAGGATTCTGAATGACTATCCCAAACCCTATTAGTCCCTTCTAGACTAAGGTTTACAGCTCGAGACATGTCATCAGTTCATCAACTAAGACAAATCGCCAGGTCAAAGTCTTTGTTCACTATATGAACTAGTCCCAGACCCCTTTGAGGTATTTTAGTCTTTATCTTAATTAGGTGTTCTCGCCCAATCCAAAGCTATCAAACCCCCATTAATTAATCTTTCAATAATATGAAGATAGTGATAAATTACTATCACAACATCAATATCAAAAATTGAAATAAATAACAACATAAACCATCAGAACTACACAGGTCCAAGCATATCATAATATCAATAATAAAATTCATTAATGATATAAGAATAATTCGAGCTCTCGTACCCTAACCCTCCTTGGGTTATCTTAATAAATCTTTATAAAACTGGTCATAATGTACCTAAGGGCATTAGGGTAATTATCCAACATTGGATATAGTCTTCTCTGCACTCAGGTAAGTCCTTAACCTCTGAAAAGGTTTCAGTATCACATTGGCTTGTTAACAACATCCACGCGAATGCGGGCAAGTTTGCAAAGAGGTATTTCTGTCATTTAATTTAAGGCCTTAATGACATCCAATGGGTCCAAAATTAAACTCAAGCATACTACTTGACTTCATGGACTCTGTGTAATTTTCTTGGCATATGACGGGGTTGTGAACCCCTTGAACCGACCCAGGTTTACTTAACAGTTTACAATTAACCCTAGGGGTAGAATAGTCAATTATTTATATACTAGGATTTTCCCCCACCTTGTAGATTGGTCTAAATTTGGGTTACCCATTACAATTTCATTGAGAATTTTCCCAATTTTTAAGATCACTCATAGGCCATTAAACCAGTGCCCCGAAGTTTGATCATTAACTATTACTATACGCTTAAACTCACAAGGGTAAATTAGTCATTTTAAAGACATTAGAATTTTTTCCCAGTTTGAAACTTGGTCAGTGAACTAGGAATATTCTCATGGTAATTTGTAATTTTTTTCCAAATTTTTAATACTACTCTAACGGATTGAACCGGACCCGATTCAAAGAGTGTATGTTGTTTTTTTTAGGACCGGATCGGGTAGGGTAACCCGACCTGGTCCGTGGAGCAGACGACCCACGAGCAGGTCGTCTTCCCCGCCATTGGCCAGAGGCCGTTCGGCCTCTGGTGGCGTCGACCCCCAACCTCGGCGGAGGGGTGGGCGGCCCAGCACTTCTAGACCGCTGGCGCACGGCGGAACCGACAGGGTTGGTCCATCGGTGGCCAAAAGGCGGTTTGTTGTTTTTTATTTCATAAACGCTCCATTGAAAAGAAGCTCCTACAAACCAGAGCAGAGGAGGTCCGGCCGGCGAGCTGCCGCTGAACCTTCCGCCCTAGTCTGCCGGAAAAGGTCTGTCATCCAATCCTTAACCCTTTTGGGTAATTTTATGGTCCCTCACGCCACCCTCGACAGACGGAAACTCTCCGCTTGTTTTTCTTGCACAAAGAGAAGGAAACAATATTTGGCTGGTGAGAAAGTGTCCGTCTGGCCACCTGAGGCTACCGGAATTACTCCCGTCCTCACCGTCCTTGCCTCACTCCAACGTCCAATCACGTTTTACTCTCGACTTTGCCGGTAGTTCTCCCCTGCAAATTCCAGCTGATGAAATAGAGTCGTATCTGCTGGCAAAATTATGAACCGGACGAATGCTTTTAAGCCATCTATGACTCTTCCACCCTCCAGAATCGCCGGAATACTCTCCATTCATGCTGCTGCAGTAATCCTTTCTTCCCACTAATTATTATTTTTTATATAGGCAGCAAAGATTCTGTAAGGACCCTCATCTTTAAACCGGTTTTGGTTTTATTTAATTATTGGTTATCGTGAGATTTACGTGTTTTCTGATCTTATTCGGTGATTTTGTAAATAAATAGAGTTTGTGATGGTTTTAACCAAAAGTAACTTCAATATTAGTGGTTTTATTTTCCTTAGTTATGCTGTTGTTCAAGACCTTTGTGTAGGGTTCTTGTCTTGGATTTATGTCATTTTACTGTTGTGATGCTTATGACTTATTTTGAGCCGGTGTGGGCTTTACTTAACTAAGCTTGTGGGTTTGAGATTGTTGTTTACTTTGTGATAAGCAACACTTTTTCTTCCCTTTTTATTTACTCTTGCTCAAAGGATTGTGCGCACTCCGTATTTCTGTTAATCGCCCGTGGTTAGGGTTAAGTCTTCCGCTAGATCATTTTCTCAATGTTCACTTCGTCGCCCCCGTGCGCTTGACCGGCCCTTGGACCGGGTTTGGCTCGGGTCGGGCATCGCCAGGGCGTGACAGAGTTTTTGGTATCGGAGCACATCTTTGTCCAAGAGTAAATAGGGTTTGTGTGACAAGTCTTGCTTGCTTGCTTGATTGCTTGCTTGTTTGTGTGTTTTCTGCTTGTTTGGCTGTGTGCTTTCGGGTTGTTAGGCTGTACGATTAGTGTCTGGTCGTTGTGTAGATGGCTGGTCCTAATCATGCAGGCGCTAATAACCATCGCGGTGCTCGTGACCCAAGGGTGGACGATGTGTTGACCGCCATTGAAGGGTTGACACAGGTGTTCCAGGCTAAGCACGCGAGCGGTAGCAGTTCTGAGTCTCTTTCACTTGAGGGATTCAAGAAGCTTAATCCCCTTAACTTCAAGGGTGGATTTGATACCTCTGTGGCGGATAATTGGAGGCTTCATATGGAGAAGATCTTTAGTGCTCGACGTTGCTCGGACGAGGAGAAGACTAGACTTGCAGTCTTCACGTTCGAGGGCGAAGCTCAGAGGTGGTGGTTATTGATGGAGCGTCAGAGGTTCCATGGCCGAGAGGACATTCCATGGGAGGAGTTCTTGTCAGCCTTTAACGACAAGTACTTCCCTCTTCATGTCCGAGAGGAGAAGAAGAAGCAGTTTCTCAGTCTGCAGCAGGGTTCTATGACGGTCTTGGCTTATGAGACCCGTTTTGTGGAGCTTGAGCGCTTTGCTCCTCGCTTCTTCAGCGATGAGTATGAGCGAGCACGTAAGTTTGAGGACGGTCTGAAGCCTTTTATCAAAGGCCGAGTCGTGCCATTCAGGCACAAGACCCTTGCTGAGGTACTTGAGATGGTCATCGCTATGGAGCGGGATTTTGATGAGTATATCCGGAGGAGAGGGCAACAACAGCAGCCTAAGAGGTCGAGGGCGGAGGATAGCCGTAACCGCCAGGATCATAAGCGGCGAGATACCTGTCATGTGAGACATAACACTCAGCATGTGCAGCAGGATCCTCAGGACCGCCGTGCTAGTGTGACTTGCTATGATTGTCGGCAGAAGGGGCACTATGCCAATGAGTATCCGCAGAGGGCTGGTCGTGCTCAGAGACGTGCACCGATGACACCTAATACCGGTCCCAGGCAGCCAGGTGTACCACCGGCGAGAGCACCTACCGGGCAGCCCGATGGCAAGGGGAAGAAGCCGGCTCATGATGGGAGAGTCTTTGCTATCTCAACACAGGAGGCGGCTAACTCTTCGGGCATGGTGGAAGGTATGATTCTCATTGCCTCCCACTATGCTAGAGTGTTATTTAATACCGGTTCCTCTCATTCTTTTGTGTCTCCTCATTTTGCTCATGAGTTGGATGCTTGTTATAAGTTGTTGCATGTTCCTTTGCGTGTTTCTACACCTTCGTCCTCTCTTCGAGCGGAAAAGTATGTTGAGATGATTCCTATGGAGATCGGTGGACATGTGCTACATATGGATCTTATTATATTGCCGATGATTGACTTTGATGTGATCCTAGGCATGGATACAATGTTCAAGTTCCATGTGCATGTAGACTGTCGCAGGAGGTGTGTGAAGTTCGAGTTGCCAGGAGCTAAGCCTTTTATCTTTCAAGGGATGAAGCGTTCTAATGGCAAATTCTTGGTCTCTTCCTTCAAGGCCAAGAAGTGGATCGATAGTGGATGCGAAGCTTTCCTTGCTAGTGTTACGGGGTTGAACATGGAGTTACCTTCTTTGGATTTCGTTCGTGTTGTGGCGGAATTTCCCGATGTCTTCCCTAGTGACTTGGCGAGTTTACCACCGGAGAGGGAGATAGAGTTTTGCATTGATCTTGTTCCAAGCACTACTCCTATTTCTAAGGCTCCCTATCGTATGGCTCTAGCCGAACTTAAAGAGCTTAAGGCTCAGCTGTAAGATCTTATGGATAAGGGGTATATTAGGCCGAGTGTATCTCCTTGGGGTGCGCCGGTCTTATTTGTTCGGAAGAAGGATGGTTCTCTACGGTTGTGTATCGACTACCGAATGCTTAATCAGGTAACCATCAAGAACAAGTACCCTTTGCCTAGAATTGATGATTTGTTTGATCAGTTGCAGCAGGCACAAGTATTTTCTAAGATCGATTTGAGATCTGGTTATCACCAACTTCGGATCCGTCCTGATGATGTTGCAAAGACGGCTTTCCGTACCCGATATGGGCATTATGAGTTCTTAGTTATTCCTTTTGGTCTTACTAATGCACCTACCTCATTTATGGACTTGATGAACCGAGTCTTTCGGCCTTATCTTGATCGGTTTGTGATTATATTCATGGATGATATTCTGATCTATTTAGCCAATGAGGAAGAGCATGAAGCACATTTGAGGATTGTCTTGCGAACTTTACGAGAGCATCAGCTCTTTGCGAAGTTTGACAAGTGTGAATTTTGGCTCAAGAAAGTGCATTTCCTTGGTCACGTTATATCGAGAGACGGTGTGGCGGTTGATCCCTCGAAAGTTGAAGCCGTGTTGAATTGGGAGCAACCGAAGAGTGCATCGGAGGTCCGTAGCTTCCTAGGACTTGCCGGGTACTATCGCTGTTTCATCGAGGGTTTTTCTAGCCTTGCGAGCCCTATGACTAAGTTGACAAGGAAGAATGAAAAGTTCGAGTGGAACTCAGCTTGTGAAGAGAGTTTCCAAGAGTTGAAGAAGAGGCTAACTTCAGTTCCGGTTCTAACTTTGCCTTCCGGGAGTGGCGGATTCGTGGTCTATAGTGATGCTTCTCTTCGCGGCTTGGGTTGTGTACTCATGCAGCATGGGAGAGTGGTGGCTTATGCATCTCGTCAGCTTAGAGTGCACGAGCGGAATTACCCTACTCATGACTTGGAGTTAGCAGCCATAGTTTTTGCATTGAAGATTTGGCGGCATTATCTCTATGGTGAGAAGTTTGAGGTATTCACTAATCACAAGAGCTTGAAGTACTTATTCACTCAGCGAGATCTTAATTTGAGGCAAAGAAGGTGGCTTGAATTGTTGAAGGATTATGACTTCACGATATCGTATCATCCGGGCAAAGCGAACGTGGTGGCAGATGCTTTGAGTCGGAAATCAGCCACTACGGTTGCTTGCATGCGAGTTCGTGAGTGGCTCCTTTACGAGGATGCCATCGAGCTAAGGCCAGAGTTGACTTTGGAGGACACATGGAGCTGGTTTGTTAATCTCTCTATTAGCTCTAGTGTGGTGGATGATGTGGTCAAGGTTCAGAGAGGTGATGAAGAGATCCTAGCTCTTAAGGCTAAGCTAAGGGAGAAGGCAGTGTTGGGCTTTGAGGAAAAGTCCGATGGGAGTTTGATGTATAAGGGTCGTTGGTGTGTGTCGAACACCATTGAGCTGATAGAGTGTATCCTATCGGAGGCACACCATTCTAAGTTCTCTATCCATACTGGAGGAACGAAGATGTACCACAACGTGAAGAGGACATTTTGGTGGAATGGGATGAAGAAGGACATTGCGGTCTACGTGTCCAAATGCCTTGTATGTCAGCAAGTCAAGGCAGAGCATCGGCATCTAGGCGATTTACTACAACCACTTCCGATTTCGGAGTGGAAGTGGGAGCACGTCACTATGGATTTCGTTTCTAGATTGCCACGGTCGCCGAGTGGTAATGATGCGGTTTGGGTGATTGTTGATCGACTTACTAAGTCCGCTCATTTCCTCGCGATCAGAATGACTACTCCTTTGGATGTCTTGGCTGCTCTATATTTGAGAGAGATCGTGCGGTTACACGGGATTCCAGTATCTATCGTCTCTGATCGTGACCCGTGGTTCACTTCGAGGTTTTGGCAGAGCTTTTAGGGTGCTTTGGGCACATCTCTACATCTTAGCTCCGCTTACCATCCTCAGACGGACGGACAGTCCGAAAGGACCATTCAGACGCTTGAGGACATGCGTCAGGCTTGTATCCTTGAGTGGAAAGGAAGTTGGGAGCAACATTTGCCGCTGGTTGAGTTTTCTTATAATAATAGCTACCAAGCGAGCATCTGGATGGCACCTTTCGAGGCATTCTATGGGCGTCCTTGCTGATCACCGTTGTGTTGGAGTGAGGTTGGAGATCACCTTCTCATTGGCCCAGACCTTATTCAGCAGTCAGTGGAGAAGATACGCCTTATCCAGGAGAGGTTGCAGGCAGCTCAGAGCCGTCAGAAGAGTTATGCCGATAGGCGACGGAGGGAGTTGGAGTTTGGTGTTGGTGATCATGTTTTCCTTAAGATCTCTCCGACTTGTGGTGTTGTTCGATTTGGATAACGGGGGAAGTTGTCACCTCGTTTTATTGGTCCATTCGAGATCTTGGAGCGGATTGGCGCCACAACTTATCGGGTTGCACTTCCACCCCGACTGGCCGATATCCATAATGTATTCCATGTCTCACTTCTTCGGAAGTATGAGCCGGATCCTACTCATGTCTTGGATTTTGAGCCATTGGAGCTCCAGGAGAATCTTTCCTACGAGGAGGTACCTATTCAGATTCTTGACCGTAAGGAGAAGGTACTTCGGCAAAAGGCAATCCCACTCGTGAAGGTGTTGTGGAGGAATCATGGAGTCAAGGAAGCCACGTGGGAAACGGAGGATGAGATCAGAAAGAAGTATCCTCATCTTTTTGTCGCTGACCTCTAGCGAATTTGGGGGACCAAAATTCCTAAGAGGGGGAGGATGTAAGGACCCTCATCTTTAAACCGGTTTTGGTTTTATTTAATTATTGGTTATCGTGAGATTTACGTGTTTTCTGATCTTATTCGGTGATTTCGTAAATAAATAGAGTTTGTGATGGTTTTAACCAAAAGTAACTTCAATATTAGTGGTTTTATTTTCCTTAGTTATGCTGTTGTTCAGGACCTTTGTGTAGGGTTCTTGTCTTGGATTGATGTCATTTTACTATTGTGATGCTTATGACTTATTTTGAGCCGGTGTGGGCTTTACTTAACTAAGCTTGTGGGTTTGAGATTGTTGTTTACTTTGTGATAAGCAACACTTTTTCTTCCCTTTTTATTTACTCTTGCTCAAAGGATTGTGCGCACTTCGTATTTCTGTTAATCGCCCGTGGTTAGGGTTAAGTCTTCTGCTAGATCATTTTTCCAATGTTCACTTCGTCGCCCCCGCGTGCTTGACCGGCCCTTGGACCGGGTTCGGCTCGGGTCGGGCATCGCCGGGGCGTGACAGATTCCGCCTTGTATCTTTGGTGCCGTTGGACAGAACCGCGCCGAACCTTGGGAAGCCAAGGGTGGCAACGGTCACTCCTCTATGCCGGCCGGGAGTTGCAGATGGAATTTCTCATCAGTCGATCATGCCTTGCTTATATAACTGATTTGGAATCCCTTCTACAACAAACGACTTCTTCAGCACAACCAAGTTCCCGATAAAACATAGTCGGATGACCACGAGTGAGAGAATATCAATGCAGATGTCCGCAATTCCATTATATTCATTAATTGCAAAGAATTACCAATGATCTAACACTTCAAGCACGTATTCAAAAAAACAATTTCTAGGAGCCTACCTCACTGGCCGAGTCGATGTCGATCCACCACCATTGAAGCTTCGCCGAAAAAATCCCTTGACAGCCTTCTCCGCCCTCTCTCCTTCCCTCAACCAACCAAAAACTAGCCTCTTAATTGTGCCCTCAAAAGCCTTTAAAAACCTGGGGATTAGGGTTCCTAACCCCTCTAGAATTTTAGGTAATCCTCCCCAATTAGGCCACCTCATTAGAACCTTAAAAATTAATTTTAGAATGATAAACAACCGGGCCCTCAAAACGACTTAAACAAGCCAATCGGGTAAATGGGTCCTGCACGATATGTTCAACTTCAAACGGTCGTATCTCCCTCATCCGAACTTCGATTCGCGCGTTCTTGGTGGAGTTTCGAAGCTCTATCTGTCTACTTTGTAATAGAATTAGTTTCAGCCATGAATTCTATCTAGGGATGAAGTTATTTACTAAGAATGTGAAAAGGTCATACACCCTATTTTCCACATATTTAAATTTCAAAACTCAGGAAAATTAGGGATATTACACTCGATATAAGGTAACATAAGCTCGTCTATGTGCCAATGGTGGAGATATCTAAAATGTTTGGTGCACTCAAGGCACCCAGGATCCTATAATAAAATTTAAAATTATAACCCAACATAATTTATAATCTTAAAAAATGAAACAAATTTTAAAAAGAGTTATCATACCTCTCATCTCCAAATAGAAGCCGGCCTATATGACTCATGCTGTACGAGCACATTGTCATCAATCGGGCCTGGCCAGTAAGAAGGCTCTACATGATCCATATGATCTGCAAAAAATTAAGAGCATATCAACAATCGTTAGGAACATATAATCATACCTAAAATAGAGATTAAATAAAAAAGATTGATTATATATTTACTAATCAACAAGAGGGTTTCTACATGATTTACTATTGTGCCCACTTTGTTTACACCTCCCATATTTATATCATCCTCTACCATCTCTCTCCATAGTTCTACAGTCCATTGTATTCCTAATGCGAACGGACCATCGGCAACCAGGTTGCCTTGTTGCTCTCGGAGGGTATAACACAAAAGGTATATCCCTCTTCCAATAATCTCGACCACAAGGAGAATAAAATTATGCCGAGTACACATTTTTATAAGTAGAAAATGTGTAAAACAATGATGCATGTATGGGCTCCAGCCGCTTTTCCCACAGAGCAATAAGGTGCGAGTGAGGATAAAAATAAACCTGAGGGATGTTGCATGTACAAGTATGCATTGCCGCATTTACCACAACCTTCCAGCCACGAATTGACATCACTTCGTACTGAACGTTGTTGATCCTATTAATTATATACTCCCCAAATTTTCTTATTTGTTCTCTAATTATCGCTTCCACTTTGGGAGTATATGAGGTGGCCATGGCAGATGCCACAGAAGATCGTTTAATGAAAAATTTTATGACTTGATAGAAAATAGCTTACACTAAAGCTTGCATGAGTAATCCCCGTGCCCCCTTCAAGACGCTATTTAAACTTTTAGCTATATTTATAGTCGTCATGCTAAATCTCTTAAAACCATCATGAGCAAGAGACCACTGTGCAGGATGCAATTCTCCTCCTAAGAGGAGATGTTTTGCCTTCGGACTCTTCTGACGAATCAAGTCCATTTTAGCATCAAACTTTTCTACGGTAAGTGCACAAGCTGCTGCCCAAATTAAGTCTATGAGTTTATCATTTTTAAACTCCTTAAAATTTACTTTTATGTGATAGATGCAATAATGATTGTGGTACATAGGCTCGAAAAGAACCTTAGGCACAACCTTCTGAAGCCCCTTATGTCGATCTAAAATGACAACGATGTTCGTCATGCCCATCAATATATGATCCCTCAGTTCCATTAAGAACTATTTCCAATTGTCTTAATCTTCTTTTCTGACAAGCCCGAATGCTAGAAGAAATAACTCATTGTTTCCATCTGTAGCCTTAAAAGCATCAGGATACCTGCCATACAAGTGAGTGACATTATCACTAATCACAAGGATGCAATGTCGAAACCCCGCTATAGATGGCTCAAATGCCCAAAACAACCGCTTAAATCTCCTACACATGCCACCATTAGGATGAGGTACTTCATCATCCTCTAAGCGGTAGTAGGTGCTAGGATTCGCTTCTTGCACCGCCCTAAGGTACAATGACAATAATTTATATTTCCACCCAATCCTCATAAATAGCCTTGATCGCCATATTCCTTTCTGCCCATGCTTTCTTATAAGAATATCAATATGAAACTTTTCTTTCATTCTTTGAATAATATCCCCTGGTGTGAGAGTTAATTCGGCTTGGATAGCAAACATTATGGCTTTCGAAATAAATGAGGCACTGCACTGGCTATGATTTGTGCTAAACAAGGCATTCCGACATGTGTGGTCACCTCTGTATGTCTTCAATTGAAAGTACCCTCCACCACTTTTTATTTAGTCATGAACTCTCTAAGGGCAAGTACTATCAATGTACTTCACTGTATACATTAACAAATTTGTTCGTACAACCTTGTATTCGACATGATTTTGAATGGAAAACTCATGCAAAGTTGTAACAAATGCTTCTTTATTCTCAAAGATGCGGCCAACATATAACTCATCTTTGTTTTGTTGGTCCATATTTATAGTAGAATTAACTACCGCATCTATCTCCTCATTTGTGATGCGTGCATAGAGTGGCTTCACTTTATAGTATGGTGGCTCTTCATCATCCACATTCATTTTATACATTGTTTACCACATCATCCCCCTCGCCGTCAACCATCTATTGAGCACTTTATTCACCTTTGACCCCTTCTTCGTTCATGTCAAAATCTCCTCCACTTGCTTCGTCAATATTATCTTCACCTTCATTAGCCTCATTTCCATTAATATCTTCATCGTTGATATAAGCGCCCCTACATATGAACATCGCATATGTATTAAATTTCATATGCCAAAAAATGTTATATTCATTTATGAATATGTATTTCACCTTTGATTAAATAGTTTAGCATCGGTATGACCAACACCTGTGTAGGGGTAATGAATGTTCATCAAACTTTGAATTCCATACCATGCACCGCCTTGAGACATTTGAAAGCTAAATGGCTCATGTGCATGCGATGTTTACCTTCCATATTACATACAAAATTCAAAATTTAGCATCATATATTTCATTGATAATTATAAGATTAAAAAAGGATTCACAACTTAATAAACTTTACCTCTAATAAGGTCCACTTCCTTAGTAAATAGGGGCAGACAACTTATAATGTTCATTTGAACCTACTGTCATGGATAAATTTTCTTCTTCTTCATCATCCACTGGTATTTGCATATGTCTTTCATTATTCATATTTCTTTCAAAGCTCCTGTGCGAGCTCCTATGAGAGCACCTATGTGAACTACTTCGCCTTTCACTAGGCACTCGGGCTTCTTTTTCGAGAAATAAGTCAAAACAAATTATGTGACGCTAGAGGTCAAACATAAAACTCATTGATGCATCATCATGTATACATAATTGTCTCGAATTCAATCCATATGTTGGAATAACACATTTTATAGTGAATTTCCATCTTTTTCGATCCCACCCAGCCTTACTAGCTACTTGCATATCAAATTCATCATATGTAGACGATTTCTTAATTAATAATCCTTTTGTGAGTTAAGTAAAAATCTAACCATTTTTTCTGTCATCTCTATTCACTTAATTCATAAACAATAGATTAAATTAATATTAGATTAAGCAATTATCTCAAAACTAAGAAGCTAAAATTAGATGAAGCAATTAATATTAGATTAAACAATTGTCTCAAAACTAAGAGGCTAAAATTAGATTAAACAATTAATATTAGATTAAACAATTATCTCAAAATTAAGAGGCTAAAATTAGATTAAGCAATTGCCTCATATATCAACGAATAATAATTGTAAGGACCCTCATCTTTAAACCGGTTTTGGTTTTATTTAATTATTGGTCATCGTGAGATTTACGTGTTTTCTGATCTTATTCGGTGATTTCGTAAATAAATAGAGTTTGTGATGGTTTTAACCAAAAGTAACTTCAATATTAGTGGTTTTAAGTGACTTTAGACCAAATGTGAATTTTTGAGATTTTTTTAGAATTTTCATTATTTTCCCAAAAAGTAGGGTTTTGGCAGGACCCTTGTGGGCCCCACCGTCAAAAATTTTATTTTTGTGTCAAATGAACCTAGACATATACTTAAAGTCTCATAAAAAATTTTAGAATTTTATTAGGCTTAAATTGTACTTAAATTTACAAAATACCCACTTTTAGCCTACTTTTCATATTTACACCCCAAAACTTACCTATGCATACCCCAACCCTTTCTATAAAAGGGCAAACCAGAGCCATTTTCATTTTTGGGAATAGGCTAAGGAAGGAGGGCTAGCCTAATCCCCACTTAGGCCCGAATTAGAAGCCGATTAAGGTAAGCTTACTCTAATTAAACACTAATCCATGGTTTTCTTCTTAATTTCTTCCAAATCTACCATTTTCCCCTTGATTCAATTTGTTTTTGACCATCAAAAGCTATTGATTTGTGTTTTACTACAAACCCTAACATTCAAAATTCGATTTTTACTACCAACAAGCCCTAGATCTAAGATTTAATTAGGGATTTCTTGAGTAAATCGATTTCTATTAGAGTTTAATTCAAACTCATTGTGTTTTCAAGGATTTCAAGAAGGGTGACTCTTCAATTCGAGCTAAAACAAGTGCTGAGGTAATGGGTCTTCGAAATCTCTGTTTATCCATGGTAAAATTCTTTATTTTTGGCTTATTTCGAAATGGTTTGCTTGATTTAGTGTGTTAATGGTAAGATTAGAAAATGGAATTATTTAATCTCGATTTCTTAGGGTTTTGCATTATTATGGTTTGGTTTGATGTTCTGGAAGTCAAGGAGGACTTTTGATGATGATTAGGCTGTTAGATGTGGATTTGAAGTGTTATCTATGGTGTTTCAGTTTGGATTTGTGAAAGGAAGAAGATGATTGTTCTGCCGTGTTGGCGATCGATCGGCCCTGCAGGGCGATCGATCGGCTGAACTGTAAATTTCAAATTTTTGCGTGTAACCGATCGAACGGCCTGAAGGGCGATCGATCGGCTACACAAGAAATTGTATGTTGTGCATATGATATCTATTTTGATGATTCCACTTTAGCTTGCCAATTTTATATGAATATGGAGTGTTTTAAGCTATGTTAGGCTACTGGAAATGCATGCTATTAAGTTTATGGAGTTGAGATATATGCTTAGAGACGGTGGAATGACTTATGTTTTGTGGCATGATGTTGGAATCGTCATCTTGAAATTATGAATGGTTGGTTTCTCATTGTTAAGCATATTTTCAGTAGAACTATAATATATTATTGGACTGATTTGTCATGATAGATTGTGGTTAGTTGTGTGTGGATGTTGGTGAACGCCATGACTCAATGATGAAATGAGTGATGTTATATGTGTTTAGCCTTTGTGGTTGAGTTTTGAATTGAGATATGATTTTCAACGATTCTTCTCCTATGATTTCCGCTGGAATTCATGTTTAGATGAAAATTCACATGTGTAGTGTGGTAGTGAGTTTAATTTCAAGCATGATGGCATGTATTATGTGAAATGCTTCTACTAGATACACACACACATGTGGGGTTACATGATGATGTTGAAGCTTAATATTGTGATTATGAATGATGCATTAGGGGCTGGTGAGAGCACTTATCATGGATTAGGATTCATGTATGCTTTGCCCACACATGTACCATGCTGCATGCATCATGAAAATGGATTTCCAATTGAGGCTTTATCGTGGTTAATCGAATTTGACCGATTGGATACAATGTGATGAAATTGTGTGCCGGGTTAATCGGTCGTGGATTAATCACAAATTGATTGGTCCGAAAGGACATATTTTGATTTGAAGTTCCTATGTGGAACGAGTGCACTCCCCGGGTTGAGTCTAATTAAATGGAATGATGTGGGGACGAGTTGTGTACTTGTCTTGTGGATTATGAGAATGTTATTATGTGTGTCATCTGGACCCTGAGAATCCAGTGTGGTATGCCGTGTGCACCCCGCTACCACGTGTTCTAGGGTTCTCTATGTGAGAACTCGGGCTCTTCCCTCCGCAGGAGATGTCCCTGGGCGAACACCCCTGCTCTAGATTCTCTGTGTGAGAATGGGACATCCTTGGCCAGGATCGTCCAGGGCGAGCAGTATTAGGGATTGACAACCCCGATCTTTCTTTAATTCTTGTGTAGAATTTTGGACCATGACACGCCTTCGTGGCCTTGTCTATGCTCCCGTCTGTGTGACATTAATGTGTGATTACTCCTTGATGGAGGTTGATTTTGATGTTATGCATGTGGAATATGTATGTTAGAGATACATCCATGCAGGTTGATGTTGATATAATACATGTGGAATATGTATGTTAGAGATACATCCATTTATGTTAATTTTGATGTTATGCATGTGGAATATGTATGTTAGAGATACATCCATGCAGGTTGTTGTTGATGTTATGCATGTGGAATATGTATGTTAGAGATACATCCATGCAGGTTGAATTGTGAAATAATGCATGTGGGAATATGTATGTTTGAGATACATCCATGCAGTTTGATTTGATACTATGCATGTGGGAATATGTATGTTAGAGATACATCCATGCAGGTTGAATTATGCATTATGATGCAGTTTTTAAGTGATGTGAATATGTGATCAGAAAATGATACACCTTGTACATCGTTGATTTAAAAGATTATATCGCCATGCTATCGTATTTTCGATGTTGTTAGTGATATTAAAATCATTGCTGAGTTTGTTAAACTCACCCCTCTTTTTGTGTTTTGATTTGGGGCTGCGTAGTGCGACACGCAGACGGACAGGATTGCCTCTTTGAGGAAAGGTCAGAGATAGCTTGGGTGTGATGATGGAGATCGTTGTGTGACTTACTTTCGTTTGTTTCATGCTTTATGTTAGAACCTTTGTGTAGGGTTCTTGTTTTGGATTTATGTCATATTTTACAGTTGTGATGCTTATGACTTATTTTGAGCCGGTGTGGGCTTTACTTAGCTAAGCTTGTGGGTATGAGATTGTTGTTTACTTTGTGATAAGCAACACCTTTTCCTTCCCTTTTATTTACTCTTACTCAAAGGATTGCGCGCACTCCGTATTTGCTGTTAATCGCCCGTGGTTAGGGTTAAGTCTTCCGCTAGATCGTTTCTCAATTTTCACTTCGTTGCCCCCGCGCGCTTGACCGGCCCTTGGACCGGGTTCGGCTCGGGTCGGACATCGCCGGGTGTGACAATAATCATACACTTCTTCACATATTCTTCTCTTATCCAAAGAAGACAACAAATATTCTCATATACTTCTTCAAATATTACATCTACCCTATTGATAAAAATATTAAACTATTACTAACAATATCTCTACATAATATCAAAACTAAATTTGAGCTAACTAAATTTTTTTTCTCGCAATACAATGTTGAAAGCAACTTGTACTCACTAGTAAAGAATTCCAGAGAGTCAAAATAGGCAAACGATTATAGAGAAACAGTTGTATAAATGTAAATACCACTTAGCCCAATAGTTAAAAAAAATTCACAAAAAACAAGCCGTGCAGGGAACTAACAAATGGACATGAAAAAATTTCTGCGCATAGTAAAAACAACAACAACGAATATAGGGGGGCTGGAAATTAGATGTATAATAGCCTAAAGTCCTAAAGTCACAACCCGAAATTAGATGTATAACAATAAATTCCCTATCTATTCAGTTGATATTTTCGTATTTTACAACATAAACTAGAAAGAGGAAGAAGTCATTTCTCGAAATCAATCAACGACCAAAATTGAAATTAGGGCGAGGACACCGACAGATTTTGGGGAATCGAACCTGAAACACGACAAAGGACGGGATCTGGTCAGTGGTGCTTAAACATGAAGCATGGTGGCAGGGCGAAACGAGCACATCAAAAAGAAAATGAGCACAATGCAATTTGGAGCATAGAAGCAGAAGTGTGATTTTGTCCTTTAAAGGGACAAAATCGTCTTTGGCTCTCAGAATCTAATGGCCGAATTGCCCAAGTGCGGCGATTTCATCATTTAGAATGACAAAATCACCTTAAGGGGATTTTATCTTTCTAAAGGACAAAATCAGACTAAGTCTTATAAACCATTAAATTGATTTTATTATTTAGAATGACGAAATCAATTTAAACCTAAAAGGCAAAATTATATAATTTTTTTTTAAAAAAACCACGTAGGCAATATCTACTTAGCTAGTGCGTGTATAGCATAAAACAATATCACTTTAGAAAAGTAGTCTAAATTAGTAAATATTTTTTTAATTATTATTTAAATAATTTTTCTTTTAAGATTATCGGGTTTAGATTAGGTTTTGTCAAACTCAAACCTAATATCATTTAAGAAGTTGTAACTTGTACTTTACTCGACCCAACCCAAATGAAACCAACCTAACCTGAATGAATTTGACACCCACCTGTTTAGAATTGAAAATTTTTATTTTAATTATTTTTTAAAAAAATTATTAATTATATATAATTTTAAAATTTTATATTTATAACTTTATTCCTAGTTAGATCACTTGAAACCTGATTGAATTTTAAAAACTTACCATAAACGCGAGCGGCATCCCTAATTTTATATATTTTTTACTCTCGCTCGTGTTAACGTGCGCAATTGTGCTTGCCGTTGATCTATAAGTATTTCTACGATGATAATGCGCTAGGAACTTCCCCCACTCTATTCATAATTTTCCCTCTTATCACCCACGCAGCAGATTATCTGTTACCGGCTTGTTCGGCTGGCTGGCTTCGTATTTGCCCCGTTACTGTCCAGGTCTAGCGGGAGGAGGGGTTGCTCTAGGCATTTCGCGCTGTCAGGGGGAGCGTGGTTCCGATGCCCATGGCGCTGCTCCACCAAGTCCACCTGACTTCGGCGCCTCTCTCGCGTGCTGTGCGGTCTCGCGCCTTCGCCATGTCGGTGGCGCCGCCGCCGCTAACTCTGGCGGTTGCCCCCTCGGGCCCAGCCTCCATCCGCGCGCCTCACGTCGACCCCCAGGTGCTCCTTGGCATGTCGGAATCGGACCTTCAACAGCTCGCCACAGAATTCGGTCAGGTGTGATTCGTACTGCACGCGAATTTGGAAATTAGAAACTACACACTTCTGCTCTTGCTTTCTCATAAATGCTAACACTTTCTGTTTATTGGAACCCATGTCCTTTTCGCCAATCTCTTCAGCAAAAATATAGAGGAAAACAACTGCATCATCTTCTGTACAAGACGAAAGTGAAGGAGATTCAAGCATTCAGTCACTGTACGCGTGTTACTCTTCCTTCTATATCAAATTTCACTTCTCGCTGGACCTTCCTGTCTGAGTGATTTCTCTTCACGTTTGAATAATGAATCAATGGCAGATTTAACTTAATTTTCGTACTTGTATATATTTGGGTCTATTATCTCTTTCTGTCTTCTGCACACCAAGGTTGTTATGCGGAATTTTAAGCCTTTGGATTGCCTTCTTAAGCCCATTGTTATCCAAACGTGGTTTTTTTTCTTGTGGAACAGTGCCTCAGGCTTTTAGGGATGATCTCGGGGAAGCGGGATGGACGGTTGGGAGGTCCCCTGTTTATCGTGCTCTTACTGCAGCTGATGGAACTGTTAAGGTAAATTTTTTCATGACTTTTATTCTTTATTTGCAAATTAATGTCGGATTCCTTTTAATTCATAATGGAGTTTCAGTAGGATCAGGTTCAATTGCGAGAACGAATTTTGATTGATACCTGACAGTGACTGCAAAACTAAACTCTTCTAAGGGCCGAGAATTTTAGACTGACTAGCAGGTTTCGCTGGCCATTTTCTTGGCAAATGGTGTTGTCCGAGTCCAGGGACGGTATAAGATTGATCAACAAATTACAAGCCCCATCGCGTAGCAAATTCATATAAGTGGCCTCTAGCAGACAAAGATGTTTCTTAGGTAGCTAATTCAAACCTTTGTCATAGGTGAATTTGACACACATGGGTTAAGCTAATTTTCCAAGTTATTCTCATATGTTTGATTCACTGACAAGATTAGTTTTCTGTATGTTCCTGAAAAAGGATTATTGAGATTTGGATGGACGTCTGAAGTCATAGCTTGGGAATAATTATAATATGTGATATGTTATGTTTTAGCAAGTGGCACATTTTTGCTCTTAAATATTCGTTATGTTTGGGTCCTACATTTGATTTAGCCAAAATAATTGGTGATATTGTAGATGCTGAATACTATTTCCATAAGGAACCTGCCTTTTTCTATGAATAAACTTCATTGTTCATCTTTTATTTAGCAGATATTATTGAAGCTGAAAGATAACAGATTGGTTGAAACTGTTGGAATACCTGTTGAAGACAAGAAGGGTTCCTATCGTCTCACAGCTTGTGTTTCTTCACAGGTAATGCAAAAGTTCTTCTCACTATATATATATATATATATATAATCGCAAAGTGCCATCTATTCATGCAGAGTGCATTGATTGTGTTCGGTGCCATGTACATTGATGATCATCTATGTGCCTCTTATGAAATATCTTTTTTCATATGCTTGCTCAATTGTAGAAAACTTGGGCTGGTTGTCACTGTGTTGCTCATTAACTGCTGCACTTGAAGGTTACTCAGGAAGCCTTCAGCTACATGAAATTGTTAAAACTCTGTTTTCTTGTGTGAAGCATCCTTTATGACACATGCATTTGCTCATATATGTGTCTGATGTGAAACATCTTTCTCATTGCTTGCTCATATTAGGTTGGTTGTCCATTGCGTTGCTCATTTTGCGCTACTGGCAAGGGAGGTTTCTCAAGGAACCTTCAGCGACATGAAATTGTTGAACAGGTTATTGTTGTGAGATATATCTGTTCCAGGATAATTTCTGTTTCTCATTTTGCTTTTCTTGCAGTGTTTTGACTTTTATGTCCTGCATCTGTAGGTGCTGGCTATAGAAGAGATTTTCAAATATAGAGTTTCAAATGTGGTGTTTATGGGTATGGGTGAGCCCATGCTGAACCTTAAGTCAGTACTGGATGCCCACAGATGCTTGAATAAGGTTCCATTTTATATCAGTTGTTATGGCAATTGATGGATATAGTTACGTGCCTCAATGTGAATTACTAGGTTATTATGGATATTAGTCGTACTTTTATGTTAATTCTAAATGCCTTCAGTTACTATTTTCTAACTAAGTGTCTGGCTTTTGTTTTGATTGTGATGCTTCTACTTGAAGTCTTTTGTTCTGATTTCCTTCCTGATACTAGGATATTCAAATTGGCCAAAGGATGATCACCATATCCACAGTTGGTGTTCCTAATACGATAAAGATATTGGCATCACACAAATTACAATCCACACTGGCTGTAAGGTACTTTTCTTTGAATAAAGAAGTGTCTGTAGAATCACCAATGTTCTCAGTGGATTGATGGTCTGACCTTTCATCAAAATCAGCAGTGCTTCCCTTGTTGGCCTTATGTCCATCAGGATTAACTGTGCTTAAAACATGCAATTTTGCTATTGCTGTCTCTCTGAGACAACTGGCAACAGAAGTGATTGGCCAATAGCCCTTTTGGTGCATATGGTGCAATAGCAAAGTGGGAATGATATCTATTGTCACAATTAGCCAAAAAAAAGGAAAAGAAAAAAGACATCTTTTATCTCACTCATGCTAGATCATTGATGCACTTGAAAGCTAGCTGTCTTATTAGCTCTTGTAGTGTCTGACAATTTGAATTTTGGTTTTCATGTTAAGCCTGCATGCGCCAAATCAGAAACTAAGGGAAACAATCGTGCCCAGTGCAAAATCCTATCCTTTGGATGCTATTATGAAGGATTGCAGGGACTACTTCCTTGAAACTGGCCGACGTGTTTCCTTTGAGTACACCCTCTTAGGTAATGAGATATGTGTCAATGTGATATTCTCTTATTTAACTAGATTATTAAGTATGTCGATAATTCAGAGTGACTCTTTTTGGGCAGCTGGAGTCAATGATAATGTAGAACATGCAGTCGAACTCTCAGAATTGCTCCATGCATGGGGTCGTGGTAATCACGTGAATCTCATACCTTTCAATCCAATTGAAGACTCAGACTTCCGGAGGCCATATAAGAAACAAGTAGGTTTTTTTTATGTTTTAAGGCATATTATTGGTTTTCTTTTCAAGTCGCCTTTTGGGATGAAGGCACTACCTGTTAAAAGTGGGGTCCTCAGCTGCCTCTCTTTCAAAAATTTTGAAGTTTCTACGTGTTTGTAAGTATTTTACATTAGAAAGCATGAGGCTGTCCGATTATAATAGCCTAAATTCTTTTTCATGGGAAAAAAGGAACACTTAAAAGGTTATGAAATCTGAAACTGTCAGACAATGACATTGACTCATCTTGCTCTAATATGCGATTATCATGGACCAACCATTTAAATAAGGAATATTCGCATAATCTTCTTTTAACAATTACCGTGAAACTTGTACTGAAATTTCCAGTTTGAGCTGTCTGATTCTTTTACTCGTCTAAACTATGGCGAATATTTAAGGAAAAAGCTTAGACTTCGGTGTAATGATTTTCGGTCTGGGTTCTTTGCTGACAGGTACTAGCATTTGCAGCTGCACTAGAATGCAGAAAGATAACTGTCAGTATCCGTCAAACACGTGGACTTGATGCCAGTGCAGCTTGTGGTCAGCTCAAGAATGAGTTCCAGAAGACTCCTTTGTTGGCAGCTGCTGAAAGTTAACTTGCTAATTTTTTATCAAGAAAATGCTACACGAGCTACAAATTTCACTAGAAACTTGACACCTCTGTGCATGGTTTTTTTTACTTTCGGCTCAAGTTTCTAGTGAGGTTTGTAATGAAGCTAGTCAAGGATGTTTCAGTCTATTATTAGCTAGCCTGAAGAGCAGGCTACAAATGTGAGTTGCTTCGTAAGAGCGACCGGCATGAGTTCAATGGTGAAAGCAGAGATGATTTTAAATGCGGAATGAAGCAAATATATATGGATATGGATGTGCAAGCGGCTTCATAGGGCAGGGCTATGAGGCATAAAAATGGACAAGCTCCAGTGCTGCTACCTGATTATTGTTGGGTTTCGTGGGTCAACGTAAACGGCTACACTGCTTTGAAATGAAAAGTAGAGGGTGGCATAGATCAGCTGAACAGTGAACATGATACCTGTTTCGCTGTTCTGACAGCACTGCGAGAATCCGTGTTTTCTTAAACTAGATGCTTTTTATATGTAGATGGAGAAATAATTACATGGAATGTTTTTATGGAGCAAGTGGTTCATGACAAGTTCAGGGAAGAACAGGTAGATAATAGATTGGAGTTTTCCCCCAAGAAAGAAGATAATAGATTGAATTAGACAATTGATACTGCCTAGTCGCATGGTTCACTTCAATATGTGCACGCGACCGAAAAGTTTGATGTCACCGACTATACCACTGAAAAGCCATAGTAATTTTCAAAAGTTTCAATGGAGAGGCATTGATAAAGAGGTTGCAAGCCCAACTTCTTTCGAATAAACCGGGACGGAGTACTTCTTGTACATGTATTTGCAAAAAAAACTTGTGATTTCGAAAAAAAAAAAAGAGAGCCTAATGACCTCAATAAACTAAAAAAATGAAAATAGAAATAAAACATCACCAACTTGCACCGTCGGAGCTTGGCAAATGGGCAACATCTTCCAGTTGCCGTAATCTTGACTTCCCTATCCAGGATTAAGAAAGGACGCGGAGAATATCATTGCTCTTATCAATGACCAATGGAGTGGCTTTTCCCTTGTAATAACGTGGCCGGTCGAGTTGGTGGATTCTCCCGTTCTAATGCAAGAGACTCCCCAGCAATGCAGCAAATCCTCGGAAGGCACCCTGAAAATGGCAACATATCAAAATTTTGTGTCATGTAACTCTGATTTACCACGTCCTAATTAGTCCAGGCGTCCACGCCCTCCAATCCAACTTCATAGTTCTATTCCTTAGCCCCATTCTATCCTTCAAATTAAAGGCCCTTTTTGGATTAGTAGACACGTTTTTGGATGATTCCGTCTCTGTCAGCGTTTCTTCTTTGTCAGTCTCCGTTTCACAAGCTTTCTGGAGGGTGGCATCGTCCAAAGACTCTCTAATCTGGCCCAGCATCTCAACCACCTCGCTCATCTTTGGCCGGGACTTAGGATGCCTCATTAAGCATCTGTTGGCCACAGCCGCCAGCCTCTGGGCTGATTTTAAGCTGTACTCACCTTGTAAGCGGGGGTCCATAACAATGTAGAACTTCTTCGACTCTGAAACAAACGGTTTCACCCATTCCAAAAGCTTCTGTTCACTCCTTGGTAGGTTTCTGTCAACAGCTCTTCTCCCTGTGATGAGCTCGTAAAGAACGACACCGAAGCTCCAGACATCACTCTTTGCAGTGAGCCTGCCGGTATGGATGTACTCAGGGGCTGCGTATCCAACAGTGCCCACAACCTGTTCAGATGCAGATCATTAATTCTATAGCCAGATGAGCATTATGCGTTTTACAAGCACGGTAATACATTGCTGGATTAAAGCTATCGATTGCAGAGAACATTCAAATGGATATGCCGGCGCTTGTCTATAGCACACAAAAAGAAAAATTCCGTTTTCGTATTCAGTAACCATAACATTAGATGAACAACTTACAGATGTTGAAACATGGCCAACTCCTTCTGCTGGCCCCTGCCGAGCGAGCCCAAAATCTGAAAGTTTTGCATTGAAATCTTCATCTAGCAGAATGTTTGATGTTTTGAAGTCTCGAAAGATTAGCTGCATCAGTTAACAGAATTAGCTGCATTACTCTCACAGCCCATAGTCATAGAGTTAAGAGTGCAAACATCAAATTGTCCAAATTATCATTTCAACAAGCTTCAGCTTCACATAGCAGATTCTGTAGATGGTCAAGTGTAGTCAGCTTCAGGGCTTTACTTGCATCATTTTTAACTAAAAGACCCATGGCACTATTTATTTCTTCAAAAGAAACTAAGTCTACCTGGAAATCCATTTCCTCATGCAAGTAGGCCAAACCCCGTGCTGCATCTTGGGCAATCTTTAATCTCGTTGACCATGAAAGAGGTGATGCTGGAATCCGAGCTAAAAGGTGATCCTCCAAGCTTTTATTTGGCATTAATTCATACACCAGAAGTCGTTGAATACCTCTTTCGTCATCTTCAGCACAATAGCCCACTAACTTGACAAGGTTTGGATGCTTGACAACACCCAAAAAATTCACTTCCGTAATCCATTCCTTGTGCCCCTGAAAACTAAAAATTTGAGCGCAAAGCTATTAGATAAACTGAATGGGTATAACCTAGTACCAATTACTATTACAAGCTAGAAAATCAAGGGCGTGTATTGTGTTTCTTATTCTTACTTTTAGCATATACAAACAGAAACCAAGATGCAAGAAATAGCAGGATGGATGTGGTCATAATTTTCACATGAACAACGGCTCCACGCCTGTAAATAAGGGATTCTCTCAACTGATTCAGGGGCACGTTATGTACTTCGTTATTGTTTTAATCAGCCTAAATGGAAACACCTTGACTTGTATTTTTGGACGCATTAGCAGATTGCAACCACGAAAAAGAAGGAAACAGCAACTGCAGAAAACAGAACATGTTTTAGATGAGCAAGGACCTTCCACCAGTTCGCCCTGCATCGTATAGAGAAACAGGAGGGGACAGCAGCAAATTGTTTTATTATGGTCAGTTTACAGCTGACTGACATTAAACGAATTTTTACTCACTTTTCTATTTTTCAAATGGGTTACTAGTAACGTTGCAGGTCAATTAAATGTACGGAAAGTGTTTTAAGTACAACTGAAGCACTAGAAGCATTTTCTTGTACTCTAATTTTTTACAC
The DNA here is from genome assembly GCA_035235625.1 of Saururus chinensis. Lineage (NCBI taxonomy): Eukaryota > Viridiplantae > Streptophyta > Magnoliopsida > Piperales > Saururaceae > Saururus > Saururus chinensis. Next base: position 41,007,194 of record CP141145.1, read on the forward strand.
CTTACAGATGTCTTTGGGACGAACTTACCAGCAGAAAAGGAATAAAAGCACGTTTGCAGAGTAAAGTTCATTCTGTAAATGCTTAGAGATCAAGTGGAAAAACATAGCAACATATAACTAAGACATAGACTACCAACAAAACTAGAAAAATACCTCTCACACGATGCAAAATAAGAAAGAAAAGCCTCTTCACATTTTTCAGGTGAAAAAAATGTCTTCGGTATTAATGCAATAAATCCATCCCAAATCAAATGCCTAAAGGCTCCACAGCTAATAATAAATACCTAGATCTAGTATCAATTGCAACCATAATATTTTTTTTTATCGATAACCATAATATTCAATCCACGAGTCTTCAACAAAAAGAAACAAAAATTGCAGAACTAAATATCATGAGAGCGAGATAGATTGAACACAAACGAGAGCCCTTGCCTGCAATCCATTTCGGTTGAGCTGCTTCACTGCGACCTCCATGGTAGAACTGGGGTCGTCCACCGAGACGCTGACCACCCCTCGGTAAACACATCCAAAACCTCCTTCTCCAATCATGAGACCGCGACTGAACCCCCTGGTGGCTGCCCTGAGCTCGGAAAACCCGAAGACCCGGAGATCGTTGGACCTCCTATGGCCCAGCAAGTCGTGAAACCCGAACGAGTCAGAAAAGTCTCTCGACTCAGACTCCAGCTCGGAGCGACGAGTTCCGGCACTGCTAGAAGCCACGCTGAACGACCTGACCCACGAAACCCTCGACGCTCTGGAAATGCCGCCTGCATCATCCTCCTCCTTGGAGAAATGAAAACACTTCATCGCCGATGAAGCGGGGGGAACAACTGGAAGAAAGATTGGAACTTTGGTGGTCCAACAGAACCGGAAAGCACGAAAAACTTCAGAAAAGGAGGCGGACTGCAAAGCTCATCTCGGAGGGAGAGTAGTTGGGTGAAGTGTCATGTTCAGGCCCCGTGGACGGGTCTGTGTCGAGTAGGGGTTGCGCCCAAGAGTCAAAGGAAGCGGGCTGCTGAGAGGGATCAACTACCTGAAAATCGATATAGTAAAAGAAAAAAGGGAAATAGATAGCATTTGAAAATCTGGGTTCAATGCAGGAAAAAAATGAATATTGAATATTCTTAAAAATATTCAGTAGTAAAGGGTTGTAGGTAGTTTTCGTCTCGTGAACTCTGGTGAGGCGGGGTCAACAACTATGGGATGCAGGATACTGCAGAGGAGGAGCTTCCGGCCTCTGGACCACTGGCTGCAGATGAGGAAGACAAGTTCCACTATCCACGTCACAAGGGACCTCCAGGCGGAAGGCAGGAGATCTTTGATAAAGAAGAGGCCAACTTTTTGGATTCTTCAAAGATCCAGTTTTGAATTGGCAGGCAGGTCGGGAAGAATTCAGAACAAGCCAAGGCTCATTCCTCCTTACACTGAAGCACAACTCTCACTTCCATGGCGGGAAGAATTTGGAACAGAATCATCCGTGCTTTGGTTTGGTGGGCTCCCCTCCTCCATGGGCGGGTGGCGTGAAAATTCTAATAAATGCACCAAAATCATTTACACCCAGTTTGATTATGTTTCAAGCTACAGGCAATCAATCTGCGGAGAGCGATGGGCCACATGAATTTTGCTTTGGGGAGAGCAGAACGAGCCAGTACTGTTCTGCCATCTTACCACCAGAAAAAGAGGAGAGGGCTAGTGTGTCTGCTAGAGCCTGTTAATCACTAATGAGCAATGGCGACAGCAAAAGCGGGTTAGGTTGGTTTCTGATGATCCCTCCCAGTGCTTACGACCAAAGGAAGAAAACCAAAATGATTGACCTGATTAGGTAAACTGAATCGTCCATTTTTCTGTGCTGACGTGGTCGGCCCAACTCCCCTGACAACTGGGCCCGCTTACTGGTGGTAGATCTTATGTGCCCATTCATACTTGGACACATGATCGTAGTCAGGTTTGTATACAACTGGGCCTGACTGGACTGATTCATGTAGATGGGTTATTTCGGTAATTAAAAACAGAAGGGTTTTTATATAAAACACCTGCCTGCCCTTTTTTTTTTTTAATCCGCGCCAGTTAATTTTTTCTTTTTATATATTAATTTATATATTTCTATACTTTTCGAAAGAGTTTGTCCATAAGCCGATCATCATAATCTTACGGCCAGAGGCTAGCCAAAAGCTGTAGTGCTTGCTATATTTTTCCTTTTTGATATATCCTCGTACTCAAAATATTTGTGCTACGCTATCCTACATTAATAAGTACTTTCACTTATCATAAAGAGGCTGTCTATTCTTTTATATTTCGTTTCCACTTAAGATGTGTGTTTGCGCTTCTTTAACACGTTGTCACATTTAAAAGTTTTTAAAATTACTTTTGTAAATAAAATAAAAAATATCAAAATATATCGGGGGTGTAAGATACTTATTTTTTCAATATATAAATATCAAACTATAGCGTAATAGTAATCAAGGTTAAACCTCATCATAAACTAAACAAAACATTACTCGAATACATATTTAAATATCATAATACACATTAACATATAAATAAATTGACACTCACGTACTTATAATTATTCATTCTTAATAATAATAATAATATTTATACATGTTTAGTGGCATGGTAATGTCGTCCTTACTACATATATAATTCTTAAAATAATTTAAATCTTGCAAGGTACCTACACGATACAGATACTAAATATATGAGTATATATATTAAGATGTCTAAATAAGAAACCATTCAATTCATTATGCTCGTAATGTATACATAAACAATTACATAATTTCTTAACTTGACAAATCAAGAGCATTAATTATCCTTATCTAAAAAAAAGGTTTATTAATATTGTGAACATTAAAAAGATCATCATGACTCTCCATATTCTTACTGAAGAATATCATCTGCTCTATCCTCACTATAGAGCTAAAACTAACAAGGGGTTATGAACCCAAATGGTCAATATTATCATCTTTTCATAATTGTTGAAAACTCTTTTATTGCACTGCATTGGAGTCATACTTTTATTAAAACTATAACTCATTTTAACCAAATTCCATATAAAAGGAGAGGCTTTACACACAAAAACTCCAATGTATGAGAGAATCGAAACTTCATGGGTTTTTTTATATCATGATTCTCCTCTATATGGCTAACAAACCAACATTTAGAGCCTAAAACGGTATTGAGTACTCCGTGTCATTCATCCGTAGGTTAAGGTCACTACCCTCTAAGTATGCCTAATTATAGTATTTTCATTCAGAACTAACTCCTAAGGATGGGGGAGAAAGCCTAAAAACCTTTACAATGCGACTAAATGGACCCACACATAGAGCCCAATATATAGGATTTACTTTATCTCCTTCCCACATGAATTTTATCATGTATTTTAATGATTACTTATGTTCATTTTGTAAGCAAAATATGCCAAAATGCTTCTTCTAAGTGGAAAAAGGATATTTAAAAACATCACTTTCTAAACACAGACTGAAGTGTCATCGGCCATCCCATCAATACATCGGTATCCTTGCAAACAATGGGTATATCATTGTGAGTCTAGTTAACTAATGTCACCATCAACACGTTGGTACCTTATATGTCGATGCCTAGTATAACACCGATGCACCCCCATATGTATGTCCATGCTAGCAACTATTCATATTTCCTTAACAATCAATGTGTGAGTGAAAATGCCAATAGCTAGAGCAAAAGAATAAACTGCTCTCAAACTGGCATCAAGACAATTCCCTTAAGAGAATCATTTAAACAAAACTTGTACATGCATATAACCTTAATTTCATATTTTTACAAAATAAGAATAACATTTGAAAGTCTAGGTAGATAATTTCAACTTGTGGTTCTCATATCTATGGTCTCATATCTTCTCATATGTAATATTTAACCACAAAACCAAAAATTCAAGTTGATTGAGTAAGCCCTAAGATCATGCTTTTTTGTGTGTGCATCATGAAGGTTATAGTTAACAATTTGACATTTTTCATGAAATCATTTTTTTTTCACCTGTGTTGTTGGTCAATTTATGCAGAATTTGTTCTCTCCCTTTATTTTTCTTATTTTGGCAAGCCCTTGATCTTATCCTTCTTGATTTTGAGATTTTTTTGGAAAAATAAGAGTCTAAGGTGCATCAAATGATACTTACAAGGAAAAAAGAATAAAATTATATTATAGTACTAACCATCAAACTAGGTCATTTTTTAGTTCATTTATGTAATTACCATGATTGTTGGTAGCTTGACCAACACATTGGTGGTTTGGTGATGGTAAAGTCGAGTTTCACCTATGTAGCATTCAATGTGTTGGTAAGTCACACATAGCACCCTAGGTCTAATTTTGAATGACCATAACTTCTTCGACCGAAATTTGATTTGTGATTTCTTAGTGGAGTTTTGACTATCATTTTGTCTACTTTATAATCTCAATTTTAGATCAAAACTCTATCTATAAAAAAAGTTATGTTATTGAGAAGGTCTAAGGGTCACATTGGTACTCGTCGATACAATACCTAATATCCAAAATTGGACGATCATAAATTCTTAATCTGAATTTTCAGAGCTATTTAAATATACTCTCTATCTTTAAATTTTTAACCAAAACCCAAAAGATCTAAGGGTCAAACTTATTCTTTTCTACGAGGACTTTAAAAATTATTAGGTGTTACATTTATTATAAATTGTTATCCGAACTCCAATTAATATGTTTTTCATAAAGTTTTGAAGATCTTTCTATCTACTTTTTAACTTCAAAATTTTAAATATAAATTCTATAGAGTAAAAAAAGTATTACATTGAGAAAACCTTATGATCGAACACACTATTTTCTTCGTGGCTGTTTAAAAAAATTTAGAAAACTTAAGGGTGTTGCAGGTTAAAGTGTTTCCATGGATGGAAAGAGAAGACCTGATCATATTTAGGGAATTAACAGGGGGTTAGTCAATTAGGATTTGAAAATAAATTCTAGTATTTTAAAATTTCCTGTTAGTCGTTTAGAATTGTCTATGTCATAGTTACAATCCAGCGTTATTACATTAAGATTTAAAATACAATATTTTAAATATCGCGTTAGTGGTTAAACAATTGATTCTTGTATTTAAAATACAACGTTAGTTAAAAATCTTAGGATTGTGATTTGAGAGGATTTTGCTGGAAACTTATAACATAAAAGTGAGATTTTACAACACCACCTCTAGAGGTGGTATTGTAAAATGATAGAAGCACTGGAAAAGGGAGGCCGGCATGCACTAGAAAATGATGGTCGACACGCACTAGAGGTCGATACTAATACAATACAGGGGGCGATACGCCCCCCACACGTATCATCTATATGTACCGGCCATATCGGGCATATGATATCGATACAGCCGATACGTATTGATACTCTAATATTTTAATATATTTTTTATTTAAAAAATAAATATTTTTTTTATTTTTAAAAAAAATATTTTTTTTTCTTAAAAAAAAAATTATAATTCCAATCCAACCTCTTCTAATGACTATGTTTTTATTATATTAAAAATATTTTTAAAAAAATTATATGATATCAATATAAGTGGGTCTATATAGTTTACATAATTTTTTTTAAAATATAGTGCTCCACAATTATGCATTTACTTAAACATCTACTGTATGAGTTTCTCAATAATATTCATGACTCATTAAATATCTTATTTAATTTTAAAATAAATTAATTTTAGAACACTTAATATGGGGCGGAGGGAATAATAGTTTGTAGAGGACAGAGGGAGTAGAGTGTATGGTTCTAAAATAAAATAATTTTAGAGCACTCGTATCGGTTTATACGACCTTCTAAAATAAAGTATTATAATGATATATTATTAGTTATAATATTTTTTTATGTATATCAAAGGGTTTACGACCGTTTTGGCACGTACAAAGCGTATCATCGATGCGTACCCGTATCTGTGATTGTCGATACTATCATCCATATCGATACCATGGAAGGCTGTATCGATACGGATGAGAGTATCGATGACTATAAAAAAATTAATTTTTTAAATTAAAAAATAATTTTTTAAATAAAAAATTATTTTTAAAATACGGCATCAATACGTATCGGCCGTATCAATATGGTATAGTCGATACAGCTGTTACGTATCGATAATTATAGTGGGGGGCGTATCGCCCCCCGTTCTGTACCGGTATCGGCTGATATGCACCCGTATCGGCCGATACGATCTTCCATGATCGATACTGCCTTCCATGGCTTGGAGGAGGTTGCCATTTTCATGCGACGACTAGAGCTTAGCGGAGGCCACCATCCTTGCTAGATAAACCATCGTGGCTAGGTAACGTCTCATCTCACCCTCCAAATTACGGATTAGTCAAATTTTAAAATTGTAGATAAAAAAAATTTGAGGAGTTAATTATTTTGAAATCAATAATGCAAATCCCGGGATTCTAGTAATACAAAATTTGGGTATCCAAATATTTTAAAATTTGGCAGTTTAAATCTAAGAATTTAGATTATATTCTAAAATCTCATATTTTAAATCCAGTATTTCAAATCCTAATTGACTAACCCCCTGTAAGTTTTGATCAAGGTGGTTGCCGAGACGATTATCACATGTACTCCCAGATAGCCTAATCAAGGAAATTCCATCCATAGTTTTCAACTTCTTCCAGGGGCAACAAAAATTAGAGCGGATAACTATTGGTTCAATGGGAGAAGTTGTGCTTGCCCAACGAGAAGGGTAGTTTGGGGTTCAGGTCTCATTGGTCATTCAACCTTGCCCTACTGGTTAAGAAAATGTGGATAATTATCAAGAATGAGAATTCCATGCTTCCGAAGGTCTTCAAAGCAAAATGTTTCCCTTGTGCCTTTTTCTTAATGGCCTCCATTAAAAATGGTTCATACTTTGCATGGAGGAGCATCATGGCGAGGTAGGAAATCGTTAATAAGGACATGCGTTGGCGGGTGGGAAATGGAAGAAGAATTAAAGTGTGACGGAATAAATGGATACCCCGCCCAATAAGCTAAATGGTCATCTCCACAATGAGATATTGCATGCAAGAATTAAAGTGTTGTCTCTCTTGCATGCAATTTCTCTCGCGCTAGCTGGATAATGGTTGGTAGAGCGTAAGTTTTTAGGTGAACTCTCTCACCGTGATCAACACATTCATGGACAGAAGTAAGGTAGAATCTTGACTCACTCACCCTATCAAGGGTGCGTCTGGATACAAATTTGTGAGAAGATTTGAAGAGATGAAGGAAAATTATAAAATTGGGTTTTTGAGAGTTCCCACTAATCCGTGAAGAAGTGCTAAAATTTGAAGCTGTGTTAAAAATGACTTTAACCATCTTAATTGTGAAAGAAAAATATTTTTGTGACGTTGAGAAATCAACGTTAAAAAGTTACTTCTTCAACTTAAAACCGTTGATAAGTAAGGCCCAAAGTATTTTTCTTTCACAATTAAGATGGTTAAAGTCTTTTTCAACATAATTTCTTTAAATTTCAGTATTTTTTAAAATAGGTCTTACTCATCAACGATTTTGAGCTAAAGAAGTAACTTTTTGACGTTACATTTTGGAGAGATGAATCATATTTAGTTATTCACTTTTTCAAAGTTCCATGTATAATAAGTACACTGACAAGTGACAACCTACTGTCTCACTTCACCATGAAGCAGATTTTCCTTTTTTTTTTTGCAAATATGTAACCAAACAGCCCCAGTGGGGACCCAGTAGATTTAATCCTCTTAAACGATGCCTCCTTTTAATTTGTTTGTGAAGAGGGAAGGGAATGGTGTGGCTCGTTACCTCACCATAAGGGCCATCCTCTTCTATTCCCCTCAGGTGTGGAGGGGATCCCTTCCGGAGTTCCTTATCTCTGCTCTATGTATTGATGCCATGTGATCCTCTTGTAGTTTTTTGCTCTAGTATTTTGTTCATAAAAAAAGTTTTGCACTTCATCCTTCTCTCAAGATTTTAATAATGAAAAACCGTTAAATAGTATAAACAAAAAAATGTTTTCACTGATAATTTGTGTAAACAATCAAATTTATTAATAAATTTTCAAAATAATGTTTTCAATTATAGGTTTTAATTAAATTTTATGTCTTTCAAAGTCATGAGTCAACTAACAGCCATAATGATAACCTACTGCCCTACTAAATATGAATATATGACAAATTTAAAAGTGGAAGTGAAAATGTAGTCTAGTGCAGGTTTAAATTACATGTTGACAAGGAAGCGCAACGGGTACGGCTGGGAAGTAAACGGTGGATGACGCCATAGAGCAGGCTTGTTGTAGGACAGGGCTGATGGGGAAGGTGAGGAAGATGATCCAACAACTCTTAATTCTTTTTACATCTAGGCATAGAATACGACAGATATGAGGGACCATGTTCAAAATACATTAAAGATGGACTAATTGATAAATAGAAATTTTCAGGACTAACAGAAAAAACCTTAGAAGGACACCAGGAATAATAAGATGGGTACTATGTAGGGCTGTATTAGAAAATCGGAACCGAATTGAATCGGGTGAAATCAAACTGAAATTTAGCAGTTTAATTCGGTTCGATTCCTGATTGAGTTTCGGTTTGGTTCTTTTAAAAAAATATCGAATGAATTTAGGTTTGGTTCGGTTTTAAGAAAAAAAAAATGAAACCGGAACCAAACCGAAACCGAATCAATTTAATTAAAATAATTTTGGTTCGGTTAGGTTTTAAGAAAAAAATTAATTTTTTTATATAAAATGTGTAATTTTATATTATATCTACCTAATTTTGATTTATTAAAGTAATTTAATTAAAATATTTAGTTTTTATTCGGTTTTGGTTCCTATGTCGGTTTGGTTCCTGGGATTCGGTTCTTGAATTCGGTTCGGTTCCTGTAGGAACCGTAGGAACCGAACCAAGATGCAGCCCTAGTACTATAGCTCACACACGAGCCCCATGTTGGCCAGGAATGGGGCCTGCATGGGGCGTATAATCAAAGAACTTCCAAGTTGAGAGAACGAAGCAGAAGCTTGTTGAGAAAACAGAAGCTCTTTGGTCTTCTCTTTCTTACCAATGGAGCGACGAAGCCTCTCTCACTAATGTCAAATTTTCAACTAGCCGAACAGGAATGAGTAAAACTAGGGTTGTTAATGGGTAACTATTTACCCACCTCACCTGCTCACTCGATCCAAAATTTGTGAGCGAGTAATTGATAAATGGGTAACAGGTAAAATAAGTGGGTAATTTTGCCTGCCAATTTATTATGTGAGTAGGGTATGGATAATCCCTTATCCGCCCATTACCCATTACCAGAATTATTTATAAAGACACAATTTCATACATTGCTTAAGGAGAATGTCTTTCATTTGGAATATTTTGTAATTTCATTATAAGACATTGGATAGTCTTATAAGAAATATATATAAATTTATAATGCACACTTATGATAGAGAAAACGGAAGAGAACGTGGTCAATATTTGGTGTCTTTTTACGTTATGCTTATTGTATAAAGTGTATATCTTAAAGAGAGAATATAAATTTTATCCTCAATAAATTACAATAGGAGAGTAAATGACAAATGAGGAGATTTTGTGTTGAGGGAGTAGTGAGAATTTTATTTTTTAGTTTTTGATATCATGTTCTTTGGTTTTGATAAGTACCTAATTTTTACTTTGTTATTGATGATCAAAAGAGTAAAGTTTGTATATGTAACAAGATTAGTCCTGTATTTTTGCATTTTAGTATGATGATCGAGGGATTTTGGAGTAATGAAAATTAATTTCAAGTCTTAATTTTTTTTATATAAATTTATATAAGGTGTCATATTCTTATTATGTTATTTTTTTATGAATTGTGAGGTTTTTATATGCAATATTGCTCATATCCTTATTGAATTGAAATTGTGATACATTAGATAAGCTTTTAAAAAATATAAATAATTTACTATAATTTATTTTATATTATTTATTATTAATTAGTTTGTTATTTACCTGTTACCCGCCTATTTACCCGATAGGTAATGGGTAATAGGTAGAGTATAGGTAATGAATAAGGAAATTGGTAATGGGTAGAGTATGAGTAAAATTTTTAGAAGCGCATATGGATATGGGTAAAGCCTTACCCGACCCATACCCTACCCATTAACACCCCTAGATAGAACTGATGCATATACATGGCATACCTTGTTCGCTAGACCGTTGAATGCATTGCCACCAAGAGCACGAGTGCTAATAGCTTCTTGGTGCTTGAAGTTCATGTGCCATGGCCTGTCGTGTTTTTTTATAAATTAAAGATTTTATAAAAACACAAACAAAGGAGAGTACAACCGCAGATTATATATGTCAACTCAAGAATAAAAAGCTGATGAAGGAGAACGACAGCTACCAGAGGAGCCACTAGCCTAAACATTAAGGAGCCGAAGTTCACATTATTATACATGACCTCCATAAATATACTAGTTACATGCATTGGTGTTTATTATATGGAGAATTTATAAGATATTGAAGAATTTTCATAATTAAAAGTAAGATAATGAAGATAATTACATGCCCCATTATCAAGATATTGTTATTCATGTACATATCCAATAATTAGATTTTTACTAAGTTGAGCTAATATCAGTCTCTAGCTTTCCATGGTGCATGTAAATTGGCGTCAGAGCTGACTCAAACCTAGGTGCCATTTCTTCTAGGGATATGACTCCCCTTACTTGGGCTTCAATTTTGAAGCCTTATGTTGAACTTCAAATATATTTTTAAAATATTTTAGTCATCAATTTCTAAAGTTTTGGCCTCCCTTATATTATTGTCAAATTGTCACATATGCAATTGAAGATATCAATTTACAGCTCAATTTGACATCTCCCATTAGAGACGCTCTTAGTGAAAAACACAACCCTTAATACACTTTATATTGATGTTTATTCAATCCTTGGGTGAAGCTCTTGCAATTATTCATGTAAACAACAAAAGTTTATTAAATTCAAGTTTCTTAGAAGGAAAAAACTAGCCAGAGCTGCAGTTCACTACAACTCTGGCTTTTTAGCCATCAAATAATGGTAAGCTCCCTAGCTATCTATACATTATCTTTTTAGAAATATTACCCAATACATGATGTGGATCATGTTACTGACAAGTACCTAGACAAGCTTGATGCAGCAAAGTCATTGAAAGCCCAGCTAAAGGCCCATCAGCCTTATTTAAGAAGAAGCCCAAGAATCCACGAGAAGATCAAAAGTCAAGGATTAATTAAGCCCAACTACAAAGATTCTTTTCCTGACCTGCAACCTTTGGAGTCCCAAGGCCTCATTAATTAAAGCAAGCCGTTGCAACGAAGACACCTTTTCATATGTAGTCCACTTAGGGACTTGTTTTAGGACATTTAATGCTATCTCAAATGCTTGTACAAAATTAAGCCTATATATATGGCTTCTATGTAATGAAATTAGAGTTTTTGGCTTGTTCATCTTTAATTTATGTCTGGAGTATCAGCAACTCTTAGAACCTATCTTCCCTCACTATCTCTCCTCAGAGACAGTTTCAGATGCCCTCAAGCTTGGATACCTCAAGCTTAAGGAAGTCGTTGTAATCCTTGTGATCTTTCCTCTCAGCGAGTTCTGTTCAGAGTTCATTTTTGCTTTGGCACGCATCTTCTTTCTTTGCGCTGCACATCAGTTGGTATTAGAGCCAGGTTGCTTTCTTGTTTCCAGAAATGCCACCTAGAAGGAGACCAGTTGTTGTCGATGAAGTGAACAATGATAATATTCATGAGGAGATCATTGAACTGCGTCGAGCTATGGAGTCCCTTTCACAACAGTTATCAAAACAATCCACTCATCAATTTGAAGGTGAAAATGAAGTTGAAGAAAATCCTTTTCCCAACATGCCTCCAAGGAGAAGGATGCATGGTGAAGAGGAGGAAATTTGTCCATAGCCTGACTATCGCCGTTGGGAATCTGGCTTGAAGATTGATATCCCAGAGTTCAATGGTGGACTATGTAAGTGATGTGCCCGATGCAGGCACGATCGGTATTAAAGAGGATTGCGCAGGGAAAGGGGAGAATTGTAGAAGAAAGGGGAGAAGTCTGAATTACCAATTGCATAAACAAAACAAGAGTTCAGGCCGCCCCTTATGGGAGACGACCCCCCTAGGGAACCAGACCAGTTGAACCAACCCAACCCGCCCGGTTCATACAGTTTAATCTAAGACCAAGTGAACCAATAAGTAAAAGACTACAGTTCAACTAACTAATCAAAGCAGTAAAGTAATAAAAAGGAGTCTGAGCATCTAGTGCAATCGTGCACAACACTCCACCACGCTTCCGCTAGTCGACTTGTCCTCAAGGCAACCATGCTGGATAACGAGTCAAGAAATCGTCCTCAAGCATCCACGTCGCATCCTCCAAAGGCTGACCCTGCCATGAAACCAAAACCTCAGTAACAATGCGACCCGAACGAACGACGCACCCGCCTCTTCTCAAGAACAGACGCAGGGGCGGGATCAAAGGGCGGAACAGGACCCATCAGTGGCGGAGGGGATGCATCCATGGCCAAGCTATGATCACCCACAAACCGGCGAAGGCGGGACACATGGAACACCGGATGAACCAAAGAAGTAGGCGGCAAGGATAGTCTGTAAGCGACCGGTCCAACGCGAGCCTCCACCGGGTATGGACCATGAAACCGGGGAGCAAACTTGGAGTGCTCGAGCTGAAATAAAGAAGATTGGCGCTGCGGTAAGACAGAAACATAGACCAAGTCACCAACTTGGAACGCCCGATCAGTTCGGCGGCCATCATAGAGCTATTTCATCCGATTCTGAGCCTCAGCCAGATTCCTCTTCAACTGGTGCAAGACCTCATCACGAGTTTGTAGCATATAATCCACCTCAGCCACCGAAGATCGATGCGGCACATATGACAAAATAGTAGGGGGAGGACGGCTATACAACACCTCGAATGGAGTGAAACCCGCACGTGTGTGATAAGCAGTATTATAGGACCACTCTGCCCACAGAAGAAGCTGCAACCATCGGCGGGGCTGTGACATCGTGAAGCACCTCAAGTACTGCTCCAAACAGCGGTTGACGACCTCAGTCTACCCATCCATCTGAGGGTGATATGCAGTGCTCATATGAAGGGACGTACCCTGTAAGGTAAAGAACTCGTGCCAGAACTGAGAAAGGAAGATACGATCACGATCAGACACAATGGTACGAGGCATACCATGAAGCTTTGCTACCTCCCGAACATACAAGTCAGCCACCGTTTTAGCAGTAAAGGGGTGACCCAATGCACAAAAATGAGCATACTTTGAGAGGCGATCAACCACCACCATGATCACCGACTTACCTTGCACCAGTGGCAAGGCTTCCACAAAATCCATCGAGACATCCTCCCATACCTTGTCCGGAATCAGCAGGGGCTGGAGCAGCCCAGCGGGGGAAGTGGTGGCCGCCTTGGCGCGCTGACAAATATCACAAGCTGTCACATACTCATGCACAGCCCGACGAACTCCCAACCATAAGAAACTCTGGCTGACCCGTTTGTAAGTGCGGAAAACCCCCTCGTGGCCAGCAACCGGAGAGTCATGAAAATGAGATATGATACGACAGCGCACATCAGCGACATTAGGAACCCACAAACGGTCCTTCCAGAATAGTAAATCATCCCGCCAGGTGTAAAACGGGCGACCAGCTAGGTCCTGCTGAAGGGCAGCAATCAACGTCTGTGTCGAAGCATCAGAACAGTAGGCCTGCTTTAGCTCATCGATAAAAGGATAAGAGAGCATAGAGAATCAAGACCCTGATGTCGGTATACGGGAAAGAGCGTCAGCCACTGTGTTGTCGGACCCCTTCTTATAAACCACTTCATAATCATAACCCAGAAGTTTACTGACCCAACGCTGCTGAGATGGGGTGGACACCCGCTGTTCGAGGAAATACTTCAATGGTTGATGGTCAGTACGAATCAGGAACCACAGACCCAAGAGGTACGGCCGCCATTTGGTGACAACATGGATGATAACCAGCATCTCCTTCTCATAGATAGACAGTGACAAAGATCTGCCCGCAAGTGCCTTGCTGAAATATGCTATGGGACGCTCATCCTGTAACAAAACTGCCCCTAAGCCCGTGTCTGAAGCATCCGTCTCGACCACAAACGGGCGTCTGAAGTCAAGCAAGAGCAAGACGGGGGCGGAAGCCATGGCGTGCTTCAGCCCGTCAAATGCCGTATGCGCCTCTGGAGTCCAAGCAAAAGCGCCCCGTTTGAGCAGCGCTATCAGCGGCCTAGCCATTTCCCCATAACGACTGATGAAGCGTCGGTAGTACCCCGTGAGGCCTAGGAAACCACGAAGTGCGCGAACGCTGGTGGGAATAGGCCAAGACAGCATGGCGGTGACCTTGGCTGGGTCGGTGGCGACACCCTTCTCTGATATCATGTGGCCCAAGTAATCCACCTATCAACTGCCAAAGGAGCACTTCGAACGTTTCAGACATAAAGAGTTATCACGCAAGATTGAGAAAACCGACCTGAGGTGGGACAAATGCTTGGCCCACGATATGCTGTAGGGCAGAATGTCATCAAAGAAAACCAAGATATAACGGCGCAGGAATGGGCGGAAGAGGTCGTTCATAAGGCACTGGAAGGTGAATGGAGCATTAGTCAAACCAAACGGCATCACGAGGAACTCAAAGTGACCGTTGTGAGTCCTAAAAGCTGTCTTGTGCACATCAGCAGCACTCATGCGAATTTGATGATAGCCCGAACGCAAGTCGAGCTTACTAAACACCGTCGCGCTTATCAATTCATCGAGTAACTCCTCAATCACTAGAATCGGGTACTTGTCTTTCACAGTCACAGCATTGAGGGCGCGGTAGTCCACACAAAAGCGCCATGTGCCGTCCTTCTTGCGCACAAGTAGCACCGGAGAGGAATAAGAGCTTGTGCTGGGTCGAATAATTCCTGCCTGAAGCATATCGGCCACCAGCCGCTCGATCTCAGCCTTCTGAATATGGGGGTAGCGGTATGGCCTTACATTGGTTGGGGCGGTACCCGGAGTAATCGGAATCTGATGATCATGGGAGCGGCTAGGCGGAAGGCCCTGTGGTTCAGTGAACAGGTCTTGGTAATTTGTCAACAACTCACTGAGGTCTTCCGGCATTATAGCTTGAGGAACTTCAATAACTGCATGCTGCTATAAGAGGAGCCCTTGGGGGGCGTACCGGTACAAGCTGCTCGACGAATGGCCAGAGAGAAGAGTGCCCGGCTGAGTACCTTCCAACCGGACGCGCTGCCCCTGTAGTGCAAAATCCATCCACATTTCCCTAAAGTTCCACACGACATCGCCGAGCTCCTGGAGCCATTGGATACCCAATACAACATCCGCCCCTTTTGTCGGCAACAGGAAGAGATCAGTGAGGAATGCATGGCCCTGTATAGATAAAGTAACCTGTGCACACACCACATTGCTCCGGAGGTGCTTGCCGTCACCGATCAGTACATCAAAAGGCTTGGAGTCCGATATGAAACACCCAAGACGGTTGGCAACCCTGTCATTAATAAAATTGTGAGTAGAACCACTGTCGATCAGGATAGGTACCTTTTGGCGCTTGAGAAGCCCTTCGACGCGCATTGTGCGGGGTGTAAAAGCCCCAGAGAACGCATGTACTGAGATCTCTGGCAAGAGCTCGTCACTGGCGGACAAGGCCGAACCATCACAAACTGCGTCGCCATCGTCCACCTCTTCCACTAGAAGGCTGCCCTTAATAGAACAGCGATGCCCAGGCACAAATTTCTCGTCGCAGCAGAAGCATAACCCCTTTGAACGGCGTTCCTCCATTTGAGCCGGAGTTAAACGCCGAACAATCGAACCTGCAGTGGAAGGGAGCGGATTTGGTCGGCCAGGAATAGCACTGCTGGTTGGCGGCTGAGTAAGAGTGGTGCTAGGGGCAGAGCGGCCCAATGGTCCAAGCCGACCCCCTCTGCTCTGCCTGGTCAGTTTCTCCTCTTCGATGCGAGCGTGGCGTACCACATCCCGCATATTGGCGTAGGGAAAGTGATGCATCTCCTCTGAAATTTCGGGCTTGAGGCCACGCTTGAAGGTACCCACCAAGGCGGCGACCGGCCAGTCGGGCAGCCAGTTGGCCACCTTCATAAACTCGGTGTAGTATGCACGAACGATGGTAGTCTGGCGCATGGAGGATAGCATTTCATTGAAATCCTAGAATTCGTTTGGTCCAAATTGCACGCAGAGCTCATCGAAAAAGGCCGCCCATGTTGGGTATCGTACCTCTTTCTCAAAACGCTGGAACCACACGGATGCATCGCCATCAAGGTGGAAGGCTGCGATGCGCAAGCGCTCTGCCTCTGAATGAGTGCCTTGGTAGGAGAAAAATTTGTCAGCCTTATACAACCATTCAACCGGGTCGTCATCCCCGTTGTAGCGCGGGAACTGCAGTCGGGCCAGACGGGGTTCAACACCCGCTCTGTGACCCCCACCATGCTAAGGGAACTCGTCCCACTCGTCCTCAGCGTCTTGGAAGTGATTAGGATGGGGCGGCATCATAGGGGCATTTTCACGAACACCTGGTGTACCTCGCGTGTCCCAGGCCTGGCACCTCCCTCCCAGCGCTGTCTGGCTAGCGTCATAGCCTGTAGGATAGGTTCGGCCTCCCAAGTTGACGCCGGCAAGCACTGGGGTGGCTGTCAGGGTCGGTTCCGGGGCCTGCAAGGGCTCGTCCTTCTCTGGGTTGACAGCGGTCGGTGCAGATAGAACAGGCATGAAGCGCGCTGCCATGGCGTCCTGTTGAACCTTCACTCTAGTGAGGTCGGCTGCAAGAGCTTGCACGGTTGTGAGGATCTCTGACAACCGGGCATCGCTGATAGCAGAACTGGCCTGCGGGCTGTCTGTGGAAGTTGGCGCTGGTGCCTCCTTCTCTGACGCCGCCTCCTACACCATAGCCTGTTTGCCACGCGCCATGGTCGAGGATCGCACAAGCTTTGACACCAATGATGTGCCTGATGCAGGCACGATCGGTATCAAAGAGGATTGCGCAGGGAAAGGGGAGAATTGTAGAAGAAAGGGGAGAAGTCTGAATTACCAATTGCATAAACAAAACAAGAGTTCAGGCCGCCCCTTATGGGAGACGACCCCCCTAGGGAACCGGACCAGTTGAACCAACCCAACCCGCCTGGTTCATACAGTTTAATCTAAGACCAAGTGAACCAATAAGTAAAAGACTACAGTTCAACTAACTAATCAAAGCAGTAATGTAATAAAAAGGAGTTTGAGCATCTAGTGCAATCGTGCACAACAGTAAGGACTCTCAATTTTGAACCGATTTATTTTAATGTTATTTATCGGTTAATGTGTGGTTTACACATTTTTTGATTTAAATTCTGTGGTTTTCTAAAATAAATGGGTTTTCTAAAGGTTTTAAGCAAAACTAATTTTTACATTTATGAGTTTTAAGTAGTTTTTAGTCAATTTTGAATTTTTAGGATTTTTTATTTTTCACTAATTTTCTAAAAAATTAGGGTTTGGCCGGACCTGCTGTGGGCCCCACCGACAAAATTAAGATTTTTGGACCAAAATGACCCAGACATCAACTTAAGCTCATTTAAAAAATTTTAGAATTTTTTCAGATTTAATTAGTGCTCAAATTTAAAAAAAACTCATTTTTAGCCCAAAATTCTACTTACACCCCATTAGTTCATTAAGTGCACCTTAAGCCCTACTATAAAAAGGGAAGGGCTGAGCTATTTCTATTTTGGGAATAGGCTGAGAGGAGGTGATTAAGGCCTAGTTCCCCAATTAGGCCTGAATTAGAAGAGATTAAGGTATGTTCTTCCTTAATTAAGCTTAAACCCTAGATTTTCTCCTAATCCATTCTTAATCTATCATTTCCCCTTTGATTTGATTCGATTTCAAGCATCAAAGTCACTGATTTATTCCCTTACTTCAAACCCTACTTATAAAAATTTGTTTTTTTATGCTTAACCCTAGATCTAAGATTTCTTCAAGGTTTTCAATGTTAAATCGATTTTTAATGGAGTTTAACTTAGACACTATATTTTTGGAAGGTTTCTAAGAAGGGTGAAGGTCAAATCCGAACCTAAACAAGTGACAAGGTAATAGGTCTTCAAATCTCAGTTTTCTTATGGTAAAATCTCGATTTTTATGTTTTATTTGGAATGGATTTGTTTGATTTAGTGCTTTAATGGTGGGATTAGTAAATGTTAATTTCTTGTTCCAATTTCTTAGGGTTTTATTTTAGAATGGTATAGATTAGTGTTCTGGAAGGTTTCATGAGTTTTTGATATTGCTTAGTACCATGGATGAAAATTTGAAGGTGTTTTCATGGTGTTTCAGTTTTGAAATTCGAAATGAAGAAGAATGTCAAAACTGCTTTGTTGGCGATCGAACGGCCTACCAGGGCGATCATTCGGCAACACTATATTTTTGGTAAATTTCTAGTATAGCCGATTGAACGGCCTTGCAGGGTGTTCGAACGGCTGCACAGCAGTTTTTGCTATTTTTGAAACTTATGCACATTTCAATGTTTTGCTCCATTTAATGATTCTAATGGTTATAGGAGGTATATCATGATAAAATTAGGCTACTGGAGGTGTAGAATTGATGATGAAAGTGTGTGAATTATGTTTAGGTGTTGTCTTGTGACATCATATTAATCATACATGTTGACGTTAAAGTACCTTAAATTTGTGAATGTTGGTATTTTTATAAATAGAAATGTTTTAAGTAGGGATATTATGTGGAAAAATGGTGAGATGTTTGCTCTTATAATGAGAATGGTTTATGGGTAATGGATGTGATCATGTTGTGGCTTAATGAATGGAAGAATAATGATAGTGGGAGTGAATGCTCGATTTCACATGGATGGATTTAATCCTTATGGTGGATTTTGTTTTGATTTCAGTTAGAATTCATTATTTCAAATGTATTAAGCATGCATAGGTTGCCTTGTGAGTTTATATCAAAACATTGATTGTATGCTTAGGATATGCATGAACACACACGTATGGGGAAACTACTATGACATTGTAGTTAATTATGAGGTGATTATGATGCATGAGGGGACTGATTAAGACCATGTTCTATGTGTTGGAATCCACGTAGGTCTTGTTCACGGATGTATCACGTTATCATGCATCATGAATTGTTATTCATGGATGAAGTTTTACTGATGTTTAACCGGAATTAATTGATTATATGCAATGCTTGAGATTGTGTGCCGGATTAATCGCTCGAAGAATTAATCGAAACTTGGTTGGTCTAAAAGGACATGTTTTCGATTTAAGTTCCTGTGTGCAACGTGTATACTCCCCAGGTTGAGTCTAGAGAAATGGAATTATGTGGGGACGAGTTGTGTACTTGTCTTGCTGATTTGAGATTATTATTATGAGTGTCATCTGGACCCTGAGAATCCAGTGTGATATGCCATATGCACCCACTACCACATGTTCTAGGGTTCCCTGTGTGGGAATTCGGGCTCTCCCCTCCGCAGGAGATGTCCCTGGGCTAACACTCCTGCTCTAGATTCTCTGTGTGAGAATGGGACATCCTTGGCCAGGATCGTCCAGGACAAGCAGCTTTAGGGATTGACAACCCTGACTCTTTTACATTTCCTATGTGGAAATTTGACTATGTCTTGCCTTTGTGGCCTTGACTGTGTCCTGCCTGTGTGGCAATGCTTGTGTTTACTCCTTGATGGAGGCATTCACCATTTGTATTGATACATGTCTATTATGAATGCTATGCATGATTGTGTATCATGTGTTTGACACGTTTGTCGTGCAGGGTGAATAAATTTGATGTGATATGAATGCATGATCAGAAATAGTGTGTTTGAGACACTATTATGCAGGTTTATGTGATATGAATGCATGATCAGAAATGGTGTGTTTGAGACACTATTATGCAGGTTATGTGATATGAATGCATGATCAGAAATGGTGTGTTTGAGACACTATTATGCAAGTTTATGTGATATGAATGCATGATCAGAAATGGTGTGTTTGGGACACTATTATGCAGGTTTATATGATATAAATGCATGATCATAAATGGTGTGAATGAGACACTATTATGCAGGTTTATGTGATATGAATGCATGATTATGAATGGTGTGATTAAGACACTATTATGCAGGTTTATGTGATATGAATGTAAAATCAGAAAGTGGTATAGCATGTTAATCATAGATTTGATTTGCTTCATTGCCATGCCGTTGTGTTTTCTGGTGATTATAGTTATATTCAAAACCATTATTGAGTTTTATACTCACCCTGTTTTCTTGTTTTGTTTTGGGGCTGCGCGGCATGACACGTAGACGGACAGGATCCTCTATATGAGGGAAGGTCGGAGAGAGCTTGGGAGTAGTCGTGAAGGCTCCTAGTTTTGCATGTCTCTTCGTTTATCTTATTTTGATGTTAGAACCTTGTGGATGATCCTTGTCTTAGATTTGTGAGATACTATGTTTTTAGTTTCTAGACTTGTTTTGGAGCCAAGTGTGTGGCTATGAATTATTAGTATGTGGGTTTGAGATTATGGTTTAATTAGAGTTTAACTCTTTGGTTCTACCTATTTACTCTTGTTCAAAGTAGTGCGTAGACTCTGTAAATTAGATTGCCCGTAGTTGGGGCACAAGTCTTCCGCTATTTTCCTCAATCGTTTTAATCTGTCACCCCCGTGCATTGGTTCGGTAATTGGACCGGGTTCGGCTCGGGTCGGGCAGTGTCGGGGCGTGACACCCTGTGTGGGAATTCGAGTTCTCCCCTCCGCAGGAGATGTCCCTGGGCGAACACCCCTGCTCTAGATTCTCTGCAGTTTTAGGGATTGACAACCCCGACTCTTTTACATTTCCTGTGTGGAAATTTGACTGTGTCTTGCCTTTGTGGCCTTGATTGTGTCTTGCATGTGTGGCAATGCTTGTGTTTACTCCTTGATGGAGGCATTCACCATTTGTATTGATACATGTCTATTATGAATGCTATGCATGACTGTGTATCATGTGTTTGACACATTTATCATGCAAGGTGAATGAATTTGATGTGATATGAATGCATGATCAAAAATTGTATGATTGAGACACTATTATGCAGGTTTATGTGATATGAATGCATGATCAGAAATGGTGTGTTTGAGACACTATTATGCAGGTTTATGTGATATGAATGCATGTTCAGAAATGGTGAGTTTGAGACACTATCATGCAAGTTTATGTGATATGAATGCATGATCAAAATTGGTGTGAATGAGACACTATTATGCAGGTTTATGTGATATGAATGCATGATCATGAATTGTGTGATTAAGACACTATTATGCAGGTTTATGTGATATGAATGTAAGATCAGAAAGTGGTATAGCATGTTAATCTTAGATTTGATTTGCTTTATTGCCATGTCGTTGTGTTTTCTGGTGATTATAGTTATATTCAAAACCATTATTGAGTTTTTATACTCACCCCACTTTCTTGTTTTGTTTTGGGGTTGCGTGGTGTGACATGCAGACGGACATGATCCTCTATATGAGGAAAGGTCGGAGAGAGCTTGGGAGTAGTTGTGGAGGCTCCTAGTTTTGCATGTCTCTTCGTTTATCTTATTTTAATGTTAGAACCTTGTGGATGATCCTTGTCTTAGATTTGTGAGATACTATGTTTTAGTTTCTTTGATACTTGTTTTGGAGCCAAGTGTGTGGCTATGAATTATTAGTATGTGGGTTTGAGATTATGGTTTAATTAGAGTTTAACTCTTTTGGTTCTACCTATTTACTCTTACTCAAAGTAGTGTGTAAACTCCATAAATTAGATTTCCCGTAGTTGCGGCACAAGTCTTCCGCTACTTTTCCTCAATCGCATTTCAATTCGTAGCCCCTGTGTATCGGTCCGGCCCTTGGACCGGGTTCGGCTCGGGTCGGGCAGTGCCGGGGCGTGACATACCACTTGCTGAAGAGTTTATTGATTGGTTATATGTAGTGGAAGAGGCCCTTGATTTCAAAGAAGTTTCAGAAAATAAGAAGGTTCCACTTGTTGCCACTGGATTGAGAGGACGTGCTGCTGCATGGTGGCAGCAATTGAAGATTACTCGCCAAAGGCAAGGGAAAGCTAGCATCACCACATTAGAGAACATGAAGAGAAAGATGAGAGAAGCCTTCCTGCCATTCAATTACAAGCGAGTCATGAATCAAAGACTCTAGAATTTAAAGCAAGGATCAAGAACTATTGATGAATATATTGAAGAGTTCTACAATTTGTTAGCTCGTTGTGAACTTGCTGATGCACCAGATGAATTAGTAGATCGCTATGTTGGTGGTCTTCATCAAATTTTCCAAGATACTCTTAATATGTTTGACTTATGGGAGGTTTTTGATGCACACCAAAGAGCTTTACAGATTGAGAAACAACAACTTCATTTTAAGGTTAATTTGGGTGCTAATTTAGTGCTTAAAGCCACCAAGCCCTTTATGCCAGTTTCTACCACTATTGAAACTGCCCAACAGAAATAGAAGGGTGGAACTAGCGTTGGAGTTCGTTGCTTTAATTGTCATGGATTGGGTCATATGTCTCGAGAATGTCCCCTAAACTCTAAACGTGCTAGCATGCAGTTATTAATTAAAGACCATGAAGAGGGAGTGGACTTCAATGCCCCACCAGTGTTTGATGAAGAGATGGAAGAATTGCAGGGTGATGAGGATGAGCTCATTGTCATTTGGAAGACTCTTTTGTCTCCACGAGGAGAATCTAGTGAAGATTGGTTGTGCCACAATATTTTTAGAACTACTTGCACAATCGGAGGAAAAATTTGCTCGTTACTTATTGATAGCGGAAGCTGTGAGAATGTCATCTATGAAGAGGCTGTGAAGAAGTTGAGCATTCCAACTGAATCACATCCCCGGCCCTATAAACTCACTTGGTTCAGAAAAGATAATGAGGTGACAATCTCAAAACGTTGTCTTGTTTCATTTTTTATTGGAAATAGATATAGTGATTATGTGTGGTGTGATGTGGCCCCTATGGATGCTTGTCACCAATTATTAGGTAAACCATGACAGTATGATAATTCGGTTGTGCATGATGGTCGACGAAATACTTATAGTTTCATGTTGGAAAAGGTAAAATTTACATTAGTGCCTTCAAGGGACATTGAAAAGAAACCTAAATCTGATAGTTCAAAGTTGTTATCATTGACACAATTTAAAAGAGATGTGAAGGAAAAAGGAGTTGTTTATGTACTTCTTTCCAGGCAGGAGTCCAAGGAGCAAGTAATACCCATTTGTGCTAGACCTCTTATTGATCAGTTTTCAAATGTCTTCCCTGATGAATTACCAACTGGCTTACCTCCACTAAGGGACATTCAACACCAAATTGATTTGGTTCCCGATGCTAGCCTTCCTAACAGGTCATACTATCGTATGAGTCCTAAAGAACATGAAGAAATGAATAGACAAGTTGATGAACTATTGGAGAAGAGGTATATCAAAGAAAGTTTGAGTCCATGTGGTGTCCCAGCTCTCTTGGTGCCAAAAAAAGATGGTACTTGGAGAATGTGCATAGATAGTCGTGCTATTAATAAGATAATAGTGAAGTATAGATTTCCAATTCCAAGATTGGATGATATGCTAGATAATTTGGCTGGAGCAACTATCTTCTCAAAGCTTGATCTTAAAAGCGGCTACCACCAAATCAGAATGAAACTAGGAGATGAATGGAAAACAAAGTTTATGACGCATGAAGGCTTATATAAGTGGCTTGTCATGTCATTTGGTTTGTCAAATGCACCAAGCACTTTTATGAGGGTGATGAACCATGTGCTAAAACCCTTCATTGGGTGATGCGTCATAGTTTACTTTGATGATATCTTGATTTATAGTGTTAACATTGTGTGTAACGCCCGAGATTTTTCATCCTTTTTTCTTAAAACTCATAAATTTTTTTCCCATAAATCGGAGTCAAAACGATAAAATCAAAACCTGTTTATAATTTAAAACATCATACGGTTAAACATCGTACTGTCAAATCAAATATCCTCAGGCGCTACCTGAAAACACACGTGCGAATAAATTTGCTATGATCATAGACTTTTAAATACAAATCACTCTCCCGGGCATCCCTGAGTACAAGTCCCATAACAGTCCACTACCTGATCTAAATGAAAGTCCAGATAAACATCTAACTTTTCATCTCACCCAATACAGGAGATCGTGGCACAAAATACTCGCAGAGAGTCAAGCAGATACCTGAGTCAACGGGAATCAATCCACCGCTGAAACGAGCATCCATCTCCAGGAGCTCTCCGCACAGCCTGCAAAACCTCCCGTACAATGGGGCTAAAAGTAGTAGGGTGAGTATTTTCATACTCAGTAGGAAAATACCCAGTAGGGGAAATCCCAACGGTGAACTCCATAAGTTCATAATCACATGCGTCATGCAACTCAAACATGAAGCAATCAACATAACATAATCATAACATGCTCAAACGCATATGATCATACCAAAGGCACCATCGTGCCACAGACATACCGAAGGCACCATTATGCCAACATCATACCAAATCAAACTTACACAAACACCCTTATCCAGGGTCATACAAACTTACTCGTACCACCGTACGCATACTCATATAGCATAGACATACTTGTACGACCTTACTCGTATAATCAGATTCGTACGACCTTACTCGTACAGTCAGACTCGTATGACCTTACTCGTACAGTCTGCACAAAATCATACTTACTGTCTTACTCAGAAACATATTCTCACAATCGTACTCAATACTCTTACAGTCGTGCTCATACTCATATGCTTACAGTCCTGCTCATACACACTCTTACAGTCCTGCTCATACACACTCTTATAGTCTTACTCATACACTTACAGTCCTGCTCATACACATACAGTCGTACTCACACTCGTACAGTCGTACTCGCACACATAATCGTACACATATCAACGACCACTGAAGCTCATTACAACTAATAAACTCCAGCGTCGAAATGGAAAAGAATGCCACTGGGGCAACACCTTAACCTCCGGGGAGTGACTAGACGCCATGGACTTTTCCGAAGGTAAGGCACACCAATGCTCATGGGGCACTGGATCAAACAGGTAAGAGTAGATCCATGATACTACTTACCTGAGCGCGCAAACATAAACACCCACACATAAGGGGTCATACAGTTGCCCACCATAATGGGTCTTATAGTGCCATAGAATTGCCCACCATAATGGGTCTTATAGTGCCAGAGAATTGCCCACCATAATGGGTCTTATAGTGCCATAGAATTGCTCACCATAATGGGTCTTATAGTGTCATTGCTACTCTTGGGCAGAAACATACAGTGCCACTTGGGCAGAAACATACAGTGCCACTCTTGGGCGGAAGCATACAACGCTCTCAACAGAGCATCAAACGTCTGGGCTTACACAGCACACAGACCAAATCAGAAACATACGTCGCTCTTAGCAGAGCATCAGACGTCTGGGCTTCATACAGCACGCAAACAAAGTTAGAAACGTACATCGCTCTCAACAGAGCATCAAATGTCTGGGCTTACACAGCACGCAGACCAAATCAGAAACAACGTCGCTCTTAGCAGAGCATCAGACGTTCGGTGCTCTATACAGCACACAGACAACATCCCGCAGGATAAACACCATGGCAAGACATGATAAATGCTCGGCCAACTCACTAGCGGCTAGCTCAAACACTGAACTTAATCTGTTGAACCCTCAGGTCTCAACCTCACAACGCTATCATTACCTGTGCTTATAATTCAAATTTGAATTAAGTATATTATGCGGTACAATTATGCCACACAAACTCACAGTCCTCGACTGATCAAACTGAAGCTGAGCCCGATCCGAAACCCTAGTTCGTCAGGGCAGCAGACTTCACTTACCTGTCCACATCATGGACAAAACTCATCGTACAACAAACCCTTACAGTCTTACATACTTCGCCATCCATCTTATGGCCAAATCAGCTTACATTGACATCCTCAAATATCGCTCCTCAGAGCCAACCCAGTTGTTGCCCTCTTACTTATATCTTACTTATTATGCTTACTTACTTTTCACTTCATAATCTGTACGTTATGCTTGTACAATTATGAACACTCTTACTGTCTGACAATCACCCAACATAGAATCCACCCCAAACTGATCCATTCTAATCCTTGCCCGTCATACTCATATCCTCTATCATACGCTTACACAACTGTATCCAAATCCAGACAAAGCCTCTATCACCTCTTACTGTCCATCGCCCATACCTCTGCCCACATACACTTACACATAATTATACCATAGGCAAAAAGCCATCATTCATACGTATGTCTCACACATATGTATAACATACACATACGGTCATACATACATAACTTACAAACATGCATGCTAGCCATCACTAGCACATGCATACACACGTCAAACATGCACGCTAGCCATCACTAGCACATGCATACATCAAACGTACACGCTAGTCATCACTAGCACATGCACACACATTCATACATACTTCAAACATGCACGCTAGCCATCACTAGCACATGCATAATCCATACATAGCATACTGACATATTTGCTAGCCATCGCTAGCGCATACATAATCCACATCCATAAAACATGCATACATCTCATGCATATCAATCATACCATACAATCATGCTTACACGCACATCATGCAATCGGATCGTTACTTAACATCCAAGCATGGAATCATACAATCCTAGCATGCTGCTACTCATTCAAAGCATATTTCATGAATTTACGAGTTCAAAGCTCCCCTACCTCGTAATCATGACGTTCGATGGCGAGCACACGACGGTGGCAGCGTCGGCGGCGGATTTGGCAGTCAAAACCGTTGCCTAGCTGAGAGAGCTGTTGTCCCGAGGATTTTAGGAAGCGCCGGAACTATCACGGCCAAATAGAGTGTCAGAACTCAATGCGGTAAAACCCGCGATCCACGGCGGCACACTAGGGCGGCCGGGAAAAAAGTCGTGCCAACATATGTGGCGGTGCGACCAGATGTCGAGGGTGTACACTGAAGATCGGCCGGTGGCTAAGACGTGCTCAGCCGGCCACAAGACATCGAAATCGGCCGTGGACAGCACCCAACGGCGACGATTTCGGTCAACAAAGGCCCACATACGGGCGGAGAACGTGGGGCAACGCTCGAGAACAAAGGAGAGGTGGAGGACGGCTCTAGTGGTCAACTCCACTCGGTGGCAAAGCCAACCGATGGTTAGGCGGCACGAATGCGGCGCCTAAACCTAGAAGTGCACGCGTGGCCACATGCGCATGTGGCCCAAAGGGCGGGGGAGATGGCTGAAATGAGGCGACTCATGGCCCACAAAAGCCAACAGGGCTAAGGCCCTAGCGGTGGCCAATCTAAGCGGCGACATCGCCGATTGCCACCCACAACCAATACCCATGGGCGGGCAGCTGTGCATCTCGCACGGTATAGGGCAAGGGGAGGGTCACGGTCGAGCAAAGGCTATGAGGCTGTCACTAGCCAAGGCCTGTGCAGGGGAACTCGTCCACCTTCTATCAAGGTAAGACATATAAATTCTTGCCCGAGGCTGTCCGGTACCGACGGCGTAAAATAGGCAAGAGGGGTCAACGGAACACATGCCAGTAAGGCGGAACTGGCTGCGGCTACGGGCCGCAAGGCTGAACAAGGCCCAGAGGAGTGGCCCATTGGCATCACCGGGCTGGGGCAGAGCCGAACTAAAGTCCGCTAAATCAAATCCGGCGTCCGACTGATAACGTCAGTCACAACGTCCAAAATGGACGTAGACCAAAAATAGGGGACGACCGGAGAAAACCCATAAGGGCGGAGCGGCCATGGGGGTGGCGGCTGAATCGAGCATGGAGGTATAGTCCACTGCCTTCGCCGGAGCAAAGCGAGGCTGGAGGAAGGCCGAATCGGCCACGAATCACCGCCGGCGGCCACTGTTTGCCCAAAACAGTGCGTCGGCAGAACAGTGAAAAAGGGGGGAAAGAGGATGGGGCGGCGGTGCCGAGGCCCACCGGGCCGGGAGGAGTGGCCCCTCGCCGTCGCAGGCCCAAGGCGGAGCCGTGGCCGGCCGGTCGGGCCGTGCCGGCCCGTGGCGGCGGCGAAACGGCATGAAACAGAGGGGCGGCTAACAGGGGCAGTGGGGAAACGGAGCGGGACGGCAGAGCAGAGGCCATCCAGGGCCGGGGGAAGTGTCCTCCCGCCGTCGCCGGCCCATGGCGGAACCATGGGCGGCCGGCCGGCCCTCGCCGGCCCACGGCGGTGACGGAATCCAAAAAAGACAATAAGGAGGCTAATCGGAAAAGTCGGGGCGGAGCGGCTGTGGGGCCGGGACGGCGGCTCCCCTGCCATCGCACAGCCGGGGCGGAGCCGGTGCGGCGGTCCAGCGGCCAGCGGCAGCCGGGTACGAGGGACCGACGGAAATGGGGGGCGGCGGTACTGTTCCTCCAAAATGCGGATCGGGCCGAGCCCGATCTTTTATCTGTTCTCTTTTTTTTTCACTTACGTCCCCAATGCGCGTTAACCCACTGGTTAAGCGTCAAACCTCCGAAATTCGCGCCGTAAGCGCGCAGCGAGGCCCGTGGCCCGCAACTAAGCCCCACACCCGACTCTATGGGTATAAATACAGAGGAAATACACAAATATACATACGCTAAAACGTCACATTTTCCTGCCAAAAATGACCAGAAAAATGACAAAAAAATCCCAGAAAATCATAGAAAAATCAGGGACCTTACATTGTGTTACATTTGCAGCACCTTCGTGAAGTACTGAATACTTTACGCAGGGAAAGATTATTTGTGTAGCTGAAGAAGTGTGAGTTTATGACTCCTCAAGTCCTATTTTTGGGATTCATTGTTTCTGGAGATGGCATCAAGGCTGATGATGACAAAGTGCGAGCAATTGTTGGATGGCCCTGCCCCACTACAATTACTGAAGTAAGGTCTTTCCATGGACTTGCTTCTTTCTACAAATGGTTTATTCATCATTTTAGCACAATTGTAGCACCAATCACAGAGTGCATAAAGAGGCAAAAGCTAGAGTGGGCTCGTGAAGCTAAGAAGAGTTTCCTTGAGATAAAGGCAAGATTATCAGATACACCTCTACTTGCATTGCCAGACTTTGAAAAGCTGCTTGAAGTTGATTGTGTTACTTCTAAAGTTGGTATTGGCGTTGTGCTAAGTCAAGAAGGCAAACTTGTTGCCTACTTTAGTGAAGAGTTTGGTGGAGCAAAGCAGCGGTATTCCACCTATGATATGGAGTTCTATGTTGTATATCAAACATTAAGGCATTGGCGGCATTATCTAATCCAACGAGACTTCGTCTTGTACTCTAACCATGAAGCATTGAAGCATCTTCACAACCAACAAAAGCTCAACCACAGACATGCAAAGTGGGCCGCCTATCTCCAAGAGTTCACATTCACCCTGAAGCACAAATCTGGAGTGCAAAATCGAGTAGCTGATGCTTTAAGTCGTCGGACTTCTCTACTCTCTAGAATGCAAGCTGAAGTCATTGGGTTTGGAACAATTCAAGAACTCTATCCCACTGATGATTACTTTTCTCATATAATTGCAGGTATCAAAGAAGGAAAAAAGTCTGAATATTTTCTCAGTGATGGTTTCCTTTTCAAAGGGAATTAGTTGTGTATCCTAGAGTGTTCCCTACAGCTAAAGATTACTCAAGAGCTCCACAATGAAGGACACTTTGGAGAAAAGAAGACTCTTGATCTCATCTCTAAAGACTACTATTGGCCTTCAATCCTAAAGGAGGTTACTCGTTATGTGAAAAGATGTCATGTGTGCCAAGTCTCAAAGGGAACTTCCACAAATGCCGGACTTTATATGCCACTTCCCATTCATGAAGGACCATGGACAGATGTAAACATGGATTTTGTTCTGGGGCTGCCAAGAACACAAAGAGGCGTCCATTCTATCTTTGTTGTTGTAGACCATTTTTCGAAGATGGCTCATTTCATATCTTGCAGAAAGACAATGGATGTGTCACATATTGTTTTGATCTATTTTCGTGAAGTAGTTCATCTCCATGGTGTCCCCAAGTCCATCACTTCATATTGTGATCCAAAATTTGTCAGCCACTTTTGGAGGAGTCTTTGGAGGTTATTTGACACAAATCTTCAATTCAGTAGTGCATATCACCCCCAAACAGATGGGAAAACTGAGGTTATCAATAAAAGCCTTGGTAATTTATTGAGATGCTTAACTAGGGAAAATTTGAAGAAATGGGATCAAGCTCTAGCACAAGCTGAATTTGCTTACAACAGGTCCACTAATCGCTCTATAAGTTTTAGCCCTTTTGAAGTTATTTATGGTGTAAACCCGAGGGCTGCCTTAGATCTTGCTCCTCTCCCTAACTTGAAGCGGCCCATCAAGAAGGTGGAAGATTTTGTTTCTGAGATGCTTCAAGTTCATGAAGAAGTTAAGACTAACTTGATGAAGACAACGGAACAATACAAGCTTGCAGCAGACAAACACCACAGAAAGTTTTTGAAACTGGTGACTATGTGTGGGCTGTTCTTACAAAGGATCGATTTCCACAAGAAGAGTATAGCAAGCTACGCCCACGTAAGATCGGTTCATATGAGATTGTTGAGAAGATCAATGACAATGCCTACAGTTTGAAGCTTCCCAGCCATATCCACATTCATAATGTTTTTAATGTTAAGCATCTGATTCCATATTATGGAAACAATTCAGAAGACGAAATTGCAAACTCGAGGATGAGTTTTCTTCCACCTGGGGAGAATGATGTGGATCATGTTACTGACAAGTACCTGGACAAGCTTGATGCAGCAAAGCCATTGAAAGCCCAGCTAAAGGCCCATCGTCCTTATTTAAGAAGAAGCCCAAGAATCCATGAGAAGACCAAAAGCCAAGGATTAATTGAGCCCAACTACAAAGATTCTTTTCCTGATATGCAACCTTTGGAGTCCCAAGGCCTCATTAATTAAAGCAAGTTGTTGCAACGAAGGTACCTTTTCATATGTAGTCCACTTAGGGACTTATTTTAGGACATTTAATACTTTTTGGGACTAGTTTTTACTTTATTTAATGTTATCTCAAATGCTTATACAAAATTAAGCCTATATATATGGCTTCTATGTAATGAAATTGGAGTTTTTGGCTTGTTCATCTTTAATTTGTGTCTGGAGGATCAGCAACTCTCAGAACCTATCTTCCCTCGCTATCTCTCCTTAGAGACAGTTTCAGATGCCTTCAAGCTTGGATACCTCAAGCTTAAGGAAGTCGTTGTAATCCTTGTGATCTCTCTTCTCAGCAAGTTCTGTTCAGAGTTCATTTTTGCTTTGGCGCGCATCTTCTTTCTCTACGCTGCACATCAGTACATAACTGATAACACAAACAAAAAATAATTGACTCTTGATCTTCCTTGAAAAGCAATGTTTGTAGTTGCCAATCCAGCTTGGTAAACATCTATATACTGAATTCCAGGTTTATATTGTGCTTCACTAATCTGATTAGTAGCTATGGAGAGGCTATTCTATATACCTATTTCTATATATTAAAGAAAAGAATGCATTTATTTCCCCTCCGAGATGTACTCTGGACCCCCATTCTTTCTAGACCCCAGTAGAACATAAAAAATTGCTCATGCTTACCCATCCCACCCCCAACAATATTTCCAGATAAGAAAGAAGTTATACTCATTTCATAGACCACAAACTCCATCATGAAAACATCAAAATAAAATACCCATTTGGATTATGCACCCCAAAAATCCTAGAAACCAATCAATGAATTAAAAAGATAAGATAAAACAGAAAGAAGAGAACATTGGACCTTCTAATGCTTTTCTGGACAACTGCCCTGCCCCTCTTGCTGCGGCTTGACTTGGACCTTCTTCACCACTATCTTCGGCCTCTCAATATCACTATGCTCCTGCAAAGTTCTAGACATGATTTTGTTGATGGAATGAATCAAAGTAACTCTCCTCGTCTCTACCTTAAATGCCGGGAGATGGAATAGGATCCGAAGATTTATAGGCCTCTTACTTCATTCAGTGTCTCTCTTTCTTTTCTCATATATATGCATTTGGATTTTTTCCAACTATCATTTTTTGCACCAATGCTGGAGAAAAAAAAGAAGAGAAGGTGAAGGGTGTTGGGGTGGCCAAGTAGTAAAATAAGGGGTGACTATGGGGGAGAATGAGTAATAATAAAAAGCCCAACCTTTTTTTGTTTTGGAAGGTACTATGTATATGTGGGGGTAGACATATATAGAGGTGTGAACGAGCTTAGCTGAGTTGAGTATTGGGCTTGTTCAGCTTGAACTCAAACTGCTGAAACTTGGCTCAAGCTCGGCTCAAAGCTCAAATAAACTCGAAATTTTTAGCTTGAGCTCAGCTTGAATCAAATATCCAAATCTTGGCACAAGCTCGAACTACAATAAGTGAATCATAATCCTAGGCTCGAACTCAGCTTGAACGAAAAAAATAAAAAAATATATGTATATATGCATATATATATATATATATATATATATATATATATATATATATATATATATATATATATATATATATATATATATATATATAAATATGTAATATCACAGTATATAAAATATTACACATATTAAGATACATTAAGTATTAAATATTGAAAAATACACTTCAACAAGTATTACGACTATATCTCGAGCATCTGACTACAATCACTAGGAAATAAGAAAACTATGACAAATGAGTTTTAATTACTAAAAAAGATACAAACAATAAAAACTCACTTAGGCAGCATTACCATCTACTTCTTAGTATTTTCTTTACATGCTTAGAAATCACTTATAAAAGAACTATTCTTTAACCATAGTATACCTCTACAAAATTCCTAAGTACATAAAAAAGAGAAACACTCTATAAGCTTAGGCTAGTCCCCATGTCATGCTTCAACTTTTCAAAGAATATTTTAATAATTCTTTTGTAAACTTAGGTTAGTCCCCCAGTGTCATGCTTATTGTAGAAGAGGTTAGGCATATGAGTGTGATATAATGTTCCCTCCATCATATATTTATAACTCAATTTGGGTTTTCAAATGAATTATTTTTAGTTCATTTTGAAAAATAAAATGGAGCTATCACTACAACAAAAAGGACTTTTAGCGACGCATTTAAGCGTCACTAATAGTCCCCTAAGCATCGCTAATGACTATTAGCGATGCATAAAAAATGTCGCTATAAGTATTGAAAAAAGTGTCATCGCTATTGTCAATTAGTGACGCATAACACAAAGTGTCGCTAATAGTGCCTATGTATGTATCGCTATTAGTAAAACTACATCTCTAATAATAAATTATTAGCAACGCTTATTTCATAGCATCACTAATGATAAGTTATTAGCGACGTTATTCTATACGTCGCTAATAGAAAAATTATTTAAAAAAATTCAAAATAACTTATTAGCGATGTATAACTATAAGTGTCCCTAATAAGTCCTTATTAGCGACGCTTTTGATACGTCGCTAATAGAATAAAGTTTTTTTTAAAAATACTTGTTCAAAGCACCATTAATAATTTAATATTAAAAGATTAAAATGTAATAATGACGGTTTGTATACTATCACTAATACATTTTAAAGAATTACAAAAAAATGCTTTTGTGATGCTTGACAAATTTTTTTTTTAAAAATCCCCAGTGACTAGGGAGGGGGCTGGAGGATGGCAGGGCACCGGAATCCGGCCCCCCTCCTTTGAAAATCAGAGGGGGGAAAGTAGGAGGACGGTGACGCAAACTGCTGTCATCCGATCCCCCACCCCCTCCCAGTCCCCCCTCTCCCCTGCTCCGCCCCACTCCTTTGAAAATCAAAGGAGGGGGCAGGTGGAGCAAGGGGGAGGGGGACCGGAGGACGGCGCCACCCTGCCGTCCTCAAGTTCCCATGGAGGGGGGACGGAGTAGAGGGGAGAGGGGGGACCAGGAGGGAGGAGGGGGATGGGGGCCGGAGGAAGGCGGGGCGGTGGTGTGCAGGAGGCAACGGGATGGCGGGGGGGGCCCTTTATAAGCGGGCGAAAATTTGCCTGTGTAATCCTTTATTTTTTTTAAAGAAAAATATATTATTAGCGACGCTTGTAACGAGCATCGCTATTAGTATCTATATTTGCGTATACTATATGCGTCACTAATACATACTTTTTTAGTGACGCATAGATGTAAACATCGCTAAAATATTAGGTAGTAGCGACACAGACATATGTGTCACTACTACCAGGATTATTAGCGACGCAAAATCTTATGCATCGCTAAAAGTTTTTTTATGTATAATTCTCTTCTCTCTCTCCTCTCTATCTCTTCCTCTCTCCCCCTCACTCTTACTCTCCATCCCCTCTTTCCCTCTCCTCTCTCCCTCTCCTCTCTCTCTCCTCTCCTCTCTTCCTCTCTCTCTCTGCCCCTCACTCTCACTCTGTCTCTCCTCACACTCTCTCCTCCTCTCTCCCCTCTCTCTCTCTTCTCTCTCTCCCTCTCTCTCCTCTCCTCTCTCTCCCTTCCTCCCTCCCTCTCTCTTCCTATCTCTCCCTCTCTCTCTCCCCCTCCCTCTTTTCTATTAATTTGTTTAAAATAATTTAGACTATTTGAGATGCATAATACTATGTGTTGTTACTACCTTCAAAGTATGCATCACTACTATTATTTTTTTTATGTTTTAATTTTTTTAAAATAATTTATAATTAAAAAATTTTCTATCTTTCTCTCTCCCCTCTTTCCCTCTTCTCTCTCTTCCTCTCTCTTCCTCTCTCTCCCTCTCTCTTCCTCTCTCCCCTCTCTCTTCCTCTCTCTCTTCCCCCCCTCTCTCCCTCTCTCTCTTCCCCCCCTCTCTCCCTCTCTCTCTTCCCCCCCTCTCTCCCTCTCTCTCTCTCCCTCTCTCTTCCTCTCTCTCTCCCTCTCTCTTCCTCTCTCTCCCTCTCTCTTCCTCTCTCTCTCCCTCTCTCTTCCTCTCTCTTCCTCTCTCTCCCTCTCTCTTCCTCTCTCCCCTCTCTCTTCCTCTCTCTCTCCCTCTCTCTTCCTCTCTCCCCTCTCTCTTCCTCTCTCTCTCCCTCTCTCTTCCTCTCTCTCCCCCCCTCTCTCTCCCTCTCTCTCTCCCCTCTCTCTCCCTTCTCTTCCTCTCTCTCACTCCCTCTCCCGCTCTCTTCCTCTCTCCCCTCTCTCTTCCTCTCTCTCCCTCTCTCTCTCCCCCTCTCTCTCCCTCTCTCTTCCTCTCTCTCCCCCTCTCTCTTCCTCTCTCTCTCCCTCTTCCTCTCTCTCCCCTCTCTCTCTTCCTCTCTCTCCCTCTTCCTCTTTCTCCCTCTCTCTTCCTCTCTCTCTCTCTCTCTTCCTCTCTCTTTCTCTCTCTCTCTTCCTCTCTCTCTCCCTCTTCCTCTCTCTTTCTCTCTCTCTCTTCCTCTCTCTCCCTCTTCCTCTCTCTTTCTCTCTCTCTCTCTTCCTCCCTCTCTTCCTCTTTCTTCCTCTCTCTCTCCTCTCTCTCTCTCTCTCTCTCTCTCTCTCTTCCTCTCTCTCTCTGTTCCTCTCTCTTCCTCTCTCTCCCTCTCTCTTCCTCTCCCTCCCTCTCTCTCCCCCTCTCGTCCTCTCTCTTCCTCTCTCTCCCCCTCTCTCTTTTCTATTAATTTTTTTAAAATAATTTACACTAAGTATCGCTAATACCCTAAGGTATTAGTGATGCATATCCCTAAGCATCGCTACTACCCTAAGGTATTAGCGAAACTTCAAAGTATGCGTCACTACTATTATTTTTTTAATGTTTTAATTTTTTTAAAATAATTTATAATTAAAAATTTTCTCTCTCTCCTCTCTCTTCTCTCTCTCCTCTCCTCTCTTCTTTCTCTCCTCTCTTCCTCTCTCTCCTCCTCTCTCCCTCTCTTTCTTTTCTATTATTATTTTTAAAATAATTTATACTATTTGTGACACATTAAAATAATTTACACTATTTGCGACGCATAATGCGTCTCTACTACACGATGTAGTAGTGACACATAGCTTGATGCGTCACTACTACCTTAGGGTAGCAGCGACACATATCTCTAAACATCACTACTACCCTAGCGACACTTCAAAGTTTGCGTCGCTACTATTAGTTTTTAATATTTTAATTTTTATAAATAATTTATAATTAAAGAAATTCACTCTCTCTCTCTATAATCACTCACTCTCTCTCTCTTCTCTCCCCCCACCCTCTCTCCCCTCTTTCTCCCTCTCTCTCCTCTTTCCTCTCTCTCTTCTCTTCTCTTCTCTCTCTCCTCTCCCTCTCCCTCCCTCTCTCTTCCTCTCTCTCCCTCACTCTCTCTCTACCCTCTATTATTAAAATTATATTTTATTAAAAATTTAATATTTATTTATTATATATACAAAAAGTAAATAATTAATAAAATATAGTATATTCAAGAAGTCTATTTTTTACTTTTGTTTAATATTTATTTATTACATAATTATTTATTAAATAAAATTAATTAATAAAGCTAATAGCGACGTCTATAGACAAGCATCGCTATTATCAAATACTATTTGTGACACATATTTACAGGCATCGCTAATAGTTATAAATTTTTTTCATTTGAAATTTATTATTATTAGTAATATTTTTATTAAGCATCGCTAATAGTACACGTAGTAGCGATGTTTAAGAAAAAATGTTGTCAATAGTTATAAATTTTTTTCTTTTTTCTTTTTTAAAAAAAATGTATATCTTTTAGTAACGCTTAGTGCAAGCATTGCTAATAGAGTAACTATTAGTGACGCTTTAAGGTAAGCGTCGCTAATATGTGGCTATTAGCTACGCATATAATTTTGCATCACTAATAGTTAATTTTTTAGTGACGATTTATATACATTGCAAGTAGTGTTGTTTTTAGTGACGCTTGTGTATGAGTCCCTAATAGTGAGCTTTGTTGTAGTGTATTAATTTGGGACAAAAGGAGTGTATTAGTGTATGTGTCTCTAATATTTTTAATTTTTTAAAAATATATATCATAAATAAAAATTATATATCCATTATAATTTATTGAGGATATATATCATGAAAAAAATTTATGTGAGTTTGGGATCATGTGCGTTAGTATGAACAAAGGCATCATGGACCATCAGATTGAGATCCAGAGGCACAAGAGGACAAAAATTAATTTACCTTCTGAGTTATGTGTGTTCTTGGATCAAAATCCGATGGTACACGACATCAGGGCTCATAGAGTCATGAGTGAGCCTTAGCTCATATAAATAGGTCTCAAAAATTATATATGATACATGGTATTGGTACATATATTTGAGTATATGTCGTTTTATATATTGTGTCCGTCTTAAATTAAAAACTCTTTGATTTTTAAAAATAAACTAATCAAATAGAGCCATCAATCTATGATGGAGGGAATATTTCATAAAAAATATATTTAAATTAATAATTAAATTTATATAAAAATATATTTATTATTTATTATATATTATTTATATATAATTTTAAAATATTATTTGGGTTCGAGTTCGAGCTTGAGCCGAGTTAATTGAGTTTCAGTTTTATTTGAGCCGAGCTAAATCGGGCAAATGTATGCTTGAACTTGGTTTGAGCCTATTTGAGCTTAAATTAAGTTCGAGCCAAGCCGAGCCGAGTCGAATTGAGTTAGGCCTGCTCGATAAGCCAGCTCGGCTCATTAATCACCCTAGGTAAATATATTTTAAAAAAATTTATTAAGTAAAAAAATAAATTATGGCATGGCCGGATTTTAGGAGTCGAATTAGTTTGCTCTAATTCAAGCGGAGCGAATGCAACTGTTCAGAGTTCTGAGAGCACAACCTTTTCAATCTAAAGCATGTTTTGTTGATGATCGAAGTTCCTCAAGTTGAAATAGACAGGCTTGGGGCTAGACACGAGGGAACCAATCAGACGTCGAAGTATCGTAATAAGGCCGTAGAATGTAAAAAACTTGTTGCCTTAGACAACGCTATATAGTCTTATATGGTCACGTGCGCTATATAATCTTATATGGTCACGTGAACTCAAAGCCAAATTTTACAGCCGTGACATAAGTAGAAAATCCGTGAAATGTCAAAATTTACGGCTATAACTTTTTATCTGAGACGTACAGTTAACTGCCAGGTAAGCTTTTTTTTTTCAAAAAATGTCAGCTGACACGTCTTCACGTATCGTTAGGTCTATTCAGGGCCGTTCCTCTAATTAAAATTTCCAAAAGAACGCGGCTATATAGACCTCTATTTTTTCCCACTATCCCCCAAATGAAAGTGAAAAGTCTGAATATTTTATTACTTTTATACCCCACTTTCCCCCTCCCTAACTTACTCATTTATCCCCCATCTACCTTGTCAGGACTTACTCTTTTTTCTCCCACGTTTTTACTTGATAAGTTAACCTAATGAAAGAGATTTTTTACTCTCCTCTTCCTCAAGGCCGCCGGCAAGCACTGTAGCCGCCGGCGAACACTGTAGCCGCCAGCGATCAGTGAGTATTATTGCCATCAGCATATACCTTAGCTCCAACAACGATTTAAAAACTCCGGTGGTGGGTAGAAAAGCTCCGGCGACCTACCCTTTTTGTAAGTTTTCTTCCTTTGTTCATCAATGGCGTTTTTACACTTCCAGAGACCGTCTTTACACTTCCATATACAAGTTTTTCAGATTTTTTTTCCGCCAGAACGTTTACAAATGCAACCTTCTGTTATTTTTTTGGCAGGGGCTAGCCCCTGCCACATTGTTCTTCACTTCATGGGGACCACCCCCTGCCACATATTAAATAAGTAAAAACTTCAAATAGTATACTTGTGAAGCTTAAATTAGTATACTTGCGGAGGGTAAACCATGCAACAATGTGATTATATCTACATGGGGATAACCCACTTATAAGTACAATAATGTATATTGATGGGATAAAAACTTTTGTTAGTTCTTGCCAAGTATTGTTTGTTTATGATCGTCCTAGAATTTCATTACTCTTAATTTGTGTTATTATAGGTGACTATAGCTTATTGATTAAGTCAATCAAGAATGGAGCATCTTGCTGGTGAATCTTCGTCTTTTATGTATTTGATGTCATCTATTATCAAGAATAGTGGGTGTATTGCTTCAAACGAGGAAATAGATGAGATTGTTCCATGTTCATTGAAACAAATAGAGGCGAATAAAACTTATGGTGAGGTAGAAAACCAGTCTTCAAAAGAGGTATAGACCATTTTTCTATCTAAAAAGAAAAATATAAGGCAACACAAAGAATTATGGTATTTTCTAATGTTGTGAAATGAAAATCTTATCATGCAACTCTTTGTTAATAGGATGCATATGAAAGAGAAGGCCAAAGCGAGGGCGACATCTTAAATATGGATATATCTTTTGCATTTTCTGATGATAAGGTAAAATCATGAATGTTGTGACAATATGTCATATTAATTGAAGAAATGTCAAGAATAATATATGTTGATCAACTTGCAGGTGTTCCCATCACGAGACGCTTTAATAAAATGGGCCAAAGAAATTTCTATGAGGCATGGTACAGTGCTTATTATCCTAAAATCGGATGCCCAAAAGCGGAAACCACGTGTTACTTTAGCTTGTGAAAGGGCAGGTTACTACAAAAGAAGTATTATTCAAAAGCCCAAGTCGAATATTCATAGTAGACAAACAACCACAAAGAAATGTGGATGCCCATTCAAGTTACAAGCAAGGGAAATGTATATTGACAATGTTGTTGGGTGGAAATTGAAAGTAATTTGTGGTAGTCACAATCACCCCCCAGGGCAATTTAGAGAAGGGCATGCATATGTTGGTCGTCTTAAAGAAGGAGAGATAGAAATTGTGAAGAATTTGTCAAAGGTAGGGTTGAAACCTCGACAAATTTTGTTATCTTTGAAGGAAGCAGACCATACAAATTGTACAACTATGAAAACAATTTACAATGTCCGTAGTCGCTTGTCTTTAACTCAAAGAGATGGCAGAACTGTGCTATAAGAGTTGATGAAACGGATAGAGGAATCAGGGTATGTTTGCTACTATAAGAAGGATGAGGACACAGACACAATAACATCTATATTTTTTGCTCATCCATTATCGGTTTGGCTTGCAAATTTGTTCCATCATGTGTTTGTCATGGATTGTACTTATAAAACCAACAGATATGGACTCCCGGTTCTATCCATAATTGGCATGACATCGACACACAAATCATTTTTCACATGTTTTGCATTTATCTCATCTGAGAATGCGAGTGAATATGTATGGGCGTTGGAGAATTTTAAGTCCTTGTTCAATGGAACTGATTTGCCTTCAGTTTTTGTCACAGATAGAGACAAAGCACTCATGATTACAATAGAGAGGGTTTTCCCATCTTCAAAGAATTTACTTTGTTTGTGGCATATATATACAGGGATTATGCGCAACTGTCGTAAAGCATTTGATACAGAGGAAGCTTGGGTTCATTTCTTGCGGTGTTGGAATATTGTTGTCTATTCAACCACGGAAAATGATTATAAAGAATCATTACGCAGGTTGGAGACTGATTACAATGACTTTAAGGATGTGCTAAAATATCTTCATTGTACATGGTTACAGCCACATAAGGAGCAATTTGTTGGAGCTTGGACAGATAAATATATG
Organism: Saururus chinensis; assembly: GCA_035235625.1. Classification (NCBI taxonomy): domain Eukaryota; kingdom Viridiplantae; phylum Streptophyta; class Magnoliopsida; order Piperales; family Saururaceae; genus Saururus; species Saururus chinensis. The sequence continues at coordinate 41,047,815 of CP141145.1, forward strand.
CATTTTGGCAATAAAACCACAAATAGAGTTGAAAGCATGTATGCAAAACTTAAAAGTGGTTTGACATCTTCAATGGTCAACATTCTTCATTCATGGAGTAATATTGATGAAGTTGTCCAAGCTATGACATGTTCAAATTCGGAAATCTTTCTAGGAAAGTAGGTTCAAGAGATGTCACCGTTATAGAATTCCTTTTTATAAAGAGGTGGTTGGATTAGTGTCAAGGGCTGCATTGGATATAATAGATGAAGAAAAGAAATGTGTGGAGCAGTACCCCATTTTGAAAGAAGATTGTCAACATGAACTAATGAATACACATGGTCTGTCGTGCAAACACCAATTGTCAGAATGGCTACTTGAAGGCCGCCCTATGCCGCTGAATGGAATTCATAAACATTGGCAAACATTATATGTCTTTGGAAAAAATAGGTCATCAATGGAACATGAGCTTTTGGAGTACTTGGAGAAAATATCCACTCGATTTGATATGGCAAGTGATGAGGTTAAAACTCAAATATTATCTCAATGTAGGGATATTGCAGATCCTAAATCAAACTGGTTGGATATGCCTTCAATGCCCACAAAGTCACGTGGAAGGCCCAAAGGTAGTAAAAATAAGCACGATAATTCTACTAAGCGAGATCCTTCAGGTTTTGAATACATTGCAGCAGAGTTAAAAGCTCAACAAAATGCAGGGATGAAGAAGTTGAAGATATCAAAGAAGTTAAAACAAAGTAATGTCAAAGAAAGATATGTGAATTGTCTTCCTAGTACTATTTATCCATACGTCAAGGACATTTTCGACGTTATGGCAGATGGACATTGTGGGTTCCATGTAATCTCCATTGCCTTAAGAATGGGTGAGCTTGGATGGAGAAAGGTAAGAGCAGATCTTGTATATGAATTATCTACCTATACACCCAAATATGCTAGTATTTTTGGTGGAAATGAGAGGATTGATGAATTGATAGAAAGTTTATCCTTCTTTGGAGATGTGGCACCACCAAAGAATTGGATGACCATGCTGGACATGGGGTATGTGATTGCGTCTTGCTACGGTGTTCCTTTGCTTCTTTTTTCAAATCGCATTTCCATGACTATTTTTCCATTTAGAACAGCGCCTACCAGTAAGCTGAAAAAGATTTGTATGGCTGTAACGCCCGCCCATTTTAGGATAATATAATATTAATGATCCTGTCCGACGTGCGAAATTAGTACACACGAACCGGACTGACGGGCGTTAATCGTGAAACGATCGTATGCTCAATGTAGAATACGTCGGAGTAATTGCACAGCCAAGAAAATAAAAACATATTGACAAAAAGTTTATAACATAAGTTTAATATACATATCAAAATTTACTGTACATGGAGCCAGTAGTTATAAAAACATGATTATCCTGACACATCATGTCTTTACACGTTGGTCACATATATAATTACATTATGTAGAAAACACACAACTACTTGAAAAACTTTTCTTCTTTCCCTTCCTCCATCGTCGCAACATCTGCAAGGGCTGGGGGTGCATGAGTATATTTATACTCAGTAGGTTTGTTTAAAAATCTAAAATAAATGCTAAGCAAAAACATCTTTTAAAATCAAATCAAACAAATTCACAAAATCAATCAAATCCACAAGCCGCGATACCCAACGGCCTACCTCCGCGCTCATGGGACAACGGAGGCCACTAAGGGAAGGAGTTTTCCCATGATGCTCCACCCTGTGCGCGCCACTAGCCGATCATTTTTCTCGGCGGGCATCAAAACAGTGTACGAAACCACAACACTATGTAGTACGTACAAAATCAATCAATATACGTAGCAAAATTGTCACATAATTCAAGAGAAAATCCATTCATCAGTTAAAACAAGTATCATACTTATACTTAAATCAAATACTTCAAGAAAGATGGACTCAAATCAGCAAAGCAGTTATTTAGAGTTTAAAACACCCTACCTTAGCCTTGAATATAAAATTCATCAATATAAAGACTCCAGAAGGTGAAAATAACCCCACCACAGTGTTCAGCACGTTCGCTTTAGCAGAGAATGCCTTTTGAACGGGTAGAATAGGGCTTGAAATGACTAAGAAACAAAGAAAAAGAAGAAAAGGGGAAGATTAAGGAAGAGGCACGTTTTTCGAGGTCTTAGAGGCGTCGCCTTGAGAAAATAACACTTCCGGTGCGTAGAGCACCCTTGAATTAGTAGGAAACGGGTCTTGGAACGTGAAAATCGGACTTAAAATGGGTCAGAAATGAAGAAAACAAAGGAGAGGGGAAATGCGAGAAAATAATGGCCGGAATGGGTTTAAATAGGGGAGGAGGAGGAGTTTTCCGGCGGGCGCCGCCGCCGGAACCGGTGGGCGCCGCCGGCGCCGCCACAAAAACGGACGGCGCCCACTGGCGCCCCCGCGCGTTGTGGGCGCACGTGACGAACGCGCGTTCGTCACGCGCGGTGACGAACGCGCGTTCGTCACCGCGAACGCGCGCGCCCGTCGCGCGTTCGTCGCGCGCGCCGCGCTGAGCCGCGCCGCCGAATATATATATATATATATATATATATATATATATATATATATATATATATATATATATATATATATATATATATATATATATTTCTTTATTATTTATTTTAATTTCTAAAAATTCCAAAAATCGTAACTTCCTATCCCGAACTCCGATTTGCGCGTTCTTGGTACCGTTGAGTTCGTATTCATGAGCCCTACGATTCAAGACCACTAAAGAACCATTTTACCTAAATTTCAAAAGTGGGTCCTGCCGGTTGAACACGTTTCCCGAGGTCATAACTTTTGTTCCCGACCTCCGATTTACGCGTTTTACGACTCGTTACGCTCATCTCCACAAGCTCTACCATACTCTTCTAAAATATTAACTCGTAAAAATCTCTAAAATATTAAAAACTCCAAAATCATTTTTACTGAAGACATAAAATTTTACCGAGAATTTAGAGTCGTTACAATGGCACATGTCAACGGAAACCATTTCGTAGGCGTCCATGTTACACATAACTCCCCAGTGCCTACTATTGCAGCTGTTTGGAGAAGATATCATGAACCGCCTGCTAATGCTTGGGAAAAGTTATATAATGATTGAGTTTTTGATATGCGTCCATGTGGTAGCATTCCACCATCGTGTGCGACGGTTTCACTAAGTGATAGTTTTGAAGAGCCGACAGTGGAATTCTAACTAAAGATGGGATTTATTGACATTGTTTACGGATATATGTTTATGATATTTTGGATACAATTGGAAGATCTTCACTTTATTAAAAGAGTTAATAATGCATATTCGAGTTACTGTCTTCTTCGTGGCGGGGGGTACCCCCCGTCTGTTTTCAAAGATTGTTATGGGCACCGAGTGCCCCCCGCCACTTCGTACACAAAGTGGCGGGGGGTACCCCCCGTCAAAGCGAATCCAGTAACTCGAATGAGTTAGTGTCTTCTTCGTGGCGGGGGGTACCCCCCGTCTGTTTTCAAAGATTGTTATGGGCACCGAGTACCCCCTGCCACTTAGTACACAAACAGGCGGGGGGTACCCCCCGTCAAAGCGAATCCAGTAACTCGAATGAGTTACTGTCTTCTTCGTGGTGGGGGGTACCCCCCGTCTGTTTTCAAAGATTGTTATGGGCACCGAGTACCCCCCGCCACTTAGTACACAAACAGGCGGGGGGTACCCGTCAAGCGAATCCGGTAACTCGAATGAGTTCTTGTCTTCTTGGTGGTGGGGGGTACCCCCCGACTGTTTTCAAAGATTGTTATGGGCACCGAGTACCCCCCGCCACTTAGTACACAAACAGGCGGGGGTACCTGATCAAGCGAATCCAGTAACTCGAATGAGTTACTGTCTTCTTCGTGGCGGGGGGTACCCCCCGTCTGTTTGCAAAGATTGTTATGGGCACCGAGTGCCCCCCGCCACTTTGTGTACGAATTGGCGGGGGGTACCCCCCGTCACAGCGAATCCAGTAACTCGAATGAGTTACTGTCTTCTTCGTGGCGGGGGGTACCCCCCGTCGGTTTTCAAAGATTGTTATGGGCACCGAGTGCCCCCCGCCACTTTGTACACTAATTGGCGGGGGGTACCCCCCGTCAACGCGAATCCAGTAACATATTTGTGGGGGTTCTTTTGCGAAGTAGGAATGAATTGGGTTCCATTGTATACAGTTTTTCATCCTGTTCAACATACTACAACCATTCAACTGTTTTCACCATACAACTAACCTATACCACTGCATTCAGCAATCAAATAACCTCTCGTGCATCATTTCGAGTTCCTATTCAACATACTAAAAACATTCAACTGTTTTCACCATACTACTGACATATAGCACCACAACAATGACACACAAACAAATACCTTTCCACTTCAGCAATCAAATAACCTGGTGCACATTTCGAGTTCCTGTTCAACATACTAAAAACATTCAACTGTTTTCACCATACTACTAACATATAGCACCACAACAATGACACACAAACAAATAACCTGTCTACTTCAGCACTCAAATAACCTGGTGCACATTTCGAGTTCCTGTTCAACATACTAAAAACATTCAACTGTTTTCACCATACTACTAACATATAGCACCACAACAATGACACGCAAACAAATAACCTGTCTACTTCAGCACTCAAATAACCTGGTGCACATTTCAAGTTCCTGTTCAACATACAAAAAACATCATTCAACTGTTTCAACACGAAATCCTTTATATAAATCAAAATTTAAAGGTCTCTAAGACTGAAATTAAAATGTATCTAAGATACGACAAACATTAAAGTGTCTCAACAAACGAATCAATCTGAGGCTATTTAGAAACCCCCTTTCCCTTTCCTTTTACTACTCTAGTCTTAGTTCGAGTTGCCATTCTTTTTCCTGTGTCACTTGGAGCAGGTTCATCGTAAAGAAGCTCTTCAAGTGCTAAGCTTACTTTTCTCTTCCCTTCATTGTCTTGAAGAGCCGTCAACGAATCTTGTAACAAGGCAATTGCTTTTTTCTTGTGGACAAGCTGCATAATGGAAAACATTAATATATATATATAGAAGTATCCATCAATAATACTAACAAAATTACCCATTCTTCTTCATTTTTCTGTGAGTCTGTGTAGTCCAATGCATAAACTTGGCCATCTGGATTTTGCACCAAGGGGTGTGACACTAATTTAAACCACTGAATGTAATCAGGTGCACAATCCCATGGATTTCTACATAAGTTTCCACATTCTTTGGAAGGCAATGTATGTCTATTGTTCTTCTTCCAAATGTTTATGTTCACATCATACACAAGCTTGTACCCCTTCGCGTGTGCACCCCTGCTAGATCCTTTGTGTATTGGTTGTGGTGGTGGTGGAGGGATTGTTTGGATAAATCCAAACTGTCTTAGTACCCTTGCAGGATTATGAGGTTCCCTAATTTGAAAACAAAAAAGGAACCCTAAGTACAATGAATTACCAGCTTGTGGATAATGCGCCCTTTCTTCTCTGTATGGATCCCATATGACCTATGAGGCAATACACATGGACGTTATAATCTTACTAGAGAATTGTTATAATTGCAACCAATGAAAATGTGAAATTAACATATTATACCTCTTGTGCATCTAAATGATCAAGCGCTTCCCTGAATTTAATAAGCTTATGAGCAGGATTTATTGGCTGTGATATACTGCCCTTCCAGAGTAAGGCTCATGGCTGCCCCTTTTCATACAACACATTGGGGACTGATCTCTCAATTTTTATATGTTCATATGACCATGCCTACAATATAAGAAAAACAATTATTATATCTCTAAGCAATATGTGACACAATAATAAATAACAAATACCTAAACAACTGTCATCATACCTCCAACAATGTGAGATAGCCACCGATTTGCCGCGCTTCTGTTCTTGATGCAATGCCCAATTGACGATATAAAAATGCAAGGGCAGTTGCTCCCCATGCATACTTGCCGATGCTATCCACATTCATAAGTAAATTTAAGTACTTTGCCGAAACTTTCGTTCCTGATTTGTCGCACATGATTGTACACCCTAGCAAATATAGAATATAAGCACGAGCGGCACAATCAATATCTTCCTGGGTAGCATCCTCTGGCAGTTGTCGAAATGTATCCCGCAACCAATTCAATGTCAAGCCCTTCCCTTTGCATTTGCTCAATTGGTCTTCAATTTCTTCTTTGTCAATCCCTAGGGCATTGACACATTAATCGACCAACTCACCACTATTAAAGTCAGGGGTCACCACGGCATGTCCTCTCACCGGAATCCCTATCAGTTGTTGGACATCATCCAAGGTGATAGTCATCTCTCCAAATGGCATGTGAAAGGTATTCGTTTCCGGGTACCACCTTTCAACCAACGAAGAGATCCACATCCTATTAATAGTCTTGTAGGATACATACGTCAATGGATATAAGCCACTAGCCTCTATCAATTGCGTTATTCGACTATCATGGATATCCCAATCGGCAAGCTTCTTATGGTGATGAACACATCGGAGAGGTCCACGGTCCTATACAAAAGTAGTATATACTATGTTAAAAAATTGTGTATAATGAAAGCATTTATTAAAGGTTTTTAAAAGTAAATCAACTTACCTTGCTTTTCCATATATCTTTCGACACATGAGTCAGGTAACAATTTAGTACTGTCATTTCTACCGGTCCTCCAGGAAAAGGATAAGTTTCATCCTCTACTGTCTGACCTTCTTCATCCTCCCCTACATTGCCTTCTTGTTCTTGATCAACATCAGTGGTTTCTTCATGAACTTCGTGTCTTCGCTCCACTGCATCTGGATATGCTTCAAGGCCATCATCGGCCACTCCATCTTTTGTTTCAGCTCGTCACCGCCTATTTGATGCAGTTGGGTGTGTCCTCATCATCTAGCGTACGGAGAATCAAAGCAAAGATCAGCCTCAACATTATTTAATAGTCATTGAATTAGTAACAATATATGCATAAACCCCATAATACCACTGCTATCAGAATTATAGAATCCTTGCAGAACATGGATAAAATTTGAATGATCATGGAAGATGAAGACCACGGCACTAGATGGTACAAAGTTTAATAATAAAAAACAACATCGCACAAAAAACATGTAAGGTAAAACTTCCAGCCCAAGTTAGTTCGTTAACAATAAGAACCACAGAAACATAAAGAACCTACTACCCTTACATAAAGCCTCTGCAAATAGCATCAAAGGAGATATGATCATAGCATGGACTATTGCAATCAAAATGATCAGTTTAGAAATATCAGAGACATCATTACATGGTATGAAGACTCAGTTAGACAATGAAACCAATGAACAGAAAAAACCAATGCTGACAATCCAATTCATAGGCACTTCCACACAGGTGATAGAATTGGGAGGTAAAAATTAGTAACAACAAAATGGAACGTAAAAATCCTTTGAAATATGATACTCGTCCTGCTTGAAAAATGAAATAATTAGGCAACCAAGATGAATGGATGAAAATGTATAAAAGATAAAAATAAAATAAAATAATAAAGATACGCTATTGCGATCAACAAAGAAATCAAAACGCCCAAAAGTGTCCCACCTCACGGGCAGTTCAAAGGATGTGAGAAAATAAGAAATTAGACATTTTTAAAAAAAACAACGAACAAGTAGAAGGGCTAATGAAAACTGAAATTATAGCAAAAGTTGTGATTGCGGCGCCGATGAAACCAAACAGGAGTACCCCCCACAGCTTCAGCCCGTCGCGTCCAGAAAGTGTAAAAACCTTACCTTTTCCATGGTAGCGGCAGCTTTGGAGTCATTGGTGGAGGTGGAGCAGGAGGCGCTGTTCCGGCAGAAGCAAAAAAGGCATTTTTCCAGCGAAGGCGAAACACAGGCTGTTCCGGCGGAGGGAAACAAGGCGCTGTTTCGGCAGAGGGGAATTAAGCGTTGTTCCGGTGGAGGGGAAAGAAGATTCCAGGCGCGGATTGGAAGATTTTTCCGGTAGAACGACGAAGCGCCGCCACTGGGGGAGACCGGAGAGGCTGAAGATCTGTTTTCTCGCCGCTGCCGCTAGAGGGTGAAAATGACGGGGTATACAGGGTTAAAAAATATTAACTGCACTATTTAGGAGTTGTGGGGTGTAACTGAGCATTTTTTACGTTTGTACTCGGGGTGTACAAGTAATGGGGGATACCAGGATAAATCAGGGGTTCAAATAGCACTCTTCTTTCCAAAAACTTGGAAAATCTTAATTTATATCTTTTATTATCTAACATGCACGGGTATTGCATTCTTGGCCTATTCCGTTAGCACCAAGCTTATTCATCCATCGTCATCGTCTGTACATCCAATGCCTACTTAATAATTCAGCTTTATCTTTTTGAATGGTGAATAGACCAAATAATTAGGACAGGCAAAAGCAAAGCGGTAACATGAAGTCAAGAACATTAACAAGCACCCAACAACGTAAACACCACACAAGCTCACCAACAAATATAGATGTAAAGCACATACATGTCTGGAGTAGCTTGAGCAATAATGTCTACTAACTGTCTTCAAGATTGGAGGTTGCGGACCTCAAAGAAGGACCAGTTTTTGACAACGATGTCGTACATGTGGGTAGAGCGGAGGTCGGAAATGTAGAGTGGCCGGCCAGCAGCGGAAGCAGTGGTGGGAGAGGTGGCGCAAACAAAAATTCAATCTTTACACGATCTACAACATAAACATGCAAATTCTAACCATAATTAGCAATATACATGCAAGTAAATCATTCAATCAAAGGAAAACTAATTAAGATGGGATGATACAAACTGACCTTGGGCTTGATCCAGCCCTAGCACACTCTTTTCTTGAAGATCTAATCCGCCAAAAGATAGATCTAATTAAACAAACAAGAGAAGCAAGGATTACCTTTTTGTGACGATTCCTTTCAAACCCTTGCTTGGAGTGAAGAAATTCTCAGCACAACAGCCTCTTCTCTTCAGCCCTTCTACAGCCTCCTCTTCACAACAAAGAAGGAGAGATCCTCCTTTAAAAAACCTCGCGCAGGCCACACTCAAACAAGAGAGAGAGGGGGGCAGACTGGTTTGGAAGAGAGGAGAAGCTAGAGAGATGGGAGGGGGTAGGAGAAGAGAGAAGAGTGAGATCTAATTCACAAATTAGATCCACAAAAGAGGGGGACGCCCCTTCCTTGAATGAGAGAGAATATTCTCTCTATTCTCTCCAATATTCCCTCTCTCTCTACCTTCCATAAATGGCGGGCTTAAAACAAATGGGTTGAGATTACATGGGCTTGAGTGCTTAATTTCAACGGGTTTAACATAGAGGCTTGATCACAACGGGAGCGGGCTCTGTGTGACAGAGCCCGCGGAGGCCTGGACCCCCTGCACACGGCCAAGCCCACGACAGGGTCGACCCCTCGCTAATTACGTGGGTCCCACCTTCATCACATAATTCGCGTGTCTGGGCCCCACAATGTATAAATACACACCTAGATATATGTCTAGTGTACGTGTGTGACATATGTGGGTTTTATTCGAATTATGTGTAACGAAGGTGCATATGGGGTCGGCGCGACCACCCCCACCACTCTTTGACCCCGTGGCCTGTACCGGCTCACCTAGACCGCCACACTGTTGGACCAAACCAGGCCCAAGCCCATACCATAGTCCAACACGAAAATTCTCGTGCGAATGATATGAGGTGTGCTGAGTCCAGAGAGCGGTGGAACTGTATGAGGCCCGTTTGTTGGCCTGGGATCTCGTAGCGCTGCCAGCCCAACTCAGTGAGCCGCTGCTCCAGCTCCGCGTAGGATGAGATGACTTGGTTGGAAGGAAGGTAGACTAGGACATGGCGGCGGCGCTGCCGAACACAGCTGAGAAGGTGGTCGCCTGGGGACACCTTGGTGGGGTCTGAAATTAGACGAGCCACGCCATTTTTTAATACCCAGACCCCCGACATTAGGCGACTGGAGATAACTGGCTTCCTATTTCCTGGCCTGGAACAGATATCTTTCTCGTTGATTAGTGGAGACTCGTCTGTTGAGAAGCAGTGAGCTTGAGAGACAGAGAGAGAGAGAAGAGAGGGAGTCCTTTTATACTGGAAGAGGTCCAGGCCAGATCACTGGACAAAGTAACCGGAAAAGACACAAACGCCCTGTACACATGGTTTTCCTGGTCATAATTTTTTGGTGCAGTGTCATCAGTAACTGTCTTTCTCATGGTTTTCTTGCTTGTTGAGATCTTAGATCATTTTCATAGGATCCACTCCATTTCATGCACGTCGCCGTATCAACGTAGAACGATTATAACATCTCTGGGAACTTTAGATGTTAAAGCTACACATGCGTTCACTTTGCAATGGATTCATGTACTTCACACCGTCATTTGAATTGCTCCAAGACCATCAAATGGCTTTTAAAAAAATGGTAAAAATCATTCAGCGCACCACTATTTCTTGTAACAGCTGATGTTAAAGCCAGATTACCACCACCCTTCTTATCTTCCTGTTTTTTAGTGTCACAATTTGGAAACAAATGAAGGTGCACAACGTACGTATTAGAAGATGCTCCAATAGTCATCCCACATTAGTAACTCTATTTAATTAATTTTTTAAAATATATTACTATGGGATAATATATGGGAAACGATAAACACCGTCCTAAAAAATGCGTTCACAGTCACAGTGTGGTCATGGGTACAAGCCATATCAGATCATTGTAGGGACCACAATACTTCCAACCCTGAACACGCATGCATCCCAGAACATGGGGTTTCTTATTTTTACTGGTAAAATTTTACCAGCATTTCCGCCTCCAGTTCGGCGAATCCAAAGTAGTCTCGTCGGTTTTGAACCAGCAACGACTTTCAGCTGGAACTACCACGGGTCAGGCAATTGAAAACATGTGGTCATGGGGTACTAGAAATATATATTTTTATTTATTTATTTATATATCATTGTAGGTTTTTTGTTACCATCAACTACTCTTAATACTTTTATAATAAGCTCTAAGATGATAACTATATCTTTGACAACATCTCAAAACCTGTTACTCAACACCACATTTTCAACCTCTTTTGTTTGTTTTGTCCCATTTAATTTGTGATTAAATCATTTTTCTGATGCAAACATGGCTTTTAAACTTTGTTTCTATTTTAAAATATTAGAAAGTACTACAAAGTTAGTAGCAAATCATGTAATACCTGGTTGAACTAACTCCCCAGATGTGAACTCTCTCGTCAATACTAATACCCCTAAGTGGTTATAGATGAAGTTAGTAATTGTTATTGCCTGTCATTGTACTTGTCATTTTATCCTTAGTTCTAATATCTTTTAGCATCAAATCTATACATTGTACAACACAAGGGGTCTAATATAAATGTTTTATTTTTGCTTCAAGATGTTTACTTGCCTTTTTGTAGTTAGATCCATTGTTCGTAACAATTTGTATAACATTTTCCTCACCAATCTCTTCAACTTCCTCATCCATTAACTTTGACAAGTGCTTGTAGTCTTTTACCTTATTTGAAGCATCAACTGACTTTGAGAAAATAATTCTACCAGCAGAAATTGATGATACTCAATTTTGTTTTTCCAGCCCAACTGTCACACATAATAGTATCACCAAATGTTTCCCAAGTTTTCTTCATATCATTTATATGTTGTTTCAATTCTTAAATCTCCTCCTCTAAGTAGATTCCATATACTTCTTTGGCAGTGGCCGCTTTCACATAGTCTTGTATGGATCTTGAATCTCACTAGCCATAGTCTTGTAATAGGGAGAATTGCATACATGAGCTAGAATATAGTTGTAAAAAGGAAATTTTGAAATAGCTTTGCCAATTTTTTTTCTTCCCTTTCCTAGCCATGTCTCATCCAACCTACTTTGTTTGACAATTTTTTACCTAAATAAGTACATCCCAACTAATGGTGATTATTTCCCCATTTTACTCTCCTTTGATCTTGAGCCAACATGTCCTTTATCAAAAGCCTCTCTCACACTTTGAGTTTTACACAAACCTTTAGATCCATTGGCACCCCTTAACATGTCCTCCTCTTCCTCTTGATGTGCAAATGCTCGATTCTCATGCATTGCTTCTTTCAATTTCTTTTTTTCTCTAATTGACAATTCTTTATCATCATCATCATTATTCATATAATTGTCATCATCAACATCAATTATATTCACACTTTGCTTATTCTTACTTCCTCGCAAATGCTCTCTTCTTTTCATTTTCGCTTCCTTTGGGCACGTTGGAATAATTGGGCATTACTACCTAAACCAGCCAAATGAAGCTTTAATCGTGTGACACCTCCCCCGACCATGATATGCCCACACCAATTACATTGCGTCTTATGCCTACTTTCACCAACCATTGTACCGTGATTCCACCCAATGTCAAGCTCTTTTTCCTTTGGTGTCATCTTGAAAACCCTAAATACTTACCAAATTCCCTATAAAATTGGAACATATGTGAATGGTTTAGGTCCAACAACAAGAGTTATGTTTCACAAGTAAATTCATTTAATGATACTAACAAGGAAAAGGTAGCATCGTGACATTTGACCATAAAGAAACTAAAAACTCACCCCTTCTTTCTTCAACTTGGAGTGTAATCAAACTAAAAGGTTGTTTTTCCTAGGGGAGCTCTCGTAAAAGATACATATTTTGAGAACAAATCCTATTCATTTCATGTTAGGATATTAAAATTGAGACAAGAGTGATTGCTTAGGAGAAAGTGTGTGACAAGGACTATCTTTAAAAGCAAATAAAGATGGAGCTCGAGACTATGGTATGGATAGGAAAATCTTCAATTAATATCCCTTATTAACAAAGGTTGCATTCTCAATTCATGATGTCTTGTTCAACTTTTAATATTAATTTTACAATGTTAAATTTAGTCTTAGCAGTAGGTAAAATTGGTTTATGGTGTCCAACAAAAAGTGAAGCTATAATTACAACTATTCTCTTTTTTTTTTCTTCTTGTGATAGGCTCAATGATTCCCAACAATTCCAATGTAGCAAAAAACAAGCATACAAACTATAGGGCAAGGGAATCTGATCTTGTCTAGAAGCTTGTTCAAACGTGACGACATAGGCAATTGGTGTTTAGATAGGATATTGACCAATTTTGAAGGTGATTTCCAATTGGTAGTTTGATGAGAGGGAGGCCATACATAGATGTGTTGTTATAAAATCAAGAGTTTTTTTGCATCATATACAAAAAAATAGCTACTTGGGTGAAAAGAACAAAATTCTCTGCACAAGTGAAACACCACATGAAACCTTAAAGAATTGCGGAAGCAGTATTATGACAAACCATATTGTTAGGAATAAATGTTGAGCAGTATTTTTATCAAGTTTCAAAAATGCCACTTGCTTCACTAGTTAAAACATAAAGTGCATACTGCAGGATAGATTTTGCAGAAACTAAGCAACTTTACCTTTACACCAGGACTACCGGGCTTAGGAGTAGTTGTACTCCCAAAGTTGAATTTTGATTTCCTTTCAGCAGGTTTCAGTATTTGGAATGAGCACATTAGAGTCTCATCCACACTCATCATAGCACCTGCATTGTCAAACTCTCTACAGTAATTTGGATCAGAAAATATCGTCACAAGTTGTCGATTAGCAAAAAAACTCATAGCTAAGCATAAGCAGGTCAAGACTTTAAAAGGGAACTTGGAGTTAGAGAGCGTCTGCATAAGCCAACGACAAAGACATGCGGACGGAAGAAAAGGCAAACAAATTAGAGAAGGCAGGAAGACAGATCAAAGAAGGAGAACTGAAGATGGAAGAAGAGGTGAAAGAAAATGGAGCTTTGAATTTGTATTCGTCAGTTAGGGAAATTAGATTAGAGAAGGTAGGAAAACAAATCAGAGAAGGAGAACCAAATTTGCCACTATGATTGAGGAAAAGAGAAGCAGATGTGGGTTCAACAGGTTTTACCAAATCCACCGCCACGATTGAGCAGAAGAGAAGCAAAAATCCCAATCACTCTTTACTATTCCACCGATTGCCCTCTTCCCCTAACCTTCGGACATGGAAAGCCAGTGATTGCCCAATGAAGATAGAAGAATGCCAAAGATCACTAGAGATTGTTGGATATCGTACTTGGCTGATGACCTCCCTGTGCTCCTCTCACTCTGCCTACTGGTTGAAATCTCAAGAAGAAGATGAGGTCAGGAGTCGGGACATTAGGTTTCCACGATGATTGCCCATAGAAGATGAAGAATTCTTCTGGTCGAAATATTAAGAGGAAGATGAGGTCGGGACTTAAAAGTCGGGAGTTGGGATGTTTGGTTTTGGGAGGATCAATCCGTATCAATTCGATTCGGGTGAAACTCCCTGTCTATGCCAAAATTTCTTGTGCTCCCCACATTAAAGTCTGGTATTGGCCGATATGGCCTTCCATGCTAACATTACATTGCCTTCCGGCCTCCAGCCTCCGCCATTTCTGCAACCTTATTCTCTTTCTTGTTTTTGTTTTATTATGTGCCAAATGTGCTTTTAATTGTGTTAGCAAAAACATTTACTTTTAAAATTTCTCATTTTTTATGTAAATTGTGTTTTCATATACTCTCGTCGTCTTATATTAACAACTCTATTTAATTTTTAAAAATAAATGAAAAGAAAAATATACTTTTAATTACTTTTAAATTGATAAAACACTAACTATTTTTTGTAATTGAAAGAACCAAAAAAACTGGGGGGATAAGGGCAAGGGCCAACCCACTTACCATAAAGAAAAACAGTAAAACAGAAAAGGAGAAAACAATAATAGAAAAAGAAGGACATCAATCTTCCTAGAAGCCTTATAGAAAACATGTATTCAAGATAAACTGTTTCTTGTTGAATACTTCTATGACATTTCTGAGTTCCTTCACAATATATACTTAGCCTTGAGTCTGTTGCTCTCAGCCTAAATAAAACTAATATAAGTAGTGAAATTTGACTTCATCAACTTTGCATTGAAGATTGATATTTATATATTGGAACAGCTAGCAAAGCTCTCCTTGAAAATCAAGAACAATTCTATATAGGTTGCAATTTTTCTCAACACAATTCTCCACACAATCCTTGAGTAGGAACAGTCATAGAAATCATTGACTGATTGTTTCCACAAAGGGTGCACCATTTTGAAAGCTCGAAGCCACGATTACAAAGATTATCTATTGTAAGCAACCCCTTGTTTAAGGCTAACTAAGTGATAAAGGAGTAGTGATTTACTCTATGCTTAAACCAAATTAACCAGCTCAAACCAGTCCAACTTAGTTGCCCAAGATCTTTTAAAATCCCAATCAAACTTGAATGTGAATATACCCATAGAAGATTTCCATACCAAAGAATCATCCACAGTATTGAATGCTTTTTTTATGAATATTAAGAAGGTCTATAAGCTGTAAAGAGCAAGCTGAGAAGACATCCTGCAAATTCCATTTACCTGCAACTAGGGAATCAACAAGTCTATCATCAAGTGTCCCACCCAATTGCAAAGTAGTTCTTCAGCCAAACCTCAGGATAAGTATAATTGCTTCCACCCAGGGGTCCAACTAATTGAAAATAATTTTCTAATAACCAATATTATAAAACAAAAACCATAGCCAGGTAGTCTAAATTAGCGGTCCAAATGGTTTGGTTGTCTTACACCCATGATTACATTTACACAACAAAGAATCTTATTAGTGAGGACCAACTACAATAGTTTTAGTAAGCCAACGTTATTTAAGTTTTGAAATTCTTCTAACTCCCAAGCCTCCTTCCCTCATCAACTTACAAACTTTGAGCCAAGAAATATTATGAAGGGAAGAGGACGATTTGTGCCCTCGCCAAAAAAAGATAGAAAAGATGCTCTAGAAACAACAATAAACTTTCTTTGGCAATATAAATCAAGCAGTCCAAAAAAGTTGCAATCTATTAAGAATTGATCCTTATAAATAAGCTCAAGCCTATGTGCATAGCGTAAAAGTCTAGTCTTCCAAAAGGGGCGTGCATAGAAAGTTAGACGCTAGGAGAGAGGGATTCCCAAAAAATTGAACTCTTTGAGATATTAGCCTGCAATCCGGAAAAAGGCACCAAATTCATCTAATACACCCCTGATGTGTTGGGCTGAGGACAATGACTCGTTAGAAAAAAATTAGAACATTATACGCAAAGAGAAGGTGCGATATCGGGGGTATTCGGAAAAGTCAGGGGCCAAATGAGACCCTAATCACATTTGGAATGAAGCATTGCAGCAGAAAAAGCGTCCATGCATAAAACAAATAAAAGGGAGGATAGAGGACAACCTTGACGAAGCCCATACCTATGAAATGATCAATAAAAAGAAAAAACATATATAAGAAAAAAACTAAGCATGGTACACTAAAGACTCATAAGAAAATAACCCTAATCATACGAAGAAATCAGGGACAATATTTTCGAGAAAGACCTCATGAGCATAACAATGACGAATATGAGAAGAATAAAGCGGATAAAACAACCGCACAATATATGTTTTAATTGTTACAAGAAAGAATGCATTGCTATCTAATGCCCTGAAAATGATGATAAATTCTATAATGTTCGCAATTTCATGCTAACGTAAATACGAATGAGTAATAAGGAGGAAGAAAATGAGAGCAATGGTTCTAAGACTCAGAACAAAACTCAAAATAAAGAGTACAGATATGCTGGGTGGGCACACCCATGACAATTGGTGAGAGTGCCCAATCAGAGCTAGCCATGTTGGGAAAACGCGTTTGACACAGTGTTTTCCCAACATGGTTAGCTGTAATTGGGCACTCCTACCGATCCCAATCCTAAAATAAATGGCATCTATACTCAGCAGAAGTCTTTATTAAAAAAATCCATCTTCATTGTTAAGAACAATACTTCTTCCGGTCCTATATTAATAACTATATTTAAAAAAATAAAAAATAAACTTTTAATATATTTTTTAAAGTATTCAATAACTTAAATTTAATATAATAAAATTATTAATATAGAATATACTTTTTGCCCAGTGAAGCTATTCATTTAAGGCGGAAGAAGTACTAAATTAGGCAAAGAGATAAATGATTTGAAATCTCAGAAAACAAGGACTCAGGTGTCGAGACTTTGAGCTTAAGGAACAGCGAAGCCGCTGCAACAATTTTAAGAGCAAGTGAGCAACAAAATAAAAAATTAGTTAAGAACAAGATCCCTTTGACGCAAAAGAGTTATGCTCAAGTTAATCAAGCAGAAATTCTTATCAACGTAATAACTTTTTCTAGAGAAAAAAAATATATATATAAAAAAATCAACTCATCTTAACGCCTCTGGCAATCCATCAAATTTCAACGCCGCCTCCGTAGACTGAAGTGTTGAGGTCCTTACTTCTTCACGTTATGAATACAGTTAAATCGTTATCTGAAACCATCCGTCAACGCCCGTTACTTCCTAGCAAATTGGTTCCCTCCTCCACCAATAACTAGGCTCGACGACCCTCCTGTTGAACCGCGTCTCTTCAACGTGTGCACTCGACTCGAGACGCTTCAAACGATGACTTGTAGCCGAGATTCCAATAGCTGGACCAGAATAGATGCGTCTCCGTCTGAAAATTGATTGGATTATATAGACGCTCAATTAGAATTGACCCGAAAGACTGTGTGCTTTATTTCGCAGTTAAGATGATAGAAACAAAGAGATACTAAGAAAATATTGTACTTAAATGCGATCATAAGTTTGTTTATTAAGACCAAGACCGAGTCCGGGTCAACTTCCAATATAATCACGCTAGCAAAATGAGCCCCGGGACTGGGTCATGAATCTTGCGCTGTCGATAACATCCATGTTGGTATCTCGGGATTATATATTTCTGCAACGATACTCTCAACGCATAGCCTCCTTTCAAGAGAAAGAGAAACAGAGAGAGAGATAAAGAGAGAGAAACAGAGAGAGGGGCAGAGAGAGAGATGGGAAGCGGCATTTTGGAGGTGACGCTCATAGAAGCGAAAGGACTTGCCAACACCGATTTTCTGAGTAATTTCTGTTTTTTGTTCCCAATATTTCCCAGTTTTTACTGTCTCCCCATGTTCTTCATGTAGAGAAAAAATTCGTGTGACCATGAATTCTGTTATGTAATTATTAGATGTTGTTTGCTTTGGTAATTTTTGCTTTTTTTAGTATTTCCATATGAATGAAATTTCATCTTAGCTCCTTACCAATATCTCGACTCATATTTTGTATTAAAAAAAAATAATCTCGAACCTCTCTTTCAAGTCGCCCAATACCTTCCCACTGAACTTCCTTCGTATATTAATACAAATCGTCACCGACTGAACATAGTTATATGTGTTCCTTCCACCATGAAAGAAGGGAGACATGGCTTTCTCGAGCATTCTTGTATCTTACAGACTCTCTATTTGGGAAAAAACTAGTTAATTTCTCGTTGGAAGCTAACGGTACCTCTTTTGTTTAACGGTTCTTGTCTTCTGAATTTTTACAGACAAGATGGATCCGTACGTGATCGTTAAGTATAAAAATCAAGAGCGCAAGAGCAGAGTTGCAAGAGGTAAGTGAAATTCAATTTGAAGTCGTTCACTCGACAAGCCAGTTCGTGTCTTTTGAAGTTTTTTTTTTCGATCTCACATACGCCCAACTCAAGCTGCCATGGACATTGGCCATCCCATGGTCCCATCCATGTAGCTTAATTAACTTGCAAAATGATGGTCCTGTTCTATCATCCATACGCTCCCTTCTGCATATATACTATGGTTCATACTGTGTATGCAAACTTGTATGTACGATCTGTACAAAAAAACGTGTTTATATGTACGATTTGCACTGCTGAAAAGTGACTAGTCTTCACCTGACAGTTCAGGGGGTTGAGGGTGCCCGTGAGCTGTCAGTTTTGACCAATTTGGTGGGTGACTCGAGACTTTGTAGATCAAATTAGAATCTTTATCATCATATACACTCTTGACATAAAATAAAGATTATACACGTATTAATCAACACGATTAAGTTTTTTTTCTTGGTAAAAGAATAAGTATGGTTACTAATATTTAACTCAGCAGTACTATGTTTCTACTGTGAAAATTTTAATAATTAATTGGTAGAAAAAATTAAAGTATTATACCGTTATGATTTTAAAGCCTACTGACGACTCAACTCCACTAGTCAAATTGTAGTTTAACTATTGTCTGGAAGGTTCTAATTGAACAAAAAAAATTAATCATAAAATTCATTATGAACAGTCCGTTTATTCAAGTTGGTCTTGGGTCTGTTGGTTGCATGGATTGCGAATAGTTAGTGGAAATTAAGCTTTCTATGACATAACAGTAGGTCTCGCATTCGGCAAAAAACTAAGGCAAAGTTGGAACTTGCATGCAGACGACGGTAGGTGCCCCGTGTGGAACGAGAAATTTACATTTAGGGTGGATTATCCAGGAGCAGATGATCAGTACAAGTTAGTTCTTAACATTATGGATAAAGACACTTTCTCCTCAGATGACTTTGTCGGCCAAGCCACGTACATTTTCTACTTTCTTCAACAATCTATCTCAAAGATTTAATGAAAAATTTCTTCAAACAAATTTCCTTGTGGTTGTTGCCATTTTTCTTCAATCCTTTGAAACAAAAATTTGAACTATGAATTTCAGGATCCAAGTGAAAAATGTCTTGGAACTGGGCCTGGAAAATGGAAAAGCTGAAGTACAACCTACGAAGTACCGAGTCATCCTTTCCGACCGCACCTACTGTGGTGAGATTACGGTTGGCATTTCCTTCACCACAAAGGTACCTTACACTTCAACGGAAAATTTCTACTGAAATGAAGTAACAAAAAATAACGACCATGGTTTTAACTGTTGGAGAAACAAAAGCATAGGACGCGTCTAGTCTGACCGGGCTGCATCACTAAATCCCTGTGACCACCCACATAGGGATCCGAACATTGTACATAGAGGGCAATTCCCATCATGTGCAACTAGGAAGCGTTTTTAATGCTCCGCGCTCACTGTGAGCCGAGCGTAAGGAACGCCTGCGAGGCGTTGATTTTCAAGATCAACGGCGCACACGGTGGCGCACATTAGCGTAAGTAATGCTTTTACTAATGTGCGCCACTGTGTGCGCCGTCGATCTTGAAAATCAACGCCTCACAGGCGTTCCTTACGCTCGGCTCATGCTCATCGCGGAGCATTAAAAACGCTTCCGTGCAACTGCCGTCTAAATGTTCGGAGCCCAATGTGAGGCTGGTCACGGGAGTTGCTCAAGAAAACATTTTTTAAATAAAATACTATTTAAAGTGAGTCTACATCCACAAATAGTAGTTGACTTGCAAATTTTATTTTATCTTATTTTGTTGCTACGTGACTGTCAAATTTTAGTTGATAATAGTATTTTGAATTATGTCTTTTAACTTAATACTTTCTTTAAAATTACAGGTTAAAGAAGCAACGGAGAAAGAGAACTATGGAGGGTGGAGATATAGCTCTCACTAAGAGCAGCCTTTGAATTAGATAAAGCAGGCTAGGCTATTTGTGCATTATGTAATTTTAATTCAAATAATTGGATATGGTGTTGTAAAAAAAGGGAAGAAAGAGAGATAAAACAAAGGAATGCTCCACTGTTTGTACCATGACCTCACAAGTAGGTTGGTGTTTGAGAAAGAAGCTTTACTTTGCTCGTGATTGACAATTGAAGATGCATATTTACTTTAACATGCTTCACTGCATAAGAAACTACGATGTTTAGATAATGTGCTAGTTTGTGGGCAGGCAGTCCACTTTTCTTGTACTATAACCTCATAAGTAAACTCTCCATGTAGAGCTTAGGATGCATTCCAATGGTTCTCACCAAACAACTTATACCTTCGGCATGATCACATAGTAAGAAACGGATATGAAAGAGATGATAATGAGTTTTCATCTTTTTAAACGGAATGAAGCCTCCCATAAAACTCAGCTGTGTGAAGCCGAAGTTCACTTTTCTATCTGCTCTAATCCACTTATCTTTAAATCTTTAGATAAGTTTCCCTTCATTCTTTTTTTTTATTAGTAAAATTTTATTAAGCTGAAAGCGCAGGAGAAACAGAAGGATACAAGCATCTTATCTCCAACCTACAGACTTAAGGCAAGAAAAACCAAACCAAAGAGAACATGAAAAGAGCTCCTAGTTAACTCTCAAACAAAGAAAACAAAACAAAAGTTTCCCTTCATTCTAAAGTCATGGAACTTGTAATTTTCTATTTTTTATCTCTCTTGGAATCATTCCTTCATGTCACCCCCTTCAAAAGAAAATTTATAATTGAGGGGTATCTAAGTCCGTAGGACCAGACTAGAAGGGGCAGGGCTTGGCCTCTTAGAGCACTGCATATTCTCCCCAAACTTACCAATCCAATTTTTTTTAAAAAAAGACACTATGTATGTATAGGGAAGTATAGATATGCATTGTTAGTCCAGTTGATAACACATTAAGCTTGAACGATAGGTGGTTAACTAACAAAGCTTATTTGGCGGCTGGATGGTCTCAGAATATAAAAAGCTCAGGAATATTTCTGCTATGGATCGTACTGGTCTGTGGAATTTGAGACTCGGATTCCTTTCCTATCCTTTAGAAAGTACTGGGTGCCTCGACCAAACCCCCAACCTTTAAGGTGGTTTTTCTCCAAAAAAAGTCCAAGAAACAAATCCACTTTTGGCTTAAGAAAATTAGAATAATATTCCGCTCATATATAATATATCAACAGACATTATTCAGATAAAAAAAAAAGAAGAAGAAGAAGAACTTAGCATATACTCTCATACATGATTGTTTCAGAGAGTAAGACATCCCTTCAGAACTGCGCAAAAGACAGTAAAAGCACCCATTAGCTAAATTATGCACTTGAATAGAACAATTACCTTAGCGGTTAATGAATAAGATACGCACCACATTTCGAAGAGGCTTTCTTCTTATTCTGTTGTTTGGGTTCCTCTCCCCACCTGACTGAAGGTAGGTCAGGACCTCAGTCTTCGATCGAAATTGCTTCTTAGTGTATGGATGATAATAAAACTGTGGCATCAGAGCTAAAAATTAGTACACCATTTCAACGTTACTCAAGCATATTTTCACGCAAACTGTGTAAGAGCGGATCAACAAAACAAGAAAACAAAAATGAATCCTTGCGTACTAAAGCTTCCGTCAGTTCATAAAAAAAAAACGATGTCTGCTTCTATATAACCCAACCTGTAATACTGGGTGGTTGGGATCTTTTATGCTTTCATCTTTTCAGTCAGATATTCCCAACATTCTTATGCTTGAAAAAAGGATTTTTTGAGTATTTTGACAAACTAATATAAAAATGCACAAGTATCGTGAGTTAGTAGCAGGATTTATCAGAACGAAATGCGAATTAAGAGGCTGGAACTTCTGTACCTTATCTACCCTGAAGCTGTTCCCGTTCCGGGGTCTGACTTCCATGTGCCAGCCTTCCGGCAACCAGTCGGGTCTCTCGGACGGAGAATTGGGTATCTTCTCTGAACACCCAGTAGCTTGGTGCATAAGCAGTGCCTCATGGGGTCGTCGCTGTCCGTAAGCTTCGTGGATCAGTAGTGCCTTGTACGGCCTCTTAGCAGAAGGCGGCTTGGAGGTGACCTCCACATCCTCCGTCTCAGAATCGTCCGTCATTGTTCGTGACTCTGATGCCACAGCAGATGAAGTGGGAACCACAGCCGATGAAGTGGGAGCCGACCGCTTGCCCTTTAGAGAAGCAATATGTAAGTTGTCGTCAGACTCAGTCTCCGAGTCGGAATGGTCGTGACTTCCAGAGATTTTGGGCACTAACTCATAGGTGGGTGGAGTTACGGGGTCGGCCATTATATCCAAAAGTTATGAGGACTAGCCGGAGATCAGACAAGAGCAGGGAGTCTGAGAGAGAAAGAGAAGATAAACAAGTTTGTGATTCTCTCTGAGAAGAGAAGGTCCAGGCCTACGGTATATATGGACAGAAGTAGGGAGGAAGAAGGGAGAATTCGGGCCCGCTGCATTAGGCAAATATGGCAAGAAATTCCCTTGAGGGGTGCAGCGTGCAGGCAAGTTAAGGACAGGAGGGTGGCTGACTCTGGTGCGTGGGTTTGTCCGGGGAGAGGGGAATTAATGAAACTGCGGGCGGTGACTAATGTCTGATTACTGGCTTAGGAGAAGGTATCCACTGAATAATTGTTCCTGGTCTGGTTTAGGGCTTTGCATGGAAGAGGGAATGGATGCGACTGCGGACGTAGAGCCATTGCGACTGCACGAGAATCCCGCTGCCCGTAGGGCTATGAGGATAAACTTTCCAACATTGCTCGCCTGACATCCGTTGACGACCTAAGCATTTATTTTCATGCTGTCCTAGGTTCTTGACTTATCCTTGACTTCTCTTTGAATTTGACGATGGCGCCATTGCCTGAATTTAGTAATGCATTGCCTCCGTGTCTTGATCAAAACAATGGCTAATCATTTGTACTGATTTCATTTGTTATGGGCAAATCAAATTCAGACAAGCAATTCCCACCTTTTAATATATTTGACTGTTCCTTCGTGAATTTTGTGCCTCCATCATGTGTCACCTGCCAGTCATTCTTGCATTAATAATGCTCATTCTTTTGTGAACTTTCTCATCAGCAATGGTGACTAAGCAAAATGCAACAGTTGAGTCCTTATCCTTAAAACGTTTGGCTATTTCAATGAATTGGTGGGAAAATAATTCTCACTTCCAGTTACATTAAGAGTTCCCCACACTTTGCCTAGTACTTCACTTGTATTTAAGTTACTGGTAGGGCCGGTCGGCCTAAACCCCATTCTTCCTTCAAGGTGGTTAAAAAAAGAACCCTACACAGAAATGGGTACTTATTCGAAATGGACTTGATTCTAACATAGCGAGCTGTCACCATGGCAGATGAAAAATATTGAAGTACACTCATTTGCCTTTTTGCTAATTCTACTATTTCCTTCTTCTATGATTTTAATGGTTAAAAGTGCTTCGAGACATGTTCACCACATTCCTTGCAATGGACGAGCGTGGGTCTGTTACAATGCTCAGGATCTCTCGAGTTCGAACGTGTCTGAGTCCATGCATTTGCTCACCTTTGTTCAAACGTACGCAAATGGTTGCAATTGCAATATGTAAGTTGTCGTCAGACTCAGTCACCGAGTCGGAATGGTCGTGACTTCCCGAGATTTTGGGCACTAACTCATAGGTGGGTGGAGTTACGGGGTCGGCCATTATATCCAAAGTTATGAGGACTAGCCTGAGATCAGACAGGGATCTTTGTAGTAGGCAATTGTAAATCTAAAATTTACATGTTAAATATTATATAATAGGTCGGCAAATATAATGATATCGAAAGACTTTATATCGTGGAACATGTTATTCATATTCAATTTGACAACATTTCTTATTTGATAAAACTCTTTGGGGGTTTTCTAATAATATTAAAAATATGCAAATCTCAATGTATATAATATAGAAAAAATATTATTAAAAAATATGTTATATATGTTGTAACGCCTGAGATTTTTCATCCCTTTTTCTCAAAACTCATAGAAATTTTTTTTTTCTTTCCATAAATCGGAGTCAAAACGATAAAATCAAAACCTGTTTATAATTTAAAACATCATACGGTTAAACATCGTACTGCCAAATCAAATATCCTCAGGCACTACTCGAAAACACACGTACGAATAAATTTGCTATGATCATAAACTTTTAAATACAAATCACTCTCCCGGGCATCCCTGAGTACAAGTCCCATAACAGTCCACTAACTGATCCAAATGAAAGTCCAGATAAACATCTAACTTTTCATCTCACCCAATACAAGAGATCGTGGCACAAAATACTCTCAGTGAGTAAAGCAGATATCTGAGTCAACGGGAATCAATCCACCGCTGAAACGAGCGTCCATCTCCAGGAGCTCTCTGCACAACCTGCAAAACCTCCCATACAACGGGGCTAAAAAGAAGTAGGGTGAGTATTTTCATACTCAGTAGGAAAATACCCAGTAGGGGAAACCCCAAACGGTGAACTCACAAGTTCATAATCACATGCGTCATGCAACTCAAACATGAAGCAGTCAACATAATAATCATAACATGCTCAAATGCATACGATCATACCAAAGGCACCATCGTGCCATAGACATATCGAAGGCACCATCGTGCCAAAATCATACTGTCCAATCAACTTACACAAACACCCTTATCCAGGGTCATACAACTTACTCGTACCATCGTACGCATACTCATACAACATACGCATACTTATACGACCTTACTTGTACAATCATATACTCGCTCATACAGCTTACCCATACATGTACGACCTTACTCGTACCATCAGACTCGTACGACCTCACTCGTACAGTCTGCACAAAATCATACTTACTGTCTTACTCAGAAACATATTCTCACAATCGTACCCATACTCTTACAGTCGTGCTCATACTCATACGCTTACAGTCCTGCTCATACATGCTCTTACAGTCTTACTCATACTCATACGCTTACGGTTGTACTCATACACACTCTTACAGTCGTACCCACACTCTTACAGTCTTTCTCATACTCATACAGTTGTACTCACATACATAATCGTACACATATCAACGACCACTGAAGCTCATTACAACTAATAGGCTCCAGCGTCGAAAAGGAAAAGAATGTCACTGGGGCAACACCTTAACCTCCAGGGAGTAACTAGACGCCATGGACTTTTCCGAAGGTAAGGCACACTAATGCTCATGGGGCACTGGATCAAATAGGTAAGAGTAGATCCATGATACTAATTACCTGAGCGCGCAAACATAAACACCCACACATAAGGGGTCATACAGTTGCCCACCATAATGAATCTTATAGTGCCATAGAATCGCCCACCATAATGGGTCTTATAGTGCCAGAGAATTGCCCACCATAATGGGTCTTATAGTGCCAATGCCACTCTTGGGCAGAAAACATACAGTGCCACTTGGGCAGAGACGTACAGTGCCACTCTTGGGCGAAAACATACAACGCTCTCAACAGAGCATCAAATATCCGGGCTTACATAGCACACAGACCAAATCAGAAACATATGTCGCTCTCAGCAGAGCATCAGACGTCTGGGCTTCATACAGCACGCAGACAAAGTCAGAAACGTACATCGCTCTCAACAGAGCATCAAACGTCTGGGCTTATACAGCACGCAGACCTAATCAAAACAATGTCGCTCTCAGCAGAGCATCAGACGTCTGGTGCTCTACACAGCACACAGACAACATCCCGCAGGATAAACACCATGGCAAGACATGATAAACGCTCGGCCAACTCATTAGCGGCCAGCTCAAACACGGAACTTAATCCGTCGAACCCTCAGGTCTCAAACTCACAACACTATCATTAGTTGTGCTTATAATTCAAGTTTGAATTAAGTATATTATGCGGTACAATTATGCCACACAACCTCAGTCCTCGACTGATCAAACTGAAGCTGAGCCCGATCAAAACCCTAGTTCATCAGGGCAGCAGACTTCACTTACCCGTCCACATTATGGACAAAACTCATCGTACAACAAACCCTTACAGTCTTACGTACTTCGCCATCCATCTTATGGCCAAAACCTCTTACACTGACATCCTCAAATAACGCTCCTCAAAGCCAACCCAGTTGTCGCCCTCTTACTTATATCTCACTTATTATACTTATTTTTTACTTCATAATCTGTACGTTATGCTTGTACAATTATGAACACTCTTACTGTCTGACAAACGCCTAACATACAATCCACCCCAAACCAAACCATTCTAATCCTTGCCCGTCATCCTCACATCCTCTATCATACGCTTACACAACCGCATCCAAATTCAGACAAAGCCTCTGTCACCTCTTACTGTCCATCGCCCATACTTCTGCCCACAACACTTACACATATCCCAAGCATAGGCAAAATGTCATCATACATACGTATGTCTCACACATACGTATAACATACACATACGGTCATATATACATAACTTACAAACATGCACGCTAGCCATCACTAGCACATGCATACATCAAACGTGCACGCTAGTCATCTCTAGCACGTGCACACACACATTCATACATACTTCAAACATGCACGCTAGCCATCACTAGCACATGCATAACCCATACATAGCATACTGACATATTTGCTAGCCATCGCCAGCGCATACATAATCCACATCCATAAAACATGCATACATCTCATGCATATCAATCATACCATACAATCATGCTTACACGCACATCATGCAATCGGATCGTTACTTAACATCCAAGCATGGAATCATACAATCCTAGCATGCTGCTACTCATTCAAAGTATGCTTCATGAATTTACGAGTTCAAAGCTCCCCTACCTCGTAATCATGACGTTCGATGGCGAGCACACGACGGTGGCGGCGTCGGCGGCGGAGTTGGCGGTCAAAACTGTTACCTGGCTGAGAGAGCTGTTGTCCCGAGGATTTTAAGATGCGCCAGAACTATCACGGCCAAACAGAGTGTCAGAAATCAATGCGGTAAAACCCGCAATCCACGGCGGCACACTAGGGCGGCCGGGAGAAATATCGTGCCAACATAAGTGGCGGTGCGACCAGATGTCGAGGGTGTACACTCTAAAGATCAGCTGGTGGCTTTGCCATAAGACGTCGAAATCGGCCGTGGACAGCACCCAACGGTGACGATTTCGGTCAACAAAGGCCCACATATGGGCGGAGAGCGTGGGGCAATGCTCGAGAACAAAGGAGAGGTGGAGGATGGCTCTGTGTCAACTCCATTCGGTGGCAAAGCCAACCGATGGTTAGGCGGCACGAATGCGGTGCTTAAACCCAGAAGTACACGCGTGGCTACATGCGCACGCGGCCCAAAGGGCGGGGGAAGAGGGCTGAACGGAGACGACTCAAGGCCCACAAAAGTCAACAGGGCTAAGGCCCTTAGCTGTGGCCAATCTAAGCGGCAACATCGCCGATCGCCACCCACAACCAATACCCATGGTGCGGGCGGCTGTGCATCTCGCACGACAGAGAGCAGGGGGAGGGTTCACGGTCGAGCAAAGGCTATGAGGCCGTCACTGGCCAAGGCCTGAGCAGGTGAACTCGTCCACCTTCTGTCAAGGTAAGACATATAAACTCTTGCCCAAGGCTGTCCGATACCAACGGCGTAAAATGGGCAAGAGGGGTCAACGGCACACATGCCGGTAAGGCGGGACTAGCTGCAGCTACGGCCTGCAAGGCTGAACAAGGCCCAGAGGGGTGGCCCATTGGCATCACCGGGCCAGAGCGGAGCCGAACTAAGGTCCGCTAAATCAAATCCGGCGTCCGACTGATAACGTCAGTCACAACGTCCAAAATGGGCGTAGGCCAAAAATAGGGGACGACCGGGGAAAACCCATAAGGGCGGAGCGGCCATGGGGGCGGCGGCTGAATCGGGCATGGAGGTGTAGTCCACTGCCTTCGCCGGAGCAAGGCGGGGCTGGGGGAAGGCCGAATCGGCCGCAGATCACCGCCGGCGGCCACTGTTTGCCCAAAATAGTCCGTAGGCGGAACAGTGCACAGAGGGGGAGAAGAGTGCAAGGTGGCAGAACGGAGGCCCACCGGGCCGGGAGGAGTGGCTCCTCGCCGTCGCCGGCCCAGGGCGGAGCCGTGGCCGGCCGGTCGGGCCGAGCCGGCCCGTGGCGGCGGCGGAACAGCGATACACAGTGGGGGCGGAAAAACAGGGCAGAGAGGAAACGGAGCGGGACGGCGGAGCTGGGGCCGTCCGGGGCCGGGGGGAGTATCCTCCCGCCGTCGCCGGCCCATGGCGGAACCATGGGCGGCCGGCCGGCCCTCGCCTGCCCACGGCGGCGGCGGAACCGCACAAATTAGAAAAGGGGGCTCACCGGGGGAGGAGGCAGCGCGGCCGTGGGGGCCGGGACGGCGGCTCCCCTGCCGTCGCACGGCCAGGGCGGAGCCGGTGCGGCAGTCCTCTGGCCCACCGGCGGCCGGCAGCAGCCGGGCACGGGGATAAGGCAGAAAGGGGGGGGGCGGCGGTACTGTTCACATCCGGGTTCTGGATCGGGTGATCCCGACCCGATCCGAATTTTCCTTTTTATTTTTTTTTTCTTTTCCTTTTTCCAAACGTATCCCCAACGCGCGTTAACCCACTGGTTACGCGTCGAACCTCCAAAATTTGCGCCGTAAGCGCGCAGCGAGGCCCGTGGCCCGCGACTAAGCCCCACACCCGACTCTACGGGTATAAATACGGGGAAAAGATACAAATACCCATACGCTGAAACGTCACATTTTCCTGCCGAAAATGACCAGAAAAATGGCAGAAAAATCCCAAAAAATCGTAGAAAAATCAGGGACCTTACATATGTGAGGGCTACAAAAAAGTTCGAAAAAATATAATCATGTACATCTCTTTGATAGAGTTCGTTGTGAGCTTTTTAACGATACTAAGAGCGTGAAAATTAGAGTTCAAGATTATAAGATATAACATTATAAAAATTAAAATTAACATAACCTAATAACTTTTTTAGAAACAGAATGGGTCAAACAAGGATTAATGATATAAAATACGGGCCAAACAATCTAATTTTACAAGTTCTATAATACATCAATTTGTTGTAAGTTATATTATGATAAGGTCACATTGTAAACTGACAGTATTTGGCTTTCTCTTCTATGTTGAAAGAGAGAGAAAGAGAGAGATTAGGTGATTAAGGGCATATTTTAAAAAAAATGAGTCAATATGAACCACAATAATAATCCCCCACCATACCCCAATAACCTCATAATTAAGCCCCTCACAAATTTATGAATAAGACGGGGCATTGATGGGATTATTGGGGTGCACATAGGCACATTCTTTAAAAAAGCCTTCACCTGTAATATTTTCATAATAGATGTTTGAATCAAGAAGACCCGACTAAAAGGTGCAAGGCAACCATTCTCTTAGAGCACCATATCGTGCAACCAATCCCCTAAGTGGGTAGTCAACAAAGTAGATATTAGAACAAAGATTAACCTTGTCCTATTTCTCTTTTTTTTCTTTATAAATAAAAATTTGAAGTGATTCCTTCATTTGCCTTTTTGACAATTTGATATGTAAACTCCAACCATAGATGTCAAATCTATTATTTTAATAATTTTTTTATTTCAAAGTGGACCAATGTCAATCAAAACCTTCTTATTGAGGTTGTTAAGCCAAATCTTACTATTGCCAATCAGCCTTTAATGACGAATTCCTCAACCCAACAGTTAAATGAGATACTCCTAGTGGTGACCTTGGCCAACCTTGTCCATAGGTTAACCAAACAAGGCCCTTCGCTCGGTCGGAACCGAGGAGATCCTCACGGTTTTCTTCTAGGAACAATAATTATAATTTGGTGTAGAATTTAGTTAAATTCAACACAACACATGACTCAACTAATTCCTTTAGCTCATTGTCAGATTTACAAGATGTCATTTGCTCAGAGGATGAGCCGGATACAAATCTTGAGGATGATTTTAATGTCACTCTTAACAATTTCATTGATAAATCTTTAAATAAGATGGGGAAAAAGAGTAATAAAAAAAGTGGTCGCAGACGAAACAAGTTATGATGTCTTCGATCTTCTTTTTCCCTTTTGTTTTTCTAGCCTCTTAATTTAGTAAGGGGGTCTTTCTTCTTGGTTTGAGGATGTCCACAACTCAGGGTTTGTGAGATGGTTTGTATTTCTGGTTTGAGGCGTTATATAGTCCACATGCCGCGTTGGATATGCTCTTAGGGAGCCTCTACGATGATTCTATAATAAAGCATGTGAATCAAAATAAATTAATTTTTTTCTGTCTTAAAAGATGCTTGAGTTTATTAATTTTTATCTATTTACAATCTAAGTGTTTTTCACCTTTCATAAAATTTAGATTTATTATAAATAAGACAATTAAGATTAAATAAATAGAGTATTATTTTTTGCTGCTTGGTACCGCCAAACCAAGGCTTAATTTTCGGTGTCTTGTAAGCTCTGCTGTCAATATGTTTTCTACTGCTTTGGCTTATCCACCACTCATATTGTATGTAAGTGCTTTGATGAATCTTCGGCTCAAAAGTTACCAGATGTCTTGGACACTATGTAACTATTGAGAAATAAGGTTTCACATCACCCTATCAATAAAACCCCCGACACATGATAGGGAAAGGAGAGAAATCGGAACCGAGGGGGAGAATGGCGTTCATGACCAAGTCAAAACTGAGATTCTTTGTCTTATATAAAATGGCTCCCTGTGGGAACCAATGGCCTTCGCTTTTCTGTGCCTCCTAACAATTTTATTATTATTATCTTGCCCATCTTCACACCAGATAGTGTGCATTGTGCAAGTCCCCTCTCTATAGGCAAATAACACAAAAACAAAAAATGCCAAAAGCAGCCTAACAAGGTGAACTACGACAGATCGAACATTTGTTTTAAGAGAGGATTTTGGTTAAGTCCATGGCCAAGTGTATCAAAGCAACATGTATATATAACTAATATTGATTCATATGTTCAACGATGAAATTCATATTTAATCATTAATGAGAAACAACCTATTTACTGAAACATTTTTGTCGTTTTGGCCTTACCTTTGCAGCTGTTTTCCTTCACGTGTGTGAGGCAATAACATGTATTAAATAACCAATACCTTTATTCACATCCCCTATTTTATTATTCACCCCTTGATTTTTTAAATTTGATATGATCAAACCCAATCATTTTTGTCACATTACTATATTTTTTCTTCAAAACATCCACCAACCCCTTCTCTGGCCACACACTTCCTTCTAGCCACGCCTTGCTCCCTCCAGGAGGAGGGCTGGATATAGCTCACGCTCCTTGCCTTAGCCTACAGCCCCTATAAGTATGCTCTATGGCAAGGAGTTGGGGAAGGGTAGAGCCAAAAAAATTACACTAACGGGGCAAAGAATTTTATTCCAAAATTTTACCAAAACATAATAAAAAGTATTATGATAGATAATGTTGATATATATACAATGAAATAAATAAATTTTTCCAAAGAAGCTAATTATTAAAAATACTAGAGATTTTTAAATGTCAAAGCTATTAAATTAATACATAATATTTATAATATACCATGTGTGACACCCACAATTGTTTTCATGATTTATATACATTTATTCATAAGTCGTCCTCGTAATTTGTTTGTGATTTTTGAATTAGAGGGTTTTGTGTTCTTATAATTGAAGAACCCCTTCGATAAATATAATATTATTAAGTGATAAACTTAAAAAAGTAGTAATGATGTTAAGTATGACATTTGTTATAATTTTATTTAGAATAAAATTTTCGTCAACAGGTGTTGACACATTGGTAAACCTACCAATGAACTGTGTTTTTACTGTTACCAATGAACTGTGTTTTTACTGTTGGTAAGATTTGACACATTAATAATGTTGACATAAATTTTTTATAAAAAAATTAAAATTCAAAGGCCAAGATTTTGGAGCTTGACTAGCTCTAAAGGAGACCAAAATTTTAAAATAGACAAAGTCTCCAAAATGAACAAATCCAAAAAAGAGAAAAAAAAAACAAAATTTAATCCTACACATATAGGAATAGGTTGAAGCTTCTAACAAAAAAATTATGTGAGGACTTCATGAGGCTCCCTGCACTCAAAGTTAGCCACAAAAGTTAAATTGGCTAAGAAATATTTCATAAATTTCACAGAGCCACTTCAAAATAATTACTAGATCAAAAATTAAAATTGCAAGAGGCTATGTGAGGCTCCATAAATCTCAAATTAAAATAGTCATAAAATCAAAATAAGTAATAGGTTAAGTGAGACTCGTGGGCCCCACATTAAGTTTTGCTTTTAAAAATATTTAGCAATAAAAGATTAAAATGGCTAAAAACACTAAAAGTTAAATTTAAAAGAAAAACTCAAAATTCAAAGAAAAATATAAAGAAATTATGTGAAAAACTCTCATGGGCTCCAAATAGAGAGTGAGAAGACTAAGTCAGAGCCCTGAGGCTCGTGATCCCCTACTCTAAACAAAAAAAAATGAATAAAATGATAAAATTTTAAAAATGATGATAGAAAAAAAATGTGTAAAGAGAATAATGGAGTGAGGGAGATCAAGTCAAAGATATAATGAAAGATATAATGCCGAGACTTATCTTATTACTTTTAAAATTGCCTTTACCACACTCCCCACTTCTCACTAACTCACTCTCCACTAACTAATTTGATTCCTACCAACCATCCCACTAACTTATTCTCTACTTTTCATGAACTACCCCTATATCTCATCACCCACTACTTTACTTAACCGTACAACCCCAATGATATAAATACCTCTTCATTTTCATAAGAATGGGTTTTTGGCCTTCAACTCTAAAGAACCTTCAAAAATAAATCCTGAAGCTCATCACCCATTAAAAGACGTCTAGAAATTTTAAAATCCTTAACCTTTTAAATGTTAAGGAAGTTTGAGAGATTGGAAAATAAACAGAAGTGTTGCATTACATTAAAGAAGAATAAGTTGTACAAGGGAGTTCACATTGTTTAAAAGGAGTTTTTTTTTTCTTTATTTTTTTACTTAAAAATTATAGTCACTTCTCTTAGCCCTTTTTTTAATAAATTCTAAGTTATATTCTTTATTTTACCATTTAATCGAAGGGTTTTAAAAATTGATTAATCACTACTACTTTACTCCAAATTATAAAGACCAGTCTTGATTAAAAGAATGAGGAAGGGTAGAGCAAAGATGAAAAAAATTTGGATTTTGTTGGGTAGATATGAAATTTTTTGAAGACTTTTATATGGGGTAAATAAAAAACAAAAAAATTATTAAGGTGCATATAGATGTATTCTTTAAAAATTATTAATAAGTGGGGTATGTAATAACTTTTATCATGGGCACCTTGTTAGCATTTTTTTCCATGGGACATATTGTTTAAATTACTACTAAAAAATGGCAAATGTTTTTATCCTCCACATGTATTGGCCATGCAATCTCGTGGTAAGTGGTCAAGAAACTATTTTTGAATTTACAATTGCTAAAGTTTATTTAAGGAATATGTCTATTTTCCCCCAATTAATACTTCGTACCCCCTAAAAGAAAAGAAAATAATATTTTATTATCATTTAGTACCCCATGACCCCTATTTATTTTACTATTGGTCACCCTTGCAACCATATCCTCTCTTCTACATCTTCTTCGGCGCCAGCCAGCTGGTGGCCAAAAGTTGGTAACTTTTTCTTCTTTTCCATACATAGATTTGGCCATAGCAGCAAGCAGCCATAGCCATGACAGCCCGAGGTGGCTCTAGCCATAGGTGGGTAGACACGACCATGGCTAGTATCTGCATTTGGCCATGGAAGCACGCAGCCATGGCTAGACGATGGAAATCTTGCTGATGGCCTAGACAATAATGAGGTGGGTGTCTTGCCATTGTTGTTGGCCATGGAAATCTTGCTAAAGAAAGCGGCTATTTTCCCCCAGATTATACTCAAAACCCCCCATACTTTACACACCCCCAAAAAATTAAACCAATTACTAAATACCCCTTCCTTTTAACTCTATTTCTGTTATTTCATTACCCCATTACCAATCTTTGCCCTCCGATGTGAGCTCTTCCATCTTCCTCATCGCATGTGGCTCCTCTTACCCGACCATTTTTCCCCCCTAACTTGTGACTCCTCTTCCATGATTTTTTTCCCTCTTTTCCCGCTTTGCTGCTCCTTTGAAAAACTTTTGGATAGTTTCTTGCAGAGGGTAGCCACTGCCAACATTTACAGAATTTGACGGCATCCAAATAAATTTTAATTGGCGGATGGAATCCCCCACCAAGAAACTTCTAAAAAAAATTTAAACTTTTAGATAGTTTCTAGCGGAGAGAGGTCACTACCACAATATGCAAACATTAACAGGGACCTTTGTTCCCCTTATCATACAGTTTTATTTGACAAGGGGTAGCCCTGCCACGACACCTCAAAAAGTTTGAAAATTTTCTAGTAGGAGAAGTGACCGCCGTAATATATAAAATTTGGCAGAGACCTAACCTCTATGTCCAAATTAGTTTTATTTTACATAGGGTACTACCACCCACCAAAAAACCCTGAGAAGTGTTAGGGTATTGGGGTGAGTACGAGTAAAATTATAGAGGAGTGTGAGAGGTACTTAGGTGTTAAAAAATTTTAGTTATTTTTGTGTGGTGGGGTATTAAGTATTTTTTGGGAAAGAAGTAGACGCATTCTATCTTAAAGAGTATACAAGCAATGGGGGTTATGAGAGTAGACTCGTTCTAAAAAAATGAATATGAGATATATATTAATATTTCTTATTTTTTATAAATGATGGGGCTATGAGGAAATAGACGCGTTCTTAATGAAGTACGTGCAAGTTGCAGCCGTTGATTTATGACGTTCATGGAGTTCACGTCGTCAAAGGTCTACGTCCTCTCGGCCAGATTAAAGTATGGCCTCTAGTCAAGTTGCAGTCACGAGCTCATAACATCCGCCACCGGCACCGCCAAGTTCTGTCATTTACTTGGGTGCATTACAGCGTTGCCTTGTTTTTATCTTCTCCCAAATCCCGCAGCTTCGGCTGCTTGGCCCCCTCCGTCCTAATGGAGACACCGAAAAAACTGAACTGAATTCGACCGCCCACTCTTTCTCTCCCCCTTCAGACTCTTTGGATAACCAATTCTCCCATTAATTAATATTCGGCAGATGATCATGGTGCACAGTAGGAGGAGATCTGAAGCCTTCTTGATGGAGCGAGGAGAAGAGCATCGGAAACGGCTAGATCTTGAGGAGGAGGTGAATTTAGGCTGCTCCCGAATTATGGCTAAAGCTGTAGATGCATATGAGTTTTCCAGGACTGTTATATCATGCACAGATATTCTCGATTTTCTTTGAGTTATCACTCTATATCTTCTTACCATTTTTTTTCTTTGAGCTTGCCTTTGGGTAGGTTGCTAGATTGCAGGATATATTGGACGAGGAGCAGAAACTCAATGCGGTGCTACAATGTGCAATTTACGGACGACGTTGTCATTTGAAATCTGTGCCACCTGAGGTCTTTTTCGCTCACTCAGCTATTTTTTCCTTTAATCTCTCAGTTTCGTCATACACCCCAGTCAGGATTTCTACGTTCAATTATCATTTGGTATGGATTTAGGTAGCATCCTCATCACAGAATGGAGGTATACTGTAAAACGTACGTATGTTACCTTTATTACTGGCAGTGGAACTTCGGTCATGGCCACTGTTCCAATATGATGCATACATATCCCTAAATAGACTTGGTTATGTACGAGTGTAGCGAGGAACATCGGAAGTTTTTACGATATACTGGCTATTTGTTTATAAATGTAAATATGTGTAATGATTAAATGTTTGATGGAAAACTTAAGGAATTAAAAAATGATATTGAAATTCGTTGATGCAGGTACAGTTTCTTTTAGAAGAAATAGCAGCAGTAGAGGAAGAGATAATTTGCCTCGAGAGAAAGGTGGAGGAGCTGAAAGAACATCTAAATAAAGAGGGGAAGCATGCAAACGAATTCAGACATCAGCAATGGCATATCCTACATGGATTGGGAAGACGAGTACAACCCAGAGAGTTTGATCTATCCCACAGACTACATGACGATTTTTTCGTATGGCAAAGGCATAATGCAGAAACATATCCGCTACGATCTGCTTCATTGCACCCCACTGAATCAAGAGGTAAGAACTTTAAACATAAAGTTCCTTTTCGTAGATGAACACACTCATCAATTTCTAGTACTACTGAAAGAAAAAAAGCGCATTCTACTGTGCTTATCCAATTTACTCGCAAATTAATGATGTAAGATCCGATATCTAAAGTGGCGATACAATAGTGTAAGAAAACTAAGCAAAACAATTTTCTTTTGGACAAGTAGTTGAGGCACTTTGTGAAGGAAATCTTGGAGCCGACACTGAAGAAGAAAGAGGTGCAAGGAAAGACGAACAGGTCGTATGTAGAAGACATCTGATTGAAGAAAACCATTGCGAGACGCCGAACAAACTCTCAGAAGGACTAGTCAAGTGCTTGATTAGCATCTTTCTCAAGCTTAACCAGGCGGAGCGGATGAACTTTGGATCGTCAGGGGCTGTTCCAAAGTTGACGCTCTCCTGCATGAGCTCCAAAAGCTTCATACCCAAGACAACCATCAATTGCAAGACCTCAATGTTTCATTCAAGGCTGGACCCTTATGGCCTGTTGTCCGACCTTGATGCCGCAACTGTGGATGCTCTTCCATACAAGAAATTCGTTCATTGCACGAGAAGTTCACTGGACATGAGCCAGCTGCCCCACTGTTTGCCGGAAATTGAAAAAATGAGGTTTTTTGCTTTTGACTCTTTCGCGTTTCAGCTTTAGCATGCCTGGCTCAAGCTCATTTATAGTTTTTTTAATGGTTATAAAAAATTAAATTTAGGGTATATGAAGCGTAAATGTAGTTAAATTACATTAAGTAAATGAGGTTCGGACTTTAGATTAGTTCAATACCTAACGATAGATCTCTCTGGTTCTATTTTGCAGATTCTTAATACGCAGATATTGTTCTTTTGATTTGAGCTTATTGACAAACAAACAAAAGTTAGCATTCTGGATCAATACGTACAATGCCTGCATACTGCATGTATAGTAAGCCATTGCGACATAAATCTCATAAATATAACAATGAAGTCAATAATAATCGATGGCATCTCTTTCTTCTTTATAGGCTTTTCTACAATATGGGTTACCATCAACTCCTGACAAATTGCTAGCTTTGATCAATAAGGTATATTAATTTACTTCAGTTTGACCATTTAGCCATTCGCAGTATAATTTTTCGGTTCTTCATTTTGTTCCATTTATATCAGATAATAATCAAGTTGCATGCATTTGGTGCAATTTATAGCTGAGTGGTGAATATAAGAAAGAACGTGGCTATATATACCCCGTTTTTATCCGTATCCCCATTGCTCTTTTACCCCGTGATTTTTAACTAAAATCTCATATATTTCCCATTTTACCCTATTTCTATTTTTTTCACTTCTCTTCTTCCCCATTTCTTCTTTATCTTTAGCGACCTTTCTTCTTCATCTCCGGCGCCGACGATAATACTGGGGTCTTTTTTTTGCTGTCGTGGCTGATCATAGCTACTGGCCACGGCGAGCTGGCCGCGACCACAGCCAGCAACAGCCGCGGTCAGAGGGCCTGTGTGGCCAGAAGGCCGGCACGGCCGGACTGGCTGAAGGCCTATGCTGTGCACAACCAGTCCGGCCGCGCAAGCTGTGCACAGCTAGATCTGGCCACGCACGCCGTACCTGCGGCCAGTCCGGCCGCTGCGGCCATGCGAGGCCAGGGCATGGCCAGATTTGGCCGCATTGTGCCTGTGTTGTGCGCGGCCAGTCCGGCTGTGCACGGCCGCAGCTAGCGCGGCCTGTGCTAGCCACGCTGTGTACGACCAACACAGGCCGCGGCCAGATCTGACCGCGCCGCGGTGGCCTGCATAGGCCACGGCCATATCTGGCATGTGCTGGCCGCGCCGCACACGGCCTGTGCAGGCCGTGCACGGCGATCTGGCCGTAGCTAGTTTGCTGGTGTGTAGGCCGGATTTGGGGGTTGCGCGGGCACTGTGTGGTCACCGTCATTGTCGTCGCCGCTGTCGCCGGAATAAAAAAAAAAAGGGGTTTAATGGAATGCGGGATGCATAAGTAAAATGAAGGGGAAAATAGGAGAGAATGAAGTAAAAAAAATAACCCACTTTTCACTTTGTTTTGGGGGACAATGGGAAAAAAAAAGAGTTTGAATAGCCACGTTCTATAAGAAAAAGTGAGTCTAGTAACCATTCTAGGTGTAGGAAAAGGGTGTCCAAGACAACTATCAATATATATTAGCCCAATTTCAGTTAGTTGTGATGCCAATGAGCTCAAATATTGTGATGTAGGCTACATTGAATGTTGGGGGTCTAGTGCTTAATGCACTAGCAATCGAGCATTTCATACTCCGGCATCCCTGCGATTCTGAAAATGTGAGTAAAATGTTGCAGATTGAACGTACTTAAAATTGAATTTTCTGACGTAATCTCGTTGGAAATGAATTAGATATACCTGTTTCATCACTGTTGTTTAAGGTTGTGGATGAAAAGGAAGCTCTGTTGCGCCATGCTTATGGTCTTGGATACCCTGAACCGAACGTCACGTTTGCTCTTTGCCGAGGCAGTTGGTCTTCACCTGCAGTAAGTGAACCAGAATCATTCAATGGTTATATGTTCGACTTCCCTAAATTTATCACAATTTTAAGACGTAATATTAATGGAGTTTCTGCAGTTGAGGGTTTATACAGCGGAAGAAGTGGTGACAGAATTAGAGAGGGCCAAGGTGGAGTATTTAGAGGCCTCAGTAGGGATTACATACAAAAAGAAGGTTGTGCTGCCAAAGCTTTTGTATTGGCACATGCACGATTTTGCTGACAATGACGAGTCACTTCTAGAGTGGATCTACAGCCAATTGCCAAGATCAGGACCCTTGAAAAGATCGATCATGGAATGCTTAAACGGGGACACAAAGCTGCCGGTGGGGAAAATGATGGAAGTTCGGCCTTATGATTCCGACTTCCGTTATCTGCTACCAATGTAAAGTCGGATAACATTAATAAATGTAAAATAGTTATTATTATCTAACAGCTAAGTGTAGAGTGACGTACTAGTAGAAGCGAGGTGATGACGTGAGTCATAGGGGTGACACCTCAAGTAAAATTAGAATTTTAATACAAAATCTTTGTATATGCTTATGAAAAATCGTTCACATAAGCAATAAACATGATCAAGACTATCAATTAAATTAAATTAAATTAAATTAAATTAAATTAAATTAAATTAAAGAGCAATACTCATTGACCTTTGATGCTGATTAGCCCCCGAACCTTGAACCTTGACGTCGACTCTCGATGAATCAATTGAATATTAATTCAATTATAAGGATGAGAAGATTACTTTGAATATGTATAAATCCCTCTAAAATCCCTTGCTTTGGATTGTAAAATCTTTTTAATGTAATTCCCTAGACCTTGCCTTGAAGCTTCAATGAAATGTCACACTTCTCACAAAGAATGTCAAGAGAGGAGATCGACGAGGGAGGGGAGAAAGGGGGTGGCTAGTCCCTTTTCTCTTCTTCTTTGTGCAACATGCAAGAGGGAGAGAGAGAGAGAGAGAGAGAGAGAGAGAGAGAGAGAGAGAGAGAGAGAGAGAGGGATGGGGGCATGATAGGAGAGAGGGAGAGAGGAGGGGACATGCCTTAGGGTTTCCCCCTCTCCTTTCTTATCCTATATATACTCTATCGCTAACCTCTCTCTACATTGGCTTTATTAAACGAGTCTCTTATATGATTCTACCTAATTAACCTAGAAGGTCTCACACAATATGAGTGGGCTCTATTTTTAATAGCCCAATGATGCTTGAGCCCTAGCACGCTGGCAAGCCCGTGACAGTGTCGACCCCTTAGTAACCACAAGTCTGACTATTAACACAAATTCTAGAGTTGGGTCCCACAAAGTGAATATATTCACCCTAGACACATACTTACTGTAGATGTGTGATGGATGCGAGTCTCAAGAGAATATATGTCACGATGGCTCATGTAGGGTCGGGCGACTGCCCCTACCATCCTTTGACCCCAGTGGCTATACTGGCTCATTCGAACCGCAAAAAAGGATGGACAATATGAACATGAGCCCATACCATGGTCCAACATTAAGTCGTTAAAAAAGTTATTATAATGTTTTATATTTTAATATTTCTTCGGTGTAAGCATTCATCAAGCTTAACATGTAAATATAACTAGGAAGAAATAAAGAACAAATATGTTTCAAAACCCAAATAGCACAAATGGCTGATAACAACAAGCCTCATGAAATGTGAAACTAGGACCTTCACAAAAATGTGCCAAAACCAAATCATGGAGGTCATTGGCTTCATACTAAGTAAAATAAGGAGCTGTCTACATCATATAAGAATGAGATCTCTTGCACCATAAAAGAAAATTAATAAGGGATCTCCTTCTTATTTGATGTAGACAACTCCTTCTCTGCAGCTAATAGCTCTTTTTACTGATGTGTGATAGTCGATAACTGGTAATTAGAAGTGTGTTTAAAATATTTTTTATTTTTTTATTTATCTATTTAATTTATTGATATGGTTCATTATAAATATTGAGGGATTATACTACCACTTAAAATGTTATCTTACTACCCCTTTACTACAATAAATATGTTTGTCAACTATTTACAAGGTTTGTTAGGCATTGAAAAATGTCAGAATCAAGTTAAAACAAAGCTCACTCTTAATTTTGAGTAGTTTAACATGTATATGATCTATTTTTTAATGTTTGAGCTTATAAAAAAAAAATTTTAATAATCTACTAGCTAATTTATGGTTGGTCTTGTTAGGTTCCGAGAAAGAGGAAGATGAGGCGACCAAAGAAGAGAAGGGGAGGAGAAAGAATAGGAGAGGAGGAGGTGAAAGCAGAGGCATGAGGCAAATGCGAAAATGAAAATGAAGGCGAAGGAAGCAGAACCAATGGGGGAGGTAGAGTCAGAGTAAGAGCGAGTAAGAGCTGCTCGAAAAGGAAAGCAATGGGTTGGTGAGTAAAAATAAAGAAAATAAAAGAGGGGAATTTAAAACAACTCCTACCACGTGTGTGAGGTCCACATGTGCACAGGGACATTTCTAGTATTAAATAGAGATTGGTAACATTTTACGTAGTATAATGTATTTTAAGGCTATTTTGGTAAATTGCTGTAAAAAATAGTTTTGAAAAATAATACTTATATTCCTACCTCATTTTTCTGTGTCACTTACCCCACTAAATTTAGTGTTATATTATGGATTAATCACCCTACCCCACATTGCTCCACCGTTGTCACTTAATTCCCTACATCAGCTCACAAAATTATTTGATTTGTATTTAAGGTGGAAAAACAAGGGTTTGAACCACGTACACAAGGACTTTATAGCAGTATGGTTCCAATTCAATTACCTAATAATCACACAGAATTAGTGCATACGCCACCTTACACCCATTTAATTGGCGGGGCCCCCAATTTATAGGGACCCTTATTTATCTTATTCATGGTTACTTGGGACACCTGTTTATGGTGAAAAAATCATCCCATTTAACTTATTAATAGGTAAACTATGCCATGTCATATCATATCCTAGCTAAGACACTTAGTGTCTCAACGTTAAGTTATTGTACAGATGGCGATCAAATTTCATAGCAATCAGTTTTACAACCTCATAATTGCATAAAGTATGTAATATTCAATTCAAGATAAGTTTATCATTGCATACGTAAGACTGCATATACCTTTTTAAAAGAATAAACCAATTCAATGAAAACATTTTTAGAAAACAAAGATAACAAGTTAATAGCAAGAACGTGTCTATATGCAACCCAAAAATCACTTCAGTACCCATAACCCTATAAAGTATAAATCCCCTCATAAATTTATGAGTAAAGCTGGGTACAAGGGAATTATTGCGGTGTATATAACCACATTCTAATAATAATACATTTTTATGCAAAAATGGGTTGTTAATTGTTGTCTCGCATAAAGTACCGAGTCACTATAAGCAAAAGGAAGTATATTATTGTCATAAATTTTATATGTTTTTCTTTTGTTCTGCTCACGTTTCTTAGTTGAAGAGACTCAACTTGGGATTTTTTTTTTCTTTTTTGTGTCTTAGGGTAGCCTTTGGGATTCTAATATACTCATTTTGTCCTATATTAATAATTATATTTAAAAAAATAATATAAATTTTATTAAATAATAAACCTCACATCTTGTAGAATGAAAAATAAGCCTATGATACTCTTTTGTAAGTACTCAACCATTTAAACTTAACAAAATAGAACTAATATAGAACAAATTTTTTTACCAAATTAAACTATTAATTTAAGACGGAAAAAGTATAATTTTTATTGTGTATTAAGGGGCCTTGCAAAACTTGATATCAGAATATGGCCGGATATAAAAAGGAAGGATTTGATTTTCTTTTTTCTCACTTACCTAAACAAACTGAAAAGTTAGAGACCCCTACAAATTTTGGGTGATGCCGC
The DNA here is from genome assembly GCA_035235625.1 of Saururus chinensis. Classification (NCBI taxonomy): domain Eukaryota; kingdom Viridiplantae; phylum Streptophyta; class Magnoliopsida; order Piperales; family Saururaceae; genus Saururus; species Saururus chinensis. Next base: position 41,090,884 of record CP141145.1, read on the forward strand.
CTTAGGACGAATGGAGAGCCAAAATAAAAGATCTCCTGAAGTATGCATAATTCAAATCAGGTAGCTATTTAGAATCAGCAAAGATCTGGACTTTACAAACAAGCTTTTCCCCAATAATATTCCAAAGACAAAAATCCTGTCATAAACTGATCAGGAGTTGTCAGCACAGTAAGATTCACTTTCTTGAATTCATCTTCAAAGTCCAGCGTTGCAAACATACTTTCTCACTGCCTTTCTGTTCAGTCAGCATGTTTAGACCCTGCAAAAGTCGAAGTAACAAAAAAAAGCAAAGCTGGCCTTACTAACTTAACCGGATTCATCGCTCATAGCTTCCCCCTTAACAGGTACTTCTTTGAATTCCAATCCATCTTGGGAAGCTATTTTTTTGCGCCGCCCTCGCCCATCCCTTTTCGGACCTTTTTCGAGCTTCGTTAGTGGAACAAGCTCTCGCACAACGCGAAAGATATGGACATCAAGAACAATTCCACCCTCTGTTTTGACAATCTCAAAGACTCCAGCATCTCCTTCTTCCAGAGAATTATCGAAGACAAAATCAGACCATCCTTTAGTGAGTTGACCGCCTATCCTTGCTTTCATTGGCTCATATTCAACTTTCCAAGTTTTTTTTCCAGGCACACGGAGAATGATTTGGGTAACGGTGTTGAGCAGGTACCTCTTCACAAAATCAACAGGGACAGTCTGCAGTGCACCATAACTAAAGAGTAAGGAAGCAAATCCGTCAATAAAATTATGATTAAAAAACATCTTTAGCCCCTACCGATATCACCTGTTGCCAACAATTGGGGTCTGCGACATCGACCCTTCACATTCATACAAACTTACGCTACTCACAGATCACGCTTTGTGCAGGGAACATAAATGAATATTGCATCATTAATTACTCTTTTTCCTTGCACATGCAGAAATAGCTTTAAAGGTGACAATAAGAACATACCACAACAAATCTTACAGTCACATGGGTCCGCATCATCAGCACATGGAAGGAAGGATTGGCAGGCTTGAAAGCAAGGGACAAGTCTAGAGTTCTCTCCAATTCTTCATCCGTTACTGGTCTCCTATTTGACAGGAAGTATAAGCTATATGACTTGAATCCCCCAGGGGGAATCCTGACATTTTTTCGCTTCCTAGATTTTACGACACCGGTGGTATCTGAAGAAGTCTCATAGAAGTCAATTTAATTTCATCGACCAAAGGCAGGCAACTCTGACAAACATGTATGCATGCACCGGCACAATTTTGAAGTACATCCCATGTTGAATAATTAATTAGGCAAAGGGATTGATAAGAAGAATAAGCTTATGACTTGAGTCCACCAGGAAGCACTCAAGCATAACCTTGTCCCTCTCGTGCAGTGATAGTGTCTGTAGGAAACGCTTTTGGATTGAAGGCATTTTCATAAAAGAAAACAAAGCAAGGGTATACAAATCTACTTATTAAGCAATGTAGAAGACGGAAGAAGATCACAGGTGCATGCCCCAATATTGTAGGACCAGAGCCTTGACTTCAGTTTATACTTCTTGCAGAGGTTAATATAGGGGACTTACGCTTTGGACATTCTGAATGAGCTGGGTAGGTGTTACTCCGCTTCCTCTTCTGAACACGCATAGGAGTTCGCTCCACAGGCTCTTCTTTGGGCTCCCAACGTCTACGCCCAGTTGATCGCGGTGCTTTCTGGTGTCCAGTAAGAGTCCATCTGAATTTACCACCCCTTCTATAGTGATGGACAGATGATCCACCATGCCCAGTTTCGCGTTTCACACTTCTGGCAATGGCATTCTTACGTCCTGTCTTCCCTTCTGACTGAGAAGAGACCGCATTGATATTCTCAGATGCCTCGGCGGAATGGGCACGTATTGCAAGCCCTTCATTGGAGAAAGATGCATGGAAAAAGTCCATGCTACTTCTTCCGTCAAAATTAATGTTGTTCATGAAAAACGCTCCTACTTTCTCACAGCCACTTTTATCGAACATAAGAACATTGAAGCGAAAGTCTCCACTGTATCTGAACAATAAGACATCACCCTCCTGCAATGAATGATCTTCCACAAACCTCTGCCACCCACTTTGAAAGACCATGCGGCTGGCTCTTTTTGTCAACCCTACGGGCCAATCTTTGCCGTTCCGACCAATAAGCACCACATTATCCGGTAATTTTGGTTCAAAATGCTTCACAAACATCCTTGGGATTTTCTGCCATGGGAAAAATTTAAGTTCATTACTCCAATAAAACAAGGTTTGATTAAAAGCCGCAATAATTTATTTATTGACAAATATAATCATAATTGGGAAACATCTTTTCTTAACAATTTGTTCAAATCAAACCATTTTTTTCTCGCGAGATAAATATGTCATATGGTTTGGCTTACAAGTTTCAACAACTGGCCAAAGCGTTTAACATTTTAGAATAAATGTTCTCTATCGCTTTATCCAACTAAATAGTGTCAAAAAGGGCGCTAATACTTGACGCTAATTAACATAAAAGCCAATGGCAAATTCTTCCCCCAAAATAAATTCTTCCTCCATCCAATTGGAAAAGTAGCGCTTTTTATTTAATGGTGAAACAAGTGTTTCAAATGAACATCATATGCAACACATAAATACATGTGTGTACCCCATGTCACAAGTATTATGCTTTGTTGCTTTATGATAGATTGGACCCGATCGTTTTTCTGCTGGATCATTCAGTTATAAAATGCCGATTGAACCGGGTACTATGGCCCTGCCACCATTCTGGGTTAGTGGTCAGTCTATTTTTAAAACACTTGGTCAGATCCACATTTTAAAAAATGAAAAATAATTTTTAAACAGAGTATGGTAGGAGGGGCATTATATTAAAAAAAAGTTAAGATGTGTTTAGTATATCATTGGGGTGTGTGGCCAATCAAAGTTAATAGCTTCGTTTTATTAAATTTAAATGATTGGATACTTAAAACAATGTATCATAAACTTAATTTTTCTTCTCTTAGATTTGGGTTTCACCATTCAATAAAAAATATTATTTTTCTGAATATAACTATTAACGTAAGACAAAAATATACATATTTTATAAGTGAAGGCCATGTGACCTTATTTTTTTTATACACTTAGTTGGGAACATATGGCTCCCCTAAGGCTTTTTGGCCACCCTACCCTTACATCGTGACCCCATCCCTACCAAGGAAGGTGTAATCGGGCAACGTCACATAAAGCAAAATTAGGCCATGCGTGCGTATAGGCGGACGAGGTAGTGTAGGAGCGAGTTGGAGGACCCACAGGCCATAGCCACAACACTTTTTTTTTCTTATATTTTTATTTTTTAAGCTGAAGTGGAGGACTCATAGCATGTAAGTAAACTTAACGCAAGCGTAACAAAAATAACATAGAAGGGCAAGCCGCAAGGAAATTCCCACTTACAAGTGCTTCGGAGAAATTAGGTCTCAAGATTGAATAAAAATACCACGCATCCGAATGATTCCAGTAAAGAAGCTCCTGCCACTCACACTTCTTCGCCATTTCGGTGAAAATACCTTCAAAAGAATAGTCTAGTGGTTTCTTAGAAAGTGTGTCATCTTACATCAAACAATCGGATGTGCAGGCAGTGTACAGATTGTTGAAATCTTTTATGTTACCTGAAAGTACCTGAAAGAAGAAGACTTTTTATGGCATGCCTCTTCTGATTCTGGTGTCCTCCTAAAATGCTTCTGCAGGTGGCATTGTGGACGGTGGAAGGGATTTAAATGAGGTTAGATGGGTTTTACTGAGCGGGGTACCAAGTTGAGTAAATGTTGTTACCCTTGGTTTGGTAAGCATTAAATTAGTAGCCATGGGCCTAAGATAAGACAACCTGATACGTATACCAAGTACCAACCAGTAACATGGAACATACTGCCTGAACAGACTTGATAATAGACCTCATGAACAACATATTAAAATTTATGCAGAGAAGAACATAACGAAACTCATCAACATACCAATGTTTAAAGAATGCAATCAGCACAATTGAAAATCAAGCAATACAAAAACTCATACGCAGCTATACATCTAAACTAATGTCAGATTCTTTGACAACAATATGCACATGTTCAGATGGAAAGGCATAAACATCACAGGGATATAGTCTCTACGGCCCTCTCCCACAGTCCAACCTCCCTTTCCAAGGGCTATAAATGCGCAACTTTGAGCTGAAGTGGGGCAAGATGGTCCCCGAGGGCACACCCCAATTTTCTGCCTCCGACGCTCCGTTTTTCAAACTGCAGCCCCAAAAACGTGTTGTCACGATGAAGGTATAGGGCCCACATATGGACATGGGGCCTGTTCATCATGGTGCTAAGTGGGTCGGAGTTTAGGCATTACTTAATACTCCCTATGTCCCACATGCCCTACTTAAGTTTTTGAAAATGAACTAATTTGTAAAACCCAATAGGACCATTAGTGGGACAGAGGGAGCATGTCAACTACGTGGCAAACTCTTACACTTAACCAACTTCCAATAAATATGCCTCCTACTCGATGCATATCCAGTTGTAACAGTAGCCAATTACAAGTAAACGAGCACATGTACTAAAAGAAATTCCTAAAAAGGGGACGTTAAATATGGTCCATCCCAAAATTTAGTGTATGGTCTCTCGTGACTCTTGAAACAACTTGCAGAATACTACTTGCACTCAATGTGCATCCCCAATTGCACTCACTATGCCTCCATGTTCCAGCCAAATTATTCAAATGATAGGAAGATTTTACAGGACCGCCCTCTTACAAATGTTTCTGCTTTGTGACTGAAAATAAAAAAAAATACAATATAATGTACCTGGCCTGTAACAACTCAGCTGAGACAAGTTTCAGTGATCGAGTACAAAACTCGCAATTTCCAGGAATGACGAACTCCACCACAAAATGACTGACCATTTCTAATCTTCAAGATAAGCCACCTCAAAAACCAACTTGTGCAGATCGAAACCACCATAATATGTTGGCCCACACTTAGTGAAAGAAGAAAAGCACCCCCATCTTGGCTTTCCAAAGCATTAAGGAAATCGATGGTTTTCAAGTAAGAAAAGCCACAATTCGATTTAACAGATTCAGGCCAAATACTGTCTCTTCACAGTTAACTTTGACCATGATATCCAATGGTTCAGAGCATTTACCTTCAAGAACCGTCAATGTAATAAGACAAGGAAATGAGTTGCTCAAGATTTCAGCACTAAATCGTAAACACAACCCTGAAGTATCTTCAAGTTTGGCAGCAATTGGCATATCCACGCTCACAAGAAAAATGTTTGCATTGCTAAGCATCTTTGATGCTAAACTTCGACAGACCAGAAGAAATTTGTCTTCATTAACCGATGGGTCCTTGTAGATTGAATTTTCAAGATGTTCCCGAAAGGTGCACCTATTGAAGTTACAAAGTAACCTGTTATTTAGTTGAAAAGGCAGATGCTTTACGAAAAAGCATGAAAGGTCACCTAACTTCTAAAAGGAGACTCTATGCCCTTACAAAGTTCATCTAGGACTTAAAGAAGTTACAAAATTATTATAATCATATTCAACATCGTATCTATAGTGTATGGAATTGGTGACACATTCTGCTATGCCATTCACCTCTATCAAAGACCCACTTGACAAAGTTACCTGAATATTTAAAACTGTATAACAATAATGCAAATGAAGCAGTGTTGAACATTGAGAGCGAGAAGATAATCCGTCTTAAGCAATAGCTAACTGACCTTCTAGAATACTCAAACATCCCAGGTAGTTGAGATTCCTTCTTTGTAAAAGTATCCAAATCCATGGACAGTGGCCGAATGAAGTATCCAATGTCTGGCCACAACTTAACAGGGTATTTGTTGCCATCACAAGTTACAATCATCTTTATAGGTAATAGATGGTGATGGAAACGGGCTTGAAGTAGTTTCATGGTTTTTTGACCCGGTTCTAGAGATTCAATCTCTTCCACTGGAATCAAAGTGGGTACATCTTGAGTAGTTTCCAAGCTGCAGAATACAGCAACATAAATCACTTCAATCAATTGAGATAATGAGAACAAACTTTGATAATTTTCCAGCCATTTGACATGAAACACATGGAAAGCATCTATAGAGCTTATATTTGCAACCTCATTCCAACTATTCAGACAATTAAGGTTCTCCTTAGTGACAATTGTAAATAGGTTGCACACAGTCTTAATAAATTTTGGGGTTTTAAATAACAGTGCAACAGAATTAAGGAGTGTCAGGAGTCTGAATTTAGGCTCTCATGACATAATTGAGAAAGGTCGCCACTTGGCCGGACCAATTTAAAAAATACACCAAAGAACATAAATTTCTTAAACCATTCTGTTACACCAAATGTTGGTAATAAGCTTCCATTGAAAGCCTGATAAAAACTGGAAATTAGTCTTTAGATGTCTTGGAGAAGTCAAAAGAATAATGTGTAATGCAGATTTAAAAAACATGCACAACGCCCTCGTATCTAACAAGCTTACTGATCCTTCACAATAGTTTAACGCAGCACAAGTTCTTCTTTGAGGAAAAGAAAATAAACTGAGAAGACCCTTCTGGCTGATTTCACCAGTCATACATCATACACATCTAAAAACAGCAAAGTGATACGCAACATCCAGGTAAAAACATATAACAACTAGAATAGTGAATGTCAATCACCTTTCATGCATGTTTGGTGCTTCCACTGGATATTCTGAGTTTCCCACCAATTCTTCACTTTTCACAGCTATCTTTGTCAATAGTGCAGTGGAATTGTTCTCGATGAAAATTTCCACACAGACAAGAAACGGAGATATAATTGAAGTTTGGGAGGAAAATGAGTAATCGACTCTCAGGCCATTACCATTTGTAGGATCTAGGAGTGTCTGGGTTTTAGGTTTATTCTTAACGCCAACATCCTTAATTGCAATTCTGGCTGAAGATGAACTTGCAGCCTCTTGCTGACATAAGCCCGTATCAGAAAAGCTAGATTGTTCATCCAACCATGACTCAAAAGCCACGTTAGACATCAAATTTGCCAATTCTGGAGTGCTACTAGACTTCTGATTTTGTCCATCACCATCATAACCGGCATCAGAAAGATGAATTAATGGTTCCACTACGTTATTATCATTACTTGCATCACTCTCAGGGCCAGAATTCTCACTGTCAGCTGAACTGGAATTGTTAGAACTATAATCTGAATCACTTTCTTTGTTCGAAGGTGTAGATGATGTATCACTGACATTTGTTTCAAAGGAATCACTATTAGCAGCTTGCTGATTCAGCACTGTCGCCAGTTCCAAAGAGAGTAGACTGCATGGCTTTGGAAGAGGTCCATAACCTGGAGCTGCATGAAGAACAACCTGTGAAAGAGATCCAGGAAGATAAAAACGAATGTTGTAGGCTTTATCTGATGTTGATTTTGTCCTCCTACTGAATAGATGTCCTAAAATATCTTTCCCTACACCTGCATACTGTATATATGGTATATCATCCCCATTAGATTGAGAAGCCATCTGAAAAAGAAGTTTGCCAACAGTCCGTGCCCGATCACGAACATCATAATGTGAATCACATTTTGCCAGTTCAAGAATGTAAGTGAGGATCATCTTGAACATAGATAGATCTTCTCTAGCTGCGAGTAATACAATCTGGGAAAGGTAAAAACCATGTCAATAAAGGTAAAATTTTCTTATCTGAACACCATTAATAACATGTGTCTCAGGTTTACAACTAGACCCGTCCTGCAGTACCTTGAAGGATCAAACACATTTACCTACAGGTGGACCATAGCAGTATGGAGCAAACATATTGAACACCAATGTAAAAACTCCACAAAGAATGAATTAAAAATGCATATGTTGTAGTCCTACTCTTTTCTTTTTGGCTAAAGAACGTTGTTATCATACTCATTTGACTTTATTACATTCAAAATGCCACTCTGTTGTGAAAGAACTACATCTCAATCACTTCTACCTTACTCAGTTTTCTCCAGTGTATCAATTGGTACTTTCACCTCATAATGGTTCTTTTTTATTTCGAAAACAGATGTTGAGAAATCTAATGTAAAGAATTATATCAATGGTGTTTTGGTTTGTACCAATATGTTTTCTGTACTTTGTATAATACTTTTTCTTCTCCCGATGTCATCATGCTTCTCTGGTGTGCACTCGCAACAGGAGGGATTTGTAAATGAAAATATTTTCATTGATGCTTTCACAGAGGCACTTGATAAGCATGTTTATTGAATTTAGAATTTGATCAAAAAACCATGTATCTTGTCATAGATAAAGCACGTCTTGAACCCAACTAAATGTAATCACTTCTGAGCGAAGTTATCCAGATGAACCTTGAGTTCCATAAACCATAGTTATGCATGTATCGAAGATAATTACAACGTGAATACGCCTAAGTGCCTACCTTTCAAATTCATGAGAAGATGTAATCATAAAGACTTTGTGTAGTAAGCAAGAAGTGATGCACTTGATTGGACTGTTTGGTTCTCAGCTTTAATACAAATATCTATATATATTCCTCACCAGACATAAGCAAGAAGTTTTCAGCAAAATTCTATGAGACAGCAGTCAAAACTGGTTATGTGATAAGGGATTGATGGAGCATTCAAATGGAAAAGGCACATTGTCCATGTTGTAATGCAGGCGTGCTAGGAAGCTGAGAATGCTTTCTTTGAAGGTATATTACAAAAAAAATGCTATATTTCTCATTGAATAACAAAAGGCATGAGATGCCTCTCTTCCACCAAAAAATTACCTTAGCAGTTGAATTAATAATTTGAAGCTTTGTCTCCAGCTCCTCCAGAGAAAAGCAACAAGCAAGGTACTGAAACACAGTAGGTAATATACTTGATATCTTCTGTCCTACAGAATTGTATTCTCCCACAATCCAAACAATCAATGCACGAACTGCAGAGACCTTGATGCTATCTAAAGTACGAGCTAACTGGATAATAACCTTGAAGATAACAGGCATAAAAAATTGTGATCAGTGACAACTTCAATAAGAATCCGATGAACTACATGTTCAGTACAGATTTACAAAATAAATTTTAGCAAAGCACAACAAGGCCATAAATATCAACCACAACTACTAAGTACTTGATACATCTCGTAGTAGGCAAATAAAGTGTTTATTCATCTTGTTACTATGTAGCAAGATGTCTTAGTATTGGTCACAGCTGCTAAATTGTTAGTAATCCTAGCACAAGAGTGCTACACGGTTGTTCTTAAGACCCATACTGCTGAAGCAGAAGTTACCGCAAATCAAATCACTCAAATATCAAACAGTAGCACATAAAAGTCAAATAGATGCACACAGCTGAATTTTCAGGGTTTACTAGGCATAAATGTTTATTTTCATCTTAACCATAATATTTTACAAGTTAAACTCGAGAAGCAAGTTAGAAGGCACAAACCATGATTTCTTAGAAATAAAAACTTCCTTAGAAAAGTAACTTGGATGATCATGATGAAAGGCATCAAATCTACAAAGTAAAGTATCAAATTTGAAAGACTTCATATAAAATAATCACAAATCAACCAATGGCCATATTGATCAGAAATCCCTATCAAATTTCTAGAAAAGAAAAAGCATAAGCACAGCCCATATCAGGAAACATCATAAATTGGAACAGAAAATGAAGTGGGAAAAAAATATCACATGGAGATTCACAATGAATTAATAGTAGACTACCTTTTCATACAAAGCTGGATTTTTCTCAATTATTGTCTTAACAGACATGACTGCTTGTGTCAAAACTCTGGCTTCACAGCCAGTTGGGTCCCAACCATCCATGGAAGATTCTGTTGTCCACAGTGCAAGTCCAATTGGGCGTTTAGTAAATCTGATACACATCATGTAGATGATTCAATGAAAGAAAGTTATGGAACCAAACCAAACCTTGTTTGATCAATGCTAGAAGACCCTCCATGCAACTCTCTGCAACTGTTGGAAGTCTTTGTGCGCAAATACCAATGGCAGCAACAGCATTAGCAGCAAATCTCCTATCTAAATCTTTAACATAATCCTAGCAGCACACTAAAAGATAGAGATCAGTTGAATGTCTGACAAATTTGTCCATAAAGATAAATACATTGTCACCATCAGTGTTGGAAGATTACCATAGCAATCTGTTCCTGTAATCATCATATTATATAGCCACAACTAACTAATTGGGAAAGATGTACAATGATGATGGTAAATTTTTATTTCATTGTTATCACTTCCCACCTTTGAGGGTTGCGTCAGGAAGGGTATCTGGCACAAATAATCTCATTAGGTTATCACATGGATTTGGTATCAACATTTCGCCTATCAAAAACCAAATGGGTATATAGGCTCATGCTGCCATCTTCATATAGGTGAACTAAAGAATGACGATGGTAAAAACTGAAGCACAAGCACCATATCCTTGTGTTGGGTGCAACATTTACAGAAGATGCATGCCTATCCCTTGGTAATTCTGGTCACGATCTATTAATGTTGGAAACCTCTAGAAAGAGGCCTTGCAAACAACAACATAACAATAACACAAAGGCCTTTCTAACAACAACATAACAATAATATTTAAATTCCTGGGGAAATCTTCGTAGAGAATCAAAGAAGCCCAATTATCTCAAAGGGTTCATTCAGTTATGGTTTAAAAAGACAAAGATGAAGGATGGTTGTCATTCAGTTAATTTATGTTGAGGACTCTCTTTAATGAACATTCAATGTCCATAAGAAAAATCTAACCTCTAAAACTTATTCAGCTCTATGATATATGAATTTATTGACTATTATGAATAATTTCTTTCTGCAATTGGCATGTTACATTTCTGTAACTTCCTACTTTCACTCATCTAGCCATGTTGTATGGCTTTTATCTTTTGGAATTTAAATCTAATTAGATAATGTAGCTGTAGAGAACACACAGACCAGGTCTGGTCCTTCCACTAGGAACCAATAGAATAATTCCACCATCAGCAGTCACATATACAAACTTTATTATTGAAACAAATTATAGAAATAGTAACAACACCTGGAACTCCTGCAATATTGACTGAATAGATGGCTCAGATGCAAGGACGGAAAGTATTTCGAGCTTTAAGGCTTTAATCTCATAGGGTTCTGTTGAAGATATGAAAAAGTCTTCAAAATACGGAGCAAAAAGGGAAGGCATCACCTTGGCAAATACTTGTATGTTGCAAAGAATCTGCTCAACAATTACAAAGAAATAGGTCAAGAAGGTAGCCAATAACAGGAAAAAAATCAAGATGATAAAAAAAGAGTCCTAAGATCAAACACAGTAGAAAATTGTAATATCCACTACCAAAAGAAGACACGTAGATTTTTTTACTACCAACAGAAACTCACCAACACAAAAGAAATAGTACAAAAATATTTTGACGCTGATTATAATAAAAACATCAGTTTAGAAAGAAGAAAAGACATACAACTGGTCATATAGGACATAATAAGGCACAAAACCAAAACCAAATTTGATTAAAAAAAAACAAAACCAAATGAACGGCCAACAAGTTTGTGATCAAGATCTAATATCACAAGGTACTACATTTGAAGAATAAAAACAGCGCATAAAAAGTTTTTTCTACTTCCAATTATTGCGTGCTGTATTAAACAATGATTTAAGAGAACTGTTCCTCTGGGACTCCATTCACCGATGCATGAAGCAAGGTGAGAAGTTTTTTGTCAAAAGCATGCTCATACTTACATCTTGCTGTGTTACGGTGAGAAGAACGACTAAAAAAATTAAAAATGAGATCAACATCTAAAATCTATCTATAATATTATTAAAGTGAGAATGGGGGCAGAGATTTTTGCCCTATGCCTATATTGCCCGTTCAAAGAAATTCTTGATTAATTTAGAATTCAAGAGACCTAAAATATTACAATGATAGCCACACATGGATTTCATAATCCTAATTGGTTTAAAACTTATTAAAGTGAGAAGGGGGAAGAGATTTTTGTCATAGAAATCCTAAATTACCCCTAATCTACACTATTATTAAATTGAAAAGGGGGGCGAGTTTTTTGTCATAAAAGTCCGAAATTACCCTCAATACACCAAAAATATTAGATAAAACTCTAAATCTATGGAGTGCAACACGTGCATTATGCACGTACACTTCTACCAGTATATTTTAAAGCAAAAACTAATTACTATGAAATGAGTACAATAAAATCGAGATCATAGGCAATAACTAAAACTGCAGAATATAGAAAAAACTCGGAATAATATGAAAGATCAAGATTTTAATCATAAATAGAAATTTACTTTTCCACAAAACAATCCAAAAAAGGAAAAAGTAATTTCCTACATGCATGCTCGATTATTGTGAATGTAAGAAAATTTTACCACATATTTTGAAGAAGAGGATGACCGCAGAATAAATAAAATTGGTTTCACAATTCTTTTGACATCTCCTATTGGTGCCATAATCCAATGCACTGCAGCAGCAGCAAGTACTACTGCACTATTTTGACTCCATAACAAGGGGGAGGTGCATTGAAGTAAAATCTTGACATCATCATTTTGACTCGTTGTCAAAAGCGCAGGCTTCAAGTCAGCAACTATGTTACTTGTATAATTATAATGTGATGAATGTTCACTAGGCCACTGTATATAACATCTGAGCAATGATCCAAATATGCTTGAGATAGAACCCTGCCTTCCATCATAGCTAAAATCATGGCTAGATATAACACGTTCTTCTGCAGTATCTTCTTCAAAAGAGAAGTTCTGATCTGAGCAAGACAAACCCAGAAGTGACTCTCTCACAATCCCATGTCTTGATATTACATAACGGAGAATAATCCCAATCAAGATAATCTGACCCCATTCTTCTACATCTGGCAGTGTTTCACATAAGTGCCGAAAGTTTTTGCCTATCATTGCAAGATTATTAGGACAAACAGAATTAAAAGCAGCTGCGGCTGCTCCAATTACTCCAGCAGAATTGTCACTGAGCAAGACACCAACAAGCTGAAAACATTCAATATAAACATAAGTTATGATGATGTAAAATCACGATTTACATCTATAATTTATACTTACTGATTGTTTGCAATTCCTACAATCTCTAATATATGCATAAGTAACTCAAGATTGTATATATTTTCAGTATTGAACATGAAGAGATGTGCATTTAAGGAAATTTATGGTCATTAAAGGAGGGGATGATAAGGTAGAGAAAAAGAGAGCATTCATAAGAACTCCGAGACCAACATAGAATAGAAGGAGCTTCAACAAAATCATAGACTAACACAAAAGTAGAGATGATTAAAAAGACTACCATTGCATACATACTTTGTTAATCTTGTACACATGCATATAATAGGTACTAACCTCTTCAAGAGCCAAAACATTTTCCTCCATGCGCAAATCATTAATTTTGGAAAGAGCATTGGCAGCACATTTTCTAACATACGGTGCGGCGTCCCTGGAACACTTGGTTGCAGCCACCAACACAAGAGGAGCTATAACATGTAAACGAATTCCTGCCATGGCACGGAGGGCCCAAGCACGCACCAATGGATTTGTATCCGACAAGTCCTTTTGGAAACAGTTGATTGATAATAATGCTTCATTTGGACGCCTGTGTTAACAAAATGCTTAACAAATTTGCATGACATCCTGAGAAATACTATGTAAACATTGAATAATAAGGAAAATTTAGCATCCTCTCCAAGTTACATCAAACATAAAGCAGAATGTGGCTTCTGTCCATGCCTCTTTCAGATAACCAATCAATAACAAAATGGTGCTGGAATTACCGTAAATCTTATATAGCCAGGAAAAGTACATTTTGCAATGCATAATGATAAGTACACTAGTTTCTTACTTTTCGGCATAATGCAGCAGATACAAGTACACGAGTTTCTTTACTTCCAGCGATTGTGATGCCACGTTTTTAACAACCTGCAATTCCAGATGAAATGAAGTACATAACTTAGAAAATTGAGATCGCAATATAGGTAATTTTGCATTTTAGCCAGTGCAGTAATGGTGAAACTTTTTCTCTATCGTTTTCTAAGTACCGACAATTACGTTAATGTCACCGAAGACAAAAGGAGAAGAGAAAGGGACGGAGAGAGCAACCTGGGGAAAAAAATTGGAGACGTCGAAACCCTGAGCGATCAGCGCGAGCAATCGCTTCAGAGCTTCCGACTTCTCGGAATCGAATTTGCTGTCGAGAAGGGGAGCGATGTTGACGTCTTCGGGGTCGTCGTAAAGATGGGCATCTGATCCGATCCGGAAGACCAGGCTCGACGCCTTGCTCAAGCTCTCGGCCGTCGCTCCGAATTGCGGAAACATGGCCAACAGAAAAGCCGAGGGGATACTGATTTGATTGAATGAGAAAAAGGACCTCTGAAGCGGGAAATGGAAATTCGGGGAAGAAACGACGAGAAGCTTCGATGCTAAAATCGGCAGGATGAAGCGGAAGCTGGGTTCTCAATTCCGGGAGCAACAAATTACGAGCCGTTTCTCCAGAAATGTCCTGCGGGAAATCGCGGGGGAAGAATTTTCAGGAAAGGAGATTTCCTGAAACTACTTTCCGGTATGCTATTGCGCCTTCGCAAATAGTGAAAAATATATTTCAGAATGAGTATATGACCAAACAAAGAGTCTAATTTGGTCTTTTATAAGGAGAGGAGCAGGTGAGGTGGCTAGGTTGTCAATGTTTCTCTTACAATTCCATAAATCTTGAGCTACCTAAAACCTCTGCCCAGTTTTAGTAAGCACAATTTGTTATGTAAATAACACAAACGTTAGATAGAGCAGTGTGGAACTTACTGCCCTACATTTGTACAAAAAAATGAAGAAGAAAAATGGTATTCAAGAAGGAAAATTAGAGACTGATCATCTGGATCATATTCGGTTTATTATATACACAAAGATGCTCTAGTGATCACAGCAGGGGATTGAGTCACAAAAATGGATTAGGGGGGGCAATAGATTTGCAAAACTGTTAGAGGGGCCAAAGGACTCTGTATTTGTATCCTCCTTTTTATTGTCCTTCTACGAATGTATCAGTCTCTTGCCTGTCATCTGGTCATGTTTGTGTAAGATAATGAACGAACTCAGCTCAAAGTTACAAATTTGTGGGTCTTTCATAAGCATGATAATCTGGTTGTGGATTGGTGAAGTACTTTAATGTAGAAATTATGATGATTTAGAGTTTGTCTTGATCCTTTGTTTTTCTCTCAAATGGAGCCTATGGTTTTTGTGAATTGTTTTGCATGAAAGTTTTTGTTCAGTAGATACTTTATTCTTCTTTTTTTCCTTTTGATTGTGCTCTTATTTATTGGCCTCCTTTTTTGGTGCCTGATGATCTGATCTTATGATGAGGTTATTGTGTCAAATTGCGGATGGCTAAAGCCCCTAAAATTGAATTGAACTATCTGTATATAGGAAATAAATTTACTATGGTTATTGTAATGTGTGGATGGATGTGTTGGTAATATTTTCACATTTGTTCTCATAAGGCTTTTGTTTGAAAAAAAGATAATAGTGGGAGTACTTTGCACATGCTTTCGAGCATGTGATGTGTTACATGTTTGTATAGTGCCCCCCATTTAGTGTTTACTGATGCTAGGCCTGACTTGTACCTAGGAAATTACATACTGTTTTTGTTTTGGTGTTTTATTTTTTGCTTCATACTTGTGAGATCAAGAGACCTAGATTAAAGATTTAGGGTATTGTGGCATCCTTGATTAGTCTTTTAATTCCAAAAGGACATATGAGTTATGAGTTGAAAATTTTATTTTATATGCCTTGCGTTCATTAGAAGTCAATCATAATTTGTTTACTTATATATGCACTTGTAATGCTTCTTCAGTGTTCAAAGGAGCATATGATCCCGATAGAGGTAGAGATATACTTGTTTCATTTTTTACTTAAATTCATTTTATTTCACTTGAGCTGCATTTGGAGTTGTATTGTGATAAAAAATTATTCCCTGTGATTGTTTAGTTGTTTGAGGCTATAAATACAAGTGATGAACATTAATTATGATGCACAAGGGCATAATGGAAATTATAACACCCCAAAAAATGAATAATTATCCATGTTAATTCCCACAAGAAATACTAGTGGCCTGCTCTATTGGGAAAGCTAAATTCAGTAGATGCCCAATATTTTTCTTAAGGTGTCAAAGAGAGATTAATTACGGTATTGTTTGAGTTACATATAATGTGGAGGTTGTAATCATTTTGTTTACATGATTCTTGTTATATTTTTTATAGGACATGGAAAAGATAGGAAGATAATGGAGATTGTATTTATTGGCCTTGTTTGGAAATAATTTTAATTTTGTAAAAGAAACCTCACACACGAGACAATTCTTCATTACTCACTAGTGGAATGTACATGTAGGAGTTGTTGACTCTCATCGCAGGGTAATGTTTTGATCTACGACTAGACAAATAGATCAATGTGTTTTTTGACATTGGTCACTTTAGTATTTGTAGGTAGTTTGTATGTATTTTTTAATGTATCAAAATTGTAGGATTTATTGAACACAATCCTTTCGTGTCTTTTAATGTTTTATTCTTTGGAAAATTTTATTTGTTGGACTATTGGTCTTGTTGCTATTAGAGCTGGCATAACTTATTTCTATCTCAGCAAAAAAGTAAAGGGTATTATTAGCAGATTTTGGTAATTCTCTACGCACAAGTTAAGAGAATGGATTAGATGATCCTTCCTTACAAGGGATAGAGAAGAATATTTTTTTTATGTGTGACGACCTTCTCTTAATTAATTAAAACTAATCTTTACACTTTAGAGTGAGTAGTGGTGATTAATCAATTTTCAAAACCCTTCGATTAGTTGGCAAGAATGAAAGAAACAACTTTGAATTTATTAAAATAAAAAAAAAAATGTTAGGAGAAGTGGTTATAACTTTTAAATTAAAAAAGAAAAAATAAAAGAAAAAAACAAGGAAAATTCTTCTTAAATATGAGAGCTCCCCTTACACAAAATCTTCTTCATTATTGGTTGTTTATGTTTGTCTTTTAATTCCTTGAACTTCTTTAACTTTCAAAAGGTCAAGGCTTTTTAGGATTTAGATTTCTTTTGGTGTGTGGTGGACTTCTGGATTTTTATTTAGAGGTTTCGTAGACTTAAAAGCTAAAAGGCCCTTCTCATGAAAACGAATGGGTATTTATAGCATTGAAACTATACGGTTAAGCAAGTAGTGGGGGTGAGTTAAAAGGATAGTTCGTAAGAAATGGAGATTGAGTTAGTGGGAGATGAAAAGTGGGTTAGTAGGATAGTTGGTAATAACTGAATTAATTAATAGGGAGTGAGTTAGTGGGAAGTGGGGAGTGTGAGAGAAGTCCGGTACATTTGACTTGGTATTCTCATTCTCCATGTGGCCCATGGGATTTCCCACATAAATTTTTTTTCTTCGAACTTTGAGTTTATATGAAACTTAATTTTTTTTGTGTTTTCAACCATTTTGGTCTTTTATGGCCTTTTTTTTTTTACAAAACTTATCGTGGGATCCACGAGTGTCACTAAGTCTTTTGGTTTTATGACTATTTTGGTGTGAGATTTATGAAGTCTTACACAACACTTTGCAATTTAGATTTTTTTTATTTTGATGTGGCTACGTGAAGCTTATAAAGCCTCTCTTAGCTATTTTGAATTTTGTAGCTAACTTTAAGTGTAATGAGACCTCATGAGGTCCTCACATAATAATTTTTTGCTATAAGCCTTAGTCCATTCTCACGTGTGTATGATTAGATTTTTTTTACTTTGTCTATTTTAAAGATTTGATCTCATTTATAGCTAGTCAAGCTCCGAATTTTTAGCCTTTAAATTTTCATTTTTTTATCACATTCCTATGTGTGTAACATTATAAATTTTTTTCTTATGGACTTTGTCCACTTTTGAAACTTTGTCCATTTTAAAAATTTGGTCTCATCTAAATCTAGTCAAGCTCCGAACTCTTTATATTCGAATTTAAATTTTATTATTATTATTATTTTATATATATATATATATATATATATATATATATATATATATATTATATCAACAAGTATGTGTCTTTATCAGTTTTAATATATTGTTGATGGTTTACTTGCATCTATCATATATCCCAATGACATGAGACCTATTATGGTTTGTAGCTTTGTAATTAAACCTAATTTTACATTTATGTGGTTTTTAGACCATTGGCCATTTATTCTCCCATAAAAGTTCGAGTTGAATGGTGTAAATTGCTTAAATAGTAGCTAAATATTCAATGAAATAAGCAATGAAAGTAATTTTTTATTTGAAACAAGTGTCAAGCGCCAACACCCCAATAATGTGGATGTGACTCAGGAAAAGAGTTAATTTGAACTTTATAATTTTATTTAGTATAAAATGGAAATGAGTTTATTTTAATAAATTTAAAAGCAGAATGTATTTAAATTCATATTTAGAGTAAATTTCAAATGGTAAGCTTTTCAAAAATTTCATATGGCTTTTCAATTTAGACAAAACAAATGGACCTTAAGTTTGAAAAACAAACAGCATGCACCCTGAAATATATTGATGAAAATGTTCATTTATTGACATTAATATTATTTTCTTGCTTTGATGTTTTGTTAAGAAAGAATGTGAATATTTCAGAGTGTGACATGCATTACATAAAATAAGTTTGCTTGCCTCATAATTGTGGCTTGACGTTGAGTTGTAAAATGAGAAATGTTGTAACCCTAAGTTGTGCGTAGTATGATCAGAGTTAGAAAAATATTTATCCTCACTTCATTTAGATATAAGTTAGAAGTAGGGCTGTTAACAAGCCGATTATTGAGCATTTACGACTTGAGCTCGAATTGCTGAAGCTTGGCTCGAGCTTGGCTTGAAGCTCGAATAAGTTCAAAATGTTCAACTCGAGCTCGGCTCGAATTGAAAATTTGAAGTTTGGCTCAAGCTCGAGCTTAAACTGAAATAAGTGAATCATGAACCTAAGCTCTTACTAATATATATATATCTAAAATATATAAAGTACGACATATACTAATATGCTTTTAGTATTAAATAAATAAATATGCTTCAATAAGTATTACAACTACACCTTGAACATTTGGTTATAGTCACTAGGAAAGAAGAAAACTATGATATGAATTTTAGTTACATATGCTAAAAAAATGAAGCATTATTATTTTCCTCTCTTTATGTGCATATAGTCACTAAAAAGATTCAAAAAAATAAAAACTCACTTGGGCAACATTACCATCTACTTTTTCGTATTTTATTTTCTTTACATGCTTATAAATAACTTATAAAAAGACTATTCTTTAGCCTTAGTATATCTCTAAAAAATTTCAAAGTACATGTGAAAAAAGATACATTTTGTAAGTGTAGGATGGTCCCAGTGTCATACTTAAACTTTTAAAAGAATATCTAATGATTCTTTTATAAACTAAGGTTGGTTCCCCTAATGTCATACTTCTTTTACAAATATTTTTAAGTGTATCAATGTGATATCATGCATGTTTACCCTCTGTCATCTACTTATAGCTCCATTTGGTTTTTCAATTGAACTAATTTTAATTAATTTTTAAAAACCAAATAGAGCTATTAATTTGGGACAAAATGAGTATATTAGTATTTTTATCTCCAATATTTTAAAAAAATATACAAAAATTATCCATTACAATTTAACGAGGATATATATCATGAAAAAAAAATTATGAGTTTGGGCTCACGTACGTTAACGTGAGCCAATGCATCATTGTCCATCATATCAAGATCCGAGGGCGCAAAAAGACATAAACCTATCTACCTCCTAAGATGTGTGTTGTTGGATCGTAACACGAGGATGCATGACATTGGGGCTCATACAGTCGTGAGTGAGCCTTGACTCATATAAATAGATTTTATATTTCATATATCATATATGATACATGATATTGGTACATATATATATATAATTATATATTATTTTATATATTTCATCCATCCTAGATTAATAACTCTATTTAATTTTTCAAAATGAACCAATCAAATTGAGCTATTAATCGATAACAGAGGGAGTGCATCATAAATATATATTTAAATTAATAATTATATTTTATATAATATATATGTATTATATATATTATTTATATATAATTTTAAAATTATATTTGAGCCGAGTAGAGTCAAATTCGAGTTTTATTTGAGTCGAACCGATCTGAGTTGAGCAAACCCCTGCTCGAACTCGGTTTGAGCCTATCCGAGCTTGAATTGAATTGAAATCAAGCCCGATTTAAGCTAAGCCAAAACCGAGCTAGGCCTCTTTAATGAGCTAACTCGACTCGTTAAAAGCCCTAATTAAAAGTCGGATAAATGAACAAGTTAACGGGATGGTCAATTAAATAAACAATCACTCACGCAAACGTGGTTGGTCAGTTAGTCAATTGTTCAATAAATAATCGATTAGTAAAACACATCAAACTAATTAAGATTATCTAATTAACTAAGTACCACACGTAGATATACGATACTGATATAAGGCCAATGAATTAATTAAATAAAAATTTCAACTAATTTTTGACCGAAGAGAATATGTAAGCCTCACGTAAAATTCACTTGGGCTGAGTAACTAAAACTTTTAGACACGTAATTTTAGACGCAGCTATATGCGGCAGTTTGCAGACTCCCACGCCAACCGTGTGTGATTGGCTGTGGCTCGGGTTCGAGTCCCTACTGTAAAAGGCCATGCCAGTAACCGATAATATCCGGTAAAAAGTTACCCCTAATCGACTATTACCGGTTGCACATGCCAGATGGCCCCCTTCCCTGAGCACCGAAAACCATCTTACCGCTCCTCGATCACACTCCATCCGACTGACCCTGCTCACCGCGGCGGTGTCGGACTTCCACCGCCGGCGCCGCGCTTCTCCGATAGTATCGTTGTGCCCCGTTTCCCTTGTTCGTCCACCCATTCCTCCCTCCTTATCCCAACCCTCTGATAGTGCCTTCGTCCCCGGAGACGGAGAAATCGCGGCCAGAAGCTTGGGTTTCCGGGCGTATCTCGTTCTCGAATCTTCACCAGGTATGCGTTTTGGCCTGGATGATTTGGAGTTTATGGTTTCAGTTGAGAGAGGTCGGCTGTTGGGATTGGGTTTTTTTATGGTGCGAAGCATTTTTCTAATGGCTTAAATGCCCTTCCCATCCAACTCAGTATTTCCACCTTCCAAGCGCTTTTTCAGTTCTCTCTACCATTCCCTCGCTTCTCTGGACTGTAATGCTCTTAATGTTTCCTTTAAGCTTCGATTTCACCCAACCATTTTACTAGGGCAGCCCAAGAAGGTGCCTCCCTTTCTGTTTCATTTCTATATAGAGAGCAATAATATTTCTAGTATCCTGTTGACGCATCTGGATTTTGAACTATTTTTACTCAGTTTCTGCGTATTGATTCAGGAATGATGAGAGGAGATGGCGTGTTTCCTTGCTCTAGAGCTTTCAAATTTTGTTTCTTGTTACGATTGAAATTTGTGGTTCCTTTTCTAGTACTCTGGTTATTGCCTTCCTTTTGATGGTCAGTTGTGCTGGCTAAATTGCAAAGAAAAAGTACAACATGTTCAAATTCCTTGAGGGAATGGTTCGATCTTTTCATGTGGCTGCTAGCTAGAGTAACGAAAAATGCCTCATGAAACGCTTGATTCCGGTCCAATTGCTCTTCACTCGAGGAAGATTAGTGTTACTGCTTGGTATGGTCTGCTTCAAGCGTTCACGAAATTGTCATATGCTATAGATGCTTTGTTTTCAGGGGGTTGCTTAAAAGGAGATTGTTTGCCGACGTTTTGTATGTTCCTTTTATGCTTCTAGTTATCAGTTATATCTCATTAAGGAGGAAATGCATGAAATCATGGTATTGATGTACTTTAATTACTGCATTGTTGACCACCTTCCTTCGGGACTTATCCCTTTTCAAATTTTTATAAACTGTTTTTATTTCAGTGTGTGTATGTCGTGCGGAATGCCATTCTTGCTAATTACAGTTTTCTTTGCTTCGTTGACCACAGACTCTCAGTGGATTCAATGGGTACGGATTACAGTTCAGAGGAAGATTCAGAAATTAGTGAGTCTGAGATCAAAGACGTTGGGAGAAGACTTTATCTGAAATTGCAGTCTGGTGCTTACAAAGTCAAATCCTCTGATGGCTCCTTCAGGTGCCCATTTTGCTCGGGAAATAAAAAACAGAACTATAGGCGTCATGATCTTCTTCAACATGCCAATGCAATTGGAGCATCGAACAGAAAATTCAAGGTGAAGGCATATCATCAAGCTTTGGTAAAATTTCTAACCACCGACTTGGCTGAGGATTGTCCCCAACCTAAGCTTGATCAAATTCCTCCAAGCAATGTGATGTTGATGAATGAAGAAAAATTTGTATGGCCTTGGATGGGAATCATTGTAAATCTCCCTACTGAAGTAAAAAATGGTATTAACGTTGGGGAGAGTAATTCAAAGCTGAAACAAAAGTATTCTCAGTTCAACCCTGTTAAAGTTCATGCTTTGTGGAATCATCGTGGCCATACTGGGAATGCCATAGTGGATTTTAAGAGGGAATGGTCTGGGTTTGAAGATGCTATGAATTTTGAAAGATATTTTGAGGCACATGATCATGGAAGAAAGCAGTGGTATGGAAGGAAGCATCGGTCAACTAGCATCTATGGATGGGTTGCACGTGCAGATGATTATAAATCATCAGGTCACATTGGGGATCATCTTCGTAAACATGGGGATTTGAAAAGCGTTTCTGAGCTTCAACAGGAACGAACAAGGAAGGAAGGCAAACTGGTTGAAGCTTTGAATAATCAAATTGATCAAAAAGTCCAAGATATGGAATATCTGGAAAGGAAAGTTCATAAAACTAGTGAAGATCTTCAAAAAGTGATGAAGGAGAAAGATAGATTAGATCAAAATTATTATGAAGGTATACATATATATGAAAACAAGCATCTGTGTGTGTGTGTGTTTGTGGACTGCTCAGATAAATAACCTTCACAGGCCACAATTTTTCTTGTGTGTGTTTTAAAGTACTTCAATGCATTGGCATTAGGTGTAGATGTACCATTCTCAGCGCCACATTTCTTGATTTGCTTTTGTTTCGTTTGGAATTTTTTTTTGTATTTTTTTCTCTCTATCAATTTTTTCTGCATGGAATCCTAGTGTGCTTTCCAAGGCACATTCTTTAACTATTTGACTTGAATTTCTTGTAGAGTGACAATTACTGTCTTGGTCATCTTTAGTGCTTATGGTATCTAATCATTTGATAGTGTGAAGTATGGCTAATGCCTTCTTTTCTAAATATGTATGTTTCATAACTTTTACTAGAAACTAGGAAGCTGCAAAGTGAGGCGAATCGTCATTTGAGACTGGTTTATGAGGATAACGAAAAGCAAAGGTTGGAGCTAGAAGGCAAAAGACAAGAACTTGAACTGAGAAGTCAAGAATTGGATAAGAGGGAGGCCCAGAATGAGAGTGAAAAGAAGAAAATTGAAGAAGAGAAGAAAAAGGTTCTTTTGCGCTTTCTTCCTACATAATGTTAGCTGTTGCTGATTTTCATTTCTGTTGATGGCTAATTTATGGCTTTTGCATGGACTTTTAACAGTAAGGTGCACAAATTCATTATCATCAGAACATGGGAAAAGTAGTAAAGGCATTGTTTTAATAGGAGGTCATCTGCCTCCTGGCGACTGTTTGAAAATGTAGCAAGTATTGGAAGGGTGACAAGTTGTTTCTTGTTTGGCCGCTAGTTTGTCTAATATAACTGGAGTCAAGTGTTTCTAATATTTAAAGTATGTGGGCCTAAAATGTGGTAAACGACGAAAACTGCATAATTTTGCTACTTAAAAAGCTAGAAAATCTGGAGTATTTAGAGAAACTATCTGCCTCTCTTTCCACTCTACCCTTCCCTTCCCTACCTCTATTTTCCGTGTTTCCAGCACCTTCCACAGCCTCTTCTCTCCCTTTCCTCTATTTTTGCTTTCCAATATACCTATTTCTTCACATTGGCCCATCTTTCCCCCCTCAATTTCCAATCTCCTCTTGTCTCCAAAATCTGTCGTCATGCCTCTGCTAAGTCAGATATGCACATTTTTTGTATGTGCCCATGTTCAGCAGGTTGTCGGCACAAACATGAGCAATTTAATTTTAACCAAGTGAAGTTTGACACAGATGCAGACATGCTTTGTTCTTTGCCTGTCTGACTGGGTTCCAGTCTTATATGTGAACAGAATGAATTGAAAGAGGTCACATAAACAAGCAGCATATGACATTTCTCCCTCATTAAGTTCTTTATTTTTGTTTGTTAACTTGAAAATAACCTAAAATCTCAACGTGACGGAATGACTTTGGATGCCTTTGCAGTTGCCTTTTTGCCTGCTGTAATGCATGGTGGCTGCCATGGTAGTGGCAGCTGCTGCTATTTTCTAAGGTGTTTGATCCATGAGAATTGGAAGTTGTAAAGTTGATGTTAGTTTCTTTTTTCAGAATGCTGCAGAGAGTGATTCTCTTCAGATGGCAAGTTTGGTACAACAAAAGGTTGATGAGAATGTTCTAAGACTACTGGAGGATCAGAAGGTGCTTCTATTGTTGTTAGGTCTTCTATATATAAACAGTTCTTTTAAAGGATATATAGCATTTGTTTTAATACTCGAAATAATAGATGGACTTCATGTTTGCAGAAAAAGAAAAAGCAAGTTCTTGATGAAATGATTCAATTGGAAAAGAAATTAGATGCTAAACAGCAGTTGGAATTGGAGATTGAGCAGTTGAAAGGACAATTGGAAGTTCAGAAACATATGGACAGTGTTGATGACTCAAGTCAAAATAAGATTAATGAAATGAAGTCGGAATTAGAAGAGAAAGAAGAAGAAATGGAAGGCTTAGAAGCACTTAATCAGGCTCTTGTTGTGAAAGAGAGGAGGAGCAATGACGAGCTGCAGGATGCACGCAAAGAGTTAATAATGGTATGCATTCATTTTCTTGAGCCATTAAAGTTCTTATTTTATACTTTGTGTCCCAAATTAATAGCTCCATTTGGTTTTTCAAAATGAATTAAATTTAGTTCAATTTGAAAAACCAAATAGAGCTATTAATATGGGACAAGAGAATTAATTATAGAGCAATAGGATATTGTATTGGTGCCCTTGGATGTTGAATAGTAGTCTTCTTGTCCTTTTAGGGGTTGAGGGAGATATTGAGGAGGCCAACTACGATTGGAGTAAAAAGAATGGGCGAAATTGATCCAAAGCCATTTGCAGCTTCATGCAAGCGTAAGCTTCCTCCTGAAGAAGCAGGATTTAAAGCTTCAGCATTGTGCTCACTTTGGCAGGACGATTACCTTAATGACTCAGAATGGCATCCTTTCAAAATAGTCAGAGTCGAAGAGAAAACTGATGTATGTATTTTGTTTTTCTGCGTACGCATTATATTCTGGATTTATTTCTAGTCCTCTTGTTGCTGAACAACAATACTGAATCTCAGTTTTATTGTTCTGCACTTGAACAAAGTTACTCAGCTTACTGCAGAAATACTGATTATGAAACTTCAAGTTTGGATCATTATCAGGTGTCCCTTGACGTGGAAAGGAGTATTGTTGTTTGATCTTTTTCCTACACCATTTAAATTAGATAATGATTTTCCTAACAATTTCATTTTAAATCAGATAATGATTTTCCTACACCATTTTATGTCCAATAAAGCCTAATGTGAGATCCACTTTTTTCTGTCCAATCAAAAGTTGGTGTAAGGTTTAGTGGACAAAAATGGTGTAGGGTTATCGGCATCCTTTTGAATTAGGTGATTTGAGCTTTCTGAATGGTCTTATTCGTATCTCGACCAATGTAGGTACCGTTTATCAGCATTCTAATTATGTTTGTACAACAGTTTATGATACTCCTCCTTTGATGGCTCTTTTGGTTCCTGCCTGTCACTGTAGTTCATGTAACACTGTTCTGTTTACACAGGAGGTGAAAGAAATCATAGACGAAGATGATCAAAGGCTAAAAGAATTGAAAGATGAATGGGGCGTTGAAGTTTATGAGGCTGTAACTAAAGCTGTAAAGGAAATAAATGAATACAACCCCAGCGGAAGATACTGTGTTCCTGAGCTATGGCATTTCAAAGAGGACAGGAAGGCCACTTTGAAAGAGGTGATACAATATGTTATAACACAATGGAAAAATAACAAGCGTAAGAGAACATGAGCTTCTATTTTAGTCATTCAGTTGACAGAAGGCTTCTGATGGAAATTAACTTTAGCAGTGTTTTTTTAACACTAACTTTAGCAGTTTGAATATTAAGCTGTTGTAGAAATTTTGGAAAAAAGATGGTGAAAATAGTTATTAGGGATCTTTACCTAACAAAAAGAAACTTGGTGTAATTTTCCTTGCGAAGTAAAGAAAGAAAGGAAGGAAACAAGCTTTCAGACACCTGAATTTAATTTCCTGTTGAGGCGATATGGGTGTTGGCTGAATGATGTTACCTGATTGATGGTGGTTTTCTTGTTTTTTATATTTAAATATATATGAAAGGTGTAATTGAGAAAAGGATGTTCAGGGTTCTAAAAAGTCGGAGCAAATATTCATTGCGTAACAAGTGAAATTTCCACTCTGTTTGCAGAGCTGAAGATTTTGGAACCTTATCTTACCTTTTTTATGTCCCTATGTATTCGTTCTTTTTGTTTTTCCTTTTGTGCAAATGTTTAGACTGGGAGAAGACTATTTCATGTGTAAACCATTCAAGGAATTAATTAAAGGTATTACTCCCTCTGTTTAAAATTACTAGTTATATTTGATTTTTTTCAAAATGGATAAAGTCACTATAGAACCAAGGGATTTGGCCAGAAATATCTTAATAAGTCATTAGTAAATTTATAAAAGCGATGGTCGCAACCTAATAAGGGGCCACTATGCTGGTAAATCCCAGACTTAGAGCATCTCCCACATCATTTTTATTTCTTGGAAATGGCGCCCCAACCACGCCAATTGGGGCATTATTCTCCAAATGGAGGCCCGTCTCACTTTTTAAAATTTTATTTTTTTAATCATGCCCACCTTTTTTTCACCCCCTCTTTCAATAATTTATCATTGGGAGTTTTTTTCTTTTCACCTCTATTTTTCTTTTTACCGTGGGTATTTTTTTTACCTCTCTTCATCTATAAACATTCACCTCATCTGTTTCTATTTTCTATTCATCCCAAGTAGTAATTTTTTGTAGCTGTCCTATTTTTTTCTTCTCAATATTTTTCCACACATATGAACTCCCCAAATATTCACTTCTCTTGTGAAGACTTTGGAACATAAGTGCCTTAAGCTCTTCACAAAAAAATTTCAGGTCGAGGTGCCAATTTTAATGTGGAAGAATCTGACATTCTAGAAAGTGTATGGCTCAATATGATATAGCTTTATGGGACCGGGTGGTAGAATGCTATTTATACCGATAAACAAATTGAGAACAACCGTTTGTTTAAGATGCTAAAACAAATTCAAGCTTGTACTAACAAATTTTATCGATGTGTTGTGTCTCTAAATTCTAGAAGCTAAAGTGGCACACATGAACAAGACAAGGTAAGGTTACATTTAAATGTTAAATGTAAACAAATATTATATTATTTTTTCAAAATATAATTAAGTTATATTAATTTTTAGATTATATATGTAAAGAAAATGTGTGAAGATTTATATGGATCATAATTCAACTTGGACCATGTTTGAAATTTGTTGAGGCATCATTATAAAGTGAAGATGATTCCCACACCAATATGAATGATCATGTTTTGAGACCATTGGAGAGGAAGGCTGAGAAAAGAAAAATGAAAGAAACAACTAGTGTTGAATCGGTACATATTGTTGATCTTATCCAAAAATTGCAAGAAGATAAAAAAGAGAGATAAAAGAACGATGACACTTCTCAAGAAAAAATAGAGTAAGATAAACAAAAGTTCAAACAAAAAATGGAGTAGAAAAAAGAGAGGATAAAATTGATGAAAATGCAAATGGAAATTATGGTGATGGAAGCTTCTTAGATGTGTGAAGAGCAAAATCTATATTATGCCTACAAGAGATGGGAAGTCATCCAAGAAACATTAGACGGAAATAGAAACAATTAGCATTATGTATTTTTAATTTTAATATTTCAAAATTTAATATTATTTTTATTTTAATGTTGTTTGTTATTTTTAGAAGATTATTTTTTTATGTTTTCTTATTATTAATATCATGAATAGTATGCTTTATTATTATTATTTGTGGTATATATTTTTAAGTAAATTTGATGTAAAATAAAAATACTAAAATAATAAATTTAACATCTATGATTGGAGTTCATGGGTATTCATTTTGTCACATGGGCAAATAGAGATGTCAAATTAAGCCACTTAGAGCATCTCCAATGGCTCAATTTAATATCTCTGTAAGAGATATTCTTAGATTCAGGCTAGTTATGTATCATAGGGATGCTAGACTTGAAAGAAATGTCTAACATGACTTTTTGGATATTAAGTTTAAGAAATAATCTCAATCCATCAGAAATTGATACCTTGAATAATCTCAGCTCTATCATCTTGAAAATGAATTGCAATCGTCTACATTATTGCATAGATTTATGATGATAATAGCAAATTAGAAGAATATTTAATTTTTTCTATAACAAAATAAAAATATTCATTTATCAACCATTGTAAATGTGAGAATTACATGGGGTTCTACATTAAAAATGCCAAGTACATACGCAAACCATGTATACCACATTCTGCCAAGGAAGCATTTTTGTCTTTCTAGAGGATTTTCTCTGTAAGGAGAGCAGTTGATTATGAAAATCAATGGTGTACATACTAGTGCATGTTCAATTGAAAACTAAATTAATTGTCAATGGAAACTTCAGCTGAAGGAAGTTCATTATAAAGGGGTTGAAGCGAGGGTTTTAAATAGTTGATTCTATATTCAAATTCAACCTGATTTCTTAGCAAACTTAGTGGATGTTTAAGATCAGATCAACCTCATGGATTCGAGCTTGTTAGACCTGTATTTTCTTTCTATGAATTACTTCATTTGTTGGATTGCAGTGCCATAAATTCATACTCTATTTTTTGTTTGCGTTGTTAAACTGAATTGAGATCCGATAGATCATTGTTGATCGATCCAATTGTTATTTTCGTACCTTTACAAATATTGTGATGAGAAATCTTACTGGAATAATTATGATCGAATCAAGAAAGTCGCTCTATCCTTAAGACAGAATTCACCCTCCTTAATAGTGCTTAGGACTTTTGGGCGTCTGCCTCCTAAGATAAGATAACCAACCACGTACCGTAAGAGCACCTCCAACACAGTACATGCAGTGAACCACAAAATACATACTCTCACAGAAATAGAAACGGATGGAAATTCAATGTCAAATTAGTGCAAAAATTATTTTCAATGATTTTATAGAAAATCCTGTTGAAGACAACCTTTCTCATTCAAACGGATGCGTCCATCCGTTAACGAACACATTCTTTAGTGAAAACAAACCGGACCCATTTTGGTTAATAGAAAATCAAATAAAATAAATAGAAAACCAAACCAAATGAATTTGTCCTAAAATATTATCTTGTTGACCCAACCCAACCCGGCCTGCTAGCCACGTGTGCAAATAGAATTGAACCAAACCAAGCCAGCCGGACGAAAAGCGGCGACGCGTGCATGCGGGTTTGCCCCCTTAGGTGCATTGGTCCAACATCTCTCCCCCCCACAAAAGTGAGTTGGCCCAAGGGCCTAACTTGAAAGGCCAAACTAATGCCTCATATACCAACACCATCACTTTCTTCTAGGCGATGTGAGACTATTCACTCATTTAACTAATTTACATGTGCGATTCTCATTCAACACAAAGTGGGCTTGAGCTCTTTACCATATGGGCTTGACCCACTTAAGTAATATGAGCTTGACCCACATAAATATTATGGGCTTAGCTCATGTAAATATTATACCCACCTTAATGATATGGGCTTAACCCATTAAATGTAATGCCCACTCCTAACAATCCTCCACATGAATGAGAATTGGCTGGATAACTATGCAAAATAATGTAGATAAGCCGTGAAAGCAATATTGAAAAGATCATGCATGGGGATAGATAGCTTTTGGCTTTGAACCTTTCTTTGTGAAAACTATCGAGTCTACTGGCTAATCAGTGAATGTGATGTTTTAAACTGTTCAGCCGTTTGTGTAAACTGAGACAATAGAATTCACACAATCACTTCTCAGACACATTGTGGTTCTCATGATTGTGTTCATTTCGGCTTTGAACAAACCTAGTTTTCATAAGTGCTCTAGAAGATTTAGCCTTAAAATCCTCATAGAAACGACCCCTTTACACTCATATAGGTGATTCTCATTAGGAGTATCTTGCAATACCCCACTTGAACAAATTTAAGCTATAAGAATAATTAAAAGCAAAACTTATCTTAATTCACTCTGCATGCATCACTATCTCATCATAGGAATGAGGACGAGATTTTATCTCAATAGTGATTCCCCTTGAATCCCCCATAATTCGGTTGTCCATTTGAACCTAGATCTTGGGATCTCCAGTCAACTAGGTTGGGTTGCCATTATGGTGGCTCTTAATATAAGCTATCCCCTTGATGAACTGCTCATTTGTTCTTTGGTCAATCCCTTAGTTAGTAGATCCACAATATTTTCTTTTGACCTAACATACTCAATGAAAATTATTCCACTAAAGAGCAATTATTTTATGGTATTGTGCCTCCGACGTATATGTCGAGACTTACCATTATACAAGTTACTTTGTGCCCTTCCTATAGCCGATTAGCTATCACAATATATGCAAATAGGTAGCATAGGTTTCCCTCACATTGGAATATCCTCTAAAAAATTACAAAGCCATTCAGCCTCTTCGCTTTCTCTATCAAGTGCAATGAATTCAGATTCCATTGTAGATCTTGATATACAAGTTTGTTTCAAGGATTTTCAAGACACTGTTGCACCTCCAAGGGTAAAGACATATCCACTTGTGAATTTTGAGTCTTTTGTATCAGATATCTAATTTGCATCACAGTAACCCTCTAGTAATGCTAAATATATAATATAATGCATGTCATAGTTCAAGGTATATCTCAAATATCTAAAAACCTTAACTACAGCTTTCCAGTAATCTGCCCTTGGGTTGCTATTAAATCTACTCAGTTTACTCACTGAGTATGTCATGTCTAGTCTCGTATAATTTATGATGTAATTGAGACTTTTAATAATTTGAAAATATTGAAGTTGTGATATGCTCTCACCCGTATTTTTGCTTAAGTGCAATATCACATCCACAGGTATTCTCACTGGATGATTATTATTTTTATTAAATTTTTCTATAATTTTTTTTAATATAATACTACAAAATTAGTGCCCTCTTACAGAGAATTTTTAGCGAGGGTTCAAAAAACTACCTGCTAATACAAGTTTATAGTGGGGGTTTGTCGTGGTACCCTGCTAAAGTCACTTAACGGGACTTCTTGCTCTTCATTAGTGGGGGACTAGAGAAGCCTCTGCGAAAGCATAGCCAAAGGGAAGATGCCACAATCAAGCAAGAGAACGCTCCTCCAAACTCGCCACTAGTGGTTGCACAAGAGCATATGAGATGTGGATCTGCAAAAGCAATGGCGACGGATTGCAGCAATGAGAGTCGAGATGGGCAATCGACGAGAGGACTCCTTCAAAACTGCCGCTGGAGGCTGGATTTCTGGTGCTTAACCCCCATGAAAAAATTTGCAGTTTGTAGCACAACGGGATGAAATCCCGCTAATTTTTTTTAGCGTGATTGGTGAGAGTGAAATTTCATAATCTTCTCGCACGAAAAAATTCCCTTTGCTGGATCAATTTCCAACGACCATGTGAGGAAACCATTGAGGACTTGATCAAAAGAAGAGGACACGTCGGGGCAATTGAAGCTCTCTGGTTTGTTTGTTTTTTTTGGTGTGAGGGCTTCAATAGGTATGGTTTGTCTTTTTTTTATTACTTTATGTTAAGTTTGCTAATTTATCTCTTGAACTTTTGGTTTGATATTTTATATATATATTTTGTTTTGGTTTGCATTTTTTTTATTTGGGTTATGTTACATTTGATTAATATATGTTCCATTTTTTCTCTTTTCAAAGCAAGGATAAACTTTTACCATTTAAAAGTGTTGATATTAACTTGGAATTAAATCTCTTTTTCCTTATTAATTTTTATTGGGAATGTTGCCTTTGCAATAAGGCATTTTATTAGAGTACGTTTCACCTTCCCAGTTAGGACTTATCTGTCAATCAATTCAAAAGTGCTGATAATAACATGCAACTGAAGTATTAAATTTCTTTTGCCTTAGTAGAGTATGTTTCCTGTAAATATTTCTCATCTTTTTCTTTTGCTAGGGGAAAGATGTGTGAAAGGTGTTCAATTCTTACTTAAATGCATGCCCTCAACAAGGCAGTAGAACAATTTGAACTGAGGTATTCAAGTTATATTTTGACTATTTAGTATATATTGACTATTATATTTTTGGTCGCATGGGCTCTCCCATTGTGGGTCTTCTTGAATATGACCACTCATGAGCATATGATAGGCAACAAACATTATGTCGATGTTCTTGTAGTGCTTCAAAGCTTCCCCAAGGGTAAGATGTGCAGCAAGAGCCAATCATGTTTATGTTCTTATTTTATGTAGAGATTAGCTTTGAAGTTTTATCATATGAGACATGGGGTGGTTAAAATGCTTATGTGATGGATTAGAATTTGTGGTGTTTGCATGCACCTGATATCCTGTAGACATGGAAATTGTATTTCTTAATGAATGTGAAACTATGGGAATGTTCACATTCTTGTTGGCATTTTATGTGTCGTACTCTTCTCGGCGTCTCACTTGTGAATGTTTGGGGCCTTTGTAGAAACTGCTACAACAAATACGTTACAGCAATTTGCCATAAACAGCATTCGACAGATGAACGCGGAGATGAATCCACTAATAAAAGGACCTGGTTGTATGGTGCTTCTCTGCTCAATTCGTCACACACTTGTCATTTTCGTTCAGAGGATCATCTCCTTTCATTTTTAGATGAACCAGACCTGTAAAGCCAGGTACCTCGAACAAATACTTGCTTTCAAGTTGCAGGTAGTGTTAGGACCGGTTGCGACCCTATTATATATTTTCATGTTAAATATTAATAGTTATATTTAAAAAAATAGTAATTTTTATTGAATAGTGAAACTCATATTTAAGAGAAGGAGAAAATAAGCTTAGTATACTTCTTTTTAAGTACTCAATCACGTAATTTGAACAAAATAAAGTTATTAATATGATATAATTTTTTTTTGCTAGATAAAACTGTTAATGTAAGACAGAGGAACTAAAATAACAGTTCCCTAAGAACTGAACTAAAATTTGCAAATCAGTATTCAGTAGCCCAGGATAGTGATTACTTGGACCATGAGGCTAGAATGGATGGAAACATCTCAAACGGATGTATCCCGGGGTCCCCTCAACGCTATCTTTGTGAGCATCGACCTTCACGTTTTTGGGCTATCTGTGGACTTCGGACTTGGACATCGATCCCATTCTAACACTAAAAAAGCCATACCATTCTAACACTCAAAAAGGCATATGAGTGTGGGCATGCAGTACTGGCTCACAAGAGTTCGGCCTAGACGAGTAGACAACGGCCTACCCAGTGTGTTCTCAATGTAAATATCGTTTCCTACATATATGTTTTTTTTTTAACCTTCAGAATGTAGTTATGATATCGGCTGTTGTGCATCTCGTTTGACATTCATGCTGACACAATGCCATGAATGATGCACAGCAGTCGATTATATTCAAGAGATTACATAGGAAGGATGACAAGGGCGACATAATGCTGCTTCATGTGGAGGTTGCTAGTTCTAGTGGGAGTCCCGCACATTGAGTACTGTGACTGCGACAATTTACTTCAAGAACCAAGCTTACTAACAGTGCCAATTGGTAGAGGAGGAAAAGATGTACATCAGACCTCTCTTTCGACCAACATTCACGTGGCTGTGGGAACATTGTACACTCTACCGATTGTGAGTCTCTAAATTGTTCCCATTGATCAATTCCTTCTGTTGAGTTATCTTTGCTGAACTTGTTACATTGAAAACGATAACCAACAGAACGTAGCTGTAAGTTAGAATGTGCCATGCCTCAATCTCGATGAGATGAAACAACTTGCAGTTTGTCCCAAAATTGCCATTATTTTGCAAGACACATTGGATGCGTACTACTTATTCAAGTATGAGCTATCATACCAGCCATATTAAAGACGAACTTTCACTATCTTGGGCATTATGACTGAAAAAGGAAGGAGTCAATTCATATGGATCCATCAGTAGCCATATTTGACAAATTGAGTAACAATGCTCGCCGAAAAGGATCGTATATTGTACACTATTGGGTGATTGAATACACCACTTGCATACTTACCCAGTCCCATAGGAATAGAACGTAGCTTTTTATGTATGTGCCTAGCATATTGACAGTGTGTAAGGAATGTATAAGAGTAATTGATATTTGAAATCGACAATGTACATGCTAGCACACATTAACATCATTGGCCCAATGATAGTGTGTTTGTCAATTTTTTAGTTAGTTGGCTCCTATGTTTTCCTTATGGTAGGCTCACTATGAGCAGGGAACATAGAAAATGCTCATTATTTTAAGCCCATTGTCTTATATTTATGGATATACTGGGAACGACAATTTGGCTCAAGGAGTAAGTCGCACCTTCTTGTGTTATCTATTTGGTTAAGTTATCATGTTGGCTAGTGTCATGGAGACAAACTAGCAAATATGAATCTTCTATGTGATGGCCTAATTGCAAAGTGCAACCAACAACTAAATGCCTCGCTTTCACCTAATGATTATGCACGCCAAGAACCAGTATAACATAGGAAAAACTAAAGGAGAAGATCTGCCCAAAAACTTTATTTCGACCACAATTACAATGAATAAGGTGCTTCCAAACCCAATAAACTCACTTATACTTGCACAAGATTGCCCCTTTCAACAAACTCGACCCCTAGCCAAGTTGCCCCCTTAGCTATTTGGCTAACAAGATCTGCCCATGGCTGAATTTTGGTCTTTAAGCCTCACTAATTTCTCCAAGTCTTGTATGCCCGTTTGGCTAAATACGCCCTAGTAGAATTTCTCTAAGGTTGGCTGAAATAAATCTCCCTTTCAGTTATCTATACATGTAATGTCTCTGATTTTTCGACGATTTTCTGGGATTTTCCTGCTATTTTTCCGATCATTTTCGGCAGAAAAATATGACGCTTTAGCGTATTCGTATTTATATATTTTTCTCCGTATTTATACCTGTAGAGTCAGGCATGGGGCTCACTTGCAGGCCGCGCTCTTATTGCGCGAATTTTGAAGGTTCGACGCGTAACTAGTGAGTTAACGCGTGTTGGGGTTATGAATCGAAAAAAAAAGAAAAAAAAAAGTGAAAGGATCGGGCTTGGGCTCGGCCGAGCCCAATCTAGAAACGTCTAGATAGAGCGCCACCCCCCCCCCCCAAAATTGCTCTCTTTCTCCGGCGACCGCCATTTGCCGCCGAGGCGTGAATGCAGGGCCACCACCGCACGATTTCCTCGGCGTACGATGCCAAAGGGCCACTGTCCCGACCACCCACGACCTCGCCACCTCCTCCCCGGTTTGCCCTCTCTCCTCTCTATTTCGTTTATACCGCCACCGCCGTTAGCTGGCGAGGGCTGGCCGGCCAGCCGGCCACGGCTCTACCATGGGCCGACGACGGCGGGAGGACACCTCTCCCGGCCCCACTTGGCCTCCTCCGCTGTCCCATTCCGTTTTCCCTCTCAGGAGCCCTGTTTTCCGCCCCTCAGAGTTTAGCTTTTGCCACCGCCGCCGGTGGCTAGCTATGGGCGGTTGGACTTCATCTGGCTCACCTCGATCCGGCGACGGTGAGGAGCCACCCCACTCAGCCCAGCTCCGCCTCCTTCCTTTATTTTTCCAATAGGTCAGTTTGACCCATTTCCAGTGCCTTGTTTTTTCTGTCGTGCATTGTTTTGATTAAGTGGCCGCCGGCAATGTGCCACGGCCGACCTGACCTCCCTTCAGCCTCGCCTTGGTCGGTGAAGGCTATGGACCACCCCACCAAGCCCGGTTCCATCTCCTCCGCCGTCCTCTACTCCGGCCAGTACATTTTCCCCGTACTGTGTTTCGATTTTTCAGTGTGTTGTCATCGCCGCTGGCTGGTGAGGCAGCCCGGCCGCTGTGGGTTCCGGCCCGGCTTGGTGATGGCCCCACCCGGACTGGTTCAGCCTCTGTCCCCTCTATATCTCCTCTGCTCAGATCAGTCGTCCCCTATTTTTGGTGTACGTCCATTTTGGACGTTGTGACTACCGTTGTCAGTCGGACGCCGGACTTGACCTAGCGGACTTCGTCCGGCTCTGTCCCGGCCTGGTGACACCAGTGGGCCACCCCTTTGGGCGTTGTTCCGCCTTTGCTTCAGAACCATGTTTTGAACGCGATGTGTTTTCGGTCGATTTGAGCGAGAGGCTCTATTTTTGACTGCCACTATGTCATCGGTGAGTGGCTGGGGCTGGTCAGCCTTTTGTTCGACTCTGCCCCGGCTTGGTGATGATGGGAAGGGCCACCCTAGTTTGGCCCCACCTAACCTGGTGTGATCGCCTCTAACCCGTGCTTCTCCCTTTGGCCCACAACCCTAGATATTCTGCTCACCGGCATGTGTGCCCATTGACCCTTCTTGCCCATTTTATGTCGTCGTTACCGGATGGCCTTTGGCAAGAATTTGTATGACTCACCTTGACTGAAGGTAGACGAGTTCACCTGTACATGCCTTGGCTAGTGACGGCCTCGTGGCTTTTGCTCGACCCTAAACCTTCCCCCTGCCCACTGCCGTGCGAGATGCACAGCTACCCGCACCATTTGTTTTGGTTGTGGGTAGTGATCGGCGATATTGCCGCTTTGATTGGCCACTACTAGGGCCTTAGCCTTGTTGGCCTTTTGTGGGCCTTGAGTCATCTCCGTTCAACCCTCTTCCCCGCCCCTTTGGGCTATGTGAGGTTGTAGCCGCGTGTGTGGTTTAGGGCTTAGGTGCCACTTTTGCGCCGCCTGACCATCAGCTGGCTTTGCCACCGAGTGGAGTTGACACATAGTCCTCCACCTCTCCTCTATCCTCGAGTGTTGCCCCATGCCCTCCGCCCTTATGTTAGCCTTTGTTGACACGAAATCGCAGCCGTTGGGTGCTGTCCATGGCCGATTTCAATGTCTTGCGGCCAGCCAAGGACTTCTCAGCCGCCGGTCGACCTTCAGTGAGTACACATCGTGTTCCGGTCGCATCTGCCACTTATGTTGGCACGACATTTCTCCCGGCCGCCCTAGTGAGCCGCTGTGGATCGCGAATTTTTTCACATTGACCTACGTCACCCTATTTGGTCGTGATTGCTTCCGGCACTTCCTAAAATCCTCAGGACGACAAAAAGCTCTCTCAGATAGGCAATGCATTTGGCCGCTAACTCCATCGCTGATGCCGCCACCGTCGTGTGCTCGCTATCAAACGTCATGATTACAAGGTAGGGGAGCTTTGAACTCGTAATTTCATGATAGCATGCTTTGAATGAATAGCAGCATGCTAGGATTGTATGATTCCATATTTTGGATATTAAATCATGATCTGTTTGCATAATGTAAGAGAATGACTTATGCCTCATTGAAATTCAAATGAGATATATGTGAGTTGTAAGTATGTTATACGTATGTGTATGATGTATGCACTAGTGATGGCTAGCGAATATGTTAGTGTGCTACGTATGTGTATGATGTATGTGCTAGTAATGGCTAGCGTGTTTGTTGGCAAGCTTTGTATGTTGTTTGAATATGTGCTAGCGATGGCTAGCGAGTATGATAGTAAGCTATGTATGAAAGTACATGTATGTTATATGTATGTGTGATAGACATACATATGTATTATGGCCAATGGCCTATGCTATGGATCTGTGTAAGAGTATGTGGGCAGAAGTATAGGCAATGAACAGTAAGAGGTGACAGAGGTTTTGTCTGGATTTGGATATGGATGTGAATGCGTAAGGGTATGATAGATGACAGAAGATGTAAGTTTGATGGACGAAGATTGGAGCAGTTTGTTTGGTTTGGATCAGAACGTACGATTGGGGGATTGTCAGACAGTAAGAGTGTGCATAATTGTACGAGCATAACATACAAATTATAAAGTGAAAAGTAAGCTCAATAAGTGAGGTATAAGTAAGAGGGTGATAACTGAGATTAGCTCTAAGGAGCTTTATTTGATAATGTCAGTGTAAAATGATTTGGCCATAAGGTGAATGGCAAAGTATGTAAGATTGTAAGATTTTGGTGTACGATGAGTTTTGTTGAGATATGGACGGGTTAAGTGAAGTCTGCTGCCCTAACGAAGTAGGGTTTCAGATTGGGCTCAGCTTCAGTTTGATCAGTGGAGCACGGTATGTTTGAGTGCTTGTGTGGCATAATTGTACTGCATAATTTACTTAATTCAAACTTGAATTATAAGCACAGCTAATGATAGCGTTGTGAATTTGAGACCTGAAGGTTCGGCGGATTAAGTTTCGTGTTTGAGCTAGCCGATAATGAGTCGGCTGAGCATTTATCATGTCTTGCCATGGTGTTTATCCTGCGGGATGTTGTCTATATACTGTATAGAGCACCAGACTTCTGTTGCTCTGTTGAGAGCGATGTTTGCTTTCGATTTGGTTTGTGTGTTATATAAGCCCAGACGTTTGATGCTCTGTTGAGAGCGATGTTTGCTTTCGATTTGGTCTGTGTGCTGTATTAAGCTCAGACGTTTGATGCTCTATTGAGAGCGTTGTATGATTCTGCTAAATAGTGGCAGTGTATGATTCTGCCTAAGAGTGGCACTGTACGATTTTTGCCCAAGAGTGATATTGGCACTATAAGACTCATTATGGTGGGCAATTATATGGCACTATAAGACCCATTATGGTGGACAATTCTTTGGCACTATAAGACCCATTATGGTGGGCAATTATATGGCACTATAAGACTTGTTATGGTAGGCAATTCTTTGGCACTATAAGACCCATTATGGTGGGCAATTCTATGGCACTATAAGACCCATTATGGTGGGCAATTATATGACCGCTTATGTGTGAGTGTTTATATTTGCGCGCTCAAATAAGTAGTATCATGGACCTGCTCTTATTTGTTTGATTATGTGCCCCATGAGCACTGGTGTGCCTTAAATTCGGAAAAGTCCATGGCGTCTAGTCACTCTCCGGAGGTTAAGGTGATGCCCCTTATATAGAGGATTAGGAAGCCTAGTACTACGCAAACTTGCCTGCCCTTGTTACAATTTGTCACCCAAGAGTCCAGCCAATTACAATAAGAATAAAAACTCACAATCCTAACCAAAATCATCTTTTCGGAGTCTCAACCCAGCTAAGAACCCATTTGAGCACTCCTTCAAGAGTACCTTCGGGTTTCCTACTCCTGCTCGAAGTCTACAACTTGCATGCTCCTTACCTCAGCAAAAACATATTTGTGTCTACCTCTTGCACGAAGTCTTTGTTCCACTAGGAATTGATTGTTTTAAGCAATCTCATTTGCATCCAACTCTGTCTTAGTGTTTCCCACTTGTGCATCCAGCTCTCTCTTAGTGTTTCCCACTTGTGCTATGCCTTGGACACATTCCTACCCGTGCTAAAAACCTATGGCAACGAATCAACAACCAGCCTGCATAAGTCAAATGCACATAAGACTATCCCTATACTCATAAGGTCCAGCCAGTCATTGAGTCCCACTCTTAATTGGATTGAGAAATTTTATCTCTTAATGCACCAACGCTATTGCAACTACACATACTCGCCCCAAAGTATATGCTTTCCCTAGCTGTGCACACTAAGGTTGAGAATTACCTGGCCCCTTCGCC
Source organism: Saururus chinensis (assembly GCA_035235625.1). Classification (NCBI taxonomy): domain Eukaryota; kingdom Viridiplantae; phylum Streptophyta; class Magnoliopsida; order Piperales; family Saururaceae; genus Saururus; species Saururus chinensis. Next base: position 41,130,844 of record CP141145.1, read on the forward strand.
TATTCAACTACAGAAGGTCTACCAGCTAGTCTGATATAATTCTAATTCTAATGTGGTCAATAGCTGGTTCAACATTTCATGAACTTCATCATTGCTCCATTTAATACTACACTGGTTAATTAAGCGTAACATCGGACAATGTCATAACATTTAAGCTAAATAGAAGGGAAAGAGTAGCAGAATTAGACTATGAAAAGCATATAATATATTTCGTCGATTCATACACCAACTGTTAAAAAAAAGTAGTACATATAGCATATGAATAAACCATATAACACACCAATTAAGACAAAATGTATGTAGTTGCGGGCCACATGTTCTTTTTCTTCTGCAGCCACTTCAACCACTCTCTTGAGACCCACACCTTGCGACTCATTACAGAGACACAAAAAGTGACCTTACACATGACACAAAAGTCAAAAAAAGGGTTCAATCCCTTTCTTCTTTTACTATTTCTTTTCCTTCCTACCAAAATCCCATTACCCCTTCCTAGTCTTTATCTCTGTTCCTTTTGAGCAATAAAAACCCACCCGCCAATTTCTGTGACTCCGCGCCAAAAGAATTGGCGGGAGTTTGATTCATTTCGAATGCAGAGTGATCAGACCCGGAAATTCTTCCCGGTGAAGGTCTGGCCGAACTGCCAGTTGGCGGGGACGATGTTCCAGGAGGTGGAGGTGCGGCGATCGGAGGCGGTGACGCGGAAGGAGAGGGACTGCCCCACCAGGATGGCGTTGGACTGCCAGTTCTGGCCCCAGTTGCGGCTCATGGGCATCCACCCGGTGCGGGACCCCTTCACGCTGACGCGAGTGATGTCCCCGGCGCCGGCGACGTTGGAGATGAGCACCAGGTTGAAGTAACGGAAACCGTGGATGGTGAAGCGGATGCCTCCCTGTTTTCTGCACGGGACCCTGCAGCGCCACCACACCCAAAACAGAAAAAACAAACACACGTTAACGGACGTGAGACAAAACCCTCAGTTCTGCTGACGGCACGGCCCCCCAAGAGCGCCAGAGTCAACTTGACCGAACGGCGGGGGCATTTTCGTCATATTAAATCAATCAATCTGCTCGCCATCTACTCCAGGAAATCCGGATCGTGATTTCCGCTACATTCACGCGTTTTTTCATCGGGAAAATACGGGACAAAAATGGGAAAAAAAAAGAAAAAAAATAATTAAAGGAGGAGGAGCAAAGGGCAGGCATTGGTAGGTGAGCTTTGACCGTGACGGGATTTTTGGTACGGGCGGGAAGATAACCAGACATCCGTGACAGAAAACACTTTCCAGCAGAGAAAATAATTGAAAACTCAGCGGCCAATCATAATTTTTGGGAAAACAAGTGCGCGGAATCTCGTCAGGTAAAAGAATCCAAAGACGGAATTGGGCCTCGTCTCAGCATGGGAAAACGAATCGTTGGTCCCAGCCGTCCAAAAAGACAAGATTCGCCGTTGGAAAATCCCTTTCGATTCCGTGCTTTTTCACACCGTCCAAACGGATTTTGGTAAAAAAGCAAAAAGCAGAAATGAGGAGGGCAATTTCGTCATGCGACGGGGAAAGGGACGACCCACGTTCTCACGCCCGCCGTGAAATGAAGGGGACAGGGGAAGGGGTCAGAGCTCAGAGGGGGGTTTGTTCTCACCTGCGGAAGGAGACGGGGACGATTCCGGCGCGGTACTCGGCGATCTTGAGGAACATAGGCATGGCCAGATCGAAATGAGGGCGAGGGGGATTGCACCAGCCGCCGTTGTCGTTGGGGAGGGCGTAGTTGGGAGGGCAAAAGTTGGTGGCGGTGATGAGGATGGAGGGGCTCCCCGGGTGGCACCACTGCGGGTCGTTGGCACACTTGATCTCGAAGCAGGCGCCGCAGCTCAGCCCGTCGTTGAACAGCGCCGTGCTCAGCGCCGCCGTGTTCACACCGTACCCCTGGCTGTAGAGGTTCCCATACCCGCAGGCACCGCCTACATGTAAAGTAGTACAAAATCGATGAATTAACCAGAGGCATTGGGAATGAGAATGGAGTTCATCAAAGCGCAAATGTACATAAAAATGTGGTTTTTATTTTTGGGTGAGGACCGCAGAAGAAAGCAAAAGCTTCATAACTCTTACTTATGATTTAAAAAAATCTGGTTTATAGGATATTTACTAAGCCAAATTTTGAGCAATCTGAAACAGACCTGCTACGAATGTCGTTAAAAGGAAAATGTCAATGGTTTAGGGTTTAATTACACCACATTGGGGGGAAATCCCGGTCTAAATATACTCAAAAGTAATACAAAATTATTTTGAGAATCAAGACAAAAAAATTTGTGACAGAATAGTGATTTCATGAGCATATCTTTACCAAACTACGGCTGAGAAAGAGAGGGAAAAAGCTGGGTGTGTTCCGACAGCGGAGCTAATGGATGTGATTATGTTTTCTATTAAATTAAGTCTGCAACAAACAACGCCTGAGTCGAGCGCAGTCGTTGCGCACTTACAGATTTACAGCAGTGAAAGGGGAAATCAGAGCTCTCCAGAGCGGCAGAGTCCCACATTATCAGATTAACCTCCAGAAATAACTTAAATGCTATATGCTTGTATCAATTTAATCCCAACTACAAAACATTTGGGAGAAAAAAATAAGGTAATACTAAAACAGAGTAACCCCCAAATTTCAACTAGAAATGAAAGCAATGCCAAACGTAGTTTACGTTCCACACAGCAACATGTATATGTATGTGAAAACAAAACATAGGAAGCGCAGGGTGACTAGAACAAAGCCTTTCGAGATGTGAACCGATAAATGCATGGGAGAATGAGCATTAAAGGACATGAAGCAGCTGAAAGAGAAGAGATGGGGGAAAGATGACTTACCCATGGTCCCAGAAGCATCGCTACCGCCGTAGAAGGTAGCATGGGCAGTCTGCCACGCCCCCCCGGAGTAGATGCCCGGAATGCGGGCGTCAACCAGCGCCAATGCTGAAAAGAGGGAGAGGAGAGCAATGGCGCAGAGAGAGGCCATGACAGGCAGCGGAGCGGCAGAAAGTGGGGGGAGGGAGTGAGGTGGGGGGAGGCGTGGAGGGGAAGAGGGAGAGAGGGGAGTACTTATGGAGGGGCGTGGGGTGTCACAGGGGCAAAGGTGGGCGAAATTATGGCTCTGTAATTAATGCACTGCCAGAGACCGCAGCAGAGGAGAGGTGGTGGAGTCATGGGATTGCCCTTCTTCGGAAGAAATTTATTAATTATCTAAATTATTAATTTTAAATAGTGGACTTTAAAAAAGTCTAAAGGGCAGAAAAATCGAGGGTTCGGTAACGATAACGCCCCTGTTTGTTTTTTCTTACGGAAATGCCCTTACAGTTAGGGTTTTGTCCGTGCCTTCACCCCCTCGGGACCACGTCCTTACCTTTGATATTCCAAAATTCAGAAGAAAAAGACGCTCGTAAAATTTGTAAAACCTTAAAAATTCGGACTTTCACAAAGTCGACCTTAAGGTTATAAAATTCCCAAAAAAGGACTTACAAAATTTTATGAATAAACATGTAGTGGGAGCAGAAAATTAATCTACTCTTGGAGCCAAAAAAAAAAACTTCTAAACAATGTATAATATCTTAAGTTTTCCAAAAATATTTGTGTTTCTTATGGACGTTCTACTTAAAGAAGTCTCAAGTAGACGGAATTTTGTGTGCCATAAAAAGAAAAGCGGGCGGATTTTTGAAGGACAACTTCAGCTTTGGTGTTGGCTTCGTTCACACCAAGCTAGTGTTATCATACGTATGGACAGTAGTAGTAGTATATTGCTAGCAACAAATGGTTTGGTTGCTTGGTTGGGTCCACGCCCCATGTGACGTTAGCATGATCGACACTGTCGCGGTGCCACTGTCGCACATGTTCGTGGTTACGTAAGAGGAAGCCCAATCAGTGGAAGTTGTTTGTTGATGAAGTTATTATAACGAGCATTTATTAGTTATATTCCTGGGATGTTCCTTATGCCTGATGAGCATATGCACACATTCCATAGGGCCTGATGAGCATATACACACATTCCATAGTCATATGGTGGTAGCACATCTGATTTGGTTCCAATTCCAACCGAAAGTAGCTGGGCAACTTAGGGGTGTGGAATGGCCAGTCAAATTCGAAGCTCAAGGGGTACATTGCTCGGTACCACGATGGTACTAGTGTGCCATTGGCTCAAAATTAGGGTTTTGGCTAGTGGCCACTGATTACTTTAACGCCCTCGTGCCTCCCCGCGTGATCCTCTTTTTGTCACGTACGCACAGTGGGGAATATGAGAGAAATAACAAAAAAGATGGTGGTAATTTCGTGATTAGGAAAAAGAGGTGGGGGCGGCGAGTGCAAATTAGGGTGGCGTGGGGGCGAAAAGAGAATCAAAAGCCGGTCTGAAACAGCTTTGCTTCCATCGCAAGTTGTGCCGTTACCGCCGGCGTGATTGTAACGACTTTTCGCCTTCCCCATTTCCTATTTTCCACATCTTTAATCTTTTGACCAACCCCCCCACGCGATGAAATCTTCAAAATCAAAATCCTTTTTTTTTTTTACATTTTCACTGTTTCAAATTAAAGGAAAAAAAAAAGAGAAAAGGAATAAGAAGCAGCAGGAAACAAGCGAGGGAAAGTGAAAGAAATGGAATCCAATCCGAGCCAATTTCACCCGCCAATTTTTTTTTGTTTTTACACCCGCCGCGGAATCCAACCCAAATTCTCCCACCCTGATGTGGGCCCGCGTTGTCCGTATTTATCGGTCCACGTATCGCGCCGGGCATTAACCGTACGTGGGTCCCATCTGGAGCCACCAACCATTCCGTCTGTCTTCCCTTCCCCAATCCGTTGGCACGGACATTGCAACACAACCAAATGTTCCCCCAATCCAGTCCAGTCCACAGAGAGTCTGTGACTGTGAGGGGGCGCCGGTGGAGTGTCACATCGGCGACCCATGTGGGATGGATCCGCTAGGGGTCAAGCGAGCTGCCTAAGACACCCCCCATGTGATGTACATAATTGGCTGGTTGCCTCCCAGTCCGAACCACCACCATGTGCTCTCACTTATGCCTCCCACCTCACATTTCTTTTTTTAATTTTATCATTTTCCCTTTTCTTCAATCCCATTTTTAAATATTTACTGCCTTCGTTGGCCATTTATGTCTTCGCTTTCCATCAATTCGAATTGGATTTGGGGTTTGGTCCTTGCGGAAGCACCACGAAATGAAACAAGTGCGATCGCATGATTTAGCTCGGCGGGGCCGAGCCATCAGCCATGGTTGGTTGGTGCATCAAGTAATCTCTGTGGCCCATTTCTCAACTCCCATAATACTATGATTTTGGATTCGCAATTAGGAACTGCATTGCTTTAATGAAGCGGGAAAAATGGTAACAAAAAATGTTCTCTGGGCCATTCCTCCTCCATTTGCCTCTTCTTTTCAGAGTTGACACCAAAATTTCTCCCGCGCTTCTCCGGATTGTCTTTACTCTTTAGCGTTTACTGTTAGCATGCCTTAATGAGCACACTACTCAAGTGGCAGTTACATCAGACCACTATTAGATGGTTTTGGAAGCATAGGCACAACTTGTACGTAAAATACAAACCGCATCTCCATTACATTGCATAACAATTCACACTTCACACGAACAAAAAAAGAGGGCTACATTTGCTTGCCTCCCCAAACACTCAGAAAACGAACAAAAAGCGTAAGATCTTCGAATCTTATCCCAAATACCAACAAAAATTGAAATTGCTGGATTACTTACATTCTTTTTTGCAAGTGTCCTTATCGGCTTATCTATGAGTTTTTAGTGATCGTTGGAGAGCAGTGGCGCATGTGAAAACAACAGAAAAAAATCAAGAGAAAGAGAACAAAAGAGACATAATTAAAATGCAATCTGCCCTCCTCCCCGGCGGTGATGGCCATTAATTTACGGTTCAGAATGGGGGGGGCGGTGTAGGTGAGCTAACAGGATCAGCACCTCACCCAATCTCACCGGCTCTCTCAGATGACACATGAACATGGAGGGAGGGAGTGCACATGGGCCCCTACTACACACGTGAATCTGCCACCCACATTGCTTGCCGCTCATCTCTTCGGTCTTCTTCTTCTTGTTCTTCTTTGCACAATCTCGAAAACGAGCAATCGATATTGTAGATCGAGAAATGAGATATGTTTAAGAATGGTATGACAAAATAGAACTGTATGGAAATTTCTCCCATGTCAAGGACTCATATTCCACATGTTACTTTGTACGTATATATGTCTAAAAGTGTATTTTTCTGATCGGGGGTACCAGTGTAAGATTTAATTGAGTAAAACTGCAAAATGGCGCGCCACCAAAAATGCCGCAATGGAACAATCAGGCAAAATTAGTTATCCTATGAATCGCTTATTTGACTGTCAACAGACTGCTAGGGTCAAAGTTCCATTAAGGGGCATGAGTCACAAAACGTTCAAACTCCTTTCTGAACCTGCACCATATATGATTTCTCTGTTCAGAGTTGGAGACTTGCAGTTGGCCTCTTTCAGCCTATTCAGAGTTCTGAGTCATCTACCGATCTACCACACAACGTACGTACGAGCAGACTGTGAAACAGGGTATTATTGCCGGATCACATGTTACTAATGGGAATTGTGAATGATATGATATGGTATCTGTTGAGCAGTTCAGGTTCATCCCATCTGACTCTGCGCATCTCATGCCTACCAACCACGACTATCATTCACTATTTTTTCATCGAATATCCAAGTTCATACTCGTATAATATAAAAATTCGTAGTGGGAAGTAGTTTAGGACTTGCTTTCCATCACTCATAGGTGCTTGTGTACATGTTCCACGAGTCCCATGAGTTGACCTCTAATTTTTTTTACACTTTTATCCAAGTCTCCAAGGGATATAAATTGACTTTCCCACTAGTTTCATTTGGTATGTATTTCAAGTAATATTACTTTATCCATGGTACTTGGGTTGCACTGTTCCGTACCACACTGGAAAGCCATTTAATAAGATTACCACCACCGCGCGGCATTGTAAATCATTTGGAACGATACAGTACCATGCGATGGTTGCGGCACTAGAACCGGGAGAAGCTCTTCAATAACACATTGACAGTCTAGTTACAGATCAACAACCTTAAATAGAATTAAGTCAGTCTGTGTGGCTTCCGTTCACTTTACTCCTCTTGACACTCAATTTCTTCGTCCCTTGATTTACGGATTTGAATTTCATTCGGTCAGCAGCAGCCATGTTCCTTTGAATAGGGGGACTAGGGAGTAGGGAGCTTGGGTGGGGAATGGGGAGTGGTGGCTGGGCAGTTGTGTGACCAGCCAATTTGGTCGTGCATGAAGCATCTCATTACTAATGTGATTTTTAAGTCACTTTACTAGACTGGAAGAACTGATTCGTTAGGCGGGTGAGGCAGAGTTCAATTGGTGCAAATGCTTCGTTTTGTCTGTATTACATGTGAGAAAAGCTTGTATATGTCACAGTCAAAAAAGGGGAAGGAGCACATCTGCACCTCGTCTTTGCACTTCAGGCTTTCACAGTTGCAGTTTGTCCCAGTACGGCCAGGGCAGGAAAGGGGAAAGAGGGAGATGACTGATGAGGTGAGGTTTGGGGAGGAGTGTGGGGGAGTCGGGGAGCAGGAGAACATGGGCCGGTGAGCGTCATCAGGAAGAGAAGCGCATGCATGGTGGATGGCAAATTGACAGACAAAGCTCAGTTTGTTAGATTGATTCGCCTCCCCATCCCCTTCAGTGTACCTATCTGGTCGTGGAGTGGGCTCTTGCTCCCTGTTCGCTGGCCCCCGCTAGTCTCTGTTCACTGTTCATGGATCAGCGTGGCCTCGAGGCTTGAAGACTGCAATCCACATTCATTAATTCTCTCTTCGTTTGTCTATCGAGTGGATGGATATTCATATATAAATAAGCTCACATGGTTTTTTGAAACAATGGCTCTTGATCACTTTCTCTATATTTATTATGGTTATTTTTCTTTCAAATCTTTCAACAGTTTGTGGGAAAATGTCATTTGTTTTTCAATTTCAAACCAGAATAGAGGCTGATTAAAATTCTCCATTTCATCACGGGACAACGTGGAAATTTCTATATGGCTAAGGGTTGTAGGTCCCACAAAACGGATTAGGACTCGCTTTAGAAGGTTGGTTCAAGGGTACAACCTTGTAACTTCATGATATACCGATGGATTTTGGCCAGTTCTTATTTCGAAGGCTGAAAATTTTTAACCGCTGCAATTTATAAACGAGCAGATTCTACATATTAGCTGCAGAGAAATTTCATACTCTGCATGGTCTAGGAAAAATGTAAAAAGATTCACCCCCAGAACAGCCATGTACAAAAACAATTGGCATGTTTTCCAGTGGAATTTCGTTCTTTGTCTGCATTTTATTTACTTAATTGCAACTGAGTGTTTTTTTTGGAAGATGGTAAAGTAGTAAAGAAAACAAAAACTACCAACAAAATATTTCATCATATGAATAATTTTTAAAACTAGCCCCGAGTTTGGTAAAGTTCTTGGTTTAGATGAATCTAACTGTCACGGGAGATTGCATTATTTTGATATTAGCCCTGAATATGGTCGTGTCTAATCAAGAAAATCGTTTTTCATGCTCTTCGTAAATAATGAGTCTAACATAAGCAGCGTATAGGAGCCCCTTCAATGACTCATATATTAGTATATATTATTATAAGTAATATTAATGTTAAGGTGAGTTACCGTATATGCCATCGATCATAAATATCAACAGCTCAACTTATACTAGTCCCCGATTATAAAAAAAAGTTTCGGATAAGATATGCAGGCAAATCCCTGGACAAGATATTCATGCAAATTTTTTCTTTTGAAAAGTTCCATGCCGTCGTGAATCAAAAGCAACGTCTTCTTATGTATGTAATCTTCAATCTTAAGAGAAAATGCATACCTTAAGCACTTGAATGCCTTTCCCCCGTAGTATTCTTACTCACTCCGTTCATCTTATATTAATAGTTATATTTAAAAATAATAATTTTTACTAAATGGTAAAACCCTCATCTAAGAGGAAAAATAATCTTAGGATACTTTTTTTTAAATATTTAATCACTTAAATTTAACAAAATAAAGTTATTAATATAAAATATTTTTTTAATAAAATAAAATTATTAATTAAAAAATAAGGAATAGCTAATTATATTCCATATTTGAAACGAGAATTTAAGTTGAGCAAAAAGGAATGCTTTTAACTCGGCAGAAGGGTCTGTCCACAAGAGGTGATATAGCTTTTCGGCTTCTTTCCATGCAATGAACATGATTGCAACCGTACGAATTACATTATGTGTTTCATTGACTCTTTACTTCATGCACCAGCAATCCTGTCTGAAGTGATAATGGAGTTTTTTTTTTCGCAAAAGCACTTGACATAATAATAGCTTGCCCGTGCCTGCTGCTTTCAACTCCAGTATGTCTGGCATCCAAAAGAAAAATTGCCTAAAAAATCTGCAGCAATTTTAAATGCTTCAGCTACGCGGCGAACATGATTAATTGGTTAAGCACAGTACTTTCACATGTCCCCGGTTTTCCTAGTTATTGAACTCGTTGGTTTTTCTAGCTTTTAATACACAAAATACTCTTATCCCGGCATAGGGGTGCTAACGGAGTATCTGAAGGTGTAAACGGTGTTTGTTTATCTATTGTAGGTCCGTGCATTCGTTCGTATTAAAATAAATAATATTATTTTTTTTATCTATCAACCTTATTAATATTATAATGTCTACTAACTACATACTTGTATCACATAGTTAATCTTCGTAAAAAGATTGTAGAAAATATATATTATTAACCTTATGCCGTGAACGGCATAAGGTTCGTAATAAGATTGGAACCTTATTAATGGTGTCTACTAACTATATATTTTATTATTATTACTATTTTAAATTTATGCTAAATTAATAACTTATATCACATAGTTAATCTTTATAAAAAGATTATAAAAAATACATGTTATGCTTTCATATGTCTTCTATAACATAATTATTTATTTATTATTTATTAGATTAGACTATTCTACTATCATTATAATTTATTTTTTAATTTATTTTTTACTAACTACTATTAATAAGAGAACAAAATAGTCTATGTCAAACTTTCACTTTTATTATGTATGTGTACGTCCATTTCTATTTGTGTCCATCATGGATATATGTAGATAGATATATACATGGTCCATATAAAAATAGACGGCTACAAACATGTCTTGTCCATATAAGTGTTCATCGGTTTACACCCTTAGGAGTATCGTCAAGCTTTAGACTGTTCGAACAGCTAGAAACTTTAGTTTCAAGTTCAAGTCAAATTTAAGTCAATTTTCATTACCTTGTGATCATAGCTTGACTTTGTAATCGGTGCCCCAAAGGTATGAAAAGAAAAATCATTAATACAAAGCATGGTTAAAATGCAGTCCAATGTATTAGGATTATAAAACTAAATAAACTAGTTTTAATTGATTTTGATTTACTAATTTAGACTATTAATATAAGATGGAGGGAGTAAAGTTTTCTAAAAATTAGTTCTACTTCTCATGAGAAACATTTTTTATTTCCTCTAACAAAATGTCTGAGGTAATTGTACATAAAAAAATGATATTGATATATTGAATAGGAGTTAAAACTTGGGAGACATGAAATCTATATGTAATGTATAATATATATATGTATATATTTGAAAAAATAATTATATAATTATATTTCGGCAGAAAATACAATAGTGTGGCAACTGGGGTACAAGAAGGGAGCAGCAGAATGGTCGGGAAAAGGGGAAAAAGGGAGAGATAGGGTGGAAGGAGGAGATAAACATAAAGAATAATTAATTCATTCACTAATTCTCTTCGAGCATGACACTTACATTTAAATAGATGATGTAATGGCCTCACTAGCAAGCGTCTAAGGCTCAGTAACTTGATTAAAGAAAAGTACTTAATAACCCCTAATTAACCTAATAACTTAAATGCTCTTATTACATGATGACATAATTAAACCCTAACCTACTAACATACGAACCCCAGTTGTGGACCTTTAGGACAGGTCACAACATATATGTAATGTGAGTTTAAGCTTTTATTGAACTTCGAACTTTGAGTCGACTTTAGCTGAACACAAATATGTTTGAGCTTGGCTTGACCAACTTTGAGTTTAAGCTTTAATGCAAGTCGAGTTTTTGAGCTTACTTTAACTCCCCTATCCAAGCATACTTGATTTTTTTATTCAATTTTTCTATTAGAATGACAATATTTCCACCCGTTAGTAGTGTTGGTATCGCATAGGGTTTGGGTCGGGTTTTGGCAAACCCATATCCCGTTACTATTTTAAAAACCCCAACCCCATACCCTAACCAAACTCATCTTGGGTTGGATTCAGACATGTTTTGAATTGGACTAAATCGGGTTGATTAAAATTAAGTTTAAGTTCCTTCTAATACAATTATTTTAATATATTAAAAATAAATCTCATCCTATAATAGAATATACTTGTGTCACTTACACATACTATATCTCACTTCAATAATACAAAATATTTATATAAATTATCAACAAAATAAAAGTTACACATCAATGCAAGTGAAATAAAAACCCAACCCGACTTGGTTTTTCAATAAGGATTTAAAATCAAACCTGGTTTATTTACCATATAAGTAAAAATAAACCCGATTTACTAAGGTCAGGTCAAATACCTAAAAACCAACCCACGTAAGCATCCCTACATGTTACTTTTTTTTTTTGAACTATTCACACCCACATTCCAACCCCCCTTTCTATACACCATCTCACCTCCAAAATTGTAATAGCCCAATTTGTTTGAAAATATACTTTTAAATACCACATCATGTTTTGGGGCTCAACAAATTATTTTACTAATTTTAAGTAATTTTGTGCTTTAATCTCTTAAAGAACCTTTTAGATCATTCGTAGGGCTCGGAGAGACAATTGTAACGAGCCCAATAACGTGTAAAACATATATCGAGATCGTAGGTCACGACCTCGAGAAACATGTTGTGGGCAGGCCCCACTTAATTTGGCAAGATAATACCCTTACATGGCTTTGTTTTGAATAGATTATTGATAAAAACTCAACAATACCAAGAATGCGTAAATTTGAACTCGGGGTACAAAGTTATTGCCATTGAAAATTTTGAATTATTAATTCAGTTTTTAAAACAAAAAAATTAAATTCTTGCGTCAGTAGCACTAACGCCCTAGCTATGACATGCCACAAGGCTATGTTTGTGGCATAGGCCAGCCAAGCCCATTGTGCACAGGCGAGGTGCCTGCGCAGGCTTAGCCTACGCACTTGCGCTTTGGCATTGCTGGCTTTAATGGCCAGCCAAAGGAAGCTTCCAATTCGCCCCACACCCTCCTCTCCTCTCTTTTGGTTTCAATGCCCTTTAAAACTTTAAACCTTCATTTCAAAGGCGTTTCTCACCTAATTTTTGCCGTTCAAAACCCAATCTTAGCTAATTTGAGGGTGTCCTATGTCGTGAGGAGGCCGTTTTTCAAGTTAGCATCTCTAAAATAGGGAAATGACCGTAGGCAAAAAGAGACCATGTCCGCCACTAATGGGCTGAAAGTGGAGATTGTCCTAGTGCTAAGAAAGGTTATGCCCATCTTATTCAAGCCAGATGTAGAGACTGTCTCAGTGCGAGGGGAGGTGTCACCTGCCTCTCTTAAGCCGAGGATGAGTAAAGGTTTCACGATGGTAGGTGGTTCTAAATCCTAGTTATGTGCTAGAGTTAGGCTTCTTTTTCGAAATCCCCTAAAGTTGTAATCAAGGTTTACTTTGAAAGTGACATGTTTGAATATATAATTAAGGGTGAGACAAATGTCTACTCAATAACGAGATTTTTTGAAGTTCAAGTATTTGAATATTGTTCAATTATTTTTGTATTTTTAAAATTTAGAATTTGAATGATAATTCTTTAGCACATAAATTACTATCGGAGTTTATCACTCCTAAATACTACATAATGAGGCTTATAGTGCACTCAGAAGTTTGGGTATCATAGAAAAACCCCTCTCTTTCTAATCCTATTGCCCTATGAGTACAAGTATATGTCATTTTAGTATCGGTGACATTATGTGAATGATATGTATTTATTTAAAATTTGACTTGACTTTAATTTCTAAGTCAACAATTTAAAATTTAATTTATTAAAAATTTACTTTTAACATGTTAGTAGAATTAATACTACCTCCTAGGTATAAACTTTATACTTTCCCACCCTAGTTGTAGGGGTATACACAAGTTTAGGGCTGCTGAGGAACAGTCCATGGAAAACTAAGGGCCTATGCGTTGAATTTTTATTTAATGTATTTTGGTTTATATTGTATATTTATGTTGACAATATGTTATGACGTATATCACATTCTTTTTAAAATTCTACATATTTGTAAATTTAATTTTTTGTAAGATTTACTTGTTTATACATGATTAATCTAGGCTGCACTCTGATTACAAATTTACGAGATTCTAACTTTTAAGTTAGTAAAAAAACCAAAGCATAACAAAAATGCTCCTCCTTCACCATCACACCCCAACCCCACGTGAGAGGAGAAGGGGTTGCCAATATGACTAAAAAGGCCATCCGCCCTAACCTACCTGCCACATTGGTTGGAAATACTAAGAGAAGGCAATCATACACTCTTTCCCACCCAAAGGGAGGGGAGAGGAAGGGAGGGGAAAGAAAATGATATTCATACTCTAAGTTATGTGCACCATAGGCCTTAACACTATATTTGATTGAATAGGGACAATAAGTCTCACTTGACTCTTCCTTATCTAATGGTAAGTATTATACGGCCTATGAGTATGCAAGCGGAGATGAGAAGTCTTGGTTAAGTTCTAACTGCTCCTGTATTTCAGAATTTATGTATTGTTCAGAGGATAGGCATTTGGCTCGTCTCTTCACATTTTTCAATTCTTTCTCTCGGTTGTTTTTTACATCATGCGACCAAGTTAGTCTATTGTAAAAAAGACAAAAAAAAGTAGAATACAGTTTAGTGGATTGACAATCATACTTTACTAGTTTCAGGGGTTGAGAAATATTGCCTTAAGGCATGAATCTCTTCTACCATATACTCATTCTGATTGGCTCTAGAGGATATTTCATCCGTGCGCTCCAGGAAGAGTTCGGCATTCTGCGAGTTGCAACCGAACTTGCAAGGTTCTTACAATTTACACAAACTAAGACGGGCTCTTTCTACATAAGTATCCGCTTCTCCAATTACAAAATTTTGACCTGTAATTGCAACCACCAGAACAAATTAATTGGAATAACTCGATTCATACTTGTACGGCCATCAATTTTCTCGCGATTGTATGAATATTGCAACCTTCTCATGTTCCTTATGTGTCATTTCCATATTCAACACTTCAGTGAGCTCGGCTGTTGCTTTAAGAACAATAATTTTATCAGTGCCCACGAGGTGACAAAATCTTCAGTGTTCTCTACAAGTAAAATATCCCAACGAGAAGAAATCCATTGCTCCTGATACAAGCCATCAAACTGATGTTACAATTGCATGCTAAGAATCCACTTTCGTTAGATAAAGATAAAAGCAAAGAAAAGGACCAAATACATGAGCCGACTCTACAATATGCAGTGTCTATATTTCCAAAATTTTAAACATTAGTACTAGCATCACACACATTATATACAGGGATCTTCATGTACACGACTACCAGTCAAATCATGGAAGAATGGAAAAGATAATATGTCACCTGAATTATCAATTGGAGTTCATCTCTATGGTAATTTTACTTTTCGTGGGTTTCTGATGAATATAATGACAGGTAACAGGAGTATTAGAGGCATAATAATTGATAGGAAGAAGGCATGCTGCTCACCCACGATGGCTGCTGCAGTTCAAGCAGGGATCCTCCACCAGACTCTCTACTCATAACTCACCAGTTCTTTAACAAATAGGACATCATCTCGTGGATGAGCTTCTTCGACATGAACTTCTACTTCATCACCAACCTGTGTACCTATTGATACCAAAGCAGTTGCTTGGAGGCCAACCTGCAGAAAATGGGACGACTGCCACTAAGGGAACAACAATAATGTTTGCCAATGTTAAAGATTTACCCTGCCACATCCATGGCTTAAAAAACCAGATAATTTACCTCCACCATAAGTAGAGCTGCCATTCGATCTTTTATAAACCTTAATACTAAGGCACGGTACTTTTTTTCCTTGGGCTGTCTCCTCAAAAATTCCAATAACCAATACCGCAGACTGCTACTACTGAGTTTTTTAGCCAATCTTACATGCATGTTAACCAATGATGAAATTCCTTCCAACTGACCAGCAGAGAAAGGCAGAGACTCCCGTCTCAAGAAAGCTTTCACCTATAGAAATTAGTATCAGCGACCAATCGCCACATTTTTGTGGATATAGACAACAGATAAAGCGCGTCAACACAAAAAAGCGTCTCAACAAAATGCAGAGAAAGTATACACGATACCTGATAATGGGCAACAAGGTCCATGTATCTGCGGATGGGAGATGTGAATTGCACATAGCCAGGAAGCCCCAGAACCCCATGACGTACTGGATTCCTAAAATCCAGTTCTGCTGCTCGCATTATTTTAACAAGAGCAGAGCTCCTAACTGGTCCTTCAGGAAGATGAGAAAATGCTAATGTTGAGATGTTTGACTGAGGCTGTCCCCTGTAGGGCAAAGGAATGTTGTTAAATGATCCAAATGTAGCTACAGCCTCTCCACAGAGAATCATCATCTCTGAAACAAGCCGCATTGCAGGGCTTGACTGATCTTCGACATACAAATTGATGGACGGCTCTGGATCATCTGGATTAACAACCTTAATGCGTGGCTCTATGGTAGCTGTGTCAATTGCACCCTGAAATATTGAAAGACACCATAAGTAAATGTTATATGTATTAACGCATTTTGTTTCTAGTTGGCATGAAAAGAATTATGATTTTAATTTAAGTAAAACAAATCCTAGAAAGCTAAATATACAGTCCAACCTGTTCCCGCCGCCACTGTAGCCGGAGGACTGCAGCCTCTGAGAGAATCTTCAGTTCAGCTTCCTCTTCCAGGTTCAAGTGCAGTAACTCAGACGCACTTTCATACGTCAACATATATGTGGGTCTGATGATTGTATTATCAATGCTATATTCTGCAATGCTAAAGGTAACAGCTGCTTTGTCATTGTGCTTATTTAGCCAAAGAAAAGGAAGGACCAAAACAACGGCTAGCAATTTACCTGCCATCAGAGTGCAACACAATAGATACACTAACAGCATTGCAAAGTTTCCCTTGCTTCAAGCTCATTCCTTCCATGGCAAGTTTTTCTGGGAACATAGGATATGTAGCAGTTGGCAAGAATATTGAAGTTCCTCGTTTCATCGCCTCCCTAGGCAGCAAAGTCTATGAAGTTATTTGTCCACTATTAATTTCTCCCTGCACTTAAGATCGCTAAACCCCTACCTGTCTATAGTGCTTTGAGGCTGAACTAAGCTAGTAGGGTCAGCAACATGTATCCAAACTTTGATCCGGCCATCCTGCAGCCTCATTGCACTCAGAGCATCATCAAGCTGTACCATATAACAGACAAATCAGACTTAATTAGAGATACAATTATGAGGTCATCAATATCAGAAGTATGAGCTATGAACATCAAGCAGATAACCTCATCAGCCTCGTCCACATCTATTGCATACACCTTCAAGAATGTAAGATCTTTTCTCGTCATCTGGTATGCAAGTATAGCCAGTCAGACATGAGATTCAAGAATATCAGCAAAAAAATATTACTCATTTACCTTGTCTATATCGTAAGACTCCAACAAAAGATTTTCTGCAGCCAAGAGAACATCATCTGGATACTCAGTTCGGACGTTGAGCTTCAAGAGATCAAGATTTACATGAATGGGAAAGTACCCAACATTAATAAGGAGATTAACTGCAGCAGATGACATCCTAGGCAGTCCCATGGCTTTAAGGATCTGCAGCAAACAACTATGATTAGGGCTGTTAATTAAAGCATGCACATGTAATATCATACTGGAACAAGAATCAAACATATTTTTTCTTATCTAAAATATAATTCATGGTAAGTGGTAGCTACCTAAAGGACATTAAAAAGAAAGGTAAAAAACACGAACAAGCAGCTGATTTACTGGATTACATTACCACTCCAGCTGTTTTCTTCTGTTCATCATTCTTGCACATATCCAAAGCATATGCTTCAAGTGCCTCAATACGATATTGGACTTTCTCCTCCTGTGTCCAAGCAGATTTGGGTGGCTTAGACCGGGGAGGCATTGCCTTAGCTGACATCAATAACTGAACAAATTCCTCAAGCTCTTTTTCAGAAGCCTCTTTCGCACGGATTCTTTCCAATAGCTCTTCTACCTAAACTAACAAGTAGTGTTTATCATTACAAGTTAGAAGCTGATCTAAAAGTAAGGTTATAGATATACACAAGGCATTGTGCAGTGTCTATTCACTATGCTGTGCTAGTATAACATGTTATTTTACCTGCACAATAGGGCGAGGCTCATAAATAGAGAAGGCCCCTTTTCTCTCGCTTTTACTGAAGTATATTTCATCTTTTGACAACAGTAGATGTGCACAATAACTTTCAGGCGGGTCCACACTGCCATAAATTATCTGAAGGGATACAAGAGAAGGTTTAATAATGGACAGTCAAGTGACATTTACAATGAATTAGTTAGATATTAAGGATTTTCAACCTCTGCCAGTTCTTCAGCTGTCACAGACTTATTCTTTTCAAGAAGCTCCAACCAAGCATACTCAAGCAGTGAAGAATCCTGAAACAAATTATTATCAATCATAAAATGAAGGAAATCTATTATTTAAAAAGAAATAAAGTATACCAAAAGGCTTTGTGCTTTCTGAATAAACATAGAGATCTCCGAGTGGTCAAAATTTTCAACACCAGGAACCACATAAGTTACTTGCTGAGGCTTTATAGATGACGTGACTCCATTCTGTTGAAAATGTAAAGATAGAGATAAATAGCATGTGTAAGAAATAAACTGCATTAATTACCAAAAAGAAATAAACTACATCGCCTACATGTCTAGTAAGAGTCATCAAACTAAGCCCATATGGCTGATACAAAATTAATATCCAGTATGTACCCATATATACCAAACTCATGTTTCTATTTTATTAGTCAATTAAAGTAGTTGGACGATGACGATTAGAAACAAAAAATAAAAGACATCATTTTTGTATGACTGTTGTGGCCAGCTCGTCTACTTAAAAAGGCATTTAAATATCACAAATTGGAGGTGTGGTTCAATTTAACAGCTCATTTCTAGAAGTATGACAGTATGATAATAAACTATGGAATCTGTTTGAAGCCACTTTGGAAGGGCTAAGTCATGTTAAAACTCTATTATACTTTCTTAGCTTCTCTGTCATGAATTTTTGACCTAAAACCATAGAAGGCCCCTATTCATAACAAGTTCGATCAACTTTCTCCTCCCAAAGATTATTTCTACCACTGTAATCCTCCGCTAGAAGAAATACTTATTATTTCTTTAACAGTCTTAAGAATTTTTAAATCGTGTTACTTTGAAAAATCTATGTTAATGAATGACCCGTGCATGCCAACTACCAGACCCCTCTCCCACATGGTTCCACCCCTGTTGGAAGTTATCACCATATTTGTTTGTCGAATAAAAACAAGTTGGAGCACATGATATTTATTCAACAAGCTGTACTTCTTGTTTCTATGAACCTGATCATGCACCATCCAGTTCTTCTTTCCGTCAGGTTTCTGAGCAACACCCAGTAAAATCTTTTCAGTATCCTTTCGAAATTCCAGAAGCAAACCTTGCTGCAGGACCCATTTTTCAAGTTTATCTTCAACCATCTCCCTGGTAGTCATTAGTATTAGCCTGTTGAGGAAGCGGAAAGAACATCAACATCAAATAGAATATCCTCTACAGATGTTTCCATCCAAAACATTTAATTGATGTGATAAAACACAATGAAATAATAAAATACAAAAGTACGTTCAATTTAACCAAAAAAAAATTGCCCCGGCTTCCTGTCCAAAGAGAGTTGGTCCCACAGTCGCCTCATGTACTTCTCACCACTATCTACCCCTTGTACCGGCTGTCCCAGAAACATGCATTCCATATCATCGTTTGATACCGAAACAAAATGCAAGAAAAGGTCAGCAAGGTTTCACACCAAAATGACCTAGCACACTCTAATGGGGGAAAAATAAGATCAGTTAGGTTTCCCTTAACTTGAATTTGTCATCATACTTCCCATGTATACACCCACAATAGAAACTGTTGCACAGTTTCATAAGAGACATGCGTCAAATATCCCAATGCCAAATAGTATTGTGTTATATATGCACAGCCACAAGTAAAGCCTTATGACAATTCTGATGTGCTTACGAGCATGTGAACTATCCTAACGGAATTGTGATACTGCCAGGAGCAGTAGTTCGGGAATACTTTCAAAGAACGCTGAAACAATCCATTCAGGCCTCACCATGAGATAATATTCATAGACTGATCATGCTTGCTGAAGAAAATACGTCGGGCATGTAGAACATATGATGACAATACAAATGTGGAAAAACACATTACAGTTAAGAAATAATTGCAAGCAACAAGTAACAACAAGACAAGCAATTGAAAGTGGTAAAACTAACTAACTTGTTAGTCGCACGAACACGCTTGGCCGCCGCGCGTATGGCTTCGAGCTCCTTCATTACCGTATCCACGAGGCCATGAGCAAAGCGGCCCCGGATGATAGTCGCATGGTGTTTGGGCAGGGGGCCGTCGAATTGGCACCACAATTTAGGGCCTTTCCAGAGGAGAGAAGGCCGCGTGCGGCAGAGACGGCAGCTAAAGGCGGCGATAGGAGGAGAAAACGCGAGGCGGACGACCATTTTGTTGTCGAATTACAGATAGCTATTGGCGGAGAATTAGCGGCATCAGCAGGAGGAGAAGTGGAGAGATTCGATTCGGAGGAGAAATGAGAGAAGATTCAGTCTGTCGAAGATGGGGCGGTAGCCGCCATGTGAATCCGAGCACCGCCTGTCTCTGTCTGGAGCTTCCATTGCTCCGCTCGTTGGCGATAACACTATAGATTATGTAGAGTGAAGGTCCGCGAAGATGGACCTGCAACTCCCCAATGCTGCATGGTAACGAGCGCATGGCCTGCGAACTCGAACTGGGCCTGAGCGATTAGTCCATAATGACAGTGGATGTCAGGACCCCATTAAAGGCCTAGCCCAATTGCTGTGAACGGGGATATTTTTTTGGGCCCTAGACATTTAGAAGACCGACGGATGTATCGAAGTTCAGGTTCGTTCAGGTTATTGAATTCAGCGTTTTCCGCAAGAATTTTCATTTTTCAGTTTGTACATTTTTTTACCTGTTTGACCCTACCTTCGCTGTGTCTTCTGTATAACTCTCAATGGATAGCTCTTTTAACTTATTTTCCCGCGGCTCTACACAAGAAGAGTCATCCACCTCCCCGGCGGAGGAAATGGTAGTGGTACTTCTGCACTCTACCCCTCTTAGCCTCATCTTTTATGGTCATATTCTTTCATACCTCTCCCCTTCTCTCGCTAATATTATTCTTTATTATAAAATCATCCAATCTTCTCCTCCTCTGCATTCGACAAAAGATGATTCGGCTCCAACACCAATTGCCTTGTCTCATTCAACTTTTCTTACTCCAACAACGACAATAGTGAGAAGCTAAGTAAAAAGCTTATTGACCCATCAATGCTCCCCATGACAAACAATACCTTAAGTAAGAGGTGTATCTTATAAAAATGATGGGTGCTAGATGAGGCCCAATGCAGAAATGTATACGGTAGTGTTTGAGGCGTACATGAAAGGGGAGACAACAGAGGAAGGGAATGAGCTATTAGAGGAGATAAAGGGCATGAGTTTTAGGGGAAAAAAATTATTTTAGTCTCATGTGTATAAAAGTTTTGACATATGTGTTAAGTTTTTTTTAACCATTTCCAAATCATTTTAATGGTAAAAAGTTTTAATGCTTTTGGTCAAAGTTATTTTTTTTAAAAAAAAGTTAGATCACAAGATATAAACTTTTGAGACCAAACCTTACTATGTATACTTTTTTATTTTGATGCTATTATCAAAATGTTTGAATAATAGGGTTAAAATGTTTTGATTATTCTACTAAAAGGTTTTCTTTTAAAGAAATTAATCACAATATTTAATTATATGAGACACAACCTCTTCGTCTAAACTTTTTTTATTTTGATGCTTCTGTCAAAATGACCTGATAAACAATAGTGCCAAAACGTTTTGATAATGATGTTTAATTTTAACAGCTGTGTCAAAACATTTTAACAACTTCAAATATTTTGACAATGGTGTTTGAGTTGTAAATGAAGAGAGACATGCCGAGAAGGGGAATGAGCTACTAGAGAAGATGAAGGACATGTGCTTTGTGCTGGATGAGAAAGTTGAGAGAGAGCAACTCGATGTGTGGCCTTGTGTTTCAAGGCATTATGGGATTGCTTTTCGACAAGTGATTAAATTGAATTGATGTTCTATTTATAGTGGGAAAGCTCATGGTTGATGGTTTTGTTTGTTGTAGTTAGCTTTAATTTTGAGTTATAATTTCTTGTTAACATAGAAATGTTTACTTGTAATTGCATTGTTCTCTGTTATAGAAGTGTAATGCTAGTCTTTGTAAACTATGAAACTATAATAATTATATCTTGGACATACACATAAAAAACACAAGTTGCCCTTTAATGTAAAGGAATTAGACTCTTGACATCAATTTAAAACCAAGTGCTCTATCAACTATCTGCAACATGTTAACCTCAATGCTGCGTAAAATTTGTAGAAAGGCCCAACCTCCATTGTATCTCTAGCATGTGTGGCATGCATGACCACTACTATCATCTTTGGTTGTTTCATGTGTTGTTTTCTCACGTTTAAGTTTGCACAAGATCTAACAAAATTAAATGATTTTCACCAACTAACCAAAATGTATTAAAATGTTTAACATTATTATTAAAACGATTTAATACTTTTGTCAAAATGTTTTAACACTGTTATTAAAACGTTTTGATGCAGTTGTTAAGAGTACTTAACACCGTGTTATTTCTTGGGCCGCTTTGACATAATCTTTAAAATCTAAAAGTTTAAACAAAAAGGTTTTGTCTAAGAGAATTAAATCTTGTGATCAATTTATTTGAAAGAAGTTTAGGCAACAATGTTAAACGTTTTGACAATAGTGTTATAACGATTTAGCATTGTTGTCAAAATGTTTTAATACTAAAATTTTTAAAACGATTTAACATTATTGTCAAAACTTTGAAAGATGTTGTTAAAACAATTTAACATTGTTGCCAAACGTTTTAACATAGTTATTAAAAATATTTTGACACAATTGTTAAAACTACTTAACATCATATTGTTTATTGGGTCATTTTGACCGAAGCATCAAAGTAAAAAATTTTAAACACAGTCTTGGGCACAAAACTCATTATCTCTAAAAGATACTTTTTAGCATCCCCTGATTTCACATCCCGGGATAAGCCCTTAATCAGTGCAACGTAGGTGTAGGCATTGGGTTTCACCTCCTTTGCCTTCTCCCCCTTCACATATGTCTCAAATCCTGTTGTCAAAATATTTTAACATTTTTTGTTAAAATATTTTTGTTAAAACATTTTGACACAAGTGTCAAAACTTTTTAACTCTATTGTTTAAACAATTTAAAAAAGTTTAATTTTTCAATACATATATCAAAACTTTTATACGCTGAGACTAAAACAAAAATGTTCCCACACCTACCCTTCATCTCTTCTCACAACTCCTTCCCCTCCGTCGCCTTTTATTACTTTCAAATACGCCTCAAACACCGATGTGTATGTCCCCACATTGGATAGCATCTATCTGCCTATTATCTCCAAAAGATATGCCTCTTGCTAAAAGGATCGTTTTCCATGGGGGGCTTTGATGGGTTGATGGGCCTTTTGCTGTCATTGTCATTAGAGCCAGAGAACTTAATGGAGGCGGGGCGATTGGTGTTGGAGCCAAATCGGCTCCTGCTGAGTGTCGAGGAGAGGAAGAGCAGGATTTCATAATAAAGAATAGTAGGGGCTAAAGAATGGCCAAGGTTTTGCGGAGAATATGATTGTAGAAGAGGAGGCGGAACGGGGTCGAGTACATAATCGCCACCACCATTGCATCGTCTGGGAGGTGAATGTCTTTTCTTCTATAGAGAGGGCTTGATAACAAGGTAAATAAGTGTTCCTTAGGAGTTGCACATAAGATGTCACGAGGGTAAATGATCAGATGGAGGGAGATATGAGGGCAAAAGAGTTTGAAAATGCACAAAGTTGAGAAATGAGAATTCTTGCAAAAAGCGTCAAAGAATTGAAATTCTTTACACAATGAACTGAATTTTAGTAAAACCTTATTGGAAGTAGCCCACCTAATTATCGAGCGAAATCAAAGGTAGGGATGCCACTCGGGTCGGTTTTGGGTTTTAAAATTGATATTGAATAAATATTTTGGCTAGGTTTAGGTTTTAAGTAGGGCATTAACGAGCCAAGTCGAGTATTGGGCTTGCTTGACTTGAACTTGTATTGTTCAAGCTCGGCTCAAAGCTAAAACAAGCTCAAACATTTTAGCTTGAGCGCAACTCGAATTAGAAATCTATAGCTCGGTTTGAGTTTGAGTTTAGATTGCAATAAGTAAATCATTAGCCTAGGCTAGAACTCGGCTCAAACTAAAAAATAGTAAAATATATCTACATCTCACACATAGGAAGATGCTTTCAGTATTGAATATTAATAAATACACTTTAACAAGTATTGTGATTGCACCTTGAACAACTAACTATAGTCACTATGAAAGAATAAAACTATGACAAATGAATTTTCATTATAGATGCTCCGTAAAGGCAGCGTTACCATTTTCTTCTCTTTATGTGTATATAATAACTAAAAAAGATGCAAAAAATAAAAACTCACTTATAAAACATTACCATCTACTTCTTTGTATCTTCTTTTATTTATATGCTTATAAATTACTTATAAAAAAAATATTCTTGAGCATTAGTATGCCTCTAAAAAATTTCAAGTACATGTAAAAGA
This sequence comes from Saururus chinensis, assembly GCA_035235625.1. NCBI lineage: Eukaryota > Viridiplantae > Streptophyta > Magnoliopsida > Piperales > Saururaceae > Saururus > Saururus chinensis. Next base: position 41,154,989 of record CP141145.1, read on the forward strand.
GAAATAATGTGTAAACAAAGGTTGGTCCCCCAGTGTTATGTATAAGCTTTTGAAATAATATTCTAATTATTCTTTTGTAAATTGAGGTTGGTCCCCCTAGTGTCAATGCTTCTTTTAGAAAAGTTCTTGAATATATTAGTGTGATATCATGTTGACTATTTGTCTTATATTAGTAGTTCTATTTGACTTTTTAATAGAATTAATTATAATTCATATTTAAAAACCAAATATAGCTATTAATTTGAAATGGAAGGAGTATATTAGTGTTTATGTCTCCAAAATTTTTATTTTTACAAAACATTTATTATACATAAAAATTATACATCATGAGGATATATATCATAGAAAAATTTTATATGAGTTTGGGCTCACACACGTTAACATAAGCCCAGGCACCATGGGCCATTGGATCGAGATTCGAGGGTTCAAGGGGACAAAAACTAATCTACCTCCGTGTTATATGTACTGTCAGATTGAAATCTAATAGCGCGCGAGGTAGGGCTTATATAAATAGGTCTCATATATCATATATGATACATAATATTGGTACATATATATGATTATATATCTTATTATATATATATTATAAATATATATTTAAATTAATAATTATATTTATATAAAATATGCATATATATGTATTATTTATTTATATTATTTATCTATAATTTTAAAATTATATTTGGGTTCGAGTTGGAGCTCGAGCTGAGTAGATTCGAGTTCAAGTTTTATTTAAGCCATTGAACACGGACATGCTTGAACTCGGTTTAAGCCGAGCCAGATTCAAGTTATCCAAGTTCAAGCCGAGCCATCTTGACTCATTAACAACCCTTAATTTTAAGTGATCCAACTCGACTAGGACTATAATTATTAATTTATTAATTTTTAATATTTTCTTTGTACTTTGATAATAATATTTTAAAAAAATTGATGGTTAAGATATAAAATCAAATAATGATCTAAAAATTTGTATATATTTTATAATTAAGTAGATTTTTTAAGAAAATAAAAATATTTTTTTTATGCTAAATCGATCGGGTTAGGTTTAAGTTACCACTTCGAACTGGTTCAGGTTTGACAAAATCCGATGGCATCATTACCCAAATGAAGGGGCATTTTGGAAGCGGTTCTAATCGGCTTCGCCAATCAGGCCTACCGACCTTCAAGAATTTTGAGAATTGAGACCCAGTTTTCAAACATTCTTCGGGTGGGGCTGGTTAGCGTCTACGAATGAAGGGCTAATTTGCTATCCAAACAGCCACTTACAAGAAATGCTTATGACGTAATTTTTGCGCAAGTCACATTTTTTTCCTTCTTTTTCCTTTTTTTAATGAGGACCCCGGGGAGTCGTCATGATCTTCCAAAGGTAAAGACAAAAATTATCTGTTTAACAAAATAAAAGAAGACAAAATTCTCTCGAATGCTCATCGATTTTAACAGGAAAGCTCCTTTATTTGTTACTGTCAGAGAAGTCATAACCACGAAAAAAATATGTCGGAAAGTACAATGGTGTATAACAGATGAAGATCTGACAACAAGCATCTCGTCTGTACAGCAATGAGGAATCAAGCTACTTGAAAAAATGAGGAAGAGTTGCACACAGAGACGACTTATGCTGAGAACGTGCAATGTATTTGGATCAACCGCACAGCTGGGCACACAACTCCCTGATCTTATTTTCCGATGGGTTTGCCAAATCATAAGTTCTGTATCTCCCTGTGTCTACGCATGTCAAGTTCAGGCTGTTTCCGATCGGGCTTGACTGCAAACCACAAGTCATACATTTCAAATCTCTGTCTATGTTTTGATCTCATGCAAAAGGGTAACTGGTAAAAAAACAATAAAACGAGGAGACAGATAAAATTGAAATGGATAGGAACATCATTTTGATGATGGACATTAAAATTGCCAACTACAGAGATCTCTAAAATATGCTTTCAAGAATATTTAAGCTATTAACAGAGGTAACTGCAGCAAGGTAGAGTCTCATGAAGGGAAAAACATTAGAATCAATAATGAAACCGATAATCTTACCATGCAATTGACTGCCTTTGTCTTGCAACTCCATCTGGAGGTGGGAACACAACTCAAATAATGGCACCAGGAGCAGTGGTCGTTGCCATTAACTCCCCGCATGACCATAATAAAGCCCACAGTAAACCTACAGCGTTAAAAAGTCTCTGAATGAGTGGAATAACTGTACAATTAGCATTTCACTTTTGATATTTAACACGATGGAAAAATGAAGTAAAAGACCGTCTATCTATCTCTTCCTCTTCTATCACTAAAATGTGGAATAAACAAGATGAGGGTCCTCTGTAGTCTGTACAAGTGCTATTCCTTGTCCTTGTTCCATAATTAACAACTAATCCACCATTTAACAAGTAAATCTTACATATGCCGGGAAAAAACACTTACCCAACAACCAAAAGGATAAATGCGATTATCCACAATATGTACTGATACATTTTGTGCTTTGGCTTAGGTCGACCGGGACTATATCCTGGACGAACATACTTCCGGCTGATCCATCCAAACTGTGGACGGATGAGAAACACAAACCCCAGAAGAAACCCTGAAACGAATCCTCCAATATGAGCAAAATTGTCCACATGGGGTAGAATTCCCACCGCTAAATTGATTGCAATGATCACGATGAGAGTAAAAAGGGCTGCAAACTGGAAAACAGAAAAAAGCCATATATTTATACAGAGCATTCAGCATTTCGAATTGGAAAAAATTAAACGAAAATAAAGTCGACTTCAATTACCTTATTAGCATAAATTGTCCAATTAGTTATGAGTTCTGAAAGCATTCCGCCTAACAATCCAAAAAGAGCACCAGAAGCGCCAACAGAGATACTTGCTTGAATAAAAAGAGCTGACAACAAACTCCCGCCAACGCCAGAGATAATATACAGGAGGCCAATTCGCACTGAGAAACACCCAGTAGATAAAAGATATCAAGGATATAATCTCTCCCGTTCGAAATACTTCAATAAGATCAGAAATGATGGCACATATAACACGCAAATATTTAGGCATCGCATGCCACGTACCAAAACCAAATTCTTGCTCAAGTCGAATCCCAATAAGGAGAAGACTCAACATATTGGCGAGTATATGGAAAACCCCAGCATGAAGCCAGATGCAAGTGAAAACTCGCCATACCTGGTGCTTGTCAACCACGCTGTTCACGTCCAGAGCTCCCATTTTCTGAAGACTGAAGTACACTAACTTCTGATCAATAATCGGTGTAAAGAGGCTACATTAACTGTAGCATGACATCTTATTTCTCTCATCATCTCTTCACACCATACACTCTAAAAGTTCAATTATCAACTTCAAACACTACAAGTCCCTTGTTAATTGTTCAGTGTTTCAAACAAGATTGGATTTTCTCGCAATCTTTTTCCTTTGGGTGCGTCCGTGTGCAGTTGCAATACGATACCAATTGTTATTGGAAGCAAAAAAATAACAGGTAGAAAGCATTTCGTGCATAATTATTCTCCATCCCGACACTTTAGGCTAATTCTAATTCTAGCAACATGAATTGCCAGACAAGAGGACTTACGTGTTGGAAGAAGGACCGAGGAGAGGATTCTCTTTGAAGGGCTGAAAGGAGAACCTGCCGAGGGACCTGACCACGCAGGAGGGGGAGTTCTTGGGGCAGTCATTGACGAACATGGTGATGACGAACACAGCGACATTGGCGACGACGAAGGTAGGAACCAGCCAGGGGACCCACTTCTGGAACGGCCGGAATCCTTCGGAGGGCCGCGACCCCGCCGAGGCCGTATCCACCGACAACGGATGGACGGCTTTGTCGCTCCCTCGCCGATGCTGGAGGTTGTTCTCAACGTCGGTAGCTGCCTCCCTCCCCATCGAGCTCAGCGAAAAAAACAAAAAATCTCACCCAAGAGAACCGAAACAAGAAGCTACAAAGCTTTATTAGACGCAGCAGCAGGAGTCAAACGAATCAGACGATTGAAAACAAAATTTAGAGGATTTGGAAAGACCGAGCAATGAACAAAGAGATTAATAAAAGACTATGCAAAGAAAGTTTCAAAGCAGAATGAAGAGACAAGAGGAGGGGGAACCAGCGAAGAAGGAAATGGGGAGGAGGAGGGAACCGAGCCTGATGTTATTGGGTGGATGCTGAATAGAGTAGTGGGGGGAGTTGGTTGAGCTGATAATTGAAACTTTTGACATCTAACTCTGGAGCATGGACTATGGAAGAGGGAGGGACGGAGTCAAAACTCAAACAGAAGAAAGAAACCTTTTTTTTTTTTTGGGTGCAAACAGATCGAAGAAGAAAAGCTTGAATGAGATGAGTGGGAGCCGAATCGGGTTTGGTTTTTCCTTTGTTTGGAAGCGACCCGCTCGCCGACTAATCGTGGTCCCTTTCCTTCCCCCCCTCTGCCTTCCTTGCCGCGTATTCTTCCCCAGGTTGCTTTTCGTTCAAATTAGAGCAAATTAAGCTTTATTAAGTGCAAATAAATTAAAAAAAAGGAAAAAATTAATCTGTGCAGGTCGAATGGAGATGAGTGTGCATTTAGCGTGATCAGTTTTTAATGATCCGAGGAGCTAGTCATAGAAATCCGGTCAAGAAAACAATTTTCAATAAAGATCTGATTATGTGCGTCTGATCTCAGGGTGGGTGGGTGGATCCAAACCTGCTCTTCTAATTAGGTAACAGGTGTTTGACAATCGAAATCGATATAGAGTGACTACAATATATCCGACTTAAAAAAAAACTAATTAATAAATTAATTACGTTCAAATTAACTAAATTTTCAATAGTTATTTATCGCTTGGTGTTCATGGTGTGGCGGCTGCGTCTTGGGTGTCACTCGATTGCTTCTGAAGATATTTGCTGTTTATAATGGTAGACGTAATAAGTTGTTGAGTGAGAAGTCGGAAATCGATACAACTTAGAAGAGGAAGGGTTGTGGCGGAAGATTTCACACGCTTTTAAAGGATTTATATTTTGGGAGCTCTCCGCCACATTGTTTTGTTTGATGTGGTCGTTTTTGGATTTCTCTTCAAGTAGTTGGTGTCAATGACTTATTCACAGAGAGGAGATGTCGATCTTGGGAGTTGAAACCTCACATTTAAGTAACTAAAGATGTCGACCTTTACCTAACTATTGGAGGCTATTGTCAACTCCACTTTGCTCGCCCTAAGAAGCAAAAAAGACGAGAACATATATCTATAAAAGAAACACGTTCTTCTCTGCCCTTGGGTGTGTCTTCACGATCATCTGAGTTCTGATTAAGTAATCCTTCAGTTGCTTCTATGTCAAATATGAAAGGGTCGGCAGCATTTGGGCTTCTTCTGCCGAACTGCTGAAGGTAGCTGCATATCGTTAATCCAGTCAAGAGCTGGCTGATTTGGCTAGTGACGGGCGGCCGCATGTGTTTCCAACCGGTCACTCTGTGAAGTGCGAGCAGATGCAGTCCTTGTAATCCTATCTCTATATCGTCACTTAGGTGGGGTATATAAGTAAACCTTGAAGAGTCAGGTTTTGAATTTTAAATTCAACCTTAATGGGTTAGGTCTAGGTTTTAGGCAATCCAACTTATAATTTTTTTATATTTTTATAAAATCCAACCCCATCTAAAGTTTAAAATTTTAAACTTAACTTAAATAATTATACGAGTTGATTTGAATTTTACTATTTTTTATTTGGCATCGGTTTTGGGTTTACCAAAACTTAACCCAAACCCGACCCATCCTTTCGGCTGCACGAGTTGGCCCTTTAATTCGTCTGTCTTTGACTTCCTTCGCAGGGATTGAATGTGTCATCCAGATAGAAATATCATCTGATGTTCGGAAGGTGGGAGTCCAGTCACGTTAGACAAACAACAAAATGTGGGTCTATGTGACCACCTGAATACAGAGCAATGTTACTCGTTATACACACGGAAACGGGAAAAGTGAGAACGAAATTCTATCACCCATGTGATTAGGGTGAGCCCACGCGGTCATTGGTGGGGCCCAGGGAAAATCACATGGGTCTGGATTTGATTTTCTTTGAAGACTGTAAACGGGATGAGGTTTCAAAGAAATGGCATTCGTTGGCCCAAGACTGATGCTGGATGAACTGTCCGGGCTTGGGCTCAAACAAACATATGATATAAATTCCATGGGCCAATCATCATACCGAGTTTAATGTACTGCTCAGATTTCTTCATCTTCCAACATGTACTGTTTTGCAGAACGTGCTTGAAAGCTACTCAGTCATGGAAGCAGTTTCACTGTTCTTTACTTACAAAGTGTCAAGTATAAAATATTCTAGAGTCGTTAATATTTGAAATCAATGTTGTATACGCTAACACACGTTAGTATCGGGGAGTACACCATCGATTTTTTGGACGAACGGTTCCCATATGTTCCTTGCAATGGATACTTTATGAGTTGCATATCTACTCAATCAATGAATCAAACTACTTAAGAGGATGTGGATTAACATACTTAAGAGTGGCCGGTTCATTTTGGACACTATATGGTAAAATAAACAAATAAAATTTCTATCTAACAAACATGGGGCCTGTTTGGATTAGTGCAAACCGAGAGAAAAAGAAAGAGAAAAAGAAAAAGAATAAAAAAGTGAATTCATATAAAAGATAAACTAGGAGATTTTTAAAAAAAATTACTATTTGGTTGCACCAATGTTGCTATGAAAAATTAAAACTTGAATCCACAAATGGTGGTAATGGTTGTAGAAGTGGTGTAGGTAGTAGTGGCGGTAGTGGTGATGATAGAAGTAGCAGCAGGGGTGGCAATAGTTATAAAATCTATGATCTTAAACCGGTTTTCATTTTACTTTAATTATCGGTTATCGTGAGGTTAACACATTTTCTGATTTATTTGGTAGTTTCGTAAATAAAAGGTGTTTATGATGATTTCAATCAAAATCAACTTTAAGATTGGCGGATTTAAGTGATTTTGAAACAAATGTGAATTTTTGGGATTTTTTAGATTTTTTACTATTTTTTCAAAAATTAGGGTTTTAGTGGGACCCCCCGTGGGCCCCACCGTCGAAATTTTAGTTTTTATGCCAAATGAACCCAAATATCAACTTAAGGTTATACAAAAAAATTTAGAATTTTCTTATACTTAATTAGTGCTCAGATTTGTAACATACCTATTTTTAGCCTACTTTTCTTATTTACACCCCATAACTTACCCATACACACCCCAACCCTTACTATAAAAGGCCAAACCTGAGTCATTCCCATTTTGGGAATAGGCTGAGGAGGAGAAGTCAAGCCTAATCCCCAATTAAGCATGAATTAGAAGGTATTTAAGGTAAGTCTATTCTAATTAAGCACTAAATCTTTGCTTTCTTCTTAATCCTCTCTAGATTTACCATTTCTCTTTTGTTTCAATATATTTTTAAACACCAAAATTACTAATTTGTATTTTTACTACAAACCCTAGCTCTCAAAATCCGATTTTTTATGTTCAATAAGCCCTAGATCTAAGTTTTTAATTAAGGTTTTCTTTGTTCAATCGGTTTTAATGGAGTTTATTCAAACTCTATGTCTTTGTAAGGTTTTCAAGATGGGTGACCATCAAACCTAAGCCTAATCAAGGGATAAGGTAATGGACTTTCGAAATTTCAGTTTTCCTATGGTTAAACACTTGATTTTGTGGTTTCTTTTGAATGGAATTACTTGATTTAGTACTTTAATGACATGATTAGTAAATGGTAATTTTTAATCCCGATTTCATAGGGTTTTATCTTGTTATGATGTGTATTAGCATTCTAGAAGGTATTGTGAAGTTTTAATGTCATTTGAGTTGTTAGATGGAGATTTTGAGTATTATCAATGGAGTTTCGGTTAGAAAATTTGAAATGAAGAAGATGACCAAAATTATTTTGTTGGTGTTAAAACGGCCCTGAGGGCATTCGAACGACAACACTACAATTTTGACATTTTTCCTGTATAGCCGATCAAACGTCCCTGCAGGGCGTTCGAACGGCTACACTGCAGAAATTGACAATTTTATGTATGATGCTTATTTTGACATATCTACTTCAAAGTATCATTTTTATGTTTATGTAGAGTATTTTGATCAATAATAAGCTACTTGAAGAACATTTTATTGATGTTAGAAGTTGTGGTATATATATTTAAAGTTATATGGAATGGTTTGTGGTTGGTTATATGATGTTGGAATTACCATCTTAAAGTTATGAATAGTTGATTCTCTATGGTTAAGCATATTTTTAGTAGGACTACAACATACTAATGGACTGATTTGTCATGATAGAATGTGGTTAGTTGAGGTATGAATGTTAGTGAATGTCATGACTTATGGATGAAGTGAATAATCTTATATGTGTTTAGTCTTTGTGGTTGAGCTTTAAATTGAGTTATGATTTTAATGATTCTTCTCCTATAATTTTCGATGGAATTCATGATTAGATGTTAATGCTTATGTGTAGTGTGATGGTGATTGAATTACAAGCATGTTGAAATGCATTGTGTGAAGTGCTTCTACTAGGTACACACACATGGGGTTTAATGATGATGATGAGGTTTGCTATTATGATTATGAATGATGCATTCGGGGCTGATGAGAGCACTTATCATGAATTAGGATTCATGTATGTTTTGCCCACGTATGTACCATGTTGCATTCATCATGAAAAATAAATTTTCAATTGAGGCTTTATCGAGATTAGTCAAATTTGATCAATTGGATGCAATGTGGTGAAATTGTGTGCCGGATTAATCAGTCATGGATTAATCAAAACTTGATTGGTCCGAAAGGATATGTTTTGATTTGATGGTTTGTTCAAGCACACCGGCTTACCAGTTATCATTGCTTGGGACTTTAGTCTTGACAAGCAGGGTTGTCCGGGATTTTAGACTTGATGGGCAAGAGTTGCTCGAAGGCGTTGGCCTTGAGGAGCAGGAGTTGCTTGAGACTTTGGTCTTGACAAGCAGGAGTTGCTCGAAGGCGTTAGCCTTGAGGAGCATGTCTATTTGATAAGTGTTTGCTCGAAGGCTTTGACTTTGAGGAGCAGGTCTATTCTCTATGTGTATGGACTTACATGTTGGACTAGTGTGTGTGCGACACTTATACATACATGATGAATGAGAATGATGTGATGCATGATTGAATATGTATGTTAGAGATACATTTCATGCAAGTTGATATAATGTGATGCATGATGAAATATGTATGTTAGAGATACATCTCATGCAGGTTGATATGATGGATGCATAATTGAATATGTATGTTAGAGATACATCTCATGTAGATTGATATGATGTGAAGCATGATTGAATATGTATGTTAGAGATACATCTCATGCAGGTTGATATGATGGATGCATAATTGAATATGTATGTTAGAGATACATCTCATGCATGATTGATATGGTTGTTGAAGCATGATTGATATAAAGGGTATCGATACATTCATGCAGGTTATTATGATGTGATGTATGATGGAATATGTATGTTAGAGATACATTCATGCAGGTTGTTATGATGGGAATGATACTATGTAGATCATGCGCTATGATGCAGGTTTAGGTGATGTGTATGTGTGATCAGAAAATGATGCACCTTGCCAATCTTTGATCTGAATGAATATATTGTTATGCTATCGTATTTACCGATGATGATAGTTACATTAAAACCATAGCTAAGTTTGTTAAACTCACCCCTCTTTCTTGTATTTTGCTTTGGGGTTGCGTGGTGCGACATGCAGAGGGACAGGATCTCCTCCTTGAGGAAAGGTTGGAGATGACTTGGATGTCACCATGGAGATTCTTATGTGGTTTATTTTCCTTGGTTATGCTTTATGTTTAGAACCTTTGTGTAAGGTTCTTTGTTGGATTTTTATACTACTTTATACAGTTATGATGCTTAAGACTTATTTTGAGCCAGTGTGGGCTATATTTGACTAAGTATGTAGGTTTGAGATTAGTTGTTTACTTCGTGTTAAACAACTCTCTTTTTGTTCTTCTTACTTACTCTTGCTCAAAGGATTGTGCGTACTCCGTATTTCTGTTAAGTTGCCCGTGGTTATGGTTAAGTCTTCCGCTAAACCATTTTCTCAATTTTCCCTTCGTCGCCCCCGTGCGCTTGACCGGCCCTTGGACCGGGTTCGGCTTGGGTCGAGCATCGCTGGGGCATGACAATAGTGGCTACAATGGTGGTGGTTGAGGCAGCAATAGTGGAGGTGGCAATGGTGGCAGCAGTGGCAACGGCGCAACGGAGGTGTTGATGGCAGCGACATCAACAAAGGTGCCGGTGGCAATGGTGGCTATATTGGTGGCGACAATGGTTGAGGTAGTGATGGCAGTGTCTTGAGGGGAAGGGAGGTGGCAGCAGTAGTGGCAATGGCGGTGGTAGCGATGGTAGTAGTGACTAAGTTGACACTATGAATATTAAAGGCACAAGTGTTTGATATGCATATTTTCTCTCAAAATCTATAGGTTAAGAGGTAATTTTTTTTTGGTAAGATCTATAATTTATTTCAATTTTATTTGCATAAATTTGTTTGTTTGACTTGATTTTCTTAGAGTAGTGAGTTTGGTTATTTATAAATTTATAAATTTATATTTTAGTTTAGTTTAGAGTATTAGTATAAAGCTTGATTCACTCAATTTCTACCTATTTAAAGGCATTTTCTTTCTATTTTTCCTTTGTCGAAGGAGCAAGCCCCACTGTGGGACCAACATCTACATGGGATAGCGTGCTACCCATTTCAGTACTAATATTCTTTTGATTTGTCTAAGTGGGCTTAAGTGTAATAAAATTTGTTTTCGAGTCAATGGTGCACTTGAGCGGTCATTTAAGGCCTTTTAACTTATTTTTCAACTTAACAATTTAATTTTTAACCCATAAGCCTTAGTATAAAAAGAAAAACCTTAGTCATTTGCTAATAAGGAAGGGTTGAGAATACGAGGGAGACTAAGCTCTACCCCTGTTTTTCAAATGATAAATCATTCTTAAGATAAGGTTTTCCCCTTAATCACCCTTTAATCTTTTAATTTTTTTCTTAATTGTCTCAATCTTTACTTTTCCTATTTATATTATTAGTTTCATTCCATCAAAATCATGTTTTAAATTTTAATTTGGAACCTTAATTTGGTATTTTTGTTTTTAACTTAACTAGGTTTTGAATTGTTTATTTCGTTGATTTGATTCTATTAGTTAATTTTGACTACGACTAACTAAAAGCCCTAATTTTTGGATAAGATTTCTCTAGGTTGAAGTTCATTTAAGGGATTCACAAGCTTGATACAAATAAGGGTTTTTCTTCTAAGCGATTTTCTTAATTGAAATACCATTATTGTGGGTTTATTTGAGCTTTTTATTCATCTTAGATTGTAATGGTGATTTATTAAAAATATATAATTTATTATTATTTTTGTATATTTAAGCATGAAAAATATTAGATCTATCATATTTTAGGTTTAGGTAATGATTATATGAAGTTTTAGGAATTTTTATTAAATTTTGGAAGAATTTCGATTCGGTTTTGTGAGGTAGAAGAAGACTCCTTTGGCAATTCTGTTTTGACCATTTGATTGCCTTGTGGGCCGATCAAACAACCAACCTTTCGAATGGGATGACAAGATGTTCGAACGACCACTCTTCCAATGGGCTGTCAGGCCGTTCAAACGACCAAATACTGTTTTGGATTTAAGATTATACTTCATATACTTTTACTTTGACTTTTACTCTCAATTTTTTTTTGGAATAGATTATCATGCCTAGACTATATTCCTAATTTTTCAAATTTTTCTGTAATAATGTGTATTATTATATTCTTTGGAATAACAACTCTTTGTTTCTGTGTGTAAAAGTATGTTTAGGGATGAAAACATATAATTTTTTGTTCTTTCTTTTTGTGATGGATTGATATATGTGTTATGAGTATATCGTAAAAATTTTAAATTGTTTAGAGTATGATAAGTCAATGACATAGTTATAAATTTAAAGGTCGATGATTCTAGCAAAAATGCACGGTCTCATAAATTAAATAACAAAAATAATTTCTATTTTTATTTTTATATAATATTTATTTATATTGTAATTACAACTATAATGTAGGTCTCCATAAAGTTTATGTTAATTAGAGTTTATTTGCTATTTTTCTAAAAATGTACAAATTACATATTATGATTATGTTAAAATATCTACTTAAGCTAGTATGGAATAAATGCATATATACATAAATTTAAGTAGGATTTTGATGATTTCTTCATATTGCCTTCATGATTCTAATAGATTATGATCATAATGAATTATGAATACTTGCACATATTACATTAATTATATATAAACTATGTTCCACATGTTCTAGCTCAAATATGAACGCAACCATGTATGTATATATATATATATATATATATATATATATATATATATATAGATCACTTAGTCTACGGGCACCCGTTGGCTACGTTTCTGCGGATGAATTTTAAAACGACCGTCAAATTACAATCGAACAGTCATTTCTCACTCTCCTTATCCCCCACCAAACCCATTGTTTACCCCGAGTTCAGCCTCGTGGCCGCAAACACCGTGGCCCCGTCGAGACCCATCAGCTTCGGATAGGTGGCCTTGTCCGTCACCGGGTCCTTGCCGGCCGTCTTACCCAGCTTCTCCGTCGACTTCGTCACGTCCAGGATGTCATCCACCACCTGGAACAGAAGCCCCACACACCGAGCATACCTCCTTACTTTCTCCAACACCTCCTCCTCCACCCCTCCCACCACCGCCCTGCACACCGATGCCGGCTCCAGCAGCTTCGACGTCTTGTGCAGGTGGATATACTCCAGCACATCTAGCCCCACCGCCTTCCCCTCTCTTCCAATGTCCACAATCTGTCCGCCAACCAGCCCTTCCGACCCCAGCTTTGCCACTGCCCGCACCACCTACTCCGCTGCCACTCCTGCACCACGGTCCTAGTAGCCATGTGCTCAAACGCTAGCAAGAGCAGAGCATCGCCGGCCAGCACCGCCGTTTCCTCGCCGAATGCCTTGTGATTCGTGGGCCTCCCGCGGCAGAGGTCGTCGTCATCCATGCAGGGGAGATCGTTGTGGATGAGGGACATGGTGTGGTGTGGATCATCTCCATGGCGCAGGCGGCCGGGAGGGCAAGATGGTTGGCTCCACCGACCAACTCACAGGCAGCCAAGCAGAGGATGGGGCAGACACGTTTGCCTCCGGCGAGGAGGGAGTAGTGCATGGCCTTGTGGATTTTCAATGGCTCCCGCGGAGGGACGGCCTTGGTCCAGCGCCTTGTTCACCATTTTTACCTTGCTGGCCATGTACTCTTCAAATGGGAAAAGCAGAGCATTGCTGGCCAGCACTGCCGTGTCCTCGCAGAATGCCTTGTGATTCGTGGGCCTCCCGTGGCAGAGGTCATCGTCATCCATGCAAGAGAGATCGTTGTGGATGAGGGACATGGTGTGGATCATATCCATGGCGCAGGCGGCCGGGAGGGCGAGATGGTTGGCTCCACCGACCAGCTCGCAGGCAGCCAGGCAGAGGATGGGGCAGACACGTTTGCCTCCGACAAGGAGGGAGTAGCGCATGGCCTAGTGGCTCCCGCAGAGGGACGGCCTGGTCCAGCGCCTCGTTCACCACTTTCACCTTGCTGGCCATGTACTCTTTAAATGGGAAAACCTGACATGGCTGCTTTGGCTTGACTAGAACCGGAGTGGTCAGAACTGCTTGGATCTTCAGGTGGCTACGTGAGTTGATATATGTCTTCTGCAGTTTGGGCTTATGAAGGCGGCATTCTCTTGCAGACAATAAGCTATCATGGTTGAAGGCTGCAACAGAGGCCACGGGCATAGGAAGCTTCGCTTGGAATGAAGAAGCAGTGGGAGGATTACCTGAAGATGTCATAGTGAGAGGACCATGGGCTGGAATCTCCCTCTAACTGCCTAAGAAAGCCGCAGGTGAAGGACAACGGTGAACTTGTCCGGTGAAGGACAATGGTGAACTTGTCCGCTACCACAAGACGCCGCAGTGAAAAGGCCGTGGACTGGGGATTTCCCTCCTGGGAGAAGTTGCCGTGGGTGATGAACGGATGGAGGGGAAGCTGCCGTAAGAGACGAGTTTAGTTGTTTCGGGTTTAAAAAAAGTCACATCGTAGGATAGTCATCTGACGGATATACACGAATTCATCCGCACATAAATAGCCTGCAGATATCCGGAGGCTAATTTTACCCATATATATATATATATATATATATATATATATATATATATATATATATATATATATATATATATATATATATATATATATATATATATACTCATGCTTATATGATTTTATTTGTCACAAATGAATCATATTTTATACATATTAGGATTGATTAGAGTATGTTTACTTATGTTTGCATTCATTAAATATTACTTACGTATATATCATGTCGCATCCATCATGAGAATGACTTGTAAACGAATATTACTCTTGTTTAACCGTGATTAATCGATTAGATATCATACCTTTTCGGATTAGCCACATTGGAGGTTTATCAAATCGGTTTTATGTCCAAAATGATATAGTTTTACGTCCATTGGATGAGGTTTTATGTTTATTTAAGGACGGTTTTCCTCCCTGGTTGAGAAGAATGAAATTCTATAATGAGTTAAATTAATGAGTCTTTCTGGACATGATAATCTAGGTTAGTTTGTCCATTTGCACTATCTTACCAAGGGTATTTTCCCTATTTGGGATCTACCTAAAATACTTTAGTTTTTTTTCTAGGAATTTATACTTCATTGTTAGGATTTTCAGAGTGAATAGGTCTCTTTATACTTTAGTTAGGATAAGCAGGGTTATTTTCTTTATTAAGAGATATCCACCAGATTGTATATACATGTGTATGAATTATAATACTCATTGGCACAGTTTGTGTATGTACAATGATGCTCATGTTACACATGATGAATATGAAATGATTACACTTGAACATGTAGGATAAAATGTGATTTGATACACTTGATTATGTAAGATGAATGTGAATGTGGATATTTGTTTTATGTAGGATGTGAATGAAATATGAAATTTAAATGATTGTACAAGGTGTACATGTATGCTATGAATTATTAATGAACATATGATGCATAAGTGGTGTGAATGTCTATATCAAATGTGATTTATCTTATGATGCATGTTTAAATTGACATTTATAGGAAGAATACATATGGTGTTATCACGAGCTTATATTTTGTTTCAAAATATTTACTGAGTTAAGCTCACCCTTCTTTTATTTGTGGTTTTATTTTAGAGTTGTACATTATGTCATTTAGATTCTCTGGATGGTCTTTATGTTAAGCTTAAAGATGATCATGCATAATGAGAGAGGGCTAGATGTTTGGGTTGGTTTAGATTTGTCATTTGATATGATGATCTTAAATTTGACTTTATTTCATATTTTGGATAGCTTATGATGACTTTAGACATGGTGCAGTCTTAGGGCTTGAGACTATATTTATTATAAATTTTGTAGGTGTCATGTTGGACTAAGATGGTTAATTAATCCTCTTTACTTTTCATTATTTGCTTCTGTACAAAGGATGAGAAATCAGGACTGGTTAGTCTTCTGCTTCATTGCGTAGTGTCTCACCACTCTAGATAAGGTTTGGGTCAAGGGGGTAGGACGGGGTGTGACATTTTGGGGTAATTTTCCACCCATTTTCTCGAGTTCCTACTCTAGTTTCTCTTTCACCGTTCACCAAACAGTGGAAATTAGGGGATTTCTCAAAGATTTTTTTCTTTTCCTCCACTTTTTACTAATCCAAGCAGACCCTTAGGGTCCAAGACAAAGAAAAATATCTACCATAGATAGATGGAAGCATTATTTATGTTCCCTACTGACAATGCACAAAGTGTAAGGAACACATATGAGTCATTCATCTATGAGATCGATAGTGCACATACTAGTGTACATTATCGTCAGTAGCTAATGTGCACTAGTATATATGCTGTCAATCTCAAACATTAAAGGTTCTCATGTGTGAAGCATTTTTAATGCTCCATTATGACCATAAGCCCAACATAAAGATTGCAAATGAGCCCTTCATCCATGAGATTGATAGTGCACATGTTAGCATATATTAGCGCCAATACTACTAACGTTAGCATGTGTGCCATCGATATCAAATATAAAAGGTACTTATATATTCCTTATGTGGGGCTCATTGTCAGAGTAAAACATAAAAAATGTTCCTTCTTATGTGTTCTTTATAGGAAGAGTTTTTCATGATCTCATCTGACAATGAGCCCAAAATAAACAATGCCTAAGAATTATAAGTATTTGAGATAATTTACATATATGCTTCAGCATATTAGTATCAAAACCACTAAAAGCTAACGTACGTGATTGTGTGTGCCATGGATCTCACTAATGAAAGGTTTTTATATGTCCTTTATAATGGGCTAATTGTAAAAAAAAATAAATTAAAAGTGCTTTGTTATGTGACCCTAGGCTCACCAACACCGAGGAGTATTAAAATTACTTCCTAGCTAGAGCTACTTCGCTACTTCATCACCAAAGGGCAAACTTCTTAATTTCCGCGACCATTAAAAAAACATAGTATTGATGGTGCCCACCCATTCCTAGCACGGACGCTATCAATTCGAGGATGATATGCGATATTCACTGCCAACAGATACGTCTCGATTTGGAAAGAAAATGAACCGTTCACCAAGTCAACACCAATATCATTTTGGCAAGGGGTAACAAATAACATAGGGAAACTTTACAAATGCTCTTTTAAGTTTTGAGTCCCGTGTGTTGGGGTATTCTTTGCCATTTGGATTTTGATATATTACTCACGGGACAAGCTCTCTAAAGCCGTTGGAATGTGAGACAATGACCTACAATGCCCGGGCTCAAATTAATTTTTTTCTTAAGTTTTTAAGTATTTATCAAATGCCCATTTTTATTTTTAATATTTACAATTACCCCCATACATAGTGATGGCTGGATCAACATAGGCATCAATAGGGAAAAGGAATTTTTACCTTTAAAGGATAATATTCTATTCACTGTATATTAATAATTATATTTAAAAAAATAATAATTTTAATTGAATGGTAAAACCTATATTTAAAAGAAAGAAAAATAAATTTATAATATTTTTTTAAGAAATAATTATTTAAATAAAATAAAATAGAGTAATTAATATAAAATAAATATTTTTGTCAAATGAAACTATTTAATGTAGGATGAAGAGAGTTCTAAAATTTCACTGAATAAAAGTAACGTTACAGTTGAGTGTCTCAATGTTAATTGTAAATCTTAAAAATAGAGGAAGTTAAAAACTTAAACATAGATGCATTTATAAATTTCCTACAACATAGACCCAAAACTAGCATGATAACCGTCATATAGCGGTTATAACCAGGTCATCCACATCGAGTTCAGGTCAGCAGTAGGATCATTTATGCATTGCTTACTTGTTTATTTTACATTATTATTGTTATTATTGCTAAGGTTGCCAGTCTGTATGCCCACGCGAACAAATGGCATTGAAGATTGGGGTCACGCTTATTACTTGCAACAGACCAATTAAGAGCTTGTTTAATTGAGAATTTAGGCAGAAGATGACTGATTTCCGGCGCCGGTTCTGGCCCGAACGTAGCCGGTGGTAGCGGTGACGGTAACCAAAAAGCCATGCGGCTCGCATACTCGAAGTTCAACTGAGATACGTACAACAAAGCCATCGTTTTTCTTTTTCTGGTAAAGTAATTGATCAGCATCTCTCTTACGCTAGCGCTAGCAAGGAAGAATTTTTTATACTCTCAGTTATTAATATTTATTTAAAATCAATGATGTACATTGAAATTAATATGTGCTAATAAGTATACCATCAATGACATAAACATCTCATTATTAGAAAGAAAGAAAGAAAGAATTCTTCCGTGTGATGCCTCAACTGCATCCTGTAGGGACCTTGGCTGGAGGCTGACCGGCCAGGCGAGGCGTCCAATCCCTGGGTAAATTAATTTAATTTGCAACATCCTATATGGTTGACCAATGACATTCGATTAATTAATACCATTTGATTTAGTGGTAGATCCAATTAACTCTTGACGGGCGACGCATCGCTTGCGTCGATCGCACACAATTTGTTGGTATTTGACCACATGTTGGCTCCACAATTCCAAGAGCAACGCTGTAAAACACACGCCAGTGGTTATGTCAATAACACGTTAAGATGGGAGAAGAGAGCCTCCCTACCCGACCCACACGCTGCCTAAATGGCCGCCGCTACATCAGAATTCAGAACTCGGAAGAGATATATTGTTCTACCAAGTACAATTGCGTCTCCTTTATATAGAAAGAAACAACTAGAATCACATTATTTCTCACAAACAAAGAAGGATATATTGGAGACTGCCCCATTTGCAAGATACGATGCCCCCCGCAGACTTTGACGCATTCAATGCCTCGCATGCGTTTTGAATCCCGTCGCTCGTCCCACTCCGATGATCCTCCGTCATCTTCTCATTCGCTTTGCGTCCAATTACATGCAATGCAACTCAAGAGAAGAAGAATCAAAGGACGACGTTTCACGAGGAAGGTCATGATCGGAGATTTTGCATAGGACTAGGAGAGAAGTCGAGGCAATGAGTCACCGGTTCTTCCCCGCGGGGGTGCAACCGCTGCAGCGCGTGGAGAAACACGGCGGCAAGCCCCGGACCCATTTCCGTTGCTTGGTCGCCTCTTCCATCTCCCTCTTCTGGTTGGCCTTCTTCCTCCTCTTCTATTTCCGCCCCTCCTCCTTCCTCACCGCCGCCACCAGCGACCTCCAGTCCGCGGTGCCCATGGGCTACCACAACTCCGTCTCCCGAGACGACTCTGGCTCGCCGAGACCGGCTCGTCCACTTGCTGGCACGCGCAATCAGACGTCCGCTCCGGCTCCAATCGTCCGACCACATCCTTCGACTTCTTCGTCCCCCCGAGTCGACTCCGGCACCAAACGACCCATCAATCATCCATCGCCTGCACCGGGCCCGGATCCCTGCTTGGGCCGATACATCTATGTTCACCGCCTCCCCAGCCGGTTCAACGAGGACATGCTCAAGGAGTGCAACCAGTTTAGCTACTGGACGTACATGTGCTCCTTCAAGTTCAACGCTGGCATGGGCACTGCACTCGGCAGCAAGGGGAGGGTTTTCTCCAAGAAGGGATGGTTTTCCACGCACCAATTCGCGTTGGATGTCATCTTCTACAATAGAATGAAACAGTACAAGTGTCTGACGAGCAACTCGTCCATGGCTTCCGCCATCTACGTACCATTCTATGCTGGTGTGGACATTGCTCGGCACCTCTGGCGGTATAATATTTCGGTCAGAGACGCGACCTCGCTGGACCTGGTGAAGTGGATGGCACAGAAGCCTGAGTGGAAGGTGATGGGTGGCCGAGACCATTTCATGGTCGGAGGGAGGATCGCCTGGGACTTCCTAAGGCAGACAAACGTAGAGTCGGACTGGGGCAACCAGCTGCTGATGTTGCCGGAGGTCAAGAATATGACCATGCTTGTAATTGAGTCGAGTTCATATAGTGCAAACGACTTCTCCATACCCTACCCGACCTATTTCCACCCTTCCAAGGATGGTGAGGTCTTTGAATGGCAAAGCAGGATGAGGCGGCTCAGAAGGACATGGCTCTTCTCCTTCGCAGGCGCCCGCCGGCCAAACTCAACCACTTCCATCCGTGACCAGATTATGGCCCAGTGCTCGGCTTCTAAGAAAGCTATGCTATTAAGATGTGATTTTGGCAAGAGCTGTTACCAACCAGCTAATGTCATGAAGATGTTCCAGAGCTCGGTTTTCTGCTTGCAGCCTCGGGGAGACTCACCCACAAGACGCTCGGCCTTTGATGCCATGTTGGCAGGTTGTATTCCTGTGTTTTTTCATCCGGGTTCTGCATATACACAGTACCGTTGGCATTTTCAGAAGAATCATACGAGCTACTCGGTGTTCATATCAGAGAATGATGTGGGAGAAGGAAAGATTAGTATAGAGAAAGTTTTACTTGATATCCCTGCGGAGACTGTGAGAGCGATGAGGGAGGTGGTGATAGGCTTGATACCAAGGATAATATATGCAGACCCAAGGTCCAGACTAGAGAAAATCGAAGATGCATTCGACCTGGCTGTCAAAGAAGTGATTGATAGGGTCGAGAGAGTGAGGAAGGAGATGAAAGAGGGCAGCACTCATGGCTCGAGTGTTGAAGAAAAAAACAGTTGGAAGCATCCCATGGTGGGCCTCGAGGGTATGCATGAATGGGACTCTTTCTTCTCCGGTTAAGGATATAGACAAGGAAACAGATTGAAACCTAGCAAGGATTAGTACTGCAGTAGTGATTCTTCAATGAAGACAGAAATTGCAGATGCTCATGTACAAATTTGAATCGTCTGACACGCTTGTCATGGGTACACATCCTCATCGTACCACCAATATTACATTTTTTGTGTTTATTTCATACTTTTTATACCAAAAGTAGGTAGACATCGCATGTTGTTTTTAAACTTGTACTTCGTGGGAACATTGCAGTTCAAAACATTTGATTCCGAATCACTTTTTTTTTTCCTATGCATACATGAACCGAGCAAAATTTACTAATGAACTGATCTGAGTGTTCACGAAGTTAACAGCTTTTGCCCGGAATGCATATGGATTAGCCACATCCACCGTAGTGAAAGTCCACTTCCTTTTTTCTTCCTCGGGCTAATTAATGGCAGCTTAGTTTTGTTTCTGTTCAGTCTGGTAGAGGCCTTTCGTGACACAAGGTATGAGACGAAGGCTTAATGGGTTACTTAAAGGTACAGGCTTTTATCTCGAGGAGTGGAGTTCTCCGGTCTGGCTGCTTCAAGTTCGACAAACAGGGGCTGTCTACCCTGACCGGCCTCCATACCGTGGTACATAGTGGTTTTATCATGCTACATTATTGCCTGATACTCCTTCCGTTTTAAATTAATAGCTTTATTGAAAAGATTATTTTATATTAATAACTTTATTTTGTTTAATTTAGGTGATTAAGTACTTAAAAAAATATATCATAAGTTTATTTTCCCTTGTAGTTTTACTATTAAAAAAATATTATTTTTTTAAATAAAATTATTAATATACAGGAACCTAACAAAGTCTTAGTACGGTCCCCAGAAACCATGTACCATGCTGGGATCCAAGGACTCTAGTCAATGCAACCGTGAGGAAACATTTTTTTGATAAATATAAGACCAAGCCACCAAGGTATGTATGTTACCGCCTTGTCAACTGGTCCAAGCGACAATACCAGGGAAAAAAAAGAGTGGTTTATTTTAACCCCAGCTAAATGCATAAGGGACCGAAACTCCTTAGCTTGTTAGTACAAATAACTCGCAGCAGCACGAGCATTCGATGACATGCTTAACCAAAATATAAAAAGGAAACCAACAAGAAGTGGGAAGCATTTTACATGCCCTTAAAATTTAATATGGACACCCACATGGTAGTGCAGGTTAGTGTCATTATTTTTGACACTAACATATGTTAGCGTATATACTGTCAAATGTTAGCGTGTATACTGTCAATCTTATGGATCAAGGGCTCCTATATGCGCGGCTTACGCAAAGCTCATTATTAATGAAGAGTATGAAAAATGTTTCCTGAGAAGTGATGGTTACTAATGAACATGGAACCACGTAAATATTTTGTTAGATGAAATAATTAGAGCCATTAGTTTGGTGAAGTAATAGTTCTTCTATTCCTGTTTCATTGTGGCGATATCTTTTTTTTGCCAACATGCCGAGAGTTTATACCATGTGAAATTTAAATCTTACTTTGAAGATCATTTTTATGATAATAAAAATAAATCGACAATATTTGCACATAATCAACATCATTGTTGTTATTTCCTGCAACTCTCGACTCCCACCTCCATTTGAAAACCACCTGTGATTTATTTCAACACTACTTTAAGGTCTATTAATATCAAAAGAAAATAAAGGTCTGCCGTGCAGCTTAATTTAGCGGGGCAGTAAGGAGAAAACCTTTGCAAATATTGCATGTTTCATTTTTTTTCTTCTAAATTTTAGTAACAGTTTTATCTGAATTTTTTGTTTCATGTGAATGAATTGCACTGCATTTAGCAGCAAGATACATTTTGGTCACAGAAGGGTGTGCATCTGAAGACTTACCTCGTTATCTAACGCAGATGGCATGTGAACTGCAAAGAGACCTGCTCTACTGCTAAAAAATAATTAAATAGTACTCTCTCTGTCCCAAATAAGTGTCGTTTTTGGTTTTGACACTGCACTCAAAAATATTAAATTTTGTTAACATGAAAAGTTGACAACCTTCAAATCATTCAGCCCACATCTAGTGTTTTAACAGGACTTCTTTTTCTTTACAAAGTTTTAACAAAACATTAAAAGAACACAACATACACCCAATTAAGCATAAGTCAAACAATAGAAAGGTCCCAGTAGTGTAGGCATATGGTCATACGAACGTATTTTATTAAGACGGAAGCAAGAGACACCCACTTGTAAGCTATTTCCTTAGACGTTCTCAGTTTCTCGTCTCTACACCTAATATTAACAAAAATATTATTATATACAAAAGAGGTGTAAGTTCCAATTACTACTTATACCCGGCTAGTCCAGGAAAGAAACAGATTAATTATTTTACCCTTTTCAGTCACAGTTCAAAATAAATTGGGAACTGCATGAATAGAAACAAAATACACATATAGTCATAACTAATATCCCAAAAGGTCAATCAGCAGCAAATTTTTTGCACATTAACGTATTAATTATTACACATACTTCAGTCAAAACCTTCGCTATAGATGTCCAGACATTAATACTAGTTAGGGCTCCATCTGGTAGAGAGGTTCAAGCCATTTTCTTGAAGTGCTCAGCAAGCAATGGTCTAAAAACTTCTGCTGAAGTTGCTTCCTGCACACATAGCAGCAAGCGAGAAAAAAATAGCATTAGTGATGGAAATTGTATTCATAGAATTTAGTTATAAATGTAGGTTCCACAATAAAGAATAACCAGTCACAAAATTGATAAAATACATACTAATAATCAAGGCAAACAATTGGACAAACAGGGATTCAGGCAGTAAAACATCTGAAAAAGTTGAAGACTCATTTGAGAAGACTTAGGTTAGTGCACTTAACAGCTAGTCATAGTAGAGCTTCAAAGTAGACAAAAGTTTGCAAACAAATTCTAGTAGCCATCCTACACAAATACACAATTTCAGCAATTACATAGACCAATTGCGGGTTTGTTTCACAAAATAATAATGGAAGTCGTGGAATCTGGGATTATTAATCATTCAGTACGGGTTGCAAAATAGTAAATAGATTGTTCAGTGCTTCCTCGATTGAGGTAATTTGTAGTTGTTGATAAGGCACTTTGTTAAGATACTATCATTACACTCGGGTCCAGCACTGTCATACAAAACAGAGCAACATTTGCACTCAATTCAGAAGTGCAAAAAGTTTGAATGCACCCTTCCACCCTATGATGTTTATATGTTCCCACGTCTGATTCTTCTGTTTATCTCTCCCTTTTTCGGTAAGAATGTTTCTACTTATCAACTCTCCCACCTACATTTCAACTATTCTGGTGTAACTGGGAAGCAACTCACCCTCTCATGTCCAATTTGTTGCCGTGCTGAAGTTAATTAATACTAATTGCTAAAAAATCACTATTCAACAATCAGCACTTTGTAACCATCCAGAACATGAGAGAACTAGTTGCAAAATTCAACACCACAGTGCTACCAAGGTTCATAATCTTGGATCTTGGTCTCGTCTCAGTTGACCAAAGAGAAGATATCTTGGAGAGATCATGTGAAATATTATCGCCATATCAATCACTTCAATAAAGGTCTTTCACATATAAATAGTGGCTCTAACTTTGATGTTCCAATGTAATAATTCAAGGGGAATAATTGGTGACCAAGATCTCGCTGAGACCATGTAAAAAGGCAAAATAACCAAGTTACATAATCTCTTGCCTCAGTACCTCTACTGAGACCGAGATCTCACAATATTGCAAACCTTGTACCCAACACAAATATCAAGGAACATGCTTGCTTTGAAAGAATCTCTATCATTACAGGCAATTTCTTCAGGTTGTTGATAGCAGGCTTGGATTACCTGTTGAGTTCTTCATCTTCACTTGCAGCCTCGAACTCCATAACAAAGTGTTTCTACACTAAAATCAATTTCAGCACCGTTTTCTCAATCTTATTTTTCTTCTGCCAATCTTATAGAGTTCCTTGATAGCAGGCTTGGATTACCTGTTGAGTTCTTCATCTTCTTCAGTTGCAGCCTCGAACTCCATAACAAAGTGTTTCTACACTAAAATCAATTTCAGCAACGTTTTTTCAATCTTCTTTTTCTTCTGCCAATCTTATAGAGTTCCTTGATTTCAATGCCTCCCCCTCCTTCTGCCAGCAAAAATTTTAAAACATAAAGAAAAAAAAGCTTTTCTTGACTGCATATATTACTCCACAGTTACACCATCCACCTCTCTATCAATCTATCCATAAGAGGATTGAACAAGCAAAATATATTTTCATATTAAATACAGTGGATTCCAGAATTGGCTGGATACTTATCCTACAACGCAGACACAACATAATCGTTAATGATAAATTCAAACCTGGTGAGCATCCCCAGCAGAAACATTATCACTGCCAAGCTCATCAGTGGGACGGATACCACTATCATCAATCCAGGCATCATCATCAAAGGTTCAAGTGTCTTCCCTATCATCCTACTCAAAAGAACTAGGGATTAAAAATTATAAAAGTTGAATAAGAAAACTAATTCTGATGAGAAGCAAGTATTTACCTCTGAATCAACCCAGCTAGAGCATCCTACATTTCTCTAATCTTAAAGTCCCATCCATGATCCTTTGCCCTCACAGAGGAACCCAATATCTGTTATGGATCTTTATTAGGCAGTTTCTATGATAGGCAGTTTATGTTTCATTAGGCAATTTCCATTTATAAGCTGAGGACTTAATTTATGCTTTCAATTAGTACGTGTTTTATGCTTTCAATTAGTAGTAGTTTCCTTGAATAAACACAGGCCTAAGAATTGGGACAAGTATATGTAAGGGCGATGATTGCCCTCCTTTTGAGGATAAGAAGAAACATCGATTCCTAAGTCTCTTCCTTCTCCAGTGTTGTCTCTTCCCTCTGTCCCTTCTTTCGTCCCTGCTGAAGACAGTTGTTAGCATAGGCTTTTCCCACTCTATTCCTCTATTTTCACCATTGTCAATCTGTGTAAGCCTTAGGGTTTACAACAATATCTTGGACAACAACTTCCCATACTTTTGACCAGCCTTTGTCCCCATATCCTCTTTCCACTACTTCCGTCATTTTTGTGTTTTCTCCTTTTGATGAGGACTTGGTGCCTAAAAATCCCGTCCTTGCAAAGTCCATAAAATTGCACTCTCATCTAGAAAATTAATTGCACTGTCCTCATTTCTCTTCTTGGCTAGACATCTCTTGGATTATCTTTCAATGATCCACATTTATCTGTAGCACAATTAAAGATTGGTGTGGGTTATCCCTTGCATCTCGAGTTATCCTCTTCTGGTCAACTCCCAATGGGACAGCACGTTAATAGCTATCCATCTTCATCTTGGTATTTGGTACTTGTAATTATCCAAACAGAACTCAAAATAGTACTTACTTTGGACCGGTAGAAAGATAATATCAATTTGATTGAGATAAAATAAAAAAACTTATAAATTCAAAGAAGAAGGAAACTTTAACATACACCTTTCACTATTTAGAAACAAAAGACACCAAAAAGTTAGGAAACATATATACCATTTTAATTATACACCTTGTGTTACCAGTGCACTGCACAAAGTATAAAAGTTTCATTCACCTAAAGATGAATAATGCACAGAAGCAACATCAGTTTCCTTCTCTGAATGCTAGGGAACAAGAAGCCATATTCTCAATAACTCTAATTCTTTTCACTGAAAGAGATACAAGCTCGAGGACAACAACACAGAGTTCCATTTAATCAAAGGACCAACTAGTCAACTTATACAGAAGCTTGCAAATCCCTTCAAACCAGATCAATGAATAATAGAAAATAAAACCTACAATGAAATTGATCAAGATAAGCATTTAATAACTACAGAAACCGGATTCTCATTGTTCCACTTGTTCCTCTTCATAAGAACAAGCAAACTCAATATTGGCAGTGAAAGAGAGAAAAAAAAATTTCCAGAACTAGCAAGGGTAATTCAAAAGCATTGTCACAAAGTTCAAATTCGGTTCTATTTGACGAGGGGTTAATTCAGTTGGGCTTGAAAAAATTAGGATAAGTTGGGGGAAATGTGGAAAATTTTGGTGGTGTAAAGGGCAATGATAAAAGATAAAACACTATGCACTACAACAACCGAACACTACCAAAACATTTAAAGATCATAACATGCACATAGAATTTAAATGCAAAACGACTCAAATGGGAAAACAAAATAGAATCAGTCGATATACCATTGCAATAGCCTCAGCAATCTATATCTGAAGTCAACATCTTGAGACATTCGACTTTGGAAAATAATCCGTCAATAAGTGTCATCCAATGGTGTAGCCCCTATAAAAGCAACCATAAAGGCATAAAAATGATGCCTTATAATGGCATTAACCAACTGGTAGAGTTGTATTTTTTTATTTACCATACAACAAGTATCCCACCAGACCTAGAAGTTCAATTTGACAAGCCAATTTTTGGACAACAGCATAGAGAATAAAAATACAACCAAAATCATTAACTTAACAATGGACCAACAATATTTTTAATAGGAAAAAACACAAATAAGAGGCACAAAAAGTAAAGCTCCATGTTAAACTATATCAAAATTTGCAAGTCTCAAATATCCAAAATATCAAGTACATAATCAAACATTAATGGTCTCCACATAATCTCACTCTATGCCACCAAACCGTTAATTTTTTTCTTTTCTATCAGTAATCAACTCATCTTGTTCAGGAAAAACATTGATGTGTTCTAAAAAAATTGGCTTCAAAAGATCTCCTTGAATTGCATTAATTTTCTTCAAATGAAGGTTCATCCTCACAAAAACAGGATCATTAAGTGTATTTTGCTCTAATATATTTCTCCTTTTTGAAAGAGCTGCTTCAAATGCGCTCCAACTTCTTACACAAGCGGATACACTACATGGTTGGCTTAACAACCTCGTTGCTACTCTTTGAAGTTCGGAAAACTTATCAACTACAAGTGCGAACCGCCACCAATCACCTTCACATGATTTAAAAGGAATGAATCAGTAATTACGAAATAATGTATCATAAAAGTACATGTAAAATAATCCTTACTCGGATGTTTGGAGTGAATAGTCATCTTTGCTAGTGATGCAAATAAATTGGACTTGAAACCAATATAATCCATCAATTGGTTGTTAAATGCTTCTCTTTCATGATCAGTGCTAATCATCTTTTGAAGAGCTATTGATATCCCCTCATCGACATAGCTATCATGCTTTACAAACTTGTCATAGTACAAATGTTGATTGAGGAGAGCTGCTAAAGCATGGAGGGGATGATGCAACTGGTTCCATCTATTATCAATTATCTCCCAATAGGGTTCGTATTTGCATAGCACTCCATCATAGTATTTAGCTATTGTCTCTTTTGCTCTATCTACAGCTTCATATACATACCCTAAAGTTGCTCTTTCACTATCAACCATTTTCAGCACCCTCAAAAGAGGTTCAATCACAGCAATCACTTCCTTCCCATCTTCCCAAAAATTGGTACCTTGTATGAGATTAGTTACATCTACTCCCTCTAGGCTTTTTGTTTGAGATAATGCTCTCCATTCATTTGATGCCACCATAAATTTTAAAGCTTCCTCTTGTTTTATTATTGACTGCAACGCAAAAAAATTGGTTGCAAATTGTGTAGGTGTTGATCTCTTTAACTCATTCCCTTTTGCATAAACCTTCATACAATTCAACACATGATTATCCTTGTAGATAAAGTTCTTTATATCTTTTGCTTTTTTTATTGTCTCCTTCACCTTTAGTATTTCTCTGTCAATGTCTTCTAGCATTAACTCCAAACACTCTGAAGCACAACATGTTTTCAATACGTGAGGCATCTCTTCTTCTAAGACATGCCTAACAGTAGTGTAGTTTGTAGTATTGTCTGCTATGATTTGAACAACATTCTCCCTCCCAACATGCTCATCAATTCCACGAGTAATAAAATCAGCAAGCAATTTTGGATCATTTATTTTTCCCTCCACTGATTCTGAACATATGAAGATGGTACCTCTGATTGAAGATGCTAATAAATAAATGTGATTTCTACCTTTCAAATCTTTCCATCCATTCGACATAATTGTGCAGCCCATTTCGGCCCATGATTCTTTCACTTCCTTCACATAAGTATCCACTTCCTCTCTCCAAGAGTGCAACAACTTAGTCCTCATAGTTTCACTGCTAGGTGGAATGTAACCTGGACCATGGTTGGCTATAGAAGCCACTGCAGCTATAAACTCCGGTGCACTTGCAACATCGAAATCAATATCATTTAAAACAAAAAACCTTGCAATTGCTAAATCAACAATTTCCTTATCTCTTTTCCTAAGGTGCTCATTTATAATAGTTTCTGATCTTCCTACATGTTGTTGATCACCTTCTCGATTACTAGTACCAAATGGCATCATTGAGAGCATCACATTAGAGGTTGAACCCGCTGAGGAAGTAGAAGTTACACCTGACATTCGCACTAATTTAAGAGCACTTTTCCTTCTCTTCTTTCCCACTTCTTCACATAACCCTTGGGCATATGCTTGTACTGAATCTGGAGCCACTTGACACAACTTTATATCATGTCCTGCTAACCTTCCCAAATGAAACTTCATCCTGGTCACCGAACAAAAGAACTCTTCCTTACAATAGTTACATCTTATTTTATTCCCAGGTCCAACCTTCTCCATATGCTCCCAAATTTTCTCCTTTTGTCTAGGCATTCTTAAATTTCAAGCCAGATACCCTATAAGAAAATTGACAAGAAAGAGCACAGTTCATAAGCAAGAAAAGCACACTTCACAGGAATACAATTACAGTAACACCTCTCTACAATATCGTATAACAATACTAACTCCTGAGTAGCTCAATATAATATTTTAACAAAGATATTCATCAAATTTAACTTAAAGATTAAGATAACATATCCACCAAACTCCAAAATGTTGTCATATTCCGGCTACTCAGTAGTAAGCACCGAAAAAAAAAGACAACCATATTAAGCTGAATAGAACATTTCAGACAAAAAAGGACGAAGTGAGATATAGCACTAACCATAAATAGAGTTCGGGCCACAATCTAAGGCAGAAGAAACCTAGTCTGCAGTCCAGAGGAATCTCTTATCAATCAAGAAGCACTATATTAAAGTAGAACAGTTAATGATCCAAAGAGGAATTGTCAACCAAAAATGTACTTAATATTTGCTAAGAACATGAGATAAAAATAAACATTTACAAAGAAGAACGTGTCTATCTGCACCCTGGAAAACTCCTCAGTACCCCAAAAATAATGAAATTTTAGGGGTTTTCCTATTTCTCCTGTACCCCATCTACCCCCACGAAATTTCCCATCTCATTACCCCAAGTAAACCTAGAACAGAACATGGTGCTCAATAAAGTATGAAGTTCTATATGGTGGCCGCCCAACATGAGGTAGTAAGGCCTCTACACATTGTATGAGATAACTTCTGAAATGGCTCTCACAGTGGGCACCCTCGACAATGTACGAAATTAGATAGAACGGGTGCCCACTGCAAGGAAGTAAGGCCTCTATGTGAAGCACGAGGAGACTGCTAGAATAGAGCTCATGATAGGTGCCACCTGCTAGAATAGAGCTCATGATAGGTGCCACCTGCTAGAATAGAGCTCATGATAGGTGCCACCTGACAACGTATGAAGTTAAAGTGCCCACCGCGAGACACTCATAATGGGGTCGCCGCCGCCCCTCCCCCCCCCCCCGGGCGACAATGTATGAAATTATATAGGGGGTGCCCATCGCGAAGGAATAAGGACTTCGCAAGGGTAAACGGTGAGTAAGCAGGGGGGTTCGTAAAGTAAAAGTAAAATAAATTTTCAGTTCTGAGAAAATTTTATTGAACAGAAACGGGTAAAAGAGATACAGGGTGCTGAGGGGTTTTTTCGGGTGTATATAGCCGCGTTCTACAAATAACAGTACAGAATAAAATATGCAACCAAATTTTCAAATTTTGTCAACTATGCAACAAGAGTGTAGGGTAATCTACCAAACAAACAAAGCGCCCACTGGCAGCGGCAACTACTTCTTTCATCCCTGAACAGTACTAAGTGTAAGCTGCAAAAATCCCAAGGTTAAGGTAGAAAGAATATATAAAAAATGAAGTGGAGTCTAAGCGGGGAAAAAATGGAGTACTGTAGAGACTGTCGTCACATGGAGAACCAATCACCAGTTACTGATCGACTGTCTTTTGAGGAGGATAATAATTGAGATACTAGGAAGCAACTGCACCTTCAGACACTTTAGACCCAAAAAAAAAAACTCAACACTTTAAGACATTAGAGCTCTACTGCTAAGGCGTAGAATGTACTTAGAGGGGCTGGCGACTGGCGAGTATAAGGAAGCGACCAGAGGGAGAAGGAGGAGGACTGGATCACTGAAGAGACGGGAACGGCACTTACAACTCACCAGTGACCACCGACGGGCGATGAGAGACGCACCAGTGGCAGGGCGGAGGCCGGCGAGCTGGGTCTTCTAATCTGGCAGGTGGTGGCGAACGGCGGTGCGGGCAGGGTTCAAGGCCTCAAAAGAGCGATTTTATTTTGTAAGAACGCCTATTTATCGGTTTCAGGCGGGCCCCGTAAGGATATTTACGTTTTAGTCTGCCTGGGGGCCACCAAATAATTTTTGCGGCCTGGGGAACGGGTTTTTGAGGCTATAATCGTCAGCTTAGCCTCGGTCGGGGGCAAATCCGTAATTGCAAATGCCTATAAAAACCAGCACCAGAGAGCCCGGGAGATTGCGTCTCCATGTCTGATGGTTATCGGCTTCCTGGCTACCCTCCGTCACGTTCTCTGATGGCCCGCACGTGCGGCGCCGTCTCCCTGCACGTGATCGGCACCACCTTCCAGCTCCGCCGGGCCGGCTGCCCAGTCCATCCCTCCCGGCCGCGAGGAGCTTCTCCCCTCTTCTTCTGCAAACTCCCCGCCAAGTTAGTCTGCGCGGCCGGCGGCAACCTGAATTCCGCCCGGTCGGAGCTGGCCCTGGCGGAGGGCCCCTCCTGCATCTTCGTCGGGCCGGTGGAGACCGCCAGCAAAGAAGTCCTCGAAGCCCTCTACCGCCAGGTAGTTTCTATGCTCCCTCCCAAGTAGTTCCTACTTTAGCTGTAGAAGATAAATGAATTTTGAAATTCTCTAAAGTTCTGTTCTTGTAGCTCTGTTAATTAATAGCAATACTTGTTTTCAATCCCGACTTACGTTTGCAGGCGCGGGATGCGTATTACAGTGGAAAGCCTTTGATTGTGGATGATATGTTCGACAAAGTTGAGGTACCTTCCACTTAATCACAGTGTAATATAGTCGGCTTATGTAGCTGTTTACCATTCATCTCCTCACTAATTCGTTTCTTGCAACAGTTGAGATTACGTTGCTATGGTTCAAAGTCTGTGATCAAGTATCCTCGTTGTAGTCTTAGGCGACAATCCACATATGCGGATGCTGAGGTAATTTTTTTCAAATAGCGTTTCCTTTTCTTCTTAGAAAGATTGCCATGCGATTGATGTGCATGTGCATGTACATGTACATGCGAGATTTGAACCAAATTTATATGCGTGTAAAATTGTACCTATGCATTTGGCTATGAGATTCATCTAATCTTGTTCTATGGAACTATGGAAGTTGAACTCTTCCACCTCGAATGCAAAAATGTTACTTCTGGCGTGATGCATCTGTTTATCATCGTTTATCAATTAACTTGTGCATGATACTCGATTTTACACCCTACATGAAGTTTAAATATGGCTTGGGTGTAGGGCAGGTAGACCCATCACAGGTTTTGGCTCTGGCAGGCGTATGGCTCTTCTTTCTGGCATTCGGTACATTGATTTTTGTAGCTCCATCCTTGTATGCTATCAGTCTTGTGCACCAGGATGTATCCAGAGCCTTACCTAGTAACGCAAGGGCTGCATTAGATTTTCTATCAGTGCTAAACGGGATCTTTTTCATGGGTTTGAGTTGCGTGATTGGTTACTCTATTGCTTCTGCTTCTGGTAAATATTTTTCCGAATCTCCTGGACTTTAATAGAAAGATTCTACATTTGCATATTGGATTATGATAATAGGGGTTTATATTGTTTTGTTTGCGACGGTTGAATGTTTATCTTAGTAGTTTTATCTCTCACTTACAGTTCGATCTCTTAAAGGCCTGTGGAGAAGCGACTTGGTGGCACTTAAAGGGCCATGCCCAAATTGTGGGGAGGAGGTACGGAGTGCTATTGTGCACTTTGGAAACCTCACTTCTTTTTTCTTTTTTTCTGGTCAATTGTCATTTTGATTAGTTTTGTAAATTACTCGTGTGAGTAATCCTTCTCTACCTGATATTATGGCAATATTTTCTAGGTTTTTGCATTCGTGCATGCTGACCAATCAAACAAATCTCCCCATAGAGCCGATTGCCATGTATGCGAGTGTTCATTGGAGTTCCGAACTAAGGTGGAGGTACGGTATAACTTTTTCCTGTTTATGCATAAGCTTAAGCTTCCTTTCATTGAAAATAAAGTACTATGGAGCCATTGTACTCCACTAAGTGACATCTTCCCGAATTTTAGTCCATCTCAAAACATTTTTAGAACCTATAGAAGTAATTTGGTCAGTTGAAAATACATTCTAGCTAAGTGGGTGTTGTGTGTCAATGTTGTATTATTCAGCATGAAATCTGATCGTTAGTTACAAATGCTGGTCTTTTGTGCAGCAAATGGTTATGAGACCCGGAAGACGATGGGTTTATGGCCGCATTTACCTAGTGCCTGGTACTGCAAGGAGGCGATGGAAGGCAAGATAGCTCCTTCAATGAATCTTTAGGATAATGTGAGGTTGCATTCTTTGTAGTTTTAACAGCAAAAACAGATAATATAATTACATGTGCATTAATTTGTAAACTTTCTTAATTCAATATGATTATATTGGTCTCAAAACTTACATGTCAATCTGCGGCAGACTCTAGTTTATGAAAAGAAAATGCAGTTTTCTTTAAATCCCAGCAAGGAGTGGATTTCAAAGGACGACGTAAATTTGTGTTGGTAAATACGCAATGTGTCTAAGCATTAAAAGGAACCATAGCATCCCTCAAATTTAATTTGTTGATCATAATGAGCACGTCATTTCAATAGTAAATTTTCTTCGAAAATGTTTATAATTAAGACGCGTTTCATTTGACTTTGATACGTATCACATAAGGTAAAGTAGAAAACAGATGAAAGCCTAATCAATTTTTTTTGCTAACAATGAAAGTCTAATCAGATATACTGCGTAATCTTCAAGGCCATGATGAATCCTGTCTACACACAAATTGCTTGGCTCCCCCTTCCCACCCATCCCCCCACCCAGAAAACAATGAAAACAGATCCTACTAAATTTGTGAGTGGCTCTTACACATTTGAAAAAAGATACTGCTAGAACATTTCAAGCGTTCCCCTGCAGTTTAAGGATTAACGCCTTGAAGCAATTTCCACATCGTTCAAATTTAACAGGCATTGGATGATGATGATGGCAATCAAACAGGCAAAATACCCATAGAATCTATTTATTTGCCAAATGACAAACAACAATACCATCAAACTGAATTTTCAGCATTAATTGGAGGTCATCCATGTGTCCCATGATACATAACATGTAGGTGCTAACTTAATACAGCAGCCTCTAAGAATAAATCCAAGTCATGCAAAGATAGATACATGGCCTTCCAATGGGAGAATAAAATCTCTGTTTCTCAAATAAGACAAAAGATGATAACAGGAATCCTGTTTCATTCATCACAAACGAGCCTCTCAAAAGTGCACCAAGCTGTATAATAGGATCCAGAGAAGCTGCAAAAGCACAGAAAAGAAAAAAAGACGTAAGCCCCTTTGTGACGGCCGCCACATGCCAGGCTCATCTATACGAATAACATTGGTCAATCTTCAAAGAACAAAACTGATTAGCAGTAACAGAAGCAACATTAGCGGCAATAGAGAACACTAATAAGATAAATATTTAGAAAAGCATGACCAGTTGCACGACGGATGCAACACTTCAGATTTATTAACCCAGTTGGCCTTGGATTATAAAACTATCCACACCAATGAGAGGTCATATGTTTAGAGATCTTAGGACTATTGCATTAAGAAACAGCCTATGTAACTATATAACAAGCATCTAAAGAAGGATCAATACCAAAAAGAGGCTAAATGATGCAAAAAGTCCTTCTTGAAGAAGTGCTCCATGACCGCCAAAATCTTCTTCATCTATTTTCAGTATCATTGCGTAATATGCATAAACAATGACTGAAGAAATCACAAGAAATCTGAAAGGAAAAACTACATTAGATTCTCGACCTAATTAAGGTGGAGAGGCATCGGCCACATACATTAAAATTCATGATAATTATCCAAAATATTAAATACAACAACAAACTTTTGTCTAATATATTACTAGCTTGAACAGTTGAACTGACTGACAGGGTATGCATCAATTTCATATAGGAAGATCATAAGCACTAACGTTAAAATACAATAAAATGCCTATCTGCTTTCTAGAACATTAGACTATTTCAGTTTTTTATATTGACCCCTACAGTTCAATGAGATGAAGGGAAGCCCATATGTTGCAAAATGTGATCTGGGTTTTCCTCTAATAGACACAAAAATAATCTTTCAATCAGCATTTTGAATGCTGGCAGTAGCAGCGAACTGTTTATCCCATTATGTAAAATTATCACATATTTTC
Source organism: Saururus chinensis (assembly GCA_035235625.1). Taxonomy (NCBI): domain Eukaryota; kingdom Viridiplantae; phylum Streptophyta; class Magnoliopsida; order Piperales; family Saururaceae; genus Saururus; species Saururus chinensis. The sequence goes on from CP141145.1 coordinate 41,190,037, forward strand.
CCAACTAAACCTTTTATGCTTGAATATGAGAACTTAATCTCACAGGACATATATAACCTGAATTCTAATGTGCTTCTTGGTAAAATCTTTTAACAACAACAAGATAGAATTCTTCAAATGTTCATTGCATGATCCAAATTAATTTGTCATCTTTTAACGAATGTAATGTCACAAAAGAAAAACAGTTTCGTTATAAAATAAAGGCATTAAAATATCTTCGTGATGAAAGAAGCCAAAAAGAATGGTGAGCAAATGGTTTTTAGGTTAAGCACTATACCTCCAACGCAAAACAGGACTGTTTGGTCAAAAAGAAGGATAAATTTCGATGAAATAAAATGATACGTGTCAGAGTCAACTGTTAATAGAGGCATCAATCATACTGTTCGAGGAAATAATAATTATAGGTGGCCGATTCATCCAAGTAAAATCTTAAATCCGAATATTCAGAAACCATGTAAGAGAATACAACAGGTGTAAAAAATTGAATATTCGTATAAATTTCTCAATTAATTGAAATACTGAATAATTAATTAATTTAATACATCAACAAAATCATTCTACTCTAAACTCAACAAATAAAAATAACTTTTGATTTCAATCAATAAGCTGAACTTCAGAAAGGAGCTAAAACAATTTCAATAAGCTTCTGAAAACTAAAATTTCCAAGTTTACGTAGTAAATGGTATTGTATTTGTTACCATAGATGTGAAGATTGAAGGCTTGATCGATTATTAGATGGAAAGCACAAATATTAGGTTTTATGCCTGAAGTACATATCCTGAGTTGCAAAACGTCTTTATCCTTAAAGATAGATTATTATATATAACAGCCAGAAGTTCTTTGTATTAAGCTGCTGAGCTTGAAGAAAACTAATCCTACCTTCTCATTTCTTGTCTCTAATTTAATATATTTCACGTTCTTGGAAAGTTTGCATACTTAGGTTACATAATTCGACAAATATAGGCAGACAATTTCACAGTTCACTGTTGTGCAGCTCAAGCAGTTTGCTTCACTGCATAGACACGTTCAAAATTGCTCACTTTAGACATCACCTTCTCAGCTATGAATTAATTCTTCTCCAGGTCAAAAGTTAAAACGTGTATCAACTTAAAGGTGGCCTCCCTAAATATGTTTTCCATTGTTCAGATCGTTTAATGAGGGGTCTGTTTGAAGTCCCAGAAACGCAGTAAAATGACCCCCTAACGGATTTATCATTTAATAAATAACTAAATAGGGAGAAAACAACTTAGTAATGCCATTCGTAATAAGAATAAAGAAAATCCACATGCGGTGGAAAAAACACACGGGCAGCTACTTATATAGAGGCATTAAATTAAAGCAATGACCAGAGCACAATAAATTCAACGCAAATAGCTCAATGATTGGAACTTACACCACAATCCATTTTGCTCCAACCAAAGGAATGGCGCCCCACAGCAATCCAAATACGACGGCCACAAACTGCCGAACCCAATGTAGAACATCGCACAATTCATCCTACGACGAATGAACATCGACCAAAATATAGTCATTTCATGTCTTTCAATCGTCTCACGTCCCTCGCAGATAGAAAAACAAAAAACAAAAACAAAATACGGATGCACAATTTCTAAATTTGTTGTGTTGAACCGAGCCAATACCTTGTCCCAGGAAGCCTCCGGATCCAACAATTTCGCAAACTTGAATGGGGAAACGTGGCCGTTCTGCGAGTGCAATTTAGCGCTCTTCCCTTCTTTCATGGCGGAAATCTCCGGCAAGTCACCGACGAATCCAAGTCCGCAACAGTTTGTAATCGATCAGACGATCAACAGACCTCACGCCGGCATCGAAACCAATATTACAAAGAGAGCGTGGACCTAGGGTTTTCCGGAGGCGAGGTGGGAACGGTGAGGGCAGTTGAGAATTTCCTATAGAAGCTCATTATCAAGTGCTTACTGTAGATCTGAAGCGGGTTGGCAGAGATGGAAGACGGCTCCTCAACTAATCCGGACTTGCGGAGAGATTATTAAACTACCTTACGTCATAAGTATATAATGCGCCTGTTGTACTCCGAACTCCTTTACGAGTCTTATATTACCGTATATAAGTAGAACTTCAAACTTAATTGTCTAATTTATTTTATAAATAATATTTTTTATGTATTAAAAGTAATTTAATATTTTATAAGCAAACTCTCGGTTTTTATTTTTATTTTAATACTAATATAAATATAAATTATAGGTAATTTAAGATATTTGTATATTTTTTTAATTTACTAAGTTCTAAATTAATTAAGACTATAAATTTTATATTTTTATGTGGCTATAAGGTTATACTAATTAGATAAATTACTCTAACATTTTAGGTCTTTTAAATTTTAAATTAATTAAGAGTTTAAAAATAAAATATAAACATAATATAGTAAAAATCTCTACCCCTTTTTACTCTAATAATAGTGTAGATACCCTTATTATTAAAACAATTATAATAGGCAACAGTTTTATCTTTAACCAGAAGAATTGACCCAAATACTCTTAGTTTGGGAGAACTTATTGGTGGAATTGTTGTAGATGCCCCTGCATACATTCATTCACTTTTTAACAAATTCTAACCACTTCTACATGCATGTGTGAGTAAGTAATTTTTGGTGTTAATTTATGTGTCATAAAATAAATGGACATATTTATGGCTACGTGGTAGAACCATTATACAAGATACTTTTTTGTAATTTAGTGATATACACATTTTGTGTTGTGCACGTGGTTGTCATATACAGTCCAACTCGACCACTAGAGGGACCTTTCCTCATTTATTTTAATTAACATAACTAACAATTTTGATCATGTAATAAGGGCGACCCCTAATTGGCTCCACATACTATGTAATGACCCTTGTGCCTCCTTTTCCATTAATGAATAACTAATTTTTTTGTCTCCCTCTATGTGCGCCTCCCTCTCTTCGCTGCCTTCCTTTTGGCAAGTAGCACCTTCTGTCCGCTCTCAAGGCACAATATTATGTAACCTATTTTTTACTATTTACCAAAATAGACTTCAAAGCGTGCCAACTTCCAAAAGTGTGGCATAAAAGGACAAGGCTACCCTCTACATTAATAAACCTTCATTAACCTCTAATGGGATACACAACCAAAGGAAAAATCTTTAGCCCAATCTCCTCCTTTGTGTCACCTCTAACTCCTCGACTGTTCTGAACATCAAGATATACACAAATATATATACATTGACACTCGCATGCCTACAATTATCTAAATTCAACTAAGAAAACAGTTATAAATGTTGAGTGACCTAATAATGTTATCTTCACTATATATACAAATTCTCAAAATAACTTTAATCCTACAAGGTAACTGCATCACATAGATGATGAGTATATAAGTTACCCAATAGGATGATTAAATAATAAAGCACACATAATTTATTATGCACATAGTATGTGACACCCACGATTTTTGTATGGTATTATTATGCATTTAATTAATTATTAATTTACCTTCAAAATAAAGAAAAATATTATAAATTTCTTATTTTCTTCAAGTTCTTAATGATCTTTAATGTGATTTACCTTAGTATTTTTGTGTTGAATTCCATCTACAACATATTTGACGTGTCAATAAACTCTTTTAGTAATGATAATATCAATAAGTAATAAATTTAAGAAAGTAGCAATAATGATAAATGTAAATTAATTTTTAACTACTAATAAACAAAGAGTTTATGTTGGTAGATATCGACATCTTTGTTAATGACCATAACTTTCCTATTTAAACTTTAATTTATTCGTTCTTAGTGGTGTTAAAAAAAATTGTCTACTTTATATTAATCAAAATTATTGCGTGAGTAGGTCACCGATAGCACTTTAAATCTAACTTCGGATAATTATACTTTTTTCATCCGAACTCCAATTCTCACATTCTTGGTAGTGTTTAAAGTTATTTTGTTTACTTTGTAATATCAAAGTTTTAGACTAAAATTTTGACTATATAGTAAGTTGAGAAAGCCTAATAGTTAAATTTATTATTTTTCATGTGGACTTAGAATATTCTCTCATGTTACATTTACCATAACTTTCTCATCTAAGCTTTAGTTTGCATGTTTTTAATAGCTCTTTGTGTTTATCTTTTAATACTAAAGTTTGAGCCTAAACTCTATACACATGAAATTATTTTGTTGAGAAGGTCTAAAGTTCAGTCTCACTGTTTTCTACATGGCTAAGTTTAAGAAATTTTAAAAATTTTCATGTATTGCAACATTGGAGGACCTCAGACCTAAACTTTGATGATAAGCTCCAATTGGTCACTCGACTAAAGAGGATTGCATTATCCACTAGTGTTTGAATTATAAAATAAGTAAAATTAAAAGAAGAATAGGATCCACAATTAAGATTGGCAAAAATTACAAATTTTATTTGTTATAGCCTACCCATTAAGAACAATACATTGTATAAAGTGGGCAAATCAAGTTTTTTAATAGGGAAAATATATTTCTAAATCTAAATACTCTTTATAAAATAGAGAGAATATTAATACAAGAGATATATTTTTCATTTGTATAAATTTTGTTAGAGAAACTTCACTTATGCTTAGGCATGAATTGCATATGGAACATTTCAATTACGCTGCTCAATACAAACTTATTATATTCAAAATAAAGAATATAAAGTCTTAATTCAAGAAAAGAGGAATAATATATTATAGTTTAATTATAAAATTATTAAGGGTATGTTTGGATTAATAGAAAGTAAGTAAAAAGAAGTGAATTTTTTAAAAAATCTTCCAGTTTTTACTCGTTGGTGCATTAAGGAAAGAGAAATTAGAATGGAAAACGGAAACAAAATGGTATAAAATTGAGCCAAAAATTTTCTACCCCTCAACCTATAAATTTTAGGAGAATATCTGCATATCAAAGACGTATACCTTAATATTCTTAATGTTGTCCTTATCATCGCCACTGCTATCACCTCCACCACGACTATCATTGCCACCACCCCACTACTATTACCATAATTACCATTGTCATCGTCATTGCCTCCACCACCACTATCGCCGCCGCTGCTACCACTGTTACCATATTTACTACCACCACCACTACCTCTTGTCTATTGTTGCTACCACCACCATGGCCTTTGCCACCGTAACTATCACTGCACTGCTTCCTCCACCACTACTATAATTGTCAGGCACCCGCCCAACCCGAGCCGAACCCAGTCCAAGGGAAGGTCGGTGCGCACAAGGGCGACGAAAGGTTGAACTAACAAAAGAATTAACCCCTTAAATGGGTAATACAACACGGAGTATCACACCTAAATACTTTATACAAGAGGAAATAAGAAAATAAAAGGACAACATAACCATAATTAGTCCTCAAACTAGTACCCACGTCCATAAGTCTCTAAGCCCTCTCACGGCTTACAACATAATGTCAAAATGAGTCTAAGGCCAAAATGGCTAACAAGGTATATGATAAAGTCATCAAGACATAAAACTCTAAACAACAAGTTGCATAGATAAAGCAAAATACGTAGGGCCTCTAGGCACCCTCGCCTACTCGAGACTGCTCACCAATCATTCCTCGTAGAGGGAATCCTAGTCGTCTACATGTCGCACAATGTAGCCCTAAAACATAAAATATGAGAAAGTGGGGTGAGTAAAATACTCAACAAGATTTTATACTTCAAGACGATAAATCTGAAATCATCATAAGTATTTCATAAACAATCCATCACATAAAACATATAATAACATCATCTCATTTTTTATCTTGCATTAGAGTGTCTCAATCATACTAATATAATCATACATAACAATTCTCATTCATAAGCATTCATCCTACATGAGAAGTGTCTCAATCATACTAACCATATTATGCATAATCATTCTCATTCATAAACATTAATCGTATATGTAAAGTGTCTCAATCACACTAACATAATCATGCATAACCATTCTCATTCATAAGCATTCATCTTACATAAAAAGTGTCTCAAACACACTAACCATATCATGCATAATCATTCTCATTCATAAATATATCATTATGCATGTAAAGTATCTCAATCATACTAACATAATCATGCATAATGAAAATAACCCTGCTTATTTAGCAGAAGCATAAGCAGTCCCTGCTCACTCCAGATAATCCCCGATTGGAAAGTTCAAAGGAATTGTACAGTTTGGGTAAAATCCCTAATGGAGAAGATACCCCCTGGTAATCTGATGTACTTGGCTATATGAGCTTGGATTCTCACGGTCTATATGGTCTTAATAGTTTGGTTTCCTTATAACATTACCACTCTTCTCAACACAGGGAGAAAAACCTGTCTTGGAGGGACATAAAACCTCGTCCTTTCGGACGTAAAACCAAAACGAAAAGCTATCAATCAATTAATCCGACAAGCAATATCACTAATTGCATCTAATCAATCAATCATGGCTAGTCTCGATTAATCTCATTCATAAAATCTTTTTTGTGATATATGCAACATGGTACATACGTGAACAACACTATGTGAATTATAACTCACGAGATTTGCTCCCATTGCCATAAATGCATCATTCCCAATCCATATGTATCAACAATTACTACAATTAATCCCACAAGTGAGTGTACATTGTAATAGTGTTCGATTCTAAACATAAATATATGCAATATGAACAAACCATTGTCAAACTACACACATATTCTCATAATTTAATTATGGCTCCTTACTGAAATCATGGGTAAAAACCAGTTACTACCTCAAAGAACACAAGTTCAAATTAATTACAACCTCATGCTAGACTTAGGTAAGCATACTCATCACTATACTTAAGCTAGATAGGGAAATACAATTCACTCATAATTTAGTATGACATACAAGCTCATTCTCATGTTTTAAACTTGTTGGAATCCTTAGTAAGACGTGGAGAATCACTCACCATGAATTTGGGATAAGAATAATAATATGCTAAAATCTAATAACGTGTAACTAATTTCATACTTGAACCACATCGTGACTTTCAATATAATATTTATGTCTCAACAGTAGCATTTCCAAGTAAAAATCACTCATCATAATCATAATAATGAAATTTAAGAAAAAGAACATGAATATGAATAAATATACTCAAAATGACAAGCTACTATTTGGTCGTTCGATTGGACAAAAGGTCATTCGAACGCCTACACAGTAACTCTGGTTCGTCTTCAACCCTACGAACCCAAAACATAAGCTATACAAAATTGACATAAACATTCAAATCCCACTTCCAAACATCACTATTTTAAAATGTAAGCTCATAAAATGATAGATCTAGTCATTAATCAACTAAAACACAAGAAAATCACTAGAAAGATCAAGTTTTACATAAACCACCATTAAAGCTCAACCTTTTGCAAAACCCGTGTAAATCATCCCAAACTTCAAATCCGAAACACATATTTATTTTGGAAGAATAACCCTTACCTTCATTGAGATCTTGGTCCAAAATCAGAGCTTAAATCTCTTCAAATCCCTACCCACATTTAAGGTTTAGTTAATACTTTAATATATCCAATTACTGAAGCTTAAACCACTTGAAAACTAATAAATCTAGGGCTTGCTTTATTCCAAAACAAAAATGTCTTATTAGAGGTTTGAAATATAGATTAAAATAAGATATTTTAGTAGTGGAAAATAAGATTTAACCTTGAAAAAGATGAGATTAAGAAAGATTAGGCAAAACCCTAAGAGATTAATAGAAAAATCAAGATTAATCTTACCTTAATCAAATTTTACTCTTATGGAATGAGGATTAGGGGTTCTCAGCCTCTGAGATCCCAGTCATTCCTAAATGGGAATGAAGTTGTAGTTTTCTATTTATAGAAAGTTATGATGTATACCTAATAGAAAATTGAGGTACAAATAAAATTTTATACGAAAAATTAGAAATTTACTCATTTTAGGTCTAAAAAAAGTTTAAAAAGTTTGAAACACTTTAATAATGAAATAAGATGGATTTAGGTCTTGTGGGACTCATCACCCTAAATTACGAATGTGGGACCCACGTCCTACTTTTTCGAAAAAATTCTAGAAATTTCTTAAAAAATTGAATAAACTTACTTTAGCATAAAAACAAATAAAATGAAGAAAATATTGATTAAAATCATTGCTAACCATCTTAAATCCCAAAATATGTCAAATTGGCAAAATTAACACTAAAACCACATAATATTAACAAAATTAATTACAATAAACCAGATTAGGGTTAGAGATCTTATATCTACCGTTGCCACTACTACTGCTGCTGCCACCACCAATGTAGTCGTCATCACCACCTTCACCATCACCATTGCCTCTACCACCATTGTCATCATCACTGTCACCACCACCACCACTACCACTGCCTCCACCATTGCTACTACGACCACTACCATTACCACCACCACAACCAGAGGCAAACACATGAATTTTAATTAAGGGGGTCAAAAAATATATGTATATAAAATAAATTTTCTTTCAAATCAATTACTAAAATTTATAATAAAGATGTTGGAAAAATTAAAAACATAAGTGACTATAACTACTATAACAAGAAGAGCATGAGCTTCTTAGTGTGCATTAAATGCTATTTTTATTTTTATTCTATTTTATAAGCATGTCCCCTAATTGTCCAACAAAGATCAAGGCCGTAGCCTTCTACAACTAAGCTTATTAATAAGAGTCAAGGCAAATTTTAATAGACTTTTGTTTTTTAGTGGGTCCCAAATGAGACTCAATGTATAGGTAAAACTATAATTATCTCACAAGCCATGGGGGTCAGCTGACCCCCTTGACATTAATGTGGATCTGCCCCTTACCACAACTGCCACTTTGCCACTATTACCACCTACACTACCATGACTAACTCTATCATTGCTACCACTATTAGTAGATTCAAATTTTAATTTTTTATATCAGCATTAATACAACTAAACAGTAAAGTTTTTTATGAATCTCCTAATTTATCTTTTACTTGAATTTATTTATTATTTTTCCTGGTTTCCACCAATCCAAATAGACTTTAAGAGTTTTAACATAAAAATTTAACATGACAAGTATTTAATGGCTAATAACTTATAAAAAAAATAATTCTATGGGGGGAATAATATAACATATTTTAGTTTGGGAAGACGTTTTTATTATTGTTTTTTTTTCTATCACTATTGTTACATTTAATATCTATATTGAATACTAAATTTCTAAGGGCAATTGGAGTGGGATCACATGGAGAAGATATGGGAAGCCTATAACACTGTAAACAAAGCAAACAAAAACTAATCCTGAATCCTGATGAATGCCAATCTTTCAGTAACAAAAATCATCATTTCAGACGTCATTAAAACTTGGGACTGACCCAACGTGCCTGGTGCCGGCAGCACGTGTAATGGAACCCTGTCTGAGTGTCGACTACTTCACATTGCCCTCCAGCGAAATCCAGCACGCCGGCCTTGCAAGTGGCACCAAACCGCCTTCCATGTGCTTTCATTCTCCTCCTTTTTCTCTACCCCGAAATCCCAAATCTACCCTCATTTTTTTGGCACATCACGAGATGTTCCAGGAAAGTTCGATGAAAGTCCCAGTGTTAAAACAGAACCGAAAAAAGATTCACAAAAATGAAATCAAACTTCAGACAGGAACAGGCGATAGAAGACTTAGTTGACTGGGAGAAGCTTCCACACAGGAGAGGAAGGAAGCATTTCTTCCCCCATGATAATGAGCTTAATATAAAAAATATATAAAAACATGGATAGAGTATATATCAATGTATATTAATGTTAATATTGATATTAACATGTATTAGTATGTATGCTACTAATTTTAAATATTAAGAATTTTTATAAATTTTTTATGTTAAGTTCATTGTCGAAATATACAAAATTCTTCCCACATAAAAAAATAATGATAAAATTCCAAATTACTATTAAGCAAGTGAAAAGAATGTTTAGATGCGAATAGGATGATCTAAAGTTCTAAACCAACTTAATTTATGATCAAGTTGAGTGAGCTCCATGCTAATTTGAAACTCTACGAGTAAACTTTTACTACTATTTTGTTTTATTAAAATATTAAATAAATATATAAGATTTACCTTTTTTAATAATTTAAGTTTTAGGAAATACAATTATCTTATATAGTATTTAAGATACTTTTTAAAGAAATTTATACCCTAATTATATTTTATGTGCCATACTTAATAAATACTTGCACGTAAACATGAAGGAGGTATCAGACTATGAGGCAGGTATATAAGATATTTTGTCCTAATATCTTACATATAAAGTGATCAATAAGAGGACGGACATGAATGCCATTTTGACAAAAGACAGGGTGTAAAAATGTACAGTACATGGTGTACTCTCCTCTCCGTGTCCCGCAAAATATCGTGTCACAGGACGACCCTTCGTTGGGCTCAATCAAATGGCTTCAAATACCTGAAACCGCCAAAGCCTCGTCATTCTCGCTCCCCTCCTTTCCCCTTTTTTAATTCTAATAATAATAATTTATTATTATTATTCTCAATTATATAAGATTCCAGCCTTGCTGCTTGTTGGGATCCCCAAGAGCTTTGGCAATAGAATTAGCTCACTCCGAGTTTGCTGGTCTGGATTTGGCGATCCACGGATCGAAGGGGATCTCATCTCGTGTCTCTGATTCTGGGTTTTCTGGAGGGGGGCGAGGCGGATTAAGGTGCTATGGCGGCCAAGGATCAGAAGCAAGGGGGCGGCTTTTTCGCCTCCCTGACCTCGAGGTTGTCCGATTTCGGTAGCGCGATGCATAAATCCGTCAATGGGTATGGCCCTCTTTTGTATTCGTTTTAATCGTCTGTTGTCTGCGTATTGGAAATGAATGGTAGATGATGGATGTGGGTGCTAGATGATGTTCCTAACACTGTTCTCAATCGTCCTTAATTACCTTAATTTAATGTGCTTCATAAGTTGGGATGAACGAGTCTTAAGTTTTTTTTTTGTTTTGATCGGTTAAATGGAAAAAAAGGGGGTTTTAGAGTGAATTTGAGATAAGATTTTTGGTAAGCCACTCAGCTTTGATAATTGTCCCATCTAGACTCGCCAGTGAAATTAAGGGGCGTGCTCTGTTATATGGTAATTGATACCTTTGGTCTGCTTTTTTAATAGTACTCCGCACCTGCCGTAAATTTTCTAATGTTAAGCAGTCCAGCTTCTACTTTTCAGAAGGCAGAGGAAGTGCTATTAATACAATCATCATTTATGCCATGTCGCGGTTATTGGTGGTGAGCGTCATAAATTCAGTGCTATCAATTGACTCTTGCTAAAATCAGAATGATTAGAGAAAATTCATGTGAGAACAAGTGTCAAGATACTACGCCAGATGCCTTTCCTGATACAATCTGTAAGGAATGAATTTTGCGAGAAGGATCATTATCATCATCCTCATTAGCATAGACCTTTGAAAGTTATGCAATATTGGCTTTTGAGATGATGGTTGCAAGATAAACATTGATATGGGTGATGGTTATATTCTAACAGAAAGCTGGCAACAATACAATTAGTCTGTTTTTACGTGGAAGCATGACTATTGACAGAAAATGTGATTATTTACTTCTGGAGCTTTACTATAACATGGAAATAAGATTGCGCTTAATACAGCATGTATAATATATATATTTTTATCTTTAGTACTCATTATTGCCTCATCCATGGTTTTATTGTGCTCTAGACTATTGAGGGAACATAAAATTGCAGTTGATGAACAATTTAATGCTTTTTTGTTGCGGGAGATTTTGTAATTATGGTTCTTTTCGTAAATGTTAAACCTTTATCTGTTGGATTTTTGCTTGCAAATATCGTACGCAGCAGTTCATTTTTAAATTCTCATCTGATACGTCTGTGAGTTTTATAGTATATCATTCAATTTTATGTTTTGTTTTTTTAAGCAGAGGAGTTATGTGATTTCTTGTTACGATTAGATGTGCTAAAAGCTTAGTGACAGGAGTAAGGATGGCGTTTCTGCATGCTTCAATTAAAAATACATAAATTATTTTGTTATTTTGGTTTCAGATAGTACACTTGCATTGCCTATTTTATTCAGAAGTTATTGGTGCATCATTTATTAGCAAAGCACAATGGATGCAGAAATCTTTTTATCATATTTGGTTTTGTTTATCTTTAAGCCAGACGCATTAGGCATATATTAATGGTGAATCTTCACGCTCTTTGATGAGTTTTGATCTGATCATTTTATGGCATAAAATTTTTATTCCCTTGGATTATTCTATTAGCCTAATTATCTAACATGATTTGGCACATATTTTTTTGGGTTTAGATGGACTTTGTATTCTAGTCTGTTTCTTTAGAGAGGCCTTTGTAGTACACTGGAGAGTAATATTTGCCCAAAAGGAGATGTGGTGAGAGGCCCCTAAGAGGAAAGAGGGCCGAGGATGATTTGGAACAACAGTGGGACAGGGCTTGGAGATGTATGAGTTGGAAATGGAATTGATTTATAAGAAAACCAAGTGCCAGATGGTCGACCCCAGATAATTAGGATAAGGTGGACACGCTTTTTTGAAAATTATGTATAACGTTGTTGAGAACTCCTAGATTAAAATGCATTGTTGGTATCTTAGTTACATTCTGGCCTATAGTATCAAACTTTGATTATATGCTTTATTTGCACAAATTAATTTGCAGCCTCTGGTTTTCTGCCATCAGGTTATTGGGATATGAAGGCCTAGAGGTAATTAATCCTGAAGGAAGCACAGAAGATGCAGAAGAAGAAGCCCAGAGGGGAAGATGGAAGCAGGAGGTTTGTCTTTTTTTTCTTTTTTTACAGTAGATGCAAATGAGTATTGCTATTGCCAGTAACTGTTGAGCAATTTCTTATGATTCCACAAGGCTCCTGTGAATATATAGGGAATTTATCTTTTATTTTTCTAGTTCATAAATTTTCTGCTGAGAGGTAAGTCTGTCATTTTTTCTATGTAGTCTCGTATTACTTCCTCTATTTTGTCAAAGTAAGTCCAGTTTATGCTTATCATCTCATCTTTAGCCTCTTTATTAAATGCTGCCAAAGGTTGGACCTGCTGAAATTAGGCCCACATTTTCGTAAGCAGTTTAAAATTGTTCTTATTGGTGAATACAGCTTTGTCATTCAAATCCAAATAAAGCTTCCATGAAAAAACATCTATACAATTCGTCAAACAGTGGTCAGAGAGTCCCTGTTTGCTTTTTATTTCAAGACAAAGCTGAGAAAGTTATTGGTTTACTGTGTTGAGGTCTGCTTTTGCTTAAAATGAAAACTTTGAGTGGAACATATAAATTGGAGTTTTTGAAGCGATTAATATTGTAAAAAGCATCTTTATATGTTGAATATCTTTATTTGTGAATGGAAGCAAAACAGAAAATAAAGCAGTGGAATTACACGAGGACTTGTATTTTTTTGCATTTCATTTGCAAAATTTTGCATATAGCCCCATTTTGTAGTATCATTTTTAAATATGTATAATTTTTTTCTTTTTTTGTGTGTATTTTTATCATATTGCCATATGATGTCTGCCCATGTCAAACTTTCACATGTGCATTGTCAGGTTGTTTCAGTTCTAGCATTATGAGCGCATTTTCAGCCTTCTTGTTATTGTGGAACCTTTCCTAGTTAAAAAAATTATTTTATTTCTGGTTAAGTTATTATCATTGAATCTTACTAGCATTGACTTCTTCTCTAGGATCGAGATGGCTATTGGAAGATGATGCACAAATACATTGGGTCAGATGTTACATCTATGGTGACACTTCCAGTTTTGATTTTTGAGCCAATGACAATGATTCAGAAAATGGCAGAGGTTCCCATGATTGCTACTGAATGTGAATTCTCTTATGTGTTTCACTGCAATGCCTTCGCTTTTTTTATACCAAATGATCTGAATTTATGGTGTTTGCTGCAGCTAATGGAGTATTCCCACTTGTTGGATCTGGCAGATGAGTGCCAAGATCCGTACATGAGGCTGGTCTATTCCTGTAAGTGTTCTCCTTAGCATCACATGGCTTCATGAAAATTTATCCATCTTGAGAGATTGTAACCTTTAATTGCAGCTTCATGGGCTATATCCGTGTACTTTGCTTATCAACGCACCTGGAAGCCCTTCAATCCTATACTCGGTGAAACATATGAAATGGTTAACCATGGTGGGATTACATTCATTGCAGAGCAGGTGAGCTTCTTTCTTAGTGACATATACATTGGAAAATTCATTTTACCTCTCGCTCCTTAATTACTTGCTTAAGAGTTCTATTTAAGCTGTTGATGAACTCTTTACATAATTTTTAGTGAAAGGGAGAGGACAAAACCAAAAAAATATTAGCCAACTATGTTTTTTAATTGACAATTAGCTAAATGCTACTTCTTTGTAGTACCAGTTTCATATGATGAGTTATTGCGAAAAAAAACCATATAATGAGTTTGATTTTTCATTTTAGGTAAGTCATCATCCTCCCATGAGTGCTGGGCACGGTGAAAACGAACATTTCACTTATGATGTGACATCAAAGTTAAAGACCAAATTTTTAGGAAATTCTGTTGATGTGTATCCTGTGGGAAGGTATCATTGCACGCAACTCATTTTTACAATTCTTCTTTTCCTCTTTATATCTTCAAAATTGGGTGTACATGTTTGTATGGTAGAAAGCGAGAGAACTATTTATTGTCAGGATTTCAAAACTTAGTCCTTTTGTTATTGAATGCAATAATTCCATTGCCATCAACGAGTAGATAACCAATGACATTATAAATTTTTTAGTATCTCTTCTTTTGCTCTAAGAACCTTGTTTTAAAAATGTTGTGTGTAATTATTAAAGCTTCAAGTTTTTGTGGAATTAATTGCAACCTTGCAATACAATTATCACTTGTAATGGTTTTTGTTTTTCATATTAAAAAATCATTTTACTTCTTGTGAAGGACTCGTGTGGTTCTCAAGAGTGATGGAGTGGTCTTAGATTTAGTGCCTCCTCCAACAAAAGTTAATAACCTTATATTTGGAAGAACCTGGGTTGACTCACCAGGCGAGATGATCATGACAAACTTGACTACTGGAGACAAAGCTGTTCTATATTTTCAACCATGTGGTTGGTTTGGGTATGCCTATTATTCTTTTCTTTATTTGTTTATGCTGGTAGAACTATAGGATCTGAAGATGTATTTAACTTCTCTGGATTATTTACCTGGTATCCCTTTCAAGTCGCACTGCCACAAACTAGCTTTTCAAATCATTTTTCATTTATATAACTTCATTGTCAATTTTTATTTTGATGGTTTTTCAGTATTGAATTTGGTTGTTAAACGATGCACCTGACCTCCCTATACATATAATTAAACGGTTTTGTAAGTGAAGAGTGTCATATGCATATTGGGATAAAAAATTTTGTTATCAAAATTATATATATGAAGTACCGGTCGTGTTTAATCATTGACTTGACTGGATGATCCCCAACTTGAATTGTTACTTCGCAAAAGCTTGGTTGAGTTGTATTAAGGGATTCAAATTAGTGATTATTATTTGACTAATATCATGTTTGGAGTGATGATCTTCTATTACAGCTTTACATATCTGTATTGCATATTTTATTTTAAAACTTTCAATGGGATGCAGTGCTGGCCGATATGAAGTAGATGGTTATGTATATAATGCTGAAGAGGAGCCGAAAATAATGATGACTGGGAAGTGGAATGAATCAATGAGTTACCAGCCATGTGACGCAGAAGGCGAACCATTATCAGGCACTGAACTGAAAGAGGTCAATCATGATTTTTCTTTCCTTATTTTTGTACCTATAGCTTTAGTTTTTTTCCAGTCCTCATCTAAATGTTCTTTCTTGGAACTGTGATGCTTTATGTTCTGTAGTTTACCTATAATAAGAGAAATTGTTCAATTTATTTACGATTTTCAAGTAGTTATATAAAACACCAGCTTTGTGTTAGATGATAGCCTGATAACATGCAAATATATCATGATAATAGTGTATATTCAGTTCATCATGTTCTACTGAGGGCTGAGTCATAGAGAGCAATTGGCTTAATAACTTTGCTTTTTTTTATGGGTTTTTAGATTATTATTTAAACATAGCAAAGTCAAATGAGGATATAATATCCCTATCACAAACCTTAGATAGCTGGGTTAAGGCCTACATAATGCTGATAATGATTTCTTGTATACCTGTATAAATTATTTCATCAAAACATTTAGTTTCTATTTAGTAGGCAGTTAGGAATTGTTCTCACTGGCTTTATTATTCTGTTCTAGGTCTGGCGGGTTGCAGCCACACCACAAAATGACAAATTCCAGTATACTCATTTTGCTCACAAGATAAATAGCTTTGATACTGCGCCAAAAAAATTACTAGCATCAGATTCTCGTTTGCGGCCTGATAGGTTTGCTCTTGAAAAGGGTGATTTAGGAAAAGCAGGTGCTGAAAAGAGCAGGTATGTAATTCTTTCTGTCTCTGTAATTCACAAGTGATTTAGTTTGAATATTATTAATAAGATTGTATTTTAATGCTAGTGATAAGCAGTACGAAGATGCATGTGATTTTCACTAGAACTGATGAACCCTAGGCGAGGTAATGTAATCATTTGTTTGTATGTAAGTAGGCAAGAAAAACTGAAATAGATGTAAAATCTCAAGTTGTAAAAAATGGTATCATTTGTTCAATTTTTTAGATAGAAACAAAATTAAGCTCGGAAAGTGAGTCATTCAAATTGAGCCAGATCGTATTTCTATGAGTTGTATGTATCTGTAGGTTTATACGTCTTGATAAACTAGATAACTCCTCCATCCCTGTCATTTTGTCTCTCATATTGCCTGTTTGAGGTGTTGGGTGCCATCTTGTTTCGTTTGTTCTAAACCGAATGTTATAAATGATGTCTTCTGATATGTCTAAAATGATTGCGCCATGTAATATGTCACTAATAAAGTTAATCTGGCATGACTGTCTTCTCATGTTTATGGTGGTTATAGCTAATATGCGATACTATTTTGTAGTTTGGAAGAGAGACAGAGAGCTGAAAAGAGGAGCAGAGAAGCTAAGAGCCATCAGTTTGCCCCACGATGGTTTGATACTACGGATGAGGTTGTGCCAACGCCCTGGGGTGATTTAGAAGTTTATCAATATAATGGGAAGTATACCGAACATCGAGCTGCCATTGATAGCTCGGATTGTGTTGAAGAGGTTGACCTCCAGTCCATTGAGTTTAACCCCTGGCAGTATGGCAATTTGTCTGTGGAATGAAGTCGTTGTGCTCATCACTTTACCCAAATTGGTGCTTCTGCAGTTTGTAATTTCATTTGGTAGTAAACATAGGCGTGGTTTGTAGAAATTATTTGCGAGGAAATATTTAGACATTCTGATTTTAGTATATTTATCATATTTGTTTCTTTCATCTGTAAGCCCGAATGAACTTGTAAAATATAATCATGTTCGTTTCCCCTGGCTGAAGCAATTTAGATTTTCACATTCGTGCATCGTGTGTTGTTTTTATATGCACATGGAGCTGCCGTGTGGACTTTCTTGGCTATTAATCAGTTGCTATATGCGGTGAGAACCAAAATTCTTAGTTTTCGCCGTTATGTAATGTTCATGAACAGGGATGTTCATGCTTGAACTGCAAGGGCGCCGTGCTTGTGCATTAATTTACACGCTTAATGCATTTGATAAATAAAAAAGGTGAAAAGAGAAAGAACCAACTGATAAGGAAAAGGAAGGGAAATAGACCAAAAGAGCAAATTATTTTCCCAAGGGGAGATTTAGAAAGGGAGAAAGTTTGTCATAAGGAGAAAGCAGGCAATAGTAGAAGGAAGGAGCCATAGAGGATACAGTAGAAGTGTAAATGAGCTTAGAGGACGAAGAGAAATGGAGGAGAGTGGGAGAGGATGGGGATGGTGGTAATGACAGATTTAATTTTTCCAATTGACTAATGCAAGCATACAGCTAAAGCAATAATCATTATCACATGATCGTTAATTAAAAATAATGTTTTGAGACTCAAGTTTACAACTAACAAGGCGAAATCGCCATAAGCAATGCAATGCGTCATGTGAATCAAACTCTGCTTTACCAAATAAAAATTGCGGAAATGGTTAATGATATGTTGTGACTTGCAGATGGGTAGGTGGGCCTCCCGAACTCTGTAAACTCTCTCCGTCTTATATTAATAATTTTATTTATTTTTTAAAATAAGTTAAAATTAATTTATTTAAATAAATAAAATATAAATATTAATATGAGATAGAAGGAGTATTTCATAATCCCGCCTACCTTCCTAAGAAAAAACGGTTGATAGATGGAAATATTATTCGGTGAACGGCAATAAAGACAAAAAGGTCTTTAATTGCTGCAGACAAGAAGTCTGTAATTGTTGCATATACCATCACTCCACATTTGCACAAGTCCTGCAATAAACCCTTTACAGGCGTCATCACATGATTCTGACGAAGCCCAGTTTGGCTAATTAATTAACTGCAGTTTTCTGCTGCTTATACCTGATCGCAGTTCTGATGAACGCCTTTTTTGGCATTATATCGACTCATTTAGATGTTTTAATGTCCATGTGCTCATTGGTTCACCGCTTCATGTGATGCCCAGCGGGGAGGAGACTCTTTGTTCCCGGCATGCTGGGGAAGGCTGCTACAGTTAAAGTACGGGTGTCCGTATCACGCAGTCTGCTCGATCGGATCTCGCGGCCCTCTCCACCGCAAAAATTACCTTCTACGCCAAAATGCTTATCATCTCGTTGCAATTTATGATGATGAAAAAATTGTGAAGACAGAAGAGAAAAAGGGACTTGCAAGACGCTCATAACTGGCTTTATCCTCGGAGCCGACTGTTTTTCTGTGGTTTAGGCCATTTCCACATCATCTCCCAGGTCAGCCTCTCTTTTCCAAAAGCTTGCCCATCTCCTCTCCTCTCCTCTCCTCTCCTCTCCTCGGTCCCTCCGATCTCATGGTCTCATCAGAATTCCACCGTTTAAAATTTCTTGAATTTTGTTCCGGATAATTGCCTGAATTTGACCACCCAAAACAGCGGGTCCATTTACATTGTCTTTTTTCTATAAAAATATTACCTTGTCTTTACGTGTCGCTCTCTTCATTCTCACGTTGGCGGACGCACATCTCGACACCAGATGCACCCGAGACTTCTGCATCGCAGTAGGCCCACGTTTCAACACAAACCGTCGCGATCGTATCCTCTCCGTACACGAGTTAAAGTAATTAATGCAAGGCACAACAAGTAAAAAAATGAAAATATAAGGTAATTAATGTAAGGCACTAGCAAGTAAAAATGTAAGAACGGGAATGGTTGCAAGTTCTATTAATGAAAGAAATTACCACCTCTAACTAGGAGAGATTAATTTACATATAAATTAGAAAATAGGTCTTTAAAAATATAAAAAGTCAAGGGGGTCATCTGACCCCCTACCCTATAGTGTAGATCCGCCCCTGCTCATTGTCATGAACTATGTCTATCCAGATCCAGAGGTCCAAACTGAACCACCAGCTTGTTCAGTGGCTTGCCCCTAATGAGCATGAACCATAGTGGCCTGGGCAAATTGTTCAATGCTTCTACGCCATCACCAGGGCCCAGCATAAGAGAGTGATGAGCGGTCATCACCGCAACTGACGGGGGGCTCCTGAAGACACCCTCGCCGTCGAGGACATAGATGAAGACATTCCAAGTGGGAGGGACAGGGTGGCAGAGGTGGACTTTCAAGTGGAGGGTGAAGTCCAAATACAAGGTGGGAGTTCTTTTCCCTTATATTCTTTGGAGGCTAAAATTTATTCTCCTTGCCTGCTCTCCATGATTGTTTCCGTTCTCGATCCTAAACTGTCTTTAGGATCAAACTTTATATCCACAATAGGCAATGTACCTGAGACAATAGAAGTTGCAATTGAACTGGAAGTGTCAACATTTCACTCACTCATTGATCCAAAATTTTCATTCCCTTCAACAACTTCAGAAAGTTTCACCTTCGGAGAATATATGGCGCCTGCTACCTCTACCTCTACCTCTACCTCATTTTCTTTTTTACATTCACCACAAAACAAAACAGTAAATATATACTATGTGTTTTTTACATCCACATAACAGAACAGTAAATATATACTTCGTGTTTTTTACATCCACATAACAGAACAATAAATATATACTATGTGCTTTTAATAGTATTCTATATTAATTGCTTCATTTGTTTAATTTAATCTATTAGATATGTTTGATAAGCTTCTCACATAGCTTCCGGTTGGAGAGACCACTGAGTCGGAGGTCGTCGTTCTCTTGGACTACTAGTGGATGTACTGTCCTTTTCAATGGTCCGAACTTGCGATGAATGAGCCAAAGGGAAGCGCAGGTGACAAGAATCACAGCCCGACAATTCACAGGGCGAATTTGGACTCTTAGAGGAGCAGGAGGAGGAGAAGCAAAGGGGAGAGTCAGGACAGAAACTGAAGCTGGAGAAGGAGCATCTAGAGAAAAAAAGCGGAGACAAAGTGTCACGACCCGATTTTTAAAAGCTTTTTTAAATAGCATGAATGGTAAGAAGCGATAAATTTTTTTATTATATAAAACAAATCATTCAATTAAATATCTAGGCCATGATAACTTGGGTTCACAAATACGGATATCAAATTATATGATATTTACACGTCTCAAAATTTCAACAACAACTCATCCATCTAAGTATAAGTCCGTTACTCGTCTGAAAATAAATAACAAGTTGACTCTCACGCTAAAGGTACACTTGTGTACCAGAGTTGTAAAAACGCTGAAACTTCTTATGCTTCCCTGTCTTGGTCTCACTTGTCGTTGTCTGGAGAATCTGCAACCAACCAAACAAATGCACCACAACAACAACAATGGACTCTCTTTGCTTTCATGAGAAGAGCTTCCAAAGGACAAAAGTTTTTTTTTGGATTGGGCCAACATCACCCGATGTTAGTTGCCTACGTACTCATTAGACAACATCTCCAATGTTTCCAACAAGATTGGATTTAGACATAGTTCTGCCTAGAAACTACATTATCCTAAAAGGCATAACACTACACATGTAATGCTTAAGTATTTTTAACCTACATTTTATGCAAGTCTTTTAATCATTCCACTTGTCTAATTAACAAGTAATATCAAATAATATTATTAATTATCTCACAACTCTTATTTAATAATTAATACTATCAATATGTAACTCAGATATGACTCGCCCCTTGAGAAATCTCTAAACATAGTACTCCAACCTTGGAGTAGACTGTTTAATAGCAACTTGACCCAAATCTCTAGGGCTCTCACTAGCCTGCCACGAATCTAGAGAAGAGGATCCCAACTATGCTCATTGACACAAATTGACAAAAAGCACAAGCCTTCCATGACGCTCATACATTTTCACTTTTCATACATACTAAATAGTCCTGGGAAGACCTACGAGAGATCCACGGTAAAGACCTTTTGGTCAATACGCAAACCGTCGTAGAAATGAAGAAGCATATCACAATCTCTACCATCCCAACTTTGGGAGAAAATGTCTTATAAGACATTACTAATGTAACCATAGAAGTCTAAGGTATTTATGACCATTGACTCTCCCAAACATCTAAAA
This sequence comes from Saururus chinensis, assembly GCA_035235625.1. Lineage (NCBI taxonomy): Eukaryota > Viridiplantae > Streptophyta > Magnoliopsida > Piperales > Saururaceae > Saururus > Saururus chinensis. Next base: position 41,211,640 of record CP141145.1, read on the forward strand.
CTTAGACTTGATTATCTCTATTCAATTAAGTATCCGCTCAACCATTTGGATCTTCTTCACCTTGTGAATCAGCCTAATAAATAGCTCATCCACTGAGTTATGACTCAAAGAATATCCCATAACCACCCTCGGTTCATTAACTAAGGTAAAATTCTATGTCAAGGCCCCGTTCACTCCATGAACATGTCATGACCCGAATTTTTAAAACCCTTGTTACAATAAAGGACACGCGATAAATCACGATAATTTTTTTTTCTTTCTTAAACACAAAACAAATCATCCAATTAAATATCCAGGTCATGATAAATGGGGTTCACAAATACGAATATAAAATCATATGATATTATTTAACGTCTGAAAATTCATAAAGACCTGCTCATCCATCTAAGTACAAGTCTGTCACCCATCTCAAAATAAATAACAAGTTGACTCTCACGCTTAAGGTACACTTATGTATCGGAGTTGTAGAAACGCAGAATCTTCTTCTTGTGCTCACCTTTCTTGATCTCACTTGTTGTCGCTTGGAGAATCTGCAACAAACCAAACAAAACAACAACAATAAAAACAATGGAATCTCTCCGCTTTCAGGAGAAGAGCTTCCAAAGGACAAAAGGTTTTGTTAATATTTTTCGGATCGGGCCAACATCACCCGATGTTAGTTGCCTACGTACTCATCAGATAATATCTCCAATATTTCTAACAAGATTAGATCCAGACATAGTTCTGCCTAATGCTACACTATACTAAGAAGCATAACATCACACATGCAATGCTTAAGTATTTTCAAGCAACCTACATTTTATGCAAGTCCTTAAATCGTTCCACTTGTTCTAATTAAACAAGCAATATCAATCAACGTTATTAATTATTTCTCGAACCATTGTTCGATAATTAATATCCATGTCTAATCCCAATGACAGACAGACTCATCAGATGTCAACCTAAGTGACAAATGACAACGAAACATCCTGGAATCCACCAGGCCCCTGGAATCCACCAGGAAGTGTCATCTCCCAACCTAGCCCATAAGGACCTGACCAGAGTGGAAGGGAATGGCCCACAACTGCACCTGAACAGAAGTGGTCAGAGAATCCAACCAAGTAGGATGTCAGCGACCCTAATTGCATGTAAACTAAAAGATCCTCAATAGATCTGCGGTGAGCCCGGCTCACAAAGAACTCCCTCCAATGGGGAGGTGTAACTACACGGTCAAATCAGCGACTCCTCATTAGAGCTAAAACTCAGGAAGCAATTTTGAATCCTATCTTGCTCATCTATAAGCCAGGATTTTGAATGGCTATCCCAAACCCTATTAGTCCCTTCTAGACTAAGGTTTACAAATCGAGATATGCTATCGGTTCATCAACCAAGGCAAATCGTCAGGTCAAAGGCTTTGTTCACTGTATGAACTAGACCCCTCTGAGGTATTTTAGTCTTTATCTTGATTAGGTGTTCTCGCCCAATCCAAAGCTATCAAACCCCATTAATTAATCTTTCAATAATCTTAAGATAGTGATAAATTATTATCACAACATCAATATCAAAAATCGAAACAAATAATAACATAAACCATAAGAACTATACAGGTCCAAGCAAATCATAATATCAATAATAAAATTCATTAATGATATAAGAATTATTCGAGCTCTCATGCCCTAACCCTCCTTGGGTTATCTTAATAAATCTTTATGAAACTGGTCGTAATGCACCTAAGGGCATTAGAGTAATTATCCAACATTGGATACAGTCCTCTCTACACTTGGGTAAGTCTTTAACCTCTCAAAAGATTTCAGTATCATATTAGCCCGTTAACAACATCCACGCGAATGCAGGCAAGTTTGCATAGGAGTATTTCTGTCATTTGGTTTAAGGCCTTAAATGACATCCAATGGGTCTAAAATTCAACTCAATGGTACTACTGGCCTTCATGGACTCTGTGTAATTTTCCTGGCATGTAACGGGGTCGTGAACCCCTTGAACCGACCCAGGTTGTCTTAACGGTTTACAATAAACCCTAAGGGCAAAAGGGTCAATTATCTACTCACTGGGATTTTTCCTCATTTATTGGTTAGACAAATAATTATTTTACTCTTTAAACTCTCACTGAGAATTTTCCCAATTTATATATCAACTCATAGGCCCCTGAACCGAAGCCCCAAATTCGGATAAATTAATATTATATGATAATTAACTAATAGGGGTAAAAAGGTTATTTCACAATCTTTGGGATTTTTTCCTAAGCTAAAACTTGGTCAGAATAATTCCAAACCTCTCCAGATACATGAGTATTTTTCTAGAATTTATTTGACACTTTTATCCCCTGAACTAGACCCGGTTCACTCCCTTCTCTCTCTCTCTCTCTTTCTCTCTCTCTCTCTGTCTCTCTCTCTTTTTAAAACCAACCCGGACCGGGTCGGTTTGGGTTGATGACCCGCAACGCGGGTCGTCTTCCCCGCGTCCGGCTAGAGGCGTTTTGGCCTCTAGCGGCGCCGCCCCCTACCACGGCGAAGGGATGGCGGCTCACCGGTTTTTCGACTGTGTAAGGTCCCTGATTTTTCTACGATTTTCTGGGATTTTTCTGTCATTTTTCTGGTCATTTTCGGCAGGAAAATGTGACGCTTCGGCGTATTTGTATTTATGTATCCATACCCCATATTTATATCCGTAGAGTTGGGTGTGGGGCTTAGTCGCAGGCCGTGGGCCTCGCTGCGTGCTTATGGCGCGAAGTTTGGAGCTATAGCGCGTAACCAGTGAGTTAACGCGTATTAGGGACATATATATAAAAATTAAAAAGATTTTATATAAAAATCAACCCATCCATCGGTTTTGACAGAACCGACTTCCAGAAGAAAAGATTTCACGTCCAGTGAGTTTTTAGAAAACCCGAGCTCGATTCCGGTCGCTCCGTTCTTCCTTCTCCAACATCGGATTCCGTTGATTCTTGTCAGGATCCGCTTTACCTCACCGCTACAAGTTCGTAGGTACCGGCTATGACCGCCGCCACGGCCTCTTCGCTCCTCCACGAGGTACCGAACCTTTTTTCGGGTTTTTCTCTCCTTCAATCCCGTTTTTGCACTATGGGTGTACGATTTTGACATCGTTTGCGGCCGCTCTCAACTAGACTTATGTTTAGTTGGCCGCCAGGGACCCATAGGCGCTGGCTAGAGCCGCCGTCATGCTTTGTTCACTCCATGGTGAGCTACCGATCTTTTAGTCGGGTTTTTGTTACTATTTGCATCTCACTGTTCGAGGGATGTTTTAGACGCCGGTGTGTTTCCGGTCGTCGTCCGGCCACCAGATGGGCTCCGTCCAGCCTACCTCGACCCAGTGTCAGTAGGGGGTTGCCGTTTCCGACCCCGCCTCGCCCCTATTGCCATGCTCCGCCCGATTAGACGCTTTGGGTGCGTCTTGGGCCGTGGTCATCGGCGAGCCGTATGCTATTTGTCCATTATGGGCTCTTCCCCGGCTCGGCGACAGTGAGGGTCAGCCCCACTTGGCCTAATTATATTACCGCTCGGAATGGGCCGCTTGTCATTTGCCCTATACCGTGCGAGATGCACAGTCGCCCGCACCATGGGTATTGGTTGTGGGTGGCGATCGGCGATGTCGCTGCTTAGATTGGCCACCGCTAGGGCCTTAGCCCTGTTGGCTTTTGTGGGCCTTGAGTTGCCGCATTTCAGCCCTCTCCCCCGCCCTTTTGGGTCGTGTGCGCATGTGGCCACGCGTATACTTCTGGGTTTAGGCGCCGCATTCGTGCCACCTGACCATCGGATGGCTTGGCCACCGAATGGAGTTGACACAGAGCCATCCTCCACCTCTCCTTTGTTCTCGAGCGTTGCCCCATGTTCTCCGCCCGTATGTGGGCCTTTGTTGACCGAAATCGTCGCCGTTGGGTGCTGTCCACGGCCGATTTCGACGTCTTTGTGGCTGGCTGAGCACGTTTTAGCCACCGGCTGATCTTTTGGGTACACCCTTGACATCTGATCGCACCGCCACTTATGTTGGCACGATATTTCTCTCAGCCGCCCTAGTGTGCCGCCGTGGATCGCAGATTTTTACCGCATTGATTTCTGACATCCTGTTTGGCCGTGATAGTTCCGGCGTTTCTTAAAACCCTCGGGACAGCAGCTCTCTCAGCCAGGCAACGGTTTTGACTGCCAACTCTGCCGCCGACGCCGCCACCGTCGTGTGCTCGCCATCGAACGCCATGACTATGAGGTAGGGGAGCTTTGAACTCGTAATTTCATGAAGCATGCTTTGAATGAGTAGCAGCATGCTAGGATTGTATGATTCCATGCTTGGATGTTAAGTAATGATCCGATTGCATGATGTGCGTGTAAGCATGATTGATATGCATGAGATGTATGCATGTTTTATGGATGTGGATTATGTATGCGCTGGCGATGGCTAACAAATATGTCAGTATGTACGTTTGATGTATGCATGTGCTAGTGATGGCTAGCGTGCATGTTTGTAAGTTATGTATGTATGACCGTATGTGTATGTTGTACGTATGTGTGAGACATATGTATGTATGATGGCTTTTGCCTATGATTTGGTTATGTGTAAGTGTATGTGGGCGGAGGTATGGGCGATGGACAGTAAGAGGTGACAGAGACTTTGTCTGGATTTGGATACAGTTGTGTAAAAGTATGGCAGAGGATAAGAGTATGACGGGTAAGGATTAGAATGGATCAGTTTGGGGTGGATTTTATGTTGGGCGATTGTTAGATAGTAAGAGTGTTCATAATTGTACAGGCATAACGTACAGATTATGAAGTGAAAAATAAGTATAATAAGTGAGATATAAGTAAGAGGGCGACAACTGGGTTGGCTCTGAGGAGCGTTATTTGAGGATGTCAGTGTAAGCTGTTTTGGCCATAAGATGGATGGCGAAGTGTGTAAGACTGTAAGGGTTTGTTGTACGATGAGTTTTGTCCATGATGTGGACGGGTAAGTGAAGTCTGTTGCCCTGACGAACTTGGGTTTCGGATCGGGCTCAGCTTCAGTTTGACCAGTCGATGACTGTGAGTTGTGTGGCATAATTATACCGCATAATATACTTAATTCAAACTTGAATTATAAGCACAACTAATGATAGCGTTGTGAGTTTGAGACCTGAGGGTTCGACAGATTTAGTTCCGTGTTTGAGCTGGCCGCTAATGAGTCAGCCGAGCATTTATCATGTCTTGCCATGGTGTTTATCCTGCGGGATGTTGTCTGTGTGCTGTATAGAGCACCAGACGTCTGATGCTCTGCTGAGAGCGACGTTGTTTCTGATTTGGTCTGCGTGCTGTATAAGCCCAGACGTTTGATGCTCTGTTGAGAGCGATGTACGTTTCTGACTTTATCTGCGTGTTGTATGAAGCCCAGACGTCTGATGCTCTGTTAAGAGCGAAGTATGTTTTCGATTTGGTCTGTGTGCTGTATAAGCCCAGACATTTGCTCTGTTGAGAGCGTTGTATGTTTCCGCCCAAGAGTGACACTGTATGATTCTGCCCAAGAGTGGCACTGTACGTTTCTGCCCAAGTGGCACTGTATGTTTCTGCCCAAGAGTGGCAATGGCACTATAAGACCCATTATGGTGGGCAATTCTCTGGCACTATAAGACCCATTATGGTGGGCAACTATATGACCCCTTATGTGTGGGTGTTTATGTTTGCGCGCTCAGGTAAGTAGTATCATGAATCTACTCTTACCTGTTTGATCCAGTGCCCCATGAGCATTGGTGTGCCTTACCTTCGGAAAAGTCCATGGCGTTTAGTCATTCCCCGGAGGTTAAGGTGTTGCCCCAGTGGCATTCTTTTCCATTTCGACGTTGGAGCTTATTAGTTATAATGAGCTTCAGTGGTCGTTGATATGTGTACGATTATGTGTACGAGTACGACTGTATGTGTATGAGCAGGACTGTAAGTGTATGAGTATGAGTAAGACTGTAAGAGTGTGTATGAGCAAGACTGTAAGAGTGTGTATGAGCAGGACTGTAAGCGTATGAGTATGAGCACGACTGTAAGAGTATGAGTATGATTGTGAGAATATGTTTCTGAGTAAGACCGTAAGTATGATTTTGTGCAAACTGTACAAGTAAGGTCGTACGAATCTGATTGTACGAGTAAGGTCGTACAAGTATGCGTATGCTGTATAAGTATGCATACGATGGTACGAGTAAGTTTGTATGACCCTGGATAAGGGTATTGGTGTAAGTTTGTATGACCCTGGATAAGGGTGTTTGTGTAAGTTGATTGGATAGTATGACTTTGGCACAATGGTGCCTTCGGTATGTTTGTGGCACGATGGTGCCTTTGATATGATCGTATGCGTATGTGCACGATATGATTATGTTATGTTGACTGCTTCATGTTTGAGTTGCATGACGCATGTGATTATGAACTTATGGAGTTCACCGTTTGGGTTTTCCCCTACTGGGTATTTTCCTACTGAGTATGAAAATACTCACCCTACTATTTTTCGCCCCGTTGTACGGGAGGTTTTGCAGGTTGTGCGGAGAGCTCCTGGAGATGGACGCTCGTTTCAGCGGTGGATTGATTCCCGTTGACTCAGGTATCTGCTTGACTCTCTGCGAGTTTATTTGTGCCACGATCTCCTGTATTGGGTGAGACGAGAAGTTAGATGTTTATTCTGGACTTTCATTGGATGAGTCTGTGGACTGTTATGGGACTTGTACTCAGGGATGCCTGGGAGAGTGATTTGTATTTAAAAGTCTATGATCATAGCAAATTTATTCGTACGTGTGTTTTCGAGTAGCGCCTAATGATATTTGATTTGACAGTACGATGTTTAACCGTATGATGTGTTAAATTATAAAATGTTTATATAGGTTTTGATTTTGTCGTTTTGACTCCGATTTATGGAAAAAAATTTTTTTATGAGTTTTAAGAAAAAGGGATGAAAAATCTTGGGCGTTACAGACTGCTAGCTCACGGCAGAACTGATGGCATCGGTCCCGCCGCCGTCAGGTGGCCAAAACCGTCACTTTTCCCCTCCAATTTTTTTTTTTTAAAAACCATTGATCGATGTAGCGTCCAGCTGCCACGGCCGGGCAACAATCGAGAACTGACTGGATAGGCGACATCCGGCGATTCCGGAGGTCCAGGGCTGTCGACTGTCTTGGGCTTGTAGAGAGCCAGAGACCCCCCCTTTTTTTTATTATTACTGCGCGGTAGCGGCAGAAGCTGCCGCCACCGCCGAGCATCCCTAGCCGGCAGGACCAAGGCCAGGACCGGCATGCCGGTCCAGCCACCAGCGGTCGGCCGGTGGCCGGCCAGCAGTTGATCAGTAAATAAATAACTATTTTTTTTACAAAAAAAACTACATGAACAGTAATTGTAGAAATTACTGTTCATGCCAATTACCAATATGGTTTATTTTTTTTATTTACAAATCTAAGTTAATCTCGATTCAAAATACAACCTCAATAGCCAAGTTGTCGTCGATCCACCGCCGCAAACGCTTTGCCAGAATCTCGCCGGAGAATTCCCTCTCTCCTTCACCGTCCCAAAAGCTCCCCAGATCGGACAAAAAGACCCCCCTTCTATTAGCCCTAATTCTCCTTTTATAGACATGAGATTAGGGCTCCTAATCCCATGAGAAATTTGCCCTCAAAAACCCAATTTCGGAACAGTAATAGATCGGGCCCGTATCGCAACTTAAGCAGATAGTTCGCGCGTTCAATTCGGGTAAACGGGTTCTGCATGTAAAAGTCAACTTCAAACAGTCTTATCTCCCTCATCCGGACTCCGATTCGCGCATTCTTGGTGGCATTTTGAATCTATTTCTTTCTAATTTCCAATAGAATTAGATTCAGCCCGAAATTCTATCTAAGGTGAACGTTATTCTAATAAGAATGTCAATAGGTCAAACACCATATTTTCCACGTATTTAAAATTTGAAACTCGGGAAAATTAGGGATATTACAGAACGTGTCCCCACCCTAATAAGGATATTTTAGTCATTATCTTACCTAATCCAAGGGCAACCCATGTCTCTTGATTAAACTTCATTAATCTTAAGTTACTGATATAAATCAAAGCATCAATAATTAAAGTATGCACCAAAGTAAGTAACATAAATAACATTAAGTTATACATGTTCATAATAATAAATAGAGGCCCATTGCACTCATTTGTAGGGCTAGGGCTCCAAGCCTGAGAGTGTAAACAACTCTAACACCTCCCACGAGTTACATATATAACACTCTAGTCGATTGATGTACTCGATTACAGATACGTGTAATACGCTGCCTTAAACCTTGAGAATTAAGATCATTCCCCTTGTTTCCTGTGACACTGTGACTTGTCAAGGTCTTCGTGTCACTTACTAGTCACACCCCTTCTTTTTGAAACCATTCCACATCACTATAGCGTACCTTATTGCTTAGTAGTTAGGTTATTAGTTTCAACAGAAATGGAACATATTGCCCTTAAGGGCATTAGGGTAATTCTACCACCTAGGGTATGATCCTCTCCCTTGAGTCATTTGGTCATCTCACTACCCTTCTATTTATTTTAAGTCATTAACCTTTAAGAAGGCTCCACTCTCCAACTGACTTACATTTCCATTCACACGAATGTCAGTTGTTTACTCAAAGAGTATTTTTGCCATTTGTTTTAAAACCTTATTGACATATGACAGGTCCAAAATTGAACTCAAGCATACTACTTAACTTCATGGACTTTGTGCAATTTTTCTGGCGTGTGATGGGGTCGTGAACCCCTTGAATTGACCCAGGTTTTGACTAACAGTTTATTATAAACCCTAAGGGCAAAAGGGTCAATTAACTACTCATTGAGATTTTTCCTCACTAAGTGGTTTGGCCTATAATTAGGTTACCCATTACAATATTACTATGAAATTTCCTAATTTTTAAGATTACTTGTAGGTCACTAAACCAGAGCCCCTAAGTTAGGTAAGTAGCTTTCACACGGTAATTTAACTACAAGGAGTAAAAGAATCATTTTACCATCGCTGGGATTTTTTTCTAGGTCTAAAACTTGGTCAAGACTCTTGTATCCCTCTCAAAGTCCACCGGTAATTTTTCCAAATTTATGGAACAAGTATAGCCCCTTGAATAGCACCCGGTTCAACCCCCATTTTTATTTCACTTTTTTTTTATATTGTTAACCTAGACCGGATCCGGACCAGGCCCAGACCAGTTGGGTCTGGACCAGCGAAGATGTGTCGTCTTATTCGGTTCTGGCCAGCAGGAACACCCGCTGGCCTTTGGCAGCCACCGCTAGCCGCCACTGTTAGCCGATGGGCTTGGCCAATATGATTGCCTCTGGGGGGTAGTTCCGTTAGACCTAATCCAGTTGGCGCACGGTGGTTGCTGAGTGGTTTGCAACGTGACCAATTTTTTCTTCCACCGGTGATTTGTACTGATGTCGCTGCCTCGTCCAACCATGGGACTGGGGACGTTTGATTCGCCGTCCAGTGGCGATTCCGAACCCCCCGGTCTAGCTGCAGGTCCGCCACCGATAGTAATGTCTGCACCCTCCTTTCCTCTCTGATTTCAGAGAAAACTCGAGGATGAGCAGGGGCGCGGCGAAGCGGCGGTCCAAACTTCAAATGAGGCTCCGCCTCTTGCTGGCCAATCAATAGAGAAGACAAAGACTTAAACTTTACCCTCTGCTAATCGGGATAAATGGTCCAGCTGGCTCTTGTTAATTGGATTCGTTCATACTCCATATGTGCCTCTAATTTAAATTAAACAGATGTTTGAGCAATTCTACCTTACATGCCAGGTTGCTATTGATCCACTGCCTCTAGAGATTCGAGCTCCACCTTCCCTGACTCTGTCACTGGCCATGATCTTTTTTCGGTAGCTGAAAATCCAACATCCAAAAAGCCATAATTGACCTTTTTAAAGACATGAGGATTAGGGTTCCTAATCCCCCCAAAGACTTGGGCCAAAACCTCCCCACTTAGGCCACTTAATTAGGCCTAAAAATATAATTTCAGAATACTAATTGATCGGGCCCGTATAATGACTTAAATAGACAATTCGCGTGTCCAATTTAGGTAAACGGGCTTTACACGATATGTTCAACTTTGGAATTGTCGTATCTCCCTCATCCGAACTGCGATTCATATGTTCTTGGTGTCATTTCGAAGCTCTTTCTGTTTACTTTCTATCCATATAGTTTTCAGCCATCAAATTTAAGCTTTGAATAAGTTATTCCAATGAGGAGCTCAAGGAGTCTATCACCCCAATTTCCCATGGTCAACTTGTCACGCCCCGGCGATGCCCGACCCGAGCCAAACCCGGTCCAGGGGCCGGTCAAGCGCGCGGGGGCGACGAAGTGAAAATTGAGAAAACGATCTAGCGGAAGACTTAACCCTAACCACGGGCGATTAACAGCAACACGGAGTGCGCACAATCCTTTGAGCAAGAGTAGCTAAAAGGGAAGAAAAAGGTGTTGCTTAACACAAAGTAAACAATAATCTCAAACCCACAAGCTTAGTTTAAGTAAAGCCCACACCGGCTCAAAATAAGTCATAAGCATCACAACTGTAGTATACGACATAAATCCAAAACAAGAACCCTACACAAAGGTTCGAACATAAAGCATGAAATAAACGATGATAAGTCACGCAACGATCTCCATCATCACACCCAAGCTACCTCTGACCTTTCCTCAAAAAGGCAATCCTGTCCGTCTGCGTGTCGCACCACGCAGCCCCAAATCAAAACACAAAAGAGGGGTGAGTTTTAACACTCAGCAATAGTTTTTAATATCACTGTCAACGTAGAAAATACGATAGCTTAGAAATGAGATCGTTCAGATCAAAGATTTACATGGTGCATTACTTTTTGATCACACATTCATATCACCTAACACTGCATCATAATGCATAATTCAACCTGCATGGATGTATCTCTAGCATACATATTCCCACATGCATTCACATCATAACCAATCCCGCATGGATGTATCTCTAACATACATATTCCACATGCATAACATCAAAATCAACATGCATGGATGTATCTCTAACATACATATTCCCACATGCATAATATCATCACAACCTGCATGGATGTATCTCTAACATACATATTCCCACATGCATAATAGCATCACAACCTGCATGGATGTATCTCTAACATACATATTCCACATGCATAACATCAAAATCAACATGCATGGATGTATCTCTAACATACATATTCCCACATGCATAATGTCATCACAATCCACCTCCATCAAGGAGTAATCACACGTTAACGTCACACAGACGGGAGCATAGACAAGGCCACGAAGGCGTGTCATGGTACAAAATTCTACACAAGAATTCAAGAAAGATCGGGGTTGTCAATCCCTAATACTGCTCGCCCTGGACGATCCTGGCCAAGGATGTCCCATTCTCACACAGAGAATCTAGAGCAGGGGTGTTCGCCCAGGGACATCTCCTGCGGAGGGAAGAGCCCGAGTTCTCACACAGAGAACCCTAGAACACATGGTAGCGGGGTGCACACGGCATACCACACTGGATTCTCAGGGTCCAGATGACACACATAATAACATTCTCATATATCCGCAAGACAAGTACACAACTCATCCCCACATCATTCCATTAAACAAGACTCAACCCGGGGAGTGCACTCGTTCCACACAGGAACTTCAAATCGTCCCACACAGGAACTTCAAATCGTTCCACACAGGAACTTCAAATCAAAATATGTCCTTTCGGACCAATCAACTTGCGATTAATCCACGACCGATAAACCCGGCACACAATTCCATCACATTGCATCCAATCGGTCAAATTCGATTAATCACGCTAAGGCCTCACTTGGAAATCCATTTTCATGATGCGTGCAGCATGGTACATGCGTGGGCATCATTCATAATCATGATAAGTGCTCTCACCAGCCCCTAATGCATCATTCATAATCACGATATTAAGCTTCAACATCATCATTTAACCCCCACATGTGTGTGTGTAACTAGTAGAAGCCTTTCACATAATGCACATTAACATGCTTGAAAATCAACTCACTACCACACTACACATGTGAATTTCTACCTAAACATGAATTCCAGCGGAAATCATAGTAGAAGAATCGTTGAAATCATAGTTAAATTCAAAACTCAACCACAAAGGCTAAACACCTATAACATCACTAATTTCATCATTGAGTCATGGCAATCACCAACATTCACACACCATTAATCACAATTTATCATGACAAATCAGTCCAACAATGATTGTAGTCCTACTGAAAATATATGCTTATCCAAAGGGAACCAACCGTTCATAATTTCAAGATAACGATTCCAACATCATGCCACAAAACATAAGTCATCCCACCATCTCTAAGCATATGTCTCAACTCTATAAACTCAATAGCATGCATTTCCAGTAGCCTAACATAGCTTAAAACACTCCACATTCATGTAAAATTGGCAAGCTAAAGTGGAATCATCAAAATAGGCATCATACACACAACATACAGTTTTCTGTGTAGCCGATCGATCGCCCTTCAGGCCGTTCGATCGGTTACACGCAAAAATTTGAAATTTTTAGTTCAGCCGATCGATCGCCCTGCAAGGCCGATCGATCGCCAACACGGCAGAACAATCATCTTCTTCCTTTCGCAAAATCAAACCGAAACACCATAGATAACACTTCAAATCCACATCTAACACCCTAATCATCATCAAAAGTCCTCCTTGACTTCCAGAATATCAAACCAAACCATAATAATGCAAAACCCTAAGAAATCGGGATTAAATAATTCCATTTTCTAATCTTACCATTATCACACTAAATCAAGCAAACCATTTCGAAATAAGCCAAAAATGGAGAGTTTTACCATGGATAAACAGAGATTTTGAAGACCCATTACCTCAGCACTTGATTAAGCTCAGATTGAAGAGACACCCTTTTTGAAATCCTTGAAAACACAATGAGTTTGAATTAAACTCTAATAGAAATCGATTTACCCAAGAAATCCCTAATTAAACCTTAGATCTAGGGCTTGTTGGTAGTAAAAATCGAATTTTGAATGTTAGGGTTTGTAGTAAAACACAAATAAGTAGCTTTTGATGGTAAAAAACGAATTGAATCAAGGGGAAAATGGTAGATTTGGAAGAAATTAAGAGAAAAGTCATGGATTAGTGCTTAATTAGAGTAAGCTTACCTTAATCGGCTTCTAATTCAGGCCTAAGTGGGGATTAGGCCAGCCCTCCTTCCTTAGCCTATTCCCAAAAATGGAAATAGCTCAGGTTTGTCCTTTTATAGTAAGGGTTGGGGTAGGCATAGGTAAGTTTTGGGGTGTAAATATGAAAAGTAGGCTAAAAGTGGGTATTTTACAAATTTAAGCACAATTTAAGGCTAATAAAATTCTAAAAATTTTTGTGGGACCTTAAGTATATGTCTAGGTTCATTTGACACAAAAATAAAATTTTCAACGGTGGGGCCCACAGGGGTCCCGCCAAAACCCTAATTTTTGGGAAAATAGTGAAAATTCTGAAAAATCTCAAAAATTCACATTTGGTTTAAAATCACTCAAAACCACTAATATTGAAGTTAATTTTGATTAAAACTATCACAAACACTATTTATTTACGAAATCACCGAATAAGATCAGAAAACGCGTAAATCTCACGATAACCCATAATTAAAGAAAACCAAAACCGGTTCAAAGATGAGGGTCCTTACACAACTTCTAGAATTTAGAAAATTCCTGGGCGTTACACAAAGGCACCGGAGGAGAGGATAGCGCTGAATCAGGTGCAGGGTGGTTGAAGCTAACAATTGAAATGGAGGCGAAAACGTCCAGGGTGTTGTTGTTGGGGGCGAGGAGGGTACGACACCCTTGGAGGGGGAGAGGCGGAGGTGGGCGGAGAGGGTCATGATGATGACGGAGAAGTGGGACTGGGCAGACCATTTCTCATTTATCAACTCTAAAGCTCTAAATCCTTGACAAGCGAATAGGAATCCATACCAGAGTCTCTGATACTCGGAATTTGATCGCCTCTTAACTTGCCTCGAAGTGAAAGTTCACCTTTTCCCATCCATTTTTGTCTTCGTTATCCCAACCGAACCTCTCGCTAAACTCTAACAAGTCAAACACGACACTCTAAGACCTCACCACCCTTGTCTCATTTCCTTGCAGAACTTTCTCTCTGAGTTCCCATTCCAATCAGTCTCTATAGTACACGGTCGGCAAGGGTCAGTGAGGAAGACGGTAGGCAATAGATCAATCGCAAGAGCTTGAAATTGTCAGAGCTTTGGTTTTGGTAAGGAGCAAATGACGTGCACTCTTCCAATTTAGGTAGTTAGAGTCTTAAATCTATAATTCAATTAAAAAAGATAAAAGGGTATTTTAGAATTTTTAAAAGTTACGTATACCTCATTTACTTATTAGTCAATTTATAATAATCGAGACTTAACGATAATTAATTATTAAACTTAATCCTAATGCGCCACACGCCTATTTTTTTTAACTACTTCATTTGACAATGTTTTTGTATGTGTGCATGTCCAACTTTAGGGTAGATTGGTGCCCCTAGGACTATTTTTTGTGAAGCCTCGTGACAAAAAATAAAGCTCGTGCCCTAAAAAACGTGCTCAGATTGTGCTTTCATTTCGTAGTAGCTCTACCTGGAACACGCACTAAGCACGTATTTGCAGGGCACGTAATGTATCACACTGTTCCGGGATCTGATCATTTACGACTTACGACCTACACGAAATATTCGCAGGCATATTTGCGGACTGGGATTTTATGGATAAGGCTATCGAACAGGAAATCCGAGAAAAACGGACTTCTCCATGTCACGTACCCGAAACTCCCGCGCCCAACGATTTCTGCGATCAGTGGTCGTGCAGACCGGATCCCATCCCCGCCGTCCACCAGACACCGTTCCACGTGGTGCCCGATCGATTCGGTGGCAGTGGATTCCCCCGATAACTGCTCCTTGTCGGTTAATCCCACCGGCTGTGGCCAGTGAATGAAGGGGCAACTCCGTGGCCATAACCGGACGGCCCGGTCGCAAGGGCCGACTGCGGTATAAGAACCGGGGTTTAAGCTGCTAAAAGCCTCGGCGGGGTTGGTCCCGGGGTTTTGGGCGATGAGAATTTCAGAATTAACCAAGTGTGGGGAAAAAACAGTGAATATTTTTAAATTATTTTATTATCAACAAAAAGTGGGAAAATAAAGGAAGGAAATGGAAAATTGTTCTTGACTGGAATTGTTGTTGCAGAGATTTGTACAAATTTTTTATTTGTATGGGTTGCGAAGGTTTTAGTGAGATTTGGGGCGAATTTCACATGAGATTTGTGTATATATGATGTATCTCGGTGGTGGATCGTGCTATCCGACGTAATTCTGGGAAAAAGTTGATGAGAAGCGGGTGATGGAGGTTAGCTGATCCAATCCGGCTGCGTGAAGTGGTAAATTTGCAGGTTTCCATTTCGCGTGGTGATTTTTTGTTTTTTCCTCTCGAGCGGGGTGACTGAATCACCTGAATTCCGGTGTGGATTTGTTGCCGCTGTGCTGAATTCCGTTTCTCTGCTCTGATCCGAGGATTTTTTGGATGCTTTTTTTTTAGAGTTTCTTCTTCTTCTTTTTTTTTTCTTCCTATGACGCCATAAAAAGTGCCGAATAATGAGAGGAACTGATGGAGGTCAAGTCGTGTTTTTTATGAATGTTTTCGGCGGAATTTGATTCCCGATAGAAATATCTCTTTTTTTGTAAACTTTGAGAGTAATGCTAAAACATTGTGTACTTCTGTTATCGTACACACATACTATAACAGTTTCAGTCGTTTGTTATATGCTAAATTTGCGCAGATTTGTTGTCCCGATCCTCCTTCACAATCAGATGGCTAAATATCCTGTGTTCTAATTTTATTTTGTGATGAGTGAATGGTTGATCCTTCATCTTAATTTGCCTTATTCCGTGGAAATATTAAATTTAGAGTCGTTGATTTGATCTGGTTGAGATTTAGTGAGTTTGTTCTGTCTATAAATCAAATGTTTCGTTTTTGTTATTGAAATGAACTCTATGTGTGGATTATGCTAATGATTTTAGTCATTTAGACGACTAATATATTTTAGCATATTCTTGTCTCTCCCATTCAAACCTCCTGTTTTTCTTTTTATAGAGCTCAGTTGTAGAATACCAATGCAAATTAAGTTTCCTAATTTATGGTCATCTTAAGACAGTAAATTCTACGAAATTCTGGCATATGGTCATTCTCGCTGTACTTGGATATTTTGATTCTGGTTTGGTTTTTTAGCTCTTGTGTTCTCTTTCTTAATTTCTTTGAGATTAATTTTCTTTTGTGTGATCAGTAAAAACCTCAGCTACTTCAGTCAATTGTTCTTCTAAAACGCCCACTCAAACCTTTTGCAGGGATCTATCTTTGGAGTTCGTAAAATGCAAATTTGGATGGTAGATAATCAGTCAGCAAAGTGTTAATTGTTTACGGGACTTGTTTTCAGATCAGAACGTCTGAATGGAGCCAGCATTACTGTTTCTTTGTAACTGTTGAATTATTTTTACTTGGGTACGAGTCACCGAGATATGGTGTTGCAGAAGAGGTCGCATTATGGGTTTATTGGTTACCAAGTGCCTGCAATGCCCCGTGCTTCAAGATCAGCTAGGGTAATTTCACTGTATTGTTTTTCCTGTATTGGCTATTAAGTAATTTATGACATTCTTCTCCCCTGTTCAACTCTCAATTATATTTTTTTTTTGTTTTTCAGGGGAGAGGCTCTCTCAAGAAGAGAAAGGAGAATGCTCAGATGTGTGCATTTGATCTTCTGGCAACTGTAGCTGGGGAGCTATTTGAAAAGAAAGAAGCTGCTTTAAATCAGGAAAAACAGTCAGCTCCTTTTTCTAGCATTGTGATTAAATCTCCTATAGTTAAAAAGGAAGAAGAAGATGAACAAAAACCCATCAAACGGGAATCCTGTGACCAAGGAAGCTGTGATAATATCTCTGCTTCTAAAGATAGACTTCAGAAGTATGCTCAGAATAGTATTTTGAAGGATCACGCTCATTCTCATGACTATACTTCCTCTGAGATTGCTTCTGCGGAAGCAACATTTGACAGACTCAAGAAAGTTGCTTTTTCAGATAACTCAACTTGCAAAAGCCACAATGGCTTTGGTGATTCTTCTGGTTTGACACTTGGTACTGTTAATTCTGGGAGAGGTTTTCTTGTATATTCTGAATCATACATGCATAAGGTGAAGGGTGAAAATGAATTAAAAGATCAGTATCAAAGAGTGGAAAGTGCTGATAATAGAACTTCACAGAATGCATACTGTTCTCAGGATCCTATGGAATTGGATACTGGACATCCTGCATTAATTAGTTCTGACAGCAGTGTTGAGGTGCCTTCCTATGGGGACGGTACTCCTATTGGAGAATTTTTCCCAAGGTGCCATGATAGTGTAAAAATATCTGGTAGAGATGATGACGAAAACTCTTCTGCGTGCACTCAGCCTAGCAACATTGCAATGAAGATCTTTAGGTCACAACATGCTAGAGAGCGGAGGATAAGAAAGTTGTTGGCATCCAAAATTAAGGTGTCTCCATCATGGTTGAAGGATGGGGAGTTGTATAACTCTGGTTTGCTGCTTTTCTTTCTCTTCTTTGATATCCATATGGGCCATTTTCTTAAGATGTTTTTTTTTTCTAATTTGAACTTTTTGTTTATATGGTCCAACCCACAAAGCTATAATTAGATTATTCATGTATATATTATCAGATAATGAACTGAAGCATGTTATCTGGAGTCACAAAATGTGCTACACACGGCAAAGGACTCAAAGGGATTCAATGTTTAAGAAGAGAAAACTGTTTGAACGTTGCTCCATGCTGAAATCTATTGGTGGCAATGGTAACAGGGAGCTTCATAGTTTATATAAAAAGGGTATCAGTGCAGAAACTGCCCGTTGCTGTAAATTAAAGCATGGAGGTCTTTTTTTCATCTTCTCCTTAGCTTCTAACTTTTGCTCTATACATTAGATTTGGTGAATCGGTCTCTACTTTGTGCAGTTAGCGGGACTTCTGCCTCGGCAGCCAGTATGAGACCATCCTTTTCTTCTGGCGGTTCTCATGGTAGGATTTCCATTCAGATTGTCCTCGGTTCCTAGTTTCAGTCATTCAGTCAAATCTCAGTAAGAATGTTAATGTTTATTTCATTTTCACAGTGAAGTTGAGTATTAAGTCTTTCAAGATACCTGAGCTTGTTATTAACATTTCTGAGACTGCAACTGTTGGTTCACTGAAGGTAATTGTTTAGTTTTGTTACATTTCATAGGTAACTTATTTTGGCCAAAGTACTGCCTTGAATATGGGACCTAGCAAATGTAAAAAAGGTGGTGTTATGGGTATCTAAATGTTTTTCTTTTATGTCATCCTTGTCTGTTTGTAATATTCAGAGGAAGGTTCTGGAGGCTGTTACTTCTATACTTGGGAATGGAATCTGTGTTGGCGTCCTTCTTGAGGGGGAAAAAGTTGGAGATGACAACAGAACCTTACTCCAGAGTGGTATCTGTCATGAAGATGGGTTAGATGGATTGGGTTTTGCACTGGAGCCTCTTTCTTCGATTCCTTCACCTTCCATTCTTCCTAGAGAACATATTACTCAGCCAATTGGTGATGCTGCTCTGTCGTTAACCAGGTACATTATTTCCAGGCATCATTAACTGTTTTTACCCTGGTTTTCTTCCTAAAAGTATCGTGCCAGTATGATCTCTTACAGGTACCCATTAATACCTTCTGTTGATATGGGAGCATCAGATGTTTCCCAAGAACCGCCACTCGCCAATTCAAGCAATTATGTTGGAAGCAGTCATGACTTTCATCCTTTCCCCACTGACATGGACGCGGATAATACGTTGCCAAATTCTCAGGCTTTGGTTTCCATCCCTCCCAGGAATGTCGAGGCATTGGCAATGGTCCCACTTCACCGCAAGTCCCGGCAATCAGAGGTTCAGAGGAGGATTAGGAGGCCATTTTCTGTCTCAGAAGTTGAAGCGCTTGTGCTAGCTGTTGAGAATTTAGGAACTGGAAGGTGTATCTAATTTCTTTTTCCTAAGTTCTTTGCCTGCTTACATGGCTCTAGCATTTCTTCCATGAGGTTTGATATCATGGTTTCATTGTACTTATCGTCATTATGCATGCAAGTGATGGGGACTCTTATAAGACAGAAGAGAGTTAGTAGGCTTGCTCATGAATCGTTTTTGTCTTTCCAGGTGGCGTGATGTGAAGCTGTGTGCCTTCGAAAATGCAAAACATCGTACATATGTTGACTTAAAGGTATGGCTTCTGCCACAAGCGGCATTTTGTTTCAAGAACTGTTGATAGTTGAAATTTGTCTTGAAAATAAAAATGCGCTTTGGGAAGTTCATTGTGTGGTTTCTAATAGGAAGTTTCAATTAACCAAGGGAACTGCAAGTGTTACATGTACGAGCCTTTGACGGGCTGTTAGTTTCCTCATCCTTCAGGGCATAAAGCTTAGTTTGAGTATGAATATCAGCTGTTTGAATATGAAAAGTGATTTGATCAGCGGAAACTAAGTTTTATACCTCTCTGGTGGCACTGTATTATCCCCTACTTTTGTGGGCGGTGGCCTCATATTCAAGTTTGCATTACCGCCTTCAGTTTGTTACAAAACTTCTTTCGTATACTTTGTGGGGCTGCGCAGGATAAGTGGAAGACGTTGGTGCACACGGCAAGAATCTCCCCACAACAGAGACGAGGAGAGCCAGTCCCACAAGAGCTCTTGGACAGGGTGCTCACTGCGCATGCATACTGGTCCCAGCAACAGGCCAAGCAGCAGCTGAAGCAGCAGGGCGAGACTTGCCAGCTCCTCTGAATTTAGGAAACCAACTACCCAGCAGTTTCCCAAGAAAGAGGAAGGCGGGAGGCAATGCGTTGATGAATTGTAAAAAGGAAAAGCAACAAGCTAATAGTTTTTCTGTACCATTCTAATCATGATTGATTTGTAGTGGACTATTCCCTTCCCTGCTTTTCTCTCCCTTCTAGGAAGAAAGAAGATAGAGGGTGAGAGTGGCGGCGCTTGTACATTATTGAATAAGGGAGCACGCTAACATAATTTTTTACATTGAGCCTGTAACATCGTTTACCGGCGTCATTGTTGTCTAGAATGCCCTTTGATTCTTTTGTCAAAATGGTAAGGCAAGAAAAAAAGAAGAAAAAGAAGAAAATATAAATTGTTTATTTCTTTGGCTCACTTCTATTTTATTGTTTCTAACGTTATGCTTTGCATCGTTTATCGCTGCTTTGACCAAGATGTCTATGGTTCCCTGCAATTTAACGACTCTCAAAGGCTGGCATGCCTATAATTCCTACTGTGACTCATTATTCTTATATCAGCACCGACTCTTTTTTTCCCCCTAAGAATTTACGACTTAAATCTTTATTTCAAGAAATACCGACAACAAAGTTATGAACGTAACAGTTTTATGGGTTTTAAATTTGCGACTTGAACTTTCTACATGTCCATTAGCTTTGCAGCAGCTGCGCAGGTGACAATCTCAAAGCAAAACTGTTGGTAAGAACTCGCGGAAATCCACGATTGATTATTGCCCCAAAGTTTTTGATCTTAGACTAGTTGCTTATGAAACCTAGTCAGCAACCCGAAGCTTAATTGTGTAGCAGATTAGATCTCAAATCTAGAAGGGAAGCGTTTTTCATGTTTCGCTGTGACAATGAGAGACGAATGGTACAAAGTCTTGTAGTCAGAAAGTCGACGGCCATATTTTGTAAGTCACTACACTATGGTCAAGATAGGAAGGAATATGTATGTGCTAAAAAGGAGACATCATGGTAATTGGTAAAGGCATATGTTTTTTTTTTTTTTGGATTAGTGCATTGTACCAGCTGAGCCAGAAAGAGAAGGCAAGTCTCTTTTTTCAATGTTAGATTGGATTAAGGTCGACTTTGTACTCTTCACTGCCTTGTCCGTGGAGAGGAGCAAAATTCATGTTTCATAACCCACAATTCAAACAGTTCAAAAATGATAGAATGAAGCGTATCAAGCATGTGTTCACTATCATCGATTATAGCAAATATTGGACATAGGACAAGGGAACAGATGGATGGCAAGTTATCCAGAGGCATAATCAACTTCCACCCTATTGGCCCCCTCATATATCTCTTTCTACGTCGAAAGTGGCCTCAGAGGCAATTCATACGTATAACTATAGTTAGGTAGATGTCAGTGGTTAGTATAAGAGTGGTTCTTAGAATCCGCATAAAAAACTATCCTAAGATTTTTATAAATTAAATAATCACCACAAATATAACTAATAATAGATTAAAATATGTAATAAACTAAATATAAAATAAATAAATAATAAAGAGCACACAAATTACATAAGAAATATCTACCCACCAATTTTGGCATTCACCTTAAAAAATAAATTACTTGAACTTTTAAACTTCGTTAACCTTATTTCAACTTTATACAAAGCTTTTTTTTTTCTTGTTTTATTTTTTCTCCATCGGTTATGTTGTTCATCTCTAAACTTAAAAGAAAAATTAAAAAATAATAGATACTAATCTAAAGTAAAGTATAACTTATTTTTATAAATTATAAGTTTGACCTCTGGACATGCACTCCTATGTATCTTTTGTAAGCATTAGTTGAACATGCTTCTTACCCAAATAGACGGAGTTTGAACGAGATTACAACAACTATCAGTCACCAATCGATTATTCACTTTGGGACACACTGGATATTCTAACTGGCAATTCGACAAGTGATTCATACCCATCATTTAAACAAATGGTTCTCTCACTCCCCTCCACCTGTAAGTTCACTCATCCGACAAACGGTACATCTCCATTCTCCATAAAAAAAGATCCTGAATTGTTCCATAAATCGCCTCCTTGCTCCAACCTGGGAAGAGATGGGGGAGGGCGCCGGCGCCTTGGGCGCAAGCAGACAACTGTATCGGTCTCTGATCCGTTCTCCCTTTTGGGGCTGTTTTGTTGGTTGCTAAGACAATCACATGGAACTTTTATCATTGTTTTTGGAGCATCGATGTCCCGTTCTTGCAGCCCACACCGAGAAGAAATTGCTAATATACTGCTAGTGGGGGTGAGTGCTGCACTTAGGAATGGTGCTGAACTTGGGAATGGTATTCCATTTTATTTTATTCTTGTGCTCTTAAACCAACCACTGTTCACGTGACACGTCCACTTTGGCGATCGGAGGCTTCGCAAATTGCAAGCTTAGTTGCCACCATCATAGACTCCTTCCTCCCCCTTTGGGGTCCCCACCCAGGAAAGCACCTTCCCGCAGTCAGTGACCACACGAGAAAACAAACATTTCATAAGTGGGTTCATTTCTAATCCATAGTCAGTGATCATCAAGGATTCAATTCACTTACCCGCAGTCTGCTCGTCTTATCCAACTTCTTATACGCCGTTTATCTCAAGAACTTGATACGAAAAACATAGATCATTACATTATCTTTTGGGTGTTCAAAGTACAATGATCTAATGCATAGTTCACTCTCTCGTAGCCACGTTATGCCAGTTACTCAGTTAGCTTCTCTTTGCCGTGGCATCAACCGGACCAGGTTATGACTCGTTATTGCTAGATACTCTGTACCTGCAAATGTTTTGTACTCGTGTCTCCCGCGTGCAGAGTGCAGAGCGCGAACAGCAGCTTTGCAGAGTTCAGTTTTGATGAGAAGAAGAATTATTCTCTCCCAGATAAGGTGTGTGTGCTTCATGTGGATAGACAAGTGACAAACAACAAACACGCCCAACACAGGATCCAAATTAAATCCAGGGCTCCGTACCAACAGCCGAGCAGCATCAGGTGGGCAGATTTTTGCACGAGGGCCTCACTAGACAAGCAGCCGACACTCTCGCACCAACCTCTTTTCCCTGCAGAGGTGTCAGCCTCCCTGAGAATCTGGATGGCATTCACACCATAAAGGCTGCCACTTCCCCTGACCTTTTGCTTCTTTTCAGTTTCAGGGTTGAGATTTTCATAACTCCACACTTTCAAGCATGTGTTTTTCAATTGAATTATGCAGCAGCAGAACCACTGGCCAATCTTTGACTCCACTCAGCCACTTGACTGTATAGCTTCCCCCAATGGCCTTTCTATTTGTTTATGTACTACAATGTTTAATGCCATTGCCGTCCCCTCTGCTCCTCCCATAAAATGAAGAGGCTCTTCTTCCCCAGTCCTTTCAAAGTGGGGCCAAACTCAATCTCCTCCTCAGTCCTCACCAGCTTCCTAGTTTCACGAAGGGGCGGAGCTTCGAAAAAGAACTAGCTTGTTGGGGTTCTTGTCCGGTACGCTTGTTCCATTCTGCCGCTGACTGCTCTTCAAGCTGTAATCTTTCTCCGCTTTCGCCTCTGTCTGGTTATGTACAGCATTGTTTCCCGGGTCCAATGTAATCGTTTTTCATCTCTGCTTCTATACTTTAACTTGTGCTCGAAGCAATCAACTATCCTTTTCGTCTTTTGAGTTCCTCTCTCCATTTTTCCATTTTTTGACTCATTCCTAGTTTACTGTCGTGTTTGTCCCATTGGCATATACAGAGGTTTGGTTACGAGCTTGGCCTTCATCAGCGTAAAATTAGTGGTTTTATAGCAAGGTAAAATAGCATTTGCAGTAGTTATTATATGAGCCCTGTGTTTTTATTGTTTAAGAGTCTTTACTTATTTGGATCTGTGCTTGGAAAAGTTCAGGACATCCATGGTTATGGACTCAGGCTTCGGGGAACTGTCTCAGATCATGAACCCGGTGGGGCTCAAACTGAACGATTACTATACTGAACAGCCTCCAATAGCCCGATTCAAATTGAATGAGCCCTTCGTTCATCAAAACTTCCTGCTTCTTCCACCCTTCGCCCCTCCTTCCGATCCTGGCCCAGTAACCTTTGGCCATGGAGGAGTAGATTCTCCCGAAGACAGTGAAGTTTCCTATGATATGGCCTTAAAAAAAATTACCAAAATGCTCATGGAGGAGGACATGGACGAG
Source organism: Saururus chinensis (assembly GCA_035235625.1). Classification (NCBI taxonomy): domain Eukaryota; kingdom Viridiplantae; phylum Streptophyta; class Magnoliopsida; order Piperales; family Saururaceae; genus Saururus; species Saururus chinensis. The sequence continues at coordinate 41,235,660 of CP141145.1, forward strand.
CAGCTATGCATGTATCAGGAGAGTTCGGCTCTTCTGGCCGCAGAGAAGTCTCTTTTTGAGGTCATAGGCGAGAAGCATCCCCCAACCCTCCACGGGCCGACTCATTATGTCGATCATAACGCAGAGAGAAGGCCCGAGGATTCTTGTATCAGTTGGCTCTACAGCGATTATAATAGCTGCAGTAGCAGCAGCAATGCTAGCTGCAATTGGATTTGCGATGTAGGTCAGTACCAACCTTCCTGTAATATCTATAGCTCTTCTGCCGAGTATTCTGCTCATTCATCCTTCAGTTCTTCAAGTAGTGTCAACAATGTGAATGGACTGCATGACTCTTCAACGAACTTAGTTGCAGTTCCTAATGTCTTTACCGAAAGTCCACCAGTCTGGCATATCTCGAAAGGAGTTGAGGAAGCAAGTAGGATCCATCTGAATTGCAGGAATAGTATTATCGATGGGAAGGACAATGGGTCCTTACTTCGGGATCCTGCGGCAAAAGCCAGAGCAGTTGTGACTAAGGTGGAGGAGAATGGGAGAGACTCCTTGGCTTACGAGTGGAGGGGAAAGAAAAAACTGCACTGGGAAGAGCTGGATTTAGAGCAAGGCAGGAGCAACAAACAGTCAGCAGCTTATAATGATACGACTGTGCTGACTGATATGTTTGACAAGGTGTTGCTTTCTGGCAAAGGGAAATCTGGGTCCTCTTCGTCTGCACTTAATGAATGCAATAAGGAGATAGCATCAGCAAATGGTGGAGGCAAGTTTTCCACAAATGGCGAAGCTAAAGGAGCAATTGGGACAAAGTCTCGCGGTAAGAAACACGGTAAACGTGAAGTGGTAGACTTGAGGACTCTCCTTATTACCTGTGCCAATGCAGTTGCTACAGATGATCGTAGGACTGCGAATGAGCTGCTGAAGAAGATAAGGCAGCACTCTTCTCCGCTTGGAGATGGCAACGAGAGATTAGCCAGTGTATTTGCAGATGTGCTTGAGGCTAGATTGGCTGGCACAGGTAGCCAGATTTATAGAGCCATTGCCACAAAGAGGAAAACAGCTGCAGATATATTGAATGCTTACTATCTGTTCATTTCTGCCTGCCCATTCAAAAAACTTTCACACTTCTTCTCCAACCAGACTATCATCGATGTACTTGGAAACAAGCCAAGGCTGCATATTGTGGATTTTGGCATCTACTATGGCTTCCAGTGGCCATGCCTTCTGCAGCGGTTGTCCAGCAGACCAGGTGGTCCTCCCAAGCTTAAGATCACCGGAATTGATCTCCCTCAACCTGGTTTCCGGCCTTCAGAAAGAGTGGAAGAAGCTGGGAGCCGCTTGGCAGAGTATGCTCAGAGGTTTAATGTCCCCTTCGAGTATTTTCCACTTGCGCGCAAATGGGAAACCATTCGAGTTGAGGATATCAAAGTGGAGGAAGATGAAGTTCTTGTTGTCAACTGTCTTTTACGCCTCAAAAATCTGTTTGATGAGACTGTGGTGGCGGATAGCCCGAGGAATAGTGTCCTGAACACAATCAGAAATTTGAATCCTGATGTTTTTATCCATGGAATAGTGAATGGGGCTTACAACGCTCCTTTCTTTATTACAAGGTTTAAGGAAGCTCTGTTCCATTACTCTGCCCTTTTTGACATACTTGAAGCAACTGTCCCTCGTGGAAATAATGAAAGAATATCGATAGAACAGAGTATCTTTGGGAGGGAGATTATGAATATCGTAGCATGTGAGGGATCAGAGAGGGTGGAAAGGCCAGAGACATACAAGCAGTGGCAGCTACGAAACATGAGAGCTGGTTTCGAACAACTCCCTCTGAATAAAGATATTGTTAAGAGAGCTAGGGACAAGTCGAATTCAAGCTACCATAAGGACTTTGTAGTCGATCAGGACGGTCAATGGATGCTGCAGGGATGGAAGGGGCGGATTATCTGGGCATTTTCCACTTGGAAACCCAAGAGGCAAGCAGTTAAGTTTTGAAGCTTGCAATTGGAGAAAGGTAGGGCCTATACGCTTGTTGAGCACTGATCAGGAAGCTTCAGGTACCTTTTTAATGACTATTGATGTCCTCTTTGATAAAGTGTTTAAATTGCCCATCATTTTGTTCCTGCCTTAAATTGCTGAAGATGTTAAGCTCAGGAAAATTTACCTTTTCTTTGTTGACAATCCGACTGCAGGTTGACATACTGGATGACTGCTAGTGGAAGTATTATCACATGTTTAACCTTCCTGTTGATGCTCACTCATACTTTCTTCAACTGAAAGGAATGCAGCTTGATCAACATTTCAGCAGTTTTGAGTCAGATCCTGTAGAGTGATCATAAACTTGGGAAATGAGAATGGAAATGTTCTCTGTACTAGAGAAATTTTTGCTTACAGAATACAGCTACATTCATAGGTTGGTAACTTCGACAATGTAATGTGAAAATCAAGAATGTATTGCTTACTAGAGCAAGTCCCAAAGAAGTAATCTGACACTCGTAGTTAGGTTTGTATTTATCATAGTAGCAATGCAGCCTTACCGATCTAAAATTCTGACGTTTCTATCAATACTACCGGATTAAAAATCAGAAAATATATGCAGCTGTTTTCCTTCTATGACGACAGGTTTCGGGTTTCTTTCAACAGTTCAAACATATACTGTAACTGGTTTATTTTGCCCTGTCATATTCTGAGACCATTTTGCTTAGTTTGCCTTTGAGAAGTCTCATCGCGTTTGAATGAAGCGGCTTTCCAAGTTGATGTTAGGCCATTTCATACTCTCTACTCACGTCTGAATGTATTGTAGCGGTTCTTCGTCTTGATGAATCAGGCCCATTGTGAAGCTGCGCGAAGAATGTTGCCTCATCGTTTCAGCTCTATATATGAGGGTTCTATTTAGCTATAAAAAAAATGGGGCTGCTAATATAGAAGTATCATATAATTTTTTTTGCTGGGAGATAATATGGTATATAAATATATTTAAAACATTCCTCTAGAAAATGAAATCTTAAGATGCCATCTCAAATGAATGAGACATCGGATAACTAAAAATTTTTTTGGTTTGTAAACTGTATACGGCATAGCTGCTTCTTTATGGATGGTGGTCAGATCATCCACAGTTCTCTAAGTCACCAGCTGTGTCACCATCTTCGGATATAGTAGCATATTTTAGTATAGGTCTAATCACATGCTTCCTCGTGCTAGTCATGTGATAAAAGTACTTCTAAAGTCAAAAGAAGCCGTATCCAAATTTAAATTAATGATTCTTTATGACTCTTTCATGACCCTGGACAGCATTATAAAGATGCAAGAACACAAGGAATCCGTCGCATCTTCGAAGAAATATTAGGTACGTGTCCATCATTGATGATGATGTGCACGATTTTCTCGTACACATGAGCGTAAATAATTTCTTCGTTCATCATCGAAGGCCACAAGAGATAGGGCACGTATTGTCTTGTTTACATAGTTGACATGTGTATTGCGACTACTTTAGCTCGTGGCCCAACAATCCTCTGTTTCACTATGTGGGTTTCCAAGTACCTTTCACGAAATTATAATATGGCGATTAGCGGGTCAACAATTCCAACTGTTAAGATGATGGTTGAGTCGCTAATCCCGCTGATACTAGTCTTGATTTCTTCTGCAAATAGGAAAAAAAGGGAACCTGACTCATTATTCAGAATGAAAAACTTGTTAACTATCATGATGGCAGCCTGAAAGCCGAAATTTATATTGCTTGTTAACTATCATGGGATAGTTGCTGAATATTTACATCATGATAGTTAACAACACATGCCTGCTAGCCTATTAAAGTTTTAGTATATTGCTTTCTGAGTATTTACATCATCGAAGAATGCAGGCAATGGCAGTTTTCTTATCCGAGGAAGAAAAAGAAGCAAGCCAACGGTATCTAATGAATGGATCAAGGAGTCAAAACACTTGCTCGCAGTAAGGATGGAAATTGTCACTTCTACTCTCAATTTTCTTGGTGGGGGCCAAAAAAGCAAGAGTAGAAAAATTCACGCTAGAGGTTAAAACAAATTTTTATGGCCCAAGTCGCATATTTTTGAGGTATATGGAGGCATGAAGCACTTAGATTTAGGCTGGGAAGGGCAAGCCAGGAGCCTCCAACTTTAAGGAAAAGAAGTAGCATCCCCTTTCAGCCAGTTCCGGGGCTTTCAAGCTTCACAGAAATGACCAATATACAACACGCTGAGATGCCAGAAACGACGCTCGTGCACTATATCAACTTCCACAATCTTAAAATCAAGGAATCTCGAGATTTCACTCTCATGTATATGCAACTTATACATCAATCATGTTGCCGTATTTATAAGCTTAAGATAGGTTTTCCGGAAGAAGGCTAATCAACCTTCACGATTTCCTCAGCAAAGCATGTGTTCTCTCTTACGATAAAAAAAAGATAAGAAAACATATGCAGCATGACACTCAAAATCGAGTAGAAATCTGAGTGAATAGTGCCTGGAAATCATTCGTGGGTGTACCCGAGCCCTCAGGTTTTGATGCCAGGTCGAATGCTTTAAACTTGGCCTCCTCAAATTGCAAAGCCTGTCCATGACCAATCAACATAGGTAGCAAACACAAAAAGGTGGAAAAACAACCACTCATCAAAGTTAAGCCATTACGTACCTGAATGCAGACCTCAGCAACATCAGGTCTAGCAATGGTTCTTGTTTCTGTTTTCAGAAGCTCATCATCCTTTCCAACAAGCAACTCACGTACACCCCCTTCCTTGTCTTGCAAACCTCCAGCCCTGCCCAGGAAGCAATAAACTTTGATTATAAAGGAAAATAAATCTCACTAGTGGCATATTGACTATCAAACAATAATTTGCAAAGTTTGATAGTTAACCTTATTATTGTGTACGGTATGCCAGAATCAGCCAAATATTGCTCGGCTTTTCTCTTCCAAACCTGCAAATAAGAATTAGCAGTCAAACATAGCTTAGAGAAGAACACATAATGAAGTCTCATATGCCAAAATCCACAACACACCAAGCACAATAAATATTCCTTTAAAATGGCTAAGAGACATCAAAGATAACTATTAATACACATATGGAAAAAACAATACAAACGCAGATAGCCTGTCATAACTGAGTACTAGCTGCAATGGTAGGTTGCATAGTAAGTATAAGGGATCCACCAAGCATGTTTGAACAATGACTCAATATGTTGTGAGATAATTTATAGGGATATCACTGGTGTTGAAAGATCATTTTAAAGATAAAAAGTGATTTGAAAGCATCAAACGAATTTTTTTTTACAAGGTAAGCAAGAATTATATTAAGCTAAAAAAAGGTGGGTACAAAAGATGAATACACTAAAAATAGTACCCCCCCCTTAACTAGACCCGCATACAAGTTGAAGACAAAAAATAATCCAGAGCACAAGACCGAAAAACAAGAAACAATCCTAGAATTGAATAAGGAAACATGCTTCTTAACAGATCTAAAAACACAAAGGTAAGGGACTTTACCAATATATTCCCATTTCCTAAGCTGTTCAGAGGATTATTAGGATCTGTTCCGCCCATAGATCCAACCAAAACTATCTGCTTAACTCCTATAGCTTTAGCTGCATAAGGAAGCCACCATAATTTTAGCCAAAAAACAACTTTAAAAAAAGAAAAAGAAAAAAAGAGTGCACATTTACCAGCATCTATTTGGTTCTTCTGACCAATCCAGTCGACCTAAAGTACAGATTTCCCTAAAGTTAGCACTGGAAGAGCCACACACACTTATAGTGCCAAAAGAAATCAAAGAAAAAGGACTTAGTTACCTGTTCAGGATAAGCCCCATCTTCAAAATAGAATTCAGGCCGCCCACCTTTGGTTGGATCAAACCCAGGCTTCATCTTCGGGACACCACTTGTAAGAATTATTAGAGCATCAATCCCTTCAATAGCCGGAATTATGCTATCAGCATCCGTTATATCTCCAACAAAAACATCATCTGCTCCTCCGATTTTCTGCTTACTCTCCTCTGTTCTAACCAAACCTCTTCCATTGAACTGGCTTGTTCTCTCTTTCAATTTTCCATAAACAATTTGTCCTAAAATAGGGTCCACGAGAAAATAACACATTAAAGAAAGATAAATTGGTCAATGCAATGCAATTCAAAAAAATAAAAGCATTAGCATGATAAAAAAACTAGCATTTAGTCAAGTTGATACTTGCTACCTTGCTTTGGTTCCTGATCATGCCTTCCTATTTTATGAGAATAACTAAAATAGCACTTTCAAAACAAATTAAAAAAAAAACATTAGAATTTGGTTGTAAACTGCAACAAGAAAAAATAAAATGACCCCACTGACCATGTATGTTTTATAAAATGAACAACTTCACCTTTTCTAATTGGAGAATAATCAATATCAACTCTAAATTGATGGGGCCAACGCAAAGGATATTTGTTGAGTAAAAGTTGACCTTTTTTCAATATGAAAGTAATCCCACACTCAATTTTTTTGGCAATAAATAAAAAACTCCCACCCTCAAGTTGTGCTCCTTCAAGTGTTCTCATAATAAGTTAATTATATTCATTTTTTCTCCCTCTATGGAGACCTTATGCCTCAGTAAGTCAATATATGCATCTTGTCATAGGTCCTATCAGATCTTATTCCTCATCTATGAGTTACCTAAACATAATTTTCTCTCAACTACTCAGTCATATGTGATTTAGCCTTTTTTGTCTTTGTGCTCGTTTGATCTTAGCATTTCAGCTACATGTTGTCATGATGGTTCTTCTCCTTGTAGAAAACTCACCTTATTTTGCAAAGACAAGGCTAAATTATTCAAACTTATTCGACATGCCTGTGGTTGTCATCCTACAAATTTGTTTTCTTTTTTCGTTCTTTTTTTCCATCTGATGTTTGCACCTTACCTTCTTTATCTCCCAACCCTTACAAATTATCCAACTACGAAACAAAATGAACCCCTTTTAGGAATCTAATGACCAAATCAAGTCTCGAATCTACTGCTGCTTACGTATTCAAGTTGACTTTTTGTGCTAAAACCGTTGTCAGCTTTTATACAGATTGCAGCGGGGCATGTAAATTCTTTCTAGCCGATGAGGTATAGAAAACAGACAATAATACTACTTCCAATCAATGGGCATTTTTAAGGTTTAATCTCAATATTCCCTTGTCAAAGGTTGACGACAGGAAGGCAACCAGTATTACCCGTGCTATTCTGATTTCACAGGAATTCTTTCCTATCGTTTCAACTGTGATAAATTTGAACTCTGATGTAAATTCCATGTCGTAGACTCGAGATAGCAGGGATAAGGCATAAGGGGAAGATGATGATGAAGTAGAGTATGAGACGATAAAAAAGGAATCATACGACAAATCTAAAGATAACTATATAGATATTTCCAACAAAAACTTAGTAAACCTAACATAAAAAAATTCATTAATTCCTAACACACCCATCAGAGACATAAGAACCAAAATATTCAGAATAAGGTATAATTTAACGAAATTCTAAAAATAGATAAGAATACTGAACAAAGTAAAACGCCTTTTTGTTCTCCGATTAAATTCATCCTATAGCTAAACTGACCGTTAAAAAAAACGGTAGAGAACCACAGATAGCTATAAAGAATTGAGAAATGAGACTGCAATTCAAAAATAGAAATAAGAAAATCCCGAGGATGGAACTGTCAATAAAAAAACCATGGATTATTTGGGAGGGAGGAAGAAGAGGTAACAACAACAGTAATCAGCTAAATTGGAATAATTAATCAAGGATGGCAAGTAGAGTTACCGGTTCTGCCACCGGCGCCAGTCACAAGCACAGTAGGCAGAGGAGCAGAATCAGCCATGGCTCTCACTCGAACGCGCGCTCCGGAGGGATTTCCCGACGGCAACGAAGATGGCCCGCGGCGACACGAGAAAGCCGAGGAAGGAGACTTGTGGCAAGAAAGGGAAGAAGCAAAAGGAGGACAGGAGAGTGCGGAAGGGAGGGAGAGGACACGTGTTCCAATCGCCATTAAGAGTGGGTTGGAGAGGTTGTTGAGGAGTCAGTCCATTGAAGCTTCGTCGACTCCAGACTGCTGCATTGGACGGGAACTGGTTTGCTTGCAAAAACGATGAGAAAATTAAAATGCCCGCGTTGATTAGATGTAGCGATTATTTCTTCTTCTTCTTCTTCTTCTTCGGATTACCTTACCTTATCTGTTCTTTTCATTTTCCGTCCCAATTATTTGGTTTTTTAAAAATATTTAATTGATTATAAAAAGTTAAATAAGATATTTATTATGAAACAAAGAGAATAGTCAATTACCTCATCGTATTATCAACTCAAGATAATATTAAAGGAGAAAATATTTAAGTTACGAGATAAAATATTATATCAACTTAAAAAGGCCTTTAATTTTAACCTTCTTCTATGAATAGAGTTATTGTAAAAATAACCTTTTAATATTTTCTATTTCCTATCCAAACTTAATTTACTTAGGTGAGAAGTCTACCATCTTTTGTTTTAGCCTTCCCGCGCTTTTAGCTTTTGTTTTTAAAATTTAATCAAAATAATTATTAGAGTCAGGTTCGAATTTTAGGTCATCCAATACTCCATCCAAATAAAATTTTAAACATAATCATATATATTTTAATATTTTTAAAAAAATAAAAAAAATATTTTTTATTCTAGGCAGGTCAGAGTTATAATTTTTTAAATAATATCAAATTCAGGTTTAACAAAACCTTAAATTATTCATCCAATTTGCTTTTAACGTCAAACTTTACACGTGAAAGAGAAACATCTTTGGCGAAGCCTAAAAATGAACCCCACTAGGCACTAATAATGGTCTAGTAGCTTCATCACACAACGCCAGTGTAAGGTTACCCGAGTACATCAGACCTGATTCAAACACTCTGGGATTGGCCATTGTGGATCAAGAAGAGGTGCCCCGTTAAAATGCAATGGCTCTTCGATCTCTACTCATTTTATTTTTGCATTGATCATAATACCCTAAACTGCTAATCTGACATTATTTTTTACAATACGAGTAAAGGCATTATGAACAGGACACCGGAAAAAAGAAACAAAAGAATGGAGTATTTGATGTACAAGAAGTGTTAAACTCTGTTTATTTATCATGTGGGCACCACTTCCCCAACTAGTGGAGGAGGCGTATCATCTCCGACAAACTCGTTCTCAGCAGCCTGACTCTTCTTTCCCTCTTCAACTTCCTCTTGGAAGCCTTGCCTAAATCTGTCATAATTAGTGGGCTCAGCCGACTTAAATGGCCGCTCCCCTAACACCCGAACCAGATCATCTTGATGCAGAACTTCTTTCTCTAGTAAAAGCTCAGCAATTTGCGCCACATGATCCTTGTGCTTAGTTATAAGCTCCACAGTTCGCTCGTAGGCCTTGGTCACCCAATCTCTGACCTCGCTGTCAATTATGGCTCCCATCTTGCTGCTGTAAGGTTTGGTCATCTCAACGGTGTCTTCTCTTTGAGGAAATGATAAGAGACCCACCTTATCACTAAATCCATATACTGCAACTTGGGCATAAGTCATCTTGGTCACCTTTTCCAGGTCATTTTGAGCGCCCGTTGAGATCTTCCCCAACATAACCTGCATGAAATGCATCAGGAATTTATATACGTAGCAAAGCTAACCATCGGTTCCCTTCTAGTACCATTTTAAAAAGCTGCACAAGAAAGGAGCAAAAACTAGTGCCATACCTGTTCAGCAGCCCGGCCACCCAAAGTCATGCATGTTATATCCAGAAGCTGCTCCTTGGTCATAAGGAGGTTTTCGTTTGGAACATATTGAGCAAAGCCCAATGCTGCAGATCCACGAGGAACAATGGTAACTTTAAGTAGTGGCTCAGCGTGCTCCAAAAACCATCCTGCAATAGCATGGCCTGATTCATGATAAGCAACGGTTTGGCGCTCCAGCTTGCTGATAACCTGACAAAATAATAGACAATACCATCTATTGTAAAAAGATAGTAACAAAAAAGATGTAATCTGCAGACCAGACACCACAAAGTTCACCTAAGAGACAAAACCAAAAGAACCAGATAAAACATAGGGCATAAAGAAAAAATCATAATGACAGAAGAGATTTACTTTGTTTTTCTTCTCCAAACCACCAATAACCCTATCAATGGCTGCCTCAAAGTGCTCCATCTTGACTTGTGTCTGCTCATTCCTTGCTGCAACCAGAGCAGCTTCATTGGATACATTTGCAATGTCCGCTCCAGCAAATCCAGGTGTCAGTGCCGCCAGCCTCTGGGAGTAATATGATGGTTCATGGTCAAGTTTAAGTTTCTTCAAGTAAATCTGAAATATCTGGTCACGACCTTTAATATCAGGTTTATCAATGGCAACTTGTCGATCAAACCGACCGGGTCTTAAAAGTGCTTTGTCTAATATATCTGGTCTATTGGTACCAGCAAGTACAACTACTCCAGATGTTGTCCCAAATCCATCCATTTCTACAAGCAATTGATTAAGTGTACTTTCCCGTTCGTCATTTGCGCCCGCAAACCCACCACGGCCACGTGCACGGCCAATCGCATCAATTTCATCAATAAAGATAATACTCGGAGCACATTGTCTGGCTTCAGCAAATAAATTTCTAACTCTAGATGGACCTACCCCAACAAACATTTCCATAAAATCTGAACCAGAAATAGACAAAAAAGGAACACCAGACTCCCCAGCAGTTGCCTTCGCAAGAAGTGTCTTTCCTGTGCCAGGGGGACCTACAAGGAGGGCACCTTTTGGAATTTTTGCTCCCAATTCCTCATACTTCTTCGGATTCTTGAGAAAGTGTACAAACTCCATAATTTCTTGTTTTGCCTCATCGCAGCCAGCCACATCTTTGAAATAAACCTGGAGAAAGGCCCATAAACATTAGACATGGAAAACTAATGCAACAAAAATATTAACCAACTATCAAACAGACAAAGAAATACCTTGTTTTTTGAATTCTTATCCATTTTTGTCACATGAGCTTTCCCAATATTAAATATTCCTCGACCACCTCTTCCAGAATTTCCACCAATGCCAAATCCACCCTGCATTCTACGACCCATGTACAAAAGTGAACCCAGTAACAGCAATGTCGGAGCAAATTTTAGCAATTCCTGATACCACACCATTTCAGAAACATAAGTTACCGGAACAAAATCATGAGAGTCAATCCCTAATGATTCCTGAGCTTCTTCCAACTTCTCTTCAAAAGATTCAACGCTCCCGATGGTAAAATAATATTTATACTGACTTGTATGTCCTCTGGAAGGGGCACCAGAGTAGGTACTGTCATCCTTTGTTTCAGCATTCACATGTGGGGAGCTTCTGACGTACACCTTTGCAACAGATTTATTGGAGACAACAATGTGATCAACTAAACCAGGTTCAAGAAGCTTATTTTTAAATTCTTGAAAGCTAATCTGCATAAAATGACCAAAATTAGAGATATGACAGTGGCTGATTAGACATACAATAAAAATGAATCTAACAATTAACAAAAGCAGGAACATATTCTGTTAGTGTATTGATGCAATTGGCAAGCAAACACATAATATTAGTCAACTTATACCTGCTTCTGTTCTTTAGATCCAAATGAAAAGGTAGAAAGAAAGAAAGCAAGAAATAATAGAAGTCCTGCGTTGTTTTGCAACTGCTTTATGAAGCTTTCTTGGAAGTTCCCTTGGTCATCAGATTTTTCATCCTCTGACAGAAAAGAAAATGTTAATAGAAAAATTGTATTTCATATGATAGATTCATGTTACGTGACAGGCTAGCACTGCTACAAATGATAACCCTTGACCACAAACATTTACAGAAACATGCATAACACCTAATATGTAATTGATAGATCTGCAAATTTAAATGCCTTCATTCTTTCGCCCAAGGAATTATAGGACAAGCTACTAGGTAGACACCTCTAACAATGAATGACAAGGGCAATTTTTGCCACATGCTTACTTTTACACTAAAAGGGATACATCAACAAATTTTCAAACAAGTATTTTTTTGGCCAAGGGATAATAGGACAAGCTATTGCAGAGACACCTCTAATGATGAATTATGTCAGCAGTAATTCACTTTCTTAATTGCAACAAAAAAATGCCAAGCTTAAAAAAGTAACAAACAGAAAGAGTCATTCAACTAAAATGAAAAATTAATGAACAAATACCTCAAAAGCAAGTTTGAACTAATTAAAATGAGTCCTTTAAATTTAATTACCAATGAATTAAGTAACTCAAAGCAGTCAAGCTGCATTATAATATCGAAAAGATCACTTTAACATGTTTGATTTTGATCACAACCTATAATTGACGGATAAAAGGTAATAACTTTAGGATATGAAAATTTATGGCACACCTTTTGTATCCGATTTGGGGTCAGTTCCTTTGGGTATATCCTTCTTATCCTTAGGATAGTAGTTCTCGTAATCTACAGAATTACAATAACATAAATAAACACCAAAATTTCAAACCAAAACGAGTCCTTTGAAAGAAAATGTAGAACATAAAGATCAATCTCACTCTTCTTCTCGGGCGCCTCGGAGGAGAGCAGCCGCCGAAATCTAGGGCTGGCAAGAGCTATATTGAAGTCCGACAGGTAGTTTTTGACAACCACATTCTTGCCAACACCACCAACGGAAGTCAGATAGCTCCTTACGAACTTTATTCCATCCTCCAACCCGGAATTTCCACTTCCACCCCCGTACGGTGGTGATTGATGTAGCAAGCTCCCCAAATATAAATTCCTTCCACCATACCCACCCCCCAAACCGTTCTGCCACACACACATATCCATCAATTCAACAAACAGCAAAACAATGATTTAAAAAAAAGAAGGAAAATCCCATAGCTCAATAAGACAGGAAAAATAAACAGCTTGATAAAAGCCCATACAATTTCGTATCTGGAACGGGCGGAGCGGGCGAGGGATCGCCCAATTCGCGTGAAAATCATCATGCAACGAAATCGAGCATGAACGAGGAGCTAATTTACACCGGATAAATTAAAGAGGAGAGATTGATAACACTGAAAAAGTTAAATCAATTTAATGAGAAACAAAAACCGGATGCCCAGTCCTGGGATTTTTCCGCCCTCAGGTTTTGAACTTGAGGGACGACGAATCTCAGGAATCGCTCGATCAGTCGATTGTCGAAAAGTTCTCGACGAAATGCCGGCGGGGCGATTTGGGCATGGGCGTTGAGACGATACTGCCTTCGCGTTGAGCGCTTTCTACTTTTTCTGCTTAATGCAATACCTGAACTGCCCCTGACGAAGAAGCTGAATGGAGCGGGGGATTTGACATTGGAGAGTAGTCAAAGGATATCTATGGGGTTATGATTCTGACAACGGTGAGGGGTAATTTGGGACTTTGGCTGAGAGGGCTCAGGAGGCGGGCCGCATGCGTCTAGTGGTTCCGAAGTGACCACAAGGTCCACAGCTTCAGCTGCTATGCAATTTATATGTCGATTGATATGACTATTTAATGATACTTATACTCCCTCCATTCTATTAATATGGTTATATTTTTAAAAAAGTATTGAAAGATGAAACCTATATTTAAAATAAGTTTATAATACTCTTTTAAATATTTAATTATATAAAATAAAAATAAAATTATTAACACAAAATGTTTTTTTATTAAATAGAGTTATTAATTTAAAATAGAGAAAATATATATTTTTTTAAAGTAAATTAAAATTTTAAAAATCAAATAGAACTATTGACTTAGGTTGAAGGGAGTATGAAGATAGAGAACATACACGGCTCCCCGCGTAGAGCTAAAGATGCCTAATACTTGACTCAAGTCAATTAATTTGATCTTCATTTTCCATTTTTTACTATTTCAATAAAATATAAAAAAATGTGTATAGGGACTATGAGTTTAATTTTCTGTTTAATAAAAAAGACCCCTTATTATGAGGCTGGTTTCACATGCATTATAAGCCATCAGATTTTGATTTATTGGTGCGTGAGCTTGACATCACAAGCTATTAAATTTTGATTTAATATGACATAATATTAAAGGGTAGGGTACATCCGACAACTCACAATGCTAGATAATCTCATGTTCATGTTAACTTTTTCCTAAATAAATGATATAGCCTACCCAGATATGTATTTGAGATGACTTGAGAGCCAAGGAAGATCCCTTTGTGACGTGGTCAGTCCATGGATGTATATTTTTAATATTTTCAGGGACAATGAGCCTAAAGTAAGGAACTGATACGAGCTTTTAATATTTGAGATCAATGGTGCACTTGTTATTAATGCTAACGTGTATTAATATATACTGTTAATCTCATAGACGGAGGATTCCCATGCCCTTCTTAAGCTGGACGCATTGTTTAAGAAAGAGCTTATGCTTGGCAAATTGTGAAGCATTAGAAAATGCATCCCAATCTATCGCTTCTGGACGACAAAAGACCGTGTGCAGGAACTGTTGCTGGACACAGAATGCATAAGCAATTAAGCATCTAACGCTAGTACTTCCATGTCCCTGCATTAAGTTTCTTCCCTCCCCTGCCAACAAATTAAATTGAACTTCTTGAGCGGTTGCATGCGATGTAGACTATGTAGTAAACGAGCAAGTACAGGACCAGTAAAAAAGCTTCTTCCCTCCGTGCCACAAATGAAGCTGAACTTTTTGAACTATACAGGTAAACTATCTAAGCATATGTGCAAGGGTTTAAGGTTCTAGTCTGCTAAACCTGGACACGGGTTTGCGCCTCCTATACTTGCACGTGCAGGGCAGTGTTAGTTTGTTAATATAATAAATTAACACTTTCCTAACAACTTACGCTTAACTTGACAAGCTCCCTGCGGAGCACACTGTATAAAAAAATAAAAAAAAAAGCTGTTGGTTGGACACGGTTGATTCCCTATTTCCTGTTAGGGAGCTATGTTTGGCAGTCGATATTTGTCTGATTAATCAAAGCGTACTGGTAGCTCAAGTAGCACCATTTTTCTGCCATAAGAATGTTTGTTTTTGCAGGAGCAAGTAATTTAGTTGAAAGAAGGTAGGCAATGAAAGCAAGTCTTGCGATCCAGCACTATAAAAATTAAAAGAATCGTGGCTCCCAGCCAGTGTCACTTTTCAATAGCTCCATGTACAAAGAAAATACATAAATTAAGAATTATTATCTGTGTAAGAGGGAGAGTGGTATTTGCCAAGGACCAAAGGCCAATCGCCAGATAGGCTTCTCTTTTCTTTAGAGATCCTCATCGAATGTGTGATCTACCAGCCATTGACCACATTCCGGTATCACAAACGGGTGCCTGGAGCAGAATAGGATTACTTGCTTTGAATAAGAATTTGAGAAATACTGGTTGAAATTGATCACTTTCTACTTACTGTTGTTTTTGCAGATGGAAAGACGCTCCAAAATCTAAGTGTCTCATCCCCTGCCCCTGTTACTATTGTCTGTAATATGGTGGAAATCCGTCAGTAATCATTTTGACCTTGGAGATTATTATAATTTAGGCCTCCCAAAAACAGCCCACAGAAAGGAAAATCTACTAACCTGACCGTCAGGAGACATTGCAAGATAAAGAACTCGTAGACTGTGACCAGTTAAAGTCGCAACCTGTTAAACTCCTTGTTAATTAAAATCAGCCTTGCAAATAACAACATAATCTTTGATGGGGCCATAAATTTATAATAGAGTGCTCATTATATGTTTTCTTGTTAACCATTGAGATATGTTAAAATAAAAATATAAGAAAAAGGACTGCGTGAGTGGAAAATCAAGAATGGGCAGGATACATAAAACCGCTAAAAAAAAGCCCTTGAACTAAAGCAGTTATTGACTAGGTCAGATATTTCCACGCCAACATGCCTTGGACCTGGACAACAAATTACCCAGCCAATTGTATATTCAAAGGCTTATGCAGATTGTTTTACTTAGCTATAGTTTGAGACAATGACACAATGTATCTTAGCTATTTTCAATAACTACTTTTTATGTAGGAGTTAACCTTGAATTTCAATTGAAATAAAGGCCTACCTTTCCCATGGATGGGTACTTCCAAACCATGACCTGGTTCTGCGAATAGCCATGAGTACTGACAAGTTCATTAACATTTCGCGACCAAACTAGATTGCACACCTGCCAGCAGATGAGTGAGATATTGTGTTCATCTTTATGTTCATGAAAGACACTCATTGTGTGATAGATCAAGAAGAAAAAAAACACTACCTGACTGCCTGTGTCCGCACAATTTAACTGGTTTCCGTTTGAGGTATTCCAGAACCGTATGCACCTATCAGCAGTTCCACCCCCAGACGCCAGAAGCCCGTTTTGGTGTGGGGACCATGCAATGGCTTTTACTGCAGCCGTGTGCTCGGTGAGTCTTAACACTGGTTGCTGAGAATGCTGATTCCATACCAAGAGCTGTTGAAGGTATATTACAGAACTCATAAGTTGTTTTCAATTAAACCATTCACTATTTTCTGGAACAAACAGCTTAATCTATTTAAACCTGGTTGTCATTTCCTCCGGATGCAAGTTCTCTGTCATCATGAGACCATTTTAATCCACACACCTGAAATTAGCGTGAGACGTGAAAGATAATTTGCCTCTTGTAATATAATTTTGCTTAGTTCAATCAAAAGGAGGTCAAAGAGTGCTAGCTAACCTCAGATTTATGACCTACAAACTTGCTGACAAAATCGTTTGATACTCGAAGATCATGTTGAAGAATGCTCCGATCCCTACTACCAGAAGAAAGGATGCATGAACTCCAGGCTAAAATACCAGTTCGCGTTTGATGTCCACCCATGGTTCGAACTCTTTTGCATCGAGTTCCATCCCATATCTGGAATACGTGTATTAGACAGATGTTACTACCACTATTCACTAATTTGCAGCTCGTTAGATCAAATGCATCAAAAATGTGTTTGAAAGTACTCAGTTAGACTTACTTGTACTTCGCCAAGACTTGTGCCAATGGACAGATACGAGCCCTCCCTTGTCCATTGAACTGCACATACACTGTCGGTAGGTCCCAAGTCACATAACTTAGTCACCTGTGGCAATTAGATTACATCGATCTCACCACATCAAATTCGTGATTCAAATCGAATCCAGTACTACTACTACTTGTGAACAAATGTGAGATGTAAGGGGATGTATACTCGGAATAGATAACTACTAGGAAGGGCTTTGTGAGACTGAAACGCAAGCAGTTTCTGGAATTCACATTCAGACTTGTTTGAAATTAAAGGAAATTTAGGCCCTTAGGTCGTCATTTAACGAGAAGGAAAGTTTTGGGGCTTCAGAAAGTAGTTCAGCCACCAAAAACAGATTTCAATAATGCATGTAAATTCAAAATATACTGAAACGAGTTTCCTTTGAATAACCCCTCCTATCAACTCAGTAATCCAAAAAAATTTGAGCTTGGAGAAAGAGAATCTCTGTTAATACCTTGCTCGTTGATGCTGTCCACAGGAAGACACAGGTGCCCAATCCAACAGCTAGAACATTTTGGGATGACCAGTCCACTAGGTTTAGATAAAAATCATCTTGGAGAGAAGGTGCATCGAGTACCTGCATCCATTACAGCTACGAATGAAAAAAAAAATGTCTTCACGTCTTAGCAGGCCTATCCAACAGGTCTCGACGATCCTATTGTGATCAATGCTTTTACTCTCCATGCAAATATTCAATTAAAGAATGACCATTGGGTGGAACGAAAGGATTTAAGGAACAACAAAGGTGATGGTTACCTTGTGAGGCGTCTTGGGCACCTTCCGAGGCGCCTTAGGGGGCGTTGAAGACTCGCTCACAATCCCATTATCGTAACCAGAGAACGACTGAGCAAAGGGGGAGCTGGGGGCGGAACGGTCTGTTTTGAACCTGAACAGATTCTTATTCGGACTCATGGGAGATCCTGCACCTGCCGGAGATCCTGGGAGCGGGTCGTGCCCCAGGAGCTCGCTCCTCAGCAGCCTAGCATAGACCTCGTTCCCACCTTCCTTGGCCGGAGACGACTTCTCTATCAACCCGAAGTTCTGAAGCCTGGAAGAAGTGCGGCAGGGGATGAACCGGTCGCTGTACGTGGTCTTCGATGGAGAAGTCAATTTGGGGACGGCGGTGAAGGATCTCCTCGGGGAGAAGGTATCGAGATGGAGGGAGGTCTGGGTCATTCCATCGGGGAGATTCAAGGTGGGCTTTCGAGGTTCGACCTTGTCCATGGCTCTAGCAGCGCAGCTCCTCTCCCCGCTCCCGTGACCAGTGGTAGAAGAAAGAGGTCGAGCTTTCCTCTTCTGTAAGCGTGGAGGAGGTCGGGAAGGAGAGTTCGAAGTCGGTGCCTGGGCAGAGTCAGGACGGGAAAGAGAGGTGATGGGTAGAGCAAAGAGAGATTTTAAAACGTTGGGCGGCAACGGTCACTTGTTACTTGGGCTAGGGAGCGGTTTGGTAGCTCGCCTGGCTGTACTTCCTTTTCCAAAAGTAGCCGTTGAGCTTTGGAATATAAAATGGGGATGTGTTTAGAAAACACTTCTACAGGGGGATTGTATGATCTGGTAATGGTGGGAGGGAGTCATGGAGTTTATGTTACCGGAATTCCAAAAGGTTGATTAGGCTGATAATGACAGTTCAATGGACTGTTTGCTCATTATTCTCTAACTTCATACAGTTGAGTACAAGATTTGGTAGACAATGGCGGTCCAAGACTGGCATTTAAAAGGGTTGCTGCTTAAAGAGAACCTCAACATTTGGAGAAGAACACTTAAATTGTAACCATCACCGACCGAGAGGCCTCCCATGCCCTAGCTTCGGATCTCTTCTGATTCTCCACAGAGAAACGCCGTGAATCCATGAATCACAAGCGCGTTATTGCAAAATGAAAGATGCACTTCAACATCAATGACGCGCTTATATATTAATTTGCTTAAAAAGGGTCTCCAGAATCGCCCACAACGCATTACATCAATGCCTTACTAAGCAACTTCATTTACAGCTTACTGGACGCCAATTACCTGAATCTGAAAAAACAAAAACTTGAATCGCTGATTTGGGGAATAGAGAGCACACAGATGGCTCATTTAATTTTGCTTTCAGCCAATCTTCGATGAGCCAGTACTGCTGCAAGTTGTAACTAAATTCGAATAACTGCACAATATACGGCTCGGATCTCGTTTCTATCATACGCTCAGAGATTGAGTGCATTAACGGATGATAGCCTTCAAGCCTTGGGACCCATCAATAAGGTGCGCAAAAATGGCGATCTTGTACATGATATTTTGCGTCTTGATTTATTCTGACTTTGATTTTTACAGAGATTACAGAATGGTACTCCGTCTTTGACTTTAATAGAAAATGGCACCATCCGTCCCATTTTAAGGAGACATCGTCTTGACAAACAATTTTAATTTATAAGGAGCTTTGAAACTTTACATGCTTCAGTCTGTCAATCCAGATGAACTTCTAAACTGAAGCTGTAGCTCAGCCATCAATGCTAGCACAAAATGTACACAAATAAATAAATTTACTTGCATAAAGCATCCCATGACTCCTGAGTCCAGACCTTAACATTAATTAAAATAGAAGTCTTAACAAGGCTGCGCTTGCTCAAATTACAGATAATCAAGTGCCACAAAAAAAAATACTGATCACCAGGTCAAACTGACCAGTCGACTAAGTGAGCTACATCCGTCCAAAATAAATTGCTAAAAATCATGCATTAGCAGCCTTCAGACTGACTAAAGCTAAGAAGCTAAAAGACACCATAGAAATAACAGAAACATCATGCATTAGCCTTCGATTGATTAAGCTATACCCAAAAAGATAAAACTGATACGTCCACTCATTTTTCTTTACTTGTCAACTTGAAATGAAACCAACATTTTAACACAACACAGAAACAGGAAGCAAGGCAGTGTAGATTGTTGATCAAATCGTAACCAAAAGAAGTAACAACAACATAGCCCAATATAGCTTCATCCTAGGACTTAGCATTCAATTAGTATGATTAGATCCTAAATTCTCATTTTCAACTCTCCTATAATAAAAGTCACAAGTTATTTATTCTTAGAAATATTATTGCAACTCGAACATATCAAAATAAAAAACATTCAATTGAATGCTAACTAGAACAACATTTGATGCAATAATGCAATATAAGTCACATGGTAGAAAAGAACAGTTTCTGTTCCTCCTCCACTCATGCAACAGATTATCCAAAAATCTATGGAAGATTTTAATATTGTTCTCTGGTTAACGCTAAATACCACTGTGATCCAAGGCAAAGAAATTCATGCCTTCACACATTACACCACAGAATAATTCAGATATTTAGATACCTCAATATATCCAAATAAAGCACATGAACACATTGGCAGATGTCTCCAGTTACTTTCCAACTAAATACATGACCAAATAAAAACCAAGAAGTACCAAGACCTTCAAACTCATGCGTCGTTTGGATGACGCTTTACAACCGCTTTCTGTCCATTTTTTATTGCTTTGCATATAAATCTTGTTTGGATAGGCAATTCAGACCAAAAGCCTCGCTTTGTTTGGTTAGACTAAAAGCGTATAAAAAAGGGTAAAAATATTATGAGTTGACATTTTTACCTTTCTCTTCTCTCTTGTTATAATACTTTTGCATTTTTTTTTCTTTTTACATGCACATATTTTCCTATCCAATAAAATTCCCTTCCCCCTTCTCCTCCCACCATGATTGCCCTCGCACATTTTTTTCTTCTTCTCTCCTGTGCTAACTCCTTTCCCTTTTCTCCTCTTCACTAAAACACCTCTTCAGTAAAACATTCTTCCCCTTCTCCTCGAACCATGACCACCATCATCCGCCATTGATGACCACCCTCATCCACTTGACCTTTTTTCCTCTAATTATTTGAAGATAAAGCATGTATTTTTCATAACAAAGATGATATGTAATACAATGGCTACACAAACAAGATTTTTAGAACTTTTTTTGAAAAGTTGATTTTCTATAGTGCATATCCAAACATAACCCACTTTTACTTTATTTTTCAAAAAGCGATTTCAATCAAAAGGAGCTTTCAAGATGACACAAAGCATCATCCAAATGACGCCTCAATCAATTAGAGAGCTTACTTTTAAAACCAGTGAATTTAAATGTTCCAAGAAAAAACATGAAGCAGGGAGGCAAGAGTTTATTATCGTTCATATTCTTTTCTTTACTTCTCCACTTGTAAAAATTAAAGGTAAGAGTTTCATAGACTTAATCCTAGTACAGCTTTCGAAGAATTTTAGCACAAAAAATTGGATAAGCCTGCTAAGAGTGTCTTGTGATTCTATAAAGCAATAGAATTAAACTCAGTCATGTAAACCCATGACAGAAGCTCCATGTTTTAGATAAATGAGATTTTTTTCCACACATGAGAATGAGCAAATGCTCACTACAAACGTGCAACACTCTGTTTTATGAAAGAATTGTCTGGGTTGAATTGGTGAATTTCAGTAAGCCTTTCACTGAGGATGGCTCATAGTTACTGAGGTTGAGCAAGTTGAAATGCTTGCTCACTCAGCTTTCAGTGAATAAATTTGTTAGCTTGCACCCCGCCCTCTAGTCAAACTTATACATGGTGTGGTATGTCCTTTGAGGATTACAATCTAAGATGATTCTTAACAAACAACATATATTGAAAAACATATTCATTATTCTCAATGGGCACTAGAAGCACAAATTCTGAACACATTTATGCTCCCTTCAAGCACTCTTTGTGACTTCCTGGACGAGAATTAGAATCCATTCAATGATAAATAAAGGAGGGAAAAAATTAAGAGAACAGTAACAAAAAGGCTAATATACAAAAGGAATGAACTTGTACTTAACTTTGGACATATACTCCTCGTACCCTTCTCCGAATGTCTCCAACATCAATCTCTCTTCCAATTTTGCTTTCTGGTTATAGTACGCGACGCACACCACAATTATAAACAAGCAACTGAGTGGCGCTCGCAATGCAGCGCAGTATGTCGCTAACATCAACATGGTAGATGCATATATTGGGTGCCGAACCCACCGGAACGGTCCGAACTGCACCACTGCAGAGGGCACCACCACCTTCTCCGAGTACTTGGCCAGGTATAAACTCCCATGGTACTGCATGAACAATGCTATAAGAATCAGAGCATAAATTCCGGCACTTGCCCACCCACCGGGAATCAAGTGCAGCTCGGGGCCCTCTGCCGCTGCCAACCAGTGTCCAACAAGAACGGCGGCAGAGAATAGGACCCGCAGGTGGTTCGGCAGGCTGATGTCCCACTTAGCATCATGGGGCCGAGGATAGAGGTCTCCGTAAAGGCGCTTGCGGATAGTGGAGTTGAAGAAGAAGAAATAGTGGTAGCCAAAGAAGAAGACGATGGGCCAGCCTTCGAGGAACCCGTTGAAATGAGCCGCGGGGACGAGGGTGAGCCATGTAAACGCGGAGGTCACCACTGCCAGCTGCTCAAAAGTGGATGCCTCCCCCCGTAAGTGCTTACGGAGGCAGTACAGCCCGTAAGCGGCGATGCAGGCGGCGACAATCCAGGGCCAGAAGAGCCAGGTCCAGCTGAAGTACATCCAGAAGAATGGGGACAAGAGGGTTTGAACGGCCTTTTTGCCGGCCGCGACGGCAAGAAAGACGATCGCGGACCATTTGCAGACGGCGAGAGGAGTCACGCGAGAAAGGTTGAGGGAGGGAATGAAGGAGGCAAATGCCAATTTTGTTCGCAGTAGTGGGACGTTGGCGCCGGAATAAGAGCAGATGAGAGACGGGGACAAATGGGTCTTCGTCCTCTTCCCGGTCACGCCGCAGGTTCGCGCAGGGGGGGTTGGGCGTGTAAGGTGTTTGCTGTTTGGCCCCAGAGAAATCCTGAGACAATTATTAATCGGGCGCTTGTGGGATTGGCGAGCGGTCGTGAGCGTGATGGGATGGAGGTGCGGTGGCGAGAGCTGCGGCGAGTAGAGTAGGAGGGAAGCGACTCCCATCTCTGGGGTTTCTGTTCCGACTCCTCACGCTCGTGGCCAAGAGCTTACAAGTTATAAGTTCTTCGTCCGCAGCGATCCAGCAGATGTTTTTTATGCAGCCCCATTTTGCCGGTCCAGTACAATGTCATGTAGCCTTGGGCAACTTCAGGTCCATTATAGTTACCCATCAAAGTTGTTTTCAGCCTATCAGTTCCCCGATATAATGTTATACTCCCTCCCTGTTAAATTAATAACTTTATTTAAAAAAAATTATTTTATATTAATAATTTTATTTTAATTAATTTAAGTAATTAGGTACTTAAAAAATATTATAAATTTATTACTTTTTATATATATTAGTTTTACTGCTTAATAATTAATTTTTTTATATATAGTTATTAATATACTCCTTCCGTCTTAAATTAATACCTCCAATAGAAAAAAAAAATAGTATTCTACATTAATTGCTCTATTTGGCTCAATTTAAGTTATTAGATGGGTTTAAGATGTTTCTCACACGTCGGGCAAGACAATTTCACTGGATTGAACGGACCCTCCCTTTCTAAAACTGATATATTTTGTTGATAAATTGTGTAAGGACCCTCATCTCTAAATCGGTTTTGGTTTTATTTAATTATTAGTTATCGTGAGATTTACGCGTTTTCTAATCTAGTCCATGATTTCGTGAATAAATAGTATTTAAGATGGTTTTAACCAAAATCAACTTTAAGATTAGTGGTTTTAAGTGATTTTAAATCAAATGTGATTTTTTAGAATTTTTCTAAATTTCTACTATTTTTCTAAAAATTAGGGTTTTGGCGGGACCCCTGTGGGCCCCACTGTCGAAATTTTTATTTTTGGGTTAAATGAACCTAGACATCTACTTAAGGTCATACAAAAAATTTTAAAATTTTATTAGGCTTAATTAGTACTTAAATTTGTAAAATACTCATTTTTAGCCTACTTTTCCTATTTACACCCTAAAATTTACCCATGCATACCCCAACCCTTACTATAAAAGGGCAAACCTGAGCCATTTCCATTTTTGGGAATAAGCTAAGGAAGGAGGTCTGACCTAATCCCCACTTAGGCCCGGATTAGAAGTCGATTAAAGTAAGCCTACTCTAATCAAGCACTAAACCCTAGCATTCTTCCTAATCTCTTCCAAATCTACTATTTTCCCCATGTTTCAATTCGTTTTTAGACCTCAAAAGCTACTGATTTGTGTTTGACTACAAACCCTAGCTTTTAAAATTTGATTTTTACAACCAACAAGCCCTAGATCTAAGATTTAATTAGGGATTTCTTTGGTAAATCAATTTGTAATGGAGTTTAATTCAAACTCAATGTGTTTCAAGGATTTCAAGAAGGGTGACTCTCAAATATGAGCTTAATCAAGTGCTGAGGTAATAGGTCTTCGAAATCTTAGTTTATCCATGGTAAAATTCTTGATTTTTTTTGGCTTATTTCGAATGGAGATTACTTGATTTGGAGTGTTAATGATAAGATTAGAAAATGAAATTATTTAATCTCGATTTCTTAGGGTTTTGCATTATTATGATATGGTTTGATATTCTAGAAGTCAAGAAGGACTTTTGATGATGATTAGGGTGTTAGATGTCGATTTGAAGTGTTATAAATGGTGTTTCTGTTTGGATTTGCGAAAGGAAGAAGATGACCAGTTCTGCCTTGTTGGTGTTCGAACGGCCCTTCTGGGCATTCGAACGGCAACATTGTCGGAATGACAGTTTTCCAGTTCAGCCAATCGAACGGCCTGCTAGGCGTTCAAGCGGCCAAACTGTGAATTTCAAAATTTTGCATTTAATCGATCGAACGGCCTGAAGGGCGTTCGAACGGCTACACAGTAAATTGTATGTTGTGCATATGATGTTTATTTCGATGATTCCACTATAGCTTGCCAATTTCATATGAATGTGGAGTGTTTTAAGTTATATTATGCTACTGGAAATGCATGATATTGAGTTTATGGAATTGAGATATATACTTAGAGATTGTGGAATGACTTATGTTTTGTGGCATGATGTTGGAATTGTCATCTTGAAATTATGAATGGTTGATTTCCTTTGGATTAAGTATATTTTCAGTAGAACTACAACCTATTATTGGACTGATTTGTCATGATAGAATGTGGTTAGTTGATGTGTGGATGTTGGTGAATGCCATGACTCAAGGATGAAATGAATAATCTTATATGTGTTTAGACTTTGTGGTTGAGTTTTCATTTGAGTTATGATTTCAATGGTTTTTCTCCTATGATTTCAGCTAGAATTCATGTTTAGATGGTAATTCATATGTATAGTGTGGTAGTGAGTTTAATTTCAAGCATGTTGACATGCATTGTGTAAAATGCTTCTACTAGTTACACACACATGTGGGGGTTAAATGTGTTAACGGACTCCTCTCATTGTTAACGGACTCTTCTCATATTTAACTGAGTCTCTCTCTCACGATCTCCTGTATCTCTCTCTCTCACGATCTCCTATATCTCTCATACTCATCAGCAGTTACAACTGCATATGATGTATCTTCCCTTTATATACCATGTAATCACTTCACTGTAATTTATCTAAGATAATCAATACAACAGATTTCTCTTCTCGTCATCATCTCTTCTCCTCTGTTTCTACATGGTATCGGAGCTTGGTCCATTCCATGGCCTCCTCCTCAGCCACTTCTGCCTCCGACAACCAGTCACCTACTCACTCAAACATTTTACCCACCACACCCTCATATCTCTCTTCTCATCAAATCCAATCTCTCATTTCTACAAAATTGGACACCACCAATTATCTCTTATGGAAAACTCAGTTCCTCACCATTGTCCACAGCCATGATGTAGCCAACTTCCTCATACCCGATACCCCCCCACCTCCGGCCACCACCCAATCCGCTGATGGCACCACCCAAAGCAACCCTGCATATTCCCACTGGTTCCATACTGATAACCTCATAAAGACATGGCTTTTTGCCACCATCTCCAAGGAGGTTGCTGCCTATATCATCCAGTGTAACACTACAGAAGAAATCTGGACCTCCCTCGATCGGATGTTTTCCACTCAGTCTTATGCCCGTCTTCAACTTCTTCGTCACCAACTACACAATACAAAGAAACAAAATCGCAACATCACTGACTTCGTTGCTCTACTCAAAAGTGTTGCTCACTCTCTCGCACTCATCGGACATCCAGTGTCGGATTCGGATCTCATCTCTCACACCCTCTCTGGCTTACCTTCTGAATATGATAATTTTTGCACAGCAATCTCTGTTCGCTCCACCAGCATCTCTTACGATGACTTCTTTGCCTTGCTGCTTGCTCATGAGTCACGCCTGGAAGAGCTTAACTCCTCCAATGCTGGTCTGCTACCTTCTCCTCCCACAACGCTATTCAACTCCACGACCGGCTTCCCCCTCTCCTTTCAGCACGGTGGACCACGACCCCCGCGCGGCCAACCCCGCGGCAGAGGTCGCACCAACTTCCGCTCCCCCTTTCATGTCCCTCGACCATATCAAGTTTCTTCCTATGCTTCACCACGGTTAGCTCCTCCCATCCACGGTACAGGAATTATATGCCAAATTTGTCAAGGCTTAGGACATACAGCAGATCATTGCAAATTCCGTCACATGAGCGACTACTCTACTCCTACCGTTGCTCCACCCTTTGCCGGCCACACTCTTACACTGCCACAACAATGGGTCACCGACACAGGAGCCACACAACACATGGTGGCTGATCAGACTTTGCTTCATGACTCCACACCCTACCGGGGTTCTGAGCATGTCGTCAATGGTAATGGCTCCACTTCCAGCATTACCCAAATTGGTAACTCTTCTATATCTATACCCCACAAATCCTTCAACCTTCACAATGTTCTTCTTGTCCCCTCCTTGTCTACCAATTTGTTGTCTGTCTCTTAGTTCACGAAGGAAAATAATTGCTACTTTGAATTTCATAATTGGGGTTTTCTAATCAAAGATGCGTCCACTCAACAGGTGCTTCTTCAAGGTCCAGTTAAAGATCACCTTTATCACATTCCTCATGGTCTTCAGCCTTCCTCTCCACAAGTTTTGCATACAAGACGTACACCCATGGATCTCTGGCATGTTCGACTTGGTCATGCATCTCCTGAAGTTGTCTTTGTCCTTCGTCGTAGAAGTTTAATTTCCAATGTATCTCCGTGTAATTTCAGTTTTTGTACAAGTTGTGCAATAATGAAATCTTCTCGTCTTCCCTTTCCACACAGCAGCTTCATATCCACAAA
The DNA here is from genome assembly GCA_035235625.1 of Saururus chinensis. NCBI lineage: Eukaryota > Viridiplantae > Streptophyta > Magnoliopsida > Piperales > Saururaceae > Saururus > Saururus chinensis. Next base: position 41,262,875 of record CP141145.1, read on the forward strand.
CCACTTGAGTTAATTTATTCCGATGTTTGGGGGCCTTCTCCCGTCACATCAGTAAATGGGTACCAATATTATGTTGTCTTCATTGATAGCTTTTTTCGTTACTCCTGGCTTTTTCCTATTACCCATAAATCCGATGTTTTTCAAGTTTTTAAACTTTTTCATCAGACCATTGAAAAACAGTTAAACCATAAAATCATAAACTTTCAAAGTGATAACGGAGGTGAATTTTGCAACCATCCTTTTTCTAATTATCTTCATTCTCACAGTATTCATCACCGCCAAAGTTGTCCCTATACCCCCCAACAAAATGGAACTGCAAAACGGAAACACCGTCATATAGTAGAGCTTGGCCTCTCCATGTTGCACTACTCCTTTGTCCCTAATTCTCTCTGGCTAGATGCTTTCCTCACAGCTGTCTACCTCATAAATAGACTTCCCTCCTCCTCTCTCAACTTTGATTCCCCCTTTTATCGCCTATTTTCCCACCATCCCAATTATGAACATTTAAAATCCTTTGGGTGCTCCTGCTTCCCATATCTCCGCCCATATAATTCCCATAAACTTCAGCCCCGTTCCACACGCTGTGTTTTTATTGGGTATTCACCCCAACACAAGGCATACAAGTGCCTCAATCCTTCCTCTGGCCAAGTTTATATTTGTTGCAATGTTCATTTTAATGAGCTTGAATTTCCATACAAGCTACCCTCCTTACTTAGCACCCCACCGGTCCCACCATCACCCACTGTACTACCTGCTCCACTTCACAACCCAACAATTCCCATACACAATACCAACCCCGCCTTGCCTCATTCCCCATCACGTCTTCCTTCTTCTCCACTTCCCATGCATGCACCCACCGACACTTCCCCAATAACCACCTCTCCCACTACCATTCCCCACTACAATGACGTTCCCACCACCCCGATCAACAACATCCCAAACTCCAGACACAATCCCTCTCTCTCTTCCAATCCGCACTGTCCACCCTTACCGCATCCCCAACGCACCCACCCAATGGTCACTCGTCTCCAAGATGGAACGTGGAAACCGAAGCTTTTACTAACAAAATCTTCTAGTTCTCCTCTACAGGTTCCTACCACATTCCGTCAAGCTTCCAAAATTCCCGCCTGGTTGCAAGCCATGCAAGCTGAATACACAGCCCTTCTCTCCAACAAAACTTGGGTTCTCGTCCCCCCACCGCCACATCACACGGTTGTTGAAACCAAGTGGGTCTTCAAAATAAAACAAAACTCCGACGGCACCATTGAGCGTTATAAAGCATGCTTGGTTGCCAAGGGTTTTCATCAAGAGTATGGCTTGGATTACGACGAGACGTTCTCTCCTGTCATCAAGCCGACCACTATGTGCATTGTGCTCAGCCTAGCTGTCACCTTCAACTGGCCCATACAACAACTTGATGTTGCCAACGCGTTCCTACATGAAAACCTTCAAGAAGATATTTATATGGATCAACCACCTGGATTTCGGCACCCACAATTTCCTACCTATGTATGCAAGTTACAGAAGGCACTCTATGGCCTAAAACAGGCACCACGAGCATGGTTTGCAAAGTTCAGTAGCTTCCTCCTATCCATTGGCTTCAAAAGTAGTAGGGCAGATTGCTCCCTTTTCATTCACCGTGTCCCACAAGGTGTTACCCTGTTGCTTCTCTATGTTCACGATATTCTCATTACAGGTAGCAACTCTAATTTCATTCCTGGCCTACTTCACCAACTTCACTCACAATTTTCCATGCGCAATCTTGGCGACCTGAAATATTTTCTCGGTCTCGAGTTCCTGCGTACACCCAGTGGTCTTCACATTAGCCAACCCAAATATGCTGTCTCCATCTTAAAATTGGCCAACCTTGAACATTGTCAACCTACCCCCACACCTTTCACCACTAAAACCACACCTGAAACCGACCACCCACTCCTCAACCCAACCCTCTACAGCCAACTTGTCGGCAGCCTCCAATAGCTCGCATTCACTCGCCCGGATATATCCTTCAGTGTGGCCAAAGTTTGCCAAAAGATGCATGCTCCCACAAATAAAGACCTCATTGCAGCAAAACGTATACTCAGATACGTTAAAGGCACAATCCACCTTGGCCTCACCTTCACACCTTCACCTTGTCTCACTCTCCATGGCTTTTCCGACGCAGACTGGGCAGGCGATCATCTTGACAGGCATTCCACAACCGGTAATTGCTTCTTCCTGGGAGACAACATTATATCATTGCAGGCAAAGAAACAACCTACTATATCTAGATCAAGCACTGAAGCTGAATACAGGTCCCTTGCTACCGCCTCAGCTAAACTGATCTGGATTGAATATGTTCTTCAAGAAATTGGAATTCAACTCTCAGGCACACCATCTCTCTTCTGTGATAACCTAAGTGCTACCTATTTAGCCAAAAATCAGGTCTTTCATGCACGATCGAAACACATTGAATTGGACCATCATTTTGTCCGTGAACGCATACAACTTCAGTGGCTTCACCTACACTATGTTTCCATGGATCATCAGCTTGTAGATTTACTCACCAAAGGCCTATCCACTTCTCGTCATGCTATGCTCACATCCAAGCTAAAGCTCGCTCCACCACCTTCAGCTTGCGGGGGGCTGTTAATGAACTCCTCTCATTGTTAACAGACTCTTCTCATATTTAACTGAGTCTCTCTCTCACGATCTCCTGTATCTCTCTCATACTCATCAGCAGTTACAACTGCATATGATGTATCTTCCCTTTATATACCATGTAATCACTTCACTGTAATTTATCTAAGATAATCAATACAACAGATTTCTCTTCTCATCATCATCTCTTCTCCTCTGTTTCTACAAAATGATGATGTTGAAGCTTGATATTGTGATTATGAATGATGCATTAGGGGCTGGTGAGAGCACTTATCATGGATTAGGATTCATGTATGCTTTGCCCACGTATGTACCATGCTGCATGCATCATGAAAATGGATTTCCAATTGAGGCTTCATCGTGGTTAATCGAATTTGACCGATTGGATGCAATGTGATAAAATTGTGTGCCGGATTGATCGGTCGTGGATTAATCGCAAGTTAATTGGTCCGAAAGGACATATTTTGATTTGAGTTCCTGTGTGGAACGAGTGCACTCCCCGGGTTGAGTCTAATTAAATGGGATTATGTAGGGACGAGTTGTGTACTTGTCTTACGGATTGTGAGAATGTTATTATGAGTGTCATCTAGACCCTGAGAATCCAATGTGGTATGCCGTGTGCACCCTGCTACCATGTGTTCTAGGGTTCTCTGTGTGAGAACTCGGGCTCTTCCCTCCGCAGGAGATGTCCCTGGGCGAACACCCCTGCTCTAGATTCTCTGTGTGAGAATGAGACATCGTTGGCCAGGATCATCCTGGGCGAGCAGCATTAGGGATTAACAACCCCAATCTTTCTTGAATTCTTGCGTAGAATTTTGGACCATGACACGCCTTCTTGGCCTTGTCTATGTCTTGTCTGTGTGACACCAAATTTGTGATTACTCCTTGATAGAGGATGTTATGATATGATGCATGATGGAATATGTATGTTAGAGATACATTCATGTAGGTTGATTTTGATATAATGCATGTGGAATATGTATGTTAGAGATACATCCATGCAGGTTGATTATGAGATGATGCATGATGGAAAATGTATATTAGAGATACATTCATGCAGGTTGTATTGATATGATGCATGTGGAATATGTATGTTAGAGATACATTCATGCAGTTTGATTTTGTTATAATGCATGTGGAATATGTATGTTAGAGATACATCCATGCAGGTTGATTTTGATATGATGCATGTGGGAATATGTATGTTAGAGATACATCCATGCAGGTTGATTTTGATATGATGCATGTGGGAATATGTATGTTAGAGATACATCCATGCAGGTTGATTTTGATATGATGCATGTGGGAATATGTATGTTAGAGATACATTCATGTAGGGTTTATGATGAGAATGAAATTATGTGAATTATGCACTGTGATGCAGTTTTAGGTAACGTGTATGTGTGATCAGAAAATGATGCACCATGTTAATCTTCGATCTGAATGACTATATTGTTATGCTATCGTGTTTCTGATGTTGATAGTGATATTAAAAGCATTACTGAGTTTGTTAAACTCACCCCTCTTTCTTGTATTTTGATTTGGGGCTGCGTGGTGTGACATGCAGATGGACAGGATCTCCTCTTTGAGGAAAGGTCGGAGATGGCTTGGATGTGATCGTGGAGATCGTTGTGTGACTTAATTCTTTTGATTTTATGCTTTATGTTTAGAACCTTTGTGTAGAGTTCTTTGTTTTGGGATTTATGTCACATGTTACAGTTATGTTTGCTTAAGTCTTATTTTGAGCGAGTGTGGGCTATATTTGACTGAGTATGTGGGTTTGAGATTAGTTGTTTACTTTGTGATAAGCAACTCTCTTTTTCTTTCCCTTTTTATTTACTCTTGCTCAAAGGATTGTGCGTACTTCGTAATTCTATTAATCGCCCGTGGTTAGGGTTAAGTCTTCCGCTAAATCATTTCTCAATTTCTCCTTCGTCGCCCCTGTGCGCTTGACCGGCCCTTGGACCGGGTTCGGCTAGGGTCGGGCATCGCCGGGGCATGACAAATTGTTTCTTCCATCGCCGGATCACCTATCATAGGAAGGTCGAGCCTTTTGGAGCTGCTATTCCCCCATCATCATCCAAGGATGTTGTATTATAAGGAAGAAATCCAACGGCTGGGGCAGCCATCGTGTGGCCGGGGACATTGTAGAAATGGGAGGACCAGTTGCCCAGGTTCTGGTAGACAATGGCAAGCCTCTGGGTGTAGGGTGTCGGGAGGACCCTCGCCAGTATGGAGACATTGCTGTAGTTAACTTCCCTAATCCAGAAGCTGCCGGACTTGAGTTGGGCGACATTAACCTTAATGCCTGAGATATCCATGAGAAGGAGAAGACGTGAGAGAAGGAAGAAACTAACTGCCTCCCCTTCTTCCCACTCCGTTGGACCCAAATCCAGGCAGCGGCCATCAATAGCGGAGCGGGAGAGGAGCAGCTCCACAAGGAAGCGCCTGTCGTTCCCAGCATCAGAGGTGTACTCCTAGAACTAAGGAGCCCCATCTTCAAGAGCGCCTAAAAGGGCGAGGGCGGGGAGGTGTCACCTTCTTCCACCAGCAACCTGAGGTGATGGCTGAGGTGAGAGAAGGAGAAGACATGAGTGGAGCGGGTAATGGTTTGCTGGCCATGCGCTTGATCTTGGATATCCATGAAAAGGAGAAGGAAGAAACTGCCTACCTCCCCTTCTTATGTTGTGCCTCAACTTTTCTTTCGGGGGTCTCAGATGGCTTGATTTAGACACAACTTTACAAGAAACAGGTTTTCAGTTTTTTATTTAAAAGTTATAAGTGAAGGCAAAAGTGGCTGATGTGCGAGTTTGAGGTTGGAGGAGTTTAGGGGATGCAGGAGTGACGATTTCATGCTTATTATTATGGTTAGACACATAAAAGACATAATGTGATAAAAATAACAAAAATCACAAATGGAGCTATTAAAATAGGACGGAGGGAGTAAAATAGAGGAAGTATTTAAAGAATTTACCTAATAAACCTTTTTAACAGGGTTCCTCAAACATAACATGTGAGCCTCCAATCAAAGATTAGTTGGGAAGGTTTATTGGGTAATTATGAAAAATAATATTCCTACTCTATATTTTTATATACCAAAGGCCTTACAACCTCCCTTCTGATTGGATAGAATAGTGATTATGGATAGAATAAAGTGATTATGTGTGACTCACCTTCCCATCCAATCAAAGGTGGTGTAAAACTTTTAGTATAGAAAAAGAGTTGTAAAAATATCAATTTCCAATATATATTTTTTCCTTTGTCCTAGTTGCTCGTCAATTCTAGTCTTTAAGCCAATAATGTCTTCCTTCCCACGAGTAAATACTACAAAACCTTTTATACCCACATTGCTCTTTTTTCCTGTTATCACACAAAGGGTATTGATAACCCTACACCAAATGTCTAATAAAGCCTAACACTTTGTATACTTGGGTTTTGATTGAGTAGAAAAAAATGAGTCCTATGTGACAAAATGAAGTCCACTTTTCTCTATTCAATCAAAGGCCCCATTAAATAGATTAGGTGTAGAAAAATTATTTGCCTTATAAAAATATCTTTTACATACTCCACTCCTTTCCCCACAAGGATGTTGTAGTCATTGACAACATGGTGGGGCACCAACATCATCTTTCCAAACTACCACAACCTCCTCTTCCTCTTCCAAGCAACTTGCTAGCTAAGATAGTACAAATTGTGTACCATGTGTAGTCCCTTTGTAGGATCCCTAACCCGGTCTATTTTTAATTTAATTATGTTGTTATTATATGGTTTTAATGTTAATTGGCCAGTTTGTCATATTTTAGGGTTAAAAGGGGATAATAATTGTCTTATTGAGGTTTTCATTTGATTTTATAAGTTTCCATACTAAACTTAATTTCTGTGATTTTTAAGAAATTTTTGGGGTTTTATGGGATTTTTTCAAAAAAATAGGGCACGGGTCCTACCGTGGGCCCCACATTCGTGTTTTGGGGTGAAGGTCCCACAAGACCCTAAACCCAACTGATTTCAATATTAAAGAGTTGCAAAATTTTAAAATTTTGTTTTAGACATAAAATGAGCAAATTATCTATTTTTAGTATAAAATTCTATTTGTACCCCAATTTTAAATATGATACCCTATAACTTACTATAAATAGAAAATCTTATCTCCATTCTCATTTGGAAAGGGCTGAAATCTAGGAGACTGAGAAGCCCTAATACCCATACCAAAGAAGGAAATCTTGATTTAAGTAAGATTAGTCTTGATTTTTCATTAATTTCTTAAGGTTTTTCTTAATCTCATCTTTTCTAAGGTTGAATCCTATTTTACCCTACTAAAGTATCTGATTTTAATCTATATTTCAAACCTATAATGAAGGATTTTTGTTTATAAACAAAGAAAGCCCTAGATCTACAAGTTTTTAAGTGATTTAGCTTAAATAATCGGATTTATTGAGGTATTAACAAAACCTTAAATGTGGGTAGGGATTTGAGGATATTGAAACTTCGATTTTGGACCAAGAGCTCACTGAAGGTAAGAATTTTTCTTCCAAAATGGGGTTATGTTTCGGATTTGAAGTTTTGAATTATTTATTTGAGTTTTGCTTAATGTTAAGCTTTAATGGTGGGTTAAGTAAAACATGTCATTTTTAGGGATTTTCTTGTGTTTTAGATGATAAATAACTAGATCTATCATTTCCTAAGCTTATATTTCAGTATTATGATGCTTGGAAGTAAGATTAGAATGTTCTTGTCGATTTTGTGTATTTTTGGTTTTGGGTTCGCAAGGTTGAAGACGAACCAAATTTAATTATTTAGGCATTTGAATGACCTTGTTCAAACGGCCATCTGGCTGGCCGATTGAATGGCGAAACGGTAGTTTTGCCATTTTTGTGTATTTTGTTCATTTTCATATTCTTGTTCTTAAATCTCATTGATTAAGTGTACAATGAGTTATTTTTACTTGGAAATGCTACTGTAAAGACATGAATATTACCTTGAAAGTTCTGATGTTGATCAAGTATGAAGTTGGTTACATGTTATTAGATCGTGGTAAGTTATTATTCTTATCCTACATTCATGTTGAGTAATTCTCTATGTTTTACTTAGGATTCCAGCAAGCTTAAAACATGAGAATGAGCATACATGCTTTCACATGTCATACTAAATTATGGGTGAATTATATTTCTATGTCTAGCTTAAGTGTAGTGCTTAGTATGTTTACCTAAATTTAGCATGAAGTTATAATTGACTTGGACTTGTGTCTTTCGATAGTTTTCATCCATGATTTCAGTAAGGAGGAACCATGATAACATCATGAGAGCATGTGTGTATTATGACGAAGGTTTGTTCATAATGCATATGTCTATGCTTAGATTTGAACAATATTACTATGTACACACACTTGTGGAGGTAATTGTGGTGATTATGTGACACATGGATTATGATTGATGCACATATAGCTGATGGGAGCACATCTCATGGATTAAGATTCACGTAGTGTTGCCCACATATGTACTATGTTATATGCATCATGAAAATTATTTATGGATAAGATTTATCGAGATTAGTTATGTTTGATCAATTAGATGCAATTGAGATACTATTGTTTGTAGGATTAATCAATCAAAGACTTATTGATCACTACAATAAAAAGGGATGCATTTATGCATCACTAACAGTCTCATAAGCGTTGCAAATGATTATTAGCGACGCATAATAAACGTCACTATAAGTGTCGCAAAAAGTGTCATCACTAATGCCCATTCACAACGTACAAAAAAAAGCGTCGCTAATAGGACCTATTAGCGATGTATACATATACATTGCTATTAGTAAATCTATGTATTAGCGACACTTATTTTTTAGCGTTGCTAATGATAAGTTATTAGTGACGCTTTTGTATATGTCGCTAATAAAAAAATTATTTTTTAAAAAAGATTAAAAATAACTTATTAGCGATGTATAACTATAAGCGTTACTAATACGTATATGTTGCTAATAGAAAAAGCATTTAAAAAAAATAAAAAAAAACTTATTAGCAATGTATAACGGTAAGCATTGCTAATAAAATAAAGTTTTTTAAAAATTTCAAAGCTCCATTAATATTATAATATAAAAAAATTTAATTAAATAGTGACGCTAAATTATTTTTTAAATATTTTAAAATGTATTAAAAAAATAATTTAGTGATGCTTTTATATGTGTCGTTAAATATGATTTTTTTAAAAAAAATCCTCAATGGGCCATCGGGCCCACCGGGGAAAGGAGAGGGGGCCGGAGGACAGTGGGGTGTCGGAATCCAGACCCCCGGCTCTGCCCCCCACCCCCCTTGTAAGGTCCCTGATTTTTCTACGATTTTCTAGGATTTTTCTGCCATTTTTTTGGTCATTTTTGGCAGGAAAATGTGACGTTTCAGCGTAGGTATATTTATGTATTTTTCCCGTATTTATACCCGTAGAGTTAGGTGTGGGGCTTAGTCGCGGGCCACAGGCCTTGCTGCGCGCTTACGGCACGAAGTTTGGAGCTATAGCGCGTAACCAGTGAGTTAACGCGCATTGGGGACGTAAGTGGAAAAAAAAAGGAGAACAGATAAAAGATTGGGCTCGGCCCGATCCGGAATTGGGTGAACAGTACCGCCGCCACCCCCTTTCCGTATGCTCATTGTGCCCGGCCGCCGCTGGCCGCCGACAGGCCACAGGACGCCGGCACAGGCTCCGCCCCGGCGGTGTGACGCCGAGGGGCCACTGCCCTGGCCGCCCACGGCCGCGCCGCCCTCTTTTCCGGTTAGCCTCACCACTGTCTTTTTTTGGATTCCGCCGCCGCCGTGGGCCGGCGAGGGCCGGCTGGCTGCCCACGGCTTCGCCATGGGCCGGCGATGGCGGGAGGACACTTCTCCCGGCCCCGAACGGCCTCTGCTCCGCCGTCCCGCTCCGTTTCCCCACTGCCCCTGTTTGCCGCCCCTCTGTTTCATGCCGTTCTGCCACCGCCATGGGCCGGCAAGGCCCGACCGGCCGGCCACGGCTCCGCCCTGGGCCGGCGACAGCGAGGAGCCACTCCTCCCGGCCCGGTGGGCCTCGGCACCGCCGCCCCATCCTCTTCCCCCCTCTCTGCACTGTTCCGCCGACGCACTGTTTTGGGCAAATAGTGGCCGCCGACGGTGATCTGCTGCCAATTCGGCCTTCCCCAGCCTCGCCTTGCTCCGGCGAAAGCAGTGGACTACACCTCCATGCCCGATTCAGCCGCTGCCCCCATGGCCACTCCGCCCTTATGGGTTTTCCCCGGTCGTCCCCTATTTTTGGCCTACCCCCGTTTTGGACGTTGTGACTGACGTTATCAGTCGGATGCCGGATTTGATTTGGTGGACCTTAGTTCGGCTCCGCCCCGGCCCGGTGATGCCATTGGGCCACCCCTCTGGGTCTTGTTCAGCCTTGCGGCCAGTAGCCGCAATGAGTTCCGCTTACCGGCACGTGTGCCGTTGACCCTTCTTGCCCATTTTACGCGTTTGGTACCGGATGGCCTCGGGCAAGAATTTGTATGACTTACTATGACAGAAGGTGGATGAGTTCACCGGCACAGGCCTTGGCTAGTGACAGCCTCGTGGCCTTTGCTCGACCGTGACCCTCCCCTTGCTCTCTGTCGTGCGAGATGCACAGCCGCCCGCACCATGAGTATTGGTTGTGGGTGGCGATCGACGATGTCGCCGCTTAGATTGGCCACCGTAGGGCCTTAGCCCTGTTGGCTTTTATGGGCCTTGAGTCATCTCCGTTCAGCCCTCTTCCCCCGCCCCTTTTGGGTCGCGTGTGCATGTGGCCACACTTGTACTTCTGGGTTTATGCGCCGCATTCGTGCCGCCTAACCATCGGTTGGCTTTGCCACCGAGTGGAGTTGACCACTAGAGCCGTCCTCCACCTCTTCTTTGATTCTCGAGCGTTGCCCCACGCTCTCCGCCCTTATGTGGGCCTTTGTTGACCGAAATCGTCGCCGTTGGGTGCTGTCCACGGCCGATTTTGACGTCTTTGTGGCCGGCTGAGCACATTTTAGCAACCGGCCGATCTTCAGTGTGTACACCATCGACCTATGGTCGCACCGCCACTTATGTTGGCACAATATTTCTCCCGGCCGCCCTAGTGTGCTGCCGTAGATCGCGGGTTTTACCGCATTGAGTTCTGACACTCTGTTTGGCCGTGTATAGTTCCAGCGCATCCTAAAATCCTCGGGACAATAGCTCTCTCAGCCAGGCAACGGTTTTGACTGCCAACTCCACCGCCGACGCCACCACTGTCGTGTGCTCGCCATCGAACGTCATGATTACGAGGTAGGGGAGCTTTGAACTCTTAATTTCATGAAGCATGCTTTGAATGAGTGCAGCATGCTAGGATTGTATGATTCCATGCTTGGATGTTAAGTAACGATCCGATTGCATGATGTGCGTGTAAGCATGATTGTATGGTATGATTGATATGCATGAGATGTATGCATGTTTTATGGATGTGGATTATGTATGCGCCGGCGATGGCTAGCAAATATGTCAGTATGTATGTTTGATGTATGCATGTGCTAGTGATGCCTAGCGTGCATGTTTGAAGTATGTTTGACGTATGTATGCATGTGCTAGTGATGACTAGCGTGTATGTTTGAATGTGTGTGCATGGGCTAGTGATGGCTAGCGTGCATGTGTGTAAGTTATGTATATATGACCGTATGTGTATGTTGTACATATGTGTGAGATATACGTATGTATGATGGCTTTTGCCGATGATATGGTTATGTGTAAGTGTATGTGGGCAGAGGTATGGGCAATGGACAGTAAGAGGTAACAGAGGCTTTGTTCGAATTTGGATACGGTTGTGTAAGCGTATGACAGAGGATATGAGTATGGAGGGCAAGGATTAGAATGGATCAGTTTGGGGTGGATTGTGTGTTGGGCATTTGTCAGACAGTAAGAGTGTTCATAATTGTACAAGCATAACGTACGGATTATGAAGTGAAAAATAAGTATAATAAGTGAGACATAAGTAAGAGGGCGACAACTGGGTTGGCTCTGAGGAGCGTTATTTGAGGATGTTAGTGTAAGATGTTTTGGCCATAAGATGGATGGCGAAGTGTAAGATTGTAAGGGTTGGTTGTACAATGAGTTTTGTCCATGATGTAGACGGGTAAGTGAAGTCTGCTACCCTGACGAACTTGGGTTTCAGATCGGGCTTAGCTTCAATTTGACCAGTCGAGGACTGTGAGTTTGTGTGGCATAATTGTACCGCATAATGTACTTAATTCAAACTTGAATTATAAGCACAGTTAATGATAGCGTTGTGAGTTTGAGACATGAGGGTTCGACGGATTAAGTTCCGTGTTTGAGCTGGCCGCTAATGAGTCGGCCGAGCATTTCTCATGTCTTGCCATGGTGTTTATCCTGTGGGATGTTGTCTGTGTGCTGTATAGGGCACCGGATGTCTGATGCTCTGCTGAGAGCAACGTTGTTTTGATTTGGTCTGCGTGCTGTATAAGCCCAGACATTTGATGCTCTGTTGAGAGCGATGTACGTTTCTGACTTTGTCTGCGTGCTGTATGAAGCCCAGACGTCTGATGCTCTGTTGAGAGCGACGTATGTTTTTGATGTGGTTTGTGTGCTATGTAAGTCCAGACATTTGATGCTCTGTTGAGAGCGTTGTATGATTCTGCCCAAGAGTGGCACTGTATGTTTCTGCCCAAGAGTGGCACTGTATGTTCTGCCCAAGAGTGGCACTGTATGTTTCTGCCCAAGAGTGGCACTGTATGTTCTGCCCAAGAGTGGCACTGTATGTTTTTTGCCCAAGAGTGACATTGGCACTATAAGACCTATTATGGTGGGCAATTCTCTGGCACTATAAGACCCATTATGGTGGGCGATTCTCTGGTACTATAAGACCCATTATGGTGGGCGATTCTATGGCACTATAAGACCCATTATGGTGGGCAACTGTATGACCCCTTATGTGTGGGTGTTTATGTTTGCGCGCTCAGGTAAGTAGTATCATGGATCTACTCTTACCTGTTTGATCCAGTGCCCCATGAGCATTGGTGTGCCTTACCTTTGGAAAAGTCCATGACATCTAGTCACTCCCCGGAGGTTAAGGTGTTGCCCTAGTGGCATTCTTTTCCATTTCGACGCTGGAGTTTATTAGTTGTAATGAGCTTCAGTGGTCGTTGATATGTGTACGATTATGTGTACGAGTACGACTGTACGAGTGTGAGTACGACTGTATGTGTATGAGCAGGACTGTAAGTGTATGAGTATGAGTAAGACTGTAAGAGTGTGTATGAGCAGGACTGTAAGAGTGTGTATGAGCAGGACTATAAGCATATGAGTATGAGCACGACTGTAAGAATATGAGTACGATTGTGAGAATATGTTTCTGAGTAAGACAGTAAGTATGATTTTGTGCAGACTGTACGAGTGAGGTTGTACGAGTCTGATTGTACGAGTAAGGTCATACATGTATGGGTAAGCTGTATGAGTGAGCATACGATTGTACGAGTAAGGTCGTACAAGTATGTGTATGTTGTATGAGTATGCGTACGGTGGTACAAGTAAGTTTGTATGACCTTGGATAAGGGTATTTGTGTAAGTTTGTATGACCCTAGATAAGGGTGTTTGTGTAAGTTGATTTGATATTATGATTTTGGCACGATGGTGCCTTCGGTATGTTTGTGGCACGATGGTGCCTTTGATATGATCGTATGTGTATGTGCACGATATGATTATATTATGTAGATTGCTTCATGTTTGAGTTGCATGACGCATGTGTTTATGAACTTGTGAGTTCACCGTTGGGATTTTCCCTACTGGGTATTTTCCTACTAAGTATGAAAATACTCACCCTACTACTTTTAGCCCCGTTGTACGGGAGGTTTTGCAGGTTGTGCGGAGAGCTCCTGGAGATGGACGCTCGTTTCAGCGGTGGATTGATTCCCATTGACTCAGGTATCTGCTTGACTCATTGCGAGTTTATTTGTGCCACGATCTCCTGCATTGAGTGAGACGAGACATCATGATGTTTATTCTGGACTTTCATTTGGATGAGTCTGTGGACTGTTATGAGACTTGTACTCAGGGATGCCTGGGAGAGTGATTTGTATTTAAAAGTCTATGATCATAGCAAATTTATTCGTACGTGTGTTTTCGAGTAGCGCCTGATGATATTTGCTTTGACAGTACGATGTTTAACCGTATGATGTTTTAAAATTATAAACTGTTTATATAGGTTTTGATTTTATCGTTTTGACTCCGATTTATGGAAAGAAAAAAAAATTTCTATGAGTTTTAAGAAAAAGGGATGAAAAATCTCGGGTGTTACACTCCTAATGGTCCCTCCTCTCCCAGGCTCCACCCCCTCCTCTAAAAATCAGAGGAGGGGGGCAAAGTAGGGGGAAGGGGGGAGCGGGAGGATGGCGACGGTGCCATCCTCCGACCCCCCCTCTCCCTGGCTTTGCCCCCTCCTTCCTCTCCCCCACCTCCTTTGGAAATTAGATGAGGGGGGGGGGGGGGGTGCAGTAGAGGAGAGAAGGGGGACCGGGAGGGGGGGGCGGACAGTGGGGCGTGGGCGGGGGGTGGTAGGGCGCATGAAGAAACGGTACGATGGGGGACCGGGGGGCCCTTTATAAGTAGCGGGTGAAATTTTACCCGCGTAAATCATTAGTTAAAAAACATTTATTAGCAACGCTCCTAATGAGCGTCTGTATTAGTAATTATATCGGCGATGTAATGTATATATGTCACTACTAATACATTTTTAGCAACGTATAGCACTATACATCGCTAAAACAAGTTTTTTATTATTTAAAAATTTATTTCTCTACTCACTCTCTCTCTCTCTCTACACTCACCACTCTCTCTTCACTCTCTACCCTCTCTTTCCTCTTTTTGATCTCTCTCTCCTCTATCTCTTTCTCTCTCCTCTCTCTCTCCCTCTCTCTCTCTTTCTACACACTATCTCTCCTCTAATTTTAATTTTTTTATTTTTAAAAAAAAATTAAAAATAAAAAAGAAATAAAATAATTATTATTAGGGACACATAGAAATACGCATCGCTAATAGGATAGATATTAGCGATGTATAATAATATACGTTGGTATTAATATTTATTTTATTTTTTATTTTTAAAATATAATAATTTATAAAAAAAATATTAAAAAATTAAAATTAATTAATCTCCCTCTCCTCTCTCTCTTCTCTCTCTCCCTCTCCTCTTTCTCTCCCTCTCCTCTTTCTCTCCCTCTCTGTCTCTAGACACTATCTCTCATCTAATTTCAATTTTTTATGATTTTTTATTTTTAAAAATTAATTTTAAAAATAAAAAAATAAATAAATAATATTATAGATGCATAGGTGACGTATAATACTATATGTTGCTAATACGTATACTATTATGACGTATATTCCTATACCCAACAAATAATATTTATTTTTTTTATTTTAAAAATATAATATTTATAAAAAAAATCTAAAAATTTAAAAATTAATTAATCTCCCTCTCCTCTCCCTCACCTCTCCTCTCCCTCACCTCTCCTCTCCCTCTCCTCTCTCCTCTCTCTCCCTCTCCCTTCTATCTCTCTTCTCTCTCTACACACTATCTCTCCTCTAATTTTAATTTTTTTATGATTTTTTATTTTTTAAAAATAATAAAATAAAATAAATACTATTAGCGACACATAGAAATATACATCACTAATGGGGTATGTATTAGCAACATATAATACTATACGTTGCTAATACCTATACTATTAGCGATATATATTCATATACGTCACTAATAGTATTTATTTATTTCTTATTTTTAAAATATAATAATTTATAAAAAAAATTTAAAAAATTTAAAATTAATTAATCTCCCTCTCCACTCTCCTCTCTCTCTCCTCCCTCTCTCTCATCTCTCCTCTCTCTCTCCCTCTCCCTCTCCTCTCTTTCTCACTCTCCTCTTGATGAGTAGTGTTGCTCAAGATTTGGTGCCTCCCCAGGTGGAGATGAGTTAATTGTGTGTTGAGAAGAACTAAATGCTATGTGTTATTGATTGAAATATATGGACCCTAAAAATCCAAGTGATACATCAAAGTGCACCGGCTTATCACATATAGCTGCTTGGGATTTTGATCCTAACAGGTAGGCTTGCTTGGATTTCGGTCTTCGTAAGCAGGGCTACTCAGGAGCTTAGTCTTGACAGGTAGGGGTTGCTTGAGGGTTTCGGCTTTGAGGTGCAGGTTTACTTGACATAGGGTTGCTCTAGGGCTTCGGCCTTGAAGGGCCAGTTTATGTGATGATTGGGTTGTTCGGGGGTTTTGGCCTTAATGAACATGTTTATTCTCTTTGTTATATGAGGTATTCACCAATTACATTTGTTGTTGCATATGTATGTGATATAATGCTTAATTACACAGGTTGTATAGGAATAATTGAGTTTATAGGGTGAATATTTACAATTGAGAATGCTTATAACTTAGAATAGTTATGCATAACATGTATAATGTGTTTGAGATACTTATGCAGGATGAATGCATGCATTGAGAATGGATTATGAATGATATGATATTGTGATATGTCATGTGGAATGATATGCATGATGAATGTATGCATTGAGATAAGATCACGAATGAGATAATATTATGATACGCCATGTGGAATGATATGTAGCATGAATGTATATATCAAGAATGGATCATGAATGAGATGATATTTTGATATGCCATGTGAAATGGTATGTAAGTGATATGTTGATGATATCATGAGTATGTGTATGTGATGAGTAGTCATGATATAGGGATCCACAGGTTATGTAATGTCCCATGGTGAATTGGTGTGTTTTATATGATGGATTCTATGTGAAGTATTTGTGATGATTTCGGATTTACTCTATCGACGTATAAAACCTTGCTGAGTATTTTTACTCACCCCTCTTTCTCATGTATTTTCTGTTTCGGGGTTGTATGGTGCGACATGCAGGTGATCATGACTTCGTGTATGAGGAGTAAGTGGTGGATGGCTTGGCATAGGAGAGGATGCCTCGAAACATTGTGTTCCCTACTTGATTATGCAGCATGTTACCTTGAGTTTTATTCTATGTTGATTCTGTTACATACTTTATTCACTAGTTTGGCCTTTGACTCATGTTAACTTTATGACTTAAGCCGTTTGAGGGCTTAATGACTTAAGTATGTGGGTGTTTTGTGAGGACTAATTATTATATATTGTCCTTTATTTCTCCTTATTTTCTCTTTTACAAAGTGTATGGTGCACCACTCCATAATGATTCACCCATATGAGGGGTTAAGTCTTCTGCATAGATCAATACTTCGTCGCCCCCTTGCGCACCGACCTACCCTTGGACTGGGTCCAGCTCGGGCTAGGCGGGTGCCAGGGCATGACACCCTTCCTCCACTCCTCTTTCTTAATAGCATGTGAGATGGGGTAGCGAGGTAGGGCTTGGGGGGAGTGTAAGAACCATCATAGAAGGCATAGTCGATGTTGTGTGTAAACGAAAATAAATGTATTGGAAAATCCCATGATTAAAGACAATTTAAAAATAAGAAATGTAACAACCCGACCTGACTAAGGGTCCATAAATCTCAAATTAAAATTTTATTTTTTAAATGAGGAAACATTATATGTATATGAGAGTTGTAACATTCCTCTATGTACTACGTAGCTTCAAAGTTTCCCTGTACGTAGACTAGAATAAAGCATATCTTCATAAAAATTTTGGATCAGGCTAACATTGTTGTACCGTTGGTTGCCTATGTACGTATTAGATAACATATCCAATGTTATCCCAATACGATCATATCCGAACTATGCCTGACAGTTATTACATACATGAGGCAGCACAAAATCATAATAGTCATAATACTTATAATCCAATAAAAATATTAAGAGTTAAATGAAAATCTTATAAATCATCGGGGTTAAACAAAAGTTAACAACTTATCACACATCTCACTCAATCAAAAAGTGGAGCAAAACACATCAAAGCATATTGGGTTATATTAGATCACATCAGATCATATCATATTTCATCCGACTATATCAAATTAGATCGAAGCATATTAGATCACAACATAACATATTAGAACTTATCAGATCATATTAGATCAGAGCATATCAAAACATATCGGATCATATCGGATCAAAATAGAGCATTTTAGAGTAGATAGAATCAGAGTAAAACAAATCATAACACATCGGACTAAAGCATAACACATATATTATGTAGCATCTTAAGCTAACAACTTAAGATGCACATGGGCTTAATAACTATATATTAAATGAGAAGGTCAGAAATGCTTACTCCTTTGAAATTCTTCTGAAGTAGCAGTATTCAAAGTTACTCCTTCCATCAGGGCATCCTCCCATTCAGGTGCAGAGATGGTTGATAGAGCCTCCTCTTACTAAAAAGTATTTCTTTCATTATACCTGAAGGTTACATACATACTCTCTCCTTTCCTAGGGCTTATCACTATTTGCATGCTCAAAGGTGTCAGACATAACCTCCCCTTACTTAGAGACGCTTTTCACTATTCATGCTCGTAGGCAATGGACAAAACTTTCTCTTACTTGGATACACTTCTCACTTTTCGCGCTCATAAGTGATGAGCAGAGCCTCTTCTTTCCCAAAGTTATTTTCCCCCTCTAGAGCGCCCAACTCAAAAATCTCATTATGTTCGATACCTTTGAGCATGCAAAGGTAATGAACCCGGGGAAAAGGGAGTGTCTGTTTGTAGCTTTTAAGCACAATAAAAGAAACATTTTGGAGCAAGAGGATGCTCTATCCATCATCTCCAAACCTGAAGGGGAGGACACCCTGATGGAATGAGCAACTTCAAATACCTCTACTTCTAAGGAACTTCAAAGGAATAAGCCTTTATGACCTTTTGATTTAATATATAATTAGATGAGCACATTTATATCTTGAGTTGTTAGCTTAAGATGCTAAATAATATATATGTTATGCTCTAATCTGATGTGTTATGATCTATTTTATTTTGATTCTATCTGCCTTGAAATGTTATGTTTTGATCTGATATGATCCGATGTGTTTTGATATGCTTTAATCTAATATGATCCAATAAGTTCTAATATGCTATGTTGTGATCTAATATACTCCAATCTGATATGATATAGTCAAATGAAATCTAATATGATCTGATGTGATTTGATATAATCTAATATGTTTTGATGTGTTTTGCTCTGCTCTGTGATAGAGCGAGATGTGTGAATCTACTAATTTATTAGCTTCTGTTTTAGTCTGACAATTTATGAGATTTTTGTCCAACTCTAAATGTTTTATTAGATTATAATTATTATGACTTTTATGATTTTGTGTTGTCTGATATATGTAATAACTATTAGGCAGAATTACGTTCGGATCTGATCATATTAGAATAACATTAAAAATATTATCTAATATATACGTAGGCAACTAATGGTACAACAATATTGACCTGATCCAAATTAATTATAATTATATACTTTATTATAATCTATATATAGGAAAGCTTTGAAGATCTATAATACATAGAGGAACATTACAGCTTTCGTAAACATATGATGTATCCTCATTTAAGGAAGAAAATTTAATTTTAGATTTATGGACATTGGGTAAGGTTGGGTCATTACAATGAAGAATGATGAAATAATTTGTCTTTGATTGAAAATTGGAGGCGTATTATCAATTTAAAAATTTTCCTTTAAGTTACACATTGAAGAAGATGAAGAGCTTAGATTCCAAGTCACCTTGAAATAGCGTGGATGCCTAGAACAAGGTTCATGATATTCAAAAATCAATAAACATATTTGAAGGCTATTATTAATCATCTGCATTAATTTTACATCAACTCAAAATTGACGAAAAACAATTGAATTGAAGATTTTGAGTTTGAATTTAAAACTATATTGCACTCAAATATTTGACTTGCAATACTAAAAAATTTGATACATAGACATGAAAACAACAAATTTTAGACATAAAACATGCGAATAAGAACGACTTCTTACTGTTATTCATTTTCAGAGTCAAATGTGCCGCTGACTGTATGGGAATATTCTACCTTGAAGGTGTGCGCAAGTTCGATTGTCTAAGAGACCAGAAAGATCGGGTATATTTTGCAATTGGAGAAGCCGTAGAGTCTCTTCTTGTTGAAAGTCTTTTGTCTTCATATTTTTCTCTCTCTTATTTTGAGACTTTTTTCTATGGATACTTTTGATTTAGAGAAATTTAAATTAATCATTATATACTCTGAATCTACTCAAGCTTCTTGGAGTTTTTGCTTGTTCTCAAGAATGTGAGATAAGTTCTTTACACCTTATCCAAAGCTTGCTAGGTTGGGGATGCATGAACCTCTGCCTAGTCTTCTCTATTAAGGCATCAGGGAGGCCACAGGTAGGTCAGATGGACCTCTCCCATCCCAATGTTCTCTTGGTTGAGATAGTGTGCTTTGGGAGGGGGACATTCTTGCACTCAAATCACAGAAGTAACAAAGCGGTTGGTTTCATGCCGAGAAAGCATCTTTCTCGGCTTGGGAAACCAACTATTGTTTCCATCGGGGGCCTTCTCTAGCATTTCCAAAATGGTGGGAAGAAGCTAGGGCAACTTGTCACTCCATCATGGGCATCTATGTCGCCAAGGTAGAGTTGCTAAGGGGACCTTAGGATCCAAAGGGGCGAAGGCTGGTGGGAAGGGGTGAAGGATGAGGTAAGGAATTGAACAAAAAAAGGATGGTTAAGGGCCTTTATTATTATGGTCAAGAGGACTGATTTTGCTGTTTTAAACTCGGTTCATTAACCAGTGTGGGATAAAACGGGGCGGTAAGAGAGGCGTTCTTTAGAGAAGGGAATCATCATCTTCTCTATTGACAGTATATATGCCAAATATAAGAAACACATGAAAGCCCTTCGTCTATGTATCCACTAGTGCATGTTAGCATCAGTCTACGTATCCATTAGTGCATGTTAACATCAGTGGTATTCATGCTTATGTGTTACTGACGCTAACATGAATTAGCGTGTATCCGTCAATCTCAAATATTAGGAACTTTGGTGTATTTCTTAGGTGAGGAAGAATATTAAAAATGTTTCTTTAGAGAAGTTTGGAAATATATCCAGAGAGAGAATTTTCATTATTTTCATTTTTTTGGTTAGTAATTCGGAGACACATTAATGCAACCGATAGAAGATAGTTTTCGGGGGCCTCACTTATTGAAAGCTCCTTTTAACAAACATGGCGGGCCAGTTCTACTCCAATTAAATTCATGGCGAAGGAGATGAAAATTTGGGAGACCCATCCTTCCCCAAGCCATGTGAGGAATTAGAACCTTGTAATTACCGACAACTTGCTATCCACTTCAATTCTCAGAGAACAAGAATGACCCTCCATATCAGGGAGAACGTGGACGGACTTCCAATATGTGCATCTATAATGCAGTATCCTTAATTAGGTGTGTGCCGGACCCACCATTCCAATTGATTATGACCCAGTACCATGCAGAATTGCTGATTCCATGGTTTCACATTATAGACTGAAAACATGAATCTGCAACAGTAAGTAGGAGTTTCAACACTGCGACATGCAGATTTGATGGTTGATGTTTATGATATCAAATCTCAAATTTATAATTTACATCCATGTAGCTAATTTAGTCTGTCGTCACTTTTCTTTTCATATGAGGTACAAGACTGAAAGGCAGCAGAGGTCATGGGGCTTTCCCTGCCATGTACCCTGAAACATTAATGAAGATGCTGAGAAGCACTAAACCAGCAAAGAGAAAGTGGATTTTGCCCATTCTCATCTAATCTCAGCAAGGATACCTACATCAAAGGGAGAGATGGGCGGTGACGAGGTGATCGAAATAGATGAAGAAGAGAGAGGAGAAGATGGGAGACAAGATAAGGGGTCGAGAGACTGCGCAGACTGGTTGGATGGGTTCCTAACTCTGAAAGGCACGACATCCTCCAGCAATCCTTGTGCAGTCCTCCCCACTGAATTATTTGCACCGGCCTTTACAACTTCTCCATCCGGAGCTGATCCATTTCTCTCAGTAGTTGAAGTGACCATCAATGAAGGGCCCTCCTCCAGCTTGGCTTGGGCGTGCAACTGGGTGTCTCGTTGTTGTGGTTCCGCGGCATGCTCGGCCAGGCTTGACATTCTTGGCCTTTTGCTGGCATGAAGGGCGGACGAGAAGTCGGTGGGCCGGCTCACAAGGAAGTGGGAGTAGGCAAAATGGAGATGGAGACCCTCGTAGGTGACGATCAGCATGTCGGGATCTTCCTTTGATCTTTCCACTTGCTTCTTGGCAGTGCATCTTGGGTTCGTGCACCTGTAGTAGCTCCTGCCATATCAAAACCAAGAACTTTTCAGGGAACAAATGAAACTGGCCTCATAAATCATAATCAATCGTAAACGAAAGAAGAAACTAGAAGTACTGGACCACGTCCTGATCAACCTGCCACACTGCTCGTCCTAACACTACAGGATGGCCCAGCATTCAATTACATTCAGAATGGACCAGCTAATTGTTCTACTTTTCCGTCTGGGCAGATGTTGAATTCAGCTTTCAGCACTCAGCAGTAAGATAGCTTCATGGCAATTTAGCTAATCAGCTTAATGCTCTTAAGTTGAGTTTTACAGAAACTTTCTGGTTTGTGCCGATATATCTTATGGGGGAACTTGGAAGGTGTTACTTAATATTCAATGCATCTTTTTTCGGAACGTGACAAATATATGGTCACGCCCCTTTTGGGAAATAACTCTCAATGGGAAAGGGTGGGCGGATGAATGCAACATAATGGAGTTGGTAGGGACATCTGTAATAATTTCAACAGTATCTTTTTTCTTCTCATGAGGCCTGGAACCAAGAAAACCAGTGAGCAACGTACAATTCCTTTTTAGTGAAAAAGTGCATTCGAACTTGATCAAAATCTCCAGTAAATAAGACCTGGAGCAGATGCTTGGAACCGGAAAAATGATGACATGGAAATGAACTTAGTTCCACAATTATCCTCATCGTTGGAAAAGAATAACAATGGAGTAGAGTTCACCAAAGATTCTTGTGATTCTATTAAGATTCATTCTTGAAGTACGAAGAGGAGGGAGAACTACCTGGGATTTGGGCTGTTCTTTATCGATTTCTGCCCGTATTTCCTCCACTTGTAGCCATCGTCCGCCATTGCATTTCCGCTGCTCTTGATCTTCAAGGTATATTTGTTTTCCATCTTACCGAAGCCCTTCTCGATTAGAGAAATCCTGCAACAATCAGTACATGTTTTTTTTTTCCTTAGGAATCAGTGCACGATTCATGAAATTATCAAAATTCATGAAACTACTGTTTAATTAGAAGAATTGAGAAGAACACAGTATCAGTATCAGTATGGATGAACATACGGCGCTCGTGATGAGGTAGTGGTCCGCTGATCACTGGGGTCGACGCTTCTGTAAGTTGATGACAACGCCGTCTCAATGTCTTCAATGGTAGGGCCGGAGTAGACATTGGAGATGAGAGGGTTGGCAGTGGCTTCCGACGAGACGCCTGATCCAGACTCAACCACCTTGGGAACAAAGAAGAAGGGACTTTCGTCGTCGAGGAGCTCTCTTACGAGCTCATCCTCGGACCCATTAGACCAAGTCAAGCTCCAGTCTTCAGTTCCGGCCATGGACACACCATATGGCCAAGACGAATAGGCTGGAGGAAGAACAAAAACAAAGAAGTGGAGAATTGGGCTGCTTAGGAAGATAGCAGAGCAGGGCAGAAAGAGTACCTATTTTCTATGAACAAGCAAATACTGCCTTTGTTTAAATATTTGTTTTTACCTCAACTTGAGACTTGAGAGGCAATAGAATTTGGCCGAATACTAGTTTGGGCAACTCATGTCCTGTGCTTTCTTTTTTAGAGTAGAGTACACTTTGCCTGATTTTTGTTTCTTTTCTATTGTTGTATATGTGTATTATATGGCGTCGATGAGGTTAGATGGAAATTAAGGTGGACTTAAACCACCTGACCCATGACCTCCATTCAACTAAAGCAGGAGTCAACTACCCCAAGAGCATAATTTGATCTGCTTCCTTGTCTTTTGTTTAATGGAGTTGCTTCTTCACATCTAATTACATGCCTTAAAACATGGTTATTTTTGGAAGCCGTGTGATGTGTGACATGTGTCTAGACCAACTTCCAACTTACCAACTCTTGTTCCATCACATAAATATCACTTGCATGGTAAACATTGCATATCTCTAAAGCGCAATATCTCCCTACCCTTTTGCTGTGATTTTCTTTTACATGGAGTACTTGAAACATTCGTATCTGTTGAAAAAATATAAGGCCTACATGTCTACTTTGTAATATGAGCTATAAACATACGTTTATACGAGCTTAGGTTCACATAGTCGAGTGTGAGCCCAGGCATCGAGCATAGTCGAATTTCAATTTAACAGCACACATAACTTGGGGGTAAAATGGTTTTTACCCCTTCCTCGTCAGATCTCCATGGTCCCTCAGCTCAGCAAACTTTATCCTTGCAATATATGTATCGTTCAAAGTATTTCTTAAAACCAGTCTTCAAATTAAATATTAAATATACCCATCAGTAAATACGAAAATAGCGTATGTAGTGTCCCATCCGGAATACGCTGTTAGCTTTTTCGTCCTTTCAAGCTCTAACCTTAAATGAGGACCCAATACTCAATTATAGTTAAACACACAAATCACAGTTATAAGTTACAGCACTCTTAATAAGTATTTCTTCCCACACGTTCTCTCCCAAAAGTAGTGTTTTATCAATTTACACATTTAACCACACGAAGTCTAGAACATGTCCCCGGCCCCTTCATTTCCCCCCCTTTAAAACGATTTCTTTGACGATATTGATGTTATGCAACATGTAGAGCCTAGAGAATTCAGCAAATTGGGATTTCATTAGATGTGCACCCAATAGAATATGACAAGTCATCTACCCCTTCAACTCGCAACTGCACTCTTAAATCTTAATTAATTACGCTCGGTCCTATCCTTGAAGGACCATAGACCAAGTCCAGCACATAAAAGTCGTAAACTGACGGGCCCGAGAAGCTCGGAATTTTGGGCAACTCTTGTGATTACAGGCATGAAATGGAGATGAGATGGTTCGTTAGTTTTGTGGTGAGATTTTGACTGAGCAGGGTTGGGAATATTGGTATTGGTGGGGGTTCACCGGTGTTCCCTGCTCCACCCCACCCCACGGAGGAAGATGACGGAGGAGGAGTTGACTGGCAGAACAGTGGGGTTGACAGGTCCTAAGTCAGCCCTGTGTCGCACTCGCCCCCACGGCGGCCCCAAGTCAACGTTTTGGCAACATCCAGGGAATGGGCCCCCCAGAGGATTAATGGGCTGGAAGGTGTAGACAAAGTAGAGGCGTGTCCAATGGGCCCCGTGTCGGATCTCACATGATAAAGCCCGTGGAACGGTTGGACAGGTCCCCATCCCGCCCAACAACGACGGGCTAACCACTCCCCTCCATCTCCCTCCTGCCTCTCGATCTCCAGAGATGAGCCCAGTTTGTTGGCAGCATTCAACGGCGAGAGTGCTTCTGTTACATTACATGTTATTCGATCAGCATTCAGCTACGTGACAGAGCCAGTGGTCCATTACCAACCGTGGCTCTCGTGACCAACATGCAAATGCATACGGGGATCTATACCGGGCTCTAACTCAATTGCGGATGAGAAGATTGGCCCAGTGATGAACAAAGCCTTGATTTCTCGTCGTCCTCATGCTTAAGAGATCATCCCAAGCCTTGTCATACCGCCAGAAAATGACAAGAGTTTGAGATCCAACACGTGATGTCAAGGTTGACCTCTGTGAGGGGAATTAAATGTGGACAGCTAGAACGACGAATCCGAACTACTGAACTTACGACACAAGGTCAAACCTAGATGAACTGGTTCCATGTACCCTTTCAACGGCAATTTACTCTGGGAGAAGACCTCAACTTGGGCGGTCTTTCCTTCCCATTCAGTGTCCCAAGTCAGATGACTCCGCAGTTAAGGAGTGATAAGTCTGACCGATACAAGCTGCAGTATCCCAGAGAATTCTCACTATTAATTTGTATCTCTTACCAAATAATCTTGACCAGATATGCATGCCAGAATCATAAATAAGCGGTTTCGGAATTATGGCAACGGCTGCTGGAATGCTGAAGAGCTACTTCTCACAATCTCAAGTAAATTTTGGCCGAGAAAGACTTCCATGTACAGAGACCCAGCAACCAGCCGTATCTACGTGATCAACTGCATCAACCATCCACTTAGTAGATAGATAAGACAGGTCTATAATAAATTGAAGAAACCACTTGGGTGGAAACTAATCCACAATTATGGAATGGTGTTCTTAATCCATGAAACAGAAGAGGTCATTGTCAGGAGCCAAGCCCTCTGCATAACGCGTCCTCAAGCACCACTGTCCACTGCGCCGTCGATGCTTACCAAGCTGTTTTCCATGGCTCCCTCATTTGAGAAGTTTGGAATCAAAAGCACCGCTAATATCCTTTATCTAGAAAAAAACGTCTTGTATATTGAAAGGATCCCGTTATCTCTGTGCGCCGGCATGATTTAAATTGCGCAGCCCACAATTTTAAGGGGGCATGTTAATTTTTAAAATCCACCTGCTCTGGAGCCGCCGGATCATGTGCCCCCGGTGCTTCTCAACTATTATAATATTAAAATTATAAAAAAAAAATTAACATAAACTAAGAGTTTGTACTTCCCAATGAAAAAATTAAAAAAATTAAGAAAAATTAAAACTAAGAACTATTCCCTGCCAACCAACACGTCAATTTAGGGGTTAGTTGAACTTTGAAACTAAACTCATTGAATGAGTAAACAATTGAAATGGTATAGAATTCTAACGAAGAGAGGGAAAGAGATGCTCAAAAAGTAAATGAAAGGGATTTAACTAAAATGAGTGGACTAAAACCAGTGTGAGTTTAGACACGGCGAGTCATCAGATGCATTAATAGAACGGCGAGGTGGGTAGTTTAAACACGCTGGTTCTTAAATAGCATAAGGCCGGGCAAAATAGGTTATTTAAATTAGGGCCGGAAATTAGGTCGGGTTGGGTCAAATCAAGTTAGGTTGGCCTTGACCTTCACTAAAATTGGGTCGGGTCATAACTCACCTTATTTTTAAATCAGGTCAAAAATCTAAACCTTAATTCTATTTGAGTCGGGTCGGGTTGGTTATGCAGGTAACCCTATTTTTTTTTCATAATTTTTTTTATTAAACTTGTATTATATATCTTCTCTCTTTACAAAAGGCAAACACAAATAAAATTAAATACATTACAATATTAATTTGAAATGTTTAGTTTTTTAACTAATTTGTGGATACACTTTTTGTTGTAGCCATCAACGAAGACCTTAGAGGTATAATATTGCATTTTCTCTATTCTATGAGAATGATAACAAAATAGACCTTCAAAATTTATTTACTCATGATCAGCCTACTTGGCTTTCAATATTCAACATGTCTTAATTTTAAAATTTCAGTAACTACTTTTATATGGCTGCTCATAACCCTACTCTCCTTTGCAAAAGGTGACACTTAATTATAATTTTTCTCTTTCGAAAACTATCCCTCATCAAGCTCTATTATCCGCCTATCTGGATACATGTTCCTAACCTGCTCCCTATTATGAATATAGACTTTCAACAAAGAGCTAAATTCAGTGTGCTATGTATCCTTCTAAAAGAGAGAGGATGAATAATGAATACAACAAAATATGACATATTTTCATTCCATTCACTACACCTAAAAGAATAATAATAAAAAATTAAACTATATATAAATTAACCACATTTTGAAGATATCATCATTTGTTATCCCAAAAATGGATGTATACTACAAAACAAAATATACGTGATTACACTTATACTCAAACAACTAATTTATGCTCAAATTTATGTTTAAGCACCTCTAGTTCAACATAGTATGCAATAAATAAATACTATAATAATAGTATAAATATATCCAATAGACCAACACCATAATAATAAGGTTCTTTGTTATTTATAGTCTTGGTAAAAGTCAGTTTGTGTGGGTCGGGTACGACTTGACCCAAAATTCAAAAATGGGTCAAGAGCCTAAAACCTGCCCCTGACCCTACCTGTAGTTGGGTCGGGTACAGGGTTAAGCTGGTCGGGTTCGGGTCGAGTAAACGGGTCGGGTTGTATTTTTCCAGCACTAAATTAAACCCACTTGCCCCTTGCATGACATAGACCCTTACATCAAAATCCAATATTATACAAAGTATCCAATATTATACAAAGTTGGGGTACACATTAACACTAACATGGGTGGCCGGGCAAAGTGGATAATTTAATGAAATATGCTTACTTGACGTTGAAAAACGTGCGTAAAAAGTCTTCTTCGTCTTTCTATCACCATTGTATCATTATCATAGGTCCTATTCATCATCAGGGCCGGCTCAATATAATTAGGGGCCTTATGCAAAATATTTAACGTTAATATTTAGTATCTAATGTAATAGTAATATGTTAATTAAATAATTTTACTTAAAATTTATCCTTCTTACTTTTTGAGTGGTAAATTTATTAATTAAATTTTTATAATCAAGTTTTGCTAAGATATCTTTTTCAATAGATAAAATTGTAAACAAAACAAAACATATTTTATATTAGACATATTTGTTATTATACATTTGCAAACAAAACAAAGCCTTGAAATATAAAACTATGATAAAATTATAAGAAAATAGCAATATAGCTAAAAAAGTAATATAAATTAAAATTTAAAAATTAAAATATCAAGAAAAGATTGATGTGACCAGTAATCTCCAAAATTGCAAGAAATGAGTGAGTATAAGAGATGAGATGAGAGTCTTTGTCCTAACACTTGAAAATTGAGATAAATGTAGAATCAAAATAGGTGAGAGATGAGAGGAGTTTAACTTATTTATGATATGCACATAAAAGAAAACCTTATTGAGCTTTGAAATTATTGATAGAAAGTAGAACTTAGTTTCCTTTATACTTTGAAAATTAAAATATTTTAAAGAATAAATTAAAGCATATAACTGTTGGCTATATGTAATTTCTTTTATGACTTGGATTTTTAGAATAGACAATTTTAAAGTCATTAATTATGACAAAGGACGTGGAATAACTTTGTGTCTTTTCAAAGCTATTTAAGTCTAATTTTTATAGGCTACTAGCTAGGTAAGAAAAATAGACTACTAGGTAAGGAAAGTAATACATTAATTAAGGGGATGAGACATAAAAAAAATATTATTTCTCATCAATGCATTAAAATTTTATCTATTAAATATAATATATAAATATAATATTTTTAATATATATAGAATATATTTACATAAGACCTTAATTTTAGGTAGGGCCTTAGGCAACTGCCTAATGGTCAAGCTGCCCTGTTCATCAATGGTAATGAAAAGATGAAAGACTTTTCACATACGTTTTTTAACATCACGTTAGCATTTTAATTTAATCCCATTGGTCCATGAATAACCTAGACACTTAGGTCAAAATCTAACCGGGTTTACATTGACATGCGTGAGGCCGGGCTCACATGAGCGGGACTCAAATAGAAGTTTCGGCGCAAGGCACCTGATCGGCCGTTGCCCTGATGTCCTTGTGCATTTTCAGACAAAGTTGATAGTCATTGGTAGCGGGCTCAAAAGCGACAGCCACGCGTGGTGCCCAACAAATCGAAAGGATAAGGAAGCATACCTATAACGCCCGTCACATGTAATAGCACCATTCTCTAACCGAGCTTCGAGCTCCTAAGTGCAGTCAATGGCTAAATACAAGCTCCATTAATGAATCCGTGGCTGTCTTATGCGTTTAACAAGAGATCTCAAGCGTTTGATGTATTATCAAATCCATCAAACGGCAGGCAGTCCCAAACTTGGAGAAAATTCACTAGGAGCAGGCAAAAGTTTACAGGACCACAAAAACGATATCTTCATTATCTTTCAAGTTTTAACTAGTCATGGGTAAAACCACCTTACAGCGTGTACCTCAGCCGGTATTTTCGTAACCAATCCTCACCTCTCTCAAGGTAGTCCTCCCTAGTGAAAGTTTGATTCAAGAAATGTTGAGAAGCAGCAAAGGTGGCAGCTCCACGCCATGAATCCAGAACCGGATCAGATGCCCTAACAACTCTTATAGGAGACATGACGGGCCGTATTTTGCGGACTCCAGCTTCCAGGCGAGCTTCCATGCCAGCAAATAAACAACTCCCACCGGTCATAAGTATAGAATTGGTGATTCTTGCAGCAATTGTGTCGTCTTTAAAGGGCAACCTCCGAATTGAGATTCCAACCATTTCATCCATTCCTGCCTGGTCTATCCCAACCATGCTTGGTTGAAATAAAATTTCAGGACACCTGAACCTTTCAACACCAAGAACAATTCGGAAATCTTCTGCTGTCAGAGGACGGGTTTGGAGTGCAGGCTCAGTGTGGGAATGCAAGGAACCCACATCATATTTTGCAACAAAGGTTGGGTCAATGTCCTGTTGTCAACGCAGTTGATAAAATTAGAAGCTGTTCTCTGAGATGCAACAATTGATTACTTACAAACAAAACCCCTAAAAAAGGTTAAACAGACAGCTCTTCTTGAACAACTTATTTTTCACCCACTGTGAGGGGCCTCTTTATGCCACATACAAGTCATAACCGGGTATAAATTACATACCTGAAGACGAGAGGTAAGTCGTGCTAGTTCTGCTTCATCCTCATCAGGTCCATCATCTTCATCATCATTGTCTTTGCTCATTAGTTTGTATAATTGCCAATCTTCATCCTTGGCACCAAATGTGTCCTCACCCTTCCCTCTATCAAATGCTGCCGTCGTCAATAAGCGCATCCTCTCCTTCTGAGCTGCATTAAGCCGCTCACCACGACCAACAGCTCCAGAAGAATTGTGATTCCCATTTGATCGAGAACCATTTGTCTTCAGCCTCCTTCGCTGATCAACTTTTTCAGAAAGCTGTCTATATTTTGCATGAAGCTCTTCCAAATAAAGCTCTGGATTCTCTCTGCATTAATACATGGAACAGCTAAACTATTAGAGAATATACAGATAAAAAAAACTACTAGACAATAAAGTAAGCTCTTCCTGAACTTTTAAAAACAAAAATATAACAAATGTACAAGGTAAAGCATCTCATAAAGTCTAAAAGGACATAGATAAATATATGCATGAAACTAAGAAGCAAATGTTTTGAACCAAGGGGTCACCTCCTCAGGAGGGAACAATTACAAACATGTGTAAATGATTCAATGATAAGCAATAGCTATACTCAGGAATCACTTTATCTCCATTGTTTGACCATGAGTAGACTTCTAATTTAAACATGCATTTTAGGAAAGCACATATATATTAGTATAATCACAAATCATGTCCATGTTGAACAACACAATCCAAACTTAAAGCGTGATACCGACATAGACATTGCTTTCATTTTTGCATACGCACCAACTCTACAATTAAAAGAAAGACTGGGACAAAGGAATTTTTCAACAGAAAGTTACAACATACAAACGCCGTTCCTCGTCTTCTTGATTTTGCCTTTCTCGCTGCAATTCTTCCTCAAAGCGTTTCTGCTTTGCCCGTTGGCGACCCTCAGAAGTGAATTTGATAAACTGCTGCCTTTTCTTTTCCTTAATCTGCATAATGAAAATGATGTTCATGCCACAATTTTATATAAAAAAATGTTATCACTTATTGCAAAATGTCAAACCTGCTCAGGTGTAAGCATGCTATCAGGGACATTAAGGAGTGGATATTTCTCCCCTGATGCAGTGTCAGCTTTTTCATCTGCCTCAAGTGTCTCACCCTTTGCTTTTCGCAAAGATTGAGTCAACTTTAATATAGCAGAATCAATTTCCATCTTGGAGACATAATTAGTTTCGGCAAGAAAAGATCTAACTTCGTGCTCTTCTACTCTTTCCAGCTGCTCTAGAAGAAACTCTAAACCTTGAAGTTCATTTTCAAGATACATAATCTTTGATGACCTCCTTGCAGCAGCCATATCTCGTAACCTTTGGCCCTGCTTCTCCTTGACAGCTGCCTTTCTAGCAATCTCTTCTTCAGATGGAATCTCTTCTCGTGGTGGAGGAACCCAGGGAAGCTGCCAACATCTGATTTTCTCGTCAGCTTCCGTCGATCCTTTCTGTTATGAAAACAATATTATCAATATTTAGAAGTAAGAAAGAAAATAAAATTGCAAAAGAAAAATGAAAGTGCAAGAGCCTACTTGGAATAGTCGCAACTCCGAGGAATAATCCTCAGCTACATAGCAGTGTTCAAATTTCAGGTCTTCCACTTTTTCCCAGGTGAGGTTTGATCTATTTGAACAGATGAACGTTGATGACAAGTTATTTGCAAATAACAGCAATCTAGCTCAAAGTACATAGCTGCAACATTAAAAGTGGTGTTTCTTACGTGTGGTGTGGGTATTTTAGTGAAAGAAGCTGTTTCATATAGTCAGTGATATGGTAGCCACCTATATTAGTTCTGCAACAAGACTCAATAACAGGCTCGCCACTTATGAACTGACATGACAGAAGTATTGTTAATGCGATGGACAATCATATCAAATCACATAAGTATACTTATATTAATAAAACGAAGCAAAAGAAATACTAGTGCATACAGGGATAACACAGCTAGTATTGAATCCTGAAGACACTGCTAAACCATCTCCATAGCATATTCCAAGTTCCTGATTACGCTTGTAGCTGAATGCAGCATCAACACCAAAAGCTGCATAATATAAAGTACAACTCAAGATAAATATGATAATCATCCAATTGTCAAATATAAAGTGTCAAGATGAAGCCACCAAATGAAATACATCCTTCGAGGAAAGGAAAATAGAGTAACAACATGCACAGAATAAAGTTACAAGGCATACCCACAGATGGTACTCCATAAGTTTCAAAGAGAAGTTCAGCCATTTTACTGCGAGATTGAAGTGGATTGCACACACATTCCGTCATTAAAACTGGATGGTCCACCTGTTCTGACCTCAATTTTAAAAGGAGCAAATATCATAAGTATGCTGAAGTAGGGACCAGCTTTAAATTACCACACGGCAGTTATTGCTTGCAATTAAATATACCCTAAGAGCATGGTTCACAATAACTTTTATCGGAGATATATCAGAGATCGAAAAAGAAAATATCTGTAACCTAAATATGATGTTTTCACATGTATTTTATTAATCTAAGCATGTATTAACATCTAAAAACCCTAATACTAATCTCAAACAAGGATAACACCATGTGGATACACTTATATAACATAAATTACGCTCATCAAGAAGAATATATGATCAATAATAACAGAGAACAACAAGTTCGAATATAGTGTCAATGATTAAGTAGATAACATGATAGTGTACATGTAAATAAAATTTAGAAGTCATAGTAGAATATATATGAAACTGGAGATTGGACAGCTGCCCAACCACTAGAAGACTGAGCATACAGGGAATCCAAGTGAGCACAATATTGCCACCACGTCATTATTATCGGGTGGGTACTTAAATACTCACTTACACACCTCTCATTCTCATGCCTAGCCAAATGATGCAAGAAATGGACTGATTCTAGCCTATGGCTAGAGTGAAAAATGGAAGGAAGAAGGGACTCACCCAGTGGGCCACGGGTGCGAAAAAAGTAACAGATGAGGGGGTCCAAGATATCAGGAATATCTGCGACATTTTACCTATATCTAAGATATTTCAGATATATCTGATCTGAGATGTTTCAGATATATTTGAGATATTGAGGAAGATATGTTTTTCCCCAATATCTTGTGTCTGTAACGCAATCGATACTGATATATCTGAGATGTATATGAGATATTGTGAACCATGCCTAAGAGGAGTGGCTTATTAAAGCATTCTTGGCAAACTACAATATGAAAAGCCAACAACCAGCTCTATCACTGTTTCCATACCCAAGTCCTTACTCTAACATAGACTGCAAAAAACCTACTCTTTATAACGCATAGCAAGCAACAAAAGGGATGTATTTTCTTTTACCTTTGAGCCATTTGCACCCATTAGCTGTAACCCAAAATCAAGTATCTAAAAAAAGCATAAACAACACAAGTTAGAACGTTGCAAGATATATACACAATACACCAGTAAATTATCCTACCTATGCTAACATACAACACAAATTTTGTTTCAAGTACCAGTTACCAGTTACAGCAGAGGAAACCCTTCATACATGAAAAAATAAGGAACAACTGTAATTAGACATGGTCATTCAGACTCTGAACAAGTACAAACACAGAGAAACATTCCTCGAAGCATTTATATGCATTACACGCAAGAAAGCACAGAAACTGACACAGGATACAGGTATGATATGATACAGGTGCGTCGATACTACAATCTTTAAAAAATCAAGCTACGATATGGGGAGATACTTGTATCTGGTATCTGATGTGGACACAGGTACGATACAGTTACAACTGTTAGAGCAATACTCTAACAACAACAACTATTTTGGAATATCCGTGTTTCCCAGATTACATGCCTTGTTGTTACATGCATTTATCCACACCTTTCGGAGAAAAGGTTAGGCAGTGTTACTTTGGTATGGAATTTACAAAGAAGACCAAGAGATACATCGATTGGAGGGGATGCAAGTTAAATAGGCCAAAAGAAAGAAAGGAAGACAATAAGATCCAATGGAGGTAATAAGTAAAAATAAGTAAAAATATGACAACATTATCTCTTACAAAAGAGATGGCACATAACATTCTACAATGGAGGTGTAAGATCCATGTCCCCCAAATTGTTGGAAAAAAGTGCTCCCTGATTAATGATTATGAATATTCTGTATGTTACTCCAATAGAGAGTTTACTAGACAAAAAAATACAAAGTAACTACAAACAAAAAAAAAGCTCCCTATTGTAACCCATGAAGTTCCAAGAATCTTCCATAGCCTAATATATATTGTGATTGCCATAATGATGTGCACATCTTAATTATCTACCCCAATAGTCCAATGAAGAAGCACAACCTCTTGATGTAAACTAAAGTTAACAGCTCACCACACTTTGACATGTAAGTAAAATGAGCAAGATTCTCTCGGCTCTGTCAACTCATTTCAGTAGAATTTGGTTCTCCTACATGATTATAATTCATACTGCCAGCCTTTTTGTTCTTGACCTATAACTCAAGGCACTTGATTAACTTCAATACTGTCAGAATGGTTAAAATAGCAAGTAGGTGTTCAAATAAGATGGCAGAAGGAAGCCTGCATTCTTGACTTCCGGCCATTTTCTATTCAGCTTCTACTAAAATACAAGCGATTGACATGTAGGATTCGGAGAGATTTACAAATGACACATAATTGTTAACTAATAAAAGTTATATTGAATATATAATTAACCATTAGGTAAGTTAAGCCAGTTTTAATGTCAACATTAATTTTGATTATTAATATTTTGTCTTTCAATCATATAAACAAAATAGATGATGGGCCTTCACTGCTAGGAGTTAACTTGGTGACTCAACAAAATTTAAAGGTGTGAGTTGACTTTGTACAGTCTGTAAAAGGTGATATCTACATTTGAATTTGAAACTAAAGAAGTAATTGACGAATACCAGAGAAAAAGGATGTCCAGAGGCTTAAGCAGATTATACAGGCGTACTCAAAACATATACATCTGAACCATTCTATTGGCAGCATGCAATGCAAACCTTCAAACCTTTTTTAAAAAGAAGTTTCGGGACAGTTACAGTAGAAGAGCTCACACACTAGACAAACCTAATAAATAGCTAAAAAAAGAGTTTACTTACATTTTCCATTAGTTCAAATTGATAAACAACATTGCATTCAAAGGGTGACCGAAGGGAAGAGCGGGTGCAGTCAAAATATTTCATCAGCGAGGGATCATGATCACCAACAATAGTAACAGTTTCACCTGCATTACGATAATCAAAACCAAAGACAACTTTAAAGGGCCATGAAGTCTACTTTATAAAGCTTTTAATAAACAAAACAAGAGCAGGAAAATATCCACAAATCATATACATTAAAGGAAAACAAAAATAACAGATTAAACTTTCACATGAGGCTATAAGAAGATGTGATCAATGGCTAATAGAGGCTCTTAGAAGACAAAAAGAATGACTTGGAAGGAACTGATAAGAAAAGATTTGGTGGTGTATGACTTAGATGTGGAATTGATCTATGATAGGGTCAAAAGGTGGAGTGACATCCGCGTCTAGGGCTGCCAATAGACCGACACGTTATAGTATAGCTTATTCCATTACCATAACAGTTTCCCAAATCTTTATCTATAACCGTTCAATTAAGTAAACGGTATAGGTTCTTCCATATCCATTTCATGCACTAATGATCGGCCGGTTAATCTGTTAACCATTATCCATTACCCTTTTCATAAGGATTCACAATTCAATGCAATAAACACAACTAATCCTGAAAATTAATAGCCCAATTGGTAAAATAAATACTCTTCGAACTTTCATAATCTAAGGAAGCAGCCCACACCATATGCATGGTGAATGTTGACTAGATAGACATGTCTAGCTCAATTTTTTATCCTAAATGTAGTTTAAATATTATAAAATATTTACAGAAGTAGGATACATATTACTAAGAACTTAAAAGTTCTAAAATACAAGATTCACAGGTTCAACCAGCATATTCTTACATGTAACAAATTACTTAAAGTAGTCACATTTTTACAGTACATTAGCCTCTATAAATCCAATTTTAGGGTATAAATATTTTAAAACATCACTAAATCAATCAAATTGGCTCAAAAAGGCTAGAATAAGCACCTTTCACAAATTGAATCGCTGAATCAAATATAACTAATGTAAAAACTAATAGCTTTACTATTGTTGTTTATAGTTATTGCAAATATATTGTGAGGATCAAGCATAAAATGAAAATTAGCTTAGTCATTTTTGTAGAAATTAGATTTAGACATATGGTCTAATGCCAATAAACAATCTAGTGTACTCTTCCTTTATTTGATAAAGATTAAAAGTAAAGAGGAAAGTAAGTGATTTAAGTAGAGTGCGATAACAAGGCCTCACCCCCTTCCTCCCAAAGCTAATTTTGGACTGGAAAAAAATGAAAGAAAGATGAGGGCAGAAGCTAAGGCGAGGTGGGGAGGAGGGGTGTGTGGCTCCAAATTGAATCACTGATGGAGATCCTAATTCCCCCCTCCCGATCTGGTTCTAGATGGGGCAAAAAGGAAAAAAAGTTTATACTAAAATATATATTATATATAGAACGTACCCAAAAATATATATTTATATTATATCTAAACTTAATGGGCATAATATATTTACAAATATGACAAACTGAGTACTGGATAAATGGATATGGAAGAACTTTTTCAGTAACTGTTCTATTTAGAAAATAGTCGGATAAAATTATCTTCTTATTCACTCATCAAATAAATTTAACCATACTATTTAGCTTCTTAGCAGTACGATATAGAGAATAAAACAGTACTACGGGTCGTTGGTAGCCCTATCCGCATCAATGACCCAATACAACTGGGATAAGGTGCTCTTATTCTTGATGTTGATTTTAAGGATTGGACATTTATTTTGAGTAATAACTTCGTTGAAGCTCTTATGTAGAAAGCCAATATCATAGGGAACATGAATCATGAAACAGGTAAATAATAACTTCTGATTGCTTAACTTGCAAAAAATGCTACATTTATACGAAATTAACCAGTGACATTGTAAGAAGAAATCAATCTAGCTTATGAAAACCCAAACGGAATGTCCGTCTTCCTTCAAATGTCAAGCGTTAATTAAGCATATCAGGTAGCATACTCAACTTGGTTATCTAATTACCATGTAACAACTGCTACTGTATATTCACACAAACACAACATTTGATAAAAGGAGAAGCTCTGACGGAGTATGGATTATTCATAACAATGTCTGTGACAATTATACATGAAGACATCCGGAAAAAACAGGAAGGAGAGAGCACTATCTCGAGAAAGAATTAAAAAGCCCACAGCAGGGGTATAAAAGACACCTTCAAGCATAGACACTTGGAGTCTCACAGCTTCAGCGTTGAAACCCTTGAATGACACTCTAAAATCCGGCATGTAGATAAAATCAAAGTTGAATCCATCAATGCAAAATTAATGCTTTAGGCACTGAAGCGGATAACCTTATCACAAATGAAAAAAAAACATAAATTGAAAAATAGGACCACATCGAACACAATATTTTGTTCCTGGGAGAGAGAGAGAGAGGAGGGAAGGTAGGAGGGACGTACCAGTAGCTTTGTGGCGGGGCCTCTGAACGGCGTTGCGGAAGGCCGCTCGCGGATCAGACTCTCCAGCCCATCTGTCAAAAAACACGATAGATAGGAGTCTATGGCGATGAAAGAGGGAGGAGGAGACGGTGGTCCATGAGAGAAAGGTATTTAGGGTTACCCAATCCGAAAAGTAGAACCACCGTTGTCAATCACGATGGTAGTAGTGGAAGGGAAGAGGTTGTAATCCGACTGCTGCTGCGGCTTCCCGGCGTGCGGCATTGCCAATCACTTTCTCTTCTTCTTCTTCCCTTCTGCAAGGATTTAACTCTTGGAACAACAGTCCTCCACCTTTTATAGCTGCCCGGGGCTGACCGTCAATTTCGAGGACTCCGGTCGCCCTGCTTCCAGCCCACGGGCCACGGCTTCCTCCTCCGGTGGGGAGATGCTGCGAATGAACGAACGTCCGTTTGTCCAGCCCGTGTCCGCTACCCATGTCCAGCCTACAGACTTCTACTCCAGACTGGGCCTGGGCCGGCCTAGTGGGCAAATGGCAAATGAAGCCCAGTTCTCAAACTGGCAATTTCCCGCCCTTTCAATAAGGTTTTTGGCGCCAAATTTGGGGAGAATCCCAGACGCGGGAGGCGCCGAGCCACGAATAAGTCCACGTAGACGAGGGACCCACCCAAGTGCAAGGATTTCTGATCCAGCTGGCGATGACTGGCCCCCATGGCCCGCAAGATCACCCACCACCTTGCCAGTTGGCCCCACCCTTCGCGCCACACCTCGCTGGTTAGCTTCTGACAGAAGCCAACCCCACTGGAACCATTTTAAGCCCGCCCTCTTCAAGTCCCCTTATATAGAAATCAATGAGAGCAACTCTTTCCGTTCATGACTCCGTAGTTGCAGACAGAGAGGGAAGCCAGCAGTGTCAAGAGATGGTGGAGGAGGGCCTGGAGAAGACACCGGATGGCTGCGTGACTCCCAAGAATGGCGAGTGCCGATCTCCGAGGGTCATGATCTGCCCGCCGCCGCCGAGGAAGAAGCCCATGGAATACAGCAGGCGGAGGGACCCCCCCAAGAATGGCTACTTTCAGCCGCCGGATCTCGAGTCCCTCTTCGCGCTGGCGGCTCGGAATAGGAGGGAGGCCTGCGCTTGAGTTGGTAGAGGCAGCTCCCTCCTTGCTTATCCTCTACGCAGGAGCACCTTATAGCTTTATTTCTCTGTTTTTTTGTTTTTTTTTTCGTTTTTTCTCTTCATCATAGTAATATATATCTAGTTTTCACTCCATTCTAGAGCATTATTGTACTATTCGCATGAAAAGTTCTAAATGTAATGGTTTTTATAATCCTTAATATTTTTTTATCTTGTTCCAATTTTTCGGTAATTGGGGATTTACATATGAACTTCTCAACGTGCTAGAAGGTAATTGGGAATGGGGATCAAGTTATTTTCTGGCGGCTAGAAGGTTTCACTCTGGTGGACATGCTAGGGAACAATTGATGCATTGATTTTTCACTGTCTTCTTCTCGCTTCCGCTTAAAAAACTTGCTAGCGGTGTCTCTGCGCCCCACATTTCATAGGAGTCCACACCAACTCCAGAAGTAGGATTTTGCCGGAGAAAAACGCAGCGTTCCCATTTGTGAATCGCACCGGTTTGCCGATTTGAGAACATATGTTCATCTCGGATAGGAGGAGTGTCATGAGCTGGGTTTGGCAGAGTGACTGTTGTGGTTGACGGGGCGGGACGGATAATGCTTGAAAGTACGAACATGGTGGGAAACGAATTTCGATTTGAATCAGATATCTGGGGGGTAATAACTGGAGGTTAAAGCGCACGTTCTGTTCGGCCCTCAGTCCTCATCTTGGCCCTAATATTATCTCTAGTACTGGCTTGCAGACATTTTCATCATGCTATTCAGGCCCCATGCCCCATTATGCCACTGCAATCAGACTGGAGAACCATTTTATTATTATTTTATTTGTAGATGCGGACAGAAAAGCCAGAGTGCTAAAAATAAGTGTTACTTGCCTCTGACTTCGTTGATCTAAGCACGTTTTATAAGACAAAATAAGTCGCTCATGTGAAATGCAGCGTTTAGAGGCCGGATGTCTCCAATTAAGCGCTTAATGTCCCCGATTAGAGATGTTCATTGCCTCTTCTTCTAATGTCCAAAAATACCCTAGAAGAAGAAAAACGCAGCCCCTGCTCATACCACTTACAGGGATGATTAAAACCTTATATAAGCTAATTTTGACTTGTGTTTCCAGATACTCTTAGAACCCCATAGCAATTTTATAAAAAAAAACAACATAAATTAGCACATACTCCCTCCGTTGCGTATATAAGGTCTTATTTCATTTTTCCAAATGAAATAAAATAACGAAGACGCTAAGGATCAACGTCAATGACAACCTAACTGAACTATAAGAACAACATGGTCCCTTCATTTTGCTAAAAAAAAAAAAGAATAATCCCTTGTCATAGAGAAGGATAGTAGGACAATACATTCTATAAGCACATGTAAATTATACCAAATAAAAGCTTGAAAGGGAACTTAATAAAGTTGTTATTTTCTTCTTGGACCAGAACACCAAAGTCCACTCTGGAATTAATCTAAAATATACTCCATGAGACTTGACGACGGCAATATTCTCATCCAAAGAGCACTAGAGCATACTCCCTCCATCTAATATTAAATGCTACATGTAAAAGAAGGAAAAATAAGCTTATAATA
The DNA here is from genome assembly GCA_035235625.1 of Saururus chinensis. Taxonomy (NCBI): domain Eukaryota; kingdom Viridiplantae; phylum Streptophyta; class Magnoliopsida; order Piperales; family Saururaceae; genus Saururus; species Saururus chinensis. The sequence goes on from CP141145.1 coordinate 41,303,550, forward strand.
TTATTTTTTAAGTTCTTAACTATTTAAATTAAACAAAATAAAATTATTAATATATAATAAATTTTTTTGTTAAATATAACTATTTACATAAAATAAAAGGAGTAAAGGAAAACTAAAAAATTGAGGGGGGTGAGGCAACTGCCACGCATGCTCGTTGAAAAAATGAAAGAAAGGTATGGGGGGACTTGCTCTTCTTAAATGGAGAAACCCATTGTGTGTGTTTTCTTTTTTTTTTAAAAAAAACCTATTATGTTTGCGTTACGAAGGAAGTTACATATGTTGGTCTCGCTGATTTCATGGAGGAATGGGGTGAGTGTGATATGATATAGGATTTGCTAGGGTGGTCAAATTTCAAATTTTGGGTGCAATATGACACGTATTGCCCTTTCTAACTGAACTTGTGACATTTCAACCATTCGTATATGAGATTACAGGATCTAGCATTTTAATAAATTATACATAAATTCAGTAAATAAAACATTATCGAATATTGACTTGGGGATAATGCTTCCAATGAGATTTATGTAATTGAGACCAATTATTAATGGTTTTAGGAACTTGATATTAAAAAGGAAAATAATATTCCTATTCTATTTTTTTCACTCGAAAAGCCTATTCCAATTTTTTATAAGATTGGGAAAAGTGAATCTGGTGTGACTTACATTTTCTATTCAATGAAACCTTCCATTTACCATCCTGCCTTTTATATTCAAGCTTACCCTGGCTGTCACACAATCACCATCGTTGAGTTTAAGGTAACTCATGAGTCGTGACAAGAGTATCATCGGCAACTTAATCCATGACAACAGCTTCCAACCTGCTTGATTCAAAACCCTGGTCAGACTTTGATAACCGTGCCTCCAAATGTTGATTTGTACTGATCTGGAACTAATGGAGTACTCTTCATCCTTTTGAACTCTGCCGTTCTCTTCAAACAACGAACTTTTTGTCTTTTGTCTCAATTGGAGTACCTCTGTCATCTTTGCCATTGGATTCCTGGATCGCTTTGGTTGAACCAATTTACAAACGTTCTCATGTACTGCCCTTTACTTCTTCATGACTTTAATCCACTGACCCGATGGATGGACCATTCAAATGCTTCTACAGCCAAAAGTGTCTGTTGGGCCTGAGAATATTCCCGGACACTAAATTTTAAAGAGTAATGTTATTCTTACGTTGAGAAATCAACATCAAAAAGTTACTTCTTCGTCTCAAAACCGTTGAACTTTTCCAATGCCATACCGTGACAAGGGTGGGGCTAAGCCCACAACGATGCCATTAGATGATTGATTGTATAATTCACGCCAAACGCAACTGTCAATGTCGTTAAAGTGGGTTAGGTCTCGGAGCATACTGCTTTACTGAGCTGTGGAGAGAAAGATATTACACCTACCGACATCCCCAACGGAAAATCTTGTAGTTAGCTTCTTTTTGGTTGGACAACTGCTTTCATGACCACCCTTGCGGCATGTGAAACCCTCCATTTACCATCCAATTTTAAGCCAACAGTCATTGGCTCATTGCAGACAATTAACGACTACAGACTGGAGGAACAACCGGCAGGCTAGTAAATTAAATAGGTTACTGCTGCTGCAGCTTCTTCCCCTTATCAACCTGGTCAGCATTCCTTGCCTTATTTTGAAGAAATTGCAATAATAAAATAGAGGGGATTGGCTCCCTTGGGAAGTACTTCGGCATCCCTGCAACAACCCTACTGGTCTAAGTTTCTCTGGACCCAGCAAAGAAAGAGGCTCAAAATTACGAGTATATCCGTACGTCATGTCAAGCACGTTAATGAATTTTGGATATTTTTCTTCAACCAAAAGAATAAAGGATACTCTTTCCAATTGACATGTGAAGGACTACAGGAAAAATGTAATTAATGAAAGTTATATTTCTTTTGTCCTATATTAATAGCTCTATTTGGTTTTACAAAATAAATTAATATTAGTTCATTTGTTCTATATTAATAGCTCTATTTAATTTTACAAAATAAATTAATATTAATTTATTTTAAAAAATCAAGTGGATTTATTAATGTGGAACTTACCACCTTCTAACATCTCTCAACCCCAATACCCATTAAAATGCTAGAATGGTACTTATGCTTTATGATCAATTTAGAAGATTTTTTCCGTTCCTAGTTTTGGCTATAGAAGAAGGCACTAGGCCAAAATAAGCGCTAATATGACTGCACTAACTGTATGAGGGACAAATCAGGCATACATAATAAAGTTTGTGTGGAAGAAGAATGCTTATTAGAGCATGATAATGATTAAGATGGCCAAGAGAAATATCTTACTTTGTCGACACTTAAGTTCAACATGTGGGCTTAAACCAACCGGACGAAGTGACGAGCTTTAGGAAAATAGGGACCATGAAAACCCTGCATTTTCCTTTTGAAGTTACCATCACCTAATCAACCAACACAGCCCCTGCCTACGCTATATAAACATCTATGGAATGCTTTGAAGGAGCAGGCAACTACACACATCTGTATGATCATCATCTGAGATAGAGTGAGAGAAAGAAAGGTTTTGAGTCGGGCAGAAGAGAGAGATGGGACTGTTGATCACAACCACAGCTACCATGACTGCAGCTCTGTTGTTTGCATTGAGTGCGTTGATGTTGCTTCCAGAGCTGGCCGGTGCCAGCCACACTAGAGTCTACAACTTCGATGTATGTTGTGCACAATCATAAGTTCACAACCAAATCGAGCGTAGTACTTGCATGTTAATTTTAATGTGGCTGCCGATGTTTCTAACTGTTTACATTGTTTCCTGCAGATTCGATTGCAAAATGTGACGCGATTATGCAACACGAAGACCATTGCCATGGTTAATGGGAAGTTCCCAGGGCCTAAAGTTGTCGCTAGAGAAGGTGATCGAGTCATTATTAAGGTCACCAACAACGTTCAAAACAATGTCAGCCTGCATTGGTAAGTTCACAAAATTTTACCCTGATGTTTTCTTCGATTTAGCTACTACATCCTTAAAACAATAGATTGTCTTTAAAAGAAAACTTATCTATGGTCTGATAAATCACGATGTCTATACAGGCATGGAGTTCGACAGCTCCGGAGCGCTTGGTATGATGGTCCGGCCTACATCACTCAATGCCCAATCCAGACTGGCCAGACCTTCGTCTACAACTTCACAATCACTGGCCAAAGGGGAACTCTTTTCTGGCACGCCCACATTTCCTGGCTGCGTTCAACCCTCTACGGGCCCATCATCATTTTACCCAAGCGCCACGTTCCCTACCCATTCGCCAAACCCTACAAGGAAGTTCCAATCATCTTCGGTAAAAACATGAAAACCCAAATTAGACCAATTAAGTGGTTGCATGCATGCATGCTTTTAATTAGCATAGGGAGCTAATTAACGTGAGATTTTAACGCGTACGCCTTGTGCAGGAGAATGGTTCAATGCAGATCCGGAAGCTGTGATAGCACAAGCTCTTCAGACCGGCGGAGGGCCGAATGTTTCCGATGCCTACACCATGAATGGACTCCCTGGACCTTTGTACAACTGTTCCTCCAAAGGTGGGTAGGCCATTCGGTTTAGTCACTAATTAGTCATTGGGCTGACAAAGCAAATATTCAATGAAACAAAGCAAACAAAAATAAGAGCATTTTGATTTATCTAAAGTTCAATATAAATTAAGGAAATAGTAAGGTAAGATTATTGTTTTGGTCTGGCGCAGACACATATAAGCTCAAGGTGAAACCAGGCAAGACATACCTCCTCCGCCTCATCAATGCTGCGCTCAATGACGATCTCTTCTTCAGCATCGCCAACCACAGCCTCACAGTAGTCGAAGCCGACGCTGTGTACGTGAAGCCCTTCAGTACCAACACCCTCCTCATAACCCCCGGTCAGACCACCAACGTCCTGCTCAAAGCCGAACCCTCCTACCCCAACGCAAACTTCCTCATGGCCGCAAGACCTTACGTCACCGGCTTAGGCACCTTCGACAACTCCACGACTGTTGGAATCCTTGAGTACCAGTCGCCCAACTCCTCCTCCTCCTCCAGTCTTCCGATGAAGAGCCTCCCGCTCTTCAGGCCCACTCTCCCTGCTCTCAACGACACTACTTTCGCCGCCAACTTTAGTAACCAGCTCCGCAGCTTGGCAAACTCCCAGTTCCCTGCAAATGTGCCCCAAACTGTCACCAAGAAGTTCTTCTTCACTGTGGGCCTCGGGGCGACCCCCTGCCCCAGAAACCAGACCTGCCAGGGGCCCAATGGGACCAAATTCTCTGCTACTGTGAATAATGTGTCCTTCGCCATGCCAACCACGGCGCTGCTGCAGGCCCACTTCTTCGGCCAGTCCCAAGGGGTCTACACCACCGATTTCCATAGTAACCCTCCGTTCCCCTTCAACTACACGGGCAACCCACCAAACAACACGTTTGTGAGCAACGGGACGAAGGTGGCGGTGCTTCCCTTCAACACGAGCGTGGAGCTGGTGATGCAGGACACCAGCATCCTCGGAGCCGAGAGCCACCCGCTCCATCTCCATGGTTTTAACTTCTTTATCGTGGGGCAGGGGTTTGGGAACTATGACCCCAACAAGGACCCGGCAAAATTCAATCTGGCGGACCCAGTTGAGAGGAACACTGTGGCGGTCCCCTCCGGAGGTTGGGTTGCAATTCGATTCCTAGCTGATAACCCAGGTTTGTCTTACTTTTGTGGATGACTGATTTTCTTTCTTTCTTTTACCTAGCTGGATGAAAGTGTTAGTACTTAAAGGCGTTTATTGATGCTGCAGGTGTATGGTTCATGCACTGTCACCTGGAAGTGCACACGAGCTGGGGCCTAAAGATGGCCTGGGTGGTTTTGGATGGGAAATTGCCCAATCAAAGGCTGCCCCCTCCACCATCGGACCTTCCACAATGCTGATTTTTTAATCAAGCCGTGCGTCTAAGTTAATTGTTTCCCTTCGTTTTAATTTGTCTTCGTTTTTGTTGTATAAATTTTGAAATTTTCTTTATGCTTCCCAAGTTAGCCTTTTGATTGATGTTGTTGCTGAGCCGTGAAGTGTGTGAGGGACAAGACTGTAACTCCTCTCACTTACCCCTTTCTATTGGAAATAAAATTTCAAAGAGTTTTGTTCATTTCAGCGCAAGATAATTTCTGTAAGCACCCAATTAACAGCTCTAATCTCTTCTACCTTATTAGGTCTCCTTCACATGCATTATACCCTCTCAATTTTCCCTCTAGCAAGTCGCTCTATATGCACCGACAACGAGATACAAAAAACCTCAACATCCAGCCTCTTTTAGGCGTTTCTTTGTCGTTCTTGGTGGCCCCACCTTTCTCTATAGTTAGTTTTTATTGCATCATTAAGTACAAGGCCTTTAGGCATATCGCACTTAAATTATGATCGATGAGGCTAGTAGCCGTATTTCCACAGCTTTAGTCCCCCATGGCGAACCCCTTTCTATATTAACTGATATCATTAATTTTCTTTTTCTTTTTTGTCACACATAACACGTAAGTAATAACGTAATAAAACTTAGTATGGTCAGATACCTATGAGACGCTCTGGGTGTTTTTTTTTCCTCTGCCTCTCTACATCTAGCTTCCTTCTCCCTCCGATAGAACCCTCGATGGCACGCATGCATTACCAGTGTTCTTCTCCTGGCTTCTGAAGATAAACTTGTTTGTCTTGATCGGAGACAAGGAGCGAAATCCCGCCACCAGGAATCTAGGGTTCTTAGCCAACCATTGCATCAAACCAGCGTCTGCCCTCCTCACTGATCTTCCCCCGAAGCCGCCTTTGCCGAGCTTGAGCAAAGAGTGGCAAATTTAACAAAACTGAAAACTGCCCAGCAAATGAATTGCCAGAAATGTTGAAGACTTGCATAGATGAGAGACTTGAGTTTGATCGAATTGGACCATTTAGAGCATTCAAACTCAAATTCAGGACTTGCAAGTTCTTCAACTGGAGCAATTTGGACGGTAAGTTGCAATTGAGGAAATTGTGGGAGAGATTGAATACTCTCAGCTGATCCAAACGAGACAATGACTCCGAAATTGGCCCTCTCAATGACCTGTCTACAACCTTCCAGTCTCACCACCCTTCCATCTGAACCCTCGCAATGAATGCCATTCCAAGAGCCCCGATTTTAGATCATTGAGAAAACCCCAGAGTGCCTTCAAATCGTTTGTGTGGCAGGCCGAGTTCTAGGACCGGAAGACATCGGCATGGAGGAAAAATCCGAGAAGAATCCATAGAACCCAGTATGAACCAAACATTGCCATGGAAACCTTTTGTTTATTTAGAGGCTTTGTACTGAATTTTTAGCATATTTCGTTGATTTTGTCTCAATTTTGGCTCAAATTATCGACATTATGTTTGTAGGCAATATTAAAAACTCTTGATTTTAAGCCGTTTCGAGCCGGAATCGATCGGTATCACTGAATCACCTTATGAGGCGATTCTGTTGATTCCGACTCCTAGCCCTGTTTCAAAATTAACATATTCTATTATTTTTTAACAATTATATCTCATATCAATTTAAGCCTAAAAAAATATGTCATATAGGTGAGCCCACTTTAAAAATTTAAGTACTCTTGTGGGATCTTGTTTGATAGAGCTTGAATTTGAGAACATAATAATACCAAAAATATGCATATTTGAGTTCGAGAGAAAAAGTTATTTTAGTTTAAAGTTTTAAATTTGTGTTTGACGCGATAATCGATTTTATTCTAAAAAATTTCATTACCAAACGTAATTTAAATTTGACATTAAATTTTTAAAATTAATTTCAAAAAATTTCACTTCCATTTCAAAAAAATTTAGTGCCCAAACAACCCTTTGGTATTGTTACTATCATGAGAAGAGTTTAAGCAAAGGGGAAAAAATTATATATGAAAAACTTTTTAGACACTATCTAACTGCTTAAATTGTGAAATTATTAATATTAGACGAAGGGAGTAGTTTTGATTATTTGTCATAAAAAATCCAAAAACAACATATTTCTTAAAAATAACTCACGAGCTCTAGCCCACAATGTAAGATATAAAAACATATATATATATATATATATATATATATATATACACACACACACACACACACACACACACAGGAAAATTACTTGTCACTTGTCAGATAGAGAGGGAGAAATATACTTTACATATGCCAGGCAAGTATGTTCGTTATAAGGCTCTACAACATAATAAAACTTTCATGGTAAAATTTAATTTAAAACTTATGATATGACATACACAAATTGACAATTAGATTAATATCAAAACTTTCTTTGACACAAGGAAACTGTTAGCACATCTTTCTATTAGTTCATCATTATTGGTTTGAGTAAAAGAATATCAAATGGAGGATACTGAAACTAAAGCACTAGTGGAGAAGATTTCACACAAGCCATGCCCAGGCTTTGAAGTTCGACGTGATGGAGTTTTGCTATTTGAGGGAAGGTTATGCGTGCCCAACAATGAAGAATTGAAGAAGGAGATATTGTTTGAAGCTCATAATTTCAAATATTATATTCATCCAAGGAGCACAAAGATGTACCAAGACCCAAAGCGTGGCTTTTGGTGGAATGGCATGAAGAGAGATATTGCCTCATTTGTCTTTAAATACCTAGTATGCCAACAAGTCAAAGTAGAACATAAGAGACTAGGAGGAATGCTACAACCATTACCAACACCAGAATGGAAGTTGGAAAACATTGCTATGGATTTCGTTGTAGGGTTGCTAAAGACATTGAAGAGAAATGATACAATTTGGGTAATTGTTGATAGACTTACCAAGTCAGCCCATTTCTTAGCTATTAAGACAAATGTCTCTCTAGACTCATTGGTCACTCTTTATGTCAAGGAAATTGTATGACTGCATCGAGTACTGGTGTCAATTGTATCAGATTGGGACTCTAGATTTACATCAGGATTTTGACAAAGCCTTCAAAAGGCAATGGGCTCTTCAACTAACTTTAGTACTGCCTTCCACCCTCAGACTGACAGTCAATCATAGAGAACCATCCAGATGTTAGAAGACATGCTTAGAGTATGTATCCTTAATTGGGGAGGTAATTGGGATAGTCATTTGCCATTAGTTGAATTTGCATATAATAACAGCTATCAAGCTAGTATTGAGATGGTACCCTTTGAAGCTTTATATGGTAGACCATATCGATCACCATTATGTTGGGAAGAGGTTGGAGAACGATAGCTAATTGGCCTAGAGTTAGTGCAATAGTCATTGGAGATCGTTCAAACTATTCGCAAGAGGTTGCAGACAACTCAGAGTTGACAGAAAAAGTATGCAGACAATCAACGCAAAGAGTTAGAGTTCGAAGTTAGGGATTCTATATTTCTAAAATTATCTCTAGTAAAGGGTGTAATGTATTTTGGATTGTCTCCTCGTTTCATTGGCCCGTTTGAGATCTTAGATCATATTGGAGCAACAACTTATTGTCTTGCATTGCCTCCTAAGCTTTCTAACATCCACAACGTGTTTCATGTGTTGATGTTAAAAAAGTACAGCAAAGATTTTGCTCATATTGTTAAGTATGAACTACTTAAAGTATAAGAAGATATGTCTTATGTTGAAGAATGTATTCAGATTGTGGAAAGGAAGGAGCACCAGCTACGAAGAAAGAATATCACCCTAGTCAAGATTCTTTGGAAGAATCATGGAATTGAGGAAAGTATGTGGGAGTGTGAAGATGCCATCAAGGAAAATTACCCTCAACTCTTTGCTAATGTGAGTTGAACTTCGAGGGTGAAGTTTATTTTAAGATGGGTGGATTGTAAACCAATGAGTTTTTTTATAGGAAAAATAACTTGAACCCGGTCCAGGTCTGAGTTAAACTCAGATGTGTCAGGTGTTTAATTTCTGGGAGCATCGGGGGAGATAAGATTTCTCTCCACCCAGCCCTACCTTTTGCCGGAGGGGAAGTTCTCTCCCAACAGGTTGACGTTCTCCATCTTTCTCTCCCTACACTCTTCGCCTCCTCTCTCAGCCCATCTCTCCTCTCTTCTCTCTATTCTCCCCTCTCTACTTGTGCCACCCTAGCCTCTCTTGTCTCGCCCCATCCTTCCCTTCTCTTGCTCTGGCTGGCAGTGCCACTCAAGGGCATTCGACGGCCAACGATGGCTGTGAGGGTGAAGTGAAGAATCGAGAGGGTTGGGCTGCAAAGGAAAGGCTAGAAAGGTAGGCTTTTTGTGAATCCTAATGTTCTCTTCCCTGATTTGGGTTAACCCTTCTTCCCCCAAAATTGAAATTAGCATACACAACAGGCTTTTGGGCACAAAAGAATGCCCAGAACCTTGTCCCATCTAATATATTTTAGTTAATTAAATTTGTATTTTTCCTAGCCACTAATTAGAGGCTTGGTTTGATTTTTTGTGTTAGGATTTAGAGGAGAATAGTAGCATTTGGACGAAGGCATTGGAGTAGGCCAAGGTGAGGACCCTCACATACAACATGAATTGTTTGCTTAGCAAGGAGTCATTCTGGTTGTTATTTTTTTATATGTATTTATATATATGAAGTTGATTGAGTATGAAAGTTTCCTTCAAACTATTTAATATGCGCTCTATTCATAATGGTTTTATAGCTTGATCAATTTAATATTGTCTAAAGCAAGTCTTACTCATGTTTTGATATGTTCAGGAGTGTATGTGGTTGAATTATATATATGCAAGTTTGACTTTGAAGATTTATACATATGTGAGTTTAATGGAAATCTGCTTGAAATTGCCTAAAGGATGTTGTATGCCTTACTGAGATATTTTTGATGGATGACCCAAATATTATAAATGTGTTTCACTAAAGTAATTAAAGATGAGTTATTTGGCAACATACTTAGAGGTGGATCAGCTAGAATAGGGTGCTGCTATAGTAGATGATATGGGTATAGATATGTTCTAGAATTATTCAAAATCATGTGTTAATGGCTACTTTAATGAGTTGTTTAAGGTTTTAAATTGAGCATGGCTTGGAGTTCTTAATCTTTTCCAACCCAGTATGATACATGTAAATTAGCCTCTGTGTAATGGAGTTGGTAGATCTGAATGGTTTTAAATTATGAAATGTTCATTTGTGTGGGCATCATGACATGTTGGATGGTTGATATTAAGTACATGGATTATAGCATTATGATTTGAAGTGTTGAAATAGTTGTCTTTCATAGGTTATAAGAGATGGGAAGGAAAATTTGATGTTTTGATATATATCTGCCACTCTATGCAAGTTCTGATAAATTGGGTTACATATCAATTATGGATAGATAGTGCATGTTGATGTTCTAACAAGTTAATGAATTAAATAGACAATATAGGTGGATATTTCAATTATTGTCTTATGAAATTATGTGCCTATTAATAAATTTGATTAGTAAATCATAAGGGTTTTTCTATTCTTGGGATGAACTGTATAGAATATGTTTTTCTCTCTTGATGGGAATGTGAGAGCATTATATTTAATAAGTGGTAGATCAGGAATTAAGAACTAACCTAAGAGTGAGAGGTTGAACCAATTAAGTTAAGGTTAGGGTGTAGTGTCTTAACTTTAAGAGTAAGATAATAATTTTACTGAGGTGCCATATAGGGAAAAGGGTAGACCTTAGCCTTTGGCTGTTCCCTCCTGGTTTTCACGGATCATACCGAGTGCACGTGGATGACCACCCACGGTGCTTTTGCACCGGCACAAATCATGGATAACATAACTAATTCTCTAGGTGATATAGGGGATGGGTTGTGTATGTGAACTACGTGATATGTTGCATATGGTGATTATGTAAACGTATGACAGGATGGATGATCAAATATTAAATTAAATGGTGATGTATATATAATGATCATGTGTAGATATATCATGTAGAGATTTGATTGTTGAATATTTGTTATTGTGTGTTCGATGATTGCTAGGTTACAGCGCATGTTCTATTTGAGACATGATCATAGAGCTTTAGCTCACTGGTAGAATGTCCGTTCCACCAGGCATATTTTTGCACATAAGTTTATCTGCTGATTTGGATGTATAGGAACATCAAGAAAGGATAGAGCTTCTGTTCACCATTCAAGTTTCGATTAAGCCACGACCGATCAATTTGACACACAATTTCACCACATTACATCCAATCGATCAAATTCGATTAACCTCGAAAAGCCTCAATTAGAAATCCATTTTTCATGATGCATGCAATACGGTACATACGTGGGCAAGGCATACATGAATCCTAATTCATGATAAGTGCTCTTATCAGCCCCTAATGCATCATTCATAATTATAATATCAAACTTTAACATCATCATTAAACCCCACATGTGTGTGTACCTAGTAGAAGCACTTCACTCAATACATATCAACATGCTTAAAAATAACTTACTACCACACTATACATGTGAATTAACATCTAATCATGAATTCTAGCGGAAATCATAGAAGAAGAATCATTAAAATCATAACTCAAATCAAAGCTCAACCACAAGCTAAACATATATAAAATCATTCACTTTATCCTTAAGCCATGACATTCACTAACATCCACACATCAATTAACCACATCTTATCATGACATATCAGTCCATTAGTAGGCTATAGTTCTACTGAAAATATACTTAACCATAGAGAATCAACTATTCATAACTTCAAGATAGCAATACCAACATCATACCTTTAACCATAAGTCATTCCACATAACTCTAAATATATACCTCAACTTCATAACCTCAATGGTATGCCTTTTCAGTAGCATACTATAGCTCAAAACACTTCACATTCATATGAAATTGGCATATTAAAGTAGAATCACCAAAATAAACATCATGCACTTAATACAAAATCTGTTGTGTAGCCATCGAACGCCCAGGAGGCTGTTCAATCGGCTACACTGGAAATCTGTCGGACTGACAGTGTTGTTGTTCGAACGCCAACAATGCAGAAATGACCTTCTTATTCCTTTCAAATTTTCAAACCGAAACTCCATTGATAAAACTCAAAATCACCATCTAACAACCTAAATGCTATTAAAAGTCCACCATAACTTCCAGAATGCTAATCCACATCATAACAAGATAAAACCCTATGAAATCGAGATTAAAGATTATCATTTACTAATCATGCCATGAAAGTACTAAATCAAGTAATTCCATTCAAAATAAACCACAAAATTTGAAAGTTCATTACCTTATCCCTTGATTAGGCTTGGATTTGATGGTCACCCTCCTTGAAAACCTTACAAAGACATAGAGTTTGAATTAAACTCCATTAAAACAGATTTAATATAGAAAACCCTAATTAAAAACTTAGATCTAGGGCTTGTTGAACATAAAAATAAAATTTTTAGAACTAGGGTTTGAAGTAAAGATGTAAATCAGTAATTTTGATGTTTAAAAACGAATCAAAGCAAAGGAGAAATGATAGATTTAGAAAGGATTAAGAGGAAAGTTAGGATTTGGTGCTTAATTAGATGAGACTTACCTTAAACACCTTCTAATCTGGGCCTAATTGGGGATTAGGCCTGACCTCTCCTCTTCAGCCTATTCCCAAAAATAGAAATGACTCAGGTTTTGCCTTTTATAGTAAGTTTTGGGGTGAGTATGGGTAAATTGTGGGGTATGAATAAAAAAATAGGCTAAAATGGGTAATTTAGTTATTTGAGCACTAATAAAACCTACAAAAATTATGAAAATTTTTATAAGGGCTTATGTTGATGTCTGGGTTAATTTGACACAAAAACCCAAATTTCAACGGTGGGGCCCATAGGGGGTCCCGCCAAACCCTAATTTTTGAAAAAATAATAGTAAAAATTTAGAAAAATCCTAAAAATTTACATTTGACTCAAATCACTTAAAACCATAAATTGTAAAGTTGATTTTTTTATTAAAACCATCGTAAACACCATTTATTTATGAAACCACCGAATTAATACGAAAATGAGTTAACCATGCAATAACCGATAATTAAAAAGAAACGAAAACCGGTTTAGGAATGAGAGTCCTTATAGGCCATATGTCTCCAATTACATGCTTAATTCCCCCAATCAGAGATGTTCATTGCCTCATGTTCTATTGTCCAAAATAGCCCTAGAAGAAGAAAAATACAGCCTCTTCTCATACAACTTACAGGGATGATTCAAACCTTACATAAGCTAATTTTGACTTGTGTTTCCAGATACTCTTAGAACCCCATAGCAATTTTTCAAGAAAAAAAAAACAACTTAAATTGGCACATACTCCCTCTGTTGCATATATAAGGTTTTATTTTATTTTTCAAAATGAAATAAAATAACGAAGACGCTAAGGATCAACATCAATGACAAGCTAACTACCTAACTGAACTATAAGAACAATATGGTCCCATCATTTTGTTAAAAAAAAAGAATAATCCCTTGTCATAGAGAAGGATAGTAGGATAATATATTCTATAAGCACATGTAAATTATACCAAATAAAAGCTTGAAAGGGAACTTAATAAAGTTGTTCTTTTCTTGGACCAGAACACCAAAGTCCACTCTGCAATTAATCTAAAATACATGACACTTGTAGACGGCAACATTCTCATCGAAAGAGCACTAGGTTATATTTTCTCCATTTGATGTAATCGATATCCAATTTCCAAACAGTTAACCAAATATATTATTGTAATTAAATTCTAACATTCTTCACTGGAGCATCAATTCTTGAAATACCAATTTCAATCTAAAAACATCTAAGAGTAATCAGAGAAATTCGATAGCAAAATAGACACAATCCTTAAACTCAGCTCGTGTTACAGATCTTCACGTCTCAAGTTTATAGAATTCCAAACAATTACAGACATGAATTCTCTAATTTGTGAAACAGAACAGACAAAAACTAAAATTGATCTTCACTTAGCTCAAAGGAATAGATCAACTCTAAAGCTTTAGAGCGTACACGCTTCAACCACGAGCTTGAGGATCTCACACATAGACACCACACTGTTCTCTCCCAGATCTGGTTCAATGGAAGCAAAATGGAGCTCCGCTTTCTAGCTTTCAGTAGGAATTTCAAAATTCAAAAAAAGTCCCTCTCACAATTGGCTTTCTTCAATTTATAGATGCCCCATTTCACTAATGATTATTGGAATCACTTATCCTTAATCATCATTAGTTAAGTTCATGTTTAAAACACTAATTCATAAGAACCCTTCCTTTGAAGAAGACAACTAACAGAAATAACCACCTATTTAGTTAGAGTCAAATGACTATATTGTCCATGTCCCCACCGCTCATCTTTAATGTATTTTGATGAAATCTAAAATTGGATTACGAAGATTTCTGTTTAGAATTGTTTAGAAATGACAGAAAAGATAGAATGGGAAGGACTCAGGGATATTTCATCGAACAGTTTGAAGAACATTTAAACATTAAGGGTATTTTTGTCCATTACTAATGGAAGGGTTTAGAATACGTTGAAGCAGGAGATGGGGACATGGACAATATAGTCATTTGACTATCAAAACAGGAGGTAGTTATTTCTGTTAGTCTTCTTCTTCGATGGGTTTACAGCTTAAACAGTATTTTAGTTAACAAAGATCGGTGATTAATAAGGTTGATAATCATTAGTGAACTTTGGGCATTTATAAAAGGGAAAAGCCCAAATGAAAGGGGGGAATTTTTTGAATTTCGAATTGCTGCTGAAAGGCCAAAGAGCGGAGCTCCTCCTTGTTCCCGTAGAACCAGATCTGGGAGAGATCTGTGAGTCATTTGTTTGAGAAATCTGCAGCTCGTGGTTGAAGCATGAATGCTCCCAAGCTTCAGAGTTGATTTCTTTCTTTGAGCTAAGTAGAGATCAACTTTAGTTCCTGTTGTTCTGTTCTGCACATTGAAAATCCATGTCTGTAATTGTTTGGAGTTCTGTAAATCCTAGCTGAAGATTTGTAATACGAGTCAAGTGTAGTAGCTGTGAATATCCTGTAAACGAAATACTCTTGAGTATTCTTAATTGTTTCAGAATGAATTGCTAAATTACTGAACTTCTAGACATTTGGTGTATTGTAATTCGAATTGAGTTGTAAATTTGAAGTAACTCTGTTATTGAATTCCGAAGTTGCTGAAGTTGTTGCAAGCTGAATTTTAGAATTCTGAACAACTGTTTTTCAACTGTTGATATTCAGAATTAACACTTTGTTGTAATTGGTTTATTGTTGAGAATTGGGTTTTCGGTTGCATCATTTGGTATCAAAGCGGTAGTAATTCTGGGAACAAGAACAAATCATGGCTGAGAATGCAGAGGAAGAAGGTCTCAACATGCCACAAATGTTTGCCCAATTGATTCAATTACAGCAGCAAACTTTGCAAGCCCAACAACAAAATCATGCTCAGCTCATGCAAATTATGACACAGCAGAATGGGATAGGTATGGCAGCACCATTTCCTGGGGTGGTAAATGCACCTCCATTATTTCCTCAGAATCCATTTGGTAATAGACGAAGAGGAGGTAGAAGAGGTCAAATTCCTGCAAATGTGCCTCCACTAGCTCCAATGAATCCACCACAAATGCCAATCCCAGTGCACAGTGTTTTTGAAGAAAATGAAATGATCAGTGAAGATGAAATTGAAGTGCAGAATGTATACAATGGTGACAGAGATGACAGATTTCGACCTAAGTTGGATTTACCAGAATTTCATGGACAAATTCATGCGGAAGATTTTTTGGATTGGATAAGTGAAGTGGAAAAGTACTTTGATTGTTTAGAAGTGCCAGAAAATAAAAGAGTAAAACTAGTCTCTTGCAAGCTCAAAAGTGGCGCAGCAACATGGTGGGAACAGTTACAAATGGAAAGAAACAGACAGGGAAAGCAGATTATTAGGAGCTGGGTTAGAAGGAAACAAATGTTGAGAGCTCGATTCTTACCTCCAGATTATGAGCAGCTCTTGTTTCAAAGTTATCAAAATTGCAGGCAGGGCAATAAAATAGTTGCAGAATACATTGAAGAATTTCAGAGGCTTGCTGCCAGGAATAATCTACATGAAACTGAAGGATAGCAGGTACAAAGATATATAGATGGGCTGAAGTATTCAATTAAGGACAGGGTTACTGTTACTCCAGTGTACACTCTAAATGATGCTTTTCAGTTGTCAGTAAGAGCTGAAAATTTTTTGAATAGTCATTCAGTACACAAACTGGTTTTAACAACAGAGTGACCTCCAATAATTTTCAGCCTCAGAAAAATAGAACTACTTCAAATGAAGGTGAGAGTTCTAATGCTCCAACAAATAAGATTAGATTGACAGAAGTTTTTCCTAGACGAAATCCTAGTAGATATTAAGACAAAGGAACTACTTCTACAACACCCAACCCTTATGCTAAAGCAAGACCAGATAAATGCATTAGGTGTTTACAACCTGGCCATTATTCCAACAAATGTCCTGTATCTGAAGCTGATTTACAAGCAGTGAGAAGATCTGCCTTACTTATTGAACAAATGAAAGAATAGGAACAAAATGAAGAACATGACATTCCTGAAGAAGAAGAAAGAAAAGAAGAGGTTCCTGAAGATGAAGGTTTGGATTGTGAAAATCATCCTCTGAGTTTGGTGATCAGGAAACTATTACTGACTTCACCAGCTGAATCCGACAGTCAGCGACATCAAATTTTCCACACTAAGGGAACAATCAATAAAAGACTATGTACAGTCGTCATTGATGGTGGCAGTTCAGAAAATTTGATAGCTAAAAGAGCAGTTCATAAACTAGGTTTGATATTACAACCACATCCGACACCATATACAATTGGTTGGATTAAAAATGTGAAACCTATTAAGATTGAGCATCAATGTACAGTACCATTCTCCATTAGGAAAAGCTATCAAACAGAGTTGGTGTGTGATGTAGTGGATATGGAAGCCAGTCATATAGTGTTAGGTAGACCCTGGCAATTTGATGAATCTGTGATGCATGATGGTCATTCTAACACGTATTCTTTTTCCCATAAAGGAGTTAAAGTTGTACTTCTACCTAGTGTTACAAAAGCTGAAGAACTGCCAAAACCCAAATCCACAGTCAGTTTTATTCAAAGTTTGAAATCTACTCTGAAAACAGGAAATGTGGTCTATGCAGTGGTAGAGAAAGAAAAGCAAATATCTAAAAGACAAATACCAGAATCTGTCAGCATGTTATTAAAAAAATACAAATGCATAGCTGATGATGATCTGCCCATGACTTTACCACCTATGCGAAATTTACAACATCAGATAGACTTCCAGCCTGGTGCCAGTTTACCCCATTTACCCCATTATAGAATGACCCCTACTAAACACAAGGAGCTGCAAAGGCAAGTTGAGGATCTGCTTAACAGAGGACTTATTAGGGAGAGTATCAGTCCAGTGGCAGTACCTGCTCTATTGGTACCAAAGAAGAATGGGGAATGGCAGATGTGCATAGATTGCAGGGCAGTGAATAAGATCACAATTAGATACAACTTTCCCATACCTCGTCTTGATGACAAGCTAGATCAACTACAAGGTTCACAAGTGTTTTCTAAAATACACCTACGTAGTGGCTATCATCAAATAAGAATGAAGGAAGGAGATGAATGGAAAACAACATTTAAAACAAGAGAGGGCTTATACGAATGGTTAGTAATGCCTTTTAGGCTTTCAAATGCCCCAAGCACTTTTATGAGAATGGTGACATATGTTCTTAAACTAGTTTTGGGTAAGAGTGCAGTTGTCTATTTTGATGATATCTTAATATATAGTCATTCAATAGAGGATCATTTGAAGCATTTGGAAGAAGTGTTGCAGTTATTGCAGAAACGTGAACTGTATATAAATGTTAAGAAATGCTCCTTTATGACTCCACAATTGATATTTCTAGGCTATGTGGTTACAGCAAGAGGAATCAAAGTGGATGAAAGCAAGATTAAAACCATTGTTGATTGGCCAGCTCCTCAAACAATACAAGAAGTTAGAAGTGTTCATGGCCTGGCTACCTTCTATAGAAGGTTTGTAAGAAATTTTAGTTCCATTGCAGCCCCTTTGACAGACTGTATGAAAGGTAAAATTTTTAAATGCACTGAAGCAGCCGCTGAAAGTTTCAAGGCACTCAAACAAAAACTGACTACAACCCTTGTTCTAGTTTTACCAGATATTTCAAAAAACCTTTGAAATAGAGTGTGACGCTTCAGGCACAGGAATTGGAGCAGTCTTGTCTCAAGAAATGAAGCCAATATCATTTTACAGTGAAAAACTTAATGAAGTAAGACAGAAATGGTCGGCCTATAAGTTAGAACTATATGCTTTAGTTCAAACTTTAAGGCATTGGAGACAATACCTCTTACACAAGGAGTTCATTTTGCATACAGATCATCAGCCCTTGAGATATATACAGAATCAAACCATGTTGGATCGCATTTATGCTAGGTGGATTACAGAGATACAAGAGTATACCTTCTTAATTAAGCATCGATCAGGAAAGCTAAACCAAGTAGCAGATGCTTTGAGTAGAAGACATGTTTTATTGACAACTTTACAAGCTATTGTGTTTGGTTTTGAAGAGATAAAACGACAATATGTCAATGATTCAGATTTTAAATTCATTTGGCAAAGTTGTCAGGAACATAACTCAAACAATGGAGATTATATTTTAAAAGATGGATTCTTATTCAAGGGTAGCAAATTGTGTATTCCTGTAAGTTCACTGCGGGAGAAACTGATTAAGGAACTTCATGAAGGAGGAATGGCAGGTCATTTTGGAAAAGATAAGACCCTATCTCTAGTGCAAGACAAATACTATTGGCCTAATTAATGCAGAAAAGAAGTTTATAATATAGTAACTCGTTGTGAAATATGTCAGAGATTCAAAGGACAATCCCAAAATACAAGTATGTATTTACCCCTACCAATTCCAGATAAACCCTGGGAAGACATATCCATGGATTTTGTATTAGGAATGCCTAGGACACAAAGAGGCAATGATGCAATTTTTGTGATTGTAGATCGATTTTCAAAGATGGCACACTTTATTGGGTGTAAGAAGATTCATGATGTAGTTCATATTGCTCAGTTGTTTTTCAAAGAAGTAATTAAACTACATGGATTTCCTAAGTCTATAACTTCTGACAGAGACAGTAAGTTTCTTAGCCATTTTTGGTTGACACTATGGAGAAGAGCCAATACCCATCTGAATTTCAGTTCTACTTCACCCACAAACAGATGGGTAGACTGAGGTTGTGAACATGTCTTTAGGAAATCTGCTTCGAACTCTTTGTGCAGGAAAACATGGACAGTGGGAAAATATGTTGCCCCAAGCAGAGTTTGCATATAATGCTTCTGTAAACAGAACTACTGGAAAATCTCCATTTCAAATTGTGTATGACCAGAATCCTAGATATACTTTGGATCTTATGCCTATTACTAGAGATAAAGAGGATCATTTACCTGTTGTTCATAGTTTACAACAATTTGATATAATTCATCAAGCAGTCAAAGATCACATTTCATCTGTTAATGATAAGTATAAAGCATATGCAGATAAAACTCGCAGGGAGAAACAATTTGAAGAAGGGCAAATGGTCATGGTATATCTGAATAAGGAACGTATGCCTGCCGATGTTTATTAGAAGCTTGGACAAAGAAAATTTGGCCCCTTTCGTATTCTACACAAGATTAATGCCAATGCATATGTCTTAGAATTACCAGGTGACTGGAACATTTCTCCTACCTTTAATGTCACAGATTTGTATGACTATCATGCACCTCAAGAAAACTTTTCCAATAAAGATTCGAGGACGAATCTTCAAGAGGAGGGAGGCACTGATGAAATCTGAAATTGGATTATGAAGATTTCTGTTTAGAATTGTTTAGAAATGACAAAAAAGATAGAATGGGAAGGACTCAGGGATATTTCATCGAATAGTTTGAAGAACATTTAAACATTAAGGGTATTTCCGTCCATTACTAATGGAAGGGTTTAGAATACGTTGAAGCAGGAGATGGGGACATGGACAACATAGTCATTTGACTATCAAAACAGGAGGTAGTTATTTCTGTTAGTCTTCTTCTTCGATGGGTTTACAGCTTAAAAGTATTTTAGTTAACAAAGATCGGTGATTAATAAGGTTGATAATTGTAACGCCCGAGATTTTTCATCCCTTTTTCTCAAAACTCATAGAAATTTTTTTTTTCCATAAATCGGAGTCAAAACGATAAAATCAAAACCTGTTTACAATTTAAAACATCATACGGTTAAACATCGTACGGCCAAAGCAAATATCCTCAGGCGCTACTCGAAAACAACCGTACGAATAAATTCTGCTATGATCATAGACTTTTAAATACAAATCACTCCCGGGCATCCCTGAGTACAAGTCCCCTAACAGTCCACTAACTGATCCAAATGAAAGTCCAGAATAAACATCTTGACGTCTCGTCTCACCCAATACAGGAGATCGTGGCATAAATAAACTCGCAGAGAGTCAAGCTGATACCTGAGTCAACGGGAATCAATCCACCGCTGAAACGAGCGTCCATCTCCAGGAGCTCTCCGCACAACCTGCAAAACCTCCTGTACAACGGGGCTAAAAATAGTAGGGTGAGTATTTTCATACTCAGTAGGAAAATACCCAGTAGGGGAAATCCCAAACGGTGAACTCCATAAGTTCAGAAATCATGCGTCATGCAACACAAACATGAAGCAGTCAACATAATATAATCATAACATGCTCAAACGCATACGATCATACCAAAGGCACCATCGTGCCACAGACATACCGAAGGCACCATCGTGCCAGAATCATACCAAAGGCACCATCGTGCCAAAATCATACAATCCAATCAACTTACATAAACACCCTTATCTAGGGTCATACAACTTACTCGTACCACCGTACGCATACTCGTACAACATACGCATACTTGTACAACCTTACTCGTACAATCGTATGCTCACTCATACAGCTTACACATACATGTACGACCTTACTCGTACAATCAGACTCGTACGACCTCACTCGTACGATGCACAAAATCATACTTCTTGTCTTACTCGAAACATATTCTCACAATCGTACTCATACTCTTACAGTCGTGCTCATACTCATACGCTTACAGTCTTACTCATACTCATACGCTTACAGTCTTACTCATACTCATACACTTACAGTCCTGCTCATACTCATACACTTACAGTCTTACTCATACTCATACGCTTACAGTCTTACTCATACACATACAGTCGTACTCACACTCATACAGTCGTACTCATAATCGTACACATATCAACGACCACTGAAGCTCATTACAACTAATAAGCTCCAGCGTCGAAATGGAAAAGAATGTCACTGGGGCAACACCTTAACCTCCGGGGAGTGACTAGACGCCATGGACTTTTCCGAAGGTAAAGCACACCAATGCTCATGGGGCACTGGATCAAACAGGTAAGAGTAGATCCATGATACTACTTACCTGAGCGCGCAAACATAAACACCCACACATAAGGGGTCATACAGTTGCCCACCATAATGGGTCTTATAGTGCCATTGAATCGCCCACCATAATAGGTCTTATAGTGCCAGAGAATTGCCCACCATAATGGGTCTTATAGTGCCATTGCCACTCTTGGGCAGAAAACATACAGTGCCACTTGGGCAGAAACGTACAGTGCCACTCTTGGGCGAAATCATACAACGCTCTCAACAGAGCATCAAACGTCTGGGCATACACAACACACAGACCAAATCAGAAACATACGTTGCTCTCAGCAGAGCATCAGACGTCTGGGCTTCATACAGCACGCAGACAAAGTCAGAAACGTACATCGCTCTCAACAGAGCATCAAACGTCTGGGCTTATACAGCACGCAGACCAAATCAAAACGACGTCACTCTCAGCAGAGCATCAGACGTCCGGTGCTCTACATAGCACACAGACAACATCCCGCAGGATAAACACCATGGCAAGACATGATAAATGCTCGGCCAACTCATCAGCGGCCAACTCAAACACGGAACTTAATCCGTCGAACCCTCAGGTCTCAAACTCACAACGCTATCATTAGCTGTGCTTATAATTCCAGTTTGAATTAAGTATATTATGCGGTACAATTATGCCACACAAACTCACAGTCCTCGACTGGTCAAACTGAAGCTGAGCCCGATCGAAACCCTAGTTCGTCAGGGCAGCAGACTTCACTTACCCGTCCACATCATGGACAAAACTCATCGTACAACAAACCCTTACAGTCTTACACTTCGCCATCCATCTTATGGCCAAAACCTCTTACACTGACATCTTCAAATAACGCTCCTTAGAGCCAACCCAGTTGTCGCCCTCTTACTTATATCTCACTTATTATACTTATTTTTCACTTCATAATCTGTACGTTATGCTTGTACAATTATGAACCCTCTTACTGTCTGACAAATGCCCAACACAATCCAACCCGAACCGATCCATTCTAATCCTTGCCCGTCATACTCATATCCTCTGCCATACGCTTACACAATCAGATCCAAATTCGTACGTAGCTTCTGTCACCTCTTACTGTCCATCGCCCATACATCTGCCCACATACTCTTACACACATCCAAAGCATAGGCAAAATGCCATCATACATACGTATGTCCCACACATACGTATAACATACACATACGGTCATACATACATAACTTACAAACATGCACGCTAGCCATCACTAGCACATGCATCCACACGTCAAACATGCACGCTAGCCATCACTAGCACATGCATCCACACGTCAAACATGCACGCTAGCCATCACTAGCATATGCATACATTCACACATACATCAAACATGCACGCTAGCCATCACTAGCACATGCATACATCAAACGTACACGCTAGTCATCTCTAGCACGTGCACACACACATTCATACATACTTCAAACATGCACATTAGCCATCACTAGCACGTGCATAACCCATACATAGCATACTGACATATTTGCTAGCCATCGCCAGCGCATACATAATCCACATCCATAAAACGTGCATACATCTCATGCATATCAATCATACCATACAATCATGCTTACACGCACATCATGCAATCGGATCGTTACTTAACATCCAAGCATGGAATCATACAATCCTAGCATGCTGCTACTCATTCAAAGCATGCTTCATGAATTTATGAGTTCAAAGCTCCCCTACCTCGTAATCATGGCGTTCGATGGCGAGCACACGACGGTGGCGGCGTCGGCGGCGGAGTTGGCGGTCAAACCGTTGCCTGGCTGAGAGAGCTGTTGTCCCGAGGATTTTAGGATGCGCCGGAACTATCACGGCCAAACAGAGCGTTAGAACTCAAATCGGTAAAACCCGCGATCCACGGCGGCACACCAGGGCGGCCGGGAGAAATATCGTGCCAACATAAGTGGCGGTGCGATCAGATGTCAAGGGTGTACACTCTGAAGATCAGCCGGTGGCTAAAACGTGCTCAACCGGCCACAAGGCGTCGAAATCGGCCGTGGACAGCACCCAACGGCGACGATTTCGGTCAACAAAGGCCCACATAAGGGCGGAGAGCATGGGGCAACGCTCGAGAATCAAAGAAGAGGTGGAGGACGGCTCTAGTGGTCAACTCCACTCGGTGGCAACGCCAACCGATGGTTAGGCGGCACGAATGCGGCGCCTAAACCCAGAAGTACACGCGTGGCTACATGCGCACGCGGCCCAAAGGGCGGGGGAAATGGCTGAAATGAGGCGACTCATGGCCCACAAAAGTCAACAGGGCTAAGGCCCTTAGCTGTGGCCAATCTAAGCGGCAACATCGCCGATCGCCACCCACAACCAATACCCATGGTGCGGGCGGCTGTGCATCTCGCACGGTATAGGGCAAGGGAAGGGTTCACGGTCGAGCAAAGGCTATGAGGCCGTCACTGGCCAAGGCCTAAGCAAGTGAACTCGTCCACCTTCTGTCAAGGTAAGACATACCAATTCTTGCCCGAGGCCGTCCAGTACCGACGGCGTAAAATGGGCAAGAGGGGTCAACGGCACACATGCCGGTAAGGCGGACTAGCTGCGGCTACGGGCCGCAAGGCTGAACAAGACCCAGAGGGTGGCCCACTGGTGTCACCGGGCTGGGGCGGAGCCGAACTACGGTCCGCTAAATCAAATCCGGCGTCCGACTGATAACGTCAGTCACCGCGTCCAAAACGGACGTAGGCCAAAAATAGGGGACGACCGGAGAAAACCCGTAAGGGCGGAGCGGCCATGGGGGCGGCGGCTGAATCGGGCACGGAGGTGTAGCCCACTGCCTTCGCCGGAGCAAGGCGGGGCTGGGGGAAGGCCGAATCGGCCGCAGATCACCGCCGGCGGCCACTGTTTGCCCAAACAGTCCGTCGGCGGAACAGTGAACAGAGGGGGAAAGAGGGTGGGGCGGCGGTGCCGAGGCCCACCGGGCCGGGAGGAGGGGCTCCTCACCGTCGCCGGAGCAAGGCGGTGCCGGACGGAGGTCCGATCGGCCGCAGCTCGCTGCCGGCGGCCCCAAATCGCCCAAACAGTTCGCCGGCGGAAAAACAGGGCAGAGAGGGGGATGAGGACGGGCGGCGGAACGGAGGCCCACCGGGCCGGGAGGAGTGGCTCCTCACCGTCGCCGGCCCGGGGCGGAGCCGTGGCCGGCCGGTCGGGCCGTGCCGGCCCGTGGCGGCGGCGGAACGGCGCGAACCAGAGTGGGGGCGGAAATAGGGCAGCAGAAAGAGGGAGCGGGACGGCGGAGCTGAGGCCGTCCGGGGCCGGGGGGAGTGGCCCCCCGCCGTCGCCGGCCCATGGCGGAGCCGTGGGCGGCCGGCCGGCCCTCGCCAGCTCGCGGCGGCGGCGGAATCGCAATAACACAATAAAAGGGGCTCACCGGAAAAGTGGGGGCGGAGCGGCCGTGGGGCCGGGACGGCGGCTCCCCTGCCGTCGCACGGCCAGGGCGGAGCCGGTGCGACGGTCCACTGGCCCACCGGCGGCCGGCGGCGGCCGGGCACAGTGAACAGGCGGAAATGGGGGGCGGCCACTGTTCACAATTTCCTTCTGGATCGGGCCGAGCCCGATGTTTTAACTGTGATTCTTTTTTTTTTCCACGTACGTCCCCAACACGCGTTAACCCACTGGTTACGCGTCGAACCTCCAAAATTCGTGCCGTAAGCGCGCAGCGAGGCCCATGGCCTGCGACTAAGCCCCACACCCGACTCTACGGGTATAAATATGGGGAAAAGACACAAATACCCATACGCTGAAACGTCACATTTTCCTGCCGAAAATGACCAGAAAAATGGCAGAAAAATCCCAGAAAATCGTAAAAAAATCAGGGACCTTACAATAATCATTAGTGAACTTTGGGCATTTACAAAAGGAAAAAGCCCAAATGAAAGGGGGGAATTTTTTGAATTTCGAATTGCTGCTGAAAGGCCAAAGAGCGGAGCTCCTCCTTGTTCCCGTAGAACCAGATCTAGGAGAGATCTGTGAGTCATTTGTTTGAGAAATCCGCAGCTCGTGGTTGAAGCATGAATGCTCCCAAGCTTCAAAGTTGATTTCTTTCTTCGAGCTAAGTAGAGATCAACTTTAGTTCCTGTTGTTCTGTTCTGCACATTGAAAATCCATGTCTGTAATTGTTTGGAGTTCTGTAAATCCTAGCTGAAGATTTGTAATACGAGTCAAGTGTAGTAGCTGTGAATATCCTGTAAACGAAATACTCTTGAGTATTCTTAACTGTTTCAGAATGAATTGCTGAATTACTGAACTTCTAGACATTTGGTGTATTGTAATTCGAATTGAGTTGTAAATTTGAAGTAACTCTGTTATTGAATTCCGAAGTTGCTGAAGTTGTTGCAAGCTGAATTTTAGAATTCTGAACAACTGTTTTTCAACTGTTGATATTCAGAATTAACACTTTGTTGTAATTGGTTTATTGTTGAGAATTGGGTTTTTGGTTGCATCATATTTTAACACCTTCATTAGTAATGGATGAAAATACTCCTTTCATTAAAATGTTCATCATACTGTTTGACGAAATGTCCCTAAATTCTCCCAGTTTTATATATTTTTTGAGTTTCTGAACTAAGTTCTTCTTCATCCAATTTAGACTTCATCAGTTCCTCCCTCCTTTTGAAGATTCATCCTCAAATCCTCATTGAAAGGGTCTCCTTGAGGTGCATAATAGTCATACAAATCTATGACATTAAAGGTAGGAGAAATGTTCCATTCAGCTGGTAAATCCAGGACATAAGCATTGACATTAATCTTGTGTAAAATGCGAAAGGGACCAAATTTTCTTTGTCCAAGCTTTTGATAAACACTAGTAGGCATTCGTTCCTTATTCAAATATATCATGACCATCTGTCCTTCAAACTATTTCTCCCTGCGAGTTTTATCTGCATAATCCTTATACTTAGCATTAACAGATGAAATATGATCTTTGACTTCTTGATAAATTATATCAAATTGTTGCAAACTATGAACAGTTAAGTGATCCTCTTTATCTCTAATGATAGGTAAGGTCCAAATTATCTAGGATTCTGGCCATATACTGTTTGAAATGGTGATTTTCTAGTGGCTCTGTTCACAGAAGCATTATATGCAAACTTTGCTTGTGGCAACACATTTTCCCACTTGCCATGTTTCCCTGCACAAAGAGTTCTAAGCAAATTACCTAAAGACCTGTTCACTACCTTAGTTTGCCCATTTGTTTGTGGGTGACAGGTTGAGCTGAAATTCAAATGAGTATTTGCTCTTTTCCATAGTGTTAACCAAAAATGGCGAAGGAATTTACTGTCTCTGAGGTAATAGACTTAGGAAATCTATGTAATTTAATTGCCTCTTTGAAAAACAATTGAGCAATATGAACAACATCATGAACCTTATTGCACCCAATGAAGTGTGCCATTTTCAAAAATTGATCTACAACCACAAAAACTGAATCATTACCTCTCTGTGTCCTGGGCATCCCTAACACAAAATCCATGTATATGTCTTCCCAAGGTTTGTCTGGAATGGGTAGAGGTAAATATAGACCTGTATTTTTGGGATTGACCTTTGAATTTCTGACATATTTCACAATGTTTTACTGTATTATGAACTTCATTCCTACATTTAGGCCAATAATACCTATCTTGTACTAGGGATAGGGTCTTGTCTTTCCCAAAATGGCCTGCCATTCCCCCTTCATGAAGTTCTTTAATCAAT
The DNA here is from genome assembly GCA_035235625.1 of Saururus chinensis. NCBI lineage: Eukaryota > Viridiplantae > Streptophyta > Magnoliopsida > Piperales > Saururaceae > Saururus > Saururus chinensis. The sequence continues at coordinate 41,330,675 of CP141145.1, forward strand.
TTCTCATGCAATGAACTTGTAGGAATGCACAATTTGTTGCCCTTGAACAAGAATCCATCTTTTAAAATATAATCTCCATTGATTGAATTGTGTTCCTGACAACTTTGACAAATGGATTTAAAATCTGAAATGATGGCATATTGTTGTTTCATTTATTGAAAACCAAACACAGTAACTTGCAGGGTTGTCAATAAAACATGTCTTCTATTTAAAGCATCTGCCACTTGGTTTAACTTTCCTAATCGATGCTTAACAATGTTTTACTGTATTATGAACTTCATTCCTACATTTAGGCTAATAATACCTATCTTGTATTAGGGATAGGGTCTTGTCTTTCCCAAAATGGCCTGCCATTCCCCCTTCATGAAGTTCTTTAATCAATTTCTCATGCAATGAACTTGTAGGAATGCACAATCTATTGCCCTTGAACAAGAATCCATCTTTTAAAATATAATCTCCATTGATTGAATTGTGTTCCTGACAACTTTGCCAAATGGATTCAAAATCTGAAATGATGGCATATTGTTGTTTCATTTATTCAAAACCAAACATAGTAGCTTGCAGGGCTGTCAATAAAACATGCCTTCTACTTAAAGCATCTGCCACTTGGTTTAACTTTCCTGATCGATGCTTGATTAAGAAGGTATATTCTAGTATCTCTGTAATCCACCTAGCATAAATGCGATCCACCTTTGTTTGATTCTGAAGACATCTCAAGGCTTAATGATCTGTGTGCAGAATAAAATCCTTGTGTAAGAGGTATTGTCTCCAATGCCTTAAAGATTGAACTAGAGCATATAGTTCTAACTTATAGGCTGACCATTTATGCCTCACATCATTAAGCTTTTCACTGTAAAAGGCTATTGGCTTCATTTCTTGTGACAAAACTGCCCTAATTCCAGTCCCCGAAGTATCACACTTGATTTCAAAAGTTTTAGAAAAATCTGGTAACACTAGAATAGGTGTTGTAGTCAATTTTTGCTTAAGTGCTTCAAAACTTTCGACTGCTACTTCAGTCCAGATGAAATTTTTGCCTTCATATAGTCTGTCAAAGGGGCTACAATAGAACTGAAATTTCTTACAAACCTCTCATAGAAAGTGGTCAGGCCATGAAAGCTTCTAACTTCTTGTATTGATTTAGGAGTTGGCCATTCGACAATAGTTTTAATCTTGCTTTCATCCACTTTGATTCATCCTGCTGTAACGACATAACCTAGAAATACCAACTGTGGAGTCATAAAGGAACACTTTTTGACATTTATAAACAATTCATGTTTCTGTAATAATTGCAACACTTCTTCTAGATGCTTCAAATGCTCCTCTTTTGAATGGCTATGTATTAAAATATCATCAAAATATACAATTGCATACATACCCAACACTGGTTTAAGAACATATGTCATCATTCTTATAAAAGTGCTTCGGGCATTTGTAAGTCCAAAAGCATTACAAACCATTCGTATAAACCCTCTCTTATTTTGAATGTTGTTTTCCATTCATCCCCTTCCTTCATCCTTATTTGGTGATAGCCACTTCGCAGGTCTATTTTTTAAAACACTTGTGAGCCTTTTAATTGATCCATCATGTCATCGAGTCAAAGTATAGGAAAACTATACCTGACGGTAATCTTATTTACTGCCCTGCAATCTATGCACATCTTCCATTCCTCATTCTTCTTTGGGACCAATAGAGCAGGCACTGCCAATGGACTGATATTTTCCCTAATAAGCCCTCTTTCAAGCAGATGCTCAACTTGCCTTTGTTGTTCCTTGTGTTCAGTAGGGGTCATTCTATAATGGGGTAAATGGGGAAGGCTGGCACTAGGCTAGAAGTCTATTTGATGTTGTAAATTTCGCATAGGTGGTAAGGTCATGGGTAGGTTATCATCAGCTATGGATTTGTATTTTCTTAATAATATACTGACAGGTTCTGGCATATGTCCTTCATATTCTTGCTTCTTTTTCTCTATCACTGCATAGACCGCATTTCCTGTTTTCAGAGTAGACTTCAAGCTTTGAATAAAACTAATTGTGGAGTTGGGTTTGGGCAGTTCTTCAGCTTTTGTAACATTGGGCAGAAGTACAACTTTAATTCCTTTATGGGAAAAGGAATAAGTGTTAGAGTGACCATCATGCATCACATATTCAACAAAGTGTCAGGGTATTCCTAATAATATATGACAAGCTTCCATATCCACTACATCACACACCAACTTTGTTTGATAACTTTTTCCAATGGAGAATGGTACTATACATTGATGTTCAATCTTAATTGGTTTCACATGTTTAATCCAACCAATTGTATATGGTTTCGGGTGTGGTTGTAATGTCAATTCTAATTTATTAACTTCCTTTTTAGCAATCAAATTTTTTGAGCTTCCACTATCAATTATGACTGTGCATACCCTTTTATTGATTGTTCCCTTAGTGTGGAAAATGTGATATTGTTGACTGTTGGATTCAGCTATTGAGGCCAATAACAGTTTTCTAGTCACCAGACTTAGAGGATGATTTTCACAGTCTAAGCCTTCATCTTCAAGAACCTCTTCCTTCCTTTCTTCATTTTCAATAACTTCACTTTCCTCATTTTGTTCCTATTCTTTCATCTATTCAATGAGAAAAGTTGATCTTCTCACAACTTGTAAATCGGTTTCAGGCACAGGACATTTGTTGGAATATGTCCAGACTGTAAACATCTGAAACATTTATCTGGTCTTGCCTTAGAATAAGGATTAAGTATTGTAGAAGTAGTTCCTTTGTCTTGATATCTACTAGGATTTCTTTTTGGAAAACTTCAGTCATTTTACCTTTGTTAGTTGTAGCATTAGAACTCTCACCTTCATTGGAATTATTTTTACTTTTCTAAGGCTGAAAAGTATTGGAAGGCATCATGTGGTTAAATCCAATTCTGTGTACAGATGGTTTGTTTATTCAAAAAGTTTTTATCCCTCACCAACAATTGAAAAGCATCATTAAGAGTATAAACTAGAGTAATAGTAACCCTGTCCTTAATTGAATACTTCAGCCCATCTATAAATCATTGCACCTGCTATCCTTCAGTTTCATGCAGATTATTCCTAGCAGCCAGTCTTTGGAATTCTTCAATGTATTTTGCAACTGTTTTATTGCCCTCCTTGCAATTTTGATAGCTTTGGAACAAAAGTTGCTCATAATCTGGAGGTAAAAATCGAGCTCTCAACATTTGTTTCATTCTAGCCCAGCTTTTAATAATTTGTTTACCTTTTCTATTTCTTTCCATTTGTAACTGTTCCCACCATGTTGCTGCTCCGCTTTTGAGTTTAGAAGAGACCAGTTTTACTCTGATTTTTAGGCACGTTTAAACAATCAAAGTACTTTTCAACTTCACTTATCCAATCCAGAAAATCTTCCACATGAATCTGTCATCTATTTCACCATTATATGCATTTTGCACTTCAATTTCTTCTTCACTGGTCATTTCATTTTCTTCAAAAACATTGTGTACTAGGATTGGCATTTGTAGTGGATTCACTGGAGCCGGTGGAGGCACATTTGCAGGAATTTGACCCCTTCTACCTCCTCTTCGTTTGTTACCAATTGGATTCTGATGAAATAATTGAGGTGCATTTGCCATGCCAGGAAATGGTGCTGCCATTCCTATCCCATCCTACTGTGTCATAATTTGCATGAGTTGAGCATGATTTTGTTGTTGGGCTTGCAAAGTTTGCTGTTGTAATTGAATCAATTGTGCAAACATTTGTGGCATGCTAAGACCTTCTTCCTCTGCATTCTCAGCCATGATTTGTTTATATTCCTAGAATTAACACCGCTTTAAGACCAAATGATGTAATTGATATCCAATTTCCAAATAGTTAACCAAATATATCAGTGTAATAAAATTCTAACATTTGTCACTGGAGTATCAATTTTTGAAATACCAGTTTTAATCTGAAAACAACTAAGAGTAATTAGAGAAATTCGATAGCAAAATAGACACAATCCTTAAACTCAGCTCGTGTTACAGATCTTCACAGCTCAAGTTTATAGAATTCCAAACCATTACATACATGAATTCTCTAATTTGTGAAACAGAAGAGACAAAAACTAAAATTGATCTTCACTTAGCTCAAAGGAATAGATCAACTCTGAAGCTTCGGAGCGTACACGCTTCAACCACGAGCTTGAGGATCTCAAACATAGACACCACACTGATCTCTCCCAAATCTGGTTCAATGGAAGCAAAATGGAGCTCCACTTTCTAGCTTTCAGCAGGAATTTCAAAATAAAAAAAAATCCCTCTCACAATTGGCTTTCTTCAATTTATAGATGCCCCATTTCACTAATGATTATTGGAATCACTTATCCTTAATCATCGTTAGTTAAGTTCTTGTTTAAAACACTAATTCATAAGAACCCTTCCTTCAAAGAAGACTACTAACCAAAATAACCACCTCTTTAGTTAGTGTCAAATGACTATATTGTCCATATCCCTACAGCTCATCTTCAATGTATTTTAACCCCTTCATTAGTAATGGACATAAATACCCCTTTCATTAAAATGTTCATCATACTGTTTGACGAAATGTCTATGAATCCTCCTAGTTTTATATATTTTCTGAGTTTTTGCACCGAGTTCTTCTTCATCTAATTTAAACTTCATCACCATCTAATATTAATAGTTATATTTTAAAAAATAATCATTACTATTAAATGTCACATGTAAGAAAGGAAAAATAAGCTTATGATATTCTTTTCTAAGCTCTCAACAACTTAAATTGAACAAAATAAAATTATTAATATGTAACAAATTTTTTGTCAAATGTAACTTATAATTAAAATGAAAGAAGTATAGGAAAACTCAAAAATTGAGGGGGGTGAGCTAATTGTCACGTATCCTCATTGAAACATGAAAGAAGGGTACGGGGGACTTGCTCTTCTTAAATGGAGAAACCCATTGTGTGTGTTTTCTTTTTTAAAACAAAACCCATTATGTTTGCGTTACTAGAATATTGACTTGGGGATGATGCTTCTAACTTAAGATTTATGTAATTGAGACCAATTATTATAATGGTTTTAGGAACTTGATATTAAAAAGGAAAATAATATTCCTATTTTATTTTTTCTAATTTTTATAAAAGTGGGAAAAGTGAATCTAGTGTGACTTACATTTTCTATTTAATGAAACCTCACACAATCACCATTGTTGAGCTCAACGACGTACCTCATGAGTCATGACAAGAGTATCATCAGCAACTTAATCCATGACAACAGCTTCGAACCTGCTTGATTCAAAACCCTGGTCAGACTTTGATAACCGTGCCTCCAAATGTTGATTTGTACTGATCTGGAACTAATGGAGTACTCTTCATTAGGGCTGCAAGAAATATGGGCAGGCCCGAAACCCGGCCCGACCCGGCTCAAAATTTTATATAAATGGGCTTTAAAATTTGGTGAATCAAACGGGCCGGGCTTTAAAATTTACAGTTTATAAAATTTTGGGCCGGGCTCGGGCCTGGGCCAAAATTTCTTAAAAGCCCGGCCCGGCCTGGCCATTTTCAGCCCGTTTAAACCATATGTATTTTAATTGTGCAGTCGTGTTTGTGTCAGTTTGACTGTTTCGTATCATCGGATAAATGCAGAGCAACCCATTGTCTCAGCCGCTCTGAAGCCCTAATTTCTCGCCGCTCTCCTGCTTCGTCCGTTGTTTCCCTCTTTTTCAGCCACTGTGCAACCCAGTTTCTCCGCCGCTCCCCTGCTTCGTTTGTCGTCTCCACTCTCCCGCCTCAACAACCTAATTTCTCCGCTGCTCCGGTGCTCCCCCTGGTTCGTCCGTTGTCTCTTGCATCTTCTACTGCTCAGCACTCAGTAGCCCTAATTTCCCCGCCGCTCTCCTACTTCTTCCGTCATCTCCTGCTTTCGCCAATTGCTCTCCATTTGTGGGACGGACAGAAGACCTCCGCTTCCACTGCTTTGGTTCTCTTTGTGGGACCGACGAAAGTCGTCAGCTTCGACTGCCCCGGTTCTCTTTGTGGGACTGACGAAACTCGTCAGCTTCGACTACTCCGGACCAACGGAACTCATCGGCTTTGACTACTCCGGTTCACTTTGTGGGACTGACGGAACTCGTCGGCTTCGACCGCTCCGGCTCTCTTTGTGGGACAGACGGAACTGACGGAAGACCTCCACTTCAACTGCTCCGGTTCTCTTCGTGGGACCAACGGAAGACCTCCGCTTCAACTGCTCTGGTTCTCTTCAATTTGTTGCTTTTAGTTCTATCATCTCATTTGTTTTGTTAATTAATTCATTCTATCATCTAGTTTATTATGTACTAAATTTGTTTTCTTTGCCTTTGTTAGTTCATGTATTTAATTTGCCTCTCCTAGTTCCTGTAATCCTGTATTTGTTTGTTATCTAATTTATTATGTTAATTAGTTCTATCACGTAATTTGTTTTGTACTAAATTTGTTCTCTTTGCTTCTGTTAGTTCGGGTATTTAATTTGACTATGTTATTATATAATCTGTTAGTTCTTGTAATTGTTCTGTTATCTAATTTGTTAGTTCCTTATCTAATCTGTTAATTCTTGTATTTGTTTTGTTATCTAATCTGTTAGTTCTCTTATTGTTCTATTATCTAATTTGTTAGTTCCTTATCTAATGTGTTAGTTCTTGTAATTGTTCTGTTATCTAATTTGTTAGTTCCTTTTCTAATCTGTTAATTCTTGTATTTATTTTGTTATCTAATTTGTTAGTTCTCTTCTTGTTCTATTATTAATTTGTTAGTTCCTTATCTAATCTGTTAATTCTTGTATTTGTTTTGTTATCTAATTTGTTAGTTCTTGTATTTTGTTTTGTTATCTAATCTATTAGTTCTTGTATTTGTTTTGTTATTGAATCTGTTAGTTCCTGCATTTGTTCTATTATCTAATCAATTCTTGTGTAGTAATATTTAATTTGTCTTTGTTAGTTCCTATCTTTATTCTGTTATTTAATTTGTTCTTGTATGTTCTTTAATTAATTCTTCTTTCTCTAGTAATATTTAGTTTGTTCTGTTATCTACTTATAGAGAATTAGAGATGGCCAGTTCTTCCACCCCGACCAATTCTTCCACCCGAACCAATTCTTCCATCCCTCCTATTTCTTCTATTCCAACCAGTTCTTCCATCCCTCCCAGTTGTTCTACTCCTACCATTACACCTACCGTTCCCCTTGACACTACACCTCCCCTTATCCATCCTATTCCGGAATCAGGAGCATCCAGTAGCCACAGTAGGAAAAAATGGGTTCGAGGTGGGTCACAAGTGTGACAACATTTTGAGAAAGTTCTTGATGAACATGGAGTACAAGAAGCAGCAATATGTAATTATTGCAAGTTCAGGTTCGTTGGAGAAAGTACAAATGGTACGACCCATCTAGCAAGACACATTAATAATGGTTCTTGTAAGATGGGACCAAATAGAGATCCTAGACAGCCACTCTTAAGTACTACTTTTGGTAATGTATCCGCTTTTAAATTTGATCAACAACGTAGTAGGGAAGCTCTTGCAAGAGCAATAATAGTACATGAGTACCCATTTAATATTGTTACTCATGAGGATTTTCTTAATTTTACACAAACTTTGTAGCATCTTTTTAAAATGGTTTCAAGGACTACAATTAGGAATGATTGCCAAAAACTTTACATAAAAGAAAAGGCTGCATTGATGGATGTTTTTCAAAAGCTTTCATCTAGGGTTAGTATTACTTCTGATTTATGGACTTCAAATCAAAATTTTGGATATATTTGTGTAACTGCTCATTATATTGATTCTAATTGGCATTTACAAAAAACAATCATTAGTTTTTATCGACTTCCATCGCCTCATACTGGATTGGCAATATATAATGCTATTAAAGCCATTTTAGTGAAGTGGAAAATTGATTGCAAAGTATGTAGTGTTACTTTAGATAATGCATCAAGTAATGATGTGGCTCAAAGAAATCTTGTAAGGGACCTTGCTGAAAAGGGATCTCTTTTGTTGGAAGGTACCCTTGTCCATGTACGTTGTGCTGCCCATGTACTAAACATTATTGTGCAAGTTGGATTAAAAGATATTTCAGATATAATTCTTCATGTTCGGGAGTCTGTGAAATATGTTAAAGCTTTGCCTTCCCGTTACCAAAAGTTTACTGAGCTGGTAGCTGAATTGGGAATTAGTGTAGGGAAGGGTTTGATTTTAGATGTTAGCACTCGATGGAATTCTACTTACCTAATGTTAGATTCTATGTTGCCATATCGTGATGTTTTTAGAAGGTTGGAGGAAGAAGATCTAAGTTATTGACATAGGCCTTCTGATGATGAATGGGAAAATGCTACCAATGTGTGTACGTTCTTGAAACGGTTCTATGATGCAACAAATTTATTTTGTAGAGTTGATTATCCTGCAATCCATTTGTTTCTCAAAGAAATATCAACAATAAGAAAGTTACTACTTGGAGGTGCAAGTTCCACAGAGTACTTTCTCATATCAATATCGAACAAGATGTTAAACAAGTATGAGGAATATTGGAGTGATGTACCTGTCATGTATGATATTGCTTTGACTTTGGATCCTAGGTATAAGAGGAAATTATTGAGGTTTTATTTAACCCAACTACATGGGAAAGAGATTGGAGATCTTCGTTTTGAAAGGAGTTTGGCTGTGATTCAGGTGCTATTTGATCAATATAAGAACAAGTTGTATCTGGTTGTAGATATGGTTACTAGTGAGGTAATTCTCCCTTCAAATGCAGAAGAAGAAATTCAACAATGGATGGAAGCACAAGGATGTGCTGAAGATAATGACATAGGTAAATCTGAGTTGGAGTTGTATTTTGAAGAGAACTTAGAAAATAGGGAGTCTAACTTGGACATTCTCTGTTGGTGGAAGATTAACTCATCTAAGTTCCCAATCTTGGCAGTAATGGCTCAAGACATTCTAGCTATTCCAGTTACTACAATTGCTTCAGAGTCAGCCTTTAGCAGTAGTGGACGTGTTCTATCTCAATATAGGAGTTCTCTCTTGCCAGAGACGGTTGAATGGTTGATTTGTACACAGGATTGGTTGCGTGGTAAGAAGCCAGTTGGGACCTTTTGTGACGTGGATGATGAGCTCAACAACTTGACTCAGACAATTGAAATCCCTAACTGAGGTATCAGCCTATCAGGTATGTTTATTCTTTTCTTCTTGTTTATTATGTTTACTAATGAAAAAAATATTTTTAACTCCGCCGTTGCCGGTCCCAAGCCCGGATGAGAAAGGAGGAGGGAAAATGCAAGCAAATAGGATGAGCAAGGAGGATTAGATATAATGCTCCAAGCTGTAAACATCTTATCTTTTTCTGTTATTTCTTCATAACTAGATGAGCTTTTGTCTCATACCGTTTCTAAATCTCTAATTAACATCAATTCTTCATTGTTTACTGATTACAAAAAGAAATCTGTTTGAGCATATGGAACATCAATTCTTCATTGATATATGTTTTCTTTGTTATAGATCTATTTTTTGTTTCTACTTGATGTGAGTTTCGGTTTTGGGGGGTTTTCATGTGCTGTTTGGGAAGCATCTGTATCGTTTGGAAGTTTGTGTATTGAAATCGGAGATCTTTGTCTTCTACTCCTTGTTTATCACTTTCTTGCTCCAAGAGAATTGGGTGCTTCGAATTTAGGGATAAATTTGGGCGGGCTTCAAATCTAGATACTTATGTATGCTAGAAATAGCTAGATTTTCTATAGCCAAATGCCCTTCCTGATATCTACCCTCTACCTTTTGTCAGGATTGGGACTGACAGTAGGAAAAAAGTACTATTACATTATGCACATTACTGAAAGAGTTGGGCTTATGGGCTTTTCTGTCTTCTAAATATTTTAAAAATGTAGGGGGGCATACAGCAGAAATGCTCAATCTTGTAAATGTGCTTCAAAACAAAAGGTTCAGGCCTAGATATTACATTGCTACAGCTACAGATAATATGAGTCTGTAGAAGGCTAAAGTTTTGGAAGATTCAGTTCATGAGGTGCATCCTATCTGACTTCTTTCTTGTATTTCAAGGATGATATAACATTTTGTAGGTATATATAATTGTATATTGACAAGAATTATAGTTCATGATGATATGGTTAAATATTAATCTTCACTAGTTTTTTTTAAATGTGATTACTTTAGCAACTGAAACTCGTTATGGATTCTATAAATTGGGCATTTCGGCATACTGAGAGAAGCATTGCAGAAACTGGCCTCAATCTTTTGTTAGAAATGCTGAAGAACTTTGAGGTGGTTGTTTTTTCCTTCACTATGATTTTGATTAGTGGTTCAGTGCTAATGATTTGAAAATTTAGATCTTTTAAATGATTTTTCTGGACGCCATGCAGTCGGAAAGGAAGCTTGCTTTATCTATTACTTTTGATTGTGCAGGCGTCCAAGTTCTGTAATCAGTTCCACAAAGACATACTTTCTCACAATTGTGCAAGAGATATTTGCTATTTTGACTGATACATTTCACAAACCTGGATTCAAGCTGCATGTCTTAGTCTTGAACCACTTGTTTTGTTTGGTAACAAAGCACTGCTCATTCCTTATTTGTGACGACTATAAAGGTTGTGACACGTGTATTTTAGGTATATTCCGGGTCTCTAACTGAGCCTCTTTGGGATGCTGCTTCTGTCCCACTTCCTTATCCAAATAACATGATGTTTGTACGTGACTACACTTTAAAGCTATTAGGGACATCTTTTCCCAACATGACAAGTGCTGAGGTAGAACAGGCAGTTGTCATTTTTTTCTTACCATGGTTTATGAATTCCTCTTAGTGTTTTGTAATGGATGTTGAGCCATCTACAGGTGACTCAATTTGTTGATGGTTTGATCGAGTCCAGAGATGATCTTTCATCTTTCAAAGATCGCATCCGGGATTTCCTTGTCCAGTCAAAGGAATTCTCTGCTCAAGTGAAATAGCTTCACTTAAAACCTGCAGATCTTATCGATTCATCGGTGGATTGTGACTATTTTCTCATAATAAATGCCAGTAAAATCTTTTGGTATTTTCTACTGGATAATAGAGACCTTTACGCAGAGGAAGCTGCTGCTCAAAGAGAAAGAGAGCATCAGAGAATGCTTTCCATTCCAGGGCTTATTGCACCTAGCGAGTTGCAAGATGAGATGGTGGATTCATGAGCTTCAGTTACCTAATTAAATTTGTCTTACACACAGGACGGCCGATGTGGACTGCCAAATTTTCAACAGAGGTGTCCACCAAAACTGCCGCACTTAAGTTTTGTCTCCAGAGGCTGACGACTCATGATCTGATTCTGGTACAATAGTTTTTTTTAACTGCTGATGATACTTGCGGAACATTGTAATGCTAGTTGAAGCAGTTTATAGTGGGTTTTGTCAAATTGAGACTTGCTACTAGTATACAAGTATCGGCTTCCTTTTTGTCATTGGAATTTTGGCATGGTTTGTGCTATTAGCATTGGATGCCGGCTTAATTGGAATAGCACAGGACACTTAGGGCGATTAGTGTTTGTATAAAGTTGTTTAACCGACAGTTTGTCTAAATGCAGCAGATTGTGCTTGCATGAGGCGTGAATGAAATGTACTCAGGGCTGGCAGGTTGTTTTTCAGTGATAAACTATGATGAGGCGTGTGAGCGAATGGAATTCTAATGTATTTAGTAAACCAATTATTTTAAGGTAAGGACTGGACACTGTTATTTATAGGTATATAGAATTGTATATTGATATGAATTATAGCTCAAGATATAAATTTATCAGTTGTAAAAAAATTTTATATTACGTTGATTTTGGCTCGAAAGCCTGTGGCCCGGCCCGAGCCCGTTAAAATTTTAAGCTGGGCCGAAGTTTTGAACTTAGTTATGGGCTTTGGGCCCAATTTTAAAAAAAAAAAAAAATTATGGATCGGGTTTGGGCTTGCCCCAACCCGTTAGGGCCCAACCTGTTTGCAGCCCTACTCTTCATCCTTTTGAACTCTGCCATTCTCTTCAAACAACGAACTTTTTGTCTTTTGTCTCAATTGGTGTACCTCTGTCATCTTGACCATTGGATTCCTGGATCGCTTTGGTTGAACCAAGTTACAAACGTTCTCATCGACTGCCCTTTACTTCTTCATGACTTTAATCCACTGACCTGATAAATGGACCATTCAAATGCTTCCACAGACAAAAGTGTCTCCTTGGGCCTGAGAATATTCCCGGACACTGAATTTTAAATGGGCTTGCACTTTTCCAAGGCCAGATACCGTGACAAGGGTGGGGATAAACCCACAACGATGCCCATCAGATGATTGATTGTGTAATTCACGCCGAACGCAACTGTCAATGTCGTTAAAGTGGGTTAGGTCTCGGAGCAAACTGGTTTACTGAGCTGTGGAGAGAAGGATATTACACCTACCGACATCCCCAACGGAAAATCTTGTAGTTAGCTTCTTTTTTGTTGGACAACTGCTTTCATGACCACCCTTGCCGCAAGTGAAACCCTCCATTTACCATCCAATTTTAAGCCAACAGCCATTGGCTCATTGTAGACGATTAACAACCACAGACTGGAGGAACAACCAGCAGGCTAGTAAATAGACAAACTAAAATAGGTTACTGCTGGTGCAGCTTCTTCCCCTTGTCAACCTGGTCAGGTCAGCATTCCTTGCCTTATTTTGAAGAAATTGCAATAATAAAATAGAGGGGATTGGCTCCCTTGGGAAGTACTTCGGCATCCCTGCAACAACCCTACTGGTCTAAGTTTCTCTGGATCCAGCAAAGAAAGAGGCTCAAAATTACGAGTATATCCGTACGCCATGTCAAGCACGTTAATGAAATTTGGATATTTTTCTTCAGCCAAAAAAATAAAGGATGCTCTTTCCCTTGACATGTGAAAGGCTACAGGGAAAAATGTAATTAATGAAAATTATATTTCTTTTGTCCTATATTAATAGCTCTATTTGGTTTTATAAAATAAATTAACATTAAGTTCATTTGTCCTATATTAATAACTCTATTTCGTTTTTTAAAATAAATTAATATTAAATTATTTTAAAAAAATCAAATGGAGTTATTAATGTAGAACGGATGAAGTATAATTTTACCATGCACCTTCTAACATCTCTCAACCCCAATAGTCATTAAAATGCTAGAATGGTACTTATGCTTTATGATCAATTTAGACGATTTTTTTTCCGTTCCTAGTTTTGGCTATAGAAGAAGGTACTAGGCCAAAATAAGCGCTAATATGGCTGCACTAACTGTACGAGGGACAAATCAGGCATGCATAATAAAGTTTGTGTGGAAGAAGAATGCTTATTAGAGCATAATAATGATTAAGAGCTGGCCAAGAGAAATATCTTACTTTGTCAACACTTAAGTTCAACATGTCGGCTTAAACCAACCGGACGAAGTGACAAGCTTTAGGAAAATAGGGGCCATGAAAGCCCTGCATTTTCCTTTTGAAGTTACCATCACCTACTCAACCAACACAGCCCCTGCCTACGCTATATAAACATCTATGGAATGCTTTGAAGGAGCAGGCAACTACACACGATCATCATCTGAGATACAGGGAGAGAAAGAAAGGTTTTGAGTCGGGCAGAAGAGAGAGATGGGACTGTTGATCACAACCGCAGCTACCATGACTGCAGCTCTGTTGTTTGCATTGAGTGCGTTGATGTTGCTTCCAGATCTGGCCGGGGCCAGCCACATTAGAGTCTACAACTTCGATGTAAGTTGTGCACAATCATCAGTTCACAACCAAATCGAGCTTAGTACTTGCATGCTAACTTTAAGGTGGCTGCCGATGTTTCTAACTGTTTACATTGTTTCCTGCAGATTCGATTGCAAAATGTGACACGATTATGCAACACGAAGACCATTGCCATGGTTAATGGGAAGTTCCCAGGGCCTAAAATTGTCGCTAGAGAAGGTGATCGAGTCATTATTAAGGTCACCAACAACGTTCAAAACAATGTCAGCCTGCATTGGTAAGTTCACAAAATTTTACCCTGATGTTTACTTCGATTTAGCTACTACATCCATAAACAACAGATTGTCTTCAAAAGAAAAGTTATCTATGGTCTGATAAATCACGATGTCTATACAGGCATGGAGTTCGACAGCTCCGGAGCGCTTGGTCTGATGGTCCGGCCTACATCACTCAATGCCCAATCCAGACTGGCCAGACCTTCGTCTACAACTTCACAATCACTGGCCAGAGGGGAACTCTTTTCTGGCACGCCCACATTTCCTGGCTGCGTTCAACCCTCTATGGGCCCATCATCATTTTACCCAAGCGCCACGTTCCCTACCCATTCGCCAAACCCTACAAGGAAGTTCCAATCATCTTCGGTAAAAACATGAAAACCCAAATTAGACCAAGTGGTTGCATGCATGCATGCTTTTAATTAGCATAGGGAGCTAACGTGAGATTTTAACGCGTACGCCTTGTGCAGGAGAATGGTTCAATGCTGATCCGGAAGCTGTGATAGCACAAGCTCTTCAGACCGGCGGAGGGCCGAATGTTTCCGATGCCTACACCATGAATGGACTCCCTGGGCCTTTGTACAACTGTTCCTCCAAAGGTGGGTAGGCCATTCGGTTTAGTCACTAATTAGTCATTGGGCTGACAAAAGCAAATATTCAATGAAACAAAGCAAACAAAAATAAGAGCATTTTGATTTATCTAAAGTTCAATATAAATTAAGGAATAGTAAGGTAAGATTATTGTTTTGGTATGGCGCAGACACATATAAGCTCAAGGTGAAACGGGGCAAGACATACCTCCTCCGCCTCATCAATGCTGCGCTCAATGACGATCTCTTCTTCAGCATCGCCAACCACAGCCTCACAGTAGTCGAAGCCGACGCTGTGTACGTGAAGCCCTTCAGTACCAACACCCTCCTCATAACCCCCGGTCAGACCACCAACGTCCTGCTCAAAGCCGAACCCTCCTACCCCAACGCAAACTTCCTCATGGCCGCAAGACCTTACGTCACCGGCTTAGGCACCTTCGACAACTCCACGACTGTTGGAATCCTTGAGTACCAGTCGCCCAACTCCTCCTCCTCCTCCAGTCTTCCGATGAAGAACCTCCCGCTCTTCAGGCCCACTCTCCCTGCTCTCAACGACACTGCTTTCGCCGCCAACTTTAGTAACCAGCTCCGCAGCTTGGCAAACTCCCAGTTCCCTGCAAATGTGCCCCAAACTGTCACCAAGAAGTTCTTCTTCACTGTGGGCCTCGGGGCGACCCCCTGCCCCAGAAACCAGACCTGCCAGGGGCCCAATGGCACCAAATTCTCTGCTACTGTGAATAATGTGTCCTTCGCCATGCCAACCACGGCGCTGCTGCAGGCTCACTTCTTCGGCCAGTTCCAGGGGGTCTACACCACCGATTTCCCTAGTGACCCTCCGTTCCCCTTCAACTACACGGGCAACCCACCAAACAACACGTTTGTGAGCAACGGGACGAAGGTGGCGGTGCTTCCCTTCAACACGAGCGTGGAGCTGGTGATGCAGGACACCAGCATCCTCGGAGCCGAGAGCCACCCGCTCCATCTCCATGGCTTTAACTTCTTTGTCGTGGGGCAGGGGTTTGGGAACTATGACCCCAACAAGGACCCGGCAAAATTCAATCTGGCGGACCCAGTTGAGAGGAACACTGTGGCGGTCCCCTCCGGAGGTTGGGTTGCAATTCGATTCCTAGCTGATAACCCAGGTTTCTCTTACTTTGTTCATTGTTGTGGATGATTGATTTTCTTTCTTTCTTTGAGCTAGCTGGATGTAAGTGTTAGTACTTAAGGCGTTTATTGATGCTGCAGGTGTGTGGTTCATGCACTGTCACCTGGAAGTGCACACGAGCTGGGGCCTAAAGATGGCCTGGGTGGTTTTGGATGGGACATTGCCCAATCAAAGGCTGCCCCCTCCACCATCGGACCTTCCAAAATGCTGATTTTTTTTACTAAGCCGTGCGTCTAAGTTAATTGTTTCCCTTCGTTTTGATTTGTCTTCTTTTTTGTTGTATAAATTTTGAAATTTTCTTTATGCTCCCCAAGTTAGCCTTTTTGATTGATGTTGTTGCTGAGCCGTGAAGTGTGTGACGGACAAGACTGTAACTCCTCTCACTTACCCCTTTCTATTAGAAATAAAATTTTAAAGAGTTTTGTTCATTTAAGCGCAAGATAATTTGTGTACGCACCCAATTAACAGCTCTTATCTCTTTCACCTTATTAGGTCTCCTTTACATCATACCCTCTCAATTTTCCCTCTAGCAAGTAGCTCTATATGGACTGACAACGAGATACAAAAACCATCAACATCCAGCCTCTTTTTTGGCGTTTCTTTGTTCTTGGTGGCCCGACCTATCTCTATATTTAGTTTTTATTGCATCATTAAGTACAAGGCCTTTAGGCATATCGCACTTAAATTATGATCGATTAGGCTAAACCCTTTCTATATTAATTGATATTAATAATTTTCTTTTTTTTTTTCACACGTAACCTAAGTAATAACGTAATAAAATTTAGTATGGTCAGATGCCTATGAGACGCTCTGGGTTTTTTTTCCTCTGCCTCTCTCCATTTCGCTTCCTTCTCCCTCCGATAGAACCCTCGATGACACGCATCTTGCATTACCAGTGTTCTTCTCCTAGCTTCTAAAGACAAACTTGTTTGTCTTGATCGAGACAAGAAGCAAAATCCTGCCACCAGGAATTTAGTGTTCTTAGCCAGCCACTATCAAACCAGCGTCTACCCTCCTCACTGATCTTCCCCCGAAGCCGCCTTTGCCGAGCTTGAGCAAAGAGTGGCAAATTTAACAAAACTGAAAACTGCCAAGCAAATGAATTGCCAGAAATGTTGAAGACTTGCATAGATGAGAGACTTGAGTTTGATCGAATTGGACCATTTAGAGCATTCAAGCTCAAATTCAGGACTTGCAAGTTCTTCAACTGGAGCAATTTGGACGGTAAGTTGCAATTGAGGAAATTGTGGGAGAGATTGAATACTCTCAGCTGATCCAAACCAGACAATGACTCCGAAATTGGCCCTCTCAATGACCTGTCTACAACCTTCCAGTCTCACCACCCTTCCATCTGAACCCTCGCAATGAATGCCATTCCAAGAGCCCCGATTTTAGACCATTGAAAAAACCCCAACTCGCCTTCAAATCGTTTGTGTGGCAGGCCGAGTTCTAGGACCGGAAGACATCGGCTTGGAGTAAAAATCAGAGAAGAATGCATAGAACCCTGTACGAACCAAACATTGCCATGGAAACGTTTTGTTTATTTAGTGGCTAGGTACTGAATTTTGTCAGATTTTTTATTTCGTCTCAGTTTCAGTTTAAACTATCGGAATTATATTTGTAGGTGGAATTAAGAATTTTGAAACTTCT
Organism: Saururus chinensis; assembly: GCA_035235625.1. NCBI lineage: Eukaryota > Viridiplantae > Streptophyta > Magnoliopsida > Piperales > Saururaceae > Saururus > Saururus chinensis. The sequence goes on from CP141145.1 coordinate 41,348,057, forward strand.
AAACTATTTTGAGCCAGAATCGACCAGAATCACCGAATCACCGAATAAGGTGATTCCTTTGATTCCAACTCCAGGCCTGTTTCAAAAATAATATGTTCTGTTATTTTTTAACAATTATCTCTCATATTAGTTTAAGCCTCAAAAAATATGTCATATAGGTGGGGTCTATTTTAAAAATTTTAAATTATGTACCTTTGTAGGATCTTGTCTGATAGAGCTCAAATTTAGAAATATAAAAAGTGTATATCCGAGTTCGGGAGAGAGTTATTTTAATTTTAAGCTTTAAAATTGTGTTTGGTGCGACATTCAAATTGATTCTTAAAAAATTCCGTTATCAAACGGAATTAAAATTTGACAGTAAATTTTTAGAATTAATTCAAATAATTTTTACTTCCATTTCCAAAAAAACACCCAAATAACCCTTTAGAATTGTCACTATCATGGGAAGAGCTTAAGCGAAAAGGAAAAAATTATGTATGAAAAGCTTTTTAGACCCTATCTAATCGTTTAAATTGTGAAATTATTAATATTAGATGAAGGGAGTAGTTTTGATTATTTATCATAAAAAAACCAAAAATAACATATTTCTTAAAAATAACTCACGAGTTCTAGCCCACAATGCAAGATATAAACACACACACACACACACACACACACACACATATATATATATATAGAGATAGGAAAACTACTTGTCACTTGTCAAGTAGAGAGGGAGAAATATACTTTACATATGCTAGGCAAGTATGGTCGCTATAAGGCTCTACAACATAATAAAACTTTCATGGTAAAATTTAATTTAAAACTTAAGATATGACAGACACAAGTTGACGATTAGATTAATATCGAAACTTTCTTTGACACTTAGCCTTTCCAAATTTCCAATGGATATACCAAATCTTATAAGAAAAGAAAAGGCTTTTTGGCGTTAACGGCATAAATAAGTCCAAATTTGTTAGTAACAGTAATAATTACTTATTCTTACAACTAAGTATATGGTTTAGGTGAAAGATTAATATACCCTCCCCTCATAAGTGCAAAATAATTAACCATCCCACTATCATCAACTTCTTTGTTGCTAAATCACCACTTCTATCTACGCCAATCCTATCCGCGACTTTTTCTTTGGTGAATTACTTGTACCTCGTAACTTGAATTTGATAAAAATGCTCAAATCTTTTAAAAGAAGGGGTTGGGTTGTGTACTTATGCAACATGGGAAGGTCGTAGCATATATATCTCGACAATTAAAGATCCATGAACAAAATTACCAAACTCACGACTTGGAGCTTGCAATAGTGGTGTTCGCGTTGAAGATCTGGAGGCATTATCTATATGGTGCTCAATTTGAAGTTTACCATAAGTCTTAAATATTTGTTTTCTCAAAAAGATCTCAACAAGAGGCAGAGGAGGTGGATCGAGTTCTTAAAAGACTACGATTTCACCATTGCATACCACCCAAGCAAAGCGAATGTAGTAACAGAAGCACTCAGCCAGAAATCAGCCTATAATGCTACTATGACAACACTATATTAGTGGAAGTTACTTGAGGAAGTTTTTAAATGCAAGCCAGAGTTGTTAATTGATGACACAAGGAAGATGTTAGCACATTTTTCTATTAGTTCATCATTGTTGGTTCAAGTAAAAGAATCTCAAAAGGAGGATACTGAAACTAAAACACTAGTGGAGAAAATTTTACACAAGCTATGCCTAGGCGTTAAAGTCCGACCTGATGGAGTTCTACAATTTGAGAGATGGTTATGCGTGCCTAACAATGAAGAATTGAAGAAGGAGATATTGTTTGAAGCCCATAATTCCAAATATTATATTCATTCAGGGAGCACAAAGATGTACCAAGATGTAAAGCGTGGCTTTTGGTGAAATGGCATAAAGAGAGATATTGCCTCCTTTGTCTCTAAATGCCTAGTATGCCAACAAGTCAAAACAGAATATAGGAGACCAGGAGGAATGCTACAACCGTTACTGATACCAGAATGGAAGTGGGAAAACATTGCTATGAATTTCATCATGGGGTTGCTAAAGACATTGAAGTGAAATGATGCAGTTTGGGTAATTGTTGATAGACTTACCAAGTCAGCCCATTTCTTAGCTATTAAGATAAATATCTCTCTAGATTCATTGGTCACTCTTTATGTCAAGGAAATTGTTCAACTGCATGGAGTACCAGTGTCGATTGTATTAGAGCGGGACTCTAGATTTACATCAGGGTTTTGGCAAAGTCTTCAAAAGGCAATGGGCTCTTCAACTCACTTTAGTACTACTGCCTTCCACCCTTAGACTGACGGTCAATGATAGAGAACCATCTAGATGTTAGAAAACATGCTTAGAGTATGTATCCTTGATTGGGGAGGTAATTGGGATAGTCATTTGTCATTAGTTGAGTTTGCATATAATAACAACTATCAAGCTAATATTGAGATGGCACCCTTCAAAGCTTTATATGGTAGACTATGTCAGTCACCATTATGTTGGGAAGAGGTTGGAGAACGATAGCTAATTGGCCTAGAGTTAGTGCAACAGTCATTGGAGATCGTTCAAACTATTCGCAAGAGGTTGCAGACAACTCAGAGTCAACAAAAAAAGTATGCAAACAAACAACGCAGAGAGTTGGAGTTCGAAGTTGGGGATTCTGTTTTTCTGAAAATATCTCCAGCAAAGGGTGTGATGCATTTTGGATTGTCTCCTCGTTTCATTGGCCCGTTTGAGATCTTAGATCATATTGGAGCAGCAACTTATCGTCTTGCATTGCCTCCTAAGCTTTTTTACATCCACAACATGTTTTATGTGTTGATGTTAAGAAAGTACAACAGAGATCCTGCTTATATTGTTCACTATGAACCGCTTGAAATACAAGAAGACATGTCTTATGTTGAAGAACCTATTTAGACTGTGAAAAGGAAGGAGCACCGGCTACGAAGAAAGAATATCACCCTAGTCAAGGTTTTTTGGAAGAATCATGGAATTGAGGAAAGTACATGGGAGCATGAAGATGTCATCAAGGAAAAGTACCCTCAACTCTTTGCTAATGTGAGTTGAACTTCAAGTGCGAAGTTTATTTTAAGGTGGGTGGATTGTGAACCAGTGAGTTTTTTTTTCAAAAAAATAACTTGAACCCGATCCTGAACTCAAACCCGTCGGGTGTTTAATTTCTAGAAGCGTCGGGGGAGAGAAGATTTATCTCCCCCTAGCCCAAACTTCTGCCGGATTAGAAGTTCTCTCCCAGCAAGTTGACGTTCTCCATCTTTCTCTCCCTGCGCTCTTCTCCTCCTCTCTCAGCCCATCTATTCTCTCTTCTCTCTACTCTCCCCTCTCTACTTGTGCCACCCTAGCTTCTCTTGTCTCGCCCCATTCTTCCCTTCTCTTTCTCCTGCGGGCAGTGCCACTCAAGGGCGTCTGACGGCCGTGAGGGTGAAGTGGAGAATCGAGAGGGCTGAGCTGCAAAGGAAAGGCAAGAAAGGTAGGCTTTTTGTGAATCCTAGTGTTCTCTTCCCTGATTTGGGTTAACCCTTCTTCCCCCAAATTCAAAATTAGCATACACAGTAGGCTTTTGGGCACAAAAGAATGCCCAAAACCTTGTCCCATCTATTATATTTTAGTCGATTAAATTTATGTTTTTCCTAGCCACTAATTAGAGGCTTGGTTTGATTTTGTATGTTAAGATTTAGAGGAGAATAGTAGTGTTTGGACGGAGGCATTGGAGTAGGCCAAGGTGAGGACCCTCACATACAACTTGAATTATCTTCTTAGCAAAGAGTCGTTTTGGTTGTTATTTTTTTATATGTATTTATATATATGAAGTTGATTGAGTATGCAAGTTTCGTTCAAATTGTTTAATATTTGCTCTATTCATAATGGTTTTATTCCTTGATCAGTTTAATATTGTCTAAAGCAAGTCTTGCTCATGTTTTAATATGTTCAGGAGTGTATGTGGTTGAATGATATATATGCATGTCTAACTTGGAAGATTTATACATATATGAGTTTAATGGAAATCTTCCTGAAATTGCCTAATGGATGTTGTATGCCCTACGGAGATGTTTTGATGGATGACCCAAATAATATAAATGTGTTTCACTAAAGTAATTAAAGATGAGTTATTTGGCAACATACTTAGAGGTGGATCAGTTGGAATAGGGTGTTGCTATAGTAGATGATATGGGTATAGATATGTTATGGAATTATTCAAAATAACGTGTTAATGGCTACTTTAATGAGTTGTTTAAGGTTTTAAATTGAGCATGGCCAGGAGTTCTTAATCTTTTCTAACCTAGTATGATACAGGTAAATCAGCCTCTGTGTAATGGAGTTGGTTGATCTAAATGGTTTTTAAATTATGAAATGTTCATGTGTGTGGCATCATGACATGTTGGATGGTTGATATTAAGTAGAGGGATTATAGCATTATGATTTGAAGTGTTGGAATAGTTGTCTTTCACATGTTATATGAGATGGGAAGAAAATTTTGATGTTTTGATATATATTTGTCACTCGATGCAAGTTGTGATAAGTTGGGTTACATATCAATTATAGATAAATAGTGCATGCTGATGTTCTAACAAGTTAATGAATTAAATAGACAATATAGGTTGATATTTCAATTATTGTCTTATGAACTTATGTGCCTATTAATCAATTTGATTAGTAAATTATAAGGGATTTTCTGTTCTTGGGATGAACTGTATAGAATATGTTTTTCTCTCTTGATGGGAATGTGAGAGCATTATATTTCATAAGTGGTAGATCAGGAATTAAGAACCAACCTAAGAGTGAGAGGTTGAACCAAGGAAGTTAAGGTTAGGATGTAGTGCCATAACTTCAAGAGTAAGATAATAATTTTACTCAGGTGCCATATAGGGACGAGGGTGGACCTTAGCCTTTGGCAGTTCCCTCCCAGTTTTCACGGATCATACCAAGTGCACGCGGATGACCACTCACGGTGCATTCGCACCGGCACAACTCAAGGATAATATAGCTAATTTTCTAGGTGATATAGAGAATGGGTTGTGTAAGAGAATGGGTTGTGTAAGATCCTTGATCTTAAAACCGGTTTTTGGTTTTCTTTAATCATCGGTTATCGTGAGGTTAACGTGTTTTCTGATTTATTTGGTGGTTTCGTTAATAAATGGTGTTTATGATGGTTTTAATCAAAATCAAATTTAAGATTGGTAGTTTTAAGTGATTTTAAAACAAATATAAATTTTTGGGATTTTTTTAAATTTTTATTATTTTTCTGAAAATTAAGGTTTTGGCGGGACCCCTGTGAGCCCCGCCGTTAAAATTTTAGTTTTTGGGTCAAATGAACCCAAACATCTACTTAAGGCCATACAAAAAATTTTAAAATTTTCTTAGACTTAATTAGTACTCAAATTTGTAAAATACCTATTTTTAGCCTACTTTTCCTCTTTACACCCCATAACTTACCAATACATACCCCAACTCTTACTATAAAAGGCCAAACCTGAGCCATTTCTATTTTTGGGAATAGGTTAAGGAGGAGAGGTCGGGCCTAATTTCTAATTAGGCCTGAATTAGAAGGTGTTTAAGGTAAGCCTACTCTAATTAAACACTAAACCCTAGCTTTCTTCTTAATCTTTTCTAAATCTACCATTTCCCCTTTGTTTTAATTCATTTTTGGACATCAAAAACTAATGATTTGTATTTTACTACAAACCCTAGCTTTCAAAATCCGATTTTTATGTTCAACAAGCCCCAAATCTAAGTTTTAATTAGGGATTTCTTTGGTAAATTAATTTTAAATGGAGTTTAATTCAAACTCTATGTTTTTGTAAGGTTTTCAGGAAGGGTGACCATCAAATCCGAGTCTAATCGAGTGATAAGGTAATGGACCTTCGAAATTTTAATTTATCAATGGTAAAACTCTTGATTTTTGGCTTATTTCGAATGGAGTTACTTAATTTGGTGTGTTAATGACATGATTAGAAAATAGAATTCTTTAATCCCGATTTCTTAGGGTTTTGTATTATTGTGATATGGTTTAACATTTTGGAAGTCATGAAGGACTTTTGAAGATAATTAGGGTGTTAGATGTTTATTTGAAGTGTTATCAATGGTGTTTCGGTTTGAAATTGTGAAAGGAAGAAGATGGTCAGTTCTGCCTTGTTGGCGTTTGAACGGCCCTTCTGGGCGTTCAAACAACAACACTATCGGAATGACAATTTTCCAGTTCAGCCGATTGAATGGCCTACTGGGCGTTCAAAAGGCCAAACTGTGAATTTGAATTTTTCCCGTTTAGCCGATCGAACGGCCTGAAGGGCATTCGAACGGATACACAGCAGAATTGTGTGCTAATGCATGATGTTTATTTCGATGATTCCACTTTAGCCTGCCAATTTTATACGAATATGGAGTGTTTTAAGCAATATTATACTACTGGAAAGGCATGCTATTGAGGTTATGGAGTTGAGATATATGCTTAAAGATGTGTGGAATGACTTATGGTTTGTGGCATGATGTTGGAATTGTCATCTTGAAATTATGAATGGTTGATTCCCTATAGTTAAGTATATTTTCAGTAGAACTACAACCTATTATTGGACTGATTTGTCCTAATAGAATGTGGTTAGTTGATGTGTGGATGTTGGTGAATGTCATGACTCAAGGATGAAATGAATGATCTTATATGTGTTTAGCCTTTGTGGTTGAGTTTTTTGAGTTATGATTTCAATGATTCTTCTCCTATGATTTCCGTTGGAATTCATATTTAAATGGTAATTCACATGTGTAGTGTGGTAGTGAGTTTAATTTCAAGCATGTTGGCATGCATTGTGTGGAGTGCTTCTACTAGTTACATACACATGTGGGGGTTAAATGATGATGTTGAAGCTTGATATTGTGATTATAAATAATGCATTAGGGGCTAATGAGAGCACTTATCATGGATTAGGATTTATGTATGCCTTGCCCATGTATGTACCATGTTGCATGCATCATGAAAATGAATTTCCAATTGAAGCTTCATCGAAGTTAATCGAATTTGACCGATTGTATGCAATGTGGTGAAATCGTGTGCCGGATTGATCGGTCGTGGATTAATCAAAAGTTGATTAGTCCGAAAGGACATGTTTTGATTTGAGTTCCTGTGTGGAACGAGTGCGCTCCCCGGGTTGAGTCTAGTTAAATGGAGTTAAGTAGGGATGACTTGTGTACTTGTCTTGCGGATTGAGATTATTTATGATTTGCTAGACCCTGAGAATCTAGTTGGTTTGTTTGAGTGCACCGGCTTGCTAGGTGTTGTTAGTTGGGACTTTAGTTTTGACAAGCAGGGTTGCCTGGGAGTTTAGACTTGATGGGCAGGTGTTGCTCGAAGGTGTTGGCCTTGAGGAGCAGGAGTTGCTCGAAAGCGTTGGCCTTGAGGAGCAAGTCTATTTGATAAGTGTTTGCTCGAGGGCTCCAGCCTTGAAGAGCAGGTTTATTCTCTGTGTATGGACTTGCATGATGGACTAGTGTGGGTATGTGACACTTGTACATGCATGGTGAATGAGAATGATATGATGCATGATGAAATATGTATGTTGGAGATACATTCATGCAGGTTGTTATGGTGTGATGCATGATGGAATATGTATGTTAGAGATACATCAATGCAGGTTGATTATAATATGATGCATGATGGAATATATATGTTAGAGATATATTCATGTAGGTTGTTATGATGTGATGCATGATGGAATATATATGTTAGAGATACATCCATGTAGGTTAATTATGATATGATGCATGATATGTATGTTAGAGATACATTCATGCAAGTTATTATGATGTGATGTATGATGGAATATGTATGTTAGAGATACATGAATGCAGGTTGATTATGATATGATGCATGATGGAATATGTATATTAGAAATACATTCATACAGGTTGTTATGATGTGATGCATGATGGAATATGTATGTCAGAGATACATTTATGTAGGTTGATTATGATATGATGCATGATGGAATGTGTATGTTAGAGATACATTCATGCAGGTTGATTATAGTATGATGCATGATGGAACATGTATGTTAGAGATACATTTCATGTAGGGTGTTATGATGAGAATGAAATTATGTGGATTATGCACTATGATGCAGTTTTAGGTGATGTATATGTGTGATCAGAAAATGATGAACCTTGCCAATCTTTGATCTGAATGATTATATTGCTATGCTATCGTATTTTCGATGTTGCTTATCACAAAGTAAACAACTAATCTCAAACCCACAAGCTTAGTTAACTAAAGCCCACACTGGCTCAAAATAAGTTATAAGCAAACATAACTGTAACATGTGACATAAATCCAAAACAAAGAACCCTACACAAAGGTTCTAAACATAAGCATAAAACCAAAGAAGATAAGTCACACAACGATCTCCAAGATCACATCCAAGCCATCTCCGACCTTTCCTCAAAGAGGAGATCCTGTCCGTCTGCGTGTCGCACCACGCAGCCCCAAAACAAAACAGAAGAAAGAGGGGTGAGTTTAACAAACTCAGCAATGGTTTTTAATATCACTATCAACATAAAAAATACGACAGCATAACAATATAATCATTTAGATCAAAGATTTACATGGTGCATCATTTTCTGATCATGCATATACATCACTTCAACATGCATTATAGTGCATAATCCACGTAGTGGCATTCTCATCATAACATCTTGCATGAAATGTATCTCTAACATACATATTCAATCATACTTCATATCATAATCAACCTGCATAAATGTATCTCTAACATACATATTCCCTTATGTATCACATCATAACAACTGCATGAAATTATCTCTAACATACATATCCAATCATGCATCATATCATAACAAGCTGCATAAATGTATCTCTAACATACATATTCCCTCATGCATCACATCATAACAACTGCATGAAATGTATCTCTAATATACATATTCCATCATGCATCACATTCTCATTCATCATGCATGTATAAGTGTCACACACACACACACACTAGTCCAACATGCAAATCCATACACATAGAGAATAAACATGCTCTTCAAGACCGAAGCCCTCGAGCAAACACTTATTGAATAGACATGCTCCTCAAGGCCAACACCTACGAGTAACTCTTGCTCCTCAAGGCCAACGCCTTCGAGCAACTCATGCTCCTCAAGGTCAATGCCTTCGAGCAATGCCTGCCCATCAAGTCTAAACTCCCGGGCAACCCTGCTTGTCAAGACTAAAGTTCCAAGCAACAACACCTAGCAAACTGGTGCACTAGGACAAACCAGCTAGATTCTCAGGGTCTAGCAAATCATAACTAATCTCAATCTGCAAGACAAGTACACAACTCATCCCTACTTAACTCCGTTCAACTAGACTTAACCCGGGGAGTGCACTCGTTTGACACAGGAACTCAAATCAAAACATGTCCCTTCGAACCAATCAACTTACGATTAATCTACGACCGATCAATCCGGCACACAATTTCACCACATTGCATCTAATCGGTCAAATTCGATTAACCTCGATAAAGCCTCAATTAGAAATCCATTTTTCATGATGCATGCAGCATGGTACATACGTGGGCAAGGCATACATGAATCCTAATTCATGATAAGTGCTCTCATCAGCCCCTAATGCATCATTCATAATCACAATATCGAGCTTCAACATCATCATTTAACCCTCATATGTGTGTGTAACTAGTAGAAGCACTCTACACAATGCATGCCAACATCCTTGAAGATTTAAACTCACTACCAAACTACACATGTGAATTACCATCTAACCATGAATTCCAGCGGAAATCATAGGAGAAGAATCATTGAAATTATAACTCAAATAAAAACCCAACCACAAAGGCTAAACACATATAAGATTATTCATTTCATCCTTGAGTCATGGCTTTCACCAACCTCCACACACAACTAACATCAATCTATCATGACAAATCAGTCCAATAATAGGTTGTAGTCTTACTAAAAATATACTTAACAAAAGGGAATCACCCATTCATAATTTCAAGATAACGATTTCAACATCATGCCACAAAACAGAAGTCATTCCACAGTTTTCTAAGCATATGTCTCAATTCCATACCTCAATAGCATGTCTTTCCAGTAGCATAACATAGCTTAAAACACACCACATTTATATGAAATTGGCAAGCTAAAGTGGAATCATCAAAATAAACATCATGCATTAGAAAAACAATATGATGTGTAGCCGTTCGAACGCCCTTCAGGCCATTCGATCGGTTAAATGTAAAAATTTAAATTTCACAGTTTTGCCGTTCGAACGCCTAGCAAGCCGTTCGATCGGCTGAACTGGAGAACTGTCATTCCGACAGTGTTGCCGTTCAAACGGCCCCAAAGGGCCGTTCGAACGCCAACAAGGCAGAACAGTCCATCTTCTTCCTTTCGCAAATCCAAACCGAAACACCATTGATAACACTTCAAATCCACATCTAACACCCTAATCATCATCAAAAGTCCTTCTTGACTTTCAAAACATCAAACCATATCATAATAATGCAAAACCTTAAGAAATTGGGATTAAATAATTCTATTTTTTAATCTTACCATTAACACACCAAATCAAGCAACTCATTTCGAAATAAGCCAAAAATGAAGAGTTTTACCATGGATAAACAGAGATTTTGAAGACCCATTACCTCAATACTTGATTAAGCTCGGATTGAAGAGTCACCCTTCTTGAAATCCTTGAAAAGACAATGAGTTTGAATTAAACCCTAATAGAAATCGATTTACCCAAGAAATCCCTAATTAAATCTTAGATCTAGGGCTTGTTGGTAGTAAAAATCGAATTTTGAATGTTAGGGTTTGTAGTAAAACACAAATTAGTAGTTTTTGATGCCCAAAAACAAATTAAAAGAAGGGGAAAAGGGTAGATTTAGAAGAGATTAAGAAGAAAGTCATGGATTAATGCTTAATTAAAGTAAGCTTACCTTAAAATGCTTCTAATTAGGGCCTAATTGGGGATTAGGCCTGCCTCCCTCCTTAGCCTATTCCAAAAAATGGAAATGACTCTAGTTTGCCCTTTTATAGTAAGGGTTGGGGTATGTATGGGTAAGTTTTGGGGTGTAAATAGAAAAAGTAGGCTAAAAATGGGTATTTTGCAAATTTAAGCACTAATTAAGCCTAATAAAATTCTGAAAATTTTTGTATGACCTTAAGTAGATGTCTAAGTTAATTTTACACAAAAACCAAAATTTTGACTGTGGGGCCCACAGGGGTCCCGCCAAAACCCTAATTTTTGGAAAAATAGTAAAAATTCAGAAAAATCCCAAAAATTCACATTTGGTTTAAAATCTCTTAAAATCACTAATATTAAAGTTGATTTTGGTTAAAATCATCACAAATACTATTTATTCACGAAATCACCGAATAAGATCAAAAAATACGCTAATCTCAAGATAACTAATAATTACAAAAAACCATAAACCGGTTTAAGATCAGGGATCTTACAGTTATGATCCATGGCTCACATAGCCCCTAATCCTCCATCTTATATATGCGGGTCTTGAGGTCAACGCACCTCCCGTGATCTACTGGTTCCCATGGCCTCTACCCGAGCATTGACCCTTACCGTTCGGGTTTACCTCTCCTCTGCATTGAAAAAATATTAAGTACTGATAAGGTACTAACGTGACATGCTTATCACTAACCAGGATATAATATATCACTGTATTTCCTATTAATTCAACTATTTTTAAAGAGTTAACTGAAAAAAATGCGAACAACTCTGTGCCCCCTCCCCCCTCTTCCTTCTCAAATCGCTACTTAATGAAATGTTATACTCACTTCCCAATAGGGTGCCCCCTTGTTAGGTGCCACTGGATGAGTCTTGAAACACAAATCCCGATCTAACAGGGCGGGCAACCACCACCTTCATTGGGGCAAGTGGATGTGGTGCCTGAGGAGACCAGGGATGGGGAGGACGGTGGGGATGAGTGGTGATTGCAACTATACGACCATACTAGATATGCAGAGCACCAACACCTTACACCAGCAAGTACAATAGTACCACAAGCTGGTGGTCTTGGACAAGTGTGGGCCCCGGAGTTGGACGACGTACTTTTAAGCCCTGCTTCAGAGCTTCACCCCTCAGATTTCTGGAAAGTCGAATACCCGATGTTTTTTTTCTCTTATGTGTGTGTTTTTTTTTTGTTAAAATGCAAAGAGAGAGCACTAGAAATTGGGCAGCAGGTAGAGCTCTGTATTGACTACCTTTCATTTACTTAATTAAAATTTTGTGGGTCTCATCTCTTACCTGAATTAACGGTGTAAACCATGTTTGCGTGTAGGGGTGGGACCAGGGTTTGTGTACAATAGGACTAGGAATCCTCAAAATGCAGTCTTGTGGAAGCATTTAATAGTTTATTTAATACACATGAAGGGCAACTCGTAAATTTGGCAGTTTTTAGCGGGGAGGTTGTTGGTAGTATAGAATCCTCACGTAGGCTTAGCAGAACCACTTTTCCCGCTGTCATGCTTTCTCTCTAGCGTGGGTGTCTGGGTGATCAGTTCAGAAGCGAGGGGATGAAGGCATCAAGTTAGAAGTTTTTAACGCTTATATTTTTGTTACTCTCAATATCTCCTATTGTGTGATCAGTTTCCATTCATGCACATTGAGTTCTTGTGAGTCGAGACTGCTGTCTTGTTCGCTCGGTGCATGTTTATTAAACTTCCTTTTCATGCTTAGAATTGGCGTTTCTAATGGTCCTATTTAATTACAGATAAATTTTTAGCATAGCAAGCTAGGAATGTATCACGTCTTTGTCTGGCATGTTCATGTTCTGCTTCTACATTGATTTATGGGCTGAGGACCTTAGGCACATGATTAACCACGCACTCAAATCCCTTGGTGTGTATCTATTTTTAGGGTTGGGAAAATAAAGCCTTATACCCGAATACCCGACCCAAATTTGACGAGTTGAACTTGCACCTTACCATTAAAAATAGTATCAATGTCAAGGTTTGAAATCTTTACTTGGCCATTTTAAAAGTAGGGTTGGGTCGAAATTTACCCGCATAATGCTCACAATGTGACCTTAACTCTATTATTTAACGATGTCATAACCTAAGTTGGATAGATTAGAAAAAAAATTCCTCAAATATTCTATTCTTTCTTATATTTTTATTTTATTTAATAGTTAATTAGTAATTTTTGTAGGGTTTTTATGGTTTTTGACATGTGTCTTATAATGCCACAATATTCTCTATAATTCTAACTTTCTCAAATAATACAAAAAATATTTTACATATATTTATAATATTACAATGTTTTTAATTTTTTTATGACATCGACGAGATGGCTGGTGCACCATCAATCTTAAATATCAACGTCCCCCATGTGTAATCTACACTGCGTTTATTGTCAAAGGAGAACATGAAAAAATATTCCAAATAGGAGAGTCTTAAGGAAGAAATACAAACCTTTTTAATTCAATTTCATTGTTCTACCTTTTAAAAAAGTCTTAAAGAAACTAGTCCATCATGAAAGTTCAAGTACGAATGAACCCGGTAGTTACATGACCAACACCTTGTGACCAGCTTACATATGATACTAAACATTGTATATAAGAAAGAATGTGTCTATCTGCACCCCAAAAAACCCCTCAATACCCCATAAGTGAGGAAATTTGGGTATTTTCATGTTTCTCCTGTTCCCCATCTAACCCTACAAAATTTCTTATCTCGTTACCTCAATTAAACCCAAAACATAATAGTGTCTCTCTTACCATGCATCTCCTACAGTCATTGGCTTTCTTCCCTGCATTCACGACGCCAAAGCTTCAAAGAGTGGTGTTTTTCCTCTCCTAGTCTCATTTTAAAGGTGGCATTTAGCAACAAATTTGTGGAGGATTTGTTAGAAGGAATACAAGGCAAACCCAGAAAAACTAGTGCCACTTTAAAGTTTTTTTGTCTAGAAAAATGAGAAAACTTTGAAGATTTTGATTGGATGCATTCACCCTTTTTCTCTTGGTATTTATAGAAAGTTCCTAGCTTTTATAAAAATGGGTGTGGTCATAGCATTTATTTTCCGGTTCATGAGTTTGGTCACGTTCTTGATCAAATGTTAATGCTCACAATGATTTTTTATAAGAAGCTTTATGTAATTTATCTTCTGGAAGTTGAGCTATGTGTCTTTTTTTTTTCTATTTTGTATCATGCGATGTGTGTCTTAGAAATCTTACTGAGTGCCAAGGTTCTTCAATTCTTGATTTAAAATTAGCTCAGAAATTATTTGTAGAACAATGGGAGACACTACAACATCATATGCATGGTAATTTCCATAGGAGAACTTATGGAATGACGCTCACAGTGGGCACCCCTCAGCAAAGTATGGAGTTATATACAGTGAGCTCCCACCGCGAGGGAGTAAGGCCCCTACGCATTACATGAGATAACTTTTGGAATGGTGCTCATAGTGGGTACCCCCCAACAACTTATGAAGATATATACAAAGGTGCCCACTGCAAGGGCGTAAGACCCCTATGCATTATATGGGATAACTTCTGGAATGGTGCTCACAGTGGGTACCCCCTAACAACTTATGAAGTTATATACAAAGGTGCCCACTGCAAAGGAGTAAGACCTCTATGTGGACCATGGGAAAACTTCTGGAATCCCCCCCCCCCCCGCCCCCCCCCGCGGACAACAATGCCCCCCCCCCCCCCCCCGGACAACGTATGAAGTTATATACGGGAAATGTCCACCACGAGGGAGTAAGGCTTCTATGCGAGCCGGAGAGAACTTTTGGAATGACGCTCATAGTGGGTGGCCCCCGACAACTTATAAAGTTATGTACATGGGGACTTGGGTGCCTACTGCGAAGGAGTAACGCCTCTATGTGAACTACTACTCATGGTAAGTATCCCTTAATAAAGTATGGATTTTTATATAGTAAGTACCCACTATGAGAGAGTAAGACCTCTATATATTGTATGTGATAATTTCTAGAATGACTCTCATGGTAGGCATTCTCTAATAATGTATGAGGCTATATACAAGGGTCCCCACCACGAAAGAGTAAGGGCTCTACATAGATAACAGTGAGTAAGCAAGGGGAGTTTGAAATATAAAAATAAAATAAATTTTTTATTTAAGGTATATTGAAAAAAAATTATAAAATATAATAGGGTAAAAAAGATATGGGTACTAAAGAATTTTCCGGAATGTATATAGCCGTGTTTTATAAGAAAGAGGTCTCTGATTGCTATGTATAGATGCTCTCTTATCTACCATGTTCAAAGAATCAAAGCCCTGTGTGGGCTTTGTCACGGAGTTCGTCAGGGAGAGTGGGTCAAAGAAAACATTTCCGGATGAATTATAGCAATTGTCACTCTCTTGATTTCGTTACGAGCATAGAGAACACAATTGCACGCTTTCTCCTCTGTTAAATGAAAAGTTGAGCCTGACCCATAAGTGTAATGATATGTGACGACTAAAGTTTGAGGACTGAACTTGCATTGATCCCTCCCTTCTGAAATGACGCTCTTGATTTGATTTGAATTCCGCAAGAGACATCTTCTTCATTTTATCTAATCTATGAATTTGATAGGTTGATGAGAGAGTAATGGATGCAGTCTGACACCGCAGAGTATGCATACGATCCATTGGATGGACAGGTGCTGCTGAAATAAATTGTTTCTAACAAAACTACAAAAGGGTGTCAAGTGCCAAAGGAATCACATCATAAGTATATAAGTTATTAACATCTCTTTATACACATAGGCCTGTAGGAAAATCTTCTAGACTGTGGGTGTGCGTCGTCCACTACTGGCGGTGTATTTACAGGACTTATCAGCTTGTTATAACTCTCACAGTCTCTGTTGAAAATGGTAAAATAGAAGGTTAACATGGTGTGCAACGCATATTAAAAATTTTCTTGTTAAAATGATACTTGAAGAAAGTGTATTTGTTTCAGATTACAAGCTACCTCCAATGAATACAAGCCAAAAAGCTCCATTACCATCTGCTGTCATTTTCCTCTTCATTCGATAATGGTAGACTACGAAAGGGAGTTAATTTGAACAATTTTACAACTATCATACGTCTAAGTCCGCATAAGGTACCTCTACTTAACGCCTGCATGGTTATGCGCATATTGCTTGTTGATGTTGATAGTATGAAACCATAAATTAGGTCCCTAACTCGCTTCTACAGCTAAAAATGAGCGGCATCGGAAGCCATTGATACAGCTGATCGACCTAATGCAGGAGGGATTGCATGATGCAACAGGCAGCAGCGCTTTGAGCAACTTCAGCGTGATGCCGAGTACCTCAGTCATGACTCATGAGTCATGACAGATGGGCTGGGTCCACGCACATGGATTCAGGTGCATTGCAGAAGAATAATGCATCCAGTTGGCAACTAGAGGAGTCTAGATCAGATGGGATGACCCCTTCTCGAAATAATGCTTCCAGTTACAGAGCAAGAAAGACAAATCAAATGGGGATCGAGCCTCATGTCAGGCTATATATATAGACGGAGCTTGGGGTTCCATAGAGGTTGCACAAAGAATGCCAGATGGAAAAAAACGGAGATAGGTCTTACTGTGAGATCACTCCGAGTTACCTTAGTGTGAGGGATTTTGATCAGAATCGAAAAATGACAAAGGTTGCTGGCAACTAAAAAGGAACTTGTTCCCACCTGGGTAGAAGGGAGATCTCAGGAAATCAATAGCGAAGCAAAGGAGCTTGTCTTGTCCTGATGCTGCTGAGCTGGGCATTTTGTTTTCACTCTGGAAGATGGTGGCAAGGGGACGATCAAAAGCGTGATTTGACAAACCTTGGGGGAGGAATGGACGGCGATCGAGTAATCGAGATGTGAGACCCAGTAACTAACAGTAGACTAGATGTTTTTTAGCTTAACTGTGGTTTTTGAATTGATTGAGAAAACGCTCTCCTTTCATGTTCATTTGTTTAAGGGGATAGTTGGAAGGCCATTTAGAAGAGAGGAGGTGCAAAACGTGACATTATGGGAAGATTTCTGTTTTTCCTATAAATTCAGGAGGCCGGGAGGAGAGTTAAGAGTGTGTTTCCTTTACTTTTCAAATGGCCTCCCAAACAGGCCCTAAAAATGAAGTCTTAAACATCTTAACTCAATCTCGGTCCTTCAGGTTGAGCCGTTGGAGAAGGAAGGAGGCTGAATGAACTAATAGGTGGCTTAACCGTAAACAGGCCCGTTTTCCGACCTACAACTCTACAAGAGAGGGAAAGAGCCCAGGTGGTGATGTTATCAGAGAGGCATAGGATATAGACGATAGAGGATGAGTACAATCACTTTATGTTTCCCGTACAATCTCTTTGTGGCCATCACCGTCATGCTACCCTCCCCGGCCCCCCTTGCTCCTTCCTAATTAAGTCTCTCTCTCTGGACTAGTGACTGGTTCTTGTGCCAACTTAAATTTATGAGTTACAACTGCAAGTGGGGACGTTAGTATTGATTCGATGCTTTAGATAAGCCTGCGGAAGACAGCAAGATTCCATTTTCCTCAGAGGAAGGAGAGTACTATACAAACAACGTACGTCAATAGAACATGCACGACCCGTTCGTCACCCATTGGTTTCATTTTCATGCAGAGATGTGGCGGCTTCGGCTTCCTAGAGTTGAGATGAGTGAGCGTTTTACTGAGCGGAACGTTATCGATCAATTGATGATGCATCCGCGGCTGGAGCCTTGTGTTTGTAAACTTGTTTTGGCTATTGCACACAGAATCACCATGAAGGGGATCGATCCCCACGCCATCATAGGCCCCTACTGCTGCTAGTAGCGTCTATGTTGATTTTTTGTTAATATTGTATTCATCTAGATTACGTAGCTATCGCCTTTATACATTTTTTTGTAGAAAACGAAAAGGAATGTAGGCCCTAAGAAGTGTTTAAATGAGGAGCCAATACTTATGAGGGAACAATCCGGATCAAGCAGTTGCAGGGCCAATAACATTCATTAAGATCGAGATTGTGACTACACAAGTAACGTATCAACAAAGACATGTCAACCTGCTGGCCTGATGTATCAGTAGAGAGAGCAAAATTGATCTTACAGCGGACCATCCTGTCAAAATTTGTTTGTGCGTCTAATTCACAAACTAAAGCAGAGAAACATGTGAAAGAAAATTCAGTCAAATTCTTTGTACTCGATTAGTTAAAAATAAATATAAAGCTGGTACATAATTGTAAATAAGATCAGTAGTATCCGTTAGAGGGAGAAAAGCCACCAACAATCAAACGAGTAGGCCTAAGATGGAAATGAAATATGGCTGAAAAATACAACAGATAAGGACAGGAATCAGTGCATCTTACAGGGTGCAGCGGACCGAAATGAGAAAGAGAGAAACAAAACTAATTGGGAATCCTAGAAGAAGATTTGGCGGTAATAGCTGTCCATCCCATTCTGGTAGAATACTTGCAGTTGACGCAACAGATCCTCTATACCTAAAGGCCAGCATTACAACCTTTTATCTCGCGTATTTTTACCATTAAACATCTTTAGAAAGTGGCCTAGGCCAGGAGGGATTAAAAGCTCATGGTGGTTTTTGGAAGTGAGGATTGCGACGGATAACTGTTGTGGCTACAAACCACTGACAACTCCATCACCCACCGATCTCTCCCTCTTTCGTATTCATTACTCTCTCGCGCCTATATTTGTGAGTGCCCTTCTCCCTCCTCTGTCTAACACATGAATCTCCTTCCTTTCTCTTGCTCTTCGTCTTGTTCCCCCTTCCTTGCTCCTCATTCTCCAACTTCCTTACCGTGTTTCTTCGTTGTCGTCAGGGTTTTTCTTTCTCAAGGCCTCCATATCGTTTTATCTTCCTCCATATTAATTCTGCCTTTATGTTGAGGTCATGGTCAGGGTTAGGGTTAGGGATGTAACTTAAAAGAGCAATGGATTCTCAGAAGAATTCTTTCATGCATGG
Source organism: Saururus chinensis (assembly GCA_035235625.1). Lineage (NCBI taxonomy): Eukaryota > Viridiplantae > Streptophyta > Magnoliopsida > Piperales > Saururaceae > Saururus > Saururus chinensis. The sequence goes on from CP141145.1 coordinate 41,366,990, forward strand.
CGGAATGTCTCCAGTCGGTGTTTGCAGCTGTGGCATCATCAAGATTCACAAGTTGCGGAGTGCTCCATGTGACGGCCATGCGGCCTCAGCTTGCCTCCTTCCTCAAAAGCGGCTTCACATGGGAATCTTGATGATGCTGCATCGGCAATAAATGACTTCCAAAACGCAGAGATCCAAAGGATTATGGACGCTTCGACCCTCCGTAATTTGCACGTAAACCAGAACGAAGATAACTACACAAGGTAATGCTGCAGTGCTTTGTCCTATACTTTAAGTGTTCATTTTCTAATACCTGCACTCTAATTATTTATCACTTCAGCAGAAAATGAGCTACGCAGTGTAGTTTTATCATCATATATCCTCAAAACTGACGAGATATGTCTAATCTTACTAGCTAAATGTCCTTTGTGCTTCTCTAAGAGTTACAGCTTGAAAGCTAAATGTGCGTTATGCTAGTAAGCCGTATAATTTTCTGTTTCAATAGATATTTCATTCATATTTGCATCCAAGGGGAAAAAAGACTTTTGCTTCATCTTCTGAAATTTCCCTTGTATCCGTTTCGGGCACTGGAAATTCCTTATGTACGCATTTCTAGCAAGCTGTACCAAAATATGGGTCCTACTTGCAATTATTCCCTGCAGCACCGTACGGACTGTCTGCCTGCAGCTTCGCTCCTGTCGTGTCTAGTTTTGCATGCAATTATCAGGCAAGCTCTTGATTACGCTGGTCGGGTGTGAAGGTATGAAGAGGATCTTTGCCCGCGTAATTACGAATAACTGGTTGTTTGTATGAAATCTGAAGAATTTTCTGTTGCAGTAAGTTTGATTATATAGTGTTCATGGGCAAACAAAAGCTAAATCACAGCTCCAAAACCGTGCATATTCAAGCATCAGATGTATTGCCTGAGAATTATCTTTTTTCTATTTGACCATGACTCACCGTTGGGCATGCACTTGCACAAAAATATTAAGCAACACAGGAAAGCGGATAGTTTTATTTATCGATTTCCTTGCCGATCATCAATTTAGCAGTGATCGGTAAATTTGCATAGCTCTCTATAAGGGCAACAATTCCTCCTCCATTCCAGCGAATAGGGGCAGAAAAGTTCTTAAACGTAGCATAGATAATCAGTTTGCCCGGCGACTCTTAAAAAAATATATATCACAAAAGCACCATTGGGGCACCCAGCTGACTTCCACACAGTTAAGTAGATGGCTATTAGTTCTTTTATTAAAAACATATATTTGGCCATTATTTCTGATGTGCCATATTATCTAATAAATTTTGACTGATTTGCAGTTCTACTATAGTGGTTTGCTCGTTGCTTACTTGGTGAAACGAACTGGGGAGAAGCACAAATCTTGCAGAATGAAAGTAAAAACGTCTGGAAGAGTCATGTATGGTAATTTTCACATATACTTTTGAAAAGGTGATTTGATGTTTGGCTGGACTCCCTTGGACATTAATTAGAGAGCTATTGTACTTCCTCCATCTCCTATTAATAATTTCATTTGGTAGAATAGTGTAATTTTTATTGAATGGTGAAACCCACATCTAAAAGAAAAAATAATATTTTTTTATACTTTTTTAAATACTCAACCACTTTAAATAAATCAAATGAAATTATTAATGTAAAATAAATTTTTTTTGCCAAATGAAGCTAAGTAATGGAGGAAGGAGGGAGTATTAGTTACTGGACTAAATTATGTATTTATCAAAATATTTAAATATGTAAACGCCAGTGCATGCTCATCTTTATCCTTATCGAGAGCAGTATGTTGCTAATCCTTCAATAATATGCTTAGCCTTGATACAGTGTTTCTTCCAATTAAAACCCCATTTTTAAATATTGATCTTGTCTGCAATTCTTTGCTGCGTTTTCTTCCCTTAAAGAAATTGCCTGTTCATGTTGCCCCCCGTCACCCAAAATCCTGGCTCCGGCCCACATAGATTTATTTCTTGATTTCTTTTTTTTCCTTTAAATTTGGATTGTTTACTTAATTTCAAAACGAGAGCTATTCAAAATATTCGTGATCCCTGGCGGGTATAGAAAATTAAACTAGTTACTTACATCTTAATTTGTAGAAGACACTTCACATGGCCATGACACAAGTTACATTGGACCTATAGTTCTGAGACTCTGCTGATTACACTCGGATAATGACACATATGCACGTTTAGCTATTTGAGGATGGGCACATTTCACCATGTCGGAAAGTATTTTGGGCCTATACATGAGACTCGTAAGTTAATGACAACGGCTGTCCATATGTGTTTGTTCATGCATGATGCAGTACTTTACTGGTTTTTGTGTGCGGCAGTTTCTAAAAGTTCATTGCAGCATGTATGTGATTGTGCCGCTTTTATTCATCCCGGCCTAAACAAAGTGAAACACACTCTCCTTTAATTAGCCTTATACGATCAGTGGCCAGAACCACAGTCCAACATAGTATGTAGTCGCTTGAAGCCTGTAATGCTGGAATGATGTTTTTTTGTAAAGATCTCTCTACATGTACAATCTTGTGTATAGTATCTGTAGTCTAATCCATTTTGGCCAATTATCCCTCCATGACAAAGCATTGAAGCCTGTAACTTTTGTTTAATTGGTGTTTCCATATGTATCCATTGTCTTGATTTAAGTCTTTATCATTTTGGTTGTCTAAAGCAAAGTCTTTTTTTGCTCATACGCATGAATTTCCTGTGTCACTTGCTTCAAATGAGTAGGAACAATACAGGCATCTGGAGATCGTCATGAATTCAATACAGTATAAACGCATGCAGTATTCATTATCATAACTCTGGAACTGGCCTTGGGCGTACTTTTTCGTATATTACCAGAAGTTTGGAGTTAATATAACAAGGAGCATTCAATTGAAAGAATTTCATTATCATATCTCACAACAGCCCCTCGTGTTATAAACACTAGCAAGTTTTCATGGCACACGAGGGCCTGTTGTGGGAGCATTCTCACAGCGGATCCGAATACCGTTGAAGCACGCCCAAGGTGGAGTTTTTGCCAGCAATTCATTCTGTGTCCCACATTAATTGCCACTTAATTGTGTTTGATCTTATACTCCCATTTTTATAAGGGTGGAGTATATTATCACATTTCATTTTTTTAAGGAAAATAGTGTTTAACCTTTTTTTTTGTTTAATTGGTCAATATCGATCTCTTCTCCCTTGTTGATCATCATGAAATAACTTTGAGTTTGTCATCATCCCATTTTGAATGTTTTAAGTATGAGGATTCAAATACAATAATACAATGAAAGCATTCTGTTCATAACCAAAAAACAAAACAAAAAATCCGTTGATAATGAAGGCTGAGTTGGGGTGGAGTCTGATGAGTGCATGCAAAGTCCATGGACCTGACGCAAGGCCTGATGGCATGCCATAGTCTAAAGGCATTGCATGAGGGGACACACCTCATGGCTCATGCTCACCGCCTAAAGCTTTGTACAGGTCGAAAATTATACTATTATATAAAGCGGCAAGCGTACTTATAGATCTTTTCATTTCTCTCTATTTTATCTATAGTTTTTATATTAATTTCTATAATTACCCTCCAACTTACCAAATTTACCTTTTTTTTATTTAGAGTCTATGTTACATTTTATATCTTTGGATAATATCCAAACGTAAGATTCTTTTCCTTCATTGTGATGATTTTCCTTATGATCAATAGGAGGGAGAATCGTGGAAATAAGATTGTCATTCGTTAAAAAAAAAGGAGGTCAATAATTAGAAGGGAAGTGACCGGTTGGAAAACCTTATTTAAGAGCATGCATATTCATCCTAAAATGCCCCCATAAGTAATCAGGCACGAAGGACCTAGCCAATCTCAATATGTGAATGCAAATCGTAACTGAAGTCATAAATTTACACCATCTAGCAGCCCCTACATAGAATTTCTAGGTCCTATAGGTTCCCTACTTCTTTCAATTCTTAATCTCCTCATAAACTTCACTTAAAGTAATCCCTTCTCCCAAACTATTGGGGAGCAACATGGGCCCACTTCTACCCATTCTTATATCACATCACTTCTACCCTAATTTAAGAAATGCATTTACTACTTTTATGACCATTTTTTATGCTATAAGTTGTTACTATTTATTGTCATATTATATACGTTCAATCTTAGCAAAATAAAAATGTTAGTTCAAAATCAATATATATTGTCTAGTTCAATTATATTTCCTCCGTCTTATATTAGTAGCATAACAAATAATATAATTTTTATTGAACAGTAGAAGGAAAAATAAATTAAGATACTCTTTTTTAAGTACCCAATTACTTAAATTAAACAAAATAAAGTTAATAATATGGAACAAACTTATTAGTAAAACTCGCATCTAAGAGAAGGAAAAATAAATTTATAATACTCTTTTTTAAGTACCCAATCACTTATATTGAACAAAATGAAGTTATCAATACGGGACAAATTTTTATTTATCAAATAGAGCTATTAATTTAAGATGGATGGAGTATTATTTAACATGCGCATTGGTATTAGCTTAGGCTCGCGCACAGTTATGTGAGCCGTATTACTCATCAATTCATTTGATTAATATCTAACAACCCATATTATTCAAGAAAGAGTTTTTAATATTTCACTCTACAATAAGCTAGCATAAGAAATGCATGAAAGTCTTTCATCCTTATATATGCCGGTTTGATTTGTAATAATATTTTTAAATTTTGTGTAAATATTTGTGTTGTAGTCAGCTAATTTTTACATATGCTTTGTGTGGGTATTCTTGCTATGTTTCTTAAAATTATACTCTTTAAGAACTAATTAGTTGTAATTCTTTTTTCTTTGAGTCGTATGGACATAAGGCTACCTTTCGAAAACTTGTTCTTTCAATCAAACTTTTCATTAATACCACCACATCTATTTTATTTTTCTTGCATCCTGACAAACAAAAAGTGCTTTGTTAGATGTAGTTCACCGAAAAATATTGTGTGATTCTGTTGAAACTTAGACATGCATCGTGTGATTATTTGCTTCTCACCTGAAAATGGCACCACCTGATTTGCATATCAGTTCAGTTCAATATCTATTACGGGAATTCGTATCTCCAATGGTAGTTCTATAACCACAAGGGAGCTCTCTCCCTAAACTTACCTCTAATTCATGTTTAGGGAGTAAGACAAACATCTAGTTTTCACAATACTAAGAACTGACTTTCTCAAGAATTTACATCAAGGGTGTCTATTAAGATATCCTTAAATAATAAGATCAACGGCACTCACGCTATGTTAAGTAGAAAATGTCTTGAGGGACGGACAATATATTTTCCTTTATTCCCTCCCTTCAATGGAAAATAAAAAAATTAGAAGTTGATCCTACAAATGGGCCCAGTGGGCTAGAGCCAAACTAGAAGCCCATTAAGTTGCATCAACCCAATGGCACAAAATTAGGAGCCTCCATCTTGAAGTTGAAAACTTGCTTTATACCACTGCCAACTTAGGTAGCGGGTGAAAGTCAGGGTAGATCATAGAGCGCAAACTAATATGGGCTAAGTGGTCCAACCTTAGGTTTATAGAGGCTGGCTAACAAAACGAATGACCAAAAATTATTGTGGCTGCTGGGATTCGAGCCCAGGTCTCCACGGCCACAACGTGGAATTCTCACCACTAAACTACAGCCACTTGATGTGGCTCACAACTTGCGTTCAACATATATCAACTTTTACATTTAGTGCTCTTATCCAACCTTAATTATTTACATTTTTAAAAAAATCCCTCTATTTAATATCAATATCTGCATTTAAAAAAATATTTTTTATTAAATGATATGACTTAATTTTAAAAGAAGGGAAAATAAGGTTAATATACTCTTTTAAAGTATTCAACCAATTAAATTGAATAAAATAGAACTGTTAATATAGAACAAATGTTTTGGTCAAATAAAGCTATTGATATAAGATGGAGAAAGTAATACTTAAGGAAGATAGTTTATTAACTTTTTATTCCATCCACCAAGTACTATGAAAAGGATAATACAAATAAAATATATAACTAGTTTTTTAAAATACAAATAATTAATATTGGAAAGGGACTATATTAAGAACAATCAACTATATTACAAATAATCTAAGTAAACACTCTACTAAGCTTCTCCTGTTTCCTTTTACTTTGTCCATTCTATTTTAAAAATCTCATTTAAAAAAATATTTTTCTTATTTGTATTATCTTTTTCATAGTTTAGTGGATGGAGTAAAAAAGATTAGTGAATTCTTAATTGTATATTTTCTTAAATACTCCCTCCTTTCATTTTGGTTTTTCAACGTAGGCAATCAACAAGGGAGAGAGAGAGTATTACATTTTGTTCAAATGTGGACAACTAAAATAAGGGGAGGGGAAGATATTAGAGGATGGAAAATTTGTACTTTAGTCCAGATTGAATTGCTGTACTCAAGTATAGATCTAACCCTTAATTTTGAAATCAATGGCCCATTTATCCCAAGCTCACCCAACTCCTACTCTCTCACCCACCTTGTCTGACTCCTCAAGTAAAGAGATCTGAAAAAACCTTCAGCATCACCGTTTGTTCGTCTCCAGCGGGCATCCATCCCTCTCCCAAAGTGTCTCACCCCACTCCCGAATCCCCTCATATCCTCAAATCCAGTCCACCCCACCCCACAATCGCCCTCTTATCGATCCAGTCTGCTCCTCGCCACCCCTCCCTCCTCCTGGCAAGAGGGTGTCCATGGGATGATCAAAGCTTTGCCAGACAGTTTTGCCAGGGTTGCAAAACCATGTACAATACCAAGTTGCCATTGCCCATAAGCCTGGCAATAGTATTGCAACCTGACCCATCACCAGATATGTTTGAAGATCACAACGTGTTTCTTCTGCCATGCCTCCCGTTGTATCCACAACTGAACTTCTGACCATGTGTTTTCTAATCAAACAATCATGGCGAATACTCAGAGTATCCCAAATTAGAACCATCTTGCTAACCATTCCACTGGATTCAAAGGCCTCAAGCATGAGTCCTATCAAAACCAACTGCAACAAGAGCATATTTTTTATGGAACAAAAGCCTTTATGTACAAATTATTGCTACAAACTATCTATTCGCCCAAAGATACATTACAGCTACAACATCGATCTTTTGAGACACAAACATAATCGTCCATAAGAACAGAGCCATGCTTCCTTCAGTCATTTCCTCAAACGGTTGGTCCCTTGAGTGCCCACTACATCACTCCCATGAGAGGTTTCTAATCGACGTTGTGCTGTTGTGGCCCTCCCATGTTTTCCCACCGTCGCTGGAGAAGAGCCTATTGGAGAAGAATCACGGTAGTTGCCAATTAATTTATTGCCGCTGCCAAAGACAGTGACCCCTTGGTCCTTACCAATGGCTGGGTCGCTAGTACCAACGAATGCTTTTTTTTTTTTTTTTGATATCGTGGGCTTGTCTTTGGGAAATGGGTTGTCACCAATGTATTTAAGAGTTGTTAAAGAAGTTTTCCTTGTGTTTTCTTTGTGTGCAGCAGCGTTGGGAAGGAGGACCGCAACTTTGATTCATTCTGGCCGCTTGATGTATAAATCCCGACGCTAGGGAGTGGTGGGGATGACCTACTTCTTGGGGTAGAGGCGGCGATAGTGGTAACTTTATAGAGGCCGGCTGAAAGGGCTTGATGAAAGGGTAAAGTCCGTCGAGGTGAGCAGGGGCAGATGTACATTATAGGGTAGGGGGTTAAATGACCCCCTTGACTTTTGACTTGTTTAAAAACCCCCCCTCTTAAATTTGTATATATTTTAAGTTAAATATGTAGTATTTAACCCATGTTGACCTCAACCCGGACTCATTTTTGACCCCAATTTATTTGACCCCTTATTATCTCAAATCCCACACTAACCCCAATTCAATCTTATAAATTAATTATCGGGCGGAACTTATTTCTTTCATGCGCTCTGTGCTTCCTTCCCAATTTTTGTTTTTTCCACTGTGCTTCCTTCCCAGTTTTCGTTTCTTCTACAGTCCTACTCTGTTTTTAATTTCTACAAAAGCACACTTCATTAAGGTATGATTTAACTTTGCCTTTTTCTTTATAATAATGTTTTTTTATTGAATCCCTATTCCTAAAAGTGAAGTATCAATCTACACTTTTAAATAATTTTTGTCATAAACTTGATAGGGCTTTTGTCTTTTATGTGACAAGGCTTTGACTAAAATTAAATTAATTCAATTAAAGCAGCTTATGATGCCATACAGCACTATTGTATATTAAAAAATAATTATTATTTTCTATTTAGAGCTTTTGTCTTTACTTGATAGGGCTTTGATAGTTTGATTAAAATTGAATGAATTCAAGTAGCGAATATAATGCCATCCGTATTATTGTTTGTTAAAAAAATATTTTTATTTTTTGTCTTTGCTAGATAGATTTATAACGATTAAGATAGAATATGTGTAGTTTTTATTTTTATTTAATTACATTTTTTGAAATAATATAGTTTACCAAGCCAATGTTTAGAAAATTTGTGACGGTTAAACTATAATTATATGTGAAGATCAACACTTTAACAAATTTTGATTGTTTTAGCAATGATAATAAATTTTTGGGTTAAGAGAGATAAATATGTGCTTTTACTTAATAGGTTTTTAATAAATAAGATGCAATATGTGTAGGTCTTTGTTATATTCCTATTTGATTTTTTATTGCCTAAATCACTATTTTACTCTATTTCACTTACTATTTAATTTATTGAATCACTATTTCACTTAGTTTACTCTTTGACTATTCAATTATTTGAATGACTTGATCGCTATTTTAGATATTATTTAACCATTTAATTTTTTATAATTGAATTATTATTCTATTTTATTCATTATAGTTATTAGTTATTAAAAGTTAAAAGTCATGATTGCTAGTAATTAAAGATCTTTGTACATCTTTTTGTATTATAATAGATTTTTAACATGTTATAGTAGCAGGTCTTGTTGCCTAAATAATGGATAAATTTCTCAAAAGAAAGTCTGAGTGTCTTCATTCTACATCATCAACTTCTAGTGGTGATAAAGATCAAACTGAAAAGAATGAAAGACATATGTCAAGGGTTAATGTAGATGAATTAATAGCAGATCCTAGGTTACAAACTCCGATTTCAAGATTTCATCCCAATGACCAAGACATTGTTAGGAGATATTATTTACAAAAAGGTCTTTGTCAACCTCGCAATTATTGTTTCCCTTAAAGTGAATTTTCAGGAGTACAACGACGTTTTAATCCTATTTGGTTTGATAAGCATCCCACTTGGCTAGAATATAGCATGGATAAAGATGCAATGTTTTGTCTATATTGTTATCTTTTTGGAGAGGTGGGGGGTAAAGATGCTTTTGTAGTCAAAAGATTTAGAAATTGGAAGAAATATGAAAGAATTGATGCTCATGTAGGAGGAGTGGTCAGTTCTCACAATAAAGCTTACAAGATGGGTCAAGACTTATTAAATCAAGAGCAACACATCAAAACAATTTTAAAGAAGCAAGAAGAGCAAAGTAAACTTGAATATCTTACTCGGTTGGATGCATCAATTGAGTACACTAGATTTCTTTTAAATCAAGGTTTACCTTTTCATGGTCATAATGAATCAGAAGATTCAGATAATCAAGGAAATTTTCTTGAACTTCTAAAATTTTTTGCACATAAAAGTGGAGATGTAGGAAGGGTTGTGCTAAAAAATGCTCCTCAAAATGACAAAATGTCAGCTCCAAGTATTCAAAAAGATATTATAAATTCATTTGCAATGGAGATTGTAGTAGCTATCATAAATGATCTTGGGGATGCCTTCTTTACTATTTTGGTTGATGAATCTCGTGATGTGTCCATTAAGGAACAAATGGTTATTGCTATATGTTATGTAGATCAACAAGGCTGTGTGATTGAGCGTGTTATTGGCTTTATACATGTTAAAGAAACAACAGCTGTGGAGCTTAAAAAGGCAATTGAAGAACTATTTTCTAAGCATGGATTAAGTATATAAAGATTGCGAGGACAAGGTTATGATGGTGCAAGTAACATGTAAGGTGAGTTTAATGGGCTAAAAACACTTATTTTGAATGAGAATGAATATGTACACTATATTCATTGTTTTACTCATCGTCTTCAATTAACACTTGTTGCCATTGCAAAAAAAAACAAGACAATAAGTACTTTTTTTGACTTGCTCTCCACTAGAATAAATGTTGTTGGAGTTTCATGTAAGCGCAGAGATAATCTCAGAGAACAACAACTAAAAGGTATTACTAAAGCAGTTGAGAGTGGTGACTTAGCGACCGGGAAAGGACTTAACCAAGAAACAAACTTGAGAAGGCCATGTGACACTCGTTGGGGCTCACATTATGGTACATTGCAAAGCTTTATCATCATGTTTTCTGCTGTGATTCGAGTACTTGATATTATTGATAAAGATGGCGAAGAGCGAGAGTTGAGAGTCAAAGCAAATTCCTTAATTGATAATATGCTATCTGTTGAATTTATTTTCAATTTGCATATTATGAAGAAGATTTTAGTGGTAACTAATGATCTATCAAAAGCATTGCAACGAAAGGACCAAGATATTATTAATGCGATGGCTTTGGTTGAATCATCTAAGGAAACATTGCTGAAACTAAGAGATAATGGATGAGACTCTATCATGACTGAAATTTGTTTATTTTGTAACCAACATGATATTGATATTCCTTGTATGGATGACAAGTATATAGCATGAGGAAGGTCACGACGTGGAGAGCAAATTACAAACCTACATTATTATCGTGTTGGTTTGTTCTACACTGTTATTGATATACAACTCCAAGAACTTAACACTTGTTTCACAGAAAGGAATACAGAGTTGCTTCTTTGTATATTATGTCTTGATCCAAGAGATTCTTTCTTAGCTTATGATAAACATAAGTTACTTTCTATAGCCAGAATTTATCCACGTGAATTCTCTATAATGAATATCTCAACCCTTGATGATCAATTGAATATTTATATTGTAGATATGCGGTCTGATAATGAGTTCTCAAACTTAATTGGGATTGCTGATCTTGCTAAGAAAATGTTGTGCACGGGTGCACTAGTGGATAGTATTTCCTTTATTTTAGTACTTTATTATGTCAGTAGGCTAGTTAGCAGTTGATTATTATAATTTGGATTATTAGAAACTGGCGCACTAGTGGACCACGGGTGAACCGGGCCCACTAGTGACACAACTCCCAATGTGGGATGCGACTCCCAAAGTGGGGTGCGACTCCCCATAAAGGGGTCGTCTTCTTCCTTTGTTGGTATGTTATTGAAGTAATTCCAGAACTTCTTTCCCTTTCTTCCAACTTCTTTCCCTTTCCCTGCGTAGAACTCCTACGTACCAATTGTGCCTACACCGGGCACAACATTGGTATCAGAGCTTTTACGATCTCGGCCATGGCTCGAGGCAAGCAATATTCCATGGCCCCGGAGAATCAGCCCAAGAAAGAGACTATCGTCTCTGTGAACAGCCCCAAATCAGCACCAGAGACCGGTAGCGAGATCACGATGGCGCAACTCATGGCTAAGATTGATGCACTGGGAATCGTTGTAGCCCAGATTCAGGCTGAGCACGCACCCCCTCTCGTGTCCAGGCCACCAACCTCCATGGAGAAGGGGGGGCCGTCCCAGGCTCCTAAACTCCTCTGTTCTGACTTCTCAGCGCCTGCAGACCATGAGATGCGCTTTACTTAGGACGGTGTACGCTTTGGCATTGTCGATCATGCCATGGAAGGGTAGTGACTGGCCTGGGATTCGTGAGGCGCACCAGGTGTTCGAGAAAATGCCCCAATGGTACCGCCTCCCCGAAATCTTCACCAGGAGATGGAGGATGATTGGAAGGAGTATCCAGGGCACCGTGGAGCACTTCGGGGTGGGGCAGAACCTCATTTGGCCCGCCTATAGTTTTTGTGTTATAACGGAGATGACGACCCTGTAAAGTGGCTTTACAAGGCGGAGAAATTTTTCGCCTATCAGGGGACATAGTCAGAGGCTGAACGGCTGCGCATAGCGGCCTTCCATCTTGATGGGGATGCATCGGTGTGGTATCAGAGCTTTGAGAAAGAGGTGTGCTACCCAACTTGGGCCACCTTCTCCGATGAATTATGCATCCAGTTCGGCCCCAATGAGTTTCAAGATTTCAATGAGATGTTGTCCTCCCTGCGCCAGACATCCATCGTGTGTGCTTACTACACGGAGTTCATGAAGGTGGCTAATCATTTCCCTGATTGGCTGGTGGCTGCCCTGGTGGGTACATTCAAGCGAGGACTCAAGCCTGAGGTTTCTGAGGAGATGCGCCATTTTTCCTGTTCTAGCATGCGGGAGGTAGTGCGCCACGCATGTATTGAGGAGGAGAAGTTGACTCGACAGCGACAGGGAGGCAGGCTCGGACCTTTTCCTCGGGCTGCTATGTCCGCCTCTCCCCTTGCCGCTCCAGCCAGCAACCAACCTGGCCGAGTTGGCCAAGCTCCTCCTCCGACCGGCCCGATTGTCCGTCGTCTCACTCTAGCCCAAATGGAGGAACGTCGTGCAAAAGGACTCTGTTTTCACTGCGATGAGAAGTTCATTCTGGGGCACCGTTGTTCCGTCAAAAGGAGTCTATTAGTGGAGGAGATCGATGAGGAGTCCGGGGGAACCGATGAGTATGATTCTCTACACCCTGCAGATACATTGTCAGAGATCTCTGTGCATGCTTTCTCAAGGGCCTTCACTCCGCGTACGATGAGGGTACATGGTTACCTCAAGCGGCAATAGGTCGCCATTCTGATTGACAGTGGATCGACTCACAACTTCATTAACGATAAGGTGGCGCAGCAGCTAGGTTGCTTTGTGTTTGACTCGACCCCCTTTGATGTATTGATTGGTGATGGCAAGCACCTCCGCAGTTCAGGCGTCTGTGCACAGGCGACACTCTCTATCCAGGGCCACACCTTCGTGACCGACCTCTTCTTACTGCCGACGAAGGGGGCGGACGTGGTGTTGGGGGTGCAGTGGCTCCAGGAGCTTGGGGACGTTCTTTGGAACTTTAAGGAACTGGTGATGGATTTCGCATTGCATGGACATCGGGTACGTCTCCAAGGCTCTCATCTCGGCACTCTCCTTTCTGCCCAGGCAACGGGGTCCTTCTTTAGGTTCGCAGCACAAGGACTCCTCCTCCAACAGCGGGCGTCGGTGGACGTGGTACAAGATGCAGTGCCGCAGGACCTTCTTGATCTTTTGACAGCGTATGTGTGACGACCCGACCCGAGCCGGGCCCACAAAATCACTAATAGGAAATTTTCTTTTTCCTTGAGCCAGGAATCATCGTCTGAGTGCGAGAGGTACAACGTTCATCTACGCACTACGGAGCTTTAAGGCTTCCTCGTACATAGACTTAGGATGTAACGAACATATACACACGACGAAGCTTCATAGTTCGTCGCATGTAAAACAGAATAAAACATATGATTATAATGATTTGGATCGGGCCAACGTTGCCTTGCCGTTGGTTGCCTACGTACGTATTGGATATTATTCCAATACGATCGGATCCGAACGTAGTTCTGCCTAATGGCTACTACATACTACAAACATCACAAAATCATACGTATAAAATACATATCTCCGAATATTTAATCGGAGTATACAAACACTCATTATATATCGGAGTCAAGCGGAAGTTAATAAATTAACGGAATCGTACATCTCGCTCTACCATAGAGCGGGATCGGAATCTCATACACGTATCTCGCTCTATCACTGAGCCGAGACCGAGAACACAAATTACACGTCTCGCTCTACCCTAGAGCGAGACCACACACGTCATATAAGTATACATCATGGCATCTAGGCAAATAGCATAGTATATAGGCACATAGCATGACATATAGGCACATAGCATGATATATAGGCACATAGCATGGCATATAGGTACATAGCATAGTATATAGGCACATAGCATGACATATAGGCACATAGCATAGCATATAGGTACATAGCATAGTATATAGGTACATGGCATAGTATATAGGCACATAGCATGACATATAGGCACCTAGCATGACATATAGATATATAACATATAGGTATAGTAGCGGGATACAAAGTTGCTTACTGCCCTTATGTCTCGTATAGTAGAGGTATACGGAGTTGCTCACACGAGCATCCTTCCCTTCAGATCCGAAGATATTAGACGGAGCTTCCTCTAGCCTTCATACGTTCCTCGTCTTGTACAGAAAGACTACGTATAAATGTTCTCCTTGCCGGAGCTCTTCTCGTTTCCTGTGCCTGTGAGTGGCGGACAGAACCTCCCCTAGTCTAGATTACTTCTTTTGATGTAGCTTGGCAACTTCGGACAAAATCCCGTCTTGCTCCGGGCCCATATTTCTTGTTCGTTGCTCGAGGATGACGGGTGGAGCCTCTCCTTGTCTCGGGGCATTTCCTCCTTATACGGTTGCCAAATCAAAGAACAGACCTCTCCATCACGTAGAACATACTTGATTTAGTCAAGAACACCTCTTGGACTGACTAAATCGGAGTTGGGATGGCCAGAAACAGTGAAAACAAAGTTTGTCAGTACGGGTAGAACCTTTCTTTGTCTTGGGGCGTTTCCTCTTCATACGATTGCCAACTCAGAAAACGGAACCCTCCACCACGTAGAACATACTCGATTTAGTCAAGAACGCCTCTTGGACCGACTAAATCGGAGTTGGGATGGCCAGAAACAGAGAAAATGAAGTTCATCGGTGCATGAAGATAACGGACATGACCTCCTCTTGTCTTGGGACGTTTCTTCATCATACGGTTTCCAACTCGAAGAACGGGCAGCTCCATTGCGTAGAGCATACTCGATTTAGTAGGAAACGGGTCTTGAACGGCCTTAATCGGCCTCAGAACGGTCAGAAACGGGGGTAGAGAAGTTCTGGTCGAAAAATGAGCTCAAATGGGGTTTATATAAGCCCCGGCGCGCCAAAAATCGCGGCGCGCCAAAAATTTAAACCGCGGCGCCGTGAAACTGCGGCGCCGCGCCGCACGAAAACGCGGCGCCGCCAGAAATGGCGGTGCCCGCCGTTTTTCCCTTGCCGTGCGCCCGAGGCGCGTCGCCCGCGCGTGACGCGCGCGGCGACTGCGCGCCGCGATCGCACGTGTCGCGCGCACGTCCGTCACGCGCGCCACGCATTTCTTTTTATTTTCCTTTTTTTTTTAAAGGAAATCCTTCAAACGCGCATAACTTCCTACCCCGGATTCGGATTTGCGCGTTCTTTGTACCGTTGGACTCGTATCGAAGAGCCCTTCGATACTAACCCACTAAAAGCAGTAACTTGTACTCTTTCCATGTGGGTCCCACCTATAATGCACGTTTCTCAAATATCATAACTTCCAGTCCCAACCTCCGTTTTGCCCATTCTTCGAATCGTTATGCTCGTTTCTTCGAGCACCACTCAAATACAGAGGTTTAAACCATTGAAAACCTCTAAAATTTATTCCAAAATTATCCAATTAAGCCTAACCCTTTAGGTTAGATGTAAACGAAAAACGAGTCGTTACAATATGGGCCGGTGTTTGCTGAGCCAACAGACCTTCCGCCGGTGAGGGCTCATGACCACTCTATTCCCATTCTGCCCGGTGCCGCTTCCGCCAATGTACGCCCCTACCGTTATCCATACATTCAGAAGGCTGAGATTGAGTGCCTGGTAGTGGACATGCTTTCTTCAGGTATCATTCGGCCTAGCATGAGCTCTTTTTCTTCTCCAGTGTTGCTGGTCCGTAAGAAAGATGGTACTTGGCGCTTCTGTGTGGATTATCGGGCGTTGAATGCAATTACAGTGAAGGCCAAGTATCCTATACCGGTGGTGGAGGAACTATTGGACAAGTTGGCTAGTGCTACAGTATTCAGTAAGCTTGACCTTCGTTTCGGTTACCATCAGATCCGAATGCAACCCACTGATGTGCATAAGATTGCCTTCCGTACTCATGATGGTCATTTTGAGTTCTTGGTTATGCCATTCGGCCTCACAAACGCGCCCTCTACTTTTCAGAGCCTTATGAATGATCTCTTCAGGCCCTTCCTCCGCCGCTTTATCTTGCCATTCTTCGACGATATTCTGGTCTATAGCAAGTTGTGGGGCGACCATTTGGAACATCTCAGGTCTGTCTTTGATATCCTGCAAGCTAACTCATTGTTTCTTAAACGCTCGAAGTGTTCGTTTGGCAGTTCACAGGTTGAATACTTGGGTCATGTCATCTTTCATGACGGTGTGGCTACGGACCCCTCTAAGGTGACCGCCATGCTATCCGAGCCGGCCCCTACTTGTGCCCGGGCGCTACGGGGTTTCCTTGTCCTTACTGGCTATTACCGGCACTTTATCCACCGCTATGGTGAGATTGCTCGACCGCTCACTCAGTTGTTACAGAAAGGTGCTTTTTGTTGGTCCGACACTGCCCAAGCCGCCTTTGAGGAGTTGAAATAGTCTATGGCGACCGCCCCTATTTTGATTCTGCCTGATTTCAGCCGCCCATTCGTGGTCGAGACCGATGCGTCAGATGCCGGCCTAGGGGCGGTACTACTTCAGGAGGAGCGTCCCATTGCCTACTTCAGTAAGGTTTTGGCTGGTCGTTCTCTGTCCCTCTCCGTCTACAAGAAAGAGATGCTCGCCATTGTCCTTGCGGTCGAGAAGTGGCACCCTTATTTGCTTGGTCGGCGGTTTCTCATTCGCACTGACCATCAGCCACTCAAGTATTTTCTCGAACAGCGGGTGTCCACACCCGAGCAACAGCGGTGGGTTAGTAAGCTCTTGGGTTATGACTATGAGGTCGTGTACAAGCGGGGATTGGACAACACTGTGGCTGATGCACTGTCTCGCCGCACCAACCCAAGTTCGTGTTTGGCTATTTCCAGCCCAGTTTATCCCCTTCTTGATGAATTACAGCAGGCTTATAAGGATGATTGCCCGACCTCCACTCTGATTGCGGGCCTTCAGGCCAACCCAGCAGCGCACCCTGGTTTTGCATGGAAGGATGACCTTCTCTTTTGGAAGGACTGTCTTTGGGTGCCAGCGGTGACAGACCTGCGCCAATGTCTCATCGATCACTTCCATGCTTCTCCTTTGGCGGGCCATGAGGGTGCTCTTCGCACTTATAAACGGGTCAGTCAGAGCTTCTTGTGGAAGGGTGTACGTCGCACAGTGACTGATTTTGTGGCTGCTTGTGATGTCTGTCAGCGTGCCAAGTCCGCCACTACCTCACCGGCCGGGTTGCTCCAGCCCTTGCCCATTCCAGATCAGGTTTGGGATGATGTTTCCATGGACTTTGTTGAGGCCTTACCGTTGGTTCATGGCAAGTCGGTGATTATGGTGGTAGTCGATAGGCTATCTAAATATGCCCATTTTTGTGATCTGGGTCA
The DNA here is from genome assembly GCA_035235625.1 of Saururus chinensis. Lineage (NCBI taxonomy): Eukaryota > Viridiplantae > Streptophyta > Magnoliopsida > Piperales > Saururaceae > Saururus > Saururus chinensis. The sequence goes on from CP141145.1 coordinate 41,384,393, forward strand.
TCCCTACACAGCTAAGTCAGTGGCGGAACTTTATGTTCGGGAAGTGGCCAAGTTACATGGTATGCCTCGCACGATGGTCTCTGATCGTGACCGGGTTTTCATCTCTCAGTTTTGGCGTGAATTTTTCACTCTCCAGGGCACTTCTCTCCACATGAGCACCGCCTGCCACCCCCAGACTGATGGTCAGATAGAGGTCGTGAACCATTGTTTGGAGCAGTATTTGCGTTGCTTCGCTATGGATCAGCCCCGACGTTGGCTTCAGCTTCTTCCTTGGGCTGAGTGGTCTAATAACATCGCCTATCACACTCGTGCTGGGTTCACTCCTTTTCAAGTTTTGTATGGCAGGCCACCTCCTACTGTGCTATCCTATGTGCCTCAGTGGTCTTCCGTGGCAGAGGTCGACTACATGCTCTAGACTCGGGATGAGGTCCTTCTTCAGCTTAAAGAGAACCTGTTTGCCGCTCAAACCGAATGAAGCAGATTTATGACAGCCATCACACTGAGCGCGAGTTTGCCGTGGGGGACTTGGTTTATGTTTCAGTCCTTCCTCAGCGTCAGTCCTCCTTGTTCCAGCTTGAGCACTCTAAGCTTGCTCCACGGTTTCATGGGCCCTATGTTATCGAAGCGAGAGTGGGTTCGGTTGCTTATCGCCTCACTTTACCGGCGGGTTCATTGGTCCATCCGGTTTTTCATGTTTCCTGGCTGTGTCGTTGCATTGGTGACCCTACCCTGGCTATGGATGCTCCACCTCTTCCCTTGATGGGCCCTGCTTGACAAGCGTTGTGTATGCCGTTCTGGTCGGATTATCACTGAGGTTTTAGTCTCTTGGCAGGGCCAACCACTTGAGGACGCTACGTGATTGTCTGAGGATGAATTTTTTCTCTGGTATCCTTCGTGGTCGCCTTGAGGACAAGGCGTGTGCGGAAGCATGGTGGAGTGTTGTGCACGGGTGCACTAGTGGATAGTATTTCCTTTATTTTAATACTTTATTATGTCAGTAGGCTAGTTAGCAGTTGATTATTGTAATTTGGATTATTAGAAACTGGCGCACTAGTGGACCACGGGTGAACTGGGCCCACTAGTGACACAACTCCCAATGTGGGATGCGACTCCCAAAGTGGGGTGCGACTCCCCATAAAAGGGTCGTCTTCTTCCTCTGTTGGTATGTTATTGAAGTAATTCCAGAACTCATTTCCTTTTCTTCCAGCTTCTTTCCCTTTCCCTGCATAGAACTCCTGTGTACCAATTGTGCCTACACCGGGCACAACAAAAAATGGTGGAGAAGAAAAAAAAATATGATTTCCATTGGTTTATTTGCTCATAAAGTTGGCATTAACCCTTCCAATTGCAACTGCTACAGTTGAAAGAGTATTTTCTGCAATGAATATTGTGAAGAATAAGCTTTGTAATCGAATGGGAGATGAGTTGATGAGTGATTGTTTGATTACATATATTGAGAATGACATTTTCAAGAAAATTGATAATAAGAAGATCATCGAACGCTTCCAAAATATGATGCCTCGACGAGGGCAATTGTCATCTCAATGGTAATATTATCTTTATTATTATATTTATTTATTTATTTATTTATTTTTATTTGTGTATTCTTATTTTTCTTTGCATTAATGAGGTTTATACTAGTTAGGTTTTAAAATAAAATTAATCTTTTATTAATATTTGTCTTTTTGAGACAGGAAGCGTTTAATTTCTTGGGATTGAGATGTATGATTTATAAATATAAAAAATTATTGCAAATAAAGTTTACAAGGATGTCGATTGGGTATGTATTTTACTCATATTAAATGCTTATTATATTTTGTTAATAATTTTTATAATTACTTATATTTTTTTATCTTAACTTTATATTTTACTTAAGTATTTCTTAATTATTAACTTTATTATTCTAATAAAAAAAATTAAGCTTTGTTAAATCATGACCCCCTTCACCAAAAATTCTAGGTCCGCCACTAGAGGTGAGAGATGGTAGAGTCAAGCCAGGCGAGACAAACGGGAGGTTGGGAAGAAGCATTGATTTTAGGTATATTAAAATAGCTAAAACGTTGATTTTATAATCAACAGCGGGATTGGCTTTTTAGTACAGGGATGACCATGTACCTAAGTATAGATTTTCTTTTCCCAAGATATTATAATGGCGAAAAGGATAACATGTAGCTCACAAAGTTTATGTTTTAAGTGTGTTCATTATAGTTGTTGTTCTATTTGAAAACTACAAGCAGAATAGGGCCTGACAAACAACAAGGCAACCCTGAGCAAATGCCATTTCTTGAAGAAACATGGGGAGGGAGAAGACGCTAATTTTAAAATGTGGGGGGCAAACATCTTGAGCTCAAAGCACACCTTGTCTCTGGCTCTATCAATAACTACTTGTAGAGGTAATGCGAATTTTGATAGGAAAAAAATAGCCAACTCCGTGGCTATAAGTTCATCTTCATGATCTAACTGCCAAAGAGCTGCAATTCACTGAAATTGTAGCTCGTGCTAGACATCCTCATTTTGATAGGTCTTCTTGCCGCTCATTTTAGGTAAAAAGTTTATCTCATATCAATAGCTCTATTTAAGTGTCCCTATGCTTAAAAATACCCTCTCAAAAGTTATTTTCTATTATCTAAGTTGTAAGTCTTGTTATTTAATAAAAGCTACTATTTTTTAAAATGAAACTATTGATATACAATGGAGAAAGTACACAAACGTAGAAAGCTCTTTGGATAGAGTGAGTCTTGGGTTGGATCTCGTGCTTGTTTATTTATTCACTTAGATGGTAGATTCAAAGTCACTTAAATTCGTCTTGACTGACTTCAATTACAATCTTAGTTGATTAAAAATGAATTCAGCTAGAATTCATGATTTTGGTTATTTTTTCCTAAATCTAGTTGAATTTAAATAAATTAGGAGAGAATAATTTCGGCACAGACCACCCCTTATTTTTGCCTATCTACCCTGTCTACCCTACATATACATAGACGGTAGATATATGCTGACAATATTAATGGAGGTGGGGTGTTTAAAAGTTAAGAGAATCCTTTAATCTTGGTAAATTTGTTATTCAAACAAATTACCACTAAATTATGATTGGCTTAGTCTAAAGTGCCTTAAAAAATACTCCTTCCGTCCTACCATAGCTATGAATACCAAATGGATAAGAGACTTAATGGTGGAACTGAGGGAATAATAATTAAGTGCAGCATGTGCCCGTTTCTGTCCTTTTTCTTTATTTGGTCACTCGGAAAGTGCGAGTTCACAAATCTTGTCAAAGCCAGAGCTTTGCTCCACGGTAAAAGAGCTGTCACCACCTCGTATGACATCGTTCAACCTTGTTGTAGCTGTCGGGCCCACCATTCACCACAGTAAGTAAAAAAAATTACCTCAGTAAGTCAAAAAAATCCTCCCCTCTCGAATCCAACGAGTTGACCCATTGACCATCATTGACCATGAATGAGCCTGGAAGTTCTTGCTTTTACCTTCAATTTTTTAGGTTGAAGAAGTTATAGTCTATTTAGCATCACATGGGGCCATGTGGGGCATGGTTTGATATTTGCGATGCCACATGCTGACCAATATTTTTTTCCTGTAAATTAAGTCTTCTAGTTCCCAATGCGCTCACTTTGTTCCTGCCCGCAAATTGCAAAAATGCAAGCAGACTCCAATGTGGAGAAGATGTAAATATAATAGCTGTAGTATGCATGGAGTGTATGCCATTGTAGTGGCCTTCGAAATCAAATAAACTGGTTGGTGTTCACATGCTACCCATGTGCGCTTTATGCTAGCCGAATCCATGCCTGACAATGCCACAACGTAAGTGTTTAGTTAATCTACCGGCGTGATTTTTAGTGGTGATTCTAGAAAGTTGAAAAACTGCTTGATAATATGCGATTATTGGCAATAATCGTGATGTTAAAATATGGATGGGTTCAACTCAAAGTTTTGTTATTTAACCTTAATCTATTGATCAAATTAATAAAAGAGACTCGTTTATATAAGCTTGAACTCACACAAGCATGGGCTCACCTGAGATCATATGAGCCCGGACATTTTATACCATCGATTTTTTTATTAAATAATGCATATAACTCAGAGGACAAATTGGTTTTTGCACCCTCTCGCAATTGGCTCTTAATTTAACAAGCAACCCATGATGCTATAGCTCACAGTGACATATGTGAGCTAACTTTTGTTACCAAAAAATTAGTCATCTTTTGAAGATAATCCACTTATTATTGGTTGAAGTCATATGTTCAATACTCATCATACACGCCATATGGTTATGGCATATTTGAGCCTTATCTATTTGCATTCCAAGTCTAGTTAATACTCTCTTTGTTATACATTTATAGTTTTATTTTAAAAAAAATTATCGAATGGTGACATATACAGCTAAGAAGATGAAAAAAAAACTTTAATTTTGAGATGCTTTTTTTGAGTATTGAACCAAATAAAATTTATTCCATGTAAAAATAGTCTACAAATTTTCTTTTCATATGCATAATTAAGGTTGTAAATTGGGTCGGGTTGACTTTGATGATCTACATTTAAATTGGGTGGGGTCATTATTTATTAAACAGTTTGAAAATGCAAACCCTAACTCTACTTAAATTAGACCCAGTATGGGTAACACTATTTTGTTTCTTAATTAATTTTTTTAACTTAATATTTTATACATTATCTTTGTATTGGCCAATTATTAAAAATTTAGATAAATTGTAACATTATAAATAGATGTCAAATTTTTTTTTATACTATTTGAAAAGTGAGAAGCAGAAAGAGTGCATTGCAACATTATAATACGCACGTCAAAAATCATAAAAACCTATAAAAATTAATATTTTTCTATTAAATAAAATAAAAATATAATTCTAATAATTTCTTTATAATTTTTCCAAATTTATACAATTTCACCAAATTGTATAGGTTATGTTGGTACTTGACTCTATTTTTAAAATAGATAAAATTTTAAAACCCTAATTCTTACACTATATTTATTTAAGTCGAGTTAGGTCAAGTATTAGTTAAATGGGTCTAAGTATTCAGGTCAGGTTAAATTTTCCAGCCTAATCATGGTTTGTCGTCTCAGAGGGATCTCGCCTCAGAATATTTACTGAGCAACGAGATCATGTAAAATATTATTTACCAAACTTTGGCGAGATTTAGCTAAGATAACTGAGAACTAACAAGAGGCAATACCAGCAGTGTTGGGGCGAGGCTATGACCTGCAAGAGTGGAGAAGAATTGGTTTTTTCGAGCCACAGAAACACAGTATTGGGAAGATCATGGTAGTCGATAGGCTATTAGTAATTCATAGCATAAATTTTGATTTTATATGAATTTTATGCTATTTTTGGATGATTTATAGAAGTAATAATTTGTCACTAAATCAAAAGAAAAGAAAAATGCCCTCTTTTCGTATTAATTTGGTGGAATAATTTCTAAAATTTCACCATGAAAGGCAGCCTAGGGACTCAGAAACGGAATTTTTCTTATCTTTGGTTCTCTTGTTTTGTCCTTTCAAAATTTTTGTAAGTCGTCCCATGAGGAAGACGATAGTCAAGTTGAAGACGTCAATACAAACTTTAATGTAAAGTTTAATATATGAAGATGTCATATGTAAGACGTCAATACAAACTTTAATGTAAAGTTTAATATATGAAGACGTCATATGTTAAACTTTAATGTAAACAAATGAGTTTAATGTATGAAGAAGTCATATACGAAATAATGTGAAGTTTGATTGAGATACAACATTAACATGTGACAGCTTATGAAAGTTAACAATAAAAAAAATGTATGCAATGAAATGGGTTACTGTATCGATTGAAATGGGTCATCATGTTATTTTTTTATTAGCCTTATATACATGCAAAATGACCTATTTATATATATATAATTATTTTATTATTCTAAATTTTGACCTTAATGTTTATTTAAGGTGTATTTGGACTAATGTCCTTGTCAATGTATGTGCATCATATAAATTTATAGATTATATTAATAAGACCTACATTGTAGAATTAATGTGCAATATCTAATAGATGTGTCGCTCAAAATTGTTTTGACACACATGCCTATATATTTAGTTCAATTATGCGTGGCTAATGGTTCTAAGCACTCTATGTCTATATAAATAAATAAATAAAATGAGTTATTTTATATGTTTGATTTATGTATTTTTATTATTTATTTTGCTTCCATTTATGCGTTATGAAATGAGTATAAATAAATTTATATTCAGAATGTTTATTTATGCATATACAAATACACACACACACATACTCTACTTGATTCAATTCTTAGTCTTATATCACTAGGTTTACTAATTTTTAGGTCTTGTATCTAAATAAGTTTTAATTTTTCTAAATAAACAGTATCTCTATTCACTATCATTTTATAACATCTATAAATATAATATTTTCTTACTTACTTTACTAAATTTTTAGTATATTTATTTAAGTTTATAATTATTTAATATTTGTATCAATATTTGTTAATGATAATATATACTTACATTGATAAATATATTTACTATTTTTTTTATGATCATATGGATGCTTGTTATTATTTTACATAACCTCTTGGAGATCCAAGATCTCATCTCTTGAGCATACCGAGGAGACCGAAATCGAGACGGCGAACCAAGAGCCTGATGCATAATGTTACTAGCAACACATCAATATGAAGTTCCGTCTGACGTGCTATTGCCTCTTGTAACCCGTCATACCTTTCAGGCACTTCCACCTCATTAGCGCTCTCTCTTCTTCTCCGTTGCATCGTTTGGTCGTCGGATATGGACCTTCTCACACGATTTTGAAGAGGTGACTTGTGCCAGCTCTTATTCCTCACCGTTGCAGCATTGCTCAATGTTTGACGCTTCTAAGCAAAATAGCAAATGCTACAACCATCATCAAGCTATTCTATTCTCTTGAGTTTGACAACGGTAACAGTAGCACAAGTCATTCTTTTCTCTTTGTGACCATTCTCCTACTGAATTCTGATATGGAAAACATGTCAATGAAAAAAAATCAATTTGATGTCACATTAATAGATGTCAGGCTAGTTTTGGACATTAATAGAACGTGGACAAATGTCTTGCTAATCATCTTATTATTCGCGTAATCTGCATTAATTGACAAGGAGTTAGGTTAAGCATTAGTCAATATACAACCAGTTGGTTGTCCACGTAAATGAGTTAGATATTCTTACATAGAACATAGAATCCAACAAACAAATTGAAGCTTGACCGTTGACAGGCGAGGCATGTGTAAGGGAATCTAGTATTGAACATTGGACATCACTTGCTAACCTTGTCATTAATTAACATCAATATGTATTTAAACGAGTTGCTTCTATTCTTGCCTCTTCGCCACAAGGGGTCATGGTTGTAGAAGAACCTGACCGGTCAAACCATCCAACCACCGTCGAAAACCGAGGGATGCTTAATGCCACCGTCCCCATTAAGTACGGCAACATGGGATGAAGAATTAAAATAAATTAAAATTAGTTTATCTTAATTTTTAAATTTAAATAAATAAAAAAAATTAATTAAAAATAAAAAAAATTATATTCCTTATTATTAAATATTTTAAAATAAATCAAGTTCATTTTTAAAAATTAAATTGAGTTATTAATTTAAGACTGAGTGAATTTTACTTTCTTAATAACGCCCAAAAAAAATCAAAGTATTTAATAGTGAACGCTTGGCTTCTTACCCTAGTAAAGGATAACTAACCTGCTCCTTAAAAAAGTTTATTTTATTATTTTAATTAGTCTCTCACCCTTGTATGTCCAAGTAGTTCTATTTTGACGTGAAGATACTCACGTCAAATACTACTTCATCTCTCCTGTACTGTACCATTGATGAGTAGAGCTCACACTATGGGAGAGATGAAGTAACGTTTTAACGTGAAAATCTTCACGTCAAAAAAGTATTTTTCTATATGTCCCATTAATTCCTTAGTCATCTCATGTGATTGTATTTTTCTATATGTCCCATTAATTCCTTAGTCATCTCATGTGATTGTTTGACTGCAGTGGCTTGTCAGCACTAGTGGCATACTTTCCTTTGCAACCCGTCTCCTCTTTCCTGTCATTTAACCCATGCGTACCCCACTTACCAGTTTTACCCTCTTCTTTAAAATTACCTTGAACCCATTCAATTGGTTTTCCATTCCCCTTCCTAATGAAGTTTTATGTGAAACTTTGATATAAATTGAACTCTCCTTAGTACGTCAATACATATGAGGGTAACAACAAAGAAGAATGTGTTGATTAGATTTAAGAAAAAAAAAGTTACTACTCTGGTAAAAATAGTAAGATTGTAATTAAACCTGGCGGTCTTTAATAGTGCCAAAAAACCAAAAAGATTTATTAAAACAAAACACAAAGGAGAGGGTACCCATGCACGGATTTATTATGAAAGATGAGATAATACTGTCAGCTCCATCACCGCGTCCAGAAGCGTTATGGAAACTCGTGCACCCATGGGATTGGTGGCGCAGACAGAGCCACCACGTTATTTAATAGTGACATCAACTGCCGACTTACCGGTTACTAAATTGAGAATCCTCATTAACACCCTGAGAATGAACTCGAGTCAAGATGAACTCATTTTCTTATAAGTTGGCCGGCTGTGGGTGGTCCGTTGTCACAGGGGTACTTGGGGAATGCCTACTATATGATACTTTGCAAGGTTAAAAAGTTAAGTAAATAAGTCATTCTTCGTTAAAGTTATAGTCTGTACTATTTAATTAAATATTTAGCCTGTGAAGTTAAACAATAAACTCGTCCCAAAAAGCGGATGTACGAATATACCAGAACCTTACCCAAGCGAGCTGGCCAGAAGGAGACACCTCTTTACTATGTATTGATCTAACTTAAGCAATTTGGATATCCGAATAATCTATTTTAGCCAAGTGCATGCAAGGGTTGTATCTAACACGGCTATAAGGCTGGACAACAGCCCAACAGGTCAGAGAACCCCATCACCCAGCAGACAGGGTTCCTGGTATAATAACTAGCTAAACAACAAGCTTTTATTATCATCCGAGATAGCCGGTTGTAAGGCTAGTCATCATACCAATAGTTTTGTCATTTCAGCTCACCATGTCCCCCCTATATAGCATAAGGGATTTTCTCCAGTCTGTTGGAGTGGCAGCCAAAATGGTTGTACGGGTATGGTCCAACTAAACTTTGCCAAACAACCCGAAATCACTCCCAATGACACTCTAACACTATATAGGGGGGAGGGGACATATTAAATATCCAAATATGTGCTAGTCGATCATGTGTCCCACTATAACCAACTATGTGTAGGCATTATTACATACTTTCTACGCAATGTTGCACACACATATTGCGCAACATTGCGAGCCTTTCCCGCAATGCCTGCACACATGATATGTAACAGTATAGGCAGTTCTCACAATGCATACACACCTAGTATATAACATTTTTCACACGTGTGTGCATCGTAGTACATATCACGAATAGTTCGCATTACTACCCCGTAATAGCTGGTGAGCATAGAATAATGTGATAATATTTTCTCGTGAAGAAGGTGAGGGGCCAAGTCAAGCAGCACAGGGGCAATCCCACATCTATAAGTCAAGTAAATACCTATGTCCCCCAGTGTTAGCCCCTTCACTTTTTGTATAGATAAGGGGGCGGCTACCCCCTATACTTAGCAATGGACAACTAAGTTAGCTTGGACGACAGACAGCTTAGGCAACCCCTTGGGCACGGATAGATGCTTGGAGCAGTGTGGGAGCAGTTCCGGATGCGCACTCACCTTACAGAGCAGGCTGAGGCAAAGTCTCTGCGCGGGTAGGACTCTAAGTGGCATGCTGGGCGCCACAACCCCTTAGGGACGGACTCTTAGGGGCTCTAGGACACAGGTAGGCAGCACAGCTAGACTCCTAGAGCGGATAGGAGAAGATGCACATGTTTCCCTAAACTGATGGACTCTAGAAGCAGCAGGGCGTTGGACTCTTAACCGAAGACAAATTCCTTCACAGGTTTCCTGATTTGTATTGGGACGCCCCATTGGGCTGGAGAGTTGGGACAAGGAGGGACTCTGTATATATGGGCTAGCTTGTATTTCTAATACGATAAGGACCAGCAGAGCTGAGTCTATTTAAAGGGAGAGGATGGGGCAGTCATGGCTGACAGAGAATTGTTGAGGACAAACCAGAGAGTGCTCTGCGCAGCGACTTGGCTTGTTAGCCCTGGCCCTCTCTCTGCCTTTGTAACCGAAGGTATGTGATTACATAGCATTGGGCAGAGCCCCTTTGCGCTAGAGACGGTTGTGTTAGCTGATTGTTTATTCCCCTTGAGCATACAAGAGGGAAGATCGCAAAAAAAGTTGCTAGCTGCGTGTTGCAGTTAGGCCATCACGAATATAGACGCTAGGTAAAACTTTGTACCTGTGACACCCGGCCCCCTTAATATTATAGTGTTGCCTTCCCCTTTCCTCTATGGACAATCACCCAGACTGCCCCCCGTGGGAACTACCTCGTTCCACCCCTGATGTGTGAACATTGGTTAAATTGCCAAAAACAAGTTAAAATCTACTGACCAACTACAAACAAGTGCTTGATATAGATAACAAATACCAAAATACGAGAAGTGGAAATCAAGTCGGCATTAATTTGTTTAACTAAAATATGTCTATTTTTTTGTTATTCAGTTATAAAAATGATCACGGTGAATGGAATATTGTTCGTCATTTTAACTTATTCTAAACAAGAACTAAGGTGGCTAAAATGCATGTTAACCCTGCGAAAAGTTGTGAAAGAACAGAAAGTTATTTGTATTTATATACCTTCTGAAGAGATGCCGCTGAAGATACACCTCCAATTTGCAGTTTTAGACGCGGAATGTATTGCGCAGAAAACTGAAAAGCAAAGAACCGAGAAACTTCACAGTAGATGGCACTCATTTCTTACATCCTACCACTTGATCAGGTTCAGGACAAAAAAATGTTGTCGTCAAAGGGCAATGACCCTTCCATGTATTCCACCCGTGACCACTCCCCGATACGTCCCTTTTCATCATGCTGTTGGGTCACAGAAAATCTCTCGTCACCTATATTTGCATTTGTGTATCTTGTGCTCCGTGTTTTGCAAAAGGTGAGTGCAGAGTCCTTGGTTTGGATTTGGGAAGGGAGAACACCTTCTTCCTTGTCATGGGGTAATTTCTCGCACTCCGTCTGTGCATGCTTTGATCTTGTATTGACTGGGGCACCAGCCGTTGGACATACGGTCTCTGTGACCAAGGATAGCCTCTATCGTTACGCCGTCCTACCCGTGCGCTTGTACGAAAAGCTTAGGTGATAAACGGACCAGTCACTGAACGTAGTCCATTTTCAATATTCCCCAACTATGTTTCCTTTCTGATGGCCTCTGCTGCTAATCACTTAATTTTATTGGCTTACCAAGATCATTGCTACATGACATTTATAACAATATGGTCACCTTTTTGTTGTGGGATCAGCAAGTAATTATTGGTAGCTTTTGAAAATAGTACTGTTGAAGCGAAATCGCTCAAGACAATGTTCATTCTTAATACTAGCGAGCGTCACACTCCCTTTTCAATGAAATAAACCGTATAATCCTTGCTGAAGTTCACTTCCAAAAGTGCTAAGCTTTTTTATTGGGGGGGCTACCCATATGACTGAGTCTCATTGCTTCCACCAAGGGAAGCATGTGAGGGTGAGTCCGCGCTGCCTGTGTCAGCTTACAAGCAAGAGTGGTGCATTCATTTGGTGAGAGCAACAGGACACAGAGCCGGTACAGGCAGCCCCACTCATATGAGGGAGCCATCATTTTCGTCAAAGAGCCGAAAGCTATTGCTGTCTCATGTTTCTTTGACACCGGAAGCAAAAAATAATAAGAAGAAGAAGTGCTTTAGAGTTGGAACAAATTTCCTATCCTACAAAAGTGTTTGTTTAACTGACTCGAGATTCATCATTATAGCTCTTCAAGAACATTTGCTGGTCCCCCCATTTACAACTGCAGTTACTAATTGGAATAAGTAGAGTTGGCCGGGGTCGATTGATGTGCCTTGTGATGAGGTAAATTCATAAAAGGCAGAGGAACAAATAGTTTTCATAAAGATAAAAACACTAGCTAACTGTACAGCTGAGATCGATCGCTAGTCCTGATCCATGCAGTCGTTAATTTGGCAGGTAAAGACTGGCCTGAGGACTGAGGGTGTGCAGTCTCCAGTCCGCTACAAACAGACCAACAGATATAAATGTAACAAAAGAAGAAAAAAAATGGACATCAATCCATAGAGAAATAAAAATTCGACTTTCTAAGTTACTAGCGATAACCGTAGCAAGTAAGCTACGCAGATTCCAAAGGAGTGTGAGATTTTTCACTATTATAGGGGAGCCTGATGATGTCGGTATTGGGAATAGACTTTAGCATTCTAAAATAACGGCCACACAAACCGGTGGGCCTTTCAAGGTAAAAGTAGCAAGCCAGGTGATTATCTACTGCCGCTCCATCTGCTCCCCTCCTCTCTCATTACATCAAACCCTTATAAATATTAGTGCAAGCCCACTTCCCGTCACAGTGATTTTAATCAACCGAGAACCAATATCTCTCACAGTTTCAACCACTCTAAAAGTTTCAGATTCTCCGAAACCTTCTTCTTCCCGTCATCCTTGCAGTCGATCTACAACTACAGCCCCATTTCTATTTGCTGATGGCGATAGCCGCTGCTCCTCAGTTCTACATGGACGAGAAGTGGAAGCTGTCCAAGAAGGAGGACAGCAGAAGAAGCTCCTTCATTAAGAATTCTAACGGGGGGAGGTCTTCATTCACGCGGAGGTGCGCGACTTTGGTGAAGGAGCAGAGAGCTCGGTTTTACATCGTGAGACGTTGCGTGACGATGCTCATCTGCTGGAGGGAGTACGGAGATTAGTAAGTGGGCCTTTTTCTTCTCCGCTGTATCCTTCGTCAGTAAACTGCTTTCTTTCTACGAGATGCATCCACAGTCCATAGCAGCGGGATAGCTCTGCCATCCGAGAAAGAAAGATCAGAAAGCTTGCCGAGATGAAAACAGGAAGCAACTTCTTGGTCTAGGTGTGAATATATTTTCAGGCATGAGTTTTGCACTGTAATTCATTTGAGTTACAAACTTACTTACGAGTGACTCATTAGAGATCGATCCATAAACGGCAATATAAAGATATTCCTTTTTTGAGAAAATTGAAACAAACATTTTCTTTTATGTGATCTACTTTTTTTGCTTGCCTTTGGCTTCATTTTGCTCAAAATGTTCTTTTTTTGTAATTTTCCTAGTTTTCGCTGCTGTTGTTGATCGAAGTAATACTGTAATAGAACAGAGAGAGAGAGACACAGGAGGAGAGAGAGAGAGAGAGCTTGAAGGAGAGAATGGGTACCGACAGGCACGAGCCTTTCCTCAGAAATCATGGTGTAACAGAACATGGCCTGTGCATGAAACAACGTGGGCTCCCTCTTCGGATTCCCCTGATGCCAGGATCTAGTTTATCATCACATTAAAAAAAAAATGATCCTGAATGCAGGAGGACAAGAAACAAGGACTTCCACTTCCTTGCCCGCCACTTCAGTTCTTAGCTGTTTTCGAGTCTTTAGGAGGTCAAAAATAAGTTACTACTATAGGATTAACAATCAAACAATCAACTAGTCCAGAAAAACAACGGGGTATTGAGGGGATTACTGGGTTGGGGTAATAGATGAGAGAAAAATGAGTTTTGGAGGTTAAAAGTAAAAAAATCACTTTAATTTCAACTAAAACGGGATACTGAGAGGATTACTGAGTGCCTATAACATGTTATAAAAGAAACTAGTCCCAAACTGTTCTCGCGAAAAAAAAAAATCTAGTGCAGAACTGTTGTCCATGTGGGTCTCAAATGCCCCCCCAACTGAAACGAAAATATGTAATGGCGCAGGTTGGGTCATCAGGACCAACATGGAGCTTTTCAATTTTTTTTTATGGTAAACACTTTTCAATGTTACATACATAATACATTAGTGTAGAAGCAGGCAACCTTCACATTTGGAAAATGCCAATCAACGCAAAAACACATGTTAGCCATGTCTATCTTAGCAATAAAAAAACGGTAAAAGTTGGGGTGAGTATAGGTTGCCGTACACGTGAGCCTAGACTCGGTAAACTGTGAGATCTAAATCTCATGGCCCAAGGCTAAAATACACTTTGAGTAAACAAAATAGTAGCTTACCATTTCATCTCGGACGTGTTGTATGACTATTATTGGACAGTTGGGGGCTATGCCATATGGGCATATGAATACATTGGCCCGTTGGGAGGCTACTAATTCTCCTCTCTCTATCTCGGACGATTTTTATATGTTGATGTGATTTATTACACTCATAAAAAAAATCGATTTCTCTTTTAAAATCTTCATGTATTATTAAAAAAAACAACGTGCCCTAAGCAATGCCATATGTGGGGGCCGGGGGATGCTCGCTCTAAGGCGTGGCTGGACTTGTGGGAAGCGGGACACCACCAAGCCAGTCAATGACAAAGGCGTCCGGTCAAGGGTCACATCCCAATTCCATACTTCTTTATGAGATGTGAATGTGCCGCTACCAGCAAAGAATCTCCACGTCGTCTGGGCCCACCGATGAGTGGACATAACATCGACTGTCTGACTAAGAGACGAAGCGAATCATGGGGTGAACAAGTCATTTTAAGTTTTACTATTTTCATCGTAATTATTCCTGCAAAATTGCAAAGTTGCAAAGCTTTCATGGAATGGGCTGAAAATGAGTTCCGTTTCTTCTAATTATTGTCGGTTGCAAATGGCACATGCATGGCCCCCTGTCGTAGGAAGTTCATTCTTTGGTTCATTCATTCATGGAGCACCAAAAAATCTTGGATATTTTTTAATTTAAATATCAACATTTTATTAGTAACGCCGCCATATTTGAGTCGGCTTTCGAAAAGTCTAAAGGTCTATTTATTTGGTCTAAATCTGAATCTAAAAAGCCAACTGAAAAACTCACCATTTGAATCTTACACTGAATTTGAATCTAAATCAGATCTGGATCTGAATTTGAATCTAAATCTAAATCTAAATTTGAATATGTTCAATTTTTTTAAAAAATAAAATATATAAATTTTTAATTTATACTTAAAAAAATTTATTGTAGTAAAAATTATATATATAGAGTGTTTATAGTTGACAATCAAATCAAACAATTTTTTTTATTAAATATTTTATTACTATTTAAATAATCTCCACTAATCAACTCAAAGTTTGATGAGGGATTATATGGAAAAAGGTCCAAAAAGAGAGTTATTAAACTCTATTAAAAAATATACATAAATACAAAATTATATTTAATTACAAAACTACCAACCACAATATGTCTCATACAATTTTGAAATATTAAAAATACATACAAACCACCTACAAATACACCAGCTATCTAGATTCTGTAAGTTAGAATTCCCAGTGTAAGCAGAATTTTGAAGAACAATCTTCTCAAGAAGTTCAATCAGTTCATGTGGAAGATCGGCTGTCATAAAGGCTTTTACAGCTGCTGACACTTGTTCCGGACTCTTGCTTTTAGGCAAGACAGTAGATACAACTTGATCAATAAGCTGTCTCCTAAACTCATTGTCTAGGCTAAGAACTTTCTCCCAAAGCTCAGGATCCATCCTTTCCACAACATATCTGAAAAGAATGACGGACAGTTAATCACAACGACCAAAGAACTCATAGCCTAGGAGAATGTGGACCAAAGTTATAAATTCTTTGTCTTTTCAGGATCATAGAAATTAGATTCTCTTGTGACATGCTCAACCTCCTTGATCTATCCTGTTCTAGCACCTGCCTCGATATACTTAAAGTGTATATCGGGATCCTCACTGCTCCAATCACAACAAATAAAAAACTTTAATATTGGGTGATAAACTTCATTGAACTGATCCCCAGGTCAATAAGTAGTTAATCATTTTTTTGATAAATTTAAAAAGAAAAAACCACTAGTTACCTCAAGCTCAAGTATGAGCCAAGGAAAAAATATAATCCTTCATAAGATTTAAATTGCTCAAAAAGTCTAATGCAAGCATCCATGCCTAACTGCTCAGAATACTCTTTGGCAATCTGCAAAATAAAAAGCCATGTAGTAGAGAAAATGTTTCATGGCTAAAAGTGAGAGAATTGGCATGCCGAAAGGAAAATCCAAAGGCTATTAATTATTATATGTTAGCCAATATGCTCACTGATGAATGAGTAAGAACACATTAAGATACCTGAACAATTATTTGCAGATTCCCTCTCAAATTAACAAGCAAAAGATCTTTCATACACTCCAATGAGTAGAAAAAAAAAACAAAAATAACAGATTAGGCCAAACATTGATAAACAATACATGCCCTGTATGCAAGTATTAAAATCAAGGAATAATAATAAACAGAAAGAACAACATGCAGTAGAAAAAAAATGAATTGAAATAACAGATTAGGCCAAACATTGAACAGAAAATTTTGAAGTTAAAATTTATCTTTCCTGACAATTCAAAACTCGGCCAATTAAATTTAGGTCATTCAATCTATGACCAACCCCGTATAATCATTATCCTCCAACCACCCAGAATGATCACACTAATATGCAAATTAATAATACGCTGCACACTAATCACACCGATTACTAAAATCCTTCCTTCTTCTATATGAAGGAAAGTTGCTATTGTATCATTAGTTCATCTCACATGCAGAGAGAGAGGAAAAATAAATAGGACAACGACAAAAAAAATGCAAATATGTGATGGATCAGTTATCTGTCTTAATGACTGGAGGAGAAACACGCTTTCAGCAAACAGTAGTGAGGTTAGCCATGTTTTATGGCGATGAAAGTTTACCATATAAATATTACATCTGTGGGTAAAGAAGAGGTGAAGATAATGGTAAGATGATGAGACAAACAGCCCATTAAAGCTCCCACAGAAAAGGAGAAGGACCACAATATTGTTATGGATATGTGTCAAAAAATATGAAACTGTAAATAGATTTTGATGATGACATAATTAAGAAGAACACGGAATGAATGGTGGAATTCCCAACTTGTAGGCCATCAAACAGAATGGATTAGACATATGACAAAATAGGCTACTACTAACGAAATTCAAATAGTTCTACCCAAAGGCAAGCAGAGGAGAATGGAGAAAAAACAAATGAAAATACAGGAAGGATGGCAGAATATGCACCGCCATTTTAGTAAATAGGGCATCCATACTAGAAACTTGCCATGAATTTCCTTCATTCTTCTGATGCACAAGACCTGCCTGCATCTTCCTACATTGTTCAGGCCTAGTTCTTAACCTATTCATACATATGCTCAGATGTTGCACAATCAACAATGACAGAGAAAGCATAAATTTTACTGATTATAGTCGAATCTTAAAACATCAATATAGTCCACCTATAAATAGTATCCCTTCTCTCCCAAATAAATAGATTTGTTCAGTCTGCTCAAATATCCACCAAAAACATAAAAGCCACGAAATCATGAACACAAAAACAAAATAAAAAGGCCAACATCGGCGACCTTAATACCAAAAAGAAATTTTCAGAAATTAATACCGAAAAGAAGGTGACTCACCTTGACTCCGGGGCGGAATTCTAAACCTGTGCGGTTGCCATGGGCAGAGCACCGGGAGGCTGGTGGAAAGCCGGCACTGACTAAGTCAGTTGGTAGCAGAAGCCCTTGGATTTCCACTGGTCCACGATGAAGAAAAAACCGCAAGGAATCTGTACGAAACAAGGTCACAATTTCAGCTAGGCCCGACAGGAGACTTGCATTTGGAATCCCATGAATACAATCAAATAACCCGGACGAGGACTTCCTTCTCCGGTTCTCCCTTCCCCAAAACCAGTTCCGGGAGAAGGAGTGGAGAGAGGCTGAGGGGAAGGAGAGGCCGGGGTCAAAGGAGAGAGGCAGAGGTTGTAGCTAGGGCAGAGAGAGGAGATGAGAAAAGGGAGAGGGAGTTGAGAGAGAGGTGCAACGGCGGCGAGGTCGGAGAGAAGGTATGGGTAGTCGATGGAGGGAGCCCAGTGAATGAGGGAAGGGATGAGAGGAGATGAGCTGGGACGGGCGGCGGGGAGGTAAGAAGTCGGGTTTGGCTTTCAGAGGCGTTCAGTGAATGAAATACCTCTGACTGGAGACCTCAGATTTATAACTTAACTCTGATTTCGGGACTGATTAAGTGACTGGATTCAGTGCTAAGCAAATGCACTGAAAAGCTGACTTTTGAGTGACTTTTCAGTAGCTCATTCAGTTCAAGTTTGAATTAGACCAAATAAATGGACCTTAAAATTTTAATCTTGTTAAATCTTTCACAAATCAAAAGTACATCATTTTTGGATATATTAATTTTTTAATATTATGACAATTAATCCGCAACCCTAATTAAGTGTTTGGTTACAATTACTTTTATGTAGTAACTACAACAATAACAAAAAAGTGACATTTTAAATTTTTACCTCTAACTTTGTAGTTATGTATCCCCGTGCCTAACTGTTTGGCAGAAATTTCAAGTATAATTCTTATGCAACATGTCCCTCTCCTTCCACGGGTTTCACATTCTCCCATCCCCACCTCTCCTTTGCGGCTCCCGCCTGTGAGTCTCCTCACCAACAACTCCCTTGTTGTCACCTCCTTGAAGTCTATTCGCCCCAATCACCCTAAATGGCATTCCCTCCATTATCTATGGCAATAGGTCCTTTAAGTTGGAGGAGGAATTGCGGACGGTAACAACAGCGATGGAGGTTGTATGCGAAAAAGGAAGAGGTTGGGATTTTGGTAGAGGGAGTGGTAAGAGGAGAAGAGGAGCTTGAGTCAGGTGCTGGCTTCCAAGACGGCGACAGTGGTTAGGGTTGTAAGCAGATGCAGGTCATGCCTTGTCTGGTCAGGGGTAGGCCTGACCCTAAAAAACATTCATGAGTAAAAGGCTGCCCAGCCTAGCCATGTATATGTATGTAGGCCCGGCTTTGGCTATGGATTTTTTTGGTATATATATATATATATATATATATATAAAAAGAGAGAATAAATTTAGGCTTTAAGTAAAGTTTCGCTAATAAGCCTTTAACCTATTGGGCTAGGACCTTCATAGTAAAAAGATTTACGTTGGGATGTAACTTCCACCTTATAATTTTCTTATCTCAACGATGTATGACTATCACATATTAAAAAAAATATTTTTCTTATTTTAGAATGAGCTATCGAACTTTTTATGTTTGGACCACAATGGGCCTAAACTCCTTTTGGCCCTGAGCCCTTCCACCTCGCCACCTACTCCCCGGTCTGCGTCTACTACCTTTCATGCAGCATCCGTCGAACCTGCAATTGGGTTGTCGCCCTCGAGACCCCTAGCCCTTGCCTAATGCCTCCTTTTGTGAGCTTGACCTCAACATTTATAGTAGAGGTCCTCCACACCTTGAACAATGATGACCCTCAATTCCTCAATCTCTCGGCCTTCCGCAACGACCAACTCCTCTAGCCCCTGGGACTACACCTCATTCATCTGTACCTTAGAGTGGCTCCTTGACAGCTACCTCTTCCACAAGCTCCCCCGTAGTACCCAATCAATCAGCGGTGTGTTACGGCCCTGGCCATCCTAAGATGTTATGCAGCACTCGCAAGGTCAAATAATCGAGCGAGTAAGTTTTTCTTCGTCAAGGTTATAGCCTCGTGTCATTTGACCAAGCGTCCAGCCCGCGAAGCCAAGCAACGAACCTGTCCCATAAGCGGATGTGCCGAGATTTATTCCCAAGTGAGCTGGCCGGAGAGGGACACCTCCTTGTGATGTACAAATCCAACTTAGGCAACTCAATCATCCAAACAATCTGTCTCAGCCATGTGCATGCAAGGGCCTTTGTTACCAACACGGCCATAAAGCCGGATGGCCGCCCAACGAGTCGGAGAGCCCCATCCCACCAGCGGATGGGCTCCTGACATGATAGCTAGCAAGGCAACGAGCCTTCGTTGCCATCCAGACAGCCTGTTGTAAGGCTAGGCATCATACTAATAGCTTTGTCATTTCAGCTCACCATGTCCCTCCCTATATAGCATAAGAGATTTTTTTTGTTTCTCTGGAGTGGCAGCCAAAGTGGCCGTACGAGCATGATATTTTTGAATTTCACCAAACTGCCCGAGAACACTCCTAAAGACCTTCAAACACTATATAAGGAGGAAAGGACATCTTAAGAATCCAAATAAGTGCTAGTTGGCTATATGTCCCAACGTAGCCGACTATGTGTGCGCAACGTTGCGGTATTTCTACGCAACGTTACGGGCCTTCTCCGCAACGCCTGCACACAAGCTAAGCAACACTAAGGACAGTTCCCATAATGTATGCCTACCTCATATACAACACTTTCCCACGTGTGTGCACCCCAATACGTATCATGGGTAGTCCGCTTTGCTACCCAGTGACAGGTGGCTCCCTCCCCCACTACGAGTGCAACCACTCCTCCCATTCGGACCACCACTAGTGTCGTTGTTCACTAGATGACCTCCATGACATGAAGTCGGTCGTGTTGCTCGACAAGATTGCCCACTGGCAGAAGCTCCCCGATGGTTTCTATAGGAATAAAATAGCTCGAGGTGTGTTTTATTTATGTGAAATATGTTTGGCATTTAGAAGTCCCTCTACTTCCTACCCATTAATAGTTATTTGGGTTTTTGTTTCTCACATATAATTAAATAATGGCAATATTTTATATTGAGAGAAGTGAAACACGCACTCACATCCAAACATGCACAGCGCATTTGCCCACTGGAAGGTGCTATGTCGTCATCATAGTACATGTAACATATTACTCCCTCTATTTTATATTAATTATCCACATTTAAAAAATATAATATTTAATAAAGTTAATATTTTAATTTTTTATTCCATCCACTAATTATTATGACATGGATAACATGAAATAAAATTATTATGTCACAATATATGTGTTGTGTGTATTGTATTAACTTAATTTTGATAATTAAAATTGTCACTACTTTTATGTACGTATTTGAATCTATGAAATTGATTTGATTGGCGAATAGTCACATTAGTCTTTAGAATTAAAAGACCTGAAAAATGAGCTTCAAACAACTTGAGCTTTAACAACTGACAATTAATAATTTTGAAGATTCAAGGACAAAGATTGAAAGGTATTATTGTAGAAATTATTGCTTATTCAAGAATAAAAATTATGCACACACTTAACTAAGGATAAAATTATTTAGTATATGAGTAAAAGGGAGGGCTAGGTAGTAAAATGTTACATCAAATTACTTTTTTTCACAAGTTCTTCTTGAGTGATCGATCAAATGTTTTTAGGCATATTGATCGGTCATGATCATCACATGGCATATTCAATCAATTTTTAACAGCTGAGATTGGAGTCGATAGATAGTCCCATCCAATGATCAAACATGACAATAGGCTTAGTGATTGTTAGGCAAGGGTACTTAAAATAGTAATGTGTCAATTGATGACATAAATGAATAATTGGACAACTAGGTAATCGATTGTCATTGCACGATTTTACCTAAAATAGGTTATTTCAATTGAAATTTGATTTATAATGTAATACAGAATGGAGAACCGATTTAGATACCTATATAACTTCATTAGAGTCATGAATTGGGAGAGGGTAAGAGACAATAGAAGAACTAGAGAAGAGTTTTTTAGAGGAAAAATTGTGTTTATGTTCTAAAGAATTTCATATACACCTTATGTTTATTAAGAGATTAGTACAATGAAAGATGAGAACTTTATTCATGGTTGATATATGAGTTAAGTTTATGAAATTTGAGAGTTAAAAAGAAATACACAATTTACATCATCACACAAGGATTACATATTGAAGATGGAGAAAATATTGATGATTAACAAATTGAGATGGACTTTGATTAATTCTTAGGGAAGAGGAGATTGCTACTAAAAGAGGAAAACACAAAGGAGGTTAAATAATATCGAGGGGTTGATAGTTGTTGGTATCTAGAAAGGTTTTTTTTTAATATAGTAGTGTTGAAGTTTGTAAGTTGATTCATCTTTTAGTCATTGGTTTAATTGATAAAAAGTGGTCACGTTGTTTTTTTCCCTTTCTAATTTTTAAGTAAAATTTTTTATGTGTGTTTGTTTGTGATTGATGAATGTTAGGTGATTTTTTAAGGTTAAATCATTGTGTACAATATAGGTTAATTCATGCGTGTTTAAGAAGCTACATCTGTAGTTCATAATCATTTTTTTATGTAGGGGCACTATAATAATTATCCAAAAAGGATCTTAAACTCTCATCATAATATGAGATAATTTTTTTTATTAAATTTAGAGAATTAATATTAGACGGACAGACTACTACATCAATACCCAAAACAGAAGTCACACGCCAATGCGAATGAAATAGTGAAGTCGGTAAGGCTGCTTACAGCACAGTGAGACAAAAAGAAGAATTCGTGTTATGTAGGAAAGTAAATGAAGAATGCTAAGAAGTAGAATTGAAAGTAAGATGAGTAGCAAATCAAACTTTACACAGCAAATTGTTTAAACGGTCAAATCTGGTAAGTTGAAACTTGAAGCTTGTGAACGATGATTCAGCTAGTTAGATATGAATGAGACATATATAGCCATCTGCATATGCAGTTAATTTGGGGCGAAAGGGGCATGGTTTTGCTTCATGATTATATAAGCTTGTATGTTTCCGGCATGTAGCAAAGAACCAGCCGGTTCGAGACTGCGTAGTAACCCATTGATGCCTTAATGGAATTGATACGGCATGTGATGAACGCAATTTTTAACAGTTACTATATCTTACAACTAATAGGTTTCACATCCCATGTTTCGTGTTGAAAACCTGTGGCCCATTTGCATCACAAAGTGTTAAATCAGCAGACCGGTTGACACAATGTCATGGTCCAAATTAGACATATCAAAGCAAAGAGAAGCTAGTGGTCAAGATATTACCTATATTACTTGGTTTCAATATTTATACAACGCTCTAACAGCTTGGCAGATGAAGGATAATGACAAGGAAATGGAGGATAAGGGAGACAACATTAGAGGACACTTAAAACTTCAGGAAAGGTGGAGCCGTTGTTGATGATATGTGTCACATGTGAAAATCACATGGGCATGTTCTTCCTTCAGTCCCCTTCATTATTCTTTAAAAGGTGAATGCATCTTCTTGGTCCTTTTCCTCCCAAAATGTCTTATCTTGTTAGTCACGACTCACTTTGTATTAATTCTTCTCTCCACATCAGTCAGTCATACAATTGTGGTTCCATTTCAACACGCGTTTCAAGTCATTCAAGTGTCTTTCTTTACTTGTTTTTTCTGCTTACTTCCACAAGCAGTTGAAACGATGATAATCATGCACCTTATCTAAATCAAGTGGGGTTCGATTTGGCATCTATTTCGTATTCGCTGAGGGCTGTCCTCCTCGTACTTATGGCAGTCATTTCATATTGGTTAATGGATGCCCAATAATTGGTCGAATAATGCTTCACCTAAAATTATGTCAAGATGTAGTTGAATTAATAACGTTTTGGGTGGGCCTAGTTAGTAGTTAAGGTACATATCAATCCAACTCCATCTAATGTGCTTTTCTACCCATCTAAGGTACATTTGACCATTTTTGTCCAATGTACTCCCTTCATCATATTTTAATATATTTTTTTCAATATCCTATTAATAATCATATTTCATGTTTTATATATATATATATATATATATATATCCCAATCCCATAAGTTAATATGTAGTATAAGACAGTAACTACATGGCAGACATTCTTGGCTCTGTCACAACCGTTCCATAGCTCTTCAAAGCCCATCCAAGTGTAGTAGCATGAGGGGGGATAGGCCTTTCATAATTTCATTTGTTGAGGGAGGAATCCCAAGTTCGAATCCGGTTCTGTGGCATCTGGGAGGTGCGATGTAATCTATAAGCCCGGACTCATTTAAACCAGTCTCATATTATATTGCAGGCGTAAACGGGCCATCGAATTTAGAATCGACGGCTCATGTTACTGAGGGAGTAAAAGCCCCATCAATACCATGGGCCGTCAGATTGTGCTTAGCCCATGCTCTTAGAAAGGGCGTCATATTATATAAGCCCATGGCCTCTTTATAAGAAATTTTAAAAAAAATTTATTGAAAAGCAAACAACCTTCAGGTTTTGATTATTGTATACCAATTACCACCTTCATCCGAATACTCGAGACTTGTGATGGCCCATACAATTGCACTTATGGGCTTTGAATTTGTGGGTTGCATCTGACCAGCCGAAGCCCACCACTGGTCCAGCCCACACCATCAATCGTCTTCTTCCAGAGTTCACAGACATTGTTGTGTATACAGATTACAGCATCAGAGTTTAGGGTTGCTACTCTGCTGGCAATTGCTTCTGGTTTTTCTTCTAGACGAGGTAAGCAGGAAGGGAAGCAAAAGATGGGTGATGCGGTGGATTTAACGGGAGATGGAGGCGTGATCAAGGCAATTGTTCGACCCGCCAAAGCAGACGCCCTTGCCCCCACTGACAACCTTCCCCTTGTTGACGGTACGTCTCTGGCAATCTCTTCTGTTTTTACCCTGCTTTATACGAGGTTTTCATCTGTCTGCAACCACTTGACTTTAGCTGCAAGGACACTGCTTGATGACTTTCGAGTCCCCATTTTGCGTTCTAGCACAAATCCACAATGGCAGAGTAGCAAATTCCGTGAATGGAAGCCAAATTTAGCTTTTGGCGAATCTGAAACTAATGGCGTGCATTTGTAGATGCCTCGCCGGATCATTTTTACTGGTGTATTCAAACATTTTGAGTAGTACGCGATTGCAACTATTTTAACCTTAGAGGTTGTCGTGCTACCAAAACTCAAGACGCCTCATTAAAACAATTGGACGTCTCCACTGATGGACATTAGGAGAATGAGGCAACCATACAGTTTATCGTATCCATTATGTATCTTAGGACGATACGAACAGAGAAAGTTCAAATTATCTTCATAGCATAATCTCTACATATGGAGAAATGGATTTGGAGTTGAGCGAGGACAGAGGTTCTCGCAACTAAAACGCAATTTGGTAAACATATGTGATCGCACTCAAGCAATGTGTCCACCTACTGTCTTTAATTATGTACAGTGTGTTTTTTATATTGTGTATAACTTTCCCTATTTTCCTTGCCTTCTATGAGATGGCCAAGTTTGGTTGTCTTGGCGAGATCTACCTGCTGAAGCAACTGATTGAATATTTCATATGTTTTCTTCTTTCCATAGTTCTTCCTCTGCTCAAACAGGATTTAAATAAGGTTACTTCAGTGTTTTCTATGGAAAGAGATATTATAGGAAAGCTGCTGGATCTATCTCTCTTCTAAGAAAAGGGCTCATGTTCATATGTTTTGAAATTCTAATTCCGTTTTCTGAAGGTGTGATTCACCAGTCTTATGGGGCCTCTTTTTATCCCTCTATTAAGAATTAATTGGCAGCACATTTAACGTGCATTTCAATTGATTAAGGATGACCGGTAAAACAACGAATTGGAGATGATGAACAGCCTCGTAATAACGGGGTTGGGCAATGCCAGCTCATACTCGAGTCTATCACGGGCATGGATTGTCAACTCCGTTATGGTGTAGATCTCGGATCACTGAAATAAGAGAACTCAGAAGAATCTAGAAAACCCAGACTCGGAAATTAATTTATTCAGCAACATAAATAATCACCAGCCCAACACTTCGTACACTAAATTAAGTTAAAAAAAGTTTTCTATAAAAAAATTGACATAAGAGGAAATCCTAGAGATTTTTATTGAAAGTTTTTTTTTAATAAAAAAAATATACCTAAGAGGAAAATTGGAGAGGCCCTCCTTGTGATTTTAAGAGATGTTTGTAAAAGTTGATGTAGGAGGAAAATTGGATAGGTTCTCTCCTTGCAATTTTATCTCGCTACCTTGGCGAGATTCTAGATCTTGCCGAGATGGCAATCCATGGTTGTGTTGTGAACCTGGTGGTTCACAAGAGGGATATGGCATCATAGTAAATTCACGAGAAAGGGGGGAATAAAGAAAAAAGAAAGAGAGTAAATAAACTAGATAATACTATTCTATTCTCCCTTGCATGCTTGAGAGGAACTATTACAATGCATAGGCAGAAGCCCTTCTATTCTTAAGACTCCTAACTAAGCATGGAATAAAGTGAAGTAGCCAATCTTTAATAAAACACAAGTAAAAGAATCTAATAAACTAAGAAATTTAATTAATTAAGAACTAAGATAATCCTAAATTGAAAACAATTTCATGAGAGAAAGCGCTAATGTTGGGCTTGCCCCTTAATGGGCTGGGTCATAACAGGTTGGAGTATTTTAAATGTTTTGGATTTACAATATCTATTTTTCAAGTGCCAAATGTTAGTGAAAAGTGATACTGAAATGTACATTTTAACCAAATAATCTAAAATTACTCCTATGTCAAAGAAATTGGAGCATCCAAATAGGTTTCTGAGGTTTTACTTGCATATTCTGAAACCAAAAAAAAATAGTTTCATTTGCTTTTTCTTTAAAATACAAGAAGTAATATTTCTAATATTGGGTTGTGTGACCAGTTCATTATGAAGGAATTCTTGAGGAGACGGGGGAAGTTTTTGACACTACACATGAAGATAATAGTATATATTCTTTTGAAATTGGAAGGGGCACCGTCATTAAGGCTTGGGATATTGCTTTGAGGACCATGAAGGTACAAGGATTACTCTACAGGCGAACTATATTCAAATTGAATGGGCCGCAATGAACTTTGTTGATGTTTCTAATCTCATAGGTCGGAGAAGTGGCAAAAATTACATGCAAGCCAGACTATGCTTATGGAAGTTCTGGTTCCCCGCCTGAAATACCTCCTAAGTAATTCCTTTTTCCTTTTTGCTTGATGTTATGGAGTTTCGGTATTCAACAGGTGACTCAAGTCTTAATAGTTGTATCTGTATGCTGCAGTGCTACTCTTATTTTTGAAGTTGAGTTGGTGGCATGCAGACCTCGGAAGGGCTCAAGTCTTGGTAGCGTCTCTGAGGAAAAGGCTAGGCTAGAGTAAGCTCTTTGTATTCTGCTCAAGTTTTGATCTTATTAGGTTGGTACTGCCGGAAACTTCTTGAGTTTGTTTCTTAAGAAATGCCTCATGCATTGATTGTGCCTCATGCATTGATTGTGTTCAGCGAAGCAGAGACCTGGGCTTGAGTACAAGTGCAACAAGTTTCTTTTCTTTAGCTGACATCTTGGAAGTTTGGTTGCAACCATATTTGTGGACTGAGTCAATTGCAAGCTTTCAAATTTTATGGGTTTAATTTACAAAAGGAGACAACATTAAATAAATTAAAATGTTTTAACTGCTTATGCCAGTGGTATTTCATGGCATCTATGTCTAAATGTTAACAGGGAACTCAAAAGGCAGAGGGAGTTGGCTGCAGCACTCAAAGAGGATGAGAAGAAAAAGAGAGAAGAAGCAAAAGCTGCTGCTGCTGCTCGTATGCAGGCTAAGTTGGACGCCAAGAAAAGTCATGGCAAGGGTAAAGGCAAAGCAAAGTAGCATATAGGTTCGCATTTTTTGTTGCAAAAAATGCAGTCTGTATTTTTGGAGACTTCCGGAGGAAATTGACAATAAACGAAGGAAACAAAGGATTAACAAGTCATGCTCGTGTGACTTATGTACAATCATAAAAAGAAGACATACAGTTATGTCACGAGTAATACATATGTACATAAAGCATTTTTCAGGGGCTATGTATTTTCCGAAAAAGCAGGATGTTGCATGTACTGACATTTTGTGATCTCTTCTAAAGCATCAGTGATGAAAAATACTGCTCAAACTCCTGATCGATAGTTGGTGTACGAGTCTTACCTTGTGCTTCTGCATAAAAAAATAGAGGCGTCAATGTTGCAACTGAAATGGTAAAAAAGAGAAAAACAAGGTATACTTAATTTTCTATTATTTGTTTCTTCTTCCTCCCCCCTTTTTTTGAAGAAAAAGAGCCTCAAAATCTTCGTGCTGCCACCATTCTATTCTACTCTAGGATGTGGTCTAATTTCAGTCATTTGAGTATCCATGAGGATGAGTAGGAAAACAACCATTGCGTCTATCCCCCCTTTTTTGAAGAAAAAGAGCCCCAAAATCTTCGTGCTGCCACTATTCTATTCTACTCTAGGATGTGGTCAAATTTTAGTCATTTGAATATCCATGAGGATGAGTAGGAAAACAACCATTGCAAGTCGCATGAATGTTGGCCCAAGTCGCCCACAACTTTGTGAGCTTGTAAAGGCTCCTTGTTGAATACTCAAATGCCTCTGACATCAAAATTCCAGTAGCCACATTACCTTGCGCGGGGCTCCATCCTCCAGACGGAAGTAGTAACATATTTGGTGCCACATCATTGGAGTAGAGCAGTTCTTCGGTCGGAAACTCTGAAACTTGCTCCGAATCAACGCCGTACTCACCGCACAGGAAGTCAGCATAGGATGCATAACTCATCTCAAAAGCTGAGGATGCATAACTCATCTCAAAAGCTGCGAACGGGTCCTGGGAACTGCTTGATTTGCAGCGGATCCCATCGTCCAGTATTGTGGGAACAGATTCCATGGGTCTTTTACCATTTTTGTTGTTAGCACTTCTGCTTTCCTGGGAGTTTAGATAACTTTTATAATTATCATTAACGCTGTCGGAAGAGTTGCCAGAAGAAGATGCTGCCTCAACAGAGTATGGCTTATAAAGTCGTACGTAGGTCTGGCCTGTACTCTCAGCATCCAGAGCCAGGGAATTGTCATCATATATACCCATGAAACTATTACTGTCTTTGACGGATTCCGTATAGTCTAATCCGAAGCTTGACTCCCTGTTTACTTCTCCATCGCGCTCTTTGGCATGAATCTGACTTTCAAATCCACAACCATGTGGTCTAACCCGGAATTGGTGCTTTCGAACTGGATGGCCAAAATGTTCTTCTTCTTCTTCATACTTCCTCTTTTTTTCATAACCTTCAACATCAAAATGGTCTCCTTTGATGGCAGGGTTACTGAAACAGGAACAAGGTAAAGAAATTTATAAAAACAGAAGGTTCGGATAGCACAAACAAAGAAAAATTCAGGAAACTCATTTCGATTTTTTTTTACTGATTTGAGATTAAAATGGCCGAGGAATAACATCGAAAAGTATTCAGAAAGCTATGTCCACATTCAATAGTAAGAACAATCCTTAATCGAAACAATACTTGTGAAAATTGAGAAAATCGACATGATCTAAGTACAGAGGCATTAGCTTATTTTAAGCTCCTTGCTTTTGCTGAAGCTAACACTCTCGAGCATGGAAGGTTGTATCAGTATTAATGGGTGTATCGATAGCTACTGATAGAAGTATGTGTCAATGATACACTAGTACACATAGAGACAGGTGCGAAATGCTATTACATATTTAAAAATTTTAAAATTAATATATCATTCTAACACTTATCTAAAAAAGTATGACATAAATTATGAAATTAATAAGTGACTTACACATTTGAGTTGTTGCTAACAATATCTTCAAGATTATAAAAAATTAAATAACGATACTAGACGAAGGAGAATTATACTAAAAATATTTTATAATTGTGCCAATTTTGATATGTGAAGATTATTTATTAGCATGTTGGACTGAGAGGCCCCACATTTTTTTGAAATAAACACAAATATTGTCTGAAATGCTAAACTTCCAAGTTGTGTATAAAGCCTTATCATAAAGTCACAATTTGTTTGGAAAATACAGGCATATATGAGCTCATACCATAAATTCAACACTATTATAGCCAATACTACCTTAAATTATATGTCCGACCCCAATTTGACCTCGTATATTAGATTTTTATTTATAAATAGTTAGAAATAAATATTTAAAAACTAGAAAACCATTAACAATATCTCCATGAAACAATCTAGATTCTTAGTATATTGCTCAGATACTTAAAAGTGTGTCGGTTTGAACCACCGTGATAACGGTTTAACCCATTATAAAAATCAGTATTATGTATCGATTATTCATGTGAATCACCCCTACCACCTCTGTATCATACTGAAAAATATTGATACACTGCTAGGTCAAACTAGTGGTAGCCAGTGAGATGGTTAAATGAATGCTGTTGACGACTTTCATTCCATAAGTTAATAAAAATTTATCTGTTTTTGTAGAGCAAGGTACATAACTGGTATTGTTATCATATCCAAGGTAATCTACATATAACATTTGATCGGTTCTTTGTTCCATTTTTTGGCTAATTAAACACAGAGTGAAGAGAGGACAAGACTCAACTGAGAAGAAGCAACAATAATACTCCGCAGATGTATTAGAAAGTTGTAAGCTGTTTTCATGATCATCAAATTATATGGCTCCAC
Source organism: Saururus chinensis (assembly GCA_035235625.1). Classification (NCBI taxonomy): domain Eukaryota; kingdom Viridiplantae; phylum Streptophyta; class Magnoliopsida; order Piperales; family Saururaceae; genus Saururus; species Saururus chinensis. The sequence continues at coordinate 41,414,822 of CP141145.1, forward strand.
AGAAACTGGTCGAAATTATGAGCTTCTTCTTATTAACTCGTTGAAAGAGGATTGCAATTCTTGAACTGCAAAATTCAGATTGACATTGCTCTGGCAGAATAAACAATTCTTGTCCATTCCCTCGTTACCTCACGGATTAGTTCTTCAGGCTGAAAACCGGCGATTCTTCCCTAGTAACCGATGCCCGCCACTTAGATCAGAGTTCAGAAACCAATATTGATGCTCGGATACGAAGGATGATGACACAGAACAAAAACCCGAATGCAAACTAACGATAATTCACAAATTTAGAAAGGCATATAGTGAAGAAATCTCGGACTCAAACCTGGCGATCGCAAAAGGGTCCTGCCTAACGTCTCCCATACGCCCCTTCCCGCTGCCACTTCAGCTTTTTCTCGCGAGCAGAACAACGGACACAAGAAAAATCACCAGTCGCCAACCTAAAAGGGCAAAGGTCGGAGCTACCACAGTGACAAGGTAAAAGAAACAAACAGGGGGTGGTGATCTGACTGGGACAACTCGGGTCTTCACGTGGGCAACCATGGGCTTTCTTATCTTTGGCAGGCTGGACTTCTACCGGACTTCGGTGACGGAAGGTAACGGACAACCAGGACAAAGTACTAAAAGGGCCCTGAAAAGTGAAACCCGGATGAAGGTAAGGAAATTGGTTGGAATTATTGTATACATTCCATGCTACAGACAGCAAGCCCATGCAGCTGGCAGGTTCCATGCCTTCATCGTGGCAACTGTGAAACAAGCAGTAACAAGTAGGTACTATTACCCATTTCACTTGAAGAAATTCGTGGCTTCCCACGGCATCCATGGATCATGCGATGCCATTCGGGCACAGAAAAGGGGAAGACCCTAGCAAAGCGATATATGAGCTTTTGACTAAACATAGATCATGATAAAACACCACCTACTTTTAACAGCGACATAAAATAAGCCCTCAGAATTTTTACATGGAACAAGTCTAAGAATTATTTTACACACAGTGATAAATGATAACAACCTCCTTTTTAAAATAAGTATTTTGTTTAAAAAAATAATTTGTTTTAAAATAAATATCCTATTTACTTAGTTGCCACTCATTTTTTTTTCTTTTATGCAATATGTATATTTTTCTTAAATATCTTTTATTAACTTCTTTTACATGTTAATAAAAAAAAATAATTCTATAATTTTTTATAGTGATATGAGTTAGAAAAGAAAAGTTCACATCTTTCTCCTCAATTGTTTCTTACCATCTATGGTTTTGAAAATTGTATAAAAAATGCATAAGAACTATTCAACTATGAGATAGAAGGCATATACGACTAGCACAGATTAGCATAGTACAACAAACATTACATTATCAATCTCAAATATCAAAGGATCTCAGCTCCTTAAGTTGGGTTCATTGTAATAGTAGAGCATAAAAAATTCTTCCTTTTACAATATACTTCATCCGGACAAGTGCTATATAGTGATATTCCTATAATTAAAATACCTACAAAAATTTACATATAAGTTTTATTTAAATTGGATAAGTGGGTCTCACACAAAAGTTCAATTGGGCTTATTTATTTAGTTTATTCAAAACTTATGTGTGAGTTTTTGTTGTATATTTTTATATATAAATATTATTTTTTATTTGTGCACACATAAAATGTTTGTACCTGTTAATGAAGGTAAGGCTTCTTTAAAGTAATTAGGAAAATATTATTAGAAATGTATGCTACCGCTATATTTGGACTACAAATTGACTTTTGGCTCTCCATTTAAATGGAACTTATTCATGAGAAATCCTTACCAACGTAACTTTCTCAAATTGATAACATAATACTCCTATAAAAAACCCTATCTTCGAGGGGATCTCTTTTTCTTTAAGGGGTTGTTTAGATATAAAATTTCTGTAAGCTTTCATCGATTTTGCCTCAATTCTGCTCAAATTATCATATTCATATTTAGGTGCATAAGGTGGACATAATTTTTAATTCTACCCAAAAGTTAATTCTAAGTTATTTTGACTTGAAATCACTAAATTACTTCATTAGGTGATTCTATCGATTTTGGCTCTCAACTACCGGAATTAGAGGTTTTATTATTTTTTAATAATTATCTCTTATATTGATTTAAATTTCAAGAAATGTACCGTATAAGTAGAGCCCATTTTAAAAGTTTAAAATTACTCTTTCTTGTAATATTTTATTTAATAGGACTCTAATTTATGAATACAATAGTATAAAAAATATGTATATTAAAGTTAAAGAGAGAGTTATATTAATTTAAAATTTTAAAAATAAGTTTTATCCTGAATTTATTCTAAAAATTTATAATATCAAATATAATTCTGATTTGATAATAAATTATTAAAAATTCTATTTTTTTCTAAAAAAATTAATACCTAAACAGCCCTTAAAACTTTAAATATAATATCTTCATTAAAAAAATATAAAAAGAGATTATGGGCGAATTTGTAGGGTGTCTATAAATAAAAAAAGGAATTTGTAAGGTAAGTCACTTCCAAAATAACTTCTGAAACGCGAAGGGAATAAAAAAGGAAGGCGGGATAAGAATTCGCCGCATTTAGGCATTTGAGGGCCTATGTGACACATTATGGGGAGTGTTGATAAATCACGTGAGGCTGCCGGCGACCTTCTACCAACAACCAAGTAATATAAAAAAACAAATTTATACATCTGCACTTGTTAGCCGTGTTGCTGATAGCCTGATTGCATAGGACCACTCTCATTGGGAAACGCTATTCATCCTTTGCACTAGGAAATTCTTTATTCATGCATTAACGATTAGCGTTCGCACCGATTTAAAAAAATAATAATTCTCTTGTGTGCTGTAAACTAGGCTCATTATCAGTGCAAAAATTAAAAGTACTTCTTATTCAATAAGTGTACGAAGAGCTTACACCCAAATTACTAAGCAAATCTTTATCAAAAACTTTTTCTATTTTATATTAATAACTTTAATAGAAAAAAATAGTATTTTATATTAATTATTCTATTTAGCTTAATTTAAGCCGTTAAATCAGTCTCTTGTGCTTCTCATAATTATAATACCTCTCAGGCGTATTCTTCGGGTGGATCCTATTTTTTCTGTCTATGTCCATTCTTTCCCCTATTTATTCCTTCTTTCTTTCACTGTTCAGTGGACCCACCTCCACCACTTCCCCTGCCACTATGCCTATCGCTTCTTCACTAAAATAGTGTAACGACCCGACCTAAGCCAGGCTCACAAAATCACTAATAGAAAATTTTTCTTTTCTTTGAGCCAGGAATCATCGTTTGTGTGCGAGAAGTACAACATTTGTCTACGTACTACAGAGCTTTAAAGCTTTCTCGTACGAAGACTTAGGTTGTGACAAACGTATACACACAACGAAGTTTTATAGTTCATTGTGTGTAAAACATAATTAAAATATATATTTATAATTAATTTGGATCGGGCCAATGTTGCCTTGCCGTTGGTTACCTATGTACATATTGGATGTTATTCCAATACAATCTAATCCGAACGTAGTTCTGCCTAACAGTTACTATATATATCAAACATCACAAAATTATATATGTTAAAATACGTATATACTGAAATTGAGTTGAAATCATATTGAATCTTGTAATCTATCGGAGTAAAGCGGAATTTAAACAAAGTCGTACATCTTGCTGCACTACTGAGCGTGATCATAATCACATATAAACGACTCACTCTATCACTGAGCCGAGATCGTAGACACAGATTACATGTCTTACTCTACCCTAGAGCGAGACCCCACACATCATAGCATATAAGTGTACATCGTGGTATATAAATCACACATCATGGTATATAGGCACACAACATGACATATAGACACACAACATGGCATATAGGCACATAGCACAACAACACATATAAATCATAGCATAACACACATCATAACCGGCACATGTCATTCTATAATTAAAAAGGGAGATCAGGAATGCTTACTCCCCTTATGTCTCATAAGGTATCGATATTTATGAACAGAACCCCATCTTGCTCCGGGTTTCATTCTCTTGTTCTAGTGTTCGGGCAGGGGCATAGCTTAGTCTTGGGGCATTTCTTCCTTACACGATCATCAGCTCAGAAAACAGAATCTTCCAATGCATAGAACATACTCGATTTAGTCAAAAACGCCTCTTGAATCGACTAAATCGGAGTTAGGATGGCCAGAAACAGAGAAAATGAAGTTCATCGGTGCACAAAGATAACGGGTAGAACCTCTCCTTGTCTTGGGTGTTTCCTCTTCATACGATCACCAACTCAGAAAATGGAACCCTCCATCGCGTAGAACATACTCGATTTAGTCAAGAACATCTCTTGAATTGACTAAATTGGAGTTAGGATAGCCAGAATCATAGAAAACGAAGTTCGTCGATGCTCGAAGGTAATGGGTAGAACCTCTCCTTATCTTGAGGCATTTTCCTCTTTATACGATTGCCAACTTAAAGAAAGGACCGCTCCATTACGTAGAGCATGCTCGATTTAGTAGGAAACGGGTCTTGAGTAGCCTTAATCGGCTTTAGAACGGTCAAAAACGAGGGAGAGGAAGTTCTGCTGAAAATTGAATCGAAATGGGGTATTTACAACCCCCGACCGCACCGAAACCGCGGCTGCGCCGCTGGTTTCGGGCAGCGGCGCCTGCTGTAACGCGCTCGGCTACGCCCGCGCACGAAACTACAGCCTGCGTGGGACCACGGCACCTGCGGTAACATGGGCATGTGTCTCGCTTTGCAGCGCGTGCCAGTCACGCGCTAGCTCATCCAAATTCTTTTTCTTTATATTTTTTTTATAAAATTAAATCTTCCAACGCGCGTATCTCCCTACCCCGGAATTGGATTCGTGTGTTCTTGGTACCGTTGGACTTGTATTGACGAGCCCTTCGATATTAACTGACTTAAAACAATAAATCATGCTCTTTCTAAGTGAGTCCCACCTATATTGCACATTTCTCAAATATTGTGACTTCCGGTCTTGACCTCCATTTTGCCCGTTCTTTGATTTGTTACGCTCGTTTTTTCGAGCTCTACTCATATACGGAGGTTTCAATGGTTAAAATTGTCTATAATTTATTAAAAAAATCACTAATTACCTCTAACCCCCTTGGTTAGATGTAATAAAAAAGCGGGGTGTTACAAATAGGTCATGCCAACCCCCGTCGCAATATCGACTTCCTCTTTGCCACCTACTATAAGGACCCTCATCTCTAAACCGGTTTTTGTTTTCTTTAATTATCGGTTATTCTAAGGTTAACACGCTTTCTGATTTATTTAGTGGTTTCGTAAATAAATGGTGTTTATGATAGTTTTAATCAAAATTAACTTTAATATTAGTGGTTTTAAGTGATTTTGAATCAAATGTGAATTTTTGGGATTTTTTAATTTTTTACTATTTTTTCAAAAATTAGGGTTTTGGCGGGACCCCTATGGGCCCCACCGTTGAAATTTTAGTTTTTGTGTCAAATGAACCCAGATATTAACTTAAGTTTATACAAAAAATTTTAGAATTTTTTCAGATTTAATTAGTGCTTAAATATGTAAAATACCAATTTTTAGCCTATTTTTCTATTTACACCCCACAACTTACCCATACACACCCTAAAGCCTACTATAAAAGGCCAAACCTGAGCCATTCCCATTTTGGGAATAGGCTGAGGAGAAGAGGTCAGGCCTAATCCCCAATTAGGCTCGGATTAGAAAGTGTTTAAGGTAAGCTCATTCTAATTAAGCACTAAATCCTATCTTTCCTCTTAATCCCTTCTAAATCTACCATTTCCCCTTTGTTTTAATTCATTTTTGAACATCAAAACTACTAATTTGTATTTTTACTACAAACCCTAGCTCTCAAAATCCGATTTTTATGTTCAACAAGCCCTAGATCTAAGTTTTTAATTAAGTTTTCTTTGTTAAATCGATTTTAATGGAATTTAATTCAAACTCTATATCTTTGTAAGGTTTTTAAGAAGAATGATCATCAAATCCAAGCCTAATCAAGGGATAAGGTAATGGACTTTCAAAATTTTAGTCTTTCTATGGTAAAACTCTTGATTTTTGTGGGTTATTTGAATGAAGTTACTTGATTTAGTGTTCTAATGGCATGATTAGAAAATGGTAATTTTTAATCCCGATTTCATAGGGTTTTGTCTTGTTATGATATGGTTTAGCATTCTGGAAGTCATGGTGAACTTTTGATGACATTTAGGTTGTTAGATGGTGATTTGAAGTGTTATCAATGGAGTTTCGGTTTATAAATGCAAAAGGAAGAAGAAGGTCGAATCTGCCTTGTTGGTGTTCGAACGGGCCCTGCATGGCGTTCGAACGGCAACACTGCAATTTTGGTATTTTTCCAGTTTAGCCAATCAAACGGCCTGTTGGGCGTTCGAATGGCCAAACTATGAATTTGAAATTTTCCTGTTTAGCCGATCGAACGACCTTCTAGGCGTTCGAACGGCTACACAGCAGATTTGTGTTCTATTTGGATGATGTTTATTTCGATAATTCCACTTTAACTTGCCAATTTCATATGAATGTAGAGTATTTTGAGCTATATTATGCTACTGGATAGGCACACTATTGAGGTTATGAAGTTGATATATATAATTAGAGATTTGTGGAATGACTTATGGTTTGTGGCATGATGTTGGAATTGTCATCTTGAAATTATGAACGGTTGATTCTTTATGGTTAAGTATATTTTCAATAGGACTACAACCTATTAATGGATTGATTTGTCATGATAGAATGTGGTTAGTTGATGTGTGGATGTTGGTGAATGTCATGGCTTAAGGATGAAATGAATGATCTTATAAGTGTTTAGCCATTGTGGTTGAGTTTTGATTTGAGTTACGATTTCAATGATTCTTCTCCCATGATTTCCGCTAGAATTGTTGATTAGATGTTAATTCACATGTGTAGTGTGGTAGTGAGTTAATTTTAAGCATGTTGAAATGCATTGTGTGCAGTACTTCTACTAGGTACACACACATGTGGGGTTTAATGATGATGTTGAAGCTTGATATCATGATTATGAATGATGCATTAGGGGCTGATGAGAGCGCTTATCTTGGATTAGGATTCATGTATGCCTTGCCCACATATGTACCATCCTGCATGCATCATGAAAATGGATTTCAAATTGAGGCTTTATCGAGGTTAATCGAATTTGACCGATTAGATGCAATGTGAGAAATTGTGTGCCGGATTGATCGGTCATGGCTTAATCGAAACTCTATTGGTCCGAAAGGGCATGTTTTAATTTGAGTTCCTGTGTGGAACGAGTGCACTCCCCAGGTTGAGTCTAGAGAAATGGAAGTATGTGGGGACGAGTTGTGTACTTGTCTTGCGGATTATGAGATTGTTATTATGAACGTCATCTGGAACCTGAGAATCCAGTGTGGTTGCCGTGTGCACCCACTGCCACGTGCTCTAGGTTTCCTTGTGTGGGAACTCGGGCTCTTCCCTCCGCAGGAGATGTCCCTAGGTAAACACCCCTGCTCTAGATTCTCTGTGTGAGAATGAGATATCCTCGGCCAAGATCGTCCAGGGCGAGCAGCTTTTAAGGATTGACAACCCCGAACTTTCTTGAATTCTTGTGTAGAATTTTGGACCATGACACGCCTTCGTGGCTGTGTCCGTGTTCCCATCTGTGTGACACTAAATTGTGATTTCTCCTTGATGGAGGTTGGCATGATGTGATGCATGAGGGAATATGTATGTTAGAGATACATTCATGTAGGTTGTTATGATATGATGCATGATGAGATATATATGTTAGAGATACATTCATGTAGGTTGTTAGAGATACATTCATGCAGGTCGAGCATCGCCTGGGCATGACACCTACTGCCGCTCCTGTCCCCATGAACTCTCCGCCATTGGCATTGTTTGTCCTGGTTGCCTTGGACATCACGAAGAGACAGCTTGGTCACGGTTGAAAAAGTTGACCTCCACTTCTGCTAATCGGATGAGGAGTGAATTAGGGCCGCCAAGACCTTCTTCACTCAATCTCCCTCAATTGTCCCAACTTGGACGAGGGAATTGGTCTTGGCCAAACGGCGGGTGTTGAGTCAGTTGGAGATTGCGTGATGGGCACCGCCATTGAAACCCTTTGTGTAGGTTGCAACAGAAAGAACCTGGATCATTCATTGGAGAGCATATGCATGTCATCTTCGACAGGGCCGAAAGGGAATTGCTTGATGGCTTCCGCATGACCTAGCTGCAGGGGACACAAAGGTGATGGACATGCCGGGGGAGGTCGGACGATGGAGAAGCAGACGGATTGGGACTAGGGATGTAAGAACTCTTGTCTTAAACCGGTTTACTTTTTAATTTTATTTATTAATTAATCATTGTTATGTGATTTAAGCCATTTCTAATCAATTTTGATGATTTTTGCAAATAAAGGTGGTTTCCAAAAGTTTTTTAAAAAAATAGCTTCACATTTATGAATTTTAAGTCAATTGTGGATATTTGAGAATTTTTAATTTTTTTAAAATTTTTAAAAATAACGGTTTGTCAGGACCCCCCTGTGGGACCCACAATTGAATTTGGGTTTTTTATACAAAATATTTCATACATTAAAACAAGTCATTAAAAAACATTTAGAATTTTTCTGAACTGAATTTGGGATTAAATAGTCAAATTACCCACTTTTAGTTAATAATTTTATTTATACCCTCAATTTTGATTAGGTTTAACTCATTCCTTATTATAAAAGGAAAGGGCTGACCTCTTTCCCATTTGGGAAAAGGATGAGCCTAGGAATCAAGAAGCCTAATCCCTATTAGCATAAAGTGGAAGGTGATTTGAGGTGAGATTTTTCTAATTTTTTCTTAAACATTAGGGTTTTTCATAAACTTCTTCTAATCTCATCTTTTTCCCAAGTTTAATCTCATTTTCAAGCTATTAAGTCATTGATTTGCATCTTTACTTCAACCCTAGTCTTCAAATTTTTATTTTTAAGTCCATATTTAAGATTTTTTTAATGATTTTTAGGTTTTAAATCGGATTGATGTGGATATTAACGAAAATTACATTTTTGGGTAGGTTTAAGAGGAGATTAAGGAGCTGATCCAACCCAAAAAGAGGTGAAAGGTTATGGGTTTAAACATCAAGCTTGTTGTATTTTAAATCTTGGTTTTTGAGGTGTTTTCTTAGATGGTTTTCATGTTTAGAGCTTTAATGGTAGATTAGTAAAAATTTAATCTTTTGTATTAATTTCTTAGGGCTTTGATTGGAAATAGGTAGATTTAGTATTTTGAAAGATTTAATTAAATTTTTATGATGTTTCAGGCTTTGAATGGAGGTTTTAAGTTTGATTAATGGTGTCTCAGTTTTGTTTTTAAAAAGGAGAAGACAACTCAAATTTGCCATTATGGCGATTGATCGCTCTTACAAGCTGATCGATTGGCTAAACTACATTGCAAGCCGATTTTAAGGTCAGCCGATCGAATGCCCTTGTAGGCCAATCAATCGACTACAGAACATATTTTGGGCATTTTATTTCATGTGCATATTTTGATATTTTTACTCCCAAATGTGGTTTCTAATGTTCACATGGAGTGTTTGAAGTTAAAATAAGCTACTGAAAGGTTATGCTATTTATGTTAAAATTTATAAAGCATGTTTAAGTACTATGTGGAATTACATGTTGATGGTTAGACATGTTAGCATTTATTTTTTTGAATCTATGGTTGATAAATTCTTATGTCTCAAGCATGCTTCTAGCAAGGTTATAGTATGATAATGAACTAATGTGTCATCTTATAGTATGAATAAATTGTGGGTGAATTGTAATGACCCTAAATTTCTGACATGATATTTTTATAAAATTTATTATTTAAGAATTTCATAAGTTTGGTTAGAGCTCATAGAGATGAGCATAACAAGTCAAAAAACGTGTGAATCGGAGGTCGGGAACAAAAGTTATGACCTCGGGAAGCGTGCTCAATTGGCGGGACCCACTTTTAAAATATGGGCAAACTAGTTCATATGTTGTCTAGTCTCTTAGAGCTCATTAATATGAGCTCAATAGTACCAAGAATGCGCAAAACTGAGTTCAGGATAGGAGGTTTCATTTATTCTAAGTTTAAAAAAAATTAAATTAAATTCGGCTCGGCGCTGAGGCACGGCGCAGCATTGCGCGTGGCTGAGCCGTGTGGCGCATGCCAAATGCGTGTGTCATGCACAGCCAATGCGTGTGACAAATGCACCTTTTTCACCGTCCGTGCCACCATTTTTGGCGGCGCACCACCCTTCTCTCCGCCTATAAATACCTATCTCTGGCCATTTCTTTTCACCAAAGCCGAGTTCTTACCCCTTCACTGTTTTCACTGTTTCTAACCAATTTTAAGTCTGAATTACTTGATCCAAGATCCATTTCCTACTAAATTGAGGGTGCTCTGCGCACTGAAAGGGTTATTTTCTCAAGGAAACCTCTCTAAAATCCGGAAAACCCTACCCTCTCATAATCCTCCCTTTTCTTCTTTTTACTATTTCTGGACCATTTCAAACCCTTTTTACTCCGTTCATGTCACGCTCGGGGTTTTCAAAATAAATTTTATAAAATTCAAATAAAAATTCTGCAATATAACGGCTGTAAATTGGTAAAAATTGACGAAAATACGAAACTTGTGAAAAACATTTTATAATTTCTCATTCATTTATACTAAATCCATCTCAACACATTCTTTTCAATTCAAAACAATGATAAAACCACAATAAAACATTCAAAGCTTGCAAATCCTTCATTCCCCGGCGTGAATAACGATCGAAAGACAAAATTTGCCATGGCCATGGTCTTTCAATGTATTTTTCCCAGGCGTAGCTGGGTACAAGTTCCATAACAGTCGAAAGTAATAATACAGTCCGTGTACAAGTCCAAAATTATACATGTAAAAGCGCTCACCTCACTTAATACATGTACTTTAAAATTTATTTACAACAGATCGTGGCATAAATTAATCAAGGAACAATAGAGTCAAAAGTCGATCTGCACTCCAAAAAGTGTATCCTCAAACGCTACGCGGCTCTCGAACTAGGTCCCACATAAGTCCCTGGAGTGCCTGAGAATTAGAGAAAAGGAGAACATGAGTATTTTCATACCCAGTAGGAGAAACAAAATTAGTGAACCATAAAAGTTCACACCAAAGCTGCTCTGCAAGACAGTAGCAAACCAAGAACCAGGAGAAGACAAATACAAACTCCATCAGAGTACTACAATTCCTCTGAGTTTTCCAATCTTACAAATTTTCTTTTCACCTTACGTATAACCAGACACAACCTGGTAAACTCTCATACCCACATACATACTACTTACACTTACAATCTTACGTTTATTATATTGCACTTACACTCGACGAACAGAACTAATTAAATCTCAATTAGCTCTACTGTCAAAAGGAAAGAATGCCACTAGGGCGTCACCTTGACCTTCGGGGAAAAACCTACGCGTAAATTTTTTTTTCGAAGGCAAAGTACACCGGTGCTCATGGGGCACGGGATCAAACAGGTAAGAGTAGATCCATGATACTACTTACCTGAGCGCGCAAATGCCCACTCTCCGGGGCCATACAGGGCCAGCAAGGGCCTAAAAATGCCAATTAAGGTAGGAAAACTTACAAAGCCACTCTTGGGCAGAAAACTTACGATGCCACTCTTGGGCGGACAACTCACGGTGCTCTCAATAGAGCATCAAAATCCTAACTTACACCAACCTTACCTCCAGGGTATGGACTACGTTAATTTTATAGGTGAAACTGACCGTCCGTCAGTCATCAACCAAATGGAATTTAATCCGTCAATCTAGCTAAGGACTCACTCTTATTGTCAACTACATACTTTAATTATGTTGCAATTATAGTTTATACACCATGCAGATACCAATATAATGGTACCTTTACTTATGGCTTAAGTCTAAGCTTCAACCCTAAACTGCCTATTTACTACACCTTAAAGTCTTTGCCTCACTTATTAGAATTTCGAATCAGTCGAAACTGATCGTCACTTATTAAGCATACGTACATCATCTGCACATGTGTAACTACTCATATTTCTGAACTATACACCACACATGTATCTTACAACATGCTTTATAACCTTTATAGCATGAAAACATAATTCTTACCTAATCATAACGACCACTCATGCAATTAACAAGAAATATAATTAATTAACAGGTCCTCTGCTCATCTAACTATCCAATTCGAGTATAAGTCATCAAGTGAGCCTATGATTAATCTACTAATTAATACACAGATAATTTTAAATTACACACATATGGCCATTAAAATTAATCTCTGCACCTAATATCCTCCGCATTAAAATCCATCTAAGCATCATGCAATTAGACATTTTAATCCTAGCATGCGTCCTATCAGAAAAGCACGCTAGAATGAATTTTTAAGGTTCAAAGTCTCCTACCTCGTCGACCGGGCCCAAGTTGATGTCAGAGTGTACTACGTAGGCCGTGTTGGTGTGTACCCAGCAGCCCACACACCCTTACACTACAAGAGACAGCCTTGGGAGGAAGCTGCAGAGCGGGTCTCCAATTAGCGCCCTCGGTTAAGGACGTCTCTCACACCCCCCGCACTGGTGATTTAGATGCCTGCACGCCCCAAAAGAGCTTAGGTCAGTCCAATAATGTGGGTAAAGTATTGTTGTGGAGGTGGTCTCTAACCGTTGGCAAGGTGGAATGGTTGCTAGGCGACTCCCAGTGAATTATTCTAATGGATGAATATGCAGAGATTGCTAAATAAAATTTAAGCGGAAAACAAAATATGCAAGGAGGTAAATCAGAAGCTGAGGTGGGAAACATGGCGTCGGGACCGGCAAAAAACGGATCAAAAGGCAACTTTCGCCGGTCCCAGAAGTGGTTCGGTCCAAAACAGGGTAGGTCTGCGAGGAGCCGTTGATCGGATTGAAAAATCTGATTGCATGGCATCCCAACCGTAACCCCAGGGATTTGCAGGGTGGTCGCCGGCCGAAAAATAGCTCACGGCAGCCAATCCCGCCGACTACAGTGTCGGTTCAGCCCAAAACAGAGTAAAAAAAAGTGAGGGGTGAAGGATCGGAGTGGAAGCTCCGGGTGCATGGCGGATCTACAGTCGCTGTCGGCGGAGTAGTCGCCGGCTGAAAACAGCTCACGGCGACAACTCCGTTGGCCACAACAGTGATTCAGCCCAGAGAGACAGGATTCCCCCAAAACAGCCTGCGACAAAATTACGGGAGGAAGGCTGATCAGAGTAAAAGTGGAGAAAGGGGTTAGTACCTCCCGGTTCGTGGTGGTTAGGCGGCTGCTCTGGCAGATTCCGGCGGCTCACCACAGCTCCGGCGGCGCTTCACTCCAAAAATAGAGCTTTCCCCAATTTCCACCTGTGAGTCGTTGTGCAGGGGAGAAACGAAGGTGGCCAAAGGCGGTGCAACCCGAGCCACCGTGACCGGACGGTTGAAGTCCGGTGAAGGCGAGGCAGTGGTAGGGCTCTGGGGGAGAGGAAGCTCACACCTTCCTACCGGCGGAAGCACTGTGCAGAACGCAAAATGTGATCTGCGTTTTGCGTTCTGTTTTATATTTTCTTTCTTTTTTTTAAACGCGCACATCTAACTTGCACGTTCCCACTTCTTCTTCAAGCGTGGAAACTCCCGACGCACGCGGAACTCCCCCTAAGAACACGCCTTGACCCAACAACTTTACATTAATCTAAGAGCCTTAATTTAAGGAGCAAGTTTTTAAATTAAGCTCCGCAATCTAAACTACGCGTTTAAGCTCTTGAAAACGTACAAACTTTTTCTACCTACGACCGAGGCTACACACAACACTAGCACATAATAATCGAAAGAAAAAAAATAATAATAAGGAAGCTTAAGACACTAATTAATTTCCCAAGAAGCAAATAAATAACCACTGAAAAGTCGAGGTTATTACAGTTCAAAAGCCCAACCCCACTAAATCGTGTCTGTTCTACACATTGGGACGATTATTCTACTGAAATTCCTATCCAAAGGCTAATATCTTAAGGACGAACTCTCTTTATTCTACGAGGGGATTTTTCTATATTCTGCACATGTTATAGGTAGGTGGTTTTAAATTCTAATCGTATGCCAAGATTTTGACTCGTTGAAGTTCTACTAAAGGTTTTCTTCTACTTTTTTGAAAAGAAACTCTATCTTTAAAAGTTTCTCCTATTTTTAAAAATTTCTCCGAGTTTTGGGTAATTGTACCATCTGGATAGTTCTTGGTTTCTAGAAACTAAGGATTATATTATGATGATTTTGGATACTGCTAAATTTGGCTACACCGAGCATAGGACCGGGATATCATGGGAAAATCCTTTTTCCTTCCGTCTCCTATTGCCCCATGAGTGCAAGTGTAAATCGTTTGGTATCGCGACATTCTGTGATCGTGTTTTCGGACTTTTATCATAATTTTACAAGAAAGATGGCATGATATTTTGTTACGTACATGATGCATATTTTTAGAATTTAACTCAACCTATTGAGTATGAATTTACTCACTCACACTTAGATTCTGCATGTGTGTCACTTAAATTGGATGGAATCGACAAAAAGTTTTCTTAAATTATAGTTTCTATACTCCTTTTGTACTTTATGTAATATTTGTAGTGATTGATGTATAAAGGCATGTTATGCCCAATTTTAGATATCTTTGTATAATGCAAAGTGTATTGTAATTACTCTTTTGGTACACGGTGATCCTTGGCATTAGGAATTAAATTTTGTTATGTTTTAAAAAAAAATTATTTCAAAAATACGAGGGGTGTTACATGAATAGTGATATTATGATTTAGTTTCATGTGTGGATTACATATGATTGTAGGAATTGAACATTAGATTTCACATGATTGGAATGACGATTTTCGAATGGATTTCACCCATGATTTTAATTAGGTACTATGTTTAGATTTCATCAAAGTATGTGTGTATTACCTTGTAAGTTATTGTCAAACCACGATCATGTGCTTAGAAATGCATGAACACACACACACACACACACACATCTTTGGAATTAATGATGAAATCGTGGTTGCTTATTACTCGAAGATGATGCATGTGGGGACCCTGACTTTCCGGATGGATAGTCAAACCTAAACACTGAGCATCTAGGGTGGTGCACCTTCGTGCACCGGCTACCATGTGTTGTAGGGTTCCCTGTGTGGGAATTCGGGCTCTCCCCCACTGCAGAAGATGTCTCAGGGCGAATATACCTTTCTAGGTTCTCTGTGTGAGAATCGGACATCCTTGGCCAGGATTGTCCTAGGCAAGCAGACATAGGGGCTGACAACCCCGAATTTCGTATTTCTCGTGTGGAAATCTAACTATGTAACACTTATGTGGTAATGATTGTATTCACTCCTTGATGGAGGCATTCACTATTTGTTGATGATGCATGTGTATGAGATAATATTATGCCCAAGATTGCACAGGTTGTGTAGGGATAATGTGACGCATGTGGATATGATTTATTATGCATGATTGTGTATTATGTTCTTGACATGTTTGTCGTGCAAGGTGAATGAGCTATGGAATGGATGTATGGGATATGAATGTATGATCTGAATTGTGTGATTGAGACACTACCATGTAAGTTTATGCAATATGAATGCATGATCTAAATTGTGTGATTGAGACATTATCATGCAAGTTTATATGATATGGTCGCATGATCAAAAAGTGTTTACCAGTGTTACGAATCCTGGGACTATATGATGATTTGGGGTGGTGAAGTTAGATGAAAGGAGGGAGAATAACCTGCTGGTACTTGGGAACCAATATAGCGATAGAAAGGAGAGAGTTTGGGTCGACAGAGGAGAGGGAAGGGATGAGAAATCTGATTAATTTCCTAAACCTCCATTAGGGCGGAGAAACCCTTACATAATTTCCCTTAATGGGCCTGGGCTTTATTAACTAATACTACTTAAGGCTTAACTAATAATACTAAAAGCCTTATTACATAATTGCCTAATAGCCCAAAAGACTTGACAATAAAAGAAATCCTAATTGCCTAATAGCCCAAAAGAGTTAACAATTAAAGAAATCCTACGATCCATAACAATCCACCATGCTCCGCTACTGCCTTGACCTCAAGGCGCAAAATTAGGGAAGCGAGTATAGAAATCAGCCTCAAACAGCAACGAAGCATCCTCCAAAGGACAACCATGCCAAGCGACCAAGATCTCTGGAATTAAATGGCCAGCCCGACGGATGCTGCGAGTGTCAAGAATAGCTGAAGGACGCATTGGCGGTGACACAGGCGCCAATAATGGCGGTGGAGGACTGGAAAGCACACGAGAGGGATCCCCCATGAAGCAATGCAGTCAAGAAACATGGAAAACTGGGTGGACTGAAGAACCCTCAGGAAGTTGGAGGCGATAAGCAATGGACCCAATGCGCTGGAGGATGGGATACAGGCCATGGAACCGGTGGGCAAGCTTTGAGCTGGGAGGAGCATAAAGAGAAGAATGCTGGTGCGGAGAGAAGCTAACAAACACCAAGTCACCCACCTGAAATTCCCGATCAGTGTGGTGCCCATCATACACCTGTTTCATGCGGTTTTGAGCCTTGGACATATTCAGTTTGAGCTGGCGTAAGAGGACATCTCTATCCTGTAACATGAGGTCAACCTCACCGACAGCAGCTCTATGAGGCACATAAGCCAGTATAGTGGGGGGAGGGCGCCCGTAAACAATCTGAAAGGGTGTAGTACCAGCGGCTGTATGGAATGCAGTATTATAGGAGTACTCAGCCCAAGGTAGGAAATGAAGCCAACGTCGAGGATTGTCGGCCACAAAACAATGTAAATACTGCTCCAAACAATGATTGACAACCTTGGTTTGACCATCTATCTGAGGATGGTAAGCAGAACTCATCTTGAGGTTGGTACCCTGTAGAGCAAAGAACTCACGCCAAAAGTGGGAGATGAACACCCGATCTCTGTTTGAAACAATAGTGCGGGGCATCCCATGAAGCTTAGCGACATCACGAAGATACAACTCAACCACCTCCTTAGCAGAAAAAGGATGTCCCAAGGGGCTAAAGTGAGCATATTTAGAGACTCGATCCACTACAACCAGAATCACGTATTTACCCTGAACCCGGGGTAAAGCCACAATAAAATCCATCGACACATCCTCTCAAATTCGCTCCGGAATAGGGAGGGGCTGTAGTAATCCCACAGGAGCCGCCGTAGAAGCCTTCGCCCGCTGGCAAGTAGGACAAGCAGCCACATAGTTATGAACATCCTTACGGATGCCACGCCATAAAAAACTCTGACTCAACTGTTTATATGTACGAAAATTGCCCTCATGTCCAGCCATTGGAGTGTCATGAAAATGGGAGATGATTTTAGTGCGCAAGGCAGGGATGGCAGGAACCCAGAGATGGCCTTTCCAATAAAGGAAATCTCCCTGCAAAATAAATGAGGGGGAGCTCAAGGGCTCAGCCTGGAGGTTTGTCAACAAGATAGATGCTTCCGGATCAGTCCGATAAGCTTGCTGAAGATCCTGAAGGAATGGAAAAGAAGGACCCGACAAAGGCAAGGCCTGAATAGAGGCAAACTGGCGGGACAAAGCATCGGCTACCACATTTTCAGAGCCCTTCTTATACACAAGTTCATAGTCATACCCCAGTAACTTAGAAATCCACCGTTGTTGGGCTGGGGTAGAAATCCGCTGCTCCAATAAATACTTGAGAGGTTGGTGATCAGTCCGGTTAATAAAATGGCGGCCCAATAAGTATGGACGCCATTTAGTAACGGCATGCACTATAGCAAGCATCTCTCGTTCATAAGCAGAGAGAGAAGGAGACCGACCCGAGAGAGCCTTGCTAAAGAAAGCAATGGGGCGGCCAGCCTGGAGAACAGCTCCTAACCCGGTCTCAGATGCATCTGTCTCGACAATAAAGGGCTGAGAAAAATCAGGTAATGCTAAGACTGGAGCAGAGGACATGGCTGACTTAAGACGATCGAAGGCGTCCTGAGCTGCAGTGGACCATTGGAATGACCCCTTTTTGAGTAGAGATGTCAAAGGTGCTGCAATTGACCCATACTACGACATGAACCGTCGATAATAGCCTATAAGTCCAAGGAAGCCTTGTAAGGACTTCGGAGAGGAGGGTGTGGGCCAAGCCAGCATAGCCTCCACCTTCGATGGGTCAGTCGAAACACTGCCATCGGTGATGATATGCCCGAGATACTCAACCTGAGAACTGCCAAAAACACATTTGGAGCGCTTAAGGGAGAAAGAATGCTGGCCCAAAAGGTCAAACACTATGTGAAGATGAACTAAGTGATCCTCCCATGTCGGACTCTAGACCAGTATGTCATCAAAAAAGACAAGGACAAAACGGCGAAGATGGGGCTAAAATACCTCGTTCATCAAGCTCTGGAAAGTGGAAGGAGCATTCGTCAACCCGAATGGCATCACAAGCAATTCAAAGTGGCCGTCATGTGTCCGAAAAGTGGTTGGGTGCATCCTGATCTGATCATATCCAGAACGTAGGTCAAGCTTTGAAAAGAACTTAGCAGACCCCAACTCATCAAGTAGCTCCTCAATAATGGGGATTGGAATTTATCCTTGAGGGTAGAGGCATTGAGAGCCCGATAATCAACACAAAACTGTCAAGAACCGTCCTTCTTGCGAACCAACAAGACTGGAGAGGAATAAGAACTAGTGTTGGGGTGAATAATACCAGTAGAGAGCATCTCAGAGACCAATTTTTCAATCCCATTTTTTTGAATATGGGGATATTTATAGGGATGGACATTAGCAGGGGAAGAGCCGGCCATAATAGGGATGCGATGATCATGAGATCTAGCTGGGGGCAGTCCTGTAGGTTCCTAAAAGAGAAAAGAATAAGTAGCCAGCAAATCAGCCATATCAGATGATAAGTCAGACCTTGAGCCGTCATTCTGGAGACAAGCTGTAAGAGAAAACCCTGATGAGCATAATGGAAGAAGGAGCGCACATCCAGTGCAGAATGGAGTGTGCCGGGTGGAGAACCTTGAAGACGAACTTGCTGCCCAGAGTATTGAAAGTCCATAAGCATCTGGCAAAAATTTCAAGTTACATCACCCAGTTCCTGAAGCCACTGGACACCCAACACAATATTAGCGTCTTTAGTCGGTAAGAGATAGAGATCCATAACAAAGAGATGCCCTTGGATTTGCAACTCAGCTTGTGGACAAACACCCTTGCTGCAGAGGTGTTTACCATCCAATCAACACATGAAAAGGAGAAGAATATGAAATCTGATAGCCCAGTCGCTGTGCCACCCAGTCATTAATAAAATTATGTGTGCTTCTACTATCAATCAAAATTGCTACCTTCTGATGCTTAAGCAAACCCGGGACGCGCATAGTCTGAGGAGTCTAAATCCCAGAGAAAGCATGTAAAGATATTTCAGGGAGTACCTTGGAATCCTCAAGTGGCGGATCTGCAGAAGGCCAATCATAAGTATCTCCCCAAGACTCTTCCAGGATTAAGGCAGTGGGAGGAGTTTTGCAACGGTGCCCGGGTACAAACTTTTCATCACAGTTGAAGCATAAACCCTTTGATTGACGATCCTCCATCTGTGCCTGAGATAAGCGACGAAAGGGAACTGTGGTGCTGGGAATAGTACTTGTTGTTGGGCAGCCACGAAAAGGGGTATGCGGGGACCCTCCCCATGGTCGAGAAGAAGAAGATCCAACAGCACGAATGGCTCTATGCTGGCAGCTTAGCTTTTCTTCTTGGATGCGAGCATGTCGAACAATGTCCTACATCATGGTGCACTCGAAGTGGCAGATCTCATCCGCTATCTCTGGCTTGAGGCTATGGCGGAAGGTGCCAATCAAAGCTTCAGGAGTCCAATGAGGAAGGCGGGTGGCCACTCGCATAAATTCTGTTTGATAAGCCCAGACAGTAGTAGCCTGAGTTAATCCTGACAAAAGTTCATTAAAATCTGCGAAGTTATTAGGCCTAAACTGCGCACACAACTCTTCGGTGAACTTCTGCCATGTAGCCTGAGGGACCTTGCGCTCAAAATATTGGAACCAAACTAATGCATCCCCCTCCAGATAAAAGGCGACAATTCTCAATTTTTCCACGTCGGCAGTAGTATCTTGATACGCGAAGAATTTTTCCGCTCGGTAAACCCAATCTATGGGATTGTCCTCGCCAGTATATTTCGGAAATTGCATCCGGGCAATCCGTGGCTCAGCAGGACGCATGGGACGCTGCACGTCCCTGCCGAAACCCAGGTAGTCATCCTCGTCCATGCCATGCTCCTCATCTCGATCCCCATCCAGTAATTGAGGGTCAACGGACTGTCTAGGTGGGTATCTTGGCGGCCAGCTGTGACTGAATTCTGCTGGTGTGGATGACTGGGAATAGACCGAAAGGCCCAGTCCTGAGTGGCTAGAGTCTGTCATGTGTCCAACACTGGGCTGTGGTATAGAAGGCGGCGCATGTTGGTCAGACGATGGCACTGGAGTGGGCCGTAATGGCGGCGGCAAAAGACTGGCACTCGTGGAACTGTCCAGAAGGCGGGCGAAAGATAGTTGCTGCTCCGTTCGAAGGGCACGAAACTCCTGCAAGAGTTCTTGAAAGAACTGCAACCTGCCATCTCACGTGGATTATGTGTGATATTATGTTTGATTGTGATTGGATAAGAATCACTACTTATGCAGGATGGATACTAAGTCATAATATGATCATTTATGCCCTGACTTGATATATGTGTTATATGTATATTAGATCTTTTACTTATGGATAAGTAGGGGCTTGGTAAGAGGATGATCAGAAATTGGTATACCATGTCATTTATGGATATGAATTATCATGATATTGTGTCATGATGATTTTTTAATTACTGTTACCGCTTTCAAACCATTACTAAGTTTTATACTCACCCCTCTTTTGTGATTTATTTTGGGGCTTCACGGTGTGATGTGTAGACGTGCAAGACACCTTATATGAGGGATGACATGAGAACTCGTGAGATTGACCTTTGTGGCATTCTAATAATGTTTTATTTTTTGATCTTCTCGTGGTTGACATTAGAGAACATTATATGGTGGATTATGTATTATACTCAAGTTTACTTGTTGTTCTTAGACTTGTCGTGAGGTGCGCTACTCTGTTAGTTGAATTGACCATTAGAGGGGCTAAGTCTTCTGTAATACGTTAATCTGTAAATTTCTATCGCCCCCGCATACTGACCAGCCCTTAGACTGGGTTCGGCTTGAGTTGGGCAGAGCCGAGGTGTGACAAGGGAGGCTAGCTTTAGTGCAATGGTTTTGCTCTTGATAGCTAGACTTCTTAGTAGAGGTGGTGGCTGGTTCATCATCGTTTTGGTCCGAGGTTCATAAGTTAAGAAAGGTCAGATGAAGAGTTATTATTGTTAGACGTAGAAAAGAGATATATTTATTATCCAGATAAAAATTAGAAATAAAACTATTAATATAGGATGGAGGGAGTAGTACGTGAAAGGGGGAACCTCACACCTTACTTTTGTTGACATAACAATTTCTTATTATTAGTCAACAACACTTAATTAGAAAACCCAATTAAGTCAACTAATAATACACAATTTGGCTTCTGAGAGATATGAAGTCATAATGAGAACTTGGTATCTAATTATTGCTAAAAACAATCTCAAGTTTGTACCTGTTTATAACGAAGATGTCTTACCTCCTTCATCCCATTATAAGTTATAAGTGTTTAGATTAGAAAATAAAAAAAATTAATAAAAATAAATTTAATCTTTTAATTCAGACACTTATTATAGGAAGAAGGGAGTGATAGTTATAGGTATGGGCTACTGCTACCACATCTCCATTGACAACACAAACATGTCCGTTTGTCAATATCATAGAAAAAGTTAATAAATGCTGATATGCATGTGTCAACATGCAGCCAACACATAGTTCGCTGTAGGGTGTCAATCCGAGATTCCGAATACGACTCCGACGTTATGCATTTATCACAGGGTGCGCAAAAACCAACATGAATAACATGAACCGCACGATACAAATCGCATGGCCGAAAATGCTCAGCACACGTGTACCAGGGGCGTTTATAAACAAGACTTATATTATATTAGACAACAAAAAAACACCCACCAACGTGAGATGACGAATACAGAAAATTGACATCTCATTTTACAAGAAAAAGAAATCTCCCTCTCAAGCATCTCACCCAAAGAAGATGGGCATCACTGTGAAGTGCGAATGGCAAATTAGTGACACTTGCATAATAGTAATTTCACGCTTTCACCGCTCAGGCTGCAACGAACCAAATGCATATTTGAAAACGACTCTCAGTATTCCCTAAGGTCTGATGATACAAGGGCTGAACCCGTGCTTCAGGATGTACCGGTGTCAGTAATATACAGTGGGTGGGTCCCCCCAGGTCTTCCCTCCCAATCCATTTCTATCCAATTGCCGACGAATTGTCGAGCTTTACAGTGCATTGTCATCCAGAATGTCACCTCAGAGCTGATGAACGTGTGCCGTCATAAAACGTGCGAAACCGAATGCCAGAACCAATATGCTTCGATGTGGGGCATAGCCAGCAAAATATGCTAGGACCCAGCACCTGTCAACCAATAAAATTAGATTACACGACATTGGGAAACAAAGGTATCAAGAAATTAAGCCACATTCTTACCGACACAAGGTTTTCATAAACACCAAGATCATAAGGGTGCTGATAAACATTTCCTACTTTCTCTGCCAACCACATTGCTCTCACACCTTCATGATACTGCAACAGACCCAAAAAAAAATTATTTGTGTTCAATTCACCAGTCAGAGAGTTGTGGCACAGAAATTTGCACGTACCTCGATGGTTGTCTTGTTATGTGAAATGAGATAAACATGCCAACCCAAGAGAATACTTAGGGCCAGAGTCAAAGGAACCAGCAGCACCCCACAAATGATCTGTAAAAGACACTAAATGAGTTCCGCTAACTAACACTGAAGTTCAAAACCATGACAAAGTCGTCAGAACATGCCTCCGGTGTTTCTTGTTATCTACAATATATCTAGCCCTATCCGTAAACAATATAAATGATTTTGACACACATGACACATTACTTTCAAGGCCTAGAAATTCCAAAAAGCTTGAACTACTCACATATGAAGCTCTGAACGATCCACCACCCTGCTGCTGATCACTTGGAACATCCTGAGTGGCACTACCCACAAGCAAGGCCTGATACACAAAAGTAACATTACTAATAGGAGTTATTCACCACATGCAACATTACAATTGGATAAAATGGTACCAAGAGTACTGGAAACAGGAGAATACCATGGCGTAGAAACATGCTACTACAGCATACAAGACAAAAATGAAGAAAACCTTGTAATTTTTATGACCGACACAATTATTTATCCAGACACAGTGATGATCCTGCATGCATAGAAAACAATTCATATCAATAAATAATAACCAATAAGTTTCAAACAAGGAAAAAGGACTAGCAGTTTAGGTCAGCAAAGGCAACACAACCATACATACATACCATTCTCAAGACACATCTTTTGCAAACACGGCAATGATGTGCACGAGGTGGCTTATATTGGGAACATTTCTGGCAGTATCTCAAATCTCCGCCCTGCACTCAACTGCATAGTAAGAATTGTGTCTGGTGTAAAAGTTACATGAAAATACATGTACAACGACAATACAAAAAAAACCTAGATGAAGGCACCCTCACTAGACACTCTATGGAAATAAAATGAGAGCCCCACATAACTAATGACTACAAGAAGTCCTACCAATCAATTGATATATAAGAAAAATAACATGAGATACAGCACACAGAGTCTGAGGACTAAACAAAAAATGCAATCCACAAACATAAGGAATAAGGAAAAAATATCAAAGATTAGAACTACCTTGTAAAAAATGCCCCAAATTGAAGCCCAGTTATTCGACTAGAAAAGTTGCCTATGCAATACTGTAATACTGAGACCTGCCTACTTCTTTTGGGGATAAAAAACTGATTTGGAGCTTTAGCAGCAAAATTGCAAAAAAAGCATCACTGCCTCATTCGCAATTTGACCTATAAGGATGATTCAGGATAGGTACAATTCAATAAAAAACAGTGCAGGTTTTTTTTCTTTTTAATATTGTTCTCAGCATTTATGACAGGAAGCACTCCATATCATAGTGAAAAATCATAAGCTGCCTCGGTTGCAAGCCCAACATTCAGTTCCTCAACAATAGTCTTCTCTGTTCAAGAGGAATAAAAAAGTAGTTTGTTCCTTCAAAGCATTCATTATCCATTGTAAGCACAGCATGCCACATTGCTTACTGTAGAAGTATCCAAATGAAACAAACCACTCATTACTTGTTTCAGTCAGTTCAACTTTTCAAATAACTGGAACTTCCTGTAAAGTGTAGTTTAAAAGAACAATTGATTTAGTATAAAAATTTTAAGAGAAGATGCTTTGATCAATAAAAAAAAAAGCAGGCAGTTGTTGAACTTTTTGAAAATTGCATGATATCACTTCCGAAAGTAAATGTCAATGCAGCTGGTTTACACCTAATACTAATGTCATTCCTCAAATTTCATAAATATATATATAATAGAACGTTCAAAAACATCATTAATCACTTTCATTCAAAATGAGCCAAATAGAATAACTAAATGACTAAGTAGCACAATCTTGTTTTTCATTTTTCAGGAATTTTGATGTAAACTCTTTAGTAAGAGAACATATATTATCTATTTAGAACAGCCCAATTTCAGGTGCTTACCTAGGTCACTTCTTTTACATAGTAATAAAAGAACATATAATTATGGGTAGTTTTTGGTTGCAAGGATACACATATCAACCACTTCAAAAAGCAAAGTGCTGCATGGAACCGAATAACAAATTATTACTCTCCACAGATGGATAGCGCCCCCTTTATAAGTTTCAACTAGACAATTCGTCTTAACAATTTACAAAGACTGATCCATGCTGAAAAAATTGCAACTTAAAAAGGTAATGGCTCTTCTGACTGCTGACAGGAATATAAAAAAAATCAAAATAACAAACGAATGAATGATAAATGAAGGAGATACAACTTCAATATGAAAGCTAAAAGACCTTAACTCCATAAAATCGGTGCCCATAAGCCAAAAGAATTGGAAATCCCTGTTCATGTGAGGCGAAGTTCAATAGAAAAAAATGACATCGAGAAATCATTAACCTTCTAGAAAATAAAGGGGAACATAATACGAGCCAACTCACCCTTACCTCTCTAGATGAAGGTATAAAGTCACGAAACACTTACAAGGAACCTACTTCAGTAACCTAAAATCAACGGTATTGCAAATTTGGAATTGGTCGGGAAAGAATATTAGTGGATAGATGTAAACAACACAGTGAGAAAATAACAGTTCTTATGCTAAATGCAGCTAAATTCGGAACAGAATATTAGTTTTGTTTCGCAAAGTTAACGTCAATTCTCAGTAAAAGCACGGAAAAGTTCATGAACCGATCACTCGAAGTTCTACTGCATATATAGTAGTTGAGATAACGCTGTTTATAATGCACGCCACATAAATCATGGGCAATCTTCAAAATTAGATCTCCACGAAGGAAACAATAAAGGGAAAATAAAAGCCCTAGAATCCCCACACTAGACACAGCACTATGCAGGGATAGATAGAAAGAGAAAGCACCAACCTTGCGCTTGATCTCGTGAATCGGGCTCTCCGGGTCTTCGATGTCCGGCTGGAAGGAGTCGGGCACGCAGCCCGGGTCGCGCACGATGGCGATTGTGTAGGTGAGAAGGGACATGAAGGCGAGGAAGGAGAAGACGGCGGCGTTCATGAGGCCCGGGGAGGTGCGGAGGCCGAGCCAGTCATCAATCACCAGAAAGACGGTCGTGTAGTACAGGTATCCGATCGCGGAGAGCACGACGACGATCGGGAGCGAGACGTAGCTCCGCTTCATCGGAAACTTCCAGAAGCTTCCCCGGTTTCTCGCCTTAGCCCCCGCAGTTCGACGGACGAGGAGGTACCTTTCAGCTAAGACGGAGGGGCTGTCATCCGGTGGTTGGGGGAGTAGAGGAAGGGAACCCACCGGCGACGAGGACGAGGTCGAAGACGATGGCCGTCTCCGTGGGGAGGAGTGAGATCCCGGGGAGGACGCCGAGTAATTGCAGGTTGAAAGCAAGTTAGGTACAGGCGCTCTTCATTTCTACGCATTGACTAAAATACCCTCCTGTTGCAACTTCTATGCACGCGAGAAATTATCACACACGTGTGGGGCAAGGCCCGAACTTGAATTCTTCAGTAGCACTGGCACCCGGGGGATTGATGGCGTAGCCCACAAGTAGTGGTTGGGTTGTTTTCTCAGGTTGACAAGTATACCACCTCCTGTTAGCTAGCTCACCTCACCTCCTTAACACAGCTGTGGATGTCTGCAACTATCTATGTACAGACTTGGTATAGGTTCGGCGGCTCACGTCTTTAACAATGGTGGATTTCAACCATATGTGTATAGGCCTAACATAAACGAGCGGGCAGGCTAAATAAGGGATAGTAGACTCATCCTTCGTCAAATATGGCAATAGACTGGAATCAACATGCATCATCCCTTTGAAATTTTTTCCCACATAATTAGGGTGGGTAGGCTAAAATTAGAAAAATCATTTAGTCGAATCGTTCTACGGGTCAATTGGTAGATATGCCCACTTAATAATTAATATGTTTAGATAATTTTAACGTGTATGAAAATGAGTAAATTGAGACATGAACTTAAGTTTACGTGTTAAAATATTAATAAACTTATGAATGATCACATGGTGGAACGGTTCTTACTTAAATACTTCCTCCTCAAATAGGGTTGAAAGACTCAATTTTTTGTCAAATATAACAATGGAGTAGATTCGATATCTGTCATCCATTTGAGATTTTTTCCACATAATCATGACGGATGCTCCATTTTGTCATGAGCTGAATACAGCTTTACTCCATGATTCATGGTGAAAAGAAGAACAAACAAGGATGCTTAGGAAGTATGCTTTCGTTCTGTATCCAGATAAACCTGTTCAGAGTTCCAATTGAACCTAGTTTATTTAGCTGATTCATGACATTCTAGCTAATTCTACGAAACTTTGGCTTCGTTTTTTGTTATACACACATCACTTGTTTAAAGAGTTTGTTGTAATTATAAAGCCTGGATCTGCCTGTTTGGATTAGATTAAGCCACTAACAAGCTGATTCCAGCCAATTCCCAGCCACACTGAGACAGACACCTGACTTGTGACGAAACCAGCCAATGCAAAACGATTTAACAGATCACACAACTGTACTGAAGATGGAAAAAATTGTAGGCCAAAACGTCAAGTAAGGACAGCACATAACCTGATGCAACGAGAATTACAATTTCGACCTTATCAATACGGACAGATAGTGTAAAGATTGTGGACCAGAAGGCCTTTTTTTTAAGCAACAGACCAAGCTTTGTTCTGTGACGTGGAACATGTCTCACTTGACCTTGTTGGTTGATGCTGGTCGAAGCAACATTTCGGTAGTAATAGTTTCAGTCTTTCATGGCAGGGTTAAAGTTATAAAACTATCTTTTGGTCAATTCAAATGGTGATTTATCTGAGTTGGCAAATGGAATAGCCCACCTTCGCCAATTGCATATGCTAACGGCCACCTCCAGCTTACAAAACAGGAGATCCAGTATTTTTGGAGGGATTTTTGGCCTTCTCTTTGGGAAATTCCAAAACAGTGTTCTTGGTGGAGTAGAAGCTCACTGTTGACTCGTGGAATTGAGTTGTTTTATTTGAATTCTTCAGTACAGCTGTGTAAGTCCAGTGCATTGTTTTGGACTAGCTCGATGTGAGCTTGTATTCTGGTTTGTTGATCCTTAGAAGAAATCACAAAAGAGACTTCTGTTCATCTCTGTTTTCAATTTATTATTCGTTCTACAACTTGTTCTCTCTTCTGCTGTTACGTCATTTGTTTAGAAGAAATCACGGAATAGACTTTTGTCCATCTTTATTTTTCAATTTGTTGTGCTACATATTGTTCTCTCTTATGCTGTTACATCACCTTCACCCCACCTACCATGATCATTTTAAGAGTTTTGAGTATTGAATGGTAGCACACGTGTGAAACGTGTTTCATCAAGAGCTAATGCATCTTTGTCTTCGTCTATGTAACATAACCAATTTATCCAAAAACTCGAGTAGATGTACAAATGTCCATTTAGTGCGTCATGTAAAATATAATTGAAATATAAATACCTCTAATGAGACTTTAACCAAGGACCTCCAAGAATTTGGAACTTATAATACTATATATAAGATAAATCAATTTTCCCAAGAGAACCACTTAGACAGATATAATGAGCTACTAGTTTAAGACCATCAAAGAATTTGGCCCTCAATTATATATAGCTGCGTGAAATAGTTAAAAATTGTTAGCATCGTGCTCTAAATTATTAGTGTGCAAAGCTGATATAAATGTTGATTGAGGCTTGGAACGAAAATGTTTTACTAACCAACTCGGTAACCATAACCCTGTCACCATGCCACATAAGGATCCAAACATTATACATAAAAGATAACTACGTACCATATTTGGAACCCTGTATAACAAGGTCACGAGGCTTTGATTAGGGAGTCCGGTAAAGCTAGACTTTAGATAATCTTATTTGCAAAATTGTGCTTCATGTAAAAAGGACACCTCATGGCTTTTTTGTTAATAATTTAATTTCTTTGAGAATGCTGATATTCTTACTGCGCTTTCTTGCCTGACAATATAAATATTTATTTTTTTAATCTAATCAAAAGTTGAAGTATGATTTTAATACAAAAATATTAAGAAGAGGCAATTCAGTATTTAGTAAAAGAGAAAAAAATGTCAATCCAGCTGGGCCATGGCTGACATGATCATACATCTGATTCTCCATTTTCCGTTTAGGAAAGGGTGTCCAGTTTCCGATTAGTTCAAACATCATGCGCGCTGCGGTTGACTTGTGTTATGGAACACCTAAAAGGAGTTGAGCAATCCACCTTTGACTTGGACTGTTTCTTGACTAAAGCTTAATTAATTCTAATAGTAATAAAGTGCCATCCACGTGGTTTGATTCTCAGACGCAGGGATGTTATCGGTCAGGTTTTTATTAAATTTGAATCCCACCCAAATAATTGTTCGGGTTAAATTTAAAAACTCAAATTCAACTTATCTCCGTCGAGTTAAATTTTATTTAAATATAAAAAAAATAAAAAATTATATTTATAACTTTATTTAGGTTAAATTTTATCAAATCGAATAATACTTAAAAAATAATAAATTCGAATCCAACTTAAATAATAATTTGGTTAAATTTAAAAGCCCGACCCAGAGAATCGAGTTTCGCGAGACGAGGGTCCGGCTCTAGGTTTCATCATCCCCCACGCTCTAATCCACGCGTTCCTCGCAGCAGGAGGAAAGCCTCAAGAAGTATAAAAAGGCGGCCTCTGGAAACATGTGAAATTTGACCCACGTGGATCTGACGCAGAATCTAATCATTCGGATACAGGGGACGACGTCAAACAGACGTGGCAGTCTCACCCCTCACCCACCCAAACGGACCGAGAAGTTAGTATGCGTACAAGAAAATAGTGCTCTTCACCAATGAGCATTTAACACGTACATAAATTTCATTAATGCCCGCAACATATTATACGTGTCCATTACCCATAAGCGATGAGCACGGTTCTACCGTACGCAGTACGTTCGGAATAGTTTATCGGGGAAATGGAGATGATGCTTCCCCGGCAAGGCCATCAATTCCAACCCCACCTCTGTGCTGCTACGGTTGCCCAGTTTAGGTGAACCCGCTGCGAGCTGATCGAGCCGGCGAAGGGACACGAGAGATGCAGGGAGTTGGCTTCCACAGCTTTT
The DNA here is from genome assembly GCA_035235625.1 of Saururus chinensis. NCBI lineage: Eukaryota > Viridiplantae > Streptophyta > Magnoliopsida > Piperales > Saururaceae > Saururus > Saururus chinensis. Next base: position 41,444,734 of record CP141145.1, read on the forward strand.
GCCCCTCAATAAATTCCCCCCTCCCACTCCCACCATTCCCATCTCTTGCATTCTCTCGTTCCTTCATCCGTCTCTGTCCCGTTATCCACCCACATTATTGTCTTTCCGGTACTTGTTGCGCTACTCTGATAGCTTCTTCTTCTTCTTCTTCTTCTTCTTCTTCTTCTTCTTCGCTTCCAATTTGTCTACTTTCCCTCAGTAACGGGTCTTCTTCCTGATATTCGGGTAATTGCAGATACTCGGCCTCTGATCCGGGTTTCGCCTTTCCCAGGACCAAGGTATGCAAGGAAATCTTAAATGGAGTGCACCGAGCATCGATATAATTTGGTAATATGCGTTTGGAAGATTTTTTGACTGATTTGCTTCTTTCAGAGTAGAGCATCAAATTAAAGCCTTCTACGTAGAGGAGAAGAAAGAGAAGATGACAATCACAACGCCGGTTCGGATCTCCGAGCGGAACCTCGTCGTTAAGAACCGCACCATACTTACGGGCGTGCCCGACAACGTGATTTCGACCTCCTCTTTGACCTCCGGTCCGGCCGAAGGCATCTTCCTTGGCGCTCTGTTTAACGATAGCAGCAGCCGCCATGTCGTCTCGCTCGGCACTCTCAGGTAGTAGATAAAAGTTGCAAAATTTAATTCGACTACAGTGGAAGTCATCCACTAGAATCGCATCGCATCCCATGATCTGGGAACTTATTTTGTTTTCCTCTGGTTGCACAGAGACGTGCGCTTTATGTCATGTTTCCGGTTCAAGCTTTGGTGGATGGCCCAGAAGATGGGAGAGCGAGGTCGAGACATCCCCCTCGAGACCCAATTCCTCTTGGTGGAAACGAAAGAAGGGTCCGATCTAGATCTGGCCGACGGCGGCGACAGCTCCCCAGCCATCTACACCGTCTTTCTTCCCCTGGTGGAGGGTCCATTCCGGGCATGCCTCCAGGGCAACCCCCAGGACGAACTCGAGCTCTGCATTGAGAGCGGCGACGCCGACACGAAGCTCTCCTCCTTCTCCCACTCCCTCTTCATCAGCGCCGGCCCGGACCCCTTTGTTGCCATCAACCAGGCCATATCCACAGTCAAGTCCCACCTCAAGACCTTCCGCCAGAGATCGGAAAAGAAGCTCCCGGGCATCCTGGACTACTTTGGGTGGTGCACGTGGGACGCCTTCTACCAGGACGTGACCCAGGAGGGCGTGGAGGCCGGTCTCGCCAGCTTGTCGGCCGGTGGAGCCCCTCCCAAGTTCGTCATCATCGACGACGGTTGGCAGTCGGTGGGGTCCGACGATCGGCCGGAGCAGAACGAGGAGTCGACGAAGGATAAGATCGGCCAGCCACCATTGTTGAGGCTGACCAACATCAAGGAGAACAAGAAGTTCCAAAAAGAAGGCGCCGCGAGCATGGGAATCGAGAACATTGTACGGATCGCCAAGGAAAAGCACGGGCTCAAGTACGTGTACGTGTGGCACGCCATCACGGGCTACTGGGGCGGGGTCCGGCCCGGGGTGGAAGGCATGGATCAGTACGGTTCCAAGATACAGTACCCCGTGATCTCGTCCGGGGTGGCCGGGAACGAACCGAGTCTCAAGACGGACGCCCTGACGGTTCAGGGGCTGGGCTTGGTGAACCCCAAGCAGATCTACCGGTTTTACAACGAGCTCCACGGGTACCTCGCTGGTGCCGGTGTGGACGGCGTGAAGGTGGACGTGCAGTGCATCCTGGAGACCCTTGGGGCCGGGCTGGGCGGCCGGGTCCAGCTGACCCGCCAGTACCACCAGGCGCTGGACGCCTCCATCGCCAAGAACTTCCCAGACAATGGGTGCATCGCCTGCATGAGCCATAACACAGACGCACTCTACTGGTAAGTGTTTTAATTTTGGATTGGGAATTTCTGGTCCTTAATTGTTTGCTACTGGACTTGATTAAAGAACAAATGAATGAACAGCTCGAAGCAGGCCGCGGTGGTGCGGGCGTCGGACGACTTCTACCCGAGGGACCCGGTGTCGCACACCATCCACATCGCATCGGTGGCCTACAACAGCGTCTTCCTGGGCGAGTTCATGCAACCCGACTGGGACATGTTCCACTCCCAGCACCCGGCGGCCGAGTACCACGCCTCCGCGCGAGCCATCAGCGGCGGGCCAATCTACGTTAGCGACGCCCCTGGCAATCACAACTTCCAGGTGCTCAGTAAGCTCGTCCTCCCCGACGGGTCCATTCTCCGGCCCCGGCTCCCCGGGCGCCCCACCCTCGACTGCCTCTTCTCCGACCCTGCCCGCAACGGAGTCAGGTCAGTTTTCTCTTCCCCTCGCCTTTCCTTTCGAACCAGTTTCGTTTCTGATTAATCAATTTTGTGCATCATTCCTTACCCCTTATCTAAATGTACACAGCTTGCTAAAGATATGGAACATGAACAAGTTCACTGGAGTGGTGGGAGTCTATAACTGTCAGGGGGCTGCCTGGAACACGGTGGAGAAGAAGAACACCTTCCACCAGACAAAAACCGAGGCACTGACCGGTGTCGTGAGGGGCCAAGATGTTCACCTCCTCGCAGAGGCTGCCATTGATTCGGACTGGGATGGAGACTGCGTGACCTACCGTTACAGTGATGGCGATCTAATCCGCCTACCCAGCGGCGCCGCCATACCAATCTCCCTCAAAGTCCTCGAACACGAAATCTTCACCGTATCGCCCATCAAGGTCCGTTCTTCCACCTCATTTTTCACATTGTCTTGCAAAGTGTGTCTTTAGAATATCGTATAGGCTAATCTGTCCTTCTCTTCAGGTTTTGGCTCCCGGATTCGAGTTCGCGCCGTTGGGCCTGATCGACATGTACAATTCGGGCGGCGCCATTGTAGGGCTGAGTTACCAAGTAGGCAATGGATCTGTCTCCCCCGATTTCGACTTTGTCTTGGCAAATGGGATTGGTTTTGGGCAGCCACTGGAGAACAGGGGCTCGGAGGCGGTGGGAACAGTTGCAGTGGAGGTGAAAGGCTGTGGCAGATTTGGTGTCTATTCCTCAGCAAAGCCCAGAAAGTGTATGGTGGGATCCGAGCTGGTGGAGTTTTCTTACGATTCTTCGTCTGGCCTTGTGACCCTGACCTTGGAGAGCATGCCGGAATCGGGAAAACAAGCTCACCTCGTCCTCATTGAGGTGTGAACAAACTGAGGAGCATTTGATACCATGGCGTCTACAAATAGGATCGATTACACCCCATTGAGAAAAAAAATCAACTGGCATGAATTTATTGCCTAAGTCAGAGTGTTAAACAACGTGTACCTAAAATAAATTTATTTAATTTTTTCATCAACATAATTAATATGTGACAGAGCGAATATGATTAATGATATCCTTCTATTTTTCAAATTTCTCTTCAACTTCTTCGTATCCATGCTAATTCTATGAAATATTGTAGGAGAAATAAAATATTGCATGCAGTAGATGTATATGGGCTGCAAGATTCACATGTGTTGGATGCATATGAGCCAAATGGCGCTGCCTATAAATCTCAGCCTATAAATCTCAGGTGGCAGTAGATGGGTTTATATCCCACCCTCGTGAGATATCCTATTTTTGCCGAGCCTTAAAAAAGTGGACTGCGTGCAATACAGTATTTAGCTATGAGCACAATCTTAGTTAACGTTTTGGACCTAATTAATTTATTTAACAAACCTTCTCAACTGTGTATGTAAGCATCATATAAAGTTCACTTAGGCCCAGGCCCATATATTCTGTCCTATTAAAATCAAATTTGAAACTTTTATTAAATAGATTTATTAGGTGATTATTATTTTTTATTTTATTTCTTTTAACTGTAACTTACCTCGTGCTTTATTCTTGCCACATGAATCCTTTTATATAGTTAACGGCAGTTTAGAACGTTGCCTGATCAAAAGGGCCAAAGAGATACATTAACAACATTATGAGTAGTCGATAAAACTAACGGCTAAAGTAAATATGCTTCAAAAATTTTTTACTACCGGATTAAGCAGCAGTAGTTAGCTCCTGTAGAGACGGTTTGAAAGGACTCTGAGGCTCATCTGTTGCAGCCTTTCTGGTACACAGGAAAAAGTTTGTCCACATCTCAACACAGCCCGTGGCTATGGTTAGAGTCGTGGGTATTGGACCTTGAGCATTCAAATTAACGTCTAATATGTCCAAATCTGAATCAGCCAGTACACCACTTTCATGAAATGAACCAGTAGCCATAAATTTCTGGATTGCATTTGACAGGCTTATTTTTGTGGGCCTGTAGAGCAGCAATCATAACATTGAATCATGGGTGGCTGTTTGTACCTTCCAAAATTCCAATGACCGACTAATTGAAGGATAAGTTAAAACTGCAAGGCAAAATGGAAAAAGCTTTTGGTTTTGATGCCTCGTTCCTATGCAAAATGTAAGATAGAGTAGTGATAAAGAAAAGGAAGAGGGTATCCGTTTTGATGTTTTTTCGATTATAGACCAGCTTAACACTTGAAAAACAAAGATTTCAAAATTGACATGAAATTTGAGGTGAAAACTCTAGCTATTATATAAAAAAAATGTTAAAAGATGTGGGAAGTTGGAGAAATTATTGGATACTCCGAAGTATAACGTGGGATTTACCTTCACCATACAAGAACCATTGATCATCAGAATTGATAGCGCAAGTGCTAAAAAAGATATTCGCTAACAAATGCACAGTAGATCCTCTACCATCGAGAAAAATTCCCTTTTAAGATCAATAATTTCTGGGAGGTTTGGGCCCATTAGGTACCAGGAGTCTTATGAATGGTAGACAAGGACCCATAAAGAGCCAATAATTTGATATGGTGCAATAATACAAGGTCCGCAAACAATAACAAAATTGTGCAACAAGCCCATGCCTCGCTTCCCAGAGTTGGCCAGGGAAGAGTGGAAAACTATCAATCAACTACTGAACAAAAACCTTATTTTTCTAATACATAAAGAAACAAAAGCACTTCTTTTTCCTATACAAAGTAACCGTAGGCCATCCTTCGGAAGGAGGTCCACACGCTGCAAATGAACAATAGGGAAGGGGGCTTTTGGTTAGCAAGGTGGGATCGGCCCACCAGCAAAATTCCGAGCAAAACCGGAGGAGCGCGTTCTTGCTCCGGTCTTTCTTCTCTGTTTTTTGTTTTTTGTTTTGGAGTCGAAGAGTTGACCACGGGGCCCAATGGAAAAAGGTTTAGGCAGCCAGACTGGGCCGGCGGTTTAGGCAGCCAGACCGAGCCGCTGGCCGGCCCAGTCACACCTGGCTTTGCCGAAACCGAGACGCGACTTTTCCAAGTCGTACTCGACCCACGTATCCCGCTGCTGGTGGTGCCCGATCACGTATGCCTCCATGGGCACCAAGTCCGAGTTCCCGAAGGTGAAGCAGAACACCCCCTCCGACACTCCATACAGCAGCCGGTCTCCCCACACCGACAGCTCCGCCCCACGGAACATCAGCACTACCTCCGGCACGCGATCAACGGCTACCTTCGCTACCGCCCCGCTGAAGCACAGATCTAGTGCCCCCTCGTACACGTATCCCTCCACCTCCTTCAGCAGCCCCCTCGTCTGCTCCACAAACTCTTTCCTCAGCGCAGTGTAGACGGGGCCCAGCAGGAAAGTGAACTGGGTCCCCGAGTCTACCATGGTCTGGCCCGCCCCGGTGTGGTCTGGCACGAACACCGACTTGGGCACCTGCAGCAGCCTGTCCCTCACCCGGATCCCCTCCAGCTGGATCGAGTAGGCGATCCGGTCGAAGTATGGGAGGGGCAGTGAGATTTCGATCAGAGGGGTGTAGTTGAGCGCAGAGAGCCAGGGGGTGTCCGGGTCACCCAGGACCAGGACCCCGAGGGATTCATTGCTGGATATGCAGTAGGAGAAGCGAGGAAAGCCCATCTGCGAGACGAAGGAGAGGGCCCCTCTGTTCATGCCCAGCAGGCCCACGTTCTTCGAGTCCTCCTCCGGGTTGGAGCTGTACGTAGAGTTCATGCAGCCGAAGACCGTGCCGGGCAGCCTCGACGAGTTCTCGCCACTCCCGAGCTGGAATGTCTCGGAGGCGAGCGTCCCCTCAGAGGAGGAGGCGTCGGCGTAGGAGAGGATAACGTGGCAGAGACTGGCGGTGCTGCATGAGGCCGGAATCGGAAAGTCGCGTGTCTTGGCCGTGCAGATTTGTGAGGAGCAGGGGATTGGGGAGTAGGAGGAGGAGCGAGAAGGGAAGAAGGAGGAGGCCGATATGTTTTTGCTGCAGCGAAGCCATGTGAGCTCGCTGCCGGTGTCGATGACGAAGGAGACGTTCTGTGGAGGGGTTCCCACGGAAAGGGAGACAGCAAGCGAGACATTGTGACGGAAGAGGAGGCTCTTGGCTGGTTTTGGGAGCGATGCACGTGCTATATGTTGGGTCGTCAGCGGCAGGACAACTGACTTGGATGAGACGAAAATGCGCTGCTGAAATAGGAGCAGAAACAGCAGGTGAAGATGAAAAGGAAATGAAGCAGCAGAAGCAGCCATGAACGAAGGACCCCAGATGGGGTTTATGTACAGATTTAGAGTAGTGAATTTTGTTTAGTCAGTGAGGTCCTTAGCGAGAGTTGTGATTTAGAAAGGGGGATGAGCAAGGTGGGAACTGGGAACTTGGAAAAACCAAAATTTCAACATTAAAAAATACAAAAGTTCGGTCAGGAAAACGATAGTATTCGTCCTATCTGGATCAAAAGCTGAAGCCTGAAATGAAATCAGCAGTGTTGGGTTTGGTGCGGTGGTTTCTGTAACATCCTAAATCAGTCATCTTTTCTGCATTTGCCAATTAATAATTGCCTTTATGCTGCCTGGTTTCAGCTCATTGTAATTAATTAGTTACTCGATTGATTATTAACTGTGATGTACCGACGAAAGTGAAGCCATGAGTAATTCAACCAACTTCCCCTCGTAATGTATGTATGCAAACTTTTCTGCAAGGAGAAACTAAGGGGACCAATGAACAAGAAAAGGTCAGATATTTCAGAAAGATGCCAATGTACACATTGGAGCACATGGTGTAAGGCCCACCCCTCTACAGACCGAAGTAAATAAACACAAGCAACGAAATGCTACATGGTAACTCGTACTAGAAAGCCTACTTCTGTAGTTTACACGTAAAATGCACATGAAAATTGGTGATCTGCTAGGAAATGTACTTGTGTGTCGCACAAATTGAAGTGGAAAACAGTTCGCTTGGGGATTGCGACTTCCAAAGTTCAATGTCTGTAGTCATACTGGAGACCTTTTTTTATAGCAGTGTAACAGGAGACAAATGACTCATTAGATTGTGACATTGAGTACCTAAATTTAATCCGACAAATTATAAAAAAGGTTCCTTAGCATTAAATAAAAGCTTGGATTTCGGACAAAATTTGAGATTCTCTGATGAGGACTGTGTTGCTTTTAGATTTAGATTATTAAGACGTACAAGCTACCGGTTCAGAAAAAAACTCCCATCTTCTAGAATCTAATTTATGAGAAAAGACTTAAAGATGCACAATGCACATGAAATGGAATGTCCCACAGGCGCAACACACACACACCTCACCACATGCAGCTTTAAAAAGGCTATCTGAGAAGAAATGCTTTGCAAGTTTTCAGTTAGCCACAATAGGGAACGAGAGATTAGTAGATTACGTGTACGAAAGGGCAATTTCATGCAAAAAAGTAGAGGTTGAGCCATCCAATCCTATAGAGACAGGATTAGAAATCGGAGGAGCACTTGGGAACTGAAGAAAAAAGTTGGCGACTGTATCTTGTCGCATGGCTTAGAAGCTACGTGTAGAAGAAGCCTAATCAAGCAATTGTGACGATGCTAGTCTTGCGTGGAGTGAGCCATTGGAAAAATATTATGACTGTCCAAACAAGCCTGCTATTGACGGAAATCCACTACGTCAGAGAAATAGCAACACTTCTGTGTCTGCTCACGTTGACGAGATGTGGGTAAAGTGACACTTTTGTACGGACTCGGATCACTCAACCAGCATATATACCTTGGGTTAGCTGGAACCATACGCATGACCTCACTGTGTTTGACCCCAATGTCGTGTTTCACAGTTGGGTTGCTTCATTGGCCTGAATTGGATAGTGACCGGGGTGGAACACAATCAGAACATAGAAAACAAAAAAAATAGTACACTTTCTTAATCTTTGACTTAGATCCTATGTTCAAATGCACATTACACTAATCTCGTTTTGGGATGTTTTATAAAAAATCTCTAATGTCGTATTTAACAAATTAAATACAGTAAATATATTACTAAATAATTAATTATAATAAATAAAGAGACACAGAATTTTAGCATAAAATTTTTTCTTAAATTAAAAGTAAAAAATCACAGGGCAAATCAACTCAATCAACTAATCTACTATAATAAAATTCAATACAACCACATTTCAAAGAGGTTTAATTCTCTTTTATTTATCATAAAAAATATTTTAAAAAAATGTATAATAAGGTTTAAGTGGCTTAGTCTTTTTTTTTTTTTCTTTCTTTCCCTTTGCACATTGCACATACACCTTTAAACTTTGAAAAACTGATATGTAAAATTAAGATATAGATGATGAGATCTCCCGTTCCGGTGTCGCTTGCCAACACAAAAACCTCTCACACAGTCGCCCTCCTCTTTCTCTCTTCACGGACACACCAAGCAACTTCCCGCTCTGTTTCGTTTCTGTGCACTGGAAAAATTTCTGTTTTATTTCGTCTTTTTACGTCGTGCATTCACTGCCCACGTTCTGGAAAAAAAACATCTGGCCTTTTGTTTTCTTCCTTCAGACGTCCTGCGCACACACGGCACTCACTTTTCCGTTGTGTGTTTATCTCCCATGCCGGAATCCTGCGCGGCTGATTTTCTTTATACGTATCATTAACACATGCATATCAATTCAAACACGGGCTTATCAATAACGTGGGTGGGGCCACTCATGGGGTGGACCCCAATCCACAGCATCTTCGGAGTGTTCCCACAGCAAATTAATGGAAGCGGTTTGGCTGAGATTGGTGCTCCCTCTCCACCACCACCACCACCGAAAAATTTTTTATATTATTTTTGACAATGATCCTAATATAAGAAACGTATAAAAATTATTGATATTTGAAATTAATGACATATATGTTTAAGTGTATATTAGTATTAAAACCGCTAATATGCACTAAGTACCTTCTATCTTAATATGAAGAGTTTCTACAATTTTTTGGTTAGTTCATTGTCAAAGTAGAACATTTAAAATGCTTTCCTCGAGGGTTGACTGTCCACAACGGACTAAACTACGTTCCTTGTCCTCGTGGCTCAGTCGGTGATGGAACAAACTAGCTGAATTGGCACGCGCACGCATGAACCCTTCAAAAGTGATGTGCAAATTTTCAACATTCTTGACCACGGACAGATCATAGTATGCAAATAGCCACGAATAGTCGCCTTCCCTTATAGATCTCGAACAGAGCTCAATCTCCATATGCAACTGATTTGGATACGAATCAGCAGATAAAAGCATCGAAAATGGAGGGGCCCTCAGTAACTCAAATTGGTGTCCTTTGCGCCTCACGTTTTGACTGTAGAAGGATTACTTAGCAGTGGGGTTGTTTCTTAGATGACCTCAGTTATAAAAGGGTAAAGTTTGGGAAGATAAAAAAGGAAAAGGACAACGAAGATGTCCTCTCCATGCCTTGTCCCCCTAGCTTATATGGTTTATAGGCTAACCGACGAATGTGATGGGCAGCTGATTCCCAAATGTACACCTCGAGTTAAATCTGCCAGTGTATTGGGTAAACTACGACGCCTGGATGTGTGAAGTGAAAAGAATGAAATTTGATAGCCTTCTGAGGTGCAGCAATAGGTGAAATGGATTTTAATCTAAGGATATCTTGTGCATTCTGCTGTAGGAACTGAGCACAACATTTTAGCGGTAGATATTGTGATTGACAGAACATAGCATGACAGAGAAGGAAGCAAACACATGACATAAAACAAAAGGACAAGGAGAAGTAGTATTCAGTAGTCACCGAGTACTACCACACCACATTAATGCATTTGCATAGCCTGAAAATTTTCATAATCACTTTGGTTTAACAATCTTCATCTACTCATTCAAGAGTACTGTTATATTTGGCAGTTCATCTTAATTCAAGTTAACTTTATTGTTGACTTGTGTGTATCCTCCTTCAATTCGAAAGCTGTTGTTTCCTCTGTAGAAGATTGAAAATTAAGTACGTGGAATCTGATGCGTAGTGGAAGCTAGAGAATCACAGGACAGAACTAATAAATTTCTTTCTGCTCAAATTCAAACAGAATTATAAATCATATCTGAGTTTTCATACAGATCAATCGTAGAAGATAAGATTCACAGCTGAATCCACATAAAAAAGAAGAATATGAAAGAGTTACTTGAGTCCAATAACATAGCAGAGCTCCCAGAACGAACTGCTTGTTCTTCCGAGAGAAAATTTTCATTCATAAATCTCCTACCAAGCAGAATTATTACGACGTATTTATACTAAGAAGTTCCACTGCCTCGGTTCCGCTATCAGCCAATTCTTAGATCCCTGAACCCAAAAATGTCTTACACTACTTAACCAGAAAATTTTAGTAAATTACCAATTTACCTTCTAACAGCTTCCAGACATGACCAAGTGAGTATTTATCACTGCATCAGAAGCTCAGTAGAGGATCGCAAAGGTCTCATCCAAAATTGTCAACTTCTCAACTATTTGTTGTCGAAGTAATCAAAACTCACCCGTCCACCATTAAAACTCACCTATACGCTGCCATTAGCTATCCTGTTTATGGATACGTATGTCCCAGATATTGAACTTACGAGTCCCACCATAATAATCAGACTGCAAACTGTAACCTGAACATTCCAAAGAACGGAAATAACACGAGTGGGTACACCAATATCATATGGAATTCATTACAAACAGAAAGTGTTTCCTCTTACCTGACTCCAATGCAGCCTTCCTCTCATAATGCTTAAGTAACTAGCACATGGAATGATTAAAGCCTGCATTGATATGTAAGCATATAGTTGATATAATGCCAACTTTTTATTTCATAATTAGGAATTGCACAAGATGGGAACTTACAATAAGCATGGCTACGAAAGAACCAATCAAAGCCATCAAAAGACCTGCAACAATGTGTCAAGTAGATCACGAATCCAAACTTTTTTATCTTTTTAATTTATTCGAGATGGCCATCTGATGTAAAAGAACACAATATTGCCATTTAGAAACTTACCAAAAAAGGGGAAAGACAATCCCACCAGCAGAGTTGATAAGACCAAACATGTTCTAATAAGTAAGGAGACGCTATGAGAATTGAACCATGCCATGGGCAAGAGCTCTTCTAAACTCAAAGCAACTGGGCTGAGTGTTAGCGCATACTTCATCAATGGATTTACCACCTACGAATCCATTTAAACATTACAATAAAAATCGTATTAATCAACTTATTTCTCCATCGTAAGCTCTATTTTACCAATGTGCATATTTAGCTTACCGTTGTCCAGACTGCAATTTTGGAAGCCAGAAGCTGGTTAGGCAGATTTAATGTGAATTGAGGATCTACGGTTTCACCGAATATCAGAAACCCAGATATGGCCACCCCACAATAGAGAATTGTGCAAACCGCGAAACTGCATTTAGCATTAGAAAGGAGGCAATTGGCATCGAATTCAGCAAAACATTTGCAAAAATCGGCCTAATTAGATGTACTTTATGCTATGTAGTTGACATATACTCCTATATATTTAGAGTCGTTACTAAGGCTGTAACTCTTCAAGTGCATGATCTCTGATGATCAAGTGACAAAAGTTACTACACCAATTAGATAAACGTTAGGTGGCAAACAAAAATTTAGCATAATTTTTTGTTCAAGATAAGAAAAGGAATCAAATACAGGTCTGTCTCCCCTACATATTGTTACATGCCACCTAAATCAAGGCCAATTATATATTAAAATAGAAGCAGACTAGCACCTTCAACATACTTATCGTTTCTTGGAACCAAACCTGATTAGAAGAACTGATGGAAACTTTGATGGATTCTTCATAGATGAGTAGATGTTCGGGAAGACAGAGTGGCCGGCATAGCAAAAACCATACAAGCCAAGCGCCACGGGAAGGTTCCGAATGTCCAAGGCTGATCCACCGGGATGAAACCCAACTTCTTCCATTCCCACCCACAACAAGCAAGAGGCCACAAGTACTGAAGCCATCACTCCTCCAGCTAAAAGACCATTATCCGGAATATATGAGCACTTAGAGCTCAAACTAAGAAAAGAAATTAATGCATATAGGATCAATTTAGAGGGTGGGAAACCTGAAACGTAAGATAGAAGCTTGAGGTCTCGGAGCCAAGCCGTAGGGAGAACAGCAATGGTAGCTACAATGGCAAAGAGCTTGTTAGCGGTAAGATGAACTCCGAGTATGTCCATATAAGCCTCCGGGAATAGTGACGATAGGTTATCACCCATTAATATTAAGAATTCCACACTGGCACCCTATGGAAAAATAATCGCTTGATAAATATTAACGAAGTACATATTGATGCAGAAATGCAGTATGTCTTCAGTCTTCTTCCATGAAAAACCGCTACTGAATATACTGAAATGAAATATGAAAAATGAGGAGTACAAACACTTACATATAACTCCAAATACAAGAGTATCTGCATCAACAAAGGTAAATTGTCAGTCTTGAGTCAAAATTACAACCTAAAGAATGTCAAACTTTTACAGAAATGAATACCTCTCTCTCTCTCTCTCTCTGTCTCTCACACACACACACACACCATTCTCATTGTACGTTCAGAGTGGAAATTTAGGACCATCATTGCACAAGGCTAATATGAAACATACTTTCAGCCATAATGTAAATATGAGTAATGAAATATAATAGGAAAAATTGCGCTTTCTTGATCACATAATGTAACTCCAACTAAAAGCTCTATATATTTATTACCATCATGGTGGGTTCCCGTTGTGAAGAAAATGATTTCAAAACATATCATTTAATGAAGTCTAAGAAAATTTTCCAATAGATATTAGATTGAATGGGTTTATATGCACCCCAATAATCTCCTCAGTGCCCCAATCTCCTTATAAACCCCTTTATGAATTTATGAGTAAATTGGTGTATTAAAGAGATTGTTGGGGTGCATATAGACTCATTCTATTAGATTTAGTATACTTATGGTTTAAAACTATGTTTGATTTAATGCATTTGCACACTAGCTAATTTTTCAAAATATACCTTTCTTTTAAAAAAGATAATCAACTCACAAAAAGGTGATAATATGAATGGTAAAATACTCTTAGACCCCATGAATTATCATCTAAACACACTCATCCTCCATGACTAGTGAAAACCTACCCATAGTATGGTGATGACAACAATAAAAAAACATTATGGTTGTAAATTTTTTGAAAACTTAACTGAAACGATTAGGCGACCCTTTGTCCCAAATGCAGCTTGTGCAATGTCCGGATAATTGTAGAGACCAGGGGTGCTCTCCAGGCATCTTTTCAACAAAAATCCTGTGTAGCATGAAGTGATACTGAACGCGATAAGTACCAAGAGGGCTAGCCACCCCCCTTCTTTGATTGCGTATGGAGTTGAAAGAAGTCCCACTCCGCACAAAACATTAATACCTGTTAATGAGAGGCTCATTTTAAATATAGAAACGATATACACATATTACAAACATCGCATGTTTAGGCTGGCGTTTTTGGGGAGCCATCCCTCCACAATAAACAAGGTTTTTAATCAGCATCATAGTAAGCAACTTTTACAGTTCTTTTCATTTATATATTGTCATCTTCATTCTAAGTCCTCAAATTCAGAAACATAATGAGTCAAGAACTCTGAATATCAAAGTAAGAGCAATCTTTTGCAATTCTAGATGTCTTTCTCTTTCTCTTCTTTTCTTTATGAAAATTGAATTCTAGCTCTTCGTGTATGACAAAGGAAAGAAACTAGGAGGAGCTTCATCAATGTAAAGGGTTAATTACTTCCAAATATCAATTTGAATTCTCAAGGTTCACAGTAAATATCAAATATTACAGGATCACATAGTACGTACTGATGACAGTTGCAAAACCCCCTTTAAGATACAAGCAACCCATCATTATTTCCTGTCAGTCTGACTGGCCTCAGTCACTGGAGCCCCGTGACCAGCCTATATATAGGGCTCCAAATATAAGAATATAAGTACATAGAGGCAGCTTGCCATCTATGTTCAACTGCCCTCTTATATACAATGTTCAGAATCTATGTGGGCTGGTCACGGAGATATGGTCTGAAAACATTCTCATTTCTTTTATTATATTAAATAATGTAATATGTTTTATTTGGAAAATATTTTTCAGACTGGTTTTCCATGACCAGCTCTGTAACCAGCCCCCATGGGGTTCTGAATATGGCACATAGGAGGACACTGATTCATAGGAATCAATGCCCCCTTATATACCATATTCGCCCTTATGTATCATGTTCGTCACGGGACTCTCGTCATGCTAGACACTCTTTTATTTGTCAAGGTTGCGAGTGTTCCAAATAATGTAAGATCAAACCAGGCTCGTTATAGGATGTAAAAACATTTCTATGCAAATTAGGATAGTAAGATTCTTTTCAATAAAAGTGAGAAGAGGACTTAACGTAACAATTACAGTATTTTTCATGTTCCCTCTTTCATGTGACCCGAGCCTAAGAAATGCTCAAGAGTAGTCAGAGTTCAAGATCGGTGGTATACATATTAGCGCCGATGGCTCCTAAGCATTCCTTGCGCTTGGCTCACAGATAACAAGGACATTAAGCTAACTGAAAGCGCGAAAATAAGAATATCAATTACGTTCTTTGCATGGTCGAATTCGTAGTACCTACAAATGTGGTGTGGGAAAAAAATAGATATACCGTTAAGTAGTGACTGAACATAAGAAGATCGACGGCGAACTCCTATGTGCCGTACCGAGAGACTTTTCCCGGATGCTCTAGATGAGGTTTCACGTGTTAGAAGATTAGGCAGCTTCTTGTCTTCCAGGTCAGATGGCAGAAAGAGTTCACTGATCGGAGACTCAATTTCCTGTTTTGAAGACACTTTCAATAAGAACGAACTGCCCATTCGAGCTAAATTTGCTCCTGCTTGCAATACAACACCGGGAGGCGTAAAATTGCTGTACATGTCCATCGATTCTCTGCACACACCAAGCTTAAACATTGGATGAAGAATACTACATTGATGCATCACCTGTTATAGTTTGAATAAAGTGAATAAAAAGAGAAGGTAATCCATTATTTTTATGACATTGTTACACTCAACATACATGCATTATCCACGAAATACCTCTAAAACATCTGTTACAATGATTAGCAATAATTTATCAAACAAAAAAATCCGAAATAATTTGCGCTTCCAATATTTTTTTTAATGGTGATGTTGGTATTCATCATGCAAGTTTTGTTCTACGTTATTAAACATGTTAACGACCAAACAGAAGAAGAAAACTCACAGAAATGTGGTTTAAGAGAACCAACCCGTAAGTTTTTGGCCAAGAGGAACCGTAGAGAGCCTCGTCATTATGATCTGCTGTAGCTTCTGACGCATACTCTTCGTCGGCATCTTCGTATTCATCTTCTTCTGACATGTTTTTCTCATCATTGTTTTCAAAATCGAAACCCCAATTAAGTTTCTGCTCTTCGTCCGTCTTCATCATCGCGGGCTGGCTTTGGAAGGGAAGATAATCGAGAGAAAGTGGGAAAGACGTCGACGAAATTATCGTGTTTGGAAAGGGAAGGCCAGAGATGCAGACTTAAGAACCATGCAGGGTTTGGACTCACTCGAAATAAACGTGGATTTGTATAGAAACAAACCCCATTCACGGAGATGGTATCCGGTGGAACATGTTCTGCTTATACATTTATTAATATTTTAATACGTAAACTCAAATTTATGCCTCAACTTTCTCACTCGAAATAAACGTGGATTTGTATAAAAACAAAAACTTATGATTTGGATTTGGACGTAAGTCCCCCGTTCACAGAGATGGTATTCGGTGGAACTGTTCTGCTTATACATTTATTAATATTTCAATACGCAAACTCAAATTTATGTCTCAATTTACTCCCTTTCAAACTTGTTAAAATTATCTAAACATGTCTAACTATTATTAAGTCTGCATACTTACCTCGCAGCGGTTAATTAGATAATTTCCCCCCTTCGTGTCCCCATCCCATCCTATGAAGAATTGGCTTCCGCAGGAGATAAATTTTTGGGCGCCGATAAGATATGCCTAGCACCAATTCTAAATCAACATGTCTATCGCTATATGGGAAAGTCGTTAGCCGTCTGCTTTTTCGTCAACTCGACCGAGCAATGCTAAATTTTTATTTTTCCTCCATTACCATTAACCCAACTCCTAACCCTAAGACCAACCTGTTGACTATGGGAGACTATTCTCCCTCCTCTCCTTGGCCCCTGATTAGGGTTGCAAGCAGGTCGGGTAGGGCCAAGCCAATGTGAGGCCCTGACCCTAGCCATAAAATTAATATCTCAGCCTTGACCCAAGGCGGACTTTCAAAATGCCGACCTAACCTTACCCTAAATAGGCTTGGGCCAAGCTTCAGACTTTTTATATTTAAAATTTTTTTGAGTAAAAAAATAAATGTAACATTCAAAATAAGCTTTTACTTATAAATAAAATCTTCTTGAGTTAAATTATTTTTATAAAGATATTAAAATCATGCTTGAAAGTAAAAAAATGTCATCTTATTAGAGAAACATAGATGAAACAAAGAGATAAGAAATCAATATAATACAATACAGGATTCAATCAATCGATACAAGATGCTCTTTTTATCTTGCCCTTAACTTGCATAAAAGAATATAATATAGGATTCAATAAGTATAAATTGCCTCAACACTACGCTTCATCGAGTTTTAGGAATAAATATTTATAAAAAATTGACCACATCAATTAAATTATAAATGTAACCTCCAAAGGCCAAAAAAATTACCTCATCTACTTTCCTCTAGCGCACAAGAACAATGTGCTTTAGCTGTCAATAGGTATCTCTCTAGTGCATAAAAGACATCTCGTGTGTAGTTGCCTAAAACGAAATATATCCTCTACGACTTATATGTTTGTTGGCATAACAATAGTAAATAATAACATTTACCAAAAAGCATATTGAAACAAAATGTTAGAAAGAATATATCTGCACATTAACTAAAGACATGCACCGGTGAAATAGCATCCACAAGATATAACCCATGATATATTCATAAACAATTGATATATCCATAAACTAATCACAAAAATTGGTTTAGTAGAGCATGTTGTGGGCGGGGTTCATCTTCTGGACTTTTTTCCATGGGCCTGACCCTACCCTAAATGTCACATTCTAGACACCCCTATCCTTGAGCCGAACCCAGTCTAAGGGGAAGGCGACATGCACTGCACTACGAAGTAATGTCGGTTTGTGAAAGACTTGACCCCTACTTGGGTAGTTCACTATGGAGTTGCGCACATCCACTTTGTACAAAAGTAAAATGAGAAAATAAAAGATTAGTAAATGAAAATCAGTCAACTCATCAACCTACATACTTAAATCCAAAATAGCCTACACATGGCTAAAGTATAAGTGTCACACCCCGGCGATGCCCGACCCGAGCCGAACCCGGTCCAGGGGCCGGTCAAGCGCGCGGGGGCGACGAAGTGAAAATTTAGAAAACAATCTAGCAGAAGACTTAATCCCTAACCACGAGCGATTAACAGAAACACGGAGTGCGCACAATCCTTTGAGCAAGAGTAAATAAAAGGGAAGAAAATGTGTTGCTTATCACAAAGTAAACAACAATCTCAAACCCACAAGCTTAGTTAAGTAAAGCCCACACCGGCTCAAAATAAGTCGTAAGCATCACAACTGCAAAATATGACATACATCCAAAACAAGAACCCTACACAAAGGTTCGAACATAAAGCATGAAACAAACGCAGGTAAGTCACGCAACGATCTCCATCATCACACCCAAGCTACCTCTGACCTTTCCTCAAAGAGGCAATCCTGTCCGTCTGCGTGTCGCACCACGCAGCCCCAAATCAAAACACAAAAGAGGGGTGAATTTTAACACTCAGCAATGGTTTTAATATCACTGTCAACGTAGAAAATACGATAGCTTAGAAATGAGATCATTCAAATCAAAGATTTACATAGTGCATCACTTTCTGATCACACATTCATATCACCTAACACTGCATCATAATGCATAATTCAACCTGCATGGATGTATCTCTAGCATACATATTCCCACATGCATTCACATCATAACCAATCCCGCATGGATGTATCTCTAACATACATATTCCACATGCATAACATCAAAATCAACATTCATGGATGTATCTCTAACATACATATTCCACATGCATAACATCAACACCAACATGCATGGACGTATCTCTAACATACATATTCCCACATGAATAATATCATCACAACCTGCATGGATGTATATCTAACATACGTATTCCACATGCATAACATCATCCCAATCAACCTCCATCAAGGAGTAATCACACATTAATGTCACACAGACGGGAGCATTGATAAGGCCACGAAGGCGTGTCATGGTCCAAAATTCTACACAAGAATTAAAGAAAAATCGGGGTTGTTAATCCCTAATACTGCTCGCCCTAGACGATCCTGGCCAAGGATGTCCCATTCTCACACAGAGAATCTAGAGCAGGGGTGTTGCCCAGGGACATCTCCTGCGGAGGGAAGAGCCCGAGTTCTCACACAGAGAACCCTAGAACACGTGGTAGCGGGGTGCACACGGCATACCACACTGGATTCTCAGGGTCCAGATGACACACATAATAACATTCTCACATATCCGCAAGACAAGTACACAACTTGTCCCCACATCATTCCATTAAACAAGACTCAACCCGGGGAGTGCACTCGTTCCACACAGGAACTTCAAATCGTTCCACACAGGAACTTCAAATCAAAATATGTCCTTTCGGACCAATCAACTTGCTATTAATCCACGACCGATCAATCTGGCACACAATTTCATCACATTGCATCTAATCGGTCAAATTCGATTAATCACGATTAAGCCTCAATTGGAAATCCATTTTTATGATGCGTGCAGCATGGTACATGCGTGGGCAAAGCATACATGAATCCTAATCCATGATAAGTGCTCTTATCAGCCCCTAATGCATCATTCATAATCACAATATTAAGCTTCAACATCATCATTTAACCCCACATGTGTGTGTGTATCTAGTAGAAGCATTTCACATAATACATGCCATCATACTTAAAATTAAACTCACTACCACACTACACATGTGAATTTCCATATAAACATGAATTCCAGCGGAAATCATAGGAGAAGAATTGTTGAAATCATAGCTAGATTCAAAACTTAACCACAAAGGCTAAACACATATAACATCACTCATTTCATCATTGAGTCATAACATTCATCAACATTCACACACCATTAACCACAATTTATCATGACAAATCAGTCCAACAATGATTGTAGTCGTACTGAAAATATGCTTAACCAAAGGGAAACAACTATTCATAATTTCAAAATAACGATTTCAACATCATGCCACAAGACATAAGTCATTCCACCATCTCTAAGCATATATCTCAACTCCATAAACTTAATAGCATGCATTTCCAGTAGCCTAACATAGCTTAAAACACTCCACATTCATATAAAATTGGCAAGCTAAAGTGAAATTATCAAAATAGACATCATATGCACAACACACAATTTCCTGTGTAGCCGATCGATCGCCCTTCAGGCCGTTCGATCGGTTACACACAAAAATTTGAAATTTTCAGTTTAGCCGATCGATCGCCCTAGACGTTAAGTATATGTCTAGGTTCATTTGACACAAAAAATAAAAATTTCGACGGTGGGGCCCACAGGGGTCCCGCCAAAACCTTAATTTTCGGAAAAATAGTAAAAATTCCGAAAAATCTCAAAAATTCACATTTGGTTTAAAATCACTTAAAACCACTAATATTGAAGTTAATTTTGGTTAAAACCACCACAAACACTATTTATTTACGAAATCACCGAGTAAGATCAGAAAACACGTAAATCTCACGATAACTAATAATTAACGAAAACCAAAACCCGGTTTAAAGATGAGGGTCCTTACATCCTCCCCCTCTTAGGAATTTTGGTCCCCCAAAATTCGCTAGAGGTCAGCGTCAAAGAGATGAGGATACTTCTTTCTGATTTCGTCCTCCGTTTCCCACGTGGCTTCCTCGACTCCATGATTCCTCCACAACACCTTCACGAGTGGGATTGCCTTTTGCCGAAGTACCTTCTCCTTTCGGTCAAGAATCTGAATAGGTATCTCCTCGTAGGAAAGATTCTCCTGGAGCTCCAACGGCTCAAAATCCAAGACATGAGTAGGATCCGGCTCATACTTCCGAAGAAGTGAGACGTGGAATACATTATGGATATCGGCCAGTCGGGGTGGAAGTGCAACCCAATAAGCTGTGGCGCCAATCCGCTCCAAGATCTCGAATGGACCAATAAAACAAGGTGACAACTTCCCCCGTTGTCCAAATCGAACAACACCACGAGTCGGAGAGATCTTAAGGAAAACATGATCACCAACACCGAACTCCAACTCCCGCCGTCACCTATCGGCATAACTCTTCTGACGGCTCTGAGCTGCCTGCAACCTCTCCCGGATAAGGCGTATCTTCTCCACTGACTGCTGGATAAGATCTGGGCCAGTGAGAAGGTGATCTCCAACCTCACTCCAACACAACGGTGATCGGCAAGGACGCCCATAAAGCGCCTCTAAAGGTGCCATCCGGATGCTCGCTTGGTAGCTATTATTATAAGAAAACTCAACCAGCGGCAAATGTTGCTCCCAACTTCCTTTTCACTCAAGGATACAAGCCCGAAGCATGTCCTCAAGCGTCTGAATGGTCCTTTCGGACTGTCCGTCCGTCTGAGGATGGTAAGCGGAGCTAAGATGTAGAGATGTGCCCAAAGCACCCTGAAAGCTCTGCCAAAACCTCGAAGTGAACCGCGGGTCACGATCAGAGACAATAGATACTGGAATCCCGTGTAACCGCACGATCTCCCTCAAATATAGAGCAGCCAAAACATCCAAAGGAGTAGTCATTCTAATCGCGAGGAAATGAGCGGACTTAGTAAGTCGATCAACAATCACCCAAACCGCATCATTACCACTCGACGACCGTGGCAGTCCGGAAATGAAATCCATAGTGACGTGCTCCCACTTCCACTCCGAAATCGGAAGTGGTTGTAGTAAACCGCCTGGATGCCGATGCTCTGCCTTGACTTGCTGACATACAAGGCATTTGGACACGTAGACCACAATGTCCTTCTTCAACCCATTCCACCAAAATGTCCTCTTCACGTCGTGGTACATCTTCGTTCCTCCAGGATGGATAGAGAACTTAGAATGGTGTGCCTCCGATAGGATACGCTCTCTCAGCTCAACGGTGTTCGGCACACACCAACGACCCTTATACAACAAACTTCCATCGGACCTTTCCTCAAAACCCAACACTGCCTTCTCCCTTAGCTTAGCCTTAAGAGCTAGAATCTCTTCATCACTTTTCTGAGCTTCGACCACGTCATCCACCACACTAGAGCTAATAGAGAGATTAGCAAACCAGCTCCGTGTGTCCTCCAAAGTCAACTCTGGCCTTAGCTCGATGGCATCCTCATAAAGGAGCCACTCACAAACTCGCATGCAAGCAACCGTAGTGGCTGATTTCTGACTCAAAGCATCCGCCACCACGTTCGCTTTGCCCGAATGATACGATATCGTGAAGTCATCATCCTTCAAGAATTCAAGCCACCTTCTTTGCCTCAAATTAAGATCTCGCTGAGTGAACAAGTACTTCAAGCTCTTGTGATCAGTGAATACCTCAAACTTCTCACCATAGAGATAGTGCCGCCAAATCTTCAATGCAAAAACTACGGCCGCTAACTCCAAGTCATGAGTGGGGTAATTCCGCTCGTGCACTTGAAGCTGTCGAGATGCATAAGCCACCACTCTCCCATGCTGCATGAGTACACAACCCAAGCCGTGAAGAGAAGCATCACTATAGACCACGAATCCGTCACTCCCGGAAGGCAAGGTTAGAACTGGAGCTGAAGTTAGCCTCTTCTTCAACTCTTGGAAACTCTCTTCACAAGTTGAGTTCCACTCGAACTCTCATTCTTCCTTGTCAACTTAGTCATAGGGCTCGCAAGGCTAGAGAAACCCTCGATAAAACGGCAATAGTACCCGGCAAGTCCTAGGAAGCTACAGACCTCCGATGCACTCTTCGGTTGCTCCCAATTCAACACGGCTTCAACTTTCGAGGGATCAACCGCCACACCGTCTCTCGATATAACATGACCAAGGAAATGCACTTTCTTGAGCCAAAATTCACACTTGTCAAACTTAGCAAAGAGCATATGCTCCCGTAAAGTTCGCAAGACAATCCTCAAATGTGCTTCATGCTCTTTCTCATTGGCCGAATAGATTAAAATATCATCCACGAATATAATCACAAACCGATCAAGATAAGGCCGAAAGACTCGGTTCATCAAGTCCATAAATGAGGCAGGTGCATTAGTAAGACCAAAAGGCATAACTAAGAACTCATAATGCCCACATCGGGTAGCACAGGTGGGAGATCTCTCATATAAATATAACAAACTAGCACAGGTAGTAGTAGTTGACTGATGGCTCGAGTTTCCCCCTACTAATGCCACCATTACTTTTAGTTTTTTGTTAGTCGGTTCAAACATTGATTTTGAGAAAGTGAACTTACTCTGACTAAAATATCAAACAAAAATGCATAAAAAAAGACTGAACTTAAAAAAAGAAATAGAAATGTAGAGACTCTTCTTCCCTTTTCCCTCCTCCCCTTCCTTTGCTCCCCCCTAGCTCACTAAATTTTAATGAGAAGAAGAAAAACCAAGAGACCCTGCAAATTTTACAATTTTACAAATGGTAAAGACATGTGAAACATGAACAAACCATAATCAAATTTATATACATGCATCCACGATTTTATCATAGTCCTTTCTTATTGAAATCATGAAGCAAATACAGTGAAAAAAATCGAAATATGAGTCTAAGACACATATAACATCATGCTATTCTTAGGTAAGGATAATCATCACTATACTTCATCTAGAATGTGGAAACATGATTGATCACCAACAATTAGTATAACATGTGCAAGCATATATGCACATTTGCATGGTTGAACTTGCTAGATTCATCAAGAAAATCATGAAGTAGTCATCAAACATAAATTTATGGCAAGTAGAATATCATTATAAAATTGACTAAATATAGCCTAAATCATGCAATCATAAATTCCAAAATAACCATCATACAATCCGAGCAGCATCTATGGGTAATAATAACTCATTCAAATTACAATAAATTAGGTTCATTGAAAGATAATAAGACATGACTAAAATATGTATGAATGGCAAAAACTGTCATTTGGCCGTTCAAACACCCTGTTGGGCCATTTGAACGTCACACCGTTCAATAAGCCAAAAAGCCCTTTCAAACATTAGGCCATTCGAATGCCCTTAACAGTTCAAATCTGGTCCGTCTTCAACCTCACGAACGTCAAACCAAAAATTCCCAAAATTGCTAAGAAAATTCTAAAATCACTCCATAACTTTATGATATTAAAACACAAACCTATGACATGATAGATCTACCCATCCTTAAGCTTGATCACAAAAAATTAGCATAAATAATATGTCTTTAATAATCCACTATTAAAGCACATAATAAGCATGAACCCACTTGAATCTATTCCAACACAAAATCTAAAGCATAAAACCATTTGAGATGAAAACACCTTACCTTCAAGAAGTTCTTGAGTTGAAATTGAAGTTCTACCCTTAAAGAATCTCTACCCAAAATTAGGGTTTGATTAATACTTAAATAACCTTGAAAACAAGTAGATGTAGGATTTTCATTGAGTAAAAACGAAAATCCCACTTTTAAGGTTTGAAATAGACATTAAAAATAATATTTTTAATGTAATAAATCAAGAATCTATTAGGGGAAAAGTGGGAATATGAGAGATTAAGAGAAAATATGTAAGATTAGGGCTAAAATATACCCAAATCGAATTTCCATCATTGGCAATGGGGATTAGGGCATCACCTTGCCTCCTAGAACAACCCTTTCTCAATTGGGAAATGAGATAAAGCTTTTTTTTATAGTAAGTTATTCGGGTATAAAAATAAAATGTCGGGCTGTAAATATAATATAACATGGCTAATTAGGCTCTTTTTAAGGCTAAAAATATGTTTAAATTTTTTTAAAATAATTAAAATGAAATAAGTAAAGTTCAGGTCATGTGGGACACTCACTATCCAAACGTGGACGTGGGGCCCACATTTGGGTCCATGTCCTAAATTTAAGAAAAATTCTCATAAAATCCCCAAAAATAGGATAAATTAAGTTTGATATTAAAACCCATAGAAATAAAATCAAACCTTGTTAAAACCATCATTACCAACCATTAAAAAAAATCAAGTCAAACTGAAAAATTGAAGCAAAACCACACAATAACATGCAATTAAACCAGGTTTAAAATGATAAATTTTTTTGGCTTGGCCCTTAATCGGGCTAAAAATTTTAAGGCCCTTACACTATATTTTTTAGGCCAAGTAGGGTCGGGCTGATGGGCCAATTGGCCTACCCTAAAAACTTAGAGCCCTAATGCCTAATTTGTTATATACATACCCTAAAAACTTGCAGCCCTAAAGCCTAAATTGATACATCCATGCCCTAAAATGTTTCAGCCCTACCCAAAAAGGGTCACTGATTAATATCAAATCAAACCCAAAATTCATAAAATAGGGAGATACAAGTTGTTATATTATATTTATATCAAATACCGCTAAACCTACATTTTGCTAGTCCTCGAGCAAAACAAAAATCTAACTAATCCACTTTTGCAAGAAATTGAGATTGCATTTAGCGTATATAACAAGCCTTTAAACTCTTAGCTTACATTAGTGGACGAGTTATAGTCTGATGAGGGTTTGTAGTGAATATACCCATAAAATTACAAAAAAATTAAAACCAAGGAAACTTTTACTGAATCAGCTCCTCTTAAACATGTGACTTCATTTAATAAAATCTACAATAAGTGAGTTCTCTGCAAAATACAACTTGTCTTCTTAAATGATGTCATTCTAACAACTTCATATTGGTGGCAAGTGCTCATACGTATATACTAATTTTAAAAATAGACATTGTTAAGTAATTATACAATCCTAATCTAATGAATTGAATAACTCAATGTGTCTCATGTCCACTGAGCAATTTAAATTTTAACACTCATAAAAGTAGACATTGGCATTCATTCATCACGAGATCATAATAAACTTGTGCATTTTTTGTAGTGTTTCGAAGCTCTTTCTATTTAGTTTCTAACTATACTAATCTCAACCCTAAATTCAACTTATTCAGATAGTTATTTAACTTACAAGGCTAAATATTCACACTCATTAAATTTTTACAAGTTAACAAAAAATAAGACAATTGGAAAACAAAAACTGCTAGATCATATAGGTTAGGTGTTGGCATTGCCCTGGCTACAGTTGTGGCTCTAATGATGTGGCAACAACTCCTTCATGCACATCGGTGAGTAAGGAGAGGAAAAAGAAAAAAAAAAGAAGAAAGAAAAAAACGAAGGGGCAGAGGACGTAGGTGTGACGACCATCAAAAAATAATATACGCTATAATTTGTGTAATTATTATCCCGCTCGACACGTGTTACATCGCACATGAAATTGAACGTGACGGGCCGCCATATGGATCTATGAAAAGTAAGTCGACATAAAACATAAGAATCTTTGATTATTTATTATTTTGGAGTTGACCCACAACCAAAATATTACATATAACGTAGTAGTAAATTAGGACCTAGTCCAGAATACACTGTATGTAGAGTTGTTTGATTACAAAATATAGGCCAAGCCTTTCATAAAAATCATAATATTACAGAGATTGAAAATTATTTAAAAGAAACTAAATAGAAAATTCTTCGGTTGACACCTCCGGGTTGATTTTACTACCTGCAGAGTTTGAGGGTGGGTGGGTATTTTTATACTCAGTAGGTGGAATTAAAATCTAATTTAATGCTAAGTAAAAGACCGCAATAATTTTTTCAGAACATATTCAGAAATAATTTTAGAAAACACCGGTTCGTCTGATGACGATAAATCTAAAGCCGTGATATCGAACAGCGTTCCTCCGATGCTCATGGGGCAACATGAAGCTCAGAAGGCAGGAGTTTTCCCATGATACTCCATACCTATATGTGCGTGCCAAATACCGATATTTTCTTCGGTAGGTATCCAGAAAATATAGTTCTAGGTATAACCCTAGGACCATCCAAAAAATACACATATCATATCATAATTTTGATTAAATAAAACATGATATACGTAAAGCATTTCTTTTGAAAACATAAGAAAAGACGTATGATTGAATAAAAATGGTCCATAAAAAGTAAAGCATATAAGCAGAACATAAGTAAGAGTTTAAGACCCCTTACCTTAAAGTTTGAGTAGAAAGTTTGTGCTTGCAGAGGGCTTATATTGAAAATCCAGCCCGTCACAGTGTCCAACATAGTTGATTTAGTTAGAAAAGCCTTTCAAACGGGTTGAATCAAACTTAAAATGGCTTAGAACGAAGGGTCAAAAGTTTTGACTGGAGGTGGAAATGAATAGTAAAAATAGAAGGCGGCGGTTTATATAGAAAAAGGGAACCGCGCGATGCGCAATGCGTGTCTGCCACACATCGCGCGCTATGCAGAACCCGCGCGATTCTGTGCGAGATAGTGGGACCATACATGCGGGTCCCACGTGTTGCGCGGGCGTGGAATCGACGCGAGGCCCACATTGCGGGCCATGCTCCATGCGCAGCGCGGGTACACCGCGCGGCGTGGTCTCACAACACAGACAGTGGGCCTGTCGTGCAGTCGAATCACGTAATGCCCCGTCGCCACATCGCATGCGCATTGCCGCGTGCACGCACATCAGCGTTGGCTGACGCAATGCTTGCGTCAGCCGACCAATAAAATATATATATTTTTCCTTTTTTATTTTTAAACTTAAAATCAAAATAACTTTTTATCTATAAATCTGAATTACACGTTATTGGTACCGATGGACTCGTATCGGCGAGCCCTTCGAAAGAAGACCACTCAAGGATAGGTTTTGCCATAGTTTACCGTGGATCCTGCCTATAAAGCATATTTCCCATGGTCGTTACCTATAGCCCTAACATCCGTTTCAATCGGTTCAAAAACCATTATGTTCATCTTGTAGAGTTCTACAATAACTCTTTAGATGCCAAATCTAAAATAGTACTATGTTAATTTATAAAAATTATACTTATTAAAAATATACCGAAAATATGGGTTGTCACAGTAGGGTAGTTGTGCCAGTCACCTTCAAAATCCATTCGTAAAGTTGTCACAGTTAGGTAATGAGATGAACATTTTAGTTGGGGTAATAAGTAAAAGAAATGGTAGGTTTATTGGGGTTAAGAGAGTAAATAAAAAATTATTAAATATTTATAAGAAATGAAATAATGAGGGGATTATTGGGTGCATATAGACGCATTTTAAAAATAAAAGAAATTTTGTCTCAAAACATGCTAAGGGTATGTTGTTTCTCCTCTTTAGCTATGGGGTTGTTTGGCAACTTGAAAAAAAAAAGGATTGCAACCCTCCTCATGCGGAGGGTTAGAATAGAAAGAGAATTTTTCTCATGATGTGATATTTTTAATTCATAAAAAGATTTCTTTTTAAATAAGTTGCCAATGAGTCCCTAAAAGAATGTTGTTTATGCTATTTCACTGAAATAACATTATTATTTTTATTTTTGGACCCGTGGGAGCCCTGCTGACTCTCGCCTATTGCAATGCCAAACCAGCTCTCAACATTGCCGAACATAATATCTCTCCACCATGGTCATTCCATAGACAAATGCAAAATCAATAAATCAGTCTCATCTAAAGAAACAACATGATCATGTGGCAAAAAGAAAAAATCATGAAATCATCATCATTGTGGACACTTCTGGGTTGGCACGGTTATGACCATGCTTAGAGGCCATTGCCTAGACAAAAATGGCTAGACCCAGCTGCAACATGGCCTGACCAGCCATGACCATATATGGATTCCAGGTTCGCTGCCAATTTTCCTAGGCATTGAGGAAAGAAGAAAACAATAGCTGAGAGGTGTCACAGTTATTGTGCGTAAGGGTGCTAATGAGCCAAGTCGAACCGAGTTTTGAGGGATTTTTGATCCCGTTCGAAATAGAGTGGAGTGGGCTGAGGGAGACGGCGGCCGGGGTGGCAGTGCTGGGCTGGGGGAAGGCCCAAGGCCGGGCCACAGTGGCCGGCGACCGGCGGCACGGCCGCAGGTCGTCACAAACAGAAAATAAAAAAAAAGCGGAGGCGGAACTTTTTTTTACCTCACGACAGCAAACCAGGGGCGGGGAGCCTGGACGGCGGTGGCCAGAGGTCACCATGGCCAAGCGGAGTTGTGGCGGCAGGGTGGTATCCATGCAGGCAGAGACGACAGTGGATCCAGCGAAAAGCTCTCAAAGACTGCAAAAACGGGAAAGAGGGAGAGCGGCGGCGGTTGCCGACGTGGCCAAGCAAAGGAGGCGGTGGCGGTGTCACCAGGCCGTGACCGGCCGGGCAGAAGCCGGCAACCACCGGCAACGGTGCCTCCAGCCTCACACAGTGAAGAGGTCCTTCACTGTTCACATTGCGGGTCGGGCGTGCCAAGCGCGCCCAATCCGCTATATATGTTTTTTTTCTCTTTTCTTTTCTCCTACTTCTGTTCTCACACGTTTCATCTGATTTTTGCACCGAAAATTTCTGTGATGCATTGAGGCCCATGACCTGCGACGAAACACCACATCCGACTCTTACGGTCACGAAGATTACAAATACGGATACACCGAAGCGTAAAATTTATTTATCGAAAATACGACCATAAACTGCAGAATATTGCAAAAATTACAAAAAATAGCAGAAAAATGCAGAAAAAATTACAAAAAAATCTGGGATATTACAAATCTAGACTTGGTTCATTAGATATATTTGTAGGCAAAATCTAGATATAGTTCACTACATCTCTAATTCTAAATCAATATGATTTGTTGAATTAAGAATGTTTATTATTCACGTAGAATTACATATTTATATTTGTTAGGATTAGAATGATTAAATGTAGTATTTAAAAATTAAATAATATTATATAGATGAATAAGGGTCGAATAGGAATAAAATAATTTATCATACCTACATTCTCAATTTTATTATTAGTAGGATTTATATTTGTTTAAAATATAATAACATAATATGGGTATTATATACCATGTATTAATGTATATATAGTATATATATTTTATAAAATAATATAGAATATTATTGGTACATGAAAGGTGAAAGTTAAGAAATTTATATAATATGGGTGTAATATGTAAGAAGTGATATATAAAAAATTGAGTCGAGTTTGTGTTGAGCTTCGAGTCGAACCGATTAGGCATTGAGTCGAGTCAATTCAAGTTGGCCCCTATTCGAGATTGGCTAGTTTGCTTTCGAGTTTGAACCAAACTTGAGTCGAACTCCCTTCGAGCCGAGCCAAATTCAAGTTAAACAGAGACGAGCCTGCTCAGCTCAACAAGCTGGCTCAACTCGTTAGCAGCCTTAGTTGTATGTGACTTGAGTAAATCCATAAAGATATGGATTTCTATATAAAGATATGATCTTATCTTTATTGTCACTAGTACTTATCTTTTCCTCATATCTTGCCTTAGAAGCTTCTTGTTGTGTGGGGAGTCTTTTAAGGCTATTATATTATTCTTCTTGTCTAAGTGAGAGAGAGGTGAGAAAGGGGAGGTTTACAAAGGGAGTTCCCTTAAGGGGCTATTTGAGAGGCTTGTAACTCATTCAGTTATTTTTCTAGTTGTAATGGAAATGCTCTCTCTTGTCATGGATGTAGGCACTTGCTGAACAATGTAAATTTTCGTGTCTTGCTCTATTTACTGTTTATTATTTTTTCTGCTTCATATTTGGATTGTGCAATTGTTGAAATTCTACAAAGTGGTATTGGAGCCCCAAGTTCAAAGCAGTTCTTTTCATTATGTCATCAAAGTGGTTTAACAAATTTAAAGTTAAACATTTGATAGAAAAAGTAACTTTTGTTTATGGCAAAGAACGGTTAAGGACCTTGTAGTACAACAAGGCTTATTAAAAGTGTTGTATGAAAAATAAAAAAACCCAAAAAGCATGAGTGAAGATGACTTAGAGGAGTCAGAGATGAAGGTGGTAAACACTATTTACTTTTTTCTTAGTTATGAGGGGTCAGCTCCAGAACTCTAGACAAAATTAGAGAGTTTGTATATGACAAAAACTCTTACAAGAAAGTTATTCTTCAAGCAACAATTATATGCTCTCAGGATTATAGAAAGGTCAAATTTGTTGGAACACTTCAACAAATTGACCTTTCAGTTGCTTAGTATTGGTGTTAAGGTTGAAGATGAGGAAAATGCACTACTACTTCTGGCATCTCTTCCACCTTAATATGAACATATAGTAACAACACTATCGTTTGGGAAGGAGACGATAGAGTTGGAAGAGGTTATGGTTGCTCTCTTATCAAATGAGATGAGGAAGAGGCCTAATCTTGAGGAATTGCAAGCTGAAGGTCTTGTGGCTAAAGGAAATAATATGGGAAAAGGAAGATTTAGGAACAATTGTGTTTAATGGAAGTAGGTATCGCTATAAGTCAAAGGGAAAGAAAAAAATTGAATGCTATTGTTGAAAGAATGAAGGGCATATAAAAAAAGGAGTGTCAAAAGCGCAAGGAGGACCAAGAGAAGAAGGAATTGTGGCTTCTTCCGATCAAGCTAGCGTGGTGGTGGATTGACTTGATTATTTTGAAGCTGATGTGTTATGTGTCACTTTAGATATAAATTATTTTAATGATTCATGGATTTTAGATTTGGGTTGCTCATGCACATGTGTCCTAATCGTGACCGGTTTGACACTTATGAGTCATTTAATGGTGGATCTGTTCTAATGGGGAATAATGCTACTTGTAAGACTATTGGAATAGGAACTATAAAATTAAGATATTTGATGGCATAGTTCGAACACTTACTAAAGTTAGACACATTCTTGATTTGAAAAAGAATCTGATCTCTTTGGATGCATTTGATGAAGTTTGTTGTAAGTTTAATACAACAAGTGGAGTGGTGCAAGTTAAAAAATGGGTGATGGTGGTGATGAAGGGTCAAAAGGTTGGAAACCTATACAAATTAATAGGGAGTATAGTTGCATGTGGAGCAGCTATAACTATTCTTATAGAAGACAGTGATGATGACACATACTTGTGCCATATGAGGTTGGGGCATATGAGTGAAAGGGGTATATAAGAACTTCATAAAAGAAAATTGTTGAAATGTGTCGAAAGCTGCAAATTAGGTTTCTATAAATATTATTTATATGGAAAATAGTGCACAGTGAGATTCCACACAGGGAATCTACCTAACCTTAGCATGGTCACCATCTGTTAGGTAGGACTGAATACTTTGTGACTTTTATTAATGACTACTTAAAGAAGGTATGGGTGTATTTTATTAAATAGAAATCAGAGGTGTCCTTGAAGTTTAAGCAGTGGAAGGCCTATGTTGAAAAACAAACAAGAAAACAGTTAAAATGTCTCAGGTGAGACAATGGGACTGAATACAAATCAAAAGAATTTGTTGATTACTATTAGAATGAAGAGATTGCATGTCACTTTACTAATCTTAGAACCCTACAACAAAATGGAGTAGCAGAAAGGATGAATAAGATATTTATGGAAATGACAAGGAGCATGAGGTTGATTGCAAATCTTTCTAAGAATTTTTGGGCTAAAATAGTTAATATGACATATCACATCATAAATAGGTCATCATCTATAACTATTGACTTGAAGGTGTCATAGGAGGTATGGACTGGATATTGTATGAATTACTCCATTCTTTGGATTTTTGGGTGTCATGTATATGTCTATATTTAGAGCATGCAAAAGAGTAAGCTTGATTCTAAGTGATATAAACTTTAGGATTAAGAGGCAAATAAAGTAGTCTTTAGTAGAGATGTGGTCATTGATGAGACTTGCATGTTATGTAGACAGGATGGTGACTTAGTGCAATAGAAAAGTCGGCAATAAATGAAAGTTTAAGTGAAAATAGATGATGGAGATGCCCAATGGGAAATATAGACAAACATCAATGTCTTCATATAGATGATGATCAACATTAGGAGCTATATAGCATTGTAAAATGAAGAACAAAGAGAAACACTAAAGCAACAGTTAGATATGAATTTGAGGATATGGTTTCTTTGGCTTTATTCTCTAGTAGTGGAGATTTATTTTGCTTTCAGGATGCTATAAAATCTAAAGACAATTACAAGTAGATGACAACCATGGTGGAAGTGTAACGCCCGAGATTTTTCATACATTTTCCTTAAAATCCACCGCTGAAACGAGCGTCCATCTCCAGGAGCTCTCTGCACAACCTGTAAAACCTCCCATACAACGGGGCTAAAAAGTAGGGTAATGAGTATTTTCATACTCAGTAGGAAAATACCGAGTAGGGGAAATCCCAAACGGTGAACCCAATAAGTTCATAAATACATGCGTTCATGCAACTCAAACATGAAGTAGATAGGCATATCAATATCATGTTCATACGCATACAAACATACCAAATGCACCATCGTGCCAAAGTCATACCAAATGCACCATCATGCCAAAATCATACCAAATGCACTATCGTGTCAAAATCATGCCATCAAATTAAACTTACACAAGCACCCTTACCCAGGGTCTTACAAACTTACTCGTACCATCGTATGCATACTCATAGAACACACGCATACTTGTACGACCTTACTCGTACAATCATACTCGTACGACCTTACTTGTACAACTTACACAAAATCACACTTACAGTCTTACTCAAAAACATACTCTCACAAACGTACTCATACACATACTCTTACAGTCGTACTCATACTCATACACTTACAGTCGTGCTCATACTCATAATCGTACACATATCAACGACTACTGAAGCTCATTACAACTAATAAGCTCCAGCGTCGAAATGGAAAAGAATGCCACTGGGGCAATTACTGGCCGGAGTAGAGGACAACGGAGGAGATGGAACCGGGCTGGGTAGGGTGGTCCATACCCTTTGCTGAACCAAGGCGAGGCTGGAGGGAGGTCAAGATGGTCGTGGCTTGCAGCCGGTGGCCTCCGTTTCAACCAAATAGATCGCCGACGAAAAACATGGTAGGGGAAACAACCACTGGGGCAGCGGTGCAGAGGCCCCCTAGGGCCAGGAAGAGTGGCCCATCATCGTCGCTGGACCAAGGCAAGTCAGACTGAGCACCACTAGGCCATCCAACGGCGGCTGAAGTCTGCCAGCGAGCTAAACCGAAGTGGGCAGAAAACAGAGCTCCAAAGAGGGAAAACGAAGTGGGACGGCGGAGGAGGCCAAGTGGGGCTAGGAGGGGTGTCCTCCCTCTATTGCCGGCCCAGGGCGGAACCATGGGGGGCTGGGCGGCCTTTGCAGGCCCATGGCGGCAGCGAAATCAAACAAAACAGTGGGGAGAGGGCAAACCGAGGAGATGGGGCGGAGGGCGAAGCGGCCGGGGCGGTGGTCCCTTGGCGTCGCACCACCAGGGTGGAGCCGGTGGTGGTAGCCCTGTGGCCCACCGGCAGCCGGGCACAAGGAAACAGACGGGGGGAGGGGTGATCGCACTGTTCCTCCTCCAGGAGGTTCTGGATAGGGGTCGCCCGATCCTGATCCCTCTTTTTATTTTATTTTTTATTTTTCTTTTTTTTTTTCCACTTATATCCTCAACATGCGTTAACTCACTGGTTACACGTCGAACCTCCAAAATTTGCGTCGTAAGCGTGCAGTGCGGCCTGCGGCCCACGACTAAGCCCCACGGGTATAAATACGGGGGAGAATACAAAAATACAAAAAATGCCATAACGTCACATTTTCCCGCCAAAATGACCAAAAAAATTTCAAAAAATCGTAGAAAATTCAGGGACCTTACAGGAAGTGATAAAATTTCCACACCAGAACAAAACTTGGGATTTGGTTGAACTACCAAATAGGAAAATGGTTATTCGATGTAAATGGGTGCTCAGAAAAAAAAAAGACTTCATCAAATAAGGAACCTAAATGGTTTAAGGATAAGTTAGTGGCTAAATGATATGCACAAGAGGAAGGTGTGGATTTTAATAAAATTTTATCTCCAGTAGTAAAACACACTTCTATTCAGATTTTGTTAGGTATGGTTGCTTACTATGATCTAAAACTTGAACAACTTGATGTGAAGACAATGTTTCTTCATGGAGAACTAGAAGAGCAAATTTACATGCAACAGCCAGAGGGATTTGAGAAATCAGGGAAGAAGGACTTGGTATGCATGTTAAAAAAGTCTCTATATGGCTTGAATCAATCACCAAGATAATATAACAAGAGGTTTGACTCATTTATGCTAAAAAGCAAATACACTCATTTGAGTATGATCATTAGTTTTATTTTCATGTCCTTCTTGATAGTTTTTATATCTATTTGCTCTTGTATGTTCACGACATGTTAATTGCTGCTAAGAATATGTTAGATATTAACTTGTTAAAATCTAAGTTGAGAAATGAGTTTGATATGAAGGATCTTCGACTTGTAAAAAGGATCATTGGTATGGAGATTCAGAGAGATAGGAAACTTGGGAAGTTATGGCTATCTAAGGGTAAGTATATAGAGAAGGTGTTGGACAACTTTAACTTTAACAATGTCAAATTAATTTGTACACCTCTTGCTACACATTATAAGTTGAGTGGAGAGTTATGTCCTACCACAAAGGATGATATTTAAGGTATGAAACTAGTAACTTATGCGATTGCAGTTAGTTGTCTAATGTATGCTATGGTGTGTACTAGGCCAGATATTGCCCTTCAATAAGTGTTGTTAGTAGGTACATGGCTAATTCAGTGAGGAAGCATTGAGATGCTATAAAGTAAATTTTGAGATACCTGAATGGGACAAATAATGTTGGCGTTTTGTTTGAGAATGATAGAACATCGACGCATGTAGCTGGATATGTGGATGCAGACTTTATAGGTGATTTGGATAAGCATAAATCTACCACATGATATGTGTTTACTTTTGCAGGTGGTGCAATTAGTTTGAGGTCTATTTTATAGGCAGTGATTGCTTTATCAACAACAGAGGTTGAATATATGGCAGCTGTAGAAGCAGCTAAAGGGGCTATGTAGTTGAAGGGCTTAGTCAATGAACTTGGATTGAAGCAAGAGAATATTAGAGTACTTTGTGATAGTCAAAGTGATAAACATCTAGCGAAAAATCAAGTTTATCATGCCAAGACAAAGCACAATGTAGTAAAATATCATAAGATAAGAGAATATATGTTAGATAAGGAGATTAATCTTCAAAAGGTGGACATGAAAGATGATGTTGCATATATGTTAATAAAGCCCGTGACCACAATAAAGTTCAAGCATTGTTTGGGCTTACTTAATCTCACTTGATGTTGAGAATCACATTACACTCAGTTGGGGTGTGGAAGGAGTTGCGTTCAAGGTGGAGGATACGGGGACATAGGCAAGTGTGGATGATTCTCTTAGGTAACTTGACAAACTCACGTAAAGGTGGAGATTGTTGTACATGACTTAAGTTAATTCATAAAGATATGGATTACTATATAAAGATATGCTCTTATTTTTATCCTCATTGGTACTTATATTTTCCTCATATCTTGCCTTATGGGCTTCTTTTTGTGTGGGTAGTCTTTTAAGGTTATTATATTCTTATTTCTTGTCTTATGTGAGAGAGAGAGGTGAGAAAGAGGAGTTTACAAAGGGAGTTCTCTCAAGGGGTTGTTTGAGAGACTTGTAACTCATCCAGTTATTTTTCAAGTAATAGTGAAAAGGCTCACTCCAGTCGAAGATGTAGGCACCTTGTCAAACCACATAAATTTCCCTGTCTTGCTATATTTACTTTTCATTATTTTTTCTTCTTTATGTTTGGATTATGTGTAATACCCCTCATATTCATCATGATTTAAAAAAAAAAAAAACATAACGAATATTAAATACAATTGTCAAGGATCACCGTGTACCAAAAGAGTAATTACACATACTTTGTATTATACAAAGATTTCCAAAATTTGGCATAACATGCCTTTATACATCAGTCAGTACAAAATTTATAAAAAAATACATGAAAAGTACAAAACTGTAATTTTACAAAGAAAATCTCTTCGTCGACTTCTTCGTATTCAAATCACATACCTGCAGAATCTGAGGGTAGGTGAGTAAATTTATACTTAGTAGGCTAAGTTAAATTCTAAAAATATGCACTTAGAAATATCGTGCCATCATTTTTTTCAAAATCTAAAAATGTCGATCGTCACAGAATGTCGCGGTACCAGACGACTTACACCCGTGCTCATGGAGCAACGGGAGACGGAAGGAAAAGGAATTCCCCATGATATCCCAATCCTGTGTGTGCTGGAAGCCAAATTTGGCGGTATCCAGAATCATAATAACCCTTAGTTTTGAGAAACCAAGGACTATCCAGAGGGTATGATTACCCAAAACTCGGAGAATTTTTTGAAAGGAGGAGAGGCTTTTGAAGACAGAATTTTCTTTGAGAAAATATCTTTAGCAAAGCTTTGGCGAGTCAAAATCTCGATATACGATTAGAATTTAAAGCTGCCTACCTATAACGCGCGTGAAGTATAAGAAAATTCCCTCGTAGAAGATCCTTCCTTCGAGCAAAAAATTTGGCAAAATAATGGTGCCAACGCGTAGAGCACTCTCGATTTAGTGGGGTACGGTTTTTGAACAGGCTGAAACGGGTTTATAATGGTCCATAAACAGTAAAAAAAATAAAAGGAGGAGATTAAAAAAGGGGTACATTTTTCAAGGTCTTAGAGGGGTCACCTTGAGAAAATAACCCTTCTGGTGCATAGAGCACCCTTGATTTAGTTGGAAACGGGTCTTGGATCACGTAATTCGAGCTTAAAATGGGTCGGGAATGAAGAAAACAGTGAAAGGGGTGAAAAATCGAAAGTCTGAAAAAAAACTGGCCGGAATGGCCTTAAATAGGCGAGGGAGGCGGTGGATTCCAGCAGGCGCCCGCCAGCGCCGCCGCGAAAAATGGCCGACGCCCGCTGGCACCGCAGTTTGTGGCAGGTGCGCGTGACGAATGCGCATTCGTCACGACAAACACGAGCCCATCACGCGCGTTCATCGCGTGTCACACGCATGTCCGACGCGCGCCTCGCAGCTTGAGCCGCACGTTGCGCCGAGCTGTTCCGAAAATTAAAATTTTTTTATTTTATTTTCTAAAAATTTTAAAAAAATCGTAACTTCTTATCCTGAACTTCATTTTGTGCGTTCTTGGTATCGTTGAACTCGTATTCACAAGCCCTACAAGACTAGACTATTTATGGACTAATTTACCCCTACATACAAAGTAGGTCCTGCCAGTTTAGAGCATGTTTCCCGAGGCCGTAACTTTTGTTCTCGGTCTCAAATTTTTATATTTTTGCTTGTCTTAACAAATTATAATTAGACTTAAAAAATAATAAAATTTATAAAATATCAAAAAAATAGGGTTATTATATTATGCTATTGTTGAAATTCTACAACGGTCATGATAATGGCAACAGTGTTGTTCAGAGTACTGAAAAAATGACGAAGGTGGTGAGCAACATCTAACTTAGGGATGCATTTTTAATGATCATGAGCCCATCTTAATGAATGCATGAGAGCCTATAAGATTGATTATGTACACAGTAGTGCACTCAAGGGCTCTCATGTATTCCTTATATTGGGCTCGTTGTCATAGTTGAGTATTAAAAATATCTTTCTAACTAAGAGAGTGAGAGGTTGTGATCTTAAAAGTGAAGTGACAGGGTTGAGGAGGAGCAAAGATAGGGAAGGAGATGGAAGAAGCATGACATTAGGAGAAAAATAAGGGAAAGAGGAGAAAGAAAAAGGAGAAGATTGAAACTACTTGAATTGGCCTCATTGGCACTAACCAGGTAGTCGACTTGTGCTAGAAGCCAACTTTCCTATGGCCTAGTTAGCAAGGGTAGATAATTCTAGGGTCATGCCAAAAGGGAAGAAGATGGTGCTAGGGCTTTTTCTTCCAGCAGCGCTATGGTTTTTACTAAAACTGCACTTCCTATTTGGATGATCTTATTAGGAAAAATATTTTCTTGACAGGTATTTTATGACCACCTCTACGACTAGCCCAATGAATCAGTGTCTCTTTATGTACCATGTCTGGAGCCTCATGTGGGTTGGTCATGGGCTCCATGAAAACCGGTTACGCTAGATGATTAGACACAAGCAACCCTAAAGGCCATGTACTTATAGGTTTTTAAAGCTTGTACCCATCAGTGCATATCAATTTCGCACCAATAACTAACGTATGAGGCATGAGGTTGGGGACTATCTATAGAAAATGTTGATACGTATCACTTATATTGTATCACTATAATGGATACAATCGATACACAACCATTTGGTGCTTTTGTTCAGCTAAAAAAAAGAAGCCAAATTTTATGAGATATAATCACACTTATATTAGCCTCATCTATACACTAAGATATTGATAAGGGAAAAATTAATGTATTGAGTTGCATATTAAAAAATATGTGTCTGGCACCTCACAACCATTGGATCATCATCTGATGGTTCGCGTTAGATAGGGGGGGGGGGGGGGAAGTGAATAAAACTCACTTGCCCCTTTGCAACCCATATGTGCTTAAATTTCTATTCTCAATTTTTTAAAATTAAAAAATCTAAAATACGGGTCAAATCAATATAATTTAAAGTAAAATTGACTCCTATGGAGTCAAATTTATGGTATGAGCTTTATAGTACTCATTTTTAAATGCATCAAAGTGGTTACATTGTAAAAATTCTTTTCACACAATTCTTTTGTAAACAAACCCTGGGCCAAGTTCCTCGTTTTCTTATATATAAAATCATCCTTTTAGTAGTAATAATAAAATAACTATGATAAAAGGCGATATTCAATTAAAGTTTTTTTAATTGTCCAACGTGCTTTTTATATTCTGTAACTTTTACAGTTTCTCCAATCTAGACAATTAACACCGAAGGAATAAATGCAAGCCTGGTAATTAAAAACGAAAGTATACTGGTTTTTGACACACCTCAAGGGTACTTCATACACAAATTTGTCAGTAAGGCAAGATAATTTAGATAATTTTCCCAATAAAAATATCAAATGGAACCTGGAGGGCCTATTGCCTAAACCCATTTTCCCCATTGGCTACAGACAAGGTTCTTCTTGGGTACCACCTAAACCTTCCAAAGCCGTTTATTTGTGTAAATAATTAGCAGCTCTCCCCAAGTCACCAAAAAGAAACCCGGCCCAGCTGCGACACCACTGCCGCCTTTACTTTCTTGCTTCCTCCATACCACACCATCTTCTCCTTTTTGTTACCCCTTTGTTTACACACATTGTCACCAAAACCAAAAAGATTATTTCAAACTGTAACAAGAGGACACAGAAGAGCTAAGGAGATAGCTTAAGAGCTCAGTAACTCCAGTCCTGGGGCAGAAGAACCGGCTCAGGTGGATGCTGATCTATCATTGCTTGCCTTGCCAAAGGCAGGCCTCTCTCTGGCTGCCGCTTTTGCTTCTCCCCTCCACCACCTTGCATGCCTGACAGTACAAGACATGATGAAATAATTTAAATGATGATTGAGAACTAACCCAACACAAAGGGCACTATCAGACTCACACAGAACTCAAACGAAGCTTCATTTGGGAAGATTCACTTCGCAATTTTTGTTAAAAACAAAAGAACAACATTAACCTATGGAATTCCCATATGGCACCCACTGTACTTCAAACATCCATTTTTGTCAAGAGGGTTTAAAGTTGCCAAAAATGGCAAGGGAGTTATGGAGGGTAGTTGGAATGCAATTAAATTTTTCACAGATACTAATTAAGATCTGGAACCAACCAAGTTACTGTTTTTTTATACACATTGAAGACCCTCCATCCTGACCCCCCTCCCCTCAAAGGCGACACATGCCCGACCCGAACCTGGGACATCCCTCTCGACAAGCGAGGTCCTATTGGCAACCAACCCAGCTACTAATAAATGATATAGAAGAGAGAAACAAAATAATGTACAGACAAAGATGGAAGCCAAGAGATGAAATACGCATTACGAACAGTCGTATGCAATAACTTAACGCAGCACAGCAAGAACGCACATGGCCAAACCCCATTTGAAGCCCATAACTCTCATCCGCATATCAATGGAATATGTAACACAATTTTTTAAGAAAAAAACCATGGTACTATTCGACAGTATTCACCTGCTTCTCTTCTATCATCACCCTTATTGACAACGCGGGGGAGGAAGACACCGGTTCCACCATACCTTCTGGACCCCGCCCATCTGCCCCGGGCCGACGCTGCCCCCGTTTGGGCTCTGGCCCTCGATTTCGCCGAAGAACCGCTCTCTTCCGCCTACACAACACAGAATCGAACCGTCTCAGCGAACAAAGTGAAGCCCAGGAAGGAAATAACCAAATCCATAGACAGAATCCAGAAACCCAGAGTCTCGCCTGAGCACGAACCGGCTTCGCCGGAAGCTGGAACCGGTTGAACGGCCGACGGTCGACATGGTGGTGGCTCGCTGCGAAATTCTCGAAACATCCCTGACCCAGAACTTCGCCCGCGCTCCGCGGCGAAAACAGAGCCGGAGGAGGTGGAGGTGGATGAACAGGTGGCCCGAACTGGAGAGAAAGCCAAATTTACAGTCGGAGAAAAAACCCCAAAACAACAACAACAGAGAGAAAACGCGGCGAAAATGGGGCTTTTGTTAACTACCACCTGGAAGAAGCTGTGGGCGTCAGGGCGAGGCTTGACGGCGCGGCGGAGGGTGAGGGCCGCGGCGAGCTGGCGGGCGAGCACGGAGTCGGCACGGAGGGGGGCGAGATCGTCGAGGGGGAAAGGGGAAGTGGCAGTGGCAGTGGCAGTGGCAGTGGAGGTGCGGGTAAGGGGAAGGGGGTAGAAGACGTCGGAGGGGAGGAGGTCGGGGCCGTCGAGGTCCGACATTCTTGGAGCGGACTACGGGGTGGAAAGGAAGGGGAGGGGCAGTGGGCAAGTGGGGAGAGGGCGGGACTTATGGAGTGGTTTTGGGAGTGGTGGGGCTGGCGGAAGGAGGAAAAACCGTGTTACGGGTTTCTCGCTCTAGTCAGGACACGAGTCAAAGTGTTGAGAGACAGAAGAAATCCATCAAATCTTTCTTCCGTAGTCCGTACATGACTGCACCAATAGATAAGCGCGACTGGCCCCGCAGCGATAAAAAGTGCGCCGGGGTCCCTTCGACTGCTTCGTCGGTAGATCATCTCACTGGTGACCACACGAATAAAAACGTGGGGCGGAGCCATACTGGTGCGAAACTATCGTCTATCAAGGGTTAGTCGGTCGGATAAGCCACCCAATATTCATTTTTAGGGGTTGTTTGATAAGTTAATTAAAAATTAAAAAATTAGGGTACTTTAATTAACTCTTATATAAAAATTTATTAAATAGGATTTGAGAGGCTCACTTAGTATGTTGTCACAACCCAAGCTCTTAGAAGAAGCCAAATATTTAAAGTGTACATAGCTCAAGCTCTGACAAGATAATAATGTATTTTGTAAAAGATAAAAAATTTAATCAAAAATATAAATAACCTTCTTATTGAACCTTTATTAAATTAAATAAAAAAAATTTCACCCAAGGGGTGTTTATCTGTAACTACAATATATTTATTAATATTTAAAAGAAATCAAATTAATTATAATTCCTTTCATTATCCTTATGGCTGTTAAATTTATTATTTTCTTTATATTCTTATGCATCCAAATCATCAAATAAACTTGCATGCAGAATACGTCCAATAAGACGGACATTCCAATAGTAAGCTAAAAGCTCAGTGGGTCTCAAATAGAATATACATTATAATCTTAACAATCATCGTTTACACTACAACAAATACTCAATCAATTTCTACAATAATACATTCCAACATAATTGTTAAATATATTCATATACATGCATCTAATTGAAACTTAACCAATTATCATTTATTACTTTTACATAATTACCATATGTATCATATTTCTTAACTCATAATCTACATAACCCATACCCTATAACTGGGAGAGAACTGTAACGACCATGAATTTTCAGTATATTTTCTTGCCTCTAAATAAACTATTTTATGAGTTTTTAATTGTTTTAAATTATTTAGAGGCAGATATTTTGAAAGTTTTATTGGGATATGATAGAGCTCGATGAGACGAGCGTAACGAACCTAAGAACGTAGGAAACAGAGTCGGGAGCGAAAGTTACGACCTCGGGAAAATGCCACATGGGCGGGACCCACTTTGAAAGTGTGAGATAACCTACCCATGTAGGGTCTAATTTCGAAGGGCTCGTCAATACGAGTCTATCGGTACTAAGAACGCACGATTTTGACCTCGAAAAAAAAATGTCATATGGGCGGGACCCACTTGGAAAGTGCGGGATGAACTACCCATGTTTTGGACTTATTTCGAAGGGCTCATTGACACGAGTCCATCGATATCAAGAACGTGCAATTCCGACATCAAGGTTGGAAGTTATCGCGTTTTGAGTTCAAGATATTATTTTAATAAAATAATATCATTTTGGATAGGATCGATGACGCAGTGGATAAGACTGACGACAAAGCGGATAGGATTGATAGTAGATATGATTGCTGACAGAGCGGATAGGATTGATAGTGGATAGGATTGCTGACAGAGCGGATAGGATTGATAGTGGATAGGATTGCTGACAAAGCGGATAGGATTGACACGTGCCAACCTCACATCTATCCAATTCTTCTATAAATAGCATCCTCAGCATCCAGTCTCTCTCACGTTTTCTCATTTCTCTCCCACATTCAGAAACTTCTGTTCTTCATTTCTTACTCGTTTTAAGTCCGATTTAAGTCGTTTAAGAGGCGTTTCTACCTAAATCGAGCGTGCCGGACATCATGGCGGGGTTATTTTCTTGGTTGGAAATCTCCAAAACCCCAGATGTGGACATCCAATTTCGTGGTGTCCGATTTATCGGTTTCAAACTCTTGCGAAAAGCGAGGTAGGGGCTTTTATCCTTTCTTATAACATGATTATAATATTTGGTTGTATTTTTAACTTATTATTTATATGACTCTCGCATGTTATGCGCTAGAGATTATTTTCAAAATATGATTTATGGTTTCTACATATATATCCGATCTGTTGAACGGTTAATCGTTGAGATAGAATATGATTTATATAGCGTATATTTATAATGTTATTATGTATATTCGAATAGTCGAATGATTTGCCGCTGGAAGCGGATATGTTTATACTACATGCATTATGATTGCCTCATACATAATAGTTTGATTGAATATTTATTCGTGGATTTTGATATAAATTATACACGGTGAAGCGTGTAAGATAGAGACAAACTAGCTTCGCCACTATTTTCATTGCGAATGAAAATAGTATGTTTAAATGACGGTTTTAGAGGACTCGTCCTTTTTGAAAGGAGGATACCCAAGATTATTTTTGAAAAGACGTATAAGCATGGTGATCGAGTCACTGAAGCGGGACAAAGAAGGGGTAACTGTCTCATTGGAATGAGCAACCAACCTTGCCTTTGTAGTCATTGATA
Organism: Saururus chinensis; assembly: GCA_035235625.1. Taxonomy (NCBI): domain Eukaryota; kingdom Viridiplantae; phylum Streptophyta; class Magnoliopsida; order Piperales; family Saururaceae; genus Saururus; species Saururus chinensis. Next base: position 41,488,654 of record CP141145.1, read on the forward strand.
GTGACACTCCTATGTCTTGTAGAGGCGAAGCTAGGATTTTCAAAAGGATAAACATTGGGTTAGAATGTTTTAAAAGAAAACAACTCTTTTTGGAGTCTGGGAACTCTAGGATATTTCGATTGAGTCTAGGACTCAAGATTATGAGTCTGGGACTCAAGACTATGAGTCTGGGACTCATGAGTATTTTGGTTATCCGGAGCTATTGTTGGGCGCCCCGATAGAGCTCCGTTGACTAGATGAGCGCACAATTAATCCAGTTCGGAATCGGATGCACGGTACCTATTTTAGCCTGGTGAGCCCCTAACAAAGGGCAAGATCCCTGATTCGCCCCTAACGAAGGGCAATTATTAAGGCTATACACGCTAGGGTAGAGAGTATCATGGGAAGACTCTCTACTCTCTAGATCCCGGTGCCCCATGAGCACGGGTGGCTCTTCTATCCACAAGCACGAAATATTTTGAAATGATCTGTGGAGAAGTAAGAGGTCGCTGCTTTGTACCCGCAGCAAAATTCCTATTAATATATATATGTCTGGGACATTTGTAGTGAGCCGTGAGAGCTTGCAAACCCTAGTAGCATCTTCGATACGTAGGAAGAAGCTCTAGGGATGGTTTTTGGGTGGGAGGCACACCCTGTTTTCATTGAAAAATATTATATATGATATGTGTTGTCAAACTGCCATGTGTTTATTTATGTCTGATCGTATAAACTCCCCTACTGAGTATTTTAAAATACTCACCACCCCCCAGACTTTGCAGGATTTAACAAAGCTTAGTGTGCGGGTAGACGGGCCTACTCCGAAGTTTTATCGATTGATTTCAAGGATTTCAACCGCACTGAAACGAGTAAGAACTCCTTATTATTTTTCTCTTGTGTGTTTGTACACGAACTGTGGTTCCTGGGGATACTACTATTTTAATATCGCATATGTTGATTGGCTCCTGTCGCGGGCCCGGGTAAACTCCGATATCTTTATGAAAAGAAATTTTTATATGCTTTTAAAATCCCGGGGCGCGACGAGAATTGCCAAAGGCTAGGGTCCACCCTCATCCCTGCGTGACACCTAGGTAGTCTTATTATCTCGAATCCTGAAATTAAGACACCTAACCTAGACCTTAATTAGCCTTGTCAACCCATCACTCTTAGGTGGGTTCTTAATACCTAGTCTACCAGTTAGACAATGTATTCCTCTTGCATAGCCATAAGAGAGAAAACATATCATATATCACAAACTAATCAATAATATGATTTAGATAACACATCTTTCAATTCCAATAAACACAACATTAGGTAGAGAAGAGAATTAATTCAAGTTTGTAAATGATGTTGGTTATCATACACAATTCTATTAGACCGATCCTGTGAATATTGTCAATTAAGTAATGAATACATTTAACCAACAATACTAGTATAGCACCACACCTATAACCAACGTTAGAGCATGGTATGTAAATATTCAAGTTAAAATTTACACATATCACACGCACTAGAGCTCCTCATCTAATTTTCTCAATCACAACTTAGGTGTTGACACAGTTTAAAACTTTAATCATCATATAACTTATGGGTGGAGCAGTGTAAAATATGCAATCAAATTATATTTGAATCAGCTAATTCCTAAATACTAAAGCAGTGCATACAACTTGCTCAATTGAAATTTCAAACATTAAGCAATGTGTATCATAACATTATTATAATCTAGACAACTTACCGGGCTGAAATCAACACAGTACTTTACTCAGTCATACATCCATGCTTTGTGAACTCGGTGATACTATATATAAGTAAATCACAACATACATATAATTAATAACATTTTGCTATTTCAATTTCAATATGAATTAGCAATTCAGCATTTCAGAAACTTAAAACAGAAAATTAATCCACATTAGAGCATGGCATATGTATTTCATTCAACACACCTATATTGAACCGAGTTTGGATTTAAATTAAATGTAACTCGTGTTGGAACAAGATGCAAGAATTGCCCAAATTTCATTTCAATCATTAGACAATGCGTAGACCGACTTAAAACATATATGTCCAGCATTGTGCAAAACATAAGATCAACTTAGTGTATGTATATTAAGCAGTATGAACAACACATGAGATTAGCTTAATAAAAATATCACACTACTGCTCTATCATTTGGAATTTAATTCACAGATCAAATCCATAATTCAACCAGACCCATCATGCTAAGAAACAACAGAGAATAGCATAAGATTTTAATCAAGGCATATATTGCTTATGAGATTGAAATTTAATCTAGGCATGGTATTAGAGATTCATCCACTACAATACAATCATCAGAACGACTCATGCTAAGAAGACAATTCATGATCTCGTTGAGGGACCTCACCTTGGCCTAATTCGAAGTACAATACATTCCAAATATTACTACTCTTTTCAAATCTCTAATGAAAATCCACAACCAAACTCTAATTAGTGGCTGGAAACGTGTAACTAACACAAGAGAAGGAAGAGGGTGTAATTTTAAACAATTTTGTTTGACCCCATTCACTGTGAACAGTGAATTCAAAATTGGGAAGAAGGGGATTAACCCAAATCAGAGAGAAGGGCGCTGAAAGATCCTACCTTTTTGCCTTCCCCTCTTTAGCTCAATCCTCTTGCCGCCCAGATTTCCCCCTTGTCACTTCCTTCGGATTGTCAAACTCGCTTCTCAATGAACCAGGGAAAGGGGACTGATAGGATGAGAGGGAAGGAGGATGTGGGCTTATAAAGAGGAGGAAAGAGACATGAAGGAGAAGGGGAGGAGAATCGTGGAGGGGGGGAAAATTGGGATCGTGGGGGAAAGGAGAACCTCTCCTTCTCCAGTTCGTTGACACTGAGGGAGGAAGATTTCCTTCCCCCGACTCTCCCTGCGAATTGACGCCCTACGGGTCTGAGTTAGACTCAGACCCAGATCGGGTTCAAGGTTTTAAAGAAAAAGAAACACAGGTTTACATATATGTAGCTACTCACTATATTATTCATATACAGTAGAAATAATATAATTAGCTGCTATATTTATGAGTAAAGTGAGTTGTATGCATCCTCCCACTTAATTTCCATTTAAGAGTTCATTGAAATGCCCAATTTTTTTATATATAAAAGAGATTAAAATGATAAAGTGAGTTGCTATATTCATGAGCTAGGTAAACAACACGAAGGTTGTTCACCCAATTCCCACACAAAGATAAAAAATTCGGAATTACAATGCTTCAATCAACCTTCATATAGGAATTGGGCAGACAATTTTTGTATGACTCAAAAAAGAGAGAGAGGGTCATTATGTGAGACCCTAGGAAAAGTTTTAATTTTATTTCCTTTTATTTGAAGGAACTCCACTATGTTCTTTATAAAATTTGTCATTAAGAAGGTTAATTAATGATTAGTGTTTTCATGATTTTGTTTAGGTGAAAGTTTTGTGGAAAGAGTAGGCATTGCGCAAGAGCCACAAGGTAATGGATGTACATATTTGATTTTTATGGATATGGTGATCTAGATCTTGCATTTTAGAGTGTTGTTCATGTTGACATTATATATTTTTTAATCCTATTTAGGGTAGAAATTATTATGTGATTTGCTTGAATCTATTATTGTCACTGTTTTGGATTCATAGCTACATTTTAGATACTTTTACTTTGAGCTTTGTTCTCAAAATTTTTATAAAAATAGATTATCATGTCTAAATCGCCATCCTTTTTTTTTGGAATTTTTTCAAATACGTTGTATTTATTATATTTTTTGGGATACTTGCTATACAGTAATATAGTTTTCTATTTTTGTATTTAGAAATGTATTTAGGGATTAAAACATATGATTTTTATTCCTTCTTTTTTTGATGGATTCATATAGATGTTATGAGAATTTTTTAAAAATTTTAAGTCATTTTGAGCATGATAAGTTAATGACATAGTTAAAATTTGAAGGTGAACAATTTCGGCTTATCACATAGTCTTATTCAATAAATAACAAATTTTATTTTTGTACTTACTTTCATATAATATTTTTTTACTTTTTATTTAAGACTCTAATGTAGGTTTATGTAAATTTTTACATTGATTTGAGTTTATTTGCTATTTTTTTCTAAAATTAACAATTTACATGTTGTGATGATGCTAAATATATGCTTAAGGTAATATAGGAATAAATAAAATATTATATTATTGATTGTGGTACTCTCAGCATGTTTAGCCTCATTAAGGATATGCATATGACATGCTAGGGAATTTCATTACACATGTGTATCTTAGGTAGGGTTAAGATAAGACATAACGTGTAACCAAGACGATTGAAACTAAATCATTGAGCTATAGAAAATAAAGGCACTCAAGATCCCCACGTGGAGAAGGGTCAAGCATGAGGTCCAAGACCGCTCTATAGGTGACGGTGAGAGTATAATTAAAATTTTATATGGAGAAACATAAAGTTCAAGATCCCCCAAGGGTAGGTTGAGGTGCACAACCAAAATACCACATGTAGGTGAGGATGAGAGTAATAAATAATTCATGAGCATTTTGATTATTAAAGAAAATATTCACAAAAATATAATGGATGTTTATGTTATCAGTTGTGCCTCGGGTGTGATATGATTGTTGAATTATAATAAGATGAAATGACACCCGTGAGGTTGCTAATGTAACGCCCGAGATTTTTCATCCCTTTTTCTTAAAACTCATAGAAATTTTTTTTTCTTTTATACGATAAATCGGAGTCAAACGATAAAATCAAAACCCGTATAAACAGTTTATAATTTTAAACAAGATACGGTTAAACATCGTACCGTCAAATCAAATATCCTCAGGCGCTACTCGAAAACATACGTACGATTAAATTACCATGATCATGGATTTTTAAATACAAATAACTCCCAGGTGTCCCCGAGTACAAGTCCCATAAACAGTCTAATCTGATCCAAATTAAAAGTCTAGAATACATACACTTAAATCTCATCAAATACATCAGGTCGTGGCCCCAACTATACTTGAGTCGAGGGGGAAACAATCCACCGCAGAGATGAGCATCCAACTCCAGGAGCTCTCCAACACAACCTGCAAAAGCCTCCCGAACAACGGGGCTAAAAGAAGTAGGGTGAGTATTTTCATACTCAGTAGGAAAATACCCAGTAGGGGAAATCCCAAACGGTGAACTCAATAAGTTCATAAAACATGCGTCATGCAACTCAACATGAGGCAAACAACGTATCAATCATGCTCTTATGCAACTAATCATGCGTAGTGTCACGCCCTGGCCATGCCCGACCCGAGCCGAACCCGGTCCAAGGGCCGGTCAAGCGCGCGGGGGCGACGAAGTGAAATTGAGAAACGATTCTAGCGGAAGACTTAATCCCTAACCACGGGCGATTAACAGCAACACGGAGTGCGCACAATCCTTTGAGCAAGAGTAAATAAAAGGGAAAGAAAAGGTGTTGCTTAACACAAAGTAAACAACAATCTCAAACCCACAAGCTTAGTTTAAGTAAAGCCCACACCGGCTCAAAATAAGTCATAAGCAAACATAACTGTAACATGTGACATAAATCCACAACAAAGAACCCTACACATAGGTTCTAACATAAAACATGAAAGAAACGATGATAAGTCACGCAACGATCTCCATCATCACACCCAAGCTACCTCTGACCTTTCCTCAAAAAGGCAATCCTGTCCGTCTGCGTGTCGCACCACGCAGCCCCAAATCAAAACACAAAAGAGGGGTGAGTTTTAACACTCAGCAATGGTTTTAATATCACTAACCACGTTGAAAATACGGTAGCATGGTGATATAGTCTTTCAAAAACAACGATGTACAAGGTGTATCACTTTCTGATCACATATTTACATCACTTATACACTGCATAACATCATAACTCAAACATGCAGGGATGTATCTCTAGCATACCAATTTCCACATGCATTCACATAATAACCAATCCCGCATGGACGTATCTCTAACATACGTATTCCCACATGCATAATGTCATCACAACCAATCCCGCATGGATGTATCTCTAGCATACATATTCCCACATGCATTTTATCATCAAAATCAACATGCATGGATGTATCTCTAACATACATATTCCCACATGCATTTTATCATCAAAATCAACATGCATGGATGTATCTCTAACATACATATTCCCACATGCATTTTATCATCAAAATCAACATGCATGGATGTATCTCTAACATACATATTCCCCCATGCATAATGTTATCACAATCAACCTCCATCAAGGAGTAATCACACATTAACGTCACACAGACGGGAGCATAGACAAGGCCACGAAGGCATGTCATGGTACAAAATTCTACACAAGAATTCAAGAAAGATCGGGGTTGTCAATCCCTAATACTGCTCGCCCTGGACGATCCTGGCCAAGGATGTCCCATTCTCACACAGAGAATCTAAAGCAGGGGTGTTCGCCCAGGGACATCTCCTGCGGAGGGAAGAGCCCGAGTTCTCACACAGAGAACCCTAGAACACGTGGTAGCGGGGTGCACACGGCATACCACACTGGATTCTCAGGGTCCAGATGACACACATAAAAATATTCTCACGTATCCGCAAGACAAGTACACAACTCGTCCCCACATCATTCCATTAAACAAGACTCAACCCGGGAGTGCACTCGTTCCACACAGAACTCCAAATCGTTCCACACGGGAACTTCAAATCGTTCCACACAGGAACTTCAAATCAAAATATGTCCTTTCGGACCAATCAACTTGCGATTAATCCACGACCGATAAACCCGGCACATAATTCCATCACATTGCATCCAATCGGTCAAATTCGATTAATCACGATGAAGCCTCAATTGGAAATCCATTTTCATGATGCGTGCAGCATGGTACATGCGTGGGCAAAGCATACATGAACCCTAATCATGATAAGTGCTCTCACCAGCCCCTAATGCATCATTCATAATCACGATATTAAGCTTCAACATCATCATTTAACCCCCACATGTGTGTGTGTAACTAGTAGAAGCCTTTCACATGATGCATATTAACATGCTTGAAAATCAACTCACTACCACACTACACATGTGAATTTCTACCTAAACATGAATTCCACCCGAAATCATAGTAGAAGAATCGTTGAAATCTTAGCTAGATTCAAAACTCAACCACAAAGGCTAAACACCTATAACATCACTCATTTCATCATTGAGTCATGGCATTCACCAACATTCACACACCATTAATCACAATTTATCATGACAAATCTGTCCAACAATGATTGTAGTCCTACTGAAATATGCTTAACCAAAGGGAAACAACTATTCATAATTTCAAAATAACGATTCCAACATCATGCCACAAAACATAAGTCATTCCACCATCACGAAGCATATATCTCAACTCCATAAACTCAATAGCATGCATTTCCAGTAGCCTAACATAGCTTAAAACACTTCACATTCATATAAAATTGGCAAGCTAAAGTGGAATCATCAAAATAGGCATCATACACACAACATACAATTTCCTGTGTAGCCGATCGATCGCCCTTCAGGCCGTTCGATCGGTTACACGCAAAATTTTGAAATTTTCAGTTCAGCCGATCGATCGCCCTGCAAGGCCGATCGATCGCCAACACAGCAGAACAATCATCTTCTTCCTTTCGCAAATCCAAACCGAAACACCATAGATAGCACTTCAAATCCACATCTAACACCCTAATCATCATCAAAAGTCCTCCTTGACTTCCAGAATATCAAACCAAACCATAATAATGCAAAACCCTAAGAAATCGGGATTAAATAATTCCATTTTCTAATCTTACCATTAACACACTAAATCAAGCAAACCATTTCGAAATAAGCCAAAAATGAAGAGTTTTACCATGGATAAACAGAGATTTAGAAGACCCATTACCTCAGCACTTGATTAAGCTCAGATTGAAGAGTCACCCTTCTTGAAATCCTTGAAAACACAATGAGTTTGAATCAAACACCAATAGAAATCGATTTACTTAAGAAATCCCTAATTAAATCTTAGATCTAGGGCTTGTTGGTAGTAAAAATCGAATTTTGAAAGTTAGGGTTTGTAGTAAAACACAAATCAGTAGCTTTTGATGGTAAAAAACGAATTGAATCAAGGGGAAAATGGTAGATTTGGAAGAATTTAAGAGAAAAGCCATGGATTAGTGCTTAATTAGAGCAAGCTTACCTTAATCGGCTTCTAATTCGGGCCTAAGTGGGGATTAGGCCAGACCTCCTTCCTTAGCCTATTCCCAAAAATGGAAATGGCTCAGGTTTGCCCTTTTATAGTAAGGGTTGGGGTAGGCAAAGGTAAGTTTTGGGGTGTAAATATGAAAAGTAGGCTAAAAGTGGTTATTTTACAAATTTAAGCACGAATTAAGCCTAATAAAATTTTGAAAATTTTTGTGTGACCTTAAGTATATGTCTAGGTTCATTTGACACAAAAATAAAATTTTTGACCGTGGGGCCCACAGGGGTCCCGCCAAAACCCTAATTTTTGGGAAAATAGTGAAAATTCCGAAAAATCTCAAAAATTCACATTTGGTTTAAAATCACTTAAAACCACTAATATTGAAGTTAATTTTGGTTAAAACCATCACAAACTCTATTTATTTACAAAATCACCGAATAAGATCAGAAAACACGTAAATCTCACGATAACCCATAATTAAAGAAAACCAAAACCGTTTTAAAGATGAGGGTCCTTACATCCTCCCCCTCTTAGGAATTTTGGTCCCCCAAAATTCGCTAGAGGTCAGCGACAAAAAGGTGAGGATACTTCTTTCTGATCTCGTCCTCCGTTTCCCACGTGGCTTCCTCGACTCCATGATTCCTCCACAACACCTTCACGAGTGGGATTGCCTTTTGCCGAAGTACCTTCTCCTTACGATCAAGAATCTGGATAGGTACCTCCTCGTAGGAAAGATTCTCCTGGAGCTCCAACGGCTCAAAATCCAAGACATGAGTAGGATCCGGCTCATACTTCCAAAGTTGCATAATTCACTATCTTACATCATGCATACATGTCACGATTTAATATCCAAAACATGGAATCATGCAAGCCTAGCATGCTGCTACTCATTCAAAGCATGCTGTCATGAATTTACGAGTTCAAAACTCCCCTACCTCGTAATCATGACGTTTGATGGGAGCATACTACGGTGGCGGCATCGGTGGCGGAGTCGGTGGTCAACACCATTGCCCAGCTGAGAGAGCTGCTGTCCCGAGGTTTAGGAAGCGCCGGAACTACACACGGCCAAAAGGGATATCAAAATCAACGCAGCAAAATCCGCGATCCACAGCGGCACACTAGGGGCAGCCGGGAGAAAGATCGTGCCAACGAGTGGCAGGTGAGACTGGAAGGCAGGGTGTACTCACTAAAATTCGACCGGCAGTTGAAAAATACACAACCGGTCACAAGACGTCGAAATCGGCCGTGGACAGCACCCAACGGCGTCGATTTCACGTTTACCAAGGCCCACATAAGGGCGGAGGGTGTGGGTGACACTCAAGGATGGAGGAGACTGATGGAGGACTCCGATGTCAACTCCAGATGATGGCAGAGCCATCTGACGGTCGGGCGGTGCCAAAGCGGCACTGATACCCTAACCCGCACGCGCGGCTACTTGCACACGCGGCCAAGGGAAGAGGGGAGGGCTAGACGGTGTCGGCCCAAGACTCATAAGGGCGGTAGGGCCATGCCCAAGGGCGGTGACCAACAATACGGCCTTTGCCATTGCCGTGCCGAGGCAGGCCGACTAGAGGCCAATCAGCGTCCGGCGAGGGTAAGACAGTCAAAGGGCAACACGTGGCGCTCTCTATAGAGCGGTCAGACACAATCGGCAGAGGGGAACCTGGCCCATGCCGAAAGAAGAGGGGCGGTGCCGCACTAGGGCGGCCAGCCATCTCCAGGCTGAAACCCGCCACACAAAGGTGGTCCAAGGTGTTCTACATCCAACGATGCTCGATGGCCCATAACGGGTGGAAAACCCTAGGGGCACAACGACGAACAGGGTTTACTGGCAGCTCTGGCCCGTGACGCTAGGGCCCTAGTAACCGGGCAAAGCTGGGTGGAGGCGGCTACACCAGTGCCGCTGGGCTGAGGTTGGCCGACTATAAGCTCACCACCAGCGCGGCCACAATTCCCTTCAAACCAAAACAAGGAAGAGGGACCGACCAGGGGAAACCAGCCCAGGCGGAGCAGCTGTGGGGGCGGTAGACCTAGCTAGGGGCGGTCCTACCGTCGTCATCCCAAGGCTGGTCGGCAAGAGGCGAGCCGAAGGCTGGCTCTCGCCGGCGCAGCCCCAAAGTCCGTCACAGACAGAAACAGGGGAGATGCGGGGCGGATCAAATCGGGTCGGGGCGGTGCCGAGGAGGCGGCTTGGCCATCGCTTGGCCGAGGCAGAGCCAGACGGAGGTCCATCGTCCATGGCTCGCAACTGCCGGCCTCTGTTCCACCAAAATCAATCACAGGCTGAACAGTGGAGGTGGAGGCATCTGGCCGGAGGAGAAATGCACAGGGGCGGAGGTGGAGGTGGAGCTGACCGGTTGGGGGCCGTCCCTGGCCGTCGCCAGGCCGGGGCGGAACCCACGGTGGTCGGATGGCCACTGCCGGCCATCACCGGCGGCGTCAAGGCTCAGAACAGAGGGGCACAGTTCGTTCGGCGAAAAACAGAGCAGAGGCAGAAAATGGGTGGGGCGGCGGAGCAGAGGCCACTAGGGCCGGGAGGGGTGGCCTCCCGCCGTCGCCGGCCCAGGGCGGAGCCGTGGCCGGCCGGCCGGCCCTTGGCGGCCCACAGCGGCGGCTCAAATCGGATCACAGTGAGAGAGGGACAGAGACTGCTTACCGGGGAAAACCAAAGGGAGGAGTCGGCGGGACTGGCCAGGGCGGCGGCCCTGCCGTCGCCAGCCTGAGGCTGGCCGGACGGAGCCCCTCGGCCATCGCCGGCGCCGCCACAGCACCAAACAGAAAAACTGTGGCGGAAACTGGAAAACAGGGGAGAGGCGGAGCAGAGGCCGGGGCGGCGGAGGAGGACCACTGGGGCCGAGAGGGGTGGCCTCCCGTCGTCGCCGGCCCAAGGCGGGGCCATAGCCGGCCGGCCAGGCCTTTCCGGCTCGTGGCGGCGGCGGAACAGCACAAAACAGAGAAGGAGAAGGCTCACCGGGGGAGGAGGCGGCGCGGCCGTCGGGGCCGGGACGGTGGCCCCCCTGCCGTCGCACGGCTGGGGCGGAGCCGGTGGCGGCGGCCCTTTGGCCCACCGGCGGTCGGCGGCGGCTGGGACAGAGACGCCGGAGAAGGGGGGAAAAGCACTGTTCCCACATCCAGAACCATCTGGATCGGGCTCGGCCGTGCCCGATCCCGTTTTCCTCTTTTTTTTTCTTTTTTCTTTTTCCAATCGTATCCCCATCGCGCGTTAACTCATATTTTACGCGTTATAAATCTAACACTCGAGCCGAAAGTGCACCCCATATTCGCACCGAAAGTGCACCCAACACTCGCGCTGAAAGTGCGCAACGAGACCCGTGGCCCACGACTAAGCCCTACGGGTAAAAAAACAGCAGAAAAACATAGAAATACAAATACGCTGAAACGTCATATTTTCCTGCCGAAAATATCCAGAAAAATAGCAGGAAAATCCCAGAAAATCGTAGAAAAATCAGGGACGTTACGGCTAACAAGTCGAACTAGCTCCCCGAGTTAAACACGCTCAACTCGATTCGACTCAAATTTGACTCAGCTCGAAGGGAGCTCGACTTGACCTTGGTTTGAGCTCGAAAGTAAAAGAGTTGATCTCAAATAGGGGGAAGCTCAAATTGACTCGACTTGACACTTGATCGTTGAATTCAAGATTGACTCAAAGCTCGGCTCGAACTCCACTCGATTTATCATATATCACTTCTTACATATTATACTCATATTATATAAATTTTGTAACTTTAACCTTTCAAGTGCCCATAATATTCTATGTTATTTTATAAAAATATATACTATATATACATTAATACATGGCATATAATACCTATATTATGCTATTATATTTCAAACAAATACATATCATACTAATAAAATTGAGAATGTAGGCATGATAAATTATGTCATTCCTATTCTACCATTATTAAACTATATAATATTATTTTTAAATACTACCTTTAATCAGTCTAATCCTAACAAATATAAATATATAATTCTACTTACATAATAAACATTCTTAATTCAACCAATTATATTGGTTTAGAATAAGAGATCTAGTACACCATATCTAAATTTTACCTACAAATATATCCATTGAACCAAACCTAGATTTTACTGTTGAAGTCCAATTATATTGATTTTTGTTTTTGCAAGCAATTCATACACCCTAAAATATGTTACTGCTGAGTTCTAGATAGTGCTCTCATCATGAACTTTTTTATGGTCACTGGAGTAATTAGATCTGAAATCTATGAATAGGAGTTATCATATTTGGTGACTAGTTTAGTTTTTTGTGGTTTATTATATGAGAGATTTGAATAGCATTAGTTAAATTTTTGGTGATGAGTGAAAGTTTTTTTGCGACGTAATTTATTGACTCTTATTTTAACCATAGATTTTGAAGTAAAATTTCAAGTTTAATCAAATGGAATTGATGTGGCTATAATCTTTTTATTTTTGTAATGCTGATGTGATTCTCAAAATTAATATGATTTTTATGGGAAAAAATAGTTTGGGTTGTAAATAGGATTCGAGCTCAATTTGAATATAAGTTCGAACTACTATAGTATATTTTAAAGCTCGTGCATAAGTCGAGTTTCAAGTTCCTTAGTTGAACCGAGCTCGAGCTAGGCATTTAATGTTTGATCGAGCTCAAGCTAAGTTTTTGGAAATCGATCTCGAGTCAAAAAACCTCAAAATTCGGTTTGACTCGGCTCGTTAGCACCCTTAGACACCCGTAATTACCAAAAGGAATTCTCGAACCTTTTAAATGATAATATCATAGAGTAAATTACTTAAGAAATAAGTAATTATGGTAAGAAAGAAGATAGGAAAATTATTGTATTTTGAAAGTAAGTGTTATGTCGGTGATTCACCGAGACATCAATGAGTTTGCTAGTGAAACAGTATTTCTACTGTTGGCAAGGTTGTATGTGTCGATGAACCTACCGATGAAATAATAAATCCTTTGATGTGTCGATGAACTCGTCGATGAAGTCATAATTCTTATGCCGGTAGGGCTCAATGCATTAGTGATGTGGGAACCAACCTATTGATAGTTGCAAAAATGCAATTGAAGCAGTTTTAGGCAATTTTTAGAGTTGGTTACACACCAAAATTTAGTTTTTAGAATTCTTATAAATACATTTGACAAATTTTAAACCCAAAGGGTACGGACTCTCCGACTTTGTGAGATATCGGTGGGTTAGGGCGTGTCAAGGAAGTAGGAACTAAATTTGTGGAAATCACTTCATGGTTTGATCAAAGGTTGGATTGCGAATCTTAAATTGTAATGCTAGAGCAAGAAATACATTATTGTTGGATGTTGATAAAGTAATATATGTTTTATGTTTGAATTGGTTCATGGTTGAATAATATGCTCTATTATTCTTGATGAATATGAATCTTGTATGGATAACTTGTGTTAAGTTGAAAAACATCATTTTATCCTCCTCATGTGATAATTAATGATTTAGACATAAGAGAAACTATTTTGATGATAATATAAAATTTTGTAACTTTCTTGCTCATTGGCAGTCATCAACATGTCGATGATGCTTCCTATGCAAGAAGAAGATGATGAACAATATCAGTGAACTAATAGTACATCAATGTCTTACTGGTGGATCACCGACAATGATGTCGACAAGGATGTTGATGAGAGTGATTTTTATATTTCACTCCACTATCGGTAAGGGGTGGGTTTTGACACGTCGATGAGTTATCAATGGTAATCGGTGACTCAGTCAACACATCGATGAGTCCACCAATAGTAAGTCTATATTTAGGTATTTTTAGTATAAATTGCTATGAATGTTAGGCTATTATTGTTTGAGGCAATAAGATGTTATTCTGTGCATGAAATTGCAATTATATATGATGATGTTATGAATTATGATTGAATGTATTAACTTTTGTGTGTGAATATCCTTGTAATAGAGCGCACCCCAAGATTGGTGTCTTTTGGCCACTAAGGTTAGAGAAAATTTCAGTACCATGGATCCTCAAGTGAGTCTTTAGCCACGTAGATAGAAAATGGGTTTTGTGTGACATTTTGAACAAGGCCTTTCGGCTCTATAAGGATAGAGTTATGTAAAACCGCTTCCATTGCCTTGAAACCGTGTTTGAATGGACAAGAGCAATTGTCACGCCCCGGCGATGCCCGACCCGAGCCGAACCCGGTCAAGCGCGCGGGGGCGACGAAGTGAAAATTGAGAAAAATAATCTAGCGGAAGACTTAACCCTAACCACGGGCGATTAACAGCAACACGGAGTGCGCACAATCCTTTGAGCAAGAGTAACTAAAAGGGAAGAAAAAGGTGTTGCTTAACACAAAGTAAACAACAATCTCAAACCCACAAGCTTAGTTTAAGTAAAGCCCACACCGGCTCAAAATAAGTCATAAGCATCACAACTGTAGTATACGACATAAATCCAAAACAAGAACCCTACACAAAGGTTCGAACATAAAGCATGAAATAAACGATGATAAGTCACGCAACGATCTCCATCATCACACCCAAGCTACCTTTGACCTTTCCTCAAAAAGGCAATCCTGTCCGTCTGCGTGTCGCACCACGTAGCCCCAAATCAAAACACAAAAGAGGGGTGAGTTTTAACACTCAGCAATGGTTTTTAATATCACTGTCAACGTAGAAAATACGATAACTTAGAAATGAGATCGTTCAGATCAAAGATTTACATGGTGCATCACTTTCTGATCACACATTCATATCACCTAACACTGCATCATCATGCATAATTCAACCTACATGGATGTATCTCTAGCATACATATTCCCACATGCATTCACATCATAACCAATCCCACATGGATGTATCTCTAACATACATATTCCACATGCATAACATCAAAATCAACATGCATGGATGTATCTCTAACATACATATTCCCACATGCATAATATCATCACAACCTGCATGGATGTATCTCTAACATACATATTCCACATGCATAACATCATCACAACATGCATGGATGTATCTCTAACATACATATTCCACATGCATAACATCAAAATCAACATGCATGGATGTATCTCTAACATACATATTCCACGTGCATAACATCAAAATCAACATGCATGGATGTATCTCTAACATACATATTCCCACATGCATAATGTCATCACAATCCACCTCCATCAATGAGTAATCACACGTTAACGTCACACAGACGGGAGCATAGACAAGGCCACGAAGGCGTGTCAGGGTACAAAATTCTACACAAGAATTCAAGAAAGATCGGGGTTGTCAATCCCTAATTGCTCGCCTGGACGATCCTAGCCAAGGATGTCCCATTCTCACACAGAGAATCTAGAGCAGGGGTGTTCGCCCAGGGACATCTCCTGCGGAGGGAAGAGCCTGAGTTCTCACACAGAGAACCCTAGAACACGTGGTAGCGGGGTGCACACGGCATACCACACTAGATTCTCAGGGTCCAGATGACACACATAATAACATTCTCACATATCCGCAAGACAAGTACACAACTCGTCCCCACATCATTCCATTAAACAAGACTCAACCCGGGGAGTGCACTCGTTCCACACAGGAACTCCCAATCGTTCCACACATGAACTTCAAATCGTTCCACACAGGAACTTCAAATCAAAATATGTCCTTTCGGACCAATCAACTTGCGATTAATCCACGACCGATAAACCCGGCACACAATTCCATCACATTGCATCCAATCGGTCAAATTCGATTAATCACGATGAAGCCTCAATTGGAAATCCATTTTCATGATGCGTGCAGCATGGTACATGCGTGGGCAAAGCATACATGAATTCTAATCATGATAAGTGCTCTCACCAGCCCCTAATGCATCATTCATAATCACGATATTAAGCTTCAACATCATCATTTAACCCCCACATGTGTGTGTGTAACTAGTAGAAGCCTTTCACATAATGCATATCAACATGCTTGAAAATCAACTCACTTCCACACTACACATGTGAATTTCTATCTAAACATGAATTCCAGTGGAAATCATAGTAGAAGAATCGTTGAAATCATAGCTAGATTTAAAACTCAACCACAAAGGCTAAACGCATATAACATTACTCATTTCATCATTGAGTCATGGCATTCACCAACATTCACACACCATTAATCACAATCTATCATGACAAATTAGTCCAACAATGATTGTAGTCCTACTGAAAATATATGCTTAATCAAAGGGAAACAACCATTCATAATTTCAAGATAACGATTCCAACATCATGCCACAAAGCATGTCATTCCACCATCTCTAAGCATATATCTTGTAAGGTCCCTGATTTTTCTACGATTTTTTTGGGATTTTTCTGCCATTTTTCTGGTCATTTTCGGCAGGAAAATGTGACGTTTCAGCGTATGGGTATTTGTGTCTTTTCCCCGTATTTATACCTGTAGAGTCGGGTGTGGGGCTTAGTCGCGGGCCACGGGCCTCGCTGCGCGCTTACGGGGCGAATTTTGGAGGTTCGACGCGTAACCAGTGGGTTAACGCGCGTTGGGGGTACGTTTGGAAAAATAAAAGAAAATAAAAAATAAAACAGGAAAGTTCGGATCGGGATCGGGATCGCCCGATCCAGAACCTCCTGCATGATGAACAGTACCGCCGCCCCCCCCATTTCGCCTTTTCACTGTGCCCGGCCGCCGCCGGCCGCCAGCAGGCCGCTGGACCGCCGCACCGGCTCCGCCCTGGCCGTGCGATGGCAGGGGAGCCGCCGTCCCGGCCCTACGGCCGCTCCGCCGTCCGCCCCTGCTTTTCCCTCGGTTAGCCCCTTTCCTCTGTGTATTGCGATTCTGCCGCCGCCGTGGGCCGGCGAGGGCCGGCCGGCCGCCCATGGTTCTGCCATGGGCCGGCGACGGCGGGAGGCCACTCCCCCCGGCCCCGGACGGCCCCAGCTCCGCCGTCCCGCTCCCTCTCTCTGCTGCCCTGTTTTCCGCCCCCACTATGAATCGCTGTTCTGCCGCCGCCACGGGCCGGTACGGCCCGATCGGCAGGCCACAGCTCCGCCCTGGGCCGGCGACGGCGAGGAGCCCCTCCTTCTGGCCCGGTGGGCCTCAGCACCGCCGCCCCATCTCTTTCCCCCTCTGTTCATTGTTCCGCCGGCGGACTGTTTGGGCAAACAGTGGCCGCCGGCGGTGATCTGCGGCCGATTCGGCCTTCCCCCAGCCCCGCCTTGCTCCGGCGAAGGCAGTGGACTACACCTCCATGCCCGATTCAGCCACCGCCCCCATGGCCTCTCCGCCCTTACGGGTTTTCTCCGGTCGTCCCCTATTTTTGGCCTACGTCCGTTTTGGACGTTGTGACTGACGTTATCAGTCGGACACCCGATTTGATTTAGCGGACCGTAGTTCGGCTCCGCCCCAGCCCGGTGACACCAGTGGGCCACCCTCTGGGTCTTGTTCAGCCTTGCGGCCCGTAGCCGCAGCTAGTCCGCCTTACCGGCATGTGTGCCGTTGACCCCTCTTGCCCATTTTACGCCGTCGGTACCGGACGGCCTCGGGCAAGAGATTGTATGTCTTACCTTGACAGAAGGTGGACGAGTTCACCTGCTCAGGCCTTGGCCAGTGACGGCCTCATAGCCTTTGCACGACCTTGAACCCTCCCCTTGCCCTATACCGTGCGAGATGCACAGCTGCCCGCACCATGGGTTTTGGTTGTGGGTGGCGATCGGCGATGTCGCCGCTTTGATTGGCCACAGCTAAGGGCCTTAGCCCTGTTGGCTTTTGTGGGCCTTGAGTCGCCTCATTTCAGCCATCTCCCCCGCCCTTTGGGCCGCGTGCGCATGTAGCCACGTGTGTACTTCTGGGTTTAGGCGCCGCATTCGTGCCGCCTAACCATCGGTTGGCTTTGCCACCGAGTGGAGTTGATCACTAGAGCTGTCCTCCACCTCTCCTTTGATTCTTGAGCATTGCCCCACGCTCTCCGCCCGTATGTGGGCCTTTGTTGACCGAAATCGTCGCCGTTGGGTGCTGTCCACGGCCGATTTCGACGTCTTTGTGGCCGGCTGAGCACGTTTTAGCCACCGGCTGATCTTCAGTGTACACCATCGACTTCGGGTCGCACCGCCACATTCGTTGGCACGATTTTTCTCCCGGCCGCCCTAGTGTGCCGCCGTGGATCACGGATTTTTACCGCATTGAGTTCTGACACTCTGTTTGGCCGTGGATAGTTCCGGCGCATCTTGAAACCCTCGGGACAGCAGCTCTCTCAGCCAGGCAACGGTTTTGACTGCCAACTCCGCCGCCGACGCCGCCACCGTCGTGTGCTCGCCATCGAACATCATGATTACGAGGTAGGGGAGCTTTGAACTCGTAAATTCTTGAAGCATGCTTTGAATGAGTAGCAGCATGCTAGGATTGTATGATTCCATGCTTGGATGTTAGTTAAGTAACGATCCGATTGCATGATGTGCGTATAAGCATGATTGTATGGTATGATTGATATGCATGAGATGTATGCATGTTTTATGGATGTGGATTATGTATGCGCTGGCGATGGCTAGCAAATATGTCAGTATGCTATGTATGGGTTATGCACGTGCTAGTGATGGCTAGCGTGCATGTTTGACGTGTGGATGCATGTGCTAGTGATGGCTAGCGTGCATGTTTGACGTGTGGATGCATGTGCTAGTGATGGCTAGCATGCATGTTTGTAAGTTATGTATGTATGACCGTATGTGTATGTTATACGTATGTGTGAGACATACGTATGTATGATGGCATTTTGCCTATGCTTTGGATGTGTGTAAGTGTATGTGGACAGAAGTATGGGCGATGGACAGTAAGAGGTGACAGAAGCTCTGTCTGAATTTGGATGCGGTTGTGTAAGCGTATGACAGAGGATAAGAGTATGACGGGCAAGGATTAGAATGGATCAGTTTGGAGTGGATTGTATGTTGGGCATTTGTCAGACAGTAAGAGTGTTCATAATTGTACAAGCATAACGTACAGATTATGAAGTGAAAAGTAAGTATAATAATAAGTGAGATATAAGTAAGAGGGCAACAACTGGGTCGGCTCTGAGGAGCGTTATTTGAAGATGTCAGTGTAAGAGGATTTGGCCATAAGATGGATGGCGAAGTACGTAAGACTGTAAGGGTTCGTTGTACGATGAGTTTTGTCCATGATGTGGACGGGTAAGTGAAGTCTGTTGCCCTGACGAACTTGGGTTTCGGATCGGGCTCAGCTTCAGTTTGACTAGTCGAGGACTGTGAGTTTGTGTGGCATAATTGTACCGCATAATATACTTAATTCAAACTTGAATTATAAGCACAGCTAATGATGGCGTTGTGAGTTTGAGACCTGAGGGTTCGACGGATTAAGTTCCGTGTTTGAGCTGGCCGCTGATGAGTTGGCCGAGCGCTTATCATGTCTTGCCATGGTGTTTATCCTGCGGGATGTTGTCTGTGTGCTGTATAGAGCACCGGACGTCTGATGCTCTGCTGAGAGCGATGTTGTTTCTGATTTGGTCTGTGTGCTGTATAAGCCCAGACATTTGATGCTCTGTTGAGAGCGATGTACGTTTCTGACTTTGTCTGCGTGCTGTATGAAGCCCAGACGTCTGATGCTCTGCTAAGAGCGATGTACATTTCTGATTTGGTCTGTGTGCTGTGTAAGCCCAGACGTTTGATGCTCTGTTGAGAGCGTAGTATGTTTCTGCCCAAGAGTGGCACTGTACGTTTCTGCCCAAGTGGCACTGTATGTTTTCTGCCCAAGAGTGGCAATGGCACTATAAGACCCATTATGGTGGGCAATTCTCTGGCACTATAAGACCCATTATGGTTGGCGATTCTATGGCACTATAAGACCCATTATGGTGGGCGATTCTATGGCACTATAAGACCCATTATGGTGGGCAACTGTATGACCCCTTATGTGTGGGTGTTTATGTTTGCGCGCTCAGGTAAGTAGTATCATGGATCTACTCTTACCTGTTTGATCCAGTGCCCCATGAGCATTGGTGTGCCTTACCTTCGGAAAAGTCCATGGCGTCTAGTCACTCCCCGGAGGTTAAGGTGTTGCCCCAGTGGCATTCTTTTCCATTTCGACG
The DNA here is from genome assembly GCA_035235625.1 of Saururus chinensis. NCBI lineage: Eukaryota > Viridiplantae > Streptophyta > Magnoliopsida > Piperales > Saururaceae > Saururus > Saururus chinensis. The sequence continues at coordinate 41,508,918 of CP141145.1, forward strand.
TTGGAGCTTATTAGTTGTAATGAGCTTCAATGGTCGTTGATATGTGTACGATTATGTGTATGAGTATGACTGTAAGTGTATGAGTATGAGTAAGACTGTAAGCGTATGAGTATGAGCACGACTGTAAGAGTATGAGTATGATTTTGAGAATATGTTTCTGAGTAAGACAGTAAGTATGATTTTGTGCAGACTGTATGAGTGAGGTCGTACGAGTCTGATTGTACGAGTAAGGTCGTACATGTATGGGTAAGCTGCATGAGCAAGCATATGATTGTACGAATAAGGTCGTACAAGTATGCGTATGTTGTATGCGTATGCGTACGGTGGTACGAGTAAGTTGTATGACCCTGGATAAGGGTGTTTGTGTAAGTTGATTGAATAGTATGCTTTGGCACGTTGGTGCCTTTGGTATGATTTTCGCACGATGGTGCCTTCGGTATGTCTGTGGCACGTTGGTGCATTTGGCATATTTGTAAGAATTTGAGCATGATATTGATATGTTGACTGCTTCATGTTTGAGTTGCATGACGCATGTGATTATGAACTTGTGAGTTCACCGTTTGGGGTTTCCCCTACTGGGTATTTTCCTACTGAGTATGAAAATACTCACCCTGCTATTTTTAGCCCCGTTGTACGGGAGGTTTTGCAGGTTGTGCGGAGAGCTCCTGGGGATGGACACTCGTTTCAGCGGTGGATTGATTCCCGTTGACTCAGGTATCAGCTTGACTCTCTGTGAGTTTATTTGTGCCACGATCTCCTGTATTGGGTGAGATGAGACATCATGATGTTTATTCTGGACTTTTGTTTGGATCAGAATGTGGACTGTTATGGGACTTGTACTCAGGGATACCCGGGAGAGTGATTTGTATTTAAAAGTCTATGATCATAGCAGAATTTATTCGTACGTGTGTTTTCGGGTAGCGCCTGAGGATATTTGATTTGACAGTACGATGTTTAACCGTATGATGTTTTAAATTATAAACAGGTTTTGATTTTATCGTTTTGACTCCGATTTATGGAAAGAAAAAAAAAATTCTATGAGTTTTAAGAAAAAGGGATGAAAAATCTCGGGCGTTACATATCTCAACTCCATAATCTCAATAGCATGCATTTCCAGTAGCCTAACATAGCTTAAAACACTCCACATTCATATAACATTGGCAAGCCAAAGTGGAATCATCAAAATAGGCATCATACACACAACATACAATTTTCTGTGTAGCCGATCGATCGCCCTTCAGGCCGTTCGATCGGTTACACGCAAAAATCTGAAATTTTCAGTTCAGCCGATCGATCGCCCTGCAAGGCCGATCGATCGCCAACACGGCAGAATAGTCATCTTCTTCCTTTCGCAAATCCAAACCGAAACACCATAGATAACACTTCAAATCCACATCTAACACCCTAATCATCATCAAAAGTCCTCCTTGACTTCCAGAATATCAAACCAAACCATAATAATGCAAAACCCTAAGAAATCGGGATTAAATAATTCCATTTTCTAATCTTACCATTAACACACTAAATCAAGCAAACTATTTCGAAATAAGCCAAAAATGAAGAGTTTTACCATGGATAAACAGAAATTTTGAAGACCCATTACCTCAGCACTTGATTAAGCTCGGATTGAAGAGTCACCCTTCTTAAAATCCTTGAAAACACAATGAGTTTGAATTAAACTCTAATGGAAATCGATTTACTCAAGAAATCCCTAATTAAACCTTAGATCTAGGGCTTGTTGGTAGTAAAAATCGAATTTTGAATGTTAGGGTTTGTAGTAAAACACAAATCAGTAGCTTTTGATGGTCAAAAACGAATTGAATCAAGGGGAAAATGGTAGATTTGGAAGAAATTAAGAGAAAAGTCATGGATTAGTGCTTAATTAGAGTAAGCTTACCTTAATCGGCTTCTAATTCGGGCCTAAGTGGGGATTAGGCCAGCCCTCCTTCCTTAGCCTATTCCCAAAAATAGAAATGGCTCAGGTTTGCCCTTTTATAATAAGGGTTGGGGTAGGCATAGGTAAGTTTTGGGGTGTAAATATGAAAAGTAGGCTAAAAGTGGGTATTTTGCGAATTTAAGCACAATTTAAGCCTAATAAAATTCTGAAAATTTTTGTGGGACCTTAAATATATGTCTAGGTTCATTTGACACAAAAATAAAATTTTCAACGGTGGGGCCCACAGGGGTCCTGCCGAAACCCTAATTTTTGGGAAAATAGTGAAAATTCCAAAAAATCTCAAAAATTCACATTTGGTTTAAAATCACTCAAAACCACTAATATTGAAGTTAATTTTGGTTAAAACTATCACAAACACTATTTATTTACGAAATCACCGAATAAGATCAGAAAACGTGTAAATCTCACGATAACCCATAATTAAAGAAAACCAAAACCGGTTTAAAGATGAGGGTCCTTATAGTAATAAAAGATAACTAGTCCCGTGCAACACATACAGGAAGTTTAAATGATCATTAAAGTCAAACCTTCAACCATTGAGCCTCTGTGGGCCCTAGCTTCATATCTTGGATGGGGTGGGCAGACTTTAGAGTATCTGAAGTCTTAATTTAGGTAGTTTGTAGTCTAGTGAGGCAAGACTCTCTCCTAGACATAGCTACCATGTCATAGAGAACCTTTGACTTGTACTTATGAAGTTGGACACTTCTGAGTGAGAGTCACGTTATATTGGAAAAGATTATTTATGAATGCTTAATTATTATACTTTTGATACTTTGAAATATAATGTTCCTTGAAATGAAATTTATGTTGGTTATTGTAATCATTCTGTTAAAATGTTGTGTTGATATGGTTCTCAAAGTATTATAGTTCTTGTTTAGCCGTTATGCAAAACTATGTTAGGATCCAATTGTATTGGAATACATTAGAAATGTGATCCCATACGTACATAGGCAACCAACGACATAACAACATTGACCAGATCCAAATTAATTATATATATTTACTTTATTCTAGACTATGTGTGGGGATGCTTTGAAGTTCTATAATACGTAGAGGAACATTACATATCTCGTCCACAGATGATGTTTCTTAGTCTACTCCTAGACATAGCTACCATGTCATAGAGAACCTTTGACTTCTACTTATGAAGTTGGAGACTTTTGAGTGAGAGTCACGTTATATTGGAAAAGATTGTTTATGAATCCTTAATTATTATGTTTTTGATGCTTTGAAATATAATGTTCCTTGAAATGAAATTTATGTTGGTTATTGTAATCATTCTGTTAAAATGTTGTGTTGATATGGTTCTCAAAGTATTATTGGTCTTGTAAGCCGTTATGCATAACTACGTTCGGATCCGATTGTATTAGAATACATTAGAAATGTTATCCTATACGTACATAGGCAACCAATGCCACAACAACGTTGACTAAATCCAAATTAATTATAAATATTTGCTTTATTCTAGTCTATGTGCGGGGAAGCTTTGAAGCTCTATAATATGTAGAGGATTGTTACAAATCTCGTCCACAGATGATGTTTCCTTGTTTAACGAATACAAATTTTAGTTTGAGATATTGGACCCTTAGTCAGGCCAAATCGTTACACCTACTCCTAGTAGGACTAGGAAACCAAGTCCTTCTCCCAGTCGGACTAGGAAACCAAATCTCAATGAATGAGTCCTAGTCATCATAGGTGTAAGATCCCTAAACTTGAACCGGTTTATATTTATTCTATTTAATTGTTAATGTGTGATTTAATGCTAATTGTGATCAATTTTGACTATTTTCAAAATTAAAGTGGTTACCAAAGTTTTTAGCCACAAACTTTCGTAACATATATGACTTTTAAGTTAATTTAAGTCATTTGAATTTTTTTAATTTTTTTTTGAAATTTTAAATATTTTTCCTAAAAAGTTAGGGGGCGGGACTCACCGTAGTGTCAAGGGGTAGCGAAGCGGACTATCCTTGACATGTGTTGGGGGCACACACATGTGTGGAAGTGTTGTATACTAGATATGTATTCATTGTGGGAACTGCCCATAGTGTTGCATATCATGTGTGCAGGCGTTGCAGGGAAGGCCCGCAATGTTGTGAGTTGGCCGTAGGGGGACACCTCCTTGCGATGCACGGATCTAACTTAGGCAACTTGGACATCTGAACAATTCATCTCAGCCAAGTACATGTAAGGGTCTTTGTATCCAACATAGTTATAAGGCCGAATAGCTGCCCGATTGGTCTGAAAGCCCCATCCCCAATGAACGGGGCTCTTGGCATGATAGCTAGCAAGGCAACAAGCCTTCGTTGCCATCCGAGATAGTCAGTTGCAAGGCTAAGCATCATACCAACATCTTTGTCATTTCAACTCACCATGTCCCCCTACATAGCATTACATATTTTCTCCATTCTACTGGAGTGGCAGCCAAAGTGGTTGTACGGGCATGGTTCTTTCAAACTTTGCCAAATGGCCCGAGATCACTCCCAATGACACTCCAACACTATATAGGGGGGGTAGGACATCTTAAGTATCAAAATATGTGCTAGTCGGCTATATGTCGCAACATAGCCAACTATGTGTGCCCATCGTTGCGTACTTTCTACACAATGTTGTACACACATGTTGCATAATGTTGCGGGCCTTCCCCGCAACGTCTGCACACATGATATGCAATACTATGGGCAATTCTCACAATACATACCTAGTATACAACACTTCCACACGTTTGTACACTCCAGTACGTGCCACAGATAGTCCACTTTGCTACACCGTGACAGTGGGCCTTACGTGCAAAATTGGGATTATTAGTCACAAATAACCTTAACATCATCCTAAAGCAGAAAATAATATTTCAAAATTTTCATATTTCAATTTGGGTTTAAATTAAGCATATTTTTCCATTTTTAGTAGTAAATTATATTTGCACCCCACCTATTTGTTAGGTCTACCCCAACCTTTACTACAAAAGGTATTTGCGCCCCACTTATTTGTTAGGTCTACCCCAACCTTTACTATAAAAGGAATGACACAGCCACTTTCCCAATTGGGAAGGGCTAGAAACCTGAAGCTTTTGAGCCCTAATCCTCATTTCCCAAGAAGGAAAGGTGATTAAGGTAAGGATTAGCCTAATCTTCCACTACTTAGGGTTTCTCCTAACCTTTTTAAACCCCTTCTTTTGCAATAGTTTAATCTCGATTTCTACCCAAAATGCTACTAATTTGAACTCCTATTTCAAACCCTAATAATGGGAATATTATTTTTTAGCTTCTTGAACCCTATTTCAAACTCCTCTACTAGTTTAAATCGAATTTATGAAGGTATTAATAAAAACTATATGTTAGGTAGGTTTTGAAGATATTAGAGGAGCTATTTCGAGTAAAAAAGTTTGTTGAAGGTAAGTGTTTTCATCCTAAATGTAGTTGTGGTTTCATATTTGAGTTTTGATAGAGTTTGAAGTGGGTTTTCATATATGCAAGCTTTAATGGTGGTTTTAGAAATGTTGAATATTTCTTCTAATTTCTTTGTATTTTTTATCATTAATGACTAGATCTAATGTTTATTAAGCATTGATTTAATTATTACAATGTTTGGGAGTGAGATTTGGTAGTTTAAGATGATTGTATGTTTAAATTTTGGATTTGAAGTGGGGATGACGAACCAGAAACTACCATTATAGCTAGGGTCATTCCGAAGCCAGCACGGCAAATTGGTGATTTTTGTTATTTTGTTAATTTTTGAGTTTTTACTCTTAAATATCATTTCTTATGTTTATGTTGAATAATTTATAATAGGATGAGCTACTGGAAGGGTAAGAAATTAATGTTGGAAATTATGAGAAATGATTAAGTACTATGTGAAATTCATGTTCTATGTTAAACATATTAGGATTGCTTATCTTCAACTCATAATTGGATGATTCCTTATGTTTTAAACATAACTTCGATCAGTAAGGTTATATCATGAGAATAGACTTAGATGTCCTCTTATAATGTGATTAAATGATGGGTGAATGATGGTGTCATGTCCAACTTCAAGTGTGGTGTGCATATGCACATATAGGTCTAGCTTGAGGTTACACTTGATTTGATTGAGGTTACCCAATAGTTTTCACTTATGATTTTAGTTAGGAGTCATAATTAGATGTTAAAGAGCATGTGTGTAGTGTCTTAGTGGGTTGTCTATAATGCATGGTCATGTGCTTAGAAATGAATGTTTCTATCTTGAACACACCCACATGTGGGAAGTAATTATGGTAATTATTGTTGTTCATGATGAAATATGATGCATGTGGAGCTGATGGGAGCACGCTCCATGAGTTAGAGTGCATGTAGAGATTGCTCATATATGTATTATACTGCATGCATCTTGAGATGAATTTATGAATTAAGATTTTATCGAGGTTAGCCATGTTGGTCGATTGGATGCAATTGTGAAATATTATTTGCCAAATTAATCGATCAATGGCTTATTGATTTAGTATGTCCAAAAGATAGGGTTTTACATCTGAAAGGATGGTGTTTTACATCCAAAAGGACAGGGTTTTACGTCTTTTGATGATGGGTTTTCCTCCCCAATGTTGAGAAGAGCAGCAATGCTATAAGGAGATAAACTATTGAGACCATTTGGACCCTAAGAATCTAGGCTAGTGTAGCCGAGTGCACCAACTTGCTAGGGGGTAATTTTTCTTGTTAGGGAATTTACCCAAATTGCGGAATTCCTTCAGACTTTCCCATTGGGGATTGTTTGGAGTGAGTAGGGACTGCTTATGCTTCGGTTGATTAAGCATTATTGTTTTTATTGACTTGCATGATTACAAATATGTGCTAGAGACACTTTATATGGAGGTTGATATATGTGATGTTTATGCATGTTCTGAATATGTGTTAGAGACACGTCTCATGCAGATTATATGTAATGTTTATGCATGATCTGAATGTGTGGTAGAGACACTTCTCATGCAGGTTGTATGTGATGGATATGCATGATCTGAAATGTGTGTTAGAGACACTTCCCATGCAGGTTATATGTGATGTTTTCGCATGCTCTAAATGTGTGTTAGAGACATATCTCATGCATGTTATATGTGATGTTTATGCATGATCTGAAACGTGTGTTAGAGATACTTCTCATGGAGGTTATATATGATGTTTATGCATGATCTGAATGTGTGTTAGAGACATCTCATGCAGGTTTATGTGATTTTTATGCATGATCTTAATGTGTGGTAGAGACACTTCTCATGCAGGTTTATGTGATATTTATGCATGATATGATTGGTGAGAATCATTTATGGGTAAATAGAGGAATAGTAAGGGAATTAATCAGAAATGACGGTATTATGTGAAATGTGGATCTGAATTACCATGTTGATGTGCCATAGTTATTTCTAATTAATGTTACCGTATTTCAAACCTTATTGAGTTTACTCACCCCTCTTTCTGTGTTTTATTTTAGGGCTGCATGGCGTGACATATAGTTGATCAGGATCCCCTATATGATGGACAATTCGGATTTGCATAGGAGTAGGCATGGATGCTTTCAGACCGTATTTTTTCTTCTGATTTATGCTATTATGACTATTGAACATCTTGTATGGATGATTATGTTTCAGACCCAAGTATATCTCATGTTGTTAGATCTGTCTAAAATTTTCGGATTCTAGCCTTGTGTGATGGCTCAGGATTTCAAGTATGTGGGTTGAGTGGAGGCTTTATTTCAGAGATGTTATCATCTTTTATTTTTTTCCTGATTTCTCTTTCACAATGGATTAAAGTTGTGCAACTCCGTGTTTGTAATTTACCCGCTAGAGGGGTTAAGACTTCCACAATGTGTTAAACCAAATAATTGTCGCCCATGTGCGCTTCGACCGGCCCCTGGACCGGGTTCAGCTCAGGTCGGGCAGGTGCTGGGGGGCGACAATAGGAGTCCGTCCCTATTTGGTTGTGGCGTCCAACCTACTCTACTATGTTGATCCAATGTATCCAACGTTGTGCCAACATTCCGACACTGCTACCCGAAGTGTGCACTCACTCCAAGTGCTCTTGGGCATCCTTGGTTGTCTATTGCCAAGGGTCCTTAGTTGTCCTTCGCCAAGGCAAAGGGGTTGGTGGCCCCCTTTAGCTAGTCAAGTGGTTAGGGCTCTAATAACATACTAGACATTTAGAGACGAATGAGGCAATGTATTTCTTCATGTTGTTCCACCAAAAATTGCGCTTTTGGTCTAGGTACATCTTTGTAAGGACTCTCATTTTTTAACCGATTTATTTTAATGTTATTTATCGGTTAAGGTGTGGTTTACGCGTTTTCTGATCTAAATTCTGAGGTTTTCAAAAATAAATAGGGTTTCTAAAGGTTTTAAGAAAAACTAACTTTTTATTTATGAGTTTTAAGTAATTTTTAGTCAATTCTGAATTTTTTGGATTTTTTGATTTTTTACTAATTTTTTAAAAAATTAGGGTTTGGCAGGACCCCTATGGGCCCCACCAATGAAATTAACATTTTTGGACCAAAATGCCCAAGACATCAACTTAAGCTCATACAAAAAAATTTAGAATTTTGTCAAATTTAATTAGTGCTCAAATTTAAAAAATACCCATTTTTAGCCCAAAATTCTACTTGCACCTCATTAGCTCATTTAGGTCACCCCAAACCCTACTATAAAAGGGAAGGGGCAGAGCCACTTCCAATTTGGGAATAGGCTGAGAAGAGGTGATTAAGGCCTAGTTCTCCAATTAGGCCCAAATTAGAGGAGATTAAGGTATGTTATTCCTTAATTAAGCTTAAACCCTAGATTTTCTCCTAATCCTTTCTTAATCCAACATTTTCCCTTTGATTTGATTCGATTTCAAGCATCAAAGTCATTGATTTACTCCCTTACTTCAACCCTACTTATCAAAATTTATTTTTTATGCTTAACAAACACTAGATCGAAGATTTCTTCAAGGTTTTTAATGTTAAATTGATTTTTAATGGAGTTTAACTTAGACATTATATTTTTGGAAGGTTTCCAAGAAGGGTGAAGATCAAATCCAAATCTAAACAAGTGACAAGGTAATGGGTCTTCAAATCTCAGTTTTCTTATGGTAAAATCTCGATTTTTATGGTTTATTTAGAATGGATTTGTTTGATTTAGTACTTTAATGGTGGGATTAGTAAATGTTAATTTCTTGATTCAATTTCTTAGGGCTTTGATATAGAATGTTATAGATTAGTATTCTGGAAGGTTTCGTGAATTTTTTTATAATGTTTGGTACCATGGATGAAGATTTGAAGGTGTTTTCATGGTGTTTCGGTTTTGCAATTCGAAATGAAGAAGAAGGTCAAAACTACTGTGTTGACATTAGAACGGCCTGTCAAGGCATTAGAACGGCAACACTACATTTTTGACTGATTTTCAGTATAGCCGATCGAACGGCCCTGGGCGTTCGAACGGCTACACGGTAGTTTTTGCTATTTTTGAAACTTATGCACATTTCAATGTTTTACTTCATTTGATGATTCTAATGGTTATGAGAGGTATTATATGATGATATTAGGCTACTGGAGGAGTGGAATTGATGATAAAAAATTTATGGAATGTGTTTAAGTATAGTATTGTGGCATGATATTAGGTTGATAGTTATGCATATTGATATTGAAGTACCTTGAACTTGTATATGCTGGCAATTCTTGTGATTGGAATATATTTCCAGCAGGGATGTTATAAGAAAAAAATGGTGGGATGAGTTCTCCTATAATGAGTATGATTTACGAGTGATGGATGTGCTCATGTCATAGTTTAATGTGTAGAAAAATCATGGTTGTGGATGAGACTGTTCAATTTCACATTGATAGAATTAAGCTTTGTGGTGGATTTTGCATGTGGTTTTAGTTAGAATTCATTATTTTGAATGGGTTAAGCATGTGTAGGTTGCCTTATGGGTTTATATCAAAGCATTGATTGTATGCTTAGATATGCATGATCACACATATATGGGGAATTTACTATGACATTGTAGTTAATTATAAGGTGATTATGATGCATGAGGGGACTGATTAGGACCACGTTCCATGTGTTGGAACTCATGTAGGTCTTGCTCATGGATGTATCATGTTAGCATGCATCATGGATCGTTATTCATGGACGAAGTTTTACCAATGTTTAATCAGAATTAATCGATTGTATGCAATGCTTGAGATTGTGTGCCGGATTAATCGCTCGGTGAATTAATCGAAACTTGGTTGGTCCAAAAGGACATATTTTCGATTTAAGTTCCTGTGTGGAACATTTATACTCCCCGGGTTGAGTCTAGAGAAATGAAATTATGTGGGGACAAGTTGTGTACTTGTTTTGCGGATTTGAGGTTATTATTATGAGTGTCATCTGGACCCTGAGAATCCAGTGTGGTATGCCGTGTGCACCCGCTACCACTTGTTCTAGGGTTCCCTGTGTGGGAATTCGGGCTCTCCCCTCCACAGGAGATGTCCTTGGGTGAACACCCCTGCTCTAGCTTCTCTGTGTGAGAATGGGACATCCTTGGCCAGGATTGTCCAGGGCGAGCAGCTTTAGAGATTGACAACCCCAACTCTTTTACATTTCCTGTGTGGAAATTTGACGATGTCTTGCCTTTGTGGCCTTGACTGTGTCCAGCCTGTGTGGCAATGCTTGTGCTTACTCCTTGTTGGAGGCATTCCCCATTTGTATAGATGCATGTCTATTATGAATGCTATGCATGATTGTGTATCATGTGTTTGACACGTGTGTCATGCAGGGTGAATGAATTAGATGTGATATGAATGCATGATTAGAAATGGTATATTTGAGACACTATTATGCAGGTTTATGTGATATGATTGCATGATAAAAAATGGTGTGTTTGAGACACTATTATGCAGGTTTATGTGATATGAATGCATGATAAGAAATGGTGTGTTTGAGACACTATTATGCAGGTTTATGTGATATAAATGCATGATCAGAAATGGTGTGTTTAAGACACTATTATGCAGGTTTACGTGATATGAATGTAAGATCAGAAAGTGGTATAGCATGTTAATCATTGATTTGATTTGCTTCATCGCCATGCCAATGTGTTTTCTGGTGATTATAATTATATTCAAAACCATTATTGAGTTTTTATACTCACCCCACTTTCTTGTTTTGTTTTGGGGCTGCGTGGCGTGACACGCAGACGAACAGGATCCTCTATATGAGGAAAGGTCGGAGAGAGCTTGGGAATAGTCGTTGATGCTCCTAGTTTTGCATGTCTCTTCGTTTATCTTATTTTGATGTTAGAACCTTGTGGATGATCCTTGTCTTAGATTTTTGAGATACTATATTTTAGTTTCTTTGAGACTTGTTTTCGAGCCAAGTGTGTGGCTATGAATTATTAGTATGTGGGTTTGAAATTATGGTTTAATTAGAGTTTAACTCTTTTGGTTTTACCTATTTACTCTTGTTCAAAGTAGTGCGTAAACTCCAAAAATTAAATTGCCCGTAGTTGGGGCACAAGTGTCACGCCCCGGCGATGCCCGACCCGAGCCGAACCCGGTCCAGGGGCCGGTCAAGCGCGCGGGGGCGACGAAGTGAAAATTGAGAAATGTTCTAGCGGAAGACTTAACCCTAACCACGGGTGATTAACAGCAACACAGAGTGCGCACAATCCTTTGAGCAAGAGTAAATAAAAGGGAAGAAAAAGGTGTTGCTTATCACAAAGTAAACAACAATTTCAAACCCACAAACTTAGTTAAGTAAAGCCCACACCGGCTCAAAATAAGTCATAATCATCACAACTGTAGTATATGACAAATCCAAAACAAGAACCCTACACAAAGGTTCGAACATAAAACATGAAAGAAACGATGATAAGTCACTCAACGATCTCCAACATCACACCCAAGCTACCTCTGACCTTTCCTCAAAGAGGCAATCCTGTCCGTCTGCGTGTCGCACCACGCAGCCCCAAATCAAAACACAAAAGAGGGGTGAGTTTTAACACTCAGCAATGGTTTTAATATCACTATCAATGTAGAAAATACGATAGCTTAGAAATGAGATCGTTCAGATCAAAGATTTACATGGTGCATCACTTTCTGATCACACATTCATATCACCTAACACTGCATCATAATGCATAATTCAACCTGCATGGATGTATCTCTAACATACATATTCCCACATGCATAATGTCATCACAATCAACCTCCATCAAGGAGTAATCACACATTAACGTCACACAGACGGGAGCATAGACAAGGCCACGAAGGCGTGTCAGGGTACAAAATTCTACACAAGAATTCAAGAAAGATCGGGGTTGTCAATCCCTAATACTGCTCGCCCTGGACGATCCTGGCCAAGGATGTCCCATTCTCACACAGAGAATCTAGAGCAGGGGTGTTCGCCCAAGGACATCTCCTGCGGAGGGAAGAGCCCGAGTTCTCACACAGAGAACCCTAGAACACGTGGTAGCGGGGTGCACACAGCATACTACACTGGATTCTCAGGGTCCAGATGACACACATAATAATATTCTCACATATCCGCAAGACAAGTACACAACTCGTCCCCACATCATTCCATTAAACAAGACTCAACCCGGGGAGTGCACTCGTTCTACACAGGAACTTCAAATCAAAATATGTCCTTTCGGACCAATCAACTTGCAATTAATCCACGACCGATAAACCCGGCATACAATTCCATCACATTGCATCCAATCGGTCAAATTCGATTAATCACGATAAGGCCTCACTTGGAAATCCATTTTCATGATGCGTGCAGCATGGTACATGCGTGGGCAAAGTATACATGAATCCTAATCATGATAAGTGCTCTCACCAGCCCCTAATGCATCATTCATAATCACAATATTAAGCTTCAACATCATCATTTAACCCCCACATGTGTGTGTGTAACTAGTAGAAGCCTTTCACATAATGCATATTAACATGCTTGAAAATCAACTCACTACCACACTACACATGTGAATTTCTACCTAAATATGAATTCCAGCGGAAATCATAGTAGAAGAATCGTTGAAATCATAGTTAAATTCAAAACTCAACCACAAAGGCTAAACACCTATAACATCACTCATTTCATCATTGAGTCATGGCAATCACCAACATTCACACACCATTAATCACAATTTATCATGACAAATCAGTCCAACAATGATTGTAGTCCTACTGAAAATATATGTTTATCCAAAGGGAACCAACCGTTCATAATTTCAAGATAACGATTCCAACATCATGCCACAAAACATAAGTCATCCCACCATCTCTAAGAATATGTCTCAACTCTATAAACTCAATAGCATGCATTTCCAGTAGCCTAACATAGCTTAAAACACTCCACATTCATATAAAATTGGCAAGCTAAAGTGGAATCATCAAAATAGGCATCATACACACAACATACAATTTCCTGTGTAGCCGATCAATCGCCCTTCAGGCCGTTCGATCAGTTACACGCAAAATTTTGAAATTTTCAGTTCAGCCGATCGATCGCCCTGCAAGGCCGATCGATCGCCAACACGGCAGAACAGTCATCTTCTTCCTTTCACAAAATCAAACCGAAACACCATAGATAACACTTCAAATCCACATCTAACACCCTAATCATCATCAAAAGTCCTCCTTGACTTCCAGAATATCAAACCAAACCATAATAATGCAAAACCCTAAGAAATCGGGATTAAATAATTCCATTTTCTAATCTTACCATTAACACACTAAATCAAGCAAACCATTTCGAAATAAGCCAAAAATGAAGAGTTTTACCATGGATAAACAGAGATTTTGATGACCCATTACCTCAACACTTGATTAAGCTCGGATTGAAGAGTCACCCTTCTTGAAATCCTTGAAAACACAATGAGTTTGAATTAAACTCTAATAGAAATTGATTTACCCAAGAAATCCCTAATTAAATCTTAGATATAGGGCTTGTTGGTAGTAAAAATCGAATTTTGAATGTTAGGGTTTGTAGTAAAACACAAATCAGTAGCTTTTGATGGTCAAAAACGGATTGAATCAAGGGGAAAATGGTAGATTTGGAAGAAATTAAGAGAGAAGTCATGGATTAGTGCTTAATTAGAGTAAGCTTACCTTAATCGGCTTCTAATTCGGGCCTAAGTGGGGATTAGGCCAGCCTTTCTTCCTTAGCCTATTCCCAAAAATGGAAATGGCTCAGGTTTGCCCTTTTATAGTAAGGGTTGGGGTAGGCATAGGTAAGTTTTGGGGTGTAAATATGAAAAGTAGGCTAAAAGTGGGTATTTTACAAATTTAAGCACAATTTAAGCCTAATAAAATTCTGAAAATTTTTGTGGGACCTTAAGTATATGTCTAGGTTCATTTGACACAAAAATAAAATTTTCAACGGTGGGGCCCACAGGGGTCCCGCCAAAACCCTAATTTTTGGGAAAATAGTAAAAATTCCGAAAAATCTCAAAAATTCACATTTGGTTTAAAATCACTCAAAACCACTAATATTGAAGTTAATTTTGGTTAAAACTATCACAAACACTATTTATTTACGAAATCACCGAATAAGATCAGAAAACGCGTAAATCTCACGATAACCCATAATTAAAGAAAACCAAAACCGGTTCAAAGATGAGGGTCCTTACAACAAGTCTTCTGCTATTTTTCTCAATCGTTTCAATCCGTCGCCCCCGTGCATTGGTTCGGCCCTTGGGCCGGGTTCAGCTCGGGTCGGGCAGTGCTGGGGTGTGACAATCTTGGTGCTCCCTAGGCGAATAGAATATTTAGAATTATGAGCTTCTCTTTCTTCAATTCCTCGATATTCGTCACATACAGCCTTCCCTTGAATAATAAAACTCCATTAGGTGGTACTTCAAAGCTTGGACATGGCTTGTGTGATATCTGGAACAAAGGAGGGTATGAACTCCGCGATCCTTGAGAGGTTTAAAAAGATGACACCTACTTTTAGTGGAGAAGGTAAACCAAAATAAGCAGAAAAGTGGGTTGAGGAAATTGATAAAGTTTTTGAAGTAATGTCTGTGAAAGCTAGTCAAAAAGTAAACATGGCAACCTCCATGACAAATGGAGAAACATTTTTTGAGTGAAAAATAGTGAAGAAGTCCTTGTTCAAGGATAAAGAAGTGATTTCTTTGAAGAAATTTTTGGAAGCCTTCAACAAATAATATTTTTCTCCTCATATCCAACAACGCAAAGAGATGTCACTTGCAGCAAAAAGACTTATCAATAATAAAGTAAGAAAATAAATTTTCCAACTTTAGTATTTTACTTAATATGCAATACCAATTGAAGAGAAGTATAGCACTTTGTTTGGGGACTCAAAAATAGACTATTGTCCAAGGTTTTGGCATCACCACCAACCTCATTTGCAGATGTTGTAGCACAAGCATCGATTAGAGAAGAAGATTTTAATCGGTCTAGGGTGTCAACCAAATGTACAAAATTATGACAAAAATTATGGAAAATGAGACTTCAAGAGGGGTAAAGGAGGAAATAAAAATAAAAATTACCTTTTTAAAAAAAATAAGGAATGCTAAACCATCTTTTAAGAACTTCATTTCACAAAAAAATAATAAAGTTGAATGAATGTGTCGAATTTGTGGCCAAAACCATATAGGAAAGACTTGTGATGGGGAAATCAGAGTGTGCTCTACTTGTAAGTGACCTAGACATCTAGCCCAAAATTGTCCTCAGGGTAGCCAAGGGACTCATGGAAATATAAATGAATATGAAAAGAAGAGGACTCGAGCTAGAGTGTTTTCTTTGTCAACTAAATATGTAAAAGACAATGCAATCCTTGAAGGTACTATTCCCATTTTTAACCAACTAAATAAATGTTGTATGATCCTAGTACATCACATTCTTTTATTTCTAAATTATTCGTAGAGTAAGTTAGAAGTGTCAAATGTCGTTTATATTCCATTAGAAAAAGTTATAGAAGTAGATGAATGTTTGATAAATATCACTTTTGTGTTGGAAGAAAGAAATTTTTTTGTTGATCTTCTTACTTTAGATATGATAAATTATGATGTTATTTTGGGAATGAATTAGCTGTCAACTTATAATGTTTTGGTAGCTTGTACGTTAAAGAGAATAAAGTTAAGTGTACCATGGAATCATAAATTCAAGATATAGGGAATAATTGAAAGAGAAAATTATTTTACCATTTTGGCGATCAAAGCTCAAAAGTCAATAGAGAAATTATGTTTGGCCTTTTTGGTGAGCACTGTAGATTTTAATAAGGAGAAGGAAAAACTAGATGAGATAGTGGTAATAAGAGAATCAAATGTATTGTGCTACACGAAACTTGTCATCTTTTAATGCTATAGTCAATTCCAACACATTTCCCGAGCTAGGGAAACAATTTTACATAACTCTCATCCTTAGAAAGCTAGAAGACTTCGGTCTTTTTTTTTACCAAAGCATTTTTGTCTATGTGGCTAACGACTCACTTAAGAAGTCATATCGATACAAGGATCCTTCATCCTTAAGTATTCTTATTCAATACTTTTGGGTGCGATTAGGGCTGCATCTCGGGTAGGGTAGTGTTAGGTAATGCAGTACCCGACCCTACCCGAGATAGAACCCGAGATTCCTATACCCGACCCGAGATAAAACCCAACCCTACCCAAAAACCCAAAATAAAACCCGGGTCAAATTAATTTTCTACTAAACCTAACAATTTAAATTACAAATTTACAATCACATAGCACTATTAAACCTTTTGCTAATAAAAAAAATAAGAATTACTATTTATAATAAACTATTGTTTCTTAATAACTATTGTATTAGGCATATTAGAAATTTATATGGAGTTAGCCACATTATGACGCCCAATCCAAAGCAATTAGAGTAATGAGATTAAGGTTCATATAGTGATGTATAATGTCGGGTCGGGTTGAGTCGGGTTCTCGGGTTTTTTTTGTTAAACCCGACCCGAAAAGGATGCGGGTTTTTTTTGTTCAAACCCTACCCGACCCGAGATAGTACCCGACCCGACTCAAACCCATTCAATTTCGGGTCGGTTCCACCCGGGTCGGGTCCGGTCCGGGTTTTTTGTGCAGCCCTAAGTGCGATTCATTACAAAGCTTTGCATACATATAAGGGTACATATACTTAAACATCATCAATCATAACAATACATGTAATTACAATTCGTGCATTCAATTTCATGTTATTATATCTCATAATAATAAACTAATACATATAACATTTATTGATAGAATTTACCTCAAACCAACTTTATGTTGGTAGACTTATCAATATATCGGCTAGGTCTTATGCCCATCAGTAACCTACTAATGCTTGAACCCTTACTGACGGTGGGATGCTTCAATGTGCAGCTTACGCTAGGCTCGTTGTCAATGGGGAGTATGAAAAATAGTTTCTATGGAAAATAAAAAGTATGCATCATACAACATGGAAGCCGGTCTTTATGGAAGACTTCTTCTTATTCTTCACTGACAATGAGGCCCGCATAAGCTAAGCATGGAAGTCATTCATCCAGCGATGCACATGGTAATACATGTTATTGTCAGTATCATTTACGATAATGTGTACAAGCTTGTGCCATCGAAATTTAATACTAACAACTCCCATACATAACTTACATTGGACTCAATGTCACAGCGAAACATTAAAAATTCTTCCATTCTTTGAGGTAGCAAAAGATTGAGAAACCGGCCTTGACAGTTGGCAGCTTTGCAGGTAATACTTGTTAAGTCCATTGTTGAGAATTTTGCGAAATTTTTAGATTCTAATAGGGATGTTTCCCTTTTGGACCTCAGAGCTGGATCAAGAATGTGTCTTTATGCTAACTAGACCCATTGGGCCACTATAAAAATTCAGCTTTATTGGGCCAACAAGGCCCATTTAGTAGACTGCTTTAACGGGCCTTAGATAGACTATTATAATCTCTAGGACTGTCTATTTTGCATTAAGTGTACAATATGTAAGCTACGAAATGGATTTTCCCCTCTGATACAATATGAGAGTTAAAACCCCTTATGTATAATTAAGTTAATAGTTGAAAACAATATGTTCCTGAGTTCTATTTAGTTAAATAAATCAAATATGAATAAGGTTTCTAATAAAGTTGTCTGTAAATGTTGTGGATTGCATATCAAATTTGTACACAACACTAAACAGGAAGAGCTGTCAGCAATCAGCATGTAATCAATTTTAATTTTACTACAACACATGAGCATCATTTTTTCCACACAGGATGCAGATTTAATTATAGTCAATTGTTATATTAGGAAAAAACTAGCCAAAACTGTAATTTTAGTCAGTTGCATACTTGCATCTCCATGGGCAACAAATCATGGTTCTAGGGAATTGCAGCTAACTAAAGCTACAATTTTAGCTAGATATTCTCATATTATTATACTCCATCCATCCTAATTTAATTGCTCTATTTAATTTTTTAAAATGAATTAAAATTAATTAATTTTAAAAAAAATAAATAGAGTCATTAATATAAAACAAAGGGAGGAAGGAGTATTGAAGGTTGCAGTAAACATATACAAATGTTATTTTACAAAGGAAAAAGTTGAAAAAATGATATTGCTTTCCCCATAAATTAGAGGTCTCTTCCTACAACTCAGATATACCGAGTTTCACACACAGAGTTGCTAGATAAGAAAAGACTTAGTACTACACTACTTGGATGATGGAAAGTGTTTTTTATGTTCCGCTATGACGATTAACTAAGCGTAATATATGTGAAGCATTCATATTTTAGATCGACGGGCATATACTAGTGCACATTAGCATAAGTACTAATTGTCCTAACATGCATTAGCATATGTGGGAGCCGTCAATCTTAAAAATAAATATTTGATATGTGTTCCTTATATTTGGCTCATGGTAAGCATGGAGCATGAAAACTCTTCCCTGGATGACAACAAGACCTTTGCAAAGAGAACACATGTTCAAATCTCTTATTACTAATACATAACCTTTAAAAAGCTCAATCTTAGTTATAAAAAACAAATGAGTAATATTGACCAAATCTACGTCACCATCTAAAAATTGTTAACTCTACTAATCAATGATTTTTGGATCATGTAGTTTCGTTACTTATAAACCTTTACACAACCAAAGCATTTTTTAAAAATAAAAGAATTACATTATTAGTTGAATCAAAACCAAGTTATTTAGACAAGATAAAGAAGATACTATGTTTAAAGATAGGAAAAGTTTTGTATGAGCCCAGACTTATACGCGTTAACATGAACCCAGGTATTATGAGACACATGTGAGTTTCAAACTTAAAAGATAAATATTACATGTTCAACAATTATAATGGTATGCACTAGTTACTAAAAAGTACAAGGATAGTAATATTTATACACCTTATTTTTATACACCGTAAACCTTACACTACTTATGATTAGATAAAAAAAGTAATTCTCATGTTGTAAGAGGTAAGACCTTTCCTATCCAAACAAAGGAATCCCATAGTATAAAGTAATAAAGGTATAGTAATATCATTTTCAAAATTGCAAGTACCTTAAAACAAAACTCTAATAGCTCGAAGTGCAATAACTAATACACGTTTAACAATTACAATGGTACGCAAGAATTACTAGCAAATGGGTAGCAATGTGCTTTCTACCGTAGGATGCATGGCAAAGCCCAATTAGCTCGAACACCGAAAATGGCTTTAGCTTATTTCTCACACATGATGGCCCCAGTACTATCTTTCTCAGTTAATTAGAATCCACGGAACTTACCTCTAAAAAACAACGTCCCCAAAACGTAGTTCGATTGAACATAAGTTATTCAAGAGTCGATTTCATCAGAACTTGAACTTGAGGTAACTCGGATTGGTTCTGCGACAAGTACACTGTATACCTACAGTTATCTGACTTGAAATGAATAGGTACATCTGAGCATTTATTTAAGGAGTTTACCTTAAAGTCTGATTTGATTTACTTGTCACGGTTAACAGTCGGAATTTTTCAGGGGGCCTTTGGCCACAAAGTTTTCTTAAGATATAATAGGTTTTGTACAAAAGTGTGTTTGGTAACACTAAAATTTATTTTCACCAAGAAGAGGAAGAATCAAAATTTTGTTTGGTATCATAAAGTGAAAATTGTCTCCACAAACCCAAGAGATATCTAAACGATCTGCCTTAAAATCTGTTGTCCTCAAAAAAATTAGAAGAATCAATCATTCAAAGACAATCTCCTCCACAAGGATATTTTCCGCCGAGACAAGGGATTTTGAACTTAGGGGCTTTGAATTATCAACAAATTGACTTTGGCAACAATTCAAGGAGAGACAAATATGTTGCTAAACGCCCCCTTACTCTTTGTAATATATTTTTATAAAAATGGACTGTTTTATTCAAATATAATAACACGAAGAAGTTTATGCAACATAGACTAGCGCGCATTAGGCGTAGCCAGTGGCCTTTACAAAGCTAACTACGAAAATGGACACCGGGGTTGAATTGGCTAAGACAACTCAGCCCCAGGAATTAAGTCCATCCCCACGTCTTTATAACATTCACAACGGCGCACACAGGTGGATTATTAACATTTTTGTATGCAAAGAAAACTAAATATGAATATTATAAAAGTAAAAATCTTTCGTACCTCTTTTTTGAGGTTTTGGGCCCAACTTGATTCAATGGCGTGATCTGAATTTTCTATTTTTCGCTGTAGTCTTAACGTTCTGATTGCAAATATATTTGCTTAAAAATGGAAAGATGTTGCCTCTGTCCCTCACAGCCTTTTTGCTGGCTCTATTTATAAAATTTATGCGTGATTAATGGAAAGCTTTCAGGAAAATACTTGGAGATAGGCATCGTTTAGATGATGCTTTACACCTGTTTGTCTGTTATTTTATTACTGTAAATATAAATCTTATTTGGTTAAACAAGTTAGACCAAAAATCTTGTTTTGTTTTAAAAGTATATTTAACCCTATTTTTAACTCAATTTTGTTTTTAAATCCATTTCTGCCTAACTCATTCCTTGAGAAGGGTTATACTAAAGAGTTATTGGATACAGATTATTCGGTATACTTAATCATAATTTATCTTAATTTAATTAATTAAATTCATTAATAAATTATATTTAATAAACTCATAGAAAACTCCACTTACATGGCCTTGCCATGACAAGAGCTAACACATCTCCTGAAAGCAATGCCATGGTCACAAAAGTTACCTGACAGTGCTGTGATTGCTTCCTACAGTGCTATCATTGCTTAAACAGTATTACCAGTACTATCATAGCGATCATGCCACAATATCACAAAAAAAAAAAAAATGCTTATCCATGACAGAGCCACAAGATGTCACAGACAACGGCCACGAGATGCCACCAAAGACCAACGCCTGAGTTTCAAAGGTTGCCATAGGGGGGAATCCATACAAGGTTTAATTTCATTAATACAGCTACACACACGCCTAAAAGGCCCGTCAGAGGAAGCGTTCCTGAAATTAATACAAAGATTTATGCTTATCACATTATCAGGAAAAGAACACAAATGGAAGCTGAATGTCACCGTATAATTATACAAACAAATGGTAATCACGGTAGGGCTAACTGTATGATAAATCGGGGCTTCTACTTGTCGATCTGCCCCAGCTTGCCCAGCCCATTGCAGCGGGCACAAACGATCTGTGTTTCATCCTTGCGCGCAGCGTTGGCCCTCAGCGTGACATCCGACTTTCGGACGAACCCCGCACCATCGCATTCCGGACACCTGCAACCAAAGTTGGGAAGAATGCCCTTCAAATTTGTTAATGATCTATTTTTCTTAGTTATATTCATTGTTTTGCTGAATTGTTGTGAGCTACTGGCAATTAGCAAATGAGATGAAATGGCAATGGAGCGCTTTGAGTAATCAAAATAGAAGAGGCACAAGGGAGGGAGGGTGCAGAGAGTGGACTACAAGTCTTTGCGAGAGAAGAGAATGGGGAAGGCGGTGCCGAGCAGTGCCACCGCAATGGCACCTCCTATCAGATAAGTGGTGCCTTCTGCGGAGACGTCGCCCACGGCGGACACTGATGTGGTAGACATTCTCCGGCGCTCTGAAGCTACTAGCCCACCAGGCGATGGCCGTGCAGCAATGCTCGGCAAGGTGGACGGATGACCAGAAACTGTAGACCTAGCCGGAGAGAGAAGGCAAGGGAAGGGAACTGAGGAGGCCATGTATCCGAGGGAACGATGTGTCAACTGTCTTGGTGTCTGCGATTGCTGGTGCATACGGGGGACGGCCTAATGTGCTCTGATATTGGATAAGGAAGGGCCACCCACCAGTCGGATTCGTGCAACAGATTTTTAGGTTTGTTGATAAGGACGGACCCACACCACTATCAGACTGACGCGGCTGGCCCAGGTCCACCGGCAAGAAATTGGCTGGATCATACATGTTTTTGGGATTCATCAACATCATATCTGTATACAAAAAAACGAAGAGAAAATTTCAATGTCATGTAGGCCTTTGAATCAGATGGGAGTTGGAGACCGCTGCCTATCAATTGTGAACATCAGGAAGGGCTCACTGGCCCGTTTGTTCTGGCTCTGTGACCTTACAGCAAGTTGAGGGCCCGACACTTCAAACCATCTTCTCGCACGACCACTCTCAGATCATCAGACGATAATTTCAAAGCATGAAAATCATCTTTCATTGTGACTGAAATTTCATTGTCTGCGGGTCGAAAGTCCCAATAAATTAATATTGCTTCACGTGAGGTACTGGGACAGGCATCAGTGCTGAAATTAATCAGTCAGAGTCCAGGACTTCTAGGAATGTTATTGTAAAAATATGGATCCAAGCTTGTCGGTCTTCAACAATAAAAATGAAACAATGCGTTTCAATTTTGTTATTGGAAACTTGTAAACTGATTATGATCTTCCAATGAGGCTGTTTATTCGACTTTACATAGTTGGATTATAGCTTTGCCGAAGCATTTCTCTGATTTAAGTTGCGTGATGCCATGGCGGGATAATGACATTGTGGAAAGTGGAGCTACGTTTATTCTAGCAACCACTTTTTACTACAAGACTTCGCAAAGATGCCCAGGAGTGCATGCTTCGTGAGTCATAGTAAAGATATATATAAGATGATAAAAGGAAGATTTTTGTAATAGAAAGAACCACCCCCGAGACGCTTTCCTGGTTCCAGCTAAAAAGATGGGAGGAATATTTTGTTTTCTTTAGCTTCTAAAATATAGATTTCATGGGGTTCTCAACAACTCTCGCACTGTGCAGCATATGCTAAAGGGGAATCCTATGTTCACCACATACACACGCACTGGTCGACCTCCGAGGCTCCTGCCCATGACTCACCTTGGGAAGTGCTCACTCTACGGAAATGTCCACTCGGGCCCGCTGGCTCCAACCGGAGAGAAACGACTTTAAAAGCGACGAAAACCATGAGCCTTAACCAGCTAGAATCCAGAAAGGTGTCGCGTGAGTATTCTTCCCCTATGGAACTTACATCAGATGATCGATGTTAGTCAGTCCACCGTAATATATGCTTCTAGGAAGGTCTTACTGCTGGCAAATTTTGTTTTTTTTTGGAGTCACAGCAATACCCGCGACTGAATGTCAGCCACACTGCAATTGAATCAAAGAACAAAGCAGAGCGCGCGCATGCTACCTGTTTTCATTCGGCTAAGACAATGCATTTTATGGTTTATCAATATACGAATGTGGGCCAAAATAGATTTATGAGCTAGCAGCTCGAGCACAAAACACATGATCCTGACCCTCTGGCAGGATGATTACGAGATTGCACTGTCCATCTTAAAGATGAGGCTCCTCTGACATCTGAATGAAGTCTCTTTCCATTAGGATATTTCAAATTTCCTAACCAAAGTAAAAAAAGGGACTCTACTTACAATTTTACATCTGCGCCAATCTGGAGACTTGTCTTCTCGCACCCGCAAGAACTTGAAGACCAGGTCACTTACAACTCAGTTTGACGGAGAACATCAATCGCAACCGGACATCAATTTTCAATGAAACCGAGCCCAAAAGATTCACAATGGCAAAAACACGCAGGCCAAAACTTTTTTGTGAAGGTGAAGAACAAAATTTCTCATATGAAGGTCGAATCAACGCATTACAACAGATTAATAACAGAAATTCGAACTACAACATATTCCAACAATGAATTTTTTTGATAAGATAAGATGAGAGAACTTGTACATTCCAGTACATGAGAGCTTGTACCTCGCTTTGATTTTCCCAACCTCCCAGGTTCCGGAGCTTCTTCCAACCTTATTTTCAATTTGTAGCCTCACCTCACCATTAAAAAAAACAACTCTTTCCATGCAAATCCGGCAGGCATCGCAGTAATAGTCCTGTTGTTGTATCTCTATTTACAGCTGAAATTCAATTGCAGAGCCCTGAATTTAACAGATACCATCTATTCTCTCTTCGGCCATTGCAACAAAAGGGGGGAATTCGGCCTCCCCTCTGTCAATGCTTCTGACTTCACCATCTAGAAATACCATTACCATCTTCCATTGCCCAATTGTTGTTGTGCCCACGCGAGCTTCTCCCAAATATGGAGCTAGAACGCGACCGCCGTGTGGTTACGTGCTCTGAATTCGATCGGGAAGACGACGACGAGGGTCTCAACCGCCCAAAAAAGGAGAAGAAGCTACGGAACGCCCGGCCAATCCCACCACCATTCTCTCTGGACCGGCTACTCCTGGAACTCCATGAAATCCTCCTCGGTGCACCATTTGTGTTAAAACCCCCATCCATCTCCGTGTAGACAACCGGGAGCTCCCTTTCCCCGGCCCGCCTTCCCCCGGAGAACCGTCCCACTGCGAATCCGCCACCCGGAAGTCTCCATATAGTCAGACCCACGGTGTCCTCTTCCGCCACGGGCCGCGATGGCTCGGTTTCGGCCGTATCGACGACCTCTCCGCCTGCCCCCCTTACGCCCACATCGGTAGGCAGCTCGTGGCGGCAGACGGGACATGAATTCCTCAACGAAAGCCACGGCAGGATGCACTCTGAGTGGTATATGTGCTTGCACGGCATCTCCCTGGCCTCCGACCCGAGCTCGAAAGGGTCCTTGCAGACCGCGCAGTGGGAATCCGTAACGATGTGTCCCGCGACGATCTCGATGGTGGGCATGGACTCGACGGCCGCCTTGGAAGCCGGCGGGTGCTCGCACCGCCCCACACCGTTGATCTCAATCTGCGCCAGCTGGTCCAGGAGCCTGTCGAAGCCGGAACCCATCAGGAAGTCGGACATGCTGGCAGGCAAAGGGCGAAGGCCCGACCCGGCGCCATCGTCGTAGTAAAGCTCGAAGCTTCCGCTTCTCTCGCCGCCGCCCCCTCCTCCAGTGGGGTCGACCGCTCCGTCGGAATCAGCTCCGGCCGATGGGCCGCGGAGGACGATGACGGGGTTGAACAGAGACCGGTCCCCGCCACCGTTGCGGCGGCTGCGGCGAAAGGGCGGGTGGGGGGGCTGGTCGGCGTTGGAGCGTTGGTTGGGGAGCACGTACATGGCGGCGCCTACTGGATGTCGGCGGCGGCGGGAGTCGCCGGGGGTCGGTTGCAGAGGAGGGGATCCGATCTCTTCCACGAACCCGCCGTCGCAGTCGGGACAGACAACAGATTCAGAATCCAGCGGGTTCCACACCCGGACGTGTCGGCTGCAGCGATAGCACCAGTAGGAGGAGGGAGAAGGGGTTGAAGCCATCGACTCTGTCCAGAAGACAAAAGCAGATATGGAAGAAGAAGAAAAAACCCAGAAAGACCGGATCTTTGCCCCTCTCTTAGATCAAAACCGAGCCCAGAATTCAGATCGGAGTTCGAGAGAGAAAATCCGCTATCTGTAATTTCAGCTTCACATGAAAACCGGCGCACCTGGAGGGTAAATCTAAGCACGCAAGGTCAACGAAACCGTGGGAGTGAAGGCGCCGCCTTCTCTGGGGTGTCCTCACTTGAGACTCGGAGAGGAAAGTTGGTTTTTAAGATAGGGAAAGAAGCTCCCTTTTGTTCAAAGCTGCAAAGAATCAGTGGCGGAAAAATCACAGAAGTTTCGCTTACCAGGCTTTGTGGGAGGCAAGGCGATAATGGAGGGAATAAGCAAAAGAGAGACCCGGCCAGTGGAGACGGAGAAAAGCAACGTCTCTCTAAAGAGTTTCAATGGCGGAAACGCGTAGAAAGTCGCGTGTTACATACGCTGTGCTTGTGATGTCGACGGCATCGGGCATGCTGTAGCAAGTGCGACAGCAAAGCCGACGCCTTTGATCTACATGGGGTGCCGGGTGGGTGGGTCACGTCATCAGTCTTTGGCGGGCGGCCACACAGACACCGAAACGTGTGGTCGTACGTGGGACTTTCTGGTTGGCTGTGTACAGTAACGATGCGAGTGCACTAGTCTGTCAACACGGGGGGCTGAAACATGCCATTCAAAATGGTCGTCCAGGTAAATTTTGGTTTACATTACTGCTATAATCTGTTAATTGACTCTTCGGAGGCGTTTTTCATGCTCCCTCGAGCATAATACATGTAAAACGTTAACTTTTTTATCAATAACGTACATATTAATATATGTTAACGTAAATATTATTTACGTTTAATATGCGTTAATATATATATTGTTGATTTTAAAACTAAATATTTTATGTATATTTTTTAAGGCTCACTTTCAGCAAAGAATATAAAAAATACTTCCCTCAGCAAGACAGACAGGCAGATTTTCAGCCAACTGCCGGCCGAGCACCGTCTCCATGTACATTGGGGCTCAGAGAGAACAAACGTTAGAGGCCTAGAGAGCAGAGATATTCTGCGTATGAGTGGTGGTCCTGAACGCGCAAACATTGAATCGGGAGGAGACAAATATGAGAAGAAATGAGAGGAAGATTTCATTGGATGACATCATTTTACTTGTACATCTAAGAGGGAATGTGATAATCTGTAACGTGAAACATTTGATATTGGGGTGCACAGTGCAATTGTTCAGGTTTTCACGTGGGGATGTGAATGGGACGAAGCAAGTGACTCGTTCTCCTGCGCTCTTCCATGTAGCTTTCCAGGAGGCAGCAGTAAACTCAGCCGAACTGAAGCGAAGATCAACTGGTTCTGCCTCATAGACTTACGGAGTCTGGACAACGTCCCAACCAACTTTAGCGAACAGCAGCTAAGATATTTCTTCGTCATGACCACTTAACCCCTCCTTTGTGCTCAGTGGACTCTCCTTTTGCAGCAACCAGCCATACACGTCTACATATTCGCTTTCCTTCTCCTCCCCACCACAACCTACTTTCGCTGAATAAGGCTGCCTGAGCATAACCATTTTTTTTATATAAAAAAAAAGTATCCGTATACCTTAAGACAAAAGCATCTTACTAGTTTAATACCTCTCCGTGTCATATTGGTCCTTCTCTCTCATTATATCTAGCTAATTATTCTAGATAGCTGCTCAGTGCCATACCCTTATGCTTCATCTGCACTTTTTCCATTTTGATTGGGGCACCAGATGATGGAAAAACGCTTTGGCTGTCAAACCGAGCTGCGCCAAGAATGAGAAGACCGTAAGCGAGTTTCTTGAATTGAAATTGAATTAGGATGTTAGATTTATTAGAAATAATTCTGCTGGAAGGCTATGAAATTGGAATTTAATTTGATAGTAAAGTTTCATCATTTAGTGGAATAGAATGGCCATGTGTCACTTTTTTAATACATAAAAAAAGTCTAATAATAATCGTTTGAGTAAAAGCAAAATCAATAAATTTTACTAAATATATTTGTAAGAATATAAAAGTATTAACAAGCTGAGCTAAGCCAAATATTGGCTTTGTTTGGCTTGAATTCGAACTGTTAAGTTGGGCTCAAAGTTTAAATAGGTTCAAAATTTAACTTAAAATGATCTCTAATTGAAATTTAAAGCTCGGCCCCCGCTCATGTTCAAACTACAATTGAATCGCAAGTCTAGGCTCAAATTAAAAAAAATAAAATATATTTAAATCTAAAGTATATAAAGTATCACACTTTTTTAATAAGATGTTTTAAAAATTAAATAATAATAAGAACGCAACTATCTACACCCCTAAATATCCCTCAATACGTCATTGCTCTTTTACCCCGTTCAAATGTAAATTAATTTCTCAACATACCCTAAATTAAAATTTTAATTTTAATTTACTTTATTACCCCTCTAGATTACTTACTCTGTACCTATGCCTAAATCTCCTTCCCCATCGCTGCCGGTGGCTAGGAAAGTTTAGGTATGCATCATCACTGCAAAGATTTGTCGGAGGGACCAAAGATAACCAAAGAGCTCCAGGACGACAGAAGAGCTTTATTAATCAATCCATTTCTCAACTAGATTTGGTCGGATTAATGTTGGATCCGACTCTCTCTTGTTGTCTCTGTTTCTTGCCGATCCTCGTGGATCCTCTTCCCCATCATTACCACTCCCCCTCCCAACTTCCATATATCCGTTCTCAAGAAAAGCATTTTTTCTTTCACCCCCAACAGTCTCAAACCCGCCGTCACCATTCAACGATGGCTGCTACTTCTCTCCCTCCTTCCTTCTAATGATGTTGCTTAAGAGGCCCCATCCCTTCCTCCTATGTTTTGTAAGTTTGTGTCCATCTTTCTCTTTCACCTTCCTCCACCACACCCACAAAGTAAGTCATGGGGATTTGCTTCAACATGTGTAGGCCTTCTCATGTGCAAGAGCCTACTGAACCCATCCAAGACAAGTTTCTAATTGTCTCCTAGAGTTCTTCCTCTAATCCTCTTCCCAAAAAGTGTTTTGCTTCTTCACCCATCAAGCCACCTCCCTCTCATGACATATACCAACAGATCCCTTCGACTCTGATCAAATATTACAATCACTTGTATGACAAAATAAGCAAACTTAGAACACGACGATACAAAAAATAAGAGAAAGAGATTCCATTAACTTCACCACAAAAGGATAAATAAGATTTGAATTTTAAAATCATGTCAATGTTACCTAACACAATAACTAACTTGGATTTAGAAGAGAGATAGTGAGGACACACTCCCAAAGGGAGATCATTCTCAAAATATAAAGTTTCATGTGGAAACCGATCAAAATATCCTCCCACCAGTCGTTATAGTATAATGACTCCAGGGCACACCCCTGGTCTAGATTGGCGCGGGGGAGGGGAGAGATGCTCGTTTGTTGTTGCCCTCCCCATTTTTACAGCCGCCAACGTGAAATGTATTGGAGGGAAACTATCTGGTTGTGTTGTATGACATGCATGGGGAGCGAGATGGAAGGTCATACACATGGGGTAATAAGATGGGATATTTCATGGTATAGGAGAAAGATAAAATATTGTTGATTTTCTT
Organism: Saururus chinensis; assembly: GCA_035235625.1. NCBI lineage: Eukaryota > Viridiplantae > Streptophyta > Magnoliopsida > Piperales > Saururaceae > Saururus > Saururus chinensis. Next base: position 41,538,172 of record CP141145.1, read on the forward strand.
CTCTAATGGGGTATTGAGGGGGATCCCAGGGTGCATATAGACGCATTCTAATAATAAATAAGATTCAATAAGCATTATGATTGCACTTTGAACAACTGACTATAGTTGGTAAGAAATAAAACTATGCAAATGAGTTTTGGATATACATACTCCAAAAAGACATCATTACCATTTTCTTCTTTTTATGTGCATGTAATCACTACAAAAATATAGAAAATATAAACCCACATAGGCAACATTATCATCTGTTCCGTGTATATTTTTTTTTACATATTTATAAATTACTCATAAAATAACTATTCTTGAGCCTTAGTATACCTCTAAAAAAATTTAAGTACATGTAAAATGAGAAACAATCTCGAAGTTAAGGCCAATCCCTAGTGTCATGCTTCAACTTTTGTAAAAATATTTTAATTATTCATTTGTAAACTTAGGCTGGTATCCTTAGTTTTATGTTTTTTTATAAGAATTCTTTGGTATCTTAGTGTGATATCACATTAACCCTATGTCCTATGTTAATAGCTCCATTTGGTTTTTTAATTGAATTATTTTTACTTCATCTTGAAAAACTAAATGGAACTATTAATTTCGGACATATAAAGCGTGTTAGTGATTGTGTCTCCAAAATTTTTATTTCTAAAAATATATATTATATATACAAACTATATATTTATTACAATTTAATGAGGATATATACCATGTAAAAAAATTTATATGAGTTTAAGCTCATGCACGTCACCACGAGCCTAGACATTATAGGCCATCGGATCAAGATATGAAGGTGAAAGGAGGCGGAAACTAATTTGCACTATGAGTTATATGAGTTGTAAGATTGAAATATGAAGGCACACAATGTCTAATATCATGCAACCACATGTAAGCACAGACTCATATTTTAATGGGTCTCATGATATATGGTATTAGTATATATGTTTATGTATATATAGGAAAAAATTTATATAAGCCAAGCCTCACGCATGTCTATATGAGCCCGGGCTCTATGGGCCATTAGATATCATCTGATGGCCTATAATACTAAGGAGTTTAAATGCCCATAGATATTTATAGGTCATTGGATGTAAATCTGATTGCCCATTGATCCTGGGCTCAAGCAAATGCGCATGAGCCCGGGCTCATATAAACGAGACTTATATATATATATATATATATATATATATATTATATTCGGGTTTGAGTTTCATTCGAACTTAGTTAAATCGAACGAGCATGTGTATATTCAAACACAACTCAAATCTATTCAAACTTAAACCTAGTTCGAGTTGAACCTAATTCTAATTGAGTCGAGCCTCCGCGAACTAACTTGGCTCATTAACAACCTTACGTTACGATTCAAAGATGTTACACAATTAATGGGGGGCAAACTACAAAAAAACTGAATAGAATCAAACTTTTTTCAGCATGTGGCAGCTCAATACCCCAAAAAAAAAAAAAAAAACAGAGAGACATGCTGATCCTCGTCTACGTTTGAACCTCTAGCTGAGTCGGATCTCTATCCGGTCAACTAAGGAAGGAGACCGACCACGTATATCTAATACTTTTCCGCAGGTCAATTCAATACAAATGCAAGGGGTAAAGAATGGAGTTTTCCTTATTAGGGGGACTTTGACCAATCAAGGAGCAAGTGATGAAGGTGGGAAAGGTTCTGATGTGGAGTCTGATTGTTCGGCGAACTATCGTCTCCCTCCATGTGTGATGTGCAAGTAACATGACTTAAGTTCACAAAAGGAAAAAAAGGAAAAGTTGTAAAGCTCAGTTCGGGTTGGTCCATTTTTGTCAGAAGAAACAATATTGGTCAAAGTAGGTGGGAAGACGGCTTTTATCAGGATTTTCACGTAGCAGCATTTTTTTTCTTTGAAAATCCATTCATCTACTAATATTAATTTCACGGGCAAAATCCGTTTTAATTATTTGTTTTAAATTTTTTGCTGCTGTGTAGTTTCTTACTTCCATCCCTAATGAGCACTTCCTCCAGCACGCGAGTCTTTCTCTTCCTTTTCATTTGTCCGCATCTGAGAAGGCTCCTCCTCTACCTAGTGTTCAAACAGGACGATTAGACAAGCAGTAATCCAAGTAACTGCCGGGCATTTGACATGAACCAATCGTTGTCTCCATAAAAGTCAGTTTCAAACACTTTCAATTTTGACCTCCAAAGATGACGGAAGGCACCCTCACAGAAAAACCAAACAAATTGGCTTTTCATCCAACGAGAAGAAATTGACCGACTCCCCCTCCCCCACCCGGCAGTAGTGCTCAAGTGTTAGAAAACCCAAAAAAGCCAGCCTCTGAGTTTTGAGAACGTCCCCTGATCATCCCCTTTAAAAAAAGGTCCTACTTTAGGCGCTTCTTGTTCTAAGCGGCGTAAAACTTTACAGCTTGGTTTCATCACACAAATATGGGACCTTTTTTTCGCAATAAACGCAAGAGTGGACTTGCCATGACAGGCGTGAGGGAGGCATGGCCCATGAGCGTTGCTTGACAATCATTTACATTGGACATTGGATGCTAAGTGGAGTAAAGAGGGGTTCTACGCTTCTACTTGGGACTTTATTCCCACTGCTTCGGTTACCGGCATCTACGCCATTTCATCTGCAAATTCCCTGTCATCTTCTTCAAGGTAATAGTTAAATCTTACGTCTTTATACTTTCTTTACATCAAATACTTATACCACTTACGATTGGATAGAAAAAAATAAATCCTCACTGAGATTCACCTTCCCAATCTACTCAAAAATAATGTAAGGCCTGTAGTATAAAGAATATAGTATATAAATATCATTTTTCTTAAAAGGGCCTCACTTGTTAATTGATGCCTTCCATGAAACGGAAAATATCCCGTTTATTAAATCCAACCAAAAATTCACATAGGAGTTTTTATTGTGTAAATATTTTTTTCCTTTGATTATTGTCGACAGTTTGCAAGCACTATGCATCGCCATCAAGTGACAAACGAATGCTTAAAATTATTCTCTATACCAATTACGACCCTGTTTGAGTGAGAACCTACAACCATGTACTTACGACCCTCTTAAAAATGTCATGACAACTAAGCCTCTTAAGAGCACCATGTATACCCCATTGCATACGCCGTGCAGTGGTCATAATCACATTTATGGAAAAGAAGATTAGTCTGTAACCCTTTTTTTTACCCAACCAACCTCTTTAATGTAATTGGCAAATATCGACCATCCGTGTATATTGAGACGGTAGATATCTACATATTCTATAGAGGTGGGGTGTACTAGATAAATAGGAGGGTGATAGACTTCTCATGTTTATGAAAATTAGCCAAGATAATCCACCATAGGTGTCCAACGGAGAGAATAACTTTAAAAATTATAACATAAGGAATGTATAGGGGCCCTTCATCTACTAGATTAATGTTACACGTGCCAATATACATTAGCACCGATAGTATTAGCGCTAACATACTCAAAGTCAAAGTAGAGCATGAAAAACTCTTCCCCAATATAATGGTTTTGAAACTCAAAGCCCTAGCCCCTATGCTTGAGGAGTCAACCATCCCACCAATGGATTACTCATGAGGAAAAAATAACACCACCCTTAGATATGTGACATATAGAGGTTTGACTACTTCAAGGCCGTTAATATAATTTCTTACAACGAAGAGACGTGATAAACATAAGGCATTTACATAACTAATTTATACTCTATATATATATATATATATATATATATATATATATATATATATATATATATATATATATATATATATATATATATATATATATATATATATATATATATATATATATATATATATATATATATATATATATATATATATATATATATACCCTAAAACAAAAAGAATAGGAGGTACGTATTTAGACCTAATAACTCCCCTCTAACCAACTCTATACAATAGTTATCTTCTTCTTTTGACCTGAATGTCGAAGAAGCCTTTGTCGGCCCCGTGCCTGTGCCAACGTCTCAACTCATTCTTTATGCATCAACAATTACCAATACTTTTTTTTTAGTTTTTCTCAAATAAAACCAACAGTTATATGCAATATCGTAATTATAAAACTGTGATATATTAAAAAGACTGCCTACTAGAAAAATTATACTTTTTCTATCCTAAATTAATATTTATATTTAATTTTTTAAATTAGTTAATTGTGAAAAACCAAATATAACTATTAATCTAAGACAAGCGAGTACTATCATAATCCAACAAAACTGTAAAATAAGAAGAGCAACTTCATTCGGTCAACATAAGCAAGGAACGTCAATTAGAAATATAACGAAGTAGCAGAGCATGTTGTTAATGTTGGGCTTTGTTTTGTAATAAAACATAAAGTAGCCCAACTGTTTCAATTGACACTGTTTTGGGCTTTTATAAAACTGTCTAGGTAATGGGCCTGAGTCAGAATACCCATTAAGCTGTGGTTTTAAGTGACAAATCATAACTGTTGGATGACCTATGGATGGATGGTCATGATTCTAGGGTTCTTAACAGTGGTGTCCTGGTTTAGTTATAAATACACCATTAGCCATCCTAATTCAATGTCTTAAGTGAGATTGTTCTCAGCCAAGTTCTAAACCAGAAATACTATTGTGTGATTCTAAAGAGCATTGGCAGAAGATCAAGCTCTATTGATTCTAATGGCTACAGGTATTGACGTTGGTTTATTCTATTGCTTGGAACAAACAAATTTACGGCAGACATAATTTCTTCTCTGTTCACGGCGGTTGTAAATTTTTTTATGTTCCGTAGTTTACTGTATGTTTATATGGTGTATTGTAGCAATATTCTGTGGTGGTTTGGTTTCCTCTAGCTTGGCGGCCGCCGGATTGCAGGCCAGAGCAGACGTGCCAGCCAAAATCACCGCCACCGCTCCGCCAGCTCTTCGGTTCTCGTATAGTTTGGCGGCGTTCTTAAAAAAAAAATTTACTGTGTGCGCGTCGGCATCGTGTTTTTCGGCCGCAGCAGGTCTTTGGCCATCGCCCTACCTGGCGCTGTCCACCGCCGCCTCCTCACCGTGTCTGGGCTCTAGCCGCCTCCGCCGCTGCATTAAATTTTTTTTTGGCCGTTTGTCCCGATTTTAATCCACCGCCGGCAGTCGTTGTCATTGACAATCGGGATTAGATTTGGAACCTCTGCCGTCAGGCGGAACTTTTCCAGCCCCCCTGGTGTAAGGACCCTCATCTTTAAACCGGTTTTGGTTTTCTTTAATTATGGATTATCGTGAGATTTACGCGTTTTCTGATCTTATTCGGTGATTTCGTAAATAAATAGTGTTTGTGATAGTTTTAACCAAAATTAACTTCAATATTAGTGGTTTTGAGTGATTTTAAACCAAATGTGAATTTTTGAGATTTTTTGGAATTTTCACTATTTTCCCAAAAATTAGGGTTTCGGCGGGACCCCTGTGGGCCCCACCGTCGAAAATTTTATTTTTGTGTCAAATGAACCTAGACATATACTTAAGGTCCCACAAAAATTTTCAGAATTTTATTAGGCTTAAATTGTGCTTAAATTTGTAAAATACCCACTTTTAGCCTACTTTTCATATTTACACCCCAAAACTTACCTATGCCTACCCCAACCCTTACTATAAAATGGGCAAACCTGAGCCATTTCCATTTTTGGGAATAGGCTAAGGAAGGAGGGCTGGCCTAATCCCCACTTAGGCCCGAATTAGAAGCCGATTAAGGTAAACTTGCTCTAATTAAGCACTAATCCATGGCTTTTCTCTTAATTTCTTCCAAATCTACCATTTTCCCCTTGATTCAATTCGTTTTTGACCATCAAAAGCTACTGATTTGTGTTTTACTACAAACCCTAACATTCAAAATTCGATTTTTACTACCAATAAGCCCTAGATCTAAGGTTTAATTAGGAATTTCTTGGGTAAATCGATTTCTATTAGAGTTTAATTCAAACTCATTGTGTTTTCAAGGATTTCAAGAAGGGTGACTCTTCAATCCGAGCTTAATCAAGTGCTGAGGTAATGGGTCTTCGAAATCTCTGTTTATCCATGGTAAAACTCTTCATTTTTGGCTTATTTCGAAATGGTTTGCTTGATTTAGTGTGATAATGGTAAGATTAGAAAATGGAATTATTTAATCCCGATTTCTTAGGGTTTTGCATTATTATGGTTTGGTTTGATATTCTGGAAGTCAAGGAGGACTTTTGATGATGTTTAGGGTGTTAGATGTGGATTTGAAGTGTTATCTATGGTGTTTCGGTTTGGATTTGCGAAAGGAAGAAGATGACTGTTCTGCCGTGTTGGCGATCGATCGGCCTTGCAGGGCGATCGATCGGATGAACTGAAAATTTCAAATTTTTGCGTGTAACTGATCGAACGGCCTGAAGGGCGATCGATTGGCTACACAGGAAATTGTATGTTGTGTGTATGATGTCTATTTTGATGATTCCACTTTAGCTTGCCAATTTTATATGAATGTGGAGTGTTTTAAGCTATGTTAGGCTACTGGAAATGCATGCTATTGAGTTTATGGAGTTGAGATATATGCTTAGAGATGGTGGAATGACATGCTTTGTGGCATGATGTTGGAATCATTATCTTGAAATTATGAATGGTTGTTTCCCTTTGGTTAAGCATATATTTTCAGTAGGACTACAATCATTGTTGGACTGATTTGTCATGATAAATTGTGATTAATGGTGTGTGAATGTTGGTGAATGCCATGACTCAATGATGAAATGAGTGATGTTATATGTGTTTAGCCTTTGTGGTTGAGTTTTGAATTTAACTATGATTTCAACGATTCTTCTACTATGATTTCCGCTGGAATTCATGTTTAGATAGAAATTCACATGTGTAGTGTGGTAGTGAGTTGATTTTCAAGCATGTTGATATGCATTATGTGTGTAAGGTCCCTGATTTTTCTACGATTTTCTGGGATTTTTCTGCCATTTTTCTGGTCATTTTCGGCAGGAAAATGTGACGTTTCAGCGTATGGGTATTTGTGTCTTTTTCCCGTATTTATACCCGTAGAGTCGGGTGTGGGGCTTAGTCGCGGGCCACGGGCCTCGCTGCGCGCTTACGGCACGAATTTTGGAGGTTCGACGCGTAACCAGTGGGTTAACGCGCGTTGAGCGTACGTTTGGAAAAAGAAAAAGAACAAAAAAAATAAAACAGGAAAGTTCGGATCGGGATCGGGATCGCCCGATCCAGAACCCGGCTGGATGAACAGTGACCGCCCCCCCCCTTTTCCGTCTGCTCAGTGTGCCCGGTCGCCGCCGGCCGCCGGCAGGCCGCAGGACGCCGGCATAGGCTCCGCCCCGGCGGTGCGACGCCGAGGGGCCACTGCCCCGGCCGCCAACGGCTGCGCCGCCCCGACTTTTCCAGTTAGCCTCTTTACTGTGTTATTGCGATTCCGCCGCCGCCGCGAGCCGGCGAGGGCCGGCCGGCCGCCCACGGCTCCGCCATGGGCCGGCGACGGCGGGAGGCCACTGCCCCCGGCCCCGGACGGCCCCAGCTCCGCCGTCCCGCTCCCTCTCTCTGCTGCCCTGTTTTGCCGCCTCGCTGTGTCGCGCCGTTTTGCCGCCGCCACGGGCCGGCTCGGCCCGACCGGCCGGCCACAGCTCCGCCCTGGGCCGGCGACAGCGAGGAACCCCTCCTCCCGGCCCGGTGGGCCTCCGTTCCGCCGCCCGTCCTCATCCCCCTCTCTGCCCTATTTTTCCGCTGGCGAACTGTTTGGGCGAATTGGGGCCGCCGGCGGCGAGCTGCGGCTGACCGGACCTCTGTCCGGCCCGGCCTTGGTCCGGCGACGTGATTGAGCCACCTCTCCCTGGCCGATTTCGCCTCCGTCCTCTATCTTCCCTCCGACCAGACCTTCCGAACCGCTTTTGGCCTCTGTGTTTGGGACTACCGGCGCTGGAAATTGCTGCCTTTGGCCGAAGATGGCTCCGCTCGGCCTCTGTTCGGCCAGCCGCAGTCCAGTGACCGCAAGGCCGACCCCCAGCCAGCCGCCGCCCCCATGGCCGCTCCGCCCTTATGGGTTTTCTCCGGTCATCCCCTATTTTTGGCCTACGTCCGTTTTGGACGTGGTGACTGACGTTATCAGTCGGACGCCGGATTTGATTTAGCGGACCGTAGTTCGGCTCCGCCCCAGCCCGGTGATGCCAATGGGCCACCCCTCTAGGTCTTGTTCAGCCTTGCGGCCCGTAGCCGCATCTAGTCCGCCTTACCGGCATGTGTGCCGTTGACCCCTCTTGCCCATTTTACGCCGTCGGTACCGGACGGCCTCGGGCAAGAGATTGTATGTCTTACCTTGACAGAAGGTGGACGAGTTCACCTGCTCAGGCCTTGGCCAGTGACGGCCTCATAGCCTTTGCTCGACTGTAAACCCTCCCCCTGCTCTCTGTCGTGCGAGATGCACAGCCGCCCGCACCATGGGTATTGGTTGTGGGTGGCGATCGGCGATGTCGCCACTTTGATTGGCCACTGCTAGGGCCTTAGCCTGGTTGGCTTTTGTGGGCCCTGGGTTGCCTCATTTCAGCCATCTCCCCCGCCCTTTGGGCCGCGTGTGCATGTGGCCACGCGTGTACTTCTGGGTTTAGGCGCCGCATTCATGCCGCCTAACCATCGGTTGGCTTTGCCACCGAGTGGAGTTGATCACTAGAGCCGTCCTCCACCTCTCCTTTGATTCTCGAGCGTTGCCCCACGCTCTCCGCCCATATGTGGGCCTTTGTTGACCGGAATCGTTGCCGTTGGGTGCTGTCCACGGCCGATTTCGATGTTTTTGTGGCCGGCTGAGCACGTTTTAGCCACCGGCTGATCTTCAAAGTGTACACCCTTGACATCTGGTCGCACCGCCACTTATGTTGGCATGAGATTTCTCCCGGCCGCCCTGGTGTGCCGCCGTGGATCGCGGGTTTTACCGCATTGAGTTCTGACACTCTGTTTGGCCGTGATAGTTTCGGCGCTTCCTAAAACACTTGGGACAGCAGCTCTCTCAGCCAGGCAACGGTTTTAACCGCCAACTCCGCCGCCGACGCCGCCACCGTCGGGTGCTCGCCATCGAACGTCATGATTACGAGGTAGGGGAGCCTTGAACTCGTAAATTCATGAAGCATGCTTTGAATGAGTAGCAGCATGCTAGGATTGTATGATTCCATGCTTGGATGTTAAGTAACAATCCGATTGCATGATGTGCGTGTAAGCATGATTGTATGGTATGATTGGTATGCATGAGATGTATGCACGTTTTATGGATGTGGATTATGTATGCGCTGGCGATGGCTAGCAAATATGTCAGTATGCTATGTATGGGTTATGCACGTGCTAGTGATGGCTAGCGTGCATGTTTGAGGTATGTATGAATGTGTGTGTGCACGTGCTAGAGATGACTAGCGTGTACGTTTGATGTATGCATGTGCTAGTGACGGCTAGCGTGCATGTTTGATGTATGTGTGAATGTATGCATATGCTAGTGATGGCTAGCGTGCATGTTTGACGTGTGGATGCATGTGCTAGTGATGGCTAGCGTGCATGTTTGTAAGTTATGTATGTATGACCGTATGTGTATGTTATACGTATGTGTGAGACATACATATGTATGATGGCACTTTGCCTATGCTTTGGATGTGCGTATGTGTTTGTGGGCAGAGGTATGGGTGATGGACAGTAAGAGGTGACAGAAGCTCTGTCTGAATTTGGATACAGTTGTGTAAGCGTATGACAGAGGATATGAGTATGACAGGCAAGGATTAGAATAGATCAGTTTGGGGTGGATTATATGTTGGGCATTTGTCAGACAGTAAGAGTGTTCATAATTGTACAAGCATAACGTACAGATTATGAAGTGAAAAGTAAGTATAATAAGTGAGATATAAGTAAGAGGGCGACAACTGGGTTGGCTCTGAGGAGCGTTATTTGAGGATGTCAGTGTAAGAGGTTTTGGCCATAAGATGGATGGCGAAGTGTAAGACTGTAAGGGTTTGTTGTACGGTGAGTTTTGTCCATGATGTGGACGGGTAAGTGAAGTCTGCTGCCTTGACGAACTGGGGTTTCGATCGGGCTCAGCTTCGGTGTGACCAGTCGAGGACTGTGAGTTTGTGTGGCATAATTGTACCGCATAATATACTTAATTCAAACTTGAATTATAAGCACAGCTAATGATAGCGTTGTGAGTTTGAGACATGAGGGTTCGACGGATTAAGTTCCGTGTTTGAGCTGGCCGCTGATGAGTTGGCCGAGCGTTTATCAGGTCTTGCCATGGTGTTTATCCTGCGGGATGTTGTCTGTGTGCTATGTAGAGCACCGGACGTCTGATGCTCTGCTGAGAGCGACGCTTCTGTTTTGGTCTGTGTGCTATGTAAGCCCAGACATTTGATGCTCTGTTGAGAGCGATGTACGTTTCTGAGTTTGTCTGCGTGCTGTATGAAGCCCAGACGTCTGATGCTCTGCTGAGAGCGACGTATGTTTCTGATTTGGTCTGTGTGCTGTGTAAGCCCAAACGTTTGATGCTCTGTTGAGAGCGTTGTATGTTTCTGCCCAAGAGTGGCAGCATGCGTTTACGCCCAAGTGGCCTTGTATGTTTTACGCCCAAGAGTGGCAATGGCACTATAAGACCCATTATGGTGGGCAATTCTCTGGCACTATAAGACCCATTATGGTGGGCGATTCTATGGCACTATAAGACCCATTATGGTGGGCAACTGTATGACCCCTTATGTGCGGGTGTTTATGTTTGCGCGCTCAGGTAAGTAGTATCATGGATCTACTCTTACCTGTTTGATCCAGTGCCCCATGAGCATTGGTGTGCCTTACCTTCGGAAAAGTCCATGGCGTCTAGTCACTCCCCGGAGGTTAAGGTGTTGCCCCAGTGGCATTCTTTTCCATTTCGACGCTGGAGCTTATTAGTTGTAATGAGCTTCAGTGGTCGTTGATATGTGTACGATTATGAGTACGACTGTATGAGTGTGAGTACGACTGTATGTGTATGAGTAAGACTGTAAGTGTATGAGTATGAGTAAGACTGTAAGCGTATGTGTATGAGCAGGACTGTAAGCGTATGAGTATGAGTAAGACTGTAAGCGTATGAGTATGAGTACGATTGTGAGAATATGTTTCTGAGTAAGACAGTAAGTATGTTTTTGTGTAGACTGTACGAGTGAGGTCGTACGAGTCTGAATGTACGAGTAAGGTCGTACATGTATGGGTAAGCTGTATGAGTGAGCATACGATAGTACGAGTAAGGTCGTACAAGTATGCGTATGTTGTATGAGTATGCGTACGGTGGTACGAGTAAGTTGTATGACCCTGGATAAGGGTGTTTGTGTAAGTTGATGGAATAGTATGCTTTGGCACGTTGGTGCCTTTGGTATGATTTTGGCACGATGGTGCCTTCGGTATGTCTGTGGCACGTTGGTGCATTTGGCATGTTTATATGAATTTGAGCATGATATTGATATGCTTCTGCTTCATGTTGAGTTGCATGATGCATGCATTTCTGAACTTATGGAGTTCACCGTTTGGGATTTCCCCTACTGGGTATTTTCCTACTGAGTATGAAAATACTCACCCTACTACTTTTAGCCCCGTTGTACGGGAGGTTTTGCAGGTTGTGCGGAGAGCTCCTGGTGATGGACACTCGTTTCAGCGGTGGATTGATTCCCGTTGACTCAGGTATCAGCTTGACTCTCTGCGAGTTTATTTGTGCCACGATCTCCTGTATTGAGTGAGATGAGACTTTAAGATGTTTTATTCTGGACTTTCGATTGGATTAGTCTGTGGACTGTTAGGGGACTTGTACTCAGGGATGCCCGGGAGTGATTTGTATTTAAAAGTCTATGATCATAGCAGAATTTATTCGTACGTGTGTTTTCGGGTAGCGCCTGAGGATATTTGATTTGACAGTACGATGTTTAACCGCATGATGTTTTAAATTATAAACAGGTTTTGATTTTATCGTGTTGACTCCGATTTATGGAAAAAAAAAATTTCTATGAGTTTTAAGAAAAAGGGATGAAAAATCTCGGGCGTTACAATGTGAAAGGCTTCTACTAGTTACACACACATGTGGGGGTTAAATGATGATGTTGAAGCTTAATATCGTGATTATGAATGATGCATTAGGGGCTGGTGAGAGCACTTATCATGATTAGGATCCATGTATGCTTTGCCCACGCATGTACCATGCTGCACGCATCATGAAAATGGATTTCCAATTGAGGCTTCATCGTGATTAATCGAATTTGACCGATTGGATGCAATGTGATGGAATTGTGTGCCGGATTGATCGGTCGTGGATTAATCGCAAGTTGATTGGTCTAAAAGGACATATTTTGATTTGAAGTTCCTGTGTGGAACGATTTGAAGTTCCTGTGTGGAACGATTTGGAGTTCCTGTGTGGAACGAGTGCACTCCCCGGGTTGAGTCTTGTTTAATGGAATGATGTGGGGACGAGTTGTGTACTTGTCTTGCGGATATGTGAAAATATTATTATGTGTGTCATCTGGACCCTGAGAATCCAGTGTGGTATGCCGTGTGCACCCCGCTACCACGTGTTCTAGGGTTCTCTGTGTGAGAACTCGGGCTCTCCCCTCCGCAGGAGATGTCCCTGGGCGAACACCCCTGCTCTAGATTCTTTGTGTGAGAATGGGACATCCTTGGCCAGGATCGTCCAGGGCGAGCAGTATTAGGGATTGACAACCCCGATCTTTCTTGAATTCTTGTGTAGAATTTTGTACCATGACACGCCTTCGTGGCCTTGTCTATGCTCCCGTCTGTGTAACGTTAATGTGTGATTACTCCTTGATGGAGGTTGATTGTGATGACATTATGCATGTAGGAATATGTATGTTAGAGATACATCCATGCATGTTGATTTTGATGTTATGCATGTAGAATATGTATGTTAGAGATACATCCATGCATGTTGACTTTGATGATGAAATGCATGTGGAAATATGTATGTTAGAGATACATCCATGCAGGTTGTGATGATATTATGCATGTGGAATATGTATGTTAGAGATACATCCATGCAGGTTGTGATGATATTATGCATGTGGGAATATGTATGTTAGAGATACATTCATGCAGGTTGTGATGATATTATGCATGTGGGAATATGTATGTTAGAGATATATCCATGGAGGTTGTGATGATATTATGCATGTGGGAATATGTATGTTAGAGATACATCAATGCGGGATTGGTATGATGTGAATGCATGTGGGAATATGTATGCTAGAGATACATCCATGCAGGTTGAATTATGCATTATGATGCAGTGTTAGGTGATATGAATGTGTGATCAGAAAGTGATGCACCATGTAAATCTTTGATCTGAACGATCTCATTTCTAAGCTATCGTATTTTCTACGTTGACAGTGATATTAAAACCATTGCTAAGTGTTAAAACTCACCCCTCTTTTGTGTTTTGATTTGGGGCTGCGTGGTGCAACACGCAGACGGACAGGATTGCCTCTTTGAGGAAAGGTCAGAGGTAGATTGGGTGTGATGATGGAGATCGTTGCGTGACTTATCATCGTTTATTTCATGCTTTATGTTCGAACCTTTGTGTAGGGTTCTTGTTTGGATTTATGTCATATACTACAGTTGTGATGATTATGACTTATTTTGAGCCGGTGTGGGCTTTACTTAACTAAGTTTGTGGGTTTGAGATTGTTGTTTACTTTGTGATAAGCAACACCTTTTTCTTCCCTTTTATTTACTCTTGCTCAAAGGATTGTGCGCACTCCGTGTTGCTGTTAATCGCCCGTGGTTAGGGTTAAGTCTTCCGCTAGATCATTTCTCAACTTTCACTTCGTCGCCCCCGCGCGCTTGACCGGCCCCTGGACCGGGTTCGGCTCGGGTCGGGCATCGCCGGGGCATGATACCTGGGCTACCGGCGGGCCTTCATTCACAATTGTCAGGAATTTCAATCTCACTGTGCGTTTTTTGCATCGTCGCTACCGGTCGTCGTGCTCCGATTTTGTGGCCTGATCTGAGTTTTCCATCGTTGGACGGAATTTTTCCCATACTTCCGAGCTATGGCAAGCTTCGTGACGGCGGCGAGCTTCGTGATGGCAGCGGCCTTCGTGCCATCTCAACCTCTGTCGAGAGGTTGAAGACGACCTGCGCTGGGGCAGGTCTGTTCTAACCCGTGTCGGCCGGGTTTACACTGACCCGCGTCGTGGGTCAACCGTGGCATGGGTCAGATGCCGACCCGGCCCAAACCGGGTAAAAGACCCGATTTTGTTTATTCCGGGTCATTTTTTATTTAAAAAAAGGAATTTTTTTCTTTTTATGGAAATTTTTTTTACAATGATGATTGCATGTGGTATTATGGATGTGTTTTTTAATTATCATAATTAAGGCTTTATTAATGTTATGGGTCGGCCAGGGGATTATATTGCAATCGTATACTTATCAATTTTTTTTAAAATTATTGAGTGCACCACTTATGTATTTTTTAGAGAGAGTGTACATTATAATTATTGAAAGCGACACCAAAATTCAAGGACCCTGTCTGGAGGCGGATGCAGTCATGAAGAATTAATGACCATTTTTTCTATTTTAGGGGCTTATAGCTTCCAACTTGTACATTTATTGTAAAAGGACTGCATAAGGACTTTGGACTATATTTTTACTTGTGGTGTGTGGTGATGGAACCCCTGGCCGAGTCCCAAAAGCCTAATGACAAAATTGTCATTAATGCCCCAGTCAATTTTGTATATGAATATTTTTATGCTTGTTTAGTAATAAGTTGCATTCATTTTGTTATTTGAAATAGTGAATAACACAAATTCAATTCTCACTTCCGTTGAGATAATTTAGGAATGGCCAAAGCATCCTATGTTATTTGTCAATGTGTGAATCATATAGAATGTTACCATGAGGTACATAGATTCACCTACATAAAAAATATTGTGCTATCATCAAATTCTGATTATGTGACAAAGACTGTCATCCGGCCCCAAAGGGAGGTGGTAGTTAGCGTTACATAATTAGGATAGGGTGGAGGGTTATATATTTTAACATTGGTGAATCCCTATGCCCAAAGGTGTGGGATTTTCCTGTCATATTTTATGTATAACCCACTAGCCTTATTATGAGACAAAATAAACATTTATTTTTATACAGCTTAGTAAAATTGATGCAGATTGCAACCTTTGCCCAAAGGGAGGTTTACAATTTTACTACATGATTTTAGCATTGGCTATTTCATACTTATGTTATTGTTTCTTGTCCTCTTTAATGTTTGCATGTATTTATTCTTTTATTGCAACTTATCCGTCCTTTATTTCTGACTCTAATCAGCACCTTCCATTATTGTCTAGGGACAATTTTACGGATTGGAAGGAAAAAGTTTTTTTTACTGTTAGGGTGCATGGACTTGGACTTGGCGTTTCATATGGATGCACCCACCACTCCTACGAAAAAAAGTACGCCATGTGAGGTAGCATCTTTTGAAAAGTGTGAGCGGTCTAACCGCTTAAGCATGATGCTCATGAGGTCTTACATCAATAAAAGCATTAGGGGATCCATCCCAGAACCTGCTACAGTGCAAGAACTTTTGAAAGCTATTGAAACTCAATTTAAGAGTTCTAATAAATCCTTGGCCAGCACCTTAATGTCCAAGTTGTCATCCATGAGGCTAACAAATGACAAAGGGGTGAGAGAGCATATCATGCAGATACATGATATTCCTAATCAGTTAAACAACATGAAAATAAAGATTGATGATACTTTTTTAGTCCACTTTATTCTGAACTCCCTGCTTGCACAATATAGGCCATTCAAGATCTCTTATAACACACATAACACTTAGTGGTCAGTTAATGACCTTCTGAGTATGTGTGTGCAGGAAGAGGGAGACTTAAGTAAGAGAAGCTAGAGAGTGCCCATCTAGTTTCTCATAAAGGACAAAAGAAGGGTAATCATGGTGCTTGAAAGAAAAAAGCTGGTAAAGGTGTGCCAATGAAGTCTACTGGTGTTACCAAGGAAACCAAATATTTTTTCTGCAAAAAGAAAGGACACATAAAGAAAGATTGCCCTAAGTATCAGAAGTGACTTGCCAAGAAAGGAGGTACTTTCATGTCTTTAGTGTGTTATGAATCTAATTATGTTGATTTTTATCATAATAACACATGGTGGATTGACTCTGGTTATACAATCCATGTTTCTACTGTCATGCAGGGGTTTCTTAATCTAAGGAAACCAAATGATGGGGAGCACAACATCTATTCTAGAAATAAGATGTATTCAAAGGTTGAAGGTGTGGGGACATATAGACTTGTTCTCTATACTAGATACACGTTAGATTTTGAGAGAGTTTTCTATATTCCATGTTTTTTCTAAAAACTTAGTTTCTGTATCAAGACTAGTGCCTCATGGCTTTAATTTTCAGTTTATGAATTCTTCATTTCTGATTATTAAAGATTCAATCACCATTGGTTTAGGTTCTTTGATTGATGGATTATATTGTGTCTCTTTGCATGTTTCCTTTGAATAATCTATGATGTCTATGCAAGGAAGTGTTATTAAAAAAAACTCTTCTATGTTATTGCACAGGCGGTTGGGGCATATCCCCATTGACCACTTAAAGAGATTAGTAAGAGAAGGAGTTTTAAAAACTATTGACTTTACTGATCTAGAGACATGTATAGACTGCATAAAGGGAAAACAGACTAACAAGTCTTCTAAGGGTGCTAAGAGGCATGATGAGAAATTAGGCACCATACACACTGATATCTGTGGACCGTTTAGTACTTCATGTCTGAATGGTCAAAGGTATTTCATTACCTTTATAGATGATCATACCTGATACATGTATCTTTATCTCTTAAATGAAAAGTCTGAAGCATTTAATGTTTTCAAGACATGTAAGGCAGAGGTAGAGAAATACTGGATTGAGTATCAAAATTGTTAGATTAGACAGAGGAGGTTTATACTATGGCAGGTACACAGAGAGTGGACAAAAACCTGGACCATTTGTACAGTTCTTGAAAGAAAATGGTATTGTTGCACAATACACAGTACCAGGCACACCACAACAAAATGGTGTTATTGAAAGGAGGAACTGTACTTTGATGGATATGGTGAGAAGTATGATCAATAACTCCTCTCTTCCTCTCAATATGTGGAGTGAAGCCTTAAAGACAGCCGTGTACATTTTAAATCGAGTTCCATCTAAAGTCATTCCTAAAACACCCTTTGAGCTATGGAATGGATGGAAACCTAGTTTAGATCATGTACATATTTGGGGTTGTCCAGTTGAGGTTATGGTGTACAATCCACTTGAGAAGAACCTTGACCCTAAGACTGTCAGTGGATTTTTCATTAGCTATGCAGAAAAGTCTAAGGGTTATAGGTTTTATTGTCTATCCCACACTCCTACAGTAGTCGAAGCACGGAATGCACGTTTTCTTGAGCAAGGCAACTTCCGTGGGAATATTTCCCCTAAACACATTATGTTTGAGGAAATACGGGTTCCAGTTCTTATACCCACATCCGATGGAGGAACACATGCTGCATCACCAATGGTGATTCCAAAGCAGCCTCTCCTTCCTTAACCATCCCCTCAAGAACAAGTTGCTAAAATTCTTATTGCACAGGCACCTCTGCCTGTTGCTGATATAGGACTTTGAAGGTCCTCAAGAGTAAGGAAACCTGCACTCCCTTCTGACTATGTTGTATACCTCCAGGAGTCTGATGAGAATGTTGGACTCATTCAAGATCCTATTACATATTCACAGGCCATGTCTGGAGATAACTCTAGTAAATGGTATGATGTCATGCAGGATGAGATAAAATCTTTGGCTGATAATCAAGTATGGGATCAAGTAGAGTTACCGCAGGGCACCAGGACTCTTGGCTGCAAATGGCTTTATAAGACTAAATTAGATCCATCTGATAACATTAGCAGATATAAGACCTGACTTGTAGCCAAATGTTTTCTTCAGAATGATGGTGTTGACTATAATGAAACTTCTCTCGAATTTCTACGAATGATTCATTAAGAGTTATTTTGGCCCTTGTAGCTCATTTTAACTTGGAGTTGCATCAAATGGATGTCAAGACGGTGTTCTTAAATGAGGATCTTGAGGAGGAGGTATATATGATTCAGCCTGAAGGATTCACCTCAAATAAAGGAAGTCATCTAGTTTGTAGACTTAAGAAGTCAATATACGGACTGAAACAGGCCTCCCGACAGTGGTATTTAAAGTTCAACAATGTTATCACTTTATTTGGTTTTAAGGAGAACATTGTTGATCAATGCATATACCTTAAGGTTAGTGGGAGTCATTACACATTTCTAGTCTTGTATGTTGATGACATTCTACTTTTAAGTAGTGACTTAAGGATGTTGCACGAGACTAAACAGTTTCTTTCTCATAACTTTGACATGAAAGATTTAGGAGAGGCATCCTGTGTCATAGGGATTGAGATCTATCGTGATAGATCCAGAAGGATCCTTGGGTTGTCTCAACAGGCCTATATAAATAAAGTTCTGAAACGGTTTAACATGGAAAATTGCTCACCTAGTGCAGCTCCTATTGTGAAGGGTGACAAATTTAGCTTGTTCTAATGTCCAAATAATTCTTTAGAGTTGGAAAGCATGAAGGACATTCCTTATTCATCTGTAGTTAGTAGTATGATGTACTTGGAGGTCTGTACAATACTTGATATTGCCTTTGCTATGGGAATGCTGGGTAGATACAAGAAAAATCCAGGGATGGGTCATTGGAGAGCTACAAAGAAGTTTATGAGGTATCTGCAAGGAACGAAGGATTATATACTTACATACAGATATTCTGATCATTTAGAACTAGTTGGATACACAGATGCAGACTTTACTGGTTGTGTTAACTCGAAAAAGTCGACATCAGGTTATATTTTCCTTTTGGCAGACAGTGTTGTCTCTTGGAAAAGTATTAAGCAAACCCTTACAGTGTCGTTGACTATGGAGGCAAAGTTTGCTGCTTATTATGAGGGCACGTCACATACTACTTGGCTGATGAACTTTGTCACAAGACTTATTATTATGGATTCCATATCTAGGCCATTAGAGATGTTCTGTGATAATAGTACTGCTATATTTTTTACGAAGAAAAACAAGAGTGGAAGTTGAAGTAAACACATCGACATCAAGCATCTTGTTGTTCAGGATCGTGTTAAAGAAGAGACAATTGTTATTGAGCATATAGGTACTGAGCTTATGGTTGTTGATCCAATGACTAAGGGCTTACCCCCTTCGCTGTTTAAGAGTCATGTGGATCGTATGGGTCTTATTAGCTCATCATGCATTTGATTTTTGCTTATGTACTTCTAGACTTTACTCATTTATCATAGCAGTTACAGTTTCTTTTCTCGTTGTGTCTAATTTTTCAATGCACTTAAGTATGAAAGAGTATTTGCAAAATGAGTGGGAGCATGCCTTCACTCATAAATCTATTTTGCCACATATATCACTCAAACAAAATGAATTAGTTGCATTGTGGTACATGGAAGGAAATGTTCTTATCTGAGGACATAACCGCCTTGATTCATGCGATTATGACATTTTGTAAGAGTATAAAGTTACCACATACAGTTCGAAGGATATTGTTTTTTTTTAAAAAATTGTATGTGTATATGAAAGTTATTTTAAAGTTTCCTATTACCCACTTGGTTATTTTTTCAACTAAAATATTTTTCTCAAATTTAGTTTAATTGAGCTAAGTGAGAAATTTTATTCTTTCTATAGCTAAATTGAGAAATTGTGTCAAGTAAAAGAATGTTGGGCTTTGTTTTGTAATAAAATATAAAGTGGCCCAACTGTCTCAATTGATACTGTTTTGAGCTTTTATAAAACTGTTTACGTAATAGGCCTGAGTCAGAATATTCATTAAGTTGTTGTTTTAAGTGACAAATCTGAATTATTGGATGACTTATAAATAGACGGTCATGATTCTAGGCTTTTTAATAGTGATATCCTAGTTTAATTATAAATATACTATTAACCATCATAATTTGATATCTTAAATAAGATTGATCTTAGCTAAATTTTAAACTAGAAATACTATTATATAATTCTAAAAAAAATTAGCGGAAGAACAAGTTATCTTCATTCTAATAGCTACAAATATACTTAAGCTCCTTTATTTAAATTTATCAGTTAATTCTTTACGGATCGATGCTAATTATTTGTGGAACGCCGTGTCATTTGGTAGGCTGCTAACATCTTGGTACAAAGCATCTACAAGAGGCCCCAGTCAACATCCAGTTGCCAAATGCCAACGAATCAGCTGCTCGATTCGATTCCTTTGACGTGATGCACTGAGACCCGCTGGAAGGCTGAAGATAATCCTTCAATTGAAATGTAAGAAGCGACAGACTTCAGTCCTTCTAAACAGGCAGAGAGGGCTACCGAACATTTAGCAACTCAAAGTTAAAAGGAAAATAACGAAATGGCCCTAAGAATTTGGGAATGGTGCATAAAGGACAAAAGGAAGAAGAAAAAGGGAGGGGGGTTACACGAGGGAATAGGAAGATAATAAATAGAAGAGAGCAATAAAAAGCGAAGAATAAAGTATACTTATACGCCCCTTAACTTTTAGTAAAATATCACTTATACCTTTTAATATTTAAAAAATTATATATATACTCTTTACCATTAACAAAATCATTAGTAGTTATTATCAAATAATAAAAATACCCTTATTAACTTCAATATCTCTCCCTTTTCACATGTTCCCTCACCACACTCACATCAATCATGACCCTCTTAGTTAAATTATTTTTTTAATTTAAAAATAACTATTAACTATTTTATTTAAAATAAAAAATATATAATTTTTTAAACATTAAAGGTGTAAGTGCAAGTTTGCCCGAAGTCAGAGCAGCGCAAGTGTAATTTAGTAAAAACAAAACATTGTTGGGAAATATTAGCGTTTCACTCTACTGTGTTTATAGGTAAAACTTAATAACCTTAAACATTAATTGCAGAGACTCTAACCCTTCGACATTGTATGAAACAGGGGTTTAAATAGCCAGCTTCTAAACATTAATTGCAGATACTCTAACCCTTAAACATTGTATGCCAATGAAAGAGAGTGATCGATTGGATCTAATCTAAGGCGAAATCAACCAAATTTACTCTATCGATAATAAGAGAGAAACTAAAACTTTTAACAAATCATTCTTCAAATTGAATACAAATCATATAACAAAAAACAATGGTACAAAATCACAAGCACAAAAGCCGGAAAGGGAGGGAATTTATGAGATATTTGACACTATCCCCGCCTACCATTTGGTTTAATTCTAATGGATTAGGGCCCCCACGAATGTCCTGAGATGGTTCACGTACGCTGTGGATGTCACGGTCCCGTCGTTGCCCGCAAGCAGCCGGTACTTGTCCTTCCTAGTGAAATTAGTGCACTCAAACCCCAGCGTGGTGGCCAGCAGCCGCTGCACGTAGTTGGCCACATCGTAAGGATTCTTGCCGGCCGAGCATGTCGCCTCCACCGGTAACTGGTTCAAGAAGGTCACCTCATAGACAGGCCTGGGGTTCATGAAGAAGAAGATGGGGTCCATAGCCTTCCACCCCCTGGCTGTTGTCGCATGGAAGAAGCCCACTCTGTAGTTCATAGCGACAGGCACAATCCGATCAGTCAGTTCTGCGAAGAGTGCACTGAACCTCAACAAGAATGGCTCACGACATGTCGTCCCTTCAGGGCATACGACTAAATCCCCATTGGCCAGCTCTTCCTTAATCCTCTCAGCATCCACTTGCCGGTCCCTGGTCAATCTGACGGTGCGTATCGGCGATAGGATCTCAGAGAATCTAGAGATGGAGTAGGTGACGGCTGGGACCTTTCGGCCGAGCACGACCGCAAGCACCACCGGGTCCATAAGGGTCCGGTGTGTGCACACGAATAGAACACCACTGTTTGACCCCGTGGGTGGCGGAGGTGGCCGGCCTCTCACGTTGACCTCGCCGCCAAATACACGAATGGTGTTGGGAATGAACCATATGGGCAGCATGAGGCCAACCAGCATGCGAATGGCGCAAACCAGTATCCCTATAGGAAGCCAGAGGAGGATGAGGAGCGACATGGACGGGGTTGGGCGGCGCACCAACCGACCGTCGTGGAAGATAACCGGGATCGGCCGGATCATCTGGTCGTCCAGCGTGCCTTCGGTGGTAAATGGTGGATGGAGGACTTCCTGCTCTCGTCAGCAAGTACATGTACCATTGAACATATATCAAATACTACGAAGAGTTTTTCATACAAAAAATATATCTCAAAAGCTAATTCCAACTCTACAATAACGCAAAAATTATTGACTAGTTGCAGCTTTATTATGCAGAGGTTTAACATTCTGTGGGCCTTTTTCGTCGGAAATTAACTGATGGGATTGGTTGAGCAGATATTGTCAGTTGTAACGGGCAAGCTAATAGGTAGTAGCTAACCAATCTGAGCGATTCTTCCTACGATAATTCCATTTTATATCTCCTACAGTCCTACCGCAGAAGTTTGGTTTCATTTACGTGCAAAATGCTGCGGTAGAAATTAGTTACCCTTAAGTATACTGTGGTTCTCCGGGGATGGGAAACGATACAGCTGATATTTGTAACCTAAACATATTATTCAAACATGGCTTGATAACTCTCAAACAGGTGATTCTCACAAGAATCGCATTCATTCAGAAGATACGGCTTGCACGAGTGAGCGTTGCATGAATCGACGGGAAGCTGCCACACTTCTATGTGGCGTGAGTCGAACAAGACGCAACCAAGGGAAGAGCTAGCGTCTTGCGTTCACTGTGTAGACATGCACTAGATGCATGACCATTATAGCCTTTAGAACCTTCGGTTATTAACTAAAACATCATTTATGAGCTGAATTCTACTCCATGCAGTTGTGAGCTGAATTCACATGATAACATTTTTCCAGAGAAAAAAGTGAACTCACCTTGCAACATGCTCGTAACCATGGCGCGGATGCTTGCCTGCCTAGTCCTAGATCAGCTTGTTCTTCCTTGAGGTGGGCTCTGATCCGATCCCCGCTCAAAACACTGGCGTCCTTGAGCAATCCAGTTGCGTAGCCGAAGCGGTTGACCTTCAGTTCGCACCCGACCACCTTGTCGGCCCTCAAATGCTCTTTCACAAACCTCTCCACCATGACTCTGGGGCACTTGCTCACCACCACCCTCTTGTCATGTGAGTGGAAAACCCTCCAGGCCTCCATGTTAACATCGTCCATGAAAAACTTAGGCAGAACCGCCCGCGACACCGCCTCAACCTCCTCTATCTTCACCCCGGCCAGGGCCACAAATACGGTTAGCCTCAGACCGATGTCCTCGTATCCAAATATGTCGAGGAAGGAAATGATTGGCCACAGCATCAAGAGAAAGGTGAATCGGATTAGTCCCGAGGCTTCGAAAGCTACCAGCATGAAGTAGGAGAAAAGGTCTGAGTCCTTGAGGAGGGTTCCCTCGAGCTCTGCCAGGACTGATTTCGGGCGTGTGTCTCTTGAATTCCTGCTGTCTGTAGCCATTGCCTCTACTGGTTTTTTTGCCTTTTTTCCTTTTACTGAGAGTATGTTTCGTTCTTGACGTACACTAGGTTCCACAAGGATATAAGGCAATGGAATACAAAGAGAGAAAAGAAGATATTGACTAATTCCATAACACGAATGAGGCAGGTTATCTGTTCACAACCACTTTGGGCTCGAATTTCTTATTTTCAGGGGGAAGCTGGATAGGGAAGTAACCTCGAATGAACGAAACACAAGAGAAATACGCCACGCTAAGGGGGAAAAACACTCCACTGTTCGCTTACTAACTTCAACAACTTTGCCCTACTTCTTCTTGTAATATCATCCCGCTTCTTTCACCTAAATATGTGCCTACCAGACGACTCCCCCGGATGTGGTGAATCAACCTGGGTCCGCTAATTTCTGACACGCCCATGGATCGTGATCCTCGCTTTTACATTAATCCTCTTATTACAAGTCTACTCCGGAGAATACTCATCTCCACTTATTGCCATCTATTAATTTAAGAACTTCGCCATTCAAACCCCAATTTTTTTCATGTATCCCTAATTTATTCTTTATTTTAATATTATTTATTAAAATATTTTATTTTATTATTTTTAAAAATATTATCTCATCTCTTTACTCTATCATTTTTATTCTTTTCTTCTCTAATTTTAGTTGGCGCCAGTGCTGTTTCAACCATAGGCGGTTGGTCTTATTTTCAATGTAGCCATATTTAATCGGCATTTCCGTGGAGCCAAGCTCTGGCCGATAGAGCCGCATGACTAGATCTAACCAATGCTAGCCAGTTGCGCTGTGCAGTCAAGCTTTGGCCAGTTGAGCCACAAGGCTAGATCAGGCCATGTAGCTAGATCTAGCCAACGCTACTGGTTAGCCACAACGACTTAGTTTGTGGCCCCATAGCCCGGCCGAGTCTAAAAGAGAAAAAAAAAAAAAAAGAAGAAAGAAGAAGAAAAGGTCGCAGTCATCAGAGTCATTGCCGGAGCTATAACCATCTTGGAGGGGAAGAGGGTAAGGTGCAGGGATAGTAAGGAAGTGACGGGGAGCTATAGCCACTTTTTTCTCCGTGTCCCCTTGAAATAGGTGAAAAAGAGATTTTTTTTTAACCTCATTCCCCCGTATTTCCCCCCTTATTTTGCTTATACTTTCTCTACTTCCCGAAACTCCACTCCCTTTTCTTCTGGCCACAGTGATTTCAACTCCGTCCATAGGCTAGCTACATGGGACAAATCTGGCCTACATGTCGGATTTGGCCATGCTGACTTGCGTGCTAGATATAGTTTGTGTGCGGCCATTGGCCGTGTAGACTAGTTTTGTGTTAGATCTGGCCGTGCAAGCCAGATCTGGCCACGGTTCATGACCGCTGCAATTGGAGACAAAGTTTCTGCTAAAAAAGAAGGAAAAGTAGAAGAGTGGGATAATTTTTTTTTTTAAATATAAGAAATAAATGAGAAATTCAGAAAAAAAAATAATCTAAATAGCCGCGTTCTAAAAAAATAAGTCCTTTTTCAGTTTAATTGGGAGATGAACCGAAAAACGAGGGTTCATATAGAACTGTTCATTAATTAAACACTAGAATGCAACATCACGCGCTAATCATTGGTCCATTACAGTTGACGAACGTTCACCAGCTTTAAGTTCTACACATATGTACTCTTGCCGTTTTATATTAATAACTTTATTTAATTTTTAAAATAAATTTAAAAGCTAAATGAAAAGCGAGCGAGTATATGTCTAATACTAAATGTGACCTGAGAAATTTACATAGTCAACTGTAAGCATGGGACAAAATTTTCTTCTTCTTCTTTTTTTAATTTCAACATGGAGATTTGATGGCTCCTGAATTGGGACTTTCTCGGTATCCAATTCACGATTATTAATGTGAAGCTGCACTAGCATAGCGGCAGGCGAAGCAATGCCACAAGCACTTGCAAACGAATTGCAACAAGTGGAATGTGATACCAAGCGCACCCATGCACTAGCATCACAGTCACCAGCCACTACGCTAGTGACGAGCTAGCGGGTGCGCTTGATCCGGTTATGACCGGCGGGCGTTGCTTCACCAGCTCAGCTCATAATGGGGTCCCATGGGTCATTAGGTACGGAAGACATGATTGTCATCAATGAAGAATGAATACTGAACTTCTGTTTAATTTTGCCTGTAATTATCTTTAATAAGCGTTGTTTATTTTGCTTGAAACCATTTATGATCAGAAAATGTATAGGAACACCCAAGCTCTGTGGTCCACGAACCACCCTAATTTCTGCATCGCAATGAAGTATCCTTCTGGTTGTTTCAAATTGTCATCTATTTCCAATTTCCATTGACCGGGAGCAGCCCATGATTATGGGCTTCTCAAACCTACTTATCAAGCCCATCCCAACATTGGGCTTAAAACTAATGCGATAAACCAATAGGCAACAGTTTTGGATGTCTGGCGATAGACAAGCTGTTGAAGGGTGGCAAATATAATCTAAATATGTTGGCAGTAAGCTTTTTTAGATTGGTATCTGGCCTGTATATAATGGGCTCAAAGGCTTGAATGTCGTGCTTGTAATGGCTTCCACAACTGATCAGCCTTCTGTTAATTTTTGGCTGCGTTAATGTTGCAGATCTAGCTCTAGCGGTCAAAGCATCTCCCACGAAGCTAGATGACAATTCCAAAGTCACTGTCGCAAACTCATTCCCTGTAAAACAGGGGCAGCAAACTTGTATTATTGAAGGCCTGGTGACCCTTAGTCCCGACGAAATGCAAATCTACATCTACATGCACGTGAAAGCTTTATTGATATGCTCTCGCCATTAACTTGCAGGAGGACAACTTGCCGGTTGCATGGATAAGCTTTATATACCTAATACAACCACCATGACAACAATCCGTTATCTATCGGCGTAAAATGCCAATAAATGGGTGACATATGATGATGCACGTTATACTAACAGTTTTACAGTCTCCTCTCCATGTTTGAACTATACTCACGACCGGCCGGTGCATCATCAGGGCATAAGTC
Source organism: Saururus chinensis (assembly GCA_035235625.1). Classification (NCBI taxonomy): domain Eukaryota; kingdom Viridiplantae; phylum Streptophyta; class Magnoliopsida; order Piperales; family Saururaceae; genus Saururus; species Saururus chinensis. The sequence continues at coordinate 41,564,705 of CP141145.1, forward strand.
GTCATGATTCATGAACTTCTGTGCTTCGCAATAGTATTTGCTGCTTCAAGCTTTCAACTTGTAATTCAGATGCAGCTGTTCCCTTCGGCAGAGCAAGAGGGCCCTGCCAAGATGTCTACTCTACAGCTACCATGATGACTCACCGCCATATTAGATCAAGGAAGCATCACGTGGTATTTCAGTCTCTTCGTCGTAATATAACTGGAGTGATGGGCCTATCTGACTCGATCGAAGAGTCCATTAGTGAAAAAATCTGTCAGATTGATGTGCCAATAGGTAAGCTGTCGATTTTCGGTAATCGACGAGAGGCAAACATTCATCAGTGGCTACGCCGATTATGACTCTTCCTGTGGAGCCATTACCGCTCTTGCTCCTCCCACTTGCTTCTTCTTAAGAAATCTGTCATATTAATGAGCTTCACTGCCTCTTGCGGTGCTGAGGCCTTACGTAAAATATAAGTATTTTTTTAATATTTTTATTATATATATATAGAGTTTCGTTTATACGAGCCTGTTTATGCATGCTAATGTGCGCCTGGGTTTATTCTGCCATCGAATTTATATTCAATGTCTTATTAAATTTACAGGACATTTAAATATGTGAATTTGATTGACCGTCGAATATAAATCTGACGGCTTAATAAGCCGGGGCGTATGCCAACACACGTGAGCCTGAGCTCATATTAACTTTATATATATATATATAAATAATTATGCCTATGCAGTTACTACTTCAACAATGTACAAGAGATTATTTGTGCTATATAAGAAGATCTGAATTGTTAGTGTTTCTAAGTGATATAATTTACTCATGTTGCATTGTATGTTCGTCGATAATTAATATAATTTATTTTTATTATTATATTTATTTATTATTTTATAATATGTCACTCTCATTCCTCCTATGCTTATTACTTTGCATGTTTCTTCGTAAGTAACCTAAGCAATGCCATTTACAAAGTAAGAATACTTGTTACATTCAGAAATGTTGTATGGTAGTTTCTCTTTCAAGCAAGGTTATAACAATAAAATTAAAATATAAAAAATATAAAAAATAAACATCTTTTGGTTATTTAATAAACTGGGTAGGGGTCTACCCGCCCTACTGATGCTTTTATTAAAAAGATATTAAAAAATATTTACAATAATTTACAAAAATTATAAACTTATGTAACATGTTCAGTCCCTTGCGTCTTAAAACTCCCAATCTCCCTTATTTAACGTTATTCATCTCTATGTCTGCCCAAGCATGCATCCCGTTAGTTACAGAAGTTCATGCATGTTCAACCACGTTTTCGCATCGACCAGGAAAGATTCAACATCACTTATAAGCCTAACTTGATTACAGGGACGGGGGCAAGGGAGGAGAGGGGTGGCCACGGCCCCCTGGCCAATCACACTTTCTTATAATTTTTAGGTTGGGACCATGCGGCCTTATATTGTTTTCTATCTAGGTGAGACCACATGGCCCCCAAACCCGGCCTAGTCTTTTTTATTGTTTTACATATCAGTCAAGAAACCTAACTAGAATGAACGCAAGAGGAGCAAAATTTGTTCTCGGAAGTCTGTATCTCAATCTTTGTACTAGTAAAAAGTTAAATGTGAAGCGGCCTACATTCAAGTCCCAAGATTCAGGGACATAAAAAAGTTGGTCCCTGAGGAGCGAGGGCAACGCATCCCAATGATCCAAGCTCTGAAAACTTGGCCCAACAGACTTCAAACAAAGAGACGCTGCAGGGAACCCTAACTGTTATCTTGTTATTTATATCCAAGCCACACGCCTGGCGTTTCAAATTAGCCATCTATATATGTTTCGTTAATTATGCTTGAACTTAAACTTCTTTCTTTTTGGATGTAACCAACCAAAAAGCTTTCCAGCTTTGGGTTCCTTCTAATCTTTTGTAAAGAGGCAAGAGATCTTTACGTACGTTACAGACAAAAAGCATCAAACATATGCAATTCAGTTCCATTCTGATATGACCCGCTAGTAAGTGCCTTTTTCTCAGTAAATCTCCTGAAAGCAAGTTTGTATCATGCATATGCAACATCATTCTTGATCCATCATTCCAATAAATATTGACACTTTTCAAGTGAGGACCACTGACTTGTGCATCGGAATGGGACTTATTCGTCATTGCACTCACAATTAAAGGTCACATGCCGGGGAAATTATATAGGGTTATGTATAAGAAACCCCCGAAATTGTACAGTACTTCATTAAACCGTTCTGAAATTGGGTCGGTTCCTATCTCGGGTAGAGATTGTTCATGGTGAAAATTAAAGTGTTTAACTATCAATTTAAGTAGGTTCAGTTAGTGCTAAAATAAAGAATCGAGTTGATCAAAGCCAAAATTTATTACGCCCTCTTTCCATGTTTAATAGTTTGGATTGATTTTCTAAAATGATGCGCAAGTGGCCTAAATATGAGTTTATGGAATATGGTTTACATCATAATATATAGTAATATGAATATGTGCAATTTATATTCTCATGCACATGTGACATGAATATGAATATAGAATGTGAATTATTTCATGATGTATAAGCTTACAAAATGTTATATGATGCATATTGATATTTAGAACACATGCGATGATTTCATGAGTTTACATTCCTTAATAAAGACCCTTATTGAGCTAAACTCACCCTTATTTATTTGTGGTTTTTATTTTGGAGTTACATGTTGTATGCAGGTGTTTCATATGGGCTTTATATTGAGCATGAGGATGAACTCGTTTCATGAGAGGGGCTAGAGTTGTTAAGTTATTTTAGATTTGTTTTATGTTATGTTGAACTTACATTTGACTCTACTTCATATTATGTTTAATCATTGTTAGCTTAGACTTGTCAAGGGTTTCTATTATGTGTTTGTAATGCCCGCGATTTTTTATACATTTTTCTTAAAATTCACGAATTTTTTTTGCAATATAACTACTATAAATCGGGAAAAAAGACGAATGATGAATATAAAACCTGTGAAAATAGTTTTATAATATAAAATATAACACATTAGTTTTTCCCATCCAAATTGATAGTCATTTGATCAAACATCGTACGGCCAAACCAAACATCCATAGGCGCTACTCGAAAATAAATGTACAAATAAATTATTATAATCATAGACTCTAAATACAAATCTCTCCCAGACATCCCTGAGTACAAGTCTCATAACAGTTCATAGTCTAATCCAAACGAAAGTCCAGAATATATAAATAGCTCAATTTATGTCTCACCCAATGCATCGGATTGTGGTACAAAAATACTTGAAGTAAGTTAAGTATATACCTGAATCTAAGGGAATCAATCCACCATGGAAATGAGCATCCATCTTCAGGAGCTCTTCATCACAACCTGCAAAAGCCTCCCGAACTACGGGGCTAAAAAGTATGGTAATGGGCCCAGTAGGGGAGTTCTAAAAAGTAAACTCAGTAAATCCATACATAGATGCATTTATGAAATTCAAACATGAAGCAAACAGACATATCATAATCATGCTCATGCTCATACGCATACAAACATGTCAAACAAACCATCGAATCAACTTACACAAACACCCTTATTCAGGGTCTTACAAACTTACTCATGCCATCATACGCTTACTTATACAACATACACATATTTGTACGACCTTACTCATACAATCATACTAGTACGACCTTACTCATACAATCATACTTATATGACCTTACTCGTACGACTTTACTTGCATAATCTTACTCATACGACCTTACTTGTATAATCATATGCTTACTCATATCACTTACATATACTTGTACGACCTTACTCGTACAATCTTACTCATACGACCTTACTCGTATATTCTTACTCAAAATCATACTTTTACAGTTGTGCTCATAATCATACACACCAACTCACATAGTCGTATACATACTATTGACCACTGAAGCTCATTACAACTAATAAGCTCTAGTGTAGAAAAGGAAAAGAATGCCACTGGGCATCACCTTAACCTCTGGGGAGTGACTATACGCCATGGACTTTTCTGAAGGCAATGCACACCAATGTTCATGGGGCACTGGATTAAATAGGTAAGAGCAAGTCTATAATACTACTTACCTAAGCGTGCAAACATAAACACCTACACATAAGGGATCATACAATTGCCCACCATAATGGGTCTTATCGTGCCATAGAATTGTCCACCATTATGAGTCTTCTAGTGCCAGTGCCACTCTTGGGCAGAATCATACAGTGCCACTATTTAGCAGAAATCATACAGTGCCACTCTTGGGCAGAATCATGCAACGCTCTCAACAGAGCATCAAACGTCTGGGATTATATAGCACACAGACCAAATCGGAAACATATGTCGTTCTCAATAGAGCATCAAACTTCTGGGCTTATACAACACATAAGTCAAATTAGAAACATACATCACTCTCAATAGAGTATCAAACATCTGGGCTTATACAACACACATACCAAATCAAAAACATATGTCACTCTCAATAGAGCATCAGATGTCCGGTGCTTTATACGACACATAGACAACATCCCACAGGATAAACACCATAGCAAGACATGAGAAATGCTCAACCTACTCATTATCGGCTAGCTCAAACACGAAACTTAATCCGTCAAAACTCTTAGGTCTCAAACTCACAACACTGTCATTAGCTGTGCTTATAATTCAAGTTTGAATTAAGTAATTTATGTGGTACAATTATGCCACACAAACTCTCAAACATACCGTGCTTTACTAATCAAACCAAAGTTGAGCCCGATCCAAAACCCCAATTCGTTAGGGCAGCAAACTTCACTTAACCCATCCATATCATGATCATAACTCATTGTACATCAAATCCTTATAATCTTACATACTTGCCATCCACCTTATGGCCAAAACATCTTACACAAATGTCATCAAACTAAGCTCCTCAGAGTCAAACCCAGTTATCACCCTCTTACTTATACCTCACTTATTATGCTTACTTTTCACTTCATAATGCGTACCTTATGCTTGTACAATTATGCACACTCTTACTGTATGACAATCCCCCAACATGCGCTTTGATCCAAAACAATCCACTCCAATCCTCGCCCGTCATACTCATATCCTTTATCGTCCTTTATATGCTTACAAATCTATATCCAAATCCATATCAAACACCGTCACTTCTTACCATCCATAGCCCATACCTCTGTCTACATGCACATACACATATCCATAGCATAGGCAAATAGTCATCATACATACGTATGTCCATCACACATACGTATAACATACACATACTTTCATACATACGCAACTTACAAACATACTCGCTAGCCATCACTAGTGCATACAAACACATTTATATACACTTTAAACATACACGCTAGCCATCACTAGTACATACATACACATCCATACATACTTCAAACATGTACGCTAGCCATCACTAGCACATGCATAATCCATACATACTTCAAACATGCATGCTAGCCATCACTAGCACATGCATATACATATGAAGCTTACCAATAAACACGCTAGCCATCACTAGCACATACAAATTTTGCATGCGTAGCTTACAAACATACACGCTAGCCATTACTAGCGCATACATACTTCAAACATACCTACAGCCAACATGCATTCCATATGCATTTCAACATAACATAATTCATCTTCTTACATCATGTAAATAGATCATAATCTAACATCCATAGCATTCAGTCAAATAGTCCTAGCATGCTGCTACACATTCAAAACATGCTATTTTGAAATTACGAGTTCAAAGCTCCTGTAACGCCCGAGATTTTTAATCCCTTTTCCTCAAAACTCATAGAATTTTTTTTTCCATAAATCGGAGTCAAAACGATAAAATCAAAACCTGTTTATAATTTAAAACATCATACGATTAAACATCGTACTGTCAAATCAAATATCCTCAGGCGCTACCCGAAAACACACGTACGAATAAATTCTGCTATGATCATAGACTTTTAAATACAAATCACTCTCCCGGGCATCCCTGAGTACAAGTCCCATAACAGTCCACCGACTGATCCAAATTCAAAGTCCAGAATAAAACATCTTAAAGTCTCATCTCACTCAATACAGGAGATCGTGGCACAAAGAAACTCGCAAAGAGTCAAGCAGATACCTGAGTCAACGGGAATCAATCCACCGCTGAAACGAGCGTCCATCTCCAGGAGCTCTCCGCACAACCTGCAAAACCTCCCGTACAACGGGGCTAAAAATAGTAGGGTGAGTATTTTCATACTCAGTAGGAAAATACCCAGTAGGGGAAATCCCAAACGGTGAACTCCATAAGTTCAGAAATCATGCGTCATGCAACACAAACATGAAGCAGAAGCATATCAATATCATGCTCAAATTCATACAAACATGCCAAATGCACCAACGTGCCACAGACATACCGAAGGCACCATCGTGCCAAAATCATACCAAAGGCACCAACGTGCCAAAGCATACTATTCAATCAACTTACACAAACACCCTTATCCAGGGTCATACAACTTACTCGTACCACCGTACGCATACTCATACAACATACGCATACTTGTACGACCTTACTCGTACAATCGTATGCTCACTCATACAGCTTACTCATACATGTACGACCTTACTCGTACAATCAGACTCGTACGACCTCACTCGTATAGTCTGCACAAAATCATACTTACTGTCTTACTCAGAACCATATTCTCACAATCGTACTCATACTCTTACAGTCGTGCTCATACTCATACGCTTACAGTCTTACTCATACTCATACACTTACAGTCTTACTCATACTCATACACTTACAGTACTGCTCATACTGTACCTCCGGGGCAACACCTTAACCTCCGGGGAGTGACTAGACGCCATGGACTTTTCCGAAGGTAAGGCACACCAATGCTCATGGGGCACTGGATCAAACAGGTAAGAGTAGATCCATGATACTACTTACCTGAGCGCACAAACATAAACACCCACACATAAGGGGTCATACAGTTGCCCACCATAATGGGTCTTATAGTGCCATAGAATCGCCCACCATAATGGGTCTTATAGTGCCAGAGAATCGCCCACCATAATGGGTCTTATAGTGCCAGAGAATTGCCCACCATAATGGGTCTTATAGTGCCAGAGAATTGCCCACCATAATGGGTCTTATAGTACCATTGCCACTCTTGGGCAAAAAACATACAGTGCCACTTGGGCAGAAACGTACAGTGCCACTCTTGGGCGAAATCATACAACGCTCTCAACAGAGCATCAAACGTCTGGGCATACACAGCACACAGACCAAATCAGAAATGTACATCGCTCTCAGCAGAGCATCAGACGTCTGGGCTTCATACAGCACGCAGACAAAGTTAGAAACGTACATCGCTCTCAACAGAGCATCAAACGTCTAGGCTTATACAGCACGCAGACCAAATCAGAAACAACGTCGCTCTCAGCAGAGCATCAGACGTCCGGTGCTCTACATAGCACACAGACAACATCCCGCAGGATAAACACCATGGCAAGACATGATAAACGCTCGGCCAACTCATCAGCGGCCAGCTCAAACACGGAACTTAATCCGTCGAACCCTCAGGTCTCAAACTCACAACGCTATCATTAGCTGTGCTTATAATTCAAGTTTGAATTATGTATATTATGCGGTACAATTATGCCACACAAACTCACAGTCCTCGACTGGTCAAACCGAAGCTGAGCCCGATCCGAAACCCAAGTTCGTTAGGGCAGCAGACTTCACTTACCCGTCCACATCATGGACAAAACTCCTCGTACACCAAACTCTTACAGTCTTACACACTTCGCCATCCATCTTATGGCCAAAACCTCTTACACTGACATCCTCAAATAACGCTCCTCAGAGCCAACCCAGTTGTCGCCCTCTTACTTATATCTCACTTATTATACTTACTTTTCACTTCATAATCTGTACGTTATGCTTGTACAATTATGAACACTCTTACTGTCTGACAAATGCCCAACATATAATCCACCCCAACTGATCCATTCTAATCCTTGCCCGTCATACTCATATCCTCTGTCATACGCTTACACAACTGCATCCAAATTCAGACAAAGCCTCTGTCACCTCTTACTGTCCATCGCCCATACTTCTGCCCACAAACACATGCACATCCAAAGCATAGGCAAAATGCCATCATACATACGTATGTCCCACACATACGTATAACATATACATACGGTCATACATACATAACTTACAAACATGCACGCTAGCCATCACTAGCACATGCACAGACATTCATACATACGTCAAACATGCACGCTAGCCATCACTAGCACATGCATCCATTCACACATACATCAAACATGCATGCTAGCCATCACTAGCACATGCATACATCAAACGTACACGCTAGTCATCTCTAGCACGTGCACACACATTCTTACATACTTCAAACATGCACGCTAGCCATCACTAGCACATGCATAACCCATACATAGCATACTGACATATTTGCTAGCCATCGCCAGCGCATACATAATCCACATCCATATAACATGCATACATCTCATGCATATCAATCATGCCATACAATCATGCTTACACGCACATCATGCAATCGGATCGTTACTTAACATCCAAGCATGGAATCATACAATCCTAGCATGCTGCTACTCATTCAAAGCATGCCTCATGAATTTACGAGTTCAAAACTCCCCTACCTCGTAGTCATGACGTTCGATGGCGAGCACACGACGGTGGCGGCGTCGGCGGCAGAGTTGGCGGTCAAAACCGTTGCCTGGCTGAGAGAGCTGCTGTCCCGAGGATTTCAAGATGCGCCGGAACTATCACGGCCAAACAGAGTGTCAGAACTCAATGCGGTAAAAATCCGCGATCCACGGCGGCACACTAGGGCGGCCGGGAGAAATATCGTGCCAACATAAGTGGCGGTACGATCAGATGTCAAGGGTGTACACTCTGAAGATCGGCCGGTGGCTAAGACGTGCTCAGCCGGCCACAAAGACGTCGAAATCGGCCGTGGACAGCACCCAACGACGACGATTTCGGTCAACAAATGCCCACATAAGGGCGGAGAGCATGGGGCAACGCTCGAGAATCAAAGTAGAGGTGGAGGACGGCTCTAGTGGTCAACTCCACTCGGTGGCAAAGCCAACCGATGGTTAGGCGGCACGAATGCGGCGCTTAAACCCAGAAGTACACGCGTGGCGACATGCACACGCGGCCCAAAGGGCGGGGGAGATGGCTGAAATGAGGCGACTCAAGGCCCATAAAAGCCAACAGGGCTAAGGCCCTTAGCGGTGGCCAATCTAAGTGGCGACATCGCCGATCGCCACCCACAACCAATACTCATGGTGCGGGCGGCTGTGCATCTCGCACGATATAGGGCAAGGGGAGGGTTCAAGGTCGTGCAAAGGCTATGAGGCCGTCACTGGCCAAGGCCTGAGCAGGTGAACTCGTCCACCTTCTGTCAAGGTAAGACATACTAATTCTTGCCCGAGGCCGTTCGGTACCAACGGCGTAAAATGGGCAAGAAGGGTCAACGGCACACATGCCGGTAAGGCGGACTAGCTGCGGCTACGGGCCGCAAGGCTGAACAAGACCCAGAGGGGTGGCCCATTGGCATCACCGGGCTGGGGCGGAGCCGAACTAAGGTCCGCTAAATCAAATCCGGTGTCCGATTGATAACGTCAGTCACCACGTCCAAAATGGGCGTAGGCCAAAAATAAGGGACGACCGGGGAAAACCCATAAGGGCGGAGCGGCCATGGGGGCGGCAGCTGAATTGGGCACGGAGGTATAGTCCACTGCCTTCGCCAGAGCAAGGCGGGGTTGGGGGAAGGCCGAATCGGCCGCAGATCACCGCCGGCGGCCACTGTTTGCCCAAACAGTCCGTCGGCGGAACAATGAACAGAGGGGGAAAGAGGGTGGGGCGGCGGTGCCGAGGCCCACCGGGCCGGGAGGAGGGGCTCCTCACCGTCGCCGGCCCAGGGCGGAGCCGTGGCCGGCCGGTCGGGCCGTGCCGGCCCGTGGCGGCGGCGGAACGGCGCTATACAGAGGGACGACAAAACAGGGCAGTGGAGAGAGGGAGCGGGACGGCGGAGCTGGGGCCGTCCGGGGCCGGGGGGAGTGTCCTCCCACTGTCGCCGGCCCATGGCCGAACCATGGGCGGCCGGCCGGCCCTCGCCGGCTCACGGCGGCGGCGGAACAGCTCAAATCAGAAAAGGGGGGCTCACCGGAAAAGTGGGGGTGGAGCGGCCGTGGGGCCGGGATGGCGGCTCCCCTGCCGTCGCACGGCGAGGGCGGAGCCGGTGCGGCGGCCCTCTGGCCCACCGGCGGCCGGCGGCGGCCAGGCACAGTGATAAGGCGGAATGGGGGGGGCGGCGGTACTGTTCATCCAGCCAGTGGATTGGGATCGTGATCCCGATCCCTCTTTTTTATTTTCTTTTATTTATTTTTTCCAAACGTACGCTCAACGCGCGTTAACCCACTGGTTACGCATCGAACCTCCAAAATTTGCCCCGTAAGCGCGCAGCGAGGCCCGTGGCCCGCGACTAAGCCCCACACCCGACTCTATGGGTATAAATACGGGGAAAAGACACAAATACCCATACGCTGAAATGTCACATTTTCCTGCCGAAAATGACCAAAAAATGGCAAAAAAATCCCAGAAAATCGTAGAAAAATCAGGGACCTTACAGCTCCCCTACCTCGTAATCATGTCGTTTGATGGTGAGCACATGACGGTGGCTAGGGCTGGTCATGGACATCCATTGTCCGATGTCCGGGCCGTGTCCGGCAGAATTCTTTTGTCCGGCCGTTTGTCCGAGGTCCGGTTAACTTTTAAATACATTATGTATTCTTATATGAAGGACAATTTTAAATTATCCTCTAATTATTATTAAACATCATTTTCTTATCCTTAAATTTTTAACAATTTAAATACAATCATGTTAATGTTATATTTGAGTTCTTCTTTAAAGCTAGATATTAAGTATTTCTTTTGTCTCACATTTATAGCTCTATTTGACTTTTCAAAATGAATTAATTTGTCTAATAGTAATACTACAAATAAAGAAAATGACATATATAAGTTTAAAAATTATTATTATATGATCAACTATTTAATCTAGAGATCCTCACCCTAGTTCCTAGCTACCTTAGTTAAAGTTGTTAACAACTCTCGTTCTCTCCAACCACTTCAACTCTCATCCAATTGCCTAAGAGACTATGTCCATGGACAATGGCCATGTCCGCCGAAAAAGAAGCTTTGTCCGTGAACAAAATGCTGACGGACAAATTATTAGCGGACATAGACATGGACAAGCCTTGTCCGCCGACTATTTGGCCGAGGACCAGCCCTAACGGTGGCGGCGTTGGAGGCGGAACTATTGTCCAGAGGATTTTAGGAAGCGCTGGAACTACTCACGGCTAAGGCTGCAAACGAGCTAGTCCCTGACGAACTAGGGTAGGTGTCACGCCCCGGCGATGCCCGACCTGAGCCGAACCCGGTCCAGGGGCCGGTCAAGCGCGCGGGGGCGACGAAGTGAAAATTGAGAAATGATCTAGCGGAAGACTTAACCCTAACCACGGGCGATTAACAGCAACACGGAGTGCGCACAATCCTTTGAGCAAGAGTAAATAAAAGGGAAGAAAAAGGTGTTGCTTATCACAAAGTAAACAACAATCTCAAACCCACAAATATAGTTAAGTAAAGCCCACACCGGCTCAAAATAAGTCATAATCATCACAACTGTAGTATATGACAAATCCAAAACAAGAACCCTACACAAAGGTTCGAACATAAAGCATGAAAGAAACGATGATAAGTCACTCAACGATCTCCATCATCACACCCAAGCTACCTCTGACCTTTCCTCAAAGAGGCAATCTTGTCTGTCTGCGTGTCGCACCACACAGCCCAAAATCAAAACACAAAAGAGGGGTGAGTTTTAACACTCAGCAATGGTTTTAATATCACTGTCAACGTAGAAAATACGATAGCTTAGAAATGAGATCGTTCAGATCAAAGATTTACATGGTGCATCACTTTCTGATCACACGTTCATATCACCTAACACTGCATCATAATGCATAATTTAACCTGTATGGATGTATCTCTAGCATACATATTCCCACATGCATTCACATCATACCAATCCCGCATGGATGTATCTCTAACATACATATTCCCACATGCATAATATCATCACAACCTGCATGGATGTATCTCTAACATACATATTCCCACATGCATAATAGCATCACAACCTGCATGGATGTATCTCTAACATACATATTCCACATGCATTTTATCATCAAAGTCAACATGCATGGATGTATCTCTAACATACATATTCCACATGCATAACATCAAAATCAACATGCATGGATGTATCTCTAACATATATATTTCCACATGCATTTCATCATCAAAGTCAACATGCATGGATGTATCTCTAACATACATATTCCACATGCATAACATCAAAATCAACATGCATGGATGTATCTCTAACATACATATTTCCACATGCATTTCATCATCAAAGTCAACATGCATGGATGTATCTCTAACATACATATTTCCACATGCATTTCATCATCAAAGTCAACATGCATGGATGTATCTCTAACATACATATTCCACATGCATAACATCAAAATCAACATGCATGGATGTATCTCTAACATACATATTCCCACATACATAATGTCATCACAATCAACCTCCATCAAGGAGTAATCACACATTAACGTCACACAGACGGGAGCATAGACAAGGCCACGAAGGTGTGTCACGGTACAAAATTCTACACAAGAATTCAAGAAAGATCGGGGTTGTCAATCCCTAATACTGCTCGCCCTGGACGATCCTGGCCAAGGATGTCCCATTCTCACACAGAGAATCTAGAGCAGGGGTGTTCGCCCAGGGACATCTCCTGCGGAGGGAAGAGCCCGAGTTCTCACACAGAGAACCCTAGAACACGTGGTAGCGGGGTGCACACGGCATACCACACTGGATTCTCAGGGTCCAGATGACACACATAATAACATTCTCACATATCCGCAAGACAAGTACACAACTCGTCCCCACATCATTCCATTTACACAAGACTCAACCCGGGGAGTGCACTCGTTCCACACAGGAACTTCAAATCAAAATATGTCCTTTCGGACCAATCAACTTGCGATTAATCCACGACCGATAAACCCGGCACACAATTCCATCACATTGCATCCAATCGGTCAAATTCGATTAATCACGATAAGGCCTCACTTGGAAATCCATTTTCATGATGCGTGCAGCATGGTACATGCGTGGGCAAAACATACATGAATCCTAATCATGATAAGTGCTCTCACCAGCCCCTATTGCATCATTCATAATCTCGATATTAAGCTTCGACATCATCATTTAACCCCCACATGTGTGTGTGTGTAACTAGTAGAAGCCTTTCACATAATGCATATTAACATGCTTGAAAATCAACTCACTACCACACTACACATGTGAATTTCTATCTAAACATGAATTCCAGCGGAATCATAGTAGAAGAATTGTTGAAACCATAGCTAAATTCAAAACTCAACCACAAAGGCTAAACACCTATAACATCACTCATTTCATCATTGAGTCATGGCAATCACCAACATTCACACACCATTAATCACAATTTATCATGACAAATCAGTCCAACAATGATTGTAGTCCTACTGAAAATATATGCTTATCCAAAGGGAACCAACCGTTCATAATTTCAAGATAACGATTCCAACATCATGCCACAAAACATAAGTCATCCCACCATCTCTAAGCATATGTCTCAACTCTATAAACTCAATAGCATGCATTTCCAGTAGCCTAACATAGCTTAAAACACTCCACATTCATATAAAATTGGCAAGCTAAAGTGGAATCATCAAAATAGGCATCATACACACAACATACAATTTCTTGTGTAGCCGATCGATCGCCCTTCAGGCCGTTCGATCGGTTACACGCAAAAATTTGAAATTTTCAGTTCATCCGATCGATCGCCCTGCAAGGCCGATCGATCGCCAACACGGCAGAACAGTCATCTTCTTCCTTTCGCAAAATCAAACTAAAACACCATAGATAACACTTCAAATCCACATCTAACACCCTAATCATCATCAAAAGTCCTCCTTGACTTCCAGAATATCAAACCAAACCATAATAATGCAAAACCCTAAGAAATCGGGATTAAATAATTCCATTTTCTAATCTTACCATTAACACACTAAATCAAGCAAACCATTTCGAAATAAGCCAAAAATGAAGAGTTTTACCATGGATAAACAGAGATTTTGAAGACCCATTACCTCAGCACTTGATTAAGCTTGGATTGAAGAGTCACCCTTCTTAAAATCCTTGAAAACACAATGAGTTTGAATTAAACTCTAATAGAAATCGATTTACCCAAGAAATCCCTAATTAAACCTTAGATCTAGGGCTTGTTGGTAGTAAAAATCGAATTTTGAATGTTAGGGTTTGTAGTAAAACACAAATCAGTAGCTTTTGACGGTCAATAACGGATTGAATCAAGGGGAAAATGGTAGATTTTGAAGAGATTAAGAGAGAAGCCATGGATTAGTGCTTAATTAGAGCAAACTTACCTTAATCGGCTTCTAATTCGGGCCTAAGTGGGGATTAGGCCAGCCTTCCTTCCTTAGCCTATTCTCAAAAATGGAAATGGCTCAGGTTTGCCCTTTTATAGTAAGGGTTGGGGTAGGCATAGGTAAGTTTTGGGGTGTAAATATGAAAAGTAGGCTAAAAGTGGGTATTTTGCAAAGTTAAGCACAATTTAAGCCTAATAAAATTCTAAAAATTTTTGTGGGACCTTAAGTATATGTTTAAGTTCATTTGATATAAAAAAATAAAATTTTCGACGGTGGGGCCCACAGGGTTCCCGCCAAAACCCTAATTTTTGGGAAAATAGTGAAAATTCCGAAAAATCTTAAAAATTTACATTTGGTTTAAAATCACTCAAAACCACTAATATTGAAGTTAATTTTGGTTAAAACTATCACAAACACTATTTATTTACGAAATCACCGAATAAGATCAGAAAACGCGTAAATCTCATGATAACCCATAATTACAGAAAACCAAAACCGGTTCAAAGATGAGGGTCCTTACAGTAGGCCCAGGCCCGACCTATGAAAAAATAGAAATTGTAAGACCCGGCCCGGGCTCAGAGCTAAGGTAAAATTTTTGACCCGGCCCGGAATTTAGACGGGCTCGGGCAAGGCTACAGGCTTTCGGGCCCAAACTAACTTAATATAAAATTGTGGTGGGCTTAGATTTATTTGATTTTAAACAATTCACAACTAAAGGTTAGTAACTGTAGTGGGCTTAGATTTTATTTGTTTTTAAACAGTTTATAACTAAAGTGGACTTGGGATATATGTTATATGTAGCAGACTTTAATAGTTACAGGCCGGGCCGGGCTTCTATACTTTTTTTCCCAGCCCCAGGCCCGGCCCTAATAACACTAAATTTAAAATTTTCAAGCCCAACCCGGCTTGTAGCTTATAATTTAAAGCCCAAGCCCGTAAATTTGCGGGCCGGGTTGGGCTGGGCTAACGAGTCAGACCATATTCTTATAGCCCTACTCATGGCCAAACAGGGTGTCAGAAGTTAATGCGGCAAAATTTGCGACCAATGGCGGCACACTGGGGTGGCTGGGAGAAAGGTGAAGCTAACATAAGTGGTGATGCGACCAGATGTTGAGGGTGTATTCACTAAAGGTCGACCTGCGGCTGAGAAGTACTTGGCTGGCCGCAAGACGTCTAAATCAGCCGTGGACAACACCAAATAGCATCAATTTCGCACCAACAAGGGCCCACATAAAGGCGGAGAGCATGGGACAATGCTTGAGGATAGAGGAGAGGTGGTGGAGGACTCTGATGCCAACTCTATTCGGTGGCAGAGCCAATTGACGGTCATGCGGCACAAATACGACGCCTAAATCTAAAAGCACATGCGTGGCCACATACACTTGCAGCCAAAAAGTGTCACTTTAGGGGGAGATGGGTCGGACGGTGACGGCCCAAGGCCCAAAAAGGGCAACTGAGCTATGGCCAGGGGGTGGCGGCCGATCGAAGCAGCAACATCACCGATCGTCACCCACAACCAACACATTTGGTGCGAGCAGCTGTGCATCTTGCATGGTATAGAGAAAAGGCAAGCAACCCATTCCAAGAGGAGGTATAATCGGGCCAAGTAGGGCTGGCCCTAACTATTGCCAAGCCAGGGCAGAGTCCACGATGGCCAAATGGACCACGACTGGCTAATGGCAACGACCCGAGACGCACCCAAAGTGTCTAACCAGGCGGATCAAGATAATAGGGGCAAAGCGGGGTCGAAAACGGCAACCCCCAACCAACATTGGGTTGAAATAGGTTGGACGGAGTCCATCCGGTGGCCAGACGATGATTGAAAACACTGGTGTCTAAAAAAAATCACGGATAGTGAAATGAAAATATAACGAAAACCCGATCAAAGTACTGGTAGCTCCTACAGGAACGAAGAAAGCATGGCGGCGACTCTAGCCAGCGCCTATGGGTTCCTAGCGGCCAACAAAACATAAGTCTAGTTGAGGGATCGCACCCCCACGGCTCAAAAACGAGATTTAAAGGAGAGAAAAACTGAAGAAAAGTTCGGTACCTCGTGGAGGAGCGAAGAGATCATGGCAGCGATTATAGCCAGTACCTACGTGCTCATGGCGGTGAGGCAAAGAGGATCTTGATAAGAATCGGTGATATCCGACAACAAAGGAGGGAGAATGGAGAGACCGAAAAGGGGCTCGGGTTTTCACTCCATCTCTCTCGATGTCGAGTTTTTCTTCTATAAATTTATGGAAAGAAACTTACTGGATCGGCTTTTTAAGCCGTGATTTACTATTTACTTTTTTATTTTATTTTTACATTTACATCCCCAACATGCGTTAACCTCCTGAGTACACGTTGTACCTCCAAAATTCGCGCCATAAGCGCGCTGTAAAACCTACAACCCACGACTAAGCCCCGATCCCAACTCGATGGGTATAAATATTGGGGAAAATATACAAATATGAATACGACGAAGCGTCATATTTTCCCACCAAAAATGAACAAAAAAATAGCAAAAAAATCACAAAAAATCATAGTAAAATCATGGACCTTACACTGTTAACTAGATGATGTGGGCATATTTAGACTAAGATTGATAATTAGTCTCCTTCTATACCTTTATTTACTTTTACACAAAGAGCATACACGCTCACTTCGATGTATTTCACTTAAGGATGGGTTAAGTCTTCCGTATTTTTACTTCACTTCATCGCGCCAAGTACTGCCTCTTCCTTGGATGGGTTCCAGTTAGGGGTGGGGATGTGTCGTTGTAACGACTCGTTTTTCAATTACGTCTAACCTAAGGGTTAGGCCTAATTCAATAATTTTGGGATAAATTTTAGAGGTTTTTAATGGTTTAAACCTCTATATTTGAGTAAAGCTTGAAGAAACAAGCGTAACGAATCAAAGAACGGGCGAAACAGAGGTTGGGACCAGAAGTTACGACATCAAGGAGCATAGAAAATAGGCGTGACCCACATGGAAAGAGCACCAGTTACTACTTTTAGTGAGTTAGTATCGAAGGGCTTGTCGATACGAGTCCAACGGTATGAAGAACGCGCAAATCCGAATCCGGGGTAGGAAGTTACGTATGTTTGAAGGATTTCTTTAAAAAAAACAGAAAGAAAAGAAGAGCGCGACGCGCGCGAGACACGAGCGATCATGGTGTGCGTAACGCGCTGCCGAGATGTGCAGTTGGCGCGCGTGTCATGCGTGGGCGATGCACCGTGGGTGCACGGCATGGGGAAATGGCGGGCACCGCCATTTCTGGCGGCACTGCATTTTTGTGCAGCGTGGCACCGCAGTTTATTCCGGCGGCTCGGGGCTATAAATAACCCATTTGTGCAGTTTTTCAGGACAAAACTTCTCCTCCCCCGTTTCTAATCGTTTTGAGTCTGATTAAGGTCATTCAAGACCCGTTTCCTACTAAATCAAGTATGTTCTATGCGATGGAGGGTTCCGTTTTCTCAGTTGACGATCGTATGAAGAGGAAACACCCCAAGACAAGGAGAGGTTCTACCCGTATTGACCAACTTCGTTTTCTCTGTTTCTGACCATCCTAACTCTGATTTAGTCGATTCAACAGGTGTTCTTGACTAAATCAAGTGTGTTCTACACGATAGAAGGTTCTGTTTTCTAAGTTGGTGATCTTATGAAGAGAAAACACCCCAAGACAAGGAGAGGTTCTGCCTGTTACCTTCGAGCATCAACCAACTTCATTTTCTCTGTTTCTGGCCATTCTAACTTCGATTTAGTCGATTCAAGAGGCGTTCTTGACTAAATTGAGTATGTTCTACGTAATGGAGGGTTCCATTTTCTGAGCTGGCGATCTTATGAGGAGAAAATTCCCCGAGACTAAGAGAAGCCTTGCCCAAACATTGAAACAAGAAAAAGAGACACGGAGCATGACGGGGTTCTATCCGTAGATATCGATACCTTACGAGACATGATGAGAGTAAGCATTACTGATCTTCCATTTTAATTATAGAATAGTAGGTGCTAGTTATGATGTGTGTTATGCAACGATTTATATGTTTGTTGTGCTATGTGCCTATGTGCCATGTTGTATGTAGTAGCCATTAGGCAGAACTACGTTCGGATACGATCGTGTTGGAATAATATCCAATACGGACGTAGGCAACTAACGACAAGGTGAAAAGTATGAAATCTATATCTATTTTATATGCTTTTTTACCTTATTTGCTAGTATAGATTAGGTTAATTTAGAGTTAATTATGGTTTATTTAGATTAAGATAGATATTAGTATTTTAGTTTAATTATTAATAATTATGTAGTTATTAATTGTTTACACATGTATTTAAATCAAGATGGAATTTTAATTATATTCTATATGTCTAAAGTATGATATTTTATATTTTGTAGGTAAAGTGCGCTTATCGAAGTACTTGAACGATGTTTGAAATAATTAAAAATAGTCTTCACATGCTTTAAAGTGATTTGGACAACTTTTCGGAGTTATAAACAAGTTGGAAATTAATATGGACACGAAGGAAAGCTTAATGAACAGAATATGAACTGTCCAGGAAAACAGAAAGACTGTAGCCGATCGATCGGGCATGCAGGGCGATCGATCGGGATAACGTGAATTCAGACAAAAATACAGTTCAAGCGATCGATCGGTCATGCAGGATGATCGATCAGCATAACGTGCAGTTTCCTAGTTTGACCCAAATTTCAATCCTTTTCATATTGGACTTCTTCCTACGGATCTTATGCCTATAAAAAGACATATTTGGCTTAAAATTGGGGGATTCCAGTAGATTTTAGGAGGAGAAAAAGGAAGAAGAAGATGGAAGAGAATTCAAAGTTTCTAATGGAGATTCAAGTGCTTTCTTCTACAATGGAAGGCTAGACTTTTCTTTTACTTAGGAGTTGATGAAGCTATAAATAAGTTTCAGTTTCTTTTCTTTTTAATTTAGATCTCAATTGTGAATGATGACAATTGTATGATATGGATTTCCTTTTTAATGGAAGAGTTTTTCATGTTTATTCAAGTCTATGTTGATTTATTGTCTTGTAGATGATAGATTGATATGGTTTTGATATTTGCATCGATTCTAATTTCTGTGATTTAGATGAGATGGTCATACAATAGTTTTAATGTTCAGATAATTAATGACTCGGATGAGTTATACTAAGATTAGACGGGTCATGCCTATAGCTAGTTTAGTGTAGATGATTCGTGCTATTGTCGAAGATAGTTCATGCCATGGAAGTTAATTAATGATTCTTTTTGAAGTAATTCTGGCTTGTAGCTGAGAATACTTGTTCATGTTCACACTAGATTTAGATTAAAAGTTAAGGAATTGTTATGGTTCTATAGTGGATTCAATTTCCTAAGTAATTTCCATCATATTAATCTCTTATTTTTAGACTAGTTGATTTATTTCCTTTACTTAATTTAAGTTTAAGTTTGTTTTAGTTTGTAATCAGCAAATTCCTCTTTAGATTTAGTGATAATCCATCCGTCCCTGAGGTTCGACAACCCTTAAATACTTATCCTAGTACAATTACCTTGTACACTTACAAAGGGTTAATTATAAACGATCACAAGGCAACGTTGGCCCGATCTAAATTAATTATAATTATATGTTTTAATTTTGTTTTATACACGATGAACTATGAAGCTTCGTTGTGTGTATGTGTTCGTCACAACCTAAGTCTATGTACGAGGAAGCTTTGAAGTTCTGTAGTGCGTAGATGAATGTTGTACTTCTCACACACAAACGATGATTCCTGGCTCAAGGAAAAGAAAATTTTTTATTAGTGATTTTGTGGGCCCAGCTCGAGTCGGGTCGTTACAGCCGCGGTGTGACATTGTGTGCATCAGTCCTAACACACACTGTGTATTCGTCGGTGCTAACACACAGCGGCTTTGTAGTCGTTGGATGCGTGCCACATGGCACACATCCAACTTCAAATGTGTATAAAAGGGGGATGAGGGGGGCTTTCAATTCCCACAATTTCTTCTCCTCATCTCTCTTTTGATTCCCACTTTATCTCTTGACTTCCGCATCCTATTTCTAAGTCCTTGCCCGATTCTCTCCATTCAAAAATCAATCCTATCTAATTTGTGGGCACTCTACATCATAGAGGGGTCTATTTTTTGAGTTTGATTCTCTAAATAGAGAAAATGATCCGGGGTAAGGGGAGTCGTTGTCTGCCGCTTTCGGGCCAAAAGGAGGAAATATTCCGGTAGGGGAAACTTTGTCTGTCACTTCCGATCCGGAAGGAGAATTTGTCCCAATGCAAGAAGAGGCACGATCTGCCACTTTCGAGTTTGGAAGGTGATTATGTCCTGGCACCAAGGGAGATTCCACCCGCCACTCTTAAACTGAGGAACAAGATAAAGCTCCGACCGCCAGTCGTTACTTCGGTCAAATTCAAGAACAAAGGGTAGGTGTCTTTAAACTCTAATGCAATGCTATGAGTAGACCTTACGATTTTGTAATTCTTTCATAAAAGATTATTTTGAACAAGATGGTATTTACTAAGGGTTAGACAAACGCTGAAATAATAGTGTGTTGTATACCTCTAAGTAGGATTCCATCAATCTACGAACTTTAAAATATTATTATTATTTAAATGACATGTACAAATGATTTTAATCGAATTTGAAAGATAGTTATTTGGTATAAAACTAATAAACTATCATCGGTTTTGAATTATAGCTATTTGGTATAAAGCCTTAAAGGTATTGTAGTTATGACTCCTTGGTACTACTTATTAAGGCAATGATGTGCCTATGAAATGGGATATTGTAGGAAGATCTCTTTCATTCTAATCTCGTTTCCCCATTAGCACGGGTGTATGTTCCTTCGGTATTGATGATATTATGTGAATGGTAGTTTACTTGACTTTGAATTATTTATCGGATTGTGAATGATGATTTATCTAACTTTGAATTATTTATCGGATTATGTAAATAATGATTTATCCGACTTTGACAGATTTATTGGATAATGGTTATGAACAATTTATTCGATTTTATCAGATTATGTGAAAAGCTGATTTATTCAACTTTCTATAAAAGAAAATATTCAAATTCCGTTTAAGTCGGTAAGGATTTGTTGAGTTATTTTCAGTCAATTTTTGAATATTAATTATATGAATTATTGGAAGAATATTTTATATGTCTTTCATTATGACGTAATTCCCTGTTATTTTTCTTTTGTTTGTTTCCATTGTCGTTTGTACTACCGATCGACCTCTGGGCTACCACCTTGAGTTGGCAATAGCGAGGAGATGAGGTCTAGCCTCCTTTGTCCTGATCAGTTCCAATCCACTAGATCAGCTAATCCGTGGAAGAGTAATGTTTGCCCCTTTTTCTTTGGATGCGTCCATTTTTCGCTACCAAACGTTAGAAGGCATCGGGTCGATGCCCACTCGACTTGCCGCCATATGGTGACTAGTGGGCTGCCATCATCTCCCAAGACCGGCCCTCGGCTTTGTCTAGCCATTTGTAGCCCTCG
Source organism: Saururus chinensis (assembly GCA_035235625.1). NCBI lineage: Eukaryota > Viridiplantae > Streptophyta > Magnoliopsida > Piperales > Saururaceae > Saururus > Saururus chinensis. The sequence goes on from CP141145.1 coordinate 41,586,800, forward strand.
ACTAAATTGAGTCTATTTATTTCTTCTGACCAGTGGTTCTGCCATCATCGACATTGGCTAGTGGACAACTGCGATGCCAGCTTGATGCAATGATGGTAAGGGGACATTGTCGGGCTCCCTTGCACGCGTTTTGTCCAAACTAGATGCCCCAAGCTTCAAAGTATGTCTCTAACCGCTGTCGAATGACCCACCCTAGCCTTGGCCAACTTGTCCCGCCTAACGTTGAGTGGACTTGATCTGCATGTCTGACCGACATGGACTTTGCCTCGTCGCAATGACTGCAAGGGCCAACATTTATGGCCTGATTCTACCTCTACACCCCTACTTTCCCTTATGCATGACCCAAAACCTCTAGGAAAGAGTCCTGAATCCCGATTCTTCCAAGGGGAAGTAACATTGTTAGCCACTGGCCTCGGGCCAGCAAAGGCTTGACCGATGCCATGCCATACCCTCTATCGTAAGTCGTGCTTGGAAATGTCGTGCCCTTTTGTCGGTCACTTTCTTTGGCCCTTAGTGCCCTCAAGTTTGTTTGGAGGACCGCCACTAGCGAACCCCACCTCTTTCGTATTTGATCACCAACAACCTATCTCCCCTTATGGTTCCCCTTTTTTTGCGCACACTTGTGTCGCATTGGCAATTTAGGTTAAAGGCACCGCCTTTGCGGCATATGATGATTGAACGACACCACCACTAGGCAATATGGTCTTTGAAGCCCTCATCTATTTCTCCTATGTCTGTAAGTACGCAAACAAGTCCTTTGCCATGTTGTGAGGCTTCGACAATGCAAAATTGTTATTGTTGGATGTGGTCCGTGGTCGATTTTAACATTTTTTGACCAACAAAATATTTTTAGTAGTTGGCCGATCTCCAATTAGTCACCCCCCATTATGTGGTTGCTTTTTCCATTTCTAGTGGCACGACCTTGTGTTTGGGTGCCCTGGTGCACCCAATCTTTTGCTTCGAGTGAGATTAGCCCAACCTTGCCATGATAAATTCCAGAGTCTCTGAAAATCTTCAGGACTACAACCTTCTCTGTGCGATGCTTTTGGTTGTTGATTTTGCCCTCGACGTCATCACCCTCGTATGCTCGCCATCAAACTCACATGGATTACGAGGTAGGGGACCTTGAACTCGAAATTTCATGATTGCATGCTTTGATTGTGTAATAGCATGTTAGGAGTTTATATTTAATGTTTTGTATGATAAATGTTGATTAAATGAATATGTTTTATGTATGTGAATTATGCGTATGTTAGTGAAGACTAAGGGTACGATAGTAAGTTATGAATTATATGTATGTGATCAGAGCGTGTGATAGGTCTTCGTTTGTGGGTTGGTAGTGCGTGGTCAATGGGCACTAGTATGTGCATTTACTTGTAAGTTGGTCAAAGGGATATTTCAAGGATTATGATGTAGAAATTACAACTGTATGTTTGGCGAGGGAAGAATTATGATTGACTGGCGAAGATTGGACTTGATGAGATTGGAGGATCGATGTGGATTGAGTCGGATGGTACGTTAGAGCAACGAGTAAGACACTGAGGGGATGTAGGAATTTAGAAGACTTATGGTTTGGAGCGCCTTTGAGGGATTGTGAGTTAGTAAGAGATGACAACATAATTGTACATGCATAATGTACATAATATAAATTGTAATAAAAGAATAATGAGTAAGGAATTAGTAAGGGTTTGACAACGGGATTTAGGTCTAAAGGGTTTCATTTGAGGAGTTTGAGAATGACAATTTGGTTTTAAGGCATATGGTGTAAGATGTAAGGTCATAAGTATACGACGGTAAGAGTGTTAGTATGGAATTCGAGTTTGACAAGGCTATGTAGAGATTCGTAAGACTGTAAGTGTAAGGGCGAGGGATGAGCTAAGTAAATAATGCTACCTTTGTGGATTAGAGCTTTAGAACGAGTGCGGTTCTAGCTTTATTAACTGAAGAATGTAAGACAGAAATAGTTCCGAACATAATTGTGTATGCATAAGTTACCTAATATGAACTTGAATGGTAAGTAACCATAATTTGATAAGGTTGTGAGTTGAGACTGAGGGTTTCAATAGTTTCAGTTCTGTGTTTCAACCAATCTATAAATAATCTACTGAGCATTCTTCCTGGTCTAGCCATTGTGTTATCCTGTGTGATTGGTCTTGGTGCTGTATTTCGGCCTAGACATTTGATGCTTTGTTGAGAGCACTGTAAGTTTCCGCCCTTTGAGGACTCTGTATGTTTTTCTGCCTACAGATGGCACTACATGTTCTGCCTAAGAGTGTCACTGTAAGATTCCTACCCAAGAGTGGCACCGTATGATTTTTGCCCTTAGTTGGCATTGTATAGCCCCAAAGAGTGGGCATTTGCATGTTTAGGTAAGTAGTATCATGGAACTACTCTTACATATTTGATCATGTGCTCCATGAGCATAGGCGTGTCTTGCCTTGAAAAAAGTCCACGGTGTCTAGTTGCTTCCCAAAGGTTAAGGTGATGCCCTAATGACATTCCTTTCCTTTTTGATGTTGGAGCTTATTAATTGTAATGAGCTTTAGTTATCAGTAGTAAGTGTATGATAGTAAGAGTAAATTATATGTATTCAATTTTGAGTAAGTTGTATGTGTAGGATCCAGAGTAAGTGTAAGTGTAAGCACTTCTAAGGAAGATGGTAAGAGTAAGTTTACGAGTAAAAGTAAGATTATACGAGTAAGGTTGTACAAGTAAGTTCATACGAATAAGGTTGTACGAATATGTGTATGTTGTAAGTGTAAGTGTATGATTGTACGAGTAAGTTGGTAAGACTGATTCAGAGTGTAAGAGTAAATGTAAGTTCAGTTAATATAATGATTTATGTGTGAGACCCTATTTATATTTTATATCTTGCTTTCTTCATGCGTGGTTGCATGAATGCATCTATGTATGAACTTACGAAGTTCATTGACTTGTTTTCCCTACTCGGTATTTTCTTATTTAGTATGAAAATACTCACCCTATTTTTTAGCCCCTTTGTATAGAGCCTTTTGCAAGTCGATCGATAGCTTTTTGGATTGGACTTTATTCCCTATGGTGGACCGTTCTTCCTTGACCTTGAGTGTAGTGAACTTGTAGTGAGGCTATGTGGAGTCTGGTACCACAATCTCATGTATTGATTAAGGTGAATGTTAAATATGTTATTTTTCTAGACTTGTACCCATATGTATGATTTAAAATTCAGACTATTGAAGAATTGGTATGCAGAGATGCCTATGATGTGTTTGTTTTTAAAGCCCAGGGCCATGACAGGTTTTATTTGTATGTTTTCGTTTTAGGTCACGCCTGAGAATGTTGGTTTATTGTAAGATAAATTAATTTATGAAAATTATTTTCACACATTTTAAATTGTGTATTCCTTTAATTTAAGTATGTATTTTGAAATAAAATTTTAGTAAAATTTTAAAGTAAACGTTTGGAAAAACCTCAGGCGTGACAATTGGTATCAGAATCAAGCAATTTGACCATAAGTTCATAATAGTCGCAAGTACAGAGTCGTGACACATAATAATTAGTCAAAGATTAGTTGGAGGGAATCTAGGTAGAGATTCTTCCTCTGATTCTGTTCCTTTCTGCATATAAACAGAGTCAAGTTGGAGTGTAGTAACTATTGAGAGTTTTGGAGTGTTAACTCTCAATTTCGATGCACATGAAGCGATTTGAGAATATGAAGCAATAGTTGAAGTTTTGTATGTAATTGATGACCGGAGTGTGGTTAAGGCTACCTATGCTCTGACAGATGACAAAAACGATTAGTAAAAATTTGTGAGACATGCCTATTTTCGAATCGGTCAGTCTAACCGAAAAGGAGTTGTGAAGGTTCTTTGGAGAATATTTTATGTGACTTTCATTTTGGAAGGGTTGAAGTTCCTTTTTTGTTTGCAAGGGAGAAGGTAGGGAATGAAGTTGAAATCCGCTTCATTATCTTTTGGTGAGTTTGTTTGAGAAGTCATTCATGAATTCTGTCTAGAACAGGTAAGCTTTCCCAAGGATATTCCCAATATGTTTCCCTGATGACTTATCAAGGTTTCTGTAAGAGAAAAGAGGTGGAGTTCGTTGGGAGTTAGTGCCTAATGCACTCCCCATCTCTAGGGCATCATGGAGGATGACCTATTAGAATAGGTTGAACAAAAAGGGGAGTTAGCAGAACCTGTGGTGAAGAACTGCACTTGATCGAGCACATCTCATTGTGGAGTATGTTGGTTTTGCCTACAAAGAAAATCCTTGCAGTCACGCATTAACTACCAAATGCTAAATTGGGTGATTTTCAAGAATAAGTCTCTTATCTAGGTGAGATGACCTTTATCATAAGTGACAGTCAACCAAAGATTTTTGAGAATTGACTTGAGCACAAATTATGATTCATCCAAGGTTTTAGACAAATATTTTTAAGACAATGTCGCAGGCTCAATTGGATGATTATGAGCTTTGAAAGAGGTCATTGTGGACTGGATGATGAAGTTGTCGTTTGTTCTACCTTTTGATCAATAGTTGTTTAGAAATGAGGAATCTGACAATAGAGAACTTGGCGTGTGGTTGTGCCTTCGATTAGAAAGGCTCTTTGGAAGAACACTTGCCATTTAGTGAGTTTGTTTATTGTAATAGCTCATTTCGGTAGTGGAATCCTATAAGCCTTTTGTGGAAAATATTGTTATCACCGACTAGTTGGATGAAGTGAGTGTCGGATACGCTAATTTGAATTTGTTCGGCACTATGTGGATAGCATGAAGCTAGTGCAGGGCTGCAAACAACGTAAGGCTGATGAGAGAATTATACAGATGGAAGGCGAATGGATCTTGAGTGTGAGGTTGGCTATTTTGTGTTTTTACACATCTTCCTGGCGAATGGAGTTATTTTGTTCTATGTACAAAGGAAGTTGAAATCTCGAGGAGTAGGTCCTTTTAAGATCCTCGAGTGGATTGGATAAGTAACTATGGAGTTACCTTGCAACCTCAACTCACCGGAGTAAGCAATGATCCCTTGTTCTAAAGTGCACTTTGATAGAGCTTTATCTTGGCCTTAATAATTGAGGAGCACTTAGACTAGATATGGGCAGGCGAAAGGATGTTTTGAAGACTTGGATTATTCTTGTGGTGGAGAGCTTGTGGTGATGCAATTTCTCCCGTAATGGCGACATGGAATGTCTTTGCAGATTTGAGATAGTTATATCCTGAGGTGTTTCTTGTTTCAGTGTATGTTTAAGTTGATTATGAAATTTCGAGGACAAGTAAAATTTTAAAGTAAACGTTTGGAAAAACCTTAGGCGTGACACATTTCTCTTCTCCTCTTGTCCTAACAACCAATTGTGGCTAATCAACCACTACTCTCCCTTCAATCTATCAATTCTTTTATCGCCTTTCCACTTACCACATCTTTTTCCACAATAACTTTCCCCATCTCTTAGACTCCTCAACCCTTATTCTCTTCGCGAATATTGGTGTTGTAGCCTTATAGTGTTTCAAGTGATGGAAGCTATGACCCCGGTCATAACGCCTCCAGCCAAGATCACGAGAGCAGGGTCTGACCCACATGAGGTAGGCCATGGGGACATTAGACAAGGTAAATTCGCAAATTGTAAATAATTGAAGTAGTCAAACAATAACTACCTTATTACAAATGTCTATCATATTATTACAATTATCCCCATATAAAGTGAGCTTATTATTTTTCTACTACATCTACCATTTCCTCTCACAAACAAATATTTAATCACCAATGCTATCCTATTCTTGACAGTAAGCATATGCAAATGCCCAAACATATGTATGTACAAATATATGCAGTAAAAATTTCATGCAGAATAAATAGCTACAAATAGCCACAAGTGAGCTTATACCCAGTAGGGTAACTCACACACACAAATCCAACATACTATTAAATAAAACAATGTACGATGAAACGAGTATCAAATGATTATTAAATCGAAAGGCATTCTATCCTCTACACAATAAATATGTAAAGCATGACCAAGATTTATAAATTATCCAATATATCTTCCATTTTTCATGTGCACCTATTGTTAGGTGGTGAGATCTTGGACTGCACGTATGTATCTGGCACTAATGTTATACGTATTATACCTGCAACAACCCGCCACACCCCCTTTGACCAAAACCCAGTCTAAGGTAGTGAGACAAGGCGTGATAAAGTAATAGACTAACCCAAAATGGTTCTTATTGAAGTACACAACACACTCCCTTTATGCAAAAGCAAATAATGAAAGGAAAAAAGGATAAAGGTTAAGTCTCACTTAGTTCATCATCACACCCACAACAACACATAAAGCAAATAGTCACAGGCCCTCATGTTTAATGCCCTCACAGGTTATCAACAACATAAAAGTAATATGTTCTAACATCAAAATAATTTTGATATAAGTCTAAATATGGCAAGGTAACTAGCCTCATCTCTCATAAGTGTATCCACTCGTCCTCGGGCTCATGATATAATCCATCATGAGCACCTGCATGACACAAAATAAAACCCCAAAACAAAACTATAAACAAAAGATGGGTGAGTTTGGCTTAATAGAGGTTTTAAAATAAAACATAAGCTTATGATAACACCACATGTATTCTTCATATAGAAATCAATTTGAATAAGCATCATATATCTATTATCTACACCTGCATATCATGAGTTAAATCACATTTCGTATTCACATTCACACCACTTAAGCTCATTCACAATTCATAACACATATGTATAACCTGTGCAATCATTTAAGTTTCATGGTTCATTAACATCTTACATGAATTAAGTATCAACATTTACATTCACCCTGTATAATCAAGTGCATCAAACCACATTCCATCCTACATGTTAAAGTGTAATCATTCTGAATGCATCTTGTGTAAACATAAGCATTATTGTTCTTACATAATATGTGTAAATGAGAACTATAATCTATACACATGCATAAATAATCCGGTAAATGTCTTACAATAGAGAAAATTATCCTACTTATCCTGACCTAAGCACAAGTAGACCTGCTCACCCTAGAAATCCTAAAAAAAAGTCTGAATTCATGGAAAGGAAATACAGAGTAGTTTGGATAAATCCCCAATAGAGAAATTACCCTTCAGTAAACCGGTGCATACGGACATACCAACATGGATTCTCAAGTCTAGAAAAATCACAATAATTATCATATTATAGCAAATCCCCTCTTCTAACCTACAGAGGAAACCCGTCCTCAAAGGGACATAAAATCATGTCCAATTAATGTAAAACCCCATCCTTTTGGACATAAAACCGATTTGATAAACCTTCGATATAGCTAATCTAGAAAACTACGACACCCAATCGATTAACCACAATTAAACACGAGTAATCTTTGTTTACAAGTCATTTTCATGATGTATACAACATGATACATATGTAAGTAATATTTAATAGATACAAGCATAGGTAAACATACCCTAATCAGTCTTAAATGTATGAAACATGATCCATTTGTGACAAATAAAATCATATAAGCATGGGTAAGAGCTACATTCATAGTCATGTACCTAATTGAGCTAAAACATGTAAAACATGGCTCATTTGTAATAAAATTAACATGTGCAAATATTTATATCCTCTCATGATCATAAGCTACTAGAGTCATGAAGTAAAGAAGAAGAAATAACTCAAATACAGATTTAAATCAAGTAGAGCATTGTACTAAGACTAAACATGCATAGCCATCTTCATACCTAAGCTAAAACACATCAAATAAGGTTCCTATTAAAATGATATGTATTAAGTATTTCAAGTTCAACATGATCATAATATATTGGAATCATAAAGAAGAATAAATGAATAATAAAAAACCCCAAAACAAAGAACATGGCCAATTTCCTGTTTGTGTGTTCATATGGGCTGGAAGGCTATTCAAACAACTAGTTGTTCAAATGACATGTTAGCCCGTTCGAATGTTAGAACCAGTTCACTCTAGTTCATCTTCTTCCTCTTGAAAACCAAGTTAAAATTATTTTGAAATTCCATATAAATTCCCAAAACATCATAAAATGTCATAAAATCAGGAGCTATGCCTAAAACATGATGGATGCAATATTTTTCATAATTAAATATACACAAACAACAATAAAGTACATGTTTTAAGGAATCACCATTACCCATTAAGATGCTTTAAAAGCATAAATAAACCCACAATCATGGTATTACAAGCAAGAAAACCACTCAGGGTGAAAACTTGTAACGCCCGAGACTTTTCACACATTTTCCTTAAAATTCATGAAAATTTTTTGCAATATAACGTCTGTAAATCGGAGGAAAAATGACGAAATCAAAACCTGATAAAACAGTTTATAATTTAAAACAGTAAACATCCATTTTTCATCTAAATATTTTCATCATACGGTCAAACATCGTACGGCCAAAGCATATATCATTAGGCACTACTCGAAAATACACGTACGACTAAATTGTTATGATCATAGACTTTAAATACAAATCCCTCCCAAACATCCCTGAGTGCAAGTCTCATAACAGTCCACAGACTAATCCAAATGAAAGTCTAGAATATAAACATCTAACTTCTCATCTCACTCAATACAGGAGATCGTGACACAAATAAACTTGCAATGAGTGAAGCATATACCTGAGTCAACGGGAATCAATCCACCGCTAAAACAAGCGTCCATCTCCAGGAGCTCTCCGCACAACCTGCAAAACCTCCCGTACAACGGGGTTAAAAAGTAGGGTAATGAGTATTTTCATACTCAGTAGGAAAATACCCAGTAGAGGAAATCCCAAACGGTGAACTCAATAAGTTCATAAATACATACATTCATTCAACTCAAACAAGAAGCAGATAGGCATATCAATATCATGCTCATACGCATACAAACATACCAAATGCACCAACGTGCCAAAGTCATACCAAATGCACATCGTGCCAAAGTCATACCAAACGCACCATCGTGCTAAAATCATACCAAATGCACCATTGTGCCAAACTCATACCATCAAATTAAACTTACACCAACACCCTTATCTAGGGTCATACAAACTTACTCGTCCCACCATACGCTTACTCATACAGCTTACACATACTTGTACGACCTTACTCATACAATCATACTCATACACATACTTTTACAGTCGTGCTCATACTCATATGCTTACAATTGTGCTCATACTCATACTCTTACAGTCGTGCTCATACTCATATGCTTATAGTCGCGCTCATACTCATACACTTACAGTCATGCTCATACTCACTCTTACAGTCATGCTCATACTATCGACTACTGAAGCTTATTACAACTAATAAGCTCCAACGTCGAATGGAAAAGAATGCCACTAGGGCAACACCTTAACCTCCGGGGAGTGACTAGATGCCATGGACTTTTCCGAAGGTAAGGCACACCAATGCTCATGGGGCACGGGATCAAACAGGTAAGAGTAGATCCATGATACTACTTACTTGAACGCGCAAACATAAACACCCACACATAAGGGGTCATACAGTTGCCCACCATAATGGGTCTTATAGTACCATTGCCACTCTTGGGCAGAAAACATACAGTGCCACTCTTGGGCGGAATCATACAACGCTCTCAATAGAGCATCAGACGTCTAGGCTTCATACAGCATATAGACAAAATCAGAAATGTACATTGCTCTCAACAGAGCATCAAACGTCTGGGCTTATACAGCACGCAAACCAAATCAAAAACATATGTCGCTCTCAACAGAGCATCAGACGTCGAATGCTCTATACAGCACACAGACAACATCCCGCAGGATAAACACCATGGCAAGACATGATAAATGCTCAACCGACTCATTATCGGCTAGCTCAAACACAGAACTTAATCCGTCGAACCCTCAGGTCTCAAACTCACAATGCTATCATTAGCATTCTTATAATTCAAGTTTGAATTAAGTACATTATGCAGTATAATTATGCCCAATGAACTCACAGTCCTCGACTGATCAAACTGAAGCTGAGCCCGATCGAAACCCTAGTTCGTCAAGGCAACAGACTTCACTTAACCCGTCCATCTCATGATCAAAACTCACCGTACAACGAATCCTTACAGTCTTACATACTTAGCCATCTACCTTATGACCAAAACATCTTACACTGACATCATCAAATGAAGCTCCTTAGAGCCAACCTAGTTGTCGCCCTCTTACTTATATCTCACTTATTATGCTTACTTTTCACTTCATAATATGTACGTTATGCTTGTACAATTATGAACACTCTTACAATCTGACAACCCCCCCAACATACGTTCTGATCCAAATCAAACAGACCGTTCCAAACCTCGCCCGTCATACTCGTATCCTCTGTCCTCTGTCATACGCTTACGCATCCACATCCATATCCAAATCCAGACAAAACTTCTATCACCTCTTATTGTCCATCGCCCATACCTCTGCCCACATACACTTACACATATCCATAGCATAGGCCATTAGCCATCATACATACATATGTCTATCACACATATGTATAACATACACATACGGTTATACATACGCAGCTTACAAACATGCTCACTAGTCATCACTAGTGCATACATACATATTTTTACATCAAACATACACGCTAGCCATCACTAGCACATGCATACATACGTCAAACATACACACTAGCCATCACTAGCACATGCATAATCCATACATACTCCAAACATGCTCACTAGCCATCACTAACACATGCATAATCCAAACATACTTCAAACATGCACGCTAGCCATCGCTAGCACATGCATACATACGTCATACATGCACGCTAGCCATCACTAGCACATGCATAATTCATACATACTCCAAACATGCACGCTAGCCATCACTAGCACATGCATACATACGTCAACATACACGCTAGCCATCACTAGCACATACTCAATCAACATACAAAACATACCAACAAACATGCTAATCATCACTAGCACATACTTACATCCAACATACTTACAGCCAACTTGCATGTCATATGCATTTCACATACCATACAATCATGCTTACACGTACATCATGCAATCGGATCGTTACTTAACATCCAAAGTATGAAATCATACAATCCTAGCATGCTACTACTCATTCAAAGCATGCTATCATGAAATTACAAGTTCAAAGCTCCCCTACCTCGTAATCATAACGTTCAAAAGTGAGCACACGACGGCGGCTGCGTTGGCAGCGGAGTTGGCGGTCAAAATCTTCGCCAAGTGGAGAGAGCTGCTGTCCTGAGGATTTTAGGAAGCGCCGGAACTAGTCACGACCAAACAGGGTATCAGAAATCAATGCGGAAAAATCCGCGATCCACGGCGGCACACTAGGGCGGCCGGGAGAAAAGTCAAGCCAACAAGAATGGCGGTGTGACCAAATGTCGAGGGTGTACACTCTAAAGATTGGCCGGTGGCTAAAACGTGCTCAGCCAGCCACAAGACGTCAAAATCGGTCGTGGACAGCACCCAACGACGACGATTTCGGATCAACATGGGCCCACATAAGGGCGGAGAGCATGGGGCAACGCTCGAGAACAAGGAGAGGTGGAGGACGGCTCTGTGTTAACTCCAATCGGTGGCCAAGCCATCCGATGATCGGGCGGCGCAAAAGCGGCACCTAAGCCCAATAGCACACTCGTGGCCACATGCACACGCGGCCCAAAGGAGCGGGGGAAGGGGCTGAACGGAGACAACCCATGGCCCACAAAAGGCCAACAGGGCTAAGGCCCTAGCGGTGGCCAGTCTAAGCGGCGACATTGCCGATCACTACCCACAACTAAAACTAAGGGTGCGGGTAGTTGTGCACGACCGAGAGCAGGGGGAGGGTTCAGGGTCGAGCAAAGGCTATGAGGCCATCATTGGCCAAGGCCTGAGCAAGTGAACTCATCCACCTTCGGTCACGGTAAGTCATACAAATTCTTGCCCGAGGCAGTTCGGTACCAACGGCGTAAAATGGGCAAGAAGGTCAACGACACACATGCCAGTAAGGCAGAACTAGCTGCGGCTATGAGCTGCAAGGCTGAACAAGGCCCGGAGGGGTGGCCCATTGGCATCACCGGGCCAGGGTGGAGCCGAACTAAGGTCCGCTAGGTCAAGTCCGGCGTCCGACTCATGGCAGCAGTCACAACGTCCAAAACGAACGTAGACCAAAAATAGGGGACGACCGATCTGAGCAGAGGAGATACCGAGGGGATGGAGGCTGAATCGGTCTAGGTGGGTGCGGCCGTCCATGGGCCCTCGTCAGGCCGGGGGGGAGCCCACAGCAGCCGGGCTGCCTCACCAGCCAGCGGCGGTGGCAACACACTGACAATTCGAAACACAGTACGAGGAAAACGTACTGGCCGGAGTAGGGGATGGCGGAGGAGATGGAACCGGGCATGGAGGTGTAGTCCACTGCCTTCGCCGGAGCAAGGCGAGGCTAGAGAAAGGTCGTGTCGGCCACAAATCACCGCTGGCGGCCTCCGTTTCAACCAAACAGATTGCCAGCAGAAAACAAGGCAGGGGAAACATCCACTGGGGCGGCGGTGCAGAGGCCCCCTACGGCCGGGAGTAGTGGCTCCTTGCCGTCGCCGAACCAAGGCGGGCCGAACGGAGCATAGCTAGGCCATCCAACGGCGGCAGAAGCCGGCCGGCAAGGTTGACAGAAGGGGGGCGGAAAAAAGAGGCAGTGGGGAGAAATGGAGCGGGACGGCCTAGGGCAAAACCATGGGCGGCCGGCCGGCCCTCGCCGGCCCACGGCGATAGCGGAATCAAGCAAAACAGAGAGGGGCGGCTAACCAGGAAAAGTCAGGGCGGAGGTGGTGCGGTTGTGGGTGGCCGGGGCAGTGGCCCCCTGGCGTCGCACCACCGGGGCGGAGCCGTTGGCGGTAGCCCTGTGGCCCACCGGCGGCCAGATCAGACCGGAACGGGGGGCGGCGCACTGTTCCAATTTCCTGGATCGGGCCGAGCCTGATCTTTTCTTCTGTGATCTTTTTTTTCCACTTATGTCCCCATTACACGCGTACCTCCTGTTTACGCGTTATCAATCCAAAACTTGCGCTGTAAGCACGCAGCGAGGCCCGCAACCCGCGACTAAACCCCACACCCGACTCTACGGGTATAAATATAGGGGAAAATACACAAATATAAATACATTAAAACGTCACATTTTCCTGCCAAAAATGACTACAAAAATAGCAAAAAAATCCCAAAAAATTATAGAAAAATCAGGGACCTTACAAAACTTGTATCTCTATGCAGCTTGTGAATCCCTTAAATAGATTCCAACCTCAAGAAATCCTACCAAAAAATTATGGCTTTTGGTTAGTCATCATTAAAACCTAGCTAATGGACTCAAATCACATGAGAATGATAGATGCAAGATTTCTTTAGGTTAAAAATGAAATCACATAGATTAGGGTTCTGAATTAGAATTAAAAATATAATCTTGATGGAAAGAAGCTAAAAATCCAAATAGGAGAAGTGAAAGATGAGATGATTAAGATTAAAATTGAAAGGAGTAAGGTATTATTAAAGAAAAATCTTCCCTTCAAATGGGTTTCTCCTTTGGGAAATGGAGGTAAAGCATTAGCTTCCTTCCTAATCTTAGCTCTTCCCTTTTTAGAAAATGGGTTAGGGTTTTCCTTTTATAGTAAATGACTTGTAGGTTAGGAATTAAGTTGTTGAGATAGAAAATGTGTGAATAGAACCTAAGTGACTATTTAAGTGCACATTTGACTCCCAAAAATGAATTTAATCACACCCAAACTCACTTAAACAAATCAATATAAGGTTGCTTATCGAAAAGGGTAGTATGCCATCTGATATTGACGCGGGTCCTATAGTGGGACCCGCTTCTTTGATTAAGGAAAATAGAAATACTTGCCCTTAAATAGGTAGAAATTTGGTGAATCAAATTTGACGATAATATTCTCAACTAAAATAAGATTAAACCTTAATAAATTTATAAATAAACTAACCCATTACCCCAAGAAAATCAAATCAAACAAAAATAAACAATTTCACACAAATAAAAAAAAGTAATAAATTGAAAGATCTTGCAATGCCTCAAGTCATCTAAGCTTTTTCATGATTATTTATGTACAATTAAAATTTGTGGTGCAATGATACATCTGAAAATATATCAGTTCTTATCTTGTTTACCCAACATGCATATAATCATTTCTACCCCATTAATCATATACAAAATGAAAAACACACTGGTAAATCAATAGTTAAATAGTACAAATATTTTTCTAATACCAAACCAATGTACAAGTCATTCCCCAACATTGCACAAGTTATTATGAAATAGAAATTCATATTGTGGTTGTTTCTTAATTGTTTGAAAAATATTTAACAACCTCATATTATAATGAATTTTGGTAGAAGAAAAAGGAAGGTGTTAAACACTCACAATTTAATTCACAAATCAAGCTGACCTAATAAAGTATTTAATTTGGGATTTGAAATGTCTTGCATAATACAAATCTTTATGTATATTTGGAGTCCGCCAGTCAAGGGGGGTTTTACATTGAATAGAGAACACATAGAACTAAGCCCACATAAACTTTGAGGACAAAAAGACACAAATTGGGTACCGAAAACACGTTTGAAGATAGAATCACAAAATTACAAATTTTAACCAATGAGGCTTACAATAATTTCAATAATTAGAGATGACTAAGAAAATTTCTTAAAAATACGGGATAAAACTAGATTCGAATACCAGACTAGTAATTTTCTTGGATAAAAAATTATGAAGAAAAAGGTCCAAAACAAAGATTGAAACATGAGATAGTGCCATTTAACAAAATTTGGGTCCTAGAACAAATAGACCTTTTCATCAATAAATAATTTATAAAAGTACATGACATTTATACCACATGGAGTTCAAGGTGTCTACTAAATTCTAAAAATATATTAGATTGAAATACAATCCCAAGAGGTACATTGTAACGACTTGGTTTTCTATTACGTCTAACGTAAAGGGTTAGGCCTAATTGGATAATTTTGGGATAAATTTTAGAGGTTTTCAATGGTTTAAACCTCTGTATTTGAGTGGTGCTCGAAGAAACGAGCATAACGATTCGAAGAATGGGCAAAACGGAGGTCGGGACCGGAAGTTATGATATTTGAGAAACGTGCATTATAGGTGGGACCCACTTAGAAATAGTGTGTTTTGTTGTTTTAAGTGGGTTGGTATCGAAAGGCTCGTCAATACGAGTCCAACGGTACCAAGAACGCGCGAATCCGAATCCGGGGTAGGGAGATACGCGCGTTTGAATATTTCTTTTAAAAATAAAAAAAGAAAAATATGTGGTGCGCGCGCGACGCACGCGCGGCACGCGCGACCGCGACGCGCGGTCATCGCGCGCGGTACGCGCGCCCGTCGCGCTGCGCGCGGGTGACGCAAACGGCGGGCGCCGCGGCGCGCCGCATGTTTCGGCGGGCGCCGCGGGCGCCGCCGCCCGAAACTGCGGCGCCGCGGTTTCTGGCGGCGCGGCGCCGCGGTTTCGGCGGCTCGGGGGCTATTTATACCCCCATTTTCGCTTCATTCTAGACCGGAACTTCTCTACCCCCGTTTCTGACCGTTCTGAGGCCGATTAAGGCCGTTCAAGACTCGTTTCCTACTAAATCGAGTATGCTCTACGCAATGGAGCTGTCCGTTCTTCGAGTTGGAGACCGTATGATGAGGAAACGTCCCAAGACAAGAGGAGGTCCTGCCCGTTATCTTTTATGCACCGACGAACTTTGTTTTCTCTGTTTCTGGCCATCCCAACTCTGATTTAGTCGGTCCAAGAAGCGTTCTTGACTAAATCAAGTATGTTCTACATGGTGGAGGGTTCCGTTTTCTGAGTTGGCAATCGTATGAAGAGGAAACGCCCCAAGACAAGGAAAGGTTCTACCCGTACCAACCAACTTTGTTTTCTCTGTTTCTGGCCACCCCCAACTCCGATTTAGTCGATTCAAGAACCGTTCTTGACTAAATCGAAGGTGTTCTACGCGATGGTGGGTTATATTTTCTGAGTTGACAACCTTATAAGGGGGAAATGCCCCGAGATTAAGCAAGGCCCTGCCCGAGCACCGAAACAAGAAAAAGACACCCGAAGTAAGACGGGGTTCTATCCGTAGATACCGATACTGTATGGGTTATGATAGAAGTAAGCATTTCTGATCCTCCGTACAGCATGTGCTAAGTTATGATGTGTGTTATGCTACGATTTCTATATACTATGCTATGTGCCTATATGTCATTCTATGTGCCTATATACTATGCCATGTGCCTATATGTCATGCTATGTGCCTATATACTATGCTATGTACCTATATGCCATGCTATGTGCCTATATACTATGCTATGTACCTATATGCCATGCTATGTGCCTATATACTATGCTATGTACCTATATGCCATGCTATGTGCCTATATACTATGCTATGTGCCTATATGTCATGCTATGTGCCTATATACTATGCTATGTGCCTATATGCCATGCTATGTGCCTATATACTATGCTATGTACCTATATGTCATGCTATGTGCCTATATACTATGCTATGTGCCTATATGCCATGCTATGTGCCTATATACTATGCTATGTACCTATATGCCATGCTATGTGCCTATATACTATGCTATGTGCCTATATGTCATGCTATGTGCATATATACTATGCTATGTGCCTAGATGCCATGATGTATACTTATATGACGTGTGTGGTCTCGCTCTAGGGTAGAGCGAGACGTGAAATTTGTGTTCTCGGTCTCGGCTCAGTGATAGAGCGAGCCGAGTGATGCGCTCAGTCTCGATTCAGTAATGAAGCGAGATATGTGTATAAGATTTTAATCCCGCTCTGTGGTAGAGCGAGATGTACGATTCCGTTGATTTATTAACTTCCACTTGACTTCGATATATGATGAGTGTTTGTATACTCCGATTAAATATTCGGAGATATGTATTTTATACGTATGATTTTGTGATATTTGTAGTATGTAGTAGCCATTAGGCAGAACTACGTTCGGATCCGATCGTATTGGGATAATATCCAATACGTACGTAGGCAACCAACGGCAAGGCAACGTTGGCCCGATCCAAATTATTATAATAATATGTTTTATTTTGTTTTACACGCGACGAACTATGAAGCTTCGTCGTGCGTACAACCTAAGTCTACGTACGAGGAAGCCTTAAAGCTCCGTAGTGCGTAGACGAATGTTGTAACTCTCGCACTCAGACGATGATTCCTGGCTCAAGGAAAAAGAAAATTTCATATTAGTGATTTTTGTGGGCCCGGCTCGGGTCGGGTCGTCACATACATATAACAAATTTGAACAACTCATAAGAGCATAGAAAACATAACTGAGTTTGTTGGTGAAAAAAATCATGATCAAACTCAACAAATTTTTAAGCAAAGAACAACCCTTGAATATGGTATCAAACTTATCAATAAAATGTAAGCAATCATGAATTGACACAGATTTACATGAATAATATCTCCAAAATCATGAATCAAACAAATCATTCATTAATATCATAACTTTAAACATGAATTCAAAACCCTAGATCATATGTCATGAAAACATGAAATTAATGATATCACAGTTACAAAGTAAAAGTGGGTGCAGATCACTTACCTCCTCAAGAGAATTTAAATCCCCCTAGTTGCACCAAATTTCTATTTAGGATCCAATTCAAGAAATTCAAGAACATGATCAAGATCGAAGGAAGAACATGATTAAGATCAAAGGAAAAACCCTTTTCCTCACCTTGAGATGAAATCTAATTCTTAAATCAGTCTTTTGTTAATGCCTTAGTTGAGAAAACTCATGATCTTGATGCTCTAATAGTAAAGAACAAGAAATCTATGATTGTGAAAATTTCAAGAAATGGAAGAAGGAAAAAGTGAAGATTGAATAGGGGGAGAGGACGAGATGGGAAGAGAGCGCGCAGTGGGGGTGTGTGGAAGAGGAGTTGGCACCTCCCCAATTTGGGGCAACTTCCCACAATGATCGATTGTCTCCCAAATTTTACCAATGCGTGTCTTTCTTCTCAAAGTCAAATATTTCCACCAAATTTGGGATCATTTTCAAAAAGTGAATTCCCATGATATTTTTTCAACATGGTAACAACACACTACTCGTTAGGCCAACTAGTGGACTGATTCGGAGTGCAACCTCCTGTTTACGTCTTATTCGCATGCTAACCCGCTACTCGAACCAAAAATTGACCATAAATACTATTTTAATTAAAATTTAAAACATAGGGTGTTATAGGCAGTCCTTTCTTACTTAGCTCAGCTTGTTTTTATGATATGTCATCTACACACAACCTCATACTTTATACACCAATAAGATTTGACCCTAGGACATCTTCCACGGGCTTGGAAAGACCCAACTAGTGTACCAAAGTCTAGATTGCCCAACCAATCTCAACTTACAAGGAACTAAGGATAGAGTGAGGAAAAAAACTTTGAGGGCCACTCAAATTATGAAAATATTAACGAATGACCATAAAGGTTAGACATTACAAAATGAATGTCCAAATCAAAGGAGTTATTACCTTCATATGTTCATTATCCATTTCTTCTTCTATTTGTTTGCTCACCAACGAGACTACAACAAGGGTCAATTTATATGATTTTATTGTTATAGTCCTCTTTTCATTGTGTCTTGATAAGTTAGATCAATAGGCAAAATTAATTGGGTAAATTAAGGACCCTCAATGGCTTGAGAGAGGTCATGAGTGAAATACTCTCTCTCTCTCTCTCTCTCTCTCTCTCTCTCTCTCTCACACACACACACACACGACTATCCCTCTTCCTCCTTCATCCTCTCTTGGCCTACACCTTCCCCTCATCTCCTTACTCTTACATGTATGTTGGTTATGTTTCCCTAGGACATAACACTCAACAATTGAATTGTAGACCTTTGATTGACTTTAGATTTTGATCAGAAAGGTTGATGACTGCTTGTCATGCAAAGTTTCTAGTATTTCAGCATTTGGCAAATACATTTTTATCCAAAAAATTTATATTGTTTGGTTTGACCTAGTTTATTTGTTTGAGAAAAAAATTTGGCTGCTTTGGCAATCTCTATTTTTATTTCCAAATGCTAAGATTTAATCAAGAGAAGATTTGAAATTTCTACTTCAAATTTTTTCCACTTAGTACATTGATACTAATCTTGAATTTTTAGATTTCTTTTCTAAAGCACAATATTTTAATTTTACATAAAAATAATACCATGGAGTAAAATAGTGAATTAGCAAAAAAATTCAAAAACATTTACAAAAGTATATCCTAGAAATCTGGGGGCATGATTAACTCTTTGCACAACTCATTGTACAAAGATATCATGATAAGTATATCTCTAGGTAAGTAAAATAAATCAAGGGAAACATAAGATCCATAAGTTGGTCACTTGTCTATCGTTACATCATTTATACTACAAGTCTAAATAAATTGACACACTCATATGCTTACATTGATTTCACTAATAAATATGAGAAAGAAACCTAAGAAGTTTGCTCCTATACTTATACATCATTTCCTTGCCCAAGGTTGCAAGCATCTTTTACCTGCAACACACATTTTGCACCACAAAGATGCTCTCAGTGGGATAAAGTAATATGTATATTTATATGATTTTATCTATTAGAACCACTAATCACAAACATATTCATAACATTTAAATATACTTAAATAGGTATTTTCTTTGTAATAGAATCATAAGTTTTAAATTCGACAACTTTAATAAATTATAACAACATCAAAGAAATCTCCATGACTCATCAAAATATGTGTCACTCCACAAAGTAACTTTAAAATCTTGTTGATGACTATAGCCTGTTTCATCAATACTATGAAGCTAAGGCTCACATGGGCCCTTGGACCTATGTGGCTGAGATTCTCAACTTTTGATGATTATTGAGAATTTCATTGTCGTGTTATGTTTGAGTTATATTTTTTTTGAAGCTATAACCCGTTCAAACAAACTTCCAAACCTTGAGGAGATGATTTACAAATAATAAGCTCTTAAACCTTGGGGAGCTGACAACTCATGATCTTTTTTCATACCATAAACATCCTCTACGTGGCTAACACAGATCCAAGTTTGGTGCTCTAATCGACACTAGGCACATATCTCCTTAAGTATAATACATAATAGTTTAAGGTCTCTACTTTTTTTGGAATGCCCAAACTTATGGTTTACTTACCCATTATTTGCAATTACTTTTTCTTCATGTGTTTTGATATTTAATTACATTTATTATGTAAGTAAATTCTACTAAAATATACCATATTAGTAGTATAAAAATTGGTAAAAACTTCACTTTGAAGACATAAATCAAAGTTTCATTAATTGTCCCATTGACACTTTAGTGTTGCTTGGAGGAAGGCTCCTAGAGTCCTAGCTCCTTCTTAAATTCTCTCTTAATCCTAGAATATCATAATTGTGTGATTTTTGCCCTTTTTAAGGAGTATAACTGCCTCTATGGGTTCATAACTACATAACCAACCACATTCCTATCATAACAAACTACTAATAACACTTTTTTATAGTTACAATAATGTTATTTTGACAAAAAAACTATGTTACAAAAACACCCTTTTTAGTTACGTTAATGTTGATATTACACGTGTCATCTTTCAATTTGTGACTTAAAAGGTCCATCTTGGGGAACTCAAATTCGTAAGTGAAATTTTACAAGTGGAATGACCCTAAATAGATGATGCACACAAAAGCACGAAAAATTTCAAAAATTACAATGTTTGTGCAAATATTGTGCACTTTTGTGTATGCCGTCGATCTAGGGTCATCGATGGCGGATAAAGTTGCTGAAACTAGAATTTCATCTTGAGCCTCTTTGAATCTAATTATGATGACATGGCATCTCTAATTATTTAGTTTAGGCGAAAAAAAGAGAAGTATACAAACATCATTATCCCGTAGTCCACAACAAAAATCAAAGAATGCCTCTTACTGTCCCACCACTACTCAGCCAAGCTGCCCACTCCCCGCGTTTCCTTCTGTGGGCCCCCTAACGACTACCCCTCTCTCTAATGCAACGGAAATTAAGATTTTTACATCCTCAATCACTGTTAACTGTTAAGGCAGGCATATTTAAGTTGCAATAAAACCCTAAGGGCTCTTGCCGTAACAAATCCACGCACCACGTTCAATCCTCTCCGTCCATATTCACCATCGGACGGATCAGATATCCCGAGCGTCTCACTTATAAACCCCCACCGCCCGCTCGTGCTTCTCTCTTCTCTTCTCTCTTCTTTAGCCGGAACTCGCATGATTCTCCCACCAGCTTCAGCTTCTTCTAATGGCGGACACGGACTATCGATCTTCATTCTCGTTCACCTAATTCGTTCCTAATTAATCCATCTTCCAGCGACATCGTACTTGCCCACAAACATATCCTCTTTTACTATGCTCGATCACCAGCGCAGTTACGTACTCGAACTTTTTTTGTTCGTTTCAGTAGCGTAGGTCGCAGCTCCTATGTTGGAAGCTTCAATCTTTCGGGCGTTTCGGTAGAGAACTCGTCGAAAAGTCATCTGGGTCTTGAGCAGAAGCTATTTGCGAAGCTAAAGCTGGTTTTTTGGTGCCTTGTTGAGACGTTATCCCGTTTCTGGTTAACTTGGTTCAGCTTGATATTGGAGAGAATTTGGTTTGAATGGTTACTGAGAGTCATCTAAGTATGTTATCGGAGTTGGGAATCCGACCATTGAGGGGGAGCGGTGGCGAAGGAGGGCCCTTCGGCGGCGAGGATTTGGGTAAGGAGCTGGGTGCGCTCCTCCGGGAACAGAGGAGGCAGCAAGACGAAGCGAGCAATCTGGAGCTGGAGCTTAACATCTATCGGAGTGGGTCTGCCCCGCCCACCGTGGAAGGCTCGTTGTCGGCTGTCGGGGGCCTCTTTGGAAGCATTGGAGAATCGAAAGTCGTTTCAGAGTTCTCAAGAAGCAATGGGCTCCTCTCCGAGGAAGAGCTGCGATCAGATCCTGCTTACCTTTCTTATTACTACTCGCACGTGAATTTGAATCCACGTCTTCCACCGCCGATTCTGTCAAAGGAGGACTGCAGGTTCGCGCAGAGGTTGCAGGCGGGGGGAAGCTCAACAGGGTTGGGAGGGATTGGTGAGCGGCGGAAATCAGCTAATGGGAATCGGGCGGAGAATGGAGGGAGTAGGTCGTTGTTCCCATTGCAGCGTGGTTTTGATCCTCAGAAAGAGGAGAATGAGGTGGAGGGGATGGAATCTCAGCCGAATGAATGGTTGGAGAGGGGCGGGGACGGGTTGATCGGCTTGTCGGGGTTGGGGCTTATGGGGCGTAAGAAAAGCTTAGGCGACATACTTCAGGTGATCTGTCCGACTTATATGTTATCTAGTGCCACTCCATGTTATTGTCTGAACGCACCGTCTTACTTATCACTATCTTTGCAACAACATAGAAAGTGATAGGCCGTTGCTGACAAAAGATCGCATCTTGTTGTTCTCCTAAACATTAAAGTTTAAAATGAGACTGTTTTTTGCTCTCTCTCTCTCTCTCGTAGAGGGAGGCAGCTGCTCTATGAAATTGTGGTGCAATTGTTAGATGGTCTGGATGCCTTTCGTTTTGTTAGAGGCAATGCTACAGCAGTTTTGGCTGCAACTTTAAGCTTTTCGCTTGCCTGTAAGTGTTTATGTTCCGATAATTGATGACATGTCTTGTAGAGTCTTCATTGAGGATGGTCGATTTCTGATCTTCTTTCTGTTATGCTTACTTTTCGGTTTACATTCTTGGGAAGAAAGGATACTCTCATGAAGGTCTGCTGAGGCAGTTATAAGATTGAGCGACCAAATAGGAAATACTATTGAGTCATCTAGCTCTAATAAAATACAAGATCGACCATTATTTATGACATTTTAAAAGACGGACTGATAAGATGATCAGCATTTTGGACTAATCTGGACTTCCCATTATTCTTAATCAACTCTACTATATTAGTTTCTTAAGATTATAGCGGAGGTGTGTATTTTTTTGAAAATTCGTATTCATGCTTTTAATTTCATTCGTGGAAGTGATAATTTTGTTATTGTAGGATGATTTGGGATATGCTATGTCACGGTCAGCCCATCCTTCTCGCCCAGTAAGCCGCAATGCTTTTGATGATTCAATGGAGACAATGGCTTCTGCCGAAGCACAACTTGCGCAATTGCAGCAGGAGATCACTTCTAGTGCAAATGCACATAACATAGATGGTGCCCTTCAAGGAATTGCTGGATCAGTCTCTCATAGTTTTGCGTCCTCTTTAGGTACATCGCTTTCTAGAAGCACCACTCCTGATCCTCAGCTGGTGGCTAGGGCCCCTAGTCCTCGTCTTCCTCCTGTAGGGGAAAGAATTGATAAGAAGACCATTAATAGATCAGGCTCATTCATGACTTCCTCAAATGTCTCTGAATCCACGGATCTGATAGCTGCTTTATCAAGCATGAACCTGTCTGCAAATGGTATGGTGGATGAACCTTATCATTTGAAATCAAAGATGCAACCTGATATAGAGGCACACCAGAATTCGGTTTTCGATTTGCAAGGTGGTCAGGCTCATAATAAGAAACCACATTACAACCAAATTAAAAGTGTGAGACCTGGCAGGAAGCATTCACCTTTTTTGGCTGATGAACTTTCTGCATCTTCTGGTGACACATTTTTAAAAATAGCCAATTCACCAACTAGTATAAATTCCGGAGCCTCTCCTCACTTTCAAAATTTAGAGAGCCCTAATCAAGTATATACAAACTATGGGATGGGGGGATATTCTTTAAACCCTGCATCACCTTCCATGATTGGTAGTCAGGTTGGTGCCAGTAATTTGCCTCCATTATTTGAAAATGTCGCAGGAGTAGCCTCTGCATTGGCAGGTTCCACACTGGACTCTAGATCGTTGGGAGGGTTACCTCTGGGGCCTAATTCAAATGGAACTGCTAATGAACTGCAAAATTTCAGCAGAATGGGGAATCACGCTGCACTTCAGATGCCTATGATGGACCCCTTGTATTTCCAGTACTTGAAGTCTGCTGAATATGCCACACAACTTGCAGTTAGCTTAAATGATCCTTCTTTGGATAGAAATTTTATGGGAAACTCTTATGTAGACCAACTTGAACTGCAAAAGGCTTACCTAGAAACTCTTTTGTCACCACAAAATTCACAATATGGGATGCCATTTATGTGTAAGTCCAGTACTTTGAACCACAGTTACTATGGGAATACCGCAATGGGCCTTGGCATGTCATTCCCTGGAAGTCCCGTTCTTCCTGCATCTCCTTTAGGACCGGGTAGTCCTATTAGGCACAATGATCGGCACTTGCGTTTCACTTCAGGAATGAGAGGCTTTGGTGGTATTGTTGTGGGTTCTTGTCACACGGATGCAAGTGTTAACATGGACGAAGGTTTTACTTCCTCATTGCTGGAGGACTTTAAAAGCAACAAAACAAAGTGCTTTGAGCTTTCAGAGATTTCTGGTCATGTTGTTGAGTTCAGGTATGTAAAACCTATATAATTTTGTTCTTTCTCCAACTGAACGACTGAGTCTTTCTACCTTTCCTTTTATGGTTTGCTTCTCATCTTGTATAACTCTTCCTTTTTGAATCAGTGCTGATCAATATGGCAGTCGGTTTATTCAGCAAAAGCTAGAGACAGCCACTACAGAGGAGAAGGATATGGTTTTCAAAGAAATCATTCCTCATGCTCTTTCTCTCATGACTGATGTGTTTGGAAATTATGTAATACAGAAGGTATAAGATAAATTTTAATTGTGTTTTTCCCCCAAACTTTCGATAGGGAAATATCGCACCAATCTGTTTTTTGTTCCAGTTTTTTGAGCATGGAAGTGCAGAGCAGAGGAGGGAGCTGGCAAATCAGCTTACCGGACATGTATTGACACTCAGCCTTCAAATGTATGGCTGTCGCGTGATTCAGAAGGTGCTTTCTCTCTTAACTGTTAATACTTTCAGCTGATCATATCACTTGCTGGACTAGTTTGTTATTGTGTTATGAATATTACTGATTTATTAAAGTAGATGGCTTCTGATTGTAGTGTTGCTTGTGTATGGTATATAATTTCAGGCAATTGAAGTGGTTGATTTAGACCAGCAGACTAAAATGGTAGCTGAGCTTGATGGTCATGTCATGAGGTGTGTGCGCGATCAAAATGGAAATCATGTGATTCAAAAATGTATTGAGTGTATTCCACAAGATGCTATTGAGTTCATTGTCTCCTCATTTTATGATCAAGTTGTCATGCTGTCTACCCATCCTTATGGTTGCCGTGTAATACAGGTGTGTTTAATTGACTCCAATACATATAATTACTTGAAATATCTTTATTATTGTAGGATAGGATCAACAGATTTCTTTTCTTTTTTATATTGTGGTACAGAGAGTGTTGGAGCACTGTAATGATCCTAAGACACAGCAAATCATGATGGATGAGATTCTACATTCTGTTTGCATGTTAGCACAGGATCAGTATGGGAACTATGTTGTTCAGGTTTGTCACTTCTTTTTTGAATTGGGAGATTAGTCTGGGAGGATTACAATGGTCTCTGTACTGCTTTCAAGGACCTTGATTTATTAGATGATAGCAATTGCACCAAAGAATTAAAATATTAATGCAGATGTTTTGATGTTTAACGCGTCACAACACTGAAATTGGATCAAAATATGATGTGTTTCTGCATTTGTTGGTTTTTTGTTCATGTTGAAGATATCATCTCTTCTTATTCCATTACTGCTTGCAAGCAACTGGGGTCTTTATGTTTTCAACCGTAAACTTTATCTCATAAATTCTAATATTCTGGAAGAAAATGTGGAATGATAATGCCTTGAAAATTTTGATCCAACATTTGCGCATTTTGAAAAGGATAACTTTGTTTTTGGCATCTTTTTTTTCTGTTTTTATGAGTTCACTTGATGTGTAACAGCATGTTTTGGAGCACGGGAAGCCTCATGAACGCTCTGCTATAATCCAGAAACTAGCTGGACAGATTGTCCAAATGAGCCAACAAAAGTTTGCCTCCAATGTTGTTGAGAAGTGTTTAACTTTTGGCGGGCCAGAGGAACGCCAGCTTTTGGTGAATGAGATGCTTGGCACTACTGATGAAAATGAACCTTTGCAGGTCTGTCACTCTTTACATTTTGATAGTTAGTCATAGTTTTGTAAGCATACATGAAACTGTTTTGGACTGTGTTTGAATTCGGTGCTGATCTACTGAGTGCAGTCATATTGGTGCATTTATTAGTTGCTACTATATAGACATTGATAGTAGAATCTAATTTGTCATATTCTGCCATTCAGTTATGTAGTAAATCAACTCATATGCTTCATTATGACTGATGTGTCGTGTGTATAGGACAAGTTGTTTTGCTCACTATTCAAGTCTAGTGAAATGCTACATGTGCTCGCAGTCCAGCCTGTCCGTGAGCAGGCAGGCAGGCGATGAGCTGGGCCATGAGCGCACGTTGGGTTACACTTCAAATCTTTGTACTCATTGAATTTTTTTATGCACTGGTTTTGTATGTAGGCGATGATGAAAGATCAATTTGCTAACTACGTTGTACAGAAGGTCTTGGAAACCTGTGAAGACCGACAGCGTGAGCTGATCCTTTCACGGATAAAAGTACACTTGAGTGCACTGAAAAAGTATACGTATGGGAAGCATATTGTCGCTCGTGTAGAGAAGCTTGTTGCAGCCGGAGGTAAGTAAATTTTTGCTCATTCTTTCCCTTAACTGTGTGTGCATGTATTAGTAATCACTCCTCGTCTTGTGAGGTCGCTCTGCTTTTGCATCTGTTTTCCTTCTTGCTTATGACAATAGTTTCATTTGTAGTGCTAGTTTGGTACTACATACCAACCCAGACTGCCATTTTAGTATCCTGAGGAAAGTTGAATGAGTTGGCTTCTTTTCCATACTACAAGAGAGAGAAAAATAACTTCCATTCGTTTTGAGAAGTTTTCCTCTCTCTAGGATGTAGATATAAAATGGAGACGCCTATATAGCGAAGATTTAATTACTTAGTGCTTAGTTTTTATCTCATACAGTCACCAATAGTTGGCTGACTAGCTATATAAAATTTATGTACTTCGGTAAAAAAACAAGTTGTTGCATGGTCTTGTGAACATAGTGTGTAAGATCAAGGGTTTGGCTAACCATCGTTATCACATTACTTAGTCAATTGTGCTGTGCGTTGTATAATTTATCTTCATTCTATTGCTTCCGTGTTTGGGTTACTGATTAAAACTGCCATTACCTGCAGAAAGAAGAACTGGAATTCAATCTGCATATCCTTCCTCTTAGATTGATAGGAAAGAAGGTTATTGTACAGCTAACTGAGGCTAAGCTTGAGCTTCCTCTTTGAACTATTTATCTATAAAGGGCAGGTACAAGCTGAATGGAAATAAGTTTGTTGCTTGTACTTGTAAAGTGTAAATCGTGTAGGTTGAAGATAAATTACTAAATTTGGCAGAGGCTGGAGGTTCTGATGGTGGATGCTTTCCCTAATGCCCCCATGCGGAAAAGTAAAAGGACTACGAGTTTCTAATGGTGTAAAAAAATGGTGATAGTGAACATTTCAAAATTGATTGTACAAATATGCCTTGTGGAGAGAAGGCTGTTCTTTAGACAAGATAGCTTTTGACTTTTTTTCCCTTCTTGTATAACTCTTGCCAAGAGGAATGTATTGATTTTGTAGGTTCACGAGGCACAATTATCATCAACTGCAGTTCTGAGTTTTGGTTTCAGGAAAGTTTTACTGTCTATCCCGCCCGGTTATTATTATTATTATTATTATTATTATTATTATTATTATTATTATGGTGTTGATGATGACGTAGTAGAGATCATCATTGCATGTAATTATCGCTTTATATAGAGGGTTGGAAAAACCTTATAGTAGGTTGAGTATATTAATTTGAACTTGTAAGCGCTTCAAATTTTCTCTTCATATGATCCTATTAGAGTATTACACTTTCTCAGTCCTACATTAATAACATCATTTTATTTTTTAAAATGAATTAATTTAACTTAAATTAAGTTATTTTAAAATTAGTTCTTTTTCTATCCAAGATGTAAAACGTGACACATAAAAAATCATAATTTGCCTTAAAAAAGTTCTTTCCTGGTAATTTGGCCATCGAAAATATTGCACGTTAAAAAAGGGGTAAAAACTACACCATCTCACTGCTGAATTAATGAACATATACGAATGGATTCTGCAACTGAAGTGCTTCCACGGAATCAATAATCTTCGTCGTCTTCGAATTTTTGCCCGAAACCTCTTGGCCCAGATCTCGCTTTCATCTTGTTTTTCTTTCCGCCTTTTTTCTTCTTATTATCAGATTCCTCCTTATCAAGCTTCTCCCTCTCCCTCTTCTGCAGGAAATCTGTGACAGCTATGTAAATCACCTGCAATGGATACAGTGCAAAAAAAACAGACCGCCGCTTCTGAAATTGGTACATCTCTTCAGAAAGTGATCCCGAAAATGACGATTTTTGCATACAAACGGAGCAAATAACCAGTACCCACTTCACGAAAGTTACAGTTTTTTAGCTCGTATTTATCTCTGCTCATGATAGGATATGAGTTCACTTACCCCAACGGTGAGGATACTGAGGGCAACAAAGGCCAGAAAGAACAGCCCAGAGATGACTGTCAAGCCGCTTCCATCTTCAGCAGCCGGAACTATCACCTGTTGTGGGGCGTCTGACGGCAAAGCATCCGTAGTCGCGGAGGTCTTCCATGTTTTGCGGCTCGAGGGTGGGAGACGAATGCTTCGCCTGGGAAGATGCAAATGGGAGAAGCTTGAAAATAAGCTAGATGAGGTTGAAGGCCTGCTACGAATAGGAAGAGAAAGATGAGATTTTGGACTGATGGAGAAGGCGAGAGATAGCGCAGCCATTCCTCTCCTCGGAGTCTTATTGAGCAGGATGAAACCAACGGTACTCTGTTGGAGAATCATGCCCCGTTGTTTCTACCCTGTCCATGTGCTGGGTCCTACTGCCCTTTATCGTATCAGAGGAATGAGAGCCGTCGATGCCTGGTGGTTAAAAGGCTCGCGGTGATAGTGCTCTTCTGCATCCAGTCACCATGGCTTTGTCTTCTCTTTCCTTCCTCCACTATGCATTTTTCTCTTTCTTCACTCCGTCCCGGAAAGACCAGAGTTTTCCGATCAAGTGCTCTGTTTCTTGCAGTTATGCGAGTAAGACAAGTGCACACAGCGTGTTTTTTGTCACCGGACGGTATAATGAAGGGGAGAACCAGTCAAAACTGGTCTGTTCGTTCCACCTGTTTGATAAAATGCGTCGGGAGGCTTCTCTTCCTCGAGAACACCTTGATTTTGGTGAGTGTATGCGAGATTCTGAAATGGATGAAGCTGAATTCTCTTCCCAAAGGAATAGTCATCGTGCTGAGGTTGATTCATCTACAGAGGGTCAGTCAGCGGATTTCTCCATTGGATTCAATTCATTACTGCAATTGGCCACTAAGCTTTCTGCTGGAGTTATGCCAGATTATGCTTCTATCTTTGAACTGTTTAGTTTATGCGTGCGTCTGGAGAACCCAAAGCTTATTCGAAGTATACATGCTTCAGTCATTAAGTTTGGAATTGGTCAGGATAGATCCATCACAACTACAATTGTCGATGCATACGCCAAATGTAAAGACCTTGAAAGTGCACGTAGGGTTTTCAGTAAGATGCCTGATCCGGACATCGTTTCGTACAACAGCATGATTTCTGGTTATTCCAGCAATGGTCTTTGTGACCAGGCATTGTGTTTGTTCATTTGCATTCAAGAGAAGGGCCTTAAACCTAATCACTACACAATTACTATCATGCTAGGGGTTTGTAGGACCCTGGTAGCTATTGCAGAAGGGAAGCAGCTTCATGCCTACATTGTCAAGTTGCAGTTTCTCTCTGAAATTGCAGTAAGCAATGCACTGTTAACCATGTACAGCAAACTTGGGATGATGGAGGAGGCTGAAGCTCTGTTTAACAAATTACCCAATAGAAACTTCATCTCATGGACAGCAATGATCTCAGGATTATATCAGAATGGCTTCTATCAACAAGCTTTAAGGCAATTCTGCTACATGTGCCAACGTAACGAAAGACCCAATGAGTACACTTATACGATTGTTTTTGCTTGTTGCAGCAGCATGAAGTATGTGCACAACGGAAGGGCATGTCATGCTCAAGTCATAAAAAATGGGTTAATTGCGGGTGTTCATGTTGCTACTTCTATTGTGGTATTGTATTCAAAACTTAGAGAAATGGACGATGCTGTGAAACTGTTTGCAGACATCCAGACTGTAGCATCTACCGTATCCTGGAATGCCCTCCTCATGGGTTTTGTCAGTAACGAGCAGAATCAGGACGCAGTTGAGCTCTTTAAGAGAATGGTGGAAGAGTCTGTCCCCTGTGATGAGTTTACATATTCTATCATCTTAAAGGCTTGTTCTTGCATGCCATCTCTTACTAGCGGTGAGCAAATCCATTCCAAGTTAGTAAAAACAGGGCAAAAACTGACCGCCCAGGTAGGAAGCTCTTTAATCGAATTGTATTCGAGGTGTGGTAATTTGACAGAAGCTACTGCAATATTTAGTGAGATGAATTTGCGGGACACTGTCGCATGGAATTCCATCATTAAAGCTCATTCTCATAGTGGGTTGGCGAAAACTTCCTTTTCTCTGTTTAGAGAGATGATTGGAGAAGGATTGACGCCCACCCGTGCTACTTTTCTAGCTGTTCTCTCTGCTTGTAGTCATTCAGGTCTTGTTCAGAAAGGTTTAGAAATCTTTGACTCAATGATTTTGGACTACGGTATTGTACCTGAAGAGAAACACTACAGCTGCATTGTGGATCTGTTGGGCCGTTGTGGCCGGCTTAAAGATGCCAGAGCCTTCATAAACGGGCTTCCAATGGAACCTAGTACTTCAATATGGCGACCATTGCTAGCTGCTAGTCGGATCCACAACAACCTTCCCATGGCAGAGTATGTAGCGCAGCGTATACAGCGCAAGGATCCAGATGATATAACGACATACCTTACGCTCTCAAACATGTATGCCGAAGTGGGGAACTGGAGTGATGCTGAAAAACAGAGAAAACTAATGGAAGTTAGAGGGCTGAAAAAAGAGCCAGGCTGCAGCTGGATAGAAGTGAATCAGAGGATGCACAAGTTCTTTTCAAGGGACAAAACGCACGCCGAGACGGAGAGAATATACGAGAAACTAGAGGACTTAGTTAGGCAGATGAAGGAGGTGGGTTATGTTCCTGGAACAAAAATCGAGTTCGGTCACAAACAGAAAGATAAAGAGGAAAAGCACGTTATACACCACAGTGAGAAGCTGGCAGTTAGTTTTGGGTTGATTAGTTTACCTGCAGGACAACCAGTGAGAGTGTTCAAAAATCTCCGGATATGCAGAGACTGTCATGAGGCTATGAAGATGATATCGACTATTACGAACCGAACTATAGTGATTAGAGATAATAATAGGTTCCATTACTTTAAGGGGGGTGTCTGTTCATGTGATGATTACTGGTGAACGGTGATTCATGTCCGACGCAATATGATTACACCATGCAGGAAGATTGGTTAGCACAAAAAAAGGAAAGTAAGAAACATTGAAAGCAACAACATCATGACAAATCTCTTCCAAATCCCATAGCGAAAAGACTTCAAGCTGAGTTTGGTAATCATAGGCTGGACCCCTTCTGGTTGGATCAATCGTGAAACAAATGCATATCGCCCATCCATCTGAGAATTATAGCAGAGCTTAATCAGACGTGCTTGGCCTACGCCTACGGGCTCTCTGAGCATAGCCTCGTGAGGCTTTGAATATGGTAACATAGAGGGTAACCCATAATTGAACGTGCCTGACTATTTTTCATAACAAAGGCTGAGCGATTAATAACGGGAGGCTACCGCATCATCGTAAAAGTGGGAAGATTAATAATGGGAGGCTACGGCATCATCATATAAAAGGAACTAAATCTAATAGTTCCCCCCCTCCGCTTGGTAAACAGTTAAGAAAACATTTTTCCTTGAATTATGTGCAATGTATTTTTATGTATTATATTCGAAGCTCTATGTAGGTTATTCACAAAGTTGGTAAACAAAACATTTTCGCTTTGAAATGTCCTTAGTGAGATTATAAGAGTTGGTGGTGTGTAAACGTTTCAATAACTAATAACTAACACGCTAATTAACTATTTACATAAACTTTCTACCCTTTAACTCTTAAATTTTGGAAAAAAATATCCGTACCAAATATTTATGTCTTCAATATTTTTAGTGTTGACCGTGCTATCATTATTATCACCACCATTGTTATTATTATCGTTAATGTTGTTATTATTGCCGTAGTCATTGTTATTGTCATTATTATTATTATCATTGTTATCACCTCTAATGCCACTATTGTTATCATCATTACTGTCACCATAATCATTACTATTACCATACTATTGCCGCTATTATTATAATTATCACATTTACTACCACAATTATTATTGTCACTGACACTACAATCACTGTCATTACTGTTATACTACTACTTGCCGCCATTGTTATCACAGTCACTATTATTACAACCAGTCACTATTATTACAACCGTTACAACCACTACTACTATTAATATATTTTAAATTTTAATTTTTCATAATATCTTTAGTACAACCAAATAATTATTTTTTTTAAGAATCTCTTCACTTTTTCTTTCATCCATCTTCACTCTTTCTTTACCTTTTCCTTTCTCAGCGTTTCCGACCGATCTAAACAAACCTTAAAGGGTATGCCACGTATAATAAAGTTGCATCGATTATAAATTACAATATTTGAATTCCATATTTATCACGGGAAGGCGATTTCTAAATTCTCAGTAAGAATCATCCCGAAATATTGAAAGACAGATCAGACTTTTATACAATGATCTTGATTAACCCATACTGCGTACAACAAGTAATCCTTAATTAGAAGACAAAGCATTTGCTCCATGTCCGGTCCACTCGACAAAAGCAAGTTGAAGTACTAATTTATCGTAGAGATACCAACCACTAGATGTACTCCCACCATAGCTCTCCACCCTATTTGGCCGGAGGACAGAAGGTGATGAGGTACCGCGGCGCCCTGCAGGAGCGAAGGCTGGAGGAATCGTCGTAGGCGAAGCTGTAGGCCTGGGGGCAGATGGCCTTAAAGAGATGGGCGAAGAGCGTCGGCTTGCAGATCTTTGGTGATGCATACTCGCCGGTGCAGCAGTACTTGGCGGATTTCAAAGCCAAGCAAGCACTCTTGCATCCCACCACTTTGGATCCTCGCTTCACCTCTAGCATGGAGGGGCAACACATGTTCAGGTTGACCTGGCAGGCTGCAACGCCGCAGCCAACCCCGCCCCCAACTGGTGTCATGGACACTGGCAGATTAAACCCATCAACCAGGCTAACGTCGTAGTAGTGCAGAGCCGATTTAGAGGTACCCAGTGTCATCTCGACCACGGTGGCCGGTGGTATGCCTCCTGTACCCATGCAGTGAAGTAGCCCAGCGCAGTCGCCCGTCTCGCACGAGCCCTTCCCCTTCTCGTCGAAGCAGCAGCCTTGCCTTCCCCATATTCTGCCCGACCACCCATCAGGGACGTTTAAGACCACTTCCTCACCGCAGCCAAGATGGAAGCCCCCATTTTCAGGGGTTGGGTGGCCAGCACCACCAAGGATCCCTGGCCAGACGCTCTCGTTGCAATTGTTTACAAGGATGAGTTGCGTCCCGCCTGCACCAAACAAACAAAAAGAACATGATGAGACTCGTTTCTTCTGCTACATAAAAGAATGCAGTTACTGAAGACGAGACCATACTTGAGAATGGGATGGAGAAGAAGGCGTAGAGGAGAAATGATAAGAAAATGTATATTGAGCTCCTCATTCTTGGTTGTGTTCCAAACATGCAAGCCACAGAATGAGAGACTGATTGGATGAAATAAAGTCTGAATTGGAAGAGGAAGGAGTTGGATGTACGAGGAACTGAAGAAGAAGGAAGGAGTGGGTTCCTTTAATTCCGGCAGCGTGAAACTGCATGGGGAACCGTTTATGAAGGGCACAACTCTTCCCAAGGGTCACTTACTTTCTTATCATGTTTTCTTCGCCTTGCATCTTTCCTCCATTAGTTGCGTTGCGTTCGTATGTATCCCTTGCTTTGATTAGAAGCTTTCTTCCACTAGTTTCATTTAGTTTATTGGGGCTAGATGGGGCTCTTGACCTTTATTTGATACCTAGTGGTGACGAAGGGTGGTCTTTTAAATCTTTTTGACAAAAAACACGAAAGTGCCGCTATTTACACTCCGTTAAATTCTTCTGTCCCTCAGATAAAGAGAAAAAAAGAAATTTTTTTACTCGAATTACACCAACTTTCCCATTAATTTTTTATGCTCCCCCCAAACCTAAACACCCCTAAAAAAAATTGTCTTCAACTCTTGTACCGGTCGGCGCCACGGCAACTGTGAGTCAATCTCAA
Organism: Saururus chinensis; assembly: GCA_035235625.1. NCBI lineage: Eukaryota > Viridiplantae > Streptophyta > Magnoliopsida > Piperales > Saururaceae > Saururus > Saururus chinensis. The sequence goes on from CP141145.1 coordinate 41,621,321, forward strand.
GCCCCCTCCTTCCCGCTCTGCAGGTCACTTGAGGCTTGGTAGCGTTATTTTCGTATTTTTATAAATATGATGATGAAAAATTTTACTCGTAGTTTTATGATCAAATTAAGCAAATTGCTCGGTCCTTAAGACATAATTCGCCTTCTTTAATAGTGTTTAGGACTCTTTAGCGTCTGCCTCACAGGATAAGACGATCAAACACGTACTTTAGGAGCACCTCCAACACAGTACATACATTATGTATTGCTCTCACAGAATATATGGAGTTAGAAATCCAGAATAAGATTCTTGCATAAATTATTTTTAATGATTTTATAGAAAATCCCGTTGAAGACATCATTTCCCGTTCAAACAAATGCATCTATCCATTAACGGACATATTCTTTAGTGCAAAAAATTAAACCAAATAAATATAAAACTAAACCAAATAAAGTTGGGTTAAGAAAAAATCAAACCAAATGAATTTATCCGGTAAATATTTATCTTGTTGACCTAACCCTATCCGACCTAGCCGCGCGTGCAAATCGAGCCGGCGGGGATAGCAGTGCGCATTAGCCCACCTAGGTGCATGGCTCCAATATGTCTCTCCCCTACAAAAGTTGGTTGACTAAATAGACTAACTTTAAAGGTCAAACTTATGCTTTATATACCAACAATATCACATTTTTCTAGGCGATGTGAGATTATTTACTCTTTCAATTAATTTACATTTGTGATTCTCATTCAATATAAAGTGGGCTTCGGCTCTTTCTACTATATGAGCTTGACCCACTTAAATAATATAGGCTTGACCCACATAAATATCATGTCCACCTTAATAATATGGGCTTAACACATTAAATCTAATGCCCACTTCTAACAGTTAGATACTTGGCCAAAGCTCAGGCTTGGTCAGGGCAAGCATGGCTACTTGGCCAAATCTCTTGCCTGGCTGGGGTGGGTGTTGGCTAAGGCAACCAATCCTGGCCTTGATATGGCAGTGTGGAGGCTTGGCATGGCGGCCAAGCCCTACCTGGGTCTGTAGCAGACTAGAGGCAGGTAGTGACCTGGCTTAGGCCGAGGCCGATGCCAAATCTGGCCTAGGCTTTGATTAGGTTGTAGCCAATAAGGAGGGGGCAAGCGAGAAGGGAAGAAGGGGCTGAGACTAGGCAACCGGTAGTCATAATTGTGCTGGAGAAGAAAGGGTGGGGAAAATGGGGTAAAAAGATGAGAATATATTTTAAAGAATGAGGCTATATGCACCCCAAGAATCCCCACACCACCCCATTTTACTTATAAATTTATGAGGAGGTTTATGGGGTTATTGGGGTATTGAGAGGATTATTGGGGTGCATATAGCCTCATTCTATTTTTAATCATGAGAGATGAATGAGACATTTGAATAAGGAGAGTTGGGGTAAACAAAAAATTGTTGAAGTAGAAATGTAGTGGGGTATATATAGCCACATTCTAAAAGAAAAGAAAACACACACAAATCAAACAAAAGAATTACTCCTTCTATCCTAAATTAATAATTTTATTTGATATAAAAAAATTATTTCATATTAATAGCTCTATATTAAATTTAAATGGTTGGGTACTTAAAAAAGAACATCATAAACTTATTTTTTTCTCTTATATGTGAATTTTATCATTCAATAAAAAATATTATTTTTTTAAATATAGCTATTAATATAAGACATAAGAAGTATAAAGGAATCATTTAATTCATTTTGGCCTACTGTGAGTTTCAGTTCAGTCTTCAATAGGAGGCCGATTAAGGAATTCCTAATGTAAACTAATAAGAAATGGAATTTTTGCGACAGCCCATACTCGTCGTGTGGCTCAAGAGAGAAAAAGACCTAGAACATGAATAAATTAACAACGTAAGAACGAATTCTGTTTCATGAACTGATCGTGATGGGCAATGGGGTCATACGAATTTAGAAATTTTAAGATACCAGTACTTACTGGAATTGCTTGAAATAAGTAACTAAAGCTTTGCCCTATCTATTTGCACGCATAAAGGGAAGCAGTCTGACGCAGCAGCTTCCTACTTTGAATAAAGCACTGGCCACTTGCTTCCGTATATGATGGAAACTATATAGCATCATGTTACAATTTTTCTCATTATTGCTGCAATTTTTCCCCCTTTTGTGCATAAGAAGTTCATTCTAGCTTAGATACTAAAGCTTTGCTCTATCTATTTGCACATGAAAGGGAAAACAAGGGGGCATGTAGCTTTTACTTTGGATAAAGCAGCGTCCACTTCCATCCGCAGATGATAGAAACGTTAAGTACAGCATCATGTTACAGTTATCTGATTCATGTCTGTAGACATAACTCACAACGTGCAACGTTTTAAATGATTGAGTGGCCCCAAGTCCCCAACTAACGAAGTCGCTACTAATTCACATATAAGTTAGCACAAAAGGGGAAGGCTTGGGGGTGTGGATGTCAAGTTCTAGGCCCCAACGATAAGGTCATCAAACTAACATGGCAGCATCATCAACAAGAAGGCCACTGAGCTGGTCTTGGTCGGACTACCATTTTTCTTTTGTCGGCGCTCTTTGTCACAACAATAACGAGTGTGAAGGTTCGGTTCCACCTAGTGCCGGAATAGGTGATTCGACCCAGTTCCTCGTGTCCCACAAATAACACCAAACCACTGCATTTAGCTTTTTTTAAAAAAATCCACCATCATGTGGACTATCAAGTAACCAACATCCACATTCAATGCCAATACCTATTTGGGTTTTAACTGTCTAAAAATAATACTCCATCCCACATTATTAGCTCTATTTGGCAAAAAATACATATTCCATATTAATAGCTCCATTTTGTTCACTTTAAGTAGTTGAATACTTAAAAAAAAGTATCATAAGCTTATTTTTTTTTCTCTTATATTTTGGTTTTACTATTTAATAAAAACCACTAACTTTTAAAATGTAACTATTAATATTAGACGAAGGGAGTATAAAACAACATTTTTAATTCGTGACAACATAGAAGTGTATAAGACCAGAAAAATTCTAGAGACACAAAAACAAAACATTACATGGGATGCTACACTATGCTTTTGTATTTAGACTATGATCTGCCACTCCACGACCTCACTGTAACTGATAAGATGAAAAACTGAAGCCCAACCTATTCTCGTTACTAGCCTTCAGCTCAAGCTTTTGAAAGGGGCTGCATATAAGACATCGTAAATCAAGACATGTATAAACCAAGGGGGTACATAAATTACCCATTTTATGAATATCAATGGTTGGAAATATAAAATTTAAAACCAAGTCCACCTGCTATTAGGGTCATAATAGAATCCATTGATGGAACCATCACTGCAAGAGAAGCAAACATAGTAAAATCCTGCAATCGTCAGACCACAATCAACCCCAACATTGACAAAGTATTGTTCCTTCCATCTCTGCAACAGCAACAAAAACGTAGTAATTCCACAGTTAATGGACCACATTTAAAGTATGCTTTCATACTATGCTCATGTTTTTTAGGATTGGAAAACTGACATACCATAAATATGTATGCGTAGTTGCTCAGGTCCAAAGATTTGCCACCATCAGTTTCTACCTGGCTCTGTAAGTGAAAAACAAGATCACTACCAGTGGTAAGAAGCTAAACTAGTTGATCACAAAAACTTCCATACCAAGAGTGGGGAGAAAGCTTGGAATTTGGACCAATGTCTCACATCATCTTCTGGCCTGTTATAAGCAAATACTTGATGTCACTAATATCATGTCAAAAATGAAATATAATTTTCAAAATATATATGCGAGACAATTTGTCTCACTGTTCTAACAATACATCAAGAGGATTTTTTTTATATAATTCCATAAAATACACATTAGCTTCCAATATACACTGTGTTTCTAGTACTCAAGAAGGCTAAAACATACGTTGCTTCCCACTTTCCAGTGAAAAAGGTATAGTTCTTCATATCGACAATTTCCCCCTCCCAAAATGTCACCACCTGGACATCAACCAAGTATTCATGAAATTGAAAACACCATGGATAATTAATTGCGCGTCAACGAGTCAACAAGCAGAGCGGAAACTGTTCAGACATTAAAAACTGATATGCCACCAGCCAAGCTGAGATAAAATCGTTCTTAATACTAAGCCTGATATTGGCTTGTCAGAGACTTTGCTCAACTGAAACTTCGTACTATGGCTTTTATCTTATATTTGTGACTTTACGTGAAGGACAGATGAATAATGAGCATTGTATATGACGTAAACATAGAAACAAGGTTTCGTTTTCAATCATTTTGGTAAAGGGTCATTTTGGGTTCATTTCATTTTGTTTCGGGAAAGTTTTGAAGTATAAAATGAGGAAGAAGAAAAAGGGGAAACAAATGAAGCACAGGGAGAAGAGGAAACTCAAAAACATAACTTGCCTGAAATGTAAAAACCCAAAAATAATTTACCTAAATAATAAAAAACCTAAAAATATCTTGCCTAAATTGTAAAACAACTAAAAATTAACCTGCCTAAAATGTAAAAAATTAAAACTTAACCACTTAAAATACAAAAAATCCAAAAATAACCTGCCTAAAAAGTATCTTTTGCAAAATTTCGATGAAAACCATGAAATTATCGAAATATATTTCAGCCCAAGCACATTTCACCGAAAATAACAATTTTTTTCAAAAATATCGCAAAATTTGTTACTATGGATGTAAATTGGCTTCTAAGCATTAATCAATTCCCTCAAAATTCTCAGGTCAATCAGCAACAGGAGTGATATAGGACAATTAGTACATTCATGTATGGATAAATGAAAGGTTGCATTCAAAGTCCAAGTCCAGGAGGTTTTTGGAGGTTTTGACTTTTGTATAAACAATAAGGTAGCGTTAGTAGGCTAAACGATGTGACTATCGTTTGTTTGTGTTAAGGTAGTCTAGTAATCATACAACTACATAAAGCGCCAAGGGTGACCATAGTTTTTTTGCCAAAACTTCCTATATTGCCCTCACATTTCCCATAATGTTCCTGGATATAAGTTAAAAATGTGTGTGGTTTGGGTGTATTTTAGTGAAACCCTTTACTTAGCTTCAACATAGAATAATTATTCAATAAGAATCTTTTACATGGCTGCCACGTGTCAGACTAATACTAGTTGACATGACATGAGCCCTATTTTTTACATAGCGTAATTTCAAACTTTGTAAGGTTATATTTTTCACTTGTAAACTTGGATTCGAACGTTCTCGGCACTACTAAATAGCTCTTAATGAGCTCTACCAAATAAGATTCCATATGAGTATGTTTTCTTAATTTTTTTATGAGCCTACGCATACAACACGGTTCTTGATAATAAATTTTTGCTTTTTTGGTTATATTATACATGCTCGAATTCACACATTTTGGAAACCATTGGAAAATTCTCGGTGAGCTCTATCAAATGGGACCTATTGCCAAATTATTCTTAGATGTGAAAAGTGTGCTTCACGACACAAAATTCTTCAACACCATTGTCCTCTCCAACCTCTAGCTTAATATTAAGTCCCTGAGATTTTGACTCAGGGTAATGGAAGGCCAAATCACATATCAACCGATATGTACCCATATCAATGACGACGATTAATACTAAATTAATTTCTTATTTTAAAAAAAAATATTTATTAAAAAAACACATTTGAAACCCAACCTCTTGAGAGGTTTAATGACAATGTTTTTGTTATATTATTTTTTTTTAATTCCATGAGATTAATATGGGTGGGACCATACAATTTACATAATTTTTTTTCTAAATATAGTGCTCCACAATTATGCATTTACTTACACATCTAATTTAGGGGCTTTTCTATAATATTCCTTTGACTCATATTATGAATTTATTTAGTTCCAAAATGAACTAATTTTAGAGCACTTAATATGGGAAAGAGCACTTATATGGCCCATATTTTTAATACACAATTATGATGAGCCTAATACACTATACAAAAAGTTAGCCCACATTTGAATTTATTGATAACTTGACTCATCTCATTTAAGAATCTTATGAGGGGGTCCTCATCTAAGAATCACATACTCAACCCCCCTCCGAGTCAACACGTGTTACTAACATTAGTATTATATGATCACATTTAACTTTTTTTCGTCTATTATGCTTTAAGAGAATTGGTATGATAATATTTTATCAATTGTATTAATTTTTAATATATATTAGAGCTTTGTAGCAATTTCAATGTGTATCAAGCGTATCATTGGTGCACACTTATATCCATGGTCATCGCTACTCTTATTGATACCTATAAAGCCTTCCAGGCTTGCAGTTGCCTACTACAAGTGTATTTAAATAGGTATAATGCTTATAATTATGCGTGCGTGTAATTTACAATCATTATGATCATGGAAGTATGAATTGTACTTGTAGCATGCAAGGGAGACCTTTGTTTGATAGATACTATATTTCTATTTTTTTTTTTAACTATTATATATTTGCACTTGCAATGCATGTAAAGCACCAAAAGTGATGATAGATTTTGTCAAATTTCCTATATTATCCTCACAATTCCAATAATGCCCCTAGATATAAATTGGAGTTAATATATGGTTTGAGCGAATTTGAGTAAAACCTTTTACTTAGTCAGCAATGTACACTAAGTATGTATTATCAAATGATAATACAAATGAGACCCCACATAATAAACCTTTTGTATGTTCTTCTTACAGTAGGAAAGCTCTCGATTAACTCTATCAAACCACATAAGTATATTGTCTCAAACTTTTTTATGGATCCCACGCACGCAGCATGCTTCTCAATAATAATTTTTTATATTTTTTCTTATATTACACATTTTTTGTTTCGTACATTTTTTACACCATTAAATTTTTTTTATGAGCTCTATTAAATGAGACTTGCCGCCAAACTGGTCTTAAATATGAAAAGTGTGTTTAATGGAGCATAGTCCTTCAACACCATTGTCCTCTCTAACCTATGACATAATATTATGCCAATAAATTTGGACTTGCAGTTACCTGCTACTAGTGTATTTGGGTTAATATTGTGCTTATAATTAAATGTGTGTAATTTATGATCATTATAATCTTGAGAGCATGTACTTTAACTTTAGCTTGCAAGTGTGTACATTCTTGCCCATCATTGTAATGTATGAATTCATGTATATAGCATGTAATAAAAAACTAAAAAGTAGTATGTTGAATGAAATTTTATTTTCGATACATGTGTTTTAGTACCGTGCCCTTTCCTTGAGGAGTCAAAAATAGCTCTTGTGGATACAAGAATTGCTTATCTTCCTTGTGAATTCAATGGCACATTCTTGACATCGATGTTGGTCATATCCTTTCTTCTACACTCGCTGTGTCAAGGAGCCTCTGTCGAAGGGTGAACTTAATTTTCAGCAATTTCAACCCTAACACCATATCTCTATTTCCAAAATCCCCCAATTTTGCTCAATTTTAAATCCTTAGTTCACAGTTAAGCCAGTCCTATTTTATCCTGATTCCAAAGTGGTTGTAAAACCTATTGCATACACATGCACACATGCAACACACACCTTCATGCAGAAAAATACACACGTGAGTGCATAGACACAAAACAACTACTCAACAACATTTTTTTTCCACAAAAAAGAAGAAATAGAACGTATTTCTTACTGGAGTGTCTGTCAAAGGAACATTTAGGGCCTCCATGGTCCCACATAGATAACCATGATCAAGATCACAACCTTGAATTCTCACATTCACTTTCCAAGCTTCATCCTTTTGAAAACTTGAAACATTTTGAGTTCCAGAAAAAGCCTGCATGGAATTGCTCAAAATAAGTATTGAAGAGGCATACAGATGCAAAAAAGTTCAGCAAATAAATATCATTTAACAGGAAAAAAGTCCAAATAAAAAAACATGGATGTAAGACATCTCTCATCTGCTTCTTGATTTCTAACAGCCTGATGCAGTTCTAAATTTTACATCCCTCCTTTACATTTTTGTTAATTTGCCATAACAATTCTACCTTCTACTCAATCCCATCACTCTAACCTCCAGACAATACTCCAATGACTCTGTCTAAACCTCTAACTCAAAAAGATAATTCACATTAACAATATAGATTTTTAATCCTTAAGCTTGTGAGTGCTAAGTTGTGAATTGTACATGTACCAGAATTCGAGTAAGATGCAGATGAGCACAAGAATAAATATTATTGTAACATATATTGTGAAGACATTCACCCCTCCCACACTCAGAAGTGTAAAGGTATGCATCACAAACATCCCTCAACAGTAATATTAAGGTTATTGTAAAAATACTGTCGATTCTAGCAATGACCTCAACTCACCTGTCCCACACTCAGAAGTGTAAATGCAGGAGGTAGCGCATGTGTAGGACTTGCACCTAGCATTTGGAACAATCTCTTTTCATTTTAGAACAGTAGAACTAAAAGAACGCAAATAAGGTTAAAATTAAAAAAGAAACACTTAATGCCACGAAACAAATTTATAAAGCTTTAATCACATTCAGCCCAATAACATATGCAGGTTAAAAAAAAAAGCCACTCGGGATTATCATTTTTTCTTTGGCTGCATCCCTCTCAGCATTATCCGTTTTTTTATAGAATAGGAAAATTATATTCCCTCCATCCCATATTAAGTGCCCTATTTGGTTAGTTTATTTTGAAAAACCAAATAGGACACTTAATATAAGGCAGAGGGACCATATAATAATATGATCGTAACTTTTTTTCTTTCCCCATAGTCTATATTATACTTGCTGCACTCCTTCAGTTAAGCAAAAACGAAACTTTAGCAGATTATTGACAGAAACGAAGTTCGCACTCCAAGAAATTAATACAGACTTCGTAAAAAAAAATCATAGACACTGAAAAGGGCGTCAATGGAAAATACGGTGAATAGTTCAATTAGGAAAAAAAATAATACTGTGAATAGGAACAAATCCACAACTATAGAATCAAGAGGAGCAAAATTCTATCCATCAGTAGCAAAAATTCCTCTCAATATGCTTCAAAAAAGTGTATTAGCTATTGCAATCCCGCAGATAGTACGCCGTGACGCTAAAACCAACATCATCTGGCCAAAAGACGGCATTCAAGCAAAGAATCTATTAAGTCTTCTACAACTCAGAAAGTAAAGAAAAATATGCCTTTTTTCAAGTCTTCTACAACTCAGAAAGTAAAGAAAAATATACCTTTTTTCTAAATACAAACATTCTTTCTCAAAGTAACTAATAAGAGGGTGCGAAATCGGAAGCAGAACATTGAATCAACGTCCGAAAATCAGAAATTTTGGGTACCTGAAGCCTGAGAAGGCGCCGAGCTTTCAACCAGTCTCACCGGCATTTTCAGCTCCCTCGTAGGTTTCGAATCGGAGTGAAGAAATACTTCGAACCACTAGCCGGTCCAAAAATTCCCGGGCTGAGTCGAAAAATGACAAATCCCCGTGCCCTGTGAAACACGGCCACCCCCGGTAAGTGTGTAACTGTGTTCAGAGTACAGAACCACCGTGGGCTGAGTTTTTCATATGAAAATTAGTCGTCTGGGGCCGGCTCGATGTCCCTTATTTGAACCGTCAGCGCAAATGAAGATGTTGCTGACTAAACCGGTTCAATTACTAATGCCCCGAAACAACCCGGTTCATCAGTTGCCACGCCTCCACTCTAGCCTAACGTGTTTTTTTGTCAAATTCTTTTGAAACATGTTCTCTTTTCTCTCTTATTATCAGCTGAAAGTGGCTATTTGCATCAATCATCATAATTAAAAGGTGTTTATTGCCTCTTATTTCAATTTCTGTAGTCTCCTTACAAAAAAATTACTTCTGCTCCTCTTACCATTTATTTCGTAAAAAGACCTTCATTAGTTAGCTATGTGTGATTAGTTTGTGTTTTGAAACACTATCAAATGGCAGGCTAAAGTCCGTCAATAGTACTTTTTAGTAAAAAGATCTTGAAATAATACTTATAAATTAAGGGAAGCATTTTTTATACTCCACTCTGATAGTGAGCTGAGCGCAAGGAATGTCTTAGAAGCGTCCATCTTCAAGATCAATGGTGTATATGCTTAGTGCATGTTAGTGTAAAATTATTTAGGCTAACATACGTTAGCGTGTGCATTGTCGATCTCGAAGATGTACACTTCCCCGATATTCCTTATACTCATCTCATGTTAAAGGAGCATGAAAAATGCTTCATACATCGAAAAGCTAATGAACAATTAATCTATGGCCATTACTATTGGAAGCGAAGTTAATAAATCGAATTTGTTGTTAACAAAAAAAAAAAGACTAATATGGTATATGGATGCATCCACGAAGCATGATCAGAGAAATCCGTTTCGACTTTTGATTCCATGCATCTCTTGAGAATATTATGGATATGCTGGAAGGAGAGAGGGGATAGAGGAGGAGTAAAGGGAGGCATTTTCTATAGAAAATAATATTCATACTTTATATTTTTTATATTACAACCTTTACATTACTTTTGATTAAATATAGAAAGTGGGTCCTACTTGACAACATGAAATTTACTTTTTCTTATCTAATAAATAAGTAGTGTAAGACCTACAAATATAAAAAAGTAGTGTAGGAATATCACTAGTCGTTTTCCATGTTTGTCACTATATAAAGAATGCATTGGAGCCCATTGGAGCCCTTCATCATAAGATTGTTGGTGAACTAATGATGCTAACATGCATTAGCATATATGTAGTTAATCTTAAATATCAAGAGCTCCTATACATTCTTTAGATTAAGTGTCTAAAATGTTTCCCTAAGATGGGAGATGGACAAGTGTGAACTTAAGAATTAAGTTAATAACATACTAATGCAAGCTTAAACATTGACCTCAATAACACGTCTATTTCCCCCCAAAAAATGCTTAGAGCCTCCTACAACAAAAAAATAAGAGACATTCTTTTTACAACCTAATAACCCCCACACCCCCCTATAATTTTACTCATGCCACCCCAACACCTCAAAATTTCTTGAAGTTTTTTGGTGGGTAGTATCCTCAGCCAAATAAAATTGATTTGGATTGAGGCCTTAAGTCCCAGTTAAATTTTGTATATTGTGACGGTGACCGCCTCCCGCTAGAAGTTTTTAAGTTTCGTAGAAGAGAGTACCCTCCAACAAATAAAACTACATTATATAAAAAATAAAGGTTTTCATCAATTTTTGCATATTGTGGTGGTGACTTTTTCCGCCATGAACTATCTAGAAATTTTTAAAAAAATTAAAGGTTTCTTGGCGGGGGATACCATCCGTAAAATAAAATTTATTTACACGGAGATCGTAGTTTTCTGTCAAATTCTGTATATTTTAACGGTGACTACCCCTTGCTAAAAATTATTCAGAAGTTTTTCAGATAAACAACAAGGCAAGAGAGGAAAAAAATCATAAAGATGAGCCGTAAGTGAGGGGGGAAAAGGAAAATGGTGAAAGAAGAAGAGGCAAAAGTGATAAGGGGATATGGAAGAGCTCGTACCTTAGGAAGAAGATTGAGAATGAGATAATAAAAAGGAAGAAATAAAATTAAAATAAATAGTAAGAGACCGGGAGTATTTAGTAATTTGTTTATTTTTTTTTATGGTGTGTAAAATATGAGAGGCTTTTTAGGGGGAAATAGCCGCGTTCTACCTCAAATAGCTGTTTTTTCATTAAGTTTTATACATAGAACATTTCTACATGTATCTCTTCAATATTCCACGAACTCCCTCGGAATATCTCACAAATCAAACACAATGAGGATATCTCACGAATCAAAACAAGAAAGGAGCTTATAGAACTCCCTCAATACCATCATTCCTTGTTTTAATCAAAGTCATCAGCGGCCTCCTGAAAGGACGGAGTCAGGCATGGAGGAGAACGAATTCGTGACGGCCTTGCCAAATGAAGAATGCTCGACGTCCTCAAGCCCCATGAGTCGGAAGACCCAATCATCCGGGGAAAGATCCGGCAATGGTGCATCCCCATTCAAAACCTGCATCACTTGTCTCATGCTCGGCCTGGCTAAGGACAAGGGGTGAGAGCAAAGGACCCCGAGCTTCATCACTAGCTCCAACTCCTCCTCATCAAAATCGATTCCCAGTTTCGGGTCCCTCGCGTCCAGAATCGACCCACACCTCCAGCAATCCAACACGAAGTTGACCAGCCTTTGCTCACGGGAGGAGCTCGCCTGCAGGTCTATTGGCTTCCTGGCGCAGGTCACCTCCAACATGAAAGCTCCAAACGCGTAGACATCGGTGCTGGTAGTTGCCTTCCCCGTCGTGGTCAGCTCCGGTGCTATGTAGCCTACTGTGCCCACCACCCGTGTCGTTTGAGGGTCGCTTCCATGATTGTACAATCTGGCTAGGCCGAAGTCCCCTAGTCGGCCATTGAAGTCTCTGTCAAGCAACACGTTACTGGCTTTGATGTCTCTATGTAGGACGACTTGCTCCCATTCTTCATGAATGTAGAGCAGCCCCGACGCTACTCCTTTGACTATTTTAAGTCTTCGGGACCAGTTGAGGGTTGGTTTGTGGCCGAACAAGAACTTGTCCAAGCTTCCGTTGGGCATGTAGTCATAAACCAAGAGGAGCTCGCCCTTGCGTCTGCAGTAGCCGAGAAGTTGCACCAAGTTGCGGTGCCGCAGACGGCCGAGGCTCACGATCTCGGCCACAAACTCCCTCATTCCTTGTTTTGATTCGTGAGATATCCTCTTCACAGCGATTTCCACCCTGGAGGTGGGTAACACACCTTTGTAGACCCTGCCGAAGCCCCCTATCCCCAGGAGCTCTCTATCTCTGAAGCCATTCGTGGCTATGCATAGATCTTTGTAGGAGAGCCTGTGAGGTCCGTAGTCGTGCTCCCAATCTTCGAGAACCTCCGCATATTTGATTTTCCTCCTTACGATAAAGACTAGGGCAACAATTGTTACCAAAACAAGAGACACTGAAACTAATACCAGGCTTAGAGTGGAAATATTGGGTTCAGATTCGGTAAGGCGATGAGTTGGGAGCAAAGGCAGGCGGGAGATGTCAAGTGCTTGAGCTTGCCCGTTCATCTTGAAGCTCCATCCAAGAACATAATGAGACGTGCCGAGTGTACCAGTCGCTGATGAGAAGCCCACATACATCTTCTCTGATATGATAGGAGACAAGTCGAGCTCCGTGGACAAGAGAGGAGTACCGGGTTTGGGAACATCGATGGGAGCTAAAGTTACAGTTAGTAGCTTCTGCATTCCATCGTAGTCTATCCAAATCTGAAGCCTTTCTCCGCCGCTAAGCCTCAAACTCCTGAACTCCCCAGTGAAATATCCGGCTGAAGAGTCGTTCCTGGACCTCAGGCCGTTGACAAGAATTCCGACATGGTTGTTATCGTTATCACCCTGTGCCTGCTTATTTTGGGACGTATCCAGCTCCACGGCGACGACCCGGTTGGACGAAATGCCGTCGTTGTTGGTATTGAAGAGACCCAGGTACTGGGAGGGTTGAGAAGTTGAGAAGTTCATAGAAGGGACGATGGCAAAGGCCATGCCATGGCCGGAAAAGCCTGGAACTTCTGATATGATAGCAAATACGAAGTATGTAGAGAAGGAGAGGGCACCTCCGTTTGAGGAGCGTTTGAAGCGGATTGGAGAAGAGTAGAAGGCCTGACCCGTAGCGAGCGGCGTTCGGTTGGTGAGCTTGAGAAGGTTGTCAGTGGTGATCTGCGCAATGCCCTCTAAGCTCATGTTAGCTCTAGCAGTACTGAATCCCTCGAAGACGAATTCAGTAGTGTCCGAAGCAGCAAGCTGCAGGAAGAAAAACAAGATGAGAAGCCTCAAAAACATTGCTTCAAGGCTCCTGAAGTCTGAGGCTCTATCCTTCTCTCATTCCGAATGTCAAACAGCACTTAAGAGGGAGGGAAATCGTTGTGCGCGCGTTGTGCAGTGTGCACCAGGCTCGTTGATCACTTCTTCAAAGTGGCTACAAAGCATTGCTTGGTTCATGTTGCACTACGTAGACCTTTCTTCCATCAATGCGCGGGGAAATTTCGTTCAGGGGTATTGACTCTATTGACTTCTGTTATATTTCCGATATGGAACGGCAACCGCGTGGGTGAGAAAGGAAGGCTTAGCAGCTTATGGGCAGCGGATATACACATACAACGACGAGAATGACTTCTGTGACTAATTCTACGATATTACGCCTGTTCGACACGGCAAACTATCAAGTCCATACATTCGGCACAAAGGGAGTACTTCTAGACAGTGATCATGACCTTCAAGGTTTAATTCCTAATCTTGCATGGCCCCCATTTTTGGCCCTACAATGGCAATTCGTTTTTCAAATTTGCAAGTTTGCAACTAGAAGATTTATGCCCAAGGATTGTTTCTAGAAAGTGTCTATCTGCACCCCTAGAAACTCCTCAGTACCCTGTTACAGAGAAAAAATTAGGTAATTTCTAATTTTTCTTGTACCCCATATGCTCTCACGTTATTTTTCAAGTCATTACCCTCAAATAAACTTACAAAAAAAGTTACAGTGCCATGACTTATAGTCTCCCATGCATCTCCTACATTGGCAACAATCTTCCTTGAGTACACGTTGGCAAAGCTTCGGAAAGCAACAAACTTTTGGATCATCGATCACTTCTCCCGGTGTGATTTTGGGTTTGAACGTTATTGGCATCGTGGATTTGGGTTTTGTGTTTAATCACTTTAGAAACCCTATTTTTCCCTCTTAGCATTTGCCACCGCTGAAGCGACGGTCGTTGGGGAACATAGTTGTAGAGTGATAAAGAAAGCTTTGATCTATTGGGGGAAAAGAAGGGCTTAAGAACAAAACAACAGTAAGCAGGGGACGATCAAGAGTTTTTTAAGGGACAACAGGTTTTAATCTTCTTTACCTCAGTAGTATTACTCATCATCTTGCATGCATGAAGTTTCTCATTATTGCTTTCACTTAAATTAATATTGTTTTTGATGAATTATAAATCCACTGAAGTGAAACTAAAATCGAATTATTACGTAATTTGCCCCGGCAATATTTTTGGAGATGCTCTCACGGTGGCGCCCCTCAACAGATTATATGGACCCATACAGTGGGAGCCCACTGAGATAGCAGATGGTTCTCACTTGCGCCTCAGCAATGTTTTTGGAAATGCTCCCATAGTGGGTGCCCCCTGACAGATTAAATGGAATCATACGGTAAGTGGCGACCAAGAGGGCAAGAGGTCTTTATAGTCTCGACAATGTTTCTGGAACTGCTCTCATGGTGGGCGCCCCCTGACAATTTACATAAAATCATATGATGGGTGGCCACTGAGAGAGAAGAAGGTTTTTATTGGAGTCTCGACAATGTTTCTAGAACTGCTCTCATGGTGGGCGCCTCCCGATAGTTTACATGGAATCATACGGTAGGCGGCCACCGAGAGAGTAGAAGGTTTTTATCGGAGTCTCGGCAATGTTTCTAGAACTGCTCTCATGGTGGGCAGCCACCGAAAGAGCCAGAGCAGTCACTCTGGAACTATGGTCACGGTGGCACAACATTTCTCCAAAAATTTGAGCCATTTCAACATGTAACCCCATTACTTAAATTAAGGGAATTTAAGTAATATAAATACTATTTTATCCCACATCACAAATCATGAACATAAAAGTAACATCAATTGAGCTGTGGTTTGAACCCCCCCTGTTACATGCTTTTTTTACCTCAAAATATTGCTTGCCCAATCATGTCAAAAAGCTTATCAACCGGGCATCCCAAAGAATCAGCCATCAGGCACCAAAATAATCACCATCTTGATGTGAAAGATATAAGCATTGCTAACCAGTATGTTTATCTGGACGACAATCGATGACAAATTAACAATTCATTTACAATATATTGCCTCACTGTCCTACTACGGATTGTTCAACGTTTACAAGATAAGGTTAACAACTGCCACAAGGATTGATTCAAATCTCTCAGATGCACTCACAGTGCTTTGCATGTCTGCACAAATTGGTAAATCCCTGCACAGTCCATTTATAGGACTAAGAGTTGAATGAATTCCATCATATAAATCATATATCAACTAGTTGTTATCAAAACTAAAGTAGTAGAACAAATATCAGCTGGCCATGTGGGAAGCAACTAACACAAAAACACAATGAATGCTACCAATTGTCAATGAATCATATCTTTGCTCGTTTAGTCCCATGGCTTAGAGCTTTCCAAAAATTTCGAGAACAAATTTGATTCCACATTTGAATTGAAATATATATGTTTATAGACGAAAAACTATATCAAGCAAATCAAATCGTATAAGATAACACAGTTAACTCGAATAATGCATCTAAAACATTCTTCTAAGAGTGACAATGCATAAGTACTAATGTTGTAGATCAGGCAGACAGTAACAAATGTCTGTTCATTTACAGTAATACATTTAAAATAAGTAATTTATTCATCTTCTTGAGAAATATCATATTCTTGCCCTTCGCCTTCAACATTTGGTTTGTCACCACTATCCCTATTGTCACGGGATGCATCTTCATGACTCTCTCCTTTAATACAGTCATATTGAACTTCATTTTCTATCGAGCCTTCACTTTAACCTTGTATTGAATTCCACATTTGTGTCTTAACTAATTTAGACATAGTCCGTCGTGCCCTATTAGAAGTGGTAGGATGATCTCTTGGCATTTTCAAAGTAGCTTTCTTAAAAACACCTGCATAATGAGGCCATAAAGCTAATTAAACCCAAGTGAAAGTATGCGCATTTATTATGGAATATATGGTAAACACACTGCAAATACAAGGGTGTGTATGCAAGTTAGATACAAATAGAAAGCTTCCCTCATCTTAAAGTGCTTCGTTTGAGGTCTAATTACTTCTCAAGTAAGATACCCTTAGAGCTAGGAAATCTTACATATCTCCAAGTACTAGATATGACAGACAACTACTTATCAGGAACAATCCCTAAGAGCTTTGGCAACTTGACAGCAATGCGGACAAGACAGATCACAAAAGATTTAATTGCTTGTGGAAATTCTCTTGGTTTTTACAATGAAAGGGTGGTTGTGCAAATGAGTGGGAAGTCACATAGCTATTATACTACTCTTTCTCTTGTCACTAGTCTTGATCTCTCAGCAAACAATTTATCAGGGAAGATTTTAGAGGAAGTTATACAACTCTATAGTTTGCTTTCCCTAAATCTGTCTACAAATAACTTTAATGGGGTTATACCAAAAGACATAGGGAAATTGGCGAATTTGCAATCTCTAGATTTTTTCCAAAAATAAACTCTCTGGTGTCATCCCTTCCAACTTATCTAATTTGAATTTCTTAAATTGCTTGAACTTATCCCACAACAATTTGTCTGGAAAGATTTCAACTAGGAGGCAGTTCCAAACCTTATTTGACATATGGACAATTATAAATTCTATTTCACTTACAACGTCAAAAGCTAACCTTGTTATGAAGAAATTAAATTGACCAAACTGTCTGGAGTCATATTCTACAGAGACCATGAAAAAAAATCACAATCAGAAAACAACAAAAAAAAAACAGAAGAAATTTAAAGCTACAATTTTCAATACCAACGGAGAAATCTCGACAACTTAGGCGCAAAACAAACTTCCCTGGCGGACGACCTACAACGAAGGATGAGCTCGAGATTATGGTCACTACCGCCGCCATTGCATGGTGGGGAAGATGTTGAAATGGGAAGAAAAATTCATACCATGAAAATGTAAGTGAAAAACGACGGTAGAGCCCTAATTTCCACAACATAAATAGCGATCGAAGCACTGATAGAATTACTTGACGGATCACCGGCGAACAAGAGGTCGGAACTTGGTGAAGGAGGGGTCGAGGTCGAGGCCAAAATGCAGGGGAGGAGAGGGAGGGGAAGGCAGGGTGGTGTTGGGCTATCACAGAAAAGAGAAGACGAGGCGAGGCGAAAGGGGTATACAGTGAGCAAATAAAAGGGTTAGTAAAGAAAAAATATATTAAAATTCAAGTCGGGGTGTATATGAGAAAATTTTATAAATTACTATAGGTAAGAGAGATACGGGGTACTGAGGGGTTTTTAGGGGTGCATATAGACGCATTCTTGTTTCTATATCCACGCTTTTCGGCCTATGAAACGTTCAGTGACCAACTTTTCATGTGGCATGAAGCGAGTCTCCAGGCCTCAAAAGGTGTGTCGTAAGGTTTGTGAATGTCAAATACTAATGTATAAAACCTAAAAAATAGTTATTCCAGTAAAAGAAATTAAGTGATGATATTAAAAAAAATGAAAACTACATAATATTGAGTATATGAATTGGTAATGTACTTGAAGAAAGTACTAAGAACTGCAAAAGCTAGGAAATATCAAGAAAAGTTAGAAAGAACTCAATCAACTGTTCTGTTTTGACCAGTATACCAATGAAAACAAACTGACTACTCTATCAAAATGGGAATATACTTGCACTAAGGCTGTAAGATTTTACAAAGAAGAATCGTTTTCATGTTTCTTCACATTGAGAATTTGATAACTTCATATACAAACTCTATTATATATGTTGAGATATAAACCAAATAATAGCTCGCTTCTTGACAACTTAACTACGTACTTAAGCCATGGTTATTTATCATGGTAATGGAGACAAAGCCTTCGATTTGAATCATATGGGATGCAATTTTCTCCCATTTGTGTTTTGGAACATATTTTTTCTGAAGTCTAACTTTCAAATTTAGTGAAGTGTACAAATTTTCGTCATTTGTGTTCTTCATTATGTCCCTCCCCGTGCTAATTTTGATTGATGCCCTCAAGTACAAGGGGAGTATTTAGATATAAAATAAATAATATTCATCTTTTTAACAACTTAAGCTATTAAAAAACAACATTTTTTTGTTAATGACCTGTTTCGCAAATACTTGCAACTACCATATTAGAGTAACCACAATTGACAAAAAAAAAGTCCAAGTTGCAGATCAGTAGTGTTTACTAAAATCGTATTTTATAAATATTAATTTACGTTTACAAATACTTTCTCTATCCCACATTATACAACTCAAGTTTTTTTAAATGAACTAATATGCTTTGTATTGAGCAAAAGTTTATATGAGTTTGGGCTCACGTGCGACTACATGCGTGAGCCCAGACCCTTAGGGCAGTCAAATCCAAATCCAATGACCCATGCTATTTAGAGATTAAATATTTTGAATAATGTGGGCTATCTAATTTAAATCCGATAGTCCTAACGACATTAGCTTACGTGGTCAAACGTAAACTGAGGCCCACAGGCCTCTTTGCATAATATCGTAGCGCTTCAAGTACTTTAATTGAAAAATAAATAAATATTTGATATAGACGAAAATGCCCTTCCTAGTTATGTTTGAACCAAAATAACATTGATGGCATTTTAGTCTTTCTATCGATAAGCTGACATGGCAAGTTCAGTTGAAACCCGAACTAACAATGGATTTAGCTGAACTCAGTTGGTTATAAAAGAGGAATTAAATGAGAGTTGATTTCTGAATTCAAATTTCGAATTGAGTTGGAGCTATCTTCATGGAAGTTTGAGATCTGATCATCCTCGTGGATTTGAGCTTGTGATATCTAGATTTTATTTCCATGAATTATGTCAATTTTTGGATCGAGCATACTTTGTTTTCTATTTTACTGCTAAAATGAATTGAAATCCGTTGAAACTTTGTTATTCGATTCAATTTGGTTACATAGTACTTATATTTCATACATTTGATTTACAGCTGAAAATACAAATTTGAGTTTTACAATTCGTCATTCTCTATCAACTGAAATTCCTGCTGGTTCGCTGCGAATTTGGTACTATCGCTTGCATCAATATTTAAGCCATGTGACTTGACTTCTCTCAGGCAGGAGCGAATATCTTAAGAGAGTACCGATGAGCAGTCAAATCAGATTTCTCTCCAATTTATATTAATAATTTTATTTAATTTTTAAAATTTTAATTAAAATTAAGAGGTAAAAATTCTTTTTAAGCATAGCAAGTCATAGAGGAAAGAAGATCAGGGTTACATAGATTACTCCGACTTAAAAATCATGTCTTAGGAGAGAACTCCAATGAGTTTAGCGACAGCTCTGCATGCATTGACGAAAGAAAAAGGAGAAAGGGAAGAAAAAATGACTTTTTTTCTCTCGGGGTAAGCGTGAGGAAATAATTGAAAGAAGTATGGGTGCGAGAAA
This sequence comes from Saururus chinensis, assembly GCA_035235625.1. NCBI lineage: Eukaryota > Viridiplantae > Streptophyta > Magnoliopsida > Piperales > Saururaceae > Saururus > Saururus chinensis. The sequence goes on from CP141145.1 coordinate 41,641,456, forward strand.
AAAATAAAATATCTTATGGAGGGAAGTAAGAATTTGTAGGGTGGTAATAGTATCGTTCATATCGCATATGCCAGTACAAGCTACATCTGATAAAAACAAATGGCTCTTAGCAGGATTGAGTAAATCATTCTTGTCCGATGCACTACTACACAGGAGACCATTTGCTGCATGCAGACAAGCACAAAAAATTGCACAGGCCTGTGCAGATAATAACGTCATTGAATAATAATAATAACTACTATTCTAGAAGGAAGCCTTTGGAGGGCCGGCTCACTTATTCGTCGCCATATGGAAGGAGGGTGTTCTCAGAAAGATTATATAGTTCTCTCATAGGATCGAAGGGCAGGCTGTCTACCTGGTCTTATCCTGCTCGTTTTCCTTTCTCGCCATGGCAGATGGAGATAGCAACCAACCTGACCAATCCATGAATCACCAAGGTACTTCTCTCCGCTCTTGTATTCTGTGGCTCACTCTGGGAATTTGACAGCAGAGTATATTTTTTGTAAGTTCGAATTAATCTTCGATTTAGATGACAAACCCTTCTCCAAACGGGAGTTCTAATCTATCATTCATACTCCGTTGGCCATTGAATGTCCATCTACGGTAATAAAAATGAGTTGTCTTACCTAATTTCTTGTGTAAGTACTTGATAGATCGTGTCTGAACATGTCTATCTCTGGCCTTGTCTCAAGCTCCGGCCATCCTGTTGTAGATTTTTATTGTTAGATAAAGGCATGTCTTTATGATATCTTTATGATATCTTGTTGAAGGAAACGTGTTCTATGCTCCGCTATGATAGTGAGCCGAGTGTAAAGAACGCCCGGGAAGTGTCTAATTCTGAGATTGAATATGTGCTAGCGTGTGCATCATTCATCTTGATTTTGGACGCTTCCCAAACATTCTTTACATTCTGTTTACGTTAAAGAGGGAGCACAAAAATTGCTGCCCTTGTTGAAAGCCAGCATCTTTGAGCCAAAAAATCAGCTACTTGAAATCTTGCTGTTGATCCCAATCGCCATTTCTGAAATTAAACTTTAAATAAACAGTAGTCAAATAAATAAAGACTATTTGATGTTAATCTATATATATATATATATATATATATATATATATATATATATATATATATATATATATATATATATATATATATATATATGTATGTATATATATATGTATATATGAAAAAGTTTATATGAACCCGGGCTCATATAAATTTACGTGAGCCCGAGCTCTATAGGCCATCGGATTTATATCCGACGGCTCATAATACTCATGAGTTTAAACAATGAGTATAATCAATAAGTATTATGAGTCGCCGGATGTAAATCCGACGGCCCATAAAGCCCGGGCTCACATAAGTTTATACGAGCCTGGGCTCATATAAACAGGTCTCTATATATACACACACTAATAATATCTATCATCTTTTACCGAAAAGTCTATATTTGAGATGCCAAATTTGTTAAGGTTTAATGATTCGAGTTTCATGCTATTCATTAATTATTAGATTTTAAGTTGGAGGAATTAGTTATTAGGAAGAAAACCAAAATAGACCTTAAATGGGGATTTATGTTAGTTATTAGATACCCTCCGTCTTACATTAATATAATTGTATTTAATTTTTTAAAATAAACTAAAATCAAAATAAAAGTAAATTTGTTTATTTTAAAAAACTTAATAGATCTAGTAATTTAAGGAGGGAGGGAGTATTAATTTTGGGCCCCACTCCCAAATCCAATTTGCTCCCCTCGTATCATTCTTGCTTCCCCAGCCTAGAAGTAATGGCTCGGTCGGCCCCTAGTTAGTAGTTATACTATACTTACATAAAATATCTCCATTCGTCCTAGATAATAGTCTATTTTTTCTGTCAATTAGGTGTAAAAGTATAAATTTATATATTCATACATGGAACGACTTACTATTTTCTACAAACGACTAAATTCAAAAAAGTAATACTTGAGCAAATTAAGGGTACCAACATGATCATGTGTATTATATATCCAGTCACTTAGGCTGGTAAAAGTACTGTAGTAGTGTGCTCTGAAGGAAATATACGAAGTTCAAGAGGACATGTTTGAACCGAAACACAGACAGCTTTTACTTTAGGAGTTCCTGAGATCGAAGTTGCAGGTCGTTCTTGGGACCCGACTAGGAGTAAGACAAGTGGCCTCTTAGATCACCCTATCTTATCATCAATTCCCCCTCCATACATCATATGCACTAGGTAACGTAACATTGCGTAGGTAGGAAAATCGATCTCCTCTTTTTGAAGTGGGGGTTCGAACTCCACTTCTTGAAGAGTTAATCCTGGTCATCCCACTTAAGTTATGACCACCAGCATTTCCAAAACTTTTCAGATACAAAAAATGCAATTGATATCGTCACTGCCGAAAGTCAAAAGGGATGTTTTCTCGAGATAAGACAAGTTTTTCTTCCTTTAATGTCAAGATGATGCTCTTAAGAAAACGATTCTACATTTACCACAGGAGTGGCCACGGTGACGGAGAGACAAATTGCTCCCAAAAGGACATGGCCAGAAGTGGTGGGCCTAACTACAGAAGAGGCAGAAAAAAAGATTAAAGAAGACATGCCCTGCGCTATTTTTCAAGTGGTCCAGCCAGATGGCTTTGTCACTATGGACTACAATCAACGCCGGGTCAGGCTCCCTGTGGATGTACAAGGCAAGGTAGCAAGAGCCCCCATGATTGGTTGAGACTTGCAGGCTTCCTTATCTTGATCATTAAAATATGTAAACTTGCTATGTGATAATAGTATTTTGTTTAGCAAATAACAATGCTGGTTAGTTTCTATTTTTTTGTCGTTACCAATGATTGTTTATTGCCCATGCTGCCTATAATATTCGAATGGATATACCCTCATCAACCATTTTTCCTTTCTACTTTTATCAGTAACATTAATGGATCAGCACCTGTAATTTGTACTTGATATGTTGTCCATTTTTCCACCTTCTCATTCTTTCTTAAAGCTCCTCCATTCACTGATTCGCCCAGACAAATCCCAGCATGGACAGCTGTGTTTCGAGTTCTTTAGTTTATCTTCGTAGTGCCATCGCTCTTCCTATTGGACTGCCCAAGCTGCACCCCTTGAGCTCCATCACCGTGACCCTAACGGCTTCAGATCCGCTGTAAATCAAGCACTCCCACCACAATGGGTAGATTCTCACACATTTTCCCAAGTAGCAATAGATTGGGCACTCCCACCATAATGGGTGGGAATGCTTCAGATCTAAAGCCGACCCTAATGTCCTTTTCAATGGACTTGAGACTTTGAGAGCTGAAATTACCTGGACATCCTGGAAGAAGCATATAGACTGATACTTCAAAGTGGCAAGTCTCGTCTTAATGAACTCTATAAACCTTCGAGATTACAAACCCCCTGTGGTCTCGGAATTGTATCAACGGTCTACCTGGCCCGGCCTCACACTGTGTCACATGGTTTTGAGTAGTGCAATTTGTCGATCTGCTGAGCATGTCAGCGGTAGTTAGTTCGAGGCCAAACCATGTGGCACCTTGCTGTTTAACGACAAAACACGCATTGAACCTCAGTCTTGGCCACATTCCTCTGCCCTGTCGCCTATACCCCGCCTTCGCTTTAATGTTCCATCTAACCAACTTGGAACTATGCCCATCAGCATACCTCAGGCACCATAAATTATGATTCTGTGAGCCCCTTGCGTTACCACTCTGTACGTGGCTGGATCACATTTCATTTCTATGTCAATTCACTCAGTAATACTGTCTGTTTCAGTCAAATTGCTCTCTTCTATATAAACACTACTTCTCGCAGGCTAATTCACAACAAAGTGAACAAACAGTTCCTACTCCTCACTAGCTAGCTCCTTCCCTTCCCACTGCACATTTTTCTTCAGAAGGAGAGATCAAGCAGGCAACATGAGGGCATTTAAAGTTGCCCAGAACTTACTCGTCTTCTCTCTAATCACTCTCTCAATCCTCGTCACGGCCTCGGGAGAACATGACCGGCTAGGGGATGGCACGTACCAGGAAAGTAAGTCCCTTAACTGGACGTTCCACACACTATATATATGTCCGAGTCCTGAATGTTAAGTGTCTAACCATATGTTACTGCAGTGCTATTACTTAATTCTGACAATTTGTCATGTCACTAACAAAACATGCCTTCCTGACCATGGTACCAGAAGTGGGAAGGGGACCGCAGCCAGTTAGGAAGATGTGGCCGGACACGGTCGGCCTCACTGCAGAGGACGCCACAAAAAGGATAAGAGGCGAGATGCCGACGCTGCTGATAGAAGTGGTTCCTCCGAACACCCTCGTGAGCACAGAATTCAACCCCCATCGTGTTCGACTTTTCGTGAACGACTCCAACATCGTCGTCCGAGTTCCCATGATCGGCTGATCAGACTGCACAGTAACATACGTAGCCAAACCTTCACCTCGTACTGCTATACATGTCGTGAAGTCTTCGCGTCTCTCATATGTTTGATATGTAAGTTTTAAATAAGTTTTCACCATGTAAGCTGTCCTTGTATGTTATACTGAAATAAAAGGTTATCCTCGTATGGATCATCCAACATCTACGGCCTTTTGTATGCAGTAGAATAGCAATCAAGTGGTGATAAAGTATGGGTATACGTGTTTTATTTGCGTACACGGCAGTTTTTTCCTCGGGCCGTATTGTGCGTAGTAATAAGTTCATTATTGTGTGACATGAATTTATTAATAGAAGAATAAAATTTTGTTAAATGACATGTGGACCAATGTTTAGCCAAAGTACAATAAACTAATTTGAATTATTATTTTTTGGTAAATAAAAGATTCGAGCATTGTCTATCTTGTAGTGCTACTAGAGGGTAATTTCTCTAAGAAAAGATGTTTTTTTCTTCAAACCTTTTTTAAAAGAAACTTGACTTCAGTATTGTACTGAATGCAAATTTATTTTTTTCTTTTTACTTCATTGCATGACTGGATTACTTGTGTGTGAGAGATAATGATGGGCCTCATACCTTCATTTGACATAATTCAGGAAGGCAAGAAACCTCTTAGGAATCCAAAAATAACCGTTGTGCAAGCATTGGCCCCCGAAAAAACATGGCAACGGCGCCTAGAAGGAAAAAAAATGATTTTTTTGAAACTTGCGAGGCCAAAAGTGAAAGGAGGCCACTCTAAATTCTATGGAAGGATAGGCGGCCATCATCTTAGAAAGCCCCTGTAACTTTCTATCTCTCATTATCAGGAGGGTGGATGAAACTATCTAAAACGTTAATGTATTTGAACTCTATCAAGGAGGAAAGAGTATAGGGAGGAGGAAGAGCTCGTTGGTCTAGTGCAAGCACTAGAACTCTAACTCTGGTCGTCAAGTGTCCTCATTGTAGCGGATTTTCTTCGATCCTCAATGTTATAGAAATTAATACTTCTTGATAGGGGTTGCAACAACCATGGATGTGAATATCAATTATTTATTTGCGGGTGCATTAAGTTATCCAATTAACTAATAGTAAGTACAAGCTATGCAGAGAACACAGAAGAAGATATTTATGACTTTCAATGAAACTAGAGTTGAATACGCAAGTGAAATAATCTATACCCTACCACACAATTAATGATCTACTAATATATATATATATATATATATATATATATATATATATATTCTTAATTTAGGTTAAATTTGATTCTTATTATAATTTCTAATAACTATATTTCTTATTTAGTTAGAATTAGATTAAAAATTGTCTCATAGTTCTATTAAGATTAGTTTAAATTTTCTTTATATATTATATACTTCATAGAAGATCAGAATCAAGTTAGTTTGTTTTAATTTTATCTTTAGATATTTTCGGTTATCCTTTTTTTTAATCTTTAATTGAGCTTGTGTAGACCATAAGTCTACACCATTGGTAGTTGAAGGTCACTTCTACTCTTTGCAACCCACCCTCCTTCCTCCATTAGTCAGCCTTGCCGAAATTGTCTGCCACCCGGTGCTAACCCCCCCCCCCCCCCCATCCACTGATTCTTTAGACCTTTGCGATGTACCCATCTCGGAGTCCTCCCCCTCTCACCTTTACACTTGCACGCAACAATTGGAATATCAACTAAAAAACACAGTTTTAGAGCTTACCAAATTAAAAACCCTTGCAACCATGCATGCTTAAACCACTCGTGGTCTTGTTTCAAGCAGTGATCAGTTCAGTTGTTGTTTCGAAGAGTTCGGCTGCTGGTTCGATGCGAGCAACTGTCGTTTTGACAAGATTCTGCACTTCCTACACGCTCTCTCTGCGATCGGATTGTCCTCCCCTATGCCCACCATTCTTCCTGCAGCCACTTCATCTTCCCCATGAAAAACCCCCATTTCTGTTGTACAACCACCCTCGCTAGCCGTGGCAGCGGCCGTGGCCATGAACCCTGGACCCTTCAACGCTCTGCACTTTCTACTGGACACCTCTGGGATTTCATCAATTCTAGCATTTTGCCCCAGATCAGGTAGTCGCTGTCATGCCCCGACACCCGCCCAACCCAAGCTAAACCCAGTCCAAGGGAAGGTCGACACGCACGAGGGTGACGAAAGGTTGAACTAGCGGAAGACTTGACCCCTTAAATGGGTGACACAACAAGGAGTAATGCACTTAATTACTTTGTACAAGAGGAAATTTCATAATAAGTCCTCAACAAGTACCCACATCCAAAAGTTACTAAGCCCTAACATGCGGCTTAAGTCAAAGTCAAAATGAGTTTAAGGCCAACACGATCAAGAAAGTATATGATAAAGTCATTAAGATATAAAACTCTAAACAATAAGCTTCATAAATAAGCAAGACACGTAGGGCTTCTAGGCACCCTCGCCTACTCTTGACCGCCCACCAATCGTTCCTTATATAGGGAATCCTGACCGTCTGCATGTCGCACCATGCAACCCCAAAACAAAAACACATGAGAAAGTGGGGTGAGTAAAATACTCAACAAGTTTTTATACTTGATATGATAAATCTGAAAATCATCATATGCATTTCCCAACAATTCATCATATAAATCATAACATATTATCATCTCATTTCTGATCACACCTTCTCACTGCTTTCATTCATCTTGCATAGTGTCTCAAACACACTAACCATATCATGCACAACCATACTCAATTATAAGCATTCATCCTGCATGAGGAGTGTCTCTAACCTACTACTATACATAATCATGCATAATAATTATCTTTCATAAATATTCATCCTGTATAAGAGTGTTTTAAACACATTAACATAATCATGCATAACCATACTCAATCATGAGTATTCATCCTGTATGTAAAGTGTCTCAATTACACTAACATAATCATGCATAATCATTCTCTTTCATAAACATTCATCATGCATGAAAGTGTCTCAAACACACTAACATAATCATGCATAACCATACTCAATCATAAGTAATCATCCTGCATGTAAAGTGTCTCAGTCACACTAACATAATTATGCATAAAGAAAACAACCTTGCTTGTTTAGCCGAACCATAAGCAATCTCTGCTCACTCCGGACTATGAGAGTGTCTCAAACACACTAACATAATAATGTATAACCATTCTCAATCATGAGTAATCATCCTGCATGTAAAGTATCTCAATCACACTAACATAATCATTATCTTTCATAAACATTCATATTGAATAAGAGTGTCTCAAACACACTAACATAATCATACATAATCATACTCAATCATAAGTAATCATCCTACATATAAAGTGTCTCAATCACACTAGCATAATCATGCATAAAGAAATCAACCTTGCTTGTTTAGCCGAAGCATAAGCAGTCCTTGCTCACTCCGGACAATCCTCGATTAGAAAGTCTGAAAGAATTATGCATTTTGGGTAAAATCCCTAACGGGGAAGATACCCCTGGTAAAACAGTGCACTTGGCTACACCATCCTGGATTCTCAGGGTCTAGATGGTATCAATAGTTTAGTCTCCTTATAACATTGTCACTCTTCTCAACCTGAAGAGGAAACCATCCTCGAGGGAATTAAAATCTCATTCTTTAGATATAAAGCCGAATTGAAAAGCCATCGATCAATTAATCCAACATCATCAAATTTCATACAACCAATCAATCATAACTAATCTCGATTAATCTCACTTATAAAACCTTTTTTTGATGCATGCAACCTAGTACATACGTGAGCAACACTATGTGAATTCTAATTCATGAGACGTGCTCTCATCAGCCATAAATGTATCATTCTTAATCCATATGTATCAAACAATTACCACAATTAATCCCACAAATGTGTGTATATAGTGATAGTGTTCAATTCTAAGCATAGATATATGCATTATGAACAAACCATCGCCAAACTACACACATATTTTCATAATTTAATCATGGCTCCTCTTTACTAAAATCATGGGTAAAAACTGATGAAAACCTCGAAGAACACAAGCTCAAGTCAATTACAAACTCATGTTATACTTAGGTAAACATACTCATCACTACAACTAAGCTAGACATGGAAGTATAATCCACCCATAATTTATATGACATGTAAAAACATACAAGTTCATTCTCATGCTTTAAACATGTTGTAATCCTAAGTAAGACACAGAAAATCACTCAACATGAATTTATGATAGGAATAATAATATGCTAAAATCTAATAACATGTAACTAATTTCATACTTGAACCACATCATAACCTTTCAAGATGATATTCATGTCTTCACACTAGCATTTTCAAGTAAAAATAATTCATCATAACCATAATAATGAGATTTAAGAAAAAGAACATGAATAGGAGCAAAAATGCTCAAAATAGAAAATTGCTATATGGCCATTTGATCAGCCAGAAGGCCATTCGAACGCCTAGCCATTCGATCGGACAAAAGCTCGTTCAAATGCCTACATAGTAACTCTGATTCATCTTTAACCTAGCAAACCCAAAACCGAAACTTTATAAAATTGACATGAACATTCAAATCTCATTTCCAAACTTCATGATATTAAAATATAAGCTCATGAAATAATAGATCTAGTCATTAATCAACTAGAACACACAAAAAATCATTGGAAAGATCAAGTTTTATATAAACCACCATTAAAGCTCAACATCAAGTAAAATCACATAAATCATCCCAAACTTTAAATCCAAAACAGAGACATATTTTGGAAGAAGACCCTTACCATCAGTGAGATCTTGGACCAAAATCAAAGCTTGAAAGTCTTCAATTTCCTACCCACTTTTAGAGTTTTGTTAATACCTTAATAAATCTGATTAATGAAAATTAAATCACTGAAAAACCCATAGATCTAGGGCTTGCTTTATTCCAAAATAAAAATCCCACATTAGAGGTTTGAAACAAAGATTAAAACAAGAAACTGTAGTGGATTAAAACAAGATTAAACCTTGGAAAAGATTGGATTTAGAAATATTAGGCAAAACCATAAGAGATTAGTGGAAAAATTAAGACTAATCCTACCTTAATCAAGTTTTCCTCTTATGGTATGGGGATTAGGGCTTCTCAGCCTCCACATCTCAGCCCTTCCCAAATGGGAAAGAAGCTAGATCTTTTTATTAAGTTATGGGGTATACCTAATAAAAAATTGGGGTACAAATAGAGTTTTATACTAAAAATAAGATATTTGCTCATTTTAAATTTTTGAAACACTTTAATAATGAAATAAGATGTGTTTAGGGTCTTGCAGGACCTATCACCCCAAATTACGAATGTGGGGCCCATGACGAGACTTGCGCCCTACTTTTTTGGAAAATTATAAAAAATCCCAAAATTTCCAAACAAATTTGGATAATCTTAGTTTAACATAAAAACCAATTAAATGAAGAAAACATCGATTAAGGCTATCTTTAACCATCTCTAATGCTAAAACAAGACAAACCGACCAAATTAACTCTAACCACACATAATAATAACAAAATTAATCAAAATAAAACCGGATTAGGGTTAGAGATCTTACAGTCGCGTCCTCATTCCCAGCCAGATCTACTCATTCTGCCCTAGATCCGGCAGTTGCATCATCATTCCCGATTGGAACTACCCACTCCACCCCGCATCTTGTTGATGCATCATCGTTCCTGGCCCGATCCACCCTCGAAGCCGCTCCTTCCATCCCGAATCCAGCTGCCACGTAGTCGTCCCTGGCCATATCCGCCCAAGCCTCTGTATTTCCCCTTCCATACCTTCTACCGGAATCGTCCACATATCCAACCGTTGTCGGATCGTTTGTCGTGCCGTAGTTTCCACTGCTTATGGCCTCTTCCGCACCCATTGGTGCCTCTGCATGGCTCCGGGATCGTCTTCCAGCCCTATTGCCACCCACCTCTGATATCGGTCTGTTAGACAATTTCCCTCTTTCGGCCGGCTCGCCTTTGTCAACTGTAGCACCAACCACTGCACATACCTCCTCTCTCTTTATCCCAAAATCTCATTCTCCACTGGCTATTTCATCTTTTGCATGTTTGATTCGAGACAACAATTATATTCCCTTGCCAGTTTGAATTGGAGTTAGTATTTCGAAAACCCATTACTCTGAGCAACCATTTGCTCCGGTGGCTCAACTTGTGCCTCATCTTGCGCAATTGGATAAGTTGTTGCATCATATTGCGCTTGCTCATGGGCTCTCTAATATTGTGCCAACCCCTTATTGTAAGGACCCTCATCTTTAAACCGGTTTTGGTTTTCTTTAATTATGGGTTATCGTGCAATTTACGTGTTTTCTGATCTTATTCGGTGATTTTGTAAATAAATAGAGTTTGTGATGGTTTTAACCAAAATTAACTTAAATATTAGTGGTTTTAAGTGATTTTAAACCAAATGTGAATTTTTGAGATTTTTCGGAATTTTCACTATTTTCCCAAAAATTAGGGTTTTGGCGGGACCCCTGTGGGCCCCACGGTCGAAAATTTTATTTTTATGTCAAATGACCCTAGACATATACTTAAGGTCACACAAAAATTTTCAGAATTTTATTAGGCTTAATTCGTGCTTAAATTTGTAAAATAACCACTTTTAGCCTACTTTTCATATGTACACCCCAAAACTTACCTATGCCTACCCCAACCCTTACTATAAAAGGGCAAACCAGAGTCATTTCCATTTTTGGGAATAGGCTAAGGAAGGAGGTCTAGCCTAATCCCCACTTAGGCCCGAATTAGAAGCCGATTAAGGTAAGCTTGCTCTAATTAAGCACTAATCCATGGCTTTTCTCTTAATTTCTTCTAAAATCTACCATTTTCCCCTTGATTCAATTCGTTTTTGACCATCAAAAGCTACTGATTTGCGTTTTACTACAAACCCTAACTTTCAAAATTCGATTTTTACTACCAACAAGCCCTAGATCTAAGATTTAATTAAGGATTTCTTAAGTAAATCGATTTCTATTGGTGTTTGATTCAAACTCATTGTATTTTCAAGGATTTCAAGAAGGGTGACTCTTCAATCCGAGCTTAATCAAGTGCTGAGGTAATGGGTCTTCAAAATCTCTGTTTATCCATGGTAAAACTCTTCATTTTTGGCTTATTTCGAAATGGTTTGCTTGATTTAGTGTGTTAATGGTAAGATTAGAAAATGGAATTATTTAATCCCGATTTCTTAGGGTTTTGCATTATTATGGTTTGGTTTGATATTCTGGAAGTCAAGGAGGACTTTTGATGATGATTAGGGTGTTAGATGTGGATTTGAAGTGTTTTCTATGGTGTTTCGGTTTGGATTTGCGAAAGGAAGAAGATGACTGTTCTGCCGTGTTGGCGATCGATCGGCCTTGCAGGGCGATCGATCGGCTGAACTGAAATTTTTAAAATTTTGCGTGTAACCGATCGAACGGCCTGAAGGGCAATCGATCGGCTACACAGAAAATTGCATGTTGAGTGTATGATGCCTATTTTGATGATTCCACCTTGGCTTGCCAATTTTATATGAATGTGGAGTGTTTTAAGCTATGTTAGGCTACTGGAAATGCATGCTATTGAGTTTATGGAGTTGAGATATATGCTTAGTGATGGTGGAATGACTTATGTTTTGTGGCATGATGTTGGAATCGTTATTTTGAAATTATGAATAGTTGTTTCCCTTTGGTTAAGCATATTTCAGTAGGACTACAATCATTGTTGGACAGATTTGTCATGATAAATTGTGATTAATGGTGTGTGAATGTTGGTAAATGCCATGACTCAATGATGAAATGAGTGATGTTATAGGTGTTTAGCCTTTGTGGTTGAGTTTTGAATTTAACTATGATTTCAACGATTCTTCTACTATGATTTCATTGGAATTCATGTTTAGGTAGAAATTCACATGTGTAGTGTGGTAGTGAGTTGATTTTCAAGCATGTTAATATGCATCATGTGAAAGGCTTCTACTAGTTACACACACACACATGTGGGGGTTAAATGATGATGTTGAAGCTTAATATCGTGATTATGAATGATGCATTAGGGGCTGGTGAGAGCACTTATCATGATTAGGGTTCATGTATGCTTTGCCCACGCATGTACCATGTTGCACGCATCATGAAAATGGATTTCCAATTGAGGCTTCATCGTGATTAATCGAATTTGACCGATTGGATGCAATGTGATGGAATTGCGTGCCGGGTTTATCGGTCGTGGATTAATCGCAAGTTGATTGGTCCGAAAGGACATATTTTGATTTGAAGTTCTGTGTGGAACGATTTGAAGTTCTGTGTGGAACGATTTGAAGTTCCTGTGTGGAACGAGTGCACTCCCCAGGTTGAGTCTTGTTTAATGGAATGATGTGGGGACGAGTTGTGTACTTGTCTTGCGGATACGTGAGAATATCATTATGTGTGTCATCTGGACCACGAGAATCCGGTGTGGTATGCCGTGTGCACCCCGCTACCACGTGTTCTAGGGTTCTCTGTGTGAGAACTCGGGCTCTTCCCTCCACAGGAGATGTCCCTGGGCGAACACCCCTGCTCTAGATTCTCTGTGTGAGAATGGGACATCCTTGGCCAGGATCGTCAGGCGGCGGTATTAGGGATTGACAACCCCGATCTTTCTTGAATTCTTGTGTAGAATTTTGTACCATGACACGCCTTCGTGGCCTTGTCTATGCTCCCGTACGTGTGACGTCAATGTGTGATTACTCCTTGATGGAGGTTGATTGTGATAACATTATGCATGTGGGAATATGTATGTTAGAGATACATCCATGCATGTTGATTTTGATGATAAAATGCATGTGGGAATATGTATGTTAGAGATACATCCATGCATGTTGATGTTGATGTTATGCATGTGGAATATGTATGTTAGAGATACATCCATGCGGGATTGGTTATGATGTGAATGCATGTGGGAATATGTATGCTAGAGATACATCCATGCAGGTTGAATTATGCATTTTGATGCGGTGTTAAGTGATATGAATGTGTGATCGAAAGTGATGCACCATGTAAATCTTTGATCTGAAACGATCTCATTTCTAAGCTATCGTATTTTCTACGTTGACGGTGATATTAAAAACATTGCTGAGTGTTAAAACTCACCCCTCTTTTGTGTTTTGATTTGGGGCTGCGTGGTGCGACACGCAGACGGACAGATTGCCTTTTTGAGGAAAGGTCAGAGGTAGCTTGGGTGTGATGATGGAGATCGTTGCGTGACTTTCCTTCATTTTGTTTCATGTTTTATGTTAGAACCTATGTGTAGGGTTCTTTGTTGTGGATTTATGTCACATGTTACAGTTATGTTTGCTTATGACTTATTTTGAGCCGGTGTGGGCTTTACTTAAAACTAAGCTTGTGGGTTTGAGATTGTTGTTTACTTTGTGTTAAGCAACACCTTTTCTTCCCCTTTTATTTACTCTTGCTCAAAGGATTGTGCGCACTCCGTGTTGCTGTTAATCGCCCGTGGTTAGGGATTAAGTCTTCCGCTAGAATCGTTTCTCAATTTCACTTCGTCGCCCCCGCGCGCGCCGGCCGGCCTTTAGACCGGGTTCGGCTCGGGTCGGGCATCGCCGGGGCGTGACAGAGTTTTTGGTATCGGAGCACATCTTTGTCCAAGAGTAAATAGGGTTTGTGTGATAAGTCTTGCTTGTTTGCTTGCTTGCTTGTTTGTGTGCTTTCTGCTTGTTTGGCTGTGTGCTTTCGGGTTGTTAGGCTGTACGATTAACGTCTGGTCGTTGTGTAGATGGCTGGTCCTAATCATGCAGGCGCTAATAACCATCGCGGTGCTCGTGACCCAAGGGTGGACGATGTGTTGACCGCCATTGAAGGGTTGACACAGGTGTTCCAGGCTAAGCACGCGAGCGGTAGCAGTTCTGAGTCTCTTTCACTCGAGGGATTCAAGAAGCTTAATCCCCCTAGCTTCAAGGGCGGATTAGATTCCTCTTATTCTTTTGTGTCTCCTCATTTTGCTCATGAGTTGGATGCTTGTTATAAGTTGTTGCATGTTCCTTTGCGTGTTTCTACACCTTCATCCTCTCTTCGAGCGGAAAAGTATGTTGAGATGATTCCTATGGAGATCGGTGGACATGTGCTACATATGGATCTTATTATATTGCCGATGATTGACTTTGATGTGATCCTAGGCATGGATATGATGTCCAAGTTCCATGTGCATGTAGACTGTCGCAGGAGGTGTGTGAAGTTCGAGTTGCCAGGAGCTAAGCCTTTTATCTTTCAAGGGGTGAAGCGTTCTAATGGCAAATTCTTGGTCTCTTCCTTCAAAGCCAAGAAGTGGATCGATAGTGGATGCGAAGCTTTCCTTGCTAGTGTTACGGGGTTGAACATGGAGTTACCTTCTTTGGATTCCGTTCGTGTTGTGGCGGAATTTCCCGATGTCTTCCCTAGTGACTTGGCGAGTTTACCACCGGAGAGGGAGATAGAGTTTTGCATTGACCTTATTCCAGGCACTACTCCTATCTCTAAGGCTCCCTATCGTATGGCTCCAGCCGAACTTAAAGAGCTTAAGGCTCAGCTGCAGGATCTTATGGATAAGGGGTATATTAGGCCGAGTGTATCTCCTTGGGGTGCGCCGGTCTTATTTGTTCGGAAGAAGGATGGTTCTCTACGGTTGTGTATCGACTACCGAATGCTTAATCAGGTAACCATCAAGAACAAGTACCCTTTACCTAGAATTGATAATTTGTTTGATCAGTTGCAGCAGGCACAGGTTTTCTCTAAGATCGATTTGAGATCGGGTTATCACCAACTTCGGATCCGTCCTGATGATGTTGCTAAGACGGCTTTCCGTACCCGATATGGGCATTATGAGTTCTTAGTTATGCCTTTTGGTCTTACTAATGCACCTGCCTCATTTATGGACTTGATGAACCGAGTCTTTCGGCTTTATCTTGATCGGTTTGTAATTATATTCGTGGATGATATTCTGATCTATTCGGCCAATGAGGAAGAGCATGAAGCACATTTGAGGATTGTCTTGCGAACTTTGCGGGAGCATATGCTCTTTGCGAAGTTTGACAAGTGTGAATTTTGGCTCAAGAAAGTGCATTTCCTTGGTCATGTTATATCGAGAGACGGTGTGGCGGTTGATCCCTCGAAAGTTGAAGCCGTGTTGAATTGGGAGCAACCGAAGAGTGCATCGGAGGTCCGCAGCTTCCTAGGACTTGCCGGGTACTATCGCCGTTTCATCGAGGGGTTTTCTAGCCTTGCGAGCCCTATGACTAAGTTGACAAGGAAGAATGAGAAGTTCGAGTGGAACTCAGCTTGTGAAGAGAGTTTCCAAGAGTTGAAGAAGAGGCTAACTTCAGCTCCAGTTCTAACTTTGCCTTCCGGGAGTGGCGGATTCGTGGTCTATAGTGATGCTTCTCTTCGCGGCTTGGGTTGTGTACTCATGCAGCATGGGAGAGTGGTGGCTTATGCATCTCGACAGCTTAGAGTGCACGAGCGGAATTACCCCACTCATGACTTGGAGTTAGCGGCCGTAGTCTTTGCATTGAAGATTTGGCGGCACTATCTCTATGGTGAGAAGTTTGAGGTATTCACTGATCACAAGAGCTTGAAGTACTTATTCACGCAGCGAGATCTTAATTTGAGGCAAAGGAGGTGGCTTGAATTCTTGAAGGATTATGACTTCACGATATCGTATCATCCGGGCAAAGCGAACGTGGTGGCAGATGCTTTGAGTCGGAAATCAGCCACTACGGTTGCTTGCATGCGAGTTCGTGAGTGGCTCCTTTATGAGGATGCCATTGAGCTAAGGCCAGAGTTGACTTTGGAGGACACACGGAGCTGGTTTGCTAATCTCTCTATTAGCTCTAGTGTGGTGGATGACGTGGTCGAAGCTCAGAAGGGTGATGAAGAGATTCTAGCTCTTAAGGCTAAGCTAAGGGAGAAGGCAGTGTTGGGTTTTGAGGAAAGATCCGATGGAAGCTTGATGTATAAGGGTCGTTGGTGTGTGCCGAACACCGTTGAGCTGAGAGAGCGTATCCTATCGGAGGCACACCATTCTAAGTTTTCTATCCATCCTGGAGGAACGAAGATGTACCACGACGTGAAGAGGACATTTTGGTGGAATGGGATGAAGAAGGACATTGCGGTCTACGTGTCCAAATGCCTTGTATGTCAGCAAGTCAAGGCAAAGCATCGGCATCCAGGCGGTTTACTACAACCACTTCCGATTTCGGAGTGGAAGTGGGAGCACGTCACTATGGATTTCGTTTCCGGACTGCCACGGTCGCCGAGTGGTAATGATGCGGTTTGGGTGATTGTTGATCGACTTACTAAGTCCGCTCATTTCCTCGCGATTAGAATGACTACTCCTTTGGATGTCTTGGCTGCTCTATATTTGAGGGAGATCGTGCGGTTACATGGGATTCCAGTATCTATTGTCTCTGATCGTGACCCGCGGTTCACTTCGAGGTTTTGGCAGAGCTTTCAGGGTGCTTTGGGCACATCTTTGCATCTTAGCTCCGCTTACCATCCTCAGACGGACGGACAGTCCGAAAGGACCATTCAGACGCTTGAGGACATGCTTCGGGCTTGTATCCTTGAGTGGAAAGGAAGTTGGGAGCAACATTTGCCGTTGGCTGAGTTTTCTTATAATAATAGCTACCAAGCGAGCATCCGGATGGCACCCTTCGAGGCGCTTTATGGGCGTCCTTGCCGATCACCGTTGTGTTGGAGTGAGGTTGGAGATCACCTTCTCACTGGCCCAGACCTTATTCAGCAGTCAGTGGAGAAGATACGCCTTATTCGGGAGAGGTTGCAGGCAGCTCAGAGCCGTCAGAAGAGTTATGCCGATAGGCGACGGCGGGAGTTGGAGTTTGGTGTTGGTGATCATGTTTTCCTTAAGATCTCTCCGACTCGTGGTGTTGTTCGATTTGGACAACGGGGGAAGTTGTCACCTCGTTTTATTGGTCCATTCGAGATCTTGGAGCGGATTGGCGCCACAGTTTATCGGGTTGCACTTCCACCCCGACTGGCCGATATCCATAATGTATTCCACGTCTCACTTCTTCGGAAGTATGAGCCGGATCCCACTCATGTCTTGGATTTTGAGCCGTTGGAGCTCCAGGAGAATCTTTCCTACGAGGAGGTACCTATCCAGATTCTTGATCGTAAGGAGAAGGTACTTCGGCAAAAGGCAATCCCACTCGTGAAGGTGTTGTGGAGGAATCATGGAGTCGAGGAAGCCACGTGGGAAACGGAGGACGAGATCAGAAAGAAGTATCCTTATCTTTTTGTCGCTGACCTCTAGCGAATTTTGGGGGACCAAAATTCCTAAGAGGGGGAGGATGTAAGGACCCTCATCTTTAAACCGGTTTTGGTTTTCTTTAATTATGGGTTATCGTGCAATTTACGTGTTTTCTGATCTTATTCGGTGATTTTGTAAATAAATAGAGTTTGTGATGGTTTTAACCAAAATTAACTTCAATATTAGTGGTTTTAAGTGATTTTAAACCAAATGTGAATTTTTGAGATTTTTCGGAATTTTCACTATTTTCCCAAAAATTAGGGTTTTGGCGGGACCCCTGTGGGCCCCACGGTCGAAAATTTTATTTTTATGTCAAATGACCCTAGACATATACTTAAGGTCACACAAAAATTTTCAGAATTTTATTAGGCTTAATTCGTGCTTAAATTTGCAAAATAACCACTTTTAGCCTACTTTTCATATGTACACCCCAAAACTTACCTATGCCTACCCCAACCCTTACTATAAAAGGGCAAACCAGAGCCATTTCCATTTTTGGGAATAGGCTAAGGAAGGAGGTCTAGCCTAATCCCCACTTAGGCCCGAATTAGAAGCCGATTAAGGTAAGCTTGCTCTAATTAAGCACTAATCCATGGCTTTTCTCTTAATTTCTTCTAAAATCTACCATTTTCCCCTTGATTCAATTCGTTTTTGACCATCAAAAGCTACTGATTTGCGTTTTACTACAAACCCTAACTTTCAAAATTCGATTTTTACTACCAACAAGCCCTAGATCTAAGATTTAATTAAGGATTTCTTAAGTAAATCGATTTCTATTGGTGTTTGATTCAAACTCATTGTATTTTCAAGGATTTCAAGAAGGGTGACTCTTCAATCCGAGCTTAATCAAGTGCTGAGGTAATGGGTCTTCAAAATCTCTGTTTATCCATGGTAAAACTCTTCATTTTTGGCTTATTTCGAAATGGTTTGCTTGATTTAGTGTGTTAATGGTAAGATTAGAAAATGGAATTATTTAATCCCGATTTCTTAGGGTTTTGCATTATTATGGTTTGGTTTGATATTCTGGAAGTCAAGGAGGACTTTTGATGATGATTAGGGTGTTAGATGTGGATTTGAAGTGTTTTCTATAGTGTTTCGGTTTGGATTTGCGAAAGGAAGAAGATGATTGTTCTGCCGTGTTGGCGATCGATCGGCCTTGCAGGGCGATCGATCGGCTGAACTGAAATTTTCAAAATTTTGCGTGTAACCGATCGAACGGCCTGAAGGGCAATCGATCGGCTACACAGAAAATTGCATGTTGAGTGTATGATGCCTATTTTGATGATTCCACCTTGGCTTGCCAATTTTATATGAATGTGGAGTGTTTTAAGCTATGTTAGGCTACTGGAAATGCATGCTATTGAGTTTATGGAGTTGAGATATATGCTTAGTGATGGTGGAATGACTTATGTTTTGTGGCATGATGTTGGAATCGTTATTTTGAAATTATGAATAGTTGTTTCCCTTTGGTTAAGCATATTTCAGTAGGACTACAATCATTGTTGGACAGATTTGTCATGATAAATTGTGATTAATGGTGTGTGAATGTTGGTAAATGCCATGACTCAATGATGAAATGAGTGATGTTATAGGTGTTTAGCCTTTGTGGTTGAGTTTTGAATTTAACTATGATTTCAACGATTCTTCTACTATGATTTCCGCTGGAATTCATGTTTAGGTAGAAATTCACATGTGTAGTGTGGTAGTGAGTTGATTTTCAAGCATGTTAATATGCATCATGTGAAAGGCTTCTACTAGTTACACACACACACATGTGGGGGTTAAATGATGATGTTGAAGCTTAATATCGTGATTATGAATGATGCATTAGGGGCTGGTGAGAGCACTTATCATGATTAGGGTTCATGTATGCTTTGCCCACGCATGTACCATGTTGCACGCATCATGAAAATGGATTTCCAATTGAGGCTTCATCGTGATTAATCGAATTTGACCGATTGGATGCAATGTGATGGAATTGCGTGCCGGGTTTATCGGTCGTGGATTAATCGCAAGTTGATTGGTCCGAAAGGACATATTTTGATTTGAAGTTCCTGTGTGGAACGATTTGAAGTTCCTGTGTGGAACGATTTGAAGTTCCTGTGTGGAACGATTTGAAGTTCGTGTGGAACGAGTGCACTCCCCGGGTTGAGTCTTGTTTAATGGAATGATGTGGGGACGAGTTGTGTACTTGTCTTGCGGATACGTGAGAATATCATTATGTGTGTCATCTGGACCATGAGAATCCAGTGTGGTATGCCGTGTGCACCCCGCTACCACGTGTTCTAGGGTTCTCTGTGTGAGAACTCGGGCTCTTCCCTCCGCAGGAGATGTCCCTGGGCGAACACCCTGCTCTAGATTCTGCGTGTGAGAATGGGACATCCTTGGCCAGGATCGTCCGGGCGGCGGTATTAGGGATTGACAACCCCGATCTTTCTTGAATTCTTGTGTAGAATTTTGTACCATGACACGCCTTCGTGGCCTTGTCTATGCTCCCGTACGTGTGACGTCAATGTGTGATTACTCCTTGATGGAGGTTGATTGTGATAACATTATGCATGTGGGAATATGTATGTTAGAGATACATCCATGCATGTTGATTTTGATGATAAAATGCATGTGGGAATATGTATGTTAGAGATACATCCATGCATGTTGATGTTGATGTTATGCATGTGGAATATGTATGTTAGAGATACATCCATGCGGGATTGGTTATGATGTGAATGCATGTGGGAATATGTATGCTAGAGATACATCCATGCAGGTTGAATTATGCATTTTGATGCGGTGTTAAGTGATATGAATGTGTGATCGAAAGTGATGCACCATGTAAATCTTTGATCTGAAACGATCTCATTTCTAAGCTATCGTATTTTCTACGTTGACAGTGATATTAAAAACATTGCTGAGTGTTAAAACTCACCCCTCTTTTGTGTTTTGATTTGGGGCTGCGTGGTGCGACACGCAGACGGACAGGATTGCCTTTTTGAGGAAAGGTCAGAGGTAGCTTGGGTGTGATGATGGAGATCGTTGCGTGACTTTCCTTCATTTTGTTTCATGTTTTATGTTAGAACCTATGTGTAGGGTTCTTTGTTGTGGATTTATGTCACATGTTACAGTTATGTTTGCTTATGACTTATTTTGAGCCGGTGTGGGCTTTACTTAAAACTAAGCTTGTGGGTTTGAGATTGTTGTTTACTTTGTGTTAAGCAACACCTTTTCTTCCCCTTTTATTTACTCTTGCTCAAAGGATTGTGCGCACTCCGTGTTGCTGTTAATCGCCCGTGGTTAGGGATTAAGTCTTCCGCTAGAATCGTTTCTCAATTTCACTTCGTCGCCCCCGCGCGCTTGACCGGCCCTTGGACCGGGTTCGGCTCGGGTCGGGCATCGCCTGGGCGTGACACTTATCCCCTAGGTTATGCTCCTCTTGCTGATGACCTCAATGACGTCGATGCTTTTATTGAGGAGATGGACTATTCTGACTGCGTAGGTCACCCTCGCAGTCGTTGGCTGGGCCATGCTGACTACCCTTACGTTGGTGTACTTCCATATTAGAACTCGGCTATTCAAGCTCGCCTGATTCGCATAATATTTTTGGTCTTTATAGGCGATGACCATGATGAATGGGTTTTTAAGGAGAAGCGTATTGTAACACCCGACCCGAGCTAGGGTCTACAAAATCTCTTAATAAAATTTTTTCTTTCCTTAAGCCAAGAATCATCATCTGTGTGCGAGAGGTACAACGTTCATCTACACACTACGGAGATTCAAAGCTTCCCTGTACATAGACTTAGGTTGTAACAATCATTTACACATGACGAAGCTTCATAATTCATCGTGTGTAAATCAAAATAAAACTTATTATTGTAATTAATTTGGATTGGGTCAACATTGCCTTGACGTTGGTTACCTAAGTACGTATTGGATATTATTCCAATACGATAAGATCCGAACGTAATTATGCCTAACAACTACTACATACATTAAGCATTACAAAACCATATACGCTAAAATATGTATATACTAATATTCAATTGGAGTTATATAGAAACTGATAAAACACTGGCAATACACATCTTGCTCTATTATAGAGTCGAGTACCACATGACCACCACATGCCTTGCTTTGCCCTAGAGCATATATAGCACATACACATGTCTCGCTCTATCACTGAGCCGAGGCTGAACAACACACACCATACGTCTCACTATACCCTAGAGCGATACAGAACATAACAAGTCACATCAAAACATAGCAAATTAGAATACAAAAAATCACAGCATAGCAAGAGACTTCATATCATATCAAATAAAGCATAACAAAGTAGTTCAAATCAGAACATATTAAATCATAACAATTCATACATCTTAATTAGTGCATTATTATCACTAATTAAGATGATAAGCATATAAATAATTTAACATCCTAAGTTAACTACTTAGGATGTATATGTACTCTCATACAAAAGATTAGGAATACTTACCTATAGAAGACATAGGAAGCAACAACGTTTAGCGCTGTTTGTTTCTTCAGAGAGTCCTCCTTTCAGATGCAGATATGGCGGGTAGAATTTCCTTCGAAGTAGCCGGATGTAGCATTCCTTAACTTAGAGATATTCCTTACTTTCTGTACTCAAAGTTGATAGATAGGACATCCTCTTTTTGGAGACATCTTTCTCCTTCTGTGCTTGTGAACTATGGACAGAGTCTCCCTTTAGCTCAGGGATGCCTCTCTTACTGGGTGGTGGAGGACAGAGCCTCCCTGACTCCGGATTGATTCTCTTGTTGTGACCCGATAATTGTTGAGAGAACCTCGTCATATTCATAGTCCATTTTTATTTCTCTGGTGCTCGAGGATGACGAGTAATGCATCTTCTTATATCAGGGCATTTCCTCTTCATATAGCCTTTAACTTGAAGAAATGATCCCTCCATTGCATAGAGCATGCTTGATTTAGTCAAGAATGGCTCTTCAACAAACTAAATCGGAGTTAGGATGCTCAAAAACATAGAAAAAGAAGTTTGTCGGTGCTCGAGGATAATGGGCAGAACCTCTCCTTCTCTTGGGGCGTTTCCTCCTTATAAGGTCTCCAACTCAAAGAAGGGACCGCTCAAATGTGTAAAACACACTCGACTTACTTAAGAACAACTCTTAAACGGCCTTAATCAGACTTAGAATGCTTAGATACGGAGGAAACAAAGTTCTGACTAAAAAATAGGAGGAATGGGGTTTAAATAGACCCTAGCGAGCCAAAACAGCGGTGCCTCTGGTTTCAAGGGGTGGTGTCGCTGGTTTCGGGGGGGCGACGCCCTCTGAAACGCGCACCAAGCTGCGGTACCTGCCAAAAGCCCGCTATGCTACAACGCTCGCCGTTACACGCCGCATGTGCAACCCGATGCCTGTGCATAACATGCGCATTGACCGCATGTTGCAGCCAATGTTACGCGCACCACGGTCGCTTGTGCCGCGCATGCGTTGCACATATGCCTCTTTTTAAATTATTTTTCTCTTATATTTTTTCTTCTTTCTTCAAACACACGTATCTTTCTACCCCGGAATCAAATTTGTGTGTTCTTGGTACCGTTGTACTCGTATCGATGAGCTCTTTGATACTAACCCACATAAAGTAGAATATCATGCTCTTTCCAAGTGGGTCCTGGCTATTTTCTATGCTTCTTGAGGTCGTAAATTTCAGTCCTGAGCTCCATTTCGCCCGTTCTTTGATTCGCTATGCTCATTTCTTTGAGCTCTACTCATATACAAAGGTTTCAACCTTTGAAACCCTCTATAATTTATCAAATAAATCTACTAATTACCTCTAACCCTCATAGCTAAATGTAATTAGAAAAGAGGGGTGTTACATGTATCTTCCACTTCCATTGCACTCCAACTCAAAAACATTGTGAATTAGCTTATTTTCATATGGAGGGTAGTGCTATGCGTTGGGTCGACCAGTTCCTTACTTAGCACCCAGACGCTACTTGGCCTTAGTTAGAGCATGCTCTTTTCCTCTATTTCGGCCAAAATCACTACCATAATTTTAATAGTTTATTGCCTCAGGTTCGCCAACTGGGATTAGTCCAAGACTACCAGGATGTTTTCAAGTGTTTGGTGAACCGCATGCAAGGATGGCTAAGCATGCCCTTATCGGTGTCTTCAAAGCAGGTTTTATGCAAGGGCTCAGGCCTCCTTGGGCTTGGTGAGATTGAGCCCACACCTGTTGTAATTGACCCTGAGTTAATCTCTATAGAGTTAAAGAAGTAGGCCCGTGTTCTAAAGAACATTCAAGTGAGGAGTATAAATGGACTAAGGGGGAGAGCCCTAATCTCTCCCCACTCCCCCTCTCTCCCACATGCCTCCTCCTCCTCCTTGTCTCCTCTCTTGGTCACGGACCAACGAAGGAAAAGTGGCTGCCCGCCCCTCCTTGCTTCCTTTTAGCATGGATCACTTCAAGAAGCGTGCTGCCAAGGGGATTGAAGCATGTCTTCAAGATAGGCTTTTGGGCACTACTATAAGTGTTGTACCAACCCATACTTGAGGATTCTAGGGACATTATATCCTTGACAAGGTAATCCTCTTGTAATTGAATTAATATGCAATTTATTGTGGGTATCATCTTGAAGGATCTAAGGCATCCCGAGGCAAATTAACCCCAAACATTAGCGAGTGCTCTCTCCATGATTCAAATTGATATTTTATTATGCCATATAAAAGATTTATTGCTCATAATTTCTTGATATTTATGTGCATGTATGGAGAAATTAAAAAAGCGGTAGACTTTCTCTTATGCACCAACACCTAGGATCCCTTTGGATTGGTAGAAACTAGGAGAAAGGGAAAAATAAAGAGAAAGTGAATCAAGGTGAAAAAGAAACTCGGAGATTTTTAAAAAAATTCAGTGTTTGGTTGCACAAATAATGCTATAAAAAATTGAAACTTGAATCTACCAATAGTAGTAGTGGTGGTGGAGTTAGCCATGGTAGTGGATGTTAACGATTACATATCCGATTAAATATCGGAGTTTGTTTAGATATTTATTTTGAATTAGATGGGTTTTGTAGAGTATTTTCGGTGAATTGCAAGGACACAATTCATTTAAGGGGGGAAGAATGTAACACCCCACATTTCTAATTATGTTTAGCCACCGGGGTTAGTGGTAATTAGATAATTTTTCAATGAGTCTTAGAGGGTTTCAAAGGTTGAAACCTTCATATATGAGTAGAGCTTGAAGAAATGAGCTTAGTAGATCAATGAACGGGAGAAATGGAGCTCGGGACTGGAATTTATGACCTTGAGAAGCGTAAAAAATAGGCAAAACCCACTTATAAAGAGCATAATATTCTACTTTAAGTGGGTTAGAATTGAAGGGTTTATTGATATGAGTCCAACGGTACCAAGAACACGCGAAACCGAGTCCGGGGTAGGAAGTTATGCGCGTTTGAAATTTTTAAATATATATATAAGAAAAAGAAATTGGCGCACGACACGTGGTGAGGCGCATGTTGCTTGGTGGATGTGCGTGCCATATTTTGGTGGGGGCCGCAGCCCGAAAACAGCGGTGCCGCTATTTCAGTGCGCCAGGGGTCTATAAATACCCCATTTCAGTCATTTTTTCGGTCAACTTCATTTCTTCCGTTTCTAAGCATTCTAAGTCCGATTAAGGCCATTCAAGAAGCATTATTAAGTAAGTCGAGTATGCTCTACACAATTATCATTTCTTTGAGTTGGAGACTGTATAAGGAGAAAAAGCCTTAAGAGAATGAGAGGTCCTACCCGTTATCCTCGAGCACCAATAAACTTCTTTTTCTCCATTTCTGAGCATCCTAACTCAGATTTAGTGCGCTCAAGAGGCATTCTTGACTAAATCGAGTGCATTCTATGCAATATAGCGGTCTATTCTCCAAGTTGATGATTGTATGAGAGAAAAACCTCCCAAAAAAAGAGGAGGCTCTACCCGTTGTCCCCAAGCACCGAAGAAAGAAAAATGGTCCAAGAGTAAGGGGATTCTATCCGCAATTGCCAAGCCACAACAAGAAAAGTGGTCCAAAAATGAGAAGAATCTTTGGGAAGAGGAGTGTTTGTGCATTGTATTTCAGTGCAAGTCAATGAACATATGGATGCTAGAGGGGGCTCTGTCTATTGCCTTCGAATTTGAAGGGGAGGACGCCCAAAAGGAACAAGTAGCCCCAAATGCCGCTACCTTGCGAGACATCAGGGGAGTAAGCATTGCTAACCTCCTATATAAATTATGGGACTGCATGTGCTAAATCAAGATGTGTGCTATACTTTGATCCTTTGTGTTCTGATATGCTATGCTTAATGCGACTTATTATGTTCCATCTCGCTCTAGGGTAGAGCGAGACGTGTGGTGTGTGTGTCCGGTCTCAGCTCAACGATAGAGGGAGATAGGTGTTGTGCTCAATCTCGGCTCAGTGATAAAGCGAGAAGTACATTATGTTCGGTCTCGGCTCAATGATAGAGCGAGACATGTGAATGTGATTGATCTTGCTCTGTGGTAGAGCTATATGTGCGACTTCATTGATTTATTAACTTCTACTTGTCTTTGATAGATTACAAATTTTAATATGATTTCAATTGAATATAAGTATATACGTATTTTAACATATATGATTTTGTGCTGCTTGATTTATGTATAATCGTTAGGCAGAACTATGTTATGATCTGATCGTATTGGAATAATATCCAGTACATACGTAGGCAACCAACGACAAGACAACATTGGCCCGATCCAAATTAATTATAATAATAAGTTTTATTCTCATTTACACATGACGAACTATGAAGCTTCGTTGTGTGTATATGATCGTTACAACGTGAGTCTACGTATAAAGAAGCTTTGAAGCTCCATAGTGCGTAGGTGAACGTTGTGCTTCTTGTACACAAATGATGATTCCTGGCTTAAGGAAAGAAAAAATTTTATTAGAGATTTTCTAGACCTTGGCTAGGGTTGGGGCATTACAAGATTTTATATAATTCTTGATTGAAAATCCAAAGAAACAAAACTAAATTATTTCAAAGAAAATTGTATGGAGGATTAAACTAAGGCATCAAATCCATACTAAATCCACATGTACCACTAGCTCTAATCCAAATTTATATAATAACAAAGGAAACCTCAACTTTAACTAATTGTTCTATGTGTTACACGTACTTGGAGAGCACGAATAATCAAAGATCAAATCTTTACATGTGTATGCATAAGTTATAATCCACACCTAATGATAATCTAATGAATTAATGTGCTTGACAAAATAATTAAAAGAAAACTCACAAGGTAGAATTAAAAAGATTAATCCACTAAATAGAGATTAAAACTAAAATTTTAATATACACTTCATTAGTACTTTATCTTAGCCCTAGTTACACGGGTTTAGAACCCCATGACCATGAAAATTATAATATTAAGCACTAAATCCATGGAAAGGGAAGTAAAATAAAGTAAAATTAATATTGTCCATTCCAAATTCTCCGTTGAAAACCCATCAAGAAAATTTTTGCTCATGGTTTGCTACAGTAATATGAGTAATATTGTGAAGAGTAACTATGATCAGTGCTTGTGAACATTATTGTTATAATATTGTCTTCTTCCTCTTGCTGCTATAGTAATCGTGGCTTACAAAATTTCTCCGTGGGTTTTTCCTTTGCCCCCTTGTTTTGGACATGCATTCCCTTTATTTATAGACTCATTAGCTTCCTAATCCATCCACAATAAGGATATTTTCTTCTCATAATCCGGCCAATAAGAGAGAATCCTTTCTTTTTATTTGTTGGTTTTAGTTTAGATAAACGCAAATAAGCCTAAGAGAACCCACTTCTGTTACATTGCTTTAACACTTTCCAGTGAGATAAAAGCTTCAACAAATACATTAATGGTGACTCAAAAATCCTTGTCACTAAACTCCAAATTTTGACCTCTCCAAGGTGCCAAAAGTAAAATTTTGAAACCACCCACCTGTCTAAAAATGAATCGGTAACAAAACTCCTAAATCAATTTTTGTGATTACAAACTCTTTAGACTTTGATTTCATCATTTTTCCTTATTGCTTCACAATTTTGCAATCTGGACATAACTATCCAAATTCGTGTTTGGGAAGATGACTGTTTTTCACTGGACTGTCCATATTTCAGTTCAGCTTTCTATTTTATTTATTAAGCTTTTTTGTTAGCATCTCTATACACTTCCAATGTACCAAAGCTAATTGCTTCCTTGTTGGTGCAAAGTGATTTTTAAAGGATATTCAACGACCTCAAAGAAAAACAATACTATAACTAGAGCCAAAAGGGCGGTAGACCAGGCCAGCTCTTGTTCCAACATAGGATTACATTTTTCAATGTAAGCATTAAATCCCAGCACAATAGGCAATTTATACTTGAAAGACTATTAAGACCAAAATTTTATCGAAGTAGAATACATTCCATACAAAATGGATTAAAGTTTGAAAAGGGACAGAAAGGGAAGCCAAGTGCAAGTGCCTCGTCCACCTTCAAGGATAGCATGGATGGATCTTTAGTAGCCAAAAGGCTTTGTTGGGGTTGAGGTGGATTACATGCCATTACCCCTTTTAGCGAGTAGTAAAATAAATAAATAAAAATATATATGAGTTATTATTTATATTTTATTAAAATAAATAAATAAATATATTAAAAAAATAAAAAATATTTTTATTATTAATTATCATAACCAAAATATATAGCCATTAGCGTACGGGTGAGAGAACTTTTAGGAACTATTAGATTTGGTTAAGTTTCTCTCACTATTTTTTTTTTTACAATGTCACAACTTTCTATGGATGGCAAGTTAAGACTTGTCCCACCCCGTTTTTCATTTTCATGATGAATGTTAGGTGGCTAAGGAAAATGTTTTCAACATTAAGATTCATACGTCATCTTTCCACGCCCACTCATTAGTGATTAAGGTGTAGAAAAGATGAAGTAGCATTTTGACGCGAGAATCTCATGTCAAATAGCATCACTCGGTGGCTGATAACAATGAGAGGCTACCCTATCACTAGACATAATGAGTAATAAATTCGAAAACTAAATCCAAGTTTCATTTCCCCCTCCACAAATCAATCCAATCCAATCCAATCATGGAGATCTCATCTCTTTCTCCCGTATCGCAACCCACATTACGGGCCCAAAGTCCGGATAATGATACAAAATGGACTGTAAGGGTCTAGATGGGGTACAACACGGGCTACAGGGGTAGAAGTACAACCATATTCAGCAACAGCGAGTAGTAGCAATCAATAACTGATGAGAAGCCTTGGTAAGTCAGAAACATGAATATTCGCCATTGGCAAAGTTGGCGAACCCAACGTTGTACATGACATCATATCGGCATAGCATTTTTTAAACTTCCTATATTAGTAAGAGCAATATTTATATGAGCTCTAGCTCGTGCGCTATTGCGTATCGGATTTTAAATAATTCTATTGCATGTGTTACTCGCGGGATAAGCTACTTTTGAGTAGTATAGTTTGTTAGATCGATATAACAAAGTTATGGATTAGCGTGAGTTCATATAAACTTTATTCTATTAATAAAGTAGGCAACCCTAATCTTAAGTTACTGGACAATCCACTTCATCTATGATGATGATTGTTGAAGGCTTGAATAAATCTAGATATTATAAAAGGAGACCTGTCATCCTAATGTGTGTTTTTTCCTTATTACCCTAGTGGCATTGTGTGGGAAAGAGGGAGATGATTCAACCTGTGGGGCAGCCTGAAAATTTTAAGGATGTGTTTTAAGAAAATGTCTAGCTTGACTAGGCATGCAGGCTCTGTGACCAGATGATGCAACGCTCAAGTGGAAATAGATCAATGAAGTGAACTCTTTGAATTTTCACTAAAATTGAAACAGAGAATTACAGAAAGGAAATCGAACTGTAGTTCTTCATTTCGAAGAAAGTGTCAGTTCCAGCTCATAAATAGAGCTCCAGGAAATACCCTCAATTGGAAGATCCAATTATAAAGAAAAACTCATTCAACAACTAACTCTGAAATTACATCTTCCTCCACTATCTATACTAATAGATAGCTTTGAGCTCTTGACAGTTTTTGCAATTGAAATTGACGATGTTAACCTCTTTGTAGAAAACTATTAATCACTTTACTGTTCCGACGCCCAGAGAAGGAAGACGATTAACAGAATTAACGGTCATCTTCTTTATACCAAAAGACATAATAGCCCTCGGCATAGTAGAGAATTTACTTGAGTTACCAACATTCGGCATTTAAACCATTAGTAGTTACCCGAATTACCCTCCAAACAGTTAACACTTGATATAAGTGTTTGACAAAATGGCTGAATCAAAATACTTTTTCTTAACAATCTTAACTGAACATTTCACTTCCATCCTTTATGCTCCTGCATCAATTACCCTTGGTGAACTAAAAGTCATCCTCGAACTAAAGCAATCTGACTTGTATCAGTTTCTGCCACATGAAACAGAGTCAAATCCAGAATATTAAAGGTATTAGAAATATGTAAATCAGGAGGCAGTTCAACAGAATAAGCATTTTCACCAAACTTTTGCAAGATTCGGCAAGGACCAATTTTTTTAGCTTTCAACTTGCCATGGTAATGTGCAGGAAGTCTGTCCTTATTTAAATGAATCATTACCATATCTCCCTCAGCCAAAATTATTGGGCGACGATGTTTATCAGCAAAAATTTTATACTCGGCATTGGATTGATAGATTTTATCACGGACAACAGAATGTAATTGAGTGAACTGTTCTATAAATTTCACTGCAGATTTAGATTCAGTAGAATTTGTTGGACCAAGAAGAACATCCACTGAACAGTTTGGAATATAACCATATACAATTTGGAAAGGAGTCAGCCCAGTTGATCTATTAATCAAAGAGTTGTAAGCAAATTCAGCTTAGAAAATAACTAAGTCCCACTGCCTTGGATTATCACTAGAGAGACACCGCAACAAACTACCAAGAATTCGATTTGTTACTTTTGTCTGCCCATCAGTTTGAGGGTGACAAACACTACTAAACTGTAGTTTAGTACCCATTCTTGTCCAAAGAGTCTTCCAGAAATTACTCAGGAATCGACTGTCCCTGTCTGAAGTTATGGTAAGGGGCACACCATGATGTCTAATAACTTCCTTAACGAACAATCCAGCCACATTTACTGCATCATTATTTTTTTTACAGGGAATAAAATGAGACTGCTTAGAAAATCTGTCAACTACCACGAACACTGACTCATAACCCTATTGTGTTTTGGGTAAACCTAACACAAAGTCCATGCTGATGTCTTCCCATGGCTTATTGGGTACAGGAAGTGGGGTATATAGACCAGCATTGGTAGTACTTCCCTTGTATTGTTGGCAAATGAAACATTGCTGAACAAAGACTTGCACATCCCTCCTTAATTGTGGCCAATAGTATCTGTTCTTAACCAGAGCTAGAGTTTTATCACGTCCAAAATGTCCAGCTAATCCTCCTCCATGTAATTCTTGGATTAATAGCATTCACAACGAACAAGAGGGAATACATAGAAGATGTCCCTTGTACAAATAACCATTCTGAATTGAAAACTCACCTTGCGTTTGCTGTGTATTTATACAGTTTTGCCATTTATCCTGAAAAGTACCATCTGATAAATATAGACTTTTGATTTCTTCAAATCCAAAACAAGTGGTGGATAAAACATTAACCAGAGCTACTCTTCTGCTCAACACATCAGCCACTTTATTCATTTTACCAGACTTATGCTTAATAGTAAAAGAATAGTCCTGTAATTCTCCTATCCATCTTACATGTAGTCTGTCTAGCTTTGATTATGTATGTAAATGCTTTAAGGACTCATGATCAGTATGTAAAATAAATTCCTTATAAACCAAATAATGGCGCCAGTGTTTTAAGGCCTGTACAAGTGCATATAACTCCAGTTTGTATGATGACCATTTCTGTTTAGCAGAATTTATTTTGTGACTGAAATAGGCTACTGGTCTACCTTCTTGCATTAATACAGCTCCAATTCTATGCATAGACGCATCACATTCCACTTCAAACACCTTTGAGAAATCTGGAAGTGCTAAAGTAGGTGCAGTAGTGAGTTTAGTCTTCAATATTTCAAAGCTTCGTTGTTGGTTTGACTGCCATTGAAACTTACCCTTCTTTAAACAATTAGTTAAAGGAGCTGCTAAAGTGCTAAACCCTTGTATAAACCTTTGGTAGAATGTAGCCAATCCTAAAAAACTCCTCACTTTAGTTACATATTTTGGAATAGGCCATTTAACAACTGCTTCAATTTTTCCTTTATCAACTTTCAGCCCTTCTCGACTGACAACATAACCCAAAAAAATTAACTGGTCAGCCATAAAAATACATTTCTTGAGATTGATATACAAGCTATTCTCATTTAATAGTTTAAAAACTGCTTGTAATTGTTTCAAATGATCTGCTTCATCCATACTGTATACAAGTATATCATCAAAGTATACCACAAGACTCTTCCCTAGTAATGGTTGTAATACTTGTGCCATTAATCTCATGAAGGTGCTTGGTGCATTTGACAATCCAAAGGGCATTACAAGCCACTCATAAAGTCCATCTTTAGTCTTAAATGCAGTTTTCCATTCATCCCCTAACTGCATCCTAATTTGATGATACCCTGACCTGAGGTCTATTTTAGAAAACCACTGAGCTCCTGCAAGCAAATCCAACATGTCAACCAATCTAGGTATAGGGAACCTATATTTAATTATGATTTTATTTATGGCCCTTGAGTCTACACACATACACCATGTCCCATCTTTTTTTGGCACTAAAAGAGTAGGCATTGCTACCAGACTAAGACTTTCCCTGATAAGTCCTCTCTTAAGTAAATCCTGAATTTGTCTTTTCAATTCCTCATTTTCAGTAGGGCTCATCCTATAGTGAGGTAAATGGGGTAAGGAAGCTCCAGGTTGCAAGTCAATACGATGCTGTATATTCCTCATTGGTGGCAAAGTTAGAGGCAACTCATCATTAATTAAGGCTGTATATTGTTGGAGCAGCTCTTGTATGCCTTTATGATTAGAATTGAATTCTACTGCCTTGACTGGCAACACTTCCTTATTCACAAATGCAAGAACTAACTACTCACTATTAAGAGAAGAAGAAATATTACTTGTTACTATGAGTGTTTTCTTCTGAGTCACTTCTTTTGTGTCCAGCTTGTTGCCTAGCTTAATTGTTTTCTGCTTCTTTCTGTCTGCAGTTGGATAATTAGCAATCTGTATTGTTGTCTGTTTCTTTCCTGTTTTCTCCCTCTCAGAGACAAGTGGTGGTTGTTCCTTCACATTTTCCATTTCAGTAGAATGTAATAGCTGTGGGTACAGTTTAATAGTTTTTCCTTGATATACAAATTGTATAGTATTATCATGACCATCATGGATAATGCAATTATCAAACTGCCAAGGTCTTCCCAGCAGCAAATGACATATAGTCATATCTAACACATCACACAGTATATTTGCTTTATAACTTTTTCCAATCAAAAAAGGAACTAGGCATTGTTCCTTAACTTTAACCTCTCCAACCACTTTGATCCACCCAAAAGTATAGGGTTGTGCATGAGGTGTAGTCTTTAAGTTCAATTTATCTACCAATGTCTGTGCGATAATGTTCTCAGTATAGCCTCCATCAACAATCACCCTACATTTTGAATTTTCAATTGTTCCCACAATGGCAAATATCTTGTGTCTCTAGGTGTTATTTAACTGTTTAGGAGTAATCAACAGTTTCTTGGTAACCAGCCCCAATTCAACCTCACTGGATTCACCTTCTTGTAAATTATCTCCATACACTTCTTCCAATTCTTCAATGTCTTCACTATTGTCATCATTTTCATCTGTAGTGGTTGGACCAATTATCATAGCCTTCGGTCTAGAATTAGGTTCACCAGTTCTGAGAGGGCAATCTGAAGAATAATGTCCAAGCTATTTGCACTTCCAGCAGTTATTGGGTTTTGGCTTAGCATAGATGTTCTTCTTTTCTACAGGAACAGAAAATGTAGTTTTTTCCATCTTTGTTATATCTTTCTTGACTGATCGCAAATCAATATTCATCAATTCTTTATCCTTTAACTGACTCAAAGGCATTCCTTCTCCAGATAATCTTGATAGCTGAGATGTTTTAAACCAGGGATGAGTCATCAGTGACTCATTTCTCAAAGTAGACTGAATTGCTTCAGTGACAGAGCAAATAGGTTTAGATGCCAATTGCAGTTGAAGTTCATATTTTAATCCACCTAAAAATCGTTGTACCTTTTGTGCTTCAATCTCCTGTAGATTATTTCTAGCTGCTAAATGAAAATACTCTTCAACATATTCAGACACTGTATTGTTTCCCTGTCGACAGTTTTGAAATTGTCTAAATAATGCTTGCTCAAAATCTACTGGCAGATACATGTTCTTTAGCAAACTCTTCATTCTAGGCCTGGACTATATCGGATGCTTGCCTTTATTCATTCTCTCCTGTTGTAATTGGTTCCACCAGGTTGAAGCACCAGATTTCAATTTACAAGATACTACCCTGCATTTCATTTCTTCTAGAACTTCCATACAGTAGAAGTAATTTTCTACTTCAGATATCCAGTCCAGAAATTGTTCTATATGCATCTGGCCATTAAATGCTGATAGTTCTACTTTAGGTTTGAATCGAGGATAAAAATTATTTGTACCTGGATTCATAACTGGAATTTGATTCTGAGGTTCTCCTTCATCACTAGACGATGATCCAGTACTTTGTTGATATGCAGAAGATTGTTGAAATCGCACCTGAACTGGTTCCGCAAATTTCAAATCTAGTACTCCGTATTTTCCTGAACCACGAGTAGGAAGAAAGGAATTTCCAAAATGATTCGCAAGATTGCGATTCAATGATTCCATTTGTGTTGCTACAATTTGAAGAGACTGTAGCATATGTTGCTAAAGTTTCACCATGTCATCCATGGAGGATGCGTTTGCAGATCCTTCGGCTCGATCATTTGTTGCCATTGAAGTCAGCAAACCAGCTCTGATACCAATTTGATGCAGCGCTCAAGTGGAAACAGATCAATGAAGCGAACTCTTTGAATTTTCACTAAAATTGAAACAGAGAATTACAGAAAGGAAATCGAACTGCAGTTCTTCATCTCGAAGAAAATGTCAATTCTAGCTCAGGGAAATACCCTCAATTGGAAGATCCAATTACAAAGAAAAATTCATTCAACAACTAACTCTGAAATTACATCTTCCTTCACTATTTATACTAACAGATAGCTTTGAGCTCTTGACGGTTTCTGCAATTGAAATTGACGATGTTAACCTCTTTGTAGAAAACTGTTAATCACTTTACTGTTTCGACGCCCAGAGAAGGAAGACGATTAACAGAATTAACGGTCATCTTCTTTATACCAAAAGACATAATAGCCCTCGGCATAGTAGAGAATTTACTTGAGTTACCAACATTTGTCATTTAAACCATTAGTAGTTACCTGAATTACCCTCCAAACAGTTAACACTTGATATAAGTGTTTGACAAAATGGCTGAATCAAAATACTTTTTCTTAACAGTCTTAACTGAACATTTCACTTCCATCCTTTATGCTCCTGCATCACCAGAGCCTCGTGACCGGCCTAGTAAAACTCTGAACATGATACATAGATGACAACTTACCGTTTATATGTTTCTCTCTTATGTACTATTTTGAGAACCCTATGTAAAAGAAAATATTTTATAAATCTTAACTAGTTAAGGACACAACAAATCTTACCCAGGCAAGGAGAGGGACCAATACTACTTTTTTAATGGCACCAACCAATAGTTATATACAACTTCAAACTAGTCTCTTAAGCCAAAAGGGCAAAAAAAAAACACTTTGTCTGCAACTGGGTTAGATTTTTATAGAGATTCATCTGCTTTTAATAATAGAAAAAAACAAAGGAGAAAAAAAAGACTTTTCATGATACATGAATCAATTTAAACGTAACTTTACAACATTAGTTCCTAAGAAAAATATGAAAGAACACGGCTATTTCCCCCCCAATATTCACTCAGGGCCCCCCAAATAAGAAATATGTGGGTAGTTTTTTTATTACTCAGCACCCCCACACTATTCTTAAGGCACCCCTGTTAAGAAAAAAAACCCTTTGTATCCCCTTCACTGTACTCAACGTGCATGAACTTCTCACCGGTGGCAAGAAAGTTTGTGAGCACCGGAATCGTACAAGATAATGTCCCTCCCAACCAATAATGATCGTCCCTCCCAATTGCTTCTTAATGCACGAAAATAACGTTGATTACAGGAGTTCATCCCATCTTCCTCCCTACCTGTAATGGTGTCCATCCCAATTACTGTAATAGCGCCCCTCTGCATGCACTTAAAAATCTTTGTTTCCCATCAAAATCAAAAAATTCCTTTCTTTGGGTGATTAGCAAGTCAATCTTTATTGATTTTCTGGGCATTTAACGAATAGAATTTGGGTTGATAGTACGCCATGGCTAAACGTGCTCGAAGGTTTCAAAACATTGTTCTACTTGTCGTGGCAGGGGGTACCCCCCACCAGTAAATCGCCCAAAAAAGTTGAAATCTTCGGGATACATTCTGGCGGGGAGAGATCACCGTTACATTATGAATAATTTGACAGTGACATAATGTCCCCGTATAAATGTTGTTTTATCTGGCGAGGGATACCCACCGTCAGGAAAACTCCAGAAGGTGTTGTAACCTTCTAGATGAGCTATGGCGGTGGGAGGAAGTACCACAATGCATGTGCAGATGCTTGGGAGAGTTTATACAAAGATCAAGTTGTTGATATGCAAGAAGATATTAGTGTCCGACCGTCGGGTGATATCATTGATATCATTGAAGATAGTAGTCTAATTTTAGTTTAGTTTTTTTAATACATGTACATGACACTTTTTATTAAATTTTGAACACATATATTTTAATTTTATTTTATGAATGTGTTTTGTGAGTAATGTCTTCAATAGGTATAAATATTTTAGATCTATAATGAATTATTGGCTTATGGAGGTTTCATGACGGGGGTTAAACCCCGCCATTTTAAATTGCTGTATACGGGGGACTAAATGTCCCCGTCACATTATTCACCAATTGGGAGTGCCCTCTCTCCGCCAGCAATCGTCCAGAAGGTTTCACACCCTCGAGATTCTTCTGGAAATTGTATGGCGGGGGTTACCCACCGCAACCTTCAATGGACATATGGGGGCCGTATGTCCCCGACCAATGCTTCGTAATTTTACGGTGACAGACACCTGCCAGAACTCTTCCAGAAAGTATCAAATCCCTCAACAATCTTTTGGAATTTGTCTGGCGGGGGGTACCCCCGCCATATTACATGCATGCATATGGGGACCATATGTCACCGTCAATGTCTTCATAATGGGGTGGTGACAGGCACCCGCCAGAACTCCTCCAGAAGGTTTCAAAACCCTCGACAATCTTCTGGAAGTTGTCTGGAGGGGACGAGAGGAGACAATACGGGAGGGGAGTGGAGGTGAGGCGGGTAGACACGACGGGCCTGAAGGGGAGGGGAGGAGACAATACGGGATGGGAGAGGAGGGGAGGGGAGGAAACAAGAAGGGAGGGTGGGGATGGTAGGAGACAAGATGGGAGGGGAGGGCAAGGGAAGGAGACTTTACCAGAGGAGAGGGGAGGCGACTTCATTAGAGGAGGGCGGACTGAAATGAAGATGAAAATATGGGAGGGGAGGGGACATCACCGGAGGAGAGGAGACAGAAGGGAGGAGACTTCTTCGGAGGAGATGGGACGGAACTGGAGAAAAAAATACAGGAGGGCAGGAGGTTGGGGGGCACGGTCCAAGTGGGGGGTTGGGGGGGTATTGAAAAAAATTAAATAATGTAATAAAAATAGGGTATAGAGAAATAAAAATAATATTTTAATTAGGATGTGAAAAGTATAGGGGGTGATGAGCTTTTGTTGGGGGAGAAATAGCCGGATTCAATATGAAAACAAAACAAAACAACATGTCACACGAAGAAAGAAGGGGCCAAGTTGAGTGCAGTGGGACAAGCTCGTCTAAAAAAATATTCCACGCCCTACGGGCCCACCCAGTCTACCACAGCCAGGTTCGGTCACAGTCATTGACAACTTTGACTGTTTGACCACATTTTCGAATAGTTTTGACTCCGAGACCTTTCTCTTCATTCAATCACGGCGTACCGCCGGCCCGGAGAAGCAGATTGGCCGATGAAGTAGCACCCAGCTCTAACGACAGGATCGAGGTTGTCCCCACCTCCTCCGACGACGATGGGTACGAGTGCACGAAGTCGTCGAATCCCTCGCTCCTTCCTTCGTACTCGCTCGGCGGCACCGACGGTACTTCCGGCACGCACGCCTCCCGGTCCAGGCACCTCAACACGTCCCGCATCCGAGGCCGCTCCCTGTGCGCCGGTTGCGAGCAGACGAGAGCCAGCTTAAGTAGCATATCCGCCTCCTCCCTGTCGAACTTGCCCTCCAGGCTGGGGTCCACCACCTCCAGCAGCCGCCCCTCCCGCCACCGCTCCCACACCCAGTCCACGAGTATCAGTTCCTCCGGCATCGCCTTGGGTTCGATGGGCCGCCGCCCGCAGACCACCTCCAACAGCAGTGCGCCGAAGGCGAACACGTCTGAGCTCGTGGTGGCCTTGCCCGTACGGGTCAGCTCCGGCGCCAGGTAGCCCAGGGTGCCCACCACGTGGGTCGTGTGTGGGTTGGATCCATGTTCGTAGAGCCGTGCCAGCCCGAAGTCCCCCAGCCTCCCGTTCATGTCCCCGTCCAGCAGCACGTTGCTCGCCTTCACGTCCCGATGGAGCACCACCTGCTCCCATTCCTCGTGCAAATACAGCAGCCCCCCCGCCACCCCCCGCAGAATCCTGAAGCGCTGCTCCCAACTCAATATCGCCCTGGGCTCGTCGAACAGGTACTTGTCCAAGCTCCCGTTGCTCATGTAGTCGTACACCAGCAGCAGGTCCCCGCGTCGCCTGCACCAACCCTGCAGCTGCACCAGGTTGCGGTGGCGGAGCCGGCCGATGCTTGCAATCTCCGCCACGAACTCGCGCAGCCCCTGCTTGGACTCGTGGGAGATCCGCTTTACAGCCACCTGGGCCTTCGTGTTGGGGAGGGTGCCCTTGTAGACCCGGCCGAACCCCCCGAACCCGAGCAGCTCTTTGTCACGGAAGTTGCGGGTGGCGAGCTTGAGCTCGCGGTAGGAGAAGCGGTGGGGCCCGTACTCGAGCTCCCACGGCTCAATTATGTCTGCGTTCTGGATCTTCTTGACGAGGTAGATGGCCCCCGAGACGGCGGCCCCCATGATGAACGCGGCGGCGGCGGAGGCCGCGATGACCAGGCCCATGTGTTTCTTCTTGGGCCCGGGGAGGGACGGCAGGACGGAGAGATCCAGCGAGCGGGCCTCTCCGTTGATCCGGAAGCTCCAGCCCATGATGTAGTGGGAGCTGGCGAGCAAGCCGGTGGAGGCCGAGAAGCCCACGTACATCTGGTCGAGCAGAATCGGGGACAGATCGACGGGGGTGGACAAAAGTGGCACATCGGGTTTGGTCGAGGAGCGGGCTAGGAAGACGTTGAGGAACTTGTTATCGCCGTCGTAGTCGACCCATACCTGGATTGTGTCCCCGCTCTTGAGATTGATCGCGCCGGCGGACACGGATGCGTTGGACTGGAGATTATTCACGTCGACACCAACGTGGTTGTCGTTCATGTCGTAGAACTCGAAATCCTGCACGGTGTCGAATTCGACGGCGAAAATGTGATTGGAGAAGTTGCCCATGTCGGAGGCGTTGAGGAGGCCGAGGTACTGGCTGGGGAGTGCGCCCCTCAGCTCGGTGGAGTTGGAGATGACGAAGGCCAGGCCGTGGCCACCGAGCTTGGGGTACTCGGGGACAATGGCAAAGGCGAAGGCAGTGGAGAAGGAGTGGACAGAGTTGTTGCGAGACCCGTCCTTGAAACGGAAGCGGGACGGGTAGAAGGTGTGGCCGATCAGTCTCCTGGAGTCGTTGGTGAGGCGGAGGATCCGGTTGCTTTGGACCTGGGCCACGCCGTTCATGGTTAGGCTTGAGTTGGAAGGGTCGAAGCCGCTGAAGAAGATGTTGTCTTGCTGAGCGAGGGAGGAGGGGAAGGCCCAGGCCGCCCCAATAGACAGAATCATCAGTACATAGAAAAGCGTTTGGATCGCCATCGCCGTCGCAGGGACGAGAGACTGAAGTGAGGAGGAGTCCGACTTTTGCCAAGGGAGAAATTTAAGGCTATGGCTGAGGTTTGGATCCGACCGCACTGAAACCAGTGGTGAAGTGGCTGGGTTTTATCTCATCTAGATGCTTGAGCAGATTTCGAAATGGCGATTACGCCCCTGCCCGAGGGGAATGAAATGGAGATGAAAGGGAGACAATTTTCTCGTGCACAATATTTTTTTAAATTTTTTTAATCAAAACACGTGCAGATGGAAAAAATAATCCCAATGGAACCGTTTCATAAAAGTCCATTCGGTGGTTTATACGTGTTTAAGCACGAGTGAATTCAATTTTTTTTAGTTCGGTGTACGTGTTAGAAATAAGAAAATATTAGGTACGAATAATCTACCAAAGTGGCATACCTAGAACACATTAAAATGTGACATATCACCTTTTTTTTTATCATATTGGCTAATTTTTTAAAAAATAAAAGAGGATGAACTAGTCACTTTATGATTAGCGATAGGTACCATGTAAGTATGTTACGTTGGTACCTTATTTGTACCTAATAGTTTCTCATTAAAATATGAATAAACTTATACGGTTTCATTAGAGATACCTTCTCATATAGAAGAGATTTATTTTCAAGTGTTCTACTAAATTGGCTACTATGGGGGCTAATAAAAAGGCTGCGTTTGAATCCACATTCAAAGAGTCAATGTTCATGTTTGAGTAAATTTATTAGAACTAATTTAACCGTATGTAGTTTTCTAATTAGAAATATTTTTAATACTTCACTCTAATAATAAGCCTAATGTAAAAAACACATGAAAACTTTTTATTTGTCAGATCAATAACATGCACATCAATACATATTAGCATCAATAGTTTTTGCACTAATGTGCGCCAACGTATATGTCATCAGTCTCAAATATTAATAGTTATCATATGTTCCTTATGCTAAGCTCATTGTTAAAATGGAGCATGAAAAACTCTTCCTTTTTCACTATGTTGTAATAATGACTCAATGTAGTTATCTTATATGTTGAACAAGCATTTACATTATTCTAGTTAGAATCATGTGTATTGTATGTATAAATATAGTTTAGTTGAAAAATAAAATAAATTATATTATTATATAAAGCACCAAGAGTGACGAATTTTTTTTTGTATTTTTTAAATCCAAATATACATGTAGTAGGCAAGCTATAAATCCAAATCTTTGTGTCAGATTAACAACTAATATTAATTAACATGTGGTAGCAATATAAGAGAATCTAAGTAAATATTTTTTCTTAAATATATTCAAAGCACATAAAAAATTAAACTTGTATTATAAGAAGAATGTGTCTATTTCCCCCCCCCCCCCAAATGCTTAGAGCCCTACACCACAGAAAAATAACTGATATTTTTTAACAACTCAGTACCCCCCACACCCCCTTATAATTGTACTCATACCACCCCAACATCCTAAAACGTCTGAAGGTTTTTTAGTGGATGGTGCCCTCTGCCAAATAAAATTGATTTTAGATAGAGGCCTTAAGTCCCTGTCAAATTCTACAGATTGTGACGGTGACCCCCCCCCCCCGCGAGAAGTTTTTTAAAAGTTTAAAAAACTTTTAGAAGTTTCGTTGCAGGGGGTACCCCCCGACAAATAAAATTGCATTATATGGGAAACAAAGGTTTCTGTCAATGTCTGCATATTGTGGCAGTGACCTCTCCTTGCCAGAAACCATCCAGAAGTTTAAAAAATTTTCATAGGTTTCTTGGCGCAGGATATCATTCGCCAAATAAAACTTATTTGGACAGAAGTTCCCCGTCAAATTTTGTATATTTTGGCGGTGATTACCCTCTGCCATAAACCATCTAGAAGTTTTCCGTATGAGCATCAAGGTGAGGGGAAGAGAGGAGTCATAAGCAAGGGGGGAGAAAGAAAATGACCAGGGAAGAGGAACCACAAGCGACAGGTGAAATGGAAGAGCTTACGCTAGAGGAGGAATATTATGAATAAGGCATTAAAAGAGCAAAAATAGAATTAAAAAGAATGGTGGTGGCGGGGGGTATTTAATAATTTATTAAATCTTTTTGGGGTGTGTTAAGTATAGGAGGTTTGAGTAAAAAAAAATTTGGAGGGTGGAGGGGGAATAGCCTCGTTCTTTTACAAAGACCAAGATATAAAACATAGATAAAATAAGAATTAAAGTAAAAACTATAGGTAAATATAAATAAAATTTAAAAGTTATATCGTCATTCAATTAGATTTATATAGTAGTATAGTATTAATAAGTGAAATTATTTATGTTAAACATGATTAATATAATTTTATCTTAATATTTTTGGGTTAGTAATGAAGTAAATGGAAACATGGTCAATGAGGGGGAACAATTATGAGCCTAGTTTCTCTGGAAAAAGGAGCATATAAAACAAAATATTAGAGCTTTTATGTAATTATAATACTAAAAAATATGTGTAATCTATTTAAAGGAAAAATTAGAATGGAAATTCCAGATTATATATTACAAAGGTTATTGAAATTTTAAGAGAAAAAATTGACCCAAAATAAAATAAAAGGACATAATGAACATGACAGTTTTTGAAATTTGTGGACTCAATGGCTAGTTTGATTGTTATAAAATATTTACATTTTTTTAGCGTATTTCACATAATAATAAAGAGTAATTTATAACAACTAACTTAACAAGTCACAATAAGTAGGGGTATCAACAAGTAGGGCATGTGTCGGGTAAGGCTTTACCCACATCCATCCCCGCTTTTAAATATTTTGCTCATATCTTATTAATTACCTATTTCTCTATTCATTACGTACACCATACCCATTACCTATCTGGTAAATAGTTAACCGATTAATAAATAAATAAATAATAATAATAAATAAACTATCGTAAATAATGTATATTTTAAAAGTTCATCTAATGTATCATAAGTTCAATTAAATAAAGACTTGAACAATATTGCATATACAAACCTCACTTTATGCAACGAGTATAACATGAGAAGATACAAAATGGCCACATTCTCTTCCATTTTTTATATCCAAGATATCACAATGAAATGCAAATTTTTCCAATAAAAATACAAAATATTCCATATGTAAGATATTATCCTTAGGTAGTATATGCAAATGTGTCATTATTTATAATTTTGGTAATGAATATAGATAAGGGGTTACCTATACCTTGCTTATATAATAAATGGGCAATTAAAATTACCTACTTATTTTACCTATTACGTATTTATCAATTAGTCGTCTACAAATTTTAAATTAAGTAAGCAGGTAAGGCAGGTAAATAGTTACCCTTTACAAACAAGAACCCTCACGCTGGCCACGACTTAAAAGGACAAAATTTGTGAATGTTGTATGGGCTTGTCACGTTTT
The DNA here is from genome assembly GCA_035235625.1 of Saururus chinensis. Lineage (NCBI taxonomy): Eukaryota > Viridiplantae > Streptophyta > Magnoliopsida > Piperales > Saururaceae > Saururus > Saururus chinensis. Next base: position 41,684,753 of record CP141145.1, read on the forward strand.
ATAATTTTTTTTCTAGGTACAATTTTTATGGAGGTGCTAGAGATGAGGAAGTAAAGTTTTTGAAGCTTGAAATCTTCAAAAAATACATTTTCAAAGGGAATATCTCTGTACTTATTTTTTGTCACGGTAACTTCCCGGGGTCGAGGTATCTCGCACTCCACGTACTTTTGGTGACATTGAATTTGCCTATGCAAGCCCTCTCAAATGAAAAGTGGCGCAATGCCATTATCTTGTGGCGCAATTATAATTAAGACCTCATCATAAGTTAAATCATATTGCAAACTTAGACCTTATTGTAGTTTAGACTACATCACAACCTACATTAGTATATAAAATAAATTACAATTAATTTTTTTTTTAAGATAGGTATAGGTATAAATTGTAAAGGGATGAAAAAAATTATGAAAAAAATTATTTTTTTGTAAATTATAAGAAATATATAACTTATTTGTCCCTCAACTTTACTTATCAACTTTTAGTTTTTTCTTTTTGGTGATTTCAAGGAACTGGGTTCAGAAATGTGAACTCTCTAAAAGTCTACGAAGAATTGTACCAAAAGTGAGATTTACCGCGTCCGAGTCACGTCCGTGCCATTTAGGCACGAATACGTAAGCAAAAGTGACGGACGAAACACAGAGAACGCATCTGGGTTGTCGAAATATGATAGTCCCAACTGGCACACACAAATCAACGGTCAAGTAACAATATCGATAAGGTAACCCGTGCCGCCACTTGTGCTGTCCCGGGGCCTGGAAACTTCGCGTATCCCTTCCAGCCTTCCGTAAGATTAGTTTTATTTATTGGATAGTGATATTTTTATAAAATAAATCTACAAAAATTTGTACAAATGTGTTGATTGGATTTTACAAGTAGGCCTATATAAAGATTATATAAGTTCACTCGTCAAGACCAATCAATACTTATATATAAGTTTTTATATACAATTTAAATATAAAAATATTATTTTTTTATTTATACTGTACATGGAATTTCTCATAAGCAGCCTTGAAACTTGAAAGTGTTTTTACTGCTCGCACACATATGATACCACAAATATTATATATTATAAATCTCAATCAAGAGTTTTTATGTATTTCATTATGGCCAATCACGGAGAGATGCTTGCCCGCCGGTTATCAACTCCCCGGTCATAGCTTATGACTGGGTGTGAATAATATTGTGAAGAATTATATTTCATCTTTCGCTATTATTCTCCCTTGAAAAATAATTTAGGCATATGCGCTGAAAGCTTGGGCGTTAGCTACTCGCTTTGCTGCTCTAATTCTGTTAGCATGAGGAGGTTGCGGTATTGATACCTGCTCAGAGTCCACTGTCCAGTACGCCTTCTCAACCCTGCTGAGCGGAGCTCAAGTGGCCCAATATCAGCAAGTCACAACGGGGCGGGGCCCAAAATTATATTAGTGGAAAAGTTGTTAAGCGAAGACTGTGTGGGGTCAGCCTCAAATGTTGAAATTGAACCTCCGTTCTCTTTGATTTGGTCAGCGTCAATAGGAATTGCCGTTTTCAGACCGATGTGGATAATTGAGACCACAGTCTGATTCAATCTTTGGCCTGAAAAACGCTTATAAAAGCCGATGGCTTGCTTTACCTCCCCACCAGGCAAAAGAAGAACCTTTCTTTCAACGGCAGTCTCCCTCCCAGAAACGAAAAATGCGGTCGCTTCATTGACAAATTATACAAGGAAATGATATTGGTTGGAGTAGGTCGCGGCCCATCTTTAAAGAATAAAAGGCAATAAAGCAAGCGTTGCAGTGGGGAGATGTCATTCCGAACCTGCTTATTTTTTTAATCAGATGGCCTAATTAAATTAAACTTGAGAGCATAATTTATTTATTTATTGGGCGAAACCTTACACTGACAGGACACCCGCACATAGTATTTCCTTTTGCTAATTATTTTCGTGATTACGTGATGCGACAGCTTTCTTAAAAATCAGTGACTGATAAAGTAGTGGCCGCTCCGCTGCTCATGACTGTTTCTTGCTTCTTCAACTTGAATATTCATTGGAGGCAGATTTTTGTGAGAAGCTGATCCGTTTTAGGGTCTAGGCTAATACCTCTCGTGATGGGGTTTTTTCCTCGTTTTTTCTGTCAACTTTCCTTCCAGAACTATTCCCAGCGGCAACCAAACTACCCAGAAATTTGACGCATGCTTATGGTGTCAACTCAATCCCCATCTTTCATGAAACAAGTAAGTCTTTGGACAAAGCTTGGTAAAACTTTTTCACATGTCACCCCGTTCTATTGGAGGAAGATGGTCAAAAGTCGATCTTCCCTTTCTCCAAAGAAAGTTTACTTTTTTGTAAATTTGGTTGCAACTTGGCCAACTCTTTAACCACTCTGTCACTTCCAAGTATCTTTGCGAACCGGACCGAGTGTAGTTAATTGGTTAATAGAAAAATCTTCTGCTTTTGTCAGCTAACCCCAGTGTTTAAGTTATCGTAATTAACTGCTAAGGTTGAAGAGGGTCTTTCTTTTCGTTTTGACTCACAAGTAGCAACTTACACGGCATCTTTTCGTCCTACACGCTACCCCATGACCCGACCCCTTCAACGCCTGCTAGTCAAGTAAAACTTCAGTCAAGATACAACATATTTTGCTGCTTTTCCCTATACTCCCCCGTTGAAACGGAATCATTTTCAATGATCTACTGTGACAATTAGCTGAGCATAAGCCGTATATAGTAAGCCTTTCATCAATGAGATCAATGATGTATAGGCGTTGGTATTAATGTAAGTTAGCATGTGTAATATCAATTTTAAATATTAGAGTAGTGCTGATAGAAATATGATTAATAAAGAATTTTATTTACCTAAAAACCAAAACTTTAGAGATTGGTATTTTAAGACCTTTACAAAAACTCAACTTAATGAGTACAAAGAAATGTATTATAAATTCTTATATGATAATAGGATTATCATCTATTTTAAATATTGGTTTGAGACTTATAATCCTTATAATAACAAAAATATGATGGTCATAACTGATCATTATAAAAATTGGACTACTAAAGAAGGAAAGAATTTAATATCAATACATCCTCCTTCTAGTCCGTTACAAATAAATAATAATAACCAAATTTTGGAAACTACTCATTTTTCCCAAATTACGGGAGACAATACAAATCCTTTACAACAAACTATTGTAAAACAAAATAATCATACAAATCTGAATTTGCAGACCATTAATAATCAATTAATCAGAATTGAAGATCAAATAGGAAACTTTTCCTACAATTCAATATCTTAACCGAGTTCTTCAGGATTGACTCCAAGGATAAAACCTCCCATAACAATTCCTGATTTCAAACTTGGAAAAGCTCAACCTTGTGATAATGAGCTACTTGAACAACTCACCGACAGATTAATAAATCTTAATATTAATAAACCTAATAGGAATATTACGATGTTATCTCATCAAAATCCATTAACGAATCCCTGATTTTTCTATGATTTTCTGGGATTTTTCTGCCATTTTTTGGTCATTTTCGGCAGGAAAATGTGACGTTTCAGCGTATGGGTATTTGTGTCTTTTCCCCGTATTTATACCCGTAGAGTCGGGTGTGGGGCTTAGTCGCGGGCCACGGGCCTCGTTGCGCGCTTATGGCGCGAATTTTGGAGGTTCGACGCGTAACCAGTGGGTTAACGCGCGTTGAGCGTACGTTTGGAAAAAGAAAAGAAAAAAAAATAAAACAGGAAAATTGGATCGGGATCGGGATCGCCCGATCCAGAACTTCCTGCGCGATGAACAAGATCGCCGCCCCCCATTCCGCCTTTTCCCTGTGCCCGGCCGCCGCCGGCCGCCGGCAGGCCGCAGGACGCCGGCAAAGGCTCCGCCCCGGCGGTGCGACGCCGAGGGGCCACTGCCCCGGCCGCCCACGGCCGCGCCGCCCCGACTTTTTCGGTTAGCCTCTTCACTGTGTATTTTGGATTCTGCCGCCGCCGTAGGCCGGCGAGGGCCGGCCGGCCGCCCACGGCTCCGCCATGGGCCGGCGACGGCGGGAGGCCACTCCCCCCGGCCCCGGACGGCCCCAGCTCCGCCGTCCCGCTCCCTCTCTCTGCTGCCCTGTTTTCCGCCCCCACTTTGGATCGCCGTTCCGCCGCCGCCACGGGCCGGCACGGCCCGACCGGCCGGCCACGGCTACGCCCCGGGCCGGCGACGGTGAGGAGCCACTCCTCCCGGCCCGGTGGGCCTCCGTTCCGCCGCCCGTCCTCATCCCCCTCTCTGCCCTGTTTTTCCGCCGGACGACTGTTTTGGTCGATTTGGGGCCGCCGGCGGCGAGCTGCGGCTGATCGGACCTCCGTCCGGCACCGCCTTGCTCCGGCGACGGCGAGGAGCCCCTCCTCCCGGCCCGGTGGGCCTCGGCACCGCCGCCCCACCCTCTTTCCCCCTCTGTTCACTGTTCCGCCGACGGACTGTTTGGGCAAACAGTGGCCGCCGGCGGTGATCTGCGGCCGATTCGGCCTTCCCCCAGCCCCGCCTTGCTCCGGCGAAGGCAGTGGACTATACCTCTGTGCCCGATTCAGCCACCGCCCCCATGGCCACTCTGCCCTTAAGGGTTTTCTCCGGTCGTCCCCTATTTTTGGCCTGCGTCCAAAAGTCGGACGCCGGATTTATTTTGGCGGACCTTAGTTCAGCTCCGCCCCAGCCCGGTGATGCCAATGGGCCACCCCTCTGGGTCTTGTTCAGCCTTGCGGCCCGTAGCCGCAGCTAGTCCGCCTTATCGGCATGTGTGCCGTTGACTCTTCTTGCCCATTTTACGCCGTCGGTACCGGACGGCCTCGGTCAAGAGATTGTATGTCTTACCTTGACAGAAGGTGGACAAGTTCACCTGCTCAGGCCTTGGCCAGTGACGGCCTCGTGGCCTTTGCTCGACCGTGAACCCTCCCCTTGCCCTATACCGTGCGAGATGCACAGCCGCCCGCACCATGGGTATTGGTTGTGGGTGTCGATCGGCGATGTTGCCGCTTAGATTGGCCACAGCTAAGGGCCTTAGCCCTGTTGGCTTTTGTGGGCCTTGAGTCGCCTCATTTCAGCCATCTCCCCCGCCCTTTGGGCCGCGTGCGCATGTAGCCAAGTGTGTACTTCTGGGTTTAGGCGCCGCATTCGTGCCGCCTAACCATCGGTTGGCTTTGCCACCGAGTGGAGTTGACCACTAGAGCTGTCCTCCACCTCTCCTTTGGTTCTCGAGCATTGCCCCATGCTCTCCGCCCGTATGTGGGCCTTTGTTGACCGAAATCATCGCCGTTGGGTGCTGTCCACGGTCGATTTCGACGTCTTGTGGCCGGCTGTGCACGTCTTAGCCACCGGCTGATCTTCAGTGTACACCATCAACTTCGGGTCGCACCGCCACTTAGGTTGGCTTGACATTTCTCCCGGCCGCCATAGGGTGCCGCCGTGGATCGCGGGTTTTGCTGCATTGATATCTGACACTCTGTTTGGCCGTGATAGTTCCGGCGCATCTTGAAATCCTCGGGACAGCAGCTCTCTCAGCCAGGCAACGGTTTTGACCGCCAACTCCGCCGCCGACGCCGCCACCGTCGTATGCTCGCCATCGAACGTCATGATTACGAGGTAGGGGAGCTTTGAACTCGTAAATTCATGAAGCATGCTTTGAATGAGTAGCAGCATGCTAGGATTGTATGATTCCATGCTTGGATGTTAAGTAACGATCCGATTGCATGATGTGCATGTAAGCATGATTGTATGGTATGATTGATATGCATGAGATGTATGCATGTTTTATGGATGTGGATTATGTATGCGCTGGCGATGGCTAGTAAATATGTCAGTATGCTATGTATGGGTTATGCACGTGCTAGTGATGGCTAGCGTGCATGTTTGAAGTATGTATGAATGTGTGTGTGCACGTGCTAGAGATGACTAGTGTGTACGTTTGATGTATGCATGTGCTAGTGATGGCTAGCGTGCATGTTTGATGTATGTGTGAATGTATGCATGTGCTAGTGATGGCTAGCGTGCATGTTTGACGTGTGGATGCATGTGCTAGTGATGGCTAGCGTGCATGTTTGACGTGTGGATGCATGTGCTAGTGATGGCTAGCGTGCATGTTTGTAAGTTATGTATGTATGGCCGTATGTATATGTTATACGTATGTGTGAGACATATGTATGTATGATGGCATTTTGCCTATGCTTTGGATGTGCGTATGTGTTTGTGGGCAGAGGTATGGGCGATGGACAGTAAGGGGTGACAGAAGCTCTGTCTGAATTTGGATGCGGTTGTGTAAGCGTATGATAGAGGATAAGAGTAGGACGGGCAAGGATTAGAATGGATCAGTTTGGGGTGGATTATATGTTGGGCATTTGTCAGACAGTAAGAGGGTTCATAATTGTACAAGCATAACGTACAGATTATGAAGTGAAAAATAAGTATAATAAGTGAGATATAAGTAAGAGGGCGACAACTGGGTTGGCTCTGAGGAGCGTTATTTGAGGATGTCAGTGTAAGAGGTTTTGGCCATAAGATGGATGGCGAAGTGTAAGACTGTAAGGGTTTGGTGTACGATGAGTTTTGTCCATGATGTGGACGGGTAAGTGAAGTCTGCTGCCCTAACGAACTTGGGTTTCGGATCGGGCTCAGCTTCAGTTTGACCAGTCGAGGACTGTGAGTTTGTGTGGCATAATTGTACCGCATAATATATTTAATTCAAACTAAAATTATAAGCACAGCTAATGATAGCGTTGTGAGTTTGAGACCTGAGGGTTCGACGGATTAAGTTCCGTGTTTGAGCTGGCCGCTGATGAGTTGGCCGAGCGTTCATCATGTCTTGCCATGGTGTTTATCCTGCGGGATGTTGTCTGTGTGCTATGTAGAGCACCGAACGTCTGATGCTCTACTGAGAGCGACGTTGTTTCTGTTTTGGTCTGCGTGCTGTATAAGCCCAGACGTTTGATGCTCTGTTGAGAGCGATGTATGTTTCTGACTTTGTCTGCGTGCTGTATGAAGCCCAGACGTCTGATGCTCTCTGCTGAGAGCGATGTACGTTTCTGATTTGGTCTGTGTGCTGTGTAAGCCCAGACGTTTGATGCTCTGTTGAGAGCGTAGTATGTTTCCGCCCAAGAGTGGCACTGTACGTTTCTGCCCAAGTGGCACTGTATGTTTTCTGCCCAAGAGTGGCAATGGCACTATAAGACCCATTATGGTGGGCAATTCTCTGGCACTATAAGACCCATTATGGTGGGCAACTGTATGACCCCTTATGTGTGGGTGTTTATGTTTGCGCGCTCAGGTAAGTAGTATCATGGATCTACTCTTACCTGTTTGATCGAAAGGCCCCATGAGCATTGGTCTGCCTTACCTTCGCAAAGGTCCATGGCGTCTAGTCACTCCCCGGAGGTTAAGGTGTTGCCCCAGTGGCATTCTTTTCCATTTCGACGCTGGAGCTTATTAGTTGTAATGAGCTTCAGTGGTCGTTGATATGTGTACGATTATGAGTACGACTGTATGAGTGTGAGTACGACTGTATGTGTATGAGCAGGACTATAAGTGTATGAGTATGAGCAGGACTGTAAGTGTATGAGTATGAGTAAGACTGTAAGCGTATGAGTATGAGCACGACTGTAAGAGTATGAGTACGATTGTGAGAATATGGTTCTGAGTAAGACAGTAAGTATGATTTTGTGCAGACTGTACGAGTAAGGTCGTATGAGTCTGATTGTACGAGTAAGGTCGTACATGTATGGGTAAGCTGTATGAGTGAGCATATGATTGTACGAGTAAGATCGTACAAGAATGCGTATGTTGTATGAGTATGCGTACGGTGGTACGAGTAATTTGTACGACCCTGGATAAGGGTGTTGTATAAGTTGTTTGGATAGTATGATTTTGGCACAATGGTGCCTTTGGTATGATTTTGGCACGATGGTGCCTTGATATGATTTTGGCACGGTGGTGCATTTGGTATATCTTTGGCACGATAGTGCATTTGGTATGATCGTATGCGTTTGAGCATGTTATGATTATTATGTTGACTGCTTCATGTTTGAGTTGCATGATGCATGCATTTTTGAACTTGGAGTTCACCGTTTGGGATTTCCCCTACTGGGTATTTTCCTACTGAGTATGAAAATACTCACCCTACTATTTTTAGCCCCGTTGTACGGGAGGTTTTGCAGGTTGTGTGGAGAGCTCCTGGAGATGGACGCTCGTTTCAGCGGTGGATTGATTCCCGTTGACTCAGGTATCAGCTTGACTCTCTGCGAGTTTATTTGTGCCACGATCTCCTGTATTGGGTGAGATGAGACATCATGATGTTTATCTGGACTTTCATTTGGATCAGTTAGTGGACTGTTAGGGGACTTGTACTCAGGGATGCCCGGGAGAGTGATTTGTATTTAAAAGTCTATGATCATAGCAAATTTATTCGTACGTGTGTTTTCGGGTAGCGCCTGAGGATATTTACTTTGGCCGCACGATGATTGACCGTATGATGTTTTAAATTATAAACAGGTTTTGATTTTATCGTTTTGACTCCGATTTATGGAAAAAAAAAATTTCTATGAGTTTTGAGAAAAAGGGATGAAAAATCTCGGGCGTTACAATAAAACAAAATAATCATACAAATCTGAATTTGCAGACCATTAATAATCAATTAATCAGAATTGAAGATCAAATAGGAAAATTTTCCTACAATTCAATATCTCAACCGAGTTCTTCAGGATTGACTCCAAGGATAAAACCTCCCATAACAATTCCTGATTTCAAACTTGGAAAAGCTCAACCTTGTGATAATGAGCTACTTGAACATCTCACCGACAGATTAATAAATCTTAATATTAATAAACCTAATAGGAATATTACGATGTTATCTCATCAAAATCCATTAACGAAACCTGCACAAGAATCAATTAATGATCTTAATTTTAAGGGGAAGAAAAATTTAGTTACTCCAACAGCTCCAACTAGGACTTATTACCCTCGTCCTACACCTATTGATCTTCTTTATGAAGAAGACAAAAATGTTACTTATGCAGTCTTTGATCCTAGTAGTATTTATGAATGGAATATAGATAGACAATCTGAATATTTGATTTCTATTATCCTTCGTAGGATGTTAATGTATGCAACAATTAGCAGAGCTGCCAAAAACTCCAATAAACAAATAACTTTATTTATAACTGCTGGCTTTACAGGCTAATTAAAAGGCTGGTGGGATCATATCTTAACCCATCAACAAAAAGAAGAAATTCTTAATTCTAAAAGAATTATTACCAATACCACCACAGATGAAAAAGGACAAATCCTTTATTATCAAATTGAACATGATGATTCCATATATACTTTAATTCAAAGTATATTAAAACATTTTGTGGGAAATACTTTAGTCAATTATGATCGAAATAAAGAATTATTTATGAATCTTAAATGTCCCACCTTGACCCATTTTAGGTGGTATAAAGATGTCTTTCTTTCTAAAGTCATGAATCTTGAAGATGGCAATAGCCCATTTTGGAAAGGAAAGTTTATTTCTGGACTTCCACTCATGTTTGCGGAAGAAATCAGAACCAGACTTAGAGATAAATCAGGATCTCAATCTATTATGTATGATGATTATACTTATGGAGAACTTATTAGTGAATGTATTGCAGAAGGATTATCTCTATGTAATGACATTAATTTAAAGAACCAGCTTAAAAAGTAAAACCTTACAGGAAAACAAGAAATAGGACAATTTTGTGAACAATTTGGTTATAATCTTGGTCCCTCTTATCCACAAAGAAAGAATAAGAAATCATCTTATAAAAACCTTAAACCAAGGTATAAACCTAAAAAGAAAAAAGAAATAAGAAAGAAAAATCTAAGGACATCACTTGTTTCAAGTGTAATAAAAAAGGACATTATGCTAATAGATGCAAAAATCCAAAATTCGAAGAAATCAAGGATAAAATCAATAGAATCATAAAAGACGAGGATATGGCAGAAAAATTGTATAATCTCTTAATAGAAGATGATAAAGAAAATAGTTCACAAAAGAATAGAACTTTATTCACAAAAGAAAATTTGTACAAGTGGTGGAAAGAAAAGATTACAAAAGGAAGAAGAAAGATTTACGAGAGAGAGAGAGCTTAAGGAAGAGTTTGCCGGAGAAAGGCTTGCCTTCTCGTTACAAAGTAGTCTCTTTATATAGAGACTTGGGATAGTATACAAACAAAAGAAATAAAGTAATGTACAAACAAAAGAGATAAAGAAAAAGTAATGTACAAACAAAAGATATAATAAAGAAAAGAAAAGGAGGATAGGAATATCTATCAAAAGAATCCTCTTTAAGAGTTGTCGGTAATAATGCATAAAGGTAGATGACTTTATGCATGTCTTCACATGCCCTTATTCATAAAGTAGATAACTTTATGTTTCTTCTTATCTTTGTGGAGAATCTTTTCAGGGCTCCATAGCATTATCTAAATTGTGTTCTTCGATGGAGTCAAGGCTGCTGTCACTTTCATAGTCTTCATCAAAAAATTCTGGTGGATGAGTAATTTTATGTCATCTATTAGAACATTGATCTTCTTGATATTCCAAGGCATCTAGGAAAAGATTCCTAGTGTTCTTTGTCATGGGAACTTTTCATTTGTTTATTCTTGCTCCAATCCCACAGATAAGAGTGATGTCATAATTTCTACACTGAATTATTGTCCTTTGAGTCTGGACTGTTGTGATAAAACTTTGGACTCTTCTGTTGTGTTGTAGCTTTCTTTTTATTTCTAATAAACCAAAAGCTCTGGCTTCATTTATCGTCTCATTGCTGATAAGTCCTTTCTTTAGTTCCTCAAGATCCAGGAGTGTTAATTCCTCATCATAGCCCCAATAGCTATTCATGAGTGCTTGGTCCATATTACTTATTTTAGCTTTAGATAGCTGCAGTAGATGTATTGGAGGGTAACATTCTTCATCCTTCTCCCATTCTGGTGAAGCCGTTGTAATAGTGAGAACAATATTGGGTTCACCAATATATCTGACAAATCTTTTTGTCTCTTGCAAAATAATGGGAGAGAAATTTCTTAATTTCCAAACATCCTGGATATATAATTTTTTAATAAAGCCCCATTCAAAGAGTTTAATAATTTTTTCTTGATCTTTGTCTTCGGGCTTATTTATGATCAGTTGAGGAACTGATGAAGTAATCCCTTTGACTATTTTATAGTCTTGTTTATCAAGGTAATAACCATTCCAAATATCAAAGAGTGCCTGTTTTCACTCTTGTTGAGCCATGGGTTCCATATTCTGAATCTTCTCAATAAGTTCAGAAGGTAATTTAGCTGCCCAAATCCATTCAGTATAAATGGTTCTTAAGATCTTAGAGGACATTTTACAGGAAGTAACAATATCCTGCATTTTTGAAGCCATGAAATTGTGCTTTTCCTTTGGAACTGTTGAAAAACTATTTGAAACCATTTGCAAATGTTCCAAAAGGGAATTATATGATTGATTTTTAAAATCATTTAATAAGTTATCCAATAAGATTTTTTGGAAAAGGAATAACATATTATTTGTCTTGAAACAATTTTTTGGAGCACGAATGACCCCAAGTTTGTTGTTTTTCCAAACAATATGGCTTTTTAGCAAAGCCATAGCCATTACTCGATTTGATGTGTCTTTACCCGTAGCCGGACACTCGGGACTAGCTTAGAATTCTTGAGGATCCAAGTCCTTGTGGTTTTTATAGTGTTTTCCCACACTATTTACATCATTATTGACGACTCCGCATAAGTGCGTTGTTGCCTTTCTAGAAGAAAGAATATTATGTTTGAAATCATGATAGATTTCAATTTCTGGAGTTACCAGTGGATTTTTCCCTTTAGATGAAGATGTAACTTTGGCGAGTTTCTGGTTCATTTCTTTGTCCAGATTTCTGATAAGAAAATCAAATAAAGAGTCAGCCACATTATTGGAATTATAATTAAATTGAGGAGACTTACATCTTTTCAACAAATATCAAATTGTCTTTGACTTGATCTATAAGACTTATTAAAGGTTGTGAGACAAAAGAGAACATTATTTCTTTACCATTTATTATGGTTTTGATTTCTTCATAATCAATTTTAATGGGTTGAATCATGTTTAGGAAGGGAGTTCCTAATATCATATATTGTGTCAGGTTTTTTTGTTAAAACCAAGTTTACTGGAATACATATCCCATTATTATTAATGTAAGAATTTAATAATTTATGCTTGATAAATATTGTACTACCATCGGCAATGTTCAAGAATTGATCTGTTCTTTCAAAATATTTAATAGGAATTAATCCTTCCATGATGCAATTCATATCAGCACCTGAGTCTATCAGAGCAATAGTTTCAATATTAAAGTCTTTATTTATTACTAGTTTAATATTTATGACCCATTTTTTATAGGTAAGATTATTAATGATTTGTAAATAATCATTATTTGCTTCTTGATGAATTTCATCACATTCTTCTGTATTAGAAATAATATGTGTAGAGTTTTCTAGATTTGTAATTCTAAGTTTGAGAATTTTTATTTCTTCTTGAAGTTTAAAAATTTCTTCTTGTAAGTCCCCTTTGTAGATTTCCTTTCCTTTTCTAGGTTCTTTCATTCTATTATAAACCTTTGATAAGGTATAAGGAACTATAGGTTCATAATTTATTTGAGATTTACTTGACTCATTTGAAGAATTTTCCAAATACTTTTCAATAGTCATCCGTCTAGATTGAAGATCTTGGATTTGATCTATAAGATCTAATATGAAAGACTGATTAGCCGTTAATACATTTAGGCTTAGACCATTCATATTCAAAATGGCGGAGTAATAGTCATGTGTTCCTGTACAAGAACACTCTCCCCCATTTTCTTCTGTATAAGAATCTGAAGTAGATGAAATGCCATCAATTTGAAGAGTATCCTCTTCTGAAGAAAGAGAACTATTTTCTTTATCATCTTCTATTAAGAGATTATACAATTTTTCTGCCATATCCTCGTCTTTTATGATTCTATTGATTTTATCCTTGATTTCTTTGGATTTTGGATTTTTGCATCTATTAGCATAATGTCCTTTTTTATTACACTTGAAACAAGTGATGTCCTTAGATTTTTCTTTCTTATTTCTTTTTAGGTTTATACCTTGGTTTAAGGTTTTTATAAGATGATTTCTTATTCTTTCTTTGTGGATAAGAGGGACCAAGATTATAACCAAATTGTTCACAAAATTGTCCTATTTCTTGTTTTCCTGTAAGGTTTTGCTTTTTAAGCTAGTTCTTTAAATTAATGTCATTACAGAGAGATAATCCTTCTGCAATACATTCACTAATAAGTTCTCCATAAATATAATCATCATACATAATAGATTGAGATCCTGATTTATCTCTAAGTCTGGTTCTGATTTTTTCCGCAAACATAAGTGGAAGTCCAGAAATAAACTTTCCTTTCCAAAATGGGCTATTGCCATCTTCAAGATGCATGACTTTAGAAAGAAAGACATCTTTATACCACCCAAAATGGGTCAAGGTGGGACATTTAAGATTCATAAGTAATTATTTATTTCGATCATAATTGACTAAAGTATTTCCTACAAAATATTTTAATATACTTTGAATTAAAGTATATATGGAATCATCATGTTCAGTTTGATAATAAAGGATTTGTCTTTTTTCATCTGTGGTGGTATTGGTAATAATTCTTTTAGAATTAAGAATTTCTTCTTTTTGTTGATGGGTTAAGATATGATCCCACCAGCTTTTTAATTGGCCTGTAAAGCCAGCAATTATAAACAAAGTTATTTGTTTATCGGAGTTTTTGGCAGCTCTGCTAACTGCTGCATACATTAACATCCTACGAAGGATAATAGAAATCAAATATTCAGATTGTCCATCTATATTCCATTCATAAATACTACTAGGATCAAAGACTGCATAAGTAACATTTTTGTCTTCTTCATAAAGAAGATCAATAGGTGTAGGACGAGGGTAATAAGTCCTAGTTGGAGCTGTTAGAGTAACTAAAATTTTCTTCCCCTTAAAATCAAGATCATTAAGTGATTCTTGTGCAGGTTTCGTTAATGGATTTTGATGAGATAACATCGCAATATTCCTATTAGGTTTATTAATATTAAGATTTACTAATCTGTCAGTGAGTTGTTCAAGTAGCTCATTATCACAAGGTTGAGCTTTTCCAAGTTTGAAATCAGGAATTGTTATGGGAGGTTTTATCCTTGGAGTCAATCCTGATAAACTCGGTTGAGATATTGAATTGTAGGAAAATTTTTCTATTTGATCTTCAATTCTGATTAATTGATTATTAATGGTCTGCAAATTCAGATTTGTATAATTATTTTATTTTATAATAGTCTGTTGTAAATGATTTGTATTGTCTCCCGTAATTTGGGAAAAATGAGTAGTTTCCAAAATTTGGTTATTATTATTTATTTGTAACGGACTAGAAGGAGGATGTATGGATCTTAAATTATTTCCTTCTTTAGTAGTTCAATTTTTATAATGATCAGTTATGACCATCATATTTTTGTTATTATAAGGACTATAAGTCTCAAACCAATATTTAAAATAGATGATAATCCTATTATCATATAAGAATTTATAATACATTTCTTTGTACTCATTAAGTTGAATTTTTGTAAAGGTCTTAAAATACCAATCTCTAAAGTTTTGGTTTTTGGGTAAATAAAATTCTTTATTAATCATATTTCTATCAACATGAAATTCAGATTGAACAGTAGATACTTGAAACTCTATTTCTGTTAGAGTGGGAGAAGAATTCTTCTTATAGATTCCATGTGGAATATTTAAATTAGAAGTACGAACTTCCTCAACCTCATAAGGTGATAATTTGTTAATGGAAATTCTTTCATAAACAGATTTTCTAGAGGAAGTACTTCCTCTATCGGAATAATTTGTAATATTGAGCTTGGTACTTCTGATACCTGAAAATCTTATTTCAACATCTCCATCTAGAGTTTGAACAATTTGATCTAGATCCCTATTTATTAAGGGTTGTTGAGGAATTGCACTTTGCAAATTCCATCTTTCTGGGAATTGAATCTCATTTCAATTAATTAGTTTTCTAACTGCAACATTAGATCTTTTAAGATTTGTTTCAATTAAGGTAGTTTTACTTTTGGTACTTATAAGTCTTATATTAGGGGTTAAGGTATTCATAACCTTATAGTAAATACGATAAGCAATATTAATATGCTCAGATCCTTGTTTAAAATCATAACCCATGGATTCTAGATTTAATGTCACTGCATTTAGAAGGTTATTATCAAATAAAGATAAGCATAAATTGGGAAAGCAGTCAAAATAGACTAGACCATTAGATAAGGTGGATTCAATGACACCCATAAGAGATTGCTGAAAATTCAAGCATCTAGCATCACGTAGGCATAATATAAAGCATGTATTTAAACCTTCTAAGGTTAAAGGTTTTAAAGCAACCTGAATAAGGCCAATATGTAAATATTTATATTTATCCATATGATGAGAAATATCTTGTTCTCTTAAGAGCTGGATAATCTTATTGCTATCATCAATGGGAATTGTCTATTCAGTAGTTTTTACTGAAACACTAGTTTTTAAATCAAAGGTTCCAATATTATAAACCTTTTTAGGCTCTACTTCAGGTAAATGCTAATTTCTGAGATGATTCTCTATGTTGGAAAATTCTTTAACTTCAGAATTCTTAATAAATTTTTCTGGTTTATAAAATAATTTAGAAAACATTAATGATAAGTTAAAAGTGCCCGCAAGTATTCGGAAAATATGGTCAAGTCTATAGGGAAACAAGAAAGGAGATTAAAATACTTCTTTTTCAAGAAGAGATTCTAACCAAGATAAAATAAAGAAACATTTGTAATTATAAAGCAAAGAGGTAAAAAATACCTAGTTCTACCTATTATAATAAAATTGGCTAGCACTTCATCTTCTACTTTTATCCTCCATGACAGAGTTGGCACAACATCATCTCTTACATTTTCCTTCCATGAACAAATGAGGCAAAAATGGCTAACTCCCTTAGACAACATCAGATAAACGGGATAACGCCTTGGCTCTATTCATTTCAGGAAAACATGAAAGATAACATAACACCATATCACTTCAAACTCGAGTAAAAGTAGAAATCCCAGCCTTATCACAACAGGTAAAACCAAGCAAGTAATCTAACAACCTTGCAACATAATAACAAGTGTGAGAGAAAGAGAAAAAATGGAAAGGTAAATCCCCTCCTTCTCCGAAAGGAAAAAAGTCCTCTCCTTCCCCTCATACCTGACCGCGCCTTCACGAACACATGCAGAGCACACACTTACTGCCAATGGATCTTCATGGCCCTGATATCATTTAGTATCGGAGCTAAAGAATTAAAGAAAAAAGCAAGGGATATTATGCAACAACAATTATTGGCTACATTCTCAGATGAGGAAGAGAATACTACGGATGACACAGAAATAGAGGACTATGCTCAAAGCAATGAAGACATGGATGAATATATTGGTGAATTAATCTACCTTTATGAAGATGATATAAAAATTAATTGAAAACTATAAAGCTAAACTTGTTATCAAATGATATAAACAAATAGAAAGTCAAAATTACTTTGATACACATTCACCAGTCACAAAGATAACTTCTATTAGGATGTTAATCATTATTGTTGTTTCGTATAATCTTGAAATACATCAAATGAATGTCAAAATCTCATTCTTTAATGGTGACTTGAATGAGAAAATCTATATATATTAACATGAAGGGTTTGATATACTGGGTCAAGAAAACAAAGTATGTAGACTTATTAAATCTCTCTATGACTTAAACGAGCACCAAAGCAGTGACATAAAAAAATTTGACAAAATGATGATGTAAAATAGATTCAAAATCAATGACTGTGATAAATATGTTTATGTCAAAGAAAGACGTAATGGCTATGTCATTGTATGTCTATATGTATTTAATATGCTCATTATTGGTAGTAATTATGATATCATTAAAGCTACTTAGATGATGTTAAATAAACGGTTGAACATGAAAGATATGGTTGTTGTAGTTGTTATACTAGGAATGAAAATCACTAAAACATTTGATGAATATGCATTGTCTCAATCTCATTGCATTGAGAAAAATATAGGGATTTTCAATAAGAATGATAATCGTCCAGCGAGAATAACTGTAGATGTGATATTATACTTAAACAAAAATACTAGTGAGAGTATATCACAACTTCAATACTCCTAAATTATTAATAGCCTCAATTACATAATAGATTGTACGAGACTAGACATAACATGCTCAGTAAGTAAACTTAGTAGATATAATAGCAACCTAGGGGCAAACCACTCGAAGGTTGTAGTCTAGGGGCGGATGTGGACAAGGGTGGTTCGTAGCCATCCATTTTTACGTAAAAGTCATGTCCGTATGTACGCTATCCGTGACAGACACAAGATCTGTCCATAAATGGACACAAATCATCTTATCCTAGAAGACATATGCCAAAGTGATTTCTATGCACCATTAGGGAGGTTAAATTTTGTCTTAAGAACAGAGCGCACATGCTTGATTTGATAATTTTTTTTATAAATTGCATTCATTGCAACCGTTACTAAGGTACAAAAATTAAGACTTATCACTTAAGTTGAATTCCATAATTACTAACAAAGAGCTCTCAATTGTTATTGCAATGGAAATGTGTCATCCGAGGAGGCTGATCAAACTTGCACATGTGGGGGAGTACAATATGAACATATCCATAATTTGACAGTCTATTCTTCAACACATTAACCGTTTTTGTCTAACCATAAGACAAGGATTAAAATTATAGATGAAGAGTCTGCCACCCCATATTTTATCCAACCCACCCCCTTAACACAGTCGGTAGATATCTACCATATGTGTATATCAGGCTGGTGGATATTTACCGACTATATAAATATAAGGTGGGCTAGATAGAGTTGGGGTGGCAGATGTCTTATCTTAAAAATATTAGCCACTAATTACTTCACAACTAAAGCACGGTGGAAGCCGTAGTTCATGAGCTTCCATAGTGTGCCATGTTTGAGCGGTCGATCGCTTGACCCTCCTTGGGGCTTTTATAGTGGCTAATTGGTATGTGATGGTTGGGTCTGTCTCTATTTATCATGAATCTATCAACGAAGGAAAGCACTGGACGAGCAACCACCAAAGAAGAAAAATAACACATATTGCGACAAAAAAAAATACACAGAACGCTAAGGAATAATGCCTACACACAGAAAGTGGCACTGTTTTCCAGAGAATTCGATAAACATTCCCCATTAAGTATAAGACTCAGTAGTGACACAGATAGCTGCCGTTCACTCGTAGTTGTTGGGTCATGGTTTTGTGACATCCGGAACTGGAAGGTCCACTCGTACGTTGAGCCGATTGATCATCTGCGTCCCCTCAATGCAAAATAAAAGGCATGAGCCAACCAAACCTTCTATCGCCCTACTATTTTTTTTTTTTTTTATCACATCAACACATCGTCCAGAAGCGAGATGAAAACTCTTCAATCTCCATCAAGGCCTCCAGCATGAGTGTGCTGATATTTATTAGAATGTTCCCCTCTTAATAGCATCTTCATTGGCGTTTCCAAGGGCAGCGTCGCTCAAGTACTTGTCAGCCAATTGGACCCTCTTGACGTTCTCCTGCTCTGCCACAAGCATGTTACCATACTCGAGGAGCTTCTCCACAGTCATCTTGGGCTGCTCGAATGTTGGGGGCCCCTCCCTCGAGTTCACCAGCTTCTTCCCAATGTTGTCCACCCCCACGCCCTCAATCCACTTCCTCACTTCGTCGTCGTACACTCTTGCCCTTAGAGCACCGAAGAAATCTGCACATCAATTTGTAGTTGATTAATTCCACTATTAGACAATCGGCTAGCAGCATTTCATGTTTGAAACTTGAAATTGTTGGGTTGATGAATAATTAATTACCAATGGATTGGCCGGGGAAAGCGTCGACGATTTTGACGACGTGCTCCTGGGGCACTTTGTCAGCCCTGAAGATGCCGGTGCAGACCCCAATCCGGTCCTCCCTGGTGGGAGCCCAGTAGAATTTCTCCATACGACCATCACGGATGAGCGGGGCATACAGAGTGGAGAAGTCGTTTCCAGTAACAATGATGGGCACACGAGCGTTATCCTCCTTGTTGTACATGCCGGGGAGTTGCACGTTGGTGGGGTTGTCAGCAATGTTCATAAGGGTGGCGTTCACCATCTGGTTGTTCACCGTGTACTGGGTGGTCCCGCCCATACGCCCTGCTCCTGCGTCGAGATCGTTGATGAACAGGCAGCACATCTTGCCCTTCTTCCTAATAATGTCCGAGGCCTCACGGTACCTTTGCCTGATCAGCTTGGCCGGCTCTCCCGCGTTTCCACTTTCCAGTTCTCCGGCACTCATCATGATCGGGCTGCAGTTTCAATTCTATGCGTCAAAATGCAAATGCCTAATAAGAATCGATGAAGAGCAGAAAACAGACCAAAAGAGTTCACTCACTTGATTCCCAACTTACGGAAGACGAGCTCGCACTGGAAGGATTTGCCCTGACCTTTTCCTCCCCAGATACCCAGAATGAGAGGAACCTGTAAAAGTTAATGTCTTAGTTTCAGTAGAATATGTGTCAACACCCCGGACATGGAACTAAGAAAAAATTCCCAGTAATAATATTATAGATAACCTTAATGTTGGGCAGGGTCATGAAGTTCTTGCTAATGTGAATAACCAGCTTGTCCATGAAGGCGGGGGCAATATAAAATCCGTCCATGGTGTTATCCATGCTGTACCTAATCAAGAGTAAGATAAAAAGGATTAATATATCGATTCGACGAGAAGTATGAAATACCAAAAAACTAACTGTATAGTTTATCAGATTGTTATAAGTTTTGGGTGCTTACTCGCGGAGGCCTTGACTGAGGTATTCGTAGGAGCTGAGGACGGCGTGGTGGGTTCCCGTTCCCGAGGGGGCTTGGAAGAGAGAATCGACCATTCCCTTGCCGCGGGTAATGTCTTGCTGGTCATCGGAGGTGTCGAAGGCCAAACCTTTCCACTTGTCCTTGGACGTCTGCTTCGACTCGTCCACCTCCGCCACAACTTTGAAGCTTCCATTTGAGGATGCCCTGGGGTGGACCAAGCCGGAGCTCACCTTCTTGATGCCGGTGCCCAAGAAGGCCGAGCTGGGCACTGAAGGCGCTCCTCCAGAAACATTGCTTACATTAAGCTGCATCAAAGAGAACTTAACTTTAATACGGATTATATGATATAACTCCAAGGAGGAGGAAGCCACAGCGGAAATTTTTTTGTATTCTAGATTGAACAGTACATACTGAAGAATAACTTCCTAAAGTTCTTCAACTTCTTAAAAAGCATCCATGAGAGACGAGTTGCAATTGTAAATCTTATGGCTGTAAGTTAGAAAAAAAATTCTTCGAAAACATCGAAAGGGCCTCGAAGTCAGAAAGGCTACTGGAAGAGGGCGGGAAGAACACAGTACCGATACTCTGTTAACAGCTCCGACGGTTGACACTGCAGCAGCCATTGATGTTCGGAGGCGTGCGGCTCAGATTGCCTGAGTGATACTAGAATCAAGAAACAAAGCTTCGATGGAGCTACTCGCAGTCTTAAGCAGCAATGGGAGCAGAACGCGTAAGTTTTATAGTTGGCTTTTCTCGCGCTGCAGTTGCTTGAAATTCTGTGGATTAGCTTACTACGACTTGGTGACCACACAGTGGAGATAGAGGCACTTGACACAGCCATTCTGTGGGAAACTAGTGGCCTCAGATTAACTTAGCTGGGTGTTGGGGTGTGTTTGTATATATATAGAGCATGCAAACAAATTAGTATGTTCCAGTATCAACAAGTTTTTGATCGAAAAGTGTGGCCGGGGTGCGGGGATTTCTCTTCACCACAAGATATTTGATTCATTTTATCACCATGAATGATTGATAGTGAAATAACGAAATTGATCTTTATTTGTTGATAGAAGGCTCAAACCAACGGATTAGATGTAGCTAGGTTCAATATAAGTGGTTGGGCATTTAAAAAATAGTATTATAAGTTTACTTTTCCTTCTTTTAGATATAGGTTTCACCATTTAATAAAATTATTATATTTTTAAATATAACTACTAATATTAGATGGAGGGAGCTTACCATTGGGTCCTTTTGGCTTTTCTAGAAGGATATTGATCAAATGATCTGCCAATGGAAATCTGGATTCACCACTGTAACATATAGCTAGGGTAATCTGGATTCACCACTGTAATAAGGGTATCCATAAGGGTTCACATATAGCTAGGGTTAGTCCTCCATAAATAGTCATCGGATAAGTCTTATTTATGTGTGTATTCACTAATAATTTGTTCATCTTCACTTTGTCTGTGGATAAAACCTTTTATCTAGCGGACATAGGCATTGCCTCTTAGGCAATTAAACAAAGGATGAGGCGGTTGAAAAGGACAAGAGAAACATCACAACTATGACTAAATGGGGCACCAGATTTGGGGATCTTTAAATTAAATAATTTAGTATATAATATCAATTTAGACTTATACATCTCAACTTCTTTACTTATAATAATATTACTCTTTAATTTGCCTTGCATATATTTAATAATTAATTTGAACAAAAAATACAAATATAATTATATTTAAATTATTAAAAATTTAAATAAAAAATTTATGCTTAATGTTGTCATAAAGAGAATTATTTTTATGTAAAATATAAATTGTATATTTGAAAATTAACTAGACAGTGGGTAGACAACTGATCGAGGTATTTGTCCATGACCAAGTCCAAAAACTAGTGGATAAAAAAATTTAGCTAAACACGGCCACAAACATCTTGAATGCAACAGGTCCTTGGATGATGGATGCCCACAACCAAACCTACCTATGACAATACCTTGTTTCCTTTTCTTTTTCCTTTTTTTACATCACATGAGCTCTATTTCACCACTATCGATTTAGCAGATCTTGACCGTACGTAAGATATTCAGGGCCTATTTGGATTGGTAAAAACCTTGAGAAAGAGAAATAGAAAGTAAATCTAGGTGAAAGAGAAATTAAAAGATTCTTAAAAAAATTAGTGTTTGGTTGTACAAATGATGTTACTAAAAATTGAAACGTGAATTTGCCAACTGTGGTAGTGGTGGTAGAGTTAATCATGATGGTGAAGGTGGTAGTAGTAGTAGTGGTGACGGCAGTGACTATGGTGGTGGCTACGGTGGCAATGGGTGTGGCGAGGGTGGTGGTGGTAGCAACGGTTGTGGTAGAGGTGATGGTAGTGGTGATGACAGTAATGGTGGTGGGGGTGGCGGTAGCAATAGCAGTGGCAACAGTGGTGGTGGAGGCAATAGTGGTGGTGGTGGAGGCAATAGTGGCGGGGGTGGCGGTGGCAAAGGTGGTGACAGCGGCGATAGTAGTAATGGCGACATTGGTGGCGGTGTGTCACGGGGTAGTAGAGCGGACTACCTGTGACACGTGCTGGGGTGCACACACGTGAGAAAATATTATATACGAGGTGTACATGTATTATGGGAACTGCCCTTAGTGTTCCATATCATGTATGTAAGCATTGCAGGGAAGGCCAGCAACGTTGCACAATATGTGTGCGCAACGTTGCGCAGAAATCACGTAACGATGCGCATATATAATTGGCTATGTTGGGACACATAGCTAACTAGCACATATTTGGATTCTTAAGATGTCCCCTCCTCCTTATATAGTGTTAGAGGGTCCTTAGGAGTGTTCTCGGGCAGTTTGGTAAAATTCAGAAATACCATACCCGCATGGCCACTTTGGCTGCCACTCGAGAGAAATGCAAGAAATATCTTATGCTATATAGGGAGGGACATAATGAGCTGAAATGACAAAGCTGTTGGTATGATGCCTAGCCTTGTAACAGGCTATTCGGATAGCAATAAAGTCTTGTTGCCTTGCTAGTTATCATGCCAAGAGCCCATCCGCTAGGGGGATTGGGCTCTTTGACTCGTCGGACGGTCGTCCGGCCTTACTGTCGTGTTGGATACAAAGGCCCTTGCGTGCACTTGGCTGAGATGGATGTTTCGGTAGTCCGGGTTGCCTAAGTTGGATCCGTGCATAGCAAGAAGGTGTCCCTCTCCGCCTAGCTCGCTTGGGAATAAGTCCCAACACGTCTGCACGTCTGCCTTGGGACTTGTTCATTGCTTGGCTTCGCAGGCTGAACGCTTGGTCGAATGACACGAGGCCATGACCTTGACGAAGAAAAGTTTACTTGCTTGGCTATTTAGCCTTGCAAGTTGCCGCACGACGGATGTTCCCTGGGCATCCCCGTGATAGGTGGCAGGGTGGTGATAACGGCGATGATGGTAACAGTGACAATAGTAGTAGTGGTGATAACAGTGATAATAGCGACATTAATAGTGGTGGTAGTTGTAGCCGTGATAGTAGTGGTGGTGGCAAGACATAAGTATTTGGTAGGTTAATTTTAGCTTAAAATCCATGAATTTAAGAGTAGAAAGTTTTAAGGTCAATTTATCATTTTTTTTCTCTTAATTTTTTTTCTAATTTTTTTTTATTAAATTAAATAATAAAAATTGAGAGATTTTAAAATTTTTTTTTCCTTTCTTTACTTTTTACTAATTCAAAGAGACCCTTGGGACATTTTTAAATGAAGCCCCCGGGAATGAATAATATATAAGCTAAAACTATTCCATAAGGTCCACTCACTGTATGACATATTTTAATAATTTTTATATATTTAAAGAATGTATGTATTTCCCCTAATAAAAACTAAATGTCCCCCAAAAAGTAAAAACAGTTGAATTTTTTTTATTGCTTAGATCCCCCATAACCCCATTGTTTTACTTACCACGCACCCCAACACCATTTTCCCTTTCTTTTTTCTCTGGCACCGATATCCACGATTATCGTCACAAAAACTGGCCTGGTTAGCGCTGTGGCAAGAGGTGTCTCCGAGGAACCTTGATCTGGCCAAAAGTCGATCTCTATGGCCATAGCAATCCGCGGCAAGCGCTCCGACTAGATCGGTTTGGCCAGAGACGCTTTGGCCAAAGGCACCACTGCTACAATACATTGACATTGAACAATTATTAACTCATCTTCCTCCTCGTCCCTAATGCCGTCTGCTGCATAGTGTCATTCATTTCTTCACTGAATGGTTGAATCAGATGGGAAACATAAATCGAGATTATGCAAACTTATGATGAGAAATAGACAGAAACTTAGAAGCCATTAATAGAGACGTGACCTCTGGCTAGAAGTTTTGGCCAGAGGCCGACGCTGGCCAGAGCCGCCTTTGGCCAATGATCGATTCTGGTCAGAGAACTCTGGCCAGTGAGGCCAAATGCCAGCTCTGGCCAGAGGCCAAAGCCGCCGGTACCGGCCCGAGAAGAGAATATTTTTACTTTTAGGTATAAAATATTATTAAGGGTATGCATGAGTAATATTATAATTTTTATTAGGGTGCACAAAGTGTGGGGCGGACTTGAGTTTACGTATGGGAACACGAATGAACCTATCCACGGCCAAGTGAATACCTTCTCACGAGGGCCCTCCATATATCGGGCAGAAATATTACTGTCAGCTAAAACTCCTGGACTTTTTCAGCCGTGCTTAGTTCCACTCAAAAACACAAAAATGTAAAATCTTCTAAATCCTTCCACTGGATATTGTCAATGCGGTCCACAAATAGCTGGAAATTTCAGAAACAACTGGTTCACCGTAGTTAGGCATGCAAAAGTTGAGTTGGC
This sequence comes from Saururus chinensis, assembly GCA_035235625.1. NCBI lineage: Eukaryota > Viridiplantae > Streptophyta > Magnoliopsida > Piperales > Saururaceae > Saururus > Saururus chinensis. The sequence continues at coordinate 41,709,520 of CP141145.1, forward strand.
TCTTTCGAACATCGAACACAGCAAGTGTCTATTTCAACTGGCCAAAGCAGAAGAACCACGAACATCGGGCCTAGAGCTCCTTAGTCCTTAGTTAAGCTCTGTTCTTTGACTAGTAGCATAACTGGCCCAACACTGGAATTACGTCTGTCCAGTCCAGTGTCAAGCCTGTTTCGAAGGGGGCCAAGACTTGCCAAGCTACTGACCTGAAGAAATATTGCAATGCTAGATAGAGTTCTGATTAAATGGACGACAGAGAGATATGCTTGCATTTATTGGATAGTTTCTCTCCGTTGTTCACTTTGTTATTATTACTATTTTTTTGACATCTTCTTCTTGAAACTCCAAGGCATCCCCGGCCAGAACCTTTCATAATCAGTCCTGCCTCTATGTACTACTCTTTGCAACTTCGCAAAATTTTGCTTTCAAAGTTTGAAATTTCATTAGCAATTTGCGCCGGAACTAGTATCAGCAAATCAAAAGAACATAAAAAGTTTGTTACATGAAATCAAATCAGCGGACAACGACCCTAAACGGGACATTCAGAAAACAGATCAAGGCGCGGCCATTCTGCTAAATTTGCAAGAACTCAAGTCATCATTAGAACTGCAATCTCGATCTCCATTATAAAAATCAAAACTGCACTCTCCCAAAAGATTTTGAGATTTCAAAATAATCAGCCCAGCTAGTTCCCATTTGATCCCCTATGAAGCCATCTCCAGTACTATCACTAGCACAGGCCTCTTTCCATACCCACCATAGCTTAACCGATCCATCCAGGCTCCCGCTATACACAAGGCACCCCTCTTCATCTGCAAGGCTTCCCACAATCCCCTTGACAGGTCCTATGTGCCCACTCAGAGTGGCTATACAAGTATGCATGGCCAGCCCTTCGCTGGATCTCCGCCACACCCTTATGCTCGTGTCGGCTGACCCACTGATCACCAGCTTCTCCACCGCGGACAGGCACAACACCGAGTGGCTGTGTCCTCTGAGAGACCCACAATAGCTCATATGCCCGGACAGCTCCCCTTTCTTCCAGTAATGGACATACCCATCTGAGCAACCGGCGTACAGAACATAGGTGTCCTCCGTGTCTCCTTCGCTGCCCAGGGCCAAGGCTTTCACAGGCGAGCTCTGAACGTGCAGGTTCAAGACCAGGCCATGGGATCGATCCCCGCCCAGGCTTCTTCTCCATATCTTCACAGTCATGTCGTCCGACCCGGTAAAGAGCAAACCTTCCGGTCCTAGGGCGATCGCATTTACATGATCTTCGTGAGCTCGGATGGTCTCCACGCACTTCATGGTGCCGATGTTCCACACCTTCACGGTCTTGTCCATGGACGCCGAGTACAAGAACTTCCCTAAGGGCGTGTAGGCCAAGCTGGTGATCTCGCCCGAGTGTCCGAGCTTATTATAACTTGAGTGATTCATCGAGCTCGAAGTCCCCTTGACTAGAAAGCTCTTGGGCCGGTTCAGACAGGTCTCCGTAAAGCGGTCTCTAAAAGAAGGCAGTGTTCCCTTCCTACGGTGCGCGGGTCTGGACTCCCACACTCTTAGCTTGTTGTCCGAATGGGCACTGAAAAGCAAGCCATCTTCCGAGGACACTAGAAGCGCCTTCACAACAGCGCTGCCGGACCTTAGTCTGCCATATTCAGCGAAGCCAGGGAGCTTCCAAACGCGTATGTACTTGGAGTCGGAGCCCAGGTAGACGAGGCCGGAGTCTGAGACAGCCAGAGAGTATATTCTGCCGCACCTCTTTGCAAGCGATGCAAACCACCTGTATGGAGACGTTGGGTGGTCATAAGTTTGGATGTCCCAAGGGCTCGAGACGGACGGTTTCGGTGAAGAAGATGAAGAAGGAGAAGACAATGGAGTCAGAGGGGCTCGCTCTTGGACACAAGTAGCATTTGTAGGAGATGCAGCAGGATCGTCTTCGTTTTCCATGGTGATGTCTCCTCCTACAGATAGAAGGGGGTGGGATATGAGGGTCTGCTATGAATAATGAATTGCAAGTCCAAGGACCGGAGCAGTGCCTGATATTTTCTTGGTGTGTAATTAGTGATGAGGAAGCAAGTCATCAATGTTGCAACTGCTGTGCAGCTTCCAAGCGCTCGACTTGCCTTTGGACTCTTGATGGCAGTGAAAGGGCTTGCTCGCCTGGCCGTAGTGAAAGGACTTGCTAGCCTGGCCTCGGCGTTGGCGGATGGTTCAAACAAGCACAACGCGTGCATAGTAGTTTATACGTTGGTGGGATTTGCGTTCAGGGATAGTTATGGTTGCTCGTGGCTAATTAAATGATGTTGGGCTACCCGATTGAATACAACTCACAGCAACGTAGGAAGGAAATATGATGAGCTCACTTCCCTTGATGCAGCCCAATATAGAAGACAGAGCTTCCCTTGTATATTGATTGATTCGCTCGTTATACTAAATTGAGCCACGAAAAAAGGGCAGAAAACTAGAATATGTCCGAAGCAATGTTCACTGTAAAATTTTGATTTGACTGCCGATAATGCCCTGGCTCGTGACCCGGGCTCATCCAGACTGGACTCGTTAAGCCCGGAACAGCAAGGGGGCTAATGAAAAACTATTATTTTATGATATGTGGGACTATGTGGCTTAATGTAGGGACGGAGTTCAATGGGGGACCAATAAACTGTAGAAAATGCATAAGAGTGGTCCAACCTAGTGGCTCAATGCAGGGACAGAGCTAGAAAAGGAGTTTAAAGAATTCAAGGGGGACCAATAAACTATGCAAAATGCTTAGGGGTGGTCCCACCTATTATGTGGGACTATGTAGCTCAATACAGGGACGGAGCTAGGGAATGAGTTCAGGGACCAATAAATTGTGCAAAATACTTAGGGGTGGTCCCGATTAAATGGAAAAATCAATGGGCCACATACTCCCACTTATAATAAGATATTTTATCTATCTTAAATTAATAATTTTATTTAAAAAAATTTATTTCATATTAATAATTTTATTTTATTATATTTAAGAAAAAATTTATTTGATATTAATAATTTTATTTTATTATATTTAAGTAGGTGAATATTTAAAAAAGAATATTATAAATTTATTTTTGCTTGGCTTCACCATACAATAAAAGTATTATTTTTTTAAATATAATTATTAATATAAAAAGGAGAGAATAGTAACTATTTATTAGCCCCTTGCTGTCCCTGTCTTAATGAGTCCTGGATGATCCCGTGTCACATGAGCTCTCAATGAGTCCTATCTAGATGAGCCAGGGGGCTAATGAAAACTTATTATTTTATTATATGTTGGCCCATTGGTTTTTCCATTCAGGTGGGACTTCCCCTAAGCATTTTGCACAGTTTATTGGTCCCCCTGAAACTCTTTTGAACTCCTTCCCTAGCTCCATCCCTGCCCATGCTTAATTCTAAAATAATTGGGATTAAAAGTGGCAGAGCTGTTCTAACTTTCAACATAATTCAAATCCGGGAATTTCAGATCTATAAGAAATTCCGAATTTGGGAGTAGAAACTCTTTACTATCTTCAGGAAATCAATTACAACAAATGAAAACTTACAAGAATGATGAGGAATTAAACTCAAACCCCGAGATTCTTCAGAACAGCAACAACTGTTCTTCCAGTTCTACGCAGAGAATTATAACAGAGCAAACAACTCTTAAGCTGAGAAACAAATTCAATTACAACTAACTATCCTCCGTAATTAAAATGATCTATTTATATATATCTTTTGTCATGTAAGCCAGCTGGATTTTAACTTCGAACTTTCTGGAACTCCAAAAGCAGCTCTCAGAGGTTGAAGACAATCAACTAACTTACTTGCCTGAAAAATCAAGTCCAATGTCCCTTTTACCCCGCATCCCTATCCGTCCAACTTAACCAACAGTCCTGATTAGTTCTCCCATTAGTGATGGATAGTTTTACCCCTCTTCAAAGAAACCATCAGATGCAGACAATGGCTAAGATTAAATCTCCGTTAGTAAAAGACAGATTCATCCTTAAGAAATTTTAAACAACAAACTGTTTGACGAAATGTCACAGAGACTATCCTCTGTCTGCTTCACTATCCTATGTCTACATCAATGCTCCCCTGCTTAGCAAAGCTCGTCCTCGAGCGGTAATGGATAAAGATGGGTTAGAAATCACATTTCCTTTGTACAAAGTAAGATCCTGAATATTAAATGTGGATGAGATATTATATTCAGATGGTATATCAACCACAAAAGCATTGTCACCCAGCTTCCGAATAATGCGATAAGGCCCAATTTTCCTCTATCGAAGTTTATGACCAAAATGAGCAGGAACACGACCCTTACTAAGATACACCATCACAAAATCTCCTTCTCCTAATTTGACAAATCTGCGATGCTTGTCAGCTTGAGCCTTGTATTTTGTATTAGCCTGAATCAAAGAATCATGAACATTTTGATGTATATGCTGCATTAATTTCACAGTGGACACAGCTGTAGCATGTTCTCCTGGTTGTTTTGGTAATTGAACCAAATCAACTACATGATGAGGATTTTGGCCATATAAAACTTCAAAAGGTGAACGACCAGTAGATTTATGAATGGATGCATTATAAGCAAACTCTGCCTGGGGAAGGATACTATCCCATTGTTTTGGAGATTGATCAAACAAACATCTAAGTAAAGTACCCAAAGTTCTGTTTGTAACCTCAGTTTGACCATCCATTTGAGGATGACAGGTAATGCTAAACTGTAATTTAGTGCCAAGTCTGTGCCAAAGTGTCTGCCAAAACATGCTAAAAAATCTACTATCCCAATCAGAAGTAATAATCTTGGGTACACTATGTAATCTGATTACTTCCCTGTAAAATAACATAGCCACACTAATGGCATCAGTAGTTCGTTTACAAGGTATGAAGTGAGACATATTTGAAAACCGATCCACTACTACATAGATAGAGTCATGTCCTTTCTTGGTTCGTGGCAGTCCAAGAATGAAGTCCATACTTAGATCAATCCAAGGTTGATTAGGTACTGGTAAAGGTTGATATAACCCTGCATTAGAAGCTCCTCCTTTATTATGCAAACAGACTGTGCAATTGTAAAGGAACTGCTCAACATCCCTTTTTATATGAGGCCAAAAATATCTAGAACATAAGGAATGTACAGTCTTATCCCTTCCAAAGTGACCTCCCAAACCTCCAGCATGTATTTCCTGAATTAATTGCAGTCGCAGAGAACCTGAAGGAATGCAAAGTTGATTACCCTTATACAGATACCCATCCAGAATATGATAGTCTTGATATGGTTTAGAATTTTGTTTGCAAGACTGCCAAATCTTGCCAAAATATTCATCCTCCTGATACTGATCACGTATACACTCAAAACCAAAGATCTCATTTGACAAAACAGTACGTAAATTGTGCCTTCTACTCAAAGCATCTGCAGCTTTATTTAACATGCCAGATCTGTGTTTAATTGTAAAAGTAAACTCTTGCAGTTCACTTATCCAACGAGCATGAAGTCTGTCCAACTTGGGTTGTCCTTGTACATATTTCAAAGCATCATGATTTGTATGAAGTACAAATTCTTTAAAAACCAAATAGTGCCTCCAATGCTTAAGGGTCTGAACCAATGCATACAATTCCAGCTTATATGCTGACCATTTTTTCCTATTTTTATTTAGCTTAGCACTATAATAAGCAATAGGCCTTCCCTCCTGTGATAAAATAACTCCAATGCCTAATGCAGATGCATCACATTCCACTTCGAAAATTTTTGAAAAATCTGGTAAGGCTAAGATTGGTGCAGAACTTAACTTCTCCTTGAGTAAATCAAAACTCTGCTGAGTTCTATCTTCCCAAACAAATTTATTTTTCTTTAAGCAATCTATTAAAGGACTAGCTAAAGCACTAAACCCTTTAATAAATCTTCGATAAAATGTAGTCAGCCCATGAAAACTCCTAACTTCACTCACAAATTTAGGAATAGGCCAATCTTTAATGGCTCGAATTTTATTTTGATCAACTTGTATTCCTTCTGAACTGACCATATATCCCAAAAATAAAAGATAGTCAGTAAGAAAAGAGCTTTTTTTAAGATTGATATATTGGCTGTTTTGCTGCAATACTTCTAACACAGACTTGAGATGATTTAGATGTTGTTTTCGATCCAAGCTGTAAATAAGAATGTCGTCGAAGTATACACAAACAAACCTTCCCAAAAATGGTTTGAGGACTTGAGTCATTAATCTCATAAAAGTGGATGGAGCATTGGATAATCCAAATGGCATGACAAGCCATTCGTATAGTCCCTTTCTTGTTTTGAATGCGGTCTTCCATTCATCCCCTGGTCTCATCCTAATCTGGTGATAACCACTTCTGAGGTCTATTTTTGAAAAAACTTTAGAACCAGCCAAGACATCCAACATATCATCCAAACGAGGTATAGGAAAACTATACCTGATGGTAATTTTATTTACTACTCGACTATCCACACACATTCTCCAGCTCTCATCCTTCTTTGGCACCAATAGAGTAGGTACATCAATTAGACTTAAACTTTCTTTGATTAAACCTCTATCAAGCAAATCCTAAACTTGTCGCTGCAACTCACTGTATTCTGTTGAACTCATTCTGTAATGAGGTAAGTGAGGTAGTTTGGATCTAGGAATTAAGTCAATATGATGTTGAATGTCTCACAAAGGAGGCAGAGACATTGGTATATCATCATTGATTATAGTTGAAAACTGACTTAATAAATCCTGTATCTCAGTAGGCAGATTTTTAAGAACAATTGAAATTGTATTTTCTTCTTTACATATAAAGACTAAGAAAGAATTACTTCGAAACATGGGAACAGGTAAATTGTGAACCAGCAATATTGACTTCTGTGTCTAGTTTATGTAACTATCTGCATTACTAGAAGCATTACTGGTTTTGTAGCAATTTTCTATAGTTTACCAGTTACCTGCTTTGATTGCTGAGGCCAGAATGTAATAAGGACTCCTTTATGATTTAGCTGGTAAGTATTCTTCTGTCCATCATGAATTGCATGATTATCGAACTGCCAAGGTCTACCCAATAATAAGTGACACAGTGACATATCCATAACATCACACAGAATTTCATCTTTATAATTCTTCCCGATTGATAATGGCACTAGACACTGTTCTGAAATTTTTACCTCTCCCACAGTCTTGATCCACCCAATAGAATATGGGTTTGGATGTTTTTGAACAGAAAAATTCAAATCTTTTAGTACTGCCTTTGAAATCATATTCTCAGTACACCCACCGTCAATCACTATCTTGCATATTTTCTCATTGATTGTACTTGAAGTAGTGAATAAAGCATGTCTCTTGAGATGAATTATTGGTTTTAGCAGTACATAATAATTTTTGAACCACCATAACAGAAGTTTCTTCTTCTATTTCCTCAAATTCATTACCATAAACTTTCTCAGTTGGAACAATAGCTTCAGAACTGTGTCCTTCTTCATGAATAATCTGATTACATGCAGCAAGTTTCATTCCAGTATTGTTGTCCATTCTTCTTAAAGGACATTGATGGGAAAAATGACCAGGTTTCTGACATTTCCAACATTTATCTGGTCCTGGTTTTGAATATGGCTTAGTAGGATCTGTTGAAAAGGTAACTCTTCCTTCATTCCTAGTAACTTCTCTTTTTTGAACTGGAATTTTTTCTGAAACAGGTGGCTGGAAGAGACTTTTGTTTCTGACAAAAGTATTTTGTGAACTTTCTCCTTGATAAAACTTTCGAACAACAGTCATTCTGTTTACAGACTTAAACATTAATGATCCATTTCTAATAGCAAGTTGAAAAGCTTCGTTTAAAGAAAGAATTGGTTTCACAGCCAATTTTTCCTGAAGTTCATGAGTCAACCCATTCAAATATCTAGAAATCTTCTGATTTTTTGTCTCATTCAAACCATTTCGCACCATTAATTTCTGGAATTCAGTTGTATACTCAGATACTGTTCTATTACCCTGTTGACAGTGTTGGAGTTGCTGAAATAATATTTGTTCATAGTCACTAGGAAGATATACATCCCTCATCAGCTTCTTCATTCTTACCCATGACATAATTGGATGTTTTCCCAAAGCTAAACGATTACTTTGCAACTGTGACCACCAAGCAGCAGCCCCTTTTTTCAATTTATAGGTAATCAGTTTTACCTTAATTTCTTCTGGAACATTCATGCATGAAAAGTAATTTTCGACTTCAATTAACCAATCCAAAAACTCATCTATATCCAACTGACCAGAAAAAATAGGTAGTTCTAGCTTTGGTTTAAAATAACCTGAATTGGAATGAATACCTGGCACATTTACTGCAGGACGAAGTTCATCTTCCTCACTAGACCCACTTCCATCACCTTGAAACCCTCGACCTTGATGATTATTTCTATATCGATTGGATCTGGGTTGGTTTGATATAGCAGTCGGCTGATTAAAATGCATTCCAGAATTTCCCATTCTTAAAGCCTGTAGTTGTACCGTAACTTCTTGTATTTGCAGTAAAATCTGCTGTAGCAACTGCATCTTTGTCGGCTGTTCAACATTAGTTTCAGATCGATCTAGGTTTGACATCGAAATCAAACCAGTGCTTTGATACCAAATTGGCAGAGCCATTCTAACTTTCAACAAAATTCAGATCCGGGAATTTCGGATCTATAAGAAATTTTGAATTTGGGAGTAGAACTCTTTACTATCTTCAGGAAATCAATTACAACAAATAAAAACTTACAAGAATGACGAGGAATTAAACTCAAACCCTGAGATTCTTCAGAACAGCAACAGCAGTTCTTCTAGTTCTACGCAGAGAACTATAACAGAGCAAACAACTCTTAAGCTGAGAAACAAATTCAATTACAACTAACTACCCTCCGTAATTAAAATCATCTATTTATATATGTCTTTTGTCATGTAAGCCAGTTGGATTTTAACTTCGAACTTTCTGGAACTCCAAACGCAGCTCTCAGAGGTTGAAGACGATCAACTAACTTACCTGCCTAAAAAATCAAGTCCAATGTCCTTTTTACCCCGCATCCCTATCCATCCAACTTAACCAACAGTCCTGATTAGTTCTCCCATTAGTGATGGACAGTTTTACCCCTCTTCAAAGAAACCATCAGATTCAGACAATAGCTAAGATTACATCTCCGTTAATAAAAGACAAATTCGTCCTTAAGAAACTTTAAACAACAAACCGTTTGACGAAATGTCACAGAGACTATCCTCTGTCTGCATTAAAAAGTGTAATTAAATCTTCTGATGTAGACTCGGTGCCTCCTTGAGATATGTTGCCCAGTCTACCACCACGCTAGCCCCGGACTACCATTCCCTTCCATCCGGACTCGAATAGTGGGGAAGAAAGCATTAAAAAATTTGTTGTTATTCCTAACTACCATGACGAGCGCTCTCTCTTTTGTATGTAACATTCGCCCCTTCAATCTATAGCCGATTTTGACATGTTAGTCCCGACATCAACGGCCATGTATGTATAAGAGCTCCTATAGCATCTTCTGACGAAGGAGAACTACGACGAAGGTGTTCAGAGCATCGGCTAGGACATGGATGGAAACAAAGCCCCTGGAGCCGGCGAGATGAAGAGGAAAGGAAGCCTCTGAGCAGGATTCATGGCTTCCTATTCCACTGTTATCACCCTTTGTACTGGATCCGCCAACATTGCCAAGCCTCCAACATGACAGAGGAAGTGAAGATACAAAGGAGCAGAACACCGACAAGGCACCGCTAGGGGTATGGCACCACCCTGCAATGCCTGATAACCGGTTTCCATGACCAGCCCACATGAATCAATGCCCCCTTACGTACCTTGTCCAGAGTTTCCATGTGGGCTGGCCTTAGAGCTGGTAATGAAAACCGGCCAAAGAAAACATTTTTCAACAATTTTCTTATTTCAAGGGAAAACTTTCCTTTCTTTATTCCAGATCTTTTGCCTGTTGGACTACTCACAGACTCGCAGCTCGTTATTTCATCTTTTACCTACACAATGATTTAACAGGGGGTTAGCCTGGCTTGACCCAGTAAACCCATCCTTCTTTTCTTCCCCCTCTCTTCCCTTCTTCTTTGTCCTCCCGTCTTCCCTTCCATCTTTCCTCCCCACCTCAGCCTTTTCTCTCAGGTCACCTCGGTTCGCCTTCATCCACTGCTTTTATTCTCTGGTTAGCCTCCATCTGCCCTACCACCGTTGCACTTAATGTCCTTTTCTTTTTCCTTCCGTTCAAACTCCCATTGGGTTGACGTACCCTTACCTCTTCTTTTTATAGAAGGAGCAATTATGGGCAAAAAGAGCTTAGCGTACTCTTGCGAACCGCCTGAGCTTGCCAAGTCGAAGCAGCTACAGCACGACCTCTTCCTCTTGCACGTTCTCGACGACAAGGACGACCGGGAGACCGCGACCTTGGACCTCGTCCGTGATGAAGAGCTTGGAGGATGAGATCGCGCTACCCAGTGCCCATCCCTCAATAATGGGTTTCCTCTCCAGGAGGTCTTCTTATGAGCAAGATGGAAGAGGCAGTATGGGCGGGGTCCCTTTGAGTCCTCATCGACATCAACGGCTTCTTCTCTGAAGACGGAGAGATCAGGGAAGAAAGACAGCAGTGAAAAGAAGAAGAAGACCAAAGAGGGTGGCTGGCCTCGCCCTCAACTGTGTGTCACCGCCTCTTTCCCCTTTCCTCCCGGCCATCCCTTCTCCCCGACCTTGGCCCCTACCTCGTTCCTCCTTTCTGTTTTTGTCTTTTTTATTTTTGGAACCCGGATTGGATCAGTTGTTTGGGTCGCCATTTCGACCGGCCGGGTCAGGATGACTCGCCCGGGTAAACCTCACCTAGCAGCCTAGACGACTTGACCAGAATTGTCATCCGGGTCCGATTAAACCTGGTCGAACCCGGCCAGGCCGATCCGCACCAAATTAAGCTCCAAGGCCGTTGCAGCCCCTTGGACGATGAGTTGTAATTGCTGTTTCATATGGCAACTTTATATTTTCATGTTTTTGCTATGCCAAAGAGACTTGGCATGCTCCTTGTGCGATTTCAAGTCTCCCAAATAAAGATAAAAGCAAATAGAAAATGCTATTTTCACCTGATTAAACTACAGGCGTGACTTCACCAAAAACTTTACAAGAAAACTGTTTTTTTTTGTTTTTTTTCACTTGAACTTGGCAGATATCTTCCTCTAATGGCCAAGCTCAAAGTTCACTAAAGAGGTAATGCCAAGGTTCAAGGTTCACCTGTGTACACAGACGAGTAACCACATCAGGCAGCCTTTCTAGTTGCGCTGAAATATCTTGTGGGATAACACAAAATCGTACATGTACAGAGAGGTCTATTGAAAAATTTAGTGTGCATAAATAAACAAATAATTTCACATAAGACCCCCCCAATAAGAAAATACAAAGCAAATGAAATACGAATAACTTTAAAGGATTTTCACCAATCTGAAAAACAAATTGATGACAAGCTGGCGAAAAAAATATTCTCCAAGGCACTTGGCTTTGCACCCGTCATCACGTACATGTCATTTCTAGATAAGCAAACTTTTAACTGTTTACTGCCATCACTGGCTGCTTTCTACCGATGAAAACCCAACTTGCTAGAAAACGCTCCGCTCAGCTCAAAAGTCAAACTCTCCAGTTGCCTGAGAAAGTACAGAGCAGGAAATCCTATAAATTATTAGGATATAAATTTATTTATAATTCTATTCAAGTTCTACTTGGATGGACTGAAATATCTAAACTGCGGTTCTTAACCATAGCAGTTCATGAACACTAACACCAGATGTTCTCTTTGGAAAATAAGTAGTTTGTAGTATTCACATAAAAAAGAGTACACAACAGTTATTAACTGTAATATATAAATGCCTTGTACATTATTCGTGAAGATCATAAATTAACTACCTCTTAAGTTCCCACCTCAAAAACTTATTTTCACACGAATTTTGCATATAGCAGCTGGGGTTTAATTAGCCTAGCAAAAACTGGTTGTTCGCAAAATACTAGCTGCTACAATTAGCATCTTAGCACATTTTGTATTTTAGCCACGCCATCCTAAACCTCTGCCAGGGTTCCACTTCAACCGGCTGGTGCAGTCCAATTTTCATAATACTGATTATACAACTGCCTAAATGCCAAGAATCACTGAAGATGATACTGAACTATGACTAAGAGAATGACCCAACTATCAACATATGAAAAAAGAATGGAATAAGAAAACTCCCATAGAAGAACTACATACCCGGAGCAAATCATAGCTCGAAAGGAAATACATATTGACCCAAAAAATTAGCTCAATGTAACAAACTATCCCTTCCCTTATAGCTTAAGCTTGTGCAATATAATAAACGCTCTTCCCTAATAGCTTAAGCTTTTAGAAGAAGTGGTTAACCAACAAGGTATCAGTCACATGGATTCCCAATTCAAATCCGGGGAAGCATTGTTCTCAATTATTTGTGTAGCTCGTCTATGTGTTCATGTGCAATGCTTATTGGTACTTCTCTCCTTTTTTTTTGTACAGGGTATTGGTACTTGGGCGTGTAGAAGAGTGTTAGTGTGCAAATATCATAACTCACCATTTCTCCAATAGGATTTTTAGGAGAAGTGCTAAAGTACGTTAATGTAATAAAATGAAGTTGCAAAAGTGACAAATACCAGCTGTTGTCCAACTGCCTAGAATATGTGTGCATCCTTCAACTCTACGTGCACATCGACCAATGTAAGCATTAAGCTAGGCATACTTGGCCAACTCAGCTGGTTGACCAGACTAGGGACAAAGTTGACAGGGAAGTTGCCTAGTAGACCAGAACGAATTACAACAAAAATGGGATACAAATATGCAAGAAAAATGTAAAAAACAATTTCAAATGATATGGCATCTACATAATGCACTAATGTAAGAATAACATACAGAAAAAGTTGCAACACAACGAAACATGCATTAAGGTTGAATATCATTGCTATTGATATGCATTTACCTTAGTGAAAAGAATATCCTTGTTATTAATGTGCATTATACCATCCTTCAGTGTACATTTCCATCTGCTTTTTGTTCGTGTTACCTATCCAAACAAAACAAGTTAAAGAACTTCCAAGGGCATTCAAAACCTGCCTACCAAACATGAAAACACATAAAGCACAAAGAAACCTTATCAAACTGAGCCAGAACCAAATGGTGTGTATCAGGTTCTTCATCTCCTTGGTCAAGATCATCCAAATCCTCATCATCATCATCATCTTCATTGAGTGGTGGTTCATCATCTTCTGCAGCCTCATTTTTAGCTGGCTTGGGTGTGCCAACAATTTGGTTAGCTGGGGTATCTATCACCAGGAAGATGGAAGTAGGGTAAGAAAAATAGCACAACCATCATCATCACAGCCCCATCACATGTTCATGAAAAATTACCGTGATTTGCTGGTGTACCATAATCTTCATTGGGACCTGGCAAATGAAACAACTAGGGAAAAGGATAACAAGGAAAAAGTTATTATATAAGAATTATCTCATTCGTTTAGAATTTGAAATATATACCACAAGATTAATTCACACTGTTTTTCACATTACATCATCATAGCCATCATTAACCCCATCCTGCTGTGGAATGCCACGAAAAGCTCCAATCTCCTGCATTAACCAAACGTGTCCATTGAATTTCTCTAAGAAAATTTCATCACTTGATATGACCTTTATTTGGAGTCTGAGAAATTACTCATAAGGAGACAATAGGAGTCATAATGCACTAGATAAAATAGCTAGCTGCAGACAGAACCGAGACTGGCAACATTTTAATATAATAAAAATCAAACAGATAGGTAAAGATCAAGCATCTACCACACATTCATGTCCAGAACTGTAACCCATAGTTTACATGAATTTTATAGAAATAAAAAGAATTAAGCATAAGGTATTGCTGATTAACAGCTTCTACAGCAAGAAACTGACCCTGGTACTATCAGAATATCACCAGTTTTGCATTTAGACAAATGACTTCAGATCTAAAACATTAATGCACCATATCAGCCCACAGACAGCAGACCGACAAGCACATGAGGTTATATCACTTTGCGCCTGCCATAATAAGAGTCAGCTCCAATTAAACACTGGTATAATTTAAATTGAGTAAGTTTTACTTGTCAGTATATTAACAAGAACAAAAGGTTGGTTTTCGTGAGCTTTTTTACCACAGCTGTGTGAGTTGAAAGAGTGTGCAGTTGGCATGTAAGGCCAGGAAGACCTACATATAAAATTGGTAGCTGATACCTACTTGACAAGTTGTTAATGTTGGTGGATTTGAGAAGAACTACGGAACACTTCTATCACTCATCGAGTTTCATAAGTCAACACTAGAACCTTCATTGTGCTTGCTTACCTATCCCCAGTTGTATATGAAAATTATTCTGAGTAGGTTCCAGTGTACACATACAAGAAAAACGAGACCAGATACATTTAAAATATTAACTTTTCCTTCATTAAATAGCTTGTCTCTTGTCTCACGTCTAATTTTCTGTTTGGCAAACTCATATTACAAAGTTAGCACAATGTCCTAAGGCTCTTACAGGAGACTATAAAAAACATGCATGGAGAGGAGGTGAGAAAAGTGGCCTTTTTCAGTCCTGGGCCTTGAGGAAAGAAATTCACAATTCGAAACCTTAGACAAAAAGTCACTGGTTCAGCCCATACTGATTTTTACCTTTATACCCTAATATATATATCTAGATATCTAGATAGATAGAGAGAGAGAGTTGAACCTTGAAATGAGGAAATTTAGATTCAGAGTCTGCAGATCCATCTTGTTGAGGTATATACCCACTGTGGTTATAATGTTGAGCATAATCATCTCGCTTCCGCTTGCCAGAAGAACCAGTAAAAAAGTCCTGCACATTGAAGCACAAATAAAACCAAGTAAAAGCTTAATATACATACAGCCACGTCTTTTAAAAATTCGTACAATGGGAATACTTACACCCTCAACACATATATGACAACATTGACAATAAGTATCATTTAATATAAGCCAACATTAACAGTCAATCAAGGTGTACAGAAATATCCCATGCTGTACCCAACTACAATACTTATATTGCATTTGATGATTTAAGGTTTATACTAATTACTACTAGTTTTACCAACAGAAAGTTTTACTGAGAATAACTGTCAATTTTTTTTTGTTGATCTAATCATTTTTTCCTACATACAAATGAGTGTACATTACAATTACTGCATGAAAAGGTACAAAAGAAGCCTTTCCCAACCGGCTGCAGCCTGCTACCATCCCATCTACTTTACAATAAAAGGACAGCATCGGTCTCAAGTTAGCTCAAACCCAAGTTTAAGACAAGTACCTGGGTCATAGGTTGATTGGAGGCTCCTCTCTCCCCTTCATCCCGCCCTTCCACATATGCTAAATAACAAGCAAATCGTTAAACCATTTTTTGAAGACAGCCCAATGACTGCGTTAAAACTTGCATATGATATACTCACCAACATTGACATCTACACCAAGAGGTCTTTGATTCATCCAAGGGGACGGGGGTTGCTACACCCAAAAAAAAGAAATATTTCCAATGTTTACACAAAAAAGGGAAAAGTGGGAATATAAATTAGCTACACCAAGTAGCGTTCAGAACAAACCATATATGGGCTAGGTCGTCCTGGTTTCAAATCAGCATTAGCATGGTTGTCTTGCAAACTCGCGTAATCAGTAGGACCATTTGGTGTAGGAAGTTGATAAAGAGACTGCTCAATATTTCCAGGCAAGGGAGTCTGGATGGGTGTCTGTATAGGAGTCTGCAGGATTAAAACAATGAACATCAAAATCAACTCAATTGGCCAATTCAAACCGTGTCTGGATTCTTTCAATTTTTTACAGAATGAAACAGTATCCTTATAACCAATGGAAGAAACAGGATTTACCGGGGGAAAGAGCATTTCGGCAGTTGGGGTTTCGTACTCCTCGGGTCCTTCATAGGGGACATTGAGATCGTGAACAGGTAAGACAGGGGCCGCGTTCTTAGGAACGGAAGACCTGTCTATCGGACCACTTATCGCCCCGCATTGTATCATTTTCATTTCCCACAACTGGACTCACAGACAAATTCACATACAAATTAAAAATCAGCTTTTGAAGAATATGAATCAAACCCGACAAATTAACAGAAGTAGGGGAAAAAAGGAACATACATAAAACAAAAAACGGAAGGAAAAAGGCAAGTACCCCCTGAAGCTCGTTGAGGACATTCTCCCCGACGCCGGAGTTGAGGAACTCCTCTCGGACCTTGCTGATGACATCCTCCACGACGTGGACGTAAACCGCAGAGACCGTCGGCGTTGCCATGCCAACAGCGAGGATCTCAGCTCACAAGAGCCAAATCCAAGGACGACGCGCCAAAGCGGGGAGATCAGCGGCGTGGGGAGGCAGAATTCCGGAAATTGGCGAGCAATAGCATGAATCTCTCAGTCAGTGTAGGTGAGGTCCGGCGAGATTGGAGATAGGGTTTGGGTGGCGGGCCGGGGAGAGACCGGGAAGCAGGAGAAGATGGAGGAGGCGGAGGAGGAGGAGGGAGCGGACGGGAGGGGAAAATTCAAGGGTGGAATATAAATAGGTTTGCATCCGGGGCGAAGGCGTGCGTTGGCCAGGTGTCCGCATCTTCTGGGTCGAGAGTCCTTCGGGGTCATGGGTCCCAGCAGACTGCTCACTGTTCAGTGATCAGCTCCGTCTGGGTGCCAGCGCTATTTTTCCCTGGATTGTGGTTTATTACGGGAATGCCCCCCACCTTCCCTTTGAAGTTCCAAGTTTGAAGTTCGAACTGGACTCTTGCTGACATGGACAGCTCACAGAGCGGCCTTTCGTCGGAGCCTAGGTTGGGGAGCCAAATCGGATTTGGACTTGGAATGTGGGCCTTGATAAAGCCCATTCTAGAGAGTTCGAAAAAAAGGTACCATTGTTGCACGATACAGCCCAACTGCAAGGTACTTGTTTCTAGTGGGCTGTGCAACCATTCGGTCCCAATTGAGCGAAATTCTTAACGTATAATAGACAGCCTCGAGTTGAACCCATGAGCATGTGTGATCCAGTCAAGTACCAACTGGATGCTAAAGTTGCATTGTTAAAAAAAAAAACTGCTAAAATTGGCTTCAGTAAAAAGAAAAAAACAAATGATGAAAGTAAAACTGATGTCTGTCACTCCATGTACGTTCCTAAGTATCATATAATATACTTCTTTTATGATATACCCTCCGTCTTATATTAATAGCTACATTTAAAAATATAATAACGTTGAAATTTACATATAAGAAAAAGAAAAATATGTTTTTAATACTTTTTTTAAGTACTTAACCACTTACATTTAATAAAATAGAACTATTAATATAGACACATTTTTTTTTCTAAATAGAGCTATTAATTTAGGTCGTAGGGAATATTTAGGTATTAGAGTTGTTTAGAATTTGTGATCATTTTGTTTGTAATTGTACTCTTATGGAATACTCTTGCTCATGTAGTATATATATACCCATGAATTGAATAGAAGTGCTAGACTTTCAGTGGCTAATACCATGTAGAACTTGAGCTTAAGTTTTTTTTATGAATTTATTATATATTATATATACTTACAATATTGTACATTATTTTGTGTGTCAATGAAGATTAGATAAATAAAAAATAAAAAAAATAATAGACTGCAGCTATTGATACCATGTAGAAAGCTAGCTCGAGTTTTTTTGATGAATTTACTGTTAAGTATACAAATTCTTTAAATATTCCCAAGTGGCACATAGTAATTCTTTTATGATATTTACATAGGAAAAAGCTAGCCCATGATATGATAGCGTGGAATTGAAGCTTCAATGAGCTACGACTCAGGCTAGACATCCTCTTCAAATAGAGTTGTATAGAATCTATATGAGATCCTTCCATTTGTAACTGTAATTCTCCTTTGGAATGCTCCACTCATGTTGTATACACAATCTTGAATTGAATGGAAGTGCTAAACCCATGGTAATTGATATTATCAAGAATGTTTGCTTTGATCATATGTTGGTACCAGAATCTTTAAGAATGTGCAATAGAAGGTGATAATGTAAATATTATTCCTTGTTGGGTTTATGTTGATCAGTACTCTTTTTGGGAATCTCCAACGCGAATCCCATGTCTTGTTTTTTCAACAAACAGGTTCGCAAGAATTGGTTATATTATGGAAAAGGCAATTGGTGTAGGAGCAGGGCTAGTTGTTGGGGAATTGCATAATGAATACTTAACTTTAATAAAGACTTAATAGATGACACTAATTTTTAGTTAAATAATTTGATAATAGAATGATGAGTTTGTAATAGTTTATTTTGAGTTTTGTAAAGATAAGTAGTTAGTTATAGAGAATGATTTTGTTGCATAATTTTATTTTTACTTAACTTGATAATATCTGTTGCCATATTTTATGTGTTCGCTCTTGTGGTGAACCAATCGTTTCATCCCCATGCTGTGTTTGGGTCACAGGGTGGCTCTGACCTATAGGTTTGCAGGAATCCCGTGTCTTGTTTTGTTCGGTTCAAAAATTTCCTGTAGTAGAGGAAGGTAATTGATGTCGGAGTAGGATTTGTAAATGGCAAATTGCATAGTAAATACTTAGTTTTAGATCCAAACATTAATAAAGAGATAGTGTATGTGAGCAATTTTTAATTAAATAATTTAATGACTGAATTATGTCTTTGTAATAGTTATTTTGAGTTTTGTAAAGACAAATAATTGTTATAAAGTACTATTAATTAGTTGTATAATTTTTTTTATAGCTTTATAATATATTGGCTTAATTAGCTCCATCGTTCTCACATGGTGAACAAATTCTTATAGTATCGAGCTGCATATGTGTTAGGGGGAGTGACATGCGAAGTATCCATGTAACCTTCACTAGATTTACAAAATCACAATAAAAAGGTGGAAAAAAGGGTGTCCTATGGTCAAGACCAAGCCATCTAGTGTGTGTATGACAGAAGTGCATAGGTTGCACAATGAATGTGATTTAATTTTTACGTAAATACTAAAATTTATGTCAATAGAAAGTAACACCGTCACTATATTGTAATTATTAATGAGGTAGCCTTCTTGTGAGTATGTGCATGCCATCACATGTTTTAAAATTTTTAAACAACAAATAAGGAAGAAGCAGTAAAGTATTGTTTAAATTTTAATTATTTACTCGCAAAAGCACGAATCACACTTAAATATAATTAGCGAAGCGAAGTTAATCCCTTGGAGACTTAAAATTAGAAAACTAAATTTAATTTAATTCAATTTAATCTTAATCTAGTTAATGGATAATCAATTAATAGCTTATTTTAAAAACCTTAAAACAAGTGAGAATGAAAAACAAAGTAAATAAAAAAAGTAAAATGACTAAAACTATAAAAAACAAGTAATAAATTCAAAGTTAAATATAAGAATTAAAACTATGAGAATCCACGAGATGTGAATCAAAATTATTCCCTAACCCCAATTCAAAAGTTAAAAATCCTAGCAATTAACTAATAAAAATCACTTCAAAGCATAAGAAAAAACATGATTAATATTATATCTAAGATAGAGTTTATCAACTGAAAATATGTAAAGTAATCAGACATTAAAGCACATATAAAAGAAATTAATCAACTTACATGACCATTAATCTATACAAATTAACAAGGCTTCATTATCGCCTTAGTTAAAAAAAATATAGATACTCATTAATCTAAGAATTTAAATCATAATCCTTATAAAATTAAGTGAAAAGAGACTTATAAGATTTGAAAAAAATAAAGAAAAATTGAAAAATTTTCAACTGCTATAATATCGATGAACAATAACCACAGGTTACTATTTATTGTCTTCAACCTCCATCTATGCTATAATACTGTTATAGTAACCCGCAATCTGTTTTTTTTTTTCTCGCTTCTTTTGCGTTTCTTTGGCTATGGACTTCATTTCTCTCATTTTCAATCTGGTTTCTACTCAATTTTGGTGGATGAGATGACCGGTTTATCTCTAGTTCGTCCTCTTTCTTCTCCTCTCCAATTTGAAATTCTATGCTCTATTTATATAACTTCTCGACAAAAATGTTCTTGCCATATTCATGCCTCAATTTTGACCCAAAATAGCTGGTTTATATTCTTCTATAATTCATTTTCTTCTTCTTTCTTCTTGCTCAATTATTTCCATCTTTACTTCTGGTTTCCTTTCTTTGATTTTCTCTTCTTTCAAGCTTTGTTTCCGCCCTTTTTTTTACAAGGTTGAATTAGATTGCAAACTTCTTGTTATTTCTTGGACAATTTGGCTACCTTTTGCTGAAGTTTCTATATTTAGATGGTCCCTTCTTTATTGACAATTGTTCTCACATTTTCTTTCCAAATTGCTTCTATTGTTATGGTTCATATTTTTAAAAATATTTTTAAAATAGCATAAATAGTAAGTCATGAGAATTTTTTTTAAAATACAAAAATAAACATTCGATTAAATGTCCAAATCATGATAACTAGGGTTCACAAATATGAATTTCAAATTATATGATATTATTACATATCTCAAAATTCAATAAGAACAACTTATCCATCTAAGTACAAGTCCATCATCCGTCTAAAAATAAATAATTAAGTTGATTGTCATGCTAAAGGTACACTTACTGTAAGGACTCTCATTTTTGAACTGGTTTTATTTTAATGTTATTTATTAGTTAATGTGTGGTATACACGTTTTTTGATATAAATTCTGTGGTTTTCTAAGATAAATGGGATTTCTAAAGGTTTTAAGAGAAACTAACTTTACATTTATGAGTTTTAAGTAATTTTTAGTCAATTTTAAAATTTTCTGATTTTTTACTAATTTTCTAAAAATTAGGGTTTGGCGGGACCCCCCTGTGGGCCCCATCGATGAAATTAAGATTTTTAGATCAAAATGCCCCAAACATCAACTTAAGCTCATACAAAATTTTTTAGAATTTTATCAAATTTAATTAGTACTCAAATTTGTAAAATACTCATTTTTAGCCCAAAATTCTACTTACACCCTATTAGTTCATTAAGTGCACTTCAAACCTTACTATAAAAGGGAAATGACTGAGTCATTTCTATTTTAGGAATAGGTTGAGAGGTGGTGATTAAGGCCTAGTTCCCCAATTAGGCCCAGATTAGAGGAGATTATAGTATGTTCTTCCTTAATTAAGCTTAAACCCTAGTTTTTCTCATAATTCTTTCTTAATCCAATATTTCCCCTTTGATTTGATTCGATTTCAAGTATCAAAGTCATTGATTTATTCCCTTACTTCAAACCCTACTTATCAAAATTCTTTTTTAATGCTTAACAAACCCTAGATCTAAGATTTCTTCAAGGTTTTCAATGTTAAATCAATTTTTAATGGAGTTTAACTTAGACATTATGTTTTTGGAAGGTTTTGAAGAAGGGTGAAGGTCAAATATGAATCTAAACAAGTGACAAGGTAATGGGTCTTCAAATCTCAGTTTTCTTATAGTAAAATCTCGATTTTTATGGTTTATTTGGAATGGATTTGTTTAATTTTGTGCTTTAATGGTGGGATTAGTAAATGTTAATTTCTTGATCCGATTTCTTAGGGCTTTATTTTAGAATGGTATAGATTAGTGTTCTGGAAGGTTTCATGAGTTTTTGATAATGTTTGGTACCATGGATTAAGATTTGAAGATGTTTTCATAGTGTTTCAGTTTTGAAATTTGAAATGAAGAAGAAGGTTAAAACTGTTGTGTTGGCGTTAGAATGGCCTGCCAGGGCGCTAGAACGACAACACTATATTTTTGACTGATTTGCAATATAGCCGATCGAACGGCCCTACAGGGCGTTCGAACGGCTACGCGACAGTTTTTGCTATTTTTGAAACTTAGGCACATTTCAATGTTTTACTTTATTTAATGATTGTAATGGTTATGAGAGGTATTATATGATGATATTAGGCTACTAAAGGTGTAGAATTGATGATAAAAAATTTATGGAATGTGTTTAAGTATAGTATTGTGCCATGATATTATGTTGATAGTTATGCATATTGATATTGAAGTACCTTGAACTTGTGTATGCTGGCAATTCTTGTGATTGGAATATGTTTCCAGCAGGGATGTTATGAGAAAATTGGTGGGACGAGTTCTCCTATAATGAGTATAATTTATGGGTGATGGATGTGCTCATGTTGTAGCTTAATGTGTGAAAAAATCATGGTTGTGGATGAGAATGTTCAATTTCACATGGATAGATTTAAGCTTTATCGTGGATTTTGCTTGTGATTTCAGTTAGAATTCATTATTTTGAATGGGTTAAGCATGCATAGGTTACCTTATGAGTTTATATCAAAGCATTGATTGTATGCTTAGATATGCATGAACACACACGTATGAGGAATTTACTATGACATTGTAGTTAATTATGCCTTGATTATGATGTATGAGGGGACTGATTGGGAGCATGTTTCATGTGTTGGAACCCACGTAGGTCTTTCTCATGGATGTATCATGTTATCATGCATCATGGATAGATATTC
Source organism: Saururus chinensis (assembly GCA_035235625.1). Lineage (NCBI taxonomy): Eukaryota > Viridiplantae > Streptophyta > Magnoliopsida > Piperales > Saururaceae > Saururus > Saururus chinensis. Next base: position 41,732,047 of record CP141145.1, read on the forward strand.
ATGGACGAAGTTTTACTGTTGGTTAACCGGAATTTAATTGATTGTATGCAATGCTTGAGATTGTGTGCCAGATTAATCGCTCAGTGAATTAATCGAAACTTGGTTGGTCCAAAAGGATTTGTTTTCGATTTAAGTTCATGTGTGGGACGTGTATACTCCCAGGGTTGAGTCTAGAGAAATGGAATTATATGAGGACGAGTTGTGTACTTGTCTTGCGGATTTGAGATTATTATTATGAGTGTCATCTAGACCCTGAGAATCCAGTGTGGTATGTCGTGTGCACCCTCTACCACATGTTCTAGGGTTCCCTGTATAGGAATTCAGGCTCTCCCCTCTGCAGGAGATGTCCCTAGGCGAACACCCCTGTTTTAGATTCTCTGTGTGAGAATGAGACATTCTTGGCCAGGATCGTCCAAGGTGAGCAGCTTTAGGGATTGACAACCTCGACTCTTTTATATTTCCTGTGTGGAAATTTGACTGTCTTACCTTTGTGGCCTTGACTGTGTCCTGCCTGTGTGGCAATGCTTGTGTTTACTCCTTGATGGAGGCATTCACCATTTGTATTGATGCATGTCTATTATGAATGTTATGCATGATTGTGTATCATGTGTTTGACACGTTTATCGTGCAGGGTGAATGAATTTGATGTGATATGAATACATTATCAGAAATGATGTGTTTGAGACAATATTATACAGGTTTATGTGATATGAATGCATAATCAGAATTGGTGTGAATGAGACACTATTATGCAAGTTTATGTGATATGAATGCCTGATCATGAATGGTGTGATTAAGACACTATTATGCAGGTTTATGGGATGTGAATGTAAGATCAGAAAGTAGTATAGCATGTTAATCTTAGATTTGATTTGCTTCATTGGCATGCTATTATATTTTTGGTGATTACAGTTATATTCAAAACCATTATTGAGTTTTTATACTCACCCCACTTTCTTGTTTTGTTTTGGGGCTGCGTAGCGTGACACACAGACGGATAGGATCCTCTATATGAGGAAAGGTCAGAGAAAGCTTGGGAGTAGTCATGGAGTCTCCTAGTTTTACATGTCTCTTCGTTTATCTTATTTTGATGTTAGAATCTTGTGGATGATCCTTGTCTTAGATTTGTAAGATACTATGTTTTAGTTTCTTTGAAACTTGTTTTGGAGCCAAGTGTGTGGCCATGAATTATTAGGATGTGGATTTGAGATTATGGTTTAATTAGAGTTTAACTCTTTTGGTTCTAATTATTTACTTTTACTCAAAGTAGTGTGTAAACTCCATAAATTAGATTGCCCATAGTTGGGGCACAAGTCTTCCGCTATTTTCCTCAATCTTTACAATCTATCGCCCTCGTGCATTGGTTTGGCCCTTAGACCGGGTTCAGGTATGGTCGGGCAGTGCCAGGGTGTGACACTTAAGTACTGGAGTTGCAGAAATAAAGAACTTCGTCATGTACTCAACAATCTTAGTCTCACTTATCTTCGCCGGGAGAACCTGCAACCAACTACAACAACAGAACCTCTCTGTTAGTAGGAGAAGAGCTTCCAAATGATAAAAGGCTTTATTAATATTTTTCGGATCGGGCCAACATCACCCAATTTTAGTTGCCTACGTACTCATCAGACAACATTTTCAATGTTACCAACAAGATCGGATTCGGATGTAGTTCTACCTAAAACTACACTATCCTAAGAAGCATAACATCACACATGTAATGCTTAAGTATATTCAATCAACCTACATTTTATACAAGTCTTTTAATCGTTCCACTTGTCTAATTAAATAAGCAATATCAAATAATGTTATTAATTATCTCACAACCCTTGTTCAATAATTAATACTATCAAATATGTATTTACTCATAGATAACTTAACTCTCGAGAAATCTCCAAACATAAGACTACAACATTTGAGTAGACTAGTTAACAGCAGCTTGACCCATATACCCAGGGATCTTAATAGCCTGCCACAAATCTGGATAAGACAATCCCAACTGTACTCATAGACATAGATTGACGAGAAGCACAAGTCTTTCATGATGCTCATATAATTTCACTTTTCGTATGTACTATATGGTCCTAGGAAGACCTACAGGAAACCCGCGGTAGAGACCTCTTTGGCCAATACCCAACTTTGCGGAAGACTCACGGCAAAGACCGCTCTAGCCAATACCTAAACTGTCGTGGTAGTGAAGAAAGTGTATTACAATCTCTACCATCCCAACTCAGGCAAAAAATATCTTCTAAGACATTAGCAACGTATACATAGAAACCTTTAGTCTTTATGACTATTGACTCCCCCAAACGTTTAAAACTCTATCCACTGAGCTATGACTCAAGAACATCCTATAACCACCATCGGTTCATTAATCAAGGTAAAACTCTATGTTAAGGCATCGTTCACTCAATGAATAGGTCCCAAACACTATTGAGGGTATTTTAGTATTTATCTTGATTAGATATTCTCCCCCAAATCCTAAGACAACCAATATATCTTGATTAGTCTTTATTAACCTTAAGTATATAACTTAACACATCAATAATAAAAGCATGCATCTAAATAATCAACATAATGACATGCAGTCACACAAGTGCATACATAATAAATAAAGGCCAGTTGCACTCATTTGCAAGGCTTGGGCTCAACGAATTCAACCCTGTGAATATAAATAACTCTAACTCATTGCATGAGTTACGTATATAATACCCTAGTGGATTTCTGTGTTGCGTTGCAGACATGTGTAATACACTGCCCTAAACCTTGAGAATTAAGGTTATTCCCCTCATATCCTGTGACACTGTGACTTGTAAAGGTATTCATGTCACCTACTGGCCACACTGCTTCCTTTTGAAGTCATTTAGCTTCATTCTAGGGTATAATAACGCTTGGTTATCTAGGTTATATGTTTCAACAAAATAGAATATATTGCCCCTAAGGGTGTTAGTACCCTCCCTTAGGTCATCCTGGTCATTTCACTTCCTGTCTATTGATTTTAAATCACTGACCTCTCACAAGGCTCCAAAATTAAATTGACTCACGCTTCCATTCACATGAATGTCTGCTGTTCACTGGAAGGAGTATTTGTATCATTTTGTTTAAAGCCTTATTAAAATCCAAAGGGTCTAAAATTGGGCTCAAGGATACTACTTGACTTCATGAACTCGGTGTAATTTTCCTGGCATGTGACAGGGTCGTGAACCCCTTAAATAGACCCAGGTCTGCATAATGGTTTACCCTAAAACCTAGGTACAAAATAGTCAATTATCCACTTACTGGAAATTTTACTCACTATGCAGTTTAGTCTATATTTAGGGTACATATTAATCTCTTACTAAAAATTTCTTCCATTTTTAAATCCATGCATAGGCCCCTAAACTGGGGCCCTTAGATCGGGTAAGTGAATATCGTATGGTAACTTAACTATAAGAGGTAAAAGGGTCATTTCACATACTTTGTGATTTTTCCCAAACAGGAAAACACCCATTTTCAATCGATTTCGTCTAGCAGTGACTGGGTTTTTGGTCGAAAGAAGACTAGTCGTCCAATGGCTGATTGGTGACCGTCCAGTGTAGAGATCATTATGTAAATTACAGAACTCGCTAGTAACACAATTTATATCTTAATTTTTCAATAAAACACTTATTAATTCTTTAACTCAAAACAAATATAGAGATCTTACCTTAGTTGCCGATTTGCCATCTATCCACCGCCACCAGAGCCTCACCAGAAAATTCCATTGGTGGCGGCTTCTCCTTCCCATCATGGTCAAGCCCCCCTCCTAAGGACCATAATTAGCCTTTTATAGGCATAGGGATTAGGGTTTGTAATCTCCCCAAAGAGTTGGGCCAAATCTCCACACTTAGGCTACTTAATTAGGCCCCTAAAATATAATTTTATAACATTAATTAATCGGGCCCATATAGTGATTTAAACGGCCAATTTACGCGTCAAATTCTGGTAAATGGGCCATGTACGTTATATACTACTTTGAATGACAATATCTCTCTCATCCGAACTCCAATCTGCACGTTCTTGGTGGAGTTTTGAAGCTCTTACTATCCACTTTCCATCCATATAGATTTAAGCCACAAATGCCAACCAATGCTCAAGTTATTCCAATGAGAATGTCAAGGGGTCCAACCCCCTAATTTCTATGTGGTTGACTTCAAGAATTTAGAAAATTCTCAGACGTTACATCTCCTCTACTTTATTACTCTCTTCTGATCCTTCTTTTATTGATGGAATAAAAAGGGGAAAACCCTTGATTATATATGGTTGCTGACATAGGTACTTGACGATGAAATTCTCCTTAATTATTTTCTTTTCATGTGAGGGCTATTCTCTCTAGTTTTATTTTCTGGTTTGTTATTAATTTTTATTCCTTTGAAACTCCTGGATTTCTTTCCATCCTCTATCCTTTCTTTTCTTCGGTGCTAGATCTTGGTTGCTTATTTGGTTTCATTGGCTTCGTCAATTAGTTATTGCTTTTAATCTTCTTGTGCCAGTGTTAGAAGAGCATTGAGAAGAAAAGTGGTTGTGCCTCTCTTTCTCTTCATGAAAGTACTCCAAATCAACATGTGCAAGCTCTTAGACAACTTTTGCTCTACCAATATTTGATCAGTCCAAGATGTGTGAACCGTTCCAAATATTTTCAAAGTGTCATCAGTAACAACAAAGTTGTTTGCGCGATATCCATCTACACAGCATCATAATAAACTATATTTGAGATGTGTGAAATTAAATAAAATCCTAACTTAATTCGAATACATATTTACACTACTAATCATGCCTAAACTAATTAATAATTATCCCAATCTACTAATATCCATTTTAATATAATAAATCCTAATTAACCCTAAATAAGTCTAAGTCTATGCTAGCAAATAAGGTAAAACAACATATAATATAGATAAAATCATGTGTATCATAAAGCATTAGAGGGGAGTCATGTATTTTAAAAGTAAACTATTAAATTGAGAAATTCCATGACAAAAATACTCAAACTAATTGTAATGAATCCATCTAAAATCATAGGATTAGGGTATTCAATGATTTGAAGACGAGGTTTGAAGGAATTGAAAAATTGAAGATTGATGACACAAGAGTTTTAGTAAATTCAAGGTACATGCAGATTTATTTGAAGAAGTATGTAATTTAGAGATCACTTAGAGAAAGATCATAATTTACTTTTAGAATTGGTTTCATAATTGACTAGGAAGTCAAAAAATATCAAAGTCGATTTTAATATATTTGCTAAGGTTAATGTTTAACTCTACGTTCAACAAGTTATTATGTCAAACACTAAACCTCGTTGCTTGTACCTTAGATTTGCTAGTTTTTCCTTTGTAATTAAAATTTGAAGCTTGAAAGTTAGACTCACAAATTTGACTTGCAGGATAGTTACCAAAAATAAGCAAACTATGATTCTTTTCTTGAACCAACTCTTGCACCGACTTAAAAACTCTATAAATTAAATTTTGCTATGTTTTTTTGAGAGAACAATTGTTGTTTTGTTGATAAATTACAAAAAGTATTTTCTATTTTTATCTCAAAGTTACTAGTTTATAAATTCTTGTTTGATTGCGTGTTTTTCTTCATAATAAAACTATTGTTCTTAATCAATCAAACTCTATTAAAGTACTCAGTTAATGGAAAGTAGTTGCATGCTCTCTAGGTTAATGTAGATATGAACATATAACTTATGCAAGTCACGGGATTTAGCAACTGAAACGTGAAGTGAAGAACATATCAGGGACGGAGCTAGGGGGGGGCTAGAGGGGGCCATGGCCCCCCCCCAACTCATGAAAATTTTCATTATAACTATAATGCATTAATGAATTTTTTTCATTTGTGCAACAAGGTGGCCCCCCTAGTGTTTTTTTCCTACCTCCGTCCCTGTTGTAGTAGATCAAAGAAAACATTCAATTAGAGAACAATTCAACTACTCTCAAAATATTATTCACTTTCAAAATGAAGTGTAAAGTGTATGTTTTTATTTGCACTAAAGATGACTATCTACTTCCATAAAAATAAAAAAAAATATGACTATCTACTGTGATTTTCTATGATAAAATTTTACTAATAGATGTGGTCCCATGGTTTTTTCCCAAAAGGACTTTCCATGTAAAGAATTTTATATGTTTTTTGTGAATTATTTTATTAATATTTGTGCATTTGACCAATCAAATTAGTTCAAAACGACATGACACTTGGAAGCATGCCAAATTAATGTGTTCGTAACTGACGATAAATTTTTTAAGAAAATTGGAGACATACACAAATTATGGTGAATATTCTATTATCAAATACCAAAAATTGCACATAAATCAAACTACAGTAAATTAAAAAAGATGTAGACATAAATCAAGTTCCTTCAACAAATAATCACTACTTACATGTGGATATTCAAAACCATAAATCATATGTAAGGGAGCCTTACCTTCAATCATCGGGTCGTAGTCATACAAATAGTACTAATCATATCCTATGAGATCAAAACTATAACCCCAAAAAAGGAAAACTATAACTTAAATGAAATAAGTTTTGGAGGGGAGACTCTAGAGGGAGAATGTGAGAGGAGGAAGAGGGGGTAGAGTGAAAGAAATGAGAGAATCAAGAGGAGAGAGAGTGATTGGGGGAGGGAGAGAGGCGCCCGGGGCAAAGAGAGAACCAAGGAAGGGAGAGAGGCTCGATAAGAGATCAGTTTTCCAGGTTTGATAACCGAGCACATTAATTCACCTAAATCCACTGGAAACCATGTCTCTCCCATTATATTGATCAATCTCTTCTTTTGTAATATTTTCCGAATATCCCTTAAAAGTTGATAGTAAATTGTGAGCTTTGACATGTATGTCATCCTACACCTAACTGGACTTCATCCTTAACTAGCATGAGCATTTTCCATAGCTATGATGCATTTTGTCGTCTTTGAGCCTTTAGAAAGTTGCCCAAATAGTATCCGATTCTTGAATCTAAATGTCAAGCTTTTTTACATCTTAGACTAGAATCTGTTCAACAAAATTTTACACCTAATTTTAATTGGAAAAAATATACATACCCCGTTTTTGTGTTTTGAGATATACTTTTCTCTACCCAAGACTCAAGAATAGAGTTTTATTAGTTAGGGTTATCAGCACCCTTTATACATGGTAGGGCTAAGTCACTAACCCTGTTGAAGTTTAACCCTCCACTCCTACTCTTGCACATTACAGACCAGTTTTTTTATAATAATACAAAAAAATCTCAACAGGCAACAGCTGTTTTATGTAAACTATTTCGTTTTTTTAGTGAATACATGGTGTAGCCTGATAGTTTCTTTCTAATACTTTTTGAAGCATGTTATTCTGTGATTGCAGGGTCGCGATCACTTGCACAAAGCCCGTCTGTGGTCTGCTATGTAAAGTAAAGTTTGTCCTGTATTACTTTTAATTTTTTTCTTTCTAATACTTAAAGTCGCATCGCATCTGATCGAGGGCAAAATTAGTGTGTCATTCTGTCCCTCTCCTTTCCCCATTTGTCCATTTGTATCAATTTCCGATGGCTTGTCTCCGTTGCTCATCCTCACATTAAAGTAAATACTTTTCCGCTAACCGAAAAAACAAAAAGCAAACCCTTTCCGTGACATAATGTCAATGACTGCTCCACTGAATAGCTCAAGGAAAAACTCGATGAATTAGGAGGACATGGTGGGGCTGTAGTCACTACATAAGAGTAAAGTGGCCAACAACTGATTATGATTTAAGAAGTCATGGAACTGTTGCAAAGAAAGAAGGCTTGGAACAAAAAGGCACACGAGCATGCGGAGAGATGAGTCTGATCAGCTGGTGAAGGTATGCCGTCAATCACTCGAAATCGACGGCAGGCAAACCTTCACCAGCCGCTAGGCTGGTAATGCTGATTACAACTCCAAAGAGATATAGCCCAGCAAGGGTCTTGTCGAGACATCTCGCCGACTTGAATCATCCTCATCAGCCAAGTTATCAGCCAGGAAACGTTCACGTCAAATAATGAGGTTTGATCAATTTCCAGCTAAGAAGACCTAGCATAGAGCCAGTTCCTATGACTACTTTCATTCAGGTTTGATGAATATCCAGCTAAAAAGGGCAAGTCTAGAGCCAGTTCCTATGACTACTTTTCATTCGAATGTGAAAATGAACTTGAAATGCATGCTCTAGGTGGGTACTTCCACTTTGTGCGCAAAAAAAATGCAAGAAGCATGTGCCTTTTTAACATTCTTATCAACCTGACGTTCCTCCCACAGCGATAGTGGGCGGGGGTTTAATCGCATTATGCACTAAAATATGCTATAACTGAACAATAATGCCCTCAAGTTCCAGACAGAACTCATAAAAAAAACTAGTCCCAGATTCCAGTCTATTGGTTATAGAAGCTCATTGAACTGAAACGCTCTTATATTATGCATGGATCTGTATGTGCCTATATGATAGGTGAAATGAATATGAGCATGTAGCCTATGGAGGAGACCCATGAGAACTTACTTTTAACTAAAGCAAGAAAGGCACTGCAAATTCAAGAATCGAGGTGCTCTCGAGCTCCAAGTTTGACAGTTTATAAAGGGCAACCTTGGCGTACGCCGAGCCGCAAGCTCAAACCAGAAGCACATCCATCGGTGTCTTTCACTTAGCTGCTGGTTTCAAGCGCATGCATCGCCTAAGGAATTGAAGATGTCAGGTCAAGGATCGTCGTGTGGAGCCTGCAAGTTCCTGAGAAGGAAGTGTACTAATGCATGTATTTTCGCACCTTTTTTCTGTTATGAACAAAGTGCAACCCATTTTGCGGCCATCCACAAAATCTTCGGTGCCAGCAATGTCTCCAAGCTTCTTTCTCACCTTCCGATGCAGAACCGGAGCGAAGCTGCCCTCACCATCTGTTACGAAGCACAAGCTAGAATCCACAATCCTATATATGGCTGTGTTGCTCACATCTTTGCGCTTCAGCAACAGGTTCTTCGTGCTGCCAATCACCTCTCTTATATTCCGATCGTCTAAGTAACCACGCAATCCATTTTTTTTTCTGCATATAACATAGAGTCAAACACATGTTACAGGTGGCCAGCTTACAAGAAGAAATTGAACTTTTGGCTGCTCAAGCGGTGCCTCAAGCCGCCAATAGTGCCTCGTGTGGATATGATCAAACTTTGGGCAACCTTTCTTTGCAGCAAGATTCTGTGGATTTGCACCAACAATTAGATCAGCAAGTTCCCATGATCACACGCACTGCCAACTTCAACAGTGATTGCTTTTTTTACGAAGAAAGGAACCACGAAATGCTTCCTCTGGACGACGGAGCCCTGGACACATGGGACCCTAGCTGCTCTATCTTTTCCAGTGATTTCACTGACGAGCAGGGTTCTCTTGGGAACTTTTCTCTGGATATGGTGCCTCAAGAAGCATGGCGTACTAACTCATCCTGGTGTAATACTGTCAACTACCAGGATTACTGATGATATGGATGATGCATGCGCGTGGTGTGCCTCACGGTTATGTAGATCAGTTCTCAACTAAAGCCTTCAAACATGGCTGCTTTTGACCTTCCGCCTTGGCGCTGTTCCATGTTAAGTAGTAATGCATTTCTATCTTAAGTCTTTGTCTTATGAATGTCAGTTGATTTTTAGTGTGTTTCAGATTAATAAATAGGTACCAAATCGCAATAATTGATGGTGGAATTATTCACGAAGTACGGGATTAGTTTTTCTTATTAATCACCCTGAAGTTCGGAGTTGATATGTGTTACAAATGTTTTAGTGGAAAGGTGTCTATTCTCGTTCACGTGCTTTGCTTTATATTAAAGTTACAACGCCTCAATAAAAGGAGAAAATCAAGTAAAAGGGAACCGTTGAGGAATGTAATCTACAAGAAGGAAAACAAGTAAAGCTGGCGTATGTCAGCCTTCTTCCGATAACAGAAAGGTGGCAACCCTTTTCTTACGACGGCACCATACTCTAAGATGGAGGGTGACAGCTTGTGCTGGTCTAAAACTTGTGGGTCAGATTACTCTAAGATGAAGGTGACAACCCTTGTTTACGTGTTTGTAAATGGGTTTAATATGGGCCTGAGATGTCCTTTCATAGTTACATAAATAAGTAACGTTCTGTAAAGTCTGATCAAGGTAATAATATTCTATCCGTTTCATTATTGTCTTCACGGTATCAAGAGCCTGAGGGGACTCTCCAATTTTCGCACTTTGATCTGCTTTTTCCGCTTCTAAAATTTTGTCCTTTTTAGCTTTTAGAGATTGATTCTTCCATTAATCCTTCAATCTTAAGCTCAGGTTCTTGGATTTTCCTCTCGTACAAAGACTTTTTTTGCTTTTGATTTGGTTTACAAAGATGTAAAAGATATAGCGACAACCTTCTCAATCAAGCTTATCAAGCTCTTGATTTCCAATTTAAATTCTCGAGTTACAATCAAGCTTGATTCTACCAATTTTCTCATATGATGACAATAAGTGCATATTCTTGTCATTGCACAAGAGATTTTTGGGTATATAGATGGTTCTGATCCATGCCCAGTTTGAATGATCGAAGGTGGCAATGGTAACCTTATTCCTAATTTGTTGTTTAATGGATAGAAACTCATAGATAAGCATCTAGTTTCATGCATCTATGCTACATTGTCTCCAGATCTGCTACCACAAACAATAATGGTGGTACTAAAATTTGCATTATTGTTTTGAGAAAAATTATTATAATTGGGAAAACCTCCATGGCCTCATCTAGAACGTCCTCCATAAACTTAAAAAAATTAACTAGAATTATTGAAGTTTTTACCATTAGCATAAAAACTATTTACTTATTAATCAGTAGTAGTGGGCATGGCAAAAGCAGGTGAGGTGACAAATGCACCATATGAGGCAATGAGCTTCATAGATGCTTCTCTAACAAGAAGTAAATTCCATAACCATTCACTGTAATAGAAGAAGCTCGTGTATGAATAGAAGTATTAAAACCATGATACTCTCTTGGAAGCCCATTTAGAGTATGTAAAATAAGATCATCCTTAAAAATAGAACTAGCTACATCAAAAAGCTGGTCAACAATAACTTTTAGCTTATCCATATAATCAGTCATAGTAGACTTCAGTCATAGTAGACTCCAATCAAAGCTGCGGAAGTTGCAATTTCATACTAAAAACATGTTATAGAGATAGTGAAGTAAATTGGGCTTCAAAAACATTCCAAATAGCATGAGCCAAATTAAGACCAAGAACATGTGAAAGCATATTTGGGGAAAAAGTAGCAGAGATGCGTAAAACCATATGCTTATTTATGAGTTTCCACTCATTAAACAACGGATTAGGAACGAGGTTACCATTGTCATATTCAATTGTTGAAACTGGGTATGGATCAGAACCATTGATATGCCAAAAAACCCCATGCGCAATAAGAAGAATATGCACTTGCAATTGCCATTTGAGAAAATTGGTAGAATCAAACTTAGATTGTAACTAGAAAATTTAGATTTGAAATTAAGAGCTTGATAAGCTTGACTGAGGAGGTTGTTGCAATATCTTTCATATTATTGCGGAGCACCTTTGTAAACCAATCGAAAGCAAAAAAATTATATGTTTAAGACGAAAATGAAAGAATTTGTGCTTCCAATTGAAGGATTAATGGAGGAATCAAGATCCAAAGGCTAAAAATGGCAAATTTTCAAAAGTGAAAAAATCGGATGAAAGGGCTGAATTGTGGAGCCACCTTCGGCTCTTGATACCATGAAAACGGTGATGAAACCAAGGAAATATTATTTCCTTGATCAAAGTTTAAACAGAACTACTTATTTATACAACTAATGAAAGGACATCTCAACCCATATTAAGCCCATTTAAACTAGTGTGTGTATATATATATATATATATATATATATATATATATATATATATATATATATATATATATATATATATATATATATATATATATATATATATATATATATATATAGTTGGTGGCAAGAAGGCCAAATTGAATCTTTTCTTAAAGTGACAATTCAGTTCTACGTGCTTAGTATGTTCATGGAAGACCATATTGGCATTTGATGTGCAACTTGATAATCGCGCAGTAGAGGCAGATAGGTTTATGATGTCCGAGTTGAAGATCACCAAGAAGAATAAGAGATATTACTAACCTCACAAGTTGTGGGGGCTAGATCATGATATTTAGCTTATGTGGAAGAGTGGGACACAAATTATATATTGAATTCTTTGTTTTCCACGAGATGGGATTGGCTCCCAGCAACATGAACTCTCATCGGGTCGATCAACTCCTATAAATAAAACATGACTCCCTACTTTTCTCATATTCTTCCTAATTCAATTCTTTAATCACACACAATCTTTATATGCATCTTGTCACTTATCATAGCATTAAACCTTTTCAAAGGATTTCTCTTTTATTGTTAGTGCATTAAATCTTACTTTGTATGTTATTCATAAATCATTTGAACCCCCTTCCTAGAGTTCTACTACCCGTCTTAGTTGTTTTCAACGTCTAAATTCCTCTCTGAAGGGACACACAATCCAACATAGTTGAAAATGAATTCATTCAGTAGAGTCTCACAGTCCATCTTGACAAAAAATTCTCAAAAGATATTCTTTTCCTTTGGAGGAAGCTTAAGAACCCAGATTCCCCTTTCAGCTAGCATAGCCCCACTTTTAGCTTGAACATCACTCGTTTACCGCCACAAGCAAAAGAAATAGTAAACCCATCATCATGGTATGTGGTGGTGTTACTTCACCACGCCTTTCAATAATGTCTTAAGTTACAAAATTGTGTGTGCACTATAGAACGTTGAAGGTCGGTAGTTCACATGACAACCACAAAAACTTGTAAAGACCCACCCTATAGCCCGGTTTGAATTAACTAGTTACTAGTGACGTATAAGGCCATATATTAATACAAGCCATATCATTTTTTCAAAAAAAATTGATATTTCCTAAGTGTCCATCTGCCCATGTATACTTAGGTCTTCTATATGCCTGTTCCTCAAATTAAACGCTTGAACTAAGTCCCTGAGCTGTTGATCTCTATTTTTGTTTTTAACTCCAACACCGTATAACATTAAAGTACCATGCCAACATCCATGGTCCGAAGGTATTATTCCTTACTCGTCGTACCTCATTCTCCATTGTTGCAACTGGATATCACATTTTGAGTTTGCACACAACGCAACTCTCCACTCCGGTATAATATTATCATAACTTGAAATATACCCAAACTACTTAGCCTCTTCTAGTATTGTAACTTGATTTTTTTTAACATATGCAAATTCCATCAGGTTTTCCAATAACTGAGATAATATAAAAGTAATCAAAATTTAGATGATCAACATGCATTATTCAAGCATCAGTGGCAAGCATTGTCTCCAAGAGGGGGTCAGTCATTAGAATGCAGACCCACACTAGATTCCTGTATTTGAAAGCTTATGTTTTAAGAAGGCATACTAGAATCCAGCGTTTCCAAATAACGGTTTCAAAAGGCATAGGCTTAGAGGGATGGCATGAAGGAGAACAAAAACAAAGGCTTGGAGGGGAGGAGTGTGACAAACGTATTTTTTGGAGGAATTTATGTGACATCTCTAATTTTGAAGAGAATTCTCAAAATTTTTAAATTATAATATTGTATAGTAAATTACTCAATAACATGATAACTATGATAAGTAAAGAAGATATAAAAATTATTATTTATTTTTCATATCAGAGCTATGTCAGTAAGGCACAAACACGTCAATGAAACAATATTTTCATTGTCGACGAGGTTCGACATGTTAATGGACTCATTGATGAAGATGTATTTTCTCTATTAGTAGGGTTCAACATGTCGGTGATGCTAGAACCAATGCGCCGATGGTTGTGAAAATGCAAGAGCAGTAGTTTCATACGGTTTTTTGATTAAGCACCAAGATTCAGTTTATAGATTTCCTTATAAATACCTTTGATGAATTATTCACCCAAATCTTGTGGATTCTCTAACTTTGGGGGAGAACAACGGGTTAGGGAGTGTCAAAATTTTGGATAAGGAAGTAGGAACTGGATTTGTGGAGATTTCTTTATTGTTTAATAAGAGGTTGGATTACTAACCTAAAACTATAATACTAAAGCAAGAAATTTCATGTCGATGAATGATAATAGAATAGTATATATGTGCTTTAAATGTAAATGTTATCATTTATGAATGATATTCTCTATTGTTCAGGATATTTATGAATCATGTATGAATATTTTATGTTATGTTGATGAATATCCCTTTAATCTCTCCATGTGATAGTTAATGATTAAATTAAAGTTGATTACATGATTATATTTGATTCTAGAAAGTTATTTTTATGATGATATATGATTCTATATCTTTTTCTCCCATTCATTGGTGCATTAGTCGATGTGTCGATAATGCTGTCGATGTGGGAAGAAGAAGATTGAATGGTACCGGTGAACCTATGGCACTTGGGTGTTTTACTGATGGATTACTAACAGTGATGTTGATGCGTTGATGAGAATGATTATCTTATTTATTCTACTATAAGCAAGGAATTTGACTTGTTAATGAGTTACTGATAGTTATCAGTGACTTGGTTGACACATTGGCGAGTCCACAGATGGCAAGTCAGATTTGGGTATTTTCAGCAAGAATTACTATGAATGTTAAATTATTATTATGAGAAGTAATAACATGTTATTTGATACATGAATTGAAAGTATATGTGATGCTGTGATAAATTCTAATTAGGTATATGTACCATTGTGCGTGAATATCCTTGTAAGAGATCGCATCCCCAAGAGTGATGTCTTTTGGCATATAAGTCAGAGGAACCCTCTGTGCATGCCTTGGTTCCTCAAGTGAGTTTTTAGTCACGTAAACGGAAAGAGTTTGGTATGAAATAAGGCAAAGTTCTTTTAGCTCTCTAAGGATGAGAGTTATGTATAACCATTTCCCTGACCCAAGAGTCATGTTCGAATGGACTAGAGTATTAAAAAATTGTTGGTCTTGTACAATGCAATAAAGGAGGTTTCGATGATCATGAGAGTTGAAAACTTCAACCACTTAGGTCCATGAGTCTTTATGGGCCTTAGCTTCATAGAGTGTATAGAGCGGGCAGACTTTAGAATACCTAACGTCTGAATGTATGTAGTTCATAGTCTAGTGAGGTGAGGTTATACTTCTATACATGGCTATCGAGTCATAGAGACCCTTTGACTTGTACTTAAGAAGTTAAAAACTTTTGAGTGAGAGTCGGAAGATATTTAGAAGATTGTTTAAGCATGAATATTTGTTATGCTTTTGAGGGTTGAAGTATAATATTCCTTGAATTGGAATTCATGTTTGTTACTATAATTATTCTTTTGGAATGTTGTCGAATAATTAATTCTTGAAAGTATTATGGTTCTTGTTTAACCATCCCATTAGGTATATTCGTATACTCAGCATCCATTTTGATGTAAGATCTTCAGAAGAATAACTTGGTGGGGGACACTTGTGCTAAGAGAGGACATAAAGTTTTTAGTTCTATGTAGGATTTTCTAATCTTGATATTAAACTTTTGTTAATGTGTAAGAATTAAACATAGGCACGAGAGTTACAATTACTTATAGTTGTGTGTATTATGCAATTTAGTATATACTAAGGAAAGACCCTATGAGATTTGGTTATGCTTTTATCATACCTTTTATATATAAAGACACGACAATTTGATTATTTATATATTAAAAAATTAGTGAGTTACACCTTGAATTAATATATTTGTATAATGATTTGATAAATGAGTTTAAACTTGTTTATTTCCACTAATTTTTAATTCAAAAATAAATTGAGAAAAATCTAGGGTATGAGAATTTCTATGTATTTTATTCATGGTTTGTGTTTGTTCTTACATGGGTGATTCTTGTGTCTTTTAAACTAATGAATTATATTGTTAAACATAGTATTTTGAGTGATGAACTCGGGAATGTAGTAAGGATATGCTAAATACAAAGTTTGTTTAATCTTAATTTGGAATAGAATGTTCTATTAGTAAGTATCAACGTGTCGATGAACCTACCCATGAAACAACATTTTACGATCGGAAAGATTCAATACAATGGTCGATTCATCGATAGAGTACTAAAGACATTGTCGGTAGCCTTCAACGTGTCAACAATAGTGAAACTGTTTCACTTATGAGTTTAAAACTCTATGAAAGAGCTATTCCAAGTAGTTTTGGGGAGGATTATGCATGAGAATTTGGTTATTCAGTTCCCATTTAAATACCCTTGACAAACCATAACCCTAATTCTATGAATTTTCTCTCTTTGGGGGGGAAGCATGGACTGAAAGTGTGTCAGAGTTCAATGAAAGGGACGAAGAACCAGATTCATGGAGACCTCATTTGTTGCAAAAAGAGGTCAAATTGCTAACTTTGTACTATGATTTAACATCATGTGTAGGCACGATAGATTTGAATTACAATATTATAGTAATTGAACGTAAGGTATAGTTGTGGTGATAACTATGATCATAATCCTTATATTTAATGAGTGTTTATTCCATAAGATCATGTTATAGCCTTGTTTTTAGGATATTATTAAGAAACATCATGTTGCATCATGTTAGATGAATTTGAAGTGAATATGACAATTTTTATTATTTTCTCTTGACCATTGGCATGTCCATCAATACATCAATGATGTCACTAATGTTATAGAGATGACAATGTTGATATTGATGAGCATCGACACATCGGTGTTCTACCGATGGGTCATCGGTAGTGAGGTTGAGCGTCGATGATGATGGTTATTCTTGTCATCCTACTGTCAGCAAGAGTTCAATATGTTGATGAGTTATCGGTAGTAATCAGTGACTTAGATGATGCTTTGAAAAGTTCATCGACAGTAAGTTAGATTCGGGAAAAATGTTATTAATGGATGTTATAAGTGTTAAGCTATTATTATAAGATATAATAATATGATTTTGAATGCTTAAAATGCAATTATATATGATATTGTGATTTATGATGATGTTTGGGTATACGTGCCCTTGATTATATGTATGAAAATCTTTGTAATTGATCGCATCTGAGATTATTATAAAGGCACTTAAGGATAAAAAATGTCTATGAATGGCTCATCAAGTGAGTTTTTAGTTACATAACGGAAGAGGTTTAATATAAAATAAGACCAAGGTCTTTCAACTCTCTAAAGATGAAAGTTATGTAGAATTGCTTCCTTGTTCAAATGGACTAAAATATTAAAAAAAAATTAATTGTGCCTAATATAATATAAGAAGTTCTTATCATCATAAAAGTCGTAACTTCAATCGCTTAGGTCCATAAGCCCCTATTATTTTTCTAAATGTGAATTTATTATTATTAAAATTTTAACTTCTTTTAATTTATATTATTTAAAATAAAAAAAAGATATTAAAAAAAGAGGAAAAAGGAGGCGAGGATGGGAAGGTGAGTGAGATGAGGAACCAGTACGGACCTTGTAGTTAAAGGGTTTAGTCAGCCTGTAGGCATGCCTTACCTTTTGACACCTCTATTATCACATAAATATTATAAAGTTTTCATATTTTATAAAATATTTTTTACCCGCTTAGTGCCGAGCTTGAGTTAAATTTTTAAAATGTCACCTAAGGCTAGGGTTAGAACTAAGGCCTTAAAATAGTTTGATGAGGTAATGGCGACCAGCTCACGCCGGATCCTACCCGGCCCGATTTCAGCCTCAACGGAGGCGAACCTGAAACCAGAATCAATCGTTGACTGAGACTCCCATAAAAACAACTTCTCAGAAAAATCATTGCACACACTGGATGGGGATCTCAACATAGACAAATACTAAATCCGCCAGTAGAAACTAGAAAGAGTTCAACGGAGGAAAATTGCTCCCCTTACCCACTGACAAAAAAAAATTTGCATGCTTAAAAGATTATTGAATTATGAGCTATAATTTTCAGGGCCGATTCAAATTGAAGTAGTTGACCTATCTCTTACATATCGCTTTCATTGCAAGTAGTTCGTTGGTGACCTCTTAGAATTAAAGATGATCTCGCAGCTGTTTATCAATTATGTCTTGACGTTCTCAGTGCTTTCATATAGTCATAGACTCCGTGGGGAGTGGTCTTAATAACATAGTTTGTTCCAATTCCAATTTCCAAACTGAGTGGCCAAACCCGTCAATTTGCACTAGTTCAGTACTGGATCGGAATGGGATATAATTTGTCTCAACTGTTCCTCATGTCATATACACGCGCACTTGAAAAATTAAGCAACAAAGAAAAATTTGGTCTGAAGTGGACCTTATCAACTCAATCTTCCAGCAAAGAATCAACAATTACAAACGGCAATCTACGGTAGATGTATGTACACGTAACGCATGCATGGTCAGTGACGCCGGCCATCACGATCGCTTGTCCACCCGCTTCACGCCACGCCGATGCTCGTAGTGGCAGATGCAGCTCAGACCCACCAGCACCTCCGCGATGGCTGCCTCCGTCTTCTCCCTGTCCGCGCAGTACAGGGTCTGCAGACGCAGCACGGTGGGTCCGACCCCGAACTCTTGCCTCTCCATGTTCCTCTCCATCTGCCACCTGATGGTGTCTTGCGCCACCGGCGCCAGCCACCCTACTATTCTTTCCAATCCTTCCCTCCACCCCTCCGCCAGCATCTCGTCCGACCCACCCATCTTGCCCGACCTGCACCCTCCTCGCTTCATCTTCTCCCACACCACCGTCCTCAGGTTCGCCGGGAGCATCTGGTACAACTCGTCCCGTGACTCGTCGTCCACCGGTTCCCGGCTGGTCAGCATCTTCTCCGCCATCACGATCACGTTCGCATACCGCATGGCCAGCGCGGCCGCTCCCACTGTAGTGCCCGCCGTTTCTGCTCCCCCAGGGCGGCCGGCTCGTCCGCCCGTTCTCGTTGAACCTGTCTCCTCCTCATACGAGAAGCCGAAACCCAAGTAGAAGGCCAAATCTCTCTTCACCTCTGACCGGGGAGGTTTTGAGCTTAAAATTGGCCCGGAATTCCTTACCAGCATCACGTCCGCTTCCGCCCCTGCTGAGCACCGGGCGAGAGGACCCGATGCGTAAAATGGAAAAGGAAAAAGCCGAGGCGTCGCCTGCAAGTGGTGGGATTTCATCAAAAGGAAGTTTCCGTCGTCGGCCAGCCGAGGGAGGCCAGAGACGTGGGGGCCGAAGACGACGCAGATGCGGACGAAGACGTTGCAGACGACGCGGACCATGAGCCCGACGACCTTGTCGAAGGAGTCAGTCCAGAGAGAGGTCTCGCGCATGCGGCGAACGTGGCTTCGCTGCGATGAGAGCTTCTGCTCGAATAGTTTGACGTCGGGATTCTGCTCCGCGATCGGGCCACTGAAGCTCTTCCAACTCTCCAATTTCCGCTGCGAAACCTCCATCTCCGTCAACAGCTCCAACGCCGAGTACAACTCTGCAGTGGCCGAGATCAGCTTCTCCATTTTAGCAATCTTACGGCCGAGTTTATTTGGGGGAAAGCCCAGCTTGGGGAAGTCAACGAAGCCGAGCTTCATATCGTCGTAGACGTACTCGAAGCCCTGCAGGCCCGGCTGCTGGCACTGCTTCCCCAGCCTGGCGACCACGAGAGCAAGGCGGTCAAGGTCCTCCATCTTCTCGGTGTAGGCGAGGCGGAAGACGGACGACGCATCGACGGAGTTGAGATACCGGACGCCCTCGGACCGCATCACGGAGGACGTCAGCTTGGAGAACTCGTCGTCAAAAAGTGATTTGTAGAGGGAGACGAGGCGGGACATGGCCTTGGCGGCCTCGAAAGCGAGAATTCCAATCACCTGCGGCTTCTGCTTCTTGGAGTGGAACGTAGCCGATACGTCCGGCTGGTCTGTCCGGCGGAAGAAGCCCGGGGTGATGCGGTGGCTGATGCCGGAGAGCCAGATCATCTTGGTGGCGACTGCCGCAGTCCGAGTCTCCCGGTGGCCTAAAATTGGAATCTCTTCAGGAGCAGCGAAGAAGAGGGGACATTATATGAGGGGGGGAGGGGGTGGACCGGGTTGGAAGGGGCATATGCAATGCATTTTCGGGGCGAGTTCACGGGGGAGGGGGACGACGCGGCGGAAAACAGTTGGTGACAGAAGAATTGTGGGCGTTTGATTGGGATGGGAACAGGGTATTAAAAAGTCTAATCAGAGAGCGCGAAGATGCATACGATAATGATATGAAACAGAGAAGTTGAAGGTCAACGATGATTCCAGTGGGGAAGGCAGATATGAACGGGGGATATGAGATGGTCAAGGCCCGGAGAGAGGAGAGAACGCGCCCGACCCGCGCTGTCGACAAAAAAAAGGACCGGCGAGCCATCCCGTCGCTTTCAGTTGTCTTTTTGGATCATATATTGGGGTCGCTTAAACGCGTTTTGCTGCTCTGTTTCCACTTTGCAGCCGTTCGGTGCGCTTTCCGCGGCTTTTCCTTTTGCTTGGCTTGTCTCTCCTTCTTTCTAGCTGATATTTTGTCTCTTGTTTCAAGTGAAGTGCACGGCACTCCTAACCATAAACCAAACTACAATTGCTAGTGCGGACTGCGGAGATGGATCAGACAGTTAAGAAAGCATTTTTGACGTATTCTTCTTATGCTTGTTCTTGTTCAACTGATGTCAGAGGGTTGGCTAAAGAACTGCTCTTTGCTCTTTTCCTTTTCTGGGTACCAACTCCGAAGCTTAAATCCCTGTGGACGCAGGAGAAGAATGTAGCATTCGTCTTTTTTTTTTTTACTTATAAAAAAGATAGTTTAGACAAGTCAGTTTTTCTACCCGCATCATGAATCAAGTGGACTGGTTATTATATTTGGTAAGTTTATAAGTGAGATGCTATGAGCTGGAGAGTACAAACTACAAAGTACTAGTCCTAAAGTTGGAGTGTGTCGACAAACATTAAACCATGTCATGAGTTAGCCGAATACCATTCGCCATTTGGAGAAGTTATCAAGCCGAAAGCTGACGCCAAAGCGGCTTAGTCTGCACCAAGTTTGGTCTGTTAATTGACAGGTTCAGACGGCCGTAAAATAACAAGTCGGCAAGAGAGTAAACTCTATATATTATACACTCAGACCTAATGCGTTTAATATGTCAAGTATATTGAACATTGTTATGAATGCGTCATGTGTAAATTTTAGGGCTGTGTTAAACCCTAGATAGAACCAACCCAAAATTGACTTAGGTCTGGTCTAATTAGGTCCTATTTTAGATTGAGTAAGATAAAAAAATATTCAAATAAATCTTGGGTCGAGTCGGTCTGGGTATTGCATGTAAAAAATAAAGCAACCGACCTGACCTTACCTGAGTTCCTAATTAACTTATAAAATTTTATTTAATTTAGATTATATAAACTTTTATAATTTTTTATAGATAGAACCAACCCAAAATAATGATAATTTGGTATTAATTATTGTAACTGGCCCGACCTAAGATAAAATCTCAGTTCTTATATTAAGTTCTTGGGTTTTTTAGTTCTTATCTCGGGTCAGGTCCAAAAAATTTGGTTCTTATCTCATATCAAGTCCAAAAATTTTAAATCCTATCTCAGGTTAGATCACGTCCAAAGAACTTGATTCTCATCTCGGGTCGAGTTAGGTACACTTGCAAAAAAGGTTTTTCAAGGTGGGAATTTCCCCCTAATTTACAATAAATTATGTGTGTTTGAAAAGATTTACTAGGGCTATATCTAAGGTCGGGTCATGTCTTACAAAACTCGACCTAACCCGACCTAAAATATAGACCTAGTAGATGTTTTCAAACATACATAATTAATTGCAAGTTAGGAAAATATTTCCCCTTTGAAAAATTTATTTGAAAGTGTCTTTTGTCATGGAATTCTTTCAACCCCATGGCAGGCATGCACCTTGCCCACCCCGTCTCTTCCTCTTATTGCACCCCTCGCCACCTTCGATGGTCGAAAAATCTAGGCATGCAACGAAGGAAGAGCTTAAGGGGTGGTGGCAAAGTCTGTGGTCCAGGTTGAGCAAAATTTTGTTGCTTGGTCGGTGCTTGCCATTGGATGATCATCCATGGGTTAAACGATCACTTTTTACACAGCCACATTAGTTGCAACACATTCTATTTTTTTCCTTGTACTGCAAATTTGATACATATATTCTTGTTTTTTTAAAACAATACATGGCCCCATGCACAAGACCCATGGTCAAACAATAGCTCCATCATCCTGAAACAAGCTGTGTGGCGAATAGCATTTTCATATTTCGATCAAGTAATGCTATTTTGACATGAGGGTTTTCACGTCAAAATGTTACTTCATGATTCCCATGCCTTTAACGAGTGGGGCTCACAAAATGAGCCTCGGTCATCAATGGTGTGCGAACGGTAAATGTTTTAACATATGAATCTTAATGTCGTGAAAGCAAATTTCTTGGTCTAAGTCAAAATGATCTATTTTGCACCGTAGTCGTCCTTGTTATGAGTGTTTCAAACGACATGACATAAATAAATGTCGGTGCGAAGAGTTTTTCATACTCGATAATGAACTAAGCGTAATTTATACATAAAATTAATTATTTATAAAATTAATGACTTACACACTAAGCATATATTAGCGTTATCCTTAGAGTAAGCTTATTATCTATATAACGCTAAGGCTAAGCTCACAGTTTGAAAGGTGCATTAAAAACTGACATGGCCCGACTCACCAAAAAATGGATTAGCAGTACAATTTGAATTCTTGAAAGAATTTAGTTTGTGAGGAGTACAGGATATGCTATGCAAATACTTTATTGGACTAAATATATGCCACGACTTATTTTTCTAAAAAAAATTTAAATATCATGAACGATAAGTAATAGAATTTTTTTTAAATATAAAATAAATTATTTGATTAAATATCTAGGTCATGATAATTAGGGTTCACAAATATGAATATTAAATCATATAATATTATTACACATCTCAAAATTAAATAAGAATAGTTCATTCATCTAAGTACAAGTCTGTCATTAATCTAAAAATAAATAACTAAGTTAACTTTCATGCAAAAGATACACTTACGTACTAAAATTGCAAAAATGAAGAACTTCATCTTGTGCTCACCTATTCTAATCTCACTTGTCATCGCCTAGAGAATATGCAACCAACCAAACCAAACAACAACAACAATGGAACCTCTCCGCCTTCAGGAGAAGAGCTTCCAAAGGTGCAAAAGGTTTTATTAATATTTTTTGGATCAAGCCAACATCACCCGATTTTAGTTGTCTACGTACTCATTAGACAACATCTCTAATATTTTCAACAAGATCGGATCTAAACGTAATTTTGTATAAAATTATACTATCCAAAGAAGCATAGCATCATACATGTCACGCCCCGGCGATGCCCGACCTGAGTCGAACCCGGTCAGGGGCCGGTCAAACGTGCGGGGGCGACGAAGGGAAAATTGAAAAACGGTTTAGCGGAAGACTTAACCCTAACCACGGGCGACTTAATAGAATTACGGAGTACGCACATTCCTTTGAGCAAGAGTAAATAAGAAGAAAAGAAAGAGAGTTGTTTAACACAAAGTAAACAACTAGTCTCAAACCCACATGCTTAGTCAACTGTAGCCCACACTGGCTCAAAATAAGTCTTAAGCAACACAACTGTAAAATGTGACATAAATGCAAAACAACATAGAACCCTACACAAAGGTTCTAAACATAAAGTATAAACCAAAGAAAATAAGTCACACAAAAATCTTCACGATCACATCCAAGTCATCTCCGACCTTTCCTCAAAGAGGAGATCCTGTCTGTTTGCGTATCGCACCACACAGCCCCAAAGCAAAACACAAGAAAGAGGGGTGAGTTTAACAAACTCAGCAATGATTTTTAATATAACTATCATCATCGGAAACATGATAGCATAGCAATATAATCATTCAGATCAAAGATTTACAAGATGTCTTATTTTCTGATCACACATACACATCACCTAAACCTGCATCATAGTGTATAATCCACCTAGTGTCATTCACATCATATCAATCTACATGGAATGTATCTCTAGCATACATATCCAATCATGCATCACATCATAATAACCTGCACGAAATGTATCTCTAACCTATATAGCAATCATGCGTCAACAACCATATCAATCCTACACAAGATGTATCTCTAACATACATATTCAATCGTGCATCCATCGTATCAACCTGAATAAGATGTATCTCTAACATACATATTCAATCATGCTTCACATCGTATCAATCTGCATGAGATGTATCTCTAACATACATATTCCATCATGCATTGCATCATAACATCCTGCATGAATGTATCTCTAACATACATATTTGATCATGCATCACATCGTAACAACCTGCATGAATGTATCTATCACATACATATTTCATCATGCATCACATCATAACATCCTGCATGAATGTATCTCTAACATACATATTCCATCATGCATCACATCATAACAACCTGCATGAATGTATCTCTCACATACATATTTTCATCATGCATCACATCATATAAGGAATGCCTCCCTCAAGGAGTAAAACACAATCATTTCTGGAAGTTAGGACGTGGTCCAAATTTCCTAACCGGAAACCTGAGGCATTGCCCACTCAGGACACAGTCCGAATTCCATAAGAGAAACCAAGATGTAGGGGTAGTCAGCCCCTCTGCTCGCTAAGGATAATCCACATAGGAAATCCAAATTCCCCAAAGGGAACCTAGAGCAGGTCTGCTCGCTAAGGACAATTTGGGCCAAGAATGTCCAAATTCCACGTAGGGAACCTAGAGCAGGGTGTTCGCTAAGGACATCTTTACGGTGGGGAGACTCCAAATTCCCGTATTGGGAACCTAGAACACGTGGTAGCCAGTGCACAAAGGCATACCACTCTGGGTGCTCAGTGTCCAGATGTGACTATTCTCAATAAATAAATCTCAACCGCAACAAGTACACGACTCGTCCTCATTTAATCTCATCTTGACTCGACTCAACCCGGGGAGTGCATATGTTCCACAAAGGAACTCAAATCAAAGCATGTCCTTTCAAACCAATCAAGTTTCGATTAAGCCAACGACAAATTAATCTGGCACGCAATTTCACCACATTGCATCCAATATATCAAATTTGATTAATTTCGATAAAGCCTTAATTGTAAATCCATTTTCATGATGCATACAACATGGTACATACGTGGGCAAAGCATACATGAATCCTAATTCATGATAAGTGCTCTCATTAGCCCCTAATGCATCATTCATAATCATAATATCAAGCTTCAACATCATCATTTAAACCTCACATGTGTGTGTATCTAATAGGAGCACTTCACTCAATGCATTTCAACATGCTTGAAATTAACTCACTACCACACTACACATGTGAATTAATACCTAATCATGAATTCCAGCGGAAATCATAGAAGAAGAATCATTGAAAATCATAACTCAATTCAAGTTCAACCACAAAGGCTAAACACATGTAAGATCATTCACTTCATCCATAAGTCATAACATTCATACATCAACTAAACACATCCTATCATGACAAATCAGTCCATTAATAAGTTATAGTCCTACTGAAAATATGCTTAACTATAGAGAATCAACTATTCATAATTTTAAGATGACAATTCCAACATCATGCTACAAAACATAAGTCATTCCACAAATCTCTAATTATATATCTCAACTTCATAACTTCAATAGTGTACCTATCCAGTAGCATAATATAGCTTAAAAAACTCCACATTCATATGAAATTGGTAAGTTAAAGTGGAATCATCGAAATAAACATCATGCAAATAGAACATAAAACTGATGTGTAGTCATTCGAACGCCCAGCAGGCCATTCGATCAGCTGAACTAGAAAAATGCAAAAACTGCAGTGTTGCTGTTCGAACGCCCTACAGGCCGTTCGAACGCGAACAAGGCAAATTCGACCTTCTTCTTCCTTTCGCAATTTCAAACCGAAACTCCATTAATAACACTTCAAATCATCATCTAACAACCTAAATACCATCAAAAGTCCACCATGACTTTTAGAATGCTAAACCATATCATAACAAGATAAAACCCTATGAAATCAGGATTAAAGATTACCATTTTCTAATCATGCCATTAGCACATTAAATCAAGTAACTCCATTCAAAATAAACCACAAAACCAAGTATTTTACCATAGAAAGACTGAAATTTTGAAAGTCTATTACCTTATCCCTTTATTAGGCTTTGATTTGATGGTCACCCTTCTTCAAAACCTTACAAAGACAGAGTTTGAAATAAACTCCATTAAAATTGATTTACCAAAGAAAACCCTAATTAAAAACTTAGATCTAGGGCTTGTTGAACATAAAAATCGAATTTTGAGAGCTAGGGTTTGTAGTAAAAATATAAATAAGTAATTTTGGTGTTTAAAAATGCATTGAAACAAATGGAAAATGGTAGATTTAGAAGGGATTAAGAAGAAAGCTAGGATTTAGCGCTTAATTAAAATAGACTTACCTTAAACACCTTCTAATCCGGGCCTAATTGAGGATTAGGCTTATCTTCTCCTCCTTAGCCTATTCCTAAATTAGGAATGGCTCAAGTTTGCCCTTTTATAGTAAGGGTTGGGGTGTGTATGGGTAAGTTGTAGGGTGTAAATAGAAAAAGTAGGCTTAAAATGGGTGTTTTACAAATTTGAGCACTAATTAAGTCTAAGAAAATTCTGAAAATTTTTGTATAAGCTTAAGTTGATGTCTGGCTCCATTTGACACAAAAACCAAAAATTTTAACGGTGGGGCCCACAGGGGTCCCGCCAAACCCTAATTTTTGAAAAAAATAGTAAAAATTCAAAAAAATCCTAAAAATTCACATTTAATTTAAAATTACTTAAAACCACTAATCTTAAAGTTTATTTTGATTGAAACCATCACACACACCATTTATTTACGAAATTAGCGAATGAATTAGAAAATGTCTTGACCTTACGATAACAGATAATTAAAGAAAACAAAAACCGGTTTAGAGATGAGGGTCCTTACAATACATGCAATACATAAGTATTTTCAATCAACCTACATTTTATTCAAATCCTTTAATCATTCTACTTGTCTAATTAAACAAATAATGTTATTAATTATCTCACAATCCTCATTCAATGATTAATACTATCAAATATATATTCACTCAGAGATAACTTGTCCCTTGAGAAATCTTTAAATAAAGGACTCCAACATTGGAGTAGATTACTTGTAAGGTCCCTAATTTTTCTATATTTTTTTGTAATTTTCCTACTATTTTTTAGTCATTTTCGGCGGGAAAATGTGACGTTTCAGCGTATTTGTATTTATGTACTTTTTTCCTGAATTTATACACATAGAGTCGGGTGTGGGGCTTAGTCGTAGGCCGTGGGCTTCACTGTGCGTTTACGGCACGAGTTTTGGAGGTATAACGCGTAACCGGGTGGTGAACGCGAATTAGGGACATGGATGGAAAAATTAAAAAGAAGTTACATATAAGTATGAAATCTGGATCGGATTTCAGAAACGACTTCTAGAAGAAAATTTCATGTCAAGTGAGTTTTTAGAAAACCCGAGGTTGATTCCGGTCGCTCCATTCTTCCTCCTCCGTTGTCGAATTCCACAGATTCTTGTCAGGATTTGCTTTGCCTCACCACCACGAGTCCGTAGGTACCAGTTATGACAGCCGCCACGGCCTCTTTGCTCCTCCACTAGGTACCAAACTTTTTTTCAAGTTTTTCTCTCCTTGAATCCCGTTTTTGCACTGTGGGTGTACGATTTTGACATTGTTTGCGGCCGCCCTCAACTAGACGTATGTTTAGTTGGCCGCAAGGAACCCATAGGCGCTGGCTAGAGCCGCCGCTATGCTTTATTCACTCCGTGGTGAGCTACCGGCACTTTGGTCGGGTTTTGTTTCTACTATTCCATCTCACTGTCCGTGGGATTTTTTGGACGCCGGTGTGTTTCCGGTCACTGGTGGACTCCGTCCAGCCTACCTCAACCTAGTGTCGATAGGGGTTTGTCATTTCCGACCCCGCCTCGCCCCTATTGCCTTGCTCCGCCCTATTAGACTCTTTGGGTGTGTCTCGGGTTGTTGGCATCGGTGAGCTGTGGGCCATTTGGCCATCGTGGGCTTTGCCCCAGCTCGGCGACAGTGAGGATCAGCCCCACTTGGCCCGATTAGTCTTCCGCTTGGAATGGGCCGCTTGTCATTGCCCTATACCATGCGAGATGCACAGCCGCCTGCACCATGGGTATTGGTTTTCGGTGGCAATCGGCGATGTTGCCGCTTTGATTGGCCACAGCTAGGGCCTTGGCCCAGTTGGCTTTTGTGGGCCTTGAGTCGCCTCCTTTCAGCCCTCTCCCCCGCCCCTTTGGGTCGCGTGTGCATGTGGCCACGCATGTACTTCTGGGTTTAAATGATGATGTTGAAGCTTGATATTGTGATTATGAATGATGCATTAGGGGCTAATGAGAGCACTTATCATGGATTAGGATTCATGTATGCTTTGCCCACGTATGTACCATGCTGCATGCATCATAAAAATGGATTTCCAATTGAGGCTTCATCGTGATTACACGAATTTGACCGATTGGATGCAATGTGATGGAATTATGTGCCGGATTTATCGGTCGTGGATTAATCGCAAGTTGATTGGTCCGAAAGGACCTATTTTGATTTGAAGTTCCTGTGTGGAACGATCTGTAGTTCCTGTGTGGAACGAGTGCACTCCCCGGGTTGAGTCTTATCAAATGGAATGATGTTGGGACAAGTTGTGTACTTGTCTTGCGGATTGTGAGAATGTTATTATGAGTGTCATTTGGACCCTGGGAATCCAGTGTGGTATGTCGTGTGCACCCCGCTACCATGTGTTCTAGGGTTCTCTGTGTGAGAACTCGGGCTCTTCCCTCCACAGAAGATGTCTCTGGGCGAACACCCCTGCTCTAGATTCTCTGTGTGAGAATAGGACATCCTTGGTCGGGATCGTCCAGGGCGAGCAGTATTAGGGATTGACAACCCCGATCTTTCTTGAATTCTTGTGTAGAATTTTGGACCATGACACGCCTTCGTGGCCTTGTCTATGCTCCCGTCTGTGTGACATTAATGTGTGATTACTCCTTGATGGAGGTTGATTTGATATAATGCATGTGTTATATGTATGTTAGAGATACATCCATGCAGTTTGATTTGATACTATGCATGTGGGAATATGTATGTTAGAGATACATCCATGCAAGTTGATGTTGATGTGATGCATGTGGGAATATGTATGTTAGAGATACATCCATGCATGTTGATTTTGATATTATGCATGTGGAATATGTATGTTAGAGATACATCCATGCAGGTTGATTTGATATAATGCATGTGGAATATGTATGTTAGAGATACATCAATGCAGGTTGATGTTGATGTTATGCATGTGGAATATGTATATTAGAGGTACATCCATGCAGGTTGATGTTGATGTTATGCATGTGGAATATGTATGTTAGAGATACATCCATGCATGTTGATTTTGATGTTATGCATGTGGGAATATGTATGTTAGAGATACATCAATGCAGGTTGAATTATGATATAATGCATGTAGGAATATGTATGTTAAAGATACAGCCATGCAATTTGATTTGATACAATGCATGTGGGAATATGTATGTTAGAGATACATCCATGCATGATTAGTTATGATGTGAATGCATGTGGGAATATGTATGTTAGAGATACATCCATGCAGATTGTGATGATGTTATGCATGTGGGAATATGTATATTAGAGATACATCCATGCATGATTGGTTATGATGTGAATGCATGTGGGAATATATATGTTAGAGATACATCCATGCAGATTGTGATGATGTTATGCATGTGGGAATATGTTAGAGATACATCTATGCAGAATTGGTTATAATGTAAATGCATTTGGGAATATGTATGTTAGATATACATCCATGCAGATTGTGATGATGTTATGCATGTGGGAATATGTATGTTAGAGATACATCCATGCAGGATTGGTTATGATGTGAATGCATGTGGGAATATGTATGTTAGAGATACATCCATGCAGGTTGATTATATACTGTGATGCAGTTTTAAGTGATGTGAATATGTGATCAGAAAATGATGCACCATGTAAATAGTGGATTTGAATGATCTTATTACTATGCTATCGTGCTTTCGATGTTGATAGTGATATTAAAACCATTGCTGAGTTTGTTAAACTCACCCCTCTTTGTGAGTTTTGATTTGGGGCTGCGTGGTGCGACACGTAGACAGACAGGATCTCCTCTTTGAGGAAAGGTCGGAGGTGGCTTGGATATGATCATGGAGATCGTTGTGTGACTTACCTTCTTTTGTTTCATGCTTTATGTCAGAACCTTTGTGTAGGGTTCTTGTTTTGGATTTATGTCTCATTTTACCGTTGTGATGCTTATGACTTATTTTGAGCCGGTGTGGGCTTTACTTAAACTAAGCTTGTGGGTTTGAGATTGTGGTTTACTTTGTGATAAGCAACACCTTTTCTTCCCTTTTGTTTACTCTTGCTCAAAGGATTGTGCGCACTCCGTGTTTCTGTTAATCGCCCGTGGTTAGGGTTAAGTCTTCCGCTAGAATCGTTTCTCAATTTTTACTTCGTCGCCCCCGCGCGCTTGACCGGCCCCTGGACTGGGTTCGGCTCGAGTTGGGCATCACCGGGGCGTGACAATATTGATATGCCTATCTGCTTCATTTTTGAGTTGCATGAACACATGTATTTATGAACTTATTGAGTTCACCGTTTTAGATTTCCCCTACTAGGTATTTTCCTACTGAGTATGAAAATACTCATTACCCTACTTTTTAGCCCCGTTGTACGGAAGGTTTTGCAGGTTGTGCGAAGAGCTCATGGAGGTGGATGCTCATTTCAGCGGTGGATTGATTCTCGTTGACTCAGGTATATGCTTGACTCACTGCGAGTTTATTTGTGTCACGATCTCTTGTATTGGGTGAGACGAGACGTTAATATGTTTATTCTGGACTTTTATTTGGATTAGTCTGTGGACTGTTATGGGACTTGCACTTAGGGATGCCTAGGAGGGATTTGTATTTAAAGTCTATGATCATAGCAATTTATTCGTACGTGTGTTTTTGAGTAGCGCCTGAT
The DNA here is from genome assembly GCA_035235625.1 of Saururus chinensis. Taxonomy (NCBI): domain Eukaryota; kingdom Viridiplantae; phylum Streptophyta; class Magnoliopsida; order Piperales; family Saururaceae; genus Saururus; species Saururus chinensis. Next base: position 41,763,177 of record CP141145.1, read on the forward strand.
GATATTTGCTTTGGCCATACGATGTTTGACCGTATGATGAAAATATTTAGATAAAAAATAGATGTTCAGTGTTTTAAAGTATAAACTGTTTTATCATGTTTTCATTTTGTCATTTTTCCTCCGATTTACAGATGTTATATTGCAAAAATTTTCTGTGAATTTTATGGAAAATGTGTGAAAAATCTCGGGCGTTACATTACTTAACAGCAACTTAACCAAATCCCAAGGGCTCTTAATAACCTGCGACAAACCTGGAGAAGAGGATCTCAATTGTGCTCATGGACACAAATTGGCGAGAAGCACAAGCCTTCCATGATGCTCATATAACTCCATTTTTGTACATACTATATGGTCCTACGAAGACCTGCAGGAAAACTGCGGTAGAGACCTCTCTGGCCAATACCCAACTCTGCGGAAGACCCGCGGTAAAGATCCTATGGTCAATACCCAAACTATCATGGCGATAAAGAAGCGTATCACAATCTCTACCATTCCCCAACTCTAGGAAAAAATGTATTCTAAGACATTACTAATGTATCCATAGAAGCAGCAGGTCTTTATGACCATTGACTCCCCCAACATCTGAAACATAGAATTGATTATTTTCATCCAGTCAAGTATTTGCCTAACTATTTGGGTCCTCTTTACATCATAAAGGGGCCCAATAAATAACTCAAACATTAAGCTATAACTCAAAGAACATCCCCAAACCCTAATAGTCTCCATGAGACTCGGGTAAACTCCCCCAACTACCCTCGGTTCATTCACCAAGGTAAAATTCTATGTCATGGCCCCGTTCACTCCATGAACTAGTCTCGAACCCTATTGAGGGTATTTTAGACTTTATCTTGATTAGATGTTCTTCCCCCCACTCCACCGGCAACTACATTCTCTTGATTAATCTTCATTAATCATAAGTTACTGATTAATGCATCAATAATAAAAGTATTCATTTAAATAATTAATATAAATAACATGTTGTCACACAAATGCATAAATAAATAATCAACAGAGGTCCATTGCACTCATTTGCAAGGCGAGGACCTCGGGGATTCAAGCCCGATACTGTAAATAACTCTTAATGCATCACGTATGTTAGATATATAATACTCTAGTTGATCAATGTACTAGATTACTGCCTTAACCCTGAGAATTAGGGTTCTTCCCCTTGTTTCCCGTGACACTGTGACCTATCAAGGACTTCATGACACTAATTTGTCACGCCCCTTCCTTTGAAGTCATTTAATGTCATTCTAGGGGGGTACTCTAACACTTGGATATCTAGTTTATACCTTTCGACAAAATAGAATATATAATGCCCCTAAGGGCATTAGGGTAATTTTACCACTTGAAGTATGGTATCCTCCCTTAGATTATCCTTGTCATCTCACTTCTCATCTATTAATTCTAAGTTTTTGCCCTCGCCCAAGGCTGCACTGTCAAACTGACTCGCACTTCCATTCACACGAATGTGAGCGGTTCGCTCAAAGGGGCATTTCTATCATTTTGTTAAAACCTTATTAACATCAAAATGGTCTAAAATTGGGCTCAATGGTACTAAATGAGTTCATGGACTCGGTATAATTTTCCTACCATGAGACGGGGTCATGGACCTCTTGAATCGACTAAGATTTTGACTAATCATTTACCCTAAACCCTAGGGACAAAATGGTCAGTTATCTACTCACTGGGATTCTTCCTCACTATGCGGTTTCTCTATATTTAGGGTACACATGATTCTCTTACCGAAAATGTAACACCCCGACCTGTACCACTTAACCCTGACCGGGGGTTAGTTCAGAAAACATAATCGGAGTTCATAAAATTAGCAAAAAAATTTAAAACCGACTGACCGAGAGCTGCAGTCTTTGAGTGTGAGAGTTGTAACGTTCATCTGCGCATTGTGGAGCTTTAATGCTCCATTGTGCGTAGATCTGAACAAACCCAATTTTATAACTAATTTGGATCGGGCTAACGTTATTTAATCATTGGTTGCCTACGTACGTATTGGATACCATCTCTGACGTTATTCTAATACAATCGGATCCGAACGTAGTTCTGCCTAATGGCTACTACAATCATCAGACAAAAAAAAATCTTATACGATAAAATACATATACTTTATATCTGAATAATTAATTCAGAATCAGACGAAAATCTTATAAATCATCGGAGTCCAATAGAAGTCAATAAAGCAGTGAAATACACATCTCACATAGGTGAGAAGAACACTAACAAAATACACGCCCCACTCTATCATAGAGCAGAGCAGAACACACTACAAAGCATGTTGGATCATATCAGATCCTATCAGATCATATCAGATTTTATCCGACCATACCGGTCATATCAGATCGAAATATGTCAAGTCACAATAGAGCATTTCAAATCACAACAGAATAAATCAAAGTAGATTAAATAGAAACATATCAGCATGTATCACATCATAGCAAATAATATATTACTAATTAAGATGTCCATTCATATAAATCATATTAAACTAGAAGGTCAAAAAAGCATACTCCCCTCCAGCTTCGGAAGTGACAACGCTCAATGTTGCTCGTTTCCTCATAGAATCTTTCCTTTTAGGTCTAAATATTATGGACAGAACCTCCTCTAACTCCGGAATACTTGCTCTTTTCGTGCCCGTAAGCGACGGACAGAACCTCCCCTTAACCCGAGAACACTTTTTTCCTCCCGTGCCCGTAGGCGGCTGGCAGAACCTCCCTTACCCGGAGACACTTTATCCTTCCCGTGCCCGTAGGCGACAGGCTGAACCTTCCCTTGCCCCAGGGATGTTTCCCTTACATAGCATTGCTAACTCAAGGAGTGGACACTTCCATTGCGTTGATCACCATTGAATTAGCTAGGAACGCCTCTTGTATGACTCAAATTGGACTTAAAATGAGAGAGGAATGAAGAACAGAAGATGAGAAAACGAGGGAGAATTTCCCCTTACCCGGAGATACTTTATCTTTTCTGCGCCCGTAGGCGACAGACAAAACCTCCCCTTGCCCCAATGCATTTCCCTTATCTGGCATTGCTAACTCGAAGAATGGATGCTTTCATTGCATATAACACCCTTAAATTTTTTAAGAACGCTTTTTGAACGGAAGGAAACAGACGTAGAATGACTCCCGAAACTCTCCCAGATGATTGAACGGAATGACTATTTATAGGGAATTGACGTGTGAGCAAATGAAGGAAGAGGAAAGATGCACGCACACACTCGTGCCACGTGGTGAGTTTTGATTGGGCCGCCACTAAAGTTGGAGCGCACGATGCATGTGAAATGCGCACATCAACGCGCTGCGCACGGCGCGCGCGTAATGCACCGCGCATCTAACGTGTGACCCGCGCATCCGTCGTGTGTCCCAAGCGCGTCGTGCGGTCTCATGCGCGACCACGCATAGACAGCTACAATAGCGTGCCATTTTCGTGGCATGGCAGCTCGGCTCCCTTTCCGGCTCGGCTCGGCCTGCTAACATCATCTTTCCGTATTTTCTTGAATATTTTATTATTATTTCATTTAAATACAATTCCAACTTCAAAACATGATAACTTTTTATCCCGATGTCGGAATTGCACGATCTTGGTACCAATGGATTCGTATCGATGAGCCCTTCAAAACTAGACCCCACATGGCTAGGTTATCTTGCACTTTTAAAGTGGGTCCCACCCATATGGCACATTTCCCAAGGTCATAACTTTTGTTCCCGACCTCCGTTTTGAGTGCTCTTTGATGCATTGTGTTCGTTACTATGAGCTCTACCCGGATATAGGGATTTTACCTAATAAAACCCTATAAAACTGATCTTAAATTACTAAATTACCCTTAACCCCCCCGGGTTAAGCGTAACCGGAGAAATGGGTCATTACAGAAAATTTTTCTAATTTTTAAATCCACTCATAGGGCTCTGAACCGAAGCCGCAAGTTTGGGTAAGTGAATAACGCACAATCATTTAACTACAAGGGGTAAAAGGTACATTCTACAGTCTCTGAGATTTTTCCTGAATCTGAAATTTGGTCAAAATACTCCCTCATCTCTTAAGGTCCAATGATCATTTTACCTAATTATTTTTACCACCTACAACCCCTTGAACAAGACTAGCTCAAGGAACCCCTTTTTTTTAAAACAACCTGGGCCAGGTCAACAGTTTGACCCGAAATAAGGCTAGACTCGCTAACTCGCCTAGGGGTCACCTTCCTCATGGAGATGCCCACAAGTCCGTGAGCAATGGCTAGAGTGTGTGTCCAACACCGTCGCTTTGGCTTTTCGGCATCGGAGGAGTCGCCCATGCCGGGGCTACCGAGGTAGAAGCACATACACTGGTGCTCCCTCCCGGCGGCACCCAAATCCACAAGGTAGATCTGGAACTCCCTCTGCGGCCCGCGCCTGCCAGCCACCGCCGGCATACCACTAGCCACAAGGCTAGGCCAGGATGAATCACCGTCAAGCAGAAATTCCAATGGTGTTGGTCTCGCCAACGTTGGGTGGCTACTCCCCTTCCGCCTGGTGCCTAAAAGGCTCTACCTTTCCCGTCGCTTTTGCAATTCACTACCTGCCATTCTAGCCGCCGCCACGGCAAGGCGCATGACCGGGACTAGTCGACCTGCTGTTCAACAGCGATTCTGACCACCTTGGACATAAGTCCAACTGTTGACTGGCCCACCCCCGCCGAGAAAGAATCGGCTGGCAGACAGAAGAATTACTGTTTAATAAAATTACAAAAAATTGTTGCAAGATTAACTATTCATTAAAACTATTGAAATAGTAATTGCAGAAATCATCCATTCCATTTAGATTTAATCAATAAAATTTTCAGTAAGCTTGACTTGAAATCTAAGACAAGGATCCTACCTCAATTGCCGATTTGACGTCGATCCAACGCCATCAGAGCCTTACCAAAAAATTCCATCGGTGGCTCTTCCTCCTTCCCTGGTCCAAAAGCTAACCCTCTCCCTAAGAGCCCTAATTATCTATTTATAAGTGTAGAGATTGGGAACCGTAATCCCTTTAGGAGTTGGGCCAAAACTCCCCCAATTAAACCACTTAATTGGGCACTTAAAATATAATTTCAACATATTAATTATTTGGGCCCATATTGCAACTTAAATGGCCAATTTATGCATCCATTTCAAGTAAATGGTGTAAGGACTCTCATTTCTAAACCGGTTTTCGTTTCTTTTTAATTATCGGTTATTGCATGGTTAACTCATTTTCTTATTAATTCGGTAGTTTCGTAAATAAATAGTATTTATGATAGTTTTAATCAAAATCAACTTTACAACTAGTGGTTTTAAGTGATTTGAGTCAAATATGAATTTTTGGGATTTTTTTAAATTTTTAAAAGTTAGGGTTTGGCAAGACCCCTGTGGGCCCCACCGTCAAATTTTGGGTTTCAAACTAACCCAGACATCAACACAAGCCCTTATAAAAAAATTTATAATTTTTTCAGGTTTTATTAGTGCTCAAATAACTAAATTACCCATTTTAGTCTATTTTTTTATTCATACCCCACAATTTACCCATACACACCCCAAAACTTATTAGAAAAGGTAAGACCTGAGTCATTTCTATTTTGGGAATAGGCTAAGAAGGAGAGGTTAGGCCTAATCCCCAATTAGGCCCGATTTGAAAAGTGATTAAGGTAACTCTCCTTTACATTAAGCACCAAATCCTAGTTTTTCTCTTAATCCTATCTAGACCTACCATTTCTCCTTTGTTTTGATTCGTTTTTAAACATCAAAACTACTTATTTGCATCTTTACCTCAAACCCTAGCTCCAAAAATCTAATTTTTATGTTCAACAAGCCCTAGATCTAAGTTTTTAAGTAGGGTTTTCTATGTTAAATTGGTTTTAATGGAGTTTAATTCAAACTCTATGTCTTGTTAAAGTTTTCAAGAAAGGTGACCATCAAATCCAAGCCTAATTAAGGGATATGGTAATGGACTTTCAAATTTTCAGTCTTCCTATGGTAAAACTCTTGATTTCGTGGTTTATTTTGAATGGATTTACTTGATTTAGTGCTTTAATGGCATAATTAGTAAATAGTAATCTTTAACCCCAATTTCAAAGGGTTTCATCTTGTTATGATGTAGATTAGCTTTCTGGAAGTTATGATAGAATTTTATTGGCATTTAGGTTGTTAGATGGAAATTTTAATGTTTATCAATGGAGTTTCGGTTTGAAAATTTGAAATGAAGAAGAATGTCGATTCTGCCTTATTGGTGTTCGAACGGCCCTCCTGGGCATTTGAACGGCAACGCTGTTAGTTCGACAGATTTCTTGTTTAGCCGATCGAATAGCCTTCGGGGCGTTCGAACAGCTACACAACAGATTTTTTGTATTAGGTGCATGATGTCTATTTTAGTGATCTTACTTTAATATGCCATTTTTATATGAATTTGGAGTGTTTTGAGCTATTGTATGCTACTAGAAAGGCATACCATTGAGGTTATGAAGTTGAGGTATATATTTAAAGTTATGTGGAATGACTTATGGTTGGAGGTATGATGTTGGTATTACCATCTTGAAGTTATGAATGGTTGATTCTCTATGGTTAAGTATATTTTCAGTAGAGCTACATTCTACTAACAGACTGATATGTCATATTAGGATGTGGTCAATGGATGTGTGAACGTTAGTGAGCATCATGGTTTAAGGATGAAATGAATGATCTTATATGTGTTTAGCTTGTGGTTGAACTTTGATTTGAGTTATGATTTCAATAATTTTTTTCTATGATTTCTGTTGGAATTCATAATTACATGTTAATTCACATGTGTAGTGTGGTAGTGAGTTAATTTCAAGCATGTTAATATGCATTGAGTGAAGTGCTTCTACTAGGTACACACATACATGTGGGGTTTAATGATGATGTTGAAGCTTAATATTATAATTATAAATGATGCATTAGGGGCTGATGAGAACACTTACCATAAATTAGGATTTATGTATGCCTCGCCCACGTATGTACCATGTTGTATGCATCATAAAAATAGATTTCCAATTGAGGCTTTATCGAGGTTAATCGAATTTGATCGATTAGATGCAATGTGGTAAAATCGTGTGTCGGATTGATAGGTCGTGGCTTAATCGAAACTTGATTAGTCTAAAAGGACATGTTTTGATTTGAGTTCTTATATGGAATGAGTGCACTCCCGGGTTGAGTCTAGCTAAGTGAAATTATGTAGGGGACAAGTTATGTACTTGTGTTGCGGATTTGAGATTATTATTATGAGTGTCATCTGGACCCTGAGAATCAAGTGTGGTATACTGTGTGCACCCACTACCACGTGTTCTAGGGTTCCTTGTGTGGGAATTCGGGTTCTCCCCTCCGCAAGAGATGTCCCTGGGCGAACACCCCTACTCTAGATTTTCTGTGTGAGAATGGGACATCCTTGTCCAGGATCGTCCAGGGTGAGTAGCTTTAGGGATTGACAACCCGAACTTCTTAAATTCATGTGTAGAATTTTGGACCATGACATGCCTTCTTGGCCTTGTCTGTGTGACACTAAATATTGGTTACTCCTTGATGGAGGTTGATATGATGTGATGCATGATTTGATATGTATGTTAGAGATATATTTCATTAGGTTGATACGATGTGATGCATGATTTGATATGTATGTTAGAGATACATTTCATGCAGATTTATATGATGTTGAGGCATGATTTGATATGTATGTTAGAGATACATTTCATGCAGGTTGATATGATGTGAATGACACTATGTGGATTATACACTATGATGCAGGTTTAGGTGATGTGTATGTGTGATCAGAAAATGTTACACCTTGTCAATATTTGATTTTAATGATTATATTGTTATACTGTCGTGTTGCCGATGTTAATAGTATATTAGAAAATCATTGCTGAGTTTGTTTAAACTCACCCCTCTTTATTGTGTTTTGCTTTGGGGCTGCGTGGGGCAACACGCAGATGGATAGGATCTCCTCTTTGAGGAAAGATCGGAGACGACATAGATGTGATCGTGGAGACTCTTATGTGACTTATTTTCCTTGGTTTATGCTTTATGTTTAGAACCTTTGTGTATGGTTCTCTGATGGATTTATGTTACTTTATACAGTTGTGTTGTCTAAAACCTATTTTAGAGTCAGAGTGGGCTATGGTTGACTAAGCATGTGGGTTGAGATTAGTCGTTCATTTTGAGTTAAGCAACTCTCTTTCTTTTCTACTTATTTACTCTTGCTCAAAGTGGTGTGCATACTCCGTATTTCTGTTAGGTCACACGTAATCAGGGTTAAGTCTTCTACTAAGCCGTATCTCAATTCCCCTCGTAGCCCCCTCATGCTTGACCGGCCCTTGGACCGGGTTAGGCTCAGGTCGGGCAACGCCGGGGTATGACAAATAGGCCCTACACGATATGTTCAACTTCGAATAGTCGTATCATCTCCTTCAGCCGAACTCCGCTTCACATGCTCGTGGTAACGTTTTGAAGTTCTTTCTGTCTACTTTCCATGTACATAAGTCTCAACCTCTAATTCCAAGTATTTAATAAGTTATTCCAACGACAATGTCAAGGGTACAATACCTTAATTTCCATGTGGTCGACTTCGGGAATTTAGAAAAATTCCAGTACGTTACAATATATATTAGAAAGTGAGGTATAGAGAATAACCCCATTTGGGTATTAAGAAACGAAATTTACTTTCAAGTAAACGAGAATTACATATGCAAATTGATTAAAGGTTATGAATAGTCTCACATCCCATAATAAATTAGGCATTTATGTCGCCTTTTTTTGTGAGATAAATACATATTAGACTCATACACCTAAGTGGGCTAACCCACATGTGCATCTATTATTGCCACCGGCTCGCCAACTCAACTTAATTCGCTCATGCGGCCAGCCGGGTCAGGTTGGGTTGGGTTAAAAAGATAATTACTTTGTTGATAAATTTATTTGGTTTTTTTGTAACCCAAAATAGGTTTGATATTTACTTAACCAAAATGTATCTACTAACTTGTAGATTCATTCGTTTGATGTCACGACCCAAATTTTAAAAACACTTTTAAATAAAAGACAAGCGATAAATTGCAATGATTTTTTTTATTAAATACAAAATAAATTATCTAATTAAATATCCAGATCATGCTAACTCGGGTTAGCAAATACAAATATCAAAACATATGATATTATTACACGTGTCAAAATTTAATAAATAACATGTTAACTCTCTAAGTAGAAGTTTGTCATCCGTATGAAAATAAATAAATAAAGTTGGCTCTCACACCAGTAATTAAAAATACTTACAAAAAAAAGTAAGAAACTAGATCCCACTAGTACAATATTGTCCTCAATCCGCTATCTACTTCTTGATCTTGCTAGTCCTCACCTAAAGAACCTACAACCAAACAAGACCAAATAATAACAAAACATCTATTCCCCTTAGAAAAGAGTTTCAAAAAAAATAAAAATATAAATTAATATTTTTTAGATCGGGCCAATATTACCCAATGTTAGTTACCTACGTACTCATAAGACAACATCTCTAATGTTTTTAACAAAATCAGATCCAGATGTAGTTCTATATAAAAACTACAGTATCAGAAGAAACATAACATCACACATGTAATACTTAAGTATTTTCAACCAATCTATATTTTATGTAAGTCATTTAATCGTTCAACTTGTTCTAGTTAAATAAGCAATATCAAATAATTTTCTTAATTATCTTCTGAACTATTGTTCGATAATTAATATCCCCGTCTAATCCTAAAGACAAACATACTCATCGAATATCAACCTAAGTAACAAATGATACAACCACTATGAACCATCTTCGAGAGGAAATCATCCATAGTACTACCCTAAAATCTAAAAGGAAGTGTCATAACCCAACCTAGCCCATAAGAACCTAATCGGAGTAGAATGACATTACCCACAACTGTACCTAAACAAAAGTGGTGGAAACAGCTCCAAGCATGATCTTAGCTAGTCCAAATTCATGTATTCTAAACAATTCTAAATAAGCTTAGCTAAAGCAGAGCTCCCTCCAATAAAGAGGTGCAACTTTACAGTTAAATCAACAGCTCTTCAATAGAGCTAAGACTTAGAAAAAATTATTCTGAACCATATCTTACTCGTCAACAAGGAAGGATTTCAAATGACTATCCCAAACCTTATCAGACCCATCTAGACTAAGGTTAAAACTCAAAATTGTCATCTGTTCATTAACCAAGGCAAATCGTCAGGTCAAAGGCCTTGTTCTCTTTATGAACTAGTCCTACATCCCACTGAGGAGATTTTAGTCTTTATTTTGATTAAGTGTTCTCGCCCAATCTAAAGCCAACTAACCTAATTTATTAATCTTAAGCTAATAATAAATTACTATCACAACAAAATTGGCAAATATTAAAGAAAATGTAAGCGTAAATAATATAAACCCACGTAGGTCTAAATGAATCAAAATATCAAGGTCCAAACATAATTATAACACTAAAAGATCTACACTTTTGTGCCCTAACTCTCCTCGGTTAAGGAGCTTATATTTTTGTTAAAATAGGTTATAATGCACTTAAGGACATTAGGGTAATTTTTCCACATTCTTAGGTAAGTCTTTCACCTCTCAAGAGGTTTCAATATCAAATTGGTCTGTTAATTACATTCACACTAATGTGGGCCGGTACGCTCATAGGGGTATTTCTATCATTTTATTCAGGGCATCCCTGAATCTTAATAAGTCCAAAACTAATCTCAGGGGTACTCCTTTACATTATGAACCTAAGGTATTTTTCTTGCAGTTTTACGGGGTCGTAAACCCCTTAAACTGACCCTGATTCATTTAACAATTTATCTTAACCCTATAGGTAAAACAGTCAATTATCTATTTACTGGGATTTTTTCCCAACTAATGCATTGGTCTATAATTACGGTACACATACATCTATAAATGAGATTTTTTTTTAATTTTTAAATCCACTCACAAGCTTGTGAACCGGAACCCCTAAATCGGGTCATTAAAAATTATTCCACGATTCAACTCATAGAGGTAAATTAGTAATTTTATAGCCTTTGATATTTTCCCCCCTCTAAACCTTGGTCAAGATACTCTACATACTCTCATGGTCATTTGTAATTTTTTTACTATTTTAACTCACTAAACCTAACCTAGTTTAGAATTTTTTTTTCAAGTTTGGATGGGACCGGCCAGAGGTCTACTGGCCTCTAGTGGAATTGCCTCCGACTGCCAGGTGGGGGGGGGAGCCAGGGCTGACCGAATTTGTAACTACATATTTTCCAATTATGCTTAACCCAAGGGGTTATGGGTAATTTCATTATTTTTGGATATGGATTAAGGGCTTTCAAATGATGAAATATATGTATATATATAGAGATCGAAGTAACGAGTTTAAAAAACGGAGGTGAGGAGCAAAAGTTATAACCTTTGGAAGAGTGCCACATGGGCAGGACCTACTTGAAAAGTATAGAATAACCTACCTATGTGTGGTCTAGTTTCAAGGGCTCATCAATACAAGTCCATCTATACAAAGAATGCGTGATTCTGACTTCGGGGTAGGAAGTTATCTTGTGTTAAGTTAGAATATTATTTGGTTAAAAAATGAGAAAATGACGATTAGTTGGTGTCATCAATGAAGCCACCACCTAGAGCTAGGGCATGCCGTGCTGCATGCATGGTGGACCCACAAGATGTGCAACGTACCATTTGTAGCGCTACATCACATATACACAATGTGTGTCATGCGCACGTGTGTGCATGTATGCTTTTTCTTCGTTCGCTCACAAGTCTTCCCTATAAATTCAAAATTACATCAAATCTTCCAAAAGAGTTTTTCAACTCTCTCTGAGTCTATTTTCGTCTATTTAATAGGTGTTTTTAGTTAATTTGAGGGTGTTATACACAATGAAAATGTCCATTCTTCGAGTTAGCGACCATATAAAGAGGAAATATCTCGAGGCAAGAGTAGGCTTTGTCTGTCACCCTCGAGCACATAAGAGTAAGAAGTAGCCCAGAACAAGATGAGGCTTTGTCCTCTGTCATTATGCCAAAATTTTAATGTTGTAATTCCCCAAAATTTTAATATTTTAAAATTGGACCATTTTGAGTTTAATTCATTCAGATGAGCCTTAAGATATGTATGTGTGTGTGTGTGTTAACATTATAAACTCTTTCTCAAATTGAATTTTTTAGAGGGTCATATCTGTGGGCCACCATCAAATGGGGGCATGGAAACAAGGAGGATATGTGACAAATAATGTGGAAATGAGATTAGTGTATTTTAGGCTAATTATAATAACTAAGACTTGCTTATCAAGGATAGTCAAAGTTTTAACATCAAATTAATGACTTGAATTTAACATTGTATAATAAATAGGCCCCACATATTGAAATAACTCTAAATTTAATATATCCGCATTTTTAAATGAGATATTTAAATCATAATTTGATATGCACCTATCTTACATATTTAAAGAATCAAATTAGAACGTTTATTTAATGGTGAGATTGAAGTGAGCCTACATGTCGAAATTGGCCCAAAATATATTGCCCTCTATTTTTTTATTATACTCTTTTTATTTTTTTTGGTTTCAACCTCAACAAATATTAGTAAGATCTATATTTTTAAAATTAAATGATAAATTCTTTTATCAAGTTAATTTATGGAACATAATTGTTAGTTTCAATGAAGTTATCAATTAAAGCAATCCTACCCTTATAAGATACGAGTTCTTAATTGCTAGGAATTTGTCCGTTAGATTGAGATCTAACTTTTAGTCTCCTAAGTTAATTCAGAAGTTCAACAATTGGCTTTAAGTGTTTCGTTTATGTAGAGATTAAGAAAAAATCGTCTGTAGTAGACATTTGAATAAGCGTATCCTCGACCTCTTGTTGGGTGGGATGGGGATCCCCTCTGGAGCTGGGTAGCTGGCAATTGCTAGTTTCTTTGGTGAAGGAGACAGATGAAAGGAAAGAGAGGAGGCCAAGGTAGAGATTAGTTTTCCGTTGGATGAAAATCCAACGCTCAAGGGAAAGTCCAGTACAGATGAAGTTGGCTGCACTGCAGCACAGACTCCCTTTTACCTTTGAATTATCACGAACATTTTCAAACTGACCGATGGAAGGAGAGAAAACCTGGACAGAGATCATAAGCAACATCCTACGATATAAAGTCAAGAGAGGATATAGTCATTCAAAAAGTTTATCTCCTACGGTTGCATGTTTCAAAAAGTTTATCTCCTACGGTCGTATGTCAAACATGCAACCGCCCTTTATTTGCACGGCAATGCTTCTGTAAGCTTTAGCCAAAGCTGAAACAGGAAGGTGTTCCAACCAGCTTCAGCCTCGGGCTTGTTTTATAACTTCGGCTTTCTGAAACCCTGCCGTCCAGAACTCTACCACTAAGTTTTTTTCTTTGGGTAGGTAAAATGGGCATCCTAAATGCCCAAGCTTGCTGAAGTGCTGCCAAGAGCATTAGGATGTCACATTTTAGTTCAACTCTAGTATCGGTATAGCCAAATCCTTATTTCGAAGACCTTCTTTTCATCCATCACGCCCCTTAGAGCAGGGTATTTGTGTAAGAAAAAAAAGTAAAAGCAGGGCCATCATGTTTGCTATGAACATACTTCTTTAATTTAACACCAAAAAATGAATATACAGCGACCGATGCTTTCGTATGACAAAAAGAATACCTCACTTCTAATAATTTATGTTGATCACTATAAGGACTCTGGTGCTACACTCTGTGATTGATTTGTGATTCGCTCTAGTTCTTCCTCAATTTCGTCTAAAATAACCGGCTTGCATACGACACCATGAACCCCATTCCGAAGGCATCGGTCCCGAACCTCCTTATCAGCATTAGGCACCAAAGCAATGATTAATAGCCAACTCCCAGATTTTAACTTCCTTACACGGGACGGCATCTCATGGATGTTTTCCTCGAGAAGATAAATATCAATGAGAAGAAGCTGATACTCAAAGCCACCTGAGCGGAGTGTCTCTAGACACTGAAACCAGGAAGTTGCAATAGACAAATGGCAACCTGAATCCTTAGCAAGCCTTTGCAAAATGGATTGGTTAAGGCCATCACCATCTGCTAGGAGAATGTTCATTCGTTTTAACAAAGTGATACCCATTTCCTTGTTATTGTACTTCATCTTATTAAGAACTCCTGATCGCTGAAGATGTAATCTCACTGTCAAGTTCATACACTTGCCAAGGTTTTGAGAGCAGGGGGAAATTGACAAGCTCCCGTGCATAAGCTGCATTGATATATGAAATTCATCAGTTTCACACAAATTTAACCAATAGAGAAACACATAAAAGAAACAAATCATTAAAGACTTATTATTAATACAGAAGATGCTCACACACATGCATGCATGCATGTATGTACACAGACGAGCGCGCACGCACGCACGAATGGTCATGCCAGCCACATCAGCCAAATGGCACCTGATTAAAGGTAATAAACCTTCCCCAAGGGCATATGGCAAAGGGCTCAAAGGTCCTATAGCATATGGTGCTCAATCGAATACATATCACCTCTAGTGCAGTCAAGCTTTTTTTCTCAGTAAGTGTCATTCTGGTGACCTTTTTGAAACGCGTTACCCAAATGTGATCAACAACTTTCCCTTAATGAATTCAAATGCAGGAGAGATGAGTGAAAGGGCCCCAGATGAGGTGTCCTAACTCCTAGTCCCATTCCCTTTTCCTCAGACTTTGTCATTTCTAGCAATCTTAATTTCAAGTAAGAAGATTCTGATTCTTAATGAGCATATTTTTTCAATATTATACAATTAAGATTTTATATTTTTGACAATAAACTACTTGTTTATAAGTAATGATGTAAAGGTATTCTATGCAAACTTATTCATAAAAGTAAAATTGATTAACATGAATCATGTTCATGAACAGAAAAAGATGGCTAAAAATAAAGACAAATAGGTAATGGAAGGTTAGGGCGTAGGGGTTATGTGCAATTTACCAAAAAGAAAAGAATGCATTCTCATAATCTGATCAGTGAAGGCATGACTTACAAGTTATAACCAAACACTTATTAACTTTCATATCTGACCATTGTGGTCTTCCTATAGTAGCTCAAATAAATAACGGCAATCCCAAACAAAGAAAATCCTTCTTTTTTCAAATGCCTCAGTTGAAAGAATACCTAGATGACTAAGAAAGGTGTATGATGTTTAACAGAGAACGATGTATGATGGTTTACTGTTAAAAAAATTGATGATGTTATCAAGTTTTAAGACATTTTAAGATAATTTTACCCTTATATGCTAAACAACACATAATCCCATGAGTTAACGAAATAAAAATAATCACATTATTCTAAAGAAATGAGCCTTCTTCAAACTCTCCATTGTCCTATAGTCTTGAGATTACCGCTAAAATCTTAAATGTAAACAATTCCAAACCACACATTGCTTCGTGATTAATGAAAATAGATAAATATCTCCTTATTATCAGTTCGCATTCTCTTCGTACGTCCACTGACATATTTTTCCATCTACACTTGTTCGAAATTGTGGATGTGCAGAACCATAAACATATCATAATAAATGTTTTCCCCATTTCAAGGAAAGCCACGATTATTGTCTGCAGGTTTTGAAGATGTTAAAGGGAAACAGGGACGACAGCAAAGCAGATTAAACGTGGTGCATTGGGTCTAATTTGGTTTCCGGGTGTGGCCAGGAGTGACTGCCAAGAGGCCGGAAAGCCTGTAGGAGAAAAACAAGATAAAAGCACCCTTGAAGGTGTCTAAATTTTGTATATCTTTGTCACTCTTGTCCTCCTCCAATCTGCTTGTGAAATCATATGGCCTTAGTTTTACCATTGTTTCTATTTGTAGGTGAGGAAGGAGAAGCTGATAGAGAGGATTGCAGCATTGCAGCAGCTGCTCTCTCCCTTTGTCAAAGATAAAGTGGAGATAATTATTTATTTTTCATTAATAATGAATTAATATGAACTGAGATGAGAATTGAAGAAAAAAAAAGAAAGAAATGCCAACAGTGTAGCATGGAGTATGAATGTGCACAACAATAAAGAAGGAAGCTGAAATCTGAATATTGCACCAGGATAAAAAAAATCAAACAGTTTATGGTGATCAGCACACGTGCACAGTGAAACAGTTGAAGGGGTAGTATAGAAATTTGGAGAAAATATTGACGGAGTCAATTTGATCAGTTAAGGCATGGAGGTTATGTGCATATTGTAATGATTCAGAGTGGTTATGTGCAATATTACCATAATTCAGACAGGTTCAGTGCAATTTACCCTTTTCTTGTTCGTAAATGAAATTCTTCCCTTTTATTCGTCAGCCTGTTTTTACCATAATACACTTTTTCCCCACAATCCTGCCCTACATTCTACTGATGTGTCTATGCAACCTCCTGGCAGTGGTGACCCATTCAGTCAACCTGCACTCCTTTCTCCTTACTGGGCCTGACAACCCACTACTTGCTTGACGTTGCCCCATTAGAGATGCTATTCTTTCTTAATTGCTATTTGGTTCATTGAAATCCTGGCCATGGCTCATCAGTTTCCTAGCCCTTGTTCATCATTGGTTTGGCTTAAGTTATTTAATTAGATAGGTGGTTGAAATAAAAAATGGCTTAATAGGAGTTTGTGGGCACACTTGAGGGCATTTGTATGCAAAAATCACTACCACCTTACGTTCATTAGTGATGATTATTTTTTTGCGTCCTCTATCTCTCTGCTCCCACGACTTCTCCAGTTCCTTGATAGCCAACTGTTTGAAAAAATTCCTCGCCACTCCCCTCTCCAATTCTTTCCACTTCCCTTAACCTAAACCTTTCCCCCTACTTTAATTTGTCCCTATTCTGCCAATTAGCCCCTCCTTTATACACCAAATTTGTCAAACTTCCCAATAACTTAACCCTAAAGCACGAGGTTCAAACCACTGTCTTATGCATTTCTAATATCATCAACCCAAGTCTAGCACCACAAGGTCCAGGTACACCTCCATTAAAAGAGTTGAGTCTAGATGGGTTTATGTTATATGCAAGTCGCATGTTTAAACAAACAAAGGATAATATTCCTTGCACATGACAAAAAAATAAAAGCTAACATACACAAAAATCCACGCAATGATAAATTATAGTAGATACTGACTTTTCTACTGTATATATGACTATACAAATATCAAAAGTATTATACCAAAAGATACAGCATCTGGAAAATAATTAGTAATGGCACATTAATGCACAATATGATCTTCATTACAGAAAAGTGAACGAGATCAAATTGTTTAATTTTTGCGAAACAAGAACTGGTTTCAACCATGAAACTCTGGTTCTAACAATTGTACACTAAACTATAAGACATTTCAAGTGCATATTAATATTATCAGTAAAAGAAAAAAGTGAAATCAAAGGCTAGTTGTGGAAATTAATATAAGAAAAGCTTTCCAATTTACCTGAGCGAGCCTCCTGCATATGGTTAAAGTAGGGCCCTCATTGTCTGCCACAACGTCAGAGTTTCCATCTTTTGGGTTTGTAAACATCTGCATATCCTCTCTAAGATCATATCTTCGAACTTCAACTTTCATCTGGACGAATTCCTCAAACGAGTTCTGCTGCCATGGTAAGCACGTCAAGTCTAAAGCAGCACCTTTTGCCCCGCAGTGTTCTATACATATAGTGAGAAGAAGGCTGCCTTGCTCGCCCAAACTCAGCATATTCCCTATCACGTACAACGCGAGCTGAAGAATCCTGTTCTGGTCCCCCACCACACACTCCGGCACTTGTTTGGACACTTCAAAATCAAATTCCACATTCCGGCAAGCACACAAGAGCTTCGACACGGCCACTACTTCCTTCACAAATGAACGAATGTTAAAAGGCCGCAGTTCGAGCTCCAAGCCGCCATCTTCCTCCAGGCTGGACATACCATTCATCGCATCCGAAGCAAGGGTCGACAGAAGTAAGCTCAGTTTAGTCATGGGCTCAACTATAGTCTGCTGCTCGAGATTCAACTTCTCCCTCTGCAAAACGGACAGAAGGGCGGCCACGGAACGCGCCGGCATCGCCACCTCCCGCCCGAGAACCTTCTGCAGCGTGCTCCGGGCCCCACTAGCCATCAACGCCTCGCGTCGGGCCCGCTCCAACATCAGATTCTGCTCCACCAGCTTTTCCCTCATGTGCAGGGAGTCCTCCACGACCGCCGCGTGGGACAGCGCCACCGCCACCTGGTCAGCCACCACCTCCACCATCTCCAGCTCGTGTGGGGCCCACCCGCGAGCGTCCTGGCCGTCTGGGAGAACCAGGACGAGCACGGCATAGCGGGTGTCCATAGACTCGGGGGTGCCGCCCTTAAAATTGGCGACCCGGAGCATGGGCATCCGCACGGCGGCGGCGGGCCCGGTCTCCCCCGGCCTCCGTAGGCGCGAGAGGGGACCCAGCACGCGGGCCCCCTTGTCGGCAATGACGTCGGCGACGTCGGGATCGTCGATGGGGATGGAGGAGGAGGAGTGGGGGCGACCCCTCAATTCGTGGGTGAGATTGAGCCCGATGTCGGAGCCGTCGTCGGGCATCCAGATGGCGCAGTTGTGGAGGGCGAGGACCTTGGAGAGCTCGATGAGGGTGGTGTAGAGGATGGTGTGGCGATCGAGGGTGCGGCGGATCTCCTGGGTGAGCATCCGGACGTACCAGCTAGCCTCCTCCTTGCGCTTCATGCGGCCGACCTCGCGGCCCAGGTCGCGGGTCTTCTTGCGGAGGAGGCCCTCGCGGACCATGACCCGGAGCATTTGGGGGATGAGGGTGACGAGGGTGATGGCGGTGGCGAAGGAGACAAGGGCGGTGAGGAACTTGAGGACGGTGAGGGAGAGCATCACCTGGAAGGAGTGGGGGGCGTAGGTCCAGACGGCGACGAAGTGGGTGAGGCCGCAGAGGACGATAAAGGCGCCGAACTGAAGTAAGACCCATCGGAAGGGGAAGATGGTGGAGCAGCTAACGAAGTAGAAGAGCTCAAGCGGGATGGAGAAGTAGGCAAGCGCGATGAGGAAGTCGCTGACCTTCTGGCACTGCAGGATGCTCTCCACGGCCCAGATGGAGGTGTCGTCGCAGAGGCAGGGCGACGGCATGTTCGACGAAATGCGAGAGCGACGGGCAGCCGAGAGAGGGCGTGGGCGTGGGCCTGGGCGGGCACAACACATACATTGACGCCTCCGGAGGAAAGCGGCGGCAGAGGACGGGGCAGGTTCAATGCATCCCCGTGTAGAATAGAACCTCTGGAAAGCAAAGCCGAGGGAGAGAGCCAGCCCGCCAGTCCCTAAAAAAAATAAAAAAATTAATTAGTACGACAAAAACCGGTTGCTTTGGAACTAATTGGGATTTGAAAGGTGTCGATTATTGGTCTTTTGTTTTGCCCCCTAGTCACGGCCCTCGGTTTTCTTTAGGCGGAAAGAGTTAGCGTGACCCGGGCCCATCCCCCGTGCGCCGCCAGATGCACCGCGGGTCTTCGGATCCCAATCCAATGCACGAATCTAGAGAGGCGGATCTCGATCCAATGGCGTGAGATGTGCGCCTCCGTTTTATTTTGGTGCGTCTTTCTGCTTTTGTTTCTGCGTATCCGCTGTGGAATGGCCGGCCAATCCTTATAGCCCACTGCTCATGCCTTTACTTTCCCATCCCATCGTTGTACGAATTCTCCAGGTAAATTTAATTAAGCCCAGCAGACTAGCAGTTCGGCAACTTGAAGGGTTTGAAAGGACTTCGAATGACAGATTACATTTCAGTTTGAGCCAGCTATCCTGACACACAAGAATGGTAACAGGGTCCCCTGAAATTCTTGCTTCGCGTTGGGAAGTTTTACTAAAAACAGAAGAATAATAAAAACAAATTCACATTGGCACAACACATACCAAATCATGGGTCCCCGCAAAACAAAAATGATACAAATGGGGGGCCCTCCGTAATCCGTATATCTCAGGTGTCAGGATAGGCAGCCTTCAGTTTTCAGCCCTTTCATCTGTCTGTAAAAGAGTAAGATCGAAAAAATGGAAAAGTGAAAATTCCAACTGGCCAAATTTGCATATGGTTTTTGGAAACCATTGACGGAGATTCTGATCATTTTATCTTCGACTCCTCTGGCGTTACTCTAATTTAATATTGGACCAATGAAAAAAGGGTAAAAAACAATTACTATTCATTGAATATAAAGTCTTAAAGTAAAGTCGACGATGATTTTAATATCCTCATGTGGATACGGCAGGTTACTATTTTAGATTGGTGCGAGGTTTGGTCTGCAGCTTATGGCCAGTTGCACGACGACAGGCAGAAAAAAGTGACCAAGTTAGTCCTCCGAGCATCGTCGCCTCCTGGCTGCTAACTGATAAGAAGAACTTATTAAAGACGTACTACATTTTCACTTTTTTCTTCTTTAACTATACAGTATGTTTTACGTCGTATTAAAGTAGTGTTTATTATGCATATCTTTCCAGTTACGGTAGTTCCAGGTCTTCACATTTATATATTTGTGGCCAAAAGTTCTTCAACAATACGTAAATTTTTTGTCAACTTAGGGATGCCAAATGGGGTGTTAATGTGCAAGTATTTACGTATCGAAATCGGATTGGACAATAAGAAAAGGTTCTTCTAGGGTTCAACAAGATCAAGCGCAAACCTTTGTGCTTTGTTCTAGGAAAAGTCTCAGATCTACTACTGTGATTCGTCAACACGCTTGAGGGGTGTGCCCCTTGCCTTTGAATGCAGATTGTTTTGTTTTGCCCTCATCGAGAGAAGATCAACTTGGGTATCATTTGCTTATTAACTCCTTATTTGTGTGACGTAGCTTACCCTTTGTGCGCTCTGCAACAATATTTAAGTACGTGCTTCTAGCTAAAAAAAACTTTCGTTTGCAAGGAAAATTGATAATCATATTTTATTTTTTTATAGCCTACTTTAGCCTTGATTAAATTGGGAAAAATAAATTTTTATGTTGTTAAGTGTGACTAAACTTTTCTATTAAAGCCTAAAATAAAATTTTGGTGCGAAAACAAAAAAAAGTAAGAACATCAGCATATACAAGCAAGTTACATAATATGTAAGCAATTAATTTGCCAAAAGGTAACAACTAGACAATGTACATGACTTTGATGACTTGCGTTCAAGGGATCCCACTGTTTGGATAGAAATGGCATGCGGCCGCTCTCTACGTTGATAGGGAAGTTGTCATGCTCTTCCTCCTTCCTTTTATTTCTATTTTATCTCTTTCCCTTTAGGCCCCTTTGTGAAACTTAAACTTTTCTTCCTCCTTTACTTTTTCCTTTGTACAACATCTTGTGTTTCCTCTGTTCAATTACTTTTAGTTTTTACCATCTAGTCCTCTATTGTACATGCCTCATCAACATTTTTTTTAATTCATTTTTTTACACAGATAAGTCTTTTTAGCACCCTAAATTAACTCATTAACACCCACTACTGAACTTAAAAAGGTGTTGAATGCCCTCTCACCAAATGCGCCTTCAACCTCCGATCACTAAAAGCTCTAAGTCTACCTCTTTCTCCCAAGACCCCTACCTCCCCACACTTCTGCTTCCTCTACACCATGGATGTCTTCTATCTCTCAATGCTCTACCCTTCTTGCTCTACCTCCCACATGCATGGACATCGCAATGTCCTACTCTTCTGCCTCTGCCCTTGCCATACTCAAGAATCCACTAACTTTTTTTCTCCATGGGTAAAATGGTAGATACCCACTCTCATATACACCATAAATAGAAGATAGATATTCACCATCTAGGTCACTATTCTTATTGTAGGTAAGACACTGAATATCCATCGTTAGGGTCACAATCCGGAGAGCATTTGGTCAAGGAATAGGAGAGGGTGTGGTGGAGGATAATGAGGGTTGTGGAAGATTAAGTAGGGTGTGCATGGTGGATGAAGAAGAGGAAAAGGGAGTGGAGGATAAAAGGGAAATAATTGAAGAGGACGAATGATGTAAGATCTTTAAACTTGAACGAGTTTATTTTATGTTATTTAATTGTTATTGTGTGGTTTAATGCTAATTTTGATCGGTTTTGACTATTTTTTAAATTAAAGTAGTTAACAAAGGTTTTAATCAAAATTTTCTTCACATTTATGGTTTTTAAGTTAATTTAAGTCATTTCAAATTTTTCTAAAATTTTAGGAATTTTTACTATTTTTTTCCAAAAAGTTAGGGGGCCTACCGTGGACCCCAGTGCAAAATTGGGTTTATTAGCCCTAAATAACCCTAACAACATCCTAAGATAAAAAATACTTAATTCAAAATTTTAAACTTTAATTTAGGATAAAATTAGCAAATTTTTTCTATTTTTAGTACTAAATCATATTTGTACCCATTAATTTATTAGGTTTACCCACCTTTTACTATAAAATGAATAGCCCATCCACTTTCCCAATTGAGAAGGGGCTGAGACCAAGAGCTTAGGAGCCTAATCTTTATTTTCCTAAAAGAGAAAGGAGATTAAAATATGTATTTGCTTAATATTTCATTAATCTCTTAGGGTTTTTCTTAAATCTTCCAAATCACTTTTTTTACTATAGTTTAATCTCGATTTCTACTTAAAAAGATACTTATTTGAACTCCTATTTTAAACCCAAATGATGGGAATTTAATTTTTGAACTTGAGTAGGTTTTAAAGATGTTAGAGGAACTATTTTGAGTGAAAAAACTCGTTGAAGGTAAGTGTTTTCATCCAAATGTGACTGTGATTTCATATTTGAGTTTTGATAAAGTTTGAAGTGGGTTGCATGGTCACGAGCTTTAATGGTGATTTGAGAAATATTTAATCTTTAATTAGATTTCTTAGGATTTTTGCTTAGAAAAGGCTAGATTTGATGTTATCTAAGCATAGATTTAATTATTACAATATTTGGGAGTGAGATTTGGTAGTTCAAGATGTGTATGTGAAGTTTTAGTTTTGATTTCGAAGTGGGGAAGATGAACTAGAAAAACACGTTATGAAGATTGAATGGCCAGGAAGCCGATCAAATGGCCCTGCAAGGCATTCGAATTCCAACACGACAGATCGGTGATTTTTTCTATTTTGTCAATATTCGAATTTTTACTCTTAAATATCATTCCTTATGTTCATGTTGAGTAATTTATGCTAAAATGAGCTATTGGAAGGGCATGATATTGATGTTAAAAATTATGAAGAATATTTAAGTATTGTATGAAATTGTATGTTGTTAGCTAAGCATGTTAGGATTGTTTATCTTGAACCCATGATTAAATGATTCCTTATATTTTAAGCATAATTTCAGTAAGATTATAGCATGAGAATATATTTGTATATTTTCGTATAATGTGGTTAAATTATGGGTGGATGATAGTGTCATGTCCAGATTCAAGTGTGATGTGAATATACTTACATGGGTTTAGCATGAGGTTGCACTTGACTTAATTAATATTTTTTGATGGTTTTTACTCATGATTTTTAATAAGGAGCCATGATTAGATGTTAAATAGCATATGTGTAGGATGTTAATAGGTTATCTATAATGCATGTTCACATGCTTAGAGATGAATGTTTCTATCTAGAACACACACATGTGGAAGTAATCATGATAATTGTTAATAGTTATGATTTGATATGACGCATGTGGAGCTGATAGGAACATGCTCCATGAATTAGAAGTTGTGTAGAGATTGCTCGCGTATGTATCATGTTGCATGCATTATGAAACAGATTTATGAATGAGACTTTACCAAGTTTAGCCGATGTTGGTCAATTGGATGCAATTATGTGAGAATTGTTTGCTGGGTAATTGATCAGAGGCTTATCGATTGGGTTTTACGTCCGAAAGGATGTGGTTTTACATCTGAATGGACGCCGAAAGGATGGGGTATTATATCCCTTGAGGACGGGTTTTCCTCCCTGAGTTGAGAAGAATGAAAATGATATAAGGAGATAAAGTTATTGAGATTATCTGGACCCTAAGAATTCAGCTGGTTTGTTTGAGTGCACCAACTTACCAGGTATTGTTGCTTGGGATTTCGGTCTTGAGAAGCAGGGCTACTCAGAAGTTTAGGCTTGATGAGCAGGGTTTGCTCCAGGGCTCCGGCCTTGAGGAGTGAGGGTTGCTTGAAGGCTTCGGCCTTGAGGAGCATGTCTATTTGATATAGGATTGGTCGAGGACTTCGGCCTTGAGGAGCAGATTTATTCTTTCTGTTTATGGATATACATGATAGATTAGTGTGGTAGAGATACTTCTCATACAGGTTATATGCGATGATTATGCATGATGTGATTGTATAGTAAAGACACTTCTCATACAGGTTATATGTGATGATTATGCAACTAATAGGGAAGAGGGGCTTGTTAATGGGTCAGATGGTGCCTCGAGCCGGTGGCAATATGATCCAGCCACTAACGGGGCAGATTAGGCTCCGAACAACATACCCATAAGTTGTCTAGGCCAAACTTTTCAACAGCTCAAGTTTTTTGGGGGATGGAAAGGCCAGACAAGGGAGGAGGCATATCCGAGGTGGGGCAAGGGTGATGGGGTCATCGACATGCCAAGGATGATGGAGGTAAACCCAACTATCTCCATGCCAAGACAAACTGGATTGGATCTGGTAGAAGGCCATCCAGCATAAAATGTACAAGGGGGTCGACATACGAACAAGCAGAAAAAGGGGTGGAGCAGATCCTTTGGCAACATACTTGCAATTGATGGGCCAAAGAGGGGAGATAGGGAGTCGGGTGGAGCTAACCCTAGCCATCGTCATGCTCAAGTAGAGCCCATGACAGCCAGAGATGCACCCAGAGGCATATGACTTGGCATAAGGGAAAAACACAAGAACATGAGGATAGAATGGTGGGGAGGGTGAAGGAGGTAGATTCAGGCTGGGTAAGGAGGCACCTTGTCGTCACTTGGCATGGGAAGAACGAATAGTGTCCGGCCAAATGACGGTCGATAGCTAGTGGTTTCAAAAGGAGCAAGACAGAAAGCAGCAGAAGTTACCGTCAAATGAGAGGAGGGGTTGGAGGTTGAACTTGGTAGTCGGGTATGGCTGGTCCTCATTGTCGCCAGACCAGGTCATAGCCCACGGCAATAGGCCGACCCTTGCTGGCCAACTACGGTAGCAGAAATCATAATAGTGAGGAAGAGAGACTCACTGGGTAAGAGACAGAGCCAGGATGAGGGTAGTTAAGCCAGGTTGGGGCGATGGCATCCCCGTTGCTAGGCCAGTTGGCTTAGCAAACGCTAGCACAACACACCCATGACCTTTATGGTCCTTCTTCTCCCTTCCAAGTCAGGCACGAAAGTGCGCCCCATCTTTTTTTTTCTTTTCTATTTAATTCTCTTTCTCTTTTTCTTTTCTTCCATTTTTGCGAAAAAAACCTTCGTGGCTCGCCAAGGCCCAACGCCCACAACTAAGCCCCGACTATATGGATCCAAGTACTGCGTAAAAGTAGGAAAATCATATATATCATAGCGTCAACTTTACATGTCAAAAAATGAGCAGAAAATAGCAGAAAGGTCACAAAAAAATCAGGGACATTACAAAATGATGAATGTAATATTTGATCTTATCATAAACTAAACCCTTGGAGGTTCAATTGAACTTGAGCCAAACCTCTAATAGTCGAACCTGATATGAGAAAATAACAAAACTCAGTTAAGATTGCTCATTAGCACCCTTAACAGTTATTTTTGTGTCTTCTCTACCCTCTTATGAACGTGATTGGAGGCTTTCACTATTGAGCAACAATTTTGACGGCCCTTGCCCTGTTATCCATTAATGGCTTCCTTGGTAGGAGCCTTCGGCCACAAGATGACTAGCCCTAAATCCCATGTTCTTCTCCTCTCATAGGGGATTTTAAATTTTATTCTTTTCAAGTTCATTCTTTTACCCATGTTTTGAAACCTTAGATTTAGATTTTTTGTTTTTACTCTTGTGATTTTCTTTTTGGACGAAAGATGATGTTAGATATATCATCTATTGGTAGTTTTGAGTCTTTATTTGGTAAAAATAGTTGGATTTTTGGGGAGGGCTAATGCAACCTAATTTGTTGAGTAGAGTTTCATTGAGCTTTAAAGGTGATTCAAGGGTCTACAATCTAATTGATGTAATGAGTTTTTATTTGATGAGGTTTTACTTACATTAATATCATATTTGTGGGTAAAATCATATTTTTAAAGCTTATGGATAAGTGAATTTAATTATTCTTTAATAGATAATTGACTATGTTTGCACATGCATATTCATTAAAAATCTTAAATCTATCATATCTTAGGCTTAGATAATGACTATATGAAATTTTAAGAATTATTGGAATAAGTTTGATTCCATTTCGTGCCATGAAAATGACTATTTTCAGTTTATGGGCATAATTGATCGATCGCCCAATCGGGTCGATCGATTGGTAACACATGATTTTTGTAAAATAGTGTAATTGATTAATCACCCTTGAGGTTGATTGATTGGCTATGAACAAAAATAAATATATGATTATATTTAAGCCAAAATTTGACCTTTTTTCATGTTTATTTCATGACCTTAGTAGATTATAATCATAATAAAGTATAAATGCTTGCACATATCACATTAATTATGTATGATTCATGTTCCACATATTTTAGTTTGATTATGAACATGGCCATGTATGTTTATATTTACTTATACTTATATGATCTTATTTGCCACATATGAACCATGTTTATGCATAACAAGATTGATTAGTGTATGATTATTTATATTTGTATGTGCTTAGTTTTGTTTACGTATGTATCATGTTACATATATTATAAAAATAACTTGTTAAGCTATAATTAACCATGTTTAATGGTGATTAGCCAATTGAGTACCTTAGTTTTCTTGATTAGATGTATCAAAGATTGATCAAATTGGTTTTCTGTCTAATAGGCAATTGTTATGAAATGGTGGGTTTCCTCCAAAGGTGAGAAAAGTGAAATGTTATAATGAAATAAAGTACTGAGACACTTCTAAACTGAGAATCCAAACTGGATTATCTGATAGCATCGGCTTACCAAGAGGTACTTCCGGCTAAGATTTGCTCAAACTGTTTAGGTCTTCATTTTTTATGATTTTCAGGGTAGGCATGTTTATTTAGGTTTTGGCTAGGGTAAATAAGTTGATTTCTTTATGGTGAGACATTTATCATATTATTTACATACATTGTATATAAATTATAATGTTCATTTACATAAGCTATGTAGGAATAATAATGCTTAGATGTATACATGTTGTGTATGAATTATGATATTTGATTATATAAGATGCATTTGGATTGAACATGCAAGATGTATGTGGATTATGATACTTGATCATGCATGATGTATGTAGATTGTGATACATGTTCATACATGATGTGTATGAATTATAAGATTTAAATAAATACATAAGTTGTACAAGTGTTGCTTATACATATGTAATACATGAATGAGATTTCTACTGGCTATTTGTGTTGGAGAATGAATATGATCTTATGCTATTAACATCAGTTTGTATGGGGTTTATACTATGATTCATATTGATTATATTTTGGTGTTAATACAAATGCTATGTATGTTTTTAAACTCTTATTGAACTAAGTTTACCCTTGTTGTGTTGTTTTATTTTGGGTTGTGTGTATGTGACATGAAGGTGCTCAAAATGAGTTATTTTATCAACAAAAGGTGAATAGATGCTTGTAGAGTGTAAATTAATTTTCTTATGATGAGATAGACTTATATTTATTTATTGCGTTATGATTTTGATATTTTACATATTATTGATAACCTTGTTGATAGCTTAAATATATTATTGCTTGTGACTTTTTATATTTATAAGATTATATTGATATGTGATGGGCTAAGATATTTTAATTAATGATTTAAATTTTTTAATTATTTTTTAATATATATATATTTCAATTTAGCCCAATTTATTTTAACTTTTTATTTTATTGTACTATATTCATCTTCTTTGAACTGAGTTCAGCTTAAGAGAATGTAATAAGGCATATGCATATAAGTTATTTATTTATAAAATTAATTATATATATATATATTAGGAAATTTTAATTTTTTTTAATTTAATTAATTAAATTTATTAATAAATTATTTTATATTTGATAATATATATTATATAAATCTTATTTATAAGAGATTCGTAGATAAATTATATAAATTTTAAAAATTACGTTAAAAAATAAAAATTAACTAAAAATCTTAATAAATTTAATAATTTATTATATAATTTAAAAGATTTATACCTGCTCTTAAAATAACTCATGTTCATAAATCTGCGTCCAAACAGCCTCTATGCGTTACTATTGCCTTCATGGGTGAGCGCCAAAACCTCTTCCCCGTTGGGGCCCGGGGTCGCTACCGAGAGTCAGCAGTCGGCACGTATCTATCCCTTCTGATTCCCGGATAAGGCAAAAACCACATCTGCAACTCCCGCCATGGCTGCTCTCCTCAACGCCTCGCCTTCTGCTTCCAAACCTGCGCCAATTTGGCCTCTTCCCGTCAGACCCCGGTTCGCCACTAGAGTGTACTGCTCTCTCCGGAGCTCCCCTCCTCTCCAAAAACACAATCCGGTTAGTGCATTGTTTTCCTTCTTCTCTTTCGCAAGAGCTTCCATTCAATCCTATCAGCATGCCTTTATAGTCCTTGCTTTTTTCTTTTTTATTCTTTGATTTTTTTTCGGTTTCTGATAGAGGCATCTGCAGAGGGCCGAAGTTTATGAAAATACATTTCGATCACTTGGGGAATTTGTTGGTAGGGCAACTCTCCTTGCTCTCGTCAGCTCATCTCTCTTCTTAGGTGATCCAGCCGCAGCTTTCAAGGTGACATTTTTATCCTTGCTCGCATCTTATCGTTGAGTTGTGGAAGGTGATTGGGACGTTAAAGTAGCTCCAATAGGTCGTAGCTTCTTGCCGCGTTTGGGTCACTCATTACCATGTTCGCTTACGTGTGTTGTTTTCATGGTCGGTTGGATATCAGATTTTGATTTAGAAGTGTTTTTTATCCGATGAATGCCCTTCTCTTGTTAGTCCTTAGTTTATTCCTCAACAGTCCATCTGTTCTCTTCGCTAGTGCCGTTATCCGTCATATTGGATGCCCGATTGACTCTCTGGCTTTTCTACATTGGCACTGCAAATGTAAAGGGTGGAGGCCCGTATGGCTCTGAAGTCACCAGAGGACAGGACCTTACTGGGAAAGATTTCAGTGGGAAAAGTCTGATCAAACAAGACTTCAAAACGGTGTGTCTTTTATATTCGATATTTACAGAACCTCCATTGACCTACCGCATCTGTGGCCTGTGCCCATGTAAATTTTGACAGTTTCACAGCAAATCGACTAACTAAATCTTTTACATTTTCTGTGGTCAATATGCTAGTCGATACTTCGACAAGCTAATTTCAAAGGTGCAAAATTGCTAGGCGCTAGCTTCTTTGATGCTGATCTAACAGGTAATTTCTTCATATGCATTATTTTCGAAAAACAAAAATACAAAATTGACATGGATTGAATTGGTTCCGGTTTAGTTTTACAAGCATCATAATTTTATTGTAGCTGGACAATGTCTACATCTGTAAATATTTGTTTGGCTCACTTGCCCTACTTGTGATTTCGTTGCCTATTGTGCTCAGCAAATTTCCTATCATTTATTCCTCCTGCTATGCTTCAGGTGCTGATCTTTCGGATTCTGATCTTAGAGGTGCAGACTTCTCATTGGCAAACATAACTAAGGTGATTTGGTTTCATATTTTCTGATCTTCCCCGACTCATTCTTCTTTATTTTCCCCCTTCCGAGCGTCTCTTCAAAATCCTGAAAACCATCCAACATCTGTCGTTGTTTCTTAAAATGTGTAGAAGATTGATATAGTACATATTTTACAAGTGGCAACAATTTTCCTGATTGAGGATTCTGTTCTTATTTAGTCATCCAGTTTTTCTCTCCCTTTTTATGCCGAAGATTACATTTCCCTCTTTTCTTTTGTCCTTTTGAAATCACCTGCTTTTAGAAAGGCTGACTCTGCAACTGTGCTCCTCCTTGTCTGACCAAAGAGATCTTTGTTTGGAATTCTTAACTGGTGACAATTGTACATCTTCGACCATTGTTTTCCAAATGGGATGTTTTTGAGGTTAGATGGCCTAAAAATGCCTCTCCATTCTCATTGATGATCTGAGAGAATTTTTTTGTTGATGTCTAAAGCAGTCTTTGAAGTGTTTAAATTAAATTTAACGGAAGGGATCAATCACTTGGTTGATCATGTGAGGATCAGCTTTCATAGGTTGTGGCAATAAAAAAGACAGAACCTTCTGCATATACGTGCTTTGCTCTTTCAAAACAAGGGTCTAATAACGAATGGTATGCCATAGATAATTTCTTAACTGTAACTTCAACCTACCAGCTAATCATATATTCCTGATCAAATGGCTTTCAACTGTGTTGTTGACGTTTCAGTTTAATTATTTGACAATGATTTCCACTCTATGAACTTAGATAAACACTATTTTTTCATTGTAATTTATTGTATACGAGGATCACGATTTGGAGCAACTGTATGTTTTTCAGTATGCTTATTGATGCTGCTAATTGCTTTTTGCAGGCGAATTTGACTAATGCAAACCTGGAGGGTGCTTTAGCCACAGGCAATACATCTTTTAGAGGATCAAAAATTAGTGGAGCAGGTAAGTGACCCTCTGCATTCTGTTCTTGCTAATCAGATAAATAGTTCAATCTACTTCCTTGTTTTTGTTGTAAGATTATTAGAAAATTTATGTACTTATCTAAACATATTATGGAGAATCATGGGTGACAATGTCCAGATTCTCATCCCTGCAAGGAAATGAGGAAAAGAAACAAATATTGATACCATCTCAGTAGTGAATTTTAGTTGAAAAACAAGGGAAAGAAAGAGAAGACTAGGATATTCCCTTTTTTCAACTATCCCGGCTATAGTGTTCTTCACTTCTATAGGAACAAATGATCTTCAGTTAATGGAAATTTTCTTCAGTTGAAACTTAAAACAGATGGAACCTTGAGAAGAAAGTGTTGCCTTTGGGATTTTTACCATATATTCAAGCTTGAGATTGTTAAGCTCTGATCGAGTGGCATGCAGTATTCACTTTGGATTCTACAAATTAACTCTATAGGCTTTTGTGATGCTACAATTTGGATATATGGTCATACCTACAACTTTGCTCTTTATAAATGCAACTTTTCTTTGAATAGGTATCTCATGATTTTTTATTGAACAAATAAAAGAAAAAAAAACTTTTGTGATCACCCACCAAGTAACATTTTTTTTTTAGCATTATGAAGCGAATATAGTTTCTTCTGGACCTCAGAAAAATAATTCTACATTTTTATTATGGATTCAAGTTTTGACATCCTGGTAAGAAAATTTTCTTGCGTGCATGAGACTAGATTTTACGGATGTACCACTCAGAGAAGATCAGCGTGAATACCTATGCAAAATGGCTGATGGGTAAGCTTTCCATTTACATGTAAACTGTTTTTAGTGTTTACTTTCTTTAGTAATTTATTCAGTCAAGAACAGTTTGTAATGCTTGTTGCGATGTAGTGTAAACCCAACAACAGGAAATGCAACACGAGAGACATTATTATGCAGATAAGTGTTGTATTCACGACTGCCAGAAGAGATGACAGAATCGGTAGAGTTGCGGATTTCACCAATTTTAGAATCTGATAATATTTCTAATTCAGTTCTAAATGCAACATTACACACGGTATTCAACTAGATGTGGGTATGAACGTGTTTTGAGTGGTCTCGCTTTGCAATTTACATCCTTAAGATACGAGAACTGGTTCCGAGTCTTTAGACATGCTACCTGTCTGATATGTACATGAAATGTTTGCCATCCATATTAAACTATGACATGCTAGTATACCACTTTTTGTTGGGGACATGGGTTATTTTCTCTGTCGTGTTGTTCTTGGATTTTGATAATGCTGGTGTGGGTTAATAAAGCCCACATCTGCTAATATTGCTGAGCCTTATCATCGGTAATGGAACTCAGATGTTAGTGATATCTGTAAGAGAGTGTAGATGTTCATGAATATCTTCGACAAAAGGGTGTGAAGTGTGAGCTAACTACTACTAAAAACTAAAGCTGCATCTGCTGGGACTCGAATTAAGGACCTCCCTCTCAATATAAAGTCAAGGTGGATGATAGAATTATTATTTGAGTTTTTTTTCATATTACCTAACTTAAGATATAAATATTTTATAGAACCTGGGTTTACACGATATTTAAAAAAATTTAGACCAAAATATTCTTACAACAAGAGTTAGGGTTTAAAATTGTGTAAACTAATTGTGACAACGCATAAACAAAGAGGAGATCAGAGCTTAATGACGATTTGTGATTTTGCTCGGCAATTTTTATCAATAATAAATTTTGATTTTTATTTGGTGATTGTTGACTTCTTTCACTTTATCGGCCATTGTTCCTCTCTGATTTTAGTCTAAAATTTTTTAACTACATAAATTATTTATCCCTATAATGGAGATCAAGATGTTATTGTAACTCTAAAAAACGAATATTGAGAGACTATCCAAGGAGAATAAGGCTATATAAGAATGGAGAACGATGTAAATGTTAAAGAAACATTGTAGAATAGGATTTTAGAGGTTTTTATCCTTGACTTGATGAATAATTGTATCAATAGCAAATATTGGCGAATATCGTGTTATTGATAACACACTATAGCGAATATTGTGTTATTGGCAACATGTTATGCCAAATATTGTGTTATCGGTAACACGTCTATTTTAAATATCATGTTATTGATAACACGTTATGTGCGAATATTATGTTTTTAATAATACGCTATAACAAATATCATATTATCGACAACACACTTTGATGAATATCGTATGTGCGATATAGAGGATATCGTAGCATATTATGCTATCAATAACTCATTGTTGGCATATCATGTTATCGATAACATGCTAAGATGAATATTATATTATCGATAACACGCTAAGGCGAATATCGTGTTATCGATAGCACACTATGATGAATATCATGTTATAGTATATGCGATATATAAGAAAATAAATAACATGTCTTGTCGGCATATCAAGTTATTGATAATACGCTATAGTGAATATTGTGTTATCGATAACATGTTTTAGCGAATATCGTATTATCGTATATGCGATATAAAGGATATTGTAGCATATTGTATTATGAATAACACGTATTGTTAGTATATCATGTTATTGATAACACATTTTGGTGAATATCGTATTATCGTATATGCAATATAGAAGATATTATAGCATATTGTATTATTGATAACACACATTATTGACATGTCATCTTATCGATAACACGCTATGGCGAATATCGTGTTATCGATAATACATTTTGGCGAATATCGTATTATTGTATATACGATATAGAGGATATTGTAATATATTGTATTATTAATAAAATACATTGTTAGTAATTTATTATATTGTGTTATCAATAACATACATTATTGACATATCATGTTATCGATAACATGTTATAATATATTATGATGAATATTATGTTATCGTATATGCGATATAGAGGGTATTATATTATGGGTTGTTGGCTCAAAGAATACATACTGCATTATCAATAATATGTTTTATTAATATATCGTGTTATTGTATATGTGATATGGATTAAGTGTTGGACACGGGCCTTGTGGAGAGTGAGATCTTTGGTTTGTTTAGTAGGAGTTTTCCTTTCGTTCTCGCATTCTTGGAAGTCTTGTGAGTCATGAAGAGTGGATTTACTCCACCCGATTTTCTTCCGATTTGTTGTACTTTAAAAAATTATTTCTTTTTGTCGCGTCCAATCTCCAATTGCTGTAAATCTCCGGAGTCTTTTAATCCGTTCTAAATGCAACCAGTTTTAACTGAGGTGATTGGTTCTTGTTCGTTATCTGGAACACAAGATTAAAGATAAATTTTTTATTTTATATCGATCATTTTTAAGTGGGTGTATTATTTTTTGTATGTTGTATGTTTTAATTTTGCTCATATAAATTTATACCATCGTCGGTAATTCGTTACTAATAATAAAATAAAAAATTTATTATTTTGTCTATAATCTTTAAAAGACAAAATATTTTGCGGCGCAGGGCTGCCATAAGAGATATTGCCGCATGTTCTTGTCTTTGAGCCTATGCGGCTTCTTTTGTTTAAAAAAGCAAGAAAAGAAAAAGTAAAAAAAAATCCTTTGTGTTAGGGAATTGATTTCTTTTGTACTTATTATGCCCCCTCGTCTCACATAAATGGTCCAATTTGGTTTTGAAAATAAATTAATTTTAATTTATTTAGAAAAACTAAATAGAACAATTGATGTGGGATATTGGGAGTATACACATACAGGGTTGTTTGTGCAGGAGACCACCTTTAAAGCTATAACTGATCATCTGCATATTGTTATGTAACAATTTGACATCGAAAAAGAATTGGGCAAATATATATAAGCCAAGGAAAAGTTAATGAGTCTGGGTCTATGAATGACGTTGTGAGAGGGGAGAGCAAATGATTTATGGTTCATATCAGTTGGGTGGGCACTCCCATCACAACCGGTGAGAGTGTATCTGACTGAGTGGGCAGTGCCCACTTAGCTGATCCGAATCCAAACCCATATGCGCCTAAATAATGTGCACTGTGTGATGGCTCAGCTCACAAGTCGCACATGAGTAACGGCAATTGAAGTTGGTGTACCAGTTGTTGCAACGAAATTCTTCTAAGGAAATGTTTTAAAGTTTGCTTTTAGCAGTTGGAAGGTGTCAAGCTCGTGCTTTTCTTTTCCTTATGCGAAAAGTGGATGCGCCTACTCACATAAACGAACGCCTCTAGCACTATATTATTAAGTAATTATCAGATTCACCACTCTCAGAAACTAGCTACCTGCTTCCCTGATTTTCTTGGGATCAACGGAAACCTGTCAGTTGAAATATTTAGCATCAGAAACACATCTGCTTCGCATGCATCTCTTTCGGTTAATTTCGCATAAATCCGTTTACCTTCCGGATCCTTAAAGCAAATCCCCTGCTGGGCTACCCAACTTTATGTACTGATCGAAATTCGAAGCCAAATGAACTCATTAAGGCCTTGGAAGGTAGCAACTCTCAACGTAGCTAAGCAGAAAATGACGTCTCTTTCCGATTGTCTCAATGGGAGCCTGAGCAAGGCACTATTAACAGCTGGCTTGCTGTTTTACCTGCTGTATATTTTTCTTTCTGGCAACAACCCTGCTGTCCAACCTTATGGGTTCTTCTCTCATTTAGGCTCCAAGAGGTGTGGCGCTTCCCTCAGTAGCAGTAGCGATGCTGATCACAAAACAGACATCAGCAATATTGTGTTCGGCATTGCGGGCTCAGCCAGAACATGGAAGTATCGGGGGCCCTATGTGGATCTATGGTGGCGTCCAAACAAAACTCGCGGATTCGTTTGGTTAGACCGAACCCCGTCGTTCCCCTGGCCTGCTTCCTCTCCACCTTACAGAATCTCCAAAGACACCGGCAGATTCCGGGCATATGCCAAGCATGCAATGCCATTCGCAATTCGGATGGTAAGGGTCCTCATAGAGAGCTTCACAGCTGAGACCCATGACATGAGATGGCTGGTGATGGCTGACGATGATACGGTCCTGTTCCTGGACAACTTGGTGCAAGTCTTGAGCAAGTATGATCACGAGAAGTACTTCTATATTGGAGGGATTTCTGAGTGCATCTCTCAGAATTTCGAGCATTCTTTCGACATGGCATTCGGGGGAGCGGCTTATGCCATGAGCTTTCCACTTGCCAAAGCGTTGGTACGGATTCTAGATGATTGCCTCAAGAGGTACCAGACTCTGTATGGGAGTGACCACGTCGTTCAGTCTTGTGTTGCAGAGATTGGAGTCCCTCTCACTAAGGAACTAGGATTTCACCAGGTAGTACCTGATCAATTTTTCCCCATCAATTGGGTAGTTCTTGGTCGAAATATGGGACTTATGATTGTCAGCGTTTGTTGTAGATTGATCTACATGGTGACATATCGGGTCTGTTATCTGCTCACCCACAAGCTCCTCTTCTGTCGTTCCATCACATCGACTTTGTGGATCCAATCTTCCCATCGATGACCCGCCTTCAGTCCCTTGAACACATATTTAAAGCAGCTGAGGCCGACTCCTCCCGGCTCCTGCAACAAACCATTTGCTACGATAAGCAAAATAACTGGTCTTTGTCAATCTCATGGGGCTATTCCACACAAATATACGAAAAAATCCTGCCACCGAGCGTATTACAAAGGCCCATCCAGACGTTTCAGGCGTGGAAGAATACAGTGAGACCACCTTTCATGTTCAACACGAGGCCTTTGTCTCATGATCCTTGTGAAGCTCCACACATGTTTTTCTTTGAATCCGGAGGAGCAGCAAGCAGGTCCGACATGATTATCACCAAGTACGTTCGAAGATCACCCCGTCGAACTTACAATTGTACTGCATTTGGTATTCACTCAGCAGACGAGGTAACAGAAATTCAAGTTCTGTCACCGAAAAAGAGACTGGAGGGGGTGAGTGTAGTTCACAGTTAACTCCGACATCACAAAAGATATATAAGTTCATTTTTTTAATTTCTTTCTTTGTATCAATTAAAATCTTATCAGGTCGGAAGGAGAAGGGAATGTTGTGAAGTCAGACCGGCATCCGGAAGAGAAATAATTACTGTGAGGATAAGAGCTTGCCTGGAAAATGAAGTGGTAGCCTAGTTGTGAAAGTCTTTCTGTGCCAATGAAATTCGGCTTGTGACAGCAAAAGATGATTTTGACATTGTTGGGAGATCTGAAGGTGAGGGAAATTCCCAAAGAACGCCTATTTCTTCTTACCCCCGGGATTACTTGTTTATCTTAATAAAACATAAAATATTGCTCATGCATACCTTTATTGCCCCTAATTTTTTTCTTCTCTTTCTTCTTGGCCAAAAGTGGGCAGCAGCGTTGTGTCATATTACTTGAAATAGATATAAGTGTATTACTCGCATTATTGGAGGAAGTATGTTAAAATATTGGCGCCCGTACACAGGATTTTTGTGAAAATTTGCTATCGGGAATTTGCAGATTGAAGAAGGTAATAGTGAAAGATGTAACCTTGTTGCCTTTAGCTTGTGAGAACTGAAAACTTCGGAAGTGCGAGGAACTGACCACACAAAAATGTCTATGTTTATGTTTACTTGGTACAAAAAAAAAGAAGAAAATTAACAGTCTGATTATCATATCCTAGGAAGCTAAATAAAACTATAATGAGAAAAATATACTAGTCACAAATTAGAATGTAAGCACATGCAATAAAAGAAAAACCACAAGAAGAGTTGTAGAGGATAATAGTGGCATGCCGATTTGAATCTGGCTTTAGGATGCGTCAAATTCATGCTGTTGAAGTTATCTGAACTTTTATCATTCTTCTTCCGTGTCATCATGTGAGAAATTTTTTTTGCAAAAGTATACTCCCGTCCTATATTAATAATTATATTTAAAATAATATTAATTTTTATTGAATAGTAAAACTCGTATCTAAGATAATAGAAAATAACTTTATGATACTCTTTTT
This sequence comes from Saururus chinensis, assembly GCA_035235625.1. Lineage (NCBI taxonomy): Eukaryota > Viridiplantae > Streptophyta > Magnoliopsida > Piperales > Saururaceae > Saururus > Saururus chinensis. Next base: position 41,800,768 of record CP141145.1, read on the forward strand.
TAAGTACTGAGTCACTTAAATTTAATAAAATAGAGCTATTAATATAGAATAATTTTTTTACTGAATAAATCTATTAATATAGGATAAATGGAGTAGTGTATTTTGGGCTCCAATGATGCGTCGTACACTTGCATGCTCCGATGCTCGTGAAATGGTCGTTTGAACTTCATTATTCTTCTTCCGTATCATCAAAGAGCAAACATATGTCTTCACAGAATGTTGAGATAATCACCATCAATGTGAAAAGCTAAGCATATGCATCTAAAATTCCTGTTACATATGTTGACAGCATTACAAGGCTCCTAACAGATGCAGACAATTTTCAAACTTAATGACATACTGTATGTACTATTAAACAAACACGCCTCACATAGACCCACTGATCCAGTTTTTTTCTAATTAATATTAGCTATCATTTTTATCTGCAATAAATTGGACGTCCACCCTATAAATATTATTCTCTCTGTCTTAAATTAATAGTTTCATTTGACAAATTTTTTATTTATATTAATGACTCTATTTTATTAAATTTAAGTGGTTAAATACTTAAAAGAGAGTATCATAAGTTTATTTTCTTTTTTCTTAAATATAATTTTCTACATTTATTTTTAGAAGAGCTTTTAACCTTTAACACTTTAACGAGGCAGAAGCTCTACCTAACATAACGAACATGAGAATTATTAGATGATTAGATAAGGAGATCCGGGCGTTAATGTAGTGGGAAATTGGTAGAAAAGCACAAAGACGTGACCACAAATGTCGCATTTTTCTAAGTTATTCATAGAAAATCAACAGTGCATATATATATATATGTCTGCTTGCCATGCATTCATGATGCGAGTTGAGTTGTCAAAAAAAGACAGACGTGCATACCATGCAGCCATATTTCGATTCTCTACATTTCTCTGTATTTGTCTGTCAGTTAAGTTAAGAATCTTTCAGTTGCTCATCAAGATTAAAATGATGAATTAAACAAGTATAAAATACGATGAAAATAAACAAAACTACTCCCGTCCTAGCACAATGAGCTAAAACTAATTCTTGGGTTATCCTCCCAGCTGCCGAACATATCGATCATTCCAAGTTTTCCTTAATTCTCTTGTCAATTTCGTTTTCTCTTCCTTTTGTCTCATTCTTCTTCGTGGAGTAATATTTACAGAAAAGAGGGCATGTGTCTTTTCGTTGGCAATGTCAGTAACTACGGTGGAGACAAATTTTCTCCGGCGCCGCACTTCCGTAATTTCATCGTGATGCTATTCCGCCTGACCATTCCGCCGACCTCCGTGCAGTATCTCCGTGGTGCCTGAGCAATTACATCAACATCCGGAATTGTTATCACGTCTGAATTCTGCAAACAAATTATTGTATTAACCAAAGTAAAAAGGGAGCTAAAAATGACGATGTTGGTACCTTCTTCCATTCTCCAAGCCCCATTTTTGGAGACGAAACCTCGATCCACCTGATCTGCCGAGCCTGTTCATATTCAGTCTGATTACAATTAGGCCGATCCGAGTCGTCGAATCTCTCGTAAACGGTGAGCGTGTCCCCGCTACCGTCGCCCTTCTCCTCCACCCGTTCCATGAAATAAAGCAGCGGCTGCCGGCAAACGTCCTGCTCCCAAGGGCGGGTGTCAAACGTGAATGGCCCGGAGCTCCAGGACCTCCAGGACACGAACGTCTGCATGACCGAGCCCAGCTCCTTGGGCGTCAGGATCCGCGGGTACAACTGGGCCGTGTACCCCCACGACACGGACACCGACCAGTTCGTCTCCCGCTCGTAGCCGAAGCTCTGCTGGAGAGCCCGGCCCGGGTCCGCCCGCGATGCCGCCACGAGCCTCTGGACCGCGTCCAGCTGCGTGGGCGCGAAGGGGAAGATGGGCTTCACGTAGTCGAGGTGGTGCAGGGTCACCAGCGGGGCCACCGGGTGGGCAGCTAGCAAGCCGTAAGCCTCGCCTCTGACGTCCAACTGCAGCGAAACCGTAAGTAATTCAGAGCACTTCCAAAGGTTGTTTGGAGTTTGGACCAATTGCAGAAACTGAATCAATTAAATTCGCCTTAAGGTTCGTAGACGCATTTTACAGCTAACCAACACAGCATTCCAGGCCAGAAAACAAACCTTGAAATAGATATGGATGCAATGTGCATAGAGTTAGTTTGAGGATTTTACGCACATGATCCCGATAATGATCTATAATTTCTTACTATATTAAGAACTGACCATGTAAGAGTTGTAAAGAAGTCTAAACTAGTGGTCTCATGCACGTATCATTCATTGACATAACCTAATCCTAAAGCACGATCGACTCTCTCAAAGTCGTGCTTAATTTGTCTCTTGATCAGTTGGCAGCATATGTAGTTGGAGCTTCAGTCAAGCCCAGATGTGAAAGGCCACCCTGCCTCCATCCCCTTGGGTTGATTCTATGCATGATATGCTGAGACGTGACCCCCTCATGACAACACAGTCTTAACATTGTCATTCAACCCAATTAATCAATGGTCAAGTTCAAGAACTGCACCAACCGTATCAATAGCGCACACGGAAGCTCACAGTCCGCACACTCAATTATGTTTTTACGTGCAATTGGTGCATGAAACTCTCAAGTGCACCATCTGTTGGGTGAAGGTTCACCGTTTCCAAAACCCTAATCATTCGTTAGATTTAATTCTGAATCACAAAATATGAAAAACTAGAGGAATTAAGTCTGTTGGTAAAGAAGAAGAATTCTAATGAAGCCAAAGAGAAGCAATCAAAGATAAAATGGAGGAGCAATTGAAGGCATACCTGGTGGAAGCCGAGTTCCCTGGTGAGAGGAACCCCAAGCTCGTTCACGCAGGCGCCGACCCTCTGGTCGCTGCCATAGAAGGAGGCGTACCGGTGCAGGCAGCCGTCGAATATGCGGGCGAGCTCTTCAGCCAGGACATAGCTTATGGCGAACCCGCCACCACCAAAGGCCATGCTGTAGGAGTGGATCATATCCTGCTCTACGCTCTCCGACACGCCCCCAATGTAATACATCTCCTCATGGTCGTACTTGCTCAACACCGAGACCAAATTCTCGGTAAAGAAGACGGTGTCATCGTCCCCAATCACGTACCACCGCACGTCTTTCTCCCTCAGCCCAACACTCTCGACAAGGACCCGGGCCAGCCGCACCGCCGCCCGCGACCCATACCAGCACGTGAACGGGAACCGCGACGAGTTCTCCGATACCTGGTGCACCGGCCCGACCCCGTCCCACGTCACATTGGGCCGCTCGTCGAACCAGACGAACCCCCGAGTCCTGTTCGGGTCCCACCAGAGCTCGCTGTACCGCCGGCGTGCGGGCCATGTCCCTGCCGACCCACCGATGCCGAAGAGGATGTGGGAGATGTTGGTCTCGTTTATAGCGAATCCACTGGGGGGCCCCACCGGCCGCTCCGCGTGATTGAACTGCTCGAGCTGGATGCGGACGAACTCCTGGCGCTTCCAGGGCGGCTGCCCGGCCGCCAGGGCGTAGCCCACCCAGAGAAAGGAGGAGAGGAAGAGGAAGGCGAGGGCGCCCTTGAGAAGCCGCCAGGAGATCTCACCATACCTCTCCGTGAGGGAAAGAAAGGGTTTGCAGGAGATGGTGGAATGGCAGTTATTGGCGTCCCGCTTGTGTAGCATTCTTAATATGGGGTGGGGCGGCGGAGGAAGAAGAGGAAAACAGAGACGACGATCCAAAATATGGGCGGTAGAGAGAGAGAGAGAGAGTAATCTATGGAAGGGGGAAGTTGCAGAGGGATAGACCAATGGCAAAACAAAGGGGTGGTTGTTCAAAAAGGGGATGGGGGAGGAGATGATTGGCGTCTCTTTCGGGTGGGCGGAGAGAGCTTACCGTCTCCCTTGTTTGCCTCCTGTCAAGCCAGAGAGCCCAGGCCGAGGACGGCGTCCTTCTTAAATTGCAACAGTTGCGAGAGAAGGCACTGATGTTCCAGAAATTTGCAAGGAATGCCCCTCTCGCGCGTCCGGATGCCGGTCCAATGAGATTGTGACTTCGGTTTGGTGGGCTGGCACTTCGGCCAAGGAAGGTTTTCCTTGTTTGGGTTTGGACGTAGATCCGAACAGAATTGCGAGATTAGTACGTCGAAAAATGCTTCTTTTACGTTATGGGAGCTGACGGACATCATAATACTTGTTTGATTATCAAAGGAGGATTTGAGGGTATGCACCATTTATGTTGAAAAATGGGTCTCACTCATCAACTGTGATGGGATGATGAAATATATTTTTGACGTATGTTTTTTTAACATAAAGTTAGCATTACTCTGAATCTAATAATCCATCTTTGTATTATGGGAGCTGATGGACATCATAATACTTGTTTGATTATCAAAGGAGGATTTGAGGGTATGTACCATATATGTTGAAAGGCATTGCTCGCTAAACAATCATAAACTATACGGTATGAACAAAAGGTTTTAGGCAAGTTATTCATCCCAATTAAATTAATTTGTTAAAGAGAACCTTTCAAACAGAAGAGAAATTAGTTTGAATTTCTGAAGCTAAATGAGCTCGCAATATATATCAAAACTCAGGGAGTTTCCTCAACTTGCAGAGAGGAACATGGAAAAAGGTACTCATAAAAGGCTTAAGGGCCTCCAAGATGTTGAATTGAGAACTGCAATAACTAGAATTTAGAGTGTAACTCTACTCCATGGTATATCTTGGTAAAAGGTTTTCCTTTAAATCAGTTCGGCCATCTTTAAGACTATATGATGGGGCTGTAACACTATTCCTTGCTTTGACAGAACTGTCGTGTTATTGAACATATTTCGGTAACATGGTAGGCTATTTATAATGGACTTTTAACTGCTTAAAATATGTTATAGAATGTGTCTATATATGCCTCAATAATTCCTTTATGCCTTAATAACTCCATAAACCCCCTCATAAATTTTAAGTAAAACAGGGCACTGAAGAGATTATTGAGATATATATAGACGTGTTCTACAGTCCTATGTTATTTTTGTTTTTTTATTGAAACTCGGGTAGCTTATTTTCCAATTGCACCTTTCCTAGATGTAGTTAGATATTTATGTTAAAATAATAATGCTATATTTTTAAGCTTCATCGACCATTCGTACAGGTACCATTCTAAGAATTATGCTTTACACTTCTCTCACACCGATGGTTAGAGAAGAATTCAAGGATCTTTGTAGAAACTAGTTAATTGATACAAGTTTTCAAAGCATTTTGTCCACAGTAGATAATATCATTGATGTTTTTTCTCTTAAAAAATATTTTTTGAGGCATTACGTCAAAATTACTGTTATCTGCCTTTGAATTTTGTAGTTTTCTCTTTTCCCTTGTAGATCTGTGTTTTGAGGTTTAATAAACTTATACTTAACTAAACAACATAATGAAGATATAATGTGATTTTAAAGCACAAAACCTGCAAATTCTAGTTTATTTTAGCCCAAAGGCTTTTTGAATCTAGTTATCCTGATTATCACCAAGGAGTTCTGTAGTTCCAGCTGAATCCAAATGAATTGACCAGCATCATCGTACTTTTGGAGCATAGTCATTAGAACATTTGGGAGTGATACCCCTCAAACATGTCAAACCTCAAAAATTGTTCAACCATAATGTACACATCATAATGATACACACATATCTTAAGAAAAAGATTCGAAATTCAACTCTCCATGAGGTTTACACATTTTTAGGTTAGAACTTAACTTGGAAAAAAATTGCTCAGGAGCAACTTTGTGGATTAGCATTCTCCAATTAATCTAAAGTAGATAATAGGTGGTCAGCATTTGATTTTGCATGCCAGACCATGATGTGGATCCCACTAAGAAGGACACTCGTGGCCGGGCATTGTGCAGCATCATGTTGCGTAGTAGGTTCGTACAGGCGGTAGGTGCCGACTGCCGGCATAAACATAGACTGCTGTCATGGTGAACGCCACCGATTATGAGTACTCTTTCTTCTCCGCCTCTCCCTAAAACTGCAATTAATGACTTTCAGCTTGACTTCCACCGAGAGTAGATATGTGAACAAGAATTTTTCTCCCACATTTTTTTAGCAGAGAGCTTCCTCCCAAAGATTAACGGTCACCATTTCAGTGAAGATGAAAGCCACGCCTTCCAGCTTTTTGAGGAGCATTAATTCGTAGAGATAAGCTTGAGCTAAACATAACATTTGGTCCAACTGTTCCAAGGCGTAGATCACAAACTTAATGCACTTTTCTTATGACTAAATTTAAAAAGCGTAATCTACAAGTGCAATTCTCGTGTTGTCAATAGCAAGCTCGATGGAAGAGGAACTATGAAAAAGGTGACAAACAATGAAGGTACAGGACATGGTATGTTCAGGTGATTGTTGAGATGGCTTAATTGTTAAGAATAATAGAACGTCTGCGGCAATGCCCGATTCGTAAATTAACTGTTGCCTGTGTGAAACACCGAAAGCCTTACGTGTACAATATGTAGACAATTCCGTTTAATTTCTACATATCCCAAAAATGAATCAAGTCTGCTCAGCAAGGAGTTTTAAATCATCTTGACATGCTGAAGAATGCGTAGTTTATACTTCCAAAGAATTTTTGTATATGTTTACGATAATCAGTCAAGTACACAGGAAAATTAATGTAAGACAATGGAACTGTTGAGATCCTATTGGTTTAAAACTTAGGAGGCGTTGAATGCAGTTCAATGGAAAACATATATAGAAATGCTAACTGAAAGAAAGTGAACAGCTATTGTGATGCGCGAGTCAAAAATACTCTTATGTATAACAACATAATGTATAAACAGCTATTGTGATGTGTCATATGATTATGAAGTGACGCAGTGCTGTGAATTGAGATTTGTGGAAACTGTAATGAATGAGGATCACTGAAGCATTTGATTAAACACATGTTGCAAGGTATCAATACGAAGAGCTATTTTTGGTATTCACTAACATTTCAAATCTGGCGGTGTTGGTTTAATGAGTGATTACGTGAAACATTGAGGGGCATTTGTGAAATTTCAGTTTAACAAACGGTCAATAATGTGGTTAGTCATTTTGCTCGAGCAGAGGATTTGGGAGAAGTGCTGGGAAAAGAAGAGTTCGGTTTTCTGGAGGGGAATCTTAAATGTGTTCCGAAACATCCGGATCTGGGAGATGAGATCTAATCGGTATAAATAAGTTTGTGAAGCTGAATGGGGGGATTTTTTGGCGAGCTGATGAAATTTTCTTTCCAGAAACTTCTGGATCTAAAGTTCGACGTCTTTGTTCTCATGGAGTTGAGAACCTCTCGTTGTGGATTCAGCAAGGCTTCTTTTGTTGCTTGTGGATTCAAGTAGTTCAGGTGGATTCCTGCTAGTGTTTAGTTTTGCTTGTCATTTGTTGTTGTTGTGGTTTGAATTCAGTTCTGAATTGATAAATTTGTTGATTTATTGAATGAATGGAGCTATAAGAAAAATTTGTCTGTAAATTCTATTAAGTACATTGTCATCCTTAGTTCTCAGAATACAATTCCGAATTTACAACATTGAAGTTCTACATCTCAAAGTGTTGTCATTGTTGCTGAGGAACTATGATTGCGTCAGTTGGTATCAAAGCCTCTATTTCATCACTCTGTCATGGCAAATAGTGAAAACTCCAATGGACATGTAGACATGCGGGAAATAAGTCAGAGAATGGATCGAATTGAGCAGATGTTGCAGCAACTAATGCTCAATCAAATTCATCCACAGTTTACAAAAACATCAGAGCCAGCTCATCCGACATTTGCGGGGACTTCTAAAAGACTATTTGTTCCTCCTGTTCGACCACAAAATGCCTCTACAGCAGGAAGACAACAAACTTTCTTTCAAGCTGGTTCAAATCCTGTGAATATTACTACTGGATAGAAAAGGAATTGGAGATGTCCGAATGGTACAGTACCACCATTTAAAGATGATGACTCCAATGAGGAGGAAATGGGCAATGTGGGAAGGACAGATAGAAGAGGTGAGTTTTCAAATTCTCAAAATTACAAAATGAAAATGGACTTGCCTTCTTTTGATGGTTATATGCATATAGAAGATTTTTTAGACTGGCTTTATGAGGTAGAAATTTTTTTTGATTATATGGAAATTGATGAGATGAAGAAAGTGAAATTGGTAGCTTCATAAGTTGAGGAGTGGGGCCTCAGCTTGGTGGGATCAATTACAGTTGAGCAGAACTAGACAAGGCAAACAACCTATTCGATCTTGGCATAAAATGAAGCAGTTACTCAAATCCAGATTTCTGCCTGCAGACTATGATCAAATGTTATTTCAGCAATACCAAAGTTGTCGACAAGGCAATAGATATGTTAGGGACTATGTTTCTGAATTTTTAAAGCTTTCAGCTCGAAATAACTTGTAGGAATCAGAAGCTCAACTAGTTTCCAGATTTATTCATGGCTTGAAATTTACGTTGCAAGATCGATTTGCTGCTCAGACTATTTATTCCTTACATGAAGCCATCCAAATAGCCAGCAGGTTGGAATTGCATTTGGAGAAGCAAAATAGCAGGAGTTTTACTAACACAAGAGTACCAAACATAGCAATTCAGCAGCAGAAATTCAAATCTGTATTGACTGATTTGAATTATAATAAATCAGTGAAAATAGAAACAGGGAAGCATTTCCAGAAGGATGTTCCAGGAACTAGTTCTTTAAAATCAAACCCCTATGCTCCTCCACCACCTATCAAGTGCTATAGATGTGGGTAGCCAGATCATAAATCTAATGTCTGTCCCCAAAGAAAAGTTGCACATTTGATAGTCAATACTGCTAACGAACAAGACAGTCATGAGTTTTCTGATAACTCAAGTCAAGAAAATGAGGCCGAAGTGGAAGAGGTAACTAGTGACAATGGTTTGGACTGTGATGATAACTCTTTGGCTTTGGTTGTTAGGAGGATAATGTATTCATCTAAGCAGCAGGATCATAATCAAAAGCACACTTTGTTTCGAACTAGGGGTACTGTTAAAGATAGAATTTGCAATGTTATTATTGGTAGTGGGAGTACAGAGAATGTAATTGCTTAGAGTGTGGTAGACAAGCTATAATTAAAAACTAAAACACATCCTAATCCGTATTCCATTGGGTGGATTAAAGAAGTTGGTGATATAAAAATTACAAAGAGGTGTTTAGTTCCATTTTCGATTGGAAAAAATTACAAAGCCAACATTATGTGTGATGTCATAAACATGGATGCTTGTCAACTGTTATTGGGCAGGCCATGGCAATATAAAGTGGATTCAACACATCAAGGTAAAACAAATACATACTCTTTTCAATTTAATGGAATTACAATTAAGCTTTTGCCAGATCTGTGTATCAAATCTACTACTAAAAGTTCAAAGAGTAAAAAGGTTTTTCTATTCACTTCTAATCTAAAGAAGAATATCGACAAAACTATTCCTATGCTGGCTTTGGTGGTTAACAAAGTTGAAGACTGTGCTTCCAACATACGAGAACAGTTAAAATCCCTTTTCACTGAATTCAAAAGAATTATTTCAGATGATCTTCCTAATGAACTACCACCTCGGTGAAATATTCAGCATCAAATTGATCTTATACTAGGTTCAAGTTTACCTAACTTACCCCATTACAGGATGACACCTAAAGAGCACCAAATCTTATAGGAACAAGTGGAGGATTTGCTAAAAAGGGGTCTAATAAGAGAGAGCCTTAGCCCATGTGTTGTACCTGCTTTATTAGTGCAAAAAAAAGATGGCAGCTGGTGGATGTGTATAGATTAACAGAGCCATAAATAAAATAACAGTCAAATATTGGTTTCCTATACCTAGATTGGATGATATGCTTGACATACTTCATGGAGCCAAGTTATTTTCTAAAATAGATCTTAAAAGTGGCTATCATCAAGTAAGGATCCGCAGTGGTGATGAATGAAAAACTACTTTCAAGACAAAAGAGGGACTTTATGAATGGATGGTCATGCCTTTTAAGTTATCCAACGTTCCCAGCACATTCATGAGATTGATGGTTCAAGTTTTGAAGCCCTTTCTTGGTAAATTCGTAGTAGTTTACTTTGATGATATCCTCATCTTTAGTACATGCGAAGCAAATCATTTAATACACTTGAGACAAGTCTTGTTGCTTTGCAAGACAACAACTTAATCATCAATTTTAAAAAATGTATGTTCCTAACTGAAGAGTTGATTTTTCTGGGATATATTATCAACTCTCAAGGTATTCATGTTGATCAATCCAAAATACAGGCAATAGTTGATTGGCCAGTTCTAAATTCAGTGACTGAACTCAGAAGTTTCTTGGGGATGACTACATTTTACATGAGGTTTGTTCAAATTTTCAATATGTTAGCTGCTCCACTGACAGAATGTTTGAAAAAGAATTAGTTTCAGTGGTCCACAACAACAACAGATAGTTTCCAGCTCTTGAAAGAAAAATTAGTTTCTACACCTATTTTAGCTCTGCCAGATTTTAACAAAGTCTTTGAAGTGGAAACTGATGCACCTTGTATAGGAGTGGGTGCTGTTTTGGTACAAGAAAACAAACCTATAGCCTATTACAGTGAAAAATTAAATGAGTCTCACAGGAATTGGTCTGCCCATGCTTTGGAATTTTTTGCAATAGTCCAAGCTTTAAAACATTGGCGGCAATATTTACTTCACAGGGAATTCATCCTCCATACTGATCATCAATCATGGAAGTTTTTGCATTCTCAACAAAAGGTCACAAGGATGCACACTAGATGGATTAGTGAATTACAAAAGTATACATTTGTTATTCGACACAAATAAGGTCAAGTAAATAAAGTTGCAGATGCCTTGAGTAGGCGCTCTACTTTATGAATTACTCTTCAAACTTCCATTTTTGGTTTTGAATCCTTACCAAAGCTTTATGCCATTGATCCCAATTTTCATGAAATATGGAAACAGTGTCTTGACAATCCATAGTTTAAAACAAATTACCAAGTTGTTGATGGATTTCTTTATAAGGATAATCTATTGTGCATTCCTAAAGGATCTATGAGAGACCATTTAATCAGGGAATTACACTGTGGTGGATTGGGTGGTCATGTCGGCAGAGACAAAACATTGGGTTTGGTTAGAAGAAGGTATTATTGGCCCAATATTATCAAAGATGTCAGCAGGTTTGTTGCTAAGTGCATGGTTTGTCAAAAATCAAAAGGCCACGTTCAGAACACTGGTTTATACTTGCCATTACCTGTTCCTACTACTCCATGGACTGATATCTCTATGGATTTTGTGCTTGGCCTACCAAAGACTCAAAGAGGTGTCGATTCTGTTTTTGTTGTGGTAGACAGATTTTCCAAGATGACTCATTTTATCCCTTGCAAGAAAACCACTAATGCTACACATGTTGCCTTATTGCTTTTCAAAGAAATTGTTAAACATCATGGCATTCCCAGAACAATCACCTCAGACAGGGACAGTAGGTTTCTTAGCCATTTTTGGCTCACTTTATGGAAAAGATTAGATACACAATTACAGTTCAGTTCCACTTGTCATCCACAAATAGATGGTCAGATAGAGGTGGTCAATAAGTCTTTGGGCACATTACTTCGTTGTTTATCTAGTGATACTCCTAAGCAATGGGATTTATATTTGGCACAAGCCAAATTTGCATATAATTCTTTTGTTAATCGGTCTACTGGATTTAGTCCTTTTGAAGTCATTTATGGTCAGCTTCCACATCATCCTCTTGATTTTGTTGCGCATCATAAACAAAAGGGAGTTAATGTTAAAGTTGTTGATATTTTGTCAAAATTGCAATCTATCCATCAACAAGTGTTTCAGAGTATCTAGAAATCCAATCAGACCTATAAATCTGTTGCTGACAAACATTGCCGGGTTTAGGAATTTGATGTGGGTGATATGGTTATGGTCCATTTGTGTAAGGACAAGTTACTAGCTGGCAGTTATTCAAAATTGTCTTAGAAAAAGTTTGGCCCATTTCAGATTTTACAGAAAATTAATCCCAAAGCCTATATCGTGGATCTACCTTCATCATTTGCAATTTCAAATACTTTTAATGTCTCTAATCTTTTTGCATATCGTGCACCTCTTCAGATTTAGCTCGAGGTCAAGCTTTCTTTGGGTGGGATGCTATGACGCAGTGCTGTGAATTGAGACTTGTGGAAACTGTAATGAATGAGGATCACTGAAGCATTTGATCAAACACCTATTGCAAGGTATTAATATGAAGGGCTATTTTTGGTATTCACTAGCGTTTCAAATCTAGCAGTGTTGGTTTGATGGGTGATTACGTGAAACATTGAGGGGCATTTGTGAAATTTCAATTTAACAAACAATCAATAATGTGGTTAGTCATTTTGCTCGAGCAGAGGATTTGGGAGAAGTGCTGGGAAAAGAAGAGTTCAGTTTTATGGAGGGGAATTTTAAATGTGTTCTGAATCATCCAGATCAAAAAGATGAGATCTAATCGGTATAAATAAGTTTGTGAAGCTGAATGGGGGGATCTTTTGGCGAGCTGATGAAATTTTCTTTCCCGAAACTTCTGGATCTGAAGTTCGACGTTTCTGTTCTGATGGAGTTGAGAACCTCTCGTTGTAGATTCAGCAAGGCTTCTTTTATTACTTGTGGATTCAAGTAGTTCAGGTGGATTTCTGCTAGTGTTTAGTTTTGATTGTCATTTGTTGTTATTGTGGTTTGAATTCAGTTCCGAATTGATAAATTTGTTGATCTGTTGAATGAATAGAGCTATAAGAAAAATTTGTCCGTAAATTCTATCAAGTACATTGTCATCCTTAGTTCTCATAATACAATTCCGAATTTACAACATTGAAGTTTTACATCTCAAAGTGTTGTCATTGTTGCTGAGGAACTGTGATTGCGTCATGAAGTTAAAGCAAGTAGCTATTAGTCTCTCTCTCCCTCTCTATGTCTATGTCAGAGTATCTACGAATTTGCATGTGAATATGCATCAACTGATCTTTTCGTACTGCAACACAAGCTGAACAAGTCATGCCAGCTACCGTGAACTAAAAATAGCAGGTTAATTAGTTCCTATAAAAACAAAAGCAGGCTAGCCAGGTGATCTTGAGGCTTGACAGGTGATGAAGATTTTTCATTTGATATTGTACAATTCCTTATCAATGCTTTATTAAAAATTACTCTTGGAACAGCTGTGATTGAATTCTGTATCACCATCAACCTCGGTATAAGCAACACGTACCATCTTTAATAACTTTTTTCCCAAATCTTATCTACTTGTATAAAACCTAGGCTATTATGAGTAATCTAGCAACTCCTGGTGGTAGTAATATATTTGATGCATTTTTCAATATGTATCATATCATCGTCCTACTATACAAAGTAAATTGAGTGAAGATAATATTTTTGCCAAAACTTTCTATATTAACCTCATATTTTTTTTATAATGCCCTTTAATACATATTTGAACTAGTGTGTGATATTTTAATAAAATTATTTACTTAGATTTTTTTATATGAGAGCCACATATCAACATAATACTGATTGTTGTTGATGAGACATGAGTTGTACATTTTAGGTTATGTTAATTTTAACTTTGTAAAATTATATCTTGCACTCTTAAATTTAAATTCACTTGTGTTTTGGTTATTGTTAGAAAGCTCTTAACAAGCTTCATCAAATGAGATCCCACATAAGTGTAATTTCTTGAAAGTTTTTTGTGAGTCTCACACATATAACACACTTCTCGATAATAGATATTTATATTTTTTCCAATATTACACATGTTTAAATCCACTCAATTTTTACACCATTAGAAAATTCTTGACAAAATCTATCAAATGAGAACGTTGCAAAATTTATTTTGAATATGAATGACGTGCTCTACGATGCGAAGTTTTTATACATCATTGTCTTTATCAAACTATGACATAATATTCCATGAGATTTGGACTCAAAGTTACATACTACAAATATATATAAATTAGTATAGTGCATATAATTTAATGTACATGTAATTTATGATCATTATGCTCTTGAAAACATATATTAATTATTACTCTAGCAATAAATGAAAACTTTATTCAATACTTCCCTTCTAATTTGTTTTATTTTTTGTTATTCAATTTGTATTTACATGCGCAATGCGTATACATTCTTGCGGCGTGAGTCCTATTTGGCTATAGGACTTATTCAGGGGCAGTTTGGACTTTGTCTCTACAATACCTAAGTTATAAATATAAGAAGTGGAGGACGTGATTTGGTGTGAAGTAATCTAGACCAGAAAGTGTTGAGCCGCCATAACCCGGAACCAAAAGAAGCCAACGCAAAGAAAAACACAAAAAGAAGGAAAACATGAATATCTAGGAGAAGAAGTTGGAGTTTTCTTTTGTGTCTTGCATGAGGAGCGTTGCTAAGTAATCTTTATAATTCTCTTTTAACTATTGTTTTATCTGGTGGAGTTGTGTGATCTTGTGGATGTAGGCAGCAAGGCCGAACCATATTAAGTTCCCTTATGTCCTTTGCTTTCTTGTTAGCGTGTCTATGATCCATTATTCCGCAGTATAGGTAAAGAACAGTAGATTTATACTTTGTTCGCCTAGAACCAGAGAATAGAAGATTTATACTATGTTTGGTTAGAACTAGAGTATAATAAATTTATATTATGTCTGGTGGGGGCTTGTTTTATTTCCCTACACGTCTTGCATCTCGCATCTAAATTTGCTCTCGGCATCCGTCCTCCTCGGGGGGTGCAGTGAATCAAAGATGCTCAACCTCCTCCATTTTGAGTCCCAACCAATTTCTGTGTCTGCCCGAAATATACGAATTGTGGAAATTGTTGTCGACAAAGTTAACAAGACATCAAATAGGCATGTATTTAATGCACATTAGACATTATTTTTCATAGTAATTCTAATTAACTATGTTTTAATAATTTCTCTATATGTTTTACTTTTAACATATCTTAATTATTAGCCTAGTTATTGTCATATGGAAGGAAAACAAATTAAAAGTTTGTTATCTTATGAGGTGGATGGCACTGCATGCATTAAGCCTAGTAATAATAATCAGAGGTTAAAGAAAATTTTCACATGCTAAAAGTAACTGAGTAATTAGTGATCTAGCAAATACTAAAGTAATAGTTTACTAGATACTCTCTATGTCTAATATTAATAGTTATATTTTAAAAAATGTAGTTTTTATTGAATGAGAAATCTATATCTAAGAGAAAGGGAAAATAAGCTTATGATACTTATTTTTAAGTATCCAACCTCTTAAGTTGAACAAAATGGAATTATTAATAGGAAACAAATATTTTTTTGCTAAATGGAGCTATTAATATAAGATAGAGAGTATTAGATTAAATAGAACATAGATATGAACCTTAAACTGAACCCTTTTAATGTGCAGTTCAAAATCCAATTAGTATGCAGTATATGTTGTTTGAATAATCACTTAATGCAGCGAATCAATTCAGCTAACATCTGCATAATGATTTTTGTAAATTAGGTGAAATACCAGCAATAAGTTTGAGTATGATTGCGGTTTCTTTGCTCCTGGTCTTCTTGAAACGGATTGTTTTCAGGTGAAGGAAATGAACAACGCGTCTATTGAAGGAATTCAGACATAGAGCATAAGAAACTACATAGGAACACAGACAGCATTATTATTGTTAAGACAAAATCGATAAAATCAGTCACTCGTTATGTGATCATCTGGGCGACAAACAAAATAGGAACACGGAAACTAGATAGGAACACAATCAGCATCATTCTTAGCTAGAATAGTATCGAGCATTGTCACTCAAACTAAATAGGAACCAAGATAGCATGATTCTTATTCAGACAAAATCAATAATATCTGTCACTCGATCCTCTGAGCGAAAACAAAAAAAATGAAAATGACATAAACTTTAATTAATGTAAGATGCCATTTATTCAAGCTATAGATGCCGTTTGTAAATTGTAATACGCAAGCCAAAGTCGACTTATGACTGCAAAATTAATCGGCACAATAAAAAATTAAAGCATATCACTCGCGTTGGAATGGCTAAAACAAAAGATGCCAACAATAAATATATCTACATGGCTACAAGATTAACATCTCATAGATTTAACTAATGAACTAAAAAAGGAGAGGCATATTAATTGAAATTGATTCGAAGTAGTTACCATATGATGATACTTAAATCAAGCTACGCCTATGCTTTAATTCCAGAGACTTTCACTAGGGTTCATGACCAAGGCGAAGCTCGAGATCCAACTCCTTGACCAGACAGCAGTCGAACTGGGAACTCCTTTCATCTTGCCAGACCATTAAACGGTTTCCTCCAATTCGTGGCGAATCATCAAACAACTGGAGCTGCTTGAGCTCTATTCTGCAGTTCCCCTGATCTTTAGAGCAATCATTCTGATCATGGCGGAGAGACCACGGCAGGTTGTATCTGGTACTCCCATCCTCTTCATGCAATGACCTTGAACTGAAACCGGCCGATCTCGAAGCAAACAGCGGTTCTTTCATTGTACACAGTACATCCAGGATAGGCTGATCCTCATGAGGAGGGGGTGGCTTGATCATAATAGCCCTCTCTCTTCGATGTATGTTCATATGGCCACCAAGTGCCTGTGCGTTGGAAAAACCCCTCTTGCAAAAGGTGCAATCATAAGATCGAGCTGGGCAGGACGCCTCGTCTTGTTGGCCTGAGTCATTTGGGTCGGAGCTCTCCATGTTTCTAAAAATGCTGAGTGCATGGAGGGCACGGAGGCAGGGAAAGAGGGATGGGGAAGGAGGCGAGGCAGGCCGGGGGTCAAACTTGGACGATTATGCCTGCAGTGAACTTCTGTTTTCTTTTTCTTCTTTTTGATGAAACAGTGAGGTTTCAATTAGAGGAGAGACCTCATCAATCCTTCTGGTTCAATAGTTTATATCTGATGTACACTAAGTGCTGGCCTAGAATACCTTGATCCACCCAACCATGAATTTTGCCACTAAGTACGGCGATTGCCGGAATGTTTATTAAATATCAGTAGCCGGCATAGTTTAATAATACTCTCTCAGTATTCAATTAATAGCTTCATTTGACAAAAGAATTATATTTTATGTTAATAACTTCATTTTCTTAAATTTAAGTGGTTGAGTGCTTAAAAAAAGTATATTAAGCTTATTTTCTCGTTTCTTAGACAAAAACTACTATTTTTAAAATATAATTATTAATATAGAACCGAGAGAATATTTTTTTATTGGGCCAATTTAAGCATTTGACATCCTTGGTGCTGACGGATCAGTGTTTGATTTTAACCCTTTAAATATTTCTTGAGGCAGCCCATTTGCACAATAGTTTTCTCTTGCATTGTATATTTTGGAGGTCCTCCATTGCCTGCTACAGCCCTATTTTTGGGCATCTCGGCAAGAAGCAAAGAGGAGAAAGCTTTTGCCTTCATCCCCATGTCGTGATTAGGAGGAAATAGGATCCCATAGATTTCATGTTTGACAATTTCCTATGACGCGGCTTCCACCCTCTGCCTCCCACAAGACGGTTAGCCGTTGATAATGAGAGACTTGGGTTTACATTTTTCGAGGATACGCGAAATTAGGAGGTAAGACTTTACTTTTGAATAGAAAAATGTTTCAGCGACATCAAATTCACAGATGAAGTTAATTCATTGGACAGATACTTCTGATTGGTGAGACTCAGAAAAGTAAGTTCTACTAATCAACGATGTTCCACTGGATAATTTCTCGATGTGTAGAAGAAAGAATGAACCTTGACGTGAGTGCAATGTTATGGGAGGCCAATTGCCTGCATGGAAATGCCCTATATTATACAAGTTTCGCTATATTAAGAGCAGAAAGTGACAGCATTACAAGTCCTTTTTTCCATATAGCTTGAACTTCTAAAAATTCTAAAAATGAAACTTGTAGAAATATAATATAAAATTTAATATTAAGTAGGGTTTAGACTTTGTCATGTTTGTACACGCTAATATTATGGCCGTGAGATTTGATACAAAGCTTTGGGCGCTATGAACACCTAGTGCCCTATATCAACACTCATATAAACTATATCAAATGCTCCCTATGACCCATAAGTAATAGCTCTATTTGATCTTTTAAAATAAATTATTTTTAATCTATTTTAAAATTTTAAATATAGTTATTAATGTGGAACGGAGGAAGCAAGATTAATGTAATTTTTGGGACCTTATTTTTTACTCATTTCACTCATTATTTAATTACAACACCCATAAATTTTGAAAATATATCCCTCTTGCCCCATTTTTTTCTTGAAAAAAATACCCCCCTTTCCTCTCTTTTTCTCATGTACTAACAACTGCGGTGATGGATGGTGCTGCCACCCCAACTTGCTTTGGTCATGTCCTACTATGTTGTGCCCATATTGGAAATGATTGTAATTATTATTACGTCCTCCTTATGGTAGTCGCGGCCGGATCATGGCCACATCTAGCCACCAGGTCAAAGTTGGCCTATCATGGCCAAAGGCAACTGAGTAACAAAAAAAAACATAGGGCGAGGGGGGTAAAGGGGGGCAATGCTGACCACTACAGTGGTTATTGGTGATGGAGAAGGGAGGAAAGGAAAGGAAGACGTGTGGAAAATTAATAAGACAATTTTGATGAGGGGTCGTTGGGCAGACTGTGAGTAGTTTGAAAACAACTTTTTGGGGTAAGTGAGAAGAAGTCTGGGCCTCAATAGGAGCATTCATTAAACAAAAGCAGGACATCAATTGATTCCGAGAAAGAGTTGTCGAAGCCGACTTCACGTTAAAAATGCGAAAACCACCTTGTGCTACATTATTAATTACTGTGCTGATAAAGCCCCTTGCGGTTGGATCATGCGATGGTCAAGGTCCTCAAGGAGAAGGACTTCTTCTCTTAGTGGTCTTATGGCCGCAAGAATTGGTGAAACTGCAGCATTACAGCGTATGTCAACTAAGCATTCCAATCCCGCAACTTTGAGAAATTCTTGGGTGTTCATGGCAGCATCAGCCCGTGGACCGGTGCTGCATAACACAAATTTGTGCATATCACCCTCCATAAAACAATGCTTGCATTTTTTACATGGACTACAAGTTACTACACGTGTTATGCACTAATTATGATAAATGTTTTCCAGACAAAATTTGCATAACTAGTAGATATGTGGAGGGTAGAAATATAGAAACTGTGGGATCCAATTCTTAAATTTTTATTTCATTATTTTTGGGTGATGTGGCAACTTTTAATTGTAGATAACTAATCATAAAAACTGGTTAAGATAGACAAATCATTTTCGAGTATTGCTCAACTTGTGAAACTTCACAAGTGTGGTAAGTAATGAAGCAATGATGCACCATTAGTTCTCGCGTGCTCTTCATATAATAGTTGGCGCACCGAGACCTGCACGCTAATATGTGCACAAAATTTGATTCACCCTGGCTGCTTGCTTCACTTGACACTATGCCGGGGAAGCTTTGCAAGCCAATGACGATTCCTAGTTTTTCCTCTTACAACCCACATGGCATCGTATGGTCACCATTAAACTGCTTCAAACATGAGCAGATTCCTCTCTAACTTGGAGAGAGCTAAGCCTCCAACGAAGACAAACATAAACCCAAACATTAAACAGCATAAAAACCACAAAACTTTTGTAAAGAAAAATATTGTTTTTGTTTGTCAATTTTGGTATATGTTGGCCAGTTGCACACATATAATCCTGAACACTTTATATATTGAAGTAGACACTACATAAATGTAGTATTAACGATGCATTTATTAGTGACACAAAAATAAGCGCCTCTAAAAATAACTACTTGTAATACATACAAAAGCGTTGCAAAAAAAAAACTATTAGCGATGCATTTTATTATGCATCGCTAATAGTCATATATTAGTGACGCTTTATAATAAACGTTGCTAATAGTTCATCTATTTGTGATACTTTATACAAACGTCGCTAAAAAGTATATATTTTAAATAAAAAAAGAAAAAATCAGAACTACTAGTGACGCTTATAGCAAGCGTCGCTAATAGTCCAAATATTAGCAACGCTATGAACAAGCGTCACCAATAGCAGGATTATTAGCGATGCTTGTTACAAGTGTCGCTAATAATCCTGTTATTAGTTATTAATTTTAAATAAAAAAATTAAATTATTAGCGACGCTTATTTATAAGCGTCGCAAATATCATTCGTAATAGGGACACTTATTTACAAGCATCGTGAATAACTTTATTAAATAATTTTATTTAATAAATAATAAATAAAATTTTTAAAAAATCCTAAATATATTATATATTTTATTTAATATTCACTATTTGTATATATAGTAAATAAATATTAAATTTTTAATAAAAAGTAGTGTTAATAATAGATTAAACTTTCACTATTTAGATATAATATATTTTATTTCTTAAATTTTCTTATTAATTTTAAAATATAATTTATAATAAAAGAGAGAGTGAAGAGAGGGATCAAAGAGAGAAAGAGTCTAGAGAGAGGGGGAGGTGAGTGAGGAGAGAGAGAGCGAAAGGGAAGAGTGAGATGGAGGAGAGAGAGGGTGAGGAGAGAGAATGAGGAGATAAGAGGGAGAGAGAGAGAGAGGAGAGAGAGGGAGAGAGAAGGAGAGGGAGAGAAGAGAGAGAGGGAGAGAGAGAGAATAGAGAGAGAGAGGGGTAAGGAGAGAGAGAGTGAGGAGAGAGAGAGAGAAAGGAGAGGAAGAGATAGGGAGGGAGGGTAGAGAGAGGAGAGAGAGAAGCGAGAGATTTTTTTTAAAAAAAAATATTAGCGACACGTACACTAATAATGTCACGCCCTGGCGATGCCTGACCCGAGCCGAACCCGGTCCAGGGGCCGATCAAGCGCGCGGGGGCGACGAAGTGAAGATTGAGAAACAATTCTAGCGGAAGACTTAACCCTAACCACGGGCGATTAACAAAAAGACGGAGTGCGCACAATCCTTTGAGCAAGAGTAAATAAAAAGGGAAGGAAAGATGTTGCTTATCACAAAGTAAACAACAATCTCAAACCCACAAGCTTAGTTAAGTGAAGCCCATACCAGCTCAAAATAAGTCATAAGCATCACAATGGTAAAATGTGACATAAATCCAAAACAAGAACCCTACACAAAGGTTCTAAACACAAGCATGAAACAAAAGAAGGTAAATCACACAACGATCTCCAAGATCACATCCAAGCCATCTCCGACCTTTCCTCGAAGAGGAGATCCTGTCTGTGTGCGTGTCGTACCATGCAGCCCCAAATCAAAACACAAAAAGAGGGGTGAGTTTAACAAACTCAGCAATGCTTTTAATATCACTGTCAACGTTGAAAATACGATAGCATAGTAATGAGATCGTTCAGATCAAAGATTTACATGGTGCATCACTTTCTGATCACACATTCATATCACCTAACATTGCATCATAATGCATACATAATTCAACCTGCATAGATGTATCTCTAACATACATATTCCCACATGCATAGTATCAAATCAAACTGCATGGATGTATCTATAACATACATATTCCACATGCATAACATCAAAATCCACCTGCATGGATATATCTCTAACAAACATATTCCACATGCATTATATCAAATCAACATGCACGGATGTATCTCTAACATACATATTTCACATGCATAACATCAACATCAACCTGCATGGATGTATCTCTAACATACATATTCCACATGCATAACATCAAATCAACCTCCATCAAGGAGTAATCACACATTAATGTCACACAGACGGGAGCATAGACAAGGCCACGAAGGCATGTCATGGTCCAAAATTCTACACAAGAATTAAAGAAAGATCGGGGTTGTCAATCCCTAATACTGCTCGCCCTGGACAATCCTGGCCAAGGATGTCCCATTCTCACATAGAGAATCTAGAGCAGGGGTGTTCGCCCAGGGACATCTCCTGCGGAGGGAAGAGCCTGAGTTCTCACACAGAGAACCCTAGAACACGTGGTAACGGGGTGCACACGGCATACCACACTGGATTCTCAGGGTCCAGATGACACTCATAATAACATTCTCACAATCCGCAGGACAAGTACACAACTCGTCCCCACATCATTCAATTTAACAAGACTCAACCCGGGGAGTGCACTCGTTCCACACAGGAACTCAAATCAAAATATGTCCTTTTGGACCAATCAATTTGCGATTAATCCACGACCGATAAATCCGGCACACAATTCCATCACATTGCATCCAATCGGTCAAATTCGATTAATCACGATGAAGCCTCAATTGGAAATCCATTTTCATGATGCATGCAACATGGTACATACGTGGGCAAAGCATACATGAATCCTAATCCATGATAAGTACTCTCATTCATAATCACAATATCAAGCTTCAACATCATCATTTAACCCCCACATATGTGTGTGTGTAACTAGTAGAAGCATTTCATATAATGCATATCAACATGCTTAAAAATCAACTCACTACCACACTACACATGTGAATTTCTATCTAAACATGAATTCCAGCGGAAATCATAGAAGAAGAATCGTTGAAATCATGGCTAAATTCAAAACTCAACCACAAAGGCTAAACACATATAACATCACTCATTTCATCATTGAGTCATGGCATTCTCCAACATCCACACACCACTAACCACAATCTATTATGACAAATCAGTCCAACAATGGTTGTAGTCCTACTGAAAATATGCTTAACCAAAGGGAAACAACCATTCATAATTTTAAGATAACGATTCCAACATCATGCCACAAAACATAAGTCATTCCACCATCTCTAAGCATATATCTCAACTCCATAAACTTAATAGCATGCATTTCCAATAGCCTAACATAGCTTAAAACACTCCACATTCATATAAAATTGGCAAGCTAAAGTGGAATCATCCAAATAGACATCATATGCACAACATACAACTTCCTGTGTAGCCGATCGATCGCCCTTCAGGCTGTTCGATCGGTTACACGCAAAATTTTGAAATTTACAGTTCGGCCGATCGATTGATCACCCTGTAGGGTCGATCAATCGCCAACACGGCAGAACATTTATCTTCTTCCTTTCGCAAATCCAAACCGAAACACCATAGATAACACTTCAAATCCACATCTAACACCTTAATCATCATCAAAAGTCCTCCTTGACTTCCAAAACATCAAACCAAACCATAATAATGCAAAACCCTAAGAAATCAGGATTAAATAATTCCATTTTCTAATCTTACCATTAACACACCAAATCAAGCAAACCATTTCAAAATAAGCCAAAAATAAAGAGTTTTACCATGGATAAACAGAGATTTTGAAGACCCATTACCTCAGCACTTGATTAAGCTCAGATTGAAGAGTCACCCTTCTTGAAATCCTTGAAAACACAATGAGTTTGAATTAAACTCTAATAGAAATCGATTTACCCAAGAAATCCCTAATTAAATCTTAGATCTAGGGCTTGTTGGTAGTAAAAATTGAATTTTGAATGTTAGTGTTTGTAGTAAAAAACAAATCAATAGATTTTGATAATCAAAAACGAATTGAATCATGGGGAAAATGGTAGATTTGGAAGAAATTAAGAAGAAAGCCAAAGATTAGTGCTTAATTAGAGTAAGCTTACCTTAATTGGCTTCTAATTCGGGCCTAAGTGGGGATTAGGCCAGCCCTTTTTCCTTAGCCTATTCCCAAAAATGGAAATGCCTCAGGTTGCCCTTTTATAGTAAGGGTTGGGGTATGCATAGGTGTAACGTCCCGGATTTTATTACGATTTTTCTGCTATTTTTATCTGATCATTTTCAGCGATATATTATGACGCTTCGGCGTATTTGACTTCGGTATTCGTACCTGTAGAGCCGGGTCTCGGGTCAGTCGTGGGCCACGGGCCTGGACAGGCGTTCTAACGTGAAAAATCGTTGAAGAACGGAACTGCAGAGGATAAGTGAGAAAAAATAAATAAATAAAAATGAACAGGATCGGGCTCGGGCTCGCCCGATCCCGTTCTGGAAGCAGCGAGAACCACCCCCTTCCGGCCTTTCTCTGTCCTAGCCGCCGCCGGCCGCCGGTGGGCCGAAGGGCCACCGCCATTGGCTCCGCCCCGGCCGTGCAACGGCAGGGGGGCCACCGTCCCGGCCCCGACGGCCGCGCCGCCTCCTCCCCCGGTGAGCCCTCTCCCTCTGTATTTTGATCTACCGCCGCCTGTGATAGCCGGCAGTGGCCGGATGGCCGCCTTGGGTTCCGCCCCGGCCTGGCGACGGCCATACCCGGCACGGCGCCACCTGGTTCGGCCTCCCCGTTCATTTCCGTCCGCCCCCTTTTTCCCGGTTTGTTCTGTGTTTGGCGACTTGAGCCGCCGCCGTGGGCCGCCAAGGCCCGACCGGCCGGCCACGGCTCCGCCCTGGGCCGGCGACGGCGGCAGGCCACCCCTCTCGGCCCCAGTGGTCCTCCTCCGCCGCCCCAGCCTCTGCTCCGCCTCTCCCCTATTTTTGATTCCGCCAGTCCCTCTGTCTTGTGACTTGGCGGCGCCGGCGATGGCCGGTGGGCTCCGCCCGGCCTCCGTCCGGCCAGCCACGAGCCGGTGACGGCAAGGCCGCCGTCCTGGCCAGTCCCGTTGGCTCCCCCACTCGGATTCCTCCGGTTAGCCCTACTCCGCTCTCTCTGTGTATCTTGATTTTGCATCGCCGCCACTGGCCGGCAGTTACCGGACGGCCGCCGTGGGCTCCGCCCGGCCTCCGTCCGCCCAGTCACAGGCCGGCGACGCAGGGCCGCCACCCTGGCCAGCCCCATCAGCCCCCGACCAGCTTCCTCCTCCCCTGCGTATTTTCCCTCCGCCCTGTGCTGATATTTGTCTCGGGTGGCTGGCTGTGGCCAGTTGGACTTCGTCTGGCCAGCCTCGGCCCGGCGGCACTAGTGTAGCTGCCTCCACCCAGCTCCTCCCTACTCCGGCCACCTTCCCTCTGTGGCCCTACTTGTCCCTCTGGTCAGCCACTTTTGTTGTGGACCTTGACACCGCCAACGTAGGTTGGCAGTGGCCGAATGGCCACCATGGATTCCGCCCTTGCCTAACGACGGCTAGGGTTGGCCCTACCTGGGCCAGTTTGACTTCGTCTAACCCCTGCTCGTCGTTGTGCCCCTAGGGTTTTCCACCCGTTATGGACCATGGAGCATCGTTGGATGTCGAACACCCTTGGACCACCTTAGTGTAGCGGGTCTAAGCCTGGGGATGGCTGGCCGCCCTAGTGCGGCACCGCCCCTCTTCTTTCGGCATGGGCCAGGTTCCCCTTTGCCGATTGTGTCTGACCGCTCTATAGAGAGCGCCACGTGTTGCCCTTTGACCGTCTTACCCTCGCCGGACGCCGATTGGCCTCTAGTCGGCCTGCCTCGGCACGGCAACGGCAAAGGCCGTATTGCTGATCACCACCCTTGGGCATGGCCCTACTGCCCTTCTGAGTTTTGGGCCGACACCGTCTAGCCCCCTCTCCTCTCCCTTTAGCCGCGTGTGCAAGTAGCCACGTGTGCGGGTTAGGGTAGTGTTGCCGCTTTGGCACCGCCCGACCGTCTGATGGCTCTGCCATCTTTTGGAGTTGACTTTGGAGTCCTCCATCAGTCTCCTCTGTCCTTGAGTGTCGCCCTTCGCCCTTATGTGGGCCCTTGTGAACGTGAAATCGACGCCGTTGGGTGCTGTCCACGGCCGATTTCAACGTCTTGTGATCGGTTTGGTATTATTCAACCACCGGTCGAATTTTAGTGAGTACACCCTGCCTTTCGGTCGCACCTGCCACTCGTTGGCACGATCTTTCTCCCGGCCGCCCCTAGTGTGCCGCCGTGGATCGTGGATTTTGCCGCATTCATTTTGACACCCCTTTTGGCCGTGTGTAGTTCCGGCGCTTCCTAAACCTCGGGACAGCAGCTCTCTCAGCTAGGCAATGGTGTTGACCGCCGACTCCGCCACCGTCGTATGCTCACCATCAAACGTCATGAGTACGAGGTAGGGGAGCTTGAACTCGTAAATTCATGACAACATGCCTTGAATGAGTAGCAGCATGCTAGGCTTGCATGATTCTATGTTTTGGATATTAAATCATGACATGTATGCATGATGTAAGATAGTGAATTATGCCACTTTGAGATACATGTATGTATGTATGTGAATTGTAAGCATGTTTTGTATATGATGTATGATGTATGCGCTAGTGATGGCTAGCGAATATGCTAGTGCGCTACGTAGGTGTGTGTTGGACACACTAGTGATGGCTAGCGATGTCGGGTAAGTTACGTATGTGGACTGTGTGGGCAGAGGTGTGGGCGATGGAATGTAAGATTGGTAAGGGTTTGGTATGAAGTTGGATGTGGATTTGGATGTGTAAGCGCATGACGGAAGATAGAGAAAGTAAGTTTGAGGAGCGAGGATTTGAGATGGGTCAGATCGGTTTGGAGCGTACGTCAGGGGTTCGGTAAGTAAGATGACTTAGGCTTGGAGCCTTATGAGGGTTATTAGACAGTAAGAGCGTGCATAATTGTACAAGCATAACATACAAATTATGAAGTGAAAAGTAAGTATAATAAGTGAGGAATTAAGTAAGAGGTTGATAACAGGGATCTGCTGTGAGGAGCTCAGTTTGACGATGTAAGTAAGATGTCTGATCGTAAGGTGGATGTAAGAGGATGTATGTGTACATAAGGATCTGTGTACGGTGAGTTATGTGTGGCTTGGACGGGTAAGTGAAGTCTGTTGCCCCGACGAACTAGGGTTTCGATCGGGCTCAGCTTCAGTTTGACCAGTTGAGGAGGACTGTGAGTCAGCTTGGCATAATTGTACGGCATAATATAATTAAGTCAAACTTGAATTATGAGAACGTTAATAATAGCGTTGTGAGTTTGAGACCTGAGGGTTCGACGGATTAAGTTCCGTGTTTGAGCTAGCCGATAATGAATCGGCTGAGCACTTCTTGTGTCTTGCCATGGTGGTTATCCTGCGGGATTTTTGTCTATGTGCTATATAGAGCACCGGACGTCTGATGCTCTGTTGAGAGCGATGTATGTTTGATTTGGTCTGTGTGCTGTATAAGCCCAGACGTCTGATGCTCTGTTGAGAGCGATGTATGTTTGATTTGGTCTGTGTGCTGTATAAGCCCAGACGTCTGATGCTCTGTTGAGAGCGTTGTATGTTTCCGCCCAAGAGTGGCACTGTACGTTTCTGCCCAAGTGGCACTGTATGTTTTCTGCCCAAGAGTGGCAATGGTACTATAAGACCCATTATGGTGGGCAATTTTCTGGCACTATAAGACCCATTATGGTGGGCAATTCTATGGCACTATAAGAACCCTTATGTGTGGGTAATTGTATGACCCCTTGTGTGGGTGTATGTTTGCGCGCTCAGGTAAGTAGTATCATGGATCTACTCTTACCTGTTTGATCCAGTGCCCCATGAGCATTGGTGTACCTTACCTTCGGAAAAGTCCATGGCGTCTAGTCACTCCCCAGAGGTTAAGGTGATGCCCCAGTGGCATTCTTTTCCTTTTCGACATTAGAGCTTATTAGCTGTAATGAGCTTCAGTGGTCGATAGTATGTATACGACTGTATGACTGAGTTTGTACGTTCTGAGTAAGCGTATGATGATAAGTATGTGCACGACTGTAAGATTGAGGATGAGTATGACTGTAAGAGTGAGTATGAGCACGACTGTGAGAGTTTGAATATGAGTACTACAGTAAGTGTATGACTGTACGAGTAAGATCGTATGAGTAAGTGTAAGACTGTACGAGTAAGATCGTACGAGTAAGTGTAAGACTGTACGAGTAAGGTCGTACGAGTAAGTGTAAGACTGTATGAGTAAGGGTAAGATTGTACGAGTAAGGTCGTACAAGTTGAGTAAGTTGTATGAGTTAGCATTTGATGGTACGAGTATGTTTGTAAGACCCTGATTAAGGGTGTTTGTGCACGTCTGATATGATGGTGTGTTATGCATGCTTATATGCTTATGTGCATATTTATGTTATACGTTGTTTGCCTCATGTTGAGTTGCATGACGCATGTTTTATGAACTTATTGAGTTCACCGTTTGGGATTTTCCCCTACTGGGTATTTTCCTACTGAGTATGAAAATACTCACCCTACTTCTTTTAGCCCCGTTGTTCGGGAGGCTTTTGCAGGTTGTGTTTGAGAGCTCCTGGAGTTAGATGCTCGTCTCTGCGGTGGATTGTTTCCCCCTCGACTCAAGTATAGTTGGTGCCACGATCTGATGTATTTGATGAGATTTAAGTGTATGTATTCTGGACTTTTAATTTGGATCAGATTAGACTGTTTATGGGACTTGTACTCGGGGACACCTGGGAGTTATTTGTATTTAAAAATCCATGATCATGGTGATTTAATCGTACGTATGTTTTCGAGTAGCGCCTGAGGATATTTGATTTGACGGTACGATGTTTAACCGTATCATGTTTAAAATTATAAACTGTTTATACGGGTTTTGATTTTATCGTTTGACTCCGATTTATCGTATAATAAAAAAAAAATTTCTATGAGTTTTAAGAAAAATGGATGAAAAATCTCGGGCGTTACAATAGGTAAGTTTTGGGGTGTAAATAGAAAAAGTAGGCTAAAAGTGGGTATTTTACAAATTTAAGTACTGATTAAGCCTACTAAAATTCTGAAAATTTTTGTATGACCTTAAGTATATGTTTAGGTTCATTTGACCAAAAAATAAAATTTTTGACGGTGAGGCCCACAGGGGTCCCGCCAAAACCCTATTTTTGGGAAAATAGTAAAAATTCTAAAAAATCCCAAAAATTAATATTTGGTTTAAAATCACTTAAAACCACTAATATTGTAGTTATTTTTGGTTAAAACCATCACAAATACTATTTATTTTACGAAATCACTGAATAAGATCAGAAAACGCGTTAATCTTACGATAACCCACAATTAAAGAAAACCAAAAACCGGTTTAAAGATGAG
Source organism: Saururus chinensis (assembly GCA_035235625.1). Lineage (NCBI taxonomy): Eukaryota > Viridiplantae > Streptophyta > Magnoliopsida > Piperales > Saururaceae > Saururus > Saururus chinensis. The sequence continues at coordinate 41,829,657 of CP141145.1, forward strand.
GGTCCTTACAAATAACACTAGGTATTAGCGATGCATAAGTGTATGCGTTGCTAATAGTCAAGTGTAGTAACTATTTAAAATTTAATTAAAAATAAATAATAAAAATGTATTAATGAAGCATATAGGTATGCATCACCAATACTCTTATTGTTAGCGATGTATAGGAATATACGTCGATAATACCCTTGGTATTAGCAATGCATATTCCTATGTGTCGCTAATAACGTAAGTAATAGCGACACATATTCTTATGTGTTGCTATTACTTTATAATTTATTATATTAATTTTAAAATATGTAGAGAGAAAAAAAGAGGATATAGAGAGAGAGGAGAGAGGGAGGGAGAGAGAAGAGGGGAGAGAGAGAGAGGAGAGGAGAAAGAGAAGAGAGGAGAGAGGGGAGAGAGAGGAGAGGAGAAAGAGAGGAGAGAGGGGAGAGGAGAGGAGAGAGAGGAGAGAGGGGAGAGAGAGGAGGTGAGAGAGAGGAGGGAGAGAGAGGGGGTAGATTTTTTTAAAAGTATTAGCGGCACATATACATATGCATCACTAATAACTCTAGGTATTAGTGACGCATATGTGTATGTATCGCTAATAATATAGTGTATTAGCAACGATAGAGCGATACATTGCTAATAGACTATACTATTAGCAATGCATACACGTATACGTCGCAAATAATATTTTTTTAATTTAAACAAAATAAAATTAAAATGGATGGGAGAGAGTGAAGAGAGAGGAGAGATAGAGGAAGGTAGAGAAAGGAGGGGAGAGAAAGGAGGGGAGAGAGAGAGGGGAAGGGAGAGGGAGAGGGGAGAGAGAAGAGGGGGAGAGAGAGAAGAGAGGGGGGGGAGATTTTTTTTATTTTTTTTAAAGTATTAGCGACACATATACACATGCATGTGCATGCATCGCTAATAATATTTTTTTATTTTAAAAAAAATAAAATAGATAGAGAGAGTGAGGAGAGAGGAGGGAGAGAGAGGAAAAGAGAGAGAGAGGGGAGAGATAGAGGAAGGGAGAGAGGGTGAGGAGAGATAGAAGAGATGGTAGAGAGAGAGGAGAGAGAGAGGGTGAGGAGAGAGAAAAGAGAGAGGGTAGAGAGAAAGGGTGAGGATAGAGAGAAGAGAGGGTGAGGAGAGAGAGAGGGTGAGGAGAGAGAGAAGAGAGAGAAAGAGGGTGAGGAGAGAGAGAGAGAAGAGTGGGGGTGAGGAGAGAGAAGGAGATGAGAATATTTTAATTTTAAAAAAAGTGTTGGCGATGCTTATTAGTAAGCATTGCAAATACTATCATTTGTGATGCTTAACATTAAGCATCGCAAATAAGTTACCTAATTGAGACGTTTATTGATAAATGTCACAATAGGTAATTTTTTTAGTGACGTTTCAACAGAAACATCGCTAAAAATTATGCTGCGTGCGGTAAATATTCGTTCGTCCACGCGGGCGAAGTAAAATACCACGCTAGTGATTTCGCCGGCGTGGTATTTATTCCCTCCCCCACACGCCTCTTCTTCTCCTGTTCCTACAACTGCCTCTGCCATTCCTCCACCCCGCCTCTGCCCCGTCTCCACCCCGACTCCGCCACGCCTCCACCCTACCTCCGCCATGCGACTGCTGCCTACACCCTCCTTCCCCCTCGCCTTCCACCCTATTTACTGCATCCACCCTGCCACCGCCATCCTGGCTCTACCATCGTAGCCCCCCACTGCTGCCATCCCAGCTCCACCTCCCCCCTTAACCTCCCCCCTGCCCCCCCCCGGTCCCCCTTCCCTTCCCTCCCCTCCTCCCTTCCCCTTGCCCTACCCCCTCCGCCACACATTGGGCTCAGCCACTGCCAAGCCTCCCACTGCACCGCCTCTGCCCTTCCCCTCCCCTGCTCACCCTCTCGTTGCCCTATCCTCGCTGCCACCATCTAGGCTCAGCCACTGCTAGGCCTCCAACTTCGCCAGCTCCGCCTCCACCCTCCTCCCTTCCCCTCCCCTTGCCCCCCTAGTCCCCCTTCCCTTGCCCTCCCCCCGCCCTCCTCCCTTCCCCTTGCCCTACCCCCGCAACCGCCGTCCGAGATTGCCATCCAGATTTTGGAACCCCATCCCCTCCTCCCTTCCCCTCTCCCACCTCCCCTCCCCCCCTCCCCCCATTTGCCGCCGCTGGAGGAGGGGTTGTTGGAATTAGGTTCCCCCTCCGCATTCCTCATTTCTCCCCCCATCCGCTCTTTCACCGCCGCCGCCGAAGGAGGGATCTCCGACTACCGTAATCCGGTTCCCCTGCTAGATTCCAGCACCCCACCCCTTCCTCCCCCTCTCCCCTTTCCCCCTTTCACCGCATCCCCTCTCCCCCTTTCACTACTTCCCGGGGAAGGACAGGGCCAAATTCCGGTGCCCCGTTGTCCTCTGGTCCCTCTCCCTTCCCCAGTAACCCATCAGGGATTTGTTTTAAAATTTTTATCTTTAGCAACGCATATAAAAATGTCGCTAAAGCTTATTTATTATCGTCACTAATATTATATTATTAGCGACGCATTAAATAGTTTTTTTTTAAAATATTCTATTAGCGACGTATACACAAACGTCGCTAATAAGGACTTATTAGCGACACTTAGAGTTATACATAGCTAATAAGTTATTTTTATTTTTTAAATAGTTTTTCTATTAGCGACATATACACAAATATCGCTAATAAAGACTTATTAGTGACGATAGAGTTATACTCTAATAAGTTATTTTTAAATTTTTTTTAAAATAGTTTTACTATTAGTGACGTATATAATAACGTCGCTAATAACTAATCATTAACGACACTAATAAATAAGAACGCTAATAATTTATAATTAGCGATGTAGTTTTAAAAATAGCGACGCATATATATACATCACTAATAGGCACTATTAGCGACGCTTTATGTTATGCGATACTAATAGGCAATAATAACGACACTTTTTATGACACTTATAGCAAAGTTTTGTATGCATTGCTAATAGTCATTAGCGACGCTTAGGAGACTATTAGTGACACATAAATATATCTCTAAAAGTCTTTTTTGTTGTAGTGAGCCCTAATTGGCTGCTCCGAACTAATTGTACTTCACTATGTATTTTTATTGCACACACTATTATGTATCATACATGTCTCGACCTTTTGGCTAATATCAAGTGTAAGTGCATAAAAAATGTACTCCACGAACAAGCAGAAAAGCAGATAACAGAGGCCCTACTATCAGGTCAATTACAAAGAACGACAAGATGCCCTATAGGTGCTACATATTAAAAAATCTCTCCCTCAATTGACATATATCACATATGATATATGCTTTTAAAAAGTAAAAATTTTAAAGACATTATATATTATATACATACAATGAACATGGAATGTGTTTTTAAATTCACATATATCATAGAAATAACATATCCAAAGACCCTTCCAACGCTTGAAATAAAATTGATAAGATGACCTAACCCAAAAACTTAATTTATAAATTTATTCAAGGGGAAGTAGTAATATTTATTGAAGAATATTTATTAGTATTTAATGTTAAAAACATCTTACAATATATGTTACTTCATCTACTTTCAGCATCTCAAAATCTTCATGCATTCTCTATTTGATAATTGTTTTGAAGTAAAAGCTCATTAACCAATCATAATCACCTTATGGAATATTGATTTGGTGCGTGAACTTATTATGTCTCTATTTGTAGTATTTTGGATTTAAATATATCCCACTTTTTTCTTTTGGGTTCTTGACCAGGTCAAGCATGCGTTTGTGGTTCACTTAAAGAAGTTTTAGCTCAAGCTCAAGTTTTAGCCGAAGTTTTGGATTTTTATTTCAAGTCGAGCTCAAACTACAAGATTTGAGCCCAAAGGAGCTTCTAGTTAGGTTCTATCCGAGCAAAAAAAACTCAAGTTTAAGCTAAGCAAGCCAAATACTTGGCTTGGCTCACCCTACTTACTAGTTTGGAATCTCTTAAACTTTTTTAAAATACACAATCTCCTCCTTCCTCCTCCCCTTCTAACCAATGTAGGAAGTCCCAAATAGGCATAAATAATCTTTTTTATACTTAAAGTTGGGTAAAACATATATGCAGGCCTTTTACTTTATTTAGAGTACTAGGGCCAAGTTGAAGTTGGTGTCTGAAGCATAAAAATTTCACCCCTACTGGGAAGTACACTTGTGGCATGGCCACAGGATAGCCCGAATCTCCAAGGGGGTTAGAGAGAAATTGGTCAGGAGTTTCAATATATATTATGAGCCCAAAAATTAACCCATTAATAAAATTTATATCCCAAAAACCTTTCTAAATTGATTGGCTTAAAAAAAAGTTAAGGTGAACCTTAAACAATGAAAAATTTAAGGATGGAAACTCAGGCCAAAATTTTACCAAGGTCAATTTCAACATTTTTCAAAAATAAATCAACAAAATTCAGAGAATTTTATATGACACGTGGTCGATTATTTTCTTGTACTGGGCCGACAGCTCGAGAGGAGAGGAGTTTTGTACTTTGAGCACATGAGTCCAAGACTCCCAACTTACAAAATTCAGTAACGGGAATATAAGGGCTTATTCCTACTCGAGCCAGTTTTCCATTGTTTTCTTGTAAAAAAACAAAAAAAATTCCATTATTTTCTGGCCATGCCCACTAGGGGTTTGTGTACGACTCTGAGAGGAGCACGACTTCAGACAATAAGACACCCGTGAGTAGTAGTTTTTTTTTTTTTGTAATAGTGAGTAGTAGATAAAACAGTGTAGTAGGCTGTCAAGTGTAGCTTATCATTTTAGCCGATGATTGTTGCCCATTACTACTTTTTAGTTTATTTAATTAGGAAGGGAGTGTCATTAGATATGTTTGACTTGAATCAAGCTTCCAATAAATCAAGTGCACGAGAATATATTTGAGCGACTAGCCAACACATACCTAAAAAGCAAACAAAAATATTGCTGTCTTTAATATCAGTTGGTTTGTTGTGGAGTCGATGTAGTTTGGAATAAAAAAATGAATTCTTTTACGCCCCTCTGGCATCATCACTTCCATTTGGAGTAAGAACAGTTGTGTGAAGATTTTTTCTGCGAATTCGACAGGTTTCAGTAAGGTCTCGTGTCATCTATATCTAGTAATATCAAAGCCCAACGTTCAAGACATCTAGAGAGAACCTAGCTCATTAAAAGTGCCTCAATCCATGCCTTTGTATCAGATAAGGTGTTGGACGAGTCGTAATGTTGAGCCATTAAGTCAAAAGCGATGTTTCTCATCCAGTTTCCTTTTGGCAGAAAACTACAGAGAAAGAGCGCCTTATGTTCTGCACGATTTTGAGGGTTCCTCAACACCAAGATAAAGGTTTTGAGGATATTTTGGGCTTCGTCAGACAGGGGTGCAGACTGCAATGCCCTTTTTGTAGTTATCTTAGGCATCCGGGGTTGCTCAAGTGACAGAAAGATAATTAATACATGAGATAAGACAAGACTGATCAATGTTGCATTGTCGTTTTAGGTTATTAAAAAAAGGGATCACAACAAATACTAGACGCAAATTGATTCCCTGGAGTTAGGTGAAGATTTTTCAAGTCTTTGTCGAGTGGGAAAGGCTGAATTGAGAATGCAAGCGGATGGATGCATGCGTGAGAGATACTGTTGGGGAATTGGAATAGAGTGACAGAGATCTACTGACATGCTAAAATACATGGAAAAGGCAATGCATGTTGTGGTTTAACTGACGGCATATGCTCAGCAGTCTAAAGTCCTACTGTGGAATGTCTCTGAGCGGACTACTGACTCGATCCAAACGCTCAACACATTCCCGTGAAAACTTATTTCATCCATGCTTTCACTCTCTACTGCCTGTTATTGCGAAAGATCAATATCCCTGTTGTTGGTTGTGCCCTCTCTCTCTCTCTCTCTGAAGGGTAAATAGATCATAATGGTGCAAAGAAGATTGGATAAGATAGCACGAGACACAGAAATTAATATACAGCTAAAACCTCGACATTCACAATGTCGCCTCCAAGGTAAATAGTGACGATTTGCGTCTTATAGTGTCGTATGGTCGGATTTACTGGTCGAGACATCTCGATTCAATCACCGAAGAAAAGCAAACTGATGAAGAAGAAACAGATGAATTAATCCAGTTAAGATTGTTGGAATTCCCTTCCTTCCATTCTAACAATTCATCAAAACTGTGAAACAAAAAAAAGGGAACTTTCAGCCAAGACACAAGTTAACTCCATCTGCTTTCATTGGAAAAACATCATCCCATATCCATCCTTAATACCATTATCATTCTCTTTTACTAAATCCCATCTTGATCATCTACTCACAACCTTCGTGCAAAGTTAGCCGCATAACTATTGGAGACATGCTTTAGCTCATCACATGAGCAGATTATACAAGCTTTTATCATTTAATTAAATTCAAGTTCAATATCATGAGCCCTTAGAGTTGAGAGTATTACTTTGAAAAGAAATTAATAAATAAAAGAACTTGGTGTATATATCATCAGTGCACGAATTGCTAATGAGCATTTGAACACCAAAAGGTTGACAAATTAAGTGGGCGAAAGCGAAAAGGCCTAATAGCCATGTAAATTTATCTCTTCAGTCACCCAACATTAAGGAAAATGAAAGAAGTTGAAGATGGCCAAGCCCACAGACACCTAACGCCCCTGAAAGAATTCATTCGCGTCTTTTTCAAAGAAAAAGGATACTCACCTATGTTCTTGAATTATTATAATCCATGTTGTTATGTATACATCCAGAAAAGCCAAAACATTAATTTCATGCAATCCTTTTCCAAAGAAGAGGCCTTTGTCACAATATCAACGCAAAGAAGGAATCAAAGATGCAAATGAGAAACATAAATGCTTGTTCCTTGAGGAACGAGTGGTGTTCGTACTTTAAAGCACAAGGATCTAACATTTTATTAAACTTTGGGTCTGTCACCAAGCCGAAGCTCAAGATCTAATTCTTCTATAGAGCTGGGTACCTGGAATTCACGATGATGTTTCTCAACAGTGCTTGGTATAATTAATGAGCTGGACAAAGATGAATCAATAATGGCTTTTGCACTGGAATTGAATTCTCTGAAGAGAGGCAAAGAGGATGAATCTAACCTTCTCCTTTTAGTAGTAAGTGTTTCATCCTCACACCCACTAGGATCTGTTTCCCCTCTGCGGTTCCTAATCGACTTTGATGAATTCATAAGCAAATCAGGCTTCCCCAGATTCCTCTGCAGTTGACACCGCATGATCTTCTTATGCCGAGAAGCTTCCATCTCAAGTTTTGTTTCAGAATCGCCATGATTCTGGCCATTGAGTGAGAAAGGGAGAGAGGTACCCATGGACACTGGGATTCCTTCTCTACAGTTCCCTTGGTTGAGAGGCGCTGCAACTGTTACAGGAGACAAAGCCTTTGGATAATGATGGTCGTGGTAAGCCAAGGTGCAAAGCTCAGATGGGTAATGAATAGCCAGTGGTGTGCATGGATTCTGACGGTGGTAGTGATGAGAAATCTCAACGTGGGCATTTGGAGATTGCTTGAGTCTTGCTCTATCTCTTCTATGAACATTCATATGACCCCCAAGGGCTTGAGCTGACCTGAATTCTCTTTTGCAGAAACCGCAAGAATAGGACCTGGGAGGCCAAACACAGTCCCCTAAAGCGCCGGATGAATCCTCAACAAAGGCTTGTTCTTCCCAGTCCTTGTAGGTCGACTGAACACTGGACTTGCCAAACATTTTCCTTTCAGCCCACATCCAATACCTGCCCTGATCCATTCCTCTCCTTGAAGCTGAAAAGATGGCGAGAATTGCTAGTGGAAGAACATATGTATAAGATATATTCAACGAAAAGGCAAGAGCTAGCTACATGAGAATCTAGGTGACGGAGAAGAGTTCGACAGGAAAAGCCTTTTAACTATCTTGTTGTAGGGTACTTTAGGGAGATTGACGCTGAGCTAATTTGCTGTTTCTATAGAACTAGGTCCAGCTCGAATCTCACTTCCTGTACTGTCAGAAAGTTGAAAATTAATTTTACATCTACTCTTCGCATAGTTGTATGATACTCTACGTAGCTTGTGAAATACTGCCTCTACTCTAAATTAGTAGCTTTATTTAGTAAAAAAGTTTGATTCACATTTATAACTTTATTTTGTTCAATTTAAGTGGGTACCTTAAAAAAAGTATCACAAACTTATTTTTTCCTATTAGAAATAAATTTCACCATTTAATAAAATTTGACTATTTTTTTCCAAATATAACTTATATGAGACAGAGGAATATACACTTATTTGACTCTATGACATTAGAGCGATTGTGTAGCTGAAACTCAAATCCGCTTGTAAAGCTTCACCAGAAATTGGCCGCTCGAAATTGACCATGTAAATTATACCGCATAAAAATTACAAAAATTTACATTCATGTGAAGATCTTGTGAGTTATAGTATGCACTATCAGTTTTGAGTGATCAAGGGCAGGTGAAACTTTACCATCTATTTAATTTTGTTGATGAAGTTGTACCAACGAATTTGAGTTGTAGCCATAGGCAATTTGTGTGGGGCATGGCTCAATGTTGCAATATATATAAAAGAATAGATCAATCCGAACTATGGACACATGGAAACATAGGAATAAAAGAATAGATCAATCCGAACTATGGACACATGGAAACATAGGAATAGACACGTGAACTGCGATTGAATATGAGTGTCAAATATTTACCGTAAAGAGAGGCTTCATGAAGGGAGAGGAAGGATAATTTGTAAGAGTCCTGTTAGTACGAGTCAATGCATGTGCGCTTGGTGCATACTGGTCATGCAATTTAGATCGCGTGTCTAGGGAAAGTAAAGTCAGGTCCCACTTGCTCCTAGGAGCTGTCGGATCATAATTTGGCAACTCCCAAGCGCCTGCATACTTATCAACTATTCCGAAGTTATAATGTTCTTACTAGCAAAAACAAAGTCGACCTCAAGAAGCTTATCACCACTCCCGTGACAAACCTCGAGCCCATATGCATGCGAAAAACTTCTCCTAAGAGGGGATCGATCAAATACTCATAAGATGGAGCATCCACATACAAGGTTAGGGGGTCAATTGCCCCCCTTCCCCTAATATTTTGTAAATCCCTTTTAATTGTGGTATAGTGTAATAATCATGTTTCCCTAAAAAAAATATTTTACCCTTCCTCCCTTCAACTTTCCGTTTTTAGGAGTATGCCATATATCTTTTATTCATGTTTGTCCCTCCTTACTCAAATTCCTGGCTGCCCTTGAAATAGGATATAACAATTTTCTTTTAACAACTGTTGGAAGGCAACATATGCCTTAGATGCGACAACCGGGCTACATGATAGAAGAGACAACAACTGTATCAAGGCATAATTAAGGGTGCGATGTGGGTGCGCACGGTGCCGCTCAAATAGGAGGAGGGGCATGACCGCTATGGAAGAAATTGTGAAGGGACCATCAAGTGAAAAAGCAACCACCAACACCAAATTAGGAGACAACCACAAGTGAACTAAAGGAGAGGGGAGGGGAAAAAACTATGGCATGAGAAATGTGGCGAATAAGAAAAAAACTATGGCTTGAGAAATGTGACGAATAAGAACAAGTAGTAAAAAAAGCAGTGAGATGAAAACTATAGTAGGTAGAAAACATGATGAACATAGAAGAGAAGAAAATATGAAAAGAAAGAAGAAGAAGAAATGAAAAGAGAAAGAGGGACAAAAGAACAGAGAAATTAAAAGAAAATGTGGGAAAGAAACTAACAAAATCAGAAAGCATGTATGAAAATTAGAAGCGGTAGGCAGAAGTGTGGGATCAGCAAGCAAGCAACGGGAGAAAATAAGAAGATGAATAGGAGGGGGAACGATCATTAAGAGCTCAATCTGCAAGCAGGCACGCATTGTCACTATCTGCATTTGTACTTGATAATAAAAATAATAATAATGAATTCAATTGTTGTCCAGTGATAAGAGTATTATAATTTGGCTGGGGAATTTTTCGCGAGCCATCTTCTCTTTATACTTGTCCGACACTGCTAGCTTACCTGCGCATTAAATAGAAAAATATTTTTTTGACGTCAAGATTTATACGTCAAAACACTACTTCGTCTCTCCCACACCATTGATGAGTGGAGCCCATATAAGGCTCCACTCATCAATAGTGTGAAAAAGATAAAGTAACATTTTGACATGAGAATCTTTACTTCAAAATAGCACTACTCCATTAAATATGCAACCCAACCAAGGGTGAGCATTGACACCTAATAAAGAAAAACTACGCTAAGTAATACTCTCTTCATCTTAGATTAATGGTTTCATTTGGCAAAAAAATTTGTTATATATTAATAGTTTTATTTTATTCAATTAATATAAGTAATTGGCTACTTAAAAAAGACTATTATAAGCCTATTTTCCCTTCATTTAGATGTGGGTTACACTTTTTAATAAAAATCAATAGTTTTCTAAAGATATTAATATTAGAAGGAGGAAGTTTATATTCATGAATAACACAACAACAATCAATAAACAACATATACATCATCATAATTCATGCATAAGTGATAACTCCAATTACATATATAAATTTCATGCATTATGGTAAGATTTAACGTTGGATAGAGGGAGCAGTTCTTATCAATTTCCATACGAATTTCTTACATAGCACAATTCCACCTAGTTTCATAACTCTGGTTATCACTTTTCTTGTTAAACTTTCCTATAAATTATTGGTCCTTGATTTCAAATTCTTTTACATAATTCATCTTTCCTCTTAAATAAATATGTAGTGTCAAAGGCAAGTAACTATTGTTGAGCCGCTTACAATTACAAACTTGACTGGTCAAGCCACATACAACTGCATACTTAGACCCCGCAAAAATTACCACGCCCCCTACCCCAAATCCGGTCTGAAGACGCAACAATATAATTGATCTATTACGAGAAGGGACCAGCAGCTTTGTGCACAAGCGGTTTCCAAGTCTTCTGTTTTTATTACAAAGAAAAGCCACTCGTGTTTTTTTATACACTACTAAGTGTTTTTGACTGGTTAATAATGTGCGAATAAGCTAACCACGGAAAGTCCATTTCTCGTCCTGGAAGGAGCCCACATTACACAAGCCTGCAAAAGCAATCTCACAGGGGCTATCTGTTAACAGAAACTACAAAATGGAGCATAATGTAACAGCAGTCAAATCAGTGGACCCGGAGACTCGGATGTGTGCACTAGAGATCATGACCCAGCCTCTTAATTTAGTACCAAGTAGTATGATAATTGTATGTCATTCATTATTTAGTCAGTGGTCGTTGGCTTTCACAAGACAACAACATAAGCATGTGAAATTTTCTATAGAAGAAAATTAGCTTCAATCAGGGTACGGAGGCATTTGTGTCACTCGTACAGAATAGCTTGTTTAAAATGTTGCGAGATGTTTACACACTCGGAATCAATACAAGTCAATTATGCATTCCACTGCACTACATTCTGCCCTTCCTGAAGAAAAAGAAAAAAAGAGGACAGTAGATGGCTCTCCAACACTTGTACCCTGTAGATAACTAACTTATGCTGTGCGAGCTGTCTATTCAGACAAAATAACAAAGCTGGGGCTGTACACTCCACCCATAGCTTACTACACTGAATACTACAAAGGAGTCGGTACTTTTAAATTCATTTAAACACAAGACATAGCTATATGGGTGTCTCTTCTTTGCAGGTTCCATTAGACGTCCTAATCCTCCGCCACTTGATCGTGGAAAGCAAGACGAGTAGAGAACATTTACTTATAAGTACATATCACCGGATTAACTATGCAAATCAAAAGCATAAGTTCAACTATTTTGACACGTCTTCTTAAAATACGAACGAACCACATTTTAATTAGAACAGCAACGCATCAAAATTTTCATCACTTGAAGAAAACAATGAAAAGAATATGCAAGCCATCTGGATGACATTTTGAATGTTTCAAATGACCGACACAGCAATAAAGGACACATTAATTATACGTAAAGATGGAGGCCTGGTCGTCATTTAGTGCTCCTTCAGTGGTGTTTGAATTAATCTAGAAGGAGAATCAATTCAACGTGAAATGACTTTACAATTACAATTACAATGTTGTTTAAGACATTAAAGAAAGGAAAATTTCTTGAGGCCAAATTGTGTAAGTTATAACTTATAACTATACTAATTAATCATGTGTCATTGTCAAATGGCAATATGACACCATAAAACTCCTCCCTACCTTAACAAATTTGGTTTTTTTTACTTACTCACTTTACCCTTATATTCCCTTCTATTTCTTTTACTTATTGAACCAATTAATTTAAAAAACTTATTTTTTCTCCTCTAACAATGATGACAACTGCCTTTTCTTCTTTCGCTCCTTCTTTCTCCGCCTTCTCCTCTTCCTTATTTTCTTCATCCTCTTTCTCAACAATTTTGTAAGTAGAGAGTCGCATGAGCTTCTTCTTCTTATGCCCATCTTCCTTCTCTACCTCATCTTTCTTTTCTTTCCCAACATTTTATAAGTGGAGACTGCAAGGGGACAGCCTCTTGGCCGGCAATTGGGCCATATCTAGTCAATTTCCAATCTCACAACTATTGAGAGGGAGGAAGAGGAAGAGAAAGAGAAAAAGAAGGGGGATGCGTGGCCAGGGGAGCAGTAGGACACGTCAGAGGTGCCATGAGGTGGCATTGAAATATGTGTCGATGGCATCACTAGCGTTGGTGGCTATGACATGAGGTGGCATTGGAGTATGTGTCAATAGCATCACCGACATAAGTGTCGATGGCAGCATCCAAGAGGAGGGAAAGGGATATATTTGGGTAAAGAGGAGAAAAAAATGCATATATTAAGGGCTATACATAATGAGAGTTCTACAAACTAACCTTGAATAAATAAGAAATAGGGTAACTTTTTAACAAATTGTCAACGATTCATATATATCTTCCCTGCCAATCTTTCCTAGTTTCTAACCAGTACAAGTTTTATAGACTGTTTGTGAATTATTTGTGGGAAAAGATAGAGAACCTATCTAATGATACCAGCAATTTTGTTTCGTTGGGGGTGATGCCATAAAGTAGCTTGATATGAACTTGTAAAGTCCTCGATAGTATATACAAATTATTCTCTTTGTTCCATATTAAATAGTCCATCCGTTTCACATTAATAACAATATTTAGTTTTTGAAAGTGAACTAAATTTAGTTTTTTTAAAAAAATTAAATGTAATTATTAATATGAGGCAGAGAAAGTAATTTATTTTTTAAAAAATATAAATTTTATGTAAAATGAGAATCACTTTAGGCCACGAAAAACCAAAAAACTTAACTATCATCACCTTTTCGCTCCATACAAAAATTTTCAAAATTTTTTATTTTTTCACATACTCCTCTTACTGATTCTATTAGAAGCTTTATAATTAGTTGGAAAATGGAAAATAGGGCACTTATTGTGGGAAAACTATTTTTTTGAAATAAAACACTTAAAATGGAAGGAGGGAGTATGGAGGCTGTTAGGACATGTTTCCATATGAACAGAAGAACTTCCATCTCTAAAATTCTAACGATGTTGCTAAGAGTCTAAACCAAAAGACACACCTTAGCAGCCAGCCCATGGTGGACAAAGAACATACCCAAGACTAGATGCACTCCATATCCTATAACAAGAAGACGCTCACTCATTAAAGAATTAGTCTGCCGACGCTAAACAATTGTTTACGAATATACAAATTGATGATTAATTGTCGTATTACCAAAAAATGACTATTTAGTGGATGACCGTATACGGACTCTTAATTCAAGTTGCATTTTCATACGGGATGAACTTATGAGCTCATGCAAATCCACTAAAAAGAGCAGTTTTCTTAAATATATTTCACCAATAATTTCATATCTTCTTAAAGTATCAATGAAGCAAAAATAGAGAATTCAGTAATAACTCTGCAAATTCACAAATGAAAAACAGTTAAAGAATTGAACAATTTGTAGATATTTCACCAATAATATCATCTCTTCACCAATTTACACGTGAATTCACCATTGATAAATTAACATGAAATGAAAACAGCTAACACTGGGCCTAAACCTCCCTCACGACGCCCCTTCTTCACACTCTCCACCAACAATAACTTCTTTATGCTGCCTTTGTCTCCATTGTCGACGCGGTAGACTCAGCTTTGCTGCCCTGCAACCACACCCCTTCCCCTCCATCGTATTTTTTAGAGTTTTAACATTCAATCCTTAGATAGTGGAGTCAATGATATTGAAGTAGGCAATGCCCGGAAATGTAAAATGTAAAATAAACAAATTTCTTAAAAGCTCAAGCTGTTAAAAAGATGATTTTTTATTATTATTTATAATCTAATAGTCACACCCCTATGTGTAAATGTTCATCAAGTACGACATGTAGAACATAATTAGGGTATAAATACCTCCAATGAGACTTGAACCTATGACGTCCAATAACTTAGAGCTTTAATACAATATAAAATAACCAAGTTTTCGAAAAACTTAAACTATTAAGAAAGAGAAATCTTAATTATTTCTTTTATAATCTAACATAAAAAAGGCAAAAAATAGGAGAAGTAATGGATATTTTTATCTCACTCTTAGGCTTTAAGGGGATTTTATTTGAAAAAGATTTTCCACTTGCCTGCCTAGTAATTGTAAAATAGATAAGAAGTCTGCCACCCCCCACTTTATCTCAATAGTTTAATAATCAGCCCGAACACTGACCCGGATTGGTTTTTGGGCCGGTTCAATTGGGTTCAACCTGGGTTGAACTGTATTGATATAACTACCTTTCTTTCCTTAACCCTACCACTTTCCAATCTTATTCCTTCCCCTCCCTCTCCTCCCCGGTGCGCTGGCCATAACCACGAGTGGTCGACGACCCCCTTCCCCTCCATATCCTCTCTGGTACGCCGGCCATAACCATGACCGGCCGCGATCCCCTTCCTCCTTCTCGGGCCAGGTACCCTCCTCTTTTTTAAGTGTCAAGCTCTCAGGCACTGAGTCCGTCCGTCATCCCTCTACCTTTCTCTATCCTTCTTCTGCACTCAAATTATTTATGTTATTCGAGATGGAGTTGGTGAGAGTTTCTTCCTTGGCCGCTATTGCGATTTTCACTTTGGCGATAGCACTTGTTGTGCCCGCCATTAGCGCTCAGAGCCCAGCTCCTACTCCTGCCAATGACGGTTCGTTATGCATGCCTTTTCTTATTTCTCTCTTCTTATCATCTCTTGAGCAGGATGTTTTTTCTAACACGTTGTGTTACTTTTGATTCATTGCAGGAGTGGCCATAGATCTAGGAATCGCCTATGTCTTGATGTTGGCAGCTTTAGTTCACATACCTCATTCAATAGAAGGCCTGAACGAGAAGGATAACAAAATGGAATGGACTTGTTCCTCATTGCCACTATAGTATATGCATGTTTCATTTATTTTTTTGTTTCTATATTCCTCTTTCACAATGGGGCATCTCAGAATGAGTTGTCAACTTCTTCTGCAGATAGGTGAATGGATGTTTTCGGATCATTTGACTGATAGATGTGGGAAGATGATTTGGCAACTAGGAGATCCAGCGATTGGGGAGATCTGATGACTAGGAGTGCTAGAAAGACGGTGCTTTTCGGAATCCGGCCAGTCCCAGCCATGTCCCTCACGGCAGACCACGATCACCAACTCCCTCTATTCCTCCCCCTTCCACCTTTCTCTCATCTATATTTTTTTTGAAACCCAAACCGGCCTGGTCATTTGGGTTTCCAGTTTAATCGGATGGGCTAAGTTGACCCGCCCGGATCAATGTTGCCCGACAACCTAGACGACTCGGCCCATATTTTTTACGAGGTCCGGCCAAACACAGTCGAACCGGCCGAGCCAATCCGGGTTTTAAAACACTGCTTTATCTAGGTCACCCCACTTTTATACGATATATATCTACCGGCCCGATATACACAGATGATAGATATTTACCGACTGTGTTAAAGGGGTGAGCTAGATAAAGTAGCGAGTGGCAAACTCCTCATCCTTGTAAAATATTATTTCTTTGAATTTGTAGCTGGCATGTAGTTTGTATGCATGGTGGCAAAATTCAATGAGTTTTGGTGAATTTTTTACAAAATTGCTGAATTGTGGTTCTTAACTTTATTTGGACATTGATGGAGATGGACAAACTACAAACAAACATTGCTTGACTCGTTATGGTCCCTCTCCGACCTTAGATGAGGCTAGTTTTATATTATTATTTTTTTATCAAGAAATATTCCATTAATAACACAACATATAAGTAGAACTTGCTACACATATAAGAGAAACCGAAGAAGTCACGAGTCTTGTATTTTTTATATTCCTTACTAATAATGAGCTTAGAGTAAGCCACGCATAGGAGCCCGTAATATTTAAGATCGACAACACAAGCATTAGCATGCCTTAGTACATGTTAGTATGCTAACATATATTTACGTGCATGTTGTTGATCTCATAGATCAAATAGCTCCTATTTTCAACATTTCAAGGAGCATAAATTTTTTTTTAATCTCCTATACACCCTAACAAACTCATGGCAAAACCAAAAGGTTCCAAAGCGCCAATGGCAAACACTGAAGATCACATATGCAATAGAGGACCCCAAACTCCAGCTCAACTAGAAATCTCTAAAGGGTCGACTTAAGCTGTCACTCCCCGGCACCGCTCAACCCAAGCTGAACCCAGTCCAAGGGCCGATCAAGCTTGCTGAGGTGACATAAAATTAAACGAGGTTAAAGGATAGCGAAAGACTTAGCCTCTCCTATGGGCGGTTTAACTAGTTGAGTTGCTCACCTTATGACCTTTGAGAAAGAGTGATAAGTAGAACAAAAGAAGACTTTAACTTTGAACTAGTCCACAAGTTTTATACCCACATACTTAGAATCTTAAGCTAACACACATGGCTCGAATCAAGGTCTTAAATAGATCTAAAGGCATAAGATATACATGAGTCTGAAACAAGAACCACCATACATGATGTTATATTATCATAACATAGTAAATCAGAAAAGCATAACAAAGTCTAGAGGCATCCAAGCCTAATCTCATGCTCTCCTCGATCATTTCTCATACAAAGGGTCTTGCCCAACTGCATGTCGCACAATGCATGCCCAAAACAAAAACACAGAAAGTAGGGTTAGTAAAACTCAGTAAGGTTTGAATACGATGACAATAATAAAAAAATTATTACAACATGACAATATAGAAATTCATATTCATAATTGACATGATATATCATTTTCTAATCATTCCCTTGCTAAAACCCTATTTATCCATAAACATAAGAGCTAAAATGCATATGTCACACCTATCAAAATCAAGGATTAAATAATTATATCATAACTAAGCATCCATTTTGCATAAGTAATGATCCTCATCTAATCAAATCAAGCATAATATCACCATAAACCGCATGAGAAGTATCTTCCACACACTTTCTGATTATGTGATCATTTTATATAAACCTATATAATAGTATCTCATTAACACCACTCAAATCGTGCATTCATATCACATAAACCTGCAGAATAGTCTCAATCACACGATTTGGATCGTATATTCACATCACATCAACCTGCATGAGGAATGTATCGAATACATAATTCAGATCGTACATTCATATAAATCTCATACATTTCATAACTCATTCACCTGCATGACAAGCATTTAAAACACACTACATCAAGATCATGCATAATAAATCGCATCCACATGTGTCACATAATCTAAAATATCCCTACACAACCTGTGCAATCTAGGCATAATATTATCTCATACATATGCATTATCATCAAATGGTAAATGTCTCCATCAATGAGAGGAATACAATCATACCAGGAATTTCATCATATCACTAGCTCTAGATGTAATCCGATTTCCTATTCGGAAACCAAGGGCATTGCCCTCTCTGGACACGGTCTGAATTCCATACGGAAAAGTAAGGTGTAGGGGTAGTTAGCCCCTCTACTCACTCTAGATAATCCATACGGAAAAGTAAGGTGTAGGGGTAGTCAGCCCCTCTACTCACTCTAGATAATCCATACGGAAAACTAAGGTGTAGGGGTAGTCAGCCCCTCTACTCACACGCGAAGTCTGAATTAACTAGAGCAGGTTTACTCACTCTGAACAGTTTGGGCTAGGAATGTCCGAATTAACTAGAGTAGTGTATTCACTATGGACATCTCAGTGGCAAGGAGAGTCCGATTTCCTCAAGGGAAACCTAGAATACATAGTAGCCGGTGCACAAAGGTATACCACTCTAAATTCTCAGGGTCCAGGTTTGACTGTCTCAATAAATAAATCTCAACTGCAATAATAATTCAAATTGATTCAACCCGGGGAATATTCATGTTCCACACAAGAACTCAAATCAAAATCATGTCCTTTCGAACCAGCCAAGTTCTGATTAAGTCAACGATTGATTAATCCGGCACGTAATCTCACATCATTACATACAATCGATCAATCGCAACTAAACATCAGTAAAACCTCATTTATAAAGTATGTTTCATGATGCATAAAATCATAATGCATCTATGAGCAAGATCTACATGATTTCCAACACATGAAACTTGCTCCCATCAATTCTCACATTCATCATAATCGAATTATAAATAACCATGATTTCAAAGTAAATTCCCCACACATGTGTATTCATTCATTTTCCTAAACACATGACCAATGCTTTGATATAAGCTCATAAGGCAAAACATGCATGCTTAAATACATTCAAATCATGATTACAAATTGAAATCTAGGGTCAAATATACCATAAATCGTAAATTCATTTATATGAAATCAAATGCTTAACTCCTACAAGCATGATTAGCCTACATATGAAGTTATAACATAATAACATTATTTACCCACAATCCATTCTCATTATATATTGACATATCTTATCATTTACCCTGTAATATCTCTGCTGGAAACATGCCCCAATCATAAAGGTTTCATCATTCATAGATTCAAGATAATTAAATGTTAACATGTATAACTATCAACATATAATTCCACATAACAAATATTTAAGCATACTCCATAAATTTATATCAAAAATTCTACACCCTTCAAGTAGCTTAATTCCAGTATAAAACACTATGCATAAATATTAGAATCATCAATTGGAGTAAAAACACCAAAGTGATAATCAAAATCCAAAAATGGCAGAATTGTTGTAAAGCCGATCGATTAGCCACTAGACTCGATTGATCGCCAATAAGCAAATCAAGCCTTCTTCTTCCTTTTGAAATTCAAAATCGAAACACTATTGAAGAAGTTTAAAATCCTCATTTCAAGCCTCATACACCTTCAAAATTCAATCAAATATTCTAGAAAGCTAATTGAATCAATTCTAAGGTAAAACCCTAAGAAATCAAGACAAAAGATTAATATTTTATAAATATACCATTAAAGCCCTAATTAAGAAAACCCATTTAAGTAAAACCCATAAAAATTGAGATTTTTACTATAACAAGGCTGAGATTTGAAAACTGATTACTTATCCACTTGATTTGAGTCGAATTAATCCTTTAATCACCTCCGAAACCTTCTAAAAATAATATTTTTATGTTAAAACACACTTAAACTCGATTTAGACATAAAAATAAAATTTGAAAGTTCTAGTTTGAAATAGAGAGGTAAAACAGTGATTAAATAGTTTGAAATCGGATTGAATAAATAGAGGAAGATAGATTTAAGAGAGATTAGGAAAATCCATAATAATTAAGCATGAATTAGGGAAGAACATACCTCTAATTATTTATCTTTAGGCCTAATTAGGGATTAGGCTCTAAACACCCTTGCACAACCTATTCCCAATTTAGAAATAGCTCATCTCATTTCCTTTCATAAGAAGAAATGAGGTATACATATTTAAAACTTGGGGTGAGAATAAAGTTTTTAACTAAAAGTAGGTGTTTTGGCTATTTAAACCAAAATTAGGACTAGAAAACTTCTAAATTTTTTTGTAATGAATTCCTTTTATATTTGGCATGTTTGAGATTAAAAATCCAAAATTTGACCGTGGGGCCCACAAGGGTTCCTCTAAACCCTAATTTTTGAAAAATATACAAATATTTTAAAAATTCCCAAAAAATCACAAATAGTTTGGATTCACTTAAAACTCACAAATATGAAGTTTTTTTTGTTTAAAACCTTTGGAAATTATTTTTATTTCTGAAAATCATTAAAAATTGATCAAAAAATGATTGAAACTACATAAAAACAATTAAACATAATGAATTTAAAATTGGTTGAATATTAGGGATCTTACATAAGCGATGACACAACACTGATAGTTTGATACAGAGTCGGGTTCCAGTACTACCTAAAGGTATACCGAGCACCAAGATCAAACCCCAAGAGGGGGGCCCAATGCCAACATGTGCGCAAAGTACTTGATCATACATATATCATGTGGGAGAAAAGTCGCTATGAAGATCAATAGGTAAATCAATCCACTACAAAATAAGCAATGGAGTGCATGCCTCCCTAGCAGAGAATATCAACCAAGACACCCACATACCTCCCTATCCATCGGCTATGAGAGCAAATGGGGGCATGGGGCTAATTAGCCATAGAATTGCCATACCCTATGAGCAATCCAACAGACTCAGCAAAGAGCAACTAGAACACACTACTACTAACCTACTCAACCAACTACACAAGACCAACAGAAATAAAATGATAACTTACTAACGGGCTCGACAATGGGTGGGGAAAAAAGAGGAAAATAAGATGGATGGAGGAGGTGGGGGTTGTGAAAGGGCGAAGAATAAATGGAGATAATATGGGTTTGGCGGAAGGGAAAGCATAAATCTAGTGGGGGACTTTTAGGAAAGAGATGGGAGAGGATGAGGAAAAGAGAGGTGAGGGATGGAGAAAACTTTGGTCATGTATTTTACTATTCACCAAACAACCTAACCTATCAGTATAGTGTATAAGACATCAGGCATTGATAATTATAACTTGCTAATGGGTCATCTGGTGAGTGGTCCAATACACGACCAACCTAGTGCGCCACACACACCCTATTTTCTCTATATTATAGGCCTTACACCACCTTTGATTGGATTGGGAAGGTGAGTCTCACATGACAACATGAGATTCACTTTTCTCTATCTAATCATAAGTGGTGTAAGGTCTATGGTGTAAAGAAACTATGTGTAGAAATATCACTATCCTAAAACCTTCACGTGACCTTCTCAAATTCAAAATTTTATCTTATTCCTTTCATCCCATATTAACAGTTACATTTAAAAAATAGTATTTTTTATTTAATGGTGAAATCTAAGATAAGGAAAAATAAGCTTTTGATACTTTTTATTAAGTACCCAATTACTTAAATTGAACAAATGAAGCTGTTAATATGAAACAAATTTTTTTGCCAAATGAAATTACTCCCTCCATCCTAAATTAGTAGCTCCATTTGACAAAAATTTTTTGTTTCATATTAATAACTCTATTTTGTTAAATTTAAGTTGCTGGGTAATTAAAAAAGTAGTATCATAAACTTATTTTCCCTTATCTGAAATGTAGGTTTTACCATTAAATAAAAATTACTATTTTCTTAAATATAACTATTAGTATGAGATAGAGGAAGTATTAATTTAAGACAAAGTGAATATTATTTTGGGGGTTGAATCCTCTAATAATTGGGGAAGATGAAATTATTTTATTTTATTTTGTCAATATCATTAGTTTTTTTAGTCAAAGAGAATCAACCCTAAAGTTTAAATTCTCAGTCGAATTTAACCCGAAGTAGATAGTTACATTCGTGTGTGTGTATATATATTACATCGTAAACTTTTTCTCTTATATTAGGTCTTAAAATATAATGCTAGTATGCCCTCTTATATAATTACATTTGTACGTAGAACAAGTCAATAGTTAATATACAACCAGAATGTCATGATCCCCCACATTTTATAAATTTGCGAGGGACCCAACATAAAACCCTTTCCTGAACTATCTCATGACTAACACACGAAGGATACACGCCGCATATAAACATCCTTCGTTAATAAACTTCATTATTTTCTCTAAATCTACAAATTAAATTATTGTTTTTTTACCAAAATGTGAAGTAGAAAGCGGCAATGCCTAACACCAAAATCGTGATGAACTAATGCTGTTGATTACCAAGTTGCAATAGATAGCACCATCAAATGGTAGTAAATGGAAGTCTTCCTGCTTAAGCCCTTGGTTAAATTATGTCATCTTATGGAAGAGTTTCTTGCGACCATGAATTTAGTGTAACTTAACGTATGTAAGTCATTTATTTACGAAATTAATGGTGCATGCACTAGTGTATGTTAGAATAATGATAATGATGTTAATGTGTGCTAGTATTTACACTCCATTCATAGCTTAGGCTTGATTCATTGTCAAAGAAGTGTTTTTCCTAATTTTTATTAACAATGAGCCCAATATAAGTTATATAATAGAGTAGACTAATAGCATGCACATTAATATTAATATTAATATCATTGACACTAATATTTACTAATGTATACACCATCGATTTAAAATATTAATTACTCTCTATAGATGCATAGCTTACGCTGAACTTATTATGAGAAGAGAAAACAAAAATTTATTCCGATTATCATAGAGAAACATAAAAAAAAAAAAAACTACTTAATATATACCCTGAGATTGCGTTTTTCCCTTGACGTGATCGAATGAAAAATCGTAGCCCATCAAGGGAGGGAGGAGAAGTGGACGTTAATACTTGTATTCCCAGAGAGGTCAGCAGACTTGCTTGTCGTTGGCGAGTAAGCCTTTCCATGGTTGTTCACAATCATTGACTACTGTTGTCACAGGCCGAAATAGAAGTGAAACCCACTACCAGCCCCTTCCCCTCACGAGAAAGCCCATTAACAGTCAAAGGGCCCACTTCTTAGCCCTCCCCGGCTTTACCCGAGCTTAGTCAGCTAAAAGCATAAGTACGCATCACCATGGTGACACGCATCAAACGTCCACGACAATACGGCAAAGCTGGGAGCTCTAAAACGTGGCCGAAAATGGAGCCACACTGGTAGCCGTAGCCTGCAGGATCATCAAGTGGGCTCAGGACAACACGTGTCGAGGACTCGGATGTTACCGTAAGTTACGACACTGAGCCGGCAGATTACGGCTACTTGATGACGCCTGCCACCCCCCACGCAAATAATTACGCATGATGCCGCTTTGCTACGCGTCAATTGCTCCACATTTTCAAATTTTTAAGTCAGCATTGCCATATACTGCCCGTCAACATACGCATCCCATATGCTTTTTAAAGATTAAAATATTTAAATCACGCCACATATTAACTCGCGGGAGCGGGACCTTTAAAAATAAGCATTCCTTCCGTCTTATGTTAATAATTATATTTAAAATGATATTAATTTTTATTTAATAATAAAACCCACATCCAAGTGTATGATACCCTCTTTTTTAAGCTTTTGGTCTCTTAAATTACATTAAATTAAACTCTTGATAAAAAGTAATTTTTTTTAAAATAAAATTATGATTTTTAGATAGTGAGACTAATAACTTTGGGCCTCATTTATCAAGGGTTATAGAAATGTCATCGGATATCCCCTGTAGGTAATTTCTCATGGATATTAAATATAAAAAAATTAAATAAATATTCATTCCTATTAGGATACATGTGGCGTGTGTCATATAGAGGGCGGGAAAAGAACTATGTCATTTTGATTGCACACATGAGACTTATAAGGGCAAGCATACTTCCTCATCCAAAGTAATCAAATAATTATCTAATAATTTTATATAACTTAATATTTTCTCTATTTTATATTAAATTTTATATTTAAAAATTTTTAATTTTTATTAAATGATAAAATTTATATTAAAAATTAATTTTATGATACTTATTTTTAATTAGTTAATTACATAAATTTAATAAAATAAAATTATTGATATAAATAAAAAATTTTAAATAAAATTATTAATTTAAAACTGATGAAGTATATTTTTTTTAAATTTTAAAATATATATTAATATTTTTTAATAATGGACACATTGTTTAAAAAAAACTCGACCCATTTATTTAAGCGCATTCGTCGATAATTTAACAAAAGATGTCAAATCAAGATCACCGCCTTAATCCTCACTATTGGATCTTAATTCAGACAAAAAAATCAACGGGTAATTTTTAAAACGTGAAAAATTAAAAAATTATTTAATTTGTTTATAAATTTAAAAAAAGAAAGAAATAAGAAAGAGATGTACACGGCGCACACCCTTGACTGTGGGGAGTTGGACCACATGCTGTGTCAAAAGCCAGAAGGATTGATACCTCGGCATCGTGTGGAATTATCATTGGACCACGTATCGGAGAAGAGAGAGACGAGAGGAAACGTGTTGCGTATTGGCAGGGAGAGAGAAACGAATGGGCTAAGATGGAGGGCGGAGATGCGTCGGGCCCGAACCAAGATACAGACGTCACACCAACTGTACCTGTCGAGGGCCTGCCCGTGACGGTGGCGGGCAGCTTGCCCGAACAGTCCCAGGCCATGGGGGCTTCAGGATGGCTACTTCTGTTGCAAAATGCAAGCAGTGCAAATCCTCTCCCTCCGTCTCCCCATCCATCGTAAGCATTTTCGTTTGCGATGGCGGAGATATGCTGCGGTGTAGTGAGCGAGAGCGAGGCGACGGCGGCGACCTGCGAACCGAGCTCGCGGGGGGCACGCACCCGTCGGGTGGAGATTCGGAAGTTCAAATTCTCCACGGGAGTGTGTCCGGCTGCGGACTCTGGGAGCTGGAAGCGGCAGAAGTTGGGTGATTCTTCTTGTCGTGCTACATCATCATCAACCGCGGAAACGAAGGAGGAGGGGGGAGGCGAAGAAAGCGGGATCGAAGAGACGGTAGGAAGCTCGGTTGCGACTGGAACGGAGGTTTTGGACGAGTGCCCCATGTACGGCCTGATGTCCGTCTGCGGCTTGAGACGAGACATGGAGGATGCCGTCTCAGTTCAGCCCTTCTTCTGTAAAAATGAACCTGAACTACCCCACGGGCTCCATTTCTTCGGCGTCTTTGACGGCCATGGGTGCTCCCACGTAAGTACTTTCACCAAAGACGCCGAACTTCCATCTATATGTCCATTCAAATCCGTCTGCTAATTAAATTGATTATTTGGGCTTCTTGTGTTTTTCAAGGTGGCCATGAGCTGCAAGGAGTCGTTACATGGCTTGGTGGCGGAGGAGCTCGGGAAGCGGGAGGGGGGCTGGCAGGAGGCCATGGAGGAGAGCTTCCTGAGAATGGACAGGCAACTAGCAGAGAGCAGCGATGCTGTCTCCACAGGTAGTTGCCGGTGTGAGCTGCAACCGCCTCATTGCGAGGCAGTGGGATCCACAGCCGTCGTCGCGGTCATCTCACCCAGAGAGATCGTGGTCGCCAACTGCGGTGACTCTCGCGCCGTTCTCTGCCGCGGCAACAACGCTATCCCTCTATCCGTCGATCATAAGGTGAGTCTTTGGCTTGTCGATCTTCCTTCCTCTGAGCAACAAACTCAACCACTTACATGTTGCTCACTTCTAACTAAAGCCGGACCGGCCGGATGAGCTTCTTCGGATCCAGGCGGCTGGAGGCCGTGTGATATACTGGGATGGGCCGCGTGTGCTGGGAGTCCTCGCCATGTCCCGTGCTATAGGTGAGCTGCATTCATCTTGAGATCTTGTTATAAGTGCACCAGCCACCGGGCCATCCGGTTTGGACTAGTGGAGAAACTGAGAAAACTGGGTGCTTCTGGTTTTTGGTCGGTGTATAGGAGATAGCTATTTGAAGCCGTATGTGAGCTGGGTACCGGAGGTGACGGTGACGGAGCGGTCGCAGGAGGACGTGTGCCTGATACTGGCGAGCGACGGGCTGTGGGACGTGGTGTCCAACGAGACGGCCTGCAGAGTGGCCCAGATGTGCCTGAGAGGGGGGAAGCCGAGGGGCGGCGACGGCGGAGATGGAACGTCCGCCTCCTCGCCCTCCGACAAGGCGTGCTGGGATGCGGCCATGCTGCTGACAAAGCTGGCGCTGGCTCGTCAATCCGCGGACAACGTCAGCGTGGTGGTGGTCGACCTCAAGCGGGGCATCTAAGTGTACATGGCGTTGTTCCAACTGGCCACCAATTAAAACCCCAGCTTGGCGGGTGTTATCCCTTAATATGCCCAATTGTTTTTTTTTATTCTTATATTGTTTATTTACTTCAAGCATTTACAACATCTTTTAAAGGGAAAAAAAACTGGACACGGCAGACTGGGATCTGTTGGGTCCTGGGACCAACTGCAAGGTTTTGTCCAAGGTCAAATGCTCAAGTACTGTTCACTTACTCCTGGGAAAACTAAGTACTGTTCACATCTGAGAAAACGAGGAAGAAAAATGCAGGCGGAACGTGACGTTGTAGAAAGAGTTTTCATGGTCCCTACTTAAGCTATGCATGGCACCGTTCATTCACTAGATCGATCGATATTATACATGTCAGCCTACGTACGTTAGCATGTGGGTTACTGTGTGCGCCAAATTTAAATATCAATAATAGTTCCTTTGTCAGAGCATGAATGAAAGATAGTCTAATTATAAAGGCATCTTGTCCTGATGATAAGTGATGTTTGATGGCTCTACCTATCCGCGTAATATTGTCTAGAGCCAAGTTGTTTGAGGCTAGTGAGCGCCGGTTATCTTCTTGATCGGTATCTTCGAGGGTCGCTATTATATGAGAATGCGAGTCTTTACAAGGCAGCTTAACAGGACAATGTCTTAGATAGCTTTACCATTGAGTAGAAATTGGTGATTGTATGCACTGAGGATGTAAAGATTGCCCTCCGCATCAGCTCCGTTTAGCGGACAGCCATATTCGATTCTTCAGGTGAGCAGGTTACCACGATCATTCGTCATTTCATCATCGTTCGCTATGTGGTACTACGGCATTTCTTCAATTCGCCGCCACCAAATTGTTGTGCTACTGCAACCCAGTCGCCCTTTAGACTATGCATTGAGTAGCGTGATCGAAATTTTGAACTACAATATTGACAAAAATAAAAAGAAAGTTTAAATTACAAAAAATACGAAAATTCCAGTTTTGACCTTGAGAGCTACCGTGGAAGATGAAAGTCGAGAGGGCCCGTTCTTTGTTCTTTATTTTTATTTTACCTAAAGCCTGATTTTTTCGAATTTGCCACCCATATTCTACTAACGGGTGCAGTGAGCAGCAATTATGGCAATTTTAAGAATCTATTCTCGTCAAGCTGCTCTAAAAGTGGTCTGACCCAGTCCACCATTAAGGGGAAACCACTTGAATGACTATAAAATACAATTAAAAAACTTCAGCTCAAGTAAAACCTAATTGTTTTCTTATTAATAAATGTCTATATTGAGAATACACATTCAACCAAAATGAACCTAAAAATCCTAAATCCAAGAAACAACAAGAGTCCAATTAGTTACATCTTGTTGGAGCACCCCAGACACGCACATCTTTTGTCCCATCCACAAAACAGGGAATGCGGGGAATACAATAGCCGCTTAGAGACACCACAAGAAGTCTTCATACATCATCACGGAATTTGCATATGCCCCCATTAGAAAAAGACTTCCTAAAGACTCATTTAATCACACCATTACGACAATCATGATGACCTTAGCTGCAATCATACAATGGACAGTCAAACGAATCAACTTTTGGTCTCAAAATTTTCCATGAACCCTTACATTTCTTTCTCATTTACTTCTACCCCACTTTTTAGCTCTTTCAGTTTGCGGTAGCCTTTGTCAGTGCCAAATATCCTATTTTCATTATCAGGAAATAGACATAAATCAATGTTCCAGTCAGCAGATCATATAAGCATACCAAAAAAATTTACAGAAACATCTAATTCTTCATGGGCTACGGCAATTGAAAGGTTACTCTTAATATAAAAAAGGAACACATGTATGACTGATGTCCCTCTCTGAGCAGCATTCAGTATGTTGAAATTGATCCCAATAATTTTTAGTAGCAAAAGAGAATGTTGGATTACATGGAAGCACCAGATTCAAGTAAGAGAGCGGGGAAAAATAGATCCTATTACATGGAAGCACCAGATTCAAGTAAGAGAACGGGGAAAAATAGATCCTTTTGTCATAAGACTGGTTCAACATAACTATCAGACATGTTAGTTCGTCTTCTTTGAAAATTCAACTTCAAAGCACAAAGTCCTTTATGGCAAATAGTAACCCATGATTACTTAAAGTACTACCTGCAACCTGTAACCTCCAACCTGACAAAACGTTCATGACAAACTTGCGACATGTATGCCTTTTGTCAAAAATCCAGTTCCAAATCGCAAAGTCGTTGTTTCATGACAAATTTCAACCCATGATTACACTGACTCAATTACCTCTTTGAAATCTGTAACCTCCAACTTGACAAAGTTTGTTCATCTCAATGCACACTGATATATAAGGACCCATATATCCACTAGTATGTACCTTTGTCATATCCAACCTTCTGAGAAGGATAAACCAAAGGCAAAGTCATTAATCTCATTTTGTTCGAATTTGATTGCCTTTTTCTTGATTAAACTATTACATGTTCTTACAACCTCGTAAATTTTCTAAAGACAAAAGCTTCTGTCAATTTATGGCAACTTTCTTTCTACAAGCAATGCCAGCAATAATCCTTATTATAGTCCATTAGTACCAAATCTCTATGTGCAGCCTATTTATTATTCCAAAATTTCAAAGCATAATTTCAGAGTGGAAAACTAAGGACATGATGGGCAATGCAAAATGTAGTGATCCTTGCTTCAATTTTTTCATTTCATTCTCTCTGCAGGCACAAAACAAGTAACAAAGAGAAGAGAAATTACCTAACCACAATTGTTTGAGAACAATAATTGCAACAAACTTACCAGTCCATATAAACAAATGTTGATGAATAGTTCCCGGACTTGGTGTAAAGCAAACGGTGATGATAGTCATGAAAATCAGCACTGCAAAGAAAACAGTAAAACAATCAGGCACCAAGATAAGAAAGTCAGGATAAGAGGAAGAAGAAGAAGAAGAAGGTGGTAACCTACCCTCCATACAAAGGGAATATGTTTGATGGGCTCCAAGGGAAATGATAGCCACAATGTGCCTCCACTGTTTCCAAAACTCTCAACACCATCCAAAGCCACAAAGTAAATAGATGGGGTCCAGTTAGAGCAGGACCAATAATGGTCGCAAAGCCAAGAAACAAAATCTCAGCAGGATGAGCATATTCAGAAGTCAGGCCAAATGGAGTAGCATATCTGTGCATAGCAAGATTGATAATTACTTTGTATCAATTAACATGATTAAAGAACTTGAACAAATTAAATAGTCGAGGCAAAGAAACACTCACTCATGATGAACACTATGGACATGCTTGTACAACCATTTTGTATGTAAAATCCTGTGACCCCAATAGAACACAAAATCCTCTAGAATAAAGTAGAAGAGTATTTGTGATAAAACCACTTTCCTGCAATATAAAAGTCCACAAGATTGAGCAGTATCAAATCATTGCTAATAAGTAATATAGAAAAGTAAGTGTATTTGGCAAGAAATTAAACATAAGAGGACACAGCTAGCTGGCCCTTCCCAGTAGCACGGTATCCAAGAGAAAATGGAGAAAGACCACACTAACAGACCCCAATTTTATTCAGAATGGGGACCATTAGAGCCTTCCTCTTTCACCGGGTTATACTCAGGGCAATGCGATATAGAGCATATAAGACAAAAATCCACAAATTCTTTACAAAGCCACACACCTCTTTACTTAATCAGCATAAATTTGACATGAAAATAGAAATCTGCATATATAACTTAAGCATCTAAAGAAGCCTGAGAAATACCAGGATGGTAAGGGAAGGCTGCTCCTCATGCCCATAGATCTGAAGATAGGATATGAAATGATCATAACAGGCAAGTTTACACCAAAATGATATAGCAATAGCCGCGTAATGCATTTCTCCTGAGCAGCTAAGCTGTTATTTTTACTCTGCAAAGTAATGAATGAAATGAAACAAATAAGATAGAGATCACAAAAAAATAAAGCATTAACAAATTGCACAACTAAAGCCCCCTCAAGGCGTTAAAACAAATTGATTCAAAGTATTCACTTTATAAAGAGTTAAGCTTCTAAACTAGGCTATAATACCTCATAGACCTGAGATAATATTTTTCGGCCAGATAAAGTCTGACCAAATCTCTTAGTTATTTTAATGACCACATCTCTTTGTCATTTTAAAACACCAATTAAAGAAAAGAATCAAATATTTGATTTCATCATCATTGTGTTAAGTTATCCGAAATTTATTTTGTTGAAGGCCCCAAGAGAGAAAGGTGAAAAAATAAGGAGAACTTACCAAGTTAGCTTAAATAGATGTGATGTTGAATTTCTCAGGCAAAAATGGCTTATAATGGAACAGAATATCAAACTAGACTATTCCGATGAGCAACCCGAATAGTAGAGATAATGTGTTTGCAATGAACATTGAATAAAGTCTGTAGAAATAATCAGTGGTATTGTAAACATTAGTTTAGTACGATGGACAGAGTGAATATTGCCAACAAAATCACCATGATTCATCCGAACTCATTTTTTTGTGATTCTTTTTTTTTATTTTTTTGAAGTATAGATTTCCATCTTCTGATCTTTGTTATCTTTTAAACATGCATAAACTTTCCACGTACAACAGTATCTGGTCGGGATAAGTTCTGATGATGATGATAATTCCTACTGATCTACAGGCTTCACCTTTCTCATATTTAGCTAACTTCAACTAATGTGCAACTTCCCATCAATGGCTGTTTTAAGTGAATAAACTTTGTTGCCACAAAACAACTTAGCAACAAACACTCAATTGGCTTAAAATTAACCAGCACTTGATTTATTTAAAAGAATTTATATTACTTGAACCAAACAGCAGAATGGAATATATGGTGCAAATTAAATACATAAGTTAGCCCTATGACCGCAATAATCTTTATGTCTACTGTTCAGCTGCTAGGTTCCAACTAAATCTAAAATCAGCGGGTAGATTGAAATCAACCACTAGCATTTTTGTTGTTCCACAACCCAAACCCATATAAAACTAAAAAGATTAAGCTGAAAAGAGTATGAGCACAACAAAAAGGAGAAAAATAATCAGGCCATATAGAAAGCATAATAACAAGTGTGTGGAAAAAAAACAAATCACAAAGGCAATAACCTGAATCTTGTACTTGCTGAGAAGCCCTGCCCTCTCAAGAAATATAAATGGAAGGCCAGACAAAAAGAAGACACTTTCGTGAAGAAAGAAACTGCCAATCGATGCCAGTTGAAAGTCACTGAAATGGGTGATCAAATACTGCACCACAAGAATGAGCATCCGCATCCAAAGAGTTTCTTGTTAGAAAAGCTCTAATTAAGTAAACAAAGAATGAATAAACGGATATTGACAAACTATTATACAAGAAAGCTAAGAAAACTTGTATGGGAGGTGTCAGTCCAGGACTAATTGACCTTCCATCACATTTCACAAGCATTAAATATATCTGAAGAGTAGGAACCGTTTCTTAGGACAGTAAAATACTAACAAAACAGGAAGAAATAAAAACAAAATAACAGCTAAGCGAAACTTCTTTCCACTTCGACTTCCTTTTAAGAATAACAAAAAAATAGGAAGCATTAAATTTGAATAAATTACCACCAAAAGAACAAATTTTCACATCACATCTCCTCAACAAG
Source organism: Saururus chinensis (assembly GCA_035235625.1). Classification (NCBI taxonomy): domain Eukaryota; kingdom Viridiplantae; phylum Streptophyta; class Magnoliopsida; order Piperales; family Saururaceae; genus Saururus; species Saururus chinensis. The sequence goes on from CP141145.1 coordinate 41,861,393, forward strand.
TGTTTCAGCTTGAATTCCCAGTATGGCCTAACTTGAAACTTTTTTTTTAACTAACGGGAAACAAATTGATAAGCGAAAATAATGTGCCATCAATCTCTCTTTCTTCTTCATTTTCACAGCAACAAGTCAAACGACGAAATGAAGAAAGAAAATGATACGCAAACGAACAGAAAGCGATAAGGCACAATAGCAAATCTCCTATCCCACAGCCAAGCGGAAGCGCATTCGCAACAGCTGCAACGGCAGAAAAGATCGCCTAAAACTAGAACAGAATCAAACCGTCGCCGTCCATCGTTTCACATTGTAAAGAGTACGCAAAAACCGATGGAGCGCAACAAACTAAAAGGAAAAGGACTAATCACACCCGATAAAAAATTGACACATTACGGTTAAATAGCAAGAATCACACTGAACAGATGAACGTTTTCAGATCTGATTATTAATATCAGCATTAGCGCTAAGTAAAAGAATAGAAACAACAGAAACGAGAAGTGGGGGAAGAGTTACCCGCCATCCGGACTCGAGAAGAGACGCCATGACTGAAACGGAACCCAGCGACTAAGGAGCGGGAGGAAGAGAGAGCGAAGAAAGCGGCGGGGAGGGAGTGAAATTGAGGGGAAGAAGGTGGGCGAAGTGCACGAGTGACAGACAAGGAGTTTGGTGTTGGGAAATGGGGTAGGATTTTAGTGAGGCTTGCGCAGCAGGGGAGCGTGGGACTTGGGGAGCCCCAACAGGCAACACCCCACGATGACAGACTGTCCATGTGAGGGAAGTGGCGGACTCGCTTCCTTTCACTTTTATTTCCTTCTATTTATTTATTCTTTATTTTATTCTCCCTAATGCAGATAATAAAATATGTATGAGAGCCATTTATAAATACACTTAACATACGTTAACATCAATGTTATTGATATTAGCGTATCATCATCAATCTAAAATATCATAAATACTGAGCTCATTGTCAATGGGACAAAGAAAAACCCTTCATGAAACATGATACTACATAACAAATTTTGATGTTAATTATGTTCGCATTACTTGTTAAAATAATAATGGTCTCATTTATACGACGTCGGGCTCGCATATCAAAGGGACACACGTAAACGTCAGCCCACAGAAACTTTTTTTTAATAATAATTGTGACATTATTCGACATGACATGATTTTTTAATCAAGGACAAAAAATATCTGCTCCCCGCCTTTTTCGTGCGTGGTTCACCAGCAGCAGCGTCAGCGGGTCGCCTCTCGTTCCGAGTTGTGGGCCTTTTTCATCTTACCCTCGTTGATTTTCCGCCGTTGGAATTCGGGTGAGGAAGGAGAGCCCACGATTGATGGAAGCTGAGGAAGAGATTCAGATAACGGATGATGCCGGAATCCTCCGGCCCCAGATACCCACTCCTCGTCTCTTCTCACGTCTGGTTGTTTATGCGTTTGTGCAAGGCCGGAGTTGCATCTGGACAGATCTCTTCTGCCCGCCTTCTTCTCGTTTCTCGGTTCGAGCGCCTTTCAAATTGGCCGGGCTGGGCACTCCTTTAAAAATTGGTTAATTAATTAACAAGATGCTGCTGCAGTCACCAGGCTGTTTGTGTGTCATATCTAAAACTTCATCGTTTTCCTTTTGCAACCGGTATAGATTGCGGTCCTTAACCTTTTGCAAATAGTTATCCCTCACCACTAATTTAAAAGCTGTTTTTCTTAGGTTTATATCACCAAAAACGCGAAAGCCAATTCAGTGCAGATAAGTTGTTGCATATGCCTCGAATCCTCATTTAACGGATTTTTTTTTTTAAAACTCTCGTAGAAATCCCTAATCAATCACTTCCCCTCCATTCACCCACTATCTTCCACGAGGAGGGGAGAACCTGACACTTGTGCACCAGCCTGCTGCCCTCGCATCTAACAAATATATATATATATATATATATATATATATATATATATATATATATATATATATATATATATATATATATATATATATATATATATATATATATATATATATATATATATATAAGTGCCTAAGTGCCCTGCTGCCCTCTCAACTTTGTCGTCATGTTGTCCTAACCCGCGGAGAGGTTAAGGACATCCAACGTGACAAAGTAACTCACCAACACAGGTGAATTGTATATTAAGTGAATTTATATATATATATATATATATATATATATATATATATATATATATATATATTATTTTTATATTTTTATAAATATAGTGACAAAAAATTTTATTCAAAGTTTTATAATTAAATTAAGCAAATTACTCTGTCTTTAAGACAGAATTTGTTATTTTTAATAATGTTTAAGACTCTTGGGCATCTGTCTCCCTGGATAAGACGATTAACTGCATATTGTAGGAGCACCTCCAATACAGTATATGTAGCAAATCATATTATGTATGCTCTCATAGAAAAGAAAATGGATAAAAATCAAATGTCTGATTCTTGCAGAAATTGTTTTTAATAATTTTATAGGAAATCCTATTAAAAACATCATTTCTCGTTAAAACAGATAGATTCATCCGTTAATGGACACATTCTTTAGTAAAAATAAATTGGACTCATTTTGGTTAAATTAAAACTAAATAAAATAAATAAATAACAAAACTGGAAGGATTTGTCCCAAAATTAATTACCTTGTTGACCCAACCCAACCTAACCCGACCCAACCGCACGTACAAGCTGAGCCTAGCCGAGCCGGCTGGACGGCAGCGCGCGCACATGTGGGTTAGCCCACCTAGCGCATGGGTCCAACATATCTCTTTTTCACAAAAGTGGGTTGGCCTAAGGGTCTAACTTGAAAGGCCAAATTTATGTCTTATATACCAACATTATCACCTTCTTCTAAGCAATGTAGAACTGTTCACTTCTTCAACTAATTCACATGTGTAATTCTCATTCAACACAAAGTGGGTTTGGGTTCTCTCTACTATATGAGTTTGACCCATATAAATATTATACCTACCTTAATTATATGGGCTTAACCCATTAAATATAATGCTCATTTCTAATAATCCCCCACATGAATGAGAATTGGTTGGATAAATATGTAAAATAATGCAGATAAATCGTGAAAGCAAATATTGAAAAGATCATGCATGGGGGAAAGGTAGCTTTTAGCTTTGAACCTTCCCTTGTGAAAACTATCAGGTTTACTGGCTATTCAGTGAACATGATGTCTTGAACTATTCAACCATTTGTGTAAACTAAGACAATAAAATTCACACATTTACTTCTTAGACACATTGTGGTTCTCATGATTGTATTCATTTTCAGCCCTAAACAAACCTGGTTTTCATGAGTGCTCTAGAAGATTTAGCCTTAAAATCTTCATAAAAGTGGCCCCTTCACACTCATATAGGTGATTCTCATTTAGGAGTATCTTGCAATACCCCACTCAAACTAATTCAAGTTATGAGAACCATTAAAAGCAAAGCTTATCCTGATTTACTCTGCAGACATCACTATCTCTTAGGATTGACCTTTTTGTTATGATTTACCTTAATTTTCTCACTGCTTCTAAACCACATACTGTTATCGTCCTTGATACACAAGATATCAAATCTTTTTTTCAAACTTGTTGTATACCGACTCTATAAACAGTCTCTGTAACATTCAAAGGTTTAATGAAAGATTGCTTTAATTTTCACATGGTAGCAAGCCTAACCTGAATCCTGATTTTTTTTCCCGCAACAATGGCCTCCACCATCACCAACTCACCTCACTTTTCTTTTGATGAGGATGCGTCCTCTCTCTTTCCCACCGTCAAGGCTATTACTCAGGAAATTTCTTTCAAACTTGCTCCATCAAATTACATGATTTGGAAGATGCAAGTTTTACCAGTTCTCCGTTGCCATGGATTTCTTGGCTTTGTTTAAGGTGATATGCCTCGCCCTGCTGGTGATGATTCTGATCCAAATGTTTGTGCCTGGCTTTGCCTCGATTAGATGGTGCTAGCATGGCTTGCAGCCTCTTTTTTTGAAGATATGATTCCTCAAGTCATGTTGTGTGACTTCGCCTTCAGCTTTTGGAGCACAATGGAAACCCTTTATGGCAAGCTAACAAGGGCATGCATTCAAGGTGTGAAGAGTGAACTTCATTCCCTTTCTAAAGGCTCTCTATCGGTTGCTGATTACATCAATAAAGCTCGCACCCTTGCTCACACTTTGGCTATGACTGAAAAATCCGTGGATGATGATGACTTCATTATATTACTTATGAAGGGACTTGGTTCTGAATTTGATCCTGCATGTGCTGTGATTCAACTGGTAAAGGAATTTCCTTTTGTGGATGAAGTCGCTACCCTTCTTCTAGATTTTGAATTACGTCTAACTGGTAATTCCTCTTCTTCATCAATGGCATTCTTCTCTTCCAAAGCTCCCTCATGGAGCAACCGTGGAGGTTCATCCACTAGAGGGGGGTGTCATGGGTCTGCTCCTACATCTTCCCCAGCCTTCAGCCGTTCTAATGGGAAAGGGACTTCCACCAATATTTCTTGCGGTCGTTGCCAGAGTTCTCGTTGTGGCTGTGTGAGAGCAAAACCTATCATGGGCGATTACTCCTCTATCTATTGCTATCAATGTGGCTTCCCCAACCATAAAGCCAATGCCTATCAAGCTTCTACCACTGATCCTGATCCTGTGCAGAGCTTTAATGTCATGCATCTCCATGACTCTCCTTATGGCAATTGGTACCCTGATATAGGGGCTACAAGTCATATGACTCCGGATTCCATCAACTCGAAGGTAAGGTCCCCTATCACTGTGATGATTGTGTATATGTTGGCAATGGGGAGGGTCTTCCCATCTCTCATATTGGTCAGAAATCCTTCATTCCCTCTCTGCCTCGTCTTGAGAAAGTATTAGTTGTCCCCTCTCTCGCTAAAAATTTGTGTAGTGTCTCTCAATTTAAAACAGAGAATCAGTGTTATTTTTCTTTTTATCCTTGGGGATTTACAGTGAAGGATTTGCAGATAGGAAAAATTTTGTTGAAAGGACCTAAGGCCGGTGGTCTCTATCATCTTGGTGGTGGGTCGATGACATCCAAGGACTTTGTCGGATTCTTCTGCAATAAAAAAGGCTCGGATCTGTGGCACAATCGCCTTGGTCATCCTTCTTCTCAAGTTATGCAGTCATTATCTACTTCTCTGCAGCTTCCTAGATTTTTAAATAAACATGTGTGTTCAAGTTGTAAAATGGGCAAGATGTCTAAATTTCTATTTGAATGTCGACAAACTTATTCATCAATTTGCTTTCAAACTCTTCATAGTGATGTATGGGGCCCTGCATCGGTTTCTTCCATTGATAATTTTTGGTATTATTTGGTGATTATTGATGAATGCTCCCGTTATAATTGGTACTTTTTACTTCATCGCAAATCAGATGTGTTGGTATTTTTATTGACTTTCTAAACTATGTTCAGAGACAGTTTATGACAATTGTCAAAGTGATTCAGACGGATGGCGGTGGAGAATATTTGAATGCATCTCTCCAAAATTATTTTCGCCAATAGGGTATTATTCATCTTTTATCATGTCCAGGCATGCCTCAGCAAAATGGTTTAGCTAAGCACAAACATCGTCATCTTGTTGAGACCGGCCTTACTCTCCTTGCTTGCAGCCACCTTCCCAAGGAATTTTGGCAATATGCATTTGCTACAACCTACTATTTGATAAATAGATTGCCTTCTAGTGATAAATGGTTTAGTTGAGCGCAAACATTGTCATCTTGTTCTAGTGATTTTTATCCCTAGTATGACATCTGCAACACCCATGTCCTTCACGTCAAATTGTTTGTTTAGCATCTTCTTAGTAGTTTTAATGATATCATCATTTCTACCAATAATGAGCATATCATCCACATATAGACATATAATGACATAGCCATCAGGTCTTTCTTTTACCTAAACACATTTGTCACATTCATTAATTTTGAATCCATTTAACATCATTTTGTCAAAATTTTATGTCATTGCTTAGGTGCTTGTTTAAGCCCATGGAGAAATTTAACAAGTCTCCACACTATGTTTTCTTGACCTGGTACAACAAACCCTTTAAGTTGTTGCATATATATTTCCTCGTTCAAGTCACCATTCAAGAATGCACTCTTCATATCCATTTGATGTATTTCAAGATTATACAAAATAGCAATAACAATTAACATTCTAATGAAAGTTGTTATCCTTGTGACTGGTGAATATGTATCAAAATAATCTTGACCTTCCTTTTGCTTGTATCCTTTGATAACAAGTTCGGCTTTATATTTATCAATTAATCCATCAGCCTTCATCTTCCTCTTAAATATCTATTTATATCCAAGAGGTTTACTCCCTGGTAGTAGGTCTACCAACTCATAAATATAATTTTGCATAATGAATTTAATTTTACTATTTATTGCATCCTTCCAATATTGTGCTTCAGGAGAGGACATGACTTAAAGCTTTCATGTTTATTTTTCAACAAATAAGTTAAAAAGTTTGGACCAAATATTTTGATGTTCTAGTACGTTTGCTATGTCTAGGTTCATCATCCTCTCTCTCTTGGTCTTCACTATTGTCCTGTGCAACATCCAAAGTTCTTTTAAGAGAATTTTTCTTTTGTGTAGAATCCCACAAAAAAATATATTAAAAAAATAAGGCATTCCTAGATTCAATCACAATATTAACATTTACATCAAGAATGTCCGATTTATTAACATTAAAGCGATATGCATGACTATTATTGGCATTACCAATGTGTTATGATACGATGCCCACAACGTCTTGGTAACCAGCACAAGGGAAGGGAGTGGCGTCAGGAGGCCGGGAAAAGGGAGAGGGGGCAGCATGGCTGCCAGACAAAAAAGGGGAGAGACAGGGGAGAAGAAGGGATAACTAGAGAACTGATTAATCATGCATAATCCAAATTAGGGCATATCCCTTACACTTAAATAGAAGAACTACGTGGGCTCACTAACAAGTGTCTAAGGCCCATAAATATAATTAAAAGAAAGCCTAATTAACCTAATTACTAAATGTCCTTATTACATAATTACCTAATTACCCTAGCACGTAGCCCCACTAATAGCCTCTAGGTGTTTACAACATTCCACCATGCTTCCTCGTAACCTCGTCCTCGAGGTGACAGAAAACTCTAAACATTGGGCCTACCATAACACCGCTGTGAACACCCACCACTCTCCATTGTCTTCAAAACCCTTTTGCCATCTGCTCCAACTCCCTGCACTCGACCATTTCCCTGCATAACATAAGTCATGGGGAAGTAGAGTCACAACAACTCCAGTCATTGTCTGCTCTCCCTTCATTGAAGTATGCATCACTCAAAAACCCATAAGTTGTAGAATCAGCAATTACTGATTTGGCCAACATTTCCTCAAATAGTTTCTTCGCCGCTTGAGGCCAGACCCTTCCTTCAGTAACAACTATTTGGTTCTCTGTAATAGCAGAAGCAACAGACTCATTAACATCCCCTAAGTGCCCAATGCACGTAATGTGACCATACCCCACAAGGATAAATCTTTGCTGGTCCAAACACTTCTATAGACCACTGCTGCAAATATTTGGAAACAACGCCAACATCATGAACAAGGCTTGTTTTAATCCAAAGTATGACCTCCAGACCCAAGTCACACGCCCGCTGCTTGTGCATCACCATTCGCCCAACGTCCCTGTCCTAAATCTTATGATCAACTTCTACCTGAGCCAATCGAATCAGTCCTCTGTGCTCATCCTCAACACATGTTGGCAGTTGTAAGACGGAAAGGGGAGTCTTTGTGTCCGGTTCTCCAGCATAAGAAGTACTCGCATGTTTGTCTTCCACTTCCATAGTTTCTGATGAAGTAATAAACAAGTTGCTACTGTCTTCTAAAGAGTATTCAGCAGGAGTAGCTGCCAATGCAAGAGCATCACTGTACTTGCTGCCTTCTCCTGGTTGAAATTCAACCACATCTGAAGTGTGGGTAGGCAAGCCTCCAATGTTCACAACATTTGCCATCACCTTGGCCAAATATTGAAGTGCACTATTTGATTTACCTTATCTGAAGTGCCTGTTAATCAGGAACCCATGAGTCATCGCACCGGGAAGCACCACTTTATGATTCAACAACCTGCTGGACATTGCATCAAACAGTTTCTCTGCCTCTTCCACCCTCCCCTCCTCTGCATACAGTTTACCAATAATCTTGTTATGGCTGTCAATATCCATCCCACAAGGCAGTGTCGCTCTCTGGAGCAAACAATTCACTGCAGCGAAACTGGGGGGGGAGGTGAGATATGACCATGTGATTGAACAAGGTCAAGGCGGCGATAGACTTCCCATACTTGAGCAGAACCCCCAAGAGAGTTTTGCATGGCACGACATTCATCTGGGAACGTCGTGCCATCAGCTGTGGCATGGACCACCCTGTCATCCACCAAGCTGTCCGGGACGCGGCCAGCAAGCCAGTCGACCGAGAGGTTCAACCAATGTGGCCCACCCAAGCTCTCATGAATCTCGCAGAAAAACAAATTTCCCACGAGATTGATTGGATTCAGCGACGAGCATGATCCCAATTCGCTCTGAATTACGCCGGAGAATTGGCCCCATGCTGGATGCCCCCAAATTAATTTCTGGTGTGAGGTGTAAAAAATGTATGATTTGGAACTCGTCAGAGAAAGAGGCAAATCATTGTCCAGCGAAATTTGGAAAAGCTGTGATGTCTGGTGTGAAGACTCCAAAGGAATTTTGGCCGGAAAGCTGAGGCAGTGACCGAAATCTCAGCAACCCAATCTGGTTCGTCTGGCAGACGGTGCTGGGTCGTGGCCATCGGCTGTTTCACGACGGAAGTCACGGAAACGCAGAGTGGGGAAGGGCCACCTCCCTTATTCAAACCAGAGTGGCGAATCCCCCGTACATCCCGCTGGAGATTGAAAACCTTCCACACGAGGCACAACCGACTGAGATTATCACCGTACATCCCGCTGGAGATTGAAAACCTTCCACACGAGGCACAACCGACTGAGATTATCATATGCAGCGCATCTTCCATACTAATCTGGGAAAACAAATACCAAAAATCCCGTGGAATCATGGAGGCATCATCTCCAGAAGGAAAAATTATCGGCTTGGAGACTGCAACGGTGACGACTCAGCCGGCGCTACAACGGAGGCTACATCCGCGGTGGAGGTGAATGGGCAGAGGAGGTCGAGGTCGGGATTCTGGCGACGGGGCTATGATATCAATGATGTACCATGTACCGGAAGCACCGTAGAATATTGTGAACATATAGAAGAATATCGTGAACATCTAGAGGCTATGGGGCTGTGCACTAAGGATAATTAGGTAATTATATAATAAAAATATTTAATAATTAAGTTAATTAAATTTTTTTTTTAATTATATTTATAGGCCTTAAGCGCTTGTTGGTGAGCCTATATAGTTCTTCTATTTAAGTGAAAGGGCTATGCCCTAATTTGGATTATGCATGATTAATCAGTTCTCTAGTTATCTCTTCTTCTCCCCTGTGTCACGGCCCTAGCTATCCATAGGTGTCGTGCGGCACCCACAAGGCCAAATAGCTAAGCGAGTAAGCCTTTCTTCGTCAAGGTCATAGCGTGGTGCCATTCGACCAAACGTCCAGCCCGCAAAGCCAAGCAGCGAACCCGTCCCAAGGCGGACGTACGAACTTGCCGGACCATCTCCCAAGCGAGCTGGCCGGAGAGGGACACCTCCTTGCGATGCACGGATCCAACTTAGGCAACTCGGTCATCCGAACAGTCTGTCTCAACCATGTGCATGCAAGGGCCTTTGTTACCAACACGGCCATAAGGCCGGACGGCCGCCCGAAGAGTCGGAGAGCCCCATCCCACTAGCGGATGGGCTCTTGGCATGATAGCTAGCAAGGCAACAAGGTTTTGTTGCCATCCGGGCAACCTGTTGCAAGGCTAGGCATCATACCAACAGCTTTGTCATTTCAGCTCACCATGTCCCTCCCTATATAGTATAAGAGATTTATGTTGTTTCTCCGGAGTGGCAGCCAAAGTGGCCGTACGGGCATGGTATTTCCGAATTGCGCAAAACTACCCGAGAACACTCCCAAGGACCCTCAAACACTATATAGGTAGGTGGGGACATCTTTAGAATCCAAAACGGTGCTAGTTGGCTATGCGTCCCAACATAGCCAACTATGTGTGCACATCATTGCGGCATTTCTGCGCAACGTTGTGCACACATGTTGCGCAACGTTGCGGGCCTTCCCCGCAATGCCTGCACACGAGCTAAGCAACACTAAGGGCAGTTCCCATAATGCATGCCCACCTCGTATACAACACTTTCCCACATGTGTGCGCCCCAGCACATGTCACGGGTAGTCTGCTCCGCTACCCCGTGACACCTGTCTCTCTGCTGTCGATGCTATAAAAGGCTAAGGTAAATAGACGTAGCGAAGGGGCGACCGTGGGGCTGCTTCCTACTGCCTGTAATACCCCTCATATTCATCATGATTTTTGAAAATATAACGAATATTAAATACAATTGCCAAAGATCACCGTGTACCAAAAGATTAATTACACATACTTTATATTATACAAAGATTTCTAAAATTTGGCATAATATGCCTTTATACATTAGTTAGTACAAAATTTACAAAAAAATACATGAAAAGTACAAAAACTGTAATTTTACAAAGAAAAGCTCTTTGTCAACTTCTTCGTATTCAAATCACACACATGCAGAATCTGAGGGTGGGTAAGTAAATTTATACTCAGTAGGCTGAGTTATGTTCTAAAAATATGCACGTAGAAATATCGTGCCATCTTTCTTTCAAAATCTAAAAACATCGTCACAAAATATCGCGATACCAGATGACTTACACCCGCGCTCATGGGGCAATGGGAGACGGAAGGAAAGAGAATTTTCCATAATATCCCAGTCTTGTGCGCACCGAAAGCCAAATTTGGCGGTATCTAGAATCATAATAACCCTTAGTTTTGAGAAACCAAGGACTATCCAGAGGGTACGATTACCCAAAACTCGGAGAATTTTTCGAAAAGAGGAGAGGCTTTTAAAAGCAGAATTTTTCTTTGAGAAAATATCTTTAGCAAAGCATTGGCGAGTTAAAATCTCGGCATATGATTAGAATTTAAAGCTGCCAACCTATAACGTGCGCGAAGTATAAGAAAATCCCCTCGTAGAAGGTCCTTCCTTTGAGCAAAAAATTTGGTAGAATAACCGTCCCAATGAGTAGAGCACCCTCGATTTAGTGGGGTACGACTTTTGAAAGGGCTAAAACAGGTTTAAAATGGTCCAAAAATAGTAAAAAGGTGAAAGGAGGATATTAGAGAAGGGACATATTTTTCGAGGTCTTAGAGGGGTCACCTTGAGAAAATAACCTTTCCGGTGCGTAGAGCACCCTTGATTTAGTAGGAAACGGGTCTTGGATTACGTAATTCGGGCTTAAAATGGGTTTGGAATGAAGAAAACAGTGAAAGGGGTTGAAAAATCTGAAGTATGAAAAAAAACTGGCCGGAATGGCCTTTTATAGAGGCGGAGGGCAGTGGATTCCGGTAGGCACCCACCGGCACCGGCGCGGAAAATGGCCGGTGCCCGTTGGCACCACTGTTTCTGGCAGGCGCGCGTGATGAATGTGCACCTATCACACGCATTTGTCGCAGGTAATGCGCGCATCTAGTGCGCTTCGCGCTGCTAAGCCGCGCGCTGGGCCAAGCCGAAAAATTATTTTATATATATAATTTATTATTTTAATTTCTATAAAATTTTAAAAAATCGAAACTTCCTATCCCGAACTCCATTTTGTGCATTCTTGGTACCGTTGAGCTCGTATTCAAGAGCCCTACAAGACTAGACCATTTATAAACTAGTTTACCCCTATTTACAAAGTGGGTTCCGCCAATTTAGGGCATAGTTCCCGAGGCCATAACTTTTGTTCCCGGTCTCAAATTTTCATATTTTTGTTTGTCTTAACGAGTTATAATTAGACTTAAAAAATAATAAAATTTAGAAAAATAGGGTTATTACAATCTACCCCCCTTAGAGAAATTTCGTCCTCAAAATTTGAATTATTCACTCGTTGAATAATTCAGGATACTTCTTTCTCATATCGGCTTCTAGTTCCCAAGTGGCTTCTTCTGAAGAGTGATACTGCCACAATACTTTAACTAAATGAATCCTTTTTGTCCTCAGGATTTGTTCTTTAAAATCCAAAATTTTAACTAGTTTTTCTTCAAAGGATAAGTCTGGCTCAAGTGTGATTAAATTCTGATCTAAAACATGCAAGGGGTCTTGAACGTATTTTCTAAGCATAGATATGTGAAATACGTCCTGAACATTGTTGAGTTGTGGAGGCAATGCTAATTTGTAGGCCACCGCTCCTATTATATCCAAAATTTCAAACGGTCCTATGAAGCGAGGACTTAGTTTGCCTTTAATTCCAAATCTCATGACTCCTCGGGTTGGAGAAACCTTCAAAAGTACCTAATCTCCCACGTTGAAGTTGATATCTTTTTGTCTCTAATCAGCACAACTCTTTTGACGACTTTGGGACGCCATTAAATGATGCTTGACAAGTTTCACCTTATCTGCGCACTAATGCAGAAGTTTAGACTTGATTAATCTCCGTTCTCCTACTTCATTCCAACATGTTGGTGATCGGCAAAGTTGTCCATGCAATGCCTCATAGGGTGCCATACCTATGCTACTATGATAGCTATTATTGTAGGCAAATTTGACCAGTGGTAGATGTTCATCCTTGTTACCTTTCCAATCCATTGCACATGCTCGCAACATATCTTCTAAAGTTTGGATAGTTCTTTCTGATTGTCCATCTATTTGTGGGTGGAAAGCAATACTGAACTTAAGATTTGTGCCTAATTCCTCTTGAAGTCCTTGCCAAAACTTGGAGGTAAATCGACTGTCTCAATCTAAGATGATCGAAAGTGGTATTCCATGTCGACTCACAATTTCCTTCACATATAAACTTGCTAAAGAATTTAAGGATTGCTTCCTTCTTAAAGGAAGAAAATATGCACTTTTTGTGAGTCGATCTACAATTACCCAAATGGATTCCTGGCCTTGTGAAGTTTTGGGTAGAGCCAAAACAAAATCCATAGTGATATGTTCCCACTTCCATTCGGGAATCTCAATCTTTTGAAGGCACCCCGACGGTTTTTGATGTTCAGCCTTAACTTGCTGACAAGTTAAATATCTGGAAATATATTCTCCTATATCCTTCTTCATTCCATTCCACTAGAAACTCATTTTTAAATCTTGATACATTTTTGTTCCCCCTAGGTGGATGGTGTATCGAGACCGATGCGCTTCATGTAATAGGTCTTCCCTTAGCTCAGGTATTTTAGGTATTACTAGTCATCCTCGAAATCTAATACTTCCATCCGAGCCTTTGATGAAGTTAGGTCTTTCAAGCAAAGTTTGTTTTTCTTTATTACTTTTCTCACTTTCAAGAATACGTTCAACTAGCACCAATCTCACTTCTAGGTTGGCAATGAAAGATTTCATATTTCCAGATTGTATCTCAAGTTGGACACTTATTGTTTCTTCCAATAGTTTTCATTCCTTAATAAACATGAAAGCTAATTCTCCGAATTTAAGACTCAAAGCATCAGCTACTACGTTAGCTTTTCCAGGGTGATACTTAATAGAGAAGTCATAATCTTTAAGATATTCAATCCATCGTCTTTGCCTCATGTTGAGGTCACTTTGGAAAATATATACTTTAAACTTTGATGATCAATAAAGACTTCAAACGTTTCCCCATATAAATAGTGCCTCCATATTTTTAATGCAAAAACTACCGCTACTAATTCCAAATCATGAGTAGGGTAGTTACCTTCATGTTTCTTTAATTGCCGTAAAGCGTATGCTATCACTTTTCCGTTTTGCATTAACACACATCCTAAGCCTCTTTTAGAAGCATCGTTGTATAAGACAAATCCTCCACTGCCAGTTGGCAATGCCAAAACAGGTGTTGTCATTAATTTTTCCTTCAATTCCAAAAAACTCTTTTCGCAAGTCTCGTCCCAAATAAATTTTACTCATTTCCTTGTCAATTTTGTCAGAGGCAAGGCGATGCTTGAAAATCCAAGTATGAATCTTCGGTAATAACCAACAAGGCCTAAGAAGCTCCAAATTTCTATTACGGTCTCGGTCTTTCCCATTTGATGATCGCTTCTATCTTAGTTGGGTCCACATATACCCCATTCTTTGAAATGACATGTCCTAAAAAGACCACTTGTTTCATCCAAAATTCACACTTGCTAAACTTGGCATATAGCTTATGATTCCTCAGCGTTTGTAGAACTTCTTGCAGATGCACCCGATGTTCTTCTAGGCTGCTGGAGTAGAAAAGAATATCATCGACAAAGATGATCACAAACTCATCCAAGAAGGATCAGAAAACTCTATTCATGAGGTCCATGAAGGCAGCTGGCACATTGGTTAAACCGAATAACATCACTAAAAACTCATAGTGGCCATACTGGGTACGGAAAGCTGTTTTAGAGATATTCTCATTCTAAATCCTCAACTGATGGTAACCTGATCGCAAATCTATTTTGGAGAAAACTTTGGCTATCTGCAGTTGATTGAATAAGTCATCTATACGAGGCAAAGGATACTTGTTCTTTATAGTGACGACGTTGAGGAGTCTGTAGTCAATACATAATCTCAACGACCTGTCCTTCTTTCTCACAAATAATACTGGTGCTCCCTAAGGAGAGACGCTGGGTCGGATAAATCCTTTCTCTAGTAATTCCTGTAATTGGCTTTTTAATTCTTTTAACTCTGCAGGAGCCATGCGGTACGGTGCCTTAGAGATGGGGTTATTTCCTGGCATCAATTCAATAGAAAAATCTATTTCTCTATCTGGTGGCAGTCCATAGAGTTCATTCGAAAAAACGTCGGTGAAGTCTTTTACTATTTCAATACTTTCCAGTTGAGTTGTTGTAGCTTCCTTAGTTTCCACAGTAGCAAGGTAAGCCTGACATCCTTTGGCTAAAAGCTGATGAGCCTTGACAACTGAGATGATACAAGGTTTGGAAAAATCATGAAGCCCATGGAAAGTATAACTCTTTTCTCCTTGAGTAAAGGTCACTTTCTTCTCTTTACAATCTATTAACGCCCCATTATCGGCTAACCAATCCATACCTAATATGACATCAAAGTTGGTAATATCTAGGAGGATGAGGATAGCCTCCCACTGACGTTTCGCTAAAGAGATGGGTATCCCTTGAAGAAATTCATGAGCCAAAAACGTTTTTCCCATTGGGGTGGACACTTCTAAAACATATCCTAGATTTGAAATAGGATAGCCAAGGTGTAAAGCAAAATTGAACGATATGAAAGAATGTGTCGACCCTAAATCTATAAAGATTTTTGCTATTTTATCCAAGACTAGAAGGGTACCTTGAATGACTGCGGTCGACGCTTGAGCTTCCTCAGCAATATTTGCAAAGACCCGACCTTGAGCTTTTAGTTTTTGCTCTGGTTTTGATTCTTCTTTAGTCTCTTTTTTGGACAATCTCTAATCCGATGGCCATGTTCTCCACAGGAAAAGCACTTTCCTTCGGCAAGATAGCACGATCTGAATGGGTGGATTTTATTACATTGAGAGCATTTCTCTAACTTCCTCTGTTCCTTTATCTGAGATGATGATTCTGATGGCTTTTGAAGCTTACGATTATTTTGACTGTTAAACATAAACTTCCTCTTCTTTTCATCAGGTCGGAAACCACTGTTTTATCCTCGATCCTTATGTCCAACCACAAACTCTTGGTAGTCCTCCTCTAGGATAGAGGCCAGTTCTACCGCCTTGGCAAAAGTCGTAGGTTGGTGGCCAATGACTCTTCCCCGTAGTCCATTATTTAGGCCCCTCACAAACTTTAGTGCCTTCTTTAATTATGTTGTGCAAATGTCTAGGGCAAAACGCTGCAAATGTACAAACTTATTCTCATACTGGGCTACTGTTAAAGTCCCTTGTTGCAGATCTAGAAATTCTTTTTCCTTTCTTTCTTAGACATGAGGAAGAAAATATTTGTCATATTATACTTCTTTAAACTCCTCCCACTTAATATGATCACTATCTAGAAAGAAATTCCTTTCTACCGTAGGCCACCAAACCGTAGCTTCGCCCGTCATTGAGAAAGTGGCAAGTGGTACTTTACGATCATCTGGGATTTTCATTGCTCTAAAAATTCGCTCGACCTCAAAGGTCCATTTTTCAGCTGCCTTAGGGCCATCCTCTCCTGTAAAAGCCAGTGCAAGTTTCTCAAAATGCTCCAATAGAGTATTCTTTTCATCATGGCTATTTTCTCCTAAACTGGTCGAGTGATTAGAATGATTCGACTGGAATCCTTCGGCTTGAAGTTGTCGAGTCATTCTTTGCATTAGTAAATCTAGGAAGTGTGTCATAGGATCTCCCGTTACCAAAGTGACTGGCGCATTACCTTCCGGTGGAGTCGAACTACTTGCCGGTTGGGCATCGTTACCATTAACGTGCATCATCTAAACATGGATTAATACCATCAAGATTTTTAAAAAAATGTACTTTATAACAACCTTGCAGTTATTTACATTACCCAAAAACTAAGTTAGCTAATTACAAAACAAAACAACTCACATCAAACTGTTATACACATCAAAACTATTTACTCGAGATTTTTACTACCCTTTTTCTCTAAGTAACTAAGACTTTAGAGAGGAAAGATCTTCGCTTTTGGACACTCAAAGAAAAAGTGGGTCATAAGTCCACAAAAGATGCACCGCTCGGGCATTCCATGCCTTCCGGTCTCCTTCTCTTTGAGGCGACACTGGATGTCTTACTCCTCTACCCATTCGACTTTGGGTGGGGGCAGTTCATTCAGGTCAAAATCCCTTTTAAGGTCAGTATTTTCACCTTCTTCCTCTTCTATGGAGGGGTCTTCTTCAGACTCTTCTCCTAGAGTAGGTGAGTCTTGGATAACTATAATTTTATCCATGTCACTATTTGCAGGTGAACCAAGGACGTAGGAGACTTCAGAATCTTCTGAGTCCGATATTTCGATGAGTGTTTTATAATTATAGCACTTACTCTTACTACAACTTCCTTCCATTAGAAGCGGTAGTTTACGAGCAGTAGAATGATATAAATTATTTGACAGAGATGTTTTGTGCTTGAGCAGCGACATCTATTTTAACTTTACATAAAAAAAATTCATTTAAGTCATATTAAATAAGAAAACATATGGTAGTAATATTAAATTGGGAAAAATATACGATAAAATAATAATAATTGTATTGACTAAATTACTTTTTGGTAGACAGTAGAACCTTGGCTCCGATACCAACTGTAATACCCCTTATATTCATCATGATTTTTGAAAACATAACGAATATTAAATACAATTGCCAAGGATCACCGTGTACCAAAAGAGTAATTACACATACTTTGTATTATACAAAGATTTTCAAAATTTGGCATAATATGCCTTTATACATCAGTCAGTACAAAATTTACAAAAAAATACATGAAAAGTACAAAAACTGTAATTTTACAAAGAAAAGCTCTTCGTTGACTTCTTCGTATTCAAATCACACACCTGCAGAATCTGAGGGTGGGTGAGTAAATTTATACTCAGTAGGCTGAGTTATGTTCTAAAAATATGCACGTAGAAATATTGTGTCATCTTTCTTTCAAAATCTAAAAACATCGTCACAGAATGTCGCGATACCAGATGACTTACACCCGCGCTCAAGGGGCAATAGGAGACAGAAGGAAAGGGAATTCCCCATGATATCCTAGTCTTGTTCGCACCGGAAGCCAAATTTGGTGGTATTTAGAATCATAATAACCCTTAGTTTCGAGAAACCAAGGACTATCCAGAGGGTACGATTACCCAAAACTCATAATTTTTCGAAAAGAGGAGAGGCTTTTAAAAGCAGAATTTTCTTTGAGAAAATATCTTTAGCAAAGCTTTGGCGAGTTAAAATCCTGGCATATGATTAAAATTTAAAGCTGCCTACCTATAACATGCACGAAGTATAAGAAAATCCCCTCGTAGAAGATCCTTCCTTTAAGCAGAAAATTTGGCAGAATAATGGTCCCAACGCGTAGAGCACCCTCGATTTAGTGGGGTACAACTTTTGAACGGGCTGAAACGGGTTTAAAATGGTCTAGAAACAGTAAAAAGGTGAAAGGAGGAGATTAGAGAAAGGGCACATTTTTCAAGATCTTAGAGGGGCCAGCTTGAGAAAATAACCCTTCTGGTGCATAGAGCACCCTTGATTTAGTAGGAAACAGGTCTTGGATGATGGATCACGTAATTCGGGCTTAAAATGGGTCAGGAATGAAGAAAATAGTGAAAGGGGTTGAAAAATCGAAAGTATGAAAAAAAATTGGCCGGAATGGCCTTTTATAGAGGCGGAGGGCGGTGGATTCCAGCAGGTGCCATTGCAGAAAATGTCCAGCGCCCGCTAGTGTCGCCGTTTCTAGTGGGCGTGCATGACGAACGTGCATTCGTCATACGTGCTTTGCCAAACACCCCCACACTTTTAAGAATTTGTAGGAAGGCTTTCGACCTTTCCATGATTCATATGGTGTCTACAAGGTTTTCTTATGAGGCATTTTGTTGAGAATATAATTAGCTGAAAATAAAGCTTCCCTCCACATGTTCTGGGGTAACCCAGAACTTATTAACATGACATTCATCATTTCTTTTAAAGTTCTATTTTTTCATTCAACAACTCCATTTTGTTAAGGTGAATAGGGTGTTGTAGTTTGGTGTATAATACCATGTTGTAAACAAAAATTACCAAAAGGTGATTCATATTCCCCACCTCTCTCACTTCTTAGAGCTTTTATTTTCTTCATTTGAGAATCTTCAGTCTTGTACTTCTTGTCTAATTATTCCCATAGTGCCTTAACATTTTTCATAGAATTGTACACATTATATAATGTGTTGTCCACCCATTCAGGATGTAATTACGGAATAAGAAATTTGCATGTTTCCATGCATCTACTGCCGCAATAGCCGTTTTGTCATTTTGTTTCTCCATAGTGAGAATGGGTACTTCCTTTTAAAAGAATCAGGCCAGATTCAGTGTGGTAAGATAAAACAACATTTTCTATTACCATCTTTTGAAATTCGTACCATTGAACTTTTCTAGTTTTTCTCCTTTAATTTGCACAGATGCATTCATTGGTGTAGGAATAATAACCAAAGTCAAGTTGGTACCTTCAACATCCATTTATGTTCCAATCAATAGAAGATAATCACAGTTTAAAACAAATTAACAATTTTTTAAAAAAAATTTACACAAAACCTAGTAAAGTTCCAAAAATTACATATAACTTTGGACATTTTAGAAAATTACACCCAATCGAGTTCCAAGAAATTACACATACAATACTGTAAAGTTCAAAAAATTACATACAATAAAATTTTAAAAATTACATTACATAGTGAAATTCGAGAATTACATAAAGCACAGTAATTAATTGAAAATTTTCAAAAGAACAATAATATTTCAAAAATTTTGCTAAGTAGTATATTTTCAAAAAAATTGCACACAGAATAGTAAATGTGAAAATTTTACATCCAGAAGTAAAGTTTCCAAAATTTATGCACAAAACATGAATATTTTGAAATTTTCACACAGAATAGTAAATTTTGAAAAAAACTCACACAAAATAGTAACTTGCAGGAACTTTACATATAGAAAAGTAATCTTTCAAAAATTTACGCCGAGAATAATAAAATTTCATAAATTTACACCCAAAAAAGTAAAATTTCAGGAATTTATGCCTGGAATAGTAAAATTTCATAAATTTAAGCATAGAATAGTAAAAATTCAGAAATTTATGCACAAAACTATCAAATTTTGAAAATTTTCACACAGAAAAGTATAAAATTTGAAAAAAAATTAGATGAAGAGAAAATTTTTGAAATTCATGTAATATAACTTATAAATTTACTATTCCACATGTAAAATAGTAAAGTATGAAAATATGTAAATAATTATGTCTTAAGATTATTATTTTCGTACCTTTGCAAATATGATGATGAAAAACTTTACTCAAAGTTTTATGAACGAATCAAGCAAATCGCTTTATCCTTCAGACAGAATTCACCCTCCATAACAATGCTTAGGACTCTTGGGCGTTTGCCTCTCAAAATAAGACGATTAACTACATACTGTAGAAGCACCTCTAACACAGTGCATGCAGCGAACCATAGTATGTATTCTCTCACAAAAAGGAAAATGGACAGCAATCAAATGTCTAATTCTTGTGAAAATCGTTTTCAATGGTTTTATTAGAAATCTCGTTGAAGAAACTCTTTCCCATTCAAACGGATGCGTCTATCCGTTAACAGACACATTCTTTAGTAAAAACAAACTAGACCCGTTTTGGTTAAATTGAAACCAAACTAAATAAATAGAAAACCAAACCAAATAAATTTGTCCCAAAAGTAATTATCTTTGACCCAATCCAACCCAGCCGGTCGTGGGTGTGTACTGAACTGAGCCTACTGGCGGTGGCACGCGTGTGGGTTAGCTCACCTAGGTGCATGGGTACAACATGTCTCTTCCTCACAAAAGTGGGTTGGCCCAAGGACCTAACTTGAAAGGCTAAACTTATGCCTTATATACCAACACCATCACCTTCTTCTAGGCGATGTTGGACTATTCACTTCTTCAACTAATTCACATGTGTGATTCTCATTCAACACAAAGTGCGCTTGAGCTCTCTCTACCATATGGGCTTGATCCACATAAATATTATGGGCTTAACCCATGTAAATATTATACCCACCTTAATGATATGGGCTTAACCCATTAAATATAATGTAAACTTCTAATATATATAGAGAGTCATAGTGGCGAAACTATGTTATGACATTGGGGGGCCCTGACCCCCTACTATTTTAAACTTTTATTATATAATTATCGGATGTGTTTGGGATTGGGCAATAAAAAAAAGTTTG
Organism: Saururus chinensis; assembly: GCA_035235625.1. Classification (NCBI taxonomy): domain Eukaryota; kingdom Viridiplantae; phylum Streptophyta; class Magnoliopsida; order Piperales; family Saururaceae; genus Saururus; species Saururus chinensis. The sequence continues at coordinate 41,882,365 of CP141145.1, forward strand.
GGTATATAGTTGGCCCCCCTATATTTCAACTCTGGTTCTCCCACTATATATATATATATATATATATATATATATATATATATATATAGATATATATATATTTATATATATATATATATAGTTGGGTAGCGTAGCGGAAGCTTGGTGGTGAGCCCAACTTGTGGGTGTGCAAAACATTCCACCTTTATGTCTATCTCAAGCAATTTACATGCATTCACACATAAACCTATATATAAGCAATAGAACAAATTCAAATAACTTCAAATTTATATTAATTAATGCATGAATTAAGTACTATTAATCATTAGGGGCTGAGCCCCAATGACATGGCCAATCACCTAGAAGCACATACGACCTTTTTTTTTATTTTAAGTATAAATATGAGGAATTAGAATTATCTCTTTAATTGATGAATCTCTTCTCTTCCAACTAAGAGAAACCCCTTTATTCCTTAGCCAAATTGATGAGATAATTTTGGCTTAAATGGGATTGATCACCACTTATCAAAGAGAATATGAGAGTAGCAATTCTCTCAATTTTTGCTTTGAAGAACAAAGAAGACCGGTGAACTTTCTTCTATCGGTGGCAAGAGAGAACGAGCAAAGGATGGGGGCTAGCAGTACTAAGAGAATGAAGAAGAAGAAGGTATGCTATGGTTGCCTTTTCTTCACTTTTTCATCTCTGATATTTTTTCGTCGTTGAGAAAGAGATAATCATCTCACTCTATGATCTGTTGTTTCTTTTTTATATAACTAACTTTGCCCATGTTCCTATCCTCACTTGAATTAGAATGTGGGGCCCACTTATTTTCCTCCTCTCTCGTATCTCTCAAATCGGACTCTTCTATGAGTTTATGTGGGTATGTCGCCCTCAAACCTAACATCCCCCACTTGGGTGAAGTGCCCACGAACCAAATAACAACTTGTGCACCTAGTTATGTCTTCGTCCAACCTATAGTAAAAAATGTTCATACTGAACTCCACAAGAGCTGGCGCCCTAACCTTATCGACGTCCTATACTATGAACATGACATACAAATTGATCTGTTGTTAAGGCCTTAGTTAACGGATCTGCCAACATCTTAGAAGTAGGAAGATGGTTTACTACCAACTTTCCTTTCTATAGCATGTCAAACACAAAGTAGTAATACAATTCGATATATTTACCTTTGGCGTTGATTTCTCTATTTTTAAGTGTCGACATAGTAGCCAGATTATCACAAAACATTTAAATAGAATAATCAATCCAGCTCTCTATGTAAGATCACTGATTGTAAACCAGTTTGAATTCATTTTGTTTAAATATTTTTCTGTAGTTTAATATTAATTCTGAATGGTTCGGGATGATTTTCTAAATTTGAGTATTTTCTAAATGTTTTAATAAAAAACAACTTCACATTTATGAGTTTTAAGTTGTTTTGGGTCATATCTGAATTTTTGGGAATTTTTTAATTTTTTACTAATTTTCCAAAAATTAGGGTTTGGCGGGACCCCTATGGGCCCCACCAACAAAATTGAGGTCTTTGGATCAAATTGACTCAAGTATTAAAACAAGCTTATATAAAAAAAATAGTACTCAAATCATCAAAATATCCATTTTTAGCTAGAATTTATATTTATACCCTAGTTCATTAGGTATACCCCAAGTCTTACTATAAATAGAAAGGGCTGAGTCATTCCCTATTTGGGAATAGGCTGGGAGAGAGCGATGCAGGCCTAATTCCCCAATTAGGCCCGAATTAGAAAGGGATTAAGGTATGCTCCTCTTTAATCAAGCCTAAACCCTAGGTTTTCTTTTAATCATTCTCAATCTTGACTTCAATCATTGCTTTAATCCATTTTGAAAGCATAAAACTATTATTTTACATCTCTTCTCTAAGCCTTAATCTTCAAAATCTCTTTTTTAAGCTTCTAAAACACTAGATCTAATATTTACTTTTGATTTTTCAAAGCTAAATTGAGATTAGTTGTATGTTAACTTAAAATCGTATTTTTGGAAGGTGTTGCAGGAGATTGAAGGTTCATTCCGACCCAAATTAACAAGGAAAGGTAATGGGTTCTTCAATCTTAGCTTTGGGTGGTAAAAATCTCGTTTTTCATGATTTTATTTGAATGGGATTTGCTTGATTAGGACTCCAATAATGGGTTTAATAAATGCTAATCTTTTTCTTCGATTTCTTAGGGTTTTATCATAGAATGGTTTAGATTAGTATTCTAGAAGATTTAATGAGTTTTTGATAGTGTTTGAGACCATGGATAGAAATTTTAAGGTGTTTTCATGTTGTCTCGACTTTGATTTTTGAAATTGAGAAGAAGGTCAAAATTGCTTTGTTGGCGATTGAACGGCCTACTAGGTCGATGGATCAACAACACTACATTTTTGGAAGATTTTTAGTTTAGCCAATCGAACGGCCTTGCAAGGCAATCGATCGGCTACACAACAGTTTTGCTATTTTTGATATTTATGCTCATTTCAATATTTTACTTCATCTAATGATTATAATGGTTATGGGGGGGGGGGTATTATGTTGAAATTAGGCTATTGGAGGTGTGAAATTGATGATGGAAGTGTATGGAATATGTTTAAGTGTGGTCATGTGGCATTATATTATGTTGATATTGAAGTACATTGAACTTTTAAATGTTGGAATTCTTATGATTAGAATATGTTTCCAGTAGGGATATTATATGGAAAATGGTGAGATGTATTCTCTTATAATGAGGATGGTTTATAGGTAATTGATGTGATCATGTTGTGGCTTAATGTGTAGAAAAATCATGTTTGTGGGAATAAAAGTTTGATTTCACATGGATAGATTTTAGCTTTATGATGAATTTTACTTTGATTTCAATTTGGAATCATTGTTTTGAATGTGCTTAAGCATGCGTATATTGTCTTATGAGTTTATGTCAAACATTGGTCATGTGCTTAGATTATGCATGAATACACACACATATAGGGAATCTACTATGAAATTGTAGTTAATTATGCCTTGATTATGATGCATGAGGGGATTGATTGGGAGCATGTTCTATGAGTTAGAACCCATGTAGGTCTTGCTCACGGATGTATTATGTACTCATGCATCATGGATCGGTATTCATGGATGAAGTTCTACCGATGTTTAACAGGAATTAATCGATTGTATGCAATGGTTGAGATTGTATGTCAGATTAATTGCTGGGTGAATTAATTGGAACTTAGTTGGTCCGAAAGGACATGTTTTTTATTTAAGTCTTGTGTGGAACATGTATACTCCCTGGGTTGAGTTGAGTCAAATTGAGTTATGTGGGAATGAGTTGTATACTTGTCTTGCGGATGAGATTAGTTGTTGAGATTATCTGGACCTTGAGAATCCAGCTGGTTTGTCTGCGTGCACCGGCTTACCAGGTATTATTTCTTGGGACTTAAGTCTTAACAAGCAAGGTTGCCCGGGAGTTTAGGCTTGATGGGCAGGAGTTGCTTGAAGGCGTTGGCCTTGAGGAGCAGGGGTTGCTCGAAGGCTTTGGCCTTGAGGAGTAAGGGTTGTTTGAAGGTGTTGGCCTTAAGGAGCAAGGGTTTCTCGAAGGTGTTGGCCTTGAGGAGCATGGGTTGCTCAAAGGCATTGAGGAGTAGGGGTTGCTCGAAGGTGTTGGCCTTGAGGAGCTGGGGTTGCTCAAAGGCGTTGGCCTTAAGGAGCTGGGGTTTCTCGAAAGTGTTGGCCTTGAGGAGCAGGGGTTGTTCAAAGATGTTGGCCTTGAGGAGCATGTCTATTTGGTATGGGTTTGCTCGAGGGCTTCGGCCTTAAAGAGTAGGTTTATTCTCTCTGTGTATGGACTTGCATGTTAGATTAGTGTGTATGAGACACTTATACATGCATGATGAATGAGAATGTTAATGCATGATCTGAAATATATGTTAGATATATATCTCATGCAAGTTTATATGATGTTGAATGCATAATCTGAATGTGTGGTAGAGACACTTCTCATGCGGTATATGTGATATTTTAAATAATCTAAAATTGTGTGATGGTGATACTATTATGCAGGTTTATGTGATATGAATGCATGATCAGAAAGTGTGTAAATGAGATACTATTATGCAGGTTTATGTGATAGGAATGTATGATCAAAAAGTGTGTGAATGAGACACTATTATGCAAGTTTATGTGATATGAATGCATGATCAAAAAGTGTGTAAATGTAACACTATTATGCGGATTTATGTGATATGGTTGAATGATCAAAAAGTGTGAAAGACACTTTTTATATGATTTACGGGATTATCATGCTTGATTTGAGTAGATATGAATAAATACCTATGTGGGATGCATGTTAGGTTATAACTTGAATATTTATGACTTGAATTGATAGGTATGTTTTATGCAAGCTAGTTCTTATGTTTATGGTTAAATAGGGGTTTTAGCTAGTAAATAAATAGAAAGTGGTATAACATGTTAATTTTAGATCTGAATTGCTACATTTCCATGCCATCATGTTTTATGATTAATATAGTTGTATTTAATCCATTATTGAGTTTTTATACTTACCCCACTTTCCTTGTTTTGTTTTGGGGCTGCATGACGTGACATGCAGTCTGACAGGATCCTCTTTATGAGGAAAGGTCGGGGAGAGCTTGGGAGTAGGAGTGGATGCCACTAGATTTTGCATCTCTCTCTTATTATTTTGTTACGATGTTAGAACCCTTATGGAATGGTTCTTGTTTCAAACTTATGATATATTATATCTTTAGTTTTGTTTGAGACCTTGTTTTGAGCCAAGTGTGTTGACTATGGATTATTAGTATGTGGGTTTGAGAATTGTAGTTTAATTTAAAGTTTAAGTAACTCTTTTGGATGAGCTTACAAGAGGCTTTCGGTACTACATTAAAATTCAGCACAGCTTTCCATCTGCAAACGGATGGACAGTCAAAAAGAACCATCCAAGTATTGGAAGATATGTTGCGAGCCTACACATTGGACTGGAAAGGTAATTGGGATGAACATCTGCCACTAGTAGAATTTTCCTATAATAACAACTATCATTCTAGCATTGGTATGGCACCATATGAAGCACTGTTTGGACGACATTGTCGATCACCAACCTGCTGGAGTGAGGTGGGAAAGCGTCGTTTGATTAAATCAGAGTTGATCTAGCAATGCACTGATAAAGTTAAGCTAATCAAGGAACGATTGTTGACAGCTCAAAGTTGATAGAAGAGCTATGCAGATAAAAGTCATCGAGTTCTTGAGTTTGAAGTAGGTGATCACATCTTATTAAAGATAGCACCAACAAAAGGGTTATGAGATTTGGAGTGAAAGGTAAGTTAAGCCCTCGTTTTGTAAGGCCAATGGAGATATTTGAAAAGATCGGACTCGTAGCTTATAGGTTGGCATTACCTCCTCAACTTGAAGGTGTTTATGATGTCTTCCAAGTCTCCATGCTTAGGAAGTATGTTCAAGATCCATCCCATGTTTTAGATACGATACCAAAGGAGCTGAGACCAAACTTAACTTTCGAAGAGAAGCCTATATGGATCTTAGATAGAAAGGAACAAGTCTTTAGAACTAAGAAAATACCGTTGGTAAAAATCTTGTGGCAACACCACTCATTAGAGGAAGCAACATGGGAAACCGAAGCTAATATAAGAAGTAAGTATCCTGAGTTATTTGACGACTAGGAAATTTTGAGGACAAAATTTCTTCAAGGAGGGAAAATTGTAACATCCGTAAGTTTTTAAATACTTTTCATAATTTTTTTATGTGAAGTATATTAAATAGAGCTCGGTGAGATGAAAGGTTATGACCTCAAGAAACGTGTCATATGGGCAGGACCCAATTTAAAAATGTGATATAACCTATCCAACTTTGGTCTAGTTTCTTAGGGCTCGTTAATACGAGTCCATCGGTACAAAAAATGTGTAATTTTGATATCGGGATCTGACACGCGTCAGGAATCTGACACGCGTCAGGAATCTGACTCGCATCATAAAACTGACTAATGCATGTCTGACATGCATCAGTGATGCGTCAGATGCGTGACATGTGTCTGACCGCGTCACTTCTCCTTTCCTATAAATAGTGCCAGTTTTTTCATTCAGTTCATTCCAAACTTCTTTTATTCATTTCTTCTTTGTTTAAAGTTCAATTTAAGTAATTTAAGAGGCATTTCTACCAAAATTAAGCATGCTGGATGTCATGGCAGAGTTATTTTTCTATTTTGAGATCTCTATAGCTCAGAAATCTAATATTTAATTTCAGGTTATCCAGAGTACCATTATTTTCTCACGTGGAAATCAAGGTAGGGGCTTTTATCCTCTTTTATGACATAAATACTTACATTGGTTGTCTTTAAAAGTTTATATGAATAATTCTAGTTACTTTTCATGTATGTTTTAGAATTGCCTCGTATACTTGATTTATTAAGTGTTTATCTTTTGATTGTAATTAGGAATTATGTTTTATGTTATATGTGATATAAAGAAAATCTAGCTTCGCCATTATTTTAAAGTATGGTAAGATTGAAAGACGGTTTTCATGACATTGTTGCTCTATCAAAATGATATTAGAAAATACGTACAATCATGACCACCGAGTTGCTAAGATGAGATAGAGAAGGGGTAACTGTCTCGTTGGAACGAGCAACTAACCCTACCTTTATAATCGTTGTCAGTAACACAACCATGACTTGTAAAGGCGAGACTAGGATTTTGAAAGGTTGATCTTCATAGAAACAGAAAAAGATAAGGAAATTCCCATTTGAGTTGGGCATATAAGAGGTTTAATTGTTTGTAACTCAAATTGGTAGACGTACCGATAGAGTTCTATAATTGAGAGTACACAGGTAAATTCGGTTTGGAATCGGATACACGGTACTCACATTAGCCTAGTGAGCCCCTAACGAAGGGCAAGATCCCTGATTCGCCCCTAACGAATGGCAACTATCAAGGCTACGTGCGCTAGGGTAAAGAGTATCATGGGAAAACTCTCTGCTCTCTAGATCCCGGCATCCCTTGACCACGGGTGGCTCTTCCCTCTACAAAAGCGGTGTGTTTTACAAAAAATCTGTAGAGGAGTAAGAGGCCACTGTTTTGTACCCGCAACAAATTTTTAATATAATAATACAAACCCTAGAAGCATCTTCGATACGTAGAGAGAAGCCTTAGGGAAGTTTTTGGGTGAGAGGCACACCCTTACAGTTTTTCAAAAATTATTGTCTATTTACCTTATGATTTACAAATTGCCAGATGTTATATTTATGTCTAATAGGATAGGTAGTCCTATTGAGTATTTTAAAATACTCACCACCCCCTAGACCTTACAAGGCCCCTGTAGAATAGACGGGTGTAGAAGAAAACAGTAAAGATACTTTTGGGGAGCTTCAGCTGGTAACCATAGAGTCTACGATTACACCAATAGTTTTCTAAGTATATGTTCATATTTTTGGCTTGAGAATACTTGTTTATATATTTACTTGTGTGTTTGTACATAGATAGTATATTTCCTGGGGAATAAAATATTTCATGTTATGTTTATGTTTCTAGGTTGCGACCCTAGCAAGCTCTGATTTTACTCTTTAACTCTATATATTTTATAAAATCTCGGGTCATGACCGTTTCCTCCCGGTTTTTACAGGTCATACCGAGTGCACACAAATGACCACCCACGGCGTTTTTACACCGATGCAACTCACAAATCACATAGCTAAATTCTTTAGGTGATATAGGGAGTGTGTGTATTATGATTTACAATGCATATGGTGATTATGCAAACTTATGACATGATGAATGATTATGTAAATGTTGAGTTAAATTGTCATACATATATGATATTTATGTTTAGATATACCACGGTGGGTTTGAATATTAAATCCTTGTCATTGTATGTTTGGTGAATACTAAATGACAAGACATGTTCTATTTGAGGTATGATCATAGAGCTTTGGCTCACAGGTGGAATGTCCACCTGATGTATTTTTGTGCACAGATTTATTTGATGATTTGGATGCATAGGAATGTCAAGAAATGATAAAGTTTTCATTCATGAGGATGAGCAAAGAATTAGGAGTAGTTTAATTTTAATTCTTATGAGAAGATCAAGTATTTAAAATTGTAGTTGCAGATGAACACCTTTGGGTGAAACTCAAGTTAGTTTGATTCATTAAAAGCTTAGTAAGAAGGTTATTTAAGTTATATTTTCAATCCTCTGTCCGCATAATCTTTATTTGTCTTGTCATAACTTAAGTTTAGGTACACTCCGATGGTGTGGATGCTCTTCGGACCCTTCTCAAGGCTCAGGTTGTGATAAGAACTTAGGGGGAGCTTTGCCTACATGGGTAGAACATTTATATACAAACCTTTTAGCAAGGAGTCATCATTTTCAGTGGATAATCTATTTACTATTTTGAAAATTTGACATTAGGCACATAAGATTGCCAATTATTGTTTATATTAACTAAATAATAGTTGATGGAGAAATGTTTAATTGAAGATCATGTAGTTATTATAAGTAAGCTTATATTCCTACTTTACCTTTTCTACACCAAAAGCCTACTCTAGTATTTAATTGGATAGAGAAGCTTAATCATACACGACAATAGGAGAATTCACTTTTCTTAGTCAAATTAAATGTTGAGTAGGATTTTAATGTAAAAAAATAGATTAGAAATATTAATTTTTTATGAGCCCTGTTGAGGTGAGCCTGGGTTCACACGTGGCTGCGTGAGCCCAGGCTCACCTAGCCATCGAATTTATATTTGATGGCCTACATTATTCAAGGGTTATTTTACTTATATATTTTAAAAATGTAATTATGTTAATATTATAAATTATTATTTTTTAAATGTGTTGATATCATGTCCTCAATTTAACATTTAAAAATTTTATACTCGTTTGAAAAATTTATACTCATGACACGTGTTTCTCCATTGCACATTATCCTATGTAATATGACATATTTTTTATACAATTATTTATAAGATGGCTATGCAAAATTCAGGCCATGACAATATATATATTTATATATTGAGTTGGTGATGCTAAGTGCATTAAGTGCTTTTGGAGCGACTTTTTAAATGTCAGATATGAAATAACAAAACAAAGAACCATGAATGAAGTGAACTCGCAAAAATGGTGGGCTGCATAGCGACCACTTGTGGGGTGGGCTAAGTAACTTAGGCTTCTAAGTAGATAGCTGGGCTTAAAGGTACATAATGATTATGCATTTTAATGGCTTATTGTTGGCATTCAATTGTGACACCCTTGAGAGTGTTTTGAATTTAGGGTTGGGTCAGGTTGGATCGATTCACGATGGCCCTGCACTTAAATGAGGTTGGGACATCAACTGACCTAATTTATTAAATAGATTAAAAAATATAAATTTTAATCCTTCTAGGGTCGGGGCTGGGTATAGGTTACCTTATTTTTTTACTAATTAAGTTTTTTTTTGTTATAACTAGGTATTTTATACTTATCTTTATATGAACTAAACATAGAAAGGATTTAGATGTGTTTCTATGTTATAAATAGACGCCAAATACTTTCACTGTTATTTGAGAAAGTGAGCATTAGAGAGTGAATATTGTAGTATTATAAAATACATGTCCAAAATCATAAGATTCTCACAAAATTAATTGCTTTTTAAATAAATTAAAAATACTAAAGAATTTTTTTTAAAATTTCCTTATAATCTTCTCCACCTTAGGCTATAATATAATTAAATAATAATTGATATTGAATTGTGCGGGTCATGTACATAAATATTGATATGACCCTATTTTTAAAATGGGTAAAATTTTAGAACTTTAAACCTCACTTATTTTTTAGTTGGGTTGGGTGCAAGTTAGGTTGAGCCGGGTGGGTCTAATTAATTTTTCTAGCCCTAGTTCTAATTAATCGTACCCTATAATTAAGGCTAAAATTGGGCTAAATTAGGATATGTTAGAGCTAGGCACCAGCCCTAACTGCTAATTTATTTTCAAGTTGCTAGCCGGGCTGTAATATTTTTGTATTTTATTATTTATTATAATTTGTAATAAAAAATTATAATCTTTCAATGAGATTCTACTAGTCGATCCTATAAAATACAAAATTATAAGTCTTTTACTTCTAAGCAGTATCTTTCACAATTAACCGCAATAGCTATCCTGTTTAAAATATTTTAAATTTCTTTGAAATATATTACCTGCTCATATTCTCTATCCCTCTAAATCTATATGAGAACTTTTAAAAAAGAAAAAAAAAATCTTTCCATCCTAAGTTAATAGTTCATTTAGTAAAAAATATATTTTATATTAATAAATATATTTTATTTAATTTAAGTAATTAAATACTTTAAAAGTAATATTATATTTTTTTTCTTATAAATAAAATTTATATTAATAAAATTATTTTTAAATATAGTTATTAATATTAAACTGAAGGAATATTTTTTTTATACTTGAAGGCGGGATATACGGGCTAAACGTCCCTAGAACCGATCAAAAAATTTCGCGCTTAGAAGTAAACCCGTACCGGCAACTAAAGCAATGGTCGAGCTGGTGGGGGAAGGGCGGGGTCACCCCTCTCTCTTTCTCTCGCTCTTTATATCCCTGATGAGTGTGGCAAATGGCGACACACAGACGGAGGCGCGTGCGTTCGCCTTCCACTTTCTCTCGGACCGTCTTTCCCTTCCGTTGCTCGTCTTTCCAGGCCCCCCGACGGCGGGCCGAAGATTCCTCAACTGAAGCATCCTCCGGCCCAATTCCCGGCCATTCCTTGGTTGACGAAGCCCCGGTCTACCTGTACTCGCCGTCTCTTGCTCTCCCTTCCCCCCCACATTGAAGCTAGGGTACCGAGTTCTCCCAATTGGCCCTAGACCCTCTTAATTCTCTTGCTGCGCACAAAATCTTCCTCGCCGGTCCTTTTTTGCATGTCTAGCGGACCGGGAGAAGGCGGGAAGGGAAGGGAATCGTGAAGAAGACGGAGGAAAAGTGTCGCTCAAATCTTTAGCATGGAAGAGTCCAAGGCGGATCTGGTGCAAACGAAGCCCCCTTGCGTGGTTCTGAAGACTTCCTCCGTGAATGACTCGAGCTCCAGGTCCGTGAACGGGACAACGAATGGCTCTCACCTTTATACGATAAAGGGTTACTCTCTTGCCAAGGGTATGGGGCCGGGAAAGTACATTTCCAGCGACATTTTCACGGTCGGGGGTTACGACTGGGCTGTCTACTTCTACCCCGACGGCAAGAACCCCGAGGACAACTCGATGTACATTTCCGTGTTCATCGCCTTGGCGAGCGACGGCACCGATGTTAGGGCATTGTTTGAGCTGACCTTGTTGGACCAGAGCGGCAATGGGAAGCACAAAGTTCACAGCCACTTCGATCGTGCTCTGGAAAGTGGTCCATACACCTTGAAGTACAGAGGGAGCATGTGGTACGTATAGTATTGTCGGTATCTTTTCCGTTAAGTTAGATATTTTCTACAGGCTTTTGCAACTAGTAGCTGTGCTATGAATTTAAGATGAGGCCAGCAGAACCGGATTTGTGCTATAACTTGGGTTGCTCGTTTCTCATGCTTTCATACTTTTGAAAAACCATAGTGGTTCACGTCTGATTGCAGCTTATATTGAGATGCTTTTGTTAGGTAGAGTTGCATATGCACTAAGATGGTCGTATAATCAAGTTAATGCTTCACGCCCTTTTTGAGTTCTGAAGTCGTCGTTGTGCAGTTTTTCGAATTTGCGTCTTTTTAATGTCTTCATAAATTGTAGGGCTTGAGCCAATTTATGGTCTGAACTATTATTTTGTCTATACGCACATGTACTATATCATCTGCTTTGCTCTCAGTGGAGTCAGTCGTCACTGTAGCTTGCCCAATTTACGAAGAAGTTGCTGCGGGGCTAACAGCTTGTACGATACTCTCTGTAAACACAAATATGATACTGTTTAAATAAGCTATACTTATGACGCTAGATTCGTTTGTGGAAGCTTATTGCATTTTCATTTTTGAATTTATGTTTGGGTGTTTCTGTTTAGGAATCGAAAATGCACATTCTTTATTTTGTGCATTTGATCTCTGCATTCTGCACACTTTTCGGTTGATTATGTTCCTGTATACTTATTTGAATTTGTATGTTGTTCATGGATGATGCTTGTGCATATCAGAAGCTACAAACTTGTGCACACTGTTTGGGACTTTTTGTTGGTACTAATAAAATTTTACATTTTCAGGGGCTATAAGCGTTTCTTCAGAAGATTAGCATTAGAGACTTCTGAATACATAAAGGATGATTGCCTCGTACTGCGTTGTACTGTGGGTGTTGTGAAAACCAGAATTGAAGGGCCCAAACTATTCTCGATATATGTTCCTCCATCAGACATGGGCAATTGCTTCAAGGAATTTTTAGATTCTGGCATTGCTTCTGACATAGTTTTTGAGGTTGGAGAGGAGGTTTACAAAGCACACAAACTTATACTCGCTGCTAGATCTCCAGTATTTCGAGCCCAGTTCTTTGGTCTGATTGGAAATCCTAACATGGATAAAGTTGTTGTGGAAGATATAGCTCCTCCTGTTTTTAAGGTACTTTCTCCATCTCAAGCGCCACTGTATTATTCTGATTTTGTTTATTTTCTTGTTTAGATAATTGTTTGTCTTTAACTATTCTTAAAATGCATGTAATTAGTTGTTAGATTTCTACAGACAAGCCATGGATGCACAAGACAATAGTAACATATGCTCTTTACACGATCATTTTAGGTTTGATTGAGGAAACATTGTGAGAAAACCCACTTACTACTTGTTGATCTTCCTTTTTTGCCGAAAATTTATATGAGTGGTTTTTTTAGGGCGCACAAGGAAGCCTGAAGAGTACACACCACTAACTGAAGGAAATAAAAGTTTGTTGGTGTCATATGAATTTGTGATTTTTGAAAATAATTGACATTGTGTAATAGAAGTTTGGGAACACACTTTGTGCCAACATTTTGCATAAATGGTTATCTCATTCTAATATTTGCCACTTCTGGTAGTTGATATGGAATTTATGTATGCAGGCCATGCTACACTTTATATACTCGGATTCACTTCCTGATTTGCATGAGGTCACTGGATCAATTTCAACTTGCTCGTCCACAATATTGGTGCAACATCTTCTTGCAGCAGCAGATCGTTATGGGTTGGACCGGCTAAAACTACTGTGTGAAGCAAAGCTTTGTGAAGAAGTCACTGCTGATACAGTGGCAACTACTCTGGCACTTGCTGAGCAGCATAACTGTTCTCAACTGAAGTCTATCTGTCTAAAGTTTGCAGTCTCCCGCAGAAATCTGGGAGGTGGGTCTAAAATGTAGAATTAAAGCCTTTTCATTTACTTGATTACAATAATAGTTTTCTTTACCTCATTAAGACATTAAAGCACATAATAATTGAAGCCTATTGTTTTATCATATATAAGAGCATCAGAATCAAACCTGAGTTTGCAGATTTACCCAAATTTTGAAGAGGAATGAAAAATTTATGACACTTTGTCATTTGTCATAACCAAATAGCAGAATAGTGGGATGTTGAATTAACAGTTTCATGACTTGCCATGTACTCATACTGATGGGATTTGTTAAAAAAATGATATTTTCTAGTTTTAGAGTTTTACATCCTTATGTATCAAATAGTTGCTCCTGTTCTTGGACATGTTTCTTCCTGTGAATAAATTGGGATTGGGGTGATTGGAACTCGGGCCCACGGAATTCCATTTTAAATTTACACTGGACGAAATTCATGCATGCAATTAACAAATGATGTCTCGGAACACCCTCAATATATTTGTGCAGCTCTAGTATATCTTTGAAGAGGCAGCTTCGAGTTCAAGAAGTCTTGATTAAGAAAAGTTTGATATGGATCAAATGGAATGTTGCGGTTTTGAAATATCAAGTATGCAGTCATTGTTAGTTATAATAGCCAAGATCTATTAGGTGTTAATTCTTTCACCATATTCTGAATAAAGATGGAAGTTGATCAGGGATTTTGCTCTTTGATCATGCGGTTATTATGGGTATAAACTCAACTCACATCTTCAAATTAATGGAGGGTGGTCGTTACATTGTTTGGGGCTTTTTTGTTAAAGTTCTGGTGGGTGGAAAGGGTTGATGGGCTTCTGAATATTTAAATAGTTTTTTTGCTGATAAGTAAATTTATTAAAGAAAAAATTTATAAGGAGATACTACAAACCATCCTCAAGGTGCATGTCATCTGAATAACTAAAGAGTTATTAGCTGAATTGAGTAGATTTTTTTTTACTTTGAATCTCCCGAGTCCATCCAAAATGTATTACTATAGTGGTAAGCACTAAAGGTGATTTTATTACCAAGGGTGAATGACTAATATTTCTGAGTGCACTTTCATCATTGTGGAACTCAAAGGAGGATGTTAGTATGGTGTTTTCTGTATACTGGACTGGTTACTTAGTTTGTCCTACTTGTCTTGCAAACTGTGGTTGGGTTAGAGTAAAACTGGTAATTCATGCATTGTACAATGGTTTGTTTACTTATGGATTCCATAATTGTGGCAAGAGCATAAAGGCTTTCTATGTTTTTTTATGTTGCTAATTATGTACTTTTACTATTATTATTTAGGATAAATTGCACTCACACACCTTGACCTTTGACTAGCACTTACCCCCTGCCCCCGGTTGTCTCTAAAATTGCAAAAAGACCCTGTGCTGTTAACAAAACAGTTAATTGCTGTTTTCAAATTACAAACATACCCTTGTTCACTTAAATCCCCTGATCTTTGATGTAGGGAGCCACGGCTGATGGAGAGCGTGGCAGGGAGAACGGGTGGAAGAGGGGGTGCGTCGGGTGGAAATCGAAGGGGATATGCAAAGTGAATGGGGTTAAGGAGAAAAGGTGGGGTACTGTTAGGGTACAAAAAGGGGTGTTTTAGTTATTTTTAACTTTTATAAACGATTTGTTAATATCAGGGGGTCTATTGGGTGGGGATTGTAATTGCAGTTTACCGTATCATTTATAAGGTGGCGGGGGAGGTAAGTGCAAAGGGGTCCAGTGTCGGAAATTGTGAAGTGAATAACCTGTGCAGGAAGGAACTTTTTCTGGAAAATGCTGGATTCTATTTCCTTGCCATATTTGACTGTTATAGTTGGAACTACATTTTGTTGGTGGCAAGTTTTTCTTTCTGTCAAAAAATTTGGCTGTTTATTATGAATTATCTATTTTCAGATTGTACATACACCGACCTGAGAATGGTTGATGCTTATATGGACATTGATTTAGGAGCCGATTGAAAAGGGCTTTGTTTTGTATTTGTGGAGCATTTGTTGGCAGATTTGTCTACAATCTTGTTTGGATGCACCATCCATGCATCAAATTGTTTCATTTGCTTTGGTGGGAAAGCGTGGCTTGCCAAACAGGATTTTGGCATCACAAATCTTGCCTTTTCCCCACAAAACCCCCAAAAAGCGCCTTGAATCTGGAGCTGTGTTGAAACAGGCATGAATCTGCTTTGTTCTTAAATGTCCTCTGGAGGATATTTTAGATGCATGAAGCTGCTTTGTTACTTTTCGGGATTTTAAGGTGCAATAAATTCTTTGACAGTGCCACCATTATGATGAATCTCGATTGTCAACAAAGCAGCTTTGTCAACAATTTTTTTGTCAAAGTGGTTGCTTAATTGTTTTCGTCTTCTTACTAGCATGGGGATGTTGTCTTCTATGTGATTTGATGTGAAGCTGAATGCGCATGCTCTTTTTATTGTGGAGTTTTTTTTTCTTCTTTTTTTTTCACTTATCATCACTTCATCGTGATAGTATTTTTTTCCTTTATGGTTGGCTGGTTGCACATCCCACTTCATTTTCATACAAGTTTCTTATGGGTATCTCGACTGATTCTTAGAAGCTTGAGGCGGTGGATAAGAAAAAAGTTGCGAGATCTTTAATTAAATTTTGAGATGTATTGAGCTGTTGGATTAGGTTTTTACTCATGTGCTCCTCTACGCACTGGTGGAAATCTTTGATCCGAGGGAATGCAGTTATTTGTTGCTTGTTTCTCATGTTTAATATTTGTGGCTATGTGACAGTGGTGATTCAGTCTGAAGGCTTTGGACAGCTAGAGGATGCTTGCCCATCGCTTCTATCTGAGCTCTTACAGACCGTTGCTACTGTTGATGAAGATGATGGGCACTTGTGCCGGAAGCGGACAGGGAGCAGCAACATTGGGCTTAACTTAATGGACGCCCTAGAATTAGACCCGAGGCGGATGCGCAGGCGGATGTAATTCAGATCATAGCACACTAACATTCATTTGTCTCCATGCCAGGATATGCCTTCTGTGGGCTGTGCAAGTTATAGGGAAGTTGCCTGGGTGTTCTCCAATTTGTAATGAGTGGTTGACCTTGGTTGTTATGTACTTATAATAATTTTAAGAAGTAAAATGGCCGTTCATGTATGAATTACTCCTTGGTCTAGAAGCCATTGAAGAGAAAACTTTGCACTTGTGTACTTCCAAATTTCAAATCTGATCCACCTGAGATAATGTCATGTTACACCTTTCATAGGCAGTAACTTCACTCTCTATATATTTTGTGTGAGATGGGTACTTTGTGAGTGCACCCGCATATTGTATGTGGGTCTTCTTGTATTACTCGGATAGAAATTATCTGGACGCATCAGCTGAGGTTGTTTTTCATTATCGGTGAATCGTGCCAAAATGTTTTAGTGAAAGGCCGTGAATTATATGAATTCGAATTTGATGCATTCCCAGGTGGGTCGCAAGTCGCCCTATATGGGCAAAATAAATTAAAGAAAAAAAGGGGGTTGGGTGTTGTGGGGTGTAAAACCTATTGCCTTGCATTTGTAAAAGTAAAATTCTGCGGACATTTACCTACTACCTAGAATAGGTTTCGTCTACTAGTACTAGCTCCCCGTGAAAAACTTCCTCCGAAGAAAAAAATTGATATGTCTGTTGGCATGCAAGTGTAACACTAGCCCCTTTTTTGTTGATTGGTTGATTTTTACTTATTGGGCCCTATTGACGGAGTTTGGCGAGAGGCCTTTTTAGGGCTACGCAGTCGTCAGTCATCATGCTTTGGCCCCCTCCAACAGCTTCAAGGCCAAGAGGGCGGAGTGGTTGAGGAGTGGGAAATCTTTGGGCCCGCAGCAATAAGCACTGGACTAGTCGTGAAATCCATGGCCAGAGAAAAAACACCCAAATTCGATCAGCAACTATCACGTTACACAAAAACGATGGTGTAATGTGACTGATCAGCCTCCCCAAATCGCCATCGCAGGTATCACGCCAATGATATTTAAAATCATCCAAATCCCCCATTTCCGTATCATTAACTCATAGCCCAATGATATGTGATCAAACATCAAGTGGGTCCCCGGCAACGAATGGTCAGCATACCGGTTCGTGGCAACGGGGCACGTACAAAAATGTGTACGTACCCGCACTTTTGGGACCCGCCGGCAAAATCTGTGGCATCGGGCGCGGCCGACGCTCGCACGGGTAGCCTCCGGCCACCTTGCCCCACCCAATCATTACTTGCCTAGGCTACACACGTGTCCCGCCGTTCAGCCGGCCACGCCACTGCCCGCCCTCCAGACCCGCATGAGCTCACGTACATTCCAGAACCTTCTCGCCAACTCCTGGCCAGGAATGGCTCCCGCATCCACCGGCTCCCCGTTCGACACGTGTGCCGGGCTCCACGTACGCATCCTACGTGGCGCATCCCTCCCGCTGAAATTGATACGCTCTCTCTCTCTCTCTTCCCCTTCCCTCTCCTCCCCTTCTGGCCTTCCCTTCCCTTCCACACTCTCTCTCTCTCTGTCTCTTTCTCAAAACTGACCGAGAAAAGCAGCGAAAACAGGGAATTAGGGTTTTTGCTGAGCTACAGTTTAGCTGCGGGGGAGTTGTAAATAGCTGGCGTCTTGTTAGGGTGTTGGGTTTTTACAGGGAGATAAGCACTGTTGGGATTTCCGTTTTGTTTTTTTCCCGTGGACTAAGAGAAAGTGATGAGGATTTGTGCAGGTTGCTGAATCCTGGCTTTTTGGGCTATAAATGATCGAGGAGGAGGGAATGACCGCTCATTGTTTCGTCGAAAGAGAGCAAAGATTAGAGTTTTTTGTTTTGTGTCTCGTGGTGTGAGGGGTTTGGGAAGGGAGCAGCCATCATGAGTGGCGGGGAAGGCGGGGGAGGGGGGGACGTGAAGATGGAGGAGAAGAAGGAGGCGGCGGTTTTCATGTGGGGCTATCTTCCCGGTGCTTCGCCGCAGAGGTCCCCGTTGCTGGTTCCGACTGTTGTCCGGGGTCCTGTGGGGGGAGATGCTTGGAGGGACGTCTGCGGTGGGGGCTGCGGATTCGCTATGGCCATTTCCGGTACGTTTCTGCTGGATTTGGGATTTCTGGTTTATGTTTTTGCAATTCGTACACTTCGGATTTTCTCGCGCTTTAGGTTTTGGCGAAGAATTTGAAGGAATTTGCACAAATTAAGCTGCATCAATGTGTTGGCTTTTCACTGATATTAAATTTAGTGTAATAATTTTAAGAGGACCGGAAAAGTGTGATCGTGCTCTGCTTGGTTTATCTCGACTCATTGAGAATACGACCTGTAACAGTGCTAAACAATTGGGTTTATTGCTTGTTTTATTATTTGGGATTTAGCACAGTATGAGCGTCTTCCAATGTGGATTGCTTTCTTATTCTACTCTCTTCACGAGTTACTGTTGTGTTCATTGTGCTTTTTTTGGTAATCATTTTGTTGGGCCGTCTGTTACTGCAGTTTTTTCTATCCTCTTTGCATTTTTGTATAGATATTTTTGCTGTCGATTTTCTGGGTTTGGAAACAGGTTGTTCACTGCAGTGAAGTCTCCCATATGTTGGTTTAGTTCTTGTCCACTGTACATTTTCAGGCAACTTTGCCCTTTTATCTCTGAGAATGTGTTGCCTTGTTTAAAAAAAAGGAGTGCATATTCTCATGCATTTTCTGGCTCTAAGTATGAACTAACTTGAATTAATTGTTTTAACGCGTAATGATGGCATTGTTGAACGTGCAGATACGGGGAAGCTAATAACGTGGGGTTCAACTGATGACTTGGGTCAGAGCTATGTTACAGCTGGGAAGCATGAGGTAATAAGTCGTTGCCGTTGAGCTGTTTGTGAATATATCTCATTATTGGTATATCTGATGGTTTCCTGGGGTTTTTTTCCAGGAAACTCCGGAAGCATTTCCCCTTCCAACTGAAGCTTCGATAGTTAAAGCTGCTGCTGGTTGGGCCCATTGTGTTGCAGTTACAGGTAAACACTTACTACTATTTTCATTAATATACACAACTTCTTTATAGTAGACAATAGTTGTTTCCATATCTGTGCCTCCGTAACCTTTTCATCCTGCATATTATCAGAATCACCAACCAATACTTTCTTATAATTTACAGACAATGGAGATGTCTATACTTGGGGTTGGAAAGAGTGTGTCCCCACTGGAAAGGTGATAGGCGATCAGCCTGCAACTGCGAACCTTGAGAAAGATCTTCTTGAGAGGCAGAGTGGATCGCTAGTTGATCAAGGTAACATAGTTTCAACAATTGCTGTAAAATTTATATTTATCTTCTTGCTAAGAGGTTTTAAAATGACAAATATGAAACAGTGAGCCCCCGATCCCAAGTATCAAGAACATCAGGCACTGTAATATCCAGTTTTGATGGAAGAGGAGGTGAAGAAAATACGAAGCGCAGAAGGTTGTCATCAACAAAGCAACCTGCTGAAAGCTCGTCTTCTGGTGAGGAAACTCTTTCAGCTTTGCCTTGTCTGGTAACTTTGACTCCTGGTGTGCGGATTGCTACAGTGGCTGCTGGTGGTCGTCACACATTAGCATTATCAGGTAATTCTTTGTGTGTGTGTGTGTGTTTTTAATTAATCAGAATAAAATTATCTCATTCCAATGATGAACAAATACAATAATACATTTCCTTTAAATCATATATTGCTTCATCTGAAAGACCACCAGCAAGCTATAGATCTAAAAGACACTGATAACTTGTTCTTTCAAAGTTTCAGATGTGGGTCAAGTGTGGGGGTGGGGTTATGGCGGGGAGGGACAACTAGGTTTAGGCTCTCGCATTCGTATGGTATCCTCTCCTCATCCTGTTCCATGCATTGAGACTTCGAGTTATGCCAAAGAAAAGTCTTCAGCTGGTTCTTATGGAGGAAGCTCGAGCCTGGGAAGTTATGTGAAGGCTATTGCCTGTGGTGGCCGTCATAGTCTTGCCATCACAGGTGTGTTATATCTCAGATTATTCTTTCTTTGGAGAAACATTGTTCCCTACTATATCTCTGTTCATCTCTGCGTTCACTTTCGACTGAACTATGTCTTCTTATTGTTTGTATACTGTTTATTTCAGATGTTGGTACAGTTCTTGCTTTTGGCTGGGGACTTTATGGGCAGGTCGGACTCATATCTGAGTTTTTTTTCATTGCACTCCATCTGTCAAACCGGCTTTTAAATGATAATTTTGCTTATGTCTGAGTTCAAAGCTCTGTGCTTGTATTAGAAATTGCTCCTTTTGGTTCTGCGTCCACTTTCTTTACACCCAAATTCTACTCCAGCCTTTGATTGGGCAGAAAAAGGTGGGTCTCATTTGACAACAGGTGAATCCACTATTCTCAGTCCACAAAGGATGGAGTAGGGTTTTGGTGTAGAGAAAGTAGAGTAGGAATATCATTTTCCTTCGAAAATTTTACCCAACTGACATCTGGACTATTCTCTATGTATATGTCTTTACTTTTAGTATTTTTTGAAGATCATTTTAGAATTGTTTTTCTGATCTTGGATACTACTTTTCCCAATTCCCTTCAATGTTTAAAGATTTTCTGTATTGTTTATGTTTTGGACTATTTAACATTTTAGATTGTTTAACAGGTTTAGTTCTTTTTCTGCGGGCAATCAGTAATTTGTGAAGAGTACAGTTCCTTACATCTGTAATAGATTTGCAATGGTCTCTTTCTGGGACGTAATTTATGCTGTAAACTTCAAGTTATTCATGCATAAGATAAAACAATTGTGCCATAAAAAAACACTATAATTCAGATATAACAACTATAATGTGCTTCTATTATAAGTTGCCTTGTTGTCATAAGATGAGGAGCTCAATATATTAGTGAATGGCATCTGGTATATGTTTCTGCTTGGCCCTTGAGAATATGTAGTCACGTGCTATATGGAGCTTGAGAAAGCTTATTTTCCAGTTTTTTTTATCATGAAGCTTATTTTCCGGTTGATAGTGTCTACTGTGTCTCCATAGCTTCTGTATGTAATGTTAAACTGTTCATTGGGCAAGTAGATTCTCAAAGATTGTGTGCCAGTTGAGAGTTGTTGCATTGTGCCACTGAGAAGGCAAGACCGCTTAAGGATGATGGTGTTTTATGAGTAAATGAATGTCATTTAGATGCATAGTAACTGGCTCTTTTTCTGGACTGGGTGCTCACAGGAGTTGACAGTAATATGGGACCATGTTGCTTTTATTGGTATTTGGTGTAGGACATAGATAGAAAGCCTATTTTTCTGGTCTCTAGAGTGGGTGCCTTAGTGTTTGTCATTTTATTTATACATTTGTGGATATGGTTATACTTTCATGGCTTGTTAGCTAGCAATACTGCAGTGTGAAACATAATGTTAAACAAAAACATAATAAAATAGCATTATTTTCAAGTTTTTTCTATTATATCTGGGCAATCATACTTTTATTACACCTTTTATTTGAAATTTATATGGCTTTCCTTGTTTTTGACTGTAAGTTATATAATTTTTCTTTATTCATGTTCAGTGTGGACAAGGGAGTACAGATGATGAGTTGAGCCCTTCATGTGTATCATCCCTGCTGGGTATTCAAATACATGGAGTAGCTGCTGGACTTTGGCATACAATTTGCATATCTGCTGATGGAGATGTCTATGCTTTTGGGGGAAACCAGTTTGGGCAACTAGGTACTGGTTCTGATCAAGCTGAGGTATGTTACAAGATCTGTCTAGTTCACATTCACCTTTTCTCCGAGGGCATTGTATATGGACTGAACACTGTATCTGCATAACTGTAATTGGTCTTTTTATTATGGTGGTTGTAGACGCTTCCAAGGCTCCTAGATTCTCCGAGTTTGGAGAATCAGAATGCCAAAATTATTTCTTGTGGAGCTCGGCATAGTGCTTTAATAACAGGTAAATTTTCTTGATGTATTATTGATCAAACCATCAGTTGGCCGAAATTCCTGATTGTTTCATAAGTTTTTACTGCTTGTAATGACATTGTAATTCATGTTTCCAAGCAAAAGTGAGTCTAATATCTAATTAGAGTGCACATAAATTAGATGTTACTCTCACTTTCGTCAATTACATATGATGTACAAATATTGGCGGTTATTGTTTTATAATTTTTAGTGCTTGTAGTGACATTGCGTTTGACGTTTCCATGCAAAAGTGGGTCAAATATCTGATTAGACTACACGAGTCAGATATTGAACTCGCTGTTATCAATTTCATGTGTAGGACTAGGAAAGAAATTTTCAGCGACTGGATTTGTTGAGCTTTCACCTGTAACTGATCAAAGCTCAGTTATAGGCCGGGATTAAGCTGGGTGCTCTTACAGCTTATTGAAGAGAATGGTCAAGTGCGTTTTGATTTACTGTCATTGCAATCGATTGTCAATTCATTACGGAAATAATCTATTTGCGGAGGGTAAATCTGTATAATCAGTTGTATGTCATCTGTAACCGCAACAAACAAAATGTGCTCCAGATTTTTGGGAGATGACTCAAACAAGCAAAGATAATATTTTACCGTTTATGTTTTTTGGGAGACTAAAAATGAACTTTCTGTTGTGCTTGTAGAAGCATTGGCTGCCAGATTCACAATTCTTCTGTTGCTTTAGGGTATCAAAAGATCCGCTGATTTGAAGTTTTCTTTTGAGATAAATTCACACTGAATAAATGTATTGGACTTTCCCTGATCATCTGTGCTGAACAATTTTTTTTTTTACTCGGTAGAGGATGCGAAAGTATTTTGCTGGGGATGGAACAAGTATGGGCAGGTACAATTGGAGAAAAATTTTCATTCTGTAAATTCATCTCTTTTATGTCATTTATTTTATTGAATTTTTCATTGCGTGGTACAGCTGGGACTGGGTGATGTGGTTGATCGTAACATTCCTTCCCAAGTCTCTATTGACTCCTCCACACCAATGAACGTGGCCTGCGGGTGGTGGCACACATTACTCCTGGCTGAGTTACCTACCTAAACTTATGAAGACCAGATGAATACTCAAGTCTGCACCCTCAATTTTGTCAAGATAACTAGAGTTGTCAAATCATCCTATGATGCGGCGTCGCATGCATTTTATGTATATACAGCGGCCCTTTCTTGCATTATCCATTCTTTTCTGGCTTTCTTTGTGGCCATAAACAATACTGTTTTCTGCCTTTATAGTGAAATAGTAGAGAGGCGTCCAGCAAGTGTATTATGAATTTCCAAGTGTACAGTCCTAAACGGTTTATTGTACAGTAAAAC
This sequence comes from Saururus chinensis, assembly GCA_035235625.1. Lineage (NCBI taxonomy): Eukaryota > Viridiplantae > Streptophyta > Magnoliopsida > Piperales > Saururaceae > Saururus > Saururus chinensis. Next base: position 41,905,886 of record CP141145.1, read on the forward strand.
TGTAGAGCTCATCATAATGCAAACGGAGAACATAATGGCACGTTCGCTTTTGCTTTGCACAAGCTGCGTCAGGCCGGGGCAGTATCGTTTTTTTTTGGGGTGGCATGAGGCCAGGGCAAAGCACAATTGGGTCTCTTTATGAGATTCGAGTTTTAGGAACAACTTTTCAGAACTCTTCCGGAGATACGGATGTGGGGGGAGAACATCAACCTTACATAACTCTAGTGATGTCACGTGAAAATGCAACGTAGATTCTGCTACTTGGTTCACTGCCGTCGTTGCTGGTCAGCCTTCATCAGCAAACACGGTCCCCTTGAAGTCATTTCCAAAGTTCCTGCGTTTCTTGGTTCTCCACAGCAACAAGAGTACCGTTGCCTTCAGTAGGGAACAAATACTCTGCCCACGCTCGGATTGATGATAAGTTTTAGGCGAGGTTGGGGCATATTCCAGAAATTGGGAGTTTTCTTTTTTCTTTGGGAAAGAAAGCAATACATGTTAATCGGTCCTCTATTGTTTGGTTTTTCTCTTATTCTATGTGCTGGAATCACCATTTAGGGTGACTTCAATTATGTCTTTTATTAAGTTTAATTCATTTTAGGATAAAAAACATTTTCATTTTAAAAAAATTGAGTTTAGAAAATTCTGTAAAATGATGTTATGACATGATGTTCAATTTGGGAAATCACATCTCTTCATAATTTTTTTGAGTAGGTTTTATTAATATTTTACAGAATCTGCATTACATAATTTTTTACAGGTAGTATAAAACTATAACTTGAAATGCAACAAAGAAATACAATTTAGTATAAAAACGCTTATAAAATTTTCGCTACCAAATGCAATGTTATTCAATTTGCTGCAATGTTTTACACTGTTTTCCTCATCATTTTTGAGGTAAAGGTATCTCATGTAGGAAGGCAAAGCCAGCGGCTACATTCATTGGGATGTCAGTCTTGCCTCGACATTTCCAAACAAAAGACTGTTAGTTTCAAAAACCACTATGTCAACAATTTAAATAATGTACAACAGCTGTACCATAAACCCCTTCCCAATTTAGATTATAAAACCAGAAAGCACAATCAAAACAAAATTTTCGATTACCAGTATCACATGGCTAAAACAGATCAGGTCAAGAAAAGTGCTTAACGTTTCAGGTAATATATTCTCAACCTGTCCCTTGATTTTTACCTTGATAAACAGCTTCTAGACATTCCTTGGCCTTGTGAACCTTTGATTGAAGATAAAAACTTCCGTTCCTTGCATTTCTCTCAAACAATGTATCATATTTCTGCAAATAAAATATCAAGAATTATTGGGTCTGTGCTTTGAGACTGAGCTCAGTCATCTGAGGTCTTGGTTAGATAATAAATCTTGAATGCATAATAATGGATATATATTGCATAATGTAAAAACACTTTTAAACAGAAAATGAAGTTATTTAACATAGTGTATACAATAGGAAAAGATAATCAACAAACTAGTGGCAAAAAATAGTTTTGGAAAAAGAATAAACATGTTTAGAAAGAACAAATGAGTGGCATAGATATACACACCTTCAGGACCTCTTCCCAAGTTGATTCCTCACTTACTCCTAAAACTTGTCTTGCTTCTTGTTCGACCATTATTTTGCTTCCCCTGCGCACAGTATTTTGTATTGTTTCTTGGGCAACGCCAGTTTTAGATGCATCTGCATTTACAAACAGAAACCACAATATTAATGCACAAATATGTGGTGGCAGTCAAACATCTATGGTTCAATATACATATATATTGCTATGAATCTAAGACTATCTGCAATTACTCTTTAAGTCCATAACAATTTGATCGTGTTCATCTGTGGTCCTTGCCAGGCATGCCATAAAAAATAATTGAGAACAAAAAGATGATGGATGTTGACACCACTGGGCAAGGTGAACATTAACAACCATCTAAGTAATAATGCAAGGTAATAAGTTCGGCCTGTTAAAAATGCTCTTGAAATGCAGTGTCGTCAATGTAGGATGAAGGGTTGACTTCATTCCAATATTAGGTCAATTATTTAAGAAAAATGCTAGTGTCATTGGATTGTTATCCATTGTGCACCCTACAGGCTGTGCCAAATTGAGCACGACCATGTTTTGAAAATACAGGACCTAGATAACAATGGTTGTGCATAAGCCCATAGGTTCATCCCGAAGGAAACATAACATCAGCGTGGCTTGACTCATTTTTCAATGCTTCCCATATTACCAAATTTCTTGTCAACTGAAATGCATGACACTGTTAATCCACATTTATAGGTATCATCAACACAAAACATCCATTACGAATGAATCAATTTAAGGCCACTGGAATAAGCATCTACATCAAACTAGCATACATTTGAGGGTAAAAATTTCTCAAAAAACTCTAAACAAGAAGTCAAAATATCTTAATAGGAACTAGGAAGTGAGAAATCCTATTCTTAAGGGATCAGTAACAAGAAAGTTGAAAACAAGAATTCTAAAATGAATTCTAAAATGACCGCTTCAATAAAGGAAGCCCAAAAAATTCAGCTCATCAAGAGATGAGAGGGCCCTTCATCTTGTCAAACGAAAATTTTCCCAAAAGGGTTTAAACTAATCAGTTGAAAGAGATCGCCACACATCTGAATCTGCCGAATTTATGCAGCCCTTCTCCCTAGACTCATTGTGATTGAAATGAAAAAATAGGTGATGCAACTAAGTTCTTAGTTCAAACTACTCCAAGATCCACTGAATTATACTGTATAAATTATACCTCTAACTATGCTCCTAACTTCTAGGTAATAAACAAATCTTGACTTATGAGACATGCCTAAGATAATAAATTATTTCCTACATAGACAACTAAAAATTTCCCTTCAGCCATGTAACAAAAACGATCGTAATATCTGGTTGGAGGGAAACCACAGGTCGAACCCACAAGGAGATGTAATGAAGAAAAGAGGAAAGCTAAGGAGGACTTGAACGCACTAGTGTGACCATGTTTGGCTGGCATTGGTGTGAACTATTACTTTATGTTAGTGCTTACGAACATTTATTGGTATAAACCATTTCATAATTCAGTCAGTATCAAAACAGGGGTAAATTGGCCAATTCAGACCACATGAAAAACTAATCTCATATTATTTAAAAGGTGAAACGCTTATTAGAATACTAAGAGATGCAATTATAACTAACTACAACATACCGCATTATACAACTCTCTTGAACCCATAACACTTAATTTTGAAATAAATAGTTTTATTATATATCATATTTTCAGAACTTCAATATGTAATATGAGGATCACTTCATATTTAGAACGAATGATCCAGGAGAAACCATGAATCACTTGAGACCTCTTGGAAAGGGTCCAATGTCAATTTTCAGCCTGTCCATTCAAATCTGACCGAGTGCTAACAGTCATAGTAGTACATCAGTTAAAAGTTAAAATTATCAGTCATTGAGAAAAAAAGGAGGAAAATCTTCCTAGCAAACCCCAGCAAGTTGAAATAAAGTGGTGATGACAATGATGCTGATGATTAGGGAAATTAAATGAGCTGTTCGACTGGGCTTGACTCAAAGATCAAAGTTGGGCTTGAAAATCCGAGCTTGAGCTCGACCCAGATTGATTTGGCTCAGCCCAAGTAAGGCTCAACTGTTTACCTTAATTTACATATGTTCTACACGTAATATTGTCATGGGTATTAATCCATTTTTTTAAAGTATATAAATAAGAGCTTGAAGTAACTGTCATTGAGAGAGGTGGACCCGCCTTGAGCCTTAAATCGAGCCAAGCTGGAGCCACCCAAAACTTGACTCAACTTAACTCGTTTGCACCTCTGATGATAATGATGAGTGATGACAATTGACAACAACATTAATATTGTGTACCTACATGAACATATAGCACACTGTGGCCAGGAACTTACTTGCAAGTGCTTGACGATAAGCTTGAACTACAGCCCGAGCCAATATACCAGATCCCATTACAATCACATTGGCAAGAATCTTAGCTGCCTGCATCAACATATTAGCACGTGATAAATAATTTTCAAAATTATAATTCTGAACGTATGCAGCTTACCTAGCATGATTAAGAAAAAACCTTTGACCAAAGAAAAAGGTTGAATATGTGTATATGGTTCAATCTAGTAAAGAGGATTTTTACAACCTTGAATTATTTATAAATTAGTTCATAAGTGTAACGAACACTTGAAATTTTTAAGTAGATGTCTGTAATTTGAGTAGAAGTATGCAACACGGAAGCCACATCAACCCTAGTATTTACTAAGGGCTACTTATTATATTCAAAATCAAATCAGTCACTAATTACTGTTTTGATCTAGAAGAATAATATTCAGGCATTTTGGACTGAACTAGCAAGTGTTGAAAACCCATTACAGCTGCTACAGTCATAAAACTATCCAAGGCTGAAACATATTCAAGGAGGCGTATGAAAACTTCCTTTGAGTTAGAACAGAAACAAATGAAACAAGATCTAACATGTAGAGATTTCCTGCAGCAGCAAAGTGATCATGAAATAGTAGACAGTGACCATTGCTGAAAACCCTTTACTTCTCGAGGATGTAACGAGTAGAAGTGAATATCATATCTCTCATGAATAACTCATGAAATAAAAACTCTTCACAAGCTTTCTGAACATGATCATGAAATGCCTTCTTTTCTAGTTAGAATTATATTACAGGGACAAACCCTACAACATCAACTAGTACAAAAAAATGCAACTGACAACGCTGGCAATTTTTCACAGCCATCTCACAGTAGCTTTTATTACACACAAATTCAGGTGCCCGTAAAACATAGGAGTACACATCCAAAACAGAACATATCTGAACCTTGATATGCACATATGATCCTGGACAAGTGTGATGCCGACGTACTAAAGTTACATCATTCTCTTCTCGCTACCCTTATGCTAACACGGATAAAAGAAGTATATATTAACCTCATGTAAGATCAAATAATTCATTCTCCAAATAAAAAGATCAAATATTTCCCAAAAGGAATCAGACCACAACTTAAACTCCCATATATCCAACATCAGAAAAAGTACAATGCCCACCAAATTCACTGAACACGAAAAAACACCACCCAAGACCATCAAATGAAGTAATGATATCCGCGGAACTTTTGTACTTGAATACCCATCACGCCAAATTATATATTAATCCAAAAACGAAATATAATAAATAAGCGGCGTAGCACTCAATGAACACTGAACATAACTGTGAAAAAAAAAGTATTTGTTCACAATAGAAGCATTCGAAAGATCATGACATCGAGGTTTTGCAGAAATACCATTTATGTAGGATTTAGATAGACGCCCACAACCCTATTAATGCAGCAATCTTCTCCTTCTGGTTTCAAGTTTCAGGAGCCTGACGCCAAGCTTGAGAAGAATCGAAGAGGGAAGAAAAGGCCGATTTTACCAAAATTACGAGCGCCGACTTGAAGCCCATGTAGTAAAAGCATGAAAAATGAAACTCGGCCCACGTGGAAACTAAAACCCAACCATGGAGGGCCCATAAGTTCAGTGGACTACGCTTGCCAATTGCTAACCCATTGAGACGCAGCATCCCCAAGAGATTCTGAGGATAATCGAATCCCTCCATCCCAAATTAATAGCTATATTTAATTTTTAATTAAAAATAAATTAAAATTATTTTATTTTAAAAACCAAATGTAGCTATCAGATAATTGTTTAATAAAAAAGTTGCTATGTTACAATCTGATTAATCTGATTGTAACTCTCTTAAGGATTAAAGAACCCTCCCCTCAGTTGTAATTACCTAGTGAACTTTGGTGAATCTTTTCCAAGTAGCTGCTAGTGAAGGTTTGTCGGCTGTTGATCACTCAAAGGTCAAAATCAACTCCACACATATTAGCTCACAAGTCCAGTATAAAAAATTAACTTTTGTAGCAAGTTTGTGCGCTAATATGTGTGCTGTCAATTTTAGGTGATCGATGACTAATAAACCTTCACCAGCACAAATAATTAATCTCCTTTTGCGGATTTATAAGGTCATGAATGAGCTTTTCCCAAAATTGATTTACACAATTGCATTTTCTCTAAAATTAAATCGTTAACCAAGCAGGCCCCAATTCAACCATAAAAAAGAGTCCTCAGCATGCTATCTCATACAGTGACAAGCCAACAAAAAACTACGCTGATCACACCTATTAACATTAACAACCGTAAATAGTGGTTTACAAAAGATGAAAATGGCCCTTTTCATACGCCTTAACCCCATGACTTTTTCTCCAATCACCAACTTTTATCATCGTTGACTGTATTGTTTGTACACGACTAATCAACTGCTTTGTTAACGTTAGGGGTGCAAGTATGGATTTTGAAACATGAAGCCGTATGTTAGCCCTTAGTCCCTTTTATAGACAAGGGGTTGGGCGGCCTCTTAGCCTTAACAAGCGGCCGGACAACCAAGGCAAGTATATTTGGGGGCGAGCATACAAGTCGGCATCAGACATGTTGACAAAAGTGCTACTCATAGTGGGACTCAGTGATAGGTTGGGCGTCAGGGCTTAAGTTACATGCAGCAGGCTGGTTGGACACCTACCTCATGTAAGAAATGAAGAGCTGGACTCCTAGATGAAGATGAACAAGGCTCAACTGCAGACTTGTAGCGAGATTAAGAGTGTAATTTGATACCTCCTACCAGGACTGGTGGCTGCCAATGTTGGTTCTGAAAGAGAGTGAATCTCGTTATATGGGTTAGATTGATGTAACTGAGTTGTACTATAATTTAGACATGTGCTAAGTCTATACAATGAGGGTTGTTAAACTGCTGGAGCAGAGCCTCTTTATTTATATTGTTGCAGAGAGAGTCTATGGTAACATTTTCAGTAATTTTTATGTTTTTCTAATTTTGCTGCACCAGATTGAAACAAATCAACTTTTCCAGATAATTTTCTAAGTTTAACCAGTCGGATTTTGAACGCTTCACTGCATTCAGCTAAATCCTGATAATGCATGCACGCATCTAAAAATGTCAACGAGCGAGCAGCCCCATTTCTAACGGCTGCCTAATTCGACTCTAAAAGTCCACTACTCTTCTTCCACTGAGTTCCCTAATTCAATAGAGATCTTACGGCTGTGAATTGTTTGACAGCACCTGATTCAGTGCACATTTACTCAGGAGATAGGAAAAGCCTGCAAATCAAAGTTTTTAACTATTCCTACCGAACCAGTTGTTTAAAACTTTGTTCGTCTTATTAGCAGCTAGCATCATTTTGACGTTCTAATCATTTCTTTAGCTGGGCACATCTTATCTATATTGAGTTTGCTCTAACCTAATTCACTATAACAACCTTGTTAAAAAAATTTCATTCACGCTGCTCTTTTTTGTTTTTGTGTGTTTTCATTGGTCAAATCAGGATTAAGTGTGGAAAGATGAGAGAAACAGGGATCACTACTTCTTAGTAGCAGTTGGACGTCCAGTCTTGTACATTATCCGAATATGCCAAAGTGAATCTGACAGGGATGAACTGAAGTAAACAAATGTTCATGTCCAATCAAAGAGTTGGAAGGTCCTCCAAGGAACCAATATGATCATGACCTGAAGTTACAACCAAAAGAACCTCCTCGCACAAGATAAATAATTAATATATATATATATATATATATATATATAAAAGTATCATTAAGCAAAGATAAATAATGTTCATGTTCAATCAAAGTGTTGGAAGGTCCTCCAAGGAACCAATATGATCATGACCTGAAGTTACAACCAAAAGAACCTCCTCGCACAAGATAAATAGTATATATATATATATAAGCAAAGATAAGCCTGGTGTCGTCAATATATATATAATCACAACAACAAGAGAGTTCTTCTCAGACATGGGTCCAGAGAGAGCTTCCAAGCGCGTACCCTTTTGGCCATTTCTTCACGGGCAGCATTAATGTGACCTCAGTCACTCTCACCTGACATATGGCACACAGCCTACCCAAAACCATTAGCCGTTGTTTAATCACCTCGTCCCTTCAGCTTTTATAAATCTTGAATGAAGAAGCTCTTCTCCTAGCCTTATCCAACTGCTCATCAGGCGACTTAGTTCCCCACTTCCCTTCTCTCTTTCTCTGTTTCTGCTTTCTGCCTCTACATCTCCTTACCCAAGACGAAGAGAATCTGTACTTCCACTTGAAAGAGTTCTAATAATGGAGGGTTTGATCCCATTCGTCTACCGAGCCATCGTCCAATATAGAACGGGAAGCGAAGCTCCCCTGATGGTGTCATGGCTCAACGAGTCCCCATCAGCGTCCTACATCAGTCTTCCTGGAGACTCAGGAAGGTTACACAACTCAGAGATCCAGTTCTACCGAACCGACCGTGACTTCTTCTCGCCATCTTCATCGACTACGGCACCTCAGCCTCCGGGCTCAGCGGCTCTCCATTCTTCTCCCGGTCGTCGTTCTACCTGTGCTCGTTGACTTGCCAGAAGATTTCCAAATATTCACCTAATGCCCAACTGCGTCAAGGGGATGGTTGCGTTGAACATAATGTCTAGTACGAAATAGAATCAATCTTCTTCCTTGAAGATTTAACAGGGTCGGGGAAGAAACGGGGGTGGGGGAATTGGAAGGAGTATTTCACGTTACGATCGTTTTGTTGCAAGAGTAGCGTGTTCAGATATTGTGAAGTTATCGGTGTATGAATCAATCAATAATTGTCTTTACTTTAGTTTCCGCTGAAAGGGCTCCTCTAAGCTGTAAATATATTCCATTTGAATGAAAATCATCGTTCTTAAGTGCTAGCCTTCATCACAACTTTGTAATAAAAGTAGACTACTTCAAAAGAACACACCTACGCACGAACACACAGGGAGATAGATATGTGTCAATTCCATGAGATCAACGAAAAAAATGCATAAATAAGGAGTGAATCTTGCCTAGTAAGCAGTTTAATTAGACTTTTGATAAGAAAAATGAACTTTACAGGTCACTTACGAATTAAGTAATGGGTGATGAACTAACGATACAGCAATGCCCATGACAAAAGTAGGACTTGGAAATTAAGTAATGGGTAAATCATACCCGGGCATTATAATTTATAAGTCTTGGCCAGGGAAAAAACACATTATCTCTATATGAAAATTTATTTCCCCTCAAAAGTTAAATAACAGAAATAAGTACATAAGAATAAAGATTATTTGATATTCTTTTAAAAAATTTAAATCATGCTCATTTATTATTTGTGTTTTATACTTTAGAAGCATGTTATATACAATCAAATGCCTATTGAAGATAAAACGTTACTCTCGTCAGAGGTCTTGAGTTCAATCTACAAGGGCAGTAGATAAGCAACAAAACAGGGAGCCTCCCTAATGCATGAGCAAAAATTATTAGAGCAAGAGGTGTAATTAAACTTTAGGATTTGGCTTTGAATCATTATGTTTTGATTCAAAAAATTTGGAGAAAATTAGGAAAATTTTGACTGAAGGGGCTCCAAAAGGGCTGCAGGAGAGTTTTACACTACAAAAAAATTAGTCAACAGCATCGCAAAAATAACAATGGTTTGCTAAGGCGTCGCTATTACCTAGTATCTACAACAACTAAATTTAGAACATTTTTAGAAGAATTTGGGATCAAAATATTTACACCCAAGGCCCATTCGGACATTTTTAGAAGAATTTTGATAAATTTCGAAGATCATAACACCCTCATTAGAACTATAGACAAGATCCTTGCCATGATTGTTAGCACTTTGTCTGATGTTTCAGGAACCTTCTTTAAACATTACTAGCAAAAATGCACATTTATAATGCATGTAAATACATATTAGATTAGATAAATTAAAAATAAATTATATATTGAACAAAGGTCTCCCTTACGTGTTATAGTTGCAACACATATGCTTAAAATTATAATAACTATATATGCACTCTGTATTTACCCAAATATCCTTATAGTAGACAATTACAAATAATCTAAATCTTATAGGGGAAATATTACTTCATCCGTCGTAAATTAATAGCTCCATTTGAAAAAAAAAATATTTCATATTAATACCTCCATTTTGTTAAATGTAAGTTGGCACTTAAAAAAGAGTATCACAAGCTTATGTTTCCTTCTCTTATATTTGAATTTTACTATTCAATAAAAACTACTATTTTTTAAAATGTAGATCTTAACATGAGAGGGAAGGAGTATGTCATAGGTCATTGAAGATAATAGTGTTCAAGGACTTTATGTCTGTGAGATCTGTAAAGTTTTACTATTTACTATTTGCTTTAATTGTGTGATGATTTGGTTTAATTATGAATTTTCTTTGTTTTATTTTGAATTTAGTTAAAAAATATTAGTGTCTAGCTTAAACCACTAAGTTAATATATAAATTATTGTAAATTTTCATACATTTACTTCTATTAAGGAAGTTGTAAGGTCCTTGATTTTTTTACGATTTTCTTGCTATTTTTCTGGTCATTTTCGATAGGAAAATGTGACGCTTTGGCGTATGTGTATTTATATTTTTTTTTCGTATTTATACCCGTAGAGTCGGGTGTGGGGCGTAGTTGCGGGCCACGGGCCTCGCTGCGCGCTTACAACACGAATTTTGGAGGTTCGACGCGTAACCAGTGAGTTAACACGCATTGAGTATACGTTTGGAAAAAATAAATAAAAGAAAAAAAAATGAGGGATCGGGATCGCAATCCCGATCCACTGGATTGGTTGTGTGAACAGTGCATCGCCCCCCCCTTCCCATCTGTTCCCTGTGCCCGGCCGCTGCCGATAGGCCGTAGGACGTCGGCACAGGCTCCGCCCCGGCGGTGCGACGCCGAGGGGCCACTGCCCCGGCCGCCCACGGCTGCGCCACCTCCTTCCCCCGGTTAGACTCTCCCCTCTGTTTCGTATTTCAGCCGCCGCCGCCGTGGCCCGGCAAGGGCCGTTCAGCCGCCGTGAGTTTCGCCCTGGCCCGGCGACTTCAAGCCGCCGCCCCTCCCGGTCCCAGGGGTCTCCGGCCGTCGCTCCAGTGGCTTTTCCCCCACTGCCCTGTTTTTGTCGGACGTCTGTTTGGACGAATTGGGGGCCGCCGGTGGCGAGCTGCGGCCGACCGGACCTCCGTCTGGTCCGACCTTGGTCCGGCGATGGTGATTGGCGACCTTTCCCGGCCCAATTTTGCCTCCGCCCAGCCTGCACAGTTCCGGCCTCTCCTCCCTGTTTCACTGTTCCGGGCTCCATTTCATTGGTGCTCTATTTCAGTCACCATCGTGGGCTGACAACGGCCGACCAGACCCAGGTTCGGCTCTGCCCTGACCTTGAGGTAGAGGTAGGCAGCCGCTCTTGGTCCGGCACTGCCTCCTCCACCCCGGCTGAGCTTCACCGCTCATCAGTCATTCTGCCTTCGTTTTAAAAATAGTGTTTTTCCACTGTTATCGGTTTGGTCGGGTGAACTTTAGGTGGCCAAGGGCTGGCAACCTCCAGTAGGCCTCCAGACAGCTAGTCTCAGCCTGATGTAGCTGGTGCAGCCTGTAAGGACCCTCATCTTTGAACCGGTTTTGGTTTTCTTTAATTATGGGTTATCGTGAGATTTACGCGTTTTCTGATCTTATTCGGTGATTTCATAAATAAATAGTGTTTGTGATAGTTTTAACCAAAATTAACTTCAACATTAGTGGTTTTAAGTGATTTTAAACCAAATGTGAATTTTTGAGATTTTTTGGAATTTTCACTATTTTCCCAAAAATTAGGGTTTTGGTGGGACCCCTGTGGGCCCCACTGTCGAAAAAAATTTATTTTTGTGTCAAATGAACCTAGATATATACTTAAGGTCCCACAAAAATTTTCAGAATTTTATTAGGCTTAAATTGTGCTTAAATTTGCAAAATACCCACTTTTAGCCTACTTTTCATATTTACACCCCAAAACTTACCTATGCCTACCCCAACCCTTACTATAAAAGGGTAAACCAGAGCCATTTCCATTTTTGGGAATAAGCTAAGGAAGGAGGGCTGGCCTAATCCCCACTTAGGCCCGAATTAGAAGCCGATTAAGGTAAGCTTGCTCTAATTAAGCACTAATCCATGGCTTTTCTCTTAATTTCTTCCAAATCTACCATTTTCCCCTTAATTCAATTCGTTTTTGACTATCAAAAGCTACTGATTTGTGTTTTACTACAAACCCTAACATTCAAAATTCGATTTTTACTACCAACAAGCCCTAGATCTAAGGTTTAATTAGGGATTTCTTGGGTAAATCGATTTCTATTAGAGTTTAATTCAAACTCATTGTGTTTTCAAGGATTTCAAGAAGGGTGACTCTTCAATCCGAGCTTAATCAAGTGCTGAGATAATGGGTCTTCAAAATCTCTGTTTATCCATGGTAAAACTCTTCATTTTTGGCTTATTTCGAAATGGTTTGCTTGATTTAGTGTGTTAATGGTAAGATTAGAAAATGGAATTATTTAATCCCGATTTCTTAGGGTTTTGCATTATTATGGTTTGGTTTGATATTCTGGAAGTCAATGAGGACTTTTGATGATGATTAGGGTGTTAGATGTGGATTTGAAGTGTTATCTATGGTGTTTCGGTTTGATTTTGCAAAAGGAAGAAGATGACTGTTCTGCCGTGTTGGCGATCGATCGGCCTTGCAAGGCGATCGATCAGCTGAACTGTAAATTTCAAAATTTTACGTGTAACCGATCGAACGGCCTGAAGGGCGATCGATCGGCTACACAGGAAATTGTGTGTTGTGCATATAATGTATATTTTGATTATTCCACTTTAGCTTGCCAATTTTATATGAATGTGGAGTGTTTTAAGCTATGTTAGGCTACTGGAAATGCATGCTATTGAGTTTATGGAGTTGAGATGTATGCTTAGAGATGGTGGAATGACATGCTTTGTGGCATGATGTTGGAATCGTTATCTTGAAATTATGAAGAGTTGTTTCCCTTTGGTTAAGCATATATTTTTAGTAGGACTACAATCATTGTTGGACTGATTTGTCATGATAGATTGTGGTTAGTGGTGTGTGGATGTTGGTGAATGTCATGACTCAATGATGAAATGAGTGATGTTATATGTGTTTAGCCTTTGTGGTTGAGTTTTGAATCTAGCTATGATTTCAACGATTCTTCTACTATGATTTCCGCTGGAATTCATGTTTAGATAGAAATTCACATGTGTAGTGTGGTAGTGAGTTGATTTTCAAGCATGTTGATATGCATTATGTGAAAGGCTTCTACTAGTTACACACACATGTGGGGGTTAAATTATGATGTTGAAGCTTAATATTGTGATTATGAATGATGCATTAGGGGCTGGTGAGAGCGCTTATCATGATTAGGATTCATGTATGCTTTGCCCGCGCATGTACCATGCTGCACACATCATGAAAAATGGATTTCTAAGTGAGGCTTCATCGTGATTAATCAAATTTGACCGATTGGATGCGATGTGATGAAATTGTGTGCCGGGTTTATCGGTCGTGGATTAATCGCAAGTTGATTGGTCCGAAAGGACATATTTTGATTTGAAGTTCCTGTGTGGAACGATTTGAAGTTCCTGTGTGGAATGAGTGCACTCCCCGGGTTGAGTCTTGTTTAATGGAATGATGTGGGGACGAGTTGTGTACTTGTCTTGCGGATATATGAGAATATTATTATGTGTGTCATCTGGACCCTGAGAATCCAGTGTGGTATGCCGTGTGCACCCCGCTACCACGTGTTCTAGGGTTCTCTGTGTGAGAACTCGGGCTCTTCCCTCCGCAGGAGATGTCCCTGGGTGAACACCCCTGCTCTAGATTCTCTGTGTGAGAATGGGACATCCTTGGCCAGGATCGTCCAGGGCGAGCAGTATTAGGGATTGACAACCCCGATCTTTCTTGAATTCTTGTGTAGAATTTTATACCATGACACGCCTTCGTGGCCTTATCTATGCTCCCGTCTGTGTGACATTATTGTGTGGTTACTCCTTGATGGAGTTTGATTTGATACTATGCATGTGGAATATGTATGCTAGAGATACATCCATGCATGTTGATTTTGATGTTATGCATGTGGGAATATGTATATTAGAGATACATCCATGCATGTTGGTGTTGATGTTATGCATGTGGAATATGTATGTTAGAGATACATCCATGCATGTTGATTTTGATATTATGCATGTGGGAATATGTATGTTAGAGATACATCCATGCATGTTGGTGTTGATGTTATGCATGTAGAATATGTATGTTAGAGATACATCCATGCATGTTGATTTTGATGTTATGCATGTGGAATATGTATGTTAGAGATACATCAATGCAGGATTAGTTATGATGTGAATGCATGTGGGAATATGTATGCTAGAGATACATCCATGCAGGTTGAATTATGCATTATGATGCAGTGTTAGGTGATATGAATGTGTGATCAGAAAGTGATGCACCATGTAAATCTTCGATCTGAACGATCTCATTTCTAAGCTATCGTATTTTCTACGTTGATAGTGATATTAAAACCATTGCTGAGTGTTAAAACTCACCCCTTTTTTGTGTTTTGATTTGGGGCTGTGTGGTGCGACACGCAGACGGACAGGATTGCCTCTTTGAGGAAAGGTCAGAGGTAGCTTGGGTGTGATGATGGAGATCGTTGAGTGACTTACCTGCGTTTGTTTCATGCTTTATGTTCGAACCTTTGTGTAGGGTTCTTGTTTTGGATTTATGTCATATACTACAGTTGTGATGATTATGACTTATTTTGAGCCGGTGTGGGCTTTACTTAACTAAGTTTGTGGGTTTGAGATTGTTGTTTACTTTGTGATAAGCAACACATTTTTCTTCCCTTTTATTTACTCTTGCTCAAAGGATTGTGCGCACTCCGTGTTGCTGTTAATCACCCGTGGTTAGGGTTAAGTCTTCCGCTAGATCATTTCTAAATTTTTACTTCGTCGCCCCCGCGCGTTTGACCGGCCCCTAGATCGGGTTCGGCTCTGGTCGGGCATCGCCAGGGCTTGACACAGCCGCCCTGGCCTATCCCGGTTTTATTTTTCCCCGATCAGCCCCTCTGTGTTGGCTTTTAACGCCATCGGCATTGGCCGGTAGTGGCTGAATGGCCACCGAGGATTCTGCCTCAATCTAGTAACAACTAGAGACGGTCCTACCTCGCATTGTTTGATTGCCTTTGACCTGTGCCCTTCCTTGTGGCCCGTAGCCGCAATGAGTTCCGCTCACTGGCATATTTGTCGTTGACCCTTCTTGCCCATTTTACGCCGTTGGTACCGGACGGCCTCTGGCAAGAGTTTGTATGACTTACCCTGACAGAAGGTGGACGAGTTCACCTGCACAGGCCTTGGCTAGTGACAGCCTCGTGGCCTTTGCTTGACCCTGAACCCTCCCCCTGCTTTCTGTCATGCGAGATGTACAGCCGCCCGCACCATGGGTATTGGTTGTGGGTGGCGATCGGCGATATCGCCACTTAGATTGGCCACCGTTAGGGCCTTAGCCCTGTTGGCTTTTGTGGGCCTTGAGTCGCCTCCTTTCAGCCCTCTCCCCCGCCCCTTTGGGCTGCGTGTGTATGTGGCCACGTGTGTACTTTTGGGTTTAGGCGCCGCATTCGCGCCGCCTGACCATCGGTTGGCTCTGCCCCCGAGTGGAGTTGACCACTAGAGCCTCTACCACCTCTCATTTGTTCTCAAGCGTTGCCCCATGCTCTCCGCCCTTATGCAGGCCTTTGTTGACAGAAATCATCACCGTAGGGTGCTGTCCACGGCCGATTTTGACGTCTTTGTGGCCGGCTGAGTACGAATTAGCCACCGACCGATCTTTAGTGAGTACACCATCGACATTTGATCGCACCGCCACATATGTTGGCTTGACTTTTCTCCCGGCCGCCCTAGTGTGCCGCCGTGGATCACGGATTTTACCGGATTGATTTCTGACACCCTGTTTGGCCGTGACTAGTTCTGGCGCATCTTAAAACCCTCGGGACAGCAGCTCTCTCAGCCAGGCAATGGTTTTGATTGCCAACTCCGCCGCCGACGCCGCCACCGTCGTGTGCTCACCATCGAACGTCATGATTACGAGGTAGGGGAGTTTTGAACTAGTAAATTCATGAAGCATGCTTTGAATGAGTAGCAACATGCTAGGATTGTATGATTCCATCCTTGGATGTTAAGTAATGATCCGATTGCATGATGTGCGTGTAAGCATGATTGTATGGTAAGATTGATAGGCATGAGATGTATGCACGTTTTATGGATGTGGATTATGTATGTGCTAGCGATGGCTAGCAAATATGTCAGTATGCTACGTATGTGTTATGCATGTGCTAGTGATGGCTAGCGTGCATGTTTGGAGTACGTATGAATTACGTCTGTGCTAGTGATAGCTAGCATGCATGTTTGGAGTATGTATGAATGTCTGTGCATGTGCTAGTGATGGCTAGCGTGCATGTTTGTAAGTTACGTATGTATATGTTATACGTATGTGTGAGACATACGTATGTATGATGACTATTGCTTATGATATGGTTATGCGTAAGTGTATGTAGGCAGAAGTATGGGCGATGGACAGTAAGAGGTGGTAGAGACTTTGTCTGAATTTGGATACGGTTGTGTAAGTGTATGACAGAGGATAAGAGTATGACGGGCAAGGATTAGAATGGATCGGTTTGGGTTGGATTGTATGTTGGGCGTTTGTCAGACAGTAAGAGTGTTCATAATTGTACACGCATAACGTATAGATTATGAAGTGAAAAGTAAGTATAATAAGTGAGAAATAAGTAAGAGGGCGACAACTGGGTTGGCTCTGAGGAGCATTATTTGAGGATGTCAGTGTAAGCTGATTTGGCCATAAGATCGATGGCGAAGTATGTAAGACTGTAAGGGTTTGTTGTACGGTGAGTTTTGTCCATGATGTGGACGGGTAAGTGAAGTCTGTTGCCCTGACGAACTTGGGTTTCGGATCGGGCTCAACTTCAGTTTGACCAATCGAGGACTATGAGTTTGTGTGGCATAATTGTACCACATAATATACTTAATCAACTTGAATTATAAGCACAGCTAATGATACGTTGTGAGTTTGAGACCTGAGGGTTCAACAAATTAAGTTCCGTGTTTGAGCTGGCCGCTAATGAGTCGGCCGAGCATTTCTCATGTCTTGCTATGGTGTTTATCCTGCGGGATGTTGTCTGTGTGCTGTGTAGAGCACCAAACGTCTGATGCTCTGCTAAGAGCGACGTTGTTTCTGATTTGGTCTGCGTGCTGTATAAGCCCAGACATTTGATGCTCTGTTGAGAGCGATGTACGTTTCTAACTTTGTCTGTGTGCTGTATGAAGCCCAGACGTCTGATGCTCTGTTGAGAGCGAAGTATGTTTTTGATTTGGTTTGTGTGTTGTATAAGCCCAGACGTTTGATGGTCTGTTGAGAGCGTTGTATGTTTCTCGCCCAAGAGTGGCACTGTACGTTTCTGCCCAAGTGGCACTGTATATTTTCTACCCAAGAGTGGTAATGGCACTATAAGACCCATTATGGTGGGCAATTCTCTGGCACTATAAGACCCATTATGGTGGGTGATTCTATGGCACTATAAGACCCATTATGGTGGGCAACTGTATGACCCCTTATGTGTGGGTGTTTATATTTGCGCGCTCAGGTAAGTAGTATCATGGATCTACTCTTACCTGTTTGATCCAGTGCCCCATGAGCATTAGTGTGTCTTACCTTCGGAAAAGTCCATGGCGTCTAGTCACTCCCCGGAGGTTAAGGTGTTGCCCCACTGGCATTCTTTTCCTTTTCGACGCGGGAGCTTATTAGTTGTAATGAGCTTCAGTGGTCATTGATATGTGTACGATTATGTGTATGAGTACGACTGTATGAGTATGAGTACGACTGTATGAGTATGAGTACGACTGTATGAGTGTGAGTACGACTGTATGTGTATGAGCAGGACTGTAAGCGTATGAGTATGAGCACGACTGTAAGAGTATGGGTACGATTGTGAGAATATGTTTCTAAGTAAGACAATAAGTGTGATTTTGTGTAAGTTGTATGAGTGAGCATATGATTGTACGCATCAGGTCGTACAAGTATGCGTATGTTGTAGGAGTAAGCGTACGATGGTACGAGTAAGTTTGTATGACCCTGGATAAGGGTGTTTGTGTAAGTTGATTGGATAGTATGACTTTGGCACGATGGTGCCTTTGGTATGATCGTATGTGTATGTGCATTATATGATTATATTATGTTGACTGCTTCATGTTTGAGTTACATGACACATGTATTTATGAACTTATTGAGTTCACCGTTTGGGTTTTCCCCTACTGGGTAATTTCCTACTGAGTATGAAAATACTCATCACCTTACCTTTTAGCCCCGTTGTAAGGGAGGTTTTGCAGGTTGTGCGGAGAGCTCCTGGAGATGGACGCTCATTTCAGCGGTGGATTGATTCTCGTTGACTCAGGTATATGCTTCACTCACTGCAAGTTTAATTGTGCCACGATCCAATGTATTGGGTGAGACGAGACGTTAAGATGTTTATTCTGGACTTTCATTTGGATTAGTCGGTGGACTATTATGGGACTTGCACTCAGGGATGCCTGGGAGAGTGATTTGTATTTAAAGTCTATGATCATAGCAATTTATTCGTACGTGTGTTTTTGAGTAGCGCCTGATGATATTTGCTTTGGTCGTACGATGTTTGACCATATGATGAAAATATTTAGATGGAAAATGAATGTTTACTATTTTAAATTATAAATTATTTTATCAGGTTTTGGTTTCGTCATTTTTCCTCCGATTTACAAACGTTATATTGAAAAAAATTTCTGTAAATTTTAAGGAAAATGTGTGAAAAATTTCAGGCGTTACAGAAGTGGTCCCCACTCTATGACCCACATCCATCTACGTCGTTGTGCCAATTTTTTGGGCTGCCAATCTTCACTTCAAATCTTAGATGGGCTTGACCTTGTCATATTCATTCTAATTTATTTTCTAAGTGGGTTTACATATTCTTTTGTTCAGCCCATGTAAAACCCACTTACTCACCCTTAATACAAATACCCACATTAGTCATTCCTCCCATTTGGGGCGGGTTAAGATTTTTTATAAGTTTATAGTGTTCTACTCACCCCCTCTAAAAAGGGAAGGTTTGATCCAAGGTAAATCAATTAAATGCCTTCATGTTTTCTTGAGTTTTACCTTCAATCTCATGCTCTTCTTCTCTTGAATGTGATTTCATGTCTTCTTCTCCTCAAGTTTATTATTTTACCCATTTTTTGAGCCCTAAATCCTTGATTCTTGCTTCTACTCTTGTTGATTCATGTTTTTGGCACAAGATAATGATAGATCTATCTTCTAATAGTGGTTTTCAATCTCTGTTTGGTGAAAGGGTGAAATTTTTACTTAAGGCTAATGTGATCTAATTTGTTGTTTAGGGATTTCTTAAGTTTGGGAGGAGATTAAAAGATTTACCAACCGATTTGATGTAAGTGTTTTTTATTTGATGAGATTTTACTTGCATTAACACCATGATTATGGGTGGATTAATGTTCTTATATATTTATGTGTGAGCATAAATCTTCTTGAATATATGTTTTGATGATGTTTTGATATGAATATGCACAAGCTATGGTGGATCTATCATGTCTAAGGCCTAGATGATGATTACTTGAAGTTTCGTGAAGTTTTATGAAGTTTTGATGTAGATTCGGGTCGATTTTTTTCACAAGAAAAGAATTGTATTCGTGTTTTGGGGTCAACTGATTGCCTTGTTGGGCCGATCAATCGGCCAACTGATTGCCCAATTGATCAATCGCCCAGACAAACCAATCAATCAGCTAATCAACATATCCTATATTTAGGTTGACCAATCGATCAGCCTATTGGGATGATCGATCAACAAGTCAATCAATCTCCCCTATAGGCTGATTTATCAGTTATACTACAATTTGATTGTTTTCCACTTCTTTGTGCTCGATCGATTGCCCCTTGAGGTTGATCGATCAGTTAAGTGAAAAATGACTTTTATGCTTATTTTTAGCTAGATTTTGAGGGTTTCTTCATGTCACTAGTAGGGTATCGTTATAGTGAAGTATGAATGCTTGTACACATGCGACATTAATCATGTATGAATCATATTTCATGTACTTTAGATTATTTATGAGCATGACCACTTATGTTTACATGCACTTATTCTTACATAATACCTATGTATGGACCATGTCGCATGCATGATAGGGATGTTTATTAGCTTGACTACTTATGCTTGCATGTAGTTAGCATTGTTCACGTATGAATCATGTTGCATATATCATGAAAATGATTTGTTAAGTCGTGTTTAATCGTGATTAGCCGTAATATTTTGTAGCCTTTTGGATTAGTCATATTAGGGATTTAAATGAATCGGTTCTATAAGGACCCTTATCTCTAAACCGGTTTTTTGTTTTCTTTAATTATCAGTTATCGTGAGGTTAACACGTTTTCTAATTTATTCGATAGTTTCATAAATAAATAGTATTTATAATGGTTTTAATCAAAATCAACTTTCAGATTGGTGGTTTTAAGTGATTTTGAATCAAATGTGAATTTTTTGGATTTTTCTAAAATTTTACTATTTTCCAAAAATTAGGGTTTTGGTGGGACCCCTGTGGGCCCCACCGTTAAATTTTCAGTTTTTGTCTCAAATGAACCTAGATATCAACTTATGGTTATACAAAAAAATTTAGAATTTTCTTAGACTTAATTAGTGCTCAAATTTGTAAAATACTCATTTTTAACCTACTTTTTCTATTTACACCCCACAACTTACCCATACACACCCCAAAGCCTACTATAAAAGGGAAAACCTGAGTCATTCCCATTTTGGGAATAAGTTGAGGATGAGAGGTCAGGCCTAATCCCCAATTATGCCCAGATTAGAAGGTGTTTAAGGTAAGCCTATTCTAATTAAGCACTAAATCCTAGTTTTCCTCTTAATCCCTTCTAAATCTACCATTTCTCCTTTGTTTCAATTCGTTTTTAGACATCAAAACTACTGATTTGTATTTTTACTACAAACCCTAGTTCTCAAAATCCAATTTTTATGTTCAACAAGCCCTAGATCTAAGTTTTTAATTAGGGTTTTCTTTGGTAAATCGATTTTAATGGAGTTTAATTCAAACTTTATGTCTTTGTAAGGTTTTCAAGAAAGGTGACCATCAAATCCAAGTCTAATCAAGGGATAAGGTAATGAATTTTTAAAATTTCAGTTTGTCTATAGTAAAACTCTTGATTTTGTGGTTTATTTTGAATTGAGTTACTTGATTTAGTGTGCCAATGACATGATTAGAAAATGGTAATCTTTAATCCTGATTTCATAGGGTTTTATTTTGTTATGATATGGTTTAGCATTCTGGAAGTCATGGTGGACTTTTGATGGTATTTAGGTTATTAGATGATGATTTGAAGTGTTATCAATGGAGTTTTGGTTTGAATTTACGAAAGGAAGAAGAAGGTCGAATCTGCCTTGTTGGCATTCAAACAGCCTGAGGGCGTTCGAAGCCGTTCAAATGCCAACACTGTAGTTTTGGCATTTTTCTAGTTCAGCCTATCAAAAGGCCTGCTAGGCGTTCGAACGGCCAAACTGTGAATTTGAATTTTTCCCGTTTAGCCGATCGAACGGCTACACAGCAAGATTTTATGTTATTCACATGATGTTTATTTCGATTATTCCACTTTAACTTGACAATTTTATATGAATGTAGAGTGTTTTGAGCTATATTATGCTATTGGAAAGACATGTTAATGAGGTTAGGATATATGATTAGAGATTTGTGGAATGACTTATGTTTTATGACATGATGTTGGAATTGTCATCTTGAAATCATAAATGGTTGATTTTCTATGGTTAAACATATTTTCAGTAGGACTACAACCTATTAATGGACTGATTTGTCATGATAAAATGTGGTTAGTTGATGTGTGGATGTTGGTGAATGTCATGGCTTAAGGATGAAATGAATGATCCTATATGTGTTTAGCCTTTGTGGTTGAGTTTTCATTTGAGTTATGATTTCAATGATTCTTCTCCTATGATTTTTGCTGGAATTCATGATTAGATGTTAATTCACATGTGTAGTGTGGTAGTAAGTTAATTTCAAGCATGTTGAAATGCATTGAGTAAAGTACTTCTACTAGGTACACACACATGTGGGGGTTTAATGATGATGTTGAAGCTTGATATTATGATTATGAATGATGCATTAGGGGCCGATAAGAGCACTTATCATGGATTAGGATTCATGTATGTCTTGCCCACTTATATACCATGTTGCATGCATCATGAAAATGGATTTCCAATTGAGGCTTCATCGAGGTTAATCAAATTTAACTGATTGGATGCAATGTGGTGAAATTGTGTGCCGGATTGATCGGTCGTGGATTAATCGAAAGTTGATTGGTCTGATAGGACATATTTTGATTTGAGTTCCTGTGTGGAACAAGTGCACTCCCAAGGTTGAGTCTAGAGAAATGGAAGTATGTGGGGACGAGTTGTGTACTTGTCTTGCGGATTGTGAGATTGCTATTATGAGTGTCATCTGGACCCTGATAATCCAGTGTAGTATGTCGTGTGCACCCGCTACCATGTGCTCTAGGGTTTCCTGTGTGGGAACTCGGGCTCTCCCCACCGCAGGAGATGTCCCTGGGCAAAATCCTCTGCTCTAGATTCTCTGTGTGAGAATGGGACATCCTTGGCCAGGATTGTCAAGGCGAGTAGCTTTAGGGATTGACAACCCCGAATTTTCTTGAATTCTTGTGTAGAATTTTGGACCATGACACACCTTTGTGGCCTTGTCTATGTCCCGTCTGTGTGACACTAAATTATGATTACTCCTTGATGGAGGATGTTATGATATGATGCATGATGGAATATATATGTTAGAGATACATTCATGTAGGATGTTATGATGTGATGCATGATGGAATATGTATGTTAAAGATACATTCATGCAAGTTGTTATGATGTGAGGCATGAGGGAATATGTATGTTAGAGATACATTCATGCAGGTTGATTTTGATATGATGCATAATGGAATATGTATGTTAGAGATACATTCATGCAGGTTGTTATGATGTGATGCATGATAGAATATGTATGTTAGAGATACATCCATGTAGGTTGATTTTGATATGATGCATGATGGAATATGTATGTTAGAGATACATTCATGCAGGTTGATTATGATATGATGTATGATGAAATATGTATGTTAGAGATACATTTCATGCAGGGTGTTATGATGAGAATGACATTATGTGGATTATGCACTATGATGCAATTTTAGGTGATGTGTATGTGTGATCAGAAAATAATGCACCTTGTCAATCTTTGATCTGAATGATTATGTTGCTATGCTATCATATTTTTGATGTTGATAATGATATTAAAAAACCATTACTGAGTTTGTTAAACTCACCCCTCTTTCTTGTGTTTTTTATTTGGGGTTGCGTGGTGCGACACGCAGACGGACAGAATCTCCTCTTTGAGGAAAGGTCGGAGATGACTTGGATGTGATCATGGAGATCGTTGTGTAACTTATTTTCCTTTGGTTTTATACTTTATGTTTAGAACCTTTGTGTAGGGTTCTCTGTTGTTTTGGATTTATGTCACATTTTACAGTTGTGTTGTTTAAGACTTATTTTGAGCCGGTGTGGGCTATAGTTGACTAAGCAGGTAGGTTTGAGTTTAGTTGTTTACTTTGTGATAAACAACTCTCTTCCTTTTCTTCTTATTTACACTTACTCAAAGTGGAATGTGCATACTCTGTAATTCTGTTAAGTCACCCGTGTTAGGGTTAAGTCTTCCGCTAAATCGTTTCTCAATTTCCCTCCGTCGCCCCTGTAAGATCCCTGATCTTAAACCGGTTTTTGGTTTTCTTTAATTATTGGTTATCGTAAAATTAACGTGTTTTTTGATCCATTCGGTGATTTCATGAAATAAGTAGTGTTTATGATGGTTTTAAACAAAATCAACTTTAAGATTAGTGATTTTAAAACAAATGTGAATTTTTGGAATTTTTTTGAATTTTTACTATTTTTCTAAAAATTAGGGTTTTGGCGGGACTCATGTGGGCTCCACCATTGAAATTATTATTTTAGTGTCAAATGAGCCTAGATATCTACTTAAGGTCATACAAAAATTTTCAGAATTTTATTAGGCTTAATTAGTGCTTAAATTTGTAAAATACCTATTTTTAGCCTATTTTTCCTATTTACACCCCATAACTTACCCATGCATACCCCAACCCTTACTATAAAAGGGCAAACCGGAGCCATTTTCATTTTTGGGAATAGGCTAAGGAGGGAGGTCTGGCCTAAACCCCAATTAGGCCCGGATTAGAAGGCGATTAAGGTAAGCCTACTCTAATTAAGCACTAAACCCTAATTTTCTTCTTAATCTCTTCCAAATCTACCATTTTCCCCTTGTTTCAATTCGTTTTTGGACATCAAAAACTACTGATTTGTGTTTTACTACAAACCCTAGCTTTGAAATTTTGATTTTTATGTTCAACAAGCCCTAGATCTAAGTTTTAATTAGGGATTTCTTTGGTAAATCGATTTTTAATGGAGTTTATTCCAAACTCTATGTTTTTGGAAGGTTTTCAAGAAGGGTGACCCTCAAAACCGAGCTTAATCAAGTGTTAAGGTAATGGATCTTCGAAATCTCAGTTTATCCATGGTAAAACTCTTCATTTTTTGCTTATTTCGAATGGAGTTACTTGATTTAGTGTGGTAATGGCATGATTAGAAAATAGAAATATTTAATCCCGATTTCTTAGGGTTTTGCGTTATTATGATATGGTTTAAAATTCTGGAAGTCATGAAGGACTTTTAATGATGATTAGGGTGTTAAATGTAGATTTGAAGTGTTATCAATGGTGTTTCGGTTTGGATTTGTGAAAGGAAGAAGATGACCAGTTCTGCCTTGTTTGCATTCAAACGGCCCTTCTGGGTGTTCGAACAGCAACACTGTCGGAACGACAATTTTTCAGTTCAACCGATCGAACGGCCTGCTGGCCGTTAAAACGGCCAAACTGTAAATTTAAATTTTTTTCGTTTAACCGATCGAACGGCCTGAAGGGCGTTCGAATGGCTACACAGCAAAATTGTGTTCTAATGCATAATGTTTATTTCGATGATTCCACTTTAGCTTGCCAATTTTATATGAATGTGGAGTGTTTTAATCTATATTTTACTACTGAAAAGGCATGCTATTGAGGTTATAAAGTTGGAATATATGCTTAGAGATTTGTGGAATGACTTATATTTGGTGGCATGATGTTGGAATTGTCATCTTGAAATTATGAATGGTTGATTCCTCATGGTTAAGCATATTTTCAGTAGAACTATAACCTATTATTGGACTGATTTGTCATGATAGAATGTGGTTAGTTAAGGTGTGGATGTTGGTGAATGCCATGACTCAAGGATGAAATGAATGATCTTATATATGTTTAGCCTTTGTGGTTGAGTTTTCATTTGAGTTATGATTTCAATGATTCTTCTCCTATGATTTCCACTGAAATTCATGATTAGATGTTAATTTACATGTGTAGTATGGTAGTGAGTTAATTTCAAGCATGTTGAAATGCATTTAGTGAAGTACTTCTACTAGGTACACACACACATGTGGGGGTTTAAAGATGATGATGAAACTTGATTTTATGATTATGAATGATGCATTAGGGGCTGATGAGAGCACTTATCATGGATTAGGATTCATGTATGCCTTGCCCATGTATGTTCCATGCTGCATGCATCATGAAAATGGATTTCCAATTGAGGCTTCATCGAGGTTAATCGAATTTGACCGATTGGATGCAATGTGGTGAAATTGTGTGCCGGATTGATCGGTCATGGATAATCATAAGTTGATTGGTCCAAAAGGACATGTTTTGATTTGCGTTCCTGTGTGGAACGAGTACACTCCCCGAGTTGAGTCTAGTTAAATGGAGTTAAGTAGAAATGAGTTGTGTACTTGTCTTGCGGATTGAGTTTATTTATGATTCGTTGGACCCTGAGAATCCAGCTGGTTTGTCCGAGTGCACTGGCTTGCTAGGTGTTGTTGCTTGGGACTTTAGTCTTGACAAGCAGGGTTGCCCGAGAGTTTAGACTTGATGGGCAGGCGTTGCTCAAAAGCGTTGCCTTGAGGAGCAGGAGTTGCTCGAAGGTGTTGGCTTTGAGGAGCAAGAGTTGCTCATAGGCGTTGGCCTTGAGGAGCATGTCTATTTGATAAGTGGTTGGTCGAAGGCTTCAGCCTTGAGGAGCATGTCCTTTTGATAAGTGTTTGCTCGAGGGCTCCGGCCTTGAAGAGCAGGTTTATTCTCTATGTGTATGGACTTGCATGTTGGACTAGTGTGTGTATGCCACTTATACATGCATGATGAATGAGAATGTGATACATGATTGGATATGTATGTTAGAGATACATTTCATGCAGGTTGAATATGATGTGATACATGATGAAATATGTATGTTAGAGATACATTCATGCAGGTTGTTATGATATGATGCATGATGGAATATGTATGTTAGAGATACATTCATGCAGGTTGTTATGATGTGATGTATGAGAAAATACGTACATTAGAGATATATTCATGCAGGTTGTTATGATGTGATGCATGAGGGAATATGTATGCTAGAGATACATTCATGCAGGTTGATTATGATATGAAGTATGATTGAATATGTATGTTAGAGATACATTTCATGCAGGATATTATGATGAGAATGACACTACGTGGATTATGCACTATAATGCATGTTTAGGTGATGTATATGCATGATCAGAAAATGATGCACCATGTAAATCGTTGATCTGAATGATTATATTGTTATGCTATCGTATTTTTTATGTTGATAGTGATATTAAAAACCATTGCTGAGTTTGTTAAACTCACCCCTCTTTCTTATGTTTTGTTTTGGGGCTGCGTGGTGCTACACGTAGACGGACAAGATCTCTTCTTTGAAGAAAGGTCAGAGATGGCTTGGATGTGATCATGGAGATCGTTGTGTGACTTATCTTCTTTGGTTTTATACTTTATGTTTAGAACCTTTGTGTAGGGTTCTTTGTTTTGGATTTATGTCACATTTTATAGTTATGTTTGCTTGAGACTTATTTTGTGCCAATGTAGGCTTTAGTTAACTAAGCATGTGGGTTTGAGATTTGTTGTTTACTTTGTGATAAGCAACACTCTTTCTTTCCTTTTATTTACTCTTGCTCAAAGGATTGTGTACTCTATAATCCTGTTAATCGCCCGTGGTTAGGGTTAAGTCTTCCGCTAAATCATTTCTCAATTTCCCTTCGTCACCCCCGCGCGCTTGACCGGCCCTTGGACCGGGTTCTGCTCAGGTCGGGCATCGCCGGGGCATGACAGCCCCTGTGCGCTTGGCCGGCCCTTGGACCGGGTCCGGCTCGGGTCGGGCATCGCCGGGGCGTGACAAGTACTACATCCGAAAAGAGTAGGGTTTTATGTCCAAAAGGGTAGGTTCCTCCCCAGGTTGAGAAGAGCGGAATGTTACAATGAGAAACCTAAATAAGATTTCTGGAGTGGGCTCTAAGCTAGTTTATCAATGTGCACAGATTAACTAGGGGTATTTTCGGTTTATAAGATTTATCAACTACTTTGGGTATCTCCAGCTTAGGAATACTGAATGAGCAAGTATTAGGTATCTTTAAGTACCAGGATTAATCTATCGATGATTTATAGATTATTATGATGCTTATTTACACAGGGTTTGTGTTTAGATTATGATGTTTATTTATACAATTTGTTTATGGATCATGACACTTGATAATGTAGGATGTGTATGGATTATGACACTTGAATGCACAAGTTGTGTATGGATTATGAGACATAATTAAGTCATTATGCACATGTTTTGCTTATGAATTATAATGCATGAATGAGATATTTGTACAAGTTGTATATGTAAGGGATTTAACGTACTCTTATGTTATTAACACCGGTTTTGCATAAGGTTTATGTTATACTTCTTAAGGATTGTATTTTTGTGTTAATTCGAGCTCTATATTTTCAAACCCTCATGTGGTAAGCTCACCATGTTTGCCTTGTTTTGTTTTGGGGTACCCCTTGGGGATCCTCTATATGGTTGTGTCATGCGAGTGCTCATGATAAGTTGTTTTGCGAGCACATAATAGATTAGATGCACTCGGAGTGGGGATAACTCATATATGTTGGGATAAACTTTAAGTCGGTTTTTTTGGTACCCTTATGACATAACTATGATACTTAACTATATTGTAGGAGAGTCTTATTTTGATGACATAGACTTATTTATTACCTTTTGATGCTCGAGACTCCATTATGTTTTATGAGCTTTATGTAGCTATTGTGAATGACTAATAGATTTTATTTAATTTTTTCATCTTCTGGTAATTACATTTACACAAAGTAAGTGTTGTGTACTTCGATCTAACTCGGGTTTGGGTTATAACATATCTTATCACACCCTTGACATCACTTTTGGCCTAGTTCGACTCAAAGGGGTATGGCAGGGTATGACAATGTCGTAGAGCACACTATTCATATTTTGGACTAGTTTGGTGGTTGTACTCATTTGATAGAGTTCTTTGGGAGTTTTCAAAGGGTGTCAAAAATATGCAAATCCAAACGTGTATAATATAGGAAAAAATAAAAGAAATTATCATCTAAAAGTGTGTTGTATAAATGGGGTCCACAAAAAATCGAGCAAACATAGTCATGTGGCTTTCTCGGTCCGAGAAGTACATTGTTGGGATGCATTTCATTTTCTTCTCTTTCATGGTTGTTGACTTCATTTGATATAGCTCGTCGAGAACTTTCTAACGATACAAAGAACACACAAATCTGACTTCGGTAGTACAAGATATAATATTGCAAAGTTAAAATCAACATAACCTTAAAAATAAGTTCATGCCATATCAAACCCAAGTATTATGTTGACATGTCACAAGACATCTAAAAGAATCTAAGTAAATATTTTTACTAAGATATCCTCAATTCGTATACCAATTCAAACTTGTATTAAAGAACATAAGGATATAAAACATGGGCGAGGGTAAAAAATGTGGGTAAAATAATCCAAATATAAAAATTCTATAGACCCAATTTGTGGTGGAACTCATTTGGTAGTGCTCTTTGGGAATTTTTTAAAGGCGTCAAAAGTATGTGAATCTGAGCATTTACTCCCTCTGTCTTGTATTAATAGCTCTATTTGGAAAAATAATAATTTTTATTGAATGATGAAACTTACATCTAAGAAAAGGGAATTAAAGCTTATGATACTCTTTTCTAAGTACTTAATTACTTAAATTGAACAAAATGGAGCTACTAATATGAAACAAAAATTGTTGTCAAATGGAGCTATTGATTTAGGATAGAGGGAGTATAATATATGCAAAATTTTAAGAAACTATAACTAAGAAATGTATGGTATGTGTGGGGCCCATAAAAAAATTGAGAAAATATAGTCATGTGAGATATTATTTAATAGAGTTCATCAAGGGCTTTCTAACAATACTAAAAATACATGAATCTTAGTTCATGAGTGCAAGTTACATCATTACAAAGTTAAAGTCAACATAACCTAAAAAATAAGATCCATGTTATATCAACTATTGGTATTACATTGACACATGGTAAAGCATCTAAAAGAATCTAAATAAATAATTTTACTAAAATATCCTTAAATTGCATACCAATTCAATTTTGTATCAAGCATAATAAGAATGGTAAACATAGGTAGAACAATAATTAAGGGTAAAAAATAAGGTAAAATAGTCAAAAAATAAAATTTTTAAAGTAATCCAATTTGCTTGACATAATAGTATGATAATATATACTAGGATGCCTTGTCTGACAAACTATCTTCTTTTCATTCTACATGGGATTAAGTTAATTTGTATTTTCTTTCATGAGTATATAATATTACCGCCAAATAAGGGGAATTAAAGAAAAAGAGGGAGAAGATCGTTAGCACTCTTAAACACTAGTTTTTTTTCGTAAAGATTGCTAGCAAAGGAACACACTGCCAAAAGGAGAATAACATGATCGTGTTAGGCCACATAATAATGTTTGGGCAAAAAAGGCCAAACATATGAAGCATTACAGTTTGACCTGATCCATTTAGGTGTCAAGTGTCGAGGTCCTAGCCATATGTGATATTGCTTGGAGCTATGTCACACAAACATTATTATTTTCTCTTTTACACATAAAATCGATATTGTATCATACCAACAAAGCATTTTTATTAAGGCATCCTGCCACCTTATCCTCGCATCACCATATACTTGTCATTATCCCATGAACCATCCTATAAATATCTCCCTATACCTTATGTATCCTAGGGTTTGTCCCCTAGTGCTATAGAATATCCTATTATGAGGTTATATATAGAAAAACAATATTTCTACACCCTATTTTTCTATATTGTAGGTTTTACATTACCTTTGATTTGATAGGAAATGTGGGTCTAATCACAAGTGGTGTAAGGGCAATAATAGAGAGAAATAGGGATATATATATATATATATATATATATATATATATATATATATATATATATATATATATATATATATATATATATGACCTACATTGCAAAATGTATCCCTTCTAGTTTCAAAACAGTTTTCATCTCTATAGTCAACGATACCGCCTCTCCTAAGTTAACAAATTTTATCTCCAACTTTGCCACCCACTTAAGGTATCTTGTCCTCTTTTCTCTCTCTCTTGTAGTATGTTGTCTACGTTGGATGTAATATAGTTGAAGGGTAACAATCAATAATGATAATAAGGGGTGCAAGTTGATGTTATTTGCATGTCCAGTAATCAATCTATGTCTGTATTTTCAAAAAGGCAAACATATGCAATTTAACTCTAATTAGGGGTGTAAGCTAATATTTTGTCAAAGAACACTCTTATTTCCCCCAACATATGCTCAATACTCCCTAAAAAGGAAAAAATAATTGACATTTTTTTCTTGTTCATACCTAGGGGTGTTAACTAGCCGAGCTGAGCCGAGTATTAGGCTTTTATGGCTTGAGCTCGAATTGCTCAAGCTGGGCTCAAAGTTTAAATAAGCTCAAAACTTTCAACTCAAGCTCGGCTCGAATTAGAAATCCAAAGTTTGGTTCAAGCTCGAGCTTGAACTTTAATAAGTGAATTATAAGCCTAAGTTTGAACTGGGCTCGAACTAAAAAAATAAAATATATATATATATATACAAATATAAAGTATATGAAGTATCACACATATTAATATATTTTAATATTAAATATTAATAAATATACTTCAACAAGTATTACAACTAGACCTTTACCATATGATTATAGTCACTATGAAAGCAAAAAACTATGACAAATAAGTTTTAGTTACATATGCTAAAAAATGTAGCATTATTATTTTCCTCTCTTTATGTACATATAATTACTAAAAAAGATGTGAAAAATAAAAATTCATTTAGGCAAAATTGTCATCTACTTCTTTGTGTTTTTTTTTTCTTTGCATACCTATAAATCACTAATAAAAAAACTATTCTTTAGCCTTAGTGTGCCTTTAAAAAATTCTAAAGTATATGTAAAAAGATATACATTTTGTAAGATGAGGACGATCCTAGTGTCATGCTTCAACTTTTAAAAAAATATCTAATCATTCTTTTCTAAACTAAGGTTAGCCCACAAATGTCATGTTTCTTTTAGAAGCATTTTTAAGTATATTAATGTGATATCATGTTAACCCTTTGTCATATATAATTCAATTTGGTTTTTCAATTGACCTAATTTTAGTTCGTCTCCAAGAATCAAATAGAGCTATTAATTTGGGATAAAAGGAGCATATTAGTGTTTGTGTCTCTAATATTTTTATTTTAATAAAATATATATCATATATAAAAATTATATATCCATTACAATTTAACAAGGATATATATATATATATATATATATATATATATATATCATAAAAAATTTTATATGAGTTTAGGCTTATATATGTCAGTGCGAGTTAAGGCATCGTGAACCATTAGATCGAGATCTAAGGGCGCAAGAAGACATAAACTAATCTACCTATGTGTGTTGTTAGATCATAATATATAGATGCATGACATCAATGCTTATGCAGTCGTAAGTGAGTCTTGACTCATATAAACGGGTCTTATATATCATATATGATACATAGTATTAGTATATATATGTAATTATATATTATTTTTTATATTATATTTATCTTAGATTAATAGCTCAATTAGATTTTTCAAAATGAACTAATCAAATAGAGCTATTAATCTAGAATTGAGGGAGTATGTTATAAATATATATTTAAATTAATAATTATATTTATATAAAATATGTATATATATTATTTATTTTATATATATAATTTTAAAATTATATTCGAGTTCGAGCTCAAGTTTGAGCTGAGTAGCATCGAGTTTAAGTTTTATTCGAGTTGAGCTGAGTCAAGCAAGAGTTTGCTCAACCTCAGCTCAAACTTATTCAAGCTCAAATTGAGTTCAAGTCAAGTCTAATTCTAGTCGAACTTAATTCCAGTCAAGCCGAACCCAACTAAGCCTACTTAATAAGCCAACTCCCAAAGTGGCCGACAATAGTTGTTGGTGTCAATTTTTTTTATATTCTTCCTAGGTGGCTAGTACCTAACCGCCTCCATAGACAAGGTTAAGGCGCCCATGGTAGCCAAAGCCAAGCCAGATTTGACTAGGTTCCTCCAACTCGCGACAAGGCTATGGCTAAGGCATACATACAAGCGATGGTCACATCCTGCATAGCCGCACGAGCTGCCAGACCTGGCTGCTGCCACAACCAGCAATTGCAAGTCATAGACGTGACCTGCAACCAGCAGTTTTGGCTAGCAAGCTGTAGCTGCAGCCTCTATAGCCACGACAATGGCGAGATCTAACTGTTAACAACCGTTGGTTGTGACTAGATCTAGCCGCGAAAAAGGAAAAAATGATGGGGGAAGAGGAGTGGGGCCTAGGGCCGCCGATGCCTGAGTTGGAGAAAGATGTGAACATGTATAATCTTTTACTTGAAAAAATTAATAAGTAGAGAGGGGCATACATGAGCCTTTTTTTAAAATTTACTAAGGTGTGCAAATAGTGGGAGCCTAGCATATCCTGGGAGGAAATAACAACGTTCTTTATAGAAAAGTCTTAAGCTTCGAATGGTTTGTGGCTAAAAATCTTTCTTTAATGGAAACTGCTAATGAAGCTTTGATAACGTCAACCAGTCTTGGTAGTAATTCATGGTTGGCCAATCCTCTTCAGATTGAAGCTGAAGCTGTTAGTTGTTATCGGACTTGGCAGTGAGCACACCACGTCCGGCCGCTTCCGTGTCCATCCGTTTCCACCGTTAGGTACGATGCCAACCCTGCATCTTTCAATGGGAACTTGATGTGACTCCATCCGAGCTGGGCCCGATGTGCCAAGCATCCGCGAACACGTTCAACTTAAGATCCAAACAAGGTTCCACCCCAAGCTTGTATTTTACCTAAAGTTGCATGTGACCTAATCCAAGGCCTTGCTCAAAGTACGACGCATAACTAGAGGAAAGCAAAGTCATCGTCAAACCTTCCTATACCCTTAGGTTGCCAGTAAGGAGCGCACTTTAGCCGTGGGAACCCGCCAATCTCAAATTTCTTAAATTGGTAATTCTCAACTTTGAGTATAATGTTGAAATTCATGAACATGGATGACTAGCCTAGCCTAACTTGGCTGTAGGAGAACCTATTTTTCCATATATTTACTTCATATTCTAACATTCTTGTGCACATGCAAATATCTATCAAAGTTTTGGCATGCAAATGCACACGGGACCTCCATTCGAGGCTAGAGTTGTTCATTTTTAAGTAAAAAATTATCAATGCTCTATTTACTTTATATTTCAACGTACATTAGAACATGTAAAGTATATATTTATTTCATGGTGAAAAACAGAACGGATCGATTGATTTATGGGCTACCCTCCCACAAACTTGTTTGCTTCTATGCTACAAAGAGTAGACATGAAGTGGTATCTCTTGCATATGAAGCCATTCAGTTGACACAGCAAAAAGTGCATCATGAAAAGAAGGGCCATGGCCGATGGTCGGCTGTTGCATAGGATTAGTAGAAGGAATGCTCTTGCCTCGACTGACTCCTAAACTACATAATATAATCTGCTGCTTGCCAATTTTAGTGAAGCTTAATTGTGGCAATTGTAACTAATTCAAGGCCAAAAGGTAAAGTAACGGAGATATAATTAGGCTGAGGTCCGCAGGAACATGGACCCACATTGACGGGGACCCGGGTTCGTCTTCCCAGAGGCCCCAGGATTCCTCAGCCGCTTTTCCGTTCCGTCATTGCTTACCCGATTGGAAACGTAAACCAGAGAAAATTGGTTTCCAAACTTCAACGCTGGTCTCTCGCCCGCGTCGTCGTCCTCTCTCTCTCTCTATCTCGCTCTCTATAAATATCAGAGAGTTGCGGCCGCAGTATCGCGCTGCGCCTCAGCCTCACGCGTTTCAAGCTCCGCTGCTTCCAAAGCTGTTGGTTTCCCTGCTGCGGTGGCGTAAGAACCTTGGTAAGAGCTGTTCGGAAATCCCTTTCCTTTTGATTTTGATTTCCACCATGATTGTATTTTTGTACCCTTTTTCCGGAAACCCCAATCAGTCCTTGCAAACGCAACCAAGTTTTGATATTGTCTGCTTCTTGTGTGATTCTCCCCGCAGTAAAGGCTCATACTTTAGCATGCTCTGTCTTTTTACGACAAGATTCTGTGAATTTGAGCAAGGATCTCTTAGTTGTACGAGTTCGATTTCACTTACTAGTTAGATCCAGCGCAATGGCTGTATATCGTACAATCCAGAGTTTAGGCAGATGAAATATTGCATCATTGAGGAATGACGAGACTTGGATCTGTTTCTCCTTCTGCTGTTGTTTCCTCTTCGATATTTGCTGCAAGTACGAGATTTACATCCTCCTTTTGCTTTTAGGAAAAACATGAATTTATTTCAATTTTCAACCCGCATTTGTCTGTAGTTCTTGTGGTTTTGAAATTTGGAGGATATGGAATCGTTTTCGGTAGATTCCTTTGCTTCTATTGTAGTTTTCGAATCTCAACACCTGTTTCCGTCATGTAAACATGTTTTTGGCTGTTTGTTCTCGTTCAGCGTCGAAAGCTTTTGAAGTTTCTATTTTGTAAGTTGTCGTTCATCCTGCTTAGATTTTTGCTAGGGCTGAATCGCAACTTTTTATATAGTTTTTACTACTTGCATTCTTAACTTTCAACATAATCACACGTTGTATTCGTCTCTACTTAAGAGATCAATAGAAAAACCTTTATCAGATTTACCACAATTTGCAGCATCCATGGTCATGTTATTATTGTTGTCTTACAGTCAAACTATATTAGTTTGTACCTGTGCTTTAGCTGGACGTTGTTGTGTTGCTCGAGTAATTCTGGCAAAAGGACACCTTCCATTCGTGTATGCCATCCCTGGTGCTCCTTATAACAGCTGGTAGTCTAGTACCCTCATCCGTTCCATAATCTTCGTTGTTCTTTAAATCCTATTGAATTTCAACTATCAAGACCACAAATTCCTGCTCTCACTGGTTCTGTTCTCTGCATCCTCCTTATTTGAACGTGTTATTTGTTGGATTCAATCTGTTAACCTTTGTAGATACATATCTATTAATTATATTTCCCGTTCTTGTATCAGGTTGATTTGCAGGAGTTGCAGAACTTGTAATCTCATTATGAAGGCCCTTATACTTGTTGGAGGGTTTGGAACCCGTCTCAGGCCTTTGACATTAAGTGTCCCAAAGCCTCTTGTTGATTTTGCAAACAAGCCCATGATCCTCCATCAGGTATAATTAAAAATTAGGCTGCAGAGGAACAAATGATTTTGCAAGCAAGCGCATTTCTTTTTCGAGTTCTTACTGCAACCTTATGATATATGATTTCCTTTGAGCAAAAATAGTCATCCTAAGCTACAAGCTTTTCGTTCACTAAACTGCCTGCTATAAGCCTATGATATCTGCACTTGCAGCCCTCATATTGTTATTTCTCTTTCTACTTTTGTTCTGTACTATTGCTTCTAGCAGTTTGATGTTGTAATTATGTGCTTTTTTATTAGATTGAAGCTTTGAAGGCCATTGGTGTAACAGAAGTTGTTTTAGCTATCAATTACCAACCAGAGGTGAGCTTAACCCACATACTGAAAGCTGATTCGTTCATTTGCAATCAGCTGGATCTAAAGGATTTTTTACTTCAATTTTTTCAGGTAATGCTTAACTTCCTCAAGGAATTTGAGAGTAAGCTTGAAATTAAAATTACCTGCTCACGAGAGACTGAGCCACTTGGGACAGCTGGGCCGCTTGCTCTTGCAAGGGACACGCTTTTAGACGAATCAGGTGAGCCATTCTTTGTCCTCAATAGTGATGTTATCAGTGAGTATCCTCTTAAGGAGATGATCCAATTTCACAAATCACACGGTGGAGAAGCATCAATTATGGTCACCAAGGTAATACTCGAACACAAATTATCTTTTAAATGTAGTCTGGTGAGAATGTCAGCATGGTTAAGTGTGGCATTTTTTTGTAGGTTGATGAGCCATCCAAGTATGGTGTTGTGGTAATGGAAGAAGAGACGGGAAAGGTTGAAAGATTTGTGGAGAAGCCAAAAAATTTTGTCGGCAACAAGATCAATGCTGGAATCTACTTGTTGAACCCATCTGTTCTTGATCGCATCCAGCTAAAGCCTACTTCAATTGAGAAGGAGATCTTCCCCAAAATTGCGGCAGAGCAATTGCTATATGCCATGGTCTTGCCAGGTTTCTGGATGGACATTGGACAGCCAAAGGACTACATCACGGGCCTCAGACTGTATCTTGATTCTCTTCGCAAGAGGTCCTCTTCACTGCTGGCTGTTGGGCCTCATGTCGTTGGGAATGTGCTAGTCCATGAGACTGCAGTCATTGGAGAGGGCTGTTTGATCGGTCCGGATGTGGCAATTGGACCAGGCTGCGTTGTGGAATCGGGGGTGAGGCTGTCTAGGTGTACAGTGATGCGTGGGGTACGCATAAAGAAACATGCCTGCATCTCCAGTAGTATCATTGGGTGGCACTCAACAGTTGGGCAATGGGCTCGCATTGAGAATATGACCATCCTTGGAGAAGATGTGCACGTGTGCGATGAAATTTACAGTAATGGGGGTGTGGTTCTTCCTCACAAGGAGATCAAGTCTAACATTTTGAAACCTGAAATTGTTATGTGATGCTGCACCCAACCCCTTCAGTTCAAAAGTATAAAGAGTGTGTTTCAGGATATGAGCGTTGAGTTGTCTCTTTCTCTATTCTCAAATCACAAAGTGTAATAAGTTATTTCTGCCTTTTGCATTGGTTAAATTCCCGTGAGTCAAAGGGATTAAGCTAAGATGATGTGTTACCTCTTGTTTAGGTCATACACGAGTGTTGTGTGGATGTTGTTTTCCATGTAATTTCTTCTAGTCTTCAGTGTAAATATGTGCGGTCTATTTATACGAAGTTGCAGGTTCTGGCTGTTTGTGGAGTGCTCCAAGGAAATCTATTATGAATATAAGCTAGGTGATTCATCATCTTTACTTTCAACCTGGGAAGGCACGTTATGTAGATGCGCACCATCAAACATCCTTCACTTTGACTGTGTACCCTTAAGACACTGAATATATGATGCTACGTCCGTCCTCCTACGTATATTAATATTAATAGAAGAAAAAAGGTAAGCCCACGTCAAGCTGATAAAAGAGTTTAGCTGGTTGATTTTTAAAATAGAGATTTTACTGATATTTATTGAATGTAGAACCAAAGAAAATAGAAAATGCATTATAAAAAATAAGTTGCTATAAATTTTGGGTTCATTTAAATATATAAGGCCTTTTTATCGTAGTACTTCAATTTCATTGTTAAAAAATAATTAAAAATATATTTTTTTAATTTAGGTTTTTAGAGCTATAAGATAGATGTGGATCCAATTAAGATTTAAAGATTCTATTTAAAGATATAGATCTATTAAATTTATAGTTATTTTAATATGTGAGATCTATTTATTTAACTACATTAAATTTAAGCAATTCATTTAGGGTTGAAACTTTGATTGACCTTGATGAACATGTCCTACTTATTAAAATTAACCTAAAATATAGTCATCTCATGTCCATATATTTTGATAAGTTTCCCCCTTTGTCCCATACACCCATTTGACGATGGCCTATGAAATAAGCCTTCTAAAAAATTTAACTAAGTAAAAAGTTTCTCAAGTTGACTTGATACT
The DNA here is from genome assembly GCA_035235625.1 of Saururus chinensis. Taxonomy (NCBI): domain Eukaryota; kingdom Viridiplantae; phylum Streptophyta; class Magnoliopsida; order Piperales; family Saururaceae; genus Saururus; species Saururus chinensis. The sequence continues at coordinate 41,944,182 of CP141145.1, forward strand.
ACTGCTAGGGGTGCTTATGGACTTCCATAGTCCAATTGTTCATCTGTATCTTTGTCTGTTTTTATATAGAGTGGATATTTTTTTTATGTCAAGGCAGACATGGACTTGGACATGGAGCAAAAATTTTGTGTGCCCTAATGGGGAGCTATAGACATGGACGTACCCTTGTCTGTGTCCGCTACCCTTATTCAACACTTCCATAAATATTAGTGTATTACTAAATACTAGAAGAAAAAAATAGAATTCAATACATTTATAGCATGTTATAATAGTTCTAACATCCTACATAAGTACTTGACAACTTGAAAATGTTAATCAAGTACTTACGTAGTATGTTAAGAAAGTTCTAACATGCTACATAGGTACTAAGCAACTTAAAAACATAAATTCAGAACCTATGTAGCATGTTAGGACAGTCTTAACATGCTACATAGGTACTTAACAACTTAAAAATATGAATATAGGACCCATGTAACATGTTAGGATAGTTTAAATATATTACATGGCTATTAGATAATTTAAATTAAAATAAATTTTAAATGTTGAAGTATTTATCCATGTCTGTCTGTATTTGTTTGTGTTCAGAGTATATAAACTTGAATAAAGTATAATACGAACTAGGGCGGACATGGACGGCCACATACAAGGGGTATGCAAATTGTAGATAAACATAGACAACCCTATGTCCATGTTTATTTTTATATGTGAGCACCTCTAACTACCACCTCTCACCATTTCTTTTTTTAGAAGAAAAAAATAATTCATTTAAAAAACTAAACAAACATAATAGGTATAGGGGTATAAATGAGATTGAGAAGTGAGAACAAATGCGGCAATTGACCATTTTCCCCCTCATACACCATGCACGCAACCCCCCATATTGTGGCATAACCACATAGACTATTGCCCTTGGGGTAGGAGGAAATTAATAGAGAAACGACTCTCTAGGCAACCACTGTAGCCCTAAGTTGCAAACTCTTTGATGCAAAATGAATGATTGACAATGTGGCATTTATTCTTGCCATATATGAGAGGGAAGATACCCGAGGACTAAGATTTGTTGCGAGTGGAAGGGCAATCCCCCTTTGCCTCGCCCATCAGGAAAAAAGGAAAAGTAAAAAAATAAAAAGTTTTTCATGTTCTTTACTTATAATAAGCTTAGCGTAAGCAACACATAAGAGTCATTTATCTATGAAATTGACTGACATATACACTAGATATTGATGCTAATGTGCATAGCGTGTGCACCATCGGAAATATCAACGGCTCCTATGCACATTTTACACTAAGCTCATTGTCATATGGAAGCAAAAAAAAATTCTTCCAAGGAAAAATGCACCTCATTGTACGTGTCTTCATTTATGCGCTAAGCAGCCATATTTTGATTCCCAGTGCATATTAAGGCTACATTTGGAAGAGAAATTAAATTGCCTTAGATGGTATTTCCCTTTTAACTATCCTTAAAAACCTTTTCTTTTTTAAGTCATTTTACTAAGAAACATGATATTCTTACTCGAGTTTCTTTATACCAAAGATCTTATACCACCTTTAATTTGGAAGTATTTTTATGTTCCTCTTTGACAATGAACCCAGTGTATGGGAACTGTTGATATTTCAAATCGATGATATATACGCTATTGCACGTTAGTATAAGTGATACTTATGCAAACATATACTAGCATGTGCACTATCAATCTTATAGATGAACGACTTCCATGTGCACCTTACACTGGGCTTGTTATCATAATGAAACATAAAAAACACTTTGCCTCTAATTAGTTAGTGAATGTAAGTACACCTAAAAACATGAAAATTTATATTTTTCTATCTAATTAAAGGTCGTGCAAGGCCTTTGGTGTAAAAAAAATAGAATAAAAATATCAGCTTCTTTTTACCAAGTCTAAGTCGAATGACTCATGAAAAGAGACCTTTACCCAACATGAATTGATCGAGGGTGGGCTCACGCTGAGTAGCCAAATGAAGTATCACTAGTACTTTCTTTTCAAAGTATTCCCAAATTAATAATTAAAGTATGTGGTAGAATCTGGACCCTCACAATGAGCACGCATATTATTCATTTTACAATAGTTCAAGATATTATTGTAGTAACGATCCGAGTGCAGCGCGGATCAAGGCTTTAAGCTCAATCACGAGCGTTGCCTAAGAAAAAAAATGCTCAATCACAGGGGGCGCCCTGACTTTAGACACTCCCTTCTTTCTAAAAAGGATCAGGCCATGAGACATCACTTAAATAACCAAAATTTATAAATTCACTAACAACAGAGTACAACCCTTAGGCGGGGTCCACCACGATGGGACCCTCCCATTAAAAGAGTAGCAAAAAATTAACAAAGAATCTTAATGAATCTCATCATTTAAGAATTTTTACAGTCAATTCACATCTTGTAAGAATTGTGCCCATAAATCTTCGTTCAAACAGCCCCCAAGTGCCCAAGACAGCGATAGGCTATGGGCCTGCTGGCAGTTTGGCTGCCCCACATTTGGGCTACGCCTTGTAACGCTGGCCCAACTTAGTAACTATAGCGAGCGGTTCGATCTCCGGTCCGGTTAAAGCACTGCTTAAACCCTAAAGCTTAGCACACGGAAAAATTGTGAAGCCTCTCTAAAACCCTAGTGTCTACTACCCTGTTTCTGCTCAGCTTCTCCAGTCTCCACAGCTGCAGCCATGACCTTCGTTCGTGTTCTCCGGAGGACGGCGTCTTTGGCGGCTCCTCTAGTCTCTCGCGCCGTTTGGAACACCCGAGCTTACCGTTCCACAGGGTTCTCTCCTCTAAAAAATGGCTTAGCCCAGGGGTTTCCCAGAACTACTGCGATCCTTTCTCAACGTTTCATTTCCAGCTCTGCAAAGCCGAGCTCCGACGAAGAATTTCTGAAAATTATTGAGTCCGAAATCAAATGCGCCAAGGACTCAGATGATCACGATCGGGTGAGGTTCTTATAGTACTCTCTCGGTCCCAAATTAATAGCTACATTTGGCTTTTCAAAATTAGTTTATTTTGAAAAACTAAATATAGCTATTAATGTAGGGCGGAGGAAGAATATATTACTGTTTTTTTACGAACGATCACTACATTTTTCGTATGAATAGTTGCGAAGTAGGTGCTGAAACATAATTAAATATTTCAAAAGCTAGAGCCGTTAGGATGGAGAAATTTTATATATTTTATTTATATTCTAATACCCCATTCCCAAGCGTTCATAAGCGCGACACATAGAACACAATTGGGTATAAATGCCTCCAGTGATACTTAGACCCAAGACCTCCAAGGAAAAAAGCTCGAGCTAAGGGGAAATATTATATTCCCTCTCCTCCATATTAAGAGCTCTATTTGGAAGAATAGTAATTTTTATTGGATAATAATTATAGCTAAGAGAATAGAAAATAAACTTCTGAGATGTTTTTTTAGTGCTTAACTACTTAAATTGATCCAAATGGAGCTTTTAATATAGTACATTTTTTCTCTCCAAATGGAGCTATTAAGTTGAGACGGAAGGAGTATATGTCATTTATATTCTAATTGGTGCTTCAACTATCTCTTTTTTATGTTGTCTGTGTGCTGAAGCCTTTTATGTTAACAGGTTGAATCAAAGCCAGAAGGGTTCCCTTTTACAATTGAAGACAATCCTGGGGAGGTGATCATTCTGCTGAAAAGGGAATATCAAGGTGAGAGCATTACCATTCAGGTTCATATGCCTAACCTTGTTACCGGTGAAGATGGTGATGATGATGATGGTGCCAACAAGAATGGTAGCCAACCTAGTATTCCTTTGGTGGTGTTAATTTCGAAAGGAAGCGGTCCGTCATTGAAGTTTGATTGCACAGCCTACCCTGACGAAATTGCAATTGACAGTATGTCGGTTCTGATGCCGGAAACTTCGGAAGATGAGATTGCTTATGAAGGTCCAGATTTTGAGTAAGTTCCTTTTGGCCATTTCATGTGCTGTGAATTGTTGAATTATTTGTTTTAATTGCAAGAAGTTTTTTACAGTCATTTGGGACCATCTACTTGCTATATCCATCCTAATACATATAAATAGTTAGGCTATTCGATTACTTATTATCCAAGTCTAGTGCATGTGCGTGTGAGATACTGAAGTGAGAGGGTATTAGTTGGGGCACGTTAAGTATATGCTTACTGTTGGCCTCTTGACATTTACCATGATCTGTTCTTCTTTTGAGAATTGGTTTTTGCATGATCACGCTTTTAAATTTTTTGTTCCTAAACTGGTTCATACTGAGCTCACTTTATATATTTTATTGTTTTGAAGGGAATTGGATGAGAATTTACAGAGGGCTTTCCACAAATACCTGGACATGAGAGATATCAAGCCGAGCACCACTAATTATTTGTACGAGTACATGGTGAACAAAGATAGCAGAGAGTACTTGACGTGGCTTCAGAAGTTAAAGAATTTCATTGAGAAGTGAAATTCATATAATAGAAACTTTGTAGATTGAACTGAAAATTTCACTCTCTTGTGGCTACTTTTTTTTGGGATTAAGGTAATTATCTTTTACGCCAAAGGAACTTGATTGTAGTGTCATGACCGGGGAATTTTGTTACTAAGAAGATGATCCCCAAGAATATCACTTAGTACTTGCAGGGATTGGAGGATATGCATATTTTGCTTATAATTATTTGTGGATTTGTTCTGAATTTACTAATATCCGTCAATTGCATTAAGCTACAACTCTATGTTGCTCACTTTTGCTATCAGCACTGGGCTTGTTCCGAAACAGTATGAATTATATATTAAGAGCACTGCTATTTCTCCTCACTAATGTCTCACTTCCTCTAACCTTTTTAAGTTTTTATATTTTTTTATTGATCTTTTCGTTCATGTACCTCCCTTTATTCTTATCCTATTACCCCATCTAGCCTCCATTCTTCTTCATTTCATCCTTTGGCAGTGGCGTCGTTTGATTATGCTTCTGCCGATGGTGTTGGCGCTTAGATTGCCACCCACCAATCTTCTACCCATTATTCTACCGGTGGCCGGGAGGAAGGGCTGTGGGTGGATGTGGCTAAAAGGGCTGCACCTTTGATGGGCAGGCGTGCAGCCTTTTTGCTATTTTTGTCGGATGCTGAGGAAGAGGAGAATAAGAAAAAAGGAGGAAGAGGCATACATTATGGCAGTGGGACTGTGGGAGAGGGGTTGACTGGAAGGAGGATGTTGGGGCACGTTATGCCGGTGTTGCTCCTGTGTCCGTGTGAAAGAGTGGGGTAGGATATATATATGTTTAATAGGCAAGGAGGGATAAGGTACGTGTGAAAGCTTTTTCAATACCTAATGGGGAAAATGACCTTATGGTTCTATTTTTGTACATTTTCATGCCTATGGGTTTGCTGGATGGTATCGTAGATGTCTTGGAGGCTGATCAATCTTCTTCGTAGATGGGCATCCCTGGTTCAGTGGATTGAATATATGCATTGTACTGAATGCGTTTTCAGAGGCAAAGTGAAGTTTGAATTATGTTCTCTTTTTATAGTAAGAACGTTGAGTGCCCTCTGTATCGATCTTTCTGGGATATATTACTTGAATTTGTGGGCCGCAGTAGGTCCCTAAAATGACATGTTCCACGAGCCAAAAACAATGAGTAAAGGAGAGGCCATTTTGTTCTGTCGTGCAGGGATCGGATCGGTCGCAGTTAAATATTCGACCGCCTGACCCCTGGGGTAGTAGACGAGGTGCTCATTCGTTAGCAGAGATGATAGAGAGACGGCTACACACTCCACGCGCTCGGAGGTAACTGGCCAGAGCTGATGCTGTTAAAGGACACGGAGAGACATCCGTGATGACAGGGTAGCTATACATGCATGCAGAAGAGCAAAGTGTATGAACAAAATAAGAAAGAAAAGCCCCTTTAGACGTGAAGATCAATTAAATTAATGGACGAGGAACAAGTCATATGTAGCCCATATCGGAGCGGAGGATTCGGCCTTCACAACGATTAAAACAGGGAGGGGTCTCTCAATCCTCTAGGTTGTCCCCCTACCAAGTCTCCTCTCGTTCTGTGTGTCTTCTAGTACAACAAGCCGTTCAGGTGAAGCCGAATTCCAAGCAATGTCAACTTCTTTCAAGTCAATATGGAATTTCCATCTTTTATGCTTAACCAACCCTTCCTACCCTGAAATCAGAATTCGAATATGATAAAATGAGAAACGATATATTGATATATTTCGTTTTGCTTAGTTGGAGATTTTCCTGCCGCTTTCAGTTTTCGAACTATGTGGCTGAACTGATCCAAGGAACAGAGGTTGATTTAAATCCCGTTCTTTTGAGAGTGAAGCATCAATGGATGGTGAAAAGAAATCAGTAAGTGGGCTTCAATATTTTGAGCTAAATACTGGTAATAAAATACCAGCAGTTGGATTGGGAACGTGGAAAGCTGCGCCAGGAGATGTGGGTGCTGCAGTTATTGCCGCTGTTAAGGTAATCTGTCTCTACTTTTGACCTCTTCATTGTAAAGAATAATTTAATCAGGGTTAGTTCGTTTATGACGATTTGTTTTTTGCAAGAATTCGTATGACTTAATCCCAAGTGTTGCATTTTCTTTCATCATTCTACTTCCTCGTTTTCTTTTTGTCACAATCAAATCACGACGAGACTCAGAGAAAGTCGTCCACAGATTAAAATACTTAAGATTTAATAAAAGGTGATCGAAATATACTGAATTCGCATGATGTCTTGCAGGCTGGGTATAGGCATATTGACTGTGCACGAGTTTATGACAACGAAAAAGAAGTAAGAGCGTAGAGAGACATGTTTTATGTTTGTAATTTATTTGCAATGATTTTTAGAAGGAATTAGAACCATCCTGAAGCGTTACTTTCATTTCATCTTTTTGGGTCCGGATCAGGTTGGGGCAGCTTTGAAACAGCTATTCTCCAGTGGGGTGGTGAAACGCAGCGAGATATGGATAACGTCTAAACTATGGTATATCTTCCTGGTCCATCCTTAGTGAGTGCCAATTCTGTAAATTCTGATAAGAGCAAGCAATTGTTCATCTATAGGTGTAGCGATCAGTCACCTGAGGAAGTCTCAAAAGCTCTCAGCAAGACATTAGAGGACTTGCAACTCGATTATCTCGACCTCTTTCTTGTACGATTCCTACCACTGAATTTAGATCTCTCACGAGCTTATGGACTTCTCTTTCACTGCACTTAAAAAGTAAAGAGCAGCAGCAGTTTGACAGATAGATCCGGTTATGCTCGCAGCTCCACTGGCCGTTTCGGACAAAACCAGGGTCCCGTGGCTGGGATCCAGAGTTGATGCTCCCATTGTGCTTGCCGGATACATGGACTGCCATGGAGGGCTTATACGCATCTGGGCAGGCGCGTGCTATTGGTGTGAGCAACTTCTCCACAAAGAAGCTCCAGGATATGCTGAAGTTCGCCAAGGTGCCTCCAGCAGTGAACCAGGTGGAGTGCCACCCTGGGTGGCAACAGTCCCCCCTCCATCATTTCTGCAAATCCACCGGCATTCATATCTCGGTATTATTGTATTGTTTTGAGAGCAACCCATCTTTTGTCAATATGTTCTATACAAGTTCGATAACTGTTTCACATTATAAAAAAGTTTGATAATTATTATGTGTTCATCTTGTCAAGGCATACTCCCCACTGGGATCTCCAGGATCATGGGTCAAGGGTCAGACACTGAAGGAACCGGTCCTGGTAGAGATTGCCAAGAAGATTAACAAATCACCAGCACAAGTTGCTCTCCGGTGGGGCATCCAGGCAGGCCATAGCGTTCTGCCTAAAAGCACTAATGTGTCCAGGATAAAGGAAAACCTTGACATATTTGATTGGAGCATTCCTCGAGATATCTTCTCGGACTTTTCTCAAATTCCACAGGTATGTACGTTGAATCCTCTGCTCGACTGCTCATCTGCTCATACTGCAGTATCTTCTCAGTTCTCGTAACCAATTCATCAGTTCTCGTAACCAATTCAACACGAGAGATTAGGGCTGCATCTCGGGTAGGGTAGCGTCGGGTAATACAATACCTGACCCGACCCGAGATAAAAACCGATCTTATCCGAGAACCCAAAATAAAACCCGGGTTAAATTAATTTTCTACTAAGTCTAATAATTTAAATAACAAATTTACAATCACATAACACTATTAAACTTTTTACTTATAAAAAAATAAAAATTGTTACTTATAATAAACTTATTTTTTAATAGCTATTGTATTATGTATATTAAAAATTTATATGTAATTAGCCACATTATGACGCTCAATCTAAAATAATTAAAGTAATGAAATTAAAATTCATATAGTGATGTATAATATCGGGTTGGGTTAAGTTAAGTTTTTGGGTTTTTTTTTTATTAAACCCGACCCCTCAAACTCTACCTAACCTAAAATAGTACCCGACCCGCCCTGAACTTGGTTAATTTTAGGTCAATTTTACCTGATCGGGTCTGGGTTTTTTGTAAGAGATGTAGTAAAAAGAATGCTTCCAACCCCCTACCCCTCCAATAAAGTCTCAATACATCCTGTTTCTCACTCCTCATTTTAACATTCTATTACAAGGATTTCATTTATACGGTGTGTGATCAGCTTGTTCTTTTCGCAAAACTGCAGGCCAGGTTACTTCGTGGGGAGTTTGCTGTTCATGAAACGAAGAGCCCGTACAAAAGCCTTGAAGAACTCTGGGATGGCGAAATATGAGAACAAAATCTGAAGAAATAATGAATGTAATAATTGGATTCTTTTCTCTTATCATTTTAGTTTGCTGTCTTGGTCGAAGGATTAATAATAGAGAGAATACATGAAGAGTCAGCCATTTGTTCTTACACATGTACATTCGGCTATTTCTACTAATTTATAAATGAACAAGCGTTTTAGAAGGGGGGGGGGCGGGGGGGGGGGGGCATTTGTGCACATTAAACCACCTGATTGTCCTTAGAAAGGGCAGCTGCAATGCCTTTGCAGCCAAATTTTGAGCCCCGTTAGTATGCACTAGGCACATTTCGGTCTCGCCGGATGATGATCTGGCAGCTCCCAGTTAACTAGTCTTTTTTATAAAAACTCAAACTTTTATTAAAGCAAATGCACCAAACTTTCATCTTTTAATTGGAAAAAAATTATATAAGCACGCATTTTAATTTTACAGTTTTACTTGACGAATAGCGGAAAAAGGAGGCCATGAAGTGGCTGATAGGAGGACCATGTCCGTCTGCGTTATACCGAGGAATCTCTTATCACAAGTGTTTCAGACACTCTTATCACGAATCGAATCAGCACCCATCTTTTTTCCCTCTTACTTTTCGCCGAGAATCCCGAGCTCCCTCATCCTTCTTTCCGTGTTTGTCTCCGAGAATCCAGTTCCGATGGCGCACTTGTCGACACTGGCACTCGTCCCGGCCGAGCATCCCTCCCTTTTCCACTCAAACTCTCGTATCGGTTTCCGCTCCGAAAAGGCAAACTCCTCCTTCCTTCCTCTAAACCCGGCCTTCACTCGCACCTTCATCCCCACAAATCACTATCACAAATTAATGCTACTATTTTTTTTTTTCTCATTTGAAGCTTAATCCGCCCTGCGCAGCTCCTCTGGTCTCAATTGCCTTCTCGCTCCCTTTCTAAACGGAAGCTGGTTTGCGTCGCCAATTCCCAGGCGGCCATGGAGAAGAAACCCATCTCCGGCGACAAGATGCTGGTATGTCTGTGTTGGAAACTGCCTGCTTATCTCTCTTTTTCGTCCTACAGTGTGAAGGCTGGTTACAATTGCCCACTTTTTTCGGCGGGCATTTTCTTTGGTTACTCTTGATATGTTGTCTGATTGATTTACTTGAATTCAATTCAGGTTTATGTTCCTCCACATCCATTAATAAAGCACTGGGTTTCGGTTCTTCGTAACGAGCAGACACCTTGCCTCATTTTCAGTAAGAAAAGTTTTTGTCCTTTTTGTACAAATCATTCTTTGTTGTGAAGTTTGGAATAGCGATCGGAATGTTGGTACAATCTTTATACTGGGTATCGTTGTCTCAGCATGAGTGGTTTAGTGCATCGGGAAGTGTGTTATTGTCTTCGATTATTATTTGGTTGTAGATTTCTGGCTAATTATCTGATATCATTAGTCCATTTCATTTTCTAAATTCTGACCAGTGTCATGAGGGCATCGTTTCTGAACTATAATGAAACATTGTGATTGACTGACAGCTTGTGGAATTCGTACTCCTGTTCTACTTTTTCATTTAAAATGCTCTAGTGGGTTTTTCATCATATACTTGCTTCTGCTGTTACAGAGAATGCAATGGCGGAGCTTGGCAGGCTGCTTATTTATGAAGCTTCAAGAGATTGGTTGGTAAGTTGACACTGCCATTAGCTTGTGGAAAGTTAATGCTGTCTTAAAAGAGAGGCTTCTATAATGGCATATTCCCTCAAGAGCTGCGTCTCTGCAGAAGGGTCATGCGGCTGTTTTTTAGACAGCTATTCTGTAATGAGAACTTGACAAGGGAAATTTAAAGAAATGCTTTTTTATTAATTGAAATTAGAATTTTACATGGAACACAAGGATTTGCCACCATTGCCTTAATAACAGCTGTTTGCCTATCCGTGTATGATATGAGTGGGAATTATTGATGAACCTTGTTTCTGGCTAACTAGCCAGAATGCATGCGCATTGTGCATGTAAATACAGTTTAATCTTATAATCATAATCATTGCAGTTTAATCTTATAATCATAATCATCGCAGTTTAATCATATAAGCATTGCACTTGTTCTCTTATTTTGTGATGATGTTGGCGTACATGCCAGTCAATGAAAATAATGAGTATGTGTTACTTATGGTATAGTGCCTGACTGACTGCAGCCTACTATTTCTGGAGAAATTCAATCGCCAATGGGTGTTGCCTCTGTAGAGTTTATTGATCCCAGAGAGCCTGTCATGGTTAGTTATTTCACGTTCCACATTTGAAGTGCCTCTTTTTTATGGGCATGTGCATTTTTCACTTAACTGAATTCTATTTGCTGTGAATAATGGCCTACTGGTAAGACACTTTGATTTGTGCTGCATGTTATATGTCTATGAGGTTTTGTAGTCTCAATTGATACTTGGTGCTTTTTTGTTTTGCAGGTTGTTCCCATCCTTAGAGCTGGTCTGGCTTTAGTTGAACATGCATCATCTATCCTGCCTGCTACTAAAACTTACCACTTAGGTAATCAAAGTGTCTAAATATAAATTTAGACAATTCTTAGGAGATTGCTTTCACCATAAACAACGGTTATTCTGTAATGATGTGATCATTGTGTTAGGATAACTGTGCATTCATCTAAGTCTTATATGCCAGATTCAACAATATTTTTTTAGCCCATTTCTTTTTCATGATCTGTTTCTGATGGGTAGTTTTTATGTGTGATTGTAGGGATAAGCAGAAATGAGGAGACACTTCAACCAAGTGTATATTTGAACAAGTAAGAACAGGTTTCATACTTCCCTTTAACTATTGTGTTTATGTGAATTTTTCACTATCACTCTTCATGGCTATTTGATCTTTGGCTATTTGTTCTTAGACTCTGTGTTTCTCATCAAATATTTAATTAAAAAATGGCAAAAAGGATGAATATTGCATATAAGTCTGTAACCGTTAACTATCTTCTGCTTGCTTTTGTCTTCTGTTTGACTTTACTATGTCAATTAAAATAATCATAAATTAAGCAAAACCATTAATTTAATTTCTGTTAGCTAATGTTGTTCAATTGATGAAACTGCCTTGAAGCTAGACTGAGAATTAAATTTGCGAACTTATGTAGTTCCTCGTTCCTCAGGTTACCTGATAATTTCCCTGAGGGTTCTCGTGTGCTTGTAGTGGATCCCATGCTTGCAACAGGTACCTATCCTTGATTATCTTAGGCACAACTTGCTTTTTCATTTTCCTTCTAACATCATTAAGATGTGCGATGCACCCATATCAAAATATTGTAGTCCATTGCTTGATGGCATCGTTCACACATTGAATTATATGTCAATATAGCTATCTTAAGTGGGAACTTAAATTTGATTGTTTCCTATTTTTATGCAAAATTTGTTCATTTTGTTCTTTTGTGTGCTTGAAAATGAAAGCCTACTTGAGTGCTTTCTACTTGGTATGCTTTTGGCATTTCTAATATTGTCTCAAACCATGCCAGGTGGTACAATAGTTGCTGCAATCAACATGGTGAAGGAACGGGGTGTTAGTCATAATAACCAAATAAAAGTGGCAAGTTTTTTATTTCTTTTAGTGCCTTTTTACTGCAGTCTTCAAAATAAGTACATGCTGGACCTAAAACATTTGGTGTTTGTTCTACAAGTTATTCTTCTGATGTGGATTTTCTCCCGTTCTTTCCCTACAAATCCTAATTTTCAAACATCTATTTGGAGGAAACTAGTCATATATCAATATGTCATAATTTTTTCCTGGGGTCAAACTCGGTCCTGTGGCATATAGCAAATGTGTGTTTGTGGCGAGGAGTGTGAATTTAACTATAGAAAAAGGGGAATTAATGTCAGTTATCATAACTATGAAATTTGTTATTAACTTTTTTCTTATATATATGTGGTGTGGTTTTTATCATGTAATTGACTGCTGAGATTATCCCGTAAACCCATAATTTTAGCAAAGTTAAAAAGTATCAAATGCAATGCTGCAGATATCAGCTGTCGCTGCACCTCCTGCACTTCAGAAACTCAGTGAAAATTTTCCTGGGTAACACCTTTTTTTTTCTATGAATATAAAGTCTAAAATTTTCTTTGAACTTATCAGTTTGTGATCTAGTTTTATGACTGCAGGCTTCATGTATACACCGGGATTATTGATCCAACTGTAAATGAGAAAGGGTATTTACGTAAACTAATGTTTGTAACAAAATATTGAATCGATTTGTTTTTTCTCTTATGTCATGGAGACTAATTAATTCCTCCCATCTCAGGTTTATTATTCCTGGGCTGGGTGATGCTGGGGATCGGAGTTTTGGCACCTGAACTCATACAGCAAGGCCGACTGATAAATGATGCTAAAGATTTTTCATTCACCATTCATTTTTGGATAGCGAGCTTTTCATGGAGAGCCATCTATTCCTGTTATTATTGTTCCTCTGTTTCCTGGAGATATTATTAGAGACTCTGCTTCCTTTTGGCGGCTAAGATTTTGTCATGTACTGAAATGAGAAACAATAAATGATTACATTCCTAAGACCTTATCCCGCGGGGTTGGTTGTTTTTCGACGTGGATGTTCTTTTGTGTATCGTAACTTTCCCAGTCTAAATCCAGTAGCTTAGCCACTAGATCGCTCATACAAAAGAAAAACGGAATAGTTAACCTCCGCCCGAAGAGCCGCTGGATCATGAAAACCCACTTGCCCCCTACTGTCCTTGGCTGTGCAATCTAGAACCAAAGGAAAAAGGGGAAATGGCCATAGAATTGCATATATTTGATTGTGGCTTCAATACAAATTAATTCAATGATTTCGTTCATTAGGCTGAACTGGGTAGTTTGTGAGTCATGACTCACTCTTTCTTTGTACTTAAGTCGCCAAATCCTATGGTCCCCATCCATCTATGTTTGCCTTCCTGCCAATCGCAGTCACCAAGCGCAATATGTGCAGTAATTCTTCACAATCGGGAGGGGTCGGCACGGCATCAGCCAGGGCCACGAGCCTATCCTTTTCTCCGATTCCCAGTCCGGCAGTCCCGGTCCACTGGAGTACGGACATTGAAATGCTCATATCTGACCACCTCGAACGACCTTCACCTAGGCCGTGTTCCCCAGAAATTGACGAGTTGCTGATGTGGTTTTGGGCGGCTGGCATGGCTTCAGCATCCCTTCCGTTGCAGTTGCTACTGGTAGGATAAAATCGCCATTGATGCCCAAAATAGATTTATATTTTATAATGTCACATTTTCGACACTGGTGTTAAAGTTCTGTCCCCACGTTTTACACCTTGATTTTTCTAGCCAGCTTACTACTTCAACGACTTCCCTCTGGGTTGGATTTTGGTGTGGCCTCCAATTTCTTCACTTTATTAGGGCTAACGAATGCTTAAGATGAAGGATTAACCTTTTATAGCTAAATGTGATGATTATTGCTCTTTTGGGTTAACTCTCCTTTTTCTGTTTGTTCTGTTGTCATCTCCTATCTTTTGTGTACTAGAGCTTTCTTCATCATCTCTAACTTTCTAAAGCTCTAACCTTTAGAAATATCTGATCTTCTGTTTCTGGAATGGCAATTCTACAAATTTTGAAAACGTATGCATTTTGATTGCTTCCATATTTTCTGTCTGATTTTATTGGTAAAGGGGTGGGGTGGGGGTTAGTGCTTTACTTTTTTATTATTTATCGTGTTTTATATTCCCACTTGAATTTCATTTTACCAGCACCCACGGCTAGTGTTAATTTGGAATTAGGATCTTGTAAGGGGCTGTCTGGTGATCTCCCGCTCTCTATTATATCGCATTTTAGGATTTAAAAGGAATATATAGAAAACTAAAACACATGCATCTCGTATGTAGACGCTTCTGGCGGATATCTTGTAGGTGTTTGATGTTTCTCTGAGCAATATTGCTAGAAAAATATTAAGATCTTTTTCTTCCTGAACTGAATATTACATATAATCTTCCGCTTCAAAATTTCCCAATATGTGGTTTGAAATTAATATTTAGTATAGAAGGGTACTATCATGAAGTGCGAGTCGCCTACATATTTTCTAGAACGGCTTATATCAGATGCTACCTCTAATCTGTGCCTTGTGAACTCGTGCTTACTTGTCTTGTTATTCTCAAGAGGCACGTTTCATGTCGATCTATTTTCTTCTTTGGTAGAGTCATTGATCTTTTTTGTTTTCTTAGTTCATCTGTTTTTGTAGCTAATACATCTATGTCCGTGACAAAAGTTGCCTTTCTGAGGATAAGCGGCATATTGGACACGCTTGCATTCTCTTTGATTTATTTTCATTTGTTACATACTACCAGCCCTTTCTGCGGTAAATACTGATACTTATGGTCGCATATCAGTGATTTTTGCTTTTGACATGGATTTTAATCTTTCTACATGGATACTGTTGTTTTCAGTGGGTGTAGTTTTACGGAACAAATATTGGATTGGGATTTTATGAAAATGAGTTCAACCAAATGTATGTGGTAATGCAAATGGGCAATGACTGGGAAGTTGAGTATTTCTGGGTCACATTAATGATTAAACCTTCGGAACTATTATTAATTTGGACAGATTATTGACACTAAAGTATAACATTTCACATATATTAATGCTGCTCCTAGAGTTTGCAAATTAGATTAAAATTTTTTAGCCTGATAGTCAATTGAGAAGGACACCCAAACTTGGTGGAAGTGGCTTCTACACTGGGTGAGGTGGATGATAACATTGTAAAGGTGTCTGCTACCCTTGAGAAGGTGAATGGTAAACCGGTAAGAGGGTGTTTGGTATGCTTGCGAAGGCAGCTGAAATCCTGGAAAAGGTGGTGGTTGCTTCCCTTATGTTGATGCCTTGTATCTTCGGGACAGTGGCTGGTATCTTTATGAGGGTGAAGAGTGGCCTTGTGAAGGAGGTTGATATCCCTGCAAAGGTGGTGGTTGCCCCCAAGGAGGTGGGTTGTATCCCTGAGTAGGCGGATACCCTTGTTAGGAACGTTATTTTTCTTTAAATGGTGGTTGGTATCCTTGAGGAGGTTGATAGCCTTGTGAAGGTGGGGATTGCTTCAAGAGGTTGATATCCTCTCAACAGTAGTGATAGGCTTTCAAAAGGTTGTTTGTACGAGTTTAATGGAGGTTGATATCCTCATGAAGTCGGTGATCGCTCATGCTGTGGTTGGTTCCCTAAAGAAGGGGTCTAGTATCCTCGTAATGGTGGTTCATGCTTTTGAGAAGGTGGATGATTTTTATGTGATGGCTGGGACACTTCATGAGGCTGGTGATTGTGATGTCCAGGAGATGAAGGTTAAAGAGCTTGATAACCTCGAGGGGCAGGTGATTGTGATGGAGGTGGATACCCATGTGAAGGTAGTGAGATCCTATGTAGAGGCTGATTTCCTTGAGGTGGTTGGTATCTTTTTTATGAGGATTAATAACCTGGGGTCGGTCGCAGGTGCCATCAACAAGATGGTTGTTGGCCTTGTGATGGGGGTTGGTAACCTCTCACTGGTGGTGATATCCATTGAGAAGGTTGTTGGTACCATAGAGATGGATGCTGGTAACCCTCTGATAGTAGTGGTTGTTATGATAAAGCAGGTTGTCCTTTAGATAGAAGTAGTGCATCATTCAAACCCCGGATCCTACCCGATCCGCATGGAACAGACTCGAGATTGACGCGGGTCGGGTAAAGTCCTATCTCGAGTTGAGTCGGGTCCAAGAAAAAAAAAACTCGGGTAAATCGCAAGTTGGATCTAGCATGTGAAAAACCCAATTATTGACCGACCCGACCCAAGTTCGTAATTAACTTATAAAACCATATTTACAATTTTTTATGGATAAAACCGGCCCAATATAATGATGGTTTGGTTTGAATTATTGGATCCGACCCGACCCACGATGGAATCTCAGTTCCTATTTAGGTTCTCGGGTTCTTTTAGTTCATATCACAGGTTGGGTCAAAGAAATTAGGTGTTGTGATTTCGAATTAGGATTTAATTAGGACTTTTTTTATATAAATATATCCTAGTTTAGGTTTGTTTTTCTAGTTTAGATTTGTTTCTTAGTTAGAGAAGGCTGAAACCTATAAATCATGTACTCCATAGTCATTGATTACGAATTATTGAGCTTAGTCCAGTTAATTTAATTTATCTTTGTCTCTCCCTAACTCCCTTCCCCTTCTCGTTTCCCACATACACTCTCCCCTTAATTTCACCCTTTGTAACCCTAGGGGTTACAACATTGGTATTAAAGCATACATTTCTTGTGATGTCGCTTCATCGCCTCCATGACTCGATCTTGCCAGAAAAAAGTTCCTTCTAATTTTGAGGTTGAGCCTTCCAATGCGGCTATCTCCTAATTTTAGGCGGAGGTGGCCAAAATACCGCAGGAAATTGACGTCCATGCTCTTGAGCGGAAAACCGGTCATGATGGCATTGTGCAGTCCCAGCTGGAGGTTGGGGCCGCCATGATAGGCCCAACAAGCCTCTTTGGCGGCCCTCACCCGCTGGTGCAACTCCCTGTCCACCTCAGTCCAAGAGCTTGCCACTCGTCTCAACTCCTCCCCGTTAGCCACCATGCAGCCCTAGGGACCTCTGGCGCTATCCTCGACAGTGAATTAGGGGTCATCATTTTCAGCTCTGCCTAGTTCTTCAGCCTCACTTGCCCTTGAGTTTTGCCTAGAAGTTGAAGGTGAAGTCGGCCGTTTGCCATTTCCGGATCTTCCCCTGTCGTTCCTACAGGCCACCTTAGAGTTCAGCCAGGTCCATGAGGCGAAGATGACTAATTCTGCCATTTCGGCACTTTGCCTGTGACACCCAGGTTGGATTCCATTGTGACGGTCCTCCCCTTCACTTCCGGCCAGCCACTTCTCCGCACCATGGCCGTCAAGGCTATCACTTTCCAGTTGGTGCAGCCGCTGATGGCCTCTGCTGGTGTGCCACTAGCTCCATTCGTTGCTGCTGTATATACCCTTTTCAGTTCCTGCCTGTCATCACCTCCCCAATGCCCCAGTGGATGTTTCACTATAGTTGTATGCAACAGAGGTCGCCTTGTGGCGTACTCTCCAGCTGGTTCCATCATCGCCGAATTTGCCTTCCCCTGCTTTAGCCGATCATTGAGTTGGTTTCCACCAGAGTCGCCTTGCCATTCCCCGGTCATTAGGGCAACCCAACGCAACAACTTCCTTTTCTTTGGGCAAACCTCATGCGGGTTTGATTAGACCCGGTTCACAGCTTGCCCCGTCATGGACTTGGGCTACACACTTGGCTCACGGTCCATTTCCTACCCGAATCGGGTCTAAAATGCATCCTCCTTATTATTCTACCTCTAGTCTTCATGGCCTGCACCATCTTCCATTCAGCCATGGCCTGCACCATCTTCCATTCGCCCATGGCCCTATAGGAGAAGACTTTCATAGGCAATTTCTTGGCCTACATTTGTCGCTTGAAACCCAAGAATATAATGTTACAAACGATTATTTGATGTAGACTGATGATTTTATGTAGCCTTGACTATGGCCAGCCCAATTTTTACCGTGGGCTGCCTGTACCACTTGTGACAAGCGTGGGCGTGGCAACTTCTGACCCAAAGGACGTCCACCTAGTTATGATGTTGCAACTTGCGACTATGAAGACATTGTCCAAGCCCATCCGGTTTGCCTCTCTTTCCTATCTTCATGGGTGTTGAACCAGAGGAATGGGTATTCCGCCCCTGATGATTTTTTCACTTTCATTGAACTTCGGCCACAAGCTGATTGATCTTGCTTCCTTTTACATGGTAGGCCGTGTGTTGCAATGGCTCGACCACTTTCTGTCTCACACTCCACATGCCATGTGGGATGGCATGGAACAAGCCCTCTTTGTCCACTTTAGGCCTACTGATTACGAAGACTATAATCTTCTTTTTCATATTTGCCAATCTACCATTGTTGAAGGACAAATTTAAAATGTTGTCTAATCGGGTTTCTAATAAGTCGGAAGCCACTTTGATCTATACTTTTCTAGGTAGTTTGAGGCTTGACTTGCAAGGTTTAGTGCGTATCTTTAAGCTACGCACCTTGACTGAGACAATCCGTGTGGTTTGCATGCGTCAAGAGCATCTTCAACATCAATAGCGTGTTCCACGGGCTCCGCAGTCTTCTTCTACCAATCTGATTACCACTATGGGGCGTAGTATTTCTCTTAAGTGATTATCTCAAGCTGAAATGGAGGCTTGTTGCTCCCAAGGCTTATGCTATAATTGTGATGAAATGTATACCCCTGGCCACCTTTGCAAGACTCTTCATGGTTATGTGGTTGAAGATGCGCCTCACCCTGTGGATTCTTTTGCCCCTGTAACTGAGTTTGACCTTGCCCTAGCCGCGTTGGTGAATAATGTAGACCTATATTTGTTCTTTCATACCTATGAAGGTAGTAATGTTCCTAATATTATGCGCATTAATGGGCAAATGGAAAAACATGTCATAGTTCTTATCGATACAAGTAGCATTCATAGTTTCATTAATACAGTCATTGCTATAGAGTTGGTCTTGTAGATCTCTGATTGCCCTAACTTGATGTTATAGTCGGGGATGGTGCAAAGCTTTGTTGCATGGGGTTGTGTAGTAAGGTATGTCTTTTTGCTCATGGCCTTACTATCAAGTTTGATTTTTACGTCTTGCCTATCATGGGAGCTGATATCATGTTTGACATGGATTGGTTGCATACATTGCAAAAGGTCGAATGAGAATTTAAACTCATGTAGGTGAATTTTGAACTTAATGGGGTCCGATGCCTCCTTACGACCCAACTGTCGGATAAATTGCGCTTCATTCAGCACCCTCCAAAGAATAAGTGGATCCTCCAACCTCTTGCTATTGATGACCATCTTGATCCTTCTTAGCCTTGAGGACAAGACCTAGTGGAAGCAGTGGGGAATTACTATGATTTCGAATTAGGATTTAATTAGGACTTTTTCTATGTAAGTATGTCATAGTTTAGGTTTGCTTGCCTAGTTTCTTCTCATTATTCTTGCTTTCCTAATTTAGATTTGCTTCCTAGTTAAAGAAGGCTAAAGCTTATAAATTATGTACTCCTTCATAGTCATTGATTACAAATTATTGAGCTTAGTCTAATTAATTTAATTTATCTCGGTCTCTCCCCCACTCTCTTCCCCTTCTCCTTTCCCACATTCACTCTCCCTTAATTTCACCCTTGTAACCCTTAATATTTAATTTCTATCTTAGGCCAAGTCGGGTCCAAGGAACTCCGTTCTTCTCTCGGGTTAGGTCGGGTCTTGCAAAACCCAACTTAACCCGACCTATGATGCGGCCCTAGAGAGAAGTTGATATCCTTGTGGTGTTAAACATTGTTGTTTAAAAGTCCTCTCCCAAAGCATACAGGAGGAATTCTTAAGCTCTTCCTATAGTTACCAAGTTTGAACACAACCCTAAAGTTGTGTCAAGACATACAAATATGACAAATTGAAAAACCTTAAATAAGCGGTCAAAGTCACATAGGAGCCAAAAGACTAGTGAAACCTAAACACTAGCAAGAATGAGAGCAAAAGAATTACACACTTTTCTGCTTCTCATAACCCCTTCTTTCAACCTCTTGCAAAAGACAACAAAAGTGTCATTACTATTAACACACATGTCCCTCCATGTGTTGTATTTTTATGTGAGTCGGATAGAAAAATAGAGTCCAAATAGGACTTGTTTTGTCTTTTTCCCTAGTCATTCATGTGACTTCATCTCATGTTTTTTTTTTCAATTGAAGTAACAAGAGGGTACATTACTCATGTCCCAATAATCTCCACCTTGACTTGAATTCTCTGGGACACCCAAAAAAAACTTGTACTTGCCTCCACTTGTATACATGTGTCCACTTTGGTGAGAATTTTAGGCCACAAAATCAGCCAACTACTAGTAATTGAGTGGATCTCCTCCCTGGCCTAAAATCCCTCAAGCTACGTACAAGGGCAACCCAAGTAACAAGATCTATGTTCAATCAACATGATCAACCAAAGTGCTTCTAGCCATGCATGCATGAAAACACCAAAGCAAGTGGGAGCAGATGTGGGTACCATGGACATCATCATCTAAGCATGACCTCAAATTGTCTTTAGATAGATCAAGACGTTCATAACCAGTCATGCAAACAGATGCTTCTAATACGAATACCTTCAAACTCCACCTTCATTAGAGTATCACAAACAAGAGCATCACACAAAGAATCCAAGTTGGTTTCTTCCGTTAGCATTGAATGAAGAACTTGATTTGCTTGTTGGTGCATGTAGTGTTTGAATGTAGTATGGAGTCTTTGATCTCTTGGGATGCTTGTTTGTCGAACTCGGATATGCTTATGGGAGTGAAATTGGAGGTGGAGATCCTAGCTAGTGACAAGATGGTTTGGATCACTGCTGATGCTATTTGTTTGGAGCATTTGACTTTAGATTTGGTTGGCAACAACATTGGTTTTGAGGCTCCATTGCACGTGGAGTTTGGTAATTGGTTTGAGAGCATTATATTTTTTAAAGATGGTCTTGATGCTGTGTGCTTGGCAAGGACTAGTTTGTACTTGTGCTTCGTTAAAGTCTTGGCACTTGGATTTGTTATTTGGATTGCCCTCGTTCTTGGTTTGACTATGAATAATTTTAGGCAAAGGAAATTGACTGAGTTGTTGGTAGTCAATTTATTTAGCGGCCTAAATATCTTGCCGAGGTGGCACATGTATTGAGTGGAGGTAAAGTGCATGTTCTTCTTAATGGGTATCATGCAGAATTTAAGTCAAAGTGAAAATTGTTGGAACGTGGGTGATGTCATCACCTTGTTTCTTTGTGACTGAATTGAAAAAAGGGCATGAGAAAATCACGTGAGTGATTCGAGGAAAGGACAAAATAAGTCTTATTTGGACTCTACTTTTCTAATCAACTCATATAAATAAAACATATGGGGTTATGGGCTTGTTAGTAGTAGTGAGACACTTTTTCTCTTTTGTGAGAGGTTCCAAAAGGGGTTATTAGTGACTTTTATAAAGGCGTAAAAGTGGGTTTTCCCTTTGGCTATTGTTTAGGGTTGTACCATGCTCTTGTGAGGCTTTTGCCTCTTGTGTGGCTGAGACCACTTGTTGGGGTTTGTCCCTGTGTCTTGTTTGTGTGCTTTGACTCTAGTTTAGGTTTGTGTTCCACTTGGCAATCACAAGAAGAATTTGAGAGTTCCCCTTGAATGTTCTGTGAGAAGATTTGATCGAATGTCTTCAAGGTTTTTTGCTTGTTAGGTAAGTACTTGTAACCATCATTGATATTATTGTTGTTAGTAGTGGATTCTGTATTTGATGGAATAGGCGATGAATCCATGTTAAATTGGTGTGTGTATTGTTTGGTGATGCTCACATGGTTATTGTCGAATCATCCTTGTGCCTACAACTTGTTGTTGCTTGCCATATGATTTGAGGTACTACTTTGACTTTTTCGGTTTCTTTGTCACTGTTGCTCATACCTTGTTGGGACGACGAAGTCGCCTTCTGGTCATTCATGCCACTGCTTGCATGGCTCCCAACATTGATATCCTTGAGATGGGGGTTGATAACGTAGAGATAGTGGCAGTTGCGATAGAAGAAGTGGTTGTTGGCCATGTGATGGAAGCTGATAAGCTTCTGATGGTGGTGGTGGTTGTGGTAAAGGGCGTTGTTTTCCTTTAAATGGTGGCTAATGTCCTTGTGGTGGTGGAGAATGTCATTAAGACAGTGGTTGTCCATGTGATGGAGGTTGGTAACTTTGCCATGCTGGTGATAGTACTTGAAGAGATGGTTGGTGACCTTGAGGAGGTTGATATCCCCACAGAGGTGATGAATCTGGTTATTGTCATTGAGGAGATGGCTGCACCAGAGGGAGATGGCTGGTGTTCTTGAGGTGGAGGTTGATCTTCTTTTGAAGGTGGTGATTTCTGTTTAGAAGGTGGTGGCCGTACTTGAGATGTATGGTATCCTTGTAAAGGTGGCAGCTGCTGTTGAGGAGATGGCTGGTATGCTTGAGGCGGAGGTGGTTGATGAGGTGCCTTTGATTTGAAATGGTGATGAAGGAAATTGATACCTCATCAGCCGCAACATTGGCAAAGCACTTTGAGTAGCAGAGAAAGAACATCGAGTTTCAGCAATATTGACTTCATCTTGTTCATCTTCTGCTTAGGAACTTGGTGACACGTTGGGCAGTAGAAAGACCGTGGAGAAAGAAAAGAGAGGTCGGATTAGTGTTAATGCGTTTTGTCCTTTTTTAATACGTGTAGAATAGTGTTAATGCCTTGTTAAAAGTTAAAACAGATGCATCGATTGTGCAAGTGTATCATCAGATGAAATGTCTTGAGCTCTATTGTAAGATTGTTCCTTGTGTTCATCTGTCACGCGTGGGTCTGACTGGCTGTGCAGAATTTGTGCGTCGTGCTTGCCTTCCAGAGTCTCCATTTGACAAGCCCGAATTTGATAGCAGTTATGCATCTGTTGTAGATGAATGAATGCCTCTAGGTACCCAACCCTGGCATGTTGCCCCACAAAAAGCTTGTTTCCTATGAGATTAAGCTAAGATTTTTCAACCTCTGCAGCTTTCATGTCATTCCGATCCCAACCTCAAATTTTAATCTCAATTAGGTACGATAAGCATGGTGATTTAATGATGATATTTTATAATTTGGAAGTCACATGTTTATCCATAGATCACTACCCTTGACAAACTTTTGTGCAAATGATTATCGTGAAAACAAGAATATTGTGTAAAAAAGCAGGTTAATTAATTCTTATGTGCCATCGTTGGTCCTTAATGCACCTAGAGCAAAAAGAACCGTCAAATGTATATGCATATGGTTACGGGTCATCGCCCTTCAGGATATAATAGAATATGAACTAAAAACAGCAAATGCCATCCAACACCCACATCATCTAACTTTTACACCCGTAAATCAGGAAACAAGGAGATGTTAGGTGATATGAACGATGTAGCTGTAATTCACATTGTGTGCCTTGCAATTTGCTCATTGCTTTTCTTTCACCGATTACTACAATTTTTTTTCATTTATGCTTTTCGTACGGTCAAGTCCGCTCCAGTTGCGGCTTCCGGGTTGGTTTACAAAATTCATGTAGAAAACAAGCGGTACACTACAGCGACCAAGCGATAGGTTTCGCTCAACGTGATAACCATGTTCCCTAACGTGATACAGTAATTCGGAAGAGTGATTAAAAAGCTTCTTATGGAAAACGGGCGAAAAGCAGTCTATTATTGCATCGCACAAGATCAATAAGAAGCTAGTATAAAGGAACAAGGTAAAATAACCACGCGAATACAGTAGTAATTCCAATTTTTAAACTATATCATTTTTTTTTGGACATCATATACCTGGATTTTTTTTCTGCAGGTTTTAAAATCTGGAAAGAGCACATCAAGCTTTCATCAATGCTCATCATTGCACCAGCATTGTCAAATTCACCACAGTAGTTGGGAGCCGAGAATACTGTGACAAGTTGCCTCTCAGCGAAAAATTCATAGCCATCTTCCACAACCTGTATCGACAGATCAAGCTGTTAGGACAACCACTAAAATTCAATCTGCATTTCAGTTAAATGATTAAATTTTTTTTTAAAAGCCAAAAGTTACCTGATGAGCCCGACAAATAAGATCCAAATCATGTTTCCGTAGGAACTCCCCTACCTTATCAGGTCCGAAGGTGAATGAAACACCTCTGTCGTTCATGCCCCACCCTTGCACATCTCTGGCAGGATCTGACCAAAGTAGGTCACAAAGCAAGCCAGTGTCTGGGACATCGGTAGGCCTTGATATCTTTCTTATTTGACCCAAATTCGACAAATCAGGTGAAAGACCACCGTGCATGCATAATATTTTCTCATCTATTAGAGCAGCCACAGGTAGGCAGTTGAAGCAATCAGTAAAGACTTTCCATAGTCTCACATTAAAGCGCCGCTTACATTCATCATAAAATCCGTATATTCGATTAATAGAAGCACATTCATGATTTCCTCTAAGAAGGAAAAAGTTCTCTGGATACTTTATTTTATAAGCAAGGAGAAGGCAAATTGTTTCCAAACTTTGCTTTCCTCGATCCACGTAATCACCTAAGAACAAATAATTAGCCTGAGGAGGAAAACCACCATATTCAAAAAGCCTTAAAAGATCACCATACTGTCCGTGTATGTCACCTGAAAATTAGAGATTAATAAACACATATTATGATATGTTTTCTCGAAACAAAAAAGGAAAGTGATATTCCCACAACAACAAAAAAATACCCACAAAAACTCACACGACTACACAAGTGGACCCTACACAAAGTTCACATTCGCTCACTTGTCTACACCAATCAAAACTTACCTCAAATTTTTTATGTAAAAATATAATTTTCCAAAAAAAAACAAAGGACTCGAGAAGAATCATACCCACCCAATGTATACTATAATTTTTATGTAAAAATATGCTTAATACATCAAATTCAGTTTAGTTTAACCTAATTCCTACAAAACCTACCTTCAAGCCGTCAATAGGAAGTTGCCGAGATGCTTTAAAGCATACAAATTTAAAGCGAGCATAGGGCCAACGAAAATAACAGCCAAATTAAGGGCGATAAAAATACGTACCACAAACCTTAATCGGCGCTTCAAGCTCCAACAAATTGGGCTGTTTAAGGAAAATATTTCCAGAGACGGCGCAAAGTTGCCGGATTTCTGACTCGGAGAGCTGGACCTGCTTCCCCGGCCGCGTCGATCGGACCTCCAAAAGGCGAGCTATGATATCGTTCAATACGGCAGGGTCCATTGTCTACCCTAGCGAGCACCACGGATCTAGTCGAACTACGAGGGCGACCGCGTCAATCCCTCCTCGTCTCCGACCCAACAAAAAGAAAACCTAGCCGCACAGCCGGACGAAGCGGGAGGCAAGGCAAGAACCTGATACGAAAGGGATGGCTGGGGCCGAAGGGCTCAAAAAGGATACGGGAATCCCTTCTTTTATTTAAAAATTCCTCTTCCGCTTTCGGATGCTTTTTTCCTTCTTCCCCAGTAGAAGAAGCAAAGGTGAAGAAGCGGCGAGGGGAGTCAGAGAGGAGAACGACGGAATAGAGCCACTGCAACTCCGAGGAGGCGAATCCGGGCTTTGTGAATCTGCGGATTAGGATTATAGCGGGTCACCGGGGGGGACTTCGACTCCGAGACGGAGACGGGGAGGAATCCCCAGCCGTCAGTGGTCAACGCTACGGTATCAGGATTCTGTGAGTCCAAACTCGTGTGGCTGCTGACTCATGGGGGATGGATGGATGATTTTTTTGGTGGTCCGCCGTCCTCGACCCTCACTAGTCACTAGTCACCTACTAGGGTCGCAAATCCCTACACATGTGAACGGTGAAATCAAAGTGGACCAATTTTTGAATGCTTTTAGAACCTAAGTGTGGATAGAGGAGGATCAATAATTCAAATCCATGTTATGTATTGGGTCGATTTTATTTATAAAAACTTACTTTTTCCGTCTTAAATTAATAATTTTTTTTAATAAATAAATCTATTTCATATTAATAATTTTATTATATTTAATTTAAATAATTAAGTATTTAAAAAAGAGTATTGTAAACTTATATTTTTTTTCTTATATGTAAATTTTACCGTTTAATAAAAATTACTAATTTTTTAAAATAAAACTATTAATATAAGATAAAAGGAGTATAAAATTATATACTATATTAATAGTTTTATTTAATTTTTTAAAATAAATTAAAATTAGTTCCTTTTAAAAAATTAAATAGAGCTATTAATTTAAGATAGCAGGAGTATAATTTAAATTAAATATAAAATTTTAAGTTAATTATAATTTGGGTCAAGTTAGTTCTAAGGTTTTTCACACACTAGTCCCAACCCAACATGAGATTTACATGAGTATTTTTTATCTTGGACCCGAGTTGAGTCAAGCTCAACTCAATTCCATCTTTATTGGGCTGGGACTCGGTTTTAAATGCAGCCCTAACAAAATTATAAATAGGGAAATATTGAAATTATCACAAGCGCCTATGTTGAGCAATGAGTAATGTGGAGAACAATTGTCCCACTAAAAAGTCATTCATGATTAATGCATGATAATTTTTTCTATATTAAGAAGTCATATGTGACTAGCCCATGTGATTTTTTATGTATTTTGTGTGATTATAAAAAAATTATTCATCACGACTGACCCCCTAAGGAAAAAAATACTCCCTCTGTCTTATATTAATAGGTCACATTGAAAAAAATAATGTTCCATATTAATTACTCTATTTGGCTTAATCTAAGCTGTTAAATATTTTTAAAAATGTCTCAAAAGCTTCTCACACAAAGTGAATATTTTAGCATCAAGCCTCTAATGTTAGTCATTGAGCTATCGAGCCAGTAGCTATCTAGTGTAAATAATAGCCATATTAATTACTCCGTATGTGTCATGCCCCAACGCTCGCCCGACCTAATTTGAACTTGATCTAAGAGACGATCAAAGCACATGGGGGCGACGCATTGTTAAACTGTAGAAGACTTGACCCCTCTAGCGGGTAAATTACACATACGGAGTAGCATACATTTAAATCTTTGTATAAGAAAAATAAGTAAAAGTATAAAGGACTTTAAATAAAAAATAGTCTTCAAGTCTCAACCCACAACTTAGACTACTGAGCCGACAAACATGACTCGAATTAGAAAGTCGTAAACAAATCTAAAACCACAAGGGTTACAAGAGTCTGGAACAAGATCAATCATATGTAATGTTCTAACATCAAAGCAGAGTAAATAAGAAAATATAGTAGAGTCTTGAGGCATCCATGTCTACTCCAAAGCACTCCCCAACCATTCCTCATACAAAGGATCCTATCAATTACATGTCCCACCATGCAACCCTAGAACTAAAAATAGAAAATGGGGTAAGTATAAACTCAATAAGGTTTTGAAATACAAAAATGGTAAATCAAAAATATCCACGACATCTCAACATGGTCTATCAGATCTACATATCACATAATATCTTATTTTTGATTACTTTCCTTACCATAAACATACTACTCATAAGTAATTATCTTGCATACAAGTATCTCAATATACTACTCATGGCATGAATAATCACATTATATCATACACATCCATCCTGCATGAAAAGTGTCTCAAGCACACCCTACCCATCCATGCATACTCATTCTCCTTCATAACATTCAACCTGCATAACACGTGTCTCCAACACACAATCACATCATGCATATTTATAACCATTAACCTGCATGAGAAGTATTTCTAACACATAATCACATCATGCATATCCAATTCTCATTTATCCATAAATCATTCACCTTATATGACAAAAGTGTCTCAATTACACTATATCGAATCATGCATAATAAATCATATTCATGTGTCACATAATCTCAATTATCCCTACACAACCTGTGTAACATGGGCATAATATTATTTCATACACATTCATCATCAATTAACGGTGAATGTCTCCATTATGGAGAGAAATACAATCATACCACCTGCTCTAGATGTAGTCCAATTTCTTAAATAGAAACATAGGTCATTGCCCGCTCTGGACATAGTCCGAATTCTTTACGAAAACCTAGGGTGTTTGGGGTAGTCAGCCCCTTTGCTTACTCTAGGCAATCTAATAGGAAGGTCCAAATTCCTTACGGAAACCTAGAGCAGTCTACTCACTCTGGATAGTCCTGGCCGGGAATATCCAAATTCCTTAAAGAAACTAATGTATTCACTCTGGACATCTCTGCAGTGGAAGAGTCTGAATTCCACGAAGGAAACCTAAAACACGTGGTAGCTAGTGCATAAAGGCATACCACTCTGGATTCTCAGGGTCTAGATGACTCTATCAAGAAATCTCAACCGCATTCAAATCAACTCGACACAACTCAACTCAACCCGGGGAGTAGGGCTGTCAATGGGTAACCACTTACCTGCCTCACCCGCTCGCCTGATCCAAAATTTGTGAGCGGATAATTGATAAATGGGTAACGGGTAAAATAAGTTGGTAATTTTGCCCGCTCATTTATTATGTAGGTAGGGTATGGGTAACTCCCTATCCATATCCATTACCTGAATCATATATAAAGACACATTGCATATATTGCCTAAGGAAGAGTAAGGTTTGTATATATTATTTAGTTTGCACATTTGATAAGTACCTAGTTTTTACTCTGTTATAGTTGATTGAAAGAGTAAGGTTTGTTAAAACAAGATTAGTCTTATATCTTGTAGCATTTTGTTATGATGATTGATGGATTTTGGAGTAATAAAAATTACTTTAAACTGTTAATTTTTTTTAAAAAAAATTAGATAAGGTGTCATATTCTTATTATGTTATTTTGTCATGAACTGTGAGGTTTTTATATGCGATATTGTTCAGGTCCTTATTGAATTGAAATTGTGATACATTGGATTGGTTTTTAATAAATATAAATAATTTGCTATAATTTATTTTGTAATATTTGTTATTGTTTATTATTTATTAATCGGTTGGCCCATTCACCCGATAGGTAGGTAGGGTATATATAATGAATGAGGAAATGGGTAATAGGTAGGGTATGGGTAAAATTTTTGGAAGTGGATATGGATGTGGGTAAAGCCTCACCCGACCCATTGACACCCCTACCGGGGAGGATCCATGTTCTAATCAGGAACTCAAATCGAAATATCGTCCTTTCGGACCAACCAATTTTTGACAAGCTAACAATCAATTAATTCGGCACGTAATTTCACATTATTGCATCCAATCGATCAACTATGACTAATCTCTATAAAGTCTCATTCGTAAATTTATTTCATGATGCATACAACATGGTACATAAGTGGGTAATACATACATGAATCCTAAATCATGAAATGTGCTCCCATCAGCCCTACATGCATCATTTCTAATTATAATATAAATCATCACTATAATTATGCCCCACATATTTATGTACATGGTAGAAACATTCAATTCTAAGCATATAGACATGCATTGTAAATCACCCATTAACATACCACACACATGTTCTTTAACATTTAATCATGGCTCCTTATTGAAATCATGGGTGAAAACCATAAGAAAACACAATTAAAATCACTTGCAACCTCAAGCTAAACTTAGGTAAACATATTCACACTACATTTGAAGCTAGACATGACACCATCATTCCCCCATAATTTAATCATAATACATAAAGGCATATAATTATTTTCTCATACTACAACCTTTCTAGAACCATACTTAAAATGTGATGAATCATTCAACATGGATTCAAGACAATAATTTATAACATGTTTAATTAAATAACATAAAATCCACTTAACACTTAACCATTCATCATAGCCTCCAACATCAAATTCATACCATTCTAGTAGCTTATCGTAGCATAATTTACTCACCATAAACATAAAAAATGATATTTAAGAGTAAAAACTTGAAAATAAGTAAAATAACAAAAATCACAAATTTGTTGTGTTGGCAGGCGTTCAAACGCCTAGCCGTTCGATTGGCCTGCCTGGCCGTTCGATCACCAAAACTAAATTTCTGGTTCATCTTCTTCCTTTCGAATTCAAAACCAAAAATACACATATATATCTTAAACCTTCAAATCTCACTCCCAAACTTCACAATAATGAAATCTAAGCTTCGGAAACAGTAAATTTAGTCATTTACAATAAAAAATAAGAAATTGCAAAAATAATTAAGTTTTACTAAATCTACAATTAAAGCTCAACTTCAAGGAAACCCACATAAAACTCCATTAAACATCAAATCTAAAATCACAGATCTATTTAGGACGAAATCTCTTACCTCTAGTGAGTTTCTAGACTTAAAATCAATGCTTCAACTCCTTCAAAATCCTACCCATAATAGGGTTTTGTTAATACTTGTATAAATCTGATTAAAAATACTTAAATCTCTAGAAAACTTGTTGTAAGGTCCCTGATTTTTCTACTATTTTTTGGGATTTTTCTAGTCATTTTTGGTGGTAAAATGTGACGCTTTAGCGTATTCATATTTATGTATTTTACCCCATATTTATACCCATAGAGTTGGGTGTGGGGCTTAGTCGCAGGCTGCGGGCCTTGCTGCGTGCTTACAACATAAATTTTGGAGGTACAACGCATAATCGGGAGGTTAACGCGTGTTAAGGATGTAAATAGAAAAATTAAAAAGAGTATATAAATTGAAATCCATAATCCTGATTCCATATGTTGCAATGCCCAAAAACTTTTTTACTTTTTTCACGTCCAGTAACATTGTGAGAAACCCGAGCCCATTTTCGGTCGCTCCGTTCTCCCTCCTCTATCATCGGATTCTGCCGGTTCTTATTAGGATCCTCTTTGCCTCACCGCCACGAGTCCGTAGGTGCCAACTATAACCGCCGCCATGACCTCTTCGCTCCTCCACGAGGTACCGAACTTTTCTTTGGTTTTTCTCTCCTTCAAATCTCGTTTTTAAGCCGTGGGGGTGCGATTTTGATGTTGTTTGCGGCTGCCCTCAACTAGACTTATGTTTAATTGGACGCTAGGAACCCATAGGCGATGGCTAGAGCCACCGCAATGCTTTCTTTGCTCTGCTGTGAGCTACCGGTAGTTTGGTTGGATTTTAGTCACATTTTCCTATCACTGTCTGTGGCTTTTTTTGAGACGCCAGCGTGTTTTTGGTCGTCGTTCGGCCACTAGACGGACTCCGTCCAACCTACCTCAACCTAGTGTCGGTAGGGGGTTAACGTTTTTGACCATGCTTCGCCCGATTAGATGCTTTGGGTGCGTCTCGAGTCGTTGTCATCGGCGAGCTATGGGCGGGCCATTTGGCTATCATGGGCTCTACCCCGGCTCGGCGACAGTGAGGGTCAGCTCCACTTGGCCTGATTATACTTTCGCTCAGAATGGGCCGCTTGCTGTTTGTCCTATACCGTGCGAGATGCACAACCGCCTGCACCATGTGTATTGGTTGTGGGTGGTAATTGGCGATGTCACCGCTTCGATCCATGTCCCCCTAGAGTGGTCCTTTTTGGCCGCGTGTGCATGTAGTCACTCATGTGCTTTTGGGTTTAGGCCCCGCATTCGTGCCGCCTGACCATTGGTTGGCTCTACAACTGAGTGGAGTTGACACATAGCCCTCCACCTCTCCTTTGTCATCGAGCGTCGCCCCACTCTCTCTGCCCTTATGTGGACCCTTGTTGACGCGGCCAATTTTGACATCTTGCAGCCGGCCGAGTACTTCTCAACCGCCGGCCGACCTTCAGTGAGTACACCATCAACTTTTGGTCGCACCACTATTTATGTTGGCTTGACATTTCTCCCGGCCGCCCTAATGTGCCTCCGTGGATCGCAAATTTTGCCGCATTGATTTCTGACACCTCGTTTGGCCATGATTGTTTCCAGCACTTCCTAAAATCCTCAGGATAGCAGCTCTCTCAACTTGGCAAAGCTTTTGGCCGCCAATTTCGCCGAAACCACCACCGTCGTGTGCTTGCCATCAAACGTCATGATTACGAAGTAGGGGAGCTTTGAACTCGTAATTTCATGATAGCATGCTTTGAATGAGTAGCAGCATGCTAGGACTATATGAAGGAATGCTATGGATGCTAGATCATGATCCGTTTGCATGATGTAAGAGGATGAATTATGCCATGTCGAAATGCATATGACATGCACGTGGGCTGTATGTATGTTTGATGTATGTGGCTTGAGTGTGTGCTAATGATGGCTAGCATGTATGTTGGTAGGCTTCATATGTTGATTAAGTATGTGCTAGTGATGGCTAGCGTGTTTGTTGGTAAGCTTCATATGTGTATGTATATGCTAGT
This sequence comes from Saururus chinensis, assembly GCA_035235625.1. Lineage (NCBI taxonomy): Eukaryota > Viridiplantae > Streptophyta > Magnoliopsida > Piperales > Saururaceae > Saururus > Saururus chinensis. The sequence goes on from CP141145.1 coordinate 41,976,654, forward strand.
GATGACTAGTGTGTATGTTTGAAGTATGTATGGATTATGCATGTGCTAGTGATGGCTAGCGTGTATGTTTGAAGTATGTATGGATTATGCGTGTGCTAGTGATGGCTAGCGTGCACGTTTGAAGTATGTATGGATGTGTATGTATGTGCTAGTGATGGGTAGCGTGTATGTTTGAAGTATGTATAAATGTGTATGTTTGCGCTAGTGATGACTAGTGAGCATGTTTGTAAGCTACGTATGTATGAACGTATGTGTATGTTATACATATATATATGATAGACATACGTATGTATGATGGCTATTTGCCTATGCTATGGATATGAGTATGTGCATGTGGGTAGTGTCAGTGTTTGGTATGGATTTGGATATGGATGTGTAAGCGTATGATGGATGATAGAGGATATGAGTATGACGGGCGAGGATTGGAATGAATTGTTTTTGGATTATAGCACATGTTGGGGGATTGTCAGACAATAAGAGTGTGCATAATTGTACAAGCATAACATATAGATTATGAAGTGAAAAGTAAGCATAATAAGCGAGGTATTAGTAAGAGGGTATAACTCAGTTTGATTCTGAGGAGCTCAGTTTGAGGACTTCCGAGTAAGAGATTTTGGCCATAAGGTAAATGGCCGAGATTGTATGACCGTAAGGATTTTCGTGTACGGTGTGTTATGTTGTTAGAAGGACGGGTTAAGTGAAGTCTGCTGCCCTACGAACTTGGGTTTTAGATCGGGCTCAGCTTCAGTTTGATCAGTGGAGCACGGTATGCTTGAGTGCTTGTGTGGCATAATTGTACTACATAATTGTAACGCCCGAGATTTTTCATCCCTTTTTCTTAAAACTCATAGAAATTTTTTTTTTCTTTTATACGATAAATCGGAGTCAAACGATAAAATCAAAACCCGTATAAACAGTTTATAATTTTAAACATGATACGGTTAAACATCGTACCGTCAAATCAAATATCCTCAGGCGCTACTCGAAAACATACGTACGATTAAATCACCATGATCATGGATTTTTAAATACAAATAACTCCCAGGTGTCCCCGAGTACAAGTCCCATAAACAGTCTAATCTGATCCAAATTAAAAGTCCAGAATACATACACTTAAATCTCTTCAAATACATCAGATCGTGGCACCATCTATACTTGAGTCGAGGGGGAAACAATCTACAGCAGAGACGACCATCCAACTCTAGGAGCTCACCAACACAACCTGCAAAAGCCTCCCGAACAACGGGGCTAAAAGAAGTAGGGTGAGTATTTTCATACTCAGTAGGAAAATACCCAGTAGGGGAAAATCCCAAACGGTGAACTCAATAAGTTCATAAAACATGCGTCATGCAACTCAACATGAGGCAAACAACGTATAACAATTATGCTCATAAACATATAAGCAGGCATAACACACCATCATAATCATATCAAACTTACGCAAACACCCTTAATCAGGGTCTTACAACTTACTCATACCATCAAAGGCATACTCATACAGCTTACACGTACTTGTACGACCTTACTCGTACAATCTTACACTTACTCGTACGACCTTACTCGTACAGTCTTACACTTACGGTCAAATTCATATTCAAACTCTTACAGTCTTGCTCATACTTACTCTCTTACAGTCGTGCATATTCTCAATCTTACAGTCATGCACATTCTCAATCTTACAGTCGTGCACATACTCATCATCATACACTTACTCAAAACGTACAAACTCAGTCATACAGTCGTATACATACTATCGACCACTGAAGCTCATTACAGCTAATAAGCTCCAATGTCGAAAAGGAAAAGAATGCCACTGGGGCATCACCTTAACCTCCGGGGAGTGACTAGACGCCATGGACTTTTCCGAAGGTAAGGTACACCAATGCTCATGGGGCACTGGATCAAACAGGTAAGAGTAGATCCATGATACTACTTACCTGAGCGCGCAAATATACACCCACACAAAGGGTCATACAATTGCCCACACATAAGGGGTCTTATAGTGCCATAGAATTGCCCACCATAATGGGTCTTATAGTGCCATTGCCACTCTTGGGCAGAAAACATACAGTGCCACTTGGGCAGAAACGTACAGTGCCACTCTTGGGCAGAAATATACAACGCTCTCAACAGAGCATCAAACGTCTGGGCTTGTACAGCACACAGACCGAATCAAAACATACTTCGCTCTCAACAGAGCATCAAACGTCTGGGCTTATATAGCACACAGACCGAATCAAAACATACTTCGCTCTCAACAGAGCATCAAACGTCTGGGCTTATACAGCACACAGACCAAATCAAACATACATCGCTCTCAACAGAGCATCAGACGTCCGGTGCTCTATATAGCACTCAGACAAAAATCCCGCAGGATAACCACCATGGCAAGACACAAGAAGTGCTCAGCCGATTCATTATCGACTAGCTCAAACACGGAACTTAATCCGTCGCCTCAGGTCTCAAACTCACAACGCTATTATTAACGTTCTCATAATTCAAGTTTAACTTAAGTATATTATGCGGTACAATTATGCCACACAAACTCTCAGTCCTCGACTGATCAAACTGAAGCTGAGCCCGATCCGAACCCTAGTTCGTCGGGGCAGCAGACTTCACTTACCCGTCCAGGTCACACATAACTCACCGTACACAAATCCTTATGCACGCATACATCCTCTGACATCCATCTTACGATCAGACATCTTACTTACATCGTCAAACTGAGCTCCTCTCAGCAGATCCCCGTTATCATCCTCTTACTTAATACCTCACTTATTATTCTTACTTTTCACTTCATAATATGTACGTTATGTTTGTACAATTATGCACGCTCTTACTGTCTAATAAACCCTCATAAGGCTCCAAGCCTAAGTCATCTTACTTACCGAACCCCTGACGTACGCTCCAAACCAAACTGACCCATCTCAAATCCTCGCTCCTCAACTTACTTTCTCTGTCTTCCATCATGCGCTTACACATCCAAATCCACATCCAACTTCATACCAAACCCTTACCAATCTTACAGTCTATCGCCCATACCTCTACCCACACAGTCCACATACGTAACTTACTCGACATCGCTAGCCATCACTAGTGTGTCCACCATACACATACGTAGCACACTAACATATTCGCTAGCCATCACTAGCGCATACATCATACCCATACACATACAACATGCTTACCATTCACATACATACATGTATCTCAATGTGGCATAATTCACTATCTTACATCATGCATACATGTCATGATTTAATATCCAAACCATGGAAGCATACAAGCCTAGCATGCTGCTACTCATTCAAAGCATGCTGTCATGAAATTACGAGTTCAAAGCTCCCCTACCTTGTACTCATGACGTTTGATGGCGAGCATACGACGGTGGCGGCGTCGGTGGCGGAGTCGGCGGTCAACACCATTGCCTAGCTGAGAGAGCTGCTGTCCCGAGGTTTAGGAAGCGCCAGAACTACACACGGCCAAAAGGGGTATCAAAATCAACGCGGCAAAATCCGCAATCTACGGCGGCACACTAGGGGCGGCCGGGAGAAAGATCGTGCCAACGAGTGGCAGGTGCGACCGGAAGGTAGGGTGTACTCACTAAAATTCGACCGGCGGTTGAAAAATACGCAACCGGTCACAAGACGTAGAAATCGGCCGTGGACAGCACCCAACGGCGTCGATTTCACGTTTACCAGGGCCCACATAAGGGCGGAGGGCGACACTCAAGGATGGAGGAGACTGATGGAGGACTCCGATGTCAACTCCAGATGATGGCAGAGCCATCTGACAGTCAGGCGGCATCAAAGCGGCACTAATACCCTAACCCGCACGCGCGGCTACTTGCACACGCGGCCAAGGGAAGAGGGGAGGGCTAGACGGTGTCGGCCCAAGACTCGAAAGGGCAGTAGGGCCATGCCCAAGGGCGGTGACCAACAATACGGCCTTTGCCGTTGCCATGCCGAGGCAGGCCGACTAGAGGCCAATCGGCGTCCGGCGAGGGTAAGATGGTCAAAGGGCAACACGTGGCGCTCTCTATAGAGCGGTCAGACACAATCGGTAGAGGGGAACCTGGCCCATGCCGAAAGAAGAGGGGCGGTGCCGCACTAGGGCGGCCAGCCATCCCCAGGCTGAGACCCGCCACACCAAGGTGGTCCAAGGTGTTCGACATCCAACGATGCTCGATGGCCCATAACGGGTGGAAAACCCTAGGGGCACAACGACGAATAGGGTTTGCGCGGCTGCGGCCCGTGACGCTAGGGCCCTAGTAACCGGGCAAAGCTGGGTGGAGGCGGCTACACCAGTGCCGCTAGGCCGAGGCTGGCCGACCATAAGCTCACCACCAGCGCGACCACAATTCCCTTCAAACCAAAACAGGGAAGAGGGACCGACCGGGAGAAACCAGCCCAGGCGGAGCGGCTGTGGGGGCGGTAGACCTGGCTAGGGGCGGTCCTACCGTCATCATCCCAAGGCTGGTCGGCAAGAGGCGAGCCAAAGGCTGGCTCTCGCCGGCACAGCCCCCAAAGTCCGTCACAGACAGAAATAGGGGAGATGCGGGGCAAATCAAATCGGGCCGGGGCGGTGCCAAGGAGGCGGCTTGGCCATCGCTTGGCCGGTGGTCAACCTTGCACTCACTGGACCACGGCTGGCCGGACTGAGGCCGGGCGGAGCCGTCTTCGGCCAAAGGCAGCAGCTTCCGGGCTCTGTTCCACCAAAATCAATCACAAGCGGAACAGTGGAGGTGGAGGCATCTGGCCGGAGGAGAAATGCACAGGGGCGGAGGTGGAGGTGGAGCTGACCGGTTGGGGGCCATCCCTGGCCATCGCCAGGTTGGGGCGGAACCCACGGTGGCTGGATGGCCACTGCCGGCCATCACCGGCGGCGACAAGGCCCAGAACAGAGGGGCGTCGTCGGTTTGGTGAAAAACATGGCAGAAAAGGGGGATGAGGATGGGCGGCGGAACGGAGGCCAAGTGGGGCCGGGATGGGTGGCCTCCCGCCGTCGCCGGCCTGTGGCGGCCCACGGCGGCGGCTCAATTCGAATCGCAGTGAGAAAGGGAGAGAGAGCTTACCGGGGGAAAACAAGTGGGGGAACCGGCGGGACTGGCCAGGGCGGCGGCCCTGCCGTCGCCGGCTCGTGGCTGGCCGGACGGAGGCCGGGCAGAGCCCACCGGCCACCGCCGGCGCCGTCACAGCACAAACAGAGAGAGAGCAGAGATGGATCGGAAAAATAGGGGATAGGCGGGCGGAGCGGCGGAGCAACCGTGGGGCCGGGACGGCGGTTCCCCTGCCGTCGCACGGCCGGGGCGGAGCCAGTGGCGGCGGCTCTTCGGCCTACCGGCGGCCGGCGGCGGCTGGGAGAGAGACGCCGGAGAAGGGGGAAAAAGCACTATTCCCACATCCAGAACCATCTGGATCGGGCTTGGCTGAGCCCGAGCCCGTTTTTCTCCTTTTTTTTCCAATCGTATCCCCATCGCGCGTTAACTCATATTTTACGCGTTATAAGTCTAACACTCGCGCCGAAAGTGCGCCCAATATTCGCACCGAAAGTGCACCCAACACTCGCGCTGAAAGTGCGCAACGAGACCCGTGGCCCACGACTAAGCCCTACGGGTAAAAATACAGCAGAAAAACATAGAAATACAAATACGCTGAAACGTCATATTTTCCTGCCAAAAATATCCAGAAAAATAGCAGGAAAATCCCAGAAAATTGTAGAAAAATCAGGGACGTTACAATAATTTACTTAATTCAAACTTGAACTATAAGCATAGCTAATGATAGCATAGTGAGTTTGAGACCTGAGGGTTCGGCGGATTAAGTTCAGTGTTTGAGTTAGCCGATAATGAGTCGATCGAGCATTTCTCATGTCTTGCCATGGTGTTTATCTTGTAGGATGTTATATATGTGCTGTATAGAGCACCGGACGTTTGATGCTCGATTGAGAGCAATGTATGTTTTTTATTTAGTCTGTGTGTTATATGAAGCCCAAGCGCCTGATGCTCTGTTGAGAGCGATGCATGTTTCCGACTTTGTTTGTGTGTTGTATGAAGCCTAGACGTCTACTGCTCTGTTGAGAGCAACGTATGTTTCAGATTTGGTCTGTGTGTTGTATAAGCCCAGACATTTGTTGCTCTATTGAGGGCGTTGTATGATTCCGCCCAAGAGTGACATTATATGTTTCCGCCCAAGAGTGGCACTGTATGTTTCTGCCCAAGTGGCACTGTATGTTTTCTACCCAAGAGTGGCACTGACACTATAAGACCCATTATGGTGGGCAACTGTATGACCCTTTATGTGTGGGTGTTTGTGTTATATTCATGCGCTCAGGTAAGTAGCATCATGGATTTGCTCTTATCTGTTTGATCCAATGCTCCATGAGCATTGGTGTGCCTTACCTTCGGAAAAGTCCATGGCATCTAGTCACTCCCTGGAGGCTAAGGTGATGCCCCAATGACATTCTTTTCCTTTTCGATGCTAGAGCTTATTAGTTGTAATGAGCTTCAGTGGTTGACAATATGTATACGACTGTAAGAGTATGAGTATGAGCACGATAGTAAGAGTATAAATATGTGTATGATTGTAAGAGTATGAGTATGAGCACGACTGTAAGAGTATGTGTATGATTGTAAGAGTATATATATGAGTAAGACAATAAGTGTGTGATTTTGAGTAAGATTGTACGAGTAAGGTCGTACGAGTAAGATTGTACAAGTACAGTCGTAAAAATATGTGTAAGCTGTATGAGTAAGCATATGATTGTACGAGTAAGGTCATAGATGTATGTGTAAGTTGTTTGAGTAAGCGTACGATGGTACGAGTAAGTTTGTAAGACCCTGAATAAGGGTGTTTGTGCAAGTTTGATTCGATGGTATGTGTTAGCATGATGATATGCGCGTTTGTATGCGTATGAGCATGATTATGATATGCCTATTTGCTTCATGTTTGAGTTGAATGAACACATCTATGTATGGATTTACTGAGTTCACTGTTTAGAACTCCCCTACTGGGTATTTTCCTACTGAGTATGAAAATACTCATTACCCTACTTTTTAGCCCCATTGTACGGGAGGTTTTTGCAGGTTTGTGACAGAGAGCTCCTGGAGATGGATGCTTGTTTCTATGGTAGATTGATTCCCTTGGACTCAGGTATATGCTTAACTTACTGTGAGTTTGTTTTGTGCAACGATCTCTTGAATTAAGATGTTTATATATTCTGGACTTTCGTTTGGATCAGATTGTGGACTGTTATGGGACTTGCACTCAAGGATGCCAGGGAGAGATTTGTATTTAAAGTCTATGATCATAGCAAGTTATTTATACGATTGTTTTTGAGTAGCGTCTCTGGATGTTTGGTTTGGCCGTACGATGTTTGATCGAATGTGTTAAAAAGCTGTATGGGAAAACCGATGTGTTATGTTTTAAATTATAAAACTATTTTCACAGGTTTCATATTCTTCATTTTCCCCTATTTATAGCAGCTATATTGGAAAAATTTTCTGTGAATTTTAAGAAAAATATATAAAAAATTGCGAGCGTTACACTTGTAGATCCATGGTTTATTGAGTTCAAAAACAAAAATTTTTTTATAGGGGTTTGAAATAGAGGTCAAAATCACTAGCTTTATGGGTAGAAATCAAGATGAAACCTTGGCAAAAGAAGAAATTTAGAAAGTTTAGGAGAAACCCTAAGAAATTAATGAAAGATTAAGCTAATCTTTACCTTAATCACATTTTCTTCTTTGAAAATAAGGATTAGGGCCTCCTAAGCTCCAGTTTCCAGCCCTTCCCAAATGGGAAAGTGGTTGTGCCTTTCTATTTAAAGTAGGCTTTGAGGTAAACTTAATAAATTGGTGGGGTATAAATAGAATTTAACACTAAAAATAGAAAACTTGTTTACTTTAAGCCCAAAATTGATGTCTAAAAATTTTGAAATATTTAGCTACTGTCATAAGATGCTTTTTGGGCCATTTAGGACCTATCATCCTAATTTCCCATGGGGGGGGGGGGGCACAATAAGTCCCGCCCCCTAACTTTTCGAGAAAAATAGTGAAAAATTCAAAAAAGATTTGTATTGTCTTATATTAACATAAAAACCATAAAAGAGATGAAAATTTGATTAAAACCTTAGTCAATCACCTTAATTTAAAAAGTAGTCAAAATCGATCAAAGTTAACATTAAACCACACAATAATCACTAAATAAAATAAATTAAACCGATTAGTGTTTATAGATCTTATAGTATGTGTATGAGAAAGATTATAAGCATAAGAATTTGAGTAAGATAGTATTAGTAACGTTGAAAGTGTAAGAGTAAGTGTAAGGATGGTGAGATAGTATGTGTATGAGCTTGGATTTGTTGTACAATGAGATTTGATTATTATGTATGTCTTTTAGCTTCATGTTATATTTCATGAATGCATCTATATATGGACTTATGTAGTTTATTGATTAGAACTCTCCTACCGAGTACATGAATACTCAATTTCCCTCTATTTAGCCCTATATGTTATGGAAGCTTTTGTAAGTTTTGATTGAAAGTTCCTTGAGATTGACTTTTGTTTCTATTGTTAGATCGATCTCCATTAGCTTAGGTATACCTTTGACTCATTATGAGCCCATATTATTTTTTTGCAATCTAATGTATTGGATGATATGCTAGTTTAAAGTGTATCCTTTCATTTCTAAACTTGTATAAGAATTTAGACTTCAGGACTATTGTGGGCTTACCCTTAGAGATGTTTTGGATGTATTTGTTATTAAGCCCATGACTATGGCAATTTATTTTGTAAGTTTCATTTTGATTAATGTCCGAGAATATTTGGTTTGACCATACAATGATTTAAAAGAAATTTATATAAGGACATGGATGTATGATGTTTTAGATTTATGGAAATTGTTTTCACAAATTTTAGATTTTGTCAATTTATTTGATTTAAAGTCGTTATATTGCAAAAAAAATTGTAAATTTTAAAGAAAAAATGTGTAAAATTCTTGGGCGTGACAATCCCTTCATACTCATTTCCATTTTTGGAAGTATGGTCACCCTCGTAGTAGTTTGACCCAAGGCCTTCAAGAGCTCGCTACGAATCTGGAAACATGGATCCAAACTATGCTCACAAACACATATGATAAGAAACACACGTCTCTTATGATTCTTATGCAACTCCATTTTTCCAACATACTATAGTCCTGTAAAGACCTACGAGAAACCTTCAGTAAAGGCCTCTCTAAGCTAATACTCAAATCGTTATGACTATAAGAAAATATATAAGTATCACAATCTCTTCCCTCCCTCCCCCACACTAGGAGAAATGTCTTCAATGACAATAATTAATGTAACTCATAAAAGCCTAAGGTCTATCTGCCCCCTAACTCCTAAAGCATTCAAAACATAAAACCCAATTAATTTTATCCAATCAAGTATTAGTCCAAACCATTGGGTCCCCGTCACACATGAATCGCCCAATAAATAACTCATCCAATGAGTTGTGACACAAAAATCATCTCAAACCCTATTAATCTCAACAAGACTAGGGTAAGCTCCCATAACTACCCTCAATTCATTAACCAAGGTAAGTTTTAACATCAAGACCTTGTTCACTCCATGAATTAGTCTCATACCCCCTTATGATATTTTAGTCTTTATCTTGATTAGGTATTCTTCTCTCAATCCAAAACCAACCAATCTCTCTTGACTAACTTTCAATAATCTTAATTTACCATTATATTACTAACACATCAACATCAAAAGTATGCATAAGAATAAGTAAACATAATTAACTTAGGCTCACTAAAGTCCTAACAGATAACACTAATAAGACTAAAGCTCATTAGTGACAAACGAAGACCCATTGCAGTCATTTGCAGGGCTTGGCTAACCCAATTCAAGCCCAAGCTTATAAATGTCTCTTATGTATTATGTAAGGTATGCATAAACTACCTTGGGAGTCTCGTGTATTGTGTTGTGACATGTGTACCAAGCTGCCTAAAACCTAAAAACAAGGGTTCTTTCCTCCATTTTTTACTATTCTTATAACACGATGACCTCTAAATGTCTTCAAATCACCTCATGATCATATCCCTTCCATTTGAAGACATTCACTATAATTATATGGCGTCCTAACTCCTTTGGTTGGGGTATCCATTTTTGTAAAAATGAGATATACTAGCCTTAAGGTAATTCTTCGTACATAGGATATAATCCTATCATTTGGGTCATTCTGGTAATCTCACTAACCTTTCATTAATTTCAAGTCATTGACCTCTCAAGGGGTCGCACTCTCATATTGACCCACGCTTCTATTTACATGAATGTGGATAGTTTGGTCATAAGAATATTTCTATCATTTTATTTAGGGTCTTGCTAAACTCGAATGGGTTCGAAAATTATACCAATGGTACTTCTTAGTGTCCTAGACCCGTGGTAGTTTTATTGTTATTTTATGGGGTCAAAAACCTTTGATCTGATCATGGTTCAATTGCTAGTTCACCTAATAACCTTAGGGGTAAAATGGCCATTTAACCAATTACCATAATTTTTTTTAAAACGCATGGCTAATTTTAAAATTAAGGGACACCCTCACCTCTCACTAGGGTTTTTCCCAATTTTTATTTGAATTGGAGCCCATTTTGAATATTAAACTATGGGTTAATTGCAAGGGTAAATTAGTTATTTCATATTTCCCCAAGCTAAAACTTAGTCAGGACACTCACAACTTCTCAAGGTACCTATGTAATTTTTTTTTTATTTTTTACACGTATACCATCATGAACTAGACTTGGTTCAATACCCTCTCACCTTTTTTATATATAGTTGAATTGGACCACCAATTTAGTAGCCATCTCCTTTGCATAGACAACACAACACCTGGCCATGGTGGGTGCTTTGCCTCAGTCAAAGCCCTGCCTAGCCTACCAATGCTTGAAGGTAGCCAAGATTACCTCCAGTGGACAATGGGTGGTGGAGGTGGAGCCCACCGCATTATTACAACCCCTAAAAACCTATGTGCTTCTTCTATGCTCTCTCAGTGTAATCAACGCCATGTGACCTCCACTTGTTGAAAGAGTAAATCAGGGCCATTTAGGCTCTTTTTTTAATGTCTTTTGATCAAAATGATTATTGGTTCATGCACAAGCATGCATGAGTTGGCTCCCCCGTAGCTGCCAGCAATGGAGATCTCTGCCCATGGCCAAGACAAAGGTAGTGGCCCCTCCAATTCGTTGGAAGCTCACAAGGGGGTCCCAGTTGAACCATTGGCTTAACCGTGGAATCAAGGGACTTTCCCCATGACAACAACATGCCCTACAACCCGCATGAGGGCAAGCAGTCCACTGGTAATTGAGAAGAGCTCCAAACATATAACTACGCATAATCTTATTGTTGTGAAACCTTAATTCATCCACATGGAAAAGTGATTAATTCTTTAAAACACAGTGAGCAAAATAGAGTAAAAGGCTAGACATGTTACCTTGTTAAACACCAATCTTTGAGCTCTCTCTTCCCCGACTCAGTCGTCAGTCATGCTCATATGAAAATACTTGACAGCTCTCTCCCCCTATCCCAAAAGCTCTCCCTCCAAAGGCCCTGAGTGTCTTTTTTATAATCATGGAGACTAGAGTTCCTAATCTCCTAAAAAGTTAGGGCAAATTGTAACACCCCAAATTTTTTTATTATTTTATTTTTAAAAAATTGTGGGTGCTACTTTGCTTTGCCAATAATATCACATAACATCAAAATGAGCCATCCAATGAAATGTGAGTGTTATAAAACAAGATAACAACTAAGTGTAAGTGTAATAACATAAAGGAGTCAATTGCCAACTAAGTGCCTTATTACAAACCATAACTAAAAGATGTCTAAAGTTCAACTTATTACAGAAATCTAATTTTCTACTAACTGAGTAATGCCAACAATCAAAAACCTGCTACTCTGGACCTGGTAAAGAACCTACATTTCAAAAATGCATAAGTATTTCAACTAATACTCAGTAAGATCCAAAAACCACTCATATTCAAGCCATGGAAACTGAAATGGATCAAATGAACTATCCAATAATGTGAAAATTGACAATAACCAAACAATAACATGAGTAATTAATGGAATGATGTATTATAATTCAAATTAAATTATCACCCCAAAGAAACCAACTCCAATTATAAAGAGAGACATACTCCAACTCTAAGAGTAAGCAAACTCTAAGCTTGGAGCAACTAGCTACAATGCTAAGAGTGCACAGACTCTCGCTCACATGAGTGAGCTACAAATGAGCAACATATCCTAGAATCTCTAGAGATCTACCTAGATCAGTCATGGGCCTAGGGATGTGGGTACCATCGTGCTCATGGACAATGATGGCCTAAGGCAAATGAGTTTTCTATGATGCCCATAAACCTAGGTGCTCATGTAGAGCCTCGAAAGAGTTGAGGACCAAAGCCTGGAAAATGTGGAGACCACAAAGGCCTATTACCACAGGGTCGGTGCTGCCATGACTATTATTGGTGAGCTAATTCTAACTTTTCATGTTTTTACAAGGCAAATTAGATCATGACCCAAAATAGCAGAACGAGGATTAGTTTAGACCAAAGGAACAATTGTAATTTTCATTACAAGTACAAAGATATGTTGGAATTGAAAGTAAGGTTAGACCTTTAACACCCTCTTAATAGTTTTTAAAAAATTTTCCATGTTTTGAAATAGGTGGATTGAGCCTAAGACCGAACAATTGGTTTTTATGTTGAAAGAATCCAAGGAGTCATCTTCCCCACTAAGGGAAGACAAGGGACAAGAAGCTCTTTTACATAGTGAGCATTGGCTTAGCAAACTTCTAAGGAAGCCAAGGGCCTCGGAGGTGGCACATGCCTAATTTGGGTGAACTTACTAGCCATTTTCTTGCCAAAAATTCAAGGTGCATAGGCTCTGACATGCAATTGCACCTTTGGTATATATGTGTCTGCCTTGTTCACTGAGCAAACCAATATTGCTCCAGTTGACAGTGTCGGTTGAGGTCCTATCTTGCTGACGTGGTTCATAGAAGCCTCAATTGGAGTCAAAGGAATAACCCACGTCCTTCTCAATGCTACAACTTCAAGGTTCAGGTCGTGCTCTATCTTCCACCCTTCTGGCTCTCTAGTTCTATGGGACAAAGCATCACCACTATCCCAAAGTGAACAAAGACTCACAACTTAAGGAGGTGAGGTACATCTTCACTACACACCAAACAACTTAAAGAAATGGTTATCTCCACTTAGGAGGAACAAGAATCTACAACATATTGTCATATTTTATAAAAAATGTCTATGAGGTAAATTGGCAACACTAGTTGCAAACTCCATCATCGGATAACATTAGAAGAAAACTGAGAAGTAGAGATCATGGCAGCGCTTATAGAACAACCTATTGCATAATTCACCAACAAGGCCATAATTTGTTATGACAAAGATAACCTCATAAGTGGGACAACATGAAGACATGAAATGTAAACTTCTTTATATAAAGATGACCAACATATAAGTGTAAAACACATCTTATCTGATACCTTCACCCCTATGCCCCTAAATTGTGCACTCATTAGCCGAAAATGCCCTCACTTATGTTGTTCACAATGGAGGAACATGGACTACCCTTCAAACTCTGGCTCGAAAGAGGAGTAGAGGCAGAAGGGAGTGGAGAACTCGCAATAGTCCATTATAGAGAAGCATGACAAAGGGAAAAAGTTAGTTATGCTAAGCCTACATGAACAATTTTCCCCAATTCACATGGATTCTGTTCTACCCATGCTCTCCTTTTCCCTTGATGAGCCTTGCCTCCAATTGAATCCAGTTTGAGGACTCTAATGTACTACGTGACATAGTCCAAGCCCCACAAGTAGAGATGGTCCCACACCACAATTCGAGTAAGAGATAAGGCTTGAAGTAGCTCTAATTAAGTACATATAATGACAAAATAAATACATATATAAATAATTCCCTCCAAAGAGCCCTAAGTGGTATTTTAATAATCATGGGGATTAGGGTTCCTAATTACAACACCCATAATTTTGTGATGAATTTTTTAATACTTGTTCATGATTTTTCTCATTGTTTGTTTTGACCTCACATGGGAGGCTCTTGTGTCTTTCAAACCAACAAATCTCTATGATAAACATAGGATTTTTGAGTAAAGACCTTAGTGACGTAGCAAGGATGTTAAGTATGAAATTTGTTTAATCTTAGTTTGGAATAAAAAATTCTGTTGGTGAGCATCAACACATTGGTGAACCTATTGATGAAACAACTTTCCATTGTTAGTAAGGTTTGACACGTCGGTCAACTCACCAATGGAGTACTAAATACACTATCGGTGACCTTCAACATATCGAATATTGTGAAATAGTTTTATCGTTGGTTTTGAAATTGCACAAAAGAGTAGTTCCAAGCAATTTCGGGGATGACTTTACACTAGAATTTGGTTGTTTGATTCCCAAATAAATAGCTTTGGAAAACCTTAACCCTAATCCCACGAATTCTTCAACTTTAGGGAGAAAGCGGTAGACTGAGGGCATGTTAGAGTGTAGTGGAAGGGAAGAAGAATTGGATTCGTCCAGACCTCATTTGTTTATGAAAAGAGGTCGGATTGCTAATCTCATACTATGATTTAACATCATGTATATGCACGATGAAATGGATTTTCATTGTTATGGTGATTAAAAGCATGACTTTTTATAATGTTATGTTATGATTATGATTATGATCATGTTTCATGTGTTAAATGAGTATTTTTATTCCATGTATTCATGTTATAGCATTGATTATGGAATAGTAAATGTGAGATATCGTGTTACTTTCTGTTTGTAGATAAGTTTGAAATAAATTAATAGACATGTTATTCTTCCTAAATATCGGCATGTCCATCGACTTGTCAGTGACGTTGCCGATGTAATGGAGGAAATGATAGTTTAGATACTGAAAAGCATCGACACATCGGTGTGTTATAGGCGGGTCACAGGCACTAAGGTCAATGTGTCGATGAGGATGGTGGTCCATGTCATCTCACTGTCAGTAAGGGTTCTACATGTCAATGAGTTTTTGTCATTGGTGTTTTGGTTGACATGTCGATGAATCCATCAATAGTAAGTTGGTTTTTGAGTAAAAATTAGTAATGAATTCTAGAAGTATTGGGATATTATTATGAGATATAATACTATGATATTGAATTCATGAAATATAATTGTATGTTATGTTGTGAATGATGATGATGTTTGGGTAACTGTGCCTTGTGTGTGTGAAAATCCTTGTAATAGATCACACCCTGAGACAATAGGATAAATGCACTTAAGGACAAGAGGATCCTTATGTTTGATTAGCTCCTCAAGTGAGCCTTTAGCCATGTACATAAAAGATTTGGTATGAAATAAAATCAAGGTCTTCCAGCTCTCTAAGGGTGAAAGTTATGTAGAATTGCTTCATTGGCCTGAGAGATGTATTCTAATAGACTAGAGCATTAAAAGATATATGATCTAGTGTAGTGCAATACATGAGGTTTTGATTATCATAGAAGTTGAAACTTTGATCACTTGGGTCCATGAGCCCCTATGGGCCTTAACTTCATAATGTGGATATAGCGAGCAGACCTCAAAATACTTGAGGTCTGTGGTGAGTAATTCATGGTCTAGTGAGGCGAGGTTGTACTCCTAGATGCGACTACCATGTCACAGAGAACTTTATGACTCACACTTATAGAGTAAGAGAACGTTATGATTTTGAAATAATGATAAATGCATTTGTGAATATATGCTTATTCCACTAATATGTTGTGGTGAAGATGATGTTATGTCTATTCTACTTTATGTGTAGTGATGATGATATTCGTTATTGAATACGATAGTTAATGATTTTGTGATAATATCATGTAATTATGTGTACTGTTATTACATAGTACTTGTTTAGTCATCCCATTGAGTACATTCGTACACTCGACATTCTCACGATGCAGGTTTACCGGAAGAGTAGCCAGACTGAGAATAGGAGCACGGAAAGAATGACAAGCTCTAAAAGAAATGTATGATTTCTTATCTTGTTTAGTAATACTTTTAGCGTGGTGCGTAATTTTAAATATAGGCACATGAGTGTCAAATACTTATGATTGTATATATGTGGTGAATTATTGATATGTACTAGGGAGACCCTGTGAGATTTATATGTGATTTGACCTTATTCTAAGTATGGACATGATGATTTGAATATTCTTATATTTGAAAATGAGTAAGTTACCCCAAAGATGGTTTTGTCGTTGATTGACAAAAAAAAGTTTTAAAAAATATTATTTTTGATGGTTTTATTATGATAGTTTTTAAAAAAAATCTTAGGGCGTGACTAGGGATACCAATGGGTTGGGTTCGGGTCGGGTTTTGCCAAACCCGAACTTGATACCATTTAAGAAATTCAAAACTCAAATCCGACCTGAACAGTTATTCTGGTTGAATTTAGAAACCCAAACCCGACCCATTAGGGTCAGGTTGGGTTGGGTTTTATCAAAATACAAAAAAAAAAATATAAAAAATTATATTTATCCTTATTCGGGCCGGGTTTTACCAAACCCGAACCCAATACCATTTAAGAAATGGTAAACCCGAATCTGATTCGAATAGCTATTCGGGTTGAATTCGAAAACCCAAACCTGACTCATTAGGGTCGGGTTGGATTGGGTTTTACCATATATCCGACCCGAGTGACATCCCTAGGTGTGACACTAATCCCCCAAGAAGTTGGGCCAAATACCCCTACTAGGCTACCTAATTAGGCTATTTTGTTACTAATTTATGTCACTTTAATTAATCAGGCCCATAAAGCATTAAACAACCCAATTGTACATCTAATTTGGATAATTAAGCTATACGTAATATGTTCAACTTTGAATTATCATATTTCTCTCATTTAAAATTTTATTTACACATTTTTAGTGGCGTTTTGAAGCTCTTTTTATTTATTTTCTAATTATATAGTCTTAGACAAATTCATCTATTGAGGGGTCAAATATACTATTTTTCACGTGGCCAACTTAAAAAATTTAAATAATTCTCAAACATTACATAATCTCTCTCTAAAAATTAAAGGGGTAACCAATGTGCCTTAAATTTTACCATACCTTTTATATAATTTCTTAACATTATTTAGCGTATTACATGAAAATGATAACAGATGTAAAAAAGAAAAATAAAGATGTAAATAAATGAGTCCCATTTAGACGGGGCTCATACAACGAGACTGAGTGAGCCAAGGCGTTGCTGGCTCATATTTCTCAGGGGGCAACAAGAGTAACGTGAGCCGTCGATTATAAATCCGACAAGTTCACTGCGCTCGCGCTCACGAATGCGCGTGAGCTCGAGCGCGTTTAAACTTTTCCCTAAAACAACACAATAAAGTAAAAACTTTTCCAATTTCCGTAACCGAATTATTTCCCACCAACAAGGGTCCAGACTCCAGACTCCGGGAGTGGGGACTCCCACGCGGCCGGCTCATTTCCCCCAGGGGTTCGAAATTCTCTTTCCCCGCGGAGAAATCCGCCATTGCATTTGCTCGACAACGCCTGAAACTTGAATACTTTGCTCCCGGGGAGCGATCCTCAATCTTCACTCCGGGCTGTCCGGATCTTCGATCGGCAGGCATCTGAGCAGCCTCAAAGGAATGCAGTCCTCGATGAGCTCGGTGCCGCAGCCGGAGGCGATACTGGAGTGGCTGCAGAAGGAAATGGGGTACCAGCCTCAAGGTCCGTACCACCACGACGTCCTCCCCTCCGTCGAGTCCCTCCGAAAACTCTGCCGCGGCAACATGGTCCCCGTCTTCAATTTCCTGCTGAAGCGAGTAAAGTCGGAGAAGACTGTGGAGAAGATCCGACGGAACATTCTCGTCCACGGAAGCGGCGCCGTGGCCGAAGTGGCAGATGATGGGAGGAGCGGCAAGGGTGGGAGGCCGAGAAAGGACAAGGACGGTGGCAGGGCGAAAATGTTGCCGGATAAAGGATTGGTGGCGGCAGAGAGCTCGGCAGAGAATAGCAAGGATGCTGCTTTGAAAGAGAGAGAGGCATCCGAGAGAGAGGTTCGTAGGCTTAGGACGGCTGTGCAGAGGCTGAGGAATGAGTTGAAGATTAAGATGATCGAGGCCTCCAGGGAGGAAGCAGAGCGGAAAAGACTTCTGGATGAGAGGGAGAATTACCGGTAAGCTTTACAAACTCATAAGAAAGCACTAAATGCTTTCGCAATTGTATTTTTTTGGAGGGAAAACTAACAGGAATTTATTTCCTTTTATTTTCTTATTAGTGTTTCTAATGTTATATATAAATGCTTAGGTTCTACTAAGTTTGATGTTGATTTATAGGCACAAGCAGGTAATGTTGGAAGCTTACTCCCAACAATGCAACGAAGCAGCTTTGATATTTGCGGAGTACCAAAAGCGCCTTGAACACTTTGTGAGTCGAGCAAGGGAGATGCAGACATCTAGTGGGGTTGATAAAGGGACTGATTCTATTACAAACAGGGAGAGAGATGCTGTATACTCTACTTTGAAGGCCAACAGATCTTCAGAGGACATAATTCTTATAGAAACTGGTCGGGAGAGAGATATTCGTAAAGGTTGTGAATTACTTGCTGCACACTTGATGGAAAGAATCTGCAACGCTTTCCCAGCTTACCAAGGAACTGGCATTCACCCGAATCCAGAGGTAGAGGCTGACAAAATAGGTTTTGAAATTGATGATGACATACCTCAAAATGTTAAGGACCTCATCTTTGACTCTCTGAGAAACCCTCCTCAACTGCTTCATGCTATTACTGCATATACTTTAAGGATGAACACTTTGATTCATAAGGAGACAGAAAAAATTGACACGAAAGCTGATGCAGAACTCTTGAGGTGATTTTTAATGTTGTTTACTGCTTTCTTCAACTTTTTGTTGTATTGCATCATTCATGATTAGGTGGTAGGCCAATTTAAACATTACTTATGTTCTGGGTGATGGACAGATTTTATTTTATTTATCAAATGTAGACCTCATCCTTAAATTGCCCTTTATCTTTATTGCATCTTATTGGTGCTAGATACAAATATGACAACAATAGAGTGGTGGATCCTGAGTCGCCTAATTTGACTGCAAGTTTACAGTACCAGATGTATGTCAGTGGGAAGATTGGCTTGGATACTTCCACTAGTGGAACTCACCACCAGCTTTTTGAAAGACAGGTATACTGGAGCCTCACTAAAGGTTCTTATTAGTTCATCTGACAGCATAATTCGAGATTGGCATTTTCTTACCCCTTTGGCATTTTCGTATTGGCTAAAAGTTCACAAGTACTAACAGATTGTAGTCTGGAAAGGACTAGAAACCAAACTTTGAACGGAAACTCTTTGGTTTTATTTAATGCCTTAAGTAATGTATGTATGATGAGCAATATTTTTATTGTTAGGAAACCAAGGACTCATTAAGCCATCTATGGTCCACTTGCGATTTGGCTTGTTCAACTCAATCTGGTTTTAAGTGTGGCCATTTGATGATTTAAGCTGGTCAATTTTTTCATCTGCAATTATGTTTTGTAAATAGTTGTAGCTTCCACTCATTCTGATATGAAAGGGCGAAATTTATTGCTGCTAGCTGCATGCTATCATGGATAATCAAGCAATAAATTTTGCCCCAAAACTGTTTCCATGGATGCCTTTTATTTTGCTTTTCTTTTGAGTGTTGTGGGTCCAAAAAATTATTCTATGATCTTGCTCATAGTTATATGGTCTGGTTTGCCTTTGATGTTTTTCCTATCTTACATGAGAGGCATCCCATAGCTAGGAGCTTAGCTGGCGTTTTCTCAGTTTGCATTTGACATAGTTCAAACAAGCAAGTTTTGCAACTTTTACTCATGGAAAACCGGCTTGCATAATGGGATTTTGGATGCATAGCTGGCTGATGGCAGTAGCGCTTAACATGGGCAATATGGAACTATGTCTATGTATCATTTGGAGAAAAAAGAAAGAAATGGTTGTGAATATCAGAATTAGCTGGAGGTAGGAAAGGAAATTACATGTTGTGGCATGCCCGCACTTTACTTAGTATCGCAGCTTGAGATTGCTTGTGCCTATTTGTTGCTCATATGTTGGTCATGTTGTGTGCATGCATTTAATTGTGACATTTTGGTTCCTTGAAATGTGGAGACGTCTTTCCTCCAAACATTCCGTCTGCCTACGTCCTGGGTTGCAGACTACTTTTTTTTTACGATTTGCTCATCGAATGCCTGGCTAATTTTCTGAGCTCCTGCTGGTGCTACCAAATGCTGAAGTTGTTTCCGTTGACACTTAAGGGGCTGCTGTTATGACCCATCAGTGTAGGTGTGTCCGGAAGAAGCACCTGTTGTGTGGGGGCAGACTGTTATGAATATGTGGTTCCAAATACTTTGAGATTTTAGACCATGGTATTCATAAATTTGCTTTAGGCTGTTATGCCACTCCAAGCGTCAGAATTCATAAGGATAACATGTTTATAAACAAGGGAATTGTTCATTCTCAGAGTTTTACTGAATTGATCTTTAAAGTTTGTTATATTTGCGTGGGGAGTCTGTCAGGAATTGGATTTAATCAGCTGATGAACATTTTTCCATTTTGTGTATAAAACTATGTTTCATATTTGTTTAATAGGCGAAAACATTTACTTTTCCATTAATCATATCCTTTCTGTTCTTATGAAAGGAATTTCTATTAATAAATTTAAAGATATCTGACCTTGGTTGTTGGATACAGAAAGCTCATGTACAGCAATTTTTGGACACAGAAGATGCACTCAATAAAGCTGCTGAAGCTAGAGAAATAAGTCAAAATCTCATAAAACACCTTCATGGAAGCAATGATACTGTGTCACTTCCTGCCACAAGTTCCTCACAAAATTTGGGCAGTCTAAGACATTTTGAGGTAATCATTACCAGATTGAGGAGTACTTGCTTTTGCTTAGATACTTATCGCTTGCAAACATTTTTCTTAATTAAGAAATCTGGTTTGTAAGGTTTTTTCTTTTTAACTGCCTCAATATCTCCTCCCTACTCCTCCACCAATCATTCCGTGGTTTCACTTAGGGTCAGCTAATACTCAGAAGAGGAAAACTGGTCAACAGTCTTGTATTACCCTTGAATGGTATTACATGATCTTAATTTTGTTTGGTTCCAAAGGGAGTTACAGGAAAATGTAATCGAAAAAAGTGGAGTAAAATTAAATTAATGGGAGGAAAAATTGAACACACGTCAAGAACCATGATAAGAGAACATTTGGTAGCATATCCTCATATTATTTAGTCATCATGATCCTTGCTTATTATTATTAGGCCAATTACTTCATCCGATCATGCAAACAAGCAGAAGGAAAACCTATTTTAGTTTGCACCTGATGATTTATAGAATTAAGTGAAATTTTCCTTAAATCCTTAAATATAATTTTCAAGATATAAGATTTAAAGGTTCTGAAGTGTTAGAAGGTATAACAATTAATAACAAAGAAGAATGATGACATGGGGCACAAACAAGACTTAGTGGTTGATATTTGGAGGTAACACTCCTAGTGCAGCTCTATGGATCTCTGGACATTGGTATGCTCTTGATTCAATTGGATTACACTGGTGGGTTGCTGGGAGTAGAATCCATATTTATGTTGTTGTTTCTTATTCAGTTGGACGTGCTGTCCAAGGAGAGAGAAGCAGCTGGCTTGCGTGCAAGTGTGAATAAATTGATGGCTGAAGTGCAACGGTTGAAGAAATTGTGTGAGGAAGGAAAAGAAGCTGAAGAATCTCTGAGGAAAAAGTGGAAAAAGATTGATGAATTTGATTCACGTAGATCAGAGCTGGAGTCCATTTACAATGCTTTGCTTCAGGCGAATGAGGTATGATTTTCTCAAAATGAGTATAGATAATGATACTTTTCTGGTGCATTCCTGTTTTGTCTTGATCAAGAGTAGGTTCATTGTTGTTATTTTGGTTTGTTCTGTCATTCGCAATCATTTTTTTATTTATTTGTGAGTTAAAGCTAATATTTATCATGTGAGTCTTATGCTTCGCACCCGTTATATTATAGAATGAGGTAACTCAGTCAAATTGTTTTCTTTTCATTTTTCTCTGGTTTTCTGTTATAATCTTATAATGTTTAGGTGGTGCATAATATATATGGTAATACTTTATCTTGTGTGAGTGCTGTTGGTGTAAGCAATGCTACAAAAGATGTTTTGAAGTGTTTGTAATAAATGATATGCTTCCAATGCATTATGTTGTTAGTCTATGAAGCGACTTTGTCTGACTTGCATTTTATCTTTAGCATGCTGCTACCTTGTGGAGTCAACAGCCATTAGCATCACGAGAATTTGCATCGCGTACTATTATTCCATCATGTACAGCTGTCATGGAGATAGCAAATGGAGCAAAGGATCTAGTAGAGAAGGAAGTCACTGCTTTCTCACAAAGTCCAGACAATAGTCTTTATATGTTGCCCTCTACCCCACAGGTAGATGATACTACAAATTATTTTCTGTCTGTACTTTTCATTGGCCATTGCATTGTCTTTCATGTTTTTCACTTATAGTATTTATATAATTATATCCTGTGAGTTAATTGTTATTCTTCTTTTGTTAGTACAAATACCTGAGTTTCAGTTGTTTATTATGTGAAGGACCTCAGTATTTCATGTTTTCTGTAAAATAGCCTTGTGTCAGTCACTGTTATCAAGGTTTTAAGTATTCATGTCTAAGGAGGCATCCGTTTACCTTATTTATTTCTTTAATTGGGACTCGTATCAACCAGTATTTCCAATGGGTTGAAAACTGGAGCAACCATCAAAAGGGAAAGTCAGCCGGTCTGGTTGAACCTGGCCTGACCTTGGACCCAATTGAACCATATATTATAAGCTCTAGCTCAAAGGCTTAAAAAATTTTCTTGACAAAGTTTGTTAGAGCATTACTGTCATTCAAGACTGTTGCAGGGTCAAGCTTGTATGATTTATCTATGCTTAAAACTGACCCATTTTCTAATTGAGCCAGACTGAACCTGTCAAGCCTTCCAAGATTCAAGGCTTCATTACAAAACTAGTTTAAGTAAACCAGGTGGTCCAACTTGGTTTTTTTAATTGGATGGCTGGTGTATTATAATTCCAGTTTTTAGGTTGAACCAGACCATTAATGGCACTGGTCCTGGTGCTTGATCCAGTTGAACCAGCTGGTCCTGTCCAGTTTTTAAAAAATGATATTTCCACATGTATCATCTCTAATTGGCCGTAAGTTTATGGATTAGGTCATTCTTGTGTGGGGATAACAACCACTAGTTTGGTATTCTTGGCCGTGGGTGTGGATATAGATTGAGCCGTATTGTCCATATTGTGTCAATATATAGAATCGTGATTTTTGTATTTACCACAGAGACAATGGTATTGTAGATTGTATAAAGATGGCTTAAGGTTTGAATGCTGATTGCTTCTTTGCTACAGGCCCTCCTAGAATCCATGGGTGTCAGTGTATCTGCCGGACCAGAAGCTGTTGCAGCTGCTGAGAAGACTGCTGCCTTGCTGACTGCTAAGGCTGGAGCAAGAGATCCGTCTGCAATTCCATCCATATGTCGCGTTTCTGCTGCTCTGCAATTCCATACAGGTGATGAGATATTTTTTTTGCTGTGAATCAAATAATTTTTTCTTCTGTTCTGCAGTTCCATATGTCACACCTGTGGCCAAAGTGCTTATACTTCTTGGGAATGTGATGTGTTTAGGTTTGGAGGGTTCAGCTGCGGGATTTGCATCTGTGTTGTCATCCCTAGAATTTTGTTTGAAACTTCGGGGTTCTGAAGCTAATGTGTTGGAGGACTTATTGAGGGCCATAAGTTTAGTTCATAGTCAGCGTGGTCTTTTGAGAAGTGGTCATGGATTATTGAACCATGCAGATCGTGTACAAAAAGAATATGAGAGGTAAGACATCTTTTTGTATTCATTATTATGTCATAGATTTGTATCAGTACATACGGTATGTGAAGATTTAACTATATTCACAATATTTGCTTATATATGTGAAGAATGTGTATCATTTTGATAGAAGTTACATACATTTATTTTATTCACATTATGTATTGGGATTCAGAAGTAATGGTTGATGTAATGCCTAGCAGGATGACTAACTACTGCTTGTCATTGGCGGCTGAACAAGAAAAGGTTGTTATGGATAAGTGGGTGCCAGAACTCAAAAAAGCATTTGTGGGTGCTCAAAAGTGCTTTGAGGATTGTAAACGTGTCAAAAGATTGGTATGTGTTAAAAAAATAGATTAAAATCATGATCTTGGCTTGGCATGTCTAAAGTAATTTTAAGAAAAGGTGGTTTAGACTTGATTTTATCTCTTTCAGGTTTGCTGAAAATTTTGATTCTCAATCCTCGGCTATCACAAGTTTGTGTCATCTTATACTTCTTTTTTGTCTTTTGGAATTTATGCAGGTTGATGAATGGTGGGAGCAACCCGCAGCAACAACTGTCGATTGGGTAACGGTTGATGGAAAAAATGTTGCTGCATGGCTTAATTATGTCAAACAGCTTCAGATGGCATTTTATGATAAGGAGCTTTTATGAAGTTTTTATCTTTCAATCAGCAATGGCCACGGGGACCATTTTGGTTTTACCTGAAGTCGGGCTTGTAGCTTTTAAGCCATCCTTTCGACGTTGTACAGTGGCAGTTTTTAACCTAATTAGCAAAATCAATGTGCGTGGGACAAAATTCATTTGTTTGCATGACCTTGCAGAGTCTTTTGTTGATGGTCAGGGAACTCTTGTTTGGTTGTATTATCTGGTTTTTGAGTGAAGATTCTTTGAGTCAACTTTTTTCTTAAAAAAGAAGAGGACAAAAAATTGAATGTTTTTTGTTAGCGCTTCGAAAGTTTATGCGGATGCATTGGTACATCTGACTGTACTTGTGTTGTAATTGCCAGTGTATAAGATATACAAGCACTCTAGCTGCTTTATTATTAAAATTATTTTAAAAAAGGAAAAAATAATATATGCCCAAGCTCATGTGCGTCCAGGCATCATAAGCCCTCGATATCCAATGGAAAAATTGGCAAAAACTAATTTACCGTCGACTTATGTATGCTGTCAGATGAAAATTGGATGACAGAGATGCTCGAGTTTATATAAATGGGGTTGTAGGATATATAAGCTCTAGAAAATAAGTGCTGGTATAGAATTAAGACCACATTGCCCCGCACCAAAATAATCCTCTTGGAGGACGTCAGAATCCGGGATAGTAGTCTTAACTCCCAAGCTCAGTTCGGGGCCCACATTTGATCGTTGTGGGGCCTGTACTTGAACCCATTGGAGCCGTGCTTTTGTGAAAGTCTTCTCGGAACATCCATCTTTCCCCCTGCCTGCGTCATCGGTGAGGAATACCGAATATGTGGTCCTAATCAGCAAGGTGTCGCATGTGCATTGGAGGGGTCTCCTAAGGAATCGGCTCCCACATAGACAAGTGGGCACCTTCCTGACTGGGCCCTCCTGGTAGGCAGCTTCTCCTCCCTCATCAAAGCTACATGAATCTAGGCCCATTGAGCTGGAAGCCAGACCCACCCAGATAGGGATAGATGAAATCCAGTGGGCCAGAGTCAGGCTTCCGCCAAAAGACAACCAAAAACTAGTAAACCGAATTGAACGAATGTCGGCGCAAGTTCCCTCCCGCCTTTTTCAAATTCACAAAACTCCTTTCTGCGACGCTCTGTCTGCCACTTCTTTGAAGATAGGAATCAGTTTCTCTCTTTCCCTTCCCGTTCCTCTCATATATTCTCTTCCTTTTCCTTCTTTTGCTTTGCATGATGCTCTCCCCTGCCCTCCTGTCTTCCCATTGCCTTGTTCTGCTTCCTTCTTTCCATCGCTTCTTTCCGCCGTAGCCTTTCTTTTTCGCCCCGTCAGAAAGCCCCTCCCCCGTTCTTTTTCTGCCAAGAATCGATACGGTTCTCCTCCACCATGTCTTCTTCAAATGTCAGCCGCCTTTCCCACCAGTGCGTTTACGGTAATTTTATCTGCTTAATCAGTAGCTCGCCTTGGCGGTTTTCAGACTCCCAGGTCTGCCGTCTGCAGCTGCGTCTCCCCCCTTTCTCCTTCATTCCTTGTGGTTGAGTTTGAGGAATGACTTACTGCTTTTAAGAAACTGTTTTCGTGGATCTCTTTCCCAATGTAAACTGCCCGAATTGCTGACTGTTTCATTGGTTTTCTTTTCGTAGTTCATGTTGTTCCTTGATGGCACACTTCCAATGATATAGACAAACAACTACATGCTCAACTTTTTCATTATATAGCAGTTGTCATTAAACCTTGCTTTACATTTTCTTCGTTTTTTTCTCTTGTAATAAAAATTGTGTTTTACATATTGAAATTGCAAATTGGTCTTGATGTTTGTGCTTTGGAATGATTGTCATGTCACTGCAGAAAAATGGAGCGTGGTTCTTCATTATAATTTTCATATTCGAAGTAGGCAGTAACGAGTCTGATTTGTTTGTCTCTTCAGGGCATTTTGTGCTGCCGCATGGTGAAAAGAAATCCCGATTTATGACGTGGTTCAGTAAGTTCTTTAAAGGCTCCAGCCGCAGAGCTTCCAATGGAAGATATTCAATTGGAGAAGAGAACATGGCCTGGCATTCTCCAAGGCAACCCATGGTAACAAATAGATATGTTGGGTTCTTATTTCCTTCCATATCAACCGCTGGCACAAAAAAATTATAGAAAGAACCATCTCAGCTGCAAGAAATTAATGCGGATTGGCCCATCTTTAACCAAAGATGGCCTTACATAATTTTATAGCATCTCTTCGTCACATATCTGTGAATTTCTCTGTCTTCTACAAGATATTGGCTTTGCTCCATGTTTTTATGAAAATTCATTTCTTCACGCCCTCTTATTCTTCCCTTTCAACACAATTTTGATCAGGGCGAACGGTCCAAAGCTGACAATAATGAGTCAGGTCATGCTATTTCTCTTCCTTTATCTGATGATCTACGAAGACCCAACGGTAAGTTGGATTGCTAATTATAGCTGCAAGTATTATTTCAGAGCATGACTGCAAGAACTATTGTTTCTAGCTCAAAAGACCAAAAAAAGTAGTAACAATTCGTTAAACATATGTTAAGGGCGCAAATCGCAAGCAGAAAGTGATGAGGAGCTTGCCCGAGCCCTTCAAGAAAGCTTGGCCATGTCTTCATGTCCTCCACATGTTCGAAGACAATTCTACCCCAGAGGACATAAGTAAGTAGTACCTCCTGACAATGGCCATTCAAAAATCCTTTTTTGTTTTCAATTTTAGTGCAGAAGAATATGTTCTTTGTATACACTGCAGGATTTGTGGAGGTTGTAACCGTGAAATTGGTTATGGCCACTACTTAAGTTGCATGGGAAGCTTTTGGCACGCTGAATGTTTTTGTTGTCATGCTTGTGGACGCATCATCACTGAATCTGAGGTATGGATCTTCTCATGTCTTCTGTTTCATATTGAAAACCTTCATGACCTGATAATAAATTACTGATTCATATAACTACATCATTCCCTTACGCCAATTTTTTGCTAATTTTTCTTCGCGGTGAAGTTTTCGATGTCAGGTAGTGATCCTTTCCACAGGTCCTGTTACAAGAAATTGTACCATCCCAAATGTGATGTTTGCCATCAATTTGTGAGTATACTTCAACAATTCTTCTAACCTGCTGTGTAATAAGATATCAAACTACTTTGAAATTCATTCATTTTCTGCTACGAATAAGGCATCTAGCTATTCATTAATTTCTTACATTTTTAAAACAATACCAACAAGTAAGAATACTGTAACTGATAATTTTCCTTTGAAGGTACTATTATGCCACCACTACTACTCCTACTCCTACTATAACTACTCCCTCTGTTTTAAATTAATCGCTCTATTTGGTAAAAAGTTTGTTCTATATATAATAATAACTCCATTTTGTTCAATTTAAGTGTTTGGGTACTTGAAAAAAAGATTTATAAGCTTATTTTCTCTTCTCTTAGATGTGGGTTTTGGCATTAAATAGAAACTACTATTTTTTTAAATGTAGCTTTTAATATGGGAAGGAGGGAGTATTATTTAGTTTGTTACTACTACTACAACTAACAGTACAATGAGACGACATCAGTTTGTAGACTGGGCATCTTCTCGTAACAGTGAATCAAGATGCCAGATAGTTATCATCAACTGATCATCTTTCACTTTTGCTTTCCAGATCCCAACGAACAGAGCTGGTCTAATTGAGTACAGGGTCCATCCATTTTGGGGCCAAAAGTACTGTCCCTCACATGAGCGTGATAATACACCCCGTTGCTGTAGTTGTGAGCGGATGGAGGTATATATTATACCCTTTTTGTTCATATGTGAATTTAGATAGGCCTCTTTCTTATGATTGTTGGCTTCAGTCACGGAGGACGAGATACATTTCTCTGGGAGATGGAAGGTCTCTCTGCCTAGAATGTCTGGATTCTGCTATAATGGATACTGGTGACTGCCAACCGCTCTACCATGCCATTAGAGATTATTATGAAGGCATGAACATGAAACTTGATCAGCAAATACCCATGCTCCTAGTTGAAAGACAAGCCCTTAATGAAGCAATGGAAGGAGAAAAGGATGTAAGAAAATTGTATAATATATATGGTTGTAAAGTTTTTTCGATTCACATAATTTTATTAAATTAATCTTCTGGTTAGGGTCATGACCACTCTTGACATGCCAGACATTCAGGATAAACTTGCTGGGAAAGCTGTTAACTTACTAATTTATGTCATTGTTTCTTCCGGATAGGGCCATCATCACATGCCGGAGACAAGGGGTTTATGCCTTTCAGAGGAGCAGACCGTTAGCAGCGTATGAATTCATTTTCCTAATTGCTTTATCAAAATACTTAGCTTTTAGCAAACATATGCTTGAAGTACCTGTATCATTATTTTTGCCGCTCTTTTTCACATATTTACAGATACTTCGTAAACCAAAAATTGGGAGTCATCGACTGCTAGATATGATGACTCGCCCCCAGAAATTGACTCGAAAATGTGAAGTTACGGCCATTCTCGTTTTATACGGCCTGCCAAGGTAATAAATAGATTGAAGGTTGCCTCATATTATCATACATCGGATTCGGTTTACTTTTAAGTTCTTTATTCCACTGAAAGCTAATTTCAAATAAAGCTACTTGAACACTGGTTGATTTCCTTGTGTGTCAGTTGCAAAATACTAACTAAAATTTTCTTCTCAATACAGATTATTGACGGGCTCTATACTTGCTCACGAGCTGATGCATGGATGGTTACGTCTCAAAGGTACCGTTCGCTAAGAGTGATTCTTGTTGTTGAAACATGATTATGTCATTCTCAAAGCTTACTAGCCATCTTTCTGTAATTCCTCGTCTGTTGCCAATCATAGGCTCTAACAGGACTTAGAAATCTGTAAGTTTCTTTCGTTCAGGTTACCGTAATCTAAGTCTTGAAGTCGAAGAAGGCATATGTCAGTTGCTCGCCCACATGTGGCTTGAATCTGAGGTTATGGCCGGATTGAGAAGTATGCCATCTAGATCGAACGGTGCATCATCATCATCTTCTTCCTCTTATTCCCATCCTTCATCGTCTTCATCGTACAAAAAAGTTGGAGGGACTTCAAGCATGGAGAAGAAACTTGGTGAGTTCTTCCTGCATCAAATTGCCCACGATTCATCTCCAGCTTACGGAGAAGGCTTTAGAGCTGCAAATACGGCTGTCAATAAGTATGGTCTTTGCCGCACTCTAGATCATATTCGCCTCACGGGGAGTTTTCCTGTCTAAGGAAACTCGAGTGGGAAATATCACGTACGTGTCTATAGTAGTTTTCCACAGCTTTGCCTTCTATAAAGATAGAGCTGATGAAGGATCATTAAAATCAGCTCCCCCTTAATTTTTGTGGGGGTCCTCCGTGCAGGCTAATTTGCCCAAAATCTGATGTTCTCCAAGTGTGATTAGCTGATAATAAAGCAAATAAAGTATATATCTAAATATGCTCAAGCAAGCATATTTATCATGTTACTGTATGTGGAACAAAGTTCTTAAGAAAGAAGCTGGTGATTACTTTATTAATATAAACAGATACTATTATGATTCATAGCACTTTAGGCCAAATGCATATGCTTGTGGTACATGGCCACACTCTTATTACCTATAGATCCTACTTAAGTCACTCTTACAAACATTTTACATGGGGATTTCATGCAAACTAGCATACGGTAGATGCCAAGCATATTATATAGACTACAACTCTTATTCTAGCTCGAGATCTTTCGGCTGTGTCAGCCCTTCACCGGTGATCTAGTATGCTGCCCGTCCCATGCCTTTAGACCTTCACCATGATGGCTGTCAGGTTGCGTTAGGGGGTTGCCACTGTTGTTGCTAGTCGAAGATGGGGTCTGCTGAAGTGTTCTTTGCTTGTGCAGATGGGTTCCTATGTAGTTGGCAGGAAGTATAAGCTTCCTGCCAACATTGCTACCTTCGGATGGGAGCTTGGAGTAGCCCATGGCAGTCGTTGGTGATAGTAATAAGGCCAAGATTGCGAGAGGAAGCCAAGTATTCGCTGGGATCATGACTGATTATACAAGAAAACAGAAGAGCCGCCTTTCCTTTGTGAAAACTTTGAGGAAGAATTGCTCTTTTTATAGAGAAGTTTCTTAGTGGGAACCATTAGTCTCTCACCCACTCAAGTGAAGAAGCTTAGTGGTGGACGAGAATCCTCATATTTTAAGGATCATTAGGGCTAAGTGCTCTCACTAATCAATATAAGTTTAAGTTAATGGGGTGAAGATTATGAATATTAAATACGTTTAGCAGATAAGTATAACATAAAGTTGCCATTTGCGAACACCAACCAAAGAACAGCACAATTAGGTAGGTTAACACAAAGAGTATAATTAGCAAACAGTAAGACTTTTTACACGAAGAAAGCGGCAATGAAAATGAAGATCAATTTAAGCTTATCGGTCTTCCGTTGTGGGTGCATCTACACTGTTATTTTACAGCGTAAGCAGGGGTAAGTGGGTAACTGCTGGAAAACGTCATGTAAACGAAGAAGCCTCTTTGTGTTTTATCAGATCCTGCCAGTGCCAGGTACAGGGAGATGAATGTACACGGGGGATGTTTAGATGACGAGAGACGGGGTTGGAGTACATTGGTATGAAAGCTGGACTGTAGTCATTCCAGCTCATTCTTTTTTGAGAAAGCTTCACAACAGTGATGCATTTGACTGGGTTCTTCCTGCAAGCGCCCGAACTCATCTTGCATGTGAAGTTCAGTACTTTAGCCCCCAAAAATATGTGAAGTTGCAGTAAGTAGAGGGCAAACCTCAGAAGGCAGCTTGTACTTTTTTATTCCAGTTTCGAAAACCAAGTCACGATAGTGATTTGAAAGTAGGAGGCCCTTGCCATAAAAGCCCAAACTCTTTCCTTGTTGTCAAAAGCCCCACTTAATATTCTCCAAGCTCTAGGTGGGCCATTTTAAGCTCCATTGGTGAAGCGTTAATTCTTGCAAGGCCACCTTTTAATTCTTATGGGCCTTCCACCTGCCCAAGATTACCCTATCAATTTATGATGATATGAAAGGTGACAAAAATGTGCGATTATATCACGTTACACAAAAAAAAAAGAAATATATAAAATCAACAGGGCAGATTGAATATAATAAGAGATTTTTTTCATTTCGGATTAAACAAAAATAGACTTTGATGAAATACTCAAAATATGCATGAGTTATTAAGTAATATTTAGGGGTGCCAATGAGTGAAGCCAAGTCAGCTAGAGTTTAAATTTTAACTTTGAGTTCAAGTCGAATCAAGTTGATTTATTTTAACTTGCAAATTGACTTGACTTTATAATCAATATATATAATATTATTATATAATCTATTATTTTAATAGAGAAATGTAAATATTATGACTCATAGCATATCAACCCAATTGCTCATATTCAAGGTATGAATTAAAAAATTAAATATATTTTAATTTATTTTAATTTTCTAATATCACAATATTAACATAAGATGGAAAGAGTGTTATGTGTATGTTTTAATTAGTTTAATTTTATCGAAGTCAAAAAAGGGTCATAATTTCCACGTAATATGTTTTACTTATTTTATACATAAAAAAAATAAAAAATGATACATATTATGAAAGGAGTTGAAATGTAGAAGATATAAAATCTATATATAAATACTATAAATGCAAGCTTTTCTCAAGCTTTGAGTCGAGTCAAACAGCTATAGATATGATTAAGCTTGGCTTAACTATTTTTTACTTTGAGCTCAAATCCCATCCCAACATATGGAAAGACAAAGGAATGCATTGCTATGTGTTGGACCAAATTCCCATTTGAAGATTACTTGGGAAAAATTTATGGAAACTTATTATAAGATGCAAAGTGTTCATGTGTGTTGGTGGACCAACATAGCAATCGAATATGAGTCGAGTCGAGTCGAGCTTATAAACCCTTAATAATACCCTTTGCCCCATATTAATAGCTTATTTTGGCAAAAAAATTTATTTCATATTAATAGCTTTATTTTGGTAGTTGGGTATTTAAAAAAAGAATATCATAAGCTTATATTTCCTTTTCTTCTATATGAATTTTACCATTGAATAAAAATTATTATTTTTTTAAATACAGTTATTAATATAAGATAAAGGGAGCACTACAACTAGTCCTACGTAGGCCGAGCAAGAAATTATTTAAGGAACCCCTCTATTCTTCTGCTTTATTTTACCAACCCATATAACCACCTCCGTTCTCCCTCCTCCTCCTAAGCAATCTTCTCCACGTCTTCCTCCTCCTTTGTCTCATCCTTTTTTTTCTCTTCATTCTTCTTTTCTACCTCTTTCTTATCGTCTTTCTCATAATTAAGCTTAAGTGGTTACAAACTATTTGTGAAGCTATTTATTTATTATAAATTTTAATTTTAAAAAATTCGTAAACATCTTTAACTATATGAAAAGAATGAGTTTTATCTTTAATTATTTACTTCGTACAGAGCTTTAACCGAACAACCCTCAAACTTCCATTTACAATGACTCGAGTAGACAGTTGACAACTATCATTTTTTCTTTACTAAAAATAAAGTTGGGAAAAAAAGAGATGAGTAAGACAGAGGGGAGGCAGATGAGTAAATTTTTGCCCTACATGTGACTATTCAAATGTGTGCAGGTCTGGTTCTGGTGTAAGGATTGAGGGTGATGCAAGACATATTGAGTTGATTGCAACAATAGACAAATATGTAAATTCAACGGCTTCAAGTGATTATGTTACGAAAGAAGTAGGAGTTGTCATTTCAGTAATTTTTGAAATCATAGATTAGTATAAATAGAGTTGTTGCTTAGCTTTGGAATAATTAATTCATTTTGTATCAAACTGTTTTCACTTTGAGCATGGCTCAGTTGGTCTTATTTCGAGTTTTACCGTTCTCGAGCTGGATTCCTCTTGTATATCTCTCTTTGGATCTAGATAGTTCAATCTCATCGATTTGAGACGTTTTTGTGTCGTGGATTCGGTATTTGTATTGTAAATTTATAGATTAACATAATCTCCATGGATTTGAAGTTAATATAGCTCTTTTTTTCTCTTGTAAGTTGAAGTTCAGAGTGAAAATTGTTGTTTGTTTATTGTTTCAAATTTGCTCCTGCCTTCTACATGAGAAGGTCTACTTTTGTTACATCTTCTGTATTTATAGTATTTCATTGGACCATAAGGGCTATTTTTGTCAAAATCTTCTATAGACTATATAGAAAGATAAATTCTGAGACCCAAAGCGACATATAGCATCGTCCGGGAGGGAATTAGATGAGGGAATTTCTTCCCTCCATGGGAATTTTGTCCACTAAAACGATATTCGCCTACACTTTCACGTGTGGATAGAGTCCTGCTGGTAGCCCGCCATTAGCAAAATGCTTATCTTTGCTTTACTGCTAGCGAGCACGCCATTAGCATGCTGCCAATACTACTTATCTGACGTCCCTTGCTTCAATATTCCTCTTCCAAATCCCAGCTTTCAACTGCCAGATATTCTCGTGTCATTTAACACTTGAGTTGGGTAGAAAGGTGATAAGTCGCTTCCTTGGCTTGGATGAATTTGTTTATGGCTTAAAAGACTAAATTATCCTAATTAATTTCATGTTAACAAGAGTTATAGCTTCATGTGTCACTTCCAAGTACTGCCAGCCAAGGGGAGGGATAAGCCGTGACGTGAAGAGGGGGGCAGGAAAGCCCATCACCTCGATTCCTTCGCCATATTCGTAAGGCTCGATCGCTTTCTTTTCTCCACCACAGGCCCAGAGCATACGCCCAGACGAGATTCCGTCCCAAAGATACACAATGATTACCAACCCCTTTACGAGAACCGAAGCACATTCAAACTCCACCATGCAAATACTAAAATCTTATTTACATGTGCCGGGGCCCATTTTGGCTCAAATCATTTCAAGCACCACAAGAAGTAAGTACCTCACTGAGTAGTAGTAAGGAGTACAACGAGAAATCGGTATAAAGAATCCTACAAACTTACAAGTGAAAGTGAAAGAGTTGGATTGCAGAATCAGCCAAGTCGTTCCGACTTGACTCTTGAGCCTGCCCATCTTATATATAGCTTATAGCACCACCAGTGCATCCTAAGATCATTAGGTGCCAAAACGTTAAAACCTAGTTGTAGAATACTCTTAACCCACAAAATCATGCAGCAACTGGCCATCGAAGTGTCGGATTTGGCCGCTGAAACCTCCGAACCCAGCATAGGAAGTGTTGCTTGCGCCCAGGCCTCCAATACCAAAATGAGCCACACTTAACGGATAAGACTCCGGCAAGCAAGCCCCGTTGCTTTGATGGAGTCCTAACGTAAGAGACACCCCGGCATTTCCACCTCCCATTTGGTGGCCGACTCCAACATCGACCGCGGAATTACGTTGAGTGGTTATGCTGTCATATGAGAAGTTAATCTGCTGGGCACCATTGCTGGATAAACCACTGAGCTCAGTCCCATGTTGATTTTCTGCACATGATTGTCGATCATTCTGGCCGGCATTGCCTTGAAAAAGCTCGTGCGAGGGTAGAACTTGCATGATGGACGTGTTAGCTTGTTTGTTTAGTTCCTGGTCCCTGCTGCATTCGGGTGCTTTCTGCGTCTGGCGCATTTCCAGTGAATGAATTTCTTCCACCATTGGCTTCCAGAGTCTTACTCTCGCATTAATAAACCAATTTGAAACCTGTACGCGATCACTGTCAAATAAGACTCCGAAGGCCAAAGAAATACATCAATTTTTTCACCTGTACATAATTTTAATGGCAAGGAGAAGTCATCAGCCTTTGGCTGCTTCATAAGATGCAAACAACGAGGCTCCTCGCTTATATTTTTAGTACGGTCGTTCATACTTCTTTATTTTCGTTCATTTATTTCTCTTAATTAGCGGCTGTTAATAAAAATCAGCCCCATATTGGTTCACATGGTTAATTAGCTTCGCATTTTGCCAAGAAGTATAAAGTGTGTACCTGGTTCCTAGAGAGACCAGTTTGCTTTGCAAGCATATGCTTATCTGAGTCAGTAGGATACCTGAAAAAAAACACAAATGAATGAATTATGAGAAAACTATTAAGCATTATACAAAGAGCAAACGTGGAGGTGCAGGCCTATTGGTAAAAGAGATGAGTAACCAGAGTTGCCCCTACGGATGCAAGAAGTGTTCAAACAACCACGCCCGGAGCACAGCCACAGCACGTTCAGGTAGCCCTCTCTGAGGCCGCCAAACATGGGGTTGCTCATACACACTAGAGGCGTGAGCCACTCTTTGGTGTTCAAGATTCTGTTCTGCAATTCTAAACTGAGGTTCATCGTCTTTACTAGAGCTATCTTCAACACGAGCTTTGCAGGAAGACCGAAGTTGAGTCGCAATGGCATTTTTCAGGTTCCGAAAATGCCTAGATAAAGTTTTGAGAGCCAAGGGAGTGAACGGGGCTGCCTTGCTAAGGCCATGTACAGACTCAAAAGACGCCACAACTGCCTGCATCTGCTGGTAGTAGTATTTGTATCCCCTGCAAACCTACGCAAGAACATTTGAACTAAACTTTAAACCAAGAAGTATAACCGCACCAGCCATCTTCTCTTATACAAAGATAAAACGAATTCAACATTAGAGATCAAGAACGAAATGTCATAATACTAAGTCACCATGTTTGCCGGATAAAAGAACTGAACATAACGAAGGTTGCCACTACATCTTCTTCCATAAGAAGATAAACAGGCCATCTTAAATAAGATTAAAACAAACAAGGCATTCACGCATCACATGAAAGTTAAAGTAAACAAAAAGTTGGATAATATGCCCTATAATTTCCTCCAATAAATAAGAACAATTTACTAGAGCAATATATGACTAAGGTCTTTGGGGAGAGTATGAAACATAATTATGGGTAAATACTTACCTTGTAACATAATATCCTGTTAAATTACCTATAGTACATGTCGAGCACAGGCATTAATTTCTCACAAAAGAAGCGGATTGTTATGAGCACATAATTTTGACTTCATTTCGATTATTCAGAACTCAGAAGCCGAAATTATTTCATTTATGTCTTTAAGCCTCTATCTTCCTCATCAAATGCAACGTTTTCCAGTAGACCTATCACAGCTTCCTTACTACAAACGATGGGTCACATTCAAGCAGCATAGTTCATTGCCTACAAATCCGCATTACATGACTAAAGAACACACTAAGAAACCCCAATATACATGAGAACCTAAACCTAAGCTGACAAAAAACATACGCCTAATCCGCGTGTTAAATTTGCAATATACTTGGAACCATTTAAATAAAAATCGCATGCCTAGTAAGCCAGAAGGTTCACATGATCTATGTTTAGAGCCAATAGAACCAACCAGACATCCTACACATTTTTTGGTGGAGGGGCAATCATACTACACTTGTTACACATATTTAGAAATACATACAAGAGACTTGAACCAAAAGACATTGCCCTAACTCATCAACTCCTTCCTCGGTGTATAAATTATAACACCAAAAGAATCGTATACGCAAGACTCATGCCCTTCTTTTTTTCCCTGTTGAGGATAAGACGTACAAGGCCTCACTTGTTATATCAATTAATCGAGCAAGACAATTATGTAGCCGACGCAACACATACAGTAATTGAACTGTAGTTTCATCACTCATTCAATCATTCATGCGGGCAAGCTCGGTCAACAGCCTCAGTTCCCGAAGATGTACGTCGAGCTGGGAAGCTGCAACTATTTCAAAAGTATATGCTCCCAGCAGATTAGATCGGACAGTAAGTCCATAAAATTCAGTCAATGTAGGCGCCTGAACTCTACATGAAATTTTAAATCTCGACTGGATGTATGCATGTGAATGACTGGCCATTTTTACGGCTCACAAAGGTGTACAAGAACCATGATCTTACATGTGAAAGCCAAAAAAAATTCAGTGGAAAAGCAAGTAAGTACATGGCATAACGGAAAGGGAAAGCTCAAACTTTGAAGAATTTCTGAGAATCTTCACCAAGCACGTCAAATGTAAAACCTTCCGATGACAATACCCAACGATTAAGGCATAAAACAGCCAACAAAATTTTCACAAGATAAAAATAAATTTGTACCTCATTCAACATTGACACGAGCCTCGTCTTCCTTCGGTGGTGCTCCTCATGATCGCCGCTAGAGCCAATTCCCGACGGGTCATCAGTTATTACAGTATTGTCAAGCAATCTATCCATCTCAACATCAGCTGCCGAGACGCCCTCCATGTAAGCCCTCTGACCCACATCGCAGAACTCTTCGAGGAGCTGCTGGGCCGGCTTCAGGAACCTCGAGCCCTTCAGGACCTCCGCATAGCCCGTGAATGGGCCGAGCGGGCCGATGCTCCTGGACATATCGCCACCAATAACTATGTAGCTGTCCATACCTTTGTCGGGGAGCACTGAAGTCTCCCGGTTAAACGTTTGCGGGGAGAGGGAGAGCGATAATCCTTGCGTCATCATTCCTGAATTTTGAGGGATGTGGAAACTGGGTGGTGCTGGAGGCTTGTATAATAGTCTGTTGTTGTCCAGTAGGGGCTGCTCAAAGTTTCTGAAGTTGTGGGACTCTTGTGGAGGGCAAATGTAAGTGGTGTTAGGGTTAACAGGTAGCGAGGGCGGGAGATCCACCAGGTGATGGTGGGATGGAGAGGAAGTGGAAGAAGAAAGTGAAAAGTGGGGCAGCTCGCTTCTTTCGGCAGTTGGAGCGAAGCCCATGAGGTTGAAGCTCTCTTGCTTGACGGGAGGAGGCAGAGAACCGAGAGGGGGGTGGAGGATGGCGTCACCGGCTGCGCAGGTGAGCATGGGGTCGTACAGAGGGTGCAACCCGGAGCAGCTACCCTCCAAGGATCGGAGCTTGTCTCGTCGACTCTGCTGGGGTACATGGAAGGGCCCAAGCTCGAATCCCTCCGACATCGCCCCGCAGAGACAAAAGAGATGGGGAGAGGAGGCTATGCGATGGACAACGAGTTAAGAAGAGACACAGAGAGAGAGAGAGAGAGAGCGATTGATGTAAAAGGGAGATCAGGGAGGGGAAGATGATCTCGTAGTAGGATTTATTGATGAAAGGCAGTAGCAGGAGGAGCTGCAGGACCTGAGATAAATGAACGAGAGACGGTCATCAGCCTCTGAGGTCCCCCCAGCAACAGTGTTCTTATTTACTCGGTCGAACTCTGATAATAAAGAGGAACTGGAAAGGTGTTGATGGTGACCGCCAGATGGAAAGGAATGCGGGGGAGATGAGTGGAGGCTTGTGTCAAAGTGGGGCCCGGAGATTGTCGCCGGGAGAGGTGGGGGCCGTAGAGTACTGAAGAGGAGGAGGAAGAGGCCGAGGACGAGGTGGGTCTCCCTCTCTCTCCCCGTCCGATCTCTTACGCTCTGACAGTAGAGCATGGCTTTAGTGGGTGCTTTATAAGAGTTTCGGGGGTCGCGGATTGTAAGTCTGACGGGGAAGTTTGGTTTTGCAGGCACTGCAGACGCACGTGGACTGAAGTGCCCAACCCCGCTTCCCTCCTCTTTAATGTACTCCCCCTTCCCCCCAGAAACAGTCCCTTTCTACTGTCTCACGTTACCTTGGGGCAGAAATCAGCAGACAATCCTCCCCCCTCCCCCTGCCTATGCCATCCACACACAACTTATAGAGTGTGTATATATATATTTTTTTATAATATTGACTGGCCGGTGTGTTACATTACTACTCTATGCTCTACGTACCATGAGTCTCGACCTACCAGACATCTACATAAATGGGAGTTTCGAGGTGCACTCAGCTAATTTGACGTGGCTTCTATTTTGGTGATGATTGAAGTGGGAAGAAATCTTTTTTGCAGGCTCATTCTGGTTAAATCAAATAAACTTGTACTTGTTCATGTCATTACGGGAACGCTTATAAGACACTCCACCACGTTAAGCACAACCCACGTGGGTCTGCTGCGAAGGAGGCTGGAGGAACCCGTACCGTTTTTGGGGAACGTCGATTGTGTTTGTGTGGGAGAGAGAGAGATGGAGATAGGATGATGAGAGGGCCAGGTAGTAGGAGCTCTGGAGGGGGGCATCGTCTTCAGTCTACCTCCCACACTGAGTTACGTTCAGTGTGCGGGGTGACGTAGGCAGTACGGATGCACCGCCAGATCTTTTGCTTGAGTAGGTTGGGAGGGTGAGGGTTGAAGACGCCCGTGATTGCCGTAGTGATTTGCGTTTGCATAACGGGCGTTTTAAGGTTCCCCAGTCAGGATTACTGATTAAACTACGTACTTGTCGTCTCGGCTCTAGTACTAACCTGTACGTGGGCTGACTGATCCCCTACTTTGTTTTTTATTACTTGTGCACTCGCAAATCACCGTTAGCTTTCGCTTTGCTTTTTGTGTGGGGGTGCGGGAAGATGGAGAGGAGGATGCAGAAAGCGAGGTCTGAATTGGGCGCGGCATCCAACGGGATGGGAAATACAAGGGAGAGGAGTGGGGGGTGAAATTCTTTAGAATATTATTGTTCTGCTTTTTTCACTCTGATGAGGGGAGGGAAAAGAACTAGGGGAAATCTTCTCCGAAGTTGTGAAAATATTTGCTGGGGATGAATGCACCCCCCTGAAAGTGTGTTGCATTGGAGAACCTCCGTCATGCTCACGTAACGTAGGTTGTCGGTCTCTTGCCATTTTATCTTTGTAATAGACTTGAGTAAATTAGCCTGTACTGCTTTCTCTGTCTCGACGACCAGGTACGCACCCATTTCCCATTATGGGCCGGGTTGAAGAGATGGATAGATGATCTGATCTAAGGGGGTTGCGGGTGCGAACGAGTTCTTCTTCTCTTTCTTAGACAATAGTTCTACAGCAAACCCATTCGCCACCCGTAAACTCTTAAAAATATTGCTAATTAGTTCATTCGGGTATATTAATCTTTTTTGCAAACACCATGGCTAGAAACCTTGTTCCCACTAGCTTACAATTAAATCCCGGACTCCGCCTTTGGGTTTAAATCTCCGAGAATCTAATATGAGGTGTATTTTCCCATCAATTAATCGTATCCACATCAATTGAATTTAGTAAACGCGCCTTATAATTCACACCTTATAACCTATATATCCATCTTATATTCTTTTTTTTACTCATTGGCATACTGAATCTCACTTTAAATCAAGTGAAAGCTTTCATTAATATTGGGGAATGAGTTTCCCCGGGGAATCAAGTTACACATCTCAATTAAAGAAAGAGTTTTTAATGTTCTTGCTCACCATGAGCCCAACGTAAAGAATATTTAGAATAATTTATTTTTAAAATTGTAGCGCACATTACTACATTAAGATAAGTGGTATTAATGCTAATACATTAGCGTATAAATGAATGAACATCAAATATTCCTCAGCTCATATTAATTAGTAGAGAATATTAAAAATTCTTCCCTCAATAACTTCCGTAATTTTTTACCTCATAGTATTTATGAGAAAAGAAACTAATGCAATGTATATAGTGCGCACAAAATCATCTCATATTTATTCTTGCTTGTTAATTTTCATCAGGTAAAGCAAAAAAAAATTGTACTTGCGAAGGGCCTTGTCATGCTGGTGCAGAAGCACACGCACAGCTGCAGGGTCCTTAATTTGCACAATCTTCTCATATTGATAGAAGCAAGTAGGCACTCTTGAAACATTAATGGAAGGCAGTAAGTAGCCAACAGGGCCCCAGCTAACGAAGATATATTCAA
Organism: Saururus chinensis; assembly: GCA_035235625.1. Lineage (NCBI taxonomy): Eukaryota > Viridiplantae > Streptophyta > Magnoliopsida > Piperales > Saururaceae > Saururus > Saururus chinensis. The sequence goes on from CP141145.1 coordinate 42,017,934, forward strand.
CCAAAATTATTCTCCGCATGAAACAAACACATTTGAAAAAGGACACAAAAACGCATGATTCAATGAATACGCGGGTGGCTCCCAAAAGCCGAAGTGTTGACCCTAATTCGCTAGCGTTTCATGCAGCTTAGGCCCGGCCTAATCCAACTCGAGCCCATACACGCCGAATCGACGATGTTTGTGATGGACCGCTAATAGGGTTGTAGGGATACCCTAAACCTTTGTTTTTCCAGGCTCTTAGTGCCTTAATTAAAATATATAATCTCAACAAAGTTATCCCATGTGACCATTTTGTAACTAGTTGTTTAAGAGTTGATTAAACATCGTAAAGGTTAGCGTACAAAAGTGTCTTATTTATTTTTGTCATATCAGTAAGGCTTGAAAAGGCACAGCCTCATTGCAGCTTCGCCTATTATTATACTTTCCGATTACTTAATGTGTACATGTGAACCTTTGTTCTGGTTGAAGATATTGATGGAACCTGTACTTCTCAGTTATCCCATCGCATGCTCTAACTCTTTCTTATTTTATATATTGTATGAAATGACCAACGTTTCCTAGTAGCTTAAGCTGTTACCTACAATAAATAATGTTTCCCAATTACTTAAGCTATTATTTACTTCGCCTGACACAAAAATTATGCACTTCACGGGATTTGTAAACGAGACAAGGAATAACGATATTTCCCAACATGTCGAATCGTAAAAAGTATTTTTCATGCTCTTTTTTAATGTGAGTATGAGTATAAAAAAAATTTAAAATATTTAATATTAAAATTAATGGTGCATATGTTAGCGTAACTTACGCTAATATTATGTTATAAGGTAGAGGAGCAAATTATCCGTGACACGTATTAGGGCATACACATATAAAAAAATATTATATATAAAATATATATATTGTAAAAACTACCTATAATATTATATATTATATATACAAGCATTGTAGAAAATACCCGTAATATTATATAATATGTGTGCATACACATATAATGGGCTCAGACATTCCTTATATTTGGCTCACTGTCAAAGTATAGCATAAAAAACGCTTTCCCAAATTATATGTTCTATGCAACAAATCGCCTGAATCTACTTCAGACTTATTATGCATTGTGCTTTTTTTGGAGCACTATAGTTTAAAGACTTCTCGATCAGTTAGTACTATCAGAACTTGGCTTAGAGATTTATAAATATTTTGGCCCGCAACCTCATGTTAATTTAATCGCTCCGTTAGTGTTGGAATTGTGATTTAAGAAACCTCTCATTTTTCACTTCCATCCTGGCAGGAGGATTCTGCTATACTTAGTGGGAGGGCTCGGCTAAGAAGTTGTGATCACCGGGAATTAATCAGCTCGTTTGCACCAACCTTCAGGCAGCAAAGGACCCACCCGGTACAGCTGGAGTTGTTCTCGACAAGATGCCTATGGAATATGGATACATCAATACGTCCCTGCATCGGGTTGTAACATCCAATATGGTTATGCAGTTTCTCTTGGAGGAGTTTTTCTCGTACCGGCATCCTCCTTTTCTTTGTAAGGTACTCCATTCCTTTTAAATTAATAGTTTATTTGATAAAAAAATTATTTTATATTAATAGTTTCATTTTATTCAACTTAAATAGTTAAGTACCTAACAAGAGTATTATACGTTTATTTTTTTCTTTTTCTTAAATGTAAATTTTACTATTTAATAAAAACTATTAATTTTTTAAATCTAACAACTATATAGGATGGAGGACGTATATTAGTTGTGGTCTATCTCGCGTTAAGTTCTATTTATAAAAGTATAAATTATAAAAAGTGTAAATTGTAATAAAGGACATACCTTAACATTGAAAAAGATAAAAATTTTAACTAATTTTGATTCTAATGTTCCACTTTTTTATAAAAACGTATTAAAATTTTTAAGAAATAATATTTTAATAAAAAAAATAAACTTTTTTTTAATAAACACTTAGTTTATTGTGAAGTGCATTGTTTTGGCCCAACCTGGGCTGCCATGCGCTTTTATTCCAATTCGATTACTCAGCCCAGTCTTTTAGGTACATGCTACTATATACTACCACAATATGGGCCGGTGGTTGCCTGGAGCCCAGCATCTACACCTATGAAGGGCATCAATAAGGGCTGCCAGTGGGCAGGGTCCTGATAAGCTTGAGGTGGGCTCGGGCTGGGAAAACAATAATTGCCTGGACTGGACCTAAATTTAGACGATCCCGGGCTGGGCCACCGGTTTTCAGGCCCAAACATACCTAATATACATGCCAATGACGTCAGCTAAGTACAACTATATTTGATGAAAAGCTCAATTTGAATGGTAATTATTCTCATCAATGCTTTTCTACATTTTTTTATAGTGATTGAGAGATTTTAATGTTTTTTGTTTGGTACTAACTGAGATCTCATAGTTGCTTCTAGGGAAATCTTTCTATTCCTTTTGATAATTTTTTTTATAGTAAAACCACTGTTTGCGTTTTTCAGAGCTGTAATCCTGACCTATGTTGTTTTGTTTGGTTAAACCAACCAAGCACAGTATAACAACAAATTTAATTCTATTCATACTCTCTAACACAGGGCAGGCTCAGAAGAATTGGAGGCCTAAGGCAAAAAATTTATTACTTGTAACAAGAATATTGAATTAATTTATCTATTTTTTTAAGTTTTTCATATCCTAACTCCTATTTTTATAGTAGACATTTTTACATAAAAAAGTAAATATATACTTCCTTTATCCCACATTAATAGCTTTATTTAATTTTATAAAATAAACTTATTTTAATTTTTTTGGAAAACCAATTAGAGCTATTAATATGGAATGAAGGGTTTATTATCACAAATATTTAAAAAACCTAAAGTTTATGCTAAATAAAATTAGTATATAGATTAAATTCTAAAAAGAATAACATGTGGACTCTTGGTTTTCTGAATTTAAAAAGAGCCTAAGAAATGAGAAAGCATTGTCTTTAGAAAATGAGACTAGGGAATGTATCTATTTTGTAGAATTGAGGAGAGATGAAAAACTTCTTTTAGATGTGGAATAGAATGGAAAGAACTTGGTTGAATTATGGCCATGCAATGAGGAAGGAGGCTATCTTTAGTGATTATTATGGGTTAGGGTATAAAATATTTCAAGGCTAATTTAAGCCTCATTTGGTAAGTACTAGATTTGTTTTTGGAAAAGATAAATAATTCGGAAGAGCAACTCATGGGGATCCCTTCATCCACGAGATTAATAAGACATTAATGTGCTTTAGTATGTGTGTTATTGATCTTAAATATCATTGGCTCCCATGGTGGCTTATACTAGGCTCTTTGTAGTGAGGAGCACGAAGAACTCTTCCAAATAATTGTTATTTGTCCCATGAATTGTTTTATTATTTTTTAAGGAGTTACAACTTATAAATTATATGTTTATAGGCTTAAAAATTTATACATAATAAGACTTAAGATGATGGGACATGAAGTGGGTAAATTTTTAATATAGCATCTATGTTTTTTTAATAGATTATGTAAGTTATTTTGTCTATCATATATTATATATATTTTTATTTAATAAAATTACGCATGGTAAAGTGTTAGTATATATGAGGCCTTAGGGAGTTGCCTAAGGCTCCAGCCTAGCTCTAATGTCAAATTCAAGCATCAAACCATACATTAAATAAGTATAACACGCTAAAAGTGGGTATAAGATTTAATGGGTTAAGCCTATATTATTAATGTGGATATAATATTTACATAGGTTAAGCCCATATTATTTATGTGAGTCAAACTCATATTACTTATGTGGGTCAAACCCATATGGTAGAGAACCCAAACCCACTTTGTATTAAATGAGAATAACACATGTGAATTGGTTGAATTAGTGAATAGTCTCACATCGCATAGATGAAGGTGATGGTGTTGGTATAAAAGACATAAGTTAGGTTATTGTGACAACCCTGTGACACCCTGTGTTCTGATTATGACTAAAACCGATGGGTTAGGGGCAATTGTATAATTTTTAATTAAATTTTAGGGAGTTTCAAAGGATGAATTTTTTGTATTTGGTTAGAGCTTGAAGTAACGAGTATAATAAACCGAAAAACATGCAAAACAGAGGTCGGAAACGAAAGTTACGATCTTAGGAAGCGTGCTATATGGGCGAGACCCACTTGGAAAGAGTGGCATGATTCTGATTTTAGGGTAAGAAGATATCATGTTTTAAAATTATGAAAAAAATAAGAATAAAAAAATAATAAATGTGGTGTATAAACCCGTCATTCTTCATTTTCAGAAACATTCCAAAACTTCTTTTCTTTGTTGTTCACTTGTTTTAAGTTTGATTCGAGTTGTTCAAAAGACGTTCTTAGCTAATTTGAGGGTGTTTTACGTAATGGAAGTGTCCATTCCTCGAGTTGGTGACCTTACAAGGGAGAAATGCCACTGGATAAGAGGAGACTTTGCTCATCACCCGTGAGCCTCAAGAGGAGTTTCTAGAGTTATTCTGAGTTTGTTTTCTTCCATTCAAATAACATTTTTAGCTAATTTGAAAGTGTTCTACACAATGAAAAAGTCTATTTCTCGAGTTAGAGACTCTATAAGGGAGAAACACTCTGGGATAAGAAGAGACTCTATCCATTGTCCATAGAAGTGTAAAGGGAAATGTGTCTCTAAGTAAGGGGAAGCTTTGTCTATCTTCTACAGACATGTAGGCGTAAAAGTGTCTCTGTGTAAGAGAAAATTTTGTCCCTCATCTACAAATTCATAGAAGAAAAATGTGACTTCGGGTAAGGGGAAGTCCGGTCTATTGTCTACGGACGCATAGAGGGGAAAATGTCTCCTGGTAAGGGGAAATTATGTCCATCATCTACTGACGCGTAGAGGGAAAAGTATTTCCAGGTAATGGGAAGTTTTGTCTGTCGCCTAGGGACACGTAGAGGGAAAAATATCTTTGGGTAAGGGAAGGTTTTATCCGTCATTTACAAATGCATGGGAGAAAAGTATCTTTGGGTAGAAGAAATTATGTCTGCTGCCTTTGGGCCGTAGAGAGAAAAAAATGCCAAGGTTTAAAGAAAGGGATGTTCACCACCTTCGAAGGTAAGGAGAAAGTTGTACCGAAATAAGGAAAGATGTTGCCGCTATCTCCATACTTGGAGAGGAGGACGCCCAGAGGAAACTAGTAACTCCGAACGCCATGACTTTTGGGACAAAAAGGGAGTAAGCATTTCTGATCCTTTAATTTAATATGATTGTAAATATACATAATTTGAAATATGTTGATTCAATCTGTTTTGATCTTATCTACTCTAAAATATTATGTGGTAATCGAATATAATTTGATATGTTTTGTTGTGTATTATGTTATGCTTTATAATAGAATGACATGTGTGATTTTGCTAGGGTTTTAATTCTATTGATTTATTAGCTTTCGTTTAACTCCGATGTTTTATGATATTTTTATCTGACTTAGAATGAATTATTCGGATATAAGGATATATGTATTTTATTATATATAATTTTGTGATGTCTGATGCATGTATTAGCCGATAAGCAGAACTACGCTTAGATCCAATCGTATTGGAATAATATCATATATGCTATCCAATACATACTTAGGCAACCAACGATTACAATAACATTAGCTTGATCCAAATTAGTTATAAAATTATGTTTGTTCTAAGCTACACACAATAGAACATTGTAGCTCCACAGTGCGTAGAAGAACGTTATGACTCTCACACATAAAGTTTATACTCCTGGCTAATCTTATTTTAATTTTTTTATTTAATTATATAAACTCTAATTTTATTTTCCGAATAACCCCCGGTCTGGGTTGGGGTGTTACAAACCCACTTTTGTAGGAGAGTGATATGTTGGACCCATGCACCTAGGTGGATTAACCCACACACGCTATTGGTCGGGTCGGGTCGGGTAAAAAAGATAATTATTTTTAGGACAAAGTCATTTAGTTTAGTTTTCACTTAACCCAAATTATTTTAGTTTAAGATTTTTCATCACAATACTTACAAAGGTACGAAAATAAGATAACATACTTTTCATATAAATTCTACTTCAAATATTAATACCAGCGAATACTTTTTTTTAATAAGCTTCGAAATTTAGCAATCATACCTCTTCCACAAGTCAAAATACCACTTGGATTCTTGTTGATAGTCATTTATCTGTAAAATTCATTATTCTTTCATCAATATATTACCTCAGTGCACTTTGAGTCTTCCACCCTCTTAATTGTAAAGAGTTTTGAAGGAACCTAATTTAGGAGACATCATGGGATAGTTAATCGATTGAAAGAAATTGAATCATATATAGTACGTAAATGTCAATCTCATACATTTTTAAATTTTATCGGTGAAATTGCTCAAATCATCTATACATTGATGCATGCATTGACGAAACCCAAAATGCATTAGTAATTGGGAGACACGTTGTAATATACAGAGTGTAGCTCAAAATTTCATCCACGTCACCACCAACATATTAATATTGCCTTCGATAAACTTCCTAAAAAAGATGTGTCTATTTTTTTATTAATAAAAAATAGGTTAACATCATCTTAATATTATTGGATGTTATACCTACTTTGTTAGTATCATTCATATAATTCAGTAACCCAATATTCTAAAATAAAATATAATGCGGTAATCCAGAGTACTGCTTCTATATGCACATCATCTCAAGATTTTAGCATAAATTATTGGCAATGATACAAAGGCAAAAGCACATCAAAAGTGCCTTTCGTTATATATTAATTATGAAGCAGCTCAAATTATTGGATCCAATGGAAGCAAAGTCGTGACACTCGAATATGACAGATAGGATGGCACATTCCATGCCATCAATGATAACCCACCCATATTTATTACCAACTTTGGTAAGTTACATCGTAACTATATAAAAATCCTGCCATTTATTTAACAACAAGGACTCAAGAATGATATGCTACAGCTATACGTAAACATATAGAATGAAATGAAAGGAATATCATCCTTTTGGGGGCCAGCAGTTGAGCTTGACGTCCTTGCTGAAGCCGGTACAAAGAGAGTAAAAGAAGAGAGCGGTGGAGTGGAATCCGACGTCACTATTCACGTTGGAGAGGGCATCATGATAAGGGGAGAAGAAGAAGAATCCACGATTATTTAAAGAAGTAGCTGGACCCATTTGGCCACGCTGGGGACCCCCTGGTTGACTGCGAATACCATGTAATAGCCTGGCGGCGCCACCCTCCCATCCGGCGGTGCCGTGCAACTGATCCTGTACCGCCCCTCTGATATTGGGATCGCCGACGAGACGGCCAACTTCACCAGCCTCTGCCCCTGCGAGAAAGAGTGCGTCGCGAGCGGCGCACTCGCGAAGTTTACCTCGATTATTCCCACCACCGGCAGTTCCACTATTACCTCCACATCGAACCCCTCCCCGTGCCGGACACTTTCCGGTATCTGCTCGAACTCCGGCCGAAGATTTTGGAGGTCGGGAGACAGGTACTCAGGCGAGAAGGCCTCTAGCTTCAGCTCTGTCGGGAATTCCGCGCGGAACTTGTAGAAGTAATGCGGGTTGCTCCCGGCGAGGAGGATGCGGCCGTCCGGTAGGAGGTTGGCGGTGGAGTGGTACATCCGGGGCGTCTGGCCCGGGTTGAGGACCATGAACCGGAGGCCGGCTGGCTCGGAGGGGCGGTACAGGACTGGGTGGAGAACCGGGTTAGAGGCCAGCTCGAAGCCCTGGGACCCGGACTGAGCCCCGTTGATGATGAGGACTTCCCCGGTTGGAAGCATTACCATGTCCCCCATGATACGGGCGAAGGGCATGTCCTCCGCCGTCCAGGCCGGGTTCTCGTCCGTGGCCACGATGCGCCCGCAGCTAACGTGCGCCGGGGCGTCGGCGTCCCGCGCGATGAAGACCCCGAACTGGGCCCCGCCGCAGACGACGATCTCCGCTCTCGAGTAGCCATCCGCGGGCTCCAGGGCCAGCATAACGGAGGAGCCGCCGGAGGGGTAATTGCGGGGCCCACCTTCCAGGGCTGGGTAATACCGGACAATTCGGTGGAACTTGTAGTCGTAGAGGACGGACTTGGTGTTGGCGAAGATAAAGAGGTGGCCGTCAGGAAGGAGGTGGATGTACGGGTAGAGATTGTCCATCTGCTTGTCTTCGGCGTCGGCAAGGAACGGGAACGGGAATGGGCCGCCGCCACGTCTCGCTGGGTAGAATTCGACCGTGTGGGAGGCGCGGCCGCCAACGATGATGACGGAGCCGTCGGGGAGGATCTGATTGCTGGAATACCACCGGGGAGAGAGAAGACGAGGGTAGGCTAGCTCCTCCCAGTCGCAGAGGTCGGAAGGGGCACATGGAGAGAATTTTCTGATCTTCTGGGCACCTTGGAGGTCGCCGCCGGTATGGAGGAGGGTGCCGTCGGGGAGGAACTGACCGGAGGAGCACCATGTGTCGGTGAGGATGGTGAGGGGGCGGATGGTGAGGGTGGCGGGGTCGAAGATGGCAGAGTGAGCCCAGCAGCGGGGGTTGAGGTCGAGGGAGGAATGGTTGCGGACGGGGCCTGGGGAGCAGTGGGGGAAAGGGAGGCGGGAGGGCCCGTTGTTGGTACGGTCGAGGAGGAGGACGGTGCCGAAGCGGGTGACGGCCGTGTGCATGGACGCGATGCCAGCGTTGTCTACAAGCAAGTCCCACGTGCCGGGGAGGTCGGCCCGAGCGGGGGCCGGGAGGGTGGCAGCGAGGAGCAGAGGCAAGCATAGCAAGACGGCTGTCAGCGAGGAAGCCATTGTTTTGAATTGATCAGCGGTGGCGGCAGGTAGCCTCTCCCGCTCCCGACTGAGAGTGCAGCCGGCAGAGCGAGCAGGGATGCGCTGTTTCCCACCTTAGCCGGTTTGTGCGGTGATGGTTTTCATGTAGGCGAGAGATGAGACGAGCCCATTTTGGTTTTTGGGGACCTTTCTGTAACTTGTCACGGCTCGATTGCTACTTGGGGAGCCGCATGCAAGTGTGCATCTACTCTCTTGTTGTTTATAATTTATCCTTAACTAATTGATGGAAATTTATAATAATCTACCCATATTATTAAGGTTGCATCTCGAATCGAGATGGACCAACATGGGACTTAATTTTTATACTCAATTTAACTGAGAAATAGGACGTGAAAGTATATGAATCCAAGATTGGGCCGGAAAATTATCTTGTGAGGTGTGTCAGTTTCAAAATTAGGACAAAAACATAAAATGAAATTCACCTAATCTCAGATACGGACAAAAAAATTAGGTTTGCTTGGGTCGGATCAAATATTTTCAGATGTAAAAGGTCTGATTAGGTTAAATTTTGTCTTGAGTAAAAGTTAGTATGAGCACGTATCATGCACACCGCCCTTTAGCCTAGGGCATCTCGAGCTATTGGATGGCGATCAAATAATGCAAAGAAGTAGGGTTGATTACCCTTATAGAGTTATATGTCTCGTTGAATCCAAGGTGCCCACAAAACCAAGGTTCACATTGACAGATATGTGTGAGCGAGCTGAATGTAAGGGCCTTGATTTTTTTATAATTTTTTGTGATTTTTTTGCAATTTGTTTGGTCATTTTTGGTAAAAAAATGTGATGCTATAGCATATTTATATTTATATATTTCTTCTGTATTTATATCCGTAGAGTTGGGTGTGGTGCTTAGTTGTGGGCCACAAGCCTCATTGCATACTTACGGTACAAATTTTGGAGGTACAACGTGTAAATAGTAAGTGAACGCGTATTAGAAACGTGGATATAAAAATTAAAAAAATTAACTATATAAATATTTCCACCCATCGGTTTTCACAGAACCGACATCTAGAAAAAAAGAGACGACGTCCAGTGGTTTTGTGAGAAAACCCGAGGGCATATCTAATCGCTCCGTTCACCATCCTCTATCATTGGATTCATTTGATTCTTGTCAGGATCCACTTTGCCTCACCACCACGAGTCTGTAGGTACCGGCTATGACCGCCGCCACGACCTCTTTGCTCCTCCACGAGGTACCGAACTTTTTTTCGGGTTTTCTCTCCTTCAATCCCGTTTTTGAACTATGGGTGTACGATTTTGACATCGTTTGCAGCCGCTCTCAACCAGACTTATGTTTAGTTGGCCGCTAGGAACCCATAGGCGCTGTCTAGAGCCACTGCCATACTTTCTTCGCTCCGTGGTGAGCCACCAACACTTTGGTCGGGTTTTGTTTCTACTATTCCATCTCACTGTCCATGGGATTTTTTTGGACACCGGTGGGTTTCTGATTGTCGTCCGGCCACCGGTAGGACTCAGTCCAGCCTACCTCGACCTGGTGTTAGTAGGGGTTTACCATTTTTGACCCCGCCTCGCCCCTATTGCCTTGCTCCGCTCAATTAGACGCTTTGGGTGCGTCTCAGGCCATGGTCATCGGCGAGTTGTGGGCCATTTGGCCATTATGGGCTCTGCCCCGGCTTAATGCTAGTGAGGGTCAGTCCCACTTGGCCCGATTATTATTTCACTTGGAATGGGCCACTTGTCATTGCCCTATACCGTGCGAGATGCACAGCCGCTCGCACCATGGGTTTTGGTTGTGGGTGGCTATCGACAATGTCGCCGCTTTGATTGGCCACAGCTAGGGCCTTGGCCCTGTTGGCCTTTTATGGGCCTTGGGTCGCCCCCTTTCAGCCCTCTCCCCTGCCCTTTGGGCCGCGTGTGCATGTGGCCACGCGTGTACTTCTAGGTTAGGCACCGCATTTGGGCCGCCTAACCATCAGTTGGCTTTGCCACCGAGTGAAGTTGACCACTAGAGCCTCCTCTACCTCTCCTCTATCCTCTAGCATTGCCCCATGCTCTCCGCCCGTATGTGGGCCTTTGTTGACGCGAAATCATTGCCGTTGGGTGCTGTCCATGCCCGATTTTGACGTCTTGTGGCCGGCTGAGCACGTCTTAGCCTCCGGCCCATCTTCAGTGAGTACACCATTGACATCTAGTCGTACTGCCACTTATGTTGGCACGACATTTCTCCCAGCCGCCCTAGTGTGCCACCGTGGATCGTGGGTTTTGCCGCATTGATTTCTAACACCTTGTTTGGCCGTGATTGTTTCCGGCACTTCTTAAAATCTTCAGGACAACAACTCTCTCAGCCAGGCAATGGTTTTGACCGCCAACTCCGTCACCGACACTGCCGCTGTCGTGTGCTCGCCATCGAATGTTATGATTATGAGGTAGGGGAGCTTTGAACTCGTAAATTCATGATAGCATGCTTTGAATGAGTAGTAGCATGCTAGGATTGTATGATTCCATGCTTTGGATGTTAAGTAGCGATCCAATTGCATGATGTGCATGTAAGCATGATTATATGGTATGTTGAAATGCATATGACATGCAGGTTGGCTATAAGTACGTTGTATGTATGCATGTGCTAGTAATGGCTAGCATGCATGTTGAAGTATGTTTGGATTATGTATATGCTAGTGATGACTAACGTGTATGTTTGACGTATATATGTATGTGCTAGTGATGACTAGAGTATATATTTGAAGTATGTATAAATGTGTATGTATGTACTAGTGATGACTAGTAAACATATTTGTAAGCTGCATATGTATGACCGTATATATATGTTATACGTATATGTGATAGACATACTTATGTATGATGACTAATTACCTATGCTATGGATATGTGTAAGTGTATGTGGGCAGAAGTATGGGTGATGGATAGTAAGAGGCGACAGAGGTTTTGTTTGAATTTGGATATGGATGTGTAAGTGTATGACGGATGACAGAGGTTATGGGTATGACGGGCAAGGTTTGTTAGACAGTAAGAGTGTTCATAATTGTACAAGCATAACGTATAGATTATGAAGTGAAAAGTAAGCATAATAAGTGAGATATAAGTAAGAGGGCATAACTGGGTTGACTCTGAGGAGCTTTATTTGGTGATGTCAGTGTAAGATGATTTGGCCATAAGATGGATGACGAAGTATGTAAGACTCTAAGGGTTTGATGTATGATGAGTTTTGTCCATGATGTGGACGAGTAAGTGAAGTCTGTTGCCCTGACGAACTTGGGTTTCGATCGGGCTCAACTTCAGTTTGATCAGTTGAGGACTGTGAGTTGTTTGGCATAATTGTACCGCATAATGTACTTAATTCAAACTTGAATTATAAACACAACTAATGATAGCGTTGTGAGTTTGAGACCTGAGGGTTCGACAGATTAAGTTTCGTGTTTGAGCTAGCCACTAATGAGTCGGCCAAGCTTTTTTCATGTCTTGCCATGGTGTTTATCTTGCGGGATGTTGTTTGTGTGCTGTATAGAGCACCGGACGTCTGATGCTCTGTTGAGAGCGATGTATGTTTTTGATTTGGTCTGCGTGCTGTATAAGCCCAGACATTTGATGTTCTGTTGAGAGCGATGTACATTTCTGACTTTGTATGTGTGCTGTATGAAGCCCATATGTCTAATGCTCTGTTGAGAGCGTTGTATGATTCTGCCCAAGAGTGGCACTGTATGTTTTCTGCCCAAGAGTGGCAATGGCACTATAAGACCCATTATGGTGGGCAATTCTCTGGCACTATAAGACCCATTATGGTGGGCGATTCTATGGCACTATAAGACCCATTATGGTAGACAACTGTATGACCCCTTATGTGTGGGTGTTTATGTTTGTGCGCTCAGGTAAGTAGTATCATGGTTCTACTCTTACCTGTTTGATCCAGTGCCCCATGAGCATTGGTGTGCCTTACCTTGGGAAAAGTCCATGACGTCTAGTCACTCCCCGGAGGTTAAGGTGTTGCCCAGTGACATTCTTTTCAATTTCGACACTAGAGCTTATTAGTTGTAATGAGCTTCAGTTGTCGTTGATATGTATACGATTATTAGTATGAGTACAACTATAAGAGTGTGTGTATGAGCACGACTGTAAGAGTATGATTTTGAGTAAGACTGTACGAGTAAGGTCGTACAAGTATGATTGTATGAGTAAGGTCGTACAAGTATGTATAAGTTATATGAGTAAGCATACGGTAGTACGAGTAAGTTTGTAAGACCCTGGATAAGGGTGTTTGTGTAAGTTTGATTTGATAGTATAATTTTGGCACGATGGTACCTTTGGTATGATTTTGGCACGATAGTGCATTTGGTATAATTTTGACACGATGGTGCATTTGGTATGTTTGTATGCGTATGAGCATGATATTGATTTGCCTATCTACTTTATGTTTGAGTTGCATGAATGCATGTATTTATGGACTTACTGAGTTCATGGTTTGGGATTTCCCCTACTGGGTATTTTCCCGCTGAGTATGAAAATACTCATCACCCTACTTTTTAGCCCCGTTGTACGGGAGGTTTTGCAGGTTTGTGCGGAGAGCTCCTGGGGAGGGACACTCATTTCAACGGTGGATTGATTCCCGTTGACTCAGGTATATGCTTCACTCACTGCGAGTTTATTTGTGCCACGATCCGATGTATTGCGTGAGATGAGAAAACAAGATGTTTATCTATTTTGGACTTTCATTTGGATTAGTCGGTGGACTGTTATGAAACTTGCACTCAGGGATGCCTGGGAGAGATTTATATTTAAAGTCTATGATCATAGTAATTTATTCGTACGTATATTTTTGAGTAGCGCCTGATGATATTTGCTTTGACCATATAATAAAAATATTTAGATGAAAAATTGATATTTAGTGTTTTGAATTATAAACTGTTTTATTAGGTTTTGATTTCTTAATTTTTCCTCCAATTTACAGATGTTATATTGTAAATTTTTTTATAAATTTTAAGAAAAATATATAAAAAATCTTAAGTATTATACTGTCAGACTTGTGTGAGCTTGACACCATTAAAAGTGGGCTTTACTTTTTAAACCCTAATTATCAATAATATTGATATGATAAAATAGAATTTTAACATAAAAGTTAACCGTCACAACAGAGCTACTCACCCCAAAAATCACCCTTTATTTTCTATATTGAACTTCACCCGCAATAGGACTGAACCCAACGCGGAGTCAATTTTAAGTATGCTCCATCCAGTCAGATCAGGTGGGGTTTCCAGTGCAGGGCGGGTCTACATCTTGGGAATGGAAATGTATTTACAAGTTCCCTCCCATGCTTTGTACTTATGCACATAAATGTACTGAAACTCTTGAACTAATTGAAAACAAACAACCTGTTTTAAAAGGTGTAAGGCGAGGCTTGAGGCATTCAACTCTCAAATTTTGGCTTTAGCCCATGAACATTAACTTTTAACATACAAAGAAATGTTAAGTTTTATTTAAAGTTAAAAAAGTAATTTTGCTAAGAAGATGTGGACTGCTATAATATTACGTCTCAGTATGCACGACACGGAGCTACATGAACTAGAATAATGAGATGGCATCACTTCAAGGACCGTCGTCTTTGAACTAATCATTGGAGCACATGAGACGCTTCTGTATTAATTTGGATGCCATTATTTTAAGGAGCAGATAATTATGAATGCCAAGCCGCGTTACATCGATAAATGTAGAATATAACTAGGCAAAGAAAGAAAAAGAAAAGGTGGAGTGACAAGGACGCAATAAATACATATGATAGAAATGCCTATTTGCTCATGGCCCACCACGTGGTCTTTTGTCATCGAGGGCTCTTCATAAATAACTTTGAGTTCTTGAGTAATTTTATAAATATTTTCGGGATCTATGAAAAATAACGGAAAAATCATCACAAGTAACATAAAATAACCTAATTATCCCCTCTTTCTTTTTTCTTTACTTATTAATATTATTTTCTCTATTTATATTAATAACTATATTTTTTAAAAAATAATTTTTATATATTAAATGGTGAAACCTATATCTATGAGAAGAAAAAATAAGCTTCAACTATTTAAATTAAACATAATGAAGCTATTAATATGGAGCAATTTTTTTTTTGGCAAATAGAGCTATTATTTAAGACATAGGGAGTACTTTTTTTTTCCAATACTAAGGCGATGGTTTGCAAATAAAAGTTAACCATTGTTGTTACTATTAATTAACACCTATATCATTGTTATCAAGCAATTACAGTGTCATCTTTGCTCCACTAAATTCTCCTCCATTTTCTTCATAACAACCCAAACTCTTTCAACATGGCGAAGATGACTTTGTCTTGAACTTATCTTCCATGGTTAGACTTGGGGAAACCATAGGTGAGCTAAACTGGTGGTTGTAGGCATGTCTTTGGTTGCAACATGGCCTTGAAGGATTTTTATTGTTTGTGTTCGTGAAGGACATATACAAACAAATGAACACATGGTCTATATGTAAACAGACATATACAAACGTGTCTTGTATGCATTTGTGTTTGTTTGTTAACACCCCTACCCCATCCACCTCCTCATACTCCTTCTCCTCTTGCTTCTCGGTGTCTGGCAACAATGGTCATGAACTGATCGTGGTTAAAATTTTAAGTCTCTTTCTTCACAAGTTTCAACCTTAAAAAATGAACCTATAAATATATTTAATTATTTAAATTTACCAATGTGTTTTAATTGTACTTGACTTTGAGCTTTCTCTTATATCGAAAAACTTGGATTTTCATTAATGTACAATGCTAATTGACAACTATCACTTCAGAGCTAATAACTTAGAGATGAGAGCTTCTAGCTAAATGTTAGTATCAAATTAGTAAAATAAGAGTAAATCTAGATTATCTTCCTCTTATTTCTTCTTTTCCTTCTCCTCCTCTTCTCCCTATTCCTCACTCTTATTGCTACTTAGCTAACACTTTGTAACACCTTGTTCTCCAATATCCTATAGTTGGAATGGCTAAGTGTAAAATTTAAATTATGGGGAGTAATAGGAATGAAATGGTGCTCATTGTGTGGATAGAGCTAAAAATTAAACTAAAAGAAATGGGCATATCGAGCTCGGAGAGAGAAAGTTGTGGATGTTAGAAGTTTGAAAATTAGTTGGGTTTAAAAAATAATATAATAATATAAAAATAATAAAATAATTTCACTAATGTGGGCTTGCCACAAGTAGCATGCACAACATGGTGTGTGTGAAGCCACACGTTGTGTGATGGTGCGAAGTGCCACATATAGTTGCATGTGTCTCACAAGGGTGTGACGCTTGCAGGTGCACCACACGCAAGGCCATGAGTCAAGTGGGTGTGTTGTGCACAAGGTGGTGTGCTTTATGCCATTCTCCCCTATAAAAAGGGGGTATGCTCCTACTAGATTTCCACTTCTATGACCCAAGTTTCTAGTCTTTTATGTCCATGTTCTTCATTTTAAGTATGTTGTAATCTATTGGAAAAACATTTTCATATATTCAAGTTTGCTCTATGTTATGAAAGACTAAGTTTGACAAGTCGGGGATACTAGAAAGGCAAAAGTAGCTGTTAAAATAAATGGAGTTTCCTTCATCACTTTCAAACTCACGTCAAGAGTTGGTAGGTGGACTTAGAATTCTGATGTATATTTGGTAACATAGATGTATGTTTTAAATTGCATGTTTTCTTAAATTATAATTGACATATGTATTTACAATTACACACATGCATATTCTTTATGATAAGAGTATGATATAAAAATATGCCTATGATAAGGAAATTAAACCTTTGGGGTTGATTCCACCTTCAGACCAAGGTGTAATGAGGTGATAGAGTCTTTAGAGTGAGAGGAACGTGGGGTACTAAGAGTACAAAGACCCACAAACAAGAAGGCTAATGATGTGAATATTGTGAACTGCAGTCGAAGCCAATATGACATTTTTGTTACACTTAGCTGTCGGTTACAACCCAATTGAGATAGGTCAAGATTGATATAACAATTTATGATTGTAAAACACATGCTTTACTAACTTATACATGTGACTAAGAAAATATAAGCTAACAACATTACTTGTTATTATTTATGCTCTTTGTCATAACTTTTCTTACTAAGTATTTTAAAATATTCACCCCCAAGACATTAAAGAAGGGAGTGCATAGTGGAAGCATTATGGTGTCAAAGGATTTTTACAATTCTTGCACACAGATAATTATCCTAAATATTAGAGAAAAAATTTATACGTGTATATTTTTGCCCTAAACGGAGCCAATGCGAGTCATTGGACGTAGTTATCCCTTATTTGAGGTGCCATGGGACCCTGGGTGTTACACACTTACCTGCTTCTTCTGCTCCTCTTCGTAGTCCTCACTTTTATTATTACTGAGCAAACACTTAGCTCAAAGTTACTAGTTGTAGGTTGTCATCTATCAATTATTAACTTAGTGTTATCACTTCACAATAAAAGACATGATCACTATTAATGGAGGGCAAAATATTATTTAATGACGGAGAAAACTTAAAATCAAGTAAAATTATCAATTATTGGTAATTTATGTAGTTGAAGATGTTTATGAGTTCATTCTCTTAGATATAAAGAAAGAAAATGAAGTTTTTAAGTGACTCCCACACTGATTATGGCTAGTCCCACCAAATGATGTCGAGGAGGAGAATAAGGTGGAAGAGTTGGATGGCTGCAAGGTAGAGGCATGCTCTGGCGAGTGGAGGAGCAAGGGGGTGATTTCTTTCTAGTGGCATGGGCTTTTCTAAGGGTCATTTCTAATACTCCCTCTGTCCTAAATTGATGACTCTATTTGGAGAAAAAAATTATTCTATATTAATAGTTTCATTTTATTAAATTAAGTAGTTGGGTACTTACAAACTCTACGATGCGAGTTTTACCATTAAATAAAAATTATAATTTTTTTAAATGTAACTATTGATATAGGACAAAGAAATTTTTACCAAGCTAAAAAGACATTTCTGAATAATTTTGTTTGTGATGGAATATATGAACTAGAATGATGGGATGTTATCAGCCAAAAATTACGATGCAATATCATCAGCAATAAAGTTCAGAACATGTTTGTAACCAGCCGCCAATGTGCTGTGAAAAAAAAGTGCAGCCTGGATTATGAGATCACCAGTCTAATTGGGTCATTCCTTCAGCTATTATAGGTACATGCATGTTTCATTCTCTCGTGACTTGTTTAGACATCTTCATCGTCTTCTTAACGCATTTAATGCAGGGGTAGAGAAATAAAAGTGCAAGCGTAAATGGATGATGTGGACTCTAATGTCGTATGTTATGATGCTATCCCTAATTAATTAGTAGCATAAGTGAGTGATGGTGGGTTGCTATAAGACAAACCGTCTGTGGTCCACATTACTTGTACCTTTCGTTCTTATTTTTCTAATAAAGAGATCCTCACCTTATAAATCCATAGGCATTATTGATAAGGTAGAGCATGTTGAGTACCACGTTTTGAAGCAATTTGTATACATTTAGTAGGAAGAGCATATTTATATGTACCTAAAAATCTCCTTGGTATCGTATTTTACTTAAATATTCAATAACTTTTTACTTGCTCTCCAAATTTGATGAACCCCTACTCCTTTTTTTACTTATTACTTTAGTTAAAATAATATTACATCTCCTTCTTTACTTCAGCAATGGCGACTTTTATTTTTCTTCTTTTTAGCCGTCGTCATTGCATGCGGTTAGCCTAGCCATGGCTGCAGCGACCTAGAGGCCAGGGCAGACTAGGCCTAACGGTGGCCAGAATTGGCTAGTCGTGTCCAAATCTAGCCCTAGTCGGTCTATGTACAACTAAAAACTATTAGCTAAAATCGCCAAAAGGCGGCAACTTTGACTGTGATCGTCACATACAAGGGCAGAGAAGAAGAGGAGGCGCAACCTAGCGAAGCTAAAGCTAAAGTTGGGCTAATTGTGCCTTTGATAGGAGTGAATTATGTGTTGTCCACGGCGCAATTGCCAATGATGGAGAAAGAGGGACGAAGGGGCGAAGTAAGGAGGAATATATTCATGTATTTTAGGGTATTTATGAGAAATTTTAAAACTTTTAATTAGGGTGAATAAATAATAAAATATTAAAATAATTTTTGGGGTACATAAAAACGCGTTATAATATGAAATTTAAATCTGTATCAAGTGGCCCAGTCTACTGATAACATAAGAGCAAAAAACATCTAATAGTATCTAATAGCATGAAGTGTGCTTTACTACGTGCACAAGATGCAACTGCTTCATGTCATCGGAAAGCCACGAGCTACCTAAGCTCAGAAGCCTTCATTGCAACCCTCAGAAAGATCAACATCAGCTATCCTTAGCTCCACATTCTTGTAAGTGTACCTACTAGCTAAGGATGTGTACACAAATAAATTAATCCCACCCATGATTGCCAGCAACCAATAGAAGTTGTCCAACCTGCTATTGCACAAGGCCTTCGCAAACCAGCTGCTTCCATCTTTCTATGTGATATAATCAACTCCAGTAATCAAGAGGTTGCGCTAGTTTGCGTCGATTGAGAACTTAGTATACGTCAAATTTTTATTTATATTCCATCCTTTCTCTTTCTCTACTTCATCTCCTCCAAACACCCTTGCTTTTACTGCCGACACCCATGGCACTGCCATCACGGCAATTGTAGTGTCGCCTTTGCCATGCCACTCTTCTAGTTTTATTTGTCATAACTTTAACTCTTTGACATGGTGAAGATGACTTTATCTTGTGTTTGTCTTCTGATGCAGCAGCAATGTAATATCACATGTCAAATGTAACTAAATCTATCGACAGTAGAATAAACTAGAACATTCAATCACTAAACTTGGAATTCACAGAGCCAATGAATAAATTTTGATATTCATGCAATCAGAATTTATATCTACAATATTGATTCAGTTTAGAATAATACAATCGACATAACAAATCAATGTAATCGTAGATCAACCTCCGTTATAACTCAAAACAGTAAATTTGGAAATGCATAATTATAACTCTTGAACTAAGAAAACACTTATCGATCTTCACTGGAGCTTTGGATTAATTTGACTAAGAGCTAGAATCAAGCTTTCAACAAAGCTTCCCCAGCTTTAGATATGGAAAACTAGTGATTCTTCAAACCCTTGCGGAGTTCTCGATCTTTAGATCCAGCAAATTAAATTTCGAAATTTTATCCTCTTTCCCATTCTCTCTTCTCTTTTTTATACTTCAGTGAATGAGCAATTATTAGAGTCACGCATGTTATGCTGATGTGGACTGATGACATGACTTATTGTTTCTTGATTCTTTTGCGTAAATATGCAATTTCCTGTTGTAATTCCTTTTGGCTAGAGGTTGAAGGTAAAGTACCAAACTTAATGGCCATAACAAAATGACCATCACACCCTCATCCGTTTTAATCGCAGCCACCCATTTTTTCCTGCATTAGTGATTGACTATTGTACCCTTTCCTGTTAAAACTGGATTCAAGTGTTCGACATTATGCCTGAACTAGTTTCATTCTTCCTTCATTTTCTAAATTAGCAGAGAAGTAAAGTTGTTTGATTAACAGCTGAGCTCCGCCATCAGGTCTTCCCTCCTAAAAAGGACTCGATCTCGAGTCATTAAACTTGCAAATTTCCTCTAGAGCATAGTAATCATAGAGATCATAAACATTAAAGGTATTGGAAATATTCCATTCAGCGGGTAAATCGACTTTATAGGCATTGTCATTTATCTTTGAAATTATTTGAAATGGTCCAATATTCTTAGGATTGAGCTTGGAATAGGTGCTTGTAGGCAACCGTTCTTTCCTAAGATGCACCATTACTAACTGACCCACTTCAAAAGTTTTAAATCTTTGAGACTAATCAACTTGCAACTTATTATGGCTGTTGGATTTCTGTAATTGTTGCTTCACCTAATTGTGTATTTCAGAAATCTTTTGTAAGGTGGTTATTGCTTTAACTGGTCCTCTTGGTCTCTTGTCAATAAGTAGCAAATCCAGAGTGTAATGTGAATTACAACCATAAACTATCTCAAAAGGGCTATAACCAGTGGATCTGTTGATGGTTGAATTTATAGAAAACTTAGCTTGAGCCAACATCAGATCCCATTGTTTAGGTTTGTCCATGCATAGACTTCGTAACAAATTCCCTAGTGTTCTATTTATAACCTTAGTATGTCCATCAGTTTGAGGATGATAGGTCGAACTGAATTGTAAATGTGTACTTGCTCTTTTCCATAATGTCATCCAGAAATGACTTAGGAATTTGCTATCTCAGTCTGATGTAGTGGTTTTAGGCATTCCATGCAATTGAACCATTTTTTTAAAGAATAACAAAGCTACCTGAGCAACATCTGTTGTTTTCTTACAACAAATAAAATGTACCATCTTACTGAATCTATCCACTACAACAAATATAGAGTCATTACATCTTTGGGTTCTTGGAAGTCCTAACACGAAGTCCATGGTTAGATCTTCCTAAGTTACTGTGGAACTGGACGAGGCATGTATAATCCTGTATTTTGGGTTCCTCCTTTTGCTTGTTGACAAACTGTACAATGTTTGACTACTTTATTCACATCATTTCTACAAGATTTCCGAAAATACCCTTGTTGGACAAGAGTTAATGTTTTATCTCTCCCAAAATGACCAGATATTTCACCTTCATGTAATTCTAACAGTAGTTTGATCCTTAAAGATCCCTGTGGAATGCAAATTTTATTTCCTTTATATTAGATTCCTTCTTGTATAGAATATTCACCATCTCGACCATTGTTTTGCTGACATTGTTGCCATTCAACTTTGAATTCTCCATCTTGTTCATATTGTTCTTTCAGTTCTTCAAAACCTATCACTGAGGCCTTTAGAGTTGTTAAGAAAACCTCTATTCTGCTAAGAGCATTAGCTACTTGATTTAATTTTCTAGCCTTTTTCTTAATAACAAAAGTAAATTCTTGAATCTCACTTATCCACCTTACATACAACCTATCCATCTTGGTTTGATTTTGTATAAATCTCAAGGGTTGATGATCACTATGAAGAACAAACTCTTTATGTAATAAATACTATCTCCAATGTCTAAGAGACTGTATTAAAGCATACAACTCTAATTTATAAGCTGACCATTTTACCTTGACTTTATTAAACTTTTCACTGAAATATACAATTGGTTTTCCTTCTTGTGTAAGCACTGGTCTAATACCACACCCTAAAGCATCACTGTCACGCCCCGGCGATGCCCGACCCGAGCCGAACCCGGTCCAGGGGCCGGTCAAGCGCGCGGGGGTGACGAAGTGAAAATTGAGAAACGATTCTAGCGGAAGACTTAACCCTAACCACGGGCGATTAATAGCAACACGGAGTGCGCACAATCCTTTGAGCAAGAGTAAATAAAAGGGGAGGAAAAGGTGTTGTTTATCACAAAGTAAACAACAATCTCAAACCCACAAGCTTAGTTAAGTAAAGCCCACATCGGCTCAGAATAAGTCATAAACATCACAACTGTAAAATATGACATAAATCCAAAACAAGAACCCTACACAAAGGTTCTAACATAAAGCATGAAACAAACGAAAGTAAGTCACACAACGATCTCCATCATCACACCCAAGCTATCTCTGACCTTTCCTCAAAGAGGCAATCCTATCCGTCTGCGTGTCGCACCACGCAGCCCCAAATCAAAACAAAAAGAGGGGTGAGTTTAACAAACTCAGCAATGGTTTGAATATCACTAACAACATCGAAAATACGATAGCATGACGATATAATCTTTCAAATCAACGATGTACAAGGTGTATCATTTTCTGATCACATATTCACATCACTTAAAAACTGCATCATAATGCATAATTCAACCTGCATGGATGTATCTCTAACATACATATTCCCACATGCATAGTATCAAATCAAACTGCATGGATGTATCTCAAACATACATATTCCCACATGCATTATTTCACAATTCAACCTGCATGGATGTATCTCTAACATACATATTCCACATGCATAATATCAAAATCAACATGCATGGATGTATCTCTAACATACATATTCCACATGCATTATATCAAATCAACCTGCATGGATGTATCTCTAACATACATATTCCACATGCATAATATCAAAATCAACATGCATGGATGTATCTCTAACATACATATTCTACATGCATTATATCAAATCAACCTGCATAGATGTATCTCTAACATACATATTCCACATGCATTATATCAAATCAACATGCATGGATGTATCTCTAACATACATATTCTACATGCATAATATCAAAATCAACATGCATGGATGTATCTCTAACATACATATTCCCACATGCATAATGTCATCACAATCAACCTCCATCAAGGAGTAATCACACATTAACGTCACACAGACGGGAGCATAGACAAGGCCACGAAGGCGTGTCATGGTCCAAAATTCTACACAAGAATTCAAGAAAGATTGGGGTTGTCAATCCCTAACACTGCTCGCCCTGGACGATCCTGGCCAAGGATGTCCCATTCTCACACAGAGAATCTAGAGCAGGGGTGTTCGCCCAGGGACATCTCCTGTGGAGGGAAGAGCCCGAGTTCTCACACAGAGAACCCTAGAACACGTGGTAGCGGGGTGCACACGGCATACCACACTGGATTCTCAGGGTCCAGATGACACACATAATAACATTCTCACAATCCGCAAGACAAGTACACAACTCGTCCCCACATCATTCCATTTAATTAGACTCAACCCGGGGAGTGCACTCGTTCCACACAGGAACTTCAAATCGTTCCACATAGGAACTTCAAATCAAAATATGTCCTTTCGGACTAATCAACTTGCGATTAATCCACGACCGATAAACCCGGCACACAATTCCATCACATTGCATCTAATCGGTCAAATTCGATTAATCACGATGAAGCCTTAATTGGAAATCCATTTTTATGATGCGTGCAGCATGGTACATGCGTGGGCAAAGCATACATGAATCCTAATCCATGATAAGTGCTCTCACCAGCCCCTAATACATCATTCATAACCACAATATTAAGCTTCAACATCATCATTTAACCCCACATGTGTGTGTGTATCTAGTAGAAGCATTTCACATAATACATGCCAACATGCTTGAAATTAAACTCACTACCACACTACACATGTGAATTTTCATCTAAACATGAATTCCAGCGAAAATCATAGAAGAAGAATCGTTGAAATCATAGCTAGATTCAAAACTCAACCACAAAGGCTAAACACATATAACATCACTTATTTCATCATTGAGTCATGGCATTCACCAATATTCACACACCATTAACCACAATCTATCATGACAAATCAGTCCAATAATGATTGTAGTCCTACTGAAAATATGCTTAACCAAAGGGAAACAACCATTCATAATTTCGAGATAATGATTCCAACATCATGCCACAAAACATAAGTCATTCCACCATCTCTAAGCATATATCTCAACTCCATAAACACAATAGCATGCATTTCCAGTAGCCTAACATAGCTTAAAACACTCCACATTCATATAAAATTGACAAGCTAAAGTGGAATCATCAAAATAGACATCATATGCACAACATGCAATTTCCTGTGTAGCCGATCGATCGCCCTTCAGGCCGTTCGATTGGTTACACACAAAAATTTAAAATTTACAGTTCAACCGATTGATCGCCAACATGGCAGAACAGACATCTTCTTCCTTTAGCAAATCCAAACCGAAACACCATAGATAAAACTTCAAATCAACATCTAACACCCTAATCATCATCAAAAGTCCTCCTTGACTTCCAGAATATCAAACCAAACCATAATAATGCAAAACTCTAAGAAATCGGGATTAAATAATTTTATTTTTTAATCTTACCATTAACACACTAAATCAAGCAAACCATTTCGAAATAAGCCAAAAATGAAGAGTTTTACCATGAATAAACAGAGATTTCGAAGACCCATTACTTCAGCACTTGATTAAGCTCGGATTGAAGAGTCACCCTTCTTGAAATCCTTGAAAACACAATGAGTTTGAATTAAACTCTAATAGAAATCGATTTACCCAAGAAATCCCTAATTAAATCTTAGATCTAGGGCTTGTTGGTAGTAAAAATCGAATTTTGAATGTTAGGGTTTGTAGTAAAACACAAATCAGTAGCTTTTGATGGTAAAAAATGAATTGAATCAAGGGAAAAATGGTAGATTTGGAAGAAATAAAGAGAAAAGCCATGGATTAGTGCTTAATTAAAGTAAGCTTACCTTAATCGGCTTCTAATTCGGGCCTAAGTGGGGATTAGGCCAGCTTCCTTCCTTAGCCTATTCCCAAAAATGGAAATGGCTCAGGTTTGCCCTTTTATAGTAAGGGTTGGGGTATGCATAGGTAAGTTTTGGGGTGTAAATATGAAAAGTAGGCTAAAAGTGGGTATTTTACAAATTTAAGTACAAATTAAGCCTAATAAAATTCTGAAAATTTTTGTATGACCTTAAGTATAATTCTAGGTTCATTTGACCCAAAAATAAAATTTTTGACGGTGGTGCCCACAGGGGTCCCACCAAAACCCTAATTTTTGGGAAAATAGTGAAAATTCCAAAAAATCTCAAAAATTCACATTTGGTCTAAAATCACTTAAAACCACTAATATTGAAGTTAATTTTGGTTAAAACAATCACAAACACTATTTATTTTACGAAATCACCGAATAAGATCAAAAAATACGTAAATCCCACGATAACCAATAATTAAAGAAAACCAAAACCGGTTTAAAGATGAGGGTCCTTACAATCACACTTAATTTAAAACACTTTGTTAAAATTAGGTAGTACTAAAATAGGTGACTGAGTCAGTTTCAATTTTAGTAGTTCAAAACTATCAGCAACCTTTTTAGTCCATCGAAATACTTTCCCTTTCATACAATTAGTAAGTGGTGCAGTTATTGAACTGAAGTTCTTAATGAATCTTCTATAAAAGGTTGCCAAACCATGGTTGGCCATTCAACAATGGTTTTGATTTTGCTTTCATCCACTGCCATTCCTTTAGCAATAATAACATATCCTAGAAATATCAATTTGTCAGTAAGGAAAGAACTCTTCTTCACATTTACATAGAGACAGTTTTGTTGAAGTAAATTCAATACTTCTTCTAAATGCATCAAATATTCTTTTTCACCTTTACTATAAATCAAAATATCATCAAAGTAGACTACAACACATCTATTCAATACTAGTTTCAAAACTTGTGTCATGATTCTCATGAATGTACTTGGAGCATTGGAAAATCAAAATGACATCACAAGCCATTCATATAGTCCTTCTTTAGTTTTAAAGGCAGTCTTCCATCATCTCCCTACTTCATTCAAATTTGATGATATCCACTTCTTAGGTCAACTTTGGAAAATATACTGCCACCTCCTAATTGATCCAACATATCATCTAGCCTAGGAATAGGGAAGCTATACCTGACTGTGATTTTATTATTAGCCCTACAATCAATACACATTCTCCACTCTCCATTCTTCTTGGGTACAAGTAAGGCAGGGACATCCACATGATTGGTACTTTCTCTAATCAAACCCCTTTTAATAGATCTTCAACCTGTCTTTGTAATTCTTTGTGTTCAAAGGGAGTCATTCTATAATGAGCAAGATGTGGTAGACTAGCTCCTGGATGAAAATTGATTTGATGTTGTATAGACCTTAAAGGTGGTAATGCCATTGGCATTTCATCATCTGCAATAGTTCTATATTTATGCAACAGTTTAACAATTATAAAAGGAAGTTTTCCATCTTTTATTTGTATTTCCTTAAGCACCACTGCAAATACTATTTTTCCTTCTTTCAGATTGATTCAAACTTGTCTTACTAGACTAACAACAGTACTGGATTTATTTGCTTCTTCTTGTTTCCAAACACTAGGCAGTAACACCACTTTAATACCTTTATGTTGTAAAGAATATGTATTGCTTTTACCATCATGTATTACAGTTTCATCGTACTGCCATGGTCTTCCAAGAAGGATATGACATGCTTCCATTTTAACCACATCACATAAGATCTCTGCTTGATATGCTTTTCTTATAGAAAATATTACTCTGCACTAATATTCCACTTTCATAGGTTTGATAGTTTTGATCCATCCAATTGTATAAGGAGAAGGATGCTTTTCTATAATTAAACCCAGCTTGCTAATTAATAGCTTGTTTTGAAATTAAATTCTCAGAGCTTCCTCTATCAATGATCACATTACAAACTCTTTTAGAGACTGTTCCTTTAGTACAAAAGATTTTATTCCTTTGATATGCACTTTCATGTTTTGTAGATAACATTAATCTTTTTACTACCAAATTCAATGGATACACATGACAATCCAAACCTGCATCCTCCTACCTCTTCAATATCTTGTTTGTCTTGTGTTGATTCTTGTTCTTCTCAAGAATGATCAATATCTTCATTAGTATGACTCACCATTGCACTAGTCTTTCTGTACTTAGGCAAGTCATTCTCTAGGATTGAACACTGATTTGAAAAATGTCTAGGCTGCAAACATCTATAACACTTACTAGGTGCAGGCTTAGCATAAGAGTTGCTAGATTGAAAATTGAAGTTCTTTTCTCCTGAAATATGCTAGAACTTTGAGTTGCCACAACTGATTCAACTTGCTTTCCCTTTGAACAAACTGTCTCTCTTAGAACTTCTTTTCCTTTCTAAACTCCTAAATCATTCCTTTGATATTTTGCATTGTTGTTTACTCTTTTTAAAGTATTAGACAAATATTTTTCAGCTCTGATTGCCAACTAATAAGCTTCATTCATAGTATATATAGGAGCAACAATAACTCTAGCTCTAATAGAGTATTTAAGACCTATTAACCTTTGCACCTGCTGTCCTTTTGTCTCATGAAGATTATTTCTTGTTCCCAGCCTCTGGAATGTTTCTATATATTAAGAGACTAAATTTCCTCCTTGTTTACAATTCTAATAATTTTGAAATAAAATCTACTCATAATCAGGTGGAAGAAACCTAGCTCTCAACATTTGTCTCATTCTATTCTAACTTTTAATTGGTTGTTTACCTTGTCTAACTCTCTCCATTTGCAATTGATCCCACCAGGCTGAAGCTCCACTTTTGAGCTTGCATGAAACTAGCTTAACCTTTTTATGTTCTGGGACATCAAAACAACTAAAATATTTTTCAACATCATTCATCCAGTCTAAAAATTCTTCTACATGCATTTGACCCCCAAACATCGACAGATCAAGCTTAGGTTTAAAATAATCATCTCTAAATTGTGGATTTGGATTTTCAAAATCCTCTTCACTAGAATCATCATCATCCATAAATTGTCTGCATCAAGGTCCTACAACTTGTTTTGTTGTTGCATTATAGGTTGATGAGGCCCTTGAAAATTCACATTTCCTTGACATCTTCTTCTACCTCCATTCATATTTATTGCGTTCATATTTCCTCCAACAAGAACTTGACCTTGAGTAAGAAATTGCATTAATTGTAAATGATTTCATTGTTGCATTCTCATCATTTGCGTGAACATTTCCTATACTATCCTTTCTTCTGCTTCTTGTTCTTCAGCCATAATTTTCCCAGGTAAATTGTCCACTTTGATACCAAAAATGATGCAACAACAATGTAATATCACATATCAAATGTAACTCAATCTATCGACAGTAGAATAAACTGGAATATTCAATTACTAAACTCGGAATTCACAAAGCCAATGAATAAATTCTGATATTCACGCAATCAAAATTTCTATCCACAGTATAGATTCAGTTTAGAATAATACAATCCACACAACAATTTCAATTTCTATCGCAGATCAACCTCCATTACAGCTCAAAATAGTAAATTGAGAAATACATAATTGTAACTCTTGAACTAAGAAAACACTTATCGATCTTCACTGGAGCTTCAGATTAACTTGACTAGGAGGGAATTTCCCTAATCTCTAGAATCAAGCTTTCAACAAAGCTTCCACAGCTTCAGATCTGGAAAACCAGTGATTCTTCAAACCCTTGCGGAGTTCTCGATCTTCAGATCCAGCAAATTGAATTTCAAATTTTCATCCCCTTTCCCATTCTCTCTTCTCCTTTCTATACTTTAGTGAATGAGCTATTGTTGGAGTCATGTATGTTATGCTGATGTGGACTGATGACATGGCTTATTGCTTCTCGATTCTTCTACATAAATCTGCAATTTCTTGTTGTAATTCCTTTTGGCTAGAGGTCGAAGGTAAAGTACCGAACTTAATAGCCATAACAAAATGACCATCACACCCTCATCCGTTTTAATTGTAGCCACCCATTCTTTCTTGCATTAGTGATTGGCGATTGTACCCTTTCTTAAAATTGGATTCAAGTGTTTGACATTATGCCTGAACCAATTTCATTCTTCCTTCATTTTCTGAATTAGCAGAGAAGTAAAGTTGTTTGAGCTCCGCCATCATCTTCCTTGGTTAAAGTCGGATAAACATCAGATAGGCTAAATTTAGTTGTTGATCGCAAACATGCAATGACGACAAGGTGGCTATAGAAATTTTTTTATCATCCGTGTATGTGACATACTGTAAACCCCGCGTTTGGGTTTTTAAAATTTTATTTTAGTCACTGACCTCGGTTCGGGTCTGAGTTGATCTCAGACCCGTCGGGATTACAGGAGGAATCGGGGGAAGGAAAAATTTCCTTCCCAAGCGTCCAGTAGAAAGGGGAAGTCTCCTTCTCCCCTACGAATCCTTCTCCCCCACGACCCTGGTTTTCTCCTCCCCTCCTTGACGTCTCTCCCCATCTCCCCTCTATAAATCCTCATCTCCTCCCTCCCTCTCGACCCAAACAGCCCCTTCTTCCCTGGTTCGACGAGAAGCAGTTTTGGGCAGCTCGCCAGCGGCGACGAGGGGTAAATCTGGGCGGCGAGAGGACGGGTTGAAGAGGGGAAGGCAAAAGGTAGGATTTTTCTCTCTGATTTGGGTTAATCCCTTCTTCTCAGATTCGGAATTACTGTTCATAGTGAAATATATCGTGCACTTTTCTTATTCCCAGAATCACTGTTCACAGTGAAATATATCGTGCAGTTTTCTTATTCCCGGAATCACTGTTCACAGTGAGATGGATTGTATAAAATTTTCCAAATTCTATCATCTTCTCTCCCTTACGTTAGTTATATGTCTTTTTTTATTAATCAGAGTTTTGTTGTGGTTTTCTTAGGCTTTTGTGAGGAACAATGATTTTTGTGTCGGGTTGTGTTTCAAACTAGGCTCAGGTGAGGTTCCTCATTTAGAACATGAATTGTTCTCTCAGCATAATATGTTATGATCATTGTTGTGATGAAAGAGATCCTAATACCATGCTTATGCTTATACTTTGATCTTATGTGTATTATATGTTTTGATTTAATATGAAATCTCTGAGGTTTGATGGGGAGTACTCTCATAGAAATAATCTGTGATTCATATGGGTGGAGTATGGGTTGGTATGTGCTAAAATTGGAGCTGTTATAGCAGTGAAATAACTCTCTCAGATGTTAAGATGGGTTTTAAATTAATTTATGACGTTGGATATGCAACTGTGGCTCTATGTCAAATATAAATATGTTGCCGATCTGGTAGTGTATCATACTTACAAATTTAATTATGTGATTGTTCTTGATGAGGTATCATAAGTCAATTATGAATAGTTGGTGAAAGAAATGAAATTGGGGCAGTGCATATACTGTGTTTTAATATGAGTAATAGTTGATTCACAAGTGGACACAAAGTTCTGCACTAGTTTAGGATGATATCTAATTATGGGAGAAGCTAAATTGTATATGCAAAATTTGTACATGCAGGATTTGTTATATTGTTTTCTGGGTGTCTAAATCAGAAAATCTCTTAGTTTATGTTTGGTTCAATTGACTAGATACCCTTACTTAAAATCTTTGATTATGCCTTAATGTAAGTATGAGAAGAAGTTGCTATGAATGAGGTGAGCTCTTTGGGTTATAAGAAAAGAATGGGACATTGTGAAATGAATTATCTCCAAATTTATTTGTACATATGTATGCTACCACGGTTTTGTGATGTATTGTTTTTAATGATCAGCCTGTATCATAGTCAATAGTTTATTGGATTTACCTTACAGGATATAGGTTGACTTTGATAATACTAAGTTGAATTGTTAGGTAACTGTGTGAATGTGTGTACAGTACCTTGTTGGAATTTTATTATACATATAGAGTACTTTGGGTGCACATGAGACACCCTGCTGTGATTCTTTTATTTTCTATTTGGGGAGGCCCTGCTGAGAATAAAAGATATATATAATGCCCTGTATTAGTGTGAGTGGTATGTGGATTGATTATGAAATGGGGCATGTGAGAGGAGTTGATTGCCTAATTGGTAGACTAAGTAATAAGAACCCACCTAAGAGTGACAGGTTGACATGGGTAGTTAAGATTTGGGTTGGGTGACTCAATTTCAATATTCAAGTTAATAAGACTACCCAGGTGCCACGTAGGGATGAGGGTGGACCCCAGCCTTTGGCAGTTCCCTCCCGGTTTCACGGGTCATTACGAGTGCACTGTCACGGGGTAGCGGAGCGGACTACCCGTGACACGTGCTGGGGCGCACACACGTGGGAATGTGTTGTATACGAGGTGTGCATTCATTTTGGGAACTGCCCTTAGTGTTGCATATCATGTGTGCAGGCGTTGTGGGGAAGGCCCACAACGTTGCGCAACATGTGTGCGCAACGTTGCGCAGAAATGCCGCAACGATGCTCACACATAGTTGGCTATGTTGGGACACATAGCCAACTAGCACCGTTTTGGATTCTAAAGATGTCCTCACCTACCTATATAGTGTTTGAGGGTCCTTGGGAGTGTTCTCGGGTAGTTTTGCGGAATTCGGAGATACCATGCCCGTACGGCCACTTTGGCTACCACTCCAGAGAAACACCATAAATCTCTTATGCTATATAGGGAGGGACATGGTGAACTGAAATGACAAAGCTGTTGGTATGATGCCTAGCCTTGCAACAGGCTGTCCGGATGGCAACGAAGGCTCGTTGCCTTGCTAGCTATCATGCCAGGAGCCCATCCACTGGTGGGATGGGGCTCTCCGACTCGTCGGGCGGCCGTCCGGCCTTATGGCCGTGTTGGTAACAAAGGCCCTTGCATGCACATGGCTGAGACGGATTGTTCGGATGACCGAGTTGCCTAAGTTGGATCCATGCATCACAAGGAAGTGTCCCTCTCTGGCCAGCTCGCTTGGGAGATGGTCCGGCACGTTCGCACGTCCGCCTTGGGACGGGTTTGCTGCTTGGCCTCGTGGGCTAGACGCTTAGTCGAATGGCACAAGGCCATGACCTTGACGAAGAAAGGCTTACTCGCTCGGCTATTTGGCCTTGCGAGTGTCGCACGACACCTATGGATGACTAGGGCCGTGACAGTTGGTATCAGAGCTAAGGTTCCGTCTTGTTGGGCGACGAAGATGACCGTTGGACGAATGGATGGATAAAGAGCTGAATGCAAGGTTCTTCGACCTCGGCAGTGCGGGGTGGATGGACTACCATGCGAAATGTTCGTGGATGGTTATGTAAGCTGAAACGTATGTGTATGGATGATGGCTGATCGGGTTTCCCCTTGGTTTTGGATTGTGTGAGCGGTACTTGGCATCATGGGTGCAGTGTTTACAAGGATCTCATGGAGTAGTGTTCTTGTTCCCTGGGCGTTGATGCAACAAGGTTACCGAAGCTATGCTGAGTTGTTTTGGGACTCGAAAATGGTTGTGAATGGCGGCAAGCTCTTGCTAACGGTGCGGTATGGGACGTATCAGTGGCAGGATGCCTTGTGAATGTTTGTACCCTATCTAACCGGTGATGTTGCGAATGAATGTGCATATTGAACCGAGTTTATGGGTATGCAGCCAATTATCTATACCGATCAAATATGGAACTCCTCGAGGTGAGGATGGGCTGGAATTGAGCCCTATGTGGGGCGGTCATGTTGTGGATGAACATGCAGCCCGGTTGTGGACAGAATGGTATCAGCCCTATCTGGGGCGTTGTTGTGATGGGGCGTGTAGCCCAGGTTGTGAAGAGAGTATCACCAAGGTCAGTTGGGTTCTTCTTGCTAGCGAGGTATGGGACTCATTAGTGGGTAGAGTTCGGCTGGACTTGGCGCTGTGCGCATAGGCATACAAAAAGGTATCAGCCCTAGGTGGGGCGTTGTTGTGAAGGGGCGTGTAGCCCATGTTGTTGATGAAAGAGTATCACCAGGGTCAGTTTGGTTCTTCTTGCTAGCGAGGTATGGGACTCATTAGTAGGCAGTTTCGGGCTGAACTTGGTGCAGTGTGGTTCTGTAATGACCCTAATTTCTAACACGACCTTCTTACATATTTTGTTTATAATTTTCTTAAGTTTTAGTTAGAGCTCGTGGAGACGAGCGTAACAAGTCTTAAAACGCGAAGATCAGAGGTCGGGAGCAAAAGTTATGACCTCGGGGAACGTGGTCGACCGGCGGGACCCACTTTCGAAATTTAAGTGGATCGGTTCTTAAATAGTCTTGTATCGTAGGGCTCGTGAATACGAACTCAACGGTACCAAGAACGCGCAAATCGGAGTTCGGGATAGGAAGTTACGATTTTTAGAATTTTTGGAATTTTTTTGAAATTAAAAATAATAAAATAATATTATATTTTTCGGCGCGGCGCGACTCGGTGCAGCGCAACGTGCGGCATGTGCCACGCGGCGCGCGCCGAATGCGCGCATCGCACGCGTCGAACGCGCGACGAACCGCGCGTTCGCGGTGACGAACGCGCGTTCGTCACGTGCGACCCCCGTTTCGCCAGCGCCAGTGGGCGCCGGCCTTTTTTCCTGGCGGTGCCGGTGGGCGCCCACCTGTTCCGGCGGCGGCGCCCACCGGAATATTCCCCTCCACCGCCTATATATACCCTTTCCGGCCACTTCTTCACCCACATCCGATTTTCAGCCCCCTTCACTGTTTTCACCATTCCCGACCCGTTTTAAGTCCGATTTTCACGTTTCAAGACCTGTTTCCTACTAATTCAAGGGTGCTCTACGCACCGGAATACCCCTCTAAGACCTCGAAAAATGTGCCCCTTCCCTAATCTTCATTTTTTCATCTTTTTACTGTTTCTGGGCCATTCCTAAACCTTTTTAACCCGTTCCAAAGCCCTACCCTACTAAATCAAGGGCGTCTACGCGTTGGAGTGGTTATTCTGCCGAAATTCTCGCTCGAAGGCTGATATATTAAGGCGGGACTCTCTCTACGCTACGAGGAGATTTCACACGTGTTATAGGTAGGTAGTTTTAAATTCTAATCGTATGCCGAGATTTTGACTCGCTAAAGTTTTACTAAAAGTTTTTCTGTTACTTTATGAAAACAAAAGATTTGACTTCAAAATCATCTCCTCCTTTCGAAAATTTCTCCGAGTTTTGGGCAATCGTGCCGTCTGGATAGTTCTCGGTTCTTCGGAGCTAAGAATTATTATGATTTTGGATACCGCCAAATTTGGCATCTGGCGCGCACAGGATTGGGATGTCATGGGTAAATCCCGTCCTTTCAGTCTCGCGTCGCCCCATGGGCGCGGGTGTAAGTTGTCTGGTATCGCGACGTTCTGTGATCGTGTTTTCAGGTTTTTTTCGAAGGATTTCCAAAAAGAAAAATGGCATGTGCACGAAGCATATTCTTAGAACTTAATTCGACCTACTGAGTATAAATTTACTCACCCACCCTCAGACTCTGCAGGTGTTTCACTCAATTTTGAAGGAGTCGACGAAGGGTTTCCTTAAATTACAAGTTTTGTATTACTGTTTTTGGACTTGTGTAAATTATTGTATTGACCAATGTACAAAGGCACGTGATGCCTAATTTTGGACAATCTTTGTATAATACAAAGTATGTTGTAATTACTGTTTTAGTACACGGTGATCCTTGGCAATTGTAATTAAATTTTGTTACGTTTTCAAAAATTGTTTTCTTTTATTCGAAAATACGAGGAGCGTTACAGTTGGTATCGGAGCCAAGGTTCTACTGTCTACTAAAAAGTAATTAAATCAGTCAATACAATTATTTATATTTTATCGTATGTTTTCCTATTTGAAATTTCTTAATGAATTTTTATGTGAAGCTTAAACAGATGTCGATGCTCAGGCATAAGACATATCTGTCAAGCAATCTTTATCACTCTACTGCTCGCAAATTGCCACTTCCAATGAAAGGAAGCTGTAGCAAGAGTATGTACAATGAAGATAAGACACCCATCGAAATTTCAGACTCAGAAGATTTTGAGATCTTTTACACCCCTGGTTCACCCACAAATAGTGACGTGAACGAAATAATAGTTATCCCGGACTCGCCTACTCCAGGAGAAGAGTCTGAAGAAGATCCCTCCTTGGAAGTGGAAGAAAGTGAAAATTCTAACGAGGATAACCTTGAGTATAAAATGGATTTTGACCTGAACGAACTGCCCCCACCTGAGGTCGAATGGGTGGAAGAGCTAGGCGTCCAGCGTCTCCTCAAGGGGAAAGAAACCGGAAGGCATGGAATGCCCGAGCAATGCATGTTTTGTGGACTTTTAACCCACTTTTTCTTTGAATGCCCTAAAGCTAGAACCTTTCCTCTCTAAAGTCTTGACTACTTAGAGAAGAAAGTCTGTAAAAATTTCGAGTAAATAGTTCCGTGGGAACAATTTTGATGTGTACTAAGAATAGTTTTATTATGTAAATAGCTAATGTAACTTTTGAGTGATGTAATGACACTTCAAGGTTGTTATAAAGTAAGTTTGTTTCTATAGATCTTGATGTTACTAATCCATGTTTAGATGACGAACGTTAGTGGTAACGATGCTCAACCTGCAAGTAGCTCAACTCCACCCTATGTTACTACGCCGGTCACTTTGACAACGGGAGATCCTATGATGCATTTCGTGGATTTATTAATGCAAAGAATGACTCAAGGTTTCCAATCGAATCATTCCAATCATTTGACTAGTTCGGGAGATTTTATCCACAGTGAAAAGGATAATCTGTTGGAGCGTTTTAAGAAGCTTGCACCAGCATTTACGGGAGAAGAAGGCCCTGAGGCCGCTGAAAGGTGGACCTTTGAAGTTGAACGGATCTTTAAAGCAATGAAGATCCCCGATGATCGTAAGGTGCCGCTAGCCACTTTCTCTATGGTAGCGAAGCTGCTTTCTGGTGGCCTACAGCAGAAAGGAATTTCTTCACGGTTGGTGATCATATTAAGTGGGAAGAATTTAAGGAAGTTTTATACAATAAGTATTTTCCTCCTCACGTCCAAGAAAGAAAAGAAAAGGAGTTTTTAGATCTACAACAAGGAGGGTTAACGGTGACTCAGTACGAGAATAAATTCGTACAATTACAACGTTTCGCTCCAGATTATTGTACGACGGAATTAAAGAAAGCTCGGAAGTTCGTGAGGGGCCTGAACAATGGATTAAGAGGAAGAATTATTGGCCATCAACCCACGACTTTTGCCAAAGCGGTTGAACTAGCCTCCATCCTAGAACAAGATTATATGGAATTTGTGGTCGGACGTAAGGACCGAGGACAAAATAATGGTTTCCGACCCGATGAGAGGAAAAGGAGACTGACGTTTAACAATCAGAATAATCGCAAGTTTCAAAAACCCTCAGAATCACCTTCACAGCCAAGGGGAGAAAGGAAGCTAGAAAAATGTCCACAGTGCAGTAAAATCCATCCACTTGGATCGTGTTATCGTACCGAAAGAAAATGCTTTTTCTGTGGTGAACAAGGCCATCAGATTAAAGACTGCCCAAAGAGGAAAATGCAAGAAGAATCAAAATCGGAGCAGAAACCAAGGGCTCAAGGACGGGTCTTCGCAATTACTGCTGAGGAAGCTCAAGCGTCGACCGCAGTTATTCAAGGTACACTTCTGGTCTTGGATAAATTAGCAAAAATTTTGATAGATCCAGGGTCGACGCATTCTTTCATATCGTTCGATTTTGCTTCAAGTCTCGGCTACCCGATTTTAAACTTAGGATATGTCTTAGAAGTGTCCACCCCAATGGGAAAAACGTTTCTAGCCCGTAAATTTCTTCGAATGGTACCTTTTTCCTTAGAGAAATGCCAGTGGGAGGCTGACCTTATTCTCCTAAATATGACCGACTTTGACGTCATATTAGGTATGGATTGGTTAGCCAATAACGGGGCATTAGTGGACTGTAAATAGAAGAAGGTGATCTTTGAACGAGGCGATAGGAGTTTCACTTTTTATGGGCTTAAGGATCATTCTAAACCATGTGTCATCTCAGCAGTCAAAGCTCATCGGCTTTTAAGTAAAGGATGTTGGGCTTATCTTGCTAGTGTGGAAACTTATGAGACTACTACGTTTAACTTGAAGAGCATTGATGTAGTACAAGATTTCTCTGATGTTTTTCCTGATGATCTCTCTGGTCTGCCACCAAAAAGAGAGATAGATTTCACTATCGAGTTGATGCCAGGAGCAAGCCCTATCTCTAAAGCACCTTACCGCATGGCTCCTGCGGAGTTAAAAGAGTTAAAAAGTCAATTGCAGGAATTGCTTGAGAAAGGATTCATACGACCCAGTGTCTCACCTTGGGGAGCACCGGTCTTATTTGTGAGAAAGAAAGACGGGTCGTTAAGGTTGTGCATTGACTACCGACTTCTCAACGCCATCACTGTAAAGAATACCCCTTGCCTCGTATAGATGACCTATTCGATCAATTGCAGACGGCTAAAGTTTTCTCCAAAATAGATCTACGGTCAGGTTATCATCAGCTCAGGATACGAGATGAGGATATCTCTAAGACAGCTTTCCGTACCCGGTATGGCCACTATGAGTTTTTAGTGATGCCATTTGGTTTAACAAATGCCCCGGCCGCTTTCATGGATCTCATGAATAGAATTTTTCGGCCCTTTTTAGACAAGTTTGTAATCGTGTTCGTCGACGACATCCTCATCTACTCTAGTAGTTTAGAAGATCACCGAGTGCATTTACAAGTTGTTCTGCAGACATTAAGGGATCATAAGCTATACGCCAAGTTTAGCAAGTGCGAATTCTGGATGGAACGAGTGGTGTTCTTAGGACACGTCGTTTCAAAGAACGGAGTATCGGTGGACCCAACCAAGATTGAAGCTGTCATCAAATGGGAAAGGCCAAAAACGAATGTAAATTCGGAGCTTCTTAGGCCTTGCGGGTTATTACCGAAGATTCATCCATGGATTTTCAAGCATTGCCCTACCCCTAACAAAATTAACAAGGAAAGGAGTTAAATTTGTTTGGGATGAAACTTGTGAACGAAGTTTCCAAGAGCTAAAGGAGAAATTAACAACTGCACCCGTTACGGCATTGCCAGCGCGGTGGAGGTTTTGTCGTGTATAGCGATGCTTCTAAAAGAGGAGTAGGATGCGTATTAATGCAAGACGGAAAAGTGATAGCATACGCTTCACGACAGTTAAAGAAACATGAAGGTAACTACCCTGCTCACGATCTGGAGTTAGCAGCGGTAGTTTTTGCTTTAAAAATTTGGAGACATTATCTATACGGGGAGATGTTTGAAGTTTTCACCGATCACCAAAGTTTAAAATACATCTTTTCCCAAAGTGATCTTAATATGAGGCAAAGACGGTGGATCGAATATCTTAAGGATTATGACTTTTCCATCAAGTACCATCCCGGAAAAGCCAACGTGGTGGCTGATGCTTTAAGTCGCAAATCCGGAGGATTAACTTCCATGCTTGTTAAGGAATGGAAATTATTGGAAGAAACAATAAGTTTACAACCCGAGCTACAAGCTGGAAACAGGAAATCTTTCATTGCCACCCTAAAAGTAAAATCAATGCTAGTTGAGCGTATTCTTGAAGGTCAGAAAAGTGACGAATTAATGCAAACTTTGCTCGGAAGACCTGACTTTACCCAAGGTTCTGATGGAGGTATTCGATTTCGAGGACGGTTGGTAATACCCAAAATTCCGGAGCTAAGGGAAGACCTATTACATGAAGCACATCGTTCTCGATATACCATCCACCCAGGAGGAACGAAGATGTATCAAGATTTAAAGAGAAGTTTTTGGTGGAACGGGATGAAGAAGGATATAGGAGAATATATTTCGAGATGCTTAACTTGTCAGCAAGTTAAAGCCGAACACCAAAAACCTTCAGGGTACCTGCAAATGATTGAAATTCCCGAGTGGAAGTGGGAACACATTACTATGGATTTCGTCTCGGCACTACCCAGAACTTCACAAGGCCATGAATCCATTTGGGTAATCGTGGATCGACTCACAAAGAGTACACACTTTCTGCCATTAAGCAAGAAGCAATCTTTAAATTCTTTGGCAAAATTGTACGTGAAGGAAATTGTGAGTCGGCATAGGATACCGCTATCGATCATCTCGGATCGGGATAGTCGATTTACCTCCAAGTTTTGGCAAGGATTTCAAGAAGAATTGGGTACAACTCTCAAGTTCAGCACTGCTTTCCACCCACAAACAGATGGTCAATCAGAAAGAACTATCCAAACTTTGGAGGATATGTTGCGCGCTTGCACCATGGATTGGAAGGGTAACTGGGACGAACATTTACCATTGGTCGAGTTTGCCTACAACAACAGCTACCATAGCAGCATAGGTATGGCACCTTATGAGGCATTATACGAACGACCTTGTCGATCACCGACGTGTTGGAATGAAGTGGGCGAACGAAAATTGATTAAGTCTGAACTTCTGCAACAGTGTGCAGATAAGGTGAAACTTGTTAAGCATCGTCTAATGGCATCCCATAGTCGTCAAAAGAGCTATGCAGATCAAAGACGGAAGGATATCGACTTTAGCGTGGGAGATCATGTATTACTAAAAGTTTCGCCAACCCGAGGAGTCATGAGATTTGGAATTAAAGGCAAACTAAGTCCTCGCTTTGTAGGACCGTTTGAAATTTTGGACAAAATAGGAGCTATGGCTTACAGATTAGCCTTGCCTCCACAACTCAGCAATGTCCATGACGTATTTCACGTGTCTATGCTTAGGAAATACGTCCAAGACTCCTCTCATGTTCTTGATCAGAGTTTAATTACTCTCAAGCCCGACCTATCATTCGAAGAAAAGCCACTTAAAATTTTGGATCACAAGGAACAAATCTTGAGGACTAAAAGGATCCCCTTAGTCAAAGTGCTATGGCAATATCATTCCTCGGAAGAAGCTACTTGGGAGCTGGAGAACGAAATGCAAAAGAAGTACCCTGAGTTATTCATTTAGTGGATAATTCAAATTTCGAGGACGAAATTTCTTTAAGGGGGGTAGATTGTAATGACCCTAATTTCTAACACGATCTTCTTACATATTTTGTTTATAATTTTCTTAAGTTTTAGTTAGAGCTCGTGGAGACGAGCATAACAAGTCTTAAAACGCGAAGATCAGAGGTCGGGAGCAAAAGTTACGACCTCGGGGAACGTGGTCGACCGGCGGAACCCACTTTCGAAATTTAAGTGGATCGGTTCTTAAATAGTCTTGTATCGTAGAGCTCATGAATATGAACTCAACGGTACCAAGAATGCGCAAATCGGAGTTCGGGATAGGAAGTTACGATTTTTAGATTTTTTGGATTTTTTTGAAATTAAAAATAATAAAATAATATTATATTTTTCGGCGCAGCGCGCGCGTCGAACGCGCGACGAACCGCGCGTTCGCGGTGACGAACGCGCATTCGTCACGCGCGACCCCCGTTTCGCCGGCGCCAGGGGGCGCCGACCGGTTTTCCTGGCGGCGCCGGTGGGCGCCCACCTGTTCCGGAGGCGGCACCCACCGGAATATTCCCCTCCACCGCCTATATATACCCTTTCCGGCCACTTCTTCACCCACATCCGATTTTCAGCCCCCTTCACTGTTTTCACCATTCCCGACCCGTTTTAAGTCCGATTTTCACGTTTCAAGACCCGTTTCCTACTAATTCAAGGGTGCTCTACACACCGGAAGCGTTACTTTCTCAAGACGACCCCTCTAAGACCTCGAAAAACGTGCCCCTTCCCTAATCTTCCTTTTTTCATCTTTTTACTGTTTCTGGGCCATTCCTAAACCTTTTTAACCCGTTCCAAAGCCCTACCCTACTAAATCAAGGGCGTCTACGCGTTGGAGTGGTTATTCTGCCAAAATTCTTGCTCGAAGGCTGATATATTAAGGCGGGACTCTCTCTACACTACGAGGAGATTTCGCACGTGTTATAGGTAGGTAGTTTTAAATTCTAATCGTATGCCGAGATTTTGACTCGCTAAAGTTTTACTAAAAGTTTTTCTGTTACTTTATGAAAACAAAAGATTTGACTTCAAAATCATCTCCTCCTTTCGAAAATTTCTCCGAGTTTTGGGCAATCGTGCCGTCTGGATAGTTCTCGGTTCTTCGGAGCTAAGAATTATTATGATTTTGGATACCGCCAAATTTGGCATCTGGCGCGCACAGGATTGGGATGTCATGGGTAAATCCCGTCCTTTCAGTCTCGCGTCGCCCCATGGGCGCGGGTGTAAGTTGTCTGGTATCGCGACGTTCTGTGATCGTGTTTTCAGGTTTTTTTCGAAGGATTTCCAAAAAGAAAAATGGCATGTGCACGAAGCATATTCTTAGAACTTAATTCGACCTACTGAGTATAAATTTACTCACCCACCCTCAGACTCTGCAGGTGTTTCACTCAATTCTGAAGGAGTCGACGAAGGGTTTCCTCAAATTACAAGTTTTGTATTACTGTTTTTGTACTTATGTAAATTATTGTATTGACCAATGTACAAAGGCACGTGATGCCTAATTTTGGACAATCTTTGTATAATACAAAGTATGTTGTAATTATTGTTTTAGTACACGGTGATCCTTGGCAATTGTAATTAAATTTTGTTACGTTTTCAAAAATTGTTTTCTTTTATTCGAAAATACGAGGAGCGTTACAGGTTCGGCACGTGGAAAGACATTGATCCTGGGAATGGGACTTCCTGGGACAATGAGCAGCGAATTATGGGACCCGAGCATAGTGGAGACTATCCGGTCCATGTTATGAAAAGAGAAAAGAAGTGAATCATGAGTCGTTCGGTATGCGAGTGTGCATCCGGAATGGGACAAAGAAAAGAAACAGAAAAATGAAAGGAAAAAGAGTTTGGCACATGAAGGCAAAAATCGCCGTGCCTTTGGTTGGGAGCTGATGTGGCAAAAGGCGGCACAGTTCTGGTGGATGTCATTCCCACCATGTTTGGGTCAGCATGCAAATGGTGCATCCGAAGAATGTTTGATCGGGGTGTTGGTTGAACAGAACGTGTTCTCACCCCTGGGTTGCTAAACATGGCCCTGTATGCCACAATCGGTTGGCAGGGTGGCACCCATCTTGGATTGCTAGTTTTTAGGTATTTTCCTAGCTAGCGAGGCACAATGGGCCTCATTCGCCGGCGGGCAACATACGCATGTGCAAACTTTGCTACTCCTAGGCTGTGGTAGGACCTCTGGAGGATGTCGCGAGAGGTAGCCTTTGGGCGTTGCTGCATCTTGAGCGATGTAGGAGTTTGGTGACCAAGTCGGTTACGCGAAGCTTGTGCAAAGTTGCTGCTCCTAGGCTGGAGTAAAAGACCTCTGGAGGGGCTTGCGTGTAAGGTCCCTGATTTTTCTACGATTTTCTGGGATTTTTCTGCCATTTTTCTGGTCATTTTCGGCTGGAAAATGTGACGTTTCAGCGTAGGGGTATTTGTGTCTTTTCCCCGTATTTATACCCGTAGAGTCGGGTGTGGGGCTTAGTCGCAGGCCACAGGCCGTGCTGCGCGCTTACGGCGCGAAGTTTGGAGCTATAGCGCGTAACCAGTGAGTTAACGCGCATTGGGGACATAGATGTAAAAATAAAAAAGGTGAATAGTAAAATCACGGCTTAAAAAGCCATCTCCAGTAAGTTTCGTTCCAGAAACTTACAGAAGAAATTTCACGTCCAGAGAGGAGAAGAGAAAACCCGAGGGCATATCCGGTCGCTCCGTTCTCCCTCCTCCGTCGTCGGATTCCGTTGATTCTTGTCAGGATCCGCTTTGCCTCACCGCCACGAGTCCGTAGGTACCGGCCATGACCGCCGCCACGGCCTCTTCGCTCATCCACGAGGTACCGAACCTTTTTTCGGGTTTTTCTCTCCTTCAATCCCGTTTTTACACTATGGGTGTACGATTTTGACATCGTTTGCGGCCGCTCTCAACTAGACTTATGTTTAGTTGGCCGCTAGGAACCCATAGACACTAGCTGGAGCCGCCGCCATGCTTTTTTCGCTCCGTGGTGAGCTACCGATCTTTTGGTCGGGTTTTTGTTACTATTCACATCTCACTGTCCGTGGGATGTTTTGGACGCCGGTGTGTTTCCGGTCGTCGTCCGGCCATCGGATGGACTCTGTCCAGCCTACCTCGACCCAGTGTCGGTAGGGGGTTGCCGTTTCCGACCCCGCCTCGCCCCTATTGCCATGCTCCGCCCAATTAGACGCTTTGGGTGCGTCTTGGGCCGTGGTCATCGGCGAGCCGTATGCTATTTGGCCATTATGGGCTCTGCCCCGGCTCGGCGACAGTGAGGGTCAGCCCCACTTGGCCCGATTATATACTCCGCCCGGAATGGGCCGCTTGTCATGGCCTTATACCGTGCGAGATGCATAGCCGCCCGCACCATGGGTATTGGTTGTGGGTGGCGATCGGCGATGTCGCCACTTTGATTGGCCACAGCTAAGGGCCTTAGCCCTGTTGGCTTTTGTGGGCCTTGAGCCGTCTCCGTTCAGCCCTCTCCCCCGCCCTTTGGGCCGCGTGTGCATGTGGCCACGCGTGTACTTCTGGGTTTAGGCGCCGCATTCGTGCCGCCTAACCATCGGTTGGCTTTGCCACCGAGTGGAGTTGACCACTAGAGCTGTCCTCCACCTTTCCTTTAATTCTCGAGCGTTGCCCCACGCTCTCCGCCCTTATGTGGGCCTTTGTTGACCGAAATCGTCGCCGTTGGGTGCTGTCCACGGCCGATTTCGATGTCTTTATGGCCGGCTGAGCACGTTTTAGCCACCGGCTGATCTTCAGAGTGTACACCCTTGACTTCTAGTTGCACCGCCACTTAGGTTGGCATGAGATTTCTCCCGGCCGCCCTGGTGTGCCGCCGTGGATCGCGGGTTTTGCCGCATTGATATCTGACACTCTGTTTGGCCGTGATAGTTCCGGCGCATTTTGAAATCCTCGGGACAGCAGCTCTCTCAGCCAGGCAACGGTTTGACCGCCAACTCCGCCGCCGACGCCGCCACCGTCGTGTGCTCGCCATCGAACGCCATGATTACGAGGTAGGGGAGCTTTGAACTCGTAAATTCATGAAGCATGCTTTGAATGAGTAGCAGCATGCTAGGATTGTATGATTCCATGCTTGGATGTTAAGTAACGATCCGATTGCATGATGTGCGTGTAAGCATGATTGTATGGTATGATTGATATGCATGAGATGTATGCATGTTTTACGGATGTGGATTATGTATGCGCTGGCGATGGCTAGCAAATATGTCAGTATGCTATGTATGGGTTATGCACGTGCTAGTGATGGCTAGCGTGCATGTTTGAAGCATGTATGAATGTGTGTGTGCACGTGCTAGAGATGAC
Source organism: Saururus chinensis (assembly GCA_035235625.1). Lineage (NCBI taxonomy): Eukaryota > Viridiplantae > Streptophyta > Magnoliopsida > Piperales > Saururaceae > Saururus > Saururus chinensis. The sequence goes on from CP141145.1 coordinate 42,062,339, forward strand.
TAGCGTGTACGTTTGATGTATGCATGTGCTAGTGATGGCTAGCGTGCATGTTTGATGTATGTGTGAATGTATGCATATGCTAGTGATGGCTAGCGTGCACGTTTGACGTGTGGATGCATGTGCTAGTGATGGCTAGCGTGCATATTTGTAAGTTATGTATGTATGACCGTATGTATATGTTGTACGTATGTGTGAGACATACGTATGTATGATGACATTTTGCCTATGCTTTGGATGTGCGTAAGTGTATGTGGGCAGAGATATGGGCGATGGACAGTAAGAGGTGACAGAAGCTCTGTCTGAATTTGGATGCGGTTGTGTAAGCGTATGACAGAGGATATGAGTATGACGGGCAAGGATTAGAATGGATCAGTTTGGGGTGGATTGTATGTTGGGCATTTGTCAGACAGTAAGAGTGTTCATAATTGTACAAGCATAACGTACAGATTATGAAGTGAAAAATAAGTATAATAAGTGAGATATAAGTAAGAGGGTGACAACTGGGTTGGCTCTGAGGAGCGTTATTTGAGGATGTCAGTGTAAGGTTTTGGCCATAAGATGGATGGCGAAGTGTAAGACTGTAAGGGTTTGTTGTACGGTGAGTTTTGTCCATGATGTGGACGGGTAAGTGAAGTCTGCTGCCTTGACGAACTGGGGTTTCGATCGGGCTCAGCTTCAGTTTGACCATTCGAGGACTGTGAGTTGTGTGGCATAATTGTACCGCATAATATATTTAATTCAAACTTGAATTATAAGTACAGCTAATGATAGCGTTGTGAGTTTGAGACCTGAGGGTTCGACGGATTAAGTTCCGTGTTTGAGCTGGCCGCTAATGAGTCGGCCGAGCATTTATCATGTCTTGCCATGGTGTTATCCTGCGGGATGTTGTCTGTGTGCTATGTAGAGCACCGGACGTCTGATGCTCTGCTGAGAGCGACGTTGTTTCTGATTTGGTCTGCGTGCTGTATAAGCCCGTACGTTTGATGCTGTTGAGAGCGATGTATGTTTCTCGACTTTGTACGCGTCTTTGTATGAAGCCCAGACGTCTGATGCTCTGCTGAGAGCGATGTACGTTTCTGATTTGGTCTGTGTGCTGTGTAAGCCCAGACGTTTGATGCTCTGTTGAGAGCGTAGTACGTTTCCGCCCAAGAGTGGCACTGTACGTTTCTGCCCAAGTGGCACTATATGTTTTCTGCCCAAGAGTGGCAATGGCACTATAAGACCCATTATGGTGGGCAATTCTCTGGCACTATAAGACCCATTATGGTGGGCAATTCTCTGGCACTATAAGACCCATTATGGTGGGCGATTCTATGGCACTATAAGACCCATTATGGTGGGCAACTGTATGACCCCTTATGTGTGGGTGTTTATGTTTGCGCGCTCAGGTAAGTAGTATCATGGATCTACTCTTACCTGTTTGATCCAGTGCCCCATGAGCATTGGTGTGCCTTACCTTCGGAAAAGTCCATGGCGTCTAGTCACTCCCCGGAGGTTAAGGTGTTGCCCAGTGGCATTCTTTTCCATTTCGACGCTGGAGCTTATTAGTTGTAATGAGCTTCAGTGGTCGTTGATATGTGTACGATTATGAGTACGACTGTATGAGTGTGAGTATGACTGTATGAGTGTGAGTACGACTGTATGTGTATGAGCAGGACTGTAAGTGTATGAGTATGAGTAAGACTGTAAGCGTACGAGTATGAGTAAGACTGTAAGCGTATGAGTATGAGTAAGACTGTAAGCGTATGAGTATGAGTAAGACTGTAAGCGTATGAGTATGAGTAAGACTGTAAGCGTATAAGTATGAGCACGACTGTAAGAGTATGAGTACGATTGTGAGAATATGGTTCTGAGTAAGACAGTAAGTATGATTTTGTGCAGACTGTACGAGTAAGGTCGTACGAGTCTGATTGTACGAGTAAGGTCGTACATGTATGAGTAAGCTGTATGAGTGAGCATACGATTGTACGAGTAAGGTCGTACAAGTATGCGTATATTGTATGAGTATGCGTACGGTGGTACGAGTAATTTGTATGACCCTGGATAAGGGTGTTTGTGTAAGTTGTTTGGATAGTATGATTTTGGCACGATGGTGCCTTCGGTATGTCTGTGGCACGATAGTGCATTTAGTATGATCGTATGCGTATGTGCACGATATGATTATATTATGTTGACTGCTTCATGTTTGAGTTGCATGATGCATGCATTTTTGAACTTGGAGTTCACCGTTTGGGATTTCCCCTACTGGGTATTTTCCTACTGAGTATGAAAATACTCACCCTACTATTTTTAGCCCCGTTGTACGGGAGGTTTTGCAGGTTGTGCGGGGAGCTCCTGGTGATGGACGCTCGTTTCAGCGGTGGATTGATTCCCGTTGACTCAGGTATCAGCTTGACTCTCTGCGAGTTTATTTGTGCCACGATCTCCTGTATTGGGTGAGATGAGAACATAAGATGTTTATTCTGGACTTTCATTTGGATCAGTCAGTGGACTGTTATGGGACTTGTACTCAGGGATGCCTGGGAGAGTGATTTGTATTTAAAAGTCTATGATCATAGCAAAATTTATTCGTACGTGTGTTTTCGAGTAGCGCCTGATGATATTTGCTTTGGCCGTACGATGATTGACCATATGTGGATGTTTTAAATTATAAACTGTTTTATCAGGTTTTGGTTTCGTCATTTTTCCTCCGATTTACAGACGTTATATTGAAAAAATTTTCCGTGAATTTTAAGGAAAATGTGTGAAAAATCTCGGGCGTTACATTGCGAGAGGAGGCCTTAGGGCGTTGCTGCATCTTGAGCGGTGTAGAAGTTTGGTAACGAAGTGTTACGCGAAGCTCGAGCAAAGTTGCTGCCTCTAGGCTGAGGTAGAGACCTCTGGAGGGGATCGCGAGAGGAAGCCTTAGGGCATCGCTGCATCCTGAGCGGTGTAGAAGTTTGGTAACAAAGTGTTACGCAAAGCTTGGGCAACGTCGCTGCTCTTAGGATGGAGTAGACAGCTGGAGGGGATCGTGAGCGGAAACCTTGATGGATCGCTGCATTAAGTGTGGTGTAGTAGCTTGGTGATCACACCGGTCACGCGAAGCTTGAGCAAAGTCGCTGCTCCTAGGGTGGAGTAGGCCTCTAGAACGTATCGCGAGGGGAAACATGACTGAATCGGGTGGCCAGGAACTTTGAACGGTGAAGACCCAGACATTGTAATCATGAGCTTTGTTATAAGTGGGGGCGGCATTCGACTCTTGGGAGACGTCAATGGGCTAGACAAGAGTGTTGAGGCCTGGAGTCATGGTGTAGTCTTGTTGGTGGGAGCTGCAAGGTTTGGCTGAAGTGTAGGCAGAAATCGTCTGAAGTGTAGGCAGCTTGCTAGCATTTCGAGTGCAGGGCCGGCTTCCCGAGTGGGAGCCGGGCATCATTTGGTGTATCCTTTCTCGGTCGTTGTGCAGCACTAACTAAAGTGGAACAGTTGGGGGCACCTACTTATCAAAGCAATCTTTTCGCAGGGTACTTTGCCTGTATTGAGGGGCAAGGTGCATTGAGCAGAAACTTCATCATGCAATGGTTTAGCCCAGTCGAGGGCCTATGGGTGGAAGTCGGTCTCCAAAGCATGCAATCTACGGAATGATCCCAGCCGTGGTGTGCACAGATTTCAGTGTCACAAGAAATGAGTTAACCTTCGTCGCAATGTTGTACCACGGTTGGAAGCTAGAGAAAGACCCCCTGGAGCCGTATCGTTGACGAGGGCGTCAACGAAGTTAAGTGGGGGAGAATGTCACGGGGTAGCGGAGCAAACTACCCGTGACACGTGCTGGGGTGCACACACGTGGGAATGTGTTGTATACGAGGTGTGCATTCATTTTGGGAACTGCCCTTAGTGTTGCATATCATGTGCGCAGGCGTTGCGGGGAAGGCCTGCAACGTTGCGCAACATGTGTGCGCAACGTTGCGCAGAAATGCCGCAACGATGCGTACACATAGTTGGCTATGTTGGGACACATAGCCAACTAGCACTGTTTTGGATTCTAAAGATGTCCCCACCTACCTATATAGTGTTTGAGGGTCCTTGGGAGTGTTCTCGGGTAGTTTTGCGGAATTCGGAGATACCATGCCCGTACGGCCACTTTGGCTACCACTCCAGAGAAACACCATAAATCTCTTATGCTATATAGGGAGGGACATGGTGAGCTGAAATGACAAAGCTGTTGGTATGATGCCTAGCCTTGCAACAGGCTGTCCGGATGGCAACGAAGGCTCGTTGCCTTGCTAGCTATCATGCCAGGAGCCCATCTGCTGGTGGGATGGGGCTCTCCGACTCGTCGGGCGGCCGTCCAGCCTTATGGCCGTGTTGGTAACAAAGGCCCTTGCATGCACATGGCTGAGACGGATTGTTAGGATGACCGAGTTGCCTAAGTTGGATCCATGCATCACAAGGAAGTGTCCCTCTCCGGCCAGCTCGCTTGGGAGATGGTCTGGCATGTTCGTACGTCCGCCTTGGGATGGGTTCGCTGCTTGGCCTCGCGGGCTGGACGCTTGGTTGAATGGCACAAGGCCATGACCTTGACGAAGAAAGGCTTACTCGCTCGGCTATTTGGCCTTGCGAGTGCCGCACGGCACCTATGGATGGCTAGGGCCGTGACAGCACGCGTATGACCACTCACGATGCATTTGCACCGGCTCAAATCACAGATCACATAGCTTGTTCTCTGGGTGTTATGGGGAATGAGCTGTGTAGATTATACGTTATGAAATGTCATGCATACAGTAATGATGATAAATGATGATTGGTTACCTTAGATGATGTACATGTATATAAATTTATTAAGAAATCATGTTAGATGTTTTATTCTGGAGATTCATTGGTTATTTGTTGTTGTGTGACCAACGATTGCTAAGATTACAATGTATGTTTTATTTGAGGCTCACGAAGTTTTTAGCTTACGGGTGGAACGTTCGTTCCACCGGGCGTATTTTTGTGCGCAGGTTTATTCACAGAATTGGATGCGTAGGAACGTCGAGAAAGGATAGAGATAACGGTTATAGGGTTAATGAAGGGAATTAGCATTAGTTTGGTTTCTTTGTAGTATTAGTAGTTATTTTGTAGTTACTAATGAACACCCCTTGGGTGAAACTCATTCCTTTTGATTTAATAAAGATTAGTAGGAAGTTTGTTAATGTTTCAGATAAATTCTTTATCCCTTGCAAAATATGCCATTACTTTGTCACAACTTGAGCTCAGGTGCACTCCGATAGTGTTGGTGGTCTATGGACCCTTCTCAAGGCTTAGGTCGTGACACATACATATACAAATAGATAAACACATATCTGCATAATAGATGGATATAAACATGCCTCTTTTGTATCCATCACTTTACACCACTACCTCCTCCTCCTCCGCTTCATATTTCTTCTACTTTTCTGCCCTCTCTTTCTTAGTATCTGACGGCTACATCGATCATATTTAAAAATTTAATTTTTTTTTCTTCACAAATTCCAATCTTTAAAAATGAACATCTAAAGATCTTCAACTACCTAAAATTATCAATATTTTTTAATTGTACTTGATTTTAAACTTTCATTAACATTGAACAACTTGGATTTTCATTAATGACAATTCACCTCTTTTACTGTATATATATACTTACAATTGAACCGAAAACTCAAGGCTGATAACTTCCAGCTAAATGTTGGTGCCAACTTGGTAAAATAAGTTCTCCTCCTCTCTCTTCTTCTCATTCTCTTCCTCACTCTTATTATTAACTAATATTTTGCTTGAAGTTAAGTTGTGAGCTGTCATCTATCAACTATCATCTTAGCAATCAATGCACAATAAAAGAGGCAGAGCACAATCAATGAAAGGCTAAATATTGTTGAGTGTTGGAAAAAAATTTGAATCAAGTGAAAATTAAAAGTTATGGGTAACTTTAAGTAGTTAAATATGTTTATGAGTTTATTTTCATATCAAAGATTGTAGAGATAGAAAATTAAAATTTTAAATGACTCAACCCAATCAATTTTAAGTAAGCTCCATCCAGTCAGATCAAGTGGGGTTTCTAGTGCAGGGAAGGTCTACAAGTTCCCTCCCATACTTCGTTGTTATGCATATATATGTACTTGAACTCTTGAACTAATTGAAAACAAACAACCTGTTTTGAAAGGTGTAAGGCGAGGCTTGAGGCATTCAACTCTCAAAATTTGGCTTTAGCCCATGAACATTAAGTTTTGATACATGTTAAACCAAAGAAATGTTAAGTTTTATTTAAAGTTATAAAAGTAATTTTGCTAAGATTTGGACCACTATAATACTACGTCTCAGTATGACAAGGACCTCTTTGAACTAATCAAATGAGCACATGAGACGCTTCTGTATTAATTTGGATGCCATTATTTTAAGGAGCAGATAATTATGAATGCAAAGCTGCCTTACATCTATAAATATAGAATATAACTAGGCAAAGAAGAAAAAGATAAGGTGGAGTGACAAGGACGCAATATATGCATATGATAGAAATGTCTATTTGCTCATGGCCCACCACGTGGTCTTTTGTCGTCGAGGGTTTTTCATAAATAACTTTTGAGTTCTTGAGTAATTTCATAAATATTTTCGGGTTCTATAGAAAATAATTGGAAAATCATAACAAGTGACATAAAATGACCTAATTATCCCCTTCTCCTCCCACTTCATTTCCACCCACAACCCCTTCTTCCTTTACTTATTTATATTATTTTTTTCGTCTTATATTAATAACTATATTTAGAAAAAAATAATATTTATTGAACGGTAAAACTTACATCTATGAGAAGGGAAATTAAGCTCATATTACTCTTTTTAAAGTACCCAACCATTTAAATTAAACATAATGGAGCCATTAATATGGAGTAAATTTTTTGCCAAAATGAGCTATTAATTTAGGACAGATAGAGTATTTTTTTTCCAATACTAAGGCGAAGGCTTGCAAATAAAAGTTATTTATAATTTCAGTCATTTATGTCCTTTTAGAACTAAGTGATCTATGATAAATCTTCATCTTTTCTCCTACTCCTATCCACCTCCTCTGATCACCATTGCTATTAGAGTTAATTAACACCTATGACATTGTAATGAGGCAATTATAGTGTCGTCTTTGCCACACTAGATTCTCCTCCATTTTCTTCATCACAACCCAAACTCTTTCAACATGGTGAAGATGACTTTGTCTTGAGCTTATCTTCCTTGGCTAGTCTTGGAAAAACTGTAGATGGGCTAAATTGGTGGTTGTAGGCATGTCTTTGGTTGCAACATGGGCATTGAAGAATTTTTAATGTTCATGTTTGTGAAGGACATATACAAACAAATGAACACATGGTCTATGTGTAAGAGGACGTATACAAACATGTCTTGTCTGCATTTGTGTTTGTTTGTGTACACCCCTACCCCATCTATCTACCTCATACTCCTTCTCCTCTTTTTTCTTGGTGTCTGGCAACATTTGTCATGAACTAATCGTGGTTAAAATTTTAAGTCTCTTTCTTCACAAGTTTCAACCTTAAAAAATGAACCTATAAATATCTATAATTATTTAAATTTACCAATGTGTTTTAATTGTACTTGACTTTGAGATTTCTCTTATATCGAAAAAGACTTGGATTTTCATTACTGTACAATGCTAATTAACAACTATCACTTCAAAGCTAATAACTTAGAGATGAGAGCTTCTAGCTAAATGTTAGTATCAGATTAGTAAAATAAGAGTAAATCTAGATTATCTTCCTCTTATTTCTTCTTTTCCTTCTCCTCCTCTACATTTTCTTCACTTTTATTGATACTTAGTTAACACTTTGTAACACCTTATTCTCTAATATCCTATAGTTGCAATGGCTAAGTGTAAAATTTAACTCCTGCATATATGATGTGCAACACTATAAACAGTTTCTACAATGTATACACGCCCAGTATACAATACTTCCACACGTGTGTGTGCCCTAGCACTTGTCATAGATAGTTTGATTCGCTACCCCGTGACAGCTTGCAAGTGTACCACATGCAAGGCCATGAGTCAAGTAGGTAGTTGTGTGTTGTGCACAAGGTGGAACAAAAAATAATTCGTTTCCATCCCTAAACACACTTCTAAACATGGAAATAAAAAATTATATTACTGTACAACTCGTATCCCAAAAATAAAATAAATACATATTATTTTAAAAAAATCCAAAAAATTAGGAATATTACATAGACACGATAATCTACTTTCATAAAAATTTTGAGACAAAAAATCAAAGTAAAAGTATCTAGAACGCAATTTGAATCCAAAACAAAGACTATAATAGATTTAAGCAATTCACTAATCACATATTATTCTCTACCCTAAATATGATTAAAAATCTTTAATTTCAATATGAACTACACTATGAAATGCAAGCTCTAGTTTTCCATATCCATAAAAATTCCTTATCAAAGTTCATGCAAAAGCATGCACAAATGGCATCAAAATCTCTCAAAGAGAAGAATCAAGTCATATATCTATATTCTTCCTCAACAAGCATGATCAACATCATTAAACAAGGTGCTAATGAAATAAATCGATCTCAAAACTAAAACCCCTTATCTCTAAGGTAGAGAAATACTTCTAATCCTCCTAAATCAAAAGATTAATATTTCAAAAATTAAGATTTTCTATTATATCTAAGCATAAAACATAATCACTATCAACTAAAGGTTAATAACTATGATAAACATGTGATTTCAAGTACTTCGTTGTGTTTAAGGAATTCTAAGCATGAATCATAAGGTTTTTAATAAATAAATGACAGTCCAGGGTTCTACTAATTGCATGAAATAAGAGGAATTTGGATATTTAAATAGAAAGAGGCATGAGAATTATGATTAGGCATGAATGTCCTTCAATCCCTCATCAAAACTTAAGGGATTAGGGAGAAAAAGTTCAAATAAACTCACCTTGAGAGAGACTAGGTCTCCAAAAATCATGCCCAATTCCAAAAGTTCCAAAAATAATCTCATTAAGGCCCTCATGAAATATTTATAGGTAACTAGTTTATTCCTAATTCCCCTAGAACTTAGGCTACTAAACTACCTTTGAGCCACCTCAATTGGCTCCAAAATTACTATTCCCATAATTCAACTTAAATGGGCCAAAAAATACTAAATAAAATACTCAATTCTAGGTTTATCGCAAGTAATCGGGTTAAGTGCACAGGGGTGGCTGGAGCCTTAGGCAGGTTAGGTAGCTGCCTAAAGCACCACCTAAAATCAAGGCCCCCATATATATATATATATATATTTAGTTAATAAAATTTTAGAGCATTGATGAGAAATGATATTTTCTTTATGCTCCGTCCCCTTAATTAGTGTACTTCTTTTCTTACCTTGTAGCATATGATAACTAGACTTAAATATGTTTGAAAAATCACAAAGTCATCCACCATACTCACTTGCTATAATTAATTGTAGTCACTTGCCATACTTAATGAGCTTGAATTATTCTATTTCAAGTCCCAAAGGAAACCACATATACCCAACGGTTACTTGCTTTAATTCATTGCCATAGAATATTCAATTTCCAAGGCCCAATTCCTTCCCTGTTATTCTCATTTATTTACCTTGAAACAATTGAAATCATTAGATGATGATAGTTTGAAGAAAAATTGGCTTAATCTTGAACATTATTTAAAACATAACATATTTGCTAATATTGATGACTTAGATTTATTTTTGAAATTAAATATTTTAAAAGAAATAATGCAAATACAAACACTCACCCCAATTGAAACTCTAAACTATATAAAAAAAATTAGATTCTTTTCTAAATGCATGTATTGCTTATAGGATATTATTGACAATACTTGAAATTGTTGCTTCTGTAGAAAGAAGCTTTTCAAAATTAAAATTAATAAAATCTTACTTACGATCAACAATGTCACAAAAAAGATTAAATAAGTTAGGAATTTTATCTATTGAAAAGGATATGTTAGCAAAACTTGACTATAAAAATTTAATTAGTAAATTTGCCACTCAAAGAGCAAGAAGAATAAATTTTAAGTAAAATTATTTAATTAACATCTTAATATTACATTGAATACTAAAAACTAACATTAGATATTTCACCTAAGGCTCCCAATTACCTTGACCTGGCCCTATAATTGGATACGACTCATTTAAAAAGTTTCTAATCGTAGTAGTCTAAACTCTAAATTCAACCTATTTAGAAAGTTATTTAAATAATAAGGTTAAACTCCTTAAATTTAAACATGTCATCCATTAAAGGATTAGAAAATTCATGGATCTTCTAGGGTTTATGGCCGCTCCCACTAGATGGGTGACGAGAAGGAGAAAAAAGGGGAAGAATGAGGTGGTGGGGGTTGGGGGGCTTAGGGGTAAATGTAGTGGTTGGATGAGTGAAGGAGCAGCGGCTTGTGATAAAGTGGTATAAAAGAGGGGTAGTTAGGTCTTTTGCCACTTGTTTGAGCTTTCCCGTGTCTTTGGGGTCATTTTTTATGACACTTATAAGTTGCAAATATTTTTTTTTAAAAAATGTGACTACTTATACCCCATTAAATTCCTATGTCTCTCATTACCTGTTTACCACAACTATACCTATTAAAATCTTTCACTCATCCCCCACCTTTAAAAAAGAATTTCAACCTCACTTTACCCCCCACCATCCCCTATCATTCTTCTCCGGTAGATTGGCACCGACCTATGTCATCACCAATGTTGGGACCTGATCTAAGCCCCACCTTCTCCTCCTTTCTCTCTCTCTCTCTCTCTCTCTCTCTCTCTCTTTCTTTCTCTCTCCTGTGGCCACGGGGACAAGGCCTAGCCAGGCGAGCCAAGCCTGGCCCAATCTAAGCATAAACCAGAAAGGGGTTTGCGGGCCTGGCTAAGTAGGGCCTGCCTATGGTCAATAGCGCCAGCTAGACAACCCTAATTGTAGCTAGAGCCAAGCCTAGCCTAATTAGCCCAACTTGGGTCTAGCGGTTGCCAGCTGGTTGCGGCCTGGCCATTTGCCTTAAAAAAAGAGAGAAAGAAGAAAAGATGTGGCATTTATTACTTCTATTGTGCTTTGCCGGATTTGGAGAAAGAGCCTACTTTTAGGGCTCAAGTAAGGGAAAGCAAAGGGGGAAGGTATGGGGTAAGTGGAGGAAATTGGTGGGGGAAAATAAGAGGTTTTTTACTCTCCTCGGCGGTTAGAGGAGTGTAAATAGCCACGTTTTTTTTTAAATACCCATGAGTATATAGACATTTTAAAAAAATCCTCTTTATGGTGGGACATGTGATTAAGAATAATGGGATGTTATCGGCTAAAATTTTCAAACGCGGCAATGAAGCCACCAAGATGCTGAAAAATGCTTCTTAAGTTCACCAAGGTTTTTAACCAGCCGCCAAGATGCTGTTAAAAAAAGTGCATCCAAGAGTTCTAGATTATGAAATCACCGGTTTAGTTGGCCGTTTTTTCGGTCATTTGAGGTACATGTTCCATTCTCTTTAATAGGAAATCTTCATCATCTTCTTAACAAATTTCATGCAAACTTAAATGGATGATGTGGACTCTAATGTTGTATGTTATGGTGATATCTCTTACAAGCATAAGTGAGTGATGGTGGGTTGCTATAAGACAACTTCCTGTGGCCCATATAACTTGGACCTTTCGTTCTTATTTTGTTGATCAAGCGATCCTCTCACCTTAGAAATCGATAAGCATTATTGGTGTGATTGAGTATGCTGAATACCACATCTCGTAGCAATGTGCATATATAAATTTAGTGTGAAATTGAGATCCTGCACAACCGCTGTCACCTGACAAGTAATTAGTTACTCTAGCCCATGAAAGGAAAATCTTAGAATGGTAATGGCTACAAGGCCTACAACTATCCAAGCGGACAGTCCTACTGATAACATAAGAGCAAACATTTTAGTATTATCTAATAGCATGAAGTGTGCTTTACTATAGTAGATTCTACTGCTGCAGGTATTCGGAAAGCCATGAGCTACCTAAGCTGAGAAGCCTTCATTGCCACGCTCAGTAAAATCAGCATCAGCTATCCTTGACTCCACATTCTTGTAAGTGTACCTACTAGCTAAAGCTGTGTATACACATAAATTAACCCCACCCATGATTGCTAGCAACCAATAGAAGTTGTCCAACCTGCTTTTGTTCAAGTCCTTCGCAAACCAGCTGCTTCCCTCTTTCTCTGTGATACGATCAACTCCAGTAATCAAGAGGCTGCTTATAAAGTTTGCAACCCCGATCACGCTAAGATAAAAAGCTATCCCAAGGCTCCTCATCGTATCTGGGACTTGCTCATAGAAATATTCTTGTAACCCAACCACTGCAAAAGCGTCGCCTATGCCAAAGATTATGAACTGAGGCGCCAGCCAAAAGACACTCATTGAAGAGACGCCAGCCTCTTTTACCGAATGCAGCCTCTTCTTTTCCACCATGGCTGCTGTGATCATTGCAATCACAGAAAAGGCCATGCCAATTCCTATTCTCTGGAGGATGCTGATTCCTCTCTCGTTGCCCGTCATTCTTCTTAAGATGGGCACCGCAACCTTGTCGTAGATACATACGGTAACTATCATTCCTATAATGCAGAAAGAGAAGATTGAAGCCGGAGGCATAGTGAAGCTGTGGGTCAGCTTCCGGTTCATGGTGCTCCCTTGCTTGATGAAGAAGGTCGTAGATTGCGAGATGCAGATGCCGAAGACCAAGGATGCCAACCAAATGGGGACCATGTTGAGGACAAGTTTCATCTCCTCCACTTGGGTCACGGTTGCTAATTTCCACGGGTTCAGCTTCTCTGTTGTCTGCCTTTCCTCCTCGTCAATGATTGCAGCTTTGTCTAAAAATCTGAGATGAAAATGTTAATTACACAGTTAGATTGTCGTGCTTAGAACCCATTTAGACACGTTTCTCAACTAGAATTCGATTCAATGAGGACCAAATGAAGTAGATGGCCTTCTAAACTTTCTGGGTTGACTACTGACTAGCCTTCCGTGGGCTTACCTGAGTTTATTCGTGTGGCACAGACGCCTCCTTTTGCTTCGCTCTGACTCAGTCACCTCATACAGTTGTAGCGGACTTGGAGGATGAGGGAGATTACGCTTGGACAGGGCAGCAACCAAGACTTGTGCCATGGGTGTCAGGGGGCTCCCACTGGGCACCCGATATCGGTAAAATGGAGTCCCAGTCAGAAAGACAGCAAGGCTCATTACCATGACCGAAGTAAGGATAATATCTGCAACCCCCCAACCCACGAAGTCTTGCACGTAGACAACTACAGTAACCCCGAGCATCACTCCACCGCAGAGCCAGATATTCCACCAGTTGAAGTATGACATCTTCTTCTTCCGCTCTTCCACGTGATGGTCGTCGAATTGGTCAGCTCCGAAGCTCTCCAAGGAAGGCTTGTGTCCTCCAGTTCCCATGGAGATCAAGTACATGGCAATGAAGAAGATCACTTCGTGAACATTTTTGGCGTTTTGGCATGGATCCGCATCACAAGGTTTGAGGCTGGGGACATATCGTGACATTGTCAAGAGGCATAACCCCTGTTTTCAAAAAGCAAAAAATGCGAGCGTTCTCGTTCAGATTAAGTGATATAGTCATCAGATTTACTGTATTACTGAGTTTGTCCAATCAGTATTTACTCATTCAGAAGAAATTTATTATGTTCTATGAGATTAAGCGTAGTTCCCTTAATAGAGTACATATTTTTCAGTGCCTGCTTTTCAAATTTCATCCACTTTCATAAAGATAGCACAATACAGAAGCAATGATTTTGATCTGGGACTGCTATCAGTAACCTCCTTATAACGTGTGGCACGGGGTTACTTATTTTACTTTTCATAATCTACAAACGCGAAACTGTTTGTAGAATCGGTTGGCTGACTATATTAATATAACAAAGGGAAAGGCTGACAGAAAGGAGCATTGTGATGAGAGGCATACGTCATCAACCACCAGGCATCTGAAGCAGTACACACATTTGCTATTGTTAATTAAATCACTATTAAAGAGAACCAATAGCAGCATAATATGTTCCCCATATTGGCATTTGGTGGCTAGATTGCTGCGTCTATAGAGTAAAGATTTACTATGATCTCATAGATGTACTCTGAGATGAGTACGGCTTACTTTACAAGGTTCGGAGAAGGGAGCTTACCAAGAGATAGACTACAGAAGAGATAACAATAGCTCTGTATCTTCCTATATAAGCATCAGCAAGAAATCCTCCAATTAATGGCACCAACGTAGTAACTCCTGTCCAATAGTTGACATTTTTTGCTGCCGTTTTAAGATCTTGATCCAGCACTTTGGTGAGGTAGGTGATGAGATTTGTGACTATTCCAAAGTAGCACAGCCTCTCACTGAACTCAATTGCTGCATCCAAAAAGGAGGCATTAGAAACAAATGAAATGATATATTGTGCACAACAAAGATGATGTCCCATGTTTAATATCAGAAATTTGAAACCTTGTTTTCTGTTTGAACAGTTAGTGGATTAGTCAAGTCACTCCAGGAAATTAAGCACAGAAATCTAAAACTATGGTCTCATGATCATATACTAATCGGTTCCTCGTCAATATTTAGTCATTAATGACATTTGCCTAAGCATTCCCCTTATCATAATTTCAGAAGCATCATGAACGCAAATTTAATTAAGCAGAATGATATGGATAAGTCATAGACTATTACAGGTGTAGTTGTAGGGGTAGCTCATTACCTACGACGAACAGGGATGCTTTCCATGCACCAGTGGAAGCTCTAAGAGGAATGCCACCTTTGTGATCGACTGTAAAGTCATAGACCCATTTCCCCTCATGACCTTCACATGCTCTTCTTTGCTTTTCTTCCAGTTGTAACTCCATTTTTGCAAAACAAGAAGTGGGCATGTACGTTTCTACAATTATTATAGAACCCAGAAGTAAGAAGTGGACTGGGGGAAGAACAAGGTTCACACCTGGTTTTATAGTAGACTGGAAGGTTTCACTCTTTGGAAGAGTTAATAGTGTGGCTATGATTGGACGGAAAAAAGATTCATTCTCCACTAAGTTGAAGTGTCAATTTATTGGTATACATGTGTGTTGCGGTTCCTTGAGTGACTATACCCACTAGTTGACTGAAGTTGAAATTCATACTTATCTATAAATGCATGAAAAGAAGGGAAAGTTCAATGCCGACAGAATGTTATTTCGAAAGATGGAGGATTTCAGACCAAAATAGAGACAAAAGCGAGTGGGAGTAGGAGGGTTTCTTGGGGGATGAAAGTAGTGGAAAGTTGACTCAAATTTCACCAGCGTAGTGTCGTTAGTGGAGCTCGGCCATATCGCGGAAAATTGATGGCGCACCATCTAGCGCACGGGTGAACTTATACTACAATCCACATGTCGCAATTCGCATATTACAACTTCCATGTGTTTATCATCCTTGCATATATTTATGTTTTGAATAATTTAAATTTTAGTCTCCAAACAAATAAACCTTTTGTTTTAGTAAGGAGAGAGGAATTTGTATATTTTTATACAATTTTAAATACCAAAAAAATAACTATGATATCCCTATATTAGTTGTCATTTTGTTCTAAGCATATGCTCTACATTAATTGTCACATTAAGTTGTCATTTTGTTCTACGCATATGCTCTACATTAATTGTCACATTAAATATAACTTTGACATATTTTCACATCACGTGCAGATTGTAATGTGTTAATTTTAGTCTTTTCTTAATTTAAAGGGTTAGGGGTATATTAGAGATTTTTTGTATTTTCACATTTTTTCAAAACAATGATGTATTGTACCAAAAAGTGTAAACAATATCGAGCACTGAAAGTTTTTTTTTTATTTATTTGAAAAACTTGTGCAACGGTGCCCCCGTGCACATAGTCAAACTATAGTCAGCACCTAGTCTATGTAGCTAGCAACTTCGTTTAATTTAAGAGCATAAAATAAAATAAAATAATATTTTTACTCTATTTTTTTTAATATTAAAACTTTACTCAAACTTTTGGTCAGGTGAGACTTATCTTTCTCAGTCCAATCAAAGCTCAAGTAAAGTTTTAATGCAAAACAAGTCGATTAAAAATGTCTAAGTGCCGAAAATGAAAGGGGTTTACACAACTCCCAATAAAGAGATTCATCCAATTGCACAAGGTCTTGCTACTACTCTACATTGTACCGACTTTAGTTTCAAAATATATAAACCACAATCCCCAGCTAGAACCAAGATATTACTTACACTAAAGCGGGTCCATCTGTGTTCATGAACTGGCCACCATAGTCCACATAAGACATCACATAGGATTAAATTGCCCTCCACTTTAACAAGGATAGTGAGTGTTAGAGTATTCCCAATGAGGGATGTCAAATTGAGCCGATAAATGGCTCATCCATACGCCGCGGCAATTTGACAACCCATAAACTCAAATCATATATGTTACATGAAAAAAGAGATACAAAGAAAAAAGAAAGAAAGGTGGAACCGTGATAAAAGGAGGGGCCGGGGGACATTTCCACATAGGAAATGACACCCTCGGTTGGAAATGGTGGGGCGCCATTTCCTAGCGGTTTTTATGTTACACAAATGGCATCCAACGTTGGAGATGCTATTAGATCAAATGAAAAAAAGCCCAACCTTTGGGTCAACTGATGAAAGGCAAGAGTAGAGGGTGGTAAGAGATGAAACCAGCCAACTAGACCAACCATGCTACAGAAGTACTTGTAGGAAAATGAAAGTATAGGTTGACGATTGTAGCGGAAGAGGGGCACCATGATGATCAAGGACAATCGAGACGCTCATCTCCTCTTCCAGCAGCAAGTGCATGAAGCATTAGGAGTCCCAATAATGAAAGATTATGGTGTGGGCATAAATTACTTGATTAGGAGATTGAACAAATCTTCATCTTTTTTATTTTAGTGGAGCTCTTTATTGCGTGCTACTGAGTGTGGAACAAGATGGAGCTTGCAATCTAAACCCACTGAACTACAGATTAAGCTAATTTTCCCTGAAAATCACGTGGAACACGAAAACATCTTGTTTGTGAGAACAATGTGCACATTTGATTGTGACTTCATTAACTAAAATAATTAAGTGGGTTTAAGTACGCAGCGCCAATTAAGCACAATGTTGAACAGTTAGCCACCACGGGAACCGAACATTCTAGCTCTAGGTTTTTTTTTTCGGTTATTGGTTGAATAGATGATTATTGTCATGCTTTGTGGAGATCACAGCATTTCAAGGTGGTTTAGCCACTATCCATCACACTGATTACAATTGTCTCAAAATGACCGATTGTAAATCATCGTTAGTTGTAAGCACTCGACGCATTTTTATGAATCTCCTGCTCAGAAATATGTGCACACCAATAAAAGGAAGCTGTGTTTTCTTGTTAAAAAAACAGAGAAAAAATAATTTAATATTTAATTAAATACAATTATTAATTTATTACAGAAGGAGCCTTATTTTTGTTGGGTCTTGTTTTTTTTCTCCGCCAAAGTGAACCGCACAAGCAAAATGAGCTGTGTACTTGGTGCTATCATAAACAGTAGTGCATCTGCTTTAACTTTTTTCTCTTTTTCGTTGGCAAAATATGTTACAACGTGGTATTGTCTGCCAACATTGGCTTAGCATGATCTATGAGGGCGTTGCCACCACATGGCCTGCGCTATGTAAAGCATGATGTGAGAGACTTTTTATTTACTATTTTTCCGGCAAAGGTTCTAAAAAATTATTTTGCATTTTGAGAGGGTTGGTTTAGTAATTGTGAGTAATAGAAGATAATTTTTTAGGGGTAATTAATCAATACGTCAAGGTGATCAATCGGCCCCTTATTCGCAAAAACAACAAGTTGGGCTGATTGATCAAATGACATAGCGATCAATTGCTCTCAGGCTCAAAACTGACCAAGGCAAAGAGCGATTAATCGATCAATATAATAAATTATAAAATATTCCAATTTTGACTTGTTCTAATTTGTTACTTCTGGATTTTATTTTCGAAATAGGCTAATACGAGCCTTAGATGTTCCTTATGAGAACAAAAAGCTCTTTATTTTCTTTGGGTATGTAGTTGGCCATTGGAGATGCTTGGATAAACTTATAGTTATATTATATTATTATTTTTGTTAAATAGTAAAAATTATATGATCCATAAATATAAGCATCATTGCAAAATTACATAAAACCCAGTGTTCACTCTTTTTTAATTGTTTCTATTCCTCACAAAAAACCACTATTGTATAAATTATTGGCTAAATTAATTCTAACATGTGTTATAAATTACACCAAACTAAAAACAAAACGCCTTTGTTTTCACTTTTCATAAGAAGACGAGATAGGCGAAAATAATAAAATGGGACAGGACGTTTTGGCCTTCAATGAAATCCCTAAAGTGGTTTTGTTTTTGGGTCGAAGCAGTTGCCATACGACCCATAGGGACCTTTTCTGAATGATAAACTCGAGCAGCTTAATTTACTCATGTTACACGTGATAAAAAACTCCTCCATATTTCCCTAAGTTCCCGAACATTTATAAATTCAAACGTTAGTGTCAAATAAAGCCACTTAAGTTCTTCCCTGTCGTTAGTGGGTGAAATACTGTTATAGAGGCGGCGACGGTGCTAAGGCATCTTCTCAATGCTCAAATCTTTCTTATTAATATAAATTCGTATTGTCAAAGTGTAAGATTTATATTTGTTGATGTAATTGTTAAGAAAAAAGTTTGTATGAGCTTAGGCTCGCCAGTATTAAGCATAAGCCTAGGCATCATAAATTATCAAATTGAGGGGGCAGAAAATTAATTTACCCCTTAAGTAATATTTGTTGTTAAATTTTAATTCAATTATCGATGATGACCGAGTTGATCCAAATAAGACTCAATTGTCAATGGCCATCCAGAGGGCGGCGCATGAAGGCAGCACGGCTAGATGCCAAAACTTCAAAGGTAATGTTTCTACTTGCAGTCAGTGGCGAACTTTTTGTGCTTTTACTTTCTCTTGAAGCGATTTACTTCAGATTCCCTTCTTATCTTCGAGAGTCTTGTCCGTCTCTTAGTCATCACGACAAGGAAATGGACCGTCCTCATGCCAAAAGTTCCAACTTTTGGCACTTCTAGGAAATAGTTTGTGTTGTACGCAAGTTGTGATCAGTCTTTGATTATGAGCCATTCATTTCAGTCTAAAGTGGTGTGTACTTGGTGGGTTGTGTGGCTCAAAGCATGACTCCAAAATCAATAATAATGGAGATTGCACAAGCACATGGATAGATCAAGATCCTTTTTACATATGCTATAACCTCCAGTCATTGCACTGAAGTCCATATCCACCTCCGGAGTCTAGAATCAATTCACTTATAATCAACTGATTTCACGAAGAAACACGGGGCACTGTCAGTGGGATACCCATCCTCCTCAACCGGTCCCTAGTGCTGTTTTACGTTCAATTCATTCTTATCTTTTTATTACATTGGTGATGGATAAGATTTTAAAAAAATACCAAAAATATTTTTCTTTACATTTTTTATTACTATTATATTTAAAATATTTTTTATTATATCTAACATGCATTACCAACCCATGAGATGTTTTAATTTTCTTTTAAAAAAATTAGGTATTTTAGATATTTTTCTAAGTATAATTTTGTGTTAGATCATATCAGTTTTACTTATGAAGATGCCCTCCTTGTGGCTGGTCCAGAGTCAGTTACCAACCCACTAGCAACTTAAAAGTCTTCAACGGGTTATGATGTGATGTACAGGGGGTTAGTCAATTAGGATTTAAAATACTGGATTTAAAATATGAAATTTTAGAATATAATCCAAATTCTTGGATTTGAACTGCCAAATTTTAAAATATTCGGATACCCAAATCTTGTATTACTAGAATCCCGGGATTTGCATTGTTGATTTCAAAATAATTAACTCCTAAATTTTTTTTTATCTACAATTTTAAAATTTGACTAATCCATAATTTAGAGGGTGAGATGAGACGTTACCTGGCCACGATGGTTTATCTGGCAAGGATAGTAGCCTCCGCCAAGCTCAAGTCGTCGCATGAAAATGGTAACCTCCTCCAAGCCATGGAAGGCAGTATCGATCATGGAAGGCCGTATTGGCCGATACGGGTGCATATCAGCCGATACCGGTACAGAACGGGGGGCGATACACCCCCCACTGTAATTATCGATATGTAATTGCTGTATCAACCATACCATATCGATACGACCGATACATATTGATACTGTATTTTAAAAATAATTTTTTATTTAAAAAATTATTTTTTAATTTAAAAAATTATTTTTTAATTTAAAAAATTAATTTTTTTATAGTCATCGATACTCTCATCCATATCGATACAGCCTTCCATGGTATTGATATGGATGATAGTATCGACAATCATAGATATGGGTACGCATCGATGATACGCTTTATACGCGCCAAAACGGTCGTAAACCCTTTAATATACATAAAAAAATATTATAACTAATAATATATCATTATAATACTTCATTTTAGAAGGTCGTATAAACTGATATGAGTGCTCTAAAATTATTTTATTTTAGAACCATACACTTTACTCCCTCTGTCCTCTACAAACTATTATTCCCTCCGCCCCATATTAAGTGTTCTAAAATTAATTTATTTTAAAATTAAATAAGATATTTAATGAGTCATATGAATATTATTGAGAAACTCATACGGTAGATGTTTAAGTAAATGCATAATTGCGGAGCACTATATTTCTAAAAAATTATGTAAACTATATAGACCCACTTATATTGATATCATATAATTTTTTTAAAAATATTTTTAATATAATAAAAACATAGTCATTAGAAGAGGTTGGATTGGAATTATATATTTTTTTTAAGAAAAAATATTTATTTTTTTTAAAAATAAAAAAAATATTTATTTTTTAAATAAAAAATATATTAAAATATTAGAGTATCGATACATATCGGCCTTATTGATATCGTATGCCCAATACGGCTGGTACATATAGATGATACGTGTGGGGGGTGTATCGCCCCTGTACTGTATTGGTATCGACCTCTAGTACGTGTCGACCTTCATTTTCTAGTGCATGCCGGCCTCCCTTTTCCGGTGCTTCTGTCATTTTACAATACCACCTCTAGAGGTGGTGTTGTAAAATTTCACTTTTATGTTATAAGTTTCCAACAAAATCCTCTCAAATCACAATCCTAAGATTTTTAACTAACGCTGTATTTCAAATACAAGAATCAATTGTTTAACCACTAACGCAATATTTAAAATATTGTATTTTAAATCTTAATGTAATAACACTGGATTGTAAATATAGCATAGACAATTCTAAACGACTAACAGGAAATTTTAAAATAGTAGAATTTATTTACAAATCCTAATTTTGTGTTAGATCATATCAGTTCTACATATGAAGATGCCCTTATTGTGGCTAGTCCAAGAGTCAATTACCAACCCACTAGCAACTTCAAAGTCTTCAACGGGTTATGATGTGATGTAGTGATAAGAACGACTACTAGTGTTGATTGATACTCCTATTTTGAATCAATACATCATCTTGAGGAAGAAGGGGTGAGAAGGGGAGCGAATATGAAGTGAATAGGTTAAAAAAACACTGAATATATTAGGCCATGCATTTACATGGCCTAGGCTTAAGCGAGACTATGGAAGTCGAGACATTTCGGGGTGTCGAATTTCTATTTAACAATATGTGTTATGTTAGGAATTATAATACAAATAGTAAGTCCAAAACTAAGTTAAAAATAACAAGTCATTATCCTCAACATAGGGGAGTGAGGATGTGAAAGTCAAGACTTATCTGAGTCCAAGCTCAATCAAGCAAACATAATATTTGAGTCTAGGCTTAATCAAGTAAACACAATGAAATACACAAACGTAGTTTAACCAATCACCTATGTCACTAAATAAGTTCTACTATAATTTAAGAGAAAGTTACAAAAATTTACCTACAAGTGAAGACCCAGATCACTTGCCAACACCCTTTTCCAAAGCTTACAAGAGGAACATAAATAATAATAATAAAATTTCTAAAAAACTTAATAATGTAAGAGCAAAAGAAGAACAATTTTTTTTGTTTTTTCTCCCCTTTCACAAAAGAAATAAATAGTTGGAACTTTTTCCACCAAACGAAAAAAACCCAACTTTTTCCTCTGCAAATAAGTAGCCTCAATTCAGTACTGAATTTTTTAAATCTTGTTTGTGTGCAGAAGCTGCGCTGAATTAAAAATTCAGTACTGAAGTTAGATTCAGGTCATTTCAAGCCTGAATAAGCCTAAATCGTATGAGGTGATTCAGTCAATTCAGTCTCCAAATCACTGTTTTAAAAATTACAAACTCTATATTTTTTAATAGTTATCTTTTATATCAATTTGAGTCTCGAAAAACATGATATATAGGTAGGGCCAACTTTAAAAAATTCAAAATTACCTGCCCTTGTAGGATCTTGTTTGATAGAGCTAGAATTTAGAAGCGTAATGGTACGAAGAACGTGTACATCTGAGTTAGAGAGAGAGAGAGAGAGTTATATTAGTTTAAAGTTTTAAAATTAGGTTTGACGCGATATTTGAATTTATTCTAACAAATTCTCTTACCAAACGTAATTCACTTTTGACAGTGAATTTTTTGAATTAATTCACTACTGAATTAATTCGTTACTGAATTATTTCAGTACCCAAACAACCCCTAAATCAACTAACTATTAGCAACTAAGTTGATCTCTACCTTAGCCTAAAATCTCTCAAGCCAAGTACACCTGAAAAGGTCAAGATGCACCCAAAGGTGTCCAACTCTAATGCAAATCAAGTAAGTCTGAATAGATGTGAGCACTAAGCCCATCTGTCATGCCCCGCCACACCCCTTTTACCAGAACCCAGTCTAGGGTGGTGAGACATGGCACAACAAAGTGGAAGACAAGGTTCATATCAAAGTACGTGACAAGTGTCCTTTGTGCAAAAGTAAATAACAAAAGGAAAAAAAGATAGAGATAAAGATTAAGTTTCACTTAGTTCATCATCACACCCACAATAATACATAAAGCAAATAGTCATAAGCCCTAAGGCTACATAATGTCTAAAGTCATCACATACTATCCATAACATGAAAGTAGTATATTCCAACATCAACATAATCTTGACATAAGTCTAAACGTGACAAAGTAACTAGCCTCATCTATCATGTGTACTTACTCATCATCGAGTTGGTGATACAATCCATCCTGAGCACCTGCATGACATAGCATATAACCCCAAAACAAAACCACAAACAAAATAAGGGTGAGCTTAGCTCAGTAAGGGTTTTTAAATGAAACATAAACTCATGATAACACCACATGCATTCTTCCCATAAAAATCAATTTAAACATACATCACATATCCATTATCTACACCTATGCATCATGAGTTAAATCACATTCCAAATTCGATTCACACCACTTGTGCATCATAAGCTCATTCATAATTCATAACACACATGCAGAACTTGTACAATCATGTAAGTTTTATAGTTCATTCACATTCACCCTACATAATCAAGTGTATCAAATCATATTCTATCCTGCATGTTTAAGTGTAATCATTCTGTATGCATCCTATGTAAACAAAAACATCATTGTCCTTACACAACCTATACCAATGAGCATTATAATTCATACACATATATAAATAATCTAGTGAACATCTCACAATAGAAAAAATAATCTTACTTATCCTAGCTGAAGCATAAGTAGACGTGTTCACCCTGGAAATCCTAAAAGGAAGTCCGAATTCTTGAAAAGAAAAACTAGAACAGTTTAGGTAAATCCCTAACGAGAAAATTACACCGTGGTAAGCCAGTGCACATGGATATATCAGCCTAGATTCTCATGTTCAGAAAGTCACAATAGTTATCATATTATAGCAAATTTTCTATTCTCACCCAAGGAGGAAACCCGCCCTCAAAGGGATGTAAGTAGGGTTCACTTATTCCTTTGTTGGGCCTATATAAACCCACTTACTTACTCAATTGGATAAATAGCCACATTAGACATTTTTCCATTTGGAGGTGGCTAAGATTTTTGAAGGGTTTATAGTGCTCTACCAACTCTCAAGAAGGGAAAACTTCATCCATAATAAATCAATAAGTTCATGATTTTTTTATGTTTTTACCTTAAATCACATTTTCTTCTTCTGTTGAATGTGATTCATGTCCTCTCCTATTCAAAGCTCATTCCTTTACCCATGATTTAGAGCCCTAAATCTTTATTCATGTTTGGGCATAAGAAGAATGATGAGTTTGTTTTCTATTAGTAATTTTGAGTTTCTATTTGGTAGATATATGTGGTTTTTACTTAGGGCTAATGTGACATAATTTGTTGGTTAGGGATTTATTGAGTTTGCGAAGAGATTGAAGGGTCTACCAACTGATTTGAGGTAAGCATTTTTTGTTTGATGAAGTTTTCCTAACATTAAAACCATGGTTGTGTGTGGAATGATGTTCGTGAAGTATATTGGCTGTGTGAGTTTAGATATTCTTAAACATGTGTTTTTATGATGTCTTGACATGAATATGCATGAGTTATGTTGTATTTATCATGTCTAAAGCCTAGATGATATTAATTTGAAGTTTCATGAGGTTTTGTTGGAGGGTTGGATTGGTTTCATTCAAAAGAAATTTAGTTTTCTGTGTTTCTAGGCTTGATCAATCGATTGCCTTTGAGCATCAATCAATCGTCAAAGGTATTGTCTTTGATTTTACGCAGATCGATTGATCGCCTTGTCAGGCCGATCAATCAATTAGTCATTCGACTGCCCAAAAGGCCTGATCGATCACTAAAATTATTGTTTTCCATTTTTGTATGCCCGATTGATCACCCCTAAAGCTGATCGATCGCCCAGGTGGAAATTCACTTATATGCTGATTTTTAAGCCAAATTTTGATGGTTCCACGATGTCTCTAACACGTAACTAGTAAAGAATTATCATTCTATGATATGATTGCTTATACATGTGTGATGTTATTCATATATATATGAACCACGCTCCATGTATTTTAGACCATTTATGAACATGACCACTTATATTACACACACTTATGTTTACATGATCTTATTATCCATGCATGAACCACGTCACATGGATGATAGGGTTGTTCATTTGTATGAATACTTATGCTTGTATGCACTTAACATTATTCACGTATTAGTCATGTCGCATATATCATGAAAATAGTTTTCTAAACCATATTTAACCGTGATTAGCTATGACATTTTGTGACTTATGGATTACCCTTATCGAGGATTTGAATGAATATGTTTTCTATCCCAAAGGGCATTTTTTTTGTACCGAAAGGTTGGGTTCCTCCCTGGGTTGGGAAGAGCAAAATGTCATATTGAGAACACTAATTTAGACTTCTAGAGTGAGCTCCAGGTGGTTTTTCATGTGCACTGACTAACTAGGGGCATTTTCAATTTATAAGATTTGTCAATTGCTCTTGGTATTTATGGCCTAGGAATACTAGGTAAGTAGGTATTAGGTATCTTCTGGTACTGGGATTTCTTTATCGATGATTTATGAATTATTGTGATGCTTATTTACATAAGATTTGTGTATGGATTATGATGCTTATGTACACAGGTTTGGTGTATAGATTATAATGCTTATTCACATAGATTTTACATATGGATTATGAGGCTTATTTACACCAATTTTGTATATGGATAATGATACTTATTTGCACAAATATTTTGTATGAATTAGATGCTTATTTACATAAGTTTTGTGTATGGATTATTATGCTTATTTACACAAGTTTTGTGTATAGATTATGATACTATTTACACAAGTTTTGTGTAAAGGTAATGATGCTTATTTACATAGGTTTTATGTATAGATTATGAGGCATGATTAAGATATTGGCAAGTCTTCGATGTTAAGGATTTGATATGCTCTTGTGATTTTAACATTGGTATTGCATAAGACTTATGTATGCATCTTGAGAATGTGTCTTTATAGTGTTAGTGTGAGCTCATGTTTTTAAAACCTTAGTGAGCTAAGTTCACCCTGTTTGCCTTGTTTTGTTTTAGGGTATCCTTGTCACACCCCCGCCACATGAACCCGGCCAAAATAGAATGGCAAAGGTGGGACAAGAGAAGTTCTAATTCAACCCATGCTAAATCGAAGTACACAACACTCCATTTTTGCAAAAATAATTATCAGAAGATAAAGGAATAATAAAATCTATTAGTCATTCACATTACCCACATAAGCTCATAAACATGATGGAGTCTCAAGCCTAAAAAAACACTAAATAAGTTTATGCTATTAAAATACGCTCTCCCACAACATGCAAAGTATCATAATTATGTCATAAGGTTACATCAGAATCAATCATAAAATCTATCCTAAAACATGTAGACTATCCCCTTTGATATACATCTAATGACCTTCAAGCTCGTAAAATAGATCATCCTAAGCACCTACATGATATAACCATATAGAGGATCCCCAAGAGATACCCCATAATAAAATAATGTAAACGGGCTGAGCTAAGCTCAGTAAGGTTTTGAAAACATAAAACTCACATTAACACCAAAACATAATCCTAAAAAAATATAACATAAGCCTTATACAAAACCAGTGTTAATAACACAAGAGCACGTCAAATCCTTTACACATACAAAATGTGCAGATATCTCATTCAAGCATCATAATCCATAAGCAAAACCTATGCATAATGTCTAAATTATGTTTCATAATCCACACACGTAACTTAATTTAAGTGATATATCTATACACATCCTGCATAATTAAGTGTCATGATCCATATACAACTTTTGCAAATATAAACATCGGTAAAGTCTCTTACATGAAATTTATTTCATGATGCATGCAACATGAAACATACCTAAGAAATATCTATGTGAATTCTAACACATGGAATGTGCTCGCATTAGTACCCACATGCATCATATTTGAATCATAAACAACCACCATTTTATAATAAATTCCTCCACATGTGTGTGCTCATGCATTTCTAAGTACATGACCATGCTTTGACAATAACTCATAGGGCAATACACACATGCTTTGATAAAATCTAATCATGATTACCAACTGAAATCATGGGTAAAATTTATCATAAACTGCCAATCCATTCATGTGAAATCAAATACTCAACTCTTACAAGCATAATTATTCTACACATAAAGCTATAACATGATATCACTATTCACTCACAATTCCTTCATATTATAAGATGACATATAATATTATTGTCATACAATAACCTTGCTGGAACATAGTTAATTATAAGAATTTCATCAAACTAGATTAAAGAGATCAATGCTAACATGTCTAGCCATAATCATGAAATTCCACATAATAATTAAGCATGCTTCATAAATCTTAACCTAAATAACATACATTTCCAGTAGCTTATTCTAATTCAAAACACTCTACATAAACATTAAAAATATCAATTGGGAGTAAAAATACTGAAATAAGCATAAAAACCCAAAATGCCCTATTTTGTTGTGTAGCAGATCGATCGGCCTATAAGGCCGTTCGATCGGCCCTAAACATTGATCTATTACCATAAGGGCAAATCGAGGTCTTCTTCTTCCTTTCGAAATCCAAAACCGAAACACCATTAATGGAGCTTAAAACCTTCAAACATCATCAAAATTAAATCAAACATTTCAGAATGTTAATTCAACCCATTTCAAACCAAAAACCTAAAAAATCAAGGAAAAAGATTAACCTTTTATTAATCTATAATTGAAGTCCTAAACAAGAAACTCATTCAAGAAAAACACATAAAAACCAAGATTTTTCAAACATACCAAGGCTTAAATTAAACTCAATACCTTTCACCTTGTTTTGAGTCGGATTGGCTCCTCAATAACCTCCAAAACCCTCAAAAAACATGATTTTCTTGTTAATACCCATCTAAATCCGATTTAAACTTGAAAATCATTAGAAAAAGCCTAGATCTAGAGTTTTGGACACATAAAAACTAGATTTTAAAAGCTAGGGTTTGGAGTAGAGGTGTAAATCAGTGATTTAATAGCTTGAAAATGAATTGAATCAATGAAGGAGGAGATTAGGGAAAGTTTATGAAAAACCCTAATGATTAAGAAATAATTAAGAAAATCTCACCTCTAATCAATTCCTCTTTGGGCCTAATAGAGAATTAGGCTCTAAATGTGATGACTGCCATTTTATAATATATTCCATATAATGCGGCTTTGTCCGACACGTGAAAATTTATATCCACGTGACCGAACATGATGGTCGTCGATGCATATAACACACAAAATAGAATATGTTCTATATATTCAAACTAAACATTGGAGCAATTATACAACCAAAATAATTAATAGTTTTCACGAAACATAGTAATTTATATTTACATGCCTGGGATCACTGCGCGCAGAACAAATAGTTATACAAAATTGAAACATATCATGTCTTGATATACAGTCAAAGGAAGGTTTACAAAATTTATATCTAAAGCAGTTACCACATAAATTGTTAGGATGACTTTTCGTCTCCTATCTCCGTTTTAGTTGTAAATCCTGCATAATCTAGGGGTGGGTGAGTATATTTATACTCAGTAGGTGGAATTAAGATCTAATTTGATGCTAAGCAAAAAACTCATGTTGATAATAGCTTTTGCTAAACAAAATGCATTACAAAAATGAATTTAGAAATAATTACAGAAAAACGTAACAGATTCAGAAATAATTTTAGAAAATGCCAGTTTGTCCAATGACGATAAATCTAGAGCCGTGATACCGAACGACGTTCCTCCCGACACTCATGGGGCAACAGGAAGCTCAGTAAGTGAGGAGCTTTCCCATGATGCTCCACACCCATGCGCGCGCCATACCAATTATTTTTCTCGGTAGGTATCCAGATAAAATATTATAATTCCAGATTTAACTCCAGAATTATCTAGAAAATACAAGTACCACAACCCAAATTAGGGTAAATAAAACATAGCACGTGTATTACATTTTTCAGAAAAACTCCAGCACATGAGCATAAAGGAATAAAAACAGTAAATAAAAAGTCAAACATACGAGCAGAGCATAAGTTAGAGTTTAAGACCCTCTACCTTATAATTGGGGTGTACAGTTCGTGGATGAAAAGGGCTTGTATGGAAAATTTGGCCCCGTCACAGTGTCCGGCACCATCGATTTAGTTAGAAACGCTTTTTGAACGAGTTGAATCGGACTTAAAATGACACAGAACGAAGGGTTAGAAGTTTTGACTGGAGGTGAAAGTGAATAGGAAAGAAGAAAAATGGAGGATTTTATAGGAATTGCGAACTGCGCGATGCATGACGCGTGTGTGCCACATGTCGTGCAGAGGCAAATCGCGCCGTGCAGTTCTACGTGGCAGAACTGCGCGCCGCGCTTTGCCGCTGCACGACGCGTGTGTGCGCAGAACCGCATGGTGCGCTTTGCCGCTGCACGACACATGGCACACACGCGTCATGCGCCGCATGTCGCGCGGTAGCGGAACCGACTCGCGGCCTGCACGGCAAAGACCCGCGACGCAGACCGCGGGCCCGTCGCACGATCAAACCGCGCGATGCCGCATCGCGAGCGTATCCGCGTTAGTGTCGGCTGATGCAACGCTTGCATCAGTCGACATAAATATAATATATATTTTTTTCTTTTTATTTTCAAACTTAAATTTAAAATAACTTTTTATCTATAAATCGGAATTACACGTTCTTGGTACCGATGGACTCATATCGACAAGCCCTTCAAAAGAAGACCAGTCAAGGATAGGTTTTGCCGTAGTTTCATCGTGGGCCCACTTGTGATGCGCGCTTCCACGATCGCTACATACGGCCACTACCTCCGAATCAAGTGCTTCAAAAACATTTATGTTCGGTTTTTAGAGCTCTACAACATTCATTTAGGTTCAACATTCAAAATAATGTTCTAATAATATATAAAAATTCTAATAGTATAACCTACCTAATATCTGGGTTGTCACATTCTTCCCTCCTTAATGAAATTTCGTCCTTGAAATTTAATTCTTCCTAAAATAAAATAAAAAATTTCATGACAAAATACCAGCAAAACAAACCCGTGGCTTTTACTAATACCTCACTTCTCATACAGTGGTGTGTAGTGGTTGCTCCTAGGTGGTTCATTTTTTTTATTTTTTATTATTTTTAACAAATCTCTTAAACTTTCAACTTTTGAATTTTTTGATAGAATTAATCGTGGAGTTTTCCACTAGTGCCTTGTCTTCCAAACCATGGGCGTGTGGTGTTTACTCCTTGGTAATTGTACTTGTCATAAATTTGACAGAATATTTTAAATCGAAGTTGCTAAAATAATCATGTAACATGGTCAGAATAAATATTTCCAATGGATTCTAACTAGTCGGAATTCAAAGTTCAGATTAGGTTCGACATTACACGGACAAAATAAAATGTCAAATCATTTTGAGATTAAACATCAGAATTTACAAAATTGGAGTCATTTGGAAATTTGACGTAACACATACAAAGCATAATTTCAAACCAAAATCAATACAAGTGATTTGGAATAGGATTATCAAATCATTCTCGATAACAATTCATAACATCGTAGTTAGTATTAAATTTGATGTCATATAGACCGAATGAAAAATTAAAACCCAAAATTCGTATTAAATCCAATATCACTGTTGAAACAGGATTTCAAATCAAAATTCGTATCAGACCAAGATTTGGAAGAGTAATTTTTTAAATAATAACCATTTCAAAAGCGAAATTCATAAAATCGGAGGATCTAATAATCTGATACAACACAAGTTGGGCATAAATTCCTAAGATGAACTTTAACTTCTCATCTCAAAATTTTCACCTTAGTCTTTCTCTTATGCCTACAACTAACTTTATCAAACCACTCCTAGGTATTAGTTATTTATTTTATTTTGCATATAGAAATATTTCTGTTTTAACATTAGTACTCATGTCCCATACCATGAGTATGTCATGTCGTTACAGAAATAACTTTTATTCTGCATTAGCGTAACAAGTTTTGGAGCTATTTATTGGCATAATGCGTCCCATACAAGTGTTGAATGATTTCTCCTCAGCTGATCCATAACTCTTTGTTTTGTTTTGTTTGTTTTTTTTTTCTAGTAGTAGTATGTTTCATTCCAAAATTGATCATTTTCCATTAGATCACATGATTTCAGACTTGTAGTTAGAAAAATGTCTTTAATACCAGCTATCATGACCTGGATTTTGAAATCCCCTTTCTAAGTGTACAAACGATGAATCCCAAAGAAATTATTTTTTTAAAAGAAAAACAAATTATTCAGCTAATTATCCAGATCATAATAACTGGGGTTTACAACTACAAATATCAAATCTTATTCATATATCACGACTTCCAAAAATTCAAAATCAAAATCAACAGACAATGTTTGTTTTCTAAGCACAAGTCTGTTATCAAGGAAACTAATTTAACTCTTCATCCAAAATTTATTCATTCGTTACTTCTTTGCCCATAACATGTCTTCCAACGTTGGAATAGCCTTCTTATGCTACTTATTTATTTACGATCGAAAGACTATTTCGAAACTCAAGTTAATACTTCTTTTGCTGTCGTTTTTTTTAACTTAGTGAATTTAATCACTGCCATAATCTGACAAAATTGACAATGGTACGATTACTTCTGCCAAAATAATTAATAGTTGTGTCTTCCCTAGAGGTAAGAATTGTATACTCTAATAAGTCAATTCATTAACTTAATTATCTTACAATATTCGGAACTGTCCTGAAATAAAAGCCACAAAATGTAATCCTCTCTCCTTTCTAACATTTTCATTGACTATAAGGTACCATAATGTTTAGCCTTAACCTACTACAAAATACATATTTCTAAACGTACACTTCTTCCTCCCTTTTTATTCCATTTTACTAAAAATTCCTTTTCCAAGTCTTGATACATCCTTGAATACTGGAATCGATAACTGATCTTATTTTAATTTTTTGCCTAAGCCATCAATATTATTTATGTATTTATTTTATATATATATACACTCTCAGAGTCTTAGTTGAAAACAAGCAGTTTTATCAACACCTACTTGTTTCCATTTTATTTTCAATCTCCACAATGTACTCATCTGGGTCACATTACACTCTTAAGTTGTCCCCAAAGAATTCATGTTTTAATATACATCCTACTTTGACATTTTGTTACTTCTTCTAGCATTTGAACAATGCTTCCTTCGTCCTTACCGCTCAATGTATTGGTCATCATCTTTTCTTTTCTTGTTCTAAGTAATATTAAATAGAAAACCGTAGTCCCTATTACATTCTATTAGTGTCATTCTGTGTTAGGACATGTCTGAGACATGTTCTATAAATATTATGATATGCTATGAATTCTCCACTATCAGATGGTAAGGCTAAAACGTATACTACAATCAGCTTTCTTTTTGTCTTTTAAAATCTAATCTTACATACTATATAGAGTTTACCCTTGATTTAGTCCAAGAGTAATGCTATAGCAGGAATTACTTGTATGAATCTATTAAAACCTAGAAACTTCTATTGTCTCTAACTGCCTTAGGTTTTCTTACCTTATATTCTCAGTTCGTTCCCCTGACTCTCCCGTTTAATAATAAGGTTGAAAAGAAACATAACTGATTCTAACCAAAATACATACTTAAATAGCATCGAGTGTATTTGTGAAACTATTGGTATACATATATATTTTTAATTCTTCTAAGCTAACAGAATATGCTAAGATAGCATCAACCAAAGTCAATTATTATTGACAAGCTTATATCAAAATCTCCAAAAGTTACCAGAGCAATTGTTAATAAAAATTCTTAATGACTCTATTGGGTACAGAAACTGGTTGTTAAACCATCATTGTCTCGCCTTTTCACTGGATGGTAATCCAACCTTCAAACCTTGACATCTAATGTAGATAATACCTTAGCTTAGTCCAACCTATCTAAAAAAATTAGTTTCTTTAAATAATTCACATAGAACATTAATTATCTGTTCTTATTTCTTACCCACAAAACTTGGGTTGAGTCAACTACTTCTACAATCTATTTTAAAGTGGTTGTAAGGAGGTCAATCTCTCTCTATGATGACCCCCCAGAAAGATGATTAGAGAATCCCTCTAAACTTCTTTATTCCTCTCTTAAAAGTTTAAAACATCATATGTGAAATATTACATCTCTTTTGCTATTTATTTCTGAGCCTTAAGAACATAGGAATGATACATGTTAGTACATGATCTTTATTTTCACAAAAGGTAAATTAGACTTAAGGTTTATTGTCTACACGAGCATAAGCTTAGTCAGATTTTCTAACAACATAGATCAACTCATAAGCCTTAGTTGTTTGATCTGTCTTAATTTCCTCTTCGTTCTTTCACCTGGGGCATTCCTTAATCTTATGTCCAAGGTCCCCGCATGAGAAACATCGCCCTTCAGAGAGATAACATCTTTTTAAAGGATGAAATTGGTTACATTTGAAACATTTTCTATATGTTTTCTCTCCTTGAGTTTGGGTGGCTGATCCAAATATTTTCTGAAATTTTTGGTTAGTATTAAGATTAGGGAATTCCACTTTCCTCTTCTTGTCTTTCATATTAGAATTGCTACTTTGCCCATTGTCTTTTCTCTCCATCAAGATCCCTTGATATTCTTGTTCCAACAAAGAGGCCAACTCCACTATTTTGGTATGAGTAGTGGGTTTCAGCTGTACTCCTTGCATTTTGAATTGTTGAATCACTTCCTTCATCATATCAAAGAGGTTTTCCATTGGGTTTTCTGATGCTGCTAATTCCTAAGTCAAAGCTTTACTGTGAGCCATGTACTTAAATTGTGAAAACTCTGTATTGCAAACCGAAGTCATTCCTAAGGTGCTAATATATATTATAACAATTCAAAAATATTCAAGCATATAATATTTATTTATAAACAACCTTCACACCTAACTTATTGGAACAGGTGCCCTTAAAACATACACCAAGCATACAGTTACCACAGAAGTAACCTTATATTTTAACTTAGAAACTTAATTATTCCAGCTAGAAGAGTTGCTTAAGGGAAATTCTATTTCAGTGAGCCTTCAATAAAGTAATGTTCTCTCTTTCCACAGGAGACACATTTCCCATGCTTCTTGTACCACTCCATCCTTTTGTTCTTATCGCCTTTTTGTAACTGTTTCTGCTTTTCCACTTTCTTTTTCTTAGCATTTGGCTTCCTAGTATTTTCTTCGCTGCTTTCTAATTCTTCCTCCCAGCTCAGATCTTCCTCAGACAAGTCATTTTCAGATGATTGCTCCTTTGATTCCTCGATCGTAATTGGGGAATCAGGAATGGTTATCACTTCATATACCTTCTTATTCTCTAATGAGAAGGTTGAAGTATTTATTTCAGAGTCGCTTGAGGAGTCTGAAATTTCTATGATAGTGGTTTTTGCTGCACTTACTCCTTTATTTTTCTCTGCTCGTGATGACCCGACCAAGTTTTGGGTCGTTGAGTGGTGTATTGTGCGAGGGATATATGTCCTTTTTGAGTTGCTAGCCATCTTTCTTATTTTAAGAAAAACAAAGTATGGATTAAATCAAGAAAATATCCCAATTATTTATATGACTAATTTAAACTATTGTTCTACTAACAGTGATCCTTAGGCTCCGATACCAAATGTGACGACCGTCATTTTATAATATATTCCATATAATGCGGCTTTGTCCGACACGTAAAAGTTTATATCCACGTGACCAAACATGACAGTCGTCGATGCATATAACACACAAAATAGAATATGTTCTATATATTCAAACTAAACATCGGAGCAATTATACAGCCAAAATAATTAATAGTTTTAACGAAACATAGTAATTTATATTTACATGCCTGGGATCACTGCACGCAGAACAAATAGTTATACAAAATTGAGACATATCATGTCTTGATATATAGTCAAAGGAAGGTTTACAAAATTTATATCTAAAGCAGCTACCACATAAATTGTTAGGATGACTTTTCGTCTCCTATCTCCGTTTTAGTTGTAAATCCTACATAATCTAGGGGTGGGTGAGTATATTTATACTCAGTAGGTGGAATTAAGATCTAACTTGATGCTAAGCAAAAAACTCATGTTGATAATAGCTTTTGCTAAACAAAATGCATTACAAAAATGAATTCAGAAATAATTACAAAAAAACGTAACAGATTCAGAAATAATTTCAGAAAATGCCAGTTCGTCCGATGACGATAAATCCAGAGCCGTGATATCGAACGGCGTTCCTCCCGACGCTCATGGGGCAACGGGAAGCTAAGTAAGTGAGGAGTTTTCCCATGATGTTCCACACCCATGCGCGCGCCATACCAATTGTTTTTCTCAGTAGGTATCCAGATAAAATATTATAATTCCAGATTTAACTCCAGGATTATCCAGAAAATACAAGTACCATAACCCAAATCAGGGTAAATAAAACATAGCATGTGTATAACATTTTTCAGAAAAACTCCAGCACATGAGCATAAAGGAATAAAAACAGTAAATAAAAAGTCAAACATATGAGCAGAGCATAAGTTAGAGTTTAAGACCCTGTACCTTATAATTGGGGTGTACAGTTCATGGATGAAAAGGGCTTGTATGGAAAATCTGGCCCCGTCAGTGTCTAGCACCATCGATTTAGTTAGAAACGCTTTTTGAACGAGTTGAATCGGACTTAAAATGACATAGAACAAAGGGTTAGAAGTTTTGACTGGAGGTGAAAGTGAATAGGAAAGAAGAGACATGGAGGATTTTTTAGGAATTGCGAACCGCGCGACGCATGATGCGTGTGTGCCACGTGTCGTGTGGCGGCAACGTGCACCATGTGGAACCCGCGCGGAATAGCGGGACCCGACATGCAGGTCCTGCTTGTCGCGTGGGCGCGAACTGACGCGCGGCCCGCTCTGCGGGCCACGCGGTTCCGTGCGCCGCGCAGGTGTATTGCGCGGCAAAGACCCGCGACGCAGACCGTGGGCCCGTCGCGCGGTTGAACCGTGCGACGCTTGCCTCAGCCGACATAAATATAATATATATTTTTTTCTTTTTATTTTCAAATTTAAAATTAAAATAACTTTTTATCTATAAATCGGAATTGCACCTTCTTGGTACCGATGGACTCGTATCAACGAGCCCTTCGAAACAAGACCAGTCAAGGATAGATTTTGCCGTAGTTTCATCGTGGGCCCGCTTGTGATGTGCGCTTCTACGATCGCTACATACGGCCACTACCTCCGAATCAAGTGCTTCAAAAACCTTTATGTTCGGTTTTTAGAGCTCTACAACATTCATTTAGGTTCAACATTCAAAATAATGTTCTAATAATATATAAAAATTCCAATAGTATAACGTACCTAATATCTGGGTTGTCACACTAAATCTCCTGGCTCAACCATTTTCCAAATGGGAAAGAGGACAACCCTTTCCTTTTATAGGAAAGAATGAGCTAAACCTAATTAAAACTTAGGTTGTGAATATATTTTTTAACTAGCATTCAGAAATTTAGCCATTTAAACCAAACTTAGGACCAGAATAATTTAGAAAAAGTTTATAATAACTTGTTTTGATGTCTAGGATGTTTTGGACTAAAAACCCCAAATTTAATTGTAGGGTTCATGGGGGTCCCGTAAAACCTTAATTTTTAAAAAATTAGAAAAAATTCCAAAAATTCTCATAAATTAACAATTGACCTAAATTCGCTTTAAAAACATAAAAGTGAAGTTAGATTTGGTTAAAACTTTTGGAAACTACCTTTATTTTAAAAAATAATCAAAATTGATCAAAAATAGCTTAAACCATCATACAATCAAAGCAAACAATAAATAATAAAACTTTACAGTTCTCACAATTTTTCTGGTGGGTTCTTATATGTCGTTGTGGCATGTAGATGCTCAGGATGATCTATTTTGCAACCATGGTTGAGATTAGATGGACACATAGTGGGGATAGTTCTCATGTATTAGGATAGTCTTTAGTTGACTTATGTTGTAACTATGACACTTGACTGTTGTGGGAGAGCCTCTCATTTCGATAGTATGAACTTATTTGTTGCTTATAAAGAAGGCTTGAGACTCTCTTATATTTTATGAGCTTTATGTGGGTATTGAGAATGAGTAATAATAGTATTGATTAAATTTCTTTTATCTTCCGGTAATTGCTTTTGCATAAAGTGAGTATTCTGTATTTTAATCTAGTATGGGTTGGGTTAGAACTCATCGCATGACACCCTTGTTGTTCCACTTTGGTTGGGTTCAAGTCAAGGGGTATGGCGGGGTATGATAGTCGCCCACACCAATTATTTTGGTTGTGGATGGCTATTGGCAATGTTGCCGCTTCAGTAGGCCACCGCATCCTTGCTCTAGCTCAGTCACCCTTTTTGGGCCTTGGGCTCCCACCGCCTCCTGGCCCTAGTCTAGCCCTTCTTCCACTCAAGTGGCCCTTTTTGCTGCATGTGCATGTGGTCGCACATCCAGTTTAAGGTTTAGACATCATTTTTGGGTTTCCTAATCATTAGGTGGCTCCGCCACCAATTGGATTTGACCATTAGAGCCCTCATCTATCCTCGAGCACATGCCACACCCTCCTATCTTGTGGGCCATTGTTGACACGAAATCACCATCATTGGGAATTGTTGCAGCCGACATAGTACTTCTCAATTGCCAGCTAACCTCCATTTAGTCCACACCTACCACTTCTTTTTTGCACGACCTTGCTTTCGGCCACCCCTAGTGCGCTGCTATAGATCACGGATTTTGCCACACAGAGTTTTGTCACCCCTCATCTTGCAGAGATTACCCTCAATATTCTATAAACCCTCGGGACATCTCTCTCAACTAGGCATACTTTTGGCCGCCAACTTTTTTGTTGACTCCGCTACCATCATGTGTTTGCCATTGAACTTGCGTAGATTATGAGATAGGGGACTTTGAACTCGTAATTTCATAATAACATGCTTTAAATGTTTAGCAATATGCTATGATTATGTGATTTAATGTTTTGAATGTTATAGAATGATCCGATTGCATGTTGTAAGAGGGAAAGATGACAAATTATAACATGTTTGATTATGCATATGAAATGCATGTGAGCTAAACGTATGTTTGATGTATGTAGATAATGTGTATGCTAGTGATGAGTAATGAATATATTAGTAAGCTATGCATTAAATTATGTGTATGTGATATGTATGAGTGATAAACATCATGTGTATAATGGTTACACACATGTGTGATGGATGAGTATGTGTGTGTGACATATTTATGTGCGATAGATGATAAGTGGATGTAGAGGGTTTTACATAAAGTTTGCTATGGATCTGTAACCGTATGTTGGGAGACTGAGGATGTAAGATTGATGGGCGAGGATTGGATTAGTTTTGATCGGATTGGAGTATACGTTGAGGGTTTAGTTAGCAGACTTAGGGTTTGGAGCCTTTATAGAGGATTGTCAAATAGTAAGATTACGTAACATAATTTTATAAGCATAGCATACATATTATAAATTAAAAAGTAAGAACAATAAGTAATGTATTGTTAGAGGTTGATAACTAGAGTGAGATTAGGGTGACTTAGTTTGATGATTTGTGAATAAGATGATTTAGCCATGAGGTGGACGATGAAGAATCTATGAATATGTAAGGATATGTTGTATAATGAGTTATGGTTATGAGATAGATTTGTTTAAGTGAAGTATGTTGCCCTGACGAACTTGAGTTTCAGAACAAGCTCAACTTTAGATTGGTCAGCATAAGACTTTTAGATAGAAGGCTTTCTTGACATAAATGTACCCACATAAATAACTTAATTCAAACTTAAATTGTAAGCCAAGATAATATGATAACTTTATGAGTTTGAGACCTGAAAGTTTCGATGGATTAAGTTCTATATTTGAGCTAGCCGGTAATTAATTGGCTGAGAATTTCTCATATCTTGTTATGGTGTTTATCTTGCAGGATGTTATCTTGGTGATGTATTTAAGCTCAAACATTTGATGCTTTGTTAAGAGCGATATATGTTTTTCAATATTGTCTTGATGCTATATGTAAGCCCAAACTTTTTATGCTAAATTGAGAACGTTGTACAATTTTTTGCCTAGAGATGACATTGTACAATTCCACTCACATGTGGCATTGTAAGATTCCAGCCCAAAGTAGCACTGTATGATTTGCA
Organism: Saururus chinensis; assembly: GCA_035235625.1. Lineage (NCBI taxonomy): Eukaryota > Viridiplantae > Streptophyta > Magnoliopsida > Piperales > Saururaceae > Saururus > Saururus chinensis. Next base: position 42,101,536 of record CP141145.1, read on the forward strand.
CCTTTACATGGCACTATATGACCCCCTGAGTGTGGGTGTTTACGGGCTCAAGTAAGTAGTATCATGGATCTACTTTTATCTACTTGATTATGTGCCCCATGAGCATAGCTATGCCTTGCCTTTAAAAAAGTTCATGGAGTCTAGTAACCCCCCGGAGGTTAAGGGGATGCCCTAATGACATTCCTTTCCATTTTGACGCTAGAGTTTATTAATGGTAATGAGTTTCAATTTTTGATAGTATGTGTACGACTATATAAGTAAGTATATAACTTTTTTAGTAATTGTAAGATTATGAGCAAGACTATAAATATGTATTTCTAAGTAAGACCGTTAGCGTATGCATTTGAGTAAGATGATATGAGTGAAGTTGTAAGTGTAAGAGTATGAGTATGAACATGGATTGGTTGTATGGTGAGATTTGATTATTATGTATGTCTTTTTGCTTCATGTTATATTTCATGAGCCCACCTATATATGGACTTACACAATTCACTAATTAGAACTCTCCTATTGAGTATTAAAATACTTATTTTTATATTTTTTTAGCCCCATATGTCGTAGAGGCTTTTGCTAGTTTTTGATTGAGTGCTTCTAGAGACAGACTTTTATTTTGTTGGTGGACCGATATATGTTGGCTTAGACATACTTTTGACTCACTATGAGTCTTTATTATTTTGCCACAACTTGTTTATCTATTGTGGATATGATGCATTGGGTGAGATAAAAATTTAATATGTTTATACTTTATGGACTTCTACATTGTAATAGGCTTTAGATTGTTTGTGGGACTTATACTTTGAGATGCCTAAGATATTTTTATGATTAAGCCCATGGCATTGGCCATTTATTTTGTACGTTTCATTTTTAATTCATGGTTGAGAATCTTTGCTTTGGCTATATAATAATTTAAAAATAAATTTATGTGGGAAAAATTGATATATGATGTTTTAAATATTAAAATTATTTTTCCATATATTATATTTAATCATTTTTCTCGATTTACAGCCGTTATATTACAAAAAAAATTGCGTGAATTCAAAATAAAATGTGTTAAAAATTTTCAGGTATTACATTATAGGTTGTATCGTTACCCATAAAGGCCATACCAATGCCCAACTTTTGAAAGCTAGAGAAACAATCTCTGTTGGAACACATATTATAGGTATAACTAGAATCCAAAATCCACTCCTCAGAATGACGAGTTGCTGATAAACCAAGTAAAATAAGATCTCTATCATCATCAACTTCAAAACGTGCAAAACTAGCACTTGTGTCCTTATCCTTAGGATTTAGTTCAAGATAACCTTTCTTCGAGTGCCCTTTCTTATGGTAATAGGCATACTCATCTTTGAGTTCTTCTTCTATTGAGATTTCCCCTTGTTAGACAATGTTGTTTCCATTGGATGTATTTTAGTTCTCCTGCTTATCTTTCTGCCTATATTCATTGTTGATCAAAGCACTAGATACCTCATCATACTTAAATTTCTTTTTACCATGAATCAAGGTAGTAGAGACATGATCATAACTTTTAGGCAATGAGTTTAGTGGCAAAATGACTTTATCCTCTTCAAATATCCCTCTAGATTCAGAAAATCAGACAAGAGTTTATTAAACTTAATAAGATGATCTAAGATAGAAGTACCTTATTGATATCGGAAGTGATAGAGCTTCTTCAAATAGAACCAATTGTCTATACTTTTCTTTTAATTTCTACCAAAGTATAGCTACAACGTTCTCTTTTACACCAAAATAGTTCATGTCATTAGCAAGACACAATCTGAGTGTGCCACATGCATGCTGATTTATCTTATCCCAATTCGCATCAAGTAAATCTCCAGGTTTGTCTCCAAATACAATGTTTAAGTCTTGCTAAATCAACACATCCATGACATCACATTACCACATGCCAAAGTTATTCTTCCCATTAAATTTCTCCATCTCAAACATAATATGATATACTATAGATGATAATGTTGTTGCCTTAGATTCCACCATCTTGGAATTAGAGGATTCAAAGATCGCTGACATATCTCACCAAACGGCTCAATCCCACCAAGAAACAAATACAAATAACCAAAGAATCAAAGCAAATATCAAAATTATGGCCTTCCATTTCAAACTCCCACATATGGTTCCACTTGTGGGGAATCATAGCACAAATAGTGTGCCCAAAATCAAGTTAAAAATAAAAAGTAACTATTCCAAAACTAGGCGAGTGATAATGTGAAGATAAAGAATAATCTAAGTTCTGGCTTAATCAAGCAAACACAATAAAACACACAAATTTAACGTGGTTCGGTCAATCACCTACGCCACCAAGAAAGTTGTATCATAATTTAAGAGAAACTTATAAGAACTTACCCACTAGTCAAGCCCCAAATCACACGCTGACACCTTCTTCTCAAGCATATAAGAGGAGCACAATTAATAATATTGAAACTTCTAAAAACTTAATGAAGTAAGTACAAAAGAAAAAAACTATTTTTTGTTTTCTCTCCCCTCTCACAAAAGACAAAAGTAAATCAAACTTTTCCCACTCACAAGGGACAAAGAAAACCTGAGTTTTTCCTTCCCAAAACATGTGACCTGTCATGCATTTATAGACAACCTGCGTGGTTCAAACATATAGTCCAAATAAAGAAGGAATTACAAAGGGATGTATCCACTTTCTCAATCAAATTGAAGTCACACTTTGACTATGGATGTTAATCAGCCAAGCCGAGTTGAGTTGAGCTTCAGGTTAATTCGGCTTGAAGAAATTTCAACTTCAAGTTAAAGTCAAACTCTGTAACGCCCGAGAATTTTCAACCCAATTTCTTAAAATTTTACAAATGTTTTTGGTAATATAACAACTATAAATTAGGAAAAATGACAAAATACAAAACCTGTGAAAACAATTTATAATTTAAAACATCACATATCAAATTTTCCTAACTAAAAATTTCTTTTCAAACAAACATCGTATGACCAAACTAAACATTCTCAAGTGCTACTTAAAAACAAACATTTAAAATAAATTGTCATGATCATAAGCTTCAAATACAAATCTATCCAAGGCATCATTAAATACAAGTCCCATAAATAATTTGTAGAATAATTACAAGTCCATAAGTATAAACAACTTAATTTTCATCACATGTAGGAGCTCGTTGTTGAAACAGGATTTAAAACAATTTCTAGAAACAGATCTTCAATCTTCACTAATTAGAAACAAAATTAGAGGAAAGAAAACAAAGAACAAGCTGAGAATTCAACTTCCTGTTGATTCAACAGCTTCAGCTTGAAACAAAGCTCAGGGATAACCCTCATTTGGAACAACCAAATACAGAACGAACAATCATCAATCAACTATCAACTCTAAAATACATCTGAAGTTCTATTTATACTAAACAATTTAAATCCATAAATCTCTCTTGATGGAATTTGAATTTGAAAGTAACGTCATTTACTAGTTCCATTTACTGTGCGAGGATTCAGATGAGGAAGACGATTAATGAGTTTAATACTAAGGTTAAGTAAACTATAAAGTCAGTTTTGCCCTTTTCCATTCTTCAGATTTACCCGATCCACCAATATACAAACATTCGGCCCATTAGTGAATACCAGAACTACCCTTAGTCTATTTCAATTGTCCAAACTGCTCGGCCAAATGTCTAAACCAGTTTGTTTCTATTCTCATTTTTTAGTGTATAATTTTGCTCCTGCATCAAAGCATCCCTCTCAAAAGAAGCTCGACCTCGAGCTTAAAAGCATATAAAGATCTTGAATTAGAACTAAAGAAATAAAACTGAGCTAGCGGAGGTTCTTCAAACCACAGTACAATACTCTGATGAACTAAAAATTGTAATTCTTTGTAAGACCAAGCAGGTTTGTTAACTGGAAATACTTCTGAAACAAAAACCCAGAGAAAATTCTCAATGAACTGATTTCCTTTCTGGACTCTAATTTTTTTTTGAATCATGAGAACTGTTTTAAGTAAATCCCAGTAATGTTTATGTGAGAACCAAATAATATCCAAGATAAGAATGATATGGTTCACTGTATCAAAGAAAGTTCTAGTACAACTCAATTTATTCAGTGGACTTCTAAATTAATTCCCAGGGTATCTAATATACAGAAATTTCATTTCTACTTGCATAAAAATGCAACAGATTCAATTTCCAAATATTCAAATTTAACTGTACCAATGTTAATTGCTGCCATATACAAATCTTATCAAACACTTTATTGCCTAGAAGTAACACCTGAAAATTCCACTTGTTCATTTGAATTTTTAATATCTTCAAAGAAATTGAAATGACACCCTTCAATCCTAATTTATGTCCAGAACTTTTCAAAACATCTTTCATACTTCTCTTGACCATTTTAGAATCTGTTATATTTTTGTTTTAACTGAATAACTTCTCCTGCATACCTACCCTCCTACCCAACAAAAGCTCGACCATGAGCATGAAATCAAGTAATCACAGAAAGGTCATTACCAGCTGGAACTGAAAGATCTTCATCATGAAATGGAGATAAGTCTTTTATGTTAAAAATATTGAAAATATTCAAGTCAGGTGGCAACATGACTCAATAGGCATTAGAATCAATCTTCTTACTGATGTGACAAGAACCAATTTTCTTGGCTTTCAATTTACCAGAGTGTCCAACAAGCAGGCGATCCTTACTTAAATGGACCATGACAAGATCTCCTTTAGCAAACTGCACATCTTTGCATTTTTTATCAGCAAAAGACTTATATTTCTCAGAAAAATGCAACAATTTTTGTTTAACAGTAGCATGTAATTTAGCAAACTGAGAAATGGTGTGAACAGCTATAATGGATTCTCCACCTTTACGAGGATGAATTGCAATGTCCAAAGACTGATGGGGTAAAAAGCCATATACTATTTGAAAAGGAGCTAAACTAGTGGACCTGTTCACAGAAGAATTATAAGCAAATTCTACCTGATAAAAGAATGTATCTCATTACTTAGGTGTTTCTCCACTTTTACGAGGATGAATTGCAATGCCCAAAGACTGATGGGATAAAAAGCCATATGCTATTGGAAAAGGAGCTAATCTAGTGGACCTGTTCACAAAAGAGTTATAATGGATTCTCCACTTTTACGAGGATGAATTGCAATGTCCAAAGACTGATGGGGTAAAAAGCCATATACTATTTGAAAAGGAGCTAATCTAGTGGACCTGTTCACAGAAGAGTTATAAGCAAATTCTACCTGATAGAGGAATGTATCCCATTACTTAGGTGTTTCTCTAAAGAGACATCTCAGCAAACTACCAAGACTCCTATTAATCACCTCAGTTTGGCCATCGATTTGCGGATGGCAAGAACTGCAATATTATAAAGTTGTGCCTAACCTGCTCCATAATGTTTTCCAGAAGTGGCTAAGAAATCTGCTATCTCGATCTAAAGTTATGGTGAGAGGAACTCCATACAATCTTATTATTTCTTTGAAAAATAATCCTGCCACATAGATAGCATCAACATTTTTCTTACAAGGTATGAAATGTGCCTAATTAGAAAATCTGTCAGCCGCCACATATAGAATCGAAGCCCTTTTGTGTTCTATGTAAGCCAAGCACAAAATCCATACTCAAATCCTCCCATGGCCTGTTAGGTATAGATAATGGTGTGTACAACCTTCCATTTGTAGCTCCCCCTTTATACTGCCAATAAATAAAACATTGTTGAACACACTTTTGGACATCTCTAGACATTTGAGGCCAAAAATATCTAACTTTAACCAAAGCTAAAGTTTTGTATCGACCTACATGGCTTGATAACCCTCCTGCATGAAGCTCTTTAATCAACCTCATTCTCAAAGAACTGGAAGGGATACATAGCACATTGAATTTATACAGGTAACCATCAGTCAACACATATTCTCCTTGTAGTTTTTGAGTCTGGTTGCATAAATGCCAAACTTCCTGAAATGTTTTATCATTCTAATATCAATGCTTGATTTCTTCAAACCCAAAACAAGAGGCTGTTAATGTGTGGACAATAGTAGCTCTTCTACTCAATGCATCTGTAGCTCTATTACTCTTTCTGAATTCATGTTTTATCACAAAGGTGTAGTCTTGTAATTCGCCCACCCACCTGACATGCAATCTATCTAGCTTGGCCTGATTGTGTAAATGCCTTAATGAATCATGGTCAGTATTCAAAATAAACACTTTGAGCACAAGATAATGTCTCCAATGTTTGAGAGTTTGTACCAATGCATATAATTCTAGTTTATATGCAGACCATTTCTGCCTATTTTCAAAAAGTTTTTGACTTAAATAGGCTATAGGCTTACCTTCTTGTGATAAAAATGCTTCAATTCCCTGTATTGATGCATCATAGTCTACCTTAAAGACATTAGTAAAATCTGGTAAAGCTAGGGTTGGAGCTGATGTAAGCTTGGTCTTTAAGAGTTCAAAACTCTTTTGTTGTCCAGCTTACCATCTAAACCTTCCCTTTTTAAGACACTCTGTGAGAGGTGCTGCCAGGGAGCTGAAACCCTGTATGAATTTCCTATTAAGGGAAGCCAGACCAAGGAAACTTTGAAGTTTAGTTGTAGAATTAGGTATTGGCCAGTCAAGTATAGTTTTGACTTTAGTTTGATCTACTTTTAAACCTTCCTTACTAACAACATATCCCAAAAATATAAGTTGCTCTACCATAAAAACACTTTTCTTTAGGTTAATGTATAACCTATTTTGCTGTAACAGTTGAAAAACCTCAGTTAAGTGCTTCAAATGTTGCTCTTTAGTTTTACTATATATCAAAATGTCATCGAAATAAACTACCACACTCTTACCTAATAAAGGTTGAAATACATGTGTCATCAACCTCATAAAGTTGTTGTGTGCATTAGTTAACCCAAATGGCATTACAAGCCATTCATAAAGCCCTTCCTTTGTTTTAACTGCGGTTTTTCACTCATCACCCAATTGCATTCCAATTTGGTGATACCCTGATCTAAGATCCACCTTCGAAAACACCTCAGCCCCAGCTAATATGTCTATCATGTCTTCCAATCTAGGTATGGGAAACCTAAACTTCACTGTGATTTTATTAATTGCCCTTGAGTCCACACACATCCTCCATGTACCATCATTCTTAGGTACTAATAAGGCAGGTACAACTACTGGACTTAGGCTCTCTCTAATTTAACCCCTGTCTAATAAGTCATGTACTTGTCTTTGCAACTCTACATGTTCAGTAGGGCTCATTTGGTAATGAGGTAGATGAGGTAAAGTAACCCCTGGTATGAGATCAATTCTATGTTGTATGTCTCTCATGGGGTAGGGACAGTGACATATCATCATTAACCAAGTTAGCAAATAGTTGGAGCAAGGACTGTACACCTTTATGGCTATGAACAGGTGTAGAAGCAGTGAAAGTAGTCATGTTGACAAACATTAAAACTAATTGCTCAGATATAAGAGAAGAAGAAATGTTTTTGGTGGTAACAAGAATTTTCTTTCTTGTTTTCTTTTGTCTCCCCTGTCTATTTCCAACTGTAATATTTTTCTTTTTGACTTATTCTCCCAATTTTATCATTCATTTCAAGCTGACTTGAATTCTGTTGTTCTTGGGATTTGACTGTCTTAGAAATAGATTGCATAGGAGGACTTAACTCTTCAACTACATTTTCTAGAATTTGTGAATTTTGTGGATGTAAGTTATCTTTCCATGGAACTCAAATCGTATAGTGTTTGCATGACCATCATAGATAAAGAAAGTGTCAAACTGCCATGGTCTACCAAGTAATAAATGGCAAATAGACATATCGAGCACATCACAAAGTATATTTGCTTTATAATTTCTTCCAATGGAAAATGGCACCATACACTGATTAAGTACCTTAACTTCTCCTATCTCCTTGATCCATCCAATGGTATAGGGTTGTGGGTGTGGGCTGGTCTTTAACTGTAACTTGTCCACCACTGTTTTAGCAACTAGATTCTCAGTGCACCCACCATCAACAATCACCTTGCAATTTGAGTTTTTATTAGTTCCAATAGTAACGAACAAATTGTGCCTCTAACTTATATTTATTTGCTTTTGAGTGAACAAATTTTCCTAATTATCAGTCTTAATTGACCAATATTTTCCATATCCTGCATGTCATCACCATAAACCTCCTCTTGTTTCTCTTCAGTTTCATCATTTTCACTTTCTTCATCTTCTGATACTTGAAAAGAAGTCATGGCTTTAGATTTGGAACTTTGAACTCCTCTCCTTAAAGGGCATTCTGAAGCACAAACGATTCAGAGGTTCATTGGTGGTCTTAAATATGAATTGCAAATTCAGTTAGCTTCTAAGCCCATCGGTACAATGACAGAGGCCATACAAGATGCTTTGTGTAATGAAGCCTTGATTGAACAAAACAAGTATAAGAAACCTCCATTTACAAAGATATTTGTTGAAGGATCGAATTCAAATCAGTACAGAAACAGGGAGACAACATATACTGATTTAAAAGCAAACAAGAAAGAGGTTTCTAAAGTGGAGAAAACCACATTTTCTGTTTCTGCTAACAAAAAGAATGTATATGCTAAACTGAAACCTAACACTTACTAGAAGTGCAAATAGCCAAGCCACTATCCTTCTGAGGCATCATCATCTCACCCAATACATCAGATTGTGGCAAAAATAATACTCGTAATGAGTTAAATGTATACCTAAGCCAATGGAAATCAATCCACCCACAAAAACAAGCGTCCATCTCCAGGAGCTCTCTGTCACAAACCAATAAAATCCTCTCAAACATGAGGGCTAAAAAGATAGAGAAAATAATTATTTTCATACTTAGTAGGAGAATATCAATAGGGGGGTTCTAAACAATGAACTTTGTAAGTCTACAGATATATACGTTCATACAATTCAAACATGAAACATAAAAACATACAAACACATCATTGTCACATAATATAACGATCATTCACAATACATACCATCTTACCTCTCTTACACTTATTCTTACACTACAACCTTACTCGTACTATTCTTACACTTATAGTCTAACTTATACCATCTTACTCAAATTCTTACACTTACAGTCTTGCTCAGAAACTTACTCTTACAGTCTTACTCGAAAATTTACTATTACAGTCGTACACATATTCTCCACTACTGAAGCTAAACTTTAGCGTCAAAATATAAAGGAATGCCACTGGGGCATCACCTTAACCTCTGGGGAGCAACTAGACGTCATATATAGACTTTTTCAATAGTAAGGCACACCTATGCTCATGGGGCACAGAATCAAACAAGTAAGAGTAGATCTATGATACTATTTACCTGAGTGCACAAACACCCACACTCTAGTGGCCATATAGTGCCAACTAATTGCGGAAATCATGCAATGTCACTCTTGGGCTAAAATTTTACAGTCAGTGTCACCCTTGGACAAAATAATACAATGTCGACTAAGGGTGAAAACATACATCGCACTCAATAAAACATCAAATGTATGGGCTTATTATAACAATAAGACAAAATAAAAAAATATACATTGTTTTTAATAGAGTATCAGACGTCTGAGCTTAGATACAACATACATACAATATCATGCAGGATAAATATTATAACAAGACGTGAGAAATGCTCGGGTAACTCATTATCTGCCACCTCATACATGAAAATTAATCCATTGAAGCCCTCAAGTCTCAAACTCACAATGCTATCATATTAGTTTTACTTATAATTTAAATTTGAATTGAGTAATTTATACAGGTACAATTATGCCATAAAATTCTTTTGTCTTGCAATTTTCCACTAACCAATCTGAAGCTGAGCCTATTTCAAAACCCTAGTTAATCAGGGATGCATACTTCACTTAACGAATCCATCTCATAACCATAACTCACTATAAAACATATTCTTGCATATTCATATAATCTTTGTCATCTACCTTATGGTCAAATCATCTTTCTCAAAATTAATCAAACTAAGCTCCTAGAAGCTTATGTTGTGCATTCTTACTATATGACAATCCCTCATAAAGCTTCAACCCAAAGTCTTCTTACTTACTAAACCCACAATGTACACTCCAATCCTCATTCATCAAACTTACATCCTCCATCTTCTATCATACGAATACAAACCCATAACAAATTCATACCAAAGCCTCTATCACCTCTTACTGTCCATATGTCTGCCCCACATACACATATATCCATCGCATAAGCGTATAGCCATCATGTATATGTATGCCTATCTATGTAACTCATACACAAACTTCATCATACTTGCGCATCACATACCCATAATTCAATGTATAGCTTACTAACATACTCGCTAACCATCACTAGCACACACTTATTCCACATACATAACACATATTCATACTTACATGTGCATCATATTCATTGGCAAACTACCATATTTCATTATTTTGCCATCATACATAATGCAATCGGATTATTATTTAGCATCAAAAGCATTGAATGATACAATCCTAGCATGCTTCTACACATTCAAAACAAACTATCTGAAATTACTAGTTTAAAGTCTCCTACCTAGTAATCCATGATGTTTGATGGTGAGTACATGACAATGTAGGCGGAGTTGGCGGCCAAAAACATCGCCTAGTTGAGAGAATTGTTGTCCCGAGGTTTAGAAGCACCAGAAGTAATCACAACAAGATGAGGGTGACAAAAATCTATACTCTAAATCACATGCACTGCCACTTGTGCACGTGACCATAGGGCTACTCAAGGGGAAGAGAGGGGCTAGACTGTGCCAACCCAAGTCCTAAAAGGGTGACAGAGCTCGGGCCAGGAGGTGGTAACCAACCAAGCAGCAACATCATCGATCGCCACCCAATACGAAATTAATTGGTGCGGGCGGCTGTGCATCTCGCATGACAAAAGGTGAAGCGGGTGTCTCGGAGTTAAGCCAAGGCAAAACAAAGGTTGCAGGGTTGTCGTTGTGCCAAGGCCGTTGGAGATAACCCACATTGTCGCCAGGTTGAGGTAAATGAGACCAAGTTTGGTTAAAGGCCATCCTGTGGTCAATGGCAAAAAATGGGCACTAAGGGGTTGATAATGCGGATGGGACGGACTAGCAGAGAGGGGCGGGGCTAGGAACCGGCAATCCCTTGTCGTCTCCAAACTAGGGCGTTGGCATACTTAGGCCGACTGGCTAGTGGTTGGCTGATGGTGGTGGCCACATGCAAGAAAATGGACATAACGTTATGTCATGTGCAGGAGAAGAAGATAAGGGAGAGTAAGGGCTGGGTGTGATGCCCCCCAACTGACACCGGGCCAGGGCAAAGACTGCCGAAGGTGGCTACTCCTCCACTCCCACTGTCACCAAGCCGGGGTAGAATCCAAGCTGCCAGATGGCTAGTGGTGTCACCCAAAGCGTTTAGCCAGTGGAAAGGAAGAACAAAGCAATGAAAACAATGGAGGAGAAGAGAGGGGAGGGGTTTCGGTGGATCTGGCTGACTCCGTCGTGTCCCTAGTGGTTAGGCAGAGCTGGGTCTAGTGGAGGGAGGTAACTCCCGATGGCAGTAGCCCTCTAATGGCCCAGCACAGTGAGAAAACAAAAAATAAGGGCAGGACTTGAGTGGAGGAAAGGAGGCGCATAGGAGGAACCGGGCCAACCTTGGTGGTCACTAGTCCGAGGCGAAGCCCACGGTGGCCGTTCGGTTATTGCTGGCTCAGCTTCAACGATAGCTTAACCCAAAACTAGGCAGATTTGGTGGATTGTAAAACGGCTGGGGGCGAATCCAAGAATTGTTTAGGGTGGTGCAGAGTGGGGCCGGGGCTATAAGTTCCACGTTGTTTTTTTTGGTTTCTGTTTTAAAGGATAGACCGGGTTCGGGTCTGGGTCAAACTAGACCAGAACCCGTCCCTGCATTTGAAGTTACGAGGGAGGAGAGGACTCATCCTCCCCCATCCCAAACTGCCTTGAAGAGGAGGGACAGATCCCATCCTCCCTCTCCAGGCAGACCTTTTCTCTCCCTCATCTCTCCCTGCATCTCTCTCTCCCTGCATCTCCCTCTCTCAGCGCCCTTCTCTCATAGCCCATCTCCCCTCTCCACTTGTGCCCTAGCTTCCCTCTTCCTCTCCTCTGGTGGGCAGCACCACTCAAGGAGGATTCCGGCGGCCAGCGACGGTTACGAGGGTGGTTTTGGACAACGAGAGGGCTGGGCTACAAGGGGTAAGCAAGAAAGGTAAGCCTTTGGGTGGAATTTGTGTCTTCTTCCCTGTTTTGGGTTAACCCATCTCTACCCCAATTTCGGAATTACTATTCACAGCAGTGTTTGAAGGAGTAAAAGTGCCCAAAATCATGTCTTTCCTTCCTCAATTTTATGCAATTATATGTTATTATTCTCAGCCTTCAATTAAAGCATATAAATTGGGTTTTTATGTTAGGTTTTAGAGGAGAAGAGTAAGCTTTAGAGTAGGATTTGGAGTAGGCTTAGGTGAGAACCCTCACCTATAACATTGCTTGTTTTCTAGCATGAACTATTAATTATTTGTGATTATATGTGCATGTGTAAAACGAATTCTTCATGCTAGGTTTGTTGTGAAATATTCATGATATGGGTGATGTATGTTTGCTTTATTTATGATATGTTATGTAGTAAATACAAGCCTGATTATGTTTGAGATGCAAGCTGAGTGGATTATGAGTTATTGTCTAACGTATGGAATACATTAACGTATGGAATATATCATCTAATGTTTGAGATATAAAAAAGTTGTGAATGTATGCATGGCTCTATTGTGTTGGTTAGATGTTTTGATTCATCTACATGAATTGTGCTATATTGGAATTATGGTATGAAGTAAAGATGTATGTCGTGCAACAACAGTCATATGCGTGGGTTGTGATTTAATTATAAGATGTTATAGGTTATACACAAGAGAAATGCAAGAGTGTTAACGTTTGAGATAGATATGCGTATATATAATTGCTATTATCTGCAGGTTGTGATGAATTGGGTCAAATACCAACTATGGGTAAATAGTGCATATATATGTTATAACAGGTTGATGAATTAAATAGATACTATGGATGAATCATGAAAGTTGTCTTGGTTGAATTGTGTAGAATCTACTTTCTCTTCTTATGGGCATGTGAGAGTGTTACATTGCATAAATGGTAGAGCAGGAATTAAGAACCAACATAAGAGAGAGGTTGAGAAAGGGGAGTTAAGGTCGGGGTGTAGGGCCTTAACTTCAGAAACAAGATAATAAGTTTACCCAGGTGCCACGTAGGGATGAGGGTGGACCCCAGCCTTTGGCAGTTCCCTCCCAGTTTTTACGCGTCATTACGAGTGCACGCGTATGACCACTCACGGCGTTTTCGCACCAACGCAACCCACGGATCACAGCTAAATTCTCTAGGTGGTATGGGGAATAGGCTGTGTATGTTTTATGTTTTACTAGGCATATGGTGATTATGCAAATCTTATGTTACAATGAATAATTATGTGGATGTTAAATTAAAATGATATTGCATATATGACGGTTAGGTATAGGTATACTATGCTGAATTTGAATCTAGATCTTTGGCATTGTATGAATGGTGATTGCTAAATTATAAGACATGTTATGTTTGAGGTATTATCACAGAGCTTTGGCTCACGGGTGGAATGTCTGTTCTACCGGGCGTATTTTTGCGCGCAGGTTTGTTTGCAGATTTGGATGCGTAGGAACGTCAAGGAAGAGTAGAGTTTCCATTCATGGGGTTGAGCATAGAACTTAGGAGTAGTTTGATTTTAATGCTTATAAGTAGGTCAAGTATTCACTTTGTAGTTGCAGATGAACACCCTTGGGTGAAACTCCTTTGATTTGATTCAATAAAAGTTATTTATGTTTCAGATTTAAATTCTTTATCCCTTGTAGCATATGTTATTGTATTGTCACAGCTTGAGCTCAGGTGCACTCTGATGGTGTTGGCGGTCTGTGGACCCTTCTCAAGGCTCAGGTCGTGACAGGGGCGGCAGTCTAGCTATCACCGGCTTGATGCTAGCACAAGACCGGAGGCTAGTGACGCTACCTCTGATTATAGAACTAGCAGAGAAAGGGAGATGGGCATGTGGTTTTGGACTCTTCCAAAATGGGCTTGCCCGAGCTCGACTTTCTTCTTCTTTTTTTTCCTTTCTTCCTCCTTTCTTTTTCTCCTCCTTCAATTTTTCTTACTCGTCCATTCTCTTTTTTTTTCATGCCAAAAATCACTATAGTGCACTGATGTCAAATAGCTACAACTGAGCCTCATACCCGACTCTACAGGTATTAATATTGGGGTAAAATATGTAAAAATAAATACGCCAAATCATCACATTTTATGCTGAATATGATCAAAAAAATCACATAAAATCAGGGACATTACAAGCTCAAGTCAAGTCAAGTAGATTCACTTTAACTTGCAAGTTGTTTTGATTTTGTAATTAATATCTACAATATCATAATATAATATATTATATTTGTAGATATATGTAAATAATGTGACTCCTAACACATCAACCCAATATACACCTAACACTGGATAAATAGAGTATATGTATATTTTAATTAGTTTGAATTTATAAAATAAAAAAATAGTCATAATTCTCATGTAATATGTTTTACTTATTCCATACATAAAAAAGGTGAAAAATGATAAATATTATTAATATAGTTAAAATACAAAAGACATGATATATATATATATATATATATAGACCCTATGAATATAAGCTTTTTTTTAGCTTCAAGCTATGTATGATTGAGTTTAATTTGGCTAATTTTGAGTCACGTCGTATGTGTGAGCCCCAACTCCTAATAACAAGCCACATTATTCTTTTAAGAAATGAATAAGCTTCAGATTTATATTCCAGCTCTTATTAAGAAGGCTTGAAATTGCCAAAATTTCAACTTACCATGTTAGAATATTTCTTTTCTTGTAATCACGAATCATCCATAGCTCATCACAAGATTCTTATTGATTCTCCCAAACTCTTCCTGGCTTCACCCTCACCCCGTCTGACCTCTCGCTTCTCCTTTCCAAACCTCTTCAGCAGGATCTCCATTCTCCAGGTACATCGATCCACTCTCGTCAGCGAATAAAAGAAAAAAAAATGTTTTCATGCAGAATTTATCACGTTTTTTATAAAAGCTTGATGCGTACTTCTGCTCGCCTTCTGCACAATCACAAATTCCTTGTTTTTTTCCCCTTCACTTTCTCTTTTTGCAGGAATTACAGTGGGCTAATAATAGTTCGTAGGAAATTTTGCAAAATAGAGAATAGACCTGGGAGCCGGCGGCCGTTGGGGGTGGGGGGAGTTTAACGCGGACCTCGCTCTGAAACCCTTTATTGTCTTGCGTTGATCAGGACTTTCTGTTCATCGTATAATAGACTAAGTTTATGATAAAAACGTGAAAGATATCACTAATAGTTGACATTTGACGAAATATTTTCAGATTGCATTGCGCCTGTACGTTAAAAGTCCGGTTTCACTGTTTCAGGGCGTTCCCACTCTATCGGAGTTATAATATTGATTTCCCATGTGTTTTACGTCTCCTTTCCGGTACCGTATCATCGAGGCAGAGTCGACTGATCACAGGTTTACAACATGGCCACTTTACCCATAGAGGGCCAGTGCACGATGGAAGATCCAAAAGTTGCTTCGGACATCCAGCATTTCAACAACTGCTTTACTTGCAATTATGAAGCCGGTTGCGCATTTGCAGCACAGGTGAATCAGAAACTGAGCTCGGAAGATAGATATAAAGCAGCTAGAAAACTGCATGTAGTAATTCTTTTGTTCCTAACCTTCATGGTAGTAGAAATCGTTGGAGGACTAAAGGCCAACAGTCTCTCACTTCTCAGTGATGCAGCTCATCTGCTGACCGTCATTGCCAGTTTTGTGATCTCTCTGGTCTCTGCCTGGTCTTCAGGTTGGAAGGCCACCACAAGGCAGTCCTATGGTTTCTCCAGGCTGGAAGTGCTAGGAGCACTAGTAACGGTGCAGACGACATGGATGCTTTGCGGGATTCTGATGTACGAAGCAGTGGACAGAGCCATGCAACCACACGCAAGAATCGATGGAAAACTCATGCTGTGCATTGCAGCATTTGGCTTCTTCATCAACTTAGCCATGTCAGTCTGGTTTGGACGGCTTGGTCAGGGTGCTGGTCTTGGGAAGTGTCACAACCGTGGTCATGAATTGGAAGAAGAAGAAGAAGAAGACGAGGAAGAGGGCATAAAGCTCATTCCCACCGCTAGCAATTTCGAAACAACTCCAACCCAGATTCGAAGCAGAGAGGTGGAAAACTGGACCCAACAGAACATGAGCATCCAAGGGGCACAGTTGCACCCGGTGTTCGACTTAATTCAATCCATGGCACTGATGATCGCCGCGGCCATCCTATGGGGCAGGCCTGATTGGGTCATCGTGGATATAATGTGTAGTTTCAGCTGCTCAGTCCTTCTTTTATGGGCAACTCTGCCCATGCTCAGAAGGGTGGTGACTATACTAATGGAGAGCACACCCTCTGAAATCGATGCTGCTCAACTTGGAAATGGACTTCTAAATCTTCAGGGCGTATCCGGTCTCCATGAACTGTACGTATGGACCATATCGGCCGATAAAACCTTACTGTCTTGTCATGTTACTGCAGATGTAGGCTCTGATTCCAACGAACTTCTTCAGAAACTCAGAAGTTACTGCGAGAAGTACGATATCGGTCATGTAACCATTCAAATTGAACATCAATGATTGAAATTGGGGTTGCGATTAATATACAACTGAAAGAAAACGCTTTCTTTTCATATATCGCTAATTGGGTACAAAGTATATAATTAGTCCGAGTTTTAATACTTCAAAGGCCTTAAAATTTTTAGCCTGATTAAGAGCTGGGTTAAAAATTTTATGCCCTAGTATCATTTAGGGTCGGATCAAGCCCAAATGTAAAAAATATAAGCCCGGCGCGGCCCACAACTTATTTTATTAAACCAATATTCTTCGAGAATGCATAAATATATTAATTTTTTATAGATATATCATTAATAAGATTTTACGTCTGTTATTTAACCAGTTCATATCTTTAGTTAATTTATAGATATATTCTTTCTAATATTTAGCTTTAAAATATTTTTGATAATATTATATTTTACTATTGTTATGCCAACAAAAGAATATTTCTTGTTCTAGACAATTACATGTGAGATGTCTCTTCTTCACTAAAAAAAAAAGGAGCTGGAACACATTGTTCTTGTACACAATAAAGAGGTAAATAAGGTAATTATTATTCCTTTGGAGGTTACATTTCTAAATTAATTATTGTGGCGGTTCTTTAAGAATATTTATTTTTGAAGCTCATTGAAACATAATATTAAGGCCATTTAAGCTTATTGAATCATATATTATATTTTTTGATATAGGTTGTTGACTAGAGAAGAACAACAATTTATATCAAGGATATTTAAGCTTATTAAATCGTATATTATATTGTATTAATTTCTTATCTCTCTGTTTCATCTATATTTCTATAATAAGATGTCACGACCTGAGCCTTGAGAAGGGTCCACAGACCGCCAACAGCATTGGAGTGTACCTGAGCTCAAGCTGTGATAATACAATAACATATGCTACAAAGGATAAAGAATTTAAATCTGAAACATAAATAACTTTTATTGAATCAAATCAAAGGAGTTTCACCCAAGGGTGTTCATCTGCAACTACAAAATAAATATTTGACCTACTCATAAGCATTAAAATCAAACTACTCCTAAGTTCTATGCTCAACCCCAAAAACAGAAACTCTATTCTTCATTGACGTTCCTACGCATCCAAATCTGCAAACAAACCTGCGCGCGAAAATACGCCCGGTGGGACGGACATTCCACCCGTGAGCCAAAGCTCTATGATAATACCTCAAACATAACATGTCTTGTAATTTAGCAATCACCATTCATACAATGCCAAAGATCTATATTCAAATTCAGCATAGTATACCTATACCCAACCATCATATATGCAATATCATTTTAATTTAACATCCACATAAATATTCATTGTAACATAAGATTTGCATAATCACCATATGCTTAGTAAAACATAAAACATACACAGCCTATTCCCCATACCACCTAGAGAATTTAGCTGTGATCCGTGGGTTGCGTCGGTGCGAAAACGCCGTGAGTGGTCATACGCGTGCACTTGTAATGACCCGTGAAAACCGGGAGGGAACTACCAAAGGCTGGGGTCCACCCTCATCCCTATGTGGCACCTGGGTAAACTTATTATCTTGTTTCTGAAGTTAAGGCCCTACACCCTGACCTTAACTCCCCTTTCTCAACCTCTTTCTTAGGTTGGTTCTTAATTCCTGCTCTACCACTTATGCAATGTAGCACTCTCACATGCCCATAAGAAGAGAAAGTAGATTCTACACAATTCAACAAGACAACTTTCATGATTCATCCATAATATTTATTTAATTCATCAACCTGTCATAACATATATATGCACTATTTACCCATAGTTGGTATTTGACCCAATTCATCACAACCTGCAAATAATAGCAATTATATATACGCATATCTATCTCAAATGTTAACACTTTTGCCTTTCTCTTGAGTATAACCTGTAACATCTTATAATTAAATCACAACCCACGCATATGACTGTTGTTGCACGACATACATCTTTACTTCATACCATAATTCCAATATAGCACAATTCATGTAGATGAATCAAAACATCTAACCAACAATAGAACCATGCATACATTCACAACCTTTTCATATCTCAAATATTAGATGATATATTCCATATGTTAATGTATTCCATACGTTAGACAATAACTCATAATCCACTCATCTTGCATCTCAAACATAATCATGCTTGTATTTACTACATAACATATCATAAATAAAGCAAACATACATCACCCATATCATGAATATTTCACAACAAACCTAGTATGAAGAATTCATTTTACACATGCACATATAATCACAAATAATTAATAGTTCATGCTAGAAAACAAGCAATGTTATAGGTGAGGGTTCTCACCTAAGCCTACTCCAAAGCCTACTCCAAAGCTTACTCTTCTCCTCTAAAACCTAACATAAAAACCCAATTCATATGCTTTAATTAAAGGCTGAGAATAATAACATATAATTGCATAAAATTGAGGAAGGAAAGACATGATTTTGGGCACTTTTACTCCTTCAAAAACTGTTGTGAATAGTAATTCCGAAATTGGAGTAGAGATGGGTTAACCCAAAACAGGGAAGAAGATACAAATTCCACCCAAAGGCTTACCTTTCTTGCTTACCCCTTGCAGCCCAGCCCTCTCGTTGTCCAAAACCACCCTCACAACCGTCGCTGGCCGCCGGAATCCTCCTTGAGTGGTGCTGCCCGCCAGAGGAGAGGAAGAGGGAAGCTAGGGCACAAGTGGAGAGGGGAGATGGGTTGTGAGAAGGAGGGCCCTGAGAGAGGGAAAAGCGTTGAGAGAAAGGGAGATGCAAGGAGAGAGGGACGCTGGGAGGAGATGAGGGAGAGAAAAGGTCTGCTTGGAGAGGGAGGATGGGATCTGTCCCTCCTCTTCAAGGCAGTTTGGGATGGGGGAGGATGAGTCCTCTCCTCCCCCGTAACTTCAAATGCAGGGACAGGTTCTGGTCTAGTTTGACCCAGACCCGAACCCGGTCTATCTTTATAACATAAACCAAAAAAAAAAAAAAATACAACGGTTTACATAAGATGACAATTTTTTCATTTTAAGCATGATTATAAATTCTTTATAAAAATAATCTAACACAAGAAATTTTTGTTTATTAGAGAAAGCATTTTTTGAATGTTGTATTTGTACTCTTACTCATAAAAATTTTAAAATAAAAAAGTGCAAAGCACAGCCCGATCCCACATAGGGATGATATTTTAAAAGCTCGCCTAAGGCTAGAGTAGGGCTACGGCCCAGATATCAATTTTAGGGTTAGGGCTAGGGCCTCACATTGGGGCCCGCTTGCTACCCTACTCCTGCCATTGTGAGGTCACAGGGAACTCTTTCGATGGATGATAATTTACAATTTAGCATCCTTAATAAAGCTCTTGTCATAGCTATCAGACCTAGTAGCTCGGTCATGAGAGGCATTTTTAATAATAAAATAATATTTTTATGAAAAAAATATATATTATATATTTATATATGAATTTTAATTAATCTAAATAAGTGAGCCTATATAAACCTTATGTAGAGCTCACTTGTAAAGTCCAACCAAAATTCTTATATAAAATTTTGCAAGGGTATTTATTGTTATATGAGTTAGGTATTTTAGTTGTGATAATATTATTGTTCTTTTCCATAATTCCACATAGAGCTTAATTGAGAAATATTAAGATTTAAAATTAATTTAAAATTGATAGTGCATATGTTAATACCAGTTAATATCATTAACCCTGTCGCTTCAATATTTTAGATGGATGACTTCTATGCATTCCTTATGTCAGGTTTCCACGCGACGCGACTAAGCTAGGCCAGGTACAAGTCCCAACGAAGGTACTTTCGATGAAATTCATAAACTCTTTATGCACCATAGGAAGCAGCCTATTAATGACGGATTGGCAGATAACCATTATCGGTACTCCATTAGTCAAGGTAACTTGGGAGCAACGAAGGCGGGCCTGATTTAAAGTCGAACCGGACCGAGTTCGTAGACAATCTAATCCTGGATGTAACAACCCCCTGGGCCGGGCGGGCCAACCACCCCGTTCTCTGCGACTGCGTGCAACTTGCTCGTCGGCACCGGACGAAAGGCGTTCGTGAGGAGGCGTCGTCTGCTCAGATATCTTCAGCCGAAGCGCAGGCCCTGGCGGGTGGTTCTTTCTGTTGAACTAGAAGAAGAATGAAGAAGGAGGAGACGGTGAAGCTGATAAGCGCGGAGGGCTTCGAATTCGTGGTCGACAAGGAAGCCGCTATGGTCTCCCAGACGATCCGCAACATGTTAACCTCTCCTGGTTCTCTTCCTTCCTTTTGTTTTTATTGTGATTGTGATTAAAACGGAATGGCCGCCATTTTTTTAATTTTGTTGTTGTTTTATTTTTGCGTTATTTCCTTCCCCCCTTTTCTATTTTTCACGAGGGGAGGCGAGGGAGAAATTGGAGATGGATTTGGTTTTGCTAACTCATCTCGAACTGTAGGGAACTTCGCGGAAGCGCACAACCGGGAAGTGCGGTTTCCCGAGATTAGCACGACAATCCTAGAGAAGATCTGTCAGTATTTCTATTGGTCTCTTCAATTTGCGAGGTTTGCACCGACAATCTGCTTTTTTGTTTTGTTTCTGAAGTTAGACACGGTAGATGATAACTGCTTGGAGATTAAATTGCAGTTTTCTCTTTTCTATTCAATTTCACCAAATTGACCCAAATAGCAAATGAGAACAAATACGGCCGACAATGAATATATAATTCTGCATTGGGATGTTCAAATTCTGTAGTGGGAAATCGAGTGGCTTACTTTAGGTAAAATATGGTGAACATGAATGATTATTCATGAAATTTTCTGATAACGAAATGGGTATGCTTGGAAAGATCACAACTTGACCATCATAGGTTTATAGCTGAATTATGCACTTTCTTAATCAGTTTTCTTCTCGACTTTTCTAGTTTAGGGAAGAGCGTGTAACATTTTGATACTAATTAACAAAAACTGTATTCGGCTATAGGCTTTTTCTGTTTTGGGCATGTGGTCAGTGTAATGATTTAGTTGCTTTTGTATTTAACATAGTCAAATTTTATTAAGACGTCATTTCTTTGTGAGTGTCCCAATAGTTTAAGGTTGCTCTTTGATGTGATCACCATTAATTATCTGGGATTTATCTTTCCATAATGCTGAGTATAGATCCTGCAGGCTGCGTGCTGTGCTTTTTTCAACTATATGATATTACTTTCATTTTCATTTTCTTGGATCATTTGAGAGTAAGAGTTGCAGTAGTTAGTAGTTCAGATGAGCTCACAAGTCACAATTAGTTTTGTGAGATTCACTTTTCCATAATGTTGAGAGCATAGACCCTGCAGGGCTTTGGCTGTGCTTTTCTCAACTGTATTATTTTTTACTACATGTTGTCTCAACATTTTTTAGCTTTCATCTTGTTTATTGGAGTACCCCAGTGGATTGCCAAGAGAGATGCACTATCTATCTTATAGGTAAGTTATAGCAAGTAATATTTGTGAACAATCAGCAAGTGCAATCTGGGAATGATAGTATAGTGCTCCTTTGAGCACAGTAAATGGAGTGTGATACAAGTCAGCGTAATAAAATTTGGAAAAGAAAAGGAACAATATCATCAGATAATAGCATAAAACAAGTGGTTCTTGAATTTTTTAAAATTCTGGGAGTTTCAAAACTTCTAGGGCCTACATCTCAACCGTCTTGAGAAGTGTCTTGTCTTCTTAATCACAACTGGAAATAATTAGTGTGACATATTAAGCAATTTTCTATTTGTAATTTCCACAAACCTAACACTTGAAAATATTAGCAAATAAAGGTATTCATCCTTACTCTTTGTTAATATTTATCCTCTTTTTATTGCTAGGTAGTGCCATCCCCCTTATTTTTATAGGTTAGACTCACGCACCCCTCACACATTGTATGCCAAAGGGATTCGACCTTGGGACCTCTCTCACAACTGGGACAGATCCAAGCAGCAACTGAGGCTGGATTGGCAGTACATTATCTTGTAAACTGACAAGCTACCTGCCAGCTTTTTGTCTGATTAGTTGCTTATATTCTCTGTTCGTGGCCAAACCTATGTTTCTCACTAGTAACACTTTTCAAATTGTAAATATAGCTGATGCTGCCTCCAACTGGTCTTCCATTTCTAAAAGAACACTTCCTCTGTCCTAAATTAATAGCTCTGTTTCCTATAAATGTTCCATATTAAGAGCTCCATTTTGTTCAATTTAAGTGGCTGGGTACTTAAAAAACAGTGTCATAAGCTTGCTTTTCCTTCTCTTAGATATGGGTTTTACCATTCAATAAAAATTAATATTTTTCCTAATGTTGCTATTAATATAGGACGGATGGAGTATAATCCAAGGGAGATTTAAGATTCTCTGTGCCATTTGGTTCTGCTAGATATGTTTTGGTTTTGTTGGAAACTTGAATATGAAGTGATGTCTTGTGGTTTGCTTCTGGTTGCAGTGGGAAAGAAACAGAATTTCACATTGAACCTGAGCTAACGTTGGAGTTGATGATGGCTGCTAATTATCTTCATACTTGAGACCCTACTTATGTGCATCTTGGACATAAAAAAAAACTGTACTCCTATGAACGTCTAATGAGCTAGGACTTTATTTTTTGGGAGGAAGACATCTGCTGATGATTTGAAGAACCGACATTATTGCTTCAAAGCAGTTGATATTGTAAAATGACGATCCTTCCTCGTATTTTATGTACAATATCAACTGAACTGGCATTACTACTTTAAAGCAAATGCAAATGTAAAAATGGACGATCCTTCCTCGTTTTGTTGTATAAATTCTTACCCTACTTCAAGGTACCCAGCATTTGACCATTGGTGCCCTCAAATAGAAAAGCTGTGAGTTGTTAGTTATTAATGTTGATGAGCGTCGACGCTAAGAATCCAGAGCATTTCGGCTTTGGTTTTCCGTTAAATGTTATGAACCGTGTGTTATATGACCCGTATATTTAATTCAACTTGTAGAGCTAACTGAATACGGATGGTTATGTGTGCACGTTTCATGTACACTCGGCTACAATCCGATGTTTGAAGTTATTATGTGCACTTTCATACTGTCTTTAAACATGTTCTATCTGGTATGCAGCCACATAGTAATAGTGCGTCAAAAGCGTTATTTAAGCAAAAAGAGGAAAACGGCAAGCAATGAAAAAACATGCTAGAAAGCTACACGATCATTTTTGTTTGGACGGTGTCATTCGTATACCTGCGATGAATGTCAATCCAGTTTTGTTATCTACCAGTTTATTCTCTGAAAGATAGCTATTTACTAAGTGTTACTAAGTTATCCTATCTTCTTCATCACTACTTATGCTGGTTTTCTGAGAAATGCTTGCGTGCACAGAACTGTTTGAACAGGGCTGACAGGGAACTGTCAGCTGATAAGGGTGCCCTAAATGTACTCCGCTCGCTAACAATGCTCTTTGAAGTTTATCACCTTTTATGATGTCAAAGATTTTCCTTGATGATATCGTAAACAAAAATGTTTTTCGGACCTGTCAACATAAACAAAATGTATGACCAATGGACATGGGAGGGGGGACTTTGGAAACCTCTTGGATCCGGTTCTCAATTTTCTCTTTCACCGCGTTCTTGACGATGTGGCAGCCTACTATTGTTAGTCACCCAACATTGGTCACGAAGGCTGGTCAAGCTAAGTCCTATTGTAAAGGAGCATAGTAGTCAACGGCAGAAACCTCCTAATATTTTACCACACTCTGGAAAAAAGTGATCAAAGGTCCCTCAAACTTAAAAATTAAACACTTAATAATCCTTAGATGCAGATTAATTTTTATCATATTCAACATAGCAAAAAGAAATGAGGTACAGTTCATGTTCAATTGTCTAGAGGATATAACAGAAAAAAATTATTGTCCGCGGTTAGCTCCTTTTGTAGCCAAAGGACAATTTTTTTAGAAAGCAATATAAAAGGGAAGTTGTTCGAAATTTAAACTATTTGAATTCCGAATTCCCACTTGAAGAAGAGAAACCATTTGTTAAACTAGCAGGCCCAGGCCATCTTTCGAATTGCATAATTAGCAGTAAGTTTATTTGCCTGGGTGTTATTGTCCATCTTGCAATTCTTTGTTACTTCAATTAAATGCAGTTTCCTCTCCTGCAGGGGTGAAAATGCAGCAAGGAACTCTCCGACGTGAGAGGTATAGTGCTTGTCAACGCTTCCATCCAATCCTTTTGAGTGATGTTTCAAAGGAATACATAGTGATGTTTCAAAGGAATATACATAGTGATGCTTCAAAGGAATAAATAACAAGCATTTACTATTGATACATTGTCAAACTTCAAACATTATCTGCAACATAATATGAGGTTAGTCTGCTAGATTCAACTCAACATCAACCTTATTCATTGCCGCAATAGCATCTCCATCTTATCATAGCCTCGCTTCCTCTGCTTACGCGTGAGGAAGACATTCGTGGGCGATTATTTAAGTATTCTGTTATTAGGAATGATACGGGCTGGCGTGTAATTCTCCTCATTTTTAGTCCATTTGCGGTTAATTGTTGATTACAAGGAACACATCTTACCTAGTTGTGATACATACAAACGAAATTATTTGTATTGCCCAAGAAAACCATTGCTTCAAAGAATTGTTGTTTCCTAAATATGTCCATGAGACAGCGAGGTCAAGCCAGACCTTTTTGCTAACGTCCATGAGCCGGCATTGTTGGGTTTCATTTGTTGGCGATACAAGCTATATTACGCTACAGGTTGAGAAATCAATGGTGGGCGGGTTTTTCACACTATAAAATGGGTCTGGCTCTCTGCTTCATTTGAAGCATATTGAAGTTGTTCCACCCAAATGGCTAGACATATCTCCTCTTCCGTAGCATCATGTCTCCTCCTGCTCGAGTTGGCCATCCTGTTCTTGACTCCATGTGGAGCTACAGATTCGGAGAAAAAGGCAAAAGTTCTTCAGTATTTTTTTCCTTTCTAGTTTTAGTTGCATATATAGAGCCATACGATTG
Source organism: Saururus chinensis (assembly GCA_035235625.1). Classification (NCBI taxonomy): domain Eukaryota; kingdom Viridiplantae; phylum Streptophyta; class Magnoliopsida; order Piperales; family Saururaceae; genus Saururus; species Saururus chinensis. The sequence continues at coordinate 42,127,225 of CP141145.1, forward strand.
TCCAGTTCTGGTTGTCACAAAGAAAAAAATTGAATTCATTTTATACGCGAATGGATGAACAGTAGGATTGGCATTGTCTAGTTTATAGGTTGCCTCGTCTCGTGAATGCTTTGGTAGTTCATGACGGCACACGGCGTAATTGCAGTAACACGAGCGGCTTGCGCTATGCTCGTGTTATAACGATGGTCTGCATGAGATTAACATACATATGACGCTAGTGGAGCAATGCATACTGACAATCATGCAGGATCAAGGATTTGTGCACTCCCAAAATAAATGATAGGAGACACGGTAAGAAAAACGCGTCTGAATATGACATAAGGAATCTGACACAGATTCAGAAGCGTTTTTCTCACGTGTCATCCATTGATTGGGCACTCCCACCATTTATTTGGGGAGTGCCGACGCAGCTGATCTAAATCCACCGATGAACATGTTTTATTTTCATAATTTCACGTGAGCATAAAAAGTTTGCATTATTTTTCAGGTCTACATTGTGTACATGGGGGCGGTACCGGAGGGTGATGTCTCCGCGGAGTCACTACACCTCGGCATGCTGGAACATGTATTGGGCAGGTTGGTTTTCATGCTGAGTAATTTTAGGTTTACAACCTTACTGGAACACATATATATGGGGCTAGCGTATTTCAGCGTGAGTCCTAATTTGGGGCACATAAGGAATTACGACGGCCCCATAGGCCTTATCTATGTCATACTCTTGTCTGTGGCCATTAATCTGAAAGTCAAGCTTAAACTGCAAAGTTAAGCATAAGCCCTACTGATTTGAGGAATCAAGCCATTGACTTCAGCTTCTCTTGTTCAATTATGTCATGTATCATGTGACAGTGCCGCATCAGAATCACTGGTCTACAGCTACAGAAAGAGCTTCAGTGGTTTTGCAGCAAAGCTTTCCGAAGAAGAAATGACTAAACTATCTGGTAGGTGTCTTATGCTCTTTATATATGGCCTAATCATAAAAAATCTCTTCATCCTTTTGTCTCGGAAAAAAGAATGGATCACTTCATCCAACATATTTAATATAATGCTTTTAAGCATTCCCATTTTGGAGATGGTAAATAGCAAAGTGCCGCCATGCTTGAATATAATTTTTTCTAACATTTCACGTGAATCTTGGTAACTCACAAAATAAAACCTGATTAATCTTTCCAACCTAATTTCTTATTACAACTGCTCCATATAAATATAAATTTCAGGCATGGATGGAGTCGTTTCTGTATTTCCCAGTGAACCGAAGAAACTTCACACTACACGATCATGGGACTTCATGGGCTTGACAACCAAAACAAGGAGAAGTTCTGTAGAAAGCGATGTCATTGTTGGATTGCTAGACACGGGAATCTGGCCAGAGTCCGATAGCTTCAGTGACGTGGGATTTGGCCCTCCTCCAAAGAAGTGGAAAGGAACTTGCCAATCATCCACCAATTTCACATGCAACAAGTAAAAATCTTCCTAACTTGTGCACAAATAACTTACTAACACGGATATATCACAACCAACAAGCATTGATGGGATGGCCAGGACCATACGAGGTGGCAACGGGCCGTATTGGGCCTAACCCGGGCACAACACAGGCCCATGATAAAGTTCGGGCCAAGCCGGCTTGTGCTATCAAACTGCAGGCCCGACACAGCCCATAGGCCTGCCCAGCCAATCATAAATATATATAAAAATATATATATATCGATATAATATAATATAAAAAATATTTTTACTTATATATATATATATATATATATATATATATATATATATATATATATATATATATATATATATATATATATATATTAAAACATATTTGTCTATATTAATATATTGACTGGCCTTGTCTGGCCAGGTTTGGGCCTGAACCTAATTCGGGCCGGGCCAATTATAAGTTGTGGGCCGCAAAATGTGGCCTGGCACAGACTGGGCTTGTTTGTGATAGGGCCGGGCATTGCCACCTCTGAGCAGAGCACACTGTTGGCGACCAACAGGGATTGGATTATATCCCAAGGTACCCGATGTTGTATGTTGTGCATTATGCGTGTGAAGGGATAGATATGAGGGAGAGAGCATATTTATGCACCCACTCAGCCTAGCTTACTCAGTTATAACGTAATGCCTTCGCTTACTCAGTTACAAACAACGCCTTCTGCAGTAAAATCATAGGCGCCCGATATTATAACAGTGGAGGAGCGGTGGGAGACTTCGATTCTCCTCGAGACTCTATTGGGCATGGAACCCACACAGCATCAACGGCAGCTGGGGTCTTCGTCGACAAAGCAAGCTTGAGAGGGCTGGGGGAAGGGACAGCTCGCGGGGCCTTGCCGTCGGCTCGCATTGCAGTATACAAGGTCTGCTCGAGAGCTGGTTGTTTCGACGCAGACATCCTTGCAGCATTCGACGATGCTATATCCGATGGGGTCGACATCATCTCCGTCTCTCTGGGTGGGGCTTTCGCACTTGACTATTTCTCTGATTCCATTGCTATCGGTGCCTTCCATGCAATGAAGAACGGCATCCTCACTTCCAATTCCGCCGGTAATTCGGGGCCCGGTCCTTCCACCATCTCAAACGTCTCTCCCTGGACACTGTCTGTTGGTGCTAGCAGTATCGATAGGCGATTTGTGACTAATGTGACGTTGGGAAATGGGAAGATTTTTGAAGTAAGCACCGTCTTTCTGTAGTCTAGTTAGATTACTTATTTTTTTAATTACTCCGTCACTCAATTCGATTCATTCAATCTGGCAAACATCGACTACTATCATGTGTACATGCAGTGACTTGTGTGAGTATTAGCTGGTTGTGTCTCTTATGTATTGTGCTGTTTTGTGTTTGTTTTGGGCCTTTTTGCCTCCGAAGCAGGCACCTAAAAAAGATAAAAACTAAACTGCCGCCTAGGAACGAAGGGATTCCACACTGATATATATGATATGAGGCTAGATAAATTCACACTTCTAATTTCTGCTTTTCTATGATGCAGGGATCGTCTATCAACATCTTTAGTCTTCAGAGTAAGCAGTATCCATTGGTTTATGGAGGAGATGTCCCAGCATCAGGTTCCACTACTTACGAATCGAGGTGTGCTCCAAAAAATGCACGCTGGGCTGTGTTTTTAAACAAACAAAATACACTTCTGCCGTTGATAACGTACGCTCAAAAGGTGATATATTGGAAATTTCTTAGTAGATGTTCATTATGGAATTTTATAGGTACTGTGGTGTAAACACATTAGACGAGAAGCTGGTGAAGGGCAAGATTGTATTCTGCGATCAACTGAGCACGGGAGCTGGTCCGTTGCTAGCCAATGCTACTGGCACGATAATGTCAGATTACATTTTTGCAGATTACTCCTTTGCTTATCCGTTGCCAGCAGCGTTCTTCAGCCACGAAGTAGGAGTGAAAATTTATGAATATCTAAACTCGACCAGGTTCTTCCACAACTTTCTGTCTGTCGAATTTAAAATTTCAAGTTATGTACAACAGCAATTCGCGTTCTCATGAATACATAATTGCGTCCACAGGAAGCCAACTGCTTATATACCGAAGACAACTGAAGAGAAGGACACAACAGCTCCAGTTGTTGTCTCGTTCTCCTCCAGAGGACCAAACCCTATTACGAAAAATATTCTGAAGGTCACTAATGCTGCTACATTTTGAATTATGAATTTGATATCTTTTACCATAGACAACTAGTTACTTATATCATATTTAACGCCATTTAACTGCAGCCGGACTTGACCGCCCCTGGAGTAGACATTCTGGCTGCATGGTCCCCGGTTGCTCCCTTCTCAGTATACGAAGATGATAAAAGAACCACCTTATACAACATAATCTCCGGCACATCCATGTCATGCCCCCATGCATCTGGGTCAGCAGCCTACATTAAATCGTTCCACCCAAACTGGTCTCCCGCTGCGATCAAATCTGCCCTAATGACAACGGGTAATTCAACATGTCCTCGTAATAACATTCGCGCTCCTTTATTTAAGCTGACAAATAACTCTAGCTGATCTAGCATCTCCTAGTTGCAAGTGCCTTGGCACACGAAGACAAAACAAACAAACAAAACCTAGTTGCAAGTGAAACATCTTGCAATTGAGACGTTAGTTTGATGTTGGCGTTTATCTAACAAGCATACACGTCTTCTCCAGCCCGCCCCATGAAGCAAATTACAAACACAGATCACGAATTTGCCTACGGCTCTGGTCACATAGACCCAGTGAGGGCTGTAAATCCAGGCCTGGTTTACGATGCGGGAGAGAAGGACTATGTGGCCATGCTTTGCAATTCAGGATACGATACCAAGACTCTGCAGCTCGTAACCGGTGACAAAAGTGCATGCCCTAAGACGAATGGATCTATTCTGGACCTGAACTACCCTTCCATGGCTGCTGTCACGGTCTCGAGCGCCATCACCTTCTCGGCTTCCTTCAAAAGAACTGTTACAAACGTTGGGTTGCCAAAATCAATTTACCAGGCGACAGTGGCATCCCCACCGGGGCTTCAAGTAAGTGTTAGTCCGAGTGTTCTTTCGTTCAAGGCCATTGGGGAGAAGCAGTCCTTTGTGGTCACAGTCAAAGGGAAAACCAATGAGAATGTCTTGTCGGCTGCGCTGGTTTGGAACGATGGAGTTCATCAAGTGAGAAGTCCTATAGTTGTCCATTCCACTACATCCTAACAACAGATGACAGTTTCAATAAGCAAATTATTGATTGTCTTTGTTTCAGTTGTGATCTATTTTAGTTCAATCAAATGCCCGTTGTTTTTTTTACTTGCTCTATTCTACTGCAATATTACACTATCTATTGTTTTCTAATAAAAATTGGCACTTAATAAAAGGTCAACTTAGCGGCCACGCGGTCATATGCACTTATTGTCACTGTTTGATTATTGTAATAGGGATATTACGGATAGAGTCAATTTATTTTATGACACACAACTAAGAGCTTTAAATGTGTGTGAAAGGTCACCAATGGCCATGGGAAATCAAAATGGCTAAAATGCCTTTAAATTAAATAATTTCACAAAAAATAATAAAATAAAAGTAAACTGCCAACTGCCCATGCTCCTATGGCTGCCCACATATATTGGAACTCCGTCGCTAACACCGAAGCTCCGCCACTACTGGATATCAACCTTTGCTAGAGCTCTGTCGTTGCCACAAATCAGCCGTTCTCAAAGCTCCATTGCTACTGGAGATCTACCATTGTCATAGATCCTTTGCTGCCGAAGATCTATCATCACTAGAGCTCTACCACCGCTATTACTATCACCCGTGAGACATGAGCTGTACACTACCACAACATGATTATGTTGTGTCTAAGGCACCCACAACCTAGCACGCATGGCCAATGTATAGCCATAACCTAGCATGACGAGTCCTTGGCCAAGACATGGCGAAATTTGGTCGTCTAAGGCCTAGCCACAGCTAGCCAAATCAACCAGGGAACTGGCTACTTGCGCCAATCCACGGCCATGGTCATGTTGTGGCAGGGCCTAGATGGACTTGGCATGGCAGGGCTTAATGGCAGGCCTGGACGAACCTAACTTGGGAGGGCTGGGCCAAGTTAACATGACCACGGTTTGACCAAATATAGCCTCACTATGGTCATGATAGCCAGGACCATGCTATCCTCCCAATAGTCACTTAGAAAAAGGATATAATGAATACTAAGAGCATCGGGGCCAGAAGGATTCGACAACGGCAGTTGAACAGAATGGCATCAAAGGAGACGGTTTTAACAACGCTGACATCAGATGTAGTAGGCAGAAGCGGCAATCATGCAAAGGAGGTGGGGAAGATAAGAGAAGGGACGCAACTTTATATAAGTAGGGATATTTTAGAGATTTAATAAAAAAAAGGTTACAACTAGAGTTGGTGACTTGTATAAATTTTCAAAAATTATTAAAACAGTTTCTCGAAGGAAAATTTGACCCACTAGTTTTCTGTAATTATTTTGCTGACCAAGACTAAATATATTTTTCTCTATTTTTATTAGTTTCAGTACGGGGGCGAACAGATTGTGATACATGGAAATGACGCTTTCCCAATACAAGAAAATGTTAATAGTGGAAACAGGAGTGTCATTGTTAGCAAAACAAGTTCCATTGCAAGTGCTACAACAGCGACACGAACTCAAATCTGATACATCAAAGGAAAGCGAACTGCGATCTATGCTTTGATCGAAGTCCGGCATTCGAGAATACGATTAAATCTCATCTTATACAAGTCCAATCTCGTCATATTGGCTGGCACTTTCTATTGACGTAACAACGAAAGGAATTCTATAATTTGATAAGATAGAAAAAAGAAAAAGAAAAAGAAAAAGAAAAACAAGGAACAAACAATAATTAGAAGAAGTAACAAGCTATACCATGAAATACAGCAGTCGTTGCAAATTAATGGAAGAAAAGTCCAAACAAAATTACCGGTCATAGAAAGTACTCACCTATCACCATGATATATCAGCATCCAGTGCATTCTGGACACATTTTCCCGCAAATTTTTTCCTTGACCATTTGAGCAAAAAAAATGTAAATGTGAAACAAGAAAATTGCAGTAATGGAACTGGAGCCAGTGATCCAGAGCTTTTATGCCGTAGAATGACGGAATTCTAGGAGATCATGGTTTGAAAGGCGCGAACGCTACAACTGAGTTATGGCCCCCAAAACCAAATGAATTCGAAATGGCTGGCAAGAAAAGAAATAAAAGGTTATTTTTACGCCCATATAACAAAGAGAAAGCTTCAAACATTGAATTGATTACCAAAATGTATAATATGCAACCAGTAAGTTTATTGTACTTCCATTTTCTAATTCAACTTGCCCAATAGATTATGGCCTTAGATCTTACCAACATTCACTTCGTGCTGCTTCTTTGTATTAGGTACCGTGTCAAATTCAACTGCAGGCTCTCTATTCTGTTTTCAGATCCAATCAACGAGCAGAATTAGTTTGCATGAGAAATTTATCTTTTGACAGTCTATTCAGATTGCTAACACCACATTATCAAAAGCTCCAAATAAGAGACTGACCCATACCGAATGAGAGGGAGACTTACGAATTGATTTATAGAAGGATGCAACCAACCAGTGGTTATGGCTTTGACTGTAGCAACAGCTTCTAGCCCCCCAGCTGCTCCAAGGCAGTGCCCTATCATAGACTGCAGAATTGTGCGTGTTAGAAGAGGCCAAAGAACAAAATTCTGAAATCTTTCTCTTTTCTTAAGAACTAACTTATCAGTGCCAGTTTAAAATTCACAAACCTTGGTTGCATTGATCTTTATCTCCGAAGTATCTATAAAGACCTTTTTAATGGCATTTATCTCTGCTAGGTCACCAGCAAGCGTGGATGTCGCATGTGCATTTATGTAATTAACCTAGCCATTGCATAACATAGTCAAATCAGCTCTTATGCTCCCATTTAGCCAGACAAAAATCCTTTCAGTTGATAAAGCAATTCTGTATACAGTGGAACAATAAGCATAATTTTTTATATAAACAAATACTGGATAAGCATACCTCTTCAGGTGCCACTCCAGCATCTTCAAGGGCTTTTTCAATACATGTAGAAACCCCAAGACCATCCGCCCGAGGATCTGTCATATGATAGGCATCACAATTTATGGAACCACCCAGGTACTCGGCTATTATTGGTGCATCTCGCTTCATTGCATGTTCTAGACTCTCCATTACCTATCAATCATATGACTTAATTGTTAGGCACAATGGATTGGTACACCTTCCATCTGTATGTACACATTCACACATATGTGAGGTACTAAAACTAAAACTATTTTTTTCTGTAAGAGATATGTTACCACTCATCACACAAATGAACAGCTTAATAGCCTGTTTGGGAGAGTGTTTTTTAATGCTTTCGTTTCAAGATTTGAAATTGGGGACAGAGACAGCCTGAACACACGTTTGGCACTCGGTTCTCCAAAATAAAATGTGGCCCATTTGGCTTCATAAATCTTCTCCGAGATAAAAACACCCCCCAGGTGTTTTCCCCCCAAAAATGTTGGGTCGTGGCATTCAGTTTCAGGCTTGTGAAGTCGCAGTCTCTTCCTCCCACCACTCTTCTCCCTCACACCTCCTACAGTCCCACCACCAGCTTTACCACCTCCCCTCCGACATCTTCCCCTTTGCCTCCAACAGTATCAAGCTCTCCTCCTTCTCCACTTTCACCCCTTCCACTCTCAGCTTCGCCTCCACCTCCACAAGCAAGACCGCCAGTGCATTCCCCTCGATCTCCTCCTAGCTCTGATCCTCAATCCCCACCACCCACTTCACCTCCGTCGCCAACCACACCAGAGGCTCCGCTTGCACCACCTCCTCTGTGCAATTCATCGGTTCCTACTCCTGCTAACCCAACTTCACCATGGCCGGCAACCCATTGAGAGGCTTCATCTACACCTCCTTCTCCTCCGGGCAATTCATCTGCTCCTCCACCTACCCAACCCTACCAAACCACTGGGTAATTTAAACCCTTTGGCGAGTCCCACACCGACTAACCTGTCCAATTCCCCAGATTACAATGGATCCTCAGGGAATGATACTCTTCTAGCAAAAGCAGCAGGATTGGTGTGAGTGGCTTGGCCGGCATTAACATAGTAGCAGGAGTTGATGTAATTTTTCTTATCGTGGGCATAATTTGGCGGCTAAAAAAGAGAAAGGAAAGAGAAACAAACATACCAGCACTCCAGCACCTTCGCCCATGACAAAGCCATCTCGATCTTTGTCCCATGGCCTTGAAGCAGTTTTGGGGTCGTCATTTCTTTGTGATAGAGCCCTACAAGCAACAAAACCACCCAAGCCTATTGGTATAATTGCGGCTTCAGTTCCTCCAGCCAGCATCAAATCGACCTCACCCCTCCGGATATGGTTAGCAGCAGCATAAAAGCAATAGTTGGAGGTGGCACAAGCAGTAGATATCGAGTAGTTAGGCCCCATGAAACCAAGATCCATGGCGAGCTTAGCAGATCCCATGTTTGTTATAGTATAAGGGATAAAAAATGGAGTAATTTTCCTGTGACCACGTTCTATAAGTGCTTGAACACCATCAGAAAATACACTAAGACCGCCCATGCCTGTCCCAACAAGCACACCAGCTCTCACCTTGTCAATCTGGCCGCATGAAAGAATAAAATAAATCAAAACCACAGTTTAGGCCATTTTTTTGTTTGAAACTAAGTTTTTTTATGAAGGAAGCATCAAGAAATGGAGGTGCCAAACACCACTCGAAAGCAACATGATATGTATGCTACAGATTCTTTGTTAAAAATCTACAGTGTTGCTGGCTGCAACAGCTAAAACTTAAAAAACTTGCACCCATAATGGCTTCGGATTGTAAAGGGTGGCAAGAATTGTTAGAGAACAGGATCCAGACAGATACTTAAAAATAGTTGTCACTTGTCACCACCAACACCGCCACCCAGGTAACAAATTAAAACCGCCTGATTTTGTAACATCTACACTATGAAATAAGAAGAGAAAAAAGCTAAAACAAAAGAGGTGATTCTATTTAAAGCTGAGATTCATTGTTCACAATGACTAGCAATTACCGGTTGAATGTGCTAATGGCGTTGAAAATTTCAAAAATGCAGCTGCCCAAAGTTTTTCCTGGAGGGAAGCTCACAAAAAAAAAGTGAATCAAGAGGGCCAGAGCTAAGAAGCCATAAAAGTTATATGAGTGGTGACAGATCCCATTCAATGCAAGCTTGAGGACACCAAACATTGAAGTTTCATGAGAAGTAAGTAAGCATTAAAAAGTGAAGGAGCTTTTCATGAAGTGCTTCCAAACCAATTTATGGTATTTTAGTGTCCAACACTCCGCTCACCGCTTGAACATGGCAGAAATTTTGTGAATTCCAGATAGTAGTTTCATCGTCCAAAAAGAATGCATGCGAGTCCCAATTTAAGTGAAAGCAATGTGAGGAAGCTGCTGCAGCCTGTATGGAACTCCGTAACCCTTCTAAAATTCGATAAAACGCTAATTTGCTACTTTCCACGCAAGACATATGAATGAAAATAACTAATAACTAAAAATTGAGCATTCCTTCCGACCGGAATTTACCCAGCGAATAGAATTAGAAACTCAAGCGAGAGTTTTATTAAAAGTGAAGAGAGAAATAGCGCAAAACGGCGATATACAAAGGATGTTTAGAAAGTTAGACAATACACAACAGGAAAAGATCAACTAAGTTTCCAATCGGCAATGTAAAAAAACCAGAGATGGTGGACGTCTAAGAATTTTCAAAACGCAAATGCCACATGCAATGGGAGGTAAAATGGCTCTTAGATCATAGGAGAGAAACAACACGAATACCTGGTCAAGGTGGGAGCCGGTGAGGCCCGCGTTCTCGAGGGCCTTCTTCCCGGACACAAGGCAGTAGCGGATGCAGTCGTCGAGACGCCGGTCATCCTTGGGATCGATGTAGCCCTCGGCAGAGAAGCCCCGAATCTGGCCGGCGAAGCGGGTGGGGAACTTGGAGGCGTCGAAGCGGTCTATGGGTGTGATGCCGCTCTCGCCCTCGAGAAGGCGGTCATAGTAAATGTCAGCATCGTTGCCAAACACGGAGACGACACCCATGCCCGTGATGACCACCCGCTTTTTAGGGTCGGTCTCGCGCTTGGGCGCCGCCGCCGCCGCCGAGGCGGCGCGGATGGCAGAAGAGCCACGAGAGGAACGTCGGGGGATAGAAGCCGCGGTGGAGGTAGATCGGAGGCGGAGGGGGGAGGGGTACTGGATTTGGAGGGACTGCATGCTGGCTGGTAACTAGCTCAAGTTAGTAAGGACCAGCAATGCTCGAACAAAGATGTGGGTTTTGGTGGTCGTCGTCTCCCTCTACCACTCCGACTTGAGATTCACCTTCTCAGGTGCTCGCAATCCGCCGGAATCTGACGGCGTCTTCCCCACTGAGAGTGGCGCACGAGGGGGAGGATTGGGATGGTTTGGAAGCGCAGCCAAGCGGAGGAGAGTCGTGTGGAAGAGGCGGAGATGAGATGTTGGGCCGTGGCCCGGGCAGCGATTGGGACGGTGTAGCTGGAATTGCGGCTCGGGCTTTATCATCCATTGCCAGGTAGTTTTCGTTTGACTGAGACGAATGGAAAGATACAGACAGTCGGCCCACGCATTAATGAGGCCGAACTGGTTGTTGAGCTTGGCCCATCTAGTTCGCCGCATTACGCCCTTCGTCTCACTTTAATAGTCCCATTTTATTTTTCCGAAAGGCCAAATAAGACTATTTAATGTGGGACGGGGGAGTAGTCACCTTCCAAGAGTTTGCCTCCGTAGAATACTAGTCTTTGCATCGACACAATGCGGACTTGTATCCGATTCTTCTAAACCCAGCCTAAGTTAGCTGTTTATATATAAAATCAACAACTTATTAGCATATATTAGTATAAGTAATACTCACACTTATATATATATGTGTCATCAATTTTATAAATGTTGCTCCCATACTTAAATAATGTTGGGCTCATTAATAATAAAAAGTAGGCAAAATTATTCCCAATGTTTGCTCATAATTACGAAGTAGACATCTTTGTAGTATTCGATAATGTTATAGCTGATGGGAAGAGTTTTTCATACTCAGCGAAATAAGCTCCACGTGACCATTCATTTTGTCCAAGTTCGTCTTCAAGAGTTCCTTGTCACAAATTTACAAAAGCTGCCCAAACATCGGGGATAAAATAAGAAAAATTGATATTTTCATACTTAGTAAAAAAATACTCAAAGGGAAAATTTAAATAATGAACTTTGTAAGTCCATATATAGATGTGTATCATGTAACTCAAATATGAAGCATAAAAATATACAAACACATTAGGGTTAGATAATATAACAATCATGCACAAACATATATTATTTTACCATTCTTACACATACTCTTATACTTATAACCTTACTCTTACCATTTTTACATTTACTATCTTACTCAAAATATTCTTACAATTTTATTCGCACATCTACTCAAATTCTTACTTTTATAGTTTTGCTCGGAAATATACACTTACAGTCATGCTTAGAAACTTACTTTTACAATTTTACCCAAAATCTTACAAACTTATTCAAAAACGTACTTACTTATACAATCATACATATAATATCGACTATTGAAGCTCGTTACAATTAATAAGCTCCAACATCAAAATGAAAAGCAATGTCACTGGCGTATTACCTTAACCATGAGAGAGTAACTATATGTCAATAAACTTTTTCGAATGCAAGACACACCTATGCTCGTGGGGCATGAGATCAAATAAGTAAGAGCAGTTCTAGGATACTACTTACCTGAGTACGTAAATGCCTATATTCTAGGGGTCGTACAGTGTCAACTAAGGGTGGAATTATACAATGTCACTCTTGGGTAAGAATTTTAGAGTGTCACTCATAGGAAAAATCATATAGTGTTAACTAAGGGCAGAAACATACAACACTCTCAATAGAACATCAAATGTCTAAGCTTAATACAACACTAAGATAAAATCAAAAACATACATTGCTCTTAATATATCATTAGACGTCTAAGCTTAGATATAACACAGATAACATCCCTTAGAATAAACATCACAGCAAGACATGAGAAATACTCAGCCAACTCATTATCGGTTAGCTCAAACAGAAAACTTAATATTTCGAAACCCTCAGGTCTCAAACTTACAATGTTATCATATTAGCTTTGCTTACAATTCAAGTTTAAAATAAGTAATTATGTGGGTACAATTATGTCATAAAACCCTAATTTTGAAACCCTAATTCATTAGGCAGCAGATTTTACTTAACTCATCCATCTCATACTCATAACTCACTGCAAAACATATCTTACATATTTATATAGTCTCCGCCATCCACCTTATGGCTAAATCATCTTACTCGGAAGTTATCAAATTAAGCTCCTCGGTGCCAACCTTTGTTATCACCCTCTTACTTATACCTCACTTATTATTATTACTTTTCACTTCATAATATGTATGTTATGCTTATATAATTATGTTGCACTCTTACTATATGATAATCCTCCATACGGCATTGAACCCTAAGTCCGCTTATTTGCTAAAGCCCCAACATATGATCCAATCCACTCCAACTATAGCTTGTCAAAATTATATCCTTTGCTTTTATCATATGGTTACACGTCCACAACAAATACATATCAAACCCTTTGTCAGCTCTTACCATTTATTGTCCATCCATTTGTCCCACTCACAAACACATATCCATTGTCCAAGCATATAACCATTATATATACATATATCTATCACACATATAGCACACCCATCATTTCATACATAGCATACCACTATACTCGCTAGCCATCACTAGCACACACAGATTCCACATACTCATACTTATATGTGTATCATATTCATAATCAAACCTACCATTTTTCATTATCTTGCCCTCATATATCATGTAATCGAATTTTTATTTCACATCCAAAGTATTAAATCATACAACCCTATTATGCTGCTACATATTTAAAGCATACTATCATATAATTACGAGTTCAAAGTCCCCTACCTTGCAATTATAACATTTGATAGTGAGCACACAATAGTGGATGCATTGGCAGTGGAGTTGGTAGCCAAAAGCATCACCTAGTTGAGAGAGTTGTTGTCCTGAGGTTTAGGAAGCATCATAAGTAATCACGGTAATACGAGAATGATAGATATACATCTATGCGGAAAATCCACTATCCACGGAGGAGCACTAAGGGCAGCCGGGAGAAAAGTCGTGCCAACAATGAGTGGCAGGTGCAACTAGAAGTTAAGGTATACTAACTAAAGGTCAGGCAGTGGCTAAGAAGTACTCGGTCAACCATAAGATGTAAAAATTGCTTGTGGATAGCACCCAACTATGGCAATTTCATATTGACCATGGTCCACATAAAGGGCGAAGGGTATGTTATATGCATGTGGACAAAGGAGGGGTGGAGAAATGTAGTAGTCAAATCAATAGATGGTGGAGCATTCGATGGTCATGTGGTACAAAAGCGACACCTAAACCATATGTGTTGCCACATGCACACGCAGCCAAAAATGCCACTCAAGGGGGAGAGGACATATCTAGGGTGAGACTAGGGCAGCTGAGCCATGGTCATGCCATGGCTGATGGAGGTAACCCCCACTATCACCAAGTCGAGGCAGATTGGACTAAGTTTGATTAGAGGCCATCCGAGGCCGGTGGCAGAAAATGGCCAATAATCAGTCAATAGTGTGTACAAAAAGGACAAATAAAGAGGGGCCAAGAACTGGCACCCCCTAGTCATCGCCTAACTAGAGAAATTGCACACATAGGCCAATTGGCAAGTGGCTAGCTGTTGGTGTCAGTGACAACTGCTAAACAAACAGAAATTTTGTCTTGTGTTGGAAAATGGGGAGTGAAAGTCAAAAAATGGGGTGGTGGGATTGGTGTGACGGAAGTGGGGCTGGGCTAGGGTGGTGGCCATACCTTCACCAACCCATGGATAACCAAAAGGAGGTGGTCCAGAGGCTGGACAGCGGCCAGTAGAGTTTAGCGACCAAAAACACGCCAACACAGTGAATAACTAGGGAAAATACTGGCAGCTTGAGGGGGAGCAACCAGAGGGTGGCGGTGGCTCTAGCCAGCGCCTCTGGGGTCTAGGTGAACGGACAGGGCTAAGTCCAATGGAGAGTGGTGGAAAATGGTGTGGAATAGCTCTCCAACGGCCTAAAACCAATGAGTCAAATGGTGAAAACCCGACGAAAAAATTGGTAGCTCGAGGAGGAGTAAGGAGAGGGTGGCGGCGGTCCTAGTAAGCACCAACAAACTCGTGGCGGATAGGCAAAGCCAAATCCAATTTGAGGCAGTGACCGAAACTCTTCTAGACATCCCAGAAAGAAATGGAACATGATCCATTCCATTACTAAATCTTTTTTTTTAACAAAAATATCTTACCCATCGTACCTCCAAAATTCAAGCTGAAAACATCTATTATGCGTCAAAGCCCAACCAACTTAACTAAGCCCCACACTGGACTCTATGGGTACAAATACCGGGATACAATACATAAAAATAAATACACCGAAGCATCACATTTTCCAACAAAAAATGATTGAAAAAATAGCCAAAAAATCAGGGGCGTTACAAAAAACAATCCGAATAATAAACATAAAAAGGAAAGTTAACTTCTTTTATTAAAATTATAATTAAGCATTTACTACTACAGTCATCATGCAATGGCATAAACATAAGCCTCAAATTAAAGAAAGAAATCTACCAACTACAAATGAAATGCTGTAAAAAAACATGAAGTTTCATAGTATCCCTTCATTTATTTATTACTAACTATTCTTTAGGAACTTATTTTCCCTAGTCAGTGGCTCCTCAATTATCATCCTATTCAAAAAATAAGTTGTCTTGAGCACCTGCGTGACACCATAACACAAGGGATCCCAAAGGTTTCCCAAAGACAAAGCAAGGGTGAGTGTAAACTAAATAAGGCTTTTGAAAAAAATAGTTGATTTAACACTCAAACACATGCTTCAACATTAAAATGAAATTCCTTATGCAACCATAATGTACATGTATCTCAAAAAGTACATCCAGAGATGTACAAATCATATCAGTGTAATTTAATCTCAAAATTACATTCAAAATAAGTCTCAATATAATATAAATAAGAGTAATGAAAAATACTTTTACCTATTATCTGATACATGATGTATGAACCTAACATTCCAAACTGAAGATGCAAACATAATACGTGGTCAAGCCGATCCGCACGAATATGACCAACCTGGACTCCAACTCTAGAAATCTCAATAATATAAACATTTTAGTCATCTCAACTCGTGGAGGCATAACCTGTCATTTTGAACAGAAAACTGATTCGATAAATCTTCGATACAGTTAATCTGATGACCATAGAAACCTTGACTAACCACAATAGCAACCAATCCATGTCAAGAAAGATATCAACCCCCTTGATAGGCAGGACGTAGAAATCAAATATGATAATAAGGCCTTGAGCAATCAAACATGCCTTACAACACACCCCCATATTGCAAAACTTTATACCATCTCCAATCATAACATCAAAATTAAGACATTTGGAGAAATGCAAACCCAACTCTTTAGTGACGACTTTATTAATAAAACTATGTGTGCTACCAATATCTACAAGAACCATGACACATTATTTATTTATTTGGCCATTAATGTGCATAGTGTTGGGAAAACAATCACCTTTATTAGCATGAAATGACAAGTAGTGTCGACATCATTCACAAAGGCAGCTAGGGTAGGATCAAACTCGGTCACAGGGTCTATAGAATCTCCAAGATCAGGCACTTCTTCAAGCACATACACATGAAGCGTCTTGCATCAGTGGCCAGGGGCATTTGTTTTGTCACAATTATAACACAATCTGATTCAGTCGGGAATGTGAAGACAAACAAACTCTTTCTATTTATTTGGAAACTCAAATTACAAATGCAAGTTGAGAAATCAGCCCAAGCAAATCTATGCAACTGCACTCAACAGAGTCAGGGAACAAAACCCTCGAGAGGAAACCCTCACACAAGCTAAAGCTTTGAAGATACAACATCAATTGTCTAACTTGTTTTACAGAAATCTATTTATACTTAATGTTTGATTTCAAACATTTTGAACTAACGGAGCTTCTAAATCAAAGAGATATTGTCTGTAATTTTGTCACTGTTTAGATGTCTAGCTGAAGACGACGATTAATGGATTTAACAACCTCAGTGTTTAGATTGTAATGACATAAACACCCTTCCCAGTTTCAAACATTTACCAACTTTACCAACACGATATAAGTCCACTCATTAGTGAATACCAAAAATACCCTCACATGATTTAAACTTGTCCACCAGTGTTCGATCAAATGCCTCACTCAGTTTGATTATTTAAATTCAGATAACCAGCTAAACTTGCTCCTGCATCACAATCCCTTTGAGCGGCAGCCTCCATTTCAACTTGGGATAACCTCTTAAGAGGAATTGTAACAGTTGAAGTAGGAGTACTCCCCATAGTAGTGATTGGATTGATAGAAGAAGAAGACTGCAAAGCTCTTAGAATGCATTTCTGATGTTGAAGTTGCTCTTGACACATATAGGCGATACAAATTGTCTCAGTTAAGGTACGTGACTTGAAAATACACACTGAAGATTGCAAGTCGGGCCACAAACCACTTCCGATAGAGATAGCAGGTTCCTTAGTCATTTTTGGAAAACCTTGTAGAAGAGATTAGATACAAAGCTTTAGTTTAGCTCCACTTGTCATCCACAAACAGATGGTCAAACTGAAGTAGTGAATAGGTCTTTGGGAACATTATTGAGATGTTTATCCAGTGATAATCCTAAGCAATGGGATTTATATCTAGTGGAGGCTTAATTTTATATATGGACAACTGCCTCGACATACCCTGGATTTAATTCCTCGTCCAAAACAGGTAGGAGAAAATGTCAAAGCAATGAGTACTTTATCCAAACTCCAATCTATTCATCGACAGGTTCATCAGAATTTGCAAAGATCTAATCAAAATTACAAACAGTATGCTAATAGAGAATGCAAGGAAAAGAAATTTGAAGAAGGTGACATGGTCATGGTACATCTAAGGAAAGATAGATTGCCAATTGGCCATTATTCCAAGTTAACTCCCAAAAAATTTGGTCCATATAAGATTTTACAGAAGATTAATGATAATGCCTATATCATGGATATTCCTTCCTCTTTTGCCATTTCAAAAACTTTCAATGTCTCAAGACAATTTTTATTACCATCATCTTAAACAACAATAAAATTCAATTAGCTTGAGATCGAGCTTTTCTTAGGAGAGGTGCCCTTATGCAACAACTTGAAGAATGAAGGATTTAACGATATTAACAGTCAAGGGCATTAAAGACATTTCCTTCACTTTTAAGTCTGTTAAGTGAAATCCCTATTGACAGGGGTATTTGTAACTTTTTAAATTAATTTCTTATCGTTAAATCAAATTTTAAATAGTGAATTCGGAAGTATAAAAGGAAACAGTTCGATTAAAGGCGGGATCGATTCCTTTGAATTCAATTTTGGTGAAGTTCAGCTGAGCTGAAACTCTGTTCATCTTGTTTCATGGATTTGAGGCTGGTTCCTTGTGAATTCAGCAAGTTGTGTTCTGTTTAGCTTGTGGATTCAAGCTTCCCAGGTGGATTCTTGGAATTTATATCTTTTGTTTGTTGTTGATTATTGAAGTTCTATAGAAGTTGTGAATTTGAAGTTGTAATTGAAAAGGTTGTACTCTGTTTACTGAATTTGCTGTTCGAACTGAATTTGGAAAAGATTAATTCAATTGCATTTTCTGTAAACTGCTGCTGCTGTTCTAATTCCAAAAGTGAATTGCCCTTGCATTTGAGCGTTGTTGTTTGATCGTATTGTGACTGCGTGATCATCACCACTAATTTTCATTTTTGGCTGACATCCCGCATAATTTCAATGTTAAATACCTTTCAACAACGAAAAATGAATTGAATGTTCAACCAAAAACGTAGCAGCTATGCATGTCTTTTCAGTTTTTTTTTTCTTAAAATGAAGGTGTTTTGGGTTCTAGGACTGCTAGCGTATTTGGACATCAGATTTTAAGTTTCAGATGGGCCAAAATGCTGAAAACTAACATCCCATGAAATTTGACCCGCTAGAAGTGAAGGAATTATTTGAGGACCACCCGTAAACTATATTCAGAAGATGTGCAACATCAACCTGCCATTCACATAAAGGGCATGTCTTACGCAGTTTGCAAGCTCTTAGCAGCTACCAGAAGACAACCAAAATGAGGGGTAATGATGAGGAATTCCAAAGAACCAATCTTTGTTATAAATGATGAGGAATCAATTACTCCCTCTGTCTCTGTCCCACTCCCACATTAATAGTTTTTTCAAAGTGGATCTGAGACGGAGGGAGTATAACTTACATGAGTGATGAGAATTACTGTTCAAACAAATCTGCTTTTCAAATGTTTCGAGAACCTAGCCTAATTTGCTTATAGTTGCTCCAGTGGAAAGGAACAGACTATAAGGTAACCCAATTCAATCATGCCTCCTCCAGAGACCAGCCACGACAGGATCTCTCCTCACCTCGTTGTAAACGAATCTGTCCTCTATGTCACATATGAAATTCTTTTATCAAACATCTAAATCCCTTCGCCAAAAAATTTGATAAAACCAGATTACCATCTAACTTGAACTTGAAGCAGTAAATTTGGGTATACAGCCGAGTGACACAGCTAGGAGATTTTTGGGAGACAAGTATCTAATACTTGCATATGTACAGAACTAGGTATGTTCATTGGACTAATGAGATTTCCACGGAGCACAGTCGAGATTATTACAAGAACCGTCCCAACTACTCGTGCATTCACCTCCGGCACCGTCGCAACATTTACAATTCAATCCAAGTGAAGACAACACTCTCAGGTACCCTGCAACTGAACAAAAGTTTCCCAGTTAAGAAAATTCCACTCCTCGTCTCATTAATCAGCAGAGGAGATTGGATCTGGATTCTCTGTAATCTTACCTTCTGAACTCGTGGATGAAAGTATCCTGGACTTCGCTGCTGTGGGCATCTGAGCGCTCAAGAGAATGAGGAGGACTAAGAAGAGCAGGCGATTCTTGGAGGTATCCATGTGCTAGCTGCTAGTTTGAGAAGTAGGATGCACGATGGGGTGAGTATGCTCGTATACGAGTTTATTTAAAGTAGATACATCTACCGGTAGACGGCTTCTAGAGCTCGGAAAACTATGGAGATGTGGACGCCAAATGAACTGGTAAATAAATCATTGTTTAATCAACCAGGGCGTTGTGTTCTTCTCGACTTGGAGCCCACACGCAAGGCAAGCCACTTCTAGAACAATAATAGAGAGTCTGCCACGCCGGTAGCTGATTCGCGGCATCTTCCACGAAAGAGAAGCTTCTTTTTGTCCTCGTCGTGGTGGGCCAGCAGGAGAAAAAGATGCCTGCTTTGATTTGATGGGCTTCTGTGTTCAGTCCGCGTCTGCGTATGCGAAGAGGCAGTGTAGTGGGTTTTTAGGTGGAAGCTGCTGAGAAAGTGAAGTTTGCTTGTTTCGTTTGTCACATTTGCATAGGCTTGGCGTTCACACCAGAGAGCAAGACGAATACGGGCACTTCTCCCTTCCAGTTCCCACCCGTTTCTCCTGTCCTATTTTGTTACTCCAAATTCGAGATCTCTAGTAGTCAGAAGATAATACTACTGATAAGTACCACTAGAACCTAGTCTATCACTTTTTTAATCGAAAAGTCATCAAATGGCACCAGCCTCTGATTCATATGAGAACTGTCTCGAAATGCACCATGGTCTCTAGTAAGATCCTTTAAATTAACCCCTCCATCTTATATATTAATAATTGTATTATTTTTTTAAAATAAACTAATTTTAATTTACTTTAAAAAATTAAATAAAGTTATTAATGTAAAATAATTTTAAAATAAATTAATTTAAATTTATTTTAAAAAATTAAATAAAATTATTAATGTGAGACGGAGAAAAGATTTTGTGAAAAGTACACTAACTTATACTTCAAGTATGGGCATTTGCTATGGGTTTAAACTTTAAAGTGTAGAAGGACCCTACTTCCGAAGGATGCAATATTAAGGAGGATTGTCGGTCAATGTAGCTATGCTTTAGTGGGTGTATCGTAATGGGTCCAGCACAATAAAGCTGGTAGGGTTTGCACTTAAAACCTGGACCCGACTTAACACTAATGGAACTGACTCTCTGAATCGAATTAGTTGGTCCTATCTCGGTTTGGATCAGCTTTAGGGGAAAACCATTTAATACTTTTCGGTTGGGATTGGTCTAAAGGTGAAAAACCCAAAATTAGAGCCGACCCAGACCTACAAAATTATAATTAACCTATGTATATAATTTTTTGTAACTTATTATAAATAAAACCAACCCAATGGTGTTATGTTATGTTTCTAATTAAATTAAGATTTTAATTAAAATATTTATTTTACTTTTCTAGAACAAGCTCGGTGCTTCCCTAAAAAGTTAGGGATTCTACATCAGGCCAGCAGGGGACTTCGAAAGGGTGATTAACGACCAAAAATAGACCAGAACCCGCGTATCGACGAAATTAGAATCAGGAAAGTCAGAGGAGATATATTTCGTAGGAACCGCACACATCAGGCATCATCTAGGTAAAACAAAATGGTTTGAATTTTGTATATAAAAATGGCTTGAATTTTAGACATGATTTATTGCCTGATTTTATATGCACTCACATGGATTGTTGCATATCAGTCAGCGTAAAGAATTTATGGGAAATTCATATGTGAGATTAATGAAGCATATGTTAATACACGTTAGTGTTTATGTTATGATGCTAACATACACTTAGTATATACAACATTTCTTAGGCTGAGCTCATTGTAAGCGTAAAACATAAAAAACACTTCCTAATTTCCTTATCATTTGCTGTGCAACATCCATATGCTTGCCCTATAAATTGGTGGTGATTGATTGGCGAACCAATTCCTTTAACAGAACGCATAATGCGCACTTCGACTTTTCTCAAATTTCTGATACGCTAACCAATTGAAAAATTACTTTTTCTTAAACAAGTTAATTATCAGCAGTTGTGCCAGACTTCAGACACGCCTCAGCGTGTGAAGTACAGATAACGTTTGACAAGAAAGTAGAACTCTATAATAAAGGGGGCTGCTAAATAGCATTTAGATTTGACGATTTTTACAAATCTGTCTTGTTTACTACCTACTATCTGCCTCTTTGTTCATTTCCCTCGTATGCTGAGACCACTTTTTCTTTAGGTATAAGGTTGAGAAAGCTAACACAACTAATTAATCACATACTTTCAGCAGGACTTGATATATAGCTAGTGGGAGTGGTAGAGTACCACTCAGCCAAAATTCACTTATCTGATATTTTCTCTTCGTCTTAAATAAATAGCCCCATTTGGTAAAATAGTTTATTTTATATTAATAGTTATATTTTATTAAATTTAAATAATTAAATATTTAAAAAAGAATATTATAAGTTTATTTTTTTCTTTTTAAAGATGTGGGTTTTACTATTTAATAAAAATTATTATTTTTTAAATATAACTATTAATATAAGATAGAGAAAAAAAAAGTTTACATATAATCTTGGGTCTCTAATATATTCTCGTATTCTCTATGTCTCATATTAATAACTCTATTTAATTTTTTAAATAAACTAAGATCTTTTAAGGACAGACAAAGTGTATGTTAGGATTTACATTTCTCATTCTGTCTAAATTTATAAGAATTTTTACTTAAAAATGTAATTAACTATTAAGTGAACCTCCTGGTTTTCACTTTTTGCGCATGTAAGTTCTTTAAGTCATAGATGTGACAGCGGGAGTTTGTATGAAGTAATTACAATCCTTGGCTTACTAGCAAGTTGATTACTTTAGCCCAATTTAATTTGCATATTATATAGCATCCACCTAAAATATTGTGAACGGTATTATTGTGACATTAATGTTTGTGGGCTCGTCTCCCTTTGTCGTTTCCTCCTAGTTTTTTTCCGTTCATCACTGTAGTTTTAGTGTTATAACTTGGTATATGAGTCTTATCACTCCGCGTCCAAGAAATTCCAAAGCACCGCCATATCTATAATGTGACTAGAGCAAACATCAAACATTGCGGCTAATTCGGCTCCAATTATTCCACGCAGAACTTGAAGGATGTTGCTGGAATCACATACGAGGACGAACTGAATACAGACAACTGTCGATTATTACAAATTCTAGGCTTATTTAGGACAACTACAAGATACAAAAGCAGAACTCCATGGTTTGCCTCCTTTCGAGCTGGGTACGTTTTTCAAGGCAACGTATAAGCTGCAACAGCGATGGTTATAACAATTTATCAAAAGTCAAACTAAAGATACACTAAATCAGGAAAAGAAAGAATAGTCTTCTATCTCACCTCCACAATGCATACCAACGGGACGGTCAGCCAGATTGCAGCGCTTGGGAATTGTCATGGCAATCTCTGGATTGATACCGGCACTCTTAACGGTGTTTGAAAGCATTACGGCACAGAGGCAGCGCGGGTTCTGTCCAAGTCGTTTCACCTGAAAGCAGCACTTGTAACTGACTTGAGCATTCTCGTCTTGGGCTGCCATGGAGCAAGGAGCTAGCTTAAAAGCCTCCATGTTGGGAGAAGCTCCGCCACATTCTCCTGCTCCATTGGCAACACCCAAAAGGAGCACAACCACGAAAGCATGAAAGAACAGGAACCTGGGGAAAGTTGTATCCATTTCTTCTTATGTGATGGAAGTATGCAACGAGCCTGCAATTTATACATCTCGATAAGACTCTTGATGAGTTTTTTAACAGGAAAAAAAGGGGGAAAAAAACCGTACCATTACATGTGTGATCCACTCAAGGTCTATTGGGGGCTGCACTACGGGAAAATGCAGATTCTTTTTGTACCACTGACATTTCGTTGTTACAGGTGGAAGAACATAATTTCCCACGAGAGAGGTGGATAGTTGAGGTCACTTGTCTACCTGTATATGATCCATTCATCACACATTGTCCCAACTTGCAAGGCGAGTTTGGCTAAGTATGACGCCTTAGGAGAGAGCCCGGCTAGCAGAAGAGTATCATCCATGGATACTGCACTAGTTATCATAAAGGTTATGTGTGTTGGGTTTTGTTTTTATAATAAAATATAAAATGACCTAATTATTTTAATTAACACTATTTTGGGTTTTCAAAATTATTTTGGTAATAGGCCGGAGTTAAAATATCTATTAAGTTGTAGTTTTAAGTAGCAAGTTTGAACCATTTGATAACCTATGGATGGATGGTTAGAATTCTAGAGTTCTTAATAATGATGTCCTAGTTTAGTTATAAATATATTATTATTTATCTTAATTCAGTGCCTAAAGTTAGATTACTCTCAGTCTAATTTTAAACCAGAAATACATTGTAGTTCTAAATAAAATTAGTAGAAAGACTTCATTGAAGGTTTTAATGGCTACAGGTATGTCTATATCTCTTGCATGTTTAAAAAAAAATTGACTGACAGAAAATTTAGTTTATGTTTACTGTCGTTGCTTTTTTCTATTGTAATGTGTACTATTGCAATGTTTGACCCTCGTTGCAACCAAGCAGTTGCCGGACTATAGGCCGGAGTAGATGTGCCAACTAGAGCCACCGCCGTCAGGTGTGTTGGGCTCTAGTTGGCACCGCCGATGCACCGGCCGTCCTAATCCAATCGCACAGTTCGGCAGCGGCTAAAAAAATTGGATTTTTTCCTCCTCTGCGCATCAGTTTTCTGTGCTTCCGGCCGTCACCCTATCTCTGATCCCACCTGGCACTGGCCAACATTGCCACCTCACCATGTTTGGGAGTTGGCCGGCATTGCCGCTGCGCACACAGTTGTGATTTCTTTTACTTGTTTTCCGGCTGCGTTTTATTATCATGATTTAGATCCACCGAAGGTAGCCATTGACTTCTGTAATAGGGGCTGGATCTAGAATATTTGCCATCAGGCGAAATTTTTTCCAGCCCTCTGGGCTGCCGGCAGCCTTCGCATGCAATCTCCAGGTTTTTCCTCGTAGTGTGCCATTTTTGAACCATCCCTACAAGCCACTACTCACCGATAAAATTCACCGAATCTGTGATGGCCACCATCGGGCGGGCATTTTCCACATTTTTGGATGGCGGCAGGGAGAAAATCTCCTCAACCACCTTGGTTATTGAGAGGTTGAAGACGACCCGCTTCTACGGGTCGTCGCTGACTCGCACTAGGCGCATGTCAAA
This sequence comes from Saururus chinensis, assembly GCA_035235625.1. Taxonomy (NCBI): domain Eukaryota; kingdom Viridiplantae; phylum Streptophyta; class Magnoliopsida; order Piperales; family Saururaceae; genus Saururus; species Saururus chinensis. Next base: position 42,152,039 of record CP141145.1, read on the forward strand.
ATTGACCCACACTCGAGCAGGGTTTTTCACTGACCAGCATCGTAGGTTAGCCGTGGCGCGGGTCAACTGCTGACCCGGCCCAATCCGGATCTCTAGACCCGGTTTGGTCAATTTTGAGGCAAAAAAAAATTCCTTTTTGGATTTATTTTTTAATATATAGTTATGGTTACATGTATGTAATAGATGTATTTTTTAATTATCATAATTAAGGCTTTATTAATGTTATGGGCCGGCTAGGGGATTATATTGCAATCCTATGTTTTATCATTTTTTTTTAAATTGTTGAGTTCACCATTTATATAATTTTGAGAGAGAGTATACATTATACTTATTGTAAGCAACACCAGAATTCAAGGACCTTGTCTGGAGGTAGATGCAGTCATGAAGAATTAATGTATATTTTTTCAATTTTTGGGGCTTATAGTGTAAGATCTCTCATCTTGAACCGGTTGATTTTAATAATTATTTATCGGTTATCGTGTGGTTTAAGCATTTTTTGATTAAATTCGTTGATTTTTTGAAATAAATGGGTTTCTGAAGGTTTTAATTAAAACCAACTCCACAATTATTAGTTTTATGTTATTTTGGGTCAAAGTTGAATTTTTGTGATTTTTCTTATTTTTTTGCTAATTTTTTAAAAATTAAGGTTTGGCTGGACCCCCTATTATCCCCACCAACGAAATTAAGGTTTTTAAACCAAAATGCCTCAGACAACAATGGAAGACACTATAAAAATTTTAGAATTTTTCTAGACCTAATTTTGAATTAAATTGCCAAATTTTTTAATTTTAGTAAAAAACTATTTCTACCCCACATTTCTATTAGGTATAGCCCAACCTCTCCTATAAAAGGAAAGGGCTGAGTTATTCCTAATTTGGGAATAGGATGGGAGAGGGTGATTAAGGTCTAATTCCCTAATTAGGCCCGAATTAGAAAGGGGTTAAGGTATATTTTTCTTTAATCAAGCCTAAACCCTAGGTTTTCTTTTAATCCATTCTTAATCTTTACTTCGATCAATGTTTCAATCTATTTTGAAGACATAAAACTGTTGTTTTACCTCTCTTCTCTAAGCTTTAATCTTCAAAATCTCATTTTTAGGCTTCTAAAAGCATAAATCTACTGTTTACTTTTGATTTTTCAAAGCTAAATCGAGATTAGTTGTATGTGTAACGCCCGAGATTTTTTATCCCTTTTTCTCAAAACTCATAGAAATTTTTTTTTCCATAAATCGGAGTCAAAACGATAAAATCAAAACCTGTTTATGATTTAAAACATCATACGGTTAAACATCGTACTGTCAAATCAAATATCCCCAGGCGCTACTCGAAAACACACGTACGAATAAATTCCTGCTATGATCATAGACTTTTAAATACAAATCACTCTCCCGGGCATCCCTGAGTACAAGTCCCCTAACAGTCCACTAACTGATCCAAATGAAAGCCCAGATAAACATCATGATGTCTCATCTCACCCAATACAGAAGATCGTGGCACAAACAAACTCGCAGAGAGTCAAGCTGATACCTGAGTCAACGGGAATCAATCCACCGCTGAAACGAGCGTCCATCACCAGGAGCTCTCCGCACAACCTGCAAAACCTCCCGTACAACGGGGCTAAAAGTAGTAGGGTGAGTATTTTCATACTCAGTAGGAAAATACCCAGTAGGGGAAATCCCAAACGGTGAACTCCATAAGTTCAGAAATCATGCGTCATACAACACAAACATGAAGCAGTCAACATAATATAATCATATCGTGCACATACGCATACGATCATATCAAAGGCACCATCGTGCCACAGACATATTGTAAGGACCCTCATCTTTAAACCGGTTTTGGTTTTCTTTAATTATGGGTTATCGTGAGATTTACGTGTTTTCTGATCTTATTCGGTGATTTTGTAAATAAATAGAGTTTGTGATGGTTTTAACCAAAATTAACTTCAATATTAGTGGTTTTAAGTGATTTTAAACCAAATGTGAATTTTTGAGATTTTTCGGAATTTTCACTATTTTCCCAAAAATTAGGGTTTTGGCGGGACCCCTGTGGGCCCCACGGTCGAAAATTTTATTTTTGTGTCAAATGAACCTAGACATATACTTAAGGTCACACAAAAATTTTCAGAATTTTATTAGGCTTAATTCGTGCTTAAATTTGCAAAATAACCACTTTTAGCCTACTTTTCATATTTACACCCCAAAACTTACCTATGCCTACCCCAACCCTTACTATAAAAGGGCAAACCTGAGCCATTTCCATTTTTGGGAATAGGCTAAGGAAGGAGGGCTGGCCTAATCCCCACTTAGGCCCGAATTAGAAGCCGATTAAGGTAAGCTTGCTCTAATTAAGCACTAATCCATGGCTTTTCTCTTAATTTCTTCCAAATCTACCATTTTCCCCTTGATTCAATTCGTTTTTGACCATCAAAAGCTATTGATTTGTGTTTTACTACAAACCCTAACTTTCAAAATTCAATTTTTACTACCAACAAGCCCTAGATCTAAGATTTAATTAGGATTTCTTAAGTAAATCGATTTCTATTGGTGTTTGATTCAAACTCATTGTGTTTTCAAGGATTTCAAGAAGGGTGACTCTTCAATCCGAGCTTAATCAAGTGCTGAGGTAATGGGTCTTCAAAATCTCTGTTTATCCATGGTAAAACTCTTCATTTTTGGCTTATTTCGAAATGGTTTGCTTGATTTAGTGTGTTAATGGTAAGATTAGAAAATGGAATTATTTAATCCCGATTTCTTAGGGTTTTGCATTATTATGGTTTGGTTTGATATTCTGGAAGTCAAGGAGGACTTTTGATGATGATTAGGGTGCTAGATGTGGATTTGAAGTGTTATCTATGGTGTTTCGGTTTGATTTTGCGAAAGGAAGAAGATGACTGTTTCGTGTTGGCGATCGATCGGCCTTGCAGGGCGATCGATCGGCTGAACTGAAAATTTCAAAATTTTGCGTGTAACCGATCGAACGGCCTGAAGGGCAATCGATCGGCTACACAGAAAATTGTATGTTGTGTGTATGATGCCTATTTTGATGATTCCACTTTAGCTTGCCAATTTTATATGAATGTGGAGTGTTTTAAGCTATGTTAGGCTACTGGAAATGCATGCTATTGAGTTTATGGAGTTGAGATATATGCTTAGTGATGGTGGAATGACTTATGTTTTGTGGCATGATGTTGGAATCGTTATTTTGAAATTATGAATAGTTGTTTCCCTTTGGTTAAGCATATTTCAAGAGGGACTACAATCATTGTTGGACAGATTTGTCATGATAAATTGTGATTAATGGTGTGTGAATGTTGGTGAATACCATGACTCAATGATGAAATGAGTGATGTTATAGGTGTTTAGCTTTTGTGGTTGAGTTTTGAATCTAGCTAAGATTTCAACGATTCTTCTACTATGATTTCCGCTGGAATTCATGTTTAGGTAGAAATTCACATGTGTAGTGTGGTGGTGAGTTGATTTTCAAGCATGTTAATATGCATCATGTGAAAGGCTTCTACTAGTTACACACACACACATGTGGGGGGTTAAATGATGATGTTGAAGCTTAATATCGTGATTATGAATGATGCATTAGGGGCTGGTGAGAGCACTTATCATGATTAGGATTCATGTATGCTTTGCCCACACATGTACCATGCTGCACGCATCATGAAAATGGATTTCCAATTGAGGCTTCATCATGATTAATCGAATTTGACCGATTGGATGTAATGTGATGGAATTGTGTGCCGGGTTTATCGGTCGTGGATTAATCGCAAGTTGATTGGTCCGAAAGGACATATTTTGATTTGAAGTTCCTGTGTGGAACGATTTGGAGTTCCTGTGTGGAACGAGTGCACTTCCCGGGTTGAGTCTTGTTTAATGGAATGATGTGGGGACAAGTTGTGTACTTGTCTTGCGGATACGTGAGAATATCATTATGTGTGTCATCTGGACCCTGAGAATCCAGTGTGGTATGCCGTGTGCACCCCGCTACCACGTGTTCTAGGGTTCTCTGTGTGAGAACTCGGGCTCTTCCCTCCGCAGGAGATGTCCCTGGGCGAACACCCCTGCTCTAGATTCTCTGTGTGAGAATGGGACATCCTTGGCCAGGATCGTCCAGGGCGAGCAGTATTAGGGATTGACAACCCCGATCTTTCTTGAATTCTTGTGGAGAATTTTGTACCATGACACGCCTTCGTGGCCTTGTCTATGCTCCCGTCTGTGTGACGTCAATGTGTGATTACTCCTTGATGGAGGTTGATTGTGATAACATTATGCATGTGGGAATATGTATGTTAGAGATACATCCATGCATGTTGATGTTGATGTTATGCATGTGGAATATGTATGTTAGAGATACATCCATGCATGTTGATTTTGATGTTATGCATGTGGAATATGTATGTTAGAGATACATCCATGCATGCTGATTTTGATGTTATGCATGTGGAATATGTATGTTAGAGATACATCCATGCATGTTGATTTTGATGTTATGCATGTGGAATATGTATGTTAGAGATACATCCATGCGGGATTGGTTATGACGTGAATGCATGTGGGAATATGTATGCTAGAGATACATCCATGCAGGTTGAATTATGCATTTTTATGCAGTGTTAAGTGATATGAATGTGTGATCAGAAAGTGATGCACCATGTAAATCTTTGATCTGAAACGATCTCATTTCTAAGCTATCGTATTTTCTACGTTGACAGTGATATTAAAACCATTGCTGAGTGTTAAAACTCACCCCTCTTTTGTGTTTTGATTTGGGGCTGCGTGGTGCGACACGCAGACGGACAGGATTGCCTTTTTGAGGAAAGGTCAGAGGTAGCTTGGGTGTGATGATGGAGATCGTTGCATGACTTTCCTTCATTTTGTTTCATGTTTTATGTTAGAACCTATGTGTAGGGTTCTTTGTTGTGGATTTATGTCACATGTTACAGTTATGTTTGCTTATGACTTATTTTGAGCCGGTGTGGGCTTTACTTAAAACTAAGCTTGTGGGTTTGAGATTGTTGTTTACTTTGTGTTAAGCAACACCTTTTTTCCCCTTTTATTTACTCTTGCTCAAAGGATTGTGCGCACTCCGTGTTGCTGTTAATCGCCCGTGGTTAGGGTTAAGTCTTCCGCTAGAACATTTCTCAATTTCACTTCGTCGCCCCCGCGCGCTTGACCGGCCCTTGGACCGGGTTCGGCTCGGGTCGGGCATCGCCGGGGCGTGACACATATCGAAGGCACCATCGTGCCAAAATCATACCAAAGGCACCATCGTGCCAAAATCATACCGAAGGCACCATCGTGCCAGAATCATAATATCCAATCAACTTACACGAACACCCTTATCCAGGGTCACACAAACTTACTCCAATACCCTTATCTAGGGTCATACAATTTACTCGTACTACTGTACGCATACTCATACAACATACGCATACTTGTACGATCTTACTCGTACAATCGTATGCTCACTCATCCAGCTTACCCATACATGTACGACCTTACTCGTACAATCAGACTCGTACGACCTTACTCGTACGCATACCGCACAAAATCATACTTACTGTCTTACTCAGAACCATATTCTCACAATCGTACTCATACTCTTACAGTCGTGCTCATACTCATACGCTTACAGTCTTACTCATACTCATATGCTTACAGTCTTACTCATACTCATACACTTACAGTCTTGCTCATACTCATACACTTACAGTCCTGCTCATACACATACAGTCATACTCACACTCATACAGTCGTACTCATAATCGTACACATATCAACGACCACTGAAGCTCATTACAACTAATAAGCTCCAGCGTCGAAATGGAAAAGAATGCCACTGGGGAAACACCTTAACCTCCGGGGAGTGACTAGACGCCATGGACTTTTCCGAAGGTAAGGCACACCAATACTCATGGGGCACTGGATCAAACAGATAAGAGTAGATCCATGATACTACTTACCTGAGCGCGCAAACATAAACACCCACACATAAGGGGTCATACAGTTGCCCACCATAATGGGTCTTATAGTGCCATAGAATCGCCCACCATAATGGGTCTTATAGTGCCATTGCCACTCTTGGGCAGAAAACATACAGTGCCACTCTTGGGCAGAAAACATACAGTGCCACTTGGGCAGAAACGTACAGTGCCACTCTTGGGCGGAAACATACTACGCTCTCAACAGAGCATCAAACGTCTGGGCTTACACAGCACACAGACCAAATCAGAAACGTACATCGCTCTCAGCAGAGCATCAAACATCTGGGCTTATACAGCACACAGACCAAAACAAAAACGTCGCTCTCAGCAGAGCATCAGACGTCCGGTGCTCTACATAGCACACAGACAACATCCCGCAGGATAAACACCATGGCAAGACATGATAAATGCTCGGCCAACTCATCAACGGCCAGCTCAAACACGGAACTTAATCCGTCGAACCCTCAGGTCTCAAACTCACAACGCTATCATTAGCTGTGCTTATAATTCAAGTTTGAATTAAGTATATTATGCGGTACAATTATGCCACACAAACTCACAGTCCTCGACTAGTCAAACTGAAGCTGAGCCCGATCGAAACCCAAGTTCGTCAGGGCAGCAGACTTCACTTACCCATCCACATCATGGACAAAACTCATCGTACACCAAACCCTTACAGTCTTACACTTTGCCATCCATCTTATGGCCAAATCCTCTTACACTGACATCTTCAAATAACGCTCCTCAGAGCCAACCCAGTTGTCGCCCTCTTACTTATATCTCACTTATTATACTTACTTTTCACTTCATAATCTGTACGTTATGCTTGTACAATTATGAACACTCTTACTGTCTGACAAACGCCCAACACACAATCCACCCCAAGCTGATCCATTCTAATCCTTACCCGTCATACTCTTATCCTCTGTCATACGCTTACACAACTGCATCCAAATTCAGACAGAGCTTCTGTCACCTCTTACTGTCCATCGCCCATATCTCTGCCCACATACTCTTACACACATCCAAAGCATAGGCAAAAGCCATCATACATACGTATGTCTCACACATACGTATAACATACACATACGGCCATACATACATAACTTACAAACATGCACGCTAGCCATCACTAGCACATGCATCCACACGTCAAACATGCACGCTAGCCATCACTAGCATATGCATACATTCACACATACATCAAACATGCACGCTAGCCGTCACTAGCACATGCATACATCAAACGTACACGCTAGTCATCTCTAGCACGTGCACACACACATTCATACATACCTCAAACATGCACGCTAGCCATCACTAGCACGTGCATAACCCATACATAGCATACTGACATATTTGCTAGCCATCGCCAGCGCATACATAATCCACATCCATAAAACGTGCATACATCTCATGCATATCAATCATACCATACAATCATGCTTACACACACCTCATGCAATCGGATCGTTACTTAACATCCAGGCATGGAATCATACAATCCTAGCATGCTGCTACTCATTCAAAGCATGCTTCATGAATTTACGAGTTCAAAGCTCCCCTACCTACTAATCATGACGTTCGATGGCGAGCACCCGACGGTGGCGGCGTCGGCGGCGGAGTTGGCAGTGAAAACCGTTGCCTGGCTGAGAGAGCTGCTGTCCCGAGGATTTCAAAATGCGCCGGAACTATCACGGCCAAACAGAGTGTCAGAACTCAATGCGGTAAAAATCCGCGATCCACGGCGGCACACTAGGGCGGCCGGGAGAAAAGTTGTGCCAACATATGTGGCGGTGCGACCATAGGTCGAGGGTGTACTCTGAAGATCAGCCGGTGGCTAAAACGTGCTCAGCCGGCCACAAAGACGTCGAAATCGGCCGTGGACAGCACCCAACGGCGACGATTCCGGTCAACAAAGGCCCACATACGGGCGGAGAGCGTGGGGCAACGCTCTAGAATCAAATGAGAGGTGGAGGACAGCTCTAGTGGTCAACTCCACTCGGTGGCAAAGCCAACCGATGGTTAGGCGGCACGAATGCGGCGCCTAAACCCAGAAGTACACGCGTGGCCACATGTGCACGCAGCCCAAAGGGCGGGGGAAATGGCTGAAATGAGGCGACTCATGGCCCACAAAAGCCAACCGGGCTAAGGCCCTAGCGGTGGCCAATCTAAGTGGCGACATCGCCGATCGCCACCCACAACCAATACCTATGGTGCGGGCGGCTGTGCATCTCGCACAACAGAGAGCAGGGGGAGGGTTCACGGTCGAGCAAAGGCTATGAGGCCGTCACTGGCCAAGGCCTGAGCAGGTGAACTCGTCCACCTTCTGTCAAGGTAAGATATACAAATTCTTGCCCGAGGCCGTCCGGTACCGACGGCGTAAAATGGGCAAGAAGGGTCAACGGCACACATGCCGGTAAGGCGGACTAGCTGCGGCTACGGGCCGCAAGGCTGAACAAGACCCAGAGGGTGGCCCACTGGTGTCACCGGGCTGGGGCGGAGCTGAACTATGGTCCGCTAAATCAAATCCGGCGTCCGACTGATAACGTCAGTCACCGCGTCCAAAACGGACGTAGGCCTAAAGTAGGGGACGACCGGAGAAAACCCGTAAGGGCGGAGCGGCCATGGGGGCGGCAGCTGAATCGGGCACGGAGGTGTAGTCCACTGCCTTCGCCGGAGCAAGGCGGGGCTGGGGGAAGGCCGAATCGGTCGCAGATCACCGCCGGCGGCCACTGTTTGCCCAAACAGTCCGTCGGCGGAACAAAGGAACGAGAGGGGAAAGAGGGTGGGGCGGCGGTGCCGAGGCCCACCGGGCCGGGAGGAGGGGCTCCTCGCCGTTGCCGGAGCAAGGCGGTGCCGGACGGAGGTCCGATCGGCCGCAGCTCGCCGCCGGCGGCCCCAAATCGCCCAAACAGTTCGCCGGCGAAAAAACAGGGCAGAGAGGGGGATGAGGACGGGCGGCTGAACGGAGGCCCACCGGGCCGGGAGGAGGGGTTCCTCGCCGTCGCCGGCCCAGGGCGGAGCTATGGCCGGCCGGTCGGGCCGTGCCGGCCCGTGGCGGCGGCGGAACGGAGTGAAACACAGTGGGGCGGCAAAACAGGGCAGCAGAGAGAGGGAGCGGGACGGCGGAGCTGGGGCCGTCCGGGGCCGGGGGGAGTGGCCTCCCGCCGTCGCCGGCCCATGGCGGAGCCGTGGGCGGCTGGCCAGCCCTCGCCGGCCCACGGCGGCGGCGGAATCGCAAATCACAGAAAAGGGGCTCACCGGAAAAGTGGGGGCGGAGCGGCCGTGGGGCCGGGACGGCGGCTCCCCTGCCGTCGCACGGCCAGGGCGGAGCCCGTGCCGGCGTCCAGTGGCCTGCCGGCGGCCGGGCACAGTGAAAAGGCGGAATGGGGGGGCGGCGGTACTGTTCATATCCGAAATCCGGATCGGGCCGAGCTCGATCTTTTATCTGTTCTCCTTTATTTTTTTTTTCCGCTTACGTCCCCAACGCGCGTTAACCCACTGGTTACGCGTCGAACCTCCAAAATTCGCGCCGTAAGCGCGCAGCGAGGTCCGTGGCCCGCGACTAAGTCCCACACCCGACTCTACGGGTATAAATATGGGGAAAAGACACAAATACCCATACGCTGAAACGTCACATTTTCCTGCCAAAAATGACCAGAAAAATGGCAGAAAAATCCCAGAAAATCGTAGAAAAATAGGGACCTTACATTCTTCCCTCCTTGGAAAAATTTCATCCCCGAAATTTCACGATCAACTTACAACGTACAGCTGAAACAGCAAATACCTCGGGGTATCTCTCTCATGTCCGCCTGAACATCCTAAGTCACCATCTCGGGAGTCTGATACTTGCCACAAAAACTTCGCCACACGAATGACCTTTGTCATCCACAACTTACTTATCCATCAAAGGATCTGACTGAAGTGATCGTAACTAAACCGGAGATCACTTCGCCTCAAATTAACATAACCGCCACTTATCAGCTTTGAGCAGTCGGAACCCCTTGCTTGGCTAACTTCAACCTGTCTGCACAGAGCCTGACAATTCACAATTGAGCATCTGCAGCTCACTTACATCGGCCCAACATGCCGACGAATCAAAAATGTCTTTTCATACAAGACCTCCCAAAGAGTCATCCAACCTGAGCAAGAGACTTATCCTCAAAAGTCGCTCAGTTCAACACACAACGTCGATGCAGAACGTAGGAATACAACCTACTTCATCACCGACACAAACCAACGTACCCCAAGACCATACTCTTGGTCAAACGAACCTCTTAACCACAAGTTCTGCAAACTCATCCTTGAGTTCATTCCGCTCTAGTAGGTCATCCCGCACGATGCCCTAGAGGTACAAAGTGCACGAAGCACTAACTCAACGAACTCCACCATTCTCTTCGGCGGAAAACACGGTAAGCCATCAGGGAACATGTCCGAAAAATCACAGACAATGTGTAGCCCTTTCAGACAAAATCCCTGAGACTTCTTCTCAAACAACTCACCAAAAGGCTCTGCAGACTTTTAGTCATGCATCACCTGGCCTTAATGGTTCACCCAAAGCATAGGGCTGACCGTTAACAAACACCCTGGATACGACATTCGAACCTTCAGGGCACACAAACATCACTTGTTTCTTATGACGGTTACCACTACTCTCTGAGCGGTCAACCAATCATCAAAACCACACCAAACTCACACCCTCCTTCCTCAAAATCGTAACCACCACACTCACTAGTGTCGAAGTAGTTACCTCAAAGGCCATCCACAATCTTGGAGGCTCAAAATCTCATCCTTTAAATCGCTCTTAACCACAAATCTCCGGAAGGAGGTGGAGAGAGTCTCAAATTTCACCACTTACAAACTCCCTTGCCTCTAGCAAAAGGGATTTCAAAACCTTCTGACAACGACGGTCACAGAAACCCACTCCATCTAGGTCACAAGCGGACCGATTAGGAGGAAAATACGTCCGACAGATTTTCACTAGTCAGAACGTAGGTGGCCATAACCACTATCCGGTCATTCGGAGCTTACAAAACCTCAACGAGGTGCTTCGTACTCTCAAATCAAACACTAGCAGCTTCTGGCTCACTTAACAGCCGTTAAGGTGCTAGCCAACCGTTCAGAAACTCAACACAACCAAAAGCAGCCAATGGCTCTCCTTAGCCACTAAACGTGCAATCCAACCGACCAAATCTCTCGGCGGCGGAGGCACTTTGGCTCAACTCTGCCCAACGGCAGAAACAAACGGAATCAAGGGAAAACATTCACCTTGACCCATTCCAAAACCAAATCTCAGCTTACTCTTACATGCCACGACTCTGGACTTGCGACTGTTATGGACTTAAGTCAGATTGCCTGGGCTCCGATACCAACTGTAACGCCCGAGATTTTTCATCCCTTTTTCTCAAAACTCATAGAAATTTTTTTTTTTTTCCATAAATCGGAGTCAAAACGATAAAATCAAAACCTGTTTATGATTTAAAACATCATACGGTTAAACATCGTACTGTCAAATCAAATATCCCCAGGCGCTACTCGAAAACACACATACGAATAAATTCCTGCTATGATCATAGACTTTTAAATACAAATCACTCTCCCGGGCATCCCTGAGTACAAGTCCCCTAACAGTCCACTAACTGATCCAAATGAAAGCCCACATAAACATCATGATGTCTCATCTCACCCAATACAGGAGATCGTGGCACAAACAAACTCGCAGAGAGTCAAGCTGATACCTGAGTCAACGGGAATCAATCCACCGCTGAAACGAGCGTCATCACCAGGAGCTCTCCGCACAACCTGCAAAACCTCCCGTACAACGGGGCTAAAAGTAGTAGGGTGAGTATTTTCATACTCAGTAGGAAAATACCCAGTAGGGGAAATCCCAAACGGTGAACTCCATAAGTTCATAAATCCATGCGTCATGCAACTCAAACATGAAGCAGTCAACATAATATAATCATAACATGCTGAAACGCATACGATCATACCAAAGGCACCATCGTGCCACAGACATACCGAAGGCACCATCGTGCCAAAATCATATCAAGGCATCATCGTGCCAGAATCATACCGAAGGCACCATCGTGCCAAAATCATACCAAAGGCACCATCGTGCCAAAATCATACTATCCAAACAACTTACACAAACACCCTTATCCAGGGTCATACAACTTACTCGTACCACCGTACGCATACTCATACAACATACGCATACTTGTACGACCTTACTCGTACAATCATATGCTCGCTCATGCAGCTTACCCATACATGTACGACCTTACTCGCACAATCAGACTCGTACGACCTCACTCGTACAGTCTGCACAAAATCATACTTACTGTCTTACTCAGAACCATATTCTCACAATCGTACTCATACTCTTACAGTCGTGCTCATACTCATACGCTTACAGTCTTACTCATACTCATACACTTACAGTCTTGCTCATACTCATACACTTACAGTCCTGCTCATACACATACAGTCGTACTCACACTCATACAGTCGTACTCATAATCGTACACATATCAACGACCACTGAAGCTCATTACAACTAATAAGCTCCAGCGTCGAAATGGAAAAGAATTCCACTGGGGCAACACCTTAACCTCCGGGGAGTGACTAGACGCCATGGACTTTTCCGAAGGTAAGGCACACCAATGCTCATGGGTCACTGGATCAAACAGGTAAGAGTAGATCCATGATACTACTTACCTGAGCGCGCAAACATAAACACCCACACATAAAGGGTCATACAGTTGCCCACCATAATGGGTCTTATAGTGCCATAGAATCGCCCACCATAATGGGTCTTATAGTGCCAGAGAATTGCCCACCATAATGGGTCTTATAGTGCCATTGCCACTCTTGGGCAAAAAACATACAGTGCCACTTGGGCAGAAACGTACAGTGCCACTCTTGGGCGGAAACATACAACGCTCTCAACAGAGCATCAAACGTCTGGGCTTACACAGCACACAGACCAAATCAGAAACATATGTCGCTCTCAGCAGAGCATCAGACGTCTGGGCTTCATACAGCACGCAGACAAAGTCAGAAACGTACATCGCTCTCAACAGAGCATCAAACGTCTGGGCTTATATAGCACGCAGACCAAAACAGAAACAACGTCGCTCTCAGCAGAGCATCAGACGTCCGGTGCTCTATGCAGCACACAGACAACATCCCGCAGGATAAACACCATGGCAAGACATGATAAACGCTCGGCCAACTCATCAGCGGCCAGCTCAAACACGGAACTTAATCCGTCGAACCCTCAGGTCTCAAACTCACAACGCTATCATTAGCTGTGCTTATAATTCAAGTTTGAATTAAGTATATTATGCGGTACAATTATGCCACACAAACTCACAGTCCTCGACTGGTCAAACCGAAGCTGAGCCCGATCCGAAACCCAAGTTCGTCAGGGCAGCAGACTTCACTTACCCGTCCACATCATGGACAAAACTCATCGTACACCAAACCCTTACAGTCTTACATACTTCGCCATCCATCTTATGGCCAAATCCTCTTACACTGACATCCTCAAATAACGCTCCTCAGAGCCAACCCAGTTGTCGCCCTCTTACTTATATCTCACTTGTTATACTTATTTTCACTTCATAATCTGTACGTTATGCTTGTACAATTATGAACACTCTTACTGTCTGACAATCGCCCAACATACAATCCAACTCAAACTGATCCATTCTAATCCTTGCCCGTCATACTCATATCCTCTGTCATACGCTTACACAACCGTATCCAAATTCCGACAAAGCTTCTGTCACCTCTTACTGTCCATCGCCCATACCTCTGCCCACATACGCTTACGCACATCCAAAGCATAGGCAAAATGCCATCATACATACGTATGTCTCACACATACGTATAACATACACATACGGTCATACATACATAACATACAAACATGCACGCTAGCCATCACTAGCACATGCATACACACGTCAAACATGCACGCTAGCCATCACTAGCACATGCATACATTCACACATACATCAAACATGCACGCTAGCCATCACTAGCACGTGCATACATCAAACGTACACGCTAGTCATCTCTAGCACGTGCACACACATTCATACATACTTCAAACATGCACGCTAGCCATCACTAGCACATGCATAACCCATACATAGCATACTGACATATTTGCTAGCCATTGCCAGCGCATACATAATCCACATCCATAAAACATGCATACATCTCATGCATATCAATCATACCATACAATCATGCTTACACGCACCTCATGCAATCGGATCGTTACTTAACATCCAAGCATAGAATCATACAATCCTAGCATGCTGCTACTCATTCAAAGCATGCTTCATGAATTTACGAGTTCAAAACTCCCCTACCTCGTAATCATGACGTTCGATGGCGAGCACCCGACGGTGGCGGCGTCGGCGGCGGAGTTGGCAGTCAAAACCGTTGCCTGGCTGAGAGAGCTGCTGTCCCGAGGATTTTAGGATGCGCCGGAACTATCACGGCCAAACAGAGTGTCAGAACTCAAAGCGGTAAAACCCGCGATCCACGGCAGCACACCAGGGTGGCCGGGAGAAATGTCAAGCCAACATATGTGGCGGTGCGACCCAAAGTCGATGGTGTACACTGAAGATCAGCCGGTGGCTAAAACGTGCTCAGCCGGCCACAAAGACGTCGAAATCGGCCGTGGACAGCACCCAACGACGACAATTTCGGTCAACAAAGGCCCACATAGGGGCGGAGAGCGTGGGGCAACGCTCAAGAATCAAAGGAGAGGTGGAGGACAGCTCTAGTGATCAACTCCACTTGGTGGCAAAGCCAACCGATGGTTAGGCGGCACGAATGCGGCGCCTAAACCCAGAAGTACACGCGTGGCTACATGCACGCGCGGCCCAAAGGGCGGGGGAAATGGCTGAAATGAGGCGACTCAAGGCCCACAAAAGCCAACAGGGCTAAGGCCCTAACAGTGGCCAATCAAAGCGGCGACATTGCCGATCGCCACCCACAACCAAAACCCATGGTGCGGGCAGCTGTGCATCTCGCACGGTATAGGGCAAGGGGAGGGTTCAAGGTCGTGCAAAGGCTATGAGGCCGTCACTGGCCAAGGCCTGAGCAGGTGAACTCGTCCACCTTCTGTCAAGGTAAGACATACAAATTCTTGCCCGAGGCCGTCCGGTACCGACGGCGTAAAATAGGCAAGAAGGGTCAACGGCACACATGCCGGTAAGGCGGACCAGCTGCGGCTACGGGCCGCAAGGCTGAACAAGACCCAGAGGGGTGGCCCATTGGCATCACCGGGCTGGGGCGGAGCCGAACTAAGGTCCACCAAAACAAATCCGGCGTCCAACTAATAACGTCAGTCACCACGTCCAAAACGGACGCAGACCAAAAATAAAGGGACGACCGGGGAAAAACCCATAAGGGCGGAGCGGCCATGGGGGCGGCGGCTGAATCGGGCACGGAAGTGTAGTCCACTGCCTTCGCCGGAGCAAGGCGGGGCTGGGGGATGGCCGAATCGGCCGCAGATCACCGCCGGCGGCCACTGTTTGCCCAAACAGTCCGTCGGCGGAACAGTGCACAGAGGGAGGAAGAGGATGGGGCGGCGGTGCCGAGGCCCACCGGGCCGGGAGGAGGGGCTCCTCACCGTCGCCGGCCCAGGGCGAAGCCGTGGCCAGCCGGTCGGGCCGTGCCGGCCCGTGGCGGCGGCGGAACGGCGCTGTACAGTGGGACGGCAAAATAGGGCAGTGGGGAATCGAAGCGGGACGGCGGAGCAGAGGCCGTCCGGGGCCGGGGGGAGTGGTCTCCCGCCGTCGCCGGCCCATGGCGGAACCATGGGCGGCCGGCTGGCCCTCGCCGGCCCACGGCGGCGGCGGAATCGCAATACACAGAGGAAAGGGGCTAACCGGGAAAAGCAAGGGCGGACGGCGGAGTGGCCGTGGGGCCGAGACGGCGGCTCCCCTGCCGTCGCACGGCCGGGGCGGAGCTGGGGCGGCGGCCCACTGGCCCACCGGCGGGCGGCGGCAGCCGGGCACAGTGAATAGGCGAAAAAGGGGGGGCGGCGGTACTGTTCATCCAACCGGGTTCTGGATCGGGTGATCCCGACCCGATCCGAATTTTCCTGTTTTTTTTTCTTTTTCTTTTTCCAAACGTACGCTCAACGCGCGTTAACCCACTGGTTACGCGTCGAACCTCCAAAATTCGCGCCGTAAGCGCGCAGCAAGGCCCGTGGCCCGCGACTAAGCCCAACACCCGACTCTACGGGTATAAATACGGGGACAAGACACAAATACCCATACGCTGAAACGTCACATTTTCCTGCCGAAAATGACCAGAAAAATCCCAGAAAATCGTAGAAAAATCAGGGACCTTACAGCCGGGCACACGGATCAGACGGGAAGGGGGTGGCGGCGGTACTGTTCACAGTGCAGGAGCTTCTGGATCGGGCGATCCCGATCCCGATCCCGATCCAATTTTTCTGTTTTTTTTTCTTTTTCTTTTTCTAAACGTACGCTCAACGCACGTTAACCCACTGGTTACGCGTCGAACCTCCAAAATTCGCGCCATAAGCGCGCAGCGAGGCCCGTGGCCCGCGACTAAGCCCCACACCCGACTCTACGGGTATAAATACGGAGGAAATATACAGATATGTATACGCTGAAACGTCACATTTTCCTGCCAAAAATGACTAGAAAAATGGCAGAAAAATCCCAGAAAATCGTAGAAAAATCAGGGACCTTACAGATATGTTCACTTATAATGAGGATGGTTCATGGGTAATTGATGTGATCATGTTGTGGCTTAATGTGTGAAAAAATCATGCTTATGGGAGTGAGCGTTCAATTTCACATGGATGGATTTAAATTTTATGGTAGATTTTGTTTTGATTTCAGTTGAGAATTATTATTTTGAATGTGTTTAAGCATGCGTATATTGTCTTATGAGTTTATATCAAACATTCATCATGTGCTTAGAATATGTATGAACATACACGTATAGGGAATCTACTATGAAATTATAATCAGTTATGATGTGATTATGATGCATGAAGGGACTGATTGTAAGCACGTTCCATGTGTTGGATCTATTGCTCATGGATGTATCACGGTATTATGCATCATGGATCAATATTCACGAATGAACTTTTACCGATGTTTAACCGGAATTGATCAATTGTATAAAATGATTGAGATTGTGTGCCAGATTAATTGCTCGGTGAATTAATCGAAAACTTAGTTAGTCCGAAAGGACAAGTTTTCAATTTAAGTTCATGTGTAGAACATGTATACTCCCCGGGTTGAGTCGAGTCAAATTGAGTTATTTGAGGACGAGTTATGTATTTGTCTTGCGGTTGAGATTTATTGAGATAGTCACATCTGGACACTGAGCACCTAGAGTGGTATGCCTTCGTACACCGGCTACCACGTATTCTAGGTTCCCTATGTGAAAATTTGGGCTCTCCCCACCACAAAGATGTCCTTGGCAAACACCCTGCTCTAGGTTCCCTATGTGGGAATTTGAACATTCTTTGCCAGAATCGTCTTTGGTGAGTAGACCTGCTCTAAGTTCCCTATATGAGAATTTGGACTTCCCGTGTGGATTGTCCTTGGCGAGCAGAGGGGCTGACTACCCCTACATCTTAGTTTTCTTATACAATTTGGACTATGTACAGAGCGGGCAATGCCCTAGGTTTCCGATTAGGAAATCTGACTATGTTCAACCTTCGTAGCCTTGACCGTGTCTTGCCTGTGTAGCAATACTTGTGTTTACTCCTTGATTGAGGCATTCACCATTTGTATTGATGCATGTTTATTATGAATGTTATGCATGATTGTGTATCATGTATTTGGCACTTTTGTCATGCAAGGTGAATGAGGTTGATGTGATATGAATGCATAATCAGAAATAGTGTGATTGAGACACTATTATGCAAGTTTATGTGATATGAATGCATAATAAAAAATGGTGTGATTGAGACACCATTATGCAGGTTTATGTGATATGAATGCATGATCAGAATATGTATAAATGAGACATTATTATGCAGGGTTATGTGATATGAATGCATGATCAGAAAGTGTGTAAATGAGACAGTATTATGCAGGGTTATGTGATATGAATGCATGATCAGAAAGTGTGTAAATGAGACACTATTATGCAGGGTTATGTGATATGAATGTATGATCAGAAGTGTGTAAATGAGACACTATTATATAGGTTTCTGTGATATGGTTGCATGATAAAAAAAAAGGTGTGAAATACACTTCTTATGTGATTTATGGGATTATTATGCTTGAATTGAGTAGATATGAATAAATACCTATGTGGGATGCATGTTAGGTTATAACTTAAATATTTAGGACTTGGCTTGATAGGTATGTCTTATACAAGCTAGTTCTTATGTTTATGGTTAAATAGGGGTTTTAGCTAGTAAATGATCAGAAAGTGGTATAACATGTTAATTTTGGATCTGAATTGCTACATTGTCATGCCATTGTGTTTTTTTATTATTATAACTATATTCAAACCATTATTGAGTTCTTATACTCTCCCCACTTTCCTTGTTTTGTTTTGGGGCTGTATGGCATAACATACAGTCGAACAGGATCCTCTTTATGAGGAGAGGTCGGGGAGAGCTTGGGAGTAGAAGTGGAGGCCACTAAATTTTACATCTCTCTATGATTGCTTTGTTATGATGTTAGAACCCTTGTAGAGTGGTTCTTGTTTCAGACTTGTGATATATTATATCTTTAGTTTTGTTTAAGACCTTGTTTTGAGCGAAGTGTGTTGGCTATAGATTATTAGTATGTGGGTTTGAGATTATGGTTTAATTTAGAATTTAAAACAACTCTTTTAGTTCTACCTATTTACTCTTGCTCAACGTAGTGCATAACTCCATTAATTAGACCGCCCGTGGTAAGGGCATAAGTCTTCTGATATTTCTTTAACCGTTTTCAATACCATCACCCCCGTGCACTGGACTAGCCCTTGGACCGGGTTCGGCTTTGGTCGGGTAGTGCTGGGGCATGACATATAGCTTCCAACTTGTACATTTTTTTTCAAAGGACTATATAAGGACTTTAGACTATATTTTTAATTGTGGTGTGTTGTGATGGAACCCTTGGTCGAGTCCCAAAAGCTTGATGACAAAATTGACATTAATGCCCTAGTCAATTTTGTATATAGATATTTTTATGATTGTTTGATAATTAATTACATTCATTTTGTTATTTGAACAGGTGAATAGCACAAATTCAGTTCCCATGTCGTTGAGATGATTTATGAATGGCCAAAGAATGTTACCATGGGATGCATAGATTCACATAAATAAAAATATTGTGTTGTCATCAAATTTTGATTATGTGACAAAGACTGTCATCCGGCCCCAAATAGAGGTGGTAGTTAGTATAAGATCTTTGATCTTAAACCGGTTTTCGTTTCACTTTAATTGTCGGTTATCGTGAGGTTAACACGTTTTCTGATTTATTCAGTGGTTTCAAAGATAGATAGTGTTTCTCATGGTTTTAATCAAAATCAACTTTACATATACTGGTTTTAAGTGATTTTGAATCAAATGTGAATTTTTAGGATTTTTTTTGAATTTTTACTATTTTTCCGAAAATCAGGGTTTGGCGGGACCCCCTATGGGCCCCACCGTCAAAATTTGGGTTTTTGTGTCAAATTAACCCAGACATCAACATAAGCCCTTATAAAAATTTCCATAATTTTTTCAGGCTTTATTAGTGCTCAAATAGCTAAATTACCCATCTTTAGCCTATTTTTCTATTCATACCCCACAATTTACCCATACACACCCCAAGACTTACTATAAAATGTCAGACCTGAGCCATTCCCATTTTGGGAATAGGCTGAGAAGGAGAGGTCAGGCCTAATCCCCAATTAGGCCCGGATTAGAAGGTGTTTAAGCTAAGTCCCTTCTAATTAAGCACCAAATCAAAGCTTTTCTCTTAATCCCTTCTATATCTACCATTTTCCCTTTGTTTTAATTCATTTTTAAATTTCAAAACTACTGATTTGCATCTTTACTACAAACCCTAGCTCTCAAAATCCGATTTTTATGTTCAACAATCCCTGGATCTAAGTTTTTAATTAGGGTTTTCTATGTTAAATCGGTTTTAACGGAGTTTAATTCAAACTCTATGTCTTTGTAGGGTTTTCAAGAAGGGTGACCATCAAATCCAAGCCTAATCAAGGGATAAGGTAATGGACTTTCGAAATTTCAGTCTTCTTATGGTAAAACTCTTGATTTTGTAGTTTGTTTTGAATGGATTTACTTGATTTAGTGTTCTAATGGCATGATTAGTAAATGGTAATCTTTAATCCCGATTTCATAGGGTTTTATCTTGTTATGATGTGGATTAGCATTCTAGAAGTTATGGTGGAGTTTTAATGGCATTTGAGTTGTTAGATGGAGATTTTAAGATTTATTAATTGAGTTTCTGTTTGAAAATGTGAAAGGAAGAAGAAGGTCGTTTATGCCTTGTTGGCGTTCGAACGGCCATGTAGGGCATTCGAATGGAAACACTATAGTTTTGGAATTTTTTTTGTTTAGCCGATCGAATGGCCCTACAGGGCGTTCGAACGGCTACACTACAAAATTTGACCATTTTACGTATGTTGCTTATTTTGACATATCTACCCCAAAATATTATTTTTATGTTTATGTGGAGTGTTTTGAGCTACAGTAAGCTACTGGAAGGGTATACCATTGATGTTTCGAAGTTGTGGTATATATACTTAGAATTATGTAGAATGGCTTGTGGTTGGATATATAAGGTTGGAATTGCCATCTCGAAGTTATGAGTGGTTGATTTTCTATGATTGAGTATATTTTCAGTAGACCTACAATATACTAATGGACTGATATGTCATGATATGATGTGGTTAATTGATGCGTGAATGTTAGTGAATGTCATGACTTAAGGATGAAGTGAATGATCTTATATGTGTTTAGCTTGTGGTTAAGCTTTGATTTGAGTTATGATTTTTAATGATTCTTTTCCTACGATTTCCATTGGAATTCATGATTAGATGTTAATTCACATGTGTAGTGTGGTAGTGAGTTAATTTCAAACATGTTGATATGCATTTAGTGAAGTACTTCTACTAGGTACACACACATGTGGGGTTTAATGATGATGTTGAAGCATGATATTATGATTATGAATGATGCATTAGGAGCTGATGAGAGCACTTATCATGAATTAGGATTCATGTATGCCTTACCCACATTTGTACCATGTTGCATGCATCATGAAAATGGATTTCCAATTGAGGCTTTATCGAGGTTAATCAAGTTTGATCGATTAGGTGCAATGTGGTGAAATTGTGTGCTGGATTGATCGATCGTGGCTTAATCGAAACTTGATTGGTCCGAAAGGACAGTGTGGAACAGCCGAGGAGACACCATTAGACACTTGCGGTGTGGGACGCATTATGTCGATGGATAGCTCTAAGGTTCTTTGCGCTAGTGCTTAGTTAAATTTGCTTCTATGGCGTCACGAATACTCATGGTATGGGACGTGAGGACTAGAGTTGACATAGAGGTATTTTTACGTGCACACTTCGAGTCGGGTTGAGTCTAGTTAAATGGAATTCATGGTTTATGTTTGGTTTAATATCATGACATCATGCATCATGGATTGGACTTCATGAACGAGGTTTTACCATTGGTTAATTGGAATTGATCGGTTGTATGCAATGGCTGAGATTGCTTGCCGGATTAATCACTCGGTGAATTAATCGAAACTTGGTTGGTCTGAAAGGACATGTTTTCGATTTGAGTTCCTGTGTGGAACATGTGCATTCCCTGGGTTGAGTCTAGTTAAATGAAATTATGTAGGGACAAGTTGTGTACTTGTCTTGTGGATTAAGATTATTATGATTATCTGGACCCTGAGAATCCAATTGGTTTGTCCAAGTGCACCGGCTTACCAAGTATTGTTGCTTGAGACTTCGGTCTTGATAAGCAGGAGTTGCTCGAAGGCTTTGACCTTAAGGAGCATGTCAATTTAATATGTGCTTGCTCGAGGGATCCGGCCTTGAGGAGCAAGTTTATTTTCTATGTGTATGGACGTGCATGTTGGACTAGTGTGTGTGTGACACTTATACATGCATGATGAATGAGAATGTTAATGCATGATTGGATATGTATATTAGAGATACATTTCATGCAGGTTGATATGATGTGACGCATGATTAAATATGCATGTTAGAGATACATTTCATGCAGGTTGATATGATGGGACGCATGATTGGATATGTATGTTAGAGATACATTTCATGCAAGTTGATATGATGTGACGCATGATTGGATATGTATGTTAGAGACATATTTCATGCAGGTTGATATGATGCGATGCATGATTAGATATGTATGTTAGAGATACATTTTATGCAGGTTGATATGATGTGATGCATGATTGGATATGTATGTTAAAGATACATTTCATGCAGGTTGATATGATGGGACGCATGAGATGTGACGCATGAGTGGATATGCATGTTAGAGATACATTTCATGCAGGTTGATATGATGGGACACATGATTGGATATGTATGTTAGAGATACATTTCATGCAGGTTGATATGATGTGACGCATGATTGGATATGTATGTTAGAAATACCTTTCATGCAGGTTGATATGATGTGACGCATGATTGGATATGTATGTTAGAGATATATTTCATACAGATTGATATAATGTGAATGGCACTATGTGGATTATACACTATGATGCAGGTTTAAGTGATATGTATATGTGATCAGAAAATGATATATCTTGACAATCTTTGATCTGAATGATTTTATTGCTATGCTATTGTATTTTCGATGATAATAGTTATATTAAAAACCATTGCTGAGTTTTGTTAAACTCACTCCTCTTTATTGTGTTTTGTTTTGGGGTTGCGTGGCGCGACACGCAGACGGACAAGATCTCCTCTTTGAGGAAAAGATCGGAGACGATTTCGATGTGATTGTGGAGACTCTTATGTGATTTTTTTTCCTTGGTTTATGTTTTATGTTTAGAACCTTTGTGTATGGTTCTCTGTTGGATTTATGTTACTTTATACAGTTGTGTTGTTTAAGACCTATTTTAGAGCCAAAATGGGCTAGGGTTGACTAAGCATGTGGGTTTGAGACTAGTCGTTTATTTTGAATTAAGCGACTCTCTTTCTTTTCTACTTATTTACTCTTGCTCAAAGGAATGTGCGTACTCCATAATTCTGTTAGATCGCCCGTATTTAGGGTTAAGTCTTCCGCTAAACCATATCTCAATTTTCCCTCATCGCCCCCGCGCGCTTGACCGGCCCCTTCACCAGGTTCGGCTCGGGTCGGGCAGCGCCAGGGTGTGACAGTTAGCATTACATAATTTCAATAGTGTGGAGGGGTTATATATTTTAACATGGGTGAATCCCTATGTCCAAAGGTGTGGGATTTTCTTGTAATGTTTTATGTATAACCTACTAGCCTTATCATGAGACAAAATGAACATTTATTTCTATACGGCTTAGTAAATTTGATGCACATTGTAGCCTTATCCCAAATGGAGGTTTACAATTTTACTACAGGATTTTAGCATTGGTGATTTCATACTTATGTTATTGTTTCTTGCCTTCTTTAATGTTTACATGTATTTATTCTTTTATTTTAGCTTATTCGTCTTTTATTTCAAACCCTAATCAGCACCTTCCATTATTATCTCTGGACAATTTTATGCATTAGAAGGAAAAACTTATTTTACTATTAGGGTGCATAGACTTAGATTTGGTGTTTCATATGGATATGCCCACCACTTCTACGAAAAAAAATACGCTAAGTGAGGTAACATCTTTTTAAAAGTAGGAGTGGTCTAACCGCTTAAGTATGATGCTCATGAGGTCTCACATAAATAACAACATTAGGGGTCCATCCCAGAATGCGCTACAGTCTAAGAATTTTTGAAAGCTATTAAAGCTCAATTTAAGAGTTCTGATAAAGCCTTAGTCAGCACTTTAATGTCCAAGTTGTCATCCATGAGGCTAACAGATGACAAAGGGGTGAGAGAGCATACCATGCAGATGCGTGATGTTGCTAATCAGTTAATGTAACGCCCGAGATTTTTCACACATTTTCCTTAAAATTCAGAAAATTTTTGTAATATAATGTCTGTAAATCAGAGGAAAAATGACGAAATCAAAACCTAGTAAAACAATTTTTAATTGAAAACACTAAACATCCATTTTCCATCTAAATATTTTCATCATACGGTCAAACATCGTACGGCCAAAGCAAATATCATCAGGCACTACTCGAAAACACACGTATGAATAAATTACTATGATCATAGACTTTAAATACAAATCCCTCCCAGGCATCCCTGAGTGCAAGTCCCATAACAGTTCATAGACTAATCCAAATGAAAGTCTAGAATGATAAACATCTAATTTCTCATCTCACCCAATACAAGATATTGTGGCACAAATAAACTCGCAGTGAGTGAAGCATATACCTGAGTCAACGGGAATCAATCCACCGCTGAAACAAGCGTCCATCTCCAGGAGCTCCCCGCACAACCTGCAAAACCTCCCGTACAACGGGGCTAAAAAGTAGGGTGATGAGTATTTTCATACTCAGTAGAAAAATACCCAATAGGGGAAACCAACACAGTGAACTCACAAAGTTCAAAAATACATGCGTCCACGCAACTCAAACATGATGCAGATAGGCATATCAATATTATGCTCATACGCATACAAACATACCAAATGCACCATCGTGCCAAAGACATACCAAATGCACCATCGAGCCAAAATCATACCAAATGCACCATCGTGCCAAAATCATACCAAATGCACCATCGTGCCAAAATCATACCAAAGGCACCATCGTGCCAAAATCATACCAAATGCATTATCGTGCCAAAATCATGCCATCAAATTAAACTTACACAAGCACCCTTATCCAGGGTCATACAAACTTACTTATACCACTGTACATATACTAGTACAACATACGCATACTTGTACGACCTTACTCGTACAACTTACACAAAATCATACTATCACAATCATACTCATACACATACTCTTACAGCCGTGCTCATACTCATACACTTACAGTCGTACTCATACGCTTACAGTCGTACTCATACTCATAATCATACACATATCAACGACCACTGAAGCTCATTACAACTAATAAGCTCCAGTGTCAAAATGGAAAAGAGTGCCACTGGGGCAACACCTTAACCTCCAGGGAGTGACTAGACGCTATGGACTTTTTCGAAGGTAAGGCACACCAATGCTCATGGGGCACTGGATCAAATAGGTAAGAGTAGATCCATGATACTACTTACCTGAGCGCGCAAACATAAACACCCACACATAAGGGGTCATATAGTTGCCCACCATAATGGGTCTTATAGTGCCATAGAATTACCCACCATAATGGGTCTTATAGTGCCAACGCCACTCTTGGGCAGAAAATATACAATGCCACTTGGGCAGAAACATGCAGTGCCACTCTTGGGCGGAATCATATAACGCTCTCAACAGAGCATCAACGTCTGGGCTTATACAGCACACAGACCAAATCGAAAACATATGTTGCTCTTAACAAAGCATCAGATGTCTGGGCTTCATACAGCACACAGACAAAGTCGGAAACGTACATCACTCTCAACAGAGTAACAAACGTCTCGGCTTATACAGCACACAGACCAAATCAGAAACATACGTCGCTCTCAACAGAGCATCAGTCATCCGATGCTCTATATAGCACACAGACAACATCCCCAAGGATAAACATCATGGCAAGACATGAGAAATGCTCAGCTGACTCACTATCGGCTAGCTCAAATACGGAACTTAATCCATCAAACCCTCAGGTCTCAAACTCACAACGCTATCATTAGTTGTGCTTATAATTCAAGTTTGAATTAAGTAAATTATGCGGTACAATTATGCCACACAAACTCTCAACCATACCGTGCTCCACTGATCAAACCGAAGTTGAGCCCGATCCAAAACCCAAGTTCGTCAGGGCAACAGACTTCACTTACCCGTCCACATCATGGACAAAACTCATCGTACATCAAACCCTTATAGTCTTACATACTTTGCCATCCACCTTATGGCCAAATCATCTTACACTGGCATCCTCAAATGACGCTCCTCAGAGCCAACCCAGTTGTCGCCCTCTTACTTATATCTCACTTATTATGCTTACTTTTCACTTCATAATCTGTATGTTATGCTTGTACAATTATGCACACTCTTACTGTCGGACAAACCTCACCCGTCATACCCATATCCTCTGTCATCCGTCATACGCTTACACATCCATATCCAAATCCAGACAAAACCTCTGTCACCTCTTACTGTCCATCGCCCATACCTCTGCCCACAAACACATACGCACATCCATAGCATAGGCAAAAAGCCATCACACATACGTATACACATACACATATTGTCATACATACGTAACTTACAAACATGCTCACTAGCCATCACTAGGGCATACATACACATTTATACATACGTCAAACATACACGCTAGTCATTACTAGCACATGCATAATTCATACATACTCCAAACATGCATGCTAGCCATCACTAGCACATGCATAATTCATACGTACTCCGAACATGCACACTAGCCATCACTAGCACATGCATAATTCATACATACTCCAAACATGCACGCTAGCCATCACTAGCACATGCATATACCAAACATACTTCAAACATGCATGTCATGTTCATTTCAACATACCATACAATCATGCTTACACGCACATCATGCAATCGGATCGTTACTTAACATCCAAGAATGGAATCATACAATCCTAGCATGATGCTACTCATTCAAGCATGCTATCATGAAATTACGAGTTCAAAGCTCCCCTACCTCGTAATCATGACATCCGATGGCGAGCACACGATAGTAGTGGCGTCGGTAGCGGACTTGGCTATCAAAACTGTTGTCTGGCTGGGAGAGCTGCTGTCCTGAGGATTATAGGAAGTGCCGGAAATAATTACGGCTAAACAAGGTGTCAGAAGTCAATGCGGCAAAACCCACGATCCATGGCGGCACACTACTGCGGCCTGGAGAAAAGTCAAGCCAACAAGAATGGCGGTGTGACCGGAAGTCGATGGTGTACTCACTGAAGATCCGCCGGTGGCTAAGACGTGCTCAGCCGGCCACAAGATGTCAAAATCGGTCGTGGACAGCACCCAACGGCAACGATTTCTCATCAACATGGGCCCACATAA
This sequence comes from Saururus chinensis, assembly GCA_035235625.1. Classification (NCBI taxonomy): domain Eukaryota; kingdom Viridiplantae; phylum Streptophyta; class Magnoliopsida; order Piperales; family Saururaceae; genus Saururus; species Saururus chinensis. Next base: position 42,179,327 of record CP141145.1, read on the forward strand.
GGGCGGAGAGCGTGGGGCAATGCTCAAGGACAAAGGAGAGGTGGTGGAGGACTATGTGTCAACTCCACTCAGTGGCAAAGCCAACCGATGGTCTGGCGGCACGAATACGATGCCTAAACCCAAAAGCACACCCGTGGCCACATGCACACGCGGCCCAAAGGGGGCAACCCAAGGCCCACAAAAAGCCAACAGGGCTAAGGCTCTAGCTGTGGCCAATCAAAGTGGTGACGTCGTCGATAGCCACCCACAACCAAAACCCATGGTGCGGGCGGCTGTGCATCTCGCACGGTATAGGGCAATGACAAGCGGCCCATTCCAAGCGGAGTGTATAATCGGGCCAATCGGGGCTGGCCCTCACTATCGCCGAGCCGGGACAGAGCCCATGATGGCCAAATGGCCCACAGCTCGCCGATGCCAAAGACCCGAGACGCACCCAAAGCGTCTAACCGGGCGGAGCAAGACAATAGGGGCAAGGCGGGGTCGGAAACGGTAACCCCCTATCGACATTGAGTTGAGGTAGGCTAGATGGAGTCCGTCCCGTGGCTAGACGATGACCGGAAACACACCAGTGTCCAAAAAAATCCCACAGACAGTGAGATGGAAAATGAGAACAAAACCCAACCAAAGTGTCGGTAGCTCACCACGGAGTGCATAAAGCATGGTGGCAGCTCTAGCCAGTGCCTATGGGTTCCTAGCGGCCAACTAAACATAAGTCTAGTTGAGAGCGGCAGCAAACGATGTCAAAATCGTACACCCACAGTTCAAAAACGGGATTGAAGGAGAGAAAAACCCGAAAAATAGTTTGGTACCTCGTGGAGGAGCGAAGAGGCCGTGGCAGCGGTCATAGCCGGTACCTACGCACTCGTGGTGGTGAGGCAAAGCAGATCCTGACAAGAATCGAAGGAATCCAATGACGAATGAGGGAGAACGGAGCGACCAGAAATGGGCTCGGGTTTTCTCTTCTCCTCTCTAGACGTGAATTTATTTTTTTCTGGAAGTCGCTCGGTCGATGGATTTCTTATATAAGTTAATTTTTTTAATTTTTACATCTATGTCCCTAACACACGTTCACCTACCGGTTACGCATCGTAGCTCCAAAATTCGCGCCGTAAGCATGCAGCGAGGCCTGCGGCCTGCGACTAAGCCCCACACCCAACTCTACGGGAATAAATATGGGGTATCAATACATAAATATAAATACACTTAAGCGTCACATTTTCCTGCCGAAAATGACCAGAAAAATAGCAAGAAAATCACATAAAATCGTAGAAAAATCAGGGACCTTACAGTTAAACAACATGAAAATAAAGATTTATGACACTTTTTTGGTCTACTTTATTCTAAACTCCCTGTCTGCACAATATAGGTCATTCAATATCTCTTATAATACACATAACACTCAGTGGTCAGTTGATAACCTTCTGAGTATGTGTGTATAGGAAGAGGGGAAACTTAAGCACGCGAAGCTAAAGAGTGTCCATCTAGTTTCTCATAAAGGACAAAAGAAGGGTAATCATGGTGCTTCAAAGAAGAAAGCTAGTAAAGGTGTGCTAATGAAGTCTACTAATGTCACCAAGGAAACCAAATATTTTTTTTACAAGAAGAAATGACATATGAAAAAAGATTACCCTAAGTATCAGAAGTAACTTGCCAAGAAAGGAGGTAATTTCATGTCTTTAGTGTGTTATGAATCTAATTATATTGATTTTCATCATAATAACACATGGTAGATTGACTCTGGTTTTACAATCCATGTTTTTACTGTTATGTAGGGGTTTCTTAATCTAAGGAAACCAAATTATGGGGAACACAATATCTATTTTGGATATAAGATGTGTTCGAAGGTTGAAGTTGTGCGGACATATAATGTTGTTCTCCAAAAGGATGCACCTTAGATTTAGAGAGGGCTTTATATATTCTAAGTTTTTCTAAAAACTTAGTTTTTGTACCAAGACTAGTGCCTCATGGCTTTAATTTTCAGTTTATGAATTCCTCATTTCTGATTATTAAAGATTTAGTCACCATTGGTTCTGGTTCTTTGATTGATGGACTATATTGTCTCTCTTTACATGTTTCTTTTGAGCAATCTATGATGTTTGTGGAAGGAAGTGTTATTAAAAAGAACTCCTCTATGTTATAGCACAGGCGGTTGGGCATATCTCCATTGACTAATTAAAGCGATTAGTAAGAGAATGAGTTTTAAAAACTCTTGACTTTACTGATCTTGAGACATGTATAGACTATATAAAGAGAAAACAGACTAACAAATCTTCTAAGGGTACTAAGAGGTATGATGAGAAATTAGGCACTACATACACTGATATCTGTAGACCGTTTAGTATTCCATGTCTAAGATATTTTATTACCTTTATAGATGATCATACACGATACATGTATCTTTATCTCTTAAATGAAAAGTCAGAATCATTTGATACTTTCAAGACTTATAAGGCAGAGGTAGAGAAACAATCTGTAAGGTCCCTGATTTTTCTACGATTTTCTGGGATTTTTCTGCCATTTTTTGGTCATTTTCGGCAGGAAAATGTGACGTTTCAGCGTATGGGTATTTGTGTCTTTTCCCCGTATTTATACCTGTGGAGTCGGCTGTGGGGCTTAGTCGCGGGCCACGGGCCTCGCTGCGCGCTTACGGCGCGAATTCTGGAGGATCGACGCGTAACCAGTGGGTTAACGCGCGTTGAGCGTACATTTGAAAAAATAATAAATAAAACAGGAAAATTCGGATCGGGATCGGGATCGCCCGATCCAGAACCTCCTGCGCGATGAACAATGCGCCGCCCCCCCCTTTCCGTCTGTTTTCTGTCCCCGCCGGCCACCGGCCGCCGGCCGGCCGCTGGACCGCCGCACCGGCTCCGCCCTGGCCGTGCGACTGCAGGGGAGCCGCCGTCTCGGCCCCACGGCCGCTCCGCCATCCGCCCCTGCTTTTCCCGGTTAGCCGCCCTTTATTGTGTTTTTTGGATTCCGCCGCCGTCGTAGGCCGGCGAGGGCCGGCCGGCAGCCCACGGCTCCGCCATGGGCCGGCAACGGCGGGAGGACACTCCCCCCGGCCCCGAACGGCCTCAGCTCCGCCGTCCCCCTCCCTTTCTCTCTAATGTCCCTGTTTGCCGCCCGTCTGTTTCACGCTGTTCCGCCGCCGCCACGGGCCGGCTCGGCCTGACCGGCCGGCCACAGCTCCGCCCTGGGCTGGCGACGGCGAGGAGCCCCTCCTCCCGGCCCGGTGGGCCTCGGCACCGCCGCCCCACCCTCTTTCCCCTTCTGTGCACTGTTCCACCGACGGACTATTTTGGGCAAACAGTGGCCGCCGGCGGTGATCTGCGGCCGATTCGGCCTTTCCCCCAGCCCCGCCTTGCTCCGACGAAGGCAGTGGACTACACCTCCGTGCCCGATTCAGCCGCCGCCCCCATGGCCGCTCCGCCCTTATGGGTTTTCCCCGGTCGTCCCCTATTTTTGGTCTGCGTCCGTTTTGGACGTGGTGACTGACGTTATCAGTCGGACGCCGGATTTGTTTTGGTGGACCTTAGTTCGGCTCCGCCCAGCCTGGTGATGCTAATGGGCCACCCCTCTGGGTCTTGTTCAGCCTTGCGGCCCGTAGCCGCAGCTAGTCTGCTTTACCGGCATGTGTGCCGTTGACCCTTCTTGCCCATTTTACGCCGTCGGTACCGGACAGCCTCAGGCAAGAATTTGTATGTCTTACCTTGACAGAAGGTGGACGAGTTCACCTGCTCAGGCCTTGGCCAGTGACGGCCTCATAGCCTTTGCTCGACCGTGAACCCTCCCCTTGCTCTCTATCGTGCGAGATGCACAGCCGCCGCACCATGAGTATTGGTTGTGGGTGGTGATTGGCGATGTCGCCACTTAGATTGGCCACCGCTAGGGCCTTAGCCCGGTTGGCTTTTGTGGGCCATGAGTCGCCTCATTTCAGCCATCTCCCCCGCCCTTTGGGCCGCGTGCGCATGTGGCCACGTGTGTACTTCTGGGTTTAGGCGCCGCATTTGTGCCGCCTAACCATCGGTTGGCTTTACCACCGAGTGGAGTTGACCACTAGAGCCATCCTCCACCTCTCCTTTGGTTCTCGAGCGTTGCCCACGCTCTCCGCCCGTATGTGGGCCTTTGTTGACCGAAATCGTCGCCGTTGGGTGATGTCCACGGCCGATTTCGACATCTTGTGGCCGGCTGTGCACGTCTTAGCCACCGGCTGATCTTCAGAGTGTACACCATCGACTTCGGGTCGCACCGCCACATATGTTGGCTTGACATTTCTCCCGGCCGCCCTAGTGTGCCGCCGTGGATCGCGGGTTTTACCGCATTGATTTCTGACATTCTGTTTGGCCGTGATAGTTCCGGCGCATCCTAAAATCCTCGAGACAGCAGCTCTCTCAGCCAGGCAACGGTTTTGACCGCCAACTCCGCCGCCGACGCTGCCACCGTCGTGTGCTCGCCATCGAACGTCATGATTACGAGGTAGGGGAGCTTTTAACTCGTAAATTCATGAAGCATGCTTTGAATGAGTAGCAGCATGCTAGGATTGTATGATTCCATGCTTGGATGTTAAGTAACGATCCGATTGCATGATGTGCATGTAAGCATGATTGTATGGTATGATTGATATGCATGAGATGTATGCATGTTTTATGGATGTGGATTATGTATGCGCTGGCGATGGCTAGCAAATATGTCAGTATGCTATGTATGGGTTATGCACGTGCTAGTGATGGCTAGCGTGCATGTTTGAAGTATGTATGAATGTGTGTGTGAACGTGCTAGAGATGACTAGCGTGTACGTTTGATGTATGCATGTGCTAGTGATGGCTAGCGTGCATGTTTGACGTGTGGATGCATGTGCTAGTGATGGCTAGCGTGCATGTTTGACGTGTGGATGCATGTGCTAGTGATAGCTAGCGTGCATGTTTGACGTGTGGATGCATGTGCTAGTGATGGCTAGCGTGCATGTTTGTAAGTTATGTATGTATGACCGTATGTGTATGTTATACGTATGTGTGAGACATACATATGTATGATGGCATTTTGCCTATGCTTTGGATGTGTGTAAGAGTATGTGGGCAGAGATATGGGCGATGGACAGTAAGAGGTGACAGAAGCTCTGTCTAAATTTGGATGCGGTTGTGTAAGCGTATGACAGAGGATATGAGTATGACGGGCAAGGATTAGAATGGTTTGGTTTGGGGTGGATTGTATGTTGGGCGTTTGTCAGACAGTAAGAGTGTTCATAATTGTACAAGCATAACGTACATATTATGAAGTGAAAAGTAAGTATAATAAGTGAGATATAAGTAAGAGGGCGACAACTGGGTTGGCTCTGAGGAGCGTTATTTGAGGATGTCAGTGTAAGAGGTTTTGGCCATAAGATGGATGGCGAAGTGTAAGACTGTAAGGGTTTGGTGTACGATGAGTTTTGTCCATGATGTGGACGGGTAAGTGAAGTCTGCTGCCCTGACGAACTTGGGTTTCGGATCGGGCTCAGCTTCAATTTGACCAGTCGAGGACTGTGAGTTTGTGTGGCATAATTGTACCGCATAATATACTTAATTCAAACTGGAATTATAAGCACAACTAATGATAGCGTTGTGAGTTTGAGACCTGAGGGTTCGACGGATTAAGTTCCGTGTTTGAGCTGGCCGCTGATGAGTTGGCCGAGCGCTTATCATGTCTTGCCATGGTGTTTATCCTGCGGGATGTTGTCTGTGTGCTATGTAGAGCACCGGACGTCTGATGCTCTGCTGAGAGCGACGTAGTTTCTGATTTGGTCTGCGTGCTGTATAAGCCCAGACGTTTGATGCTCTGTTGAGAGCGATGTACGTTTCTGAGTTTGTCTGCGTGCTGTATGAAGCCCAGACGTCTGATGCTCTGCTGAGAGCGACGTATGTTTCTGATTTGGTTTGTGTGTTGTGTAAGCCCAGACGTTTGATGCTCTATTGAGAGCGTTGTATGTTTCTGCCCAAGAGTGGCATTGGCACTATAAGACCCATTATGGTGGGCAATTCTCTGGCACTATAAGACCCATTATGGTGGGCAATTCTCTGGCACTATAAGACCCATTATGGTGGGCGATTCTATGGCACTATAAGACCCATTATGGTGGGCAACTGTATGACCCCTTATGTGTGGGTGTTTATGTTTGCGCGCTCAGGTAAGTAGTATCATGGATCTACTCTTACCCGTTTGATCCAAAGGCCCCATGAGCATTGGTGTGCCTTACCTTCGGAAAAGTCCATGGCGTCTAGTCACTCCCCGGAGGTTAAGGTGTTGCCCCAGTGGCATTCTTTTCCTTTTCGACGCTGGAGCTTATTAGTTGTAATGAGCTTCAGTGGTCGTTGATATGTGTACAATTATGAGTACGACTGTATGTGTATGAGCAGGACTGTAAGTGTATGAGTATGAGCAAGACTGTAAGTGTATGAGTATGAGTAAGACTGTAAGTGTATGAGTATGAGTAGGACTGTAAGCGTATGAGTATGAGCACGACTGTAAGAGTATGAGTACGATTGTGAGAATATGGTTCTGAGTAAGACAGTAAGTATGATTTTGTACAGACTGTACGAGTGAGGTCGTACGAGTCTGATTGTACGAGTAAGGTCGTACATGTATATGTAAGCTGTATGAGTGAGCATACGATTGTACGAGTAAGATCGTACAAGTATGCGTATGTTGTATGAGTATGCGTACGGTGGTACGAGTAATTTGTATGACCCTGGATAAGGGTGTTTGTGTAAGTTGTTTGGATAGTATGATTTTGGCACAATGGTGCCTTTGGTATGATTCTGGCACGATGGTGCCTTCGGTATGATTCTGGCACGATGATGCTTTGATATGTCTGTGGCACGATGGTGCCTTTGGTATGATCGTATGCGTTTGAGCATGTTATGATTATTTTGTTGACTGCTTCATGTTTGAGTTGCATGATGCATGCATTTCTGAACTTGGAGTTCACCGTTTGGGATTTCCCCTACTGGGTATTTTCCTACTGAGTATGAAAATACTCACCCTACTACTTGTAGCCCCGTTGTACGGGAGGTTTTGCAGGTTGTGCGGAGAGCTCCTGGTGATGGACGCTCGTTTCAGCGGTGGATTGATTCCCGTTGACTCAGGTATCTGCTTGACTCTCTGCGAGTTTGTTCGTGCCACGATCTCCTGTATTGGGTGAGACGAGACATTATGATGTTTATTCTGGACTTTCATTTGGATGAGTCTGTGGACTGTTATGGGACTTGTACTCAGGGATGCCTGGGAGAGTGATTTGTATTTAAAAGTCTATGATCATAGCAAATTTATTCGTACGTGTGTTTTCGAGTAGCGCCTGAGGATATTTGATTTGGCAGTACGATGTTTAACCGTATGATGTTTTAAATTATAAACAGGTTTTGATTTTATCGTTTTGACTCCGATTTATGAAAAAAAAAATTCTATGAGTTTTGAGAAAAAGGGATGAAAAATCTCGGGCGTTACACAATCTGGATTTAGTATCAAAATTGTTAGATCAGACAGAGGAGGGGAATACTATGGCAGATACATAGAGAGTGGACAGAAACCCGGACCATTAGCGCAATTCCTAAAGGAAAATGGTATTGCTGCATAATACATAGTACCAGGCACACCACAACAAAATGATGTTGTTGAAGGGAGGAACTACACTTTGATGGATATGGTGAGGAGTATGATCAGTAACTCCTCTCTTCCTCTCAATATGTGGAGTAAAGTTTTAAAGACAGCCATGTACATTTTAAATCGAGTTCCATCTAAAGTCATTCCTAAAACACCCTTTAAGCTATGGAATGAATAGAAACCTAGTTTTAATCATCTGTAGATCTGGGGTTGTCCTGTTGAGGTTAGGATATATATATATATATATATATATATATATATATATATATATATATATATATATATATATATATATATATATATATATATATTGATGCTAATATATTCCTTGCTCCAATATTTAATATATATTGATTCAAATATAAGATTTGCTCAAGCATTGGTACAAATTTGATTTAAACTCAAATTTTGCTCCAACCTTGATATATGTGTTGAATTAAACATATGCTATGCTCAAATGTTGATTATATATTAGATTTAAATAAGATTTGCTCTAACGTTAGGTATGTACTTGATTTCAACAATGCTTTGCTCAAATGTCTATTATCTATTTGACTTGTACGCACAAGGCCTTGCTGAGGTTCTATTTTATATATGACCCTTCAATTACATGATATACCATGTTGAAATTATTGTAAATATGATAAGTCTTATTGAGAATAAATTATTATATCACACTTTGTTGAGATTATAGTAAGTGTTATGGGATCTTGCTGAGAATAAATTATGTTATACTTTGTTGAGAGTATGGCAAGTGTTATGGGGTCTTGCTGAGAATAAATTATTTAATACCTGCTCGGATTATGGTAAGTATTATGGGGTCTTGCTGAGAATAAATTATGTTACACTTTGCTGAGATTATGGTAAGTATTATAGGTCTGGCCGAAGATAAGTTATTGCATACTAAGAATGAAACAAATGGTTCTTGATTGAGGAAATGCAGGTATGTTATGCTGACGTTAATGGGTTATGCCTTGTGGAAGGAAATTGATAGTATATTTGATTTAGAATAGGGTGTGTTTACTTGAATCTTATTATTGACTAGTTATATGGTGGTATCATTATAAAGTATATGGTTGTAAGAGATGTTATTTTCCTCTAATGGGCATGTGAGAGGTGTGCACAACATAAATAATAGGTCGAAGTATTAAGAACCAACCTATTAATGAGAGGTTGACCATAGTAGTTAAGGTTTGGGTCGAATGCCTAAACTTCATGATCAAGATAAAAAAGACTACCTAGGAGCCACATAGGGATAAAGGTGGACCCCACCATTTGGCAATTCCCTCCTAATTTTCATGGGTCATACTTAGTGCATGTAGATGACCACCCATAGCACTTTTGCACAGCCTCAACCTACATATCACATTGCTAATTCTCTGGGTTATTATAGGGAATGGGTTGTGTGAGCATTACGTTATCATGATATCCCATTTAAATATTATGTTAAGATATGATAGATATATGATGATTAAGTATGGATTAAACATGATTTTATTTGAATATTAAGTCTTTATTATTGCATGATTGATTGTGGCTTAATTTTATGCATGTTTTACTTGATGTACGATCACATAGCTTTTAGCTCATAGGTGGAATATCCGTTCCACCGGGTGTATTTTGTGCAAGTTTATTTACTGACTTGGATGCATAGAAACATTAACGAATGATAGAGAGATACAATTCACATAGAGATTCACTGAATTAGGATAGTCTAATTATTTTTTTATGAGAATTAAAGTAGTTAAATTTGTAATAAAATATGAACACCCTAGTGGTGAAACTTATTTGATTTATTATTAAATAAAGGTTTAGTATGAAAGTTATTTATGTCAGTTTAATTTCTTTATCTCTTTCCCAAATTTCATCTTACAACTCGAGTTTATGTATACTCCAATGTCTGATGTTGTTGGAAACATAGCTTTGAAATTAAAGAAACACTTGTGACAGCCAAATATTTAGGACTTACATGGATTTATAACAGGGATGTTCAGGAGTATTTGTGGAACTTCAGTTAAAATCATTAGTTGAGTTGTAGCGTAAAAGATGAAGGGTCAGAGCGAGCCATGTATTCAACTCAAAATTGTATTTTTATTTTTAGGGTGAATTCTCATAAGAATAATTTTATTTAGACTCTAATTTTTTTCTCTCCTTCAATAAAGTAAAAAAAAATATTACTTCATTCCCCATGTTTGCTCATCACTTTTGCTCATATTTCCCCACTTCTCTTAATACACGAACCCTACTCCTCTTCCAATGATGGCTCTAATGACGGCTCCGGTGATGGCTATGGCGATGTCTTCTCCTATCCTCTTCTTTGAATTTTTTTAGACCTAACCATGCTCTAGCCACAACAGCAAACTGATCACGTGCACTGGCCCATTGCGGCCAAATTCGTCACCACGGTCAAATCTAGCCAGTACACAAGCCAATCGCAGCCAAATGGGCTCTGGCCAGTGTCCCCGTGCCAGCCAATTGGGCTCTAGCCACCAATGGCCGTACTGGCACTGGCTGGAGTCAAAAAAAATCTAAGGGGTGGGAGATGGGAAAAAAGATAGAATAATGAGAGATAAGTAAATTATCTTAATAAAAAAGACTGAAGTAAATAAAAAATAAGCGACACAATAAAAAAAGTTGAGTCGGAATAACCAGTTCTCATAATGTGACATCCTATGGATTCAGGAATCATAGCTTGGAAACCACCACTTTTCATCCCACTTCTGCAATTCCATCTCGTCACTTCAGTTTTCATTTTCCATTATCAAATTTTCTTTTGTGCTGCCTCGATGAGTCAACATACTCATTTGCAGTTCTTTATTTCCGTCATTTCCAGTGGTGTTCCGGAGGCATGAGTTTCCAAAAGATTATAGTGGGCACTCTCATCTCCATAGGAGGAGCTCTAGGGTTTCCTTGCACTCGCTGGTGAATAACTCTCATACAATTGTGAAATGTGGAATTGCTGGTTGAATGAAAGTGACGGTATAATTTACGGACTAAGGAGATAGGCAGCAAATGATACTCGTTCACATAATAGGTGCTGAAGGAAGTGGTTGAAATCAGATAGGGCAGACGACATTGCTCATAGATATTACTCTTCATAATATGGCGGTTCCGGAATTCGAGCATGATATTGAACATTAAGGAAAAGACGGGAGTGTTCCTGTACTGGAATAGTGTTTGATGTATCCCGGCTAAGCACAATAATCAAAGATAAGTGGATGACCAAAACCACTACTCCACAAAACAGGACATGAACCACCACGAAAGCTGAAGCAGAATAATGATATAGAGTATCACAATTAGATCAAGCAAACACCGCAGAGCTACTAAGAGACCGATCCAGCAGACCAGAAAATGAGTTAAGAACAACACAAAGCCACAAACCTTTAAGTGGATAGAAGCGAACACGACAAGACAAAAAGATATATTCCATTACATCACACTTTTTATTGCTTACTCGAGCCTCTTATTTTGCATGCAAAGTGAGACTACTATTCAACAGAAATAAATCCATTAGTGATGCTTGAAACTTGGATCCTTGACGATGGTAACAGGACAAATTGCAGTCGATAGAACATAGTTGGTGACGCTCCCCAGTAAAATCCTGTTCAAACCAAACATCAGACACTCGCCATTTTTCGAGCTTCTCACAAGTGGGAAGACAAAGGAAGAGAACGAATACTTCATTGCAGTGATCATGACAACAAAAAAATCTCTTGTTACAAAAAACAAAAAACGAAATAAGTCTTAGCCTCTAGCAACTTGATCGGTCTTACTCGTGATCACACCATACAGACATATTAAAAAAGAAAACCTCAAGACTGGTAGGGTTTAAACTGAAGTCAGATTGAATAGTCTAGGACAGTAATAAGCTCGAGAAGTTAAGCAGTAGGCCTCACTGAAGCATATATAAATACAACGTTACTTCCACGCTCCTCGAACCAATACACCACATGGAGTTGTTTCAATTTCTCTATTAAACTGTTCACTTTATCTTGAAAAACAAAAAAGAATTCAAACTATTTCCTAAACTTTTTTTTGGGTAAGATGTTTATTATTTATTCTTACAACACAGGATGGGAAAGCTTTTCATGCTCTCATCTACGATGAGTTGAAGGAACACATACGAGACTTTTATATTTAAGATAATGTTGGCACATGTTCGGTGGCGTCAATGCTATTGACACTAATATTGCGTGTGTGCAACGTTGATTTAATATGTGGTAGCGTGTATGCGACGTCGATGTATTGGATAGATGAAGGACTCCCGGAGCATTAAAGTCGCTTCCCACACAATGCACTTTGGATACGTTTTGAACTTATCGTGCTGGTCGACTGGTCCGTGTCCATGAACAGAAAGAACAACATTTTTTAATAACAAAGAATAATAAAATTTAGCTGCTTAGATGTAAGTACACTTTTGACCCGATATTCGTCCAGCTTTTTTAGTAGAATATCATCGAATAGAGTATATGAGACAGCCCACTGTGAGTCTGTGTGCAGAATGTATGATATGGATTTGCAGGAATCAAGCCGTAAGGGGGGCGAGATTGGCATTAAGAAACAAAAGTAAAAGCGCGTCGAAAAGAGTTTCCTTACCTCTTAAGCTGGCCGAGTCCCCTGCTTCCCATGACCAACGAGTTAAGTTGCATATCTTGAGTAGCCTCCACCAGCTTTTCTCTCGCATCCCCCCAGTACAGCTTCGTCACAATTGTTGCCTTTTCACGAAGCAAATTAGCAAACTCTAGTGTGCTTTCGATGGAGTGGTATAGTACAAATTTTTTCCTTAAAGATGATAAAAAGATGTACCTGCTTTTGTCGGGAAGCCGTGTCCAATATGTCCAGGACGTCCATGTCCGGCTCCAGCCCATATTGTTTCATCACTTCGGGTTGTCGAAACTCCGCCAACGGAATTAGGGCTAGAAACCCCCAGAAGATCGATTCATAAAACAAAAGAAAAGATCAAAATAAAGAAGAAGCAGAGTTTAGCATGCAGACTCTACCGATCACCAGAGGTGTGGTGTTGATATGTTACATACAGGATCCGGATTCAGCCCAGAGCTGGTGCTTGGACTCAAGGCCCTTGTTGGATTCGACATGGATGACAATAAGAGTGTCCCCCTTGTCGAGCAAGTTGTCGATGGCCCACTGCAGAGCGAGCTTGCTGCTCTTGGAGAAGTCCAGCGCCACGCCTACCCTCCGATCACCTGCCATTTCTGTGTTGAAGTCTCACCCTGATCTTTTCACTCCTGCGAAGAAAAACAAAGAAGAAATTCAAAGAGCTCGATCCTCTTTAAGTATCTGGTACCGCTCCTCTCTATGTATAGAAAGAAGACAAGAAGGAGAGAGGTGGGCAGATGCCAGCTGGGACCTCCCTATGCTTTTAGAAAAATGCAAAACCCAGGGGGCGTGAGCGACAGGATAACCCACGAAACCTGCAAAGATTAAAGTCAATGGGCCCTATTCTAAACGAAGAAGCCTGGAAAGCGTTTTCATGCTCCTCTTCAATCTAAATGTGAACATAGTGTAAGAAACGTTTAGAAATGGTTAGATATCAAGATCGATGGCTTATGCGCTAGAGTAAGTAACATGTGCACCGTTGATTTTGATATCCGATGTTTTTAAGGTATTTTTTTTACCTTTGGCTCACTCTCAGAGCCGGGTATAAAAAACACTTTCCGCCATATTTATACTTTAATATCTATTTTTTTATTGTATAAAAACAAATATCTTTTTTTATTTTAATCAAAAGTTAAATTAAACTTTTAATATAAATAAAATAAAATAAAAATATAATTTTTCCTTTTAGTGCTGCAGGGAATTTTTCGTTTACGAGGAAGGCGGTTTTCGAGGGAGCACACGCCGATCCTTGCCTTTAAGCTATTTAGCAAAACAGAAGGGCGAACTAAAACAAAGTCAAAGCTGCATCGGCTTGCGTGACTCGAACGCAGGAGAGGTGGAAACCACATCAGTGATCAGATATGCACGCCTCGCCTGTCGAACGTATCTCACTCTGATAGATGGAAAATAAGAAAAAATAATTGTGTGAGTTTGAGTTTACACGTGTCAGTTTTATAAGCCGTGCATTATAAACTCATTGCATTAAAATCAGACCCTTATGCCCCGCGTGTAGAGTTTATTTAAACGAAACTCATAAAAAATACTTCCTCCTTATTTTATAAAATTTAAATAGTTAGGTACTTAAAAAAATATTATTAATTTATTTTCCTTTATCTAAGATGTTAATTTCACTATTTAATAAATTTATTATTTTTCCCTTATAAACTTAGTTTCCCTTGTTTTAGATGTAAATTTTACCGTTCCAAAAATAAAAAATAAAAGATAAGTAAATAGTCACATAGTCTTGAGCTCTTCAATGCATTTAAAATTTGAATGTCAACATAGTCAAGTTCAAGTTTTAAGTGAGCCAACTTGCTCCAACCTGATTAAGGTCATAAATATAACTTTTAAATTTTTTTTATATTTTAATTAAGCCCAACCCTATGGGTTGGGATCTAGCTTTCAAGTTTAAGCTATTTTGGTTAAATTTGAGTTTATTATTTCTTAAATGGTATCGGGACTTTGTGGCATCCCCCTGGAATACTTCCCAGATCAATTGATTGTTTGCATTGGGCAATTGATTGGCATATGTTCTAGAAATTTATGTTACAACATGCGATCAATCACCAACATAGGCCAAACAAACAATAAAAAGACTAGAAGCAAGTCGGAGCCCTAATCAATTGCAAAGCGCAAATGATTCAACAATGAAATTATAGGAGATGTGTTTGGAGGGAGTGATAGAAAGCCGTGCCAAACCGATTAATCATTCAAAGTATTAGAATCAAATAGATAGTGAATTAATCAATAACTAGGTGTAAACGATCGATTGGTCATTAACTAAAAATGTGGTTTGCTCTTATTTAAACTTTCTTTGATTGGTCACTCTTAGATTTTCTTCCCCAAATAGCTATATTCGGGCCTCTACTTCCCTTGGGGTATTTAAGGCATTTTCAAACCCCAGGTGTAAGGTTGAAACATTGTAAATATTTGTACTTTTGAGAGTTAAAAGAGTTCGAGTACTTCATGCTTCTAACATTATCAATTAGTATTATTTCAATGAATAGTAAATTTGTATGTGATACATTACTAAGGGGTTGTTTAAGTGTTTGATGTTTTAGAAATAGAAGTGGAATTTTTTAGAATTAATTCAAAAAATTCATTGCCGAATATGAATTACTGTTGATAATTAAAAAAATTAGAATAAATTTAGACGTCACATAAAACCAAATTTTAAAACTTTAAACTAATATACTTCTCTCTCCGAGTTCTATCCCGAACTTGGATATGCATGTTATTCATACTATTACACTCTTAAATTTCAAGCTCGATCAAATAAGATCACACAATGTTAAGTAATTTTAAACTTTTAAAGCATGCCCCACACACTTCTCCAGGCTCAAATTGATATGAGAAATAACAGTTTAAAAATAACATAAGTTGTAACTTCAAAATGTTGGGAGCTGAAATTGACGGAATCACTCGTGAGGTCATTTGGTGAGTTTTGCCGATTTCGGCTCAAAATAGCTTGGAATCAACTTCCAGATATAATTAAAAATTCTGATCACTTTCTACACAAAAACATGATTATGATAATTTAAACTAGATTTGAGGCAGAATCTATAAAATCTTACAAAATTTTCGTACATAAATAGCCCTTAAATTTCATATATTTCTTTATTGTATTCGTATCTTGTTGTGAGTTATGCGTTGTTCTTCCCTCAACACATCTTATTCAGGCAGATTTAAACCATTTACTTCTTAGTGTACAACATCAGGACTCGCAATACCGGGCTCAAGATTGGCTTTAAATAATCCTCCATATGAACTACCTTGCCTCAGCAAATATGGCTATCTTTTTTAATTTTTCTTAATTTGGAATAAAATATGGCCCTTTTCCGGGAAATGTTTACACGTGAGTTCAATTAATTCATTTGTGAAATGACGTTATCCACTTACCAGGCTTTAAAGACTATGAACGCTTGAACTTTACTTTAATCTATTGCCCAGTTTATTAAGAGCTATAAAACATCTAGAGAAACATCTAGAGGTTACTTCCATTGTTAGTACTTTTTTTAAAAGAAAGTACTTACTTTTAATAAGTTTCAAATGCTATACCAATGTCTAGTTATTGAGAAATTTTTTGGTGTGGATCGTACACCCTACTGCCCGTGTATTTCACCATTTACAAAATGACTCATCAACATTTAAATGTTGATGAGTCATTTTGTAAATGGTGAAATACACGGCTAATAGGGTGTGCAGAGCACATTGAAGAATTTCTCCTAGTTATTATACTCTTTAACTGATGAATAGGCAAGATGGGAGACAACTCATAAGCTTTGGTGCACCAATAAAACATACATATTTTGGGATAAGTGTTGAGGGCATTGGTAGCTTTCCAGAGTGTTAACATACATAAGTCTTACTTAGAGTGAGAATCAATGACAGGTTAGATGCCATTAGTGAAAAGGGGAGTCTTAAACAAGTTGGACACACTTGGGAAGACTATGCTTGGACATATGGACAGAGGGCTTTGTGCAAGACAAATGTCTAATGTGCATGTTGAAGAAGATTTAATTATATTCTAGTTTGTTGGCAAGTATCCTAAAACAATTAGTAGTATTCTAGGTGGTCTATTGCAATTGGGAAACTTAGAGATAGAGTTGTATGCATGGAAGACTTGCTTAAGATATTTAAATTATACCATACTAAGGATTTCACATGAGAGGTGGATGCAACTAGACTTTGTTAAGGCAAGAGGCATGCTCGCTAAGGACTTTGAGTAGGAGGCCCAAAGGCTGTTGGACAAGGCGAAACTCTTGAAAGATAGTGCATGTTGTTTCTTAGCTAGGTTGGGACTCGTGATAGTTGTTTTTGGTGAGACTATATGTAGGTTTTTTAGTTGTAATGGGCAGGGTAACTTGGGTGACAAAATTCTAATAAAGACATATGAGTTATAGTAATACTAGGCTTCCTTAGACCCTTTCCCATATAAGGGCAGATGACTAGTGGAAGGGACAACTAGTCCTTCATTGTAATCAGTTCTAAGGTGGGTTGAGAGTTGCGGCGAGTTGGGGTAGGGCATGACCTTGCATAGTGTTGTTATGTGGAAGTGCAAAGCTATTCTTTTAGTTTGAGAGCAAGGTGGAAAACCTTTTTCATTGTGACATCAAACACTAGAGTTGTTGAATAAAATATTTTAGAGTGGAGCCTCTTATTTATGTCTCTTTAGTACATGTTGGTTACGAAAACTTGGGTGAAAGCACAACAAATATGCTACTAGTTGCTCGGTGTGACTAGACCATCATAGGGCATGTTCCTATTTTAGACTTTATCCATGTGACACTAATCCTACTGTATTAATTAAATTGGTTATAAAGCTGAGATAAGTGAGTCATTTTGAAGTTTTGGAGTCACTGTCATCAATGTGAGGCTAGCATTTTAAGCTATCAAATTTTAATCTGATAATGCATATTCCCCCTATCATATATTAATAATAGTAATTTTCTAAGAGAAGGAAAAATAAGCCGATAATGTTATTTTTTAAGTACCCAACCACTTAAATTTATTAAAATAGAGCTATTAATATAAAACATAACTTTTTGCCAAATTGAGCTATTAATTTTAGACGGAAGAAGCATTATTTAAAGGTAGGTAGGCAGTTTTGAATTACTCTATGCAATAATTGCTTGATTTATAAAGCACCTGTACATTGGTTCTCAATTAAATGGCTTACAATACCTGAGCTTATATTGGCGCTCTTAATATCGAACTCATTTATTTTTTAAAGCTATGATAATATTTTTTCCTTAGTTTATTAGCGATAGTATTTTGAAAAAAGAAAGTTGCCTCTTGGCGGGATCCAAGGTCCATCTGATCAGATGAATGAGACTTTGAGGTGATGTTGGGTGGTAAGGTGACCTACTTATTTTTATGCACCAAAAGTTAAAAAAGGGAAAGGAGAACGCTATGGAAGGTATAAAGCAAAGCTTATGCTTTACTCAATGCCTTAAATTATGAAGCGAAAATGGCTACATGCTTGGATTCACACCCAATGCAACTGGACTCCAATTTGGGTACGGGTAAAAGCAACCCAATTTGGATCTTTATGGTGTCGAGGGTCCACCGGCATCAATTGGCAATTTGGCATGAGAACAAAGTGGACAGAACAAATTTAAGTCCTTAAACCGGATCATACCTTTATTTTCACTCTCGAGTCCTGGCGGGATCGCACTTGCCTATTAGACACAGATTATCCGGGGATGTGAATGAATTTGTAAAATAATGTCCCATCGATGAAGCTCAGTACAATATCTTGCGATTGTGAGTTGTGATACAACCCTTGCCCGGCGGGCAATTCACAAATTATTGGGAGCCCACACGCGATTTTTAAAATCAAAATGGACGGGGCGCCAAATCAAATTATTGGCAGACAACAAAATTTTAACTTTCCTCAACTCCATCCCTTTCCTTTTCCACATTTTTTTTCTGCAGTTCTATATTCTTTCTTCATTGTCGCCACTCACTCTTTCTCTCAATATTTCGGAAAGCTTGCCCTCCATAGCTCCATTTTGCCTTTCTTTAATTTCACTAGCTAGTTGTTTTATAGTTAATGATATTCTCACAATAAAAAATCCACAAAAATTTATACAAGAGTTTTAAATGAATTTAACAATAGGCCCTATATAAAATTTACATAGGCTCACTTATCTATCATATTAATTATATGTAAATTTTTAATATATATTTTAGTTGTAAAAATATCATTTTCGTTGTTATATCCCGGTGCAAATTTCAGTAGCTGGTTTGCCTGGTTGGATTCTTTGCCACACGAGACTAGACTACCCCACGGCAACGCCATCCTTCAATTTGAACGGAGGGTGGAGGGAAGTCGCTTGCACAATTCAGGGGATGTGAAAGGTACCACCAGTGCCGTACGGCATTTTGCTCCTTGGATTCCACCAAAGCTGAAGCCTGACCACCGGCGCGGATCCGAGTCGTCTTGTCCAGTCGGTCGTTAGTGCAAGGCTCTGCTTGTCCTAGTTGTTGGAGTTGATGAACAGAGGTGGCCACTAGGTTCTGTTGGCCGGACTATACTATCATATTTGGTAGAATTTAGTGTTCATGCTTGGCTCGGTTTGGTTATAACAAAGCCAATAGTCTTCATCAGTTGAGCTAAGTCAGTAAGACTGCTTCATGTACGGAATAATAAATTTTATATTCAAATTTCTCACCTGTTTCAGTTACTTAAAAAGGCTTAACACCGATTTTTTTACGAGCTACCGAAGATCCAAAGCCCTGGCAGCTCTCTAGCATCACACTAATCTCAAATTATTAGTTGTCGACACTAGTATAAGATAATCCTGTTTGGATGGGTTTAGGCTTATGCGCGTAGCATGAGCCCGGGTATCATGGGTTGATTAGATGACAAACATTAATCGGGGCAGGTTAGTTTCCTACTTTTTTATCGCCAGAGTTTGATCAACTGAGCTCACGCGTAAGAACCCACAAACTTTTTCAAGCAAAATATATGGATGAGAGAGCATCTATTACGTGAATAGATTAGACTAACAAAAATGCCGTCGAAGTGAAACTGGTGGGGGTGGCTGCCCTTGCGAGGCATCTGGTGTAGTCAGTCCACATGGCAGGTAGGCTGCACTGAGGGACAAATGACCGATCCAACCACTAAGCCAAACCAAAGACCTGGGAGCCAGCCGGTTGTTGTTGCATGTGGACCAATCGTGATGTCAACAAACAGACGCAGGAAAAGACACTTCAGTGAGACAGTTGATACCTCCTCCCTCTCAACCCGCCTTCCTACAAGACCTTAAAGACTGCACATGCCCCCTCACCCTGCCCTCCAACATTCCCCGACTCTGTCTTCCTCGTCTCCATTCTATATCTGGCTTGTCCCTTTAAGAAGCCAGAAAGGAGTCTTGTGCTGACTCTGTTCCCCCCACTTCTTTTCTCATCTCGCATCTGTTTTGACCACCGATTGCTCGTCGAGATGGAGGGGGATTTGGGTGGCAGGGAGTTTTGGCTTCCTTCGGAGTTTCTAGTGGAACAACTTCTGATGGAAGAGGACGGCGAGAACCGGGCTGCTCTCCCTACTGACTCATCCCCTGGCTCTGGCTCCAGCGGGTCCGTCGTCTTAGGCTCCGTTGCCAAGTCGGCCGTGGAGTCGACAGAAGCAGAGAGCGACGAGGAGGACATCTTGGCCGGGTTGACATGGCAGATGGCTCACTCGATGCTCCGGCAGGTTAATAAACCAGACTCTCCTTATCTCGACGGAGAGAAAACGGAGGTAAGAAGTACGAACTGTACCTGATTTATCCCAATTTTTTCATTCAGTTATATATGTACATTCAGGAGTATGTAGATTCAGACAATCAGATGTTTCTGTTATGTAGTTGCACTTAGTATTTTTTTTCCATTTTTTTCTCTTCCTACGCAATTATTTTCTCCACTGATAACGCAGAAGATTATGTTGGTTCAGAGGGTCATGTCCAGTTCGCCGCAATCCACTCTGTGCACGATGGGAATCTGGGCCACGCACGACCAGGACCAGCGGGGCTCGGGCGGGAGCAGCCCGTCGCGGGTGGGATCTCCTCCTTTCACACCCTTCACTAGGAACGAGGATGCCTTGGATTTGCTCTCAGCTGCAGCAGGACAGACTGGGCGCTTGATAAGGAACGACGACATTTACCGGCGCTCCGGCCAAGGACTTCTAGGCCTTCCGAACACACCTGCTGCTTCTACTGATTACATACGTATTCAGCCTCTTACATCGTATCAATCAAAGAGTTTGCAGGTAATTCCTTCTTCAAACATTTTGCTACTACCGTTTTTTCTTTTCTTTTCTTATGTGTTAAGTAGTACTGTGTTTTTTTACCGTTCCTGGCCTACTTGTAGTTTCAGAATCTGAAGCAGCTACAGTTACGGAAAAAGCAGGCGCACTGGCCTTGGGGAAGGCAACCTGGGCCGAATCCTGGTGACCTTGCAAACAATGGTAGATCCCAAATGGGGAGGTTTTCCCGACCTTTGGGCTTGTCGTCCTCTGCCTGGCCGCCTTTGCAGCAGCAGCAACAACACCAGCGGCGGCATCAAGCGGGCTCTGATATGCGCGCTGTCTTTCTCGGAGGCTCTGTCGCTAGGAAAGAATCAAGTGGGACAGGGGTTTTTCTACCACGCCAAGTCGGTAGTCCGGCTGACTTTGGCAATAGACCTGGTGGGTACCCATTCGCTGTACTTTTATGGTTTCTTGTTTTCTCACCGTGGCTCTCGCTGATATATGGGCTTTTAATACCAGCTTGTTCGGCTGTCCTCGTTCCTGCTAGAGTAGTGCAGGCTCTAAATCTAAATCTACAGGAAATGGGTCCTGTTCGACCTCAAACCCGACCTAGCAGTCTTCATAAATGTAATCGAGGTATGTGTCTGAAACCTTCTTTGTTATAATGATACATGTTTTTCCTTGACAGCTTGTTCTTCATTTGGTAGTCGACCTAGCTTCTGATTTTTTTTCTTTTAAATGTGAAGGTTCTTCAACGGCGAGAAGTAATGCCCATGTCTCACGACCACAAAGAGGGAGGGATGCTCATACGGTTACAAGGCAGGATATATGCCTCCCACCGGAATGGACGTACTGACCTTCATCCTTGATATCCTTGCTTGCCAACAAAACTGTGGGGATTTAAAGGCTTCAGGCGAAGCCCTAGTATGCACAAAAGTGTATTTGTTTCTGGTACAGCGAAGCAGTTCTTTTCGTGAGTAAAAAATAAGAGTGAAGCTGAAGATGAGATAAAAAAAAGGGAAAAAAGTTGAAACGACGACTAATGAGAGAAGGCATGTTTTTTGTAATAAGCTGTCTCTATATTTATAAGCATCCTTCGGGTAGACTTCGAGCTTTCCTTTCGTTTTCGCCCCCTATTGATGAACCTAGGTACGGATATAATATGAAATTTCATTTGTTATTGAGTTTTCTTGACCATGCGAGTATATGTTTGGATTATATTCAGAGCGTATGCGACGATCGGTTTTGTTGGTTATTATAAAATGGTAAATTCCATCTAAGAGTCTGGTTTCTTGCAGTGACCACCAGCAGACGCCGTGAGATGTCAGTCCTATTAATAGATTAGCCATGGTTGATGGTTCAATGTCATCTCTTTCAACTGGTAGTCGCAAGTGGCTAAAATAATCGTCTATGAGCTGCCTTGGCCTTTTTTGGTCTACTTTGCAGTGTGAAAGGTGAAGCAAAACAAAGTAAAGCGAAGGAAACTGTGATGCAAAGAAACAACACGACAGAAAAAAGAGAGCGATGATCACTTAGGCGTGAAGGCTCCTTGGCCAGGCGTGTGCTTTCTGATATTGTTCGTCACATGCGATTTGTTCTTTGACCAAATCTTGCTTAATTTATTCTTTTTTTAATAAAGCGCCAATACAATAAAAAAATACACACAAACATTTGCATGTACCCACAAGGCAACGAATGAACGCCCAAAAGGATGGTGCAATCTATCAAATAGTTCAACTGCAATAAAACTCGACGACCACTACGGTGGAAGGCAAATAACGAGCTCCCCAAGCTTGTCAGTAGTTAAATATTTATTAAATATCAACTAAATAAACACTGGAAAAACTTTTGTTTTCACTGGGCCATTTGGGAGGTAAGTTTTTAAGCTTAAAGGCAATTTGTTTACGTTAGAAATTGTTTTCTCGATTAAAAACTATATAGAACAGTCATTTAAAGGGAAAATTGTTTTCCTCACGTAAATCACATTTTGGGTCTCTTGAAAAAAACGATTTAATTTTTGAAATAATGTGAAAAAATGCTCTCCCCATTATTTCTTTTGTATAACAATTATATTGAAGAATATTTTTATCATTTTACATACCAAAATTAAAAGTGAACTAAAATTTAATTTCTCTTTAAAATCATCAACTAAAATTTAAACTCAAACATCTTCTATTTTTGCTTTTCTTTTTAAAAATCAATTCTAAAATAAATCTATTTTCTTTCTATTTAAAATTGTTTGTCAAATACCCCCATTGTTTCAAAAGCTTTGCTGAAAGTAAAAACAGTCGCTATTACTTTTAGCGCCATGTACCATAAATATCGCTAAAGGTTGTATCGTTAAAAATATTAATGATATTTATAGTGACCTTTTTACAAAATATTGCAATTATAAATAATAACGATATTTTATAAAATGCCATTAAAGTTATTAGCGACATTTTTCATAACAATTAATGACCTATAAGAATGTCACTATATGTGTATGGAAATCATAAGAAAGAATTAACGGCACTTTAGAAACATCACTAATAATTATCAACATATTTAGATACATGGCTAGAATATGACACAAACACCATTAGCCACGTTTCAAAAACTCCACTATTTTTTTATTATGTATAAAAATAATTGTTGATTATATTCATTGTAATTACCTAATAGCATTATAAATGATGATAATTGCATTTGTTGTGACTACCAAATAAACAATATCTATTATTTAAATTTGTAAATAAATGTAAACATTGATCATTCCATTTTACCATTTATAAACTAAAACAAACAAAAAAGTAGTCCCATAAATATATGTTACAACGGGATTTTTTTTTACGTATTTAGTGCCGTTAATAGATAATAATGATACTTTTATAACTATTAGTGATGCTTAAAAGCTTTGGTAATAGTCTTTCTTCTTGTATTGATATCACATGCTGATGTCATTATCACTTCATTTTCTTGCTTGAGAATATGTGATTCACTCAAGACATCTTAAATAAATTTGTGACATGGCACCCGCTACTTAAGAAGTAAAACAAATATAAAAAGACCTTACCAACTCAAGTTTAATATCATCTATGTCACTAGAAAGTTTCAAGACATAGAGTTTCAAAGATTGCATCAAATAGGAAACATTACCACATTTAAGTAGACTTGATTCACAAAATTTGTTATAGATAAAAATACGATAAAAATACGGTAACAATATTAATTTGGTGGGAAATCGTGAAAGTTTATGTGAAATACAAATCCTGTAATCTATTATGTCTCCCCATATTGTAATTTATTTTCTTTTATGCAATTTTCAATCAATAGACTATGTATTTTTCTAGAAGCATATTCTCAAGAAGGGGATATATGTGTTACTCATTGATGTTGAGCATCCCACAAGCTCTTTAAGGCTTCTCTTTTATTTAAAAGTGTCTTAGGCCTTAGGTTAGGTGGGTGCTGCATTTTAGCATCACAACAAATCGAACCATCCTGAATCTCAGCACGACCCAAAAATCAATTTTGAGCAAAGCATACAAGAAAGAAAATAGCATCGCAACAAATCGAACCATTCTGAATCTTAGCACAAGCCAAAAATCAATGTTGAGCAAAACATACAGGAATGTATAGACAAAGAACAATTGTCCAAAAATGGATGCATCTCAGCGATGGAAAAGCAGAGTAAGACACATCTATAATGATTACTACATAGAAAGAAAACAAAAGAAAATCTCAATAGGAAAAAATTAGCACGTGTAGAGCACTTAAAAAAATTGCTTCAACTTTCAGTTAATTGTGATGCGAAGAAAGTTGGGCAAGGCATTTGGGTGAATGTGATGCGGGGGAGGTCAGAAGAAGGCTGAAGGTGCAGTAGTGGATTTGGGCGAAGATGATGAGCAGACATCGGAAGAAGGCTGAAGTTGAGGCAATGAATTTAGGCGAAGGTGATGCGGCGGAAATTAGAACGAGGTTGAACCTAAACAGTAGATTTGGGTAGAAGGTGATGTGGCAGAGGTCGGAAGAAGGTCAAATTAATCAGGTTGGGCAAAGGTGATACCATAGTGCGTGAAGAAGATGTGACGGTTTGTGTCGATGTTGATCAAATTAAAATTGGGCACTGAGCGAAGAAGCAATGACATTGCTACTGCTTACTCAAAATCTTGGCGACGTAGGCGTGCGGAGATGAGAATATGTAGGAGAGGTTGAGGGGAGAGTGTTGTGGTTATCATGGACAACATGAAAACTTACGATTCGTAAGGGTTTAACGTTCAGTTGTTGTTAGAGGGGAAATGTGTCCCTAATAAGTGAGATTTAATGTTCATTTGTCTGGTTTAATTTAGATCTGATCCACATAAGCCCACAAAAAGTTGACAAAATCTAGGAATTTCATATCATTTGTTTGACACATTCATTCACTGAATCAGATAGCAAATGACATTCATGTGTAAGGTCGGCAGGTTTTCCCTTATGCTTTCCTCTGAACCAGACAGCCGAGCCACACCACCATGACGCTTTTCCACTTACACCCCAAAGCTCTGTAAATGGCTACATAGCTTGCGACGGCTGCCATTTAATATCATAAGATAACCATAATATTCCCGTCAGACAAGTGTAATTATTATACACATTGACCCGATGGCCGTCGGTGCATACCCCCACAAATCTCATATAATATAACGAAGTTATTATATAATAAAAAAATATCATAATTATATAGTAAAATTAACATATCTAGTGAAATATATTATAATTTATTTATAATATTTTATTTTTTTATTACGTTTAACTTAAAGAGTTAGGGATAATTAAATAATTTTTAAATAAATTTTATATGGTTTCAAAGGTTGAAATCTATGTGTGTAGAGCTCAAAGAAACGAATATAAAAATAAAAAAATATGTAAAACGGAGGTTGAGATTGAAAATTACGACATCAAGAAGCATATAAATTAGGCGGAACCCACTTAGAAATAGCGTAATATACTGGTTTAAGTGGGATAATATCGAAGGGTTTGTTGATACGAAACCAACAGTACAATGAACGTGCAAATCCAAATCTCAAGTAGAAAGTTACGCTAGTTTAAAGATATCTATTAAAAAAAAAAAAGCTGCACGCCATGCATTACTGAGGGCACCGGTGCACGTAACTGTGGGTACTGCCATTTCTGGCACCGCGGTATACAAGGTATGCTTTGAGGCTTATAAATAGCTCTCTTCTGCCAATTTTTTAACTAAACTTTTATTTTCTCCGTTTCTGAGTATTTTGAGTCTGATTAAGGCCGTCTAAAAGGCGTTCTCAAGTAAATCGAGTGTACTCTACACAATGGAAGGGTCCTTTCTTTGAGTTGGAAGCCATTTAAGGAGAAAATGCCCCAAGAAAAAGAGAGGTCCTGCCCGTTGTCCTTGAGCACCGACAAATTTTATTTTCTCCGTTTCTAAGCATCCTAACTCCGATTTAGTCCATTCAAAAGGCGTTATTGACTAAATTGAGTGTTTTTTACACAATGGAAGGGTTCTTTCTTCAAGTTGGAGGCCGTATAAGGAAGAAAATCTCCAAAATAAGGAGGGGTCCAACCTGTTGTCCTATAGCAATCGTATGAGGAGGAAACACTCCGAGACAAGAAGAGGTCATACCTGTCGTCCTCGAGCACCAGAGACAAGAATGAGCAACCCCGAATGCCGCTACCTTGCATGACATCAGGGGAGTAAGCATTTCTAACCTCCCATTTAAATTATTGATTGCATGTGCTATATTAGGATGTGTGCTATGTCATGATACTTTGTGTTCTAATCTACTATGTTCTGATGTGACCTATTTATGTTCTGTCTTGTTCTAGGGTAGATCTAGATATGTGGTGTGTGTGTTTGGTCTCGGCTCAGTGATAGAGCGAGATGGGTGATGTCACGGCCCGGCACTGCCCGATTCGAGCTGAACCCGGTCCAAGGGCCGAACCAATGCACGGGGGTGAAGGATTGAAACGATTGAGGAAAAATAATAGAAGACTTGTGCCCCAACTATGAGCAATCTAATTTACGGAGTTTACGCACAACTTTGAGCAAGAGTAAATACGTAGAACCAAAAGTGTTAAACTCTAAATTAAACTATAATCTCAAACCCACATACTAATAATTCATAACTACACACTTGGCTCCAAAATAAGGTCTCAAAGAACTAAAGACATAGTATATCACAAATCCAAAACAAGGGTCATTCCACAAGGTCCTAACATCAAAACAAGATAAACGAAGAGACATGCAAGACTAGAAGCCTCCACGACTACTCTTAAGCTCTCTCCGACCTTTCCTCATACAAAGGGTCCTGTCTGTCTGCGTGTCACGCCACGCAACTCCAAAACAAAACAAGGAAAGTGGGGTGAGTTTAAAAACTCAGTAATGGTTTGATTACAACAATAATAATCATAAATTACAATGACATGGTAATGTAGCTATTCATATCCAAAATTAGCATACTATACTACTTTATGATCTTTTGCTAGCTAAGATCCCTATTAAATTGTAAACATAAGGATTAGCTTGCATAAGATATACCTATCAAGTCAAGTCATAAATATTCAAGTTATTACCTAACATGCATCCCACATAGGTATATGTTCATATCTACTCAAATCAAGCATGATAATCCCATAAATCACATAAGAAGTGTCTTTCACACCCTTTTCCGATCATTCAACCATATCACCTAAACCCGCATAATCATGTCACATTTACACACTTTCTGACCATGTATTCATACCACATAAACCTGCATAATAGTGTCTCATTCACACATTTTCTGATCATGCATTCATGTTACATAAACTTGCATAATAGTGTCTCATTTACATCATTTCTGATCATACATTCATATCACATAAACCTGCATGAGATGTATCTCTAACATACATTTCAGATCATGCATCAATATCATATAAACTTGTATGAGATGTATCTCTAACATACATTTCAGATCATGCATCAATATCATATAAACCTGCATGAGATGCACCTCTAACATACATTTTAGATCATGCATTAACATTCTCATTCATCATGCATGTATAAGTGTCTCACACACACACACTAGTCTAACATGCAAGTCCACATAGAGAGAATAAACTTGCTCCTCAAGGCCAACGCCTTCGAGCAACCCCTGCTTCTCAAGGCCAACGCGCCTTCGAGCAATCCTTGCTCCTCAAGGCCAACGCCTTCAAGCAACTCCTGCTTCTCAAGGTCAAATCCTTCAAGCAACTCTTGCCCATCAAGCCTAAACACCCAGGCAACCCTGCTTGTCAAGACCGAAGTCCCAAGCAACAATACCTGGTAAGCCGGTACACTCAAACAAACCAACTGGATTCTCAGAGTCCAAATAATCTCAACAACTAATCTCATCTGCAAGACAAGTACACAACTTGTCCCCACATAACTCAATTTAACTAGACTCAACCCGAGGAGTATACATGTTCCACATAGGAACATAAATCGAAAATATGTCCTTTTAGACAAACCAAGTTTCAATTAATTCATCAAGCGATTAATCTAGCACGCAATCTCAACCATTGCATACAATCGATTAATTCCGGTTATACATCGGTAAAACTTCGTCCATAAATACCGATCCATGATGCATGATAGCATAATACATCCGTGAGCAAGATCTACGTGGGTTCTAACATATAGAACGTGCTCTCAATCAATCCCCTCATGCATCATAATCAAGGCATATTTAATTTCACTTTCATAGTAGATTTCCCATCCATGTCTGTGTTCATGCATATTCTAAGTGCATGACCAATGCTTAACTTAAACTCATAAGACAATATACACATGCTTGAACATATTTAAAACAATGATTCCCAACTGAAATCAAAACAAAGTCCACCATAAAGCTTAAATCCATCCATGTGAAATGAAACATTCACCCCCACAAACATGATTCTTCCACATATTAAGCTACAACATGATCACATTCATTACCCATAAACCATTCTCATTATAAGAGAACACATCTCACCATTTTTCACATAATATTCTTGCTGAAAACATATTCTAATCATAAGAATTCCAACATTCAAAAGTTCCAACGTACTTCAATATCAACATATATAATAATCAACACAATATGATGCCACATGACCACACTTAAACACATTCTATAAACTTCCATAATCAATTCTACACCTTTAGTAGCTTAATTTCATCATAATACACCCCACATAACCATTAGAATCATCAAACGGAATAAAACATTGAAATGAACATAAGTTTCAAAAATAGCAAAAATTACCATGTAGCCATTTGATCGCCCTACAAGGCCGTTCGATCGGCTATATTGAAAATCTGCCAAAAATGTAGTGTTGCTGATCGATCGCCCTACCAGGTCATTAGATCGCCAACAAAGTAGTTTTGACCTTCTTCTTCATTTCGAAAATCAAAACCGAAACACCATGAAAGCACCTTCAAATATTCATCTATGGTACCAAACATTATCAAAAACTCATCAAACCTTCCATAACACTAATCTAAATTATTCTAAAACAAAACCCTAAGAAATCGAAGTTAAAGATTAGTATTTACTAAACCCACCATTAGAGCCTAAATCAAGTAAAACCCTCTTCAAATAACATTATAAAAACCGAGATTTTTGTTACTCAAAATTGAGATTGAAGAACCCAATACCTTGTCACTTGTTTAGGTTTGGATTTGACCTTCACCCTTCTTGGAAACCTTCCAAAAATATAGTGTCTAAGTTAAACTCCATAAAAAATCGGTTTAACATTAAAACCTTGAAGAAATCTTAGACGTAGGATTTGTTAAGCATAAAAAACGAATTTTGATAAGTAGGGTTTGAAGTAAGGGAGTAAATAATTGACTTTGATGCTTGAAATCAATTCAAAGCAAATGGGAAATGATAGATTAAGAATGAATTAGGAGAAGATCTAGGGTTAAGCTTAATTAAGGAAGAACATATCTTAATCCCTTCTAATCTAGGCCTAATTGGGGAACTAGGCCCTAATCACCTCCTCCCAGCCTATTCTCAAAATGGAAATGGCTTAGTCATTTTCCTTTTATAGTAGGGCTTGGGGTATACTTGATGAACCAATGGGGTGTAAATAGAATTTTGGGCTAAAAATAAGTATTTTAAAATTTGAGTACTAATTAAATCTGATAAAATTCTGAAACTTTTTATAAGGGCATAAGTTGATGTCTGAGGTATTTTGGTCCAAAAATTATAATTTCGTCGGTAGGGCCCACATGGGGGGTCCCGCCAAACCCTAATTTTTGAAAAATTAGTAAAAAATTAAAAAAATCCCAAAAATTCAAAATTGACTAAAAACTACTAAAAACTCATAAATGTGAAATTGGTTTTGATTAAAACCTTTAGAAAATACCCAAATTTATAAAATTATCCCGAACCAATTAGAATTAATATTAAACCACATAAAAGCATTTCAACAAAATAAATTTAAACCGGTTTACAATAAGGGATCTTAAAAGTGATGTGCTCAGTCTCGGCTCAATAATAGAGTGAGACGAATGTTATGTTCGGTCTTGGCCCAGTGAGAGAGTGATATGTGTGAATGTGATTGATCCTGCTCTTTGGTAAAGCAAGATTTGTAATTATGTTAATTTATTAACTTTTGTTTAACTCCGATAGATTACAAATTTTAATATAATTTTGATTAAATATCAATATATATATATGTATTTTAACGTATATAATTTTGTGATGTTTGATGTATGTAATAGCCATTAGGCAAAACTATGTTCGGATCCAATCATATTGGAATAATATTGTGAATGTTATCCAATACGTACGTAGGCAACCGACAGTAAGGCAACGCTGGCCCAATAAAAATTAATTATACTTATAAGTTTTATTCTGATTTATATGCGACAAATTATGAAGCTTCATTGCGTGTACATGATCATTATAACATGAGTCTACGTATGAGGAAGCCTTAAAGCTCCGTAGTGCGTAGATGAATGTTGTACCTTTCACATACAAATGATGATTCTTGGTTTAAGGAAGAAAATTTTTTATTAAGAGATTTTTGGGCCCCGGCTCGGGTCAGGGCATTACAATATTACATATGCCAAAAATTACTAGGTGTAAAGCATGTAGTTGTATAGAGTTTATAAATCTTTAGGAATATTATGCCCTTAAACATTAATCACATAAATAATTACATAAATATCTATTGGAGCAACCAAACAAATTATTCAGAAATATCTTCCGCTTTCACCTCCATCCTACATTATTTGGGGGTGGGTGAGTATAATTATACTTAGTAGGTTGGGTTAAAATATAAGGTAATTCTAAGGAGAAATCCCTAAAAATAGATATAATCTTTTTTATAATATCTTTCATCAGAAAACTTATTACGTTAGATAGCAAAAATGACCCCACCTCGACATATGACACGCTCGATTCATTGGAGAATGGCTCTTGAATGACTCAATTCTAACTTAAAATAGTTTAAAACGAGAAAAAAGAAGTTTTAGGAGTGAAAAAATTGAAAAGCAACTAAAAACACTATAACAACCCTAAATTTTGAGTAAGTTTTTAGGCTATAATAAGCTAATTTTGTAGTTTTTAGTAATTTTTATTTAGTTAAAGATTATTATGTGATAAAGTTTTATTGGATTGTGGTAGAGTGTTGAAAGACGAGTGTAATGAGTCTTGAATTGATACAATCGGACATTGGGGTTGAAAGTTACAACATCGGGAACTTGCCACATGAGTAAGACCTATTTAAAAAGTGTATGATAACCTACTCATGTAGAGGTTAGTTTTATAGGGCTTATTTATACGAGCCCAGCGGTACCAAAATTGCATGAATCGGAGTTTAACGGAGAAAGTTATGATTATTTAATTTATTTAAAATTTATAAAAAAAATAAAAATTATATTATTGCATCTGCTCGCGTTAGCAGACTGGACCATGGTTAAGGTTTAATAACCGAAACAAAAACCAAAATTCTATTTTGGGTGGGGTCAGTTTCAATACTTCAAACATATTTGACATTATATTAAATTGGTTTTGTCTATAAAAAATTATATAACTTGGGTTAAATATGGTTTTATAAGTTAATTAGGAACTTAGGTCGGTTCAGGTTAATTTTTGGGTTTTCACATGCGAGACCCTGACCTCGCTAAGATGTATCTGAGTATTTTTTTTTACTTGGACTTAACCTGATGCGAGATAGGACCTGACTTGGGTCAATCTCGAGTTGGTTCCATCCGGATCGGTTTAGGTTCGGGTTTTCAAAGCATCCCTAATATTACTCCGCACATTTCCCACTTCAATAGATCAAGTATGCCATCCAGACATAAGGGTTCACTTTTAACATTTTCCTTTGTCCTCGCCATTGTCGACTAAAAAATGCAAGGCGCAAAGCAATAATTCTTTAGTGAATGACGGAGATTGTCACACGTTTGGATTATACTATTAAATGTTATATTATTTTCTTTACACCGTAGGCCTTGCACCATTTTAATTATATAAAAAAAAGTAAGTCCCACCTGACAACATAAGATTTAATTTTCCCTATCAAATCATTAGTGTAATGTTTATAGGTGTAAAGAAAGTGGCATCCGAATATCACCATTGAAAGAAAAAGTAGGTTTTCGCCTAACACCAAATTTTGATTGGAAAGAAAACAGTAGGGATAATCCAAACATGGTGTAATATTTGGGTGTACAAAAATTGAAATAGGGTTATGAATATCCTAGTAATGGAACTGCTAAATTATTGTTATAGATAATAATTTTCGCATACCATAATCTGTCCAACAAAACTTTACACCTAATTTTGTGTGGATTGAAAATATAAATTAAACTTATTCTTCATTTTACGTTTCTACTAAAAATTAATATAGGAAAGAGAGAATATATATTTACTTATATATACTTATTTTTGTAGTACTCCTTCTATCCTTAATTAATAGCTCCATTTGACAAAAAAAATTTGTTCTATATTAATAGTTTCATTTTGGTCAATTTAAGTCGTTGGGTGCTTCAAAAAGAGTATTATAACCTTATTTTCTCTTTTCTTATATATGTATGTTTCAAAAAATAAAAAATAAAATTCTATTATTTAATTTATTTAAAATTTATAAAAAAATAAAAAATAAAATTAATATTATTGTATCTATTGGCATCAGCACGCTAGACCATGGTTAAGGTTTAATAACCGAAATAAAAACTAAAATTCTATCTTGGGTGGGGTTGGTTTAAAAAATTTAAGCAAATTTGACATTATATTAATTTAGTTTTATCTATAAAAATTTATATAACTAGGGTTAAATATAATTTTATAAGTTAATTAGGAACTTGTGTCGGTTAGGGTTGGTTTTTGGGTTTTCACATGTTAGACCCGACTTAACCCAAGATGTATTTGAGTATTTTTTTTTCTTGGAGCTAACCTGATGCGAGATAGGACCTGACCCGGGTCATTCTTGGGTCAGTTCCATCCAGATCGGTTTAGGTCCGGGTTTTCAACATAACCCTAATATTACTTTGCACATTTCCCGCTTCAATAGATCAAGTATGCCATCTAGACATAAGGGTCTCTTTTAACATTTTCCTTTGTCCTCGCTATTGCATACTCAAAAATGCATTACGTAAAGCTTTAGTGAATGACAGAGATTGTCACACGTTTGGATTATACTATTAAATGTTATATTATTTTCTCTACACCGTAGGCCTTGCACCATCTTTAATTAGATAAAAAAGGTAGGACCCACCTGACAATATAAGGTTTAATTTTCCTTATCAAATCATTAGTTTAAAGTTTATAGGTGTGAAGAAATTGGTGTAGAATATTAGTATCTAAAGAAAAAGTAGGTTTCGCGTAACACCAAATTTTGATCGGAAAGAAAACAGTAGGGATAATCAAAACATGGTGTAATATTTGGTTGGACAAAAATTGAAATAGGGTTATTAATATCCTAATAATGGAACTGCTAAACTATGGTTATAGATAATAATTTTCCCATACCATAATCTGTCCAACAAAACTTTACACCTAGTTTTGTGTGGATTGAAAATCTAAATTAAACTTATTCTTCATTTTAAGTTTCTACTAAAAATTAATATAGGAAGGAGAGAATATATATTTACTTATATATACTTATTTTTGTAGTACTCCTTCCATCCTTAATTAATAGCTCTATTTGGCAAAAAAAAAGTTCTATATTAATAGTTTCATTTTGGTCAATTTAAGTCATTGGGTGCTTCAAAAAGAGTATTATAATCTTATTTTCTCTTTTCTTATCTATGTTTCAATATTCAAGAATTTTTTTTTTCAAATGTAATTATTAATAGATGAAAGGAGTAATATTTATTTATTTGTGAATACTCACCAATTATGCAATGTGTAACTGTAAATTAAGAAAGAGCTTGGCTTTCACAAAAAAAAAGAGGACGCCTCCAAAGCTAAATCTCTGCTGCCGCTAAACGGTGGCAAATGCCAATAATCTGTAATAAATTTATTGAATTCTTGAAGCATGAAAACATTGAGCATGTTTAACCTCGCGGTTATCATAAATGTGTATGAAGAATCATCTTTTTCATTAAGTCCAGAGTTTCTATCATAAGGCAGCTTGTTCAATTTGTTTGTGTCATGGTGTTTTACCATATACCATTTGGATGGTGCAAAATGGCTTCGTTAGTTTGGCATACAATATAATAGAATAATTGTTAACTTCTT
This sequence comes from Saururus chinensis, assembly GCA_035235625.1. Taxonomy (NCBI): domain Eukaryota; kingdom Viridiplantae; phylum Streptophyta; class Magnoliopsida; order Piperales; family Saururaceae; genus Saururus; species Saururus chinensis. The sequence continues at coordinate 42,213,515 of CP141145.1, forward strand.
TTTGGGTGATAAAGCTCAGATAAACATGAAAGGACGTTTATTTTCTAAAATTTTGCTCACAGCTACAAGGTGTAAGTGTGACGACTCACAGTTTTATAGTACGAGATCCTAACATTTCAAATGAGAATTGAACCGTCGAAAAGTCCGACAGTGCAACATCCCTTTTACAAATAGAAGTGGTCTATTTACTCATTTCTTGCTGCAGCGGCGCTGATTTTCACTTTTCTGTTAGAAAGATACCTATTAATTCTGTTTGAATTAGATTTCAACTAGTTACCAAAAATTCTAAAGAAAAGATTTAGATTTCTATGTGTCCTTACATTGAGAATGTTCCCATGAAATTTACTGGATACGCTGTAGAAGCTGTGTGACACGAGGAATAGTTGAATAGATACATAGTGTTATCCTGAAAGACAATATCGCTTTGAATAGTGATATATGAACCTGGAATTCCTTGGAGAAAAAGTTACCTCATCCATGAACTTTGTTTCGAGTATTCAACATTTTGTACTTATCATCGTTTAAAAATGATGTACGACATAACATCTGCAAGTATTTGTTACAATATTCGACTGTACTCTCGACCTGGAAAGAACGCTCAACGCATATATACATATGCAGGACTGCCTTTAGTCTCTGTAAGTGTCAACGCAGATGGGATGAGTTCAACTCTTTTCCTTTTCCACTGCCTGCTCTGCCTCTCATCTCCCCGCCATACCCATACTTGTCCATGACCCGCCCTTCCCTTTGATGGTTTTCCTTTTTCCACATATTTCCTCCACCCTACACCGCCTCCTCTTCCTCTCACCCCGCTCTCGTGTTGCTGACAAATTATGTTTCTCTTTTGCTACAATCTGTGTTTTTCGTTTTAAACCTTCTATTATGGATATGGTTGGTCGTTCGTCGGTGATGTCAATTTTGTGGGTAACCTTTCTCATGGACATACCCTGCCGCCTCTTCAAGCAGGCAAGTAGAGGTCCATCGGAGTGATAGTTTGCGTTTTCTACTTATAGGGCAAGTGTGCTTTGTTGCCCCGCAGTGGTTTGTAGCTCCTATCAAAATTAGAGGTAGCATTGCTCCCTCAAGTGGTGCATAAAATCAAGTTTTCATTGGCTTTGGCCCCTGCCCCGTGTTTATTCTCGATGCTCGGGTTTACTTCGGGTGATTTTAGATCCCGTCTATCTATCAGTGCTAGTTTACATCATATACCCACCTTTAGAGATTTATGATAGTTAGGGCTAACAACAGGTAGGGTATAAGTCGAGTAAGTCTTTATCAACATCCATACCCGTTTTTTACAATTTTATCCATATTACACATAGCTCATTTACCTATTTATTACTTATATCTTACATATTACCCATCATTGGGCAAATGGGCAAGTAATAAGTAATTGACTAACTGAATGATTAATATGGCACAAGTCAAAACTACCCCTCAGATTTAAAACGAGCTAAAGCTTCATAGATTACAATGATGAAGGTATATTAGAACTTTGTCATAATGCTTGTATGGTAAGTTCAACTAAAACTGACATTAAACGATCTAACAGCAATTTCAACAGAAGGAAGCCAGATATAAAAGGGGGTTAGATCCAAAAGTTACGTAGACAAATTCTTTCAAATTTAAATTGAATGCTTTGAGTTCTTTGCGGAGCTTGAGATCTATGCAACCTTGTAGATTCGAGTCATTATCAGATCTGTGATTTGGTTTTGTAAGTCCTTATTATTGGACTATTGTGGAATTAAATCATACTATTTTTTTGTTTTATCACTTTAATGAAACTTTGATTTGAAGGTTCTTTGTTGATCATTGAAATTTGAAATACAATTTAAATTTAATTTAGTACATTGCTTGAATATTTTGAATACAAAGTTGTCCATAACAATTATTTCATTTTAACACCTTAATTTTAAAAAATATTCAACTTTTGAATACCTTAGTGTTGTTGAATCAACGATAAACAAAAAAAATATTAATAGTAAAAATAAATAAAAAGTAAACTATCATAAATAATATATATTTCTCAAAAGTCTATCTAGTGTATATCTATATAAGCTAATTTTGATAATAAGTTCAATCTAGATGTATAATATTCTAGGTATCTAATAAAAGCAAACATTATTTTATATGAAAAATATTTTCATTGAGAGCAGGGCAACCTCAGCAACAACATAAATGTAAGGGTTGTCCAAACAACAACTATCTATATAATTTGGGTAATAGGTATGGACAAAGGGTTACCCAAACCCACCTGCTTAAGAGTACCTATTGACAACTTTACTTGCAGTACTTGAGTTTGAGGTGGAGATATTTTTATGTATTTCTTATCAAAGCAATCTAGCTTTATGTGTCATGGTATTGTTGTGTGATGAATTCATAAATTTGTTAAAAATGGTTCATTAATAATTTTGTCAAAGTATAGAAAACTCCATGTAATGTGAAGAAAATGGAAAAAACTACTCAAAGCCACAACTTTAGTGAGATACAACTCTATGATCGTCTAATCATGACCTTGACAATAATCTAATGGCTAGGGAGCTACAACTATGGCTAGACACTCTAGAAAATTATTTGAGTGACTTTTCACCTTATTTTTTCTTCTTATGTGTAATACAATAATGACTTTTTATGTTAATGTCAAGTTCAGCCCCTTTCAACCTCTATTAGTATTGTTTAAAATCAATATTTTTCTTGTATATTGTCATCTAAAATCCTCTTGCACTGACTAGACTTTGACATGTGGCTAATTGTTCGATGCATTCTCTTTTTGTATATCTTTAAGTTTTTAATAGGAAATTATCTATTAAAAAAGATAATAATATTTTTATAATAAAAATACCCACAAAAAAATTATATTAAGAGTTTTAGTTAGACTTAATGGCTGTTTGGGTGTTGGATTATTTAGAAACAGAAGTAAAATTATTTGGAATGTCAAATATGAATTGGTAATGAAATTTTTCTGAATAAAATCTAAATATTGCTTCAAACCTAATTTTAAAACTTTAAAATAATATAATTCTGCCTCCTAAGCTTGGATGTGCATATTTTTAATATTATTATGTTTCTAAATTTGAGTTGTATTAAACAATATCCTACAAGAGTAAGTAATTTAAAACTTTTAAAATAGGGCCCACCAATATAATATATTTTTGAAACTCAAATTAATACGAAAGATAATTGTTAAAAAATAAAATATTTTATAATTTTTGAAAAGGAGGATAGGAGCTAGAATTGACTAAATTATTTTTTAAAGTAATTTAATGATTCTGTCTGATTACGACTTAAAATAGCTTAGAATTAACTTTCGGGTAGAATATTTTGCCCACTTTTTATATACAAATATAATTTTAATAATTCAAATTAAAATTAAGTTAAAATTTATAAAAATTTAATATATAAACAACCTCATGTTAAGTCTCATACAAACTCGTATGTGAGTTAACTTGTGATGAAAAAATATTCTCAAAAAAATCCTAAAATTATGATGAGTACTATGTTCGTCATCTCAAACTCGCCGTGATAGGCTTGGCTCCATCTCATCAAAGGCGTGTAGAGAACATAAAATAAGAATATGACCTTTCATCAAAACATAGCCAAGCGATTTAAAATATTAATATAAGAGAGAAATCCAGTCAGCACCTCAGATGGAGTTTCTCTGACTATTGTGTAGGAGTTTAACTTTTTGTGTAAAGACAGCATGAGGTATATTTATTGCTCAGTACGCTTTACAAAGAGATAATATTACATAAGACCACATGGTCCTCTTAATATGCGGGCCCGGTGCATATCGGCGGGATCTCAATCGCGCCGGTCGAGATTAACACCTGCCCCCGGCTGCGAAGAGTCCGCGCTCCGCCCCTTTCACCTATCCTATCAGTATCATCGATCTCAAATATCAAAGTTTCATACGTTTATTTTAGCGTAATCTGCCGGCAAAGTGTTGTACGACCACAAATACCTTAAACAAGGACCACCCAATTACCCCGTCACATGAAATATAGATAGAAAAAATATGGAAATTGACAACTTAACTATTTCATGGCTGGAGCATCACTGAGGGGTAGCTGAGGAGGACGGCGGAAAGCCCGGCTTCTAAATACCAGAAAACCGAGCGCATGCCCAACGATGGCAGCGAGCAAAACCCCAACATTGAAGGACATAATGGCCAGCATGACCATGTAGGCGAGGCCAACGCGAATTGCGTGGACGCCGGTCTGCAGTAGACCAGCCAAAAGATGGTTCGATCCGCTGGCTTTCATCAGCCGGGTTGCCGTAAGGAACTCCACCGCCACGGATAGGGCGAAGATGAAGAACAGTGCTATCAGGTACATGCCCAGCCGGCCGTACCCTGGCCATCCGGAGAAGAGAATCTCCACGTTCTTGCCCCAGAAGAAAGCCATGTGCATGGCGTGCATGTGCTCCGGGCCAGGCATCGGCATATCATCCATGCCGTGCATGCCGCCCATGCCGTCCATACCACTCTGCTGATTGCTGAAGCTGGAGAAAGCCTGAGTTGAGGAATGTGATGCAGGGTTTGGTCGGAAAAAACAAGAGGAGGGGCGTGGATTAATTTGTTTGATGAAGGACCAAGGGGCTCTTGTCTTCTACGCGTGAGCGAAGGGGAAAATACAAAAAAGAAAGACTGGATAGAGGAAAATGACAACCCGTTGTGCAATCCAATTACAGGGAAAAGATTCCTTGAGGAGGGGAGCAGGTGGTTGCGTGACTAGTTTCGATGAAATGGGAGGGGATGGGAGTGACATGGGACTGAGGACTAGAGTTCACGAGCTTTGTCGTGGGTCAGGGGCGAAGACCAGACTTGTCAATTGCTTCCAAGCTTAGCTCGCTTAGCTGGGCACGTCAATTTGTGGACATCGTTTTGGGAGTTGAGGTCTGAATCGTCTGATTGGCCAGGAGCTGGGCAAGTTTGTTCAGCGTGACCTTTCATCTGCTTGCACTGTATGTACACGGCAGAATTATAGCCTAGGCTCATTAATGCAGCGTAGTTGTCGGGTTCCATCTGAACGACTGGGTCCTCCCTAAAGTAAACTCGTTTACTCAGTGATTGTGATGGCCGGACAGATAATGAGCGGTTAGATCGTAAGCCATAAAATCTGATGGAGCGTATTAATAAATAGAACATGTGGGTGTTTTAAACACACTTACCTATTCAATTACATGCATCACCGAGTCAAATCCTATGTGGCCTACCAACTTTAACCTATAACCCATATTAATGAGATAAAAATTAAAAAATAATATAATGTATATAAATATTTTTATAAAAAATGTCTACGCCACGTTGAAAGACGTACATGCAATGTTTATTTCATCTTCCTATCATTATTAATGGTAAGTCTTACTCATTAATGGTAATAGAAAAATAATATAGACTTTTCACGTACGTTTTTTAACGTCACATTACTCTATTTCTATACATGCTTTAAACCTGTTAGAGGCTGGGCCCAGCATTAACCACTAGCCCGTAGTATTGGCTTAGACTGACCCACCTTAGAAAAAGACTTGTTTTCCCTGCAATTTAGATTTTCTCCTATGTAGTATCTTAATCTTTTCTCTATCCCATATAAACAAGTCAACAATTATTCTCTCGTATTAATAGCTCTATTTATAAAAATTATAATTTTATTGAATATTGAAACTTATACATAAAAAATAAAAAAATAGCTTATGAAAAGCTTTTTTAAGTTCCTAACCATTTAAATTGAACAAAATATAATAAATTATTTTCTAAATGAAGGATAAATATGGAACGGTTGAAATATTATCTTTTAACAAAAATAAGAGAGAAAATACGTTTGTAACACGGTATTCGGGTAGCCACTTTCGCTTGCTCTTCTGAGCTTAATGATGAAATTAAAGCATACGGTGTCTTTGGAAGCCACAAATGAAATTAATTAGCACTGTCTGCATCTCCTTGAAAGTTGAAAGCAACTTACAACCACATGGGTACCAGACATGCTAAAATTGCACACAAACAGAAATGAGACTCAGGAAAACAATTGACATTTTGGAACATGTCATTAGGTGTATAAGCTTAACCACGAACAAAAATACTCCATTCCCCTCCGTCTTAAATTAATAGCTCTATTTAACAAAAAAATATTTATTTCATATTAATAGCTTTATTTTATTAAATTTAAATAATTGAGTACTTAAAAATGAATACCATATATTTACTATTCCTTTTCTAAGATGTTAAATTTAAGTGATTGGAGGGAGTATTATAATCGATACATATATGGAGCTTAATATGCAACTTCCGAGAAAACTTGCATTGGAAGCCAATCAGTTCAAATGAATTTGTTTAAACTCTATTTTCGAGCATAACCTCACTAATTCATGGGCTCATCTTTTGTGAGATCGGCGTATAACTTAAAGATGATATTTGAAGAGGTAATTCACAAACTAATGATTTGTCCCTTGAGGCTTATTTTCATGCCTTGACCCGGCTTTGGCTTTTAAAAGTTTGACCCTAGCCAGGCCCTAAAAGGGTTAGGGCCTGACCATTTACTTTTTTCCTTTGTTGTCTTTTATTATTTTTTATATTTATTAAATAAAAAATTATTTTTTATTACAAAAAATTATAATCTTTAGGTGGAGTTCTACTAATTGACCCTAACACATATTCTTTAGCCTTGTACGGTCCTTTACAACAAACCATCATGACTTGTAAATTTACAATTTTGTAAAATTAATTAAAATATATAATTTCCCTACTTTCTTCTTTCTTTTTGATGAGAAATTATTATAAAAGATAAAAATAGTATAGTCCTTGGGTTTTTTTTTTCCCGAAAAGCCCAAGTCCAGCCTTATATAAGATGGGCCTAAAATTTTGAAGTCATGCCCTAAGATTGGACAAAATTTTTTTGACACTATCCCGTATTTTTACATGCTATTGGCTTAGCCCATAAAAATTTCATCCTTAATTACGGAGGTTCATGTTCACACTTCCCATAATAGTAACTCATAGAAAAGGTTGCTCGTTGTTATAGATTTAATGGGTAACCCAAAGGCAGATGGGATGAGTTCAACTCTTTTCCTTTTCCACTGCCTGCTCTGCCTCTCATCTCCCCGCCATACCCTTACTTTTCCATGACCCGCCCTTCCCTTTGATGGTTTTCCTTTTTCTACAACCTCCCACATATTTCCTCTACCCTTTCCCGCCTCCTCTTCGTTTCACCCCGCTCTCGTGTCGCTGACAAATTATGTTTCTCTTTTGCTAAAGTCTGTGTTTTTCGTTTTAAACCTTCTATTATGGATATGGTTGGTCGTTCGTTGGTGATGTCAATTTTGTGGGTAACCTTTCTCATGGACATACCCTGCCGCCTCTTCAAGCGGGCAAGTAGAGGTCCATCGGAGTGATAGTTTGCGTTTTCTACTTATAGAGCAAGTGTGCTTTGTTGCCCCGCAGTGGTTTGTAGCTCCTATCAAAATTAGAGGTAGCATTGCTCCCTCAAGTGGTGCATAAAATCAAGTTTTCATTGGCTTTGGCCCCTGCCCCCGTGTTTATTCTCGATGCTCGGGTTTACTTCGGGTGATTTTAGATCCCGTCTATCTATCAGTGCTAGTTTACATCATATACCCACCTTTAGAGATTTATGATAGTTAGGGCTAACAACAGGTAGGGTATAAGTCGAGTAAGTCTTTATCAACATCCATACCCGTTTTTTACAATTTTATCCATATTACACATAGCTCATTTACCTATTTATTACTTATATCTTACATATTACCCATCATTGGGCAAATGGGCAAGTAATAAGTAATTGACTAACTGAATGATTAATATGGCACAAGTCAAAACTACCCCTCAGATTTAAAACGAGCTAAAGCTTCATAGATTATAATGATGAAGGTATTTTAGAACTTTGTCATAATGCTTATATGGCAAGTTCAACTAAAAACGACATTAAACAATCTAACAACAATTTCAATTGAAGGAAGTCAGATATAAAAGGGGGTTAGATCCAAAACTTACGTAGACAAATTCTCTCAAATTTGAATTGAATGCTTCGAGTTCTTTGCGGAGCTTGAGATCTATGCAACCTTGTGGATTTGAGTCATTGTCAGATTTGTGATTGTTTTGTAAGTCTTTGTTATTGTTGGACTATTGTGGAATTAAATCACACTCTTTTTTTGTTTTATCACTCAAACGAAACTTTGATTTGAAGGTTCTAATGAAACTTTGATTTGAAGGTTCTTTGTTGATCATTGAAATTTGGAATACAATTTAAATTTAATTTAGTACATTGCTTCAATATTTTGAATACAAAGTTGTCCGGAATAATTATTTCATTTTAGCACTTTAAATTTGAAAAATATTCAACTTTCGAATACCTTAGTGTTGTTGAATCAACGATAAACAAAAAAAATATTAATAGTAAAAATAAATAAAAAGTAAACTATCATAAATAATATATATTTCTCAAAAGTCTATCTAGTGTATATCTATATAAGCTAATTTTGATAATAAGTTCAATCTAGATGTATAATATTCTAGGTATCTAATAAAAGCAAACATTATTTTATATGAAAAATATTTTCATTGAGAGCAGGGCAACCTCAGCAACAACATAAATGTAAGGGTTGTCCAAACAACAACTATCTATATAATTTGGGTAATAGGTATGGACAAAGGGTTACCCAAACCCACCTGCTTAAGAGTACCTATTGACAACCTTACTTGCAGTACTTGAGTTTGAGGTGGAGATATTTTTATGTATTTCTTATCAAAGCAATCTAGCTTTATGTGTCATGGTATTGTTGTGTGATGAATTCATAAATTTGTTAAAAATGGTTCATTAATAATTTTGTCAAAGTATAGAAAACTCCATGTAATGTGAAGAAAATGGAAAAAACTACTCAAAGCCACAACTTTAGTGAGATACAACTCTATGATCGTCTAATCATGACCTTGACAATAATCTAATGGCTAGGGAGCTACAACCATGGCTAGACACTCTAGAAAATTATTTGAGTGACTTTTCACCTTATTTTTTCTTCTTATGTGTAATACAATAATGACTTTTTATGTTAATGTCAAGTTCAGCCCCTTTCAACCTCTATTAGTATTGTTTAAAATCAATATTTTTCTTGTATATTGTCATCTAAAATCCTCTTGCACTGACTAGACTTTGACATGTGGCTAATTGTTTGATGCATTCTCTTTTTGTATATCTTTAAGTTTTTAATAGGAAATTATCTATTAAAAAAGATAATGATATTTTTATAATAAAAATACCCACAAAAAAATTATATTAAGAGTTTTAGTTAGACTTAATGGCTGTTTGGGTGTTGGATTATTTAGAAACAGAAGTAAAATTATTTGGAATGTCAAATACGAATTGGTAATGAAATTTTTCTGAATAAAATCTAAATATTGCTTCAAACCTAATTTTAAAACTTTAAAATAATATAATTTTGTCTCCTAAGCTTGGATGTGCATATTTTTAATATTATTATGTTTCTAAATTTGAGTTGTATTAAACAATATCCTACAAAAGTAAGTAATTTAAAACTTTTAAAATAGGGCCCACTAATATAATATATTTTTTGAAACTCAAATTAATACGAAAGATAATTGTTAAAAAATAAAATATTTTATAATTTTTGAAAAGGAGGATAGGAGCTAGAATTGACTAAATTATTTTTTAAAGTAATTTGATGATTCTGTTTGATTACGACTTAAAATAGCTTAGAATTAACTTTCGGGTAGAATATTTTGCCCACTTTTTATATACAAATATAATTTTAATAATTCAAATTAAAATTAAGTTAAAATTTATAAAAATTTAATACACAAACAACCGCATATTAGGTATCACACAAACTCGTATGTGAGTTAACTTTTGATGTAACAATATTATTTAAAAAAATCCTACAAGTATGATGAGTACTATGTTCGTCATCTCGAACTCGTCGTGATAGGTTTGGCTCCATCTCATCAAAGGCGTGTAGAGAACATAAAATAAGAATATGACCTTTCATCAAAACATAGCCAAGCGATTTAAAATATTAATATAAGAGAGAAATCCAGTCAGCACCTCAGATGGAGTTTCTCTGACTATTGTGTAGGAGTTTAACTTTTTGTGTAAAGACAGCATGAGGTATATTTATTGCTCAGTACGCTTGACAAAGAGATAATATTACATAAGACCACATGGTCCTCGTAATATGTGGGCCCGGTGCATATCGGCGGGATCTCAATCGCGCCGGTCGAGATTAACACCTGCCTCCGGCTGCGAAGAGTCCGCGCTCCGCCCCTTTCACCTATCCTATCTGTATCATCGATCTCAAATATCAAAGTTTCATACGTTTATTATAGCGTAATCTGCCGGCAAAGTGTTGTACGGCCATAAATACCTTAAACAAGGACCACCCAATTACCCCGTCACATGAAATATAGATAAGAAAAAATATGGAAATTGACAACTTAACTATTTCATGGCTGGAGCATCACTGAGGGGTAGCTGAGGAATAGGTGTATAAGCATAACCACGAACAAAAGTACTCCCTCTTCCTTGGTCTTAAATTAATAGCTTTATTTAACAAAAAAAATACTTATTTTTTATTAAATTTAAATAATTAAGTACTTAAAAAAGAATATCATATATTTACTATTCCTTCTCTAAGATGTTAAATTTAAGTGATTGGAGGGAGTATTATAATGGATACATATATGGAGCTTAATATGCAACTTCCGAGAAAACTTTCATTGGAAGCCAATCAGTTCAAATGAATTTGTTTAAACTCTATTTTCGAGCATAACCTCACTAATTCATGGGCTCATCTTTTGTGAGATCAGCGTACAACTTAAAGATGATATTTGAAGAGGTAATTCACAAACTAACAGGGAAGTTGATGCAGGCTAGATTGGGTGAATTGTTTTAAACGGCTTACTTTGAGACATTTTGTCCATAAATAGATTTTTTCATTATCATTTATGTAGATTTAGAGACGCTCTCGTGCCATGGATCCAATATTCGTTCATTACTTTTTGTGAATTTGGAATTACTCGTCAATTAAAGCTCGATAAATATTCCTTCTCTTTAACTCTACTATTTTTTTCTTCAGCTCGTCAATGTAATTTGATGGAAATGCATATCAAATTGTAATTTGGAAGAATGTCCATTAATTAGATTAGAACATCAATTTCTACAAGAGCTTTTGATTAACCAGCTTTTGCATAGATTAAAAGTGAATAACTTGGCTAATCTCATCTCAATGATTTAACTACGATTAGACTTCACCACCTCAAGAAAAATAAATCTCACATGGCAACACCAACATGTCTGAGGCACCGTTTCACAAATACAAAAAGCAATCTTGACCAAGTTTGAAAAACCCAAGTATAAGAAGGGTTAAAATCGGGTTGGGTTGTGTCGTGTCTAGTCGGATTTGTCCCTTGAGGCTTATTTTCATGCCTTGCCTTGGCTTTTAAAAGTTTGACCCTAGCCGGGCCCTAAGAGGGTTAGGGCTGGATCATTAACTTTTTTCCTTTGTTGTCTTTTATTATTATTATTTATTTATTAATTAAAAAATTATAATCTTTCGGTGGAGTTCTACTAATTGACCCTAACACATTCTTTAGCCTTGTACGGTCCTTTACAACAAACCATAATGACTTGTAAATTTACAATTTTGTAAAATTAATTAAAATATATAATTTCCCTACTTTCTTTCTTTCCTTTCGATGAGAAATTATCATAAAAGGTAAAAATAGTATAGTCCTCGGGTTTTTTTGCCGAAAAGCCCAAGTCCAGCCTTATATAAGATGGGCCTAAAATTTTGAAGTCATGCCCTAAGAGAAAAATTTTGACACTATCCCGTATTTTTACATGCTATTGGCTTAGCCCATAAAAATTGTACCCATAAGTACGGAGGTTCATGTTCACACTTCCCATAATAGTAACTCATAGAAAAGGTTGCTCGTTGTTATAGATGTAATAGGTAACCCAAAGGGGGTAAAGATTATAAATGGGGTGTTAGAGCTGAATTTAAACCTTAAATGCATAATATAGGGAAGATATATTGTCAATACAGTTTCGTTAATCTGCGTCAGGGCCATGATTTTAAGGGGACAAGTGGGTTTTTAAAACCCACTAAGCCCACCTACACAAGATCATGCGGCTCCTCAGCGCCAGGGGGCTTTCTTGTTAATATTAGACTCATAAAATATTAATTTTTAACTATAAAATTCCAACTAGCTAGCGTATGTGCTCTACGTAATGAATGTTAGATAATATAGTTTAGTACTTTTATTATCTATGATGGGTTAAACCTACTTAAACCTAAAATTAAGAGCAAGTTTATAAATTTTAGGTGTTATAAGAGAATGACATATGGAATATTCTCATATAAGAAATGAAACTTTCTTAGAATGAGCATATAAAATTTAAGTTTGACCTTTAGTGACAAGTTCTTTGGCTACCCCGCCTTTTTAAGAAAGATACATATTGAACCTATAAACCTAAGTGGGCTAACCCACACGCATTCGTTGTCAGTTGGCAAACACAATTCGGATTAGTTATACAATGTAGTCAATCATGTTGGGTTGGGCTGGGTAAAAAGGAATTAAATTTGTTTTGGGTCAAATTGTTTTAAAAATTAAATGTCATTTTTATCCTTCCAAAATTTGATTAAGACGGACCATTGATGGGTCAAATGATCTTATCTATATGGTCTTCCCAACATGCCCTCTCATTATGTGTGCATGTGTCTCCTTGGTTTGTGCATGGTGTCTCATTGGAACTTAGTCACATCATTTTATAGTTTATATAAGATGGTTTTTTACATGTATTCAATATAGATTTTTTTCATAAGTTGTGTCTGTATCAATAGAGTAAAACATAGTTATTTTTGTTGTGGGATTCTGTTGGAGTGCTTCCAACAAGCAACAACCAATCCTTTCATCCTAGGAGAGATGTCCATTTATCCTAAAGCACATATAACAATGATTTATCTATCTTAAGGAGATAGCCTAGTTAGAATCGATCTCCTCTTTCAATTTCTGCTCATCTTGTATGTGCAAGTATACAATGAAGGATTCATTCAAGACAATTGCGATTTACAAAGGGGAATCCAGCGAACCATAACCTTAAGATAGATAGTCTACTATTTTTTTCCTTTTGGTTATCTACTATTCTTTTCCTTTCTTTCTGGATTAATTGATGTGTGTGTGCAATGATGGCTATAAACAATCAAGATATCAACAACATTGTGAATATCGTCATAGTCCCTTAACATGCTCTCCACATCCAAGTGAACTATAGGGAGAAACTAGAAAAGTTCAACAAAATAAATTTTAAGCGCAGGCAAAAAAAAATGTTGTTTTATCTGATTACACTTAATCTCTTTAGGTTTCTAACTGAAATATGTCCTATCCTCAAAAAGGATGAAATCGACAAGCAAAATGTTTATGTTGTGAATGCTTGGAAGCATTATGATTTTTGGTGTTGTAATTATGTTTTAAACGGATTATATAACTCACTGTATAATGTATATTGCACACTGGAAAATGTTAAAGAATTATGTAATTCACTAGAAGAGAAATATGACCGATGAATTGTAAAAGGGTCATCAACCTTACAACAAACTTTTAAAAGTGTGGGGGTACTGCTTGGCAAAAGTCATGGTTCCTAATTTAAGGAGTAAAGATAAGACTAAAAATCGTTGACTGTGTGTTTATTAGTTATACACATAATTGTAGCGCATGTCAAATTCTTGTATGTAAATGAAAATTTTAGGATGTGCACTTCAACACTGTTATTGAATCTAGAAATGCTTTATTATGTGAACACATTTTTATTGCAAATTGAAGTCAAGGGAAAAGTTTCATAAAGAAAACTGATGACATTATAAGTAATAATGACAATAACTAAGAAGAAAATGATAATAAACCTAGATGCAGTAAACATCTTAGGATGTCAATATCCATTGGTCCCAATTTTCTAGCATACTTATTATAAAATGAGCATCAAAGTTTTAAAGAAGCCATGTTCACCTGAGGCACTTCTTTGGAAATAAGATGTGAATAGTGAAATTTACTATATTTTATAAAATTATACATGGAAGTTGGTAGATCTTTTACCAGTATGTAAACCTCTTAGATATAAGTGAATATTAAATAGAAAAATGAATGCTAGTTGATCAATTAATAAATATAAAGCTAAGCTCGTAGTCAAAGGCTACAAGCAAAAGTAAGAAGATGAATACTTTGATACTTATATGTTAGTATCAAAAATAACATCCTTTCGAATATTGATTGTCGTTGCCACATTTTATAAATTAAACATACATCAAACGGAACAACCCGAAGGGGTTGTAGTTTCAGGGCAAGAATAATGATATTATTAAAGCGACTAAGAAAATGTTAAATGATAAAGTTGACATAAAAGATTTAGGTGTTGTAGATGTTATCCTCAGCATGAGGGTTACGAGAACATATGTAGACTATGTTTTGTCTCAAAAATATTACATAAAGAAAAAGCTTGCTAAGATTTAGAAATTATGAAAATTTTCCTATACAAACACTTGTTAACGTGAATTTGCATTTAAGCAAAAATATAAAAAATAACATATCTTGATTAGATTATCTTCAAATAATAGGTAGTCTCATGTACTTAATCAATTATACAAGAATGGATATAGCCTATTTAATGAGCAAATTGAGTAGATTCAACAATAATCCAAGGGTTAACCATTGGTAAATAATAGTTAGAGTTCATAGATATATAAGGCACATTCTAAACTATGAGCTGCGTTACACTCAATATCCAATAGTTCTAAAAGGATACTGTGATGCGAATTGGATATTTAATATAAAAACTTAAAATTTATAAGTGGATATATATTTACCTTAGAGGTACAACAATGTGTTAAAATTTTTCTAAGCAAACGCATAATTAGATCTACAATGAATTCTAAATTTATTGTCCTCGATATTGCAAGCAAAGAAACAGACTGACTTAGACATTTCTTAGATGATATTCTAATATAAGAAAAACCTATGCCACTCCTCGTGTTCATTTATCCCATCACAAAGTACTTGGGGAGGAAGTATCTCTCTTAAGTAAATAGCTTAGTCAAATTTGATATCCTCTTCCAATTTAATATTCAACATGTACGTGCAATCCTCTCGAGAGATTTACAAAGAGGAATCCGGCAAACCACAAGGAAAATATTAAGTACATACTAGTAAGGCTTTACACATAATTTTACTTAAAAAATGAGTCCACGAATAAATTATTTTACCCCGAAATGGAACACGGATGATCGAAATTTCACACACTGAATATATACATTTATTTAGCAAAGAGGATCGCCTAAACAACATTTGGAGAGAAAGAAAGACAAACGAATCAGTAAGGACTTGCTATTGATCTTAGCACAGAAGTATAATGCGCAGCAGCTACACTAAGTTTCATGACCAAATCGCCCTATCTTCCACAATTAACGAAAGGATAGAATTCATCTAGCATTTTAAGGGAGGAAGGTCAGTTGTGGCTGCGTCTCCCACGGCCCCAGGCTGCTGGGACCGCCCGAAGACCCGACTCCCAAACAAGAAGAAGCCGACGGCATGACCCACCACCGCAACGAGGAAGACGCCCACGTTGAACGACATGACTGCGAGCATGAGCATGTAGGCCAGCCCCACACGGACCAGGTGCATGGCCGTCTGCACCAACCCGGCTGCAACACGGTTCGCACTGGGCTTGATCATTCGGCAATGGGAGAGCCATTCCACCAGCAATGCCAAAGCGAAGACGAAGATAAGGGAGAGGATGTACATGCCCAGTCTCCCGCCGGGCCATCCGGAGAAGAGGACCTCGGTTTTCCTCCCCCAGAAGAAGGTCATGTGCATCATCATCCCCTTGTGGTGCATTTGCATGCCGCCGGTGGCGTTGGGGGAGGCCATGCTGCCATGTGAGCCATCCATTCCGTGCATCCCACCCTCCATCCTGTGTTATGCTTGCTAGCCGGCGATAAATAATCTGAAGGGGATTCATTTGCATAAATAGGGAAGCCTATGGCGATTTTTTCTTTCATAGAGACCCTATTTTTTTAGGGTTCGTACGATTGAGACCTTGTATTTGCGTGTACTATCCAGTTTGGGGGTGGTGGTAGTACAAATGAGTTGGAAACATTCAACGGTTAGAGAAGGGAAGAGACGGAAACGGCATCACGCATGCCAATTTCCAGGCGCGCGCGTCCCTGTTGAAAATGAAATGGCGTGGTAGAAGAAACACAAGTGATTCAATCCTATCGTTTCAAAATTGATAGCCTAAATTTAATTGTAAAGGAAGAAATTATGTGGGTGTGGTTCTTATATTAGGAAAAATTATCGTACAGGCCACGTGATAGATATGCCCCATCTTAAAGAATGCTAAGTTTAACTAATTTATACATGAGAAAGATGAGATATAAATTTAAATTTATATATTTAAATATAAATGAAGGTATATATAACCACGTATTTAAATATAAATAAAGATATGTACAGTAAAACGGTTCTATTAGATACTTCCTCTTACATCATATATAATGTATATTAATTATAGCATAAAGTGTTCAATAGCCCAATTCAATCCCTAAAAATAGAGATAAGTAATATTAACATGATGTAAAAAAAGTACATGAAAGCCGTCTCATCAATAATAATAATAGGAAGATAAAATAAATTTATAACGTATGTTTTTCAACATCACGTAAGCATTTTTTAATTGGGATATAACCATGTTCGGCTTGCATGTCTCGACACGTGCTTGTAAGTTGGTAGGCAGGCCGTTGGCACATATAGCCGTCTCTCGGAACCATGGAAGGCCGTATCGGCCGATACGGGTGCGTATCGGCCGATATGTACCCGTATCGGCCGATACGTACCCGTATCGGCCGACACCGATACGATACGGGGGGCGATACGCTCCCCATATGAAATTTTGATATGTTTCGGCCGTATCAGTCATACCGTATCGATACAGCCGATACGTATCGATACTCTATTTTTAAAAATATTTTTTTATTTAAAAAATTATTTTTTAATTAAAAAATTATTTATTTTTTTTGAAAAATTTTTTTAAAATTTTTTTTCTTAAAAATAAATACACAATTCAAACGTAACTTCTTTAAAAGTTTAAGTTTTAGTTATTTTAAAAAAAATATTTTTAAAGTTATATGAGATTAATACGGGTAGGTCTATACAATTTACATAAATTTTTATTTTATATATAGTGCTCCATTCATATACATTTATTTAAACATATAACTTAAACTCATCTTAAGTATATTATTTATTTTAAAATAAATTAATTTAAAAGCACTTAATATGAGAAAAAATGACCAATAATTTATTTGGGATGGAGAGCATAATAATATATAGTTATGAATAAACTAATTTTAAAATACCCGTATCAATTGATATAACATTATATAGTTTTATTATACTCTAAAAGAAGTATTATAATAATATATTATTAATTATAATATTTTTTTATATTTATAAAAAAATTTATACCCGTTTCAGTGCATACCAAGTGTATCATCGACGCGTATCCATATTCATAATCATCGATACTCTCATATATATCGATACGGCCTTCCATGCTCATAACAACCTTGCCGCGTCGCCCTCAATTACACGAAAATTGGTCTTGCTGGTTTTTTGCAGTCGAAAATTAGTTGTTCTTTCATTTACAAATAATGGGGGCAATTTAGAAAAGCATATTCACATAAAACCAACTAATTGCACAGGCGTACTTTCAACTGATTACAAGATCAGAACATCTTACAAAGCGCACCTTATTTCCCAACACTGGTTCTCTCACACACCCTTCCGAAAGGGAGATTCGGCAGCAAGCGTCAAGAGATTTTTAGCCAGAGATTTCGACCGCTTTCACTTCAGGTTGCTTCTCTTCCTCCTTGGGCACGATGATGGTGAGGACTCCATTTTCCATCGATGCCTTGATCTGCTCCATCTTGGCATTCTCCGGTAGGCGGAACCGACGGATGAACTTGCCGCTGCTCCTTTCAACACGGTGCCATTTGTCGGTTTTCTCTTCGTGCTCACGGGTCCTCTCTCCGCTGATCTGGAGAACCCTGCCTTCCTCCATCTCCACCTTTACTTCCTCCTTCTTTAGACCCGGGAGGTCGACCTTGAAGATGTGGGCCTCAGGGGCCTCCTTCCAGTCGACCTTGGTCATGGCCAACTGGTTGGTTTCGTCGGTAGAGGCAGGCCGGCTTGTTGTCAGGCCGGAGAAGGGGAATCCCTCAAAAGGGTCCCAGATATCGAGCGAGAAGGGGTCGAACACATTCGAGCGTTGGCCGCCGAAGATGCTCGGAATGAGCGCCATGGTGAGTAGACGATGAAAGTTTGATCACAGCACGAGCTCGGCTATAGACAAATGCGGATTCTAACTCGGCCGAGTATATCTTCCGACAAAAAACAGAGCTATAAAGAGAGAGAGAGAGAATCAGATAGGCATGCACTACGAGTGGCGTTTCGTTAAAATTCAAGAGAGCTCTGGAAAGCTCTACGAGTGGCGTTTCGTTATAATTCAAGAGAGCGCTGGAAAGCTCTATGGCGTCTACACCTTTCCTTGGTGTTACACTAGAAGCGCGATGGGGGTTTACATGTGTACAACTCGGAATGGATTTGGACCGGAAATTTTTTTACCGAACCTAAATTTATAATTAAATGTTTAGTATGATGAGAAGGGCCGGATGTCATCTTCGGGTTTTGTCAAATCCCAACCGGTTTTGTCAAATCCCAGTAAGAGGTGGTAAATCTAAAATTTAAATTCGACTGGAATAACTATTTGGTTTAATTTATAAACTTAAACCCGACCCTTTTTTATTGTAATTAAATAAGTAAATAATTATAGTCTCTGTCCGGTATATTGGCTATTTACAAAAATAATATTTTTTATTGAATAATAAAACTTATACATAAAATAATAAAAAATAATTTATGAGAAGTTTTTTTAAGTATTTGGTCATTTAAATTGAATAAAATAAAATTATTAATATAAAATAAATTATTTTCCAAATAAAGCATAAATATGGAACGGTTGGAATATTATCTTTTAACAAACATAAAGAGCGAAAATATGTTAATAACACGGTACTTGGGCAGCCACTTTCGCTTTCTCTTCCGAGCTTAATGATGAAATTGAGCATACGGTGTCCTTGAAAGCCACACATGCATGAAATTAATTAGCATCGTCTGCATCACCTTCAAAGTTGAAAGCAACTTACAATCACTTGGGTATCATACGTGCCAAAATTGCGCACAAGCAGAAATGAGACTTAAGAAAACAATTGACATTTTGGAACATGTCATTAGACGTACAAACATAACCATATATGAACAGAAGTATTCTAACCGATACATATATTGAGCTTAATATGCGACTTGGGGGAGAATTTTCATTGGAAGCCCATCAGTCTAAATGAATTTGTTTAAACTCTGTTTTAGAGCATAACCTCACTAATTCATGGGCTCTTCTTTCGTGAGATCATCGTGCAACTTAGAGATGATATTTGAAGACTAGGAGGGAAGTTGATGCAAGCCAGATTGGGTGAACTGTCTTAAACAGCTTACTTTGAGACATTTTGTCCTGAAATAGGTTTCTCTATTATCATCGTTGTAGATTTTGAGAAGCTCTTATGCCGTGGATTCGATATTCTTTCAATACTTCCCTGAATTTTGGGATAACTTGTCCATTCAAGCTCGATAACTCTTCCTTCTTTTTAACTCTACTGTTTTTCTTCAGCCCGCGGTCAGTGTAATTCACTGGAAATGCTTTGGAAGAATGTCCATTAATTTGATTAGAACATCAGTTTCATGACATGCAGTTCAAGATTGTCCCCCCAAATAGTTTGTTGTAATCCTTAGTTCCAGGAGGTTACTCCATTTAGATGTTTTTTGTTGCCAGCGGATTGGTGGATATGTACTCAAAATGTGGATATGTGAATGCAGCAAAGATTATTTTTGATAAGCTGCAAGAAAAAGATGTGGTAGCTTAAATTCTCTGATGGGATGTTTGTTTCTTCATTCTCAAAGTCAAGCATTCACTTTCTTTTGGGCATACTTTCGACATAGTTCTCTTATGCTAGTTTGGTCAGCTCATGTGGGAGGCTATTTTCTTTATCTCAAGGGAGACAAGTTAATGGAGAAATATTAAAAGATAGATATGTGTATGATGCATATGTCAGATCTACCTTAATCGATATGTATGCAGTTTATAAATGTAGATGAATCTCGTTGTCTTTTTTATAGTATGCCCATTAAGAACATTGTTTCATGGTATGAGATGATACATGGACATGCAAAGAATGGCACTGGTGAGAGACTTGTAGATCTCTTTGAGAAGATGCTTGAGGAAGGAGGGAAACCTGATGATATAACTTTTATTTCCGTTCTAATTGCCTGCAGCCATTCTGGATTGGTTGATTCAACAATTAAATGCTTCAATTTGATGAAAAATAATCGTGGCATTCAGCCCTTGGCCTACTACTATGCATGTGTAATAGATTCTCTTGGATGTGCGTTTCGATTTGAAGAAGCAGAAGTTCTTCTTGAAAAGATGACAATAAGGATGATCTTATCATACGGGATGTTCCTCTTAGTTCTTGCCAAGTTCATGCCAATGTGAAATTATGAAGCGAGCTCCATAGGACTCTGTTCCAACTCCCAAACAATGAAAATCATCAAACTCTATTCCAGACTCCCTGCCCCCAACTTCTTGTTTAAAATTTGTTATAATACTTGTAATAATTTATTCTTTAAATTAGATGGATAGGAAGCTAGATTTGAAAAGGCTATGTAAAATTTTTGTACACAAAAATAATGTACAAGTAAAATTATAAATTTGTGAAGTGTAAGTACTTGCATCTATAAGGGGAAGGGCATGTTAAAGGTTAAACGTCCTCAATCAATATAGACCTGAAAGGCTTGCCTGATGAGGTGGGTAAGGTCGATTACTTAATCAACCATATCCATAGGCAATGTCAAGAGAAAGCCACATGAAAAAATTACGAAGCAAAAAAAAAAAAAATCACATGAAAACCTGCTGATCTTCAAAGGACAGAACCAACTTACATGTAATGTGGTATCCTATACTCTTTGAATGACTCTTCCCACATAGGAATTGTTGACTTACATGCCTTGGACTATACTTGGATAGAGTTTTAGTACAACTTGGACTTAGGGCCCATATAATGGATAATTATCATTACTGAATGACTAACTATGGAGAGTGGGTTGTTAACGAGCCTCGGACTTAGTCGAGTATTGGCCTTCTACAGCTTGAGCTCAGCTCGAAGCTCGAATAAACTCAAATTAATTTTCAACTTGAGTTGAACTTAAGTAAATAAATCATGAGCCTCGGCTCGGACTAAAAAAATAAAAATAATATATATATATATATATATATATATATATATATATATATATATATATATATATATATAGCACTTACCCTGCGGGTACCTGTTGGCTAGGCTCTGTGGGTAAATTTTATGATGACCACATCCTTTCTCTCTGGCCTATGCTTTCCCATTACCCCTTCCAACCCGTCGCCCTCGTTCATCTTCTAGGCGACCCACTCCTTCCCCATGGTTTGCCATCATCGCCCCTCTCCTTCCCCACATTTTGCCATCATTTTCCTTTGCCCCTCTCCGGGTCCGCCATCGTTGCCCTTACTCTTCTAGGAGATGAGCAATCGCCTGTGCCACTCCTCTTTTGGGTGACGAGCAGCCGCCAGTACCACTCCCTCTTCTGGGTGACCTACAACCGCCAGCTGCCAACTGCCAATGCCCCTGCCTCTTCAAAGCAACTAGCAGCCGCCAGCGCCCCTCCATCTTCCCCCGAAACTCGACCTTGCTCTCCTCCATCTCTACTCCTAATCCGGCATCAACCATCCTCCCTCATTTAACATTGGTGAAACTTGTCTAAAAAATACTTTTTTTTTTTGGATTACAAAATTTATTTTTTGGCTAATCTTTTTTCTTTCTTTTTTCACAAAATAGATTGTTTGGTTTCTATTTAAGCCCTCCTTCTATCTGTTCAAAGGTCTTTGTGTTCTTCCTCTCATCATTTAAATATTTTCTCATGTAAAAGTTTCTTCTTTTATTTTGTGTAGAATTGATGTTTGTGAAAATGCTTAATGGTAGAGTTGATTTGTTAGATCTTAAATCTAAGTATAGATCGTTTTATGTATTTGATTTGTGAAAAAAAAAATTTGTTAGATATTTGTCAAAATGCTTAATGTTAAATTTAAGTGCTGGTGTTTTATTTTGTGCACAGATTGTGTATGCATTTGATTTGTTAAATGTGAAAATGCTTAAAATGCATTATAGAATTTTTATGAGTGCTGATTGAAATAGAATTTAGTGTAGTGGCTGAGTGCTGATTGAAATAGAATTTTCTATCAATGGTGGAAGATTCTGTTGACTGAAATAAATAGATTTCGTTGGTTGCAGTGTTCTTTCCTCAAGGTTTTGCATGGCAGAGATGTGAATATGGACAGTTTTCGTTTGTATATTGCATTGTGACATTTTTTTTCTTTAGTTGGTTATATCAAATTTGTTTGATGCTCATAGTGTTCAGTATGTCATTTTAAAAATCTTATGATTAGCATGCAGGGGAAGTATAAAGTTGACAATCCTTGTTCAGAGAGGCTCTATGATGCATCTATGTTTGAGGGGAACGCGAAACTTCATTTCTTTCTTAATCCTTCTTCATTTATGGTTCTCCTCAAGTTTTCTTTGGGGTAGGAAAATGATAAGTATTTGGTTGAAATATGTGGAGATGTACTTGATCATATATGATAGAGTTCTTGAAAAGTAGCCGAGCCAGTGTGGAATTTATCAGAGATTTGGTTACTTTCCCTTCAACATGAAATACTCCATAAACCAAATAAGCTTGATCTGAGAGTTGCGTTCATGAAGTTGCATGATGGCTCTTTTTATCTATTTTGTACATAGTGTCTAAAATTGTTTATATTTCAGTCTAGGTGATGTCACTATCTTATTTATATATGTGGTGTTTGCTTTGTTGTAGGTTTCATGTTTCCCTTTCAATGACCATAACTGCTTCCCAATTCAAGTGATAATATCATTTTGTCAAAGTTCATTCATGGCTCAAGACCTTAACTCACCACTTAGCCAAACAATCCCCCCCAACCACCAGTCAGCCCAAGCCGAGCAGTTCCTTGTCTACAATGCGGCCCTCCAGGGCCAGAGGAATGACTACATTGTTGTCTCTTTCGTCCACTGTGGCCACTGCCGCCAGGAGATCAGCGGCGCCCCTGACATCCTGATCTCGGTGGGGAAGTATAGTGGCTACAGGCCTTGTCGGACCTTCCCTAGTGCCAGTTCCACCTGGATGACATGCTGCACACGGACGAGCCACTTCTACTGGAGCCCCACGACAATGGGATGGGGTGGTGGGCAGCACGGCTGCAGAATGGGTCATGTGGGGCCTGAGAGGATCTAAGGCATGCGGCGGCGGTGGCAACCAACGCATAAAGTTCACATTTGAAATTAGTGAGCCCTACATCCCTGAAATCTCAAGTTAAATGATATAATGCACATTTCGTCCATCTCAGTTCTATTTATTGATTGTTGTATGTGATGGCTTTTTTGTTCTCTGCTAAAATGAAAATATTGAATTGGAGAAGTTAGGACTGCGATATGGGTTGTAATTTTTTCAACCCATATCTTTTGAGAATGGAAATTATGGTTATAGAGATTAAGCAACAGAAAGCAGCAATATATAGGAGATGATCAAGAGTCATTGAGAGTGCTCATCCCAATGAGGTATGTCAATTATTTGAAATGAATCATAAGTTTATATAACTGAGTGATCTTTATCGAATGCCACAGCCAGGTTTCAATGCATAAATGTTAGTAGGGAGTTTAGTTAATTGGGTTTTGGGTTGAAATGTAGTTGTAGGTATAGTCTTTTATCTTGAATGAGCAGTTGGCACGAGATAAGACCAACCTTTGGAGTCGGAGATGAGGCCTTGGTACTACAACGAAGAAGTAGTAGTTGAAATAAGCATAAGTTTGGGCTCCTACGTTATTTGGTGCAAGATAGTGTAAAAAGAACCAAAGTGTGGCCAGAAAGGCCTTGAGAAGAATCTCCAGTTATTGTAAAACTACAATGTTTGTGGAGAGATCAGCAGCCACAGAAAACCTGCTCAAAGATTTACATAAGAAATCTATCATCCCAAACAAAGAAGAGAAAATGCAACATATG
This sequence comes from Saururus chinensis, assembly GCA_035235625.1. Lineage (NCBI taxonomy): Eukaryota > Viridiplantae > Streptophyta > Magnoliopsida > Piperales > Saururaceae > Saururus > Saururus chinensis. Next base: position 42,237,798 of record CP141145.1, read on the forward strand.
CCCAAGGATTAGGCCACTATAGGACAACATATCCAATGCAAAAGGTGATAACTTTTGACTTTAACAAAATATTATTTATTTTTATTTAAATTCTTTTTACTTTGCATTACTATCTAGTGTAAATTATTGTTATGACCCACCTTAGGGCCTTATGCAGGATAATAACTCTCAAGCAACCCATGGAGAGCCATCAAAAGTACCTATGTTGCAACGAAGTGACGACTTTAGTGATGAATCAAGTGAAGACAAAATATAACCTCTTTTTAAAGGTTGTCAGGAGCTTTTTTAGAACTTTATTGGATTTATTGTCATCAACTTGAATTATCTTATGCTGCTTCTATGTGTCTACCCCGGGTATTGTATTCGATGATAGTTAGATTTTTTGTCAGGAGCTTTTTGAGAACTTTGTTGAATTTTTGGCAGGAAGTTAAATGAGCTCTGATCTTCTCCTAAGTGTATGCTCCTAGTATTGTATGTTTTTTAGAACTTTGATGGATTTCTGGTAGGAACTTAAAATGATCTTTTAGTTTTTTCCAATTATGTCTTGATGACCTCATAGATACTTATCACGACCTCACAGAATTCCAATTTAGTGTTTGTGTTGTTTGCAAGATCTGAAGGGGACTCGAGCCCCTGAGTTCATTAGTTTCATTAACCCCTTGATGCTGGGGAGTTTTGTAATGAAATTTTTTTTTGGCTAAGAGTCCTACATAGCCTTAGTTCAATTTTGCCAACATTATATAACTTGCATTACGCTTTTGGACCTCCCACCCAATTTTGATATTCGAGGCTGGGGCAGTCCTCATCTCTCATGTAGGCAATAAAAATAAGAATTGCATAACATGAATTAGTAGTGTACAAGGTAATTATCAGCTTCCATGTCTCTACAATGCACACCAAAAACCATTTCAATAAACATTCCATTTTAGTTCACATCAACAAAGAGCATTAGTCATGCATGCATTTCTCTTTTATTCAATATATATACACACAAATGTCACCCAGATCTCTGGCTGGTGTATGTGATTTTTTTGCAGCAAAACAAAAAGGTCACGAAGGACAGGTGCTTAATACCCTTCCAATTATTCCAAGGATAAAATTTTAGCAAATAATCAAGAGACAAATATCAAAAAAGAAACATTAAGAACAGTCAATATAAAGGAAAAGTTAAGAATCCCACATCGAAATGACTATTGGTTCCATCAAACATATTTAGTCCAATACTTCAAACTGCATATGGCAAGAGTGCGGGACTCCTTTTGGTGACAAATACGATCAATATATTAGCCAAGTGGGATTAATTGTATATGAAGCCTTTGAATCTCATCGATGGTTCCAATGGTCAGCTCCTCTTCCTTTGCAATTGTAAGACTGTCACAAAGTAAGTAGTAGTAAGTTGAGCACAAACTTACCGATCCATAGATTCCAATGAAATAAACCCATTATATTACAAACCGTATTAGTAACGGCCATATAAGGTAGTTATAAGATGAATGAAAGACCCATCTGAACATGTTCAAAGGAAAACTGTATAGAGGAGGCAAGATCTTTATTCTGTCTTCTCAAAAAGTTGGCACGATCATCTGAATTCAGAAGTTGCTTATTCTGAAACAACCAAAACATGACATTTAAGGAAGAAAGTAGATTGAAAAAAATTATCAAAGAAGGAAAATCCCCACATCAAACTCATCATATGCCTACCAAAACTTCTATCACCCCAAAGTTTCACAACTTCCATTACCCCAAGGGAAAACTCAATCTTTGGGTCCTTACCCATAAAAATTTTGAAAGCCTTCAATATAACTCAATATGGGAAATTTCAACATACCTATGATTGAACCAATATACCAGGGAAACCAAATATGACACGCTACTTAAAAATGAAGGCTAGCTTCTACAACATAGTGTGAGAATTCATAAGAAGGCACTAAAAGTAGAAAGCTTTAAGGAATGATAACATCGTTATATTTCTTACATTGGACACTAAATGTGGTGCTTGGATATTAAGCCTCTATACTAGTTTTATTTACAATTACAGTCTTCAAGTAGGGAGCTAACTTTGAATCTGGAGTATGGAGTGGCTCCAAGCCATTGCCATTAGCTGATGATGATCTTGAGCTACATGCAAATTAGAAAGATTGTTATACTGTGTAAGTTGTGAATTTCCAAAATTAAGAGATAAGTCCTGCAACCATTGTAGATGGGAGCTTGCAAATTATCTCTTAAATGGTTTCCTTTGCGATGGAGGAGTGAGATAAGATGGTTCAAATTTCAGAGGCAACAGGAGCGACCCCAAGGTTGCCCATGTTTCTTACATTGGACACTAAATGTGGTGCTTTTTATAGAAAAAGTAAGATAAATCTGGCAGGAACCAGTAACTATTATGCCTGGATCATTTATCTCACTCTTGTATTCCATAAATCCTAAATCCAGCAGCATCTTCTACCCAAACAACACAATGCTGCCCATGTGGACTGCAAATTTATATCAAACGAATGCCATTTAGGATACAATACAAAGAAACATTATACAAAGAAATATTATGCAAAGATATACAGTCTCTTAGATTATCTTTTGGAAAAGCTTTTTAATAATTGCACTTTACTGGTCACTTAGCCGAATACTATTCTTCAAATGAGCAAGCAACTTGGTGAGACTGTAACCAGCCTTGCCATGCCTCTGGCTCTCTGTAAGATACCCTTCTGACAGTGACTGATGCTTCCACATAAGCAATCATATGGGAACTGGTGTTCCTAACAAGTGTCAATACTGGAGTTGGAAGGTTATACATTTTGGCTAATTCTTTGAAAAGAAAAGTTGTTATTCCACTTGTTGCATAACGATGGTTTGCATTGTGCTTTATTACAATGCCCTTTTGCAACTGTGGCCAGTGGTGCTCTTCGTATTTAGCCATATAGTTTGGATGGACACCATGAGCCATGTCTACAGAAACTGTTGATAGAGTTTTAAGGTTTAAGAACAAGAAATATTCTAAACCTACAGGATGTTATCTGCAGGATAGTCCATGGCATGTGCATCAAACTGATCACAACTATAATTTGAAAATGCAAGCCCCACATATCAAAGATTATGCATAAGCCCGAGCGGTTCATCCTAGGGATTGAATAAAGTGTAGAATTACTTTTAAGAACAAAATCATAGCTTATTTATTTTTGTTAAATAAAATTAAATTTGTCAATGAATATCAGCTCACAAGTAAAAGCACTGTTATGTTCAACTGTTCTTCTGACAACAAGGCAGCAGATACTTTGACACTCACCTTAGACTAGTAAAAATCGTATTAAATCATGCTTGGTAATAACTGCATTGATATTGGTCAATATTTATTATCATAGATGCATCTTAAAATAAATGGTTGACCAAGCTAAACGCCACCCAAGCTTAACGTTGAAAATATTTTTGTTTATAGTCTCCTAAAGCAAAATTTTCTGAAATTTTGATGTTCATTTTCTTATCAAAACTTTCTTGTGGATCATGTTCATGTAAGACCCTGGCATTTATTAGACGAAACTCTGTCAATTAGTAGTAAAAAATAGTTATCTAATTGTAGTAAAAGATACCTATCCACTTGAATCTTTTTTAAAATTAGTTGCCTATTCACTAACCTATGAACGTATTATCCAAAGAAAATTTACAAGCAGGCTACTTTGAGCACCAAATGAATGCAAGTAAATACATAGAATGCACATTTGCAGTAAAAAAAAGCTAATGTTCTAGTGCTTCCAAAATCATTCTTTAATTGGATATGAACTTGAACTGCTGATATAATTTATTCACCTAGAATCACATGTGTTGTTGATTGAAAATGGGTCCAAAGTAAACAAGGTAATGGGCATATCATATCGCTCCCCAAAAATTCGTTACTGCATTGGAATGTGAATTGAACATATTAAAATTATATAGCTATGCATTTAAGAACCAACATCGTTAAAAAGATAATGTAAACAGCCAATCACATAGCAGCTAGTAAAAAAACAAACTACAAAAAATAAAGTAAAAGTCAATAATTGATAGAAAATAAAATAAAATAAGTGTGAAAGTATAGTAGTTTCAAAGAAGGTGAGTTGTAAACTTCTACAAATGGCCAACTTGAGCCTCAACCAATACTTCTTCAACCAAAACAACATTTTTTTGTTCCAAATCACAAATTTCTCATGGTAAGCAAAAGATTTTTATTCACTGCTACTTGATTCAGTCTCACCATCATAAGATAATAATCATAAGCCCATTCCACTTTCTTCTTACAATGAAACAACCTATTCTACTAACTCAAAATTAGTAAATCAACAAATAAACAATGCAGGGAGATAAAGTGATTCAATACAAAAGCATCTGGGTATGGAATACCCATAAATCAGCGTCCTACACTTTGGATTCACTGTGAAGCACCCCGCAGGCGAGCTCCGGTGATTAGGACATTGTAGAAGGGGGATTCCTTCACGCAGCAGCTGAGGAACCTCCTATTCGTCTCTCCCGGGGGCAGCGGCTTGAATAACCAGTTGAGGGCGATTAGGGCTCTGGAGATAGTACGAGGGCTGCGGAAGAAATGGAACCCGATCCAAGTTGAAGATCTCTCTGGACGACGGAACAGAACCGTTTCCTTAAGCATTCTTCAACCTGATCCAGGTTGAAGATCTCTCCGCACCTTCGCCGTGCCTTCTACTCAGCTAGGTTGAAATCAATCTTAATTCCTATCGACGACAAGACCACCTTCCACTGTTGGGTCCCGGCGGTCTCCGATAGGAGCAAGCCTCTACGTCCGGAGGCGGGGGTGGAGGAACCTCCATCCAAGGCAAAGTGAGAGGGTTGAGGATGATTAGGGCAGTGTAGCTCTAGAGGAAAACGATTGAGCCTGTGGCAGAAATGGGGCGAGTGATCTGGCTTGAAGAAGTATGCCCGAATTTAAACCAGGATACAAAGTACCTTACCCGCTGAAAGATAACTTGCGGGCACCCTAAGGCTAATTTTACCTATATATAATATATAAAATATTAATATATTTTTAATATTAAATATTAGTAAAAATATCTCAATAAGTATTAAATATTTGATTATAGTCATTATGAAATAAAAAAATTATGATATATAAATTTTAGTTACATATGCGTAAAATAGACAACATTATTATTTTCCTCTTTTTATGTACATATAATCACTAAAAAAACTGTAAAAAATAAAAACTCACTTAGGCAATGTTACTATCTATTTCTTCGTATTTTTTTTCTTTATATGCTTATAAATCGCTTATAAAAAAACTATTTTTTACCTTAGTATGCCTCTAAAAAAATTTTAAAATACATGTAAAAAGATATACATTTTGTTAGTTGAGGACGATCTCAATGTCATGCTTCAACGTTTAAAAAAATATCTAATCATTCTTTTGTAAACTGAGGTTGGTCCTCCTAATGTTATGCTTCTTTTAAAATTATTTTTAAATATATTAGTGTAATTTCATGTTTACTTTCTGTCATATACTTATAGCTCCATTTGGTTTTTTAATTAAACTAATTTTAGTTCATTTTCAAAAACTAAATTGAGCTATTAATTTGGGATAAAAGAAATATATTAGTCTTTGTGTCTCTAATATTTTTATGTTTACAAAATATATAACATATATAAAAATTATATATTCATTATAATTTAACAAGGATATATATTATGAAAAAAATTATATAAGTTTGGGCTCACGTACATTAGCGTGAGCCAAGACATTATCGGCCAGCAGATCAAGATCCGATAGCGCAAGAAGACATAAACTAATCTGCTTCTTGAGTCATGTGTGTTGTTCGATCGTAATATGATGATGCAAGACAACGAAGCTCATGTAGTCGTGAGTGAGCCTTGGCTCATATAAATGGGTCTCATATATGATATATGATAGGTGATATTGATAAATATATGTGATTGTATGTCATTTTATATATTTCATTCTTCCTAGATTAATATCTCCATTTGATTTTTCAAAATCAACTAATCAAATGGAGCTATTAATCTAGAATGGAGGGAGTATGTCATAAATATATATTTAAATTAACATCTATGTTTATAAAAAATATGCATATATATATTATTTATTTTATATTTATTATTTATATAGAATTTAAAAATTATATTCAAGTTCGAGTTTGAGCCGAGTAGTATCGAGTTCGAGTTTTATTTGAGCTGAGCTGAGTCGAGCATGGGTCTACTTGAACTTGGCTCAAGCCTATTCGAGCTTGAATTGAGTTCGAGCTGAGTCTGATTCGAATTGGGTATGCTCAATGAGCTAGCTCGACTCATTAACAGCCCTAGGAGAGAATAAAGGATATACATGATGTGGTTGTTGGGAAAAGAAAGTTTATCTTTTGGTAATAAAAAAGTGATTTTCTCTCATACGTGACATGATTTTAACTTTTTGAATTTTTACATTGTCTTTTCTTCTCTTCTTTGTGTGAGAGAGAGATGTGAGAAAAGAAGTATGGGGCTTGACATAGGGAATTCCCTCAAGGAGTTATTTGAGATGCTTGTAACACATCTAGCTTCACGAGTATAGTGGAAAGACTCTCTCTAGCTGTGGACATAGGCAACTTGCTGAACCACATAAATTTTCATGTCATGCTCTATTTACTTTCATTTTTTTCTACTGTATATTTGGATTGTGCTATTGTCGAAATTCTATTCGAATTATATACAATTGTCTCATGCATAGGTAAAAACACGAGGATTAAAGCAAAACCACATGTGTCAGTAGCGGAGGTGTACTACCAGAAATATTATTTGGTACTTTGGGAGTGCTCGATGAGATTTAACTCTCACTTTTTATATGGGTCGACAATGTACACAATAGTGCAAGTAGGGCTGTCAATGGGTAGGGTATGGGTCGAGTAAGGCTTTACCCATATCCATACCTGCTTCCAGAAATTTTACCCATACCCTACCCATTACCCATTTCCACATTCATTACCTATATCCTACCCATTACCATTGGGTAAATAGGCGGGCAAATGGGCGGGTAACGGGTAAATAATTAACCAATTAATAAATAAAAATAATAACAATTATGTATGTTAAAAGTCTATTCAAATTACAAAAAAATCAACATAATATAAACTTACAAGGACCTCACAATTCATATAAAAAAATAAAACATAATAAGAATCTAACACCTTATATAAACTTAAATAATTAAAAAAACTAAGACTCAAAGATGTTTTCATTACTCCAAATTTATTGACTCATTATACCAAAATGCTACAAGATGGACCCTTTTTATATAAAAAGCAAAGACAAAAAAGATTTACCAAGTTCTCTTCCATTTTCTCTATAAGAAGTTTGCATTATAAGTTCATACATATTTCTCAAAAGCCTTCTATCCAATGTATCACTCAGTGGCTGGTCAATCGCCAGGAGAGACTAAGAGGAAGTCGGGTTAGTCGCCTGATAAAAGAGCAGGAAAAATAACAGAGAACAAGCACCACGCCAAGCCGCCACTACCCTATGCTCCATTAGTCATCCCTTGGTTTGTGGGTGGCCGATCAAAAGAAAACAACCAATGTCACTTATGATTTAGGGTTTGTTAGGTTGATAGTAGGTACTTACTTTAGGCATTTGAGTTGGGCTGGGCGGGTTACGGGTTATTGGGCTGGGGATTGGGATAGTGGGTAAATTATAAGTATATATAAATAATTAAACATAAGAATGGTGATGAGTATTATATATATTAAATTGGGTAACGGGTATGGATAAAGGGTTACCCATACCCTACCCACGTAATAAATGGGAGGATAAAATGACCCACTTAATTTACCCTTTACCCATTTATTAATTACCCGCCCACAAAATTCGGATCAGGCGAGTGGGTGAAGCGGGAAAATGGTTACCCATTGACAGCACTAAGTGCAAGTGCATTAGCTGGTGTGCCATTTATCTTGAGGATCAATAGCTCTGGTAAAGTGGGAGCACATCCCACTCAATAAATAATTTTTCCTATTGCAGGCCCTATGTGGTGTGCAATATGCACAAATTTCTTTTAAAAAAAAGCTTGTAGGTATCAGGCAGCACAAAATAATACAAGTCATAATACTCATATAATCCGATAAAACTTTTAGAGTCGGATATAAATGTCATAAATCATTTGAGTCAAATAGAAACCAATAAATTATCAAAATATGATATTTTGCTATATCACAGAGCTACCCAAAACACACCAGAGTAGATTAGATCATATCAGATCTTATTAGAACATATCATATTGGAACATAACATATCAAAATAAATTGAACCAGAGTAAAGCAGATTAGAACATATTGGATCATAGGAAAACATATAATTTAACAAAGCATATTAAATTAACTATTTAAAATACATATACATTTATTTAAATATTTATTAAAATCAGAACGTCAGAAACACTTACTCCTTATAAGGTTTTCGAAAGTAGCGGCGTTTAGTGTTTCTCGTTTCTTCTGGGTGTCCTCCCCTTCATGTGAAGACGGTGGGTTGAGCTTCCTATTGCTCTTGAACATTTTTTCCTTTCTCACCCAAAAATGACGGATAAAACCTCCCTTTACCTCAAGATGTGTCACTCTTTCTGCACTTTTAAGTAGCTTATAGAACCTCCCCTAATGATAAGATACTTCTTTCTCTACTTACTAGAAGGCAACAGAAAGAACCTCCCCATAATCGGGACAACTCTATCTTTACATGCCTAGATGTGTAAGACAAAACCTCCCTTTACCAAGAGACACTTTTCTCTTTATGGTATGACAATGGACAATGGAGTCTACTCTTATCTTGGGCTAATTTTTCTATATATAGTGCCTAACTTAAGGAATGAACCCTTTTATTGCATAAGATACCATCGATTTAGTAAAGAATAACTTTTGAATTGACTAAATTGGACTTAGAATGACTCATAAATAAAGAAAATGAGGTCTAGGATTCAAAAGAATCCCCGAGAGCCTTTTTTGGCTGCATTGCATGTGGCGCTCACCCATCACGTGCATGATGTTCACGCTTAATACATGCACTGCTATGCATGGGCCTGATCCTGTGATGAGAGTGGCTGCATGGCTCGTGCAACTGTCGCATGTTGCACATAAGTGTCACGCGTAAATTTTTATTTATCTTATCTTATTTATTTATTTATTTATTTATATCTTCAAACACCCGTATCTTTCTACCTCTAACTCAAATTCACACGTTCTTTGTACCATTGGGCTCATATCAACAAGCCCTACAAAACTAAGATACTTAAGGTAGGTTATCCTATTGTTTTTAAGTAGATCTTACCAATATATTGTAATTTTCACCCACGACCTCTGTTTCTCGTGCTCTTTGACTTGTTATGCTCATTTCTTTAAGCTTTATTTACATAGAATAGTTTTAATCCTATATTTTTACTAATCTCCTTCTAAAAATAATTATTATTCTTAATTTCTCATTTTTAACGAAATAAAAAAATAGGGTATTAGAGGGGGTTGGTGAGTTACAAGGAAGAAAATAGAAATGATATATTTTAGACAATTTATGTAATATGTGTGGAGGTTTTACATGTACATAGGGTCATTTTTGTATATTACATGAGAATAAGAGAATTTTGTGTAATATACTATATCATAGGGTTGGCAAAATCCTTACTGCCAAACTTAAATCACATTATGAATATTTTTACCACATTATACCGATATAGCTACTTTGGTAAAAATATTATTATCAAAGATTCATCAATAGGTTTCGCCCAAAAATAACATAATTTACTATAATGTTACAAGTATCAAAACATATAGTTCAATAAGGCACACATCTCATACATTAAATTATAAGTATACTATAAGCTCACAAGTATGTAAACATATCGTTCAATAAGGCACACATTTTATACATTAAATTATATATTTATATCTTAAAAAACATATATATTTATTTAATAAAATTTTAATATCTTTTATTATTGAAAAATATATAATATAAACGTGAAAATCGTAAATATTAATATCTCCTACAATTGAAAAAGGAAAAAAACCTTCTAAGAGCTACAACTCACTAGAGTTTGATCCAGGAAGTGGGCTGTCAAATCATACCATGATCTTACGACCAGCCTTTTGCCAGAGCTGCATTGAGTTATAGCTCTAGCTAGTTCTTCTCTAGAAAAAGATAAAATATAAACATAGAAATCATAAATATTACTATCTATAATATTATTTTAAATAAAAAAGTTATTTCATATTGAGTAGTTATAATATTTTCACATCGACACAATAGAAATACATATGATTTTTTTTCATTTTTTGCCTATTAATAAAATGATAATCTAAAAAAATTTTATAACATAAATCTAATGGATGAAACACAAATCATTCTACATTTAATAGCTCACTATTAACCATTCGATTGGGAGTTAACTCTTATATGATTGTATAAGCATTAATAACCCTCAATTATCTATAATAAAATTTTAAATTATTTAGTTCATTCTCCACACCAAATGTGGTGACTAACACTCAAATGACACAAAATATTTTTAATCAGTTGACAACAAAACATTTTATTTTAACCCTATCACTATCTTCATTGCTTATGCTTATTCTCATCTTCTCACCAAAAAATCCTATAAAACACAAAAATAAATGTTATCCATTCTTGACCAACTTGCACATGTGAGAGGATGTAAATGTGCATTATAGCATTTTTACCTAAGAAGGATCTACTCACATTTGCAATCCATAATCAAATCTAGTAGATTCCATTGTAATAAAATTACAAAAATTAGCTCACAATTCCAAATAGCTCACTGCGAGGCATGGCCATGGTATGAGGCTACACATACGACCAAGACATTAGGCCATAATGTTGTGAGACAATTTTAACATTTCTAGTCGTCTCATTCTTATTTTGTCTGACTTTTCATTGATTTTGTTCCTCCCCTTGGAAAAAACCCATATCCAACTATGTGACTCACTCGGGGTGTATTCAATTCAAATTAAATAACTCCAATGAGATTTTTTATCATCCCTAATCCTCAATAATTTACATGTATAAATGCCTCTTGGAGGATCTTGCTATTTTAACAAAGATCATGACATTTCTAACAACTCGCTATCAGTCATGCTTATTAGGAGTCCAATTATGCCACTGCATATTTTAGATCAACTCACAAGATTTGCATATTTTGTTATGCATATTCATTTATGTTAAGATTTGGATATTTATATATTTTATTAAGAATATATGTTATGCCCCTATGAATTCAAAGATTTGCGTACTGCAATGATTTGTAGGCGAGCAAGAATCTACTTATTACAATTGACGGTTAAGGGCATCTATCAAGAGTAAGAATCTGACCTTATCTCATCAATAGAAAATATGATTGGCCTCTTTTCCTTTCATATGGATACACCACAAGAGCTGACGAACCACACATATTTTTTAAGCATATACTTTTGCAAAATCTAAAAAGTATAACATATTAAGGTCTAAAAATTTAGTGTATCAAGAATAATTTAGGACTCCTATGGTAAAAAAATTTAGCCCCTTTTCACTTTAATAATACTATTGGTTACTTTGTTTGAAGAAAACCCATAAAACCTATGATTCTCAACCTTACATAGTGGAACTTTGGATGTTGAGTTGAACTTGAAAGCAAGTAAAACTATATATGTTGTAATTTATTGTAGATTGTTACTTATTTATCCCTAATTATTCACTAATATTATCATTTACTATAAATTATTTTTTTATTCCTTATTATTAACTAAGATTGTCATTAATATATACGGGAAAATAAGTCAAAACAAAAAATTTCGGCCCCAATTTTACCTTTAATATAGTATAGATTTATACCTTATTATTCACTAATATTATTATTTACTAAAATTATTTTTTTATCCCTAATTATTAACTATGATTGTCATTAATACATATATTGGTAAATAAGTCAAAACAAAAAAATTTCCTGCCCCCCATTTTATTCTTAATATAGTATAAATATAAATATAGATATAGATTACTCATAAAATACTAATTTTTAACTATAAAATTCCAACGAGCTAGCATATGCTCTGCGTAATGAAAATATTAATTACTATATAATAGTACGGCTTTACACATAATTTTACTTAAAGCAAGTCCACAAATAAATTATTTTGCCTCCTCTTTGAACCAGAAGATCAACCCGGAAAGTGGGACGCGGTTCACACGGATGATCGAAATTTCACACACTGAATACTTATATATATAGAGAGAGAGAGGAACACCTAAACAACTTTTGGAGAGAGAAAAATACACGAATCAGTAAGGAGTAAGGACTTGCTATTGAACGTAGCACAGTAAGTATAATGCGCAGCAGCTACACTTCCCTATGTTTCATGACCAAAGCAACTGCTAACATCACCCTATTTTCCACAATTAACGAAGGAATAAAATGCATCTAGCATTTCAATGGAGGAAGATCAGTTGTGGCTTCGTCTCCCACGGTCTTATGCTGCTGAGACCGCCTGAAGATCCGACTCCCAAACAAGAAGAAGCCGACGGCATGACCCACCACCGCAACGAGGAAGACGCCCACGTTGAACGACATGATTGCGAGCATGAGCATGTAGGCCAGCCCCACACGGACCAGGTGCATGGCCGTCTGCACCAACCCGGCTGCAACACGGTTCACACTGGGCTTGATCATCCGGCAATGGGAGAGCCATTCCACCAGCAATGCCAGAGCGAAGACGAAGATAAGGGTGAGGATGTACATGCCTAGGCTGCCGCCGGGCCATCCGGAGAAGAGGACCTCGGTTTTCCTCCCCCAGAAGAAGGTCATGTGCATCATCATCCCCTTGTGGTTCATTTCCATGCCGCCGGTTGCGTTGGAGGAGGCCATGCTGCCATGGGAGCCATCCATACCGTGCATTCCACCGTCCATCCTGCGCTGCGCTGTGCTTGCTAGCCGGCGATCAAGAATATGCAGGGGATTTATTTGCATTAATAGGGAAGCCTATGCCGATTTTTTCTTTCTTTCTTAGAGATCCTATTTTTTTAGGGTTCGTACGATTGAGACCTTGTATTTTGACTTCATATCAGCTGGTGTACACTCTCACCACAATTGGTGGGAGAAGCCAATCAAAGCCAGCCACATGAGAAAACGGTCTGAATCAGATGCATTTTTCCCATATGGCTGGTATTAATTGTCCACTCCCATTACAATGGGTAAGAATACACACCCAGCTGATCCAAATACGACGACTTCACTTTCTAAAAACCCTGTTGTTAGGGCTCGTACTATTGAGACTTTGTATTTGCGTGTACTATACAATATTGTGGTGGTAGTAGTACACATGAGCTGGAAAAATTCAACGGTTTGAGAAGGGAAGAGAAGGAAAGGGCATCACGCATGCCGATTTGCACAGGCGCGTCCCTATTGAAAATGAAGGGGCGTGGTAGAAGAAATACAAGTTATTTCAATCCTCTCGTTCCAAAATTGATCGCCTAAATTCAACTATAAAGGAAGAAATCATGTGGTTAGCGACCGGACTTAATGTGTATCAATTATAACGTAGAGTGTTCAATAGCCAAATTCAACCTTAATAATAGCAAGTTTACCATGACCCGTTTGCATGTCTCAACTCGTGCTAGTAGGCAGGCTGTTGGCACGTGTAGCCGTTCTCTTGAAAAACCCTTACGAACAGCTCCAAGGCGTCTGCCGTGGACAGAATTGGAGTCCATCTAATGTTCATGGGTTACCAAAGACCCCATTGGAGATGCTCCAATCGCCCTCGATGAGTACATTGAAAATCGGTCTTGGTGATTTTTTGCAGTCGAAAATTAGTTGTTACTGCCCAAACAAAAGAAAACTGTTTCTTCTGATTACAAGATTAAAATATCTTACAAAGCCCAGTTTATTTTACGTACGCACGACACATACACAAACACTGATTCTCGCACACAGCCTTCCGAAAAGGCAATTCGGCAGCAAGCTTCAGAGATTTTTAGCCAGAGATTTCGACCGCTTTCACTTCAGGCTGCTTCTCTCCCTCCTTGGGCACGATGACGGTGAGGACTCCATTCTCCATCGACCCCTTGATCTGCTCCATCTTGGCATTCTCCGGTATGCGGAACCGACGGATGAACTTGCCGCTGCTCCTTTCAACACGGTGCCATTTGTCGGTTTTCTCTTCGTGCTCACGGGTCCTCTCTCCGCTGATCAGGAGAACCCTGCCTTCCTCCACCTCCACCTCCACCTTCACTTCCTCCTTCTTTAGACCCGGGAGGTCGACCTTGAAGATGTGGGCCTCAGAGGTCTCCTTCCAGTCGACCTTGGTCATGGCCAACTGGGTGGTTTCGTCGGAAGAGGCAGGCCGGCTTGTTGTCAGGCCGGAGAAGGGGAATCCCTCAAAAGGGTCCCAGATATCGACCGAGAAGGGGTCGAACACATTCGAGCGTCGGCCGCCGAAGATGCTCGGAATGAGCGCCATGGTGAGTAGACGATGAAAGTTTGATCACAGAACGAGCTCGGCTATAGACAAATGCGGACACTAAGTCGGCCGAGTATATCTTAAGACAAGAAACAGGGCTGCCCGGGGGAGATATATATACAGGGACGAGAGGCGATTCATGATCCTTCCAAAGCGAAAATCAGATATACATGCACTACGAATCGGCATTTTCGTTAAAAATCAGGAGAGCGCTGGAAAGCTCTATTTGGCTTCTACACTTTTCCGTGGTGTTTAACTCGAAGCGCGATGCGGGGCTACAAGTGTACAACTCGGAATAGATTTGGACCGGAATTTTTTTGGCCCAACTTAAAATTGTAATTAAACGCTTATCATGATGAGAAGGGTTAGCCAAAGTTACATCTCAGTCACAGCTTAGGCATAGTTCCGGGGTTAGGGACAAATGTTGGGACCACACAATGTCATAGTTCGCAGTTGAGGTTGAGCCTTATTGAACCCACGGAAAGAAGATTTATTTAATAAAATTATTCTACGGGCTATTTTTTAATAGAACGCCGCTATTCCCCCTTAAAGTCTCTTTATATTTTACACGCTTTAAAAAAATTAATTAAATTATTAATACCCTGACCTCTATTATTTTTTTAACTCAATTTTACTGTCTCATTCTCAATCTTTTGTCTTTGCATAAGCTTTGGCTCTTTTTTTCTGATTATTTTTTTTTCTTCTCCTCGCTTGTGGCTCTTATTCTATGATATTTTTTTCTTATTTAATTTATTAAAAAAAATTTAAACAATTTATGGTGAGGGGTAGTCATTATAAAAAAATATAAAATTTGACAAAAAAAACTAAGATCTCCATCTAAATAAATTTTATTTTAATAGATAATATATTACTTAAAGAAATTTTTAGAAGTTTTTAAAATTTTTAAATGGTTTTTAGCGAAGAAAGGTCACCGTCATAAATATGTATAGATTGATAGGAACTTTTATTTTTTGTATAATGTAATTTTATTTATCAGATAGTAACCCCCGCCATGAAATTTCTAAAAAAAAAATTAAACTTCTAAAAAAAATTTAACGAGGGGTGGTCACCACTACAATATACAGAATTTGACAGAACTAAGGCGTCAATTCAAATCAACTTTATTTATTAAACAGTACTACTTACCAAAAAACCTTTGTGGCATTAAGGAGACATAAGTAAAATTATAAGGGGTACAAAGGATATTGAGTTGTTAAAATATACAAGTTATTTTTTTTGTGATGAGGTGTTTTAAGTATTTTTTAGGGAAAAATAGATGTGTAAAAAAAAATAACTTATTTTTATTTTCAGATAAAAATGATAAAAATATCTTTTAATATAATGGGTAAAACGTCTTTAACTAATAGGTAAAATATCTTTCATACCCTTTCAAAATAGAAATAATTTTTTTTAGTGATAAATTTTTTAAAAAAGTATATTTTTGGTCAATTCGATTTGAATTGACCTAAAATATAATTTATGACAAAAAAATTAATTTAATTTTAAATAATCTTTTTAAATAGTTTTTACTTGATAATTAATTTTTACCTTAAATAAATTACTTTTTACTCATAAAATTTACCTCTCAAACGCCGTTTTTCTACGTGAGCGCCGTTTTTCTACGTGAGCTTGGTTTTACGAGGGCTATTCAACTTTTTGGATGAGCATAGCCTAGTTTTACAAAGGGCTACTGGAAAGAGGATAAGTGGAATTTTGACGTGTAAAATATTCACGTGGCAATAATATGATTCAAAAAATTTATGATTATGTCGGTGATGAGTCTTAATGAGAGCCTACGGTACTTTTGCTACTGAGCAGTCTGTGGATATGTACATTTCTCGAATGGGCCAACTACCACAATAGCCTAACTTATTGTGGTAGCCCTACATTGTTAAATTTCATGATGAATCTTTTTTATGATCTAGAAATTATTAATTAATAGGTCTATAAAAAAGAGCCCTATTAATCATGTGTTTGTACTTTGTAGGATCAACCCAACTCATAACGTCTAATCACTCAACACTATTTTTTTTAGCACAGTTTAGCGCACAAATGATAATTCTTTTTCAGATTTCTATTTCAGATTTGATCCATCCGCATCCTGAGAAAAGTGACTTTAAAAGTTAACTTTTCAGTGCACATTAATTAGTTTGGTTCTCAAGATGGAAGCAGAAGTCTGCACTGCAGCCAATTTAGGTGCAATCCACCAGGGCTGGCCGCGACCGTCAGCTTTTGACTTCTGTGCAGTGCACCTCATCATGCAAAAAGAAAAAATAAAAACTCTCTACATCGCTTTCACCTCTTGATTATCCATTCATCACACCTACCGAGCTTGGATGCTTATCTTCTTATACGAGAACTGAATTGCCACTCCGCATCCCGCTGCCTCCCGAAGAAGCTAGACAACATAAGCTCAATGACAACTGCCAGAGAAAATACGAGGAACGGAAGATCAGAGCAAGAGAGCGGCCGCCTACTGCTTGCACCATTCCCTTTACAAGGCCACATTAGTCCCATGCTTCAACTAGCCACGCTTCTACACTCCAGAGGCTTTTCCATCACGATCATTCACACGCGCTTCAACTCGCCCTCCGCCTCCAAGTACCCGGACTTCGACTTCGAACCCTTAGACGATGGCCTAAGCAAGGAGCAAGCTTCCACCAAAAATGTTGTAGCCCTTATCAAGGCTGTCAATGACCATTGTGAAGAGCCATTTTGGAATTGTGTGGAGAGGTTGCTGCAGGAGAAGAAGGGCTGCTCAATTCGCTGCATCATTAGTGATGTTGTCATGCACTTCGCTCAGGGGGTTGCCTTCCGGCTGAAGCTCCCTTGGCTTGCCTTAAGGACCACCAGCGCTACAAGTTTCCTCGCCTTCTGCTACTTTTTCCTCGACCATCGTCCAATAAAAGGTGGGTGCTATGACTTGTGACTTAGAACAAGTATGAGACACCATGTTAATTGTATAACGCCTCAAGTGTTCGAAACATTCACAACTGCCTGCATATCATAAAACTAATTAAACAACAGATTGGAGACTGGAGTCACTGGATGTGAAAAAAAATTGTCTGTTTATAGGCGTAAATGTTAAGAATTTTATATGACGATCAGCTGTAGAAGCAGATAATTAATTACATCTTTCTGCACGAAAAACTAAAGGTTTAATTTAATTCTATGATCACAAGCAGAAGATGTAAACTTGTCAAGGGTCTTGGTTATCTCTTCCTTTTAAATTTAAGCCAATTTGATTTCATCTTCTCTGCCCGCTATTCTCTTCATTTGCTAGTCTTGCTTTAGGAAAAAGTTATTCTATTTTCTTGAACTTCTTTTAAAAGGTATATATTTTATTTAGAAAATGATATTTTCACATCAAAAGTACACAACAAAAACTCACATATAATTTTTGATTGGTTAAGATGAGTAAGCCCATGTGAATTTAGCGTGGAGCCCACTAGTGAAGGCCAATTAAAACTCGTGTGATTTTTTGTGGGTACTTTTGTTGTGAGAATATCACTATCCATTTCATTTCCTATATTTGATCTTATATCGACTGTATCAAAAATGAAATCTTATATGGTAGAGACATATCTAATTGTGTACATATAGTAGTATAGTAAAAACATTAATGTGGTTATTCAGACTTAAAGTTTTTCTTAGTGTCCCCTATTTCTCTTCTACCCCACTTTTTTTTATTAAAAATCTCTCGCATACCCTATTTTTACCCCACTTCCCCCTCTTTTTTACATTTTTTTTATTTTTTTTATTCTTCGATGAAGTTTGGTCATCGACATTGATACCGATGTCAAAGGCCTGTCCTCACCATCGTAGATAACTATTGTCAATATGCCGGTGTTCGACCGGCTAGATCTAACCGTTGTCAGATCAGACTGGTTGGCTGTGGTTGAATTTGGTCGGCCGCATACCGACTATGTGGCTGGTTAGATATGGTGACAGTCAGCTGCAACAGATTAGCCACTGCTGAATCTTGTTGTTGGCTAGTCAAATTTGGCCGTAGCTGGCCAGATATGGCTGTGGCCTGCTAGATCCTATTGCAGCTAAATCGCCCACAACCAGATTTGGCTCCAGTGGGCCAGATCTGACTTTAGCTAGATCATCGTGGCAAGATTTGGCCGCTGCTAGTCACGATAAGATATGGCCGTTGCTGGTCGCGATAAGATATGGACACTGCTGGCCACGATTGGCTGGCCAGATATGGCTGACCGGCTGCGGCCAACAGCCGAACCAAATCTAGCCTGCCGCGGTAGCTGTAGATCTAGTCGGCTAGCTACTGGCTAGTCGTGGCTAACAACCAGACCAGATCTGGCCTGCCACGACAAGATCTAGTGGCTGACGGCTACCATCTTGTGCGCACCACCACAGCGAGGCTATAAGCGTTGTCATAGCCGTTGCCAGAGTTGGAGCTATCGTCGGAGAAGAAGGGGGTGAGCAAAAACGACAGGGAGGGGGATGGTGTAAAAAATCAGTCTTTTCTTTTCTTTGGGAGATAAAGGGGAAAAATAGGATTGGAATAGCCACATTCTAAAAACATTTACAATTTTTTTTAAAATTTTATTAATTTCGGAGAAATGGGCTTGCACCAAAATTTATTTCGAAAATTTTCATATTTTGCATTTTTTTTGTAATTTTGATAATTTTGCTGAAAATTTGTGAAATTTACGTTTTGAGTAGATCATTTTTTCTATTTTCGGAAAATTAATTATTAATTTTACAGTTTTAATCGTTTAGTCAGAATATAAATTTTTTATAGTTTGAAGAAATTATTTTTTGATTTTTTGCATTTAGGACAAATTATTTTTTAGGCCTTTTGCACTTCTCATTCTCCTCTTTTTTTTTTCTCCCCCTTTTTACACTTAGAATGTTTCTAAAATTTTCTCGAAACGAAATGAACCAAACCCCAAAGAACCTCCCACAAAAAATAATCGAAATGCTGAAGTTTATTGTTGTGACATAACTTTTGAATATATTGCATCCTCTTTGTGTTGAAGTATTCTTCTACAGCTATTATGGAGTCTTATTTTGGAGGTAGTTTGTTTCCCTATCCATGATGAAATACTCCTATAATGTCATCAGATTCTGAGTCAGGGGATGCTTCGAATGCGGAGCTCCAGCTGATCAGGGAAAAGGACATTCCGAACATCGAGAAGGCCAACTCAGATGATCTGTATGAACTGATGGAGGCCATGATGAGCAAAACGAAAGCTTCTACAGGAATAATCTGGAACACCTTTGAGGAGCTTGAAAAGGATTCATTGGCGAAAATTAGAGAAGAAATATTAAAAATACCAGTGTTCCCCGTAGGGCCTCTCCACAAGAGCTCGTGTAACCCTGCCAGCAGCCTCTTAGTTCATGACCGAAGCTGCATGGGGTGGCTTGACAAACAAGCTCCTAAGTCTGTCATCTATGTGAGCTTTGGAAGCTTTGCTTCACTCAAGAAAAAAGAACTGGAGGAGGCAGCATGGGGTTTAGCTAATAGCAGGCAGCCCTTCCTGTGGGTGGTCCGACCTGGCTTGGTTGGATCTGAACAAGTCGAATTGCCAGAGGGGTTCGAAGAAGAAATCGAGGACAGAGGAATGGTAGTTGAATGGGCACCCCAACAGGAAGTACTGGCACACGAAGCGGTAGGAGGCTTTTGGACCCATTGCGGTTGGAATTCTACACTAGAGGGCATATGCGAGGGGGTTCCACTGCTGTGCTGTCCTTGTTTTGGGGATCAGAAAGTTACTGCTAGATATGCCAGCCATGTTTGGGGGATTGGGGTCCAACTTGAGAACGGATTAGAAAGGGGAGACATTGAAAGGGAAGTGAGAAAGTTGATGGTTGAAAAGGAAGGGGAAGAGACGAGGAAGAAGATCAAGGCTTTCAAAGAAAGTGCAGAAAAGAGTTTAAGTGAAGGGGGCTCCTCCAGTGAGTACTTTAATAGGTTTGTGGATCTTATAGCAGCACTCTAGTCTAATAATGGGTGTTAATGTGTTATCTTTGGAACATGCGGATTAATCACTCTTATTTATTGTATGGGAAGAGTTTTTCTTGACTCCTATACATGGGAGCCATTTACCGACACCAAAGGCACACAAGCTGATGCACGTTAGAATCAATATTATTTATGCTAATGTGCGATAAGGTGTACAATTTTGAATATTAATGACTCTCACTTTTATACATAGCTTATGTAGGGCTCAATATCGGGGGTTATTATGGTACCCCATCTGGCCAACATTAATAGCTCTATCTGATTTTTAAAAAGAAAATATAATTAATTTATTTAAGAAAATTAAATAGAACTATATATTTAGGATAAAGGGAGTACTAAGCTAGTCACTAGTTAGATCCTATACACTTATAGGCCATGACACCTTAGTATTATAAAAAATTCTTTTTCTTATATTTTTTTAATTTATTAGAAGATTCATTTGTATGTAATTGTACAAAATTTAAATTTGTTGAGATCCTATGCAGGCATGTATTGAAGGTTCTCAACTTCAGAAATATTCACGTGTTTCTATCTAAATATATTTTAAAGAAATGAATAGGGGAAGCTAAAAGTGGAATTATATTTGATAGTCATGAGTTTAAAAGACAAATTAATCCTAATGTATTAATGACTAGACGTTATAATGAGTTATGCCAAGACTATATAATAATACTATCAAGGGCTGCTAAGATAGAAGAAGGATATTTGATTGTTGAAGAATATAAACATAAACTTATGAAGGTTATTGAAGAAAGCTCAAGTAGAATGTCCAATACTACTACCCCAACTATCCCCACATACATAAAGAATGTATTATATGTTACTAGTAATTAACATAATGATACTTTTAACAAGTTGGAAAAAATAGTAAAAGGAGCCAAAAAGAGGAAAAAAATGGTCGTGAGGGTTGTAGCACTAGAAGGATTCAAAGTTGTCTTAATAAAAAGTCATAAAAAAATTGGAACAAAAAGGCAATTTCAACCAATTTAACCCAATCCGCTTCATGCACTCTAGTTATAGAGGTGAAATTCAAACTATATAAATTATTCTTCTATATTATAAACTAGTGGAATTTTTTTAAGCTAATACCTATAAATATGTTTATTAGGGAATGCCACATTCAAATGCAATTAATATTAGTCTTCTGAATTCTTAGCAACTTTATACAAATGATATTCTCGGTCAAGGTTCTTACACACAATTACTTCAGGTAAATTAACTATTCTCTATCATGAATTTTAGTTTTTTTATATACAATTAAGTATATTAACTTTGATATTTCCTTATAGCAAGCTTGTGCAAACTCCCATTTATGTCAAATAAATAAAAGTGATATTTAACCACTCAGGTATTGTCTCATGTTTAAGGAACTTTCTAGTATATCATATATATCTTAAACATGTTTGTTTGACACCCTATGCAAATTAGCCTCTATCCATGTCAATTTCGTTAGCATGATTATTGAAGAATATAAAGTTTGTGATAATTTATTGGGGCGGAGACAAAGGAGGGCATCTTGTATGTACTTACTGGGCCCGTGAGAGGGAGAAGGGGCGGTGACCGACAACACGAGGTGAGATGAACAGAGATAAAAATAAAGAAGTTGAGAAGGTAATTAAGGGTATTTTTGTCTTAATATAAAATTTTAAAATAATAATAAATTAATAAAAAAATTATAGTTAACGTTAAAAATCCCTATATTTTTTTTACAAGATAAGTTAGAATCATATTTTCTTTAATGCAAGCCCCACAAAAGAAAAAAACAAATGTCGTTTCCCAAATGCCATCCGATATCACGTAAGACTACGTGACAAAGGCCTCCGTGGTGAATTAGAATTCAATGAAGTTCATTCTTTGTCTTTCCTGGTTGTCACCTTGTATATATTTTGTCGGCAAGGATTTGAGATTCTCTACTTTTTTATTTAAAAATAGATATAAATTAAAAGGGTGTGGGTTTTCACCTTGGTTCTTTTCTTATGGTCATGATTTGACTGTGAGGGTGCTCCATCTCTGTACCCGCTGAAAACTAGAACACTGATTATATTCCTAAGTTATTTAAGAGAAGAAGTGAGGCGTTTGAAACCCAGTTACAGGATGGAAAATGATGCTCCTACTTTCTCTATATCAAATTCTTACTCTAGCTTTTAAATAGACAGAAAAAAGTTGATGTCTCTATTATAAGTTTCTCTATCTAATTAAAATTTTAATATAAAAAATAAATAGGAAAATCAGCTTACTTATAAGTAATTTGTTGGACCATGTCTCATGTGTATTTGTTGGAGTATATTTATATTTCTTGTGGATTGTGTGGTTCCAAGTTTCCACAAAGTAGATGCTACTATATCTTGTGCTCGTCTTGTTCTTCGTGAAAGTGTCCTAATTTGAAGCGAGGACCATGCCATTGTAATTGGTGTTTTCTTTATTTATTAGAGTAACCTGAATTTCATAACACGTATAAATGAAAAAAATATTTTTAGCTAGAAAAAATATCCAAAGAAATTGGTCGATTAAAAAAGTTTTATCAAAAAATAATATTCATAACATAAGCGTATTTTCGCCTCTCATTAGACAAGAAATTGAAGGTGAGTCACACATAACATAACAAGGTAGAAATTCGTTTTTTCCCTATCCAATCATATTAACTTTTAATATAAAAAAAGTAAAATAGGAATATAATTTATTAATGGGATAACTAGCTAGTGTAAATTAATGACGAACTAACTTCTGACCACCTTTTGCTGGAGAGGTGGATGAAGAACGGCCATGGATTTAATATCCTCAATTAGCCTCGTCAAGTTGGCGACCGACGACCCACCCGGGCCAACAGCCCTCGCGGCAAGCCTGGCCATGCTGGCCGCCGACTCCTGCAGCTGCGTAGTCTTCTTCCCTTCCATCAACTCAACTACCATCTTCTCCACCGTCTCCCTATCGCATCTGTCCTTCATGTCCAATCCCAGCCTCCACACCTCACTCACAAACCGGCTGTTTAGCTGCTGGTCCGCGAAGAAGGGCCAGCACAGCATGGGCACTCCCGCCACCACGCTCTCCAGCGTCGAGTTCCAGCCACTGTGCGTCAGAAACCCTCCTACTGCTCGGTGGTTTAGCACCTCCTCTTGCGGAGCCCAATCTACCAGAAACCCCCTCTCCCTAGTCCCCTCCGCCAGCTCTGTCGGGATCTGCTGGCCCAGCTTCTCCTCCCCCGCCACCAAATCGGGCCGTATGACCCACAAGAACCTACTCCCGCTGTTTATCAGCCCATGCCAGAACTCCATGAGCTCGTCCCGGGTGACGATCGTGTAGCTTCCGAAGCTGACATAGAGAACGGATTTCGGTGGCTGGGCGTTTAGCCACGCTATGCAGCTTCTGTCTTCTTTCCTGAGGCTGGTTGTGATGGTGGCGACAGTGGCGGTGGAAGGAGGGAAGTTCGAGGGCCGCGACTGTGCGAGCTTGGAGAGGAGAAGAGCGTGGAGGGGCCCGAGCGTGTAGGTGATGGGGCAATGGTCCCGGATGTGGGAGAGAACAGAGTCCTCAAGCTCCTCGAAGGTGTTGAGGATGAGGGCGGAGGCTCGTGGGGTGCTTCGAGTCTCGGTGAGCACGGTCTGAATGCCTGGTTCGCTTATTTCTCTGACTCTACAGAAGCTTGGGAGATCCCTCCGACGCAGAAACGTTTCCATCCCTGGCACGCTTCGTATACCCATATCCATATCCGCTTCATCTTCCAAATATGAACCAAAACATTTAATGTTAGTACATACTACGCATAAACACCTGATCAAAATCCCAGACCATTCATAATATTAAACTACCAGGAAATGGGAGCTCGCCAGCTTCGACAAGACTTGGTATGCAGAAGTATGCCCAGAAGCTGCAGGCACTTATTGTACGAAATGCAATGATCGGAATGCCCAGCTCTGCTGCTACATCACTTGTGAAGGAGATCATGATTCCATCGGCTATGATGCAGGTAACAGCGTCGGACTGCTGGCGGCCGGAAACAAGCAAGTCTCTAAACTTGTGTTTGGTGTGTGTCTTCAAAGAGCCGAAGAGATCCGAAAGCATATCCGCTGAGCGGGGATGATCAGGCCGAAGGCCGTCGGAGATGGAGCGAAACTGTAAGCTGGGGCAGCGGCGGTCGAAGTCGGCGTTTTGGAGAAGACGATCTTGATTATAGTCGAAGTTGAGAAAGGTGACGCGCAGACCGGACATGGAGAGGAGTTGGGCCAGCCTGAACATGGAGTTCACATGCCCCTGCCCCGGGAGAAAATTTTCAGTGTGCGACGCACACCGCGCTGTATTTCACCACTTCAAACACAGACGTATCAGTATGATCCGGCCCATATGAAAACCGGCACATGCGGATAGTTTTTTTCTTTTACGACGTCGGGAGTCCGTTACTTTTGACGTATTTATTTTAAATTTAAAATTTAAACATGGCCTCTCTACCCTCGTTGCCTTTCCCTCTCCGTCTATGCCTTTGGAGTGCCTCTATATCCTGGCAAGAGTTGGCTAGCTACAGCTTCTACCATGGACGCGGGGTCATGTGCAACCCCGCAGGCGCTGGTGCTGACCCGAATGCCTCCTACCTCTCCATTCTCAATCTCTCCTCCTCCCAATCCACCACCCTCATCGCCTTCACGCAGAACTTCTTTGACCCCCAAGCCCACCTTGCCTCTGGTCTGGCGCCACCGACTGCTGCTAGTGGGTCCATGTTTACTACGACCTGACCGCCTCCCTTGTCACCGCCCTCGACCTCTCCGGTCTCAATCTCTCCCCTCCCACCCCGACTGGTTTGCTTCTCTTATCAGTCTCAGCGGGCATGTCTCTCTTAAGCTCTCCGTAAACAACTTTAGCTCCTTCCCCATACCTGCTAGCCTTGTTCGCCTCCCTCGCCTTGCCTACCTCACCTTTCCAATGCCGGGTTCTCTTGCCGGATCCCCCCCGAGCTCGGCCACATTCGGACGCTGGATTCGCTAGATTTGTCTTTTTCAATTTACCTCACCCACGCCACGGATAGGCTGAGGCTTGACGACTCCGCATTCTTTTCTAACCTGCCTGAGCTGGAGGAACTCTACCTAGATGAGGTCAACCTGTCATTGACGTTGCGTGGGATGAATTGTCGGGCTCTGTTTTCTGGGGCCCCTAAGCTGCGCGTTGTAAGCCTCTCCAGGTGTTATGTGAATTGTCCCTTAGATACCCTGGTGAACAATCTGAGCCGCGGCTGTGTCATTGTTATACTAAAACGGTTTCTATTGATTCTTTTGCTTGATAAGGCCTATTGTCAAAATGCAACTATGTTTATTTTTGCAGGCAAACCAGCGGATAATGGATGCAGTTGCAAATAGACTGCAGATTGCCCCTAAAAATGTGTTAGCTAATTTGGCAAATTACGGCAACACAAGTGCTGCATCCATCCTTTTGGCATTGGATGAAGCTGCTTTGTATATTATCTGGAAGAAGATTTTTCTATGGACTTAGAGTTAGAGCTTGGACGCTAGCCTAACTCAACACTAGTTTAGCTAAAAATCTTACTTTTAAGAGCTAAGTTATAAGGAATTGTGTCTCTTGCATTGGTTATTATGTTTGGATGCTTCTGGTTTTGCTTAATGGCTCACAAATAAACATAATATTGGTTGTCCTGTGGTCAGTTCACCTAGTATTGAAACCTTGTGTTTAGTGTATCATCACAAGTCCACAATTAAATTCTGGTCAGATATGTGATTACGGGAGCTGGGAGCAATTTATAAAATCTTCTTCTTCTTGTAATCAGTTGTCTTGATAGGATTTCTTAATGTTGTAATAGAAAATCGACTGTTCTAGGAAAGCTTTTGATTTGTCTCCTGCTGCTAATATAACGTACAGGTAGATGAGTTGCTAAATCAAAGAGACACTATTCACTCTTCATTCACAGTGATGCGAACTGCTAATGGTTCTAGCGGCAATAGTGGTTGCAGCAAAGCTCATGATGAGGCCAAGGCTAAGAGTCCAGCAGAGGATGGAACTTTTGACGGGAAGGACAAGTCATCAGCCAAGAAAAAGTGATTCAATTTTAATATAAGAGGTTCTGATAAGAAGGTTGGCTGAAGGAGTATGTCGAATACTATGACTGGCTCGGCTAGTGGCAAATTTTTTTACTGGAAGAGTTCTTCCTACGTATTATTATGCAGCAATTCATTGGGTTGTTTCTATTTGTTTATATTCGTTATGCATAAAGATTTATAGACCTGTGTGTTTACCATATCATAAATAGCATTTGTACCCTGTATGTCGTTGTCCATTAGAACTGAGCTGATTTATTAGCTCCCTATTGGTTTGTGTATCAATTTTATTAGGGAAACCTGAGCTGTAAGTTAAAAGAAGAAAATTAATGTCTAATTCTTGTTGAACGTTCTGATTGGAGTTGAAGAGCATTTTTCAAGATTGCCGGGGAATAGCTTCAGATTGTCAATGCGCCAAGATTATCTCATCTTTCATTTTTACTAATAGTGAGCTGATCTGTTTGTTGACCGCATTTGATACAAGTTAAATGCAAACAAAAGTAGAATCGGTTGAACTCGTTTAGCTCTCAATCTCTTGAGTCTATAAGGCAGAAGCCCAACCAAATATGTTGGCCAATAGGTCATGTACATATTCAGTATCTTGCTTACAAGTTTTGACCTAGCGACGTAGGAAGACCGCCTTCTTTTCTGTACATTGCATCAATTCATCCAACCTCAATCAATCAAATAAATGAGGTAATTTTCAATTCTTTCACCTAAAAAATCACATTTGCAACATTTTTTTGTAATTCATCCATGATATCATTGGCTAGAATTTGGCAAATTGGAGCTATCTTGACTTCTTGTAGTGTAATTAGAATACCCCTGCAAGATTACCACTTATTTAATATATCTTACAAAGAAATATATTAATATGAGCAAAGTACATGATAGGTACCTGACTCAAATGAGGCATGGAACAACTAGTTTGTAACAAACTTGTAAAAGACATATTTGAGTATCTAGACATCTGTATTAAAAGTTAAGTATGAGTAGTTATAATGCTTAAATAATAAGAATAATATAAAAATAAAATAAATACCAAGTTAGTTGCTGATATATTTTTGTAGACATTTGGTGGAGGTATGCCAAACACAGAAGAAAACTACAAACAAAATTTTGCATTAAGTAATAAAAATATATGTAAAATAAAAGCTTCAATAAGTAGCACAAATACTTGCTTTTGGCCATTTCCGCTCACTTGCAACCCAAAAGGATTTGGAGGTATTATCATTGAAGACTCGCCTAATCCAAAAAAAATGCATAAATATATTATCTCTCCCATTGAATGTCATAAACTTGCAAAAATGGATTTTTATATGATTGAAAAAAATGGTTTTACCTGAAGTGGTGTTACTGAGTTGTTGAGTTGCATTTCTTACTACATTCATCATTGAAGACTCTATTGTTGCACCTAATCCAAAAAAATGCAATAAATGTATTATTCTCCCAATGAAGTTTATAAACTTGCAAAAATAGATTTGTATACAATTGAAAAAATATTTTACCCGTAATGGTGTTATTGAGTTTCTTAGTTGTATTTTTTCTTACGTTCCTTGACTTTCATTTTTTCTTCTCCAAAAAACTCTTCATTCTACCATATATTTGTCCCTTTTGTTTCAGACGTGGCGGATCAAGCACTGGGGTGTCAAAAGTTGATAAAGAAACGATTGTATCACCCAAAACTGTATCTCCCTCACTTGATGCTGCATGGATCTTCGCAGCTTGATTAAATATTTTGTCCATTTTATGATATGCAAGCTCGGTTGTGGCATCAGAATTGGCACAAAAATTCATTAGACTAAATGCTTTTCGCATTAACTTGTTCATCCGCATTGCCTTTGTTGAGTTTTGACAAGGATGTGCTTGTAAATTATTGTTCTCATCTATCACAAGCCCATGCTTTACAGCTTTGGTCCACCTTCTTAATAAATATTGCTCAGGAATTTTTTTGACACCATTCAAATTGAACACCCTCAAAGCGTGACAACACAACAATCCCAATGATTCAAACTGTTTGCAACTACAAGAGATGGAGAGTTCAGAGGGGTTAAATTGCACAATATGCTCTCGTTCACTATCTTCCCTTCTTAATTTATACATGTGATGCATCTCACTATGAATGACTTCAACTTCCACAGAAAGAGATTCTAAAAATTCATGTTGAAACATGCCAAAAAGTTTAAGTGTGTATACTTTGCATGCATGCTGAAGAATACCACTACTAGATAAAATACGAGGTTTGCCATTAACATTTCTATAGTCATCAATCACTTCTTCCTCACGCATCTTCTCCATCTTTTGATCATAGTGATGCACAAATTCAATAAGAGTCATAGTCTTACAAGCCATATTCTGAAATACATTATTTGTACTCTCACTTCTTTGACTGGACCTAATGTTGCATGAAAAGGTATCATGACTAAAAGCAGGAGCCCATTTCTCACGAATGTCATACAATTTGTGAAGCCAAGATTGATCAGAACAACCCCATTTCTCAATCATATTTTCCCACTTCTCCTCAAACTCATTTTCATTTTCACAATTGTATAAAAGATGATAAAACATAGCTCTAAAGCCAGGCTGATTATAAAGGCTAGAAATATTTGAAGTAGCATTTTTACAAATATGCCATTGACACAAGCGATGTCGTGTAGTGGGAAACACTTTTGCAATTGCATTTGCCATTGCATGGTCTTGATCAGTTAAAATGGTTTTTGGAGCTTACCATCCATGGACTGAAGAAAAGTTTCAAACAACCAAGTAAATGAAGATTTAGTTTCATTACTCAAAAATGCACAACCAAATAACACATTTTTCCAATGGTGATTTACCCCCACAAATGGAGCACAAATCATGTTATACTTGTTTGTACGATATGTAGCATCAAAAATCACAACATCTCCAAAACATTCGTAGTCTAATTTTGATAACCCATCTCTCCAAAAAAGGTTAGATATTCGGTTTTCATCATCAACCTTTACTGCATAATAAAACATTTGCTCAATAGCTTGCTTTTGCTTAAAATGGTTCATGAGGCTTTGACAATCACCTGTTGTAATCTGCTTTGCCCTTTCAACTTGGATAAAATTATGACAATCAGTTTCAGTAAAACCAACATTTTGATAACCACCTGCTTCATTCAACAAATATGCATATGTCTTGTTAGCCCTTATGCCAGCATCAGCCATGGATTTGATGACACCCTTACTAGTATCATGTATTTTACGTGCAGACCTCTATAAATGCCTTTGATTTGGTTCAACTAGTGGGTGATTATGCTCAGTAACTAACTGACTAACTTCATACACACCATTTTCCACTTTAAAAATTACACGGGCCTGACACCCACACCTAGTGTCTAGTCTTTCTGTCTTTTTTACTTCACCAGGATCGGTAAATTCTCTAAACCCCTCTTTCCAACACACAAACTTGTGTCCAATAAGTTCACATGTACCTCTTTTATAAGTCCTTTGACTCTTTCGAACACTAAATCCTTTGTTATATGCATACTTGTTATACAAATCAAAAGCCTCTTCTTCATTGTTGGCAACTATCCCAACTTTCAACTCCAGTTCCTCACTTTGGCTAGTTAAAAAAACATCATGTACTTTGTCATTATTCCCATCATAGTTTATTTCACTACAATTGCCACTAAATTCTAAACATATTTCTTTTCCTTTATGTGATGCCATTCTTGAATGCTTAACAAAAACTGCAATATCAATATTATATATTACGTGATGAACTACAGCAGTCTCTCATGGGCGTCCCATTTTTTTCTACCTTAAGCTTTTGTTTTTTTTTTAAACATCATCTATGTCATATATGTATATATTTGCTCTTTCTGGCTCAATCTTCTCCCACATACAAAGTACATATCTAAGTTACGATTATAATTTATAATTAATAATTTTTTATTAAAAATTTTTTTTGTGACTTGTGAAGGAATATACTTGTGGGGTCTACTTGATCTTGTACAAATTACACTATTAAGTGAATTACTTTATCTTATTTCCATTGCCCTTACACAGTAAGTATCTTGAATCCTTGATAAATAGTTTTTAATAAATAAAAACTTCTATTTTTTTATTACTTTAGAATTTAGTATGTGTTCTTTACGCAAACATTAGTCCAGGAACATATGAATCTCTTATTTTTTGTCTTATACATAACTTAAGATTGTATTTACACTTGCACAATAGTATGTTGTTTTACTAATTACTTTTTTATTTACTGCAACAAGGTGAATCACATGTATTTTCTTTGCTTTATTGCTTGTAAGAATTATTGTAAAAATCTATTGATAGTGTTATACTAACGAATTATTGTGTTATGTTGAATCTATGTATAGGATTTAGATTCTATGAACTTTTAGATTAAGATTAATTCTTGTTGAAACTAATTTCATTAGGTTTAAGGGGTAGTCATGGTTAAATAATCTATAATTGATATATTTTTCAAGAACAAGGCTTCTAATCAAGATTCTTTAACACTTTATGAAAACCGTCTTTCTAAGTTCCAAGGGTTGAATATAAAGAAGTTGATATTTCTTCTTTAGAGCGTGATCCAAGATTACGTCCATCAATGTGGGATGATCCTCTTACACAACATGATGATTATTCGACGTGCTTATATGAAATTAGGGTCTTATTAACCTGAACTAGTAATATCCATTATCTAGGTCAAAAAAGCATCTTCAAAAATTTAAATATTCTTCGTTTAAACTTTTTCTTACTTGGATAGAGTATTCCCCCTCAAGGGATGTAGCACTCTATCTACCTTGCTATCTTTTCAACAATAACTCAGATAAATCAAATACATTTGTTAATGAAGGCTTCTGCAATTGGAAGAAAGTTAATGACGGAAAAAATTATTTATTCTCGAGCCATGTAGATAAAGGCCCGAACTCAACACATAAAGTTGTTGAGCATTCTTGTATTGACTTAATGAAACATCAACAACATATTGAGAAGGTTATTGAGAAGCAAACATCTCAACAAGCTGCAGATAATTGTCTTGAGACTGAAAACATCAATTGGCACTATTAGATGGTTAGCATATCATGCATGTGCTTTTAGAGGTATTGATGACTGTCGTGATTCAAAAAATTGTGGTAACTTTCTTGAATTACTCAATATTTTAGCATGCTGCAATGAAAATGTAGCCAAAGTCGTGGAAAATGCTCCTATAAATGCTAAATAAACTTCTCCTACAACTTAAAAAGAAATTTTACATATTATAGGGAGGAAAATTAAAAATAAAATTTGTGATAAAATTGGTAATGCAAAATTTTGTGTAATTGTTGATGAAGTAAGGGATGAAGCCAAAAGAGAACAAATGACTCTTGTTTTGAAATTTGTTGATAAAGGCGGTTTTGTACATGAGTAATTCTTTTATCTTATTCATGTACAATGACATTGACTTTAAATAATAAAATATTAGATGTTATTTCTCATTGTAATCTTAGTATCCAAAACATTTGTGGTCAAGGCTAGAAGCTAGCAATATGCGAGGTGAATGGAATGCATTACAAGCTTTATTTATAAATAATTGTTTATATGCATATTATAGTCATTGTTTAGTTCATCGTCTCCAACTAGTACTAGTAGCGGTGTCTAAGAGATGTCATTCATGTTCATCAATTCTTCTCAAAATTGGTGTTTATAGTAAATTTTGTTGGTGCTTTATACAAATGCTAAGTAGAACTACAAGCTACCCAAGTTGATGACATTGCACGCATGTTTTCCATTGATAAAATTAAATCTTGAAGATGACTTAATTAAATTGGAACTTTACAATGGCAAGTAGACACTTGTTGCGGACCTCATTTTAGTTCAATTTGTAGCTTAATAAAGATGTTTAACACATTTAGCATAGTTTTGAATAACATAGTTAAAGAAGATACTAATTATTCTCAACAAGGGGATGCAACTTTAGCTTATGATTCTATAATATCTTTTGAACTCGTCTTTATTTTACATATTATATAATATGTGATGAAAATTATCAATAAGTTGTGTAAAGCTTTACAACTTAAGTTTCAAGATATTTTAAATGCAATGCATTTAGTATCTATTACATAACAACTCATTCAATATTTAAGAGATAATGGTTGAAATGTTATGCACAAAAAAGTAATATTATTTTGTCAACAACATGAAATTGATATTCCTGATTGGAATTATCGTTATGTTGCAAATCAAAATAGAGCTTGTCTTCAACAAGAGTTTGTTACACTTGAACATCATTATCGGAATGATAAATTTATGGCTACAATAGATTATCAATTATAAGAGTTAAATAGCAGGTTTAATTAGAATATAGTAGAGTTGTTGATTCTTAGTTCTGCTTTGAATCCTAAAGACATTTATAAGTCATTCAAAGTAAATAATATTTACAGATTAGTTAAAAGTTTTTATCCGCAAGATTTCATAGAGCAAGAGAGACATTGTTTGAAATTTCAATTGCAACATTATGGGTATGATGTTACTTAACATCCTCTTTCATAAAAATATGATAGAACTTTGATAAAAATTAGTATGAATTGGAAATTCAGAAGTTTACCCTCTCATCTACCAATTTATTTGCCTTGTATAAACTCTTCTTGTTTCAGCATCCTCTTTTGTAAAAAGGGTCAACTATTACAGAACTTTGACAAAAATTAGTACAAACTGGAAATTCAGAAGTTTACCCTCTCATCTACCAATTGATTTGCCTTGTATTAACTCTTCTTGTTTCAACAACAACTGAAAGAGCATTCTCATCTATAAAAATTATAAAAAACAAACTTCACTACAAGATGGAGGACGAATTTCTTGCTAATTGTTTGATAACATATATTAAAAAAAAATGCAGATAAGATTACCACAAGTGCAAATATTGATGAATTTTACGAAATGAGTAAGTGTTGGGCACAACTTATTTCGTTGGGGTTTTGGTAACAACCAACTAGCCTTAGTCTATGCCAAATGTCCCAATTAATTTTTTTATACTTTGGTCACCTTGGATGTTTTTTCCATGCTTCGTCCCTGGCCTCAGGCCACCACTCCGATTAATTACTCCATCGTTGTCATTTCTCTGCCTCAATATATAGCATGTCCGGATGCACAAAGGCTTATATTTATACACGAACAACATAGATGTCTCTTAATTAGTAAGAATTGAGATGACGAAATGCTGAAGTGAGTGCCAAATTAAGAGAGGACTCGGGTGGTTTATCTGTACAACAGTACATACTGCCCTGGTAACTATACCAAATATTTGGTCAAGATGGAGGCCGTATACGCTTATTTGATTATGGATATGAATATAAGATATATGTGATGCTGGGAAGAATTTTGCCCATGTTCGAACACAATCTTATTATCTTACTCACAAGAAAATAAAACAATTATGATATTCGATAAAAAAAGCAAATGATATAAAAGCATTTTCTTTACGCGTGCAGCAAAATAAACATATATGATATGGTAAAGAGTGGGGGAACAAGGGGGATTCAATGAAGCATTCTCTTCAACCATGCAACAAAATTTAGGATATTCTGATTAGCCGCCCCCCATTATTGTTGATAGAATTAAGAAACTAATTTTCCACGACTAGAAGTCAATTAATGATAAAAAGGCCGATCAATCCATATCATGGTGCCCCCCTTTCTAATCCTTATTGGATATGTTTTTCTCATAGGGCTCAATGACTAGAGTCCATGATTGTGTATATAAGCTTAAAATAATAGTTACCAGGTGACCATGTTAACGTTCATGTGTACTATGCTACAATCGTTATACACGTTCGCCATGGACTCTGTCACTCTGCTCCCTGGAGGCTAGATGCGTCCATCCCTTTTTGTCACACTCCCCCTCTGAAGACCTGTGTATAGTGCCCACTTTTGGAGTCGTAGAGCAGCAATTGAGAGGGGAATCCCTTTCCGCGTGAGTAGGGAAGAGTCCGTAATTGAGTTGAACACTTGCATCTCGTTCTTTATCATTTTTCAGGCAGTCATTGTCATTAGAGAGAAGAGACTGCCAATTTTGGAGAACACAAACAAGGGAAGGCGGATGAAGGCTAAAACAAGGGAGGAACAAGAGGTGTGAGTACTTGTTCCTCTCATAAACAACACCAAACAAGGGGAGCAAAGCCCAAGCTTTCATTGTGAGGTTTTTTTCTCTCTCTTTCTTCTTTCCTTTACTGGTGACATCCTAGCTGCTGTTGGTGATACCAGCTTTGGGAGAAGTGTGTATGTGTTTTTTATCCTCACTGGGCAAGAATGTGTTGACACGAAACGGATTGGAATACTCGCCCATTTGAATCAGTGGTAAGACACAAAGCCAAACATCTCCTGTCGAGACTTGACAATGATTAAGTAAATCATTTAGTCCTTATTGGGAAGGTTCCCTTAAATAAATACCTATGACTATGAGGGAATATAATCCTCTTACGTAATGACCCTCACATAATGGGCTCGCCAGAATGTCATGCAAAAGTTAGTTCTCACCAACACTCCAACTTCTAAGAATTCACAATCCGGCCCGCCAATCAGATTCTGAAGAAGGAAAGAAGCTTGCTTCGTGATGCCATTCTCCAATTACTCTGACAATCACCTTCTACAACAGGAAAGGTCGTCTGTGTTGAGAAAGGCAAATGTATAATCTTAATAGATATTGTAATTTCGATTCCAATCCTGTCAAAAATGTGATACATAATTGTAATCTATTCCTTTTAAATTGCTCCAAACCATATTGGATAGGGATCCAACATTTACATGGTACTTGAAGTCCAGGACAAGCCTGCCTTCAACCTCATGGCACCTCTACTCACATGGCCGTTGTCCAAACCGCCACTTTCCCCCTATCTCACTGTGTCCACCGAGCCCTTCATCAAACACTCTTCAAAATTATCTTTTGTGGAAGACACAGGTCTTACTCCATATCTTTCGAAGCTCTAATCTCCTTGGCTTTGTTGACGGCTCCATGACTAAACTCCCGTCTCTCCTTAATGATGCTCCTAATCAAGCCCACAGGCAACATATTTACCTTGATCAAATGGTATTTGGGTGGCTCTCGTGGGAAGTATTTTTTATGCTCCTTGCTCATCGTAAACCTAGTATAAAGAATGTATGTGAAGCGCCCATTTTTGAGATTGACAATACACACGTTAATGCATGTTATATAAGTATTACTTTGCTAACATATGCTAGTGTGTATACCATCGATCTTAAAATTAAATGTTTCACAGGTGTTTCTTATGCTTAGCTCATTGTCAGAGCAAAAACATAAAAAACATTTCGGCTTTGGTGCTCTTTTTTTGACGTTTTCATTCTGCTTATTGCAGGCATGCCTCCTAGTCTATAAACTTCATTGAGACCATATTCGAGACTCATTCTTGCGCACACATACAACACATAAAAACTGAGTTCTATTCTCTCACTAAAGGCACCAAGTTGATCATTGTGCATGTTTAGTATGCCAAGATGTTTTTTTTCTGCTTTGCTTATGCGAACAATATGATGGATGTTTAACTAATGCATTTTGAAGGGGTTAGGATCCTAGTATGACCCTGTTGTTGTTGCCATTAACGCGCAATAAGAATCTCACTCTCTTCACATAATTATTGGCCTTATGTTGGGGACATTGAACTCACATTTTGATGCAGGCAGAGTATGGACAAATGGACGAACTAAAGAATCATTCCAATAAAACTAATTCTTCATTTAAATATAACCAATCTAGGACAGATAAATTAAAATCACAAATTTAAGGGAAGAAAGGGTTATAGAGTTCGAATCCACGAGCTATTCTGAGTACACGGAAGTATTGGTCGAATGCCAAATCCAAAGCATAAGTGTTTCTATGAATCCAAAGATTGTAATGGAGAAATCTTCCCCATATACGATTCTTATGGACAATCAACTGCCTCTCAAATGAAATACCACTATTATTTATATTTTTTATTATTGGTTTACGCTTCATGGGCTTTATAGCTTGTGCTTCATAGGCTTTACTAGTCGGGCTTCTCTAGTATAATTTGTTTTGCTTCACGTTTCCTTTGATTGTTACCACCGTGCCCACCACCCCTACTGTCATTGTGGCGCAATTTGGCTCCAACCAGTCTTGTGAGGCAGTAATTAGTGTGGCATGGCGCTCACTAATTTAACTTATTAAAAGATGTTTACTTCAGGATGTGCATTATGCATATGCTCACATAGGCCGTTGGTTTTGAAAGATTCTTGTAGGGTGTTGCATATTTTTAAAACTCGGTCTTGACTTCAAAATTTCCTGAGTTTAACTCAACTTAATGATCTTTGGCAAACTCCATGAGGACTATGAAGTAACATGATTTTATGATTGCTACTATTGAATCCTAGAGTTGAACTCTAAAAACTCATCAAACTTCATTCACAAACATGATTCCATCTCATCTGTAATGTTTTCTTTTCAAATTTTGTACAATATAACTATATAATGATGATCTAATTATTACTCTTAGATGAACATGACAATATTCTAATAAATTAAATATTTGTACTAATTGAGATATAATGTAACATTGGCACCAGTGTTAACTTTTCTATACCTAATAAAACGAACTAATTTTATTACTTCTATTTACATATGCTCCATTTTACCCCCTTTGAGACTCATAGTCGACTTGCCTCAAATATTTTTGGAACCAAGTTCGAATCTCGAATTATCGAACATGGTGTATTGACTTTTGCAAAACTCAAATAGTGTTAGGCTAGGATCATGGGGATACAATAAAGAAAGCATTTTTATTATAAAAAACTGCAGATTAATTTCTCCACATTTCTATATAATTCAAATGGAAGAAGCTTGATTCATTAAAAAGAGAACTTTAGAAGAGATGTTATGAAAATTTTTTACATTAATATAAAAGTAACAGAGGGTTTTCCATGTGCTGATCAGATATTCAAAAGTTCTTTTAGAATTTTATAGCCTTTCAGCATGCGCATAGTTATTTTATCTGATTTGCTAGCAAGAGGCTCACTACCAGCAACTGCTCATACATCTTCAACATTCTAATAGATGCTTGACCTACCAACTGATTGATCGGTAGTCAAGTAAATTAATGCCTAGTGATTAGTTGATTATCTGGTGGCGCAAGTGGTCCTTAGCCAATCAACAACCAGAGAAAGGCAGAAAGCCCCACCAAATGTGTGACGCATTAAGGAAATACTGTTAAACATCTGTTTCAATCAAGAAAACTTTAATTTCGTACAAAACTGGCTACTTTATCACAGTCACATTTATCATTTTGGACCCACATTCAATTCCTAAGTCCTAACATTGTGGTGATCATGCAACCGCTCAAAGCTAAAGGCCGATGTCAGTATTCAGTGGGGGCAGAAAGATTATAAGAACCGTGTGAACTTATGCAAATAATTGCTTTATTAGTTTGAGCTTAATTGGGTAGAATAAGCTTTTTTGAGATCTTGGTATCAATATTACCTACAGCGACGTCCGAAAGGAATTACTGGTTTGCTGTTGAACTCGAAGAGATGGAATGCGACTACATAATTTGGGTGGTAGAATACGGCCCGGTTGAATTTGGTGGGGAAATGCTTCCTATTCTCCACCATGCTTACTCCTTATCTAATGCAGGACAAATAACGCTAAATAACCTAATCTAGCACCCAGCCCATGAAGCCCAGTCCATTCAGTGAAGCCTATGAGGAATGGAGTGTCCATTCTATGAAGAATGGAAAGTATAAGTGCCTAGATAATTTCCATATTGGAGAGGATCGATGGTATTTTCTGAAACTGACTTTGTCTTCCTCCGTGAAAATTGAATTCGGAGATGGATTTCTCCTACATCAACTATGTGAATTCAAAGAAGCTCTTGTAAATTTGGCATTCGTCCAATACCGGGATAACTTGTGGATTCGAACTCTGTAACCATTTCTTCTCCTCAAATCTTGTATTTTTTTAATCAGATCTTCGTTGGAGTTGGATGGAATTGCACCGAAGAGCTGAATCATTATATTCTGTGCTTACTTTTTATCCGACTCCACATAATATTCCAACCACAGGATGAAATGTTCACATCTACATGAATGAAAAGCCTCCTCATTTGATGGTCAGAGTGCAGAAGTAGGAAAAACAGTAGTACTGATCAGGTTTAGCATTTGGTGAAGCCCACTTTTTTCTGACAATTGGTAGTGCCCTTTTGCTATAAGCCTTTCAGGCCCCAAGCTTCCTTTCAGCAGTGCATGCAATGCATCTTAATTGTCTTCTAATAATATGTTTTTTTCTGTAACCTTCTAATAATATGCTTGAGAGACTGAAACTTATGTTATTTCCACGGATGGCTTTAGCCATAGTCATGCAGTGCTTGTAATTTGGACTCCGCAAGACAAAAATAAAATGGCGAGTCCCACCCACTGATACAATCGAGGTCATGGTGACCTCAGATGGGTCCATTTCTAGTTTCCATTATGGACAGAGGAATCCAGCAGCAATATGCTGTCGCATTTGAGAAAGAAAGATGGATCCATCCTCAAGGACGATTTCCATGTGTCTCGAGTAAATAACGTCCGTGGCCACGGCTGCCATGTCGGTAGCATCGCATATATACCACGACGGGGTGAAGATATGTAATCATTCTAGTGAAGCTCGTGGGGAAGATATGTAACCAAGCATTAGTGTTGACACTTTATGCACTTGTTTATAAAATATGTGTGCATATGTGCCATTGATTTCTCGTGACAGACGGCCAAGAGCGGCTACGTTGGTGAGTCTTCACCCGCTAATCACCGATCACGTATCGCCTCGCTGAGAGACTAGTTAACCTCACGTATCTATGATAGTCCAAGGACTCGCTTTGCGTCATGCCACTGGCAGCTATCTGGATTCCGGAGACGACACTCAGGAGTCATGAAACCTCAAATATAAATGGTCAGCCTTAAGAGGCGCTGCATTCTGCAAGCAAAATAATGGCGTGCCGTGATTTTGGTAGGAGATCGACTTCACGATCATGCTTGTGATGCCGGGGTAACTCTCAGCAGAGTTCCGAATCAGTCAAGCCTTGTAAATGACCCAGACCCACCCGCATCAGATCAACACATGCCGTTCCACCCACCGACACTGAACAAGCCTGATATAGCCCACCGTGGTTGTTACAATTTAATGGACGCTTTTTGGTATTTTGTGCTAAAGTGATTTACTACTGTAATTATCGTTTTTGCCATGTTAAAAGAAGCCAGTCAATAATTTCAATACTACATGTTTCAACAATAACATTGGAGCGGATTCCTTGAACAAATGAACTGTCGGTTTCTACCAAAATCGTGACTACCGCGATTAACTTGACTTGCACTTCTAGTTGGGCGGTTCAGTATA
Source organism: Saururus chinensis (assembly GCA_035235625.1). Classification (NCBI taxonomy): domain Eukaryota; kingdom Viridiplantae; phylum Streptophyta; class Magnoliopsida; order Piperales; family Saururaceae; genus Saururus; species Saururus chinensis. Next base: position 42,277,639 of record CP141145.1, read on the forward strand.
CGTACGTTTATTATAGACCTCTGGTCTACTTTTATAGTGAAAGAAAGAGGAGAAGAGAAAGATTATGGCTAAAGAGATTAAATTAAAATAATTAAATTTTTTTTAAAAAATAAATAGGGCAAAGCCCCTATATATGTATAGATAATTAAAAATTCTTATCTTAATAGAATTTGTAATCATAATAGGTATAATATTAGCTTAATTTTAATAAAAATAAAATTATAATTATACTAAAATATTATTAATAATTAACTCCTACTTATAAATGGTTGCAGGCGGAACCCAACTTCTAGGACGGGTCATAGTATTCACCTCACTTTCGCTCCACCTTGGCCTTAAAAGGTGGTATTCAGTTCTTGAGACGGAATGAATAAGCGTGAAGCTCAACTCTAACTAACAACTTCAATTGGGCCCACCAATGCCTAACCACACGATGACTCCATGGGATCCCAAATTCCCAATAAAGTAGCAGGCAAACTTGAGGAAGAAAGTTTATGAGAGTGGAACCATAGAACAGGCCGGTCCAGACATGAGCTCGTGTAACAAAGGATCTCCTTTAGACCTACTAGAAGAGAATTGTGTATGAGGAAGAGAGTCTCTGAGAGTGGAACCATAGCACGGGCCGGTCTAGACATGAGCTCATGTAACAAAGGATCTACGTTAGACCTACTAGAAGAGAATTGTGTAGAACAACATATCAGCATGAAGTGGAATAGATATAGACAGGTTCATACTTGTGATGTGGCCCACTACATAAAACTAAGTTTGTCCCCATTTAGAGGCTGAAATTAGGAAGTCCTGGATGAAAGAAACAACTGGTGGGAGACAATCGATCGGCTTTAGAAGCTTGCAGGGTGTCTATCAGAACAAGGCCGGAATTGAAACCACCAGAGATAGAAGCCCTCCATGGTCAAAGGCATACGCACGTAGACGACATAGGCGTAGGCTTAGGCATGGATGTGGTTGGAACGCGGGAGAGGATAGGGCGGCCTTGGGCAAGCGGAACAGGGTGGAGGCAGGTGCCTGGCTGAGGAGAAAGAGGAGGCATATGGAAGAAGACCATCGTCCTATGCCACCACTACTACTGCTCCAAGCATGACTGTAGCATGGCAAATCTGGCGCAAGAAGTAGTTTGTTGGTGTCAATGGGAAAACTGTAAGGGCCGCCAATTAGCGTGTCGGCAATCCTAAATGAGGTGAGGGTTGTAGGGTGCCTATGTGCAATAGTCAGGCATGACCGATGGATTGGCTAGTTGTATCATTGACAACTGTAAAAAAAAATTTCTTCTCAAGGATTGCCCCAACCCCAAAATCTAATACTGGCTGCAGGAGTAATAGAAAAGTCACAACTTGGGGTCCCGAGATGAAAATGGATGCCTCGCAGTAGTAGGAAGTTGAGGATGACGAGGACAGGGGCGCCACCGACTTGAGCATGGGTGTGAACAAGGGGCAGAGAGGCCGGAGTTGATGGGTTGCGGCGGCAAAGAATGGTGGTGAGGAACATAAAGCTCTGTTCGGACATGGATGCAGCTTGATCTGGGGCAGAGTTGTGGCTGTCAGTGTATGTCTAGTGGAGGAGTCCTAGGCTCGCTGTCATAGTCGATTGTTGAACCGTTGGTGTCATGGGGAAGCTAGGCGGTGCGATGCATGACAGCGGAAGTAGATCTAGCCGCAAGAAGAGGAACGGCTTCTTAGACCACCCGATCAGCCGCAAGAAGCACGAGCAACAAAAGGAGAGGCGACGGGTCATTATGAAGAAGAGGGGCGGGCAATGCATCTAAGAGGGAATACATCTCTACTACGACAGACAATTATGATGTTTTTTTGTCGACGATGGGCTTCTCCTTAACAACATATTATCCTTTAACAACGGGGTATCTTCTTCTTACACAGATTGGTTTTCCATGAAAGGTAGTTTGTCTTTGGGCTGTAAAGTAAGAGTGGCTAATCGTCTACTTCGGCTTCAACGAAGGCTTCCTTCCGTTCAAATACCAATTGCGCAAGAATGCTTACATGGTACGGTTGTTGTGGACCTTTGCAGTGCCGTTATAGCCATCATTGTGCAAAGTCTCCGTGGCAATAACCCAAGAATAAGAGAAATTATCAAATAAAAATATCCAAACTCGTCCGCGAGCCCGGAAACTTATAGTGGTGGTTGCCAAATTTCCACATCTTGTTCTTCATGAAAGTAGGAAGTTGGAAGACCAGTTGCAGCATCACTGTCCTAATTTGAAACGAGGACCATGCCATTGTCAATGGTGTTTTCTTTATTTACTAGAGTAACCTGAATTTCATAACACGTATAAATGAAAGAAATATTTTTAGCTATAAAAAATATCCTAACGAATTGGTCGATTAATAGAGTTTTATCAAAAAATAAAATTCATAACATAAGCTTATTCTCGCCTCTGATTAGACAAGAAATTGATGGCGAGTCACACGTAACATGATAGAAATTCGCTTTTTCTCTGTCCAATCACATTAAACTTTTAAATTATAAAAAGTAAACTAAGAATATAATTTATTAATGGGATAACTAGCTAAGTGTAAAGTAAGAATAATGCTATTCTGACGTTATCAACGTTAAAAAGTTACTTTTTCATTTGCCCCACTCATCACATACATCAACGGTTTTGAAGTGATGAAGTAGTTTTGGACGTCACAAAAGCATTTTTCGTAAATTAATGACGAACTAACTTTTGACCACCTTTTGCTGGAGGGGGTGGATGAAGAACGGCCATGGATTTAATATCCTCAATTAGCCTCGTCAAGTTGGCGACCGACGACCCACCAGGGCCAACAGCCCTCGCGGCAAGCCTGGCCATGCTGGCCGCCGACTCCTGCAGCTGCGTAGTCTTCTTCCCTTCCATCAACTCAACTACCATCTTCTGTACCGTCTCCCTATCGCATCTGTCCTTCATGTCCAACCCCAGCCTCCACACCTCACTCACAAACCGGCTGTTTAGCTGCTGGTCTGCGAAGAAGGGCCAGCACAGCATGGGCACTCCCGCCGCCACGCTCTCCAACGTCGAGTTCCAGCCACTGTGCGTCAGAAACCCTCCTACTGCTCGGTGGTTTAGCACCTCCTCTTGCGGAGCCCAGTCGACCAGAAACCCTCTCTCCCTAGTCCCCTCCGCCAGCTCTGTCGGGATCTGCTGGCCCAGCTTCTCCTCCCCCGCCACCAAATCGGGCCGTATGACCCACAAGAAACTACTCCGGCTGTTTATCAGCCCATGCCAGAACTCCATGAGCTCGTCCCGGGTGACGATCGTGTAGCTTCCGAAGCTGACATAGAGAACGGATTTCGGTGGCTGGGCGTTTAGCCACGCTATGCAGCTTCTGTCTTCTTTCCGGAGGCTGGTTGTGATAGTGGCGACAGTGGCTGTGGAAAGAGGGAAGTTCGAGGGCCGCGACTGTGCGAGTTTGGAGAGAAGAGCGTGGAGGGGCCCTAGCGTGTAGGTGATGGGGCAATGGTCCCGGATGTGGGAGAGAATAGTGTCCTCAAGCTCCTCGAAGGTGTTGAGGATGAGGGCGGAGGCTCGTGGGGTGCTTCGAGTCTCGGTGAGCACGGTCTGAATGCCTGGTTCGCTTATTTCTCTGACTCTACAGAAGCTTGGGAGATCCCTCCGACGCAGAAACGTTTCCATCCCTGGCACGCTTCGTATACCCATATCCATATCCGCTTCATCTTCCAAATATGAACCAAAACATTTAATGTTAGTACATACTACGCATAAACACCTGATCAAAATCCCAGACCATTCATAATATTAAACTACCAGGAAATGGGAGCTCGCCAGCTTCGACAAGACTTGGTATGCAGAAGTATGCCCAGAAGCTGCAGGCACTTATTGTACGAAATGCAATGATCGGAATGCCCAGCTCTGCTGCTACATCACTTGTGAAGGAGATCATGATTCCATCGGCTATGATGCAGGTAACAGCGTCGGACTGCTGGCGGCCGGAAACAAGCAAGTCTCTAAACTTGTGTTTGGTGTGTGTCTTCAAAGAGTCGAAGAGATCCCAAAGCACATCCGCTGAGCGGGGATGATCAGGCCGGAGGCCGTCCGAGATGGAGCGAAACTGTAAGCTGGGGAAGCGGCGGTCGAAGTCAGCGTTTTGGAGAAGACGATCTTGATTATAGTCGAAGTTGAGAAAGGTGACGCGCATACCGGACATGGAGAGGAGTTGGGCCAGCTTGAACATGGAGTTCACATGCCCCTGCCCCGGGAAAGGGAATACCAGTACATGAGGAAAGGGCGTTTCTTCTCTAGGTATGCAGATTTCCATAGCAGATAATCTCGCTGCTACTGTTAAGCCTCTTGTGCTTTCTTTCTTATATAGGTTTAAGGTGAAAACGGCACCACCCCTGAGATTATGACACTTATACCTTACCAATTTTAGAGTTTGGTATAACCAATTCGGAAGATGGGAAAGGGCATATTAGCATGTACCTCTCTGCAAGCAAGGATTATGGAAGCCGTTACACTGATCCAAAACTCACTATAAACACACGTAGATGGGAGAACGAGGTAGGCACATTCATGTATTTTAAACTCGAATTTTAATATGTTGGTGAAGCTTTATAAGTCGTCTATCATCAAACAAGTTAAGAATTAGCATGACGTCATGCGCGCTACACGAGCTCTATCAAATTTTTGAAAGCTTGCTCATTTTCCTCTTTTATCTATAATATTCTATTTATCCTTTACTAATAAATATATTTGATATTTTAAAATAAATTAATAAATTAATGTTGAAACTAATGTAAGATAGAGGGAGTAATTTTTTTCCTGACTTGATCACATGAGACTTCTTGGGCGGCACTACGTCCGTGTCCCATGGTGGCCTCAGGCAGTGACGGAGATAGGGGGGCCGAGGAGGGGCCATGGTCCCCCCAAAATTATATAATGTATAAAGGTTCAAGTGGTCCCTCAAGCACGGACAGGCATTTTCTGGACGAGTGTGAACTGTGAAGTACTATTCATTCAAAAATCTCTTGTTTTATTACATGGTATAAAATAATTTTAATTTTTTAATATAAAGCTTTTTTTTTTACTCTCAAGACACAAGTACCAATTGTACGTTGCAGCAGTCTCTCATGGGCGTCCCATTTTTTTCTTCCTTCAGCATTTATTTTTTTTAAACCACATCTATGTCATATATGTATGTATTTACTCTTTCTGGCTCCATCTTCTCCCACATATAAAGTACATATCTAAGTTACAATTAGAATTTATAATTAATATTTTTTTTATTAAAATTCTTTTTTGTGACTTGTGAAGGAATATACTTGTGGGGTCTACTTGATCTTGTACAAATTACTCCATTAAGTGAATTACTTTATCTTATTTCCATTGCCCTTATACAGTAAGTATCTTGAATCCTTGATAACTAGTTTTCAATAAATAAAAACTTCTACTTTTTTATTAGTTTAGAATTTAGTATGTGTTATTTACTCAAACATTAGTCCAGGAACATATGAATCTCTTATTTTTTGTCTTATACATAACTTAAGATTGTATTTACACTTGCACAATAGTATATTGTTTTACTAATTATTATTTTATTTACTGCTACAAGGTAATTCACATGTATTTTCTTTGCTTAATTGCTTACAAGAATTATTGTAAAATTCTATTAATAGTGTTATATTAGTGAATTATTGTGTTATGTTGCATCCATGTATAGGATTTAGATTCTATGAACTTTTAGATTAAGATTAATTTTTTTGTGACTAATTTCATTAGTTTTAATTTTATTAGGTTTAAGGGGTAGTCATGGTTAAATAATCTATAATTAATGTAATTTTCAAGAATAAGGCTTCTAATCATGATTTTTTAACACTTTATGAAAACTGTCCTTCTAAAGTTCCAAGGGTTGAATCTAAATAAGTTGATATTTCTTCTTTAGAGTATGATCTAAGATTACGTCCATCAATGTGGGATTATCCTCTTACACAACATGATGATTATTCGACGCGCTTATATCAAATTACGGCCTTATCAACCTAAATTATCAAAGTATCTATTATCAGGGTCGAAAATGTATCCTCAAAGATTGAAATATTATTGGTTTAAACTATTTCTTACTTGGATAGAGAATTCCCCCTCAAGGGATATAACATTCTACCTACTCTGCTATCTTTTCAACAAAAACTCAGATAAATCAAATGCATTTGTTAATAAAGGATTTTACAATTTGAAGAAAATTAATGATGAAAAAAATTATTCATTCTTGAGCCACTTAGGTAAAGGCCTGAACTCAACACTTTAAGTTGTTGAGCAAATGTTAAATACACTTCTCCTAAACCTCAAAAAGAAATTCTACATATTATAGGGAGAAAAATAAGAAATAAAATTTGTAGGAGCATTTTCCAAGACTTTGGCTACAATTTAATTTTAACATGTTAAAATCTTGAGTAATTAAATAAAGTTACCACAATTTTTTGAATAAGGATGTTCATCATTACCTCTAAAAGCACATCTTTGATACACTAACCATCTAATGGTGTGAATTGATGTTTTCAGTCTCAGACGATTATCTGCAACTTGTTGAGATGTTTGCTTCTAAATAACCTTCTTAATATGTTGTTGATTCGTTAGATCAATGCAAGAATGCTGATGAAGTAAGGGGTGAAGCTAAAAGAGAACAAATAACTCTTGTTTTGAGATTTGTTGACAAATGTGATTTTGTACATGAGTAATTTTTTGATCTTATTCATGTCCTACAATGGCATTGACTTTAAAGAATAAAATATCAAAGGTTATTTCTCATTGTAATCTTAGTATCCAAAATATTCGTGGTCAAGATTAGGAGCTAGCAATATGTGAGGTGAATGGAATGCATTACAAACTTTATTTTTAAATGATTGTCCATATACATATTATATTCATTCTTTAGTTCATCGTCTTCAACTAGCACTAGTGGCAGTGTCTAGAGATGTCATTCATGTTTATCAATTTTTCTTCAAATTGATGTTTATAATAAATATTGTTGGTGCTTCATACAAACACCACACAGAACTACAAGCTACCCAAGTTAATGACATTACATGCATGTTTGCCATTGATGAAATTAAATCTTGGAGATGACTTAATTAAATTGGAACTTTACAACGACATGTAGACACTCGTTGGGGATCTCATTTTAGTTCAATTTGTAGCTTAATAAAGATGTTTAACGCAATTTGCATAGTTTTGAATAGCATCGTTAAAGAAAATACTAATTATTCTCAACGAGGGGATGCAACTTTAGCTTTTGATTCAGTAACATCTTTTGAATTCGTCTTTATTTTGTATATTATGCAATATGTGATGGGAATTACCAATGAGTTGTGTAAAACTTTACAACTTAAGTCTCAAGATATTTTAAATGTCATGCATTTAGTATCTATTACAAAATAATTCATTTAAGAGTTAAGTGATAATGGTTAAAATGTTATGCACAAGAAATTAATATTATTTTATAAACAACATAAGATAGATATTCCTGATTGGAAGTATCGTTATGTTGCAAATCAAAATAGAGCTTGTCTTCAACAAGAGTTTGTTACACTTGAACATCATTATTGGATTGATAAATTTATAGCTACAATAGATTCTCAATTATAAGAGTTAAATAACAGGTTTAATGAGAATATAGTAAAGTTGTTGATTCTTAATTTTGCTCTGAATCCTAAAGATACTTATAAGTCATTCAAAGTAAATGATATTTGCAGATAAGCTGAAAGTTTTTATCTGTAAGATTTTACAGAGCAAGAGAGACATTGCTTGAAATTTCAATTGCAATATTATGGGTACGATGTTATTCAACATCCACTTTTAAGAATAAACTGAAAATTCAGAAGTTTACCCTCTCATCTACTAATTGATTTGCCTTGTATTAACTCTCCCTGTTTCCACAACAACAACTAAAATAACATTCTCATCTATTAAAATTATAAAAAGCAAGCTTCAGAACAAGATGAAGGACAAATTTCTTGCCAATTGTTTGATAACATATATTGAGAAAGAAATTGAAGATAAGATTACCACAAGCGAAATTATTGATGAATTTTACGAAATGAGTAAGTGTCAGGCACAACTTATATAAATGTTTTTTGTTATGATCGATTTTATGGGTTTTGGTTTATGCCCTCCCCCTCCCCCCCCCCAACCTTAAGTGTAATGTATTTATTATAAAAAATAAACTAGCCATGGTCTATGCCAAATGTCCCAATCATTTTTTTTATACTTTACTTTGGTCCCCTTTGAGGTTTTATTATACTTTACTTTGGTCGCAACTGCCGCGGCTGGCTAGATCTTGCTGGCCGCAACCAGCAGCCGCGCATTCGTCACGACTGCTATGGTCACGGCCAGATCTGGCCATCCACCACCGGAGTTAGTGCCGATGGCCGTCGGCACCGAAGGAGAAGAGATGGGGGAGATAGGGGGAATATGTTTGGGAGGAGTATGGGTAAAAAGGGTAGGGAGATAAGGGGAAAGAAAGAAAATATTTTTTTCTTTTTTGGGGGGATAGAGGGAAAAAAATGGGGTTCAAATAGCCACATTCTTTTTAAAATTGTCAGACATAGTAACGTTAGATAAAGTTTGCCGATGAGACCATATGTCAGTTTTTTCTTATATTTATACACGAACAACATAGATGTCTCTTAATTAGTAAGAATTGAGATGACGAAGTGCTGAAGTGAGTGCAAATTTAAGAGAGGACTCAGGGTCCACCAACATAGGCATGGTTTATGTGTACAACAGTACATAGCGCCCTGGTAACTATACCAAATATTTCGTCAAGATGGAGGCCGTATAAACTCATTTGATTATGGATACGAATATAAGATATATGTGATGCTCGGAAGAAATTTGCCCATGTTCAAACACAATCTTATTATTGTACTCACAAGAAAATAAAATAATTATGATATTCCATAAAAAAGCAAATGATATAAAAGCATTTTCTTTAAGTGTGCAGTAAAATAAACACATATGATATGGTAAAGACTAAAGAGTGGGGGAACAAGGGGGATTCATTGAACCATTCTCTTCAACCGTGCAACAAATTTTGGGATATTCTGATTAGCCGCCCCCCTTTATTGTTGATAGAATTAAAAAACTAATTTTCCAAGACTAGAAGTCAATTAATGATAAAAAGGCCGATCAATCAGTATCATGGTGCCCCCCTTCTAATCCTTATTGGATATGTGTTTTTCTCATTGGGCTCAATGACCAGAGTCCACGACATTAGTGTATATAGGCTTAAAATGATAGTTACCCGGTGACCATGTTAATGTTCCTGTGTACCATGCTACCATCGTTATGCACGTTTGCCACCTTGGAGGCTAGACGCGTCCATCCCTTTTTGTCACTCTCCCCCTCTGGAGACCTGTGTATAGTGCCCACTTTTGGAGTCGTAGAGTAGCTATTGAGAGGGGAATCCCTTTCCGCGTGAGTAGGGAAGAGTCCGTAATTGAGTTGAACACTTGCATCTCATTCTTTGTCATTTTTCAGGCAGTCATTGTCATTAGAGAGAAGAGATTGCCAATTTTGGAGAACACAAACAAGGGAAGGAGGACGAAGGCTAAAAAAAGAGAGGAACAAGAAGTGTGAGTACTTGTTCCTCTCATAAATAGCACCAAACAAGGGGAGCAAAGCCCACGCTTTCATTGTGAGCTTTTTTTCTCTCTCTTTCTTCTCTCCCTTACTTGTGACATCCTAGCTGCTGTTGGTGAGACCAGCTTGAGGAGAAGTGTGCATGTGTTTTTTATCCTCACTGGGCAAGAATGTGCTGACACAAAACGGATTGGAATACTCGCCCATCTGAATCAGAGGTAAGACTTGAGAATGATTAAATAATACATTTAGTCCTTATTGGGAAGGTTCCCTTAAATAAATATCTATAATTATGAGGGAATATATTCCTCTTAAGTAATGACCCACACATAATGGGCTCGCCAGAATGTCAAGCGAAAGTTAGTTCTCACCAACGCTCCAACTTCTAAGAATTCACAATCCGGCCCGCCAATCAGATTCTGAAGTAGGAAAGAAGCTTGCTTCGTGATGCCATTCTCCAATTACTCTGACAATCACCTTCTACAACAAGAAAGGTCGTCTGTACATAGTGTTGAGAAAGGCAATTGTATAATCTTAATAGATATTGTAATTTCGACTCAAATCATGTCAATAATGTGATACATAATTGTAATCTATTCCTTATAAATTGCTCCAAACCATATTGGATAGGGATCCAACATTTACATGGTACTTGAAGTCTAGGACAAGCCTGCCTTCAACCTCATGGCACCTCTACTCACATGGCCGTTGTCCAAACCGCCACTTTCCCCCTATCTCGCTGTGTCCACCGAGCCCTCCATCAAACACTCTTCAAAATTATCTTTGCGGAAGACACATGTCTTACTCCATATCTTTCGAAGCTCTAATCTCCTTGGCTTTGTTGACGGCTCCATGACTAAACTCCCGTCTCTCCTTAATGATGCTCCTAATCAGGCCCACAAGCAACAGATTTACCTTGATCAAATGGATTTTGGGTGGTTCTCGTGGGAAGTATTTTTCATGCACCTTGCTCATCATAAACCTAGTATAAAGAATGTATGTGAAGCGCCCATTTTTGAGATTGACAGTGCACATGTTAATGCATGTTATATAAGTATTACTTTGCTAATGTATGCTAGTGTGTATACCATCGATCTAAAAATTAAATGTTTCACAGGTGTTCCTTACGCTTAGCTCATTGTGAGAGCAAGAACATAAAAAACATTTCCGCTTTTGTGCTCTTTTTTTGACGTTTTCATTATGCTTATTACGGGCATGCCTCCTACTCTATAAACTTCATTGAGACCATATTCGAGACTCATTCTTGCGCACACATACAACACATAAAAACTGAGTTCCATTCTCTCACTAAAGGCACCAAGTTGATCTTTGTGCATGTTTAGTATGCCAAGATGTTTTTTTTCCGCTTTGCTTATGCGAACAATGTGATGGATGTTAACTAATGCATTTTGAAGGGGTTAGGATCCTAGTATGACCCTATTGTTGCTGCCATTAACGCACAATAAGAATTTCACTCTCTTCACGTAGTTATTGGCCTTATGTTGTGTAACGCCCGAGATTTTTCATCCCTTTTTCTCAAAACTCATAGAAATTTTTTTTTTCCATAAATCGGAGTCAAAACGATAAAATCAAAACCTGTTTATAATTTAAAACATCATACGGTTAAACATCGTACTGTCAAATCAAATATCCTCAGGCGCTACCCGAAAACACACGTATGAATATATTCTGCTATGATCATAGACTTTTAAATACAAATCACTCCCGGACATCCCTGAGTACACGTCCCCTAACAGTCCACTAACTGATCCAAATGAAAGTCCAGATAAACATCATGATGTCTCATCTCACCCAATACAGGAGATCGTGGCACAAATAAACTCGCAGAGAGTCAAGCTGATACCTGAGTCAACGGGAATCAATCCACCGCTGAAACGAGCGTCCATCTCCAGGAGCTCTTCGCACAACCTGCAAAACCTCCCGTACAACGGGGCTACAAATAGTAGGGTGAGTATTTTCATACTCAGTAGGAAAATACCCAGTAGGGGAAATCCCAAACGGTGAACTCATAAGTTCAGAAATCATGCGTCATGCAACTCAAACATGAAGCAGAAGCATATCATAATAATCATAACATGCTCAAACGCATACGATCATACCAAAGGCACCATCGTGCCACAGACACATCAAAGCATCATCGTGCCAGAATCATACCAAAGGCACCATCGTGCCAAAATCATACAATCCAATCAACTTACACAAACACCCTTATCTAGGGTCATACAACTTACTCGTACCACCGTACGCATACTCATACAACATACGCATACTTGTACGACCTTACTCGTACAATCATATGCTCACTCATACAACTTACTCATACATGTACGACCTTACTCGTACAATCAGACTCGTACGACCTCACTCGTACAGTCTGCACAAAATCATACTTACTGTCTTACTCAGAACCATATTCTCCCAATCGTACTCATACTCTTACAGTCGTGCTCATACTCATACGCTTACAGTCTTACTCATACTCATACGCTTACAGTCTTACTCATACTCATACGCTTACAGTCTTACTCATACTCATACACTTACAGTCTTGCTCTCATACTCATACACTTACAGTCCTGCTCATACTCATACACTTACAGTCGTACTCACACTCATACAGTCGTACTCATAATCGTACACATATCAACGACCACTGAAGCTCATTACAACTAATAAGCTCCAGCGTCGAAATGGAAAAGAATGCCACTGGGGCAACACCTTAACCTCCGGGGAGTGACTAGACGCCATGGACTTTTTCGAAGGTAAGGCACACCAATGCTCATGGGGCACTGGATCAAACAGGTAAGAGTAGATCCATGATACTACTTACCTGAGCGCGCAAACATAAACACCCACACATAAGGGGTCATACAGTTGCCCACCATAATGGGTCTTATAGTGCCATAGAATCGCCCACCATAATGGGTCTTATAGTGCCAGAGAATTGCCCACCATAATGGGTCTTATAGTGCCATTGCCACTCTTGGGCAGAAAACATACAGTGCCACTTGGGCAGAAACGTACAGTGCCACTCTTGGGCGAAAACATACAACGCTCTTAACAGAGCATCAAACGTCTGGGCATACACAACACACAGACCAAATCAGAAACAACACCGCTCTCAGCAGAGCATCAGACGTCTGGGCTTCATACAGCACGCAGACAAAGTCAGAAACGTACATCGCTCTCAACAGAGCATCAAACGTCTGGGCTTATACAGCACGCAGACCAAATCAGAAACATACGTCGCTCTCAGCAGAGCATCAGACGTCCGGTGCTCTACATAGCACACAGACAACATCCCGCAGGATAAACACCATGGCAAGACCTGATAAACGCTCGGCCAACTCATCAGCGGCCAGCTCAAACACGGAACTTAATCCGTCGAACCCTCAGGTCTCAAACTCACAACGCTATCATTAGCTGTGCTTATAATTCAAGTTTGAATTAAGTATATTATGCGGTACAATTATGCCACACAAACTCACAGTCCTCGATTGGTCAAGCGAAGCTGAGCCCGATCCGAAACCCAAGTTCGTTAGGGCAGCAGACTTCACTTACCCGTCCACATCATGGACAAAACTCATCGTACACCAAACCCTTACAGTCTTACACTTCGCCATCCATCTTATGGCCAAAACCTCTTACACTGACATCCTCAAATAACGCTCCTCAGAGCCAACCCAGTTGTCGCCCTCTTACTTATATCTCACTTATTATACTTATTTTTCACTTCATAATCTGTACGTTATGCTTGTACAATTATGAACCCTCTTACTGTCTGACAATCGCCCAACATATAATCCACCCCAAACTGATCCATTCTAATCCTTGCCCGTCATACTCAAATCCTCTGCCATACGCTTACACAACTGTATCCAAATCTAGACAAAGTCTCTGTTATCTCTTACTGTCCATCGCCCATACATCTGCCCACATACTCTTACACATAACCATATCATAGGCAAAAGCCATCATACATACGTATGTCTCACACATACGTACAACATACACATACGGTCATACATACATAACTTACAAACATGCATGCTAGCCATCACTAGCACATGCATACACACGTCAAACGTGCACGCTAGCCATCACTAGCATATGCATACACACGTCAAACGTGCACGCTAGCCATCACTAGCATATGCATACATTCACACATACATCAAACATGCACGCTAGCCATCACTAGCACATGCATACATCAAACGTACACGCTAGTCATCTCTAGCACGTGCACACACACATTCATACATACTTCAAACATGCACGCTAGCCATCACTAGCACGTGCATAACCCATACATAGCATACTGACATAATTGCTAGCCATCGCCAGCGCATACATAATCCACATCCATATAACATGCATACATCTCATGCATATCAATCATGTCATACAATCATGCTTACACGCACATCATGCAATCGGATCGTTACTTAACATCCAAGCATGGAATCATACAATCCTAGCATGCTGCTACTCATTCAAAGCATGCTTCATGAATTTACGAGTTCAAAACTCCCCTACCTCATAATCACGACGTTCGATGGCGAGCACACGACGGTGGCGGTGTCGGCGGCGGAGTTGGCAGTCAAAACCGTTGCCTGGCTGAGAGAGCTGCTGTCCCGAGGATTTCAAGATGCGCCGGAACTATCACGGCCAAACAGAGTGTCAGAACTCAATACGGAAAAACCCGCGATCCACGGCGGCACATTAGGACGGCCGGGAGAAATGTCAAGCCAACATATGTGGCGGTGCGACCCAAAGTCGATGGTGTACACTGAAGATCGGCCGGTGGCGAAAACGTGCTCAGCCGGCCACAAAGACGTCGAAATCGGTCGTGGACAGCACCCAACGGCGACGATTTCGGTCAACAAAGGCCCACATAAGGGCGGAGAGCGTGGGGCAACGCTCGAGAATCAAAGGAGAGGTGGAGGACGGCTCTAGTGGTCAACTCCACTCGGTGGCAAAGCCAACCGATGGTTAGGCGGCACGAATGCGGTGCCTAAACCCAGAAGTATACGCGTGGCCACATGCGCACGCAGCCTAAAGGGCGAGGGAAATGGGGCGACTCAAGGCCCACAAAAGCCAATAGGGCTAAAGCCCTTAGCGGTGGCCAATCTAAGTGGCGACATCGCCGATCGCCACCCACAACCAAAACCCATGGTGCGGGCGGCTGTGCATCTCGCACGGCAGAGAGCAAGGGGAGGGTTCACGGTCGAGCAAAGGCCATGAGGCCGTCACTGGCCAAGGCTTGAGCAGGTGAACTCGTCCACCTTCTGTCAAGGTAAGACATACAAATTCTTGCCCGAGGCCGTTCGGTACCGACGGCGTAAAATGGGCAAGAAGGGTCAACGGCACACATGCCGGTAAGGCGGACAAGCTGCGGCTACGGGCCGCAAGGCTGAACAAGACCCAGAGGGGTGGCCCATTGGCATCACCGGGCTGGGCGGAGCTGAACTAAGGTCCACCAAAACAAATCCGGCGTCCGACTGATAACGTCAGTCACCACGTCCAAAACGGACGCAGGCCAAAAATAAGGGGACGACCGGAGAAAACCCGTAAGGGCGGAGCGGCCATGGGGGCGGCGGCTGAATCGGGCACGGAGGTATAGTCCACTGCCTTCGCCGGAGCAAGGCGGGGCTGGGGGAAGGCCGACCGGCCGCATCACCGCCGGCGGCCACCGTTTGCCCAAACGGTCCGTCGGCGAATGCTGAACAAAGGGGGAAAGAGGGTGGGGCGGCGGTGCCGAGGCCCACCGGGCTGGGAGGAGGGGCTCCTCACCGTCGCCGGGGCAAGGCGGTGCCGGACGGAGGTCCGATCGGCCGCAGCTCGCTGCCGGCGGCCCCAAATCGCCCAAACAGTTCGCCGGCGGAAAAACAGGGCAGAGAGGGGGATGAGGACGGGCGGCGGAACGGAGGCCCACCGGGCCGGGAGGAGGGGTTCCTCGCCGTTGCCGGCCCAGGACGAAGCCGTGGCCGGCCGGTCTGGCCGAGCCGGCCCGTGGCGGCGGCGGAACGGCGTAAAACAGTCGGGCGGCGAAACAGGGCAGCAGAAAGAGGGAGCGGGACGGCGGAGCTGGGGCCGTCCAGGGCCGGGGGGAGTGGCCTCCCGCCGTCGCCGGCCCATGGCGGAGCCGTGGGCGGCCGGCCGGCCCTCGCCGGCCTCGGACGGCGGGGGAATCGCAAATCACAGAAAAAGGGGGGGCTCACCGGAAAAGAGGGCGGCGCGGCCGTGGGCGGCCGGGGCAGTGGCCCCTCGGCGTCGCACTGCCGGGGCGGAGCCTGTGCGGCGGTCCAGCGGCCCGCCGGCGGCCGATGGCGGCCGGGCACAGTGAAAAGGCGGAATGGGGGGGCGGCGGTACTGTTCACATCTGAATCCGGATCGGGCCGAGCCCGATCTTTTATCTGTTCTCCTTTATTTTTTTTTCTTTTTCTTTTTTCAAACGTACGCTCAACGCGCGTTAACCCACTAGTTACGCGTCGAACCTCCAAAATTCGCGCCGTAAGCGCGCAGCGAGGCCCGTGGCCCGCGACTAAGCCCCACACCCGACTCTACGGGTATAAATACGGAGGAAATACACAGATACCCATACGCTGAAACGTCACATTTTCCTGCCGAAAATGACCAGAAAAATGGCAGAAAAATCCCAGAAAATCGTAGAAAAATCAGGGACCTTACATGTTGGGGACATTGAACTCACATTTTGATGCAGACAGAGTATGGACGAATGGACGAACTAAAGAATCCTTCCAATAAAACTGATTCTTCGTTTAAATATAACCAATTTTGGATAGATATACTTAAATTAAAATTGCAAATTTAAGGGAAGAAAGGGTTAGAGAGCTCGAATCCACGGGCTATTCTGAGTACACAGAAGTATTGGTTGAATGCCGAATCTAAAGCATAAGTGTTTCTATGAATCTAAAGGTGATAATGGAGAAATCTTCCCCATATACGATTCTTATGGACAATCAACTGCCTTTCAAATGAAATACCACTATTATTTATATTTTTTATTATTGGTTTACGCTTCATGGGCTTTATAGCTTGTGCTTCACAGGCTTTACTAGTCGGGCTTCTCTAGTATAATTTGTTTTGCTTCACGTTTCCTTTGATTGTTACCACCGTGCCCACCACCCCTACTATCATTGTGGCGCAATTTGGCTCCAACGAGTCTTGTGAGGCATGAAGTAGTGCGGCATGGGCGCTCACTAATTTAACTTATTAAAAGATGTTTACCTACCAACTGATTGATCGGTAGTCAAGTAAATTAATGCCTACTGATTAGTTGATTATCTGGTGGCGCAAGTGGTCCTTAGCCAATCAACAACCAGAGAAAGGTAGAAAGCCCCACCAAAATGTGTGACGCATTAAGGAAATACTGTTAACATCTGTTTCAATCAAGAAAACTTTAATTTCGTACAAAACTGGCTACTTTATCACAGTCACATTTATCATTTTGGACCCACATTCAATTCCTAAGTCCTAACGTTGTGGTGATCATGCAACCGCTCAAAGCTAAAGGCCGATGTCAGTATTCAGTGGGGGCAGAAAGATTATAAGAACCGTGTGAACTTATGCAAATAATTGCTTTATTAGTTTGAGCTTAATTGGGTAGCATAAGCTTTTTTGAGATCTTGGTATCAATATTACCTACAGCGACGTCCGAAAGGAATTACTGGTTTGCTGTTGAACTCGAAGAGATGGAATGACTACATAATTTGGGTGGTAGAATAGGGCCCGGTTGAATTTGGTGGGGAAATGCTTCCTATTCTACACCATGCTTACTCCTTATCCAATGCAGGACAAATAACGCTAAATAACCTAATCTAGCACCCAGCCCATGAAGCCCAGTCCATTCAGTGAAGCCTATGAGGAATGGAGTGTCCATTCTATGAAGAATGGAAAGTATAAGTGCCTAGATAATTTCCATATTGGAGAGGATCGATGGTATTTTCTGAAACAGACTTTGTCTTCCTCCGTGAAAATTGAATTCGGAGATGGATTTCTCTTATATCAACTATGTGAATTCAAAGAAGCTCTTGTAAATTTGGCATTCGTCCAATACCGGGATAACTTGTTGATTCGAATTCTGTAACCATTTCTTCTCCTCAAATCTTGTATTTTTTTATTCAGATCTTCGGTGGAGTTAAATGGAAATGCACCGAAGAGCTGAAGCCTCCATCATTATATTCTGTGCTTACTTTTTATCCAACTCCACATAATTCCAACCGCAGGATGAAATCCCCACATCTACATGAATGAAGAGCCTCCTCATTTGATGGTCATAGTGCAGTAGGAAAAACAGTAGTACTGAGCAGGTTTAGCAGTGCTAGCTCATTTGGTGAAGCCCCCTTTTTTCTGACAATTGGTAGTGCCCTTTTGCTATAAGCCTCCCAGGCCCCAAGCTTTCTTTCAGCAGTGCATGCAATGCATCTTAATTGTCGTCTAATAATCTGTTTTTTTTCTGTAACCTTCTAATAATATGCTTGAGAGACCGAAACTTATGTTATTTCCACGGATGGCTTTAGCCATAGTCATGCAGTGCTTATAATTTGGACTCTGCAAGACAAAATAAAATGGCGAGTCCCACCCACTGGTACAATCGAGGTCATGATGGCCTCAGATGGGTCCATTTCTAGTTTCCATTATGGACAGAGGAATTCCGCAGCAATATGCTGTCGCATTTGAGAAAGAAAGATGGCTCCAGCCTCAAGGACGATTTCCATGTGTCTCGAGTAAATAACGTCCGTGGCCACGGCTGCCATGTCGGTAGCATCGTATATACCAGGACGGGGGGAAGATATGTAATCATTCTAGTGAAGCTCGTGGGGAAGATATGTAACCAAGCATTAGTGTTGACACTTTATGCACTTGTTTATAAAATATGTGTGCATATGTGCCGTTGATTTATCGTGCATGACAGACGGCGAAGAGGAGCTACGCTGGTGATTCTTCACCGGCTAATCAACGATCACGTATCGCCTCGCTGAGAGACTAGTTAAACTCACGTATCTATGATAGTCCAAGGACTCGCTTTGCGTCATGCCACTGGCAGCTATCTGGATTCCGGAGACGACACTCAGGAGTCATGAAACCTCATGTATAAATGGTCAGCCTTAAGAGGCGCTGCATTCTGCAAGCAAAATAATGGCGTGCCGTGATTTTGGTAGGAGATCGACTTCACGATCATGCTTGTGATGCCGGGGTAACTCTCAGCAGAGTTCCGAATCAGTCAAGCCTTGTAAATGACCCAGACCCACCCGCATCAGATCAACACATGCCGTTCCACCCACCGACACTGAACAAGCCTGATATAGCCCACCGTGGTTGTTACAATTTAATGGACGCTTTTTGGTATTTTGTGCTAAAGTGATTTACTGTAATTATCGTTTTTGCCATGTTAAAAGAAGCCAGTCAAGAATCTCAATACTACATGTTTCAACAATACAATTGGAGCGGATTCCTTGAACAAATGAACGGTCGGTTTCTACCAAAATCGTGAGTGACTACCGCGATTAACTTGACTTGCACTTCTAGTTAGCCGGTTCAGTGTACATACGTTTATTATAAACCGGTGGTCTACTTTTATAGTAAAAGAAAGAGGAGAATAAAGGGAATAGGGCTAAAGATATTAAATTAAAATAATTAATTTATTTCTTTGATTAATTTAAAAATAGGGTAAAACCCCTACATATTTATAGATAATTAAGAACTCTTATCTTAATAGAATTTGTAATCATAATAGGTATGACATTAGCTTAATTCTAATAAAAATAAAATCTTAATTATACTAAAATACTATTAATAATTAACTCCTATTTATAATAGGTTGAAGGCTGGATCCAATTTTTAGGGTAGGTCATAATATTTCACCTCGCTCCACGTTGGCCTTGAGGTGGTTTTCAATTCTTGCAACGGAACAAATAGGCATGAAGCTCAACTGTAACGAACAACTTCATTTGGTGTTGCTCCCTGGGATTTTGGAAGTATATAAAATTATTTTCATAAAGATATTGGAGTTTACCTGGGCCCACCACAAGAGCCACACGTCATAAGCGATAATAAAATAATAATATCCCTAGGAACCATAGTCAGTATATAAACACATAAGAGAAAAATAATAAGGAGAGTTTTTACTCGTTTTGCTGCAGTTGAAATCCTTCAAAACACATCGATAATACTTGGAGTAGGCCCCTCTACATGCACACTAAGCTTTGTCGAGTCCTGCAAAGTCTGGGGGGTGTGAGTATTTTAAAGTACTTAGTAGAGGAGTTTATACTATTAGGCATAAATCAAACACATGGCAATTTCGTAACACATATCATATATAAATTTTTTTATGAAAACATAGTGTGCCTCTTACCCAAAACCACCCCTAGTGCTTCTTCCTATTTATCGAAGATGCTTCTAGGGTTTTGTAAGCTCTCACGGCTTACTGCTAATGTCTCAAACATATATTATTAATAAGAATTTGTGGCAGGTACAAAGTAGCGACCTCTTACTCCTCCACAGATCATCTCAAAATATTTTGTGTTTCTGGATAGAAGAGTCACTTGTGCTTAAGGGGCACCGGGATCTAGAGAGCATAGAGTCTTCGCATGATACTCTCTACCCTAGCCTTGATAAGTACCCTTTGTTAGTGGCTAATTAAGGGTTTTGTCCTTTGTTAGGAGCTCACCGGGCTAAAATAGGTACCGTATATCCGATTTCGAACTGAATTAATTGTCCCTTCAAATAGTCAATAGAGCTCTATCGAGGCACCTAACAATAACTCCAGACAACCAAAAATACTCTTGAGTCCCATACTCATAATCCTGAGTCTTAGACTCATCATCTTAAGTTCCAGACTCATAATCCTGATGTCCTAGACTGATAATCAAAGTATCCTAGAGTTCTCAGACTCCAAAAATGGTTGTTTTCTTTTAAAATATTTTATCCCAATGTTTACCCGTTTAACAACCCCAACTTCACCTCTATAAGCTATAGGACTGTTACTATCAACGACTATAAATGTAAGGTTGGTCGTTCATTCCAATGAGACAGTTACCCCCTCTTTGTCCCGCTTTAGTGACTCGATCACCATGCTTATATGTCTTTTCAAAAATAATCTTGAAAAACCTCATTTCAACAAGGACGAGTCCTCTAAAACCGTCTTACAAACATACTGTATTCATTCGCAATGAAAACAATGGCAAAACTAGTTTATCTCTATCTCACACACTCCAACGTGTATAATTTATATCAAATTCAACGGATAAACATTCGATCAAATTATCATATATGAAACAATCGTAAAGCATGCAGTATACAATATATCTGTTTCTAATAGAATTATATATGAGGAAATCAAATGCATGCAATATGTAAAATAAATCCACTTCCAGCGGCTAATCATTCAACTAATTGAATATACATAATAGAATTATAAACATACGATATATAGTTCATATTCTATCTCAATGATTAATCATGCAACAAATCGAATATATATGCAGAAACCATAAATCATAACTTAAAAATAACTCTAACTCATAACATGCCAGAGTTATATAATTATTAAGTTAAAAACACAACCGAAGTTCATAATCATGCCTTAAGAAAGGATAAAATACCCTACCTCGATCTCTACGCATGTTCGAAGCCGATACATCGGACATCACAAAATTGGATGTCCACTTCTGGGGTTCTGGAGGTCTCCAACCAGGAAAATAACACCACCATGACATCTAGCACGCTCAATTTAGGTAAGAACACCTCAATAATGGAAGAAAATAGACTTAAAACGATTCCGAAAGCTCTTCCAGAAGTTTGAACGGAAATAAATATTTATAAGATAATGACATGCAAGCGTACGATGGAAGCTAAGGATATGCACGAAGAAACTTGCACCACGTGGCGTGTTGTGATTGGACCACAAAAGTGGTCAACACCGCCTAACGTGAGTGCAACGTTGTCGCGCATCGCAGGGATTCTCACGCGCATGACATGCATCGTGCAGACGCGGTTCTATGCCATGGCTCAGAGCCGATGATGTTAGTTATTCCATCTTTTCTTTAATATTTTATTTAAATAAATTTTAACTTCAAAAGACAATAATTTATTATCCCAAAGTCGGAATTGTACGTTCTTAGTATCGATAGACTTGTATCGACGAGTCTTTCGTAACTAGACCCCACATGGGTAGGTTATCTTGCATTTTTAAAGTGGCTCCTACCCATATGGAATATTTTTTAAGGTCGTAACTTTTTGTTCTCGACCTCTGTTTCGCGTGTTCTTAGGTTTGTTACACTCGTCTCACTGAGTTCTATCACACCCATATAAAAACTCTCTAAATATCTACCTCTAAATAATTTAAAATAATTAAAAACTCATAAAATAACTTTATTAGAGGCAAGAAATTATACCAAAAATTTGTGGTTGTTACATTTGGGCCCACTAATGCCCAGCCACATGATGATTGCAAGGGATCCTAAATTCCCAATAAAGTAGTAGGCAAACATGAGGAAGAGAGTGGAACCATAGAATAGGTCCGAACATGAGCTTGTGTAGCAAAGGATTCGCGATAGACCTACTAGAGAGAATTGTCTAGAACAACATATCAGCATGAAGTGGAATAGATATAGATAGCTTCATGCTTGGGTAGATTTGATGCAACCTGCTACATAAAACTGAATTTGTCCCGGGGCTGTTTGGATACTGGTGGTCATTTGGGTACTAAATTTTGGGAAGATTCATTTGATTCAACCCCAATTTAGGCTTGAATTATTAGAATCCTGTTTATGAGTAGAAGCTGCACATAATTAAAAATTCAACCTTGAAGTTGATTCAGGCCATTTCAAGTCTCAATTGGCCTGAATCATTGAATCACCTCATGTCAATTATCTCCTACTCCCCGTTTTAAAAAGTACAGATTCTATTATTTTTCAATGGTTATCTCTTATATCAATTTGAGCCTCAAGAAACGTGCCATAATAGAGAGGGCCCACTTTAAAAGTTCAAAATTAACTACCCTTGTGGGGTGTTGTTTGATAGAGCTCGAATTTAGAAGCGTAATGGTACTAAGAATGTGCATATCCGAGTTTGAAAGTGAGAATTAACTACCCTTGTAACATCAAGATCTTTAGAAAAACAAGCTTTCTTCATAACAACCTTGAAGTGTCATTACATCACTCAAAAGTTACATTAGCTATTTACATAATAAAACTATTCTTAGTACACATCAAAATTGTTCCTATGGAACTATTTACTCGAGATTTTTACAGACCTTCTTCTCTAACTTTAAAAAGTGGGTTAAAATTCCACAAAAGGTGCACCGCTCGGGCATTCCATGCCTTCCGGTTTCCTTCCCCTTGAGGAGACGCTGGACGTCCGGCTCTTCTACCCATTCGACCTCAGGTGGGGGCAATTCGTTCAAGTCGAAATCCATTTTATACTTAGGGTTATCCTCGTTAGAATTTTCACTTTCTTCCACTTCCAAGGAGGGATCTTCTTCAGACTCTTCTCCTGGAGTAGGCGAGTCCGGGATAACTATTATTTCGTTCACGTCACTATTTGTGGGTGAACCAAGGGTGTAAAAGATCTCATAATCTTCTGAGTTTGAAATTTCAATGGGTGTCTTATCTTCATTGTACATACTCTTGCTACAACTTCCTTCCATTGGAAGCGGCAATTTGCGAGCAGTAGAATGATAAAGATTGCTTGATAGATATGTCTTATGCCTGAGCATCGACATCTGTTTTAGCTTCACATAAAAATTCATTAAGAAATTTCAAATAAGAAAACATACGATAAAATATAAATAATTGTATTGACTGATTTAATTACTTTTTAGTAGACAGTAGAACCTTGGCTCCGATACCAACTGTAACGTCCTTCGTATTTTTGAATAAAAGAAAACTATTTTTGAAAATATAACAAAATTTAATTACAATTGCCAAGGATCACCGTGTACTAAAACAGTAATTACAACATACTTTGTATTATACAAAGATTGTCAAAATTAGGCATCACATGCCTTTGTACATTGGTCAATACAATAATTTACATAAGTACAAAAACAGTAGTACAAAACTGTAATTTAAAGGAACCCTTCGTCGACTCCTTCATATTCGAGTGAAACACCTGCAGAGTCTAAGGGTAGGTGAGTAAATTCGTACTCAGTAGGTCGAATTAAGTTCTAAGAATATGCTTCGTGCACATGCCATTTTTTTCTTTTTGGAAATCATCCGGAAAACCTGAAAACACAATCACAGAATGTTGCGATACCAGATGACTTACACCCGCGCCCATGGGGCGACGGGAGATTGAAAGGAAGGGATTTACCCATGACATCCTAATCATGTACGCGCCAGATGCCAAATTTGGCGGTATCCAAAATCATAATAATTCTTAGCTCCGAAGAACCGAGAACTATCCAGATGGCACGATTGCCCAAAACGCGGAGAAATTTTGGAAAAGAGGATATGATTTTGAAGTCAGAGCTTTTGTTTTCATAAAGTAACAGAAAACTTTTAGTAAAACTTTAGCGAGTCAAAATCTCGGCATACGATTGGAATTTAAAACTACCTACCTATAACACGTGCGATAATCTCCTCGTAGAGTAAAGAGAGTCCCGCCTTAATATATCAGCCTTCGAGCGAGAATTTTTATAGAATAACCACTCCAACGCGTAGAATGCCCTTGATTTAGTAAGGTAGGGCTTTGGAACGGGTTAAAAAGGGTTAGGAATGGCCCAGAAACAGTAAAAAGATGAAAAGGGAAGATTAGGGAAGGGGCATATTTTTCAAGGTCTTAGAGGGGTCATCTTGAGAAAGTAATGCTTCCGGTGCGTAGAGCACCCTTGAATTAGTAGAAAACGGGTCTTGAAACGTGAAAATTGGACTTAAAACGGGTCGGGAATGGTGAAAACAGTGAAGGGGTTGAAAATCGGATGTGGGTGAGAAATATGGCCGGAAAGGGTATATATAGATGAGGGAGGGGAATATTCCGGTGGGCGCCGCCGCCGGAACAGGTGGGCACCCACCGGCGCAGCCAGAAAATCCGGCCGGCACCCATTGGCGCCGGCGAAACGGCGTTCGCACGTGAAGAACGCGCGTTCATCACCGCGAACGCGCGGCCATCGCGCGTTCGATGCGCGCGATGCGCGTGTTCAGTGCACGCCGCATGGCACACGCCACACGGAAAAATTCTTTATTTTATAATTTTTAATTCCTAAAAATTTCAAAAATTGTAACTTCCTATCCCGAACTCCGATTTGCGCGTTCTTGGTACCGTTGAGTTCGTATTTACGAGCCTTACGATACTAGACCATTTAAGAACCGTTCCACCTAAATTTTGAAAGTGGGTCCCACCAATCAAACACGTTTCCCGAGGTCGTAACTTTTGCTCCCGACCTCTGATCTTCGCGTTTTAGGACTTGTTACGCTCGTCTCCACGAGCTCTAACCAATACTTAGGAAAATTATAAATAACAAAACATATAAGAAGATCGTGTTAGAAATTAGGGTTATTACATAAGTGCTCTCATCAGCCCCTAATGCATCATTCATAATCATAATATCAAGCTTCAACATCATCATTAAACCCCATATGTGTGTGTACCAAGTAGAAGCACTTTACACAATGCATGTCAACATGTTTGAAATTAAATTCACTACCACACTACACATGTAAATTTCCATCTAACATGAATTCCAACGGAAATCATAGGAGAAGAATCATTGAGATCATAACTCAAATCAAAACTCAACCACAAAGGCTAAACACATATAAGATCATTCATTTTATCCTTAAGCCATGATATTCACCAACATCTACACATTCAACTAACCACATTCTATCATGACAAATCAGTCCATTAATAGGTTGTAGTCCTACTGAAAATATGCTTAACCGTACGGAATCAATCATTCACAATTTCAAGATGACAATTCCAACATCATGTCACAAAACATAAGTCATTCCACAAATCTCTAATCATATATCCCAACTTCATAACCTCATTAGCATGACTTTCCAATAGCATAATATAGCTCAAAACATTCCACATTCATATAAAATTAGCAAGTTAAAGTGGAATCATCGAAATAAACATCATGTGAATAACATAAAATTCTACTATGTAGCTATTCGAACGCCCTGCAGGCCGTTTGATCGGCTAAACAGGAAAATTTTAAAATCACAGTTTGGCCGTTCGCCCAATAGGCCGTTCGATCTGCTAAACTAAAAAAATGTCAGAACTACAGTATTGCCATTTGAACGCCTAGGAGGCCGTTCAAACGCTAATAAGGCAGATTCGACCTTCTTCTTTCTTTCGCAATTTCAAACCGAAACTCCATTGATAACACTTCAAATCATCATCTAACAACCCAAATACTATCAAAAGTCCACCATGACTTCCAGAATACTAAACCACATCATAACAAGATAAAACCCTATGAAATCGGGATTAAAGATATCAATTTTCTAATCATGCCATTAGCACACTAAATCAAATAACTCCATTCAAAATAAACCGCAAAATCAAAAGCTTTACTATAGACAAACTAAAATTTCGAAAGTCCATTACCTTATCCCTTGATTAGACTTAGATTTGATGGTCACCCTTCTTGAAAACCTTACAAAGATATAGAGTTTGAATTAAACTCCATTAAAATCGATTTACCAAAGAAAATTATAATTAAAAAACTTAGATCTAGGGCTTGTTGAACATAAAAATCGGATTTTGAGAGCTAAGGTTTGTAATAAAAATACAAATTAGTAGTTTTGATGTCCAAAAATAAATACAAACAAAGGAGAAATGGTAGATTTAGAAGAGATTAAGAAGAAAGCTAGGATTTAGTGCTTAATTAGGATGGGCTTACCTTAAACACCTTCTAATCCGGGCCTAATTGGGGATTATGCCTGACCTTTCCTCTTCCGCCTATTCCTAAAATGAGAATGACTCAGGTTTTCCCTTTTATAGTAGGCTTTGGGGTGTGTATGGGTAAGTTATGGGGTATAAATAAAAAAAGTAGGCTAAAAATGAGTATTTTATAAATTTGAGCACTAATTAAGTCTAAGAAAATTCTAAAAATTTTTGTATGACCGTAAGTAGATATTTGGGTTCATTTGACATAAAAATTAAAATTTTGATGGTGGGGCCCACAGGGGTCCCGCCAAAACCTTAATTTTGGGGAAAATAGTAAAAATTCAGAAAAAAATCCCAAAAATTCACATTTGATTCAAAATCACTTAAAACCACTAATCTTAAAGTTGATTTTAATTAAAACTATCATAGACACCTTTTATCTTTGAAACCACCGAATAAATCAGAAAACGTGTTAACCTCACGATAACCGATAATTAAAGAAAACCAAAAACTAGTTTAGAGATGAGGGTTCTTACACCTCGCAACAATAGGAAGTTGAGGATGATGAGGACGAGGGTGCCACCGACTTGAGCATGGGTGTGAGCTGGGGCAGAGAGGCCTGTGTTGAGGGGGTTGTGGCAGCAAAGGATGGTGATGAGGAACATAAAGCTCTGTTCAGACATGGATGCAGCTTGATCTAGGATAGAGTTGTGGTTGTCAGTGTATGTCTAGTGGAGGAGTCCCAAGCTCGCTATCATAGTTGATTGTTGAACCGTTGGGGTCATGGGGAAGCTAGGCGGCACAATCCAGCCGCAAGAAGAGGAATGGCTGCCTAGGTCATCCGATCATCCGCAAGAAGCACAAGCAGCAAAAGGAGAGGCGACTAGTCATTATGAAGAAGAGGGGCATGCAAAGGATCTGAGAGGGCATGCATCTCTACCACGACAGATGGCTCTAATGTGTTTTTATCGACAACAGGCTTCTCCTCAACAACATATTGTGCTTGCACCTTCAATAACGGGGTGTCTTCTTCTTACATAAATTGGTCTTCCATGAAAGGTGGTTTTCCTTTGGGCTGCAAAGGAACAGTGGCTAATCATCTTCTTCGGCTTCAACGAAGGCTTCCTTCTGTTCAAATACCAATTGCACAAGGAAATCTTCAACGCTTACATGGTAGGGTTGTTGCCCATAATTGACAACTAGGAACTTTGCAGGACCGTTATAGCCATCATTGTGCAAAGTCTCCATGGCAACAACCCAAGAATCAGAGAAATTACCTGGATAGATATTAGCTTAGTAGCCATTGGAAACAAAAATATCCAAGCTCGTATGCATGTAACATTGACCTTGAGCCCAAAAACTTGTAGTGGTGGTACTGCAAAGGAGATTGCATTGGCACGTAGGAGCTCCAAAATTAAATGCTTCAATACTAGTGTTGTAGATTGGTGATCTACAAGGGGTTTCAATAGTAGAAGAAAATGGAGATTAGAGAGATTAGGTCTAAAATGACTAAATTAAAGTAACTAATATATTTCTTTCATTGATTTTTTGAATAAATCAAATAGGACAAAACTCCTACATATTTATAGATAATTGGGAACTCCAATCCTACTATAATTTGTAATGATAATAGGTCTCTAACATTGGCTTAGTCCCAATAAGAACAAATTTTTAATTACACGAAAATATTATAACTAATAATTAATTAACTCCTAATTATAATAGGCTCAATGCGGGATCCGACCCCTAGGGTGGGTCATATCCTCTTTACCAACCTCCCTCCTATATATTATTCATGTGATGGGCAATACTGAAGAAGTTAAAGCTAATAGAGGTTGTATTCCATATAATGTGTTATGTTGCACTAATTGTAGAGACATCCTAATTGTAGGGACATCAAGATGTCTATTTTTTATGATTAATGGATTAGTTCTTCATTTTCCTATGGGACTTGCATAAAAAATAGTTTAAGTAAATCTATGTAAATTAACTGCTTCTTCCCCAACTCCAAAGGATGATCGAAATTATTCCCCCATTTTCCTTCGTGAAATATGCATCAATGTGTGTAGTATTTAATTAGTAGCTGAAGGCATAGCAAAAGTAACATCTTCATTTAGAGAGGAAGTCATCCATAGTAGATACTCCATCCATCTCATAATAATAGCTTTATTTAGCTTTTCAAAATAAACTACTTTTAGTTTCTTTCTTAAAACCAAATGGAGTTATTAATATAGCACATAAAGAGTATTAATTAAAGTTAGACATTTAAAGGAAACAAGTGTTACACATGAATATTGAAAAGTTTGTTAAAATTTTGATGCAAATAAGTCAAATTTGCATGAAAAATATGCACGCGTCCAATGGAAGTTCATGCCTTGCTGTCTCAAAAGTGCATAAAAGTAACAAAAAATGTTTTCCTCACCAATTTTGGCGCTCGTGACCATGTTACATGGGTACCTAATATGGTACATAGAAGCAAACATAACCTTTATGTACTATGTTAGGGGCCCTATATGATCAAATATGAAACAAAAAATAGCTTGAACATTTTTGTATCTATTAGATTTAAACTTATATAATCCAATGACAATAAACAATATAATGTACTTTCTTTTATTTGATAAAAGTTTAAAATAAAAATGAAAGCCACATAGGGTCTTGGTTTTGGATGGTGGTTAGAGGCTCTCTTAAAGGTTCTAGATGGGGCTTAGGTGCTTAGGGCTCTCCTGATGATTTTGGATGGGGCAAAAAGAGAGAGAAGTTTATAATAAAATATATTGTATATTTTTAATGTACAAAAAAATATTTTAAATTAAATATAAACTTAATATGTATAATATATTTACTATTTATAAATATGACAAACGGGTAATCGATGATGAATGGGTATGAAAGAGATAATGGTCCGATAAAATCATCCTCATATTTACCTATTAAATAAATTTAACTTCTTTGCGGTACGGTACAAATAGTAGACCGATAGAATGGGTACGATTGGCCGCCCTAAACCCAAATTCATCAACCTCCGATCAGATGCTATTTACCAAATGTCAACTTCTCTAATTTGAGACAATTATCCAGGAGATTCTGCATAATTACTAAGAATATAGTCATCCGTACCATATTAATAACTACATTTTTTTTCAAAATAAACTAATTTGGAAAAATATTAACTACATTGCTCTAATTGGCCGAACGAGGTATAGCTGTAAGAAAATACATTTCTTTATTTTGACTCCTTGAAAATGAACCATCACCGGAAAGCATAACCAATACTACCAACCTTACTGAAACGCTTGAAATTGTAACAAACCACTGGCTACACTTGATTTAGATATAAGTTGAGAAGTTTTAATGGCCCAGAGGGGGAAATGTTAGTTTGTATCCATATCTGAATTGACAGATTCTTGCTGTTAGTACTAGCTAAAGTTAGTTGGCCAGGCCAACTAGATCTGGCCGCTGGCAGGCATGGCCAGCCAAATCCGCCAGCTCTTAGATCTGGTTGCGATAACCCGGCCAGGTAGCTAAACTTGGCCACCGCTGGAGCATGGGGAAGAAGAAGAAGAAATGGGTAGGAGGGGAGGCCGTTGCCAAAGCCGTGCCGCAATCGCTGAAGTTGAAGATGTAGAATTAGATTAGTTGGGGTAATAAGGGAAGAAATATGGAGGTTTATGAGGTTAAGAGAGTAAAAAAGAAATTACTGAATTTTTTTAGTAAAACAGGGTACTAAAGAGATTACTAGAGTGCATATAGCCACATTTTTTATTCTTATCCATGTTTAACTGAATTTTAACCAGACAATTAGGCATGAGATTGAAGGGATGGCTAGCGTTTTCTTTAAATGTTGTACAACATACATAAACCAATTTCATCAACCTCTGATCAGATGCTATATTCCAAAAGCTATCTAATGTTGGTCGGATTGACAACTATCCAGAATTACTAAGAAATATTCCCTCATTTTAATAGCACCATTTAATTTTTCAAAATGAACTAGTTGGCCGAATGAGGGATAGCTGTAATTAAGAAACTACCTTTCTTTATTTTGAATCCAGAAAATGCACCATCACCGGAAAGCATAACTTCATTTTGAAAAATGAAATGCAGCTATTAATATGAGTCATAGGAGTATATTTACTACATTGTTGTAATTGGCCGAATGAGGGATAGCTGTAAGAAGCTACCTTTCTTTATTTTGAATCCAGAAAATGAACTATCACCAGAAAGCATAACCAATACTACCAACCTTACTGAAACTCTTTCCAGTGGACCAGAGAAGGAAATTGGAACAAACCACTGGTTTCATCCCTTGATTTAGATATAAATTGAAGTTTTAACGGCCCAGAGGAGGAAACGTATCCATATCTGAATTGACAGATTCTTGCTGTTCAGTTTTGGCGTCACCGTCTTCGATATCTCCTTATCAACTTACCTGATTAGAGACAATCCTCCATTTTCAGTGATGCAAATTCCAGCATCCTCGCTGGCTTCTGTCAACAGTTGAGTCTCCATCACCATCAGATTCACGTGAGCCTCCTCTACTGAATCGGAATTCCTTGTATGCATGGCAGCATGGTTGTGTCATAATTCGGGTAGCAGCCAAAATATACTCTACGTATCGTCGCTTTGAGGGGGCAGCGTGTGAACTTCTGAACCGAGGCCTATGCCGGCTCAACGGCCAGATTCGAGACCATGTACCTACTGATTCCTGGGGATCCTCTCTTGGATGAATACACTTATCCTTTTGGTCTTGGATGAATATCCATGAAAACAACGCCAACAGACAAATGCAAGTGTTATCGCATACATGTTGCTCTCAAAATTAAATTGATCGGATGGCCCCAACTTGACCAACGTATTGTTGTCCGGTGGGCTGGAAAAGGCTGTGCCAGAATCAACTCACATGTAGGGCGGGCGATGGAGACAATGTACACTTTTGCAAGAAAATCCACTAGTTAACAGTGGCAACCAACAGCATGCGGCTCACATGCTACATGACAAGAAATTTCTTTTATTTTTCTCTATTAAAAGAATCATCCTTTTTTTTATAAAATTAAAAGAACCCATCCTGAATTATCTGTACTTAAAACATGAACCATGCCAAATGAAGACTAAACTAACGAAATGAGAGCCTTATTTAATTAATGATCTTGTTTTGCTTGTTATAAAAGGGAATCAACCTGCTTGTGCTTGCTCCATGCACCGTCTCAGAAAGTGATTTTTATGTGGTGTTTGCTCGCACAGAATATTCCCAAGGCAGATGATCAAGAAGGAATTTTATTTATTTAACTTAATCCTAACATATTGTGTGTTTGGAATGCTAAACTAAAAGCAATAATGCGGCAACCGTGCACCAATTCCAACTCCACATTCTCTTACTAAATGGGACGTGTAGTTCGTTCCAAACAGAGAAAAAAACTCAATCAAGTGGAAACAGAATTGTCAATGCAAGGATACTTTTAATTAAATACTTTAGGGCGACTGTTGTATCGCAAGTTTTTGGGCTTATCTCACCAAGTGAAGATTTTCGGGGCAGGCTAATTCGTTGGAGTTGAGTCCCCAAACCCTATGTTCTCACGGTAGTCATCCCCTTTTATTTGCATTGTGATCCCTTGTATGTCGGCGGGAAGTATTTTTAAGGTTCTCTATTAACAATGAGCCCAACATAAAGAATGCATAGGAGTCCCTCATCTATGAGGTGAATGACGCACACTTTAACATACATAAACGATACTAACATGCCGAGCTAAGCCATATTGAGTCAAGCTTTAGGTTAATTTGGCTGGAGTTTAAAATTTTAACTTCAAGTTTGAGTCTAGTCCATTTGCTTTAACTTGCGAGCTAGCTTGGTTTTGTAATCGATGTTTACAATATCATTATATAATATATTATATTAAAAGATATATATAAATATTATGACTTATAATACATCAGGCCAATTGATAACCTTGTTTATATCCATGGTTTGGATTAAAAAATTAAATAAACTAATTTAATTAATTTTGATTTTCTAATCCCTCACTATTAACGCAGGATGGAAGGAGTATTATATATGTTTTAACTAGTTTTAATTTATAGAAGTAAAATGTGATCCTAATTATCATGTGACATGTTACTTATTTCATACCTAAAAAAAGTGAAAAATGATATATATTATTGAAGGAATTGAAATGTGAAAGACATGAAATCTATATATCAATATTATAAATTAATGCAAACTTTTTTCGAGCTTCAAGCCGAGTCAAATAAATATAGGTATGATTAAGCTTAGCTCGACTAATTTTGAGTTACATACTAAGCTTAATTGAACATGAGTCAAGTAGAGCTTACAAGCTTACTTTAACATATTTATCAAATATTAAGGTCCCCCGTGTGTTCTTATGTTGGGCTCATTGTAAGTGATGAGTATTAAAAATATTTTCTCATCTATGGTAATATGCAACTAAAAAGATAATGAAAGTATAATGTGTGGTATAATAGACATTTTTCATTAGCTTAAGTTATTAGGAAACATGCAATTATATTTTATATATCAACACTCTCCTTACACATGCAAGCATCCATCAAAGACTAATACGTGGACATAGGGAGGATAAATGTGCAAAGAAAACAATTGGATAAAAAGGATTTGAAACTAGGACGCTGGGATAAATGTTATGAAACATAAAGAGGAGAAAACAACTTCCCCTGGGATTTGAACCCAAAACCTCAGCTTTAATGTTGTGCAAATGTTTCCTAATAAACCTTACATCTCATAGGCGGCTCAATACCTTAGGCAGCTTAAACAATTACCTAAGGCCACATCTTGAATAAAGTCCTACCATTAAAATAAATTTTTTTATTGTGCACGCGTTTGCCCTCCATTTTTTCTATTTTCATATATAATTTTATTTCCATTAAAGTCCCACCTTAGCATCCTGCCTTCAATTAAGATATGTTTTATCATTTATACCTATAGTTAAATATAGAAAGAAAAAAAATCCTATAGTCTACCTAACCTAATTTTGGTCACTAGCTATTTACATTTACATCTCTTTGTCCGATGACTCTTCGTTATTATCTTTTTTTCTTACTAAAACTAAAACTTGAATATAAAAGAGTAATAAGTAAATATTTACACCTCCAAAGTAAAAATAATTTATTTTAGATATTTTATTATAAAGATAAATTTATTAATTATATATTATTAATATTACTATATAAAATATAAAAAATATGTAATTTAAGTATTTGGCTTTGGACTTCTTAATGGTATTAAGCCAGCCCTGCTGCATCCCCAACACACTCAAATGATTGGGGAAGGAGCTATTCATTCCCGAGTTATAATTTGTCAGTGAACCCACAGGACGTGACATCCGCATGTATGGACCGTGCATTGGCGGGTGTGCGATCTCTTTTGTTTGATTCACAGTTTATGAAGCTACCAGTGACTACATTGGTGAATTCATCTGATAATAACTCATTTACTACCACCACCATGCGCGCACAAGCACACACATAAGATTAATTCAATCTCTCTCATTTTTCTTTTTTTAGTAAATATCTCACTTCATGCTTTAACTTTCATGGTCACTATTCATGGATTTTGTTTTAATAACTGAAACGGTGGTAACTAATTGTGTTGGGAATTAATGACTTAGAAATACGATTGAAAAGTCCAGCCACCTAAGATAAAAAGACGGCTAAAAATATGAGCTTGTTATGCGAAAATTTTGGTAAACGTTTACATTCCTTGACCTTTAACAAAATTATACTTAAGCTTCGTCACATTACAAAAAATTGCACAAGCGTCTTCTAACCTTTTACAAGGGGTCACGACTGATAGTGAGAGTGGTGGGAAGAACGGGTGGAAGAGGGAAGTGATTTTTATGTTCTGCTTTTACTGTGAGCTAAGTGTAAGGAACGCCCACGAGGTATTTATTTCTAAGATCGACAACACACAAGATAATATATTTAATATAAATAATATTTACACTAACATATAGTACTGTATGTGCCGTCAATCTTAAAAATAAATGCCTCACATGAGTCTTTTATGCTCTGCTCACATTCTTCGTAGGGCATAAAAAATGTTTCCATGAAAGAGATGTACATCCATCTGGTAGAAATCAAAGGGAACTTAAAAAAAAGAGTGGGGCGGATCAGAAGAAAATGTATAAGGTTTCTAGTTATTTTAAAATTTTATAAACAAATCTACAAACTTCAAGAAGTCTACGTGAAGTTTTAAAAACGTTAGATATAAGTACAATTTTGTCAAAGGCAATGGGGTAAAAAAGTTTTGTCATAGGTCAAGGATATACATAAAATTTACCGAAAATTATTGACGGATCAAATAGCCGCAGACATGGTTCGTATTGTCTCCTACATATGAAGTTATGAATGTTCTACTAAAAAACAACATGACGTATGTTGGACTGGTTTCATGGACTTGAAGAACCACTTCTCAATCTTATTCCTTTTTAAAAAAAATTATTTATAATAAATTCTAGCTGTGCAACAATATGAATATTTCATGTTGCCTTAGCTACTATTGTTATTAAGAGTAATGCTATTGTGACAATAAAAACGATATGTCAAAACATTACTTTATTATTTTAACACTTATTTTTTGGCCCTACTTATCGATGACGTTGAAAGGATGAAATAGAATTTTCACCTATCCTTCTTAACGCACTCAAGTATTTTGTATACATTAAATTAGCACCTACACACTACTACTTAATTAAAGAAACATGAGACATCATATGTGTCACGATCCGAATTTTTAAAAGCATTTTTAAATAGCTCGAACGGTAGGTAAATTTTTTTTTTTCTTTAAATACAAAACAAACCCTTCGATTAAATATCCAGGTCATGATAACTGGGGTTCACAAATACGAATATCAAATCATATGATATTATTTAACATCCAAAAATTTATAAAGACCAGCTCATCCATCTAAGTACAAGTCTGTCACCCGTCTGAAAATAAATAACAAGTTGACTCTCACGCTTAAGGTACACTTACGTATCGGAGTTTCAAAAATGCGAAAACCTCTTGAGCTCGCCTGCCTTGGTGTCACTTGTCGTCGCCTGGAGAATCTGCAATAAAGCAAACCAAACAACAACCACAACCACAACCACAATGGAGCATCTCCGCCTTCAGGAGAAGAGCTTCCAATGGACAAAAGGTTTTATTAATATTTTTCGGATCGGGCCAACATCACCCGATGTTAGTTGCCTACGTACTCATCAGACAACATCTCTAATGTTTCCAACAAGATCGGATCCAAACGTAGTTCTGCCTAAAAACTACACTATACTAAGAAGCATAGCATCACCCATGCAATGCTTAAGTATTTTCAAGCAACCTACACTTTATGCAAGTCCTTTAATCGTTCCACTTGTTCTAATTAAACAAGCAATATCAATCAATGTTATTAATTATTTCTCGAACCATTGTTCGATAATTAATATTCCCGTCTAATCCCAAAGACAGACAGACACATCAGATGTCAACCTAAGTGACAAATGATAAGAAACACCCTGGAATCCACCAGGCCCCTGGAATCCACCAGGAAGTGCCATCTCCCAACCTAGCCCATAAGGACCTGACCGGAGTGGAAGGGCATGACCCACAACTGCACCTGAACAGAAGTGGTCAGAGACGCCAACCAAGCAGGATGTCAGCGACCCTAATTGCGTGTACACTAAAAGATCCTCAATAGATCTGCGGTGAGCCCGGCTCACAAAGAACTCCCTCCAATGGGGAGGTGCAACTACACGGTCAAATCAACAGCTCCTCAATAGAGCTAAAACTTAGGAAACCATTCTGAACCCTATCTTGCTCATCTATAAGCCAGGATTCCGAATGACTATCCCAAACCCTATTAGTCCCTTCTAGACTAAGGTTTACAACTCGAGACATGCCATCAGTTCATCAACCAAGGCAAATCGTCAGGTCAAAGGCTTTGTTCATTGTATGAACTAGTCCTGCACCCTCTGAGGTATTTTAGTCTTTATCTTGATTAGGTGTTCTTGCCCAATCCAAAGCTATCAAACCCCAAACAATTATTCTTTCAATAATTTAAAGATAGTGATAAATTACTATCACAACATCAATATCATAAATCGAAACAAAGAACAACATAAACCATAAGAACTACACAGGTCTAAGCATATCATAATATCAATAATCAAAATCAACAATGATATTATAATTACTCGAGCTCTCATGCCCTAACCCTCCATGGGTTAACTGATTAAATCTTTATTAAACATATCGAAATGCACCTAAGGGCATTAGAGTAATTATCCAACATTGGATACAGTCCTCTCTGCACTCAGGTAAGTCTTTAACTCTCAAAATGTTTCAGTATTACATTGGCCTGTTAATAGCATCCATGCGAATACGGGCCAGTTTGCATAGGGGTAGTTCTGTTATTTGGTTTAAGGCCTTAATGATATCCAATGGGTCTAAAATTCAACTCAAGGGTACTACTGGCCTTCACTGACTCTGTGTAATTTTCTTGGCGTGTAACGGGGTCATGAACTCCTTGAACCGACCCAGGTTTGCTTAACGGTTTACTATAAACCCTAAGGACAAAAGGGTCAATTATCCACTCACTGGGATTTTTTTCTCACTAAGTGGTTTGGCCTATAATTAGTTTACGCATTAAACTATCACTGAGAATTTTTCCACTTTTTAGATCAACTCATAGGCCTTTGAACCGGAGCCTCTAAATCAGGTAAGTGATTTTCACACGATAACTTACCTACCAAGGGTAAAAAGGTTATTTCACAATCTCTAGGATTTTTCCCCAAGCTGAAACTCGGTCATAATAATCCCAAATCTCTCCAGATCCAATAATAATTTTCTAGGATTTGTTTGACACAATTAACCCCCTGAACCGGACCCGGTTCAGGGAATATAAATTATGTTTTTTTTTTTTTAAACATGACCGGACCGGATCGGGTTTGGTTACCTGACCCGGTCCAGGGAGCAGACGACCCGCGAGGGTCGTCTTCCCCGCTACCGGCCAGAGACCGAACGGCCTCTGGCGGCGCCGCTTTTCCCCCCAGGCGTCCCGGCGGGCGAGGCCGAGGCAGGTCGGATCGCCGTCGCCTGGTGAATCCGACGGACTCGGTCTTGACTCCGTCCGGTGGCTGGCTGGAGACAAAGCGGCCACTTTTTATTTCTCTCTCTTTTTTTTAAATCCGCCGGAGGCGCTGCGACGGCAGGCCGCCACGGCCGGCCGATGGGCCTGGCCTGACCGGATCGCCACCTTCCGGCAATCCCGTCCAGCCAGGACCCGACTCCGGCCGGAGCTGTGCCAAGCCGCCGCACAGATCCTTTTTTTTTTTTTTTCTCAAGCAGAGATCTGGCGGTCTGCGCAGCGGCAATCCGCCGCCGCCTCAGCCGCCGGAGCCCAGGCCGCCGCGGCCAAAGCGAGGGCCGCCGCGGCCAAAGCGAGGGCCGCCGCGTCCCGGGTCAAGCCGCTACTGTTCCGGCGACGGGAATCAATTACTGTTCACACAATTATGTGAACAGTAATTGCAGAGACCAATATAATTTTTATTAAGATTAATTCAAACATCTCTATCGCTCTCAAATCGAAATTTTACCTCTACGGTCGAGTTGTTGTCGATCCACCATTGCCAATACTTCGCCGGAGTCTCACCGAAAAATTTCTTCCTTTCCGTCAAAAGCTCCCCCAATCGGGCAAAAAGACGCCCCCAAAAAAACTCCCTTTCTATTAGCCCTAATTTGCCTTTTATAGACATAGGATTATGGCTCTTAATCCCATGAGAAATTAGGTCTCAAAAACCCAATTTCGGAACAGTAATTAATTGGGCCCGTATCGCAACTTAAACAGGCAGTTCGCGCGTTTAATTTGGGTAAACGGGTCCTGCACGATATGTTCAACTTCAAATGGTCGTTTCTCCCTCATCCGGACTCCGATTCACGCGTTATTGGTGGCGTTTCGAAGATCTTTCCGTCTACTTTCCAATAGAATTAGTTTCAGCCCCAAATTCTATCTAGGGAGAAAGTTATTCTAATAAAAATGTCAATAGGTCAAATACCATAATTTCTACGTATTTAAATTTTGAAACTTGGGAAAATTAGGGATATTACATTCTTCCCTCCTTAAAAGAATTACGTCCTCGCAATTTGCCACAGCCAACCCTTTCAAGCTCGGACTCTAACTCAAAAACCGTTCTACCCTTTCAAACTACATCAACTGCAACTTATAATTTAGGCAGGACAAAACTTAATAACCCCTCAAATTCAGGTCGTCACATTCTTCCCCACTTAAGAGGAATTGTGTCCCGGCAATTCTCCAAGGTCAATCTAAAATCAGTTTAGCCCTAAAGCCCACACTCACCCTCTCTAGGGTTTAGCACCCGACTCACACGAACTTCTGTTTCCACAGCGTAACTCATCTTAATGAATTACTGCAAGGCAACGAATTTCAACCCTTCCACACTAGTACTCATGTCCCATGTTAAATGTGGGTAAGGGTTTTTCCTTATCCATCCATATAGGATTCAGCTACCAGTTCTAGCTATTGATCAAGTTATTCTCACGAGAAGATCAAGGGGTCCAACACCCTAATTTCCCCGTATACGACTTCGAAAATTTAGAAAATTCCCCGACGTTACAATATGTATAGTTCACCACCACTACCTTGGACCTCAACAGGTCTCTCGCGCTTCAAACACCAGCACTACGTAATATTAAGAGCTAGTTGTCGACTGGAGGTCGCCCGAGGCCGAAGGGGTAGCCCAAGGAAGGGGGTTGTAGGGGAGAAGATGAAGAACAAGGGCTGCCAGCAGGGGAAAAGAGGAGATAGTGTGGAGCTTCGGTCTCCTCCAGCCCACATCCCCTTATAACACAAAGCTTTAGAACATATTTACAAGTATTTATAAATATAATATTCCTTTGTGGATAGTGATATTCATGTACTATTTTTTATACACCCAAGGTTTTACACTATTTATAATTGAATAGGGAAAAGTGAGTTTCCTATTATTAAGGCGGATTCATCTTTTGGTGTAAAGCTTATGGGGATTAAGGCAAAAGAACATGGTACATTAGTTATGTAGGCCAAATTCAGCTTAATTCACAAGTAAGACACAGATTCGTTAATTTTAAGCACGGCTAACATATTCGCCTACACTATTACTCATGAATTTACGTTTTCACATTATCCACTAACAGTGACTCTTATTCCTAGCCCAGAGTGACCATTACAAAAGAAAAATCCAAAAATAAAGCGATTTAGGTCTGCTCTTTTCTCCTCTTGCGGAACTTTTGAAAGCTTTAAAAGCTTTTTATGCATATGATTGTGTTGATTGCTTTTATTTTATAAAAGTGATATACTGAATAGTTAATTAAGTGTGAAATTATATAATCGTTAACCGTACATGTGTGCTGCACTTTAATATATATACAGTTTCCGTCTACGCTTTCTTTTTACTTTTGGATATCACCAACCACGCTATGTAGAGCCCACAAACTGCTATACGATGTAATTACCCACACGCAACGTGATAGCATGTTTGGTCGTGGAAATCTCTTGGCTGGAAGATGTAATTACCTACTTCGCTTATACAATGTTCACTAACTTTGTTTGTTAAACGGAAGTGATATTTTTATACTACTCCTTAATAATTGGTTAGAGAAAAGTAAATCTCATATTATTAGGCAAGATTTATTTATTTTATCTAATTAAAAAGGTTTATAGTATAAAAACATAGAATAAAAATATTATTTTCTATATAGAAAACACGTCTAAAAAGTCTTCAATCCTTAGATAATGTATTCCCAATATAAATAGAAAAATAAAAAGGAAAATAATATATCAACATAAAAAACCACCTAAAAACTCAATGTAGAAAACGTAAATGTAGCATTTGCATAATTAAGCTTGTTGTTCGCGTAACCTTTTTTTTCGCTAATCATGT
Source organism: Saururus chinensis (assembly GCA_035235625.1). Classification (NCBI taxonomy): domain Eukaryota; kingdom Viridiplantae; phylum Streptophyta; class Magnoliopsida; order Piperales; family Saururaceae; genus Saururus; species Saururus chinensis. Next base: position 42,318,080 of record CP141145.1, read on the forward strand.
TTGCGTATCTGTGTCCGCGGTGGATGTATACAGCTTTCAAGCTATGATGGCATCAAATAAATGTTAATTTAAGGCCAACAGCGAAATTTAATCGACAAGACGGTGACATGATAGCGGCAATGGACTACTTAGTCAATAAAAAGCGATTGCTCGCGCGGCTCTCCTCTGGAAAAGCAATCAAACGAGATACAAAGAAACAAATATAAAAGCCAGAGAAGAAAATCCTGGTAAAACGCAGCATGTGTGGAGTTGGGATTCCCTGGTCGTACGCGGCGGGAGTCATTTTACTTCAAACGGAGACGTCACGCTCCGTTACCGCGAAAAGCGGCCATTCATTTTTGGTGGTCCACTGTGAGTTTTGATGGCCTACTCATACGATCCTTCGGTGCCACGTTTCTCACTTTAAAAATTCAAACAGAGAGCCGGTTTAGTTTCATTTCAAAGTAAAATATACGTGGTTTTTGTTTACAGTACAAAATTTTTAAATTTTTTTAAAATTATTTTTAGGCTATATTACTTGTAGAATGACATATTATTTTAGAGGGGTCCCTTCCAAGAGTTCGTTTGAACTCTGTCAATTATTTTTCGTTTTCATTTAAATAGACTCTAAATATAAACATTTAATTGATAAAATAACCTAGATTACCCTCACAAATAGGATTAATAAAATAAATTTAATATTAACATAAAAATTTAAAGCAAAACCTAGTACTTTATAACTCGTGCTCATTAAGGTCGGGGTCCATAATCAGGTTTTTCATTCACCTAACCCGACCCGGATGGCATCCCTAACCACTAAACTGCGTAGCGTTGTTTCCGTTGGATCAGAAGACTTAAATTCCACGTGGTAAAAGTTTAGCGTACGACCAGAGTTGATAACTGTGGTCCTACGACCACCGAATGTCACCGAACCCGGCGACGCGGTTGTTCTTGTCGCCTTTCTCGTGTTGGGGTCCTGTAAATTGTGGGCCGGCCCGACCGCCTTACCCGATTCTGCGCGCGCTCCCTCGCTCTCTCCTCCGCCATCCCGTCCGACCCCGCGTCTTTTCTCTCTCCCTCACTCCGCCTCAGATTCCCCTTTCTGCTTATGTTTCCTCTTCTCTCTACCTCACCCCTCTTCTTCTGTTGGGAGTAAAAGAATAGTAGTCTAATTCTATTTGGCCAAATCCTCTTTTCCTCTCTCTCTCTCTCCAATCTTCTCTGCTGCTGCTGCTGCTGCTGCTCTCTGCTTTGCTTTGCTTTTCTTTCCGTGTACTCTTTCTCCGACCCAGCCGAAATTCCCACGCCTGCCAATTCCTCTAAGCCATGCTCACGATCCTGCTCTTGGAGTCTCTTGCATCTTGAGATCTGCCGCCCCCCGTTGGGCCACGGACAACGGATGCTGCTTCTCGGTCCTCCTCCGCCCGTAAGTCTTCTTTCAGCTTGGGTTTTGTGATTTCGATTTGAAGTCTCCTACTTGTTGACACTTTCAGTTTCATGTTGCCCTTTCCTTCTGTTGTTGACTTCTCCTCCTCCGGCGTCCTGTCGGCATTTTGTCGTGTAGCTCATATGCCATTCGGAGCTGGGAATTTGAGATTTCAGAGCAAATTCATGGCGGTAGTGAGTCAGAAACTGCGGTACTGGAATGCACTTCTACTCCGAGTAAATGGTTGGAAGCCAATTACTTTTAGCCTTGATGTGAAATCTGGACTTGTTGCTTTGTAGTTTGGTTGAAATTGAAAAGCTTATCCCCTCTCTACATCACATCCATTCCTTAAATTTTTCCCCCCTTCTTGTCTCGTCCCCTTTTGTCTACTTCCTTATTCCCTCTTGCTTCAACAACCGGTCCTTTTTTAAATCGAAACTCAACTAGCTTAGAAGATGCTCTCGTAATATAACTAGACTCCCCACTTTCTGATCCCCTGGTTTCAGCAAATTGAACTCAAATTTTCAATTGTCACGATGGCCCAGAACTCCATTGCTGAATTGCAGATGTAGAGCCAAATGCCACCAAGCACGGTAGCGGAAAATGCCGCTTGCCTGAATAAAGGATTGAGAATGGGGTCCCGAGCAGAAGCGAGGAAGAATTCCCCGTTGCGAAGTTCAAGATTGGACAGAGAGAAGGCGGTCCCTATCTCTGCCGGAGGTGGAAGAAGCTTAATTGAGGTTCGAGAGAGATCCAGCACGGACAGTGTTGAGAAGCCCAAGATTGAGAAGAAGAAAGGGGCTCAGCCCGAGGAGCTCGTCAAGTACATGTCCAACCTACCGAGCTATCTCCAGAGACCAGAGTCTGGGGCAGAGATCGCCCAGGCTCTCAACTTCGGAGTCCTTGACTGGGGGCGTCTTGAAAAGTGGAAGTACGAGCAGAAACGGGTCCCCGTGAGAGGAAATGGCAGCAAGAGAAGCTCGGCACCAAACAGTGCGCCGTCGACTAGCGCCACGCCCCCTCCCGCGTCCTCCTCAGCCAAATCCACTAGCACTGGGAAACCCGAGGTTAGCAACTTGGGGAGAAGACCATCCTCCCGCGGTTACGACCTGAGCTTGTCTCGTGAAGATAGGCAATCTATCAGCAGAGATCGTTCAGGAGCTCAGTTCAAGGCCAGTCCGCATAAGCGACCTGAGCCAGGGCCTGGTTCTTCCCTTTTGAGAAATCATGCTCTGAAAGAGACCATGAAGACTCCTGATGGTGAAGTTAAAAGGAGAATGGCTCATTTGCGGAAAATGGGTATTGGGGTTCCTGGAGAGAGAGAATCTGTTTCGGTCAGACATCGCTGGCCGGAGGATTGGGAGGGACATGAATCTCCCGCAGCTGATCATGGGGGGGTCGTGGTAGCCAACCGGCTTAGCCTCGCCGATGATGACTTGGAATTCCAGTTTGGGGCTCGGACGTCTGATGTTTCTTACTCATGCCCACTCCCTTGTGAATTCCAAACCAGTAAATGGCCCGATGTGGACCTCTCCACTCCTGTTGGCGTTCAGGTCACAAAGACTCTGTCTAATCGCAAACTTTATTCATCCCCCAGTTCAGACGAAAAGCCATCGACAAAGAATGTTGAACGAAGAGAATGTGCTTTAGATCTTGGCAAGCAACCTGGCCTGGAGATCGCTGATAAAGTGTCCCGACGAGATGCTACGCCGCGAAATTCACAGTTCAATCGTTTGGGCAGAAGTTTGAGCTCCAAGGAGGTCTCCTCTGCACCAGGATTGGATTTTGCGAAAGCAGGTTCAGCGTTGGCTGACTGCACAAAAGAGAAACCCAAGGTGGGTGGTAGATCTAGGCAGAGCCCGTTGAGAAGGCTTCTGGATCAAGTGTTGAAGCCCAAGCAAACCTCCAGCCACCAGGAGCATGAACTCCCTGATACACCCACCTCAGATGGCGCACGCAAGTCGCTTAATTTACCGTCTGATGCTCCACCTAGTGCCAGCCAAGCGGTGAATGCCATCTCAGGTACCTCAGAGGGGCTTCAGGATGAGAATCATCCGCCATCTTCTGTCAATGCCCTCTTGCAAGTTTCTTACAAGGATGGGGTTCCATTGTTCACATTTGCATCCACCAGCGAGGGTGGCATTCTTATAGCCAGGCGGAAGAAAGTGTTCATCTCAGGGAAGGATGATTTTGAATGGATTTACACTTTTTACTCTGTTCAGGAGGTCAAGAAGAAGGGTGCTCGATGGATGATGCATCAAGGGCGAAAGGGGAAAAAATTTGTAACGAGAATCATGGGACAGATGAAGGTCCCAACGGACTCCCAGAATTTGGAGATGGTGAGGGAGTTTATTCTATTTGGTGCTGACTCAAGTGAGGCAGGTCATGAAGCGCTGGAATTCCTACCAAACAATGAGCTCGCTGCTATTGTTATAAACTTCCCCAGAAGAAAACAGCCGGCTGATGCATGTAGTGATCTATGTCAGACAAAAAGCACCCATGGGGAGCCATATATGGATTTTTCAAGTGTTACAGTTATCCTCCCAAGTGGTGTCCATGGCTTGCCTACTGCAGATGGGGTACCTTCACCTCTGATTGATCGGTGGAGGTCAGGTGGGTCATGCGACTGTGGAGGTTGGGATCTGGGTTGCACGTTGACAATTCTTGACAATCAGGATCAGCCAGACTCGACTTCTTCTCAGGCTTTTTTCATGTCAGACGACGCTCCTTTGCTTGATCTTTTTGAGAAGGTAATATACATGACTAGCAGCATATTTTTTGTTTGGCTAGTCTTTCTGACTATTAGCGGATCCTTCATTACTTAAAATTCGTTCTGCAGGTAGGGCCTCCTGAAAGTAGGCATGCTTTCACCTTCGCGGCATCCAAAGAGGGGATTTATTCTGTGGACTTCGGCTCATCCATGTCGTTACTACAAGCTTTCTCCATTTGTATAGCTATCCTACATGGCTTGCCTGCGAATCATTCTGAATTTTGTGATCTCCCTGAAGGAAATGCTACAGTTGGACCCATACTATCGACAGATGAATTCAAAGCATCAGCTGAGACTCAAAGGGATGCCCGTGCGAGCTATGTCTCTAGTCCGCCTATTTCTCCAGTTGCCAGGGCATAAGACCTTTGCCCTGTTCAACTTCCAACAGGCTCATGAAGAATGAATGCAGTAAATCGAGAATTGCAATGCCATTGCATCCCCAGAGAAGGAAAATCTTGTGATCGAAGAGGCAAACCAAGCATTGGAACGCCACTACAGCACGGTTGTTGATTAAAGCTCTTGATTGGTACATGTTCGGCCCAAATGGGAGGAAGGAATGCAAATGGAGGTTTGATGGCTAAGCTAATCATCCTCTGCTGCTTTTGTAACAATACTCAGACGAGAAGACCACATGCATTTTCTCACATCTGATTATCTTCAAGACCAAGAATATATTTCTGGTTATTGCTGCAGGGTCGTTGCTGTGAAGTTCTGCTGGGTGTAACCCACTGAGTTAAGTCAAATTGTACAAAAGTATGTGACTTTTCCTAACTCTTTTGCAGTAGGCGATACGAGTCGCAACAAATCTCATTTGCGCCAATGAGAAAAGGTTGCAATTGTGTAAGTGGCATTCTCAAAACAAGCAGTAATCGGATGTAGTTGTTCTAAACATAAACATGAGAGGGGCATGGTAAATACAAATAAATTACTGCCCATTCGAAAACATTTGTAGCAACTGGCAACTTGTTTCTCCCATTCATCAGCTCTGACATTAACCTGATCGTTCTCAGGGCCTATGCCGATGCGAAAATCGTAATCAACCCCGTAGACAAACTCCCTGCTCTGCATCACTAGATCAGGGCCAGCTATTCCTCCTCAGGACTCTTAAGTAAAGTAATTTTTATTCGCTTCTTTATAAGTTTGTGGTTTACGTAGAAGATGTCCGCTAGGATATATCCTCCATAAACAGGGCATCGATCATGAAAATCAACCGTACATATTAGTGCAGATAATGTACTAACATACATGCTAACTTGCAATAATATGCGCTAACATGGTGTGCGCCATCGATTCTGCAGTGGAGCGCACCAATTCCTACATGGATTTGAATTTGCTGCACCTCCGAGGATGGACGTTTTACTACTTCGTATAGTAACCAAAGGCCATCCCTGAATTGTTCGGCTCATATTAAGCTCCTCTGTGCCTTTCACAACTCCCGCGGAGTTCACTTCTGATATTGAAGGTCCATTATTGTAGATGTGAAATGCGACAAGGAGGCTCTGCAGTAGACAGAAGCCAAATCAGCATCATCAAGAATGTGGCATGAATGACTGACAAAATTATTGGGCATGGCCACCTAATAGGAAGCTTCAAGGGTCAAGCATTGTTAGAAAGCTTTTTTTTGTATGCATGACAGAAACTTCGCATCAACTGTGCAAAATAGATACCCACAGCAATCCACCATAAGAACAATTCACCAACCACTCTCTATGTCCCTTGTGAAAACAAAATAACACAAACATGGCGGTTACTTGACCCATTCAGTTCTAAAAAACGAATCCCATCGTGTGGATTTTGTTGTCGAATTTTATTTAGCGCATGTTTATTTACAGTTGATCACAAGTTAGCTCTCTACGCTCATAACAATATCCCTGCAAAATGAAGAAACTACCAAATAAAGATGCACAGCGCATTTGCGCTTTGTGTATCATGAATGGTTCCGTCGAGATCTCACGGCGCATACAAAATATGAAGGTGGGCAGGTAGTTTGAAAACTTGCCTACTCTTGTTTTACATACTATTAGATTAAGATTCAATGGCCTACAATAGCCCAGTGCTTACCCTACCCAATGCATCGAGCACGTATAAACGAGATTCAATTATTTCATATTAAACAAAATAGCTTACACACAACCAATATATAGGGCATGTTTGGGGTGTATTTTGAAAAGAAAAGGGTTTTTTCCTCTAAGTATAAAATACTAATATATAGGACTTATTTTTGTGGGTCCCACTTATTAATGGTGATGGGAAGATCAAATAAGCTTTTGACGTAAGTTTTTGAACATCACATAAGTATTTTTCTTTTTATATTAACCCTCCTCGTTAGGAGGGTTGGAGATGAAAATGAAAGGGCATTTCTTTTCTATTAGATTGTGTTGTCAAATATGGCCATAATAAGGTATACTTTACTTCTAATGAGGAGGGTTGGAGTCGAAAGACCTTGAGATTTATTAAAAGGAAGCTGATATTTTTACTTTACTTTTTTTATATTAAAAGCTTACTTCATATTTGATTGGATAAAGAAGATAAAGTATACTTGACAACATGGAGATTTATTATTTTTATTTATTTATTTTATCCAATCAGAGCCTAAAGTAGGCTTTTGGTGTAAAAAAGTGAAATATAAATATTATTTTCCTTATGAAAATTGGAGGATACTTATAAATTAAGTTGAGAAGTAGTTATCGGAAAACTTTATCATGAAAACTATATAACACATTGATTTTGCAATTCATCTACCTTCTTTTAAAGCCATATGCAGCAAACATTTTGTTGTTCACTTTTGGGTGTTGCATACTTCCTTGAATGCTATACGGAATAGAGCTTTAGTTACTTGAACTGGGGACCACCATGGGTGGATAGCGTATGGGAGATGTAGTTTTGAGTTATGGTTATATCTTGTAACAAAACAAAAGAGTGGACTTTTTTTCCCATAGGCATCTCGTATGAGATTGGTATTTTGTTTTTTCTTGTCTTCATTTTCTAGAGTGTCACACCCTAAGAGTATTCAATTTTTTTCATGAATAAACACAACAAAATTAATTTTTATCAAAATATCTCAAGTTACAAATTACTCGTTTATCAAACACACGAATATTAAATCAAAGTATAATAATTAATCCAAGTCAAACCACATCTTAATATGAACAAAGTTCTACCATGGTATAAATATTTTGACATACATAAATATAAATAAGATAACATTTATATATGTTAAGTGACTTAACAATGTCATTGTTACCGTATATACATATTTACAAAAGAACTTTAATTCTACACAATACTTGCACTATGTAGATGTTGAGCATACGAGTATACCCAGTGATATAGCTAAGCAATGAACCACATACACACTTTATTATGTTCATAATATATTTCTACATATATAAATACATAATATCTTAATTTATTATTCTAAAGCCTAACATAGGTCACAAAATAATAAATAATAACAAACCAATCTCAATGATAACATAAAGGAGATCTTCATAACTCCTCAAAATGTATATTACCTATGAAACAACTTCAAACTCTTGTTAAAGGTTACAACTGTCACGACCCAGATTTTTAAAAGTCTTTTTAAAATAACATTAACGGTAAGTTACAATAAAAAAAAATTTAAAAATCAACCCAAACCAGGTTTACAGTTCCAGCCCAAAATGGGCTGAACCCGTAGAACTGCCTGCAGGTCATCTTCCTCGTGGAGATGCCCGAAGGGCTGCAAGCGGCAGCTAGATTCAGCCTAGCCCTCTAGCCACCGACCTGGCAGTCTAATCATCAATGGAAGACTTCCGTCGGAGCAAGACGGCTGGATCTGGAATTGACAGCCGATGCAATGCTGATCTGAAGATTTATACTGAGATGGCCTAATTTCCAACTGCCAGCAAGCACAACGGCCTCCATGATCAGAAGCAAGGCTGGTCCTAGTCGAATCGCCTACAAGTGGTGTATCTAATGAGCCGAGCCTCATTGATGTCTGATGGCCACGATTGACGTTGAAACCACCCGGTTTTGCTCACATCTGTTCGCAAGCAGAACTACCGGTAGGCACAATGGCCGCCACAGCTGGAGTTGGGGCATGCCCTGCTCGATTCGCCGTCGGGCGGCGAATCTAAGGGACCTAGTCCCCACCACCGGCAAGAGGTGCTTTGCTTCCGGCCGGTGTCTAAAAACAATTCACCAAAGAAGGGTGGTGCCGGCTAGCAGCTCTCTCGTCTTAGTTTACCAATTAAGAATTAATGCCCAAACTAAGAAATCAAAAGAAATCAAATTTATTCAATGATCGTACCTCTCTTGTCAGGTTGTTGTCAATCCACCGCCGCCAAAGCCTTGCTAGAGCCTCACCAAAAAATTCCATTGCCGGCTCCCCTTCTTCCCTTCACACTCCAAAGCTAACCCTCCTTTTCATTAGCCTTTTTATAGGCACGGGGATTAGGGTTCCTAATCCCCTTACGAGTTGGGCAAAATAGGCTATTTGGGCCTATATTTTATTAAATTCCGTCACAGTAAATAATCGGGCCATAAAGGACTTAAACAGTCAATTTATGTGTCCAATTCGGGTAAACGGGTCTTGCGCACTATATTCAACTTCAAACGATCGTATCTCCCTCATCCAAACTCTGATTCACGTGTTCTTGGTGGTGTTTCGAAGATCTTTCTGTCTACTTTCCATCCATATGTGTTTCAACTACCAGTTCTAATTGGTGATCAAGTTATTCTCATAAGAATGTCAAGGAGTCCAACACCCTAATTTTCCATGGTTGACTTCGGGAATTTAGAAAATTCCCGGACATTACATTCTTCCCCCCTATAAAGGAATTGCGTCCCCACAATTCTCCAAAGCTAATAATAAACAAGCTTGTTCTTAGAGGGCATACTCACCCCTTCTAGGGTTTCACATTAATCCCACTCGAGCGTCAGCTTCCTTTGCGCACTCAAGTGAAAAGATTAGCCACTAGGTAACATAACTCGGAGTGTGCATGTAAAAATACCTCTACGTCGACCTTAGTACTCACGTCCCATACCATGAGTATTTGCAACGCCACATAAGTAAATTTAACTAAGCACTAGCACAACGAACCTTAGAGCTATCCATCGACATAACATGTCCCATACCACAAGTATCTAATGGTTTTTCCTCGGCCGTTCCACAACTCTTCTAACATGAACACCTAGGGGTGCTTCTGATGCAGTAGCATATAATGAGAAGTGTTAAAATTGGATGAAGAATAAAACTGGTCCAAGCCTTGATGAAGAATAAAGCTGGTTCAGGCAAATTGTCGAACACTTAAAACCATTTTTAACACTAGAGGGTATAATGGTCACGATTAAAACAAGCAAGGGTGCAATGGTCATTTTAATATGGTCATTAAATTCGATATTCTTTCTTCAACCTCTGAACAAGAGGATTAACAAGAAAATGGTGGATTAACACAGAAGATTTGAGAAGCAATAATCCATGTCATCAAGTCTAGCTCAGCATCAATTTCGTTACTATAGCAACAGCTTGGGGACGGAGGTATAAAAGAGGAGAAAAGGGAACACAAAGGGGACGAATTTTTGAATTTCGAATTGTAGGCTCTGAAGCTCTAAAACTCTGCAAGGGTTTGGTGAGTGATTGGTTTTCCAGATTTGAAGTTGTTGAAGCCTTGAAGCAAGCTTGATTCTAGTGAATAGCGAAGATTGCTCCTAATCAAGTTAAACCGAAGCTCCAACAAAGATCGATAAGTGTTTTCTCAGTTCAAGTGTTGAATTCTGTAATTTTGAGTTTACTAGTTTGAGTTGAAACAAAAGTTAAATTTCGTTGGGAATTGGATTTGCTATTTGGTTTGTAATAGACTGTCTATGATAAATTCTGTGAAAAGAAATTCTGATTGAAGTTTTGATTTCATTCTGTGAATTTAGGAATTATAAAGTGAATGATATAGTTTGTTATACTGATGTTGGAAGCATTTACATGCTTATAAATCCAGCATCATATTTGAGGACTATTAACTGTATGAAATTTTATCGATTTGTGATATTACATAGTTGTTGCATCAGCTTCTTACCCAAAACCCATCAGCATCAACTAGATCATAAATTTTCATACTTGCAATTAGATAAATGGCTTTGATACCAACTGTCATGACTTATATTTTTAAAAGCATTTTTAAAATAGCATGAACGGTAAGTTATGAGAAAATTTTGTTTTTAAAACTGACCCAGGCCGGGTTTGCAGTTTAAGCCCAGAACGGGCCAGACCCAAAGAACTGCCTACATGTTGTCTTCCTCATGGAGATGCCTGCAGGATCCAGCTGCCGCCGGCCTGGTCTTCTAGCCACTAGCCTAGCAGTCCAATCATCGGCAGAAGACTTCTGCCGGAGCAAGGCGGCCGAATCTGGAATCGACAGCCAATGCGACGCCGATATGAAGATTTTTACTGAGACAGCCTAATTTTTGACCGCCGGTAAGCACAACAGCCTCCATGACCATGAGAAAGACCAGCCCTGGTCGGATCGCCTCCAAGCAGCGGATTTGACGAGCCTAGCCTTGCTGCTGTTCAGTGGCCACCAACTGACGTCAAAACCACCTAGTTTCGCTCACATCCGCCCACGAGCAAAACTGTCGGCGGGTGCAACAACCTCCACGGTTGGAGTCGAGGCATGCCCTGCTCGATTTGCCACTAGGCACCGAATATAAGGGACCTAGTCCCCCCCACCGGCAGGTGGTGCTTTGCTTCCGGCTGGTATCCAAAAACAATTCACCGAAGAAGGGTGGTGCCAGCCAGCGGCTCTCTCGTCTTAGTTTACCAATTAAGAATTTATACCCAAACTAAGAAATCAAATTTATTCAATGATTGTACCTCTCTTGTCGGGTTGTCGTCGATCCATCGCCGCCAAAGCCTCATTAGGGCCTCACCGAAAAATTCCATTGGTGGCTCTCCTTCTTCCCTTCACCCTTCAAAGCTAACCCCCTTTTTTATTAGCCCTAATTAGCCTTTTTGTAGGCAAGGGGATTAGGGTTCCTAATCCCCTTACGAGTTAGGCTAAATAGGCTATTTGGGCATATTTTTTATTAATTTATGTCACTGTAAATAATTGGTCCTGTAAAAGGACTTAAACAGTCAATTTATGCATCCAATTCAAGTAAACCAGTCTTGCACACTATATTCAACTTCGAACGATCGTGTCTCCCTCATCCAAACTCCGATTTGCATGTTCTTGGTGACGTTTTAAAGCTCATTCTGTCTACTTTCCATCCATATAGTTTCAGCCACCAATTCTTACCGGTGATCAAGTTATTTTCATAAGAACATCAAAGGGGTTCAACACCCTAATTTTCCATGGTCAACTTCAGGAATTTAAAAAATTCTCATACCACTACAAAATTAGAACCCTCTAGTGGGGGTTTAACAGGGGTATTTTAGTGAGGGCTAACATAAATTCCCGTTAAAAATATCATATAGTGGGGGTTTTGATCGGGCCGTCGCTAAAGTCACTCGAGACGATTTAGTATGTTCGTTAGCGGGGGTAAGAAATACGAAGCCGCCGCGGGAGAGCTTGCTGCAAAAGGGAGGCTCGACGTATCCAAAAGAAACCGCCGCCGAAGATCCTAAATATGTCACTGGCGGGAAGAATTGAGGGGAGATTTTTCAGATTGCTGCGAACTGCGGATTTGGCGTGGGTTTTAATGGGAAGGTCGCCGCTGAAGATTGCGCAAGAGGCGTGCGTCATGGGGGGAAATCCAAACCAATCCCGGTAATCCCTCCCGCCATATTTTCTATCTTCTACGACTGATCAATTTCCCCTTTCTCTCTTTGATTAGGACTCCTTGCTATTTCCCTGCTCGACTCAATTTCCCCTCTCTATTTGATTAGGAATCTCGCTCTGCTCTCTCCCTGCTCCCTCCCTACTAAAGCGTTCTTCTGTTTCAAATGCCTAGACGTGACCACATTAGTTGAGGTAGTCTCTTCAGGTGATGCAAATCTGTATTTGAACAATAATACAATTGCTTCAGGGGTTGCAGATTCATCTGATAAAGATTAGGGTGAAGTTTAATTCCATTGTTTTATCTGGCAGTGATTATCTTTGTCAACAGTTCATTTTTTCCTATTCTACGGCACTTAAATATCACCAGATTTAGGCAGATTTAGTTATATACAAAGCCAATGCAAAATAGCATATCAGATGTTTGACATAAGTGCCTCTCATTAAAGACCAATTATACAAAAGAAAACACAAGGACTTTTGTTATTATGCTTTTCTGTCAATGATGGTTTGTCCATTACGGGGTTATGCCAGAAACTTTTGTTATTATATTTTTTTTTAATTAATCATTGGTTATTTGCCTATGCTTTAATATATCATTGGTTGTTTTTTTTTCGTAATACAAAATGAGAAAGATTGAGAACCAATATCGATAGAATCAGTGCCGATAAAATAATTTTCGAGGTGGCCTTCAAAACAAAGTTTGAATTTTTTTTTTCTTTTCTATTATAGATAGCATGCTTTCTCTGGTTTTTGGTTTGTTAGCTCAATAGATCATGTAGAGCAGGAATAAAAAATACATGTCCACATCCACATTTGCGTTTAAGGTTGTCCGAGAAATAGTTTTTTGGAAGAGATCATCACCACAGAACCAAAAAGATCATTGAAGTCTCCATAAACAACGGTTCGAAATTTGTACTTTGGCTTGATGTCATAGCTTGTCTCTGTATGGAGTTGAACGAGAACCTCGAACGTATCCAACAGCAGTGCCACACATTCTGCTTGCTTAAGAAAAGAATTGTGTCCTTTAAAAGTATGTCTTGCACTTATTATGTGCTATTGAAGAACAATTGTAGGCCAGTGAGGATCATCATTTGGAAAATCGGTCACTACATGGGCAAGGTATCTTAAGTTCATCTCTGTTTCCTGGGATGAGTAGACAGAAATAGTGACACCCATTACTCAATAGTTGGATGGTGTTCTTGATGATTGGCAATTGGCTTCAGGATCCACGCCTACAAGCAACAACATGTCCAAAGTGGATGTCATCTCTACCAGTTTAAGAAGCCTGGATCAAGATGATATTGTGTTTGACATATTAAATATACCAGAATCATTTTCACGAGCAGACCACTTCAGTGAAGTCACATCCGGAAAGGAAAATTGTACAGAAGCATATATTAGTCATGTTGGCCTAGTGATATTCTTGTTTGTTACTGATCATGTGCAACGAACATATCTTGCAATTGGCCTTAGAGGTTACTTATATTATGCCTATTTCAAAACTGTATTTAAAATTTTTGCTTCCCTGTTAGCTATCTATGTTGTCTGGCCTGTAATTGGTCTGCCAGCATTTATTTCAGTTGCACCATTTCTAATTAGTTGTGCTGCTCAATTTGCGTATGAAGTGGTAATTTGTAATCAGTTGTACATAGATGCTTTGAGGTGCTGTTCTTTTTCTTAATGCTACTCTTGACAAAATTATGAGAATACTGGATTATTGTAACTCTCCTTGTGGAGGGGTGCTTATGCTTGGCGAGCTTACATTTGTAGTGATTAATATTCTTTCTAGGACAAGAAGTCAATACAGTTGGGAACAGAGCATAACCTGTATATGTAAGGATTCGCCTCAAATTGTCTTTGCTAAAGCCGACAAGCAAGACTGAGCTGGAAGAGCTGCCCTGTTTGGCTTATTTGTTTACATTGCTGTTCAAAATTCCATTGTTACACATGTTTCTGATTTGGATTGCTTTTTACAGGAATACTGTTAAAACTTTCTATGCTGCAAGTATTTTCTTTAAGATTCTTAGTCAGTATGGTGAACTGCAGCCTGATGTAAGTTTGGTGTCTCCAGAATGTTGTGCATAAATTGTTGCACATTCCATTCTTTAAAGTATTTTCTTGTGGCCTTGCCTAATGTGGTTTAATATGCCATTTTCATTTTTTTTACAGCTACAACAAAAATAGAAGTATGCTGTTTGGAAAGCTGCAGATAGTAGGAAAGCTGTAAAGGAAGGGAGGAAGCCTGAACCAGGTCACCGGGTGGTGAGAAGGGATACATCAAGCTCACCTGCCACCACATATGTAAGTCTGTAGTATCCAATTTTTTGCGGTAACTCTTTATGTCAAGCTATAGAAAAACACAAGGACTGAAGATAATATTAAGGCCCAAAATAATCAGAATTTCAGTGTCATTTATTCAAAGTAATTAGAATCTTTATATGATTGTTCATGATTTATGCCTACTTTTGTTTTTGACTGGTCTCTTGTTCCTTCAAAATTATTAGCTTCATTGGAAACCAAATCTGCAAACCAAACAAGAAATCCTTCACAAGATAATTTCAGTTGCTGATTGTATAAGTGTTGCCTCAAGGTCTCTCATTTCTGAATGCAGAAGTTTATAAGGAGTGATGAATTTGTCCCTAATCTTATACTCTTCCTCCCATCTCATGTCCTTGTTCACAGGAGCTTCCAAGTCTATATGAATTTGATCTGGTCAATTGGTTGAATAGATGTGTGCTTGACTTGAACATGGTCTAATTTGGTTTCTTTAATATCATATTGCTATTAAGAATATTAGATTAATGCCACTCTGAATGCAATAATAAGATTAATTGGTATCTGATGATTTTACTATGTGCTCACAGTGATGTGTAAAGGCCTTAATTTTTATGCGTGCAAATGCAGCTTTAGTCAAATGATTAAACATTTCTTGCTCAAATGATATGTTACTCATAGTATTGTTTGCTCCATTTAATTTGTCCTGTTTAGTTTTTCCTGCATTTCCTTTTTTTTTTCTATGGACTCAAATATAATGCATTGACAAATGACCAAAATGGAAAGAGATGAATGTTCTTAATGCATTTCCTACTTATTTGTGTCTGCATGTTTGATAGGGAAAGAGATGAATGTTCTAAATGGCATCAATTGTGACTCAAAATCAAAAGAGGCAAAACAGTTCAGGAAAAAGAATAAGAAACAATTTTCGGATGTGTTTGATCTCTTGCTTCTTCTCTGCAAATAATATTGTCAATCTTAGTTAGAAATTATTAATGAAATTATGGACTCATATTTCATGTATATTTGCTCTGTCCAAGTAACCCCTGCTTGTGCACTCATGAGCATGAAAGCTCACTTAAAAGCATAAAATAAGAGAACAAATTAACCTATCTATTTGCAACAGTGAATCTCACAGAAAAGCAGAGGAAAATACTGCAGCTTTTAGTTTTTGAAAGCAACCTTGTTACTTCTGATAGGCCCTATTATCTTTGTGTCGGACAACAAAATAGGCTTGGTAAACAGTAAATCCCAGGCTGCTTATCATAAACTATGCATTTCTTTTTGTTTTTGTCATATTTTTAATCAGATATTATGCAGTAAATCTCTTGGAAGCTGAATTGCTCTTCAGAGACTGGGATCTCGTGGAGCCACTGCTTATCATAAACTATGCATTTCTTTTTGTTTTTGTCATATTTTTAATCAGATATTATGCAATAAATCTCTTGGAAGCTGAATTGCTCTTCAGAGACTGGGATCTCGTGGAGCCACCTAGTGTATTTCTTTGTGTAGGCCATGGGTGATTATGCTCTGATGTGTAGGTGACCACCAGCATGTTTGGATTTGTCCTACTCCTCTACACTTGCTTCCTTGCGGAGCTTCCCTTGGAGCTGCTGCACCTATCGTAGCCTCTGAATAATATGCAAATAGTAGATATAGGTCAAAAGCCCATGTCGCCAATTTCAATTACTAAAATGCAGACCTAGTAATATTGAACATTTATCTTTTTGTATCATTGAATTTGTTGTGCACTATCGACTCTGTTTATTACTAAATTTTTATATACTTACTTATCACTAATACCAGGATTAGATACAAGGATTAATTTAAAACAGCATTGTGTACAACTTATGACAGCATTGTCTACTAATTGTTGATAACATTGCGTACAACTAATTTAAAATGTTGCTATATGTGCTTCAGCTGATAATTGGAAGCAATTTTTTCACAGCTTGTGAATTCTTCATTTAGTTCATCAACCTGCTTAGACTTGGATGCATGTATTCTCGCCCTTTTTGCTCTTATTTTTCCTCTTAAATGATCTCGTATAATCACTAAGTTTGAATAGTTAAGCATCCATATTGATATGGTAACATATTATAGGTGAAAGTTCCTGTGCGACTATCTACACAACTGGCATATACCTCAAGCATCACTCAGACCAAATTCCAGGAACAATTGAATTCTCTACCGAGGTAGGTTTTGTATTTTCATAATCTTAAAGCATATTCTTGTCTTTAGAAATTCTTGTCTTTAGAAATGTTCTTGCTTTAGTGTGTCAGTAGAAATTGGTAATATTGGGCTAACTAGGAATAGAAGGCTGTTATATGTGCTTCAGTTGATAAATTGGCAGCAGTTTTTTCACAACTCATATGGTTTAGTATTACTGCTCTTAGATGTTATGATTTTTTAAAATTATTCATTTGTGTTTCATTGGATGCTCTTGATGTTATTTATGTCTGATTCATTGGAGGATCTACTTTCGTCCACTTCCTTTCTTATTCTCTTGGTCATGTATTATTATTATTTTTTACTAAACTAGTATATACAATTTTGTAAATAATGCAGTTAATGGATAAGAGTTGGATTAATAAGTCTAGAGCTTCTTCTGAGTTCATTAAAGGTGTGAAAAGATTCATAGAACTAGCCATAGAACGTGGGGCATGCATAAATGGGAAGTTGAAATGCCCATGTAATAAATGCAACAATGTGTTGTATCAAGATGGGGTTACAACCTTTGAACACTTGATATGCAATGGTATTATACAAAGTTACATTATATGGGTTTATCATGGGGAGAACTCATCTAGCCAAATAGGTAGTTCAAGTTGTGAAAATTCGGTGGATGCTAGAGTCAGTTTACATGACACGGGCGATGATATGCGGTCAATGTTGCACGATGCATTTGGAGTTCATGAAGATCCAATAGATAGTTTTGATAATGGCACAAATGACATACCCATGGAACATCGACCCAACTTTTTTAAATTGGTAGAAGAGGTTGAGAGTGAGGTGATTCCAGGGTGTACAACACTCACAAAGCTATCTTTTGTTCTTAGACTATGGCATGTTAAATGTCTAGGTGGATGGAGTAACAAGTCAGTCACTATGTTGCTTGACTTGTTACATGAACTACATCCAAAAGATAACAACCTACCTAAAACATTTGGACAATGTAAGAAAATTATATCAATGTTGGGACTTGAGTACAACAAGATTGATGCATGCCCAAACAATTGCATGTTGTATTGGAAGGACACGGCTGACCAAAATGTTTGTCATGTATGTGAGACACCTCGTTGGAAGACTTCAGAAGGTGATGAAGATGGTACTAAAAGGAGGATCCCAGCAAAGATACTTCATCATTTTCCCCTAAAGCCAAGGTTGCAGAGATTGTATATGTCATCCAAAATTGCAGGTGATATGCGATGGCATGATGAGAAGCGTAAGAGAGATGGGATCCTAAGACACCCAGCTGATTCTCCAGCTTGGAAACAACTTGATTCTATCTATCCTGCATTTGCTTCAGAGCCACGTAATGTTAGACTTGGGCTAGCAAGTGATGGCTTCAACCCATTTAGGACATTGTCTCTTTCACATAGTACATGGCCTGTAATTCTAGTTCCTTATAACTTACCTCCATCGTTATGCATGAAACAACCAAACTTTATATTATCATTGCTCATCCCAGATGACCCTGGTAATAAGATTGACATATTCCTTAGGCCGTTGATTGAAGAATTAAAAGAATTATGGGAGGTTGGTGTGGAGACATATGATTCATCGAAGAAAGAGATATTTCAAATGCATGCAGCTGTTCTATGGACTATAAGTGACTTCCCAGGGTATGCGATGTTATCGGGTTGGAGCACAAAAGGGAAGCTAGCATGTCCCTCATGTCATGAGGAGACTTGCTCATTATATTTGAAACATAGTAGAAAATGTTGTTATATGAGTCATCGTCGTTTCTTACCTAGAGACCATAAATTTCGGAAGCAGAAGCACTCTTTTAATGGATCAATTGAAGATAGAGAACCCCCGGTTCCACTGACAGGGTCAAGTATATTGCATAAGTTAAAAAGTATTGAACACACCTTTGGCGTTGAAAAAAAGCGTAAGAGAGTAGGCATAGGAGAAAGTAATTGGAGGAAGAAGAGTATATTTTTTGAGTTACCTTACTGGGAGCATAATTTAATAAGGCATAACTTAGATGTGATGCACATTGAGAAGAACGTATGTGATAATGTACTCAGGACTTTATTAAATTTAGAAAAAAAATCAAAGGATAACTTAAATGCGCGTCTTGATTTAGTAGACATGAGAGTGAGAAAAGAGCTACATCCACAGTGGCAAGCAGGGGGTAGAAGTGCTTATTTACCACCTGCAAGTTATTCTATGAACAAAGGAGAGAAACAAATGTTTTGTAGGGTTTTGAAAAATTTGATGACTCCTAATGGCTACTCATCTAATATATCAAGGCGAGTAAATGTTAAAGAGTGTAAGATTTTTGGGCTTAAAAGTCATGATTCTCATGTCATTATGCAACATTTTTTGCATCTTGCCATTCGAAGAATTTTGCCCAACAATGTAAAGTATGCACTTATAGAGTTGAGCAATTTCTTTCGTGAATTATGCTCTAAAGAGTGTCATGTGGAAGACCTCAAACGCATTGATCAACATATTGGAGTAGTCCTTTGCCATCTAGAAAGAATCTTTCCTCCGGCATTTTTTGATGTTATGGAGCATTTGCCTATACATCTTGCTTTAGAGGCCCTTATAGGAGGACCAGTTCATTATCGATGGATGTACCCAATTGAAAGGTAATCAATTTTTTTATTATTATATTTAAAATGTAAATTTATGTGATAACTTACTTAAAACAAAATTTGAGATGTGTAGGTACTTGTGTACTTTAAAGTCGTATGTGCGTAATAGGGCTCAACCAGAGGGGTCTATTGCTGAAGCATACATTGCCGATGAATGTCTTTCATTATGTTCAAGATATTTTGACAATGTTGAAACATGGTTAAGTCGACCCCCAAGGTCAAAAAAGGAAGATACATCGTGTGGGTCAAGGTTCTTTCTAAGCAAAATTGAATTGGAGCAAACACATCGTTATGTGTTATTCAATAATGAGGACATTGTTGGACATTATATAAGGTGAACTTCAAATCATGACATTAATGTTTACATATATTCAATACATAAATAGTTGATAGTGACATCTACATAAAATGTGTGCAGACAACATATTAGTGTTCTTAAATTAAGACATAGGAGAGCAAATCCTCGTGAGATTCAAAAATTGCACAATGAACAATTTAGTGATTGGTTAAAGCAAGAGGTATGTTACAAAACAAACATTTGTTGGCACACATGTTTAGCTCATTTAGTACAATAAAGTGATTTTTATTATTGTTTCCCATGATTGTAGGTTAGACGAAAGGTGAAGGCAAATATTAGTATCGAAGAAGGAGTTGACTTGCTTGCGGAAGGCCCACATCCTATTGCATATAGATTTAGTGCCTACACAACCAAATCTGGGTTTAAATTTTGTATATTAGATAAGGATAAGAGAGCTAAAACTCAGAATAGTGGAATTGCAGTTACTGCAGAAACTATAAGTTATGCAAGCTCGAGGGATAAATCTCCTATTTCATCGCCCTTAACTTATTATGGTCGCGTAATTGATATAATTGAGTTGAAATATTCTGATGACTTTAGGTTCGTATTGTTCAAATGTGATTGGGTTGATATAAGAGCGCAAGGAAGAGGAATTAAGACTGATGAGAATGGATTCACACTTGTGAATTTTTCAAGATTGTTGTTTTCTGGTCATAGTGAGACAGATGAGCCATATGTATTAGCATCTCAGGCAATACAAGTTTTCTATGTTGAAGATCCAATTGAACCTGATTGGCATGTTGTTGTGAAGACCATGCCGAAAGAAATTGGTGATGATGATGATTCGGAAGTGTCAATAGATGCGATGTTTGGCCAGCAACCTCCAGACAACTTTGAAGACGAAGATACAGAAGTTGTAAATTGGTTGCGACCAAATGCAGAGGGAGCCACTGTCAATACATTTTCAGAAGAAATTGCTACACGAACAGATGACATATCAATTTTTGGAGATGATAATGAAACTGATTGTGATGATTAATAATTTAATATTCTATTTTTTATTACAATTTTGAATTCCTTTCTCTTGTAATAGTAGTCTTATATTTTTATTCAACTTTTTCTTTTATATTAAGTTGTTTGATTTACTATCCAATGTAAAGGAAGCCACTATCATTAACTTTTCCAAGTCATTAATAGTTTTAAATGTGTTTATTTGTCTTATAAATTACTGGTTATGCATTTTACTATATGTTCATAACAATTATTTAATACCTAAGCAAATAACATGGTCTTCTTCTCACAATTAACTTTTGCTTAACATCTCTGTTTTTCACTGTTATAATTCATTGTTTTATTTAATATTTCCTACTTTTTCTTTGCTTTGATTAGGTTGTTGGAATCATCAAATTTTGCAAGTTTTCTGGACAAGCAGTAGAAGGGTCAGATAAACCTGGAAAAGAAATCTGTGGTAAAAAATCGCCAGTTCTTTACTTTCTTTACTCAAGTTTAGCTTGCTCTGCTTGAACTTTCAATTTTTATGAAGTTTCCTTCAAAATAGGATTTCCAGGTTTTGGTTTGGCAAACCCTCATTTCTTCTTGTATTGCGTTGTTTACTGTGGTCCAGATATATAAAATTCAGTATTCTTTCAGATTATGCTGGCTGCTGCTCTTTGCTTCTTAGCTTCAGAATTCTTCTTAAAATGACAGGGAGTCATCATAAGGCTGATTATCCTTACAACCTTAAAATAATTTCACTGTCGGTTGTTAACTAGCAATAGTCTGATGCCAAATATGAGGAGCTGGTTTTATGCTGTTTTACTGCCAAGTTGTCATGCTGTTGACATTTGAGGATTTTTTTGTTATTTCTATCATAATCCACATTTGTCTAGTTATGCATAAAGGTTCTCTATCTAGTTTGTGGCAGTATTACTTTGGCAAGGCATGATAAATAAATTGGTTTATTGATAGGATCTATATTAGGTGGCAATAACTAAAGTCTATTTAATGTGATAGTTGGGATTGCCTAATGAACAGCCTGTGTTACTGTAGTTTGCCAGAAAATGTGTTACTGTAAAAGAGAACATGTGATATCTTGGTTTTTGTTTGTAATATAAAATGGCCAAAAGAAATATTTTTCAATATTATGAAATTTATTTTTCTGTGTTCATTGAACAATTTATATCTAGCTACTTGAGGTTTGGGTGTCTTGACTAGCTGGGTTTTCACGCTTCAGCTCAACACCAGTAAGTGTGCCAGCTATTTGAAGCTGAGCCAGCATGTCTTGTTAGCAACCCTTGTTATTAGCATACTTTATACTTTATCAAGTTATAAGCCAATGCAGTAGCAAGTTTTTTCTGAGATCTCAAGTTTTTTACCTGACGAGGGTGTTTGGGCAGCAATCATGTCTTTTCTATTTCTTCATATGTAAAGCCTTCAGTTCTTTATTTGAAGTTTGGTTGGATTCTTCAGATTCCATTTACCAATTTTTTTACAACTGCAATTTCCATCAATTTATCAAGTTTATGTCTCTCTTGTACCGGCTCCATAATAGTTGTCATTCAAACACTTTTATATGTTTTTCCGTAAAAAATTCTTTAGGCATTCATATTGCCTATTGTAAATTATCTACTTGAGCAATGCTAGGGACACATTTCTAGTTGGATTATATTTGTCTGCGACTGTAAGATTGTTATTCTGGGTGTGCGACTGAGAATGTTATTCTGGGTGTCTATGTGTAGCTACTAATCATTAGCTTTGATGATATTTCGATAACTTGAGGGACTAATTTGCCTTTCTTAAGTAAATTAATGCGATAGTGTAGTGACGAATTTATGTCCTTTCTTGTTAATTATTTGTACATCTGCCTTTGTCATCTGTGACTCTGACACCACATTATTCTCTAAAGAATTGCTGGTTTAGTTGAGCAGGACAATCTCTGCTTGATAGTTTTACTGCACTATTTCTTGGTTGAGAATGGATCTGTAGCTCGCTACAACTTTGGCTTATGGGCTGTCACCATGATATGATGACCCATAAGCCAGAGCTGGCAAGTTTTTTCCTTCTTGGTTCTGTTGGACGTTAATATATGCAAAAGACAGCTTTAAACTAGGACTGACGTGCTGTTTGCCTAACTATGGGCATTGACTCTTCCTAATTTGACTTGCGCAGCTCATAGAAAATGTCATTCCTGTGACTGAGATGCGAAGGCCATCATCACATGATATGAAATGAGATTGGCCTTTTCCTAATTAGACCAAGCTATTTACTGCAGGTGATTTGCATGTACATACCTGCTTGTAAAGAGTGCAGCTCTGCATCCTTAACAAATTTGCTACCATTCTGATTTTTTTGCATTAGAGAGCATCATTTTATCATTAAAACTTGTACTTTGAGCAACTATTTACTGTTTTTTGTTCCTATTATGAGAAGGTACATATGGATGACCAGTATATATTTCATGAAAATGATGTTTCGTCACCACCAAGAAAGAAGGGAAGAGGACCCACAACGTGTAAATTTTTATTAAAAGGAAATGAAGATAAATATCATGTGAGGTTTGATAAGGGCCAACCCTATGGAGAGTATGCTGGATGGTTTACCCGGTTTTTGGGTCCTTTGGCAAGGGATCGATCTAAATTTCCTATACATGTTGCTACATGGAAATTAATGTCTAAAGATAACAAAGACTAAGCGTGGGAAGAAGTTTTGGTAAGCATTATCCTTTTACTTTTTATTTGTTGTGAACTAAATAGAAAATTATTATGTAATAGATTATGAAGATTTAAATTTTTGGGTATTAGTAATGTTTTAGGTCGCTCACTAATTGATGTTAAATTTATCTATATCTTATAAATAAAAACAACTTAAACATGAGGCCAAGTCTAATATTTTTCTGGTAATTCTTGTGTGATGCAGAAGTATTTTAAATTTGATGAGGACGTTGTATCTGATGCAAAAAAATATGCTATGTCCTCTTTAAATAAGAAATGGGTTGACTTCAGGAGTAGGTTGAAAACTAAATATTATGATACTAATCCTGAAGGAGTACGTGCAAACATTGAGGCACCTATTGAAGT
Organism: Saururus chinensis; assembly: GCA_035235625.1. Lineage (NCBI taxonomy): Eukaryota > Viridiplantae > Streptophyta > Magnoliopsida > Piperales > Saururaceae > Saururus > Saururus chinensis. The sequence continues at coordinate 42,341,483 of CP141145.1, forward strand.
GGATAAAGACCAATGGAAAACTCTTTTGAGTTATTGGGAATCAGAAGAAGCAAAGGTAACTCTATAATAGTGAATCATAATGATCTTCAATTTAAATTTATTATTGTGTTATAAGTTAACAAAACCAAAATGAATTAATACAGGTAAGGAGTACTACTAATAAAAATAATCGTGCAAAACAAACATTCCACCACACGACTGGAACTAAAAGCTTTAAGCAAATACAATTTGAGGAGGTAATTGTCAATTTTTTCATTACATGTATACTTTATTTATTTTGTACTTTTTCTTTTTATTAATTAGTCTAAAATTTTGTATTTTATTTATTTATGTTTGAAGCAACTGAAACGGAAAATTGATGTCCCAATCCCACGATGGGATCTTTTTATTTTAACACGTACAAAAAAGGATGGCAAATATGTCAACAAAGATGCAGAAAATAAGATTGTAAGTTAAACATTCTCAACACTTGGACTAATTTTTTTAACCATTATATATGTGTCATTTTATTTATATATAGACCTTCAAACATAATATTACTAACTAAAATAATTTATGAATTGCAGAAAGAAATTGAGGCTCGCATAGAAAAAGATTGTCTTCAGGAGGCACCACTTCCTTCACCAAATGATATATTTTCTATTGCCATAAGAGCTGAGAAACCAGGACGTGTTCGTGGTTTTGGTCACGGAGTAACTCCAACTAGTTTATGGGGGGCATCAGCTAAGCATACAAGATCTTCCTCAATAGCTGAATATAATTCTATGAAAGAAAAATTGTCAAATATAGAAGAGGACAATTTAAAATTAAAAGATAAGAGCACGAAGTACAAGGAGGAAATAATGCAACTTAAAGATCAACAAGCAGAATTATTATCAAAGATGGATCAAATGATGAGTTTCTTTCAGTCTCAAATGAGTCAGGTAAAAGCATACAAAGTAGTTGTAAAGTATAATTATATTTTTTTATTAGTTTAACAATTTCATAAGCTAATTTTATTTTATTTCATTTTTGTGTAGGCTAATGGTGAATGATTTTAAATTGATAAGTTGCCCCAACAAATCTAAGTCTTATCGAAGACTTTTTCTTCTTCTTTATATTAAATAATCTTGTCGTTAGTACTTAGACATTGTAAATATTTGGAACTATTATATTTGCAAGCTTCTTTCTCAATACTTATTGTATTACGTATTTGATTTAAATAATTTTGTTATTTTAAGATCTTTTATGTTATTATTAAAGCATCAACTTATAGTTATATGTAAGGTGCAAATTGAAGCATATTGTGTTTGAGAATACATAAATGTGCAAGTGAAAAAAGAAAAATTAATTAAAATTTTAGGAAATAAAAAATTATTTGTAGCGGCAGTTTTGACTTTTAGCAGAGGTTTCTCAAATAGCCACTAAAAGGTTTTCACACTCATATAGACCCCCCGCTAAAATGTTTTAGCGGCGATTTTTGACACTCATATATACCCCCCACTAAAATGCTTTAGCGACGGTTTTGAAAAACCCCCGCTAAAAAATTTAAGCTTTTAGCGGGGGTTAACTTGGCCTCCACTAAAAGAGTTCGATTTTTGAAACTTATTAGCGGCGGCTACCAAAACCGCCGCTAAAAAGTAAGTTTTTAGCGGCGGCTCACAAAACCCCCGCTAAGTTCCCCACAAAACCTTTCTGCAGGGCTCTTTTTAGCGGCAACTTCAAAACCGCCGCTAAAAGTTGTAGCGGCGGTTTTGAGACTTTTAGCGGGGGTTTTAAAACCCCCACAAAAAACTTTTTTTTTGTAGTGTACGTTACAAAAACCTATTCCGTATTCACCATGAAGCTAAAGCCCATAAGGGCTTATGAACCTAAGTAATCGGGATTCTTAGCTTTCTTTGATTACCCAAAATTATTTTGTTGCACTGCGCTAGAGTCATGCTTCTTTTAAAGTTATAACTCATTCAAACTAACACTCGAGTCTTAAAAAGAAAGCCATATAAATAAAAACTCTTAAGCCTAGGAAAACCAGAATTCATGATCTTATTTATCTTATTTATTACTATGAATCTCTTCTACTTGGCTAAGAAACCACTTTTGAAGCCCTCCAAGATGCTAAGTTTCCATTATTTATGCTATTTATCAATATGTCAAAGTCGCTACCCTCTTGGTACGACCAAATATAGTGTTTACATTCTAAATCAACTCTTAATCATGAGACAGAAGGCTCAATAATAACTCTCACAATATAAATAAAGGACCCAAACATGGAGCCAAAATCTAAGGTTTATTTTAACCATTCTTACATGTGTTTTATCATATATTTTAATAATTACTTCTCTTCATTATGCAATGAACATTTCTCATCATATTTTTCTTCATATATATTTTATTATGTATTTTAATTAATATTTATTTATATTTATTATGTGAGTAAAATATATTAAAATACTCATCATTAGTGGTAAAAGATATATAAAAATATCACTTTGAAAGCATAGACCGGAGTATAATTGGACATCCCATCGGGGCGTTGAAAAGAGAAGTAAATTAAGACGAAAATGAAAATAGAATCAACAAAACATAAGCACAAATGCAAAAATCGGTCCTTGTGATTAGTGGACAGTTAATACCATTTTGCCCACATTGATAGGAAAATCTAAAAAAAAATTACCGATAAGGAAAAGTCGACTCTTCAAATGCACATGTAGCCTTACTGCTTGGCGCCAGTGGTGTATTTTTCCTGAAAAAGCTGCTTTGATGAAATAGTTGGAACAGTCCTTACTCTTTCAACATACTTGCATTACACATATTCGAAAATTTTAAATTATTTTTTTGGTTCAACGATGGTTTTAACTTTTACTTTTACATCCAATAAAAAAAATTTACCTTCACATTTACATGGAAGTCATCATTCTACAATCCAAACATTGTCCTCGTAGGCGCGCAGACGTATAAATCTGCACTTGCATGGCACATTGGTGAGAGGTTCTCAATGGCCTTGAGAGGTTTTCTTCTCATTATACTCGAATATAAATCTACGTACACGCAGTCATGAATCTAATACTGAAAAATACAAGTCGTATAAACCCGTATATCTACAACAAATTAACAATTACGGACTCCCTCTTCTTCCACATCTTCCATCGAATCCGAGTCGTCCAGATCAACAGCTGCCACCTTAGAAGGACCAATTTTCGTCAATGGTTGTTGAAGCAAGAGGGAAATGTTGTGTTTTTTCCTGACTTCGGCAAGCTCGCACCCTTCTTGCTCTTTCTTCAGGTCTCCCGGGGGTAAGAAACAGTCCATGGACAGGCCCCAGATGTTGAAATCCACCTCTTCGATCGTCCAAGTTTCTTCCATGCATGTTCTGTTGTGGCTCTCAGAGTCGTCTCCAAACCGGAACAGAGAGACAGCAGTTTTGCCCGAGTGTGCAATGTTGACGCCATCAACTGTCCTGTAATCTTGGATCGATGAGGCCATTGTAGTCTCCCAAAAGATACTCGAGCCACCAGACGCTATGATGCGTAGAAGATGAGAGTCTTCAAATTGGACTAGTAGGCCGGTCCGCTGGCTGAAGTAGCCCCAAACGGTGTGGCGAAGTATCTCCACATTGTTCCCACTTCTGGCCCTTAGTGTTGAAGGCTCAGCCTCCAGCTTAAGCAAGAAGCAGTCCTCGTCGTTGATCGTTTTTTCGCCTATGCAGCTGGCGCTCGAGAATAAGTTGGCTGTGGACTTTGGATCGAGACCCTGTTACAACACATCAAGGCTCCCGTCGTCAATTAATTCAATTGACTTCCATTTTCACGAACTAAGAAAGACAAACTAAGGAGCTGTCTTTTGTGACTTTTTGTCGTTGAGCAACGTATTATAGTCAAAGTCCATATCAGAATGCCTCACACCCAGTTAGTCGTACTAAGGGGGGAGGGTGAGAAACGTGGGTGAAGACTGAAGACATTTGATGCAAAGAATACGAAGGATAGACATTGTTTAAGGCGAGTTTGCTTTGCGAACAGACGGTTAATTGCCCATATAATGTACAAGGCGCTTTTGCAAGGATTCCCTCGTTCAACAACCCTGAAAATCAGTGCAGAAGTCGTCCTTGATGCTAAAGAGAGGCAGCTAAAGGTTTCAAGCACTCAAACTGCCGCTTTATTTGACATGGTTTATGTGTAGGACCAGGCAAAAGTAAAACTATGCACTGATAAGGTGTCAATGTATTTAGTAAAAGGTAAGAAGAGGGGATCGAAATTTACCTGCAGTAAGCGGCGGAGGGGCCTCGGAGGTCCTCTGGAAGCGTGTGATTGATGCCACGGGGTCTGTCTCCATGCGACCTTGCCGTCACTCCCGGCACTGATCTTGCATCCTGAAAGCACCAGCTCTAAGCACCACAGTTCGGGCCTCTTTTGCCACAACACAAAGCTTCCTACCTCTCCATCTTGCCACTTCCTGATCTTGCCCCCCTTATTTTTGCTGTTATTTTTGTGCTCACCAACATGAAACTCTGATCCTCCCATTGTCACCTTCCCCATCGCATACATGCTATCGATCGAGTTCAAAAGCTTTTCGCCACCTGTTGCAGCTATATATTGTTGCACGATATACTTCGCCATGGACGCCTCCTATCAGAATTTTATAAAAACAATTATATTCCTCATCGTTCTCATAGCACCTTGCTAGCAGCCTACTTCTGCCCTTTTACAAGTTGAGGGTTGCAAACTATTCTAATAAGTTCAACATGATTAAATTGTCCAAGGAGAAACTAAATGTGAAGCTACCTAACAGTTTTATTAGCAATGAAAAAATGGCAATTACGATCTGATCAAGCAGAAAAGCAATAAATACTTACAATGGGTTGGTTCTTCATGTCATGATTAAGGGAGTAATGGGTGCAAATGGGAAGAGGTACAAGTGGAGCTCCGATGACGCCAAGCAGAAGTTGCAACTCTGTGTTACGGCCCCCGAACATGGACAATTGTGGAGCTGGAGATTTCTCCACCTGTGATCTCATCCATGCCTTCATGCTTTGCCATGACCTTCCATGGCCGCTGTTTGAGGAAAACATTTCTTCTGGAATCGGCACTTCCAGGACGGTTTCGAGCCCATCTTCTCTATCAAAGTTAGGGCACAGCTTCCTCATGTGAGAGAGAGATGGCGAGAGATGAGCAGGAGAAGGGGAGAAATGCAGGGACAGCTGAATGTCGCCTATCTTCCCTCTTTCTCAGTGTTAGACGTCCAATGTACAGGCCATGAACTCTAAAGGTCAGGACTCATGGGGGGTAGTTGGCGACTTGCTGCACGTTATCAGTCAATAGTTCATGCCAACGTGATGTAGGGTCTCCCCTCTTATCTGCCTACGTCGTGATTGCACGCTCTCTCTCCCTCTCCGTTTGTTTTCACTCCCTGCTCTTCGTACTTTATAACTTTGTCCTTTTACTTTAAGATACTTGCTTTATCCGTTTTCTCTTTATTTGACAAGTATTACGTTGTTTATTTTAAATCTGACTGAGTAGACGCTCTAAGGGAACCTCCATTCCGCCATGGCCCTCGCATGGAGTATTGGAGGAGCGGCTAGCTCAAATGAAGATGAGTCACGAGCGGTGTACAGCGGATAATTTTGCAGTTTCAATGAAAATTTGTCTTATCTAATCAATTAAAATTTAAAAAATGTGACTAAAAAAGTGATATTAGCTTTGTTCTCAATGGAAAAAGGGTTAAGTCAGATAACAAACAGTGGATGCGTATCAAATGGACGTCCTTTGACGATTCATTAACAGCATAAAAAATGGAAGACCACCTAAGAAACCGTTAAAATTCCGCTGTTAAAGATGACACGCACGTTCTGGACTCGGAATTTGTCTTGCCCGGTATGTACCAATGTTCTCATCCATTTTGCGGATGCTGCTTTTAAAAATGTATTGCGAACATTTGGTCGGCGCGGCTAGCGTTTTATTCAAGGTACCCATAAATTAAAGCTTAGATCCACACAAAAGGCCATTAGAGCCACCTTTCACTGGAGGCTTAATGAACTGTGCCAACAAGCTCTGCGCTCTGAAAACGACTGAACTGTATGCACTTATTTTATGAAAAATGATATTTTTACATCAAAAATATATATTAAAAATTTATATATATTTTAATTCACATAAATAAGTGAGCCCATGTGAGCTTTGTGTAGGGCTTATTTATAAAGTTTAATTAAAGCTCTTGTGCAAGTTTTTATGAATATTTTTGTTATAAGAATATTACTATCTTAATTTATAGTCTTTTTTTTTTATTCAAGGAGGGCCTGCTAATTAGATGGGTTGTACTAATGTAAATTTTTATAGGTAGAGCGGAAAGAAGGTCGGGCCGGAGAAGGGTCCGACTCATATAGCATGTCAATATATTTTTATACCATGGCTTGGCCTTGATCTAAGGCAGGTTTTCAATTTTGGCGCAATTGTTTTTTACTTTTTATTTATTTTATTAATAAAAAATATTCTTTAATAGAAAAGTTAATAATCTTTGAGTGTCGACCTATTAATTGACCTCATGCCTTTTAGTCTTTAGTTAGAGTCTTTTACAACTAAGAATGATAATTTATAAACTTGAAATTTTCTACTTTTTTAAAATATACTTTTTTTATTTTTTTCTTCTCCTTCGTGAAAATATAAATAAAGTTAAAAATAACTTTTTTACACGGGGGCGGGCCGAATGAGTATGTGGGCTTTTTGTCCCCGACCTTATTTATAAGGGGTCAGCCAAAAAAAAATTAGCCCTTACCTACATTTTACAAGCCCACAAGCCAGCCCTTAAATATTCTACTCACATTTGTAGGTTACAAGCTTTAAGATAATAACATGGTTAAGACTTGTTGAATCTGCTAATAACATGGTTTATAGTTGCACCAAGATGGCTATTTTTACCCTAGTGCGCTTTGTAAAATTATAAAAATTGTTTATATGCAAGTCGAGCTCACATCGTATTGATACCCATAATTAATTCATTCCCAATAACTTATAATCTTTCAAAAGGAGTTGACATATGGCATCAAAGCATGTTGTTGCCAGGGGAAGGATAGAGTATTCCTGTACATGATGTAGAAAGTTGGATGAAAATTGAGCCTGCTTGTTTTGTAAGAACACGTTAGTATAAGTATCTCGTAGATAAACGGCTCTCTCATGCATTAGTTAATGGGACTACAGGTCCAAACGAAATCAAGACCATTCGGCCGTTTTAAAAAAAAATAGGGGGCAACATTGAAGGCTGGAACCACGAAGCAGGAGTCAGGACTCGAGAAATAACCTGCAAATTGCTATCGGCCATAGTACAGTAGTATCTTCACGATCTGGGTTTAGTGTGGAAAGGAGCTGTTGGCCAAGAATGACGACAACTCGCAGATGCAGCGCCGTCCTTTCGCTCGCTGCTAGGGTTAATTTCTCCTTGTATACCAGGAGAATTGTCCCCACCACTTGGGCCCATGTCTGTCAGCGGGGAAGCTGCTGGATTCTCGCCGTGACGAGAGCCAATTAGCCAACTGCCATTGAATTCTTGGGCATCATCTTTGTCCTGCAAATAGAAATAGTACGAACGGTTCCAAGTAGGCAATCAGCTGCAGTGTCAGAAAGATTGAAGACTTTAGCTACTTATGATGGCTGGTATAATGGGACGATTGGCTCATTTAGATCTGCCCAGTGCTGCCGCATCAGCCACGACGCCCCATGTGATAATATTCGACATTTGAGAGCTGCCTGCAGCTTATCAAAGCTGTTGCTCTTGCCCGCATAGTCATTTTTTTAGCAGCACTGGAATGGGAGAGCGAAAGATGATGGGCAACACTTAAATCGTGATCTCACTCGCTCTGTCGCTCACCAAATTGAAGTTTGGAGTGTAGACAGGGGGAACTAACTCAGCCGTGCAATCAATGGCCTTTCTTTCTAATAATTGATGACCAATCCATCCGTCCTGATCAATGATGTAACGATTTGTACCTTTTTGTGGAAAGGTTGACGATTTGTATGATTTGTTGTACATCAATTAAATCTGTAGCCGGGAAGACGTACATCCCCTGCCTTGGTCAGTTGGTCAAGATGATAACAGAACAGACACACACAAAAAGCCTTTGTTTTTTTCACTCCATAAAACACAAAACTCGCTAGGAGCCTAGGACTGTAGTTGACAAGAGTGGCCTTTTTGGACGCAACACAAAACTGAGCTTCGATCAGTCGAGTTCGAACTCAAGGTTTTTGTGCTACTAGAACTGCACATGAAGTCGCGCATTGACATTGATCGAGCACGTAACTAGTTTTTTATGACATAATTGGCGGCTAGCTGATCGTGGTTTAGGTCAAGCTAATATGCTATAGCAAGTTGGATAGGATTCATCTCTAATGGTGAGCTATCTTATACGAGAGGGTTAGATAGTCATTGCCATAAGGATTTCCAGAAAAAATGCATACAAAATTGAGAGCAACATTGAAGGCTGCCTATCCTGAACCAGGCCTATTTGCAGGGCTCCCTAAAACTTTACTTCTTTATAGTAAATCCAAAATGAATTAGATCTTTTTCCTTGGGGGCACCCAATGCTCAATAACCACGTCCCTCAAATAATATGTTTTAAATTCTAACATACACTCATGATGGAAAAGGAAGATTTTTTTCCTTTTTAATAAAATTGTTTAGATATTTAAGGTGGGCAGATGTAAAAGTTTAGAAAAGTAGCATCAGAAACGAGACAAATGTTGATAAAATACATTGGACTTGCAAAATTCACAATAGATTATATAGTACACTGTATTTGTTTTTTTGCTAGCTATAGACTTCTTGGTCCTCCAATACTCTTGGATTTTCTCAACTGTTAATTAAATCGTTGGAGATTGGGACTGATCAGGTGCTAGGTTAGGTATTTAATGTAACTTTTGAAAAAATTAGGGGCCGCAATAAATAGTACATAAGACAACTAGGGGGGCCTACAAATTAGTTGAGTGCAGGATAAGCGGCTAACATGGAAATAACTATGAATAATCAGTCATAAATTTTTTTTATTTTTTATCAAAAAGAAACAGGAGAAAATTTGACTTTCTTGATCTAGAAAAAAACACGTTGGAATTTCTTAAGCCATTTTTTCACCATAGCTACATCTCTATATATTTTTTTCCTTGAGGACGGATGTTCGAGTGTTTAGCATATGACTAGAAGACTTAGGGCAACCGGCCTCTCGAAGCAAACGGCCACACATCAGACCCATGTGTGTGTCCAAAGTCAAACCATATGAGTCTTCTAATTTTGGACCTACATTTCCTTGGGGGCTGTTTGCGTATTAAATCATAAGAAGATTTAGTTGATTTAGTATCGATTCAACACTAAATTTTTAGAATTTTGTTTGTATACAGAAGTTGCGTTGAATTAAAAATTCAGTACTGAAGTTAAATTTAGGCCATTTCAAGCCTGAATTGGCGTAAATCATTGAATCACTGAGGGGTAGTTTGGGTACTAAATTAATTCAGTAGCGAATTAATTCAAAAAATTCACCGCCGAAATTGAATTACGTTTGGATAGAGAATTTATTAGAATAAATTCAGATATCGCGTCAAACCCAATTTTAAAACTTTAAATTAATATAATTCTATTTCTCGAACTCGGATATAGACATTCTCCGTACCATTACACTTCTAAATTCAAGCTCTATCAAACAAGATCTCACAAGGGCAAGTAATTTTAAAATTTTAAAGTGGGCCCTACCTATATTGCACATTTGTCGATGCTTAAATCGATACGAATAATAACCATTGAAAAATATAAAATCTGTAATTTTTAAAACGGTGATTAAGAGACTGAATCATGAGGTGATTCAGTGATTCAGGCTGATTCAGGCTGTTCAGGCTTGAAACAGCCTGAATCTAACTTTAGTACTGAATTTTTAATTCAGCACAGCTTCTGTACACAAACAGGATTCTAAAAATTCAGTACTGAATCGACATTGAATCGATTAAAACAGCCGCTGAACACCTCATGAGGCGATTCAGTTGATTCAGTCTCTTAATCACTATTTTAAAAATTACAGATTCTATATTTTTTAATGGTTATCGCTCATATCGATTTGAGCCTTAACAAACGTGCTATATAGGTAAAGCCCACTTTAAAAATTTAAAATTACCTGCCCTTGTGGGATCTTGTTTGATAGGGCTTGAATTTAGAAGCATAATAGTCGATTCAGGCTTGAAACGGCCTGAATCTAACTTCAGTACTGAATTTTTAATTCAACACAGCTTCTGTACACAAACAGGATTCTAAAAATTCAGTGCTGAATTGACTGAAACAGCCCCTGAATCACCTCCTAAGGCGATTCAATCAATTCAGTCTCTTAATCACTATTTTAAAAATTACAAATTTTATATTTTTTAATGGTTATCGCTCATATCGATTTGAGCCTTGACAAACATGCCAATAGGTAAAGCCTACTTTAAAAATTCAAAATTACCTGCCCTTGTGGGATTTTGTTTGATAGAGCTTGAATTTAGAAGCGTAATAGTATGAAGAACGTGCATATCCGAGTTTGAGAGAAAGAGTTATATTAGTTTAAAGTTTTAAAATTGGGTTTGATGCGACATCTGAATTTATTCTAACAAATTCTCTATTCAAACGTAATTCAAATTCAGCGGTGAATTTTTTGAATTAATTCACTACTGAATTAATTTGCAACTAAATTAATTCAATACCCAAACGACCCCTTAATATAAATGTAAAATCAATATTAAGCACCTTTTATGTTCTTTATTGACAATGTGTTTAGCATAAAGAATACATAGATCCATGTGATCAATTTTATATAGTGCATGTGATGGCATATAATGCATGCAGTAGCATGCACCCTACTCATTTTCTAATGATACTAACATGCACTAATATGTGGCCGTAGATCTCAAGTAACTAGTGTTATCACGCACTCCTTACACTAAGCTCATTATCAATGATTATTATTAAAAATGCTTTTAAAACCAAACACTTCTAATTTTTCTCTAAATGTTGAGTAGCTTGTAGCTGCACAATGAAAACGTGATATTTTTAACAAAGGAAGCATTTTTAATGCTCCATGCACATTGTAAGCCGAGCGTAAAAAATGTTTATAGAGCATCTATTAATTTTTGAGATCAATGACACACGCTAACGTATATTAACGTAAGTAATATTTATACTAATATGTGTTAGCATGTGTGCCTTCAATCTTAAAAATAGACAATTCACAAGTATTCCTTACACTATGCTCATTATCATAGCAAAACATAAAAAAAACTTCCTTTAACAAATTCCTTCACAGGCCCAAAGCCGCACGCTGTAGAATGAACCAGGGCCAACCTCTAATTACGAGCAAATGACAATGTTGAGCAAAATCAAGTCAGGAAAGGCATCTAACTCATCCTCCCAACTTGGTGTTGTGAGTTCATCCGAAGTACAAATTAGTTAAAAAGTGAAAAGTAGAGTAAAGAGAATAATGAACTGGAATCCCACAGATCGCTGTATCCACCAATAGGCAATGCAGCATCGGGAGCCTTCGCCCTTCCGTGTGAGAAGTTGAGAACAATGAAATGCAGATAGCATCCACTGGGTCGACCTCGGATGCCGAATCTTGTCTGAAGTGGACTCAACCAAAAGAAGGTGACAAGTGAGAGGCCGGCTTCTGTGTCCAGTGTCCGAATTCTGAATCGCTTGACGCACATGCTGTTGCTTTCTAATCGAACTTTGGAAAAAGAAGCCACAGTCCAGGAAGCTTCATGGTTGTGGCCCCCATTCTTATGAATCAAATGACCAGACTCTTTCTTTTGAAATGTTTTCCCGCTTGTTCGAATTTGGAAACCTGCAGGGTCTGAAGTCTGTCCATGTGCAGGCTCGCAAGCTGTCAGGGCCTTGTGTATTAACCCCAGATTGGTTTTCCATTTTGTTATGTATTAATCCAGATTGGTTTTCGTTTTGTTAACTGTTATTCACTGCTGTAATTTACGATCATCTGCCACTGCCAGTCTTGTCTAGCGTCAAATTTTAGAGGTTTAATCTAGAAGATGCCCATGAAAACGATTCTTTCGGCGAAGCAGTTGAGTATTCAGATAAAGCATGACAAGTTTATCTGACGAAAATTAGTAATGTAGAAATTATAATAAGCTCGTGGTATAGGTGGGGGCGGTTAGAGGCATGGAATACAATATCTATATGGATAATAATATCGATGATTATAGATACAGGTATGCATTGATAATATGCTTAGTACGTGCCAAAATAGGTATAAACCCTTTTATAAATATAAAAAAATATTATAACTAATATTATATTATTATAATACTTATTTTATAGTATAATAAGACTATAAAATATCATATCAACCGATACGAGTATTCTAAAATTAGTTCATTTAAAATCATACACTATTATGTTCTTCGTCTCATACATATTATTGCTCATTTTTTTCGTATTAAATGCTCTAAAATTAATTTATTTTAAAAATAAATAATATGTTTAATATGAGTCTAAGTTATATGTTTAAATAAATATATATTTATGGAGCACTATATGTAAAAAAATAATTATGTAAATTGAATGGACCTACCAATATTGATCTCATATAACTTTAAAAATATTAATTTTAATATAATAAAAACTTAAACTTTCAAAGAAGTTGGGTTTGGATTGTGTTTTTGTTTTTAAATAAAAAATAATAATTTTTTAAATAAAAAATTTATTTTTTAAGTAGGGTATCGATACATATCGACTATATTGATACGGTACAGCCGATGCATATCGATATTTGGTGTGGGGGCATACCACCCCCCGTACCCATATCGATCTCTACCGATACGGTATGTATCGATCGATACGAAACTATATCGACCTTCCATGGTTAGAAGACTAGGCAACTTAAGGTGTTGTTCGAGGCCTCAACATTAAAAGGCCCTCCTATTTATATACATAGGAGAGAATAAAAATAAGGTTAGTGTAGATGTTACATGGGAGAAAATATTGTAATCTTCTTTATTGTTTAGAATTTGTATTTTTTATCCCATTATTCTTATAAATAAAAAGATGTAATGAGTAATTATAATAAAATAATATTTTTAAGGAACCAATAAGTGGGCATTTATCTGGCCATAAACTACTATTACTGAATAAAAAACTATTATTACTTACCATGTAAGTTACAATTTATTATTAGAATTTACTTACACCTATTAACCAAGTCCAAAGGTCTGAACCAATTTTATATTACATAGGCACATAAGAGTCAATTCTTAAATAAAGTTATTAACCAAACGTAAAAGCCCCAGATTAGCAAACCTATTTCATGCCACACATGATATATGATTGACATTTTCTAAACCTTTTTTTGGGTAATTCAATTTTCTAAATTAAGCTGAGTGGAGGACTCTCCCTCAATTCTCAAGGACACAAAATTATTATTTTTCTCTCTTATTAAATATAAAAAGGTCACCCGGATATATTGTATTAATTTTTATATTTTATTTATATTGTTTTTAGTTATTTTATTATTAAAAGATAAAGTTCACGAAGTTCTTATTTAATAGACAAAACTAATCTTATTGACCATACATGTAATTGTTGGTAATATAAAATAAATTTTTTATTAAAAATAATTTTTTAACTAAATTTAATTAATAATTTTATGTCTTAAATAATTAATTATATTAATATTATTTTATTATTATAAAAAATATTGTTCAAAATCTTTGCCTGAGGCACATTGTCTTAAGCGGAAGTTTAAGAATCTTAAATGTGATGTGGCTCGGAAGTGGCTGCCTTCCTCCATTATCTGTAATCCCTACGTGGATCACATTATTGAGACAACCTATGCAAACTTTCGGCTTTCATGTTCGCCTCATTGCTTGCCACATGACAGAACCAGAAGAAACGACCCTTATGTATTATTGTATGACCATACCCCACGTGACACGTGAGGCATGGCCTCTAACCTCTGTCATTATCTAAATAATAATAAATATAATATTAATAATGATAATGATAATGATGGCATCAAACCTTTGTCACGCCTTGAATTCCTTCCATTCGGGCTAAGGTGCCACCTCAATGGTTTATGCTTTATAATGCCAGAAATTTTTACAACATTCTTCAATAATGTCAAACGGAAAAATATGATGTAAATAGTTTGCCGGATGAAAACAACCACTGTCAAGTTTATATCTTCCCATGGTAAAACCCAGACTTCATCCTTTATTACCAGCTATTGTAGAGCCAAATCCTAAAGTGTCTAAAGAATGTTATGTTTCAATGTACGTTAACACTTAGGAATCAATTCCTTTTGTCTTTGCTAATAGGAATTATATTGAAATTAAAGAGCCATATCTATGAACCATATGGCCTAGGACGGGGGAGTGTGGACCACAGGTGGTGCAAGTGCAGGCTCCGAATTATATTCAAATTAAAGAGCCGTATCTGTATGGCCTAGGACAGGGGAGTGTGGACCACAAGAGGTGCAACTACATGCTCCTAATTTAGCTGAGATTCTCATATCTGGCCATACCCAAACAGCCCTCTCTTCAAAAATTATATTGATCTCAGTAGAATTGCCAAAGGAACAATACGATGATAGTATGACTTATTCCATTATCACAATAATTTCTTATATCTTTATCTATAACCGTTCTATTAGCTAAATAGTATAAGTTATTCCAAATTCATTATGTCAACTATTATTTGGCAGGCTAATCACTTCACCATTATCTATTATCATTTTCTTAAGAATTCATAATTCAACATAATCTCATATTTTTTCAAACACAACTAGTCCTAAAAACCAAATGAATCAACAAATAATATCACATACTCATTGCATACCAACTCTAAAAGTTATCATGTATTTAAAGAGATCAATATTGTGACAAAAAATTAAGTTTAAACTAAGAATATTATAACATCAATTATAAAAGACATCACATTTCCTAAAATAGTTAACTAATCTCTACTTTCATTAAGTTCAAATTAATAAATTGCATAATGCTTATACAAGTCAATGAAAAAAATTGAAATGAATGATTGTGGTTTGAAGTGTCATCACAAGACCCATCATCCAATTGAATGTTATTAATCATTCCATATAATGGCATGCATCTCATCATTTAATGTAAGTTTTGACTTTACAAAATACTCCATCTGTCCTAAATTAATAGCTCTATTTTGAAGAAAAAAAAACTTGTTCCATATTAATAGCTCTATTTTGTAAATTTTAAAAATAGTATCATAAAATTATTTTTTTTATCTTAGATGTGGCCGGGTTTCACCATTCATTAAAAATTACTATTTTTTAATATAGCTATTAATATAAGGTGGAGGGAGTAACAAATAAATGAAAATTTGATTGTGCATAACTTTTAACTATGTAAAAAAAATTTCTCATTCAAATAGTATCTATTATTTACCTCAAAGTTCACTTTTGATCCGGTATTGTGCAAAAATACTATCGTACTTGCATGCATTGAACAACGATATTGATCTAAAATATGGTATGTAGTCCTATTGAACGAAGCATATGATGCAAATGAGTTTTTCTCCAAACTATAGATACCAATAAAATGTCATAATCTTAACTATTTCTAACCACAATTGAATTCATATTTCTTTGTTAGCATGGTGTGAACAAAGAATTTAAATACAAATTCAAATACTTAAGACTTGGGCTATCATTTTTTCATAAAATACTTAAGACTTATGATGTGTAATGTCAGAAGAAATCATCTTGCAAACTAGGCCTTTAATCTTTGTCTTTTGGATATCAGTATGGCCAAACATTATCTAGAGGAGCACCTGGCTAAATAGAAATATGATGGTCATAAGAATAAACTAACGATTATCCTTTTGGTTCCTCAAAGAGGAATCGATGCTCATCCAATAGAACGTCCAATGCTAAGGAAGAACATTCGTTTGTGGAACATTGATTGAAAAATGGTGTTGTAGAAAGAGGGTATGGTAATGATAGTGAGAAAGAGTATTGAATGACTCAGCAAATTGGAGGCAATCCGGTGGATGAGTAGTGATACACACCGGTTTGCTACTATAAGCGAAATATATAATCATATGGTGGAAGTCCCAAGAGATAGTACTTAAAACCTCCAGCCATTAAACACCGAGAACAACATCAACCCCCTTATTAGGAAGCAAAAATAAACCCATAGTATAAGTTTAGCCCTAAAATAATAACTCGACCTTAAAACAAATACCATGACTCTTGATATGGTTTCTATCGTCAATCAAACCATCAAAGGTCTCATATCTTTAATAAGATATCTGAAGTGATGAGCAATTGTCTTATTAACAAAATTGAGTATTCTCACTATTAAGCAAAATAAAGACATATTGTTTCTTAATCAATCCCTTAATACGCTTAGTGCATGTAGTATAAGTACCTGAAAATGTTTGGAGAGTAATTTTTATATCACAGGCCTCAAGGGTGTCCAATTCATTTTTCTCAAAATCATCACAAGTATCCTATGCAAGGTTTTCGTTAAAATTTTCATCAATCATAAACAATTTTTGAATCATGTAGCAATGGCTAGTGGTATATTTTTCATCACAATGATAACATAACCCTTTAGAATGACGATCGTCCATTCAAGAAGGAGAAAGACAAGTAAGAGGATAACTCGATGAAGAAATACCTGAGCTAATTAGAAGATGAAGCAAAGCAGGATGGAAGGGCGGAGGCCTATGGGCGAGAGAAAGAAGAACGACAAAACTAGGATAACTTCTCTTCGCGTACACGATCCATACACATCTTTTCCATCAAGGAGACCCGCGAGAAAGTTTGCAATTTGGCCTTAATATGGGGCTTAAGGGCATGCTAAGGCCATCCTTGGACACGGTTCACCAAGCACTTGAACTCATCCTAGTAATTTTAGACATATTCCTATTGTCGAACTTGAGGCAACAAGATGTTAAAATTTTGATAGGGAGTTTAGCCGAAATGAAGAAGAAGAGTATGCTCAAACTCAAGTCAAGTAGCTTCCATATGCTTAGCAAGGAACTGGTCGACCTAACATGTAACACTACCCTCCATATGGAAAGAGGCTAATTTGCAATGTTCACGTGTTAGAGTGCAATGAAAGTGGAAGAAACGCTTCGCCAGAGAGACCCGCTCATCTAGGTTATCACCTTTGAAACCAAGAACATGATGCGAATCGAGTGATCCTAAATGACTAGGTTCTAATCTTAAAATGTATCATCATAAGGGTAGTTGGCACGACCATCCCACAAGGATGTGCTAAGCATTTACGTAGTCTGTCTCATCAAGAAAAACATCATTGTTGTCAAAATGTTTGTCAAGAGGGGCATAACCAAGTGGATAACGAGCTAATACATATGAGGCCACATGCGTACAAGGAGGCACAAGGAAACGGATTTGGGCATGCATGGTGGGCAAGGGGGAAACCACAGTGGAAGACACACCAAGAGGGCCATGAGCATAGAGAATGGACCCGAGTAAGGGCCCAATAGACCGAAAATGCGCATTGGTATTGCTTCTCACAGTCTAGACTGGCTACTGAACTAAAAGTTGTTGGGTGGCAGTGTTGATGACTGAAACGGCAAGGCCGGCCGAAAAGAGGGGGCAACAAGTTGTTTGACGGCTACTGAAGCAGACTCGGATGGCGATTGGGAGGTGGATTGTACATGGATCTAGGCAAACATAGCTACTGGTGTAGAGGATGCAAGGGGCGACAAAATCGGCGGTGGGGCGACCAATCTAGAGGCAATTTTCGTTGTAGACGACACCGACAAAAGATGAGGGTGGAAGGCGGTGACTTAGCTGGCCGGTAGAGAAGCAACAAGGGGAGGAAGTGAACCAAATGAAATGGGCAACACGCCAAACTGTCATGAAGTAGAATCGACGAACAGATCCCATGGCTAGGTGGGTGACGGTGGTGAGGAAGTGAGTGGTGGAGGTGAGGATACGGCTTGTGGTGAAAAAGGTGCAGTTGAAGAAGAGGCGTCGAAAGGTGCTGGCAAATGCGACTGGTGCGAGTGAACATTGAGCGAGAGTGAGGAGATGGATCGCAAAACCTTTATGAAGTGCTAACCTCTTTCTTCTATGTGGTAGTTGGTCTCTTCCATGTGCTTGTTGAAACAATAGGTCGTCTATGCTTGGTTGGTAGTAAGTGCGAACTTAAATTTAGTAAGCTCATAAACAATGGCTTCTAATTGATGGTCTAGTTGTTGTGAGTGGGTATGAAGTACTTGGGGGAGGACTTTGAGATGTGCATGTCACAAAGGCCTAGGGATTCTGTTCTCGTGGGGGTCAGCTTGGTGTCAGGTAGTGGACTCTTCCGATGCGGTGTACTCATGATGATAGTTGGGTGGGTCGGCACATAAAGCAAAATCTCTCTCAACTACCAATAATGTAAATCAAGAGATCTATAGAGGATAAATTAAGGAGAAAGGTGAAAGAAGGAAGAGATTAGGGAAGAAAATTAAATAAACTAAGTCTAAATTTTTATTTTAATTTCTCTTGAAAACAAAAATATAATTTCTATTAAAATAAAAAAAGCAAAAGAATACTAATCCTATTGAACTTAAGAGAATAAATTAATGTAAGAAAGCTAATTTATAGTCTAATTAGGATCATATGAGCATGCTTAACAGACGATGAAGAACCGGCATGAAAAAAACTTTTCTTATAACTATTTTATTTTAAAAAAATAATTAAATAAAATTATCTACTTATTTACCTGTTAAATAAATTTAAATATAATTTCGTAACGTTACATACAATAGAACGGGCATGGCAGTCCTCGATCTCACAACAGGGGGAACAACTCTCACATAAATCAGAGATTCCATCTACCACATCTACCGTGCTAACATTTTTCCTTTGTTTCGTAGTTTCCGCATCAATTGCGCTGTCTCTTTTGTCCTTGCCCTCTCGTTTTATTCTTCTTTTTTCGTCCGAGTCCGATTGCTGAAATTCCTTTCGCAAGTGATAAAGACCGTTCAATTCCCACTCCTCCTACGCAGCCCGTCACTACACTTCATGTATAGCATAACTTACAAGGCACCTTCCTCTCTTTCATCGGCTGGACTAACTCCGGATGCGGATGTGCAATTAGGTTCTAAAACCAGCAAGTCGTTAATGGTCAACTTCATCTCAGCTTGCCACAGCTGAAAGGCATGCAGAGGTCCATCGGCGGTCCAGTTGTGTTGAGGCATCAAACAAGCCATCTATACCTGTCTAAGTGCAACTTGTGTTTGAACAATAATACCACTTGCAAAATTCAACGTCAAAGACAAGTAAGGCTTTGAAGCTGCAGGAGCCCAAGTGAAGGGAGGCTGGGAGGGGTCAACAAGTGAACGGATGTTGCGAGTTGTGGAACGTGAGCCCTTTAGAGAAATGAGTAGCCGCCGCCGCTACCGTTTCTTTTACCAAGTTCTGTACGTAGCGCAGCCGAGTCGCCCACCAATGAAGACAAGTCGTCCATTGACCAAGCAGGACACTTGAATCCCCTCTGAGACGATGAATTTATGGAGGCAAAGAACTGCCCGGTGGACCCATAATCCCATACTCTAGAGCTGTTTGGATAGCGAATTTGCCCGTTCTCAGATTTGGATAGATTTCAAGATTTTATTGAAATCTTGTTAAGAAAAAATAAGGAAATTTTTTTATTAGGATGGATAAAGAATTGCACCCCGATTATGTGGATTTTGTGAATCACCTCAAGTGAAGAATTTGCTCATTCTGCAGAATTTCCCCTCCACCCTCTAAATTTTTTTACTAGTTTCTTACATATTTAAACATTCCGCTGGCATTATTCCCATTGAAGCAACCATTCAATATGCTATCAAACATCCCTCAATAAGCTTACCCCGGCTGACAGTCGGTCATGACTCATGAGTCTCATGACCCATGTGCTTCTAACTTCCACCCCTGGGACTATGAAATCATCGACAGAAAAAGGTAAAAATCCGAACGTGGCGGCATGCATGTCAGGCCGTGAAATGAATAGTGTTAAGCAGTTAATGAAGATAAACGTAATTGCAGTTAGCACGCATTCAGAACTCCATGCAACGCATTTGCTTTTGTACTCCATAATTCACAGGGTTTGACTCATTTAAGGATGTGCTAATTGTGGGGGTGCACTCCTCCCAACCAATTTGGATATTCTTTCTAGGCAAGCATTCGGTAATTGCTGACTTTGGGGGCTTCTGATGTCTCCGACTCCACCATCGAGACAGCAACTGTTCTTTTGAAATGAACGCCAGGACCAAGTCCAATGGCATTGCCTCAATTAAAATGTACAACTTCACTTTGCCCAGGGCATTGGAAACCATACTGCGTCAGTGCTTCAAGCTCTCTGGAGTGTCAGGCTTCTAGTTTAACCGCCTTGTTGATCTCCGTCTTTGCATGTAACTGTTATGACTATGATTTAGTCTTTTAATTTAGCAATGATTCTTAAATTTATATGTGTTTAGTATTCTTATTTAATTAGAATTGCATTAGGGATAGTTTCCTATTTCCATTCGGATTAGTCTAGGAATTCTTTATAAATTCTGTAAATTATAAAACATACAGATTCAAAAAAGTTATTCTCACCATTAGTTGATTAATCTCTTCCTTCTTCTCTTAAACTAGCGTTAGTCCAAATTTACAAGATATATAGTGATTTGATCTACTAGTGAGTGAGGATTAATGACATGTGTAAAGTAGGATATAGGTAGTATTCCAAGATTACCCAATAATTTTCCCAGAAATAGAGACATGCGAAAAAAAGTCCCAGTTTACAAAGGCGTCTAATAAGAAGATTTTGAGTTCGAACCGCGTCCAACAGGCAAGTTGGGTTGGTGGGGACTTCAATTCCCGCTCCAAAATAGTCATCATATTTAATTTAAGTAGGAGTTTAATAGAGACACCAAGATCTCCATTAGGAGAGCTTTTATGATTTTGTTCCATATCGCTCCGTGTGGGCCTAGGCCGGACTGCCCTTCTCCAAGATGGCGAAGGAAGAGCAATATTGCTAAACTACTAATCAAAACTAAATTTAGTTTAATCAAATCAATTTGTAAGTAGCCGTGTTTGGGGTCCCAAACGCCTGGCCTCGAAAACCTATTTATAATCCTTGAGACAATCAATTAATTAATTAATGGTTATTATGCTAATTACGTACTAAGTTTATATGTCGCCATGTGGGTTTATTTAAGCAGAGTTAAATTTGTTTTGACCCGTCCGCATCGTCCTCCTGCTTCTCTCTCCCTTCCGCGCACTTCCACTTGCAGTCCCCGCACAAAACGTCGCGTAGGCGTAGCCTAAAAATCTCCCATTTTCTCCTCTGTTTTTGTGTTTTTCTTCAACTGTCGAAGATCGTCATCCGCGTCCAATCCGCGTACCTTCGCCTGCTCCTTCGACAACGCCCCTTATTAATTCCGCCGGGAACCAGCCGCCATCTATCCGTCGCTGCCCAAAATCTCCTGGTTTTTGAAACGACAAAAGGTGCTCCTTTGCCTCCCCATTTTTCGATTCCGGTTGTGGGGCAAGCGGAGTTTGGTATAAAAGGTGGGAACCGCACGAAGATCTCTAAAACAGAAAGTTCTTTTATTTTTGTCTTTTTGATCGATTAGTTGGATAGTTTTTGCAATTGGATTTTGGAACCCGAGGGGGCGTGATTTGATTTGTTTTGTGATCGCCGTCTCTTCATTGGTTCATCCAGTCAGTTGCGCCTAGATTGTGCTTTGAGTCGTCCTGTGTTGCTGCCGTTTGAACGATGTTGGATTTAAAAGGAGGGCTATGAAGTCGTATGGCAGTGATTGCTGCATTCAGAGATGATGAATAACATTGGTCGCGAAGCTTCCAAGGTCGATTTTTTTCTCTTTTCCCTTTTTTTTGAATCATCTTCAGGCTTTCTGTCTATGTTTCTCTTATTTGCTTCGATATCTTTCACTTTTGGGCTTTTCTGTTGACCCGAATTTCGTTGTTTGGATTGAAGCTGTGGAAGAGGGTGTGCACGGAAACGTCAGTTGAGCTTCAGCTCTTGATAGAGAAGTGGAAGCTTCTTTTGGCCGGATTGCTCTTTCAGGTTAGTTTCTTTTCCGCTTTAATTGAAGCTTTTTTTGTCGGAACAATAAAAGGTTTTTTTTTGTGCTTTTTAATTGGAATTTGGTTTCTCTGCGCATTTCTCTTCGTTGTTAGTGCTTGACTTTTTTTTGTTAATTTTTTCGTTTGCCGTAAATGAAATACAGCAGGAGCCGATTGTTGGCATCGAATCTGGCTTAGACGGATTCTTTTTGCTTGTTTTAACTTGGCTTTAGGTGGCTTTGTCAAGGATTGATATAAGCCTAAGAGACATGCGTTGGTCTTTATGGCTTGTTATGCCATAACGAGGTTTCTCTCTTACCGCTGATAGTGGATCTAACTTGTTAGCACTTAGCAGTACGTGTTACATGCGTGTTTACCGTAGAAAATTGATTCATAATATTCATTCGGGGTCCATAGATTTTACAATAATACAGGCCTTGTGATGCTCGGAAAGAGTGACTTCTTTTCATGCATAGTATCCACTGTGGTGCTTCATTCTCGTGTTTTTTGATCACTTTTTGTGGCCTCATGCTCTAAGACTTACATTTTGATTTGTCAATCCGTTCATAGTACATTCATGGACTGGCTGCACGAGGAGTCCACTATTTGCACCGACCTGGACCAACACTTCAGGATCTTGGCTTCTTCCTTTTGCCGGTATGTATTTTTATTTTTAAAAAATTGTAACTTAATCTAATAGTTGTCTAAGCAAGAATGCAGCTTTCTTTGTTTGTTTTGAGGTCCTCATAATCATTGCTACTTCATGGTAAAGTGCATTAGCAATTTAAGATTCAATTAAATCATATGAAATAACTACATCATGCATATGTGCTCACTTTGTTTATCTTCTTTCTCCCTCTGAATATTTTGTCTGTATTTGACTAAATTAGGAAGTTGGACAAGAGAGAGCCTACCTCAGTGAGACCTTGTTCACATTTATGTTTCTTTCATTTTTGTTGGTAAGCTTAACATTCTCATTTTTCTTAGACTAAATATATTTTTGATGGTTTATATTTTCGTATTGCCTTGTTGGTGCAATTTTGTCTTACTTATATTAGCTTGAGCATTATCTTCTTGTACACAGAAGGGAAACATTTGAATGGACCTGAAAATTATGTTCTTCGCCGATTTTTACTTAATACAGAAACATTTTTTGATTGATGTTTTTCTTATGTCTGGAATGGGCCGAGAGACAGCTGATACTCATAAATTATTTGTTTATTGTGAATTTTTTTGAAATAAAATTATCTTAACTGTACATTTGCAGATACTTTTTCATTCCTCTTATCTTTTAAAAGGGAAAGCCATTTTTTATACTAAGTTTGGTATATTTTATGTTAACTGTATGTTGGAAATAGTAACAACTTAAATTTTTTTGTGAATTGGTTTCTAGATGTTTATTTTCAGAAGAACAACCAGGTTTTTTTCCATGTTAATGTTTTTCTTTTAATTTTTCTGCAGTGGACCTTTCATCCTTTCATTGTTAAGAGCAAGAAATTCTACACTGTTCTTTTGTGGCGCAGGGTTCTTGCATTCCTAGTTGTAAGTATAAATTCACCTAAATTTTGTATTTTATATAGAAACCGACCAAAAACGATGCAAAAGTTAAAAGTCTTAATGCTAACACCATATGGTAAAATATTGAATGAGTACTTTTTTACTTGTAGCTCATTAAACTTGAGCAATTTAAAAGTTTTTTTAAAAAATTGTCTACTGGCACCCTTGGGTGGCTTTGTATTCATAGTATTCTGCATTAACTAGTTTCCACCTTTGATCTACTCTGCTTGGGATGCCATGGGCCAGAGTGTTGTTAATAGAAATTTTGTTTTAAACCAGGTTGAAGGTTTTATCTTTTTTTTCTCCTTTTAGTATAGAACAAACCATACTTCTGAAATAGACTAAGGCTGACCTTTTTATTCTTCAGGCTTCTCAAACTCTTCGAATTATTACATTTTATTCAACGCAGCTTCCTGGTCCCAACTATCACTGTCGTGAGGTACACCTTTCTCATGCAAGTTCAAAGACATGGAACATATGTGTAATAGTTTGCATGTGCTTTCAAGAATGTATGTTAAGCTTGTCATCTGGATTTTTGTTTATCATTTACAGGGATCAAAACTTGCTAGATTACCTCGTCCAGATAGTGTTTGGGATGTTCTTTTGATTAATTGTAAGTAGGCTCTTGCCAAAGCCCGAGCAAGCTGTTTTGTGCTTATCTCTTAGCCCCTGTAATCATTTTAGCATCCGTATATGTGCAGTTCCTCATGGCGTAGTACTTGGTTGCGGAGATCTCATTTTTTCATCTCACATGATATTTACACTCGTTTTCGTCCTCACTTATCAGAAGTATGGCACTCGCAGGTAATTTAGTTAGCGATGCATTTGCCCAGTGTTTCAATATAACTCGTTATTGAATGTGTGTTTTAAAACCCAGCCCGGTGGGTCTGACGGGGTTCAACTGGACCCAGTTATCAACTGAGCCAGTTCATGTTATTTAAATGTTTATGTACTTTATAATGTATCAGAAAAAAGTTGTTCCCTGCATGATTCGAACGTTTTCTGTGATAGAATATAGTATATGCGCTCTGCCCACTGAGTTACAATGATGTTTGTGTAAATGTTATACTTAACATTCTATTTAATCTAATATATAGGAATATAGGAAAATCAGGTCAACCCGGGTTGACCTGCGGTTGAACCCAATTAACCCGGCCAGGCGACCAATCCGGGTCAATGGCCAGGCTGGTTTTTAAAACACGGTGAAATGTTGTCTACAGCAGTCGACAACCGACCCATTCTCATGGATGGGTTTTGAAATTATTTATCCTATCTTGGAAGCTGCCTTGAGTTTGAAAGGCACTTTGAATAGCCAGCAAAAAATGGCGTGTCCATGTTTTTTAGTTCAATTTCATGTGAAGAAATTTTCTGCTCATGTTCAACATCTATGTGCTGCCAGATTTGTCAAGCAGACTGCGTGGTTGATTGCCATTATCCAAAGCCTCCTGATTATTGCTTCTCGAAAGCACTACACTGTTGATGTTGTTGTGGCATGGTAAGTGTTTTATATCTTTCCGTATTTTTTTTTCCTTTAGGGATTAGGGATTGATCTGATTGCTCAATGGCTTCATCAGGTATACCGTGAATTTGGTGGTGTTTTTTGTGGATAAGAAATTGCCAGGTCTTAATTTCTTTGGCCTCACATCTTTTACTCCTTTTCTTGTCTATTCTTTTACTAAACTTTCAGCAATGACGGGGCTGCTTATTATTAATGCAGAAATGCCCGATCGAACCAGTGGACCTTTGTCTCCCGTGCTACCTTTGAGTTCCAAAGATAGAGACAGCAAATCCAAAGAAGAGAACCTTAAACTCTTAAATGGAAATTTAGGAGATAATGTGGACTGGGTTAGCACTCAAACTTGACTAACATTTTATGTTGTTTATTTGGGAAATTGCATAGAAAGTTAAATTTTGAGCTAAGTGAAACTCTGGGATTTTAGATTTCTTTGTTTTGTTGTACCAAGTTTCGAAACTTTTGTTATATGGTTTTCAGAGACAGAGACTACCTATTAACGGAAAGCTTCTTGAGGATGGGAATGCAGTCCATTCTGAGGGCATATTGAATGGAACATAGATTATCTGGATGCTCGATTGTTGCTGCACTAGAAATTTTTGTGGGGTTGTATTTGAACAGTTTTATGTTATGGGCTCTACGGCTGTATGCTGATCCACTCACTCTTTGTAATCTTGACAGTATGAAAAGGAATAGGAATTTTGGCTTTTCAAGATGTGTACTTCATGTTTTGCTTGTATTGCCCTCACCGACAAAAGAAAGTTAAGAATCGAGGCAACTCAACTCACCACTGTTTTTTGTATAAAAAAAACGCACCACTGTTTTACCGAAAGCCATTGAATGATTATGAACAAGGAAGCCAGGAGTTTCTTTGTGCTTATCACTAGTTTAATGCAGATGTATCCACTAAGAAATCATCATATGAAGTTACTTATGTTTTGCCTTAAGTGTACATTCTTACTGTGTTGAACTAATGCCTAGTTCTGCGCTGGATGTGTCGTTTTCACCACGTGTGGACTTCGATTACATTATCCTGCTATGTGCGTTAACATGTCAGGCTAATGTGATGAATATGGCTGCTTGCTTGCGTAAGTTGTTCTGTAGTAAATTCCCCACGACGCATGTTGTCCTTGACCGAGAGCATGAAATTAAATCTAACCAACATTTTTGAAGGAGCTGCGGAAAAACTTGAGAGTTAAGGTCACTGAAAATGATGCTTGACGGTTTCTGATCTTCATTTCACAACACAAACCCAGCAAGGCTAGTATATTCTCCCTTCCCTTTGCTTTTGAAACAGGAAGGAAAAAACATAATTACGCAAGCATGTCAAAGTTCTGAACAAATTTTGCACTTTTATACTTTTGTCTTCCATTTAGAAAGATGAGTGACCCATGGGAATGGAGAGGTCATTATGTTCACAGTAGGGGGCTAGGAGCTGAAGATAAGCACCATTACCTTTTGTCCCTAATCTTCTTTTGGTAACAGTCACCCAGGTGCCAACCTAGCTTTTGGTGGGCTAATGGGATCTCTCCCTGTCTGGAGTATCGAATTCCACCTGGAGCATATAGTGTGAGAGTGTGTCTTACCTTAAAAAACAGTCACCCAGGTGATGTTACATTTACCAGGATTGCATATAAGTACGAGGCTGTGTCTTCCTTACCCAAACCAAAAAAAAAATAATCACCCAAGTGATGTCATATTTAACTCCCAAGTCCAATTGAGCCTTCGTTCTGGCCAAATTATTTCCACATTCTCAACAGGTTTCACGTGTTGAGAACTTGAGATAACTTTGTCTTTGATGATGAGAGGGAATACTTACTAATGGTTGTGTTAAATGTTGAGAGCTGCCAGGCGTCCAAGTCTAAGTATAAATGGATGTGCGTGTTTGGTCATTGGTCTGAGTTCAATAAAGGTATCAAATATTCAGGCCATCTGCCATCTTAAAATTGCAGAAGTAACCACGCAAGCAACAAAAAATTAGCGTGCCTCTGCACTTCCGCTAGTGTTTGCCCCCGATGTCAACATTTAGCCAACAATGCTACCCTTGTCACTGGGTACCTGGAGGCTTGTCTTTTTATAAGCATGTTTGTGTCTAAATTTTCGCATTAGAGGAAAGCGGAGAAATGTGCTATAGAGCATCAGAGTGTCTTTTTAAGATCCGGTTATAACGAAAATTTTTCAGTTAGGATGTTTTTAGGATCAACTTTTAGAGTGAAATTGCATCTCGAATTAAACTCTAGACACTCTTCCGTGGGGGAAGATTTTTCTGTTACGCCATTTTAGAATGTGATTAGGATCCACGTTTTAATTAGTAGTACGCTGCTGATTTATTTTGCTGATTTCTGGGAACAATTTGTTCATACTTTAGATAAATAGGCAGTGACCTTGATTTATGGTTTTAAACAGAATTAAAGACCCACAATCTTTCAACTTGTCCGTGGAAGGCTCGGTAGGAGAGAGTATTCGACATATGGCTCTGATATCCTAAAAGCTTCACCGGTCCTACAAGGGACCTGTAAAGTCTTAAGTTTCTTGGTCATAATTTGACCCATAGAAGTGATTATGAGTCTCTTGGGGCCAAACATAATGTGATTTCAACTTGGCCGTCATTGTCCCAGAAACACAAGTGCTGCAGTTTTATAAACCCTTTTAACACTTTCAGCTCATTTACCAGGTCTAATAATTTAGGCGAAACCAGCAAGGACAAAAGGGATTTAATCTATCTAAATAATAATATCAGAAGATTACCTGTTACCTTCGTAATGAGGGAAGTCACTTTGTATTGAGTTGAATTAAATCGTCTAATAATATTTTTCTAACAGTTCTAGTTTTTGGGAAACTTAGTTATTTCCCTCCTATTTGTGTTTTGAGACAGATTTTTCAAGATCTTGATTTATTATCCTTTTTTCTTCTCTTATATATTCACGTGCTAAACTCTAATAGGTGCGTTGAATAAAATATTATAAGAACTGTTTCCGAAATCCGAATAGAATTAAGATTTGGGAACTTATTTATCTAACCCTTTGAAATGTATTTATAAAGTGGAAGAGAAACTTACTTATTTTACACTTTGAAACGCGTTTTCAAATTTCAAGGTGGGATATTAGTTTGACCGTCTAAGGTCCATGGCCATCTAGACACCAAAAGCAGGAATATTATAGGAATACAAACCAAAAAGAGGACGAAATGGGTGCGTTGGTGGGCGAATCAGCCGAAAGATGGAAGTTCCTAGAAGAGCCAACCTATCACCATAATTCATGTTTGGTCGTTGCCCCGCCATAACCCGGCCATTTGCCGATCCCCAGCTGCACCGATGTTCTACTTTGCAGCAACAGAACATATGGGTCTCTCCGTCTCCCCATTTTAATAAGAGCAAAGTGATCACTCCAGCTAGTCCTACTCAGCTATGACTCTCTTCGGTGACGTGGTAGTCATATGAGCTGTTGCTGCATGGGGATGGGGCACACTGAAGCTGCCGGTCCCAAACAGGGCAACCACGGCAAGAACACATATTCCCTTCTGCCTAAATTAAATTAAGAGCTTTATTTTGATGAAAAATTTTATTTAATATTAAGTGGCTTATTTGGTTTAATTTAAGTAATTTATCCTTAAAAAAGAGAGTATTATAGACTTATTTTTCCTTATTTAAATTTTACGTATTAATAAAAATATTATTTTTTAAATATAACTATTAATACGAGATGGAGAGAATATTTACATAAAAGTATATGATGCCCAGTGGCCCAGAGAACGTAAAAGGGCCACACCCAGATGGCAGGTCCTCACCAGTGGCTAGAAAAGGCCATCAACAACCAGCCTAGTTGTCATCAGCCGAACGGTCTAATTCGCTGAGACCTGTTCTTCGCCCGCTGCTTAAATGAACTAATCAAACGACTTTGAATATCAGGTAAAGTTCCATTTAATTCCCACGGCGAAGGTTGGGGTACGTCTTGGACCAGTAAAAGGGCTTTAATTTTGCCGTTTACTGCCCTCCATCCCACCCTCGAGAAGACGACGCCAATCAGAACTGAGGGATACGCCGTCGTGGGAGAGGGAACCAAGTTTCGTCTCTTACCGTCACAAACATACCAAACACCAGAATCAGACCATCATCCCTCATCGTTAGATTCAACAAAATTTGCCAAAAAACAAAATGTTAGTTGATTTGTTTAATAAAGCTAACTGTAAACCTATTTCTCTTTCCTTGTTAATGAAAATAAAGGAGAGGAAAGAAGTGAATGATGAGGGGGAGGAGGTGTGTGGTGGCGGCATTCGCATGCACAGGAAACAGAGCAAAAGGAGAAAAAAGAGTGAGACGAGGAAAAAGCTTATTTTGCGTAGTGCAGCACGCGACAGGCCATCCCCATCCCCATGAACCTCATTCCAAAAGTAACCGCTGTTGCTGCATGAAAAAGGAGTCAACCTTTTGGGGATGGATCCAGAATACACAGCTCGACGACGGTCTTCTCTTCCCTCACGCCTAAGCAGAACGTAATTTGCAATGTTTTTACCCATCACCAGCTCAAATACTACCATATGACCCTTTCCAAAGGCTTCAATTCATCTCTCTCTCATTTACTTTACTAGAGAGCCAGGCTTTCTTTCCCTCTCCTCCCCCCCTTCCCCTCTCGCCGGGTCTTCTTTCTCGCTCGCTGGTTACGTCCTCTCTGGCTCTCTCTCTCTCTCTGTCTCTCTCTGGCTGCTAAGCAATGGGTGGCCGCTGTTCCAAGTATAGCCTCTGCTGGTGGCCGACTCACTTCAAATCCGCCGTCCTCGAGTCCTCCGACCTCGGTTGCCTCTCTCTCTCTCTCTGACTGGGTTGTCGCTCTTCTTCTTTTTAGCTTAGCTTCTTCTTCTTTTTTACTATAGCTTTGGGGTATGGTGCAGAGAACGGGGGGAGGAATGACCGGGAGTCGGTTCCGAGTTTCACCGAGTTCAGCCTGGAGCAGCTCAGACTCGCCACCGCCGCGTTCTCCGTGGATAACATCGTCTCCGAGCACGGAGAGAAGGCGCCTAACGTCGTCTACCGAGGGACACTGGATAGCGGTCGCAGAATCGCCGTTAAGAGATTCAACAGATCCGCCTGGCCCGATTCCCGCCAGTTCCTCGTCCGTCTACTTCTCTAGGTTTTTTCATTCTCTGTTTTTCGGTTGCATATTCCTCTCATTCCCCTGTCTCTGATTCTCTTTGTCCCTTTGTTTCTTGTTCAATCTCTTTCGTTTCGAATACATAGGACGAGGCCAGGTCGGTAGGGTCGCTCCGTAATGAGAGACTGGCCAATTTGATCGGCTGCTGCTGCGAGGGTGACGAGAGGTTGCTCGTTGCCGAATTCATGCCCAATGAAACCCTAGCCAAACATCTTTTCCACTGTCAGTATTTCTTTTCTTCTCGAATGGAGAACCTAACTAAATTGTTTGAGTATGCAATGTAGCTATCGATTGGTAAACCTAAATACTGTAGTTGTATCACCAGCTGACTACATTTAGCTAAGGATGCTTGTGTTTATATTCTTCTCTTCCCTCCGGTTTGTAGGGGAAACACAGCCGATGAAATGGGCAATGAGGCTAAGAGTTGCTTTGTATCTGGCACAAGCTTTAGATTATTGTAGCAGTAAAGGGCGGGCCCTGTATCACGATCTTAACGCTTATAGAGTGCTCTTTGATCAGGTAAGTTGGTTGTGTATGTTCATGATGCTGCATGTGTCTAATCGTCTTCATTTTACTGGCTTTGTGCTTTAGTCCTAAATGTATATTAGCACTTTGCAGGAATGTAATCCTAGACTGTCTTGCTTTGGACTCATGAAGAATAGTAGAGATGGTAAAAGTTACAGTACCAACTTAGCTTTCACTCCCCCTGAGTACTTGAGGACTGGTAATTGCTAAATCTTATCCAGAGTTGATTAAACTAAAAATATTGGCATCTATAAGTCTATCTAGCAGGTATTTATATCAAATTTTAATCATTTTTTAAACAATTTATGGCAATTACCTCTAGTGTAGCACATGTTTACTCCTAAGCTTGCGCTGTGAATGACAAAGTATGTTATCTTGATATTTGATTGCCCGTGGATTTGCCAAACAGGGTTTCTATTCAGTATTCTTTCTGTAAATTCTATGAGCTCTAATTCTACATATGATTTCTTGGTCTATGATGTCTCTGGACTTTTATCCTTCCAAAATCTACTCATAAGTTATATTAGTTGCGTATTTTTATGTGCAAAATCGATATGTAGAAGAACTATTATAATAGGAAAGTTTTTGTGTTCTCATAATTAGCCTAAAATTGCCAACCATTTAATTGTCTGTAATCTAATGGACTTTTGTTTCAGCAAAAACATATATTTCATGTTGATTGGTTGTTCAAATTTTCAAATTTGCAAAGTGGATAGTTGGTGCACTTGCCATAATTTCTGCTTAAATTGAATTGCAGATATTTATTTCCAAAGTGAAGTAATGGTTTCGTTTTAACTCTTTTTGGCAGGGAGGGTGACTCCTGAAAGTGTAGTTTATAGCTTTGGCACTTTATTACTAGACCTTCTTAGCGGCAAGCATATTCCTCCAAGCCATGTATGTTTGCCCTTTCAAAGTATTTAGCTTTCTTTAACATAAATGCTTGCACATTTACCTGTCACATATGAATGGCATAACGACTGGTTTGAGTGTCTTTACAGGACA
Organism: Saururus chinensis; assembly: GCA_035235625.1. Classification (NCBI taxonomy): domain Eukaryota; kingdom Viridiplantae; phylum Streptophyta; class Magnoliopsida; order Piperales; family Saururaceae; genus Saururus; species Saururus chinensis. The sequence continues at coordinate 42,373,263 of CP141145.1, forward strand.
AACTTCTGTTATATCTCGTTTCCACATTTTATCTAGTTCTGTCTTAGGTTATAAGCACGTATGTTTAATACTCCCCGAAACTTGTATTATTACCTGTTGAACTTGTCGCTTCCCTTTTAAAAATTGAACTTTCTGTTCAAATTCACTTCTTACATGTTTCCAGATGGTGTTGATTTTTTGGTTTTGCACTTTTTTCAGGCACTTGATCTGATTCGTGGGAAGAATTTTTTGATGCTAATGGATTCTTGTTTGGAGGGTCATTTCTCAAATGATGATGGGACTGAATTAGTGCGGTTAGCATCTCGTTGTTTGCAATATGAGCCACGAGAGAGACCGAATGCGAAATCATTAGTAACTGCTCTCACTTCCCTTCAGAAAGAAACAGATGTAAGACCTTACTGCCTGAAAAAGACACCTAGTATTGATTTTTCTTTTTCTATAAATTTGGTTTGCTAATGTGCTGCAGGTGCCATCATATGATCTACTGGGGATTCCTCATGGAAATGCTTCTGCAAATGAGCAATTGTCCTTGACACCACTGGGTGAAGCTTGTTCCAGGTTGGATCTCACGGCTATACATGAAATGCTTGAAAAGATTGGATACAAAGATGATGAAGGAGTAGCCAATGAGGTCTGTAATGAGTTCAAGTTCGACCTTTTGTTAATATGATGCAAGCTCTACCATTAGAATACTTGCCCTATTTGATGTTGTAGTTCAAGTAGTCACGATCAAAATTCATAAACTTGGTATCAAATGATCTGTAAATTATTACTTGTTCAGTCCATGCTCTAATGCTCCATACAGGTACGCTTAATAGCTATTTACTTATCAATGGTGAAAATTTATTACGGAATGTGAGGATAAAATATAAGGAATCAGCAAAAAAATGAAGAAAAAGCCATTGTCATCGTCATTATCTACAAAATATACTGACATGATGCTTGATAGTCCAACACGGTGTATAAGGTTGTTGTAGACACAAGCTAATGAATGTGTATAGTGTCCAGCATATTGTGCATTAATGATTTTTGCTAGAGTTAGTAAGTTCTCAATCATACCCATCCGGCATGCATTGGTCTAATTAAAATGTGAACACTTGCTAGTGTCGCTTAATGAGCTGCAAACAAGATTTTATACTTTCATTCCTGATTGTATGGTGTTATATATGTTGTTGCAGCTTTCATTTCAGATGTGGACCAATCAAATGCAGGAGACTTTGAATTCTAAGAAACATGGAGACACAGCTTTCCGAGCGAAGGATTTTGAGACTGCTATTGATTGTTATTCTCAGGTAACACGCATTGATTCACAGTTCTATTATCTCGTTGCCGTATCGCTTGTTAGGTTGTTAATATGCATTCACATCTTCCTCATTCTTGTAGTTCATCGAGGGCGGGACCATGGTGTCACCCACTGTCTTTGCCAGACGCTGCTTGTGTTACTTGATGAATGACATGCCTCGAGAAGCTTTGGGTGACGCAATGCAGGCCCAGGTAATATCTCCTGATTGGCCTACTGCTTTCTATCTTCAAGCAGCTGCGCTTTTCAGCCTTGGAATGGACAACGATGCACGAGATACCCTCAAGGATGGGTCAACCTTGGAAGCTAGAAAGAACGTCAAACACTAAAATGTAAAGAAAGGGCCATTCTTTTTTTTCTTTTCTTTTTTTAAGGTTTTCTTGCTCTTGTTTTTCACCTATGTATCGGTGTGTATATTTTCTCCTAATTTGTCCAATTTGGTTTTGGCAGCAGAATGTTTTATTTTATTTTTTGTTGGTATGATGTACTTACGTTGTGCTCTTACGATCCCAATTCTTGTTTTCTTTTTTGCTTTATTTAGCTGCCGCGTCTTACTTTAAACATTTTGATACGGAGGGGCTAATCAGATACGAAAAACATGCGTGTTTGTACTTTGGCTAGTTAGAACTGTTGTGTAAGATGATTAGCAAACTCAGGGAAGAGGAGGTAGCGAGGTCTTGGGTTGGTTTGAAGTTTGCTCAATCATGTGGGACCCTGAAAGAGATCAGGAAACGGCAGGAGACAAATGGGGCTGCGCCTGTATTAGCCAGACATGGCCAATACGTTGCGGCTCGAAGGCATGGGTGGAATGTGTGCCATCTTAAGGAGCCGTTTGTGTACTGAAGTATATTTTATTGATTCTACTTCAATTTTGGTTTGAATTATTAAAATTATATTTGTGTAAAAGGTAGGTAAAATTAAAAATTTTATTTAGAAATTAATTTCAAGTAATTTAAAGCTTGAATTAGCTAAAATTATGCTCTTAACCCCATTTTGAAAATTATAAATTTTATTATTTTTCAAAGGTTATTTCTCATATCGATTTATACTCTGTTTGGCAGCAATTTTATTTCAGAGGTGATGTTGTCTATAAAGTTTAAGCACGTTTAGATTTTCATCCCAGTTATTGCATTTTAGAAACAAAAGCAAAAGTAAGATACAATCTATGACTTTGGTTTCATGCAAAAACTTGATCAAAACCAAAACTTTTCTTTCGTAAACCAAACTGTGGTACATGTAGTGTGATCAAAAGCAACTTTTACAAAAAAAAAAGTAAAAATAATCAAAGCTAGGATGAAATAGAAAGGGAAAACAGAAACAAAATCTTTGATTTAAAATTATGCCTTGTTTCTCTTTCCTTCTCTTTTTCAACAACCAAATTATGCCCACAACAAGAAAAATTACAGCAACTCCTGCAACTATGCTAATGCTAGCCAAGCCACCCACACCAATCCCACTATTTTTGCTAAGAAGTATGATTCCCTGAAGATCTATTGGAATATGGGGAGTTGGACAAGTTAGTCGGTGTGGGACTCGTAGGAGGGCTTAAATGACCCAGTGGCCTAGTAGGGATTGGATAGGAGGAGACGGAGCAGTTGAATTGCACGGAAGAGGTGGTGCAGGCAGAGCCTCTAGTTGGGTTGGTGACGAAGATGAAGTGGGTGGCGGGGTTGAGGATCAGAACTAGGAGGAGCTGGAGGGGAACATGCTGGCAGTCTTGCCTATGGAGGTGGGGGAAAAGTAGGAGGTGAAGCTGTGAGATTAGAAAGGGTGAAAGAGGAGGAGGAGGAGAGGTGATACTATTGGAGGCGAAGGGGAAAATGTCGGAGGTGGCAAAGTTATTAGTGGGGCTGTAGGAGGCATGCAGGAGAAAGAGACCGCCGCTCCGCATGCCTGAAAGTGGCTTTCACAACCTGACATTGATATTTTTGCAAGAAAAAACACCCCGGAGGGTGTTTTTATCTCGGTGAAGATTTGTGAAACCAAGTGGGCCGTGTTTTATTTTGGAGAACGAGTGCCAAAAACGTTTTTAGGCTTTCTCCGCCCCTAGTTTCAAATTTTGAAACAAAAGCATTCAAAAAAACTCTACCAAACAAGCTATTAAGCTTCGAAAAATGTGTCGTGAGGCCTATTTTAAAAGTTCAAAATTACTTACCTCTGTATAATTTTGTTTAACAAAACCTAAATTTAAAAGTATATTTAATAAAACTCAAAAGAGCGTAATAGAAACAAGAATGTGCATATATAAGTTCGGGAAAAAGAGATATTAATTTAAAATTTTAAAATTAGGTTTAATTATCAACCATAATTCGCATTCGATGGTAAATTTTTAAAATTAATTCTAAAAATTTTTACTTCTGTTTCTAAAGAATCCAGCACCAACCACTTAAGTTTAGCTTTGGGGTATAATGATACTTCGTTTGCTGAGCCTAGTCTGCTCACTATAAAGAAAAACAGAAGAAAAAAAGGTGAATACCGCACTTCAGTGTCATTTTTCGACAGGTTTTTGTGAGCTTGGTACATAAGAAGCATGGTGCATGCTTATGATTTCTTTAGTACTAATAAAATTTTGCACCGTTAAAACCGAGTTTGATCCAGCTTTGACATAACACAACTAATGGCCAGGTCAAATGTGCCTACCGCACGGGCTAAAATATCTGTGAGCACAACAGATTCTTTTCGTAGCGAAAGAAAATTTCTTTTCCCATTCGAGTACATCCGATCAAAGTGAATCAATCACACGAGTCAGAACTGCCGCTGATGACCCCAGATCAGAGACCAACGTAAATTGTCAGTTATTTTAAGATCGAGAATTGTAGGACGATTACTGACAAAAACCCTGTCTAACACCCGTTTAAAGCAATTTCCAACCCTGTAGACAAATAGGATGGAAACCAGGCTGAAAAGGATCTGTTTTGAAATAAAAGAAACTTTGATTTAAATCAAGATTTGAATTTGGATTCAATATAATACAGATAGGCTTTCAAACAAGGAGAAAGTTTCAGCACAAGCACTGGCCGTATCGTGAGTTATTAGATCGAGATCCAATGGCCCACAATGCACCTGACGGATGCTCTGCCAGATCCGTCAGGAGCATATAATCAGGGCTCATCAAACAAAATATTTACAAGAGCCAAAGCTACACCCTGTTAATTGTCTCCTTGTGGTGCCAAAAGCACACACGCCAAGGCATCATCTCATTCCACTTAATACTAACTTGCGACTAAAATCAGATAAGCAGATATTCCTGCTTAATGAAGTCGCAGATTAATGTCTTTATTACTATTAAATCAACTATCAAACAATTTCAGAATTAAAAAAAATACCAAACAATTTTGAAATTGCATATAGCACAGCTGTTACCATGCTCATTTCTACAACAAATCTCTGATTATTGCAACGCGGAAAAATATTGCCCATAAATTAAAAGATCTCACCATTAATGCTAACTCAGGTAGAGAAGCAATGAAAAATTGTGCAGACAACCATTTCCGCCTCATGTTCTGCTTCTAGAATAATTCATATAAAAAAACTCCGTATATTCCTAAGACAATGTGCTACAACAAATAAATTACTTCACATCTGTGGCCGATTGGCACCAAGAAGCTGTCCAACAAGATTTGTAACCTGAAAATATTACATGCATAAATATTTATCAATACGACACAAACAAAGTGTGAGCCAACCTCGGCAGTCTTTTATCCACTGGGCCATGATTTTCAAACGAACAGGGAAATTTTTTGGGTAAATAGCACTTATCCCTGATGACCTATGCAAAAGAAATGCACATAATCCCTCTCCTATGAAAACATGCATATAATCCCCATCAGCTAATGTCTAAAATTTAGACCATTAGTGTATTTCTCCAAATAACACCTCTCTCCTTCCAATCCCCCCCACCCCCCTCTTCTCATTTCTTGAGCAAGCCCTTCGTGTGCTTACCTCTCTCTGATTTTCCCTTACATATTTCCCTATTCAAAACCAAATTCCCCTTCAGCTCCTTTTCTTCCTCCATTTACATGGAGATACCCATCAGAACTACCCATATGGACCTGAAAATGAAAACTATCATAAAATGGGTAATCCTGTTATGATCCACCATGAGGACTATGATTCCTTGGTAGGCTGGACAACCCATTAACTCTTATATGCTCATTTATTTGCTTAGAGCGTTAGTTGTAATTTCATATTTATTTGGATTTATTTTAATAGTTGTAAGCTTCATTTTTCCATTAGACAAGGAGTTAATCTAAGTTTAGTTTAATCAGTCAACCACTCATTTTCCATGTTTGCCTTCAACTTCCTCCCATTCGATCTAAATCCTTCCCTCCCCAATTCATCAATTTGACTAAAAAAAGTATGTGAACCGTTTAATTCACAACAAACCTATTCTCCCCATTTAATCAAAAGAGATCAAGGAGCCTGTAAGAAAGATTAATGGCAGAGGGTACATGAAGAACCCATTGGAGAGTTTTTGGTTCCTATTGAGGACATGTTGAGATTATCATTGAGTTGGAATGAAGAGAATGGTCAGGACACTAGGGTACAGCGAGAGAAGACAAAAAATGATTTCTTGTGGCAAATTCATGTGAGAAAAAGACATAAGTGGGCGTTTTTCAGGAAAATTGAGTTCTCCACATGTTTCTCTCCGTCAAATGCTGACCATGGCAAACCAACCACAGTACGCAACAAGCAAGGGGGAAGTCAATGATTTATAAAGGCAGATGGTTGTGTCCTTTGCGCCCACTGCTTTTCCTTTTCTTTGTTATCACTCTTCATCTTCCTCTCTGGAGAGTAAGCATATTATGCAAATGGGTCCTCCATGCTTGTTCTGCTGGATGGGCCTAATAGGGATTTATTGACCGGGCCAGCCTTGACTGCTTACAGACTTCTCTTGTTGGCTGGGGATGAGTGATATTTTCATGACCCAACCTAAGATGGCGACCATTTATGGTTCTGATTTTATAAAAAAAGAGGGGCAAAGAGGAATGTAACCAGTATGGAAGTAAATCTGCAATTCTGGAGAGATGGTGACATAGAGATTGACTGTAGATGGTAGAAAAGACAAGCAGAGAGAGTGAAAGAGGAAGGCAAGAGTTGGTCTAGTTAAAGATCCGATAAGGGGGAGAAGAAGGAGAAAAGAGAAGGGCAGACGGCTATAAGAGGCATTTGGGGAAATACAGTAAACAGTGCAAAATTTAGATGTTAGGTGTTAGGGCTATGATTACGGTACAAAATTCAGATGTTAGGTGATGGGGCTACAAACAGGTATTCAAAGCTAATAGGGGCTATGTGCATTTTTTGGGCAGTAAGTGCAATTTACCCAAATTTTTTTCCAGAATAATTTCATGTACCCTAACCAAAACATTCAAATATAGCCAGAATACCATTGAACCCACCTGAAAGTATTTTGAGACACAGCGGTCAATGCAACTATTTTCGCCCATGTTTAGCTCTGGTTCCCTATACCTGGAATGAAAACGAAGATGTACTGTCTTTAAAAGGGGTATAAACGGCTACAAGAAACAGGGCGTCAAAATCCCACTTGTTGAGCTGCAGGACATGTTTATCACCATTCTAACGTGTGGGTAAACAGGAACACCAAAAACACTGAGCAGCATAGGTACCTTTTCTCAATACACTTTTCAAAACAAGTCTGAGTCAACCTGCATCAGTGTGAGGAAAATAAAGAGGAAGCCAACTTAAGAAGAAGCTTACCAAGATTAATAACTGTCTACTAGACAACTTTTAAATATAACAAGCACAGCTTCCCTAAATCATTGGCGTATATGGGAAGATAAATAATCAGCTCTTTTTTATATTGTTTTGTAACTATTAAAAAGTGGCAGAAATGAAAACAACAGCAATCACCTACTTGTTGAACATTTCAACTTTATACTCCATTTCTGTCAGAGCCAGTCCTAATATCTGCACGACCAGTTCAGTGGTTGTCAGAACCAATAAGAATGAGAATTATGACACCAATAGTTTTCTAGCTATCTCAAATCAAAATGCCAAAATTAAAGATGCTAAAAAATGACATTCAAATTTTTTATACTTGGCACATGTCCACGTTTTTTTAGCAGGATATGCATCTCAGGACACGTGTTGGAGCATTCAAATCTATAAAGAGCCCAGGAAGAATATATTCCAATTGCACTTTCACATTTTTGGAAAGAGAGGAAAAGGCAATGGTAAAAAAAATATAAGAATAAAAAAACCAATTGAAATAAAGAACAAATACTGAAACACCAAAGGTCTATCATCGCATTATCACTCCATAACATCAAACTGGCCAAACTGCAAACCTTAACCCAAACAGTATCACCCCCAGGGGCAGAGCCAGGATTCCGGAGGCCAATCCTGGCCTCAGCACCTAGAGGGCTGTTGGCATATTCACCAGCGCTTCCCACGGAATCAGCACTCTGAGCTGAAAAACAGGATCTTTACATAAAAACTAATTCTTAAAAAAGCATTGAAATAGAGAGTGCAATCTGCTCATTTTCTGCTGCTTTATAACATCATTTTGCTAAGCCATTTGGTGCACTTCAACAGTTAACATTTATACGCAACTATAGAGTTTTTACTGTTGTTTATTCCATGAAGCCACTTACTCCAAAAGCCCAATTTAGACAACAAAAACATACAGCTATGCTAAAAAAGAGAGCAAATCGACTTGAAAAGGCAGGGATGCACTATCACTTGGGGATCCAAAACCAAGCCCAATGGCTATTTATATCCAAGACCAAGCCAGACAGTTCTCCAAATAAATATAATATTTGGGGAAGAAAACTAAGAGCATTCTGATGAGTTATCTGAAAAATTGAACAGTGAAAATTGAAACAAGAGTCTGATATCATGGCACGGGGGAAGTTCAATTCAGTCTGTTAAAAACACAAACACTAACACCCCATGATTAACAGCTAAAGACAACCACTAGAAGACCTGTTCTGTTGTCGCACCGGTTGCTCCGCTGTTGCTGGCCATTGGGAATAATTCACCTGAAATTCAAACTTTAAAAATTGAAAAAAGCATACTAAAATCATGAACAATCAGAAGATAACTAACAAATCACAGAACACCAAATGTAACAACAAATCATTGTGTCAAAGATGACACAAACCAGAGAAAAAAAACAGTAACAAATAACATTTTGGAGATTCATAGGGTCAAATGTTGGATGAAAATTTGACCCCAAGATCTGAAGTCTGATATCTAAATGGCAGACCAAGCAGAACACATCTATTTCATGAGCCGAAAACCAAAAAAAAAAGTGTCCAGGTAGAAAAAAAACATCTCTATAGGCAGAAAGACTGATGCATACCACATAGCTCATTGGCACGTTTGATCAAACATTTAGTGTAATTTCATTTAGCAAGAATATTTTGGACAATTTACATTGTAATGGTAGAAGTAGAAATGGCCTGCAGTATTCATTTTTGGGCAGTTTATAAATATTGTAATAGAAGACATTGTCTTCCTCCATATTCTACAGATCAGACACGGATCCCGCTTCTGCATCTCTCGTGGATTCAAGAGATAACCTCCTATGGATTTGGGAAGTTAGATCCTGTAGACTCAGGTTCATTATCTTCTTCTCTGTTTTCTGTTCGGATTTCTACATGCGCCTTCAAATTTAAAATTTTCCCCTGCCCATCAATTGGCACCAACCATTGGAAAGGAAATGATCAAGTGGTTCTGCAATGGTGACTGGCCGAGGGGATAATGATCTGCACTTTCAGCAAAACAGTCAGCAGTTGATGCAATTTTAAGTCCTTTTGGAATGATTGTCAAAAGCCATTTAGTATGAGATTTAAGAACTCGTTAAGATTTTAGAGCGACCTGACATTTGGAGCCATTCTCATCGCCTTGAACAATTTGACAAATGTTTAACCCGAAATTTAGGAACTCACCCCAAACCGAGATAGGACTCGACCTACCTGAGAACTCCATGTAGGACCCAAGATATATTTTGGGTTGGGTCAATTCCAAAACTTGAAATGAAATTCAACCCAACTTCGGGCCGAATTGAAATGGTAATCTTTTCTTAGGTCAAGTCAAATTTTTATAGCAAAAATATTAGGCCGGATTGGATCAGTTCTTAGGCATTTTACAGGTTGAGCCCGACCCGACCTGAGAATCACTTAGAATATTTTTTAATATCAAACCCTACCCCAGATAAGACCTGACCCAACCAGGATGGGGTTTGAGTCAGATCCAGTTTTCTTGTCCAAACCTATTAGGGACACCATATAGGACCAAGAGCACTTTTCCCCAAGGATTTCAGCGAATAAGAAGGCTTTTACACTAGTAAAAAAGAGAAACCCTTACCTGTAGGTTGCTATTTTCAATCAGGGCTTTTTACCAACGCAGTGGGGGGGGTGCAAAGTTGACGGTGACAGTGATTCTTAGACGATCTCTAAGTGCGGACAAGGTACTCTCTCTAGCCTTTGTGTCTAGGGAGCGGAAGCCATCCCTCCGCCATATTACCTCCCTCCTCTCTATTTTTTGCTCCTTCCAGCGCCCCCTTCTCTCTTTACCATCTCTCTCTCCCACTCTTTCTTGAGCATACTAGTTTAGCTTCAAGTATTTCTTTGCCAATTCAATTAGTCCTAAAATTGTTTGTCTTCCTTCTACAATCAATGATGTCAAAATTTTATCTCTAATGAATCAGCATTTCATAGTGGAATTTCACTTGACCTGTACAAATTTCCCATGCTTTGAAACATAATAGTAGAACTACTTTCAACTTTTACCCTTTTTTAATAGTAATCAAATTTTTTGAAGAGTCCTACGAGATTTAGATGTTCGTCTATATGTATGTAAGCTAAATTAAATGTATGATGAACTAATACAACCATACAATCCACATGACTCTTGTACAAAGAAGGAGATACCCTTAGGCATTGGGTCAGCAATCATTAACTCAATACCTATATGCTAAGTAACAATTTTCTATTCATTAACATGATCTCGAACAATAATATACTTAATGTTGATGTGCTTACTACAATACTCAAATTATCAAAGGACATTTTCAAAGGTCTAGAAATAGAATCTATAATAATAAGACATGTGATAAAGTTAATCAGCCAAGTAGCCTGTGATGTGCCCTTAAAACATAACAAACTTTGTGTCAACTAAGTTGTAAGTGTTTGCTTGATACTTTTCCATGAGACATCACCACTTGTCAAAACGAAAATATAACTCAATGTTGACTTCTTTGTGTCAATGCTACATGCAAAGTTTGCATTTATGTACCTGACCAACTCCAAATGTTCAAAATGATTAAATGTAAGCATGTAGTCCTACCGCATAATCTTCTTTGTAACATTCCAATGAACCAACCTTGGATGTGTCTAGTATCTACCTAACATTTACATTGCAAAGGCAATGTTCGGTCTTGTAAAGACCTCAACTACATCATATTGTTAATAATAGATGCGTAGGGAATAACATTCATGCTTTCCAGCTTCAAAGAATTTTTTTGACATTGGAACAAGCCAAGTTTGTCACCTTTCACAATGGGAGCTACACTAGATGAGGAGTTTTTCCTGTTAAAGTTTTTCATAACTTTATTTATATAGGCCTGTTTAGACAACCAAACGATCCATCTAGATCTATCATAATAAATCTCAATCCCTGTAACATAAGATGTCTCACCTAAGTCTTTCATGTCAAAATTCTAAGCAAGAAACTACTTAGATTTGTACAACTTACCTAAGTCACTACTAGCAAGTAAAATGTCATCAACATATAAGACCAAATACATATAATAACTCCCACTAACTTTAAGGCATATACATTGATCAACAATGTTCTCCTTGAAAGCAAATAAAGTAATAACATCCTTAAACCTCAAATACCAATATCGAGAGGCTTGTTTTAGTCCGTATATTGAGTTCTTATGTCTCCAAACCGGATGACTGCGCATTTCAAGTAAAACCTTCACGCTAAGAGATGTACACCTCTAGATCCCCATTTAAGAATGTCATTTTTATGTCCATTTGACATAGCTCTAGATTATAATGGGCTCTAAGGGCCATGATTATTCTTAATGGATCCTTCATTGAAATTGGAGAGGTTTTATGGTAATCAACATCATCTTTCTGCAGAAAAACTTTAACAATTCTAGCTTTATATCTACTGATGTTACCTTGTTCTTGAAGATTGTCATAATCCTATTTCTTCCACATGTAGAGGTTCATGTGCATAGGCTTTGTGGCAACCTATTCCTGCGGGGATGGCAGTGGGAGGATAGGCTGCTCTTTAACTACAAGTGATGCATCAAGTGACCCTCCTCCACATGTGGGTATAATAACTGCTGCATTTCCTTAAATATAATGTGTTTTTGAGGGAACACTCCCACTAAGCTTGTCATTATGAAGAAAATGTGCATTTCTAACTTTGTCAATTGTAGGGGTGCGCGAGAGACAATAAAATTTATAAACCTTAGACCTTTCCACATAGCGGATGAAAAAACCACAAGTAGTCCTAAGATCAAGCTTCTTCTCATGTAGATAGTGCATCTCCCTAGCTTCAACATAATAACACCAAATACGTAAATGATCTAAATTGAATTTTCATCTGTTCTATAGCTTAAGGGTATTTTATGAACTTTAGATGGAACTCAATTTAGTATGTATAAAATTTGTCTTTATAGCTTCACTCTACCTATTAAGAAGTATTACTTATCATATTCCTCACCATATTCATTAAAGTGGGGTTCTTTTTTTCTGGCACACCATTTTGTTGTGGTGTGCCCCATACTCTATACCGTATAATAACACCATATTCCTTAAGGAACTATGCAAATGGACCAAGTTTTTGTCCGCTCTTTGTGTGCTTACCATAGTATCAATCAAATTTTTGCCCACATAAACACAATAGATAATTGAATTTGGAGGCACTGATTGATGAAAATCAGATTTCACTACAACTAATATGTGATAATTAAAAGTATGTTTACTTTATTACATTAATTCTTAATTGTTATTGATATTGTTTTCCTAGCAGCACTTCAAACCAATTTCACATACCTAATGCTAGAAGAAATAGTCCTATAAAATATTTTAAATAGGTTTTAAGTGACAAATTGCCTTATCATTTTGTATATTTTTTTGGTATCAGATGGAGGAGGCATAATTACCTTTTTGTATGTGGTTAGAAAGGTGGAAGAAAGAATTATCTTTTGTGTGTGAGCTTAGAAAGCTGCAAGAAGTAATAATTCAATTTGGAGGTTTTTATTGGTGAAAACAGATTTCACTACAACTAGTAAGTGAGAATTAAGAGTATGTTTGCTTTAGTACATTGAAACCAGCTATCTTTTGCAAATCCTTATAATGATATGATGTTCTTCTATAGAACAATTAAAACCATTTTCAATTTTTTAGAACACCAAATGTGGCTTACATACAAAGCTCTGATTGCATTCTTCTGTAGTTAAACATATCTAGAAACTCTTCTAAAAAAACTTGATAGACTTGACTACTAATGGGTGTGTAATATCCCGAATTTTCCTAGGTTTTAAAAATTAAATACGTGAAAATTAGGTTGTTCAACCCTTTGACAAAATAACTCACTCCTTATATAAAATTTATAGCAAAAACCTATGTAATTAGAAAATATTTAGAAAGAGCTTCGAAACTTCACCAAGACTGCACGAATTGGAGTTCGGATGAGAGAGATACGACTGTTCGAAGTTAAATATATCTTATAAGGCCTATTTACCCGATTCAAATGTGTATTTAAACCGTTTAAGTCGTTTTACAAACCCGATTAATTAAAGCTCCGAAATTAATTTTTAGAGACCCAATTAGGTGGCCTAATTGAGGGGGATTGACCCAACTTCTAAGGGGATTAGGATCCCTAATCCCCATGCTTATAAAATGCCTCATTAAGGCACTATTAGGGGGGTCTTGGCCAATGGGAGGAGAGAAAGCGGTTGGCCAAGCTCTAGCAAGGCTCCAGTGATAGTGGATCAACAACAAATCGACAAGTAAGGTAGGATCATTCTCTTAAACATGGCAAGACCGATAGTGATACTAGTATAACTCAATATCTACAGACAGAACTGTATTTGCTTTCCAAACTTCTTTAAATAGTATTTGTACATCTAAACAAAACATATTAATAAACATTTTATCCTTCTCGATCTATTTTTTTGTAGTTATTTTATTTTGTTAATCAACTTTTGATATATTGCCGGTAACAACTCCAACATCTTAAGTCAGATCCTATATTACGAACAAAATGGGCTGAAAAAACATACAAAAATTACTTCCGCATTCTTTCATTAACGTAATTAAAACCAAAACACAAGAATTTAGCTCGTGGGGAAAAATATATTTACCCAATACCCTAATCAACGTACACGATGTAAACGCTTCCACCAATATACATAAATGATTACTAACGATCGAATACCAAAAAAAAAAATTAGAAGACTAAAAACACTTGTAATGAAAGTGAAACAATAAGTGTAGAGATGGGGAAAGAGATAGGGAAACGAGGTGGAGGAAGGACGAACCTGCGAGACACCGTCGAGAAATGGAGGAAGCAGGGAGTTGCCGAGTGCGAGCTTCTGGTGGAAGGTGAGCCGGCAGGTTGAGACCGAGTGAAGGGAGGTGGCTAGCCCGTGACGTCGAACTCGGAGACAAAGCCAGTTGAGTAGCAGGTGACGCCGGGTAGCTCTTCACCTCCCAGTCCCTAACCAGACCCTTCGTCGAGATGAAGATATGAAATCGGCGTGTAAGCCAGAACGATTTAGTGCGAAGCCAGGGTGTAAAACCCTAGAGTGAAATAAAGCAGCGCGGGCTTTTGCGGACCAAAAGGGGGGAGGACCCGGACCATGGACAAAATGGATGCCCTTGACGGCATAACCAACCCACGAAAATATCAGCGCCAGACAGTGCTAGAGGATTTGACAGATGACAATAAATTTTAGAGATGTCACTTAATCGAGTTTTGTAAACTCGAACTTTATAATTTAAAAAATAAATATTTAAATTCGACCTAAATAATTATTAAAGTTAAATTTTAAATTTTAAATTTCTACTTATTGAGGTTAGGTTAGGTTGGATTTTATTAAAATATAAAAAAAAATTATATTTGTAATTTTAATTGAGTTGGGTTGAGTTAGATCACTTAAATCCAAACTTAACTTAAATGGCTATTCGACTTGAATTTAAAAACTCAAACTCAACATATTATAATTGGGTTAGGTTTTACCATATACTTAACCTGATTTGTATCCCTAGAGATAATATGATAGCTAAGGAGCTAGTTTTCTTTTAATGATAGTTGTGCCAGAGGGCAACTACAATAGGTAGATAGAATTATCAAAACAAAAGGCATGGAGAATAAACTTATGAATTTTGTCAGCCCAAACTTGTAGAGAGAGGAATAGTTTTGCCCGCCCAACTAGGCAACAAGCAACATTATTCACTTCCCTATTAATATAGGAGAAAGTCATGTCATGGAAGAGTCCCAGTCTAGAGGTTGTAGTCTCCCTCAAATGTGATGTAGATTCACCCCATATCCAGCGTAAAAGAGATGGCACGATCCAAGGTGAGGACCTCGGCGTCCTCCCGGCAAAGGATGCCAAGGCCCATAAGGCTAGCACATAGTAACACCATACCAAAACCATCAAGAGCACAAAAATCCACTCCATTCCTGCTGAGATTGTTGAAAAATACTCCATCAACATTAACCTTAATTTTGTTGGGGGAGGGGGAGTCCAGTAGATGGAGAGAATCACACTTGGGGACCAATTGAGTAGAGTGGTTTTTCTCAAGGGTAGAAGCCCAAAACAACAACTCCTGTGGGGTTCAAGAGGTGCCTCTTGGCTAGTTTTTTCTGAAGTAGTAACGTGTCAACTTTAATTTTGCTTGAGTTGGATCCACCGGCCAATTGTGGCTAAAATATAATCTTATGCATGTATATCTAGCCCAAAATAGAAATCAATATATTACTCCCCGAGTTTAATATGAATATCTCTATTTAATTTTAAAAATAAATTTAAATATTTTAAAAAATAGTTATTAATGTGGGAGAGAGGGAGTACTAGCGTGAATTTTAATATTACCCGACTAAATTATTTATTGCTAAATTAACAAAAAATAAAGAAAAATAGTATAAGAATAAATTAAAAAAATAGTTATTTGATCAATTAAATTTTAATGAGAATATTTCTAGAATACCTAACTTTTAAATGTTTATTTCTGTAATATTATAATGTGCATATGTACCCCCTATGTTATATGGCCCATCATGTCTAACTATATTGTGGGCCTACACCCTCATCTTCTAAACCTTTAATATATATTAAAAATTATTAAATTTGATAAGATATTATTATAACAATTCTCTTAAGGACATAATAGATAATAAAAAGTTATAAATGAATATATAACACCAACATTAGTAGCACATGTTAACTAGGAGGCGGTTGAGTATGTGATTCTTATATGAGGACTCTTTCATAAAACTTTTAAAAGAGATGAGAATGTTATAAATAAACTCAAATTCGGGTCAACTTTTTGTGTAGTACATTAGGCTCATCATTATTGTGTATTAAAAATGTAAGTCATACAAACTATTGCTCCTTCTATCTTAAAATAAGTGTTTTAAAATAAGTTCATTTTTTAAACAAACAAGACACTTTATATGATGAATACGGTGGAGAAGCCCATAAGTTAGATGTATAAGTACATGCATAATTATGGAGCACTATATGTAAAAAAAAATTTATGTAAATTGTATAGACCCACTTGTATTGATCTCATATAATTTAAAAAATTACTTTTAGTATAACAAAAACATTGTCAACTTTAAACCTTTATAGAAGTCGGGTTTGAAATTTATTTTTTAGAATTTTTTTGGTTAAAAAATAATTTTTAAATAAAAATTGAGAAATTAGTATAGTATAGATATTCATTGGTTTTATTAATACGATGCGATCGATATATATCGATTTTTTGTGTGGGGGGTATACCACTCCTACATAGTATTAGTCATCACCGATACATGTACGTATCTATCAATCGCACCTGCATCGACCAATATGACAGTTTATGCATGGTCCCACCATATTTTATCATGTTATAAGGTTTATAATATTTTAAATAATTTTTTAATATTGTAATATGTATAGTATATAGGAATATTTTAAGTACTTATGAACATTAACACCAACCCATCTACTCTTTCTGTCCGAAATTAATAACTTCATTTAGGAACAAAATTTGTTCCATATTAATAGGGCTGGTAATCGGGCCGGGCTTGGGCCCACCCGGGCCCGTTTGTTTAGAGCCCTAGCTTGTTAAGCCCGACTACTCACAAGCCATTTAAAGGCAAATGTTCATGAACCAGTCATGGGCTCTTAACGTGCTATAACTACATTTAACTCAAAAAGAAATATTTTTGACCTCATAGTAAGATGTAACTTGAATATATCGTAAATTGTGATTATTGGGGTCAAATATTAATTGAAAATTATTATTTTATTATTTTTTAAATAAAAAATAAATATAAAATTTTAAATCCTATTTTGATATGAAACCATCTCAATAGATTAGGCCTACTTAATGGATTTTCTAAAGGGGTTTCAATTTCCCTTGCCTAATGTAGTTATTGTTTCATATTTTTTTAATTAGCTCCTATGCATCAAATTGCTACGAGTCAATCAATGGTGTAATTTCAATTGTTACAAGGTCAAAGGCGATTTAGATGTTATGTAATATTTAAAATGCACTTAAAAACATAAAAGACCGTATCGGCCGATATATATCAATAAAATTTTGATTGTTACCAAAAGTTGATACGTATCACACGTACCGTATCAATATGACTGATATGTATCGATATAGTATTAACAAATATTTTTTATTAAAAAAATAATTTTAAAAATTTTTTTCTTAAAAAAATACAATTCAAACCCAACTTCTTTAAAAGTTTAAGTTTTTGTTATATTAAAAAATAATATTTTTAAAGTTATATGAAATCAATACAGGTAGGTCCATATAATTTACATAATTATTTTTTTACATATAGTGCTCCACAACTATGCATTTATTTAAACATATAATTATGACTCATGGTCTTATTATGCTTTAAAAGAAGCATTATAATAATATATTATTAATTATAATACTTTCATGTTTATAAAAGTGTTTATGCCTGTTTTGGCGCATACGAAGTATATCATTGACACGTACCTATATCTATAGTCATCAATACTGTCATTCGTATTGATATGACATTCCATGCTTGAGGATGAAAAAAATACTTTGAAAGCTAAATTATGAATTAGAAGAGTGAATTTGAAAGTTAAGTTGGCATCCCAAAAAAGAGTTGCCTTTGATCTTGTTGACGCTTTATACCAAAACAAAGTTGACATAGATTGAAATGATCCACTTATTATCTTATTCACCATTGCCATATGAGTGTGGATTCTTTTAAGCCATGTGATTGCACTGTCTCGATAACAATGAAAATATTTTGTACATAATATAGCTTTTGAACTATTATAGTTCATTCTTCTCTAGGCATAAGTATCATTTTGAAATTACATACAAACTTCCCATACTCTGACTAGCACGACTCTCTTCTACTTCAATAGCTATACCTAGTCTTCTGATCAAATCTTGTTTCAATGTTTTCATTCTTTTATCTGGGCTAGTAACTACTTAAAACTGAGAAATGCAGCTATTATCTTCTTAAAAACCAACAATCAGTGTGCCCAGCAACAAAAGCATTATCCATAACACACAAGACAACTTGTTTGATAATAAGATCGAATCACAACTTCTGCATATCATAATAAGAGTTGCGGAGCTCTATATGGGCGAGAAGGGCCTGCTCTTTTAGCTCAACAAATTTGTGTATGCCTCCATATTTATCATCATCGGAGGGTGGATCCTCTTCGGCTTCATTGGTCCCTCAATCAGATTCTACCAGCTCGACACTCCTCCATTGGCCCCGACATCCATCTTCAGTGGCTCATAGACAAAATGAACATGTCATACTATCTATAAATCAAACAAGAGTGCTTTTGTTTCGCCCTCCATTTTATTTACATTTCTAATCCATTAAATTCTACCACTAACAGCTAACAAGATTGAAAAGAGTGGAAGATGTTAATACCATTTTTTCCATCACTCCTTGATGTTTTTAAAAAAGATTGCAAAAGCTATTAATGATTTGTAATAGCTCGATTTTCCTCAATCTACCACGAGTGACACGGATGGCTTCTTCCATGACAATCTCCTGTGGGGGAGGGCTTGCATTTCCATCAGTCACAGTAAGAGTAAGAGTTGTATTGGTATGAATCATTTTAGTCTCAAAGTATGGCAGTCAGCTGCTGGCTGCTAGCTTCTGATTGGCTCTTAGCTGGGGATTGTACCTAGGTGGCAACTGGAGGCTTTGGAGATGGTGGCAATGGGTTTGGATCAGCAATGGGCTCCTGCTGCTTAATTGTTGCAGTAGAGGTGAGTAGCACTTGTGATGTTGACTACTGGGACTGCTGTGAAGATGGCTGACAAGTTGATGGTGATGCAGCTGGACGAGTTGATAGAGCAGGAGGAGGAGGTGGTGATCTTAGCACCCCAGCTTGCTACTGTTGCTACAACAAACGCAGTTAAATAGTGATTTAGAAAAACAAATAAGTAATTCGTTAATATCGTGTAACCACTAACACACTAATAGCTTATAACTTCGTGAAAACATAGAGCCAAAAAGAAAATGATCATGTCACATATTCAGCAACAAACAATACAAAAATTTAACATGTCAAACTGAACTTAGTTTTGTTTGTTATTTTTGTACCTTTGCAAATATTGTGATGAAAAATTTTACTGAAATAATTATGATCGAATCAAGCAAGTCACTCTGTCTTTAAGACAGAATTCGTTCTCCTTAATGGTACTTAGAACTCTTGGGCGTCTGCCTCCCAGGATAAGACAATCAACCACGCACTATTGGAGCACCTCTAACATAGTGTATGCAGCAAACCACAGTATATATGTTCTCACAGAAATGGAAACGGACAAAAATCTAATGTCGGATTAGTGCAGAAATCGTTTTCCATGATTTTATAGGAAATTTGTTCAAACAGATACGTCCATCCGTTAACGGATACATTCTTTAGTGAAAACAAACCGAAACCCATTTTGGTTAATAGAAAACCAAACTAAATGAATTTGTTTCAAAATAATTATCTTGTTGACCCAACCCAACCCTACCCAACCGGTACAAACCGAACCAAACCGAGTCAGCCAGACAATAGCGGTGACACACGCATGTGGGTTAGCCCACCTAGGTGTATTGCTCCAACATTCCCCCCCCCCCCCCCCCACAAAAGTGGGTTGGCCCAATGGCCTAACTTGAAAGGCCAAACTAATGCTTTATATACCAACATCATCACCTTCTTCTAGGCGATGTGAGATTATTCACTCCAACTAATTCACATGCGTGATTCTCATTCAACACAAAGTGGGCTTGGGCTCTCTACCATATGGGCTTAACCCACTTAAGTAATATGGGTTTGACCTACATAAATATTATGGGCTTAGCCCATGTAAATAATATACCCACCTTAATGATATGGGCTTAACCAATTTAATATAATGCCTACTTCTAACAATCCCCTACATGAATGAGAATTGGCTGGATAACTATGCAAAATAATGCAGATAAATCGTAAATGCAATATTGAAAAGACCATGCATGAGGGATAGGTAGATTTTGGCTTTGAACCTTCCCTTTAGAAAACTATCAGGTCTACTGGCTAATCAATGAACGTGATGTCTTGAACTGTTTAACCATTTGTATAAACCAAGATAATAGAATTCACATAATCACTTCTCAGACACACTGTGGTTCTCATGATTGTATTCATTTTGGCCTTGAACAAACCTGGTTTTTATAAGTGCTCTAGAAGATTTAACCATAAAATCCTCATAAAAGCGGCCCCTTCACACTCATATAGGTTAAGTGTGGTAAGATAGAACAACATTTTTTGTTGTCATCATTTGAAATCCACACCATTGAACTTTTCTGGTTGTTCTCATTTAATTTGAAGAGGAGCATTCACCGGAGTGGGCATGGGTGCCGAAGTCAAGTTGGTACCATCAGCAACCATTTCTATTCCAATGAACATAAGATTATCTCAGCAAAAAAAAATACCTGTAAAAAAAATTTAATGCAACCTAGTAAAGTTCGAGAAATTACAGATAATTTAGTAAAGTTCGAAAATTTATACCTAGGCGAGTGCTAAAAATTACATACAAAACTATAAAGTTCAAAAATTTACACACAATAGAATTTTAAAAAAATACATAACACAGTGAAATTCCAAAATTACATATAGCACAATAATTGTTTGTATATTTACAAACAGAATTGTAATATATTAGAATTTTCAAACAGAACTATAAATTTTCGAAAAATTGCACACAGAACAGTAACTTGCAGGAAATTTACATATAGAACAATAATCTTTCAAACTTTATGCCCAAAATAGTAAAATTTCAGGAATTTACACCCAGAATAGTAGAATTCGAAGAAATGATGCCCATAATAGTAAAAATCTAGAAATTTATGCACAATATGGAAAATTTTCAAAATTTGACATGCAGAACTGTTAAATTCTGAAAATTCTTAAATGAACACTAAATTTTCAAAGTTCACATGATATAACTTATAAATTTACCATTTTACATGCAAAATAGTAAAGTACGCAAATATGTAAAAAATTCTGTCTTAAGATTGTTATTTTCGTACCTTTACAAATAGTGATGAGAAATCTTACTGGAATAATTCTGATCGAATCAAGCAAGTCACTCTGTCCTTAAGACAGAATTTACCCTCCTTAACAATGCTTAGGACTCTTGGGCGTTTGCCTCCCAGGATAAGACGATCAACCACGTACTGTTGGAGCACCTCCAACACAATACATACAATGAACCATAGTATGTATGCTCTCACATAAATGGAAACAGACGGAAATCCAATGTCGGATTAGTACAGAAATCGTTTTCCATAATTTTATAGGAAATCTTGTTGAAGACAACCTTTCCTGTTCAAACAGATGCATCCATTTGTTAATGAACACATTCTTTAGTGAAAATAAACCAGACTCATTTTGGTTAATAGAAAACTAAACCAAATAAATAGAAAACCAAACTAAATGAATTTATCTCAAAATTAATATCTTGTTGACACAACCCGACACAACAGGCCGCCGCGCGTGTGAACCAAACCGGGCTGGATGGAGGCTGCGGCGGCACGCACATGTGGGTTAGCCCACCTAGGTGCATTGGTTCAACATCTCTCTCCCCAATAAAAGTAGGTTGGCCTAAGGACCTAACTTGAAAGACCAAACTAATGCCTTATATACTAATACCATCACCTTCTTCTAGGTGATGTAAAACTATTCACTCCTTCAACTAATTTATATGCATGATTCTCATTCAACAAAAAGTAGGCTTGGGCTCTCTACCATATGAGCTTGACCCACTTAAGTTGTCACGCCCCGGCGATGCCCGACCTGAGCCGAACTCGGTCCAGGGCCCGGTCAAGCGCGCGGGGGCGACGAAGTGAAAATTGAGAAATGATCTAGCGGAAGACTTAATCCCTAACCACGGGCGATTAACAGAAACACGGAGTGCGCACAATCCTTTGAGCAAGAGTAAATAAAAAGGAAGACAAGGTGTTGCTTATCACAAAGTAAACAACAATCTCAAACCCACAAGCTTAGTTTAAGTAAAGCCCACACCAGCTCAAAATAAGTCATAATCATCACAACTGTAGTATATGACATAAATCCAAAACAAGAACCCTACACAAAGGTTCTAACATAAAACATGAAACAAACGAAAGTAAGTCACGCAACGATCTCCATCATCACACCCAAGCTACCTCTGACCTTTCCTCAAAGAGGCAATCCTGTCCGTCTGCGTGTCGCACCACGCAGCCCCAAATCAAAACACAAAAAGAGGGGTGAGTTTAACAAACTCAGCAATGGTTTTAATATCACTGTCAACGTTGAAAATACGATAGCATCATAATGAGATCGTTCAAATCAAAGATTTACATGGTGCATCACTTTCTGATCACACATTCATATCACCTAACACTGCATCATAATGCATAATTCAACCTGTATGGATGTATCTCTAACAAGCATATTCCCACATGCATTCACATCATAACCAATCCCGCATGGATGTATCTCTAACATACATATTCTCACATTCATAATATCATCACAACCTGCATGGATGTATCTCTAACATACATATCCCACATGCATAATATCATCACAACCTGCATGGATGTATCTCTAACATACATATTCCCACATGCATAATATTATTACAACCTGCATGGATGTATCTCTAACATACATACTCCCACATGCATAGTATAAAATCAAACTGCATGGATGTATCTCAAACATACACATTCCACATGCATAATATCAAAATCAACATGCTTGGATGTATCTCTAACATACATATTCTCACATGCATAATACCATCACAACCTCCATCATGGAGTAATCACACATAAATGTCACACAGACGGGAGCATGAACAAGGCCACGAAGGCGTGTCATGGTCCAAAATTCTACACAAGAATTCAAGAAAGATCAGGGTTGTCAATCCCTAATACTGCTCGCCCTGGACGATCCTGGCCAAGGATGTCTCATTCTCACACAGAGAATCTAGAGCAAGGGTGTTCGCCTAGGGACATCTCCTGCGGAGGGAAGAGCCCAAGTTCTCACACAGAGAACCCTAGAACACGTGGTAGCAGGGTGCACATGGCATACCACACTGGATTCTCAGGGTCCAGATGACACACATAATAATATTCTCACATATCCGCAAGACAAGTACACAACTCGTCCCCACATCATTCCATTTAACAAGACTCAACCCGGGGAGTGCACTCGTTCCACACAGGAACTTCAAATCGTTCCACACAGGAACTTCAAATCGTCCCACACAGGAACTTCAAATCAAAATATGTCCTTTCAGACCAATCAACTTGCGATTAATCCACGACCGATCAATCCAGCACACAATTCCATCACATTGCATCCAATCGGTCAAATTCGATTAATCACGATGAAGCCTCAATTAAAAATCCATTTTCATGATGCGTGCAACATGGTACATGCGTGGGCAAAGCATACATGAATCCTAATCCATGATAAGTGCTCTCACCAGCCCCTAATGCATCATTCATAACCACAATATTAAGCTTTAACATCATCATTTAACCCCACATGTGTGTGTATCTAGTAGAAGCATTTCACATAATACATGCCATCATGCTTGAAATTAAACTCACTACCACACTACACATGTGAATTTCCATCTAAACATGAATTCCAGCGGAAATCATAGGAGAAGAATCGTTGAAATCATAGCTAGATTCAAAACTCAACCACAAAGGCTAAACACATATAACATCACTCATTTCATCGTTGAGTCATGGCATTCACCAATATTCACACACCATTAACCACAATCTATCATGACAAACCAGTCCAACAATGATTGTAGTCCTACTGAAAATATGCTTAACCAAATGGAAACAACTATTCATAATTTCAAAATAACGATTCCAACATCATGCCACAAAACATAAGTCATTCCACCATTTCTAAGCATATATTTCAACTCCATAAACTTAATATCATGCATTTTCAATAGCCTAACATAGCTTAAAACACTCCACATTCATATAAAATTGGCAAGCTAAAGTGGAATCATCAAAATAGACATCATATACACAACATACAATTTTCTGTGTAGCTGATCGATCGCCCTTCAGGCCGTTCAATCGGTTACACGCAAAAATTTGAAATTTACAGTTCAGCCGATTGATCGCCCTGCAGGGCCGATCGATTGCCAACACGGCAGAACAGTCATCTTCTTCCTTTCGCAAATCCAAACCGAAACACCATAGATAGCACTTCAAATCCACATCTAACACCCTAATCATCATCAAAAGTCCTCCTTAACTTCCAGAATATCAAACCAAACCATAATAATGCAAAACCCTAAGAAATTGGGATTAAATAATTCTATTTTCTAATCTTACCATTAACACACTAAATCAAGCAAACTATTTTGAAATAAGCCAAAAATGGAGAGTTTTACCATGGATAAACAGAGATTTTGAAGACCCATTACCTCAGCACTTGATTAAGCTCGGATTGAAGAGTCACCCTTCTTGAAATCCTTGAAAGCACAATGAGTTTGAATTAAACTCTAATACAAATCGATTTACCCAAAAAATCTCTAATTAAATCTTAGATCTAGGGCTTGTTGGTAGTAAAAATCGAATTTTAAATGTTAGGGTTTGTAGTAAAACACAAATCAGTAGCTTTTGATGGTAAAAAATAAATTGAATCATGGGGAAAATGGTAGATTTAGAAGAAATAAAGAAAAAAGCCATGGATTAGTGCTTAATTAGAGTAAGCTTACCTTAATCGGCTTCTAATTCGGGCCTAAGTGGGGATTAGGCCAGCCCTCCTTCCTTAGCCTATTCCCAAAAAAAGAAATGACTCTGGTTTGCCCTTTTATAGGAAGGGTTGGGGTAGGCATATGTAAGTTTTGGGGTGTAAATATGAAAAGTAGGCTAAAAGTGGTTATTTTACAAATTTAAGCACAAATTAAGCCTAATAAAATTCTAAAATTTTTTGTATGACCTTAAGTATATGTCTAGGTTTATTTGACACAAATATAAAATTTTTGACGGTGGGGCCCACAAGGGTCCCGCCAAAACCCTAATTTTTGGGAAAATAGTGAAAATTTTGAAAAATCTCAAAAATTCACATTTGGTTTAAAATCACTTAAAACCACTAATGTTAAAGTTAATTTTGGTTAAAACCATCACAAATACTATTTATTTACGAAATCACCGAATAAGATCAGAAAACACGTAAATCTCACGATAACCAATAATTAAAGAAAACCAAAACCGGTTTAAAGATAAGGGTCCTTACATAAGTAATATAGGCTTGACCTACATAAATATTATGGGCTTAGCCCATGTAAATAATATACCTACCTTAATAATATGGGTTTAACCCATTTAATATAATGCCCACTTCTAACATTATTTTGTTTATATTAATCTTAAGATCTATATATACAACCATATCAGTTAAACAAAGACACTATGCGACTCTACAACCTCATACATTTCCTAAATTATAGAATTAACAAAGTAAGAAATTCCACCATAGCACTAGCAGCCAAGCCTACCTCAAAAACATCACAGATAAATAGTACAACAAAATTTCAACTGGATATAAGAAATGAGTGCTCACTTTCGAGCCAACAACAGAGTAAGAGCAATCCACACAAAGATTTAACAAATTTTTTCACTTAAAAAATTCATTTTGTCATAATTTTTGTTTATATTAAACTTGTTTTTCTAAGGTCAATATACAGCCAAATCAACTAATTAAAAGGCATATTTTAAAAACCTTAAAAGCCGCTATGCAGCCCTTTCCAAACATAATTGGAATAATCACAAACATTTTCACAAGGTATAGAATAAACAAAGAAAGAATTTATTTTAAAATAGCATGAGCAAAGTTCTAACTCCAAAACATCATACACAGTTTAATGAATTATTCTGAAATATATAACAAAGCTATACAAATAGAAGATGCACCTCAAATGATGCCATGTATGATCTTCTTGGTCAGATGTCTAATCTATTATGGAATATCCATACTAAATTGCTAAACAATAACTCATTAGCTCAATAGCCTGAAAATAGTTCCAGAGATAGATAAAGCAACATAAAAACCAGAAAATGGACACTAAAGAATTACATTATTACAATAAACAACTCAAACCTTCCATAAAGAACTACATCTAGGGCAGTCCGCTGTCCACCACAACAAAGTCATCCCCAAATTCTAAAAGTGAATGCTAAAACGGTCAAGGATGAAACATAATTAGCTCTCTTAAAAATAGAATATAATTTCAAAAGTTTCAAAGAAAAAATAGATCGAAATGCAGAAAAGCTTAAAAATTGCAAGGTAAAAAAAAACAAATGAGAAACACAGATTAGAAATCCAAAAAAATAAAAAAGATCAGAAAGCTTTCCAAAAAACGAATTGAAAAGTACAAATTTGCAAGTGTATTGATAAGAAAGCCCACATCAAAACCAAGGATGGGTTAGAGTGAAATGCATATAGAGGGAAAAAAAATAAAAAGAGAGACAAGAAGACAGAATAACGGTCGGAGGGTAAGAGGAGATGTAGAAGAGAATACCTTGTCACAATTATTTCTCCACCAGTAGTGATATGATCTAGTCGCTATAGAGTTGAAGAGAAGGATGACCACCGTCACCAGCCTCTGGGTGTTGGAGGAGAAGTGGGAGCAGCTGTCCACATCCTCTCATCCCTCACAAGTCAGTGATCAAAGAGCATTCGGGAGCACTCGGGCGACAGTGAAGCACTCGGGTGATGGTAAAGAACTCAAGCAATTGGGTGAAAGAGTAAATTAGGATGCCAATATTCAAAAACCTAATGGGACTTATTGGGCTCTTGAGGCAAAGCCTAAACCCGATTCACTTTACTACAGCCCGATAATAGCCCGTTTGCTAATACTCAAACGGGCTCAGGCTGGGCGGGTCAAACGGGCTCAAGGCTCGATTACTACCCTTACATATTAATAACTTTATTTTGTTAAATTTTAGTGGTTGGGTACTTAAAAATGAGTATCATAAGCTCATTTTTCCTTCTCTTAGTTTTACTATTGAATAAAAATTAGTTTTACTATTGAATAAAAATTACCATTTTTTTAAATATTACTATTAATATAAGACAGAGAAATCGTTACATAAGAATGATCCAAAACATAAGGGATAAGAATGCAGCAAGCATAGATTCTAGATATCCTCCATAAATTGTAAATATGTTGCATAAAATGAAAGGACATGCAACGCCAAGTGATTTAGCATCAAATACTTAAGCCTTTTCTCTGATTGCATCCTTTATATTGAGAAGTGCGTCAAGGTAGGAGAGGTCATTGTTAGCACCTTGTTTGGCCATGTTATCCTAGCTAGAGGAGAGGATAAAGGCGTTGGATGCTTGCCACCCTCGAAAGAACAAGCAACTGAATGAGGAACTCAAAGGCCGCCACAATCCTTATACGTAACACATGAATTTAAATGTGTTGTTTAGGCTTTTATTGGGAGGAAAACTTATCTGCGGAATCTATTTAATTTGTAAGGTACTTACGAAAAGACATTAAAAGTGTGTTAGGGGTTGGGGTTGCATATTTTCACAATACACAAAGAATGTCTAGCCACTGCATCTCTGGATCGTAGACCATGATCTGACGGCCAAGTATCCAAAGCTGAGACCATGATCTAACGGCCAAGTATCCAAAGCTACATTGGCAAGATTTTCCATACACAAAGGGTTAGTGGGTTACTGAGGGGGGTTTTGTGCATACTTTCATAATACACGGGGATTACTGAGGACTGAGGGTTATGTGCATTTTGGCCGTTATTCGTAAGGATTAAGTGTAATTTACCCCAAAACGAATAAGCATAAAATTCTTCTTCAAGCATCACCTTTGTACAAAATACTATTTTATAAAAAAACACTACATAATGGTCTATCCATTAGAGACTTGATGGTTGTCCGCTGAGGAAGGAAGAACTGAAAAATTGTCCAGCTCCACATTTGAGTAGATAAAAATGTATGGACAGCCAGACAAACGACGTCTCCTTAACACTTCCACATGCCAGATTTATCATTTATCAACGCCTAGTAATATAGAGACATATTTTCGCTTCATCCATCGAAGTAAATGGTTAAGCGCAAAAGGTCAGAGGCAATCTCATAGAAGACAACTGGACTGATTCGAAGTTCAGAGCACCTGCCCCAAAGGGAACAACATTATCGTTGATAAAAATCCCTGTAATGTTCTTAGACAAATTTCACCACCAATTTGATGGTAATCATCCTCCAAGACCATGAGACAGGTGTTGCTGCCCCGTAAACTTAGGGTGATAAAAAAGTCTTACCACATAGTTACATGGACAAAACTTTACTCCAGGCATCAGTCGACCCACATCAAAATGACATTCCCGCTGTTCACCGGTGCTTAAACGCTGCCTCAAAATTAGGCTCCTCTTCCTAAGTCATCATTTCTTGTGAGGTCGTGCTGCTTGAGAAAACATCCAACATTTTGGCACCACCCCCATCTAATCCACTCCTGAGCCACGCAATGTTACTTAATTCAGCAGCTATTGAAGCCAATTCATGACTGGCAATTGGTGGAGTTTCAACAAAATCAACAAATTCAGGCCCCAGTAAGGAGCTCTTCTTGGAAGATTCTCCAGCATTGGTTCCACAACATCCATGTCCACATCGGTCAGGCACTCGAGCATCATTGTAGGCACCATCAGGGGTTTTGCAGATCCCAGCATCAGGTTTAAAAGTTTGGACCAAAAAAACATGTGTTGGAGCTGGTCTTGGCAAAAAAGAGCGGTGTGTGTGAATATCTGATGGATTATATGGGCTAAAAGCACTTATCCTCGGAACAGGACGGAATAGGTTATGTGACTCATTCACTTCTGGCATAGAATGAACAAACTGAGGTTGAGCCCTGTCGACAGACTGATCTGATAAGTTCAATGGTGGACTAGCAACATTTTTTCCCTCAACAACCTTCAAGGAACTGACATCCCCATTTGAAAGGGTTTCTTCAGAAGGTGCTCTAGTTTTCTCTGTGCTAACATCTTCAATCATTTCATAAAGACCAACGTTTGATTTGTCAACCTCAAAGCACCGGCGCCTCAAAGTGGAGTTCCAATGATTTTTTATTGCATTATCAGTTCGCCCATGTAAAAGCCTTGCAATTGATGCCCATTTATTCCCATGTATTGCATGTGCAGCAATAATAATTCGGTCTTCCTCCTCTGCAACAAGTTACCGTTTCTTCAGAATTCACCAAAAAGCCATGTCATATGCATCACATAGCCTAACATTGACATGAACATTATAAGAAGTCTTTGTTGCAGCTCCAGAAAAAAAGCACAAATACAAGGGTTACATGAAACACATTGCAAAAGCTGGTCATTGTATACAGAGAAATCTACATAAAGCTGGTCATTGAAACACATTGCGAAAGCTGGTAATTGCGAAAGCTGGTCATTTTTTATGGTTTGTTACATAAAAAATTCCATAAGTATAATATAAACCATGCATATTAATAAATGTGACCAAGTATAGTTTTAAGGAAAAAATATTTTTAAAAATGTACAAAATAAAATTAAAAATCATATACTTGAAGTGGCTAAAATAAGAACTACTATTAAAGAAAAAAGGTTCTTAAGGTATCTAATTACGACATGTTTTTCTTCGGCCTTACACTACTTGCAGCCTGAATAAGTTAACCAATAATTAAAATAGCTAAATATACATGTGCACACTAACTACACTCTTGATCATTAGAACTGCTGTGGCAACCCTCAGAAAATTAATAAAGCCATCCCCAGTTCTTCCTAGTTGAATCATATATTAATAGGATCTAAAATGGTTGAAGGCTTCAAATATTATACTATTGAGTAGATGAGAAGAAATCCACTTTCTATTTTAGACTTAAGTGAAAAAATTCTTTGAAAGGGAAGCGAAAAAACTGTGATAGAAATTTAGCTTCTATAATAATGACATGCACCAAATCATGCACAATCTGAAGCAAAGAAAGTCTTCCGCTGCTTTGTTAATCTTAAAAAACTAATTGCTTGCAATCATAAAAACACAGAAATCCATTTTTCTTTAATTGACACTTCATTTATTGGCATGAAGGCCGACCTAATGATTCTATTGTTAACCTCTCCAGTGCCTTTACCAAATTATACTTAAATCATAATGTATCTTCTATAGTTTTCATATCATTTATCGCATTCAGACCTTTGCTAGCTTGTATTGAAGTTTAAAATAAAACTCAAACGAACTGGACCTCAAACCACGCACTAAGCATGGGAACATATAATTAAAACAAAACAGAAAGAAAGATATGCCTTCTGTTTGCTTTTGTTGCTTTTGGTCCGACTGAGTTGGAATGAAGTAAAAAAAACATCAACAACACTTTATCCTTGTTATTTGGGAGGACGGGAAAAGGTAAAGAATTATAATCAAAGATTGTGTAGGTGTGCAACATGTAATTTTATAAGCGCACATGATCATCACTATTAGCCTCTTGTTTATTTTTCTCCTCTACCTGTTTGACTGGTTCATATTGAAGTATTGTCTGCAGGTTTAAAAGGCTCAAATGGCATCCTAAGAACGTAGGAGAAATGTTTTACTCCCTCTTCACCACTTTAAAGCCCACGTTAGACAACCAAAATGAACTAATTTGTTCATTTTGGTTTTCTAATGTGGACTATACATTGTAGTTCATTTTGGTTTTCTAATGAAGATTATTAAAGCGGGAGGGAGGGAGCATTAAATCATGAGTTAATTTTTTTACTTTGAATGAAGGAGAAAATGGCAAGGTTCAAAGACAGTCAACTCCAATCTGCAGCTTCTCAAACTGGAAGAATTCCCCACTTCTTAGCGCGGAAAGAGACAAGGACATGAATATCTCAACTTTTGAAGTAAACACACAGTTTCTGAAAATCTATACTCGAATGGGAAAAAACACATTACAACCGGCATGTTTAAATAAAATTACAAGCACATATATGGAGAAAGCCAATTGATCATCATTCCACCGTAACGACCATGGAAAACACGAACAAAAAGACATGAATGCAACAGAATAGGCACGCAAAAAGGTTTCACAGAGTAAATATAACATCAGTATAGCGAAATGAGGCAGCCGATCTCAGATTCGAGGGTAGACAGAAAAGGAAAAGGCAGTACCGGTAAAGGGCTTGCGCTTGACAGAAGGGTCGAGCTGATTACACCACCGGAGGCGGCAGGACTTTCCGGAGCGGCCGGGGATACCGCGGGCAATGAGGCTCCAGTTCCTCGGCCCGAATTTGATGACGAGCCGACTGAGGATGGCATCCTCCTCCGGTGACCAGGGGCCCTTAACACGGTCCTCCGCCGTCCAGCCGTTACCTCCCGCTTCCGCCGGCGCCTCCGCGGAAGTACTGTCGACTCCCTCTTCAGTCTTCATTTCGTCTTCGCCGCTGCTGTTCTGTGGAGTCGTCTCCGTATCCCGGAATGTGAACTGGAAACCCCAACTGTATACCTACCGCGACTCTTCCCTGTTCTAACCGCTCTTGCCCGGCTAACAACACGCATGTCGCGGAGTGCGAAATGCCGACTTTGTCCTCATAAAATCTTGGGCTTGGGCCTAAGATAGATTTTAAAGCGGGGACTTTTCAAACCTGGAGCCCATGAATTTAAAAAAAAAGCAGGCTGAAAACCCAGCTCAGAAACCTTTTTTCTCGGCCCATTTTTCGTGGAGTAAAATGATAATTATCCAGCGGCTCTATCTGACAAAACTCCTTAAGTAGGCTTTGTTAAAGCCATAGTTGATCCGTTTGTGTAGGATGATTCAAGTGAGCTAATAAACTAATGACATTTTTAACTTATAAGTAATTATTAAAAATGATGTTTTTAACTTATAAGCGCTTATTAAAAAAAAGCCTTTTATCATATAGTTGAGCATTGTCTAATACAACTCCCACAATATCATACTAATAGTCCTGTTCCAAAAAAGAAATTTATTGCATGTTAATGGTCTAAAAGTTAATGGATTGTAGGGGTGTTTAAGGACACACCAAGACACACACTAAAACACTAACTAGCAAAGGTAAGTAGTTATTTATGCTCAACCCTAGCATGATATACATAGCTACTGCATCCTTATTTTTTATCACTATTTTTTTTATCTAACAGACATGTAACATATTAGGCTAAATCTGAACGTAGTACATAACTACTAATCCATTTCCTTTTTCCTTGTTGCCATTTAAAAGGGTGAATATGTTGGACTGTATGTTTGAGTCTGCAACAACCTAAGAGGTTGGACAAAATAAGTTGATTGTTGTCCGCGTTTATGTTTGCTCCAGACGTAAAAAAAATTCACTCTATTAAATACGAACTCGAACATTCCGTAGTGGATTGACTTTCTTAAACATCGTTTTTTCCTCAATGGAACTATTAGAGAATATGTCGTCTGCTATGGCATTTTATAGCAGCCGTCGGA
The DNA here is from genome assembly GCA_035235625.1 of Saururus chinensis. NCBI lineage: Eukaryota > Viridiplantae > Streptophyta > Magnoliopsida > Piperales > Saururaceae > Saururus > Saururus chinensis. Next base: position 42,405,774 of record CP141145.1, read on the forward strand.
CCCAGGGGAATGACTAATGACTGATGACTGATGGCCTCCCAAAACTAAGTATTGTACATACTTCTAGAATTTTTTTAGAGGCGGCGGCGCATCTTTTATTACCACTTTCTGATTGTAAGCATATATATATATATATATATATATATATATATATATATATATATATATATATATATATATATATATATATATATATATATATATATATATAATAAACTTATATTGATGTATATTTGGGTTTATTATGTCATTGGATTTATATTCGTGGCCCATTAAATTTATAAGTTTAAATGCCTCATAAATTTGATGGGCCATCGGATATCGAATGAGTCTGGACGCACATCGGCGCCAGTGAGCCCGGGCTCATTTAAACAGGATTTATATATAAAACATGATAATTGTTTAATAAGAAAAATACATGCATCAACAAAAATTTGCTGTTGTACTAGGCTGAGAGGGGTTGCTTAACAGCATTCATGCCGATTCTCATACAATAAATCCGGATTGGAGGTCCCAGTAAAACAAGTTGAACCGACATTCGTCATCTGTCATACCCCTTGTACTCTTTAACAATCGTTAACTAAGGAAGCACGCCCGAAAATTTGTTACACTCGAACCATTTCTGAGTTGACAAAAGACAACGTCCAGTGCAGACAGCCTTTCTAGAATTTAGGTGGTGGGAGCCCAAAACCTAACTTGGTCCAAGCTTGAGAGTGTACAGCCTGTGTGGTCAATAGAGCATGTGCCCATTTACTCGTTCAGAGCCATGGTTTGCATCTAGGTGTTGCAATTGAAAATGCGTTTTCTTTAATAGAAGAAGATACGTTTTAATTGTCGAGTCGAACGACTCATTCATTCTCCGGCCATTGGAATATGAGGTATACACAATTTTTAAATGGGAAAAGTTTAATGAGCTTGGACCGGGCATCGGAAGCCATTGGATATCAATTCCACTGCCTGTTAAAAGAGGAGGTAGGCAGGTGATCCAAATCTACCTGGACCTTGAGTAACTTGCACACGATGCCTCAGCTCACACAGTCGAGCTTATATATAAACGAGTCTCTTTTTATATTATGCGTGATTTTCCTTTCTTTGTACTTAAGAAAAAAACCAACATATTCTTTAATGAAGCACATAGATATTAATTAAGAAAATGTAGTTTACATATAAACAACAAAAATTACAATGCTTATGTGTCTATCACCCAAAAAGATACCAATTCTTTCAGATCGACCTGATTTTTCTTTAACCAATGGTAGGTGCTAATCGTCCCTCAACCATTTACCTTAGCATACTAAAGGGACATATTCTCTAGTATATGATTTAAGATGATGTTGGAGCAGCAGCAAAAGCTGACATGGGACTGGAGGCAAAGATTTTCGAGGATTGACCAGACACTGGGCCAGATGCCACCCCTGAACTCAAAAGCTCAGCCATTGCTCGGTGGGGGTTTGAGCGTTGAACCTTGCATAGATCCGGCAAGAATACCCCTGTACAAACAGACAAAGACAATCACAGGGTCAGGAATAAAATTACCGAACATTAATTTATCATCAGTGCATTAATTAGCTTTGCTGCTGATTTTTTTTTAAAATGGCTTTGCTTCTATCTTGTTACGTACATAAATTACTTTCATTTGATGGATTAAGCATCTAATCAGGTAAAAATAAAATTGTAAGCTCCTAGGCTCCAACTGTAATTAGAATATGGCCTTCAACCCGGAAAGAATAAACCATAAATCAAGCAACATGGCATGGTTGCTTTCACAAAGTACTTTCTCCGGTTGTACCTTGCTTGGGCGTGAGGAAGCAGAAAAGAATAAACCATAAATTACGTACGTAGGAACTTCCTTCTTCCAAAAAGAAATTAAATTAAACAAAGTAGGCCATCTATCATCCTTGGTTCACCTAAACCAGGAACAAGAAATCTCCCATCTCAAGCTCATTAAAATCATGTGCTAAATAGGCGATAGAAGATTAGCAATGACTCCCCATTGAGTCTCATCATCAATAGACCAGAGAAGAAATCAGAACATGAACCTGTCATAAATTATGATTTAATCAATCTGCCTTCCTTTTTGTTGTTGCAGTAATCAAGCTACCTTATGATAGTAGATGAAACAAGATTTGTTCTAGTTTTTATTGAACGGTCATGTGAGTCATGTCCCCGTTAGTTGTTTAAAACTAGATTTCTTGTGTAATGGCACATCAAATTTCATGTACCCTTAATTTATGTAGTATAAGTCATCAGAACATTCTCCTCTACCTATCAAAAAGCTAGGTGAGATATATAGATATTGAACGAATCACTGCAAGAAGAAAACGAACATTAAGATAAGGTCGATTCTAATACCTTCCCCGGCGGCGAGATTGAAGTAGAGATCGACAATGTTGGGACAGTTCTGGTAGCATGCAAAGGAGCAGAGCTTGGCCGTGAACTGAGGCTCAAGGAGGGAGTCTGAGGAAATCCCCACTGCATTTCTGTCAACCCCGCATGCCTGGACGCAGTCGTCGGTCTCGATCCATTCCGACATGTTCTCCACGACCACCTCCGACGTCCTGCACTGGTACTCCGTCTCCTTGGCCGCAAAGTTCTCCAGCAGACACCGCTTTCCTGACGATGCAATAGAGAAGGCGCAAACCTCCTTAGGCAACTCCTCGCAGATTATCTCACCTGAAAACCAATACAAGTCAGTCCTTTAGACTCTCAACGAAACTCAAATGAGCGACAGGAGTACTCTTCCCTAATAGAAAGAAACAAAGAAGGATGTATTTAACGTACCTAATGCACCATGGAAGAGGACGGAGAGAGAGAGAAGTAGGGCCAGGGTCATGTTGGACATCACAGAGGAAGACATGATGGAGGCAGTTGCTCACTTTTGGATCGTCTTTCTTGTTGGGTGCTGAGGTTTGTGCAATTGTGCGAGCTAAATAGGAAGGAAGGAAGGAAATAGGAGGGAGAAAGCGAGGATGCTTTGAGGAGGCGGCTTGGGGTTAGGAGGGGTTTATATAGAAGAGAGATCCTAGCTAGGAATTGACACAACAACCAAGCGGCCAATTTTCAGAGACTTCGTCTATTGCAAGGGCAAGGAAGGTCGCAGTCCAACTTCGCAGGCTGCTGGTGTGACCCATCATCTCCTCTGCGTTCAATACGTGTTCCTTTTCTGTCTCTTTTTTTAACGTTTGCGTGGACAAAGGTTTGGGGCTCCGGGGGTTTATGCAAGATTTTAGGAGTACGTGTCCAAGGGTCTACTCTGCCAACGGCCATAACTCGTCCATACAAAACACTGTCTAAAAACGGCTTTGAATGCGTCCATCCATGCAAAGGAGAGGTCGGATACTAAAACAAAAAATTAGCAATATGAACAGGCATTATCTGTGGCAGTCATTAGACTCTCCGTCACTGCAACGACGATTTCATTTACATTTTATAAAAAAATCTAAGAACGATTAGTTATTTACATCTTTCGTTAGTGTGTATGATTATAAAATAAGGTGTGCCAAATTTTGTCACGCTCTGTTCTGCACATTAAAACACCGAACAACAGTTGAAACGTAGGAAGTCAATGACTCGAGGAAGCAAGGTAGGATGGTCCGTCAAGGGGACGATTAGTTGGAGGTTGAAAGATCAAAGTCGTCTTGCTGGTCTCTTGTTCACATCGATTAATGCCAAACTATGTAAATAGGTCACTTCTTGTTATACGCATTAATACTGATCAGTTTGGTTGTTGGTGGGTAGACCGCAATCAACGAAGGAAGGTAGGCCGAAGGGAGCGTTAATTAGTGAAGAGTTTACACAAGAGGACGCGTTTCTCGGTTGGGGGTTGGGATTAGCGTGGAAGAAACAAGAAGTGCGAGGGGCGACAGTAAAGACAAGTGGCGGGGAATCAAGGCCAAAGGTTTCAATGGCCGGGGGGGGGGGGGGGGGGGGGGCGGCGTCGTTGTGCCTCCAAAGGGGTCGTCGAACTCCTGTTTAAGTGCGTATCTTGGAGGCAACCGAAAGGTTCAAATTCTGATCATGTTACACACTTCGCTTCTGGAAACAATAACATGCAAAGTTATGGAAAGAACAAAGGCAACTCTTTTCATATAATAGAATGTCAATCTATTGTGTAACAATATGTTTTGTAACAAAAGAGGGCCAGGGAATTTTAAAACGGGGTCAATTGATGAACCTAATTTATGTTTATGTACCCACCTATGAGACTTATCAAAAAGGTGCATAAAACAAATTCCACAGTCAGGGACTCAGATGGTCATCTGAACTATGGCTACAACGTAGATCCATCCCTGCTTGAGCTTGACCGAACTCCAGCATGGCCTGATCGGTTGATGAAGCTGATTTCACCTCTTTACAGGGTTTATGTAATATTGTAGCGCATATAGACAATTACATTATTTTCTAAACTTATATTATTTTTCTAGTCTTTCTAGGCCTATGGATGCTTAGTCAGACAATTAAGAATGCCACCCGGTCCGGTTCGATTTTTGTCAAATCCAAATTTAATAGCATTTAAAAAATAGTAAACTCAAATTTGACCTGAATAATTATTAGGGTTGAATTTATCACGTAAACCCGAGGTTGTGTATATATATATATATATATATATATTTATAATTTTATTTAGGCGGGTTTTGTCAAACCCGAACCCGATACTGTTTAAAAAATAATAAATCTAAATAACTATTTAAGTTAAATTTAAAAACCTAAACCCGACTTTAAATAAGGTCCAATTACATTATTTTCCTAGTCTTTCAAGGCCTACGGATGCTTTGTCGGACAATTAATGTTGGTAAGGAAGGGGTGCCTGTTTTTGGTACGGAGCCTCAGCCATAACTCATAAGGGGTGGGGGATTATTTATTTATTACGAGTCAGTCTAGGAATCGAGAGTCACGAGGCATCATAAGAAATGAAAAGAAGGAAAGAGAGTGGAGTATTAAGAAAGGGGATGTCAGTTGAGGTTATTTATATAACGACCAATTCCGGCTTCAGCTGAGCCATCATTTAACTCCTGTCACTTTCTACTGGTGTGTAAACTTAAAATTAGAGAAATACATGCCATGGTTACGTACCTCATTTTCCTAGCTTGGTGGATAGAATCTCGTAAATAATTACCAGGAAGAAAATAAGATCTTATCATTAAAATTTAGGAACATGGGATGTATAAACTAGAATAAGGAAGGTGGGTGCTTATTAGAGGTATAAAAGGGTCAAGCTAAACCCGGGCCCGAAATAGGCAGGCGTGTGGGCCGGGTCAGGCCCACACCTCACCACATGCCCGGCACGGCCCTCAGGCCCAATGTGCCAGGCCGGCCTAGCCCACGGGCCCGCTAAAAAATATTTTTGATATAAAAAATTGTCTATACAAGGCCTTATATGTACGGGCAATGAGGCCCATAAGGCCCATCAACTTCAGTTGTCGGCTCAGCCTAACAGGCCCAGACTTTGTCTAGGCCTGATAAAGCCAATGGGCCCCAAATCAAGGCTGGCTCGGCTCCCAGCCCACCTCTAGTACTTATACATTGTGTAAAGAGATATTTGAGACAAAGTCTATCTTTAAGTACAATTAACCAACAAGAATGCTTATATATATTATGCCGGTAAATGTAGATTAGATAACAAAAAATAATTTAAAAATAAAATATATCAAACAAATGTCTTTATTGCACGCTACAATTACTATGCTTTTAGGATCATAATGATCATGCATGTATATATAATTATAAATATTATAATGTCACAACCCGAATTTTTTCAAGTTCATTTTTGAATGTAAATATGTCACAACCTAATTTTTTTTGAAAATATACTTTTAGGGCCCATATCGTATTTTCGAGCCTAACAAAACATTTTACCAATTTTAAGCCTTAATCTTTTTAAGAACCATTTAGATAGTTTGTAGGACTCGGAGAGACAGTTATAACGAGCCTAAGAACATGTAAAATCTGACACCAAGATCGTAGACTACCGCATCGAGAAGCATGTCATGGGTGGGCCCTACCCTAAATTTACTAGAAAATATACCTTTGTGTGGAATTATTTTGAATAGTTTGTCAATATGAATTCAACGGTTCCAAGAACTAGCGAATCCAAATTAAGGGTAGGGAGAATTATCGTCATTGAAAGTTTAAGAAATATTTTTGGTTTAAACAAAATAAAAATAAAATAAAATAAAATCTACATCAATGCGTTGATGCCATATCGTTGGCGTTAGCCTAGTGCTACAAGTTAGGCTTACAATGTGTAGGCCAAGCCTGTAGCGCATATGTGGCACAGAGGCAAGGCCAGCTTGATACAATTAGAGGCCTAAGGCAAGAAGTTTAAATTAAGTATTTTTTATATTTTATATAAAAAATAGTTGTATAATTAATTAATTTTTAGTATATAATTAACACTTTTATTCAACTTACTTTTGAGGTGTAAATTTATTTTTAACTTTTCATACTGAAATTTACTAATAAAGTAGGGAAATAAAATAAAGAGTTGCCCATGTAAAAAGAATAGATATAAAACTAAAAACTTAGAAGGCATAGAGTTTTTTTAAAAATTATTATTTTTATTTAACCATAGGTGATAGGCAAAGAAATAAGTACCCTTCAAAATTGTGTAACACTATTTTAAAGAATGGGATAAAAGCAAGTTAAAAGAAAAAAAAGACATGAAAGAACATGCATTGAATGAGGGATAGTCAAGGTGATTCATTTAGTAATATAAAAAAATATAAAAAAATATATTAATGAAGGAAAAAATGGAAGGCCTACCACTTGATGATTTGTTTATTTATTGACACATTTTTTTGAGGTGGGGCCTTAAGCAATTGCCTTAGTTGCCTAAGGTATTGAGTCGGCCCTACACACAAGCTAGCCCGCCTGTGCAACTACTTGCATAGGCCGCAACGTGGCTTGCTATTAAAGCTAGCCAATTGTTGGATGTATGCTATGTGGCATGCATGCAACGATTGTCAATGCCTATCAATTAGGAAGGAGGGGGATTACCAATGTCGTTAGATGTTGTGGCTTATATTGCATTCTTTTTGAAATTTTGTACATTTGTAAATTAAAATTTTTGTTAGAGTTACTTGTTTATACACAATTGACCTCTATGATTACAAATTTATGGGATTCCGACTTTTTAGTTAATTTAAAAGTTGAGGCATAACATGAGTCAATGGTAATGAAGCTGAGTGGGAGGAGCAGTTGCAGTGGGAGGCATAGGGAGTCATCCATGTCAATGGCTAGGCCTGCGCATTGCAGATCAGGCCTACAATATGGCATTAGCGCATTGATGCATATTTTAATTCTTTTTCTAAACCAAAAAGATTTCTTAAACTTTCAACAATGATAACTCTCTACCACGAGTCAGATTTGCATATTCTTGGTGATGTTGAGTTCGTATTGACGAGCCCTTCAAAACATTTTTCATAAATTTAGAGTGGGACCCGCCCATAATATGTTTCTTGAGGCAGTAGCCTAAGATCCAAGTGTCAGATTTACACATTCTTAGGTTCATTACAATCATCTCTCTGAGCCCTACAAATAATCTAAAAGGTTCTTTAAGACATTGAGGCTCAAAATTAATTAAAATGAGTAAAATGATTTGTTGGGACTGAAAACACAATGTTGGCCCTAAAAGTATATTTAAAAAAAAATACAATTGTCTATATACGAGTAACTAAATTGGTCAACATAAATATTAGTGTCGTACTTATTTTAGTTACTTACATAAATTTTTGTGTTCTATTTAAAATAAAGGAGATGGGTAAATCAAGGATGAAGTACATCACGGACTCCTTGTTCAACTACCCTATGCACAAATTGCCCTTACTAACAAGGGAAAGGGGTAGCAAGGGCACTCTAGTTATCGAGATTTCGGACTCAGATTACTTCGTTTTCTCCTACTCTCCTTCTACTCATTCAGATCGTAGTGAGGAAGTCTGTGAGTCCAACACACCTATTGAGATATCAACTGACATCAATGTGGCCTACACTCCAACGTCACCGAGTGACACAGTAGAGGTGTATGCCACCTATCCTCTTGCTACACCCTATGAAGTAGTAGAAGAGCATGTTTCTTATACCCATACTACGCCTCCCAGTAGTGACATTGTGGAGGTATATGTGATCTTCGACTCACCCCTAGCTTCCATGTGGTGGAAGAGTCAGAGAATGAGCTGTTTGAAGATGACGAGTCTAAAAGTCAAGTGGAGGGACCTAAGAGGAAATGGGACTTCGACCAAAATGAAGTGTTCCCATCCGAGGAGTCAAAGATGCCTCCACCTGCATCAGATGCATCAGAAGAGGGTGAGCATGAGGCCCAATGTTGCCTCATGGTTCTGGAATCCTCACAAACTAAGTACCTTGGTGGCAACAGGTGCCTACTTTGTGGGCGTTCAAACCATTTTGTCTTCGCATGCCCAAAGACAAAGTCAGACAATGGCAGTCACTCAGTTATATGAGTGATCTTAACAACCCTAGAAGTTGTTTCTTTTGCTAGTTTGGATATGTTAGTTTAGTTAACCTTTTTTTCAAAGTTTATACATATATGACTTTTGGCTTGTTTTACCTAACATCTTTTGTAGTAGTAAAAATTGTGTGGTTTATATTAAACTTTGAAGTGTTTATGATTTTTTTTCTTTTGTGTCTACTTAAAATTTATTTTTTAAACTTGTATTTAGATGTCACCTACTAGTGGCGAGGATGTGCTACCATCAGATAGTTCCACCCCTGCAAATACCATGGACTAGAGTATTGTTGCAACAAAGGATAGTATGTCTAACCTCCTTGAGTTGATGATGCAAAGGATAACAAAATGTCTTCAGTCTCAGGGATATCAAATCATGCCATCTGACAAGATGGGAGAGAGTAGTTAGGGCAAGATAAACTTATCGAAGAGATTCAATAAGCTTGTGCAAGCATTCACTAGAGAGAATGGCCCTAAGGTCGCAGAAAAATGGACCTTTGAATGTAAGCAAAGTTTTAAAGTGATGAAGGTCTATGCTGATTGGAAAATATATTTGCCATGTTATCCATGAATTAGTGGGATCTTTCTGGTGGCCTACTATGGAGAGGAATTTCTTCCCCAACAGCAATAACATTAAGTGGAAAAAGTTCTGCGATGTACTGTATGACAAGTACTTTCATCCTCATGTCCAAGAGAAATAAGAATTTTTGGACCTCCAATAAGAGGGAATGACAATGGGGCAATATGAGAATAAATTCATCTAGTTGCACATTTTACTTCTAACTCCTGTCCCACTAAATTGAAAAAGGCATTGATACTTTTAAGAGGCTTGAGCAACGGTGTATGGAATCGGGTGGTAGGGTTCCAACCTACCACTTTTGTAAAAGCAGTAGAATTATCCTCCATCTTGAAGCAAGACCACAAGGAGTATGTCGAGGAACAGAAGGAACACGATCAAAATAGTGGTTCATAGCTAGAAAACACGAAGAGGAAATTTCAATCAGACAACCATGGTGGGAATCATAAGTTCTAGAAAGAGTCTACCTCTTAAGCTCAATCATCAGGATAGAAGATGGGAAAATGCACTAAATGTAATCAATTTCATCCTTGTGGTTCATGCTACTTCGTGGAGGGATGATGATTCTCGTGTTGTGAACTAGGGAACAAGGTAGGAGAGTGCCCAAAAAAGAACGAGCGGGAGGAGCTCAAGGCCAAGAAAAAACCTAAGGTCTAAGGCTGAGTCTTTTCTATCACTCTAGAGGAAGTAAAAATGTCTAATGCCATCATCAAAGGTACACTTATAATTCTAGATAAGATTGCTATAGTACTTATAAAAGAGACTTTTAATTAGGGCATTCAGTTATTCCAAGATACTCCCTTTTTCCTATGTTAATAGCTTCATTTGGGAAAAATATTTATCTCATATTAATAGCTTCATTTGGATTAATTTAAGTAGTTGGTCACTTAAAAAGCATTTTATAAGCTTTATTTCCATTCTCTTATCTGTGGCTCTCACTATTTAATAAAAATCACTATTTTCCTAAATAGAGATATTAATGAAGGGAGCATTTATATATTGACTGGGCTGATAATTCTCTTAATAGAAGATCCGCAAGTGGTACATGCATCTTTTTGGGACTCAATATTATTTTTGGGTCTGCAAAGAAGCAAAGCAAAATACTCTCTAAATATCTCAATTGGCTATCGAAATCTCTTGGCTACAAATTCTATTTGTAGATCTTCATCTTCCTTGGCTACTAAACCTATTTTATTCTCCAATAAATTCTCAGCAATTTCACTCCCTCTTAATCTAGTGTTTTCATGTTAGAATGAAACACTTAGAGGTAGATCATCATTAATTGTTCATCATGTCTCTTCAGCACACCAGTTACCTGACCCATTTACTAAACCTCTCAAAAGTTTCTGATTACAGTATTTACTGCTCAAGTTTATGGTGAACCTCATGAACTTGAAGGAAGCCATAAAGATACATCTGATTGAGTTAAACGTTCAAGTCAAACCTTCACATATCAACAGTGACTTAGTTTACCATTAGCTGCTAATAATTGCTGTAACAGAATTAGTTGTTTCAACTGTTATCATTTTAAGACAGCTTATGCGTAACTGTATACTGACCCTGCTCAAATGAGGGTATAAATAATTTTAACTCTGGCAGGCTCAATTGAGCTAGAATTTTAATAGAGTAAAAAATTCATTTGCAGAGCTACGCATTTGCCATTTCAACCATGTGCAGCATTGATGGCTTTATTGTCGAGAACTTGCGCAGAGCAGCACATCATTCCTCTCAAACCTGATGCGTAAAAATAAGAAGTTTCCCAATGCGAAGTGCCATGGAGCGTGCATGGCTTACCTAACAGCAAAAATCAGGTTGTCCACACATGTAGTCTCAAGGACATTAAATAAAAATTTAAAAGCCAATTTACTTTGTACAGATTGGTCTTTCCTAGCTCATACTATAGTCCTGAAGCCACATCTTATGTAATTTTAACGTTAAAGGAAGAGAAAGTAAAAAACTGTTTCTTGCGTTTTACTTCTCTTCGTTATTTCAGATAAGGAACATTAGACATTGATAGTCTGGACAAGATGTCAAGAACTCCGAAATATGGTCAACTTCTCAGTTAACTTGTCCGGGCTCTCACAATGAAGGCAGGAAGAAGAAAAATAGCATTACGATGAAAAATGCTGACCACGAACAAAGCATGAACCAAGCTGTTGAAGCAGCAAAGAAGCATGTCAAGTGACTGTAAGTCACCAAGATCCACATATAAGTTATAACTGGCTTTTGATAACAACCCAACAGGCAAGTCGTACGTGCACTCTTCTTGTCATAGTCCATGGCTGTTTTCCTGACGTTCATTTTGTTAGCCACCCTCGTCTTACCAGCATCAGCAGCCGAAGGGCCGACGACAGATCTAGACCTCTCAGTCGCCATTAAACAGATGCAAACCGCCAACTATTTCACATTCGTGACGCTGATCAACATGCTGCAGGACCAGGTTCCACCAAACATCACCTTCCTTATGCCGAATGACCGCACACTTTCATCGGTTTCTCTATCGACAAGTGAAGTTCCGGACTTCCTCTTGAGGCATTCTATTCCTTCACCCCTTGTCTTTGATTACCTGATCCATTTCCCAACTGGATCCATCATTCCCACTCGCAAACCAGATTATATGCTGAGAGTTATCAATGAAGGAAGACAAAGATTTTACCTCAATAATGCTCGTCTTATGAGTCCTAATATCTGCTTCAGTGGATCCTCAATCAAATGCCACGGTATAGATTCTGTACTAGAAGCGCCTCCACCCGCAGGAAACATATCCACTCCATCACCACCTTGCATTTTGTCTAATAATAGTTGCTCCGCAGTTGCTCCAACCATGTCACAACCGTCAGCTCGGCCGCCGGTACCACTTCCGAATCTGACTAGTGTTCTCAGTCCACCACCTGTTGTTTTTGATCCAACGGGGCATAATTCAGAGTCTTCCCAACTGTTTTATGGAGGGTTATTAAATATGATTACATGCCTTTTAGTATTTCTGATCACAGGAATTAAGATCTAATTATAGGACCTGTGTTTGCAATTTGTAACTAAAAACTAGCTACCATAAATTGGGATTTTAACTGTTCAAATTCGGGTATTTTTGAAAGTCTCTCTCTCTCTCTCACACACACACACATGTTAGTTGAAAATTGGGGTGTCAAATTTCACCCTTTTATGTAGATGTACATAATTGCATCAGTAGACCCTGCAACAGGGAATACCCTACTAGGCTACTAGCTAATCTGAGGATAAGACTTCTATGACGATGTTTATACAGATCAAGGAAATTCGTTTATCGACCTCATAGTTGATGTGTTAGCATATTACTTGGGAGGTAGTCTTAACAAATAACAAAAACCCACTATTTTTATGTATTTTTGTCACCTCCCTACCTTGCCGTGGCCAGGAATTACAGAGAAGTGCAAATTTCAGAAACCAAAGTAGAGGTGTTTTAATTTGTAAGCATTGCTCACAAAGAATAGATTGATATGTCTACATGAATATTATGATTCGGTACCATAACCCAATAAAATTAACTTTTTTGTGAAATTGCTCCATTAAACAGCTCTGCTAGCTAATACCAGCAATTCCATTATTTCCATTTTGAAAAATATTTACTCTGCCATAAATTTTTTTAGATATGACGTTGTTGGTAAAATATTATAAATTTCACCCTCAACTTGAAGGGGCTATTGGAGAGGTCAATCATTTTTAATGAGCTTTATTGACATTATGGAAAGCAGAATGAAAAAAAATTATAAATATTGGGAATATTTGACCTCCACATTTGAGGTGACTTCTATTAAGGATGATGACCGTTCTATCCAGCCATTCAATAAAATTCTCTGAGCCTATTTAGGAGCTACAGCGTGTACGGGGCAGACATTGGGACTGTTGATTACTGTTGCATCACTGCATAACATTTCCCTTTGAGCTGCCTTCTATATCTTTGTTTCTTGAGTCAATTTACATCCTCTTGCTGAATCAATGAAATGCATATTCAGAGTTATGAAATAATTAAGTGGAAGCTACAGCATAGCGATCGACCACTAGACGAACAAGCAGACAAACAAGGATAAGCAAGTGGCCCCGCTCAAGACCCGAGACCATTTAGCAGCCTCACAATCCCTACAGCACAATCCGAGTCCAGCCAATAACGAGTAGCCGGGAAAAATATCGACATGCATCCCACCCCCCATACGAACAGCGCGCAGCCAACCAGAGCAGTGCAGCGATGGTGGCCGCCGTTCCCACTCCCTCCCAGCTCCTCCTTTCCGCCACCCGTTCCACCTCCCGCCTATCCCCTCTCCAGCACAGCGGCTTCGCCGCTACTGCCCGGGTCAAGAGATACAGTCACTATGCTGGTGGGTCTAGTGCCAGCATCCAGTGCGCGGCGGTGGGCACAACGGCGGTGGCAGAGACCAAGAGGAAGAGCGGATACGAGCTCCAAGCTCTGACCAGCTGGCTGCTCAAGCAGGAACAGGCCGGGAATATCGACGCGGAGCTCACTATAGTCCTCTCTAGCATCTCCATGGCTTGCAAGCAGATTGCTTCCCTGGTGCAGAGGGCCGGCATATCAAACCTGACCGGCGTTCAGGGCGCCGTTAACGTGCAAGGGGAAGATCAGAAGAAGCTAGATGTTGTCTCTAACGAGGTCAGTATGGTCACCCTTGGGCCACTTCAGTGTTTATGCCATAAATAATGAATTCAAACCTTGATGAAGCCAATTTTATACAGTTATCGTACATCTTTATATGCATGAATACGGTCCAGTCATTTGCCGGGTTCCAATGGCCACTGGCTTACATGGAACTAATTATTGCAACTAAGAGGATAAGCAGAGATCGTTACTTCAAATTGCCGTGACAATTTTTACAGGTCTTCTCTAATTGCCTGAGATCAAGTGGGCGGACAGGGATTATTGCCTCGGAGGAAGAAGACGTACCAGTTGCAGTGGAAGAAAGTTACTCGGGTAACTACATAGTGGTGTTCGACCCACTGGATGGATCCTCTAACATTGACGCCGCTGTTTCAACCGGCTCCATATTTGGAATATATAGCCCCAACGATGAATGCCTTGCTGACGCTGGGGACGGTGATACAGTAAGGCTCACTACTCTTTACCTTTCCGTTGTAGTATTTCAGAATGCATATGAAAAGAATCCGTAATTCAGCACAGCCTAACTATGAAAATTGTGAACTTGGGTGCAGCTTGATCAAGTAACGCAGAAGTGTGTGGTCAGCGTCTGTCAGCCTGGCAGTAATCTGCTGGCTGCAGGATACTGTATGTACTCGAGCTCAATCATCTTCGTGCTTTCCATTGGGAACGGCGTGTTCGCATTCACACTGGACCCTATGTACGGCGAATTCGTGCTGACCCAAGAGAACATCCAAATTCCCAAGAGTGGCAAAATCTATGCCTTCAATGAGGGAAACTACCAGCTGTGGGACGACAAGCTGAAGAAGTACATGGACGATCTAAAAGACCCGGGGCCCTCCGGAAAGCCTTACTCCGCTCGATACATTGGCAGTTTGGTCGGGGATTTCCACCGGACGTTGCTCTATGGAGGCATATATGGGTACCCAAGAGACAAGAAGAGCAAGAATGGGAAGCTGAGGCTCCTGTATGAGTGCGCTCCTATGAGCTACTTGGTGGAGCAAGCTGGAGGTAAGGGTTCTGACGGCCACGGGAGAATCCTTGACATCATGCCCGAGGAGGTAAGAAAATTGAAAAATAAGTCTCATGTTGAAACCAGACCAATCATATTTGCCTCCAGACTGACTAATTTGTGTTCCTGACAGATTCATCAACGCGTCCCGCTCTTCATTGGAAGCGTGGAGGAAGTGGAAAAACTTGAGAAGTATTTGGCATGAAATACACACATGGCTGACAATTTTAATTAACTTGATTCTGATCAGGTATATTGTAATGTCATATTCATTACATTTTATTTAAAGATTGAGTTCACAGGAGTATAAAGGAGAAACACCTTCAGTTTAACTCGTCTTGACAGTAGGTGCTGCAAGGAATTTCCAAACTAGCTAGCTGGTAGACATAATTCACTCCTCAAACATGAACGAGACCGCATTCAACTTTGGCTACGTAGCATCTTAATCTTGCTGTGTATGTCACAACATACAACCTTCACTCATTTTCCCTGTTGGATATAGAAATCCAAATTTGAGTCTTCCAAGTGGAAGTGGCAGAAGTGCTCTCTAGTCTCTATATGCTTATAACAAGAGTGCAACCGATCGAGTCATTTTTGTCTGCGCGCTTTTAAATTGTATGTCGTTTGTAAGGTTCATTAACCAAATAATCAATTCAGTACTTTAGGTCAACGACATCGGTTCAGTCTAAGGAAATACCTGATGAATTAGTACCCGAAAAGAAGGAACGGATGAATTTAGGAAAGTAATTGCTGGAAATGAGAACCACTCCATCTAAATTGGCTGAAGCAGTCATACGAGGATCCGCGTGTGGGAAGCCTATAAAAGGTCTCTTAAAACTCTGGCATACTCCTGTCGTCTATGGTTTTGAATTTCATTCTGTAGCCTTTGACAGCTGCTTGTAATCCACTTTGAGATCTTCGGACTGGATTACAAGCACTTAAGGGGCTGTGTCTGTGGATTAAGAAAAAAAAGGCTCCCTAATGAGTAATAACAGCAGCCACCTACGAACTGGGCTCAAATTAATCTGGCCCACGTAATCTGTAACATGAAGTGCGAAGAGTTCAATGTTTGACGACCAATGGAACACTTAAAAGGACTTGACTACGATCCAATATGAAAAAAGAAAAAACAGGAGAAGAAGAAAAAGAGAAGGGCGAAGAGTCCATCTTCAAGCTTTCAAAGCTCTCCCAAACCTCTAGAGGCAAAAAAGGAGAAGAAGAAGACCGAGTTTACGGAACTCCTAGGCGAGATGGACTTTTGTGGGCACAAAGAGTAAAGGGGAACAGAACCGGAAAGTCCTATCCCCAACAAACCCATCATTCGGCAAATACAAAAAGAGAGGAACGACTCCCCTTTATCCCTCTCCATGCCATTCTATTCCTCTATGATCTCTCTCTCCCTCAAGCCATATCTCTCTCACTTGGTCTCTTTTAAACTTCCATCTTTAAGTCTTTAAAGCTCTCTCCAACCCGTGTAGGCATAGAGAAAGAAGAAGGAAAGAGAAGAAGAAGAAGGGTTGCAACTGTAAAGTAGTGTACCAGCGAAAGCAAGGAGAGGGCATGAGCCTTTGGGGTAGAACCGTGAGAAAAATTAAATCTTTAAACAATTATCTATATAAATGCAATGAGAATATAAAGATTCTAATTACCTGCATGAGGTAATTAATCAATTAGAATTGAAGCAAATGAGTAATACACACGAACTTTTAAGGTTGATGAGCCCAAGGATGCCTTGATCTTTCACTCTGACGCCCAATAAAAGAATTGAATAGCAATTCATTTAAGAAATTTTTTTAGAAATAGACTCAACAAATGTCGAAAATACAAAAATAGGCAAGGAAAAACGATTTTGCACAATTAGACTTACTATAATTAACTATACACTATGTCATTCACATAGTTACACAATAATATGCATTTGGCTTTCATTTTTAATCGTGATATGCCTTGTAAAAAAAGTACATAGCATTCATACGTGTAGGAGACCCATATACCTCTTAGCACGTCGAAGCTTCAAAAGGTGTGAGTAAATTGTAGCTCTTGGTGGGTGCAGATTTTCCACCTCACTAGAAGCATTTTCAAAGAGAAAGCAAAAAGGTTAGCACAACAAAAATAATGTGAAATGAGAAGAGTTAACACAACAAAAATAATGTGATTTGATTTGTTCAGATATTAAGTCTATATGAGATAAAGCTCAAATTTCCTTATTCCATAACACCCACATATTCCAGTCCATGCTCACGACAATATAACACCAATGACAATTTACCATCATAATCCAATCAATCCATCTTCAGTTTTCTTTAATCTTAATTCAACATACCCTTGATATACCAAATTGTATGCAAAAGAGAAAACCATGACATCCACCAACACAAAGTTTTCAAAAAAAAAAACATTAAAAATATAGTTTTTCTCTTCCAATACATACAAATGCAGGTGGTATCTGGGAATTTTTTTAGAAATAGACTCAAAAAATGTCAGAAATACAAAAATAAGTCAGAAAAAATAATTTTGCACAATTAGACTTACGCACATTCGACTTTCCCACACGCATGCTTGAATTACCGATAATACCCTTAGGCTATATATATATAAAAAGATGAAATCCCTCATGGGAGATGAAAAGACCCGACAGCAGATCCCCCTCCGAGAGCCACCATCCTCCTCTCCTCCTCCCCCATCTCCTCTATCATCTTCTCCTAGATACGAGAGCCGCCATCCTCCTCCCCCGTCTCAACCATCATCTTCTCCTAGATACGGGAACCGCCATATGCTCTTCGTCATTTCCACATCTTCTCTGTCCAATCAAAGAAGGTCCCTCGTCCACTTAGATCATGCACCGGCATGATCGAACCCAATTCATCTGTCATAGCAGGGTGATCGAAAAATGGCTACAGGGTTTGAGGTGTGTATTTTTTGAAATACTGCTTTGTTAGCGTCCTAATATAGGTTATAGATATATCCCTTCATATTGAGTATATGTAAAATGTGTAGTTTAGTTAAAAGCAGGACAATTTATGTTTGGTTTGATTTTCACTAACATAGGGTGCAAAACCAGGGTCTTATGACTTGGTTGAGTAATGTTAGTTTGTGTTGAAAAATATATAATTTATGAAATATTTAGTTATATAGTTTGTGCTAAAAAATATATGAGAGAAAAGGGATTCAATATCTGTTTTCTTTGGGTCTGGTTGTTTGCTACAATTTCTCATTAAATGGGCGGTCAGATTGTATCACTTGGGTTTGTAATGTATAGATGTATTTTGATTGTTTATGATGAATTATGTTCTTCCAAGGTTATATAATAAACAAATTCAGGGTAAATGTAATGGATTATGTATTTTTCTTGTATGTTTAGATTAACTAATGATTTGATATCATATATCTAGAGAGGAGGAGACAATTGGACCTAGTTTACATGGGTAGTACATAGTTAATTGATATATCCTAACTATTGTCTGGTAGATGGTAGGAGCGTATTATTTGTTAAAGTACATTATGTGATCATTAGATTTAAGCAATATAGGTTGAAAATGCAGGTTTGCATGATGTGATCAGATATCTAGCAAGGAGGAGACCATATGACCCATTTTTTGTAGGTAAATCAAAGTTAACTGATACAACCTAGCTGTTGACTGGTATATGGTAGGATGCTTAACTTTGGCCTAGCATATTTTGAGGTATTTAGATTCGAGGAAGATAGGTATAGAAGGTAGGTTTAAATGGTGTTATCTGATATCTAGCGAGGAGGAGACTACATGACCTATGATATATGGTTAAAACAAAGTTAACTAATCAAATGAACTGTTGACTGGTAGACGGTAGAAGGTTTTTTATTTTTCAAAGTACATTGTGTGGTAATTAGATTTACTCAAAATGGGTTTACAAGGTAGGTTTGAAAGATGTGATCTTATATATAATGAGTAGTATACCATATGACCTAGTAGATGGAAGAAAATAAAGTTAATTGATGCATCCTAATGGTTGACTAGTAGATGGTAGGAGACTTATATTTTTTAAAGTACATTGGGAGGTCATTAGATTTGTGAAAGTTATGTTTACATATGGGTGGATAAATAAGAGTGTTATTAAGTAAAAATGTTAACTTTATCTTGTGTGTTTGGTGCTTAATTAGTATGCTTATAATATATTTTAATAGATGAAAAGTAAGTAAATGAATATATATGTTTTGTTGTTAGGGTAAGTAAGAAGAATATATGTAATTAGCTTTACTCATGAGTATGATGTGATCTGATATCTAGGGAGGAGGAGACCATAAAACCTAGTTTATATAGTTAAAATACAGTTAATTGATGCATCTTAGCTGTTGACTGGTAAAAGTACATTGTGTGGCCAATAGATTTGTGCAATTTAGGTTTACAAGGTAGGTTTCAATGATGTGATCTAATATTTAGTGACGACGATACCATTTAACCTAGTTTATATGGTTAGAAGATAGTTAACTAATTTCGATTAAATGTTGACTGGTAGTTAACTGATTTTGACTAAATATATCTCTTTACTTCACTGCAGTATACTTATATCTCCACCTCCCTAAGGCATGCGAGGGGCAGCGGAGGAGAAGTCAAAGAAGAGAACAAGTCGGTAGAGGCCAACGTCAAGGTGTCAGACAACCTCACAGTGTATAGATTGATTGTGCTAGATCAAAAGATGAGATAGATTTGGAGAGCAAACATTCTGCACATAACAAAGTTTCTTCATTATGCATTGGTGGTGGCAGGTGGAATTATAAAATAATCATTATTATTGACTCAGACGATGAAGTTGTTAAATCTGAGGTGGGAAGCATAGATATGGTGTATTCATTCATATCTATGCTTCACACTTCAAATTTAACATCTTCATCATTTGAGTCAATATTTATGATTGTTTTATACTTCCTCTTGCTACCACCATGTCCTAATGATTAGACTTTGTAATGTGCATGACTGATTGCTCTCCAAAGAAATTACATTATTTGATCCAGAATAATCACTCTGTATAATCAACAAAAGAAAAGGTATGAACATATTGTCATATACTGCCAACATCGAATTATATGCTGCACATGATAGAGTTAATGATATTTTGTAAGAATATATGTAATTAGTTTTACTCAGAAGTATACTTTGATATGATACTTACGGATGAGGAGACCATATAAACTAATTTATATGGTTAAAACAAAGTTAACTGATATGGGCTACCTGATGACTAGTAGATGTTAGTATGCTATTATTTGTTGAAGTACATGGTGTGTTCATTAGTTTTGAGTAAGATAGGTTTACATGGTAGGTTTCAATGATGTGATATGATATTAGTGAGGACAAGACCATATAACCAAGAGTATATGGTTAAAAGAAAGTTAATTGATATTGGCTAAATGATGACTAGTAGATGGTAGGCTCCTAATATATTTTGAATTAAATTTTGGCTCATTAATTTTATTATTGATTTGAAGGGGCAGCAGAGGAGAAGCTAGGGCTGATGAACAGGTCATTGGAGTCCGACTTTGAGGTGCCAACCAGCTTCGTAGTGGATAGAGTGATTATGCTACATAAATAGATGGGATGAACTTGGAGAGCAATCATTTTGCACATAACAAAGTTTCTTTATTAGGCGGTGGTTGTGGTATGCAGAAGAATAAAACTATAATTATCATTGACTCTGATTCTGAAGATGCTAAATCTAATGTGAGAAATGATATGTTATACAATCATGAAATAACTCAGTGATAGTAGAATCTGAGTTAATGATAATTATAGTTGTGTACTTCTTTTTCTTGTCACCACCACCTCCTAATGATTAAACTTTGTAATGTGCATAACTGGTTGCTCTCCAATTCAATTAAATGTAATCACATGCCGTACATGATAGAGTTAATGATATTTTGTATCTTGAGTATGTATGGGTATGGTGGATAATGCATATGAGATTGTTTTTAATGGTTAGAAAATGTGTTTATAAACAATTTAGTTGATATTGTACAAGCAAATGTTTCTCAGTGTTAGAATTGCCTTTATTTATTGATTATGTTGATTGGATTGGTGGAAATAGAAATAGTTTTTAATGCAAAAGTTAAATATTATTTACAAAATATTAAAAATAAAATCAAAAGCTACAACTTCCCATAGACGTCGTTAAAAACACAGATAGAGTTAAATAAATTCAATATCGATGGTTAGAATTCGCCATGACAAAGAGATATTTCGACGGAGTGAAGGCTTTGATTTAAAAGCTTCATTTACGGTTATTATACTGTATTGGAAAGTAACCTAAAACACGAGGGAGGAGTTTTCGTCTCAGATACTTCAATTGCCGAAGTATCTTTAGTTCGTGCATTCTCCTTCGGAGTCTCACAAATGTTATTTTTGATGAATGAGGCATTTATAATAGAGTCCTGTTTATATGAGCTCGGGCTCACGTGCGCCTACATGCGCCTGGGCTCTATGGGCAATCAGATTTACATCCGATAGCCCATAATACTCATTGTCCATTTAAACCATATGTCATATTTACAATAAGAAACTTAATAAAATGTCAATGTCTTTAAATAACTACTTCTTTTGTCTTTAAATAAGTTTCATGTTTAAAAATAGTCAAATATTTAAGTTCCATATCATATTTCACCATTTAATAAACTTTTTCCTTTATATAATATATACATTTAGCTACATATTTTCATTGTGTATCACAATAATCAAGATACTTTGCCACGTTTGAGTTATCCACATGTGCGCTGCATATAGCAGAAATGGGCCATCCCTCATCATAAAGGTGACAACCGGTGTTTCACCCTACCAATTCTTTACAGCAAAAAGTTTATGCCCAGGCTAACTTCTGAGGTATTCTCTTATGGACCCATATTCTCGTTCCCCTACCTGCAGATCACGTGACTATAGGTTGGCGAAGGGTGAATGTCCAAGAGCATCCTCCCCATATGTACCTAACTCATGGAGGAAGACACAAATAGTCGCGTTTCTACCTAAAGGTGGTCGTACCAAAACAATGGTAATGTTGGATGTGGATAATATGTTAATGTTTTTATGTGGCGCCCCGACCCGCAAACCGACCCGGGCCGGGGGTCTGGAAACCGATGAAAACCAAACCCAGAACCAAAAGCAGCACACTCTGAGTGCGAGAGTCTTTTCATTCCTCTACGCGCTACAGAACTTTAGCGCTCTATTGCGCGTAGGCAAGAACTGGCCTAATTATATAACTAATTCGGACCGGGCCAACGTTGCCTTGCCGTTGGTTGCCTACGTACATATCGGATAACATCCACGATGTTACTCCGATACGATCGGATCCGGACGTAGTTCTGCCTATTGGCTACTACATACAACTGGCATACCAAAAACACATATGTAGAAAATATGTATCTCCGAATATTTAATCGGAGTTATACAAAAACCTGATAAAACACCGGCAACACACATCTCGCTCTTTCATAGAGACGAGCACCACACGACCACCACAACATGCCTCGCTCTATTCCAGAGCGGATACATCACATTCACACGCCTCGCTCCATCACTGAGCCGAGAACGAACACACACACAACCTGTCTCGCTCTAACCCAGAGCGAGACGGCACACATCATGCATATAAGCAACACATATCATAATATAACACACGCACAACCCGTCTCTCTCTAATCCAGAGTGAGACGGCACACACCACAACTAACACATGTCATTCCATAATTAAATAGAAGGTAAGAAACTCTTACTCCCCTGATGTCTCACGAGGTAGCGGTATTCGGGATGCTCCTTTCTGGGCGTCCTCCCCTTCCGGAGACAGCGGACATAGCCTCCTCTTGCCCCGGTTCGTTCCTCTCTTCTAGGAGTGCCAACTTGAGGGATGAACTATGCCATTGCGTAGATCACCCTCGAATTAGCTAGGAACGCCTCAAGAATGACTCGAATTGGACTTAAAATGAGTGAGAAACGAAGAATAGAAGTTTCTGAACGTGGGAGAGAAATAGGAAAACGTGGGAGAGAATTCTCCTCCTTCTTTCTGGATTTCAAGAATTTGTGGATTTGACGTGTTTTGACTCAAGTGTGAGTCTGTGAATGTGATTTGATTTGGAATTGTGCCTGATATGTTTTTTATGAGATTTCAGCTGATTTTCTCCGCAGTGTTTCTAAAAAGAAAAGTGTCCGATTTTAATTCAAATTTTTGTGAAATGCTTGATTCGATAAAATTATCGGAATGTTATTTGTGTTTGCTATTTAATGAGATCGGATTGTGTTGTGAGGTAAGATTTCTTGGGGCGAATTGCGAGGACGCAATTCATTTAAGGGGGGAAGAATGTAACGACCCGTTTTCCGGTTACGCTTAACCCGGGTGGGTTAAGGGTAATTTAGTAATTTGAGGTTAGTATTAAGGGGTTTCATTAGGTGAAATCCCCGTATCCGGGTAGAGCTCAGAGTAACGAGTGTAACGAATCGAAGAACACACGAAACGGAGGTCGGGAGCGAAAGCTACGGCCTCGGGAAGTGTGCCACATGGGCGGGGCCTGCTCGAAAAGTGCGGGATAACCTACCCATGTGTGGTCTAGTTTCAAAGGGCTCGTCGATACGAGTCTATCGGTACTAAGAACGCACGATTCCGACCTCGAAAAAAAATGTCATATGGGCGGGACCCACTTTGAAAGTGCGGGATGACCTGCCCATGTTTTGGTCTTATTTCGAAGGGCTCGTTGACACGAGTCCATCGATATCAAGAGCGTGCGATTCCAACGTCAAGGTTGGAAGTTATCGTGTTTTGAGGTTAAGATATTATTTAAATAAAATAATATCTTTCTGGATAGGATCAACGACGCAGTGGATAGGACTGCTGACAAAACGGATAGGATTGATAGTGGATAGGATTGCTGACAAAGCGGATAGGATCGATAGTGGATAGACTTGCTGACAAAGCAGATAGGATTGATAGTGGATAGGATTGCTGACAAAGCGGATAGGATTGATAGTGGATAGGATTGCTGACAAAGCGGATAGGATTGCTGACAAAGCGGATAGGGTTGACACGTGTCAACCTCACATCTATCCAATTCTTCTATAAATAGCATCCTTGACATCCAGAAAGAAGGAGGAGAATTCTCTCCCACGTTTTCCTATTTCTCTCCCACGTTCAGAAACTTCTATTCTTCGTTTCTCACTCATTTTAAGTCCAATTCGAGTCATTCTTGAGGCGTTCCTAGCTAATTCGAGGGTGATCTACGCAATGGCATAGTCCATCCCTCAAGTTGGCACTCCTAGAAGAGAGGAACGAACCGGGGCAAGAGGAGGCTATGTCCGCTGTCTCCGGAAGGGGAGGACGCCCAGAAAGGAGCATCCCGAATACCGCTACCTCGTGAGACATCAGGGGAGTAAGAGTTTCTTACCTTCTATTTAATTATGGAATGACATGTGTTAGTTGTGGTGTGTGCCGTCTCACTCTGGATTAGAGAGAGACGGGTTGTGCGTGTGTTATATTATGATATGTGTTGCTTATATGCATGATGTGTGCCGTCTCGCTCTGGGTTAGAGCGAGACAGGTTGTGTGTGTGTTCGTTCTCGGCTCAGTGATGGAGCGAGGCGTGTGAATGTGATGTATCCGCTCTGGAATAGAGCGAGGCATGTTGTGGTGGTCGTGTGGTGCTCGTCTCTATGAAAGAGCGAGATGTGTGTTGCCGGTGTTTTATCAGGTTTTTGTATAACTCCGATTAAATATTCGGAGATACATATTTTCTACATATGTGTTTTTGGTATGCCAGTTGTATGTAGTAGCCAATAGGCAGAACTACGTCCGGATCCGATCGTATCGGAGTAACATCGTGGATGTTATCCGATATGTACGTAGGCAACCAACGGCAAGGCAACGTTGGCCCGGTCCGAATTAGTTATATAATTAGGCCAGTTCTTGCCTACGCGCAATAGAGCGCTAAAGTTCTGTAGCGCGTAGAGGAATGAAAAGACTCTCGCACTCAGAGTGTGCTGCTTTTGGTTCTGGGTTTGGTTTTCATCGGTTTCCGGACCCCCGGCCCGGGTCGGTTTGCGGGTCGGGGCGCCACATTTTACTTGTGGATGAACTAGTTCTTACCTGCTATGCTCTGAAGATGAAAGAAGAAAGGCAACAAATTTTTGGGTGTGGACAAGGTCGACAAAAGATTAAACTGATCTGGCTTAACTGATAACTGGTAGTGGGTGGCATAGGTAACTCTTGGTTATATTTAATCTTTACTTTTGGAGGAGCTTATAGGTTGGGTGTGCCACATGTACATTTGTAATACAGGTTGGAATTATTGAGGTTAAGAATCAAATTGAAGAACGTAAACACAATTTTATTTCAATTTTGAGACAAAAAACATTGACTGATAAGTATTAACTGATAGCTGCTATCACCTAACTGACATAACTCTCGGGTGTATTCAGATGGATACAGATGAACAACCTTTGTTATGTGTGTGGGGGGGGGAGAGTGGGATGTAAGTCGACACAAGTATGATAGCTCCAATGCCAAGTCATATCTCATATTTGTTAGAAGCTCATTGACGTACGAATCCTTAGTGACCATGGTTTACAAAGTAATAGGATGTTGTAGCAAGGAATACTCGTTGAAGATGAGTTTTACATACCCTTTGGCAATCCTCTTGGACCTACCTCCAACGGAAATACATGATACTAGGACTCTCCATTGTTTTCTACGATATGCTAAGACTAGGCATGATGGGTCTCCCATTCATAATAACCAAAGTGCGACATGTACATGTGTTCCAGAAATGTGAGCTGAATTTTGATGTATCCGAGTTAATGATTAACTAGTCGATTATGTTGAATGATGCCAAAGTTCATAGTAGACATGCAAATGAAGTGAACCCGAGGCGGAAGTGAAGGAGGTAGGAGTGAGGGATGCAAAAGAAATCAATGACCATTTGGCAAGTGGTGCAGCAGATAGGGACATTTACCTCCATAGCACAATGGATTTGAGTGACGACTAGATAACTTACTGCGTGAGGCCAGGGAGTTGAAGGCAAAGAGAGCTCTGTTGGGGGATTTCGATAGTTCCCTACGCACAAGTCAAGAAAATTAATTGGATGATCCTTCCTTGTAAGGGGTAGAGAAGAACCTTTTTTTTATGTGGGACGACCTTCTCTTGATTAATCAAGACTACTCTTTACACTTTAGAGTGAGTAATAGTAATTAATCAATTTTCAAAACCCTTTGATTAGTTGGCAAAATGGAAGAAACAACTGGAATTTTATTAAAATAAGAAAAGAGAATTGTCAGGAGAAGTGGCTACAACTTTTAAGTTTAAAAAATAAAAAGAAAAAGAAAAGAAGAAAACAAGGGAAATTCTTCTTGAAAATGAGAGCTCCCCTTGCATAGGTTCTTCTTCCTTCTAGAGTGTTTTTGCTTTTTAGGAACTTAGTGTGTGATGGACCTCTAGATTTCTCTTTTAGAGGTTTTGTAGACTTGAAAGACAAAAGTCCTTTCTTATGAAAACGAAGGGGTATTTATAGGATGAGAGTTGCACGATTAAGCAAAGTAGTGTGGTAAGTTGAAAAAGTAGTTTGTGAGAAGTGGAGAGTAGATTAGTGGGAGATGGGAAATGGGTTAGTGGGAGGGTTGGTGAGAACCACTTGATTAGTGGATGAAGTGGGAAGTGTGAGAGAAGATCGGGCATTATACCTTTGACTTGGTCCTCTCTACTTTTACACATTATCATTTTATTTTTTTATTTATTATTTTATTTATTTTATTTATTACATTTCTTTATTTGATCATCATTTTTATAGTAGGGGATCACGAGCATTAGGGCTTTGATTTAATTTTCTCATTCCTTATGTGAGGCCCATGAAATTTTTCACACAACCTTCTTTTTTTTTCTTTGAACTTTGAGTTCTTTTGGAATTTAACTTTTTTTTTGTATTTTCAGTCATTTTGGTCTTTCATGGCTAAACACGTTTTTTTTAACAAAACAATTAGTGTGGGACCCACGAGTCTTACCTAGCCTTTTCATTTATTTATGTTTTATGGTTATTTTGTTGTGAGACTTATGGGGTCTCACATGCCCTTTGCAATTTTTTTTATGTGGCCATGTGAGACTTACAAACCCTCTCTCGGCCATTTAACTTTGAATGTAAAGAGGCCCCATGATGTCCTCTCATAATAAAATTTTTTGTTACAAACCTTAGTCCATTCTTATGTGTGTAGGATTAGATCTTCCCTCTTCACTTTTTTTTTGTTAAAAGCCTTAGTCCATTCCTACATGTGTAGGATTAGATTTTGTTTCCTTATTTTTTTTCTTTAGACTTTGTCCACTTCGGAGACTTTGTCCATTTAAAAATTTGGTCTCACTTAGAGCTAGTCAAGCTCCAAAATCTTGGCCTTTGGACTTTGATAATTTTTTTTTCTTTTAGACTTTATCTGAATTTGAGACTTTGTACATTTTGAAAATTTAGTACCATCCAAAGCTAGTCAAGCTCTGAACTATTACCTTTGAATTTTTATTTTTTTTAAAAAAACACATTACCATGTGTGTAACTTTAAAAATTATTTCATTTTCATTCTTTTTCTTTTTGGATTTTTGCCAACTTTGGAGACTTTGTCTGTTTTAAAAATTTAGAGTTATATAGAGCTAGTCAAGCTCTGAGATCTTTGCAATTGATTTTGATTTAATTTTTTTAATTTAATTTTTTTATGTCAACAAGCTCATCCTTTTTACTTATATTTACAATCCGATTCGGATCAAGAACTAGTAGATGTCCCCATTTCAAGGGTTATAATTGATAAGGTGAATATATCAACAAATGAAGAGATTGTGGTTGTAACACCCTTATTATTTTTGAAATAAAAGAAAATAATTTTTTTGAAATCGTACAAAATTTAATTCCTAATGCCAAGGATCACCACGTAGAAAAAGAGTAATTATAACACACTTTGTATTATACAAGGATTTCCAAAATTGGGTATAACATGCCTTTATACACCAATCACTACAAACATTATATAAATTACAAAAAGAGTATAGAAACTAAAATTTAAGAAAGCTTTTCACCAACTCCTTCAGATTCGAATGACACACTGATCGTTTATAATTAAACCCTTTGCAAGTGTACAAGGTAATTGTACTAGGATAAGTATTTAAGGGTTGTCGAACCTCAGGGACGGATGGGTTATTACTAAATCTAAAGAGGAATTTGCTGATTTAAAAACTAAAAACAACTTAAACTTAAATTAAGCAAAAGAAAGGAACCAACTAGTTTAAAATAAGAGATTAATTGATGGAAATTACTTAGGAAATTGAATCCACTATAAAACCATAACAATTCCTTAACTTTTAATCTAAATCTAGTGTGAACATGAACAAGTATTCTCAGCTACAAGCTAGAATTACTTCAAAAAGAATCATTAATTAACTTCCATGGCATGAACTATCTTCGACAATAGCACGGATCATCTACACTAAACTAGCTATAGGCATGACCCGTCTAATCTTAGTATAACTCATCCAAGTCATTAATTATCTGAACATTAAAACTATTGTATGACCATCTCATCTAAATCACAGAAATTAAAATCGATGCAAATATCAAAACCATATCAATCTATCATCTACAAGACAATAAATCAACATAGATTTGAATAAACATTAAAAGCTCTTCCATTAAAAAGGAAATCCATATCATATAATTATCATCATTCACAATTGAGATCTAAATTAAAAAGAAAAGAAACTGAAACTTATCTATAGCTTCATCAACTCCTAAGTAAAAGAAAAGTCTAGCCTTCCATGGTAGAAGAAAGCACTTGAATCTCCATTGAAAGCTTTGAGTTCTCTTCCATCTTCTTCTTCCTTTTTCTCCTTCTAAAATCTCCTGGAATCCCCCAATTTTAAGCCAAATATGTCTTTTTATAGGCATAAGTTCCGTAGGAAGAAGTCCAATATGAAAAGGATTGGAATTTGGGTCAAACAAGGAAACTGCACGTTATGTCGATCGATCGCCCTGCAAGCCCGATCGATCGGCTACACTGTATTTTCATCTGAATTCACGTTATCCCGATCGATCGGTAAGTGACCCCGATCGATCGGCTACAGTGTTTCTGTTTTCCCGGACTGTTCATATTCTGTTCATTAAGCTTTCCTTCGTGTCCATATTAATTTCTAACTTGTTTATAACTCCGAAAAGTTGTCCAAATCACTTTAAAGCATGTGAAGACTATTTTTAATCATTTCAAACATCGTCCAAGTACTTTGATAAGCGCACTTTACCTACAAAACATAAAATACCATACTTTAGACATGTAGAATATAATTAAAATTCCAACTTTGTTTAAATACACATCTAAACTACTAATAACTACAAAATTATTAATAATTAAACTAAAATACTAATATTTATCTTAATCTAAATAAACTATAAGTAACTCTAAATTAACCTAATCTATACTAACAAATAAGATAAAAAGGCATATAAAATAGATATAGATTTCATACTTATCACACACCCGCAGAATCTGAAGGTGGGTGAGTAAATTCATACTCAGTGGGTTGAGTTAAGTTCTAAAAATATGCTTCATGGGCGTAAAAATTGTGCCATCTTTCCTTTGAAATCATTCAAAAAATAATAAAAGTCTAAAAATACGGTCACAGAATGTCGCGATATCAGACGACTTACACCCACGCTCATGGGGCAACGGGAGACAGAAGGAAAGAGAATCTCCCATAATATCCTAGTTCTTGTGTACACCAGAGCCAAATGTGGCGGTATCCAAAATTATCATAATAATCCCTAGTTTCGAGAAACCAAGAACTATCCATAGGGTACAGTTACCCAAAACTCAGAGAAATCTTTTGAAAAGAGGAGATGCTTTTAAAGACATAGTTTCTTTCTAAAATATAAGAAGAATACCTTTAACAACACTTCGGTGAGTCAAAATCTTGGCATACAATTAGAATTTTAAACTACCTACCTTTAGCATGTGCAGAGTATAAGAATATCCACTCGTATAAAGAAAAACCCTCCATAAGATATTAGTCTTCGAGCAGTTAATTTGGCAGAATAACCTTCCCAGCGCGTAGAATGCCTTTGATTTTGTTGGGTATGGCTTTTGAACGAACTAAAAAGGGTTTGAAACGGTCCAAAAATAGCAAAAAGAAGAAATGGGAGGATTAGGAGAGGGGTAGGGTTTTCTTAACTTTACAGAGGTCACCTTGAGAAAATGACCAGTGCGTAGAGCACCCTCGATTTGGTAGGAAGCGTGTCTTTGATCAGGTATATCGGACTTAAAATAGGTTAGAAGTAGTGAAAACAGTTAAAGGGGTAAGAACTGGACTTGGGTGAAAACAAGGGGGGGTTAGTTTTTATAGGGGGCGAAGGCGGTGGCGCGACGCCAGAAATGGTTGTGCCGCCGCCATTACTATGGGCACCGCCAATTTTGGCAGAGCGAGCGTGACGAACAAACGCTGCACCGCGGCGCGC
Organism: Saururus chinensis; assembly: GCA_035235625.1. Lineage (NCBI taxonomy): Eukaryota > Viridiplantae > Streptophyta > Magnoliopsida > Piperales > Saururaceae > Saururus > Saururus chinensis. The sequence goes on from CP141145.1 coordinate 42,435,944, forward strand.
CGAGGCGATCCAAGCCATTTTTTTTTAAACTTTAATCTTTTAATAAGTGTAACTTCCTGTCTCGGATTCGGTTTCGTGCATTCTTGGTACCGTTGAGATTGTATTAATGAGTCCTATGAGACTAGGCTACTGATGAGCTAGTTTACCCACTCATAAAAGAGGGCCCTATTGGTAAAACACACTTCTCAAGGTCATAACTTCCATTCCTGACCTCCGATTTACGAGTATATTTCAAATGGTCCTACAAAGCGAGGACTTTGTTTGCCTTTTATTCAAAATCTCATGACTCCTCGGGTTGGCAAAACCATTAATAATACTTGATCTCCCACGTTAAAGTCGATATATTTCCTTATCAGAATAACTCTTTTGACGGTTCTGGGATGCCATTAGACGATGTTTGACAAGTTTTACCTTATCTGCACACTGTTGCAGAAATTCGGACTTAATGAATCTTCGTTCTCCTACTTCATTTTAAAATGTCGGCAATTGGCAAGGTCGTTCGTACAATGCTTCATAGGGTGTCATACCTATGCTGTCATGATAGCTATTGTTGTAGGCGAACTCGATCAACGGTAAATGTTCATCCCAGTTACCTTTTCAATCCATTACACAAGCCCGTAACATATCTTCCAAAGTTTGAATAGTTCTTTCTGATTGTCCATTTGTTTGTGGGTGGAAAGCAGCAGTGTTGAACTTAAGATCTGTGCTTAATTCTTCTTGAAGTACTTGCTAAAACTTGGAGGTAAATCGACTGTCTTGATCTAAAATGATCGATAACGGTATTCCATGCTGACTCACAATTTCCTTTATGTATAATTTTGCCAAATAACTTAGAGTTGTTTCTTTCTTAAAGGAAGAAAATGTGCACACTTTGTGAGTCAATCTACGATTACCCAAATGGATTCATGGCCTTGTGAAGTCCTCGGTAGTGCTGAAACAAAATCTATAGTAATGTGTTCCCACTTCCACTCAGGGATCTCTATCGTTTGAAGGTACCCCAAAGGTTTTTGGTGTTCAGCTTTAACTTGCTTACAAGTTAAACATCTTGAAATATAATATCCTATATCCTTCTTCATCCCATTCCACCAAAAACTCCTTTTCAAATCTTGATACATTTTTGTTCCTCCTGGGTAGATGGTATATCGAGACCAATGTGCTTCATGTAATAGGTCTTCCTTTAGCTCAGGTATTTCTGGTACTACTAATCGTCCTTCAAATCGAATACCTCCATCTGAGCCTTTGATAAAATCAGATCTTTGAAGCAAAGTTTGCACTTTTTTATTACCTTTCTGACCTTGAAGAACATGTTCAACTAGTACATATTTTACTTCTAAGTTGGCAATGAAAGATTTCTTGTTTTCATATTGTACTTCGGGTTAGAAACTTATTGTTTCCTCCAACAGTTTCCTTTCCTTAACAAGCATGAAGGCTAATCCCCCAGATTTACGACTTAAAGCATCAGCTACTACATTGGCTTTTCTAGAATGATGATAGAAAAGTCATAATCCTTGAGATATTCAATCCATCATCTTTGCCTCATATTGAGATCACGTTGGGAAAATATATATTTTAAACTTTGATCATCAGTAAAAACTTCAAACTTTTCTCAGATTTCACATAAGTGTCTTTCACACCCTTTCTCATCATGTAACTATATCACATAAACCTGCATTATAGTGTCTCATTACACACTTTCTGATCATACATTTATATCACATAAATCTCCATAATAGTGTCTCAACTACACAATTTCTGATTATGTATTTATATCACATAAACCTGCATAATAGTGTCTCAACCACACAATTTCTGATTATGCATTCATATCCCATAAACTTGTATAATAGTGTCTCAACCACACAATTTCTGATTATGCATTCATATCACATAAACTTGTATAATAGTGTCTCAACCACACAATTTTTTATTATGTATTCATATCATATAAACCTGCATAATAGAGTGTCAACTATACAATTTCTGATTATGCATTCATATCACATCCTCATTCATCCTACACGACAAACGTGTCAAACACGTGATACACAATCATGCATAGCATTCATAATACACATGCATCAATACAAATGATGAATGCCTCCATCAGAAAGTAAACACAAGTATTGCCACATAGGAAGGACAGTCAAGGCCATGAAGGTGAGACGTGGTCCGATTTTCACACAGGAAATAGAGGAGAGTCAAGGCTGTCAACCCCTAAAGCTACTCGCCCTGGATGATCCTGGCCAAAGATGTTTGATTCTCACACAAAAAACCTAGAGCAAGTGTGTTCGCCCAGGGACATCTCCTGCGGTGGGAAGAGCGTGAATTCCCACACAGGGAACCCTATAACACATGGTAGCTGGTGCTTGAGAGTACCACTCTTGATTCTCATGATTTAGATGACAATCTAAATAATCTCATCCGCAAGACAAGTACACAACTCGTCTCCACATATCTCAATTTAACTAGACTCAACCCGGGGGTATACATGTTCCACACAGGAACTTAAATCGAAAATATGTCCTTTTGGACCAACCAAGTTTCGATTAATTTTACTGATCGATTAATTCCGCATGCAATCTCAATCATTGCATATAATTGATCAAATCTGGTTAAAAAATGATAAAACATCATTCACAAAGTCCAATAGATGATGCATGATATCATGATATATTCATAAGCAAAAGTATACGTGGGTTCCAACACATGGAACGTGCTCCCATAGGTCCCTTCATGCATCATAATTGCATCATAATTAATTACAATTTTATAGTAGATTCCTCATACGTGTGTTCATGCATATTCTAAGCATATGACAAATGTTTTGACATAAACTCATGAGGCAATATGCGCATGCTTAAACACATTCAAAACAATGACTTCAAACTGAAATCAAAGTGAAATCTATCATAAAGCTTAAATCCATCCATGTAAAACCAAATGCTGAACTCCTACAATTATGATTATTCTACACATAAAGCCATAACATGATAACATTCATTACTCACAATCCATTCCCATCATAAGATAACATATCTTAGCATTTACCATATAATGTCCCTGTTGGAAACATACTCCAATCATAAGAATTCCAATATTCAAAGATTCAAAGTTTCAATGTTAACATGTATAACTACCAACATATTCTACCAAATAACAAATACTTAAGCATACTTCATAAATCTCCATCATCAATGTCACACCCTTCCAGTAGCTTCATTGCAACATAAAACACTTTCCATAAACATTGGAAACATCAATTTGAGGACAAATACTGAAATGAGCATAAATTTCCAAAAATAGCCGAAGTGTTGTATAGAAAATTGATCGGCCTGGCAGGCCGTTCGATTGGCCCGATCGATAGCCCACAAGGCCGATAAATCACCAACAAGGCAAATCAAGACCTTCTTTATTTCAAAAATCAAAACCAAGACACCATGAAAGCTCCTTAAAACCTTCATCTATGGTCTCGCACACTATCAAAATCCCATCAAACCTTTCAGAACACTAATTTAACTCATTCTAAGAAAAAACCCTAAGAAATTGAAGCAAGAGATAAATATTTATTAAACCTACCATTAGAGCTCTAATCAAGCAAAACTCATTCAAATAAAATCATAAAATCAAGATTTTTACCACCACAAAGCTGAGATTTGAAAGACCCATTACCTTTCCTTGTTGATTTCGGTCGGATTAAACCTTCAATCACCTCCACTGACACAGTCACAATTTCACAACCCAACAATAACACTTCGAGATGTAAAATTCAATATTGCATAACTGGAATTGTATCCAGAAAACTAAGGATGAAAATATTCTTGACAGAATTTACTGACAGATTTTCTTACTGCTCCATTCATTCAGCAGAACAACAGATTAACCAATCCTGAGTTGAATTCAAACTAACAACAACAATTGACAAATGAAAACTAAACACTAGCAGGAATCCACCTGAGCTACTTGAATCCACAAGCAATAGAAGAAGCCTCGCTGAATCCACAACGAGAAGTTCTCAACTCCATGAGAATAGAGACTTCGAACTTTAGATCCAGAAGTTTCGGGAAAGAAATTTCATCTGTTCGCAAAAAGGTGCCCAATTCAGCTTCACAAACTTATTTATACTGATTAGATGTAATCTTCCAGATCCGGATGATTCGGAGCACATTTAAAATTCCCCGCCAGAAACCAAACTCTTCTTTTCCCAGCATTCTCTAAATCCCCTGCTCGAGAAGATGACTAACGACATTACTGGTCATTTTGTTAAACTAAGATGTCACAAATGCCCCTTCATTGTTTCACGTATTTACTCATCAAATCAACACCGCCATATTTGAAACATTAGTGATTACCAGAAATAGCCCTTCGTATTTGTCACGCCCCGGTGATGCCTGACCCGAGCCGATCCAGGGGCCGGTCAAGCGCGCGGGGGCGACGAAGTGAAAATTTAGAAATGATCTAGCGGAAGACTTAACCCTAACCACGGGCGATTAACAGCAACACGGAGTGCGTACAATCCTTTGAGCAAGAGTAAATAAAAGGGAAGAAAATGTGTTGTTTATCACAAAGTAAACAACAATCTCAAACCCACAAGCTTAGTTAAGTAAAGCCCACACCGGCTCAAAATAAGTCATAATCATCACAACTGTAGTATATGACATAAATCCAAAACAAGAACCCTACACAAAGGTTCGAACATAAAGCATGAAACAAACGCAGGTAAGTCACTCAACGATCTCCAACATCACACCCAAGCTACCTCTGACCTTTCCTCAAAGAGGCAATCCTGTCCGTCTGCGTGTCGCACCACGCAGCCCCAAATCAAAACACAAAAGAGGGGTGAGTTTTAACAAACTCAGCAATGGTTTTAATATCACTGTCAACGTTAAAAATACGATAGCATAGTAATGAGATCATTCAAATCACAGATTTTCATGGTGCATCACTTTCTGATCACACATTCATGTCATCTAACACTGCATCATAATGCATAATTCAACCTACATGGATGTATCTCTAGCATACATATCCCCACATGCATTCACATTATACCAATCCCGCATGGATGTATCTCTAACATACATATTCCCACATGCATAATATCATCACAACCTGCATGGATGTATCTCTAACATACATATTCCCACCTGCATAATATCATCATAATCTGCATGGATGTATCTCTAACATACATATTTCCACATGCATTTTATCATCAAAGTCAACATGCATGGATGTATCTCTAACATACATATTCCACATGCATAACATCAAAATCAACATGCATGGATGTATCTCTAACATACATATTCCCACATGCATAATATCATCACAATCCACCTCCATCAAGGAGTAATCACACGTTAACGTCACACAGACGGGAGCATAGACAAGGCCACGAAGGCGTGTCATGGTCCAAAATCCTATACAAGAATTCAAGAAAGATCGGGGTTGTCAATCCCTAATACTGCTCGCCCTGGACGATCCTGGCCAAGGATGTCCCATTCTCACACAGAGAATCTAGAGTAGGGGTGTTCGCCCAGGGACATCTCTTGCGAAGGGAAGAGCCCGAGTTCTCACACAGAGAACCCTAGAACACGTGGTAGCGGGGTGCACACGGCATACCACACTGGATTCTCAGGGTCCAGATGACACACATAATAACATTCTCACATATCCGCAAGACAAGTACACAACTCGTCCCCACATCATTCCATTAAACAAGACTCAACCCGGGGAGTGCACTCGTTCCACACAGGAACTTCAATCGTTCCACACAGGAACTTCAAATCAAAATATGTCCTTTCGGACCAATCAACTTGCGATTAATCCACGACCGATAAACCCGGCACACAATTTCATCACATTGCATCCAATCGGTCAAATTCGATTAATCACGATGAAGCCTCACTTGAAAATCCATTTTCATGATACGTGCAGCATGGTACATGCGTGGGCAAAGCATACATAAATCCTAATCCATGATATGTGCGCTCATCAGCCCCTAATGCATCATTCCTACTCACAATGTCAAGCTTCAACATCATCATTTAACCCCCACATGTGTGTGTGTGTAACTAGTAGAAGCCTTTCACATAATGCATATCAACATGCTTGAAAATCAACTCACTACCACACTACACATGTAAATTTCTATCTAAACATGAATTTCAGCGGAAATCATAGTAGAAGAATCGTCGAAATCATAGCTAAATTTAAAACTCAACCACAAAGGCTAAACACATATAACATCACTCATTTCATCATTGAGTCATGACATTCGCCAACATTCACACACCACTAACCACAATCTATCATGACAAATCAGTCCAACAATGATTGTAGTCCTACTAAAAATATATGCTTATCCAAAGGGAAACAACCGTTCATAATTTCAAGATAACGATTCCAACATCATGCCACAAAACATAAGTCATCCCACCATCTCTAAGCATATGTCTCAACTCTATAAACTCAATAGCATGTATTTCCAGTAGCCTAACATAGCTTAAAACACTCCACATTCATATAAAATTGGCAAGCTAAAGTGGAATCATCAAAATAGACATCATATGCACAACACACAATTTCCTGTGTAGCCGATCGATCGCCCTTCAGGCCGTTCGATCGGTTACACGCAAAAATTTGAAATTTACAGTTCAGCCGATCGATCGCCCTGCAAGGCCAATCGATCGCCAACACGGCAAAACAGTCATCTTCTTCCTTTCACAAAATCAAACTGAAACACCATAGATAACACTTCAAATCCACATCTAACACCCTAATCATCATCAAAAGTCCTCCTTGACTTCCAGAATATCAAACCAAACCATAATAATGCAAAACCCTAAGAAATCAGGATTAAATAATTCCATTTTCTAATCTTACCATTAACACACTAAATCAAGCAAACCATTTCGAAATAAGCCAAAAATGAAGAGTTTTACCATGGATAAACAGAGATTTCGAAGACCCATTACCTCAGCACTTGATTAAGCTCGGATTGAAGAGTCACCCTTCTTGAAATCCTTGAAAACATAATGAGTTTGAATTAAACTCTAATAGAAATCGATTTACCCAAGAAATCCTTAATTAAACCTTAGATCTAGGGCTTATTGGTAGTAAAAATCGAATTTTGAATGTTAGGGTTTGTAGTACAACACAAATCAGTAGCTTTTGATGATCAAAAACGAATTGAATCAAGGGGAAAATGGTAGATTTGGAAGAAATTAAGAGAAAAACCATGGATTAGTGCTTAATTAGAGCAAGCTTACCTTAATCGGCTTCTAATTCGGGCCTAAGTGGGGATTAGGCCAGCCCTCCTTCCTTAGCCTATTCCCAAAAATGGAAATGGCTCTGGTTTACCCTTTTATAGTAAGGGTTGGGGTAGGCATAGGTAAGTTTTGGGGTGTAAATATGAAAAGTAGGCTAAAAGTGGGTATTTTGCAAATTTAAGCACAATTTAAGCCTAATAAAATTCTAAAAAATTTTGTGGGACCTTAAGTATATGTCTAGGTTCATTTGACAGAAAAATAAATTTTTTGACAGTGGGGCCCACAGGGGTCCCGCCAAAACCCTAATTTTTGGGGAAAATAGTGAAAATTCCGAAAAATCCCAAAAATTCACATTTGGTTTAAAATCACTTAAAACCACTAATGTTGAAGTTAATTTTGATTAAAACTATCACAAACATTATTTATTTACGAAATCACCGAATAAGATCAGAAAACGCGTAAATCTCACGATAACCCATAATTAAAGAAAACCAAAACCGGTTCAAAGATGAGGGTCCTTACAGTATTAATACCATTGGAACAGTTGTTTGATCAAATGCTTCAGTGAACCTCTTTCATTATAGTTTCCACATGTCTCAATTCACAGCACTGCATCATAGCATCCCACCCAAAGAAAGCTCGACCTCGAGCTAAATCTGATGAGGGGCATGAAATGAAAAAAGATCAGAGACATTAAAAGTATTTGAAAATGCAAAAGGACGAAGGTAGATCCACGACATAGGCATTGGGATTAATTTTCTGTACAATCTTAAATGGGCCAAACTTTTTCTGAGACAACTTCAAATAACTGCGCAAATGGACCATAACCATATCACCCTCAGCAAATTCATGAACCCGGCGATGTTTGTCAGCAGCAGATTTGTAGGTCTAATTGGATTTCTAGATATTCTAAAAAACTTGCTGATGGAGAGATTGAAATTTTGACAAAATATCAACAGCTTTGACATTATCTCCCTTTTGTTTAGGATGTGCAACAAAGTCAAGAGGATGATGGGGAAGTTGACCATAAATGACTTCAAAAGGACTAAATCCAGTAGACCGATTAATAGAGGAATTATATGCAAATTCGGCTTGTGCCAAATATAAATCTCAATGCTTAGGAGTATCATTGGATAAACAACGAAGTAATGTGCCCAAAGACTTGTTTACCACCTCTGTCTGACCATCCGTTTGGGGAGGACAAGTGGAACTAAACTGTAACCTTGTATCTAATATTTTCCATAAAGTGAGCCAAAAATGGCTAAGAAACCTATTGTCCCTGTCAGAAGTGATTGTTCTGGGAATACCATGGTATTTAACAATTTCTTTGAAAAACAATAAGGCAACATGTGTAGCATCAGTTGTTTTCTTGCAAGGGATGAAATGAGCCATCTTGGAAAATCTATCTACCACAACAAAAACAGAATCGACACCTCTTTGAGTCTTTGGTAGGCCAAACACAAAATCCATAGAGATGTCAGTCCATGGAGTAGTAGGAACAGGTAATGGTAAGTATAAACCAGTGTTCTGAACATGGCCTTTTGATTTTTGACAAACCATGCACTTAGCAACAAACCTGCTGACATCTTTGATAACATTGGGCCAATAATACCTGCTTTTAACCAAACCCAATGTTTTGTCTCTACCGACATGACCACCCAATCCACCACAGTGTAGTTCCTTGATCAAATGGTCTCTCATAGATCCTTTAGGAATGCACAGTAGATTATTCTTATAAAGAAATCCATCAACAACATGGTAATCTGTTTTAAACTGGGGATTGTCATGACACTGTTTCCATATTTCATGAAAATTGGGATCAGTGGAATAAAGCTCTGGTAAGGATTCAAAACCAAAGATGGAAGTTTGAAGACTAATTAATAAAGTAGAGCTTACTCAAAGCATCTACAACTTTATTTACCTGACCTGATTTGTGTCGAATAACAAATGTATACTCTTGTAATTCACTAATCCATCTAGCTGTAATTCACTAATCCATCTAGCATGCATCCTTGTGACTTTTTGTTGAGAATGCAAAAACTTCAATGATTGGTGATCAGTATGGAGAATGAATTCTCGATGAAGTAAATATTGCCGCCAATGTTTTAAAGCTTGGACTACAGCAAATAATTCCAAAGTATAGGCAGACCACTTCTTGCGAGACTCATTTAATTTTTCACTGTAATAGGCTACATGTTTGTTTTCTTGTACCAACACAGCACCCACTCCTATACAAGACGCATCAATTTCCACTTCAAAGACTTTGTCAAAATCTGGCAGAGCTAAAATAGGTGCAGAAACTAATTTTTCTTTCAAGAGCTGGAAACTATCTGTTGGTGCTGTGGACCACTAAAACTGATTCTTTTTCAAACATTCTGTCAGTGGAGCAGCTAACATACTAAAATTTCGAACAAACCTCCTGTAAAATGTAGCCATCCCCAAGAAACTTCTGAGTTCAGTCACTGATTTTGGAACTGGCCAATCAACTATTGCTTGTATTTTGGATTGATCAACATGAATGCCTTGAGAGTTGATAATATATCCCAGAAAAAGCAACTCTTCAGTCATGAAGGTTGATGGTTCAGGTTTTGAAGCCCTTCCTTGGTAAATTCGTGGTAGTTTAAATTGATGATTAAACTATTTTCCTGCAAAGCTAACAAGACTTGTCTCAAGTGTAGTAAATGATCTGCTTCACAAGTACTAAAGATGAGGATATCATCAAAGTAAACTACCATGAATTTACCAAGAAAGGGCTTCAAAACCTGAACCATCAATCTCATGAATGTGCTAGGAGTGTTGGATAACCCAAAGGGCATGACCATCCATTCATAAAGTCCCTCTTTTGTCTTGAAAGCAGTTTTCCATTCATCACCACTTCGGATTCTTACTTGATGATAGCCACTTTTAAGATCTATTTTAGAAAATAACTTGGCTCCATGAAGCATGTCAAGCATATCATCCAACCTAGGTATAGGAAACCGATATTTGACTGTTATTTTATTTATGGCTCTGCTATCTATACACATCCGCCAACTGCCATCTTTTTTTGGCACTAATAAAGCAGGTACAACACATGGGCTAAGGCTCTCTCTTATTAGACCCCTTTTAAGTAAATCCTCCACTTGTTCCTGTAAGATTTGGTGCTCTTTGGGTGTCATCCTGTAATGGGGTAAGTTAGGTAAATTTGAACCTGGTATAAGATCAATTTGATGTTGAATATCTCTCCAAGGTGGTAGTTCATTAGGAAGATCATCTGGCATAATTCCCTTGAATTCAGTTGAAAGGGATTTTAACTATTTTGGTATTTTGGAAGCACAATCTTCAACTTTGTTAACCACTAAAGCCAACATAGGAATAGTTTTGTCGATATCCTTTTTTAGATTAGAAGTGAGTAGAAAAGCCTTTTTGCTCTTTGAGTATTCAGTAGTGGTTTTGTTACACAGATCTGGCAAAAGCTTAACTGTAATTCCATTAAACTGAAAAGAATATGTATTTTCTTTACCTTGATGTGTCGAATCCACTTCATATTGCCATGGCCTACCCAATAACAGTTGAACATGAGGCAAAGGAGATGACTAGAGTTCCTGAAGAACTATGATCTCACTACCTCTTATCATCCCAGTCAAGCTAATGTGGTGGTGGATGCCTTGAGTAAAAAATCAGCCACTTCGATAACTTGTATGTATGTTCAAGAATGGCTCTTGTATGAGGATGTCATTGAGCTTAAACAGGAGTTAGCTATGGAGGACACATGTAGTTGGTTCACCAACCTTTCCATAAGCTCTACCTTGGTTGATGTTGTAGTTAAAGCTAAAAATAGGGATGATGAAACTCAAGCTTTAAGGCTTAGACAAAGGAGAATGTAGTGTTGGACTTCAAGGAGAAGCCCGATGGGAGCTTGACGTATAAGGGATGGTGGTGCGTGCCAAACTCCATGGAGTTAAAGGAGCATATCCTGTCAGAAGCACACCATTCTAAGTTCTCCATCCACCCTGGAGGAACTAAAATGTACCATGTCGTGAAGAGAACATTTTGGTGGAAAGGGATGAAGAAGGATATTGCGGCCTACGTGTCCAAATGCCTTGTATGCCAACAAGTCAAGGCAGAGCATCAGCATTTGAGCGGTTTATTACAACCATTTCCGATTCTGGAGTGGAAGTGGGAGAACCTAGCCATGGATTTTGTTTCCAATTTGCCTAGATCGCCGAGCAGTAATGACGCGGTGTGGGTTATCATCGATCAGAGCCGAAGTCCGCTCATTTCCTTGCGATTAGAATGACTACTCATTTGGACACTTTAGCTGCCCTATATATGAAGGATGTCGTACAATTACCCGAAATACCAGTATCCGTTGTTTCCCTCATTTCACTTCCAGATTTTGGCAAAGCTTTTAGAGCGCATTGGACACATCTCTACATCTCAGTTTAGGCTATCATCCTCAGACAGACGGGCAATTTGAGAGGATTATCCATATGCTGGTGAACATACTTTGAGCATGTATCCACGAGTAGAAGGGCACTTGGGAGCAACATTTTCCGATGGTAGAGTTTGCCTATAATAATAGCTACCAAGCAAGCATTAAGATGGCACCATTCGAGGCACTCTACGGGCATCCATGTCGATCTCCCTTGTGTTGGAGTGAGGTTTATCTTCTCACCAACCCTGATCTCATACAACAAACAGTGGAGAAGATACACCTCAATTAGGAGAGATTACAAATAGCTCAGAGCCGTCAAGAAAGCTACGTCGACAGGAGTTGGACTTTAGCGTTGGCGACAATATTCCTTAAGATTTCTCCAACCCGTGGTGTGGTCCGATTTGGGCAACGGGGGAAGCTATCACCCCAATGTATTGGGTCATTTGAAATATTGGAACGGGTAGGTGCCACAGCATATTGAATGGCTCTTCCACCTTGATTGGCCGATATCCACAACATATTCCACATCTCACTTCTTCAGAAGTATGAGCCAGATCCTACTCATGTGTTGGATTTCGAGCCATTGGAACTCTAAAAGAATCTTTCCCACGATGAGGTACCTATTCATATCCTAGACTGAAAAGAAAATGTACTACAATATAAGGCTATTCCACTTGTGAAGGTGTTGTGGATGAACCACTGGGTCGAGGAAGCCACGTGCAAAAGAGAGGATGAGATGAGAAAGAAGAATCCTCATCTTTTTGGCTTCAACCTCTAGCGAATTTTGAAGGCCAAAATTCCTAAGAGGGGGAGGATGTAAGAATTCTTATCTTGAACTGGTTTACTTTCAATTTTATTTTATTTAATCATCTTTATGTGGTTTAAGCCATTCTTCGGTTTTGATGTTTCTTGAAAACATAAAGTATTTACAAAAAGAATTTAAAAAAATTATCTTCACATTTATGGGTTTTATGCTAATTTAAGTCATTTGTAAATTTTTTTAGAAATTTTCAAATTTTTACTACTTTTTTTAAAAATTAGGGTTTAGCGGGACCCGTTGTGGGCCCCAAGACCAAAATTGAGATTTTTAACCTAAAATATCCCTAAAATTAAACTAAGATATTATAAAAAAAATTATAATTTTTTTTATCTTAATTATGGTTTAAATGGCCAAATTACCCATTTTTAGTTATGAATTATATTTGCACCCCATATTTGATTAGGTCTAACCCATTCCTTATTACATAAGGAAAGAAAGTGTCTTTTCCCATTTGGGAAAGGGCTAAGCCTAGGATCAAGAGGCCTAATCCTCATTAGCCCAAAGTGGAAGGAGATTTAAGGTTTGAATTTCTTAATATTTTCTTAATTTATTAGGGTTATCATAAACCTCTTCAAATCTTATCTTTCTCCATGGATTAATCTCATTTTTAAGACATAAAGTTACTAATTTGCATCACTATTTCAAACCCTAGTCTTCCTAATTTCGTGTTTGAGTCCCCAAAGCCCTATATCTAAGGGTTTTTAAATGATTTTCATGTTCTAAGTTGGATTTAGGTAGGTATTAACAAAAATCATACTTTTGGGTAGGTTTTTCAGAATATTAAGGAAGTATTCCAACCTAAAGAGTGGTGAAAGCTAGTGGGTTTAAGCCTCAATCTTGTTGTGTTTTCAAATCTTTATTTTGATGTGATAGCTTTAATGGTATATTAGTAAAAACATAATCTTTTTTATTAATTTCTTAGGGCTTTGATTAAAAATGAGTAGATTTAGTATTCTGAAAGCTTTAATTAGATTTTTATTAAGTTTAGAGCTTTGATTGGAGGTTTTAAGTTCGATTGATGGAGTATCACTTTAGTTTTCAAAATGGAGAAGATGAACCATAACTGCCATTATGGCTATCGATCGAGCCGATTGGCAATACAGTAGATTTTGGTCATTTTAATTATTTTTTATTTTAATATTTCTACTCCCAAATGTTAGTTCTCATGTTCATTTGAGTTGAATAAGCTACTAAAAAGGTATGCTAGTGATGTTGGAATATATGAAGAATAATAGGGTATTATGCGGAATTACATGATATTGGTTAAACATGTTAGATTTGTTAAATTGAATCCATGATTTGAATTATGGTTTCTGATGGTTTTCGCTCCTGATTCCAATTTGGATCCATGATTAGATGTTAAAAAAAACATATGTGTAGTGTCTTTTGAGCTATTGTCAAAGCATAGTCTTATGCTTAGGAATGTATGTTGTATTTTAAAGACATACATGCAGGGGAATTAATTATGAAATCATGGTTGCTTATGACTCGAATATGATGCATGTAGGGACTGATGGGAGCACATTTCATGTGTTATAATTCACGTAGAGATTTCTTACTATGTATCATGTTGCATACATCATGAAACAGAATTCATGAATGAGACTTTATCGATGTTTAGTCGTGGTTGATCGATTAAATGCAATGATGAGAGATTACATGTCGGATTAGTCGATCGTTGGTTTAAGCGGAACTTAGCTGGTCTGAAAGGACATTATTTTGATTTGAGTTCCTATATGGAATATGGATACTCCCCAGGTTGAGTTGATCTAAATTGAGTTGAGATGAATAGGGGACGAGTTGTGTACTTGTCTTGCAGTTGAAATTTCTTAAAATAGTCATCTAAACCCTGAGAATCGAGATAGTATGTCCAAGTGCACTGGCGTACCATATGTGCTACTTGGGATTATAATCTTGACAAGCAAGGACACTCAAAGGTTTCGGCCTTTATGGGCAGGGGCTGCTCAAAGGTTTCGGCCTTGATGGGCAAAGGTTGCTCGAGAGTTTAGGGTTGAAGGGCATTGGTTGCTCGAGGGCTTTGGCCTTGATGGGCAAGTGTTGCTCAAGGGCTTTGACCTCAAAGAGCAGGTCTATCTGACAAGGGTTGCTCGATGGCTCCGACCATAAGGAGCATGTTCATTCTCATTGTTTACGGATCTACATGTTAGATTTGTGTGTATGAAACACTTATACATGCACGATAAATGAGAATATTTACGCATGATCTAAAATGTGTGTTAGAGATACTATTTATGCAAGTTTATGTAATGTTTATGCATGATTAGAATGTGTGTTAGAGACACTTCTCATGCAGGTTATATGTGATATTATGCATGATGTGATTGGGTGAGAACTATTATTTATGTGGGATGGATGCTAGGTCATAATATGATCATCTATGCCCTAATTATGATATATATGTTATATGCATGCTAGATCTTTCATTTTTGAATTACGTAGGGGATTAATAAGGGAATAATAAAAAATGAGTATATCATGTAAACTATGGATCTGAATTGTCGTGTTATGGTGTGATGGTTTTCTGATTTATATTATTGTTTTCAACCCATTACTAAGTTTCGTACTCACCCCTCTTTCTGTGATTTATTTTGGGGCTGCATGGTGTGATGTGCATATGAGCAAGATTCCCTTTATGAGGGACGGCAGGGATACACATGGGATTAGCCTTGGTTACATCCAGATGATATTTTATTTTTTTAATTTTATTGTTATTGATATTAGAGAACATTGTGTGGTGGATTATGTATCATGTCCTCATTTATCTGTTGTTCTTAGACATGACTAAACTTTTCAGTTTTCAAGCTATGTGCAAGCTCTGGAGACTATTATGTGGGTTGGTGTGAGGATTATGATAGTTTTATTATCCTCTTTGTTATCCTTATTTCTCTCGCTTAAAGGACATTAGGTACGCTACTCCGTTAGGTGAATTACGCATTTGAGGGGCTAAGACTTCCGCAATATGTTAATCCGTCAATTTCTGTCGCCCCCTGCACTATCACGAACTGCATTCCGAACACCCTACCAATTCCCTATTTTGCTTTACACATATATTTTTCACTATTTACTTGTATTTTCTTTATTTTTGTTTTGTGGTGCAACCATGCCCGAACAACCACTTTAACTGTCACTCCAACCACTTAAAAAAAATCTTATGTTATATAGGGGGGAGTGAGTAGTTGTGCAAGTTGGCTAGTATTATTGCACACATTGCTTGTAAACATGTTGATAGTGAATGCATTCATCTTCCGTGTTTGTGTTCATTCGTTTCTTTGCCATGTGACTCGCTTTTGCCCCCTACCCTTTTGCTTTGCATGAGTGTCCGCAAGTAATTGCACAACACATTAAGTGCAAGGCAAGCCACTCATCCCAAACAAAGGCTTCCTTAGTGGGCTTTCAGCCTACAAACGCTACACGGCCAGCTGCCCAAAAACTCCGTCCATGATGGCGCGCTTGACCGGCCCTTGGACCGAGTTTGGCTCGAGTCGGGCGATACCAGGACATGATACTCACCCTACAATCTTTACCCGTGTGTGGTTGCTAGCTGAGGAGTGGATAGGAGGTGTTGATGAGGACAAGGTCGATCTTGCACTAGTTAGCCGTGCTCACAAGGGGGTTTAGGGGCCGAAAAGGAGACGAGGGTGGAGCAAAAGAGGAGAGGCGGTGGAGTAGTGAAGGAGAAGAGAGGAGAAGGGGTGGTGGAGTTAAAGGAGGCAAATTGGAGAGGGAAAAAATTGGGGAGGAGAAGCAAAGTGGGAGAAAAGAGAGAAATTAGAAATACACTCTATGGGTATTCTAAATTTACAACTAAGATTGGTTTTCAATGGCAGTAATTAACTTGAACTTTTTTATAATCCGTTCAATTTGGTTCCCATTTTCAATTTTTCACTAGTCAAAATTGAACCAAAATCGAGATCCACATGAACCAAACCAGAATCAATAAGGACCGAACTGAACAGAATGAATAAATTTCAATTCAATTTTACCCAGTTCATTTGGGTTCCAGGTTTTTGGTGCAATCATAAAGATACGCGTATACATTTTTTATCCACGAAGAATTATCTAGTGAAATTGTTCTATGAGCCACATAATAAATATATCTATTAAATGTTTAATATATTTTAATAATTTCTATGTAAAAGTAAGTAAATTTAAATTTTAACTTAGATTTTATATATTATTACAACGTGAATGAATTTATGCAAGGCATGGTTCTATTGAATACCTTATCGAAATCCGCATTTTCCTTTATCGTTGGGCACACACCCCTTTAAATGTCGGGGTCCAGTTCGGCCGGGGTTCGCAGTTCGCACTCGACACCTTGCAGGCGCGTGCATGGGCCGTGGTGCAGGTGCATCAACGACTTATACAAGAGGAGAGAGACCCTTCTCTGCTAACTGTCCAATGCGACAGAAAGACAGCCGGGCTTCGGACCACTAACCACTAACCACTCACCCGTCACCGTATAGCAGAAGCAAGAGAAGATATTACAAAAAAAATATAGAGTCCCCAAGGGAAGGAGCTCCTCTACTGTCTTTCCAACCCTCCGCACTGTCTTCTCCGAGCCGTCCTCTTCACAGATCTCCTTTTGCTGCTTTTCTTTAATAGCTCACACTCCACACACACACACTTGCACTGAAAAGTGAGCTACAGCCAGGCCTCATTGCAGTCTTTGGCAGATGAAAGAATTAAGAACCCACTTTACTCTTGCCCCTCTTCGTTGTCCTAAGTCACCTAACCCTAGAGGACGAATCGTCGATCTCATCTTCTCAAGCTACGGCCTTCCTGCCTGACTTATTTTGCAATCAAGGCCCGTTTGCTCACGCGCAATGTCCATCTTCTTCGCTTCAAGGTACTCCCTTTCCTCCGGCTGCTGCTTCGTATTTTGCTTGCTAGCCGTTGCTGCGATTTGCCCTGTCTTCTCCTTCTCCTTTTCTAAATTTGACAAAGACGACCCTGCCTTTGCTTCGCAAATATCGTTGCTGGGCGATGCCGTGGTCGTGGACGGTGACTCCTCTTTGAGAATCACTCGCCCCATGGCCTCCAGCTCTGGTCGAATCATGTTCAACAGGCTTGTCGAGTTGTCCGGCAAAAACCCCCAAAAGATCGTAGCTTTCAGCGCCCACTTCTCCTTCTCCATCTCCCCCGGCCACAGCGACGGCCTCGCCTTCCTGCTCGTCCCTAAATGCCTCCGACAGAAATCACTCGGTGGGTTGCCCTCCCTGGGGGTTTTCCCTGGTGTCGTCGCCGTGGAGTTTGATACCTCGCTCGATCCCGAGTTTCGGGACCCCAACGCCAACCATATCGGAATCGATATCGGAAACCTCGTCTCAGTCAGTGCCAGAGACGCCTCGGAGGCTGACTTGGTCCTCAACGGTGGGGAGAAACTGTACGCTTGGGTCAGTTACGACTTAAACTCCAAAGAGCTCCTGGTCAAGGTGAGCAAATCGGAAGCTTTCAGGCCTTCTGAGCCACTCATCTCTTACCATTTTGACCTGCCGGAGATCTTCAGAGATGGGTTCTATGTGGGTCTGAGTTCGTCGAGCAAGAATGCTACCGGGGCTACCTCTATCTACTCCTGGAGCTTCAAACTGAGGCGCATTCCGAGTTCGATGCACTCTGAGCCATTGGATCCTCAGGCCATATCAGAGGTCGCAAAGCCTCTAATTGTCCAGTCTCGGAATGATCATCTTTTGCGGGTTCTCGGGGGGATGATATTTGGTGCCGGATGTGGAGCCTTCGTGGCCATTCTTGTGCTCGTCTTCTGGTCGGCCTTCTTGGAGAAGAGGCGTCGTGCGACTCCCCAGGTGTATCCTGCATATCCGGTGGAGGTAGGATATGAGGAAATTGTATTGAACGGTGACAAGAGTGGTGTTGATGGTAAGAAATTTAAGAACGAGGAAGCTCTCAATAATGTATCAGGCGGGAAAGTTTGATGATCCTTAGTCTATGTATGCTCCCATGTTTATACAGTTGCTGTAATTTTGATTACCAACCTTGTACCAGTGAAGTCCCTTCATGGCTTCATGTCGTGAACGTTAGACATGAATCTGATGTGCCTTCTGTGTCTCTACTTTTAGTGGTAATTGTAGATATATTTTTTTTCATTTTGCAAATTCTACTGTTCATGACCCTCTAAATGAAAATCATTTGAGCATTCTATGCTTTCATATTTTTTGTTAATTGAAGCTAAGCAGTTTGAGATTTTATACTTCTGTCTCTTTGCTCTACCAATTTAAACTTCACTTGTAACTGTCTGGTTTTGCATGGAATGTAAGCTTCATAATGTTTGTCCTTCATGAGGTGTTACTGGCGTACTGCTGCTTTTACGGAGGTTTGTCATTTGTGTTTGTAGCTCTTGCTGAAAGTTTGGGAGCTTTGTCTTTTCTTGGTGTTGCTAGTTGCCATCATATTTTGCTAAGGAGGCATGCGTCCCATATTTGTAGAACTAAAGATGGCAGATCAGAACTGTTATCAGTGGGGAATGTCAACAGACTTTTCGGTCCAGTTCTTTCATGTTGAAACTAGTACCTAATTTTATGCCATTAAGGGGTGTGTCTAATTCGGGACGGACAAGCAATTGTCCTCCTAGTTGGGATGACTGGGGGCAAAAAGTAAACGACTGAGGATCATAAGTTGTTTGAGAAATTTTTGCTTGAAATTACAGCATTGAAAAGATTCTGTCTCGCTCCAATATTTCTGTGGGAGAAATAGCAACCAATATTTCATTCACAGAGGACAAGGACGGCATATCTTTCACAAAAGGAAACGAATAGGCAACCATTATTTATTGATGAAGAGATTTCTGTTTTACAATATTACTGTCGGTCTCTGCTGTTCATACCCAAATTTGCCTGCAATATTATACACGCATACATGCAGTAGCTCATCTTCCCTCTCAATTCCGGATGGTTGAGGACACAGTTTTTTCGTCCATATGAAAGTTAATCAGATGTTATTATGTGGAACATATGATTAGAGCGGGGCTAATCAGAAGAAATGTGCAATAACGTTTCTATTTCATACACATGAAAATTCTGAAGACCAGTGGGACTGTTTCTGCATCATGTAAATGATATAGAAAAAACGATCCATCACACGGAACTAAAACAAATTCCATCTTCTCGTCACTTTTGTACATTTGAAATGCGATTCTAACTAAAGGCCCTTGAGCATATGTCGTCTCGGCCATTACACAAAAAAAATACATCCGGTGCCACTAATTAAAGCCTTGCTTTGTATTTTTCACAATTCATGGCAATTCTTCAATAGGTTGACTTCTTTCGGAGATGCATCCCATACATTGATTACTAAAAGAAGTTTAATAAACAAGTTTAAAAGGAACTAGTGTAGTAATAGTTCTATATTAATAGCTTCATTTGAAAAAAAAAATCTCATATTAATAACTTGGCTCAATATTGATGTTGGGTACTTAAGGTCTATTACATAATAAGTTAATCTCACCAATGAATAAAAACTACTCCCTTTGTCCCCCATTGAAAACCTAACTATTATTGTAGAAGAGGGAGCACTATTTTTCCAAATAAAATTATTAATGCAGGACGGAGAAAATAATTGATCAAATTGTTTTTTTTGTTTTTGGTTGGCAATCAAGCTGCCAAAATGAAAGGTAAATAACTTGTATAAGAAAGGAAAAGCAAATAAAGGCAAGATGTCAGGTGGAGATGTATATTACGTCCATCGTTTCCAGCATAATTGACAAGCTTCAAGGCCTGGAGGACAGAAACCTGCCACTTAGCATTTGGAAGTTGCCCTCCCTCTTGATTTAAAATTTATAACACGGCACCTATATATGGACTCTCTCTCTCATCTTCACTGCTGTTCAATTGCTTATTAATGCAACTACCTTATTGCCCCAAAAAATTATGTTGACCTAATATTTTGTTTTTTTGTCAAGTCAAGGTAATTGAGTTTGTTAGAACAAATCATTTTAAAAAAAATCAGGAGCAACAGATTGGGGGTGCCGGGTGCGTAGCCAAAAAAAGATAGGACAAATAATGAAAGCTGAATTACGCCACTTTTTCTACATTAAAAATCTACTCTAACCTTTTACATAGAGAAGGTGAGTTATACTTTAACAAAAATATTTATTTTTCAGTCTTAATAGACTTTTGGTTTAGAAAAAATAGAGTAAAAATATTGTTTGAAATAAAAACAATTCATGGGTAACCAAGTTGGAGGAATTATACTAGATGAAGCTTAAAAATATTTTTTTTCTTGCATAACTAATGGGCATTGGGAAGGGAAACAAATGAATTGTTGGATTTGATTTTCAAATGAAAAATGCTTTGGTGACGTTTTCATCATCTCAAAACTATTGATGAGTGGGACCCATAAAAATGGGTCACACTTATCAACAGTTTTAAAAAGATAAAGTAACTTTTTAACTTTGAGACATAATAACATTACTCTTTTCAAATTTCCCTTTCGCTATTTTTTTGGGTGATGTGGCAACATTTCATTGTTGGTCGTTTGGAAATTAATCAACCAATTTTTCAAGGCTTGGTGATTAACAAGAAAAAGTTGTTATATCACTTAAAAAATAGTAAGGCTTGATGACCAACAATAAGAAGCTGTTATATCACTTAAAAAATAGTGAGAGAGAAAATAACAAAGACAACAGTTTCTATGTTCCTCTTCTACATGTCCATTCGTATAATAAGTGGCCAGAAAAGTATTATTTAAAATACACTACTTAAGCAGAGTAAGACAAAATTGATCAAGGAAACTTGAAAAGCATATAACAACAAAACGAACCACAAATTCACGGACTTAATAGAAAGGGGGGAAGTCCACTCAATTACGAAACGGCGGGTCACTTTTAGGTGGACCCATAAACAGAAAACTCTGCTCAATTGAATGACTAGGCTTGACCGCTTGAGTATCCTCGAAGATAAAATCGACCACATTAGTGAACTCTTGACTCGCAACTGCCAAGCGAAGCTACAGCGCCAGCGTCTGCACAGACGACCTGATGCATCGTTCTGCGTTGAGATATATTCCATGCCCAATTGCCTGCCTGCTCCGGAAACCTAAGTACTTGAAGAAATGTAACGAAACCAGAATGATGGTTCTAACCGTGGAAACATGCGAGCGGGCAAGTGGTAGGTTGTAACCAACCAAATCAGAACGGACGAGGGTGATGCAATGCAATTCCAGATAGGCTATCGCATTGTATTGGTTAGAATTTGTTCTGTCGACTAATGATTAAAGAGAGCATAAAGGAGCACTCATTCGTGCAGATTCGATATATGCCTCCCGTGTCCCTGTTCTTTTTAGAAAAGGCTCATCCGACAAGAGGCAGCGAAATTCTGTGGTTATCCTCAAAGTGGAGAAAAAGTGGAGAATCCAACAACACGTTACACATGCTTCGCTCATGAAAGGTGGATGCACGTTCGCTCATGAAAGGCGACACGACATGAAAAGTTCTTGGACAATTGATGTGGAATTGGGACTGAGAACTTGTTCGGTTCCTCAGACTGTAGCACCATCCTTCTTCCGTGACCGTGAGCCCACACTATTGTCCGTGTCATACTTACATTCTTCCCAAAAGGATAGGGATATTCTCACAATATAAGTACCCATATAAACTCACACTAGAGTTTTGATTGGCCTTCCCTAATTAACAATAAATTCACACTGACGATTCCATATACGACACGCCAGAAGTAATGCGCATGGCCTTGCGCATTGCCGGGAGCGCGCATTTTCACCCCACACCGGGACCGTCGTCACCTGTAGGTATTTCGGGAAACAGACGTTTTCAACGCTTCGTAGTGAACCTAACTTAAAGAATACATGGAAGAAAAAATCGACGATACATAATGTCATAAAGAGGAATTGGGTCATTGAATGCTTTCCATGTCATTAACCATTTTCTTTTGATGGGAGTAAAAATATTCCCTCCAAAGAGACTACAAAAGCTAACAGATTATACGAGTCAGCTGTTTGAGTATTACCCATCAAATCTTCAATCTAAACATAAGAAGTCTCAATTGCTCGATGGGCTAGCTTGTGGGCAGCTCAATTTTTTTCTCTATTCACATGAGTAAAACTAAGCAAAGTGTCAAAACACTTTTAGCTTGATCGGAACATGACCTTCAAAAAATATGTCCCCTATTATTCTAGTTGCGATTAGAGTTTTCTATTTCATGAGCACATGAAACACATTGTTCTTAGCAACCTGATCAATGAAGGGTTTGATGGCTTAGTTTTCATTTTCTCTCTTCTAAATATGTTGATTTCCACATTACCAAAAAAAAACTTGATTTCCTTTATTTTTCTTGGCAACCTTTTCCTCGTAATTAATTTTAATGTTTCTATATTTTTGCCTTGAATTGAAAGTTCTTCCCAATCAATTTTTCTGTCATGGATAAACAAAGTAATGATCTTTCTGTCTTATAGTAATAAATATATTTAAAAAATAATAATTTATATTAATCAGTAAAACCCACATTTAAGATAATAAGAGAAAATAAATTTATAATATTTTTTTAAGAAAAAAATAAAACTATTAATATATAATATTTTTTTTAAAAACTGTGGGACTGAGGGAATGATACTCTACATTAATTATTACATCGTGCGGGCCCCACATGGCCATGCATATCTCCGCATACGGCGCGTACTTATGTTCCATATTAATTGTCCTATTTTCATTAAGTAAATGAAATAATTAATATAGGACAGAGAGGCGCGCACGCCTATAAAGTTCGGGAGCGAGATCCCGGGAAGTCTGAACGATTAAACTAGAACCCGGGAGGGAAAGAAGCGGGAGGGGGCCGAGACGGAAGCGAATCGGAGCAAAGGTCTCTAATTGGTTGCCCCTCCGAAAAAGACGGCGGAGAGAGGCGGACTGGCGGAAGAGGCGGCGACTCAGTAGGGCCTGTCCGGCTCCTCGCTATTTTACGCTGGAGTTGACCTTATTACCTTCCTCCTCTTCTCCCTCGATCGAACAAACTTCGTCGTCCTCTGCTTGGCTTCTTGGGGCGGCGGAAGCGGCCATGGCCAATTTCGATGAGCTTGAGTCCGCTTCGTCCGCCGACAAGATCCACGCCGAGGATAGGCTGGCTATTGATGCCTCCAACAACACCGCCCACCAGATTAGCCACGGTGACTTGCCCGTTTGCTTTTATTATGAAAAAGGATTATGTTCAATGTTTGATTGGAAAAAGGCTCCTGTTTTCTCTCTCAACGGCTTAGATCGTTTTTTCCCCTCTTTTCATAGCTCTTGCTCCATTTGTTTCTAATTGGAACGAATAATTCTATTTGGGCGGAGAATTTTGTATTAATTTTGTCTTTAAATTTTCAGTTTTTATCATATCGAGAAAGTTTTTGATAAAATATCTAGAATGAATTAGTTCATGCTAAAAAATGTCACGAGTGATTTTCTAAAGCATTACTACTTTTAGTGGGCAGTTTACTCAATACGTTTAGAAGTGTTCTATTACGCTCTTCAGAGCAGCGCATATTGTTGCAGCTGTTGATGCCCCTTTACATAGTCGATCTCTTACTATTATTGATTCAAAATACTTTCGTTTGTTGGTAGTTTCGATGTGGACCTAATAGTTTTTTTGTTTAGATGTCTCGCTTTTCAGAGTGAAAAAAAATCCCACCATTGGCTCGTGAGAAATTAAAATTTATCACTTGACTTTTTCACTATTAAATAGGTTTGCACCTTGAATTATGAGTAAGTAAACGTTTTTCTGCTATCCCTCCACTCTGTTATGCATGTGAATATAGAGGATCACTCGATTTGGAAGTCTTGGATTCTTCATGTTAAGATCTCACCAGATTTATGCTCTTCATCCTTTTTTCGTCTTAAAAATACTGTATATATTATTCTAAAGCTTTTGAAATTTAGAGAAGAACTTGGGCTTCTGTTGAAGCCTTAAAGATTGTCACTATCCATGACAAATTTACAATATCTTGGACAACTGCCTTCTATATCAAGGTGGGAGAATGGTTACCAGTGGTCTGATTAACTGATTGTCTTAAGACAATAGAACTATAACTATAAGTTCTGATTCATTTTTCTCGTACATGGTGACCTTTTGATAGTTATGTGATGAAAACACTCGTATATGGTGACCTTTTGATAGTTATGTGATAAAAAATAACCTTACTCTTTTGCTGTTGTACTTATTTTTCAGATCCTTGGTATCAAGTGGCTTTTGTCCTAACAACTGGTGTGAACAGTGCATATGTTTTGGGATATTCTGGCACCGTTATGGTTCCTCTGGGATGGATTGGTGGTGTTGTGGGCTTAATTTTAGCTGCAGCAATATCTCTATATGCGAGTATTCTTCTTGCTCGCCTTCATGAAGTTGGCGGAAAGCGCCAGATCAGATACAGAGATCTTGCAGGCCATATATATGGTATCATATCATAATTTCTTCTCCTTTCTATGTTTTTTCCGTTGTATGTTTTACATATTATTTGAAAAACATTGAATCATTAAGTCTAGTGATCCTCCTCCTTGTGGTTACGTATGGACATCTCAAGGTGTCCTTGCCCCTTTGGGGAGGTTGTAAGCATTCACTCACAGCAGTCATACTTTCTGCAGCCCAACCCTACCAAAAATTGACAGTAATTAAACCTTTTATAATTTTTTTATTTCTTTGTTTTTTGACTTTCTTTTTGAATTTTCATTTATGTAATTCAAATTAACTTTTTTATTCTGATGTTTATTGCAGGTCAGAAGATGTACTCGATAACATGGGCACTGCAGTATATAAACCTATTTATGATAAACATAGGATATATTATATTGGCTGGACAGGCTTTAAAGGTGGGTTTACCATATAGTGCTTGCTCATATTCAACTCATCTAATTGTTTTGCCTGGTGAGATTTTTGTGTTTTACGCTAGACATGATCAAAGTATTTATCTTTTAAAAATAAGTGTTGGAAGAGGCACTAGAACTAAATTCTGAAAATTCGGTCGCACAGAGATAGGCCATAAATCAGTTCTATATAGAGTTTTCCCTCCTAATGTATGCATGGAATTCTTTGGATATGCTATTTATATTTGCTTCCCTTTAGGTCTGTAATATTCAGATACTTATCTTTTAGCTGGGTGATTGTAGGCAATATATGTTCTCTACAGTGATGCTGATGTCTTGAAGCTACCCTACTGTATTACAATAGCTGGGCTTGTTTGTGCATTATTTGCTTTTGGCATTCCTCATTTGTCAGCTTTGAGGATTTGGCTTGGCTTCTCTACCTCCCTTAGCCTTGTATACATCATTGCTGCATTTGTTCTGTCACTAAGAGATGGTATTTAGTCTTTCAACTCTTATAAAAAGTTGATATTTTTCGCCTAAGACAAGCTGTACATGATTTGTATAAACGATTATATTGGTGATAGCTACATTCTTTACAGTAGATTACTAATATTCTGAGCTAGTCTAACCCAGTTGCACATTTTAGAGGACATGCTTTTAAAACACTGACTGCTAATGTGTGTGAAATAACTAGACAACCTACGTGGTTTTTCATGATCACCTGTCTGTTTCTTGTTGAACTCAACTTGTAGGACTTGAAGCTGAAGCTTCATTTCTTTGATTTTTATGCTTATAATTTTTTTTCTTTTTTTTATTAATATTATGGTATATAGACTGCAAATTTTATACAGAGATTCACTTGAACTTTGACCAACCACAATGTGGGACTGATAACCCATTGTTTAGGCTATGACAAGGTTGCATGACATGTTAGATGTTTAATCTCTTATTTAAGATTTTAGTAATGCCATTATATACGTTATTTTATTGGCAATTTTTTATTAGGCTGCGCTGATTTGGTAAGTGCCTTAGAAATGTTGCTGTATGTGTATAACTGCCTTGTGCAATTGTTAAAATGCTTACTTCCACACAATATATTAAATTCATCTGATTTCAGCATTAATTGTCTGACTTTGATTTTGCTTTTGGGTATGCTAATGAATGGGGTTTTGCACAACAATTATATCAGGGTTGCATGCTCCTGAGCGAGATTATGGCACACATGGCACAAAGGCTTCCAAGGTTTTTAGCACTATCGGTGCTGCTGCTACACTCGTTTTTGCCTATAACACGGGAATGCTACCAGAAATCCAGGTAGCCAACAGTTGTCATTTTCGTCTTGACAGAGGCTGAGCTTCACTGAAATGATTCTAATTGAACCAAAAATCAACACAAAATATTTGAAGTGCATACTGTGGATCTTTTTGTCAGAAAGATGAAGGAATATAAGGAAGCTTTGAACTTAATTTTGCCTTTGTGTGATGGGCAGTGAAAATAAATTGTATACTGGAAAATGCCTTCTCGCATTTGCAGACCGAAATGGCCAAAATTTCCAAAAGCTCAAGCTTAGGAACTGCAGATTTTTTTTCTTTTTAATTTTTATACTTAAGAAACATTGTTATATATTTATCTCGATTCTTGAGGGCCAGAAGTTTTCCATTCAGTATGGTGCTGATTTTGTGAGCTAATTCTTTCCACAGGCAACAGTAAAACCTCCTGTTATCAGGAACATGGAGAAAGCACTCTACTTTCAGTTTACAATAGGACTTTTACCATTATACGCAGTCATCTTCATGGGTTACTGGGCTTATGGATCTTCTGCTTCACCATATCTTCTTAACAGTGTTACAGGCCCTCTTTGGGTGAAAACAATAGCTAACTTGGCAGCCTTCCTGAATACAGTCATCGCTCTACATGTAATCTGTCATTTTGTGCTTCTTTGCGTATTGCATTCAGAATGAACAATTGAATATATGCATCAAATATGACAGAATAACTTTCTTGGATATTATTTCTACCTTCAAGACTTGTGGAAGTCCTTGTACTTTGGTTAGTTCACTAATACTTGCCTCTTCACATTGCAGATATTTGCGAGCCCTATGTATGAATATTTGGATACCAAGTATGGAAGAGGCAAAGGAAACCCTTTTTCTTTTCACAACCTCTCGTTCAGAATCTTTGTTAGAGGAGGTTACCTCGCAGGGACAACATTTATCGCTGCTCTTTTGCCTTTCCTTGGAGATTTCATGAGTCTAACTGGGGCCGTGAGCACTTTCCCACTTACTTTTGTGCTTGCAAATCATATGTACTTAACTGTGAAGAGGAACAAGCTATCAGCCTTGCAGAAAGGTTGGCATTGGTTAAATGTCTGTGGTTTCAGTTGCGTAGCAGTTGCAGCGGCTGTGGCAGCGGTTCGGCTCATCATTGTGGATTCGAAGACGTATCATCTTTTTGCTGATCTTTAGGGTCTGATAATCTGGTTTATCCTCCTATTAAGCTCATTCTTAGGGGTAGTTGTACGTACCACATGTAGATGGTGGTGACATACCGGTCGTCATAACGAAGTTTGATCTCTAAGTTTGGTGTGGATTATTGCGGGAAACCGTGGGGGGGGCAGTGAAATGGTATTGTGCCTCAGAAAAAAAAACCAACAGAAAAGGCATCTGCAATCAATTATATAATGGTTGTGGCTTTATGCATGGAGGGGTCCTGAATTTAGATCTTTGCAGATTGATCATTTTTGTTATTTCTTCCTTTTTTGGGGAACTATTTTTATAATTATATTGGACTTGGGAATATTTTGTAACTATTTTTATCTTTGTATGTTCAATTTGGGAATTGCTAATGCTATTGTGATGGTGCGTTGTTTAAAATTAATACTAATAATTTATTTTTTTAATTTCTTTGTTACATGACAATTCTAAGAAATTTTTTATTTTATATTTTGTACTTGACAATTAAGGCTATTAATGTGCCGAGCTAGCTCGTTGGGCAGGCCCAATTTGGCTTGGCTTCGCTTGAACTAGGCTGATTCAAATCGAGCTCGGTTCAAACTCTATTTAAGCTCAAATAGGCTCGAGTCGAGTTCAAGCATAGCCTTACTCAACTTAGTTGGGTTCAAATAAAATTTGAACTCTACTCGGCTTGAACTTGAACCCGAATATAAATTTAAAATTATATATAAATAATATATATGTTACATAGATATAATTATTAATTTAAATATATATTTATGGCATATATAATAAGACATGTAATTATATATATATATATATATATATATATAATAATAATATTATGTATCATATATGATATATGAGACTTGTTTATATGAGC
The DNA here is from genome assembly GCA_035235625.1 of Saururus chinensis. NCBI lineage: Eukaryota > Viridiplantae > Streptophyta > Magnoliopsida > Piperales > Saururaceae > Saururus > Saururus chinensis. The sequence continues at coordinate 42,464,611 of CP141145.1, forward strand.
CAAGGCTACATATTATTACGTGAATCCTAACATCGTATGCCGTAAGATTTTAATCAACAAACACACATAACTTGGGGAAGATTAATTTTTGGATATCAATTTGATGACCCATGATGCCTTGACTTACATTTACTTGCATGAGCTTAAATTCATATAATTTTTTTTCATGATGTATTCTCATTAAATTTTGATGGATGTATAATGTGTATGTTTGATATATAATTTTTGAAATTAAAAATATTAGAGACACAAACACTAACATACTCCTTCTATCATAAACTAATAGTTTCATTTGGTTTTTCAAAATGAATTCAAATTAGTACAATTAAAAAACCAAATGGAGCCAATTAATATAGGACAGATGGTTAATATGATATCATATATTCTTTTTCAAAAGTTGAAGCATGATGCGGAGACCAACCTCAACTTAAAGAATATTTCTTTTTTTATATGTACTTAAAATTTTTTAGAGGCTTACCAAGGCTTAAGAATAATTCTTTTTATGAATGATTTATAAGTATATAAAGAAAAAAATGAAGAAGTAGATGGTAATGTTACCTAAGTGAATTTCTATTTTTATAATTTTTTAGTAATTATATGCACATACAAAGATAAAAAATAGTAATATGACATATTTTTAAAACATTTGTAACTAAAACTTATTTGTCATAGTTTTTTTCTTTCTTAGTAACTGTAATCAATTGATTGAAATGTAGTCATAATACTTATTAAAGTGTATTAATTAATATTTAATATTAAAAGTATCTAACCATGTGTGATACTTTGGGGACATTTGGAAAGCAATTTAAAGTAGAAAGATAATTAATTTATAAAAAAATTAATTTTTGACAAAAAAAGTAAAAATACATGACGTTTGGATAAGGTTTTTATTAAATAATTTTTTTAAAAAAATAAATTTTAGCTCATTTTGATTTACATGTAAAAATAACAAAAATATTTTTCAACATAATAGATAAAACATCTTTGACTAATGAGTAAAATATCTTTTCACACATTTTTAAGCTAGAAATATCTTTCTTCGTGAACTCACCCCAAGCCTTTCGTATAATTCTTCGTATAATTTTTCATATAATTTATATTTAAATATATTTTACTTTTTTTTAGTTCGAGTCTAAATAAATAATTCACTTATTGCAGTTCAAGCTTGAGTGGAGCTCTTAATTTCCAATTTAAGCTGAGCTCGAGCTAAAAATTTCAAACTTCTTCCCGCTTCAAGTTGAATTTTGAAATATAATATAGACGTTATATCAAGAAGTCTACTGAAATTTTATACCAAAAGAAAAAAATACTTTGATGATGTTAAAATAGTACTTTATTATTTTTAAATAATTGATGTGTAGGACCATACATCAATCATTTGAAAATGATGAAGTGATATTTTGACTACTCAAAAAAGAACCGTCGGAAGGCACAAATAGCGAAATGACTTATCATCCCGATTGGTTGATTAATCAATAATTGACCCAGGAGGACGACCTTTTGTCAGATTCCATTTTTATCGTTACTTAGGTCAAACCAGCAACCGTGGAGTGACAACGTCCGCAGAGCTGTCAAGCAATTCTCTCCATTCATTTTTCCTCCAAGGAGCAGAGTCGTCCTCGGCATCTAGGCTCAATCTCCTCTGCTTCTGTATCCCCTCCATTTCTTTTACTCTACCACGACTCTGCATCTAGGCTATCAAACTCCTCTGCTTCTGTATTTACTATAGAACTGGGAAAATGGGCATCGTTTTCGGGAAGATTGAGGTGGAGACACCCAAGTTTGAAGTCCTCCAAGCATCCCCAGATTACGAAATTCGCAAGTACCCGCCCTCTATTGTGGCAGAAGTCACATATGATCCTGCTCAGGTCCGTGGCGACCGAGATGGCGGCTTCACCATCCTTGCGAACTACATAGGAGCTTTTGGCAACCCACAGAACAAGAAGCCCGAGAAGATCTCAATGACTGCACCTGTTATAACCAAGATTCCAGAAAATACAGGCGAAAATATTGCAATGACAGCCCCTGTCATAACCAAAGCGGCAGAGAAGTTCGGTGAGAAAATTGCCATGACTGCGCCGGTCATCACGGAAGGCAGTGACACGGTGACGATGCAGTTCGTCTTGCCATCAAAATACACCAGGGCCGACGAGGTGCCAGCTCCAATCGACGAGAGGGTGGTCATACGAGAGGAAGCCGAGAGGAAATATGGGGTGGTGAGGTTTAATGGAATAGCCACGGATAAGGTGGTAGAGGAGAAGGTGGAGAAGCTGCGGCAGAGCTTGGAGAGGGACGGGTACCAGGTGACTGGTAAGCATTTGCTGGCTAGATACAATCCTCCATGGACGCTGCCGGTTTTCAGGACAAACGAGGTCATGTTACCAGTTGAATGATTTTGGCCTACATGTACACGGCGAAACAAATCCGTCAGTTAATTGGTTTGCTGTTTCAAGTTTTACATCGTTAGATAATTAAACGTTGTTCAATAAAACGAAATGATCGTTGTATATGTTTGCCAGATTAAGTGTGGACTATAGTGTAGTGTTAAGCCTATGATAAGGGAAAATCAAATCATACACCATACAATGCTTGCGGTTATCAGATGATTTCCTTCGTAGCAAACGGGTGAATATCACACCTTATTATGGTCAGCGGTCACAGGTACATAGCTTTACCTAATATTTATACCCTTGATGACCTGATTACAACGTTTAATCCGTAGTTTATTTTCGCGGCCTTCCCTCTCATATGCGTAAAAAAAACAAGCAATAAACCAATACAGTAATCTCTGACATAAAAGGCTCCGCCCAATGCCATGTAAATTCAGTCAGTCAGTTACAATAATAGAAAGAGGGTAGGGGCTGATCTACCAAGTTGCTGCTCAAGCTCTCAGAGCTCTCTCTAATTTGTCTTCACCAATTCTCTATTAACCATGATCGCCCTATCTTCTCCTTTATATAGATTTAGCCTTGGCTGGTCCGTATCACGCTAAAAATACAATAGTCGAGCTCAATAATACAAGAGTCTTTTCCTATTTCAACTATCCTAGCCTAATAGGGGCATCACAATACAAATCAGGAAACTAAGTAAGAATCTATCTTCAGTTAGGAGTTTAGCGCCCAGTTGCCTTTTAGAGTATTTGTTCAAGGAAGTTAGTGTATTACCTTCTCCCCGCACTCAGTCTGACTAAGCTACAAGACTGTCTCTTAGCAGCCTTAAGAATTTGTTTTAAAGGGGTTGTGGTGCCCAATATGCCACTTAGAGTCCTATCTATATAGGGACTCTGTCTCAGCCTACTCTGTAAGGCGAGTGTGCATTCGAAACTACTCTTCCATCTATACCCAAAGAGTTACCACCCCATTATTTATACGAAAAGTGAAAAAATTAGCACCAGCCCACCCTACGTATATACAAATGGATAAATATCTATCCATTATATAAATGCAGGTGAGGTAGCCGAAACATAGTAGAAGGCTTCTCATCTTTGCGCGTGTCATGCCAAGGATGACTGACTGAGACATAACAAAAGTTGACACCTCTTAACAAAAGAAAAGTTGACACTAGTATGTTCCAGACTAGGACATCGCATATTGTGTTGGCGGTATATTTTACTAGACACGAACATCAGCATGGTTTAATTGACAGTGCTAGTATCTAACATACAGTGATGATATGTTATTTGATGAGCGGTTAAATACACCGCCGCGCCAACATAGTATGTGGCGCACATTTAACAATTTCTCTAAAGCTTTTTTTTTTTAAGAAAATTTTCATTGGATCGTGAAAGGGAGTGAAACTATCCATGAAAACGCGCCACGGCGAAGGCTTTCGACATTTGTGTGGGCTTTTTGAGGGTGGGGCCGGTAGTGGGCTGTTCGGTTGGCCCAGAGGGCAGTGACATCCTCATATAACGAATGGGCTGAGCCGAAAGTTGAAGCGATGAGGAGAAGATAAATGGAATGACACTGGCGCGCACCACCGGGGCTGAACTCTGAAGCAGGAGATACACACGAGCAGGGGACGAAGCGGCAAAAGCCCTAATCTTGCTCGCTCCACTGCAGCGATGGAAGTGATGAAGACTCGAATCTAATCTTACCGTCCATGGCATCTCTCCATGTATTGTCTTCCATCGCTCCTTCATCTCTGCAGTCGCCTGCCCCAGAGGCAGCTAGACTTTCAACTCCTCCCAACCGGGGGAAAGTTCAAGCTTGGAAGGTTCTTGTTCCTGCTCCTTTGAAATCAAAGTCAAAGTCGAATTTGATATGTATTTCGTTCGCACAAAGATGGCGAAGAACTGAGGTAGCTCGAGCGGTCATCAATGGGGACAATGCAGCTGACCCTTCAGTTAGGAAAACCACCCGCCGTGGTAGGAGAAAGACAGATGCTTCACCCTCGGCTAGTCCTCCGACGAGAAGAACGAGGCGGTCGAAGAAGAAGCCAGAAGGAACAGACCGTGAAAACGAAGAAGGGGGAAGTGGAAGTGTTGAAGCGAAGTCGAAGGAGACGGCGAGGCATGCAAACGAAGCAGACGAGGATGAACTGGAGGAAGAGGACTACGATGACGGGATGGATTTCCCCTACGAATCCCCTCCGTTGATTTGCTGTTTCGGTGCTGCGCAGCGAGAATTTATCCCGACGGTGAGGGTCTCGGATCGGCAGATGGACCCGGACAAGTACTCGTCGTGGAAGGGGCTCCAGTGGGACCCTCCGGAGTTCGGGAGGGCCCCCGGTGGGCCGCCTTCGAACGTGGCCATATCGCACGTCAGGCTTGGCGGCCGGGCGGCCTTCATGGGGAAGGTGGGAGACGATGATTTTGGCAACGACCTGGTTTTGATGATGAACAAGGAGAGGGTTCAGACCCGGGCAGTAAAGATTAACGAATCGGTGAAGACTGCCACCTCCTATATGAAGATTGGATTCGAGAGCGGTAAGATGAAAGCGGAGACGAGGAAAGGGAGTGCGGAGGATTCGCTACTCAGATCAGAGATTAATCTCGCAGTGTTGAAGGAAGTAAGCTTTCACTGAATTTTTGCAGTTTATACTAATTGTAGCATTTTTTTATGTAACCAATCGAAGGAATATCAATGGCACTCTATTAATAGCGAGAATTGTATCTTATACTCCGTACTTGTTTATAATCATGAAGATGAGTAAAAGATGGATATTTGTATATCATCTAAGGGACATCTTCGTGCTCTTGACTTAAATCTAAGTTTCTCTGCTCACCAATTGAATGAGCACAATATTACTGATATCAGTTTAGCCAAAATTGTTTGCACCAGAAATTGCTTCAATTAGTGTATAGCATTTTTCGTGCTTTACTCACTTTTGTTAATCAAATGAATCACTATAAGCTGTTGTTTCTGTTCTAGTTTACTTTTATCTTCAGATACTTTTTAGTTTTTACTGTAATTTGCTATGACTTGCTGCTGATACTGGACTTGTATAATTTTTTTTTTCAATGAATACGCAGGCTAGGATATTTTATTTCAATTCAGAGGTTCTATTATCACCATCTATGGACGCAGCCCTTTTCATGGCTATAAAATGGTCGAAGAAATTTGGTGGTCTCATTTTCTTTGATTTGAATTTGCCATTACCACTTTGGGAGTCGCGGGATAATACGAGGGAGGTAATCAAGAAAGCATGGGAACAAGCGAACATAATTGAGGTGACTAAACTAGAATTAGAATTTCTTTTAGACGAGGATCACTATGAAAGAAGAAGAAACTACAGACCCCAGTATTATGCTGAATCTTATGAGCAGACAAAGAGCAGGAGGGACTATTACCATTACACTCGTAGGGAAATTTCTTCTTTATGGCATGACAACATAAAAATGCTGTTTGTGACGGATGGGACGATGAGGATTCATTATTACACTCCTGAATTTGATGGTGTGGTTGTGGGAACAGAGGACGTCCTCATAACTCCTTTTACCTGTGACAGAACTGGTTCAGGTGATGCACTTGTGGCCGGAATAATGAGAAAACTTACTGTGCATCCGGAGATGCTTGAGGATCAGGATCTATTAGAGAGACAGCTTCGGTTTGCAATTGCTGCTGGTATTATATCGCAGTGGACTATTGGTGCTGTAAGAGGTTTTCCCACAGAGAGTGCGACACAGAATCTGAAGGAGCAAGTTTATGTGCCTTCTATGTGGTAGAGTTGTCAGCAGGAGGGAGCTAGTTAAGCCACAATACGCAATACATGAGATGAGAAGCATCCTTGCAGTTTTATTTATTTAGAACCCCTGGGTGAGCAGGGTAACAATTTTTATTCCAAAGGATTCAAGGACTTGGCTAAACATAGTGAGCTTGTATACCTAAAATGTACTTTTCAAATGTTGACGCAATACAAAAAGCTGTCTGAACTGAACTATCTTTGGAGTTTGTGTTGTGTTGTACGTGTGTGTGGTTTCCATACGACTCGAAATATGCAAGTCCCCCGGTAATTGGATTTATGCATTTTGTGCACCTACCTATTGTTAAGCTCTCAGAAGTTCAGGAACTCATTGCATAACAGAATTTTAGTCTTTAGAACCTGCAGGGTTCTGTCATCTTCTCAGGTTACTTTTCCGGCACATCCAATGATGTTCCAACGACCAAATCGGTATTTGGTATTTCAGGCTTGAGCATAAAGTACCCACGAAAAGCGAAACATTTCCTTTGCATCCGGATCAATTGATGTTCATCAGGAGAAGCTTAAGCGTTTTCATGCCACACTGATAATGAGCCAAGGGTAGGAACTATAGAAGCCTTTCATCTATGAGATTTATGACACACATACTAATATCAGTCTGATCTTAATAATTATCTTAAATATTAAAGGCTCTTAAATATTTAAATGCTCACATTAGCAGCGTACGCTGGCTTATTGTCACAAACGCTTCCTTCAACCTAAAGCCGGTCACAATGTAGCAAAAAGGAAGAACATGGTATCAATGGCTCCATATGATAGAGAGAGGGGTAGAGAGACTATGATAGAGAGAGGTAGAGAGACTGGGGAGGGCAAAAAGATGGGGCTCCCCTCTCAGTGTCTAATATGTATAGGGATAAAACCAAAACCACGTATGACTTCGGATCGTAACAGTATTATCAGTGTTGTTGACTGAGCAACCAACCAACAGGCCTTCCTTTCCCTGCAAACGTGCGGCCCTGTACTTAAGCTTCTTTTATAAATCGAACTTTCATTGAAGACGTGCTAAGCGGAAAAAAACAGTTTTGTATTAGAATGATGCTATTCAACCTTCGATTGAATATAAGCCCAATTAGGCTTTGTATATTGAATATGAATTTGAATAATAATTTAAAAGAAAACAAGAATTAAACCCTAATGAACTATAAGCTAACCGAAGAAATAAGAGAACAAAAAAGAAATGTGCAGGATGTCTGGAAGTCTGCTCCTTTTGGTCTTGAGACTGGTCTGGATAGCGATATCGCTTCCCTTCCTCCAGTCTCCATCCCTGCTACAACTCAAATTAATGATGCAAAACTGTACTCATCCTCGCAGGTTCTGTCTTAAAATCCGAGACTTGTCCTCCTTGCCTATCCGTGCAGCTAATTCTCGCCCACACAAGTCACCTCTTTGTCCAGCTTGCATGGATTATGTATACATGACCGTCTTCTTCCTTCCCGTATGTTACAACTTTCTACAAAGTTACACCGACGAGATTCCGATCCTCATCGCAGAACCGATCTCCTAAACTTCTGTGTTAGAACCTGATCTTTGTCGGCATCCGGACTTCTTTGGCACATGCATCCCGGCAGTGGGTTTGCATAGAAGTTCTCCTCCAGTCTTGGGGTCTCCCCTGGCTGTCTCGAGTATGGCGCTCCATCCCTATTAGCATGGGAGCTCTTCACCGTGGATGAGAACTTCTCCCATGTAATTTTCCCCGCGTCCAATTTGTCCACCAATTTCACAAAGCTTTGCCTGCAACAACAGTCACTTTAGAGGCAGCTCATACCTCAGTTCAAACTTGCATCACTGCATGCAACACTGTCAAAAACATATAAACAGATGGATACTAATAAAAGCACGCACCTGTCAGGGTTAATAGTCTTTCTGAATCCTTCAAACCTCCTATGGCCCTGCACGGCCTTGGCCATGTTCCCATCGTAGGTATACACAAAAACATCACTCTCTAATGCAACAATGTAATCCAAGGCAGCGAGCCGGTTCTGAAACGATCGGAAGGGCTTCAGCTCCTCCTCTGTTGCTAGGGTCGAGTGCGAGTACACATTTGGGTACTCGGCCTGGAGTGCGTCCAAACTGCCTTTTCCGTAGGTCTCCCCAGCAACAATGTAGATGTTTGTCGAAGAAGGATAGCCCATGGCTTTAAGAAAGAGCGCAGACTCGCGAGGAGTCATTGGGCAGCCACCATGGGCTCTCCTGTCCTCGCTGTCGATCTCCTTCTCCTTCCAGTGCTTCACTTCGTACCTCATTAGCCGGAGCTCCTCTGCCTCCTCTGCAGTCAGGTTGTGGCTGCAACCAGTGAATGCCAGCATGTCCTTCTCGTACCTGCAGCAATGCAGAGTAAGCTATCACTCTTTGCTCACAAACTTGACGATTGAAATATGGCGGACATGAGGTATCGATCCGTACCTCAAATGGAGAGCGATATACGGATTACTGTTGTTCCTAAGCCTATCAACTAAAACATTTCCAAGAGCTTCGATCTCCTCTGTGTACCGAAGTGCTACATAGTTCACACGACAACGAAGCCGTTGGATGGAACTGGCAAGGCCATTGTTCGCAAGTCTGGAGTCGGTGTGGGTAAATCGCAGCACTTTATGCTTCTTCATTAAGTTAGCAATCTCCCCTCTGTAATAACCAGCCTGCGTTGTTGATAAAAATTCTGTCATTAAAAGGTTCCAACAAGCATTCATACTCCATTACCTAAACGTGATGGCAAATGCAGATGACCTTTGACCAGGAAATGGGTGCCTTCTCAAAGGGCTTTATCTTAGCGTACTCAGGTGGAAGAGACTCTACGATTTCAATGTCGTCTCTTAGCACATCTATAAAATGCTTCCAGTCGAATATGTCTTTAAATCCACTGCAAGAGATTAATCCCAGTCACAACCGGCTAAAACAGAGTTCGATAGTAAATTTAACTATAAGAGCAGAGGAAAAGGATCATTACCTTGGGTCAGTCCAAAAGGAACTGTGATCGAGAGCGGGAAGGACCAGAGTGGCATTCATGATCTTCGCTATGGCAACCATGTCACAAATCTGCCCAAAAACAAAATCCAAAATTTTTATATTATTTGTATATATAAAGAAAAAGGCTCGTCGTACAGTAGTGATAATTAACTAATTATCTGAAGCTTGCTGGAAAAAGTACTTACTCCTGTCCTCATCTGATTTAATCCACCGTTGGCATGAACTAGAAGATAACCACTTGTGCTGCCTCCTTTCCCTGATCATCAAAAAGAGAAAAAGCTTCCTTATCAGTATTTTAATATATGTTACATGACATAAACAGAGGCAAGAGGCAATCTGGTCCATCGTACTTATACGATTCCTGGGTCGAGTGATGCACTGATAGTAGTTATCGCTATTTGGCTTCATCCATATCTCTGGAACCTGAATGAGCCAAACGCAGAAAAAAGTTAGCAGATTCATCAAGCATTTGTCTCACGCCAATTGATCTAACCTGAGAGAGAGAGCCCAAAACGAGGCCAACCAACAATCAAAAGATAATCAGAACAAAGGATCTTCTGAGTTTTCTTCTGCTGGGAGAAGAAGATAACAGTTAATTTGACTTAACGATTAAGAAACTCGAGAATCTCACGAGGCAAAGACAGAAAATTTATAAGAACATGTTCATTGTTCGCTAATGCACGCCTCCTTTTCGGAAACTGAAAAACCAACCCAGATCAGTGCTGCAACTATAAGAGCGATGAGGCGCAAAAAGGCAGAAACAGAGGCCCTCGCCTAAGTGAAAATCTGAAATTCGCACAGAAAAGTAGAAACTTGTAAAGTCTGGTTGTTTTCGGCAAATCGAAAAGCTTTAAAAGTGTTCATTTAATGGAAGAAATAATGTCGATTTTTAGAACAAACCGTAAAAAGCCTCCAAGACGGTGAAAACGAAGCAGGGGATGCTGACATGGGAACAGCGAGGAAAACTATATTGAGAAATATGGAAACTTCGGACGAGGGGTACCTGATACTAACAAAAAATTCGTTTCCAAAAACCACGATACTTCAAAAGAAACATTTTTTTAATAATAAACTCGAAAAAAATTAACTGCGATGGATTAAATTTAAATACAGGTATTGAGGATAAAATAACGAGATTAATCATTAAACACGTGAACTAAAGGCACTTTAATTCATGTGAATATGATTAATGAGCCTAGAAACAGAGAAGAAGGAGATCAAACCAACTAACAATAATTCATATATATAAGATTAACACATAAAAAAGAAAATAAAGTGATCTATAAAACAAATTGCATGAACGAAAAAACTGTTCGCACCGGCAGATTCTTCGTCATTTTAGGCACGACAGCCTCGTTCTCGGCCACCGCATTCTGAGCCATCCCGGCCTCCTCAAACTGCTGGATGATTAGAATACCCTTCTCGTTGGCCAACTTGCCATTGTCGTCCACATTGTTGATCACCGGCGACAATCTCAAGAACAGCAAGAACCCGGCGAGGACGAACGTGAACAGGAAGAGCCGTCGCCATGCATTCCTTCCTGATCGCATCGTCTGCATCGACGAGAGCAAGGCCATGACGAAGCCGTCCGTCCACACAAGCATCCGCTGGGGCAGGCAGAGGAGGCGCCGGCGGAGGCCCAAGTAGCGGGCCAGGGGGTGGCGGGAGTACTCCTCGTCGTCGTCCAAATCGAACTTCTCGGGGTCCATCAGGTCCACCACCCGGCGGCGGGTCGTGGGCCCGGAGAGTATCGGACTGCTGGTGCTTGTTGCCGTGCCAGAGTTGGGCACGCCGTTCGTCATCCCGGGACCAAAATCTGCGAGAGCCTCCAATGAAGGAGAGACAGAGAAGAGACAGGGAAGAGAGAGAAGCCCGCGAAGAGTTCTCGTTGATGGCGCTGGAGAACCGTCCTTTTGTTATATATTTTTATTTTATTTATTTATAAATATTTAATAGAGTTTGGGCTCTCAAGGTCTCTTGTTATTACTTATAACCGTTTTTAAGGCTAAAAGGTCTCCTGATTGTGTTTAAATGCTGGGTTACTGCGGATCCGATTCTTCCATGAATCTTTGCTTCAATTTCAACTAACCGGGTCCCATGAAACGTTGCTAATCGATTGGGCCAATGATAGTGTGGACCGCGCTTGCCAGTTGGGTTGGGCCCTCCTCATGATTGGATGACCTATGAAAAAGCTTGCCATATTTGTTATATACACTGAAATAGTAATAAAAGATTTATGTTATAAAGAAATCTAGCCAAGTGCTTTAGTCATACTTAATTTAATACTATTTGTTATGAGCACTCCAATGTTATTCTTGTTTTATTTAAAATTTAGTTATTTGTTAGTTTTAGTGTCATGGATATGTTGCAGGTCGCTTCTATTGTGAATGTTAAAAATCACACCTTATTTTTTTACCTATATTTCCTAAACAAATAAAAAATAAATTTTCTTTTTTATTTCTCTCATCTCTTTTTCTAAAACTACGGCGCTTGCCTAATGCTGGTCAGTCAAATCCGACAAGCAAAAAAAAAGTTAGCAACCTAGGCAACGGCGAGTCGCTGGGCCTTTGGGCATGGCCGCTAGCTTGTTATGTATGGCCATGCCTAACGGCTGTGACTTTCTTTTCCAATTGGATCTGACCGGTTAATGTCTGCCCAACACCAGAATTAAAGTAGAGGGCGTTGGAGTTGAAGAAGACGATGAGGGAGAAGGGGAAAGAAGTAAAAAAAATAAGATGGAAGAGAAATAAGGGACACAAGATAAAAAAGAAAAAGTGGGGTATGAATAGCTACGTTTAAAATAATATAGATTGAAGCCGTGATTAAATAGGATTTAGGCGTAAATGGACTTCTTGTGACGATGGTGTTGGAATCAACGAACGTTGGGCATTATGCCAGATGAGCTTACGCACGAGATTCCAAATGAATAGAGGCGGTCCTTATGATATTCTTCTCCTCGCTTCCAACTCAGATGCTAATGCTTAATTATCACACTAATGTTGATTTGGAAGAAACCTACCAGTAATAATCTCCTGTTCCAACTAACAACGCGAGATTAGTAGCTCGCTAAAGCAGAAAGGAAAACGGCGACTTGTCGATGGGATAAAAGAGGAAGCCGGCGCAGTCCCAGTGAAAATCGACCAAAGATGGGAGTCGGCCAGTCAGCGGGCATATTCGAGGACGACGAGTGGCGGTCCAGTTCTTCGTATGCGGGGAGAGGAGAAGCAAGTCATGGGCCACCATTTGACCACCAACCATTTTTCATCACGACATTCCCCTGTCTCGACCGAGCCTTATGCGTTCCTTCCAAGTTCCAAATCTTCTTAGGGGACAGAAGGCCAAACCCTGGGGCTTACGTGTGTGACCTGGGCTTGTATTGGACAAACTCGGACCTTGTGAAGGGTACCAGAAGCTGCCACCGGCTGAGGGAAGTGGTCGTTATCGACGCGAACGTGAAAGCCGTGTTGAAGTGGTTGTGATGGGTCTCCACTCGGTGGCCAGGGAAAACGTGTTCCCTCCATGCCTTTTCTTCTTCGCCTTTGCCTTTCATATATACCATGAATCTTACATGTCCACCATCAAACATTTCTTTTTGTTTTCTAATCACCGTCGTCGTTGTTGGAGTTGTGACTTGCGACTTGTATGCTTGTTTCTATCGGCTCCAGTTGATAAAGTGAGACGGGGAGTGGAGGAGTTCATTGGTCAGAATCCAGAGGGAGGGATGATCCAACTCGGTGAATGGAAGATGGGTCTCCATCTCCAATCTTCCACTTTCAGTCTTCTACTCACTCTTTCACCCAACTGCAACTCGGCGTGTATATGACTCACCTTCCTCCTCACGCGGGGCAACCTCGGCCTGTATATTATAACCCTCTCGGTGGGCTTTGATGTTTCCCTTTGTCCAGTGATTGTGAAATAGGTAGCTCCATCCAATCCATGCGGCTCGCAAGGTTTCACTGGAAGGAATTGAGTTGCAGAATCGCACTAACCACCACTTTGTTAGTGGGTCAGTGAGAGAGCTTCTCAATGGCGTGGTGCTCTTTTCATAATGATGACGGCTTATCTATCTCATCGCTTCGTCGTAATGGCGTAATCGCTCTATGTTGCGCAATTGGATAGAAACTGCAAAGAGGGCTATATTCTTTTTTGGTAATTCGTAATCAGACTGCTAAATACGCTATAAATATTTTTCCATGTGAGAGTTCTCATTCACCGTGTACATTTAACTCAGCTAAGAGTCGAGACTTTATGAAGTTGATCAAAAACAGAAGACCGTACTAGGAGATGATAGAAGGAAAATAATAATTATCTAACTAATTTGTTCAATAAAATATTTTAAGTGGGTTTTAGTTGGATAGAACGTGTGAACCTCACACAAAGCTTACATTTAATACTCGCCTACTAGCTGAAATATTTCTAACATGGATGACGACAACAAGCTCCACCAGAACTCATAGAAGAGGTTTCTGTTGCCCAAGTGTGTGGAGAGATCAGAGAATGACTCTGAGGAGGGAGGTGGATTTAACAGAGTTTTCACTCACTTTTTGTATTTTAGGGTCTTAGAACAGAATAGGCAAATCCCCTTAAAAGAAACAATTTTGATTTTTGCAACACAAGTTGACCGGTACGGTTTTACCAATCTCAAAGTTACTACCGGTCACTTCGACCGGTCTTCAGGAGTCCGGCCGCTGTCGTTAAAATTGTTCACGGTTACATTTGGTCGTTTCGATAGTTGCTTGTACGGCTGCACTAAATGGACGTTTTCCTTATCTCTTGGACATGCCCTTTTATTGCCATTGTGGATAGATAAGCTTTTTTTATGCTCTACTTTAACAATGAGCATAGCACAAGACATAGGAATCATTCATGATATCAACATAGCACAAACTAACATATTAACATATGTGCTAGCATAATAAGTATTACTTACATTAACGTAAGTTAATATGTGCACCGACAACTTAAAATATCAACGGTTCTTATCTGTATTTTACGTTGGGCTGATTATCAGATGGGAGCAAAAAAACTCACCTCATGGATTGATGATGAGTGGATGAAGAGGATATGGGAGAAGGGGAGGTGACGGGTTGGGTATAGGGGTTCATATATTGATAGGGCGGAGAGGGTAGATGTGGAAGGGCTGACGATAGATTTGAGGATGAAGAGGAAGGGATGAGAAGGTGGAGAGAATGATGATAATGGCAGAGGATGAAGGGTGGGAGGGTGGTCAACTATTGTTGAGAGAAGCCAGTGAATGGAGGATAAGAGAGACTAGAGAGAGGAGAAGATGAGAGGTTGAGGTAGAGGTAGAGGTGGGAAGGAGGCAGAGAGGGCGACTGCGACAAAGGGAGAGGAGGGAAGCGTCGGAGGCACCAGGAAACCCAATGATTAGTTGTCTTCCACCTCTGTGAGAATGTCTTGTACATTCCCTTCAACGCATTAGCGTACATCCCACCTCATTTCTCTCAGTGTGGAATAGGGCCAAAATATTTAAATCGCTCTTCTTAGGATATTACTCCATCATCAATCCAAACCAAGATGAAATGGATATCAAACGACTTACGTATCATTTCTGAGGTGATCAATTGGCAGCAAAAAGTGGTATGACTAGGCAAGTGCACGCGGAAGAAGCCACCTTATAGATAAAATTTTATTTCTCTATAATTCATGTAAGATATGCTTCCAAAGACAAAGTCCAGTTGTGATAACAAAGATACAGAGTACATAGTAAAAAACAATAGTATAAAGAATACAATATAAAATGTAACATGATGATCACCAATTTCACATCTCAGCTGTGAGATATCTACCACGCTTTAAGCCACTCCAAGCAAGGGCAGAGGCCCCAGCAGAACCGAGCTGGGTAGTCTGTTATGTATACATCTCTGCTCAATCCAACAATGTAGAAACTGAAGGATCGGTTCCGATGAACCATGGTTACTCGCGTGACTGGAACAACGGAAATCATGTGGCGCTCACATATTACCCTTGCTGTAGGTGGAACAGAAGGCCTATCTGCAATTACATCTGAGGAAAATTTGTTGAGCAGGAAGGAGTCTGCAAAGAAGGCAGGCGTGCATTGGTAAGCTTGTGTGTTGCAAAGTTGCACGCCTTTAGCTCTGTGGAAAACCTGGTCTGGTACTGACGCAGATCCTGTAGTAGCACTAACCTTTCGAGTGGAAAGAGTTCTCCTTCATGGTTAACAACAAAATTTCCGTAAGCATAAAAAAATATGTAGCGAGAAAATATTGAAAAGCAGGCAAATGCTTATGATGCAAGCATACGGCAAGTTATATATGCAACGGATACCAATTTCATCTAGTTGTCCGAAAAAACTATAGAATATCAATACTTAACAAGCTTTCCCCAGCATTTATCAACATGCTAGTCTGACACATTAGCTACTTAGGCTTCCCATGTGCAGCTTGCAGCTTTGTAGAGACTCACTGCTAATGAGTGATACTATGCACCATCCATGTCCCTAAAGTCATAAAAATGTCACATTGATGGCAAGAAACTGTCAAAAGTTTCCTGAGAGTTACTTCATGTGTTCCCAAAAAACCGATCGATGATGCAGAGTTTTCTAAGGAACAAACCTCAGGGGATTCTCCACAACCATTAATTTGTGGGGAGCGTTTTTCCTGCTCCGCTCTGACAGTGAGCAACACGAGGGGAGCATTTATTTTCAAGATAAACAGCACACATGCTAGCGCACATTAGCATAAGTGATACCGTAGCGTGTGCCATCCATCTTGAAAATAGACACTCCCCTTGCATTCCTTACGCTTGGCTCACGGTGGCAAGGGAGCATGAAAAATGATTCCTAATCTGTGGGACCCACATTTTGAAGGCCGATTCATATGAACAAAGATCCTGTAGGTTAACATGTAGTAATCTTAACATAGGCTTAGTGTTTTTCAAATAAGCATAAGCTGGTAGATTTGTTGCTTTCAAGGAGTCAACATTTCAAGTCAATTCTTAATTAATTTGGATCGGCTATGCTATTTCTCAACAAAAAATTTGCACAAAATAAGCTAGAGTGAGGTGCAAGATCTGTGAAAAGGCGTTTTATGGTTATGATTATGATTTCCAGTGCGTTGTTATAGCAAGACAAATATGTAATAACACAGAGATTATAGCACAAGATATATTATATCAACAATATAATACTAATCCATATAATTTACTAATTATAATACTTGCAATGAAGTGTCATGTGCATAATAGCAATGTTAAGTACACAATGTATAATTAACAAATGTATGTTTACAAATCACTAGCGTACAATCTTAAATTCTAAAATACATAAAATAATAGAATGCAGTGCTCATCAATACATTATTTGTACACACAACATTATTTCAAAAATGTCTTGCATTTAGAAAATTAGGATATAAGAAACTTGACCATTCTCAACAAAAAAGCAACGGCTTGTAAAAGCAGAAATCACTGATAGTTGTTTTGCAGAATTCATCAATAATTTTATGCCACTTTACTTTAAGAAGACGATAGGGTTTACAAAACAATGTAGAAGGTTTCTCCTATCATAAAAGTAAAAATTGTTCAAGAGTCAAGAATAGTACACATACCATCTAACGACAGCAATGCTGTGTGTAAGAAGAGAACCCTCTCCTTTACACATTTCACAAGTTATTAGTCCACGAGATTCACAAGTTTCGCATGTAAGTTTTCCCTTGCCCTTGCATCCTGCACATCTGCAATGTAAAAAACACCAAGCAACTAAAAACATGGCCCTCTGGCTTGCACAAGTTTTTTGTGGTATCTTATGCTGATCAAATGAAAATATTAACTTACATTGTATCAGAACCATCTTTATGAGCAATCAGTCCCCTCCCATAGCAGACAGTGCAAGGGGCCATCTGATTTTCCTTGTAAAATCCAGGTTCCTGACCAGCATTGCAAGTATGACAAACAATTTTACCGCGTCCCTCACAACCTACCAGTTATCTTCAAAATAAGAATATAATTTTTGGTGCAGCTTAAGGGATAGAGGCATAGAGCTAGTTAGTGTTACAAAGTTTAGACATTCTCACCTGAGCATTTCTCAACAAATTCAGAATGAGGAATTTTAGTCCTTGATTCTTTATATGGTACAAATAAGAGTGGAAATTCAGACCTGAGATCCAATTCCCATGCTCCAAGTTCAGGCCCATTATCCTTCCCATCAAATTTTCCACCAAAATAAGGTTCTGTCTGTTTAACTACTTCTCTCTCCTCAGTAAATGTTTCCAAAGTCCCCACATATACATTGCAATCCTCCACTGCAGAAATTTTCCATGTGCGAGCTGGACGGCTTCCCCAACAGCATCTATGCCCTACACAGTCGATTAGCAACTCCCGTATCTCCACTTCATCCAATATCTGTCTATCAACAGAAATGTAATTGATACAGTTTATTAAGGATACACTAACAACATGCAACGGGAAATAATTTTTTTTATCAAATATACCGCAGGACAGGGATGAAAACCACAAAGAGTATTATCATGTCCCGGGCTAAGATCGCATATGAGCTATCCTTACCTCCCGAACTCTTTTATAGATTTTCCATCTATACTTCCTCCATATCCACCTTGATAAGGAGCACCTGACCCTGCAGCTAATAACAGTTACTGTGAGACACATGCGAATAAATTGGGTGAATACAGAAATTTCTAATAGCTCGCAAAATACAGTACTTGTCTTCTTTCCACGCTCCCTTCAATAATGAGAATTAATAGAAAATAACCCCTCACCACTGGACAGGTAACACTTGGATCAGATAAGAAGCTGAAGAAGAATAGAATAAAAAAATCCTTCACAAGTTCACAAGAGATGTTTTGAGCACAATGTCCTCTTTAAACTTTTTTTCTTGGTTCATAAGTTGAAATGTGAGAGCAGAGGATAGACAAACAGCAGTTCACTAGTCACGGCTGCTGCAATTCAAGTTAAATGCCGTAAGTTTAAGTAAATATTTCACGTTTTCAAGCTCGACAGGTGGTGAAATTCACATGGGGTTTTTCATCCATTATTTCCTGAATCAGCAATATACTGATGCCATTAATATTCCAAGGAGAATTTCCACTCATTATGTAATTCAGCATCATCACAAAATAAAGGAAGCCAAAAAATCCGAGAAAATTTCGGTTCCTAATAAGTCACAAAGATGATCAAAAATGGCCCGAAGGAAAAGACGAAATTGGAATTGCGGAGACAAGGAGCAGAGTCAGGTACCATGGACGTCAGGCTCAGGGGAGGAAACTAAAGCGCCATGGATAGAAGGTGGGTAGCGATCAGATAAGGAAGCAGCCGATCGAATCTCTTCGACGCTAACCTCCGCCCCAACCGACGAAGCAGTCCGATATGCAGACCCCGTCCTCCCGACGTACTGGTACGACGGTGAGCTCCGTTTCTCCTCCTTCCCTGCCAACATAACGAAGATCAGGTTCACGTAATTAGAATTCTCAACCACACGAAACTAAAGGCGAAAACATGGGCACGGGAACACCTTCTCCACCAGCCAGCAGAGGTTCTTCCATTGCTGCTTGGTCTCCCACTGCCAGCGAGGGATACGGGGACCTTGCAGTTTGCGCCTCTCGCTGCTTGGAATTGAAATTCTCGAACTGATTGGAAATGAAAAATTTTCACGCCTATTTGAGCATTTTGTAGACGCGGGACCCCATGCTTCGCGTTTAAGTGTATGTGGGCCCGTCACTTGTCCGACTTGGGCATTGACTCTTAGCCGCGAAGGAACCCAAGTAGCGGGGCCCCTTGCATTACTTGGGCTTGCTCACCTTAATGGGCCATATGAGGCTGAGGAAGAAACGTAAATGGGTCGGAAGCACCTTCACTTGCCTTAGTAGCCCAGAACATCTTTAGATGGGCTTTCTTGTACAAATTATTGTCGTATGCCATTCGATAGCGTAGCACGTGCGCAATGTTAGGCCCATTAGGGTTTCTTTCTCTACTCTCGCCCGCATTTCGGAGAAGGGAGCAAACCCTCGCGTCCCGGCTGCATTTCCCTTAGCTCGGTCATCTGGTTTCGGCTCTGCTCTCTCGCCCGCGAAGATGAAGGGCCGGCAAGGGGAGCGCGTCAGACTCTACGTCCGGGGGACCATTCTCGGATACAAGCGGTGGGTTTCCGGATTGACTCTGAGATGGTTTCTCTATTTGTTGTTTTCTGAGTCACTGATTTTTTTGTCCTTCGAAAGTTTTCACGTTTTGAATTTGTGGTGAGTTTTAGGTCCAAGTCGAACCAGTATCCGAACACGTCGCTGATCCAGATCGAGGGGGTGAACACCAAGGAGGAGGTCGCGTGGTACCTGGGAAAGCGCATGGCCTACATCTACAAGGCGAAGGTGAAGAAGAACGGGTCCCACTATCGCTGCATTTGGGGGAAGGTGGCCAGGCCCCATGGAAACAGTGGGGTTGTGCGCGCCAAGTTCAAGTCCAACCTGCCGCCCAAGTCCATGGTACGTAGAGTGTTGATTGATTTAGCTTTGCAGTCTCCTTTTTGTTTTCTTCCTTAAAATTGTTATCGAATGTTCGCTCTTTTGCTCTGTGTTTTCCTTTATATGATTTCTGAGTTATGATTGTGCAGGGAAATAGAGTCCGGGTTTTCATGTACCCAAGCAACATATAAGGTAATTTTAAATGATTCATTGTACTGATTATTTCTTAGCTGAAAATCGAAATTTTCATAGCTAAACTTTTCATTCTCCTTTAATGTCCTACTTCAATTTATGTTTGTTTACTCTTTTGAACTTTTCCATTCCTTAACCCGATTTTGGTGGTTGCTGGTTGAAAAATTGGTTGGTTGGAAATTTGGCTAGTTGAAGGTATTAAATTTTATTTCTTACTTCTTCTGGAACTATAGAATTCAGTGTTGTATAATGGAATAAGATGGTTTGGTTGATGACGATGACACCTTCAATCTAAATATTTCATATGGTTGTACGGCGGATTTGTATTTCACGCATTAACATTACAGATTCAAAAATATGATTTATGTTTTTCATAAATTGCTCATTTGGTACCAACAATACAATCAAGCTGCATTAGGTTGTCGTTTGTATTGCTAATTCTATCTTCGCTGTCACATAAATGGTAGACTGCTTAAGTCTCCTTCCGCAAACTTTCCTACAACTCTAGTTCCATATTCAAATATGCTATGTACTAAATAGGATCTTTTATCATAAACGTTTTGTAAAAATCATTTGAGAATCTGTAGCCCATTATTCCGTATATATGTCTGTAATGGCTAGGGGAGTTGGAAGTCATAGGCTAACGATGAAGTTATGTGCTTTATGTTTGTCAAAATATGTTTATAATATCCCTTTTCAATTATTATAAAGTGATCTCTTTCATGGGATTTAGATTTTGACTTAAGATATGTTGTGTGTATCTATGTATCATTGAGACGGTTGATTTCTGTATTTACTTGCCTATGCTGTCACGAAGATTGTTACTG
Source organism: Saururus chinensis (assembly GCA_035235625.1). Taxonomy (NCBI): domain Eukaryota; kingdom Viridiplantae; phylum Streptophyta; class Magnoliopsida; order Piperales; family Saururaceae; genus Saururus; species Saururus chinensis. The sequence goes on from CP141145.1 coordinate 42,485,246, forward strand.
GATTAGTTTGCCATCTCTTGTCACAACTTTAAGCATCTGACCTAGCTTGTTTCGGGCTATTGTTCCAACAGCGTTGTTTTGATGTTTATATTTCTCTTTTTCACTCCTGTGATTCTTTTATTCATCATTGTTGCATTTTTAGTCTTTTACTGAGTATAGATCACTGGCAGCATACTCATCTTTATACTTTGCTTTGCAGGTTAATCTGTGAAACCGAGATGATATTTTGTGAGAAGGAATTTTGGTCTTTTGCGAAAAATCATCATTAAATTTGTAACTGGGATTGTTACTGGTTATGGTTTGTCCACTTGCTTCTTCATTCGTACTCTGAACACTATTTTCTCATGTTTGTTCACTTTTTTATTAAAATTTAGGTTAATGTGTCACTTGTGGTGATGGTTTCCGTTTCATGGATTACTACTTGTCAATTTATATATTTTTTAATATTTATAGGCTCGTATCATTGTTGAGTCTAGAAGTTAGGTGGGGTCGTTGAGCTCTCAATGTCGTTTCAGGAAATTACTTGCAGGGAATCTCCAATTTGCATGTGTTATTGAGATATGTTTTGGGGGCATAAATTATTTTCTTGGAGGCATTGTAACTTCCATTGATGCTCGAAAATTGAACTGGCAATTAAAACATGTCTGAACATGAACGATTCCGGCAAAAAAATTGTAGGTTAATGCCAGTTAGCCTTCACTTCGTTGCCACTTGGTTAACTTGCTAATGCAAGTAATGATCATCAAAAGAAATGTTTAAATGAAAAGCTAGTTATTTGGAATGGTGAAAATGACTGTATGGCTGATCTAACGGATTGGTTAGACGTGTATAGCTTCTTTTAATATGGTTCAAGGGTTATTAATTATGGGAAAAAGCCAAAACTGGCCAGAACAATTAACATACCAAGGGGTTCATTGGGTATAGAATTTATATATGTAAAATTTTATTGATTTTACTTCAATTTTCTTTGGTTGGGTATTGAATGTGGGTGAAATTAAATTTCTTTTCAGAAAGTTATTTTTATGTCATTTTTAGTTGGAATTGATTAGACTTGCCAAATCACCTTGCTAAAGCGATTCCGATTCAAAGCCCACTATATTTGAATAAAAGATTTTATTATTATATAATTATTTTTAAAAGTTTAAAATTATCTACCTATGTGATATTTTGTTAGATATAATTTAAATTTAGGAGTATAATAGTACTAAAAATGTGCATATTCGAGTTGGTAAGAGTAATATTAATTTAAAATTTTAAAAATTAATTTAATATTTAAATTTATTTTAAAGAATTTATTACTAATTATAATTTTTATTATATAATTAATTATTAAAAATAAATCCAAAAAAATTTATTTTCGTTTTTAAAAAATTTTACACCCAAAAAGCCCCTAAAATTATAAATTACATGAATAAACAAACAAATCCACTCTTTGAAAATAAAGGTTTTACCCCCTAACAAATAATGGGCGATCGTCTTGGCAGGGAGAAAAATTAAAAAGTTATTTGGGTCTCAAAATTGTGTAAGATCTTATCAATTCTACCCTAATTTTATTTGGAATCACTAGAATCTTGGTTGGGTATTTAGTGGAATATATGTTGGCTCCTATCCCCCCATTTTGAAATTAAAGGTCTTTAGTTTTTAATTGATATTTTACATATCAATTTGAACCTTAATAAATGTGTTATATAGATAAGGCCTACTGTAAAAGCAAAAAGTACAACCGTACTAAGAATGTGAAATTTTAGGTTTATGTCATATCCAAATTTTATATAAGTGCAATAATACTAAGAACGTGCATATCTAGGTTTAATGCCACATCCAAATTTCTTAAAAAAAATTATTACCAACCTAATTCTCATTTGATGGTGAATCAATGAAATAAATTCTAAAAAAATTTGCTTTTGTTTCTAAAAAATTTCACACCAAAAGAACCCCTAATAATTACCTCAATTATCTCATCATTGTTTAAAGCACCCCCCTGTGAACTCTCATATCAAATGCTAGAGCAAAACACTCATAAAGCATCTCCAACACAAAAGATCATTTGTAAAATGATATTCTAACTAGCAGAAAAAGCTTTTGGAAATAGCTCCCCAACCATTCCAATTGGTGTGCCCTTTATGCTATCTTCAAATATATTTTTTAAGATTATTTTAATCTTTTTCACTTTTATTTTTATCACTCTTTTATCTCTTTTTTTCCTTTGTACTTATTTTAAATGGTATATTTGACATTTATGGTTAAAATTCACATATTATCAAATTGCTACATGGGTAAATAAAGGATTACCACATGGGTAAATAAAGGAGCCCTTTGAGCATCTCAAACGGCTCAATTTAACATCTCTCATTGAAAATATTCTTAAGAGCTAGGGTCTCAACGTATTTGAGAGAATTCACCTCCTCTTGGCAACTCAAATAGGCTATAAACTTCTCCTAATAATTTAGGATCGCACACCTTTAGGGGTAGGGTTGGGAATCGTATTAAGTCGGGTTGGCCACGACCTTCACTTAAATTAGGTCAAGTTATGACTCGACCTTATTTATGAAACTGGTAAAAAATACAAACCTTAGCCCTACTTAAGTGGATATAGAGGTAACCCTAATTTGTCGATTATTTTTTTCTTAACTTAATATTTTATAAGTTATATTTGCCTAGGGTAATCATGGAAAGAATTTAAATATATTACAACATTATAAATAGATGTCAAACATTTTACGTTTTATTTGGGAAAATTAAAATTGGAGAGATGACATTGTGGCATTACAAGACACATGTCCAAAACCATAAAACCCAATAAAAATTACTAATTAATTATTAAATAAATTTAAAATATAAATAAATATAATTTGAAGAGAATTTATTTCTAATCTCTCCAACTTAGTCAGTCATGATATTGTTAAATAATAAGGTTAAAATTGGGTTTTGCATGTAAATCCTGACAACCCTACTTTTAAATAGATAAAGTTTTAAAACTCTGACCCTAACCCTATTTTTAATTGGGTTGGGTCAAGTGCATGTTAAGCAGGTGGAGTTCGAGTAAAGTAGAATTTTTCTGGACCTATTCAGGGGGTGGTTTCCCCATTCCGTCTGAATTCACTAACGAGATATCTGAACCCGCACTCTCACATAATTGATAAGTTTTTTCTCAAACAAACGCTAGCTCCTCTCATAACTTCCTCGACATCAAACTTAGCACAGTTTCGACTATATCAATTATGCTAAGCTGAGCTGAGCTGTTAAGAAGGCCACCTCATTGTCAATCTTTCATTACCAACCCAACTAGATCCATAGCATTGTGCCCATTAAAATCCAGGATATTTGAGAATGTCCCTTGTTTTTATACACATTCTACAACTCCACACCTCCAAATTGCATGGAAAGAAGATTTCTGCTATATCCTGCAGAATTCGCACACAAGATACGTACCAATTCCCTTCTTCGCCAGATTCTCCAAACTATATTCCAAATTTATTTTTTCCCATTCTTGCTAGGACTTTTGGCTTGGTTGGGTTTACAATATCTATTTAAAGCAATGACCCCACTTGAGTCGCCATGCTATATTAGATTGTCTTCTGGGATTTTCTGCAAGGCTTATCTTTTCAACGATGTTTGCTTCATATATAAAAAATATCCTCCTCAGTCCTCAGCAGATCCAATTCCAAGCTATCCTCTCCTCATCCTAGCTTTTGCAACCAAAACTTGTAGGGTTAAATATATGTTTAATAAATGGACTTGTGACATTTGCTAAATTTGGCTATCTGCTCTTGTGCTGTTTTTAGAGCATCTGCATTGCCTGCCATCTTTATTATCATTGACAATCAAGTCGTAGACCGCATGCATGGGTCTCACACATCAAAAATGGGCTCAAAACGACCACAACCCAAAGAAAAAATTCGCTGTCTGCTTGTTACCAAAAAGCAATGTCGACATTTCTTAATTCCCTAAGGAGTTCCGTTATTATGCGTCCGCCACATGCCGAGGTGCATGAAGCAGCAGATACATATGACAGGTGGTTTTATATCACCCACCCGCCCATTCATCTAACGCGAGTCATCAGATGCACCAAAAAAAATGCAATTCGGCCCATATTTTCATTCTGCGACCCTGCACAAATTAATTTTTTTCCTTACCAAAAATTTAATCTCTCAATTTATATTTTAAATAAGTAAAAAATAATTCAAAATATCATTCATTTTTTATTAAAATTTTTAAATTTAATAAATAAATAAAAAGTCAACGACCCCCCCAATGGATGAACAAACTGAGCTAGCTTGTTGAGCAGGCTCACCTCAGCTTGGTACGGTTCGAATTAAGCTTGAGTCAAACTCGATTTGAGCTTGAATAGGCTCAAATTAAGAGTGAGCAGACCCGTGCTCGACTTGGCTTGGCTTGTATAAAATTCAAACTCGATGCTACTCAGCTCAAGCTCAAACTCGAATATAATTTTAAAATTATATATAAATAATATATATAATAAATAATAACTATATATTTATATTTTATATAAACATAATTATTAATTTAAATATATATTTATGTTATACTCCTTGTTATAGATTAGTTGCTCCATTTAATTAGTTTATTTTAAAAAATCAAATGAAGCTATTAATCTAGGATAAAATGAAATATATAAAACAACATACAATCACATACATATATCATTTTTATATATCATATATAATATATGAGACTTATTTATATGACTCAGGGCTCACTCATAATTACATGAGTCTCGATGTCATGCATCCTCAGATTACGATCAAACAATATACATAACTTAAGAGGCAGATTAGTTTATATTTTCTTGTGCCCTCGGATCTCAATCAATGGCCCATAATGTCTCAGCTCACGCTAATGTACGTGAGCCCAAACTTATATTTTTTTTCAATAATATATATCTTTGTTAAATTGTAATCAATATATTATTTTTATAAATAATATATATTTTATAAAAATAAAAATATTGAAGACACAAAGACTAATATACTTCTTTTATCCCAAATTAATTGCTTCATTTGATTTTTGAAGATGAACTAAAATTAGCTTAATTAAAAAATCAAATAGAACTATAAATTTATAATGGAGGGTAAACATGATATCACACTAATATACATAAAAATACTTTTAAAAGAAGCATGACATTAGGGGGACCAACCTTAGTTTACAAAAGAATGATTAGATATTCTTTTAAAAGTTAAAGCATGACCGTCCTCAGCTTACAAAATATATATCTTTTTATATGTATTTTAAAATTTTTTAAAGACATACTAAAGCTAATGAATAGTTTTTTTATAAGTGATTTATAAGCATGTAAAGAAAAAAAATATGAAAAAATAGATAATAATGTTCCCTAAGTGAGTTTTTATTTTTTGTAGCTTTTTTAGTGATTATATATATATATATATATATATATATATATATATATATATATATATATATATATATATATATATATATATATATATATATATATATATATATATATATATATATATATATATATATATATATATATATATATATATATATATATATATATATATAAAGAGAGAAAAATAATAATGTTGTCTATTTTGAACATATGTAACTAAAACTTATTTATCATAATTTTCTTCTTTTATATTTACTATAGTCAGAAGTTCAATGTGTATTTATAATACTTATTTAAGTATATTTAGTAATATTTAATACTATATATATATATATATATATATATATATATATATATATATATATATATATATATATATATATATATATATATATTAGTTCGAGCCTAGGCTCATGATTTACATACTTAAGTTCGAGCTCGAGCCAAACTTTTGATTTTTAATTCAAATCGAGCTCGAGTTAGAAATTTTGAATTTATTCGTTCAACTAGACTCGTTAACACCCCCCCTCTAATTGTGGTTGAACTTGATCACTAAGTTGCTAATAACCGTGATTAGGTGGTTGCAGCCGATGTGGATAGGGCTGTCGATGGGTAATTATTTACCCACCTCACCCGTTCGCCTAATCTAAATTTTGTGGGCGAGTAATTGATAAATGGGTAATAGGTAAATAAGTGAGTAATTTTACCCAACTATTTATTATGCATGTAGGGTATGAGTAACCCCTTATCCATACCCGTTATCTATTACCCATTACATGAATCATATACAAAGACATAATTGCATATATTGCCCAAGGAGAATGTCTTGCATATTATTCTTTCATTTGAACATTTTATATTTTCATTGTGAAACATTGAATAGGTTTTTAAGAAATATATATGAATTTATAATGTAAACTTATAATTAAGAAAATTGAAAAGAATGTAGTTAATTTTTTGTGTAATATAAGTTTTATCCTTGATAAATTGTAGTATGAAAGTAAATGATAAGTAAGGGGATTTTGTGTTGAGTAAGCAATGAAAATTTTATTTATAGTTTTTAATGTCATGTTTTTCGGTTTTGATAAGTACTCAATTTTTACTTTGTTATAACTGATTAGAAGAGTAAAGTTTATACATGTAACAAGATTAGGCTTGTATCTTGTATCATTTTGATATAATAATCGAAAGACTTCGGAGTAATAAAAATTACTTTAAAGTCTTAATTTTTTTATATGTATATCTAAAGTGTCATATTTTTATTATATTATTATTTTTATATAAAACGTGAGATTTATGTATGCAATATTGCTCATGATACATTGAATAAGCTTTTAACAATATAAATAATTTATAATAATTTATTTTATATTATTTATTAATTTATTGGTTATTTACTCATTAACTGCCCATTTACCCAATAAGTAATAAGTAGTAGGTAAAGTATAGATAAAATTTTTAAAAATGAGTATGGATGTAGGTAAAACTTTACCCGACCTATACCCTACCTATGACACCCCTAGATGTGGCAACCACAATTAGATGGTGAAAGATGGTAAATTTTATAAAATAATAAATTAAACCTCGAAGAATGGGTATCCCAAGAGTTTTTTGTCATTTTTAAAAAAGGCATACTAAAAACCTAAAAGAGGTGGGGTGAAAACGAGAGAATCGTAATCTGCGTAATTAGTGTCATGCCAAACGGCGGTTTCCAAAGTTTTCTCAAAAACAAGTTTGCTATTAACTCCCTGAAAATACAAAAACCACGTGAATTTACACATCACACAACGAGGGCGAAATGATTAGCCGTACTTAGTAAATGCGGCCCCAATGATCGGCTGTTCTAAAGCAACCTCTGATCTCATTTCATGTTTTCATTAACGTAGGTTGGAGCAGCATTAACCACTAATTCAACCATTATAGACAGAAAATCCAGCCTCTTACTCATTTGATCAACGGTCATCATGGACCTCCGAAGAATATATATACATGGGCCGGCCACAATTTCTAAAACCACGTTCGTGAATCACGATCATGATGGCCGGACCTCACAATTAATAGCGGTGATTCTTTCATCATAAATTACCTGGTTTACGAGGGCAAATTGGTGACTACGAGAGATTAAGGCACGATTTTGGGGTCAATTTTGTATTTGGGCAAAACAAGGTAACTCTTGCATATGCCAAATGATACAACCCTAAATTAGACATTACAAAACTTATAATCTCCTCATTTTGAAAGAGGGTTACCAGAATCTACAATCACAAAGAGCAATGATAAATTCAACTGAACCTAGCTCTAACACGCAGGAGGTAGAACAAATATGTTAAGAACAAACAAACACCATTAGGCAAATAAACTTAATATGAATAATAGTTGATCAATGTACCCTTACCTCTTTTTCAGTAGTGTTGCGCAGATACCAAAGATACAATGTTCAATTGGTGGCTTCTGCATCAGGTCTAGGAGCACGCAAGCTCGTCTTAGTACCCGAAAGTTGAATCTTCATTACACTGGTCGGCAGCAAGAAATCTCCTGGCAGAACTAAGCACTAATGTTCGACAAATCCAGTGTGTTTTTTTTCTGAATTACTAAAATTACTTAATAGAAAACCTTGCTTTGTATAGATCATAGGGAACATATCCAGTTGACACTATCCGATCTCCATAGAGCCGCCCATGCAAACAATGTGCAGCTGAGCAGGCAGCTTCTTTCCTTGCATACTCAATGAGAACGCACCCCTCAAATACACCACCCACATCATCATTAATTTGATTGATATTGTCGCCATCTGTTTGCTCTGCAGATGATCCATCCATTTCAGGTGATGCAGTTTTTTCTAATTCCTTGGTGGCTTGCTCCAGATTCTCATTAGTATCACCCCATTTAGTACATGTGCCCCCTGCGGTAGCGACAGCATTCTGATCCTTGTCATTAGCAGGCAAAGCAGGTTCTTCAGGCCTCACAACAGAGTGTTGCTGGCCTGCCTCGTCATGTCCGTTATATTTGTGCTCAAAAAATGGTTTCTCATAACTTAATTCAACATCTTGCTCAACGTTCTGTGGTTCAGCAACATCTGAAGAATTATCTTGCATACTTTCTTGCAGATCCCTGTCTTGGTGCTTCGCCTCATGTCCAGTCTTCTCAGCATCACTGGAAGAACCCTGAGAATTTCTCTGCAAGTCAGCGTCAGCATGTATCTCGACCACTCTGATGGAATTGTGTTTTTTATTGGACTTGACAATATTAATAGACTTGACCGTGCCGAACCTACAAGAATATATGAGGTCCATATTTTCAAGATTGTTAACAAAAAGTCACTGTGCACTTTGCACGAGAGTCAATTTGATAAAGATGACATGGCCACGTACCTAGCACACTCTAATCGTATATCCTCCAATGTTTCTTCCAATTCAGGTTCGCCAAGCAGAGAAAAACTCTCCTCATCGAACTACATACATAACATGCATATATAATAATATATTATCACGAAAATCACATCATAATAACAGTACTAATTTCAATGTAGATACCATCATAGCATACCAAGTTCTGTAGCTTCAAAACCTGTGTCGGATTCTCAAGCAGTAACCTTGCATGCTCAGGAATGCCATAGAAAGGAGGAGCTGCAACAATTTTCTGGATAAACAAACATTTTTTATGGTTTTTCCGGAGTATCATATATTCAGGGAAGCAAAGAACCAAAACACGTTATGGGTCACAAGTAAAGAAGTGTTTAGGAAGAAAACCTCTCCGGTTGCATTAGGTAAAGCTTGAACCGCAGTTAAGACACTTCCACCCAACTTCATCCCATTCAGTCCAGCACATGCCCTGAGAGTGATTGAATGATCTGCATACTGAAACAATAAGCTCCAAACATGAGTGCCTTCTGCCAAGACCATGCAAACTTTATGTTCCAATGACAAGAGAAAGATCAGATGTAGTCTTCACATATGTCCATTAAAAACATTATGTTCAGCCACTCCAAGGCAAAACCAATATGTCAGATGTTAATACCATGTCCAATTTATCCCGAACTCATGTAGTCACAAGCTACAAGTTACCACCAAGTTTTATGCAAACAAAACAGTAGAACCAAAGTTACCTAAAGACAACAGTAGGATAAGTAGAATGAATGCCTCAATACCTCCAAAAAGGCAAATGATTTGTCAAAATCTTTCTTAAACTCAAAGTGGCAAGCCTTCAAAACTCCAAACGATTCAACAATCTCCATGAACTGAAATAAATGGCACACACAGAACTCACACTACGAGATATGAGAAAAACACCATATTAAAAGAAAAAAAGGAAGCTATCCCAGAAAGGGCTGTCACTTTTAACAGAATAAAGTACCATATCAGAGGAAATGGCCTTCGAAATTCCACCAATGAAAATCTGCACCAATTTTTTTATATAAATGACTTCATTAGAAATTAAACACACATTAATATAAACAAAAAAATCTGCACCAATTTTTTTATATAAATGATCTGTACAAATGAAGAAGGTCCAGATCAGGTGAGTATGCATCACTTATCACACTTGACCACCTTCCTCTTTTATACTAAATCTGGCAACATTAATACGACCAAGTTTTATTATACCCGATCTTGTCAAAAAATGTTTTATTTTTCCGGCAAAACTGTATCAACTTATAACTTCCTCTATGAAAATGCTCAATACATAACCTGGTAAACAAATTCTTGAAGACAATGACTTAAAATTCTATGGACATTTGAAGTCTATATGTATTTGGATGATTTTGTATAATAGAGTTCACTATCACATAGAACATGGAAAACTGTAGAAACAGTTGCTACATGATCAAACAAATAGTATTTACCTTGTGCGGTGAATCATTTACAACGTCGCATATTGTGACCACCGCTGGAGCAGGTTTTTCTGAAATTCCAGTCTGCATGAAAATAGCAACTGTCTGAAAACCTGCTGCATGAATAGTGACCAACATATTTCAACTTCAAAAAACAAAGAACTATCAAAGCATCCATAGCTTAAACTTTAAAAAAAATATCTCAATATTGCAACCAAAAATTAAAGAAGCTAAAGAAGGGTAAAAACATTATCGTACAAAACCAAGCATAACACACAAGACAAAACAAAAAAAGGATTGTTTGACTTTCCTATAGCAATCCTAATGATAGTTGAACAGAATCAACTTAATCTTCTTATACTTATTCACGCAAGGTAGGAGAATACGCACTGTGCTATTAAACTAATATACATCATGAAGAAAGAAAACAGAGCGGTAGATTAAGATCGGTCAGAAAAAAGCCAATAAGCCTCCGTAATTGTAAATTAACATGGTATAAAAGTCCTAACTCAAGAAAACAAATTTAAAGACTGAAACATGCAAAGTACTTGATTTTAACTTGAAACATGGTCCAAGGAGTCTGGGAAAAAAATTGATTTTAAGAAGAAAGAAGAAGCACTTGAAAAATCAAAATTTAATTCCCGATCTAGCACAAAAGTGATAATTTGAACTAGATGAGTTACAAAAACTACATATTCATATATTTTGCACGTTTAATGTTTTTCAGCACAAGAAACCAATAAATTGGATGTCCATGAAGCAGGGTACAGCATTACTAGATTTATAATGAGTAATGCAATAGTCCTCTAAAACCCAGTTGCTTTAAAAATAGGGTCAAACAAAAAAAAATGACCAGAGGGTGCCACTGTACCATGTAATGCACCATAAGGTTTCTTCGATTTCTATAGATATATAAACAGAATGACATATTCACTATACTATAATTAAAGCACATGTTACTCAGGAAAAAGTGGAAACTAGATGAGCCTTCACTTCCCAACACTTCATGTGGCCTACAGAAACTTTTAGTACCATTTCAGCATAAGACTACAATAAAATTATGATACCAAAGCACCTGCATAATCAATTAAGTACTGAGATCTGTGCTATGCCGCTATGGCTTTATTCATTTCATCCCTAAGCTTCCAGTTCCGTATTGCTACATACTGCACAATTATCTAATACCTTTAAGGGCAACCTTTACAATCATAATCCAGTCCTGAAGTTTCCTGGGTATTGCAGGTGGGTTACAATGTTTCATCCAAAATCCTTCTCTACTTAGAGGTTTTGCAGCTTGGCAGGCGTGACCTGGCTTTAGCTTGTAGATTACATATTTGACTTACATCTCTCTGAGCCTCTCCAATTGCACCCGGTACCACTTCCTCTCAAGTGAACTTAGTGCTTACGTGATCCAATAAATACCCATATATACGCTTATCAGCTAGACTTGATCAAGCATTCAGAAAGATTATGGAGGAAATTTGGTGTATATTGCTTGTATGCATAAATAATGAAAGCTAGGGGGAATAATAAACAATCAGCTCCAGCATACCATACATTCTGCTGAGCACAATACCAGATTAAAAAGGTCATCTGTATACCTATTCCCATCACTAATTTTAGTTTTAATATTTGGATGCCAAAAAATGGCTGCACGCATTGTTAGTCATACGGAAGCAAAAAGAACAGTCTTGTCAATAGAGAACAGCAGTTTCTTTATGATATATCAAAAATTGAGTATTATCATAGAATCTAAGTAAGAGCTTTTATCATAAGTAATTCAATGGTTCATATTGGACAAAAATTCAACACTGGGAAGAAATACTAATTATAACAAATTGGTAGTGCAGAAACCTAGAACGATCCTTATCTCTCCTAAGATCTTCTCTTATTACTTCTTCCTCAAGCTTTTCTTCTTTTTTTTAAAAACGTGTAATTATTTCTCTCGGGCGCCTTTTGCTCACAACGATTAGAGTATGTACAGTCTAATGATTGTTTCCAAGCCATTTTTTGCATTTTCTGATTCTCTCACAAATAAGGCTACATCTGCTTCCAATTAGTAATATTTTACTGAAACTAGCTTATTACATGTTCATAATTTATTTTCTCAATGAAGAGGCCAAGCAACAACCTAGGAAGAAAGACAGACCATATTAACATCGAACAACGAATGAACTCAAATCATGTTTGGTGCACCCCAGATCATTTAGCATTGTCCATACTAAACAAAGCAAATGCAACAGGACGATTATCTTATCATCAGTCAGAAAACAATCACCATAAGTTCAATTTTGGAAAGAAGCTGCTATGTCATGACAAGCTTGCCAATACTCCAGAAGGATGCCTTCCCTCAATTTGGCCCCCTCCTTCGTCACCACCTGAATGTAAATTATGACAGACCCAATACATATATCCTACTTGAGAAAGATCCAACATGATAGTCAGACAATATCTCACACCTTAAGGTAAAAAGATAGTAGAGCAACTGAACTTATCATAGAGAATAAAACAGCGTAGCAATCCCAATGAGAAGGAAATGGAAACTACCAACATCATACTTAAGAAATCAATTAAAGTTCATGAACCAAGCCATGGGAAAGGACAAAGTTCTGCATATCTAGGGGGCTAACAAGCCAAGGCTAGAGTTTTGGCTGGCTCAAGCTCCACTCAATATTAGGTGAATTCAACGAGAATATCTTCGGAGCTAACAAGCCGAGACAAGTAGACTTTTTGCAGCCTCAAGCTCAGCTTAATTTTAGCAAAGCTGAGCCAAGTTGAACACAAGCTCAATGGAGTTGAGCTTGGCTAGGATCAGTTTTTTTATTTTTCAAAATAAAATATAACAAATAAATGCAAATAAAAGTTGATATTTTATGTTAAATATACTAAGTTGTAGGAAAAATACATATGTATTACAAGGAAAAAGTATAGCCTCCTATATTATATTTCAGTTGTTTCTATCTAGGCAATGCTTGAGCTGAGCTCATCCAGTCCAAAATCAAGAATAGAGCCAAGCTCACTCAAGCCAAGCCATTGAGACAAGTCAAGCAGGATTGACTTGCAAGCAACCCTAGCCATATCCATATTATATCCATCTCGTCAAACCGACTAACAAGATCCAGCTATTTTTATCACAATTGCTTCCCACGGTCATCATTACAACTCAACTATAGGACATTTCAATATGTGGTCAACAGAAAGCAAATTCTCCCAAACAAAAAATGTGTTTCTAGAAAGGAAGGGTCAACAGCTGGTCTCCCACAATTTTGACGAAATAAATATTACAGCATTATGAATTATTCCTCCTACAGCACCTTGATCCAAAACTCTTTTGCCACCAGGGCTAAAAGAAGTATGAATACAACTTATATTCAAGAACATAGCGACATCAAAACATTGTCCTAGAAAAGAGACAAAACATTCTATAGGATGGCAGAAATAACAGAAACCTATGAGGCTAACAGTTGCTAAGGAGATACAACAGCATAGTTTAAGTTAGAGTACTGAAGGTGATACAGAGATATTTCTCAGAATGACAGCATCAAAAGATATCTTAGAAAGCCCCAATAAAAGCTTTAAGTGAGCTAAGTTGTTTGAGCAATACAAAATTATGCAAAGCTGACACCTGATCGCAATAGATACAGAGATGAGACAGAAGGCTTATTGATGGACCTTAAATAATTGAAGGAAGAACAAGGATGAGGTGATTTTTTTTTGTGAAGGATGAGGTCAATAGTTAGTGCACAAAGACTTATGCGCCAACAAAGTGCATATGACATAGCATAATGCTGAAGGAAATGCATCAAATGTTCATGGCATGGTGGAATAACCCAAGGACAATGTGCATTATTCACATCAAATAGTGGCATGAGGTGCATTGATGATAATGACGAACATAAAACGATAAAAAAATCACTAAGATTTCTCTAAAGCATAAATTATTTGTCTAGCAGGACTATAGCTGCCGTGCAATTGTCACTCTCAATTGGAACAATTTAATCTTCAAGAATCTGTCGGTTGTTGAAAGCGAATTTTGCTGAAAATGAAAGCAAATGATTGAAGTCTAGAACCAATTGAATTTAGTTAAGGAAAGGCAGCTATTGGTACAAAGACATTTCTGCCAAAATTGAAATGCTTCCACACTGTTCTAACTTCTAAGCCACCATCAAATGAAACAAATGCGAAAGACTGGGCACATCAAAAATGTCTAAGCATACAAAATCTGAACTTCTATAAAAAAGAACATGTAACCTTAGAAATTTCCTTTCTGAGAAGTTCACTTGTCATGTAAATTGAAGGGTATAATTGAGGAAAGAGGCAGCAATCACCTGTACAATTTTTATCACCATAGATATATAGATCAGTATTTCTGTTTTACTCTAAACAGCGTACACACCTTTGGCTATGATTACATAGTCACCAATAATGTTTCAGTCATGAACATTATTCTGTTGATCAGTATAAATTTTCAACAAAACTTGTTGCTTTGTGACAAGAATACTAGGAGCAAACCACAAGTAGCAAACACATAGTTTCTAGCAACTGAAAGAGACATAAACAAAACAAATAACTCTCAAAGAGCATTTCTTGTCATAATTATACTGAACATGGTATTTTCATAACTTCGCTAAAGCACTAATTGTTTGTAATCACCTCATGTTCCTACTTTTCACTAAAAACTAAACAATATGTAATCCAACATATTCACGCCAAAAGCCAAATCCCTTTCCATAGAGCTAACCTGACCTGTACATGGTTCTCACATTTGCTCTCAAATACCCCCCAGGAAGCAAAAGAACAGACAAATTTCCCAGAGAAAAAGGAATAAATGAACTCAATTAGAAATCTTACTGAAGCTTCCACAAAATCCTTGGGGCGTCTAACTTTAATAATTGATCCAGACAAGGATTTCCCATCAAAAGCAAGAGCAGACGTTGCATCCTCCGCAGTAAGAAATTCCACAACAGCCTGACCCTTATCTTTGTTTATCTGATAAAACAATTAAACAGTAAAAAATGTCTCCAGACAGGCCCAGAACTGCTACAAATATTAGAAACATAAAGAATGAGATAGTTTTACTCACTATACAGCTGATACATGGTTGTGTTCCTTGGATATGATTAACACCTGACAGCAGGAAAAAATCATTTAAGCACTTCATCACATCTTTGTCAGAGGCTGATGCTGGTAGGTTTTCAACATAAAGCCTTCTCTGTGGTCTTGTTGCTTGCGTTAGTTGAATAGAATCAACGGAATTGTCTTTCGTCATAGACACATTGTTTAAGGTATGTCCTATCTCAGATTTTACTTCCATAGATATAGTATTTAACATGCCTTGAGTAGTTAATACTTTGGTCTCAGCTGGGGCTTGAAAGCTAGTCAGAAAGGAGCCAATTTGGCCACTTTTTGGTGCTGTAGGCGGGAGGTCCCATGCTATGCTCTTCTTATCAGGGGATCTATTTGTCCGGGGAGGGGTCATCACAGCAGCATCAGTTTTCCGCTTCCTTGGTGAATAACCGCCAAGCCCACTTGATCTATAATTATTCCGCGAATAATAGCCACTTGAGTATGAACCATTGCTTTCATGTCTATGCCTATCCGCATCCAGATGATCCCTCCTAGAGCTTTCCCTAAAGGAATGGTGTGATTGATGTTTGTGGGCTCTGGGTGACCCAGAATTAGACCTATTTCTATCTCTGTCACGATCTCGACTTCTTGACCTCCTCGTCTTTTGCTTTGTGTCTTCATAGCGGGACTCAGACGAGACTTTTTTCTGAATTTTCCGTTCTGAAAACTCAATTTCATCTTGTCTAATATAGCCATGCTTTTGAGATGTAAAACTGTATGTTTCTGATCTGACTCTTTCATTGGGTCCATTATGATGTTTACGTTTGCCCTCTCTTAGAGAAACTTTCTCTCTCACAACTTGTTTGTCCCTTAAGGTTGTTTCGTTTGGTTGTCTTCTTCGGTGCTCGGTGTTATAATCAGGCCTCAGTCTGTCATCTTTTTTCAATCTCGATTTTTCATCTAATGCTTCTCTATTATCATTCTTTACCCGTTTATTTCGGTTATGCCTATCTGGTTTTATATTTTTGTTCAAGCTGGCCTCAAAATCACGATACTTTTTATCATTTACGTGAGTGCATTCCTTCTTGGATTTATTCTTCTCCTCTACCAGCTTGCGAGTATCCTTAGAAGCATATTTCATGGAACTAACCACAGCATCCTTAGAATTTTCAGAAACTTCATTGGACTTGAAACGGTCGCCAACACTTGCAGCATTCATTTTCCTGGCTGCACTCCTCATCTCTCCCTCTCTAGCATCTGCTTCCAGTTCCTTGTTTTTCCGTCTTTGCATAATTTCCTCAAAGCTAAAAGGTCGTGTCCGAGCTGCAGTACCCTCATTGGAGTAGTTCCTAATCCGCTTTGTGCCTTCAAGCAGATGGGCTCCACTCATCTCGCTCAAGCATACAGCTCAATCTCACAAAATAAGCATTGACGAAGAAATCATGAAAGCATCTGCTAGGATAGACCGGATTCTTAAGTGAGTAATTTCCACATACACAATTACACATACTCAATTATAGAGATTATATTAAGCCCATGTCCACAAAAATATGAATTATAAACGAATATTTCACATCTCCAAAATAGACTACAACCGGGACAGGAAAGATGATAGGAAACAGAGTCCTCACAACCAAATGTCAAAAGCACCCATTTATGATATATATGGTAAACGTGTATGAATGTATTGGATGTATGCGCGTAAGGGAGTGAATAGTTCCAACTACAAGCAAACCCAATCATACCATAAGCAGGCCCATGAGAGTAACCACTCAACAAACCCCAAAACTAAATTCGTCAAAAAACAAAAAAAAAAAAAACACACACACACACAAAGGTTTTGATGTACGTAAAGGAGTTTATACGATTTCCACAACGAACCCAACTTCAAAGCCACAAATCTGGAGGCATCTACCTGACCAACATGAAGTTTTAGGAGCTAAAAAGTCAGAATCGCCACTGGTACATAGCAACTGGTCAAAGCCTTTCATACTAAAACATCCTAAAACAATTCCACCTTCTCCCTCGCCCCATTTAACCCTCCGTAACAGCACCAATAACCTATCTCAGCCTGAGGGGCTGGGTTCAGGTCGGGGCTCTCAATGCTCTCACCAGGTCGACGACGACGACAACCGGCCAGTCGGAAAAAGTAACTTGTTTTATGCAGTGTTAAAAACCCTTCCCAAAACCCACCGTAACCTCCGATCACTCTCACCCTTTCGCCTCGTTGTCCAGCAAAATCCGCTCAATTACTTACCCCTGTGAATTCCAGAGCTGCCGCCCCCCCCCCCCCCCCCCCCCCCCCCCCCCCCCACCCTGACCCTGCCAACAGGAAATTTATTAAGCATTAGCAGCATACGAGTACCTACCTCACTGAAGAAGGGTCTGCAGATGCCGAGCAACATCGCCACGAGCCCTTCGCGTCGCGCCCTCCGTCCCCATTCATCGTCGTCCTGCGATGCATTTATCATTAAGGACAGCTACGATATGAATTAGCCCAATCTCCGGCGGTTATTACCTTGAATGAAGGTCTGGGAATCGGGTCCGCGGGTCCAGTAGGGTCGGCATGACCCGCACTTAAATTGTGTCGGGTTATACGTCCAAGGGCCCGGTTATGGAAAAAATAGTTGAAAAATAAGTTTTTCGAGAAAAAGACATTGTATACGGTTAGGGGTTATGGAAATCAGGAAATGTATAATATGGAAAATTTGTGTTTTCCTACCCCCGGAAATAAGGACGGAAAAGTGACATTTATTTCCCGAACCCCCCACCCTCTGGAAATGAACTATCGGGTTTCTTCTCCGCTCCGCCTCTTGTCCTCTTTCGCCTCTTGTCCTTTTTCGCCTCTTGTTCCTCTCGGTTTCAGCCGCCTTCGGCCCTCCATCGCGCTCCAGCCTGATCTTCCTCGATGTTGACACAGGCCAGGAGCTCCTCCACGTTCAGCCCTCAGTCTTAGGGGACACTCAACAACAAGGTCTATGCCGGCAAAGCGCGGAAAGCAAACAAATGTTTTACGTATCCGAAGCTCTCCGATCCGAGAACCCCAGAGAAACGGAGGGGTTCAGGTGGGGAATTCCTGTTGGGAGCTCTACTGCCTGGAGCACGACATTCAGCCCAATGGCCTCATGCCTAGGTAATTTTTTTCTACTTTCTATTTTTTTTAATGAATTTTTAGGGGGGGTTTTGTGGGTTTTAGATGGCTTTGATTGTGTTGTGATTTTTTCTGATTTGAAGAGCTTTGGTTTAGAGGGAGATGATCGTACTTCGAGCTCATATCTGTGTTTCCTTCACTGACTAAAAAGGGCTTTATTATGTGAATATTTTCCTTTCTGCTTGTAAGAGCTACTTTGTTTAAGAGCTTTATTTGTTTGAGTGTTTGCATATATAATAGCCCAGTTTCATTTTGCTCCCACACATTGTTTACTAAAAGTTTCATATATGCTCCCAAACAATGTTAATTGGAAGTCAATTAATTACACTCATTTGGATTTAACTCTGCAAATGGCTTAAATCTTGCATTCCATCTATTTGAGTGTTTGCATACGATGGCCCAGTTTTAATTTGTTCTCACACATTGTCAACTAAAGTTTCATATATGCTCCCAAACAAAGTTAATTGGAATTTTCCTTCAATTGTCATCTGTCATTCTGCATTTTTATTTGTTTAACTATTCTACCAGTTGCTTGTAGAAGTGATTGTGTCCTCATCTGCTAGTGGAGATTCTAGATGACCATACTGAAAGTTATTTATGTTTCATTTTGTTGTCTTGTATTTATTATTATTTTTTAAATACGAAATTTCTTGTAGAAGTGATCACGTCCTCATTTGCTTTTCATCTTCAGTTGTATTGCTAATGTGGTGGACCGCATTTGCTTAAATTTTCTAAGATTGAAGCATGATTCGTACTCTGTTTTCTATTCTGATTTCTGAGTCTTTGTGTTCTCATCAATTGAATTTCTTCAAGAGAGGCAATTGACATTTTTAATCTAGTAGACTGGTGGTGGATATGTTGCAATGGTGGTGTGAAACTGGGTAGCTTACAAAAATGTGTTAAAGTGGCAACCATAAAGACATCTGTTTTGTTTTTAATCAGTTAACTAGGTATTGTAATGATCCAGTTCTGTCTAATTGCGTGTTAGCAACTTAGTGCCTCGTCTTGTTTTATGGTTCTCCAGCTTCATTTCCATCACCAATTTCACAAAAACAGTAAGATGTTTAGATAGTCAATATGAGTGAGATCTTCGATAAGTTGCCAAAGAATAAATGCAATCCTGCAGCTGTTGCAAGAAATCACCTTCTTTGTGAGGTTGCTTCTAGTTGTTGTGGATCCTGGTCTGGCTTTTGTGCTTTCTCTTATTTCCTTCTTCGTTTGTTTTGTGCAGAATCTTGCATATAGTTGTTTCCCTATCCATCAGGGGCTTTTAGCTAGTCAGCTTCATGGTATATTTTCTTTTCTTTTTTTTGTTTTTTTGCCTAAAACAAAGTAAAGTAGATTAGTAGGTGATAATACTTATGTTGACAGAATTCTTCTTGCGCCAATTCTGTGATGCTCATACTTGTACTAGCAAACAGAAACCCTTCTCCAGAGGGGGCAAGGTGAGGGTCGTATTCATTTTTATTGTCATTTGATCTAGCTGCGAGCTCTATGTGTGCCTGAAATGACTAAATATTAATTTGGAAGCTATATATTCCTTACGTTTAAGGTATTTCACTTTCCCTACAGAAGGAGACAAGCGTGTTCTATCTAGCCATTTCCATACCGACTGTGATGGTGCTTGTTCTATTTTATGTCATTTATTAACTATACCAAAGGTGTGCTTTCAGCTGCACATCAAATTATCATATACTTTAGTTGCTCTTCATATTTCAGTGTAGATTATCGATGTGATGTATCTTCTGTAGGGAGATGAAAAGAACTGTTCCAGACTTGAAGCGCATTTCTCAGAAGGGCGCAAGCCAAAGCCCTCATAGGCCTAAGGAATAACTTGGCAGAACAAATCGCT
Organism: Saururus chinensis; assembly: GCA_035235625.1. Taxonomy (NCBI): domain Eukaryota; kingdom Viridiplantae; phylum Streptophyta; class Magnoliopsida; order Piperales; family Saururaceae; genus Saururus; species Saururus chinensis. The sequence goes on from CP141145.1 coordinate 42,505,524, forward strand.
CAAGAAGCATAAACATCTTCTGTATAGTTTTGCAGTGGCTCAATTTTTTGTATCATGATGATTTGTGAAATATCTGCAAGAATTGCTCAAATATTTATCCAACGGTGTTCATACAGTTTTGGATTGTTAGAATCATAAAAATCATAATTTTTTTGGCACTTTTATTGTACTTCTGTACCTTGGTAATCCTTGTTATATTATTTAGACAATGACGGCCAAAATTAAGGCGACTAAAGTACATGTTTTAGCAAAAAAAACTCATTCAATGGACAACTGCACAAGTATTGTACGTTAATTTGGAACAAAGTTACACGTCAATGTTGAAAAAGACAAGACAATTGCACAAGTATTGTATGTTAATTTGTAAATTTTTTATTTATTTTATTTTAAAAAATAAAAAAATTATGTCCAATATATATTTTGGGTAGCATATTGTGTTTTTTTTTACTCGTAACCATAATTGACTAAAAAGGTTACCTCATTAAAAAAATGTGTAAAATGACATAAATAAAATGGTTACCTCATTAAAAAATATGTAAAAGGACATAAATATTATATTCTCTACTAACACAAATTTTTTACTTCCTGGAAATCTTTTTAAATAAACCCCTAACCATGAAAATATCAATTTCTATGATAATTTATTTTCATGAAAATATAATTTTCCTAGGAAGTTGCTTTTCCTGAAAATATTTTTTTTCCATAACCCCTAATAGGCCCTAACCTATTTTTTAAAGGGTTTTTTATTAATTTGATATTGTATACCTTATTTTGACAGGGGCAAAAAAATTAGTTATATTACAATATTATAAATAGATGTCAAATTCTTTTGTGTCATTTGAAAAAGTGACACTCGAAGAAAAAGTATTGTTGTATTATAAAATACACATCTAAAATTATAAGAATTCTATAAAAATTATTATTTAAATATCAAATAAAATAAAAAAAATTGAGAAAATAAAATTTCCTTCTAATTTGCCCACTATGACATTGTTAAATAATAGAGTTGAGGTTAGGTTGTGATGATAAAGCTCGACTCGACCCTATTTTTAAAACATGTAAAATTTTAAAATCCTAACCTTATTTTTATTAAGGTTAGGTTGGGTACTGGTTAGATGGGTTAGGTATGCGGGTCAAGGTCGGGGTCGGGTTGAGTTTTTCTAGCCCTAGGTAAGAACATCTTTTAAAAAACATGTTTGTGACATGCACAATGTGGCAAATATTAGAATATGTAGGCTCCACATAATCTAATAGCATTGGGACACACGTTTTGGACGTGTTGTGTAAGCATGAAGTCGAACGCCGTGTTTATTAGTCTTCTCTTATCCTTTTTCTTCGTCTTTAGTTGTTATAGAATAAGGTGATAGCTAGGGGTGGGAATAGGGTCAAATAAGTGAGATTGTGTCTGGTCGACTTTAACCCGCATTTAAATCATGTTAGGTTATAACCCTACCCTATTTATTAAATGAGCTAAAATACAAATTTTAACTCTATTCAGGTCAAGTCATATGAGTAACTCTATTTTTTTAATTAATTTTTTTATCAACTTGGTATTTTAAACCTTATCTTTGTATGGGTCAAACGTAGAAAGAATTCAGATACATTGCAACATTATAAAATAAAGAAAAGTGATATTACTACTCCACTTTTTCTACACCAAAATCTCATTTCATCCTTTATTTGGAGTATGAAAAGTAGATCCCCTTGTTGTTAGGTGAGACCCACCTTTTTTGTCCAATCAAAGTTTGAGTACGATTTTGGTGTAGAAAAGGTAGAATAAGAATATCAACATTGATAAATAAACGTATTTTTGTATTATTTGAGAAAGTGAGAGTTGAAGAAAGAACATTGCAGCATTATAAGATAGACATCTTTTAAATTTTATAAAAATCATAAAGAAGTTACTAATCGATTATCAAACAAAAAGAAATCTAAGAGAAATAGAATTTTAAGAAAATTTATGTCTAATCAACTCTAACTTGGGTAACGACATTATTAAATAATAGGGCCGAAGTCAGGTTATGAAGGTAAAACACAACCTGATCCTATTTTTAAAATGCGTAAATTTATAAAATCTCTTTTTTTAGTTAGATGGTGCACCACCAGGCATGTTCACCAACCCGTCCATCAAGTAGTGAGTGGCGCCAAGTTGCAAATTGACTCAAATTGGTAGATTTTGATAAGACTCGCAACTTTGTATTATTTGATTGGATTCTAATTTGTTATATAAAAATTAGAAGAACTATAACTATATAGAGAGTGCCACTAAGGACCCCACCCCATTTGACTTTCCCCTATAAAGGCCCCTTAGTCTCTCCCTCTCCCTCTCCCCTATTTGGAGCCACTTCCCGTGTAAGGACCCTCATCTTTAAACCGGTTTTGGTTTTCTTTAATTATGAGTTATCGTGAGGTTTACGTGTTTTCTGATCTTATTCGGTGATTTCGTGAAATAAATAGTGTTTGTGATGGTTTTAACCAGAATTAACTTCAATATTGGTGGTTTTAAGTTATTTTAAACCAAATGTGAATTTTTGAGATTTTTTGGAATTTTCACTATTTTCCCGAAAATTAGGGTTTTGGCGGGGCCCCTGTGGGCCCCACCGTCAAATTTTATTTTTGTGTCAAATTAACCTAGACATATACTTAAGGTCCCACAAAAATTTTCAAAATTTTATTAGGCTTAAATTGTGCTTAAATTTATAAAATAACCACTTTTAGCCTACTTTTCATATTTACACCCCAAAACTTACCTATATCTACCCCAACCCTTACTATAAAAGGGCAAACCAGAGCCATTTCCATTTTTGGGAATAGGCTAAGGAAGGAGGGCTGGCCTAATCCCCACTTAGGCCCGAATTAGAAGCCGATTAAGGTAAACTTGCTCTAATTAAGCACTAATCTATGACTTTTCTCTTAATTTCTTCCAAATCTACCATTTTTCCCTTGATTCAATTCATTTTTGACCATCAAAAGCTATTGATTTGTATTTTACTATAAACCATAACATTCAAATTTCAATTTTTACTACCAACAAGCCTTAGATCTAAGATTTAATTAGGGATTCCTTGGGTAAATCGATTTCTATTAGAGTTTAATTCAAACTCATTGTGTTTTCAAGAATTTCAAGAAGGGTGACTCTTCAATCCGAGCTTAATCAAGTACTGAGGTAATGAGTCTTCGAAATCTCTGTTTATCCATGGTAAAACTCTTCATTTTTGGCTTATTTCAAAATGGTTTGCTTGATTTAGTGTGTTAATGGTAAGATTAGAAAATGGAATTATTTAATCCCGATTTCTTAGGGTTTTGCATTATTATGGTTTGGTTTGATATTCTGGAAGTCAAGGAGGACTTTTGATGATGATTAGGGTGTTAGATGTGGATTTGAAGTGTTATCTATGATGTTTCGGTTTGGATTTGCAAAAGGAAGAAGATGACTGTTCTGCTGTGTTGGCGTTCGATCGGCCCTGCAGGGCGATCGATTGGTTGAACTGTAAATTTTAAATTTTTGCGTGTAACCGATCGAACGGCCTGAAGGGTGATCGATCGGCTACACAGAAAATTGTATGTTGTGTGTATGATGTCTATTTTGATGATTCCACTTTAGCTTGCCAATTTTATATGAATGTGGAGTGTTTTAAGCTATATTAGGCTACTGGAAATGCATGCTATTGAGTTTATGGAGTTGAGACATATGCTTAGAGATGGTGGAATGACTTATGTTTTGTGGCATGATGTTGGAATCGTTATCTTGAAATGTTGAATGGTTGTTTCCCTTTGGTTAAGCATATTTTCAGTAGGACTACAATCATTGTTGGACTGGTTTGTCATGATAGATTGTGGTTAATAGTGTGTGAATGTTGGTAAATGCCATGACTCAATGATGAAATGAGTGATGTTATATGTGTTTAGCCTTTGTGGTTGAGTTTTGAATTTAGCTATGATTTCAACGATTCTTCTACTATGATTTCCGCTGGAATTCATGTTTAGATAGAAATTCACATGTGTAGTGTGGTAGTGAGTTGATTTTCAAGCATGTTGATATGCATTATGTGAAATGCTTCTACTAGATACACGCACACACATGTGGGGTTAAATGATGATGTGAAGCTTAATATTGTGGTTAGGAATGATGCATTAGGGGCTGATGAGAGCATTTATCATGGATTAGGATTCATGTATGCTTTGTCCACGTATGTACCATGCTACATGCATCATGAAAATGGATTTCCAATTGAGGCTTCATCGTGATTAATCGAATTTGACCGATTGGATGCAATGTGATGAAATTGTGTGCCGGATTGATTGGTCGTGGATTAATCGCAAGTTGATTGGTCCGAAAGGACATATTTTGATTTAAAGTTCCTGTGTGGAACGATTTGAAGTTCCTGTGTGGAATGAGTGCACTCCCCGGGTTGAGTCTTGTTTAATGGAATGATATGGGGACGAGTTGTATACTTGTCTTGCGGATATGTGAGAATATTATTATGTGTGTCATCTAGACTTTGAGAATCCAGTGTGGTATGCCGTGTGCACCCCGCTACCACGTGTTCTAGGGTTCTCTGTGTGAGAATTCGGGCTCTTCCCTCTGCAGGAGATGTCCCTGGGCGAACACCCCTGTTCTAGATTCTCTGTGTGAGAATGGGACATCCTTGGCTAGGATCGTCCAGGGCGAGCAGTATTAGGGATTGACAACCCCGATCTTTCTTGAATTCTTGTGTAGAATTTTGGACCATGACACGCCTTCGTGGCCTTGTCTATGCCCTCGTCTGTGTGACGTTAATGTGTGATTACTCCTTGATGGAGGTTGATTGTGATGACATTATGCATGTGGGAATATGTATGTTAGAGATACATCCATGCATGTTGATTTTGATGTAATGCATGTGGGAATATGTATGTTAGAGATACATCCATGCATGTTAATTTTGATATTATGCATGTGGAATATGTATGTTAGAGATACACCCATGCAGGCTGATTTGATATAATGCATGTGGAATATATATGTTAGAGATACATCCATGCATGTTGATTTTGTTATTATGCATGTGGAATATGTATGTTAGAGATACATCCATGCAGGTTGAATTGTGAAATAATGCATGTGGGAATATGTATGTTAGAGATACATCAATGCAGGTTGAATTGTGAAATAATGCATGTGGGAATATGTATGTTTGAGATACATCCATGCAGGTTGAATTGTGAAATAATGCATGTGGGAATATGTATGTTTGAGATACATCCATGCAGTTTGATTTGATACTATGCATGTGGGAATATGTATGTTTGAGATACATCCATGCAGTTTGAATTATGCATTATGATGCAGTTTTTCAGTGATGTGAATGTGATCAGAAAATGATACACCTTGTACATCGTTGATTTGAAAGATTATGTCGTCATGCTATCGTATTTTCGATGTTGTTAGTGATATTAAAACCATTGCTGAGTTTGTTAAAACTCACCCCTCTTTTGTGTTTTGATTTGGGGCTGCGTGGTGCGACACGCAGACGGACAGGATTGCTTCTTTGAGGAAAGGTCAGAGATAGCTTGGGTGTGATGATGGAGATCGTTGCGTGACTTACCTGCGTTTGTTTCATGCTTTATGTTCGAACCTTTGTGTAGGGTTCTTGTCTTGGATTCATGTCGTATGTTGTAGTTGTGATGCTTATGACTTATATTGAGCCGGTGTGGGCTTTACTTAACTAAGCTTGTGGGTTTGAGATTGTTGTTTACTTTGTGATAAGCAACACATTTTCTCCCTTTTTATTTACTCTTGCTCAAAGGATTGTGCGCACTCCGTGTTGCTGTTAATCGCCCGTGGTTAGGGTTAAGTCTTCCGCTAGATCATTTCTCAATTTTCACTTCGTCGCCCCCGCGCACTTGACCGGCCCCTGGACCGGGTTCGGCTCGGGTCGGGCATCGCCGGGGCGTGACATCCTGCTCTCCTCTTTCCTCCTCTCTCAAGTCGTCCATTCTCCCCTCTATTGTCCTTTTCCCCTTGCTTTTTTTCTTTCTCATTCCTTCATCATTCTCCCTTATTTTGTGTAGAATATCATTGGATAACCCTTTGAAGGCCCTAAACACTTGGATCCTCCACTATTAGACCACCATATTGAGAAGTTTTTTCAACTTGAATGTCACACGAGGCACTAATTTGAGGGTTATAGTGTAACCGTTTTTTTTTAGAACTTGGAACTCAGACTCGGACTAGTTATATTTTTTTGGGAGGGATCAGGGAGAGGAAAACTCACCCCTCCGAGCCTAAATTTCGTCGGAGAAGGAAAGAGACTCCCTCTCCTAGCAAAACGACCCTCCCTTTTCTCTCTCTGTGTTCTCTCTTTCTCTCAGCCCATCTCTCCCTCTTCTCTCCTCTCCCTTCCCTCCTTGCGCACAACTCGCCCCCACCTTGCCTTTCTCTCTCAAACTAGTGAGCAACAGTGTAAGGACTCTCATTTTTGAACCGGTTTATTTTAATGATATTTATTGGTTAGTGTGTGGTTTACGCGTTTTCTGATTCTAAATTCTGTGGTTTTCTAAGATAAATAAGATTTTTAAAAGTTTTAAGTAAAAATAATTATACATTTATAAGTTTTAAGTAGTTTTTAGTCAATTCTGAATTTTTGGGATTTTTCTAATTTTCACTAATTTTTAGAAAAAGTAGGGTTTGGCGGGACCCCCTATGGGCCCCACCGACAAAATTAAGAATTTTAAACCAAAATACCCCAGGTATCAACATAAGCTCATACAAAAAAATTTAGAATTTCATCGGATTTAATTAGTAATCAAATCTTCAAAATACCTATTTTTAGCCCAAAATTCTTTTTACACCCCATTAGTTCATTAAGTGTACCCCAAGCCCTTCTATAAAAGGAAAATATATGAGTCATTTTTATTTTGAAAATAGGTTGGGAGGAGGTGATTAAGGCCTAGTTCCCCAATTAGGCCCGAATTAGAAGGGATTAAGGTATGTTCTTCCTTAATTAAGCTTAAACTCTAGATTTACTCCTAATCCATTCTTAATCCAACATTTTTCCTTTAATTTGATTTGATTTCAACCATCAAAGTCACTGATTTACTCCCTTACTTCAAACCCTACTTATCAAAATTTATTTTTTTATGCTTAACAAACCCTAGATCAAAGATTTCTTCAAGGTTTTCAATATTAAATCGATTTTTAATGGAGTTTAACTCATACACTATGTTTTGGAAGGTTTCCAAGAAGGGTGAATGTCAAATCTGAATCTAAACAAGTGACAAGGTAATGGGTCTTCAAATCTCAATTTTCTTATGGTAAAATCTCGATTTTTATGGTTTATTTAGAATGGGTTTGTTTGATTTAGTGTTTTAATGGTGAGATTAGTAAATGTTAATTTCTTATTCCAATTTCTTAGGGTTTTGCTTTTAGATGGTGTAGATTAACATTCTGGAAGGTTTGGTGAAGTTTTAATGGTGTTTGGGTATATAGATGAAGGTTTTAAGTTGTTTTAATGGAGTATCGGTTTTGAAATTTAAAATGAAGAAGAAAGTCAAAACTGTTGTGTTGGCGATCGAACGGCTTGCCAGGGTGATCGATCGGCAACATTGAATTTTTGACTAATTTCCTGTATAGCTGATCGAATAGCCTTGCAGGGCGTTCAAACGGCTAAACTACAGTTTTACTATTTTTGAATTTATGCTCATTTCAATATTTTTACTCCATTTAATATTTCTAATGGTTATGGAAAGTGTATTATGTTGAATTGGGCTATTGGAGGTGTGGAATTAATGATGAAAGTGCATGTATTATGTTTAGGTGTTGTCTTGTGGTATTATATTATGTTCATAATTATATATGTTGATATTGAAGAACGTTGGAGCTTGGAATGTTAGAATTCTTGTTATTAGCATGTGTTTCCAGTAGGGATGTTATATAGCAAATGGTGAGATGTGTTCTCTTATAATATGGATAATTTATGGGAAATTGATATGATCATGTTGTGGCTTATTGTATGGAAAATCATGCTTGTGGGAATGAACATTTGATTCTACATTGAGGGATTTTAAGTTTTATGATGGATTTTGTTTTGATTTCAGTTTAATTCATTATTTCAAATGTGTTAGACATGCATAAGTTGCCTTATGAGTGTATATCAAAACATTGATTGTATGTTTAGGATATGCATGAACACACACGTATGGGGAATCTACTATGACATTGTAGTTAATTATGAGGTGATTATGATGCATGAGGAGACTGATTAGGACCACGTTGTATGTGTTGGTGGAATCCACGTAGGTCTTGCTTATGGATGTATCATGTTAGCATACATCATGGATCGTTATTCATGGAAGAAGTTTTACCGATGTTTAACCAAAATTAATCGATTGTATGCAATGGTTGAGATTGCATGCCGGATTAATCGCTCGGTGAATTAATCGAAACTTAGTTGGTCCAAAAGGACATGTTTTCGATTTAAGTTCCTATGTGGAACGTGTATACTCCTCGAGTTGAGTCTAGAGAAATGGAATTATATGGGGATGAGTTGTGTACTTGTCTTGCGGATTTGAGATTACTATTATGAGTATCATATGGAGCTTGAGAATCCAAAGTGGTATGTCGTATGCACCCTCTATCACATGTTCTAGGGTTCCCTGTGTGGGAATTTGGGTTCTCCCTTCCACAGGAGATGTCCCTGGGCGAACACCCCTGCTCTAGATGTTGGTGGATTTCGGTAGTTCTCTATGCACAAGACAAGGGAATGGATCGGATGATCCTTCCTTGCAAGGGGTAGAGAAAAACCTTTTTTTTATGTGGGACGACCTTCTCTTGATTAATCAAGACTACTCTTTACATTTTGAAGTGAGTAGTAGTGATTAATCAATTTTCAAAACCCTTCGATTAGTTGGCAAAAATGAAAGAAACAAGAATTTTATTAAAATAAGAAAAGAGAATTGCCAGGAGAAGTGGCTACAACTTTCAAGTTAAAAAAAAAAAAGAAAAAAGAAGAAAACAAGGAAAATTCTTCTTGAAGATGAGAGCTCCCCTTGCACAAATTCTTCTTCCTTCTTGGTTGCTTCTGCTTGTCTTCTGATTCCTCGATCTTCTTTAACTTTTTGAAGGTCAAGGTTTTTTAGGAATTTGGTGTGTGATGGACTTCTGGATTTCTCTTTGGAGGTTCCGTAGACTTGAAAGCCAAAAGCCCCTTCTTATGGAAATGAAGGGGTATTTGTAGGATGGGAGTTGCACGGTTAAGCAAAATAGTGTGGTGAGTTGGAAAGGTAGTTTGTGAAAAGTGGAGAGTGGATTAGTGGGATATGGGAAATGGGTTAGTTGGAGTGTTGGTGAGAACCACTTGATTAGTGGAGGAAGTGGGAAGTGTGAGAGAAGACCGGGCATTATACCTTTGACTTGGTCATCTCCACTTTTTTTTTCTTTTATTTTATTTTATTTTTTTATTATATTTTTATTTCATCATCCTTTTTTTATAGTAGGGGATTACGAGCATCAAGGCTTTGATTTAATCTTCCCATTCCTTATGTGGGGCCCATAAAATTTTCCACACAACCCCTTTTTTTTCTTTGAACTTTGGGTTCTTTTGGAATTTAACCTTTTTTTTTCCAGTTATTTTGGTTTTTCATGGCTAAACAAGTTTTTTTTTAACAAAACAATAGCGTAGAACCCACGAGTCTTACCTAGCCTTTTTCATTTATTTATGTTTTATGACTATTTTGTTGTGAGACTTATGAGGTCCCACATAGTCCTTTGCAAATTTTTATTACGTGGCCATGTGAGGCTTACAAAGCCTCCCTCAACCGTTTAACTTTGAATGTAGAGGCCCCCCATAATGTCCTCTCACAATAAAATTTTTGTTGGAAGCCTTAGTCCATTCCTACGTGTGTAGGATTTAGATCTTGCCTCTTCACTTTTTTTTTTGTTAAAAGCCTTAGTCTATTCCTACGTGTGTAGGATTAGATTTTGCTTCCTTACTTTTTTTTTCTTTAGACTTTGTCCACTTCAGAGACTTTGTCTATTTTAAAAAAAAACTTTGGTCTCACTCAGAGCTAGTCAAGCTCTGAAATCTTGGCCTTTGGATTTTGAATTTTTTTTTCTTTGTTTGGACTTTATCCGAATTTGAGACTTTGTCCATTTTGAAAATTTAGAGTTATCTGAAGCTAGTCAAGCTCTGAGATCTTTGCATTTGAGTTTTGATTTGATTTTGATTTTTTTTTATGTCAACACTAGATTCTCTGTGTGAGAATGAGACATCCTTGGCTAGGATTGTCCAAGGCGAGCAGCTTTAGGGATTGACAACCCCAACTCTTTTACATTTCTTGTGTGGAAATTTGACTGTGTCTTGCCTTTGTGGCCTTGACCGTGTCCTGCTTGTGTGGCAATACTCGTGTTTACTCCTTGATGGAGGCATTCACTATTTGTATTGATGCATGTTTATTATGAATGCTATGCATGATTGTGTATCATGTGCTTGACACATTTATCGTGCAGGGTGAATGAATTTGATGTGATATGAATACATGATCAGAAACGGTGTGATTGAGACACCATTATGCAGGTTTATGTGATATGAATGCATGATCAAAAATTGTGTGAATGAGACACTATTATGCAGGATTATGTAAAATAAATGCATGATCAGAAATGGTGTGATTGAGACCACTATTATGCAGGTTTATGTGATATGAATGCATTATCATAAATTGTGTGATTGAGACACTATTATACAGGTTTATGTGATATGAATGTATGATCAAAATGTGGTATAACATGTTATGCTTAGGTCTAAATTGCTTTATGGCCTTGTCATCATGTTTTCTGATCATTATAGTTATATTCAAAACCATTATTGAGTTTTTATACTCACCTCACTTTCTTGTTTTGTTTTGGGGCTGTGTGGCATGACACGCAGACGGACAAGATCCTCTATATGAGGAAAGGTCGGAGAGAGCTTGGGAGTAGTCATGGAGGCTCCTAGTTTTGCATGTCTCTTCGTTTATCTTATTTTGATGTTAGAACCTTGTGGATGATCCTTGTCTTAGAATTGTGAGATACTATGTCTTTAGTTTCATTGAGACCTTGTTTTGGAGCCAAGTGTGTAGCTATGAATTATTAGTATGTGGGTTTGAGATTATGGTTTAATTTAGAGTTTAACTCTTTTGGGTCTACCTATTTACTCTTGCTCAAAGTAGTGTGTAAACTCCGTAAATTTGACTGCTCGTAGTTAGGGCACAAGTCTTCCACTATTTTCTTCAATCGCTTCAATCTGTCACCCTCGTGCATTGGTTCGGCCCTTGGATCGGGCTCGGGTCTGGTCGGGCAGTGCTAGGGTGTGACAAGCAGCGTTGGGAGGATTCCGATGGGCTGAGGTAGGCATAGATGGTCTTGGAGGTGAGAGTTGCACGGCAAGAAGGATGGGTTTCAAGAGATAGACAAAAAGGTAAGCTTATTGGTGAAATTTTAGTGTTCCTCCCTGATTTGGGTCAACCTCTTCTTCCCTCAAATTCAAAATTAGCATTCACAACATGCTTTTTGGGCACAAAAGAACGCCCAGAACCTTGTCCTATCTATTATATTTTAGTCGATTAAATTTGTATTTTCTTAGCCACTAATTAGAGATTTTAAAAAAAAATTATGTTAGGTTTTAGAGAGGAGCATTAGATTTTGGATGTTAGGCGTTTTGAGTAGGCTAAGGTGAGGACCCTTGTGTATAACATAGCTTATTTTCATAGCATGAATTGTTATGTTTGCTTTGTGGTGATATATGTATGAAATGAATTCCCTAATGTATGTTTAATATGAAATTTTCTTATTTGAATGAGTGATATAGGTCTTGATCTAGTCTTATGCACCACTTTTATAGTGTAATATGTTTGATTTGGATATGTGTAATGTTAAATATGTAAGCTGACTTAATTTCAGGCCCTTCCCAAGGTCTGTAATATATGATTGGGTTATACTCTATGCATTGCCTAATGTATAAAAATAAACAGAGTGAATTTGTATGCCCTCCTCCAGCATCTAATGTGTGAATTGAGTTAGATATGTATATTATTTCAACATAGGTTATATGTATGAATTTTAATTATACATGTATTTTGCTCCAATGTTGGGATATGTTTTAGATTAAAACAAGCCTTGCCCCAACGCTGGATAAATGTGTGAATTAAAGTAAGTTTGATAGATGTTTTGTACTAAATTGATTGAAGTATGTTTTATTTTAAAATGCCAATATAGGTTTTGCTCTAAATGGTTTAGTATGCACTTAAAATCTGTTTTGTACACGTTCAAGCTGAAATGATGGATGTTCTCCTATGTTGATAGAGTGATTTATACAGGATGAGGTTGAAGGATATATGTTGGGAAATAGTGTGACTAGTACAAAGCTAAATTTAACTATGAGATGCTATAGGTTATACTCAAGAAAATGCAAATGTTAATGTTTTGATATAGATATGTGTATGCATATTTGCCACTCTATGCAGGTTGTGATAAATTGGGTCAAATACCAATTATGGATAGATAGTGCATGTTTATGTTCTGACAGGTTGACGAATTAACTAGACAATAATTGAATTACATAGTATATGTTTTCTCTCGTTGTGGACATGTGAGAGTGTTATATTGCATAAATGGTAGATCAGAGATTAAAAACCAACCTAAGAGTGAGAGGTTGAACAAGGGGAGTTAAGGTCAAGGTATAATGCTTTAACTTTAGGAGCAAGATAATAATTTTACCCAGGTGCCACGTAGGGATGAGGGTAGACCCCAACCTATAGTAGATCCTTCCCGGTTTTCATGGGTCATACCGAGTGCACACCACCCACAGTGCCTTTGCACCGATGCAACTCACGGATCACATAGTTAATTCTCTAGAAGATTTAGGGAATAGGTTGTGTGTGTACTACGAGATATGATGCATACAGTGATGATGTAAGAGTATGACATGAGGAATGATCATGTGAATGTTAAGTTAAATTGTTATGCATATACGATGTCTATGTTTAGATATATCATGTTGAGCTTGAATATTGAATCCTTGTCATTGTATAATCAATGATTGCTAAATTACAAGACATGTTCTATTTAAGGCACGATCACAGAGCTTTGGCTCACGGGTAGAATGTCCATTCCACCAGGCATATTTTGCGCACAGATTTATTTGTTGATTTGGATGCGTATAAACGTCAATAAAAGATAGAGTTTCCGTCACAATGATGATAAGGGAATTAGGAGTAGTTTGATTATTTTTCTTCTGGAGTAGTTTGATTATTTTTCTTATGAGGAAATCAAATATTTAAATTGTAGTTGCAGATGAACACCCCTTCAGTGAAACTTAATTTATTTTGATGCAATAAAAGCTTAGTAAGAAGGTTACTCGAGTTTAAACTCCAATTCTTTATCCCTTATAGAATATGTTATTGTCTTATCACAGTTTGAGTTTAGGTGCACTCTGATGGTGTTGATGGCCTTTAGACTCTACTCAAAGCTCGGGTTGTGACATATAGTTTGCATCAAAGTAAGAGAATAAATTTCCTTCACTTTTGAATAAAATTGGTATAGTTTTCTAAATTATCATATTAATTTGGTTTCATATGCATGTTTTAGGGTTTACTAAAATGGCAAATTAGGGCTTGATTTCTTGGGTCGGGTTGGCGGGGCATGAAAATATAAGATAGGGATGGGATCGGGCCTGAAGCGAAAAAACACTGGCCCAACCCGTCAGCCCGCTGCTCAATAGCTATAACCCTCAATAGCCCAAGCCCACTGCGCTGATGTTCTTTATGTGGTCCATCTTTTTTATATGGCAGACATAAAAAAAGATAGGCCTCACTGATGGGTATTAAAAAGCGGAAATATGTGGTCGACTTCTCAAAAAAAGAGGCCCATTTTCTAATAAACGACTGTGATGCATAGTATCCACATTTAACATAAATAAACTATTTTATTTATTATATAAAGTTGCTTTACGACCAAGGCCCAAGTAGAGTTTTAAAAACCGGCCGGCGACTGACCCGGATTGGTCGCCGGGCCAGGTTAACTTGGTTAACCTGGGGTTAACCCAAGTTGACTTATTTTTTTATTTATTAAAAAAAAAATATTAAGTATAAAATCTTACACAAGATAATTGTAACTCAGTTGGTTAAGCCGCATATGGTATTATGATGTTCGAATCCCGCCGTGAGCAATATTTTTTTGGTACATTATAAAAAGATTATTTAAATAAAAAAAATATAAATACACATACATGAAAACCGATTAGCCCAATAAGGCTCCTTGTGTATTTTATTAGGGCGTGAGTTTGAATCCTCCCTCGTGCACCTCTCTCTGACCCGGTTAACGGGTCGGCAGTTTAATTGGTCGGGTCAGCTCAACCCGAAAAATACAGTAAATTAGCCCAATTTATCAGCCGGGTCTAATTGAACCTGGTCCAACCGGGCCAGGCCAGTCTGGCTTTTAAAACAGTGGGCCCAAGGGCCCATTTTGGCATAGTGGCCCTATTTGCATCTCACAGGAGCCGAGTCTCTCTTGTGGGTGAAGAAAGTGGTCATTTGGAAACAAGAGGTACAATGGGCTTGGTGACAAAAACCCGTGGCTCGGCCCGAGTCCACTAGGTATATAAGTTAGGGCCAGGTCGGGTTCAAAATTTTAATTTAATCGGGCCGCGGTCTGGGCCCACCCATAACCCGCCTGCAGCCCTACTTATTTTCCAAATTTCGCCTTAAAAGGTGAAAATTAACTTCTTCCCGCGAGCTGCTAAAACCGCGGAACTTCATCTGAGAGACTGAAGACTTCATTGACACTTTTTGATCGGCAAAAAGAATGCAGAAAGAGTGGTTAATTGGAAGTTGCGTGTCGGGAACATGATCAAGCAAGCAATATGTAAACCATTGTCTTCGCTTGCTGCGATCGTGATCGATTCCCCCTGCTTGCCCTCCAATGGAGTCGTCTTCAATGACTACAATCGCTTCCTTCGCTCGTCCAGTGATCTCCACTCACTACTACGAATCCATGCTCGTCTCCTAGTTTTGGGACTCCATTTAAGCGACCTGACGAGCACCTTGCTTATAAATTCCTACTCGTATTTCCATCAGTGCGATTCAGCTCGCTCTATTTTTGATTCTGTGCCCAACCCGAGCGTCATTCTATGGAATTCCGTCATTAGAGCCTACACTGCATCAAAGCAGCATAGGAAGGCCTTACTCTTTTACCATACAATGTCAGATAGAGGGGTGGAGCACGATAAATACACTTTCACTTTCGTATTGAAGGCTTGCTCGGGCGTGCTGGATTTAGTGGAATGTGTCTCTATACATTATCAGATAATCAGCAAAAGATTAGATTCGGACGTCTATGTTCGGACGGGTCTTGTTGATATGTACTCTAAACTGGGTAAGGTTGAAGTGGCGCGAGAATTGTTTGAACAAATGCCTAAACCAGATGTGGTTGCTTGGAATGCCATCATTGCAGGTGCTTCTCAAAGCTCTGAGCCAGGCGAAGCTTTAGAGTTCTTTAGAAAAATGCAGTCGGCAGGTGTGGAGCCCAATTCAGTGAGCTTGTTAAACTTGTTTCCTGCAATTTGTAAACTCTTTGCTCTTCTGCTAGGCAAGGCTGTGCATGGTTTTGTGATCAGAAGAGTTTTTCCTCATGCAGTTTTCAATGGACTGATTGACATGTACTCGAAGTGTGGAAATGTGGAAGTTGCTCGACAAATATATGATAGGATGTTGTACAAAGATGAAATTTCTTGGGGAACCATGATCTCTGGTTACGCCCAGAACCAGTATCCTTTTGAGGCATTGGAGCTTTTTGATGATTTAAGAAGAAAGAGCATCAATGCTAACCATGTATCAACTGTGGCAGCTTTATCTGCTGCAGCAGAGATTAAAGATTTGGCTAAAGGTGTGGACATTCACACGTACTTAGTTCAACATAAGGTAAGCATGGATTCATTAGTTACTACTGCTCTCTTTACCATGTATGCAAGATGTGGTAATCTGGCTCAAGCAAAACAGTTGTTCATAGGTATGCAAGAAAGGGATACGGTTGCCTGGTCTGCAATGATATCTGTGCTTGCCCAAATGGGTCATCCTGAAGAAGCTGTATCTCTTTTCCGGGAAATGCAGACTGCAAACATCCGACCGAATAGGGTCACCATCGTGAGCATTCTTCCAGCATGTGGAGAACTTTCTGCGTTATGCTGGGGAAAGAGCATACACTGTTATGTTTTAAAAGCCAATATGAGTTTGGACGTATCAACAGAGACTGCAATGGTATCAATGTATATGAAGTGCAGGTCGTTCGCTGCAGCACATGTATTATTTGATAGGTTAACGAGCAGAGATGTTGTAACATGGAATACACTTATCAACGGGTATGCACAAGTTGGGGCTGCAAAAATGACAATGGAACTGTTTTGTCAGCTACAAGCAGCTGGGGTCCACCCAGATTCTGGAACCATAGTGGGTGTTCTTCCAGCATGTGTGCTCCTGGAGGCCCTTGATCAAGGGATGTGTTTTCATGGGCATATAGTTAAAAGTGGGTTCGAGTCAGACTTACATGTTAAAAATGCGCTCATTGACATGTATGCAAAGTGTGGGAGTCTTAACTTTGCAGAGTTATTGTTTGATGAGAATGATTTTTTCAAGGATGAGATAACATGGAATATCATGATATCAGGATGTGCCCAGAATGGACAGGCCAAGGAAGCAATATCATATTTTAAACGGATGAAAGCAGAGAATCTTAGACCCAATTTAGTCACTATGGTAAGTATACTTCCTGTTACTTCTTACTTGGCTGCCTTCAGAGAAGGAATGGCTCTCCACTCCTATATAATACGTCTGGGGTTTGAATCTAGTGTACTCCTCGGGAATAGTTTAATAGATATGTATGCGAAGTGTGGACAGCTGGATCTGGCACAGGTACTTTTTGATAGGATTGATTGCAAAGATATTGTATCATGGAATGTGATGCTATCAGGTTATGCCTTACACGGGCTTGGTAATAAAGCAATTAAGCTATTTTCAAAAATGCATGAAAATTTTGTTGAACCAGATTCAATATCTTTTCTTAATGTCCTGTCTGCATGTAGACATGAAGGTTTAGTTGAGGAAGGAATTAAAGTTTTTGAAGCCATGAACTCTGTGCATCATATTGAACCAAATTTAGAACACTATGCTTGTATGGTGGATTTGTTGGGTCGGGCAGGTAATTTGAATAAAGCATGGACTCTTATCACGCAAATGCCTATGAAGCCTGATGCAGGAGTATGGGGGGCCTTATTAGGTGCATGTAGAATGCATTCTAATGTTGAACTTGCAGAAGTGGCATTAGATAGCCTGACGAGATTAGAGCCTCAAGATCCTGCTCATTATGTTGTTCTTTCAAATGTTTATGCCCAAGTTGGAAGGTGGATTGACGTTGGAAGGGTGAGAAACACAATGACTACTGTGGGATTGAAAAAAAACCCTAGCTGCAGTTGGGTTGAGATTAAAGGTTAACTCCATGCATTCAGAGTGGGTGACTAGTCTCACCCCGAGTTCAACCGGGTATGTGAATTCAGGAAGGATTTGCATAAGAAAATGGAAAAGGTGGGATTCATACCGGACACAAGTTGTGTCTTGCAAAATGTGGAGGAAGGGGAAAAACAATCGTTTCTATGTCGTCATAGCGAGAGGTTGCCAATAGCATTTGCAATTTTAAATAAAAAACCAGGTACAAGCATTCCAATATTTAAGAATCTACCTGTTTATAGTATATTGCCACACAGTGACAAAGCTGGTTACAGAAATCACTCATCATAATATAATAGTAAGAGATGCCAGTGGCTTCCATCTATTTCAATAAGGTGTCTGTTCATGCAAGGACAATTGGTGATGATTGCGAGAAGCTCTATGCTTGTTCCTGCTGGTGAGGCTGATGCTACAAACAAATCCTCCAGGATCAAAAGTTCCTCTCTTAATATTACGAAAAAATATTGATTGGAAGTATTTGTGGCCAAAATGAGACTGATTCCGAGCAATAGCAGTTTTACTCCTCGCTGCAAATGGTCACAAAGCAAGAACATTTCTATATAATCATCACTGTCTTCATCGGTACACATGCAAATATCTACAGCAAAATGATCTGGAGGCTTTTGGTGCAAATGACTGTTTCTCTCAGTTAAACGTGGAGTTGAA
The DNA here is from genome assembly GCA_035235625.1 of Saururus chinensis. Classification (NCBI taxonomy): domain Eukaryota; kingdom Viridiplantae; phylum Streptophyta; class Magnoliopsida; order Piperales; family Saururaceae; genus Saururus; species Saururus chinensis. The sequence goes on from CP141145.1 coordinate 42,523,704, forward strand.
CTTTGTGTGAAAACTCTGAAAAGATTGCCGGTAAGATTTTTTACTTGGGCTTCTCTTTGCTTAAAGACTTAACATGTTATGACATACTAACTTAAGCTGGATCACATTAAGTAAGAACAGTATTTAGAACGTGCTTGATGTTTCTGGATACGTGCAGGATATGATGTGCCTTCATACGGGCAGTCGAGACACAGCAAAATCTCTGATAAATACGGTGCACTTTGTCAAATAGATATATTTAGCTAATGAAGTTAATGATATGTTCGTGATGGCATATTCGAGGATCAATGGGCAATAATTAGAAGCCAATTCTTTTTACTCATATTTAAAATAACTTGTAACGGGCTTAAGTTGGAAATATTGCTGCAACAGGTACAACAAGGATTGATCCTAGCAAGTTTTGATGTTCAAGCAGGTGGCACATGGTATATAAGCGGCAGTGAGATTCTTGGTCCACTGGGGGCCTGGGGCGGACTCTTTAACGTTGGCAAGATGCTCTGGAGCCTATGGAACGTAAGATGGAGTTGGACTAATATCACTTCGTAAGGAAGGGACTAGCTTTTACGAAACTCCATCGTCACGGGATACGAGTGGATTCCAGCAATTGTCCAGTCAGAATTAATGAAAGCCAGCAATGGTTCACTAACTGTGGTGGATTTGGCTGTTCCGGCTGGGTAGTTGGGAACTTGGGAGTTGGGACAGCAGAGAACTTGTGGAATACTGGAATGTCTAACCAACAAGCGGGCCGGTCTTTGCTGAACTGTTAGGTATGCGGTTCCCAGGGCCAGATCTTATTAGCATTATTGAAAAGAGAAAATTATAATGAGGAACTCGTGGAACTATGAAGGGAATTGAAAAGGAGTACTTGAATATTGCTATCTTTATTTCACACTCTCGCCTCTACTTTGACTGCATAGTTGCAGTTATTTATTCTTTTTTAGGAATTAGTTTACAGCATATTATCTTTTCATGAAACACACTGAAAAACAACTTTTTTTGCAGTATTCCTTTTTTCGTATAAAATACGCGGTTAAGACCTTCAAAGAAATCATCATTCAAATCCATTGTCTTTAGGTGGACTTTCAAGTACATTGGAGCAGAAGTTTAAATAAATTTAAAATTTTTAAGTACCAGTTTGATGTATAACAGACTCCATTTATCGTATAAACCACTGCAAAGCGATGGAGCGCACCATGAATCCCTTGGATCTCTACGCATAGGCTCATGGAGTATATGGGGGCCCATGTACCAGGCCGGCCACACAACTGCCATCCATGACGGGCAAACCAAGTCATTTACAGAAGGAAGACCGCTACTAACTAACCCTTTATTCACAACTTCACCCAAAACTAACTAGGATAGCTTCTCGGCGACAATCTAAAAGGGAGGAGAAATGGGCAGAGGCAGAAGGCTGGAGGGGCAGGAGAGCTGGGGAAGTAGGAGAAGAGTGGCGAGTGGAGGCCAGCGGACAGTCGAGAACAGGAGGGGAGAAGACAGACAACAAATGTTTAGAAACAAAGCTCTCACTTTTTTTATCCAAATGCGTATGGATATCGATATACAGCTAAGGAAGGATCCTGTCTAATAAAACTTCCAATTATTTGTTGTGCAGATTCGTTGAATGATTATCTTTTTATCATCAAATGAACTACCACATCCAACCACAGATTTGTTGGGTAATTATCATATTTATTTAATTAAATAAACTGCCAAGCACATTCTATAGAAATTGAACTTAAGATTTTAGCATCGGATAGTGGAACGGAATATTCGACAACGCAGGCAGCTTCGCAAACAACGAAGTAAACAAAGAGTACACCGGTCGCATTTGGGATTCCACCTCATAAATTTGGCTGAAGGAATTGGAATCGGACTCCGGACTGAACCAGCTATCGTCAAAAGCAGCACCCTTGGACTTTACGACGCTATTAAAATGGGATGTCTTGATTGGGTGCGTCAAATCACCTTACCTTCCAAGCAAAGGTGTCCATTACTTTAAGCAAAAAATTCCGCAGGGCCGAGTTCTTCAATGCACATGTCCGCTGTTACAGCGAAGAAAACCAGCACTCAGCAGATTCAAGTCGTAACTCCACGAGTCACAAGTGGCTCGGGCAATTCTCATGTGCCATTGCGTAAGACACAATTTATGTACTCAGAAAGTAGTTAATTATGCAAAGAATGTCCATTGTTTTGCCAGTCATTTTCCACCGAAGGCTCCATCTGATTTGTCGCATACAGTAGCCTAGGCGGAGGCGCACGGCTGTGTCCGTTTTAGACTACGGAAATATGGAAGGGGAGTCGATCGAGTAGCAGACTAGCAGGCCGGAGAGGTGCGTGCGTGTCAGGTCATCGCCATTCCCGTCCCAATCGGTCGATCATTCCCAGTTCCCCACCCACGAAGTCCATTTCAGCAAGCACCTTGCGTGCAGTTTGTTGATTTGTTCACACACGCACCTCTCGCTTCGGGTTTAAAACATGACGTGGGGGGCCAAGCTACCGGTCTGGCGAGTCCCTCTCGCACAAACGACTAGTCCCGATCGCCTCCCCTACCGTAGTATACTATAAGAACCAAGCTTTGCTACTTTGACAATTTTGCCTCCCGCACTTGAGCATCGTCTCGGAGAAGCCAAGGTTTGTTCGCCATCTGCCAAATTCGGCCTTATCGTTCTGCTTCTGTCAGTGTATCTTCTGCTTCAGGTACGCCTGCGCTCTAGCTGTAAATTTTATTCTAGTTGTTGCTTATGCTTAGGTCGAGTTCTTCTCCATTTGTTGCAGTTCAATTGCAAGTTCACTCTTTGTAACATGTCATTGAATTTCAGAAACGGACGAGTTGAACTATTATCGCATTGAATACGAGAGGCTGAGCCGTCTTGAATTTTGTTATTTATACTAGATTTTTTGAGGTCGTCGTACTTCATATTTTGCTTGCGTCATTGCCAAACAGTTGGTTCGAGATGGTTAGCTTCCAGTGAAGTTTATTGGATCGCTCTGGCTGCATCAATGGGTTCTGCTTCGTGCCTGTACTATTGTGTACATAGACCACGTTCCAGTATGCGGTTTTCTCTTTTGATTCTGCTTGTTGTGCAACATGCATTGGGAGCATTCTCAGATTCCCCTTATATGATCGGTCTGGGAAGCTACGACATTACAGGACCTGCGGCAGACGTCAACATGATGGGTTACGCTAATGCCGAACAAATCGCATCTGGACTACACTTCAGGCTGCGGGCTCGCAGTTTTATTGTGGCTGAACCGCAGGGCCAGCGACTTGTGTTTGTTAACCTTGATGCTTGCATGGCTTCGCAGCTGATCACAATCAAAGTTCTTGAAAGACTCAAGGCGAGGTTGATTTTCACTCTGTTGTAGTATTTTCTCTTTGACCTTTACCTTTTGTTACAAATTTAGAAGTCAATTTGACAGATGGATTTTCTGTTAATCTTTGATAAGGGACCTTTGGTGGAAAATCACTGGGGGTAGTAGTCATTTGAAATTTGCGCTCACTTTGATATTTGATTTCATCCCAAGTTTAACGGTTGAAATTTTACATGATTAGATGTGTGTGTTGGGGGGGAGGACTACATGCAGGACTGGGCCCAAATATTTTGTTCATCATCTTAGCCAATGCCCTTTGGATTACCTTGGTTTCAACCTACATGACCCTCTATGGTTTCACAGATCAAAAACATCTACATAGTATTCTATTTGTTAACGTTTACATGAAAGGTTTTCTCTTTTATGTATTGTTCTGTGTTAAAGTTCTATGGCAATCATTGTATTGACTAATTGTTCATATAAAAGGTTCCTGTTGGCCTCAGCTCTGACTGTTTTTGCTTCTTCAGGTACGGAAACTTGTATACTGAACAGAATGTTGCTATTAGTGGCATTCACACACACGCAGGCCCTGGAGGCTACCTTCAATATGTTGTATATATTGTAACTTCTCTGGGATTTGTACGTCAATCCTTCAATGTAATTGTTGATGGCATCGAGAAAAGCATTATTCAAGCTCACGAAAATCTCCGCCCAGGATCAGTTTTTGTAAATAATGGTAATTCTGAATAGTTGCAAATTGGCTGTGCATTTTCTCTTTGTTATAATATGAGGAAGGTTTCTCTTTTATTTACTATAAAGTTAATTTTTTAGTTTTTGACTTGACATAAATTTATTCTGTTGTTGCAGGTGAAATCCTGAATGCTGGTGTAAATCGTAGTCCTAGTGCTTACCTCAACAATCCTCCAGAGGAACGAAATCATTATAAGTACAATGTTGATAAGGAAATGACACTCTTGAAGTTTGTTGATGAGCAGTGGGGCCCTGTAGGAAGTTTCAACTGGTTTGCAACTCATGGAACTTCCATGAGTCGTACAAACTCTTTGATAAGTGGTGACAATAAAGGAGCTGCTGCACGCTTTATGGAGGATTGGGCTAAACAAAATGGTCTTGCAGGAAGATCTAGCAATTTGTTTTCTGATTCAGACAGCTCCACATTTGAACTGCATGGAATTCCACGACGAGTTTCAAACATATTTTCTGACCTTCATAGCAAGCGTAAGTTCGCTAGTTATTGTGGTGTTGTGCCTTAAATTATGCTTGTTTAATCATGACTAAAAGTAGTTATTTTCCCAGAGGATGAGTTGGTGGAGCTTGCGTCCTCATTCCAAAATTCTGGTGGAAAGCCAGCAACAAGGTCATTAAGTGTCAGACGAAGGGTACGACGTGTTCTCAGTCAGGATGGAAAACCAAAATTTGTATCGGCATTTTGCCAATCAAATTGTGGAGATGTTAGCCCAAATGTTCTTGGTGCATTTTGCATTGACACTGGACTACCTTGTGATTTCAATCATAGTACTTGCAATGGCAAAAATGAGTTGTGCTATGGTCGGGGCCCGGGGTAATTTTTTTTCAACAACTATATATAACTTCGTACATATTTTAGTATCATAATTATAATCGAGCAGCTCCTTTGCCAACAACTTGAGGTTGGTTCGTACATATTTTTAATATAATTGACATAATTGTGTCAATCTTCAGGTACCCTGATGAATTTGAAAGTACACGGATAATTGGTGATAGACAATTTAGGGAAGCTGTGGACCTGTTTAACAAAGCATCAGAGCAATTAAAAGGAAAGGTAGATTACCGTCATACTTATTTGGATTTTTCCAATCTTGAGGTCACCCTTCCTTCTGGGGAGGTCATCAAAACATGTCCAGCTGCTATGGGATTTGCTTTTGCTGCGGGAACTACCGATGGTCCAGGAGCTTTTGATTTCAAGCAAGGAGATAATAACGTAGGTGAATATATATATATACACACACACACATACACACACACACACACTTATGCAATAGTCTTATGGTTTATTCAGTCACCTGTACCTCAAGAAGTGAGCTTTGATTTAAGATAATGCTGTTTTTTTATTTTGGAACATAATAACATAGTATTTCTTGTGAACCTACATTTTCTAAGTCTTTCTAAGATTTTCATTGGAGCTTGTGAGGTCCATATACATCCTGTACCTGATAAATTTGTTTATTTCATGCTATTCAGGGTAATCCTTTCTGGAGGTTAATTAGGAATGTATTGAAAACGCCAGGTAAAGAGCAAGTTGAGTGCCAACATCCTAAGCCAATTTTACTTGATACAGGAGAGATGAAGCAACCATATGATTGGGCAGTAAGTTGCATACCACTTGCCCTTTAGGGTCGGTTGTCTTGTGTCTTTTTCGTTTCAGTGTCGTCATACATTAAATGTGTTAAATTTTTTACATGGTTGAAATGCGTTGATGTATGCTAAAATCAGTTTCTTATGTGCTTTATGTGAATTTCTATTTTTTCATATTCGGAATATGGTCTTCTTTCTCTTGATTATCTTAGACCTATATTTTTCACTTACTAATCTATTTTTGGCTTGGAGTGCATACTCATGAGTAAGAGTTTGCTCCTTGATTGGTTGGGCTGCATATTTCTTAAATTGTGTAAAGTCTGTTTTTTATATTTTTTGAGATTTTAAAGTACTAATTGCTCTATAGTCTTTTCTTGTTATTAAGCCTTGCAATATTCAAATTCTTTTTCTGCAGCCGTCAATACTTCCCATCCAGATACTTCGAATTGGACAGATGGTTATATTATGTGTACCAGGAGGTAATTTCTGTCCTTTTTATGCATTTTTAGAATTTTTTTGATACTGCAGAAGCAACACACTTGGTTATCTTTTGTGATATTATAATCAGTATGCTTTAAAATGAGATAATTTGATTCCGTATGTTTCTTTTGGTTTCTAACTCATTCTTTATAGTTGCAAGCATTCATTATTAATATTCTCTTTACTTGACAGAATTTACAACAATGGCTGGAAGACGGCTTCGTGATGCTGTGAAGACAGTACTAGTAGAAGGTGGTAAGGGAGAATTTGACAACAATCTGCATGTTGTCATTGCAGGGCTAACCAATACATACTCACAATATGTGACCACTTTTGAGGAATACCAAATTCAAAGATATGAGGTCGGTGAAGATGCCTTTTCATGTTGTGGTCTATTGTTTGTTTCAGAAAGAAATTCTGCTTATAAAGATGATGCGAAGCTGAGACATGCTGAAGCATTGCATCTTCCTTTTCGTATGCATTTATTTAATGTATTTTTTTCTCTTCGTTTTTATCTGAAACCTATTTAGGGAGCGTCCACTTTGTATGGTCCCCACACCCTCAGCGCCTACATTCAGGAGTTTAAGAAGCTGGCGACCTCTCTCCTTAGAGGCCAAGCAGTTCAACCGGGGCCACAGCCGCCAGATCTTCTGCGCAAACAGATTGAATTGCTTCCACCAGTTGTTGTAGATGGAACGCCAATTGGCGTTAAGTTCGGCGATGTGAGTGTTGATGTGCCAGTGAACTCCACATTCAAAAGAGGCGATGTGGTTTCTGTCACTTTCTGGTCCGCTTGCCCAAGAAACGATCTCATGACAGAAGGCACCTTCTCTCTACTGGAGTTCTATGATCGGAGCACGCGGAGATGGATACCAGCTTACGACGATGATGATTATTGTTTGAGATTCAAGTGGTCGAGGCCCTGGAAATTAAGTACCCATAGTCACGCAAATATCGAGTGGAGAATCCCGGAAACGGCAGTGTCAGGTGTATACAGGATGAGGCATTTTGGTGCATCAAAGAGCTTGTTTGGGTCCGTCAGCCATTTCACTGGTTCTTCTCGCGCCTTTGTTGTAGTGTAAATTGCAATCTCTAGAATTAGCGTTTCTTATGTATGCTTTTATCAAATATTGCCTTTTGTCGTTTAGGCAAGTGCAGGTCTCCATCTCTCGTATGCATATACTAGTACTATATTTAGCACCTAAGCGTAAGATACGATGTCGCTAAAATTATGATGGCATCATTGGCGGCAAGGAAAAGCAACCACCGAAGCTAATAGTCGCCCAAGCAAGCAATAAAATCTCCCATGATAATTATAGGGTGCTTATATAAATTTTGATTTTGAACTATTTACCTATGTTTTTTATCTTTATTTTTTATTTTATATATATTTTTATAGTTTTTAATATAAGGTTGGTATGTTATTTGAAGACAATTTAGTAAAATTATTTACTTAGATTTTCTTAAAAGATAAATTTAGCAAGTTCTGGCTAGCTTTTTGGCCATTGGATCCCATGATCTATGATATGATGATCAAGGGCTACCCAAGGCTAGACAACTTCTTTGTCTTGTTGTGTATCAGGTAATATTAAAGGTTGATATTAGGGCAGCAAGTGGGCATAGGATTAGGGTTATTTGTGTCTGTTCGTTATTTGAATAACTCTTGTCTGTATTTGTTTATATCCGCCTTAGTTTGTATTATATTTTGTCTAAGTCCATTTACTACGGACACAGATGAATATAAACAAATATTTCAACACATAAATTTTTATCTCAATCTGAATTTTTTAAAACTTTTATAGCATGTAAAAGTTGTCTTAACATGTTACATAGGTACTAGATCTATGAGATTTTATATTGAAAGTCTAACCCTATTCGTAACCTATTTTTTAATGCCTAAGCCCACTTATTTTTGGGCTGGGCCAGTTGTATTATTTGCAACCCTAATTTGATATGACATAGACTTTAAGTAATATTAAAAATTGATATGATTGATTTATTTTTTTAGGTTATGTTGATTTTAATTTTATGATATTATATTTTACTATCCTAAACTTGGATTCATGTGTTTTTATTTTGTTTAAAAAAATTTCCCTGCGCTTTATCAAATAAGATCTCATATACTTATATTTTCACAAAAAATTGTGGGCCTTATGTATATAACATATTTTTTGATAATATTATATTTTATTTTTATCTATATTATACATGTTTAAATAAATGTATTTTTGACGCACTTTGAAAATGTTAGAGCTGTATTAAATGAGACCTATCATCAAAGTGGTTACAAATATGAAAAATATGTTCTCTATGATGCAAAGTCCTTTATCAATTTATAATATAATATTTTGTCTATTATAAATGTATTAGGTCAATATATAATTTATAGTCATTATAATATTGAAAGTATGTATTGTAATTATAATATATAAGGGAGACCTTTATATAATATATTTTTTTATTTTAAATTTAATTTATCCTATATAATATATTTATATGTATTATCTATCTATCTATATATATTTGTTATATTAATAAAAAAATAATGCACTAATTAGCATGGGTGTCACTAACTAACCTGGCAATTGTCATATATACTATATTTTCCTTCAGAAGTAACGATTAGGAAGAAAAGTTCAGGGATGGGCAATATGACAATTAAAGGTTCCTTGGACCACATTTAATTTAATTATTTGTCTACCAGTCATTTCTTTTTGACTGTTACTTTGATGATAGTAAGCGAAAATGTTTGTTTGCAATAGTTTTCTTAGAACGACCATCTAACATTTAAACCACGTGCACTCCAAATTTTGGAGGATATTTTTACATTAAAATTCACACATAAATTTTAATTAGTTTAAATAAGTAAACTTGTGTTGGGGCTACTTATAAAATTCTAACTAAAACTTTTATATAAGATTTTATAGATATATTTATTGTGAATATATTACCGGACATGCTTGTGGTCATTTCTTGGGCCGGCATCTACACGAGAGAAAAATTATTAGGTACACATAGGGTACTTACAGGGCATAATATATCATTGTGTTTCTTAATATGTTAGACTAGTTAACGAAAAAATCATGAATGAGTCACTTTATAATTAGTGATAACACCACGTCAGCATGCTATGTAAGTAAATTAGTGATAAACACCACGTCAGCATGCCATGTAAGTGCCCGTACTAATATTTTCTCCTAAACGAGGCCTACTTCTTTCCTATTGTATAGTTTAGCCCATAAAAATTATCTGGGGAACCAACTCGAAAACCCAACCTAGAAAAACACCTGGGCATCGGGCTCCTCCTGTTAGGCCTTTTGTGGCCCATTTAGTCTGGAACGTCAATCGCGCTCCATGCCGTGAAATGAAATCGAAGTTACGGCCCGAACCCGACGAGAATACACGGCGAAGAGCCTAGCGTGACAACCAGTAGGGCAAGTGAGCTTTGAACCCTGCGGGAAATCGCTCCTCCCAGAGAAACCAGAGGATTGGCGGAGCCCCCATTTCTTCCATTCCTTCAGCTTTGGTCTCTGCGACCAGTAGTTTTTCTCGCCCGCATATTACCAGATTAGAGTGAATATACATTTGCAGAAGAAATGTCAGTTCAGGAGTACTTGGACAAGCACATGCTGTCTCGTAGAATCGAAGATGCCGTCAATGCTGCTGTTAGGGCTAAGGCTCCCGATCCGGTCCTCTTCATCGTATGTTTTCAAGTTCCCTCCTGTCCTCTTCTGTTTGATAATTGAAAAATTCCTGCCAAAATCGGATACGCTGATGCTTTTGATTTTTTGCGCATTTGCAGTCGAATCATATGAAGAAATCCGTTCCTGCAGCAATCACGAAGATTAGAGCTCGACAGATCTTCGATAGTAGGGGTATTCCTACCGTCGAGGTCGACCTCTACACGAATAAAGGAATGTTCAGAGCTGCTGCTCCCAGCGGCGCTATACCCGGCATGTAGGTGGATTTGAAGAAACACAGTGTTTCATTTTTCAAATCAGAACAAACTTGATGGTTGTTGATATTGGAGAGTGCTATGCATCTCTCCTTATTAGCAATCCCACTTTCCGATGGTTGTTGAAATTGTTTTCCCATTTATTGCAGCAGGTGTGGTTATTTCATGTGGCCGTTGGGTAGTGAGGTGACATAAATAGGACATAAATCTTTTTTGAAATGTTGTAAACCTCTTCATATTAGATAGATACAAAGATAAAACTGAAATAACCTCCCACTGCATTTGTGAGAGGACGAACGGCGGGAGGGAGTGTTTTTAAACTGAAATTTGTGAGAGGACGAACGAAGGCTTGCAACATAGGAAACTGGTTTTCAGATATATAAAAAAAATTAAGTGAATACAATTTTAATGAACGCTTTTATAATGTTGCTTTTTAACTGTCGCCTGTTAATTGCCATCTCTCTTTTTATTCTCAGCTATGAGGCTGTGGAATTGCGTGATGGTGATAAGGGTAAATTTCTTGGAAAAGGTGTGTCTAAAGCTGTAAAGAATATAAACGAAAAAATATCTGAAGCTTTGATTGGTATGGATCCAACGCTTCAGTTTCAGATTGATCAAGCCATGATAGACTTGGACAAGACTGAGAACAAGGCAAGATTTCAATAAAATTCAAAGCGCTCCGTGTTAGATAGTACTTGTCATGAAAATAGTTTTTCCCCTTTTTTCTGTCTTTCTTTAGATATAATAAACTTTCTGATTGAACTCAAGACAATTAGCATATAGGGTGAACTTGGCGCAAATGCTATCCTAGCTGTGTCAATTGCTGCATGCAAAGCTGGTGCTGCTGAAAAGGAGGCAAGCTTACTGCTTTCTCCTTATTTGGTAATTGAATTTAACAGGTTTGATTTTAAGAGTTTGCTTATGTTATTTTGGTTATTCTTGCAGGTTCCACTTTATAAACATATAGCTGATCTTTCGGGCAAAACTGGACCAGTTCTTCCTGTCCCAGCTATAACTGTCATCAGCGGTGGAAAGCATGCTGGAAATAATTTAGCTGTCCAAGTACGCCCTATAATATCCAGGTTACTAATTTTGAATGTTTATTTTTTCATTTGGTACTGGCTTCCCCTTATTAATTAGTGGTATGTCTGACATCTATAAAAAGAAAGAAATAAGGCAGCCAACTGTAAATGGGGCAAGGCTGAGTGCTGATGGTGCTTTAATATGATCCCTGGCTGTTACATTATTTGAAGTACACCACGACCACTGCCTAAGACCCAGATGAAGCTTCTGTTTAAATGGCTTTGCATAAATTAAGTAACATTGTTTGTTACCTCAAATCGAGCTATCATCCTGTGTTCTTCTTTAACCATCAATTTTATTGTTCATTAGGTCCAATCTGTAACTGACAGTGATAGCAAAAAAAACTTGAAAGAGTAGATACCTATAACACTATGAAGAGAATATTTGATAGTATTAAACTGTATTTTACCTTGTTTTTTCCTTACAGGGGTTAGTCAATCAATATTTTAAATACTAGATTTAAAATATGAGATTTTAGAATATAATCCAAATTCTAAGATTTGAATTACCAAAATTTAAAATATTTGGATACCCAAATCTTGTATTACTAGAATTCTTGGATTTGAGTTGTTGATTTCAAAATAATTAACTCCTAAATTTTTTTTATTTACAAATTTAAAATTTGACTAATCCATAACTTGAAAAAATGCGAGAGGTGCCCATGAGCGGAGTAGGCAATAGGGTATGCGGAGGAAAAAAATTAAAATAGAGAATGGAAGACAACGGCAGTTGGAGGGTGAGAGGAGACCTTACCTAGCCATGATGGTTTCTCTGGCAAGGATGGTGGCCTTTGCTAAGCTCCAGTCGCCGCATGAAAATAGCAGCCTCCAACAAATGGAAGGCAATATCGATCATAGAAGGCCGTATTGGCCGATACGGGTACATATCGGCCGATACTAATACGGTATGGGGGGCGATATGCCCATCACTGTAATTATCGATACGTAACGGCTGTATCAGCCATACCGTATCAATATAGCCAATACGTATTGATACTATATTTAAAAAAAATTTATTTAAAAATTTATTTTTTAATTAAAAAAATTAATTTTTTTATAATCATTGATCATATTAATAATCACAGATACGGGTACACATCGATGATACGTTTGGTACACGCCAAAACGATCGTAAACCCTTTGATATACATAAAAAAATATTATAAGTAATAATATATCATTATAATACTTCATTTTAGAAGGTCGTATAAATTGATATGAGTGCTCTAAAATTATTTCATTTTAGAACCAAATACTTTACTCCCTCTGTCCTCTACAAACTATTATTCCCTCCGCCTCATATTAAGTGTTCTAAAATTAATTTATTTTAAAATCAAATAAGATATTTAATGAATCGTATGAATATTATTGAGAAACTCATATAGTAGATGTTTAAGTAAATGCATAATTGTGGAACACTATATTTTAAAAAAAATTATGTAAACTATATAGACCCACTTATATTAATATCATATATATTTTTTTAAATATTTTTAATATAATAAAAACATAGTCATTAGAAGAGGTTAGATTGGAATTATATTTTTGTTTTTAAGAAAAAAAAATTTTAAAAAATATTTTTTAAAATAAAAATATATATTAGAATATTAGAGTATCGATACGTATCGACCATATCGATATCGTATGCCCGATATGGCCGGTACATATTGATGATACATGTGAGGGGCGTATCGCCCCTAGTACCGTATTGGTATCGATTTCTAGTGCATGTCGGCCTTCATTTTCCGGTGCTTCTGTCATTTTATAACACCACTTCTAGAGGTGGTGTTGTAAAATCTCACTTTTATATTATAAGTTTCTAACAAAATCCTCTCAAATCACAATCCTAAGATTTTTAACTAATGCTATATTTCAAATACAAGAATCAATTATTTAACCACTAACGCGATATTTAAAATATTATATTTTAAATCTTAATGTAATAACACTGGATTGTAAATATGGCATAGACAATTCTAAATGACTAACTGGAAATTTAAAAATACTAGCATTTTATTTTCAAATCTTAATTAACTAACCCCCTGTTAGAGCTTTCATGCAGTTGGAAAATATTCTTCATTATTTTCTCTTTTAAATAGCATCAAGGTACCTGTGAATTACATTTATATTTTACTTGAATCAACATTTTGGATGTCAGGAAATTTTGATACTCCCAATTGGTGCCAATACATTTGAGGAGGCAATGCAAATGGGTTCTGAGACCTATCATCACCTAAAGGTACCTTTTGTGAAATTGCTTCAATTTGTTCTTTACAGCTGTTTTTGCTACAGCGAGTGGACTAGTAGTACTTAATTGTATCATACTACTTTGCTGCGGATGTGCATTATGTTATTCTTGCTGCTAAGTTGTCGAACACACTTTTTTTATTAAAGATTTGATAACTTTCTCCTTCAGTTTCATGATAAGAGTATTTTTAAGGGTCAGAACGCCTTTTATCAATGGAAAAAGTATAAGCTCTGATGGTTATAGTTTGCTAAAAGTCACACATATTTGATCTTATTTTTTTCAAGCTTGCTTCAAAAGTACTTTGGTTTTAGCGAAAAGGTCTACATTATATTAAGTCAATCTGAAATGAGCAGCAAATTATATGTGAAAAAATTCACTTTTTATATGTATTATATGTTTCTGGGATCGAGAAGTGTGTTACTTGCCTTTTGGGTCAGTTTGCTTTAGTATTGTAATGTTTTGAAGAAGAAAGTTGTACCGAGTGGCGAGCTCACCTATCTTATAGCATGATGTCTATCATCTCAGGTCTGACAAGTGAACTAGTTGGGGAGAGGCACATGACATATTTATTCTTTTTTTTTCCTTTTTTTTTTCAAGTAATAACCTGATTTTTTAGCTGCAATTTGTATTATGTTGTTACTTTTGATGCAGAAAAACTCAAAATTTTCCATCTCGCATATGTTTTATCAACCATTAATTTCCTTCCTTTTTTGTTTATTTTGAAAATAGTCTGTAATTACGGAGAAGTATGGCTCTGCTGGATGCAATGTTGGAGAGGATGGAGGACTTGCTCCTAATATTTCTAGGTATGTTTTTATTTTGTTACCAATATATGTGATGCCAATCTTTTATTCTTTGTGGCTGATTTTCATTTCATGGAGCAAGCGGGTTTTTTCCAGAATCTTGTAGTGTGCTTATTCCATTCTTCTGATGTTTGCTCCAGTTCATGTATTACTGAAATGCTTTTCTTTTCTTCCTTGTTATCAGTTTCACTGATGCGCTGGATCTTGTTAAAGAGGCAATTGATAGGGCAGGATACAATGACAAGATTAAGTTGGCTATGGATGTTTCTGCTACCGATTTTTGCATAGGTGATGATAGGTCTCAGTAACAAATCTAATTTTAGTTTAAATACAACACAATAAGCGTGTAAGATGTAGCTATGTACCTTACCTAACAATTGGCCGCAGGGAGCAGACTTAGTCAATGAAATATGTTTCGCTTGTTGACTGTAGGAAAGAAGTACGTTTTGGACTTCAAAACTCCTAATAGGTCCGGACAAAATTTCAAGACTGGGGAGGATATGATTGGGATGTATACTCAACTGTGTACAGGTATTTTATGAAACTCTCCTCTTGTGTTGCTCTAATATTTTTATCTTCCTTCTTTTTTCTTTACTATATCCCGTTTCAAAATAAATTTTGAATTTAACAGAATATCCGATTGTATCAATTGAGGAGCCATTCGACAAGGATGACTGGGAACATACAAAGCTGTTCTCTTCCCTTGGGATCTGTCAGGTATCTGAATTAAACATCAATTATGCAAAAGGATTACATTAATCTAAATTCTAGGCGAGGGTTCTACTTTAAGTTGGAAGGGCGAATTTTATAAGGGCACTATCCTTCCTGAACTGATTTATGCATCTCAATCATTCTACAATTCTTAGCTTTTATTTCTCATAATTGGCTGAGATTGAATTAAATCAGCTAGCCGCTTTGCACAAGATATTCTTTTAAATCTGTTTTATGTCTAGTTAATGCTCTAGATTTCATGTTCTATTGAAATTAACAGTGAGTAATTTATACACAATTGTATGCATTTCACTTTGTTTTCATGCTTTACAAGAGTTTTTTACTCTTTACAATTAATGCCGTATGTGTGTGTTTTGAGTTAGTACGACATATAATCCTGTGATCACTGAAAATGACCTGTTAATCAGCCTCAACCACTAGTTATATTATTGTGGTTATTTCTTTTTGTTTCAAGCAGCTAAATGTCTGATCAAATTTAAGCTATTTTCACTTGTGCAGGTTGTTGGAGATTCACTGTTGATGTCGAATGCAAAACACATTGAGAGAGCAATTCGTGAATCCACCTGCAATGCCCTTCTTTTGAAGGTACTTGGTCCCTCCTTAGTGATTCTTCAATTTTTTATTCTTGACAATCAAAGGAGGAAACCATTTGTTCTTCTTAAAATTGATAAATTTGGCTTGTAAAATTCAGATTAATCACCTAGGCACTGTCACAGAGGCTATTGAAGCAGTGAAGTTGGCTAAGGATGCCAAATGGGGAGTAGTAATTTCCCATAGGTGTGGGGAGACTGAAGATTCCTTCATCGCAGATTTAGCTGTTGGGTTAGCAACGGGTCAGATCAAAGCAGGTGCACCTTGCAGAGGAGAGCGGCTTGCTAAGTATAACCAGGTGTACCATTTATCTCTTTGCATTAATGTATGGTGGACAAAATAACTTTATGGTAAGGATTGGGCTGTGAATTATTTGTGGATTTTGTGATATCATTGAGGACTATATATCATCAATCATTCAACTCACAATCTAGGTGTTTTGAATGAAACTTTACCTTCGCCATTTTTTTTCCTTTATAAGGACTAGATAGAATAACATTGCAGCTATTTTTCGTTGATCTGGTTTATCTTTTTTTCTTTTTCATAGAAGCGGAAAAATGCTGCAGGGATAGTTCCAGCAGATGAACCTTTGAGAATGAATTGTTTGCTTCCTGACCATATATTGCGGCTCGATTTATATAATTTCCCATATTTTAGGGCACAATATTTCTTGTTTGTTTTGGTGCAATAGAGCATGATATTTCTTCATCATGTTCATCCCCTCTTCTTTTTCCTGTTATTGTCTTCTGGAAAAAGCTGGCCATCGTCTAAGTTCGTGCAAGTATCATAGTTTATGCTTGTTGCTTTATATGGTTAGACTACATTGTTAATTAACCGTGAACCTAGAAATTTGCATTGCAGGTTTTAATCTTCTCTGCTGACTTTGAATGAATGACAGATGTTTACTGCAAATTGCTATATGTTATGGCAATAGATGTCGTTATCTCACACACCTTCTGTCCCTCGTTAATAGCTCCATTTAGTTTTTCAAAATGAATTAAAATTAGTTCATTTTGAAAAACTAAATAAAACAATTAATGTAGGATTTAGGGAGTAATTTTTTCAGTACATGACATTGGTTTTTGCTGTTTGAATTTTACTATAGATACATGATGAAAATTATGGAAACACGGTCTACATGTGAAGGTGCTGATGTATGAATTTTGTATTACAGTTGTTGCGAATAGAGGAAGATCTTGGAGATAATGCAGTGTATGCTGGAGACAGCTGGAGACTTCCATGATCCTTTTTATTGATTTTTTCTTTGCGGAATTCCATGTTACTGTGCATTGATACTTTTCCCGGGAGCTAAAGTGAAACGATATACAGGCAGTCCAGAGGGGTGCAGTTCTGGTTAGAAGATCGATTTCTCCTAGTATGTTTGTTCCCTGTTCTGGTTTTTCGCATACTGGATGTTATTTTTTTACCATCCTAAGAAAAATATGAGAAACTTTGAAAGAAGATTAACTGTTGATTATTTTTTATTCGCCACTTTCCAAAGAACCTATAAGCCGCTCTGCTAGGTGAAGCTGGAGCGTGGATCATGAAAAAAATCAAAGCAAAATGGAACCAGCCCCCCGCACCAATCTCGTTTCTGGCTATTGCGTTTGACTTGAAACTATGTGCACATCTCAACTCCTGTACCGATTAACGGAGCCAAAAACCAATTAACGGGCCTCATTTATGCGTCATCAATGATTTGATGTGATTACTGTTTAATTATTTATTTAAGTAGACTGAATGGGCTTTGTATTCTAGCATTCATCCATGACGACGAGGAAATTTTAGGTCACTATTGGCGGTGTATTTCACCTATCATCAAACAACTCAACATAGTGGGCAAGACACAAAGGCACCGACTATTATATCATGTTGAACACTGCCAATACCGTGTGCGATGCCATAAGGATACCCTGTTAAGGACAAACTGTACCAAATCTCATAAAGCATATTAATTACCTTTTTTACATAGTCAAATTGGCTAGGGAATTCATCTAAAATTAGTGCAACGACCACACATTTTTTAAGTTAATCAAGTTCTAAAACAAGTTTAATGTACATAATGCATTTTCCTAGTTACAAACAGTCGCGATGGAAAAACAAATTGCCAAAAGATAGTGCATATCTGACAATGGATTGACTAAACGAAGGCTTCAAACCTAGCACGTGAACATCAAAAAAGCGACGGCTTCACACGGTGGTATCTAGTCAGCGTCAGGCTCAACCTTAGGCTTCGTGTCTCTCATTTCTTCCTCATCGTCTTCAATTTTGGGCGCCAAGTAGAACCTGATGTAACCCATCTCAGCAATCTTATACTCAACGACAACAGGCAGCTCCGAGGACAAGCTTATGGTGACGGTGTTTGATAACGAGGTCGCCTTGGTGAAGGAGTTCATGTACCTCAGGGCAAAGGTCAGGGAAACTGGCTCACGCATCTCTATAACGGTAGCTTCTTCTGGCTGTTTTAAGCATGATTAAAAGGTTTGATTGCAAGCTTAATTAGAATGCATTCATTACCAGCATTCCTGCAAGCTTCGGTAGCATATGGAAGCTATAAATATATACTCCCTCTGTCCCATATTAAAAGTTATACTTAGAGAAAAAGAAAATTAAACTTATGATATTCTTATTTAAGTACCCAACCACTTAAATTATTAAACAAAATAAACCTATTAATATAGAATAAACTTTTTTTGTCAAAATATAACTATTAACGTAAGATGGAGAGAGAGCTATCCAATCAGGCAGATAGAAAAGTGTATAACTATAGAACATGTTATTCATCAACAGGACATAAGATAAAAACTTGCTAATCTTTGCTAAATAAGTTAAATGCTGGACTAGTAGCATCATAGCTTGGAGAAATAGATAAAACAGTGAACAAAAGAAGAGACAAACCTTGTCTACAGAAGTATTTTGCCTGCAAACAATATTTGCACTTCCAATATCACCTTTTGTGGAAAATTTTACACCTTCTTTTGTCACAGAGATAACCACTGTTGGACATAAATGAGAAAAATAAGAAATAATTAAACTTCCGTAAGTAATTCCGAGCTGGCTAGATCAAGTATCTAATTATCAAATAGAAAGACCACTGTTGTATAACCATGAAAACAGAGACTTGTAGCATAGACAACGTAGGAACTGAAATTAGATTGAGGACTGAAACTAACGAAGGCCGCCAAATATAAATAAACAACGGGACAGTCCTAAGCCAAGATGAACAATGTAGGGACTGATGCATGGTTATATGATAAACAACAACGAACCTGTGTCTCCAATGGAGCTGAGATCCTTGCAAATCCTGGAAAATTCAGCAGATGGCATCCGAACAATGGCATGATATTCGGCCTCCGGAATCCCCAAGTGTTCGCTGTCGATGTCCATGAGCTTCATCTCAAAGTCCGCAATTTTATCTTGGTCTTCACGAAAAATCGATTGGGAGGCCATATGAGTACATATCAAGACGTTTTTAATGATAAAATGAATGTGAAACGAGAATTTTCAATGGAAATCAGTTATAATATAAAAAAAAAATATTGTCGTAGGAAGGAGACTAACTGGGGCTTTCAAACATGAAGGTTACGGTGTCGCCGCCATCGTCAGCCTTGATAGTGATGATGTCATCGTTGCCGGCACACCTGAGCATCTTGGCCATGTTGTTGAGGTTCATCCCCATGGAGAGGTTGCGATCGCAGCGGTAGTGCTCGAAACCCTCGGAGCGGAGGAGGAGGGCGACGAGGGCGACATGACTCGAGTCCATGGCCTGGAGGGAGAAGCCGGTGGCGGAGCAGTCGAAGTTGGCATCGGTCACCAGGTCCTTGATGGCCTCCAAAACCTTCTTCAGAAGGCTGCCCTGGACTAGCCTCAGCTCCAGCATCCTGTCGTCTGCAACAAGAGAGAGAACGGAAGGCCTCTTCTGTTCAGAACTCAGGGAAACAACAGAGGGAAAGGGAGAGGGAAGCAGAGATGACGGTTCAAAATTTCACTTATTTGCTTCTTCTGCAGAATTAGGGGGCCATGGCGGGAAACGGTAGCGGGAAGGAGGGCTGTATTGCTTTCCCACCCTAGGTATTAGGAAAGCTGAGGCCGGAGCAAAAGGTGGCAGAGCCGGGGGACGACTAGAGTCGATTCGGATGATGCATCACGTCCGATTTGCGTGCGCTTTTATCAAAAGCAAAAGAAAAGTCCACGCGAACGGTCGGCCGAAAGAGACCCGGAGGTCCATGCAGTGGCCAGGAGCATGATTACCTTCAAGCGTTCGCACACTGGCGCTGTCTTTGTGGTGCGGCCCACGAGCCTAGCGAAAGGGCATCCCTGAAATTTGTCACCAATTACACACTTGCGAATTTTCAGCAATTTTTTTACTCCTATACATTACATCGTTTTAATTGCAAAACTTTCTCCTGCTCAGAGGGAGCGTGTAATATTGTTACATATCAACCCTTTGATAAGTAGGGCGGCGTAGTAATTGGTAGTGGCCCAGTTAAGGTTGGTTTTGGCATAGAACTGCTCCATTATGGCCGATTCAGAATTATATCTCACTGTGCCATTCTTGCCCAGCGCTTGCAACTCTGCCTATTTATTTCCTTTCTTGTCATCCTTAGATTGATTTCTCGACGCCGGTGGAACTCACATAAGAGAGACTAACAGCCACTGCTGTAATCTCAACTATATTTACTCCATGATGTACAAATGCAGAACTCCCCAGTTAGTTTTATTCGTACAGTTCATTTATCAGCAACGATGGGATGCACAGGCTGCATAGCAGACAAATTACTCACAGTTTTGAGGCAGCACTGAATATAGCTTCGTGGTTAGGTTAGTAGTAGAAAACAGACTTTAATTTGGCCTGCAAAAAGAATGGCGCCCTGTTTGGTGGCTTTTTGCAATTTCACGAAATCCCCAACAACTAGAAAATGCCATCAACAAAATCTACTGTTCTTTATGATCAAATATATTGTTAATTTCTTCAAAATGCAAGGACCACTCCAACGACGAAATACAAGCCAACGGTGAGGTACTTCGTTAATTTTTTCAAAATTAATGTGGTCACTCCAACGACAAAATACAAACCGTGCAGTAAGGTACTTAAGCCTGGATGCTTAATATTAAGTGAAACAAGTAGCCTGACAGATCCGGACTGGTATAAAACATTATCCCAGGTCCAGTGCTCGACTTAAGTATTATATGTGATCATGATTAGGATTAATTATAACAAATTGAGATCTTACAACCCAAGTTGCGACCAAATTTTGCTGACGTATTCAGAATACCACCATGACAATCCAAGTCGCAGGCACACGGTTTCACACACAACAATAAACAACAAAGATCACTAAATTGGAAGTTTGCCAAGCCCTCCCAAACAAAAGGAAGTAACGTACCCATATGGGGTCACCATCATACTGATCAAGCCTCTGGAACGGGGGTTGCTGCGCGTTTGATCGAAGCTGATTTGATTAGATGATTGTAGCTCCCTTTCTCCTTAAAGAGCTGTGAAAAATGATGCTTGCAGTAAAGTATGCCTTCCAAAGCTGCATAGTTGGAGGGAGAAATGGGGCAACCACCATGAGAGCATTTGAAGCACGATTTGTGATAAGCTTGACCCTCAACAGTCACCTTCCAAAATCGGATATATCCACAACCTCAAGTGAATATTGATCCATAGAGAAGAAAATAGATTTTAATGATCATAGTCACCACTTGAACTGGTATTGAAAGCATATCCATCAATTGAAGCAGGTTCTTTCAATTAGCCTTGTTTCTTCATGATTGTTAAAAGTTCCTCTACTAATTATATTTCTTTTCTTCTTCAAATCGGAAGAGGAAGAAAAAACTCTTTGTCGGTTAACTTATACAGTACATATAGGCTGCTTCTTTAAGATCCATCATTGATTACTGTTCATAACCACCATAAAATGGGGTTGCATGCAGTAATTTAGTTCTATTAGCAATCACAAAAAACCTTTTTCCATGTTAAAATCCCAGTTTGAAAACATAATAGTTCAAGTCTAGATGTAATTTGGACATGCACAAATTCAGCTTTGTGCAAGGTTCTGACCCTATTAATTCTTTTTTGTGAAAATCAGTAAGTAGGGCATCAGTCTTCACCAAGAGATACTTAGCAATTAGTAACAGAACGGAAGAATCAGATATAGCATCGGTGGTCTAGGGTAACTTTGTTTATTTTGCACAAGTGCAAGGTGAAATGCTCAATTAATTAACACTACTCATTGCAATAATAGAGCAAGGTACTTAACCTTTAGTTAGAAACATCACATAACCGATAAAATACAAAATACTGAGCCAGATTTACCAAACTAAAGCTCACCTTTTCCAGAGGGTATGCGGTTTTACCACAAGTAGCACACTTTTCTTGAGTTCCAGAGAACATGCCGGCTGCTTTGCTGGGAGACCTTGTCTGAAACCAAACATGCCACTTATAGAAATCAGTCTCCGCTTTCATGAACATCATCGAAGTTAACAAAAATAAAAAGGAAAATAAAGATAAAAAATGGAAAAATGGAAATACCAGTTCTGGAGTTAGCTTCGAAGCTGACTTTGCAGCTGCAAAACATAAATACATTGTGTGTCAAATTATAATCAACGATCGCATCCATTATAATATAGCAGATACGCAAGTCAGAAAATATCCAAACAAAGGGAAAGGGACTAACGCGACTGAAAGCTTTTATTGAAACTGCCAGTCTCCTTGAACAGCTGCTCAAAATGAGGCTTGCAGTACAGAACACCTTCGAGCGAAGAGTAGTTGCTCAGCTGTGAACAAAAGATAATGGACTTCGTTCGGTTATGATATCCAAAATTACAATGTGCTCGGCTCAAGAAATTTCAATGAAACTTTTTTTTTAAGAAGTATCGGGATTCCAAAATTTCCGTATATTCGTCCTAAAGCAAAAGATACACGACCTCTAAGTCACATTTGAGGTGAAAGCTAAAGACAACTAACAAGGAATCACGCACATTTGTGTTTTCTTTGCAATTGAATCTGATAAATCTAGGAACTATTAAGAAAAAAAATATCATCTTTGAGAGGAAAAGGGCGTAAAGAAATTACTTTTAAGGTTCCTTTGCAGTGGTTACACTTGAAGCAGGCCTTATGGTAAGCGATTCCATCCGCGTTCAATTGATCCATCACGTAGACGGTTTTGTCGCAAACTTTGCACTTCTGCTGAGTCCCAAAGAATGCCATGGCTCCCGGATCCGAAAGTGTTCCAACTCCAAGTGAAGCAACCACCAAATCACAGGCCAAATCCAAAAAGCAAAAGAGAAGGGCCGAGCCACCGAGATCCCGAAATCGAACTTCCTAATCGACTTCTTATTGCGGCCCAATCGGCTGCAGCAATCGAGAATATCGCAAAGCGTGAGATGTATGCAGGCGGGGAGCGGAGGCAGATTGATGACGGAGAAAAATAAAGCAGGAAAGAGAGTCGGACAATTAGCGTGGGAGATGATGATTGAAAAGAAACATGGAAAGAAGAGTTTGATGATGAAGATATATCTGGGATTGAATAGGAAATGAAGATAAGGAAAACAAAAAGCAGCTGACTTTTCTGAATCTCCGCATTTTTTGGTTGGGCAGGAAGCGAGACCTTTGGTTGGTAACGGGTCCCGCTGACCCAATTCATGTAGGGCCGTAGGGTTTTTGTTTTAAATTTCGACTCTTTTTTAAGGGTATTTTATCATTTCTTTTGGGTATAATAAAAGGTTTTTATCATAAAATAATAAAACTCAAAGGCTTTTTAAGTAGCTGTTTGGATGTGAAATTTCTCTATTATTCTATTGATTTTGCTTCAATTTCGATTTAAATTATCAAAATTATGTTTGGGTGCAATAGGTAGATGAATTAAAATTTTTGCCCACAAATTAATTCCAATTCATTTTGAGTTAGAATAGGCCGAAAACACCAAATCACCTTATGAGGTGATTCTGGCTCTCACCTTTTATTTTAAAATTATAAATTTTGTTATTTTTTAATAGTTACATTTTATATCAATTCAAGTCTCACAAAATATATCATAGTGAGGCTTATTCTAAAAGTTCAAAATTACCTATGTAATATATTGTTTAATAAGGGTTCAATTTAAAAGTATAATAATACTAATAATATACATATCCGAGTTTATGAAAGAAAATTATATTAATTTAAAGTTTTAAAAACATAACATCAAAAATTATTTTAAAAACTTTCATTAGTAAATATAATTCTAATTCATTAGTAAATTATTAAAAAAATATTTTTTCTATATTAAAAAAATTCAACACCCAAATAGCCCTTAAATAAGACTCCTTAATATAAGTTCATGTGGGTTATTATAATCTTGAAAATCTTTAAGTTATCTTATTTTGATTCGACAAAGTATATTTTTAAAGAAGTATGTAGGTTTGAATTACCCACCAACGCCCTCAAAATCCGACAACTTGCAATGTTATTACTTATTAACTTTTTGCTTTTTAAGGAGGCCTATAGTAACTAATTCAAAGTAAGATTTATTATCAAATTTACCCTAAATCATGTTTACATGCATAAATTTATTAGTAAGTTTTGCCCCAAAGTCATGAGATGCCGGACATGATTTTGCCCAATAAATCTTACTATTCTTCCTACAAATCAACTTAAAATCCATGACCATGTAAAAAAAATTTAGTTAGATATAAGAAAATGATTGATATCCTTAAGCAGAGATTATTTAAAATTTTAACACACACTTTACTATTAAGCTAAATCATGATTATTACTATGCTATCTTTTACGAAAAAGTTAGCACAAAACTACCCTAAAATTGAGTAATAAGATCCATGTTGCCCAGCTCAAATTGTTGAGAAAATACGCCAGCACTTGATTATAATTATGACTAAACCAATTACCAAAGCATTTAAGCAACATGCTATACAATTTATACTCATACTTAATCCACCATGGGGACTGAACTATTTGTGCCATCATTTAACCTTTCCCAACAGGCTCTCAACTTCTATAATGCCTATAGACATAGCACTGGATTTTGTTTAGCTAAAGCTATGATTCGAGCTTTGCATGATAATTCATTGCGAGCTTGGATGTTCTATTCCCATTTCAATCTCTTTGATAGCGGAAGAATATGATTGTCTTCCTGGCATTCACCTTCAACAATATTTATCTGTCTCAATTGGCCATACAAAGTGATTTCAAATTAATTATTTTCTCTATGCCCTCTAATCTGTTAAAGATTAATCGACAATTGACAGGAGTTGGGATAGTATTGAAACTATGCTCTCCAACTTTTCTATAATCTTGATTACTCATGTATATGAGGAGCAAAATTAAGCTGTTGATTACATGGCAAATTATGCTATAAATACTGATTCATGACTGATATATCAGGAACTTTATTCTCTGGCTTCTGCTTTTCTTAGTATTTTGTTTTTTCCTTTTTATGTAAAAAAAAAACAGAAGATTTTCCTAACAGGCAACTGCTTTATGATCTTGACAGTGTCCCATAAGACAATTGCGCTTTTCAGTTTAAACGAAGCTTACGAATAAAGAACCCCGGGTCCTAAAAAAAAGAGAAAAACAACAGCCAACAAGCAACAGGATGTCTATTTGTAAAAGCAAGATGCGGTGGGCCACCTGACCCGAGGTGGGCACTCCGTCACAATTTTGTAAGGACAAGCATTCTGCATTCCACGATGCACTCAATTAACTTTCTTGGTCAGAAACGTGGAGTCCACGTCTGACGGCCACCACATTCCAGTTCCACAATATGTACAGGGACATCACCGTCGCATCTGCGACTCTCTAGCTCCTAGGCCCATTGTACAAGGACTAGTGGGCCTGAAGGGAGCAGTGAGACGGAAGTCACCAGGCGCAGCTCCCACTCTGTATAAGTATAACGCACCTTACTGGTTGGAGGTTAAACCCACCAAGTTCCCCGTACACGTAAGTAAGGCAAATGATATTTTTATATCAAAACTATATATGAAAATTTCACATTTTAATTAGTCTATATGAGTGAGCACATATAAACTTTATATAAGGCTTATTTGTAAAGTTCAATCAAAACTCTTTTATCAAATTTTGCGGTATATCATAATCCCGCAAACAATGCATTAGCCAATAGGTACACAGGCTAGCCCAACTTTGTACATGTTACATTATTGGGAAAAAAATGAGTAGGAATTTGGATTCCCATATATTATTATCACGAACATGGCATCTTGCACCGTCGGATCAACATCAAACAGAACAAAGAGGCATATTTACAATTTCTAATATTAAATTTAAATTCAACTGTTAGATATAACTGGGCTTATGTCCAATGATAAGGGTATTAAAGTAAAATTTAAAATTTTGAATAAGTTCGTATTGGAGCTCGAACTTGAAGTTAATCAAGCTAAACTCAAATATACATATATTCGACTTAGCTTGTCTTAAAATTTAAAAACAACTTAAACTCATATTATGTGTAATTCTTTTTTAAAATATATACATACATATATTATATACTATATATAGATTTTGTTTCCCAAGTCTCAACTATTTTTACTAAATATATTATTTTTAATTTTTATGTTTACTTACCTCATACTTTTTTTTAGAGAAAATAAATAATTGCTTGTAAGAAATAAAATTAATTTTCATAAAATTTCACTCCCTCTATCTTGTATTAATAATTTTAAATTAAAAATATAAATTAATTAAAATAATTTATTTAGATTTTTAATTTAATATACTAAACTTTTTTCTTATATTTGTATTAGTAATTTTGTTCTAAATATTTACTAACCACTAATTATTAAATTAAAAATAGTTAATTTAACTCAACTCAAATTTGGCTCAAACTCATAGCTTCAATAGTCAACGACATTTATTATTTATTGACACCCTTATTTTAAAGAAAGGACTCTCAAAGACTGGATCCACATTAAACCAACGAGTGACCCTATAACTTGTGAGATAAATAAAATTTTACCTATGCCCGTTAAATGTCCCATACTTAAAATTATTTTAACTCCTATTAATAAGTTTAACTGTAAAAGGTTATGGTCTTGATTTTTATTTGATAATAAGAAAATATATTTATAAAATAGAATAAGAATAAAAATAGCATTTAATGCACACTAAAAAACTCCTACTTTTCTTATTATAATAATTATAATTATATATATTTTAAAATTTTTAATAATATTTTTATTATAAATTTTAGTAATTTATTTTAAAAAAATATTATTTTATATATGTATATTTTTCAATCCCCTTGTTAAAATTCCTGCGTTCGCCGATCAAAGACAGTTGGTGTGGTACCCAACGGACGGGACCACTACCTGGCGAAAAGAAAAGTCTAAAGCGTTTTCTATGAACCCCTAGTGGATGTGGGCGGGCACATGTTGCTAACAGATTGGATGCTCGTTGGACCAGCAATGGCATGCCTCAGGTCCCCACTACCTGAGAGATAGAGCCCTGAGTCTCCCCTTTTTTAGAGGAAAATGGCGGAATCGTATACTTCTTCGGCCATTTGGCCGGCGCGTGTTGGAATGGAACATGTGAAGATGCTGACTGACGTCGTCTGACGAGGATTCGCAGTGGCATGCATACCCCTTCGAACTCGCCCGCACACGATCCATTTTTTTTTCTTTTTAAATAACGAGTTTATTATGCTGGAGTGCGACGCCCCGCCCCAGTGTGCCTTTCTGGGATTCCGGCTACCGAGCGGTCTTCTTTTTTGTGGCTGTCGCGATAAAAACAAAAACAAAAAGGGGAGGGCGCGCCGTTGCTTCTCGCCTTGCCAATTTGCCACCCGCCGAGCCGGATCGCATTGCCCCCGATACGATGGTGGGGAGTCAGTCCAGCTCCGACATTTCCTTCGCTGGGACGTTTGCGAGCAGCGCCTTTGCTGCCTGTTTTGCCGAGGTCCCTCCTTTTCTTCTTCGCTCTCTATTCCGAATCTTCTCCTCCTTCGTTATTTCCGGTGATTTTGATTTTCGTGATCTGCTTCCTTTCTCTTGGTTCGAACGATACATTTCTGATGTTTATTTTTAAAATTGATTGTTTTGATATGTTCTGCCGATCCGCACGTTCTTCATCATGTCTGCAATTGTTGAATGCTGGTTGGTTTCATGAACGTACTCTCCTCTCTCTCGTTGGTTTGCCCGGCTAGCCGAGTTCAGTTAATTATTAATTTGTTGGACTCGGGGCCAACATGAGTTAACATGGGTTCTATTGTTACCATAACTGGAGAGTCGAGGAATGTTAGTATTAGCATCAGAGATGGCGTTGCCACTCCAAAATGATCCATTCGCAGGGCAACGGCAGTCCTACC
The DNA here is from genome assembly GCA_035235625.1 of Saururus chinensis. NCBI lineage: Eukaryota > Viridiplantae > Streptophyta > Magnoliopsida > Piperales > Saururaceae > Saururus > Saururus chinensis. The sequence goes on from CP141145.1 coordinate 42,551,579, forward strand.
GGCAACAAATGGGAAATTGTCAGTACTCGCCATCCTAGGTTTTCTGTTGGTAGTTGTTACTGCCATTGGGACCCTTCTAGCGGGGGGACATCGCGCGAAGATCCAGAGGCAGGCTAAATCAGTAATTCATTTATGTGTAAAATATCTGCTGAATAAGTAGTTCATTTATGTGTAAGTAAACTTTTATTTTGCTACGTATTATGAAAAATACCTTAGACACTGCTGCACTATTGATTCAGCTAGTTCTAAAAACACTAGGAAAAAGCTTAAGTGATTAACAAACTCCTTGTATCCTGACTCCGGTCGTGACTATGGCTCCACGCTAGAAGGGTCCCAATAGTAGTAAAAATGGCCAACAGGAAACCTATGATGGCAAGCACAATTTTGACAATTTCCCATGTTTTCCAGTAGGACTATCACCTGCTGCTGCCTGTGGATGGGTCATTTGGAGTGGTGACTTTTGCACATCGATTCGACGGGCTAGTCGAGTTTAGTTATTTACTAGTTGTTTGAAAGTGAGGTTAGCTGATGTACAACTGCTGCCTTTGCTTCCAATTTAGTCTAATCTCCAAAATTGGCTAGTAATAACACAAAGCTTGGAAGTTGATCTACTGCGCAAGTGGAATATTGGCCTAAGAATCAGATTCTGGTGGCATTGTGGAATAAGTCTACAGGCATTGCATTGATTAGATAATTTTTGGATTCTTTATTGTACACTTCACACCGTCCATGTGTCACTGGGTGGAACTCCCATGTGTTGGAGGTAATGTTGGAGCAACTCTATAGTTGAGATGCATAACAGACCAACAGGGTATACTCATATTGCTAAGGAACTCCTAAGCATAGTCAAACTGACCCTGAATTTCTAACTAATCTTAACATGTATTCAGGAATTTCAAGCTTCTCTTACTGGATATCTGTTCTCCTGTGACTTTGAATGAGGTCAATATTAAAGACACTAATAATAACATTGGCTTCATTTACCCTTATTTAACACCATGGTTCGCAATATCTGAGATATAACATGTATATTTGACCTGTCGCTTGACCAATACAAGATATGGGGGAAGATTGTATCTTCTCCAATATCTCATATATATTTGCAATCTCTGAGATATATCACAAATGTTGGTGATATATATGAGGTATTTGACGATATTTTCCACCCACCCCCACTTTCCAGCACCCTTCCAAGCATCCTTGGACAATGTTTATACACTCCGACACCCTTTCCAGCATCTTCTCTTGTGCTTGCAACCAGTACACTATCATGCTCTCCATGATATATTCTTGTTTTTACTTTAAAGCTTTATTCAGATGTAGACTATCACGTTCTCCAGTTAATCATTGATATTACCTTCAATCTTGTTATTTTTTATCATTATTGGTCATGCTTTCCACTTGATAAATGTAATTATGTTATTATAAGTGTATTCATGTGGTGTTATGATTGTTTGAGATTAATATTAGGGTTTTTAGATGCTAATATATGCTCAGATTAATGAGATACATGTGAAAACATTTTTAGCTCACCGATGTTTTGCCCCAATATTTCACATATATCTCTGATGTATCTTATCTTTAGGTCACTGATATATCTCTGATAAAAGATATTATGAACCATATTTAGCATTTTGTTTTTATAAATGCATGAAAAAAATTAAAATTTCCATTATTTTTAGTTTGTTTACTTGCTTTTATTTATATAAATTTCTGAACCTGGATAAGGGCCAGATTGCAAAGACAAGAAATTTGTATCTTAGTGGTGAATATGCAAGCTTAGTACGGTTTATGCCTGGCTGATAAAGAAAAAAGTAAATCTGTTAGAATGAATATATAATCCAACTCGTTGCTGTTTTATTATCTTGCCATGCTCATTTCTACCATTGGCATCTTTATCATTTTGAAATGAGGCAGTTTTCATTATTTTCTTATGTTTCTTCTGCAATTTTGTGAATGCATTGCTGTGGCCATTGTACAGATTTGCACAATCCCTTTGGATACTGCAAAAGTCAGATTGCAACTTCAGAAAAAAGCTGCTTCAGGAGATGTTGGAGTACCAAAATATAAGGGAATGTTGGGTACTGTTGCGACAATAGCAAGGGAAGAAGGTTTGGTGGCTCTATGGAAGGGCATTGTACCAGGGTTGCATCGTCAGTGTATTTATGGAGGGCTACGGATTGGGTTATACGAACCCGTATGTCTTGGGCCCTTTCTCCAGTTGATTGCCTACACATTCAATAGTTATATTGCCATTTTTTATGTATTGATGTCGTGCTGGAATATTGTGCAGGTTAAATCCTTTTATGTTGGTAAGGATTTTGTTGGCGATGCTCCATTATCCAAAAAGATACTTGCTGCGCTTACAACCGGTGAGTTATGAGTACTAGCAATGCTTTTATTCATGATTTGGAGCAACAAAAACAAAATCATGGCGCAATCTACTAGGTGTAAACTCATTGTTCATTGCTCTTCTCAATTTTAATGTCAAACAGGTGCTATAGCAATCACTGTGGCCAATCCAACAGATCTTGTGAAGGTTCGCCTTCAAGCTGAGGGGAAGCTTCCTCTTGGTGTACCTAGGCGTTATTCTGGTGCATTAAGTGCATATTCAACAATTATCAAACAGGTACTAACTTTTTCATTCTAATCATGTCATAACAAGCAGCAATATAACTAAAAAATGATTCATATTTTAGGAAGGATTTAGAGCCTTATGGACTGGGATTGGGCCTAATATTGCCCGAAATGCCATTATTAATGCTGCTGAGCTTGCCAGTTATGATCAAGTGAAAGAGGTATAACTTATACTATATTTGATCCTTACTCGGTGTTAGTCTAATATATTTTTGCATTCTGCAATTTATGACATTTTTTTAATGTTTTTTTCAATGCAGACAATTCTAAAAATTCCAGGATTTACAGATAATGTTATTACTCATTTATTGGCTGGTCTAGGAGCAGGGTTCTTTGCAGTGTGTATTGGTTCCCCTGTTGATGTGGTAACATTTTTGTACTTCGGACTACTTTTATTTTGTTCTTTTTGCATATTTTAAGATTATATATTGACATTGTTTACGATTAGGGTGAACTGAAGTTAATAGGAGTGCGTCTTTACCTTTAGCTGGATAAATAAAACAATTACTAATTTCGCTTTTTTTTGCTTTAAATATTTCAATCATTAATTTTTTTTAAAACTTCGCCTTTATTGTTACAAGTACTTTAGTTGAATGTAGAACCATGGCACTTGCTGATAATTTATAATGGAATTTTGAATTGTATTTTCACAACAAAATTTTCTCTTTGGTGGTAATACAGCTTCCTATCTCTTCTTCTGATAAGTTACAGAAGCATAGTCCATGTAAAGCCTATGGAAAATATTAAGAAAATGGTTGATGTGAAATATGTTTTTGGGTAATCAAAATAATAATTTGCAGATGAACTATTTAGGTAAGAAGTAACGTAGTTTGTAATTTTTGATCTTTTTTTATGCAGGTGAAATCGAGAATGATGGGAGACTCAGCATACAAAAATACACTAGATTGCTTCATCAAGACTTTGAAAAATGACGTATTTCGTATTTTGAGATAGCTTCCTTTCTTTGAAGTTATTTAGTTGGTAGTTGATATTTTATGTATCATGAAACTGAATAGGATGTGAAATTTGTAACCTATAGCTGCCTTGCTGTTTCAACAGGGACCTTTGGCATTCTACAAAGGATTTATCCCTAATTTTGGTCGGCTTGGATCATGGAATGTGATCATGTTTCTGACCTTGGAGCAGGTAAAGTTGAAAATTACTTTTTTTTTTAAATGTTGCCTATCTATATAAGTCGAATTTGCACCATTGTAGTTAGCTAGTTAGGATGATATGTTTAGATGGAGTCAAAAATTAATTAAACAATTTTTGCTTGGCATTTTATTTTTGGTCAGTTGATCCCTTGAAAGTTTTGCTTTATGGCCATAGCCACTGGATATTGAGTTGGGTTCAAACATACCCAATAATCTCAATACTTTCTGAAACATTTCTAAACAGGATTATCAAATCAAGTAGTTAAAATCCCAATATACTTTCTGAAACATTTCCAGTTAACTTTTATTTGTTGACACTGTACCAACACGTCTGAGTATGAACTAGGCAATTAGTATTGATTTAACTTGTATGTGAAAAAAAAAATATTCTAAACTTAAAGTCAGATATGGAGATATTTATTTGAGTATGCATCAGCGTCATTGTTGATCTCTTAATTAACAATTAATAGTGTTGCTACTTTCACGTTTTTATTCATATTGTTCCTTTTTTGTATGAATAGGCCAAGAAATTCTTCAGAAGAGATTCAGCTAATTAAGAAACTGGATTTACAGTTATTCTGAGGGAAAAATAGATATGCAGGCAAAAAGACTTCTGTGAGAGTTTTTCCTATTGTTGACTAATAAGTTTCCCCAGTGCTATAGCGTCCTTTCATTATAAACATTGCTTCAGAGTTTCTGGAAATTGTTGAGCCAAAATTGCAGCAAAGGCATATAATTTAATATCTAAAGACTAGTCCTACTTAATTTGTACTCTTTTACAAGATAATTTGTTCAAACATTTTGCCCTTGTGGTAATTGAAACTTCAGGAATCTTTTCCACTGCAGTTTTTTGCTATAAGGGAGCAATTATAAAAGAAATGGGGGTTTTTAATGGCCTAACGGTGTATAAAATCAAAACATGGACGTCTGTTGTGATATTTTCTTTTTGGCTGATTAAAGTCGCATCATGCTTGAGGTCTCTCACAGGTTAATAAAGATTTGGAGAAGGCCACCTCGTACTTTGGTTGCACTAGTTCAATCTTCGTCCTTCCGTGAATTCTTTCTGATTTTATTGATCGATACGGGATAATTGATTAATGAGCCATTGCCCAATGAATTAGCGTTGCTTGTCAAAGATTCTGTTTTTAAATATTACAAGTGGCTTATCTATCTACTTTGGACGTGCCTTTTTTAAAATTCTCACTTGTTCGGCAAATTTGGTTCAGATTGATCTTCGGTTTAAATTCTGCAAATTTATAAACGACTTTGCCACAAGCTTAAATCTTTGCAAATCAAGTACATCATTTCCCATTTTTTTGGGCCTTCTCTACTCTTTTATCTTCATTTTAATTGATATTTATAAATTATATTATTATATAAAACAGGTTGAGTAACGATAGGATTTTTTATATTTACCTATTTACCCATATTTTTCACCTTTACCCATCTTTTAAACTTAATTTAACAATTGATTTTTTTTATTGAACTAGAAAATATTTATGTTTGTTTAACTTTCAAACTTTTTGTATTGCCCTCAATTGGTATGTGATATGAACGTATTTTAATAAAATTATTTACTTAATTTTTTTAAATAATTATCACATGTTAACCCTGATCGTTGATATGACATAGGTCATATTTTTTAAATTATGTTGATTTTAACTTTATAATGTTATATTTTATACTCTCAATCACAAATTTGTGCATTTTTTATATAAGTGAAAAACTTTTGACAAGCTCTATCAAATGAAAGTGCATATGAATATATTTTTTTAAACTATTATTTGGGTCCTACATATCAATATGCTTTTTTATAATAATTTTTTACATTTCTACCTCTATTACATATGCTCAAATTTATACATTTTTTTACGCCATTAAAAAACCCTGACAAGTTTTATTAAATGAGACCCGCTCCTCCAAATGAGTTGGGATTATATTTGATTCGATATATATATATATATATATATATATATATATATATATATATATATATATATATATATATATATATATATATATATATATATATATATATATATATATATATATATATATATATATATATATATATATATATATATATCTATATATATATATATAAATTTTAATTTTAATTTTTTTATCTAATTTGTATTTACACACATAATACATTTACATTTTTACTAGTTTTTATAAAATAGATTGGATTATTTTCCCTAATATGGTAGAAATCAACTCAAAAATTAAAATCTCCATTTCTAACTAATTGATTCGGGCCAGACTGCTCATCAAATGCATTACCTTATCTAGTGTCGTTAATCCTCTCAATATAACAACCGTCAAGCCAATTCGACACCCCACCAATGACCTATTATTCTACTGAACTAACGCAAGATTACACTTAAAATGGCACCCTTGTTAACTCTCGTGACCAGAGAATTCACACCTCGAGCAGCCATGATAATTCTGCAAACTGCCAAACATGATCCGGAATAAGCGAGAAAATCAAATTCCCAATTAGAAAATTTTAAAAAACAAAACAAAACCCATGGCAAACAAACACTATCAGCACAGTTTTCTTTTCTCCATAATTAACTCTCTGATGACACTGAAACACTTCTCATCCAATCGCATATACAGGTGTCTCAATAATGTATAAGCCATCACCATGTACTTGTCAATGTGATCTTCATATCTCTCAAACAAGGCAGGGACAGTCAATAAGACGAAAAGGGCTGCCATAAAATAAATGTACGATGTCAGTGTAAAAATTTCACAATTGAAAGACAACAAAACAGATGGCTCCTTTCAACAGAAAAAAGTGCTTCTGATCAAGTAGACCAGTTAAATGTGTGCAAAAAATGCAATTTCACCACAAAAAAAAAAAGAATTTCATCTAAAATAGGGTATTCTGATAGAGTACGGAAAGTGCAAAATATCTCCAGTAGAAAACTATACAATATGAGTACTTTGTCCCTGATACATGGCAACATAAGAGAGAAGTTTAAAAGTTTGACAAAATCCAATGATTCAATCCATTGTAATCAGAATGCTCTTTGCTCGTAATGTCTGTTTGGTTGCAAAATTGTTTCCAAATAAGCATATTAGCTAGTTCTTGTTTGCTACATAACTTGCTCTCCTAACATAATAAATCAAGAAAGAAACTTACTAGTGTAAGTCAATGTGAAAATATCAGTCCATCTGCCAATAATTGAAATCAACCATAAAAACAAGGCTATTTTAAAGAAAAGCCTTGGATATTTTGCAAGAGCTATGTCATGGGAGACTGACAGCAAAGAATTCACATGAGAACGGACATATGCAGCAACTTCATTCACTATATCCTCTGAGAGTTGCAATTTCGGTAAAGGCGGTGGTGGTCTGCATTCAACATTAACATATAGCATGTAAGATACTAGATATAATTAGACAAGTACACGACCATCGATATACAAATGTCTAAATACTAAACATAAATGAAGATATACACATCGTTTGTGAACATCTTTTTCCGTGCATAGGACTGGCAAGTAACTACTGCTCTGCCATTCATACATATGGACCATTGCTATGTCTGGCAAGTTCATCATCCCTAGCTACGTAAGTATCAGCCCCCATCTCCTTCTCCAGCTCGCACCTCATTTCCGTATATTCCCAACCAGCTGATTCTTTCAACAGCTAATCACTGGTCTTCCAGCACAGTTGTCCCTTTGCTTCAGTGCAATACACTAATTACCAGAAGAAGAAAAAACTAACAGAGAAAAAAAAAACTAATTTCTAACAAAAAATGTTCTTATGGTTCAAATGATTAAGCGATATGGGTTGTTATGTCGAGAACAATGTTTTCAATCAGTATCAAAGTGAGAATGGGCAGTCGTAGAGACTCATGTACCATTTCCCAAACAACCAAATTTGATGAACTTGAGCAGACATTCGATACTTGTCAACTCAGCAAGAAAAAGCATATGAAAATGAAAATAGAGGAAACCACCAGTGTGCAACTTCAATATCCAAAGGTCCCTAAGCCACATATTGCTGTTCTATTACTAGGACGTAACTTGATGCTAACGGGCAGAGCCCAAATCACGCAGATATATAGACTCAGAAAATAATAACATGATCACCTGTTTAAAATAGCTGCAGATTTTGCCCAAAGGAAAAGAATAATGATCAAGAGCAGGAGAACATTAGCGACAAGCGAGAGGATCGTATAACCAGATTTCTCAAACAAGGCCCAGGCAGCAAGGGCCATTACCAGTATCCCGATCGTGATGTTCCCTCGCCTCCACAGAATCACATCCGCCGCTGTTTGACACACCAAGACGAATCAGCCCCAAAATTCAACAAATTAAAAGAAGCCAAATCGAGGCAAAACTATCTCACCCAACCCGCCGCCGAGGATCTGATGAAGGGTCCTCTCCCTTTTGAACAACCAGACGGAAGAAGAATCCTCCATGGATTTTCAGAAGCGCAACTCGAAGGGAAGGAGGACGATCGGGAAGACTACAGCACAATTGGCAGGTAAAAGCGGCTTCTGCTTTGCTGTGGTTTGTTTAATGGCTTTTCGCAAGGGAGGAAGACCTCCCGGCTCAGAATCCAGCCTAAAAGCAAAAACCCACTCATCTGCCAATAGATATACTTCCTTATCAATCGAAAATAATTTTTTTCTGCTGTGGAAATTGGACAACAGAAGGGTAGGCGGTTTGGTCTTTGGCTGCTGGTAGACAATACAGTGAGAAGAACAGAGAAATGTCTGGCTTTAACTTTACAGGCGAGCGAGAGACCCATTGTCGTGGACCTCCCATCCACTCGAGAAGAAGATTCAAGGCTAATATGGTATTTTCAAATTTACAGGACAAACCACAGAACCAGGTAGCGTACTAGCGTTAAACGCTTCCCACCTTCCTGTTTAAATACTGGAGGGAAACCTTAACCCGCCATTTCTTCCTTCATTTTTTTATTCTGACGACCCAATTCAGCCCAGAAGTATGTTGCCCTGCTCCAAGAACCTCCTCCTCCTCCTCCGCCTCTTCTTCTTCTTCTTCCTTCTTCCGGTCCTCGTTTCTGGCGACTTCTCCCCCTCCTCCTCCATTGGCGTCACACTCGCCCGGGGATCTGGTCCGGCCAGGCCCGACCGGGCCGTCTCCTTTCTCCTCAAGACCTTCCCGGGCCTCACGCGCGTCCGCATTACCGACCCCCATCCAGACACCATCCGCTCCTTCTCCTACTCTGGCATCTCCCTCCTCCTCTCCGTCCCCAACGCCCTCCTCCCGTCCTTCGCCGCCAATCAGTCAAACACCATCAGGTGGCTCTCTGATCACGTCGTCCCTTTCTACCCTCGGGCCCGCATCTCCGCCATCTCTGTCGGCCACGAGGTCTTGTCTTCCTCTGACCGTGATCTCTCCAAGTGCCTCCTGCCCGCCATTGAGAACCTCTACGCCTCCCTCCGGGAGCTTGGCATGCTTCGGATTTCAGTCTCCACCACCCACTCTTTCGACATCGTCAAGAATCCGTTCCCTCCGTCGGCTGCCCAATTCTATGAATCGGTGCCTAAATCGATCATCAAACCACTCATGCACTTCCTCTCCACCACCAACTCGTCCTTTCTAGTCAATCTCTACCCCTACCATCTTTATCGATCCTCTCTCAACATTCCTGTCGGGTTTGCTCTATTCCAAGATCACCAGCCCTTCAACTATCGGGACGACCTTCTCACCGGACTCCGGTATCGGAATGTTTTCGATGTGATGGTTGACGCGGTAATAAGCGCCATGGGTGCTCTGGGTCACAAGAACATTCCTGTCGTAGTTACAGAGACGGGCTGGCCTAGTGATGGAGATGTGAGTGAGCCTGAGGCAAATGCTCTGAATGCCTGGACCTACAACAGCGGCCTGGTGAGTCATCTGAAGTCCGGTCTTGGGACGCCATTGAGGAGGCAAGGCGTAGCAGAAGCTTACATATATGAGCTCTTTGACCAAGATAGGAAGCACGGACCTCGATCGGCTAGGCATTGGGGAATCGTGTATCACAATATGACGAGAAAGTACGAGATCGATTTCTCGGGTTCAGATGCAGGTGTTGGCGTTGAGGCTGGCCTGATTGAGGTACTTCTTGTGTTTTGGTTCATGTCAATGATATTGCAAAGGAGGATTTAGGGGTGCAGGCTTCTCTGGGCTGACCTTAACTGCTGCACCCACATGACTGTCACATCCACTTTGTTCAAATCATACACTTCTTTCGTATACAAACTGTGCTTCATATGCAGATGTAAGTGCAGTTGTCAAATAAAACCACCAGAGAGCCATTTCTTTTTGGATCAAAGACTGATGGAATTGATATGGTGAATATCTTGGTTTCTGGCCCTTTTTGTTGATAACTGCGTGTTTAAGAGAAAGACTGAAGGGAATCAAAGACTGCCCTTTTGGCTGGAATTTCTACCGCCTTCTTCATTCTCCTTGTACTCATCAAATTTTCTACTACATTTCCTTTTCTATTGTGAAAGCATATATGCCTTTGTAAGTTTGTAACAACACTGTTGGTTGTTGCCCCCTTAAGTACATGTACATTCAATGAAGATCAATGCTATAAAGCCTCTTAACTTGCTGTGCGATTTTTTGTCTCTGCTATTTGGAGGGAAATGTCCCTTCTTTCAGAGTCACAATGACATGTTCCACGAAAAGGATAATGATACGCCCAACGAATTTATCCAACCCTCCAAATGGGTTTTAATTAGAGTAAGTGAGCCCCAGACAAAGCTCACTTGCCAACATAATCTGTCCCAGAAGGTTTTGGTGGACAGCTTCGTTGGGTGGTTTATCATTTTCTCACAAAAACTTGAGCTAGGAAGGGAACAAAAACTACTTGTCCCAAAGCTGAAGGTGACTGATAGACGCTTAAAAGGTAGAAGAATGCTTGCACTTGTAACACCGAACGACATTGGAGCTGATTGGTTATTGCAAGCATGCATGAAATATCCAATTTCTCTACTACGTGAATTTACATGCTACAGCATTTCCAAAAATACTACCCCAAAATTCAGATCAATATGAATTATGAAGCAAAGCACAATCAAATAATCACTAAATTAGTAAAGACCCTTTACGCAATACAAACTTCTCAATGTATAGTGCACCCATGCCTCACCAAAATGTCAACCAAGTGCATCACAGTCCAAAAATAATAAAACGTTGGGTCGTTTGTGGAAGACTTTCATGCAATCACCACCTTGACCCTCTGCTGCATGGTAACAGAATTCATACTCTCAGACAAGAAGATCATAATGGTTTCTACCGCTGTACAGAAGCTTCACTAGCTTCCTTGGCTTCCCCCCTTTCTTTGTCGCCTTCTTGAACTCGGTCCCATATTCTGCAATTGGGATATAACCAGTGCCCCATGTGCTAGATGAATGCTGTTCAAGAATTGGTATCAAGTAAACAAAGCGCTAAGTTAATTATGTACCAAAAATAAAACATAGATAAAGGCAAACTCTATAGCCAACAATTTTTCCCAGAGTTTTAAAATATCTTCCTCACATATATCCCGTGTTTTTATAGAATAAATCATATCTTCAAGTATAATTGTGTTGCATTCTGATTTTATCATCTACATAGAATATTTTTCTATTTTTTGACGAAATGTACGGATGACACTAATATTTGAAAACAGTTGAGAATGGTACAATATGAAGTAACAATCTGCTTAAACAAACAACTATCAAACATGATAGAACATTATTTGATTTTTCTCGTTTTAAGGGTTGCAAATTGGCAAAAGCATATAATAATATAGTTTGAGAGATCAGGCACCTCATGCTCTGGTATGTACACAATGATTGGCTGACAGCACAACTTCGACAGTACCTGCATGGTGGACAAGTTAAATATCAAGAGATCAAATATATAGATCTAGTGAAAATAAATTGCAAGACATAGCACTCAATCATATTATCATGTACAGCAAATTAAAGCTTCTCCACAAAACATTCACAGGTTAGTAAGATACATTAATCTATCATCTCTCTATCGTGAAAACTGATGAAGACATGAAATATCTGAAGAAATGCCAATATATAAAAGATGGTTACTTCTAAACAACAATTACTCAAACAAACATCATCATAGAGCAATGCCTAAACAATAACCAAGTGGTTGAAATTTAACAGGTATCTAAATTACACATCCTCCAATTTAAAATCAGGATATATATAAATTCTGTGACTTGCAATTCATATGTTTTGGTTTCTACCTTCTTTAGTTATTATGAGCCTCAAAAACATGTACCACAATTTTTGACCAGTTATCCATATGCTTTGAGTCAGAGTGCAAGAAGATATAAAAGAGGATAGAGTAATGAACAGCATATCATAACTCTTCTAGTGCTCACCAACAGTTCAGATTCTCCTCCCCAGAAATCAGAGTGATTGATACGTTGACAATATCTGAAGGATGAAAATTTACACCGTTATATCAATATCAGAATGTCCACAAATACACAAAATGATAGCTTCATAACAAGAATTCAGTAGCGGTTGTGTTATTATGTAATCATGGTATATCACACAAAAAAGGGTACACTTACCGTTTCAAAGATTCATCAATAGTGATTGCAATTAGAGCTTCCTCATACTGTGTTCGTTCCGTTTCACTATCACATAAAACCTCTTTTACAGCCATTCGCAAATCATCTGCAAAATATTAGAGACTGATACAGTATTTGATTCCAAAGGTTGACATTAATAGTAGGAATCTTTCTACACATTGATGGCAGACGTTTGCTGCATGTTATCGGAGAGAATCTTTTACCAACAACTACACTTTAAACATTTCTATAGTGTAACTGGGGTTGTAAGAGACATGAACCAGACACACACACGATGCCTGATATCACTTCTTACACCAAATCATCAGACAATTAGAAAAAATCAAATTTACAGTTTTAAAAATGGTTGAGTTAATTTAGCCAGAAGCTAGCAATTTGATCAATTATTAACTTACAGATTGGCAACACTTAGAAAACTCACTTACGTGATCCTAGTTCTTATCCTCTGGAATAATTTTGCAGGTGCAAATGTTAGATCTTTAATAATACGTCGTTTTCAAAGAATTGTATTCCTTCAGGTCAATCAATATATGAATGCATAAAATCTAAGATTAGAAAAGGTCTTTACGATTTTTTATAACTCATTTTTGCTCAGTGCATGGGCTGGACAATGATACTTAATTCAAATGAGTAAAACAGCGTACTTGCTTCTCAAGTTGATGGTAGTGAAGACCGAATACCAGACAACATCATTGAAACAAAATCACCAGAAAGAGTCAAACCAGCAAAAACTACTTCCAAAAGCCTGGCCCAATCAGATGAATTTCTTTGACAATCATAAGATGAAATGAAAGCACCAATTTGCATCACTAAAAGAGGTAGCTTTCCTAAAGGCCAAAATAGCACTTGGCTACACAAGCTTCTCTGATCAGTTCTGGTTTACCTGCATCATCTTTCTCTTCACGGGGGCCAAGAGTGATTCCTTTATTCAAAGCCATTCCCTTCACCTGGATTGTGAAACACAATCTAAAAATAAAAAAGGGTAAAAAAAATAGAGCCACTAGCGAGTACAAAATTTCATTTTGAAATGTTGCAACGAAATAAGAAGGGGGGGAACCAGAAAAAGCCCACCAGAGCACGAAACAAGCACTGCCCATCTCCCGTAACTTTCTGAACTGAGTACTGCTCAACTTTCTTCATTGCCGGCGACATTCTTTCCGTATGCAAAACAAAAACCAAAAAATAAAAGAGGAAACGTCATTTTCCATGTATCATACTATAATATAAAGCAAATTGGTGTCCTATAGAACTTTCAAATAGTTAAAATTTGACCCATATTTTATATCATTAATCCCTATTTTACCCCTATATGAATCATCTTAATCCCCAAAAAGCTAAAAATATTAGAATCCTAGTCTTTATTTTTTAAGTTACGTTAACTTTAACTTTATAATATTATATCTTGCACTCCCGAACTTGGATTCAAGTGTTCTTGTTATCATAAGAAAACTCTCAAAGAACTCTATCAAATGATATCCGACATCACTATGTATTCTCAAACTTTTTTTAGGCCCCATGTATATAGCACACTTCTCAATAATGATTTTTTATATTTTAGCATATACTCCCTCTGTCCTACATTCATAGCTCTTTGGCAAAAAAAATTGTTCTATATTAATAGCTCCATTTTGTTCAATTTAATTAGTTGGGTAATTGAAAAAAATATCATAAGCCTATTTTCCCTTCTCTTAGATGTGAGTTTCACCATTCAATAAAAACCATTCTTTTTCCAAATATAACTATTAATATTGGATGGAGAGAGTATTATACATATTTAAATTTGCATATTTTTAACGCCCTTAGAGAGCCCCTCAAGAGCTCTATCAAATAAGACCCGCTGCCAAAATGGTTTTAAATATAAATGACATGCTCCACACTACAAAGTCCTTCAACACGATTGTCTTTGCCGACCTATGACATAATATTTAGTTTATGAAATTTAGATTCACAAATGTCCACTGCGAGTGTATATGAGTTTGTACAGAACTTGTGTATATAACTAATGATGATTGATCCTCAAATTAATGTATTATAACTATAGTATGAAAGGGAGACCTTCATTCAATACATATTTTCTTATTTGTATTTACGTGTAATGCGTGTGCCTTCTTGCTAGTAATAAGTAGTGCACGTAGTAAAGGAAACAAAGGGGAAAGCAATGAAAAGGCGGAGAGAGCATAAAATCCAATACCCAGAAGATCTGATTCTGGCAAAGAATCGATGTGAACCGTTTCCAAGAAAATCCAGACAAAATTTGGAGAATATTGAAACAGAAGTTGTGCGGTCCGGATTGGGAAGAAGTTCAAATGTTGCGGTTCCATTCTTCAGCTGCTGGAGAAGTACCTCTGCAAAGGACAAATGGAGCAAATAATAATTAAGAGGATAAAGAAGGAGGAGAAAGATGAGGTTCAAAATTCAGACGTAACAGCTGAGTCTGACTGGCCTCACCGTTGGAGGGCGTAGCCATAAATTCGGGATGCCAGAATCCGGATTAAGCTTTTGCGACGAACTCCGTCGGTTGCCTTCCCCGGCGCCTCCGTGACAACCTCGGGTGGGTGAGCATTACGACTGCGGCTGCGACTGCGACTGCGACTGCGACTCCTTTGGCTTTAACTTTAAGCGCGCCACTGTGTGGTGTCCCGGGCCAACCCATCTGCCTGGTCCTACCTTGCCCGCAATAACGTGGGCCTAAAAACTAAAAAGCCCGTTGGCGCGTTTTTCAAGACCTTTTCTGTTTCTAAAGTAGATTTAAGCTTATAAATCCAAACACCCAAAACCAAGTGTATACATTTTTGGTAGTCCGGAAGTGTTATTCTTCTGGTGCCCAAGTAACGGCTTGTTTGGTAACACATACAAAAAATAAAGGAAATGCTTTTAAAGGCAGGGTTATTTTTAATGTATTTTTCTTTGTAATGTGACGTTTTATACTTACAAAGAAATGTATTTTATTTTTAACATACCAACCAAACATGCCATGAGAAAGACCTTATCTAGCAAATTATAAGTTTAGCCCAATTTTGTCTTTTTATTTTAATAATTTTATTTTTTTGTTAAACTTACCATTTTCAGCCCTACTAACTGGGCTTACTCTATCCCAGGCTAAACCCAACCTGATTCAATTTTAGTCAGGGCTCTCAAAAGGGTTGAGCGGTTTAGACAAGAATTTGATCGCCTGTTTGCTTGTGTGCTAGGTAAGTTATGGCTACCCCTCCCTCCATATTCGTTCCTGCTATTCCCCATCATATCATAGTCTAACTTAAAATTACTCTACCTGTTTTATTTACTTTCACAAATCATTGTCAATTAATTATCATCAATGTAAATTAGATGTTTTGTCACTTTTAACACTTATTTTTGTCTACATGCATGGTCTATGATTACCTCAAAGCAATTTAAGTCTAAATTTAGTTTGCTTCTCTCTCTTTTGTTTTTTTTCCTAATTTTTTTGCCTTATGTGTGCATGTTTGAAGTGACAACACTAGAAAACCCCTATGCATTAATTTCACATTTTATTGCATCCACATTACCTATTGCCTAGCCATTTGCCTTATGGGTTAACGTGTAATAGAGCATGCATGAGTAGGAAATTTGGAGATGGGTAAAGGGTGGGCATGACTAAGGGGTCGTTTGGATACTGAATTAATTCAGTAGCGAATTAATCCAGTAGTGAATTAATTCAAAAAATTCACCATTGAATATGAATTGCGTTCGGGTAGAAAATTTGTTAAAATAAATTCAGATGTCACGTCAATCCCAGTTTTAAAACTTTAAACTACTATAACTCTTTCTCTCTCGAACTCATATATGCACATTCTTGATACAATTACATTTCTAAATTCAAGCTCTATCAAACAAGATCTCACAAAGGTAGGTAATTTTGAACTTTCAAAGTGGACCCTACCTATATGACATATTTTTTAAGGTTCAAATTGATATGAACGATAACCATTGAAAAATAATAGAATCTGTAATTTTCAAAATAGTCAAGAGACTGAATCACCTCTGATTCAGGCCTGAAATGGCCTGAATATAACTTCAGTGCTGAATTTTTAATTTAGTGCAGCTTCATTACACAAACATGATTATAATAATTTAGTACTAAATTGAGACTGAATCAACTAAATCTTTTACAGATTCAGTACCCAAATAGCCCCTAAGAATTTGGAGGGTACTGAAGCGGGTAAAAGCTTACAAGATCCGTTCACAACCTATTCCCATAGTCACAAATTTTGTGATTTTTTTAATGAAATTTTATTATTTTTGTCACTTAGCATAAAATAAAAAAAAGTTTTATTATAGAGTTGTGGTAGAGTGATTTAAAGGAAAAAAAAGTGTTTTATATATTATAGAAGCGAGACTAAGCAATTTTAATTTTAATCAGTTGGTTAATGAAGCAATCATCTTTAGTAATAAAAAAGGTACAAATAGAGTATTTTTTAAGGGGAACTAGTAAGAATGGACACACAATACATGTTTAAATACAGATTAGATAAGGTGAAATAAAATAAATTAAAAATAAAATATATATTGAACAAAAATCTCTCTTGCATGCTATACTTAAATCTCTCTTGCATGCTATACTTACAATATATATTTTTAGGATCATAATAATCATAAATTACATACACAAGCTGGTTTTTAACCCAAAACACTCGTAGTAGGTAATTGCGAGTCTAAATCTCTTAGGCTAAATATAATATCATACCTCGGTGAAAATAATGGTATTGAAAGACTTTATGTTATAGTGTATACTATTCATATTTAGGACCAAATTGGCGGTGGGTCCAATTTAAATAGAGTTTCCCAAGGGCTTAAAAAAATACAAATTCAAACATGTATAATATAAATAAAAATTTTAAAAATTATTATCGAGAAGTGTGTTTATAAGCGACCCATAAAAAAGTTAAAAAAAAACATAATCGCGTAGGATCTCATTTGATAAAGCTCATCAAGAGTTTTCTAAGGATATAATAATGCGCAAATTCTAGTTCGCTAGTGTAAAATATAATATTATAAAGTTAAAATCAACATAACCTAAAAAATAGTCATGTGCACTATATATCTAAATGAACATAAGTAAATATCTTTACTAAAGTATCCTCAAATTATATACCAATTCAAACTTACATCAAAGGGCATAATGATATAAAATATAGGTAAAATAAGTACTAAATGTAAAAATGTAGGTAAAATAGTCCGAAAATAAATTTATATAGTCACTCAATTTACTTTATTTAGCAATGTGATATAATATGGCATGATAGATATAAATGAGTTTTGTTATACTCATTTGGTCCGGCTTTAATAGTCTTATTTTTTATGTTTTCAAGATTTCTTATACATATAGAAGGCCCTACCCTCTAAATCCCAACCTCCCTTCCCAAAGGGATCCCACAAACTCAACTTGAGGGCTTGTTTGGCTTGAAAACTAAAATAATTTTCCTTGTGAGTCAAATTAAAGTGTAAAATGTCACATCATAAGCAATTTTTTTACAATTGTCCAGCCACCAACATGGATTAGTAGCCGGGTCCGAATTTTCCTATTCAATCGAACATAAATAAGGTTCAACTAAGCATAAATAAGGTTCAATTGAGTAAATCCAAATTTAATAGGTAATTAGCCTTGCTTAGAAAGCTTATTGAGTCTAGTCAAATTTGAGCCCGACCAGTTGAGTCGGGCCGACTTTTAAAACAATCACAAGGAAAACCACTTTGAAAAATAACCCACTTCATAAGGAGGGTAGGAAAAGAAAGACCTTTTCTTTTGGGTTTTAAAGTAGTTGCCAAATTGGCCATGAACCTTGACAAGAAGAGGTCCATTCCAACATACTCATGAGTAGATTGGCCTTATGTAATTTTTTCAAATGAACTAAATTAAAATTATATTTAATAACCAAAAGTATAATTTAAATAGAACATAGGGTGTATACGGACCCCCTTCACACTGTTGTAGTAGGAGACTACATCGGCCTTACGAATGCAACTTGTTTATGGAGTTGTGGCTTTTACTTCTACGACATGTCGACCTACCTAGTAAAGAGGCCTATTGTTTTGTTACAATTTTTTTGTAAATATTTATATATATTATAGTATATAGATGTGTTTATATGCTCCCTAATAATCTTATTAGTACCCCGTCTCTCATTTACCCAGGCTAAAATTTTTAAATTTCTCAAACATGTATACCCCACAATATATGATTTTTTTCTTACTAGACCCTACCCCAAACTACCTATTTCACCCTCCTCCTTCTCTAGCTCTTGCACCGTTGACTAGTGACCTCCTCCTCTTCCTCCCCTTTTCAGCATCCTCTCCCCCTCTAGCCAGGTTGCGGTCAGAAAGCCAAAATCCGTCCTAGCTAGATTTGGCCCAGTCGTGGCCAGGTGACCTTGCACTCTTGACTAGAGAGGGCCAAGCCGCAACCAGTAGATCTGGCTGCGGTCAAGCTGGCAAAGACCCTTTTTATCTGCAATGTGAAGGCGGTGTGGTTACTTCTCTACATTGCCGCCTACAATAGAAGAAGAGGAGGAGGAAGAAGAAAAAGAAAAAGAAAAAGAAAAAGAACAACTAAAAGAGGAACACGAGGGAGAGGAAGTAGGGGCCACCGAAAATATCATATAGCCTTCACCGGGGTTGAAGAGGGAGATGAGCTTTATCTTAAATTAGGATACTATATGTGAGATAATAAAATTAAAAAAATAAAATAAAAAATAATGATTTTTTTTGTGAAATGAGGCATTGAGGGGTTTATTATGGTACATTATAGACGCGTTCATAAGCTGCAATCTAATTGAAAAATCCCGCAATCCTAGATGGTTTACAGGTTTGTTGTGGTTCGGGAGGTTAGATAAACCTTGGCCTTGATGATGGATCCGTCTCCAAGCTTAAACCCAGGCGTCAGGGAAAACCCCACCACCTGATTCCTACTCCTCTGAGCTCTAGGTCCGGCCTCGACGATCAGTGATCTGTCGACGACGCTTTCCATGTAGGCCGGATGGAACTCGGCGCCCCTCTTGGCCTGAAAGTGAGCCGCAGCTGGATCTAGGGCGAAGGCCAGCAGATGGAGCTGCCACACCTTCTTCGCCAGCCCCAGAAATAACTCGTAGAACTCGGTCTTGGGATGAGTTCCAGCCATGACCATCATTCTCTGCTCCAAACCCCCGAACAGCGACTCCTCCATCTTCGGATGCACCACGGCCAGAAACTTGCTGCAGCAGAACTTCCCGAATCGGCACCTGGGCAATATCTCCACCAGCTCTGCCGGGTCCATGGCCTTCATGTCGCGGTACTGCGTGATGCAATCAGCCCGGAATTTGTCTCGGTGAGTGAATGGCGAGAAGCCCGCACTACCGTTGTTATTATCGTCGCTGATGCTGGAGAAGGTTTCGTTCTCGAAGCCCTGGAAGAATTTGCGGCTGACGAAGGACTCGAGGCCGCGTTTGGCGTATTCTTGATCATTTGGAGAAGACAGTCCCATGGCCGCGCAGGCGTACGCAGCGGGGCTCTCGATGGACCGGACGGCCACGGTGACGTCCCAGCGGGTGGAGCTCATGAGGGAGAGTAGCACAGCGGTGAAGGATTTGAGAGCTCCTTTCACGTGGTCCATGGTAAATTCGAAGAGCTCTGGTGTCGGAGTTGAAGCAAATAACGTAGCAGCTGAAGATAGTACGGGAAACTAAACTCATGACACAAGAAACGTTAAATCTTTTAATGAGATGTTATGTGTGATCTTGTTTCTTTTTACCTTGACTGGTGCAACTCACTTTCCTGTGAAACGATTGGAGCCTCCATTTCTTTCCAGTCTGCTGCTCAGCGCGTTTGAGTCTCACCTTCAGGCTTTCCATCTCCATCTCCTTTGCCTTCAAGTGTTTCCTCATCTCCTCCACGGATGCCATGTGAACACAGCCGTGATCCATCGTCGTACTGGTGATCCTTCTATCGCCCGCAGTTCCCTTGAACTCCTCAGTTGACTTTTCCAGACGACTCAGCTCCACCGCCATGGCCAAGTTAGCCGCCGTGATCTTCTCTGGGTCCCAGAGACACTGTGCTTCCTGGAGGCGGGCATACGCAGTCCTCAATGCCAACACTCCCTCCCAGACTTCTATCACCACTCTTTCACCCTTCCCCTCCTCATCATATTCGTCCGGTCTTCTGTTCTCCAAGCTCTCTTCTCCCGCAGGCAGTCGAAGCAGGCAGGAGCCAGCAACTCGCCGGATCACTTGGGAGATGTGGGACACTTTGCCCTCAATTTCCAGCTGTTTATTCTTTGGATAAATCACTAGGTTCTTTCTGCACACGTATATTAAAGACGGAGAAAATGAATTAGCATTTGCCATTGCATCCAACACTTAAAACACTAAAGAAGGTTTTCTTTAGCTGAAGAAGAAGGGGTTGCATGTTATAAAAAAAAAGATGTAATAATTAATTTACCTGCCATTCTGCATTGAACACGCTGACAACTCGCGAGGCTGTGTCGTTCCAGCTTCCTCGTTCCACTGGTCGGCGATTTTCTGCCTATAAAAAAGCAAGAATAGCCACCGGAACGGAAGATTAAAATAGAGAGAATGGATGAGAAGTTGAACTTAACGAAAAGAAACTTGATAAGCTAGTTACATCCTGCATTTTTTATTTCCTTAAACTTGGGACGATGCATTCGGAGGCCTCTTGTCTGAGCTAGTTCTTTGTTTACTTATTTTTTCTGCTCAGTCATTCCCCTCTTTATTTTAAGTCTTTTTATATATGATATTAAAAAATCAAATAAGAAGATATTAGAACGAACTTGTCTAGCTTGACTAAACTTCCTTAGGCATGTTTATCTTTGAAAATTAATACGACTTTCCTTGTGAGTCAAATAAAAGTGTAAAATATTTTTTTAATATAAATTATAATAGCTCTATTTAGAAAAAAATGTTTATTCTATATTAATAGTTTCCTTTTGTTAAATTTAAGTAGGTGAGTACTTAAAAAAAAGTATCATAAACTTATATTTCTTTTTTTAGATATGGGTTTTAACATTCATTTAAAAATATTATTTTTTCACCTGTAGCTATGTATATAAGCTGGACGGGCGAAGTATCACAAAAAAAAAAGCACTTTAAAAAATAGCCCTCCTCATTACTCATGAGGAGGGTTGGAGAATAAATGTACTTTAAGATATTTTTTTATTTTTTAAATTAAGTAATTGCCAAACATGCTACAAATATAGGTGATCATCAGCAAATGAAAGGTGTGAGAGAAACTTGTGAACTGTATTTAACATGCTCTAGGTTCTCCCTTCACGTGTTCACCGGTTATAGAGTATGGTCACAGCAGGGTGGTCATGAAAACAACTTCCTTGTAAAACAATCATGTGTATCTTGTAGTCCCTCGTATTAACTTAATAGCAAAAGTTTACAAGGCTTACCTGCGATTATGTGAGCTTAAGCATTGCGAACTATCAGATATAGATATGATGGCTAGTGTTACTCAAGGTTTACTTGCCCTTTGAGTAACACGTGCAATTGAATCTAGATTTGACAATAAAAGATAATTAAGCTCACACATTTGTGCGTAAGGCCATGCTTTTGTAAACGTGCCTCTATATTACTTATTGTGATTTGAAAGAAAACTTTCTCACTGATAAATTGAGTAAAAAAGTTAGTTGATAAGGTAAAAAATTAATGATTTGACCTCTTTAAATATCATAAAAATTTAGATATGAATAATTAATACTAAATTGAAGGAATAATAAATAAATAAATAAATAACAGACATAAAAAAAGGAGAACTTATATATAAAAAGAAAAAAAAGAAAAGAGAGAGAACTCTGATTCCTAATTAGGTGGTGCCATCCTCATCCCCTAAACAGTGCTACACCCCAAATATAGGTGTTGCCATTTCGGCGGACTTACATGGATCTGCGCCGACGCTGCAACTTCTCGAATAAAACGCACATCTGAGGCAACATCTTTATGGGATTCCTAGTCTATAGCTCGAGAAGTTAGTAAAAAAATGAAGAAAAAAGATTGCTCAAGAAGGATATTATTCTTCCTAGAGTGTCAGGTACCGGTGAGAGCTTGAACTTAATATTGACTACTAGAAGATGCAGGAGTTGTCCATATATTTATAGGCATTAAAAAGAGACAGACCTTACATGCTGATGAATAAAGAGGGCCCCACAAGGAAGCTAAATCACTCCACGGAGCACCACGGGCACTAGCATCCACACCATTAATTTGTAGCTTTGTTAGTGTTCTTTGCAGGGGACGAATATGGAAATGTCAGTGGTTATTAATGTAGGGTCATGTCCTTAAGTGGTATTGGCACCGTAGCACGTCAACATTATGCACTTTAGTTCGAAGTATAGTTTTTAGTCAAGGAGGTTAAATAATAACCAAGTTTAAAATATTCTTTTTACTATTAAATATTTAAAATTATCAGTAAAATGCATAAAAAATTTTATAAAAAAATAGTGCATGCTAGCTCTTTTCATTGGTCTAAAATGATGATGTAACAGAAGAGGGTCTGGGCATTTCAAAATAGGGTCAATTCATGAATTTATATTGTATTTTTAAACCCCCTTACAACTAGGCGGGGGATGAGGAGTTTGCCACACCCTTTCATAATCAGCCAACTTCATAAATATACAAATAGTAGATATCTACCTACAGTGGGGTGGGGTAACTACAAGAAGGGTTGAGAAACTTCTCATCCTATGAAGGAAAAAACCAATATGAAAAATTGTCGAGCCCATGTTAAATAGTGGGAGTTGTAAGGATACTTTATGCTGCATATGGCCCAAGATCATCCAAGGATACTTTATGCTGCTTGTGGCCCAAGATCGTCCACCGATCAAGTCAAACGCACAACCTTGTCGTATAAATTCTCAAAATATTTTTATGTAAAATAAAAAAAGTGTGTTTAGTAGAAAATATCTACACTAGGGCCCTTTTCCTTGTGACTAGAAGGGGGATGAGGATGCAAGCCACCCTTCTTAAAGTCAGCCCACTCTATAGATATCTATATCTAGATAGTAGATATCTACCTGGTAGTAATTTTTATGTTCTCTCTCTTTAATGTGAACTGAGTGTAAGAAATATTTGAGAAGCGTAGATTTTAAGATTAACGACAAACATGTTAATATAAGTATTATTTATACTAAAATATGCTAACGTGTGTATCGTCAATATTGAAATCTGATATTTCTCAGGCTTTTCTTACTTTTTAGCTCATTGTCATAACATAGCATAAAAAATGCTTCTTACCTATAATGAGGTGGGGTAACAGCAAAGAGAGGTGAGAAACTTCTCATCCTAGGAAGGAAAAGGCTAATACGAAAAATTGTCGAGCCCATGTGAAACAGTGGGCCGGAGCTGTGAGGATACTTTATGCTACTTATGGCCCAAGATCGTCCAACGATACTTTATGCTGCTTATGGCCCAAGATCGTCCACCCATCAAGTCAAATGCACAAGCTTGTCGTATAAATAGTCAAAATATCTTTATGTAAAATAAATAAAAAAATCTTTAGTAGAAAGTATCTGCACTACAGCACTAGGGCCCCGTTCTTTTTTGGATTTTGCTATATGGTACCTCAAAGACCACAGTGAACGCGTTGGAATGAGTGTGTTTCCCATCTTTGATCTTACTTACTTACCAATAACCATGTCTTGGCTCTCCGATTCACCGCATGATCGTTGTATATTGAGGCAATCTTTTGATCAAAAGTAGACAAATATTCACACACATTTAGAAAGCCCCTGTTCCTGGAAACATAAGCTGTGTGGCAGAAGGAGGTCGGCATACAAGACGTAAAACACTAATACGCATATAAGATTGCGCAGGTCACACCCAATGTGGTAGAACACATCAATTATTACTCCACGTTGTCGTGATTCGAGGTACATGGCAGAGCCAAATCCACGCTGGAGGGGTGGCCACGGATCAATTTTTTAGCACCTTCGAGTGTGTGGAATATTTCAGAAACACCAGCCTGGTCCCTAGTGTCCAGACACATCCACCTGATGATGGTCGAAATGATGCAAAATGATGAGGGCCATACCCTTTCAAGAAGAGGACAATTGATTGCTTCCCACGTACTGTAACTGAAACTCCACAATCAAGACCTTTATTAAGATGGGAGTTATGGAAGCTGTTACAGTAATTTAGCTATATATATAATTATGTATACACAAGAGGAAAACATGTAGTATAAGAAAAACTCTTACCTGTTCTAACCCATTCTCTATAATTCTCTCTTAATATGATCTTCCGAGAATTCTTGGCCGGCATCACGCCGTTGCCTAAGAGAACTCTTTTTCAGGTCCGTTCTTCCTCCAAGATCGTTTTCGCCTACACGAGTTTGACAGGCATGCATCAATGGGAGCTCGACCTTGGCCATGGCATGCCAACATGGCAGACACAATCCATGACTCCCCATTTACTAATGACGAACATGAAAAAACCAGGGCCTCGGGTAATACTCTGTAAGATTGTTACTCTCAATTGTACCAGCTCGTTGCTTCCTGAGGCCAAGGTGTTGGAGAGGGATTTACTAATGATTTTTTTTTATGTACCCAAAGCATGGAATACATTTGTTGCACTAGGCGAAAAAAGAACGGGGGCGGATTTTAAAAAATTCTGCCAGCCCCCTGAATGTCCCCGGTACAAACTAACAAGTTTCACTTGGACCAGTTTATTGAGCGTTTGAGCTTAAATAGGCTGGACTTGGGGCTGGAAGACCTTAGTGAACAGCAGCCTAATTTGCGTTGGAAAGTATTTTTAATGTTATGTTTTACAATGAGTTCTGTATAAGGAATGCAGAATAATTTTTGATATTTAAGATCCATGATACATATGTTAGTGTGCATTAATGCTTGTGGTATTTTCGCTAATGTGTGCACCATCATTTTCCTTATCATCCACCGGAGAAAACTAATGGCACCTGCACCCACAAATCATTATTTCTCATTTTAGCCATAATCCCTTATTTTATCGTCATTAGTGCTCGTCAAGTAGCATCTCTACCACCTCAGGAGTTACTCTTGGCTCAACGTGGGGAGTGGGTCTCTTTGTGACTTTCTTATTTCTTCTAAACTATCACTGGTGTTGCATAGAAACATAACGCAACCACCTTTATGAGGGTGCTAATGAGCCGAGTTGAATCAAGTTTTTGCCTTATGCAGCTTAAATTCAAAGTTAGAATACTTAGCTCGAACTGTACTCTCTAGGCTCAAATGAGCTCAAGCTTACTAGCTCGAACTAAAGCTCAAAGTCATTCTATTACAATGGCAAGCCTAGCTCAATTTGAGCTCGATTTGTATATAAAAATTAACATAATTTTGAATTTAAATTTTTATACTAATATTTAATTAGTAAATCAATCACACATAATGGGTTGATCATTTTAAAAATATATGAAAAGTTACAAATAAAAGTTAATATATACTCGCTCATAGCAAATTTGCTCAAAGCCTCAAACTAGGATGTACTTAAGCCTTAGTTCCCCCACTCTTGAAGATATATAATATCAAAGTATCATTATTTATTGAGCATGTATAAAAATATAATAGTTGATTATATAATCAATGTTATCATTTCTTAGAGATTTTATTTTCAGGTAATAACTACTCTTAATTTTTGTCTCAATATGTGGCTAGACATCTTGTGTATGTTTATATCTAATTCTTCGAATAATAATTATTCAGCAAATAATATTGTATTGGCGCAAAAACTTGGAGTCTTGTCGTTTTTGACTCATCATAAATAAGGATAACTTACTTTTATTTTATGAAATAAAAAGAGATTCCACAAGTCAATATTAAATAACTTTTAAAAAATTGTTGTAAAATTTAAATTTATAAGGATTCAAACATTAGTCTCTATATAAAAATTTAAAAAATATATTATAATTTATTTAATAGGTAGAGATGGTACATAATATTACCATTATATTTTTGTCTAATAATTAACATATAGTTTGATATGTAATATAATGTATAATATATTATTTTTTTTATTGATTGTACTATATATATTTACATTATAAAATTATATTTCAATGATACATTTAAATTTCAATATATATCACATGTGGACATCTGTGTCTTTAGAAATTTAACTTATCAATCTGTCTCTCTCTATATATATACACACACTCAATACATAGACATTATATATATATATAATAATAATAATAATAATATATAAAATATAAATTTATTGTATATATATTTTAGGATTGATAATTATATATGTATACACATAAATTAATATATATATATATATATTATATATATATATATATATATATATATATATAAACTTTTATTTAAGTTTGAATTGAGAATGAATCAAATTTAAGCTGACTTTGAATTTTATTCGAGCCAAGGTATACTACTTGATCTCGAATATGTTTAAGTTCAAGTTAAAATTAAGCTGATTCGAGTTAAATAATATTCAAGTTGAGTCGAACTAAAGTACACTTTCTCAATAAGCTAAATTTGCTCGTTAACATCGCTAATGCTCATTAACACCCATACACCTTTATGCGATGGCTGCTTACATCTATCTCTAAGACTGCATGTGCGTTTTATTTGAATTCTAATCCCCTGGTGAGAGGGACGTCTCCGGTGAAGACTATAAGCGTTAACAACGTACGCTTACTAGATATAAAATAGCGTTTGAAAAAATAACGTTTGCGTTATCGTGGGATCCCGTGATATATGTAGATTTCGTTTTATTTGGAGACGACTGTTTTCCCATTTTCGGCTGTGCGATTAATAGCCACCAGCTCGACGTTGATTTAGTTTACTCCAAACCATCAGTGAACACCAGATGGTGTCCCACACATACAAGTCAAACTACTGGAATTGTCCAGAAGTCTCTGGCGGGGAAGAAATGACGTGGTTGAGTGGGTTTGTCATTCTCTGCTTTAACTTTACAAAACATGTTGGTTTATTTCATTTGTCTATTCTCACTTTTTTATCCCTATGTGTTAGTCCTTATCAAGGTTTAGCTAACAAGGTGATATTTTATTGGTGATTTTTTATTTTGTAACAACATGGGAATATTTTATTGTATTTCTTGTCCATTGTCATTTTATTTTTTTTGAGGGTATCAAATAGTTTGTCTGCAATTCTAAGATTAAAAAGGCATAGAAACTACTTTATTATTTACTACTACGTATTTGACTCACAAATTTAACTAATAATTTTTTTTCCTTCCTGACTAGTATGAGGGCGTAAGATCACTCATAATAAGAGTTAGTGTTACCTAAAATTTATATTTTCTTACCGTGTGTTTATGTCTCTATGAATAAACATCACCATGATTACTTAGTTTTCTATTTCATATTTGGTAGAATCAGCTGAGGCTGAGGGCGCCATAATCATATAAAATAATAATTTATACAAAATTATGCACATTTATGTTTTTGCCTACTTATTCTTCGAGCCTAAGCTTGTCAATAAAAGATCTAATCGATGGATTTTTCTTTTCCTTATTAATTTGATTTATGTTTTTTTTATGAATCATAACTTTTGTTAAAAAATAGATATTTTTTTATATTACTTGGCCTAACATGTAAATATTCTATACCTCTTAGTTTTGTACAAGACATTCCATAAAATTTGAGTTTACATAATTTTTTTTAAAATTAACTAAAATACCTCTACAACACAACTTAGGGTTTAAATCGTGTAAACCAGTCATGATGATACATAAATAGAGAGTTGATTGGAGCTCAGTAGTGATTTGCAATTTTCGCCCAATGATTCCCATCAATGACAATTTTTGATTTTCCGTTTGGTGATTGTTGACCTCCGTCACTTCATCAACGATTGCTCTTTTTTAATTTTTATCTAAAAATTTAAAATCACATAAACTACTTATCCTCTCAAATGAGAAGATAATATCTATAATTTGAAAAATAAATCATGACAGGACTAATCGAGGACAATAAGGTTATATAAGAATGGAGATAAATATTAATACTAAAGAAGAATACTGTAGAATGACTATGATGACCTCTTATCTTATTGTGTAAAGAGGCATTTTAGTATAATTTTTTTATATAAATTTAATTATGTAAAATAATTTATATAAATATGTGCCCGATCTTAAAGTTTTTTTTCTTTTAATAAATACTTGTATTAATAAAACACATTTATGAATATTATATATATCATATTTTTGAATGTAAGCAAAAACGCGTATCATATTTCATATTTCATATAATATATATATATATATATATATATATATATATATATATATATATTGTATTATAGGTCACCGGTTAAAAGAACACTTACCGTGTTATAGTTATACGATGAATACCATGTTGATCGGTGCCCGGATCGATCATCAAATTACTCCTGCACTTCCTCTCCACCACCAATTCGTCCTTTCTAGTCAATCTCTACCCCTACCATCTTTACCGATCCTCTCTCAACATTCCTGTCGGGTTTGTTCTGTTCCAAGATCACCAGACCTTCAACTATCGGGACGACCTTCTCACCGGAGTCCGGTATCGGAATGTTTTCGATGTGATGGTTGACGCGGTGATAAGCGCCATGGGTGCCCTGGGTCACGAGAACATTTATGTCGTAGTTACCGAGACGGGCTGGCCTAGTGATGGAGATATGAATGAGCCTGAGGCGAATGCTCTAAATGCCTGGACCTACAACAGCGGGCTGGTGAGTCATCTGAAGTCCGGTCTTGGGACGCCATTGAGGAGGCAAGGCGTACCAGAAGCTTACATATATGGGATCTTTGACCAAGACAGGAATCACGGACCTCGATCGACTAGGCAATGGGGAACCGTGTATCACGACGAGAAAGTACGAGATCGATTTATCGGGTTCAGATGCAGGTGTTGGCGTTGAGGCTGGCCTGATTGAGGTAGTTCTTGTGTTTTGGTTCATGTCAGTGATATTGCAAAGGAGATTTTAGGGGTGCAGGCTTCTCTGGGCTGGCCTTAACTGCTGCACCAACATGACTGTAACATCCATTTTGTTCAAGTCATACACTTCTTTTGTATACAAACTGTGCTTCATGTGCAGATATAGGTGGTGCAGTTGTCAAATAAAATTACCAGAGAGCCATTTCTTTTTGTTTCCGAATGGTGATGGAATTGATGTGGTGCATATCATGGTTTATGGCCCTTTTTGTTGAAAACTGCGTGTTTCAGAGAAAGACTGAAGGGAATTAAAGACTGCCCTTTTGGCTGGAATTTCTACCGCCTTCTTCATTCTCCTTGTGCTCATCAAATTTTATACTATATTTCTTTTTCTATTGTGAAAGCATATGCCTTCGTCAGTTTGTAACAACACTGTTGGTTGTTGCCCCCTAGAATAAATACATGTACATTCAATGAAGATCAATGCAGTAAAGCCTCTTCACTTGCTGAGCGACTTTTTGTCTCTGCTATTTGGAGGGAAATCATCCCTTCTTTCAGAGTCACAATGATATGCTCCACGAAAAGGACAATGATATACCCAACGAATTTATCCAATATCAGAACGTCCACATATGCACAAAATGATTGTTTCATAACAAGAATTCAGTAGCGGTTGTGTTATTATGTAATCGTGGTATATCACACAAAGAAGGCTACACTAATCGTTTCAAATATTCATCAATAGTGATTGCAATTAGAGCTTCCTCATACTGCGTTCGTTCCGTTTCACTATCACATAAAACCTCTTTTACAGCCATTCGCAAATCATCTGCAAAATATTTGAGACATACAGTAATTGATTCCGAAGGTTAACATTAATAGGAGTCTTTCTACACATTGATGTCAGACGTTTGCTGCATGTTATCGGAGAGAATCTTATACCAACAACAACCATTCAAACATTTCTATAGTGTAACTGGGTTGTTAAGAGACATGAACCAAACACACATACACACACACGATGCCTGATATCACTTCTTACACCAAATCATCAAAGACAGTTAGAAAAATCAAGTTCATAGTTTTAAAAATGGTTGAGTTAATTTTATCCAGAAGCTAGCAACCTGTTACTCATTTGATTAATTATTAACTTACAGATTGGCAACACTTAGAAACTCACTTACGTGATCCTAGTTCTTATCCACTTGAATAATTTTGCAGGTGCAAATGTTAGATTTTTAATAAGACGCCGTTTTCAAAGAATTGTATTCCTTCAGGTCAATCAATATATGAATGCATAAAATCTAAGATTTGAAAAGGTCTTTACGATTTTTTATAACTCATTTTTGCTCAGTGCATGGGCTGGACAATGATACTTAATTCAAATGAGTAAAACGGCGTACTTGCTTCTCAAGTTGATGGTAGTGAAGACCGAATACCAGACAACATCATTGAAACAAAATCACCAGAAAGAATCAAACCAGCAAAAACTACTTCCAAAAGCCTGGCCCAATCAGATGAATTTCTTTGACAATCATAAGATGAAAATGAAAGCACAAATTTGCATCACTAAAAGAGGAAGCTTTCCAGGAGGCCAAAATAGCACTTGACTACAAAAGCTTCTCTGGTCAGTTCTGGTTTACCTGCATCATCTTTCTCTTCACGGGGACCAAGAGTGATTCCTTTGTTCAAAGCCATTCCCTTCACTTGGATTGTGAAGCGCAGTCTAAAAATAAAAAAAGGGTAAAAAAATAGAGCCACCTGCGAGTACAAAATTTCATTTTGAAATGTTGGAACGAAATAAGAAAAAGCCCGCTAGCGCACGAAACATACACCACCCATCTCCCGTAACTTTCTGAACTGAGTACCGCTTAACTTTCTTTGTGGCGGGCGATTCTTCCATATGTAAAACAAAAACCAAAAAATAAAAGAGAAAATATTATTTTCCATGTATCATACTTACAATATAAAGTAAATTGGTATATTATATAACTTTGAAATAGTCAAAATTTGACCCATATTTTATATAATTAATCTCTATTTTACCCTATATAACTCATCTTAATCCCCCAAAAGTTAAAAATATTAGAATCCTAATTCTTATTTATTAAGTTATATTAATTTTAATTTTAAAATATTATATCTTGCACTCTCGAACTTAGATTTAAGTGTTCTTAGTTTCGTTAAAAAACTCTCAAAAAATTATATTAAATAAGATTCCACATGACTATGTATTCTTAAAATTTTTTTAAGCCTCATATAGATAACACACTTCTCAATAATAATTTTTTTATATTTTTACATATACTCTATCCGTCCTATATTAATAACTTCATTTACTAAAAAATTATTATATATTAATAGATCTATTTTGTTCAATTTAAATAGTTGGGCACTTTAAAAAAATATCATAAGCCTATTTTCCCTTTTCTTAGATGTGAGTTTTACTATTCAATATCTAAATGTAATTATTAATATAGAACAAATTTTTTTGCCAAATGAGCAAAAACCCTGTGTAACGAGAAGTACACCCTTGGTGTTGTTGTCTCTCAATTTCTTCTAGGAGGAAGACGACCACACCTAATTGGGAATATTAAATGTCCAGCTTAGTTTGTTTAATTTTAAGAAATTTATTAAAGCTATAAACCTAGGTTTTATAGGGATAGACTTTGCACTCAAACTAGTTGTCAAAGTGAATATTTAAATTCAGTCTTACCATTTTGGCTGAATTTCTATTTAACTTTGGCCATTTTTGTAAGAACCCTTATCTCTAAGCCGGTTTTTGGTTTTCTTTAATTATCGGTTATCGTGAGGTTAACGCGTTTTCTAATTTTTTGGTGGTTTCAAAGATAAATAATATTTATGATGGTTTTAGTCAAAATCAACTTTAAGATTAGTAGTTTTAAGTGATTTTGAAACAAATGT
The DNA here is from genome assembly GCA_035235625.1 of Saururus chinensis. NCBI lineage: Eukaryota > Viridiplantae > Streptophyta > Magnoliopsida > Piperales > Saururaceae > Saururus > Saururus chinensis. Next base: position 42,583,753 of record CP141145.1, read on the forward strand.
GAATTTTTGGGTTTTTTTTTGAATTTTTACTATTTTTCTAAAAATTAGGGTTTTGGCTGGACCCCTATGGGCCCCACCATTGAAATTTTGGTTTTTGTGTCAAATGAACCCAGATATCTACTTAAGGTCATACAAAAATTTTCAGAATTTTCTTAGACTTAATTAGTGCTCAAATTTGTAAAATACTAATTTTTCTATGATTTTCGTTGGAAGTCATGATTAGATGTTAATTCACATGTGTAGAGTGGTAGTGAGCTAATTTCAAACATGCTGAATTGCATTGTGTGAAGTACTTCTACTAGGTACACACACATGTGGGGTTTAAATAATGATGTTAAAACTTGATATCATGATTATGAATGATGGATTAAGGGCTGATGATAGCACTTATCATGAATTAGGATTCATGTATGCCTTGCCCACGTTTGTACTATGCTGCATGCATCATGAAAATAGATTTCCAATTGAGGCTTTATCGAGGTTAATTGAATTTGACCGATTGGATGCAATGTGGTGAAATTGTGTGTCAGATTGATCGGTCGTGGATTAATCGAAAGTTAATTGGTCCGAAAGGACATGTTTTGATTTGAGTTCCTGTGTGGAACGAGTGCACTCCCCGGGTTAAGTGTAGAGAAATGGAAGTATGTGGGGAAGAGTTGTATATTTATGTTGTGGACGTGAGATTGTTATTATGAGTGTCATCTAGACCCTGAAAATCCAGTGTGGTATGCTACGTGTTCTAGGGTTCCCTGTGTGGGAATTCGAGCTCTCCCCTCCGTAGGAGATGTCCCTGGGCGAACACCCCTGCTCTAGATTCTCTATGTGAGAATGAGACATCCTCAGCCAGGATCGTCTAGGGCGAGCAATCTTTAGGGATTAACAACCCCGAACTTTCTTTAATTCTTGTGTAAAATTTTGGACCATGACACGCCTTTGTAGCCTTGTCTATGTTCCTGTCTGTGTGACACTAAATTGTGATTACTCCTTGATGGAGGATGTTATGATGTGATGTATGATTAAATATGTATGTTAAAGATACATTCATGTAGGTTGTTATGATATGTTGCATGATGGAATATGTATGTTAGAGATACATTTATGCAAGTTGTTATGATGTGATGCATGAAGGAATATGTATGTTAGAGATACATTCATTCAGGTTGTTATGATGTGATGCATGAGGGAATATGTATGAGATACATTCATGTAGGTTGTTATGATGAAATATATATGTTAGAGATATATTTCATGCAGGATGTTATGATGAGAATGACACTATGTGGATTATGTACTATGATGCAGGTTTAGGTGATGTATATGTGTGATCAAAAAATGATGCACCTTGCCAATCTTTGATCTGAATGATTATATTGCTATGCTATTGTATTTTCGATGATGATAGTTATATTAAAAGAACCATTGCTGAGTTTGTTAAACTCACCCTTCTTTCTTGTGTTTTGCTTTGGGGTTGCGTGGTGTGACACATAGACGAACAGGATCTCCTCTTTGAGGAAAGGTCGGAGATAACTTGGATGTGATCGTTGAGATCTTTGTGTAACTTATTTCCTTGGTTTATACTTTATGTTTAGAACCTTTGTGTAGTGTTCTCTATTGTTTTGGATTTATGTCATATTTTACAGTTGTGTTGCTTAAGACTTATTTTGAGCCAGTGTGGGCTATAGTTGACTAAGCATGTGGGTTTGAGACTAGTTGTTTACTTTGTGTTAAGCAACTATCTTTCTTTTCTTCTTATTTGCTCTTACTCAAAGGAATGTGCGTACTCCGTATTTCTATTAAGTCGCTCATGGTTGGGGTTAAGTCTTCTACTAAATCATTTCTCAATTTCCTTTCGTCGCCCCTGCGCGCTTGACCGGCCCTTGGACCGGGTTTGGCTCGGGTCGGGCATTGCCAAGGCATGACAATTTTGCATTAATTCAGTTGTACTCTTCAACACTGTTACATAGGTCACAATCCATAGCTTTGGTTCTCAACAAGGACAAGAGTCTTCGTTGCCTCTTAGTGGAAATTTTGAAACTTTTCGTTAGATTCACTTCTTTATGGCTGAATCAGGATTTGAGTATGCTCACTGTATTAGCCATGGCAGCACCGACCCATGTGGTCGCAAGGCTTTGTGGCCTCTGCATTCTCATGGTTTTGGTCCTCAACTCTTTTTGGGCACTTTATACACATTTAGGTTTTTTAGGATGATAGAAGCCTCATCTACCTCTGACTATCGTTGTCTATGAACATGATGGTACTCACACCTTTAGGCTTATGGCTGATCCGAGTGGATATCTAGAGATGATGGGATTTGGTGTTAGTGTGTAGTTTACTCCTTTGAGCGGGAGTCCGTAGTCTTAAAAATAAATCAAGTTGCTTCTTGAGTAGAGTCTATTTACATTTGGTGTTAGAAATGGTCCTCCCCTAACTTTGAAGTCGGATTCTTTGAGTAATGTTTCAATTTGACATATCGTTTGTGATATGCCTTTGTGTACTTGCGCTATTGTATAACTCATGTCAAGCAGCACATTATCTAAATGTTCTCTTTAGTTTTTATCTCCATTTTCATGGCTTGATTATGAGTGATTATTCTTTCATCTTACTAAGTATTAGTAGAAATACTCATGCATCTTTGCTATGCAGGTTCTTTACCATATTCATAGTAGCAGGTCTCTGTTAGTGGGTGTTACTCAGTGCTAACAGAGTAGACTTATATAATTAATAGAACTACCGACTTTATTTTAGTTTTGGTTTGTAATAAGACACTATGTTGCCAATAGACTACTTTATGTTATTGCAATCATGTTATTGGACTTGCACACTTAGCTATTATCGTATGTTGTGACAGTCACATTTCATTAGACTGTTCATTTTAATGTTATGTGATGTTTTGGCCATGTATGGTAACACCCAAGGTTTTAAAATATTTATCTATCCATTCTAAAAACCCGGGGCATTACACCAAGTGCATTCATTTTTGGTATTTCCAAAGGTATTCGAGAGAACTGTTATTCTTCTAGTGCCCAAGTAACAACATATTTGGTAACACATTTAAAAAAATAAAAAAAAAACTTTTAAAGGCGTTTGAAGAGGGTTATTTTTAACACACTTTTCTTTGTGATGTGACATTTTACACTTACAAAGAAAAACATATTCCTTTTTAACGTGCTAACCAAATACACATTGAGAAAGACCCTATCTAGCAAATTACAAGTTTAGCTCATACTTGTCTTTTTATTTTAATAATTTTATTTTATGTTAAGTTTACCTTTTTCAGCCCTACTACTCCCCGTCTGATTCAATTTGAGTTAGGCTATCAAAAGGGTTGAGTCGTAGACTGCCGTAGACCGGTAATGGATCACCTGTTTGTTTGTGAGCTAGGTAAGCTATGACTACCCCTCCCTCCATATTTGTTCTTACTATTCCCCATAAAATCATAGTCTCACTTAAAATCACTGTACCTTTTTTATTTACTTTCATGAATCATTGTCAATTATCTATAATCAATGCAAATTGGATGTTTTGTCACTTTTCTTTAGTTTCAACACTCTTTTTTGTCTACATGCATAGTCTATGATTACCTCAAAACAATTTAAGTGTAAATTTAGTTTGCTTCTCTTAAATTTTTTTCTCCTTATTTTTTGCCTTATGTGCATGTTTGAAGTGACAAAACACTAGAAAACCCATATGCACTTCATATTTCACTGCATCCACATTACCTGGTACCTAGCTATTTGCCTTATGGGTAAACGTGTAATGGAGCATGCATGAGTAAGAAATTTGGAGATGGGTAAAGGGTGAGCATGACTAAGAATTTGGAGGGTACTGAAGCGGGTAAAATCTTACAAGATCCGTTCACATCCTATTTCCATAGTCACAAATTTTGTGAAAAATTGATGAATTTTTATTATTTTTGTTACTTTGAGCATAAAATGAAAAAAAAAGTTTTATTATAGAGTCGGGGTAGAGTGATTGGAGTAAAAAATAGTGTTTCATTATAGAGATGAGAATAAGACATTTTAATTTTAATCAGTTGGTTAATGAAGCAACCACCTTAAGTAATAAAAAAGGTACAAATAGAATGTTCTTTTTTTAAGGGGAACTAGTAAGAATGCACACACAATATATGTTGAAATACAGATTAGATAATTATACACTACAAAAAAAAAACTATTAGTGGGGGTTTTAAAACCCCGCTACAAGTCTCAAAACCTCCGTTAATACTTTTAGCGGCGGTTTTGAGGTCATAGTTGAAAAGAGCCCTGTAAAAAGTTTCTATGGGGAACATAGTGGTAGTTTTTTGAGCTGCCGCTAAAACTTAACCTTTAAGAGTGGGTTTCGGTAGCCTCGGCTAATGAGTTTCAAAAATCAATTTTTTTTAGCGGCAGCTAGACTAGCCCCCGTTAAAAGCTTAATATTTTAGTGTTAGTGACTATGTTTAGTGGTGGTTTTTCAAAACCGCTGCTAAAGTATTTTAGTGGGTCTATATGAGTGTCAAAAAAATGCCGCTAAAAGGTTTTGAGAAACCTTTTATTGACTATTTGAGAAACCAAGGCCAACTTTTTTTCTTCTTATTTTCTGTTTTTATTTCTACAAATCATGTATAATAAACATCTATTTTTTATTTTCATTTCTACAAACCTTGTATAAAAAATATTTATTTTCCATTTTTATTTCTACAAACCCGGTATAATAATCATCACATATGTAGTACAATTGAATTCAACCATCAACCACACTTTATAAATTAAAAAACCCTTAATTAATTAGAACAAAGATAGAATAGTATCAAACATATACATTAGTCTTAAAATACAATTATGACTAAATGTTACTGAGTTTAAGATCCCAACACTTGTTCATAAAACTAAACAATAAACATGAATTACATATGACAAGTTCAAAAACAAAAAAAATTATGTTTGGAACATGATCTATTCATGTAAGTTGACATCGTAGCATCATCCATCATTAACCTACCTACACAAAAATCCAAATCACCATGCATTAGATTATAAAAGAGTTTATCAAAAACAATAATACATATTTATTCCCTCCCTTGAGGATGTAAACCTTGACTAGCCCCTCATGTAACTAATCCCCGACAAGTCATTCAATGTCAAACAAAATAAAATGAAGCATACCAAAGACAATCCTGGAGCATCTTCCCTTTTGCAAGCGGCTTCAATCTCAGTTTCTCAATTTTACAGGCACTAATTCCCTTAGGAGGGGCAAATAGTCAAATAATTATAACAATCAATTGTGAAAGAAAGACAGGATAAACTAATAAACAACATCTATGAGATAAGCTGTCGTGGTCTTGCAAGTGTGGTAGGGCATAGGTTAGGGGAAGTTAGCATTTAACCAGCTAAATAAAGAAACACAGGTGCCACCCCTATCAAATAGTTTCTTCGTTATCAAAAGTTCCTGAAACAAGACACCAAATCATAGAACTAAATTCCAATGCAAATACCAAAATATTGTTGACGTCAAACATTCAAATGCTCAACAATAAGAGAGAAAAATAGAACTAAGACAACTGGTACTTACTCTAATACTCATGCTATGATAAGACCAATTTTGAAGCAAAACAATCAACGAGATACATTCATCTAGTCAATGTCATTGGGATTAGGATGACACTTGTGCATCTCCCAGTGTAGAACTTCTCTCTTCTTTAAGCAGGCAAATGTGAAAGCAACTTTTTTCAATCCCTTGTCAGCAAACATTCTGTAAGATCTCTGATCTTAAACCGGCTTTTGGTTTTATTTAATTATCGGTTATTGTGAGATTAATGCGTTTTCTAATTTATTCGGTGATTTCATGAATAAGTAGTGTTTATGATGGTTCTAACTAAAATCAACTTTAAGATTAGTGGTTTTAAGTGATTTTAAAACAAATGTAAATTTTTGGGATTTTTTTAAATTTTCACTATTTTTCCGAAAATTAGGGTTTTGGCAGGACCCCTGTAGGCCCACCGACGAAATTTTAATTTTTGTGTCAAATGAACCTAGACATCTACTTAAGGTCATCCAAAAATTTTCAGAATTTTCTTAGGCTTAATTAGCACTTAAATTTGCATAATACCTACTTTTAGCCTACTTTTCCTATTTACACCCCATAACTTACCTATGCATATCCCAACCCTTACTATATAAGGGTAAACCTGAGCCATTCCCATTTTTGGGAATAGGCTAAGGAGGGAGGGCTGGCCTAATCCCCAATTAGGCCTAGATTAGAAGACGATTAAGGTAAGCCTACTCTAATTAAGCACTAAACCCTAGCTTTCTTCTTAATCTCTTCCAAATCTACTATTTTCCCCTTGTTTTAATTCATTTTTGGACATCAAAAACTACTGATTTGTGTTTTACTACAAACCCTAATATTCAAAATTCAATTTTTACTATCAACAAGCCCTAGATCTAAGTTTTAATTAAGGATTTTTTGGGTAAATCAATTTTTAATGGAGGTTAATTCAAACTCAATGTGTTTTTAAGGTTTTCAAGAAGAGTGACCCTCCAATCCGAGCTCAATCAAGTGCTGAGGTAATGGACCTTCAAAATCTCTGTTTATCCATGGTAAAACTCTTCATTTTTGGCTTATTTCGAATGGAGTTGCTTGATTTGGTGTGCTAATGGTAAGATTAGAAAATAAAATTATTTAATCCCGATTTCTTAGGGTTTTGTATTATTATGATATGGTTTAACATTCTGGAAGTCATGAAGGACTTTTGATGATGATTAGGGTATTAGATGTGGATTTGAAGTGTTATCAATTGTGTCTCGGTTTGGATTTGCGAAAGGAAGAAGATGATCAATTCTGCCTTGTTGGCGTTCGAACGGCCTTCTGGGCGTTCGAATGGCAACACTGTCAAAATGACAGTTTTCCAGTTCAGCCGATCAAACGGCCTGCTAGGCATTTAAACGGCCAAACTGTAAATTTTAAATTTTTACGTTTAGCCGATGAACGGCCTGAAGGGCATTCGAACGGCTATACAGCAGAATTGTGTTATAATGCATGATGTTTATTTCGATGATTCTAATTTAGCTTGCCAATTTTATATGAATGTGGAGTATTTTAAGCTATGTTATGCTACTGGAAAGGCATGCTATTGAGGTTATAGAGTTGAGATATATTCTTAGAGATTTGTGGAATGACTTATGGTTTGTGGCATGATGTTGAAATTATCATCTTGAAATTGTGAATGGTTGATTCCTCATAGTTAAGCATAATTTCAGTAGAACTACAAACTATTATTGGACCGATTTGTCATGATAGAATGTGGTTAGTTGATGTGTAGATGTTGGTGAATGCCATGATTGAAGGATGAAATGAATGATCTTATATATGTTTAGCCTTTGTGGTTGAGTTTTGATTGAGTTATGATTTCAATGATTCTTCTCCTATGATTTTCACTAGAATTCATGTTTAGATGGTAATTCTCATGTGTAGTGTGGTAGTGAGTTTAATTTCAAGCATGTTGACATGCATTGTGTAAAATGCTTCTACTAGTTACACACACATGTGGGGGTTTAATGATGATGTTGAAGCTTGATATTGTGATTATAAATGATGTATTAGGGGCTGATGAGAGCACTTATCATGAATTAGGATTTATGTATGCCTTGCCCACGTATGTACCATGCTGCATGCATCATGAGAATGAATTTCAAATTGAGGCTTCATCGAGATTAATCGAATTTGACCGATTGGATGCAATGTGGTGAAATTATGTGCCGGATTGATCGGTCTGGATTAATCGAAAGTTGATTGGTCCGAAGGGACATGTTTTGATTTGAGTTCTTGTGTGGAACGAGTGCACTCCCCGGGTTGTGTCTAATTAAATGGAATTATGTGGGGACGAGTTGTTAGAATGTTATTATGAGTGTCATATAGACCCTGAGAATCTAGTGTGGTATGCCGTGTGCACCCCGCTACCACGTGTTCTAGGGTTCTCTGTGTGAGAACTCGGGCTCTTCCCTCCGCAGGAGATGTCCCTGGGCGAACACCCCTGCACTATGATGCAGTTTTAGGTGATGTGTATGCGTGATCAGAAAACGATGCACCTTGCCAATCTTTGATCTGAATGATTATATTGTTATGCTATCGTGTTTTTGATGTTGATAGTGATATTAAAAAAACCATTGCTGAGTTTGTTAAACTCACCCCTTTTTCTTGTGTTTTGTTTTGGGGCTGCGTGGTGCGACACGCAGACGAACAGGATCTCCTCTTTGAGGAAAGGTCGGAGATGACTTGGATGTGATCATGGAGGTCGTTGTGTGACTTATCTTCTTTGGTTTTATGCTTTATGTTTAGAACCTTTGTGTAAGGTTCTTTGTTTTGGATTTATGTCACATTTTGCAGTTATGTTTGCTTAAGACTTATTTTGAGCCGATGTGGGCTATAGTTAAGTAAGCATGTGGGTTTGAGATTAGTTGTTTACTTTGTGATAAGCAACACTTTTTCTGTTCTTCTTATTTACTCTTGCTTAAAGGATTGTATGTACTCCATATTTCTGTTAATCGCCCGTAATTAGGGTTAAGTCTTTCGCTAAATCATTTTTCAATTTCTCTTTGTTGCCCCCGCGCGCTTGACCGGCCCTTGGACCGGGTTCGGCTCAGGTCGGGCATCGCCGGGGCGTGACACATTCATATGCTATATTTTAACTTGAGACAATCCACAAGCATGAAACTAATAAATATGAAACTATAGCCTTAGAAAAGGGAAACAATTAGTGAGTCATGTGATCTTGGAAAAGGAAAAGAGTAAGAAAGCAGAGCGAAACTTAAGCTTAGAAGCTAACTTTTTGTTATGAAGGTATTGACCACGAGGGAAAGTTGGAAAGGCATATGCATGATGTATGCTAGCAAGGTAGATCATCTATTATAAAAAAATGGAGCAGTACTTAAAATATCTATGTGACGCCCCGACCCGAAAACTGACCCGGGCTGGGGGTCCGAAAACCGATAAAAACCAAACCCATAACCAAGAACATCACACTTTGAGTGCGAGAGTCTTCTCGTTCCTCTACGTGCTACGGAACTTTAGCGCTCCGTTACGCGTAGGCAAGAACTGGCCTAATTATATAACTAATTCGGACCGGGCCAACATTGCATTGCCGTTGGTTGCCTACGTACATATCGGCTAACATCCATGATGTTACTCCGATACGATCGGATCCAGACGTAGTTCTGCCTACTGGCTACTACATACAACTGGCATACCAAAAACACATACGTATAAAATATGTATCTCCAAATATTTAATCGGAGCTATACGAAAACCCGATAAACACCGGCAACACACGTCTCGCTCTATCATAGAGACGAGCACCACACAACCACCACAACATGCCTCACTCTACCCCAGAGCAAGACCATCACAACATTCCTCACTCTATCCTAGAGCAAGACCACATATCACATGTCTTGCTCTATCACTGAGCCGAGACCACACATCACTCGTCTCGCTCCATCACTGAGCCAAGACCACATACATCACATGTCTCGCTATATCACTTAGCCGTGACTACACGCATCACACGTCTTGCTTTATTATAGAGTGAGATGGAACACAATCATAGGTCTCGCTCTATCACTGAGCCGAGACCGAACACACACACAACCCGTCTCTCTCTAATCCAAAGTGAGACGACACACATCATGGCATATAAGCATAACATATCATAAGATAAACACATGCACAACCCGTCTCTCTCTAACCCAGAGCGAGACGACACACATCATAGCATATAAGCATAACAGATCATAATATAAACACACGCACAACCCGTCTCTCTCTATCCCAGAGTGAGACGACACACATCATTCATATAAGCATAGCATAACCACATATAAACACACACACGACCTGTCTCTCTCTCACCCAGAGCGAGATGACACACAACATGGCATATAAGCAACACATATCATAATATAACACACGCACAACACGTCTCTCTCTAACCCAGAGCGAGACGACACACCTCATAACTAGCACATGTCATTCTATAATTAAATAGAAGGTAAGAAACCCTTACTCCCCTGATGTCCCACGAGGTAGCGGTATTCGGGATGTACATTTCTGGGCGTCCTCCCCTTCAGATCTGGAGACAGCGGATAGAGCCTCCTCTAGCCTCCATACGTTCTTCCCCTTGCACTGAAAGACAACCCGACCAACTCTCTCCTTTCTCGGAGACCTCGTTTTTTGCGCTCGTGGGCGACGGACAGAACCTCCCCTACTCGGGGTGTCCTTCACACAGCGTGGCCCTTTGGTGGAGAACAAAGCCTCCCCTACATCGGGCCACTTCCCTTGATCTAGCCCGGTAATGGAGGACGGAGCCTCCTCTCTCACCGGGCCATCTCTCTCTCACTCTCGGGGTAGGAGGGCGGCAGACAGAGCCTCCTCTTGCCCTGGGTTGTTCCTCCCTTATAGGAGTACCAACTCGAGGAATGGACCATGCCATTGCGTAGATCACCCTTAAATTAGCTAGGAACGCCTCAAGAACGGAAGAAAACGGACTCCAAACGAGTCCAGAAACTCCTCCTGAAAATAACGAGAATCCGGTATTTATGGAGGAAGAAGCCGACGGCGTACGAGATGTACCTCGGACGCGCGTGCCATGCGTCGCGTGCTTGAGCGGCGTGCGACGCGCTGGCCAAGTGCGTGAAGCGCGTGGCTGCGTGCTGCGCCTGCATCCCGCGGATGCGCCCCGCGGGCCGACGCGCAGCTCCCGTGCGTCGTGTGGGAGCCGGTCCGCGACGCGGGCCCCGTCGCATTGCATGGGTCACCGCACATGCATCACGCTTCCCGGGTGACCGCACGGGCCCCGTCGCATTGCATGGGTCACCGTACGGGCCCACGGGCCCCCCACCGCGTGGTGCTGTGCCTCGCGTCGGGCGGCGTGGCTGACGCCAGCTATTCTGTCCTTATTTGATTAAAATAATATTTTCCTATATTATTTTAATCTAAAATTATCTAAACTTCAACGAGCGATATCTTCTTACCCCAAAGTCGGAATCGCGCGTTCTACATACCAATGGACTCATATTGACAAGCCCTTCAATAAAAGACCACACATGGGCAGGTTATCCCGCTCTTTTTGAGTGGGCCCCGCCCATGCGTCACGCTTCCCGGGGTCGTAGCTTTCGCTCCCGGCCTCCGTTTCACGCGTTCTTTGATTCATCACGCTCGTTACTCCAAGCTCTACCCAACTACAGGGGTTTTCTCCTTTGAAACCCCAACACTTAATCACAAATTTACCGAATTACCCTTAACCCACCCGGGTTAAGCGTAATTGGAAAATGGGTCGTTACAATCTACATGGTCGCTATCATATGCAAATAAATAAACGAGCAAGGGAGAGGTAAAGGGGAGAGCGAAGAGGGATGCGAAGGTTTCCTTGCTATGACAAGTTTGGCATCAAGAAGGGACCTTAGACACCAGAGGAAGATATCATCCCGGTGTCTTACATCCAGGAGCGAATATGGCCTTGGGAACTAGAGAGCAGTGCCCACTAAAACTGGTAACCACTTGAGTTTTTTTCTTAAATCATTTGACTAAAGTTTGTGAATCAGAGCCATATGAAGTGGTTCAAAATTTAAGATTTTTTATGGGTGTTCTCTCTCTTTCTCTCTAACACACAGTCACACACTATTTTTTGTTTGCATCTTTATATGGATGTCATCATTTTATAGGGCTGATGAGATGCAATAAGAATTGCAGGCTGAGATGGACCAATTACCTTAGACTAAGAGTTAAGTGAGGAAACTTCACTCCCTTGAAGACAACAAATAAGGTCATATATATTTCAACTAGACCCATTAGCAGAAGAAGTAGAAGTAGAAGTAGCAGGCATCAAGCTATACTTACCAACTCATTTGCATAAGCTATTCTACCATATCATCTAAGTAAAGAAAGCTTCTATTAATTCATTTTAGAATAGGAAAAGACATCAATTAATACAAATCATACAAAATTAAGAAAAATTAGCCAACAAGGTCGATGTAGCATGAGCATTTACATAATCCACTTCATTCGGTTGAAGTCCTGACTGTGGACAAAAGGAACAACTTTAACAACACTACTGATAAAATACACAATATTAATCAATGCACGTCATATATAATCATCTCATTCATAAGACAGACAACAAGTAGAAGCCAAAGAAAGAAGCACACAACATTCACAACGGAACTTTTTAGGCAAAATGTAAACAATAGTAACCGACGTAGAAATTAAAACCCCACAAAATATGAACTAGTTTGGCATTGTATCTTCAGATACCAGATCAATTGCAAACAAAAGGTAGGCAACATGATATGAATCCAACAATTTCCAACATAAAATCAAGAAATCGGTGACGAGAAAAGGAAGATGAATTCAATGCAAAAAGGATATCTAGAAAAGGAGAGATTATCGAACCCATCAACTATAATTTGCCAGATCAAGGAACAATAGAGTGCATGAACTCCAATTTTTCTGTATATATAGAGAACAGAACAGAACAAAATAATTTGTTTGTAAATATGTTACCACTTTCATCAAGGAGACAAAACATATAATATTAAAACAAAAGAGAGATGTAAATCAAAACATAATAGAATAGAACATAGCTTATTTATTCAAAATGCAATCAAAACATTGCATAACAGAATGTAAATCAAACGAATGCAAATCAAAGCAAAACATATATTAAAAAACGCAAACCAAGAGTTCAAGAAGTAAATTTGAAAACTTAATTGAAATAAATCCAAAATACAGGGACAAATCGTACCGATTGAAGCCCTCATGCCAAGGACAACGCACATCAGCCCAGAAGTTTCATTGATCAAGTCCTCAATGCTTACCTCGATCTATGACTGTCGTTGAAAAATGATCGGGTAAACTCATGCAAAAAGGATTATGATTTCCCAAATAACAAATGTGTTGAAGCGGGATTTAATCCTGCCTTTACAAAATTTTCACGGTTCCTCTGTACCAGTGGAAATCCACCTTCTTGTGCCGATGAGCAAACTATAGTGACGGTTATTGGGATATCTATCTTGATCTCCCCTACCGTCTCTCCCTACTCTTACTGCGCATGACTTTTGCGGCAGATGTAGTGGTGGCTTTCTCTAATCCCCAGTAAAATAAATGCGGCAACTATACCTTAAGTGACTCTAGCAGGGTCCATGTTAAACCCTTGCTATAAACTCTTTTTAGTGGGTACTCTTTCAAGCCCTCGCTTAAATGTCCCCATTGAAGGGTTTTAATTTTGTAGTGTAAGGTGAACTAAAAAAAATTAAAAATATAGTATGTATTGAACCAGGGTCTCCCTTGGATGTTGTACTTACAATACATATTTTTCAGGATCATAATGATCATAAATTATACACACAAGCTCGATTTAAACCCAAAACACTCGTAGTAGGTACTTAGGCTAAACATTATGTGATACCTCGGTGAAGACATTGGTGTCGAAGGACGTTATGTCATGGAGTATACTATTTATATTTAGGACCTAATTGGTGGTATGTCTCATTTAATAGAGTTTTTCAAGGGCTCCTTTAAAAATATGCAAATCCAAACATGTATAATATAAATAAAATTTTTAAAAATTATTATTGAGAAGTATTTTTATAAGTGAACCCATAAATAAGTTTATGAAAGCATAATCACGTACGATCTCATTTGATAGAGCTCATCAAGAGCTTTCTAATGATATCAAGAATGCGCAAATTTTAGTTTGGGATTATAAAATATAACATTATAAAATTAAAATCAAAATAACCTAAAAAATATACCTGTGCGTCATATATCTAAATGAATCTAAGTAAATATCTTCACTAAAGTATCCACAAATTATATGCCAATTCGAACTTACTTTAAAGGGCACAAGGATATAAAATATAGGTATAATAAGTAATAAATGTAAAAAGTATAGGTAAAATAATCCAGAAACAAAATTTATATTGTCACTCAATTTAATTTATTTAGCAAGTGTGATATAATATGACATGGTAGATACAAACAAGTTTTTTTATACTCATTTGGTCCCACTTTAATACTCTTATTTTTTTATTCTTTCAAGATTTCTTATACATATAGAAGACCCTACCCTCTAAATCCCAACCTCTCTTCCCGAAGGGGTCCCACAAACTCAACTTGAGGGCCTGTTTGGCTCGAAAACTAAAGTGATTTTCCTTGTGAAATTAAAGTGTAAAATGTCACATCATAAACACTATTTTTACAATTGTCTCAGCCAATAACATGGATTGGTAGCCGGGTCTGGGTTTTTCTTGTTCAACTGAGCATAAATAAGGTTCAACTGAGTAAATCCAAATTTAACCGCTAAATGGCCTTACTTAGAGAGCTTACCAAGTTTAGTCATTTTGAGCCTGACTAGTTAGGTTAGGTCGACTTTTAAAACACTGATCACAAAGGAAAACCACTTTGAAAAATTACCCTCCTCATAAGGAGGATTGGAGGAAAAAACTTTTCTTTTGGCTTTTAAAGTGGTAGCCAAATTGGCCTTGAACCTTGAGAAGAAGAGGTCCAATCCAACATACTCATGACTAGATTGGTCTTATTTAATTTTTTGTACTATATTAAAATTATATTTAAAAACCAAATAGTACAAGTAAAATAGAACATAGGGTGTATATAGATCCCTTCACGCTGGTGCAATAGGAGACTACATTGGCCTTCTCATTACCTCTGGCTTTTACCCCTGTAGCATGTCGACGTACCTAGAAAAGGGGCTTCATGTTTCATTTCTTTTGCAAACATTTATATAGATTATTGTATATAGAATGTATCAATATGCATGCTAATAATCCCTGTTCTCATTTATCCATGCTAAATTTTTAATAGAATGAGTCTATTTGCACCCCACTAATCCCCTTAGTACCCCGTTTTACTCATAAAATTTATAAGGAGGTTTATGTGGTTATTGGGCTATTGAGGCGATTATTAGGGTGAATATAAATTCATTCTTTTTAATATTTCTCAAACATGCATAACCCACAATATATAATTTTTTTTCTTAATAGACCCTACCCCAATCTACCTCTTTTTCCCTCTTGCTCCTCCTCTAGCTCTGGCACTGGCATTGCTAACCAGTGATCTCCTCCTCTTCCTCCCCTTCTCAGCACCCTCTCCCCTGGCCAGGTTGTAGCGAGGAAGCCAAAAGTTGTCCTAACTAGATTTGGCCCAATTGTGGCCACGTGACCTTGCCCTCTTGACCGCAGAGGGATAACCTTAAACAGTAGATCTTGTCATGGCCAGGCTGGCCAAGACCCGATCCCTTTCATCCACAACACGAAGATGGTGTGGTTACTCCTTTGCATCACCGGCTATGAAGAAGGACAAAGAAGAAAAAGAAGTAGAAGAGGAATATGAGGAGGAGGAGGAGGTAGGGCTGTTGGCGCCACCAAAAATACATTCGCCTTCACTGGGGTAGGAGAGGGAGATGGGCTTTGTCTTAAATTAGGGTATTATATGTGAGAGAGGGAATTTTGTTAGAAAAGTAAAATAAAAAGTATTGAATTTTTTTTGTGAAATGAGGCATTGAGGGGTTTATTAGGGTACATTATAGACGTGTTCATTAAGGGGCTGTTTGGATTACGATTTACCACTAAGATTCTTCTAAGATTAACCATTAATCTTATAAATCACATTTGGATGCAAATTTTTTTACGTGTATGAGATTCACGATGAATTATTGGATTCATCAAGATTTTCTATTAATTTTTATTTTCTTAAGTAATCTCCTCCGGAGGATATTTCGTGACTAATTGATGACGATAATCTGTTTTTATTTTTATTTTTATTTTCTAATTATACCCTTTGAGTATAATTTTAATTGACCTCTGCTGTGCAGGCCTCGTAGGCCCGGTGTGATTTTTGTGGAGCTCCACTGTTCAGGAAGACATCCAGTGGAAACGAGGCTTCGACATTGTAAACTGCTCAAGGTGGTGTTGGAGACTCAGCGGTGGACGAGTTCGGCCTCCTCCATGGCCACCATTGGCATCAAAATTTGTACCCACACCCTCGTCATCGTACACAAGTCTGTCAAGGCCCAGATTTGAGATCTTAGGTCTAAATTTGGGACACCTCTGGCGAAGCTGCGATCAAAGGCTTCTACTTCTCTTTGCACAATCTCGAAGCTGTGATCCTTCTATTTCCCAAGAGCATTTCCCTCTCTTCTCCGTCTTCATTCATCGATTCTGCACAACATCTGCGGCAACTCTGGTTTTAGCAACCGATCCGGTCTACCTGGTTTTGTCTTGGTCGTTACTCTTTGAGGAAGATTCTCCTCATCCATGATGTCATTTGTTTAGGTATTTTGAATTTTACTTTGTCATCACTGAATTTGATTCGGAATCTTCCAATTTCCATGTCTGATGTAATGGTTTTTCGTTGGTAGATTAATAATTATTGTTTCTGTTATAGGTAAGCGGCTGAAGCGCTAAAAAAGAAAGGTAGTGGTTTATCATTCTCATGATGCTGAAGGAGATCTTCTGTCCCATATCTGTTTAAAGAGTTTTCAATCTGAGATAGAGATGCTAATGGAATTTTATATCTACCTTAGTATGGCATATTATATAATAAGCTGCTTTCAATTTCATTGACGATTACAACCACAAGCGCCTCCACACCTACAGGATCAGTAGCACCTTCGAGTGCTCCTATATTGATTTCTCAAGTTACAATGTCTTCTGCTTCAACTCTGATTGTATCCCTTTTTGGAGTGGCCTCCGGTTCTACTATGGTTTTAACTTCTTTAGCTGCATCAGCCACTACGTCTTCCTCAGGGACAACCCTCGTCAACAAAAGGGTCAGCACCCACTGCAACATCATCTACAGGGACATTGTTTGGTAAGCTCTTTTAAACAATTGTATGTTGTTTAGAAGTTTGGTGTTTTTAGAATCAGAAAACTGCATGTATGAGGATTTGTTCATTTGTTATGAGTAGGGTAATCTATTTTGTGCTTAATTGATTTTTTGACAATAGATATGTAACCTGCACAAATTGTTGCTATTAATTTGGTAGTCTTCTAGTTCTTCTTTGAAAAAGGATTGATGCCTATCGTCTGCAATAAATTTGTAAAGGGACTTCCATTGTCTGGCTTGTAGTTTACAATGAATTAGAAATTTATGTTCAAATTTTTAAGATGATTATGGATAAGTGCTCTTGATATGAGGGGTGCTTTATGTCCCTTTAATATATAATTGTTTGTAGAATTATTATATGCAATTGAACATCGGATTCTGGGTTGCAATTGGTATCAGGTATCAACAAACATTAATGTCCACTTCAGCTTTGCCTTAAATTTTCGTGGTAATTTATTTCAGGTCTTCCAGCTACAACATCTGCAGGTTTGTTAAGTGAAACATCTGTCAAAGCCATTTTTTTAAGTACTGGTGCGACAACAATGCAAGCAGTCTCTTCCATTATTGCAGCTTCTAGTAGCGGGTTTGCTTATGTTCCTTTGAGAACTTCTCTTATTAAGAGTGCTTTGGTGCTATAAAAAAAATTACACTTTTGTGGGTTTCATTTATGACATCCTTTTTTCTTATTGGTTGTTTCATAGGACCTCATCTTTTTCCATCAGCACAACACAAGCTGCAGTTCCTAAGTTGCCATTTGAAATTACTGGGAAAACTGTTGAAGAGGTATTTGTTTAATATACGACTCTAAAGCTATGTCAATTGGAAACTTACACTTTTTTTCATCTAGAAGGCTTATGAAGATGTTTTATCTTCCAATATCACCTTTCTTTTGGGCTTAATCCTGACCTTTTTTGTCATAGATCATTAAAGCTTGGAATGCTGAGCTTTAGGAACGCACTGCATAATTTCGAAAGCAATAGCTGAGTGGGACCGATGAATTCTATGGAATCGGGATATTTTGCTTAGTTTGGAGGTATTTTTTTCGTACTTAATTACTGTATTGAAGGACTAAGATTTTAAGTCACATTACAGTTTTAGCATAACTTTTACCCATTGATACCAGTTGCGTGTGTTGAAATTATTATATTATTCAATTTTATCCATGTGTAAATAGTATTTGAGGTACAATGATACTGTAGATAGAAAGTTCTCTAAAGAATGATATAGAAGCCCACTTAATTTTGTTCGGTAGTAGCTTCAAGTCCTTGAATTTCGCTGACAAAATCCCGTGGTAAAAACTTGTTGTTGTACTTACAGAGTGAGGTTGCAAAAGTTGTGGCGACACAAACTAGCTTGGAATGGCAATTGGAGTTGATTGAAACTCATCAACAAGAGGTTTGTGTGATAGCTTTGAAGACATTTGTGTCTTCACTTTTTCGCAGTTTGCAGTGATTGGGGATAATTCTAGTCATGTTATTTGCATGCATGATATTCCTTACATATTTCTTACTCGATAATATTGTTTAGGAATAGTTTTTCTCATTGTGGTTGTCACGCCTCGGTGATGTTCGACCTGAGCCGAACCCTATCAAAGGGCCGATCAAGTGTGCGGGGGCGACGAAGGAAAATTGAGAAACGATTCAGTGAAAGACTTAACCCTAACCACGGACAACTTAACAAAATTACGGAGTACGCACAATCCTATGAGCAAGAGTAAATAAGAAGAAAAAAAAGAGACTTGCTTAACATAAACTAAATAACTAGTCTCAAACTCACATGCTTAGTCAATTATAGCCCACACTGGCTCAAAATAAGTCTTAAGCAACACAACTGTAAAATGTGACATAAATCCAACAGAGAACCCTACACAAAGGTTCTAAACATAAAACATAAAACTAAAGGAAAATAAGTCACACAACGATCTCCACGATCACATCCAAATAATCTCCAACCTTTCCTCAAAGAGGAGATCCTATCCGTCTGCATGTCGTACTACGCAACCCCAAATCAAAAACACAAGAAAGAGAGGTGAGTTTAACAAACTCAGCAATAGTTTTTAATACAACTATCATCATCGAAAATATGATAGCATAACAATAAACTTATTCAGATCTAAGATTGGCAAGGTGTATCATTTTCTGATCACACATACACATCACCTAAACCTGCATCATAGTGCATAATCCACATAATGTCATTCTCACCCTAACATCCTACATGAAATATATCTCTAACATACATATTCCATTATGCATCGCATCATAACAATTTGCATGAATGTATCTCTAATATACATATTTCATCATGTATCACATCGTAACAACCTACATGAATGTATCTCTTACATACATATTTCATCATGCATCACATCGTAACAACCTACATGAATGTATCTCTAACATATATATTTCATCATGCATCATATCATAATAACCTGCATGAATGTATATTTAACATACATATTCTGTCATGCATTATATCATAACAACCTGCATGAATGTATCTCTAACATACATATTACATCATGCATCATATCATAACAACCTGCATGAATATATCTCTAGCATACATATTCTATCATGCATCACATCATAACAACATGCACGAATATATTTCTAGCATACATATTCCATTATTCATCACATCAAATCATCCTCCATCAAGGAGTAATCACAATTTAGTGTCACACAGACGGGAACATGGACAAGGCCATGAAGGCGTGTCATGGTCCAAAATTCTACTCAAGAATTCAAGAAAGTTCAGGGTTGTCAATCCCTAAAGCTGCTCACCCTGGACGATCCTGACCGAGGATGTCCCATTCTCACATAGAGAATCTAGAGCAGGGGTGCTCGCCTAGGGACATCTCCTACGGTGGGGAGAGTATGAGTTCCCACACAGAAAACCCTAGAACACATGGTAGCGGGTGCACACGGCATACCACATTGAATTCTCAGGGTCTAGATGATACTTATAATAACAATCTCATAATCCGCAAGACAAGTACACAACTCGTTGATAAGTATGAAATCTATATCTATTTTATATGCCTTTTTACCTTATTTGCTAGTATAGATTAGGTTAATTTAGAGTTAGTTATAGTTTATTTAGATTAAGATAGATATTAGTATTTTAGTTTAATTATTAATAATTTTGTAGTTATTAGTTGTTTAGACATGTATTTAAATCAAGTTGGAATTTTAATTATATTCTACATGTCTAAAGTATGGTATTTTATATTTTTGTAGGTAAAGTGCGCTTATCGAAGTACTTGGACGATGTTTGAAATGATTAAAAATAGTCTTCACATGCTTTAAAGTGATTTGGATAACTTTTCGGAGTTATAAACAAGTTAGAAATTAATATGGACACGAAGGAAAGCTTAATGAACAGAATATGAACAGTTCGATAAAACAGAAACACTGTAGCCGATTGATCGGAGTCACTTACCGATCGATCGGGATAACGTGAATTCAGATAAAAATACAGTGTAGCCGATCGATCGGGCATGCAGGGCGATCGATCGGCATAACGTGCAGTTTCCTTGTTTGACCCAAATTCCAATCTTTTTCATATTGGACTTCTTCCTACGGAACTTATGCCTATAAAAAGACATATTTGGCTTAGAATTGGGGGATTCCAGTAGATTTTAGGAAGAGAAAAAGGAAGAAGAAGATGAAAGAGAATTCAAAGCTTCTAATGGAGATTCAAGTGCTTTCTTCTACCATGGAAAGCTAGACTTTTCTTTTACTTAGGAGTTGATGAAGCTATAAATAAGTTTCAGTTTCTTTTTTTTAAGTTAGATCTCAGTTGTGAATGATGACAATTGTATGATATGAATTTTCTTTTTAATGGAAGAGCTTTTAATGTTTATTCAAATCTATGTTGATTTATTGTCTTGTAGATGATAGATTGATATGGTTTTGATATTTTCATCGATTCTAATTTCTGTGATTTAGATGAGATGTTCATATAATAGTTTTAATGTTCAGATAATTAATGACTTAGATGAGTTATACTAAGATTAGACGGGTCATGCCTATAGCTAGTTTAGTGTAGATGATCCGTGCTATTGTCGAAGATAGTTCATGCCATGGAAGTTAATTAAGGATTCTTTTTGAAGTAATTCTAGCTTGTAGCTAAGAGTACTTGTTCATATTCACACTAGATTTAGATTAAAAGTTAAGGAATTGTTATGGTTCTATAGTGGATTCAATTTCCTAAGTAATTTTCATCAAATTAATCTCTTATTTTTAAACTAGTTGATTTCTTTCTTTTGCTTAATTTAAGTTTAAGTTATTTTTAGTTTTTAATCAACAAATTCCTCTTTAGATTTAGTAATAACTCATCTGTCCCTGAGGTTTGACAACCCTTAAATACTTATCCTAGTACAATTACCTTGTATACTTGCAAAATATTTAATTATAAACGATCACTCGTCCCCACATACTTTCATTTCTCTAGACTCAACCTGGAGAGTGCACTCGTTCCACACAGGAACTCAAATCAAAACATGTCCTTTTAGACCAATCAACTTTTGATTAATCCACAACCGATTAATCCAGCACACAATTTCACCACATTGCATCAAATCAGTCAAATCCGATTAACCTTGATAAAGCCTCGATTGGAAATCCATTTTCAAGATGTATGCAGCATGATACATATATGGGCAAGGCATATATGAATCCTAATCCATGATAAGTGCTCTCATTAGCCCCTAATGCGTCATTCATAATTATAATATCAAGCTTCAACATTATCATTTAAACCCCACATGTGTATGTGTACCTAGTAGAAGTACTTCACACAATGCATTTCAACATGCTTGAAATTAACTCACTACCACATTACACATATGAATTAACATCTAATCATGAATTCCAACGGAAATCATAGGAGAAGAATCATTGAAATCATAACTCAAATCAAAACTCAACCACAAAGGCTAAACACATATAAGATCATTCATTTCATCCTTAAGCCATGATATTCACTAACATCCACACATCAACTAACCACATTTTATCATGACAAATCAGTCCATTAATAGGTTGTAGTCCTACTGAAAATATGCTTAACCATAGAGAATCAACCGTTCATAATTTCAAGATGACAATTCCAACATCATGCCACAAGCCATAAGTCATTCCACAAATATCTAATTATATATCCCAACTTCATAACCTCGTTAGCATGTCTTTCCAGTAGCATAATATAGCTCAAAATACTTCATATTCATATAAAATTGGCAAGTTAAAGTGGAATCATCAAAATAAACATCATGTGAATAACATAAAATTTTGCTGTGTAGCCGTTCAAACGCCCAAAAGGCTGTTCGATCGGCTAAACGGGAAAATTTCAAATTCACAGTTTGGCTGTTCGAATGCCCAGCAGGCCGTTTAATCGGCTGAACTGGAAATCTGTCGATCCGATAGTGTTGCCGTTTGAATGCCCAGCAGGCCGTTTAATCGGCTGAACTGGAAATCTGTCGGTCCGATAGTGTTGCCGTTTGAATGCCCAGAAGGGCCGTTTGAACGCCAACAGGGCAAACTGACTATCTTCTTCCTTTTACATTTTCAAACCGAAACTCCATTGATAACACTTTAAATCACCATCTACGAACCTAAATCCCATCAAAAATCTACCATGACTTCCAGAATGCTAAACCACATCATAACAAGATAAAACGCTAAGAAATCGGGATTAAAAATTACCATTTTTTAATCATGCAATTAGCACACTAAATCAAGTAACTTCATTCAAAATAAACCACAAAATCAAGAATTTTATCATAGACAAATTGAAATTTCGAAAGCCCATTACCTATCCCTTGATTAGACTTGGATTTGATGGTCACCCTTTTTGAAAACCTTACAAAGACATAGAGTTTGAATTAAACTCCATTGAAACCGATTTAACAAAGAAAACCCTAATTAAAAACTTAGATCTAGGGCTTGTTGAACATAAAAATTGGATTTTGAGAGCTAGGGTTTATAGTAAAAATACAAATAAGTAGTTTTGGTGTTTAAAAACGAATTGAAACAAAGAAAAAATGGTAGATTTAGAAGTGATTAAGAAGAAAGTTTGGATTTAGTGCTTAATTAGAATGAGCTTACCTTAAACACCTTCTAATCTGGGCCTAATTTGTGGATTAAGCTTGACCTCTCTTCCTTAGCCTATTCCCAAAATAGGAATGACTCAGGTTTAGCCTTTTATAGTCGGCCTTGGGGTGTGTATGGGTAAGTTATGAGGTGTAAATAGAAAAAGTAGGCTAAAAATGAGTATTTTAGAAATTTGAGCACTAATTAAGTCTAAAAAAATTCTAAAATTTTTTGTATGGGCTTAAGTAGATATCTGTGTTCATTTGACACAAAAACTAAAATTTTGATGGTGGGGCCCACAGGGGTCCCGCCAAACCCTAATTTTTGGAAAAATAATAAAAATTTAAAAAATACCAAAAATTCACATTTGATCCAAAATTACTTAAAACCACTAATATTAAAGTTAATTTTGATTAAAACCATCATAAACACTATTTATCTTTGAAACCACCGAATAAATCAGAAAAAACGTGTTAACCTCACGATAACCGATACTTAAAGAAAAAAAAACCAGTTTAGAGATGAGAGTCCTTACAGTGGTGATTGCTTCTTAATATTTTTTAATTGTTAAATTTGCAGTTCTTTGCCCTCTATTCTACTACCACCAGATGCATTTGCTCGACATATTTGCTCTGGGTATCAGCTTTGCCATTGGATTGACATGTGCATTTACTAGCGGTAAAATTTTCTTTGTAAATATTTTGACCAATTACCACATTGTGTTCTTTGTATTTTAGAAAGCTCATTTTTAGTTATTTTTATAACTTTCATTTTTCAACATTTTGTGGTGACAAAAATAGTGGTGTAGGAGGTAGAGAAGATTTCTGGAAGTGAATTGTCCCTGTATCATCTCAATCTCCTATTATAGAGCATTCTTGTATTCTTTTTCTTTTGGTCAAATGGCATGACTATTTTTATTTCTTCACATTTATGCAAGAATAAAGGCTAGTATTATTGCTTTTATGGGGACCTTAGATTTTCGTACCATTTAACATTAACATTTAATGTTTAAGAGACAATATATCAAGAAATTTGTGTCTCATATATGTTTTTTGTACATGTAAACGGATTACTCCTACATGGTCTTCTATTTGTTTTTATGATATTAATGAATTTTATGTACTCATGCCATTCTTTACTTTTTATGTGTGTAATAGGATACTTGAAATGTCTTATGGTCAGGGAATGACATTTGATATTGGATCTACCTCTCGAGTAGAAAAAAAAGTATTCTAAAAAGGTGGTTTGGGATAAGCCATTGCATTATACCTTTATCAGGCATATGACCCATGTCACGCCCCGGCCATGCCCGACCCGAGCCGAACCCGGTCCAAGGGCCGGTCATAGCGCGCGGGGGCGACGAAGTGAAATTGAGAAACGATTCTAGCGGAAGACTTAATCCCTAACCACGAGCGATTAACAGCAACACGGAGTGCGCACAATCCTTTGAGCAAGAGTAAATAAAAGGGAAAGAAAAGGTGTTGCTTAACACAAAGTAAACAACAATCTCAAACCCACAAGCTTAGTTTAAGTAAAGCCCACACCGGCTCAAAATAAGTCATAAGCAAACATAACTGTAACATGTGATATAAATCCACAACAAAGAACCCTACACATAGGTTCTAACATAAAACATGAAACAAAATGAAGGAAAGTCACGCAACGATCTCCATCATCACACCCAAGCTACCTTTGACCTTTCCTCAAAAAGGCAATCCTGTCCGTCTGCGTGTCGCACCACGCAGCCCCAAATCAAAACACAAAAGAGGGGTGAGTTTTAACACTCAGCAATGGTTTTAATATCACTAACAACGTTGAAAATACGGTAGCATGGTGATATAGTCTTTCAAAAACAACGATGTACAAGGTGTATCACTTTCTGATCACATATTTACATCACTTATACACTGCATAACATCATAACTCAAACATGCAGGGATGTATCTCTAGCATACCAATTTCCACATGCATTCACATCATAACCAATCCCGCATGGACGTATCTCTAACTCCCACATGCATAATGTCATCACAACCAATCCCGCGTGGATGTATCTCTAGCATACATATTCCCACATACATTTTATCATCAAAATCAACATGCATGGATGTATCTCTAATATACATATTCCCACATGCATAATGTTATCACAATCAACCTCCATCAAGGAGTAATCACACATTAACGTCACACAGACGGGAGCATAGACAAGGCCACGAAGGCGTGTCATGGTACAAAATTCTACACAAGAATTCAAGAAAGATCGGGGTTGTTAATCCCTAATACTACTCGCCTTGGACGATCCTAGCCAAGGATGTCCCATTCTCACACAGAGAATCTAGAGCAGAGGTGTTCGCCTAGGGACATCTCCTGCGGAGGGAAGAGCCCGAGTTCTCACACAGAGAACCCTAGAACACGTGGTAGCGGGGTGCACACGACATACCACACTGGATTCTCAGGGTCCAGATGACACACATAATAATATTCTCACATATCCGCAAGACAAGTACACAACTCGTCCCCACATCATTCCATTAAACAAGACTCAACCCGGGGAGTGCACTCGTTCGACACAGGAACTTCAAATCAAAATATGTCCTTTCGGACCAATCAACTTGCGATTAATCCACGACCGATAAACCCGGCACACAATTTCATCACATTGTATCCAATCGGTCAAATTCGATTAATCACGATGAAGCCTCACTTGGAAATCCATTTTCATGATGCGTGCAGCATGGTACATGCGTGGGCAAAGCATACATGAATCCTAATCATGATAAGTGCTCCCACTAGCCCCTAATGCATCATTCATAATCACGATATTAAGCTTCAACATCATCATTTAACCCCCACATGTGTGTGTAACTAGTAGAAGCCTTTCACATAATGCATATTAACATGCTTGAAAAATCAACTCACTACCACACTACACATGTGAATTTCTACCTAAACATGAATTCCAGCGGAAATCATAGTAGAAGAATCGTTGAAATCATAGTTAAATGCAAAACTCAACCACAAAGGCTAAACATCTATAACATCACTCATTTCATCATTGAGTCATGGCAATCACCAACATTCACATACCATTAATCACAATTTATCATGACAAATCAGTCCAACAATGATTGTAGTCCTACTGAAAATATATGCTTATCCAAAGGGAACCAACCGTTCATAATTTCAAGATAATGGTTCCAAGATCATGCCACGAAACATAAGTCATCCCACCATCTCTAAGCATATGTCTCAACTCTATAAACTCAATAGCATGCATTTTCAGTAGCCTAACATAGCTTAAAACACTCCACATTCATATAAAATTGGCAAGCTAAAGTGGAATCATCAAAATAGGCATCATACACACAACATACAATTTTCTGTGTAGCCGATCGATCGCCCTTCATGTCGTTCGATCGGTTACAAGTAAAATTTTGAAATTTTCAGTTCAGCCGATCGATCGCTCTGCAAGGCTGATCGATCGCCAACGCGACAAAACAGTCATCTTCTTCCTTTCGCAAATCCAAACCGAAACACCATAGATAGCACTTCAAATCCACATCTAACACCCTAAACATCATCAAAAGTCCTCCTTGACTTCCAGAATATCAAACCAAACCATAATAATGCAAAACCCTAAGAAATCGGGATTACATAATTCCATTTTCTAATCTTACCATTAACACACTAAATCAAGCAAACCATTTCGAAATAAGCCAAAAATGAAGAGTTTTACCATGGATAAACAGAGATTTTGAAGACCCATTACCTCAGCACTTGATTAAGCTCGGATTGAAGAGTCACCCTTCTTGAAATCCTTGAAAACACAATGAGTTTGAATCAAACACCAATAGAAATCGATTTACTTAAGAAATCCCTAATTAAATCTTAGATCTAGGGCTTGTTGGTAGTAAAAATCGAATTTTGAAAGTTAGGGTTTGTAGTAAAACACAAATAAGTAGCTTTTAATGGTAAAAAACGAATTGAATCAAGGGGAAAATGGTAGATTTGGAAGAAATTAAGAGAAAAGCCATGGATTAGTGCTTAATTAGAGCAAGCTTACCTTAATCGGCTTCTAATTCGGGCCTAAGTGGGGATTAGGCCAACCCTCCTTCCTTAGCCTATTCCCAAAAATGGAAATGGCTCTGGTTTGCCCTTTTATAGTAAGGGTTGGGGTAGGCATAGGTAAGTTTTGGAGTGTAAATATGAAAAGTAGGCTAAAAGCGGTTATTTTGCAAATTTAAGCACGAATTAAGCCTAATAAAATTCTGAAAATTTTTGTGTGACCTTAAGTATATGTCTAGGGTCATTTGACACAAAAATAAAATTTTTGACCGTGGGGCCCACAGGGGTCCCGCCAAAACCCTAATTTTTGGGAAAATAGTGAAAAATTCGAAAAATTCTAAAAATTTACATTTGGTTTAAAATCACTTAAAACCACTAATATTGAAGTTAATTTTGGTTAAAACCATCACAAACTCTATTTATTTACAAAATCACCGAATAAGATCAGAAAACACGTAAATCTCACGATAATCAATAATTAAAGAAAACCAAAACCGGTTTAAAGATGAGGGTCCTTACAACCCATGCAATTAACAAAGGCCATAGGAGAGGGAGCTCTCTAGACTTTGACGGTTAGGCATTAGTGATTGACCTTTTTAAGAAGGATAATGATGTTGAAGTTGATAAGATTGAGTTAAAAAATCACTATGACAACTCAAGGAGATTTTATTGTGGATGGAATGAGTTGAGAAATATAACTGGAGTTGGTTGGAACCTGATAGCGCACACATTCATTCTCTCTAATAATGCATGGAACAACTTTTTGAAGGTAATAATTGGTATATTTCTTTTTCTAGAAGTATGTACTTAAAAGTTAAAGGATTAACATTTATATTTATTTTTTGGTGCAAAGACATAAGTATGACTACTGACTAAAACTATGGGGGTATGATGAGGAGTCGAAAGCTAACCTACAAATTGTATTCAGCAACAAACATGCCATAGGGAAGAATAAGCTTTATTATGATTCTGGTAATTCCCCTCCAACTGAAATGCTTGAGGAGGATAATGTTGAGGATGGTAGGGACACATCTACATGTTTTACTAGTCTAGATGATCCTTATTTTGGGGATGAGGTTGAGGAAGGAACAAGGACTGTGAATGAAATATTTGGGACTACTAGGTAGGTTCCATTGGCATCTCTACCTACCCCTGCCCCTAATCTAGCATAAAGTACATCACAAGGTCCTATTGGAAACACAAGACCACTCATCCCCCCTAGTTCCAACACAAAGCACAAAGGAAAAAGAAAGTATCTTGAGGAAGCTTCATCTATGGGATAGTCTATTGCTAAGGCCTTGTTAGTGAGGAATGAGATTGCACATGAGAGCTCCAACTCAGCCAAAGAGATGTTCGAAATAGAATAATTCAAGAGAGTTGTTGAGCTATTCGGAAGCTACAAGCTAGCTTGTCGACAGAGGTCTAAAATCCCATTCTTGTACTTTTTCATGTGATGAACTTACACTTCCATCAGTTTTTATATTGTTTTCATTAGCGTTCAACAGAATGAGCCAAAAACAGAATGAGCCAAAAGTTATAGTTAAGCGACTTGAAATGGTTAATCAAATAAATGCAAATAACTCTAGATAATGATTGATTAAAGTTAAATAGAACTTTCTAGGCCAAGCAACGAGGATATAGATCATCTTATTATATTTTACTATTCAAAAGATGAACTAATTAAGGTAGGAAAAATAAATGTCGTTGTAATTGGTGTGTGCTTGTTGCCACGTCTTCATTTCAATAAAAAAAAAACCCAATGGGTACCCCAAAAGGAGCACATGGAGACAACATAGAATAATGACCTTTTATATTTGAAATTTTTTGTTATATTTCCAATACTATGCTTACAATTTTTAATATGTTTGTTTTCACTTTTAAGCTCAAATTAATCAATCTAATGAGAGTTGGGATTTTGTTGATTCTTCATATTATTACATAAATGTATGAAAGAGAACCCATCAACATGGCCGCATTAGCATCAAAATAAGCCCACATATACACGCTTACGTTTCTACGTGAGGGTCGCCTCCTAGCCATGTCCATCATAGTGCTTGCTACATCCTAGAAGATAGGTTTCTTTTAAAGAACAAAATTATAACTTATTAATTTGAAATGAGTTTCATACACAAGACATAATGTGTTGAAATACATTTTCTTTTAAAAGGGGTATATATGTAATTTGTAACTTATGTATCATATTTCCATAAGAGTTTACCAAACATAATTCATATAAATTAGATTCACGAAATATGTATTACCGAACATAAATGTGATTCATTAATAAATTTGACTAATCAAATTCATGTAAATCTTGATTTACTGACTAATCTGTGTCTCAGCAGTCCCTAAATTGTAATCTAATTAAAAAATCCGACAATCCTAGATGGTTTACAGGTTTGTTGTGGTTCGGGAGATGAGATAAACCCTGGCCTTGATGACGGATCCGTCTCCAAGCTTAAACCCAGGCGTCAGGGGAAACCCCACCACCTGATTCCTACTCCTCTGAGCTGTTGGTCCGGCCTCGATGATCAGTGACCTGTCGACGACGCTTTCCATGTAGGCCGGATGGAACTCGGCGCCCCTCTTGGCCTGAAAGTGAGCCGCAGCTGGATCTAGGGCGAAGGCCAGCAGATGGAGCTGCCACACCTCCTTCGCCAGCCCCAGAAATAACTCGTAGAACTCGGTCTTGGGATGAGTCCACGCCATGACCAGCCTTCTCTGCTCCAAGCCTCCGAACAGCGACTCCTCCATCTTCGGATGCACCACGGCCAGAAACTTCCTGCAGCAGAACTTCCCGAATCGGCACCCGGGCAATATCTCCACCAGCTCTGCCGGGTCCATGGTCTTCTTGTCGCGATACTGCGTGATGCAAGCATCCCGGAATTTGTCCCGGCGAGAGAAGCCCGCAGTACCATTGTTATTGTCGTCGCTGATGCTACAGAAGGTTTCGTTCTCGAAGCCCTGGAAGATTTTACGGCTGACGAAGGACTCGAGGGCACGCTTGGCGAATTCCTGATCATGGGGAAGAGACAGTCCCACGGCCGTGTAGGCGTCAGCAGCAGGGCCCTCGATGGACCGGACAGCGGAGGTGACGTCCCAGCGGGCAGAGCTCATGAGGGAGAGTAGCACAGCGGTGAAGGATTTG
The DNA here is from genome assembly GCA_035235625.1 of Saururus chinensis. Classification (NCBI taxonomy): domain Eukaryota; kingdom Viridiplantae; phylum Streptophyta; class Magnoliopsida; order Piperales; family Saururaceae; genus Saururus; species Saururus chinensis. The sequence continues at coordinate 42,613,945 of CP141145.1, forward strand.
AGAGCTCCTTTCACGTGGTCCATGGTGGATTCGAAGAGCTCTGGTGTTGGAGTTGAAGCAAATAACGAAGCAGCTGAAAGATAATACATGAAACTAAACTCATGACACAAGAAACGTTATATCTTATACTGAGATGTTATCTGTGATCTTGTTTCTTTTTACCTTGACTGGTGCAACTCACTTTCTTGTGAAGCGATTGGAGCCTCCATTTCTTTCCAGTCTGCTGCTCAGAGCGTTTGAGTCTCACCTTCAGGTTTTCCACCTCCCTCTCCTTCGCCTTCAACTGTTTCCTCAGCTCCTCCACGGCTGCCATGTGAGCACAGCCGTGGTTCATCGTCATACTGGTGATCCTTCTATCGCTCGCAGTTCCCTTGACCTCTTCAGTTAACTTTTCCAGACGACTCAGCTCCACCGCCATGGCCAAGTTAGCCGACGTGATCTTCTCAGGGTCCCGGAGACACTGTGCTTCCTGGAGGCTGACATACGCAGCCCTCACTGCCAACACTCCCTCCCAGACTTCTATCACTACTCCTTCACCCTTCCCCTCCTGATCATATTCGTCTGGTCTTCTGTCCTCCAAACTCTCTTCTCCCGCAGGCAGTCGAAGCAGGCAGGAGCCGGCAACTCGCCGGATCAGTACTTGGGAGATGTGGGACACTTTACCCTCAATTTCCAGCTGTTTATTCTTAGGATAAATTACGAGGTTCTTTCTGCACAAGTATATTAAAGACGGAGAAAATGAATTAGCATTTGCCATTACAACACTTAAAACACTAAAGAAGGATTTTTTTTTTCGCTGAAGAAGAAGGGGTTGCATGTTATAAAAAACATAGGAGTAATAATTCATTTACCTGCCATTCTGCATTGACAACTTTGACAACCTTTTCTGCTCGCAAGGCTGTGTCGTTCCAGCTCCCTCGTCCCACTGGTTGGTGATTTTCTGCCTATAAAAAAGCAAGAATAGCCATGGGGACGGAAAATTAAAACAGAGAGAAAGGTTGAGAAGTTGAACTTAACGAAAAGGAACTTGCTAAGCTAGTTACATCCTCCATTTTTTATTTGCTTAAACTTGGGACAATGCATTCTGGGGCCTCCTGTCTGAGCTAGTTCTTTGTTTAGTTATTTTTTCTGCATAGTAATCCACCTTTTTATTTTAATTTTTTTTATAAGATATTGGAAAATCAAATAAGAAGATATTAGAATGAACTTGTCTAGCTTGACTAGACTTCCTTACCAAAGGCATGTCTATCACTTTGAAAATCAATATGAGTTTCCTTGTAAGTTAAATCAAAATATAAAATATTATATTCTCTATTTCCTAAATTAATAGCTTTATTTTAATTTTTTTTTTGTTCCATGTTAATAATTTTATTTTTTCAAATTTAAGTAGTTTGGTACTTAAAAAAGGTATTATAAACTTTTTTTTACTTTTTAGATGTGGGCTTTACTATTAAATAAAAAATACTATTTTTTCATATGTAACTATTAATATATGATGGAGGGAGTATCACAAAAAATATAATTTGAAAAATAGCTCTCCTCATTGCCCATGGTGAGAGTACAAAGAGGGTTGGAGAAGAAATACCCTTTAAAGAATTTTTTTTTTGTTATTTTAAAATTAAGTGGTTGCCAAACATGCTGAAAGTATAGGTGATCAACAATGAGAGGCTCCATGTTCTCCCTTCACGTATTCACCTATCACAAAGTATGGTCACGGTGGGGAGGTAAGTATAACATCTTCATTTTAAGGGCAGTCATGTGTATCATATAGTCTCTCGTCTTGTGTTAATAGCAAAAGTTTAGGAGAGCCTGGGCTCATGCATGTACAACAGCATAAGCCTAAGCACTGTAAGCCATCAAATATAGATACGATGACTCGTGTTACTTGAGGCTTACCTGCCCCCTGAGTAATATGTGTCATTGAATTTAAATTCAACGGATAAAGATGCTGAGGCTCTTGTATACGTGCCTCTATATTAATTAAGTATTTCAATTTAAAAAAAAACTTTTACAGCTATAAATTGATTAAAAAAGTTAGTGGATAAGGTAAAAAGTTAATTTTTTGACCTCTTTAAATATTTTAAAATTTAAATATAAATAATTAATTTCTCCCTCTTACCCAATCCACCGTTTGTTTTAGCCCGCGCACTCTACCTATTTATAGATATTTACCGTTTATATAATTAGGGTGGGTTAGCTAGAAAAAAGTGTAGTAGATTCCTTATCTAATAAACGATAGTCAATGGATTAAAAAAACTTTTCTTTTTTTTCGGATACTAAATGAAGAGGAGAACTTATATCTCAAAAAAAGAGAGGTGCCATCCTCATCCCCTACACCTCAAAAATAGAGTATTGCCATTTCGACGGACTTACGTGGATCTGCGCCAGCGCTGCAATTTCTCGAAGTACACGCACATCTGAGGCGACATCTTTATAGAGTTCTAAGTCAGGTGGCGGTGAGAGCTTGAACTTAATATTAACTATCAGAAGCAGGGTTGTCCGTATATTTATAGGCTAGACAATATTAATAGGCTAGATAAGATTAAAAGGCTAGATAAGATTAAAAAGAGACAGACCTTTCACATGTTGATAAATAAAAAAGGGCCCACAAGGAAGCAGATGAGTCGTAAATCATTAGACGGAGCACCACGGGCACTAGCATCCATGCCATTAATTTGTAGCTTTGTTTGTGTTCTTTGCAGGGGGGACGAATATGGAAACGTCAGTTGTTATTAATGTGGGGTCATGTCCTTAAGTGGTATTAACACTGTAATCTGTAGCACGTCAACATTATGCACATTAATTAGTTCGAAGTATGGCATGGGTGAGGCCCGGGATGCATGCTTTTTAGTCAAATAATAACCAAGTTTAAATTATTCTTTTTAGGATAATATATTTAGAATTATCACTAAGGTGTAACAGAGTAAAATACATATAAATATTTAATTTTTTATTATTAAAAATTAGTGCATTCTAGCTCTTTTCATTGGTCTAAAATGATAACGTAACAAAAGAGGGTAAGGGAGTTTCAAAGTGGTGTCAATTGATGGACCGATATTGTATTTTTAGACCAACCCAACAAACTCATCAAAAGGAGGATATAATAGAAATTTCAATGCCATAGTCATCTGATTCCATGGATACACACAGATCCGTCCCTAGATGAGGCCCAACTCCCCCACAGACCATAGTGCTCCCACAGTTCCGTGACTGTTCCACCACGCCCTAGAAGTATCATGTTGTCATTAAGGACTAGGAGGGGAAAATGCCAATATGAAAAATTGTTGAGCCCAAAGCAGTGGGAGCTGTGAGGATGCTTTATGCTGCTTAAGGCCCAAGATAGTCCACCCATCAAGTCAAATGCACAAGCTTGTCGTATAAATCGACAAAATATCTTTATGTATAATAAAAAACGTGTGTTTAGTAGAACATATCTGCACTTAGGTCCCTGTTCTTTTTTTGGCTTTTGCTACATGGTACCTCAAAGACCATAGTTGAACGCGTTGGGATGAGTGTGTTGCTCATCTTTGATCTTACTTACCAATTACCATGTCTTGCCTCTCCGATTCACCGCGTGATCGTTGTATATTGAGGCAATCTTTTAATCAAAAGTAGACAAATATTCACACACATTTAGAAAGCCCCTGTTCCTGGAAACATAAGCTGTGTGGCAGAGGGGCGTCAACATATAAAACATAAAATACTAATACGCATAAGATTGCGCAGGTCACACCCAATGTGGTAGAACACATCAATTATTACTCCACGTTGTGATTCGAGTACACGGCAGAGCCAAATCCACGCTGGAGGGGTGGCCACGGATCAATTTTTTAGCACCTTCGATTGTGTGGTACATTCTTTGTGTATATTTCAGAAACACCAACCTGGTCCCTAGTTTCCAGACGCATCCACCTGAAGATGGTCGAAATGATGCAAAATGATGAGGGCCATACCCTTTCAAGAGGAGGACAATTGATCGCTTCCCAAGTACTGTAACTGAAACTCCACAATCAAGATCTTGATTAAGATGGAGTTATGGAAGCAGTTACAGTAATTTAGCTATATATAATTATGTATACACAAGAGGAAAACAGGTAGTATAAGAAAAACTCTTACCCGTTCTAACCCATTCTCTATAATTCTCTCTTAATATGATCTTCTGAGAATTCTTGGCCGGCATCACGCCGGTGCTTAAGAGAACTCTTTTTCAGTTTCCGTTCTTCCTCCCTATTTACTAATCACGAACATGAAACAACTAGGTCCTCGGGTAATACTTTGTAAGTTTGTTACGACTTTAAAATAATCAAAGTAACTCAATTGTACCTCGTTGCATCGTGAGGCAAAGGTGTTGGAGAGGGATTTACTGATGAAAAAGTTTTATATGTACCCAAAGCATGGAATACATTTGTTGCACTAGGCGAGAAAAAAATAGGGTGGATTTTAAAAAAGAGTTTTTTCCATATTGCCTAGTCAAAGAAGGAAAAATTTTATATTTCCTGGATTTTAAACGGAAATGCCATATGACCTATTTTTGGACCAAAATACCCTTAGGTTTTCACTATATTAGGTTTTAATGTAGAGAGTAATATATGAACACCGGTATAGTGGCGCGCCGTTCCGGTGTACTAGTAGTCATTAACGGCGAATGGAACTCGCCGGTGGGAGTTGACCGACGATAACTCACAGGCGAGAGTTGATGAACAAGAAAAAAATATTTTTTGACACCGCAAACGCTGTGTGAGTGCTCCAAAGGCTACATTTCGCAGAAATGATTATTCTTTCATACCAATCATGATAGGATCGGTATTTGCATCCATTATAATGGAGAGGTAGGTAATGACGATGTGTATATTGTGTGTATATTGGTGGAATGACACGGTTGATGAACATTCATCCATTGGTGAGCTTTGGCGAGCTACTGGGACAAGTCAAAGCACAACTTTCTGTCAATGGTAATGTCACTTTGAAGTATTTAATTCCATCATCCCAATCATCCATGATATATGAATTATAAGACGATGAGGACCTCCAATTAGTGTTCATTCATAAGAAGGCGAATAAGGAGGTGCTATCATTATATGCCGAGATGAAACAGCCTGATAAGAGTGATAAATCACCATCACCCTCCATAGAAAGGAACCAGACAGTCAATAGAGCTGAATCACCCATTGTAATGGCTCTTCCTAGCTCTAATGTTGGATTTCATTTTGGATTTAGGGTTAAGGGTAAATCATATCGTGTGAAGTAATAAACACGATGCGTAATATATCACATTAGTAATTACACGGTATACACATGTGTTATAGCAATTATGAGTTGTAATGTAGATATAATAACATGACATGCATTCATGTCATAGTTTCGATAACACATTTTGAAATGTAAGCGTGTTAACAGAATACACGATGTTGACTGATGCCGCATTTTTTTAACACGATAATGTGCAATGCAGATTGGGAGAATTGGGAAACTTGCCCTCAACAAATCCATGTCAATCATCTTTCACCAATCCAACGAGTACAAAACCTGAAATAGAAGTCAATCAGAATAGATTAGAGGAATGGTCGCTAATGATGAGTGGGACAAGGACTTCATTTGATAACTATGAACCTCCATACAACCCTTGTAATTACGATGGTAAACAAGGCGAAGAAGTTGAAAATATGTGGTGAGGATCTGTGGTACGATAATGATATAGTTGACATGGAAAGTATGTTTGACCACGAAGAATTTGGAAACAATGAGGTTCCTAGTAACGTCGATGTTGAGGCGGAGGCAGATTGGGATACAGTTGATGATTTAAACATATTAGAACCAAATATTGGTAAAGGCCAGCTAATAACGGGCCATTTGCAAGCTAAGGATTACCAGAAGCTCCTTGAATTGGGTGCACATTTTCTAAGCCTGTCGCATTTCAAGAGGGTCTTAATCGACTTGGCAATAAAGGTGAATTTCACATATCGTGTTGTGGATGAAAACTGGAATACGTATGCCGCAAAGTGTTCCAATGATTCTAGTAACTGGTACATAAGGGCTTCAAATATAGGAGATTATGTGACTATCACGAGGTTAGTGTCGACTAATTCATGTGGAACCTAAAGAAAGTCAACTGACCGTCCCCTAGCATCGCACCTTTGGATAGATAAAAAATGTTATGGCCTCTTTAAAGACTCAGTGGACATTACACCTAAGAGCATAGCAAGTTATATATCGAAGCACTGGGGCATAACTGCCAACTACAAGAAATGCTGGCATGTATGTAATGCATGAGAAGAATCGAAGTGTTGATTTAGTGTCACGATATGTTAGTCTAGCATGTTATCGTTTACACGCTTAAACTATAGTCGGAATATGCACTCACACGACATATGTCAATATCGTATTACCATAAACACGACTAGTCATCATGTATGGATTCCGATCACACAAAAACATAAAATGCCGTGCGATCGGGAACATGATGTAAGCCGGTGTCGTATAACATTTACTAAATTGTATTCGGTCATTCAAGTAAAGCTCCGACTGATTTAATAGATAGTGACCTACACGAATCCTATCGCTTACTTCATGCTTACGGGAGGCAGATAGAATATATTAATCCAGGAAGTGTAGTTGTGCCAGTGAGATCATGTGATATTCCCGAACCTATGGGTGGGTATGATTTCAAAAGAGTATTCTGGATGTGTGGCTCCATTGCGAGAGCTTTTAGAACAACCCTAAGGCCGTTGCTAACGGTTGATGCAACTTTCTTAAAAAGAAAGTATCCTATACAGCTATTGATAGCAATTGCATTAGACGGGAACAATAATATGTTGTGCGTTGCATTTGTAGTAGTTGAGAACGAGTGCGAGAAAACTTGGTGGTAGTTTCTTGAGTTACTTCGAAATCATTTATTTTTTGATCCTCCAGCCGAGTTGGATACAATTGTTTTTGATAGATAGAAGGGATTGGCAAATGCTGTGAATAAGTTTTTCTCATCTACACACCACATATATTGCATACGTCACATGGCAACAAATATACTAGACAGATTCAAGGACAACTACCTAAAGAATTAGCTCCATGTTGCAGCCGAAACGTTTAGACAAAATGTGTATGATGAAACAATGAATAACATTAAAGAACATAATCCGGAAGTATATGCTTGGCTAAATAAGATAGGTTCGGAGCATTGGGCCAATGTATCATTTCTTGGGAAAAGATATGGGACCCTCAGCTCAAATAGGTCCGAAAGTACAAAGGCAATGTTCAAAAAAGCCAGATTGATGCCTATAACTCGTTTAATTGAGCACATGAGGGAGCACATGACAACATTATTTGAAAAACGTTGGACAGGCGGTCAGAATATGATAGAAGAGTTAACCCCATTTGCCCAAAAACACGTTGAAAGTAGGCGAGAAGAAGCCAGGAATGTGATTGTATTGCCTGTGTCAATGTATGAATTCTAGGTTAACTCGCTATATCACCAGGTACATTGCATTCATACAACAATGTACATAGTGTGTGTTCGCTTATGCGTGAGGGCTTCATATCGTGTTAGTTTAAACACGTTAGTTTCATTCATCATGTAAGTAGATACGATTTTACTTAACGATAGTATGACACATCATGTAATCTAGAACACGAGAAAGTTGTTTATTATGTGCTCATACTCACGATATTTTCTTCACAAGATGTGGTTAACCTGGTTGATTGTACCTACACATATGGAAGGTTTTAACATCTAGGTCTACCATGTAAGCATGCAATCGCAACAATCGATAATAAACACTTCTACGTGTTTGAGTATTGCGAAAGATGGTATTCTATTGAAATGTGTAAACTGACCTATCGAGAGCCCTTACACCCAACAGAGGATCGGCACCAGTGGGCACCAGTTGGAGTTAATGCCTACATTCAGCCCACATATCCCTCAAAAGCAGCGGGGGCATCCAAGAATAAATACATGTACATTCAATGAAGATCAATGCAATAAAGCCTCTTCACTTGTGTGCGATTTTTTGCCTCTGCTATTTGGAGGGAAATGATCCATTCTTTCAGAGTCACAATGATATGTTCCACGAAAAGGACAATGATATACCCAACGAATTTATCCAATAAAACCCTCCAAATGGGTTTTAGTTAGAGAGTATGTGAGCCTCAGACAAAGCTTACTTGTTGGGATGTTTTATAGAAAATTCTTAATGTTTAACTCGTATTTCAACAAAATAAATGCAACAAATATATCACCAAACAAACTAATCAGAATAGATAAAGAGACACAAAATTTTAACGTGGAAAAACTCCTCAAATTAAGGGTAATAGCCCAATCAAGCAATCCACTATGATAAGGTTTGATATAACCACAATTAAACCTTCAAAAAAGTTTAATTCTCCCTTATAGATCAATTCTTTATCATTAAGAAAAATAAAAACACAGAATATAAAAAACCTGAGAAGTTGCTTAGTCTTCTCTCTTTCTCCCCTTGCACAAAAGATGCACCCTTAAACTCTAAAAATGATCTGAATAAGTGGGATGAAGATGATGAGAATCTCCCGATCCAGTGTCGCTTGTAGGCACAAATCCTTTTTCTCCGTCGCCCTTCTCTTTTGTTCATGAACACAAGAAAAAAACCTTATCTATTTTACGCACCGAACAAAAAGAAAAATCTCTTGCCTCAATTTCGTTGAAGACGGTCACAATTTGCCCACTAGAGTGTTTTGTCTTTTCCACGTGTCATCCACAAACACGACATTGGACCTTCACGTCCAGGAATAAATCCTGCCGCATATTTCCTTATACATATCAAATTGATAAATGGCCTTATCATATCGTGGGTAGGGCCCACTCATGGGGTAGACCCCATACCACAGCATTACTTACCTACATAATCTGTCCCAGAAGGTTTTGGTGGACAGATTCGTTGGCTGGTTTATCATTTTCTCACAAAAACTTGAGCTAGAAATGGAGCAAAAACTACTTGTCCCAAAGCTGAAGGTGACTAATAGACGCATAAAAGGTAAATAAATCTACAGAAGAATGCTTGCACTTGTAACACCCAAGGTTGGTTATTGCAAGCATGCATGAAATATCCAATTTCGCTACTACGTGAAGTTACATGCTACAGCATTTCCAAAAATACAACCCCAAAATTCAGATCAATATGAATTATCAAGCAAAGCACAATCTAATAATCACTAAATTAGTAAAGACCCTTTACGCAATACAAAACTTCTCAATGTATAGTGCACCCATGCCTCACCAAAATGTCAACCAAGTGCATCACAGTCCAAAAATAATAAAACGTTGGGTCGTTTGTGGAAGACTTTCATGCAATCACTACCTTGACCCTATGCTGCATGGTAACAGAAGGATATATTCATTCTCTCAGACAAGAATATCATAATGGTTTCTACCGCTGTACAGAAGCTTCACTAGCTTCCTTGGCTTCCCCCCTTTCTTTGTCGCCTTCTCGAACTCGGTCCCATATTCTGCAATTGGGATATAACCAGTGCCCCATGTTCTAGATGAATGCTGTTCAAGAATTGGTATCAAGTAAACAGAGCGCTAAGTTAATTATGAACCAAAAAGAAAACATAGATAAAGGCAAACTCTATTGCCAACAAATTTTCCCAGTGTTTTAAAATATCTTCCTCACATATATCCCGTGTTTTTATAGAATAAATTATATCTTCAAGTATAATTGTGTTGCATTCAGATTCCATCATCCACATAGAATATTTTTCTATTTTTTGACGAAATGTACGGATGACACTAATATTTGAAATCAGTTGAGAATGGTACAATATGAAGATGTAACAATCTGCTTAAACAAACAACTATCAAACATGATAGAACATTATTTGATTTTTCTCCTTTAAGGGTTGCAAATTGGCAAAAGCATATAATAATATAGTTTGAGAGGTCAGGCATCTCATGCTCTGGTATGTACACAAGGATTGGCTGACAGCACAACTTTGACAGTACCTGCATGGTGGACAAGTTAAATATCAAGAGATCAAATATATAGATCTAGTAAAAAGAAATTGCAAAACATAGCACTCAATCATATTATCATGTAGAGCAAATTAAAGCTGCTCCACAAAACATTCACAGGTTAGTAAGATACTTTTGGTCTATCATCTCTCTATCGTGAAAACTGATGAAGACATTAAATATCTGAAGAAATGTCATTATATAAAAGATTGTTACTTCTAAACAACAATTACTCAAACAAAGATCATCATAAAGCATTGCCTAAACAATAACCAAGTGGTTGAAACTTCACAGATATCTAAATTACACATCCTCCAAATTAAAATCAGGATATATATACATTCTGAGGCTTGCAAAGTGATATACCTTCTTTAGTTATTATGAGCCTCAAAAACATGCATGTACCACAATTTTTGTCCAGGTATCCATATGCTTTGAGTCAGAGTGCTAAAAGATATACAAGAGGATAGAGTAATGAAATAAATTCTCTTCTAGTGCTCACCAACAGTTAAGATTCTCCTCCCCAGAAATCAGAGTGATTGATACGTTCACAATATCTGAAGCATGAAAATTTACACCGTTATATGATCAATATCAGAACGTCCACAAATGCACAAAATGATTGTTTCATAACAAGAATTCAGTAGCGGTTGTGTTATTATGTAATTGTGGTATATCACACAAAGAAGGGTACACTAATCGTTTCAAAGATTCATCAATAGTGATTGCAATTAGAGCTTCCTCATACTGCGTTCTTTCCGTTTCGCTATCACATAAAACCTCTTTTACAGCCATTCGCAAATCATCTGCAAAATATTAGAGACTGATACAGTAATTGATTCCGAAGGTTAGCATTAATAGGAGTCTTTCTACACATTGATGGCAGACGTTTGCTTCATGTTATCGGAGAGAATCTTATACCAACAACAACCATTCAAACATTTCTATAGTGTAACTGGGTTGTTAAGAGACATGAACCAAACACACATACACACACACGATGCCTGATATCACTTCTTACACCAAATCATCAAAGACAGTTAGAAAAAATCAAGTTCATAGTTTTAAAAATGGTTGAGTTAATTTTATCCAGAAGCTAGCAACCTGTTACTCATTTGATCAATTATTAACTTACAGATTGGCAACACTTAGAAACTCACTTAACGTGATCCTAGTTCTTATCCTCTTGAATAATTTTGCAGGTGCAAATGTTAGATCTTTAATAAGACGCCGTTTTCAAAGAATTGTATTCCTTCAGGTCAATCAATATATGAATGCATAAAACCTAAGATTTGAAAAGGTCATTACGATTTTTTATAACTCATTTTTGCTCAGTGCATGGGCTGGACAATGAAACTTAATTCACATGAGTAAAACAGCGTACTTGCTTCTCAAGTTGATGGTAGTGAAGACCGAATATCTGACAACATCATTGAAACAAAATCACCTGAAAGAGTCAAACCAGCAAAAACTACTTCCAAAAGCCTGGCCCTATCAGATGAATTTCTTTGGCAATCATAAGATGAAAATGAAAGCACCAATTTGCATCACTAAAAGAGGAAGCTTTCCTAGAGGCCAAAATAGCACTTGACTACACAAGCTTCTCTGGTCAGTTCTGGTTTACCGGCATCATCTTTCTCTTCACGGGGCTTTATTCAAAGCCATTCCCTTCACTTGGATTGTGAAACGCAATCTAAAAATAAAAAAGGGTAAAAAAAATAGAGCCACTAGCGAGTACAAAATTTCATTTTGAAATGTTGCAACGAAATAAGAAAAAGCCCACCAGCTCACGAAACATACAAAACCCATCTCCCGTAACTTTCTGAACTGAGTACCGCCTTAACTTTCTTCATGGCGGGCGATTCTTCCCGTACGTAAAACAAAAACCAAAAAACAAAAGAGGAAATATCATTTTTTATGTATCATACTTACATTTTAAAGTAAATTAGTATATTATATAACTTTCAAATAGTCAAAATTTGACTCATATTTTATATAATTAATCCCTATTTTACCCCTATATGACTCATCTTAAGCCCTAAAAAGTTAAAAATATTAAAATTCTAATTCTTATTTTTTAGGTTATATTGATTTTAATTTTATAATATTATATTTTACACTCTCAAACTCAGATTTAGGCGTTCTTAGTTTCGTTAGAAAACTCTTGAAGAACTATATTAAATGAGATTCTACATGATTATGTATTCTCAAACTTTTTTTAGGCATTGTGTAGATAGCACACTTCTTAATAATAATATTTTTTATATTTTTGTATATACTCCATCCGTCTAATATTAATAACTACATTTGGCAAAAAAAATTGGTCTATAGTAATAGATTCATTTTGTTCAATTTAATTAGTTGGGTACTTAAAAAAAATATCATAAGCTTATTTTCCCTTTTCTTAGATGTGAGTTTCACCATTCAATATCCAAATGTAATTATTAATATTAGATGGAGAGTATTATACATATTTAAATTTACATATTTTTAACGTTCTTAGAAAACCTCTGAAGAGCTTTATCAGTAAGACTCACTGCCAAACTGGTCCTAAATATAAATGACATGCACCATGGTACAAAGTCATTCAACAACATTGTTTTTGCCGACATATGACATAATATTTATCTTATAAGATTTGGGTTCACAAATGTCTATTACGAGTGTGTATGAGTTAGTATAAAGCTTGTGTGTATAACTAAAGATGATTGTGATTTTCATATCAATGTATTGTAAATATAGTATGTAAGGGAGGCCTTTATTCAATACATTTTTCCTAATATGTATTTACATGCATAATGTGTGTGCATTCTTGCTTGTAATAATTAATGTATGTAGTAAAGGAAACCAAAGGGGAAAGTAATGAAAAGGCAGAGAGAGCAAAAAATCCAATACCCAAACAATCCGATTCTGGCAAAGAAGCGATGTGAACCGTCTCCAAGAAAATCGAGAAAAAATTTGGAGAATATTGAAACAAAAGTTGTGCGGTCCAGATTGGGAAGATGTTCAAATGTTGTGGTTCCATTCTTCAGCTGCCGGAGAAGTACCTCTACAAAGGAGAAATGGAGCAAATAATAATTAAGAGGATGAAGGAGGGTAAAAATGAAGTTCAAAATTCAGACGTAACAACTGAGTTTGACTGGCCTCACCATTGGAAGGCGTAGCCATGAATTGGGGATGCCAAATTCCAAATTAAGCTTTTACGACAAACTCTGTTTGTTGCCTTCCCCAGCGTCTCTGTGACAGCTTGGGGTGGGTGAGCATTACGACGATGGTTGCGGTTCTGATTCCTTTGGCTTTAACTTTAAGCGCGCCCTTGTGTGGTGTTGCTCAGACTAGGTAGGGTGAAACTTTTTCGGGCCAACCCATCTATCTAGCCCCACCTTTCTTGCCCACAATAACGTGGGCCTAAAAAGTAAAAAGCCCATTGGCATGACGCCCTGACCTGCCTTTCAATACCTTTTCTGTTTCTAAAGTATATTTAAGTCTATAAATCCAAACACCCAAAACTAAGTGTAATATCCCTAATTGTACGTAATTTTTTGTCTTAACTTAGTATGTTTTTGTTGTTGTTAGAATTATATTATTATTATTTACTATGTATTGTATAAGAGGTGTTGGGCTTCTAGTTGAGGAGGGGTCCACTTTGGATGAAGATTTATCAGCATGATTCTTTTAAGATTAAGTATAATTTTTCTCAATTATGTTTAGATGTAAAAATTATTTAATGTATCCAATTCACAATGAATTGTTAGATTTATCAATATTTTTGGTTAATTTTTACTTTTTAAAGTGATCTCCTCCCGAGGAGATTCACATAATTTATATATAAATATCTTAGAAATTAAATTTATATAATATATATTACTAAACATAAAAGTGACTTATCGATGAATTTAACTAATCAAATTAAGATAAATTAAGATTTACTACAACTAATAATCTGTATCTAAACAACCCCTACTTATAGAATTGAGTGATTATTTAATTTAAATTAGTAGGAGAAATTTTCAAAGATAAGGTTAGATTGTGAAAGGATTGTGATTTGTGTGTTCCCTCCAAATTAGGGAGAGAGTTATCAAAGAGGTTGAGGGGTAGATGCATAAATCCTATGTCCGGCCATTTCTATTTATTTCTTTGTTACTTAAAACCCATGTTCTCTAAAAGTTGCAGTGGGGCATCTTGCATCATCGATCCCAAGCGAAGGAGTGTGGTAGTAACGATTTAGAGGGGCTGGTAGAGGTAGGATGTTTGTTTTCACTCCTGCGTAAAAACCTGAGGAAGCCTAGCTTTGCTCTATTATGTTACAAAAGTCTTCATTCAGTAGTTTTTCATATGGTATAACATGCACGTCCTTCCCTTACATTTGAGTAATTGGTATGACTGTAATCGTCTTTTGGTTATTAGCTGTACGTGCTTGCTTCCTTTCCTAATTTGTTAGACCCTATAATGTGTTGAATTATACATTGTATATGGTTAACTATAGAGTCTTTCATGCTTTGATAAGTTCATGCTCTGTTTTGTGTCATTCCCTGGTTTTGGTTGTAGTCTTGCTACAACAGGGTAGTTTAATAGAGTATTTCAAGCGTTGATAAATTCATACTCTGTTTTGTGTCATTCCCTGGTTCTGGCCGCAGTCTTGCTACAACAGGGTAGTTTAATAGAGTCTTTCATGTGTTGATAAATTAATGCTATGATCTGCGTCAATCCGTGGTTCTGGTTTCCTTGAACCATATGAATTCCATGTAACTGAGTTCTAGGTTATCCCTACAATGAAAGGTTTGGTTGTAGTGCATGAAATCTCAAGGTATGTAGTAAATTTCGGGAGAGAACAGAAATTCTGCTTCAAATTAGAATTCAAAAATTATAAACCCAGGAAAAGTTTAAACCTCCATGTTTTGTTGCTACTCTGTGTAGGACATAGATATCTTGTATTTAGCTAGGTAAGATGACTTGGAGAATTCTGGAGCCAATTAGAGGAGATTTCAATTTTTTCGCCAGGTATGGGCAGAAGCCCTATGCATGGAGTAGAGCACCCTTGGTGTTGTTGTCTCTCAATTTCTTCTAGGAGGAAGACGACCACACCTAATTGGGACTATTAAATATCCGGCCCAGATCGTTTAATTTTGAGAAAATTATTAAAGCTATAAACCTAGGTTTTATAGGTCTAGACTTTGCACCCAAACTGGTTGTCAACGTGAATATTTAAATTCAGTCTTACCATTTTGGCTGAATTTTTATTTAACTGTGGCCATTTTGCATTAATTGAGTCGTACTATTTAAATAGGTCGCAATCAATAGCTTTGGTTTTCAACAAGGACAAGAGTCTTCGTTGCCTCTTAGTATAAATTTTAAAATTTTCCGTTAGGTTCACTTCTTTGTGGTTGAATCAGGATTTAAGTATGCTCAGTGTATTAGCCATGGTGGCACCGGCCTATGTGGTCATAGGGCTTTGTGGCCTCCGCATTCTTATGGTTTTGGTCCCTAGCTCTTTTTGGGTACTTTACGTGCATTTATGTTTTTGAGGATTATGAAAGCCTCATCTACCTCAGGCTATCATTATCCATAAGTATGATGGTACCCACGTCTTTAAGCTTATGGCTGATTCGAGTAAATCTTTAAAGATGATAAAATTTATTGTTAGTGTGTAGTTTACTCCTTTGAGCGGGAGTCCCTAGTCTCTTAGCAATAAATCAAGTTGCTTTTTGAGTAGAGTCTATTTACATTTGGTGTTAGAAATTGTCACACCCTGGCGATGCCTGACCCGAGCCGAACCCGGTCTAAGGACCGGTCAAGCACGTGGGGGTGACGAGGGGAAATTGAGAAACGGTTTAGCGGAAGACTTAACCCTAAATACGGGCGATCTAACAGAATTACGGAGTAAACACATTCTTTTGAGCAAGAGTAAATAAGTAGAAAAGAAAGAGAGTCGCTTAATTTAAAATAAACGACTAGTCTCAAACCCACATGCTTAGTCAACCATAGCTTACACTGACTCTAAAATAAGTCTTAAGCCACACAACTGTATAAAGTAACATAAATCCAACAGATAACCATACACAAAGGTTCTAAACATAAAGCATAAACTAAGGAAAATAAATCACATAAGAGTCTCCATGATCACATCCAAGTCGTTTCCGATCTTTCCTCAAAGAGGAGATCCTGTCCGTCTGCGTGTCGCACCACGCAGCCCTAAAGCAAAAACACAAGAAAGAGGGGTGAGTTTAACAAACTCAACAATGGTTTTTAATATAACTATCATAGTCGGAAATACGATAGCATAACAATAAAATCATTCAGATCAAAGATTGACAAAATGTATCATTTTCTGATCACACATACACATCACCTAAACCTGCATCATAGTGTATATTCCACATAGTGTCATTCACATCGTATCAACCTGCATGAAATGTATCTCTAACACTCATATCAAATCATGCCTCAACATCACATCATCCTGCACAAAATGTATCTCTAATATACATATCATATCATGCGTCACATCATATCAACTTGCATGAAATGTATCTCTAACATACATATTTAACCATGCATCAACATTCTCATTCATCATGCATGTATAAGTGTCACACACACACTAGCCCAACATGCAAGTCCATACACATAGAGAATAAACCTGATCTTCAAGGCCAACTCCCTCGAGCAACTCCTGCTTATCAAGACACGAAGTCTCAAGCAACTCCTGCTTATCAAGACCGAAGTCCCAAGCAGCTCCTGCTTATCAAGACCGAAGTCCCAAGCAACTCCTGCTTATCAAGACACGAAGTCTCAAGCAACTCCTGCTTATCAAGACCAAAGTCCCAAGCAACTCTTGCTTATCAAGACCAAAATCCCAAGCAACTCCTACTTATCAAGACACGAAGTCTCAAGCAACTCTTGATTATCAAGACCAAAGTCCCAAGCAACAATACTTGGTAAGCCGGTGCACTCGAATAAACCAACTGGATTCTCAGGGTCCAGATAATCATAATAATCTCAATCCGCAAGACAAGTACACAACTCGTCCCTACATAACTCCATTTAACTAGACTCAACCCGACTCGGAGTGTGCACGTAAAAATACCTCTATGTCGACTCTAGTCATCACGTCCCATACCAAGAATATTCGTGATGCCATAGAAGCAAATTTAACTAAGCACTAGCGCAACGAACCTTGGAGCTATCCATTGACATAATGCGTCTCATACCACAAGTGTCTAATGGTCTCTCCTCGGCTATTCCACATAACTGATCAATTCCGATTAACCGACGGTAAAACCTCAATTGAAAATACATTTTCATGATGCATGCAACATGGTACATACGTGGGCAAAACATACATGAATCCTAATTCATGATAAGTGCTCTCATCAGCTCCTAATGCATAATTCATAATCATAATATCATGCTTCAACATCATCATTAAACCCCACATGTGTGTGTACCTAGTAGAAGCACTTCACTCAATGCATATCAACATGTTTGAAATTAACTCACTACCACACTACACATGTGAATTAACATCTCATCATGAATTCTAGCGGAAATCATAGAAGAAGAATCATTGAAATCATAACTCAAATCAAAGCTCAACCACAAGCTAAACACATATAAGATCATTCACTTCATCCTTGAGCCATGACATTCACACATCAATTAACCACATCTTATCATGACATATCAGTCTGTTAATATGTTGTAGCTCTATTGAAAATATACTCAACCATAGAGAATCAACCACTCATAACTTCAAGACGGCAATTCCAACATCAAATATCCAACCACAAGCCATTCTACATAACTCTAAATATATATATACCACAACTTCAAAATATCAATGGTATACCCTTCCAGTAGCTTACTATAGCTCAAAACACTCCACATAAACATAAAAATAATATTTTGGAGTAGATATGTCAAAATAAACAACATACATAAAATGGTCAAATTCTGCAGAGTAGCCGTTCGAACGCCCTACAGGGCCGTTTGATTGGCTAAACAGGAAAAATGCCAAAACTGCAGTGTTGCCATTCGAACGCCCTGCATGTCCGTTCGAACACCAACAAGGCAGATTCGACCTTCTTCTTCCTTTTGCATTTTCAAACCGAAACTCCATTGATAAAACTCAAAATCACCATCTAACAACCTAAATGCCATTAAAAGTCCACCATAACTTTCAGAATGCTAATCCACATCATAACAAGATAAAACCCTATGAAATTTGGATTAAAGATTACCATTTACTAATCATGCCATTAGAACTCTAAATCAAGTAACTCTATTCAAAATAAACCACAAAATCAAGAGTTTTACCATAGGAAGACTGAAATTTCGAAAGTCCATTACCTTATCCCTTGATTAAGCTTGGATTTGATGGCCACCCTTCTTGAAAACCTTACAAGGACATAGAGTTTCAATTAAACTCCATTAAAACCGATTTAACAAAGAAAACCCTAATTAAAAATTTAGATCTAGGGCTTGTTGAACATAAAAATCGGATTTTGAGAGTTAGGATTTGTAGTAAAGACGCAAATCAGTATTTTTGATGTTTAAAAAATGAATCAAAACAAAGGGGAAATGGTAGATCTAGAAGGGATTAAGAGAAAAGCTTGGATTTGGTGCTTAATTAGAAGAGACTTACCTTAAACACCTTCTAATCTGGGCCTAATTGGGGATTAAGCCTGACCTCTCCTTCTCAGCCTATTTCCAAAATGGAAATGACTCAGGTTTGCCCTTTTATAGTAGGGTTTAGGGTGTGCATGGGTAAATTGTGGGGTGTAAGTAGAAAAATAGGCTAAAAATGGGTATTTTACAAATTTGAGCACTAATTAAATCTGAAAAAATTCTGAAATTTTTTGTATGAACTTAAGTTGATGTCTGGGTTTATTTGGTGCAAAAACCCAAATTTCAACGGTAGGGCCCATAGGGGGTCCTGCCAAACCCTGATTTTTGGAAAAATAGTAAAAATTTAGAAAAATCCCCAAAAATCACATTTGACTCAAATCACTTAGAAACCACTAATTATAAAGTTAATTTTGATTAAAACCATCATAAACACCATCTATATTTGAAACCACCGAATAAATCAGAAAATGTGTTAACCTCACGATAATCGATAATTAAAGTGAAACGAAAACCGTTTTAAGATCAGAGATCTTACAGAAATGGTCTTCCCCTAACTTTGAAGTCAAATTCTTTGAGTAATGTTTCAATTTGACATATAGTTTGTGATATGCCTTTGTATACTTGTGCTATTGTATAACTCGTGTCAAGCAGCACATTATCTAAATGTTCTCTTTAGTTTCTATCTCCATTTTCATGGCTTGATTATGAGTGATTTTTTTACATCTTACCAAGTGTTAGTAGAAATACTCATGCATCTTAGCTTTGCAGGTTCTTTACCAGATTCATAGTAGTAGGTCTCTGTTAGTGGATGTTACTCAGTGCTAGCATAGGAGACTTATGTAGTTAATAAAACTACATACTTTATTTTAGTTTTGGTTTGTAATAAGGCGCTATGTTGTCAATAGACTACTTCATGTTATTGGACTTGCACACTTAGCTATTATCCTATGTTGTGACATACACATTTCATTAGACGGTTCATTTTAATGTTATGTGATGTTTTGGCCATGTATGGTAACACCCAGGGTTTTAAAATATTTAACTATCCATTCTTAAAACCCGAGGTGTTACACCAAGTGCGTACATTTTTGGTATTCCCAAAGGTATTCTTGAGAATTGTTATTCTTCTAGTGCCCAAGTAACAACATATTTGGTAACACATTTAAAAAAATAAAAAAATACTTTTAAAGGCCTTCGAGGATGGTTATTTTTAACGTACTTTTCTTTGTGATGCGGCATTTTACACTTATAAAGAAAAACATTTTATTTTTTAACGTGCTAACCAAACACGCATTGAGAAAGACCCTATCTTCAAATTACAAGTTTAGCTCATACTTGTCTTTTTATTTTAATAATTTTATTTTATGTTAAATTTACCTTTTTCAGCCCTAATACTCCCCGTCTGATTCAATTTGAGTTAGACTATCAAAATGGTTGAGCCGTAGGCTGCCGTAGACCGGAAATGGATCACCCGTTTGTTTGTGAGCTAGGTAAGCTATGACAACCCCTCCCTCCATACTTGTTCTTGCTATTCCCCGTAATATCATAGTCTCACTTAAAATCACTGTACCTTTTTTATTTAGTTTCATGAATCATTGTCAATTATCTATAATCAATGCAAATTGGATGTCTTGTCACTTTTCTTTAGTTTCAACACTTTTTTTTGTCTACATGCATAGTCTATGATTACATCAAAACAATTTAAGTCTAAATTTAGTTTGCTTCTCTTAAATTTTTTTCTCCTTATTTTTTGCCGTACGTAGATGTTTGAAGTGACAAAACACTAGAATACCCATATGCACTTCACATTTCACCGCATCCACATTACCCGGTACCTAGCTATTTGCCTTATGGGTGAACGTGTAATGGAGTATGCATGAGTAAGAAATTTGGAGATGGGTAAAGGGTGAGCATCTAAGAATTTGGAGGGTACTGAAGCGGGTAAAATCTTACAAGATCCGTTCACATCCTATTCCCATAGTCACAAATTTTGTGAAAAATTGATGAATTTTTATTATTTTTGTCACTTTGAGCATAAAATGAAAAAAAAGTTTTATTATAGAGTCAGGTAGAGTGATTGGAGGAAAAAAAGGTGTTTCATTATAGAGGCGAGAATAAGACATTTTAATTTTAATCAGTTGGTTAATGAAGCAACCATCTTAAGTAATTAAAAAGGTACAAATATAAAGTTCTTTTTTTAAGGGGAACTAGTAAGAATGCACACACAATACATGTTTAAATACAGATTAGATAATTATACACTACAAAGAAAAAACTATTAGTGGGGTTTTAAAACCCCTGCTACAAGTCTCAAAACCTCCGGTAATACTTTTAGCGGCGGTTTTGAGGTCACCATTGGAAAGTGCCCTGTAAAAAGTTTTTGTGGGGAACATGCTGGCGGTTCTTTGAGCCGTTGCTAAAACTTAAGCTTTTTAGCGGGGGTTTTGGTAGCTTCAGTTAATGAGTTTCAAAAATTAATTTTTTTTAGTGGCGGCTAGACTAGCCCCCGCTAAAAGCTTAATATTTTAGTGTGAGTGACTATATTTAGTGGTGGTTTTTCAAAACCGCCGTTAAATGTATTTTAGTGGGGGGTCTATACGAGTGTCAAAAAACTGCCATTAGTGACTATTTGAGAAACCAAGGCCAACTTTTTTTCTTTTTATTTTCTGTTTTTGTTTCTACAAATCCTGTATAATAAACATCTATTTTTTATTTTCATTTCTACAAACCTTGTATGAAAAATATATATTTTCCATCTTTATTTCTACAAACCCTATATAATAATCATCACATATGTAGTACAATTGAATTCAACCATCAACACACTTCATAAATTAAAAAAACCTTAATTAATTAGAACAAAGATAGAATAATATCAAACATATCCATTAGTCTCAAAATACAATTACGACTAAATGTTAGTGAGTTTAAGATCCCAACACTTGTTCATAAAACTAAACCATAAACATGAATTACATATGACAAGTTCAAAAACAAAAAAAATTATGTCTGGAACATGATCTATTCTTGTAAGTTGACATCGTAGCATCATCCATCATTAACCTACCTACACAAAAATTCAAATCACCATGCATTAGATTATAAAAGAGTTTATCAAAAACAATAATACATATTTATTCCCTCCCTGGAGGATGTAAACCTTGACTAGCCCCTCGTGTAATTAATCCCTGGCAAGTCATTCAATGTCAAACAAAATAAAATGAAGTATACCAAAGACAATCTTGGAGCTTCTTCCCTTATGCAAGCAGCTTCAATATCAGTTTCTCAATTTTATCCCTTATAGAGGGACCATTTACTTGTTTGTTAACATCCTAAAACAAAAAAAGAGTGAATTAGGAGGGGTGAATAGTCAAACAATTATCACAATCAATTATGAAAGAAAGACAGGATAAACTGATAAACAACATATATGAGATACCCTGTCAAATAGTTTCTTCATTATCAAAAGTTCCTGAAATAAGACACCAAATCATAGAACTAAATTCCAATGCAAATACCAAAATATTGTTGACATCAAACATACAAATGCTCAACAATAAGAGAGAAAAATAGAACTAATACATCTGGTACTTACTCTAATACCCATGCTATGATAAGACCAATTTTGAAGCAAAACAATCAACGAGATACATTCATCCAGCCAATGTCATTGGGATTAGGATGACACTTAACCTGTTTTTGTGCGTCTCCAAATGTAGAACTTCTCTCTTCTTTAAGTAGGCAAATGTGAAAGCAGCTTTTTTCAATCCCTTGTCAGCAATCATTCATATGCTATATTTTAACTTGAGACAATCCACCGGCATGAAACTATAAATATGAAACTATAACCATAGAAAAGGGAAACAATTAGTGAGTCATGTGAGCTTGGAAAAGGAAAAGAGTAAGAAAGCAGAGGGAGACTTAAGCTTAGAAGCTAACATTTTGTTATGTAGGTATTGACCACAAGGGAGAGCTGGAAAGGCATCTGCATGATGTATGCCAACAAGGTAGATCATCTATTATAAAAAATGGAGCAGTACTTAAAATATCTACATGGTCGATGCTGCTATCATATGCAAATAAGGCTTCCTTGCTATGACAAGGTTGGCATCAAGAGGGGACCTTGAACACCAGAGGAAGATATCATCTTGGTGTCTTACATCTAGGAGCGAACATGGCCCTGGGAATTGGAGAGCAGTGCCCACTAAAACCAATAAGCACTTGAGTTTTTTTCTTAAATCATTTGACTAAACTTCGTGAATCAGAGTCATGTGAAGTGGTTCAAACTTTAAGATTTTTTTTGGATGTTCTCTCTCCTTCTCTCTAACACACAGTCAGACACTATTTTTTGTTTGCATCTTTATTTGGATGTCATCATTTTATAGGGCTGATGAGACGCAATAAGAATTGCAGGCTGAGATGGACCAATTGCCTTAGACGAAGAATCAAGCTAGGAAACTTTGCCCCCTAGAAGACAACAAATAAAGTCATATATATTTCAACTAGACCCATTAGCAGAAGAAGTAGAAGTAGCAGGCTGACTCTAGCTATTCTTACCAACTCATTTGCATAAGTTATTCTACCATATCATCTAAGTAAAGAAAGCTTCTATTACTTCATTTTAGAATAGGAAAAGACATCAATTAATACAAATCATACAAAATTAAGAAAAATTAGCCAACAGGGTCGATGTAGCATGAGCATTTACATAATCCACTTCATTCGGTTGAAATCTTGACTGTGGACAAAAGGAACAACTTCAACACCAACACTACTGATAAAATACACAATATTAATAAATGCACGTCATGTATAATCATCTCATTCATAAGACAGATAGCAAGTAGAAGCCAAAGAAAGAAGCACACAACATTCACAACGGAACTTTTTAGGCAAAATGTAGACAATAGTAACCGACGCAGAAATTAAAACCCCACAAAATATGAACCAATTTGGCACCGTGTCTTCAGATATACCAGATCAATTGCAAACAAAAGGTAGGCAATATGATATGAATCCAATGATTTCCAACAAAAAATCAAGAAATCAATGACGAAAGGAAGACGAATTCAATGCAAAAAGGATAACGAGAAAATGAGAGATTATTAAACCCATCAATTCTAATTTGCCGGATCAAGGAACAATAAAGTGCATGACCTCCAATTTTTCTGTATATATAGAGAGTAGAATAGAACAAAACAATTTGTTTGTAAATATGTTACCACTTTCATGAAGGAGACAAAGCATACAATATTAAAACAAAACAAAGATGCAAAACAAAACATAATAGAATAGAACAAAGCTTATTTATTCAAAATGCTATAAAAAACATTACAGAACAGAACGTAAATCAAAAGAATGCAAATCAAAGCAAAACATATATTAAAAAAAGCAAACCAAAAGTTCAAGAGGTAAATTTGAAAACTTAACTGAAATAAATCCAAAATACAGGGACAAATCGTACGAATTGAAGCCCTCATGCCAAGGACAATACACAGCAGCCCATAAGTATAACGCCCGAGATTTTTCACACATTTTTCTTAAAATTCATAGAAATTTTTTGCAATATAGCATCTGTAAATCAGAAGAAAAATGACGAAATCAAAACCTGATAAAACAGTTTTTAATTTAATACAACTAAACATCCATTTTCCATCTAAATATTTTCATTATACGGTCAAACATCGTACGGCCAAAGCAAATATCATCAGGCGCTACTCGAAAACACACGTACGAATAAATTGCTATGATCATAGACTTTAAATACAAATCCCTCCCAGACATCTCTGAGTGCAAGTCCTATAACAGTCCACAGACTAATCCAAATGAAAGTCCAGAATAAACATCTTAACGTCTCATCTTGCCCAATACATTGGATCGTGACACAAATAAACTCACAGTGAGTGAAGCATATACCTGAGTCAACGGGAATCAATCCACCGCTGAAATGAGCATCCATCACCAGGAGCTCTCCGCACAAACCTACAAAACCTCCCGTACAACGGGGCTAAAAAGTAGGGTAATGAGTATTTTCATACTCAGTAGGAAAATACCCAGTAGGGGAAATCCCAAATGGTGAACTCAAAAGTTCATAATTACATGCGTTATGCAACTCAAACATGAAGCAGTCAACATAATATAATCATAAACATGCTCATACGCATGCAAGCATACGAAATGCACCATCGTGTCAAAGTCATACCAAAGGCACCATCGTGCCAAAATCATACCAACTGCACCATCGTGCCAAAATCATACCAAAGGCATCATCGTGCCAAAATCATACTATCAAATCAAACTTACACAAGCACCCTTATCCAGGGTCATACAAACTTACTCGTACCACTGTACGCACACTCATACAGCATACGCATACTTGTACGACCTTACTCGTACAATCATATGCTCACTCATACAGCTTACCCATACATGTACGACCTTACTCGTACAATCATACTCGTACACATACTCTTACAATCGTGCTCATCCACATACTCTTACAGTCGTGCTCATACACATACACTTACAGTCGTGCCCATACTCATACGCTTATAGTCATGCTCATACTCATATGCTTACAGTCGTGCTCATACTCGTACTCTTATAGTCATGCTCATACTCATAATCGTACACATATCAATGACCATTAAAGCTCATTACAACTAATAAGCTCCAACGTCGAAATGGAAAAGAATGCCACTAGGGCAACACCTTAACCTCCGGGGAGTGACTAGACGCCATGGACTTTTCCGAAGGTAAGGCACACCAATGCTCATGGGGCACTGGATCAAACAGGTAAGAGTAGATCCATGATACTACTTACCTGAGCGCACAAACATAAACACCCACACATAAGGGGTCATACAGTTGCCCACCATAATGGGTCTTATAGTGCCATAGAATCGCCCACCATAATGGGTCTTATAGTGCCATTGCCACTCTTGGGTAGAAAACATACAGTGCCACTTGGGCAGAAACATACAGTGCCACTCTTTGGCGGAATCATACAATGCTCTCAACAGAGCATCAAACGTCTGGGCTTACACAACACACAGACCAAATCAGAAACATACATCGCTCTCAGCAGAACATCAGACGTTTGGGCTTCATACAGCACACAGACAACATCCCGCAGGATAAACACCATGGCAAGACATGAGAAATGCTCAGCCGACTCATTATCGACTAGCTCAACACGGAACTTAATCCGTCGAACCCTCAGGTCTCAAACTCACAACGCTATCATTAGTTGTGCTTATAATTCAAGTTTAAATTAAGTATATTATGCGGTACAATTATGCCACACAAACTCACAGTCCTCGACTGATCACACCGAAGTTGAGCCCGATCGAAACCCCAGTTCGTCAAGGCAACAGACTTCACTTACCCGTCCACATCATGGACAAAACTCATCGTACATCAAACCCTTACGGTCTTACATACTTCGCCATCCATCTTATGGCCAAATCATCTTACACTGACATCCTCAAATGAAGCTCCTCAGAGCCAACCCGGTTGTCGCCCTCTTACTTATATCTCACTTATTATGCTTACTTTTCACTTCATAATCTATATGTTATACTTGTACAATTATGCACACTCTTACTGTCTGACAATCGCCCAACATACAATCCAACCCAAACCGATCCATTCTAATCCTTGCCTGTCATGCTCATATCCTCTGTCATCCGTCATACGCTTGCACATCCATATCCAAATCCAGACAAAACCTCTGTCACCTCTTACTGTCCATCGCCCATACCTCTGCCCACATACACATACGCACATCCAAAGCATAGGCAATAGCCATCATACATATGTATGTCTATCACACATACATATAACATACACATACGATCATACATACGTAACTTACAAACATGCACGCTAGCCATCACTAGCACATGCATACATCAAACATACACGCTAGTCATCACTAGCACATGCACACACATTCATACATACTTCAAACATGCACGCTAGCCATCACTAGTACATGCATAATCCATACGTAGCATACTGACATATTTGCTAGCCATCACTAGCGCATTCATAATCCACATCCATAAAACATGCATACATCTCATGCATATCAATCATACTTAGCACCCGTATTACACATACATCAAACACACTTACAGTTCATGTGCATGCCATATGTATATCAACATATCATATAATCATGCTCATATGCACATCGTGCAATCCTAGCATGGTACTACCCATTCAAGCATGCTATCATGAAATTACGAGTTCAAAGCTCCCCTACCTCGTAATCATGACGTTCGATGGCGAGCATACGACGGTGGCGGCGTCGGCGGCGGAGTTGGCAGTCAAAACCGTTGCCTAGATGAGAGAGCTGCTGTCTCGAGGGTTTTAGGAAGCACCAGAACTATCACGGTCAAACAGGGTGTCAGAAATCAATGCGGTAAAATCCGCGATCCACGGCGGCACACTAGGGCAGCCGGGAGAAAAGTCAAGCCAACAAGAATGGTGGTGTGACCAAATGTCGAGGGTGTACTCACTAAAAATCGGCCGGTAGCTAAGACGTGCTCAGCCGGCCACAAGATGTCGAAATCGGCCGTTGACAGCACCCAATGACGACCATTTCGGTCAACAAAGGCCCACATAAGGGCGGAGAGCGTGGGGCAACGTTCGAGAACAAAGGAGAGGTGGAGGACGGCTCTGTGTCAACTCCATTTGGTGGCCAAGCCAACTGATGGTTAGGCGGCACGAATGCGGCGCCTAACCCAAAAGTACACGCATGACCACATGCACACGTGGCCCAAAGGGGTGGGGGAGAGGGCTGAAAGGAGGCGACCCTAGGCCCACAAAAGCCAACAGGGCTAAGGCCCTAGTGGTGGCCAATCTAAGCGGCGACATCGCCGATCACTACCCACAACCAAAACTAATGGTGCGGGTAGCTGTGCATCTCGCACGGTGTAGGGCCAGGGGAGGGTTCAGGGTCGAGCAAAGGCCACAAGGCCATCACTGGCCAAGGCCTGTGCAGATGAACTCACCCACCTTCTGTCAAGGTAAGTCATACAAACTCTTGCCAGAGGCCGTCCGGTACCGACGGCGTAAAATGGGCAAGAGGGGTCAACAGACAAATATGCCGGTGAGCGGAACTAATTGCGGCTACAGGCCACAAGGAAGGGCACAGGTCAGAGGCAAACAAACCGTGGAGGTGGGACCGTCTCTAGTAATTACTAGACTGAGGCAGAATCCTTGGTGGCCATTCGGCCACTACCGGCCAATGCCGATGGCATCAAAAGCCAAACACAGAGGGGCTGACCGGGCAAAACCCATAAGGGCGGAGCAGCCATGGGGACGGAAGCTGAATCGGTCCAAGTGGGTGGGGCCATCCTTGGGCCATCGCCAGGCCGGGGCGGAGCCCACGGTGGTGAAGTTACCCTCACCCGCCAACGATGGCGGTGCCAACCCACTGGAAAATAGTATGATAAAACGTACTGGCCGGAGAAAAAAGAGGGAGGGCGAAGGTGGAACCGGGCATGGAGGTGTAGTCCATTGCCTTCGCCGGAGCAAGGTGAGGCTGGAGGAAGGTCATGTCGGCCACAGATCACCGCCAGCGGCCACTGTTTACCCAAAATAGTGAACCGGTGGAACAGGGCAGAGAGGGGAAATGGGAACCGGTGGAATAGGGCAGAGAGGGGAAATGGGAACCGGTGGAACAAGGCAGAGAGGGGAAATGGGATGGGGCGGCGGTGCAGAGGCCCACTGGGCTGGGAGGAGTGGCTCCTCTCCGTCGCCGGAGTAAGGCGGTGTCGGACGGAGCCCAACCAGGCCGTCCAATGGTGGCAGAAGCATGCCGGCGAGGTCGACTGCAAGGGGCGAAAAACAGGGGCCGAAGGGGAGAAGAACTGGGATGGCAGAGGAGAGGCCGTCTGGGGTCGGGAGAGGTGTCCTCCTGCAGTCGCAGGCCCAGGGCGGAACTGTGGGCGGCCGGCCCTCACCGGCCCACGGCGGCGGCAGAATCAAGCAAACAGAGAGGAGCGGCTAACCGAGAAAAGTTGGGGCAGAGGCAGCACAGCCATGGGCAGCCGGGGCAGTGGCCCCTCGGAGTCACACCACCGGGGCAGAGCCGGTGGCGGTGGTCCTATGGCCCACCGGCGGCCGGGCACAGGGAACAGACACAAAAGGGGGGGCGGCACACTGTTCACAAAAATCCGGATCGGGCCGAGCCCGATCTTTCGTTTGGCACTTATGTCCCCATTACACGTGTACCTCCTGTTGACGCGTTATCAGTCCAAAACTCGTGCCAAAAGTGCGCAATGAGGCCCTCGGCCCACGACAAAGCCCTATGGGTAAAAATACGGGGGAAAATATAAAAATACAAATACGCCGTAGCGTCACATTTTCCTACCGAAAATGACCAGGAAAATCCCAAAAAATCTTAGAAAAATCAGGGACCTTACAAGAAGTTTCCTTGATCAAGTCCTCAATGCTTACCTTGATCTATGACTGTCGTTGAAAGATGATCGGGTAAACTCATGTGGAAAGGATTATGATTTCCCAAATAACAAATGTGCTGAAGCAGGATTTAATCCCACCTTTACAAAATTTTTACGGTTCCTCTGTACTAGCAGAAATCCACCTTCTCACGCCGATGAGCAAACTCTAG
This sequence comes from Saururus chinensis, assembly GCA_035235625.1. Lineage (NCBI taxonomy): Eukaryota > Viridiplantae > Streptophyta > Magnoliopsida > Piperales > Saururaceae > Saururus > Saururus chinensis. The sequence goes on from CP141145.1 coordinate 42,643,191, forward strand.
TGGCGGTTATTGGGTTATCTATCTTGATCTCCCCTCTTGTCTCTCGCTACTCTTGTTGCGCATGACTTTTGCGGCAGATGTAGTGGTGGCTTTCTCTGATCCACTGTAAAATAAATGCCACAACTGTACCTTAAGTGACTTTAGCGAGGAGGGCCACGTTAAACCCTCATTATAAACTCTTTTTAGTGGGTACTCTTTTAAGCCCTCACTTAAATGTCCCCACTAAAGGGTTTTAATTTTGTAGTGTAAGGTGAACTAAAATAAATTAAAAATAAAGTATGTATTGAACCAAGGTCTCCCTTGGATGCTATACTTACAATACGTATTTTTTAGGATCATAATGATCATAAATTATACACACAAGCTTGATTTTAACTTAAAACACTCGTAGTAAGTCCTTAGGCTAAATATTATGTCATATCTCAGTGAAGACAATGGTGTCGAAGGACGTTATTCCATGGAGTATACTATTCATATTTAGGACCAAATTGGCGGTAGGTCTCATTTAATAGAGTTTTTCAAGGGCTCCTTTAAAAATATGCAAATCCAAACATGTATAATATAAATAAATTTTTTTAAAAATTATTATTGAGAAGTGTTTTTGTAAGTGAACCCATAAATAAGTTTGAGAAAACATAATCACGTAGGATCTCATTTGATAGAGCTCATCAAGAGCTTTCTAATGATATCAAGAATGCGCAAATTTGGGATTGTAAAATATAACATTATAAAATTAAAATCAACATAACCTAAAAATATACATGTGCGGTATATATCTAAATGAATCTAAGTAAATATCTTCACTAAAGTATCCACAAATTATATGCCAGTTCAAACTTACATTAAAGGGCACAAGGATATAAAATATTGGTATAATAGGTAATAAATGTAAAAAGTATAGGTAAAATAGTCCAGAAACAAAATTTATATTGTCACTCAATTTAATTTATTTAGCAGTGTGATATAATATGACATGGTTGATACAAACAAGTTTTGTTATACTCATTCGGTTCCACTGTAATACTCTTATTTTTTTATTCTTTCAAGATTTCTTATACATATAGAAGACCCTACCCTCTAATCCCAACCTCTCTTCCCAAAGGGGTCACACAAACTCAACTTGAGGGCCTGTTTGGCTCGAAAACTAAAGTGATTTTCCTTGTGAAATTAAAGTGTAAAATGTCACATCATAAACACTATTTTTCAATTGTCTCGGCCAATAACATGGATTGGTAGCCGGGTCCAAGTTTTTCTTGTTCAACTGAGCATAAATAAGGTTCAACCGAGTAAATCCAAATTTAACCGCTAAATGGCCTTACTTTGAAAGCTTACCGAGTCTAGTCATTTTGAGCTCGACTAGTTAGGTTGGGTTGACTTTTAAAACACTAATCACAAAGGAAAACCACTTTGAAAAATTACCCTCATAAGGAGGATTGGAGAGGAAAAACCTTTTCTTTTGGTTTTTAAAGTGGTAGCCAAATTGGCCATGAACCTTGAGAAGAAGAGGTCCAATCCAACATACTCATGACTAGATTGGTCTTATTTAATTTTTTGTACTAAATTAAAATTACATTTAAAAACCAAATAGTACAAGTAAAATAGAACATAGGGTGTATACGGATCGCTTCACATTGGTGCAATAGGAGACTACACTAGCATTCTCATTACCTATGGCTTTTACCCTTGCAGCATGTTGACTTACCTAGAAAAGGGGCCTCGTGTTTCATTACAATTCTTTTGCAAACATTTATATAGATTATAGTCTATAGAACGTATCAATATGCACGATAATAATCCCTATTTCTCATTTATCCATGCTAAATTTTTAATAGAATGAGTCTATATGCACCCCACTAATCCCCTCAGTACCCCGTTTACTCATAAAATTTATAAAGGGGTTTGTGGTTATTGGGGTACCGAGGGGATTATTGGGGTGTATATAAATTCATTTTTTTTAATATTTCTCAGACATGCATACCCCACAATATATAATTTTTTTTCTTAATAGACCCTACCCCAATCTACCTCTTTCTCCCTCCTCCATCTCTGGCTCTAGCACTGGCACCGCTAACTAGTGACCTCCTCCTCTTCCTCCCCTTCTCAGCACCCTCTTCAGGCTGGCCAAGACCCGACCCCTTTCATCCACAACATGGAGGTAGTGTGGTTACTCCTCGACATCACTGGCTATGAAGGAGGAGGAAGAAGAAAAAGAAGTAGAAGAAGAATATGAGGGGGAGGAGAAGGTAGGGCTGTTGGCGCCACCAAAAATATTGTGGCCTTCACGGGGGTTGGAGAGGGAGATGGGCTTTATCTTAAGAAGCTAGCTATTTAAACCCCTATTTTTTCCTTGTATCCCCCAAACAAAAGTAAAAATTTTGATATTTTTTTACTTTTATACCCCACTTTTTCCCCACTGACTTGCTCCTTTATCCCCCATTTACTTTTCTCTTTTTTCCCCACGATTTCCCCCCACGAGTTAACCTAAAGAAAAAGTTTTTTTTACTTTCTTCTCCTCCTCAAGGGCCACTGGCGAGCACTGTAGCCGCCGGCCACCGACAAGTATTATATCCGCCAGTGTATAGTACTGTAGCTCCGACGACAATTAAAAAGCTCAGGTGGTGTCTAAAAACACTCTGGTGACCAAAAAGTTAGAACCCTTTTTGTAAGTTTTCTTCCTTATAGTAATATTTGTTCATCAATGTCATCTTTACACATCTAGAGAAAATGAAGAAGAAGAAGAAAATTAACTACCAGAATGAGAAACAAAACCAAATGGCAGGGGGTGTCCCCCACCATATTCTAAAGAACCCCCTGCCATATTCTGAAGAATCTTACATGGCTGATAACCACTCGTCAATTCATGCTAAATCGTGCGGGGGGTACCCCCGCCAACTTGAAGACAGTAACTATAAAATGTTACTGTCTTCTTCGTGGCGGGGGGTGCCCCCCGCCATTTTTTGAAGAAACTTACGGGCCCGATAACCACCCGCCAATTCATGATAAATTGTAAGGGGGGTACCTCCAGCCAACTTGAAGACAACAACTTTAAAATGTTACTGTCTTCTTCGTGGCGGGGGGTGCCACCCGCCAATTTTTGAAGAATCTTACGGGGCCGATCACCACCCGATAATTCATGCTAAATTGTGCGGGGGGTAGGCCAACTTGAAGACAGTAACTCTAAAATGTTACTGTCTTCTTCGTGGCGGGGGGTGTCCCCTGCCATTTTTTGAATAATCTTACGGGGCCGATAACCACTTGTCAATTTATGCTAAATCATGCGGGGGGTACCCCCTGCCAACTTGAAGATAGAAACTATAAAATGTTACTGTCTTCATCATGGAGGGGGGCACTTATAATTATGTGAAATGGTGTATATTGTATTATTGAGTGCAATCAGCCTCTCTCTACATGCCTGATCATATGATTCTTTTTTACTTTGCAAGCTGCCATTTCTTAATAGTATCCTCCAGCAAGAACACCCCATGAGGGCGAGATCATTAGGTATTAATGTAGAGACCTAATTTCATTAAACAAATGGGACAATTGACAACGAGACCTAATTTTCATCAAAACTTGGTCACAAACCTATTTAAAGAACCTGATTACAAACTCAACCTATTCAACATAATTTTCCAAAGTCACAACGATTATCATTCAAAATATACAAACATTGAAAAGCACTCATGATAGTATAAAATGTCTGAGTACATGAAATTTAAATGTCTCAATGGCAGTAGTTTCTTCATCAATTTCCTATCTTTGTTCTTGTGTATTTGGATTTCCTTCTGATTCATCATCTCCAACTACATCTTCACCAACAACTCCATTTTTTGATTCAGCTCGTCGTCTCCTCCTATATGATGTTGTTGGGTGTCCTTAGCATCTAGTGTATGGAGAATCAAAGCAAAGGTTAGCCTCAATATTAGTTAATAGTTCTTTAATTAGTACAAATAAATGCATAAACGAAAACAAAACAAAAACAAATCCATTTTTGCATTCAATTTCATCAGATCCATGAGCAACCTCTCATGATAAGGTGAAGATAACAACATGCATATAGACACTAAATTTTTTACATTTAGAACACCACATGCAAGTACTGATCATTACCTAAACCTCATCATGTTTTACCCTTGATAAATGGTAAATGAAAAATGAGAAACCCCATCATGTTTTATCCCTGATAAATGGTCAACGACAAATGAGAAACAATTGTAGTTACTTCCCTACACCAAACCAAGCATCAAGTATGAAAAGTAATTCAAATCCCTGAATACAAAAATCAAGCGTCAACTAAAAGAAACAAAACCCCCCACCCAATAGTGCCTCCATCCCTCTCCTCCCATTCACATCTAAAGCAAAATCAATGACAATTTTATACTAATTGAAGTGACATTTTTAAGTTAGTACCTAACTAGACTTGAAAAGCTAAAACAAAACTCAGAAGACATTTTTAAGTTACAATCACTGAAGTGGCCTCACTTCATGGCTATAAAATTCTCTCAATTCCCTTAATTTTTTGTATCCTTCTTTAGAGAGGGGAAAAAATGGAAGTATGCCATAACCAATTTTTTAGTCAAGGCGATTGCCACGCATCCATAAATTCCAAAAAGTCTATATGATGTAATTCAATACTAATGAACAAATTAGGTCTAAAAGCAAATGTCAACATACAGGAGAAATGGTGGTGAAGATGATTCAAACAAAGAACTAAACACTCAAGCAAGTATTAAATGCATGCGTAAGGGTCTACTTTGAGAGGCTTGAAAGAAGAAATAAAAGATACATAGGAGAGGGAAAGCATAGTTTTTTCAGTAAAGTAGAAAAGCCTTTCTTTTTATAAATAAGACAAACCACTAATGAAGAAACTGATCTAAAACAATCATGGAAACAAGGAAGAACTGATCTAAATCCCTATATTATTGATGATAAGTTTTAAGTTTTATATTAAACTAATGTTAAAAATGACACATGCTAGTGCACCTTAAATCACACCCTTCAATCTAAAAAACCCTTAATTCCTAAATAGTGATAATTTATAGTTAACTCAGCCCTCAAATCAAATTCTATTTAAATCAACACTTATCAACACTCATACAAATCCTAGTTCACCATTATTTAAGCATTTTAACATTCCACTAATAAATGCATAAACAATCTGTGCATCATATAAAACATGAGCACTTAAATTTAACCGTAAGCATTTTGACAAACATCTAAAATACATAAACAAACAACAATTAGATTTAACATGAAACAAATCACTTCTACCATTAAGCATTTTGATAAACATTACATAATAAAAGACAAAATTTCTTCATAAAAAATAACTAAGTGATAGGAGGAAAAGATGACAACCTGAGGTAGAGGCATAAACAGATAGAGTTTTGGCCAATACCTCCTGACCAGAATCTGGGGGAAACATCTGGAGCCCTCGAAGCAGAGAGGCTGCAATTGGCAGAAGTGAAATCCTTGAGGTCCGATGCCTCGTACTTTAGTGACCCGAATGTCAGCTCGCCCTCATCCCAAACTCCATTTTTCTTGTTTTGCACCTACTGCTATTGCAACAGAGGAGGCTGAAGAGGGCCGGGACTCACGTGGTGGTCATGACCGGGGAGGAAACCGGGTAGGTTTTGGCTAGAGAAGAAAAGTGGCGGGTGAGGGCCGGGCAAATTGAATCGATTGGGATGTGGCCAGGGAAAATGTGGGAGGGGGAGGAGATTCTGTGGGGGTACACTTGAGTTAAAAGAACGATTGATATTATTTATGAGAAACAGGGTTTATATGAGTAATTTTATATGTTAAGTATGGGTTGTATAAGTAACGGGGGATACTAGGAACAAAATGGGATTGAAATAGCCACGTTCTTATCTTAAATCAGGGTATTATATGTGATTGGAGAGGGAGATGAGCTTTATTTTAAATTAGGGTATTATACGTGAGAGAGGGGATTTTGTTAGAAAAGTAAAATAAAAAGTACTGATATTTTTTGTGAAATGAGGCATTGAGGGGTTTATTAGGGTACATTATAGACGCGTTCATTAAATTGCAATCTAATTGAAAAATCCCGCAATTCTAGATGGTTTACAGGTTTGTTGTGGTTGGGGAGATGAGATAAACCCTGGCCTTGATGACGGATCTATCTCCAAGCTTAAACCCAGGCGTAAGGGGAAACCCCACCACCTGATTCCTACTCCTCTGAGCTCTTGGTCCAGCCTCGATGATCAGTGACCTGTCGACGACGCTTTCCATGTAGGCCGGATGGAACTCGGCGCCCCTCTTGGCCTGAAAGTGAGCCGCAGCTGGATCTAGAGCGAAGGCCAGCAGATGGAGCTGCCACACCTCCTTCGCCAGCCCCAGAAATAACTCGTAGAACTCGGTCTTGGGATGAGTCCACTCCATGACCAGCCTTCTCTGCTCCAAGCCCCCGAACAGCGACTCCTCCATCTTCGGATGCACCACGGCCAGAAACTTCCTGCAGCAGAACTTCCCGAATCGGCACCCGGGCAATATCTTCACCAGCTCTGCCGGGTCCATGGTCTTCATGTCGCGATACTGCGTGATGCAAGCATGCCGGAATTTGTCCCGGTGAGGGAAGCCCGCACTACCATTGTTATTGTCGTCGCTGATGCTACAGAAGGTTTCGTTCTCGAAGCCCTGGAAGATTTTACGGCTGACGAAGGACTCGAGGGCACGCTTGGCGCATTCCTGATCATAGGGAAGAGACAGTCCCACGGCCGCGTAGGCGTCAGCAGCAGGGCCCTCGATGGACCGGACGGCCGCGGTGACGTCCCAGCGGGCGGAGCTCATGAGGGAGAGTAGCACGGCGGTGAAGGATTTGAGAGCTCCTTTCACCTGGTCCATGGTGGATTCGAAGAGCTCTGGTGTTGGAGTTGAAGCAAATAACGAAGCAGCTGAAGATAGTACAGGAAACTAATTAAGCTCATGACACAAGAAACGTTTAATCTTATAATGAGATGTTATCTGTGATCTTTTTTCTTTCTACCTTGGCTGGTGCAACTCACTTTCCTGTGAAGCGATTGGAGCTTCCATTTCTTTCCAGTCTGCTGCTCAGAGCGTTTGAGTCTCACCTTCAGGCTTTCTACCTCCATCTCCTTCGCCTTCAACTGTTTCCTCAGCTCCTCCACTGCTGCTATGTGAGCACCGCATTGGTTCATCGTCATACTGGCGATCCACCTATCGCCCACAGTTCCCTTTAACTCCTCAGTTGATTTTTCCAGACGACTCAGCTCCACCGCCAAGGTTAAGTTAGGCGCCGTGATCTTCTCTGAGTCCCAGAGACTCTGTTCTTCCAGGAGGTTGACATACGCAGCCTTCACTGCCAACACTCCCTCCCAGACTTCTACCATTAGTCCTTCGCCCTTCCCCTCCTCATCATATTTGTCTGGCCTTCTATCCTCCGAACTCTCTTCTCCCGCTGGCCGTCGAAGCAGGCAGGAGCCGGCAACTCGCCGGATCAGTACTTGGGAGATGTGGGACACTTTGCCCTCAATTTCCAGCTGTTTATTCTTAGGATAAATCACGAGGTTCTTTCTGCACACGTATATTAAAGACGGAGAAAATGAATTAGCATTTTCCATTACAGCACTTTAAACACCAAAGAAGGGGTTTTTTTTGGCTGAAGAAGAGGGGGTTGCATGTTAAAAAAAGAACGTGGCTATTTAGACCTTATTTTTTTATATATTTTTTAAAATAAAAAAAATTGTGTATTTTTCTCTCCTCCGGTATTAACTCTAGTGGCTATAGGCATCAACTTTGGCAGCTATCGGCCAAATTTGGCCTGCTAGCCATCTTGTATTGCAGCTGCGACCAGTGAGTAGCCACTGGTCGCAGCCACTTAGATCCGGCTAGCTGCGGTGGCTGCGACCAGTACGCAGCTGGCCAGATCTAGCCAAATCTGGCCACTGGTCATGTTTAGGTCGTAACCAGCGTGCGGTCGGCTAGATCTGGCCACTGGTTGCGTCAATGCCGCAACTAGAGTGTGGCCAGCCAGATCTGGCTGCTGGTCACATCTAGGCCGCGACTAGCGGCCAGATCTGGCTAGCCGTGACCAGTGCGTAGCCACAACCAACGTGCAACTATTGGTCGCGTCGAGGCCACGACCAACACATGGTCTCAAGATGCGAGCAATGTCTAGCGGCCAGCCACTACCCCGCCTTGCCATGGTGGTCAGGGGTGATGCGGCTAGAGGTTAGTTGTGGGCCGCGGCCGGTTTGTGATTGCGACCTGTGGCCATGACCAACGGCCGCAACTAGCCACAACAATGAAAAAAGGTCACCGGCATTGATGCCGGCATCGAAGAAAAAAATAAAAAAAGAAAATAAAAATCGGAGGAAAAAAACTGAGATAAATATGGAAAATATAAATTTTTTTAATAAAAATTAGTAGGGTAAAAGAATAATAAAGACACATGAAAAAAAAGGGTCTAAATATCCATGTTCTATAAATAAATAGGAATAATAATTAATTTACCTGCCATTCGGCATGGACAACGTTGACAACCTTTTCTCCTCGTAAGGCTGTGTCGTTCCAGCTCCCTCGTTCCACTGGTCGGCGATTTTCTGCCTATAAAAAAGCAATAATAGCCACTTGAAGGGAAAATTATAACAGAGAGAATGGCTGAGAAGTTGAACTTAACGGAAAAGAACTTGCTAAGCTAGTTACATCCTGCATTTTTCATTTCCTTAAACTTGGGACAATGCATTCCGAGGCCTCCTGTCTGAGCTAGTTCTTTGTTTAGTTATTTTTTCTGCATAGTTATCCACCTTTTTATTTTAATTTTTTTACAAAATATTAGAAAATCAAATAAGAAGATATTAGAATGAACGTGTCTAGCTTGACTAGACTTCCTTACCAAAGGCATGTCTATCACTTTGAAAATCAATATGACTTTCCTTGTGAGTTAAATTAAAATATAAAATATTATATTCTCTATTTCTTAAATTAATAATTTTATTTAGAAAAAAAATATTTGTTCTATATTAATAGTTTTATTTTGTTAAATTTAAGTGGTTTGGTACTTAAAAAATGTATTATAAACTTATTTTTGCCTTTTAGATGTGGGTTTTACTATTTAATAAAAAATATCATTTTTTCATATGTAACTATTAATATATGATGAAGAGAGTATCACAAAAAATATAATTTGAAAAATAGCTCTCCTCATTACCCATGGTGAGAGTATGAGGAGGGTTGGAGAAGAAATACCCTTTAAAGAATTTTTTTGTTTTAAAATTAAGTGGTTGCCAAACATGCAGCAAGTATAGGTGATCAATAATGAGAGGCTCCATGCTCTCCCTTCACGTATTCACCTAGCACAAAGTATGGTCACGGTGGGGAGGTAAGTATAATATCTTCCTTTTAAGGGCAGTTATGTGTATCATGTAGTCTCTCATCTTGCATTAATAGCTAAAATTTAGAAGGGCCTGGGCTTATGCAGCTAAGCACGCCAAGCCATCACATCAGACATAGATACGATGGTGCACAACTGCATGAGCCTAAGCACTGCAAGCCATTAGATATAGATATGGTGGCTCGTGTTACTCCAGGCTTACCTACTCCTTGGTAACACGTGTCATTGGATCTAAATCTAACGGACGAAGATGCCGAGGCTCTTGTATACGTGCCTCTATATTAAGTGTTTCGATTTGAAAGGAAAACTTTTCCACTTATGAATTGATTAAAAAAGTAAGTGGATAAGGTAAAAGGTTAAATTATCTGAACTCTTTAAATATCATAAAATATTAAATATAAATACTTTAATTTCCCCCTCTTACCCACTCCACCCTTTGTTTTAGCCCGCGCACTCCACCTATACATAGTTTATAGATATTTACTATTTATATAATTGGGGTGGGTTAGCTAGAAAAAAGGGATTGTAGATTCCACATCTAATAAACGATTGTCAATGGATTAAAAAAACTTTTTTTTCTTTCGGATACTAAATGAAAAGGAGAACTTATATCTCCAAAATAGAGAGAGGTGCCATCCTCATCCCCTACGCCCCAAAAATAGAGTATTGCCATTTCGACGGACTTACGTGGATCTGCGCCAGCGCTGCAATTTCTCGAAGTACACGCACATCTGAGGCGACATCTTTATGGGGTTCCTAGTCAGTTGCCGGTGAGAGCTTGAACTTAATATTAACTATCAGAAGCAGGGTTGTCCATATATTTATAGGCTAGACAATATTAATAGGCTAGATAAGATTAAAAAGAGACAGACCTTTCACATGTTGATAAATTAAAAAGGGCCCACAAGGAAGCAGATGAGTCGTAAATCATTAGACGGAGCACCACGGGCACTAGCGTCCATGCCATTAATTTGTAGCTTTGTTTGTGTTCTTTGCAGGAGACGAATATGGAAACGTCAGGTATTATTAATGTCGGATAATGTCCTTAAGTGGTATTAGCACTGTAGTCTGTAGCACGTCAACATTATGCACATTAATTAGTTCGATGTATGGCATGGGTGAGGCCCGGGATGCATGGTTTTTAGTCAGATCATAACCAAGTTTAAATTATTCTTTTTACGATAAAATATTTAGAATTATCACTAAGGTGTAACAGAGTAAAATACATATAAATATTTATTTTTTTATTAAAAATTAGTGCATTCTAGCTCTTTTCATTGGTCTAAAATGATAGCATAACAAAAGAGGGTAAGGAGTTTCAAAGTGGGGTCAATTGATGGACCCATATTGTATTTTTAGACCAACCCAACAAACTCATCAAAAGGAGGATATAATAGAAATTTCAATGCCATAGTCATCTGATTCCATGGATACACACAGATCCGTTCCTAGATGAGACCCAACTCCCCCACAGACCATAGTGCTCCCACAGTTCCGTGACTGTTCCACCACGCCCTAGAAGTATCATGTTGTCATTAAGGACTAGGACGGGAAAAGGCCAATATGAAAAATTGTTGAGCCCAAAGCTGTGGGAGCTGTGAGGATGCTTTATGCTGCTTAAGGCCCAAGATCGTCCACCCATCAAGTCAAATGCACAAGCTTGTCGTATAAATCGACAAAATATCTTTATGTATAATAAAAAACGTGTGTTTAGTAGAACATATCTGCACTAGGTCCCTGTTCTTTTTTTGGCTTTTGCTATATGGTACCTCAAAGACCACAGTGAACGCGTTGGGATGAGTGTGTTGCTCATCTTTGATCTTACTTACCAATTACCATGTCTTGGCTCTCCGATTCACCGCGTGATCGTTGTATATTGAGGCAATCTTTCGATCAAAAGTAGACAAATATTCACACACATTTAGAAAGCCCCTGTTCCTGGAAACATAAGCTGCGTGGCAGAGGGACGTCGACATATAAAACATAAAATACTAATACGCATAAGGTTGCGCAGGTCACACCCAATGTGGTAGAACACATCAATTATTACTACACGTTGTCGTGATTCGAGGTACACGGCAGAGCCAAATCCACGCTGGGGTGGTGGCCACGGATCAATTTTTTAGCACTTTAGATTGTGTGGTACATTCGTTGTGTATATTTCAGAAACACCAACCTGGTCCCTGGTTTCCATACACATCCACCTGAAGATGGTCCAAATGATGCAATATGATGAGGGCCACACCCTTTCAAGAGGAGGACAATTGATCGCTTCCCAAGTACTGTAACTATTGAATTTGAATTTTGGTGTGAAATAAATTTTTTGACGGTGAGATGTTCGATCTGCTAATTGGCCTGTTCGATCGCCCCATTTAATCGACTGTTGCCTCAATCAATCGGGGTAACAGATTTCTAAAAAAATAAGTCACAATTATTAGCGCGATGGGATAGATTAATAAAGAGCCATTTCAGCTTTGGATGGTTTTATTACTTAACAGAAACATTGGGATAGACATAAATAACACAGAGAACAAAAGACATTAACTTTTCTTCTCTTTTGCTATCTTTTTGAAAAATCTCTAGGAGTGATTCATTCTCCTTTTTTTCTAAAATTGGATATGTGACTGAGCAATAGAGTCTACCCTGATTGAGATCCACTCTCTTTGAGTAGAAGTGCACCATCAAATGGGCAGTGTGGTTTGTTGTGTCTCAGGAATGAAATGCAGTGGAATGCTTGTACACGAAGGGTGGCGTATCTGTTTCAAGGACAACATGTAACGTGCCTCGAACCTGGTTCATAATTCTCTTCTTTATGATATTTAATATATATATATATATGTTTATGTGTGTTGATTTGCATGATAATTATATTTTGTATTCAATCTGCCCTCATTAATGTGACAATCCCAACAATCTTGAAACATATATTGTGATTTTGTTGATTGAATACTACTGCAATTATGGGTGTTGACAAATCTCTGAAACATGAGAAGTTTGATGGAAAAAATTTCATGAGATGGTAGACAAAGATGAAATTTTGGCTGACACAATTGAACATATTCTATGTGGTTTCTGATACTATTGCTGATAAAACTATGCCTTCTGAATTTGATAAGACTGCTAGTTCTTCTGATGTTGGAATTGCTAAGACTCATGAGAGTGAGAAATTCAAACAAGATGATGAACTATGCCATGGTCAAATTCTTAGTGTTTTGAGCAATGAACTGTATGATTTGCATGTGAACACTAAATTTGCCAAAGAATTATGGGATATTCTTGATAAAAAATTTTGAAAAGAGCATGAAGGGGAAGAAAAATATGTTGAGGGAGAGTATTTTGACTATAAGATGGTTGATAACAAATCTGTTAGAGACCAGGTAGTTGAAATATAGAATTTGGTAGCTAAGATCATTGGGAAAGGAATTTCCGTTGATGAGAGGCTCCAAGTTCCTGCTCTTATCGACAAACTACTACCCTCATGGCAGGATTTCCAAATTACCTTCAAGCACAAGAGGGACGCAATGTCCGTTGATGACTTAATGGTGGCCATTCAAATTGAAGAGAAGCACATGGGTAAGATGAAAGTCTTGCAAGGTTCTTCTTCTATGGCCAATGATAGTGCTCAAGCTAATGTTGTGAAAGGGAAACCCAAGTTTTTTGGTAACAAGAAGAAGAACAAGAAGTTTAAAAATCAGCCTCTCAAACCTAGTTTTAATATCCAAAAGGACAAGAAGTTGAAAGTTTACTGGGTTTGTAGGAAACCTAGACATTTTGCAAACAAGTGCAAAGAGAAGAAAGGCCAATACTAGAGTCATGGTGGGGCTGCATCTTCTGCTCAGGTTAATGTGGTTATTTCAGATGACAGGTTAGTAATAACTAATTCTGAAATTAACTTGGCATGTTAACCTACTGATTGGTGGGTTGATACAGGGGCAACTGTTCACATCGGTGTTAATGTTTCTTCTTTTTCTTTTTATCAGGAAGTAAAGGATATGACAGTGACGATGGGGAACTCCTCTGTGGCTAGAGTTCATGGAGTTGAAATTGTGGACATCTGGTTTACATCGGGGAACACGCTGACGCTCCATAATGTGTTGTATGTGCCAAGTGTGAGGAAGAACCTGGTTAGTGGTGTGCTTCTTAGTAGAGAATGATATAAACTAGTGCTTGAGTCAAATAAAGTTGTAATAACTAGACATGATACTTTTGTTAGTAAAGGCTATGTGTGCGATGACCTCTTTAAATTAAATTTGGTTTCTTGTAATAACTCTTTATTTCAAGTAGATGACTCTTTAATTTGTCATATTGATTCTTTTGATATGTGGCATATGAGGCTAGGACATGTGAATTTTCAAATCATTAAGAGAATGATAAATCTTGATTTGATTCTTACATTGCATGTTGAATCTCTTGATAAATGTGAAGTTTGTGTTCAAGCAAAACAACCAAGGAAACCATATAAATCTATTGATAGATCTACATGCTTGCTTGATTTAATTCACTCTAATATTTGTGAGTTGAATAGATTATTAACTAGGGGTGGTAGGAGATATTTCATTACTTTTATTGATGATTACTCAAAATTTTGTCATGCATACTTGCTTAAGTCTAAAGATGAGGCTTTTGAGAAGTTTAAGGTTTATAAGATGGAGGTTGAGAATCAAACTGAGAGGTGGATCAAGAGACTATGGTCTAATCATGGTGGGGAGTATTGTTCTCTTGAATTTTGCAAATTTTGTGAAGATCAAGGAATAATACATGAAACCACATCCCCTTACTCTCCTCAATCTAATGGTATGGCTGAAAGAAAGAATAGAACATTTATAGACATGATAAATTCTATGTTTTCCTCTTTGGGTTTACCTAAAAATCTATGGGGAGAAGCAATGCTTTCAGCATATATAATCTTAAACCGTGTGCCTCGTAAAGGACAAAATGTAATCCCTTATGAATTAATGAAATGAAGAAAACCAAGTTTAAAGTTCATTAAGGTTTGAGGATGTCTTGCTAAAGTTAAAATCCCAAATGTGAAGATGGACAAGCTAGGTTTTAAAACTTATGATGCTGTGTTCATTGATTATGCACAAAATAGCATAGCTTATTAGTTTTTAGTAATTGGGTTTAATAGGCAGGATTATACTCTCAATACTATTAAGGAGTCCGATGATGCAACATTCTTTGAAAATGTATTTCCTATGAAGGAAAAGGAGGTTGTAGAAGATTCGGGAACTAATGTAGATGTTAGGAGATCTAAGAGAACTAGGATAGAGAAGAACTTTGGGGATAACTTCTATACTTTCATGGTGGGGAATGAGGATCCTTTGACTTTTAATGAAACTATGTCATCTAGCAACGCTCTTTTATGGAAGGAAGCAGTACAAGTGAGATGGATTCAATACTTACACATGGGATGTGGGTTTTAACGAATCTACCTCCAGGGTTTAAACCAATTAGATGCAAGTGGATAGTCAAAAGAAAATATTATCCTGATGGATCTATTGAAAAGTACAATGCTAGACTAGTGGCTAAAGGATATAATCAAAAGGAAGGTGAAGATTTCTTTGACACATATTCTCCTGTGACCATGATAACTACAATTCGAGTGCTTCTTGCATTGACAACTCATTATAACCTCGAAATTCATCAAATGGATGTCAAAACAATATTTTTAAATGGTGAATTAAAGGAGAAAATTTATATGAAGCAACTTAAAGGTTTTGTAGTTCCTAGATAAGAAAGAAAAGTATATAAGTTAGTAAGATCTCTCTTTGGTTTAAAACAGACTCCTAAACAATATCATCAAAAGTTTGATGATGTTCTTCTTTCTAATAACTTTGTTGTTTGTACTTTTGATAAATATTTGTATTGGAAGTCTTTTGATCATTCTTATGTAATGTTATGCTTGTATGTGGATGATATATTACTGTTTGGTGCTAATATGGCTCATATCAATAAGGTTAAGGGCTTCCTTAACGAGAATTTTGACATGAAAGATTTGGGTCTTGCAAAGGTCATGTTGGACTTGAAGATTGATAGGACTTCTCAAGGAATAGTTGTGAGTCAATCACACTATGTGAAGAAAATTCTAAAGAAGTATGAATACTTCGATAGAAAACCTGTCAATAGGCTATATGACGCAAGTCTCAGACTCAAAAAAAATTGTGGGGAAAGTGTATCACAACTTTGATATTCACAGCTAAAAGGAAGTTTAAGTTATCTGACTAACTGAAGTAGACTGGACATCCTATGTTGTGGGAAAACTAAGTAGATATATTAAGAGCCTAATGAAACTCATTGGACTGCCATTGAAATAATTTTCAGATATCTGAAGGGAAGTGTCAACTTTAGTTTACATTATTCCTGGTTTCCTGCTATATTAGAAGGATATAGTGATGCAAATTGGATATCAGATTCTGATGAAACTAAAGCTACTAGTGGTTATGTGTTTACACTATGTGGTGGGGCAGTTACATGGAAATCTTCTAAACAGACAATGATAACAAGATCTACTATGGATGCTGAGTTAGTAGCTCTTGATAAAACTGGTAGAATAGGGGAATGAGTTAGGAATCTTTTAATAGATATACCCTGGTTAAATAAGACAATGCCTGGAATATTGATTCACTGTGATAACCAATAAGCTCTTGATAAGGTTAAGAGTAAGAATCATAATAAGAGGTCCTCCAGGCATATTGAACTAAGGTATAAAATCTTGCTTAAGTTGACTACTTTAGGAGTCCTTACCTTAAGTTTCATATGATTAGTGGATGGGCAAATCCTTAACTCATCTAGAGGAATGGGGCTGAAAGCCTATGATTAAGTCATCGTTAGTAGCAACATAATCTCTCAGCGTGGAGATCCCACAATGAAGATTCAATGGGTAAAAATACGTTGATGTATGACTTGGAGTGAGTACTATTAAATAAAATATGCTCATTCCTGTGTTATGATGAGAGTGCTCTTAATGCATATGGAAAAAGGTTGACGAAAGTCTTAATGCAGTTAAGGCTTATATAGCAGGGTGTCGTTATGCATATTACCCTTGGAGACTGTCACCTATATGAGTGCCACTGAGGTCGCAGTTAAAGAGAACATGGGCTTGTTCTCCAACGTGCAACTCATGAAAAGATACAAGGTGCATGGCTGTAAAGCGCTACCCCGAATGATCTTGAAAAGGGAGTTACTCCAATTGTTAGGTTTGTCAAAGCTCTTACTTTAAGGTTCAAGTTCAAGACTTAGTTCACTTCAAACTTGTGAGAGTGGCGGCTGACCCAACTAGGTGTATGTTCAAACCCGCAAGGTACCTTTCGTCGAAAAATTGGAGTACTATTGCTCAGTGTCCTATTTTGTGTTTTGTAAAGTTTTTTTTGTGTATGTAGATAAGTTTTATTTCATGTCATGGTGGGGTTATTGAATTTTGACGTGAAATAAAACTTCTGACGTTGAGCCATTCGATCGGCCAGTCGCCTGTTCGATCGGCTGTTGCCCCGATCGATCGGGGTAAGGAATTTCTGAAAAAAAATAAGTCGCAATCATTTGCGCGATGACATAGATTAATAAAGAGCCGTTTCAGCTTCGGATGGTTTTATCACTTATCAGAAATGTCGAGATAGATAGAAATAACATAGAGAACAAAAGACATTAACTTTTCTTCTCTTATGCTCTCTCTCTAAAAAATCTCTCGGAGTGATTCCTTCTCCTCTTTCTCTAAAATTGGAACCTGTGACTGAGCAATAGAGTCTACCCTGATTGAGATCCAGTTTGTTTGAGTGGAAGTGCACCATCTAACGGGCAGTGTGGTTCGTTGTATCTCAGGAACGGAACGCAGTGGAATGCCTATGCACGAAGGGCGGCGTATCTATTTCAAGGACAGCGTGTAACACGCCTCGAACCTGGTTCATATTCCTCTTCTCTATGATATTTAATATATATATATATATATATGTTTATGTGTGTTGATTTGCATGATAATTGTATTTTGTATTCAGTCTGCCCTCATTAATGTGACAATCCCAACAGTAACTGAAACTCCACAATCAAGAACTTGATTAAGATGGAGTTATGGAATTAGTTACAGTAATTTAACTATATATACATATATTATGTATAAGAAAAACTCTTACCCATTCTCTATAATTTTCTCTTAATATGATATTCCAAGAATTCTTGGCCGACATCACGTCAGTGCCTAAGAGAACTCTTTTTTAGGTCCGTTCTTCCTCCCTATTTACTAATCATGAACATGAAACAACTAGGTCCTCAAGTCATGCTACTAAGTATGTTACAACTTTAAAAGAATTGAAGTAACTCAATTGTACCTCGTTGCATCATGAGGCAAAGGTGCTGGAGAAGGATTTACTGATGAAAAATTTTATATGTACCCAAAGCATGGAATACATTTGTTGCAATTGGCCAAAAAAAATGGGGTGGATTTTAAAAAAGAGTTTTTCCCATATTGTCGGGTCAAAGAAGGAAAAATTCCATATTCTCTGGATTTTAAATGGAAATGCCATATGACCTATTTTTGGACCAAAATACCCTTAGGTTTCAACTATATCAGGTTTTAATATAGAGAGTAATATATGAACACCGGAACAGTGGCACACCGTTCTGGTATACTGGTAGTCATCGGTGGCGAACGGAACTCACTAGCGGGAGCTCACTAGTGATGACTCACCGGTGAGAGTTGATGAACAAAAAAAAGCATTTTTTGTCACCACATACACTGTGTGAGTGCTTCAAAGGTTGTACTTCGCAGAAACGATCATTCTTTCACACCGATCATGGATAGGATCGGTATTTGCATCTATTATAATGGAGAGGTAGGTACTGACGACATGTATATTGGTGGAATGACACAGTTGATGAACATTCATCGGTCGGTGAGCTTTGGCGAGTTGCTGGGGCAAGTCAAAGCACGACTTTTCATCAATGGTAATATCAATTTGAAGTATTTAATTCCACCATCCCATTCAACCATGATATATGAATTACAAGACGATGAGGACCTCCAATAAGTGTTCTCCATTCATAAAAAAGAGAATAAGGAGGTGTTATCATTATATGCTGAGATGAAACAACCTGATAACAGTTATAAATCACCATCACCCTCCATAGAAAGGAACCAAATAGTCAATAGAGTTGAATCACCTGTTGTAATGGCTCATTCCAGCTCTAATGTTGGATTTCATTCCAGATTCAATGAAACTTAGTTCACCTTTAAAACTGTTAGGTAACAACAAATCTTTAGATTATATGCAATTGGAATATTTCGTGTACTCAAGACCACAATATTGAGCATATCGTGCTAAGGGTAAATCATATTGTGTGAAGTAATAAACATGACGCATAATATATCGCATTAGTAATTACACAATATACACGTGCGATATAGCAATTATGAGTTGTAATGTAGATATAATAACACGACATGCATTTATGTCATGGTTTTGATAACACATTTTTTTAACATGATAATGTGCAATGCAAATTGGGAGAACCGAGAAACTTGCCCTCAACAAATCCATGCCAATAATCTTTCACCAATCCAACTAGTATAGAACCTGAAATAGAGGAATGGTCACCAATGATGGGTGGGACAAGGACTTCATTTGATAACTACGAACCTCTATACAGCCCTTGTAATTACGATGCTGGACAAGGCGAAGAAGTTGAAAATATGTGGGGTGAGGATCTGTGGCACGATAATTATATAGTTGACATGGAATGTATGTCTAACCACAAAGAATTTGGAAACAACGAGGTTCCTAGTAACGTCGATGTTGAGGGGAAGGCAGATTGGGATACAGTCGATGATTTAAACATGTTGGAACCAAATATTGGTGAAGGCTAGCAAATGACGGGTAGTTTGCAAGCTAAGGATTACCAGCAACTCCTCAAATTGGGTGCACATTTTTTAAGCACGTTGCATTTCATGAGGGTCTTGATCGACTTAGCAATAAAGGTGAATTTAACATATCGTGTTGTGGATAAAAACTGAAATGCGCATGCCCAAAGTGCTCCAATGATTCTTGTAACTGGTACATAAGGGCTTCAAATATAGGAGATCATGTGACTATCACGAGGTTAATGTCGACTCATTCATGTGGAACCCAAAGGAAGTCAACTGACCATCCCCTAGCATCACACCTTTGGATAGCAAGAAAATGTTATGGCCTCTTTAAAGACTCAGTGGACATTACACCTAAGAGCATAGCAAGTTATATATCGAAGCACTCGGCAGAACTGCCAACTACAAGAAATACTGGCGCGCAAGTAATGCATGAAAAGAATCAAAGTGTTGATTTAGTGTCACGATATGTTAGTCTAGCGTGTTATCGTTTACACACTTAAACTATAGTTGGAATATGCACTCACACGACATACGTCAATATCGTGTAACCATAAACATGACCAGTCATTGTGTATGATTTCGATCACACGAACATAAAATGCCATGTCGTATAACATTTACTAAATTGTATTCGGTTGTGTAGGTAAAGCTATGATTGATTTATAGATGGTGACCTAGTCAAATCCTACCGCTTACTTTCTGCTTACGGGAGGCATATAGAATATATAAATCTGAGAAGTGTAGTTGTGTCAGTGAGATCATGTGATATTCTAAGACCTATGGGTGGGTACGATTTCAAAAGAGTATTCTGGATGTTTGGCCCGGTTGCGTGAGCTTTTAGAACAACCCTGAGGCCGTTGCTAATGGTTGATGCAACTTTCTTGAAACGAAAGTATCCTGGACTGCTATTGATAGCAACTATACTAGACGAGAACAACAATATGTTGTGGGTTGCATTTGCAGTGATTGAAAATGAGTGCGAGAAAACTTGGTGCTGGTTTCTTGAGTTGCTTAGAAATCATCTATTCTCTGATTCTCTAGCTGAGTTGGATACAATCGTTTATGGTAGATAGAAGGGTTTGGCAAATGTTGTGAAGAAGTTTTTCCCATTTACACACTACATATATTTCATACGTCACATGGCAGCAAACATACCGGACAGATTCAAGGACAACTACCTAAAGAATCAGCTCCATGTTGCAACCGAAACGTTTAGACAGAATGTGTATGATGAAACAATGAACAACATTAAAGAACATAATCCAGAAGTATATGCTTGGCTAAATAAGATAGGCTTGGAGCACTGGGCCAATGTATCATTTCCCGGGAAAAGATATGGGACCCTTAGCTCAAATATGTCTGAAAGTGCAAATACAATGTTCAAAAAAGTTAGATCAATGCCTATAACTCGTTTAATTGAGCACACGAGGGAGCACACAACAACATTATTTGAAAAACGTTGGAATATGATGGAAGAGTTAACCCCATTTGCCAAAAAACACATTGAAAACAGGTGAGAAGGAGCCAAGAATGTGATTGTATTGCTTGTATCAATGTATGAATTCTAGGTTAACTCACTATATCACAAGGTACATTGCATTCATATGGCGATGTACATAGCGTGTGTTTGTTTATGCGTAAGGCTTCATATCGTGTTAGTTTAAACACATTAGTTCATTCATTGTGTAAGTAGATATGATTTTACTTAATGATCGTATGGCACGTCAAGTAATCGAGAACATGAGAAAGTTGTTTATCGTGCGCTCATACTCACGATATTTTCTTCACAGGATGTGGTTAACCTGGTTGATCGTACCTGCACATGTGGAAGGTTTCAACATCTGAGTCTACCATGTAAGCATGCAATCGCAACAATCAATAATAGACACTTCTATGTGTTTGAGTACTGTGAAAGATGGTGCTCTATTAAAATGTATAAACTGATCTATCGAGAGGCCTTTCACCCAACGAAGGATTGGCACCAATGGGCACTGATTGGAGTTATGCATACATTCAGCCCACCTATCCCTCAAAAGCAGTGGGGGCGTGCATGAAAAAATCGGATAGAGACATGCGGTTTGTTGGGTCATAGCCACAAACGATGTACCTGCACACAAGGGGGCCCCCCAATGTGGCAGATGTCCCATCGACAAGCTGAAGGAGGTCAAATAATAACATACACAATCGGTGTAAGGAAGGGGTGCATCAATCAGGCTTACCTTTTCCACCCCCATTCTTCTGCTGAAATTTTTTGTATATACATCGTGTTATCAACAACACAAAATTTGTAATTAACGTGTTCCTAAAAACATGAAATGTTGTATGTAGGGTATACTCTAGTTGTATCATGTAATCGACAACATGACCAAAAGGGATTATGTGTTACTAATTACTTTATAATATCAATCGATTATTAATTCTTTTGTCAAGAGTGTCCACATCTTACATGATATTGGTCATATCGTTTGTTCAAACCCACGATAATTCCATGATCGTAATGATCCAATTCCCGAGGTGTTATTCCCAAAGCATCAATACCTTCAATAACCCGGTGGTCTATAACCGTCCAACCCTGCCTATATATATTAGGGTTAGGGTTTGCAGAATGCTCACTCATTGGTTCTTTATGGAGATGGGTCATTCGGGAGATTACTTAAGCGACGGCTGGTGAAGCGGCTATATATATATGTGGATTCAAAATGTTCTTTTTTGTTCTAGTTGAAATACAAATACAAATTTATTTCTTGTTTTTCTTTTTTCTATCACACAAATGAGCAGTTTCGGAAACAACATATGAATAAAATGGGTTGCACCCTATATATATGCTTGCATTGGCAATGAAAATTGGATAACTGGAAACTAGAAATTGGAAAACTAGAAACTGAAAAATGGAAAAGTGGAAAACTAGAAACGTGAAAATTGGAAAACTAAAAAACTATCAAACATGATAAACTAGTGTTCATACTGTAACAAAAACTCATGCAACTTGCAAATATAAATATCATTGATAGAGAACTTGGGATTTGTATACAATTGAGGTCTCAAAAACCCTTTGTGTATGTAAGATACATAAAGAAGGAACTATGACTATGAATCACTGCATACAAGTAATATCAACAAAAAATTGTTTATGTATACCTTTTATATCCACAAAATTACATTTGTCTCTAAACATGTATCATATTTCAAACTCTGAACTGAAATATTGGAAACTGTCACCTCTAACATCCATGTTGGAAGGTTGTCACATACCTTCTGCACTATGATTGCCTGAGTTCATCAACTTCGCTCGTTTATGATTTCTGACTGCTGGAGGTTCTCCTATATGCATTCTACCTCTGTCTTCACTGTCATTGCCATCATGATGCCTAACTTGGAACTGACAAGTAGCTCTGTTGTGTTCATACCCTTACATTTACTGCACTTGACCATTCTCTTTTTTTTTGCCGTGCGATAGTAATTGCTTCTTCTTTGGTTGTCCTGTAGGAATCCTTTAATGTAGAGGCTTCAATTGAATTACCCTTACAAAATTTGGTGTATCCCATTGACCTTTATATAGAACAAGGTATATGCCACACTTGTAAACCTATCATATTAGTAATCCAGTTTTCTACTTTTCTAGTTTTTCAGTGACTAGTCTTCCAATTTTCCAGTTACCCAAAAAATCTTACTAGTAGAAACTATGTAATACCCAATATATAACCAACCCAAAATAACATTTTTCATCAGGTAACACCTTTCTCATCATCCCAAATAACATGAACCAATCTACTTGGTGGAAGGTAATATTTGAAGCTAGAAGTTGTGACGTATTAGAGAAAAGAAGTAGAGAAGAGGAAGCAACTAGTCAAATGAAAACACGAGGAAGATGAACATACCCAGGAGTAGGAAGCCATACGGGAGATAAAACCACAGCGAGATGTAGTACGGGAGAAGAAGAAGACATCTTCCTAGACTGAGCGACCATGTTTTTCCTGTCAGGTTGTCATATGATGAAGGAGAGGGTAGTTCAGTCAAAGCCTTCACATATTTGTAAGCTCCCACGTGAGTAAGTTTACTTTGGTAAATAGAAGATAGTTGCTCACACTTTGGTTATTTCACTTAAGTATGAGTTTGCTTTGGTCAATTCCTCTTTTAAGAATTACTTGAAGCATAAGCGTAAGGAGATGAACATGGAGGACATGATTGTAAGGTTGAAGATAGAATAGGATAACCATGCTTCTAAAAAGAAAAATAGGGTGATTGCATGAAAATCAAAGTCAATGTTGTAGAACAAGAGGAGAAAAATAACAACTTTGATAATAAGAAGATGAAAAATCCTGAAGAGCAATTGATCAACGACTCCAACAAAGCTAAGTTCAAAGACAAGTGTTATGTGTGTTATAAGCAAGGCAACGAGGCTAAAGATTGTCTCAAGTGGAAAAACAAGAGGATTCTAAGACAAAAAATGAACAAGCCAATGTGACTAAAGGGGAGAATCTCTCCAATAATGTGAGTAACATCAGCCTTTCTGCTGTGATTTTTGAAGTGAACATGGTCACTAATGTAAGAGAATAATGGGTGGACACTAAGACCTCTCGTCATATGTCCTAAACAAGAAAAATGTTCTCTACTTATCAACCAGTAAAAAATGGTGAACATCTTTTCATTGGTGAATTCTTCAACAGCCAAGGTTGAAGGTACTGAAAAGTTGGTGCTAAAGATGACTTCAGGTGAGGAACTCATTCTCAACAATGTGTTGTACATGCCAAAAATTTGAAAAGCTTTACTTTTAATGGTTCCTATAGCTTGAATTAATTTAAGCGGGATATTGCAAAATACTCTTAATAATAATCACCTATATGAGTGTGAAGAGGGCATTTCCATGAGGATTTTAAGGCTGAATCTTTTAGAGCACTCATGAAAATCAGGTTTATTTAGAGCCAAAATGAACACAATCATGAGAACCACGTTGTGTTTGTAAACTAATTGTGTGAATTTTATTTTCTTGGTTTACACAAACGACTGAGTATTTCAAGATATCACATCAATGATTAGCTAGTAGACCCGATAGTATTTCACAATGGAAAGTTTAAAACCAAAAACTACCATTTTCCCATGTAGAAATTTTTCAATATTTTGCTCTCACTTTTTATCTGCATTATTTTGCATAGTTATCTAGTCAAATTTTATTCATGTGAAGGATTATTGGAAAGTGATTCACCTACTTCCATGTGAATGAGAGCACATATATAAATCAGTTAAAGGTTATGAATAGTCCCACATCACGGTGGTTGTATATAAGGCATAAATTTAGCCTTTAAAGCTAAACTCATGGGCAACCCAATTTTGTGGGGGAGATACATGTTGGACCCATGCACTTAGGTAGGCTAATCCTACACGCGTGCGTGCTGTAGTTTGTCCGACTATCTCAGTTCGGTTTACACACATGGCTGATCGGGTTGGGTTGAGTTTGGTTAAGTCAACAAGATAATTATTTTTGGGACAAATTTATTTAGTTCTTTCTTAACCCAAAATAGGTCTGGTTTTCTCTTAACTAAAATGTGTCCATTAAAGGGTGGATGCATCTGTCTAAAAAAGATGGGTTGTCTTCAACGAAATTACTTATAAAACACTAAAAATATTTTTTATGAAATATCCTATACTTAGCTTTTATTAATGTCTTCTGTGAGATCAATTGTATGAAGCTAATTTACATTATACACTATATAAAGGTGCTTCTATAATATGTAGATGTTATATTCAAAGATAACCGCCCAAATAAGCACCATGTCTTATTTGATCGCAACAATTATCAATAGTTTAAGGCCCAACATACTTGTAAAGACTAAACATTTATATAGATTATAGTATGAAACAACAATCTAACTAAAAATTCCCACAATCCTTGATGTTTACATGTTAGAATAAAATACAGTAGATTTAGCCATACATGTAATCATTAGAGCCTTCAATCAAGCTTAATCCCCTTGAAGAAGCTTTGTCTCTACTAATCCTCTTCAAATTCACACAATGAGTTTTTGGTTTAAAACTTGATTGAGAATAATCTCGCTTAAGGCATTGTATTAGTGTCATGCCCCGGCACTGCCCGGCCCAAGCTGAACCCGGTCCAAGGGCTGAACCAATGCACTGGGGCGACAGATTGAAACGATTGAAGAAAAATAGCGGAAGACTTGTGCCCCAACTATATGCAATCTAATTTATGGAGTCTACGCACTACTTTGAGCAAGAGTAAATAGATAAAACCAAAGAGTTAAACTCTAATTAAATCATAATCTCAAACCCACATACTAATAATTCATAGCCACACACTTGGCTCCAAAACAAGTCTCGAAGAAACTAAAAACATAGTATCTTACAAATCTAAGATAAGGATCATCCACAACGTTCTAACATCAAAATAAGATAAACGAAGAGACATGCAAAACTAGGAGCCTCCACGACTACTCCCAAGCTCTTTCTGACCTTTTCTCATATAGAGGATCCTGTCCGTCTGCGTGTCACGCCACACAGCCCCAAAACAAAACAAGAAAGTGGGGTGAGTATAAAAACTCAATAATGGTTTTGAATATAACTATAATCACTAGAAAACACATCAGCATGACGATGAAGCAAATCGAATCTATGATTAACATGCTATACCACTTTCTGATCTTACATTCATATTACGTAAACCTGCATAATAGTGTCTTAAACACACCATTTTTTATCATGCATTCATATCACATAAACCTACATAATAGTGTCTCAAACACACCATTTTTTATCATGCATTCATATCACATAAACCTGCATAATAGTGTCTCAAACACACCATTTCTGATCATGCAATCATATCACATAAACCTGCATAATAGTGTCTCAAACACACCATTTCTGATCATGCATTCATATCACATCTAATTTATTCACCCTACACGACACACGTGTCAACACATGATACACAATTATGCATAACATTCATAATAGACTTGCATCCATACAAATGGGGAATGCTTCCATCAAGGAGTAAACACAAGCATTGCCACACAGGCAAGACACGGTCAAGGCCACAAAGGCAAGACATGGTCAAATTTCCACACAGGAAATGTAAATAAGTTGGGGTTATCAATCCCTAAAGCTGCTTGCCCTAGACGATCTTGGCCACGGATGTCCTATTTTCACACAGAGAATCTAGAGCAGGGGTGTTCGACCAAGGACATCTCCTACGGAGGGGAGAGTCGTAATTCCCATACAGAGAACCCTAGAACACGTGGTGGCGGGTGCACACGGCATACCACACTGGATTCTTAGGGTCCAAATGACACTCATAGTAATAATCTCAAATCCGCAAGACAAGTACACAACTCATCCCCACATAATTCTATTTCCTAGACTCAACCCGGGGAGTATACACGTTCCACACAGGAACTTAAATTGAAAACATGTCCTTTCAGACCAACCAAGTTTCGATTAATTCACTGAGCGATTAATCCGGCACACAATCTCAAACATTGCATACAATCGGTTAATTCTAGTTAAGCATCGGTAAAACTTCGTCCATGAATAGCGATCTATGATACATGCTAACATGATACATCCGTGAGCAAGACCAACGTGAGTTCCAACACATGGAACGTGGTCCTAATCAGTCCCCTCATGTATCATAATCACCTCATAATTAACTACAATGTCATAGTAAATTCCCCATACGTGTGCGATCATGCATATCTAAGCATGCAATTAATGCTTTGATATAAACTCATAAGGCAACCTATGCATGCTTAACCCATTCAAAATAATGAATTCTAACTAAAATCACAAGCAAAATCCACCATAAAGCTTCAATCTATCCATGTGAAATTGAACATTCTCATCCACAACCATGATTTTTCCACACATTAAGCTACGACATGGCGCATCCATCACCCATAAATCATACTCATTATAGGAGAACTCATCCCACCATTTTTTCTCATAACATCCCTGCTGAAAACATATTCCAATCACAAGAATTGTCAATATGCACAAGTTCAAGGTACTTCAATATCAATATGCATAACTATCAACATAATATCATGTCACAAGACTAAAACACATTCCATAAATTTTTCATCATCAATTCTACACCTCAGTAGCCTAATATAATCATATAATACCTCTCATAACCATTAGAATCATCAAATGAAGTAAAACATTGAAATGTGCATAAGTTTCAAAAATAGCAAAAACTGTCGTGCATCCGTTCGAACGCCCTACAGGGCCGTTCAATCTGCTATACTGCAAATCAGTCAAAATGTAGTGTTTCCATTCTAACGCCCTGGCAGGCCGTTCTAACACCAACACAACAATTTTGACCATCTTCATTTCGAATTTCAAAACCGAAACACCATGAACACACCTTCAAATCTTCATCCATGGTACCAAACATTATCAAAAACTCATGAAACCTTCCAGAACACTAATCTAGACCATTCTTAAACAAAGCCCTAAGAAATCGGATCAAGAAATTAACATTTACTAATCCC
Source organism: Saururus chinensis (assembly GCA_035235625.1). Taxonomy (NCBI): domain Eukaryota; kingdom Viridiplantae; phylum Streptophyta; class Magnoliopsida; order Piperales; family Saururaceae; genus Saururus; species Saururus chinensis. The sequence continues at coordinate 42,670,924 of CP141145.1, forward strand.
ACCATTAAAGCACTAAATCAAACAAATTCATTCCAAATAAACCATAAAAATCAAGATTTTACTGTAAGAACACTGAGATTTGAAGACCCATTACCTTGTCACTTGTTTAGATTTAGATTTGACCTTCACCCTTCTTGGAAACTTTCCAAAAACATAGTGTTTAAGTTAAACTCCATTAAAAATCGATTTAACATTAAAAACCTTGAAGAAATCTTAGATCTAGGGTTTGTTAAGCATAAAAAATGAATTTTGATAAGTAGCGTTTAAAGTAAGGGAGTAAATCAGTGACTTTGATGCTTGAAATCGAATCAAATCAAAGGGAAAATGTTGGATTAAGAAAGGATTAGGAAAAAATCTAGGGTTTAAGCTTAATTAAGGAATAACATACCTTAATCTCCTCTAATCAGGGCCTAAGTGGGGAACTAGGCCCTAATCACCTCCTCTCAGCCTATTCCCAAAATGGAAATGGCTCAGCCCTTTCCCTTTTATAGTAGGGTTTAGGGTTTAGGGTGCACTAAATGAACTAATGAGGTGTAAGTAGAATTTTGGGCTAAAAATGGGTATTTTACAAATTTAAGCACTAATTAAATCTGAGAAAATTCTGAAAATTTTTGTATGAGCTTTAATTGATGTCTGGGGCATTTTGGTCTAAAAATCTTAATTTCGTCGGTGGGGCCCACAGGGGGGTCCCGCCAAACCCTAATTTTTTGAAAAATTAGTAAAAAATCCTAAAAATTCAGCATTGACTAAAAATTACTTAAAACTCATAAATAAAAAGTTAGTTTTTCTTAAAACCTTTAGAAACCCTATTTATTTTTGAAAACCTCAGAATTTAGATCAGAAAATACGTAAACCGCACCTTAACCGATAAATAACATTAAAATAAAACCGATTCAAAATTGAGAGTCCTTACAATTAGGATGGCTGATGGTGTATTTATAACTAAACAAGGACACTATTCTTAAGAACCCTAGAATCCTGACCCTCCATCTAGAGGTCAACCAATGGTCTAGGTTCGCTACTTAAAACCACAGCCTAATGGGTATTCAGACTCAGGCTCATTACCCATACAGTTTTAAAAGCCCAAAACAATGTCAATTGAGACAGTTAGGCCACTTGATGTTTTAATACAAAAATAAGCCCAACATTCTCCCACTTGGCACAACTTCTTAATTGAGCCATAAAAATAAAATCTCCCACTTGGATCAATTAAACTAAATTTGAGAAAATATTTTAGTTAAAAAAATAACCAAGTGGGTAATGGGAAAATTTAAAATAACTTTCCTATGCACATACAATTTTGTTGAAAAAACAATACCCTTCTGTAGCGCCCCGGATTTTATTACGATTTTCTACTATTTTTATCTAATCATTTTTAGTGAGATATTGTGATGCTTCGGCGTATGTGGCCTCAATATTCATACCCGTATGGTCGGGTGTGGGGTGCATCATAGGTCATGGGACTCGACGCATGCTTCTAGCGCAAAAAATCGTGGAAGAATGGAATTGCAGAAGAGATAAGTGGAAAAGAGAAAAAAAAGAAGATCGGGCTCAGGCTCGGCCGAGCCCAATCCAGAAAATTCTGGAAGGAACAGTGCTTTTCCCCCCTTCTCCGGCGTCTCTCTCTCCCAGCCGCTACCAGCCGCCGATGGGCCGCAGCACCGGCTCCGCCCCGGCCGTGCGACGGCAAGGGGACCGCCGTCCCAGCCCCATGGCCGCTCCGCCGTCCGCCCCGTGCCTCTCCCTTGGTTTCCCCGGTCCGTCTCTCCTCTCCCTCTGTTTGTGCTGTGACGGCGCCGGCGGTGGCCGGTGGACTCTGCCCGGCCTCCGTCCGGCCAGCCTCAAGCCGGCGACGGCAGGGCTGCCGCCCTGGCCAGTCCCGCCAGCTCCTCCCCTTGGTTTCCCCGGTAAGCAGTCTCGCTCCCTCTCTCACTATGATCCGATTTAAGCCGCCGCCGTGGGCCGCCAAGGCCCGACCGGCTGGCCACGGCTCCGCCCTGGGCCGGCGACGGTGGGAGGCCATCCGTCCCAGCCCGGTGGGCCTCCGTCCCGCCGCTCATCCTCATCCCCCCTTTTCTGCCCTGTTTTTTGCCAAACAGAAGACGCCCCTCCGTTTTGGGCCTTGTCACCGCCGGTGATGGCCGGCAGTGGCCATCCGGCCACCGTGGGTTTCACCCCGGCCTGGTGACGGCCAGGGACGGCCCCCAACCGGTCAGCTCCACCTCCACCTCCGCCTCTGTGCATTTTTCCTCCGGCCAGAAGCCTCCACCTCCACTGTTCCGCCGATGTTTGGTTTTGGCGGAACAGAGGTCGGCAGTTGCGAGCCACGGATGATAGACCACTATCTGGCTCTGCCCCAGCCTGGCGATGATTGAGCCACCGTCCTAGCTCAGGTTCACTGACCTTAGCACTATTCTGCCTCCGCCCTCCCTAGCCCCTATTTTTGGGCTATGTCCATTGTGGACGTTGTGACTGCCACTGCCAGCCGGACGTCGGACATGGCCGTGTGGACCTTTGTCCGGCTCTGCCTTGGATGAGTGATGCTAGTGGGCCACCCCTCTGGGCCCTGTTGAGCGTTCGTTCCCTCCTCTTTGTCGGAACCAGATTTGCAGCCCGTACTCGAGTGCCATCACTGGGAAAAATAGGGTCTTTGTCCCTCACTGTGTTGTCTATCCGGCATGTCGCCGTTGACTTTGGCGGTCACCTCTGGCTGGAGATAGCTCCTCCTGGCCGCTAGGGCCACAATGGAGTCGGCCAGAGCCGCCAGTAACCTTTGCTCCTTCGTGCCCCAGGATTTTCCACCCATTTTGGGCCATTGAGTGTCGTTGGATGATGAACGCCCTCTGACCACCTTAGTGTGGCAGGTTTCAGCCTGGAGATGGCTGGCCGCCTTAGTGCAGCACCGCCCCTCTTCTTCGGCATAAGGTAGGTCCCCCTCTGCCGATGATATGTGTTTGACCGCGCTATAGAGAGCGCCATGTTTTGCCCTCCTACCGTCCTACCTCCACCGGACACCGTATGGCCTCTAGTCGGCCTACCAAGACACGACAATGGCAAAGGCCATCTTTGTCGATCACCACCTTGGGCATGGCCCTACCACCCTTTCGAGTCTTTGGCTGACACCGTCTAGCCCTTTCTCCCCTCCCTTTGGCCGCGTGTTCAAGTAGCCGCGCGTGTGGGTTAGGGTTTAGGTGCCACTTTGGCACCGCCTGACTGTCTGATGGCTCTGCCATCATCTGGAGTTGACATCGGAGTCCTCTACCTCTCCTATGTCCTTTAGTGTCGCCCTCCGCCCTCATGTGGGCCCTTGTGAACATGAAATTGACGCCGTTGGGTGTTGTCCACGGCCGATTTCGACGTCTTGTGACCAGTTGTGTATTTTTCAACCGCCAGTCGAATTTTAGTGTGTACGCTTAGACTTTTGGTCGCACCTGCCACTCGTTGGCACGATCTTTCTCCTGGCCGCCCCTGGTGTGCCACCGTGGATTGTGGATTTTGCCGCATTGATTTTGACATCCCTTTTGGCCGTGTGTAGTTCCGGCGCTTCCTAAACCTCGGGACAACATCTCTCTCAGCTAGGCAATGGTGTTGACCGCCAACTCCACCACCGACGCCGCCACCGTCGTGTGCTCGCCATCAAAGGTCATGATTACGAGGTAGGGGAGCTTTGAACTCGTAAATTCATGACAACATGCTTTGAATGAGTAGCCGCATGCTAGGCTTGTATGATTCCATGTTTTGGATATTAAATCATGACATGTATGCATGATGTAAGATAGTGAATTATGCCACATTGAGATACATGTATGTATGTATGTATGTGAGTTGTAAGCATGGTTATGTATGTGTATGATGTATGCGCTAGTGATGGCTAGCGAATATGTTAGTGTGCTACGTATGTGTGTGTTGGACATGCTAGTGATGGCTAGCGATGTCGAGTAAGTTGCGTATGTGGACTGTGTGGGCAGAGGTATGGGTGATGGACGGTAATATTGGTAAGGGTTGGTACGAAGTTGGATGTGGATTTGGACGTGTAAGTGCATGACGGAAGACAGAGAAAGTAAGTTTGAGGAGTGAGGATTTGAGATGGGTCAGTTTGGTTTGGAGTATACGTCAGGGGTTCGGTAAGTAAGAAGACTTAGGCTTGGAGCCTTATGAGGGTTTATTAGACAGTAAGAGCGTGCATAATTGTACAAGCATAACATACAAATTATGAAGTGAAAAGTAAGTATAATAAGTGAGGAATTAAGTAAGAGGATGATAACGGGGATCTACTGTGCGGAGCTCAGTTTGACAATGTAAGTAAGATGTCTGATCGTAAGGTGGATGTCAGAGGATGTATGCGTACGTAAGGATTTGTATACAGTGAGTTATGTGTGACCTGGATGGGTAAGTGAATTCTACTGCCCCGACGAACTAGGGTTCGGATCAGGCTCAGCTTCAGTTTGATCAGTCGAGGACTGAGTTTGTGTGGCATAATTGTACCGCATAATGTACTTAATTCAAACTTGAATTATAAGCACATCTAATAATACCGTTGTGAGTTTGAGACCTGAGGGTTCGACGAATTAAGTTCCGTGTTTGAGCTGGCCGCTAATGAGTCGGCCGAGCATTTATCATGTCTTGCCATGGTGTTTATCCTGCGGGATGTTGTCTATGTGTTGTATAGGGCACCGGACGTCTGATGCTCTGTTGAGAGCGAAGTATGTTTTTGATTCTGTCTGTGTGCTGTACAAGCCCAGACGTTTGATTCTCTGTTGAGAGCGATGTATATTTGTTTTGGTCTGTGTGCGGTATAAGCCCAGACATTTGATGCTCTGTTGAGAGCGAAATATATTTTTGATTCGATCTGTGTGTTGTATAAGCCTAGACGTTTGATGATTTGTTGAGAGCGTTGTATGTTTCCGCCCAAGAGTGGCACTGTACGTTTCTGCCCAAGTGGCACTGTATGTTTTTTGCCCAAAAGTGGCAATGACACTATAAGACACATTATGGTGGGCAATTCTATGGCACTATAAGACCCATTATGGTGGGCAATTCTATGGCACTATAAGACCCCTTATATGTGGACAATTGTATGACCCCTTGTGTGGGTGTATGTTTGCGCTCTCAGGTAAGTAGTATCATGGATCTACTCTTACCTGTTTGATCCAGTGCCCCATGAGCATTGGTGTACCTTACCTTCAGAAAAGTCCATGGCATCTAGTCACTCCCCGGAGGTTAAGGTGATGCCCGAATGACATTCTTTTCCTTTTCGACATTAGTTGTAATGAGCTTTAGTGGTCGATAGTATGTACGACTATATGACTGAGTTTGTACGTTCTGAGTAAGCGTATGATGATGAGTATGTGCATGACTGTAAGGTTGAGGATGAGTACGACTGTAAGAGTGTGAGTTTGAGCACGACTATAAGAGTTTGATTATGAGTTTGATAGTAAGTATAAGACTGTACGAGTAAGGTCGTACGAGTAAGGTCGTACAAGTACGTGTAAGCTGTATGAGTATGCCTTTGATGGTATGAGTAAGTTGTAAGACCCTGATTAAGGGTGTTCGTGTAAGTTTGGTTTGATGGTGTGTTATGCGTACTTATTTGCATATGTATATGATTGTTATACGTTGTTTGCCTCATGTTGTGTTGCATGACGCATGATTTATGAACTTTTTGAGTTCACCGTTTGGGATTTCCCCTACTAGGTATTTTCCTACTGAGTATGAAAATACTCACCCTACTTCTTTTAGCCCCGTTGTTCAGGAGGCTTTTGCAGGTTGTGTTGGTGAGCTCCTGGAGATGGACGCTCGTTTCTGCGGTGGATTGTTTCCCCCTCGACTCAAGTATATTTGGTGCCACGATTTGATGTATTGGGTGAGATGAGATGTAAGTGTATGTATTCTGGACTTTTAAATTTGGATTAGATAGTAGACTGTTTATGGGACTTGTACTCGGGGACGCCTGGGAGTTATTTGTATTTTAAAATCCATGATCATGGTAATTTAGTCGTACGTGTGTTTTCGAGTAGCGCCTGAGGATATTTGATTTGGCGGTACGATGTTTAACCGTATGATGTTTTAAATTATAAAATATTTATACAGGTTTTGATTTTGTCATTTTTACTCCGATTTATCATATATAAAAAAAATTTCTATGAGTTTTAAGAAAAAGGGATGAAAAATCTCGGGCGTTACACCTTCGAACTGTATGTGGTAACTTCATACTCTTACAAAATGTCATAATTGCACAAATCAGGGCAGCTATGTCTTCATAGGAGAACATTCATATCCATGTATCACAATGCAACTAATTCATTTGAGTGAAAGCATGCTCTCACTCTTTTTCCAAACATTGTCTCATAATTAAGTACACAAAAATGAGACAACACGAGAAAAGAAACTTTAATTGCTATGATAAATGAAAAAGTCTAGAAGTACATAAGCAAAATCAACAGCACGATGAGCTAATAAGACCCATACAATCCACATGACTCTTAAATGGAGAAGGAGGTAAGCGCTTAGTCATTGGATTAGCAACCATCAGCTCAGTACCTATATGTTCAATAACAACTGTTCCTTCTTTAACACAATCCCGAACAAGATACTTGATGTCGATGTGTTTACTCCGACTTCCACTCTTATTATTCTTCGTGAAGAACACAACAACACTGTTACCACATAACATCTTTAACGACCTAGATATGGAATCCATAATAGTAAGCCATGTGATAAAGTTCATCAACCAAGTAGCATGTGACGTGCCTTCATAACAAGCAACAAACTCTGTCTCCATAGTCGACAACACTGTAAGGGTTTGCTTGATACTTTTCCAAGATACAACACCGCCTGTCAAAAGGAAAATATAACCCAATGTCGACTTTTTCAAGTCAACACAACTAGCAAAGTCTGCATTTATGTAACCAACCAGCTCCAAATGATTAGAATGTCTATATGTTAGCATGTAATCCTTCATTCTTTGTAGATACCTCATAACGTTCTTTGCAGCTCTCCAATAATCCAACCCTGGGTTTTTTCTGGTATTTACCCAACATTCTCATAGCAAAGGCAATATTTGGTCTTGTGCAGACCTCCAAGTACATCATACTACCAACTTCCAATGGATAAGGAATTTCCTTCATGCTTTCAAATTCCAAAGAATTCTTTGGGCATTGGAACAAGCCAAATTTGTCACCATTTCCAATAGGAGCTGCACTAGGTGAGTAGTTGTCCATGTTAAACTGTTTCAAGAATTTATTGATGTACGCCTGCTGAGACAACCCAAGGATCCTTTTAGATCTATCACAATAGATCTCAATCCCTATAACATAGGATGTCTCTCCTAAATCTTTCATGTCAAAGTTCTGGGAAAGAAACTACTTAGTCCCTTACAACATCCCTAAGTCACTGCTTCGAAGTAGAACATCATCAACATACAAGACCAAAAATGTTTAACGGTTCTCACTAACCTTAAGATATATACATTGGCCAACAATGTTCTCCTTAAAACCAAATGAAGTAATAACATCATTGAACTTCAAATACCACTGTCGGGAGGCTTGTTTCGGAGCGTATATTGATTTCTTGAGTCTACAAACCAGATGACTTCCTTTATCTGAGGTGAATCCTTTAGGCTAAGTCATATACACCTCCTCCTCAATATCCTCATTCAAAAAGTCGTCTTAACATCCATTTAATGTAACTATAAGTCAAAATGAGCTAGAAAGGCCAAAATAACTCTTAAGAAATCCTTCGTAGAAATTAAAGAGAAGGTTTCATTATAGTCAACATCATCTTTTTGAAGAAAACCTTTAGCTACAAGTCGGACCTTATATCTACAAATATTACCAGATAGATCTAATTTGGTCTTATAAACCCAACTAAGAGTCATGGAACCATGCGATAACTCTACGAGATCCCAGATTTGATTATCAACCATATATTTCATCCTATCCTACATGACATCATACCATTTGCTAGAGTTATCTTTAGTCATGGCTTGTGAATACGTAATAGGATCTTGAAATAAATTAGAATATTTTGGCAATTGTAGTATACAACATAGTCAGAAGGGAGGGCATGTTTCCTTATACTTAAGGACCGTCGAAGTCCTATTTGATCAACAAGCAGAGGTGCCTATACAATAGGAAATTCAATAACTTCTTCCTGCGGGGATGGTGGAATAATGATAGGTTGCTCTAGAATCACCATAGGAGATATAAACATGTGATCCTCCACCAGATGTAGGTATAATAACCGGAACCTGTATTTCCTCAAATACAATATTTTTTAGGGAAATACTCCCACTGAAGTTGTCTTGCTAAAAAGATGTGCATTCTATGCTTTAACTACTATAGGGCTGCGCGAGGGAAAATAAAACCTATAACCCTTAGACCGTTCTGCAAAGCCAATAAAAAATCTACTGACAATCTTAAGGTCAAGCTTCTTCTTAAGTGGATTGTACACCCTAACTTCAACAGGGCAACCCTAGATGTGTACATGATTTAAATTAGGTTTCCATCCATTCCATAGTTTAAAGGAAGTTTTAGGAATGGCTTTATATAGAAGTCGATTTAAAATATATACAATTGTCTTTAAGGCTTCACTCCACATATTGAGAGGAAGAGAGGAATTACTAATCATACTCCTCACCATATCCATCAAAGCGTGGTTTATTCTTTCAGCCACACCATTTTGTTGTGGTGTGCCCGATATTGTGCATTATGCAATAATACCATGTTCCTTCAAGAACTGTACAAATGGTCCAGGTTTTTGTCCACTCTCTGTGTACCTACCATAGTATTCCCCTCCTCTCCCCTCTCTGATCTGACAATTTTGATACTCATGCTAGATTGTCTCTACCTCTGCTTTTATTGAAAACATCAATTGCTTTAGACTTTTTATTTAAGAGATAAAGATACATGTATCGGGTTTTATCATCTATAAAGGTAATGAAATACCTTTAACAATTCAAACAAGGTGTACTAAACGGTCCACAAATATCAGTGTGTATGATACCTAATTTCTCATCATGCGTCTTAGCACCCTTAGAAGACTTATTAATCTGTTTTCCCTTTATGCAGTCTATACATGTCTCAAGATCAGTAAAATCAAAAGTTTTTAAAACTCATTCTTTTACTAATCACTTTAAGCAGTAAATGGAGATATAACCTAACCGCCTATGCCATAACATAGATGAATTCTTTTTAATAATACTTCTTTCCACATACATCATAAATTGTTCAAAGGAAATATATAAAGAGAGACAACATAATCTATCTATCAAGGAACTAGAATCAATGGTAACTGAATCTTTAATAATCAGAAATAATGAATTCATAAACTAAAAATTAAAGTCATGAGGCACTAGTCTTAAAAAACTAAGTTCTTTGAAAAACTTGGAATATAAAAAGTTCTATGTAAATCTAAGGTATATCCTGTATGAAGAACAATGTGATATATTCTGTAACGCTCGAGATTTTTCATCCCTTTTTCTTAAAACTCATAGAATTTTTTTTTATACGTTAAATCGGAGTAAAAATGACAAAATCAAAACCCGTATAAACAGTTTATAATTTTAAACATGATATTGTTAAACATCGTACCGTCAAATCAAATATCCTCAGGCGCTACTCAAAAACATACGTACGACTAAATCACCATGATCATGGATTTTTAAATACAAATAACTCCCAGGCGTCCCCGAGTACAAGTCCCATAAACAGTCTAATCTGATCCAAATTAAAAGTCCAGAATACATACGCTTAACTCTCATCAAATACATCAGATCGTGGTACCAAATACATCAGGTCATGACACCAATATACTTGAGTCGAGGGGGAAACAATCCACCGCAGAGACGAGAGTCCATCTCCAGGAGCTCACCAACACAACCTGCAAAAGCCTCCCGAACAACTGGGCTAAAAGAAGTAGGGTGAGTATTTTCATACTCAGTAGGAAAATACCTAGTAGGGGAAATCCCAAACGGTGAACTCAATAAGTTCATAAAACATGCGTCATGCAACTCAACATGAGGCAAACAACGTATAACATAATTATGCACATAAGCATATAAGCAGGCATAACACACCATCGTATCAGACGTGCACAAACACCCTTAATCAGGGTCTTACAAACTTACTCATACAATCAAAGGCATACTCAAACCTTATGCATACTTGTACGACCTTACTCGTACAATCTTACACTTACTCGTACGACCTTACTCGTACAGTCTTACACTTACTCGTACGACCTTACTCGTACAGTCTTACACTTACTGTCGAACTCATATTCAAACTCTTACAGTCGTGCTCAAACTCACACTCTTACAGTCGTACTCATCCTCAATCTTACAGTCGTGCACATACTCATCAAACGCTTACTCAGAAATGCACAAACTTAGTCATACAGTCGTATCCATACTATCGACCACTGAAGCTCATTACAACTAATAAGCTCCAACGTCGAAAAGGAAAAGAATGCCACTGGGGCATCACCTTAACCTCCGGGGAGTGACTAGACGCCATGGACTTTTTCGAAGGTAAGGTACACCAATGCTCATGGGGCACTGGATCAAACAGGTAAGAGTTGATCCATGATACTACTTACATGAGCGCGCAAACATACACCCACACAAGGGGTCATACAATTGCCCACACATAAGGGGTCTTATAGTGCCATAGAATTGCCCACCATAATGGGTCTTATAGTGCCATAGAATTGCCCACCATAATGGGTCTTATAGTGCCATAGAATTGCCCACCATAATGGGTCTTATAGTGTCAATTGTGTTACGTCTGAAACAAGACTATGAAGAAGTCAAATTCAGATTTATTTTACTTGCCAATTGTAGTAGACAAGGTAGATCCACAGGGAAAGCCTTGTGCAACAAAGAAAATAGTTACGAAGAAATAGAGAAAGGAAAAATTAAGAAAGAAAGAGTAGAAGAGTATTGAGGTAATAAGAAGTTAAGAAATTAAGATGAGAAAAACACTAAGGCATTAAGGATCATTGTAACATCTAATGATGTTCTTCATGTATCATGTTATCTCAGTTAGAATCGAATGAAGATTCTATCTAACTAGAAGATATGAACATTAAAATTAAAACTAAAGATAGAAAATGCTTTGGATAGATGAAGGATAAAAATAATTGTCTCTTCAAGTTTTCTATGTATCCAAATCACAAAAGATCAAGAAGGAGAACCTTCAAGCATCTTATGTATCCAAATCACAAAGAAACAAGAAAAAGAACAATGTTAAATCAACATCACTTCAAATAAACAATACTTACTTAAACCCATTGATGAAACATGAATTGAACTCCATTAAAATGTTACAAATCACCTCTAGCCTTAGCTTAAGAGCTTAGAAAGCCATTACAATAAAACTAAAAACAAAATTAAAAAATAAAAGAAAAAAATAGGAGAAGAGAGCTCCAAAGAGGAGAGAATCCCCCATCTATCACGTCCACCCCTCTATTTATAAGAAAAGAAAGGGTTGCTTCAAAGGGGAAAGTTAAATCATATCTTCAGATTTCATCCTGATTGATTGCCTGATTGGACCCATATATCTTCGGAATTTGGAATTTCTTCCTGAAATAACACTTGTAGCCACGGAAGTCTTCTTTCCATTGCCACTAGAATTGTATCAATCCGAATTATACATAAAAAGATATGATTGAAATACTAAGGCTGTGTCAATTTGTCCGAATCAACTTCTTTCATAATTTATTTCTATTCATACAAATCTCAAATCAAATGGGTCCACAAGGTTGTGTTCGACCATTCCATGCATGTTTAGACCATTAGGAGCCCATTCTTGACTTTTAAATAGCTTTGGGTAGTTGTGCTTCACTTCATATTCCAGTTGGATCCTGTTGAAGCCTGTTTAGACATGTAAACTCAATTAAGGTCCAACTAACCTATTCAAAACATAAATAGCCTAAATAAGCAATGAATTAATACAAAATAGGATTGCAATTTAAAATTTAAAAATATTTTATTGAACATTATTTAAGTGCATCAAATACCCCCAAACCTACTTTTTGCTAGTCCTCGAGCAAAACAAAAATTAAAACAATAGAAAACAAAACTAACTACTCCACTTCCTTGAGAAATCTCGATTGCATTTAGCATATGCAACAAGCCTTTAAACCCCTAGCTTACACTAGTGGACGAGTTGTGTCTCATGAGGGTTTGCAGTGAATATATCCACAAAATTCAAAACTAGAATGTTAAAAGAAAATAAAAATTAAAACCACGTCAAATTTACAAATCAACTCCTCCTAAACATGTGACTTCATTTAGTAAAATCAATCATGCATAATATAACTTGTCTTCTAAAACAATAATTCATTCTAACAACTTCATATTGGTGGCATGTACTCATACATACATAATAGTTTTAGAAAAACAGACATTGCCAAGTAATTATACAATCCCATTCTTATGAATCGAACAACTCAATGTGTCTCATGTCCACTCAGCAATTTCAATTTTAATACTAAAAATAGGCATTGGCATCCATTCATCTTCAAGAGATCATAATAGAGAATCATGCAAAGCCTTCCTTGAAAAGTAAAACACCCTAGATCACCTGCCAACTCATTCAAGATATAATTGCATAGTATCCTACTAGAATTTTATGCTCATCTCACATGACATGTGTAAGGCTTAGCCTTTTCAAGCTTTCTATAAGATCCATGTAACAAGTGTTAGGCCAGTGACTCCCAATCCAGTTGGCTTAGGGCACTAGGTGTTAAAGCACCCCTCAGGCTTAATAACTTGAACCAAATAGGCTTCAAGGCTATGCATGTCATAAATTAGTCAACTCTACCTTTTGACTCGAACACCCTATGCTTAGTGAGGCATGCCGAGTCCCGGTCTACTCAATAGAGTGACTTTAATTTTTTTCATTCTTTTTTTTCACATTTGTTTTTGCTTCTTCTTTTTTCTTTTCTTGAGCACATTATACAATCAACTTGAATTGTGTTGACAATAAGTCCTCGATTGTTCTACAAACCAAGAATAGTGAAGCTCAAAACTCTATCATGATAACATGAATACTACTAGATCATGTCAAAGTTTTACTCTCATAAGAAAATAATTACTTAGATTCAATGATATCCACCAAGATGTAAGACCATAATAAAGGGCTCGAATTCTCACTTAGGCAAATGTCTTGCTTTATTTTTTTTTTAAAATAGGAGCACAAGAAACCAATATGAAGTAATCAGAACTCAAAATCATTAAATCAGTCAAGTCATATTCTAAGTAGTCTGATGTCATTAAACAAAGTCACATATCTAGAAAAAGAATCAATGTAAATAAGCAAAAACATAAAATAAAATAAATCTAATTAATTTTTTTTTATTTTTCATTTTTTTAAGTAAAACAAAAATATATATAAAGACAAATATCTTTCTACACCCCCAAACCTAAACTAAACATTGACCTCAATGTAAATTTGTTTTTTTTTTGTGAAAAATCATGAAAAGAAAATCAACCCTCATAATTTGGATTTTCAAGAGGTGTAAACTCAACTTCAGGGACAAAATGGTCTAAATATGGTTTCAAACGTTGGCCATTAACTTTGAAAACATCACCATTTTTTGGATTCTCAATTTCAACAGTTCCATAAGGAAAAACAGTTTTTACAATGAAAGGACCTGTCCAACGTGATTTTAATTTTCCTGGAAAGAGATGAAGTCTAGAGTTGTACAATAAAACCTTTTGAAATGGCTCAAAAGTTTTTCATAAAATATTTTTATCATGAAAAGCCTTCATTCTCTCTTTGTAAAGTTTTGAACTCTCAAAAGCATCACGTCTAATTTCCTCTAACTCATTGATTTGCAATTGTCTATTTAAGCCAACCTTATCAAAGTTAAAATTCAAAGCTTTGATTGCCCAATATGCCCTATGTTCCAACTCCACAGGCAAGTGACAAGCTTTTCCAAAAATCAAACAGTAAGTAGACATGCCAATTGGGGTTTTAAAAGCGGTACGGTAAGCCCAAAGAGCATCGGTTAGCCGTAAAGACCAATCTTTACCATTTGGATTTACCGTTTTTTGTAAAATATATTTTCTTTTAAAAAGCTCACAACGACTTTGTGGTCATTGGTTTTGCTTGGAACAGCCTCAATCCACTTAGAAACATAATCGATAGCAACTAAAATGTAAACATAGCCAAAAGAAGGAGGAAATGGTCCCATGAAATCAATGCCCCAACAATCAAAAATCTCAATAACCAATATGGGGTTAAGGGGCATCATATTTCGATGAGATATGGCTCCTAACTTTTGACACCTTTCACAAGTTTTGCAAAATTCATGAACATCTTTGAAAAGCGTCGGCCAGTAAAAACCACATTGCAAAATTTTAGCGGTGGTCTTTTTAGAGGAGAAGTGACCACCGTAAGCTTCAGAATGACAAAAAGAAATGATACTTACTTGTTCAGAATCAGGCACACATCTCCTTATTATTTGATCCGGACATTACTTAAAGAGATAGGGGTCGTCCCAAAAGAAATGCTTTACCTCGGTGAAGAATCTCTTTTTATCTTGAGGAGACCAATGGTGGGGAACTTTACCTATCACCAAGTAATTGGCAATGTCGGCATACCATGGAGGATGTGAGATGGCAAAAAGTTGTTCATCGGGGAATGTGTCTTGGATTGGAATGTTTTCTAAAGAATCAAAAAATTCCAATCTGGAAAGATGATCCGCCACCACATTCTCTACTCCCTTCTTGTCTTTGATTGTGAGATCAAACTCTTGGAGTAGGAGTATCCATCGGAGTAATCTGGGTTTTGTATCTTGTTTGCTCAAAAGGTACTTCAAAGCTGCATGGTCAGTAAAAATGATAATTTGAGAGCCAATCAAGTAAGATCTAAATTTGTCAAGTGCAAATACTACAGCAAGAAGTTCTTTTTCAGTGGTGGAGTAGTTCATTTGGGCACTATTTAAAGTTCTACTTGCATAATGAATTACGCAAGGTTTCTTATCTTTCCTTTGCCCTAAAACAGCCCCAACGGCATAATCACTTGCATCACACATAATTTCGAAAGGAAGGGTCCAATCTGGGGGCTGCATGATGGGTGCGGACACTAACATGTTCTTAAGCTTTGTGAAAGCTTCTTCACATGCATTTGACCACTCAAAAGAATGCTCTTTAGATAGAAGATTACACAACGGTCTAGATATCACACTAAAATTCTTAATAAATCTTCTATAAAAACCGGCATGCCCTAGAAAGGATCTAACATCTTTTGTGGACTTTGGACTAGGCAAATTAGCAATCAAATCAATTTTTGCCTTGTCCACTTGAATTCCCTGCACAGAAACAATGTGACCAAGTACTATTCCAGTAGTAACCATAAAATGACACTTTTCCCAATTTAAAACTAGATTTTTCTCTTCACATCTCACCAAAACTTTTTCTAAGTTATCAAGACAATCATCAAAAGAATCACCAAAAATAGAAAAATCATCCATAAAAACTTCCAAAAACCGCTCCACCATGTCACTAAAGATGCTCATCATGCACCTTTGGAATGTGGCAGGAGCATTACATAACCCAAACGGCATCCTTCGATATGCAAAGGTACCAAATGGACATGTAAAGGTTATTTTTTCTTGATCTTCAAGTGTAATCTCAATTTGGTTGTATCCTGAATAACCATCTAAAAAACAATAAAATTGATGACTGGCTACCCTCTCTAGGATTTGGTCCATGAATGGCAAGGGGAAGTGGTCTTTCCTTGTGACAGAATTCAATTTCCTATAATCTATGCACATCCGCCAACCGGTGGTGACTCTAGTGGGAATTAACTCATCATTAGCATTCTTTACCACTGTCACTCCAAACTTTTTGGGGACAACCTGGGTGGGACTCACCCATGGACTGTTAGAAATGGGGTAAATGATACCCACATCTAATAATTTTAGGACCTCTGCTCTCACTACCTCTTTCATGTTGGGGTTTAACCTCCGTTGCATTTGTCTCACAGGTTTTGCATTTTCTTCCATGAAGATCCTATGTGTACAAATCAGGGAACTAATCCCCTTGATATCGGCAATGGTCCACCCAATGGCATTCTTGTAATTTCTAAGGACTTCGAGCAACCTGTGCTCTTGCTCCCTATCCAACATTGAAGAGACAACCACAGGAAATGTCTCTCCCTCACCAAGATAAGCATATTTAAGTTCAGTAGGGAGGGGTTTCACGTCTAGCTTGGGTGGTTGGACACTTGAGGGGAGAGGAGCGCTATTAGAAGGAGGTAACTCCTCAAAGCGGGCCTTCCACCTATCAGTATCCAATAATGGAGTTGACTCCAACAAGGAATTTACATCTTTAATCATAACATCATCATCAAAGTTAAAATAAGAAAGACATGCTTCAAGAGGGTCAGAAAATGAAGAAATAGTAGACATGTCATCAACAAAACTTTCTAAAAGATTCACTTCATGCACATCCTCATCATCATCTCACAGTTTGCCTCGCAAATATTAAAAATGTTCAGTTCCAAAGTCATATTTCCAAAAGAAAGCTTCATAACACCATTTCTACAATTAATAAGAGCATTAGAAGTAGCAAGAAATGGGTGGCCTAATATGACAGGAATTTGAGTACAAGCATTCAAAACTGGTTGTGTGTCCAAAACAATAAAATCAACAGGAAAGTAAAACTTTTTTACTTGTACTAACACATCCTCAACAATTCCTCTTGGTGTTTTAACTGAGCGATCTGCAAGTTGAAGTGTAATGCTTGTGGGCTTCAATTCACTAAGTCCCAATTGTTCATAAACAGAATAAGGTAAGAGATTAACACTTGCCCCAAGATCAAGCAAAGCTTTTTCAATTTTATAATTCCCAATTATACAAGATATGGTTGGACAACCAAGATCTTTATATTTGGGTGGGGTGTTTTGTTACAAAATTGCACTTACTTGTTCTGTCAAAAATGCCTTCTTTTGTACATTTAGCTTACGCTTGATTGTACAAAGATCTTTCAAAAATTTAGCATAAGATGGAATTTGTTTAATAGCATCTAAGAGAGGAATGTTAATCTTCACTTGTTTGAAAATTTCAAGAATGTCACCATTTGGCATCAATTTAGAGGAAGATTGTAACCTTTGAGGAAAAGGAGGAGGAATTGGAGCAACACAATCAAAGTTGTCAAGTTCATCACCATGTTTAGAATTCAAAGACTCCTTAGGTTCAACAACCTTCATTGGAATGTCTTTGTTAATGACTTTTCCACTTCTCAAAGTGGTGATGGACTTAGTATGCTCTTCTTGTGAACTTGAAGAATTTAAATTTTTAATTACAAATTGACCTTTAGGATTTGGTTGAGGTTGAGAAGGAAACTTCCCTTTTTCTTGAGTGCTCAAAGCTGTGGTCAATTGAGTGATAGAAGTCTTCAAGTCATTGATGGCTTGCATTGTTTGGTTGTTGATTGTTGCTTGACTTTGCATGAATGTTTGCAATGTGTCTTCAAAAGTCTTCTTATGTGGTGGAACATAATTTGAGGAAGAAGGGGGTACCTGCACATTAGATTCATTTCTCCAACTAAAGTTGGGATGATTTCTCCAATTAGGAGTATAAGTTTCAGAATAAGGAGAAGAAAATGGCCTTTTGTAGGTATTCATAGCATTTGCTTGAGTATGCAACACCTCTTCAAAAGCAGGGATTGTTGGACAATCCTGTGTTTGGTGTCCATCACTCTCACATATACTACAAATATCTTGTGCTTTTTGAGAAGCTTTAGACATATTTTCCCTATTAATTTCCATAGCCTCAACTTTTTTAGTTAAACTTGTAATTTTTGCTTTTACATCATCCTCTTCTTTAAGAAGGTACAAGCCCCCCTTAGTTGCCCCATTAGATTTGGTTTTATTACTACTTTCAAATTCATTAGAATCTTCCCATGATTGAGCATTTTCAGCTAACACATCAAAATAGTCCCATGCTTCCTCAGGTTCTTTACTCAAAAACTCTCCATTACACATCATTTCAACAAATTGCCTCATTTGAGAAGATAAGCCATTATAAAAGAAACTAATTGTACGCCATGTTTCATATCCATGATGTGGGCACAACAACAAAAGTTCCTTAAATCTCTCCCAACATTGAAAGAAAGTCTCATTTTCTTTTTGTGAAAAATTCATGATATTCTTTCGAAGTGTATTAGTTTTATGGGTGGGGAAAAACTTTTTCAAAAATTCTCTTTGCATTTTTTGGCATGATCCAATGGATCTTGGCTTCAAAGAATTCAACCAATTTTTTTGCCTTTTCCTTTAAAGAAAAAGGAAAGAGTTTTAATCTAATAACATCATTTGAAACATTTTGGTTTGGCAAAGTTGCACAAACCTCTTCAAACTCTTTTAAATGCAAATATGGGCTTTCTGAATCTAGGCCATGAAATTTGGGTAGTAATTGAATTGCACCCGGCTTGAGTTCAAAACCGCCTACATTAGTTGGAAAAATCATGTAAGAAGGAGAACTTGATCTAGTTGGTTGCAAATAATCACGCAAGGTTTTAACTTCAATATTTTGTGCATTATTATCCCCATTATTACTTCTTAGTTCCTCATTAGTTCTTAGATCCTCCATTGTATCAAAATAAAGATAATTTTCAAAAGATTTGTTCACTTTTTTCAATCGTCCAGAATTAT
Source organism: Saururus chinensis (assembly GCA_035235625.1). Lineage (NCBI taxonomy): Eukaryota > Viridiplantae > Streptophyta > Magnoliopsida > Piperales > Saururaceae > Saururus > Saururus chinensis. The sequence goes on from CP141145.1 coordinate 42,689,586, forward strand.
CACGCACCCATGTAAACATGCAACAACAATTTTTTTTTTAATAACAAACGAAAGTAAAAGTGCAAAAATTAAATGACAAAATATTAAAAAGTTAGAGGGTTAGAGGGTTAGAAGTTAATGGACAAAAATTAAAATTGCAAAAATAAGGCCAAAGGCACTATCAAGGTACACGTTTGATCCCGAAAAATTTTCAGTAGTAACGTGGGTAGTGTCTCCGGTCTCAAAAAAAAGAAAAATTACAGAATTTAAATACTAAAAGTAAATGACATAAAGTAAATGACTGAATTTAAAGAGTTAGTGTGCAAAAATAAAAGTTAGAGAATTAGTAAAGTTAGAGTGTTTTTTTTCGTAATGGATTCTTGTCACACGTTGCAATCCCTGGCAACGGCGCCAATTTGTGTTACGTCTGAAACAAGACTATGAAGAAGTCAAATTCAGATTTATTTTACTTGCCAATTGTAGTAGACAAGGTAGATCCACAGGGAAAGCCTTGTGCAACAAAGAAAATAGTTACGAAGAAATAGAGAAAGGAAAAATTAAGAAAGAAAGAGTAGAAGAGTATTGAGGTAATAAGAAGTTAAGAAATTAAGATGAGAAAAACACTAAGGCATTAAGGATCATTGTAACATCTAATGATGTTCTTCATGTATCATGTTATCTCAGTTAGAATCGAATGAAGATTCTATCTAACTAGAAGATATGAACATTAAAATTAAAACTAAAGATAGAAAATGTTTTGGATAGATGAAGGATAAAAATAATTGTCTCTTCAAGTTTTCTATGTATCCAAATCACAAAAGATCAAGAAGGAGAACCTTCAAGCATCTTATGTATCCAAATCACAAAGAAACAAGAAAAAGAACAATGTTAAATCAACATCACTTCAAATAAACAATACTTACTTAAACCCATTGATGAAACATGAATTGAACTCCATTAAAATGTTACAAATCACCTCTAGCCTTAGCTTAAGAGCTTAGAAAGCCATTACAATAAAACTAAAAACAAAATTAAAAAATAAAAGAAAAAATAGGAGAAGAGAGCTCCAAAGAGGAGAGAATCCCCCATCTATCACGTCTACCCCTCTATTAATAAGAAAAGAAAGGGTTGCTTCAAAGGGGAAAGTCAAATCATATCTTCAGATTTCATCCTGATTGATTGCCTGATTGGACCCATATATCTTCAGAATTTGGAATTTCTTCCTGAAATAACACTTATAGCCACGGAAGTCTTCTTTTCATTGCCACTAGAATTGTATCAATCCGAATTATACATAAAAAGATATGATCGAAATACTAAGGCTGTGTCAATCTGTCTGAATCAACTTCTTTCATAATTTAGTTCTATTCATACAAATCTCAAATTAAATGGGTCCACAAGGTTGTGTTCGACCATTCCATGCATGTTTAGACCATTAGGAGCCCATTCTTGACTTTTAAATAGCTTTGGGTAGTTGTGCTTCACTTCATATTCCAGTTGGATCCTGTTGAAGCCTGTTTAGACATGTAAACTCAATTAAGGTCCAACTAACCTATTCAAAACATAAATAGCCTAAATAAGCAATGAATTAATACAAAATAAGATTGCAATTTAAAATTTAAAAACATTTTATTGAACATTATTTAAGTGCATCACCAATGCCACTCTTGGGCAGAAAACATACAGTGCCACTTGGGCAGAAATGTACAGTGCCACTCTTGGGCGGAAACATACAACGCTCTCAACAGAGCATCAAACGTCTGGGCTTGTATAGCACACAGACCAAACCAAAAACATACTTCGCTCTTAACAGAGCATCAAACGTCTGGGCTTATACAGCACACAGACCAAATCAAACATACATCGCTCTCAATAGAGCATCAGACGTCCGGTGCTCTATATAGCACACAGACAAAAATCCTGCAGGATAACCACCATGGCAAGACACAAGAAGTGCTCAGCTGATTCATTATCGGCTAGCTCAAACACGGAACTTAATCCGTCGAACCCTCAGGTCTCAAACTCACAATGCTATTATTAACGTTCTCATAATTCAAATTTGAATTAAGTATATTATGCGGTACAATTATGCCACACAAACTCAGTCCTCGACTGATCAAACTGAAGCTGAGCCCGATCCGAACCCTAGTTCGTCGGTGCAACAGACTTCACTTATTCGTCCAAGCCACAACATAGCTCACCGTACACAGATCCTTACATACTCATACAACCTCTGACATCCACCTTACGGTCAGACATCTTACTTACATCTTCAAACTGAGCTCCTCACAGCAGATCCCCGTTATCATCCTCTTACTTAATACCTCACATATTATTCTTACTTTTCACTTCATAATTTGTACGTTATGCTTGTACAATTATGCACGCTCTTATTGTCTAATAAACCCTTATAAGGCTCCAAGCCTAAGTCTTCTTACTTACCGAACCCCTGACGTACGCTCCAAACCAAACTGACCCATCTCAAATCCTCGCTCCTCAAACTTACTTTCTCTGTCTTCCGTCATACGCTTACACATCCAACTTCATACCAAACCCTTACCAATCTTACAGTCCATCGCCCATACCTCTGCCCACACAGTCCACATACGTAACTTACTCGACATCGCTAACCATCACTAGCGTGTCCAACACACACATATGTAGCACACTAACATATTCGCTAGCCATCACTAGCGCATACATCATACACATACATAACCATGCTTACAACTCACATACATACATACATGTACCTCAATGTGGCATAATTCACTATCTTACATCATGCATACATGTCATGATTTAATATCCAAAACATAGAATCATGCAAGCCTAGCATGCTGCTACTCATTCAAAGCATGTTGTCATGAATTTACGAGTTCAAAGCTCCCCTACCTCGTAATCATGACGTTTGATGGCGAGCACACGACGGTGGCGGCGTCGGTGGCGGAGTCGGCGGTCAACACCATTGCCTAACTGAGAGAGCTGCTATCCCGAGGTTTAGGAAGCGCCGGAACTACACACGGCCAAACAGGGGTGACACATGTCAATGCGAAAAATTCGTGATCCACGGCGGCACACCAGGGGCGGCCGGGAGAAAGATCGTGCCAACGAGTGGCAGGTGCGACCAAAGGTCTAGGCGTACACTAAAATTTGACCGGTGGTTGAACCATACCCAATCGGTTACAAAACATCAAAATCGGCCATGGACAGCACCCAACGGCTTCGATTTCGTGTTTACCAGGGCCCACATAAGGGCGGAGGGTGCGGGCGACACTCAAGGACGTAGGAGAGGTGGACTCCTATGGTCAAATACAGACGATGGCAGAGCCATCCGTCGGTCAAGCAGTGTCAAAATGGCACCTAAACCCTAACCCGCACGCGCGGCTACTTGCACACGCGGCCAAAGGAAGAGGGGAGGGCTAGACGGTGTTGGCCCAAAGCTCATAAGGGCGGTAGGGCCATGCCCAAGGGTGGTGACCGACAAAGATGGCCTTTGCCATTGTCGTGTCGAGGTAGGCCGACTAGAGGCCATATGGTGTCCGGTGGAGGTAGGACGATCAAAGGGCAACACGTGGTGCTCTCTATAGAGCGGTCAGACACAATCGGTAGAGGGGAACCTGGCCCATGCCGAAAGAAGAGGGGCGGTGCCACACTAGGGCGGCCAACCATCCCCAGGCTGAGACCCGCCACACTAAGGTGGTCCAAGGGTGTTCTACATCCAACGATGCTCGATGGCCCATAACGGGTGGAAAACCCTAGGGGCACAACAACGAACAGGGTTTACTGACGGCTCTGGCCGACTCCATCGTGGCCCTAGCAGCCGGGAGGAGCTATCTCTGGCCAAAGTCAACGGTGACACGCCGGACAAATAGCATAGTGGGGAGCAAAGGCTCGGTTTTTCCAAGTGAGAGCACCCGAGCAAGGGATGCAGATCGGGCTCTGACAAAGTGGAGGGGACGGAGGCTGAACCGGTCCGGATGGGGCTGTCCCTGGGCCATCGCCAGGCCGGGGCGGAGCCCACAGCGACCGGGTTGGCCTCACCGGCCAACGACAGTGGCGACAACTCAACGAAGAATCCGCCCACAATATGGTGCAAATCAAACCGGGCGGAGCGGCCAAGGGGGCGACCGAGCTAGCTGGGGGTCGGCCTTGCAGTCACTGGACCGCGGCTAGCAGGACGAAGGCTGGGCAGAGCCGTCTTCGGCCAAAGGCAGCAACTTCCGGCGCCGGTAGTCCCAAACACACGGGGCCAAAAATAGGGGACCGGATGGAAGTGTCTGGCCGAAGGAAAGAGGAAGGGCGGAGGTGGAAGTGGAGCTGACCGGTTGGGGGCCGTCCCTGGCTGTCACCAGGCCGGGGCGGAACCCACGATGGTCGGCTGGCCACTGCCGGCCATCACCGACGGCTACTGTTGAGCAAAACAGTGTGCGCGGTGAAAACAGGGCAAAGGTCGATCTGAGGATGGGGCGGCGGAACGGAGGCCCACCGGGCCGGGAGGGGTGGCCTCCCGCCGTCGCTAGCCCAGGGCGGAGCCATGGCCGGCTGGTCGGGCCTTGGCGGCCCACGGCGGCGGCTCAGATCGGATCACAGTGAGAGAGGGAGAGAAACTGCTTACCAGGGAAAACCAAGGGGAGGAGCAGGCGGGACTGGCCAGGGCGGTGGCCCTGCCGTCGCAGGCCTGAGACTGGCCGAACGGAAGCCAGGCGAAGCCCACCTGCCACCGCCGGCGCCGTCACAGCACGAACAAAGAGAGAACAGAGACGGACCGGGGAAAACAGGGGAGAGGCGGAGCGGAGGCCGGGGCGGCGGAAGAGGACCACTGGGGCCGGGAGAGGTGCCCTACCGCCGTCGCCGGCCCAGGGCGGGACCATAGCCGGCCGGCCAGGCCTTTTCGGCTCATGGCGGCGGCGGCGGAACAGCACAGAACAAAGAGAAAGGGGCTCAACGGGGAAGGAGGCGGGGCGGCTGTCGGGGCCGGGACGATGGTCCCCCTGCCGTCGCACGGCCGGGGCGGAGCTAGTGGCGGCGGCCCTTCGGCCCACCGGCGGCCGACGGCGGCTGGGACAGAGAAAGGTCGGAAGGGGGGTGGGTGGTGCACTATTCACTCCAGAAATTTCTGGATTGGGCTCGCAATCTTCTCTTCTTTTTTTTTCTTATTTATCCTCTGCAGTTCTGATCTTCAACGATTTTTCATGCCAGAAGCGCGCGTCGAGGCCCGTAGCCCACGACTGACCCGAGATCCGGCTCTACGGTTACGAATACCAAGGCCACATACGCCGAAGCATCACAATATATCTTTGAAAATGATCAGATAAAAATAGCAGAAAATCGTAATAAAAATTCGGGACATTACATATTCTCACACCTTCAACCTTTGAACACATCTTATTTCCTTAATAGAACATGTTGTGCTTCCCATCATTTGGTTTCCTTAGATTGAGCAACCCCTGCATGACAATAAAAACATGGATTGTAGAATCAGAATCAATCCACCATGTATTATTATAATGAGAATCAACATAATTAAATTCATAACATACAAAAGACATGAAATTACCTCCTTTCTTGGAAAGCTATTTCTGATATTTAGGGTAATCTTTCTTCATGTGTCATTTCTTCGTATAGAAAAAGAATTTGGTTTCCTTAGTGATACCAGTAGACTTCATTGACACACTTTTTACAAGTTTTTTTCTTTGGAGCACCATGATTTTCCTTCTTTTGTCCTTCTTTTTAGCTTCTCTTGCTTAAGTCTCCCCTCTTCCTAGACACACATACTCAGAAGGTCGTTGACTGACCATTGAATGTTATGTGTATTGTAAGAAATCTAGAATGACCCATATTGTGCAAGCCGGGACTTCAGAATAAAATGAACTAAAAAGGTGTCCTCAATCTTTATTTTCATATTGTTCAACTGATTAGCAATATCATACATCTGCATGATATGCTCCTCGCCCCTTTGTTATCTATTAGCCTCATGGATGACAACTTTAACATTAATATGTTATCCAAGGCTTTATCAGAACTCTTAAATTGAGCTTCAATATCTTTCAAAAGTTCTTGAAGTGTAGCGCATTTTGGGATGGATCTCTTAATGCTTTTATTTATATGAGACTTCATGAACATCATGCTTAAGTGGTTAGACCGCTCCCACTTTTTGAATGATGCTACCTCACTTGTCATACTTTTTTTCATATGAGTGGTGGGTACATCCATACGAAATGCCAAATCCAAGTCTATGCACCCTAATAGTAAAAGAATTTTTTCCTTCCAATCCGTAAAATTGTCCCAGACAATAAGGGAAAGTGTTGATTATGGTCAGAAATAAAAGACGGATAAGGTGAAATAAAAGAATAAATAGATACAAACAATTAATAAAGGGCAAGAAACAATATCTTAAGTATGAAATAGCCAATGCTAAAACTAAATAGTAAAATTGTGAATCTCCTTTTGGGAAAATGTTACAATCTACACAAAAATTACTAAACCGTATAAAAACAAACATTCATTTTGTTTCATGATTAGGCTAGTGGGTTATACATAAAATATTACAGGAAAATCACACACCCTTTGACCTAGGGATTCACCCATGTTAAAATATATAACCCTCCACCCTAGCCTAATTATGTGACGTTAACTACCACCTCCCTTTGGGGCCGGATGATAATCTTTATCACATAATCAAAATTTGATAACAACACAATATTTTTATGTATGTGAATCTATGCACCCCATGGTAGCATTCTATATGATTCACAGGTTAAAAAATAAATTAGAATATTTTGGCCACTCCTCAGTCATCTCAATGGATATAAGTCATCTCAATTTCGTCATCGAGCTTTTGGGACTCAGCTAGGGGTTCCATCATCACACACCACAATTAATAAATATAGTCCACAATCCACATACAACCCTTAAAAATAAATAAATAAATTATCCAAGTTGGAAGCTTTGGGCCCATAAAATAGAAAAAAATGTACATTAATTCTTTATGAATGTATTCGCCTTGAGATGTGGTCCTTTAATTTTGGTGTCGCTTACAATATGTATAATGTACACTCTCTCAAAAAAATTACATAAGTGGTGCACTCAACAATTTTTTTAAAAAAAGATAAAGCATACAATTACAATTTAATCCCCTGGCTAGCCCATTACTTTAATAAAACCTTTAAATGATAATTAAAACACATTCACATGCAATCACAACTATATTAAAAAAACATTCCACAAAAAAATTTCATTTTTTTACCCGAAATTGGGTTAAATCATGTCAACCAACCCGGTTTGCATGTGGGTCAGCTGTGACCTAGAGCGCAGGTCATCACTGACTTGCATGGGTCTAGGCCGACCCGCACAGGCGGGTCTGAAACAACCTGCCTGTGCAGGTTGTCTTCAACCTCTCGCCATGGTGAGAGGTCTCAAATCCGGCCAGGTGAATATCTCCGCCTGTCGATGTCCGAGAGAATAGAAAACACACTGCCCGACAGTGGCGATCTTAGATCCGGCGATATTTCGCGGTGGGAGGAAGCCTTTAGGGGCATTTAAGAAAACGCATAGTGCGAGGAAAAAACTTGGCGACTGTGTGCGATGCCCGCCGGTAACCTAGGAGGCTGAAGTTTTCTCCACCCAACGATGGAAGTTTAGATCCGGCCCTAATTTCAGAAAACATCGTCCGAAGGCGGGTGTTTCACCCCTTAACAGTGAAAAGAAAAATAAAGTTTTTTTTAAACGCCTAATTCAAATTTCCTAGAGTATTTTTGCAGTGGCTGCACTAGCCAGATCCATGTCGTGGTAAAACGATGGCCCTGGTCGGTGCTTGATGGATCATGTGGTAATGACCGAAGCCTCAGAGCAGCTAGAAAACAGAAGCCAACGTGTAGTATAGAGAAATTTTGAATTTTTTAGCCACTGCCTGACTGTGTCAATGTATCCATAGGGCCAGTGCAATGGCAGCACCGGCCGAAGCCCAACTCCTGGCGGCTGCAGCTGTAGCCAATGTTCCTACTCTGGTCAACAGTCTAGCGGCTGTCTGGTGGACCGGCAACCGCCTAGTTACAATGATGACGAGCCTTAAAAAAATTACCGTCATATAAAACCTTGCCTCAATACCAATTGTTAAAATAAAATACAATAGATTTAGCCATACATGTATATAGAGCCTTCAACCAAGCTTAATCCCCTTAATAAAGCCTTGTCTCTGCTAATCTTCTTCAAATTTACACAATGAGTTTCTAGTTTAGAGCTTGATAGAGAACAATCTTGCTTAAGGCACCATATTAGAATGACTAATGGTATATTTATAACTAAACTAGGACACCATTGTTAAAAATCCTAGAATCCTAACCCTCTATCTAGAGGTCAGCCAACAGTCCACATTTGCCAATTAAAACTACAACTTAATGGGTATTCAAACTTAGGCCCATTACCCATACAGTTTTAAAAGCCCAAAACAAAAGTCATTTTAGAAAGTTGGGCTACTTGATATTTTAATAAAGAATGTGGCTCTTTAGACCCCACTGTTTTCCTTGTATCCCCCATGTCTTCTTTACCCTAACTTCTTTTATTAAAATCTCTCACTTATCCCCCATATTTTTTAAAAAAATTACCCCCTTCCCCTTCTTCTCCGGTGAAACTTTAGTTACCAGCGCCGACACCAACACCACCGGGGCCAGATCTACGCTGGACTGGCCATGTGTCTTACCACCAGATTGGATCTGGCTGGTGCCAAATCTAGTGCGCAGGCCGGATCCAAGGCAGCTAGAGTCGTTGTGCGGGCCAAATCTAGCCTAGACACTAGATTGGATCTAGTCGGTTTGGCGTGCTGCCAGTTTTACACGTTGGATCTCTCCACCGAAGTTGTTGCCGGAGTCAATGTCACCATCATCAAAAGAAAAAAGGAGTAAAATTTAATATAATACGAGAAGTATGAGCAAAATGAGGAAGAAAAGAGGAGAATGAAGTAAAAAAAACCACCTTTTCACTTTATTTTGGGGGACATAGAAAATAAAAAGGCTATGAATAGCCACATTCTTTAATGAAAAACAAGCCAACATTAAGGGGTCGTTTGGGTACTGAATTAATTCAGTAGCGAATTAATTTAATAGCGAATTAATTCAAAAAATTTACCGTCAAAACTGAATTACGTTTGGTAAGAGAATTTGTTAGAATAAATTCAGATGTCGCGTCAAACCTAATTTTAAAAGTTTAAACTAATATAACTTTCTCTCTCAAACTCAGATATGCACGTTCTTCGTACCATTACATTTCTAAATTCAAGCTCTATCAAATAAGATCCCACAAGGGTAGGTAATTTTAAAATTTTAAAGTGGGCCCTACCTATATGGCACATTTATCAAGGCTCAAATTGATATGAATGATAACTATTAAAAAATATAGAATATGTAATTTTTAAAACGGTGATTAGGAGACTGAATCGACTGAATCACCTCATGAGATGATTTAGTGATTCAAGCCGATTTAGGCTTGAAACAGCCTGAATCTAACTTCAGTACTGAATTTTTAATTCAGCGCAGCTTCTATACACAAATAGGATTCTAAGAATTCAGTGCTGAATTGACACTGAATCGACTAAATTTTTTCACAATTAGGGGCTATTTGGGTACTGAATCGTGAGAAAATTCAGTCAATTTAGTGTCGATTCAGCACTGAATTCTTAGAATCCTGTTTGTGAACAGAAGCTATGCTGAATTAAAAATTCAATACTGAAGTTAGATTCAAGCCATTTCAAGCCTGAATCGGCCTAAATCACCGATTTAGTCTCCTAATCACCATTTTAAAAATTACAGATTCTATATTTTTCAATGGTTATCATTCATATCGATTTGAGCCTTGACAAATGTGCCATATAGGTAGGGCCTACTTTAAAATTTTAAAATTACCTGCCCTTGTGGGATCTTGTTTGATATAGTTTAAATTTAGAAGCATAATGGTATGAAGAACGTGCATATCTGAGTTCAAGAGAGAGAAAGAGTTATATTAGTTTAAAGTTTTAAAATTAAGTTTGACGCGACATTTGAATTTATTCTAACAAATTCTTTATTTAAATATAATTTAATTTCAACGATAAATATTTTGAATTAATTCACAACTAAATTAATTCAGTACCCAAACCACCCTAAGAGTTTGTTGTGGTTCGGCGGGTGAGATATACCCTCGCCTTGATGACGGATCCGTCTCCAAGCTTAAACCCAGGCGTCAGGGGAAACGCCACCACCTGATTCCTACTTCTTTGAGCTCCAGGTCCGGCCACGATGGTCAGTGACCTGTCGACGACGCTTTCCATGTAGGCCGGATGGAACTCGGCGCCCCTCCTGGCCTGAAATTGAGCCGCGGCTGGATCTAGGGCGAAGGCCAGCAGATGGAGCTGCCACACCGCCTTCGCCAGCCCCAAAAATATCTCGTAGAACTCTGTCTTGGGATGAGTCCCAGCCATGGCCAGCCTTCTCTGCTCCAGATCCCCGAACAGCGACTCCTCCATCTTCGGATGCATAACGGCCAGAAACTTGCTACAGCAAAACTTCCCGAATCGGCACTTGGGCAATATCTCCACCAGCTCTGCCGGGTCCATGGTCTTCATGTCGCGATATTGCGTGAAGCAAGCATCCCGGAATTTGGCCCGGTGAGAGAAGCCCGCACTACCATTGTTATTGTCGTCGCTGTTGCTACAGAAGGTTTCGTTCTCGAAGCCCTGGAAGATTTGGCGGCTGACGAAGGACTCAAGGGCACGCTTGGCGCATTCCTGATCATGGGGAAGAGACAGTCCCACGGCCGCGTAGGCGTCAGCAGCAGGGCCCTCGATGGACCGGACGGCAGCGGTGACGTCCCAGCGGGCGGAGCTCATGAGGGAGAGTAGCACGGCGGTGAAGGATTTGAGAGCTCCTTTCACTTGGTCCATGGTGGATTCGAAGAGCTCTGGTGTTGGAGTTGGAGCAAGTAACGAAGCAGCTGAAGATAGTACAGGAAACTAAGCTCATGACACAAGAAACGTTAAATCTTATAATGAGATGTTATCTGTGATCTTTTTTCTTTTTACCTTGACTGGTGCAACTCACTTTCCTGTGAAGCGATTGGAGCCTCCATTTCTTTCCAGTCTGCTGCTCAGAGCGTTTGAGTCTCACCTTCAGGCTTTTTACCTCCATCTCCTTCGCCTTCAACTGTTTCCTCAGCTCCTCCACGGCTGCTATGTGAGCACCGCCTTGGTTCATCGTCATACTGGTGATCCACCTATCGCCCACAGTTCCCTTTAACTCCTCAGTTGATTTTTCCAGGCGACTCAGCTCCACCGCCAAGGTTAAGTTAGCCGCCGTGATCTTCTCTGGGTCCCAGAGACTCTGTTCTTCCAGGAGGTTGACATACGCAGCCTTCACTGCCAACACTCCCTCCCAGACTTCTACCATTAGTCCTTCGCCCTTCCCCTCCTCATCATATTTGTCTGGCCTTCTATCCTCCGAACTCTCTTCTCCCGCAGGCCGTCGAAGCAGGCAGGAGCCGCCAACTCCCCGGATCACCTGAGAGATGTGGGACACGTTGCCCTCAATTTCCAGCTGTTTATTCTTTGGATAAATCACGCGCTTCTTTCTGCACAAGTATATTAAAAAGACGGTGGAAATGAATTAGCATTTGCCTGCAAATGCTTTACATGTTATAAAAAATAATAATTAATTTACCTGCCGTTCGGCATTGACAAAGTTGACAACCTTCTCTGCTCGCAAGGCTGTGTCGTGCTAGCTCCCTCGTTCCACTGGTCGGCGATTTGCCGCCTGTAATGAAGCAAGAATGGTCACGGGAACCGAAAGTTAAAATAGAGAATGGTTGAGAAATTGAACTTAACGACAAGAAACTTCCTTAAACTTGGGACTTTAATGCATTCTGAGGCCTCCTTTCTGAGCTGGTTCTTTTTTTACTTAATTTTTCTGCTTAGTGATCCTCCCTTTCATTTTAATCTTTTTAACAAAATATAAGAGAATTAAAATAGAGAAGATATTTATAAAGGTATTTTGTGCATTATGTATTTTTCCTACTTTTAAAGAGGACTTGTCTAGCATGAATAGACTTTCTTACTTTGGGTGACCAATAATGAGAATCTGCCGTGGCGTGAAAGAAAACTAGAAACAAGAAACCTCTCCACATGCTCCCTGGTTATAAAGTATGATCATGGTGGGTGGTTTGGGAAAATATTTTCCTCCGTGCATATTTTCTACTCCTTTGTCATACATTAATTGTCTTGATTTAAAAAAACCTTCCCCTCCCATGGACCTTTTTAAATATGATAAAATTTTAAATATAAACAATTAATACAAGATAGAGGGAATAATAGATTAGTAAAAAAATCCACATAAAGAATAAACCACTTTGAGGAGTCATGGTACTCACTCTTTTAGGAGGAGGGAGGAGTAGGTATTTAGTAGAACCGTTCTACTAGGTGGTCATGCATTCGTCCATTTTATGTTTTACATATATATTAAAGCTAAAATCTAAATTTTCTCATATTCAAACCCATTCAAACTATCTAAAGGTGTCAAACAGTGAACAGCGTCTTGTGGAACCATTGCACTGGATAATTTTTCCTCTTTTAGCTACTCACCCTCTTTTTTAGTGAGCCCACTCTACCTATATACAACTTATAGATATATACCATTTGTATAGAGGGTAATAGACTCTTCATCCCATAAACCATAGTCAATGGATAAAAAAAATAGAAAAAAACTCTCTCTTTCTCTTAAAAAATAAAATTTGTTTCCAAAAATAGACAAAAAGAAGAGAGAATTTTATGTCCTAAATAGATGGTACATGTCATCCTTACGAAAAACTATCTAGTGAAACAGCTCTATAGGCCACGTGGTAGATATATTTAGTCACAGTTTAACACATACATATGGTTTCTATGTGTTTAAATGTAAGTACATTTAGGTTTTAACTGAGTAAATTTAGGTTTTGAGTTTAAATAGATTAAGTAAATTTAAGTTTTGACTTAAGTGTGCGCGTTAAAATATGAATGTGCCTAATTATGGCCACGTGGTAAAACGGTTCTACTTTAATACCTTCTCCATTCTTACCCCTTACCCCTAAAACATAGTGTCAGATTCTTCCTTACGTGGATTTGCGCCAATACTCCAACTTCTCGAGATAGATGCACATCAGAGGCAACATCTTCATGGGATTCCTCGTCGATAGCTCAAGAAGCTAAGTAAGAAAACAATGGAAAAAAGATTGCTCGAGAAGGATATTATTCTTCCTAGTGTCAGGTGCCAGTGAGAGCTTGGACTTAATTTAAATACCACAAGCAAGATTGTCCATATATTTATAGGCTAGAGAAGATTTTAGAAGATATCCTACATAGTGATGAATAAAAGTGGCCACAAGGAAGCAGACACCTCGTAAATCACTAGACAGACCACCACGGGCCCTAGCATCCACACAATTAATTTGTAGTGTTGTAAATGTTCTTTGTAGGGGAAGAATATGGAAATTTTAGTGGTATCTATTTGAGGTCATGTCCTTAGTTGGTATTGGCATTGTAGCACATCAACATTATGCACATTAATAACCAAGTTTAAGTTATTTTTTTATAATAAATACTTAATTCATAACTAAGGTGCGACAAAGTAAAATGCATAGAAAAATAAAAATATAAAAATTTATCAAACATTAGTGCAAACTAGCTTTTTTCATAGGATAAAACGACAATCTATTGTGTAACAAAAGAAAGCAAGGGAATTTTAAAGTGGGACCCACATTGTGTATTTAGACGAACCTAACAATTAAACTCATCATCAAAAGGGATATAAAAGAAATAAAAATGCTTTAGTGACGTTAAATTTTATACATTAAGAATATATTTTATCATCCAAACACCATTGATGAGTAGGGCACATCATGTAATATCACTCTAATCATTGCCATAAGTCATGTTCCATGGATACAAGTAGATTTTCCTTAAATGACCGCCTCACTTAACTCCCACATAATTTTTTTTATGGTCTTCATTAGCAATGAGCCTAATGTAAGTTACACATTAGAGCCAAGCTACACATTAGAGCTCTTCATTAATGAGATGAGTGACACACATATTAGCTCATGTTTATGTCACTAACACTAGTACTAGCATGCATTAGTGTGTGAGTCATTAATATTAGATATCAAGGGCTCTTATGCATAAGTATATTGTCGGTGGGGAGGCACATAAAAATGCTTCCCTCTCACCACCCTTAGATTCCACCAAGCATCATGTTGTGATCACCACTAGGAGGGAAAACAAAAACAAAAAAGGCCAACATACGAAAAAGTGGGAGCTGTGAGGATACATTATGCTGCTTATGGCCCAAGATCGTACACCCATCAACTCAAATGCATAAGCTTGTCGTATAAGTAGCCAAAATATAAAATAAAAAAGTGTGTAGTAGACAATATCAGCATCCACTTTCTTTTTTCTATATGGTCCCTCGACGGACGGAACTAGGATCTTAAAGGCTGCCGGCCCAATAAGGGCATTTGTTGTTGGATAATCAAGTTCTGAAGGAAAAGTAAGAGGGGGGTAATAGGAAAAGTAAGAGTATTTACTGAAAATATTGAAAAAAAGGGTGGCCATGGCCGCCGTGTCTCACAACGTAGTAGCTCTGTCCATACTCAAAAAACCACAAGGAGCCCGTTGGGATAAATGTGTTGTACATCTTACTTACCATGTCTTGCCTCTAAGATTCACCGCAGAATCGTTGTATATTAAGGCAATCTTTTGATCAAAAGTAGACAAATTATTCACACATTTAAAAAGGAAGTTGATAGTTCTATTTTACTTTTTTACAAAAAAATTATTTTAGGCTTAATAATAAGGAGATTTACTTTCCTTAGTCCAATCACATGTTAGAGTCTAATTTTAACATAAATAAAGTAAAATAGAAATGTCATTTTCCCTTAGAAAGCCCTTGTTCCTAAAACATAAATCTGTGGGGCATGGGGAAGTTTACATATAAAACATAAAGCACCAACACATAAGATTGCCAGGTGATATGAGAAACGGGTCACACCCCAGGTGGTAGAACACATTAATAATTGCTCCACATTAATTCGAGAAACATGGCAGAGCCAAATCCACGCTGGAGGGGTGGCCAAGGATTAAGAAAATAAGGGATTTTTAGCATCTTTGGAAGTATTTTTTATATTCTTCACCGTGAATATGAGCCTTTCATTTATGAGATCTATTGTGCTGGCACATACATAATCAATCTTAAATATCAAAGACTCTTATATGTGATTACGCTCATTGTTAGTGAAGAATATAAAAAAATGCTTCCTCTTTAGAATGTGTGGTATATTAGTTGTGTATAAGGAGTATTTCGTAAACACCAACTTGATCCCTAGATTCTAGACATATCCACCTTAGGTCAAAATAATGCAAAATGTTGATAACAACCTTTCAAGATGGGACATATGGCATTGACCACTTCCCAAGTAATGTACCAGGAACTCCACTTATCAAGATTCTTGATTAAGATGGAGTTATGGCAGCTTTTACAGTTATTTAGAGGAAAACAAGGAAGCTTTGTTGGATCTCTTAGATATCCTCTGTCAAGGGGAATAATTGGTTCTGAAAATCCATAGTGCACATGTTAACGCAAGTTAGCATGTGTAATGGGCTAGCACACATGTGCATTATACGCTAGCATGTGCACCATCAATTATGAAAATAAATGACTTCCCTATGGTGGATATCCTAGACCACAAAGTCTTCCCAAAAACTTAATATAAGAAAAACTCTTACTCGTTTCAACTCATTTTATATAAGTCTCTCTTAATAATATGATCTTAAGAATAAAATTCTTGGCCGGCATCAGAAAACTTTTTTTTAGGTATGTTCTTCCTCCAAGTTTACCAACGCGAGTTTAACAAGCATGCATAATGGGAGCTCAACCTAGGCTATGGCATGCCCACATGGCAACCACAATCCATGGCATCCTAACTCTCCCTATTTACTATTGACAAACATGAATCAACTCAAGCCTAGCTCAAATAATAGTCATTAAGACGGTAACAATTTTATCTATTTTGATTGGTGGAAGTTGAGGAAAATGAAAAGATTTTTTTAAAAATTCTTCAAAAATCACTGTTTGGTACAATGGGAAAAAAAATAAAGTAAAAACTAAGAAAAAATAGATACAAATTTGGCATCAACATTTTCTACTTATAAACCTATAGATTTTAGGAGAAAATTAGTGTACTAACGACTTATGTCTCGCCACCACCACTACTATCACCGCCCCCACCACCACTAACGTCGTTGTCACTACTATTACTATTGCTGCCACCATCACCACCATTGCCACTACCACTACCGCAGTTGTTGCCTCCACCGCCATTACTACTACTACTACTACTACTACTACTACTACTACTACTACTACTACTACTACTACTACTACTACTACTACTACTACTACTACTACTACTACTGTCATCATTGCCGCCATCACCACCCTTGCCACCACCACCACTACAACTACCACCACCCCTACCACTGCCACCGCCGCCACTACCCTCACTACTGCTACCACCGCCACTACCACTACCTTCACTGCCGCCATCACTGTCACCACTTTCGTCATCACCGCCACCACTGTCACCGCCACTACCACTTCCACTACATCACCACAACTACAATTGGTAAATTTAAGTTTCAATTTTCTCTTACATCATTTGTGCAACTAAACAATGAAGTTTTTTTAGGAATCTCCTAGTTTCTCTTTCACCTCGATTTACTTTCTTTTTCTCTTTCTCTTTCTCCCGGTTTCCACCAATTAATTCATTATTTTAGCTCTATATTCACTTATAATCTTTTCTATCTTTTATGTTTTTAACAAAATTGTTATAATATTTTTTAATTATTTATTTTTTTAATATATATTAGAGGTCTCATATCTATTTTGGTGCTTACCCAATGTATTATTGGAATGCACTTATATTAGTAATCATCAATATTATTATTAATACCGATATTACACTCCATGAGTGCGAGTTTTTTTTCATCTCATGTCTTGTCAAACCACTTCGCTTCACACCTCCCACAACAATTCGGGATAAAGTTTTCTATCAATGGAGTGGGAAAAGGCATATGTGATGACTTAGGGGTTGTCTGGGTATAGAATTTTTTAGAAACAAAAGTAAAATTTTTGGAATTAATTTCATTGATTTAGCGTCAAATGAGAAATAGGTTGGTAATAAAATATTTTAGAATAAATTTAGGTGGAACTTCAAACTCATTTTTAAAATTTTAAATTAGCATAACTCTCTCGTAGTAGGATATGCACGTTCTTAGTATTGTTGCATTCATATTAACGAATCCTATCAAACAAGATCCCACATAAGTAATTTTAAACTTTAAAAATGGGCCTTACCTATATGTAAACTTTTCGATACTCAAATTAATATGATAGGTTATAATTAAAAAATAATAAATCTTTAATTCTAAAATATGGGGCTAGGTCTGAATCAACAAAATTACTTTGTGAGGTAATTTAAATATTTGGGCTTGAAACAGTATGAAATAAGCTTTCTTACAAAATTTTTAGTTCTACCCACCTTATGCCCTTAACTAAGATTCCAGTGATTCCACGATGTTACATACTGATGGCCACACACTTCACTATACTTTTATGATCTTTTATATTTTTATACTTTTAGTTTTCATGTTTAATGTTTTATGGTATAAGCATAATTTATGGTGTAAGCATGTGTACAATCAATATGACTGCCCCCTAATTAGTAAGAGGCGAAGTGTTTGTGCAGAAGTCGTTTGTAATCTTATTCCCCAATGCATTGTAAACGTGTTTATGTTAAATTTTATTGTTGTTGTTGTTGTTGTGTTTATTTATTTTCTTACAATGTCCCCTTCCTATCACTTTGTACAAGCGTCCACGTAACATGCGGAAACACATTCAGCCAATCCGCGTTTAGTTATAGATAAGGTTCCTCGGATATTTTTTCTGCAAAGATATGGCGATCGTCACATCCATTACGTCCACGGAAAAATCTCAGAAAGATAAGGCTTAGTTATAGATAAGTCACTCTCAAATCGAAGCATACTAGAAAAATCACGAGCGAGATTTTTTTTTTCTCTTTCTTTTCCAGCTGGGGACAGAGAGGCAGAGGGAGAGTTGAATGGCGAGGCCAAACCGGAGCGATGTTCACCTCCCACCGGAGGAAGAGGCGAAAAGAGAAGAGGACGCTCGAGAGTACTTTGATGGAATGGTCCCGAAGCGGCACACGAAGCCCATGAGGAGCGAGTACTCGTCCCAATACGAGGACGCACTGCGTAGCAGCGTCCAGGATGCCATCCCGGAATGCGTCAAATTTCAAGACCTTGAGAACCAACCCATGGTTGTTTCGTTTTTCTTAACCTTCCTCTCTCTTCCTTTCCTTCACATTTCACGTTACTCTATGATGATAGCTTTTGTCTTATAGACGAGACTTGTGTCCAAACCAAATGTTAGTACCTGCTAATGTCACTGTCTCTCTGTGTTGAAGAATCTGGTATACACCGGAAACGAGCCTGTAGAGGAATTTGTGGAAACAGAGTACTACAAGGATCTCAATTGCGTGGGCAAGCAACATCACACGGTAAACATAGGCAGCTAGACATGACATAAGAACAGGCAACAATCAATTGGATCGATATCTGTTATATGTCACCGAGCTTTTGTATTTTCTGCAGACCGGCACGGGCTTCATCAAGATGGAGGGTAGCAACAGCAGGGGATTCTCTCTTTTGTCAGAATCTGGTCTTCCCGACAGCCACCCTTCCAGCAAGGGAAATCCAGCGACAAACGAATGGATTCCTTCTGCAGACACTGTAAGATGCTAGCGGGGAGCCTTATAACTAAAATTGATTCATAGTTCTTACCTGGATTTTTAGTTTCAAGAGAGGATATTTATTTTCTTTGTTCATATCAGGTGCTCTCAGCTTCGGGAAAGCCGAACAGAAGCGACAACTAAAAGGAACGTTCGTCGTTGGACCGCCCATAAAATGCTAGAAATCTTCGCAACTTTTGGTCTTCTGTTGATTGATTGTGGTGCAAAAGCTAGCTTTGTCGTGTTTATGACCTTGTGATTCCCGGTAACTATTATATTTTCTTTTTGTGCGAAGAATTGAGGTGCTCAATTAGATTTATGTTGGGTAGTAGCACTGGAAGTATGGTGGTGAACTCGGCGCGCGTCGATGTATAAAAATTAAACTTTTATATTTGTTATAATTAATTTATATATATTTAAAGCATTTATAAGTGATATATAAATTTAAAATTTTTAAAATTAATAACAATTAAAGTATAAATTAAAAATTACTGACCTTTAGGGTGCCGGGTCTTAAAATTGTAATTAATCACTCAATATTAAAGTATGATTTTTTTTTCTTTTAATTATAAATAAAAAATTTTAATTATTTTTTAATATTTTTTTTAAATTATAAGATAATTTAACTTAGATAGAAGTTATCACTATGTATCAAAGAGAAAATAATAGCAATAATTCTCTCAATAATTATTTCGAGGATGGAAGGGGAGGCGGGCTTTCTTTCTATTCGCAGTCCGATATGGTGACTGGCTGATCTAAGAAAGAGAAGGGGAAAATACTAATTATGGCTGCCGCTTCTCCTTTTATTATGTTTTACGTGAGAGAGAAAGATATGTCCCAGCAAAAAAGTTCTTGAATATGTTCTTCCCCCTTTTATATAATTAACCAAGCCAAAGTTCAATTGAGAATAAGACTTGATATGACTCATTTGTATAGGTCCCACCTCTTATATAACTAACAGGTTAAATTATAATCAAAGAATTGAAGTGTTGATATTTTTATTGGCGGTTTGGTGGTGAGCGTGGATGTAAAAATTTTAATTTTTATATTTTTTATAATTAATTTATATACATTTAAAATAAGAATATGTATATAAATAATAAATTAATTAATTTTTTTTAAGATTAATAAGAATTAAAATATAAATTAAGAATTAATGATTACTTTAAGAATTGAGCTTTAAAGATGTGGTCAATCACCCAATATCAAATAAAGAAATTAATATTATCTTTTAAATATATATTTTTTAAATTAAAAGAAATTTTTTATTTTTAATTAAATTATTAAAATAATTTAACTTAAATAGAGGTTGATCACTTTATGAAAGAAAAGATAAGAACAATAATTCTCTCAATAGTTGTTCCAGAGGAGAGGATGGAAGTGGAGGTCAGTCTTCAGAAAAAAGAAAAAGGTTGATTATGGCTATCGTTTCTCTTTTTCGTCTTTCACGTGAAAGAGAGATAACCTAGCAAAAGTTCTTCTTGAATCTTTTTCTCCCCCTTTTTATATAACTAACCAAAGTCAAATTCAATTGACAATAGAACTTGATAGACTCATTGTGTAGGTCCTACCTTCTTTCTCAATTCCGGGTTCAGTTACATGGGTACTGAACCCACTCACCCAACAATTTTTTCAATTCAATTCAAACGACATGCTGTCCCTGTACAAAATGCAATGGAGAGGGACAATGCAATAGAGAGGGAGGGAGAAAGAGCTTTGAGGTACGTTGTTACAGGGAAATATAAAGAAGTCTATACCAAATCACAAAATTACTAAGTATCATAATAGGTTCCATGAACGAGGTAAATAGGCTAGCTCCACCAGAATTAGCTTCTATCTAGAACATGTTCTCGCAAAGTGTTTTCCAAAGACGAATCCATATATGAGGTAGCTAGCGATTTACTAGAGATTTTGCACGGGGAAGACGAAGCTGCTAATGTAGTTATTATGCTCCTCTAGCTTGAAAAACAGTCCCAATTAGTAGGAAATACTCTGAATTCTCGTTTACAAGGGTTTTACTATGAGATTAGCAACAAAGACCGGTAATTTTATCCGCACAGAGCTTCATCTCACAAAAGCAATCACAGGCAGAGGGACTACAGAGATTTTATTTCGAAAGGCGCCTGAAAAATTAATGAGAGGTCAGTAGAGAAAGGGTAGAATTGCCTTCCTCGACCTGGGGTACTCCTCCGGGAACTTCTCCAAATACCATCGATGGTGGGCTCGCGCCCGCGGCACGAGGTTGGCGCAGGTGTACAAGAAGAAGGCCAGGCCCGGCGAGGACCATGTCATCACGGCCCAGCCCAGCCACTCCACCGCCTCCCCCAGATAATTCGGGCAGCTTACCCACTCGAAGAGCCCTCCCCTGGGTATCTTGTATCCCTCACCTCCAGCCGCCATCTTGAGGGCGATCAGCGCCCGATCGGACCGCACGTTGATCGCCATCCCGGCAAGGAAGACCAGCGCCCCCGCCGCCAGCCGGGCCCAGAAGGCCCACCCGGACGTCGGCCCGTCGTAGTCGGCGTAGTGGGACAGCCAACGAATCTGGAGGTAGGCGTTGAGGAGGTTGAAGAGGAAAGCGAGGGCGGCGATGGAGAGGGGAAAGCGGGCGGGCTGGCGCTTGGGGAGGTAGGTGGGGTAGATGAAGGTGCGGTGGAGGTAGTGGAGGAGGAAGGGGGAGACAAGGAGGAGGGCGATGGGGTGGGCCCGGTGGCGGCCCAAGGGAAGGATAAGGAGGGATAGCCAGAGGGTCGGGCTCTCCATGAGGACCCAGGCGAGGGGCGGCGGGAGGGACGGGCCCCAGCCGGAGCGGAAGTGCTTGCCGTAGGGGGCCTGGAGGAATTGGAGGGAGAGGAAGGTGAGCGGGGTGAAGACGTAGAGGGAGATGAGAGCGAGAGGGAAGACGGACGCGTCCGAGGCCATGGCCGCCCCACTTCGGTCTGCCAAAGCTTCACGAGTCTTTCCCCGCTAGTACTCTGCGACACAGGGAGATAGATACTTTAGCCTAAACTTTGACCGAAATCAGACCCCGAAAACCCGCTTCCGGATCGGCTGTGAAGCACTCCCACCCACCCGATCGGGTGGGAGTGCCCAATAAGAATAAGAAAGTGCCGGAGACTATGGGTTAGCAGAATTAAATTAAATATAGAAGGCTTTTCGAGTTAGCAAATCAAATATACTGTTAATTTTTAAAAAAAATTATTCTTTAAACAGGTGGTTTTTTATACTTGAAGGAAATTTGATGGCATGGAGTTCAGGGAGTTGATTCCTTACACAAAAGGCTGGTCGGGCAGGCAGAAGAGGGCTAGATAAGATTGGTACAGTTGTTGTAATGTGTCGTGATGAGATGCCTCATGCGAGAGATTTGAAACGTGTCATGGTTGGTAACCCTACAAGGCTTGAATCCCAATTTCGTTTGACCTACATCATGATTCTGCACCAACTTCGTGTTGAAGAATTAAAGGTAATGAGTGACTTGGATTTTGAGGTTGTTGGATATTATTTACAAATTTGTCTTTCAATCTCCAATCTCCGTGATGGGTAACTTGATACTTGTTCACTTAACACTTAAGTAAAAGTGGTGGAAATTGTCTTTCTATTTCCACGTGATGGTACAATTATTGTGTGCCGAGGAATACTAATTATATTTATCATTTATTACACTAAATTTAACAATTAAAATTGTAAAAATTTGCCATATATAAGTAATAATGCAACAATATTGCTTTATTTCTGTAACAATTTTACTTAAACTTTGCAACAATATTCCTTACGGTTACAATAATATTACTATAAGGTTAGATTAATATAGTTATAACCTTGTAGCAATATTGTTTTAAACCTGCAATAATATTATTACTATCTTGTAGTCATTTTGCATCAACTTATAACAATACTGTTATAAAGTTAGAGTAATATTGCTCCAACATTGCAGTACTATTGCTACATTATTGCATCATTATTACTACAACCTTGCAACAATATTACTCTAACGTTTTAACATTATTATTTCAAGGTTGGAGCGATATAGCTACAATGTTGAAGTAATATTATTCCAACCTTGCAGCAATATTGCTCTAAATATGTAGCAATATTCCTTTAACAGTGTAGTAATATTGCTACAATGTTGAAATAATATTGCTGTAATGTTAAAATAATATTGCTAAAATAGTGTAGCAATATTGCTCTACTACTCCTACAGTGGAGCAATATTGTTGCAACATCACCTAACAAATATGCCAAACAAAATCTCTCAAACTGAATTTGGTTAAGACATAACAAATACGCCTACATTTTTTGTTCAATTCAAACACACACTTAAGAGATATTATTGGGTGCAAATGACTATCCAAATAATTAAAGTAGCAGTAGAAGAATGGTGGAGAGTGGCCATACGAAATCTGGACCCCAATTTCCATGTATGGTCCCTCTCCATCTAAGCTCCAAAATTTCAATGCTATCGTGGGACCTGTGTTTGTTGTTACAACTTTCTCATTTCGCTAATTTTTCCTTCCGAATAATCACCCATATAAAATTTCCTTAACTACCATTTTAAATTCAACAATCATTGTTATTCTTTCCAATGTACACACCATATAAAGATTTTGACATGGAAAAGACGGCTAGTGATAGCCAATCTCCCCAAGAGACTTAGCTAAAAATCTGGCAATTGCTAATTGATTAACTATCTATCTCATTCTTGTAATTCCAAATTATTTGGCTGGTAAGGTGATTGTGAAATATATACTACTAAGTTCAGTGAGTTGAAACTGAATTTCTCATCTATTTTCTTGAGAAGAAAGAAATGAACCGACAACTGGAAAAGATGTTGGCTAAATTCATGTTTCAATAGACCTGACAAACTGCAAATCCAATTTGAATTGCATTCAGTAGAAGAGTGATTTTCCTAACCCAAAAATATCCTCATAGTATTTTATACCCTTAAATTACATTCTTATTTGCAATGGTGCACTTGTTTTGAAAAACAACAATTATATATCCTATTGTGCACGGACAATAGTGACCAACTATGTTTCAACCAAATAAGGATTCTCAAAGTTTAAAAAAAAAAAAGTTGCAATTATGTACAAGAATATCATGAAATTTTCCATACGAAGGAATCTGTCATTTTTGACAAGTATAATCATTTTACCACAAAACATTACATGAGAATGTTACTATTACAGAAGTAACAAGCACATAAAGGACAATGTCATTTCTTTCAGTTTATTGGAAAATAGTTAAGATGCAGTAGGTGCATATTGTAAGGACCCTCATCTTTAAACCGGTTTTATTTTTCGTTAATTATGGGTTATCATGAGATTTACGCGTTTTCTGATCTTATTCGGTGATTTCGTAAATAAATAGTGTTTGTGATAGTTTTAACCAAAATTAACTTCAACATTAGTGGTTTTAAATGATTTTAAACCAAATGTGAATTTTTGAGATTTTTCGGAATTTTTACTATTTTCCCAAAAATTAGGGTTTTGGCGGGACCCCTGTGGGCCCCACCATCGAAAAATTTATTTTTGTGTCAAATGAACCTAGACATATACTTAAGGTCCCACAAAAATTTTCAGAATTTTATTAAGCTTAAATTGTGCTTAAATTTGCAAAATACCCAGTTTTAGCCTACTTTTCATATTTACACCCCAAAACTTACCTATGCCTACCCCAACCCTTACTATAAAAGGGCAAACCAGAGCCATTTCCATTTTTGGGAATAGGCTAAGGAAGAAGGGCTGGCCTAATCCCCACTTAGGCCCGAATTAGAAGCCGATTAAGGTAAGCTTACTCTAATTAAGCACTAATCATTGGCTTTTCTCTTAATTTCTTCCAAATCTACCATTTTCCTTTTGATTCAATTCGTTTTTGACCATCAAAAGCTAATAATTTGTGTTTTACTACAAACCCTAACATTCAAAATTCAATTTTTACTACCAACAAGCCCTAGATCTAAGGTTTAATTAGGGATTTCTTGGGTAAATCGATTTCTATTAGAGTTTAATTCAAACTCATTGTGTTTTCAAGGATTTCAAGAAGGGTGACTCTTCAATCCGAGCTTAATCAAGTGCTGAGGTAATGGGTCTTCGAAATCTCTGTTTATCCATGGTAAAACTCTTCATTTTTGGCTTATTTCAAAATGGTTTGCTTGATTTAGTGTGTTAATGGTAAGATTAGAAAATGGAATTATTTAATCCCGATTTCTTAGGGTTTTGCATTATTATGGTTTGGTTTGATATTCTGGAAGTCAAGGAGGACTTTTGATGATGATTAGGGTGTTAGATGTGGATTTGAAGTGTTATCTATGGTGTTTCGGTTTGGATTTGCGAAAGGAAGAAGATGACTGTTCTGCTGTGTTGGCGATCGATCAGCCTTGCAGGGCGATCGATCGGCTGAACTGAAAATTTCAAATTTTTGCGTGTAACCGATCGAACGGCCTGAAGGGTGATCGATCGGCTACACAGGAAATTGTGTGTTGTGTGTATGATGTCTATTTTGATGATTCCACTTTAGCTTGCCAATTTTATATGAATGTGGAGTGTTTTAAGCTATGTTAGGCTACTGAAAATACATGCTATTGAGTTTATGGAATTGAAATATATGCTTAGAAATGGTGGAATGACTTATGTTTTGTGACATGATGTTGGAATCGTTATCTTGAAATTATGAATGATTGTTTCCCTTTGGTTAAACATGTTTTCAGTAGGACTACAATCATTGTTGGACTGATTTGTCATGATAAATTGTAATTAATGGTGTGTGAATGTTGGTGATTGCCATGACTCAATGATGAAATGAGTGATGTTATAGGTGTTTAGCCTTTGTGGTTGAGTTTTGAATCTAGCTATGATTTCAGCGATTCTTCTACTATGATTTCCGCTGGAATTCATGTTTAGATAGAAATTCACATGTGTAGTGTGGTAGTGAGTTGATTTTCAAACATGTTGATATGCATTATGTGAAAAGCTTCTACTAGTTACACACACACATGTGGGGGTCAAATGATGATGTTGAAGCTTAATATTGTGATTATAAATGATGCATTAGGGACTGGTGAGAGCACTTATCATGATTAGGATTCATGTATGCTTTGCCCACGCATGTACCATGCTGCACACATCATGAAAATGGATTTCCAATTGAGGCTTCATCGTGATTAATCGAATTTGACCGATTGGATGCAATGTGATGGAATTGTGTGCCGGATTGATCGGTTGTTGATTAATCGCAAGTTGATTGGTCTGAAAGTACATATTTTGATTTGAAGTTCCCGTGTGGAACGATTTGAAGTTCCTGTGTGGAACGATTTGGAGTTCCTGTGTGGAACGAGTGCACTCCCCGGGTTGAGTCTTGTTTAATGGAATGATGTGGGGACGAGTTGTGTACTTGTCTTGCGGATATGTGAGAATATTATTATGTGTGTCATCTAGACCCTGAGAATCCAGTGTGGTATGCCGTGTGCACCCCGCTACCACGTGTTCTAGGGTTCTCTGTGTGAGAACTCGGGCTCTTCCCTCCGCAGGAGATGTCCCTGGGCGAACACCCCTGCTCTAGATTCTCTGTGTGAGAATGGGACATCCTTGGCCAGGATCGTCCAGGGCGAGCAGTATTAGGGATTGACAACCCCGATCTTTCTTGAATTCTTGTGTAGAATTTTGGACCATGACACGCCTTCGTGGCCTTGTCTATGCTCCCGTCTGTGTGACGTTAATGTGTGATTACTCCTTGATGGAGGTGGATTGTGATGACATTATGCATGTGGGAATATGTATGTTAGAGATACATCCATGCATGTTGATTTTGATGTTATGCATGTGGAATATGTATGTTAGAGATACATCCATGCATGTTGACTTTGATGATAAAATGAATGTGGAAATATGTATGTTAGAGATACATCCATGCAGGTTGTGATGATATTATGCATGTGGAATATGTATGTTAGAGATACATCCATGCAGGTTATGATGCTATTATGCATGTGGGAATATGTATGTATGTTAGAGATACATCCATGCAGATTGTGATGATGTTATGCATGTGGAATATGTATGTTAGAGATACATCCATGCATGTTGATTTTGATGATAAAATGCATGTGGAAATATGTATGTTAGAGATACATCCATGCGGGATTGGTTATGATGTGAATGCATGTGGGAATATGTATGCTAGAGATACATCCATGCAGGTTGAATTATGCATTATGATGCAATATTAGGTGATATAAATGTGTGATCAGAAAGTGATGCACCATGTAAATCTTTGATCTGAACGATCTCATTTCTAAGCTATCGTATTTTCTACGTTGACAGTGATATTAAAACCATTGTTGAGTGTTAAAACTCACCCCTCTTTTGTGTTTTGATTTGGGGCTGTGTGGTGTGACACGCAGACAGACAGGATTGCCTCTTTGAGGAAAGGTCAGAGGTAGCTTGGGTGTGATGATGGAGATCATTAAGTGACTTACCTGCGTTTGTTTCATGCTTTATGTTCGAACCTTTGTGTAGGGTTCTTGTTTTGAATTTATGTCATATACTACAGTTGTGATGATTATGACTTATTTTGAGCCGGTGTGGGCTTTACTTAACTAAGTTTGTGGGTTTGAGATTGTTGTTTACTTTGTGATAAGCAACACCTTTTTTTCTTCCCTTTTATTTACTCTTGCTCAAAGGATTGTGCGCACTCCGTGTTGCTGTTAATCGCCCGTGGTTAGGGTTAAGTCTTCCGCTAGATCATTTCTCAATTTTTACTTCGTCGCCCCTGCGCGCTTGACCGGCCCCTGGACCGGGTTCGGCTCGGGTCGGGCATCGCCGGGGTGTGACACATATAAATGGGTCTCAAGGAAAAAATAATATATACAAACAACATAATCAAATTGGTAAAAGAAAATAACTATAAATCTGGCTAGTTTATCTCCAAAACTTGAAATAATTAAATTCTGTCATATCTGATTAGTATAATCACTTCATCACAATATTGTTAATTGCAGAAGCACCGACACTAAAAATCTTGGTGTCATTCCAAAAAATATCACATACTGATGGTAGAATTATGCGATATTATAAAAACAAACTGTAATTTAGCTTCTTTGCTCAAACCATTATCATTCCCTACAACTTGTCTGTGTATTTCAACCTGCAAAGGAGTCCTCCCAAAGCTTGCAATGAGACCCAATATTTCTAGCAGATATTTATAATTTTAATTTTGGAATTCAATGCAAAAAAACCCATCTTAATTGGTTAGTTCAGGTAAGAAATCTTTGTGTAGTTCATCAGACAATGAATGATAACATTGTACAATTTAGCCAGTCTAACCTGCAGAGCACACTTCATAGCCAAATTCCAATGCTTAGAGGAAAAACGGTAGGGATGTAGATACAATCTATGTCTATAAAAGAAAACATCCATAAACTATATTCTAAATCAACAATGATATAAAATCTATATGTACTTAATGAGTGAGAATTAGAAGTCTAACTTGAGATATTGAAGGGTCATGTTCTTCAAAAGAGAAGGGTGTCTGAAAACAAGACTATGCCACTCCACCTTATCAGAAGACATCCCAAAATCAATTTCTTCAGAAGACATGTTCCAAAACGCTCAAAACTCAATACCCAACCGCCCATGTATACAAGTCCCAAAATGCCAAAATCATTACCTCCTCCAAAAGTTTCAGTCTTCGGCCCTCACTCTTCAACAAGCTTCAAGCCTTTGAGAGTTCAACCTCAAGTCTCCAACATAATGAACCCCAGACTCCAGAGAAGAAACCTTCATGAGTCGAGACTTGAGAGAGGGAGCTAGGGCACGAAGCGATCGAATGAGGACTGAGGATGAGCGCTTCAGATCCGCTATAGTGTACTCTCACTAGAATGCTGAAAGTCGTTTGGCAATTGGAGCTCCACGGTCACATGAGGACTGAGGAGGAGTGGGCAGTCACCAGAGGAAGATTCGTAGTCTCTAGTCACAATTGGAAGAGCTAGTCGAATCTTTAGAGTCTTTAGTCAGATGAGGCAGACGAGAAGTCGACCTAAGGAAGAGATCGTGACCTAAGTTCCTCTAGTAACCGGGCGCTTTACAAACTGGTCACTGAGGAGGAGTGGAGCGATTAGGGTTGGGCGGTGACCAGAGAAAGAGCCGAGTCTCTGGTCGCGCTTCGAAGAGAAGTCACCTGGGTTTAACAGGGGAACTGGAGGGAGAGGCTCGCCTGGTCGCCCAACTTAACCTGAATCACGATAAAAAATATATGTTATTCACCCAAGTTGCCAATTCTTGATTTGTAACCCGATCAACTCATTATTCTCCGACGTGGCACTTTCTTATTGGGCACTCCCACCCGATCGGGTGAGAGTGCTTCACAGTCAATCCAAAGTGCTGAAAACTGATTTGCCCCCGATTAGACTTATCTCTCGCTTGCCCTCGCCACCCTTTCTTTCGCAAAACCTTGAGCTTCCCTCTATCGGCTCTTTCCATTAAGACTTAAGAGCTGCCCAGCCCAGCCCTATGATCCGACAACTCGACCACACTTCTTGTCGTCATGGCTCCCCCGATGCCAGTTGCACACCTGAGTAAATAAGGCACTTGGGCCGGAGCTTGCATTCGCTCCAGCTAGCCCTCCAAGTGATTAGGCGGCATTGCCACAAAGATGCAAGCTTCCTCGGTCTGCTGTTCCCGAGACGTCTACCATCTTGTAGATAAAAAACGTCTGATACGGCTTCCATGGCCATGGACCATCCTTTTCACAGGGAGCTCAGACCAGGGAAACCCATTGCAGAACTCGGACTAAACCAATATGGCTTTTAGCATAACTAATGGCGCGTTTGGGAGGCATTAAGGTTGGGGAAAGCGTCCTTAATAATGTG
Source organism: Saururus chinensis (assembly GCA_035235625.1). Classification (NCBI taxonomy): domain Eukaryota; kingdom Viridiplantae; phylum Streptophyta; class Magnoliopsida; order Piperales; family Saururaceae; genus Saururus; species Saururus chinensis. The sequence goes on from CP141145.1 coordinate 42,719,290, forward strand.
ACATATTACACGCAAAGGGGGAAATCTTCTAACGTGCTTCCTAAACAGCCCCAAGTGCCTTCTTAGAAGGCACTTTTCGGATAGTAGCTTGGTACAAATTTTTTAAAAAACGGACATTCAACAGGAGCCCATTTTTAAGGAGCGCTTTTTTATATATGTTAAGGCGAACACTTTCAGGAATTCACTCTCAAATGCACTTTAAAACTTAAATGAGTCAATTTCCTGAACATGGAGGAAAGTTGCATGGCCTCCAAAACGGGAGCTTGGGGGCGGCTTTATTAATTGGGATTCAGCTATTGAAGTATAGTTGACTTTGAGATGAAAGAATTGAGACTCAAAACGGTAGTCAAACTGGACGTAATTGCCAACTAGAAACCTTTGAATGCAATGATCATACACAAGAAATACAGAACAATTTTCTGGAGAAGACTCAAATACCAGTAATGTACAAGCTAGCTGCAAACACTATATCCCGCTTTATGGCATTTGAAGCCGTTTCCATTTTCTTGTAAAGTGCGGAATTACCCATAATTGCTGCTGCATTTTTTAATTCTCGACATGTTTCATCTAATCTAACAATGGTCCTTACAATAAGGCCTTCAGGCACATCAGTGAGCTCACAAATATCACAAAAAGGAGTTCCCTGTCACAACCAAATACAATGAGAAAAAAAATGAATTAGACATGAATTTGCATTAACAGTAACAATGCAAAGATGATAGACAGCTTGAGCAGTTTGCCAAAAAAAATATACAGCTTGAACAGTCCAATTACCTTTGCCCATTCGTAGACCACCTCAACAAGACCAAACTTGAGATTGTCCTGTATATAATCCTCAGGGTTTACAGCTACTCTGAACTGTAATTGAAGTTCAGCAAGTCTTGTTGCTGTCTCCAGCAATCTAATTATAAAAAATAAAAGTTAGAGAGCAGCCATCAGATACAGCAGAAATTGAGAATATTTTATTCAAGAAAACTGATGGCTCATCGAACAACTGAAAGATTATGTCAAAGTCAAAATCTTAATCATTCAAATAAACTCTATATATCTTAACCTCTATATGATTCACAATCTAGATCTGATACCAAGTTGTTCTACTTCACCAAGAGAACATGACAATGATGACCAACTGGAAACATCAGATCACCAATAAACCTATCCATAATACATTTTAGTAACAGATCAGCAACGTGGCTCTAAGTAAAATCATTCAACAATCATTTCGTCACTAATGCAGCCTCACTTATAAAGACAGGATTAACGAAATATTGACTTTAATCTGGTGAAAAAGATCAAAACTTCAGTTCTATAGATATTGCGTAATACTCCCTCTGTCCCATTTTAGTAGCTCCATTTGTTTTTTCAAAATGAACTAATTTCAGTTCATTTTGAGAAACCAAATGGAGCTATTAATGTGGGACAGAGGGAGTACTAACATTACTGTCCCAAAAAAAACACCTGTACAAGGAGTGAGAAAGGAAGAAATTTCATGAGAAAGGTGACTTATATTCATTGTGCAAACAGAATATGCAGTTTGTAAGATTAAAAGTATGTATAGGACTTCTGTATTCAAAGTTGAACAAATAAAATGCCAGCGAAAGTGGGATCACAAAGTTGCAGTTTTCGTATTAAATGCACGGCATTTGTCAAGATATGACAGGACAGAAGTACAAAATGATGCACAAGAATCAAACCTTTGTTTCGCAAGAGCCAACTTGGGAGTCAAAGATGGTTCAGAGGTGTTCTTCTGCTGGAATACAAAGGCAGACATAATAGCTACAGCCTCAGCAGGTTCCAAATCGTCCAATTGATTCTCAAACAAGCATTCTGTACATATCAACTCCTCCCCCGAATTCATCTCACAAGCCACCCTCCCTTTAATTTGAACAACAAGGTCATCATCTATACAGCCAATCTCCTTCAAAACGTCAATCTGGAACCACAACAAGCAGGTAAGGTCATTAGATGCACAATACTCTTTAGCCATCTATGGGCATCAGAATGTCGGCTTTTAAATGGGCAGAAAATTTTGCATGCAACCTAAGCCCAATTAATCCAAAGAAATGAGCAATAATATACACTAAATATATATTTGTCCACCATACCAAAAAAATTTCATGAAAACTGTCCGTCTAAACCTTAGCATGGACAGGTCAAATAACATTAAGGTTCATGTCCTCTCCTTAATGACATGAACTCCAAGCCTTTTGTAGATTAAGCACACATTTATGTGGTTAACAAGCAGGTTGCAACACCCTGAACGAGAATTACAGCCTTCTGCACCTGTTAAGTTCCCTGAAAATGGGCACTTTCTCTGAGGCCTCAACTTTTCTCAGGACCAAATATTTGTGATTATATAGAATGCTTTATTTCCTTATGAAGATTATATAGAACACTTGCTTCAACTAAGAATTTGTAAAAGTGAATCAAACTGACATACTCGGCCTTGAAAATCTGGCATCTGCTGCAGTGCTTCATCAGACATCTGAAACTTCAAAGCATTAACTTCCTCTTTATGCTCGGTGAGTTCTTTTACAAGCTTGATATGCTCCTCAAATTTAATGCAACCATGACACTTATTTTGAGTCATCTTTTGCAAAAGACTATTGTAAACATGATACTTCTCCACAAGATTCATGCTTTTTAATTTGAGATCTGGTACAGAAGCCATCAAGGAGTCAACATATCAACTCAAAATTTTCTTAAAAATACAAAGATGGAAAAGACTGCAGTGCGTTTTCACTTGACATTATAAAGTCCAAAAAAAAAATGCAGGTGACCAGAATTTCAGCTAAGCCTTATTTTCTTTGGATTTCACAAGTCAGCCAAAGGGCTGGGTTTTGGCATTTTTACTGACACCTACTACAGATATCATTCCTCAATGGCTAATCAGTATCCACTTGAGCACACTGATTGGATATATATAATTATATATATATACACACACATACACATCATTATTGAAAGTCCTGAGCTTCAAATGCCCTACATGTTTGGAAGTAAATTAGAGCCACAAACTTACAAGTAAAATTACATTAAGAACAATTGCTAAGCATAAAATATACAAAAAGCCAAGGCCATCCGGTCAGTGAATTAATATTTAGCAAACAATATTTCAGCCGGTTTAGTACTTTATTGTGAATAACTAATGTTTAACTAGTTGAATTTGTTTATGCTGACTGTTGATCTATTGAAGTCAATCCAAAGTAACAAGCAAAGATTGTTGCAATCATCCCACTTCAAGATATCTAAAGTCACTTAGATTTAGAAGAATATGGTATGTGATAGAAAAGGATAATACAATTTTCAGATATAACAACAATCAAATCAAGTACCTTTTACAGGATCTAGAGGGTCCTTGTCTCCTCGATGCTTCTCATCCAACAACTGCTGAACAGTTTTAGAGTATGTAGCTCTATTAGGATCCTCAAGAAGCTGAACTTGATCAATCTTTATTTTGCAGCCCCAAATGCTTATAAACTCCTTACATTCAACCTCTCTCACTTCGTAGTTCACCCCAGCTGCAGTGCCACGGTATGGCAGGTTAATGTTTACAGTTCCAGATCCCTTGCGAGAACTAACAGCTGATGAAAAGTACTCTTCTTGGCCACGTTTTCCTTTAGGAGCAATATAATAACCTTGTGAAGAATTCGGTCTCTCTTTTTCATGTGATGTACCAAACGAACCTGACTGACTTTGCACAGATGTGGGTGAATTAGGTCTGAGTACCATAACAATATGTTGTTTACTAATTGCAGACGGTGCTTTAAGCACAACTCCAATTAAGTGATCTTCCACCTGTCAGCAGCACATGGAACACTTCAAGAATGAATAAGCTTCTACACAGAGCATGAAATGCCACAATATATGACTCAACATATCGAGTCTGTTTTAGTAACACTATGGATCTTAATTCCTTGTACACCCCTTGAGGAGAGACTTGGGGATTATAAGACCACTTGTGTAAAGGGGCATATAAAACTTATCGCCCCTTTGATATGTGTTGATCCCTTTGTCTTTTCTCATATTTCCAGGGTAACTTCGTCTTAAAAATACTTATTAACTAACAAGTAGTTTACAGATAAGGTTACATATGTTGGATAATTTGCCTGCTTGCATCTGATTGTTTGGGCCAATCTTGGCTTAATATTCATTGTTGGGTTGTTCCTTGACAACTTGGTTTCTAATATGGTATAAGAGCCAAGAGGTCCCAATTTCGATCCATGCCCATGCCTCTGTATTTAGTGAACATGTAGGGGTGGCCATTGTGCAGGCCTGGCCCAGTCCAGTCCACAGAGAACGTGGGCCAGGCTATCAATTTTGGGCCGTGGCCTGAGTGGCCTGTTGGTACAGAGGGCTGGGCCGGCCTGCAGGCCCGCCCAGTTCATCTTCAACCTCTCGCTAAGAGAGTTCCAGATAATGGTTAACTCATCTTGCCACTAATTCAGCTTCCCCCCTCTCCAGAAAAACCCGAATGGCTTGTTTTCCATCGCCTACTTTCGCATACCCAGAAATCAACGTGGTTCAGGAGTCAAGGTCCCACTAGGTACTTCCGTCAAAAAACTTCTAACAAGAACCAAGTTCGCCACAGATTGCATAAACCCTGATCAAAGTGTTATTCACGTAAACATCCAACAGAAACACAAGCTTGGAGGCCTAGGCATGGAGAGATGCCCCATGTGCTAGTGCCCAAGAGTCTGCACACACCTTGAGAAGCAAAAGCTTAAAATTGTCAAGAAGGTAGCCACTAGCCAGTCTCCAACATCCTACGATAGAGGGACAAGGTCTGCGCGAGGCTTTTCCTGCAGGAGGAGAAGCCCCGAATGATGGTGTTGTACATGTACTGGTTGGGGTTCTGGAAGGTGCAGAAGAGCACCTGGGCATAGTCAAGGTCGCCAAAGGGGGAGATAGTGCAATAGAAGAGTTTCTTGAGGACAAGCTGAGTCTCCAAGGCCCTGTTTTTTATGACAACTGCATGGATTTGCTAGCTTTTTTAAAATAAAAGAGAAGGGCCGAAGCAGACTTAGCAGAGATGCCGGAGTAAGCCTGGTGAGCGGGGCTTATGAGGGGGCCGGCTCGGCCCGCCCACCAAGAGCCACAGGCAGGCCCAGCCCATGGCCACCCCTATGCACATGCAAGCATTTGCATATGTTTAAATAATGCTTGCTCGTGCAGGGGGTATTGAATAATCTATTTGTATGCATGTTTGCATTTATTTGTTTGGGCCAATTTAGGCTTGATATACATTGTTGGGTCATTCCTTGATAGCTTAAGCTTTTGAGGCAACTTGGTTTGTAACAAGGAACGACCCAAAAATGAATATATAGCACAGATTGGCCCAAACAAACAAATGCAGGCATGCATACCCACAAACTATCCAACAATGTACATGTTTTTAAATGCCAAGAGTTTGTGTATAATTTTTCAATAGGTATGGAGGTTATGAACAATTTGCCATAAATTAAAGAATAGTGGTCTATAGAATGAGACCCATTAATATGAGCTCAGGTTCATGCTGCATCAAGGGCCGTCGGGTTTTGATCCAATGGTGCACATTCCTGGGGGTGGGAAGCAAGTTTGAATCACCCACCTGCCCCATCTATTAATGCACACTGTAGGATTCGCAATGCCCAGGCGTGCGAGAGGCCGGGCTCATGTGAACTTTTTCCTTATAGTACTATATCATATTTATTAATTCTCAAATTGATGCAAATGAACAAGATGGACCAAAAGTTCTGTTGGGAAGACAAAGCAATGTTAAAAATGACTCGCAAATTTTTATCAAATTGACAAATAGCATCCAACAAGGAATGAACTAACAAAAGGGCTCAAACAACAGCCTTAAGTAATCGGCTATTCGATTATATGGATGTTGACATCTCTAAAAGCTCTCACAAAGGCAGTAACTTGAAGGAGAAACAATTTTAAGCAATTAGTTGCAATATTACCATTTGCATCAGCATAGCTATTCGTTTTGTATATGTGGATTAAAGGATGGAAAGAGTAGGTGCCAATATTGGAGAACCTAAAACTAGGTGGACTCTAAAGGAGAGGATATAATGTTGTTCACAAATAAGTTGGAGGCTAAACTGAAACTTTGAAGTGAAGCCTACAACAATGTGGGACGACTTAGCAAGGGATTTATGTACTTGGTGAATCTACAGGTACAAATAGACAACATTAAAAGACATGATGGGGGAGTGCGGGTGTCAATAAGGTTAACAGAGAAACAAAGTAGTTCCAAAAATGGTAGACAAATGAAAGGTTTGAGGATTTTCTTACAATATATATCTAGAAAAGAAGCTAAACAGATCATGACCTATGCTAAATTCAAGGCATATATGAAGATCCATCCTATTTTTAACTCCCAAAAGCTAAACTTTAATATTAGTCCTTGCATTTGCTCCTAGTTCTCAGCTCATTGCATTACTGATTGAAAATAGGGAAAGATGCAAGTCCAGACAAAGTGATCCTGTTGCTCACCTTAGTTTCTACCTACTCCAATACTACAAGCAATGCAAGTACTTTTCACCTTTTCTTTTTCCAAATCAAGCCTAAAAACTAGAATATGCCCGTATTCTAATTACTGACACAGATTAGACAATGTTGGGCCTCTCTGGCACATGCTTGGAAATTTTATGGATTTAATAATGCACTCACAGTTTGAGATTTAACAATCACCACTCTTCCAGGCGACAGAAGTTGCTGAGCCACATGCGACTGCATGATTCCTTCTGATATATGACTTAAATGCTTCTCCGCCTCCATGAACATCTCATAGTACTCCTCAATAGCTGGTTCACCCTTGATACATCTGTCATGAAAACAACAAAATGAAATTAATGTTTCAAAAACTACAAAAAAACATTTCATGTATAAAAATAGTGAAATAAACAGAAAAGGGTTCCTACATCACAACACAGAAAAGGAATAAAAAACAAAGAACCAAAAATATAAGCATAGCATCTACAAGGCTGGCAACAGATACTTCAATGTAAGAGGTATTGACTCTTGAAAACTTGTCAAATTTTGTTGATTATAGATAGACAAATTCCAAGTCTACAGCAGTACATGATTAAACAAGTGGGAAGGCACTTTTCATCTGAATAAGATTCAAAAATTCAGAAATCAAGATTACACTCCAGCATGTAATAATAAAACTTACTCGATTGTTTTAGCAGGTTGAGCAAGTTTCAACATAAGAAGCTGTTGTTTTTCTGGAAGCTTTTTCTGAGCGTGAAATTCAGCAAAACTTCTCTTTAGCATGTCCTCCACCTGCAAACAGGTTCTAATGTGCCTGGTTATTCTAATTTGGCCATTCCGTCAACAAACTGAACGATTCAACAAAGTAATAAGTACCCAAACTGGGGTAGCCACATGCAGTTTAAATGAGGGTAAGTTCATCAACCACCAGTTTTACTTAAGTGAACAAGTATCAAGTTACCCATCACGGAGATTGGAAATTGAAAGACAATTTTGTAAATAATATCCAACAACCTCAAAATCCAAGTCACTCATTACCTTTAATTCTTCAACACGAAGTAGGTGCAGAATCATGATGTAGGTCAAACGAAATTGGGATTCAAGCCTTGTAGGGTTACCAACCATGACACGTTTCAAATCTCTCGCATCAGGCATCTCATCACGACACATTACAACAACTGTACCAATCTTATCTAGCCCTCTTCTGCCTGCCCGACCAGCCATTTGTGTATATTCCCCAGGAAGCAACTGCCTGAACTCCTTGCCATCAAATTTCCTCAAAGTATCAAAAACCACCTGTTTAAAGCATGATTTTTAAAAACATTAACAGTATATTTGATTTGCTAACTCGAAAAGCCTTCTATATTTAATTCTGCTAACCCATGTTGCAGAAAGAACAAAGAGATGTAAGTTTTGAATTGCACATAAATAACCTGTTAAACATACAAAAAGTAATAACATCCACAAAGTAATAAAATGTCCTGAACAGACTGATCTCAACCTCAAAAGGCAGAACATTCAGAATGACACATACCGAAAACAGACAAAACTCAAATTAGTTCTAGTCCAACGATGTTTATGCTGACAGATGTTTGAAAAAACTTACAGATCTAGCTGGAGCATTCACACCCATAGCAAATGTTTCAGTTGAAAATAAAACCTACCAGGGACACACATCAAGGAGAAAGTCATCAGATAATGAACGACAAACTAATTGCTTGCACACAATCAAGCATTCTATTTCAATGTACATATCTGCAGAGGTATAAATTTACAGCATCATTATTTCTTGCATATAAAACCTTGGATTTTACCTCATAAAAAAATAACATATAAGGACCACCCTAGTATAAAAATAACAATAATAATTATAACAACAACAACAATAATAATAATAATAATGATAATGATAATAATAATAATAATGATAATAATAATAATAATATTGCTAACAACAGCAACTGCACTTGATTTATATTTCATTGAATCATCTGAGACCTTGTGCTTCCATCCCTTCTCTCCAGCCCTAGCTGCTCCTTCCACCCCCGCTCTTCCATCACCAACATTGACCTGCTCCATCATCCGGACACTATCCGTTTCATCTGTGCACCTCCAATCCTTCCTTGCCAGAATCCCAAACCAGCACCTACATCTTTCAGAACAAATTTGTTTCAGGTTGGTGTCCAGGTGCCTCAGCACTTTTGTTGTTGGTGATCTCCGCACCAGGGAAAAGGACATCAGATCATCAGCAGTCAACACCTCCTTCATTGCTGGCAAAGTTTTGGCCCACTAAGGCAGCCGGTTGCAAGAAGGAGCCAGTCACCTTGGGAGCCGAAAATTCTACCCTTTCCATTTTGAAGAGGAGGGAGGGAGGCCAGCAAGGTTCAAGGGGAGGAGGTGCCCCAAGGGGGAAATGAGTCAAGTAGGGCCATCAGATGTGATCCAACAGATGTGCTACGGTTAAGCAGAAAAAGGGTTACCTGCCCTCCAGCACAGGTTACCTTCTTATTCTTATTATTATGATAATGATGATGGGACAATAACAGCAACAATAATCATAATAATAATAATAATAGTAATGACAATGATGTTAGTACGTGCATACAGAATGAGTTTCTTCACGGGTAAGCACAAAAAGGGGTGCCAAACAGGTTTAAAAGACCCACTTGCCCCCTGAATTAAAAAAGCAGCACACTGTGATCACATGGCATCCACCCTTAGATGCAGAGGGATGTGCCTGTCCACTGCCACAAACTAACGCCTCTAATAATAATAGTAGCAACAGCAACAACAACAACTACAATACAACAATGTAACCCACCCCTCTGTTGGACCAGGACTAAAAAACTAAACCACTAATGAACACAGAACTCAGAATGGAACTACCTTCACCACACCTTTGCAGAAAAGCATCTCAGTATCCATGCATACAGAATGAGTTTCTTCATGGGTAAGCACCAAAAGGGGTGCCAAGCAGGCTTAAAAGACCCACTAGCCCCCTGAATTAAAAGAGCAGCACAATGTGATCACATGGATTCCAGCCTCCAGACACAGAGGGATGTGCCTGTCCACTGCCACAAACTACGCCTCTCCAATAATAATAGTTGCAGCAGCAACAACAACTATAATACAACAATGTAACCCACTCCTCCGTTGGACCAGGACTAAAATACTAAACCACTAATGAATAATATTTCAAATAACTCGGAATGGAACTACCTTAACCACACCTTTGCAGAAAAGCATCTCAACAACCTCTTTAACAATTGGTAAAAGGCCGGCATGATGAACACCAATTCCCCTGCGTAGCAGGCTTTGGACTCTAACAACCTGAATAAAGATTCATGAATGATTTAATGACAAAAAAGTTTATACTATGTGATGGCATAGTAAAAAAGACAACAGATAACCTGTGGAAGCTTTCTGTCAGATCCCTTAAGACGTGAAAATGCCTTATCACAGAAAATACGGATTTCACTTTTTTCCGAACTGCTAGTCAAATCAGTGCTTGGCATACTATCTGCTGATCTATCACACCGATTCTTCGAAAAGCAGAAAATAATTACCTGAAAATTTTTCAAAGAATAAGCACTTCTTTAACCATTCCACAAATATATATATAAAATATAATATAATATAATATAATATAATCGGCGGCCCTCCATACTTAATGATCTGTTGAAACCACTGCCATCATCTTGTATGGCAGATACCAACTGCCATGTCAGACAATTAACGTTTTAGGCAATATGGACAAAATCAAATGAAAAAAATGTGAATGGTCAGCATGTCTATAGCCTAGGTCTACAGCTATTGTGGATGGTCATGGGTCACAGAGTGTATGAAGAATTTCATTATTTAATGCTATCCAACATCCACAGACATGGTTTCCAACAGCCATAGACAGTGGCCATTTTGATATGTATAAAACTCGAAAAGTAAGATCTCGAATATGGAAGATCCACACATACAGGTAAAAGAGACTTCTTAGAAAGTTTGTTTATAAGTGATAGCCACAGTGAAAATTCTGATCTTCTCGCACCCGAGTTGTTTTGGTGAACCCTGCCTACCCATGAAGAATTCCCTCCAGTTGGTGCACCTGAATGCTTCTGGGCTTTGCCACGACTAAAATTTTCATGTTGACGAGCTTGAATTCCACCTTGTGGTACAGTATTCCCCACTCTTCCAGAAGTACCACCCATCGAACTTGTACTTTTTTTCTTGTAAGCGTCTTCAATGTCTTTCAGTCCCTGGGACAGAAAAGTTTCATTCTCACATACTTTATACAATTCTCCAGAATAGACGAGGCAGTGCTCCAGAGGAACAGGTCTTTTTGTAGTCCTGGTTTGCATCACATACCAAAAAGGAAACATGTAATTCAAACAAAATAGCAAAGATTTTAGTCTTTTCTCAAATATTAGCTTTATCCATGTGCTTTTTCATCACAAATCCACACACATGAAATAAACTTTCCATAGGACAGCAACATGACAGGATGTTGTATGGGACACAGATTTGGACAACTAAGAAAAACATTATATTTAAAATGAATCTAGTAGAGATGGGAATTTTGAGATGGATGAGCAGGAAAACAAAAATGTTCATATAGATAGCCTGAGGGAATAGTTTGGTTACGCCCAAAGGAGGGTACCAGGAGTGACCCAGAGGAAGATGTGAAAAAGCACCTAGGGAAAGAAAAGGAAGTCAAGGCCGACTTGGAAGGAGCTAGTAAGAAAGGCAGGAGAGGTATGAGTTGGAATTGAAAATTATTTATGAAAAAATTTGAAAGTTAAAGCAACACCCACGTTGACAAACCCAGAATATTTTAATAGGTTTTTGATAACATAAGCAACATTCTTAATTTGGCTCCAATCCTACTATGCTCTTCACACAAAGCACAAGACCTCATGCTAAAGGAAAAATATGTCCTAAGTTTACAAGACATAAGTTGAATCCGCCAAACATAATCATTTTTTTTCTTATATACAACATAATGCTCACCCAGTAACACGAATTTTCTTCTGTTTTGTCCGCCCAATCCAATCAGCAAATTCTATGGTGTTTGGTACCTGAAGGATGTCATTGAGAAGAATTAGTAGGTGCACCATGCAATCAGCAAGAGAGGACAAAATAAACAAACGAGTATGAAGTGCTAAGAGGACATCTGCAAGAGAAAGTGAGATCAAGAGAAACAAAAAAAAAAGGGGCAGCAACGGTAGTTTGTAAATTGTAAGTTCAAAATTTAATGGGGTAAAATATAAAGTTCAAACTTGATTGCAAGTCGAGGTTTAAGGTCCAACTTCCAAAATTTTGTGTCAGTTTAGACCAATTAATTCATCAATTTTTATCTCGTCTGAATTTTCAAATCAGGTCTATACAGAAACAATAAAAAAAGATTAAACTAGTAAAGAAGAAACTCACAGTTGCCGAGAGGAGAACAATATTCACATGTTGAGGAAGCATGATGATTACTTCCTCCCAAACAACGCCACGCTCAACATCATTCACATAATGCACTTCATCAAATATGACCTGTATTTCAATACGCGTCGTAACAAAAACATCATAGATGAAGTTCCTAACAAGGCAATCAGGAAAGTAACAGGGAATACAAACTTATATCCTAATAGGAGTAACTAATATTAATCAAGGAAAAAACCCTCCTTTTCCCTCACCCATTCAATATCACGTATAATATCAGCACCTCTGTAAAGCATGGACCTCAGTATTTCTGTTGTCATAATTAGACAAGATGCCTCGGGCCTCAAGCTGACATCCCCAGTTAGAAGACCCACATCAAACTTAGTGGAAAATTCTCTGTATTTCTGATTGCTAATGGTTTTTATTGGTGCAGTATAGACAGCTCGAGTACAATGCTGTGAAGCCATAAAAGTACTTATTAGAAGTGAACAATGTATATACTGGCACTCGAAACAAATGGCTGAATGACTACAAAAATATATCTAAGGCTTTACTTTTGTAGCTAATGCAAATGCATACTCTGCAACCACAGTTTTTCCTGCTGATGTATGCGCAGCCACAAAGACGGAGTCACCCTTTTCAAGATAGTAAATCGCCTGCATTCATCAGGAAAATTATAATCAAGAGAAAATTATATCAAATATAAATTCATATGGAGCTACTACCTGTGAGGAAACTATTTTCAATGAAACAAAAGCATTCCTACTGCCATATGTGTCTATTTCTTAAATTAACATATATTACTAAAAGACATAAATTAAGATGCACCCGCCCAATCTAACGGCACATGAACCGGGTGCATCATGTGCTGTTAGATTGAGATCTGATAGTGAGTGTTACTCAGGGGCACCCGCCTACCCCCGGAGTGCGCTGTCTGATCACGCATGATTACCCCGCCCATTCCCTGCTAGATGCGCTGGATCCATACTAATTGGACTCTTACTAAAACACCAGGCATAAGCACTTAAATGGTTTTACTATATATTTTCCAAACTACATGATCTCTTTGCTAACACAAGAAAATTCAATGATAGTTTTGCAAAATCCGAACCAAAATGTGATCCTTAGAAAAACAATCATAACTGTGATCTTCTGGATGGCAAGAGTAGTGCTACAACCACATGTAGAAAACAAGCATTGATCGCCTGGGCCCAGGCATAGGGTCCATACCATCAATGCAAGCATTTTGTGAGCAGTCTTTCACATTTTCAGAATGGTAATATTTGACTGTCATAATTCTGTAAGATAATAATGACTACAAAGATGCAACACAATGAAGTAAAATCTCCTCCAAACCTAATCTTAATTATGAGCATGAGAAGTAATACCTCCTTCTGAAAAGCATCCAGTTCAAAAGGAAACTCAAGTGCCATCTCAGGGACAAGCTCATTAAAATGAGATGCAATGTCTTCACTTCCTCCAGAGACAGCCCATGCCTACAAATGCAAAGAATAATCAGCACTCATCATAAAGTCAGGATGCATTTGGCGCTGTTTCGGCAGCTTAAAGAGCAGCAGCTGAAGAAGTCATTCTGGTAAAAACATATTTCCTGTGAGCTTCCAGCACGTTACTTTATGGCAGCAATTACAGAGAAAATGTAGTAGAATATTTTAAATAGGCATGCTTTATGAGGGTTGAGTTTGGAACATCATAGAAAAAATATTGATGACAGGAAGAGTATTTTTTAAATCGGTTGAAGTATGTATATTTTATTAAAATAAAGAGAAAATCGACTTGAATATCAATTTAGGTCACTAATTCACATTCAACCACTTACAGTGTGCGAAAACAACCAGCAGAAGGAGCCAGCAAAGACCAGCTTCTCCAGTAACAATCATTGCAGATATAGAGAAGCATATGCTGAATTAATCATAAGCTCCAAAAACGCAAAAGCAGTTTTGTGTCCCAGTCACAATGATCCGGCAAAGTTAGCTAAAGTTCAAGGGTCCCATAAGCAGCTTAATTAATGGTAACAAACCCAAAGAAAATAGACATCAAACATATATTATAATATGATATCATACAGAGAAAGCAAGTTATTTTCTAAAAGGGATCCATAACAGAACACATAATTACTAAAGCACAGTTATGTCAGAACTCAGAACATTACTAATTGCCTCAAATTGCACTTGTGCCTAATGACAACATTTACCTCTTTCTGCAGCAAAGTACCCGCAGTAGCATTGCCTATCTTTTGTCCATCCTCCCCTAATTCATCTGATAATATGTCATCTAACATTGAGGAATCAACATCAGGTACCGAATCAGTCACACTGCTAATCTTCTCCACTTCTGTTTCCAAGCTAACAGATTCCCTTTCAGATATATATCCTATCAATGCCAGCAAGAATAAATTATAATTGGCTCTAGAAATTTAGCAAAAAGGAAAAAGATGGGTAATCTTTGGAAGTGATAGAGATGTATAATACCAGCAGACACACAGATGTAGACATGCAGATATAAGTATAGGACTACATAAACGTACATAGAAACTTGCACACATATATGTTCACATCAGTGTTGAGGGCTGCTTTATGCCCTCAACTCAGTTAACAATAATTGGTTGCAATGAAATACCCTAATAAATAAAACATTAGGACAAAGCAGTAGTGTCGCCAATTTATACTAAGATAGCAACGATAGATGACCCAAAACTCAAACTTCAAAATTAGGAAAACATATAACCGGCCAGCTTATTAACCAGAAATATTAATATAAGCCACTAGAAAAAACTACACTATATCAGGCATTAAACACGAAAGGGACCTAAACAATATTTCTCCCAATTGGACAGTTGGATGGAAGTTCCGCCAGATTTTATTAAAATTGTAGGCAAGTTATATTTTGAGAATTAGTTAAACAGTAAATACACAATTAATAAGGCAACCAGAAACTAGCTACTCCCTCTGTCTTGTAGCTCAAAGTAATACTTGCAAAGTGGCCCAATTAAAAAGACAATAACAAAATATAATAACACTTTCAAATTAGTTATCTATAATGATGGTCAGACGCACAATTTCAGCTATTGTGGTCAGGGATAAAAATTCTATTTTTCCATTTGCCTTTGTCGGTATGACAATACACAATCTGCGCAAACAAAAGTGAAATACTCTTATACTGGATGCCTTTCCCTGCACAGCACTCCAATTGATAGTAAAATTAGAGGATGACCAAAGCATCATTATCAATGGCCCTTCTACCAAACTGCAGTGGTAAGTTCATAAGATGGAGAGAGGCCATTTACTATAGTAATTTTCCAACACAACTTTGGCAATAAATAACTAGTCTGCTGTATATACCAAGAATAAACATGTTAATCATAGCCAATATTTTATTTTCTAATGAAGAGAAAGAAAAAACAGAATATTTGCCAATTCAAATGGTGAGTTCTACAGAACTCGACAGCTAACTTCTATTGTCTTCTTCCTTTTAAAGTTTTGCAAATATTTTTTGAAGGGATCACATTCCCAGTTAGATCAAGGCAAACACTGTCTTTCACATGGCATGAAACCAAGAGCAAGAAGGATGACAAGTAAAGCAAATATCAATTGCTTAAACTTCAAATGACAAAAATTTTCAACCTACCGTCTTCAATCTCAGGTCCTTCAACAATGCTTTCATCCCAAGCTTTCCTAAACAAATCATCAAAATGCACAGATAACCCAGCCTGCAGAAAAGGAAACAGATGATGCTCAACAACAACAATCAATCAAATTTACAAAGCTCCATTAATGCATTTAATTTAAGCTTGAAACTTGAAGCTCCATCAAAAGTCAAGATCTAAAGCTTGAGTCAAGCAGCTTAGAAAAAAGTTAACAGGGCGTTAGACATTTTGTATTTTAAACTGATGTATTTCAAAACTTTTATTTCAAAATGCAGACTAAAATCCTGCATTTCAGAAGCTCAATTTCAGACTACCTACCAGAATCCTAGGTTTTTAGAATGCATGATAAAATACATGATAGAATTTAACTTTTATCTAAACACAAGATATAAAATATTAACTCCTCAAATCATAGTCGAATAAATAAAAATAAATGATCAGTTCATAATAAGATGATATTATGTGCACTTTGTCATTTGCAAATGTGAAACATTGTTGTAACCCCTTAGGTTACAAGGGTAAAATTAAGGAGAAAGTGTACGTGGGGGAGAAGAAAGGGAAGAGAGTTAGGGAGGAGCAGAGATAAATAAGCTAGACTAATTTACTATTCAAATTCGTAATTCATGACTGTGGAAGAGCACTTCAGCCTTCTCAAATTCGGAGGCAAATCTAAACTAGAAAAGCAATAACAACAAGAATCATACCTTAAATAAGCAATTCTAAACTAGGAAAGTAATAATAATAAGAATCCTACCATTAATAAACAATTATAAACTAGAAAAGCAAACCTAAACTAAGGCATACTTCATAAAGAAAGTCCTAATTCGAAATCATAACAAACATCCTTGATTTTTCTGTAATTTTATGTAAACTTTTTGCTATTTTTTGCTCGTATTTTTTAGGGGGAAATTTGATGCTTCGGCGTATTTGTTTTCATGATTGACTTTAATATTCATAACTGTAAAGTCGGGAGTGGTGTTTAGTTGGAGGTCATGGGCCTCGATGCACCACAAAAACTTTCAGCGCAAAAATGAGAGAGAAAAGGAAGAGACGCAAAGGAGAATAGTAACAGAAATAAAGGAAGAGAAGGAGAAATAAAAAAAATCAAAATCAGAGTGCCCAACCCATGGGCAGAACATAGAAAGGGAACTACCCCTATGAGGCAGGAGGCAACTCCATCGCCAGCTGGCAACTTCCACCCGACTAGCTTCAAACTGGCGCCACCACCCTGGCCTATCCCCAGTTGCCGTCCACCCATCTTTCTCATCTTTTCCCGTTTTAGCCCAACGAAACTGCCCAGCCTTCTCTCGATCCGCCGCTGCCAACTGATTGGCCTCCAGCCCACCGCCATAGCTTTGCCCCGGCCAGGACGATGTCCTGACACCACCGCCCCAACCTCCCTGCCCCTCCTTAGCTGGCATAAGGTAAAACTCTATCTGCCCGTCTTTTTCCCTTTGTTTCTGTGCGTTGCGACCAGCGGCTTGCTGGCCACAACCTGCTGGCCTCCCCTCAGCCAGCAACAGCAAGACCGTCGCCCCCGGCCTTTGACAAATTTGTCTTTGTAAGGGGTTGCAAAGGAGAATAAGACGTAGGAGAGACCCCTCGCCCGATGCATGCATTTTCAAACCGCATGAGTTGGGATCGGAATTGAAAATCCACAAGTGAAGCCTATTTCACATTGTAAGTTGGGGTTTGAAATGTACGAGTTTGGAAATCGCTTTCGCATTGACTAACGGGGTAATATGAAATGCACATGCGAAATCCCGAACGACTAACACCTCATTCTAAAATGCACGCTACAAATCCCAAACGACTAACCCTGTATTTTGAAATTGACAAATTGTAATATGAAATACAGAATGACTAATGCCCTGTAAGTTCTGTTGATTAGAACATAGAAGAAGCTCCAGTCCAAGCTAAAGCCAAGTATTTCATACTCTACTCATTCAGGAAAATCCATCAAATGCATTTATGAGCTTGAAGCTTTCTATTATCTTGATCATCTAGTGATCAGGCCTCTAGGACGATTTGGCAATTTCTAACACTACTTTTGGAACATTAAATTGTAAGAGAAGAAGCTGCAACCACATGGGAAAATGACATGTATACTTCCCATGGGTAGTCAACATGCAATAAAAAGATAATATATTTCAGGTGTCAATATGACTCTGCGTATGCATCTTCACACACACATTGGCGCCCATGTGAACAATTTGAGCCCTCCAACTGAACAAATGATTTTAGACATTGTACAAGTGGGGCTTGCACACACATGCACATGCAATTTGGGCCCTCCAACTGAAATAATGGTTTTAGACATAGTACAAGCGGAATCCCCAATTCCTGAAGGAATTATGGCTTCTAAAAAAGTTTTTTTTGTCTACCAATATTGCACTTTACCTAAAGAGAGTTCAACAACAGTAACCCAGTGAGCAAGCACTAGAACTGTGGCCATGACATTCTTCAGAATGGGAGGCTAAACTTTTCCTCTTCTTTTGTATTAATAGCTTATAATGTAGCTAATTTTTATCTCATACTAAGAAGTAACTGCAGAAGAAGGAAGTGCCAAACAACAGTGATAGAACTTGGCTTTATCATAGCTTTAACACTTCTGTCAAATTTCAGTCTCAAATAGATTTAGATTTTTGGGATTTTTTTCGAGAATAATTGATGCATAATTAACTTTAAATGTTAATATATTCTTTACACAAAATAGTCCTTTTTCTATTTGTTGAGATGTACCATTTCCTTATAAGGGTCAACCATATTATCATGTCGAATATCTCGCATTCACATTACAAATAAACTAAAATTTTTAGCTGTACTATTTCATCATAAGGGCCAACTGCATTATCATGTCAAATACCTCATATTCATTTACAAGTAAAATAAAACACTAAAGAACATAATACTTCTAAACAACTTATGAGATCCAAAAGAACCTGATTTTCATCTGAGGTACTCCCAGCAAAATTCTGTTTCTCATTGCACTTCCATGCATCGGGGTATTTCTTTGTAAAACAAAAGATACCCATAATCAGAACATAGTATGGTAACTCACATCTTTATTTTGCCATTTTCTTATCTGCTTTAGTTTATTACAGGGATAATAGCAAAGGTGAAAGACAAACATTCTTCATTTAAAAATATATACAAACCTTCAAGGGCCCAAGGTCCAATCCCTGCTTAAAACCTGGAGGAACAGCTTGTGGTAGGTCACCTTCAAGAACTTCACGCACCCAGTCACCAGAAATTGCACCCTTAGGAAGAATTCTTTCAGTAGATTGAGAGTCCTCAAGGCCACCTGGACGAAAAGGACGATTATTGATACTTCCCCGCACAAAGTCCTTAGCTGCTCCTGGAATGTGAGGCAAGGGTCCAGAATCATGAGTAGCTTCGGTTAACTCAGTCACCTCTACCTAATAATCACAAGTAGATTGACATTAAATAAAATACAGGTACACGTTTCAATACAGATAAACAATGTCCATAAGTATCTGGTAGACAACCAGAAAGGCTTAATTTAACTTGGTTCCCAGTTCTTGTTTCCAATCCCCACCTCCCCCCAATGAACAACTCAACTATGTAACTTAATAGGAGGAACTTCACTCATGTGAATGGGCAAACAATGTTACTGTTTTTTCTGTGCAATAATTTATTTTTGTTTATATATGAACACTATACAATCAGATCTCCTTATTCTGATTCTGTTATACGTTTGATTATGATTAGATTACTTAAATTAGAAATACAAGTCATTGATTTCTATCAGTGGCTCGAGAGTCCAACACAGGTCCACTGTTAAGAGTACAGAACGACTCAATGAGAGGCAGCAGGATATATACTAAAAATTCGCTACACAATTTTCTCACTTTTGTCGAAGACGAATTACTGCATTTACCCAATACTGACTTGAACTCATCCGACAAAAAAATGGACCTACCACGAAATTATTCATCAGTAACATGGCTCCTTTGGAGTTAAATTACATTAACCACTTGTGCCCAACTCCTTATGCTGTATCCACAATATAACAGCTCGAGTCATTTACACAAACGTTACCAAGTCCACTTGTTAGGCCAATTAGCACTCGGAACTACAAAAATGGCCAACTAATGTCCCCACCCCCTAAAAATGAAAAAAATGCAGTACAACCATTTTAAATAAATTAAGAAGTAACGTACATATAGAAATAAATGACTCGCATGGTAATCACTAGTTTGACATGTTTACAGAAGTAGGCAAATATCGTTTTTTGAGCCGCACTGCAGCTACTAATGGCAGGCCGCTGGGAAAGACCCACAATTCCGATTAAGGTGACAACATAAACATTGAAATTATGCCAAAAAATAGAGTTTAAAAGGGCAGTAAAAGTGAAAACCTGTACAGAACTGGGAATCCAATTTCTAACTCCCAAAGCGTCCTTCTTCACGCGCCGAAAAGGCAACTCCCAAGATGGAACAACCACGGTCCTGGGCATCGAAGGCTCCAAAGGCACATTGGCCCTATCAAACCAATCGAAATCCCACTGCCTGCCGGAGTTTTCCGGCGAGAACTCAACTGGATCCAATTCCGGCACAAGGAATCTCACTTCCAAGTCTTTCTTCAACGTATCCGGTGTTTCGGGCTCGAAAGCCGGTGGCTACAGCAGCAAAATTGGAGAAAAAGCCAAATTCATGATTAAATCCATAACGGAGAGAGAAAACAAGTAAACAGACGAGTGAAAGTGCGAGGAATACTAACAAGGACTAAATCGGGGATCGAACGGAGCGGGTTGGGCCGTTCGACTGGAGGGAGCGGCTCGAGTCGGAGGTGGCCGCTGCAACCGGAGAAACCGATACGAAAAGCAACTTCATTTGCCGCTACAACTCGATCCATGGCCGCCACTCAGTCCCACGAAGAGAAAGGAGTGGCCGACTCTAGCGGCGCGGCTGGTAGAAAACGGAGCTGCGGAGGCGGGAGAGGCGCTCGGAGAAGTGTGAATATTTCGAGCTCGCTGCTTTGCTTCTCCTCCGAACTAAGAACTGGCCGTACTGGCTCCAGAAATATGTGATGAAAATGCTACGACCGCTCGCGGCCCTGCCTGACGCGTGCAAAAGGGTCCCGCATTTGTTAGCGGTGGGGCCCGCTCATGTGGTGTAAACGCTAACGTGCGCTCACCTGTTTATTAAAGTCTTATATTATTTTCCTCTTTGATTAAAAAAAAAAACTTTAAAAATTTAAATTCAAATCTTTTATATAGTTTTATGTTAGAAGTAGGGCTATTAATGAGCCGAGCTACTTCAGCTCAATTTAAATTAGGCTCTACTCAAATCCGGTTTGGTTCGAACTTTATTTGAGCTCGAATATACTTGAGCCGAGTTCGAGTAGACCCTAGCTTGACTCGACTCAAATAAAATTCAAACTTAACGCTATTTAGTTTAAACTCGAACTTATATATAATTTTAAAATTATATATAAATAATATATATAATAAATAATATATATATATACATATTTAATATAAATATAATTATTAATTTAAATATATATTTATGATATACTCCCTCTGTACTAAGTTAATAGCTTTATTTGATTAGTTCATTTTGAAAAATCAAATGGAGTTATTAATTTAGGACGAATTGAATATATCAAATGACATATAATCATATATATATAGTCTTGTTTATATTAGTTTGGGCTCATATATGCTTATGTGAGCCTGGGCTCTATGGGCCATCAGATTTACATCTGGCGGCCCATAATACTCATGGGTTTAAATGCCATAAGTATTATGGGTTGGGCTCATGTAGGCATATATGAGCCCAGGCTCATATAAACTTTTTTCATATATATATATAT
Source organism: Saururus chinensis (assembly GCA_035235625.1). NCBI lineage: Eukaryota > Viridiplantae > Streptophyta > Magnoliopsida > Piperales > Saururaceae > Saururus > Saururus chinensis. The sequence continues at coordinate 42,740,699 of CP141145.1, forward strand.
ATATATATATATATATAAACAAATATTATATATAATATATGAGTCTCGTTTATATGAGTCAAGGCTCACTTACTGCATAAGCCCTGATATCGTACACCCTCATATTACGATCCAACACACATAACTCAGGAGGCATATTAGTTTATATCTTCTGGCACCCTTGGATCTCAATCTAGTGACCCATGATGCCTTGGCTCACGCTAACGTACATGAGTCCAAACTCATATAAAAAATTTTCATGATATATATCCTCCTTAAATTAAAATAGATATATAATTTTTATATATAATATATATTTTTTTAAAATAAAAATATTAGAGACAGAAACACTAAAATACTCTTTCTAACCCAAATTAATAGCTTCATTTAGTCTTTCAAGATGAACTAAAATTAGTTTAATTGAAAAACCAAATGCAACTATAAGCATATGATGGAGGGTCAACATGATATCACACTAATATACTTAAAAATACTTCTAAAAGAAACATGACATTAAGGGGACCAACCTTAGTTTAGAAAAAGAATGATTAGATATTCTTTTAAATGTTGAAGCATGACACTAGGATTGTCTTCAGCTTACAAAATGTATTATCTTTTTACATGTACTTCAAAATTTTTTAGAGGCATACTAAGGCTAAAGAATAGTTATTTTATAAGTAATTTATAAGTATGTAAAAAAATACGAAGAAGTAGATGATAATGTTGCCTAAGTGAGTTTTTATTTTCTACATCTTTTTAGTGATTATATTCACACAAAGAGAGAAAAATAGTAATGCTGCATTTTTTGACCATATGTCACATTGTTAACATATGTTCAAGGTGCAGTCATAATAATTGTTGAAGGATATTTATTAATATTTAATACTAAAGGCATATTAGTATGTGTAATACTTTATATACTTTAGATATATATATATATATATATATATTATTTTTATTTTTTTAGTTCGAGCCTACGCTCATGATTTACTTATTTCAGTTTGAGCTCAAGCTTGAGCTCAAGCAAAGCTTTGGATTTTCAATTCAAGCTAAGCTGAAGCTAAAAATTTTGAGCTTATTTGAGCTTCGTGACGAGCTCAAACTTTAGCAGTTCAAGCTTGAGCCATAATGTAATGTCCAAGAAATTTTAGGTATTTTTTTATAATTTTCCTAATTTTTCCCTATTTTTTTAGATTTTTGGGGGAATTTACAGAATTTAGGGTGTGCAAAATAATTTTTAGGGCTGTGCAGAAAGATCTATAGGGTTCACTGGAGGCCCAATTAAGTGGTGGACAGACCACTTAATTTGGGAGGGTGTAAACCACTTAGGATTCCTATCCCACTTGGTTTAATCCTTGCCCAATTAAGCCCTAATCCCCTCTTTATAAATTTGGATGCCCCCCTAATTATAACCCTATTTGTGCCCTAAAAAAGTTAGAGAATGAGAAGGTGGAGCTCCGGTGATTATGGAATGACGGCAAACCGATAGTGGAGGTAGGTTCACCGTCTTAGTTTCAAGTTGAGATTAGTGACTAATTATTGATTAATTAGTATATAAATTGTATGATCATTGAGATCTGCACTATATTGTTTCGTGTTTCGTAACTCTGCAGTGTTCCGGTAAATAGTATGAATATTGGAGAGATCACTGTAACTGTAATTTAAGGAACAATGAATCTGCAGAAATTGACTCCCTCCAGCTGGCCACCGACTGATTCCTCTCCACCAGGATGTGTGCAGTCCTATTTTCGGTGAAGGATTCTGGTCGCCGGATGAAGTGGACCATGGTGGATGTCCTACTATCGTTTAACCAAAAAAAATAGATAGATAAAAGAGAAACATTCCTACCAGATCTGTCATTCTCTAGCCTTGAGTTGTAGCAAGAGTGTAACCCACGATTAAAAGCCAAAGTTGCCAGCTTTACTTGTTTGTTGAAGGACGAGCTCTGCCGGCCTTTTGGGCAGTATATTTCCAGCAGAGGATCTCTCCATTTTTTTTCAATTGTAGATTGTAGGAAAACAGTGGCAGGACAAATGACCGGGGCGATGTTGGGCACCTTCAAACTTCTGGTCTCGTCCCACTCCGGCAAACCCTGCTGCAGCAGGAATAGCACCCCCCCCCCCCCCCGTGCATATCCATGCTCGACTATTGCGACTCCCAAAAATCTTTATTGAGGGTTTGGGAAGAAAGCGGCGGCGGGTACCAATTGACGGTGGCCTGCCACTCTAAAGCCTCCGCCTTGGATCTCAAGCGGGTCTGGAGTGGTCGCCGGGTTCGGGCTGAATGCCCGCCATCATGCACTTCGGGAGTTATAAAAAAACACCTTCAGATACAATGCATCTGGAGGTTGAAGACGACCTTAGGCTGGGTCAACTCGGCCTGAGGTCATCAATCCCTTACCCGACCTAAACCGGGCCACTGGGCTAGGCGCAGTGGGCCAAGTTTCTAGGTCATGGTAAAAAAAAAAAAGTGGAGTAAATTATTGTATATTAAACCAAACTTGTTTTGTGCAGAAGTGATAGTTTGGTATATTGAATCGCATAAGGGATATAACGTATCTTGCCTAATACATATATGTGCAGTATGGTACATATGAACTGTTTTTGAAATTTAAGTGGAATTCAACCATTCTTTCGGCCTGAGCCCTATGCAGGGAGTAAGGCTGGGCTTCTTAGTGATTTTTTAGCCTGAAACACCAATAGTAATATGGCTAAATTATTTATGAGTTGTTAGATTTTATTAATTTGTTCTATGTATATAGCTGCATCTTGAGAATCAATGCAGAAGAATTAATAAAGAATAATTGGGTAGAAGGCTTTGGTTTAGGAGTTGAAGCCTAATTAAGATAAAGAGTAAATTACCCTTAGAGGGGTCAAAAACCTGTTTATAAATTGAATGGGGGTTTTGACCTGACAACTAACTTGGTTGATGAACCAAGGATGATTTTTAGGGGCCTTAACCCAGTTTGATGAGGCTATTGAGGTTAGGGTTGACCTATGAGTCTAAGTTCTATTGATGAGCCATTTGATTTGACTGTGTAGTTACACCTCCCCATTGGAGGGAGTTCTATGTGAGCTGGGCTCACACTAGTCTATTGAGGATCACTTAGTGTACACACATTTAGGGTCGTTGACATCCTACTTAGTTGGTGTCTCCGACCACTTATGTTTAGGTGTAGATGTAGGCCATACCCTTTCACTCTAGTCAGGTCTTTAGGGTAGGAGATGACACTTCCTGGTGGATTCCAGGGTTTCATTGTGGATCATCCTTAGCGGGTGGTCCATGGTGTGTATCATTTGTCACTTAAGATGACAGTTGATGAAGTTGTTTGTTTATGAAGTTAGGCTGGTTATTGATTTTCCCAAGAGGGGAATACTAAGGGGAAATTATAATGAACATTGTTTTAATAATTGGTTCAAGTGAAAACTTAACAGTTTTGTATAAAATGAAATAACCTTTTGTATTCATTTTATCCAGCATTCCTACTCGGTAATAGTATACTCAGCGACCTGGTTTTGCAGGATCATCTGGTGAGGATTAGCAAGATCGGGACTGGACTATCAGATTGAGGACGACTTAGCTCTAGTAGGATTTAATTCCATTATTTCAGTACATTTTGAATGGTTATAATAATGGCGTGAGAGCCAACTTTAATTAGTTGCTTATTTCCAAACAGATGTAAGGGTTGCACTTAGATGGATAGTTCACTTATTTGTGGATATTTAGTTACTCTTATGATATAATATGATTTGCTATCCATATTTAAGAACCCCAATGATTATGACCTGGATATTTAGTCGGCTGAATTGATTTGATTTTAAAAAAAATTTTATTATCGTGATTTATCATTGGTTCTATATTAAAAAGGGTTTTAAAAATACGGGTCGTGACACATAATAGCCCAATACTTAGCTCGTTAACACACCCAGTTAGAAGTATGAAGTTGCAGTAACTAATAAAAGGATAGTTATTTTTCATAGGATGGAGATTTACTGCATGTGTTAGATTGTGTGGCAGGTGAGCAGATCTAAAGCCATACGCCCCATAGTAATATTTGTTTGTGTATGGACTTTTGTAAGATTATGTTGATTCCACCCCAATTCTAGTTCGAATTATCAGAATCAAGTTTGTTTGTAGAAGGTATGCGGAATTAAAACCAGAAATTTGATTATAAGCTATTTTGAGCTGGAATCTGTCAGAATTACCGAATTACCAAATCTCCTCATGAGGTGATTTCATCACCCCCGTTTCAAAAATTACAAATTCTGTTATTTTTCAATGATTACCTCTCATACTAATTTGAGCCTAAAAAAATGTGTTGTATAAGTTGGGCCCACTTTAAAAGTTTAAAATTACCTACCCTGGTAGGATCATGTTTGATAGATCTCAAATTTAAGAGCATAATTGTAAGGACTCTCATCTCTAAACCGGTTTTTGGTTTTCTTTAATTATCGGTTATCGTGAGGTTAACGTGTTTTCTGATTTTTTGGTGGTTTCAAAGATCAATGGTGTTTATGATGGTTTTAATCAAAATCAACTTTAAGATTGGTGGTTTTAAGTGATTTTGAATAAAATATGAATTTTTGGGATTTTTTTGAATTTTTACTATTTTTTCAAAAATTAAGGTTTTGGCGGGACCCCTGTGGGCCCCACCGTCGAAATTTTGGTTTTTGTGTCAAATGAACCCAGATATCTACTTAGGATCATACAAAAATTTTCAGAATTTTCTTAGACTTAATTAGTGCTCAAATTTGTAAAATACTCATTTTTAGCCTACTTTTTCTATTTATACCCACCCCATAACTTACCCATACACACCCCAAAGCCTACTATAAAAGGCCAAACCTGAGCCATTCCTATTTTGGGAATAGGCTGAGGAGGAGAGGTCCTAATCCCCAATTAGGCCCGGATTAGAAGGTGTTTAAGGTAAGCCTATTCTAATTAAGCACAAAATCCTAGCTTTCTTCTTAATCCCTTCTAAATCTACTATTTTCCCTTTGTTTCAATTCATTTTTCAACACTAAAACTACTGATTTGCATTTTTATTACAAACCCTAGCTCTCAAAATCCGATTTTTATGTTCAACAAGCCCTATATCTAAGTTTTTAATTAGGGTTTTCTTTGGTAAATCGATTTTAATGGAGTTTAATTCAAGCTCTATGTCTTTGTAAGGTTTTCAAGAAGGGTGGCCATCAAATCCAAGCTTAATCAAGGGATAAGGTAATGGACTTTCGAAATTTCAGTTGTCTATGGTAAAACTCTTAATTTTGTGGTTTATTTTGAATGAAGTTACTTGATTTAGTGTGCTAATTTCATGATTAAAAATGATAATCTTTAATCCCGATTTCATAGGGTTTTATCTTATTATGATGTAGTTTAGCATTCTGAAAGTCATCGTGGACTTTTGATGGTATTTAGGTTGTTAGATGATAATTTAAAGTGCTATCAATGGAGTTTCAGTTTGAAATTGTGAAATGAAGAAGAACAACAACATTGTAGTTGTGGCATTTTTCAAGTTTAGCCGATTGAACGGCCTGATTGGCGTTCGAACGGCCAAACTATGAATTTGAAATTTTTCCTTTCAGCCGATCGAACGGCCTTATGGGCGTTCGAATGGCTACACAGCAGAATTTTATGTTATTCACATGATGTTTATTTCGATGATTCCACTTTAACTTGCCAATTTTATATGAATGTGGAGTGTTTTGAGCTATATTATACTACTGAAAAGACATGCTATTGAGGTTATGAAGTTGGGATATATGATTGGAGATTTGTGGAATGACTTATGTTTTGTGGCATGATGTTGGAATTGTCATCTTGAAATTATGAATGGTTGATTCTCTATGGTTAAGCATATTTTCAGTAAAACTACAACCTATTAATGGACTGATTTATCATGATAGAATGTGGTTAGTTGATGTGTAAATGTTGGTGAATGTCATGACTCAAGGATGAAATGAATGATCTTATATGTGTTTAGCCTTTGTGGTTGAGTTTTGATTTGAGTTATGATTTCAATTATTCTTCTCCTATGATTTTCGCTGGAATTCATAATTAGATGTTAATTTACATGTGCAGTTGTAAGGTCCCTGATTTTTCTACGATTTTCTGGGATTTTTTTGCCATTTTTCTGATCATTTTCGGCAGGAAAATGTGACGTTTTAGCGTATGCATATCTGTGTATTTTTTCCGTATTTATACCCGTAGAGTCGGGTGTGGGGCTTAGTCGCAGGCCATGGGCCTCGCTGCGCGCTTACGGCGCGAATTTTGGAGGTTTAACGCGTAACTAGTGGGTTAACGCCCGTTGGGGACGTACGTGGAAAAAGAAAAAGAAGTGCACAAAATAAAACATCAGGCTCGGCCTGATCCAGGATTTGGATGAACAGTGCGCCCCCGCCCCCTTCCGCCTTTTCCCTGTGCCCGGCCGCCGCCGGCTGCCGGCAGGCCGCTAGACCGCCGCACCGGCTCCGCCTTGGTCGTGCGACGGCAGGGGAGTCGCCGTCCCGGCCCCACGGCCGCTCCGCCCCGACTTTTCCGCTTAGCCTCCCCACTGTCATTTTTGGATTCCGCCGCCGCCGTAGGCCGGCGAGGACCGGCCGGCCGCCCATGGCTCCGCCATGGGCCGGCGGCGGCGGGGGGGCACTCCCCCCGGCCCCGGACGGCCTCAGCTCCGCCGTCCCGCTTCGATTCCCCACTGCCCTGTTTTTCCGCCCCCACTGTGTATCGCCGTTCCGCCGCCGCCACGGGCCGGCTCGGCCCAACCGGCCGGCCACGACTCTGCCCTGGGCCGGCGATGGCGAGGAACCCCTCCTCCCGGCCCGGTGGGCCTCTGCGCCGCCGCCCCATCTCTTTTCCTCCTCTCTGCATTGTTCCGCCGACGGACTGTTTGGGCAAACAGTGGCTGCCGGCGGTGATTCGTGGCCGATTCAGCCTTCCCCCAGCCTCGCCTTGCTCCGGCGAAGGCAGTGGACTACACCTCCATGCCCGATTCAGCCGCCGCCCCCATGGCTGCTCCGCCTTTATGGGTTTCCCCCGGTCATCCCTTATTTTTGGTCTGCGTCCGTTTTGGACGTGGTGACTGACGTTATCAGTCGAACGCCGGATTTGTTTTGGTGGACCTTAGTTCGGCTCCGCCCCAGCCCGGTGATGCCAATGGGCCACCCCTTTGGGTCTTGTTCAGCCTTGCGGCCCGTAGCCGCAGCTAGTCCGCCTTACCGGCATGTGTGTCGTTGACCCTTCTTGCCCATTTTACGCCGTCGGTACCGGACGCCTCGGGCAAGAATTAATATGTCTTACCTTGACAGAAGGTGGACGAGTTCACCTGCTCAGGCCTTGGCCAGTGACGGCCTCATAGCCTTTGCACGACCTTGAACCCTCCCCTTGCCCTATACCGTGCGAGATGCACAGCTGCCCGCACCATGGGTTTTGGTTGTGGGTGGTGATCGGCGATGTCGCCGCTTTGATTGGCCACTGTTAGGGCCTTAGCCCTGTTGGCTTTTGTGGGCCTTGAGTCGCCTCATTTCAGCCCTCTCCCCCGCCCTTTGGGCCGCGTGTGCATGTGGCCACGCGTGTACTTCTGGGTTTAGGCGCCGCATTCGTGCCACCTAACCATCGGTTGGCTTTGCCACCGAGTGGAGTTGACCACTAGAGCTGTCCTCCACCTCTCCTTTGATTCTCGAGCGTTGCCCCACGCTCTCCGCCCTTATGCGGGCTTTTGTTGACCGAAATCATCGCCGTTGGGTGCTGTCCACGGCCGATTTTGACGTCTTATGGCCGGCTGTGCACGTCTTAGCCACCGGCTGATCTTCAGAGTGTACACCCTTGACATCTGATCGCACCGCCACATATGTTGGCACGACTTTTCTCCCGGCCGCCCTAGTGTGCCGCCGTGGATCGCGGGTTTTACCGCATTGAGTTCTGACACTCTATTTGGTCGTGATAGTTTCGGTGCTTCCTAAAATCCTCGGGACAGCAGCTCTCTCAGCCAGGCAACGGTTTTGACTGCCAACTCCGCCACCGACGCCGCCACCGTCGGGTGCTCACCATCGAACGTCATGATTACGAGGTAGGGGAGCTTTGAACTCGTAAATTTATGAAGCATGCTTTGAATGAGTAGCAGCATGCTGGGATTGTATGATTCCATGCTTGGATGTTAAGTAACGTTCCGATTGCATGAGGTGCGTGTAAGCATGATTGTACGGTATGATTGATATGCATGAGATGTATGCATGTTTTATGGATGTGAATTATGTATGCGCTGGCGATGGCTAGCAAATATGTCAGTATGTACGTTTGATGTATGCATGTACTAGTGATGGCTAGCGTGCATGTTTGAAGTATGTATAAATGTGTGTGTGCACGTGCTAGAGATGACTAGCGTGTACGTTTGATGTATGCATGTGCTAGTGATGGCTAGCGTGCATGTTTGATGTATGTGTGAATGTATGCATATGCTAGTGATGGCTAGCGTGCATGTTTGATGTGTGTATGCATGTGCTAGTGATGGCTAGCGTGCATGTTTGTAAGTTATGTATGTATGACCGTATGTGTATGTAACGACTCTAAATTCTCGGCAAAATTTTATGTCTTTAGTAAAAATGATTTTGGAGTTTTAAATATTTTAGAGATTTTTACAAGATAATATTTTAGAAGATTATGGTAGAGCTTGTGGAGACGAGCGTAACGAGTCATAAAACGCGTAAATCGGAGGTCGGGAACAAAAGTTATGACCTCGGGAAACGTGTTCAACCGGCGGGACCCACTTTTGAAATTTAGGTAAAATGGTTCTTAAGTGGTCTTGTATCGTAGGGCTCGTGAATACGAACTCAACGGTACTAAGAACGTGCAAATCGGAGTTCGGGATAGGAAGTTACGTTTTTTAGAATTTTTAGAAATTAAAATAAATATAAATATATATATATATATATTCGGCGGCTCGGCTCGGCGCGGCGCGGCGCAGCGCAGCACACGGCGTATGCCGCACGGTGTGCGCCGAATGCGCGCGTCGCGCGACGAACGCGCGACGGACGCGCGTTCGCGATGATGAACGCGCGTTCGTCACCGCGCACGTGACGAACGCGCGTTTGTCACGCGCGCCCACAACGCGCGGCGGGGCCAGTGGGCGCCGCCCATTTTTGTGGTGGCGCCGGTGGGCGCCCACCGGTTCCGGCGGCGGCGCCCACCGGAAAACACCTCCTCCTCCCCTATTTAAACCACTCCGGCCAGTTTTTTTTCTGCAGAATTCCCCTCTCACTGTTTTCTTCGTTTCTGACCCATTTTAAGTCCGATTTTCACGTTCCAAGACCCGTTTCCTACTAATTCAAGGGTGCTCTGCACACCGGAAGTGTTATTTTCTCAAGGAGACCCCTCTAAGACCTTGAAAAACATGCCTCTTCCTTAATCTTCCCATTTTCTTCTTTTTGCTGTTTCTGAGTCATTTCAAGCCCTATTCTGCCCGTTCAAAAGGCATTCTCTACTAAAGCGAACATGCTGAACACTGTGGTGGGGTTATTTTCACCTTCTGGAGTCTTTATATTGACAAATTTTATATTCAAGGCTAAGGTAGGGTGTTTTAAACTCTAAATAACTGCTTTGCTGATTTGAGTCCAATTTTCTTGAAATATTTGATTCAAGCATAAGTATGATACTTGTTTTAACCGATGAATGGATTTTCTCTTGAATTATGTGACAATTTTGCTACGTATATCGATTGATTTTGTACGTACTACATAGTGTTGTGGTTTCGTACATTGTTTTGATGCCCGCCGAGAAAAATGATCGGCTAGTGGCGCGCACAGGGTGGAGCATCATGGGGAAACTCCTTCCCTTAGTGGCCTCCGTTGTCCCATGAGCGCGGAGGTAGGCCGTTGGGTATCGCGGCTTGTGGATTTGATTGATTTTGTGAATTTGTTTGATTTGATTTTAAAAGATGTTTTTGCTTAGCATTTCTTTTAGATTTTTAAACAAACCTACTGAGTATAAATATACTCATGCACCCCCAGCCCTTGCAGATGTTGCGACGATGGAGGAAGGGAAAGAAGAAAAGTTTTTTAAGTAGTCGTGTGTTTTCTACATAATGTAATTATATATGTGACCGACGTGTAAAGACATGATGTGCCAGGATAATCATGTTTTTATAACTACTGGCTCCATGTACAGTAAATTTTGGTATGTATATTAAACTTATGTTATAAACTTTTTGTCAATATGTTTTTGGCTGTGCAATTACTCCGACGTATTCTACATTGAGCATACGATCATTTCACGATTAACGCCCGTCAGTCCGGTTCGTGTGTACTAATTTTGCACATTGGGCAGGATCATTAATATTATATTATTCGAAAATGGGCGGGCGTTACAGTGTATGTTATACGTATGTGTGAGACATACGTATGTATGATGGCATTTTGCCTATGCTTTGGATGTGCGTATGTGGTTGTGGGCAGAGGTATGGGCGATGGACAGTAAGAGGTGTCAGAGGCTTTGTCTGAATTTGGATGCGGTTGTGTAAGTGTATGACAGAGGATATGAGTATGACGGGCAAGGATTAGAATGGTTTGGTTTGGGGTGGATTGTATGTTGGGCGTTTGTCAGACAGTAAGAGTGTTCATAATTGTACAAGCATAACGTACAGATTATGAAGTGAAAAATAAGTATAATAAGTGAGATATAAGTAAGAGGGCGACAACTGGGTTGGCTCTGAGGAGCGTTATTTGAGGATGTCAGTGTAAGAGGTTTTGGCCATAAGATGGATGGCGAAGTACGTAAGACTGTAAGGGTTTGTTGTACGATGAGTTTTGTCCATGATGTGGACGGGTAAGTGAAGTCTGCTGCCCTAACGAACTTGGGTTTTGGATCGGGCTCAGCTTCGGTTTGACCAGTCGAGGACTGTGAGTTTGTGTGGCATAATTGTACCGCATAATATACTTAATTCAAACTGGAATTATAAGCATAGCTAATGATAACGTTGTGAGTTTGAGACCTGAGGGTTCGACGGATTAAGTTCCGTGTTTGAGCTGGCCGCTGATGAGTTGGCCGAGCGTTTATCATATCTTGCCATGGTGTTTATCCTGCGGGATGTTGTCTGTGTGCTATGTAGAGCACCGGACGTCTGATGCTCTGCTGAGAGCGACGTTGTTTCTGATTTGGTCTGCGTGCTGTATAAGCCCAAACGTTTGATGCTCTGTTGAGAGCGATGTACGTATTCGACTTTGTCTGCGTGCTGTATGAAGCCCAGACGTCTGATGCTCTGCTGAGAGCGACGTATGTTTCTGATTTGGTCTGTGTGTTGTGTAAGCCCAGACGTTTGATGCTCTGTTGAGAGTGTTGTATGTTTCCGCCCAAGAGTGGCATTGTATGTTTCTGCCCAAGTGGCACTGTATGTTTTCTGCCCAAGAGTGGCAATGGCACTATAAGACCCATTATGGTGGGCAATTCTCTGGCACTATAAGACCCATTATGGTGGGCAATTCTCTGGCACTATAAGACCCATTATGGTGGGCGATTCTATGGCACTATAAGACCCATTATGGTGGGCAACTGTATGACCCCTTATGTGTGGGTGTTTATGTTTGCGCGCTCAGGTAAGTAGTATCATGGATCTACTCTTACCTGTTTGATCCAGTGCCCCATGAGCATTGGTGTGCCTTATCTTCGGAAAAGTCCATGGCGTCTAGTCACTCCCCGGAGGTTAAGGTGTTTCCCCAGTGGCATTCCTTTCTATTTCGACGCTGGAGTTTATTAGTTGTAATGAGCTTCAGTGGTCGTTGATATGTGTACGATTATGTGTACGAGTACGACTGTACGAGTGTGAGTACGACTGTATGAGTATGAGTAAGACTGTAAGAGTGTGTATGAGCAGGACTGTAAGAGTATGTATGAGCAGGACTGTAAGCGTATGAGTATGAGCACGACTGTAAGAGTATGAGTACGATTTGAGAGTATGTTTCTGAGTAAGACAGTAAGTATGATTTTGTGCAGACTGTACGAGTGAGGTCGTACGAGTCTGATTGTACGAGTAAGGTCGTACATGTATGTGTAAGCTGTATGAGTGAGCATACGATTGTACGAGTAAGGTCGTACAAGTATGCGTATGTTGTATGAGTATGCGTACAATGGTACGAGTAAGTTTGTATGACCCTGGATAAGGGTGTTTGTGTAAGTTATTTGGATATTATGATTTTGGCACGATGGTGCCTTCAGTATGATTTTGGCACGATGGTGCCTTCAGTATGTCTGTGGCACGTTGGTGCATTTGGCATGTTTGTATGAATTTGAGCATGATATTGATATGCTTTTGCTTCATGTTTGAGTTGCATGACGCATGTGTTTATGAACTTGTGAGTTCACCGTTTGGGGTTTCCCCTACTGGGTATTTTCCTACTGAGTATGAAAATACTCACCCTACTATTTTTAGCCCCGTTGTACGGGAGGTTTTGCGGGTTGTGCGGAGAGCTCCTGGTGATGGATGCTCGTTTCAGCGGTGGATTGATTCCTGTTGACTCAGGTATCAGCTTGACTCTCTGCGAGTTCTTTTGTGCCACGATCTCCTGTGTATTGGGTGAGATGAGAACACAAGATGTTTATTCTGGACTTTCATTTGGATTAGTCTGTGGACTGTTATGGGACTTGTACTCAGGGATGCCTGGGAGAGTGATTTGTATTTAAAAGTCTATGATTATAGCAAATTTATTCGTACGTGTGTTTTCGAGTAGCGCCTGAGGATATTTGATTTGGTAGTATGATGTTTAACCGTATGATGTTTTAAATTATAAACAGGTTTTGATTTTATCGTTTTGACTCCGATTTATGGAAAGAAAAAAAAATTTCTATGAGTTTTGAGAAAAAGGGATGAAAAATCTCGGGCGTTACAGCAGTGTGGTAGTAAGTTAATTTTAAGCTTGTTGAAATGCATTGAGTGAAGTACTTTTACTAAGTACACACACATGTGGGGGTTAAATGATGATATTGAAGCTTGATATTATGATTATAAATGATGCATTGGGGGTTGATGAGAGCACTTATCATGGATTAGGATTTATGTATGTCTTGCCCACGTATGTACCATGCTACATACATCATGAAAAATGAATTTCCAATTGAGGCTTCATCGAGGTTAATCGAATTTGACCGATTGGATGCAATATGGTGAAATTATATGCCGGATTGTTCGGTTGTGGATTAATTGAAAGTTGATTGGTCCGAAAGGACATGTTTTGATTTGAGTTCCTGTGTGCAACAAGTGCACTCCTGGGTTGAGTCTAGAGAAATGGAAGTATGTAGGGACGAGTTGTGTACTTGTCTTGCGGATTGTGAGATTGTTATTATGAGTGTCATCTGGACCCTGAGAATCCAGTGTGGTATGCCGTGTGCACCCGCTACCACGTGTTCTAGGGTTCTCTGTGTGAGAACTCGGGCTCTTCCCTCCGCAGGAGATGTCCCTGGGCGAACACCCCTGCTCTAGATTCTCTATGTGAGAATGAGACATCCTTGGCCAGGATCGTCCAGGGCAAGCAACATTAGGGATTGACAACCCCGATCTTTTTTGAATTCTCGTGTAGAATTTTGGACCATGACACGCCTTCGTGGCCTTGTCTATGTCCCGTCTGTGTGACACCAAATTGTGATTACTCCTTGATGGAAGATGTTATGATGTAATGCATGATGAAATATGTATGTTAGAGATACATTCATGCAGGATGTTATGATGTGATGCATGATGGAATATGTATGTTAGAGATACATTCATGCAGGATGTTATGATGTGATGCATGATGACATATGTATGTTAGAGATATATTCATGCAGGATGTTATGATGTGATGCATAATGGAATATGTATGTTAGAGATACATTCATGCAGGTTGTTATGATGTGATGCATGAGGGAATATGTATGTTAGAGATACATTCATACAGGTTGTTATGATGTGAATGACACTATGTGGATCATGCACTATGATGCAGGTTTAGGTTATGTGTATGTGTGATCAGAAAATGATGCACCTTGCCAATCTTTGATCTGAATGATTATATTGTTATGTTATCGTATTTTCGATGATGATAGTTATATTAAAAATCATTGTTGAGTTTGTTAAACTCACCCCTCTTTCTTGTGTTTTTGATTTGGGGCTGCGTGGTATGACACGCAGACGGACAGGATCTCCTCTTTGAGGAAAGGTTGGAGATGACTTGGATGTGATCGTGGAGATCGTTGTGTGACTTATTTTCCTTTGGTTTTATGTTTTATGTTTAGAACCTTTGTGTAGGGTTCTTTGTTTTGGATTTATGTCACATTTTACAGTTGTATTTCTTAAGACTTATTTTGAGCCAGTGTGGGCTATAGTTGACTAAGCGTGTGGGTTTGAGATTAGTTGTTTACTTTGTGTTAAGCAACTCTCTTTCTTTTCTTCTTATTTACTCTTGCTCAAAGGATTGTGCGTACTTTGTAATTCTGTTAAGTCGCCCGTGGTTAGGGTTAAGTCTTCCGCTAAATCGTTTCTCAATTTCCCTTCGTCGCCCCCGCGTGCTTGACCGGCCCTTGAACCGGGTTTGGCTCGAGTCGGGCATCACTGGGGCATGACAATAATAATGCCAAGAACATGGATATCCAAGTTCATGAGAGAGGGTTATATTAGTTTAAATTTTTAAATTTGGGTTTGACACGACATCCGAATTCATTCTAAAAAAATCATTACCAATCGTAATTCATATTTGACGATGAATTTTTGGAATAAATTAAAAAAAATCACTTATATTTCTAAAAAATTCAATACCCAAACAACCCAGTATTGTGCAATCAAAATCATTTTAACGTAATCATGTATGTGATCATCATATGCATGTTAACAAGATTCTAATTAGAAATATTCCCTATGTCCTATTAATATACTACAATTGAATCTCGGTTCAGGTTAGGTTGGGTACTATTAGACCCAACCCAAGATAGGTATCAAGTTCTTTGGACCTGAGATAGAAGCCAAATTTTTTTACTCGACCCAAGATAGGAATTAAAAAATACGAGAAACCGAAATAGGAATCAATATTCTATTTTGGGTCAGATTGGTTCTAATAATAAAAACCAAACTGATCCATTCTAATCCTTGCCTGTCATACGCTTACACATCCATATCCAAATCCAGACCAAACCTCTGTCACCTCTTACTGTCCATCGCCCATACCTCTGCCCACATACACATACGGTCATACATACGTAGCTTACAAACATACTCACTAGCCATCACTAGTGCATGCATACACATTTATACATACATCAAACATACACGCTAGCCATCACTAGCACATGCATTCATACGTCAGACATACACGCTAGTCATCACTAGCACATGCATACATATGTTAGACATACACGCTAGCCATCACTAGCGCATGCATAATCCATACATACTCCAAACATGCATGCTAGCCATCACTAGCACATGCATAATCCATGCATACTCCAAACATGCATGCTAGCCATCACTAGCACGTGCATACATACGTCAAACATACATGCTATCCATCACTAGCACATACTTAATCAACATACGAAACTTACCAACAAACACACTAGTCATCACTAGCACATACTCTTGCATCCAACATACTTACAGCCAACAAGCATGTCATATGCATTTCAACATACCATATAATCATGCTTACATGTACATCATGAAATCGGATCGTTACTTAACATCCAAAGCATGGAATCATACAATCCTAGCATGCTGCTACTCATTCAAAGCATGCTATCATGAAATTACGAGTTCAAAGCTCCCCTACCTCGTAATCATGACGTTTGATGGCGAGCACACGATGGTGGCGGCATCGGTGGCGGAGTTGGCAGTCAAAACCATTGCCCGGCTGAGAGAGCTGCTGTCCCGAAGATTTTAGGAAACGCCGGAACTATCACGGCCAAACAGGGTGTCAGAAGTCAATGCGGTAAAACCCATGATCCACGGCGGCACACTGGGGCGGCCGGAAGAAAAGTCAAGCCAACCTAGGTGGCAGTGTGACCAGAAGTCGATGGTGTACTTACTGAAGGTCAGCCGGTGGCTAAGATGTACTCAGCCGGCCACAAGATGTCGAAATCGGCTGTGGACAGCACCCAACGGCGACAATTTCAGTCAACAAAGGCCCACATACGGGCGGAGAGCGTGGGGCAACGCTCGAGGACAAAGGAGAGGTGGAGGAGGCTCTAGTGGTCAACTCCACTTGGTGGCAAAGCCAGCCGATGGTCAGGTGCGCGAATGCGGCGCCTAAACCCAGAAGTACACGCGTGGCCACAAGCACACACGACCCAAAGGGGTGGGGGAGACGGCTGACATGAGGTGAACCAAGGCCCACAAAAGCCAACAGGGCTAAGGCCCTAGCTGTGGCCAAACTAAACGGCGACATCGCCGATAGCCACCCACAACCAAAACCCATGGTGCGGGCGACTGTGCATCTCGCACGGTATAGGGCAATAACAAGTGGCCCATTCCGAGCGAAAGAATAATCGGGCCAATCGGGGCTGACCTTCATTGTCGCCGAGCCGGGGCAGAGCCCACGATGGCCAAATGGCCCACGGCTCGCCATGACAATGACCCAAGACGCACCCAAAGCGTCTAATCAGGCGGAGCAAGGCAATAGGGGCGAGGCAGGGTCGGACACGGCAAACCCCTACCGACACCAGGTCGAGGTAGGCTGGACGGGATCCTACCAGTGGCCAGACGATAACCAAAAACACACCGGCGTCCAAAAAATCCCACAAACAGTGAGATGCAAATAGTAACAAAAACCCGACCAGAAGATCAGTAGCTCACAGCAGAGCAAAGAAAGAATGGCGGCGGCTCTAGCTAGCGCCTATGGGTTCCTAGCGGCCAACTAAACATAAGTCTAGTTGAGAGCGTCCGCAAACGATGTCAAAATCGTACACCCACAGTTCAAAAACGGGATTGAAGGAGAGAAAAACCTGAAAAAAGGTTCGATACCTCGTGGAGGATCAAAGAGGCCGTGGCGGCGGTCATAGCCGGTACCTACGGACTCGTGGTAGTGAGGTAAAGCGGATCCTGACAAGAATCGAAGGAATCCAACGTCGGAGGAGGGAGAATGGAGCGACCGAATGTGCCCTCGGGTTTTCTCACAAAACCATTGTATGTGAAATTCTTACTGGAATGTCGGTTCTATGAAAACCGATGGATGGATTGATTTTTATATAAAATCTTTTTAATTTTTACATCCATGTCCCTAATACGCGTTTACCCACTGGTTACGTGTTATACTTCCAAAATTCATGTCGTAAGCGTGCAGCGAGGCCCGCGGCCTGTGACTAAGCCCCACACTCGACTCTAGGGGTATAAATATGGGGTATGTATACAAATATGAATACACCAAAGTGTCACATTTTCCTGCCAAAAATGACCAGAAAAATAGCAAGAAAATCACATAAAATCGTAGAAAAATCAGGGACCTTACAACAGGTTTGCTCACTTTGGACAGTCTGGGCCAGGAACATCTAAATTAACTAGAGCAGTGTGTTCACTCTGGACATCTCTGCGGTGGAAGAGTCCGAATTAACTAGAACACGTGGTAGCTGGTACACAGAGGCATACTACTCATGGATTATTAGGGTCTAGGTTTGACTATCTTAATAAATAAATCTCAACCGCATTAACAATTCAGATCAACTCAACCCGGAGAATATACATATTTCACACAAAAACTCAAATCGAAATCATGTCCTTTTAGACCAACCAAGTTTCGATTAAGCCAACGATCGATTAATTCGACACGTAATTTCACAACATTGCATCCAATCGATCAACCACGGCTAAACATTGGTAAAGTCATTCATGAAATCTGCTTCATGATGCCTGCAACAAGATACATACGTGAGCAATCTATGTGAATTCTAATACATAGAATGTACTCCCATCAGTCCCCACATGCATCATATTCGAGTTATAAATAACCATGATTTTATAGTAAATTCCCCACACGTGTGTGTTCATGCATTTCCTAAGCATATGACCAATGATTTGACATAAGCTCATAAGGCAATACACGCATGCTTAAACACATTCAAATCATGATTACCAACTAAAATCTAGGGTGAAATCTACCATAAACCACAAATCCATTTATGTGAAATCAAATGCTCAACTCCTACAAACATGATTATTCTACACATGAAGCTATAACATAATAGCATCATTCACCCACAATCCATTCTCATTATATGATTATATATCTTATCATTTACCATGTAACACCCCTACTGGAAACATGCTCCAATCATAAGAAGTTCATTATCCATAGATTCAAGATAGTTTAATGTAAACATGTATACCTATCAATATATAATTCCACATAACAAGTACTTAAGTATACTTCATAAATCTCCATCACAAATTCTACACCTTTCTAGTAGCTTAATTCCAGTACAAACATTCCCCATAAACATTAGAAAACATCGAAATAAGCATGAAAATCGAAAAAATAGCAGAATTGTTGTAGAGTCAATCGATCGGTCTAATAGGCCATTTGAATGGCCTGTTCGATTAACTAGTTGGCCCGATCGATCGCCAACAAGTAGTTCGAGCCTTCTTCTTCCATTAGAAATTCAAAACTAAAACATCATTGTTGAACCTTAAAACCTTCATCCCAAGCCTCATATACCATCAATATTCCATCAAACATTCTAAAAGCTAATTAAACCAATTCCAAAGTAAAACCCTTATAAATTAAGGCAAAAGATTAATATTTCATAAATCTACCATTAAAGCCCTAATCAAGAAAACCCATTCAAGTAAAACCCATAAAAATTGATATTTTCATTATAACAAGGCTGAGATTTGAAAACCCATAACCTCTCCACTTGATTTGAGTCGGATTATTACTTCAATCACCTCCGAAACCTTCTAAAAGCATGATTTTTATATTAATACACATCTAAACTCGATTTAACATTGAAAATCATAAAGCAAACCCTAGATCTAGAGCTTAAGAGACATGAAAACAAAATTTTGAAGGTTAGGGTTTGAAATAGAGGAGTAAAACAGTGATTAAATGGTTTGGAATCGGATTGCATTAATGGAGGAAGATAGATTTAAGAGAGAATTAGGAAAAATCCTAATGATTAAGCATGTATTAGAGAATAATGTACTTCTAATTACTTCCTCTTTGGACCTAATTGGGGATTAGACTCTAAACACCCTTGCACAATCTATTCCCAATTTGAAAATGGCTCAACCTCTTTCCTTTTATAGGAAGAAATGGGGTAAATCTAACTAAAACTTGGGGTGAGAATAGAATCTTTAACTAAAAGTAGGTATTTTAGCCATTTAAACCAAAATTAAGACTAAAAAAATTATAAATTTTTTTTAGTAACTTCCTTTGATGTTTGGGACATTTTGGACTAAAAACCCTAAATTTGGCCGTAGGTCCTGCTAAACCTTAATTTTTAAATTTTTTTAAAAAAATACTAAAAATTTCTAAAATTTTACAAATGGATTGGGTTTACTTAAAACTCATAATATATAAAGTTGGTTTTGATTAAAACCTTTGGAAACCACATTTATTTTTGAAAATCACCGAAATTAATTAGAAAATATTTAAACTACATAATAATAATTAAATAACAAATAAAATTAAATGTAAACCAGTTTAAAACAAGAGTCCTTACATAAAGAGGAGGAAAGGAGGGAGGGGGAGGAGAAGGAGGAAAAAGAAGAAAAAGAAGAAGAAGAGAGAAGGTAAAAGAAGAGGAGGAGGTAACAAAAGAGGGGAGGAAGAGAAGATGATTATAAAAGAGAAGGTAAAAACAAAATCGGATGAAACAAAGTCAATGGCGAAGACGATGAAGTTGGTAGTAGAGGTAGTGGAGTTGGTAACGGAGGTGGTGGAGCTAAAGCCAGAGGTGGTGGAGCTAAAGCCAGAGGTGGTGGAGCTAAAGCCAGAAGTGGTGGAAATGAGAAGCATTGACTTGGCGAAGTTAAAAAGAAAAAAAATGAAAAAATAGGTATTTTGGATAATTCACCACATGTATAGAGGTTTACATGTACATAAAGCCATTTTGTGTATTAATTAAAAGTAGGAGATATTTATATAATACAATGTATTCAAGGACCATTTTGGCACATTCCTCCAAATATTTTTGCCAAATAGAGCTATTAACTTTGGAGGGAGGGAGTATCTAACTACTCTACCTTCCACAATCCAAGCATAACAACGGTAACCACTTGTATCCAAAATTCATAATCCTAAAAGTAAGACCTATTTTAAACAACGTAATATAATTGCCATACCCAAAGTCTTGAGACTGCTCATCATAGTGAGACTTGCTTGACAAATTAACATTCATATGCATGGCATTGATTACACATTCTAAGCTATCTTGATCCTTTCATAACATTGGTTTCTAGTGGCCAATTTTTGGAATGAAAAATGTTGAAAACTCTGCAGAACAGGCCCTTGGAATGCTTATAACCATTACACGCATGCAGGACTGCGGTAGGGAGAGAAGTGGCAAGCGGGTGTAACATCTCCCTTCACATGTACGAGCAAGAATGCTTTTGTCTTCAAGTGTCAACTGGAATCAATACCATTTACATGTACTAGCAAGAATGCATTTTCTCTTAAGTGTCAACAAGAACCAATACATAGGACCTGGACTTTGAAGAGACGTACAGAGCTTGGACTTTGAAGAGCTAATGTACCTCTTAATTTTGAGGGTACTGTAGAAATAATGGCAAAAATACATGGTACCTCACAACTACTTTTCTCGCTTTTATGATATGATTAGTGTGATTACCATATATTTCAATTTCAATGTATTTCTTGGAGACGATAAGAATATTTCGTGAGGATTGAAGTTTTTTAACTAGTATAAATCCATATTTTCTTATCAATATGCAAAAGAAAAAAATATAAGCAACTGAATACAGCTTGACTTGGCCAGATAACCGGCGGACCACAAGTGGAACTGGCCAAAAGCTTGTCTCGGGTCAGCTCCGTACAACCCCTAATAATGGTACTAGAAAATTGTGTGAAGAAAAAAAAAGAGCGTGACTGATAAGGACAAATGTAAGTACGTAATATCCAATTCCCCAACTGGATTTTATGAAATTAATAAGCCCCAACATTAATGATGTATGATAAAAAAGATAATAAAAGGATATAAATACCCTGGGATAATCTAAAACCCATCACCCATTCGTAAATGATCGAGATTCTTTGACTTGAGCTCCGCTTTTTCCAACGATCGAGTTCCTCTCTAGTACTGGCAACTAAAAATGATCTTCCTCTGGCCGCATCCATTCACCTGGGACGCTGCTTCACCTGAAACCACCAAATACCCAAAGTCAAATTTCAGTCTCCCTTCCTCTCTCTCCTCCTTGGCCAATGGCCAGTGCACCAGCCGACAGCGATCATAATGAACGCCATGGGAAGGCAAATGCAGTGATCTGCGGCAACTGGCCACCACTAGCGTCAGTACTTGGATCACTTCCTCGACGCCTTTTCCAACAACAAATGGCTCTAATCTACCCCGCCTACTCCTCTTTAGGTCTCGCTCCTTTCCTTTTCTCTGTCACATTTCTTAGTGTTTTCTCTGTCACATTTCTTAGTGTTGTCACTGACTGTGTAGGTTCAGAGTTGATGGGGTTTTGCCTTGTAGGACTTCTCACGGATGTTTTGGAGCTCTCAGCGGAGCGGGGAGATGATCTCAGAGCCATCCACACCGCCGGTCTTCTCCAAATCATCCAATAAGTGGAAGAATAGTTAGGACCTTGGTTCACGGAGAACTCCTGGCTTATTCTCATGGCCCATGGACAAAAAGCTTTTTATTTCCTAAAGCTTATATATTTTAGTGAAACATAAATTATAGAAAAATTAAAGTTCTAACATAAGTTAACGATCATGAGATATAATAACATGTTTTGCTTGGATTATATTAATGCATGAGGTTTATATATTAGTTTTTTTTTTTTTGCTGAGAAGGTCTAATATTACTCCGTTCCAAGTTACATGTGTAACAAACGTTATGAAAGACCATTAATTAAGATCCATAGCAGTCTTATAGTACATCACACAGGATACCTCACAGAAATAGTAATATTTGCATAGTATGACTATACTTTAGGATTATAATTTGATGTTTTACTTTAGGTTTGTGATTAACTTATTACAATGATATAAATATTTGTAAAGTATAATTTTACTCTGCTTGTAAATTAGTTATTTGTGTAAAAGAAAACTTTGTAGAGTATATTTTTACACTTTGTGATTTATGACAATAATAATATTTGTATAGTATTATTATGCTTTTAGTTATAAATTAATTAGTTTCTTTTGAGTATGATTATACTTTTGAGTATTATTATACTTTAGAATATTTGTAAAATATAATTTTACTATACAATATATTCTTACTTTAGGATTATATGTAGAGTATGATTTTATTTTAGGTTTATTATTAATTTTGTATTTGAGGTATTGCCACAATGTACTACAAGGTTTGTTATTGATTTTGTAGAGTATGATTTTACTATAATTTTTTAGAGTATAATAATATTATAAGTTAAAATTTGTCCTATAATAGATTTTATAACTTGAATACTACAAAGAATATTATTATACTTTGGCAATTGATAGATTAATTATATTCCTTCGTTTTCAAAATCTTGACAACCTATTGAAAGGAGTATTGAAGCACACGAATTGGATTTTTCGGTATGGGTTTTGTTTTTATTGCTGGAGAGATATAAAACATCAGTGAAGTTCAAAGTACACATGTTTCCCCCCCTTTTAAATGATCACTCTGTTTCTTACTGAACCTATACAATCCAAGAGAAGTTGAAGTCCTTTGCCAAATAATTAGTCAAAAACACAAATTCCAGGTCCATCAATTTTTTATACAAAACATGATCCGACATTAAATCCTTCAGGCATAAATCGACAGCGACTATAAGATTAACAAGATCTCTCTCCCTAATCACAAACGACTTTTCTTTCAAAAACACATCTATCTATGCTCAAGAAGATGCACAAACAAAATTCTAAAACCATCTATGTGAAGAACAAATGTGAATCTAACATATATTCTCACCACCCGCATATAGTTCAGGATTCAACATTCATTAGCAGAAGAATAGAAAAAACAGGTTGTAATTGGAACATCAATGTGAAGAACCTCGCATGAGGCGAGAAAGAAAGTGCTTGGACAAATTGCTTGTGGATTGTCAGAAATGACAGAGAGGGAACAAAGCGGAGAGCAGACGCCGGTGCTAGGGCGGGCTGGCTACCTTCCTGCTGCTGGCGCTAGGCTCCTCCGACATCTCCAAGTGCAAGCTGGATGGAGGCTAACCCAACTCTGGGAAGGACGAGGAAGATGATCTGCCCGATGGATACCCGAATCTTGAGGTCTGGAAGACCGAGCTTTTAGTCCGCCGAGCTTGCATCGATCAACTGGTGCACTGCTTTGTCAATCTTATTTATTGTTATAGATAATTGAGAGAGAACACAAATACTTGAACAACACATTGAATTGGCATAGTAGAAGAAACACTATGAATGCTGAAGCAAATACTTCTGGCCAAAAAAAAAGCCTATACATAAAAAATATGACATGTGTTAAACATTTTTATTTTCTATTATTACACTTCGATATTAAGAAAGAGTATTCTCACCCTAACCAACGTTCCTGCATAGTCCAATACACGAGCAGCAAGCTCAAAGGCAGCTTTCATGCATGCTATACCATCTGAATCAAGTATTTGAGGCGACGGGGAAAACTCAGGCAATGACTCCGAACCCAAATAAGGAGGTCTAGGCAAGTTCAGCCAGGTCCTTGTAACCCTTTCTCAAGGTGTGTAGACTTGTAGTCATCAATCACGACCGTACAAAAGATGAAAACAATGATTTCCGAAACTTACACAAGAAAAATACTCCAGAATCTTGCCCCTCTTGGCGAATCCCAGCAGCGTCTCACGGAAGAGGCGCAGACGAGGTGAAGGGAGGGAGACGACCAGGATAGGAAGGGTCCCGACGACCCACTCCCCCCTCAGCAGCGGGACGAGGCCCAGCTCCATAGTTCAATACCTGACACGGCTGGGAAAATCAGAGCTTTTTCACGGTCTCTCCGCATAACCTCTTGAATCAGCAGGTGGCAAAATTGGCAGGAATTTGTGGGTACGGGTGAACAAGAATCAAGAGATGCGAGCCCAACACGAAATGTCTGGCCGGAAAAAGGGAATGAATCAGAGACGACATGCAGGCTACGACATTCCCAAAGGGAGCCTTAGACGCCCTGCACATGACTGCAAACAAATGTAATGGGGCATCTTGTCCTAGGTGGCAAATTAGTGGCTGTAAATTGCAATTCATCCTTCGCAGGCTTTTTATCGAACAATTCATGAGCATCCAGATATTTCAGCATCGAACCCTTCGGTTTAGTTGAATAGACCAATCGCACTCAATATGAACTAAAATCATGACACGGAGAAGAGGATTAAATGGTTGTGTTCCTCATTTGCAAGTATTAAAGTGAAACTCTCACACAGGCCAGAAAGGTGGTGCAGGAATATGACACCGGATATGGCTGACATTAGAAATGGATGGAAGAGCAGCGGTAGCGGCTCAGGGTCAAAACTGGTGACAAAGATGGTCCGACCATCAAGCATAGAAGAAGAATGTTCAGAAATGCCGATATGATGCTCCGACCTGTTGAGAAAAGAAGATGAGGCCAGATTTTATCGAGATCATAAATTATCGAGGTGAGCAGCCAGCGGAGAATAAATTGCAGAATAGAGGGGGAAGGGTAATATTGAATTTTTAAAATAAATAATGGCATCGGTGTAAAAAACGTATGACTAAAAGGTATAGAAAGAACCGAAGGGAGGATGCGCTGAGCATTATTATTTTGGTTGGGACCTGTCGCACATTAGCTGCGACTGGTAGGACGTATCGGTAGTTTTCCTAAGAAAAAAACAAATAGCATAAATAACTGCCAGAATATTCTCACATGCATTGCACTGTTAATTTGTCACATGCCGTCTCTAAGTACATTTACTGAATTCACACAAGGCTTATTGGCAGTGAAGTACTGTCAGATGTCTCAAACTATCGGCAGTTTCCTTTTAGCATCCAAGTTCCCGTCATGGCAAAGGGCAATCCTCAATTTCCCATATCTCTTTCGCATACTGAGCAATTGTCCTGTCGCTACTGAATTTACCAGAACCAGCGGTACTCAGGATAGACATTTTAAGCCATTTGTTCCCATCCCTGCAACGGTACAATAAAACACACATCTGGTCAGTGAATGCAATACTAAGTAAATATGGTTGAGCTTCAACTACTAATAAGAAGGCTTAGAAGAAGACGTAAAAACATTCGAGACATTTATCAGCAAAAGAAAAGGAGGTTTCCGTGTAATCTTACTTGTAAGCTTCATCCACCCGGGACTGGGCATCTAAATAGCTTGGGAAATCATAACCCACAAGAAAATAGTCACCACGCCCATAACCTGAATTACCCTCCAGGGAATCAAGCAGAGGGCTGTAGTCATAGCTTCCAAATGCACCATTCCGTATAAAGTCCTTGGCCTCTTCAAAGCGCGGATCTGGTTTAAACTGTCAATCCAGTACCAAGTCAGTTTCAACCAGTACACCAGCCTTTTCTTCCCATTATTATAGCATAATGGAGAAACAATGGAAAAAAATCAGTTAGAACTATGAAATGGTTCTTACTAGCGCAAGTCAAGCATCAACATTGAGAAATCTTACCATTCCTGCTTCTCTCTCCTTGCGCAATCCCGGGACTTCATCTGCCCTTGCACCAAAGAGAAAGAAATTATCTTCCCCAATCTCTTCTCTGATTTCCACATTTGCACCATCCAGAGTTCCAATGATAAGACACCCATTCAATGCAAATTTCATGTTGCTTGTACCACTCGCCTCCATGCCTGCAGTGCTAATGTGTTGAGAAAGCTCACTTCCAGGTATAAGAACTTCCGCCACTGACACATTGTAATTTGGAATAAAGACAATCTGACATTGTACACAAGCAATTAACAAATTAAACATCAAAGCATACACAAAGAAAAAATGCTAAAATTACATAAATGGGGACCGAAACTTCACAATAGCCTTAAAACATTTAACTTATAATTGTTTAATGTCCTTACTACCAACTGCTATTATAATATTCTCGATCATATCTTGTCAGTGGAAACAATTTCAGTCATCTAGGATGTTATCTCACTGAAATAAAATTATAATTTATGAAGATTAATTTCAAGTTGATGATAAGCATCCGACAATTCTTACAATCCATTGCATTCTAAGATTCTTTACCTTCAAATATTCGTTAACCTCTGGGTCACAATTGACTACGGCTCCAACGTCAATAACAAGCTTGACAATTCTTTTAGCATTTATATATGTTGCAAATGCTTTTCCTCCAATCATAACGGTGCGAGGGGTCATTTTCTTCCTTTCCTCCAAGCTCATCTCCTGCAAATATCAATCATTTAATTCAAGATTTTTTTACCAATTTCATAAATTCATTCACAAAGAAAATGAAAAGATGTAATATGTTTTAGAAACCGATTTGCCTTAAAAGTTTAAGTTGTCAAAGAATGGCCTAACAATGCATATCAAGCCCAGTTTGACCCACTCAGACATACAAACTAACAGATTATAGCACCCCCTTGCACGGGCAAACATAATTTAATGGATGCACTTATTTGCACATGCATAGTATACAGCGGCAGGGCCGCAGGGGCGAGGATTGAAACAGGGATCTCGTGGCTATGATACCATGTTAGAAACCAAGTTGCCTTAAAAGCTTAAGCTCTCAAGGAATGGCCCAACAATGCATATCAAGCCCCCAAATCAGCCCAAATAGACACATACTGATTGACAGATTATCCAACAATATGTACTTCAGCACTGCATACACTTGGTTATATAGGAATCCAAGTCAACGATATTATATATAAATATATATGGAGAGAGAGAGAGAATTGCAGAAACATAAACCCTAATTATTCGATTTCATTATTTTTACTAAGTGCAACCTGGTTCATTTTTTTTTAATCTAAGCATCATCATCAACTTATCCTACCAGACGAATGTCCCAGTATTCAAGCACCTGTCATCCAACCCAGCTATCTCCTGAACTCCTAGGCAGTCCTCTCCTCCCTAGGTCTCCTTGGCTAAGAGTAGCAGCATCCCCAAAGTGTCCTATTTCCAACCAACATTTTGGTGGAAAGTAGTTACTCATGTAAGACATCAGCACTTCTCCCAACAGGAATCAGTGAAAGTAGAAAGGAGTCCCACACAACTAGAGAATTTCTTGCTTCCAACACACATTTTGTATTAATAGTTAATAATACGTCCAAGAAGGAGTTCAGTTTAGGAACAGTCGGTCAGTCAGACAGTCTTTTCCGAAGAAGTAATTAAACTTTACTTTGGTCATTAAATAACTTAGATAAGGCTCCAACCAAGCTGGACCCTTAATGGGAATCAGTCGTAGTTCTATAACAGCAGAGAAGCCATTGCTGGAAGACTCAACTGATTGTACAATGAAGCATGAAAAATATCCTAGAGTACCTTCAATTTCTTATATCTGTACACTGCACCAAGAATGTTGAGAAGCTGTCTCTTATATTCGTGTATGCGCTTGACTTGTATGTCAAAAAGGCTGTTTGGATCGATGTTTACACCAGTCACTTGCAGTACGTACTGCGCCAGGCGGCATTTATTAGCCATCTTGGCTGATGCCCACTCAGCATGCAAGTCCTTGTTGTCAGAAAACTGCCATAGAGACTTTATCAGTAATGTTGAAGAGACAACCACCGAAAGACAAAATGCACCATTTATAATACACAAACATTCATAATGTGTTAGAAGAAATTTGAGATATGAGAATTCAACTAACAACATATTGACTTTCTACTCGATAAAAGAAAAACATAACGACTTACTTGGCGAAGTCCAGAAAGGAGGTCAAGATTGGTCACCCATTCATCAGTTTTCAACCATTTGGTGACTATACTACTTAAATTAGGGCTGCAGAATTTAAGCCATCGACGTGGAGTAATTCCATTTGTTTTATTCTGAAATTTGGTAGGCCAGATAGAGACATAATCCGCAAATAACTCTGACTTTAAGATGCCACTGTGTAATTCAGCCACGCCATTTACCTGCCGCATGCAGTACTTCAGTAGCTTCACTCTAATTCGTAAAAAATTAAAATGGTATACTAGAAGAAGTTGTTAAGACGATGGCGTAGGTTTCTAATAGGAAAGTAAATACCATAAGATTAGTTCTGGCATGTTTAATTGCTCAACAAGATATGTGAACTTATTACATGAAAAATATGAAATAATAGCTTTTTGACTCTGGGAAAACATTCTTGGGAAGTTCAAAACAAAAAAAATACATTAATAACTATATGTTTATGCAAAATACTTCAAAGCTTAAGTTTCATTCTTTTGAATTTTAAACATGAAGCTTCTACAAGTATACATGCAAAAATGAACTTATTGGCAAGAGCAAAGGGTGAGTGAGGTGAGATAATGAGGATGGATTATCCATGGGAGTAGACTACTTACGGCATGTGAAGACACTACACATAAATTTGCCATGCGTACAACTGGCTTTTGAGGGTTGGAGCTGTCCAATATTCTCATATTTTGGAGTCTATTATCCAAGTCACTTTGAGTAGATTCAATCATTGCCGCAAACTGCAGAAATGTCATGTCCGACTATTATTGGCATATGTGGATTTTAAGACTGCCAATATAAACGTATTTTGATCCTCATAAGACCTAAAATTGTTGATAAATGATGGATCCACATTATGCCGGAGAGTTCCACATAATGCAGCAAAAAGGACAGGCAATAATTTAAAGAGAAGTTAAGTTCCAGGAAGCTTCCTATATGTTAAACACAAACTTAGCAGAGTGTAACATGCCCTTTTGTCGATCTCTCCAATGATTTCCATATGGCGTGGGAGAAGTTTCCACATTACAGCTTGCGACCATTTTTCAAGTGCTTCCGGTAGAACTGTGTGGTTGGTGTAAGCGATAGTCCTGTTTATAACAGAGATTGCTTCATCAACTCATGAGAATCATGTTGACCATATGAAGCACACAACTAAGAGTACAGCATGACCCTAAAAAGTTGACAAAGACAATATAACTGCTGAAGATGAACATACCTTGTCATGATGTCCCAAGCTTCATCCCAACCAAGCCCTTCATCATCCATTAATAGCCTCATCAGTTCTGGGATTGCAAGAGTTGGATGGGTATCATTGAGTTGAACAGCAACTTTGCTAGGAAATTCAGACCACTGCCACGAGTCCTTCCCATTTCTACGCTCCTTAAATCTGAAAATAATGTCCTGTGACAGAGAATGAAATATAAAAACATAATAAATTGGCAAGACAAGAATAAATGGCTCAATTGTACAATGCAATTACTATAGATGGGAGTAAATCATATTTAAAGGCATGAAAAGCATATCCATTCTGAGTTATGAGTGAACTGCAAACAGAGTGTCTGAATCTGAACAACATTAAAACATTGGCATGGACAATTCACAGAGTTTGATGGTGCATACTCATCTAGGGCATCATAACATAATTCAAGGATTAAACTCATATTGTGGAGATCCAGTCTGAGTTTGCAGCCTTACAACAAGTTCACTATACAATAAGCAGGCAGATCAGAAAACGCTAATTAAGAATGACAGTATCACATAGACTTTGTGTGGACACAACAAGAAAGAAGATAAAGTCTTTCGAAGGTCTATGGGCCAATACCAACTGGTTAGGTCATCATGGATTTGAGAGGACATTGAATATTCAAAGCCCCCTGCCCCTACTTTCCTCTCCAGTATGGTGATCCTTCTCCATGTAGCAACAAAAAAAGATGATGTTTTTTGAAATGGTCTGAGCATGTACAAAGAGTGATAGAAAACACTAGTTAGGGTAATTAGAGGATAAGAGAAAACTCTGTGTTATTGAATAGAATGGTCTGAATTACATAGAGAAGGATTGATCCTTTTATAGAAATGGATCACCTAATGCACAGCAAATCCTAAAACAGGAACAAAAAAAAAAAGCAAAAAAGACTTGACTAAACTACCATCTATAATATGAAAGACTAATACTAGAGAAAAACAAAATAAGAGCAAATATACTCCAACAAAGATGATCTTTAGTAACATCAGGATGGAAATAAGAAAAAGGAGGGGAACACAAAGGCCAACGTGGGACTAATTAGGGAGATGAATGGTGAAGATAAACTTGTTGGGCAGCTGCAATGGCTTATGACATAGCAAATGGCAACAAAATTCATTAAGTAACCCCATTTAAGTGAAATAAGTTATCAATGATTTTCTGCTTTCATGGACTATGTCAATGAAAAAGGAAAATAATGATGCAAAATAAAGACTGACACATGTGAAAAAGAGGACATATAGAGAATCCAAATCTAAAACAAAACCAAAGATCACAGCATACCTGCAGTGAAGCACTGCAAAGAAAGAACTGTTGCTTCAGCCTTAGAATCTTTCCACTCTCTGTGGCATCTCCTGGGTAAAGAACTGCACAAATCTGCAATGTAGCAGGGAAAAATCAATTTGAGCCAGGCAATGTAAAACATGAGAAATAAAAGGGATACCAGATATCCAGTCATTAATCAGAATGTAAACTTCATGCAAGAAAGACACATAACCAGAACAATGATAGCATACCTGCTGAGCCTTAGAATGAAGTTGTGTTGCCGCTTCGTATTGTCCATCATTAAACTGGAACAAGTTAAAATCCTCTGAACTTGCTTTTGCTTCCCAAAGACGAAGACTGATTGTGTTTTTGGTTCTGTATCCAGGAATGGGTACATCATAGGCCAGTGCTTGTAAGACTTCTCCACCTTCCCATCTTCGCCTGCCATTAATTTGTTCTGTTCAATCAGTCCATTCGCTTAAGACACAGGAAGTACATATACACCCAAAAGAGAAAGCATGTGAGGTAAAATTTGGCCCTAATCATGTTAAACAACGTTTGGCTATCTCTCCAGAGTTTGATTGACAGAAACACTCACGACCCATTAGGTGAGACATCAACATGTCCAAAGAATCTGACGGGATATACAACATCATTCCTAGCAATTTCCCATGGACTGAATTTCTGTCATAAAACAAAGTAATAGATATATCTTACTACAAATAAAAGAAACCCAGAAAAAAACTAGTGAGCCTAACATTATGAGAGAAAGAAAGATATATAGTTCAGACCTCAAGCCAATCTTCAGCAACTTCTTCTTGGCCATCCTTGGTAATTTTTTGTTTAAACAGCCCATATCTGTATCTTAGGCCATAACCCCATGCAGGCAAATTCAATGTCGCCATTGAGTCCAAAAAACATGATGCAAGCCTTCCCAAACCGCCATTACCAAGTGCGGCATCTTTTTCCTACAAATGAAGTAGCCATGTAAAGAAGTTTCAGATTTTGCACTAAATCACATATACAAGTAAAAGATTGTGCAAACACAAATTAAAAGCAATTCACCACATACAGAATACAGTGACTACTTAGATTTGGCTGCATACAAGAAACACTTATCATAAATATATACACTTCTCAATCGATAAAGAAGGCTGATGGAATGGATCTCTTTAATTAGTATTCTGTGGTCAAACTGAATGTTCTGTTCAATAACAATAATATGCAATGACTCGATTGAGTGGCAGGCTTTAATTTAAAGGAGTCCATGTACACACAGGTTTCGTATTGATTGAGGAATATGTGGAGCCCTCAACCCTCCAGCAAAAATCTAAGTATAAGCATGAGGTAACACAACAACTATATCAAGACATATGTTCAACCAAAGAGACATGTTAATTAGTCATACAAAAAGTTTCACTTGCATTCAGATAAAGAAGAAGATCAACTAACAAAGTTCAGGACCATCGAAAGTCACAAGGGCTACAGTACCTGCTCAGCTATAGCTTCTAACTCGTGACCCAGTTTCTTCAAAGCATCAGCATATTCACCTTGAATATCGAGGTTTCCAATTGCATTTGTTAGGGCTCGGCCTTGAAGATACTCCATGGACAGATAATATGTTTGTTTTGGATCAACTTTGTGAAAATGAACATATGTCTCATTCCACCGCTGCATGCACAACAATGAAAATATCATGAGTTATGTTGCATGAAGAGACTAATGATTATCATTCATGGGTCATTACTATCTGTTCCTTTTAAATGTTCACTCACTTGTCAAGTGAACTCATTCAACAAAAAGTGCATAGTATAACATTTTCATCTCAATTTCCATCGACATAGATGTTGTTTTATGATACCATATGATCATTGTTATACTTGTTGAAGGGAAAATACTTGAACACCATGTCCATGACCCATGGCATGACCTGCTGTGAGAGAAACCCATAATCTTAAGCATGCACTGTAAGCATGGAAGGCCGTGTCAACCAATATGTACCCAGTGACTATCGGTAAGATACAAAGGGGGTGGGGCTCGTCTGCAGGAATAATGCATTGATAGTATAGGCTGCATCGTATTGATACATATGAATATATAGTACTTTGACTTCTATATTCCGTTAACAGAAGAACCGTCTAGACCATTCCATGGAGTATTGACAATGTTTTTTTATTTTTTATATTTTTATTTCTAACTATTGACAAATAAAAAACTAATATACAAGGTCAAAAGTGGGTTGGGTCTATATTATTTAAGGTAGAACTGGCTATAATAGTGCTAATTTTATGATATGAGCTTCACATAACCATTAGTTTGTAGTGTCTGTATTTTCAAGTTCAATTTATGGTATGAGCTTCATACAACCATTAGTTTGTAAGGCCTGTATTTTCAAAAAAAAATTATGGCTTTATGATAGGGCCTTATACACAGCCTGTAAGCTTAGCATTTCAAACAATCTTTGCATTTCAAAAAAATGTGGGCCCTCTCATTCCGACATGCTTATAAATAATCCTCACATAACAAAATTGGTACAGTTATAAAACGTTTTAAGTAGAATCCCCCATTGTCTACCATCGTTATTTAATTCTACCATCGTTGTTTAATTCTTTTATAATGTTAGTGATATGATTGTTAGTAACTCAGATGTGCAAGTTAGAAGGTCACAACTTATGTCATATCATATTAGAGAAGTGTTATACTGATATTTTATTAATTTCAATATTTTTAAATATGTAAGATCGTTTCGTGCCAGTCTCAATGTGTATCAGCATATCATCAGGGCGTGGTAGTATCAATAACCATCAATAGGTGTAGAGCAGCCTTTGGGATTGGTTGATTGCCACAAATGCTAGTACCCAAAAAAGAATTGCCACATATGCTAGTACCCAAAAAAGAATTGCCACATAATGTAAAAAATAATAGATATGCCCTTTTGATATCAAAAGAGAGAGTGCAGGAATCACTAAACAGTATCATTGTGATGTTTAAATTTATTAGGACACATTACATCTACTCACCAAGCCATTAAGGAGACAAAACAAAGTTCAGCTTGCCTAGGCCGCCTTAACAACATTGGTCACTATTAGAACTCTAGTCAAGAGAAACAGAAGTTATGCAAATGCCATACCTGGATCAGGCTGTCATGAACACTTTCTGCAGTTGCATAGAAAGCCTGCTCCAAATCAACCTTGAAGGGAGAAAAATGAGGACTGTATCGAGCATGGTAGTTGATGTTGGATGCAACATCTGAAGTTCCTTCAGCAGTGGGATTTGCTACTGCTGGCGCTTTCATGGTACTTGTAGGAACTGTACGGTTGTCTTCAGCAACAGACACCATATCAGCTATCCTGAAAGCATCCACCGACAAATAAGGGAAAGCATAAAGAAAAATAAATATAACAACATATAACCAGCGGATGAGGCAGCTTATCTCCTAAATTTTCGGTTTGCAACACAATGACATACATAATTTCGGATTCCCAAAAAAGAAAAGAAAAAGAAACCTGTTGTATATAGGAAGATACACAAATACTCACTCTGTCCCACATTAAGTGTCCTATTTAGTTTTTCAAAATAAATTAATTTAGTACATTTTAAAAAACTAAATAGGATACTTAATGGGGGATGAAGGGAGTATTCAGCAACAACAGTTTAACGATACTCGTCGAGACTCCAGAGAGAGAGAGAGAGAGAGAGAGAGAGAGAGTAAAGTATGGAAAGCCATTATGAATGAATTAAGAAAAAAATAAGTTCACAATGACGATAGAAATCTGGGCAGATATAAAACTCAATAAAAAAACACTAAAATAAACGAACAAATCCAACAAATCAACCAAATTCAAGATTTAACAGAGACAGAAGCATAAATTTAGCTAGTAGACAGATAGAAACATCTCAACATGCACAAGTTTGATATTCTCATTCCAAAAGAGCTATAAACTGAACGACAGAGAGAACAAGAGATACAGAGTGATATAAATTAGACATGTAGGAACTACCCAGACGTCTAAATCATTAGAAATTGATAACCAAAGTTCAGTTTAGATACAAATTGAAGTCTGCACCTCGACAGCAATGGAAGTTGGCCAAGCAGAACGCTCAATCGACGGAGATCTGATCCACACTCTTCCTTCGTATCTCCTCTCACCCCGTCATCCATAAATACATAAAAGCCCGAGCCGTGGACGCTCACGAGTCTCAAAGCTCCATCACGTGGCTCGCAGGGAGTTGAAAAAGCGGAAGCACATACCTTTCTCGCAGAACCAGGGAAAAAAAACTGAAAACGACTGAAATTTTATTAAGACGACGCTTACTTACTTCATGAAGATAAGCACACTAGAAGAAGTTCGTCTTAATAAGCACGATGTCAGCTTACTTAACATAGAGTGATGGCAGAACAAAGATTACTGGTAATAAGGGAGCAGGGATATTTGGGAAGGCGAAGATATTTGAGGAAGAAGGGGCAAATGATGGGACGTGGACGGTAGACGGCGGAGGGACAAGTTTTTAGCTGGGAAGGAGACAACAAAGGATGGCGTTAGTGCAGAAATATCAGATTGGTGGAGACTGTAATGGAGATGCTCCTGACGATACGGCCACCTCGAATTTGTTTCTTGCTGAAAATTTTGCATCGCAGGAAAGCAGAGCGCCAAAACACTCAGCTCCCCATCCCATCGTTCATCCTGGCCAGTCGAACCCGGTTTGATCAGACCCGGTAAATTAATTTTTTGGGTTAGATTATTTACTGATTTATTCAGTTGAACCTGTTTGAACCGGAAAAATTCGGACCCCGGCCATCAATTCGGGTCAGTAGCCAAGTCAATTTAAAAAATACTGATCTCAACCTAAATTTATTTAATAAGAGTAATATATATTAATAAAATTAACCGGTGAATTTGAGTAATATGTGCCGTTCAATTAAAATCTGGCGGCCTGCCATGTTCAAGCTTAGGCAACCACGTGTAAGTTCGGGTCAAGTAAGATGAAATTAATGTACTTTATGATGAGCCCGGTTAATATGAACATAGGGGTCACGCGATCCCGTGATATGCCCCGGCCCCCGGCTTATGTTAATTTTGTCATTTGCGATTTATAAATGTTGAGAAAGATGAGATAATTGAATCTAGAAAGTGGAAGCTACAGAAATACACACGCGGACTTTATTTTTCGTGCGTTTAGGTGACGGATCCTACCCTAGATTTGGTGGGACCAAGGTGCATTACATAGTGCGTAGAAATGGGCGTCTGCTTCATCGAAATTACCAAATTACCACTCATCGGGTGGGGTCCGCTCTCCTGGGGAGGAGGCAGGGTCAGTGGCTGACGTGGTGACGACCACCAGACTTCCCTCTGCTGGCAAGGGGACTCCCTGACCCGGGTAGGCTGGAGGAGGAGCCGAAGGAGAACTCCAGCTCTCTGTAGTCTCTTCGAACTCCCCACAGAACCTCCGCGCAATGCTTCATGGATGGTCTCGATTTTCTGTAGGGCGCCAGGCACTCCTGAGCCAGCTCCAGCACCTTCTCCACCGACATTTTCGCGGCCGCACTTCTCCGCAATTTTGGATCCATCGCCAGAACGACGTCTCCTCCTTCCAGCTTTCGCATTGCCTGCATTGATAATGTCCGAGGTAAATGTGGCTGTTCTCCTCCAAAAGACTCAAAGCTTCTTTTTAAAAAAAAAATAAATTTGGACGTCCGCAATTGAGTAGTAATTAGTAGTGAAGTTTACCCATCGGATGGTCACTCGTTCTTTGGGCTCCCTTTCTGGTTCGATAGGGTGCCTCCCTGTCATCAATTCGACCAGCAATACTCCAAAGGAGTAGACATCGCTCTTTTCTGTGAGCTGGTAGGTTTTTAGGTATTCCGGATCCATGTAGCCTACGGTTCCTTTAATTTGCGTTGAAATGTGAGTCGCATCCAGATTGTCTGGGGCGAGGCGGGCAAATCCAAAGTCTGCGACTTTGGCTCGCAGCTTCTCCGTGAGTAGAATGTTTGAGGCTTTTATGTCTCTGTGGATGATTGGGTGATCTGTGCCAAATATCCAAATATCAGTTGAGGGAAATTCCAACATTAACAGGACATGCCTCTGTGGTTAATTTAGAAGCTAGGCGGAGCAGTGTTTCTTTTTTACGAGGACAATTTTGGGTGCACGTGACGCCTTTTGCTAATGCAAAGCTAATGTGACATTGATCTCCAAATTACAAGCTCTATGATGGGCAGGGGACCGTGTTGTGAGCAAAATCTATGAAGTGAACTTGCAGGTCACAACCTGAATACATATGCAGATAGGTGACTGCATGCGCTACATCAATTGCAATGTCCATTCTTTCCGCTAGCTCCAGGCCAACCCCTCGTATTCCTGCATGGTGCGTCATTCTTCGTCACATTTATTTATAGATTAACTGGTAAAGAAATATCAACATGTATACTTATGCACAATATGTGTTTATATGTTTATGCTGTCTGAAAATGTTGTGTATACTTTGTCTGTTTATGTTAAAACTGTCTGAAAATATTGTGCCTAATTCTGACATTTCCTTCTGCAAATCAATTGCATATCTAGGAACCTTCCAAATTCCCATAATAGCATCTGTTTTATATGCCTGTCCCAGACCTAAAAACAGAAATTATACTGCCCTGTGGTAATGATTTTCTTACCATCCAAATGTTCACGGAGAGTCCCATTGCCAACATATTCAACCACCACTATCTTTTCATCATTTTGCTCCAGGTATCCAAGAAACCTGACCAAATTTAAATGCTCTACCTTTGATAGAGTTTGGATTTCATTCTTGAACTCAATTGATTGCCGCCCATCATTCAAGTTCTGCAGCAACAACTATTGTCAGTCTCCACTTGGGAAAAAAATTGAAATTGTTTTCAATGCTAGAGACATATGGTGAATGTGCTCTGTTTCCAGCATCTACAGATACGTATGCCCAAGGTCCACTTTTTCTGCAAATAGCCAGGATTGGAGCAATTTCTAGCTTTCAATGTTTAAATTATTTTGTTTTTGGTTTCGGTGTTCATGTTTACAGGGCATAGTACAGTAATTGTGCCTCTTATCATTGCTAATAATTGGGGACTTCTTTTCTGCTTGAATCTGCAATTGTTATTGCTATATAACTCTAGCAGATTTACATGAGGCAATGAGCAATTTTAAGGCAAGGCTTTGACCAACGTTCATCAACTAATGCTCACTGGGCACTGATTCCCGAGAACCTTTATCAAAACCATTTATGTTTTATATATGAATTATATCTTTACCTTTTTAGCTCTTTTTACAGCAACAATAGATCCATCCTTCAGTACCCCCTTATAAACCGTCCCAAAGCCTCCTTGCCCTATTTTATTTGCCTCGGAAAAATTTCCAGTTGCTTTACAAATCTCTGACCTGGAAAATATAGTCATTTCCAGTTCTGAATCATCGGAAGTTTTGGAACATGTGTCCTTCCACATCTTGGCCTTGCTAGTGCTACTTCCTGTTGATTCTTCTGTTGTGCCTGGGCTTATAAAACATATGAGAATAGATGGATTTAGTCACCAGATATTACAGTGAGAATTGAAAATGATTCACTTCCTCGCTTCTGCTTATCCATGAGTTGTAGATTGAGAATTTAACAAATCTATTGAATCCTAATAAGTAACAAGACTGTTAAAGCTACCAGTTTGAATACATAAACTCGTGTAACAGGATTCTGTGACCTTTCTGAAACAACCAATTTCTCTCCTTGGTCTCTCTGAAATTTGAAGAAATATTGTGTTTTGTGAAGACAACTAGAACTTGGAAAGCAACTGTTTGAATGAAAATCGTGGCTGAGTTAAGCAGAGATCTCAATCTTTGATGCCAAAAGATCAAAGGAAGGATAGAACCTTGTTTCTGAGATTGACTGGTGTGTAACTATCTCTCAAAATTCCAACAAGCTCTACCAAATATTCAGGAACAAAGTTATAAACGTTCACGGTTGGTTTGGCTATTCTGAAAAACTGGAACATACGAAATCTAAAACTTTAAAGGTGTTTCCAGTGGTATGCAATTTCCAGTATCATGCTCTTAAAGTGTGAGACTGGATTGAATTGTTTGACAGACGCCTCTTTGACTTCTTTAAATATGTAAGCGATGTTATAGATAAAAAATCACATGAATCAAGGCAGCAAAAGATGACGAGTAAAAAGCAAAACGTACTTGATATATCTGTCGCTTGATGTAGATTTTCCCTGCGAGTAATTCCGTTCATAGCTTTACTATTTGGGGGGATAAAACAGGTAATGATCGCACCAGACATTTGCTTGGCAAAATTTTTGACTGAGTTTACGGCTTGAAGTTTGCTTTGATGAAACTTCTTGGAGCAGTCACTATATGCAGATGTTCGGGAGGAACATGGGTCAGGTAACGGCTTTTGGCGTCTCTGGGCATTTCTAGCACATTTAATTCGGAAGAATGTGCTTGAAGTTGGAGTTTCCATGCAGAAATTTCTGTTCAGAGGCTTAGCTGCATTGACTATGATTCATATCAGTTATATATCGGTTGTGTGCTAGACTACGTCAAGATATCTGAGATTAATCAACAGCCTGCAGGGAAATTTTTTCTTGTTGGGAAACTGGTGACTGAAAAAGTCAATTTGAGGGCTGTTCGCCAGCAACAACAGTCAAATGTTAAAAAAAAAAGGAGAATAACAAATAGTTGTATGTGAATTTAGGGGTCATGTAGCAACCACCTCCATTTCCAGCAAAGGGCAAAATGTCCCATGCTGCTTCTTTTTCACTTTCCTACTGAGAGTAAAGCTAAAAGCCGAAACAAAGTCGCCTAGCATCAGTCTCGAAGTGGTTGCCTAACGACCCCTTAAAACTATTTTCTTCTTTTTTTTCACAAAACTCGGAGCAAAAGGTGAATTACTTTCACCATTTTGGAGCAAACGATGGATTTACTTCAACTATTTTGTTGTGCCAAGGAGGCGATTCCATTTTGAATTTTTAAGTGTGAAGCAATCCCAGAAACACAACTCGAGCTTGGTCAAACGAGGTTAGAAAAGTAAAATATTGTGTATAATCATCAGCGGGGATAACAGTGGAGCGGTTCAAAATCAGCCCATTGACCAGGCCGTCTGCCTGTTTAACCAAGTTGTAGCGTACATACAGCAGAAGATGCCAAAGGTGATTGGAAGCTTGCATGAAAGACGTATTCAACGTCTAAAATAGCTACATGATAGTTGAAAATTGCAATTAGCAAATGTTGATTCATTGTTCGACTGAGTGGATGTCGCCACGCAGGTTCAAACTGATCGTCGGCTATCTAGAATGTTGGATGACTGGGTAAATGACCCACAGAGATGGAATATCCTTGTGCTCACGGGATAAGATAGGTGTTGGCTACGGTAGTGGTGTCCGTGTGTCATAGCATAGGTCTTGCATGTTTGATACTTGATCAATGTGTTGCCTCGGGTACTTGATCAATGTGTTGCCATTGCTAGTTGCACCAGCAAGGGATTTTACAGCATGATGCATCCACCAATGTAGTAGTGGGAAATTTTATCCTTGTTGTACCGGACACCTTTAAAAATAAGGCAGATGTACACACTCGACTCATACGTAGGGCCTGGGGGTGTTAACGAGTCTATTTGGTGTCTCAAACTCGACTTAAGAACGACGTAGTTCGAATAAGAATCTACTTCAAAGTTTAGATTTTGCTCGAATAAAGCTCGAGGTTAAGCTAGAATGGAATTTTACTGTATTATAAATTATAATATTAACACTGGAGTAAAATTGATAATTTTTAGCTTTTTTAAAAGGAGTGAGTAACCAATGCAGCGAGTGACCTTTACGTGGGGTGAGAAGTCCGGCGTCCTTACAAGCTATAATACACACAGTAGGGGAAACTATCCAATGCGAGAAGGGATAAAAATATAAGTAAGAATTTACATATGTTTAGGTCAATGCGGCAAAATTTATACTTAACAACTTTTTCGCACTTATTACACTGTTTTTTTTTACAATTAATCTTCTCGTCCATTTTATAACGTAACCAGGTATCTTGACATGAGGAAGTGTAAAAAACGCGAAAAGGCTAAAGATACGTAAGCATTGACCAGAGGTAAATCCCTTAAATAAAAAATTTAATAGAAAACACGTTCCCCGGTTGCGTAGAAGTTCCAAAAGATTGTAGTGATGAAGTATAGAAAGGCCGTAAGAGTGAGGAAAGCCTGGAAGGAACCCAACCATTGGACAAAGTAGCCAGTTCCAACAGTACTTACTATTGCTGCAACGGTTCCTATTGAATTTGTAATTCCTGCACAATACAAAGATAACCACACACAGTCATAAGTCAGTCACTCAAACTATTTATTTGCATGAACTTGTAAAAGTTCAATTTGGGGTTGACATGTTCTCATTGCTTCCAGTACTGGATGCAATCCACCAACTGGGGAGAAAAGGGTCCTAACTCCTATTTCGAGTAATTAGACTGGAGGCATTTCAACAACTGATGCAGATATAAGTTATCAAAGAGAGAGAAAAATATTAATACAGAATTACAGAAACAAATAAAGGAGAATACCGTGGAGAAAGCCAGCATACTGGGGAGCAATGTCCTATGAAAGGAAGATAAACCGGGATAAGCAGAATGCAATGCCAAATCAAATTTCAGTAGGGAATTAGGGATGGGAGGTGTGGCCACTGAAGTGAGTAGCATCGTATCAGTGGGGGAGGAAAAGGTATATACCTGCATGTTGAGTAGAAAACCTGCTTGGCTGAAAGAACTCAAGCTGAGGGCAGCAGTCATGAATGCGGCCGCCGCAGCTGGGGTTTCGGCAAATTTCAAGCACAGCAAAGACACACCCGGCCCTACAAAACCAATTGACTGCCAAACAAAAAACTGTAAGTTTCCTTTCCTATTCTCTGTACCAATTGCACACATGAATTGGAAGAAAAACTTCTAATTCAACAACAATTAGCTAGCTTTTGTTATCTCTTGACATAGTCGCTCTTCATTCAATAGACGGCTTGAGCTAACACACGTACGCAGTATACCTGCATGATTTTTCTGACTAGGGTCACAGAATAGCCGCACTTGATCATGAAATCAGATGTAGCCCCCGCGATGTAACCAGAGATTGCCATCATGCCCCACGGGATTGCACTGAACCATGCAGCCTGCTTCAGGTTCACATCGAATACCTGTTTTCACGATCAAAAGCACCAAAAACATAGAGGAAAAGGAAATTCTCATTAGGAAGAAAATATCACAACAGTCTCTCGACCTGTACAATGCGTCAGAGCATGAATGCATATGATCAAACGACCCGGCATTGGTGTCCAATACTCACTGTCTTAAAGTAGACCGGCATCCATGAGAGGAGGACGAAGTATCCCTGCGAGAGATAAAGACCTGCCATGAGTAAACGAAGTTGTTCGTTCTTATTATACAGACAGGGCACGTCATGCGTTCATTCCTACCCAGTTGTTGGTTATATTAGCAAAGAGGATCGCCCAGGTTGGAAGCTTTGAGAACAATAGGCCAAGGGGTGGAATCCGGGCGGCAGGCTTTACTGAAACATCCTTCTTGCCAGCTTGAATTAGAAGCAGTTCGGCTCTGCTGATTAAGGGGCTATCATTCGGGTCGTTGGTGACCTTCATTGTCCATATTGTCAGCCACAGGAATCCAAGTCCCGCAAACAGCGCAAAGGGACCAGCAATTCCCACACTGGACATTATCAAAGGAGTGGCAAGCAAGCTGATCACGTTGCCCAGTTGGAATCCAGCCATGGATATGCCCACTGCACTTGCACGTTCATTTTCTGGAAACCATCTATATACAAATCAAACAAAGGCCTTGAGTCTCCTTAATCTGTTTCATTATAAAAGTATTATGTTTATTGTAAGGTCATGAGAGAGAGAGAGAGAGAGATTGAGACATGTGACCTTGATAAGAGAGTGTTCATGGAAGGCAAGGCAACACCTTCTGCTAGGCCGAAGAGTGCACGGGCAGCCAGGAGCATGGCTGTCGAGTGGTCTGCGGCCCAGGGCGTTAAGACTGTGGCGACAGACCAGACGGCCACTCCCCAGGCCATGACCCTCTTGCCACCGTAACGGTCCGCCAGGGCCCCTCCAACGATAGATGAGAAAATGTATCCCCACATGAAAGATGACTGTCATGGAGAAAAATATGAATTATCAAAGACATAAGCCAGAGAGAGATTTCTAAAAAATGTTTTTATGACCCCTTATATACTATGACTAAACTGCATGACCAATGGATACGTAGAAGTAGATCCATGGGAATTATTGAATCCAGTTTCTCTCTCTTACCACTTTCTTGGTAATATGCTTCACATTGTTGGTCACCATACTTGGTCATAAAAACTGATCATACTAAATTTATAAATTCACACTTCTTCAATTTCAACACCCAAAACTAATGCCCCAACTCATTTCACATGTGTAGCATTAACAACCAAAATATAGGAGCACAAAACTTTCAATAAAAAAATCAAATTAAAGGTAGATGTTTAGAAGAGGTGTCCAAAGCGTGCCTGAATATCAATATGCTTCAAGTTCCATTACTTTAATGAAACAAAGCACATGGGTTAGTGTGGTAATGCTGGACCCGCCCCATCGATTAATGTCGATTACGGTCCAAATCATCGACATGACCCGATAGGAGTTGGATTCGCTTTAATGTTGGTTGCAAGTGCCTAGCCATTTTTACCTACGTACGTGAAGGCCACACATGAGACTCACGGAATTTATTCGTTTTTGAAGAAAAACCACCTGACGAAGCGGGATTTCAGTAATTGGAATCCCTCCAAATGCCAAAATGGTCGGGGATTAGGTAAAGCTTTATAGTACTATATTCTACAGAACCCTGGGAGCCCCCGTGAGTCTGACCTCATTATTCCCGAGTTCCATCCGTGTTTGGTTGCAAATCCTGATCCACAATAGAGGAAACACATTGGAACGGTGGGTCCCACAAATAAATTGGACTCCTAAGTGTCCAATTAGTCAATTATATACTCCGTA
The DNA here is from genome assembly GCA_035235625.1 of Saururus chinensis. Taxonomy (NCBI): domain Eukaryota; kingdom Viridiplantae; phylum Streptophyta; class Magnoliopsida; order Piperales; family Saururaceae; genus Saururus; species Saururus chinensis. The sequence goes on from CP141145.1 coordinate 42,784,187, forward strand.
ATTCTCAAAAGCACGGCGCGCCTGAGTGTCTTAGCCGCCACTACGTATGTTCACCAGCATTGTTCAGCATTTTGACCGTTCTGGTCGTGGCCAGAATCGAATGCCAACAAGTAACTGATTTTACGAACAGAAAAGATTATGTTCTTGATTAGGAGAAATTTTCTCGTTAAGTAGACTTGGGACTATGCGCGATGAGTAGATGATATCCCGCTAATCACTGAAGACTAATAGCGTCGATGACGATATGGACGGAGATAATGAGGCGTTTGAAGAGTTGGCGGCCGAGTTTGGTGGCACAAGGATTGCTATCACTTGGATGGTCCAACAACCCCCCTCTCGCTCTTGGCCTCTTCATCCCACCTTCTTGTAATTGAACTTTGTGAACCAGGAATCTTCAGAAAAACGTATGCAATGGAAACTTCGAAGAACAGAAAAGATTGGTATTGGTACAATAACAAGGCAGCTTAATGAAAGTAACAGAAATTGAGAATTTCTGCAAAAGACATTCTGTAGAACTAGAAGGAATGCGTGTCCAATGTAATTAAAGAGCAGTGATTAGGAATCATAATTAATCATAGTTTAATGAGTCTAGTCGAAAGGGATTAAGGAACAGAACAGAGGAGAAGAAAGAGGTGGATCACCTGAACGATGCCCAGGAAGGAACTACTCCAGCCGTATCTATCAGCAAGGGGGACGACTGCAACGGACATCACAACTCTGTCTGCATTGCACAGGCACATGACAAAGGCCATCAGAGCCACCACCTTCATTCTTTCCGGTATCTGAAACCCTCTTTCCGCTCTGAGTAGTCCTCTCTCTATCCCTTCTGCACTACAAATCAACCTGTGACTCCTTTTGCTTTCTCTCTTCTCCCGTACTCCAATACCAATCACTCCTCTACCCATCAGAGCCAAATGATCTGTTGATCTTCCTGCAGTAGCATCATAAGAAACAACTCCTCTACGCCCTCTGAACATATTCGAAGCGGCGGCGACGTACTTGTATCTTTTATGGGCATCAGTAATACAAGACGAGGAGATCTGGCGCGAAGAAGGATAAACTCGTGAAAGGGCTGGAGAAGAAGGAGGAGCAGCCATGATACTAGTTCCTGATCTTGAATCCTAGTAATGTTATAGGGATTTCACGTCAGCATCTTCTAGCTGCAGCCTATTCTCAGTGCCATTCGCTCTTCTGGCATAAGATGGTGAGCTTCGTCAGGTAAGAAGAGACGAGACGGAGCATTTTGGTGGCGCGTGGGATCGGCGTTGGGGACTGGGTAGGTTGGTTTTAGAAGGCCAAAAGGAGGAATAAAAACGAAGAGGAAGCACTGGAAGGGCATTATCGTCTGATGAGCCTTTATTGCTCGTCAACAGCAAATGATCCCAGCTCCTCTCCCTGGCACCTACTCAGCAGCGTACTGACGTGGCCACCTTGAGCAACAGATCCGACAGCGTCTGCGGTTCACCTGGAATGACGAAACCATCCTCTGCATGGTTCCTCAATTACCAAAAATGGAATGAAAATGCGAAGTGCAATGAATGCCAAATTTGAGTTTCTTTTTAAACACGACATAGAGGTTGTGATTTGACCAAGTCAAGTCTAATAAAGGGGCCAGTCAAATAATTTTAGCATTTCACCCAAAAGGATTTTTACCCCTTAACGCTGTGTAACGAGGTGGTGATTTGGCCACGTCAAGTCCAATGAAGCTTACTAGTCAAATACTTTCATCATTCCACCAATTGATTTTTTTTCCTTAACAAATCTGTGTACTAGTATGTGACATTATAGAAAGAAGAGTGATAAGTAAAATAGGGTAAAAAAGTTTATAAGAGTTTGGGATCATGCTTAAGTATGTATGCCTAAGTCTTTAGGGTCGTTGGATATAAATCTGAGCCATGTTATTCAAAGATTAAATGTTATTTTAGTAACATGGGTTATCGGTTTTAAATTTGACGGTCACACTATCTAAGCTCATATAAACAGATCTTATTTAATAGGGATAATGTGGGAATTAAATAAGAGTACATTAATTGAGATGGAACGGGGCAGGTCAAGAGAAAAGGACCCTCCACGTCGATCTGATTTTTTATTTTTTATTTTGCAATTACACGCACACCCACTTCTCCCACCTAACCCCAAAACTTCCCTCTCAAAAGGTGACACGGATGGATGATGTAGGTTTTGTACAAGAAGATTATCCAGCCTAAAATTCATTTGAGACTTGAGTTACACATTTTTAGTGTACGCAGGGTACTATCTGAATACACTTAAGGTCTATTTAGATTAGTAGAAAATGAGGAAAAGAAAAGAAATTTTTTTAAAATCTTCCAGTTTCCGCTGTTTGGTGCAACGGAGAAAAAGAAATTAGAGTAAAAAGTGAAAGAAAATAGATAAAAATTTGGCCCAAAAATTTTACACCCATCAACCCATGAATTTTGGGAGAAAATTATTATACTAAATACTTATGTCTTACTGCTACTACCATCACTACTGCCATCGTCGCCGCCACCGTCGTCGCCACCGTCACTGCTATTATCGCTGCCGCTACCACCACCACCAATGCCACCGCCACCACCACTATCGCCGGTTGCCACCACCACCATCGCCACCGCCACCACTACTATATCTACCACCACCTCTACTACCACCACCACCGCTACCGCCGCCACCACCATTGCGGCCACCGCCACTACCACCAATACTACCGCTGTCGCCGCTACCGCCGCCACCACTACCGCTGCCACCACTGCCGCAGCCACCACTATTTCTGTCACCGCCACTACCATCGCCACCACTGTCGTTGTCACCACCGCTGCTGCCGCCGCCACTACCACCACCACCACCGTCGTCGCCGTCACCACTGTCGTTGCCACCACCGCTACCACTGTCACCGTTACTACCACCACCGCCGCCACTACCACCATTGTTACTGTCAATTTTCTCTAACATCATTTATGTAACCAAACAGTGAAAAATATTTAAGAATCTCCTAGTTTCTCTTTCACCTGGATTCACTTTCTCTTTCTCTTTCCCTTTCTCTCGGTTTTTACCAATCCAAATAGACCCTTACAACAGGCTTTTTTTTTTACAAATACTTACAGCAGACTTATACAAGTACAGACTCACGCAATCAAAACATCCAAGCATCACTGTACAACAACACTGATCAGTCCTCCAGCCCCCCGCAAGCTCAGGGGGAGTTTAGAGCCATGAGCTTGGACCGAAAGGTTGAGATCTTTAGCCAATACTCTGTTGCAAATCGAGTGATAAACTACCTCTATATATTTTGTTTGAGCATGGATAAAAAGGTTTTGTGCCATACTAAGAGCAGAAATGTTGTCACAATTGATCGTTGGTATAGCTTGAAGAGGAAGAGATAAATCTTTGAAAAGAGACATTAACCAAATCATTTTTTGCACTTGTATGAGATAAATATTCGTATCCTGCCTGAGCGAAAGCTTTTCACTCCATAAGGTATGATTTGAGCCCATGATAACACAATATTAAGAGAAATAGAGTGTCTAACATCTATGTCGACCACTTGGCACTTGGCCTATCATTTTATGTCATGCCCCCTCACTTGGCCTGGCAACGTAGGATGAGTTTAAGCCATGAATCAAAACTCCGTTTAGGAGGTGCTCTCTCCATATCATATTAATGTCCCATATTAATAATTTAATAGTTGGGCATTTAAAAAAGTATTTTAAAAACTTAATAATTTTCTATTATCTTAGTTGTGGGTCTCACCATTCAATAAAAATCTTTATTTTTCTAAAATTGAAGGACAGAGTGAATATGATTCACCGGATCCGGAACATCTACGTCAATTGTGCTTCGCCATATATTGTTCACATTTAAATACTATGAGAAACAGGCATTGAAGTTTGTATTTGGCATTTGGTGGCGAAATGCGCTCAATTGGTCTGCCCAGTGAATTGGGGTGAGATCTAATTAATTTGACAAACGAGATATAACAGAAGAACCCAGGTGAATTTTCCCCTACTGCGCTTTAATGCATCTATTGAATATGTATTTGAAATTTTACCCCTCTGTTGGAGAAGAACAACGGAATTGATGGTTATTTAGCTGAAATGAAGATATTAACAGGATTTTCTAGCTCCAGGGTCATCATCTACTTTAATTATTAGCTGGTGACACGAAAAGCACATGCTTCCCTGTCTCATGAGGGACAAACCCGACAGGAACAATGTTTGTACCTTATGTTTGCTAACCCGTATAAATATTCTTTCCAATAGTTGATCAATGGTGCCATATTTTTATATAAAAAATGATATCTAACTTTATTTTCTCTATACCAACAACTTATAAGTGTTTTTCATCTTTCACACTAGCAATGAACAATGAACAGAGCGTAAACTATATATGGTCAAGAATTTTACTAATTTTACTAAACTGCCCTTTTATCGTTAAAGAGCCCCTACAACCACCTTGTCAGCAATTACTCCATTGGATGTATATGCTCCTGCTATATATGCCGTTAGACTTCCATTTGGAACGTTTTCATTTTTTATTGTCATTAATTTTGGCCAACTAGAAAAAAATACATATTTATATGAGTCAGAGCTCATATATGAGCTCGGCACAAGGGGGAAAAAATCAATATGCCCTTTGAGTTATATACTCTATTGGATCTCAATTAGATGGCTCATGATGTTAGGCCTTATACTGATATGTGTGACTATGATACCCAACATGTTAAGGTTTTTTATGTGTTTAGGATAGCATGTTTATTATTTATCTATTATTATTATTATTATTATTATTATTATTATTATTATTATTATTATTATTATTATTATTATTATTATTATTATTATTATTATTATTATTTTGTACTATCAACATTGACGTTGATAAATCGATAATCATGTTTGCAGAGGTAATAATGTTGAATTCAAAACTAATGAAAGTAATAGAAGTGATGAGTTTAAAACTAGTAAAGAAAAAATTATTTGTGAGAATGTATTTAGTTATTGGAACCAAAAACTTTCTACTGGCACGCATTAACACATTTGTGCCCATGTCAACAAAAAGTTGGCAAAGAGAAATTCATTTACCAAAATGTATTGCCTTACGGAACGAAGAAGTTTCTAGCAGCAATCATCGACACGTCAGTGCTTGTGTTGGCAAAAACCTAAATACTTTTATCGGCATGCATCACATGTCAATGCATGTTGGCGAGGCCTCATTTCTTTTGTCAGCAAGATATGAAGTGTCAGTAGTAACATCAGTAGTTTTATTGAATTTATCTGTAGAACCGGAGATATAAGATCTCTAATTTATTTCCTTTTTAATCGTGTAAATTTGGTTGTTTGTAAGTTTAATTTGATTTTCTTGGGGTAATGAGTTAGGTTATTTATAATTTTTTTAAGGTTATTTTTACTTTATTTTATAGTAATAATGTCAAGTTTGATTTACCCAAATTTTTTCTTATTTAAAGATATTTTTTTTTACTTTTCCTTGGTCAAAAGAGCAAGCCCCATTGTAGAACCCAAGTCCATGTAGGATGACATGCTACCCATTTTGGCCTTCAACCTTCTATTGATTTGTTTAAGTGGATTTTGGTGTAATTAAATTCATTTTTGAGTCAAAAATACACTTAAATTGTCACTTAGAGCATTTTACTTATTTTCTAGCCCAATGATTTAATTTTTAACCAATAAGCCTTACCATAAAAAGAAAAAATCTAACTATTTACCAAATAGAGAAGGGCTGAAAATAGGAATGAGGCTAAGCTCTACCCTCATTTTTCAAAGAATAAACATTTCTTAAGGTAAGATTTTCCTCCTTAATCAACCTTAAATGTCCAAATTTGTTTTAATCATCTCTATCTTCACTTTTACTATTTGAATTCTTAGTTTTCTTCCATTAAAATCATGTTTTTAATTTTGATTTAGAACCTTAATTATGTTATTTTCATTTTTAACCTAAGGAGGTCTTGAATTTATCATTTCTTAGGTTAATTTGAGTCTATTAGTTAGTTTTGATTAGGATTCACTAAAGTTCTAATTTTTATGTAGAATTTATTGAGGTTAAATCTCTTTTAAGGGATTCACTATAAGATCTCTAACTTTAACCAAGTTTAATTTTTTTTTAATTATGTGAATTTGTGTGGTTTTACTTGTTTGCCTATTTGACTTGAGTTTTGGGTTAAGGTTAGTAATTATGGCTTTAACCAGGTTTAATTTTATTTTTTATAAGTTTTGATATCAAACTTGATTTATCTAATTTTTAAGGATTTTATGAAAATTTATTGTAAATTTTTCTTAATCAAGGGTGTGGACCCTAATGTGGGCCCTATGTCCACATCAAACGGAGTGTAACCCACTTGACCCCTGAAACCCATATTATTTTATTTGAGTAGGTTTTAGATTAATTAAACTCAATTTTAACCATAAAATAACCCTAATTAGCCACTTATGGTGTTTTTACCCTATTTTACAACTCAACGGTTTGTAAAAATAGCCCAAAACCTAACTATTTAAGGAAAAACCCTAACCACTAGTCTATTTGATGAAGGTCTGTCTAAGGGAGAAACATGTGCTCTACCCTCATTTCCCAATGAGGAAAAATGAATTAAGGTTTGTTCCTTGCCCTAATCACCCATAATATTCCGATTTTGTTCTTAATCCCTCTTATCTTTATTTTTTCAAATTTAATTCTTGATTTTTTCAATTTAAAATTTTATTTTTAATTTCAATTTAAAACCCTAAATGTGTGATTTTCATTTTTAACCAAAGAATATTTTAAATTTATCCCTTTTCAAGTTGATTTAAGCCTATTAGTGACTTTTAATTAAGTTTTAACAAAAACCCTAATTTTTGGGTAGGATTTCTTTACCCTCATTTCCCAAAGAGAAAAAATGGATTAAGGTTTGTTTTCTTACCCTAGTCACCCTTAATATTTTGATTTTATTCTAATCCTTCTTTTTTTTTCAAATTTGATTCTTGATTTCTTCTATTAATTTTTTTTTCAATTTTGATTTAAAACCCTCAATGGGTGATTTTTATTTTTAACAAAAGGATATTTTAAATCTAACTATTTTCAAGTTGATTTAAGCTTATTAGTAATTTTTAATTAAGTTTTAACAAAACCCTAATTTTTGGGTAGGATTTCTTAATAATTAAAGCTTCTTCGTAAACCCAAAGGCTTTATAGAGGTAAGAGAGTTTTCTCTTGTGTAGTTTATCCATTGGAATGCATTATTTTAGATCTATGTGGGTTCTTTCTTCATTTTGTACTTTAATAGTGATTTGCTAAAACATGTTATTTATGGTTGTTTTCTTGTAATTAAGCATGAGAATGATTGGATTTATCATGTTCTAGGGTTATATTTTGATATTATAATATTTTATGGTGATTTTAGAATTTATCTTGAATTTTTGAATATTTTCGGTTTAAATTTCAGAAGGTTAAAGATGAACCAGAAAATGGGCAAAAAGTGAACTATGAATGCCGTTTAAACAGGCTTAATAGTTGTTCGAATGGCCAGGCATTCGAACCGCCTTCCAGGCGGATCGAACGCCAACATGGCAGATTTAGTCATTTGGCCTATCTTGAGTATTTTCCACCATTTATTATTCTCTTCTCATAAATCTAATTCATTATAATTAAAATGACTTATGATTACCTATAAATACTATTGTAATTGCTTGAAAATCTTTGAATTTGTGGTTTAGCTCAAGCATGATTTAGGCTTTATTTTTTAAATTTTAACATGATATTTTACTTGTTTTAAATTCATGTTTAATGACTCCTTCATGATTACTTGATGATTTCAGTAAGTTCAACAATAATGATGTATATATATGCTTACACATGTTATAGTAATTTTAAGTGAATCATATTCTCATATTTTAGCTTAAGTATGGTAATGTTTATACTTATCTAAGTCTAGCACAATGTTATATTTGTCTTAAACTCGTATTTCGATGTTTTCATCACATTTACTCTATAATTCTAGTAAAGTAGGACTATGATAAAATTAGGGATGCTTGCATATATAACATTAATGCAATTTGTTCATGTTTGACATGTCTTAGCTTAGGTTTCAACATTACCACTTATGTACACTATTGCTTAGATATTTATGATTTTAGTTGATATAAATAGACCATGTTTCATGCACATGTGGACTGAGTTGAGCATATTTACTTGTACTTAGACTCATGTATATTTGCTCACGTATGTACTATATTGCATACATCACGAAAATGATTTATAAATAAGGTTAATCGTGATTAGCTATAATTAATCGATTAGATGACATTGGATATTGGATTAATCAATCGGAGGCTTGTCGAATCCGTTTTGTGTCTAAAATAGCATGGTTTCATTTTACGTACCTTTGAGAACATGGTGCCTCTTCGGGTTGAGATAAGCTGATTACTATACGAGTTATTTGATAAGTTATTTGAACCCTAAGAATCCAGCTGGTTTATTTGTGTGCACCAGCTTACCAAAAACTACTTAGGCTTTAGCTAGGGTGAGTAGGTCAGCCAAGTCTACTTAGGCTTCGGCTAGGGTGAGCAGGCCTATTTTAGGCTACTACCAGGGTGTGCAGATCTACTTAGGCTACGACCAGGGTGAGCAATAGGCCCCCTTAGGCTTCGGCTAGGGTGAGCAGGATAGTTGTATTTCTTAATTACGAGACATTCATCATTGATTTGTTGCATGTTTATGAGATATAATGCTCATTGCCACAGGTTTTGTAGGAACAATGAAGTTTATTTTACATATATTATTATGGTATGATTTGCATAGATATGCAGGATGGGTGTGATGGATGCACTTGATTTACAAGGTGAATGTTTTTATTGAGAAATGAATATGCATGATGTGTTTCTGTTGAGAAATGATTTATGGAAGATGTGATTATGATAATGGGTTTCACATATTTACACATGAGGTGTATATGTGTTATGAGTTATATTTTAACCCATGATGCACAAGTAGTATGGCATGTGTTTATAGAATATAGGTTATAGCATGATATGCAGTTGACATGACTATGTATTGATGAGATGTGTCATATAATTTATAATATGCATGTGGCATAACTATATGTTGATGAAATATGTTATAACCCATGATATGTTATATGTAGGTGGTCAGACTATGTTGATGAAATATGTTATAGATAGCATGACATGTAGGTGGCTTGAGTAAATGCTTGTGGAATATAAATTATGACATGTTGCATAGGTGGCATAAGTTTATGTGATTGTCACATGTGAATGAGCATGATGAATGTTATGTTGATTATGTCTGTGTTATTATAAAATTTATTTTTTTGTACTTATTTTCATTTAACTAAGCCTATGATGTAGGTCTTTGTAAATGTTTACTGATTAGAGTTTATTTGCTATTTTTCCTAAAATGTACAACTTATATGTTGTGATTATGCTAAAATATCTACTTAAGCTAGTATGAAATATATTAGTATATGCGTGATTTTAAGTGAGATTTTGATAATTTCTTCATAGTCACTCTATGACTCTAATAGATTATGATTGTGATGAATATTTGCACATGTCACATCAATTATAGATGAACCATGTTCCACACGTTATATCTCAAATATGAATACTTATATGATTTTATTTCTCACAAGCAGACTATGTTTCATACATATTAGGACTAATTAGAGTATGTTTACATATGCTTGTATTTATTAAATATTGCTCATGTGTGTATTATGTCGTATACAACATGAAAATGATTTGCAAGTGAAGATTATTCATGTTTAACCATGATTAATTGATTGGATGTTGTAGTTTTTCATATTTAGCTACATCAAAGGTTTATCGAATTGTTTTATGTCCAGTTGGTTGGGGTTTTACGTCCATTGGATTGGGTTTTACCTTCCTTTGAGGACGAATTTCTTCCCTAGGTGAGAAGAGCAAAATACTATAATTAGTTAAATTGATGAGTTTTTCTGGACGATGAGAATCAAGGCTAATTTGTCTGTGTGTACCTACTTACTAGGAGGTACTTGTCTCGTTAAGAATTTACCCAAACTACTCTAGTTTCCTTTATAGGAATTCGAACTTACGTATTAGAATTTTCAGGGTGAGCAGATCCACTTACGCTTTGGCAAGGATGAGAGAATTTTCAGGGTGAGCAAATCCACTTACGCTTTGGCAAGGATGAGCAGGGTTGTTTGCTCTCTTGTTAGAACTTCCTTTAGAATGAGATAATTAATATAAGATTGACATTGTTTTTATCTTTTATAAGACTAGTTGAAGGGTACTTACAAAATGCACACGCTACACTCAAGATATTTAGATTAATACTCCCTTTGTCCTATAATAGTAGCTACATTTAGAAAAATAATAGGTTTTTTGAATTGTGAAACCTATATCTAAGAGAAGGGAAAATAAACTAAATCTTTTTTAAGTGCCCAACCACTTAAATTGAACCAAATGGAGCTATTAATTTAAGATGGAGGGAGTATTATGTTTATCTCATAATTGTGCTGCTATCTTGTTGTCAGTTGCACTTGTGGGACCGTAACGTGTTTCCCAACTAAGGTTTGTTTGCAACATATCCACTTAGACCAGGGGAGAATTTGACTTTCATAGCTTATGATTTAGATTTTAATTTTGTTGCAGAATTAACAACCAGGATGTCAATTTCACTAATGGAGAGGAACTTATTTTTATTCCAGCCAAAGGTGCTTGTTCTCTTTCTTATAATGCATGATAATTCAATAGTTGAAATAAATTCTTCAAAATGCAAACGGATCTACTTTGCTTTGAAACAATTTGAAATTATGATGTTCTCTGACTGAAGAGAGACATTCTTTTCTCTGGTAAAGGTTTAAACAGTTCATTAGATCATATTTCAATTTAGTGAAAAAAATATGAAGTTGGAAGGAGGTGGAGAACATAGTACCAAAGATAGTATAGCTGTCAGAAACATATATAATATGAATCTTACATATGGTACTCAATACCAAAGATAGTATAGCTGTCAGAAACATATGCAATATGAATCTTACATATGGTACCTCTAAGTTCCACATTATAGTTAGAGATGTAAGTTAGTAATCATCTGTTGGTTTAGGAAAACCTTTTTCATGTTCTAAACTGCAATGAATATAATTAGAGGTGTAAGTTAGTTAGTATGCAACTATCAGTTGAGGAAAGCCTTTTTGGTTTTAAGCCACTTTGAGGAAAGTAGTAACTGAATGATTTATAATCAATTTGACAAATAGCTAAAGTAAAATAATTTTATTGATGATGCTCCAAAAATTCTATAGGAGGACAACAAAAATTGCGTATAAAATAAATGTTATTTTGATAATTTAATATGCAATCAAATGAAATTGAAAAATTATTTAATCTCATATTTCTTGTTGGTTGGTGAGATGGATTTTATATTGCCGCTCATTATTGTTGCTTTCAAATGATGGTAGAAAATATGTGAAAACATGCTAATTATTGTAATGCAATATTCTGATATATATGGAAACGGTAAAACGAAAATTTGAAATTATTATCATCATACACCTGCAATTATCTAGGGTTAGCTTCTCAAGATGATGGCTTCAAAAGAAATAATGTTGCAGACATCGTCCAATGAACATACAGATTATCCAGACAACCAACCAAAAACATGTAGAGAAAGAACATTGTCTAATATTGGGTAGCCTCTAATAGATCATACTTGTAAACAAATAACCGAATTAAACTGGAAAAAAATCTCAAATTTTGATTGTAGAGACAAGAAAGCAACCCAGAAGATCAAAACAACAAAATCTAGAAAAATACCTATGATCAAGGAATTGTGTCGGTTTTGGGGACCACTCAACACAAAAATATGGATTACCTTCTTATTGAGCTATTGTCTGTTGCGAAACATGTTTGCTCTTTGCTTTAAGGCTATAAATAGCAAAGAGATGAGTTCTTGCTAGGCTGAATTAGATAAATGTTAGAAATAGCACTAGGTCATGTAGGATTTAGGGGTTTGGGTGTTGAATTTCTTAGAAACGAAAGTGAAATTTTTTAGAATTCATTCTAAAAATTTACTGCCAAATGTGAACTATAGTTGGTAATGAAATCTTTTAGAATAAATTTGAATGTCGCGTCAAAACCCAATTTTAAAATTTTAAACTAATATAACTCTCTTTCTCTCTCAAACTCAGATATGCGTGTTTTTGGTACTATTATTGTCACGCCCCAGCGCTGCCCGACCTGAGCCGAACCCGGTCCAGGGGCCGGTCAAGCGCGCGGGGGCGACGAGGGAAAATTGAGATACGGTTTAGCGGAATACTTAACCCTAAATACGGGCGACCTAACAGAAATTACAGAGTATGCACACTACTTTGAGCAAGAGTAAATAAGAAGAAAAGAAAGAGAGTCGCTTAGCTCAAAATAAACGACTAGTCTCAAACCCACATACTTAGTCAACTATAGCCCACTATGGCTTTAAAATAGGTCTTAGACAACACCACTGTATAAAGTAACATAAATCCAACAGAGAACCATACACAAAGGTTCTAAACATAAAGCATAAACTAAGGAAAATAAGTCACATAAGAGTCTCCACGATCACATCCAAGTCGTCTCCGATCTTTCCTCAAAGAGGAGATCCTGTCCGTCTGCGTGTCACGCCACGCAGCCCCAAAGCAAAACACAATAAAGAGGGGTGAGTTTAAACAAACTCAGCAATGGTTTTCTAATATACTATCAATATCGGCAACACGACAACATAACAATATAATCATTCAAATCAAAGATTGACAAGATATAACATTTTTTGATCACACATACACATCACCTAAACTTGCATCATAGTGTATAATCCACATAGTGTCATTCACATCATATCTACTTGCATGAAATGTATCTCTAACATACATATCAAATCATGTCACGCCCCAGCGATGCCCGACCCAAGCCGAACCCGGTCCAGGGGCCGTTCAAGCGCGCGGGGGCGACGAAGTGAAATTGAGAAATGATCTAGCGGAAGACTTAACCCTAACCACGAGCGATTAACAGAATACGGAGTACATACAATCCTTTGAGCAAGAGTAAATAAAGAAGGAAAGAAAAGAGAGTTGCTTAACACAAAGTAAACTACTAAACTCAAAACCCACATACTTAGTAAAATATAGCCCACACTGGCTCAAAATAAGACTCAAGCAAACATAACTGTAACATGTAACATAAATCCAAAACAAAGAACCCTACACAAAGGTTCTAAACATAAGCATAAAACCAAAGAAGATAAGTCACACAACGATCTCCATGATCACATCCAAGCCATCTCCAACCTTTCCTCAAAGAGGAGATCCTGTCCGTCTGCGTGTCGCACCACGCAGCCCCAAATCAAAACACAAGAAAGAGGGGTAAGTTTAACAAACTCAGCAATGGTTTTTAATATTACTATCAACATCGAAAATACGATAGTATAGTAATAAGATCATTCAGATCAAAGATTTACATGGCGCATCATTCTCTGATCACACATACACATCACCTAAAACTGCATCATAGTGCATAATCCACATATTTTCATTCTCATCATAACCACCCTGCATGAGATGTATCTCTAACATACATATTCCCACATGCATAACATCAACATCAACCTGCATGGATGTATCTCTAACATACATATTCCACATGCATAACATCAACATCAACCTGCATGGATGTATCTCTAACATACATATTCCACATGCATAACATCAACATCAACCTGCATGAATGTATCTCTAATATACATATTCCACATGCATAACATCAACATCAACCTGTATGAATGTATCTCTAACATACATATTCCACATGCATAACATCAACATCAACCTGTATGAATGTATCTCTAACATACATATTCCATATGCATAACATCAACATCAACCTGTATGAATGTATCTCTAACATACATATTCCACATGCATAACATCAACATCAACCTGCATGAATGTATCTCTAACATACATATTCCACATGCATCATATCATAGTCAACCTGCATGGATGTATCTCTAACATACATATTCCCGCATGCATTTATCATAACAACCTTCGTCAAGGAGTAATCACACGTTAGTGTCACACAGACGGGACATAGACAAGGCCACGAAGGCGTGTCAAGGTCCAAAATTCTACACAAGAATTCAAAAAAGATCGGGGTTGTCAATCCCTAATGTTGCTTGCCCTGGACGATACTGGCCAAGGATGTCTCATTCTCACACAGAGAATCTAGAGCAGGGGTGTTCGCCCAGAGACATCTCCTGCGGAGGGAAGAGCCCGAGTTCTCACACAGAGAACCCTAGAACACGTAGTAGCGGGGTGCACACGGCATACCACACTAGATTCTCAGGGTCCAAATGACACTCATAATAACATTCTCACATATCCGCAAGACAAGTACACAACTCGTCCCCACATAATTCCATTTAATTAGACTCAACCCGGGGAGTGCACTCGTTCCACACAGGAACTCAAATCAAAATATGTCCTTTCAAACCAATCAACTTGCGATTAATCCATGACCGATCAATCCGGCACACAATTTCATCACATTGCATCCAATCGGTCAAATTCGATTAACCGCGATGAAGCCTCAATTGGAAATCCATTTTCATGATGCATGTTGCATGGTACATACGTGGGCAAAATATACATGAATCCTAATCCATGATAAGTGCTCTCACCGGCCCCTAATGCATCATTCATAATCACAATATCAAGCTTCAACATCATCATTTAATCCCCCACATGTGTGTGTAACTAGTAGAAGCATTGCACACAATGCATGCCAACATGTTTGAAATTAAACTCACTACCACACTACACATGTGAATTATTATCTAACATGAATTCCAGCGGAAATCATAGGAGGAAAATCATTGAAATCATAACTGAAATGAAAACTCAACCACAAAGGCTAAACACATATAAGATCATTCATTTCATCATTGAGTCATGACATTCACCCACATTCACACATCAACTAACCACATTCTATCATGACAAATCAATCCAATAATAGGTTATAGTTCTACTGAAAATATGCTTAACAATGAGGAACCCACCATTCATAATTTCAAGATGACTATTCCAACATCATGCCACAAACATAAGTCATTCCACAAATCTCTAAGCATATATCTCAACTCCATAACCTTAATAACATGCTTTTCCAGTAGTATAACATAGCTTAAAACACTCCACATTCATATGAAATTGGTAAGCTAAAGTGGAATTATCGAAATAAACATCATATGCACAACATACAAATTACAGTGTAGTCGTTCGAACACCCTTCAGGCCGTTCGATCAGTTACACACAAAATTTTGAAATTCATAGTTTTGCCATTCGAACGCCTAGCAGGCCATTCGATCGGCTGAACTGGAAAACTGTCGTTCCAACAGTGTTGCCGTTCGAACGCCCAGGAGGGTCGTTCGAATGCCAACAAGGCAGAACTGGTCATCTTCTTCCTTTCGCAAATCCAAACTAAAACACCAAAGATAACACTTCAAATCCACATCTAACACCCTAATCATCATCAAAAGTCCTTCATGACTTCCAGAACATCAAACCATATCATAATAAAGCAAAACCCTAAGAAATCGGGATTAAATAATTCTATTTTCTAATCTTATAATTAACACACCAAATCAAGCAATCTCCATTCGAAATAAGCCAAAAACCAAGAATGTTACCATGGATAAACTGAGATTTCGAAGACCCATTACCTCAGCACTTGATTAAGCTCGGATTGGAGAGTCACCCTTCTTGAAATCCTTGAAAACACATTGAATTTGAATTAAACTCCATTACAAATCGATTTACCAAAGAAATCCTTAATTAAATCTTAGATCTAGGGCTTGTTGGTTGTAAAAATCGAATTTTGAAAGCTAGGGTTTGTAGTAAAATACAAATCAGTAGCTTTTGAGGTCTAAAAATGAATTGAAACATGGGGAAAATAGTAGATTTGAAAGAGATTAGGAAGAAAGCAAGGGTTTAGTGCTTGATTAGAGTAGGCTTACCTTAATCGGCTTCTAATCCGGGCCTAAGTGGGGATTAGGCCAGACCTCCTTCCTTAGCATATTCCCAAAAACGGAAATGGCTCAGGTTTGCCCTTTTATAGTAAGGGTTGGGGTATGCATGGGTAAGTTTTGGGGTGTAAATAGGAAAAGTAGGCTAAAAGTGGGTATTTTATAAATTTAAGCACTAATTAAGCCTAATCAAATTTTAAAATTTTTTGTATGACCTTAAGTAGATGTCTAGGTTCATTTGACCCAAAAATTAAAATTTTCAACGGTGGGGCCCACAGAGGTCCCGCCAAAACCCTAATTTTCAAAAAATAGTAAAAATTCAAAAAAATTCCAGAAAATCACATTTGATTTAAAATCACTTAAAACTACTAATCTTAAAGTTGATTTTGGTTAAAACCATCTTAAACACTATTTATTCATAAAATTATCGACTAGATCAAAAAACGCGTAAATCTTACGATAACCAATAATTAAATAAAACCAAAACCGGTTTAGAGATGAGGGTCCTTACAAATCATGCCTCAACATCATATCAACCTGCGTGAAATGTATCTCTAACATACATATCCAATCATGCATCACATCATATCAACCTGCATGAAATGTATCTCTAACATAGATATCCAATCATGCCTCAACATAATATCAACCTGCGTGAAATATATCTCTAACATACATATCCAACCATGCATCACATCATATCAACCTGCATGAAATATATCTCTAACATACATATCCAATCATGCTTCAACATCATATCAACCTGCATGAGATGTATCTCTAACATACATATCTAATCATGCATCACATCATATCAACCTGCATGAAATGCATCTCTAACATACATTTTAGATCATGCATCAACATCATATAAACCTGCATGAGATGTATCTCTAACATACATATCCAATCATGCATCAACATTCTCATTCATCATGCATGTATAAGTGTCACACACACACTAGTCCAACATGCAAGTCCATACACATAGAGAATAAACTTGCCCTTCAAGGCCGGAGCCCTCAAGCAAACACTTATCAAATAGACATGCCCCTCAAGGTCAAAGCCTTCGAGCAACTCCTGCTCCTCAAGGCCAACGCCTTTGAGCAACTCCTGCTCCTCAAGGCCAACGCCTTCGAGCAACTCCTGCCCATCAAGTCTAAACTCTCGGGCAACCCTGCTTGTCAAGACTAAAGTCCCAAGTAACAATACCTGGTAAGCTGGTGCACTCGAACAAACCAGTTGGATTCTCAGGGTCCAGATAATCTCAATAAGTAAATCTCAATTCGCAAGACAAGTACATTACTCGTCACCACATAATTCCATTTAACTAGACTCAACCCGGGGAGTGCACATGTTCCACGAAGGAATTCAAATCAAAACATGTCCTTTCGGACCAATCAAGTTTTGATTAAGCCACGACCGATTAATCCAGCACACAATTTTACCACATTGCATCCAATCGATCACATTCAATTAATCTCGATAAAGCCTCAATTGAAATCTATTTTCATGATACATACAACATGGTACTTACGTGGGCAAAGCTTACATGAAACCTAATTCATGGTAAGTGCTCTCATCAGCCCCTCATGCGTCGTTCATAATCATAATATCAATGCTCATCATCATCATTAATCCCCACATGTGTGTGTGTGTATATAGTAGAAGCACTTAACTTAATGCATATCAACATGCTTGTAATTCACTCACCATCAAACTACACATGGGCCTTAACATCTAATCATAAATTCCAGTGGAAATCATAGGTGAAGAATCATTAAAATCATAACTCAAATCAAAGCTTAACCACAAGCTAAACACATATAAGATCATTCACTTGATCCTTGAGCCATGACATTCACACATCAATTAATCACATCTTATCATGACATATCAATCCATTAGTATGTTGTAGCTCTACTGAAAACATACTCAACCATAGAGAGTCAACCACTCATAACTTCAAGATGGCAATTCCAACATCATATATCCAACCACAAGCCATTCCACATAACCCTAAATATATATACCACAACTTCAAAACATCAATAGTATACCCTTCCAGTAGCTTACTATAGCTCAAAACACTCAACATAAACATAAAAATAATATTTTGGAGTAGATATGTCAAAATAAGCAACATACATAAAATAGTCAAATTCTGTAGTGCAATCGTTCGAACGCCCTGTAGGGCCATTCGATCGGCTAAACAGGAAAAATGTCAAACCTGTAGTGTTGTCGTTCGAACGCCCTGCAGGGCCGTTCTAACGCCAACAAAGCAGTTTTGGTCATCTTCTTCATTTCAATTTTTCAAACCGAAACTCCATTAATAAATCTTAAAATCTCCATCTAACAACTCAAATGCCATTAAACTCCACCATAACTTCCAAAAAGCTAATCTACATCATAACAAGATAAAACCCTTAGAATTTGGGATAAAAGATTACCATTTACTAATCATGCCATTAAAATACTAAATTAAGTAAATCCATTCAAAACAAACCACAAAATCAAGAGTTTTACCATAGGAAGACTGAAATTTCAAAAGTCCATTACCTTATCCCTTGATTAGGCTTGGATTTGATGGTCACCCTTCTTGAAAACCTTACAAAAACATAGAGTTTAAATTAAACTCCATTAAAACCGATTTAACATAGAAAACCCTAATTAAAAACTTAGATCTAGGGCTTGTTGAACATAAAAATCGGATTTTTAGAGCTAGGGTTTGAAGTAAAGATACAAATCAGTAGTTTTGATATTTAAAAACAAATCAAAATAAAGGGAAAATGGTAGATTTAGAAGGGATTAAGAGGAAAGCTAGGATTTGGTGCTTAATTAGAATGGACTTACTTAAACACCTTCTAATCCAGGCCTAATTGGGGATTAGGCCTAACCTCTCCTTCTCAGCCTATTCCCAAAATGAGAATGGCTCAGGTCTGACCTTTTATAGTAAGTTTTTGGGGTGTGTATGGGTAAATTGTGGGGTATGATAGAAAAATAGGCTAAAAATGGGTAATTTAGTTATTTGAGCACTAATAAAACCTGGAAAAATTATGAAAATTTTTGTAGATTGTGGGGTCCAAAAACCCAAATTTTGACGGTGGGGCCCACAAGGGGTCCCGCCAAACCCTAATTTTTGGGAAAATAGTAAAAATTTAAAAAAATCCCAAAAAATCACATTTGATTCAAAATCACTTAAAACCACTAATTCAAAAGCTGATTTTGATTAAAATCATCATAAACACTATTTATTTATGAAACCACCGAATTACTAAGAAAATGAGTTAACCATGCAATAACCGATAATTAAAAAGAAACGAAAACCGGTTTAGAGATGAGAGTCCTTACAATTACGCTCCTAAATTTAAGTCTTATCGAATAAGATCCTACAATGGTAGGTAATTTTGAACTTTAAAAGTAGGCCCCATGTAATATCCCTAATTTTCATAGGTTTCAAAAATTAAATACGTGGAAAATAGGGTGTTTGACTTATTAACATTCTTAGTAAAATAACTTCATCCCTATATAGAATTTTTGGCTGAAAATTAATTCTATTAGAAAGTAGACATGTAGAGCTTCGAAACGCCACCAAGAACGCACGAATCTGAGTTCGGATGAGGGAGATACGACTGTTCGAAGTTGAGTATGTCGCATTAGGCCAGTTTACCCGATTTAGACTGTTTTTGGCCCGTTTAAGTCGCAATGCGGGCCCGGTTGTTTATAATTCTGAAATTAAATTTTTAAGGTCCGAATTAGGTGGCCTAATTGAGGAAGGATTGCCCAACTTCTAAGGGGATTAGGAATCCTAATCCTCATGCTTATAAAAAGACTTTTGAGTGCACAATTTAGGGGGGATGGATTTTGGCTGATGGAGGAGAGAAGGTGGTTGACGAAGCTCCGGCAAGGATCTAGAGGCGGTGGATCGACAACAAACCGGCGACTAAGGTAGGATCATTACCATTATCTTCAAGTATAGATTAACAAAGTTTTTATTAAATATATCTATATGTAGCTTAATTTATGCATGAATCAGAAATTGTAGAAATTAATGTTGTTTCTCTTCTCCGGCCAAATTGGCTGCTAATCAGTCGCCGGCCAGCCTACCGGTTTCTTTTCCCGGCTAGAAACTCTCACCGCATGGCAAGTACGTCATGGCAACCCGCCGGCGGCAGGTTCCGCTGCTGCCGTGTAGGTCAGGGTAAATAAATAAAAACACAAAGAGAAAAACAAAAAGAGGGTGGGGCTGTGCAAGCCCGGCCGCGCTCGCCCTGGCTGCGCCGGCCCTGGATGTGGAGGCCTGGACAGTTGCGGCCCTAGCCGCGGCGGAGTCATCGGCGGTGGCTTCTGCTGCCTCCTCACAATTATAATAATAAAAAAAGGGCCGTTTTGGCCAGCATCCAGCCACTAGGAGGCGGCGGGACCGATTCTATCGGTTCCGCCGTGCGCCGGCGATCCGAAATCACTTGGGCCACCCTACCTCCATCGCGAGCTGAGCGGCACCGCCAGAGGCCACGGTCACGGGGAAGACGACCCATGAAACGGGTCGTCGGGCCCTAGACCAAGTCGGGTTGTCCAACTCGGTTCAGACCGGTTCAAGTAAAAACAAATAAAAATAAAACCTAACTGAACCCGGTCCGGTTCAGTAGGTTGTAGATGTGAATTAAATTTGAAAAAAAAAATGACATATGGCCACGAGTGTATGCCGTGTGCCCTAACCAAGTTTTAGATTGAGGAAAAATCCTAAATGCTTTGAAATGACTAATTTACCCTTGTAAGTTGACGTGTAGCAAATAATTAATAACCAAACTTCGGGGCTCTGGTTTAGGGGCCTATGAGTAGATTTAAAAATTGAAAAAAATCTCAGTGATATTTTAATATGTATCCTAAATTTGGACCAAGCCATAAGCTATGTAAAAATTTCAGTAAGTAAATATTTGACTATCTTACCTCTAGGGTTAAGGTGAGATAGTTAATTGAATCAGGGTCGGTTCAAGGGGTTTACAACCCTGTTAAATGTCAAGGAAATTTCCTCGGGTTCATAACGTCAAGGTCTAAACCTTGAGATTAGTTTTGGACCTATTGAGGTTCAGGGAAACCCTAAACAAAATGACAGAAATACCTTTATGTAAATCGGCTCGTATTCGCGTGGATGTTATTAATGGGCCAATGTGATATTGAAACCTTTTAAGAGGTTAAAGACTTACCCGAGAGCAGAGAGGACCATATTCAATGTTGGATAATTACCCTAATGCCCTAAGGTGCATTATGATGAGTTTTTTAAGAGATTTAATAAGTTAACCCAAGGAGGGTTAGGGCACGAGAGCTCGAGTAATTATAATATCATTATTGATTTTAATTATTGATATTATGATATGCCTGGACCTTTGTGGTTCTAATTATTTATGTTATTTTTTGTTTTGATTTTTGATATTGATGTTGTGATAGTAACTTATCACTAGTTGAAGATTATTGAAAGAAAAATTATTTAGGTGGATAGCTTTGGATTAGGCGAGAACACCTAATCAAGATGAAGACTAAAATACCTCAGAGGGGTTTGAGACGGGTTCATATAGTGAACAAAGCCTTTGACCTGACAATAAGCCTTGGTTGATGATCGATGGTAGTTTCGAGTTTTAAACCCTAGTCTAGAAGGGACTAATAGGGTTTGGGATAGTCATTCGGAATCCTAGCTTATAGATGAGCAAGATAGGGTTCAAAATAGTTTCCTGAGTTTTAGCTCTAATGAAGAGTCGTTGATTTGACCATATAGTTGCGCCTCCCTATTGGAGGGAGCTCTGCGTGAGCCAGGCTCACCACAGATCTATTAAGGATCTTTTAGTATACACGCAATTGGATTAGCTAACATCCTATTTGGTTGGTTTTTCCCACCACTTCTGTTTAGGTGCAATTGTGGGTCATGTCCTTCCACTTCGGTCAGGTCCTTCATGGGCTAGGAGGGGTGATGGTACTTCCTAGTGGATTCTAGGGGCCTGGTGGATTCCTGGGGCCTGGTGGATTCCTGGGTATTTCATTATCATTTATCACTTAGGTTGATATCTAATGAGTCTGTCTATCATTAAGATTAGATAGGGATATTAATTATCGAACAATGGTTCGAGAGATAATTAAAGCATTGATTGATATTGCTTGTTTAATTAGAACAAGTGAAACAATTAAAGGACTTGCATAAAATGTAGGTTGCTTGAAAATACTTAAGCATTGCATGTGTGATGTTATGCTTCTTAGTATAGTATAGTATTAGGCAGAACTACATTCGGATCTAATCTTATTGGAAACATTGGAGATGTTGCCTCAGGTGATGTTAACCCGATCCGAAAAATATTAAATAATACTTTTGTTATTTTGAATGCTCTTCCAAGGGGAGGAGATGTTTTGTTGCCTATTTGGTCTTGTATGCTTGCAAGTTCTTTAGATGGGGATGTTGCGAGATTGGGACGTTGGTGGGCATTTGAGGACGATGTTGCATTAGTGGGATCTAGTTTCTTCCTTTTGCAATCTTGTAAGTAATTGTAATTACTGGCGTGAAGCCAACTTTACTTGGTTATTTATTTTTGGAAAGATGACAAACTTGTACTTAGAGGGTTAACCTGCTATTTATGGAATTTGACACATATAATAATATCATATGTTTTGATATTCATATTTGTGAACCCCAGTTATCGCGACCTAGATATTTAATCGGATGATTTGTTTTGTGTTTAAGAAAGAAAAAAAATATTGTGATTTATTGTGTGTCCTTTATTTAAAAAAGGGTTTGAAAAATCCGGGTTGTGACACCCCACCTATATAACACACTTTTCAATGTTTAAATCAATAGAAAAAGTAACCGTTGAAAAATAACACAAACAAAATAGAGGCATGAAATCAAAATTACCTCATGAGGTAATTCGGTAATTTTGGTCAATTCTGGCTTGAAAATGGCTTTAAATCAACTTCGGAAAGAATTTTTAATTCCGTACATCTTCTATACACAAAGCATGATTCTAATAATTTAAGTCAAAATTGAGGCAAAATCGATAGAATGTTATATAAATTATATATCCAAATAGCTCCATAATATGAGCCGTGGGACATAAAAGGGGTGCTGATTAAGGTTGTTATGAACCCTTACGATGAAGTAATTATTTAACACATCTGTTATCATCTTAGATGAACAATTAAACTGGGATTTGTATACATATGAATGTCTTAACAACAACGGATTTTGTTGAGTTTCACCCTCTAAATTCCCATTGCACACGATGCTTGCTCAAAAACAGAAAAACTGGGGGTGGGATTCTAGAGTTTGGGCCTTCTGATTTTGGTTTTGCTTGGAGAACGAGGTGTCTACCTACATGGAGGGTCCAACAAGCTGCTCCCCCTCGCTTACCATGATTCTCTAAGTCCGCCTTTAGCTCAAGCAGTAAAAGTGGATGGAATGGCATGTGAACAAAATAGGAAGATTCAACTGGGATTTCGATATGTATGAATGTCCTAACAACAACAGATTTAGTTACATGTGATTTAATTACACGTAGATAATAATGAAAAATAATAATTTTATTCTATTTTTTATACCAAAAGCCTTAAATATTTACATTGTGAGATGAGTCTCTAATTAAAAGTTGGAGCAGGCATTTGGTTTAGAGAAAATAAAGTAGGTAAAAGTAGAGTAGGGGTGTAAAATTTTATTAAAGTTAATACTTATATTTTATTTTCTCTACGCCTTATATAATTTATTATTAAATAAAAAAAATAAAATTAATGTTAGAATGAGGCTATATGTACCCCAATAATCTCTTCAGTACCCTATTTTACTTATAAATTTACAAGAGAGTTTATGAGGTATTAAGGAGATTATTAGGTTCATGTAACCTCATTCTTAATGTCATTGAGTAAGACTCACCTTCCTTTAAAGACTCACGGACACGGTGCATAGAAAAAATAAAGTATTAATATTATTTACCGTAATAATATCATTGTTGTTAAAAAAGCCTAATAAAAATAGGTGGTTTGGTAATTTCGAAATAATAATAAAAATTTAAGGACAAAATAATCATAAACAGAAAATTATATCTTCGTACCTTCCCGTTTATTAATACAAGTATGATATAGTATATGATTATCTTAATTGCGGCGGCGGAGCGGTAAATTGGTTATCAATCCATTTGGGACTTGACAGAGCTGACTTGGGGCTAAATTGAGTTGCTTCGGTTGTGGCCCCGTTGGCCACCACCTCTGCGGCCGCGATGAGCTTACTGGCCTCGCTTGGTCGATTCGTCTCGCCCTCCTCCTTCGTAAGCTGCCGAAGCCCTAGCCTACACCCAGCCCATTCTGCAGTCTCTTCTTCTTCTCCTTCTCCTTCCCCGTTTTCTTCTGCTTCTTCCCTGTCTTGCAGCTACCGAAGGCGCTCAAGGATTTGCCTTCCTTGTAACCATCTCCATAAAAATAGCAGTCGGGAGAGCTCGTCGGAATTCATCTGCCATGATTCTAGTTCCGCCATGGCTCCGAGTGGGGATTCTCGACCATTGGGAGGCGACGATTCGTCTCCTCCGCCGACGCCTAATTTCCTGGAGTTCATCACCTCTGAGCGGGTCAAGGTGGTTTCCATGCTTGGGCTCGCCCTGGCGTTGTGCAATGTCGACCGAGTCGTCATGTCAGTTGCCATTGTTCCTCTTTCGGAAATGTATGGATGGAGCAGATCCTTCTCCGGCGTCGTTCAGGTGATTCTTATTATTCTCTCCTTGTGTGGAAGGTTTTAGCTTCCTTTTTTCAATACTTGTTGTGCTCGAAACTAAGTTTAATAGGTCCCAATGTGGAACATGAGTCCTATTTGAAGTTCTAGAGGGTTACACAATTAAGATAATGATAGCCGTTTATATGAGCAACATGGACGCCGTCGCTATTGAACTTTTAAACGAGCGCTTAGTTTATTTTCAGTTCGATTTGTTGTAAGAACATGCGTGTAAATAAGCCAAATCCATTTGAAGATAAGCGGCAAAAGGAACTACTTTTTAACCATTTATTGTATTCACTAATGGCCGTAGTGCATCTATAAATCCTTGTTTTAAAATTAGGATAAAAGTTCTATCTGATCTTCTCTGATGTGGGATCAGTGATGGTGCTATTGAATGACTGTTTTGTCCAGGCTCATCGTTCATACAGATGGAGTTACAGAACTCTTTGTTTCTCATCATTTCCTTGGTTTGATAATCTAGTTGTAAATCGTGTTATTTTACTGTTTATGTGGTTCGTTTGTAAGTGCATTGATAAATGTATCTTCACTGCAGCCTATTATCTTGTTTCTTGGAACCGCTTTGTGATCAACTTGCGCAATTAACTACTAGACCATGTTTCTTCCATTATTTACCTGTTGTTCTGATATATTACAAGCCACTAATCGCAGTCATCTTTCCTCTGGGGATATCTAGTGTCGCCCATAGTTGGAGGGATGCTCGTAGATTTCTATGGTGGTAAGCTGGTCATGGCATGGGGTGTGGCATTGTGGTCGGCTGCCACATATCTTACTCCTTGGGCTGCACAAACTTCTTTATGGGCTCTGCTTGGCATGAGGGCGCTTCTAGGTGTTGCAGAAGGTGTGGCACTTCCAAGCATGAACAACATGATCTCGAGGTATGTGAAGAACCTTGCAACTTATATGTTTTTATTTATGTTAAGTTGTCTGATTCCTGAAACACCAAAAGTTTTTGAGTAAAATTTTTGAGGTATTTTTTCTTTACTTGTAGATGGTTTCCTCGAATAGAACGGTCTAGAGCCGTTGGCATCGCAATGGCTGGATTTACCCTAGGAAGTGCAATTGGGCTCGTCCTTTCTCCAATAATAATGTCACAAGCAGGCGTATTTGGTCCATTTGTAATTTTTGGGTTATCTGGATTTCTTTGGGTCTTGGTTTGGGTTTCTGCAACATCCAGTACACCTCAACGACATCCTCAAATATCAAAAGATGAGTTGGAATACATACTGAATGATAGACAGAGACCATCAATGCCACCGGCTGGGGCTAAAGGAGAGAAAACTAGAGTGATACCTCCATTTGGGGTTCTATTATCTAAGTTACCTATATGGGCTTTAATATCTGCAAATGCCATGCATAGTTGGGTAATGCATTTTGTTATCTGCTGTTTTATTTTCCTCATGGAAATGATTGCACGTGCTGATGCGTATATATTATTTCGAACTTTATTTGTAGGGATTCTTCGTCATTCTTTCATGGATGCCAATTTTTTTCAATTCGGTGAGAATAAACTTCATTTTTAAGATAAATATTGACACATGTTTCTCTTCACTAAGGCGTGATTTATGCGCTGAATTTCTTAAAGGATGTTTGCCACTCTGGAACAGGTTTATCATGTTGATCTTAGGCAAGCAGCATGGTTCAGCGCTATACCATGGGCCATGATGGCTGCTCTGGGATACATTGGAGGACTATGGACTGATTTGTTGATCCAAAATGGTCTAAGTGTGACAATGACTCGCAAAATCATGCAGGTAGGTTCCAAATTTTAATGTGCCTACAGATTCATATGCTGGTGATGGATTTCTAATAGTAGAATAGGAATGTCAGGGATCTTTAATATATCCGTTCAGTAGCACTTAGCGTAATTCATGCTTGTTCTCTGCAGTCAATTGGCTTTATGGGCCCTGGTGTAGCTCTTCTTGGTTTAAGTGTGGCAAAAAGTCCATCAGTTGCAACCGTGTGGCTTACTATTGCTGTTAGTTTAAAGTCCTTTAGCCACTCTGGTTTTCTTGTTAACTTTCAGGTATGTTAATATTTGAAATTCAAATTGTTGTCTTTCCGATCCTCAGTCTAATGGCAATATCTTTCTTCTAAGCTTCTGATAAACTGATGAAACTGGCTTTTGTTCATCTTTTGTGAAATCAGGAGGTAGCACCTGAGTATTCTGGTGTTATACATGGTACGGCGTGCTTCACTGCCACTATATAATGTTTCTTCATATTTGTATCAATTCCTCATGTTCTTTTGGGGTGATAAAATATTTAGCTTGTGGAATGCTGATAAATATCATTCTTGCTGATAGGGATTTCGAATACCGCTGGAACACTTGCTGCAATACTGGGAACGGTGGGAGCAGGTTATTTTGCAGAGAGAATGGGCTCATTCCGTGGCTTTTTGATGCTTACAGCGTTCATGTACTTTGTTAGTGCTCTCTTCTGGGACATCTTTGCCAGTGGTGAGAGAATTCGTTTCCAGGAAGTGGTTTAGTTTTATCTAACTATTTACGAATAAGTCTCGCTTCAGCAAGTTCAAATTAATACAATCTCATTGCGGATGAGTGGACTCGGGTTGCCATCAAATACGTGGGATGCTAAACGATTGCAATCTACCGACAAACATATGCACCCTTTGTAATGGTAGAAACGCTCTTAATTGTCGTTGGGTATGTGTATGTCGGTAAGATGTATATATTGATTGCTGTTCTTAGATGTTCTCTTCTGGATGTGAAGCAGATTTGACGAGAATTAAAACATCACAAGTACGAAAAATATATGCATAATCATTGATAAATATATGAAGGAACATTGGTATTTAAAACACTGGAAAAATGATCTCCTAGCTGTGGGCCCCACGATGGTCCCACTAAGTTGAGATCAGGTATATAAGTGTCCTAAAAAGGGTTGCATTCAATTTGGTCATATTTGGGCCTCTCTCCATGTAAGATAACTGTCCAACAAGATTTGGATTCGCGACCTCCTAGAATTTTGAGAACCATGTTTCCCAGAGACTTAGACATTATTAGTGAGAAATTTTGTATATTTTTTAGTCTAACACATTTTGCCAAAGTCAATATAGCAAAAAAAAGAAAGAAGATAATAAGAAAGAAAATACCAAAGTCAACAAATTTCAAGCATCTCTTCATAGTTGTATTGGAAAATAGTGAATGATTATGGACATCATGGAGGAAATAGCCTATGTGAAGACTAATTAACCATGGCCATATGTTGAAAACGTGTCCCACATATGACATATCAACGGTGATGTAAAAGGCCGTGGATTTATGTTGAGGATCAAAGTAGGAAGTTAGCAATTACTCACCGATTCTTGGATACGCCAGTAGAAAAAGAAAAAGAACAAAACAATTTTGGGACCCACTTGGTTCCATCTTGGCGCAGCCACATATCTTGAGCGGCCACCCTTCCTCACCCTATAAATCCACCTATCAGAGACTACCACATGTTGCAAGCAGAGAGTCTGTTTATCAACTATCCTACACAGCGAAAACAAGGGAGTGGCAGGGATAGCCAAAGGCTTGTTGCTGGTCTCCGCATCTGCTGCTGTTTCTTCCTCCTCAGCTTCCAAAGATCTCAGCGAGCATGGAGGCCAGCGTCACCAGCTACTCAAGGGGGGCAGTTGTGCCCGGCGTTTCTGCCCAGCGCACCATGGCCATGGCTTCCACTGCTTCCCTCTCACGGTCCTTCACTTCTCGGGTACCATCTCATACTGCGAACTTCATCTAGCTATTATAACTTGATAGTTCATAATCTTCCAGTTCCTGGGTTCTTCAGCTTCTAATCAGCAAGACCAGAAGCTAGAAAAATAAATTTGTTAAGTACGGGGCTAATATCATTATATTTATATCAATGCTGATGATCATGGAGTTTTGAGTGTTTTAACTTCTTAACAAATTGTTGAAAATGGAATTTGAAGTTATTGTAGTATGTCTGACACCGTTGGACGCTGTACAGCATATTATATATAATAAGTGGGACCCAACTATTATACATGTGTACATGTTAGCATAAAGGAAAATGATATTTCTATACCCTATTTTTCTTTATACCACCTATAATTGGATATGGAAGGTGGGTCCCACAAACAATATAAGAATTACATTTTTATCCCATATATTGGTATAATGCCTTACAGTGTAAAGAAATAGTGTGTAAAAATATGACTATCCTTGCATAAAATTACAGACGTTTTGCTCTTGTAGTCGCAATACTAAATGTGGGAAGGAAATGAACACGTCTAGTCTGATGTTACAGAGTTTAAAATCGTCCTTTCTCTTCGGAGAGCCGCTGCGTGTGGTGTCAAAATCTATGCCAAAGACGTCAAAAGCGAAGAGTTCGTCTTCCTTCGTTACCAAGTGCGAAATCGGAGACAGTCTGGTATGTTTATATTGCTTATTAGCTTAATTAACAATTAATCTTTAAGTGATTATTGAACGGGCGTATAAAGTGCTGTTTTGCAGGAGGTGTTTCTGACGAAGGCAACCCCAGACAAGAATCTGATCAGGCTCCTGGTTTGCATGGGAGAGGCACTGAGGACCATTGCCTTCAAAGTGAGAACGGCCTCTTGCGGCGGGACAGCTTGCGTGAACACGTTCGGAGATGAACAGCTTGCAGTTGACATGCTTGCGGACAAACTCCTCTTTGAGGTTAGGAAAATTAAAATGTCTGGTCTTCTAGGTTCTAAACTATGGGAGGCCTTTCTCGTCTTTCACAATTGTTGCTTGGCGATTTCTGCAAAAAAAAAAAAAATGTACACATCGAGCAGCTTTGTTAGCAGATTTCACAAAACTTTTTTTTTGAAAAAAAAATGTTCTCAACTATAAGATTTGGCTTGTTTTTATTAGGCCTTGACGTACTCCCATGTATGCAAATATGGTTGCTCGGAGGAAGTGCCTGAGCTTCAGGACATGGGTGGCCCTGCAGAAGGTTAGCTTGTAGACCATGTCCCTTGCTCTTCCTATTAGTTCAGATTTCTAAAGCTAACCATAAATATATGAAGCGAAATATATGTTTATGTTCATATATATCTTGTCCCAATAGGTGGTTTCAGTGTGGCCTTTGATCCACTTGATGGGTCCAGCATTGTTGACACAAACTTCACTGTGGGTACCATCTTTGGTGTTTGGCCTGGAGATAAATTGACTGGAGTAACGGGGAGAGATCAAGTTGCCGCAGCTATGGGCATCTATGGTCCTCGCACTACTTACATTATTGCTCTCAAAGACGCCCCAGGGACCCATGAGTTCCTTCTATTAGATGAAGGTTGGTTTACTTTTTGAGATTATACTTATGTTAATAAGATTTGTTAGACCATACTCGATCATTTGTTTTAGCTTCTTTCATTTAGCTTGATGGGCAAACCATCCGTTCATGTTGATCCACTGCTTGTCCAGGAAAATGGCAGCACGTAAAAGATACATACGAAATTGGTGAGGGAAAGATGTTCTCTCCAGGAAACTTGAGAGCCACATTTGACAACCCTAACTACGACAAGGTACTCAAATCTGTTAACAAAACAGAGTTCTCAGAAATTGGGATATGATTTTGTCTCATTTGATATATTGCTGAAGACTGACTAATTTTAACTTTTGATTGTCGAGTTCTTAACAGCTGATCGATTATTATGTAAGAGAAAAATACACACTGCGGTACACGGGCGGAATGGTGCCTGATGTCAACCAGGTTTCCTCTTGCTCTGAATTTGCATTCCCCATTGATCCGGAAAAACCAGGAACAAAATAAAATGCATAGCACAAAATGACTCATTGCCTTTTGATCATGCAGATCATAGTAAAGGAGAAGGGCATATTCACGAATGTTACCTCCCCAACAGCGAAGGCTAAATTAAGGCTGCTTTTTGAGGTGGCACCATTGGGGTTCCTAGTGGAGAAGGCTGGAGGCTACAGCAGCGACGGGACCCAATCTGTGCTTGACAAGGTTATTGGAAATCTTGATGACCGGACCCAAGTTGCGTATGGATCAAAGAACGAGATTATCCGGTTTGAGGAGACTCTTTATGGGTCCTCCAGACTCAAAGCTGGTGCACCTGTGGGCGCAGCCGCCTAAGAAGATAAGCCATTCCTTCTTCAAGGCCGGGCCAAAGTTAACACTCTGCAACAGTCAAGAAATGCTGTACAACCGACTGAACCAACGGTGGACCAGTTTGTTTACTTGATTTTTATTTGTATGGGTGTATGAATTAATCAAGAGAATCAAGACGTTTTTGTTTCTGTTCTACATGTAAACAAGAACAAAATCACCAAAGCTTTTAAGACAAACAACAGAGGGTAATATTGCAATCAAATTTTACTTTTCGGCTTGGTAAAACACAACTGCTGGCAACTGGAAACCAGCTCTCCATTACTTTTGTTCTTGACTAGGATACTTGTGCTGGAATAGCCACCATCATACTTTAAAAGCCTCGAAATGATCTCCAGTTCATCCTACAGTAGGCAGCCACGAAATAAGGCTTTTACTAATTACAAATCTACTAGACAAAGGGAAGTTGGGCATACGCATATTATTATAGTTACTAACGAAAATCGGATCAGTAATCATTTGCATTCAGATGCCAATGGTAACAAGGAATGCAATGATTTTAGTTCATGTTTCAGTTACAGAGAATTTCACTGATTAAGAAGCAGTTGAGAGGTAAACCAGAGTTTAGATGATACCAAAAATGCTGTAGTTTGTTCTTACATCGACTTTTGCATTGGACAGATATTGGATGGACATGTTAACGGTGACTGCCTGTGGATGATCAGAGGACAAGATGGCAAACCCACCAGCGACATCAACCAAGGTTGCGAGGGCACCGGGACACAAATTCCCATTCGCGTCCTGAAAAAGCCACGCCAATCAGAGGAGCAAAGGAAAAAACACAGAAACACACAAGTATAACAAAGGGCCCCAATGTCCCTAAATAGAGTTTATCTACGTCCAAACCCAGGGAAAAAACGAGTTTCGGGTTCACAGATCGATGAGAAGAAGCGAGAAAGAGAGAAGCAGCATGAAATCCTTGGCTCTTACCGTAAGACGGGCAGGGACCTTGAGGGAGTAGACAATGAGGCCGGATTCAACACGATCGATGCGGATGCCGCGGTGGACGAAGCTGTCATAGAAAAAACCCCGTCCCCCCGGGCGGTCCGCACCCATTGCACACACCTTCGACACTATCTCCGCCTCCTTGCTCCCTCCTTCCAGCGCAAACATCTCTCTTACCCTATCCGCTTTTCCTGTATCGCCTTCCCCCTCCATCCTCTCATGAAGTCCAAGTCATGCGTATGACCTTGTATACTCCCAGTATTCCATTCGGAATCTGGGATTGTGAGGAAGAGATTGCCCGAATACAGCAGACAGGGTCGGAAACAGAGACAGGCCAACCATTAATCTTAGATTTTGCTGGATTTGATGCTTTCACCCCAATCTTTTCATATGCACCCCAATCCAATTAGGATTATTTTTTACCGAGCTCCCCTTTCGTTTTCTCGGTCCCCGGTGGCGACACCGGTGCCTACTCTTTCTTTTTTTTTTTTGTCAGATATGACCTCGCACGAGGTTGGGCACCTGGCCGGCCGCTGGCCTAAATGTGGCCGTGCCCGCAGTTCTGCAGGGCGTCGCGGCCTGTATCTCCACAGGTTGTCGTAAGCAAACCGCTGCAGCGAGGAAGCTATGCGGCCTGCATCTCTGAGAGCCGTGGGGAGCAAGTTGTCGGGGACTGCAGCGCCCCACCCTACTTCACTGGGGGCTAGCCGGTCGGGCCCAGCTCTGGCAGCGGGCGGATATTAGCCCAAGAAAAAACACCGGCGCTAGAGAAGGAGGGAAGAGAAGACATGGATATTGAAGTGCAAGGGGTAAGCCGTGTAGAAACAAGTTTTTTAAGTTTGTTACCATGGCTACGGCAATGTATTTCATAATTTTGTTCCCTGCACTCTTTCTCGCGGCCTTCCAAGAAGAGTTGGGCCCACGAGTGCGTTCATGAGCCAAGCCTGGTAACATTCACAATGTCGATAAATGGCCCAAACTTCTCACCTTTTAATGGGCCGAAGTTGAAATTGGGCCTAATATTTGTGAAGGGTTTCAGATTTTAAAATTGTTTGTTTGCTGGCTCCGTGTGTTTTAGTGACCACTTTCCACAGTTGCGACTACTTTATCCGATTCTCAATCAGCCGTAGAACTCCGCATGTCACTTTTATTCGGTGATTTCTTTTCAGTTCACAATTTCCGGCAGTTCCATCAATCAAACCACAGCCTTCTCTATCTCTCTCTAGCATATTTTTCAGAAAGGTACCTAGGACGTAAGTTATATGGTGTGATGGTATTAGTAGGGGGATGTAGATGACTAAAACACTGCACAAAGGCAGATATTACTTGTAACCAGTAATTGTAATTAGCATAGATTACTCAAAATTGACGGCCAGTGTATCAATGCACAATTCCCACACAACTTTGCCGGGAAGTTTTTTTCATGTTCCTTCCTAGTGCAAGTCACACATAGGATCTCTCTTCATTGATATTGATGACACACGCGTTAATGTACATTATCTTAAATATTACTAATATGTATTAACGTGTATATGATTTGATCTCAAATATCAAATACTCTTATATTCCCTTTCACTAGCCGTCACCCGCCGCTATGCCCGTGAAGATTTACCAGCTGATCTAAGGGGCTCCTAGAGAGTTAAATTGTGTGTGTGAACAGTCTTTCTTTCCCTTACTTGGTAGTGGGGTACTTCCTGCATCCCGAATTATAACATTTGAGCTCTTTATTTTGTGCTAAAATGAGTAAATAAAAGAAAGTAGAAAAGCAAGATGGCATTCTTTCCTTTCCCACTCAAAGTCATGACTACCTTTCACTGCAGTAACTGTTACTTTGGCCATTCAATCCCATCGTGTTCGTCTGAACGGATCGATGAGTTTAGCGCAGCTTTATAACATAGTCCTGACGTTATACAGTTGCCTTCGTAAATTTCTAGGCGTGCATAGGAATATCAAATCAAAGTATTAAAAAAAGGAGCAAAGATCTCTTTAGAATCCCTAAGAAGGTTTGCCTAGAATTTTCCCTCTGATGGGCTTCCATTCCTTGTCTTTCTCTGCTAAGCATGCCAGGGCCTACATTCCCTAGGCTGCGTTTATTAGTTTGTGACCTTGAGTGGGGTGAGGATGATGTTTTTAATGGTTATATAAAAATACTGTAAACACTTTGATCTACCGATGGATTAGCGTATGTAGGCGGAGCAAAACGGATTGATTTGCTAAAGTGGGTTATCATTGATCCAGCATTTCCCAAGTGCCAAAAGAGCGTGGAATATTGTTTTCAGTATGTGGGGCGAAGGTCTCAATTGAAGCTGTTGGGAAAAGAGGCTCCATCATCAAGAGAGAGGGGTCACGAACATCACATGGTATGGCTAGTGCTTTTTTATTGCATTTTGTCTTGGCAATCATTAATCCTCATCGTCTTTTCCTTTTCTGCTCTTTACTTCTTTTCCTTTTAATTTTTTTAGAGAAAAAATTGCATTTCAAGTGACGCAAGCAACATGCTGCTTTTTCCTTGCTGACCCTTTTTCTTGCTGGTAAAAATGCCCCACTGAAAAGACCCCCACATGAAAGCCTAGGTAAGGTACCTCCTCACAACTACAACTGGAAAGAAAAACATACAAACAAAACCCTCGATTTATGTCCAGCAAATCTTTTTCTTTTTGAATCCGGCTATTGTGGGGCATGAGTAGGGTAACTATTGGATTATGATCTGATGGCTCGCATATATAAAAAATATATGCCAGGTATATATTATTTTTTCTTTTATATTGAAACTATAGTTGACAACAGTAGACTCTTTAAAGTAGGTGAATATTGTAATTATGAAGAAGAACAGCATGAGAAGCTCATGAAAAGCTGCACTTAGCATTATATGTTCCAAACACAGCAAGAGTAATCTTAAAATTGATCGTCAGGCTTAAACACATGGCAAGCAAAAGAGAGAGTCAGGTATACAGAAATGCATAGTAGTCATATCCCACAATAAAAACACAATTCATATAAACACGTTTTGATTGGAGTTAACAATTAGGCCCCACACAAAATTTACTTGGCTCATTTATTTAAACTAATTAAAATGCATATGTGAGACTTTGATGTATGTTTTAGTTGTAAAAAGATTATTTTCCCACAGAAATTGAGTGTTGGAATGTGGATGTAGGCAAAAGAGGAGGGAAAGAAGGAGCTGTGGCGGGGTTCGGTAGGGGTTCTTGTGGGGGCGCCCATACGGTCCGTGTGGGACGTGGTTTCCAAGAGCAGCAGACTCTCAGAGTGGATGCCTATGGTGGAAACATGCACTAGTTTGGGCGGGGAAGAGGGCAGCCCTGGCTATGTCAGGCTGGTTTCAGGCTTCATGTTCCCCCAGGACGACGGGGACAGGTCCTGGATCAAAGAGAGACTGGTCCTCATGGACCCAGCTTCATTCACATTCATTTACAGGATGGAAGCCAGCAATGTTGGACTAGATGAGTCCATCAATACGCTGAAGCTAGTCGATTATGACCATGATTCAACACTGGTGGATTGGGCTTTTGAGATTAATCCGGTGGAGGGCGTGAGGGAGGAAGACATCATCGATCATCTGGGATTTCTGTACAAGTCTTGCATAACTAGACTTGGAGCTGCCGCCCTAGGCAGCAAAGCCGGGCAGTGAAGATGTTCGCAGGTGGGATGTACGTGTGGTACTTTCGCACGTGGGGTTGATGTTGCTTTTGTGTGTAGCCAGCCTGTGGGTGCTTACATTGACATGGGCCTTGTGAATATCATCGTCATGATTTGTAATGGTACGTGAGGGGTGAGGAAATGCTCAAACGTAAAGTATAAGTTGGTGGTGGCCGTGGCACGAGATCCCAAGCGTGTGTGATACGGTGGGCTTTCCAAATGATATTCGTGACCTCATGGGCCCCTACACATTATTGCGGATGAACCACGTTGTGGACCCAACAATCGATGACTATCCGTACGACGCTACTCAATTTCGAAATGCTACGGGTTGCGAGCACCCTCTCTCCGCTTGCTCGCAGCATGCTCGCTGCAATTATCCTACTAATGGGCCCGCCGCCAGCATAGGGCTTCAGCGATTGCCACATCTCGCCTCTTCAAGAATTTCAAGGAACGAGTAAAAATAAATTAAATACTCCATTAATAGTTTTATTTAATTTTTTAAAATAAAAATTATTTATTTCATTTTTAAAATAAAATAAAACTATTAATATAAACAAAAAAATTTTAAATTAAAATATAATTTATTCATCTTATATTAATAGTTTTATTCAATTTTTTAAAATAAATTAATTTAAACTATTTTATAAAATAAAATAAAGTTATTAATTTAAGAGAGAGGGAATATATCAAACATATTTCTAGCCTTACGTACATTATATAATCCCTTATATTCCTTATGCCTCTCTTGTACGTGACTATGTATTATACTTACATTACATATTTCTGGCATGTCAATTTTTATATTAAATATATTTTTAATTATTTTTTTAAGGAGGGCTTGTATGATGCATGTTAGGACTTTTTAATTATCCACATCTTATTAATCACATCCCACACTAATAGGTTGGCTAAGATTATGTCTTGAAGGTGGTCTTTGTATGTGTGTACTTAAGATTAGGGGTGTAAATGGATGAAGGCGGATGTAAACATGGCATGTTCGCAATTGTCCATTTTTATGCAAACCATGTATTTGTCCGTCTACATTTGTTTATGACGGACACAAACATAATGAAGGTGAAAGTTTAACATGTATTACTTTGTTCTCAAATTAAGAATAATTAGTAAAAAAATTAATTAAAAATAAGTTATAATAATAGTAAAATATCTAATCTAATAAATAAATAATAATATTATAAAATATATGTGAGAGTATAATATGTATTTTTATAATCTTTTTATGAAGATTGACTTTGTGACATAATTTAGCAATTTAAGTATAAAGTAAAAATAATAATAAAATATATAATTGACATACATGGATGGTTGCGGACACAGCCAACCCTTGTACATATTTATTTATATTAAAGACAAATAAAAAATAATATTATCTATTTTAATATAGGTGTATGTGGACATGGATGGATACAAGACAAATGAACACTATTTACACCCTAGTTAAAATTTATGTTTATGCCTCAGTACTTCTTCTTCTATCTCATTTGAACAATGAAATTTGTTGACTTAGGCCTATGGGATGGCATATGGGGTTTGTACGGTAGTGATTACTGCCAAGTATCGATTTAGTGGGGCCCCATATAAAATGGTGTTGAATCATCTCATAAATCTATCCCATACAAATCTCAACATCGTAATAGCATGATTATTCAATAATAAATATTTACCCATATAACATGCCACAAAAATTATGTGGTTATCATTAAATACTTGATTAATCTCATATGGTGCAATATTAACAATAAATACTCAATTTTAAAATAATACAAAATTGTAATGAAATATGTTACATGTAAATCATATTTTTCATAAGATCATTATGCAGGTTTAATCAAACTCTATTATGTAGACAATATGAAAATCTTGTTAATGTTTATGTTTAACCACAATTAGAGTGACTTCATCTCTCAATTATGGGTTGTATTTACTCGAGTTGTGGGCATTAGATGATTATTGTCTTAGTATATTTATTTTGTCCTATAAAAATATATTCTATTTATCTTATATTAATAAATTTATTTAAATTAATTAAAATTAATTTATTTTGAAAAACCAATTGAAGTTATTAATGTAGGATAGAGGAAGTAATATTGTAAACTCAAATGGGGGACCACATATCGGCAGAAGCCCACTCTTTGTCTGGTCTGGTCAGCAAATAACTTAAATAAAAAAACTGCCTTTTTACTAAAAAATCACATAAGATTTTCTTTTTGGCTTTATCTCTCCTACCAAATTTACACTAACTTACTAGGTTATGTAAAATAAATGTAACTTTCATCTATACATCACTTTGGAAGATAACTATTTAAAGACGTGAGCATTATTAATTGGAAATCAATTAGGATTATGTAAAGGACAGGACAGTATATAAAACGATACAAATGCATGCAGAGGACTAAGCGTGATATAGAAAACAAAAAAAAAGTTGCTGTACTTCCTTCTCGCTTATAATAATATGATTTATGAGTCTCAATTATATGATTTCACATGCAGAGTTGTTAGTGAAGTTTTGATGGCAGTAGATCCACGGCACACATTGTATCGCATAAAATATGCACGGAGATTACAATTGTTTACAAATTTTGTGCACTATAATGTGCACCGTTGACCCAGACCATCAACGGCAGATAAATCTTCGCTAATGTCAAATTTCCAATATACCACATCATTATGCACATATGGTATTTTGGGCCAATAGTGCTTCACCATGTATTTGGTGGTGCTCACATACGATGTTTTTTAACCTTTAAAGCATCAAAGTATCCACGTGTAAATATTTGTGAAAAGTGATTAACCCAAAATACGAAACCTGTGCAATTAAGTTGTATTCCAAAACCGGTGAATATTTTCTCCCACATCTTTATGCATTCAAGTAGTCGTAAAATATGTGACATTTGAGCCAAATATGATATTTATTTATTTTTTAATTATCTTCGACCAAATCCAACTCCCCCTACCCTACCCTATGAACTAAACCCAAATTTCAATTTTGTGATAGTATACAATAAATATTCATTCCGTCATATATTAATAGTTATGTTTATTAAAGTAATAATTTTTATTGAATAATAAAACTTAAGAAAGGAAAATAAGCTTATAATACTTATTTTGTATGTACTCAATTACTTAAATTGAACAAAATGAAGTTATTAATAATAATTTTTTTTTACCAAATAGAGCCATTAATGTTGAACGAAAGGAGTATATGAGGGATTATGGGAATTAAATCTTAAACCGCCTTTGTGAATTGGAATGCTTGCATCTAGCAGTGATTTACAAGCCCTTGCATGGGCCCACATGGGGCCGAAGCATTGCTATATACTTAGCATTCTCAGTCCACGTTGGGAGTGTGGGACCACATAAACAAGCTTGGGTACGGAGTTCCCTTTCAACAATGTGGGAATATTTATTTATTTTTTTCGATAAGAAAGTGGCATAAACACCACCATGTTATAATAAAAGAACTGATAAGTTAAGGCTATGCATCTATGACAAACTATAGGGAAAATATAGTCCAAAGTTGGGGAGAGGGGAAAAACTTTGCCTGTCTAGCTAGACCGTGGGCGACATTTATCCCTTATCTCTTCACAAAATAAAAGAAAACTGAGTTGAAGGTAGTCAAAAGTAAACGAGCCTCCCAGATGGGATGCCAACCATGGAAGCAACCTTCTCTCACGTGAAGAAAAAGCCTAGCACATTTGAGCAATCCCCCTCGAAGATAACCTTCTTTCAACTGACTCGGCAGTAAACGAAATAGCCCACACACAAGCCAACATTTCAGCTTCCTCCACATACAAATTCATTGAACTTGGATGCACTAGCATGACAAAATCTCCCTGAGGTTGTTCTTGGCACAAAAGCTCATGCTTAGGTGACCAGTTCCCTAAGACAGCCACATCAAAATTTGCCTTGATTGCATCGGGAAGAAGGGGAGACCACATTCCCTGGGAGGCCAAGAAGCGGCTCCACTCATTTTTATTCAAATAGGCCTCCACAACAGAAACCGGCCATGCACTTAACTCCTCTATTTTTATCATCTTTCATCCCAATGGGAATTCCTATCAAATCAAATAGTCCACAATTGAGTAAAAAAGCTCAATCTCCTTGTACTCCTAGAGAATGAAGTACATAATTTACAAAGGGTTGTGAAAATAAGATGATGTTTTGGAACCAATTATGATAATTACCCTAAATCTCTTGAAGTCGAGGGCAAGTCCATAGGGCATGAATGACAGTTTTGGGGACCTCCAACAAACTAGACATCCCCACGCATCAGACACCTCCTATTAATCAAATTTGCCAATGTAGAAAAGATGTTCCTGCATACCTTAAGCAAACACACAAATCTTAGAAAGGACATTCATGCCCCAAACTTCCTTCTAAAAATCATAGAGAGCTTTCCCATTAGATAACTCCCCATGCCTTGAGGACTCCTTGTCAATAGGGCTGTCAATAGGTTACCATTTACCCGCTTCACCCACTCACCTGATCTGAAATTTGTGGGCGGGTAATTGATAAACCAGTAATAGGTAAAATAAGTGGGTAATTTACCCGCCCATTTATTATACAGGTAGGGTATGGGTAACTACTTATCCATACCTGTTACCCATTACCCGCTACCCGAATCATATATAAATTCAAAGTTGCCTATATTGCCCAAGGAGAATCTCTTGCATA
Organism: Saururus chinensis; assembly: GCA_035235625.1. Classification (NCBI taxonomy): domain Eukaryota; kingdom Viridiplantae; phylum Streptophyta; class Magnoliopsida; order Piperales; family Saururaceae; genus Saururus; species Saururus chinensis. The sequence continues at coordinate 42,824,396 of CP141145.1, forward strand.
TAGAATATTTTGTATTTTTATTGTGATACATTAGATAGATTTTTTAAAAATAGATATCAACTTATTATGCAAACTTATGATAGAGAAAACACAAGAGAACACGGTGAATCTTCTATGTCTTCTAATGTTATGCTTGTTGCATAAAGTGTGTATTTTGAAAAATAAATATAAGTTTTATCATCGATGAATAGCATTAGGAGAGTGAACGATGAGCAAGGGGATTCTGTGTTGAGTGAGCAATGAGATTTTTGCCTTTTGGTTTTTGATGTAATGTTCTTTGGTTTTAATAAGTACCCAGTTTTTACTTTGTTATAGCTCATCGAAAGAGTAAGGTTTGTATATGTAACGAGATTAGTCATGTATCTTGTAGCATTTTGGTATGATGAGTGAGAGATTTTGGAGTAATAAAATTACTTTCAAGTCTTGATTTTTTTTATATAAGTTTATATAAGGCGTTAGATTTTTATTATGTTATTTTTTGTTTGTACAAACTGTGAGGTATGTGTACGTAATATTGCATGTATCCTTGTTGGATTGAGCTCTAATACATTAGATAGGATTTTCAAAAATATAAATGATTTACGACAATTTATTTTGTATTGTTTGTTATTATTATTTGTTTATTGATCGATTGACTATTTACCCATTGCCTACCTATTTACCCGTTGGGTAATGGGTCGTGGGTAGGGTATGAGTAAATTTTTTTGAAGCGGATATAAATGTAGGTAAAACCTTACCTAACTCATACTCTACCCGTTGACAACCCTACATGTCAAAGGCGAGACAAAAAGTTCTCCTCACTTAAAAAGCCCCATTTGGGGATGCAGCCCATACTAAGGAGTCTGATGGGTTAGAGATGTTACCGGAGATAAAGAGGGAAGCATTTTTTATGCTCCGCGCTCAGCATGAGCCGAGCTTAAGGAACACCTAGGAGGCGTTCATTTCTAAGATCGAAGACGCACAAGGTGGCACACAATAGCTTATATAATATTTGCGCTAACGTACACTATCGTGTGCGCTGATGAAAAGTCCTTCAATGAGGCTCTTTTATTAACCGGACAATTGATCGACGAGGTTGCTGACCCTAGCAACGCAGGGCATTTCCCTTGGTTGGGAATTGACCTTAAAAATGATGGGGCGAGGGATCCACTTATTCTCCTAAATTTGGATAAATCGTCCATCTCCCACCTTCCATATGATTCCCTTCCGATGGATAGCTCTTTCAGACAAATTACTTTTCTAAGCAAACGAGGAGGAGCGCCCAGTGACAACCTCCCAATAAGTACCCGAAAAAATTATAATTTGCTCTGAAAACCCAATGTATGGGGTTGGAATGAAGCGCATGCAGAGAACAAATCGGTGTAGCTTTGTCTCATTAGATACGTTTGCATTAGATTATAAGTTTGTGTTTTCACTTTTGATCAGAAGGAGAATAAAGAAAATGAGGAGAGAGGAACAAAAAGGGCCACTGGTGGACGGAAAAAGCTTCATCCAGATTCAAGAGACAAAGCAAAGTCTGACGAACCTAAAATTTATGGGGCTGGCGAGCTGCCATGCATTGCTTATTGTTAACAGCGATATCTCTCTATCTTCACTTTATATCTAGTTGCTCAGAGGCAGATAATCAAAAGACACCCCAGGGCGAAAAGGAAAGCACGGCACAGACGAGTCCGAATACACACTCCCGCCCAACAAAGCCTTGGGATCAGCTGCGCTATGTGCTCACTTCCACCGGCCATCTGCTGCCTGTGTTTGCTCTAGTCACTATCACACCGTATGCCATTGCATCTACACATATAAAAGAAAACGTAAAGTTTTAGGAAATAAATATCTTATTTAGTTTTTCAAAATAAATTTATTTTAGGTTACTTTAAAACTAAATAAGATACCTATTTTAGGTTGATGGGAATATAAAAAAAATGTGTGTAAATTGGAATTTGGATTTTGATAGTTTCTACGTGCATATTAATTCAAATCCTAGGGAGTTCCATATTAGCTCACAAATGTTGTATTTTCGTGTGAAAATTGTGAAGACAGATGCCTCCATTTGTTCAATGGATTTCTTATTGCATTTTTTTTCCAGTGATTTTCTAAAACAACGAGAGAGATGAGTGGTAAATTGAATTCACAAAAAAAATGAAAGACGGATGGTAAAAAGGGCAAAAGGGACTTGGATCAATGGATGAGTTGAAATCGAGGAAAAGAGCACAATAAAAACTTAAAAGCGTCATTTATAGGTGAACCTGATTTGCTTTTTTAGTCAAAGATTGCGTCTGATTGGAGTCCTCTTATGACCAAAAGCATCATCATGACCGTTAAAAAAACAAAAGAATTAGCAAAGAGAGTGTCGCAGTTAAAAGGACAACGGCAGGAACAAAGGAAAGTTAATATTGTTTAGATTCAGCATGATAATGTTGTTTGACATTTATGTGACCTCAGAAGCCAGGGCATCGAATTCTCATAAAAAGACATTTTATTATTATTATTATTATGATGAGAAATATCCTAATTCTTGTTAGACCCAAAAAAAAACATCAAATTTCCTGTTTTAATTATCAACAAAAAGCAAAAATTGTTTGCATTTCTTATCTTTTTACTAGATGTTCTCAATTTTAACATTATCTATACGATGCATAGAATATACCAGTAATTTTATCATTTTCAACAAATCCAAATCTTTTACCAAAAAAAAGCAAATCCAAATCGAACAGATGGGCTCCTTTTAAGGGCTTTCTTGTTTTGGTTGAACTAGTTCAATAAACGTTACAGGATACTCTTAAGCGTACTGTTTAACCACAAATGATATATAATGCTCAACTTGAACCAGAGTGAGAGTGCAACAGAGGAGAAAATGGTGAAAGCAATTGAAAATGAAAGGTCAAATGCCATAAGTGATCGTTTCTGGTGGCCACTTGGGACAAAATTTCTAAGACATGGATAATATAGACAAAGAGAAGGCTGTGGAGGGGCCATGAAGAGAATCTATGTCTCTCTCTCTCTCTGGGGACCTCCCCCCTTCCTCCCCCAGTGGTCCATTTTCCTCTATTTCACAGCCTCCCTTGCCATTGGCCATAAGCAAAACAAATCAACAAACCCTAGAAAGACAAACCCAAAGAGAATAACAAAAGATAATGTGGGGAAGAAAAGTAGCAAGGACAAACACCGCTTTACGACCTTGCATGCTTTGCGCGCTCTCTCTCTCCCATGTGTCTAAAAATGAGGGAAAAGCCTCAATAAAACAGCATTCTTAATCACGTGACTTGTCACCTCGTGAGACGCCTCACGGTGGCGGAAAGGGGCAAAGAGCCACCGCCACCACCGTCAGGGCCCTTCCACTTTCACCATCCAGGTCAAGTCCCCATGCCCATCCACCCCGTAATTAAAACAGCTGAAGCATTTCGTAGTTGTATGTATTCTCACTCACTCACTCACTCCAATTACAAGCATGATGCCATGCGTAGTACTAGAAAGAGAATGCCATGGCTTCTAATGCATGGGTTCCTGTTTAATTCCTTTTTCTAAATTTAGGTTCAACTCTCTTATCTTTGGATGTGCATGTCAGTAACTTGGAAAAAGAAAAAAAAATGCGGACATTTGCGCTGCTGGATCGGCAAAAATAAGCAATGATAGATAAACACCCTTCTTTTTCTCTGCTAATGATTCATGGCGTGTACGCTGGTGAGGCCCACCGCCAGACTTTGTTGTCCATTCCCGACCGCTGGGGACCGCTACAATGAGGGCAAACTGCAAAGTCTCCTCGGCATAGAAATCGAGCGTGTCATCGCCGTTTTTTGTCCATACTCTGATAGACTGATACTCATAACATATTATTCGTCATATTGGGTCTTATTTGCCACCAAATGAAACTATTCGGTGTTGTCCTATGAACATGCTCTTACTATGTTAGAAGATCGGAATCGCTGCTTCCTTTTTGTTGATGACAAATTAGGGGCAAGAAGTCATCCCTTAATTGAGCCATTATACAGTGGATGACTGCTAAAAGTCCCTGGAGCACGAAGAAATTAAGAGCAGCACAATGATCATTTGCCCACATTTTGTTAGAATACAGTTTTTCCATTTTTTCTTTGGCTCCGTCTTTTGTTCAATCTGACAAGTAGTGAACTCAGAGGCCAGACAACGTTAAGAATAACATAGAATGTGACGTGTATAGATGAACATAAACCAAGAGGAATTACACACGAGCACACTCATTTTGCAATTATAAGTTTCAGTATCATTTTTTTTTCATGCGTAAAATTAGAGAATCAAATTCAGGTGACGTAGGCAAAGTGGCAATACCGCAATGCCAATACCCGCGTGGAGACAAGTTATGACTGTGTGTTTGTCTTCAGAAGGAGATGAGATGTGTGGAGTGGTGCAGGGCATGGAGAAGAGGACTGAGTGAACAAAAAGCAACGCAACGGCTCCCCAGGGGAAACACTCGGATGGGACGTTCCTCCCCTCCCATTCCCACTTTTTCTTTCTTTCTTTCTCCTTCGCTTCATAATTGGAATGAAAAAGGCAGAGTAGCGTACTAGCATTGCATATTACCCGCGAGTTTTCCCTCGTATGCGTAATGCATGCCACATTCAAAGGGAAAGCGAAGTAGAGAAAAAAAGAAAACCAGAAAAAAAACATACTAAGGGATCGAAGGAGAAAAAGCGTTTTTAGGGGAGGGAAAGAAAAGAAAAGAAAAGAAAAGAAAAGAAAATAAAGGAAGGAAGAAACGAAAGAAAAGGCGAGGAGGAGGGATGGTGTAGAGTGGAGTGGACCGAGAGTGTAGTAGAGCGTGATTGCTTTTGCTTTTTTTTTTTACAGGAATCTTTGAAAACCAGCCCGGCAGCAAGCAAAGCCCAAAAAATATGTCACCCCATTAAAATAATAATAAACACAAAGCAGAAGAGCTCTAAATAATAAACAATTAAAAAATAGGGTCAGGGCAAGAACTACGAGTGTCTCACTCTCTCTCACCGTCTCTATTCCTTCCCTCCCGCAGCTCGGCTCAGCTCGGCTCTTCCCATCACAGCACCAGTTTCTTTCTTCTTCTTCTTCTTCTTCTTCTTCTTCTTCTTCTCTCTTAGCTCCTAATTCCCTCCAACGCGATCCCTATTACTTGCTCTTCTCTGCAAATACGCGGGGGTTCTTTTCGGGTCTTTGATCTCTAGTCTGAACTCAAGAAGACCGGTACGCATTTGCTTTAACATGCGCGCGGCCTGCGGCTCCGGGGTGCGCATTGCTCCGCCTCTGCCCTCATGACGACCCTCGAGCCATCCCGCCCCTCCGTCTCCTCCTCCTGCGACCGTCACCCCAACCAGCTTGTCACCGGCTTCTGCGCTGACTGCCTCCGCGAGCGCCTCGCCGGCCTCGACCAGCTCCAGGAGCCCCGCCGGAAGAGCACCTCCTCTGCCGCTGCTGCCAACCCCCTCCGGGCCATTTTCCGCACCGGCGGCGACTCACGAAACCACAAGCCCTCCTCCTCGTTCCTGCCGGAGCTTCGCCGATGCAAGTCGTTTTCCGCCCCCAAGGCCGAGGCTTTCTTCTCCGGGCTGTTTGAGCCGCAGAGGAAGTCCTGCGACGTTAGGGGTCGCAGCACCCTCTACTCCCTCTTCCACCTCGACGACGAGAACCGGACCGGTCGACAGGCCTGGGGTGGCGAGATCGAGGTCCAGCCTCAGAATTTCCGGCACTCGAACTTGCCCGAGCCCGAAATTAGGGTCTCCGAGCCCCTTGCCGTTGAGGAATTCCACGAAATCCAGGAAGCAGAAGAGGAAATCGAAGAAGAGGAGGAAGGAAGTGGAGGAGTAGAAGCATTTAGAGAAGAAGAAGAAGTACAAGTAGAGGAGGAGACGAAGACGATCAAGGACCACATCGATCTCGACGCAATGAGGAAAACGGACAAGGCAGAGAAGGAGAAGAAGGATTTCAAGGAAATCGCTGGTAGCTTCTGGGTGGCCGCCTCCGTCTTCAGCAAAAAACTGCAGAAATGGCGGAGGAAGCAGAAGATGAAGAAGGCCCGAGACAAGTCCTCATCCGCCATCGCAGCAGAAGCGGAGAAGACTGCATCCTTCTCCCGGAGGTTGCGGGATACACAGTCGGAGGTTGCCGACTACGGCTTCGGCCGGCGCTCGTGCGATACTGACCCGAGGTTCTCGCTGGACGCCGGGCGGATCTCCTTTGATGACCCGCGCTTCTCCTTCGACGAGCCCCGCGCCAGCTGGGATGGCTTGCTCACAGGCGGCCGGGTGCAGCGGTTCCCACCGATGCTGTCGGTGTTGGAGGACCCGCCAGCGCCGCCGCTGGTTCCCCGGTCGGACACTCAAATCCCGGTCGAGGAGCCGCGCCATTCGCATTCTGTTAACGAAGATGCAGCGGAGGCTCCGGGCGGAACGGCCCAGACCCGGGAATATTACTCAGATTCCTCCTCATCGAGCAAGCGGCGGAAGAATCTCGAGAAGTCTGGTTCAACCCGGAAGGTATCGGAGATCGACGAGACCAAGCCTGTATTCCCGAATGCGAAGGTCATGCCTGCGAGCGTGGACTACAACTATTTCAGCGGGAGCAAGCTCGGGGGCCTCGCCGATGGAGGGGGGGACCAAGAATTCAAGGACTCAAAGTCCATATCCAACTCGAACTCGCTCCGGGACGACTGCTGGGAGAGCTTCGACTCTGTGTACCGCGATGGGGCGGCGGCTCAGCGAAAGAACGGCAAAAAGTCGCGGCGGTGGGGGATGCCGTGGAGCATATGGGGGCTGATTCACCGGCGCAGCAAGGACGAGGAAGACGATACCAAGTCATGTAGGGCGAGCGTGATCGACCGTTCGTTCTCGGAGTCATGGCCAGAGCTCCGGCGAGAGATGAACGGGGAGCTGAGGGGAGGGATCGACAGGAGGGTGTTCCGCTGCAACAGCAGCGTCAGCTCGAGGGGTTCGTTTGGCAATGGGGTTGGTCCGGCGTTTGGAAGTGGGAGGAGGGGGGAGGGGAATGGGGTGCAGGGGGGTAAGAAGAAGAAAGAGGAGTTCGTGCTGGAGAGGAACCGGAGCGCGAGGTACTCGCCGAGCCATTTCGACAATGGGCTGCTGAGGTTCTACCTGACTCCGCTGAGGGGCAGCAGCCGGAGGAACGGGTTCGGCGTCTCCGGGAAAATCAAGTCCAAGAGCTCGCACTCGTTTGCAAGGAGCATGCTGCGTCTCTACTGATCACTGTACTGATCAACCGCCTTGCCCCGCCCCACCAGGTGTTCTTCCTTTTCCGCTTTACCGACTCCCAGTTGTGGCTATTTCGTGAATTGCATCAGTTTTACAGTTGCAATGGTTTCCCCTTTCCTCATCTCTGATTAAATTGTCGAAAATGGCTCCGCTGTTTGAAAACCTTTGGAACATTGGTAGGGACATTTGAGGCGAATGTATGAAAGCAAATATGTGCTGCATATGTCGGCAGTCAAATGCCAATGTTGTTGAAGGCTGATTCTGGAACTCATAAATATCACTCTCATGAGAGGACTGAGCCATGTTACTCTGATTGGTTTTTTGCGGTCCTCCAAATTTTCACATGCCATGCAAATCTGGCCCAGGAATGGAATTCCTGTATTACACACCATTAAGTTGAGATAATAATCAGGCATGTTTTTAAGTTTCATCTGATAAAGTAATTAAAATGGTCTGCTTGTCTTGGTGATTCCTATATTTTGAAAACTGATAAGTTTAAGTTACAATGGTGCCCTCATGATCTATATAATCCTGCGGAGGCTAGCTTTGTTTGAAGAGTTATTTTGGCAGAACTATTTGAGCACATTGGGCATCTTCTCTCATCTTCTTTGTTTTTCCTTTTGAAAATTGATACTCATCCAGGTTGCGATGAATTGCTTCCCATATTGCTGAAGTAATTTCGTATTTGTATTAGCTTATATTACCTGTATTACCTCTGTCCTGTGTAAATAGCTCCATTTAATTTTTTAAAATGAACTACTTTTAGTTTATTTTGAAAAAGCAACTGGAGCTACTAATATGGGACGGGGAGGGAGTATTAAGTTGTGGCTTCCCGTTTGTTCTGAATTATTCTAGCTTTTATTGAACCTCGCAGTAGTCAAGTCAGATGCCTACTCTTTCTTTGCGGAGATCAGCAGAGGATCAGTCGTTAGACTTCTTGGATCTACAACTTCTCACTCTCGCACTCAGGATGAACTCTATGCTTAATCCGGTACCGGAATCTGATATATGCATCCGTCACACTTTCTCTTCCTAACCTTGTTTGGTTTATCGATTGGAGAAGAACTAACGGATCAACGTCAGACAAAAATGCTGAAAATATTGCTCTTTCCATGAGTCGTCATCTTTGTCGTGCGACTTGTGAAGAATCGAGAAATTCAAACTATTCAAGGCGTATGCGCGATTTGATTCATTCCACTCACTTTGTACCTTCCAGAAAGGAGCAGAGATCTAACAATACATTTCGCATTTCAGCCATCCGCTTCTTCTTAAGCTGCACCAGTGAAGGAGCGTATGCAAAAAGTATTGGTTTAATTCAGTTATGGTACAACATTACTTCAGTTTTCGTCTTCGAGACGGCCATGAGTATGTATGCGTGCTCGAGTGTTGTTCCTTTCAAATTTATAAGTCGGATGTGGTCCTGATATTACAACATATGTCCGCCATGCAAAGCACAAAAAGGGGGGCATGGACTGGTGAATGGCCAGAACACACAACTGGGTGGATATGTCGTTCCTGAGCCCTTGCTGATTCTGTCCCAACGCCTGCGAAAGTACGAAGTCTCTTGAAGAAAATACAGGTGAGGACATCACTTTGTCCTCCATTGCAATCTCTTGGCGCCATCGTCTGAGAAAATCGATGTAGAATGTCAGAGCTGCTGGATGGAGCTACTGATAAAAAAGAATCTACTGGTTCTTCTTCTTTTTTTTTTACCTTTTTCTACGATCCACTTCTTAGTTCCAATATTTTATTACATTTAATGGGCCTGTATCTCCGGCTGCGTGAACAATGAGATTAATTGTGGGGGATAGAAAAGTTCAAACCTTGTTGCGAAATTAATTGGCTCCTTGTTGACAATTATTACACAGCTGATTTTTTTCATTGTTTCTATTCCTTTGTCATTTGTTGTTTTTCGCGCATTATAGGCCAAGGTAAAGAGTAGCAATTTATTCTGATTCAAAAGAAAATGCTTGGATCTCTCCTTCTGTGGATTGGTCTTTTCTGGAATCCCATTAACTTTTAAATAATGCGCGAGTCTTCCTTGTTCTAAAAGAAAAGAGTGATGCTACATTGACCTATTTCATTTTTTAAGCACCGTTAATTAGTGGGGTTTAAAAAAGTGGACCTTATTCCTCAACGGTATTTGAATTTGAATGATGAAGTAAGGTTCTTCACATATAAAATTTAATGTTGTTAAAGTATTTTTTAACAGAAAAACAATACTAAGGTAAATTACACCAAAATTAATAATATCAGATGCTTGGGTAGGGATTGCTAGCTGCACGTGTTAACGTGCCCCAGGTTGGGGTGAAAGTTGGACAAATGGACAAACTTTCGGATAGTCAGCAAATTGGTCAAATAGACAATCAAACACTCAAATGCAGTCAAATAGTTGGTCAAACAGAGAATTAAGCGATAGGACAATCAAACAGCTAAATATATAATCGGACAATTGAACTGAACATGTTGGTAAGTAGACAATTGGACAGTCGAACATGTCCGGCTATCTAACATTGCGTGATTGCCTTGATAGTCGAACATGTCGGACTATTTAACAATTGGACAATCCAACATTTTCATTATATTAAAGTCCAAATTTTAACTACGAAAATAAATTCAAGCTAAACTTATTTCCCAAATATACTCACCCCATGATCGTGGGACCCTGGTTGTATAAGCTGAAGTTAAGGTAACAACATTTTTAATTAGTCATATACTTCTTTTCTACCCTTTGCTACATTGACGCATAAAACTGAAAAAGAAAAAGAAAACAATCCAATTAATGATCATAGTAAGCTGGTTCAGATCCAGCCTTACACTAATCAAGCCTTAAAGAGTTCTAACATGGCCTCCAATACCACCAACTAAATTATTTACATGCTCTTCGAGGACGGAATTAAATGAAAGTCCTTGAACTAGAGAAGACAGAAAACATGGCTGTATGTCCTCTGTACTTGGTACTCTCTAACTTCGGCACCATCATACAATCAGAGTTCCTCCCCACCCATCAAAGTTGGCAACGTCGCTTACAGGCGAGCAGATCCCACTGACTTCTTATATGTATACCATCTGGCTATCAAGAGGTACACAAAGAAATTTACGACACTAAGAATCGCAAGGAGCCAGTAGAAGTAGTCAAGGTGGCCCACATTCAGATTGTCCGGAATCCAACCTACCTTCCCGCCCTTCGTTGAAATGGTCGTGACAATTGTGACGAGGAGTGTACTCAAATAGTTTCCGAGCGCAACAGTCGTGAGTGAGAGTGCAGAACACATGCTTCGCATGGCATCTGGTGCTTGATCATAGAAGAATTCCAATTGCCCGATAAAAGTGAAGACCTCGGCTGCCCCCACTAAGAAATACTGAGGCACCTGCCAGAATATAGAAATGGGTAGCTGTTTACGGTCGTAGTAGTTGTTCTTCCTCACCATATCAAGCCTTATGAGCTCCAGGATGCCAGCAGCCAACATTGCGAAGATGGAGATTACCAGGCCAATGCCCATTCGCTGAAGCTGGGTGAATCCACGCTCATTACCAGTGCGCTTTCTGGCTATAGGAACGAGGATGTTGTTGTAGATCGGTACCCAGATGAGGACGCTAATGGTGTCAAAAATAGAAAGGGATGCGGAGGGAATCTCAAAGTGGGGGCCCATATGAGGATCCATCGTCCCACCCTGGAGCACAAACATGGTACTCATTTGGCTATAGACGGTCGCAAATATAATGCCGCTAGCCCATATGGGGAGTATTCGAACAATCGACTTGAGCTCCTCAACTTGGGTCACAGTGCAGAGCCTCCACGGGTTCACCATTTTCATCTCATCAGCCTCTGTCTGCACAGCTGCCTTGTCAAAGAACCTGCGAACAAGAGACAACCAACATTATATGTATAGTCTTACTCCTCACCTAAACTGGTTTGTGGGGTCAAGCTTACGACTTCCGCTGATAGCAAACTCATCAGAATTCTCATACAAAAGCATTTCTTCATCAGGAACTTATATTTTCTAAAAGATGCAACCACAACCTGTGTTAGACGACCCAAGGGGCTTCCTCCAGGTTTCTTTAATATCATTTGATAGTCTCCCAGGAAGTATAATTTAAAAAACGTAAAAATGAATGCTCTATGTAGTAGAAACAAAAGACAACCAACATTATATGAATAGTCTTACTCCTCACCTAAATTGGTTTGTGTGGTCAAGCTTACGACTTCCTCTTATAGCAGACTCCTTATCAGAATTCTCATACAAAAGCATTTCATCATCAGGAACTTTCACGTTATATTTTCTAAAAGATGCAGCCACAACCTGTATTAGACGAGTCAAGGGGCTTCCTCCAGGTTTCTGGTGGCGGTACATACGGGTCCCAGAGAAGAAAAATATCACTGCAATTGCCATTGTAACTGCTGGTATTCCAAAACCCCACCCCCAACCCACATTCATCTGTATCCAGACTAAAACTGAAGAAGCAATAAGGGCACCGACATTAATAGAGAAATAGAACCAATTGAAAAAAGAGCTCTTCTTTTTCTTTTCCGCCTCATCAGTTTCATCGAATTGGTCAGCACCAAATGACGAGACACATGGTTTAATTCCTCCGGTTCCCAGAGCAATCAGATAAAGAGCTGTGAAGAAGACTGCACTTTGCATTTCCTTGGGATGACAGACACCCTCGTGGCAGGCTGGCCTCCATCCTGGGAGAGATGCTGATAGAGTTAAGAGCGTCATACCCTGTAACCAGTTGAAAGATTTCAAGTCTTAGCACAAGACAGCTTAATTTCAATGTTCAACAAATTCAAATGCAGAACAATGTGAGAGTGGGAAATCCAGGTAGCCAACCAAAAAAATTATTGGACTTAGATTTAGTCTAGCATTTCCTATTTTCTGCATGCCAATTAAAGAAGTCAATTAATAACCATGATCCCACCTGTCATATCTAGTTCATGTGGATTTTAATCCAAGAACATGAGTAGGAAATGTACTTTTCCATCCAAAATTTTGAAGTAAAAATTATACCACACGTCATTACTTCAACAATTCGAGGATGTCAAGTATATCCCACATGAAAGAGTGAAAACTTACAATGACGTATACAATTGAGAACACGGCAATTGTGATGTATCTTCCAAAGTAAGCATCAGCCAAAAAGGCTCCAAACAATGGCATTATATAGCAAGTTCCGGACCAATTTGTGACATTATTAGCTGCTGTAGTGTTGCCTTGGTTCAGGCGAGTCTTCATATAAACGACCAAATTTGTGCCCATGCCATAATAAGCTAACCTTTCACAGCATTCATTTCCTGAATAAAATGCACATTACAAAGTTATTACCAATATCCCTTAACGTAAGGAAATGCAGCTAAAACATGATAGAATTTTTAAAACATGTACCAAGAATAAATGGGATTGTTCTATCGTTTCCAGTTTTCTCCTTGTTGGCAGGGTTTCCATGCCTATCGACTGTTCCATCTTTTGTGTATATATCGTCAGCCTCCATGATGCCCGTGACAAGTGGTTTACTATTTTTTATTTTATTTTATACCGACTGTCCACCTGCATTTTGGCAATAAGCCTCATAATCAATCGATAAGTAAAATGGAGAACATAAAAGCATTTATTGGTACATCCCATTCTCAAGTTTCAAAAGGATATTGAGAAACTTCTCTACACTACAAATATAAAGGGGACACTACCCTGCACCCTGTGCTGTCAATAGCTGATGTGCCCACTTCATCAACAAGGGATGTGGGACCTGAGGGATGAGTGCCAAATCACAGTAGTAAGGCCCATGTGAAATTTGTGTTCATTTTGATGAGTAGGACCTTCTCATCAAATCTAGTCAGAATATCAACCCAAATCAATGGCTGAAATGTGATGAGATTAAAAGGATGGGTCACACATATTGGAATGACCTCAAATGTGGTAGAAGCCCTTGATCAAGGCATTTTTAAATCCCTATTGGTCCCACACCTATCTAACACCTCTAGCGGCCTAAATTAAGAAAATAAAAATAAATTTTCTCTTGTTAATTTAATTGTGAGGTTAAATGATTCAATAAAAGTGTCCAAATAGGCCCCATATTTTCTGAGGGCCCTAATTCAATGGTCCTCTTTCAAACCCCTTGGTCCCACCCTCTACCAATATTGGGAGGGCCTACATCTACAAACTCTAGCCTAGGAAGATAGAGTGAACTTATATATACATATATATATATTAGGGGTGTTAACGAGCCGAGTATCGTCGAGATTTAAAGTGTTCAAGCTTGAGATTGAAGCTTCAATTTCAAGCTCGAGTTCAGGCTGAGTTGAGTTGCTATGCTTTGTGATCATTACTTAGTTTTGTAATTGGTGACCCAGAGGTATTTAGAAAAAATCACTAAAACAAACATGGTTAGTAAGTAGTCTAATGTGTTAGATTAGAAAATCAAATGAACTAGTCTCTAGTGATTTTGATTTTCTAATTTAGACTATTAATACATGATAAAGAGATTAAAGTTTCATAAAAAATAGTTCTAGATCTCATGAGATATATTATATAATTCCTCTAACAAAAAGCCTCATATAGTTGTACATAAAAAAAGTAAAAATGATATATTAAATAAAAAGAGTTAATACTTGGGAGACATGAAATCTATATATAATGTGTAATATATGCATGTGTATATTTTAAAAAATAATGTACTTAATGTGAGTTTAAGCTTTGAGCCAAGCCAAACACATGTATGTTTAGCTTGGCTTGACTAACTTCGAGTTCGACCTTGAACGTGAGTCGAGCTTACTTTAACACCCCATATATATATATATATATATATATATATATATATATATATATATGGGAAAAGTTAATATCAGCCCGGGCTCACGCGCGCCGGTGTGCGCCCGAGCTGATATTAACGGGACTCTCTATATATATATATAAAAGAAAGAGAGAAAGAGTCATGTTAATATGTGCTGGGAGCATGTGCACCTGATGCATATGAGCTTGATCAAGTGGGTTTTTACCACCCACAGGGAACCACAAGATGACAACTCCCATTGCACCGGGTGCATATTAACTTTTCGCAACCAGGATATACAAAGAGAAAAGATGAATGCTCTAAACTCAACAATAATACAAAGAGAAAAGAGGCAGTCGTAAGCTTGACCACAAAGTAGTATAGTCATAGATATACAAAGAGAAAAGATGAATGCTCTAAACCCAACAATAACGAAAACAATTCTTTTCTGATTTTAAATTCAGCCTGTACTTGGGATCAATCAACTGTTATGTAAACAAAAAAATCCTCGGCTTGAGATGCTAGCATTTAACATCTAAAAAAATGATCAGTATGAATGCGAGCCTAATTGAATTCAGCAAGCGTTAGAAATTGTCAAGACAAAGTTTTTCTCCGTACAAAACAAAAAATCACTGCACGGTAAGTTGGGAGAAAATGTAGCAACAAGAAACGGCACTGTTTCTATGGATCATGTTTGAGAATATGACGCGCTTTAAAAATTGAGATGAAGCTATAATGCAACTCATGAAGGATTTCCAAAAATTCTCGGATGAGTATAACTTTGCAAAAACGACTCTGTTTCCATAAATTATATTCGAGAATATGACTACGATTTTAAGAATTGAGATGAAACTCTAATGCAGTTCATGAAAAATTTCTAGAAATTCTCAGATAAATTTAATCTATCTGGAAACGGCACTGTTTCTATGGACCATATTGGAAAATAGGACTATATAATTGAGATGAAACTCTAATGCAGTTCATGAAGGTTTTCCAAAAATTCTCCAAGGAATTCAATCCATCTCGGGAATTTCAGAATATCGTCACTAGAAAAAAACCAGACCCGCTTCTTTCAACAAAAAAAAGACAATCATACTGTCGAATGATCAAAACCAGAAGCATATAGAGTGAAACCGGACTAAAAAACAGAAAATTTGTTAGCTTTAGCAGAGCATTATGCAAATGGAAGCGAAAACCAGTCCCAACCTGCATCCAGCCTCTTCACAATCTCAGGCTCGTTGAACATGGCAGCAAAAATCAATCTTCACATTAAAATATTGAAATACATAGACAAAATCGACAACAGAATACAGATGGTAGAACAGATTATAAGGAGGGATGATTCATGAAACATGAAGAAGAATGAGGGGGAAAGAGACGAAAGAAAGTACCAGGGCAGGAGTGCTGAAACCCGTGCGAGATGATTCAGTGGAACAGAATCTGGAGCATGTTCAAGACGGGAATAGAAAATAAATATAGCAAAGAAGGAAAGGCGTGATTTTGTCAACCTCAGACGCTTTGGACGAAAACGGGCAGGCCAGCGAGAGATGCAGGTGTTGGAAGAAATCTGCCAGCAGTTGGGCTTTAATGGCAGCAAATCAATCCGAAGAAGGCCGCTCCCGCGGGAAAGCGGGGTGGCTGTTATTCTCAGAGGCCGGGCCCGGTTCCCGCTCGCGGAGGTGGGAAGTCGGCCCCGCCTAGTTGGATTCCACGTCTTGATGTGTTTTGGATTCACAAATCACAACGAAGGGACTAAGTGCACTCTAATTAATAAACACACTCTAAGCAGTGGCCTAATCGGGGAAAGAAAAATTTTAAAATAATGTAAAGACGGTCAACGTCGTCGTAATCAATGCCATGGACACGGCAATTTTAAAATAATGTAGATTGATTATCTGCTTCGACGGAACGTTGTACAACGTTTCTCCTTTTTTATGTCCGGCTAATGATGGTCGCAGAAAAATTATTAGCGTTGCGCATGAACAGGTGGCGTAAAACACCATTTATTGAACCACACGCTTCATGAACATGTTTTACGTTTTTCTGACATGGGCTTGCGAGTTGGTGTGCTGCTGCACCACCTGGGCCTTATGTGGACCCACATAACTACGACATAAATTGGAAGTCGTAAAAGAAAATTGAGAGGAAATTAAACTGGGCGATTGGAAATTGTTTTGTATGCTCTCTCTATTGATATTGGGCTTACCGTAAAGAATATAGAGGAGTCAATATTTGAAATTGATGATACATATTAATATGGTTAAAATTAGTGACCTTGACGTTAATATGTTAGGCACTATCAATTTTTTAAATGGATGAGTCACATGCGTTCTACGCTAAGACTTATTTGTCAATAACGCCACGTCGCTGTTACTACAGCTAAGCATTAGCCCAAGTAAAGTAGTTTGTGAGTTTACTTTTAAGGACTACGATTTGTGTGCAACACAAACAAAGAAGGGTCACGCCATCATTGACGATACGTCCGGCCCATTCCATATAGTGGTGACAGAGAATAATGGTAATGGAGAAAGGCGGCCACAAAGAACCGTAATCATGTTCGTTTAAAGGCCGGGGAAGAGAAGAGAATAAAATAGATTTTTGTTTTGTTCTTTCGCCTACCTCCGCTCCTCTTGATCAGATCCACGACTGGATAAGGCTCACCCGCAACGCAAAGAAAATCAAATCAAAGCCAATGAGTCGGGCAGGCTCGGAAGCAGCTCCCCATTCAAAGGGTCCCGAGTCCACAGGCCCCGGGTCTTGAAGACAGAAGCGCGCGCCTCTCACACAAAAGCACACGTCTCTTGCATGGCTTTCTCCTCCGCAATTTTAGTTGGGAGGCCATGCATGTGCTGTACGAGTCCTAAACAGCGGCTGTGCAGGGACCCAGTGTGGAAGGAATCGCCCGCTTCCGCAGTCAGACAGCTGGTATACATACTACTATTCCCACTCGATTTTGGTGGGTAATTCCACTGAACCTCCGCCCATGAGTAGACCTGACGAAAGGTTTCCTTGCTTGTCTTTTGTCCTGACTTTTAAGGTCCGTTTGAATTGGTAGAAATGGGGAGAAAGGGAAAGAGAAAGAAAAAGTGAATCTAAGTGAAAGAGAAATTAAGAGATTCCTAAATATTTTTCACTGTTTGGTTAGACAAATGATGTTAGAGAAAATTAACAGTGACAATGGTGGTGGTGGTAGTAGCGGTGGTGGTAGCGGTAATGGTGGTTGTGGTGGCAATAGTTGTAGTGGTGGTGGTGGTGGCTGTGGTAGCGGTGGTGGCGGCATCGGCAATGGTGGTGGTGGCGGTGGCGATGGTGGTGGCAGCAATAGTGGTAGTGGTAGAGGTGGTGGCAAAGATGGTGTTAGCGGTGACATTAGTAGTGGTAGCAGCGATAACAATGGTGGTAGTGATAGCGATGGTAGTGGTGGCGGCGATTGTGGTAGTGGTAGAGGTCGTGGCAGAGATGGTGGTAGCAGCGGTGGTAGTGGTGACGGCGGTGGCAGAGGTGGTGGCGGCAGCGATGGCAGTGGTGGTAGTAGAGTAAGACATAAGTGTTTAGTACAATGATTTTTTCCCAAAATCCAAGGATTGATGGGTGAAAAATTTTTGGGCCAAATTTTCATTCATTTTTTCTCACTTTTCACTCTTGTTTCTCTTTCCCCGTTGCATCAAACAGTGGAAACTAGGAGATTTTAAGAAGATTCATTTCCTTTCCCTCGCTTTCCACCAATCTAAACAGACCCTTAGTTTAATGTAAACGCAATTTGTTCTACTTGGAAACTATTAATGTAAGAGACTCCGTTTACATAGGGTTATTATAATCATTTTTTATTTTTTATTTATAATAATTTTATTACCTATATGGTATTGGTTATTTTATATTCATTCCATCTAACAATACTCAGTCAGACAGTTAAGTATTAACTATTACGCCTTCTATAAAAATTCTTAAGTTAGCATAATCTTACATTTTTTAAATTATCTAAATTTAAGAAATAAGCTAAATAACAGACAACACATATATTCATTACCAATTAATTCAAAAAATTACAATATATTTAAAGATATTGATATTATAACAAAAATTGAGTTTAGGCTAAGCAAATTAAACATTAGACATTGCATTCCCTACAAAAATTAACTAATCCATTAACTTATTCATTTTTTTCTAAAAACTTTCAGTTTAAACAATTGTCTTCCCATATATCTAAATTTTAAGTCCCTTACTATCAAATAACAATAAATTAGTTTCACATATATCTAAATTTTAAGAGTTGCCTTGACTTACACTTCCAAAATTTAAAGTGACCTAAATGTTAAAACAATATATTAGTAAGTTTATCACACCTAAAGTAAGGAAAGATAGTTTAAAATAATATTATATATTTAATCCAACTTAGGGTTCTATTAAGACTCAATTAAGGACCTCCTCAAAAGAACCTTTGGGTTACTAAACTTAACCTATTAGTTCAACCTTCGGGTTAATAATTGTAACATGTCTAAATAGTAACAACTCATTAGCCTATAAAGTTCTATTAGGGTTAAGAGTGAGTGAAGGTTATTATATGAAAAAGAACATGAGGTATAATATATATATTTCGTATGCCAAATAGGTAATAATTAACATGTACATAATTTCTTTTTTTATAAGTGTTCTATTTAGAACACAGTCATAAAATTATTTACTTATTTATTTGTTAAATAAATTTAATCATTTTACTTAAATTTTTAACAGTAAGATGAATTCAATAATGCGGTAGAACAAGTACCATTATCAACCATACATTTATAATGGCTAATGGACCCCATTAACACAAAAAATATAGAAAATTGAAACAATTCTAGGGAGGGATTGAACTACATTGAAAGGTTCCATACTTTTCTGAAAAAATTCTACATACCTTGTTCCTATAGGCTGGAATGCCTAAGATTTTTCATACTTTTTTTAAAATTTATAACTTTTTTTTAAAATAACGGCTATAAATTGGGGAAAATGACAAATATAAAACTTGTAAAAACAGTTTTATAATTTAACACATCACACGTTAGTTTTTTTCATATAAATTTTTACTCATTCGATCAAACATCGTACGACCAAACCAAACATCCTCGGGCACTACTCAAAACAAACATACGAATAAATTGCTATGATTATAAACTTTAAATACAAATCTCCCCTAGGTATTACAATTGCAAGTCCAATAACAGTCCACAGTTTAATCCAAACTAAAAGTCCAGAATATATAAACATCTTAATTCTCTCACTCAATACATTAGATCGTGACACAAAATAATACTCGCAGTGAGTCAAGTGTATACTTAAGTCTAACGGAATCAATCTACCATAGAAACGAGCATCCATCTCTAGGAGCTCTCCATCACAAACCTGCAAAAGCTTCTCAAACAACGGGGCTAAAAATATGGTAATGAATATTTTCAGACTCAGTAGGAAAATACCCAGTAGGGGAGATCTAAACAGTAAAGTCAGTAAGTCCATACATAAATGCGTTCATACAACTCAAACATGAAGCAAACAAGCATATCATAATCATGCTCATACGCATACAATCACATATATCATCATGCTAAAATCATACCATAGAATCAAACTTACACAAACACCCTTATTCAGGGTCTTACAGACTTACTCGTACAATCATGCACTTGCTCATGCAACTTATACATACTTTTATGACCTTACTCGTATAATCATATACTTACTCATATCACTTACACTTACTCGTACGACCTTACTCGTACAATCTTACTCATACTTTTACGACCTTACTCGTATAATCATATGCTTACTCATATCACTTACGCATACTTGTACGACCTTACTCATACAATCATATACTTACTCGTACAATCTTACACTTACTCGTACGACCTTACTCGTATAATCTTACTCATACTTTTACGACCTTACTCGTATAATCATATGCTTACTTATATCACTTATACATACTTTTACAGCCTTACTCGTATAATCATATGCTTACTCATATCACTGGGTCATCACCTTAACCTCCAGGGAGTTACTATATGTCATGGACTTTTATGAAGGCAAGGCACATCAATGCTCATGGGGCACAAAATCAAACAGGTAAGAGTAGATCCATGATAATACTTACCTGAGCGCGCAAACATAAACACAAACACCCACACTTTAGGGGTCATACAGTTGTCCACCATAATAGGTCTTATAATGCCATAGAATTACCCACCATAATGAGTCTTATAATGCCAGTGCCACCCTTGGGCATAAATCATACAGTGTCACTCTTGAGCAAAATCATACAATGTCACTCTTGGCCAAAATCATATAACGCTCTCAATAGAGCATCAAACGTCTGAGCTTAATACAACACATAGACCAAATCTAAAACATGCATCGCTCTCAATAGAGCATCAGACGTCTAGGCTTCACACAACACATAGATTAAATAAAAAAACATGCATAGCTCTCAACATAGCATCAAATGTCTGGTGCTCTATATATCACACAGACAACATTGCGCAGGATAAACACCATAGAAAGATATGAGAAATACTTAGCCGACTCATTATCGACTAGCTCAAACATGGAACTCAATATGTTGAAACCCTCAGGTCTCAAACTCACAATGATATCTTTAGCTTTACTTATCATTTAAGTTTGAATTAAGTAAGTTATGAGGTATAATTATGCCACACAAAATCTCAAATATACTATGCTCCACTGATCAAACTGAAGCTGAGCCCGATCCAAAACCCTAGTTTGTCAAGGCAGTGGACTTCACTTAACCCGTCCATCTTACAACATAACACACCGTACACCAAAATCTTATGTATTCATACAATCTCCGCCATCCACCTTATGGCCAAAATATCTTATACAATTGTCATCAAACTAAGCTCCTTAGAGCCAAATTATTCAGTTATCACCCTCTTACTAATACCTCACTTATTATGCTTACTTTTCACTTCATAATATGTATATGCTTGTACAATTATGCACACTCTTATTGTCTAACAAGCCCCAAACATATGCTCTAATCCAAACCAAACATACCGCTCTAATCCTCGCCCATCAAACTTACATCATCTGTCTTCTGTTATATGCTTACACATCCACAACAAATCCAAACAAAAGCCTCTGTCATCTCTTACAGTCCATCGACCATACTTTTGCCCCCACACGAATACACAGATCCATCAGATAGGCATATAGCCATCATACATATATACGTTCATCACACATACATATAACATACAGATACTATTCCATACATAACTTACCAACATACTTGCTAGCCATCACTAACACATACATACATTCATACGCAGAGCTTACCAACATACACGCTAGCCATCACTAGCACACACATACAAATACATAGATACTAACTTATCCACATACTAGCTAGCCATCACTAGCACATGCATATTCTACATACGCAGCTTACAAACATACGCGCTAGCCATCACTAGCACATACATATTTCCACACGTGTAGCTTACAAATATACATGCTAGTCATCACTAACACATACATACCTCCATATACGTAGCTTATAAATATACACACTAGCCATCACTAGCGCATACATACTTCCACATACATAGCTTACAAACATACATGCTAGCCATCACTAGCACATACATACTTTAAACATACTTACACCCAACATGCATGTCATATGCATTTCAACATGACATAATTCATCTTCTTACATCATACAAACAGATCATAATCTAACATCTATAGCATTCAATCATATAGTCCTAGCATGCTCCTACTCATTCAAAGCATGCTATCATGAAATTACGAATTCAAAGCTCCCCTACCTCGTAATCGTGACATTCGATGGCTAGCATATGATGGTGGTAGCAGAATTAGCGGCCAAAAGCTTTGCCAACCTGAGAGAGTTGTTGTCCCAAGGGTTTAGGAAGTGCCGGAAGACTCATGGCCAAACGGGGTGACACAGGTCAATGTGACAAAATCCACTATCCACGGTGGAACACTAGGGCGATCGGGAGAAAGTCATGCCAACATAAGTGGCAATGTGACCAGAAGTTAATGGTGTACTTACTAAAGGTTGGCCAACTGTTGAGAAGTACTCAGTCGGCCGTACGATGTCGAAATCAGCCACAGACAGCAGTCAACAACAGGGATTTCGTGTCAACAAGGGCCCACATAAAGGCGAAGGGCATGGGGCAATGCTCAAGGATAGAGGAGAGGTGGTGGAGGACTCCGATGTCAAACTCCAATTGGTGGTAGAACCAACTGACGGTCATGAAGCATAAATATGACGCTTAAACCCAAAAACATATGCGTGGCCACATGCACATGCGGCCAAAAAATGCCACTCTAGGGGGAGATAGGTCGGATGGTGGCAGCCCAAGGGCCAGAAAGTAGTGGCCGATCGAAGCAGCAACATCGCCAATAGCCACCCACAACTAACACATTTGGTGCGGGTAGATGTGCACCTCACACGGTATAGGGCAAAGACAAGCAGCCCAATCCGGACAGAGGTGTAATTGGCCAAGTGGGCCCGACCCTTGCTGTTGTTGAGCCAGAATAGAGCCCACGATGACAAAATAGCACACTGCTCGCCAATGGCAACAACCTGAGACGCACCCAAAGCATCCAATTGGG
Source organism: Saururus chinensis (assembly GCA_035235625.1). Classification (NCBI taxonomy): domain Eukaryota; kingdom Viridiplantae; phylum Streptophyta; class Magnoliopsida; order Piperales; family Saururaceae; genus Saururus; species Saururus chinensis. The sequence goes on from CP141145.1 coordinate 42,847,009, forward strand.
CGGAGCAAGACAATAGGGCGAAGAGAGATCGAAAACGGCAACCCCCAACTGACACTAGGTTGAGGTAGGCTGGACCGAGTTTGACTGGAGTCCGTCCGGTATCTAGACAACGACCGGAAACACCAGCGTCTAAAAAAAAAAGCTTTGGACTGTGAGATGAAAATATGAACAAAAACCGACCAAAGTATCGGTAGCTCACAGCGGAGCGAAAAAAGCATGACGGCAACTCTAGTGGGTGCCTATGGGTTCCTAGCGGCTAAACAAACATAAGTCTAGTTGAGGGCGGCTGCAAACAACATCAAAATCACAACCGCATGGCCCAAAAATGAGAATAAGAGGTGTAAAAAACTGAATAAAAGTTTGGTACCTTATGGAGGAGCAAAGAGGCCATGGCGGTAGTCATATCTGGTACCTACGGACTCGTGGTGGTGAGGTAAAGAGGATCCCGACAAGAACCAGCGAAATAAGACGACGAAGAGGGTGAACAGAGCGATTGAAAATGCGCTCGAGTTTTCACACAAAACTACTGGATGCTTGGAATGTTTATAGACGTCGTGAATTCTCTGGAATGTGTCGATCCATTTCATACTTAAATATTTTTTTATTTTTCTTTTTGTGTCCCTAATACACGTTAACCTTATGTTTACGCGTTATACCTCTAAAATTTGTGTCGTAAGCGTACAGCGAGAGGCCCATGGCCTGCGACTAAGCCCTACACTAAACTCTTTGGGTATAAATATAACATAAATATACAAATACAAATGCGCTTAAGTGTTATATTTTCTTGCAAAAAATAATCATAAAAATAAAAGAAAAATTACAAAAAATCGTAAAAAAGTCATGGATATTACATATGCTATGTAGCTAAGCATTAAATTGAATGATATAAGAAAAAAAAGTTACAAATTAGTAAAAGAAGGAATCAAAGAAAAATATTACTTGTCAAAATAAATAAATAAAAAATGGGCATTTGCTTTTGAGTTTTAATTGGTTTGCTAAGAAGTCTAAGAGTATTTCCAAGAGCATGTGGACAAAATTGGAGTTTTAACTGATTCCAACCCGGGCACCATGGCTGGAGTTACCTCACTTGTATTTAATATCTAGAGTTCACTTATTATCAAATTGCCACATAGGCAATTGTATAATTGACCAATCTCATTATAAAGTTGAATAATTACTCAGTCCTCAAAAGTTAAATAATTATAATAAAATAAAACTAAGGTGATAAATCTCCCCTTACAAGGGAAGTCAGTGGATTTGCAGCTATATGAAATAAAAGGCTTGCAAACTTATGAATCTACTTAATTAAAACTTTATAAGGTATTATATCTAGAATAGAACCAAAATTTCTAATTCATATATTTATAGTCTCAATAATAACATTATAAATTATATTTTTATTTTTTATATAATAAATTTTTATTTATTTCTTAGCCTGTCGGAAATGTAATCCGGGTTATGTCCCTAATTATGGCGATCATTTAAAAGCCAAAACTCATCAAATTAACACTTTATGAAATTTGTGGTCTTATCCATTTGGAATGGCTTTGATAGCCAAGCAATCGCGGACCCACTAAGATACATCTTGAAGATGTCGATATCAACTATAAGATAGAATGTCTCTATCCTCATGCACAACCATGTGGAAAGATTGTTCATTTCACACACGCATGTGAAGTCGTATCAGTCTTTCGTAGTTGGGACATGACGTTGTTTATACGTTGATTACAACTCGTGACGGGGACAGAATTCCAATAGAATTGACTCAGAAACTATAAGAGCACGCGTCCAAAACCATGGTCCCATCTTCCTAATTGACCGTTGTCAAACTTGGAGGCCTTCTCTTATCCAAAGATTTCACAAGACTCTAAAAAAATATCAATAACGTCATGTTGTTTGTTACGATGCAAAGTCCCTTTCAATGCAGTGACAATCTTGATCGAGGAAAAAATATGTAAGATGATCAGATGTGTTGATATATGTGTAATATCTTATTTTTTGGTTACGTGTAACATAAGGGTTACAATTAATTTTTAAATTTTAAGAAGATATTAATTAAAATAAGATGGCAAAATTTCATTTTTTTGGATAGATTTCGAATAAACTAGCATAATAAGTTAAATAACAAAAAAATTGAGGTCGAGAGTGAAAATTATAATATCATTTAAATTTATAAAATTAATTTTAAATTAAAATAAATAATAAAATATTATGCTGATGCATCACCAGCTAATGCACATGACTGCGATAGGCACCGTTGTAACAACTCAATTTTTTTAAAAGTTTTGAAAAATAGAACCTTGGGCCAATAAGTGAGTTTTTGGCCTGATAGTCGTCTTTTTTAAAAAAATTAAATCATTTTGAGTTTTGTTTAAATGAGTTTTAAGGTATTTTGTAAGGCTATGAGACACACATATCGAGCCTAAGAACGGGTAAATTAGACAATAGTATCATAGGCTATGACCTGGAGAAATATGTCATGGGCAGGGCCTACTTTAAATTCACTAGATAAAATACTCGTATGTGGTCTTCTTTCAAAGGGCTTGTCGATACAAGCACAATAGTACTAAAAACGTGAGAAGTCATAGTTTGGAGCAGGGAGTTATGCCAGTTTGAAATTTAAAATTTGATTTCAAATAAGGATGAAAGAAAAGCTAATAAAAATAAATAAATATTTTTTGCGTTAGCGATGCTAATGCAAGTGCATCCAACGGCTGCGCAAGCTAGCCGCAGCATAGGCTTGCCACAAGCATGGCTAGCCAGGTTCGCATCCAATGGCTCTGTGTGACTATTTAAGGGGGAGCTCATTTTATTCACTCCATTCACTCTTCTTTTTTTATTTTTACCTATCTTTGAAGCTTTTGTTCCCTGAGATATAAATTTTTTTTAAATAGTTGAAAACCTTTGTTTGAAGTTTTTAAGATGTGAACAACGTCAATGCTTATGTTCTACTCATGTGTATAAATTTCAATGCAGAACATCACCAAATTATGCTTGAATAATTTAATCTTCGTCCATCAACCATTGTTACTCAAATTTATAACGAACACATATTACTAGAGTGTGAATAGGGATCAATTGAGTATAAAAGATAATTTTTTGAATGATAAGAAGTCTCCTACCCCCTCTTTTAGCCACCCCACCCCCAATAACATAATTAGTAAATATATATCTTTTATATATATCTAGGGTGGGCTTGCCAAAATAAGGAGTGATAAGCTCCTCATCCTTTTTGGAGGGGTACAAGTATTTCTGTCTAAATAAATTCCTCTAAAACATTTATTTATATTCACCTTGTCCTGCTCAAATATTTATTTGATGTTCGGTATCTTCTAGTGAGTCATTCATTGTTTCTTGTTAGGGCCCACAACATGATACGCATAGATACATGCCTATAGATATACCCTTAGGACACGAATATAAGTTGTGACTTGGATCCAAACACGTGTGCCACTACGGGTGTCTGACCCATATTTCTTAAGACTTCAGTGGGCGTGCATTGCTGACCAAGCCAGTTCAACACGAATGGGCCAATATTGATTGGACCAATATCATAGCCCAACAAATAGAAAGGCCCATTAAGTTGGTCATGATGGAGTAAAGAAGGCAATCGTGCACTGAGCTGGGAAGCAACAACATTAATTTTCTATGTTAGAATCTCCATAGTAATTTGAGAATGAAATGAATCTTCATCAACATGTCAAGAAGACAACTAAAAGTAGATTAATTGATACGTAGGAATTATTTACAAAGGGAAATGCTCAGCATCGATCTATTCTAGAACTCTTGAATGAGTTAAATTAAAAATATCACAATAAATTTGATAATAATGATTCGATCTATTACCCCTTAAGACTCGGTGCACCCCGTTACTCATTTCTTATTTAGCCTTCTTTGGGGGTACTAAGTCTTTATGGAATATAATCATTCATTTGATAAGATTATTAGCTTTTTATTAATATGCAACTTGCAGTTATATTGGTAATTATTGAACCAGAGTATGGGCTCGGGCCTATTGTAGTCCACGTTATTCACAGTCTAAGCTAGCTGATATGGGCCATGGGGTCAAAGGTTAGTTGGGGTAGTCACGCTGACCTCACATGAACTATTGTAATACTAATTTTAATGGAGCCCGCATACGTCACATACACACACTAGGTTTGTTACTAGGATGTGCATTAACACATTGTGGGGCCAAACTCACGAATTAAGTGTCAATAGTCATATCTGTGCTTAGTGAGGGATCGACTGTAACATAGGCTTAGATGCGTGCAGGCGGTTCAGGCTTTCACAGGCTTTGAGAGACAGAGCCCACTCCTATTGTGTTAGACCCTCAAAGAGAAACCTATAAAATTTCATCAAGAAAGCCCATTTAATTAAGCCCAATTAAAGAGGAATTAAGAGGGGTATAAAAGAGAGAACGGCACCAAGACCCTTATCCGAAGCATCTGTCTCCACCACAAAGGAACGACTGAAATCTGGAAGAACCAAGACTGGGGCAGTCGCCATGGCCTGCTTCATCCTCTCAAAGGCCTCTTGGGCTGCCTCTGTCCAAGTAAAGGCCCCTTTCTTGAGGAGGGCAGTGAGGGAACTAGCAATCATCCCATAGTGACTGATGAAATGTCGATAGTACCCTGCAAGGCCTAGAAATCCACGGAGTGCCCGGACACATGTGGGGGTCGGCCATGAGAGCATAGCGGCCACCTTTGAAGGGTCAGTGGCAACCCCTTCATGAGAGATGACATGGCCAAGGTACTCCACCTGTTTACTGCCAAAAGAGCACTTCGAGCGCTTAAGGAATAATGAATTAGCTCGCAAAATGGAGAGGACAATTCTGAGATGCTCCAAGTGATCCGCCCATGATGTGCTATAGATCAATATATCATCGAAGAAGACCAAGACAAATTGGCAAAGGAAAGGGTGGAACAAGTCATTCATGAGGCTCTGGAAGGTAGCTGGTGCATTGGTCAATCCAAATGGCATGACCAAGAATTCAAAATGGCCATCATGGGTGCGGAAGGCTGTCTTGTGGGCATCAGTTGGCTGCACATGGATTTGATGATACCCCGAGTGAAGATCAAGCTTGTTGAAGACGGTTGCCCCGGACAACTCATCGAGGAGCTCTTCAATCACCGGAATAGGATACTTATCCTTGACGGTGATAGCATTCAGTGCCCGGTAGTCTACACAGAACCGCCAAGTGCCATCCTTCTTTCGGACAAGTAACACTGGTGAAGAGAAGGAACTAGTGCTTGGTTGGATGATACCTGACTGGAGCATGTCGGCCACCAAGCGCTCAATCTCCGCCTTTTGGATGTGAGGGTATCGGTATGGCCGGATATTTGCGGCTGAAGCACCAGGGATGATAGGAATGTGGTGATCATGGGGTCGCACCGGAGGTAGCCCCTTAGGTTCGGCGAAGACATCTTCATGCTCCACCAAGAGAGCAAGTAGATCCTCCGGAAGGCTGCCTTGGCTCACATCAACAGTGGCACGCTGCTGAAGGAAAATTCCTTGAGGTGTAAACCGAAAGAGAGAGCTTACTGATTGGGCGGACTGCAAGGTGCCTGGCTGAGAACCTTGGATGCGAACCCGCTGCCCGTGTACCTCAAAGTCCATGATCATGTCATGGAAGTTCCATACAACGTCACCCAGCTCCTAAGCCATTGGACTCCCAACACCACGTCAGCCCCTTTTGTGGGCAGCAAGAACAAATCGGTTTTGAAAGTATGGCCCTGGATGGATAATGAAGCCTGCACACACACCCCAGTGCTCCGAAGGTGTTTGCCATCGCCGATCAAGACGTCGAATGGCTCCGAGTCTGACACAAAGCACCCCAACCGTTGTGCCACCTTATCATTGATGAAGTTATGGGTGGAGCCATTGTTGATAAGGATGGCCACTTGTTGCCACTTGAGGTGGCCTTGGACGCGCATGGTGCGAGGAGTGAAGGCCCCTGAAAAAGCATGAACCGAAATCTTAGGCAACACGCTGTCATAAGGGGGTGGTGCATCCGGGGGTGGATCATAATCCTCCTCATCGGCCTCCTCGACTAGTAGGCTGCCTCGGACAGAACACCGATGGTTGGGTACGAACTTCTCATCACACTTGAAGCACAAGCCTTTCGATCGCCGCTTTTCCATTTGGGCCGGAGTGAGGTGGCATATAGGAGCACCAGCAGGGCCGAAGTGCTGGCTGGGGCGGCTGGTGGGAACGCTGGTCACTGCGGTAGGGAAGGACGCTGGGCTAGTTGGGGGTTGAAGAGAAGAGCCTAGCCGGCCTCCTCGTCGTTGTCGGGCCAACTTCTCCTCTTCAATTCGTGCATGACGCACAACTTCACGCATCGACATACAAGGGAAATGACGCATCTCATCTGAAATTTCTGGTTTGAGCCCCCTTTTAAAGGTTCCAACGAAGGCGGCCATTGGCCAATCAGGGAGGCGATTCGCAATCTTCATGAACTCGGTGTAGTATGCTCGTACGGTAGTGGTTTGGCGCAGGGTGGACAGCATCTCATTGAGATCTTGGAACTCATTGGGGCCGAATTGGACACAAAGCTCATCAGCGAATGAAGTCCAAGTTGGGAAGCAGACCTCCTTCTCGAAGCTCTGAAACCAAATTGAAGCATCACCGTCTAGATGGAAAGCGGCTATGCGTAACCGTTCAGCCTCGGAGTGAGTTCCCTGGTAGGAAAAAAATTTCTCCACCTTGTATAGCTATTCCCCCGGGTCTTCATCCCCATTGTACCGTGGGAATTGAAGACGAGCCAAACGTGGCTCAGCCCCAACCCGAAGTCCTCCGCGGAAGGCAAAGTACTCCTCCCCATCATCCTCAAACTCGTGGGCAAGATTTTTGTGGGGCGGCACCATTGATGCATTTCCTTGAACATCTGGAGGGCCTCGCATATTCCAACCTGCACGTCCTCCTTCTTTGTGCTGATTAAAGGTGCCAAAGCGGACTGAATGTCCGGGATGGTGCACCTCTCTCTCAGACGATGCTTGGAGGCCGGGGGCGCGAGATTCAATGGGCTGCGAAGGTTCACCCAACTCAGCCTGCTTGGGAAAAAGTGACGCTGTGGGGGCTGCTTGAATTTGGGAAACCGCCGTGGTGAGGTGCCTGAGTTGTGCAAGGATCAGCGAGAGCAAAGAGGGATCAGCCTGTTCGGTTGTTGGTTTGGGGCTGCTCGCCATGTCCTCTTGTCCCTTCTCGGGCTGTGTCTCGGGAGCCGTTGCCGGCTGTTTGCCTCTTGCCAGGGCAGATCGATGAGGCTCCGATACCAATGTTGTGTCCGGGTCGAACACAAACGGTACCTAGCTTCACGAAGGAGAAAGGGAAGAAGCTTGGATGAAGGAAGAAGAGAAATAATTCTGAATTGCATAAACGTCCAAGGACGAAGACAACCCCTTTTATAGGAGGCGGCCAGCTAGTCCTCCCCCTAATTAGGGACCAGCTGGTCTGTTACAATCCCCTTAATTACGGACCACCATCTGGTCCGTTACAATCTTTAATGGACCGTTACAATCATTAATGGTCCGTTACAATCATTAACTAAATCCCCTTGATTACGCTTTATTACATCACAAAAGGAAATTACCAAAAAGTAAAGTAAGCCTAAAATGGAAAGTAGTGCATGGTGGGGAAGATGTCTCGTGGTGTACACAACAATCGCTCTCCTCACAAATTCAAGGACATAGCTTTGGGGCATTACTTTGCTGAGATTTCAAGCTAAGATCAAGGCTTAAGAGGGATCTAAACAAGAGATGTAAAAACCACATCCCTTCTTAATTCAATTGTGTTTAATTGTAAAAAAATGTTTGTATGAAGGCTTGAGGAAGTGCTTGGGGCTGATCAGCCCAAGTTCAGTAAGTTTTTATTCCCAATTTTTGTTTTGATTACTTGCATGTTCTGATTTGGATAGTTTATTACTTATAAAATTACAATTGCCTGCTTGTTTGTTTAGTTAATTATTTAAAAGTTTGATTTTTATGCTTTGTACCTCCCCCAAAGCCCTGGGACTGCCGCGCTTATGCTGACCAGCCACTCTACAGTAATTACAATCAATACACCGCACACCTAATTAAAAACTTCATAACAAGCTTATATTTGTAGTTTATGTACATTTTCAAACACCATTAGCTTGACGACGAAGTACACATAGCCACTACCCTATTCTCAAAGGGTATGTTGGTAAAAGAAAACACATTTTAATTTTTTGGCGGGTGGGGGAAAGTGTCATGCAATACATGTACTGGATATGGTTTACGTGAAATGTAACACATTCAGCCACTATGCTTAGCTTTCTTTATTTTTTCCATTTTATAAGCTTCTCACTTTCAAATAATCCATGATAACTACACCATCTGTCTTACATTAATAACTTATTTGGCAAAAAAATTATTTAATATCAATAGCTTTATTTAATTTAATTTAAACGATTGAGTACTCAAAAAAGAGTATTCATGAGCTTATTTTCCGTTCTCTTATAAGTAGAATTCACCCTTTGATAAAAATCACTATTTAAATATAACTATTAATATACGACAAAATATGTATCTTAGTGTTTGAAGAAGGCATTACATTAAATGGGTTAAGCCCATATCATTTAGATAGGCATGATAATATTTATGTGGGTCGAGCCCATATTACTCAAGTGGTTGAAGCCCATATGTTAGAGAAAGTCCAAGCCCATTTTGTGTTGAATTAGAATCACACATGTGAATTGGTTGAAGAAGTGAATAATCACTCACTGCCTAGTAGAAGGTGATAGTGTTGATATATAAGACATTAGTTTGGCTTTTCAAGTTAGGCCCTTGGGCTAACCTACTTTTGTGGGGGAGAAAGATGTTGGACCAATGCACCTAGATAGGCTAATTGACCATACGTGCATGCCGCTGCCGTTCAGCCGACTTGGTTTGCATGCGCGGCTGGCTGGGTTGATTGGGTCAACAAAATAATATTTTTGGGACAAATTCATTTTATTTAGTTTTTTATTTATTTAGTTTAGTTTTTTATTAACTAAAATGAGTCCGGTTTGTTTTTACTAAAGAATGTATTTGTTAACGGATAAACGTATTTGTTTGAATGAGAAAGGGTGTCTTCAACGAGACTTCCTTAATAATCATTGAAAATAATTTTTGCACTAATTTGATTTGGGATTTTTGTCCATTTCCTTTTCTGTGAGAATATAGATAATGTGGTTTGCTGCATGTACTATATTGGAGGTGCTCCTAAGTACTTGATGATTATCTTATCTTAGGCGGCTGATACCTAAGAGTCCTAAGCACTGTTAAGGAGGGTGAATTCTGTCTTAAGGACATAACGACTTATTTGATTCGATAATAATCATTCCAATAAGAATTCTCATCACAAATATTACAAAGGTACGAAAATAATACTTAGAACTATCTTAAAGTATTTACTCCCTGTATTTCATATTAATAACTCCACTTGATTTTTAAAAATAAATTAATAAAAAATAAATAGAGTTATTAATATAGTACGAGGGAGTATTTCTTAAAATATTGCCAAAGAAAGAAAGTATTTTTTCTTTAAGAAATGGATGAAGGAACGAATGAATATGTGGTTGCCAAACCATTTTAAAATGAAGCTAAGTTAGCTAACAACCGACTAGTGAGACTTTTTTCTTCCATTCATCTATTCTAATCCAAGCAGTACTGTATATATATGTACGTAGCATGCAAGGCATCTGCACCCACAGAAAAAACGACTCGGTTTTTTGGTGCATAAAACTCATCACTCTCACGATTCAATTTCCTAACTGGTAAAATAGACATCGCAGCAGATATATTGCAGCCTTTATAAGGTTGCTTTGAACGGTAAATCGGTAATGCAAGTACAGAGAAATCGAGCACACGGTGGGAGAGACGACCCCAGAAGATGGTGTTTTCCCTTCGTGCACTTTTGGTGGTAATCTGCCTCGTTCATCCATTTATTGCTTAATGCAGGATTCGCCACTACAAGCTCAATGTGAGTAGTAGATTTTGATGTTTATGTAACTTGTAATTAGCGGAGGCGAGGCTGCGGTGGTGCGCGCAACAAGCAGCTGTCAGCTTTTCCTCCTTCATTTCTTCTATATATATACGGAGGAACAACTGCCGAAAGGCTATAATGATTTTTAATGCTAATTGTATCTCATACCTACGCTTCTACTCATTTGAGATGAATATCAGGCTTACCGTATTGAGAGAGTCGAAATATTTTGTATAGTAGCTGTTAATATATGCTATTGAAAATGTGCAGCGGTGATGAAGAACACAACCCGGCCGGCTGCGTAGGTCAAAGCCCATCGTCACCGTGAATGGTCGATTCCCCGGACCTACACTCTACGCAAGGGAGGATGATACTGTGCTGGTGAAGGTCGTCAATCATGTCAAGTGCAACGTTTCGATTCACTGGTGAGTAAAAAAATGAGAGTCGTAATGTTTGCTTAAAAGTAAATTGTAAGAGATGCATGCAACTAGTCATAATCAACACAGGATACCAGCTGCACCAATGTAAATTCGATGAAAGTGATTTAGATGTAAGGAAGATTTCCGGTAGAAATAGAACTATCTTTTTACAAGTCAGTGCAAGAGAAACATTCATGCGTGCATTTGCTTTAAACGCATTATGTAATGAAGACATCTAAATGATATACATTATCTACATCACATTACCAAATTAGACAAATTCGTTACTGAGTTTTGATGTGTTATGGACAATATTAAAAGAGTAAAGGCGATTTTGAATGTTGTGGAGTTTTGATATGTGTCACAGGCATGGGAACCGACAGCTCCGGAGTGGGTGGGCTGATGGGCCTGCGTACATTACACAGTGTCCGATTCAGCCCAAACAGAGCGCTGTGTTCAACTTCACCGTCACGGGCCGAAGGGGAACGCTGTGTTGGCATGCTCACATCTTTACGGATAGGTCCCTACATGGCATGCTTACGTAATGCCAACACCAATCATAAAGTGGCATGCTTACTTTATGCCAACACCAATCATAAAGTGACACTCTCGTGCCCTTATCCGTTGAAACAGCCACGTTACCAATGAAGATGATACAGCACGTTCTTTGTGGTGCTAGGCATGCCGGGTTGGTGGTTTATCTGCACCTAGTTTTTTCTCCTCAGGCCATTCCCCACATCATTGTCATCCTGCCTAAGATCCAAGTTCCCTACGTCCCTTACACATTCCCCACACCGGATAAGGTAGAAATCGTTGTCCTGGATGAGAACAAGTTGCTCATTTATTTGTGTTATCTAGCTGCATTGTACATGTTTTAATTTCTCAATGGGGTATTACATCCTTAATGCAGGTGAATGGTGGAAGTCTGACGTTGAAGCTGTCATCGACGAGGCTATGATGAAGTCAGGTGGAGCCCCCAACGTATCTGATGCCCACACAATCAACGGCTATCCAGGTCTCCTCTTCAATTGCTCCTCTCAAAGTTGTAACAGTACAACTAGACTCAACCTTTACGTGTATAATTTGAAGAAGAAAATGCTGAAGTGAACAGAGAAATAATCAAAGTGCAATGTCTTTCCTGATCCATGCACAGAGGAGGTGTACGAGGTGAACGTGGAGAGCGGCAAGACCTACATGCTCCGACTCGTCAACGCTGCCCTGAATGGAGAGCTCTTCTTCAATATTGCAGGCCATTCAATGACCGTGGTCGAACTCGGCGCCTCCTACACCAAGCCCTTCACAACCGGCATCCTCGTTAATGCCGACCGGGCCTCGGGTCGATACCTCCTCGCCGCCTCACCCTTCATGGACTCTTCCATCCCCGTCGACAACGCCACGGGTACGCTATTCGTGTCCCCTCGCAGCGTCCGCCGTGACTTTCACCAGGACCCCTCAGCAGAACGCCACTCCTATAGCCACCAACTTCACCACTTCCGCAGCTTGAATACGAAGCAGTACCCTGCGAGGGTTCCCCAGAAGGTGGACCACTTCCTGCTCTTCACCGTTGGCATGGGCATCAACCCTTGAGCCTCGTGTGTCAATGGCAGCCCAGGTGGTGGCCGATTTCAACAATGTGAGCTTCTTGATGCTGACCACAGTGCTGTTGCAAGCGCATTACTTCAACATAAGCGAAGTATTCAGTATTCAGGGATGATTTCCCTGGGGATCCCCACTACCTTCAATTACACTGGCAATTAATGGGCCAACTAACCTTCAGACCACGAGGGGGACTAGGCTGTATCGGCTGGCCTACATTTCCAAGTTGCAAATTGTCTTCCAAGATACTGGCCTCATTGCATCCGATCGAGAATCACCCGATCCATCTACAAGGGTTTAATTTCTTTGCCGTGGGGAGAGGGCTGGGGATCGAATTTCAATTCCAAGACTGATTCTCCTCAATTCAATCTTGTGGACCCCGTCGAGAGGAACACCGTACGTCGGCGTCCCTTCAGGTCGATGGACTGCGCGCCATAAGATTTCGAGCTGACAACCCAGGTAAATAATGCATGAAATAATACGAACTTTTTTAATGCGAAATTAATACAGAAAACATCAAATGAATTTGCGATACTTTAACTTCCTACATAGAACGATTTAGATGAAAATTACATTTGAAAATGAAATTCATGGGCGCTCTGAATTAATGATTCACCTCATAAGGTAATTATCATAATTCTGCTAGTTTTGTTCCCTTGTCTTTCAGGAGTTTGGTTCATGCACTGTCACCTGGAGGTTATCACGGCATGGGGGCTTAAGATGGCATTCATGGTAGACAATGGCAGAGGCCCTAATGAATCACTGCTGCCGCCCCCTAGTGACCTTCCAAAGTGTTAATTTGGCTGCCCGGAAAGCCCCGATTTTTGAAGTTTGTGGACTCAAGAAAAATGTCCAATGATGCTTAGGCGTTGAGGCCGAGCAAATAAGATCTGAACTAGTAACAGTTAACGTTTGTCAACTTTAAAATCTTTTTCAAGTCCAACTCTTATATATGTAAAATCACGGACGAAGTTCCAAAGGATCTTCTGTTCTTTACAAGAACCAAACTACATTTTCATCCACAAATCATCAGAGCTTGAGCACTTAGTTTTGAGGCTTCTAAGCAAAAATATTATTAAAATCATACCCAAAAGTAGTAGTGTGTCTAACTTGCAAAACATAACAAAAAATTAAGGCCATTATTAGGTAATACAATACTAGGCTAGCATGCATGTGCCTCCATGAATGACTCAATTCGAAACTATCCAGCTTCGTTGCACTCTTGGCCAAAGACTCTGTTGGTAGATTGGAGAAAAAGATACTTGCGAAGCCCGCAAAGTACAAAGTGGCGGGTCATAGCTTTAGAAGTAGACACCTTGCGGTGTTGTCGTGGGTCCCATATGTCCAATCAAAACCGGAAGCACGATGGGTCACCAAACAAGCTTGTCAATTACAGCAATCATAATCAAGTGTCGTTAATATCATCAGATGGGGTTTAGAGGATCCATTTCAATCATATAACAACCGCAAAAAGCACTTGCCAAGGTGCTCTACGAGTCCACCGCCCTGGGATAAAGGCAAATGGGTGGGCTCCTGCTTGTCATTTGACTTGGTATGAATTTTGAGTTTTCACTGCTTTCTCTTTTACAATGATCATTATGCTTGACCGAAGGCGAGCTTTTTTTTTTTTGGACGTAGTTGCTTCATCTATAATTTCCTCTTTGAAATTTCCTTGAAAAAATAGCTTCAGATTCAGATCCCACCACCTGCACACCTTAGTCAAGATTCTCTCTCTCTTTTAAATCTCTTTTTCTCTCTTTGTCTCCCTTCCTTGCCGATTAGTGCGTCTTAGAATGATGGACTGAAGTACAACTAACGATGACCAAGTGTAAAGGAGGAGAAGCGACCCACCTCCAAGAATTCCTAAAATTTGGCCTGACGCAAGGGGAAGAGTTTTTTTTGTGCTCCAATTTGACAATGAGTCTAACGTAAGATACTCATGTAAGCCATAAAAAAGATATATATGTTAATATATATTAGTATAAATATTACTTATGCTAATGAGCACCGGCATATATGTCATTGATTTGAAATATCAATAACTTCCATGCATACCATATACTCCTCATTGTCAAAGGGGAGTTTGAAAAATGCTTCCAACCTACTGGCCTCTCATTTTATGTTTAACATGCACGATTGGTAATATAAGTAACTTCTATAAATACTCTTTAGCACTAAAATTAATTCATTTTGAAAAATCAAAGAGAGCTATTAAAGTGAGACAAGGGAGTATTTTTGTCATGTTAGATTCACTTTATGACACGTAAAACGATGTCAAAATATGAAATCATAGGCATTAAGATATGTAGAATGGGTTCAAATGAGTTAAAATGTGGGTGGACATATGTACCACATGAATTGCGCATTGGTTGGGTCCTATCAAAACCAAGTTAAAGGGTTTTACTCCCGTTTAGTTGTGCTTAAAACATTAATAATTAAAGTATTGCTTAAGCTTATAAGTACAATTCATTGTTTTTATTTTTGAGATACAAAAAGAATGCACAAACGTTATGTATGTAAATATAGATTAATTAAGAATAAATAATAAAAATTAGAGATAAAGTACATACAATTAACATAAATTACCCACATATATAATTATAAGCACTACAATAGCCCAAATATGCTTGTACTAAATAATTGTGAGTCCAAATCTCATGGGTTTAATATTATGCCACACACTAGAGAGGACAACAATTCTGACAGATTTTGAGCTACAAAGTGTACACTTTTTAATCAAGATTAGTTTGGCATCTTACACATTTCCTTTCTTTTAAGTAGCACACATATATTTCCTACCTATGGAAGTCAATTGGAAAAAAATATATGTATATAATATATGTACAACCAGAAAAATAAAGATCAAATCATTGAATAAGAGTTCTAAAGTGTATAATAATTTGGTATACACCATTATATTCTCTATCAACCAAGTTCAATCCCTACAAGAGAATCACAATAAATTTCAATGGTTAGATATATCCCATCATGTCTTGTAAATCAATAGAGTTAATAACAACAAAAGCTAGTAATAATCATGTTAGTTTCTGCTTCTAGTACGCTATTGATGTAGACTGGGTTCTACACAAGGAAAATTAAAAAGAAAGGCGGGAGAAGAGAGGGATTAGGGCAAAAATTAACTAAATTAACTCAGAATTTGATTGATTGATTTAGAATATGGTTGTGTGCTACAATTTATAGGAATTTAAAATAGAACTCCTACTGAAATAAAGAAAACTAAAGAAGACATTGAATTCTACTTAATTTAGGAAATAAGACTAATCGAGGAAAGCTAATTAGGGACTATATAGGATCGTAACATTCCACCACACTTCAAGGTGACCAATCCGGATATTGCCAAAGGAACTCATCTTCACACATCGAAGTAGCATCTTCTGAGAATGGTATAATAAAGTAATAAGAACTACTAAAACTATATGTCCACAATGGTGAACACGAAGTCACTTCAAAATAGCATGGGACATCGAAAGGGCTAGATCTAATGATATTGGTGGCATAATAAATGGTGACAGAGATGAAGAATTACCAACAAACTTCCAAATTTAAGAAACATGAAATATCTGGTGAATTTTTGTATCCAGGGGCAATTGGAGGCGATAAGCAACCTTGCCAATATGTGCAAGAATCGAATATGGACAATGAAAGTGATAGACAAGTTACTCGTTGAATGGTTTATGAATAGAAGTTTTGCAATAAGGTTGGTGACAAAGATAAACTCACAATCCACATGATATTTATTGTAACCTTGTCGCATAAGGTTTTGTGAATTTGCCAAGTTAAGATGAAGTTGGCACAAAACCTCATCATTAGGTTGAAGAGTAGAATCAACAACATTTATAGAAGCACAAAGTGGCACATAATGGAGCAATATAGGAGGTGGGTGGCCATAGATAAGATGAAATAAAGTTTAACCCACTACTGCATAAAAAGTAGTGTTATAAGACCATCCTACCAAAGAAAGAAAGAATAGCCACAACCATGTGTTAAGCAAGAAATTGGTCGACCCAAAGCATAACACAACCCTCCATATCGAAAAAAGCTAATTAGCAATTTTCATGGCTTGGGGTAGGATTAAATTGGAAGAAACACTTGGCTTGAAAAACCCATTTATATGGGTCATCCCTTTTGAAGACCAGAAACATTAAGTGAATTGGCGAGCTTGAATAGTGGGTCCTGATCTTTGGGAGCGCCATTGTAGGGCTAGTCGACACAGCAACGAGTATGACTTGCTCACTCATGGTAGTCTATCTCATAAAAAAAATATCATCATAGTCAAAATAATCCTCAAGAGGAGTGTAACCAGTAGATAGGGGCCAAATGTGCAAAAAGAGGGACATGACTGCTAATCTTTCTAGGTTGGATGTGCTAGGGGTGGGACCACATGAGAATAGTGGTCATGAGGGCCATGCCCAAAGGGAAGCAGCCCATAAATAGACCCGTCATCCCGAAGAGAAGCTTTTGGATTGCAAAAGTTGGGTTGGGAGTACTGAGGACATGGGGAGGTGCAGTAGAAAAGCTACTTGGCGAGGTAGGGTTGACGATCGAAGGGGTAGGACTGGCCAAAAAGAGGGGGGAGGCAGACTATTTGGTAGCTACATGAGTAGCAAATGTGGCCGGTGGCTGGGTTGTGGAGTGATCTGTCACGTGAGAGTTTAATATCTGTCTAATCAACCTAGTGGATCACTATATTGCCCCAAGTCCAATTATCTATCAAAGATAACGACTATGAAATATGACATCATTGTGTACACTTTCTTATATAGCGGAAACAACAAAAACTTAATGGCTATGCGCATTCATGATTAAGCTATCAAGCAATTAAACCATAAAGTAAGCAAGAAGACACAATGATTTAATGTGAAAAACCCAAACTAGGGTAACATACCACGACAACCACTCAACAATTAAATCAATACGTTAGCAAACAATACATTACATTGACATAAGTAAACCATAAACTTGTTTAGGCTCTAACACAAGTTTCTCTTATTCAGATCGTTGTTATTGGCCTTCAAGTCTTCTCCCTTAAGCATTTAAAACTTTATCTGCCTTGCCTTGTCTCTGTCTCCTTTTAGTCTTCAAGAAGCACCTCTTGTTGTCTTGACTTTGGCCTTGAGTTCTCTTCAATCCCATATTGAAAAAATGCTACAACTCGTCTTTGAATACTCTGTGTATAATCTCCCTTAGTTGTAGATTATATTCTTCAATTCACCATAGATCTTCAGTTCAAAGCTCAAGTGAATTATCCAAAACAATAATAAAAAGTGTAAACCCTCTTTTTCTTTTTCTTTTCTCTTTTAGGTTTTTCTCTTTGGATTTTTGTGATTTCATAACACTTAGATAGCTCAAAAAGTTGGTTTAGAATTTGTATTTGAATAGGGAATGAAATTAAAATCAGAAGATATTAATTCGGGTACATTGTCTTAAAATGATCAATTGTTCTAAATAGCGATCAATCAATCACTATTCTTAATATATACATATCCTAAGATATCAGTCGATTACAAGAGCGATCAATCGATAACTCTCAGCTTTATATTGTATAAGGCTAAAATAACAAGCGATCGATCGTTTTTCTCTTCATTGTTTGTAGCGATCGATCGTTCTACTATATTTTTATCTTTTTACCCTTTTTATCTTAAATCTTTTTGAAACCTCTGAAATCACTTTTGAAACTCTTCTAAGTGACTTTTGTATGCCAATGTGATAAAAAAAGTTTCAAAACCCTTCACATTTTTTAATCTTCGACCTTGATAAACAGGAACATGTTTGCTCCTATTTTTCAAGTTTGTCAATTGTAAATCTGGCTTGATCACAACAAACTCAAATCTAATTCTAAGACTCGTTACATGCACATGGTTTTTTGACATAATTTTGACAAAGAAATCAGCCAACAAACTAGACGTATGACTTATATGTTCTTACATCATGCTCTCGCTATGTCCCCTTGATTCGAACCTAGCCAAAAAAGAATGACAAAGGTGTGATGAGATTAGTTCTTACCCAAACCCTGGCTAGATTGAATTATATAGTACTCACTTTGTAAAAAAGTAATTACCGGAAGATAAAAGAAATTAAATGGAGTATATTATTAATTTACATTACTTACATAAGCACATAAAAACTTAGGGGAGTTTCAAGCTGGTGTAGACCTAGGGTCAAAAAGAGTTAGATAAAACTACTGAATTTTGTATATTATTATCCTTATAATGGCAAGCCTACAATTTATAGAGAAACCAACTAACAGTCCTACTAAAAGAAGGTAAACAAACTAATCCTAATCAAATTAGGATATAGACTATGCTAAGACTTTTAAGTAAATAAGATAACTCTAATCCTAATTAAAGTAGGAATATGACATTCCACCACACTCCGCATAGCCTTGTCCTCAAGGCGACCAATTAGGATATCGCTGAAGGAATTCCTCCTCCTGAATTCAAGTAGCATCTTCTGGAGAATGTTGTTGTCAAGCGATAAGAACCTCAGATATAACACGTACATGACGACAAACACGTCGATGTTCTAAAATAGCATGAGGCATTGGATGGCCCAAAGCTAATGAAATCTGTAGCGGAATCGACAGTGAAAAAGAGGAAAGATCTCCAACAAACTTCCGAAGACGAGAAACATGAAACACTAGATGAATCTGGGACTCCGAGGGCAATTGGAGATGATAAGCAACCTTGCCAATTCGCTCCAGAATTGGATAAGGACCATAAAAATGGTGAGCCAGTTTCTCTTTAGATGGCTTATGAACTGATGCCTGACGATATGGCTGATGGCGAAGATACACAAGATCACCGACTTCAAACTCATGATCCACATGATGTTTATCATAAACCTGATGCATACGGTTCTGAGAATCAGCCAAGTCAAGACGAAGCTAGTGAAAAACCTCATCACGAGTTTGTAGAGTAGTATCCACAACATTAACAGAAGCACGAAGTGGCACATAATGAAGCAAGGTAGGAGGTGGGAGACCATAGACAAGATGAAAGGGGGTATAACCTATTGTGGTATGATAAGCAGTGTTATAAGACCATTTTGCCCAAGAAAGGAATGAGAGCCATGTTTGAAAACGATCACCGAAAAAACATCCAAGATATTGCTCAAGGCAATGATTGACCACTTTAGTTTGCCCATCTGTCTAAGGATAGGCTGAACTCATGAGAAAAGAGGTACCTTGGAGCCAAAAAAATTCATGCCAAAATGCAGATAAGAAGACCTTATCTCGATCACAAACAATAGTCTTAGACATCCCATGAAAACGTGCAATATCGCGCATGAAAACCTCAGCAACAGTAATGACAGTATATGGGTGAGAGAGAGTCAAAAAATGGGCATACTTAGATAGTTGATCCACCACAACGAAGATGCCGGATTTACCTTGAGCCTTAGGTAATCCTTCTATGAAATCCATGCTAATATCCTCCCAAATTCATTCAGGAATTGGGAGTGGCTAATGAAGACCAGAGGGAGTGGTAGAATCACTTTTAGCATGCTGACAAATATCACATTGGGCCACAAACTAGTGGACAACCCGTTTAAGGCCACGTCAGGCAAAGCTTGAGTAACCCTTTCATATGTACGAATGTAATATCCCTAATATTTTTTTGTAATTTTTCTGCATTTTAATGATATTTTTTGCAATTTCTGCAATGTTCTGCAGTTTCTGGTTGTATTTTCGATAAATAAATTTTACACTTTGGCATATCCGTATTTGTAATATTCGTGACCGTAAGAGTCAGAAGTGGTGTTTCGTCGCAGGTCATGAGCCTCGATGCATCACATAAATTTTTGGCGCAAAAATCGGACAGGACATGTGAGAACAGAAGCAAGAGGAAGAGGAAAAAAAATTATATAACTCGGATCGGATCGAGCGCACCTCAGCACGCCCAACCCATGAACAGTGAAGGGGAGCTCCCTTCACTCTGTTTCTCCAGAGGCACCACCGCTGTTGGCCGCCGGCTTTCACCCAGCCGGCCTTGGCCGGGCGACGCCGTTGTCGCTTCCCTGGCCTAGCCCCGCCGAACACCGCCGCCCCTCTCCCTCTTTCCCATTTTAGGCCCAGTGGTGATTTTCAAGAATCTCTCGCCCAATCCGCCACCGTCCCCTCCTGCAAGGCTGCCACCCCATTGCCACAGCTTCGCCCCGGCCAAAGTGACGTCCTAACACCTCCATCCCAGCCTCCCCGCTGGCCGCCGCCGCTCCACTTTCTATTTTCCATTGCAGCCCAACTGAGAACCGCCCCCATGTTTTTGCTCCGATTGTTGTCACCGGTGGCTGCATGACTTCCAAACCACCGCCATAGGTTTTGCCCCAGCCAGAGCGACCTCCAGCCACCGCCGTCCCAGCTTCCCCGCCGCCACCGCCGTCCCTTTATTCCATTTTCCTATTTCGGTCTGGCGAACCAATATTCTCAGCTTTGTACTGATCTGCCACCGCCGCCGTTGCATGGATTCCAAACTGCCACCATGGCTCCGCCCTGACCACTGTGACCTCTGGCCACTGCCATCCCAGCCTCCCAACCCTCCTGCGCCGCCGTGAGGTAGCACTCCGCCACCCGTTTTCCTTGTTCTGTTTTGTTTCTTTGCTTTGCAGCCGCCAATTGTGCCGCCGGTGGCCAGCCACTATGACCTGTCGTTGGCCATAACTTGGCCCGGTGATGGCAAGGTTGTTGACCCGACCGCAACCAAGGCCATCGTCCTAGCCCAACAACCTCCTCCCCGACCCTTTACCCCTTCTTCTGCTATTTTTCGATCCGGACAGAAATTTTGCCGTAACCTTTTGCCTTGTGTTCCGGTTGTCGTCCGCAAACCACTAATTCCCCATTAGTATGCCATCTCGGGCCGACGATGGCAAGGTGCCGAGGTCTAGCCTCCCTTGCCTCGATCGGTTCCGATTCGTTTGTTTGGTCGACCCGCATTAGAGCAAAGTTACACTTTTTCTTGAGTTGTGTCCATCCTCTGCAATCGGATGTCAGACGGTATTGGGTCGATGTCCATTGGACGTGCCACTATTCGGTGACTATTGGATCCCGTCTTCTCCCAGATCTAGCCCCCGGCCATGTCAGGCCATTCATAACTCAGTGAGGCGTGTCTGTTGCCCTAATTTGGTGTACTGTTGCCCCCGCTAAATCAGGTCTTGCGTCTCTTCAATTTTCTGATTGACTGATCTATTGCAGACAGCTACAAATGTCAGCTTTACCCAATAACGGAAAGGGGTCGCTGCTCCCGACCTCCTCTAAACGTCTTCTACACACACCAAACGCCCCTAAACTTCGGGGTACACCTCTGACCACTGTCGAGTGAACCACCCCAACCTAAGGCCAACCTAGTGTCCCGCCTGACATGCGTGGACTTGGGCATATGTCCGACCGATGTGGGCTTTGCCCCGGCCCAATGACATCAAGGGCCAATAACTCTGGCCCAATTCCATCTCTGACCACCACTTCCTATGACATACGACCCAAAACTTATGGGAAGTTCCCGAATTCTGATTCTTCCAAGGGGAAGTAAAATTGTCAGTCGTTAGACTCAATCCATCGAAGGTTCGACTGATGTCGTGGCCTATCCTCCACCGTAAGCTATGCTTAATGCACGATTGTTCATACAATGAATTGGTTGTGGGTAGCATTTAGAAATGACATCACTCTTATCGGCCACCTACGCCAAGCCTTAGTGCCTTAATGTATGTTTAGGGAATGTCTACACCACTAGGCAATATGACGGTTAAACCCTTTGCCATCTTGTGAGGCTTCAACAATGCGAAATTATTGTCGTTGGATGTGGTCTGTGGTCCATTTTAATGTTTGTGGCCAATAAAGTGTTTTAAACTGTTGGCCGACCTCCAATCAGTCAACCCCCATTTTGTAGTCGCTACCATTTCTAGTGGCACGACTTTGTGTCTGTCCACCTTAGTGCGTCCAAACCTTTGGTTTCAAGTGAAATTAGTCTAATGTTAGTGAGATTAATTACAACATCTTTGAAAATCCTCGGGACACAACAACTCTCTCAGTGCGATGCTTTTTGCCGCCTATTTCCGCTATCGATGCCTCCACCGTCGTTTGCTCGCCATCAAACTCCTATGGATTACGAGGTAGGGGACCTTGAACTCGTAATTTCCTTATAGCATGCTTTGATTGTGTAGTAGCATGCTAGGAGTTTATAATTTAATATTTTGCATGTTTATGCTGATTAGAAAAGCATGTTGTATGTGTGTGAATTATATGCGTACGTTAGTAAAGACTAAGGGCACGTAGTAAGTTGCTATGAATCGTACGCATGTGAACAGAGTATGTGATCTTTGTTGTGGATTGGTGGTAAGTGATTGATGCTACGAGAAAAAGTGTTTGATTGTATGTTTGGTGAAGGAGTACTTCGTGGACTATGATGTGGATGCTATGATTGGGTGTCAGGTGAAGAATGACGTAAGATTGACAAGTGAAGGTTAGATTTGATGAGATTGAAGGATTAGTTTGGATTGAGTCGGGTGGTACGTCGGAGCATTGAGCAGAAGATGTAAGCAATGTAAGGATTTAGAAGACTTAAGGTTTTGAACATCTTGGGGGATTGTGAGTTAGTAAGAGAGAACGACATAATTGTACAGGCATAATATACATAATATGTATTGTAATGAAAGAATAATGAGTAAGGAATTAATAAGGGTTTGATGATAGGACTTAGGTCAAAAAGGGTCTCATTTGAGGAGTTGAGTAAGAATATTGAGTTTTAAGGCGGATGTTGTAAGTTGTAAGGTCGTAAGTGTATGATGGTAAGATTATCAGTATGGATTACGAGTTAAAGTAAGATTGCAGAGATGTATAAAATGGAAGTCGTTCCGATCACAATTGTATGTGCATAAGTTACCTAATATGAACCTGAATGTAAGTAACCCTAATTTTATAACGTTGTGAGGTTGAGACTGAGGTTTCGACGGATTAAGTTCCATTTTGTGCCAGTCGATAAGTAATCGACTGAGCGTCCTTTCTAGTCTAGCCATGGTGTTTTCCTGCGGGATTTAGTCTTGGTGTTGTATTCGGCCCAAACGTTTGATGCTCTATTGAGAGCGCTGTAAGTTTCTGCCCTTCGTGGGCTTTGTATGTTTTCTGCCTACCAATGGCACTATATGTTCTACCCAAGAGTGGCACTGTAAGATTCCTACCCAAGAGTGGCATTGTATATTTTCCGCCCTTAGTTGACACCATATGGCCCTTGTTAGCACTGTATGGCCCTAGAGAGTGGGCATTTGCGCGCTCAGGTAAGTAGTATCATGGATCTGCTCTTACATGTTTGATCCTATGCCCCATGAGCATAGGTGTGCCTTGCCTTTAGAAAAGTCCATGGTGTATAGTTGTTCCCCGAAGGTTAAGGCGACGCCCCAGTGGCATTCCATTCATTTCCGACGCTGGAGCTTATTAATTGTAATGAGCTTTAGTTGTCGGTAGTATGTGTACGATCGTAAGAGTAAGTTGTATGTTTTAGATTCTGAGTAAGTTGTACGTGTAAGATTTAATGTAAGTGTGAGCTTCTTTGGAAGACAATAAGAGTAAGTTTATGAGTATGAGTTTGTTGTACTAGTAAGTTTGCGAGATTTTGATTCAGATGGTAAGTGTAAGTGTAAGCTTCTAAGGAAGATGTAACAGTACATTTATGTGTAAGTGTATGATTGTACGAGTAAGTTCTACAAGTAAGTTCGTACGAATAAGGTCATACGAGTAGGTATATGTTGTAAGTGTAAGCGTACGTTTGTACGAGTAAGCTGATACGACTGATTCATAGTGTAAGTGTAAGAGCTTGTTATATGAGTAAGTGTAAGTTTGGTTTGTACGATGATTTGTATGTGTGACAATATTTATACTTCATATTTCTTTTTGCTTCATGTGTGATTATAGAAGCATCTATATATGAACTTGCGGAGTTGATTGATTCATTTTTTTTCCCTACTGGGTATTTTCCTACTGAGTATGAAAATACTCACCCCATCTTTTTAGCCCCTTCGACTGGAGGCTTTTGTAGGTCGATCGATAGTTGTTTGAGACTAGGCTTTTTCCCGTGTGGACAATTCTTCCTTGACTTTGAGCGCATTGAAATTACAGTGAAGTTATGTGGAGTTTGGTGCTACAATCTCATATATTGACTTGCATACGATTTATTCTAAGACTGTGAAAGAACTTGTACTCAGAGATGCCTGGGAGGTTTTTATTTTTAAAACCCATGGCCATGGTAGGTTTTAATCATACGCTTTTGTTTTAGGTTATGCCTGAGAACGTTTGTTTGTTTTAAGATTATTTAATTTATGAAAGTTATTTTCACACGTTTTAAATTTTGTTAATTTATTTGATTTACATCTGTGTTTTGAAAATGGAATTTAAGTAAAATTTTAAAGTAAATGTGTGGAAAAACCTCGGGTGTGACAACAAAATATCCCCTCATGAACAGAAGCAGGCGTAGAGTGACAAAGATGTAGAATATCCCTACGCAACTCGCCATAATTAGGTATCCAAAGATGGCCATGCCATAGCAGGAACCCGTCATGCAAAGTAAAATCCGGAGAGGTGAAAGGATCATCACGTAAGCGCATAACAAGGGCACACATAGCAGAATCATTCTCATAAGTGACCTGTAAGTCTTTGAAAAAAGGAAAGACAGGTGCAGAAAGAGCCTGAAGTGAGGCATCCTCATGTAAGTGGGATAATGCATCAGCAACACAATTCTCAAAGCCACGCTTATAGACCAACTCATAATCATAGCCCAACAATTTTGAGACCCAACGTTGCTGAGCAAGGGTTGCCACACGCTAATCCATTAAGTATTTTAGAGGCTCATAATATGTCCGAATGATAAAGTGATGGCCTAAAAGTTAGGGCCGCCATTTAGTGACTGCTTGGACGATAGCCAACATCTCACGCTCATAAGCAGATAGCAATAGAGAACAACCAGACAAAGCTTTGCTATAAAAAGCAATAGGGCGATCATCTTGCATAAGGACTGCACCAAGACCAACATCTAAAGCATCACTCTCAACAATAAATGTCTTGGCAATGTCAGGAAGAGCAAGAATTGGGGCAGAAATGAAGGCCGCTTTGAGTGCAAGAAAAAGCACGTTTAGCCGAATCAAACCATACGGAAGAACCCTTTTTCAACAAAGCCATCAAGGGTGCAACAAGTGTAACGCCCGTCATACTCATATCCTCTGTCATACGCTTACACAACCGCATCCAAATTCAGACAGAGCTTCTGTCACCTCTTACTGTCCATCGCCCATACCTCTGCCCACAAACACATACGCACATCCAAAGCATAGGCAAAAGCCATCATACATACGTATGTCTCACACATACGTACAACATATACATACGGTCATACATACATAACTTACAAACATGCATGCTAGCCATCACTAGCACATGCATACACACGTCAAACATGCACGCTAGCCATCACTAGCACATGCATACATCAAACGTACACGCTAGTCATCTCTAGCACGTGCACACACATTCTTACATACTTCAAACATGCACGCTAGCCATCACTAGCACGTGCATAACCCATACATAGCATACTGACATATTTGCTAGCCATCGCCAGCGCATACATAATCCACATCCATAAAACATGCATACATCTCATGCATATCAATCATACCATACAATCATGCTTACACGCACATCATGCAATCGGATCGTTACTTAACATCCAAGCATGGAATCATACAATCCTAGCATGCTGCTACTCATTCAAAGCATGCTTCATGAATTTACGAGTTCAAAGCTCCCCTACCTCGTAATCATGACGTTCGATGGCGAGCACACGACGGTGGCGGCGTCGGCGGCGGAGTTGGCGGTCAAACCGTTGCCTGGCTGAGAGAGCTGCTGTCCCGAGGATTTTAGGATGCGCCGGAACTATCACGGCCAAACAGAGCGTTAGAACTCAAAGCGGTAAAACCCGCGATCCACGGCGGCACACTAGGGCAGCCGGGAGAAAAGTCATGCCAACATATGTGGCGGTGCGACCCGAAGTCGATGGTGTACACTGAAGATCGGCCGGTGGCTAAAACGTGCTCAGCCGGCCACAAAGACGTCGAAATCGGCCGTGGACAGCACCCAACGGCGACGATTTCGGTCAACAAAGGCCCACATATGGGCGGAGAGCGTGGGGCAACGCTCGAGAACCAAAGGAGAGGTGGAGGACAGCTCTAGTGATCAACTCCACTCGGTGGCAAAGCCAACCGATGGTTAGGCGGCACGAATGCGGCGCCTAAACCCAGAAGTACACGCGTGGCCACATGCACACGCGGCCCAAAAGGGCGGGGGAGAGGGCTGAAAGGGGGCGACCCAAGGCCCACAAAATCCAACAGGGCTAAGGCCCTTAGCTGTGGCCAATCAAAGCGGCGACATCGCCGATCGCCACCCACAACCAATACCCATGGTGCGGGCGGCTATGCATCTCGCACGGTATAAGGCCATGACAAGCAGCCCATTCCAGGCGGAGTATATAATCGGGCCAAGTGGGGCTGACCCTCACTGTCGCTGAGTCGAGGCAGAGCCCACGACGGCCAAATGGCCCATAACTCGCCAATGGCAACGACCCGAGACGCACCCAAAGCGTCTAATCGGGCAGAGCAAGGCAATAGGGGCGAGGCGGGGTCAGAAACGGCAAACCCCTACCGACACCGGGTCAAGGTAGGCTGGACGGAGTCCTACCGGTGGCCGGATGACAACCAGAAACCCACCGGCGTCCAAAACATCCCACGGACAGTGAGATGTGAATAGTAACAAAAACCCGACCAAAAGATCGGTAGCTCACCATGGAGTGAAAAAAGCATGGCGGCGGCTCCAGCCAGTGTCTATGGGTTCCTAGCGGCCAACTAAACATAAGTCTAGTTGAGAGTGGCCGCAAACGATGTCAAAATCGTACACCCACAGTGCAAAAACGGGATTGAAGGAGAGAAAAACCCGAAAAAAAGGTTCGGTACCTCGTGGAGGAGCGAAGAGGCCGTGGCGGCGGTCATAGCCGGTACCTACGGACTCGTGGCGGTGAGGCAAAGCGGATCCTGACAAGAATCAACGGAATCCGACGACGGAGGAGGGAGAACAGAGCGACCGGATATGCCCTCGGGTTTTCTCTTCTCCTCTCAGAACGCCATTTTTTTCTTCTGTAAGTTTCTGGAACGAAACTTACTGAAGATGGCTTTATAAGCCGTGATTTTACTATTCACCTTTTTTATTTTTACATCTATGTCCCCAATGCGCGTTAACTCACTGGTTACGCGCTATAGCTCCAAACTTCGCGCCGTAAGCGCGCAGCGAGGCCCGTGGCCTGCGACTAAGCCCCACACCCGACTCTACGGGTATAAATATGGGGAAAAGACACAAATACCCATACGCTGAAACGTCACATTTTCCTGCCGAAAATGACCAGAAAAATGGCAGAAAAATCCCAGAAAATCGTAGAAAAATCAGGGACCTTACATTCTTCCCTCCTTGGAAAAATTTCGTCCCCGAAATTTCACGATCAACTTACAACGTACAGCTGAAACAGCAAAACCTCGGGGTATCTCTCTCATGTCTGCCGGAACATCCCAAGTCACCAACTCGGGAGTATGATATTTGCCACAATATCTTCGCCACAGGATTGACCTTTGTCATCCACAACTTACCTTATCCATCAAAGGATCTGACTGAAGTGCTCGCAACTCAAACTGGAGATCACTTCGCCTCCAATTAGCATAACTCACTTATCAGCTTTAAGCTGTCTGAAGCCCTTGCTTGGCTAACTTCAACATGTCTGCACAGAGCCAGACAACTCACAATTGAGCATCTACAGCTCACTTACCTCGGCCCAACATGCCAACGAATCAAAAATGTCTTTTCCTACAAGACCTCCCAAGGGTCATCCAACCTGAGCAAGAGACTTATCCTCAAAAGTCGCTCAGTTCAACACACAACGTCGATGCATAAACGTAGTAATACAACCTACTTCATCACCGACACAAACCAACATACACCAAGACCATACTCTTGGTCAAGCAAATCCTCTTAAACACAAGTTCTGTAAACTCATCCTTGAGTTCATTCCACTCTAGCAGGTCATCCCGCACAATGCCCTAGAGGTACAAAGTGCATTAAGCACTAACTCAACAAACTCCACCATTCTCTTCGGCGGAAAACACGGTAAGTCATCAGAGAACATGTCCGGAAAAAAAAAATCACAGACAATGTCTACCCCTTTTAGACTAAACCCTGAGACCACATCTCAAACAACCCACCAAAAGGCTCTGCAGACTTTTAGTCATGCATCACCTGGCCTTAACGGTTCACCCAAAGCATAGGGCTGACCGTTACAAACACCCTGGATACGACATTCGAACCTTCAGGGCACACAAACATCACTTGTTTCTTATGACGGTTACCACTACTCTCTGAGCGGTCAACCAATCATCAAAACCACACCAAACTCACACCCTCCTTCCTCAAAATCGTAACCACCACACTCACCAGTGTCGAAGTAGTTACCTCAAAGGCCGTCCACAATCTTGGAGGCTCAAAATCTCATCCTTTAAACCAGCTCTTAACCACAAATCTCCGGAAGGAGGTGGAGAGAGTCTCAAATTTCCACCGCATACAAACTCCCTTGCCTCTAGCAAAAGGGATTTCAAAACCTTCCGACAACGAAGGTCGCAGAAACACACTCCATCAAGGTCACAAGCTGACCAATTAGGAGGAAAATACGTCTGACAGATTTTCACTAGTCAGAACATAGGTGGCCATAACCACTCTCCGGTCATCCGGAGCTTACAAAACCTCAACGAGGTGCTTCGTAACCTCAAATCAAACACTAGCAGCTTCTGGCTCTCTAAACAGCCGAGAAAGGTGCTAGCCAACCTTTCAGAAACTCAACACAAACAAAAGCAGCCAATGGCTCTCCTTAGCCACTAAACGTGCGATCCAACCGACCACATCTCTCGGCGGTGGAGGCACTTCGGCTCAACTCTGCCCAACGGCAAAAACAAATGGAATCAAGGGAAAACATTCACCTTGATCCATTCCAAAACCAAATCTCAGCTTACTCTTACATGCCACGACTCTGGACTTGCGACTGTTATGGACTTTAGTCAGATTGCCTGGGCTCCGATACCAACTGTAACGCCCGAGATTTTTCACACATTTTCCTTAAAATTCACGGAAAATTTATTCGTACGTGTGTTTTCGAGTAGCGCCTGATGATATTTGCTTTGGTCGTACGATGATTGACCGTATGTGGATGTTTAATGTTTTAAATTATAAACTGTTTTATCAGGTTTTGGTTTCGTCATTTTTCCTCCGATTTACAGACGTTATATTGAAAAAATTTTCCGTGAACTTTAAGGAAAATGTGTGAAAAATCTCGGGCGTTACAACAAGAACCCCATAGGAGGAGATGAAACGTCTATAATAACTGGCAAGGCCAAGAAACCCTCTGAGTGCACGTGGAATAGAAGGTCGAGGCCAATGTTGAACAACATAAATCTTGCCTGGGGCAGTGGCAACTCCATGTGCTAAAATAATGTGGCCCAAATATTCAAGCTGTTGGCAACCAAAAGGGCACTTGAACTGCTTCAAGAAGAGTCGGTGCTCATGGAGGAGTGTGAAAACATAACACAGATGTTGTAAGTGGTCCTCCCAAGTAGGGCTATAAATCAGGATATCATAAAAAAAACCAAAACAAAGCATTGTAGATATTGTCGAAAGACATCGTTCATCAAGCACTAGAAAGTGGCAGGGGCATTAATAAGGCCAAAGGGCATGACTAAGAACTCATAATGCCCATCATGAGTACGAAAATCTATCTTGGAAATATTGTCTGGATGCATACAAATCTGATGATAACCGGAACGGAGGTCCAACTTTGAAAAGAATTGTGCATCAGATAATTCGTCAAGTAACTCCTTGATGACATGAATGGGGTACTTATCCTTCAAAGTAATAAGGTTAAGAGCCCTATAGTCAACACAAAAGTGCCATAAACCATCCTTCTTGAGGACAAGGAGGACAGGAAGGAGTACAAACACTAACTAGGCCGGATAATGCCGGAAGATATCATCTCGCGAACCAAACATTCAATCTTTGCCTTCTAGACATGTGGATAGCGGTATGGGCGGACATTAGTAGGAGAAACACCAGGCTGAATAGGAATCTGATGGTCGTATGAATGGACTGGTGGTAAGTCCTGTGGTTCCTCAAAGATGGACTGATGCTCATCCAAAAGAGTAGCTAAAGCGGGCGAAGGATCGGTAGGCTGGGGAACGACAATTGTAGGGTGGTACTATAGCAAGAGGCCATGACAATGATAATGAGAAAGAGTCTTCAATCCTTCTGCAGACTAAAGGCGACCCGGTGGATGAGCAGTGATACGCACTGGCTCACCCTTATAAGTAAAATCTATAGTCATACGATGGCAGTCCCAAGAAATAGGACTTAAGTTATCAAGCCATTGAACACCAAGAACAATATCAGCCCTCTTAGTAGGAAGGAGAAATAAATCCATAGTATATGCCTAACTCTGCAATAATAATTCCACCTTGGTGCAAACCCCATAACTCTTGAGACAAGTTCCATCACCAATCAACACATCAAATGTCTCAGAGTCCTTAATGGAATAGCCAAGGTGACGAGCCACTCGATCATTAATGAAATTATGAGTACTCCCACTATCAATCAAAACAGAGACCAGTTGCTTCTTAATCAAGCCCTTAACACGCATAGTAGGTGCAGTATAAGTGCCTAAAAAAGCTTGTAGGTAATCTCCATATCACATGCCTCGATTGTCTCAGAGGGAAGCTCGTCAGAATCAACATCAATATTCTCCATGAGGTCCTCGTCAAAACACTCATCAATCATAAATAATTTCCGAGTCATGCAGCGATGCCCAGAGGTATATTTCTCATCACAATTATAACATAAACCCTTGGAAGGAAAATCAGCCATCTGAGTAGAAGTAAGATGAGTAAGAGGAGGAGTAGATACAGAAGGACCCTGAAAAATGGCTACCGTGGGGCGGGACGGAAGAAGCCGATGGGCGTGAGAAAGTAGAGCGATTGAGCTGGTTTAAATTCTCCTCACAAACACGAGCCATACACATCGTTTTTGTCAAAGATGTGTGTGGAAAAGTCTGCAATTCAGCCTTAACATGGGGCTTAAGACTGGCTTCAAAGACTTTGATAAGGGCATGCTCAGGCCATCCGTGTATGCAGTTCACCAAGCGCTCAAACTCATCCTGATAGTCCTGGACAGATCCCCGTTGGTGAACATGAGGCAATAAACTATTAAAATTATGATGAGTCCTACCAAAACGGAGGAGGAGAGCATTCTCGAGTTCATGCCAAGTAATGTCCGGATGTTGAGCAAGGAACTGGTTGACCCAATGCAGAGCACGATCCTCCATATGAAATGAGGCTAATTCGCACTGTTCATGAGCCGGAGTGCAATGGAAGTGGAAGAAATGCTTCGCCCGAGAAACCCATTCATCTGGATCGTCGACTGGAAAAGTGACACAAATTGGCCGCTCCTGAATAGTAGGGTTCAGGTCAATATGATTAGCGCTTGGTGGGATCTGCCCCAACCGACGTCGGTGAAAGAAAGGGAAGAGGAAAGGTGGCGTCTTTGTCAGTGTCATAGGGTAGCGGTGGCTCAGTGGGCGGTTCTGCGACTACAGAAACTGCAGGGTGCGTGGGGCCAGTGGGGTTTGACGACAAGGCAGGGATGACTGACAGAGTAATGTTCAGCAAACGGACAATTGGGCCGGAGTCCGGTGATGATGGCGGGGATGCTTGGTCGTGACTGCACTTGGAGCAATCGTATGGCATCAGCCATTGCAGTGATGGAACGAGATAGCGAACTGTGGGAGGCCTCTTGAGAAGCTCGTGCAGCAACGATAGCAAGCTTCACATCGGGTAGTTCTAAAATCGTCGTCTTCACATCGGTTAGATCCAAAAGCACTGTGTTGATTTGTGTTTCTAACTGTTGTGTGCGAGCTTGAAGGCGAGCTGGGGAAGAATCCATGACGGGCACGTCACGGAGAGATGATGACTCCCCGCTAGTGGCCAATGGCCCGATAGCGGGTGTTGGGTTTGGCCGACGTAGGGAGCTCTTCTGTCATGATTGGGTCATGGCAGAAGAGGGTGAGAGGGTGCATAACAGAGATCGAAATTTCTTCAGCTACCAATGGTGTAGACCTGGAGTCAGAAAGATTTAGATAAAACTACTGAATTCTGTATATTATTATCCTTATAACGGCAAGCCTACAATTTATAGAGAAACCAATTGATAGTCCTACTAAAAGAAGGTAAACAAACTAATCCTAATCAAATTAGGATATAGACTATGCTAGTTCTTTTAAGTAAATAAGATAACTCTAATCCTAATTAAAGTATGAATATAACACAAGCCTCAAAAGTGACAACATAGTTAAGTGTCATAGTTATGCCACAAAGTTACAACATAAGTCAATTAAAGACTATCCCAAAACATATATAAATTATCCACCACTCCATGTGCATCTAATCTCCTTCGTGCTAGTAAAATAGATCATCCTAAGCACCTACATGGCACAACCATACAGAGGATCCCCTATGGATATCCCAAAACAAAGCAACAAAATAGGGTGAACTCAGTAAGGGTTTGAAAACATAGAGCCCATATTAGTACCAAAATATAATTTTTAAGAAATATAACATAAATCTTATTCAAAACTGGTGTTAGTAACACAAGAACACATCAAATCCCTTACACATACAATATGTACAAATATCTCATTCACACACAACCTGTACATTTAAGGGTTAAAATCTATACACATTATTCATAATCAAGTGTCATGATTCATACACAACTTGTGTGAATAAGCACCATAATCCATGCATAAAGCCATTGTAAGGAAGCATCATAGTCCCTACACAAAAACTATGTAAATAAGCATTATAACCCATACACAAAAACTGTATAAATAAGCATTATAATCCCTACACAAAACCTATGTAAATAAACATAATAATTCATACACAAAACTAGTATAAATATCATAATAATACATAAATCATCAATGGGGAAATCCCGGTACCCAAAGATACTGTATAACTGCTTATCCTGTATTCCTAAGTTGGAGACACCAAAAACAGTTTGCAAATCCTGTAAATGAAAAGGGCCCCTAATTAGCCGGTGCCCAAGGACAAACCGGCCTTTAGCTTACTTCAAAGGTCTCAATAAGTGCTCTCACAATAGCATTCTACTCTTCTCAACCCGGGAAGGACCCACACTTTTGCATATAAAATCGTACCCTTTCTATAAAAAAAAGCCCTCCCTTTCGGACATAACGCCAATTTATTCAAATCTCTAATACAACTAAACCAAAAAACTACAGAATACTACAGCTAATCACAGTTAAATATGGTTTAACAAATAATTTTTATTATGTTTGTAACATGAGTCATATGTGAATAATGCTAAGTGCATGCAAGCATAAACATTCATGCCAATGAGTAGTTCTAATATGCAAGAGACATAGTTCACGAGTGGATAATATGGTCATGTAAGCATAAGTGCATGAACCCCAGGTAGTCATGTTCATAAATGCTCTAAAGTACATAGAACATGGTCCATTCATAATTAATGTTGCATGTGTGCAAACATTCATATTTTAACATGACCATTCTCTACTGATGACATGAAAAAACCCTCAAATCTGGCTTAAAAATAATCATGGAAGTCGGTTTGTACTTAACTAATCGATCGGCCTCAAGGGGCAATCGATCAGGCATGAAGGAATATTTAACAAACATTTTATCATTTTTGTAACACCCCTCATATTCATAATGATTTTTGAAAACATAATGAATTTTAAATACAATTGCCAAGGATCACCGTGTACCAAAAGAGTAATTACAACATACTTTGTATTATACAAAGATTTTCAAAATTGGGTATAACATGCCTTTATACATCAATCAGTACAAAATTTACAAAAAAAATACAAAAAAAGTACAAAAACTGTAATTTTACAAAGAAAAACTCTTTGTCGACTTCTTCATATTCAAATCATACACCTGCAGAATCTGAGGGTGGGTGAGTAAATTTATACTCAGTAGGCTGAATTAAGTACTAAAAATATGCACGTAGAAATATCATGTCATCTTTCTTTCAAAATCTGAAAGCATTGTCACAGAATATTGTGATACCAGACGACTTACACCCACGCTTATGGGGAAACGGGAGACGGAAGGAAAAGAAATTTCCCATGATATCCCAGTCCTGTGTGCACTGAAAGCCAAATTTGGCGGTATCCGGAATCATCATAATAATCCTTAGTTTCGAAAAACCAAGGACTATCTAGAGGGTACGGTTACCCAAAACTCGAAGAATTTTTTGGAAGGAGGAGAAGCATTTAAAGACAGAATTTTCTTTCAGAAAAATCTTTAACAAAGCTTTGGCGAGTCAAAATCTCAGCATACAATTAGAGTTTAAAGCCGCCTACCTATAAAGCGTATAGAGTATAAGAAATCCCTTCGTAGAAGATCCTTCCTTCAAGCGAGAAATTCGGCAAAATAATAGTCCCAACTTGTAGAACACCCTCGATTTAGTGGGGTACAACTTTTGAACATGCTGAAAAGGGTTTGAAACTGTCTAAAAATAGTAAAAAGAAGAAAGGGGAGGATTAGGGACGTGGTAGGTTTTTTGGATTTTAGAGAGGTCACCTCGAGAAAATAATCATTCTGGTGCATAGAGCACCCTTGATTTAGTAGGAAACGGGTCTTGGTCCATGAAATTCGGACTTAAAACGGGTCAGGAATGGTGAAAACAGTGAAAGGGTAGAAATTTGAATGTGGGTGAAGAAATGGCCGGAAAAGGGTTTATATAGGGGAGGAGGGAGGTGTTTTCCGGTGGGCACCATTGCGGAATCGGTTGCGCCGCCAAAAACGGTGGCATCGCAGCCGAAAACCACCTGTGTGATGAATGCGCGGCGTGACTAATGTGCACATTCGTGTGCCGCGCGGCGTGCTGCGCCAAGCCGAATTATTTTTTTTAAATAAACGTAACTTTCTATCCCGAACTCCGATTTACGTGTTCTTGGTATCATTAAGCTCGTATTCACAAGCCCTACGAGACTAGACCACTTATGGACTAGTTTACCCGCATTTAAGAAGTGGGTCCTGCCAGTAGATCACATTTCCCAAGGCCATAACTTTTGTTTCTGGTCTCAAATTTTTATATTTTTAACTCATTACGCTCATCTCAACGAGTTATAACCAAACATAGGAAATAATAAAATTTATAAAATAATATATCAAAAAAATAGGGTAATTACAATTTTGCTGATCGATTGGGCATCCCAGGCAATCAATTGGCTATCGGATCAATTGGCCAAATAAGGCGATCGATTGACTTGCCTAAAATATAAAATTGTTGTTTGGCTGATCAATTGGCCTGCATGGGCAATTGATCGGTTGGCCTAGAAACATAAGGTAGTTCTATCTTGAGCATGAAACCAATCCAAATCCACCTCAAAACTCCATAAAAATTCATGAAACTCCAAGTAATCATCATCTAAACTTTAGACATTATAAATCTAACATAACTCATGCATATTCATGTCAAAACAACATTAAAATACCCATTCAAGAATATTTAAGCTCTTACATGCATATACTTCAAGAACATAAATCCAGCTACAATTATGGTGTTAATGAAAGTAAAATCATCAAACAAAAACCCCTTACCTCAAATCAATTTGTAGACTATTAAATCTCCTCACAAGCTCAAGGAATCTCTACCCAACAAATTAAGTCACAATAGCCCTAAGCAAAAATCTCACCTTTCTACCAAATAGATGTTTAAAGCCACTAAAAGATAATAGATTCATCATTCTCTTATGCCAAAAACATAAATCACAAGACTAGAAGTAAGAATCAAAGCAAAACATGGGTAAAATAATGAACTTGAGGAGAAAAGGACAGCGATTACATTCAAGTGAAGAAGAACAAGATATTAAAGGTAGAAATACAAGAAACCATGGAGAGATTTGATTAATTTACTTTAGATTAAGTTCTCTCTTCTTGAGAGGGGGTAGAGCATTCTAAACCCTTCAAAAATCTCAGCTCACCCCAAGTGGTAGGGATAACCAATGCAAGTATTTATACTAAAGTTGAGCAAGTGGACTTTGGAATACGCCCAACAAAGAAAAATAGACCAAAATGAATATGACAAGGCTCAAGCCCATCTAAGAGGTCAAGTGAAGGTCGGAGGCCCAAGAAGTTGGCATGACGACATGGATGAACGTGGATCATGGAGTGGGGTCCACTTCTTTAATACAAAGAAATACTTGGAAAATTGCAACAATTAGTGTAATAAGTTGGTGGTTTATATTAGGCACTAATGTTTTCCAACTAAATTCAAACCATTACACAACTAAAGCAAACAATAAACCATTACACAATTCCTAGCATGAGTAGATGCACCAACTGGAGAAAAGAAAAGGCCAGGTGCTGTTGAAATGGTTGCGCGGTGGCCAATTTGGAGATGGTCAAGTCTTTAGATGTCGTCGGTGGAAGAGAAAGTAGTGGGGAGGCTACAATTTGGCTAACTGACAAAGAAGCAGCTAGAAGCGGAAAGGGACGTGCGACAAAGAGTCTCGAGGTAGAGGTGAAGGGCGTCGCCACATGTCACCGATGGAAAGAGGTTGTGCAACCAAGGGCAAAAGCAACATGAAGGTGTCATCAGATAGAGGAGAAAAGTGGCTAGCTAGAGGAGGTATCGCAAGGGCTGAACCAGTGTCAATGGGTATAGCAGCGACGAGTTGATCTGCAACCAATGGGCTGGTCGTTGGTGGAACACTAGAATGTGCAGGGTCGGATGAACTAGGCAATAATGAGGGAGGCAATGCTTGTAGAGAAGGGCTAGTCATGCTAGCTGGTGCAGCTGCGGTAGCTATGCAAGAGAGATCTAATGAACGCAACGACTGCATATGTACAACAAGCTACAGGGAGGCCGAGGAGCACATAACCTTGCCAAAGTAGTATCTCCTCTCGTCTTGGTGCTCGTCAAGCTGATGAGACATCTCTGCTTGGTTGGTGGCAAGGGCGGTCTTAAAGTTGGTAAGCTCTGAAACTGTCACTTGCATCGAATATTTGAATTGTTGTGTGTAGGCATGAAGGCTAGCGTGGGAGGAGTCTGAGATGGGCATGTCATAGAGGGTCGAGGAATCCTTTGCCGCGGGAGAAGATTTGGCACCAGGTGGCGGACTTTTTCAATGCATCCCAGTAATTGCAGTAGTATGGTAGGTGGGCCATCATAGGGAGCAAAATCTCACTTAGCTACCAATGATGTAGACGGGGAGTCTAGATAGGGAAAATTAAAGAGAAATGGGAGAAAAGAGAGGGATTAAGAAAAAAAATTAACTGAACTAACTCTAAATTTGATTGACTGATTTAGAATATTGATGTTCACTACAATTTATAGGAATTTAAAATAGAACTTCTATTGAAATTAGAAAAATTAAAGAAGACATTAAATCCTACTTAATTTAGGAAAGGTGACTAATATAAGAAAGCTAATTAGGGACTAAATAAGATCATAACAGCTATGTTATGTGTCATTAGTGCAATCTCTATATAAGGTCATATGCATTTGTAGTAGGGCTTTGTTGAAGTATGTTGATAACCATGAAAAGAATGTACTTGAGATATGATAGCTATATACATCATCCCTTGTGGGTGATATAAGAATAAATATAAAATTTTGTGGGTTTTATAGATATATGTAAAAACTCAAGGGTCAAATAGAAAAAATTCTCTCATCAAATACGCGTTGTTAGAGAGAAAGCGACCCTTAAATTTTATCAAGTCAATTAGAGGGGTGTTAACGAGCAGAGTATTATTGAGCTTTAGAGTGCTCAATCTTGAGCTTGCAACTATAATTTCGAGCTCAAGTCGTGCTCAAATTGAGTTCGAGTTGAGTTCGAACCGAGTAGAGTTGCTAGGCCTTGTGATCATTGCTTAGTTTTATAATTAGTAACCCAATGGTATTTAGAGAAAAATCACTAAAACGGACATAGTTAGTAAGTGGTCAATGTGTTATATTAGAAAATCAAATGAACTAGTCTTCATTGATTTTAATTTTCTAAGGAGGGAGTAAAATTTTATAAAAAAATGGTTCTATATCTCGTGAGATGTATTATATAATTCTTCAGCAAAAAGCCTCGTGTAATTATATATGAAAAAAGTAAAAATGATATATTTTATGAAAAAAGGTAAAACTTGGAGACTTAAAATTTATATATAATGTGTAATATATGCACGTGTCTATTTAAAAAAAATAATGCACTTGATATGATTTTATGCTTTTATCGAGCTTTGAGTTGAGCTGAACACAAGGATGTTTGAATTTGGCTTGACTAACTTTAAGTTTGAGCTCGAATGTGTGTAGAGCTTTCAAGCTTAATTTAACGACTCTATGAGCTAAGTCACTAGAAATGAATTCTAGACCAATGTTTATCACCTTAAAAGTAAACACCTGTGGGCGCTTTAAAAGTAAGAAGCAAACACCAGATTTGAAGTAAAGAGTATTGGGTTATAAAATAAACAAAATAAGATTTTCATTTTCTAACTGCTAAAGCCTTTGAGAAACACAATCATTTCGTTGGAGGCAGTTGTACACCAATTTTGTTTAGTTGGTTCTAAGTGTCGCACTTGGTGGACACTTATACTTAAGGAGGGGTTTTGAAATATAAAATAAGTGAATAAAATTTTTATCTCCCAATGGCTCCACATTTTGGGAAACACTCTTATCTAACCTAAAAAGTATGCCCACGCACTTGTCCTCATTCAACCATTCTTCATAAGAAACCAGGAATTTTTGTGAGAGAGGAAAGTGGTTTGTGATTAATGAGAACAGTCTCATGGCTTGCAGTTGCCGGGAGACGGTGTAAAGGTACAATGTGCATGCATAGCAAATTAGTCGGCAATTCGGTTCCATGAAAAAAAGATAGAAACGGTCATGTCTAATGTTTAACCTTCTTTCGAGAGAGCTGGGCCCCTAAGGCCTAAAGTTTCTTACAAAAAGATAAAACATATACATACCTCTTTCAGAATTTCAGGGCTGAAGTACTTCGTGATCTATGGTAGATAGATTTGCTATCCTGGCTGAGTTCGTCAATGGAAGAGCATGACTCAGTTCTAGATACAGTTCGTCTCTATATCTAGAATCACCGACAGTCTCTGTGCAAATGAAACACTAATATGCACTTATCTGTCAAACGAAAAACACTTAGAAGCTTTAATAATAGTGGCAGTTATATTGAGAAGAATATTAAAATGAACAATGCACCAATACCCTCCCTCCGAGCTTGTGTTTAATTAAACTAATTAACAAATTTGCGTTGTTGCATTCCTAAGATTTTGATTCTCAAGTGGAGAGATGTATTCCCAATATACTGAAATTTACATTCATTGGCTAGCCATTAGTGCTGGCCCTTGAATCAGAACTGCACCCAAGAATTGACGGTCTTCTTTGTGCAGTAGTGGAGTGGTTCTATTGAAAAAACAATAGCAAGTGGAAAGGGGTCACCCACAACACCAGTGCTCCCTGTCATAGTTTCATTGTAACTCCTACCCAATCGCTATATTCCAAATCTGTTCCACCCAATTGCCAATTGTACTTGCTTTGTTTATTCCCCATCAGCTTGATCACAGATTGAATACCATCTTGTGAGATCTTTCAACCTCGAAATGAAGTTAAAATGTGAGCGCATGACCCACTAGTTTAGTACTACCCAAGTGGGCATTGAAGGAAGAACCTTCCCACATGTTTCTCCTTCCAAAATTTTACTAGTGGAAACATGTCTCATGACTACGGTATCATAAAACTGTGTGTGCGTGTGTTCATGAATGCGTGCACACGCATACCAGAGCAAACCCAACCGTAATTCTGACCTGTGCACTTGAGCAAAGAATCTTTCCATCAATGGAAAGTCAGGGTCCACCAGCCAACCTGTCACGTCTTTTCCAACGACATGAGCTTGCCCTTTCAAGGAGGTGAAGGGAACAGTACATTACACGAAGCTAATTCCAAGCACCTGCAAAGTCACATTGGATTCGGTAGTGGTCAATTTTATGTTGTCCGGTAAAACCCACTTTCCTATTCCATCAAAGGTAAGGCCTATTGTACAGAGAAAATAAGTAAGAAAACCGTTCTCCATCTTGTAACTACTAAATGGCTCTAGTTCTCTGCTAAGCTTGAAGCCCTGAATACAATACATAATTGAACATTTCGCTTCAACTTCTTGTTTTTGGTTTTGTGCTTTTAATCACACGTTTAACTCTTCAACTTATCTCTATTTAAAAAAAACACGTTTACTGATATGCACATTATCAATGTGCCACACGTTTAGTCTAATCATAACTGATACACCATATTTGAAGTAGAAATCATCATACAAATATCAAACCTCGTTTCTAGAGAGTAGATATACTACCGGCAAACAAAGACCAACCTATTATTTGATCAATATTTTTGAATTATGTGCATTTACTCTATTAGTAAGTGGACCGAATCCTGCGTCTCTTGAATTAAGAATTTGATGCATAGGAAAAGATTAATCTAGATCAATGTACAAAGAGTGTGGAGACAAAGAGCACCAACCTCCCAGGCCGGCCTTTTGCTTAAAAAATACTTCTGATGCAGTTAGAACTAAAACTATTAACGCCAAAGTCCCGAGAAGAATACGCTGACAGATCTGAAAGGAATTTAGTAATTTGTCTCCTCGGCCATAGCCTTAATATGCCTTATTACTACCTTCTACATGTTAAGTACAAACATAACCTTCTTTCCTAAAACAGCCACCAAACTCACTGGGGCCTCTAATTATATTTTAATTATGTACTTTTAGTTTTAAACGAAATCACTAATCATGGCTAGCCTTTTGGGTACTTGCACGGCGATCGTGCCTTGGAAAAGAAGTACCTCAATGACAGATAAACATGTATCCACCCAATGGTATCTCCTTGATTAAATATGCTCTCCAATAATTTCCTTTGTTTACAACCGTGCGACTTGCAATGCACATAATATTAATCTATTTACTTACTGTCAAATTCTAAGAAAAATGTTGATTAAATGATTACGTCTTCCAACATAATGGGGTTGTACGTAGGGCCGGCCCATTGCAGCCACCAACTTAGTCCTGATCAAAAGTGATAGAAAGGAAGTATCACTCCCCTAGTCCCTTGGTCATGTGTTGAAGGGGAGAGTTTGCTCCCCTCTAACAATGAACCCAACATAAGAAATGTATGTCAGCCTTTAATATTTGAGATCAATAGTGTATACATTGGCATATGTTAGCACCATTATCACTAGTGCTAACATGTGCTAGTGTGTGTGTGTGCTATTAATCTCATGGATGAATGACTTTTATGTGTTTTTTATGTTAGGCTCATTATCAAGGTGGAGCATTAAAAATGCTTTTGTTGATTTGAACGCTTGGTTGAACCGGGTGGTAACTTATGTAAAAATGGTGAAGTTTTTTCATATAATGACATGATAGCTTAGGGTAGATACTAATGTTAATATGCACTATTATATGTGCCATTGATCTTAAATATCAATGGTTCCTATGCATAACGTACACTAGGCTCATTTGAAGAGGAGTATAAAAAACTCTTCTAGTAGTAGTGGTAGTAGTAGTAGTGGTAGTAAGGAAAAAGGAGAGGTGAATATATCGCAGTGGTGCAACTTGTAAAGGAGCTCTAGACGTGCCATCTTCCAATGCAAAAAGTGGGAAAGAAGAAGAGTTGAAACGTGGACAAATAGTCAAGAACAACAGAAGTTAGTCACATTTCATAGGGTCCACTTGGTGTGATTGCTTAATGCATTGTACAACATTTGGTGACAGAGACCAAAGGATGGCGAAATGGCAAGTAGTCTTTAGCATTTCCAAGTTCCAACTTGCAAAGTCTTTGCCCTAAGCATAAGTAGGTATGATATTTTACTTGTATTTGCCTAAGTCATTAATAATTTATATGTAGTTTTTGTTAATTTTGTATATTAGTAATTGTTGCAATGAAGTAAACTTACAAAAATTTTAAAACTTAAAATTCAAATTAAGGTG
The DNA here is from genome assembly GCA_035235625.1 of Saururus chinensis. NCBI lineage: Eukaryota > Viridiplantae > Streptophyta > Magnoliopsida > Piperales > Saururaceae > Saururus > Saururus chinensis. The sequence goes on from CP141145.1 coordinate 42,889,172, forward strand.
GTGATGTAGCAGCAATGTAAATTCATAAGTAGGTATCTTGTTGAAAATATAATTTACCGAAAGCATAGCTTTTTTTACACATGTTTTGGCGTAATTCATTACTTATTAACATGATATTTATCATTTATTTTAAAGTTCTATTTTTTCTGTTCAATAACTCTATTTTACTTAGGTGAATAAGGTAATCTAGTTTGGTGTATAATACCATGTTGTGAACAGAATTCACTAAAATGTAATTCATATTCCTCATTTCTATCACTTCTTAGAACTTTTATCTTCTTGCCAAGTAAATTATGAGCCTTTGTTTTGTATAATATAAGCATGTCTATAACTTCATCTTTACTTCTCAACAAGTACATATAACAATATCCAGTGCAATTGTTAATAAATGTACTAAAATATTGTTTACCTCTTCTTATTTGAACAAGTTTTATGTAACAAACATTGGTGTGAATTAAATAAAGAAGTTTAGTACTTCTTTTAATGCTTTAGAATGATTTCCTTATCAATTTTGATTCCACATAAGTCATATTTATAATTAGAGTCAATATTAAATTTATGCAGATATTTCATATTAATCAATCTTCATATAACGTCATAATTAACATATCCTAATCTACCATACCACATATCACATGACTCAATTATAAAAGAAGAAGCATTAGCATTCTTAATATTAGCAATAGGTATGTCAATATATTGAGCTTGAAAAGCTCTTCATTGAGATACCTTTTTTCCACATACATCTCACTCTTAATACAAACTTGTTTGATTTAAACACCAAATTGAACTTATTCTTCATCAGCAATATCTTGACACTAAATTCTTTCAAATTTCTAACACATACAACACATTGTTGAGTGAGTTTCTTGCCCAAAGTCATCTTGAGCACTACCTTTCTAGTAGCTTCTACCTCGGCAGTAGAAGAATTATCCGTAAAAAGTTTGCCATTTTTTACCAGTAGATAAGAAAAGAATATTTTTCTATTTGAGAACACATTACGTGTGACCCCAATGTCCACCCACTGTTCCCTTGCATTAGTGACCATGTTCACTTCAAAAATCATAGCAAAAAGGCTAATGTCATTCATGTTGTTAGAAAGAATATACACTTCAGTCACGTTGGCTTATGTATTTTTCTTCTTGAAATCCTCTTGCTTCTTCTGCTTGTGACAATCCTTAGCCTTGTGGCCTTGTTTGTCGCACACATAGCACTTACCCTTAAATTTGGCTTTTTTAAAGTCATTGTTTGACTATCCTCCATGATTTTTCCTCTTCCTGTTATTGAAGTTCTTGTTTTTCTACTCTTATTCCACAAACTTTGGGTTCTCACCCATGATCCACAATTTTTTTTCATAAGCATGATTGTCCTCTTCAATCATCAACCTTACAATTAAGTCTTCGATGTTCATCTCCTTGTGTTTATGCTTCAAGTAATTCTTAAAGTCGTTCCAAGATTGTGGTAATTTTTCAATTATAGCAGCCACCTAAAAGGATTCACTCAAAGTCATACATTCTGCATGCATATTACATAGGATCACTTAGAGTTCTTGGACTTGATTAATTATAGTCTTAGAATCCATCATTTTGAAGTCTAGGAATTTGCCTACAATAAATTTCTTTGTGCCAGCATCTTCCATTTTGTACTTCTTATCTAAGGATTCTCATAGTGCTTTCACACTCTTCATTTGACTATACACATTGTAGTGTGTGTTGTCCAGCCATTGAGAATATAATTTCAGCATACAAAGTCTACATGTTTCTATGCATCAATTACCACAGTAACTTGTTTGTCATCATTTTTCTCCTCAGTTAGAACAAGAACATCCTCTTGTATGAATTAAACCAAATTCAATGTGGTAATATAGAATAGCATCTTTTGTTGTTATCTCTTAAAATTGGCACCACTAAACTTTTTTGGCTTCTCCCCTTTCACTTGAATAAGAACATGAGTAGTCATAGTAGTGAGATTTATGACCGGAGTCATATTGGTACCCTCTTGAGCCATTTCTATTTTAATAAATAGAAGATAATCTCAGTTTCGAAATGTTAAAATTACAACAATAAAGTACAAAAAAATATATAATTTTGTCTTAAGATTGTTAATTCTGTACCTTAGTAATTGTTGCGATGAAGTAAACTTACAGAAAGTCAAGAACTTGAAGATCGAATTAAGCATTGAACTTTCTGTCCTTAAGACATAATTACATCCTCCCTAATGATTCTTAGGATTACTTGGGTGTTTGTCTCCCAAGATAAGATGATCCACCAAACATTGTAGAAGCACCTTCACACAACATACATGCAATGTCCATGATTTTTTGTGACATTTTTGCTATTTTTAGCTCATTTTCCAATGGGGAAATTTGATGGTTTGGCATATTATTTTATTTTTTATTTTCCTCGATACTCATGTCATAGAGCAACGTGTCAGCCTTACTTATGGCTCGTAGGCTCATTGCGCCATAGAAGAATTGGCGTGAAAAAGGAAGAAAAAGAAAAGAGAGAAAATGAGAAAGAGAAGAGAGAATAAAAAAAAGAGATGAAGGATCGGGTTAGGCAAACCCAAGATCAATCCAAAACAAAGACCTCCCCCTCGGTTCCTCTCTGGGTGAGCCTGGAGGCATGGCTGCGAACCTCTGTTCGGCTTGCCATGGTCTGGCGAAAACAGAGCTATAGCCCTAAGACAAGGGTCGGCCTACTATTGTGGGCTCCTCCCTAGCCCAGTGATGGCAGTGGGCCAACCCTCCTTGCTGAATCTACCTTCCTCTCCTCTCCTCCCTTTCTCCCGTCTGCTCTCTAGTTTTTTGCCCCCTTCTCGTGAGCCACTGGCTACAATTGGTTGCAAACTTGCAGTTGAATAGTCCCGCTGAACTTAGTTCAGCCTGCCGCAGCCTGGCAAAGATGGAGGTGATGTCCTTCACAGCTTATTCGGCTACTTCAACCCTCCTCAGGAAATGTACAATCACCCCTCTTCCTCTGTTTCCCATTTTTAGAGCCGCCATGGCGAGACAAGGGTAGGCCGGATTTAGCATGGCTCTACCTTGGATCGGCGATGATGGTAGGGCCACTCCTGCCTAGCCTTGTCGGCCTTGTCCCCCCCACTAGCTTGGTTTCGCCTGGTCAATACTTATACCCACTATTTTTGGTTCCGAGATGACTTTTGCTGGCCAATCATGGCCAGTCGGCCTCTGGCCATTTCGTCGTGGCATGGCAACTATGAGTGGTCGTTGCCCTCAAACTGGTTTGATCTCCTTCATCTCCTACACCTATGCCTTCTATCAGAGCTACAACCCCCTCGCTTCTGAGTGTGTCTCTAGCTACCACTGACGATCAGATGTTGAACCTTCATTCGTCGTGGGCTCTACCTAGACCTAGCGATGGCGATGGACCACCGTAGTTGGTCCAGACTCCTCCCCTTCTATGAGCTCCGATCAACACTATTTTTATTCTTGTGCAGCCAGTAGTCAGCCTCCATATGACCTTTGATCGATAAGCCTTTATACGGCGACACCTCACAATGCTCACCTCGCTTCAAGCTTTCAGTCCAGGCTTCACCTCCTCTGCCCATCACAAACCGGACCCGCTACTTTCCTTGATCCTTTTGTGTTCAAGCGAGTTCTACCCTTTTGATTTTTCTCTTGGGCATTGAACAGAACTGCCATCAGCCTTTATCGGCCACCACCTGCCATGGTTCATAGGCCCTCTAGGACTTTGGGCCATTTCCGTTCAGTCGGCTCCCCTTCTATTTACACTATTGACAGCATGTGTAGGTTGTTGCATGTATGATTCAAGGTTTAGGCACTGATTTTATGTTGCTTGACCGTTAGATGGCTCTACCACTGACTATATTTGACCCTCATAGACCTCATCCACCTCTCCTAGTCATCTTGATCCTACCCACACCCTTTGCCCCTTATGTGGGCCATAGTTAATGCAAAATCACTGCCATTGGGTGTTTTCTATGGCCAATTTTGACGTCTTGCGGCCGACCAAGTACTTCACAACCACTAGCCAACCTTCAATTAGTTCATCTCGACTTCAGGTCATACTTTCTATTTCTTTTGGCACAACCCTTACTCCTAGCCACCTTTAGTGTGCCACCATGGATTGCAAATTTTGTAGCACAGACTTTGGTTACCCCATATTGTCATAATTACTTCCGGTTATTCCTAAATCTCAGAACAACATCTCTCTCAACAAGGCGATGTTTTTGGCCACCAACTCCACCATCAATGCTACCACCGTTGTGTCTTCGCCATCAAACTTCATAGATTACAAGATAGGGGACTTTGAACTCAGAATTTTATGATAGTATGCTTTGAATGTATTGAAACATATTGGGATTATATGATTCAACGTTTAGGGTGTAGGGTTATAAAACTTATTATTATAATTAATTTGGATCTAGCGAATGTTGCCTTGTTGTTGGTTGCCTATATACGTATTAGATATTATTCCAATACGATCGGATCCGAATATAGTTCTGCCTAACGGCTACTACGTACATCAGGTATCACAAATCATATACATTAAAATACATATATATTAATATCCCATCAAAATCATACTGAAATTTGTAATCTATTGGAGTTAAGCGAAACTTAATAAATCAATGAAATAGTATATCTCGCTCTACCACAAAGCAGGATCGAGCACATACACATGTCTTTCTCTATCACTAAGTTGAGATCGAACAACACACACCACATGTCTCGCTCTACCCTAGAGCGAGACAAAACATAACAAGTCACATCAAAGCATAGCAGATTAGAACACAAAAGATCAAAGTATGTCATGACACTTCAGATCATATCAAATAAAGCATAGCAAAGCAATTCAAATCAGAACATATTATATCCTAACAATTCATACATCTTAATTAGTACATTATTATCACTAATTAAGATGTATAGGCGTATAAATAATTTAACATCCTAAGTTAACTACTTAAGATGTAAATGTATTCTCATATAAAAGATCAGGTTTACTTACCTATAGAAGACATCGGAAGCGACAGTGTTTTGAGCTATTCAATTCTTCAGAGCGACCTCCTTTCTAATACAGATATGGCGAGGAGAATCTCCTTCAAAGTAGGCAGACATAGCATCCCTTAACTTGGGGATGTTCCTTACTTCCCGTACTTAGAGCTGATGGATAGGATATCCTCTTTTCGGAGACATCTTTCTCCTTTCGTGCTTGTGAACTATAGGCAAAGTCTCCCTTTAGCTCAGGGATGCCTCTCTTATTGGGTGGTGGAGGACAGGGCCTCCCCGATTTGGATTGATTCTCTCGTTGTGACCCGGCAATTGCGGACAAAACTTCGTCTTATTTGTGGCCCATTTTTTTCTTCGGTGCTCGAGGATGATAGGTAGGGCATCTCCTTATATCAGGGCATGTCCTCCTCATATAGTCTTCAACTTGAAGAAATGACCCCTCCATTGCATAGAGCATACTTGATTTAGTTAAGAACGACTCTTGAATGGACTAAATCGGAGCTAAAATGCTCAGAAATAGAGAAAAAGAAGTTTGTCGGTGCTCAGGGACAACAGGCAAGACCTCTCCTCCTCTTGGGGTGTTTCCTCCTTATACAGTCTCTAACTCGAAGAAATGACCACTCCATTGCGTAGAGCATACTTGATTTACTCAACAACGCCTCTTGAATGGCCTTAATCGGACTCAGAATGCTAAAAAATAAGGGAGAAGAAGATCTAACTGAAAAGAACCGAAATGGGGTAATTATAGCCCCCCCGAGCTGCCGATTTAAAACCACGGTGTCGCGATACCGCTACTATGCCACATCGAACTACGGAGCAGTCAGAAATAGCAGTGCCTATTGTTTCACGCACCTACACGTAACATGCACGGTGACAAGCATCGCGGTTGTACATGATGCGTGCGTCTATTGTGCGCACGTTATGTTTCTTTTTTCTTTTTCTTTATTTTTTTTATTTATATATATCCAAATCTTCAAACTCGTGTAACTTCCTACCCTGGATTTTGATTCGTGCGTCCTTGGTATCATTGGACTTGTATCGATGAGCCATTTGATATACCCACTTAAAGAAGTATATTGTGCTCTTTTCAAGTGGATACCGCCTATTTTTCATGTTTCTCAAGGTCATAAATTTCGGTCTAGACCTTCGTTTCTCCCGATTTGTTACGCTCATTTCTTTGAGCTCTACTCATATACGAAGGTTTAAACCTTTGAAACCCATGGCTAAACGTACTTAAAAAAGCGGGGTGTTACAGTAAGAGTGCAACATAATTGCATAAGTATAACGTACATAATAAAAGGCAAAAAGTAACAACAATAAGTAAGGTAGTAGTAAAGAAGTTCATAACGGAAATGAGATTTGAGGGGCTTAGTTTGAGGATTTTTTGAGTAAGATTATTTATCCATAAAGTGGATGGTGAGGAATGTATGAATATGTAATATGTTTATGGTGAGCTATGATTATAAGATGGATGTGTTAAGTAAAGTTTGTTGCCCTAACGAACAAGGGTTTCAGAATGAGTCAGCTTCGGATTGATCAGTGGAAGACTATAAGATTGAAAATTTTTATGGCATAATTATACCACATATATTATTTAATTTAAACTTGAATTATAAGCAAAGTTAATATGAAGCTAGCATTCTAAGTATGAGACCTGAGGATTTTAATGAATTAAGTTTTGTGTTTGAGCTAGCTGATGAGTCAGTTGAGCTTTTCTCATGTCTTGTCATGATGTTTATCCTGCAAGATGTTTTTTATTTGTTGTATTTAAGCACAAATGTCTAATGTTTTGTTGAGAGCAATATATGTTTTTAATTTTTTTCTTAGTAATGTATTAAGCTTAGATATTTGATGTTTAATTAAGAGCACAACAAGTTCATAAAATTATGAACAAGACTGTAAATGTAAAATTCTAAGTAAATATTTAAGAGTAAGACTGGAAATATATGTTTCTGAGCATGACTTTAACAATAAGAATTTGAGTAAAATGGTACGAGTAAGGCTTTAAGAATGTTTCGAGCGACTGTAAGTGTAAGCATCGTATGAGTAAGGCATAAGTGTAAGAGAGGTAAGATGGTATGTGTTTGTGCATCTCTGATGTGTTTGTATATTTTTATGCTTCGTGTTTGAGTTGCATGAACACATCTATGTATGGACTTACGAAGTTCACTCTTTAGAACTCCCCTACTGAGTATTTTCTACTAAGTATAAAAATACTTATTTTACCTTTCTTCTTAGTCCAATGTTTAGGAGGCTTTTGCAAGTTTGTGACAGAGAGCTCCTAGAGATAGATGCTTATTTTTGTAGGTGGATCGGTTGTTGTTGGCTCATTTTGAGCCTTTATTATTATTTATATCACGATCTCATGTATTGGGTGACAGGAAAATAAAGATGTTTATATTTTTTGGACTTGTAATTTGAATCAGACTATGGACAATTTATAAGACTGTACTCAGGGATGCCTGGGATAGATTTGTTTTTAAGCCTATGATCATGACAATTTATTTAATACGTTTATTTTTTAGTAGCACCTTAAAATATTTGGTTTTATCGTACGATGTTTGATTAAAAAAAATATATGAGAAAATTTGATGTGTGATCTTTTAAATTATAAAAGTGTTTTTACATGTTTCATATTTCGTTATTTTTCCTTGTTTATAGTCATTATATTGCAAAAAAATTCTATAAAGTTTTAAGAAAATATTTATAAAAATCTCATATGTTACAATATGCATCGAACCACGCTTATGCAATCACTCTCACATAAAGACGATAGGAAAATTCAAGTTTTTATAATGCAAAAAAAGAAATTTCATTGTTTTAAATAACACAAAAAATTCTCGTTGAAGACAACTTGTCCCGTTGAAACAGATGTGTCTACCCATTAATGAACACATTTAAGTTAAGAGAAAATTGGACCTATTTCGGATTAAGATAAAGGAAAATAAATTAATCCCAAAAATAATTATCTCGTTGACCCAACCCGGCCTGGCTAGCTGCGCATGCTAGCCAACGCGGTTAGACGATGACGACAACGCGTGTGAGTTTGCCACCCATGTGCATAGGTTCAATTATGTATCTCCCCCATAAAAGTGGGGTGGCCTAAGGGCCAAACTTATGCCTTATATACCAACACCATCTCCATCTTCTAGGCAATGTGAGACTATTCATAACCTTTAACCAATTTACATTTGTGTTCTCATTCACATGAAAATGGGTAACCCACTTTCCAACAATTTCAACATAATTGTACATGTGATGACATTTGAGAAACATAGGACTCCCTCCATTTTATATTAATAACTTCATTTAGGAAAAAAGTTTGTTCCATATTAATAGCTCTATTTTATTAAATTTAAGTGGTTGGGTTCTTAAAAAAGAGTATCATAAACTTATTTGTCTTTTTCTTAAATGTAGGTTATCATTCAATAAAAACCATCATTTTTCCATATATATATATATATATATATATATATATATATATATATATTAGAGGGAGTACCAACAAGCTATGCCTCACCCAAAATTTCTCAATGTGCGTACATACATAGCATTATGCAATGTTTAAAAACTCAAGAGTTAGACAAGACTCCTAAGGCCTTGGAGCCGAATTGACTTGGAGTCCATCACAATGGAGTCATGAAGGATACAATTTGTACATTTGTGCTAATCAAAATTTGGCAAATATCATAGGATATATTTGATCTAAAGTATAAAAAACTTTCAAAATTATCAAATGGTTGGCTTTAATAATAAAAAGACCTTCCCATTAAGACAAAAAAAGATGTTGAGTAGATAAATGACAATACAATCAATTTTCTAAACATAAGGATGTAGTTAAACAAAATTTTATTTTCCATAGTCACAAAATCAAGCATTTAGATGTAAAATATCATCAAGAAAGTAATTCATAGACTAAATATAACTAGAGATTGTTCACTATAGTTTATTTCTCCTAATGTAAGTATTTGGAGTACAACAATATCTACTTATAAATCTTAATTTTATGGTATAAGTTTTATTTGAATGTTTTCATTTATTATGCAACTGTGATAAAATGAAGTAGGGTGTTGACACTAATTGTTTATTGAAATATCACTTAAAAAAAATAAATGACATATACAAGGATTCCTTTTATCATCACTAGTAAGCTATTGATAAATAAATAAATAAAACACATTAATTATAACATTGGTTTCAATAAAGCAGTAATAATTATCATAAATTCAGGATTAATTCTATTTATGAGGTATAAATAAAATAACTTACTAAAAGATAATTTTATGTAAAATAAATAGTTTGGCCAAGGTAGAAGAAACTCGGTGAGCTGAAGTTAATTGCATTAACAAGAAAGTCATATTTATTGAAATCAACAATGGAATCAAGTTTGACTCAGTTTGTGAAAGAGTCAAACTGACTTGAAAAGTTTTTGAAGTAAAAAAATGAGCATTATAACTTTGGCCTTATGATTAACATTTAACGAGACCTACCTCTAATGATGGGTCCGGTCATGTTTCCGAGCTCCTTTCACTCTAAGTGCCCCTCCAAATAAGAACCATTTATGCATGCTATTACGCTTTATTGTAAAATTGAATGTGGTCTACTTAATGTACTCCCTCCGTCCTATATGAATAGTTTTATTTAGTAAAAAAATTTCTTCTATATTAATGGCTTCATTTTATTGAATTTAAATGGTTGGGTACTTAAAAATTTTATAAGTTTATTTTTGATTTTCTCACATATAGGTATTACCATTTAATAAAAATATTATTTTTTTAAATATGATTATTAATATAAACAAAGAGAGTATAAGCAAACGGCCATACCTCCCCACTAATTTATACTCTAGGTCAGGAGCTCGACCTTTTTATGATCAAGCCAAATGCTATGGGTATTGAGAGGTAGTAATGCATATCAATGTTTTCATATTAGCAATATTTAACTTTGTGTTTCTTGCTGATAATTTAGTATCTGAAATACCAAGATAATGTGGTTAGTCAAGCATTAGATATATTATGACAAGGAGATAAGAGTCAGAGTCTTATTAGATTCTCCTGGGATGAGTTCAGGTGTTCCGACTCTTTACGGTTTTGATTAGACAATATAAACGAATTCTTTTTCTTCTGACTTAGAGTCTAAACCCTGTTATGTTTCCATGTTTGGTGCGGACAAGGTGACTGCTCACTGGTGTGCTTACAATAATTAAAGCGAGAAAGAGAACAACACCGCAGTTAAATGATAAAGATGAGCTACATCTCTGATCGACACTGAGAACGACCGACTCCTATTATATACTGATGATTATTTGGCATTAACTTTGTTAGTTTATAAAAAGCACCATTAAACTAATGAATTCGTCTTGTTTTTGGATTTGTTTTATTGAATTGACCAACCCGAGGCTTTCAGTGGGCTTTGTTTTGGTGTCAGATTCATCAATCCTGACCGTCCATGTGATGAGATAAGTAGGATTTTAATTCTTAATCATGGTTTTTGGAGAATGGGGACCATGCTAATTCCTAGCTTAGCGTCTTAGCATAATATAGTTTGGGCCCCCCCTGCAATTCTACTCTCCCACCGTCCGGTTTCTGAGCTGGACAGCTGTACTGTATTATACTATTATTGATATACTGTTTTTTAAGCACTTAGTATTTTCTTTTATTTTGGGTCAAGCTCTGCGTGCATTAGGTTACATGGTTCCACAAGAGACGGCCCCACACAATTTTGTTATGTTTTGCTATAAATGGACCACATTAAAAACGTACATTGAGCGACATCTACCTGTAAGCCGGCGAAAGGGTGAAAAATAAAATATGGAATTAAGAGTGCATTCAGCATTACATTATTTAATTGAATTCAGAGAAGAGACTTCGTGATAGATGGTTGATAAGCCTATATACTCTTTTTCAAGTACTAAGTCATTTATATTGAACAAAATGAGGCTATTAATATATAACACATTTTTTTATTAAATAGAGCTATTAATTTAAGACGGATGGAGTATTTTATAACCCGTTTTTTAATAGTTTATCTATCAAAAAATAATTATTATTTAATTTGCTATTTGAGCCAAACTTTCGAGTTTAAGTTATCAAATATATATATATAGTTAATTAAGAAGGCGTGAATGGGACGGATTTTTGGGCATAGAATTCTTAAATTACTCTTAATATGCTTAAAATATTATTTATAAATCGGGTAAATTTGCTAAACTTAAAGTTCACTAAGTAATAAGACTCTAAATATCTTAAAACAGCACATGCACTTCTACTAGTTTAACAAAAATAAGATGCACTACAAAGAAAACTAAACTCTTCATGAGATAAAAGCACAATTAATGAAACCAACAAACAAAAAAGTAGGAAGCCAATTCACCTATGGCATGCGAAGGAGGTAAGAGTTTTTCATATTGCTTACCCACGATGAGCCTAGCATAAAGAACGCATGGAATATTTTTAAGATCAATAGCACACATATTAGCACACGTTAGCATCATTATTGACTTTAACATGCACTAACATGTGCATTATCAATCTCATGAACAGATGACCTTTATGTGTTTCTTACGCTGGGCTTATGATGAGTGAGGAGCATTAAAAATTCTTATGCAAAGGAGAAATTTCAAGAGATTAGCCAAACACCTTTGGAGGAAGGGGCAATGGAGTTGTAGATGTGTACGAAAAAAAAAACATTGACAAAGATTTGAACAAAGTAAGAAGAACCGGGTTATAGCCAACAGACAGTAAATACCTCTCATCATTGAAAATATGGGCCCTGCTAATCAACGGTTGTGCAAAACCCATGGAGGTAGGTCAGGGGACGCCACTCACGTGTTCAAATACTATTGGGTTAGGGGATTGATGGGACCCACTCATCAATTAAGTCCAATCTTGTTTAGTGTTGTATCATCTCCCATAACCAAGATACTTAATAGCAATTACCCTACCTTAATAACTTTTTATTTGAACTACCATCTTAACAAATGTTTATCTACATAGAATGACAAAAAAGGTAATTCTTGATCCTTGGGTACTTAAGCCGGTCTAAACTATGTCTAGTACAAAGTCCTAAGCCACTTCAAAAGTTGAAAAAAAATTAGGTGAGTTGCTTGTTAGTGGTGTACATCACCACTCAATAAACGACGTATCAGATAGTATAGTATCTTTGGTAGTGTAGTATCTTTAGTATTTTATACACGATAAATATTTTTAATGTTCCACTCTAATAATAAACCCATAATAAAAAATATATAAAAATTATTTATATATATGAGATTGATGGCACATATGTTAACATATATTAGTACTAATAATATTGGCACTAATATATACTGATGTGTACATTATCAATTTTAAATATTAAGGACTTTATATAATCTTTATATCAGGCTCGTATGCATGAAAATTTTTCCCCTTATATATTATACTAATATGTAACATTTTAAGTAAATAAATATAAGAGTTTAATATCCGGCAACGCCGTATACTGTGCACACCTATTTTTTTTTTTCTTTTGAGTTAAAACTTCGCTACATTTTGTTTGTTATAAAAGCCTTTCGCCCCCCTCTAATGGATTCCATTAAGCCATAGACGCGTGTAGTTACTTCAATAATCTCTAATTGGCTGTTAGCGTGGGTTAATCAGTGGCAGCCCGGCCTCCGAGGAATGCGGATCACCAATCCGAATGACTCGTGGGGGTGCTGCCACGGCTGAGCCGCATTGGAGACTAGATTTTTTTTTTTTCTCTCTGGGGGAGATTTTTACTTGAGACCACAGGAGCAGGCATTTTTAAAAGTGGGAGAAAAGGGAAACTTTTTCGCAGCCTCTGCTCCTAGTGACCACAAAAGCTTCTCCATCCCCCAATCACGACCCACCACCTTTTAACGCCTCTCTCTCTCTCTCTTGCTCTCTTAGATCCCCAGAGCAAAGCCGGAGTGGAGAAGTGTTCGTGTAAATTTAGATTCATTGCTTCTTCACCCCTTCCTTGAGACCCTCTCCAACTTCTTCTGCTTCTTCTTCTGCAACAGCTTCACTAGGCCTTGTTCGCGCCTTTTTTTTCTGCATTTACTTGAAGATTTCTCTTCGATTCTTCATCTGGGTGTTGTCGTTTTTTGGCTGCCGAGCTTTGCTTTGGTGTCCTGTTTCAGTTGGTGACCATTTTACTGGGTACAGTCTTGCAGAGTGAGGTTCTGTACACTTCTGGAAGGTTTGATTTTTCTCTAAAATTCTCCATCTTTCTGTCGTTTATTGCTTACAATTGGTTTTGCCCACGCTCTAATCAAACCTTCTTCTAAAGGTTTGTATTGTTAGATCTGGTCTCTTGTCACTGGGTTCATCTTTGAAATCTCATATTTCCCTCCCCTTCTCTAGTTTTTCCCCCCCTTATTCTCTGCAGTTTCTCTAGTAGTGGGGAGTTTTATATTCTGTTTGGTTGTTTAATTTGTACCTGATTTTTAAAAAAAATTCCCCATCATCCTGATATTTTTAGTCCATATATACCGGCTTCTCCACTTCGTCGAAATTCTCAAGTCCATTTTTCAGGCTGATTCTGAGGACAAATCAGTCTCCATGGTGTCAGTTATCTTCTTCTACGGTTTCTGATAGATGAAGTGGGGGATGGAAATAATATCGCCTATGGCTTATCTATCAAACTCGAATTGGTTCCTTGAAGGCCAGAAAGACGTGAACTGGACCCGCGAAGAGAACAAGCGGTTTGAGGATGCTCTTGCGCTCTACGATAAGGATACCTTCGATAGGTGGCACCGGGTGGCGGCTTTGATTCCCGGCAAAACGGTGCCAGATGTGATTAAACATTACGAGGATTTGGTGTATGATCTGAGCCATATTGAAGCCGGATCGATCCCCATACCTAGATACAGGACTTCTTTCACATTGGAATGGGTCAACAATCGCAGTGGGATTGATTGTTTGAAATCGTCATGTGGACCTGGACCTGGACCTGGTGGGAAGAGGTCGGCAGCTAGGCCCGAGCAGGAGAGGAAGAAAGGGGTTCCCTGGACCGAAGAGGAGCACAGGTGAATGTTTTTCTTTTCTCTTTTTTTTTTTGCATGTTATATCTTATTCACAGAGCTCGGACACAACTGTTTATCACCCTCAAGGTGCCACTTTGTTGAGATAAAAGCTAATTTTTTCTCAAATTTGACCTGTACTTTATATTTTGGTTATCGTTGTATCTGAAACTTCTTGTTATCTTTAATTAATAGTTTAACTCGTTATGAATTCTGTTTTTGGGCCCTGAGGAGAGGGACATCTGGGTTTTACTTAAATGTTGTTTAAGTTTTCATGATTTGATGGTTATCTGCACTCTGCAGGCTATTTTTGATGGGTCTCAAAAAGTACGGCAAAGGAGACTGGAGGAACATTTCCCGCAATTTTGTTGTCACGAGGACTCCGACTCAAGTAGCCAGCCATGCACAAAAATATTTCATCAGGCAAGGTTCAGGAGGCAAAGACAAGAGAAGATCCAGCATACACGATATTACTACCATCAATCTAACAGACAATGGAGACCCCCCTTCCCCTACCAACTCTCCTGCTCTCTCACTTCAGCCGGGTCTAGCCCCTGCACCCAAAACGCAAGACCAGTTCTCCCTGCTATTTCAACCGGATCGACCCCCTGAACGGGCCGCTCTTTTCGGCCAGTCATTGCCTCAGACGCGTGGGAACTTGTTCATGCCGCCTCATTATGGGATCAATTCCGATGGTTTGAAATCTCAACCGCAAAATCTCCAGAGAGGAAACCTTAATGGATCGCAATTCGGACCCTACAATGCTGTATTTCAGATGCACTCAGCACAACACCACCACTCCCATGGATGAGGATGAGGATGAGGCTTTAAGAATCCTCGTATCAGTGCAGTGCCCAATATTTGTTCACGTTTTTCGGTTCTTGCTTTTGGTGCTGGTTTTGATATGAATATATGTTGATTTGGAAAGGGGAGGCAGATTGTGTTCTTTGGAACTTTCAGTGGTATGCTCCAAACTGCACTTCCAAATCCAAAGTAGGAAAAGACATATGTTAAGACCAAAATTTGCCGGTGAGCTTGATGTCCAATTTTATGGAATGAATGTCATTGGGTATGGTGGATCATTCTGAACTGCATTGTTCTATATACGAGGGATTTTTAAATGGAACCGCTGCATTATGTTCTCACCAATTTCTCTGCCAAAAATTGAGTTTTGTGGTTGAGACGTAAAATTTTGATATCCATGCCCAGCCATCATCCGAATTAAAAAAAAAGAAGATATATGTGCATTATACTCTCGTTCATGTCCGGAACTGTTGTCAATAATATTTTAGGTTTTGATGTGACTTCTGAACTTGACACTTTTTGTCCGAGTCCTCTCTATTTCATCGTGATCTACCAACTAGGGTAGTGTCAAAGAACAATCTAAACTACTAGGGTAGTGGAAAGTGTAAAAATGAAACAATAATTAAAAAGTCCTAGGTTGGCAATTGCATGTTGTTTAGGCCACTAAAACTAAGCTCAAATCAAAGCGATCTTTATTGCTGTCTTTGTTGAAATTTCAGCCTACAGTACGTTTGCACCGGATGTCACACAGCACAGACAATAGCGCGAGTAATGATTTACTAATCAGTTTACGCTGATCAGTACTGCTGTCCACGAATCAGGCAAGTGTTAGGTCCAGTCACAGAGTCAGCTCTGCACTTCTCCCAGGGACCAAAATGTATCCACAAGCAGGACGAGATGGATTAGAGGAAGATGTTATATATTAACGCCCAAATTGGCTGACTCACATTGCATTCTTAACTTGACTGCAGCTCTGGCTTTCTGATGTCGATCTTTTCCCATCAGCACTTTCCTGTGTTTCTTGGCTAACACCTCGAACATCGCATAGTTGACTGAGATAGGCCACCAAACTTATTCGTGGCTGAGTCTGCTTTCCACTTTCCTTCCATTTCATGGTCGAACCTTCCTCTTTTTCACTGCAACTTTCTCCTTACTGGGCGTGCTTAGAGCAGGCTATATTTTGCTGATGAGGGTATAACTGACAAGACAAGTAACAACAGACCAAGGTTTCAGCTGATGAATAAGAAAGGTAAACAAAACAATGCAAACAAGAAGGAAATGGACTTTACTTAAACTGCCTAATAGTAATTCACGTTTCTTGGCTTCCTCTCTTTGTCAATTTAGCTAAACTTAAAACTCTTGTGTTTTATTCCCCTAAAGTTTGCACGCTGATCATGATCAACTAGGAGTCCTTTAGTCTCCAAGAATCAGACCATAGGCATCATCATCCTGCTGATTCTGGTATACCCATTACCAAGCATCTTGAGCCTCATTATTTCAGATTCGCATTTTCAATCTTTTTGGGATGGCAATTGGGAAGGGATCTTAGCTTTTCATAGAAGTGACCCTGGCCTTGACCACTTTCTTATACCGCATTAATTTCTTAAAGAATCTAGTAACGGTTAGTAGTAAGCATAAAAACAACCCTAATTTCAACCCTTATCTCAAGAGGAATTTGAAAAATTCTTAGTACGGAACTTTGCTAAATTCAACGGGCTGAACTTCTATTGTTCAAGTTTTCACTTCGAGCAGTAAGCAGCCTGATAAACTGAATCCACTAACAAACCGCTTTATTCCGGCTTCTACAACTTGAAGTTACCAGAATTCCAAAAGCATTGAATGCTATATTGCTGTGTACCTCGACAATCATCTCCTCAAAAGGTTTCTCGATTCTGTTCAGAAAAAGAATTGACCTTTTCCTATTGCTTTGTCTGGCTTTGCTCAACTATCACTAATGTCACTACCAAAAAGAGAAGTTTTTTTATTTAAAAAAAAATGTCTTCCTTGCTGTCTCACCTTTCTCTCCCAACATCTCCATTAATTGATTCGCGTGTGGTCCTGGAATGGTGGTGGATGGGAGACATGAACTTGGGTATACAAACTTGTAACCTAATCCTTCACTACTTCTGCTAGAATTAATCCAGAAATGACAAACAAAGAAAAAACCAAAACTATATAACATAGTGAATTTTTATAATTGTGGTTAGCACTTCAATTTGTTTTTTAAAGAAAAAAAAAGAAAAAGAAATAAAAAAAGAATGCATAGTTGTTTCGGTGGGAAGCATTTTTAATGCTTTCACTGGTAGAGAATGTATAGGATGTCGAGATTGACAGCGTACACTAACGTAGCGTTTGAGTTTCACTGTAGTCGAAAGTTTGTCCATGAAACTGATAGCTGAAGTTTTTTGCCGACTCCACCATGTTTATATTTGGACACTACAAAGTAAAAGAATCTTCAGGCAACGTGAGCAAATTGATCCTTCTTCCTAACTTATCCAAGGTGAATGACAAAACTAACCAACTTTATTTCGTTAAAGAAGGTGCCTTTTCTGACAAGTTGCACCGCCAAAGCACTTTGCCCACTTTATTCTTAATTTGATCTACCCTTTTCAAGTAGATTAAGGCCACATACACGGTTCCAAGCCCTTTTTTAATCCTCCCTCCCCTTTTCGAATTTCGTTTTGGTTTACTTCATTTTTTAAACATATTCTGATTCCTTCTCCTCCTTCCCATTTCTTTCAGTGACCCCACGCATGAGGCATTTGTATAGCAAAATCCATAGTGGGTCTGGATTCTATGATTCGAAGGGCCTCTTGATTGGGGAATGGCTCTATGAACAAATTCCCTTTTCGGGGCTCTCTTCCTCATCTAGCTTAATGGAACAAATTAAGTCATTTGCCCAATCTTTCTGCTACATCATTTATCATTAATCAGGATATATTCCTTCAGATTAGTACTTCATATAGCAACTACTACACTAATTACCTGAATTTCTCATACCAAACAATAGGCCATAACACCATTCTTCAAATTTTCTCACCGACAGGAGTTAACACAGGAACAGAAGCCTAGAGATATGCCCCTTCCAGACAGTATTTTGGTCGACAATATTTGTTCATTTTGCCGGTATGGAGCTTAAAAAATACAAAAATATTTTTTCGATAATAGTTATGTTTAAAAAAATAGTAATTTTTATTAAATAGTGTAACCCACATTTTAGAGAAAAAAAAATAAGTTTACGATACTCTTTTTTAAGTATCAACCACTTAAATTTAATAAAATTAAGTTATTAATATAGACTAAACTTTTTTATCAAATGAAACTATTAATTTAGGATAAATAGAGTATATACAAAAGAGAAAGAAGCGAAGAAATTGTGAGTAGAGCTACCAACGATACTCGTTCTACTGTTCTATTATTTGTATTGTACTACTAAAAAGTTAAATTTATTTGACAAGTAAATAAGAGGATAATTTCATCAAACTATTATCTAAATGAAAGGTAATAGACAAAGTTCTTTCATACCCATATATTAGTTACCCATTCGTCAAATTTAAAAATTATAAATATATTATACCCATTAGTCTTAAGCTGAATAATTTCAAACAGATTGACATATAGTCTTTTACAATAATTTTCATGTCATAATTCACTAGTGTGATATACTCTAATGGAAGATGTCATTCAAATTTCAAATATTTATTTAATTAATTGAACTACTTATAACCGTTTATTATAGTTATTACAAACTGTTACTTGAAAAATGATTAATCTTTCTAGCATTTCATATCTATATGTAATTTTTTGATAAAAAAATATCTATTTACAATTTATAATGTATATTATCTTGAACTTACTTTACTTCGATGTTTCACATTTTGTTAGTTTGTTTAATTTTTATGATTTCATTAAGTCACGGTTAATCTTTAATCATATGTATTAGAATCTTAACTAACTACATAGACACTTTGTGTAAACTATTTCTGTAACTCTTAGGTTAGTTTATATTTTATTCTAATATCTCAAACCCATGAGTTTTTTTTTGTAATAATTAAACTCATGTAATGTTTGTTTATGCAAGGAAATCAGTAGTGGGTTTGGAGTAGGATTGTTGAGTTCGCTATGTTTTCTACTCAAGGCTAAACTCAAGTTAACTTAAATCAAATTTAGAACTTTGGCTAATAAATTTGAACTCTTATTTGGCTCATCTCAAATTGGCTTAATTTGAGTATTAGTTGACTTTACTTTAAATGAGTAGTATAAATGGTTTATTTTGATATTTGATACATGTTGATTGAAATCATGATTATATTACGAATCATGTTTATATACATTTGATTGCAAAATTTAGAATAATGATTTACTTATTGAAATAAGTTGGATTGAACAAGTTTTAAATAGTCAAACAGGTTTAAGTGAAATTTTGAACATGTTTGTATTGGTTTAAGTGAACTTTTTTCTTAAATGTGAGAGATATTTTTTTTAGTTGATGATATCATCATCCGAGTTAACCCAACCTAGCCATTAATTCGGGTCAAGTTTTAAAAATATTGCTTCAAATAGACACTAATGAGTAATGTGCATTAGTACACATCGTCTCATTGTTGCCTCTAAAATGCATACGAAGACAACTAGCTGTGAGAAGAAAATTATCATTTTTATTACAATTGTGATTTTTATGAGATAGGTAGTGAACGGATATTTTGGAGTTAGACTTATATATGAAAAAAAAAATATTAGAAAATAAAGAGTTTAATTATGTATATATATATATTTCATAATTGATCCTTATAATTTATTTACAACAATTATGAATACTAAGTACTAATGATGTATTTTTTAGCTCAATAATATTTGATTTAATAAAAAATAAATATTTATTTGAACTTTTTTTAATATATTTAAAAAATATAATAGATACTAATTATATGATTAATTGGTTGATTATTAGTGGATGAAGTAGTTATAAAAATACTTACACCATTTACTTAATAAAATGGTTATAAATAAATATTTAAGAAATACTTATAATAATAAAATAAATGATATCATAACCGTATATAGCCCTAATTGTAAGCCTATAGTCCCCAAACAATGCCAATCACGCTCGTAAGTCACAACCCCACCAAAATCAGTCAATTGAGATGGGCCTACTGTCAGGAGTGAAAACAGGTCGTCTAGCACAGCCCAATGCGCTCCTCCTTACCCCCAATAGGTAGTGGAGACTTTAGAATAAGTGGCCCATGACTGAGACAAGTGGGCTTCATTATTTGATATGGGCCGGCCAGGGGTACTTTCGGACATGGAAATCATGATTAATTGATTGCCACGAAAACCCTAAAAAATTCGCGCTTATATAATACCTAAGCGCCTTTGCACCTCTCTCGGAGCAGTGGAGATTTGGAACCCTAAATGCTAGCTATCTTAGAAACGGCCGGCTTCCTCTCTCACATCGCCTCTTTGAAAGGGCTATCTGAGCAGTTATTGGTTTGATTTTTTTTTTCTATAATGCTTTTGCGTTCTATTCGTTTAGCATTTTCAGGCCATTAAGATACCTGCTACTTTAAATCAGTCAATGGCAAATTGGTTATCATTTCTAGTATATTTTCAACTCTAGTTTGAAAGTCTTACTTTACCTGATAAACGTAGCAAGGTCATTTGCAATGAGTTTCTACTTCATACGATTTGAAGTTAGGACGATTTGTACAGCAAAAAGACCAATGCTTTCAAGTTCATGGCTCTATATTGAATCCTTTCGATCAGATAACCTTGCAAATGGTGAACACTAGCGTGTGTTTTTCGAGTCGTGTCTGTTCCTTTTGTTGATTTCTCTTTTGAGCATATATTATTACAGTTATATATATTTTTGGATTAGTCTTGTATCCGCTACTGTAAAGATGGGGGTTTAAATTCATCAACATGAAAGATGGGGATTGAATGAGAAAGGTAAAACAGAGAAAAAAAGCAGGGATTGTGTGTATCGGTGTTGTGCAGCTTTTGCAATGCACAGCTTGCCGAAAGAGTTCCCTGCGAAATCAATTGGTTTATTGGAGAAGGTGGGCAGTTGAGTTTCATTTCTCGTTGAAATATCAACAATCATCTTCCCTACAATTTGTGTAAACTGTGAACCCATGTGTGCTGGTTTTTCTCTTTCTGTTTCATTAATGTTAATTGGTAAAAACCACCCCGAGCAATTTCTTGTCAAAAAAATTAGGAAGCTCTTTTTAGTCAGCTCTCTGGCTCAATTAATTGATAGTAAAAAACAAAAAATAATAGTTGTATGATGAGGCGGCTTCTAGCGGCGTAGACTGTGCCTGGTTGGTAGTCATGGATCGCATGGAACATACTGCGCCTTGGTGACAACCTCAAACCATAATTCATATTCTCGAACGATTAATCATAGGATACTAGTTCAACAAATGCGTTGTGCTTTTGATGTATTTAAACTTCTTGTGAGGAATTATGTGTGTGTGACAGTAAATCTATTTTTAGAAGCTTTTGGTGCTGAATACAATAAAAACTTGTAGATTTAATGGTAAGATATTTAACTTATTGCATGTAAGATGTAACTGAAAATAGTTCAGACGAAATTTGATTTTAAAACATGTATGATTAGTGTATACGCTTCTGATTGGGAGTACCTTCTTGTCATTTTGCACCCAAAATATACTCCCACTTTATGGTTGAAGATCGATGACTCCTGGGATTAAATCTCATGTGGTACTCCTAGTATACCTAATAACTTCGCATTTGGACCATGTCACTATTGAATGTTTTAGATAGAGGTTCGGAAACCAAATTCATCATGTTCTATTCGGGGAGTAATTTAATTGTTTGTTAAACTGTGTTACGCAGTGAGTCAGTTCTACTTAAGATATTTTTCCTCAAATTAACCCCTATGGTCCACTTGGCTTCAATCTTAAGATTCCATACGACTCTCTCATCTCGACTATAACCCAAGGAGTCCGTCATGACTCAAATGCATGGATTTGTATCTCCAGTAAAAACAAATGAGGTCCAATCGATTCTATACTAAAATATGCTGTTAAATCGTTGGAGGCTTCTGGAACAGAAGAAATTGACGATAAAAAGGAAAGGCGCATGCATGAAGTACAAGTTGATTCATCCTTGCCAAAAAAACAGGTGGATTCATTGTTTAAATTCAATGGCCCCCATCATAAACAAGTTTAAAGCACTGTTTTTTACACAAGTTTTAGTGTACAGCAATAGTATACGTTGTTATTTTTCTTGTGAAAAAGATAAAAAGCTCATTGTACAGAAAATTGCAAACTAGTAAAAATAGAAAAAAAAATGTGTTAGCGACTAGATGGGCTCATCCTTAACAAGTTTTTTCATTAAAAGGTCCATCAAAGTTGAAAAAAATGTTACTTGCGATTTGTCGAGCAAAGTTGTCCCAAACGTAATAATTTTTAACTTTATTCTAGATGTTGAGTTGTTATTTCACTTAAATATAATAAGGAAATATATGTAAAAATCATTATTATTTTTATCGTAACTACAATTAAATATTAATTTAGAGTAACAATACAATGACATAAATATATACCTCAAATTAAAGAAAAATTATTAATTAAAAATAAAATATTATCAATTAATATGAAATTGTAAAATGTCTCTTTATTTATTTTTTTATTAATTATTCTTTAGTAAATTATAGCTTTTTAATTATTAGTTTGTATAAGTTGTCAGGAGTACCTACGTGATATTGTCAAAAAGGATTCCCAAAAATAAAAATAATAAATATAAACTTAGTAAGGTTTTAAAAATATTTATATTAATACTCTAACATATAAATCTTTCAAAAATAAAGTCTTTATAAAAAAATATGTGTAGATAAATCTCAGCATTTCCATCGCAAAAGTCTTACACTAGCATTAATAATTAGTATAAATAAATATCAAAAGTCATCACAATATAAAAAAAATGCCGCAACAAATCAAAATTTGTTGCATATTGTATGTTGTCTAATATCTATCACTTGGCATCTCTCACTTGGCATTTCAAATATTAAAAAAATAATAAAAATCCCTATTCATATTAGTGCACAACAACCATTAACTATCCTGAAGTAAACTTCAAAAGTTTCAATAAATAAATAGTTTTAATTATCTTAGCGTGGGGGAGATATAACTCATCTTTTGGAATATAAAACTCCATTTATTTGACGTAAAACCCACCTTTGCAGATATAATATTAATTCGATAAACCTCCAATATGACCAATCCAGCAACCATATACTTTAACTAACTACGATTAATTTATAATTTATAAATTTATTTTATAATATAATAAACTATAAACATAATCACATGTGCAACCCAAAATAATCATATTATCCTATGTAAAACATAATTTAATAGGTAAGATCATATATACTAAGAGATGCATGAAATATGGATTTACTAAATTAACCTTAGATATATGCATACATATCCATAATAAAGTTAAACATGCTAAAAGTACAAAAATAATACAATCAACAATACAATATCTCATTTATTCATATACTACATTAAGTAGATATTTTAACTAATCAAAGTATTTAACTTAATACATTTTAAAAATAATAGCAAATAAACTCCAATCAAGTAAAAATTTGTAGAAACTTACATCGTAATCTTCATTGTAATACAAATAATATTATATAAAAATAAGTACAAAAAATATTTTTTATTAATTAATTAATAAGATTATACAATTTTGCTAAAATTGTTGACCTGCAAATTTAAGACTATGTCATTGACTTATCGTGCTTCAAATTACTTGAAATTTTTACAACATGCTCATAATACATATATCTACCCATTAGAAAAATGACCCAAAAATCATATATTTTCATCCCTAAACACGCTTCTAAACACATAAATATAGAGTTGTTTTATTATATAATATGTATTTTAAAAAAATATAATAAATATATATTATTTTTAAAAAATATAGAATATGATCTATAGATTCTATACATGATAATCTACTCCGAGAAACAATTTGAGAGCAAAACTCAAAGTAGAAGTATGTAAAATATAGTCGTGAGTCCAAAACAAAGAATAAAAACTATTCAAATTATATCCATGATTTAAGACATGATTTCACCCATAAACATGGTATTGTAATCCCCTAGTTAGTTGCTCCTTAATTATCATTCTACTAATAAAACAAGTTGTCTTGAGCACCTGTATGACATTATCAAACAGGGGATCCAGAATAATTTCCCAAAACAAGAAAAAGGTGAGTATAAACTAAGGCTTTAAAAACACTTATATTTATACCTTAACACATTAGTTCATTCAAAGCACATTCTTTAGACAAAAATATGTGCAAATAAGTCTCAACATTTTGAATGTAAAACCTTGTTCATTAGACGTAAAACCTATTTAATAAATCTCCAATATGACTAATCCAATAACTATAAAAACATCGACTAACCACAATTAATATATATTTTACAAATCATTTTCATGATGCAATGAATTATAAACATTACATGTGCAACCGTAAGTAATCATACTATCTTATATAATATATAATTTAGTAGGTAAGATTATATACACTAAGGCATGTATAAAACATAAATTTACTAAATTAACCTTAGATATATGCATGCATATCCTTAACAAAGTTAAACATATTGAAAGTACAAAAGTAACACAATCAACAATACAATGTCTAATTTATTCTCATACTACCTTAAGTAGATATTTTAGCCTAATAACAACATATAACTTATACATTTTAGGAAAAATAGAAAATAAACTCTAATCAACGTAAAAATTTACAAATATCTACATCATTGTCTTATTACAATATAAATAAATACCATATGGAAATAAATACAAAAAATAATTTCATAGGGTTGAATCATATTCTATGGGCAAGGCAAGGCATGTTTTTAAAATTACTATGCACGTTTATTCTCACGTGTACTCCTTAGATTTAAAGTCTTATTACCATATTTTAAATTAAACTTCAAGTTTAATTTATTTACTAAATCTATAAATAATAATATAAATAAAATTTACTTAGAGTTATTGCTCGATCCCCCTCCTCTCTTTTTTTAAAGTAGGGTTACTAACGAGATTTTGGATTAAAACCAACCACAAGCCAGTTGGGAATTTTTGGTAAAATCCTATAAACACATAAATTTCCCCTATGTTAATGAGTCGTATATGATGAATTCACTTTACTTGTATTTAAAATATAGGTGTCATTTGGATGACGCTATGCAAACGCTTTTTGTCTATTTTTTATTATTTTACATCTAAATCTTATTTGGTTAGACAATTTAGACCAAAAGCCTTGCTTTGTTTTAAAAACGCATTTAAATATGTTTTTGACTCATTTTTACCAATTAACCATTTTCTACCTAACTCTCCTCATTTGAAGATTTAGGCTAAAAGCGTATTAAAAAAAGTAAAAATATAACATATAATATTTTTATCCTTATCTTCTCTCTTACTATAATATATATATATATATATATATATATATATATATATATATATATATATATATATATATATATATATATATATATATATATATATATATATATATATATATATATATATTTTACATACGCGCATTTTCTTATCTAGTAAACCTTTCCCCCCTTTTTTTTCCACCATTACCACCCTCATCCGTGTTAATGACCACCCTAGTCATTCATTGATGACTACCATTGTCTACCTGACCTTTTTTTTTAAATTATTTTAAAATAAAATATATATTTTTTATAATAAAGATAATATATAATAAAATTATCCAAACAAAATTTTTAAATTTTTTTTTAAAAATTAATTTTTTATAATATATATCCAAACATAACCCATTTTTATTTTATTTTTTTTAAATAATTTCAAGTACAACTTTCCGCCATAGTATACAAAACCCACTCTTCTTATCTCTTGAGTTCTGACATCCGCCGGTCCCATCCCAATATCCCCTCCTCCGTAACCCCATCCCCATCCCCACCCCCTCCATCGTCGCCAATATTTGTTCTGTACTGTTTCTTCTGAACTTCGCCGTAGTTGATTCTCCCGGCTTTCTTCTTAACACACACACTCTCTGTCTCGCTGTTACGCAAAGAATGTCGATAATTGAATCCCCGAATTGGGTCGCTCCCCGTAATCCTTCTGGGTGCACTAGTTGCAGTCGTAACAAACTAACCAGATCAAATATTGGCTATCCTCGATCGAGGTCTGTTCGTGTCAAAGTTTCGAATTTCGTATATAATTCTACGTTGTCCTTCCCTCTTACAGTGTTCGACCGAGCCAATCTTGCCCAGAAATCGAATTTCGACGTATGGGGCAGAGGTGTCCTCAGAATTCAGAGCCAGGGCGGGGGCAGAGTCCAGGCCAATAGCTCTTGCGAGCAGGATTCGGACTCGAGCGACAAGAGCGAAGCGAAGCCCCCCAGTGACACGAAGGGCGTCAGCAAGCCCTCTGCCAATCCTCCGAATCGCCGGAAGGGCTGGTCGTGGAAGAAAGTGAGATTCCAATGGCAGCCCCTGATCCAAGCGCAGGAGATCGGAGTCCTGCTTTTGCAGCTGGGGCTCGTGATGACCGCCATGCGATTCCTCCGCCCCGGGATCCCCCTCCCGGGGTCCGACCCCCGCCCCGCGACGACGTACGTGAGCGTTCCTTACAGTGACTTCTTGAGCAAAATCAACAATAATCAGGTCCAGAGAGCTGAGGTGGATGGCGTCCATATTATGTTCCGGTTGCGGTCCGAGGCAGTAGCGGCGGCTGCGGGGAGTGTGGACAGTGAATTCAGCGGTGGCGGTAGTAAGTTGCAGGAGGCGGAGAGCTTGATAAGGAGCGTCGCTCCCACCAAGAGGATTGTGTATACGACGACTCGCCCGAGTGATATAAAGACTCCTTATGAGAAGATGATGGAGAATCAGGTGGAGTTTGGCTCCCCTGACAAGCGTTCTGGTGGATTTCTTAACTCCGGACTTGTAAGTTTTTGTTACGAGGGACATCTATATTCTATTGCTGAATACTTTCTCTTCCATTATCAATACCGCATAATTATGTATGTGGTGCCTTCATTCTTGGTATGCTACGTTGTAACAAGCTTCTCTCTTAAGTATCCTACCATTTGGCCTTCTTCGTCCGCTGATCCCACTTTGGGAAAGGGAGAGTGGGAGACATATGGCACCTTCGTGTATTTGGCTAATTGTCCGAGTTAACTTCACTTCAATTAGTCTATTGAAATGATTGATAAGATTTCATTTATCGTGCATCTGATCATGCCTAACATGATTGATTTGGTTTCGACCATCCACAACTGATCATGCCTAATCCATATTGTTTGTTATGATATCATCTTACCATTTTCCATCATTGTCTACTGATCCCATTTGAGAATTAATATGATATTGCGTGCTTATATTCATCTGATGAAGTGATCGGTTATGCCTCTTTTGCATTTACTATGCGAAGCCAAAATGGTTACTTATTATCATATGATTACCTTTATAGATTCTATGCTGACTTAAAAAATGAAAAATATGATATGTTTATATATACATTTAATAAGGAGCAACTATGAGAGACTTTGATAGAAACATCAGAGAGACCCTAGATGATTTGGAAATTTTGAGTTTTTTGCTTTATTAGAAAACCAGTTTGTTTCATTATCTTTGTTTAAGTAGGTTTTTTTAGTTGTGAATTTATGTTTAGTAGGAGTCTTAGAGCAAGGTATATTTTTTTTAGTTACTCCCTCCATTCCATATTAATAGCTACATTTGAAAAAATAGTAGTTTCTATTGAATGGTGAAACCCACATATAAGAGAAGGGAAAATAAGCTTATGATACTCTTTTTTTAAGTACCCAACCACTTAAATTAAACAAAATGGAGTTATTAATATGGAACAAACTTTTTTGCCAAATGGAGCTTTTAATTTAGGACGGAGGGAGTATTTCCTAGGTTAAGACGATTCCGGCTTATTTTCTTGTTAAAGACTTGTGTAAGCCTGAATACGGGCCTAAGTTTTATCAATGAAATATAAATGAATATTGAATTTGAGAATTGGAGTTTCCTGCTGAAAGGAGTACCCCTTGTTCGGTGCTGATTCCAAAAAACATATCTGGTGTAGAAGCCAGAGGTTCCACCTCCGGTGCAGGTTCCAGAGGCTGCTATTTATTTATTTGGCTTTGTGATCTATTATAAAGTGGCACTGTGATTCCCAAGTAAATTGCATGCTGTTATTTATTTGGCTTTGTGATAGATTATTTTCTTGCCCAGTCATACTGATATAGTATTTGCTTCTGCCAAGTTTTTTCTTTTTTCCTTTTGTTTAATGGTGAACTTTTTCTCCACAGATTGCTATTTTCTATATTGCTGTACTTGCAGGCCTCCTCCACCGTTTCCCTGTAAATTTCTCCCAGGTACATAACAGCCAGTGCCTGTTTTTTCTTTGGTGTTCTGGTGATGTTGATAATTGGCTCCAGTTCTGACCTTCCTCGAGGAAAACATATTCTTCCAGCAGACTACTGGACAATTGAGGAGCAGGAAAACAGGGGCCTCTGGAGGAGCAAAAGTTTCTGATCATAGTGAATTGGTGACATTTGCTGATGTTGCTGGAGTTGACGAAGCAAAGGAGGAATTAGAGGAAATTGTGGTATGTAAAAGCACTGTTTTTTTTGCATTCTGTGTTGAGATTAGGAGTTCTATTTAGGATAAGCCTGAATTGGATAAAAATCTTGTTTACTATATAATCTTATACTTGATTCATAATCCCAGGAATTTTTAAGGAACCCAGACAAATATGTTCGCCTTGGTGCTAGGCCACCTCGTGGGGTTCTCCTGGTGAGTATAGCAACTTGTTATTTGAAGCTTACCATACACCATTTTCAAATTGTAGACTGGGCACTTACAACTAATAGAGTGGAATTTCAGGTGGGTCTACCTGGGACAGGTAAAACCTTGCTGGCAAAAGCTGTGGCTGGTGAGGCTGAAGTTCCGTTTATAAGTTGTTCAGCAAGTGAATTTGTTGAGCTATATGTTGGCATGGGAGCTTCTCGGGTAAGGGATCTTTTTGCAAGGGCAAAGAAGGAGGCACCCTCAATAATTTTCATTGACGAGGTAAAAGCCATTTGAGATTTTATTTTATCTTAGCTCTTAATAATTTAACTTCTATGAATATTAACTATGCATCAGCAATTATTCTTGTTAAATTTCTAAATATTATAGCTATAGTTTATTTTGCAATATTTCTTGGTAAGTAGGCTCGTCACAGGACCTGTAAATCCAAGTGCGTGTTCAAGTTTGAGAGAAAATATGTAAATTTGTCAGTTGATCAAAGCCAGATCAGCAGTTGGACTTGAATTTCATATTGTTGGACTAATTTCTGACTCAAATTGGGCGTTGCACTGTAACTTTGGTTGTAGGTTTCAGTAGAAACATCTCAGTAGGAATTGAAATCTCAACCTCTTGCTAGAGCATTCATGGCGTTAACTAAGTTGCCATCCAGTGATATACTCTTCAAGTTATTAATATTTATCTTTTTATGTTTCTTTCTGATGGGCAAACTCAGAGAAACAACTATGGTTTGATGTTTTAACACAAATTTAGAGTTTGAGTTGGACTTGTTTTAAGTATAAAAGTGGGACTTGGGATTCTGTCAAGTCCAAGTGTGTACCGGATCCAGCCTTTAGTGTGCTGGTTGGAGCTCTTGGTTGCGGGAGTGGTCGCAGAGTTGAATCTCATTGGTGTGTAGTGTGAAGGAGCGTGAGTCTTACCTTGCCAAAAAAGAAAAGTGTGCTTGGGTTTTCCCAGACCTAGAAAGTGACGCTTTGTTTGGTGTGTGGCTAGATTCTTGCTTTTCCCCATATGCTTTTGAGTTCAAGTACTTGTTATCCCTGTCTGTGCATTTTCTGCTGGACGTAGTTTGACAAACATTTGAATGTTGCATCAAGTAGCTATCTGACAATCAATATTATCAATTCCTGTGAATACCATATTATCAAGTCCTTATGTTTTATTTATGGTTCAAGTACCTTTAATCTTATAATCTAAAGTCTTCTTCTTTGTTCTTTTATCCCACAGATAGATGCAGTAGCTAAAAGCCGTGATGGTCGATTTCGCATTGTTAGTAATGATGAAAGAGAGCAGACACTGAACCAGCTTCTCACGGTTAGATACCTTATAAAGCATCTGATTTTGTTTTATGATACTGTTGCTACATGCTTATTCATGTGTTTTGCAACTTAAAATTTTTTGTTTTAGGAGATGGACGGTTTTGACAGCAGTTCAGCTGTGATCGTTCTTGGGGCAACTAATCGTTCTGATGTCTTGGACCCAGCTCTGCGCCGTCCTGGAAGATTTGATCGTGTTGTCACGGTCTGGATCTTTTTGAATTGATATGATGATACTTATGTAGATAGTTTTTTTGATTTTCTTCTTTTATTTAGGAAATTGACTTCTTATATGCTTGGTGTGTTATGAAGGTCGAGACACCTGACAGGCTCGGAAGAGAAGCCATTTTGAAAGTTCATGTGTCCAAGAAGGAACTTCCTTTGGGAGGTGACGTGGACCTCAGTGATATTGCGTCAATGACCACTGGTTTCACAGGGTATGGAGCCATTTTTTTTATATACGTATTGTCTACCTAAATTTCTGTTTACTTTCATGACTGAGGTGCAGAGTTGGACTTTGCACAGGGCAGACCTGGCAAATTTGGTAAATGAAGCTGCACTGTTGGCTGGTCGGTTGAACAAAACTATTGTGGAGAAGATTGATTTCATTCATGCTGTAGAACGCTCAATAGCTGTATGGTCTCATATCCGTTGTTTTGGCTTATTAATTGGGTGTATTGCAGTTTCCTTTAATGTGCATAACATAAACCAGCAGTTTTGACTTTCAGGGTATAGAGAAAAAGCATGCAAAGTTGCAAGGGAGTGAGAAGGCTGTGGTTGCGCGGCATGAAGCTGGTCATGCAGTGGTAGGAACTGCAGTTGCAAATTTGCTTACTGGACAGCCACGTGTAGAAGTAAGTGACGTAGCATCCTCAGTTTGATCTCATAAAATTTATTTTCTGAAAGAGGATAGTCTAGTAACTTCAGATCTATATTCATTTCCCCAGAAGTTAAGCATATTGCCCAGGTCTGGAGGGGCTTTAGGTTTTACATACACTCCTCCAACTTCCGAGGACAGATATTTGCTCTTCATTGATGAATTGCGGGGCCGCTTAGTCACCCTTCTTGGTGGACGTGCAGCTGAAGAATTAATTTATTCAGGGCGTGTATCAACTGGTGCACTTGATGATATAAAGCGCGCAACAGATATGGCTTTTAAAGCGGTGTCCGAGTACGGCCTTAATGAGACTATAGGCCCGATTTCCTTGACAACCTTATCTGGTGGTGGGCTTGATGATTCTGGGGGAGCTATGCCTTGGGGGAGGGACCATGTAAGTTTTTAATAGATCACTGTTCTTCCTAACCTTTTGTACTTATCTAAGATACAAAATCTTAATTAAAGATTGAATGTGTCAGGGACATTTGGTGGATCTTGTACAAAAAGAGGTGAAAGGTCTACTCCAGTCAGCCCTTGATGTGGCACTTTCTGTTGTGCGTGCTAATCCTAGTGTCTTGGAAGGACTTGGTGCACATTTGGAAGGTAATTGCCTTTTTATTTACTGCACGAAAGGTTTTCTTTTTCCAGATTAGTTCTCCATACATTTATTTCTTAGAGCTCTTGCTTCTTTTTGTTTAATCTGATGCTTTTACATACTCATTTGATGAGATTTTTGTCTTGAGTGGGTGCTGTAAATTGTGTTGCACTATAGCTGACTCCAGGGATGAAGGGTCCCCCGGCCCACAAAATTTTAATTTGGTGGGGCCATATGGGCACCTGATTTGACCTTTCAGGTGGGACCAAATGGCCCCCCTGATACTTTTACAATTACAGTGGCCTCCCAAGACCTATTTTCCTGGCTCTATCCCTGTCTGACTCATAATTGGCGAATGGATGTGTGTGATGCTTCTATATGCAATTTACATTTTTAATTCCAGATGACATGCAAAACATGTCTCTTCAATCTTTAAGATACTAGACCTGTTTTTAATTTCCTGCTATTTTGGTATGCGTGCATACTATACTGTATTTGGTTTCCAGTTGCAGATATGGATAGTTGTTCCCTTATTTTTTGCTGATATTTAATTTTCTTGCAGAGAGAGAGAAGGTAGAGGGTGAGGAGTTACAAGAATGGCTGAAGTTGGTTGTTGCTCCAGCGGAGCTTACACTTTTTATAAGAGGAGAGCATGAAAATCTTTTTCAATTGAGGACAAACGCTTGACTCACTGATTGATATCATTGACACAAGAAGCAGTTCATGACAGGTCGACATATCTGTCTTCCGCTAGCTGTAAGAAATTTGTATTGTGTGTGGGTGTTGCCTATGCTCATTAGGCTTTATAACGTCATTTGGAATTCGTGCTTATTGCGGCATCTTTAAAAGACAGACTGGGCGTGGTCTTATCCCTTCTAGCCCTCTTCTGCTTGGATTCTTGTTTTGAGGAATAGAAGCTTGGTCCTAGGGACAGATGAAAGCTTATATTCTGCTGGGATCGGGGAGTTGTATGCCAAGAATCCGGTGTACATTAGCCTTCATTTGGGAGCTGTGCAATATATATTGTAAATTTGGTAGATTGTGTAAAGCATGCACTTTTCCTTGTGTTCTATGAAAGCAATTTATACACGAGCTTATAACAACAGTTGACAGATTTTTCAGTGTCTCAATGCGCAGTTTTTTTTTCTTCTTTTTGTTAGAAAAAAAATAGATTTGTAGTCAGTGACGACTATTTAATTTTCTATTTTTTCAAGTAGTTTGCCAATTTTATGAGAATTAACTGCTTATTATAAATTCATTTGCAAAATTGTGGCAAATTTGGCCATTTTGTTGGTGAAATTTTGCCAATTTATTTGTGAACATATTGGTGAATTCCCAAATTGACATTTAATTTGTTTATGTTTGAGCTTGCTAAATTATTTTTTCCAAGTGATGCGTAATGATGTCAAAATTGAAACTGACCTAAAAGGTCTAATGTCTAATATATTCTTAACCTGTATAATGTTTTTGCGCAAACGCTATGAAACCTAAGAGAAAGAAGTGAAGGTCGAAACGTTGAAAATATGAAGCAACAACTACCACGTTTAGAGCCAATCCTGTCACTAACGTGCTGGATAGGACCTTCCCTGTGGCACCTATGGAGGCCAGCCTACCCAATCTATATGTTGTCAGTAAATATCTACCGTTTAAATATACTATACACATATGGTAAATATGACCAGATGTATTAAGGGGGTAGGTTGGCTAAAAGAGGGGGTGACAGATTCCACTTTTTTCTTTTTTTTTTCTGCTATAAATTTATAATTGAAAGAGAGAGTGTGAGAGCGGGAGGCGATTTGAAGGCAATTCGGGAGTACTGTGCAGAAGCTTATGGCCCTTATGGTTTTGGGTCCCTGCCGGCGAGCTTGGACTGGCCGTTGGTTACCTAGTCAGGCTGGCCAGCGTCTCCCTTGTATCTGATCCTTGACCTTCCATTCACCTCTCCTCCATCAGAGATCTACCTTCCTCTTCCTTGTTCACCCGGAATTTTTTTAATCAATCTAATTGATTAAAAATTGGCTTTTAATTTAAATTTGTGATTAATATGAGAGTTATGTAAGCGATTATAGATAGAACATTCACATCAATACAACATACACACTTCACTGAGATTAAAGGTTGCTCAGAGTTGACGAGCGTGAGATTCAAGGAGTTGAAGTGCTCATGGTGATAACAAGAATGCCTACAAAGGACTCTGAGAGGAGGTTGAAGAGCGACAAAAGAGTTGAAACAGTGAGGAGTCGGCCAAGGACAAGTGCTCGGGGGTTTGAGTTTTGTATTGTAACTTTTATACTCTCAAGTTCTAATGCATTTGGTTTGACCAAGGGGATTTGGTGATTTTTCACCTGATTCTCATTTTCCACATTATAAAAATTCTCACATCTCCTTTGTTTGGGATGCTTGACTGGTTTGTTTGTGCTTAACTGTTAAATCTGCGTCTAGTTAAGTAGACTCCCGCATACTCCTATTTAGTTCATTAATATACTTCTTAAACTAAATTTTTTAGGCTCATACTATAATTAAGAAAAACACACATTTGGTGGCTCGGGTGGGTCATTGTATCGTTGGGCTACCAAATCCGAGCAGTATGCATCTTTGGGTAGTGGTGCTGCTTGTGCAATATAGACATTGCATATGTTTTAATTGTGTTAATAGCTCCATTTTGTTAAAATTAAGTAGTTGGGTACTTAGGAAAGAGTATCATAAGCTGATTTTTCCATCACTTAAATTAAATGCGAGTTTTACCATTAAATAAAAATTACTATTTTTTAAAAAATAGCTAATAACATGGGATGAATGGAGTATTATAGATTAGAGATTGTCCCTATTTTAACAACACTATGTCTCTCATTTTTTGTTGTTCAAAAGAAGATAGTTTGTCACATGTGTAGTGTGCACGTGTTTTCTTACAAGTGACCTTAAAAAAGTTCTAGAGCTTCATATCTTAAGACATGCGAAAGCTTAGTACAAATTCAATTCCTGCACTATGAATTTGAAATTTTCCTAATTTTTTTATACAAAGCAATAATGTAATCCTTGTATATTGGGCAAAGGATCACTACACTGAAGAAAACATTGGTCCCTACGTTTGCTCTAGCCTAGAAATCATAACCAGGTGAGATAGACCCTAAGGTACTTGAATAAGTGAAAATTGTCACCTTCAACTTAGTAATAACTGTTTAGGGGTTGTGCAGATGTTCAAATAGAGAGAAGAGAATAGATCCATGGTAGAGAACCTGGTGCATTCTGCGTATGAAGTGTTGATGGGATGAAATGGCTCTATGAGTCTATGCCTTTGTGGTCTTAGCTCTCAAACACGATGCGTTTCATGGATGGGTTGAGAGTTAGCTTGCTTATGGGGTTATATTTCATAAAAAAATTCCCCATTTTCTGTCTAAAAAGTAGATTTCTCCAACTAGCTAATCTAGTCTTAACGGATGATAATAATATTCTTACACCACTTTTTTTATATTTATAAGCCTTATATTATTTATAATAAATAAAAATAAATATTATATTATTAAATGAGACTTACTTTTCTTATTTAATTAAAAATAGTGTTAGGCTCGTAGCTTAAAGAAATGAGAACCGCTTTCCTTATTTAATCAGCTATTCATTTTCCGGGCCGTTGTACGCCTAAATACCTCATTGGGCTAACAAGATGGAAGGATAGGGCCCAGGCCCGCTTCAGGGATTTGTGCACCACGTATCCTGCATTAAAATATCCTTCATTTTTTTGGAAGAGGCAATAAATATCTTGTGATATTGGCTTCATTTCTTTTTCAGTTTCTTTTTCGCTCTGTTTTTTGTTTGTTTTGCTGACAGTTGGAACACAGGCAGTGCAGTTATAAATGCCACCGCCTGCTTGGCTGCTTGGTATTCAGGGAGGAGATAAGGTCATTTCCTCTCGCCCTCTCGGCCCTCCTTGAAGAGCTACAAAGACCTCCTGAAGAAACTCGAGTAAGCTGCTGTCTGGTCTGTACCTTCTTCTTGTGCTTAGTTTCCTTTTTTCTCTGTCTAGTGTTCTGCCTTATTAGCCTTGCATGGTATTCTTATATCTAGTTTTCGTTTGCTGCTTTCCTCTTTAGCGTTTTAGTTTGATTTTTTGGCTGCATCAATGCCATTCTCTTGCTTGAGTATTTTGGCACTCTTGTATGAACGTCCTTCTGTTGCGTTTTATTCTGTGTAGACATCTTTGTCTGTTTTATTCCTGTGAGTGGATTTAGCCAGTCGCTGGGCTTGTAGCTGATGTCGTTTGTTTTCGATCTCTAGTTATTTGATTGACAAGGACTTTCTGTGTGAGATAACTTCGACTTGAATGTTTTAATAAGTTTTATATGATATTCATAGCAAATAAAAAAAGGCTTTTTTTTTAGTCGTGGCTGTATGCGGTTTTCATTTTATTTTGCGGTAAATATTGAGTCTTTAGGTCTTTGTTATTGCAATTGCTAATTTATCTCTGAACTTCATTACATCTCTGCTCCTTCATCGTCAATGATCGATTACTTTCCTAGGTGTAGGTATGGCATCCTCCTATACAGCCTGGACTTGTGCTGTATGCACGAAAGACAAGCCTTCTGCTTCTGCCAAGTTTAAAACTGCCTTTCTGCCTGCACTTGAAGTGCAGTGTGTTCCAAATACGTCTGAAAAAGCAGTTGCCTACACTTTTGCGTGTACTAGGCCCAGGGCTACATTGACATTTGATCCTGCAACAATCAAGGAAGATAGTACCAACAAGAGGAAACACACTGTGGATCCCGCTGCCCCACTCTTTCTTCCACTTCCTTCCTTTGAACAGTGCTTCCCTAAGAGCACAAAAGAGTACAAGTATGTTTAACATTGTTTCTTCTTTCTTCCTAGTTCTTTTCTTTCCTATAAATATTTAGCTTCATGTTGTCATCTTAAGGGCTCAAGAGACTAATTCTTTTGCTTGCTTGCTTGCTTGCTTGCTTGCCATCAGGGAAATTGTTCATCAACAATCAGGACATGTCCTTAGAGTTCCATTTCGTCGGGTCCACCTCGAAGGGGATAACCAATATTTTGATACTTACGATACCAGTGGTCCACTCAACACAAGTCCACTTGTTGGTACGATTTTAGTCTCTATTGTAAATTTCACGGTTTTTAATTTCAATCTAATTATATCACCCATTTTTAATAGGAAAAAGGTAGCCACAGCTGCAGCTCTGGCAAGACATTCTCTTTTTAATATACCTAATTTCCTTTGTAAACATAATTCGATAAATATGTTTATCTTATTTCTCTCCAAAATAAGCTCTTTCCCTTTGGCATTCAACTTTTTTAATTAAATTTGTTGCTTACAGTGGTAAATAAATTTTCTCAAGGAAGAGTCTTCAATGGATTATCCTTCTTTACTTTGAAATCCGTTGGTCCTTTCATGAATATTGTAGCCCTTAGGGATGCATATAACTACTGGTAAATTGATCAGCGTGAGATTGCTTAATTTAATCTTCTCTTTTTTATTCTATCTTTTCTTCTTGAACAAACTTTTTTTTTTAGCTTTATATGTATGAGGCAGGAAAGATATACTCATGCAAAACATATTTTCCTTGTTTTACAGGTCTGCCCAAAATACGCAAGGAATGGCTTGAGAAGCGGGAAAAGCTTGGTAGTCCTAGGTGCACACAGATGTTTTATGCTAAGCAGGGAATCATCACTGAAGAGATGCTATTTTGTGCCACTCGTGAAAAGCTTGAGCCAGAGTTTGTACGATCAGAAGTTGCACGTGGCCGGGCCATTATACCATCAAATAAAAAACATTTGGAATTAGAGCCCATGCTTGTGGGAAGAAATTTCTTGGTGAAAGTGAATGCTAACATTGGAAACTCGGTAGTAGTCAGTTCTATAGAGGAAGAAGTCCATAAGCTTCAGTGGGCCACCATGTGGGGAGCTGACACAGTCATGGACCTCTCAACTGGTCGACATATACATGAGACTCGCGAGTGGATCCTTCGTAATTCTGCTGTGCCAGTGGGGACCGTACCCATCTACCAAGCACTTGAAAAAGTAAATGGAATTGCAGAGAATCTTAGCTGGGAGGTTTTCAGAGATACATTGATTGAACAGGCTGAGCAAGGTGTGGATTATTTCACCATTCATGCGGGGGTACTGCTAAGGTACATTCCACTAACTGCAAAGCGGATGACTGGGATTGTTTCCCGTGGTGGATCCATTCATGCAAAATGGTGCTTAGCATATCACAAGGAGAATTTTGCTTATGAGCATTGGGATGATATACTTGACATATGCAACCAGTATGATGTAGCATTGTCTATTGGTGATGGGCTGAGGCCTGGATCAATTTATGATGCTAATGATACCGCACAATTTGCTGAACTTTTGACTCAAGGAGAGCTAACTCGTCGAGCATGGGAGAAGGATGTACAGGTGTTTGAGCTAATGTTTTCCTTATATTCTTTCTTGTTTTTAGTAATAATCGTAGAACAAGCATTCTTTCAGTAATTTGTTGTTTGGAAAGTAAGACAAGCATATCATGTGGGCCAACCTGGTTTCCCCACCTAGATGGGATATTAATCTAACTAGATAATTTCTTGCACAACACTAAGTATCTTGTCTATAATAAACATGGTTTTTTCCTTGTGATCATGCAAAATATTAATGATTATAGCAATGAGAAGGATGCTAAAGATTGAAATGATTAGAAGAATCATGTTGTTAATGAGATTTCGTGCTAGTTATTTCTTGCTTTCTGCTGTGCAGTCAAGATCATTTGTTACTTATTTATTGGAGGTCTTTCGGGATTACATCTCCAATTTTTCTAATACTTGAATGAACTTGAAACATTTGTTAGTTTGTACCCTATTTTTACCAGATAATTAGCATGTTAATGGCTCCGTGTTTATTCTTCCGTGCCTTTAGAATTTTTGTTTTAAAACTTTTTTAAGATATATCAATTACTAAAAGTGCTTCAACCTTTTCTAAAATGTCTAACTTGCAACTTTCCGGGGAATGCCTAGGTGATGAATGAAGGACCAGGGCACATTCCAATGCACAAGATTCCTGAAAATATGGCTAAGCAACTTGAATGGTGCCATGAAGCTCCTTTCTACACTCTTGGTCCATTGACTACTGATATTGCACCTGGATATGATCACATCACCTCAGCAATTGGGGCTGCTAACATAGGGGCCCTTGGTACTGCACTCCTTTGCTATGTAACACCTAAAGAGCACCTTGGGCTTCCCAACCGTGATGATGTGAAGGCTGGAGTTATAGCATATAAGATTGCTGCCCATGCAGCTGATCTGGCTAAAGGTCACCCACATGCTCAAGCATGGGATGATGCCTTAAGCAAGGCAAGATTTGAATTCCGATGGATGGACCAGTTTGCACTATCTCTGGATCCCATGACTGCTATGTCCTTTCATGACGAAACACTTCCCTCAGATGGGGCCAAGGTGGCTCATTTCTGTTCCATGTGTGGCCCTAAGTTCTGTTCTATGAAGATAACTGAGGATGTTCGGAAGTATGCCGAAGAGCATGGGTATGGGAGTGCTGAAGAAGCAGTCCAGCAAGGGATGGATGCTATGAGTGCTGAGTTTTTGGCAGCTAAGAAAACTGTCAGTGGAGAACAGCATGGTGAAGTTGGGGGAGAAATCTACTTGCCTGAAGATTATATCAAGAAATCAATGCAAAGGTGAAGGTGAATATTCTTTCTCTCCTTTTTTCTTTCTGTTCAATTTAAATTTCACCAAGTGGTGTTATCCTGTACGTTAGAAAAGAAATTTTCTTAATTTTTCCTTACAATGGTGGATGTTACTGTACATAAAATACCTGTTATATTACATAATCAATGATGGCTAGGAAAATAAATAAATGCAGGTACTGCATCTAAACCTGAGAAGAGGCTTAATTTAAATTTGGGTGCGAATATCATCACTACTAAAATGTTATTTGTTTTAACAATTGAAAATGATAATTTATGAGTTAAACTCATACAGTATCATTTTATTACATTGTTTACCTTCATCTTTAATCTGATGGAAGCTTTAATATATGTGAGAATGACTAATCTGCAACAGTCGGCCTCGAAAACATCTTGCAGATAGTGGTTATTCATCTTTAATCTGATGGAAGCTTTAATATATGTGAGAATGACTAATCTGCAACAGTCAGCCTCAAAAACATCTTGCAGATAGTGACTATTACGGCTTGTCATTCTCACATCTATTAAAAGCTGCCATCAAACTTCTATACTGGTTCAAAAACATCCTCAGAAATTAAAGATGAATGGCATGACAAGGGGGCAAAGATAAATCGGAAGAAGAGGGGAGGGAAAAGGAAAGAGATATCTTTAATGGGGGGGGGGAGGGAAAATCTTTCTGCAGGACTTTGAACTTTTAATTTCTTGTCTGCAAGATACTTTTCTGCGTGGCATAAGCATAGGATCAGAAAGAATGGTAGCTTCTATGAGTGTCTTGTGTATTTTAGGGAAGTCAGTAATGTAGTCTGTCATAAGTTCTGAGGTATTTTTTTCTACTGATTGTTC
The DNA here is from genome assembly GCA_035235625.1 of Saururus chinensis. Classification (NCBI taxonomy): domain Eukaryota; kingdom Viridiplantae; phylum Streptophyta; class Magnoliopsida; order Piperales; family Saururaceae; genus Saururus; species Saururus chinensis. The sequence continues at coordinate 42,929,161 of CP141145.1, forward strand.
ACAACAGGATGTTTACATAGCTGACACTTCCAGTTCCAGCACAAGTGTGTTAGGTCCGGATCATTGGTGCCAATGACTTTGGATTATCAGTGCTAATGGCTTTAGGTAAGTAATAAGTCTGTCTGTTTGAATAAATCGGCCTGGTGTCAACTCAATCAAGAGATTCTCATAGTAAGAACTTTTATTTAAATAATCTACATTCGTTTCCTTTTCTTTTTATATGTACTTGTATATTGAAAAATCATTGCACCGGGGGTGCCTCTTTCTGCTTCAGACCTTTGCTGCTGGCCAGGGTCTGGGCAGTTCTGGCTGAGAAAGTCCCTTAGAACCTGATCAGGATCATGCCTGCGTAGGGAGTGTGCAATTTTCCTTTGTTCTTTTTGTGTGCTTGGACAGGGCTTCTGAAACCATCGCACAATTTTGTGGGACTGGAACCAAATTGGCATATCCGTCGTGCACTGGGAAGTACTCCAAACTTCTTTTGGTGTTTTTAATTGAAATAAGAAAGACTGGTAGACTGGTGCCTGCTACTTTACAGACAATGGTGAAAATAGAATATAGAAATTCTCCAGGTGGGAATCTGCGTCATGTTCACACAAGTTGGAGGGATCATATGCAACGATTCAACAAGGTCACATTCCTTCTGTCTGTATTTTCCCCGCAAGAGAAAATTCAGTCAAACCCGGATGGGGGCACCATAAAAAATCCCTGAACTAGGAGCCTATAATGTGATGCTATTTTTTTGGAAGCGCTCCAATCATATTTTATCTTGGTATTGATGCATGGAGCTTCTCTATCTATCAACTCTTAATTACATGTTATCTTTAGCTAAAACTTTTGAGGCAGAGACAAGGATTGAGCTGAAATTTTTGGGGCGTTGGCACACCTCATTTTGGTGCCCACTAACATATAATGGGATATGACGTAGTTATCATATAATGCTTGCAGTCTCGTCTATTTTGAGTGAAGTAGAAAAGCTCATTGATTCAAGCAAATTTGTTTTTCTTGCATAGAACTGATTCGCAATCAGCACCAGGGGTGCCTGACCCTTGTCTCTCTGGTACTAATGCGTGCTTGCTCAAAGGGAGGGGCAGGTGGCGGGCTGAGAAAGTCCCTTTGAACCTTACCTGGGCAATGCCTGTGTAGCGAGTGTGCTGTTTGCCGATACTTCTGTGTTGTCTGGCAGCAGGATATTAGGCTGGTGCACTCGCAATCTCTTGTTTGGGGCACCCATGTCCGTACCTGCCTTGTATGTGAATTAATGTTGAGTGCATCAAATATCTGGAATAAGGATGTGATTAACAAAGCCTCGCGTCCGAAGTCGGTAATTTGGTATGGCATATTTTTAGTTGACGTCTTACAATTCTGGAACTAGGAGTATGTAGTGTGTTAGAATGCCTTCTGGTTTTAGGTGTGCATTTTTTGTTAAGAACAAAAATCGTGGGTGGGATAGAGTTTTTAAGATTTTAACAGTAGACTAGCTCTAGATGACCAAGCTAATAAAATTTTAGCGACAGAACCTAACATACCCTTATTCTATTGCAAGATGAATCAACACAGTTCAGTGAACTATAAGGGCAAGAAAATCATGTAAAAGTTGTCTGCTGTCATTTCTTGATTTTTGTGAGCATTTTTGGTGGCCATTGCATAAATACCATGAGTTATTAAAAAATGAGCTATTAAAAAAGGAAAAATTATGTGTTAGATCATAAAAGAAATATTTTTTTAATAGCTCGAGCTTTTAGGAAATTTGGTTATTTTATATGGTATGGGAGCTCTAACTCCATGTTAGAGGTCTTAGTTTAAGTCTTGTTGGAGGTGGTTATACCCTATTTATATTTTATGTGTCGTGTTTGATGGATGTTTGCATGTGAGGGGTGTTAGATTATAAAAAAAAATTAAAAAAATTTATTATTTTTTTAATAGTTTGAGCTTTTGGGAAATATAATTATCTTACAATATGTGATTGAGTGCGTATTTTAGATATGTGTGAGCAACATTAATAGCTGATGGCATTCTTAGGGGGGTTAGAGATAACCTACCCACCCCCTGAATAACGAATACTGCATAGTCAAGATTGTGTGGCTGGTGCATGCTAATGGGCCCTTTGCAAAAATAGACAACCCTCGTTGTGAAACTTGTGTATAAGTAATAAATCAACCCCCGGTACTTGACATTCCGCCAAACGAATTAGTATATTTATATAAATGTTAGCATATTAAGAGTTAGCATAAAGGAGTTAGAGTGGGGGCGCAAGATCTTACTAGGCGATTATTATAACTTGAGAGTTAGGGGTGTTCACAGACAGAAATGGACACGGACATAGGGTTGTCCGTGTTCGTTCGTTATTTGAATAACTTTTCTCCGTGTCTGCCTTAGTCTATAATATATTTTGTCCACGTTCATCCGTTACAGACACGGACAGACATGGACAAATATTTTGATACCGAAATTTTTATCTCAATCTAATTTTTTTAGAATTTCTATAACATGTAAAAGTTATTTTAACATGTTACATAGGTACTAAAACTATGTTTTTAAGTTATATAATACTCATGTAGTATATTAATATGTTATATAAGTTTTAGATTTATATTTTCAAACTGTCCAGCACCTATGTAGTATATTAGGACTGTTCTAACATAGTACATAAGTATTAGATTCATGTTTTCAAATTGTTTGCAGCATGTTAAGACTATTCGAACATGAAACATAAATATTTGATTTATGTTTTTAAATTGTCAAAATACCTATGTAGCATGTTAGGACTGTTCTAACACGGTACATAAGTACTGAATTCATATTTTCAAATTGTCAAGTGCCCATGTAGCATGTTAGAACTATTCTAATATGCTACATAAGTACTAGATTCATGTTTTCAAGTTATCAAATGTCTATGTAGCATATTAGGACTGGCCTAAGATGCTACATAGGAACTAAATTTTATTTTTTTTCTAATAGTTAGTAATAATTACTACTATATTTAAGAAAATCTTAAGTAAGTGGCGGACGCGGACGTCCGCGAACACGGACAAGGGTATGTCCGTGTCCGTAGCTACCTAAAACTTTGTTCATGTCTGTTTCCGGCACGAACAAAAAATAATGTTCATTCTATATAAAAATGGACATAGACATGGACGGACATACGGACAACAGACGTCCATAAACATCCCTATTGGGAGCATGGTGGGAGGGTAGTAATAAGTGGTGGTGGCACCTTTGGATGATGTTGGTGCTGGTGGCGCTAAAGCTGTCCAAGGCCGGGGTTGAAGGCACAACTTTATTTGCCTTGAGGAGTTTTTCATCCTTTGCCGTCACATGAGTATGGATCTATATTATATCAAAATATACTCCCTCTGTTAGTTATATTTAATTTTTTAAAATAAACTAAAATTAATTATTTTTTTAGTTTATTTTAAAAAGTTAAATGTAACAATTAATTCGAGACAAATAAAATATGAATTTACCAATATATTGAGTTTCATTTAAGAACTCACTGAAAAAGTGAGTTGAAATTCTTGCATCCGCCTACAATGGTCCACATAAGCATTTGAGCATGCATGTTTGAATCATTTGGATTTAGATGAGGAACAACCAAGGGTTACAAGTGATGGCAGGGTCAAGTCATTTTGCATTCAACGTGAGTGCATTGCTCCTTTGGCCTTACTAATCATGGGAAGGTGCTAGAATTGAAGGGTTGTGCGAGAAATTGTTTTCTTCATTACGTCTGGCTTTTGATGTAGGCAAGAAAGGTACTATCGACATGAATGACAATATTGATGACCACGAATATGGGTATGTGTTGATTGAAACAGACTTAAATTTTTTGATAGATAAAAAAATATTATAATTAATAATATATTATTATAATATTTTTTAGAGCATAATAAGATAATAAAAGGTTGTATTTGTTGATATGAGTACTTTAAAATTAGTTTAATTTGAAATTATATACTATTACTTCCTCTGTCCTATATAAATTTTTACTCTCTTCATCTCATATTAAGTGTTCTGAAATTAGTTTATTTTGAAATTAAATAAGATGCGTAATATGAGTTACAAAAATATTATAGAGAAACTCCTACAGTAGATGTTTAAGTAAATGTATAATTGTGGAGCATTATATTTAAAAATAATAATTATATAAATTGTATGGGCCCACCCGTATTGATTTCATATAGTTTTATTGTCATCTTTAAACATTTGAAGAGGTTGGGTTTGAATCGTGTTTTTGTTTTTAAGAAAAAATTAATTTTTTTAAAATAATAAAATAATTATCAATACATATTAGATGAATTTATAAGATACGGCTAGTACAGCTGAAAGGTATCGAAGATTCTTTTGGGGATATACCACTGTTGTATAGTATTAGTCTCGACTAATATGGGTACATATTGATCGATATGTACTTGTATCAACTGATACAACCTACTATAGATGTAAGTCACATTAGTGCCTGATGTTAGTGCTACAACTGGTGGTAGCAACATTGTATGTAGTGCATGCTTGATTGTCTTGCATGATAAGTGGGGGAGGGGGTAGTGGATAAATTATCAACGTGTTGGACCTCTAATAAATGAGTATGGTAAGGTAGATGGAAGGGGATAACCAAAAGAAATAGAATTAATAATGTGTACATTTTTTATCTTAGATGTAACACTTAGGAGATAAACTTATGGAGTATATTTTGTTAATATTAGCATGTTCAAGGTCAGAGTGGATTCAAGTGGAGGCCAAATGTCATGCCCCCAAATTCACACATTTAGATATATTTTAAAAAAGTATGTAGTAAATATGAAATATTATGCAATAGTACCAAAAAAGAGTCCTCTACTCTTCTTTGGACTCTTTTTGATACTCCTAATCACTCAAAATACGTAATTCTTTCTCTTTATAAAGGTGCAACTGTCTCCCATGATTATAATTGCATAGCCACTCATGTTTTGCATCATAACTATGTCTAATAGTTTTATTGGTGCGCTTTTCGACATGTCAAACTTATTAAAAGTTATTCTTGTTTTCACTGATGCATTTATCGACATGTCAATGATTTATTTATCGTAAAAATAATATTAAAATAAATTTTATATTTTTAAAATAAATATAGAGTGTTACACCAAAAAGGGTAGAGGGAAACGTAAGATGACGTGGATGAAGTTAATAAAGAAAGATGTAATTATGTTATCTCTTTGAAGGAAGTTAGCACAAAATAGACTAGAATAAAGGCATAAGCTTCATGTTGTTGACCTCAAATTGTTATAAGAAGCCGCTTCTTAATTTTGATCACAATCAATAAAAGTGGTTATAAAATTATATTTGAAGTTTTTAACTTCTAATTTCACGCACTTACAAGGTCTTTTTGATAAAAAAAAAAATAAACTATCTATCTATTAATCAAAACTATTACATTGGATGTTGGCTACAAGATGGATTGTGGTGAACACTAGAACATACACATATGATAGGACCACCCTACGTCAAAGGGAAGAGTTTTTCTTGCTCATTGACATCTACGATACTGAAGCTAATGTGTGTATGTTATTGATCTTAAATATCAATAGATACTGAAGCTAATGTGTGTATGTTATTGATCTTAAATATCAATGGTTTCTCATGTACATTTTACATTGGGCTCATTGTCTTAAAGGAGCATGACATACTGTATTAGACGTGTGCGTATTCTGTTTCCAGTTGGGAAACGGGCAGACATGGGGGACCAGAATCCGTCCCCGTTCGATTCCTAGACGTTAGACCGGAAATAGTTTGGATTTGGACTTTAAAGACCTGACTAAACAAAATCTTGCAAACCACTGATGACCTAACCCCTGCAGGAATTGGAGCAGGTTGTCACGTTTATCGGGGCACCTTCGCCGTGTTGTCCTGTTCTAATAAAGCTTTGTTCAATCATCCGCTCCTGCACTCCACAAGCTGATTTGGTCTCTTCTGAACTGGTGGATAGCTTCTTCCAGTTGACGGTACGAGGCTCGATTTACTTGCTCGTCACCTTTTCCAATGCCATCTGAAAAGATCAAGGCTGCTGCATCATTAGTATTGCCATGGCTTCTCCATGTTCGCCGTTCCTAAAGCTCTCAGCATTTGTTTTCCAAAGTTCCCTCGAATGTTTTGTAATTTGTAGACATCTTGTTATCGCTTCGGATTACTTGACAGTAACATCAAGTAATGTAGTACGTATAACTTCGATAGGCTCATGATGTTTCCGTGTTTTAAATTTTAATTAGTCCACATAATTGCCATCCATTGTCTTGAAAAAGAAAAAAGAACCCGGCCTCGAACTTTTTAGTAGAAACAGACGTGGAAACGGTCGACGTAACCCAGACGTGGTGAAATAAGACATCACGCCTAAATGAAATGGGCATAGGACACTGACGGAAATTATCCAAATAATCGATATTCTTCGCCATTTTACCGTTCTAAGTTAGTTCAGCTGCCTATGAAAAACCAACCTCCAAGCTGTTGTATGTTTTATCAAAGAACAAATTCGGCACTTTTAAACAGGTGTAATCCGTCAAAATGTTCTGTATTCTGTCATTTGTTCTTTCGAGCCTCACCAGCGTACTCATCAATTAACTTGTCAACATCTTTCCAGAATAAGCCTTCCACGAGAACTCCATCCCGAGTGAACCTGAAAATTGAACAAAATTTTTTAAGTTCATTGCTTTTGTAATCCCTTATTTGGCACTGTACTGCTAAGCTGCAGACACGTTATGTATCAACTAGGAAAAAACAATCATTAATGAGATCTGGTACAAACCATTTGGTGACACTCTTTGTGAGCTCGGCAGGCTTGTTGGCAGAAATGGATTTAGGATCTGAACTGGCAACAGTGAGAGTATACATATCGGAGAATCTTGGAAACTTAGAGGAAACCACCAGTCCTGTTCTGTTGAATGATCCCTGGGAAATAAAAACATCACATGTAACTTAGAAGGAAAAGAACCCAGATAGAAGAAGATCAACGCATTCATCAAAATAAGTCCCAAGAATTCTTGCATATACACACTCTGCCATTCAAAAACCATTTCCTCTCGCCTTTTCTTCCCACCGTTCAAAAACCTCCGCTAAACAAATTTAAAATAAATAAATTCACCAAACCAAGTTACTCTATGTAGAAATCAAACCTGCCTCACCAAGAAGCAATTTTATACAATTTTTATTGACTACATATTACTTAAACCTTGCTTCAGCAGCCAGACTACCTAACAAACACAATAACCTTGTTCCTTTTTTACTTTGGTATCTAGTTCTGTGTGTTAAATGTCCAAAATGCATCCAACAACCTTAGAACAATAATAGCGGGAAAAAGGCATAACAGTAGAAAATAAAGATGATGACTGAACTATTCCGTACTAGAGATGCAAGAATTTTGTTGGAGAAATAAAAATTTCGATTAAATACAGCCCATCCCTGAATACACAATAGAGTCACAATTAGCTGGTATCTGAAAGGAAAAAGAAGAAAACAAAACCTGTTCAGGTTTCAATAACATAACTATTTTAATCTAATGATAAGGAGAAAAGACCTAAATGTAACACTTCTATATCATGTGACCTGAATGATTGGGTAAAATACAATTAATAGACTTGGACCTCTTATGTCATGTCAATAACACAGACAACTTTAACTCCGAAGGACATCAAATCAATACAGTCGGTAAACAGTTTGATTAAAATGCCCGCGGAAGAGTTACACATGTAAGCTGTCTCAAGTGTGTTTTCAATTGATTCAAACATTATTAATTTCCGATCTCAACTTCACAATTTAATTTCACCTTCTACTCTCAAAGGGCCAACTCAAGGATGAAATGACGTTCAGACTACAAATGTATATATCTAAAACAACAAACACAGGATTTAACCTTCCCAAACCCATCATAGACACAGCTAACACACCTCTGGAGGATAAGTGAAGAGAATGGCATTCTTCTCCTTAGTGTAGACTAACAACTGCAGCAACCCGTTGCATAGCACGTATGTGTTTCTAGAGTCAAGTATCAACAAAAACACCAATACCTGATCATTGTTCAAGGAGAAATAAGAGTTATAGTCATAAATTTCATTAGGCTTGAAGAGGATATAATATGATGCATCCAATAAGAAAATTCTTGTTCTCTGGGAATTTCTTTGGGTAGAACTGCGCAACAAGTGCAATTGCAATTATGATTGTTCCCATAAAGAGCCGGATATTGCTCATTCTCACATTTTCCTTGTACCCTCGACTGGTAACAATCTGCAATTAACATGTGAAAAAATGTAAACAGAATATCCTTTAAACATATATCAAGAAACTCTCTAGGAAAGTAATAAATATCCGAATCTCTTATTTCAACCTCGGTCACATATTCATCAAGAAGGTGTTTGATGGAGTGCGGATCCATCAGATTTGCCTTCTTGGGGGTGCTTTTCGTGGAGTTGTCATTACCGCTGGCCATTATTTTTGCACTCTTCCAGGCTTTGGACCCTAGGGAAACTAGAAATCCATATGAGAAGCAGCAACTTCATTAGAGATGATAGATGTTAACTGATAACAAAATCATCAAAATGACGGACATGAAATTCGCTGTGTGTCATTATAAAAGTTGCATACTGAGTTATAAATCTTAGTAGAAACTGCCCAAACTGAAACACGACAGCATCTCCAAATACTGTTGTATAAAACTAAGATAATAGAGCTATGTCTGAAATGAGAATCTTAGACTTCCTGCCAACTGAAGTACACCAATGTCAACAGTCAAAATTATACTTGACACAAACGTTTTCTGCAACCCACCCAGTGGGGGTATAAAAATTTGCAAATAATAATCAGCTATATAGAATGACCAGATAAGAAATTTTGAAGTCAAAAGTCCCCACTTTAGCTTCCTAAAACGAAAAATAAAACCCCACGAAAGAATCAAGGGAATAAAAAACAGATATTGAAACTGAGAGTGAATAACCGAGCCTTAAAGGTGTAGCTAGGTAAGAGAGATTAGTGGAAATGCCAAATTCACACCCATTCATATGCAGATAAACACAAACTCATCATTGATACAACATAGATTAAATAATCATAATTTATTATTCAATGGAAGATGAACATCATATATATTATATTACAGAAAAGAACATGGCTAACAAATTGGCTAGTAACTCAGGCATCTATTAAAAATAGTATTATGAGTCGGAAATGGGAAGCGAAGAGGAATCAATCTAGGGCCAATTCTGAGGGATGACAAAGACAAGGGAGAGAATGCCAGACTAGAAGGGGCGAATTTGCCTAGCAAGTGAGACAAAAAAAAGTGAGAAAAGGGACAAGCAAGAGAGCATAACATAGAGATGAGGGTACCTGTAGCTGGATCCAGATGAGGTGATCTACACCCGCTAGGGCCCGAGGGTGTAATGAGCTGCAGTGTGACGAAAAAGGGGTAATGAACTACTTAGTTCACATAAAATCCATTTTAGTTTATTAAATGGTAAAATGGATATGATTCGAGTTTATTAAATAGTAAAATGGTCGGTTTCAGGTTTAGATCTTGAACCGAACAATTCGGGTCAGGTCGGATTTGGGCTTTGCTTGACCCGACCCGTGTAAAAACCCTAAATCTAATACCCGCTGCAACTCCTCTCCGGACTGGCGGTCTCCCAGACGACTGCGGCTGCCGTCCCTCTTCACCCCTCCCTCTTGAATCCCCTCCTCCATCTTGCCGGGGCCGACAGATTTGATTCCCGCGCGCTCAAGCCCTCTCTTGTGCCAGAGATTTAATTTCAGGAATTTTTTGGACAGATAATGGCTTCTTATCTTCACCCTTGTTAGGTTAGTTCTGATTTAGAGGGTTTAATTTGAATGAATACACATGGATCAAATTAAAACTGTTCCTTATGTTTAATGGGCTCCATAAGTCTGATGGATATTAGCTTGCATGCAATCTATGAAAGTTTGTTTCTAGGAGATTTTGTGGTACTAATAATCTCAATTTATTCATATCATTTTTGTCCATTTTGCTGCTGGATGCTTTTGGAATTTTGTTAGAAACATAGGAGCTTGATTTGGATGATTTTAGAATATTTTTATAAACATTATACATCTCAGGACTTGGGGGCATGTGTTTACACTAAATGTGTATGTTGGATCACTTTGTATGAATTGCTTGTTGCCATATCTATTTAACCTTTGTTGCTTTTAGAAAATGTTACTTTATACTCATGTTTCTCTTATGGCATTTTGCACTTATTGCTGAAGTTGATGCAGAGTTATTGAACAAAGAACCAGAAGATGTGATTCTTCCAACTGTATCAATGGATGAAGCTTATCGCATGCCAAAAATTTAGGCAAAGAAATTTTTGATGCAATGTGAAATGATTGAACTTCAAATTGTATTTAGTTATAATATGATTGATATGTATGATGAATATTCACTAAATATGTATGATGTATGATGATGAGTTCATGAATGTAGCAATATTTTTTTGTTTTAATATGTTTGGAAGACTTGATTTTTTAGTTAGTTATGATTTTAGTTGCTAATATATGGACATGTAATATAGGATGCTTTGGAAGTAGGTTTTATTTCGATGATTCTATATTTTGAATACAATATTTTTATTTGATAGGTTTTGATTATAAATTAATTGAAATTTTTGATGAATTTATTGTAATTATATATAGTTTTATAATTTCTTCTAATATCCGTCGTATTGAACCAAACATAGAATTGTCCTTTCTCATTCTCTTTCTGTGTGCATCCAAACAGTGGAAAGTTTTTCGAGAATCCCCTCATTTCCCTATCTCCTAGATTCTCCCTTTCTCTTTCCTTTTCTCCCACTTCCCCCCAATCCAAATAGAGCCTAAGCAAAATGCGAGTAACGTGGGGCTCAAGCTAGAACAAAAATGAGGAAACACAAGCAGAGCTGCAGAGGAATCTCCAAAACCAACCAGCGGAAGCAAAAGAGCAGTAGAAAATGCCAAAACACCCAAACAAACGATAACACACCTCGACAAAAAATCTTATCGTGCCTCAGCCGCGACTACTATTGAAGGCAAACACAATCCACCAAAAGAACAACACAAAATAGTTGAGTGTCGAAAAATTCACCAAAAAAAAAACCTCCTTTAACCGAAACACAGTTGCAGCGCTTCAAATCTACAAAAAAAAAATACCTCCTTTAACCGAAACACAGTTGCAGCGCTTTAAATCCACCAATAAAAAAAATTACCAAATGATATCTTGAGAAAATCAGAGAACGGAGAACTCACAGCGCTTTTGGAATACAGGTGCCGAAGAGGAGATGCCGGCGAGATGGAGAAGAGGAGTCTGAAAAATGGAGAAGGCGTCTCGACGACGGACGACCTCTGGAGGCGGCGACGGTCGACTGTGAAGTGAAACAGGAAGATTGGCCGATTGGATCGCCGGATCGGGGGAAGATTTTGGGCGATGCGGCGGACTGTGTGAAGCGTAAGTTTGAAACGGGAAAAAATTAGGGCAGTCGAGTCATGAAACGTGGATACCGGGTCGGGTGTTGCAAAACCCGAATCTGACCCAAACCGGACAATATTTCCCGAACCCGGTTCATTTTACATATCTAAACCAAACTTGACCCATTAGGGTTATCAACCCGACCCGAGTGGCATCCCTAGCTCTATTTGTCTTCCTTCCCTACTTAGCACTCCTGCCACAACGATGTGGAAGGCACTAGAGAGATTTCCAGCCGGCCACAATGGACAAAGGGGAGGATTCATTGCAGCCCAATGGCCCGAATCACCGGAGCCACATCTTGTATGAGAGCTCGAATTTAAAAAGGATCAAAGGGGCTAGGGCACAATGAAGGGGAAAGAAATTATATACTCATCGACGCGAACAACTGCAGACATGGACAGGTGTTGTCTGCAATCATGTCCTTAAAATAACCGGACTAAAACAATCGTTCGTAGCTGCATTTGTGTCCGCACGAAAAAGCCAATACCATCCATTTTTATTGCGGACAGACACGCCTACAGACAGACAACAGACAAAGGTTATCCAATTACACCCCTAGTGAGGATGTCGGCCACTTGCTAAGTGAAGGGAGTGTGCGGATTTCTATTTTGTAGGCTAAAACTTGCTCTCTAACATAGTGATGATCAAGCTTGATGTGCTTCGTCCTAGCGTGGAACACGGGTTGGCCGAGAGAGAAATTATTGACTTGTTATCGCACCATATAATGGGAGTGGAGGGGATGGACACTCTGAGGAAGGTAAGGACCATGCGGGCCCAAGTAATCTTAGTGGTCGTGTTGTAGAGAGCCCAGTATTCTGCTTCAGTAGAGGAGTGGATCACCATGTCCAGTTCCTTAGACTTCCAGAGGATGGGGTTGAGACCCAAGTAGAGGCAATAGTCAGAGATGGATCAACAATCGATGGGGTCACTAGCCCAATCGAAGTCAGAGAATGCACATAGGGTGAAGTCACTGAGTTGGAGGAGGATCCCATGAATGAAGGTACCTTTGAGGTAGCGGATGATTTTTTTTACGGCCATGTAGTGAGAAGTGGAAGCGTTGTGCATATGTTGGCATACATAGTTGATGACATGGGTAAGGTCGGGATGGGTGAAGGTGAGGTATGCCAACAATGCTTTTGTAGTAGGAGGGGTCGGGAAGGGGTGGGTCATGAGGATTGGGGGGAGGTCATTTGTAGGTGGTGGGGGTAAAGGATTCTTGCATGGGACAAGGAGGCATGAGAAAGGATATCAAGGGCATATTGGGGTTGGGAGAGAAAGAGGCATTTGGAGGTGCGAGTGATTTTAATGTCAAGTAAGTGGTGGAGATCGTTGAGGTCTTTAATGACAAAGGTGGAGCTTAGAAGGGAGATGACATTGTGGATGCGAGGGGATAGTTGTCGGTAATAAGGATGTCATCGACATAGAGGACAAGGATGGTAATGTGTGAGCCTTGGGTATGAAAGAAGAGGGAGGTGTCGGCATGACAAGAAGTGAAGCCATGGGAGAGAAGATAAGTGGAAAGGCGAAGGTACCAAGATCGAGAGGCTTGCTTGATATTATAGAGGGCTTTATGGAGGCGACAAACATGGTTGGACTGGGTAACGTCCATATAACCTGGAGGTTGCTTCATGTAAAGTGCTTTGGTAACGATGTCGTGAAGGAAGGCATTGGAGACATCTAATTACTTGATGGGCAGGGAGTGGGAGAAGACGAGTGTAAGAACTCTAAACTTGAACGAGTTTATTTTATTCTATTTAATTGCTTTTGTTTGGCTTAATGTCAATTCTCATCAATTTTTACTATTTTTTAAATTTAGGTGGTTAAAAAAGGTTTTGACAAAAAAATTCTTCACATTTGTGGTTTTTAAATTATTTTAAGTCATTTAAAATTTTTCTAGAATTTTTTAAATTTTTAATATATTTTCAATTAGCAGGACCCACTGTGGGCCCCATGACAAAAATCAGAATTTGTAATCCAAAATGTCCCTCACGCTAAACTAAGACCTTAGAAAATTATTTTAGAATTTTTCATATCTTAATTTGGGTTTAAATAGCTAAATTATCAACTTTTAGTTATGAATTCTATTTGTATCCTTATATTTGATTAGGTCTAACCTCTTCCTTACTATATAAGGAAAGAGGTTACTTCTTTCCCATTTGGGAAAGGCTGAGCATGGGATCAAGAGGCCTAATCCCCTATTTGCTATAAAAGGAAATAAATTAAAGTTTGATTTTCTTAATTTTTCTTAATCCATTAGAGTTTTGCCTAAATATTTCAAATATCTTCCTTTGCTTTGAATCAATCTTGGTTTTCACTAAAAAATTACTAATTTGGGTTTCCATTTTCAAACCTAATGTTGAATTTTCGTTTTTGGGTTTCTAGAACCCTAGATTTACTTATTCTTAAAGGTTTTTAGTGTTCCAAAATCGGATTTGAGAAGTATTAATGAAAATCATATTTCTAGGTAGGTTTTAGAGGAGATTAAAGAGCTCTTCCGATCCAAAGAGTGGTGAAAGGTAATGGGTTTAAGCCTCAATCTTGTTGTGTTTCCAAATCTTTGTTTTTTATGTGTTTTCTTTAATGGATTCCATGTTTAGTGTTATAATGGTAGATTAGTAAAAACCTAATATTTTGTATTAATTTCTTAGGGCTTTGATTGAAATGAGTAAATTTAGCATTCTGGAAGTTTTAATTAGATTTTTATGAAGTTTAGTACTTTGATTGGAGGTTTTAACTTCGATTGATGAAGTCTCGGTTTGGTTTTCAAAATGGAGAAGACAAACTAGATATGCCATTATGGCGACCGATCGCCCTTATAGGCCGATCGGCTGAATGGAAATACATGTCAATTGTAAGGCTAGCCGATCGAATGGCCTTGCATGCCGATCGATCGGTAGCACAACAAATTTTGGACATTTTAATTCCTTTGCTTATTTTAATATTTCTACTCCCAAATATTATTTCTCATGTTCATGTGGGTTGATTTCAGTTAGAATAAGCTACTGGAAGGGTATGCTAGTGGTATTGGGGGGTATGAAGCATAATTGGTTATCATGCGGAATTGCATGATGTTGGTTAAACATGTTAGATTTATTAACTTAAATCCATGATTTGAATGATGGTTTCTATTCATGTTTTTAGAGTTTGGATCCATGATTAGATTATTGTATTTTAAACACACACATGCGGGGGAAATTAATTATGAAATCATGGTTGTTTGTGACTCGAATATGATACATGTGGGGACTGTTGGGAGCACATTCTATGTGTTGAAATTCACATAGAGAATGCTCACGTATGTATCATGTTGCATTCATCATGAAATAGATTTCATGAATGAGACTTTATCGATGTTTAGCAGTGGTTGATCGATTGAATGCAATGATGTGAGATTGCATGCTGGATTAGTCGATCGTTAGCTTAATCGGAACTTGGATGGCCCGAAAAGACATAATTCCGATTTGAGTTCCTGTGTGGAACATAGATATTCTCCAGGTTGAGTCAATTTGAATTGAGTTGAGATGAATGAGGACAAGTTGTGTACTTGTCTTGCGGTTGAGATTTCTTGAGATAGTTATCTAGACCCTGAGAATCCAAAGTAGTATGACTTTGTGCACCAGCTACCACGTGTTTTAGGTTTCTTATGTGGAATTCAGACTCTTCCCATTGCAGAAGATGTTTCAAAGTAAACACACATGCTCTAGGTTCTCTGTGTAAGATTCGGACATTCCTTAGACAAGATTGTCCAGGGCAAGTAGACTTAGGGGTTGACTACCCCAAACACTTTATGTTTCCTATATAGAAATCAGACTTTGTGTCCAGCCTATGTGGCTTAATTGTGTTTCTCTCCACGATGGAGACATTCACATGTATGTGTAATGAGATAATGTTATGCCTAGGATTACACAGGGTGTGTAGGGATAATTGTGATTATGTGATACATGTGCTTATGAGTTATTATGCATGATTTAGTATCGTGTGATTGATATTATTCTCGTGCAGGGTGAATGATCTATGGATGAATAATATGAATATGCATTATGTGAGTATGTGTTGTATACACATGTTATGCAGGTTGAATGTTATGAAGGAGAATGACTTGATATGCATGATTGTGTGAGAATCACTTATTATGAAGGATGAGTTACGCCATAATGTAGTTATGTATATTATGATTTGTATGAACGAGATGCTCATATGCAGGATGATTATTTATGAAATTAGGGGTATGGTAAGGAGATTAATCAGAAATTGGGATAATATGTGAAATGTTGATCTGAATTACCATGTTGAAATGCCGTAGTGGTTTTCTAATTAATGTTACTGTATTTTAAACCTTACTGAGTTTCATACTCACCCTTCTTTCTATGATTTATTTTGGGGCAGACGAGCAGGACTCCCTATATGAGGGACAACTTGGGTTCGCGTGGGATTAGCCTTTGTTGTATCCAAATGATATTTTATTTTTTGATTTTCTCATGGTTGACATTAGAGAATATTATATGGTGGATTATGTATCATGCATGTGTTTACCCGTTTTTCTTAGACTCGTCTAAACCTTTTTTATTTCGAGCTATGTGTAGGCTCTCGAGACTATTATGTGGGTTGGTGTGAGGACTATGACAGTTTTATTATCCTCTTTGTTATCCTTATTTCTCTTGCTCAAAGGATATTAGGTGCACTACTCCATTATGTGAATCGCCCATTTGGGGGGCTAAGACTTTCACAATACGTTAATCAGTTAATTTCTATCGCCCCCACACGCTTGACAGGACCTTGGACCGGGTTCGGCTAGGGTCGAGCAGTGTTGGGGCATGACAATGAGGTTAAGAACAATCTAAATCGTGTGAGGCTTGAACACGAAACTAAAGGTCTCATTGTAGTCAATGCCTTCTTCTTAATGAAACCCTTTGGCAACTAGGCATACATTGTACCAAGAGATGGTCCCATTGGCATTGCATTTGACTTTGTAAGTCCAAGTGCCTTAGGTTTGGAGGGTATTGATCTCCTCATCCATAGCGGCACACCATTTAGGAATAGAGGAAGCAATTTTGAAGGAAGGGGGTTCGATATGAGGAGGGGAGAGAGTGATAAGAGAGAATGGAATGCAAGGGCATACTATCCCGGCTTTGCTACAAGTGATCATCAGGTGAGAATGTAGAGGGGGGAGAAGGTGTGTGAGAGGATTGGGTCCGGGAGAGAAATGAGAGAGGGAGGGGAGAGAGGGGGTAAGGGTATAGGGTGATGGTGTGAGGGAGTTGGGGGTATGGGTGGAGGAAGATGGTGGAGGGATGGACATAGGAAGAGAGATGGGGGGTGTAGAGGTTGTAGGGGTTGGGTGGTCTTGGTAGGAGAATTCATCCTCTCGAAAGCGGACGTGGCAGGAAGTGTAGATGCAATAGGAGAGTGGGTCAAGGCAACGGTATCCTTTGGTGGTAGGGCAATAACCGAGAAAAATGCATGAGATGGCATGTGGAGAGAGTTTATGGGGGAGTGGGACGGGTCAAAGGGAAGCAATGACAACCAAAGGTTTTAAGGTGGGAATAGTCGTGCAGTGTTTGAAAGAGGAGTTGGTAGGGGATAGGTTTTGTAGGGAAGGAGAGGGAAGGCGATTGATAAGGTAGGTTACGGTGCAAGTAGCATCCACCCAATAGGAGAACGACATTTTGGCATGGGAGAGGAGGGCGATGGTAGTTTTTATGATGTGTCAGTGTTTTTGTTCATAACTCCATTTTTTTCGGGGGTGTGGGAGCAAAAGGTTTGGTGGGAGATGTTGTGGGAGGAGAGGTTGGAAGAGAGGTGGTGGTTGAGGTATTCACCACCATTGTCGGTGAGGATGGTGGTAAGGGTGTGTTTGAGGGTCTGTTTGGCCATAACATGGAAGAGGTGGAAATATTTAGTGACATCGGATTTAAGTTTGAGGGGGTAAAGCCAAATGTAATAGGAGAAGTCATTTATAAAGAATATGTAGCAGTGAAAGCTGAGAAAGGATAAGACCGGAGAGGGACCCTAAACGTCCAAGTGGACAAGTTCTATCACGACCTGGATTTTTCAAATCCTTTGTAATTAAAGGACAAGCAATAAATCACGATAATTTGTTTCTTGTTTAAATCAAATCAATCGATTAAAATATCCAAGTTGTGATAACTGGGGTTCATAAATATGAATATCAAAACATATGATATTATTACATGTGTCAAATTTTGATAAATAGCAAGTTAACCCTCTAAGTACAAGTTTGTCACCTGTCTAAAAATAAACAACCAAGTAAAATTGATTCTCACGCAAATAATTATATTTACTTACAAGATTGCAAAAGCAAGAAACTAGATCCAACTAGTGCAATGTCATCCTCAAACGCCCACCAATGTCCTGATCTCACAATGCCGCCCTCTAAAGAACCTGCAAGCAAATAAGACCAAACAGGAAACAAAACATCTTCTCCCTCTGGAGAAGTGTTTCAAAGAACGAAAGTAAAATTTAATGTTTTTCGGATCAGGCAAACAACACCCGATGTTCGTTGCCACATACTTATTAGACAACATCGCTAATGTTTCCAACAAGACCGGATCCAGATGTAATTTTGCCTAAAAACAATACTATTTTAAGTAACATAGCACTACACATGCAATGCTTAAGTATTTTCAAGCAACCTACATTTTATGCAAGTCCTTTAATCGTTCCACTTGTTCTAATTAAACAAGCAATATCAAACAATGTTATTAATTATCTCTCAAACAATTATTCAATAATTAATATCCTCGTCTAATCCTAATGACAGACAAATTCATTAGATGTCAACCTTAGTCACAAATGATAAACTCACCATAGACTACCCTCAAAGGTAAATCAATGATGAAACACCCTAGAATCCACCGGTCCCCTGCAATCCACCATGAAGTACCATCACCCCTTCCTAGCCCATAAAGGACTTCACCGGAGTGGAAGGGCATGACCCATAACTGCACATGAATAGAAGTGGTGACAAAAGCCAACCAAGCAGAATGTTAGCTAATCAAAATACGTGTACACTAAAAGATTCTCAATAAATCGAAAGTGAGCCCAGCTCACGCAGAGCTCCCTCCAATTGGGAGGCGCAACTACACGGTCAGATCAGCGACTCCTTAATAAAGCTAAAACTTAGGAAACCATTTTGAACCCTATCTTGCTCATCTATAAGCCAGGATTCCGTATGACTATTCCAAACCCTATTAGTCCCTTCTAAACTAGGGTTTAAAACTTGAAACTGCCATTGGTTCATTAACCAAGGCAATTCGTCAGGTCAAAGGTTTTGTTCACTCTATGAACTAGTCTCATACCCCTCTGAAGTATTTTAGTCTTTCTCTTTATTAGGTTTCCTCGCCAAATCCAAAGCTATCCACCCCATCAATTAATCTTTCAATAATCTTAAGCTAGTGATAAGTTACCAACGCAACATCAATAGCAAATATTGAAACAATAAACAACATAAACAATAAAACCACACAAGCCCAAGTAGATCATAATATTAATAACTAAATTAAATAATAATATTAGATTGTTTGAACTCTCATGCCCTAACCCTCCTTGGGTTAACTTATTGAATCTTTTTAAAAACTGATCATAATGCACCAAAGGGCATTAAGGTAATTATTTTACATGGGACAAGTCCCTCTCTGTTCTCATGAAAATTTTTAATTACTCAAGAGATTTTTGTATCATATTGGCCTGTTAATTTCATTCACACGAATGCGGGTTGGTTAACTTATAAGGGTATTTCTATCTTTTTGTTCAGGGCTTCCCTAAACCTTGATGAGTCCAAAACTAATCCCAATAGTACATCTTGACGTTATGAACCAGAGGTAATTTTCTTGTTGTTTAACGGGGTCGTAAACTATCACGCCCCGGCACTGCCCGACCTGAGCCGAACCCAGTCCAAGGGTCGGTCTAACGCACGGGGTCGATGGTTTGAAAATGGTTAAAGAAATAGCAGAAGACTTATGTCCTAATCACGAGCGATCTAATTTACGGAGTTTACGCACTACTTTGAGAAAGAGTAAATAGGTAGAACCAAAAGAGTTACTTAACTCTAACTAAAACACAAATCTCAAACCCACATACTAAAATTCCATAGCCACATACTTGGCTTAACACAAACTCTCAAATGAAACTAAAGACATAATGTATCACAAGTTTGGAAATAAGAACCACACCACAAGGTTCTAACATCAAAACGAAATAAACAAGAGACATGCAAAAACTAGAAGCCTCCACGACTACTCCCAAGCTCTCTCCGGCCTTTCCTCATATAGAGGATCCTATCTGTCTGTGTGTCACCCCATGCAGCCCCAAAACAAAACAAGGAAAGTGGGGTGAGTATAAAAACTCAATAATGGTTTGAATACAACTATACTAATCAGAAAACACGATGGCAAGGCAATGTAGCAATTCAGATCTAAGATTAACAAGCTATACCACTTTCTAATCATACATTCATATCACATAAACTTGCATAATAGTGTCTCAATCACATACTTTTTTATCATACTTTTTCCAATTGAGGCTTCATCGAGGTTAATCAAATTTGACCGATTGGATGCAATGTGGTAAAATTGTGTGCCGAATTGATCGATCGTGGATTAATCATATGTTGATTGGTTCGAAAGGACATGTTTTGATTTGAGTTCCTGTGTGGAACGAGTGCACTCCTCGAGTTTAGTCTAATTAAATGGGATTATGTGGGGACGAGTTGTGTACTTGTCTTGCGAATTGTGAGAATGTTATTATGAGTGTCATCTGAACCCTGAGAATCTAGTGTGGAATGCCGTGTGCACCCCGCTACCACGTGTTCTAGGGTTCTCTGTGTGAGAACTCGGGCTCTTCCCTCCGCAAGAGATGTCCCTGGGCAAACACACCTGCTCTAGATTCTTTGTGTGAGAATGGGACATCCTTGGCCAGGATTGTCCAGGGCGAGCAGTTTCATTAGGGATTGACAACCCCGAACTTTCTTTAATTCTTGTGTAGAATTTTGGACCATGACACGCCTTCGTGGCCTTGTCTATGTTCCCGTCTGTGTGACACCAAATTTGTGATTTCTCCCTGATGGAGGTTGTTATGACATAATGTATGTGGGAATATGTATGTTAGAGATACGTCAATGCAGGTTGATTATGATATGATGCATGTGGGAATATGTATGTTAGAGATACATCCATGCTGGTTGTTATGACATAATGTATGTGGGAATATGTATGTTAGAGATACATCTATGCAGGTTGATTATGATATAATGCATGTGGGAATATGTATGTTAGAGATACATCCATGCAGGTTGATTATGGTATAATGCATGTGGGAATATGTATGTTAGAGATACATCCATGCAGGTTGATTATGATATAATACATGTGGGAATATGTATATTAGAGATACATCCATGTAAATCTTTGATCTAAATGACTATATTGTTATGCTATTGTATTTTCAATGTTGCTAGTGATATTAAAAACCACACTGGTCATATCAGATCAGAGTATGTCACGTCATAGCAGAGAGCATTTCAGATCACGACAGAATAAATCAAGATGTGCAGTCATATAAAGCATATTAAACTAGAAGGTCAGGAAAGCGTACTCCCCTCCAATTTCGAAAGTGGCGATGTTCGGAGTTGCTCGTTTCCTTAGAGCGTCTGCCCTTTCTGATCTGGAGACTGCGGCCAGAACCTTCTGTAACTTCTGAATACTTTACCCTTCTTGCATCCATAGACGAAAAACAGAACCTCCCCTTACCCGGAGACATTTTACCCTCACAGCGCCAGTAGGCAGCGGACAGAACCTCCCCTTACCCTTGGGATGTTTCTCTCACAAAGCATTGATAATTCGAGGAGTGGATGCTTCCATTGCATTGCTCACCATCGAATTAGCTAGGAAGGCCTCTTAAACGACTCTAATCGAATTTAAAATGAGTAATAAATGAAGAACGGAAGATGAGAAAACGTGGGAGAATTTCCCCTTACCCGGAGATATTTTACCCTTTTCGCGCCTGTAGGCGGCGGACATAACCTCCCCTTGGCCCGGGACGTTTCCCCTATATAGAGTTGCTAACTTGAAAAATTGACGCTTCCATTGCGTAGAGCACCCTCGATTTAGCTAGGAACGCATTTTGAACGGAAGAAAACGGACGCAGAATGACTCCAAAAACTCCTCCAGAAAAATGAACCAAATGAGCTATTTATAGGAAACTGAAAGGAATACGCGCGCATAGACGCGCGCCACGTGGCGCGACATAAATGGCCCAGAAATGATGTCGGCAAGCGCGGCGCGCACGTCACGCGTGCCGCATTGCATCGCGCACGGCGGGCTCGATCGCGCCGCGCGTCTGACGCGCGACGCGCGACGCGCGCGTTCGCCGAGCGTCCCGCGCGCGTCGCGATGTCAGCTGCGCGATCGCGCGGGACCCGCATCGCGCGGACGGCTGCGATCGCGCGCCACCGCGCGGCTCAGGCGCGGCTCGACTCGGCTGATGACGTCAGCTATTCTGTCTTTTCTGAATATTTTATTATTATTTTAATTAAACACAATTCCAACTTTAAAACGCGATAACTTTTTATCTCGAAGTCGGAATCGTACGTTCTTAGTACCGATGGACTTGTATTGACGAGCCCTTCAAAACTAGACCCCGCATGGGTAGGTTATCTCGCACTTTTAAAGTGGGTCCCGCCCATGTGGCACACTTCCCGAGGTCGTAACTTTCGTTCCCGACCTCCGTTTTGAGTGTTCTTGGGTGCGTTGTGCTCGTTACTTCGAGCTCTACCCAGATACAGAGATTTCACCTAATGAAACCCCGTAACCCTGATCTTAAATTACCAAATTACCCTTAACCCCCCCGGGTTAAGCATAACCGGAAGACGGGTTGTTACATTCTTCCCCCCTTAAAGGAATTTCGTCCCCGCAATTCTCCTGAACATACTTATCAAAATACAAAATTGACAAGAATGTCAACCGTTAATCAAATAACAAACATGAATCCGGTAAATTTATAACCAGAGATAACATTCAGAAACATATCATAATCTGATAACTTATCAGATAAAACTCATCAGAGTAAACCATTTTAGAAACAGGATCAAAGAAAATACTTTAAACATAATATAGCAACATAGGGTTATTGAACTCTATTGGCAACCCTTCAGAAACATAATCTGACAACTTATGATTAGGATAAAATTCAACTATTTGAAATGCAGATAACTCACATTAGAATGGATTTATAACATCGGATAAGTAATTATTTTTTTTTCGGAAATAGAGCGAATCAGATCATAACAGATAAATCAATCCAAAATTTGTCAGTATTAAATCACCCGATAAATCACACAATCAAAATCTGATAATTTATATCAGATAATAGAAAGTGAATAGTATTTTCAAAGTCAGATAATTTGTCAAGATCAGAAAAGAACAAACAGATTAAATAGAATGGACGGGTCTGTCAGATCAAATAAACAGATCAGATCAGACAGAATATACATATCAGACACATCTGGCAAAACAAATGGAACGGATAGAAAAGACATAATAGATTGATCAGAACAGATAGATTATATAGATTAAACCGAATTGACAAAACTAATAGATCAGACATAACTGACATATCAGACAGAATAGACATAACTGACATATCAGACAGATAGAACGGATAGATAAGACATATTAGAAACTTCAGACAGATCAACTAGATCAAACCGAACAAAATGATTGGATATAATAGATGGATCAAATAGATCGGATATATAGCAGATAAAATAGACAAATAGGACATAACTGATAGATCAGTCAAACAGAACAAACTGAATAAAATGGACAAAACAACAGATCAGACAAAACATACATAATAGACAAAACGAACATAATGAACATAGCAGTCATAACAAACAAAACGGATAGATCAGATATATCAAACAGAACATATAGATTACACAAAATGGAATAAATAGACAAATCCGATATATTAAACAGAACGGACAGATCAGATCAAACAAATTGGATAGATCAGATCAAACAAATTAGACAGAATTGACAGAACATACAGATTAGAACGAACAGATTAGACAGAACAAACAGGTCAAACAGATTTGACAGATTTGAACAGATCGAACAGAACAAACAAATCAAAAAGATAGATTAGGTAGAACAGAGCCGTGATACCGAACGGCGTTCCCCTCGACACTCATGGGGTAGCGTGAGGCTCAGAAGGATAGGAGCTTTCCCATGATGCTCCACTCCTATATACATGCACCTGAACCGATTTTTCGGTAGGTATCCAGACAGAGAGTGCACTGATACTTTTAGGTTTTACCCTAAAACTACCAAGAAAGTGCACATATTCAAAACATAATGCAATATGTATAAATTAGTTCTCCAATATCGTATTTTCCGAAAACATGTGTAATAATAAGCATAAATTTAGAATTTAAAACCCCCTACACTGTGGGTTGAGTTAAAATCTAAAATAATGCTTAAGCAAAAATATATGAAAATGATTATAATCTTTTTCACAAAATCATTTATCAGAAAAGACTCATTCAGAAATAATTTTGATGCAGAAACAGATGCACAATTTGTCGGTTCGTCCGAATGACGAGAAAACCAGAGCCGTGATACCAAACGGCGTTCCCCTCGTACTCATGGGGTAGCAAGGAGCTCAGAAAGTGAGGAGCTTTCCCATGATGCTCCACACCCGTGTGCATGCTAGAACCGATTATTTTTCTCGGTGGGTATCCAGAGAGTGCAAGCACTCGCGTATCAGTATACGCATCAGAGCAGAAATTTTTATCAAAAGTAGTTGTTACTTAGAATCTTTTCTCGGAATCATTCAGAATTGAAAATATCAGACGGAAAATACATCAGACATCATTCGGACTCTTTTCATAGAGTTCTTTTATATATAAAAAAAAATCAAGTCATCTGACAGAAAACATATATATATATATATTTTAGAGGTATTTCATCATATATCAAAACGTATGACAGTAAACAAATTTTGCACATTTAAATCAGAACATATAATCCCGGTTAACATGGTACTCAGAACAAAATTCCAAATCAAACTTGAAGTTAAAAAAAATTGTCTCTATACACTAACCCCAATTTCCATATCACGGGTGTTTGATGATTAATCATTGGTAATTCTATTATCATAAATTTGACAGACTATTTGAAATTTAAGTTACTAAAATAATTATGTAATATATTTTCAGAACAGATATTTTTGATTTATTAAAATTTATAAAAATCAAGATTCAGATAAAGTCCGATACTATATGGACAAAATAAAATTTCAAGTCATCAGAATTCACAAATTTGGATTCCCAATTGAGGCTTCATCGAGGTTAATCAAATTTGACCGATTGGATGCAATGTGGTAAAATTGTGTGCCGAATTGATCGATCGTGGATTAATCATATGTTGATTGGTTCGAAAGGACATGTTTTGATTTGAGTTCCTGTGTGGAACGAGTGCACTCCTCGGGTTTAGTCTAATTAAATGGGATTATGTGGGGACGAGTTGTGTACTTGTCTTGCGAATTGTGAGAATGTTATTATGAGTGTCATCTGAACCCTGAGAATCTAGTGTGGAATGCCGTGTGCACCCCGCTACCACGTGTTCTACGGTTCTCTGTGTGAGAACTCGGGCTCTTCCCTCCGCAGGAGATGTCCCTGGGCAAATACACCTGCTCTAGATTCTTTGTGTGAGAATGGGACATCCTTGGCCAGGATTGTCCAGGGCGAGCAGTTTCATTAGGGATTGACAACCCTGAACTTTCTTTAATTCTTGTGTAGAATTTTGGACCATGACACGCCTTCGTGGCCTTGTCTATGTTCCCGTCTGTGTGACACCAAATTTGTGATTTCTCCCTGATGGAGGTTGTTATGACATAATGTATGTGGGAATATGTATGTTAGAGATACGTCAATGCAGGTTGATTATGATATGATGCATGTGGGAATATGTATGTTAGAGATACATCCATGCTGGTTGTTATGACATAATGTATGTGGGAATATGTATGTTAGAGATACATCTATGCAGGTTGATTATGATATAATGCATGTGGGAATATGTATGTTAGAGATACATCCATGCAGGTTGATTATGGTATAATGCATGTGGGAATATGTATGTTAGAGATACATCCATGCAGGTTGATTATGATATAATACATGTGGGAATATGTATATTAGAGATACATTCATGTAAATCTTTGGTCTAAATGACTATATTGTTATGCTATTGTATTTTCAATGTTGCTAGTGATATTAAAAACCATTGCTGAGTTGTTAAACTCACCCCTCTTTCTTGTGTTTTGATTTGGGGCTCCGTGGTGCGACATGCAGACGGACAGAATCTCCTCTTTGAGGAAAGGTCGGAGATGGGTTGGATGTGATCATGGAGATCGTTGTGTGACATATCTTCTTTGGTTTTATGTTTTATGTTAGAACTTTTGTGTAGGGTTCTTTGTTGTTTTGGATTTATGTCACATTTTATAGTTATGATGCTTATGACTTATTTTGAGCCGGTGTGGGCTTTACTTAGCTAAGCATGTGGGTTTGAGATTAGTTGTTTACTTTGTGATAAACAACACTCTTTCTTCCCTTTTTATTTACTCTTTCTTAAAGGATTGTGCGTACTCCGTATTTCTATTAATCGCCCATGGTTAGGGTTAAGTCTTCCGCTAGATTGTTTCTCAATCTTCCTTCGTCGCCCCCGCGCGCTTGACCGGCCCTTGGACAAGGTTCGGCTTGGGTCGGGCATCGCCGGGGCGTGACACAAGACCTACGTGGGTTCCAACTGGTGGAACATGCTCCCAATCAGTCCTCTCATGCATCATAATTAAGACATAATTAACTACAATTTTATAGTAGATTCCTCACATGTGTGTGTATTTATGCATATCTAAGCACATGCCCAATGCTTGACATAAACTCATAAGACAATTTACACATGCTTGAACACATTCAAACAATGATTCCTAACTGAAATCAAAATAAAATCCACCATAAAGCTTAAATCCATCCATGTGAAATCGAACATTCATTCCCACAAACATGATTCTTCCATTCATTACGCCACAACATGATCACATCCATTACCCATAAACCATCCTCATTATAAGAGAATAAAACTTATCATTATCCACATAATATCCCTGCTAGAAACATATTCTAATCATAAGAATTACAATATTCAAAAGTTCAAGGTACTTCAATATCAACATGCATAATTATCTGTAACACCCCGACCCGCACCACCTGACCCGGACCGGGGGTTAGATCGGAAGACACAATCGGAGTGTCGAAAATTAGCGGAAAAATTAAAACCGACTGACCAGGAGCTGCAGACTCTGAGTGCGAGAGTCGTAACGTTCATATGCGCACTATGGAGCTTTAACGTTCCATTGTGCGTAGATCAGAATAAACCTAATTTTATAACTAATTTGGATCGGGCCAACGTTATTTTATCGTTGGTTGCCTACGTACATATTTGATACCATCTCTGACGTTATTCCAATACGATCGGATCCGAACGTAGTTCTGCCTAATGGCTAATACATTTACCAAACATCAGAAAATCATATACGATAAAATACGTATATGTTATATTTGAATGATTCGTTCGGAATCCAACGGAAAACTTATCAGTCATCGGAGTTAAATGAAAGCCAATAAATCAGAAAACACACATCTCACGTAGGTGAGAAGAATACTAACAAAACACCCATCCCACTCTATCATAGAGCGGAGCAGAACACACTACAGAACCTGTTGGATCATATCAGATCATATCAGATAATATCCGACCACACTGGTCATATCAGATCAGAGTATGTCACGTCATAGCAGAGAGCATTTCATATCACGATAGAATAAATCAAGATGTGTAGTCATATAAAGCATATTAAACTAGAAGGTCAGGAAAGCGTACGCCCCTCCAATTTCGAAAGTGGCGATGTTCGGAGTTGCTCGTTTCCTTAGAGCGTCTGCCCGCCCTTTACGATCCGGGAGACTGCGGCCAGAACCTTCTATAACTTCTGAATACTTTACCCTTCTTGCGTCCGTAGACGAAAAACAGAACCTCCCCTTACCCGGAGACATTTTACCCTCACAGCGCCAGTAGGCAGCGGACAGAACTTCCCCTTGTCCGAGACACTTTTCCCTTCCCGTGCCCATAGGCAACGGGCAGAACCTCCCCTTACCCTTGGGATGTTTCTCTCACAAAGCATTGATAATTCGAGGAGTGGATGCTTCCATTGCATTGCTCACCATCGAATTAGCTAGGAAGGCCTCTTAAACGACTCTAATCAGATTTAAAATGAGTAATAAATGAAGAACGGAAGATGAGAAAACGTGGGAGAATTTCCCCTTACCCGGAGATATTTTACCCTTTTCGCGCCTGTAGGCGGCGGACATAACCTCCCCTTGGCCCGGGACGTTTCCCCTATATAGAGTTGCTAACTTGAAAAATTGACACTTCCATTGCGTAGAGCACCCTCGATTTAGCTAGGAACGCATTTTGAACGGAAGAAAACGGACGCAGAATGACTCCAGAAACTCCTCCAGAAAAATGAACCAAATGAGCTATTTATAGGAAACTAGCGTGTGAGCGTACGGGAGAAAAGGAATACGCGCGCACAGACGTGCGCCACGTGGCGCGACATAAATGGCCCAGAAATGATGTCGGCACGCGCGGCGCGCGCGTCACGCGCGGCGCGCGCGTCACGCGCGCTGCATCGCGTCGCGCGCGGTGGGCCCGATCGCGCCGACGCGCGACGCGCGCGTTCGCCGGGCGTCCCGCGCGCGTTCACCGCGCATCCCGCGCGCGTCGCGATGTCAGCCGCGCGATCGCGCGCCGCCGCGCGGCTCCCCGGCGCGGCTCGGCTCCGGCTCGGCTCGACTCGGCTGATGACGTCAGCTATTCTGTCTTTTTCTGAATATTTTATTATTATTTTAATTAAACACAATTCCAACTTTAAAACGCGATAACTTTTTATCCCGAAGTCGGAATCGTACGTTCTTAGTACCGATGGACTTGTATTGACGAGCCCTTCAAAACTAGACCCCGCATGGGTAGGTTATCTCGCACTTTTAAAGTGGGTCCTGCCCATGTGGCACACTTCCCGAGGTCGTAACTTTCGTTCCCGACCTCCGTTTTGAGTGTTCTTGGGTGCGTTGTGCTCGTTACTTCGAGCTCTACCCAGATACAGAGATTTCACCTAATGAAACCCCGTAACCCTGATCTTAAATTACCAAATTACCCTTAACCCCCCCGGGTTAAGCATAACCGGAAGACGGGTTGTTACATTATCAACATAATATGATGCCACAAGACAACACTTAAACATAATCCATACACTTTCATCATCAATTTTACACCTCCAATAGCTTAATTTCATCATAATACACCTCCCATAACCATTAGAATCTTCAAATGGAGTAAAATATTGAAATGAGCATAAGTTTCAAAAATAGGAAAAATTGTCGTGTAGCCGTTCGATCGCCCTGCAAGGCCGTTCGATCGGCTATATAGAAAATCTGCTAGAAATGTAGTGTTGCCGATCAATTGCTCTGGTAGGCCGTTTGATTGCCAACAAAACAGTTTTAACCTTTTTCTTCGTTTCAAAAATCAAAACCGAAACACCATGAAAATACTTTCAAATCTTCATTCATGGTACTAAACATTATCAAAAACTCATCAAACCTTCCAGAACACTAATCTAAATCATTCTAAAACAAAGCCCTAAGAAATCAAAGTAAAAGATTAGCATTTACTAAACCCACTATTAGAGTCTAAATCAAGTAAAACCCACTTCAAATAACATAATAAAAACCAATATTTTTGCTACCCAAAGTTGAGATTGAAGAACTTATTACCTTTCCTTGTTGATTTGGGCTATAATGAACCTCCAATCTCCTCCAACACCTTCCAAAAATATAATTTTAAGTTAACATACAACTAATTTTGATTTAGCTTTCAAAAACCAAAAATAAACATTAGATCTAGGGTTTTAGAAGCTTAAAAACAAGATTTTGAAGATTAAGGCTTGGAGAAGAGAGGTAAATCAGTAGTTTTATTCTTTCAAATGGATTAAAACCATAATTGAAGTCAAGATTAAGAATGTATTAAGAGAAAACCTAGGGTTTATGTTTGATTAAAGAAGAACATACCTTAATCCATTTCTAATTCGGGCATAATTAGGGAATTAGGCCTTAATCGCCCTCTCCCAACCTATTTCCAAATGGGAAATGGCTCAGAACTTTCTATTTATAGTAGGGTTTGGGGTAAACTAAATGAACTAATGGGGTGTAAATAGAGTTTTTGGCTAAAAATAGGTATTTTCATAATTTGAGCACTAATTAAATCCAAAAAAATTCTGAAATTTTTTTATATAAGCTTAAGTTGCTGTCTGGGTCATTTTGGTCCAAAAATCCTAATTTTGTCGGTGGGGCCCACAGGGGGGTCCCGCCAAACCCTAATTTTCGTAAAATTAGTAAAAATTAGAAAAAATTCAAAAATTTAGAATTGACTAAAAACTACTTAAAACTCATAAATATAGATTTAGTTTTGCTTAAAACCTTTAGAAATTCTATTTATTTTTTAAAACCATAGAATTTAAATCAAAAAATGCTTAAACCACACGATAGCTGATAAATAACATTAAAATAAACCGGTTCAAAATGAGTCCTTACATAAACCCCTTGAGCCCACCTAGTTTAATTAACTGTCTTACCTTAACTCTAGGTGTAAAACAATCAATTATCTACATACTGAAATTTTTCCCCACCTAGTAGATTAGTCTAAATTTAGGGTACACATGTACATATCAATGCAACTTTTCTTAATTTTTAAATCCACTCATAAACCCCTCAACTGAAGCCCCTAAGTTAGGCCATTAACATTGTTTTTACAATTCAACTCATAAGGGTAAATTAGTTAATTTAAATCCATTGGAATTTTTCCTTAGTCTGAAACTTGGTCAGAACACTTAGCATACTCTCTTGGTCATTTGTAATGTTTTCAAATTTTTCTGACTATTTGAATTTACTAAACTGGAAAGTATAAGTTTTTTATTATTATACTAGATCGTGGTCCTTGAAACCCTGCCCTCTGGACCCAGCCCAATGGCCCAGGTTCCGGCCTGGATGATATTTGAAAACACAAACCTGCAGACTAGCCTTGTGCTTCATCTTCAACCTCTCGATCCTTTTTTTTATGGGAAATTTGCACAAGGCAAGACGGTGGGGCTCTAGCCGGAACACGCCGGCTCGCTCCAAATCCATGTTGATGGAGGAGGCGGAAGCTTGGAGCGGTTGACCACCATTAGTCAGCACCCACCGCCGCTCCCTTCTCAATATCTCTTCAATGAAAATCATAGAAGGCGACCGGGAGCAGTCACGATTGACCAGGATTAAGCATGGCGGGGCTCCAGTCCGATGGCGGCAGGATCTATCAAAGTCGAACGCGAGCATAGGGCATAAGGTGCCCAACATCATCTGCCTATAAGATCCCTAACCTTGAACCAGTTTTAAATTCATTATGTTTAATTGCTTTTATGTGGTTTAAGCCATTTCTGATCAATTTTGATGATTTTTGGAAATAAATGTGATTTCCAAAGGTTTAAAACAAAAATAACTTCATATTTGTGTGTTTTAAGTAAATCCAAACCATTTATGAATTTTGGGAATTTTTGCGTATTTTTTAAAAATTAAGGTTTGGCGGGACCCCCCACTGGGCTCTATGCTCGAATTTGGGGGTTTTGGTCCAAAATGTCATAAACATCAAAGGAAGTCATCATAAATTTTTTTTAAATTTTTTTGGTCTTAATGAGAGTTTAAATGGCTAAAATATCTACTTTAGTTAAAGATTATATTTTCACTCCAAGTTTTAATTAGGTATAACTCATTCCTTCCTATAAAAGAAAATGACATGATCTTTTCCTATTTTGGAAAGAGCTAAGTCAGGAGATCTAGA
This sequence comes from Saururus chinensis, assembly GCA_035235625.1. Taxonomy (NCBI): domain Eukaryota; kingdom Viridiplantae; phylum Streptophyta; class Magnoliopsida; order Piperales; family Saururaceae; genus Saururus; species Saururus chinensis. The sequence continues at coordinate 42,960,637 of CP141145.1, forward strand.
GCCTAATCCCAATTAGGCCCAAATAGGAAGTGATTAGAGGTAAGATTTCCTTAATCTTTAAGGTTTTTCTTAAAATCCTCTTAATTTTATATTCCTCCATTAAGTTAATCCACTTTCAAACCATTAAATCACTTCTTTACTCCTTTTCCTCAAACCCTAACCTTCAAAAACTTGAGTTTATGCCTCCTAAGCTCTATATCTAAGATTTTTTTTATGATTTTCAAGTCTAAATTGGGTTTAAGTGTGTTTTAACATAAAAATCATATTTTTGGAAGGTTTTAGAAGTGATTGAAGAGCAAATCCGACTCAATTGAAGTGGAGAGGTAATGGGTTTTCATCTCAGCCATAGTATGTATGCAAATCTCAATTTTTTTATGTGTTTTGATTGAATGGGTTTCATATTTAGGACTTTAATGGTGGATTTGTAAAAAGCTAATCTTTTGCCTTGTTTACTTAGGGTTTTGATTTGAAATGAGTTGATTTAATGTTTTAGAATATTTAACATAATTTTGATGGAGTATGAGGCTTGGAATGAAAATTTTAAGCTCTATTAATGGTGTTTTGGTTTGAATTTTGAAAGGAAGAAGAAGACCTCAATCTGCCTTGTTGGCGATTGATCGGGTCTAGTGGCCGATCGAACGGTCTGCTAGATTGATCGATTGGCTACACAATAGATTTGGCCCTTTTGTTTATTATGCTCATTTTGGTGTTTTTGCTCCAAAGTGATATTTCTAATATTTATTTGGAGTGTTTTGAGCTAGAGTAAGCTACTGGAAGGGTACGCTACTTATGTTGGTATTTGTGAAACATGCTTAAGTATTTTGTGGAATTGCATGTGGATGGTTAAACATGTTAACATTGATTATGTTGAACTTATGGGTGATGAATTTCTTATATTCTAAGTATGTTTCTAGCAAGGTTATTGTATGACAATGAGATGATACATTATCTTATAATATGAATGAATTGTGGGTGAATGATGATATCATGTCCTAGGTTCATGTGTAGAATAATTGTGCTTGTAAGGGTTAAGCCATTTTTGATCAATTTTGATGATTTTTGAAAATAAAGGTGATTTCTAAAGGTTTAAAATAAAAATAACTTCATATTTGTGTGTTTTAAGTAAATCCAAATAATTTATGAATTTTTATATTTTTTGTATATTTTTTAAAAATTAGGGTTTGGCGGGACCCCCCACTGGGCCCTTTGCTCGAATTTGGGGGTTTTAGTCCAAAAGGTCCTAAACATCAAAGGAAGTCATCATAATTATTTTTAAACAAAATTTGGTCTTAATGAAAGTTCAAATGACTAAAATATCTACTTTTAGTTAAAGATTTTATTCTCACCCCAAGTTTTAATTAGGTATAGCTCATTCCTTCCTATAAAAGAAAAGGGTCTGACCCTTTCCTATTTGGGAAAGAGTTGAGTCAGGAGATCTAGAGCCTAATCCTAATTAGGCCCAAAGAGGAAGTGACTAGAGGTAAGATTTATTAAATCCTTACTTAATCTTTAAGGTTTTTCTTAAAATCCTCTTAATTTTATATTCCTCTATTAATTTAATCCATTTTTAAAACATTAAATCACTGTTTTACTCCTTTACCTCAAACCCTAACCTTCAAAAACTTGGGTTTATGCCTCCTAAGCTCTAGATGTAGGATTTTTTTTTATGATTTTCAAGGCAAAAATAGGTTTAGGTGTGTTTTAACATAAAAAATCATATTTTTGGAAGGTTTCAGAGGTGATTGAAGAGCAAATCCGACTCAATTGAAGTGGAGAGGTAATTACTTTTCATCTCAGCCATAATATGTATGCAAATCTCGATTTTTTTATGTGTTTTGATTGAATGGGTTTCATATTTAGGACTTTAATAGTGGATTTATAAAAAAGCTAATATTTTGCCTTGATTCTTAGGGTTTTGATTTGAAATGAGTTGATTTAATGTTTTGGAATGTTTAACATAATTTTGATGGCATATGTGGCTAGGAATGAAGATTTTAAGCTCCATTAATGGTGTTTCGGTTTTGAATTTTGGAAGGAAGAAGAAGACCTCGATCTGCCTTATTGGCGATTGATCGGGTCTAGTGGCAGATCGAACAGTCCGCTAGACTGATCGATTGGCTACACAGTAGATTTGGCCCTTTTGTTTGTTATGCTCATTTTGGTGTTTTTGCTCCAAAGTGATGTTTCTAATGTTTATTTGGAGTGTTTTGAGATAGAGTGAGCTACTTGAAGGGTATGCTACTTATGTTGGTATTTGTGAAAAATGCTTAAGTATTTTGTGGAATTACATGTGGATGGTTAGACATGTTAACATTGGTTATTTTAAACTTATGGATGATGAAATTCTTATATTCTAAGTATGTTTCTAGCAAGGTTATTGTATGACAATAAGATGATATGTTATCTTATAATATGAATGAATTGTGGGTGAATGGTGATATCATGTCCTAGTTTCATGTGTAGAATAATCGTGCTTATAAGGGTTGAGCATTTGATTTCATAGGAATGGAATGATGGTTTACACTATATTTCACCTATGATTTTAGTTAGTAATTATGATTAGATTTTTATCAAAGCATGTGTGGATTGTCTTAGGAGCTATTGTCAAAGCATGCCCACGTGTTTAGAAATATATGAACACACACATGTGGGGTATTTGCTATGAAATCGTGGTTGTTTATGATTCAAATATAATGCATGTGGGGACTGATGAGAGTATGTTCTAGTATGAGAATTTACATAGATCTTGCCCACATATGCATCATGACAACGAACTTCATGAATGAGTATTTATTGATAATTAGTCGTGGTTGATCGATTGTACGCAATGATGTGAGATTGCATGCCAAATTAATCGATCGTTGGCTTAATTAGAATTTGGTTAGTCCGTAAGGACATGATTTCGATTTGAGTTCTTATGTGGAACATGAATACTCTCTAGGTTAAGTTGACTTGAGATATGAAGATGAGGGATGGACTCGTCTTTCAGTTGAGATTTCTTGAGATATTCAAACCTATACACTAAGCACTCAGGGTGGTATGCCTTTGTGCATTGGCTACCACGTGTTTTAGTTAATTTAAACTATTCCACTGCAGAGATGTTCATAGTGAACATCTTATGGTAGATATTGGTACATAAATTTATTTCTTTTATATTTTTAAAGAGAGAGAATTACTTTATGGTCGATCTTGGGTTCTAGGAGGTCCTTGGGCTTTTTATTGGTTACTATTGACTTCACTAGAGAATTTATTGCAAGCAGATAATGGTAGAATTATATTATTATACATAATATAATTTAATTATTTACCTATTGGTAAATTAATTGGGTTGTTTATCCTTATTAGTTTGCGGGGCTTTGTAAGTGTTCATATACTCAAGCCCCAAAGCAATGGAATTCTATTGATTATCATATAAAAAACAAGAGGTTTCTATTTCATAAAGATTCTCAAAGCATAATGATTTTCCTACATCACTTACTGTTTAATAAAAATTTACACCAAAATTTGATTGGATTGAAAAAAATAAATCCTATTATTGTCAAGTAATACCTAGTTTTATCTGCCTAATCAAAACTTGCCATTAAGCTTTGTTGGATAGAAAGTGATGCAAAGTTATTAATATCTATTCTTAAAAACAATAAAATATAGGCATTGATAACGGTACAATAAATCTGTACAACAAAACCGTCAAATTGTAAGGTAGTGGGTTTTTGTTTTAAAAAAACGGTCCTTGCCTACTTTTATTCAATCCACCCACTTCATGAGTGAATGGTTCATAATGCAAATATCATTTTCCATATGAAAGGGGTAATTAACTCTTCCAATACTTGGCTGTAGTGCCTATTTAATTTTGGTCAGGGTCCTTTCACGAAACCTTCAACACACTACCACGGGGCCCATGGGTCACATAATCAGAAAGCTATAAGAAGCTTGAAGAGTTCAAAACACAACGTGGGCTTTAGTAGAGCCGAAATGGCAATGAACTGGTGCGGACGCGTCTTTCGGCCCCGCTGTGTCTTTGTCCGAGCCAGAGGCCCAGGGAGTAGAGCCCAACTGCATTGCCCAAGGACACGGTTCGTCCGGAGAGGCTCGCGACTCGGCAGAGACAGGGGCCAAAGTTCCGTCGGCGACGCTCGCGTGTAGCGGGAACATTTTTCGGTACTGGCTAGCACACTGCAACAGATAAAACATGAGGAGGGGTGGAAACGGGGGAAGAAGGAGAACCCTAGCCTGGCGATGCGATTTCGATTGATCCGGACATCTTCGTTAGCTGCCGGGCAAGGGCCAAGGAGCCGGAGCTGGACAAGAGGAACACGGAAAGTCCTACTGGCACTACCTTCCATCACCTCTGGTTAACGGATTTCGTCGCCCTCCTCCTACCCCTCCGTCCATGGCGGACGTAATGGAGCCAGTTGAGTCGCTAGATCGGCGCCGCGATCGGAGGGAGAAGCCCACTTCCAGCGACGAACTACCCCCGCCGCCTCCTCCTCCTCCGCCGCCACCTCCAAGGCGGAGAGACCGGGACTCGCGCGAGAGGCGCGACGAGAGGGACGATCGGCCCCCGAACCGGCGAGCTGATTACCACGACCGTCGGTCTCCCCCGCCGCGGGATAGGGATTATAAGCGCCGACTCAGCCCTAGTCCGCCTCCTTACAGGGACCGGCGCCACTCTCCTTCGCGTAGGTCGCCGCCCCCTCCTCCGCCTTTTAAGCGCTCTAGGAGGGAGGATGGCGGGTACGATAATAGACGCGGGAGCCCTCGCGGAGGCTTCGGCCCCGATGATAGAAGGTGAGTTCCTAACTTTTCCTCGTTGGTTCATGTAACTATTGGAGTCGTTTTCTTCCTCGGTGTTTATGCATGGTAGCCTGGAGGGGTTTTCTGTGGAGTGCCTGAAGCCTCAAGAAGCGAGCTGTTTTTTTGTTAGCTGGTTTTGGTCTGATCGACTTAAACTTTATAGTACAGAATTTGCACAAGAGTTGATATCGACACTTTACAGGAACAATTTTAGGTTCACGTGTTCTGAACAATATCTAGTGTGCTAGTACGGTGAAGAAATTTTAGTTGTCTTCACCGTTGGAGATCAAAAGAGAATTGCATATTGCTGTTAATTTCTCTCAGATGCATGATATATCCGTGAGGATAGAGGAGGATAGAGAAATTACATTATACTTGTGATATTAATGTATGCAGCAGAGTACTGTGTCCTCGGTTAGATTATATAGGACTTGTCAAGTTGTCATTTCTTATAAGTTTTTCCGTTTTTTGTTCCTTGAATTTAATATGCTATTTCAACCATTTAGGTGAATGTAGACTGGGTATTTTCCATTATCTGATTTTGTTACATTGGCATATGCCCCATGTTTGTTGGGTTTCTATTAAAGGAGCTTTAAGATTTGGTGCTTGGTTGCCACAAGTCCAGTGGACTTTAATGCCCCGCAATTTTTTGTTCAAAGGAGGCCTTAATGATCTCTCTTGTCAATGCGAGGTCATAGTTTTATATGGCACTTGTTAGGCATTTAATCAGGTTGTGTGTACACGGAGCTTTACTTCAGCTAAATTAACCGTGGATCACTTGGTTTTGCCTCTATCAGTTGTCTGCGCTCATCTGTATTTTTAAAGTTTTCTGGCCAAAGGTTCTTTTACTTCATTTGTACATTCAATCATCCAGAGAAAAAACTCACCACATGGGTTCCCTGTACAATATGGTTGTTGGTAAATTGTTGCTAGATTTCACTTACATAACAACAGACACCTTCTTTTATGATAGTCATGAAGTGGTTTTGGTTGGAGCACAGCTGTAATTGTTTTGATCTTCCCAATGACAGGTTGGGCTATGATTACGGTGGAGGGTATGACCGTGGTGGGATGGTAGGGAAACCAGGATTTGCTGATGATAGGCATCATGGTCGGTATATGAGTCGCTCATCAGGTGGTTGTCAATAAACTTGTGTCTGTCTTTTGCTGAGTTTGGAAAAAAGTTGAGCTACTTCTTCTGTGTTATTAAATAAAGTGGATATGCTTTTACCTTTAGTTGTTGATGCTCTTTTGCTGGACATGCTGTTGGTGTCAGCTGTTAGCTAGTTACCTGTCAAACAGTTTGTATCAGAAGTGATGCCATGATGTTTCCCTCTAATTTCCACTGTTTAAGTTGTTTTTAAATGTTTTAATTCCCAGGTTCATTTAGAACCGTAAGTGACTTGTATGCAACATATTGTGTTGTGTAATGGTTTCTAGTGTCTTTTTTATTCAGCATAAGCATAAGTAAATGATGTTCTGCAATTGCTGGATGCTTGATCTTGAGTGCTTAAGCATGCCTTTGATTAATGTGTAAAGCCAAATCTCAACTGAAAACATTCTTCACCTGACCAAAGTGGCCATCATTTTATTATAATGCTGATTTTTTTACATATCTTATGGGAATTTATATCTTTTAAGTTATTAATAAGAATTTGAGCAAATACAGGCTGATTTGAGGCTGGGATAATTTAGATTTTGACAAGGGGCATAGCTTAATGTTGCTACTAGGAATATGGGATGCAATAGTAGTATTCTGACGGAAGTTCTTCTTAAGAAGGCCATAAAGTTAAGGGTCGTAACTGAATTTATCTTTAAATGTATTAGTTTATCAAGACATTATTTTAAACCTACGTGGTACTTTTTACAAGTTGAATTTCTGCGGATGATGTTTGATGGCATGAGAGGTTGTTTGGTAATGACTCAGTCTTTTCATGGTTCATCTCATATTTCATTTTGTTGCATGCTTCTTATATCCACTATGTTGCATCTGCAAATTTACAGACTGGTCAGATCCTGCCCGGGGTGGTTATGGTGATGGTCCAAACACAGGGCCAGCACAGAGGTTAGCATTCTTTTTCCCGTCTCTGATGGTATATCCTCCTGATATTTGGTTTATGAGCTTACTTTGTTTTTATTGATGACACCAGTTTGCTTACATGCACTGTATGCGTTATACTACTAGGTAGAATTTTCTTTTTCAATGGTAGTCGTCTTAAACATAAAAAATGGGTTCATTACTTTAATGTGTAATGTTTCTAATATTTTTTACGGTTGCTCATTTTTCCTTTTCATAATTATGGTGTATTCTATATGATCAAGTGATCATTTTGAACTATTTTTTGGAGCGACTCAGGGAAGGATTGATGTCTTATAAGCAGTTTATTCAGGAGCTTGAAGATGATATACTTCCGGCTGAAGCTGAGAGGAGGTATAACATGAATACATTAATATTTGTTATTCCAGCGGCTGCTGTAAGCTCTGCTGAAAAATACCTGAATCCTTTAGTGTACTAAAATATTGTGTTCAACTGATGACAGGTATCAAGAATACAGGTCTGAGTATATATCCACTCAGAAACGCACATTTTTTGAGGCTCACAAGGAGGAGGAATGGTACTGTCTTCAATTGCTCAATTTTGTTCTGTTATTTCTGTTGATATTGGTATATTATTTACAGTTATTCCAAAAGCGACTTTTTTTTATTGCAAATTGGTGTGGCTTGTTATTAAAATTACATCAACTAAAGCCAAAAGTTGAAAGAGACTTTGTTTTGTATATTGGGTAGTTAATTTTTTTCCCATGTATGCAGGCTTAAGGACAAGTACCATCCGACAAACTTGATTACAGTGATAGAAAGGTGAATATATAATTGTAGTTTTTGGAAAACCGATCTGTCTTTTTTTGTCTTTTTCTTTCTCTCCTAACATATTTTTTGTTGTGTACGATTTTAGGAGGAGTGAGCATGCTCGGGCAATTGCAAAGGACTTTTTGCTAGATTTACAGAGTGGAACTCTGGACCTGTATGAATGTTGTTTTTCTTGTTCTTAAACTCAGATATCGTAAGGTATCCATCTAACTATGTTATTAATGGTTGTGCAGTGGTCCAAGTTTTATTTCACCATTGTCTGTGAAGTCAGGACAAGGCAGTGACCCAAATTCTGAAGATGAAGTTGATACTAGTGGCAAGAGAAGAAGGCACGGTCGAGGACCAACAAAAGAAAATGATCTTATGGCAGCTGCTGCTAAGGCTCATCCTGTTAGTTCTGAACCAAGACGAATCCAAGTTGACATAGAGAAGGCACAAGAACTTGTACGCAAACTCGACAGAGAAAAAGGTATAGTGGAGAACGTACTAGCTGCAGATCCAGACAAATCAGATGGAGATAAAGCCCATAGTGGATCTATGGGCCCCATTATTATTATCCGAGGCTTGACCACTGTCAGAGGTCTTGAAGGTGTTGAGCTGTTGGATACACTACTTACTTATTTATGGCGGATTCATGGCTTGGATTATTATGGCATGTCTGAAACAAACGAACCCAAGGGTCTCAGACATGTTAGGGCAGATCATAAAAGCCCTGATGAAGCACGCACAGGCGCTGCCGATTGGGAGAAGAAGCTTGACTCACACTGGCAAGCAAGGTTGCAAGGTCAGGATCCTTTAGAGATAATGGCAGCCAAAGAGAAGATAGATGCAGCTGCTGTGGAGGTTTTGGATCCTTATGTTAGGAAAATAAGGGATGAAAAGTATGGCTGGAAGTATGGGTGTGGGGCTAAGGGATGTACAAAGCTTTTCCATGCTGCCGAGTTTGTGCACAAGCATCTGAGGCTAAAACATCCAGAGCTTGTTTTAGAGTTGACATCTAAAGTGAGAGAGGATCTGTATTTTGAAAATTACATGAAGTACGTCAAGACACTAATATTACCTATCTCCTAAGTGTTATCATGTTTGTGGTGTTTAAAAAGACTCTTATTATTGCTGCAGTGACCCTGATGCACCTGGTGGGACACCTGTTATGCAACAAGCTGTTCCGGTATGTCCTACTTTGACCAGTTCCATTATAAATGAAGTTTGCTGTATTTCTAGTCAGGTATTTGGTTCCAAGATCTTTGGTACTTCCCCTGGCTAATGAGCCTAACCTGTATCTGGGATAGGTCAATCCTGTTAATGTTTTTTTGTTCTAGTATATAGGCGGCTGAATGTGCAGGAGACATGGTATTACTAATGATAAAGAGAGCAATGCTTTACACGATTGTAGCCGGACCTGCTCACATTCTGCTTGTTAGTGTGTGGGCCCGCAGAATTACTGCTTGTCAATGCCCATGTGCAGGCACATGCCCACATGCGCATGAGTGGGCTGCGAGTGTCCTGGGCCCATGTGTAGTACTTCTCTTATAGAAACCACCACCACCACCACCACCACCACCACCACCACCACCACCACCACCACCACCACCTGGCTCATCAACATGGATATTCTTCTGTCATAAAAATATTATATCATGCAGAGTAAAAAATTGACATATATGTGTCTTGTACCCTGCAAAGATAAAATGTTTTATCTCTCTGTTGTTGAATTAAGTTTAAATAAGTTGTGAAACACTGATATATGTACTTCGTGTGATATTGGAACTCTAAATTTAGAGCCAATTTATCCTGGTAATAATTTTTTTTATCAGTGTGCACTTTGAACTTGCATATTTTTTACTTTTGCTTATTGTCAAGACATGCAGCTGTGTGCATTGGGGCCTATGCAGTTTTTTTATTTTGCTTTTTGTCAAGAGACTCAAGGCATACATTTGTTCTGTGGAGCCAAGTGTCTGGGCTTATGCATGCTAATATGTTTCCTTTCTTGGTATAATTTGTCAATTTGTCACATATCTGATGCAGAAGTTTAAATTGCAGCGACGTAGGTTTGGTCCAGATAGCCGCTTAGGTAGCAATCGCAGAGATCAGAATGATAGAGTTAATGGTGATGAAAGATATGAGCGGAATGAAAACTCACCTTCACGTGATCTCCAGTCCAACAACAATGGTGGGGGCCCTGAAGGGGGGGATCCCGATGATCCAATGTATGATTCGTTTGGTGGACAAAATGGCATGCGCGGCGGTCCTCCATTCTCTTCAGATATGCCGCCTCCACCACCAATTTTAATGCCTGTACCTGGTGCTGGGTAGGTCCTAAAATTTAATGCCATCAAATGATGGTCAGTGTAGATATCTTGTTGCTAATACCGCAAATATTATTTCAGTTTTCCATTCTACTAACGGGTTTATTTCTGTGTAATGCAGCCCCTTGGGTCCTTTTGTTCCGGCTCCTCCTGAAGTTGCTATGCGCATGATGAGGGAGCAAGGGGGGCCACCTTCTTATGATGGCAATGGTGCCTCACGTGGTAGGAAAGGTGGACGGCCAATTCCTCCAGGAGGTGGTCCAGCGCCAATTCTTCCAATGGGTCCTGCTTTTAGGCAGGATCCGCGACGTATCAGGAGGTAATGTTTTTTTTCCAAATAATCACAACGGGTCAAGGCTTGCCTTATCATTCACCCTTTCAGTAATATCAAAGTTGCCATTGAGTAGGTATGCTTGTTGCATGTATGCAATCTGAGTCTCATCTCTGGTGCTTTTGGTTGCTTGTTATCTCCTCTGTGTACCATATTAATTGTCCTATTTGATTTTTTCAAATGAACTAATTTTAGTTCTTTTGAAAATCAAATAGGACCCTTATCAGTATATAGCTTCTAATTTTCATAAGGTCCAGTAAATCGAGTTTTAACCCCAAGTTGTCCTGCAGAGCAAGCCCAGGCGGGCGGGCTGGCTGGCTGGCTGTGATGTGTGTATTTGCCTCAGTGATTAACGGCCTGCTGTTTACTCTGTGTTGACATGGCCTCCTCTAATTACAATCCGGCCTCTTCTTCCTGTGATCATATCCATTAGAACCGAGTTAGAAGTTGAATTTTAGAAAGTATCTGCTGATGGTCACAACTTCTATCCTAAATCTCTGATAAGAATTCAGCATGTACTTATCTATTTGGTCTGGTGATTTCACAGTAGCTACACTAATTTTCCATTCATCTCACTTGTGTCTATTTTTTGTGGCACTTCATCTCACTGAGGTTGTCATGTGCATTTTGGAACGAGGTTTGCCAGTATTTTTATATGTTTGACTTATTTGTCTGTTATGAACCAATTGTTGGGTTCTGGACGATCAAACCTTTTCATGGCCTTGATCATTGACACAAAAAGGCTAGTGCAGGCACTTGGTCATGTTGTCCAATTGTTTGAATTGTACATTGTTTGGGAGTTATTCATTTGGCATGCTAAAGATTGCTGCTGTTGATCATGAATTGCAGCTATCAAGACCTTGATGCTCCAGATGAGGAAGTCACCGTTATAGATTATCGGAGTTTGTAGGCGTACTTACAATGGTACCACTGGAAATTAGCATGGATGTCGCCGGAGTTGCACGACTATATAAAAGGCCCATGCTGTTCTGCAGCTGGACTTGACTTTTCCTCATGGTGGTGGGCTGTAGCATATGGTAAATGTGCTTGGGTTATAGGTCTGAACCCGCTTTTATTGGGTACGAAGGCGGTTTTGTTGATAGATGAAGAAAAAGTGGCAGTTTTTCGGCAGAACATTTTGTAATGGCCCAGCGGAACATATAATAAACCAGCTAGCTTTCGTGATCTTGTGCATGATTTTCTGTTAATTGTACATCATGTATTCATTTGCTAGAAGGAACGAACTGTAGTCGTGGTGCTCGCGGGTTTTCATTGTTCCTAATCTATAACCTTTTCTAATGAAGGCTAATATGCTCGTCCTCGTTTAAGAGTGAACATCCCTGGACTAAAATGCCCATTCTAAAATTTGTTCATGGATGGTCGTCCCTGCGATATTCGCGGCTATACGCTTTGTGTTCTAAGGTATGGCAAAACTGAAAGGAAAATGAGTACTCATGAGCCCATGTGAACTTAGTGTAGAGCCTTACTTGTGAAGGACAATTAATATTCTTGTGTGAGTTTTTGTGGGTATTTTTTGTTGTGGGAGTTTTTGTAGGTACTTTTGTTGTGGGAATATCACTAAGGTGTCTATGTATCCAACGAGCACACACACAAACAAGAAACTAAGCCTTTTTGACTAGCAAATCGGCTGCCATTAGGAGAGCAGCTCTCACCTTGGTTCGGCCGCCTTCTGGGAAGTAATACTACACTTCAGTCTTCAGCTTTATAGTCATAGTTCGGTAAGTACAAATACTCCCTCCTTCCCAGATTAATAGCTCCATTTTAACATTGGTGGTTTGTCATTTTACTTGTGGTGGGTGTACTCTGCCTCTGGAGGCACCCAACTTTGATTTCCTGCCCATCTGAACCCTCGCAAGCACAAGTGCACAAAGCATGTTACTATCGATCGGGCCTTTAAAAATCGATCATTATTTCTCGTCTCACTCCAAATTCATGGAGTTATATATAATGCGTTTTCTTCTTCCTCAACATTTCACAGGAACTGAAGTGACGCACGGATAGCCTATTTCACATATATTCAGAAAAAGGCTTAGCAGCAGCAAGTTAGAAAAAAATGAAAACAACAAATCTACACATGCTAGTTAACTCAGAAATACGAAACAGAGACTAAGGGGGGCGAGCAAGAGGCAGGATGGCCATCTCAGTGCTCCAGCGGGGCTAAACAACACCATCAAGGACTCCATGAGGATGATTCCCGTTTCCAAGCCCTGATAATCGTTCCACTATAATTCTCCACTTCTAGACCTCAGATGGCTGCCTCTTCATCGGCTTCCTCATCCCCTGCTCATAAAAAAAACTGTCAGATCAACATTCTTTCGATCCTGCATCTATCTCAATCACAAATGTAAGTATACAACTTACACATTTTCCAATTCGCAAATGGCTAAATTCGTTTTCGTTTATTCTTTCAACTTGTTATGAATCAAACGCAAATGATTCGAATTTGCCATAGCAAAGAAATGTGTCGAAAAATTGAGATCAATTGTGAAGCTCAGATCTGTGGATGAGTTATTCACCTTCCGATTCATCATCTACTCCGTCCTCGACATCCACCCCATACATTGCATTCAAATACTCGACAGCAGATCTGGTGAAGACGAGCTTCTCCGCATCAAGCACATCGAAGAGGTTTAGGGTTCTCGGCGTCAGTATCTTCAGCGTCCCGATGTTCCTGCTTGACAGAATCACGTTTTCCGGGACCTCGTCGTCCTGGCCGAAGAGGAATGTGGCCTTCTCACTGGGGTCCAGCCCCCATCGCCTCATGGCCGAGATGAACTCCTTTGTCTTCGGCCTCTCAAACTGCTCCAAGAAGTCCTCCACCACGATCGTGTTCACCGCCGCGCTCGATATCGCCGTGGACAGGGCCAGCCGCTTCTCCTTGCGGTTCATCTTGATGGACCAGTCCTTGGGCTTGGGCCCGAACACCACCCCACCTCCCGGCCGCAGCGGGGTCCGCTGCGAACCCCTCCGGGCACGGCCCGTCTTCTTCTGCTTGTAAGGCTTCTTCCCTCCGCCCCGAACCTCGCCGCGGGTGAGAGTCGAGGCCGTTCCCCTCCGCTTGTTCTGCAGGTCCGTGATGATGCCGCGGTGGACGACGGCCCGGGCGGTCTCCGGAGGGGCTGCCTTCAGCTCCAGGAAGGCCTCGCCGACCTTCTCCCCGGAGAATGAGAGGACGGGAAGTGGCGAGGGGAGTTGGGAGCGGACTAGGGTTATGGCGGGGGTTCTGCCGGACCCAATTGGATTGAAAGATTTAATAGAATTCCTCCAGTTCTGCGTTAGAGAAGGAGGACTGAAGACGGAGGAGGAGAAGAAGGAGATGGAGCGGGGACTGGCAGAGATGGACGCCATTGTCAGCAGAGATTGCCGAGCAGAGAGAGCAAGGCTTCGTTATCACTAACCTCATCGAGCATCCACGGTGGCGGGGGAAGTCAAAAATCAACGATCAGGATTTCATCTGGAAACGACGATTTGGTCCAATCCAAAGAAGGTGTGGAAAAGCCCGGTTTAGTGGAAAAATGGAAACCTTCGAACCGGGCCGTGAACATTGGCCAGGTTCAGCCGTTTACGGTTTACTTTTGGGAAACGCCGAGCTATATCCTACCTTAGCATAGTGTATAGAGTTTATGTACCATGCTATAACCCGTAAGTGCATGCAAGTATCGCCATGGTCTCCCTTAATCTGTGGCTTTCGTCGGCGCCGGGCTACTTTCCTCGTCCGAGGATTGCCTTGATACGTACCCTAATTTTGAAGAGGACTTTCCCACAATGGGTGAGATTTCCCTACATGAAACTTTCCTCAAGAATTGTAAAAAAAATAGTTTCCTCAAGAGGAGCTGCTCGAGAAGTTATAAAAAGAAACCATCCTGGGCTCCATCGCCATAGCTGAAGCTTCAATGGGTCGGGCCAAAGTTCCCATGAAGCTGGTAATGTGCGAGCGATCACGCAACAGGGTTTTCCAGAATCGAAGGAAGGGGCTGGCTAAGAAGTGCAAGGAGCTGTCTGTGCTTTGCGGGATCGACGTGTGCATGATCTCCTTGGGTCCGCAGCAGGGCAAGCGCCGGTTCCAGCAGGAAACCTACCCCACGGACGAGCACGAGGTGAAACGCATCATCCAGGAGTTCCGGCGCCGGACCGAAAAGGGCAAGGACAATGGCAAGAACCACTGCACTCTAGCCGGCATGTTGAGAGACAAGAAGATAAAGCTGGAGCCTGAGCTCGAGCTGCTGGGGGCGGACGATGGCAGCTCCTCCAAGCCTCCGTATTCGTGGGACGATAAGCTCTTGGATGGCATGTCGGAGGAGTCGCTAAGGGAGGTGGTGACCAACTTGGACGCCAAGTTGTCCTCTATGAGGAAAGAAATTGAACTCCACAATGCCGCCAACAACGATGTGGTGGGGAAGACAACGGAGCCAGCCGACCCACAACAATGGAATCACGCTCCTGACAATGCCATGGTCGAACAGATTGGTACGGGCTGGGAGCAGATCCAACAAGAAGATGTCCCATACTTGACGATGGATCCATACGGGGGTAATGTCTGTGACATCATGGAAATACAGCAGGTTCAGCCAGAGACTATTTGGTACCAGGGAGTCCAGTATCCGTACGAGGCTGCACCGCAGGGCGTCCCACCCATGCGTGATTACTACTACAAGATGCCGGGGAACTGCATGCCCTGCAAGGAGGACACTTCATTTCCACTTCCCGCAACGGATATGGCATCATCGAGCTATACTCTTCCAGGGAGCTGCATTACAGGCTTCGACTCTCTTAATGCCTCGTTTGATTTCCCATATTACTACGGAGGCATCTTTTGACATGGAAAGTGGTCATGCAACCGTTCATTGTTTTCATCTTTAAGTTTATTTTTTCCGTCTCCATGCGAGGCATGACACGGTCTGTAGGAAAATTATGTAATTTGATGGTGATTACTTAAATTCATGTACTAAAATCTGAACTTCAATGGCAAGAAATTTTGTGTCTGATTTTAAAAATTATTGCGCTGGACATGCCTGACGTGTTTTTTGTAGTGTTTGAACGAATGCGTTTAATAATTTTTCCATAACCTAATTGAGGAAGTCTAGCTAGCCACAGCTCTGGCCATGATCCGATGGTCTTTTTCCTTCTTAAAAGATAAATTAGTTTATGCCCTTCACCGTTACATCTCAATTAAGGTTTAGGGTCTCACACTAACTACGTGTACCGAGGCTCATATAAAATTTAGAAAGATTCACTGAAGCAGATAAAAAAAGTGTTTAGGGAATGAAAATAAGACGGGCGTAGAGTAGCGTGATTGGAATCCTCCACGTGGAGACTGGTCCATATGGCCTCGCAAAAAAACTGTGCCTCATTATGCCAAACGAGATAACAAAGAGCTTATCGATGGGGAGCAATAGAGATGCCAAGAAACAATTCATGGCCGTTCTGATCCCTGCGCGAGTTTGACTGTTTAATTCAGATAGTTCAGCTAATAATAAGACCTGATCCAAATGGGCGAAATCCTCAACCGTAGTGTTTGGGCAATCAGAAAAAGTTCCAACGCCGCCTGGTGATGCCATTTCTAGCACTTGTCTTCCGAAGTTGATTCCCCACTGCTGCCTTATTTCATGACCCAAAAAAATCCTACATTATCGTTACGTAAAACTAGAAAAAGAAATAATCAGGTTTCACTTTATTTCCTGGATATTCATGTAACCATTGCGTTACAGGTCGTCAGACTTGTCCAACGTGCGACATCTAGACCAACAAATAATTTTCCCTTGTAAAAACTAAAAATAAAATATACAGCAGCAGAGAATCGTTTCTCATGGCGGCTTTGCTCCAACCTTCTCAATCAGGCCATCCTCCTTTCTTAGGAGTAAACCAACGGTCTTCACCAATTCTTCCTTCACCATAAACAACACTGCAGCAGCAAGAACACTCTGCATGATTTTTGTGCTCATTCCTTTATAAAATCCACCCACCCCTTCATGACGAATCATTTTCCCAATCGCATCAAGAGTACCTGTACTTGAAACAATTGGCCAATTGCAGAGTGAGCCAGCATTCTAAAGGTCATTTGCAATAAGAGTAATCAAAGCAAGACATGCTAAATTGCTTTGCTCACTTCTGCTACTTGACAAACAAAAGTTTTTGGGCCACAAACCTTTGTAGTGATGAGACTTGTCGCCACTGCTGGCCTGCTTAACTTGAAGTCTAGACTGCACAAACGATTTGTTTTTTCATTTAAAACGGTCATTTACAAAATACATAACAAAGCGACTCAACATCCAACGTAGAATTTGAAAGATGTGATAGAAGCATTACTCTGTGAATACATCAATTATAAGTTGAAACTTCAATAAATTGCCTCATACTTCTTTTCATTTAAAAAAGAAAAAAATCACCAAATAAAATACAAGATAGCAAAATTTGGGCAAAAATATATATATATTTTTATGTACAGCCATCTGTATTCTAATGGTGACGAGAAGATGTATATATTGGTGTCCCTTCTTTACATAATACCTGCATAAGGCCTACAACAACATACTAAATTTTCTAATGGTAACTTAAATGCAATAATAAAAAGGCCGTACTCTCAGTTCTGTAGTGTAAGGCATCCAATTCAAATGAGTGGCTTCAATGTCTTTCAATGGAAGCAGGGAAAAAATGTAACAAAAAGATATGATAAAAGTTCAAAAAGTGTAAAGTAAAATGCTAGTGCATTGGATATCCTGGTAGCAGCACTGAATATTAGGATAAACTTACCTTCACAACAAGAAGAGGATAAGTAACTACAGTAGCTCCAAGTTTAGCAACAGCACCAAGAAGAAAGACCTGAGAAAAAATTCAAACTATGAAGAACAATGAATATAATTTACAAAACTCTAAAGTTCCAAAGTCAAGATTTTTCTATCTCATTATCAGTTTTGTTACTGACTACAAAAGTAGTCCCCTAAGGTGAGACCAATGTAGGATTTAAAAAAACTACAACAGCCTTCTCTCTCCCGAGTTAATACAAAATTACAGCATCAGAATACCTCCAAAGCAGTCACTCCTTTGCCACCACTCTTACTCAAGGTGCGTTTTTCCTTCATTTTCTTTAACATAGTCTCGTAGAGCATGAATTGTATGGAAGGATTGCTAACCTACATGGAGCACAAGTCTTAATGATCAAAGGACATCAGCTTTATAACCTACAAAAATGAAGTCTTACCATGATAAGCGTTGGAAACACACCCTTCCAGAAGCCCCAAAATCCAGCTTCATCATAGACTTCATGGACCTGCAGAATGGTAAGGATTGAATTGTTAGCTTCCCATGTTGCATCACACAGGCTATAAATAGCTGAAACATACATGATCCAGATGCTGTACTTTTTAAAGTAATGAGAAGATGGACAACATAAATTCTAACAAATTCACATACTGCGTGGCTTGTTCCGTAAGGAGGAGGTTCAATTACAGCCATCTTAACAATTTCTTCAGGAGAAATGGGTGCTGCTGGGCTAAGTGCCATCTTCTTTGATGCCTTTGTGTGAGTCTGTTGTCACACAAAAATGCAAGGTAAAAGAGTTCTAGAAGTAGCAGCCCTTATTTTCATGGGCCTCCAGTGCTCATACATTTCGAGAACAGTCAACCTGTATTGTTCTTACCTGCATACGAGTAACTACCACCCAGATAGGATTAGTCAGCAGCACATTCACGCACCTACAAGAAAAAAGTCGATCAATATTCATGAGAAAGTGTGAAAAGCAACAATATCTCTAAAAAATAAAACAGGAACATTGATCAATTGCTTATCTTTTTATTCGACAAATAAACACCAATGACAATGACATGGAGAACCTAATACCGCAACAGAAACTCACCCAGACAATGCAGCCACCATAAGTGATGAGAACATCCCAACGGATCCATCTCCAAACCCGTTTTTGTAACGAGCAAGTGCAGAAGCTTCAGCCCGATTCCTAAATATTTGATAGAAATAGTAGTAAACTCCCTGTGCCAAAGAACTACAATAGCATAAGAGTAAACTCAAATTAAATCGCATAGGAAAGTTGAGCACATCAAGTCATAAAACACCCAGTATTAATCCTTCAAACTCTCCTTAAAAAGCCAATCAGAAACCAAATAGATAATCATAAAGAAAGGATACCCCACCTGACAGAAATCCTTACATTTTAGATGAGAATAAACAAATCATTGGAAAACAGACCAATTAGGCATAAAAAAATGTAATGTTAGAGCATGATACAAAACAAATAGGACATTCTTACACACCTGAGATGCGGCTGTACCCACTAGCGACGGCATCAAGCCCCCATATAGCCGACCCCATCCCTCTTGTTTGATCACCTACTCCAAGAGGAAACAATAGCAGAAATCATTTAGAAAGACTTTTACTATTCATGAAAACGATCCATTAAATTAGCTTAAGAGAGCAAAAAAAAAATGACCTGGCACATATGTTCAATGGTACCCTGTTTTTGCTTCGTCTTCTTCGTCTCCCTGTCCGTCTGTTGCCGTGTGTTAACCTAGATCACCCCATCCGAACCCGCAAAAGGTAAGTAAATTAAACTCTTTCCTCTAGAGAAAAAATAACAATAACTAACAACAAAAGCAGCAACAAATAAGGATGAACAGAAAAGGAAGATCGACAAAAAAGGGAGCAATGGCAAAGAAGATGAGCACAGTTTGGAGCGGATAAGTGATGAGCTGAGCAATGATCCCTCCACCAGCGCCTGACAACCCATTGATCAAAGCGTCAGACATTCGTCTTCTGTTATTTGATCCCCTTTTTCGGTGACAAAGCGAAAACCAGACCGGAGATCGCAGAAGATGAAGATGAACAAAGGAAATTCTGCATAGAGAGACAGAGAGAGGTGGGAAGAAAGGTTTAAAGAGGGGGACGGGGATCTCAGAGGTTGGCGGTAAGCGGCCGGGTCTTCTGTCCTTTACAACTTATTTGCGTGTGACTTGGAAGTTGGGCTGTCACCTACGGCGTCTGGTCCCTCCCGCCTCCTGTTACATACGCTCGCCCCTGTCGTCTGCTCGCTATACGCTTGCAACGCTGTCTTATGTACGGAGCTATCTGATCTGATCATGGAAATGGCTGTTTAGGCTGCGTGTGGAGTTACTCCATTGCGCGTGCCTCAATCGAGCTCCCCGACGGAATCTTCTCAGGCAACTTTTCTCTGCCCCAGGTTTATTGGACGCGGGTCCTACTGCCCGTCCATATCAGATGCTGGACGAGTGCAAGATCATCTACGCTAAGGCTCCACGTAAGATGCGGGCAATTAGCCATGACAAGAACGTGGTAATGAGACTAGTACACAGTGGATATAGGATACCATAATCGCCCTAACGGTATATACCATACAAGATAGGTGTCTTAATAAGTGATATTACCTCTGTCTCAAAATAAGTGTTTTATTTAATTTTTTAAAATAAGTTAAAATTAATTTATTTTAAAAACTCAAATAAATATTTAACTTATTTTTAAAAATCAAATAAGACACTTAATTTATAATAAATAGGGTATAAGAGTAGTTGGCATCTCTTTCTTAACTTCTGCATGGAAACATTTTTCACACTCCCCACAAATAATAAGCTAAGCATAAGCCACATATAAGAGTCTTTTATATTTAAAATTAATGACATATGCGCTAATGCATATTAGTGTCATTAGTGTCAATACCACTAGCATGTGCACCATCGATATCGTAGATAAAAAACTCTCACATATAACTTACACTGAGATCATTGTTGGAGAATATGAAAAACACTTCCCTGTACACATAGGTCAAGCGGATGTTGCAAGCTTGAATTTCGATGTATTGATAAAACCACAAGACTCAGTTTACGCAACCACTTGATCACACTTTCCAAAAGCAAATGGGAAAAAAATCTCGTATTTTACACACGGAATTCACATGCTTTAAATGCATTAATTGCAAGCAAAACAGGAAGCAATTGATTTTTATTGTAATAATAATAATGGCTTACAGGAAAACATTCTTTCATCTGAACAGTGATCGTAAAAGTTTCAGATGGCTCTGTTACACTTGCCGCTACAATTGTAGAAACAAATCAGAAGGGTAAACTAATAACACCACCGACCAAAGTGGAATCACAGGCTCAACAGCTCCACCATGCCAACAAGTAAAAGATGTCTGCTGATGCTTGAATATATGAATATTAGATTACAATTATTTCAACTCGTTTCAACACCAAACTCTCTCGTTCCAACAAGTCAATTATTCTCAAAAAGATTTTAAAAAAATCTCGCCCATGAGGCCAAAAAACTATTCAACATAAATTGCAAAACATGCAAATTGAATTCTGCCCGACCAGCAGTTTACTGTATCAAACTTTGGGTCCATAGTCGCCAATTAGAGGCATAAACTTGGAATCAGTCCAGTTTTGCTATAATTGCATCTACCACTTCCTGGGTTGTTTTATTTCCTCCAAGGTCTTTGGTCCGATATACGCCTTCTGCTATTACATGTTTCACAGCCGTTTCCAACCTATCTGCAAATGATGGAAACTGCAAGTGCCTCAACATCATTGCTGAGGACAACAGCAATGCAACTGGGTTCGCTTTCTTCTCCTCTAATATCTTCTCGTTTCCAACATTGCCAGCTGAAGCACCTTGCTCAAAAATGGCATTATCAGCACCAACATTACCTGCACAAAGCGAGCAATGTGATAATTGCCACAAAGTAGCATGTCAAATTCATTTTCTATTACAATTTCCTTTGCCTGAGCAGCAAGGTGTTTCCATTGTTTGTTCATCAGAAGGTTTGCAGTTTGGACGGTATTGCTTCAAATTTTAATTTTAAAATGTTGATCTGTAGACTGGCATAAATTTGACTTTAGTCATAAAGTGAAACAAATTTTTACACATAAAATAGGCAAGAATTAGACCACTATTTCTCTAGATGAGCTGGACATCAGCATAATTAAACCAGAATGCAATTTGTATTTCATAATCTTCAACGGAAAGTTGCAAGATGTAAAAGAGGCAGTCCGCAAATAGTTAATTGCAGCATTAACCAAATAATATATGTATTTCTGATCTAAGCCTTTTAATTTCATTAGTAAAAAAACATTAACAGCCGAAGCTAACAATTCTGCTAACGTATATCTCAATTAACCAAAAACCATTTAGTTAATAAAACTACAAATTTATCTTTCTTTCTTGGAAAGTGGTAGTTACAGACTAGTTCTGCTACTTAATAAACCACAACTGAACCACCAAAATTTTAATAACTTCAATTAGGTTTTTAACTAAATGAAGGAAAATATTATCAGAGAGACAATACCTCCTGGCATGACCCCTGTGCCTCCAGCAATACCTGCCGCTGTATTCGCAACTAAGTTCCCATAGAGGTTGGGTGTCACCTGCGAACATTAACAAGAACTTCATTAGCCTTCTGCTAATTATAGACTCCTACGTCCATCCACCATAATTCTCCTCCACCCTGTAAGTTTTCAGTGAATAACAACATTCACATGCAACTTTTCAGTCTATAAACATGTAAACTTTTCCTGCATAATTTAGATTTTAATATCTATTTTTTCAGAAGATTAAAACTGAGTTGTGAGATTTCACCCATTGACTATAAAGGAAAAAACGTTTTTTATTAGAACGAAAAAACAGAATGTTGAGATGAACTAATTACAAAACATTATAGACAACAATCTGTTAAGTGGATATATTTGCATATTGGAACATGCTAGACACTGATCATAAAACGGCATTTTATTGTGGAAAATTGTCAGCAAGAGTACAAATTGTTAATCTTGTACTTCCATTTTTCTGCATCTCATGAGTTTTCTACATTTCATTTTCAAAAGTAATTATATTTAACAAACTTATGCAAATAATCTAACCTACTTACTATATAACTTAACCAAATAAGTGAAAACCAGTAAACAGGTAATAAGAGGGTAGCTTTTTGAACCCTAATTTAAAAAGAGTCCAGTTTCTCTTCTGGTTGTTTAGCAGTAAGTATATAAATCCTTTTTTTAAACGTAGTACGAGTTCATTTAGGTACTGGTTTTAACTAAGAATGCATTTCCGTAAGAAAGACTTTTAGAATTTTTTTTAGGCAACAAAAGACGTTGAATGCCTCATATTCTAAAATAAGGCTTGTTTTATTTCAGGAAATGAAACAGAATAGTGTTCCTTCATCAGGAGTCCTCATTGCTCAATCCATCATTTCCATAAAAACTAGATAAAATGGTTATCATTAGGTTAACAACTTCAGACCATTAATCAACTAAGATCCAAATAGCAGCAACTGCAAAAGAAATGAAAGCAAAACACCTAATTATTAAACATTGCAAACAATCAATTAAAGTTACACATAGATATTCTCATCACCAGCTTGATTATAACTACACAATGTAGGCTAACACTTCAAACCTATCACATAGAGATACCCAGTAAACACGGAAATCTTAGTACCCGAAGAACAAATAGGTCAACATGTAACATACCATAACATCAAATTGCTCTGGCTTGGATACAAGTTGCATGCAACAGTTATCCACAATGATCTCGTTATACTTGATACCCGGATATTTCAAAGCCACCTCTCTACATGATTCTAGAAACAGTCCATCTGCCAGCTTCATGATGTTTGCTTTATGGACAGCCGTCACTTTCTTTCTGTTGTTTAGGTATGCATACTCAAATGCATACTTAGCAATCCGCTCGGAACAGAACTTTGTTATCACCTAGGATTCCCACCAAATGAGAAACAGCAAACCACTAGAAGCAGGATTGTCAAACAAATAGAGCAGTTTGAAAAATTATGGTGCAACAGCCGAGTTTGGCACATACAAAGGCTTCATTCCACATTGCAGACAAGTTTTAAACTACATATAGGCAATGTCTTGTGCATCTCTCAAACCCGTATATGTAAATTACCTCAGCTGAACTCCATTAATCTACAACAAATTAAAGCTAGAACGTGAGCCTCTGTCCTAAGAACTTGATATTTTCAGGAATCTCTAATAAAATATTGTCTAGAACAAGTGTACGCGCAGTCCTATTTTATTCAGTCTTTTCCAATACATTTCTTTGTTTTTGAGCAAACTTATTCCATATAGAAATTGAAGGAAAAGAACAATAGCTGACAGCTCGAAAAAATACCTTAAGGCTCTCGACAACACCGGGAACCACCTCATGCTCCAGCCCAGAGTACTCCCCCTCCGTATTCTCCCTAATCACCACGATGTCTACATTCTCGTGCCGGGTCGGCAACCCCTCCAGATTAAAACAATGAACAAGCGAAGCAAAAATATCGAGCTCCTTCCTCAGCTGCACGTTGAGCGAGCTAACACCGCCGCCCACCGGAGTCGCGAGCCCGCCTTTCAAGCAAACTTTGTTCTTCTTAATGGAATCGATCACCTCCGGAGGAACCTTCTTCATGTCGCCGTGGACCTCGTAGGTCTCGAAGTAGACCGGGGCGTGCATGGCCTCCATGACCTGCTGGACGGCGCCGGTGACGAGGGGACCGATCCCGTCACCGGGAATCAGCGTCACGGCCCTCGGGGCGCCGTCACCGGGACGAGGCATGTAGGTGACGGATCGGGTGGGAACGAGCCCTAACCCTAGGGAGGCGTCGGGAGGAGACGGGCGGGGTGCTCGGAGGAGCTGCTTGAGAAGGGGTAGGGTTCGTCTCGCCATCGTCGTCGGGCTCACCCCCCAAACGGATTCCCACGACTATTACTTCCTTCCCTCCGCCAACGAATCGGCACTGATGGACGGAAAAGGGGCGGCGGAGGAAGCCAATTTGACCTCGCGCGGAATTCGGCAGGGACGCTTCCTCCGATTCCCTGTATCAATCAAAACTCGCAAATGGAATTCCACCCTACAACACAACACAGACAAGCGAAAATGGAACGAATTTTCGACGACTTTATTTTGGAAGAAGACTTTTCCAGACTATTCTCTCGAACCGGAGTTGTGTCGAACCAGGACCAACATCAACAGGGGATGTGTCCGGTTCTGGTTCAACCAGGGCGATTTTTCGCTCTAATCGTGGTTTTAATGGACTTTGTTAGATGCCCTTGAATAATAAATAGAACGTGGCTATTTAAACCCCATTTTTTTCCTTGTGTCCCCCTTATCTCTTTTACCCCAACCTCCTTCTTTAAAATATCTCACTTATCCCCAAAATTTATAAATAAATAAAAAATACACCCCACCTTCCCACTTCCCCTTCTTCTCAGGTGGAACATAGGTTGCCCCCAAGCTGGCGACCAACCGGTCATGGCCAGCAAGCCGGATCCGGCCGGTGTGGCAGATCTAGTCGTGTCGGCTCCACATGGTTAGACTGGCCACGTAGGCCCGCACTGTGCGCGGCCAAATCTGGCTGGATTTTGTCACCGGAGTTGTCGTCAGAGTCAATGTTGTCGTCACCGGAGTTAATGTCGTTGTCACTGGAAGATAAAGGTGGGGTAACTGGGGTTTAATGTAATGGGGAAGTATGAGCAAAATGATGGGGGAAATATGGGGGATGAAGTAAAAAAAATTTACTTTGTTTTGGGGGACACATAGAAAAAAAAGTGTGGTTTGAATAGCCACGTTCTAATAAATAATAGCCTACTCGCCGTATGCTTGCCATGCCGTCTTATAGACATTGGCGTGCACATGGAACCTGCACGAGAGTGTGCAGTAAATTGCTATCTCAAGGAATTCTGATTGCCCAATAACAATAGGATGATATCACTATCTGTCGACCCAACCCGGTTTATCCAACTCGGGCTTCAAATTGAGCCTTAAAACGTTCATCACATTGGTTCGGACTTTACGGGGCCAGTGGAGCATAAAAAACTATTATATTTATGTAATCTTTTTATATTTGAGATTAATAGTGCGTATGTTAACGTTAATGTTATTGACACTAATATATATTAATATATACACCGTGTATATCATTAATCTTTGGATAAAAGACTTATACATATATTGTCACAGTAAAGCATAAAAATTTATTGCAAAAAATGACCGCTTTCTCGGGTGCACTGTAGCCCAATTTCTCACGTGGACATGGAAGTGGAAGTCCCTCTCTCACTCCCCTTGTTGAATAGTTTCACGCTACACGGTCACTAGCAGTAAAGCGTAATATTTGTGATATATATTGAGTGTATATATATATATATAGCGTATTACATATTTAGTAATGCTGTACAATATATATAATATATTACACAAAATTTACAGAATAATGCGTAATAGTCAGCACACCAAATATGTAACATTATATATGCTCCAAGCTTTGATGCTCCGTGACAGCACGCAGAAGGAGGAGAGGCGGAATGGCTATATTACGCTAGGCAATGCTACGTACGGTCGCTCGCATGAAGCTCACCACGCTGAGCGGGATTCATGCGCGTTAACGCACGGGATGCACATTGATAGCGCACGCTAGGAGGCCGTGCCTTACTTAACATGCCGCACCTGAGCGATCTGAAATAAGGAAGTGAGCGAACGCGTCCAGTCCTCCTCCCCCCTCCCTCAGTTGCTTCCAACCCCAAATCAAAAGACCCCAACGGCCATGGCGTCCAACCACCCGCCTCCTCCTCCCAAATCCTTCGATCTGGACCTCACTATCGTCTCCGCCAAGCACCTCAAAAACGTCAACTGGCGCAACGGCGACCTCAAGCCATACGCCGTCTTCTGGCTCGACCCCGATCGCAAGCTCGCCACCAAGCCCGACGATTCCGGCTCCATCCGCCCCGTCTGGAACGAGCGATTCTCCCTCCCCGTCCCGCCCCCTCTCCACGACGCCCTCCTCTCCCTCGAGATTTTCCACTCCAAGCCCTCCGAGACTCCCAAGCCCCTGGTCGGAACCCTCCGCATCCCCCTCGAAGACCTCCTCGACTCCTCTGCCGCTGCCTCCTCCCCCTCTCCTCTCAGAACCCTTGATCTCTGCCGCCCCTCCGGACGCCCCCAAGGCAAGATCCGCCTCAAGCTCGCCCTTCGCGAACGCCTCCCCCCTCCCCCAACCCCCCCTCCCGCCTCCGACAGCGACCTCACCCCTCGGTTTAACTCCGGGTATTACTACCCCGCGGCCACCATTCCTCCACGTGACTACCGGCCCTACTCCAGCTCACCCTACGCCAGCCATTTCCTTCCTGCGCCTCCTCCAGCCTATGGCAATTATTCTGATCCGTACTCCGGATACTATCCTGGCGCGTACTATTCCCACTCGCCGTCTCCTCCCCCACCACCTCCTCCTCGGCCCACTTCTTATTTTGATAGGCCCTCCATTTATGGCGGACCTTCTGCACCGGTGGATTACACGACCGGCGGTGGTGGTACTTTTTATGACCACAAGCCCAGGGGAGCCAAAATGGGCCTAGGGGCGGGTTTAGCTGCGGGTGCTCTCGCTGGAGCCGTAGGCGGGTTGGCCCTGGAAGAAGGATTGAAGTACGGTGAAGACAAAATTGCTGAAAAGGTGGAAAGTGATCTTACCGCAAGAGACGATTATAGTGATTATCGCGGTGATTACTAGGAAGCAGGAGGGAGTAAGGTTCGTGGATGTTGACTTGTTGAGAGGTAAATGCTTATAACTCTTATGTGTCTACGTGATTTTTAGGTTTAATACTGCTTGTAAATAGTGATGAAATGCTTATGGTTATGGAAAAATGTGGCCACCAAGTGTTACTTCCCTTGATTATATTGTTGGAACAATGTGTATTTAGCTGCTACATATTAAAGGAAATATCCTGATATATGTGGTTACTATATTATCCAGCTGATATGATGAGGCCCAGGTTTGTGCCATGATGGATATGATCTCATGTAATGTCACATTTTATCAATCGTCTCATGGTGTAGACAACGCGACTTTGTAGTGGGTACCGGGTGGGTTTTTTTTCTGGGTCTATATTTAATTGCTTCCAAAATGATTTGTAATTGTATTTGTTTGGATATCACAAAGTGGGGAGGCAATTTTGTTTCAATAACTATGTCTGAGTGTATTCAAGCTGGAAAATGTTCGTGGAAATAGAAGCATAACTTGAAGGTCGTTATATTCATAAAGCCATGGAATTGGTTTTGCCAACGCTCCATACGACGTGTTAGCTAGTACTCCCTCCATGTTAGTTCATTTTGAAAAATCAATTAGGACACTTACTTTAGGACGGAGGGATCCTTGAGGAGAAAAGACTATTTCTGCAGAATAGAAAAGTTGAACTTGGAAACATGTGTTCTAAATGATACTGAGTTTTCTTCTTGCAGGGTTTTGTTTTACTCTGTGATGTTTTGCTACATGTCCTTATAAATCTCGTGCAAGGGAAAAAATCGGTCCACAAACTGTAGCCCAAGGAAGGCGCATGAGCTTACAGAGTACCCTTTTTTACATGTATATGTGATCTGTTAATCCAATATAAGTGTTGAAATTCTTAGTTTAAAAATTTAGAAAATTTCCAAAAAATGCAATTTGTCTACGAAAAGATAAAAGGGAGTGACACACGAACTTCATATTAGATACTCCCTCGGTATTATATTAATAGATCCAATAGAAAAAAAAATTGTTCTATAATAATTGCACCATTTTACTTAATTTAAACCTAGATGAATCTATTATGCTTCTCACTTTTTGGGGAACCACCAACCGGATTACCACCAGCCTCTACCTGACCCGCGCAGCTGGAATTTCAAATTTTTGATCCGGAGTTTTTGGTTGCTATAGAGACGGTTCTCTCTATCGTGTTAATCTCGCAGTTTGAGCTGGAAGCGTCGGAGTTGTGTCTGATTCCGGTTGAATTCGAGTTTCAAATTTTGAATCTCGGAGAATTTGTTTTTTTCGTAGGTTTTGCCGTTTGCAGGTCATTCTCATTGTATTTTTATTTCGCTGTATCTTTTGTTTTGTCCGTTTTTTTTCCTGGAAACAAATGGGAAGAAGCTACTCTGAGTTCGTTTGAATTTCTTCAATAAATTCTGCTCTGAATTTTCTGGTCTTGTTTGAGCTATTCCCGGCTATCTTCACCTCCTCCTTCAACCCTGGCAGGTCCGCCATGAACACGTGCGCGTTCGGTATAACGGCAAGTTCCCCTGCCATCCCTCCGCCTCCATCGAGATAGGCCACCTCAAGAGCCGGATCGGCCAAAGTTTCAGCCTTAGTCTCAGTTTCAGCAAATGGTACCTCGTTGCCATCTCTCTCCCTCCTTTCGTACTCCTCATCTACTTCTCTCTCGACATCCGTAGCCTCATCCGCGGAGTTTCCTTCTCTAGCTCAATAATTGATTCATTGCCGAGCGACCGGATGCGGGAGGTGTAGTTGCACGCGCTCTACCTGCTAGGGAACCAGCAATTAGTCCTTCTAAATCTGTGGAATCGAAGTCTGAGCTATATTCCAGCTCCAACTCAGGTTCCAATACGACAAATTCTAAATCTTCGTTAAATGCAGAGGTGATTCCGTCTCTAGTCCTGTTCGATGACATCAGATCTGCGTTGCCTGATCAGATTATTCAACAATCTCTTTTGTCTTCCCATTGGGTTGGGAACGTGTCGGAACTGGCTGATGCCAATGTGGTACCCCAAATTGGTTTCGATATGTGAAAAACGTGCCCCCCTAACATAATACCCATTTTTATTACGCTAATGCTTAGGTGAGATTCACTATAAGATAAAAATAACAAGAAAAGGAAATAGAACTATTAATATAGGACGGAGGGAGTAATATTTATATGCTTCTCCTTGGATGATTACGTTGGGAAGGACACGCATGAAATCTTTGTTAGGACCCATACGATCATGGAGCAGCAAAGCGTAGTTGCACACTTAGCATGTGTTACGAGCATAACGCATTGCTGCTCCGTGACAATATGAACCACTCAAAAGATGTTTGGTCCTATGTAGTGTTATGTCTTTTACAAATGTCGGTCTGCCTCAGCTAAGCTAATACGCTTGTAAGTCGGCCCGGTATTAGGCAGAATGGTTCATCCTGATTTTGGACGGAATAACTTCGTCAAAATTTTGGATGGTATAAAAGAATTACGCCACCTATCCTGCCATCAATGGAAATTGGAGGGGCAGCTAAGTCACGGGGGCACCCGTTTGTCTTATTCATCATCTGCAGATCTGCACAGGGCCCCCCGGTTTGGGAAAGAAAATACTGTGTTTAAGGGGTCCGGATTAGCAACTCGTTTGTGCAGCCAAAGAGTTGCTGCTTGTTCGCTTCTCTTGTGACGCGTGTCCCACCTCACCAAAGACCTGCTCCCTCTCCTTCAGCCCTTAACTCTTGCGCTTCTGCCCTGCTCAGCCCGGGACCTTGCTCCACCCCAATGCTGCCATAGTTCTGCTTGGCCTCGTTCATTGCTATATGACGACCATGGCATCCATATTGTCTACTTTGTTGTTGTGTCCTTGTTGAAGTTGAAGTGGCACTTCTCTAGCATTAATCTCAATTGCCTCACTGTAGTTATTGCCAGAACCCATTTTACTGTATTTTAGCTGAATTGTTGCCCCTCAACCAATTCAAAAGTTGGGTTATGCAAAGTACTGTGCTTGGATGGCACAGCCATGGCTTCCAAGAGTTGTGAATCATCTTTAAAAGCCCCAGGCCCACAATTGAGGCTTGATCTGAAGACTTGGAGTAGAGCTCATCCAACTAGTGGATGTAAGGGTAGGTCTTCGAGTTTTGGGACCTCTTAACGTTTTGCTTCTTCCCTAAGTATTTGCTAATGTTCTCCGACTTCTCTTTGTACATCTTGGCACTCCTTGTTACCCCATTGCCTCCTTGGAAGAGCTAACCTCTTCCCACATAGGAGCCTCAAGACTTGGCTCCTGGAGTTAATATAATCCACATTGCTTACATTGTTGAGACAACTATTTGTGTTGCCATCACTCTTGAAAGATTCCATTAACGCTGCATTGTTAGCTATTTTCCCACCTAACTTCGTCTCTTGTAAGCCTTTTTTTAGCCTCCATTTGGAAGTAGGTTTTGCTGGGTATGCTGATACTCTACCCCGTGAACTTCTCAAAGAAAGAGATAATGACAACTTCTCTGCTTGAAACAAGGGCCAGATCCCGCTGGAAAGTGAATGAGGAAGGAGACGTTGCACCTTCTCCCTCTGGCCATGGCAGCAGCTCTTTTCTCGCAGGTAGGAGTTGCTGATCCGGACTCGTTGCGATGGTCTATGCCGTGCAATGGCCGAGGCCAAGCATAACTGAGGTAGGTTTGGCCCTGGACCTTGCTCCTTGGTCAATATGATTGGAAAGCTCTTACTTGGGACTCTTTGGGCCAAGATGGTATTAGGACAAAACTATGGACAAATTATCGTTGTTGGTGTCATTGGGGCCCTGCTAAAAACTATTTCAGAGCATGGATGCCCAAAAAATAAAAATAAAAAAGTAACATTAATTTTTCCAAACTTGTAAAAAAAAAGTAAAATTTTGGGGGGGCCTGCAATTATGGGTGTCAAAATAGGCAGCCAAAGAATTATAGTCTTCGCAACTCACACGCCACTAAGAATAACATGAGGTTGTAAGTGATGCAGGTTCTGGGTGACCCGCTACTTCTATAAAAATTCTAAATTAGTGTTTTGGTCCTTTTAAGTACGTAGTAGAGGACAAGAGATGAAACATTGCTTACAATCTTTCCTGACTGGTGAAGTTCATTCATTGCAGACAAACGGGCTACAGCAATAGACAACCCTTATCTGCAACTTATGCATTATGGGCATACAAAAAAAGTTCATTTTTTAGTGCGGACGAATGTAGATGGACAATGGACAAACAGATGTCATTTGCAACCCTTAATATAATAGACGAAATAGGTTAATATGAACTCACAGATGCGTGAGCCGCAACATCTCGAGCCTTCAAATAGAGATCATAGATATCTAAGTGAATGATTGGCATCATAGAAATTTTTTTGGTGAAAGCATTCATCAGTTACAAAAAAAAAACAAGCATTCATCTATAAAACAGATATACCAATCACGATCAAAACATGTCAAACAAAATGACGCAATGGTTGGATCAATCCATGTTGATAGAGAGTTCCAGGGGTCCAATCCATGTGGCGTAGCTTATTTTAGAAACGGATGAATTAGCCCCCAGACCATACTTGTCAGTCAAGGTGCTGATGCTACAAGCTCGCAAGTTGGATGCTGCGGCATCAACAAGTACGCTAGCTTGCATTATTGTGTAACCAGTTGTGTCGTCAAATTCGATTGCACGGTTTTCGGAATCTGATATGATCTAAAGTTGTTTATCTACCTCCAATAGTTTCAAACATAATGAGATATTTTAAAGTGATAGCCCAGTCACAGCCCTCTTCTTGGAACTAAAAATTTAATTGTTCAGTCTGATTATCATTTTTTTCCATTAACGAGGGTTGCTCAAGTCCTTAGCACCTGATTAGGCGGGGCAGGCCCAACGACCTTGAATCGTAGACATATGGTGCGTTGTCTAGATATAATTCGTGTGGGTGCACATCACATGCATTGGTAAGGTGGCAAGTGCCAAATGGGTTCAAACGGAGGAGCCTCAGGGTCCTGGCAGTCAATCTAATTATATGTTTTTTAAATCAATTTATATGTGTACCATGGACCATGAAACCAAAATAAAAGAAAAGAAAGCAGAAAAAGATAAACCAAGGACCTCTCTCTCATACATAATTAGAACAATAATTCTGTCATTACACAAAAATTTCCGCAATAAAGTCCCTGATTTAAAAAACATTGGCCCGTGCCCTTCAACTTGTAAAGCAATCTAATAAACAAATATGAAAAAGAAAACAAATTCTCAGCATACAGAGTGCACAATTTACAAAGGCTACGAGCATTTGCAAATCAACTAAATCATGTAAGAAGAGTGTCAATAGCTTCAAAGAAGAGTGGTGCCATTTCAGGATTCGGTGTCTTGATGGCACATTTGATCCCAGGAATCCCAACGACCCCTGTAAGCTCTATCAAGAATATAATATTTTGCGGGGCCTTGGCAGAAAGATAAAGAACTTCCCGATTCATGTTTCTTCGTTTAGCAATGAAGAACATATTCGATGCTTCTAGCTTCTCCAAGGTAATATCCACACTGTTGATTACATGGTTGGTGAAATCTTTGATGATTTCATTGGAGTCGGGAAGAGACTTCCAGGTCTGTTGGATGTAATCGAGAGATCAGAGAAATCAAAGTGATATAAGCTTCATATGATGATGCTAGTTTAATAATCTACATGCTTTTGAGATGAAAGAGGGGAAAAAAGGCACAGTAACCCAAACAGCATCTACTCCATCACATCTGGAATGACCATAGCTTCCAAATCAGAGCGCATTAATACCACTTTCACAGTAAAATAACCGACCAGGTACCAGTGAAGACAGGATATATACCAACCAACCATCAATGTCTTCTTTTGATTTAAAATTGGAAATATGCATAAAATTGAAAAAGTTAGCATGTCATTACCTCTAGAAATATTGCTCGTTCCATTTTTCCATCCTCCATGAGAAATACATGGAGTAAAACCTTATCGTTGAAGTACCAGACTGGTTGTTGATTATTTTTCACTGCTACTTGCAAAAGTGATGTCGGAGGTCCAGGAAGTACACTTTGAAACAACACCATGGGTAAAAGGATTGTGGCTGAAGCTCCAGGTTGCAATTGTGGAATCTAAGGAGCAAACAGTTGCAATTATATATCAATTTAATTGTGTGTGCAAGAGAGGGAGTGGGGAGGGGGGAGGGGGAGGGAGAGGGAGAGGGAGAGGGAGAGAGCCAAAAGAGCTAAGTACCTGAAGAGGTCCAGCAGCAGCAAGCCCAAATGTGTTTTTGTTGAACTGAATCATGAATCCATCGAGAGAAGTCTGAGAATTATTCTCAAACAACATGCTGTAAAATATTTGACTATCACGACGAACGAGTTGTGCGCTGATCTGAAGGCCTTGACCAGTTGATGCTGGTAGTAATACAGGTAAAGGAGGACTGTGTACAACAAATAGACAGAGAAGCTAAATCAAATATTTTGAAATGCATCAGTGGAGGTCCCACAATGCAGAAAACAACAAAAGAAAATTCGAAAAAGGTGGCAAAAGTAAAAATAAGGCAACAAAAATTCCCCTAAATTGACTTCGAGGATCAAGTAGAGTTTAATAAACTGAATCTTCCCAATTGAAAATAAGTCATGCAGCCAGCTTTTCTTCTGGATTTGCCTGTTTAAATCACCTTGACTCAAATCACTTTAATGTAAAATTAAAAAGCCTTTTACATCCATCAATGATGTTAAAGATAGATGTCCCCTTCATATAAATTGCAATCCAACCCAACTCATTATTCACTCAAATTTATAATTATATCAACAAGTTTAAGACTACCAGAAATGTTTTAACTTATGCATTCGTAAAAATTGATTTTCCTCACCCAGTAGGCATTGGTGGCTGATCAACAGGAACAAGGGCACCATCCAAGCCAATCAAGTCACCAAGCAAGTCAGGCACGGGAACTGCAGCAGCAGCACTTGGTGCTGTTGCAGCTGGCTGGTTAGCTGGAGGAGAAACACTACCAGAACTAGTCTGACCTGGTGCACTATTAGCAGCATGAGCAGGTGTATCAGAGTATGCAGTTTCACTACCATCAAGGTATTCCTCCTCTTCAGGCCTCTGAACTGCAGTCTTAACGCGTGTTACAAATGCATCCGGAGGCTTGTGGTAAACAGAAGCCAGTGTAGCAATATTGGCAAGAAGCTCATCCAACAGAGATTGGTCAAGTTGGTTTGAATCATCCTTGATCACTGGCTTCTCAGCCAAGACAACATCTTTCGCAGCCTGAAATAAAAGTATGTCTTATCAAGCAAGACCAAACAACAAAATGACTCCTGTTATGTAATGTACGTTAATAAACCTCAGGATCAGTTGAAAGAAGGCGCCAATAGATGTAAGCACGGTCTCGTAAATCTGGATTGTCGGTTTCCACGGTAGCATTATTTAGGACAACCTGCAGATGTAGTAAGACAGCAAAGAGAAGATAAGGCAAAGAAAGACCATTCAAAAACTTGTTTCATCACAGATTCTTGCAAGTGCGAATCGATCCAAAAGAAAAGTCCACAACTTAAGATACATCAGCAATTGAGTAGGCTATCCACATGGGAACAGTTGTAAATAACACAAACGCAAGGCAGATAACGTGCTGATATATGCCTCAAACAATAAAAATAACAACCTTATACATAAAAAGCCAAACAAACCTGAATCATCTGCTGTGGACCCTCGGTTGGCTTTTTAAGAAACAATTTAACAGTTGCAGTCAGTAACTGCAACTGGACTAGTGGAGGCTCCTCTGGGAAACTCTCCAAGAAGCCTTCAAGGAGTTCGTCAGCATTATCAATCCTTTCTGCATATTCGCCGATTATCCAGATCATAGATGCCTGACACAACCACCAATGCATGGGGCATAACCAAACTTAGACTACTTATTTTGTTCATCCAATAGGCCAATCAAAGAAAACAAATACCTTGGCTTCTGGTTCATCCAGTGTATCCAAACTCTCACAAAGTGTAGCAATGATGGACTCATAGCTGCAGAGAAAACATGATCATCTCAGCTCTAAGAATAAGGATGTTAAACAACAGTGCTTGGAAGGCACAAATTATTCATCTTACGTGTTGGGGTATCTCCTGAAAATGTCCTTGATGACAATAATGGCCTCCTGAACAACATAATTCACTTTGATTTTAATCAGCTCAAGAAGCACACTTATGCACCTCTCGGCAGCTCTTTCCAATTTGATGGCACAACGCCCAATGGCACGGACAGCCTTTCTAACAAAATCAACATCTACTTCTGTTGCATACTCCTTGAATTCCAGAAGGACCTGTTCACCAATGAACATTTTTTTTCAAATACAAGGAAACACTTACCAAGCATATAGGATCCACTTACATGGAACAAAGGTGAAAGAGATATCAGTGTCCCAAAGACCCTGTTATGTGTGCTCCCCCATGTGCCTCGTGTGTGTGTTTACAACCAATGCTTACTGGCTCTTGAACATATGTTGGATTGTTAGCATTGTAGAGCATAATTTGTTAGCTCATTTCCTGACATTTTATGCTTTTCGATGAAATGGTCAACTCCCAAACCAAATACCTTTCCTGCAAGACTACACACTAGACATGGAATGGACTAAAGTGAATTATTATTAAGCATACTGGCCAGTGTGCTGCAAGCCTGCAACAAGCAATTTCATTGTTCACTAATATCATATCTATTAATTACAATAAAGTTAAAAAGATATTGCCAAAAAAGTTAGATTAATTTTATAAATTTGAAGTATATCTTTGACATAAATTATACACACTTGTTTTTGCAGTATTTAGTTCAACGAGAAACTTCAAACATGGAAGGTTCAGTGGTAAAGTATTGGCAGCAGATGTTAGTTACACAATATTATGCAGGTACTTCACTGCTATGTAACTGAAACTCTGAACACAGGCTGTCTATGGGTAGCAGCCAGGCGCATAAAAAATCCTCCAAAACAATCACCAAAGGGCTGGTCACTGTTATTTGAACTTCTTCAGTGTTGTCCAACAGGAATATAGCACAGAGTTGTCTCAAATAGCCTCATATCAGACTGATTACAGCCTAATGTCAAGAGAGATACAAGAGAGGAGTAATTCAAAACAAAACAAAAAGTGAAAAAACAAAAATTTTATTGCATATGGTTGCATTTGGCAACATGGATTTGGAGGGGTGTGATTTTTTATTACGTGGGATTTGGACCAAATCCCATGTTTACGAACTGGTTTAGGTGGGAGTTGATTTTGGTCCAAATCCCACCCCAAATCACGTGATTTCATTTATAAAAGGAAGCACGCAATTTGTAAATTACATTTTGTGACATGTTCTTTACAAATCCCATATTCCTTATCATGCTTTCTCTTCACCTTCATCTCCCCCAACTCTCAGGTAATGGCCATATCTCCGCTATCACCCTCTTCTCTCCTCACTCCCTTCTCTTTCTTTTCTTCCACCCCTGATTTTCCCCCAATCACCTATGCTAAAGAACAAAAAGCCCATATTATTGTTATATGTGCCATCTACTACTTCATAAATTGTGAGCACTGAGTCATTTTATGGAGGGAAACAATGAAATAGAAGAAAGAACATACTCAGGATAGAAAATTGAGGAGGGTTGTTGCAGTTAATGTAGTAGATGCTACATGTTTGCAGTTAATGTAGTAGATGCTACATGCTTGCAGTTAATGTATTAGATGCTACATGTTTGCAGTTAATGTAGTAGATGCTACATTAACATGTAACATGACATACTCGCAATTAGGGTTAGAAAAAAGGTTTCTTAAAAGCACATCTAAAATGACATTTTTCCCAAACACTAAAAATCTGAAATACAAATCACAAGCTAATGGATTTATGAAATCACAAAATCTAAAAATACCATACTACTTCTAAATATGTGT
The DNA here is from genome assembly GCA_035235625.1 of Saururus chinensis. Classification (NCBI taxonomy): domain Eukaryota; kingdom Viridiplantae; phylum Streptophyta; class Magnoliopsida; order Piperales; family Saururaceae; genus Saururus; species Saururus chinensis. The sequence goes on from CP141145.1 coordinate 42,997,382, forward strand.
TACCAAAGGCACCCTAACAGAACTGCCTTACAATGTTGGCAACGACCCTATACATAATGCAGCAGGCCACCAACCTAAAATGGAATCCTACTTAGGACTGCCTAACTTATTCCTAAGGACATCCCCAAACAGACTTGACTACCTATTTGATTATATTAAAAAAGGCCAAACGTAAACTACCAGAAATCAAAAACTAGAGATGCTATTTCCTAAAATAGGAAAAAGTGAATACGAATTAGAATCCGGACTAGCTGGATAAATCTGAAGTTGGGAAACTACTTATCTCTGCTAAGGCAGAGTGGAAATTTTGGAACCCAATTGACAACTAGAAAAAATTATGAAGATACCCCTAACTATTCAAAAAATTTCAGTTATGCCTGACACTAAAACTCAATAGCCACTTGTCTAGCGTATTTTTTAAGCCAATTTTTTTTCTCCAAGCATGGATTTTAGGTTGTTTTGGATAATCCATGGCCCTATATATTGCTTCTTTCATCAATTCATGTTGATGTCTATCATCATTTAAGGTCATTGTATTGGCAATTTCCCTGTTATTTTTTAACAAAACAAAAGAGCAATTGGAATACGGAAGCATCCTTACTTGGTCAATGTTCCTCTCTGATGCAAGCTTTATCATTATTTCCAACTTCTCCATCTTCACATAAATAGGGTCATTGTACTTGCAGAAGAAAACCTACAGACAGGAACTGTTAGAATATAGCAAAAAAGACAAAAAGAGTTTTTTAAAGACAATGAACTAAAACAATTACAAAAGAATTTGTGTTCAAGGCTACCTTAATTTCATGTGCAAGAATCGTGGATCTTTTTTGCACAATAAGGTTAATGTTCCTCAATGCAACATATTGTATTTCAGGCTCTGCAGAAAGCAATGTCACTAAGGGAGGTGCCATTTTCTTGCAGAGATTTCTGACAACATCAGTACTAGTGATGAGTTCCATTTGCAGAAGGATCATCTACAATAACAGGTCCATGCAGCAGAACATGCAATGCAAATGAAGCAGTCCCGTAAGAAAGGATAACAAGTAACAGAGTAAAATTCTTAAAACTTTATATGTCAACATACTTATATGCAGATCATATGCAAACTATCAGAATTGCATTGCTTCTATTTCGGAAAAGGCAAAGCAGAAACTAGAAAGATAGGGCTGAAAAAATAAATAACTAGAAACAAAAGAGACAAAGTCAAGCAAACTATAAGCTTTTGAGTAGAATTGGGTAAATATGCCACTTTAGCCAAAAAACGAGAAGTTTACCCAGGTTGGACATCTTTAGACTTATCAAACAAGTAGAAATAGTAATGATGTTTTCTAAAGTCAATAATTATGTAGCTATCTATGTTGCTTCTTTATGAATTCTCTTTACCCTTGTGAACTAATAAGTCAATAACATAATTGCATATGATGCACTTCCATGCTCCACCATATACAGTGCTTTTAATGCATGTCCAAATTATATTTTATACACTAAACACTCATTCTTTACAAATGCAAGCGTCATAAGAAAATATTTTGGGCTTATAGTTGGATGGTGATCATCGGATTGAATTAAATTACCTTAACAGCAGAAAGCACAACCGCACAATTAGCATGCTGCAGACGAGGTGTAACTCGCTCCACAATGTTTTCAGCTTCACGAGCATCATCTGCCTTGTATTTGGAAAGAGCATCCAAAATGAATACCTGACCCCATCTGCCAAATAACCGGATCATCATATAAACTCACCTCTAATGTCAACTGATTATAACAAAAAAATTTGATCAAACTCGTGAACAATCTTAGCCTGAGGGAAGAAAATATCTATTCAGAATCCAGGTCCCATTTTATATCCCACAACTACAAAATCAACAAAATGGCACAAAAGGACAAAGTTTTAATTGAGTCAAGTGCAAATGGTACACAACTACAGTAATTCATACTTACAGGGGCCCTATCTTTATGAAATTGAAAAGATAGGCATTGCTTACGAGCCCTACCTCTATGAAATTGTGAAATAGGCATTGCTAAGTCAACAACTCATGACAACACTTCAGTCAGCTCGTACCACTGCTAGTAAAGTCCAATATCATGGAAAGTAGAACATCCAACATTTTTCATCAAAAATCAAACTTCAAGGCCTTTTACCATAAATGAAAGATTACACGTGAGATCTTCTTATTCCCCCATTGGACATATGCCTCGTCTACTCTGTAATCTGTATCCAGTAGGAAAAAAGTATTGCACTTGCTTTCCTCTCTAAATATTGCTGTTAACATTTTCCATGACAAGGATAACTTAGAAATATTCCTTTGCTTTCATCAGAAGTATTATTTTACTCAGATCTGGCAAGTGCACTAAACGATGATTTATATTTTTGCTCTCCTGTCTAAATATTGCTGTTTTCCATCACAAAGATAACTTAGAAATATTCCTTTGCATTCATCAGAAGCATTATTTTACTCAGGTCTGGCAAGTGCACCAAAAGATGATTTATATTTTTGCTAAGGCGTTGTATAAGTTACCAATAAAAAAAAAAGGTTGTATAAGTTATATTACAGCATCACAATAACCATTGAAATAGGTTATTTTAACTTTTAAACAGGAAGTTTATCTAACATCAGAAATATATAATAGAACAACAGACATCAACTGCGGGATTACCACATTCACACATTAGTATTCTCTGTAAAGGCAAATAGAAGAACCATAACTAGAACATAGTGTAATGTATTAAAGCCACAATGAATACAGAGTGATGTAGTCATACAAAAGCAGAAAAGGTTGGGCTGATGAATAATTTTACATGAATAACATAATAGCAGGTGCTAGATACCAATCCTGGAAAGGAAAGAACATGATAAAGAGAAACAAATATTTCCCAGAGTCATAATCATGCAGAAGCAATATGCAATGGGAATTTTAAGAGGGTAACTAAGTTATAATTTCAGTATAACCTTCTGACATCTGATGCAAGTTCACTTGACAGTAAAAAATTATGTAGAGTGCAGTATACAATGAATAAAACTCAATTCATGCTTACTCAGTGCACTCGTTAAGAGCAGTCAAGAGCTTTGAGAGCGTGTTACTTGTGATCTCAAAGATAGGACGGCTACTATTTTCTTGAATCTCAGCAAGTGCTGCTACAGCATTTGCTACTACCATTGGATTATTGTCAGAAATCAAATCCTTTAGAGTTTCAAGGAATCCCCTGTCTTCTACAAGCTCGGCGTTTATGTCATAAAGTTTGGCAACACAAATTGCAGCTGTTTTTCGAACATAAGGATCATCATCCTGTCAAAAATAAGATGACGGGCAGAAAGTAAAAAGAGGCATTAGGCAGCTTACACAATGCCGTGCAAGGAGAAGCAGAAAGGCAAGACAGCACAGCAATAGAAATCAGAGCACAAAAACCTTGAGACATCTCTGAAGAGGATCACACAGATATTCTGTAATTTTGTCAACACGAATACATCCCATAGTACGAACAGCCAAAGCACGGATCAAGGGATTTGGATCCTGAGAATCCTGCAAAATGAAAAAAAAAACGTCTGATATCAGTAAATGCATTCTTTAATACTACAATGTTCACTATGAAGCTTACACAATATTTAAATCAGACAAAATAAACTTTGCTTTTTTATTTCTCTCAAGGGAACCAAAATAAAAAGAAAGATTACAATAGTTTACATTTTACATTGTATATTGGTTGACAAAAAGAATCCCACATCTGACGCTTAGAAACCATAAGTCAGAGCCCTCAGCCGCACCTTCCTCTTCAAATAGGATATTCATATCCTCTATGTATTAAGTATAATACTTAGCATTAAGATCATGCTGATATAAATACTTGGATAGAAAAAAGGCACGTTCTACCATTTTGTGAAAGACTTAAAGACATGGTTGACCATTCTCAACATCTTGGGAGTATGTGAAATAATTTTGATAGTCGCACATCTAAGTGAAGCAGAATGCAGAATAAAATACTAATTCTCCAAAAAAACATAAAGATGGATAAATACATGCTTTCCCAAAGAGGTTATCCACCATTTTCGCAAAAACAACATTGAAAAACAGCAAAAGATTGGGCTGAACTGCAAATCAGAGATGACTTGGAGTACATGTTGAGAGACCAAATTATCAACTTCCTATGATATAACATGAGCAGCTAGATTTGATCACTAACCTTGACAAATGTATTCACAGCAAGAATAGCTAGATCAGGTTGGCTTTTGGCATAGTTTATAAGATACAAGTAGACCAGCTTCTTCAATTCCAAATTCTCAGTCTGCATACAGTTTACAACATCTGTAAATAATGATGAGACATCCTTCCCAACGGTCATTGCAGCAATGACTTTCTTCACAGCATCTTTTCTCTTATCCTACATGACAAAGTCATATATTATGCTCAATTATGTCAATTAAAATCAACCTAAACGATTAAGAACTATAACAAACACCACATGGAAATTCAGAGAGCATTAAACAGCAGATGAAACAACAATAAAGCATATATCCATCACAAAAGTACCTTGCATAGCAAGGGAACTCATTTCCGGTTCAGATAGTATGCTTCACAAAATATGATAGTAATGGCAGAGACGTATGGTCATCACTAGAAATATTTTAAGTTTGACATGCAATGTTTAGTAATCTAAGGTAGATTGACAAAGCGGATAAAAAAACCCATCAATTTTATGAAGCTTAATTATATGTTGAATTTGCTTGACTTCACAACTTACACTGAAAATGCTTGTAAATACATCAATAAATAAGACATGCAAGTCAATTACAATTGAGAGAAATTTAACAAAGAAAAAGGAGGAAAATGTCAACTGCGTAAGACCATGTAAGCCACAGTTAAGGAAACAGCATAACCAAACTGGTGGTCTTTTATCAATTGATATCCACATATATATGTGGCAACATCTCATACATGTATAAGAAAGTGGCTAAAACGAAAAACAATAAAACTTATATACTCCATCTGTCCTAAATTAATAGCTTCATTCAAAATGAGTTTGAAAATCCAAATGGAGCAATTAATGTGGGACAGAGGGAGTATGTTTTATCAGAAGCTAGGCACTCGCTAGGAATATGCCCCCATGCAAGTATCTGAAAAAAAATACTAAATATCCCACTATAAGTTAGTTTTTTTTCGACATAAATCCTATTATAGGTTTAATACATGCTGGTTTTTTTATTTTTAACAGTAAAAGGTATCTTTAAAATATCAGTATCTGCGAAAAAACTCTCCGAAACTTAGAGGAAGTGTCTACCCCCGCCGAGTTTTGCATTCAACAGATAATCAAGCGCACAAATATGGACATTCGTGCAAGCAATAAAATAACCGAAGTCCATAACCTCAGCCACATAAAAAAAGCCGTCAGCGATTCAATTGTATGAACAATACCGAAACATGTCCATAATCACAAATGTAGATGCTGGAATGATTCGAGTTCCCCAGACCTGATATACTCACAGTGGATTGTATTAGATCCATCTCGTGTACAACTAAAACGTATCAAGCATAGACCAACCGGTAAAAAAAACAGATTTCTAAACCGATACGACGGGAACAGACAATTAGCACAACGATATCAGACAAATCAGGGCATGAAACAAACAATAATAGTACAAGAGCAGATAGATCTAATGAGATCGCACATACATCGTTCACAACAAGCAGCGATTCACAAAAAAAAACTCCAGCGGACTAAAACAAGCTGGCGGATGCAAAAAAAGGGGGGAATTTGCATGAAATGAATACCTTGTACTGAGAATTGAGCTCTTCTTTGAGTTCAGGGATCTCCCCCTTCTTCGTCGTGGAGAAGTACTTAGAATCGTGGCCGCTCATCTTCGCGTTCACCCCCACCTCCACCTCCAACTCCTCCTCCTTCTCCTTCTCCTCCTCCTCTACCAGAACCGGGGAACCGGAAGCGCCTCCTACTGAGAAATGAGGAAAGCTGGAGTAATTCTACCGACGGTCAACCCACGTTAGCCAACCCACGGTTGAACCAAGGGTTCATTTTATTGCCGTTGATATTTGGGGCCCGCATTTCAAAATCACGGTGCTCGTAGGTTTAACATCATGTTTTTTTTCCATTTTCCGTTCCCGGTTGATGACTTCATGTCACAACTCAAGGAAAATTATATTTTCATTTTTCACAAGCGAAAGCACGAAAACTCTTTATATTTGAGATCGAGGATACATATATTAAGTATATATTAATATTAATATTATTAATGTTAATATGCACACTTTTATCATATAAATGAAGAGTTCTCATGCATTTTTTAAAACGAAGAGTTCTCGTGCATTATTTAAACGGGCTTGTTATGGAACATAAAAAACGCTTTTATTGCAATGGCAAATGGCAATGTGAACCTGAGCCCCGGCCCACCCTCACCTCCAAAGAGGAGGCCCAACACCAACCGAAATGTCGAGCCTCGGGCTAAGTTAACCCATTGGCCTGCCCAAGAATAAAAAAATGTGTATAAGCCCTGGGCTTATAAACATAGCCCATACAGTCCCGTGGGCCAGTCCCTATTTAAGCCTATGCCTGAACTGGGTCTCTTGATAAAGGCCGATAGGCCTCAATTTTGAACCTGGCACGGCCAAGGTTATATACGGTATAGGCCCAGGCCCTAGGCTCAAGCCAAGCCCTTTGCCATCTCTAAATGAACAATGAACATGGACGCAAACAAGTGGTTCCCCACTACTATCCGCCGGCTAGCCATTTGTCTACTTCCCAGGACACATTGCATATGGATATGATTCTAGGAGTGTACACAGATAAATGGACAATGCTAATTAGTCAACGTGTCGGACTATCAGATTATAGATGTGATCGACTAACCAATTGACCAAGTGACCGCATGACTAACCGCATCCAAGTGCCCAATTGTCCATTTGACCGATTTATCAACTGTCTAAATAACCTATCCGTTTGTCCAATTACAACCGCTAGACTACAACAAAAAATGGCTTTTTAAGTTTGGATTACAGGTGTGATGCAATGAAGGTGGTTTTCTTACGTTCCATTACTTTGGATGCTCGAGATCATTTTTTGTATGTTAATTATGTTATGCTGGTGTATATGGTTTGTGCAACTAGCCACTTTGCCATGTGTTACAATCATATAATTTATAGGTTTACGGCATTCGATCTACCTTTTTTAGCAGGCACTTGTATCTTCTCCTTTGATGGCATGAATTACATCTTCTCTTGAGCTTGAATACACTTCCAAACTCTTTATCTTGAGGTTATTTGGTAATTTGGGAATGTTGCAATATGTTTACTAACAAATAGGCTCATTGCCCGTACTTAACCTCCGTTTGGTAATAAATATCTGGATTAGAAAATAAAATAAGATTAATTGATTTTAATTTTCTAAACTAGAGATTATGGGATGGAGCAAGTATTATTATACGCACACTAATGCTAACCACTAATATGTTGCTGTTCAGTACAATATCGCAGCTATATAGCACTACAGCTCTTCATTTTCTCCGTAAATGGTGGTCAATTTTTTACTATGATGTCCACAGAGGCTTGGTGCAGAGTTACTTCCCTTTGAAGTCATTTCAAATATAAAAAATAAAAGAACCAAGTGAAATTCTATTGTTCCCATGTTTCGGATTAATCTACCAGACGAAAGACAGCCAGAGGCCTGTTCGACGTAGTTGAAGCGAGTGGCCCCCTGGCTAGGAGGTATTAGATGGAGAGGTTCACTCGCTTTAGCTCTTTGGGCTTCGGGTGAATGGAAGTTACTAATTGTATTTTAGTCACAACGAACAAGAAGCTTCTGAACTGTGCGCATCTTACAATTTACCAACAACGTTTTGGGAAACGGTAAAATTGAATTTGTCACAAGAAGAAGCTCCGGCCTCTCTTGATATGGCCGGTTAGAACGTGCAAATTTGTCCTAAAACAGTAGTACTCTGTACGTAGAAGAAATGCCAAACGCGTCCAACGGTAGTCGCCGGCCAACTTGACCAGCTTCGAAGAAAAGGGCCTTTTAATTAAGAAAGCTTGGAAACAAAAAGGCACCTCAGATATTTGGCCGGATGTTGACACTCACAATTTGGTACCATGGACGGGATTAATCATGCTTACTTTCAAAGTTTCGTTTCTCTCCGGGAATCGAACAAACCTCATAAGACAAACAAGAAACCTCTCGTGACCAAGTCAATAGTGGTAAAACTTGGCCCCACTAGCGTCATCCAAATGGAAGTCAGAATTATTGGTGACATGACATGACTAAACACATGTTACTTATTGTGCACATCCGTCATTGCCTGGCTAACAGGATGAGGACATTGGACCATTTGTTTTCCAATCTAATCAATATAACAGTCGCACCACTTACCACGAAAATGAAGAAAGGCTAAAAAGTTTCAGCAATTATATCCTTAACATGGGAGATTCATGAACCTCGCTCGAGGATTGGTCAAAGATGTGACACAAGTCTTCGATCCATTCGGACAAGTATAATCTAAAACTACGACACGCAAGCGTATTTACTGAATGTATATACAAAGCACTGTTGATAAAAGGTTATGCTTGAATAGACCCACTCCCAGGGCAGGTATTAGATAAATGGATATGTAATTCAGTTCATACATATGCAAGACAACAAACAATTCATCATGTCTCACATCATACCCAAAATATTTAGCTAACTTTTTTAATTTAGCAAAGGATTTAAATATGAAAAGTGCTTTAATGTTCGACTATGAGAATAAGCCTAGTATAAAAAATATATAAGAGTCTTTTATTTATAAAATCGATAACACATATGTTAGCATATATTACCATAAGTGATAATAATATTAATATATAAGTTAATAATCTTAAATATTAAAGACTATACTGTGTTCTTTATAGTAGGTTCATTGTTAAAGTAAAATATTAAAAATACTTCCAATCGCAGTCTACCCTTTCTCTATCCCACTACTCGTTTTCCCCCTGGGATTATTGTGTATGCTTTTGTATTTTTCTGAGGTCACGATGTTGCCTTGGTACCACATGGGACATGTCCAGTGGTGGAGGCCAAGCCAGATTGATCTTTTGCCAGCATTATCCATGAAAAGTGGGCTCCGACTTTATCTGCCTGTGTCAGGATTGAAGATTATGTACCTGGTCAGTCTTGTGATTAGCAATTCGCTCCACATCCCTGGCACCCGTAAGGGCCAATCCTACAACATGCATGGACCCCGCCGGAACATGATTTGTTCCGAGTTGAAGAGCTGCTGCTTTTTCCACGTGGGCGGCTTCCAACTTGCTGGGTGCTTCCTACAACGTTTCATGATCCTCAGCTAATTCGGTTTCGCCCATCTTTCTTGGGGCTTGTCGCGCTCAACCTGCTCTTTCAGAGCTGGAAAAATAAGGAAAGGCTTCTGGGCCACAACATTCCAACTAGAACTAGTGTGTCGTACGAGTACAGTGTACTGACTGAGGTCCATACTCTGAACTGGGAGGGATATCACATGCATTGGCGCACCTTGTGGTCCACGATTTCTCATTGTCTCGGCCAGTGCGGCTGATCCTGTTGCTACTTTAAAAAGAGGGTTGAAGCCTGAAGGGATAATGTTAATGAGAGAGAGGGTGAGTGATGAGGACTTCTCATAGCTCAACGCTGACCAGCCATACGAGATCCGTATAGCACTTTCAGCAGTCAGCTGACTGGGTTTAAGAAGAGGAGGGACAAGACGCCATAACGTCGGACGCGTTTTTTAAGCTCCTGAGCCCACACCTTAACCGGGAGTCATTGATATTTAAAATCAATGACATGCAGTTACGCGTGTTAACATCAATAATATTAATATTAACATTAACATGCACTAACATATGTATTGTCCATCTCATACAACTATGCCCTTTCCCTTATCTATATGTTCGTGATGCATGTAATATATTAGTAATATGTAAGCTGCAGTAGTTGCTTCATGTAAGAATAGGAATAGAGGTCTGCTATAGGTTTGAATTGCTAATTAGTATTATTAATGTGACATTTTAGTAATTAAGAAGTAATCTTTAAACTTGGTAGAAACGAGAGTATGAGATAAATCTTGCTACAATGTATATACATATGTTGTGAGTAGTCCCTGTAATACATGTACACCAATGCAATATATTAATACGTGTGCGCTCCGACATGTGTCATAAACACCGTGTATGCTTTGCTATTATGTGATAGTGCAATACCATTTTCTATATGATTTATGTGTCATGGCTTAGCTTGCGAAGTATACTTTATTACTTTGTACAAAAATATTATCTGCATAATTTAAGTATATGTAAAAATAACAACCACTAACATAATTAATATTTTATTTTATATTTAATATAAAAATTTATTCATCTCTCTACTCTCCAATACATCTATAAAATAATTTTAAAAATCTCATACCACGATACTACCTTGCCTAGCTAAGTCAATGATTTAAAACTCGAGACTGACTTGACTCATAAGGCCATGGAGCCAAGTCAACTCAGAGTATTATTGATGGAGTCATATAGGATTTAAGTCTTTATTTAGGGACAATTTGCATATGTTTACTCATTAAATTTTAGCAATATTATGGGATCTATTTAGTCTAAAGTACAAAAGACCTTCATTGTCATCAAATGTTTAGTCTTAACTAGTAAAAAAAAAGGCTTCCTAGTAAGATATAAAAAAATTTAGTTAGTAAAATGACAATATAATCGATTTATATTCAACATGAAGATATAATCAAACAAAATTACCTTTTCTATTCTCACAACATCAATTACTTTATATGTAAAATTTCATCTACAAAACAACTCAAAGACTGAATATAGAGATGTTCTTTATGATACTTTATTCCTCAAATATTTAGAGGACAATAAAAATCTAAGTTTAAAATTAACTTTGATTTATAATTGTTATGTGAATGTTTTTATTTATCATGCCAACATGATAAAATATAGGAGAATGTTGGCATAAGTTGTTTATCAACATATCACTCTAAGTAATGAATAAATTAAATGACCCGTGTAAGGATGCCTTTTCATAGTTGTTAGTAATCTACTAATAAAATATTGCCTTCATCCTTTATTAATATCTACATTTGAAAAAATAGTACTCACTTTTATTAAATCATAAAACCAACATTTATGAGGAGGAAAAATAAGCTTATAATGCTCTTTTTAAGTACCTAATTACTTGAATTTAACAAAATAGAGCTATTAATATCCAACAAATTTTTTTATCAAATAGAGCTATTAATTTGAAACAATAGGAGTAGTAAATAAAACAACTTAATTAGTTTCAATAAAAGGGTAATAATTATCATAAATTAATGATAAATTTAATCCATAAGGTATAAATAGAGTAAAATTTTATAAAAAATAATTATATAAAGAATAAGGAAGCAATAGAGCTAGCTGAGATATGATGCAGGGGCATAATAGAAGTGTGGCTGGGTAAAAAAATGAAGTGTTTTAAGAAGCGGTTCAGTCATTTGATGGAATAGGTTTCACATGATTTAAAATATGCAGGGGTAAAGTTGGTATTCACTACTGACTTAAGTGCATGTATGTTGGTGGATCGGGTAATTCTGTGGAATAGAAAAGGGCAAATATGATTTTATGGTTTAATTAACTTTACTATTTAAGTCATTAATCATCTTCTTCATGTGTTCATTTACATAGTAACTGGAACCAGTAAACGTTGTCACTTTCAAATTCAAATTCTGTCAAGAGAGAGCTTCATGGATTTTAACTGTTTAGTATAAATAGAACTTTGGGATGTAATTACGTGATAATTGATTGTTGATTGTGAATGTTCATTCTGTATTTCGTTGTTCCAAATGAGGGCTATCCCTTAGCTCTGTTTCTTAGCTGAAGTTGCAAAATCAACAGACAGTTGAATTCTCAGCTTGTTCTTTGTTTTCTTTCTGTAATTTCGTATTGGTTTAGTGAATATTAAAGATCCGTGTTGAAAGCTTGTTTCAATCAAACTTGCCTGCATCAAATTGGTATCAGAGCTAGTTTTGCTGGCTTCAATGGCAACAAACAATCGGAATGAAGTGTCGAGTGCTCCTTCCATGGTTGACATGAAGAATTTGCAGCAATAGTTTCAACAGACATTTCAACTCATGGCGAATCATACAGAAATGATGAATCAAAACCTGAGTATGTTTCTAAATACTTCTGTGAGCTCAAATCAGTTTACTATGAGGAATGAGATTTCGGATCCGACAAAAGTGGGACAACCTCAAACTCGATTTCAGAGAGCTCCAACACTGCAACAAGGATCTTATATATATTCCAGTGGTGAGAATGAACTTCGAAATCCTAATCCACTACTAAATCAAGGTGCGAATAATTTCTTACCTCAATCCAAACCTAAAGTTGAACTCACAGTATTTACTAGTCACATGTGTATGGAACAATTCCTAGACTGGTTAGATGAAGTAGAGAATTATTTCTACTATATGGAGGTTCCAGATGATATGAAGTGTAAAATTGTGGCTTGTAAATTGAAAAGAAGGGCACAAGATGGTGGACTCGAATTTAGCAAGACAAAATTAGCAATAGTAAGCATCCAATTCAGTCTTGGCCACGCATGAAGAAACTATTAAAAATAAGTTTTCGCCTAAAGATTATGAACATTCAATTTCTAGAGATTATCAAAGTTGTCAGCAGAATTTTAATATTGTTTCTGATTCTGTGGAAGAGTTACATAATCTATTTGCTTGTAATGAGTTGTAAGAGACTGAATTTCAAAGGATATGTAGGTTTACAGGAAAATCTGTTAGTAACCCAAAAGTTGTGTTAGAAATGGAAGACTTACAGATTTCTCCAACTATTATAGATTCAATTTCATCAAATGAAAGTAAGGAAAACAGGAAAATGAAGTTCAGAAATATGAAGCTGACAAAGAAATGTCTTCAACTTCATATTTGTTAGTATGTCAGTCAGTAGAAGATGTCTTAACAGTTAACATTTTGAAAATTGTCAATGCTTAAAATTTAGCTGACATTTACAAATTGGGAAGTGAAAATTCAGCTGAAAGTCCATTCAAACGAGAGAAATTAGTTGAAGAAAATCTTGCAATTTCTATTCTAGCTAACAATAGCATAATTATAAAAGTTGACTTAGATTATTTTAATTCGTTGCACAATCATGGTCAGGATACTTGTCTAGATACATATTGTATCCTATAATGACTATACATTAACAAGGTATTTTTGTCTCAGCTCTAAATTTTTGATTTAATGAGCCTTGGATTATGCCTTGGAAAGTTATGTTACACATAACACCAAAACCACCCTAGTTACAAAGAATTACAATTGTTAGTTCATCTAAGTAATGTACTGTGGTTTGAAGAACCTCCACCAAATCAGTTCAGTCATTTAGTTCCAATTCTAGACCTTTATCTGCTTTAAAGCTCTAGGTCGCACTTTTCATGGGCAGGAGAGTATGATGCAGGGGCATAATGGAAGTGTGGTTGGGTAAAGAAATGAAGTGTTTTCAAAAGTGGTTCAGTCATTTGATCGAACAGGTTTTCATAGGATTTAAAATAGGCAGGGGTAAAGTTGGTATTCACTAATGACTTAAATGCTTGTATGTTCGTGGGTTGGGTAATTATGTGGAATAGAAAAGGGCAAATATGACTTTACGATTTAAGTAACTTTACCGTTTAAGTCATTAATCGTCTCCTTCATGCGTTCATTTACATAGTAACTAGAACCAGTAAACATCATCACTTTCAAATTTAGATTCCGTCAAGAGAGCTTCATGGATTTTAACTATTTAGTATAAATAGAACTTTGGGATGTAATTACGTGATAGTTGATTGTTGATTGTGAATGTTCATTATGTATTTGGTTGTTCCAAATGAGGGTTATCCCTGAGCTTTGTTTCTAAGCTGAAGTTGCAAAATCAACGAGTAGTTTAATTCTCAGTTTATTCATTGTTTTCTTTCTGTAATTTCACATTAGTTTAGTGAAGACTGAAGATTCATGTTGAAATCTAGTTTCAATCTGAGCCGCCTGCATCAGATAGAAGAGACTTGGCTAGTTGACTTAGGAAGGCAAGTGAGTTATAAGGGAATCATACTTATTTAAGTAAGCAATGGATTTTAATTCAGTTTGCAAAGAGCCGATTTAACTATGTTGGTGAATTTTGGTAGTTTCCTCTATGTACAAGTTAGGAGAAGGAATTTGTTGATCCTTCATTACAAAAGATATGGAAGAACTTTGTTTTATGTAAGATGACATTCTCTTTATTAATCAAGACTAATTTTCACAATTTATAATAGAATAGTGGTGATTAATCAATTTTTGAAACCTTTCGGTTAAATGTCAAAAGGAAGAAGACAACTTAAAATTTATTAAAAAAAATTGTCACGAGAAATGGGTACAATTTTTAAGTTAAAAAGAAAAAAGAAAAAAAAACTCTTTATGACAGATGAGAGCTCTCTTGTACGACTTCTTCCTTCATGTACTACAATACTTATGTTTGTCTTTCAATCCATTGAACTTCTTTAACTTTTAAAAGGTTAAAACTTTTGAAATTTCTATACGTCTTTTGGTAGGTTAAGGATTTTAAAATTTCTTTTTGAAGGTTCATTAGACTTTAAGGTCAAAAGCCCTTCCTTATAAAAATAATGGGGTATTTATGATATTCAAGTTGTACCTTCAAGTTAAGTAATGGGTTGTGAGTTTGCAAGGTTGTTCGTGGGAAGTGGAACATGAGTTAGTGAAATACTTGGTAGGAATCGAATTAGAATGAGTTAGTGGGAAGATGTTATGTTTGAGCAAGAAACAAAATTCTATTGATTGATGGTGTGTCGGGAATGGCATTTGGCCTAAATTTTTGCTTCTATTCGCAAAATGGAAAGAGTGTATAAGTAAACCTCTAGTTAAAATAGATGAGCAAGAAGTGCCAAGATGTGAGCAATTTTAATATTTGGGCTCAATTTTCTATAAAGAGAGAGATATTGTTAGTGATGTGATACATAGGATAAATGTTGATTTGTAAAACGAAGGGTAGCATCGGGAGTGGTGTGTGATAGGCATATTTCAAATAGGATTAAAGGCAAGTTCTATGGGGCAATTATTAAGCTTGCAAAGCTCTATGGAGCAAAATATTGGGCCTGCCCCAAAGAAAAGTCGAATAGGTAAATTAAATATAGTTGAAATGAGGATGTAAGGTGGATGTATGGGATAACTAAGACAAATAGGATTAGAAATAAGTATATACCTGAGAACTTAGGGATAACACTGTTAGGGGGGAAGCTTATGGGGAGTGTAGGTGCATTGATGACTAATAGATGCCCCAGTAAGAAGCTTGGAAGGGATCCATGTAAATGATATCAAAATAGGGAGATGAAGGTGTCACGACCCGGATTTTTAAAAGCATTTTTAAATAGCACGAACGGTAAGTAGCAATAATTTTTTTTTCTTTAAATACAAAACAACTTCGATTAAATATCCAGGTCATAATAACTGGGGTTTACAAATATGAATATCCAAGCATATGATATTATTTAACATTTGAAAATTCATAAAGACCAGCTCATCCATCTAAGTACAAGTCTATCACCCGTCTAAAAATAAATAACAAGTTGACTCTCATGCTTAAGGTACACTTACGTATCGGAGTTGCAGAAATGCAGAAACCTCTTGTGCTCGCCTGCCTTGGTCTCACTTGTCATCGCCTGGAGAATCTGCAACAAAGCAAACCAAACAACAACCACAACCACAATGGAGCATCTCCGCCTACAGGAGAAGAGCTTCCAAAGGACAAAAGGTTTTATTAATATTTTTCAGATTGGGCCAACATCACCTGATGTTAGTTGCCTACGTACTCATTAGACAACATCTCCAATGTTTCCAACAAGATCGGATCCAGACGTAGTTTTGCTTAATACTACACTATATTAAGAAGCATAGCATCACACATGCAATGCTTAAGTATTTTCAAGCAACCTACACTTTATACAAGTCCTTTAATCGTTCCACTTGTTCTAATTAAACAAGCAATATCAATCAATGCTATTAATTATCTCTCGAACCATTGTTCGATAATTAATATCCCTGTCTAATCCCAATGGCAGACAGACTCATGAGATGTCAGCCTAAGTGACAAATGACAATGAAACATCCTGGAATCCACCAGGAAGTGCCATCTCCCAACCTAGCCCATAAGGACCTCACCGGAGTGGAAGGGCATGGCCCACAACTGCACCTAAACAGAAGTGATCAGAGACGCCAACTAAGCAGGATGTCAGCGACCCTAATTGCGTGTACACTAAAAGATCCTAAATAGATATGCGGTGAGCCCAGCTCATAAGGAACTCCCTCCAATGGGGAGGTGCAACTACACGGTCAAATTAGCGGCTCCTCAATAGAGCTAAAACTTAGGAAACTATTCTGAACCATATCTTGCTCATCTATAAGCTAGGATTCCGAATGACTATCCCAAACCCTATTAGTCCCTTCTAGACTAGGTTTACAACTCGAGACATGTCATTGGTTCATCAACCAAGGCAAATCGTCATGTCAAAGGCTTTGTTCACTGTATGAACTAGTCCCAGACCCCTCTGAGGTATTTTAGTCTTTACCTTGATTAGGTGTCCTCCCCACAAACCAATAACCAATATCTGTTGATTAGTCTTTATTAACCTTACGGTACTGATACAACTTAACGCATCAATAACAAAAGCATGCAGTAGATTAAGCAACATAAATAACATGCAAACATACAAGTGCATAAATAATAACGAAGGCCCATTGCACTCATTTGCAGGGCTAGGGCTTAGTGAATTCAAGCCCGAAAGTGTAGATAACTCTTAACGCACTTTCCGCGAATTACATATATAACACTCTAGTCGATTGATGTACTCAATTCCAGACATGTGTAACAGGCTGCATTAAACCTTGAGAATTATGGTTATTCCCTTTGTTTCCCACGACATTGTGACCTGTCAAGGTCTTCATGTCTTTTACTGGTCACACCCCTTCCTTTTGAAGTCATTTAATGTCATTCTAAGGCACCCTAACGCTTGGTTGCTAGGTTATCCATTTTAGCAAAAATAGAAAGTAATTCCACCACTTGGGGTATGCTACCCTCCCTTGGGTCATTTGGTCATATCACTACCCTTTTAATTATTTTAAGTCATAATCCTTTCAGGAAGCTCCACTCTTAAACTGACCCGCGCTTAGGGTATTTCTATCATTTGGTGTAAAGCCTTAATGGCATCCAATGGGTCCAAAATTAAACTCAAGGGTACTACTTGACTTCATGGACCTTGTGTAATTTTCCTGGCATGTGACGGGGTCGTGAACCCCTTGAACCGACCCAGGTTGTCTTAACGGTTTACGATTAACCCTAGGGGCAAAGAGGTCAATTACCTACTCACTAGGACTTTTCCTCACAAAAAGGTCTATTCCATAATTATGTTACCAATTAAACTCTTACTGATAATTTTCCCAATTTTTAAATCCACTCATTGGCCCTTGAACCAGAGCCTCGAACTCGGGTAAGTTAATATTATACGATAATTAACTAATAGGGGTAAAAAGGTTATTTTATAGTCTCTGGGATTTTTATCTTAGAGAAAATTTGGTCAGAATAGTCCCAAACCTCTCCAGGTACATGGTTATTTTTCTAGAATTTTTTTGACACTTTTAGCCCCATGAACCGGACCCGGTTCACTCCCCCCTAAATTCTTTTTTTTCAAACCGAACCGGTTTGGTTCAAGTTGATGACCCGCAACACGGGTCGTCTTCCCCACGTCCGGCTAGAGGCCTTTCGGCCTCTAGTGGTGCCGCCACCCCCACGGCAGAGGGCTGGGTGGCACACAGACCCCGGACCACCAGAGCACGGCGAAACCGACAAGGTCGGTCCCACTTCCGTTCAACGGCCAAAAAGCTGGCCCCTTTTTTCTCCTTTTTTTTTAAACAGGCGGCTATGCCGCCGTGGCTGGAGCCAGCGTGGCCCAGGCGGGTGCATCTGGGATCGTCGTGGCATAGGCCGGCACGGCCGGGACTGGCGCGGCCATGGCCAGCGGCTTCCCCCCCCCCCCCCCCCCCTCCTTTTTATTTCGTGAAACGACCCGACGGCCTGGAGCAGCAGTTTCACTACCGCCACCAAGGCCGCTAGAGTCAGGGCTGGCGTGGCTAGAGCCACGGTCGCCACGGCAAGGGCCAACGGCCCCTTTTTACAGTAATTCTGGCGATGGAAAACTCAAAGTACTGTTCACTAATTATGTGAACAGTATTTGCAGAAATATGCAGAAATTACTATAATTTTCATTAAAATTAATTAACGACGTCTTCATCAGTCTCAATTCGAAACCTTACCTTTAAGGTCGAGTTGTTGTCGATCCACTGCCGCCAACGCCTTGTCAAAAAATTTACTTTCCTTCTTTATAATCACCGTCCAAAAAGCTCTCCAATCAGGCAAAAGACCCCCCAATTGTACCATAAGAAGGCTTTTTATAAGCATAAGGATTAGGATTCCCAACCTCTAGAATTTAAGTAATCCTCCCTAGTTAGGCCACCTCATTGGGACCTTAAAAATTAATTTTGGAATTATAAATAACAAGACCCGCAAAACGACTTAAACTGGCCAAATACTGTCTAAATCGGGTAAACGGGTCCTGTATGTATGTTCAATTTCAAACGGTCGTATCTCTCTCATCCGGACTCTAATTCGCGCGTTCTTGGTGGCGTTTTGAAGCTCTATTTATCTACTTTCTAATAGAATTAGTTTCAGCCATAAATTCTATCTAAAGATGAAGTTATTTGCTAAGAATGTCAATAGGTTATACACCCTATTTTCTACGTATTTAAATTTTGAAACTCGGGAAAATTAGGGATATTACAGAAGGCCTATGAGAAGTTGGATGAAGTTAATAAGAAATGATATGATTGTGCTATCAGTTACAAAAGAGTTGACACAAAATGGGCTAGAATGGTAGAGTAAGATCTATGTTGCCGACCTCTGATTGTTGAGAAAATGCGCTACTGAATTATGATTATGGTTCATTGATAGGTTCCTTGGTGCATATTTTGCTAATGTGATAGTGTTAATAGATACAATTGAGAGCAGTTAATATGAAGGTTAGTAGATTAGGCCTGAATATGGTAAAGGTAACTTTGGGATAAGTTTCAGTATTATACATTTGACTTGGTCTTCCCATACTTTATCACTCTCTTTACACATTCTTCTTTTATTTTTATTTTTATTTTTTATTATCATTTCATTCATCTTTTTTTAGGGTAAGAGATCACAAATCTTTGGGCACGTACTTAGTCTTTCCACCCTCTAGGTGGGGCCATGATTTTCACATGTTTTTGCATTTATCTATGAGTTCTTTAACATTTTTTGTGTTTTTAATCATTTTAGTCTTTTATGACTAAATATCTTAGAAGCAAAACTTATTGTAGGGCCCACAAATTTCATTTAGTATTTTATTTATTTTAATTTTATGACTATTTTAATATGAGATTCATACGTCTCACATAGTCTTTTATAATTTTAATTTTTATTTAATAATTATTTTGATGTGGCTATATAAGGCTTACGAAATCTCTCTTAACCAATTTAACTTTTATGATTAACTTTAAGTATAAGGGGGCACCATAAGGTCATCTCGTAAAACATATTTTGTTAAAAGCCTCAAACTATTCATACAAGTGTAGGGCTAGATTTAACTTATTTTTTTAAACTTTATTTATTTTTTAGACTTTATTTTTTTAGAAATTTGCTTTATCTTCCAAACTAGTTAAGCTCCTAAATTTTAGCCTTTGAATATTAACTTTTTTTTTTCAGTTAAACAAGAAAATATTAACTTTTGAGTTAATTATTTTTCTTATATCCACAAATTTGACAAATTTTTAGAATAAAAAAATTAAAACTATAAACTATCTATTAGTTGTTGAGTACTGAGACCCATGAAAGGCCACTTAATCGGAACAACATCTCGAAGTACGATTGCGACGAAGAATAGTCCAATGTTTCGAAGATTTCAAGTTTTAAATTTTATTATAAAATGAAGACCGAGTGAAACGGGATATATACCATGATCCAATACTTAAAAGTCTCAAGAACAAATATTGAAGTACTCCATGATTTATTAGAGCGGCAGCCTTCCTTTCTTCCTACGGAGTGGGTGGATCGTTTAACTCTTCCCACAGCTAGCGAGTTCTCCACGTACTCCATCCCGCCAGGCCGGCCGCCACTACAGCCGGTTGACCTAGAGAAGCATTTGTGCGTCACCATTCCATCATGGCCCACTAAGTTGCCCACTAAGTTTTGTGGTAGCCATAATGATTATAAGCCTGCCATAACATCTTGAAGTGCAACTGCCAGTGCTACTTATTAACTTTGCAAGACCATGCATGCATGCATGAGCGGAAAAACCTGGGCCTCAAGTTTCTGATTGATGCAAGCTGCCGAGTTTGGTGCTTTGGGATTTTCATGTCTAACATCAATCATGACGAATCTTGTAAAACCAGGCTGGGAACAAATATTTCTTGTCTTTTTATTATAAAAACAGGCCCCATAGGCACATCCAACAGCCATGCTGCGGAGTTTCTTGCTTTCTTTTTGTGAGTTGATGTCGAGTTTGAACATCACACGACTATGCCCGTAAAACTGATGGTTTCTGAACACTTCAATCAGCCATCGCTTCAGCCAAATGCGGCCAGTGAACTGTCGAACGCCTATTGGCAACCAAAAATACAAAAGGACGTTCCTATTGTTTTAACATCGAATGAAGACCAAGAAATAGAAAATTGTGACCGTTTCTCCATGTACATGAACATACAAGCAGGAGTCACTATCTCTTGCGCAATACTGAGAAATTGTTTCGTGTTTTTTGTCGCTTCTCCCTCATGCTAACGTGAGGATAATGTTGTGAAAGAAGGCATTCTTATTCTACTAGCTTCTACTCTAGCTAATAATCCTCCCACTGAAGGGACTGGACTTGCCCACATTCAGGCCATCACGTTTTATTTATATTTTTGCAAGACCTGGACCTTATGGGATGCACTAAACAACGGGCACAAGTGGAACAAAGAAACCATTTCAACCATGATATTCCATGGGAATCATTCGCCTGCCTAATTGTAGCAGTTGCAGAACCGTCCACCAATGATAGATATATGTGAAATCAATGTACCAAACAATCGTCCTTTGGTTCTTCAAACAATCCTATATAAGACGGAAAAGAGTCGTGCTGCTAGAAGTTGGAGACTTTATCTAAATGCCCTCGCGATATATACACACTCGCAATGCTCAGAACTGTTCCATGTATTTGGCTGGCCAGAGACAGAGGAGGAGGCACATTCAGCCCTTCGCACTGGCCTTGCCTGTTATAAATGGAAGTGATCAATTTCGATTCTCCACTGTCTATCATGTCTAGCTAAGCCCTGCATGTGACGATGCATGGATTTATATTGCATAATTGGAGTGCGATGTAGGTGAATGCATCGTTTTTTTTTTTTGTGATGTTGTGATTAGCATTTAAGCAAGTCCAGGGGTTACAACTGTATTCGATGGGCTGGCCGAGGGTGGGGGTGGCGCCGACCACCTAACTGTAAATATCGGGAAACGGGGAATCGAGCGGAAAGGGTAGAGTGGTAATTTGGAATTAAGTGGTCGGCGGTGGCGAGGATGGCGTGCATGTCCAGTCACACTGGTGCATGAACTCATGAAAATCCTGCCCCATAGCTTGGAGTCGTCTGACTTTTGGCCTCCTCTTTTTCTACTTGCGGCCGTATTGGCCGATACGCACCAACAAACGATACGTATTTATATAAGTCAAAATTAATATAAATATAAAAAGTGACATTTCTTACATAAAAATTGATATATCGCCGTAATGTATTTATATGGCTAATATATATTAATTTTTTTATTATATTTTTTTAAAATATCATAATAATATATATATATATATATATATATATTATTAGTTATAATATTTTTTATATGTATAAAAAAGTTACATCTATTTTAGCATATATTAAGTATATAATCAATGTATATCTATATCTATGGTCATTAATATTGTTATCTATATCGATATGGCCTTTTATAGTTGCAACCTACTCTAAAATTTACGTCCAGGAAAATTTTAGGTGTATTGCACACTAACTTTGCGATGTACTCTACCACTAACCAAATGACATACCAATATATTGTATAAAATATTACGCACTTGCGGTTACAACTTGTTGATGAGTTTTCCCATAAGTGGTAAAATACACGGTCAACACAGTATGCTGACATGCACCCAAATTATTGTCCATCTAAATTTACCATTACTATGAGCTCATCCAACTTTTCTAACTTTTTGTTTCAATGCAAATTAATAATGTGATATTTGTGTATCTTATGGCAATATGGGAGTAGTTCAAAAGTTAATAAAGGATAAATTATATTTAATGATAAAATAATACTGGTACGGGCTTCTAACCTTTAATAAACTAATATGTATAATACATAATATTTCAAAAATTATATATATACTCTCTATTATTAATAAAATGATAAATAATTATTTTAAATAATAAGAGTATTTTTATTTATTTAAATGCAAGAGCAAAGAGAAAGAGGATTAAATATGAATAAAGGATAACATAGAGAAAAAAGTTAAAAGAGGAAAGGACAAAGTGTTTTGTTTTAAAGAGGGTATATATAACTATTCTACTACACCTATAATTATAATATTAACAAAATATTAAGGGGGCAATGCCCTCCTTTGACTCCCTTAGTAGTTAAATAAATAATATTTTTTTAAATATTTAAAAGTGTACGTATAGTTTTTAAAAAGAATGCAAAGTGTAAGTACTATTTTGTCAAATAAATTCAAGTGTAATTACTATTTATAAAAAAAACCCGTGCACAATGTTCAGGAAGATATGAAAGATTACTGTTGAAATATCATTGTAGACGATGATTCCCATATTTAGATTTTGTCGTTCTTTTGACAGACGGGCACGGAGATCGACACGAAATGTGGTTCTCTCATGCAGCATTTCCATTCCAAATCCCAAAGAATTTCCCAAAACGGAATGAGACGCTCATTGTCAGCGTATAAAAAGGGAACGATTAGCAGGCAATTAAAGTGGCGGCAGAAAGCCGATCTCAATTATCAGACAGGTGCATGCAGCATAGATAAAAAGGCAAAGCCTGAGCTTGCAAGGCTAGGTTTGGGGTGCTAGAAGCACACCGTACAACCACAAGGTTCATTACCATCCCCGCGGGCGCCAGGGGATAACTAAAGAGCAAATTAAAAGAAATGGGACCGAGTGACGAAAGGGGCCGGGAAATGACAAACGGCCAGATATATTCTCTCACATCATATGATTCCTAGGCCTCCCAAAACTGACTCAATCCTCTCTAGCATTTAACAAGTCAATCCCTCCCTCTCTGCCTGCTGTCCAATGCATGGAGTACTGTTTTATTTTGTTGCATTGCCCCGCTCCCTTCCACCTGTGCCTCACCGTCAAAATCGTCCATAACGCACCATCATTAATTCCTCTGAGCGCACGAATTTCACCCATTTGCGCTGTCGAACCCTTTTTTAATTCCCGTCCACCTTTAGTGGGAGTTATTTTATTAACAAAAACATGCACAAACAGAAAAAAAAAACCCGCACCCAGACCAGACGGGGACAGCAACGACCAGCAGGCAACCCCACCACCCCGAAGCCCTCAAAAGTGCATGAACCCAGAACCCGACCTGGACCTCCCAAGACTACTATATAAACCCCGCCACCCCTTACGCCCTCTCCCATCTCTCCCCACCTGCTCTATCCCCATACCACAAAGAGCGACAGTGGGAGAGAAGGCGCCAACATGTCTCCTTGTCCCACCACCCCTTCACTCTCGCTCGCTCTTGTCTCCAAATGCACGGTCTACCCGGACCAGCCCTCCTCCCTTGGCCACCTCAAGCTCTCCGTCTCCGACCTCCCCATGCTCGCCTGCCACTACATTCAAAAGGGCGTCCTCTTCACCCGCCCCCTCCTCCCCCCCCACGACCTCATCCCCCTCCTCAAGCTCTCCCTCTCCCGCGTCCTCTCCCACTTCCCTCCCCTCGCCGGCCGCCTCTCTACTGACCCTGCCGGCTTCGTCCACATCGCCTGCAACGGCGCCGGCGTCGACTTTGCCCACGCCATTGCCCCCGGCTTCTTCCTCCGCGACGTCCTGCGCTCCCCCACCTCCCCTGACGTGCCGGACGCCGTCAAAAAGTTCTTCCTCTTCGACGGCGCCGTCAGCTACGAAGGCCACTCCCGGCCGCTGGCGGCCGTGCAGGTGACGGAGCTCGCCGACGGGCTCTTCGTGGGGTGCTCTGTCAACCACGCCGTGGTGGACGGGACTTCCTTCTGGAACTTCTTCAACACGTGGGCTGAGGTCTGCAGGGGCGCGGAGAGGATCTCGCGGTCCCCCGACTTTCGCCGCAACTTCATCAAGGACTCTCCAGCGGTGCTGCGCTTTCCCGAGGGCGGACCTAAGGTCTCCTTCGACGCCGCCGCCCCAATCCGGGAGCGCATCTTCCACTTCTCACGGGAGGCCATTCAGGACCTCAAAGCCAGGGCCAACCACCGGGCCATAGTTCCCACCCTACTGGCCTGGTCGCAGGAAGGCGAGATCCCCATCGCCGAAATCTTCGGAAAGCAAATGAACGACAATCTGATTAGGATCGGGAAGGGCATAGTCGCCGAATCGAACGGGAAGATGTATCATTCCCAGCTGGCCCACGGAGGCGGCGGTGGAGTTGATGAGATTTCGTCGTTCCAGTCGCTGTGCGCGCAGCTGTGGAGGTCCGTGACTAGGGCGAGGAAACTGGGGCCGGGGAAGGAGACGACGTTCCGGATGGCAGTGAACTGCCGGCAACGGGTGGAGCCGCGGGTGGACCCCTACTACTTCGGGAACGCCATACAGAGCATAAGGACGGTGGCGAGGGCAGGGGAGGTGACGGGGAAGGAACTGGGCTGGAGCGCGGGGCTTCTGCACCGGAACGTGATCGCGCACGGGGACGGTACGGTGAGGAGGTCGGTGGAGGAGTGGGAGAGGGAGCCGAAGGTGTTTCCCCTGGGGAACCCGGACGGGGCGTCCATCACGATGGGGTCATCGCCGAGGTTCCCGATGTACGACAACGACCTGGGGTGGGGGCGGCCGGTGGCGGTGAGGAGCGGGCGGTCCAACAAGTTCGACGGGAAGATCTCGGCCTTCCCGGGGAAGGAGGGCGGGGGGAGCGTGGACCTGGAGGTGTGCCTTGCCCCCGAGACGATGGCCGGGTTGGAGGCCGACCCCGAGTTCATGCATTACGTGACCAGCATATCTTGATTATCTTCTCCGCCTCCGTCAAACGAAAAGAGACAAAAGATGGATTAACAAAACAGACAGACGTTAGGGAGCAGTTGATCGTTGTTGTTGTGGTGATTTATTTTTTACCTTTTCGTGGATCCATGGGTCCAATGCAAAATAAGGGAAGAAGCTTTCGCCTTTGTGGCTCTTCGTGCCTGCAGAGCTCACAATGGTTGTCCCATGGCTGCCAAAGCGATCTGTCAGAATATGACATGCTCCTGCTTCTGCTCCAATTCTCCGTGACTTCTTCCTTGTAATATGAGCAATTTCTTGTGGTTGCGGATAGGATTGATCATTGATGTGTCTGGACTCTAGTCTGGGATGGGTAGCCAGAATCTGCTATAAACCGATTCACGTGGGTGGATATAATATATAGTTGTGCTGGTCTTTGATGAACAACATAATAAAATGTGCCTTGCTTTCTATTTGGAGTATTAAACGGGAAAGTAGAATTTTATAAGCTAAACTTTTCTCTTTCTTTCTTTCTGCAAAGATCGTTGGAAGAAGTTGTTCCAATGCTTTCGAGTGAAGTCAACCTCAAGTCAGCCTCCCGCATAAAATCATGATGCCGCTGGTGAGACAAATGCGGCCCCGTCCTCCCCTATCTGAAACTTCCCATTTTGTCCGTAGCGAATCAGAAGGTCACTTACTTAATGAGCGGAAAATTATATTTTCACATCAAGATATACAATAAAAACTCATATTTTTAATGATCTTGGTAAATAAGCCTATCTGAAGTTTGTGTTAGGCCCAATTAAAATTTATATATTAAAACTTAGAGTCCCATTTATAATGAGCTCGGGCTTATATACACCTACGTGAACTGAGGCTCTATGAGCCATTGGATTTATATCTGGCGGCTCATAACACTCATGAGTTACTTATGGACATTTAAACCCATGAGTATTATGGGCCGCCAGATGTGAATTTGACGGCCCATAGGACCCGGGCTCACATAGGTTTATATGAGCCCGGGCTCATATAAAATTTTTCCTCAAAACTTATATGTAAGTTTTGATGGATATTTTTGTTTTGCAAGTATCACTATCTTGAGCATAGAAAATTGATGATTGCGATTAAGGCCAATAGCATATTTCTATTATACTTTATATGTCTAACGTCGAGGAAGGATCCATGGCCTTGTCCATTAATTTTTGAATACAGCAAAGGACAAAGATCTTATTCAGCCATTTGTCTAAAGTTTAGTTAATTTACAATTTAATTTATATTTTTATATAAAATAATATTTTTTATTTTTTTATAATTACTTGTAAGCATTATTTTTTTATACTTAAGTTCTTAATAATTTAAATATATTTGTATCAATGTTACATTTGAATTCCTCATTAAAGTTAATTATTAAATACTCTTCTATGCTACATGGATAATTTCATCTGGTTATTCAAAACAAATATGTAGGAGTATATGCAAGAAAATTTCATTAATAATATTACTATAAATAAAAAAATGGTACGTATAAATCTATTCTATTTTTATATACTAAATTATTTAATCTAAAGATACCAACCTAACTACCCTACTTAGTTATAGTCGTTAATGCTTTTCACATTCTCTCAAACTGCCGTAGCCCTCATCCATTTGCCTAAGAGGTTATATCCATGGACAATGGTTGTCCTCCAGATAAGAGCTTCGTCCACTAACAAAGCCAGCAAATAAATTGTTAGCGGACATAAGCACAAACTTGTTTGCTGACTATATAATGATTGTAATTGTAAGGGAATAAAATAAAACTAAAACTAAAGAGGGATCAAGAATTTCAATCCAAAAGAAAATTGATATTTTTTATTTTATTTTGTCTACATTAATACTTTAGCTTTTTATTGAATTGAAAAAAATATAACTCTTAATATAAAAAGTAGAGTAAGGGCGTTCTTTGGGTGTATAATTATTAAGAAATGGAATTAAGATACTCTTTAATTAATTCCATTGATTGATTCAGCCTAGAATTAGAATTGATTTTGGTAACAAAAATTTTTAGGATAAATTTTGATGAAACTTCCAACTCATTTTTTAATCTTTTAACGACTATAACTTTTTCTCCTATTGTTACACATGTATCGACAAGTAATATCAACCAAGACCTCACATGGGTAGGTATTTTGAACTTTTTAAGTGATCAGGTCCACCCAATATGACCCTCTTCTCGATGCTTGAATTGATTCGAGGGGTAGCAATTGAAAAATAACAAGATATTTAATTTTGAACAGGGGGTTGGGAGCTAGAATCAACAAAATTACCTCATTAGGAGATTCAGTAATTCCTTTAGATTTGAGCCTTAATCTTTCTTTCGCAATAATTTTTAATTCCGTGCAACTTTCATATCCAACCGCAATTTCACTAAATCAAGACAGAGTTGTGATAAAATCCATGGAGAATTTCACACCCAAACAACCCAAAAAAATATCATCATACATTCCAAAATCTAACCTCTAGAATTTTATTACATTGGTCAAAATGTAATGAACATGAAGGATGGTAAAGGAGCTAATATAAAATATAATAGACACTCGAATCCACAAGTAACATAGCAAAGTTGTAGAAATCCGAACACAAATTAATATTGGGGTTGTGAAATCTGTTATGAAATGACTCTTTCCTTCCTATATAACGACTCTTGGGTTGAGCACAACCTCAAAGGGAGGGGAGGGCTGATGCATGTGGATCACCTTTTGACTATAATTGGAGGCAAACTCCACTTCTTTGTTTGAGGAAAAAAGGATGTGGAAGAGCTTCTCCACCTTCTTTGTTTTTGTCAATTAAAATAGCTAAAAGATTATATTACCCTTGCACTTAGGAAGGCTCCCATGCCCTCGGTTATTTCTGCATAAAGTAGGTGTGGGTTGACATGTCCCACTAGACGTCTTTGGCTGTAGTAGTAGCTTGTGTCATGTCCTCCCCCAAAGAATTGGTCGACCTCAAGCTTAGAATTTTAGGTTTTGTGACAGCTTGAACTTTTATCTGAAATCGGAATCACATCAGTTTTAAGTAAAAAAAGGTCAAGATTAACCATGTACAAACGAATAATTGTTTTGATTTAATTTCATGATTATAAAAATTCAAAACAATGCTTAACATGCCCTTACAAGAACACATCCAAAAGCGCAAGCTTTTAAAATTCTACATGTTATATTCATTAAAATTGTTTATTCCATCCAAACTTGCAGCATATGGGGTGGGTGAATATATCTATACTGAGTAGGTAGAATTAAATTCTATTAATATACTATAACATATAATAAAAATGCATATGATATTCTTCCAATAGTTCATATAGAAAATATTTGAAAGTCGACTTAAAATAAATTAAAATATCATTGCTGATTCACACAGAATTTGAATGTAATTCATTTACAAAAAATCATATAAATCAATCATTCACAAAAATTGATAAATTAAACAAATAGTTAACTAATATATTTTGATAAATCATTCATAAAAGTAGATAAATCAATCATTCATATAATCCATAAATCAATTTACAAAATCGGACAAATTAATCATTAGCATAATGTCACCGATGAAGCGACATACATTTGTGCTCATGAGGCAACATGATCAAAATTAAAGAGATTTTTTTACAATACCCCAATTCATAGGCATGCCATATGCCTTATCTAGGAGTTATAATTCCGATAACTTTTGGATTTTATACAAAATAACTACTATTCGAATATGTTTATTCAAAACCATTTGAAATGTCAATCTTATTTGTCATATCCGATAATCCTTGTTTTCTAATTGTCTTATTTGTAAGGCTACACAAAATGCTGGTTGACCCATTGGCTCAACCCGGCCCGGCCCACAGAATTAGGCTTGGGAGTTGTATTTTGGACCATGGGATCAGGCCGGGCCTAAAATTATCAAGCCTGTATTATATTGCACATGGCCCAGGCCTGGAAAAAAATCACAAAAGCCCAACCCAACCCAATGACCCACTAAACCCATCTCAAGTCCTATTCATAACCCTAATTTTCCTCATATGCGGCCCTACCTTCAATCTTCATTTTTCTTACCACCACCACCCTCCCTCTTCTCCTTTCCCTCTTTTGCCATACTCCATCTCACCTTTGCCAAACCACCGCCTACTATCCTTTGCTCTAGTCACACCTTCCTCACCCATCTTTTTTTTTCTTGCCTTCGCCGGACAAAGCCCAACCCCTCCCTTGACCCTTAGTCCCACTTCTCTTTTTCACCTATGCCAGACCAAAGGACCACCACCTCCCTCTTTCTTGCCTCTTTCGGACCACCACTTGCTCCTTTCTCGCCTCCGACGGACCACTGCTTGCCTCTATTGCTTTTTACCATTGAATTGCCTCCCTCAACCCCTCAGTCCACCGCCCACTACCGCCTTCCTCAATTCCTCTTCTCGCTTCTCACCTTCGCCGGGCCGCCTTCCTCTTCTCTTTTCTCACCTCATGCAACTACTTTTTCTCCCACCAACAATGACAAGAAAAAAGCTTGTGGCCTAGCCCGGCTCGAATGTCGGTTTGGGTTGGGCTTTTAGTAGGGAGGTTAGGGCTAGGTGGGGCCCCTTTATTTGACATTCTTGTTTAAGGCCGGGCCCAGGCCTACCCTTGGCCTGCCAAAGCCTGGCCTGCTTGCAGCCCTACTTATTTGTGGTTGACTTGTAGAGATTTAAAGCATTTGTCCCTTTAGCCTTACGGGTTAGATAACTATCTGAATATGTTTAACTTATGACAGACACTTATATGATTAGAAACTAGATATAATGAGCATTAAAACACCATCAA
Source organism: Saururus chinensis (assembly GCA_035235625.1). Taxonomy (NCBI): domain Eukaryota; kingdom Viridiplantae; phylum Streptophyta; class Magnoliopsida; order Piperales; family Saururaceae; genus Saururus; species Saururus chinensis. Next base: position 43,027,512 of record CP141145.1, read on the forward strand.
GAATGTGCAAATCTAAGTTCGAATGAGTAAGATATGACCGGTAAAATTTGTACTAGATGCATAGTACAAGATTTAGACATAAAATTAGGTTTTTTACTTAGCCTTTTGGGCCCTATTAAATGTGAGTTATGAGAATAATAGTTTAAGGGCTAATTTGGGTGGCCAAATGTTGGTTTAGTAGCTTAAATAGTATGAGGAGTAGGAACCCTAATCCCCACGTTCTATAAATATGTAAGAAGAGCCTTAATTAGATAGGTTTGGAGCTTTTTAGATTTGAATAAAAATTTGTTGTGCTCCCTTAAGGTGAGTAATTTGATTATTTTCACTTTAATCTCTTAATACTTAATAAGGAATTGAAGGTTCTTCATGCTTAATAACATTTCTCATTTCTTCTTCTTTCAAAACCCCAAAATTTTCCTTATTTTATGCCTAGATCTAAAAAAACCAAAATTTTGTTGAATAGAGATACTTTGATTTAGGAAGATTGATGAGTTTCTCTATCCTAGAGGTGAGGTCTTTTGTTTGTAGGTGAAATCATGTTCTTGCTTGATAGATATAACTTGAATCATTTTTAGGCTCTGTTTTGGATTCACGACTATGTTTTTTATACTTTTACTTGAGTTTTGGACTTAAAATATTAATGGGAGATTATCGTGTTTAGATTGTATTCTTAATTTTTTATATTTTTTAAAAAATAATATATATTTACTATATTTTTGAAATGCATATTGTACAGTAAAATAGTTATTCGTTTCTGTGTTTAGTAGCGTGTTTAGGGATGCAAAGGTATGATTTTTGGGTCCTTATTTTTATAATGGATACGGGTTATGAGCATCCTATAAAATTTTTGGGTTGTTTGGAGCATGATAAGTCAATAGCATATTCATATATTTGTAGGTTGATAGTTCTTCAGTTCTTGAAGAAATGCACAATCTCACTATCTCATTAATAAAATTAATTTTTATACTTGTTTTAAAATGAGATTTATTTATATTGTAATTAAGACTATGATGTAGGTTTCTGCAAAGTTTGACTTTGATTGGAGTTTATTTGCTATTCTTCCTAAAATGTATAAGTTACATAATATAATTATGTTAGAACATCTACAATTAAGCTAGTATGTGAATAAATGAGATATTATACTGTTGATTGTGATAATTTAGTATGTTTAACTTTATTAAGGATATGCATGCATATATCTAAAGTTAATTTAGCAAATCTTTGTTTTATGCATATCTTAGTACATATGATCTTATCTACTGAATTGTGCCTTATATAAGATAGTATGATTACTTAGGGTTACACATGTAGTCATATTTATAATTCATTACATCTTGAAATTAATTTTTAAATCATATATTAATCGTAGTTAGTCAAGGTTTCTATGGTTCCCAGATTAGTCGTATTAAATCGGTTTTACATCTAAAAGGGTGAGGTTTTAAGGTTAATGGATGACATTTTATGTTCGAAATGACGAGTTATTCCACCCTTGGGTTGAAATGATTGGGACTTCTCGAGTTTGCTCCAGGCTAGTCATGGATGTTGTGCACCGGCATGACCAAGGATTTTTGGTATTTTTTTTATATTTGGGATGTTAGGTAATAGGCAACATGCGACATGTAACAAATTTGATTAGTTATACTATTTTATTACTTGTGATGACTTTTAATATTTATTTACATCAAATTGTCGTGTAAGACTCTTGTGATAAAAATACTGAGATTTATTTGCACAAGTTTTTGTGTGAAGACTTTATTTCGAATGAACTCATGTGATAGGGTATAAATGTAAGTGTTTTCAAAGCTTTACTGAGTTTATACTTACCATTTCTTATTTTTTGGAATCCTTCGAGATCCCCTATATGATGGTGTCGCACAACTGCTCATGATAGCTTGTTTTGCAAGCAAAATGATAATTGAGGAGCAAGTGAGCCGGGGATTATGATTAAGGGATAATTAGTAGGATATAAATAAATAAACATTATAAAACTTCATATTACTTGATAGTGTTTTGTAATTGCCTTATATGAAAATAAAATAAAACTAAACATAGATAAAACACTTTAGAATTCTAGACACAAATCAATATTGGGGTTGTGAAGTCTCTTATGAATGACCCTTTCCTTCCTATATCACTGGAAATAAAACTAAACATAGATAAAACGCTTTAGAATTCTAGACACAAATCAATATTGGGGTTGTGAAGTCTCTTATGAATGACCCTTTCCTTCCTATAACACTACTTTTGGGTTGAGCATTTACTCTAGAGGGAGGGGAAGTCTGATGTGAATCCCATTTTGATTGATTGGAGGTGAGTTGCACTGCTTTCCTTGAGGAGAAAAATGACGCAAAACAGCCGCTCTGCCTTGTTTGTTTTTGTCCGCCAAAATATATGAAAGAGTACATTACCATGATGATCGTAGGAGGGCCCCGTGCCGTTTAATTATGCCTAAAGTTGGTGTTGGTGAACATGCCCCACTAGATGTATTTTGGATGTAGTAGCAGCCTATCTTATGCATGACATGCACGGGGTTTGCACTCCATGGAGAGCGCATGGTGAGCGCTCATTGCATTAGAAATGGGAATAGGGTCGGGTCGGGCGAGTCATGTCAGATATGGTCAAGATGCCCTTGACTCACATTTAAATCAGGTTGGGTCATGATTCGACCTTATTTATTAAATAAGTAAAAAAAAATACTCTAACCCTATTAGGTTAGGTTAGATTGAGTATACAAGTAACCTTATTTTTTCTTAAATTAAGTTTATTTTTTGTTAACTTAATATTTTATACCTTATTTTTGCACAGGTCCAATGCATAAATAATACATATGCACAGTAATATTATAAATAGACATCAAACACTTTTTGTATTATTTGAGAAAATAAAATTTGACAAGAAAACATTTTGGCATTACAAGTCACACATCCAAAACCATAAGATTTCTACAAAAGTTATACTATCAGATAAAATAATAATTTTTAAAAATAAAATTTTAAGATTTTTTCATCTTTTTTATTTTAAGTAGTGATATTATTAAATAATAAAGTTATGGGTTATGTGAGCAAATCTTAACTTGACCTTATTTTTAAAATAGATAAAAAATTAAAACTCTAACCCTATTTTTAGTAGAGGTGGGTTAAGTGCGACTTAGGCAAGTCATATTCGGGTAGAGTATAAGTCCAGTTTTTCTAGTAACGTTTTAAAATTTGAAAAAATATTTTCTCGGACCCGTTTATGTAACAAAGTTCTAAATACTAACGATCATAAGAGGATTAAAAAGGTATCAAGTGGAACCGTTGTTCGATCATACGGCAATGCATAAGTCTATTCATATTTTACCACGTAAGTTAAAATTAAAATCTGAATTTACTTATTTTTAAATAAATAAAATATATTTAAATGTGTGAAATTCTGAATGGATTCATTTTTAAATAAGTAAAATTTATTTAAACATATCAAATTGAATGGACATATTTACGGCTCATCGAAAGGTTTCCTGGATAAAATTTCGGTTATAAAAACTGATGATGGTAGACTGAATAATTTTTTAGATCTTTAATTGTAAAATACAGAGGCGGTCGTGAGTAACTCGTTGATTCCACAGGGCACCACAGTTACTCCCTGGTCACCGCCTTCCCTCGAAAAGGGGGCTGCAAAGTCCACTGAAACGGAGATCTAACTCGTTTCTCTCCGCTGAAATTGTTGGTGAACGTGATGGAAGTGGGCGCGGAGGAGATTTATCACGAGAAGCAGAGATTGCAGTTCTGCCTCTTGCACGCCCTCAATAACCTTTTCCAGGTACCCGTTTTGTTCCCTAGTTCTCACTTTGGGAGCTTCCTAATGTTCGAATTGTCATCTCCATGTCTGATTTTAACCATTAATCACCAATTTTCAGATCTCTCTCTCCCCTTTTCTGTTTTTTTTTTCAAATTTACGGTAGTTTATAGGGATAACTGCGATTATAGTTAAATATGCTACGCACGATCGGCTTGTTTGTTTATTGAGTTTGATCTTTGGGGATTGAGTTTTATGATTGCTTATGGTATTGAATCCAAGTTTTATGGTAAGAAATCGACCTCATAGCACTGGATATGGTTAGGATAGTCTTGTATGTGTCTGTATTGGATTTTCCTAGCAAACAAACCTAACAGTGATAAAAAATAAGAACTTTGTTCTGATGAAATGATTAGTAACAAATCCTAAGATTTATGTCTTTATTACGTTGTCTAAATCTCTTGTTAGTAGTTTAGGGCGAGAGCTCCTTCACCCGGGCAGAGTTAGATGCTATTGCGAATCAGTTCGTTCTTGAGGATCCCGTCAAGGAAAATTGGAAGCCGCTAACTGTAGTCTTCAAGCCCCACCATAACACACTAACGGGAAACTACGACGTGCATGTACTGATTGCAGCATTGGAGGGGAAAGGGAAGACGGTAATTTGGCATGACCGTCGGAAGGGTGCTTCTTCTATTGATCTCAATCAGTCAGACGAGGCATTACTCGGTGTCATGCTCAATGTCTCTGTGAAAAGGTTTGGCGGGATTTGGAGAAGTCGGCATTGGGTCTCGCTGAGGAGGATTAACGGAATCTGGTATAATTTGGATAGTGATCTCAGTGCACCCAAACCGTTCAAGCATCCTGAAGAAATGCAGGAATTTCTGGAAGAAGTATTTAATCAGGGAGGTGAGGTGTTTATTGTTTTGCATGGCTGACTGTCAACAGTAGTGAATCAAACATGTTCTTTGGTTCTGATAGTGGTTTCTGGTGACATGAGGTTGATGGGTTCCTCGAGAAAACTGAAAAGAAGATCTTTGAACAGTTTATTGCTTTTTGTCTCTCTTTTTGTCATCGTTTCTTGTGTTCTGGTTTTACTTATTTCTACTGTTAAGCTTCCCGAGGTATCAGTGGAAAGAAATTGGATGGGTTTGCCCAGGACTTTGAATGTCGGGAAGAAGTTGGAGGTTGTGAAGATTGGCCCGTTGGGAGAGTTTATGTTGGACATGTTACCTGAGGATCTGGCTTTTACTGTGTTTATTCCTTCGGAGAACGCTTTTGAGCGTGATTTGAAACTAAGGGCTAATGACAGCTTGTCAGGTGTGCAGTCAAACAATACTTATGCTGTTCTCTCACGGGTTCTAAGTTTTACCGCTGTTCCTCAGCATTTGTCTTCAAGAGCGGTTCAGCCTGACAGTGAAATTTCATTGGATTCCATATCTGGACTGAAATTGTATGTCTCAAAAGGCTGGGATAAAACTCTAATTGTTAATACCATTCCTGCCGAACAGGTTGATATCAGGAGGAAGCATATAATGATACATATTATGAATGGAGTGATTATGGACGCTGAATTTGAGCAGTCATTTGAATCTGATGATGATGAAGAAGACTAGCTCAAATTTCCAAACAACATTTAACTGACAGTATGCGATGTGCCAAATGATAGTTCTTGAACTTTGACTTCCTTGATCTTATACGGCCAAAATGCCTTTGCAAGTTAGAAGCAATTTTTGGACACTTATTACAGCCCTTTCCTTTCCTGCGCACTTACAAAATATGATAGTTCCTCGATTGGTTTGGTTATTGTATTCCTTAACTTGATGAAGATTAACAATGGCGAGAATGGTCAATTGTTGTTGTTATGTAATAGGTGTAATGTCCGAGATTTGGAATAAGGAAAATCCATGGAGTGATTTAATGTACTAAAAAAAGACAGCAGAGACGAAGGTAGACATTTTCTTAGAATTTCTCAAGCCATTTATTATTGCAAAGAATTGTAGGCTGTTTGGATAGCGAATTTGTTTTCTGATTCAGTCTTTTACGTTTTGATTTCGCATGTTTATGCCGGAATTGTGTTTGACAAATTCAAATGAATTAAAAATTTCGTTGAATCAACTTTTCTGCCCCAATTCGGTCTATTTTGTTAATATCCTTCTAATGAGGTTTGTCCCATTCCATTTCCGGTGAATTGGAATGATGACAAAGCCTCCTATTATCCTTCAAAGATATATTATCTTTAGTAAATTCGTAAGTTTGGATGCTTAGAGAAGGTCCCAAAGACGTACGTGACAAGTTGACATTCAACAGGTTGAGGTCGTCCATATGACTTGGCAGGTTGAGGTTCAACAGCTCATACTTGCTTAACTTGGGCATGTGAGGAAATAAATTATGGGTATGTTAATCAATTTGTAACCAAAAGCATTACGATTCCGTCGGAGCAGTCCAAACAGTATTCATTTGGAATATAAAATCTTAAATTCTATAACTAAACATAATTTCAAATCTAATTCATTCCACCTGAATTAATTCAGTCTAATCAACATCCGACTCCACGTTGGTTCGCTATTAAACAACCCTTTTATTACACCTGCAATCACAAATGACGAGATAGACTATTGACTGTACAACAAAAAATGCTGCCCTTGCAACGAAGAATCATCCATACTGCTTCTTAAATGCCTATTTCATTTACAAAAATCTTCGGCAAAGATAATCACCCGTATGTAGGTTCGGGTGATCGGAAAAATCGTCTAGCTAGCCATTGCAAGGGCCTCAGCAACTGAGCCCTTTTCTTCCTCCAAAACCATATAGCAGCATTGTACTGCTCATTCCGAATCATTCTCGTGGCTGCCCGCCAGTCATACTTTTCCATTTCTATCCGCGCTGCTCTGCCCATAACTTCACGTAGCTCCCTATTGCAGAGAAGGCTCTCTATTTTGTTCACGCAGTCTTCAAGGTCCCCTGGCCTGAAAAGAAAGCCAGTTTTCCCCTCCTGGTCCTCTGGAATGATGTCTGGAATCCCACCCGCTCGAGCAGCTACCACTGGCAGCCCTGATGCCATGGCTTCTAAAACCACTAGCCCAAGGGTCTCTGACTCTGACGGCATCGCAAATACATCTCCACTGGCATACGCCTGAGAGAGTTCTTCACCCTGTAACATTCCTGTAAAGACTGCGGGCATTCCGGAGAACAACTTTTCTAGTTCAGGCCTGCAGAGAGCATAGGAATAAACATGGGTTGAATCAAGCTAGAGTAGACGGTCTCGTTTACAAGGATAATAGGGAGCTCGAAGTAGCAAATAAGTGAATTGAGAGCAATGTGGAGCTAATTTTACCTATATGGTCCATCTCCTATGAACGCTATCCGGGCATATGGAAGCTTATCCATGACTCTGTTCAATGATTCAAGTTATTCTACGTCAGAAGCCAATTCAAAAATAAAGAAGACATAGCATATGTAGCAATGGTGCAGTAAATGTAGGGGCAACAATTTTTCTTTCATAAATGACAATATTGAAGCATATGTTTGGATATAGCAGAATAATTTTCATAATCATTCGTTGTCATCATCATCATCTATGGATTACCCAACTACCTGTTTTTCACCTTGTCATACTCCAAATAAATAATATTATAAATGCTAATAGCCTTTTTCACATGATTATATAAGATGGGGGATTAATGAGATCAAGATTCTCCATCACCATCATCATACGCCCGATGGGCGTGGTTCCAAGGATGATGTTCTCCTGACAATATCTAGAGTACCATACATAAAATGGATAAGCACTTCAAAAGTTCAAATTAGGGCGACAATTTTTACAACCTTCAAAAGATTGTAAAATTGCGTTATATGAGTATATAGCTAGCAGCAATGACCGTATTTTTTTCATAGAATATGGACTAGTGTTGGTAATCAGAATCTTGTGATTTGTGCAACTTCAGTTCATAACAATGCCATTTCTTAAAAGGGCATGAATCAAGGGAATTGAAATAAGTCAATTATCACAATGATACATAAACTGACCCTAACAACTACTAACTACAATGTAAAAGGTTGAAGTTACAGAAACTACAAAATTGCAAGGATCAAATTAAAATTAATAATGCTTACTTTTTAAGAAAATCCAAGCTCTTTTCAACTCCCAGACGTCCAACATGAACTATTAATGGCCTTTCTGGTTCGCCATCACTGATTAATTTCCATTAAAAGAAAAAAAATACCAGTTATTCTCAATTGTTATACAGCCAAAGTAACCTTGAGGATTAGCCTTTACCTTAACCTTAACCTCATCTCATGACTGCGATAACGAGGGTGAAAGCTTTCATAATCAACACCTTTGTTCCACAACCGTATCTTGTTAGCTGAAAGTAGTAGAAAGGAGAACTTTGTGAATTTTCTTTACCAAAATATTTTAAAAATATCAGCATTCATCAAAAGTAGGGGTGTTAAAGCAAGCTCGAAAGCTCGCTCGGCTTGCGTTCGACTTGACTCAACTAGCATTCGACCTCGAACTCGAAGTTGGTCAAGCCAAGCTCAAACATACCTATGTTCGGGAAGCTCAATAATAGCTTATACTCACATTATGTATATTATTTTTTCAAATATACACATACATATATTACACATTATTTATAGATTTCATGTCTCCCAAGTTTTAACTCCCTCCATAAAATATATCATTTTCACTTTTTTAATGTACAACTACTTGAGGCTTTTTGTTGGAGGAAATATTAATGTCTCGTGAGATCTAGATTCATTTTTTATAAAAATTCACTTCCTCCGTCTTGTATTAATAGTCTAAATTAGAAAATCAAAATCAACTAAGACTAATTATTTGGTTTTCTAATCCTAACACATTGGACCACTTTCTAACCATGTTCGTAGTAGTGATTTTTCTCATAAAACCTCTAAAACACCAATTACAAAACCAAGCAATGATCATAAGGTAGAGCAGCTCAACTCGACGAAAGCTCAACTCAAACTCGATTTGAGTTCGACTTGAGCTCGAAATTGAAGTTTCAAGCTCAAGCCACAATAGTCTAAAGCTCAACAATACTCAACTCGTTAACACCCCTAATCAAAAGTGGAATATTTACACACCTGTCGTCACATGTTCTGCCTCAAGATCCTTTCCAATGGCTGTTGAAGGAACTAGTGTAAGATCAGCGGCTCTGTGAAGGAACTCTTAACAAAAAACACACTCTAAGTTAATTAACTACCCACTGGGTTAGACCAACAAACTGAGGGCAATAGGAGGCCTTCATACTTATGATCAGCCACATCGGTTTTACTAGCCAGCTGAATGTATATCTGGGAATGTATCTGCACCACAGACAAAAATCAATATGGCGAGATGTCTTCCTAATGTCTTTGCTATTCCTATGCTTTTCTTCTGTCTATTCTTATGCAAATGTAATGCAGAATAGCAATACGACAGAGTCTTGCATATTGTGCTCAACCCAGTCCTTGTATGAGCATTGACCAGTCAGAAAAGCAAGAAAAACTACACAATACGCAACCTTCCTCCCTGAGCTTTCTAAATAAAGAAACATGGTTGTTTTACTGAATAACCAATCTTCCAAAAACTTAAGGGGAACAGAAGCACTTACATTGGGACATGGGTGTGATACGACATAACTATGGGAACACAAAGGAGCTTTGCAATTATGAGAGCGCCAAATACCTGAAATAGAGTTCCTAACTTTTAGGTATTCCAATATGGTTTTGCTTTTAATATACCATGGGTCACCTTTCATAAATGAAAAAACTTGCATCATGGTCATACCATAACTCCTGGTGACGATGCATGTATTATGTCTGGCTTGAATTTTGCAACCTCTGAAATTATTCTGGGACTCAGTGCTAGAGACAGAGGAACTTTCTTATACCATGGGCATGGGAAGCTGAAACATCGCAACAAAATGACATTTACCATTTCTTTCACAAGTTCAGGCTTTACAAAATTACTTCAGTAGAAGATTTACATCCCTAAATTTACACTTTTTCCACCTATATGAGTTTATTCTGATTTCTCCATTTTCATGGAAAGCAATCATGTATCTCCAGTTTGCAAGAGAGGAAAGGATCTAAACCAGGGAGAGGGCTCACTAAAACAGGGGTGGGAGACTCTTCATCCAAAGAATACCTAGTTCAGTAATAACTGTTAGGGGAGTATTTGTGCTTGGTTCTATGCGATATCTGTTGCCTTGATAGAATAGTGGTAAGATAGGGTTTTTGAGAGAGGAAGGAGAACTCACTGTGAGAGATGAATAATCCATAACAATAGAAGTGAGGGTGAACCAATAGAAAAAAAACACTAAATAGAAAAAGACTAATATTCATTAGAATTACAACACTTGCTCCTCTAACAACAACAAGCAGTGAAACTAAGTACCCAAATTTGAAGATTCAAAGTACATAAAAGTTAAGGCTGGCAATAAAAAACACTCTTATGCGACAACAGAAACTGAGTGAGGCTTAGATTTACCTCCATGACCCTATTAACTTTGCTCCATAAAATTCTTGGGGTACCCCTTCATGTGTTGTCACCACGATGACCTATATTCATGCAACTGTCAGAGACTCAAAGTTTAAGGGGCTTTTATGCATATTAAAATTGATTAAATTTTTTTTATAAACCTAATTCATGACAGAAGTCTTGTTCTGAAAAGAAAAAAATTACTAAGGCAACAGAAATTACAAAAGCTTCACAAGAACTATCTCACGAAGTCAAGAAATATTTAAATATTTAAAATCATATACATAATTAAACATACCTCATCACCCATTTCACGCAGATATTTGATGAAGTTCTGGAATCTGTTTTTGTATCCAGAGACATAACTGTAAAACAAACAATAAAACATGCTCATAAAAAAAAGATGTATGACGTAACAAGATTGCAAACAAAAGTTGGATATTTATAAAATGATATGTTCTTAAGTCCTTATAAATGCAGACATTGGAAAAAAACAGTTGACCACACCAAATGCGCTCCATCTTCGCATGGCCAGGTGACATAATTGGGTTCACAACAAGAAAATGGGGAAGTAATGTACTGTCTGTGAGCTGTTTCCATTATTCAGGATCCCTACAAGCTAACATTGCCAGCCCGCACACCAACACAGACGCGAATACACAGTCGATGAAATCGAAACGTAAATGAGTCCAATGTTCTGGACGCAGAACAGATCGATTTTCAACTCCTCTGTACATACTACATGTCTGGAAAGATGACGCACATAGGCATAATAACAGCTCGAGCGCATTTCCACAAACATTTCAAGGCGATGAAACAGACAGCTAAATCATAGTGGTGACAACCGTGCATGCGTCAATAGACAGAGGTAACGAAACCCCTCAGTTGCATATAAGTAAAACAAAGAAACAAATCAAGGAAAATCAGATTGGCAGAGCTGAAGTATAAGAATGGCAGCAGAAAACAGCAAAAGGGTATGCCCGATGAGGAAGCATGACAAAAACAAGGAACCTCACGCGAAAGGGGATGGTTCAACGAAGAGTGCAATACGACGTGGCTTGGAAGTGTCCACCTGCGGCTCATCCAGAAGAGGAACGGTCTGGTCCTCGAGGTTGGACTCTTCAATTGTCATTCTCCCCGCAGAAGCAGCTCTCAACCTCCCCACTCTCTTCCCCTTGGGTCGGAAATGCACAGGCCGCGCCTCAGCTGGCAGCAGTCCAAGTCTCAGCTGACTCTTTCTGGGGGTGCTGAGGGAGAATGCAAGAACAGAAGTAACTGGCGAGAAAGAGGAAGAAGGAGAGAGGGTGGGAGAGGGAGAAGAGAGGTGGGGAGGATTTATAGAGAAGGACGTCATTGGGGGTGGGCGATGCTTGGTTGTATGAATGATTGCTTGGACGTAGAAGAAATGGGAGGCTGCCAGAATCTGAGGCTTATACAGGGCTGGCTCCGGGTGGGATATTCCTCCTCCGGGGCCGAATGTGAGCCGAATCAAACAATGGAGATGCCTTTTTGACAGTTCTGTGTTTCATCAACATCCCCATGTTACACACACCTCTTATTCTCTTAAAAAATAAGTCTCCCTCTGTCTCGTAATAACTCTTATTTGATTAAAATTTATCACATAAAAAAATTAAACAAGACATTTATTATAGGATAGAGAGAGTATTTCAGTTGCAAAGATACTCGGGCTCTTCATGAGCTGCGAGATGGGATGGCACTGCCAATCATCACCATCATCCATTTTCACTCCTCTCATCTGATGACTTTTTAAGAATCCTCCCAGCCCGAAATTTGCCAGGCCCAGGCCCATGTCCATTCCTTTCCTTTCCTTGGAGACCAGTCCATTGTCACTGTTCTGGGAATCCAGTAAAACTGAGTGAGGATGGGTAGGGTTAGCTACCGGTTGTCCCATTCGCATTGACAACGTTAAAGTGGCCGTTGAGTGGACCACATTGTACAGTTGGGCTGAGTGGACCACGTTGTACAATTGGGCTGAATTAATATGGTCCAAGTCCAGCCTGGAAACGGAGAGAACGAGGTATTCAGGGTTGCCTCAGCCTTTTAATTTGGAGCTAGGGGTGTTTGATGAGAAAATTGTTGTAGTGACGTCAACTTCACTCGTGAGTCGTGATAAAGTTATTTTAATCCGTAAACACCATTTAATTTCTTGACGAAGATAAAAAAAAGTGAACCCAACTAATCTGTGGTATTACATAATAAATTTTTTTAACTGTGTATAAAAAATCTTATTTAAATAAATTTTTAGATAAAAAATAAGAGATAATTGCATATTTTAGAGCACCTTTTTGTACTAAAAATTTTAAATTATTAATTACTCATTTTGTTTATCTATCTTTTATCTGAAAAGGTGATAATATGGGTATTTTTTTTAAAATATGGAAGGTGTAAGATTCAAGAATTTATTAATTCTCTAATGAAATATATGTTAAACATTAATGAATTTGACACTTTAACCTTAGTAGTTGAATAACTACACAAATAGGTAGAATTTAGGGTTAAAATTAATATATTAAAAATTAATCAAAAAAAGCTTCGAAACACCACAAAAAATACGCAAATCGGAGCTTAAATGAGTGAAATATGACTCATTGAAGTTGTATTATATGTTTTAAACCCGATTACCCAAATTAGACTTGAAATTGATATTTTACTTAGCCTTCAGGGCTCATTGCAAAGTTGGGAGTATTTTAGTTGCAAAGATACTTCGGCTCTTTAGGAACTGCGAGATGGGTTGGCACTGCCAATCATCACCATCCATTTTTACTCCTCCCATTTGATGGCTCTTCAAGAAACTTATAGACATGAGTTGCCATAGCCTCCCAGCCCAAAATTTGCAAGGCCCATTTCCATTCCTTTCCTTGGAGACTGGTCCATTGTCACTGTTCTGGAAATCCAGTAACTATAAACTGAGTGAGGATGGGTAGGGTTAGCTACCGGTCGTCCCATTTGCATTGACAACGTTAAAGTGGCCATTGAGTGGACCAAGTTGTACAGTTGGGCTGAATTAATATGGTCCAAGTCCAGCCTGGAAACAGAGACAACGAGGTATTCAAGGTTGCCTTGCCTTTCATTTTGGAGCTAGGGGTGTTCGAAGAGAAAATTGTTGTAGCGATGTCAACTTCACTTGTGAGTCATGATAAAGTTATTTCAATCGGTAAACACTATTCAATTCCTTGATGAGGATAAAAAAAAGTGAACCCAACTAATTTGCAGTATTTACATAATAAATTTTTTTATCGTGTATAAAAAATCTTATTTAAATAATTTTTTAGATAAAAAATAAGAGATAATTGCATATTTTAGAGCACCTTTTTGTACTAAAATTTCCAAATTATTAATTGCCCATTTTGTTTATCTATCTTTTATATGAAAAGGTGATATATGGGTTTTTTTTTTTAAATATGGAAGGTGTAAGATTCAAGAATTTATTAATTCTCTAATGAAATATATGTTAAAAATTAATGAGTTTGACACTTTAACCTTAGTAGTTGAATAACTACACAAATAGGTAGAATTTAGGGTTAAAATTAATAAATTAGAAATTAGTCAAAAAGAGCTTTGAAACACCACAAAAAATGCATAAATTGGAGCTTAGATGAGTGAGATATGATTCATTGAAGCTGTATTATGTGTTTTAAACTTAATTACCTAAATTAGACTTGACATTGACATTTTACTTAGTCTTCAGGGCTCATTGCAAAGTTGGGAGTATTTTTGTTGCAAAGATACTCAGGCTCTTCAGGAACTGCAACATGGGATGGCACTGCCAATCATCACCATCCATTTTTACTTCTCTCATTTGATGGCTCTTCAGGAAACTTACAAACATGAGTTGCCATAGCCTCCTAGCCCAAAATTTGCGAGGCCCATGTCCATTCCTTTCCTTGGAGACCAGTCCATTGTCATTGTTCTGTGAATCGAGTAACTATAAACTGAGTGAGGATGGGTAGGGTTAGCCACCGGTCGTCCCATTTGCATTGACAACGTCAAAGTGGCCGTTGAGTGGACCAGGTTGTACAGTTGGTCCGAATTAATATGGTCCAAGTCTAGCCTAGAAACGGAGACAACGAGGTATTCAGGGTTGCCTCGCCTTTCATTTTGGAGCTAAGGGTGTTCGAAGAGAAAATTGTTGTAGCGACGTCAACTTCACTGATGAGTCGTGATAAAGTTATTTCAATCAGTAAACACCATTCAATTCCTTGACAAGGATAAAAAAAGTGAACCCAACTAATCTGCGGTATTACATAATAAATTTTTTTATCGTGTATAAAAAATCTTATTTAAATAAATTTTTAGACAAAAAATAAGAGATAATTGTGTATTTTAGAGCACCTTTTTGTACTAAAATTTCCAAATTATTAATTGCCCATTTTGTTTATCTATCTTTTATATGAAAAGGTGATAATATGGGTTTATTTTTAAAAATATGGAAGGTGTAAGATTCAAGAATTTATTAATTCTCTAATGAAATATATGTTAAAAATTAATGAGTTTGACACTTTAACCTTAGTAGTTGAATTTAGGGTTAAAATTAATATATTAAAAATTAGTCAAAGAGAGTTTTGAAACACCACCAAAAATACATAAATCGGAGTTTAGATGAGTGAGATCTCACTTGTTGAAGTTGTACTATATGTTTTAAACCCGATTACCCGAATTAGACTTGAAATTGACATTTTACTTAATCTTCGGGGCTCATTTAAAGTTAATTATGAGAATAGTTGATCAATGGCCAATTTCGGTTGCCTAAGGATAATTTAGTAGCCTAAGTCTTACGGGGGTTAGAAACTCTAATCCCACCCCTAATAAATATTCTATAAGAACATAAATTAGATAATTTTAGAGTTTTTTGGAATTAGCTGATAATTTTAGTGTCCTAGCTTCTCTAAAGGTGAGTAATTTGATTATTTTTCTTTAATATTTAATACTTAATGAGGAATTGAAGGTTTTTCATGTTTGATTATAATTTTCATATTTTCTTTCATCAAAACTCTCAAAATTTTCTTATTCTATAAACCCTAGAACCCTGTTTTGATGTAAAACCTTGTACTTTATAGTTAGGAGTTATTAGACTCAATGAAGCACTTGAAATTATATTATAATTGTAGGTATAAGCCTTCATTTGGCAAAGATTATATTTAATGCCTAGATCTAATAAAAAAACTCAATTGTTGTTAAGTAGGGACCTTTTGACTTAGGACAATTTGATGACTTTCTTTGCCCTAGAGGTGAGGGGATTTAGTTTTAAGGTTAATTTATTGCATTGGCACTCTTTTTTATAATTATTTATCATGATTTGTTATGAATAATGACTATATGAGTTGATTCACCTTTATGAGGGTTTTTTATATTAAATATACATGCATTTGCATGGGTTTGATGGGGTTTGTCATAATTTAGAGTTTGAAATTGATTCCATAGAAAATTATAATGGTTCGTTGATTGATCACAATGATTTTTGGTTAAAAATCTGTTTTTTTTGTAATTCTGTTTGCAACTATCGATTGCCCAATTGGGACAATCGATTGCCAATGTTACTGCCTTCAATGTTTTCGTCAACGGGAGGATCGATCGATTACAAAGTCCATCAATCGACTAAATGACTGTTTATGAGTTTTTAGCAACCGATCAATCGACAGGATGTTTGATTTAACACTTATGTTATTATTCGGCTACTTTCCTTGACCAATTAATCGGCCAAGTGATCGATCGACTGTTTAAGCTTTTGTGATTGGTATAACATTGCTGATCAGTTGTCAACACAACAAAATTGAGTTTTTAATAATTTTGCTTATTTGTAGTTGATTGATTAGTTTAGAGGATTCAATCAATGAGCATTAGTTTGGCCTTGTGAGCTTATCATAATTTTTTATTCAAGTTGTGGTTTTTATATTAAATTTCTATGTATTATTGTGTAGTTTGTATGCTTGAATTGATTAAATATTTGGTACATAGAGATAGTTCATGTGCATAGACATTAAGTTTTAATTATTTTTACTATATAAATAATTTAGTAATCCACTATCGTCATCTAGTTAGATATTAAACTCTCAATATTTACATAATGCATAATAAGCTTTATAATTAACCAAGGAAATTATCAATAAAATATGGTACTTTAAGAGGCTGATTGCCATGCCTCTTTTTAAGTTTGGGTAAGTACTCAAGGCATCCCACTTAAAAAAATAAGGTCATATGATGTAGATGGTTTATTTTTTTTTCACCATTGAATTTAAACCTTTCTTATTTTAACTCTAAACCAACTTCATTTTATGATGTGTGTGGTTCTGCCATGGGTGGCTAAGCAGTGCTGAGAGAGAAAAAACGCCCCAACGTATTGGGGTTCATTCTACTTAGAGGCACTCAGGACTCTCCCTTATTCCCTTTCGTCCAAAGAAGGGAAAAGCAAAAGAGAAACTGGGTATCTTCAATTAGAACTTTGGTATCGTCCTAAATCTTTCTCTCACTCTGGTCATGCCTTGGTCCAAGTTTAATTTCGGTAGGGAACAAGGTACCTGAAAAAGAAGATGGGAAATGTCTATTTGCTCCTCAAAAGGATTACTGAGGGTAGCTTTCCATGCCATCTTCTTATTCCTATCGTTTTCAGTTCTCACTTTCTACAGCTCCCAACATCACTTGCTTCAATGAATCAGAATGTTCATCTTTTGTTGCTAAAAGAAAGAAGCAGTTGAGCCCATCTTACCTCATTGCGCTCAAATGTTTCTCATGGAGCAAACATTTCAATTAGATATTGAAATTGGTCCAACCGTATGGGACACACCTTTTACTCGGTCATGGTCTAAAGTAGATAGCCCTCCTTGAACGTGTTAACACTAAATCCAGGATACAACGAAGAATTAAAGCCAGAATATCGGTTATTAACCATGCATACGTGCACGCAATGAATGGAACCCTCAATACACAAGCATTTCCCTCATAATTCAAGTAATCAAGTCTACTATAAAAAAGCCAGCAGTATCCTCTTCCTTGTCACTGTGGTGCGTTCAGTCCCCGTCCCTTGTTCTCCTCCTTAATGGCCCATCTTCTGCCCCCTTCTCCACCCAACTTTGACCGGCAGACGAGCAGACGAGTCAGTTTCAGCCCCAATGTGACCCGAATTAA
Source organism: Saururus chinensis (assembly GCA_035235625.1). Taxonomy (NCBI): domain Eukaryota; kingdom Viridiplantae; phylum Streptophyta; class Magnoliopsida; order Piperales; family Saururaceae; genus Saururus; species Saururus chinensis. Next base: position 43,044,910 of record CP141145.1, read on the forward strand.
ACCTGATAAGAGGGATCAGTTTGCAAGGAGATGCCGTAGCCAGAGTACAAGAAAAGACGGATCATCTGTAGTGGAGTTGTTCCACTGCATTGGTGGCAAGGTTGCAAGGGCCTTCCGTCTGGTTTCCGCCCGCAAGGTATCGCCCAAGTATTGTTCTCAATTTGAGTCTCGGCCGTTCGAGCCTCCGCTTGATGCTCATCGGATGCAAGCTGTGGAAGAGTGTATCGAATTTTTGAACTCGCGTAGATCCTTCCAGAGATCAAACTCAGTTTCAGAGTGTTCTTTTTATTAATTTTTTTTCTTTGTGTTTTCTTATCATTACAATATTTTTTTGGCCAATTTTTTTCATCATTACTTCCCAGTGAGAAGATTAGCGTAGAGCGAAGTAACATGAGTAGTTAGGCATTACAACAGCAAATATAACACTCAATTTAGATTGTTTTGCATGTGTTCTTCATCGTTGTAGTTCACTTTTACTCCATTTTAAACTTATTTTGCTGGGAATGGCTGCCCCGAGAAGAAGATGCGTATGCTGTTTCTCATGGTAGAACCGTTCCCCTGGCCAGTCAGTCAGCGGACAGCAGCGTCTCCATAGAAGTTTGTTTCAATTATGTTTCAGTGACCTAATGAACTACATTGGAAATGCCTAGCTCATGACACTGGAAGCGCCAGAACTTTTAGACATAGTTCATTTAAGTATTTCGTCAATAGAGTGAAACGTACGTTGGGGAAACTGATATACAAAGTCACCTTTTTTTAAAAAAAATTCGTGTATATTTCCTCATTCAATTTCATCACTGAGGTTGATAATTGAATTCAAGAGAGGAAAAATGCAGTCTTGCACAGCTGAACTCACACAGGGGTAGTGAAAATACAACTAATGAATCTGTCTAATAAAATTTTCCTTCATTGGACAAAACATGTAAATTTTACACGAAGCTCATTTGGCTTTTTATTTTTATCTAACCAAAACCTAATTAATGAGTTTTGTTGAGAAAATTCGTTTTTTGAATATACGCAATGACAGGAAACATTTGAAGTGAAAAATGACAATTACTCAACGAATCTGTCCAACAAACCCCCTAATTAAAGCTCAGTAGTGGGTTTTGTTGGGCTAATTCCTTGAGTATATCCTTTTAAATTCTTCTTGTGTCAAAACTTTGATACCCACTTCGTAGGTGGGACCTACACTTAACCCCAAAAGAAGGTGGGGCAATAGGGGACTTTGAAAATGAAGCCTGGGATAAGGGCCCTGTAATAATTCAGTCCCACACAATCTAGGGGTTTTTTCCATCTAGCCACTTAAATGCCAGCCGTTGCAAATGGACATAATCTTCTGTCTTGAGGTTGGAACTGAAATTTTGTAGCGACTCGTTAACAATAGATTAATTTAAGTTGGTGGGTTGAAGCGAATAAAAAACGAGTGGATGCCAATCAAAAACGGGTGGGTTAAAGTGCATAAATTCTTTTCTTAGAATGAAGGGAATTGACTGGCTCAAACCATGGGAAAGGTAGCTTCCTGCCCCCGCTGTGCTAGCTGCAGCACAGCTTTGTAGACACCTTTGACACTGGTGGCCCAGATGTAATATGGGCAAGTTGACAATAACTACATTGAGAAAAGGAAAATTACACGCTCTCAAACGTACCGAAATGGTAAAAAGGGAAATTTCATGTGAACATCTTAATATATGTTTCCCCAGTGTACAAAATTTCCAGATGCGTGAAACCATGCCATCACGAGCTTAAACTGCCAGCAATTTGATGGCTTAAATGATAACCCTATCAATTCTAGCTTCCAGCAGCAGCTGCTATAGCTGCTGGCTTTGCATCTTCAGCCTTCTCATGCTCTTTATTTAGAATCTGAAAGGAGATAATCTTATTACTCAGTCAATTGTGCCAAAAATATAAATCAGAAAAGCAAATTTCCACACTGAATACCTTGTTATTAATCAGATTGTGGAGTGCAATTACACTCCGGATTAGTGATGAAAGGTATATTACCAGCATCATATCATTTGTTTTCACTGTAATATGAGTGGTAGGTCAATTAACAACACAAAAAAAATGTAATCCAATCTGCACAATGCTAAAAAAGAAACTTCAAAATATTACCAGCAAATGCCTTGATCAATTCATTAACATTGAGATTGGGAAGTAAATTAAAGACATCCTGCAAATCATGACTGTGTGAGTTCCCAATCAAATACATAGATTCAACATTCTTTGCAACAACGCAAGTGGTGCATGGCAGTTTCTTCAAAAGTGAAACGAAATACTTACCTAGGAGAGCATTGTAGAAATAAGCTACTTAACATCCTTGTGTGTTTATACAAAGATAGTACGCAGGAACTATGTACCTGCCTATTCCACTTTCATATTTAAATATTGCCATGTACACTCACTCACAAAGAAACTCACATAATGCTATCCACAATGAAGGCATGGGCCTGCGCATGGGGCCTGCTCATCATTGTGAGCATTATGTGAACTCCATGACTACCATTAATAACCAATTACCTCTCCAAAAATAAAAAACAACGAAACAAATGCATGCTTGAAGTAGGAGAAACATATAACTTAATACAAAAGAAAAAACGTCTATACCTGCAAATGATACAAAATCTCATGATTTAATGGAAGCTTTTCTTCCACTACAAGATCTAAATAACCACGTATTTCCTGAAGCCGTGCATCTAGTCCCTTCAAGGCTACAAGTTTCCCACTAACCTGTTAAAGATAAAATATCAATAAGCATTTGTATGCCTTCTAAAAAAGTAAGATGGATAAAAAACTGCACAAATCAGTGGCACCTCTGTTGCAAGAGTGCTGATCGTAGTATCTTTTACATCCCTAAGCAAGTGCTCAACTCCTGTAATCATAATAGAGTTCTAATGAAAAAAGTAGACAGATCTGGTACCTAAAAGAGCATATTTAATTTATGCAGTGTCCCAAGACAAAAAGACATTACATTAAAAAACCTATGGAGAATTTGTTAAAAAAATTATAAATAATTATTGGAAATAGACATACCAATCTCTTCTACTTCATGAGCAGCAATTTCTGATAGCACATGTACAAATACCTTTTGACTTTTCTGAGTCGCATTCTGTTACAAGGGACAGATTGACAATACATGACACACAAGAGAATTCATACACTGCGGTTCTATGGCAAGAAGAGCAGTTCACTCGGTTTCTTTTTGTATGGAACTTTACAAGGCATGTGAACAATACCACTTCCATTACGACCATACAAATCTGTTTTCTTTGTTGGATTGATTAAAAAATATCTAGAAATTTTTTGCGGACAAAATTCCCAATCAACTTGGCTAGATACCCTTAAGGCCAACCAGTGAATAATTGTTAATTCATGTTAAAAACATATGAATAATACTTTTACCTCTTTGACTTCTTCAACAGCACAATAAGCCTTAGTAGGTATTCCCAGCTCTTTAGGTTGGACATCAATAATCACCAAGACAGGATTTGGAACATATCTGCACGAAGGAAAGTGAATATTAAATGTGGCTCGAAGGTTTCCCATTGGTGATTCGTACGTATGGCCATCTAAGTGAACATGTCTCACATGAAATAGCCAAAAAATATCACCCACTAAAACTGAAACCAAATGAAAAACATGTCTCTTACTCATGGAATAGTCCATGAAGATCCAGATCATTCTCCCGCAACTTGGGGCCTGTGCTGTACCAGCCGACGACATGCTCCTTAGCTGGAAAAGATAAAACATAATACAAAAGCAGCAGTAACAAGTCAGCATAAGAAAGTGCACAAAAAAGGTCAGCATAGGAAGCTAGAACATTAATTTTCATTTAATAATGGGAGTGCACAAACAAATTACCATTGATTCTCTTGAACATGGTAAACATAGCTTCATGGTAGTTGTGATCAAGAAACCAAATGCTGGGGACTTTATCATCCTCTTCAAAAGGAACTGTAAGATGACACATGGTTAACTATATAAGCTATCTACCCATGTATAGTTCGAGGAGAGACGTAGTAGGAAAAAAACAGAGACAAATATATTTAATTACAAACATAAGGACATACATGCAAAGAATAAAACACATATCACATCCAATATTAATATATGCTTTCGTAATGTTCCTTGTCAATTCCAGGTAACCAAGTCAAATTCAGAGAGCATCCACTTCTTTGTAATACACCGTATTGAACTTAGGCCTCCGTCATAATCTAAAAAGCTTCTCTTGGAAAGTTCCAATATTTAATTTATTAAAGGCATTAAGAAAATCTGAAACAGATCCGATTTCTTTAAGAGAATGTAAAAAAAAGAGATGATTAATTATCTGAACATTACTTTTGAAGTTGGTCACAATTTGTTTCTAACATAAGATACATCTTTAAAGGTCACTCCACAGATCCCCATGGCAAAAAGCACAAGAGCATAGCAAAAGAAAATGCTGAAATCAATATGACATCTTGGCAGATGGTCCAGGGCCATAAGATTTTTTTTTCATCCATTTTTTCTTGTTCTACTAGAAATGGTTCTTGTCTATCGCAACTATGGAAAAAGTTTAGAACTACAAAGCAATTAACAGACATGCGACAACCAGGGAGATTTCATAGGGAATTTCTGCATCAACACTAATAAAACGCCTTCATAACATTCGACCAGTCTGCTACAAATATTAATAAGAATACACTACAATGAAGAGTGCTCGCATAATCACATAAAATCTCATAGAAAGTTTATGCCCATTATTCCACAACTACCAAATAACAAAGCTTGTACTCAAACCCTTAGACCAAAATTGATGGGTGGGAAATTATTTCCAGCAGGACGCTTAAAAAATTCTAAACCAAAATTAAAACTTTAGTTCTCATCCTTCAGAGAGCGTCGCGACCACCAAACAGTATATCCATGTTTCAATTGCATTTACCTTAAATCACAAAATATATACTTATAAGATAAAATTGCACGACTCAGATATCGTTCTGCCACTAAACGCTTTGTCAGAAAAGAAAAAAGAGCTGTAAGAAGGTACAACCACAGGCTGAAAAAAAAACGAATTCAATCCAATGTTCCTTGAAGGGCAAATAGAAAATAAATCATACTGCAACTGATTCCGTTTACCTGCATAACTGTTGGTCACATCAACCGTCCCTTTGAAGGAGCTACCCAGGAGAACCCCAATCACGCGTTTCCTAGTGTCCTTGGCAACTCGGTTGTAGTTGTCGACGATGCTGAGAAGAACCAGCGGGTGGACGATCACCTTCTCGATCGGCCTCAACGAGATCTGCTGCGTCTTGATCACGTCCATCCCGACGTCAAAGAGGGCCAAGCAAACCCTAGTCAAGTTGGACACTTCGGTGCTCAATCTCTCTTCTCCGTCTGGGGTGGCGGTGATGGCACGGCAAGTGATCGACCGATAATAACCCGTCGCTGCGCCGCGGACGACCGCCTGGTTTTTACAGGGGCAGCCGGGCCCGCTCCCATCCCTATCCCTTGGTTGGGTGGGACTTGGGAAGACAGCGTCGTTGGGACTTGGCAGTGGGACCTGCTTTGTCACTAACCGCGCGTCTGGCGATTTGTGCCACGCGCATCCACCAGGGAAATTAGGAAACCCCCGAGAACAAAGGAAATCCAATCGAACGAGTCTAATGGGACTAAATTTGTGACGTGTCCGGCCATCGTCGAGATGCTGGGAGCGGCGATTGGGGTGTGCGGCTATACGCGCCACTGGCTCTGCTAGAATGGATTCTCCTTGGGGCCGAGGCCGGAGATGCTGAACCCGCCTGCGACTCTCACTCCCGGCATCCCACTTCTTCTTCCTCGGCCGGTCTGCCCACGCCCGCCGCCGCCCCGGGATCGCCACTGGACTGCATTTATGTGAGTTTCGTCCCCTCCTTTCCTCCGTTTTAACTTCAATAGGCCCTCTCCGGCAACTATTCCTGTTGGGGACTTCGGTTTGGGGGCTCACCCCAACCCATATCTTACAGGAAACTGGCAGGTGGGTCCATTTCGTTCATGGCTAATGTTATATCCTCCGAGTCTTGAGAGGCCCTTTGTTGGGGTTTCAGTGCTAGCCTACCTGGCATACGGAAAGGGCGGTTGCCGTTTTGTTTCGGCTTCATTGTTAGGACAGAAAACACCTTTTTTAAACGAACTGAAGGTTTTCAACATTTGATTCAAGTTGCAAGGTTGTTTTTCTCCAGTTTATTGGTGCAGAAATTTTAGATTAGTCCTTTAGTCTTCATTATCCACGCGGGAAATATAGTTAGTGATGTGGTACATGAGCCTGGAGAGTCGCGGCCGGAGTGCTGTGTGATAGACCCATTCCAAATAGGCTTAAAGTTTTCTATTTTGGTGTAAAAAGGTTAACTTTACAGGACAACAGTTAGGCCTCCAATCTTATGTCGAGCATAATGTTGGCCCCCTGGGAAAAATCATATAATTAAACTAAATGTAGTTGAAATGAGGATGTTGAGGTAGATGTATGGAGAGAAGTTTAGGGAGTGTAGTTTTGGGTGTAGACAAAGAAAATCAAAGGATGCTTGTGTAATAAGATTGGAGGAGATGCAAGTGGAAGAGGCTAAAAAAGGAAGAGGAAAACCTAAGAGGACTTGAATGAAGCTAATAAGGAAGAATATGATTACACTGGAGTATCTTTTACCAAAGAGTTGGCATAAAACAGGTTACAATGAAGATGTGACAACCTCAATTGGGAAATGACGCCTCTTGGTTATGATTGTGAATTTAATTTAGTCTTGGCTTCTAAGAAGTTCCCGTTTGATAGTATGTCACTAGTAAGTTTCTGTGAACCATATATCTGACTGGAAATATTAGTTGAAGTAGGTTAAAAATTACTTGGTAGAGGGTATTTGAGAAATATTAGAAACTTCCACTTCGAATTTATTTGCAGATAAATAATAGGAAGTGTTTCGTTTTCATGACATGTAACTATTCAAACATTACTACGTGTTAATTACTAAGCTATAACTGGGATATTTGTCGATTCCATCATGTTATGTGACTTTAACATATCAAAGTAACAAGTGATATTGCACTGAGTGGATTTAGGCAGATAGAAACTTTTTCTGTATTATAGGCAAATGTAGTTTTCTTCGAACTGTAGAATCTGTATGCCAACAAAAGCAAAAAATAGCTCTGGCATGTTTGCATTGACACAAAGTGGCTTGTGACTCTATGATATAGCACAGAACGCATCACAGAATGAAGTCAGTTGTGAATGAGGGGTGGGGCATTTCATTGAATAAATGTGTACTCCACTTATAGTCAGGGGTAGAATAGTAAAAATATGTTTCTCTCCAGCCAATAACAAAATTCCATTTGTCAGGCTAGTTACAACAGGTAGTGGAATTCGGAAGCAGAAGAATAAATAGGAGTAATCGGAAACTTGGAAGGAGCTTGTAATCAAATTGATTTACTGTAAGATCAGGGCTCCAGCTCTTCTCTTCGTTGATTCTCTTGAAATCGAGATTGGTCTTGAGGATTCAGACCTTTCATCTTTTGCCTTGAGGATTCAGGCATCTTTATCATTTCTTTGTGGATTTTGGTAACATAATCGGAGTTCATCTCATGTATCTCTGTTATGGTTGTCTGATCAATATATCTCAGAGTTTCTCCTTCTTCAAATCTGTTCTGTTTCTTTTTATTTCGTATAGAGCACTGCTTCACTCTAGTGATGGACACTATTAATCTGATGGATTTGCCAGTTTTATGATCTGCTATAATTAACTCCATTTTGTTGTGGTGTTTAGTTAACCTTATGAATCTTCATTCGAGGTTCTTGACCTACTTTTATGTTTTACATGGCTGATTGTATGGCTGAATTTTTGCAGTTTCCTTTTTTGAAAGACTTTGCCTTTTACTTGAAATGGCATCTCAAACACCTATTGCTGCACAGAATGAAAATCTGCACATCTATGGAGGTATTTCTTATGTGGGCTACAGCATGTATTTTCATATTATTAAGGTCACTTCAGAAGGTGATGAGAATGCTTCCAAGTGTAGTTATGGAATTCCTATTTAACTTTATATGTATTTGTAGGAAAGGGTGGTGTAGCAGGGGCGAAGGCAAATATGCCCAAATCAGAGCACAGGGGTAGGAATAATCGCAAGGCTTTAGCTGATATCTCGAAGGCAAGAAAGCCTTCAATCTTAGGTACCTTCAAGGTTCCTGTAAAAGAAAAGCCCGCAATTCGAGACAATGGTAATCTGAAAAGTTTATCAAAAAACAGTGATTTGACTGAAGAGCAGATAAGGAAATGCCATGAATGGGCTGATGAAGGGATAGAGTATGTACACTTCTCAGGGAATGATTTGCTGACACTTCAACAAGATATTGCTAAGCAACGTGAGGTTTGGTTATTTTTATCAGTAGCTTATTAAATCAGATAGTGTCGAGAATTTCCTTACCAACGAAAAAGTATTAATTTCGGGCCTTTCATTCTTAACTTCATGGTTTGTACTTCTTATTCCACTTGTGTACTTTTAGGTGTGGACCAGGAAGTTGAGTCAGTGATGTCAGCCATGAAAGGTTGGAGTGAGATGGCTCATGGCTTGGAAAGACCATTTCAGGTATGCTACCTGAGAATTTATTCATTTCTATTCCAAGGGATCTAAGTAAATGACATTATTTTTTGACTTTTGAATAATAAACGAATCAGGTTGATATTGTAAATTTTGATTTGGCTGAGTAATTCACATCTTAAGAGGCTTTGGTCGTGTTTGATCTAGTAGCTATGAGGGGTTTGCTAAAAATAAAAAGTTGTCATAAGTAGAACGGCGACCAAAGTGAATTTGGTTTCTAGCCTCAGCATTATATGGCTTGCGGTTTGGCTTCTAATTGTTCTTTTTGTGTTAAGCTCCTCACTTTTCTTCACTCAGCCAGGCATAAAAAACTTACTGCAAACTTATGAAAATGAGCACACACTTTGAGACATTAATCTGAGTAGGATTCAAATTAAAAAATGAGCCTAGATTAGGACCTAAAATTCAATGTTAAAACTCTGACATGGGAAATGGCAAAAAATGATGAAAATTAATAATTTAAAAAGCATGCCTAGTCTGTTTTAGTTACGTTCTCAAGCAAGGATTGTTACACCTAATGGTGTATGGTTGATGAGTTCTTTTGAAGTAAGCAAATTAAGTAAGGAAGCCAAAATAATCATCATTAAACAATTTACCCCATTATGTGTTTTTTTAATTCTTGAGTCCAATCTGTCATCAGTCCATTCCATCATTGTGTGCAACTTTGAGTCCTTTCCATGGATTTATTGGTCTTCCTCCATCCCTTGAGGAACTTCTTTAGTCAACTGGTCTTCCAGCCCTGTTGGAACACGGATCAGCCATGAAAATGTTCATAATGACTTCCAATCAGGGTGGCCCTTTTCCATCTTTGAGCTTCCTAGGATGTTACTTCTTTTAAATTTATACCGCAAGTCTTGGGCTTAGAGTTGTGAAAGATGAAAAACATGATGTAGTTAAAATGGTAGGGTAAGTGGGATGTATTTTTTACTTTTGATGAAAATGAAATAATTAGAGGAATTTCTCTTTCTTTTAAAGATCTCATTGATCCTAACTGAAATATGGAGGTGCTTAGCTCAAACTTCTTGATATGATTTTGTTTTTTAATTTTTATTTAGTAATTGTATATCAATAAATCTTTGTTGTTTAAAGCTGTATAGGTGTAGAGTTTCTGTTGTCTGGTTATTGCAAGTATATCCTGATCACTATGCTTCAGGATGTAGTAAAGCAAACAGAAGAATTTAAGGAGTTGGAGTTAGAACCTGAGGTGTTGCTTTCGTATACTTGCTCAAGCTTACTGTCAGGTAACATTTTCTTTTCTTTTCTAGTATTCTATTCCCCTACTAATGCACAAGACTTTATCGTTCCATTTCTTCTGAATCTCTCTGTCCATGATCTGTGCGAGCTATCAGACACTGCTGAAACTGAGGACCTGTTTCTAGAAGATGTAAATGACCTGATTCCTTTTCGAGATTACTTGACCGAGTTTAAGCTGAAAGAGGCGGAAGGTGAAGGTGTTTGAAGTTGATAGAACTCGTCCTCCCTCCCAGACTCTGTTTTATATGTGTTCGTTCTGTTGTATTCTATTGTTCTCTTTTTTGTCTTTTCTTTTTTCTTTTTTCCTTGTCAAGACAGTTGAAGTATATGATTAGAGACTGTCGCAGTTTCTTTTCCTGAACTCAATGAAACATCATTTATCTTTCTTAAATAAACTTCTGTTTGCAATGTAAACTGGTCCTGGTCGTGATGGGGTCCTGCAGTAATTTATAACTTCACAATTTAATCCATTAGGAAGCAAACTTATTTGTAACTAAGTAACTAACTGGGTTCTTTTACATTATCCTGTTGGTATGATGCACCAGATTTCTACGAACTAACTTGGCTCTTTTCCATTTAATCATACCTTTTAATACTGAATTCCCTTTTGTTTTCTTAAAAATAAGGATATACACGAAAAAATGTGAAAATGAACAACTTTAGTCTGCACTCTTTGGTGTCCAACAGATACACCCTTAATAGAACGTAATTGATAATAATCAGAAAAAAAATTCGTGACCGTAAAAATTATTAAATGAAACTTTCTAGCTTGCTCATCCAATCCAGCAGGTTATGTATGGAGATGCTGAACGCATCATCAAATTTCTCAAAAGCAGAATCTGAATCGCCATAAACCAAGCCGGGAAGTAGCTCATAAACAATGAATCTCCTCATCTCTTCCCTCTCCTTCACAGAAACCTTGCTGAGCATCTCCACCACCTCCACCTTATTGCTCTTGACATCCTCTTTATCTATATACACCGAATACTTGGTGTAATTCTCCGGCAAGTGCCATGGATACTGATAGTAAGCAGTGAACGGATCAAACAGCACCGGGATACAGCCTGAAACCAGAGAATCAAATACTGACTTCCTCGTCGGGCTGTCTCCTGGTGGTTGCAGACAGAACTCGGAAGTGGCAAAGAGCTCGACGACCGACTCCGGCTGCCTGCACTCCCCGGCATGGCAATCAAGTAATCGACAATGTTCACCACTGGACTTGCACTGCTCGATCAACAACGACCTGATGTTCTCGGGTGCTCCGGGGCGGGCGCCTCCGGCGAAGCTGACTAGGTGGCGGCGCTCTGAGGCAATGAGCTTCGACTGCCAGTCGACAATTTCCCGGTCTGAGCGGGGGTGGAAATGGGTCGGGTGCGGGACTCCTACGTCGTTGAGGTGCCATGGCTGTCTCTCAATTAGAAGCTTCACTGGATTCTGCATTTGGTCGAGCTCTAGGAAGTTGGTCCCCCAGGAATTATTCATCTTTCTTCTGAAGTCCCATGATATCTTCCCCAGTACAAACACATGATCCTTCCCAGCATTCCTTCGCCAGGGTTTCTGCATTTCCAGCCACTTGACAAGCTCTAGCCCTAGACCATCTTTAACTTCATCTGACGCATTCTTGAAGTGCCACCTTAAGATGTCAATGCCACCATAGAATGGGACGTAGAAGAGCTTGGCTTCATCTGCGTTGTAGACTCTGCATGGATGCTTGTTAATTCTTGAATGGAATATTGGCTCGAGCGAGTACTGGTGGGTCTCGTACCATCTCTCTCCCAGCTCTGGGATTGCCTTCCCCATGGCATTGTTGGTGAAGTACTGGCAAAAATCCACCCATGGAAGCAAGTTCCCGCATTGTTCCACCAACTCTTTGTTGAACTTGAGAGGCAACTCGTATACGAAGACCCCCCTTCCCTGGCAAGTTCTGATCGACCCATTATGTCTTCCTGATCTTGAAGAAGATCGGAGAACCTGCATTTGGTCCTTCACCATGTTTACAGCGATGGCTATCTCCTCCTGCACCACATTACCTTGGTAAAGCTGCTGCTGTGCCATATTGGTCTTGTTCATATTCATCCCATCAATCTCTACATAGATGTCAGTAGTACTGGTGGCGTTGGCAGTGATATTGCGAAGACCATAGTCTTCATTCTGGATTAAGAGTTGACGGTAGTCTGGCCGTTTGCCGGCGGAGAGGCAGTAGAGGTTGAGCTTACGGGAGGAGATGCAGACGTGAAAGAAGGAGACGGAGAGGAAAGTCGAGGAGCACCAGAAGACGATTAAAATCAATAGGAGGAAAAGTGGGGGGATGGGGACCGGTCGTCGGACGAGAAGATTGAACAAGCCGGAGCTGGAGGCCTTGGTGATTGTGTTGGCTTGCCTGCTGGCTTTTTTGCGGGAGAGGGAGACCGCCATTTGGACGCAGCCGGGAGGGTAGACCTTTCTCTGTTTGCTCCATCACCTCCGTTTTTGCTGGTCTTTCTATCGGTGGGGAGGAGAGGGCCGAACTCCTTGAACATGGGATTCACGTCCTCACGTCGTGAATTGTTCTTCAATGATCAAAACTATTTAAGTTCTTCTTGCTCTGTGTTTTGTTTAATCATGTGTTTTGCATACGTTATTATTTGGTTGAGTAGAGATGGTGGAGATCACATCTGTGCATATGAGGAAAAAAAAACTTCTGATAGCCTTCCTTGCATAAACATTATTAAAAAATTTGTAACCGATCCGTTTAGAATAAAATAATATTTTTTAAAATATTATTATTTTTAAAATTATATATATATATATATATATATATATATATATATATATATATATATATAAATTAATATTTATAACTTTATTAAAGTCGGGTGGTTGTATCACCTAAACCCTATTGCATCACTCAAAACTTGAACCTTACTCTAATAATTATTTGAGTTAAATTTTAAAAATTAAATCAGACCAATTAAATTCGGGTTAGGTTTTACTATATAGGAAAATTTTTACATAGTGCCCTCAATTCCATATTAATTTTATATAATTTAAGGTGGCAAGTTTTTAATTAAATAATATTTATAATAAATTTCATATTTTCAGATAACGATAATTACGTAAGTTTTTTTTGTTAATACCTAAATTACCCCTTTCCTTTTATTTTTTTCTCTGTGTTATACATTTCCCGTTTGACTAGGGAAGGGGAAAAGCCAAAGCCGTGGGCTCTGTTATTTGTTTGTCATCGGAATAGCGTAGTGTTGCCCCTCTTCAGCCTTTTGGGTGCCTTGGAAATTGAGCTCTGTGTAGAGGCGGGCTTCATATAAATTCTCGCAATTGGGTAGTTTGAAAGAATCATTTGATGTTAATTGGATTGTCTATTCGTTGGTTGGTGCCCAATTTTGTATCTAGCTCAAGGATTGTGTTTCTTGAACTTTTCTTGTCTTTTCCATCTTGGTCTATCAGTTGCGACAAGTTATCATCCCGGTCTTTTCGTCCTTTCGTTTGAATTTCCAGGTTCGTTTCTAATTCACATCCTAAACTGTTTGTTGTATTTTTGCATATGATGGAACAATATCCTTTGATCAAGCTTTTGAAAGCTTTAGGTTTTTAAAGAGATTGAGTTTGCTTACCGATATCTCCATCATTCGGTCTATCATTTTGCTAATGCCTTTTGCATGCTTGCCAGCTTTCATGGATCTCAATCACATGCTTTCTGTCACAGCACCCCGATGGTAGGGTGCAAGCATAGTATATTTATATTTAGAATTTATTCATTGTATCTTGTATAATTGATTTCAAGTGAATAGAAAAATGCAGTGCCTTGATTGTCCATTCCAAATCATGGTTAAGGTCAAATTTGTATAGATACAATTAATATATTGCTAAAAAGTGAACACTGAAACAGCCATTGTAGCATTATTTTATTTTTACTATTTGACAATCGCTGGCCATCTTTCTAACTACACTGTTTGACCCACAAATAGCATGATCAACTTACTGTAGCCCTTGCAAGAATTTGATTTATGCTCTAGTCTAAATAGGGATTGGGAAAAGTTGGGGCTCTATTATTTGTTTGCCATTGGAATAGGGAAGTGCCACCGCTCTTCCGCCTTTTGGGTGGCTTGGATATCAAGCTCTGCATGGAGGCAGGCTTCATATAAGTTCCCGCAACTGGGCAGTTTGAAAGAATAGTTCGATGTTAATTGGACTGTCTGTTTGTCGGTTGGTGCCCAATTTTCGTATCCAGCTCAAGTATTGCATTTTTGGAACTTTTCTTGCATTTTCCATCTTGGTCTATCAGTTGCGTGCCTTAGATCGACGAGTTATCATCGCGATCGTTTCGTCCTTTTGTTTGAATTTTAAGGTTCATTTTTTATTCACATCCTAAATTGTTTATTGTGTTTTTGCATAGGATGGAACAATTTTATGTGTGATTTTGATAGGGCAACAGGCTTCTTTGTGAATTATTTCTATCTTGTTATCTACTTTGCTTGAATCAATCTCTTTGACAAATCTTTCTTGATCCTGTTAATGAAAAAAAAGTCCCAAACCGTGGCCGAGAGTTATTTGGGATGGTTGTATTATAGATTTGGAATGCAATACTCATTTTCTTTTTGCCGAATTAGACCGAGAGGATACTCTTTATTATTGCAATTTTTGCTGTGACGGGAATTCAACACGTTCAGTTATGTTTGAACCATTTCTCTAGTGCTGTTTATGTGGGTAAGCCTTCCAGGAATGACTAGTTTGAGAAGCAGACAATGGGTACTATTGACATATAAATCCATATTCCTTTCATAGTAACATGAAATGAAAGAATTAAATAATTTTGACGAGACAACAAATAATGGCATGTGTTAAAGGTCAGGATCAAAATTTAGACTGTTACATGCAATATGGTGAGCATTGTGATTAATTTATCTTCCACCACACAATGCTAACACCAACCAAACAATTATCTATTAGAATTTGAACCAGAGGATTATAGGAAGAATTTTACATTATTTTGTAGTGACACGACTAGTTGTTGTTTAAATTTTAATTGTAGGAGTGATTTGAGTTTTTTTAAAATTTACGCATTTCATACTTATTTTTTAGATTCACTGTCATCATTGAATCCATTTTTAATTTTCAATTCTTTGACTTCTCTATATCATGATTGAGTTCTTTTTGCCAAATGAAACTTACTTCTGTGGGATATGTTAAGCTGCATCATGGATGTCATTTAGTAAATTAACTGCCATAAGTAACAGTACTCAATAGGTCATTGATTCTTCAGATAGAAGTTTAGTTCTTCTAAATTCAACTTTTTTTGTAGACATTTTAGCCACCTAGCTCAGAGAGTGTCAGTTTATCATATAGGCTGACTTCACAATTCAGTCAAGTTGTTAGATGCATTTAACAAGTTATAATTTTTGAAATGTTGTGTACTAGTTTCTTTTTTTTATATTTGTAACAATGTATGATGGATCATGTTACTATTGTAATAATTATTAGATGAATTATTATCCTAAAACCTGTTGTTTTCTAGAATGTCTAACTTGATAAACAGAGTTAAAAGCACCATAATTTTCTTCATTTGGTAGTGTAATGTTGAAACATATTAATGTTCTTGATCTTAACATGTTTGGTACTAAATTGGGAGTTTGGACCTAGAGATTATTATCTTAATGTTTTTGGTAGTGTCAATTTTTAAATTATATTTTCTTTTTTGTAGGTCAATGGATCATTTCCTTCTTTTTTGTTGCAATTACGACAAGCATAATGTTGTTATACGAGTTCCACATTTTTCCACCTATAAGGACTTTATTCAATTGATTTGCAATAGATGGAGACAATTAAATACTTATTCTCTTACTTTATCTTTCTTCTTTTCTGATCATTCGGATTATATGCTTGAGAATGATAATGATTTGCAAAATTTATTCTTCCTTACTTCTGAATTGGGCAAAAAAAAAGTTTATGTATCTATTATTGTTATTTCAAATATTCTTCTTCAGCATGGTGAGAGTAGTGTGTAGGGTGTTAATTTGCTATCTACTAATATACAAAGTAGTAATGATACAATATTTTTTGAGTCGATTATTGATGAAGAACCTGATATGATTTATATTACTTCCTCAAATAAAGGTAAATCAATTTTGACTGAGAAGTGGTGTGATGAAATTAAATACATTAGATAAAAGTTTGAAAGAGGTGTTCAAGAATTTAAGCATTCTCTATGTCATTATGTTGTTGAAGTTGGTTCTGAATTTAAGTATTTCTATAATGGGCCCAATAAGGTTACGACTGAATACAAATATAAGGATATCAATGGTTATCAGTGGTATGTTCATGCTACAAAAGATTATGTAAATGACTTTTTCTACATACATATTTTAAATAATGTTCACACTCGTGGTATGATTATGTGTAAGAAGAAAAATTCGAGAATGTCTGCTGATGTTGTGTCTAAAGAATTAATTATTAGATTAAGTGAAAAGTAACCATCTTATTTATCCCATTGATGTGGTTAAATATTTTGACATAAATTATGGAATTGATATTTCTTATCAATTCGCATTTAAAAGTGTTCAGAAAGCTCAAAGTGAGTTATTTGGAGATAGTTTTAAGTCTTATAAACAACTTTCTTTATATGTTGAGTTAGCAAGGAAGAGTAATCCTGATAGTCACATGTCACTGGAGGTTGATAATGAAGGTAATCATTTTAAAAGAGTTTTCATTTTATTTTACGCATGTATATGTGGGTTTTAATATTGTCGTCCTATTTTGTATTTAGATGGAACAAGGCAAGCAGCTTTAGGGGTTGACAATCCCGACCTCTTACATTTCCTATGTGGAAAATTTGACTGTGTCTTGCCTTCGTGGCCTTGATCGTGTCCTACCTGTATGGCAATACTTGTGTTTACTCCTTGATGGAGGCATTCACCATTTATATTGATGTATATTTATTATGAATGCTATGCATGATTGTGTATCATGTGTTTGATACGTTTGTCATGCAGGGTGAATGAGATTGATGTGATATGAATACATAATTAGAAATGGTATAATTGAGACAATATTATGCAGATTTATGTGATATGAATGCATGATTAGAAAGTATGTGATTGAGACACTATTATATAGGTTTATATGATATGAATGCATGATTAAAAAATGGTATAGCATGTTAATTTTGAATCTGAATTGCTACATTGCCATGTCGTTATGTTTTCTGATTATTATAGTTGTATTCAAATTATTATTGAGTTTTTGTACTCACCCTACTTTCTTTGTTTTGTTTTGGGGCTGCATGGCGTGACATGCAGTCGGACAGGATCCTCTTTATGAGGAGAGGTCAGGGAAAGCTTGAGAGTAGGAGTTGAGGCCCCTAGACCTTGCATGTTTTTATGATTATTTTGTTTTGATGATAGAACCTTGTGGAGTGGTTCTTGTTCCAGACTTGTAATATATTATATATTTAGTGTTATTTGAGACCTTGTTTTGAGCCAAATGTGTTGGCTATGGATTATTACGACGTGGGTTTGAGATTTATGGTTTAATTTAGGGTTTAAATAATTTTTTTAGTTCTACATATTTACTCATGCTCAAAGTAGTGTGTAACTCCGTTAATTAGACCGCCCGTTGTAAGGGCATAAGTCTTCTGCTATTTCTTTAACTGTTTTCAATACCGTCGCCCCCGTGCGCTGGATTAGCCCTTGGACCGGGTTCAGCTCGGGTTGGGCAGTGTCAGGGCGTGACAATTCAATCCATTATGAAAGCATAAAACTACTGTTTTACCTCTCTTCTCCAAGCCTGAATATTCAAAATCTCATTTTTAGGCTTCTAAAACCCTAGATCTAATGTTTACTTTTGATTTTTTAAAGCTAAATTGAGATTAGTTGTGTGTTAACTTAAAATCATGTGTTTGGAAGGTGTTGGAGGAGATTGAAGGTTCATTTCGACCCAAATCAACAAGGAAAAGTAATGGGTTCTTTAATCTCAACTTTGGGTAGTAAAAATCTCAGTTTTTATGATGTTATTTGAAGTGAATTTTGCTTGATTTGACCTATAATGGTGGGTTTAATAAATGCTAATCTTTGACTTCGATTTCTTAGGGTTTTGTCTTAGAATAATTTGGATTAGTATTCTGGAAGGTTTGATGAGTTTTTTATAGTGTTTGATACTATGGATGGAAGTTTTAAAGTATTTTCATGGTGTCTCAGTTTTAATTTTCGAAATGAAGAAGAAGGTCAGAACTGCTTTGTTGGCGATTGAATGGCCTACCAGGCCGATCGATCGGCTACACTATATTTTCAGCTTATTTTCAGTTTAGTTGATTGAATGGCCTTGTAGGGCAATCAAACGGCGACATGACAGTTTTTGCTATTTTTGAAACTTGTGCACATTTCTATGTTTTACTCTATTTGATGATTCTAATGGTTATGAGAGGTGTGTTATGATGAAATTAGGCTATTGGAGGTGTAAAATTGATGATAGAAGTTTATGGAATGTGTTTAAGTATGGTCATGTGGTATTATATTATGTTGATATTAAAAATTTTGGAATTCTTATAATTAGAATATGTTTCTAGTAAGGATATTATATGAAAAATGGTGAGATGTGTTCTCTTATAATGAGGATGGTTTATGGGTAATGGATGTGATTGTGTTGTGGCTTAATGTGTGAAAAAATCATGTATGTGGGAGTGAACGTTTGATTTCACATGGATGAATTTAAGCTTTATGGTAGATTTCACTTTAATTTCAATTTGGAATCATTGTTTTAAATGTCTTATGAGTTTACATCAAGCATTGGTTATGTGCTTAGAATATGCATGAATATACACTCGTATGGGGAATCTACTATGAAATTATAGTTAATTATGTTTTGATTATGATGCATGAGGGGACTAATTGGGAACACGTTCAATGTGTTGGAACCCTCGTAGACTTTTGCTGACGGATGTATCATGATATCATGCTGTAACGACCCATTTTTCGGTTACGCTTAACCCGGGTGGGTTAAGGGTAATTCGGTAATTTTGTGATTAAGTGTCGAGGGTTTTAAGGGATGAAACCCCTGTGGATGGGTAGAGCTCGGAGTAACGAGCGTGACAAATCAATGAACACGTAAAACGGAGGTCGGGAGCGAAAGCTATGGCCTAGGGAAGCGTGCCGCATGGGCGGGGCCTACTCAAAAAGAGCGGGATAACCTACCCTTGTGTGGTCTTGTATCGAAGGGCTTGTTAATAAGAATCCATCGGTATGTAGAACGCGCGATTCCGACTTCGGGGTAAGAAGATATCATGCGTTGAAGTTTAGGATAATTTTGGATTAAAATAATATGGAAAATATTATTTTAATCACGTAAAAACAAATTAGCTGGCGTCAGCGCTGACGCCAGCAGCCACGTCAGCGGCGCTGCCCGACGCGCGTTGCGGCGCCGCGTGGCGGGGGGCCCGCGGGCCCGCACGGTGACCCGCGCGGACGCGGGACGGGGCCCACGTCACGGGCCGGCTCCCGTGCGACGCGCGGGAGCCAGGCGTCGGCCCGTGCGTCGCGGGGCGCATCTACGGGACGCGGGGCGCATCCGCGGGACGCGAGCACAGCACGCGGCCAGTGCGTCGCGCACCGCGTAGGCGCACGACGTGTGGTGCGCGCGCCCCGGGGGCGTCTCGCATGCCTTCGGTTCTTCCTCTATAAATACGAGATCCCGTTCTATTTTCGGAGGGGGGGGAGTTTCTAGACTCATTCGGAGTCCGTTTTCTTCCGTTCTTGAGGCGTTCCTAGCTAATTCGAGGGTGATCTACGCAATGACATGGTCCATTCCTCGAGTTGGTGCTCCTATAAGGGAGGAACGACCCGGGGCAAGAGGAGGCTCTGTCCGCCGCCCTCCTGCCCCGAGAGTGAGATGGCCCGCAGAGAGAGGAGGCTCCGTCCTCCGTTACCGGGCCAGATCAAGGGAAGTGGCCCGATGTAGGGGAGGCTCCATTCTCCACCGAAGGGCCACGACGTGTGAGGGACACCCCGAGTAGGGGAGGTTCTGTCCGTCGCCCATGGGCGCATAAAACGAGAAGTCTCCGGGAAAGGGGAGAGTTGGTTGGGTTGTCTTTTGGTGCAAGACGATGAACGCATGGAGGCTAGAGGAGGCTCTGTCCGCTGTCTCCGGACCTGAAGGGGAGGATGCCCAGAAACGTGCATCCCGAATACCACTACCTCGTGAGACGTCAGGGGAGTAAGGGTTTCTTACCTCTTATTTTAATTATAGAATGCATGTGCTAGTTATGATGTGTGATGTCTCGCTCTGGGTTAGAGTGAGACGGGTTGTGTGTGTGTTTATATGTGGTTATGCTATACTTATATGCATGATGTGTGCCGTCTCGCTCTGGTTTAGAGAGAGACGGGTTGTGTGTGTGTTCGGTCTCGGCTCAGTGATAGAGTGAGACCTATGATTGTGTTCCATCTCACTCTATGATAGAGCAAGACGTGTGATGCGTGTGGTCTCGGCTAAGTGATATAGCGAGACGTGTGATGTATGTGGTCTCAGCTCAGTGATGGAGCGAGACGAGTGATGTGTGGTCTCGGCTCAGTGATACAGCGAGATGTGTGATGTGTGGTCTTGCTCTAGGATAGAGTGAGGAATGTTGTGACGGTCTTGCTCTGGAGTAGAGTGAGGCATGTTGTGGTGGTTGTGTGGTGCTTGTCTCTATGATAGAGCGAGATGTTCGTTGCCGATGTTTTATCGGGTTTTCATATTGGTTGTGTGGTGCTCCTCTCTATGATAGAGCAAGATGTGTGTTGCCGATGTTTTATTGGGTTTTCGTATTGGTTGTGTGGTGCTCGTCTCTATGATAGAGCGAGATGTGTGTTGCCGGTGTTTTCATATAACTCCGATTAAATATTTGGAGATACGTATTTTATATGTATGTATTTTTGGTGTGCCGGTTGTATGTAGTAGCTAATAGGCAGAACTACGTCCGGATCCGATCGTATCGGAGCAACATCGTGGATGTTATCCGATATGTACGTAGGCAACTAACGGCAATGCAACGTTGGCCCGGTCCGAATTAGTTATATAATTAGGCCAGTTCTTGCCTACACGCAATGGAGCACTAAAGTTCCGTATCACGTAGAGGAACATGAAGACTCTCGCACTCAGAGTGTGCTGCTTTTGGTTCTGGGTTTGGTTTTCATTGTCTTCATCGGTTTTTGGACCCCAGGCCCAGGTCGGTTTGCGGGTCGGGGCGTCACACATGCATCATGGATCGACTTCATGAATGAGGTTTTACCATTATTTCACTCAAAATTGATCAATTGTATGCAATGATTGAGATTGTGTGCCAGATTAATCGGTTGGCGAATTAATCAGAACTTGGTTGGTCCGAAAGGACATGTTTTTTATTTAAGTTCTTGTGTAGAACATGTATACTCTCTAGGTTGAGTCGAGTCAAATTGAGTCATATGAGGACAAGTTGTATATTTGTCTTGCGGTTGAGATTTATTGAGATAGTCACATCTAGACACTGAGCACCCAGAGTGGTATGCCTTCGTGTACCGGCTACTACGTGTTCTAGATTCCATATGTAAAAATTTGGACATTCTTGGTCAGATCGTCTTTGGCGAGCAAAACTGCTCTAGGTTCCCTATGTTAGAATTTGTACTTCCTGTATGGATTGTCCTTGGCAAGCATAGGGGTTGACTACCCCTATATCTTAGTTATGGAATTCGAACTATGTTCAGAGCAGAAAATGCCCTAGGTTTCCTGTTACGAAATCAGACTACGTTCAACCTTTGTGGCAACACTTGTGTTTACTCCTTGATGGTGGCATTCATCTTTTGTATTAATGCATGTTTATTATAAATGTAATACATGATTGTGTATCATGTGTTTGACACGTTTGTCGTCCAAGGTGAATGAGGCTGATGTGATATGAATGCATAATTAGAAATGGTGTGATTGAGACACTATTATGTAGGTTTATGTGATATGAATACATGATCAGAAAGTGTGTGAATGAGATACTATTATGCAGGTTTATGTGATATAAATATATAATCAAAAATTATGTGCTTAAGACACTATTATGCAAGTTTATGTGATATGAATAATTGATCAGAAAGTGTGTAAATGAGACACTATTGTGCAGGTTTATGTGATATAGTTGCATGATCAGAAAAGGGTGTGAAAGACACTTCTTATGTGATTTATGAGATTATCATGCTTAATTTGAGTAGATATGAACAAATACCTATGTGGAATGCATGTTAGGTTACAACTTGAATATTTATAACTTGACTTGATAGGTATG
Source organism: Saururus chinensis (assembly GCA_035235625.1). Classification (NCBI taxonomy): domain Eukaryota; kingdom Viridiplantae; phylum Streptophyta; class Magnoliopsida; order Piperales; family Saururaceae; genus Saururus; species Saururus chinensis. The sequence continues at coordinate 43,067,027 of CP141145.1, forward strand.
TCTTATGAAAGCTAGTTCTTACATTTATGGTTAAATAGGGATTTTAGCTAGTAAATAATCAGGAAGTAGTATAACATGTTAATTTTGGATCTGAATTGCTACATTGTCATGCCATTGTATTTTCTGATTATTATAGTTCTATTTAAACCATTGTTGAGTTTTTATACTCACCCTACTTTCCTTGTTTTGTTTTGGGGTTGCATGACGTGATATGCAATCGGACATGATCCTCTTTATGAGGAAAGGTCGGGGAGAGGTTGGGTGTAGGAATGGAGGCCACTAGATTTTGCATCTCTCTCATTATTTTGTTTTGATATTCGAACCCTTGTGGAGTAGTTCTTGTTTTCAGACTTGTGATATATCATATCTTTAGTGTTGTTTGAGACCTCGTTTTGGAGCCAAGTGTGTTGGTCATGGATTATTTGTATGTGGGTTTGAGATTTGTGATTTAATTTAGAGTTTAAGTAACTCTTCTGGTTCTACCTATTTACTCTTGCTCAATGTAGTGTGGTACTCCGTTAATTAGACCGCTCGTGGTAAGGACATAAGTTTTCTACTATTTCTTTAACCATTTTCAATATTGTCGGCCATGTGCGCTGGACCGGCCCTTGAACCGGGTTCGGATCAGGTCGGGCAGTGCCGGGGCGTGACAACACTATCATGCTATACCATGAAAATATATTATTAAATATTTAAAAATTTATAACATTTAATGTAGTTAACGCCTTATATTTTTATGATAATTTAGACAAGAGAATTTAATTAGAATTTTCAAAATTTTTCCTTGTACGAGTTTTCTTGCCTTTTTCAACCACAACACTATCATTTTGTCCCATGAAAATATATTATTAAATATTTAAATCATGAGGAATGTTATTTTCTTTTCATTACTTTTTTATATTTGAGATTTTTTAAATAAACTATTGTGTCATTATTGAGGTGCCCTACAAAACATTATGTTTTAGCATGACTGCCAATTATACATAATTAGCAAAGTTATATTTCGGGTGCTTATACAAATTCAATGGAAAAAATTTAAAGTGCAGTCTAACCCAACACCAAAATTTACCTGATAGGACTAGATTTTAAAATTTTCTTATTACTACAAGTGGAAAATGGCTTTACAAAACAACCAAATTCAAAACCAGAAGCATAAATAGCTTGAGTTTCTATATTGAGCATTCATCTATATATCTCAAGCATAATATTATTTTGCAAACAAAACCTCAAAGGTGGCAACATGACCAAATTTACATAGCATTTAGATGGTTATCAAAGAAAAAAAAGAACTTTGGAACAATTATTATAGAGACATTTTCTGCATTGTTGGAGCTCCATATCATCAGCCCACCACTGAGCTAGGCCATGAGCCTTTGAAAACTTTTGTGGTCCTTTGGTAATGACAAACAACTTTGCAGCAGGTAGTTCTTTCAAAATATTCCTTGCTTTTCTTGAAAATTTATGTGGATTCATTTCACCTTTTGTAGCCCATGCAGGCTAAGTATTAATTGTAGGGTGACTTCGACATCATTGCTTTCTCCTCCTCTTTCATCTTTTCTCAAGTTTTTACTCCTTCAGTTTGCCGCATTATAAGTTCCACTTCATCTTTTGGTACTTCCCTCTATCAGATGCCAAATAATAAGCAGTTATCATAATTCACAAAATTTTTATTAAATATTAAATAATGAACACATGGAGGTTTCTTCTTTCAATTCAACATATGCCTTGCAGCAATTGTATGACGGATCACCTTCAAGAGTTGAGCAATAATATGGCAGAATCAACTAGAAGTTTGTAACTCTGTAAATGCTCACCACTAGAAGGAGTTTCCTGTCTTTAAGCATTCTCAGTAAAATGTGCTCCGATTGTAGCTATCATATGAATGGCAGCCATAACATAGGGTGCCACAAATGACCATGATAAATAGCAGTGTGAAGAGAACAAAGTCTGATTCATCAACCATTTATTTTTGGATATATAAGACTAGAACAAAAGTTTGCTTCCTCAAGTAGTTCCAATCTCTAAAAAAACAACTTTTCAGAAGAATCAGACCCAAATTTTTTTTTTTACAATTTCCTAGCTAAAAATACTGAAAATGGCAAAAAGCAGAAAAGACATTCTCACCCACATGGTGCAAATCAAAACCAAAGCTTTAGAAAATTCACAATCCTCGCATTCCCACAAGAAAATTATGATATATCTCCAGCATCTGATATGACTACCACACCATTCTCAGACAACGTTTGGTCAACCAGAGCATGACCAAATTCTAAAGGTTTCTGCAATTTAACTTTCTCATATGTGAAACCATCTACTAGCTTTCCATCCCAGGCCTGCTTTGTATGTGATACAAGCCAGTCAGCACACCATGATGGCACTTAAGTAAATAAATCCCCTAAGTGCACTAGCACATGAATTATCTGCGACCTCAAAACATGTGGGCCTCCAATGGCCCAAGGCTCCCAATGAAAGCCCACAAAACTTGGTCCCATTCCTACATGTAGGCCATTCCATTCTAGACAAATTCGCATTGATTTAAAGGCTGGTGAGCTGAAATGTTACATGCTCAAATGGAAGGGCACCATGTGTTAGGACCAAATTGGTGGTCCCCAAGTAGGGTCATCTTTTCATCCCACTTGGCCCCACCATTATGGGTGCACTGTGGGGACCACATGAAGCAATTTGAAAATTATCCACTATGCAAGGGCTTGCAGGGGATTGCTATCCAATTTTATAATATAATCAACAACAAGAAGATGTTTTTGATGTGGCTACAAACGCTCAAACCATTCAGGTAACATATATGAAAGCAATTTCATAATTGTCCCCCACAAATTAAATTTGGAGACCTGTTTTTGAAATTGCTGCTGCTTCAACTTTCTCTCCTATAGCAATTTCTAATGATGAAATGTCCAAAATGCAGACCCTACTGATATGTTCCTTGAATATTTTTAGCATTTCAAGCCCTTGCTCTAAGTTCATCTGCACCATAAAAGAGCTAAAAGTTACTCATAACATTAAAATTAAAAAATACTCCCCAAATAAAGTAAAATCATTACATAAATCAATTACAGTAAAAAACATCTTAGATATCAATTGCGATTATGCTGCTCTTTGAAGTTCAGTGGAAGTTGCACAACATCATGATTAATTATGCAGCCCTTTGAAATCCACTGGAAATTGTTCCATGGCAACTTAATCCTGCTGCCCTTCAAAATTTATTAGAAATTTCATGGCAGCATGATCATGCTGCACTTCATTTCCAGTTGATTTCAAAGGGTAGCAGGATTATGCTACCCTGTAGAAAATGAATGGCAGCATGATCATGCTACCCCTTTGAAATCAATTGAAAGATGAAGGGCAACATGATCATGGTGCCCCTTTGAAATCTAATGAAATGTGCAAGGTAGCATGATCACTCATGTTGCCCTTTGAAATTTAGTGGAAAATGAAGGGCAGCATGATCATGTTGCACCCGTTATACACCTATATTTAGTATAATTCTCAAACTCCATAAACAATAGTTGTCTAAAAAACCACTTTAAAAAATTTCATTTTTGCAACTAATTCTACAGTGCACAACATGCGAATGAAAAAAACTATTTATACATATATTAGATAAAACTGATAAAACATGAGGGCAATATAAACATATTACGAGGAAAATGAGTACCAAATGCAGCCATTGAAACATAACTGGATCAAATCCAATAATTCAAAATCAATTAAATAGTACTCACATTTGGGGGCAAAAAGGATAGCATGATCATGTTGCCCATTTTAGACTTTATTTCAAATGGCAAACAACAACATGATAATGTTGCCATTTGAAATCAAGAAAATACGCAAACAAATTAACATATCTATAATAAAATCAAAGCAAAAAGAGAAACAATGGAGACATACGTTAAAATTCCCCTAAAATGGAAAAAAAGTGAAAAAAAATATATAACATACTTCAAAGAAAAGTGTGGAGAAGAAATTTGCCAAATGATTGAAGAGAGAGTCATCGAAGGAATGAAGATAGAGTCGCCGGAGGACTAAAGAGATAGTCGCAGAGCGACTGAAGACAAAGTCGCTGGAGGACTGAAGAGAGAGTCGCTGGAGGATAAATGAGCAAATCATCAGAGAATGAACGATATAATCATTAGAGAATGGAAGAAAGAACTGTTGGAGGTTGGAGGACTAAATCGCCGAAAGAGGGAGGAGAAAATTGCCGAAGTAAATCACCATAAGAGGAGGAAATTTCGGAGATCTGATATGAAATTGACAGAGGAGTAGAGCAAAAAGGATTTACAAGGGTGGGTATTTTTGTCCATTTACACAACTACCACCATTAATGACGTTTTATGATAAGTAAATTTATTAATGAAGATTTTTGTAATTACTATATTTTCTTTATCGTAAATTCGTTATGTGTTAATGCCCCTATTATATATACCCAATTTAAGTAACATCCCTGTACACATACAACTTGATTTGATGTTCTCATACATGAGATGTGGGCAGTCTCGAGGGAAAGTCCCGCGTCATTGGCTTCAAGCGACAAATTACGTCGCACTACGGTCGGTCAATTAAGCATGAACCCATATAGAATAAAAGTTGTGCTTTATTAACACATCCATCATTTTTTTTATAAATCCTGCTTAATGTTTACCCCTTTGAGCTTGTTGGTGCAGGCCTGCCAATGGATTACCTAGGTCCTAGGCGTTAAGTTCTGTTGGCAAGGACCTTCTTCTAGATGAACTCACAAGAATGGCATCGAGGGTCCTAAGGCTGATGTTTCACTAACATACGGAGCCCGTTAATCACGAAATTTTAGCTCATTCATATGGGCCAAGTTATGGGCTTTTAGACCTACTCTCAGAACGTCCTCTTCCTATCCGCTTTAGCCCATAGCGGCCACCTCTAACTGTGTGCTACAGCTAGTAATTTTACAGTAGGAGCTGTCAATTTTTATGATGCATAATGCAAATATTTGTATATGTTTATTATTATACTCTTTTTTTTATATTAATAGCTCTATTTTTAATTTTTATAATTTTTTATCAAAATGGTAATCACCATCTCTCTTCCGCCTCTAACACAAAATAATTTTCTGGTTAAAAACTACCATGGAAACAAAACACCGATCTAGGTGTTTCACTTTTGTGGAACTTCGGGTTGGGTAATTTGCTTACCCTGCGGTTAACGTACTCCTGAACAGCTATACCACCTCCTGGGTCCCGCCATCGTCCGAGTAGAGCGTCTGGTCTAAGTTCAGGAAGCCCCTCAGGTTGACCAGCTCCTCCTCTCCTCCGGTACACCCGCTCCGGCACTCTCCATTTCTTCCTCTCGCACCACCCGTAACCGAATCAGCCCCCCAAGCTTTCCCCAATGGTGGTTCTTTGTTTGCCTTTCTGGCGTCCGACTCCTTTTTGCACCATGCGGAGCCTGTCTCTCACCTAGTCTCCACCCGCCCCAGTGTCGCTAATTGCCAGGCGAAAAAAGTTTATTCAGCACTTGCACTTGCAGGCCGCCACTTTCCCAGCCCACAATTCCCCCTTCGCACGACAACTAATTTAAAACCCTATTGCCCCTCAAATTGCCCGGCGGCCCCAAAACAATCTCGCCCGTTGCATTCCTGCACCTTTTCAGATTTGGGTGTTCCACGTAGGGGTTGAAGATGAAGCCGGATTCGCAAGCACTCATGCTGACGCACGAGGCGTCTAAATCGGCTCTCCCGCCTGTCCCAGCGCCTCCCGCCGAGAGTGCAGTTGTAGAATATAAGAAGTTCAATCTTCTCAAAGAGGAGGAGGAGGATCTCGAGGTCAAGCTTCGAAGGATTGTTGATAATGTCCCAGTCCACGTCAGTAACACTTCCGGCAGTTCTGCTGGTTCTGGTTCTGGTGATTTCCACCAAGTATGTGGCTCTTTTTTCAGTTTTTCGCTCCAATTCATTCATCTCCATATGTTTGACTCTCGGAGTGGCAGTGAAGAGACGAGGAATAGAAAGATGTTAAATTTCCCGAAGGCCGCATGGGAGGAGGAAGCATAGCAGGGCAGTTAGTGAGTTTTCGTAAACGTGAGAAGCATTTAAATTGAGCCGAATGGAGTAATTAATGTAGAATATGTCTTTTTTTTCTATTGGAGCTATTAATATAGACGAGTATTATTTATGTTAATATTTACTAGTGTATGGCCCCTACAGCTTCTATTCATGGCAGACATCCTCTAGAAGGACCGTAAACTTTTCCTACACGGTGAGAATGGAATTTAAATATTTTTTGCTCAATAAATTTTAGAGGAACTTCTTATTTAGCTATTTCAAGAAAATCGAAGAAAAAAAGAGAAAAGGGAACAAAGAACAAAGAAAGAAGAACCTCAATTACAAATGTGATCTACTACTTAAGAGGAGAAAAGGCTAAAAGTGATGTGGAGAAATATGACGATAAGAATACATTAAGGGGTTGTTTGAGTATAAAATTTCTATAAGATTGTAGCTATTATGTCTGAAATAATTAGAATAGTAGTTCACTGCAAAAGGTAACTGATTTCATGCTATTTTTAGTAGGAATTGACCGAAATCACTGAATAATCTTATAAGATGATTCTATTAATTCTAGCTCTTAACCTACATTTTTTTTAAAATAATATTATTATTTTTTAATTGTTACTCTTTATATTGATTTAAACCTTAAGAAATGTGTCATATAAATAAAAAATTATTTAATTATATAAGATCTTATTAGATAAAGCTCGAATTTAAGAGTAGAACACTATCAAGAAACTATATATCCAAGTTTAGAAGAAAGAGTTGTTAATTTAAAATTTTAAAATGGGTTTGATACAACATTGAAAATTATTCTAAATTTTTTTATTACCAAACGTATTAGAATTAATTAAAATAATTACTTCTATTTAAAAAAATTTATTTCCATTTTTTTTAAAAAAAATACTTCCAAACAAACCATAAGTAAGAACTTTCCGTGACCAAAGTTCACGAAGGCATATAAATGCTTAGCATGATATGCACGGAATATGGTAGCTATGTACTATTTTAGACTAGGCTCCATGACCTTTATATATCATGGTACATAACTATCATGTTGGGATAAGGTATGGTCAGCAAAAATGGGCTTATGAAGAGGGTGGGTTTTGGCCTTAAGATTTAAGATAATAAATAATTAATCCGTCTTATATTAATAATTTTATTTAATTTTTTAATATAAAAAAATAATTTATTTTAAAAGATTAGATAGAGTAATTAATATAAAACGGAAAGAAGATTTTCTTGTTACACTGCTCTTGTAAAAATTAAGTGGCTATGCGAAGGCATTGTTTAGGAAACAATTGAACAATTTCTAAGTACCCATTATTTATTGTTCTATGCAAAATTAATTTTAAACCTTTATATTTCATAAAAAAAAATTAATTTTATATAGATCACACGTCTCCTTGGCAGCTAAATTGTTTGCTTATAGGCTCTAGCAAGGCGTTTCTAAATGGAAAATGCTTTTCTTAATCAATTATCAATAATTCCATGGACTTTAAAAAACTTGCCGACAAGTGAAGCGTCATTACTGAGAACATTCCTGGCTTTTTAAGCATCTCGAGCTAAGAGACATTAGAGATAAATATTTTTTTATAGAGATAAAGATATAATGAGATCCATAAGTAGGTTGATCTTAGAAGTAATACTTAAAATTCCTTCTGCTAAAAAAACATACATGGAATTCCAGCGATAAAGCGCTACCACTTTGCAGTTTTATCGGAGAGCAGAAAGCTAAAAGCCATGAAGTTTTCAGGATGCTCGAGGAAGTGCAAACAGAAGCATATCAGATATAACTGCGAAATAGGATTGGAATGGCTCAGTTTCTTTGCACACTTTGTCAGAGCTCAGAACCTAACAAGTGAAGCTTTGCTTTCTCTCCGTAAAGTTGGTCATTTCATATGTTCATTTGTGCAACACATGCGAAAATTTTCCTATCATACTCAAAACGTACTCAAACGCAACTCTAGCGGCGGATAATCCTTCCCAAGCGTGTACGAGAACGTAGTCTCATTCATCTCCTTCCTCGGTCTCCACCAAAGCTTCTCCGCTTCTTCGCATGCTGAGTTAATTGGAAATAGCTGCAGCGTCTCGATCACTCTCTCTTTCTCAGTAATCATTTCTCCATGTTCCCCGCAATCTGAAAAGAAAAAAGATTAAAAGCCATGATTATTAATTCGTTATGGTCGATTGAGAATATGGGCCGGATGTACATAGAAGATGTTCTCGTAAGGTAGGCTAGTTCACGTACGTACGTTTAATGGGGGCGAAGTGGTCATGGGCGAGTTGGTTAATGGAAATCCTTCTGCGCTTTTGCCTCTCTCTAGCTTTGTGGTTCTGGAACCAGTAGAAGACGTTTTTGCTCTCGATCTTGCCGTAAAAGCTGAGCTGGGAGGAGATCTTCTGAATCTGATCGGTGCTTGGAGTTCTGAGTCCGGACCGGAACAGATCCGTCAGAACTTTAACCTGTTCTGCCGTCGGGTTCCACCGACCACACTTCGCCCCTCCTTTCAAACAAAAGCCCGACATTCCTTCGTCCATATCCCAGCTTCCTTCTTAATCTCTCTCTCAAAACGTCTTTGTTGTTTCTTTCTCCTTTCCGGGTGCGTCTGAACTGAGAGATCCGAGTCTGAGGATCCACACGCATATATAGTCAGGGGAAGGGAGGTGTCTGTAAGTTGGATTGGATTTGTTTATTGAAACGCTGAGATTTACAACACGATCCCCGTCTTTGTTTAAGTTGCAGATTCGAGGATTTGGCTGTGATTTTTTGTGCAGAGGAGAGAAAGACACGCAGAAAAGCTGCCACTGTTCAACGTTTCGGTCGGCGAGCACCCAGTACTACTGACAGTTGGGTGTTCTTCTTAGTGCTTTGGGGTTTTGGTTTTGTTTTTTTATCAATTTGCAAGTTTGATGGAGATAGAAATGAATATTTTTCGAGTGGAGGGAACATCCGTAGGAGTTTGCACTTTGCAGCAGAAATTATGGTTCCAATCAATAATACCCATCTGGGCCCAAAGGCTGGAGAGATGCTCGATCGGCCATGTGGTCCGAGCCAGCCAGGCGTACGTTATGTTCGATTTGATCGCCCCTAACGCCATGAGAGCTCATTCTAACCTATTTAGGATCAAGTTAACTTCTGAAGGGGGGGCTCTTCAATTGAAGTCATCCTCACAATTCACAAATGAGTGAGGAAATTATTGGTCAGGTACTCGGTAGTTAGTCATGAAAATGTAGTTAAGGCAGGAGTCTCTGGGGCTAACCTTATAAGTTGTGTTGGTAGCACAGCGGAAGCTTAGTAGTGAGCTCGGCTCGTGGATGTATAAATCTTTTTACCTTTATATCCCTATTAAGTAATTTATATGTATTTATATATAAATACATATATAAAAAATAAATAAATTTAAATTATTTTAAATTTGTATGAATTAAAATAATAATTAATTACTACTAACTTTTAGGGGCTGAGCTCCAAAAATACGGCTAATCACCCAAAAGTATATACAACTTTTTTATTTATTTTAAATATAAACATGAAGAATTAGAAATACCCCTTTAATTGATGAATTTCTTTTCTTTCAACTAAAATAAACTCATTTATTTTTTAACTAAATTGCTGGGATATTTAGCTTAAATGGGGCTAATCACTATTTACAAAGAAAAGATGAGAGCAATAGCCTTGTCACAAATTTTCAATAATACATAGTTCTCTTTATTTGCCACTCAATTAAAGAGAGAAAAAATTATGCATTTGCTTAATTGGGTTGGATGTGAAGAGAGGAGAGAGCGTTCTTTGGTTTTTCGTCTGTGAGAAAAGAAAGAAGCTGAAAGACTTTTGTTTTTCGTCAAGGTGGTTTTGATTTTGTAACTGCCCTAAGAAATATATGCTTTAGATAGGACTTATTAATTATATCTTTAATGAGATTGTGGAGCCCACTTCATTCACGTTTCTTTTGAATCCCAGATTATCTCTCTTCTTCGTTTCCGGTTTACATGGGTACAATACCCACAAAACCAACAAGTTGTACAACGGACAACAACGAGATGAATGCAATGAAGTGAACAGTGCAAGCTAGTTAGCTGATAGTTGCATGCACCACATACTTATTTGATTTTAGTAATCATTAAACTATTTTCTGCAAAAGAAGATGACAACGATCTCAAATTGAAACGAAACTAGGAATTGAAATTTTAAACTTCACCAAGAAATTGTTCAAAAATTACAAAAGAAACAAGTTGAGATGCAACACCAAGTTGAATTTGTAACTTCAGCTCAATAGAGCTCGAGGAAAACCTCACAAGGAACTAAATAAATTTGAATCAATCAACAACCAACTTTTAATTACAATTGAGATACTATTTATACTAAACACACTCTCCTTAAGATCCAGATTACTCAGATCATGTTCAAAAATTGACGGTGTTAATTGAATCTCATTTCTATTCAGATGCCCAGTTGGAGACGATGACCAACGAATTTAACAGCCTTCTATTTTAGACTGATATGTCACAAGTGCACATTTCAAGTTCGCATATGTACTTGATTTACCAATGCAAAGTTTTTCGGCTCGTTAGTGATTACCAAAAATGCCCCCTGTCAATTTTAAAACCTTCACATCTGTTCGATAAAATGCTTGAACCGAATTCTTCTCGTTTAAGCTTTTGTAAAACATTTTGCTCCTGCATCTGAAGAGAAATTATCTGGCAACTTAATTAGCTACTGTTCCGTCTACCAAGTACTAGTTACTCATCCATTTTTGAACCCGAATTGAATATTCGGGGAACTCAATTAAGTTCTTTTTTTTCTCGGAAAGATGGGGCATAGCCCTTAATTTCAATTTGTTTAAAGAGAAGAAGAAAATTAGTAAAAAAAACAATGTAACATCTTGTCATCTTGATGTTCCACTTAACTTCAAGGTGAGGAAAAGCCTCAATGGGTTTGGCAAAAGAGGAGAGGCTGAAACCAAAGTTGTCATATTCTTGCATTTTTGCTCCCGCCGAATGAGAGAGATTGAAATGCAAATGACGGTGTTGAAAAGTCTTCCTTTAACAACATTTTTCTTATAATAATTACTTGATTTAAGTCCAATTCCCACGCTGCTTTCCGCGTGAAATGATTCTCCTTTCCGCGTAAATATGATTCCAGACAAACTCTACTGCATCATGTACTTCACCTGTCATTTTTTGGAGTCGCCTGTATAAAAAACGATGTTTCCTCAACTTGGCTCGAACTAGACTAAAGATTATAAAAACATGCACTTCTCCATGGTTTTCAAAAGGGCATCGGCATGTCGGTCTGTTCATGATCGCACTCCATCTAATTCTTTACCTTTATTGTCTCATAAAATTTAAGCACGGAAAATCCGTTTTGCGTGCTTCGACAATTCCCAATGCATATTCTTCTTGTTTGTCCAAATAAAAATCAAAGCGCATTCAAAAAACAGAAATATACAAAGGCTAATGGTACTCTTACCCCACTAAATAATGGGGGTACCCAGGTTGGGACTTGAGACTACGTAAGATTCACATCTATGGTGGAGTGTGTGAATGAGTCAGTGGCCGGTGGGTAGAAGTGAATCCCAGTCGCATGTGGGGGAGGCCCCCACAAACATTGACTTGAAGAGTATAACTGGGACTAGAATATGAGGCAGTGAATAAAGACAGAGCATTAGGGACAGAGAATACGACAGTCAGTTGCATTGAGAAAGGGTCAGGCGAAGATAGAAGCCTAATAAGAAAATATTTCAAGTGGGAAAGGGCGATCGGTCTTAGTGTTGGCGGTCGGGTTAAGCTGTCCTTTGTGTTGTCCGGCAGTGGATTCTCTACTACCTATTGCTTTACTAAAGTTTGGTAGACTGGCAAACTGTCTGTCTTCCGAGAGAGAGAAGAAGCGAGTAAAACTGGGCGAGTCTCCAATCTTCAAACTCTGAGAAGGGAAAGTGGCTGTTGAGTTTGAAGAGGCGAGTATTTTAATGGCACGCGTGAATTCAAGGAGGCTCTCGATCCTCAGCTTTTCGCGTCTCTCTCTCTTGTCGTCCAGCTCTTATGTGCTTCGAGATGCTGACAATAGAGGACTCGTAACTCGTTAACTGAGATTGCAAACATATATGGGCATCTATGGCGCCATACGTCCATAGACGAAGGACCACTAGGCACCGTTAACCAACCAAGCCTTGTTCAAATTACGTCTCGTTCATTTAGATTGATAAAGCAACATACGCACAACAAAAGAGAACAATTGCCAAGTTTGTGGCACTTGGAGTCTCCTGTGTGTTTGTTTCTGTGATTGACCGATGCCCTTAAAAGACAGCGGTTGTACCTTGCACAAAAGGTCGTCTTCTTACATACAGTATATTTAAAGAAGTATAAACGAATAGAAATTGACACTTTTGATCCGACAGGATGAGCTATATTTAGATGCGTTATGGATAGAGGACTAATATTGCGGTTTTTGAGTAGGAAGCACAAAGTTCGACCACCGAATATTGAGCTCATATTTAGCAACAATTATGTTCTCAAGCTTGTAGACGATAATAACTTTAAAAGAGATGTAATATATATTTAAATCTGTTCACTTTCTTTTATAATAATATAAAATTTTAGATTGTGAAATATTTGGTACTATTAAAATTAGAATTTTTTTTGTATTATTTGACCGAAGAAGCTCATATTTCATATTCCCTACTTTTAACAATAAATATCATATTACTTACTCTAGGATAAAATTATCTTTAGGTTTTAAGTAAACACAATCCGTATATAAATCTTCATAAATAAATAATAAACAGTGTGACATCGTTTTAGAGGAGATGATTTATTGGCGGCAAGGCTGAGTTTGCCCGTGGGAAATGAGCAACGGTGACTCATCGACGAGTCGCTGGAGATCATAGTAAAAACCAAATTTTTTTTCTATTACATAAATAGTTTCAAGTAAAAAAGGTTTTATTTCGGCTGATCCGATCACTCTTAACTACCATAATGGAGAAGATTAATATTTGCATCCATTACAAATAAGAGGTTGGTAATAATTACGTCCATGTAGGTGAAAAGGTGTGGTTAATGAACATTAATCCATCCATGAGGTTAGGTGAGCTATAGGTGCTAGTCAGGGAAAGACTTGTCATCAATAGTAATATAACTTTGAAGTATTTGATTTCATTTTCACAATCATCCATTCTATATGAATTAGAAGATGATGAAAACCTGTAATCAGTGTTTTTTATTCAAAAGAAGGTAAATAAAAGTGTTATCATTGTATATGGAAATGAAAGAGTCTAACAACAATGATAAATCACCATCAGTGCAAAGAAACTAGACTGTTAATAGAGATAAATCACTGATGGTATTGACTCACTACAACTTGAATGACGAATTAATTGTAGGTGTGAGTCAATGATACATAATTCACTTGTTAAACAGTCAAGTAACAATGAATTTTAAATTACACGATATTATATTTTATCATTAGCAATATCGTGTTCAACAATAATAATGTTGTGTTTAGAAAAATACGATATTTATAATATCGCAAAACTAATGATGTGAAATATAAAAGCGATATATCACAAATTCTTTTTAGCATAGATACAATAACACAACTTGTATAAATATCATCTAATTGATAACACGATAAAATTTGTAAGCGTGTAATCAAATACATGATGTTAAGTTATACCGTATATAGGTTAACACGTTAATATCCATTGCTTATTGTGAGAATCAGGTGATTTCAACTCAATAAATTTATATCACACATCGTACAACATTCTAATGCCCATAGAACCTGTTATAGAAGTCATTCATACTAGATTTGAAGAAACTTCGTCAACAATGAGTGTGATAAGGACTTCATTTGATAATTTTGCTCCCCCATATAACCTTGGATTATGACAGCCAAGAATTTGAAAGTGTGCGGCGATGACCAATAGAACGAAAATGATATGGTTGACATGGAAAGTATGTCTGACCGTGAACAATTCAAATATAGCGAGATATCAAGTAATTTTGACATTGAGGCTGAGGCTGAGTAAGAGATAATAAATGATCTCAACCTGTTGGAACCAAATATTAGAGAGGGCAAGGTAATGACTGAAAATTTGCAAGCAAAGGACTACCGGAATCTATTCTAATTGGGTGTACATTTCCTAACCTTGGTACATTTCAAGAAGGTTTTGATCAACCTTGCAATAAACGTGAATTTCACATATCTGATTGTGGATGAGAATAAGAATGCACAAGCCACAAAGTGCTCCTACCAGCCTTGCAAGTGGTACATAAGGGCATTGAATATAAGAGATCATGTGACTATGACAATGTTAGTGCTTGACCATGTGTGTAGAATGTAAAGGAAGTCAATTGATCACCCTTGAGAATTGCACATTTGGATTGAGAGAAAATGTCATGGGCTATTTAAAGATTTAACAAACATTACACTGAAAAATATAGCAAGATGTATTTTGATGCACTGGGGTATAGCTATGAACTACAAGAAATGCTAGGGTACAATAAGGCACACTTATGATATTTAAAGAGTCATGTTTACGAAAACACTGTTAGAAGTGGGCATTAGATTTAATGGGTTAAGCCCATATCATTAAGGTGGGCATGATATTTATGTGGGTTAAGCCCATATTACTTATGTGGGTCAAGCCCATATGGTAGAGAGAGCCCAAGCCTATTTTGTATTTAATGAAAATCACACATATGAATTGGTGGAATGAATAAATAGTCTCACATCGTCTAGAAGAAGATGATGTTGTTGGTATATAAGGCACAAGTTTGGCCTTTCAAGTTAGGCCCTTGGGCCAACCCACTTTTGTGGGGGAGAGACATATTGGACACATGCACCTAGGTGGGTTAACCCACACGCACGCGTCACTGCCGCCGTTCGGCCGGGTTGGATTAAGAAGATAATTAATTTAGGGACAAATTCATTTGGTTTAGTTTTCTATTTGTTTCGTTTAGTTTCTATTAACTAAAACGGGCCTGATTTGTTTTCACTAAAGAATGTGTCCGTTAACGGATGAAGGCATCCGTTTGGACGGGAAAGGGTGTCTTTAACGAGATTTCCTATAAAATGATTGAAAATAATTTATGCAAGAATCCAATTCTAGATTTCCGTCCATTTCCTTTTTGTGAGTGCATACATACCGTGGTTCGCTGCATGTATTGTGTTAAAGTGCTCCTATAGTACGTGGTTGATCGTCTTATCCTGGGAGACAAACACCTAAGAGTCCTAAGCACCATTAAGGAGGGTGAATTCTGTCTTTAAGATAAATCGATTTGCTTGAATCGATCATAAATCTTCGAGTAGGGTTTTTCATCACCATATTTGCAAAGGTACGAAAATAACAAACATGACTTGTGAACATGACCTTTTATCGGCCCCATGAGGCTTATAAAGTCACATTTTTCTAAAATACAACCTGTTAACTTGTTGTGTTACTATGAACACACTGCTTATAAAGTCTAATTTTACAAAAACACGACTAGTAATTTTTTTGTGTTCTCGGGAACATGACTTGTTAATATGTCGTTTAATCATTTTTAATGTTAACTACATAAAATCTTGTCGTACAGGTTAAGCATTGTGTGATTTAATCGATGGGGACCCAAACACATCATATTGCATACTTCCTACATATGGAATTCAGATAAAAAGGACTAATATAAGTAGTGAAGTAGTTCCAATCAGATCATGTGATATTCATGGAAATATAAGGGGTACAATTTTAAAAGAGTATGTTGGTTGTTTGGACCAGTTACAAGAGCTTTTATAACAACATTGAGGTCATTGCTAACCATATGTGCTACTTTCTTTAAGGGAAAATATCCTAGTCAACTATTGATAACAACTACATTAGACGGAAACAATAATATGTTATGCATCATATTTATAATTGTTGAGAATGAGTGTGAGAAAACTTTGTTGGCTAGAAGTAGTTCACTGGCGTTCTCACCCGTGCCGCCTTGCACAAAGAAAGAAGAGAGAGTGAGAGGGGGGTACTCGGCAAAATGGAGGCGGAATGAAAGGGGCCAGTAGGCTAGGTGGAGGTGGAACTAGGATGGGTGGGGGAACCCACTGTGGCAGTTTGGCCACTGTTAGCCAACACTGGCGGTTGTAGCGTCTAGAACAGAGAAGGGAAGAGTCTGACTTGGGAAAAAGTGGAGCCTGAATGGGGGCCATTGAGCCAGGCTAGGGCGGCACTGGAGAGGCACCCTCACCATCGCCTGGCCTAGGCCGGCCTATTGCTAGCAAGTTGCATAGCCTTCGGCTCTGCCAAATGAGAAGGGATGTCCATACGCTTCTCAATCAAGCTTGGGTGAGCCCAATCTTTAAGCCTTTTTTTCTTTTTTTTTTCTCTTGTTTCCCTTCATTTTCTTTCCTTCTTGCGACGAAAATCACTGTGGTGCACTGATACCCAATGGCCGTAACTAAGCCCCACCCCGACTCTTCGTGTAGGAATACTAAGGTAAAATGCAAAAATCAAATATGTCGAAGCGTCACATTTTCCCGCTGAAATGATAAGAAAATAGGAGAAAAATTGTACAAAGATGAGAGACATTACAAAATGCATATGCTTTTAATGACTTAAGGCGCTAAATGAGATATGTTTTCCTTTGCTTGATATGTTATGCTCTAATCCGATCTATTTAGATATGCTTTGCTCTAATCTGATTTGTATGATCTACTCTAATTTTATTTGATCTAATATGTTCTGGTCTAAACTTATATGTTCTACCCTTTTTTGCGTAAGAAAGATTCATCTGATTCTAATGACACTACAACAAAATTGGGTATTTGCGACGCTTATATAAGTGTCACAATACTATGCGTCGCTAAAAGGCAATAATAACGACGTATAATAAACTGTCGCAAAAAAATACCAATATTAGCGACGCATAATAGTAAGTGTCGCTAATGATAGTCTATTAGCAACGCATAAAACAAACGTCGCTAATATGTAACCTTTTAGCGACGCTTTCATTTATGTGTCGCTAATACTGACATTATTAGCAATGCTTTTATCAACGTCACTAAAATATATATATTTAATTTTTTTTTAAAAAATTTAAAACTATTAACGACGTATTTTTACAAACGTCGCTAATAGTTTCAACAATAGCAACATTTAAAAATAAGTGTCGTCAATAATTCTCAATTTAAAAAAATTAAAAAAATAAGAACTAATAGCGACACATGTAAAATGTGTCACTATTACCCTTGGTACTAGCGACGCATAGTTACATGCGTCGCTAATACCAATTTTTATTAAAATTTTATTTTATTTTTTTTGAAATTTTTATTAATTTTTTATTTTTAAATATAAAAAAATAATTAAAGTAAACAGTAATAGTGATGTATATCTCTATATGTCGCTATTCGTACATGTAATAGCGACACATAGATGTATACGTTGCTAATAAGAGACGGGAGGGAAGAGAGAGACAGAGAGGAGAGGGGAGGGAAGGGAGAGGGAGGGTGAGGGAAGAGTGAGAGAGAGGAGGGAAGAGAGAGGGAGGGAGGGAAGAGAGAGGGAGGGGAGGGAAGAGGAGAGAGTGGAGGAGAGGGAGGAGAGAGAGAGTGGAGGGAGGAGAGAGAGAGTGGAGAGAAGAGAGAGGGAGGGGGAGGGAAGAGAGAGGGAGGGGGAGGGAAGAGAGAGGGAGAGAGAGAGGAGAGGGAAGAGAGAGAGCGAGAGCGAAGAGGGAGAGGAGAGAGAGAGGGGAGAGAGTGTCACGACCCAGATTTTTAAAAGCATTTTTAAATAGCACGAACGGTAAGTAGCGAGAATTTTTTTCTTTAAATACAAAACAAACTATTCGATTAAATATCCTGGTCATGATAACTGGGGTTCACAAATACGAATATCAAATCATATGATATTATTTAACGTCTGAAAATTCATAAAGACCAGCTCATCCATCTAAGTACAAGTCTGTCACCTGTCTGAAAATAAATAACAAGTTGACTCTCACGCTTAAGGTACACTGACATACCGGAGTTGCAGAAACGCGAAAACCTCCTGTGCTCGCCTGCCTTGGTCTCACTTGTTGTCGCCTGGAAAATCTGCAACAAAGCAAACCAAATAACAACCACAACCACAACCACAATGGAGCATCTCCGCCTATAGGAGAAGAGCTTCCAAAGGACAAAAGGTTTTATTAATATTTTTCGGATCGGGCCAACATCACCCGATGTTAGTTGCCTATGTACTCATCAGACAACATCTCCAATGTTTCCAACAAGATTGAATCCAAACGTAGTTCTGCCTAGAAACTACTCTATCCTAAGAAGTATAGCATCACACATGCAATGCTTAGATATTTTCAACCTACATTTTAGTAAGTCCTTTAACCGTTCCACTTGTCTAGTTAACAAGCAATATCAAACATTGTTATTAATTATCTCACATCCCTTGTTCGATAATTAATACTATCAAATCTGCAACTCGGAGATGACTCACCCCTCGAGAAATCCCCAAACAAAGTACTCCAGCCTTGGAGTGGACTGCTTAACAGCAGCTTGACCCAAATCCCTAGGGCTCTCAATAGCCTGCCACAAATCTGGGGAAGAGGATCCCAACTATGCTAATGGACACAGATTGGCAAGAAACACAAGCCTTCCATGATGCTCATATAACTCCGCTTTTCGTACGTACTAAATAGTCCTGGGAAGACCTGCGGGAGACCCACAGTAAAGACCCTCTGGTCAATACCCAAACCGTCGTGGCGATGAAGAAGCATATTACAATCTCCACCTTCCCAACACTGGGAGAAAATGTCTTATAAAACATTACTAATGTATCAATAGAAGCCTTAGGTCCTTATGACCATTGACTCCCCCAAACATCTGAAACTTGGACTAGATTATTTTCATCCAGTCAAGTAACCACTCAACCAAGTGGGTCCTCTTCACTTTGTGAATCTGCCCACTAAATAGCTCATCCACTGAGCTATGACTCAAAGAACATCCCAAAATCACCCTCGGTTCATTAACCAAGGTCAAAATCTATGTCAGGGCCCCGTTCACTCCATTAACTGGTCCCAACCCTAAAGAGGGTATTTTAGTCATTATCTTGATTAGATGTTCTCCCCTCAAACCAACAGCAACCCATGTCTCTTGATTAATCTTCATTAATCTTAAGTTACTGATATAAATCAATGCATTAATATCAAAAGCATGCATCAGCATAAATAATCATGCAATCATACAAATGTATAAATAATAAACAGGGCCCATTGGATTCATTTGCAAGGCTAGGGCTCAAAGAATTCAAGCCCGATATGTAAATTAACATATTCCACGAGTGACGCTGTGTTACAGACACGTGCAATACACTGCCCTAAACCCTGAGAATTAGGGTTTTCCATTAGTTTCCCGTGACATTGTGACCTGTTAAGGTCTTTGTGTCACCTACCGGTCACACCCTTCCTTTTGAAGTCATTTATAGGGTACCTTAACTCTTGATTCACTACGTCATCTGTTTCATCAGAAACAGAACATATTGCCCCTAAGGGCATTAGGGTAATTTTACCACCTAAGGTATGATACCCTCCCTTAGGTCATTCTAGTCATTTTACTGCCCCTCTATTGATTTAAGTCATTGACCTCTCACAAGGCTCCACTCTCAGACCGACTCACACTTCCATTCACACGACTGTGGGCAGGTCCACCCTAAGGGGTATTTCTGTTATTTGGTTTAAGGCCTTAATGACATCCAATGGGTCCAAAATTATCAAAGGCACTACATGACTTCATGGACTCGGTGTAATTTTTCTAGCATGTGACGGGGTCGTGAACCCCTTGAACCGACCCAGGTTTTGACTAACGGTTTACTATAAACTCTAAGGGTAAAATGGTCAATTAACCATTCATGGGGATTTTTATTCACTTAGATTTGGCCTATAAATAAGTTACCCATTAAAATCTCATTGAAAATTTTCTCAATTTTTTGTTCCACTCATAGGCCCCTGAACCAGAGCCTCGAACTTGGGTAAGTTAATATTATACGATAATTAACTAATAGGGGTAAAAAGGTTATTTTACAGTCCCTGAGATTTTTCCCAGGCATGAAACTTGGTCAGAATACTCCCAAACTTCTTGGAGTCCATGAGTACTTTTATTGAATTTTTTCAAAGTCTAAATCCTACTAAACCGGACCCGGTTCAATGGAAGTTATTTGTTTTTATTAAAACCGACCCAGGCCGGGTTTGCAGTTCCCGCCCAGAACGGGCCGGAACCGCAGACCCGCCTGCAGGTCGTCTTCCCCACGGAGACGTCCGTAGGGCTATGGGTGGTGGCTGGATCAAGTCCAGCCGCCACCGGCCTGGTGATCTCATCAACGGTGGAAGAGCTCCACTGGAGCGAGGCGACCGAATCTAGAACCGACGACCGAAACGATGCCGATCTGAATTTTTTTTTACTGAGAAGGCCAATTTTCTGACTGCCAGTAGGCACCACGGCCGCCATGAGCAGGAGCAAGGCCGGCCCTGGTCAGATCGCCTCCAAGCGGCGGATCTAACGGGCCCAGCCTTGCTATTGTCCAGTGACCACCGTCGAAACCACTTGGTTCGTTCACTCCCGCCTGCGAGCAGAACCGCCGCCGGGTGCAATGGCCGTCACGAACAGAGTCGGGGGAGGGCCTGTTCGATTCGCTGCTATGCGGTGAATCTTAGGGACCCAGTCCCCTGCCGCCGGTAGGCGGTGCTTGCCGGCCGGAGCCCAAATCTGGTCAAGGGCAACCGACAAGTTCTTTGTAATTAATTAAAGGATTAATGCTCTAATTAAGAAATTGAAACAATTACCTACCTAAGCCTCTTAATCACACAAGATGATCAAATTTATACGATGATCCTACCTTGATTGCCTATTTGTCGTCGATCCACCGCCATCGGAGCCTTGCCGGAGCTTTGTCGGAATTTCGTCGAAAAATTCTAATGGCGGCTCGTCCTCCATCCTCCCAAAAAGCTCCTCCAAAAAGCCCTAATTCTCTATTTTTATAGGCATGGGATTAGGGCTCCTAATCCCATGAGAAATTAGGCCCTAAAAACCCAATTTCGGAACAGTAATTGATCGGGCCCATATAGTGACTTAAACGGACAATTCGCACGTTCAATTCGGGTAAATGGGTCCTGCACGATATGTTAAACTTCATACAGTCGTTTCTCCTTCATCCGGACTCCGATTCGCGCGTTCTTGGTGGCGTTTTGAAGCTCTTCCCATCTAATTTCCATCCATATACATTTCAGCCACTAAATCCAAGCATTAATTAATTTATTCCCATGGGAAGATCAAGGGGTCCTACACCTTAATTTCCACGTGTACGACTTCAGGAATTTAGAAAATTCCCGGACGTTATAGAGAGAAAGAGGGAGAGGAGAGAGAGGGAGAGGAGAGAGGGAAAGGAGAGAGGGAGAGGAGAGAGGGAGAGGAGAGAGGGAGAGGAGTGTAACGCCCGAGATTTTTCACACATTTTCCTTAAAATTCACGGAAAATTTTTGCAATATAAAGCCTGTAAATTGGAGGAAAAATTACGAAATCAAAACCTGATAAAACAGTTTATAATTTAAAACACTAAACATCCATTTTCCATCTAAATATTTTCATTATACGGTCAAACATCATACAGCCAAAGCAAATATCGTTAGGCGCTACTCGAAAACACACGTACGAATAAATTGCTATGATCATAGACTTTAAATACAAATCCCTCCCCGGCATCACTGAGTGCAAGTCCCATAATAGTCCACATTCTGATCCAAACGAAAGTCCAGAATAAACATCTAACTTCTCATCTCACCCAATACAAGAGATCGTGGCACAAAAATACTCGCAGTGAGTGAAGTATATACCTGAGTCAACGGGAAACAATCCACCGCTGAAACGAGCGTCCATCTCCAAGAGCTCTCCACACAACTTGCAAAACCTCCCGTACAACGAGGCTAAAAAGTAGGGTAATGAATATTTTTATACTCAGTAGGGGAAATCCCAAACGGTGAACTCAATAAGTTCATAATTACATGCGTTCATGCAACCCAAATGTGAAGCAAAAGCATATCAATATCATGCTCATACGCATACAAACATACCAAATGCACCATCATGCCAAAGTCATATCAAATGCACCATTGTGCCAAAATCATACTAAATGCACCATCGTGCCAAAGTCATACCCAATGCACCATCGTGCCAAAATCATACTCTCACAATCATACTCATACACATACTCTTATAGTCGTGCTCATACACATACTCTTACAGTCGTACTCATACTCATACACTTACAGTCCTGCTCATATACATATAGTCATATTCATACACTTACAATCGTGCTCATACACACACTCTTACAGTCGTACTCATACTCATACCCTTACAGTCGTGCTCATACTATCGACCACTGAAGCTCATTACAACTAATAAGCTCTAACGTCGAAATGAAAAAGAATGCCACTGGGGCAACACCTTAACCTTCGGGGAATGACTAGACGCCATGGACTTTTCCGAAGGTAAGGCACACCAATGCTCATGGGGCACTGGATCAAACAGGTAAGAGTAGATCCATGATACTACTTACCTGAGCGCGCAAACATAAACACCCACACATAAAGGGGTCATATAGTTGCCCACCATAATGGGTCTTATAGTGCCATTGCCACTCTTGGGCAGAAAACATACAGTGCCACTTGGGCAGAAACATACGGTGCCACTCTTGGGCGGAATCATACAACGCTCTCAATAGAGCATCAAACGTCTGGGCTTATACAGCACACAAACCAAATCAAAAACATACTTCGCTCTCAACAAAACATCAAATGTCTGGGCTTCATACAACACACAAACAAAGTCAGAAACGCACATCGCCCTCAACATAGCATCAAACGTCTGGGCTTATACAGCACGCACACCAAATCAAAAATATACGTCGCTCTCAACAGAGCATCAGACGTTCGGTGCTCTATATAGCACACGGACAACATACGTCCGGTGCTCTATACAACACATAGACAACATCCCGCAGGATAAACACCATGGCAAGACATGAGAAATGCCCAGTCGACTCATTATCGGCTAGCTCAAACATGGAACTTAATCCGTCAAACCCTCAAGTCTCAAACTCACAACGCTATCATTAGTTGTGCTTATTATTCAAGTTTGAATTAAGTAAATTATGCGGTACAATTATGCCACACAAACTCACAGTCCTCAAACCGAAGCTGAGCTCGATCCGAAACTCCAGTTCGTCAAGGCAACAGACTCATGTACCCGGCCACATCATAGACAAAACTCATCGTACATGAAACCCTTATAGTCTTACATACTTCGCCATCCACCTTTTGGCCAAATCATCTTACACTGACCTCATCAAATGAAGCTCCTCAAAGACAACCCAGTTGTCGCCCTCTTACTTATATCTCACTGATTATGCTTACTTTTTACTTTATAATCTGTATGTTTTGCTTGTACAATTATGCACACTCTTACTGTCTGACAATCACCCAACATACAATCCAACCAAACCGATCCATTCAAATCCTTGCCCGTCATACTCGTATCCTCTGTCATCCGTCATACGCTTACACATCCATATCCAATCCCTACCAACCACTGTCACTTCATACCATCCATAGCTGATACCTCTACCCACATACACATACGCACATCCATAGCATAGACAATAGCCATCATACATACGTATGTCTATCACACATTCGTATAACATACACATACGGTCATACATACGCAGCTTACAAACATGCTCACTAGTCATCACTAGTGCATACATACACATTTATACATATGTCAGACATACACGCTAGCTATCACTAGCACATACATACATACATACGTCAAACATACACGCTAGCCATCACTAGCACATGCATAATCCATACATACTCCAAACATGCACGCTAGCCATCACTAGC
The DNA here is from genome assembly GCA_035235625.1 of Saururus chinensis. Classification (NCBI taxonomy): domain Eukaryota; kingdom Viridiplantae; phylum Streptophyta; class Magnoliopsida; order Piperales; family Saururaceae; genus Saururus; species Saururus chinensis. Next base: position 43,090,986 of record CP141145.1, read on the forward strand.
ACATGCATAATCCAAACATACTTTAAACATGCACGCTAGCCATCACTAGCACATGCATAATCCATACATACTCCAAACATGCACGCTAGCCATCACTAGCACATGCATAATCCAAACATACTTTAAACATGCACGCTAGCCATCACTAGCACATGCATAACACATACGTAGCATACTAGCAAACACGCTAATCATCACTAGCACATACTCAATCAACATACGAAACTCACCTACAAACACGCTAGCCATCACTAGCACATACATACATCCAACGTACTTACAGCCAACATGCATGTCATATGCATTTCAACATATCATATAATTATGCTTACATACACATCATGTAATCAAATCGTTACTTAACATCCAAAGCATGGAATCATACAATCCTAGCATGCTGCTACTCATTCAAAGCATGTTATCATGAATTTATGAGTTCAAAGCTCCCCTACCTCGTAATCATGACGTTTGATGGCGAGTACATGACGGTGGCAGCGTCGGCGGCGGTCAAAACCTTTGCCAAGTGGAGAGAGCTGCTGTCTCGAGGATTTTAGGAAGCGCCGAAACTATCACGGCCAAACACGGTGTCAGAAGTCAATGCGGCAAAACCCGCGATCCACGGCGGCACACTAGGGCGGCCGGGAGAAAAGTCAAGCCAACATAAGTGGCGGTGTGACCAAAAGTCGATGATGTACTCACTGAAGATCGGCCGGTGGCTAAGACGTGCTCAGCCGGCCACAAGACGTCGAAATCGGCCGTGGACAGCACCCAACGGCGACGATTTCGGTCAACAAAGGCCCACATAAGGGCGGAGAGCGTGGGGCAACACTCGAGGACATAGGAGAGGTGGAAGAGGGCTATGTGTCAACTCCACTCAGTGGCAAAGCAAACCGATGGTCAGGCGGTGCGAATGCGGCGCCTAAACCCAAAAGCACACGCGTGGCCACATGCACACGCAACCCAAAGGGGTGGGGAAGAGGGCTGAAAGGGGGTGACCCAAGGCCCACAAAAGCCAACAGGGCCAAGGCCCTAGCTGTGGCAAATCAAAGTAGCGACATTGCCAATAGCCACCCACAACCAAAACCCATGGTGTGGGCGGCTGTGTATTTCGCACGGTATAGGGCAAATGGCAAGCGGCCCATTATGAGCGAAAGAATAATCGGGCCAAGTGGGGCTGACCCTCACTATCGTCGAGCCGGGGCAGAGCCCATAATGGCCAAATGGCCCACAGCTCGCCTATGCCAACGACCCGAGACGCACCCAAAGCGTCTAATCGGGTGGAGCAATACAAATAGGGGCAAGGTGGGGTCGGAAATGACAAATCCCTACCGACACCGGGTCGAGGTAGGCTAGACGGAGTCTTACCGGTGGCCGGACAACAACCGGAAACCCACCAGCGTCAAAATAATGCCACGGACAGTGAGATGGAGAATGTGAATAAAAACCCGACCAAAGTGTCGGTAGCTCACCACAGAGCGAAGAAAGCATGGCGGCCGCAAACAATGTTAAAATCATACACCCACAGTTCAAAAACGGGATTGAAGGAGAGAAAAACCCGAAAAAAGGTTCGGTACCTCGTGGAGGAGCGAAGAGGCCGTGGCGGCGGTCATAGCCGGTACTTACAGACTCGTGGCGGTGTGGCAAAGCAGATCCTGACAAGAACTGCTGGAATCCGACGACGGAGGAGGGAGAACGGAGCGACCGAAAATGGGCTTGGGTTTCTCTCCTTTCTCTCCGGACGTGAATTCTCTTGGAATGTCGGTTCTGTAAGTTTCTGGAAAAACTTACTATTTTAAGCCATCATTTCACTATTCATCTTTTTAATTTTTACATCTATGTCCCCAACACGCGTTCACTTACCATTCACATGTTGTACCTCCAAAATTCGTGTCGTAAGCGCGCAGCGAGGCCCGCGACTAAGCCCCACACCCAACTCTATGGGTATAAATACAGGGGAAATATATATAAATATGAATACACCATAGCGTCACATTTTTCCACCGAAAATAACCAGAAAAATAGCAAGAAAATCCCAGAAAATCGTAGAAAAATCAGGGACCTTACAAGGAGAGAGAGGGAGAGGGGAGAGAGAAAGAGGAGAGATATTGTGTAGAGAGAGAGGGAGAGCGAAGAGGGGGAGGAGAGAGAAAGATGGAGAGGAGAGAGAGGCAGAGGAGAGAGGGAGAGGAGAGAGAGGAGGGAGAGAGAGGAGAGAGGGGAGGGAAGAGAGAGAGAGAGAGAAGGGAGATAGAGAGGAGAGAGGGGAGAGTGAGGAGAGGGAGTGGGATAGAGAGATAGAGAGGAGAGTGAGAGGAGGGAGAGAGAGAGGAGAGGGAGTGGAGATAGAGAGAGAGGAGAGAGAGAGAGAGGGAGGGGAGAGAGGAGAGAAAGACGTATTAGCGATGTATAAGTACACGTCGCTATAAATTTGATATTTTTGTGGCGTATATGATTATAAGCCGCTATAGAAGTGATTAGTCGCGACGTAGATTATATACGTCGCTATATTACCACAAATAGCGATGCTCATAACGAGCGTCGAGAATAAATTTTTTTTAATAACTTGGGCAAAATTTCACCCGTGCGGGGAAATTTCGCGCACTGGCAAAATTTCACCATGCTTATAAGTATGCCCCCCGGTCCCCTGCACTCATGTGCTCTGCCGTCTGGCACCCCGCTGCCTACGCCGCCCCGCTTACACCTCCGCCACCCGCCACCACCCCCTGCCGATGCTCCGCCTTTCTCCCTGCCCCATCCCCTCTGGTGCCTCCTGCCCCGTCCTCCGGTTTCTACTTCTCCTGTCCAAGGGGACCTCAGGCCGGCGGCATAACACCTCGCTTTTCGATTACGTCTAACCAAGGGGGTTAGATGTAATTAGTAATTTTTCTAATAAATTATAAATGGTTTTAATTTTTAAAACCTCCGTATTTGAGTAGAGCTCGAAGAAATGAGCGTAATGAATCAAAGAACGGGCAAAACAGAGGTTAAGACCGGAAGTTACGATATTTGAAAAATGTGCAATATAGGTGGGACCCACTTAGAAAGAGCACAATTTATTACTTTAAGTGGGTTAGTATCAAAAGGCTCGTCGATACGAGTCCAACGGTACCTAGAACACGCAAATCCGAATCCGGGGTAGGAGGTTACGCGCGTTTGAAGATTTGAATTAAAAAAAAGAAAAAAAAGAAAATAGTGATGCGCGTGCGACCTCGTCACGCGTAACACGTGGCCTTGATGCACTGTCGCCGCGCGCATTACGCGCGGCAACTCGCCATGCACGTGTTGCGGTAAACGACATGCGCCACCGTTTCTAGCGGCGCCGCGTTTTGGTGCGGCGCGTCGCTGTGGTTTCTCGGCGCCACGGTTTGAAATTTGCGGCGCGCCGTGGTTTTTGGCGCGCCGGGGCCTATATAAACCAAATTTCGATTATGTTTTCAGTCAGAACTTCTCCTCCCCCGTTTCTAACCGTTCTGAGGCCGATTAAGGCCGTTTAAGACCCATTTCTTACTAAATCGAGCGTGATCTATGCAATGGAGCAGTCCATTCTTTGAGTTGGAGTCCGTATAAGGAGGAAATGCCCCAAGACAAGGAGAGGTTCTGCTTGTTACATTCAAGCATCGACCAACTTCGTTTTCTCTATTTTTTACCATCCTAACTCCGATTTATTTGATTCAAGAGGCGTTCTTGACTAAATTAAGCATGCTCTACACAATAGAGTGGTCATTTCTTTGAGTTGGTAATCGTATGAGGAGAAAATGCCCAAAGACAAGAAGAGGTTTTGCCTGTTATCTTCGTACACCGACCAATTTCGTTTTCTCTGTTTCTGGTCATCCTAATTCCGATTTAGTCAATTCAAGAGGCGTTCTTGACTAAATCGAGTATGCTCTACGCAATGAAGGGTTCCGTTTTCTGAGTTAGTGATCGTATAAGGAGGAAATACCCCAAGACAAGGAGAGGCCTTGTTCAAACAACAGAACAAGAAAAAGAGACCCGGAGCAAGACGGGGTTCTGTCCGTAGATATTGATACCTTACGAGACATGATGGGAGTAAGCATTCCTGATCTCCTATTTTAATTATAGAACGACATGTGCTAGTTATTATGTGTGTCATGCTACGATCTATATGCTTGTTGTGTTATGTGCCTATATGACATGTTGTGTGCCTATATGCCATGATGTATGCTTTATATGCCATGATGTACACTTATATGCTATGATGTATGTGGTCTCGCTCTAGGGTAGAGCAAGACGTGTAAATTGTGTTTTCAGTCTCGGCTCAGTGATAGAGCGAGACGTGTATGTGCAGTTATGATCCCGCTTTGTGGTAGAGCAAGATGTACGTTTTTGGCTTATTAATTTCCGCTTGACTCCGATATATGACGAATTTTTGTAAATACCAGTATATACATATTTTAATGTATATAATTTTGTGATATCTGACGTATGTAGTAGCAGTTAGGCAAAACTACGTTCGGATCCGATAGTGTTGGAATAATATCCAATACGTACGTAAGCAACCAACGGCAAGGCAACGTTGGCCCGATCTAAATTAATTATAATTATATGTTTTAATTTTGTTTTGCACACGATGAACTATGAAGCTTCGTTGTGTGTATGCGTTCGTCACAACCTAAGTATACATACGAGGAAGCTTTGAAGCTCCGTAGTGCGTAGATGAACGTTGTACCTCTCACACACAGATGATGATTCCTGGCTCAAAGAAAAGAAAATTTTCTATTAGTGATTTTGTGGGCCTGGCTCGAGTCGGGTCGTTACAGGTGGCATGGCGACGTCCTCCGGTCCTGCCTCCCCAGTCTCCCCCCTCCCTTTTCTCTGCCCCCCTTGCCCCCTCCCCATTCTCTGCCCCCCTCCCCGTGCTCCGGTCTCCCCTTGGTCCACCTTCCCTACCTGCCGCCCCCTCCTCTGATTTTCAGAGGAGGGAGGAAGGAGGGGGCGGAGCCGGGGAGAGGGGGACCGGAGGACGGCGGTGCCGCTGTAACGCCCGAGATTTTTCACACATTTTCCTTAAAATTCACGGAAAATTTTTGCAATATAACGTCTGTAAATCGGAGGAAAAATGACGAAACCAAAACCTGATAAAACAGTTTATAATTTAAAACATTAAACATCCACATACGGTCAATCATCGTACGGCCAAAGCAAATATCATCAGGCGCTACTCGAAAACACACGTACGAATAAATTCTGCTATGATCATAGACTTTTAAATACAAATCACTCCCGGGCATCCCTGAGTACAAGTCCCCTAACAGTCCACAGACTAATCCAATCGAAAGTCCAGAATAAACATCTTATGTTCTTATCTCACCCAATACAGGAGATCGTGGCACAAATAAACTCGCAGAGAGTCAAGCAGATACCTGAGTCAACGGGAATCAATCCACCGCTGAAACGAGCGTCCATCACCAGGAGCTCTCCGCACAACCTGCAAAACCTCCCGTATAACGGGGCTAAAAATAGTAGGGTGAGTATTTTCATACTCAGTAGGAAAATACCCAGTAGGGGAAATCCCAAACGGTGAACTCCATAAGTTCAAAAATGCATGCATCATGCAACTCAAACATGAAGCAGTCAACATAATAATCATAACATGCTCAAACGCATACGATCATACCAAAGGCACCATCATGCCACAGACATACCGAAGGCACCATCGTGCCAAAATCATACTATCCAAACAACTTACACAAACACCCTTATCCAGGGTCATACAATTTACTCGTACTACCGTACGCATACTCATACAACATACGCATACTTGTACGATCTTACTTGTACAATCGTATGCTCACTCATCCAGCTTACCCATACATGTACGACCTTACTCGTACAATCAGACTCATACGACCTTACTCGTACGATACCGCACAAAATCATACTTATTGTCTTACTCAGAACCATATTCTCACAATCGTACTCATACTCTTACAGTCGTGCTCATACTCATATGCTTACAGTCTTACTCATACTCATACGCTTACAGTCTTACTCATACTCATACACTTACAGTCCTGCTCATACTCATACACTTACAGTCCTGCTCATACTCATACGCTTACAGTCTTACTCATACTCATACACTTACAGTCCTGCTCATAATCGTACACATATCAACGACCACTGAAGCTCATTACAACTAATAAGCTCCAGCGTCAAAATGGAAAAGAATGCCACTGGGGCAACACCTTAACCTCCGGGGAGTGACTAGACGCCATGGACTTTTCCGAAGGTAAGGCACACCAATGCTCATGGGGCACTGGATCAAACAGGTAAGAGTAGATCCATGATACTACTTACCTGAGCGCGCAAACATAAACACCCACACATAAGGGGTCATACAGTTGCCCACCATAATGGGTCTTATAGTGCCATAGAATCGCCCACCATAATGGGTCTTATAGTGCCATAGAATTGCCCACCATAATGGGTCTTATAGTGCCATTGCCACTCTTGGGCAGAAAACATACAGTGCCACTTGGGCAGAAATGTACAGTGCCACTCTTGGGCGGAAACATACTACGCTCTCAACAGAGCATCAAACGTCTGGGCTTACACAGCACACAGACCAAATCAGAAACATACGTTGCTCTCAGCAGAGCATCAGACATCCGGTGCTCTACATGGCACACAGACAACATCCCGCAGGATAAACACCATGGCAAGACATGATAAACGCTCGGCCAACTCATCAGCGGCCAGCTCAAACACGGAACTTAATCCGTCGAACCCTCAGGTCTCAAACTCACAACGCTATCATTAGCTGTGCTTATAATTCTAGTTTGAATTAAGTATATTATGCGGTACAATTATGCCACACAAACTCACAGTCCTCGACTGGTCAAACCGAAGCTGAGCCCGATCCGAAACCCAAGTTCGTTAGGGCAGCAGACTTCACTTACCCGTCCACATCATGGACAAAACTCATCGTACAACAAACCCTTACAATCTTACGTACTTCGCCATCCATCTTATGGCCAAAACCTCTTACACTGACATCCTCAAATAACGCTCCTCAGAGCCAACCCAGTTGTCGCCCTCTTACTTATATCTCACTTATTATACTTATTTTTCACTTCATAATCTGTACGTTATGCTTGTACAATTATGAACACTCTTACTGTCTGACAAATGCCCAACATACAATCCACCCCAAACTGATCCATTCTAATCCTTGCCCGTCATCCTCTTATCCTCTGTCATACGCTTACACAACCGCATCCAAATTCAGACAGAGCTTCTGTCACCTCTTACTGTCCATCGCCCATACTTTTGCCCACATACTCTTACACCTACCCAAAGCATAGGCAAATGCCATCATACATACGTATGTCTCACACATACGTAGAACATACACATACGGTCATACATACATAACTTACAAACATGCACGCTAGCCATCACTAGCACATGCATACATCAAACGTACACGCTAGTCATCTCTAGCACGTGCACACACACATTCATACATACTTCAAACATGCACGCTAGCCATCACTAGCACGTGCATAACCCATACATAGCATACTGACATATTTGCTAGCCATCGCCAGCGCATACATAATCCACATCCGTAAAACATGCATACATCTCATGCATATCAATCATACCATACAATCATGCTTACACGCACATCATGCAATCGGATCGTTACTTAACATCCAAGCATGGAATCATACAATCCTAGCATGCTGCTACTCATTCAAAGCATGCTTCATGAATTTACGAGTTCAAAGCTCCCCTACCTCGTAATCATGACGTTCGATGGCGAGCACACGACGGTGGCGGCGTCGGCGGCGGAGTTGGCGGTCAAACCGTTGCCTAGCTGAGAGAGCTGCTGTCCCGAGGATTTTAGGATGCGCCGGAACTATCACGGCCAAACAGAGTGTCAGAACTCAAAGCGGTAAAACCCGCGATCCACGGCGGCACACCAGGGCGGCCGGGAGAAATATCGTGCCAACATAAGTGGCGGTGCGACCAGAAGTCAAGGGTGTACACTCTGAAGATCAGCCGGTGGCTAAACGTGCTCAGCCGGCCACAAAGACATCGAAATTGGCCGTGGACAGCACCCAACGGCGACGATTTCGGTCAACAAAGGCCCACATACGGGCGGAGAGCGTGGGGCAACGCTCGAGAACCAAAGGAGAGGTGGAGGACAGCTCTAGTGGTCAACTCCACTCGGTGGCAAAGCCAACCGATGGTTAGGCGGCACGAATGCGGCGCCTAAACCCAGAAGTACACGCGTGGCTACATGTGCACGCGGCCCAAAGGAGCGGGGGAGATGGCTGAAATGAGGCGACTCAAGGCCCACAAAAGCCAACAGGGCTAAGACCCTTAGCTGTGGCCAATCAAAGCGGCGACATCGCCGATCGCCACCCACAACCAATACCCATGGTGCGGGCGGCTATGCATCTCGCACGGTATAAGGCCATGACAAGCGGCCCATTCCGAGCGGTAATATAATTAGGCCAAGTGGGGCTGACCCTCACTGTCGCCGAGCCGGGGCAGAGCCCACGACGGCCAAATGGCCCATAACTCGCCAATGGCAACGACCCGAGACGCACCCAAAGCGTCTAATCGGGCGGAGCAAGGCAATAGGGGCGAGGCGGGGTCGGAAACGGCAACCCCCTACCGACACTGGGTCGAGGTAGGCTGGACAGAGTCCATCCGATGGCCGGACGACGACCGGAAACACACCGGCGTCCAAAACATCCCACGGACAGTGAGATGTGAATAGTAACAAAAACCCGACCAAAAGATCGGTAGCTCACCACGGAGCGAAGAAAGCATGGCGGCGGCTCCGGCCGGTGTCTATGGGTTCCTAGCGGCCAACTAAACATAAGTCTAGTTGAGAGCGGCCGCAAACGATGTCAAAATCGTACACCCATAGTGCAAAAATGGGATTGAAGGAGAGAAAAACCCGAAAAAAGGTTCGGTACCTCGTGGAGGAGCGAAGAGGCCGTGGCGGCGGTCATAGCCGGTACCTACAGACTCGTGGCGGTGAGGCAAAGCGGATCCTGACAAGAATCAACGGAATCCGACGACGGAGGAGGGAGAACGGAGCGACCGGATATGCCCTCGGGTTTTCTCAAAAACTCACTGGACGTAAAAAAAATTTCTGGAAGTCGGTTCTGTGAAAACCGACGGGGAGGAAGATATGTATAGTTAAACTTTTTAATTTTTACATCTACGTCCCCAATGCGCGTTAACTCACTAGTTACGCGCCGAACCTCCAAAATTCGCGCCGTAAGCGCGCAGCGAGGCCCGTGGCCTGCGACTAAGCCCCACACCCGACTCTACGGGTATAAATATGGGGAAAAGACACAAATACCCATACGCTGAAACGTCACATTTTCCTGCCGAAAATGACCAGAAAAATGGCAGAAAAATCCCAGAAAATCGTAGAAAAATCAGGGACCTTACAGCCGCCCTCCCCCTCCCCCCTCTCCTTCCCCCTGCTCCCGGACCCATCTCCTTGCCCCCCCCTCCCAGACCCCCCTCTACCCCTGCTCCCAAACCTCCCTCTCCCCCTACTCCCAAACCTCCATCTCCCCCACTTCCCCTTGCTCCCTGGACCCCTCACTTCCCCTTGCTCCCCTCTCCCCCAACTTCTACTCCCCCTCCCCCCCCCCTCCCCCTTCCTTAGTGGGGCCCAGTGGCCCACCGGGGATTTTTTAAAAAAAAATTTTAATCTTTAGCGACGCATATAAATGCGTCGCTAAATATTTTTTTTTATATTTTAAAATGTATTAGCGACACTTTTAAAGTGTAACTATTGAATTTAAAATTTTTATTATTATAATATTAATGGCATTTTAAATTTTTTTAAAAAACTTTATTCTGTTAGCGATGTTTATAAAAGCATCGCTAATGGCTTTTTTTTTTTTATTTCATATTTGAGACGCTTACTAAAGCGTCGCTAATGATTTTTTATTTTTATTTTTTATTATTATTTCATATTAGCGACGCTTACTAAAGCGTCACTAATAGAAAAATAAAAAAAATTATTTTGTTTTTTAGAAATTTATTTTTATTATTTTATTTATTATTTATTTAAATTTTTTATCATTAGCGACGTATAGTAAACGTAGCTAATAAATAACTATTAACGTCGCTTATTACTAAGCGTTGCTAATAGTAACGTATTAGCAGTGCTTAATATATGTCGCTAATAATAATATTTTAGCGACGCTTATGGTAAGCGTCGCTAATAAGCAGTAAGCTACTGTAGTAATATCGATGTATTTAGCGACGTTTGTTGTGCGTCACTAATACTCATTAGTGACGCTTATGGTACTATTAGCGATGCTTATATGCGTCGCTAATACTGCAATTTGTTGTGGTGTGATTTATCTGATGCATGACTCTGATGATTTATTAGCTTCTGTGACATGTGCATTGTGGTGGGCATGCTCATCACAAGATGTTCGGCCATGTCGTGTGCTCAACTTCTTTTAAAAAAGTTTCTAACTTTAACTAGCTATATCTTTCTACCCCAAACTTGGCTTCAAGCATTCTTGGTAATATTGAGCTAGTATCGGCGAGCCCTATCATAGACCCCTTATGGGCAAGTTATTTCATATTTTTCAATATGGGGACTCGTTCATGTGAAATGCTTCTCGAGGTCGTAACCAGTGAAAGTATACTTTGGCCATTTTTTCATAAACCATCAATAAGTTTCATGCTAGTTTTACTTATACTTACATGAATATAATTAAAAATAGAGTTATATAGGTTTCATATTATTTTTAATTATGCTATTTTTAGTATGGGTAAGAAGTAATGTATAACAAATCTAGTTGAGCTTCAGGTCGATCTCAAGTCAAACTGATCAAATTTTGAGTCAAGTCAATTCGATCTAGCCCTTCTTAGAGCTGGGCTCGTTTACTTTTAAGTTCGAACCGAGCCGAAGTTAAACCTTGTTAAATTCTAGCCATACTTAGCTGAATATGTACAGCTTGTCAAGCTAGCTCAACTTGTTAGCAACCTTACCTACTTGGCTAGACCGGTCTGTATTCGGTGACAATTCTAGTGACTTGTATGCTTGAACCTACCTGAAGGACCACGTACTCATTTATTCTCCTAATACGCAAAACATGTGTTAAGAATATATTTGTGTTTTTATCGGTAATGTTTAGAGTCAAAGACACAAGGTTACTTTGAAACTTGTTAAAGCAATGTAGTCAATAATGTTTTCCCTGATCACGCTTATAAAGTTTAGTCATGTATGTTTCTATGGACAAGCTAGTGGTAATACTTAAGACAATAAATTAATACAAAAGGGGAGTCCTATCTCTCACACACAAAGCATGAAAGGATAAATAACGATCAACCTCCTAAAAATTAACTAACTATACAGTAGAGAAGAATGTCTACATGCGAACTTGCTTTCCGCACCGGACTTTTTTGCATTTGATTTGCCATTTCTGCTTATTGCACTTAAGCGCAATCTGACCGTTCAGTCCCCACATCATCCTGAGGGCGGATGTTAGTTTGTTAGTCATACTCATTAATTTGTAATCATTTGTAATTAATTAGAAATGTTTTTTTGACATGGTGCACAACTAAAACGTTGTGCAACACTGACGCTTTTCTAGTGATGTTTCATGTTATTTAAACGTAACTGAAGGTCGAAATTTAACTATGATTGGTTTAAACGTCACTGAAAATAAATTATTAATAACGATTTATTATAAACTTCATCAATGCTGTTTATTTAACAACATTTTAAAACCAAACATCTTAAGAAAATAAGACTTGTAACAGAGATGGGTTTAATTAAATCCTCATTTATCGGTAAATTAGTATCCCCTCCTTTCTGCCTCGAAAAATTATTTAGTAGAACCGTTACATGGTAGATTTGTCCACATAATGATTGACACATTTATCTAATTTATGTGTGTTTGAAAGTGAGTAAATTGAGGTATGAATTTGAGTTTACGTGTGAAAACCTGAATAGATGTATGCACAACCACATGGTAGAACGGTTCTACTAGATACCTTCTCCCCCGCAGCCCCCCATGTTCAACCTAATATTTGCAGATGACTTGATGAGTCCGCCCTCCCTTCCCCCCAACCTCTAAAAAGATTCATCCTCTCTGTCAACCCTAATGCTCTGTGTATAAATATTATAACTATAACGATAAACATTGAGAATTGGAAAACAATCTTTCAAACACTTCTTAAGAACAAAGTTGCTTCTGTCATTATGAAATCTAATCTTTTGTTTCAATTATACTCCCTCTATATTAAATTAATAGCTCAAGTCCATAAAAATATTTGTTCCATATCAATAGCTTAATTATATTTATTTTAAGTAATTGGGTACTAAAACAGAGTATCACAAGTTTATTTTTCTTCTTCCTAGATGTGAGTATTCAATAAAAATTACTATTTTTTATATATAGCTATTAATATAAGAGGGAAGAAGTATAAGGTACCGGACTTGTATATCCCTTCTCTGTATTTTTTAATCCTCTTAACTTTCAATTCTACTTCAAATCAAATTGCAGGACCGTCCTACTTGCCACTCATTAAGGTATTGAACCAAATATATGGCAGCTCAATGTACGTATAAAGTGTATTTTTACTTGTTATCATCTAATTGAAAAAGCTCATTACAGGGAACGTTCAGCTGTCCCAGAATGCAATTAGTTTGGAGTACTATTTCTTACGTGTGGAAGACGAGTTTATTTTTAAAGGTAGATTATGTTGATCCTTAAAAGTAAATAAACACAAATTCAAACCTAATGCGCTTGATCAACGCATTTGTGCAGCTACCTTAGAATCTCACATAAGCCTTTTAATTAAGCTGTCATCAGTTCACCATCACAACCCATTATACGTAAAATCAATATATTTTTTGTATATGTCCTTTATTATGTAACATCTCAGGTACATTCAAACGCAAAAACTATAAAAAACGAAGAAGAAAAACAAACAGTGGTGGACCGCCCCTCTGAAAGTTTGACACTGTGACTTCCTTTCTTGTAGAGGGTAACGTGAAACACACGAACTAATGACTCACCAGTGTACGACGAACTTTTTATATGACAAGGATGGATGTAAGCCCAGCCCAAACGTGCTTTTGTTTCTTTGTTAAAAGCCCACAGACTTCAACACACTCCAAAGGCAAAGGCATGAAATGTAACGTAAGAGGTGATTACTGTACGAGAGTGAGATTTCTGGGGTGAACGTAGACCCGCAGCCCGTGCTTCATGAAGAGCGTCAGCGACATCTTCTGCTCCACTTTGTGGCCAGGAACCAGCTCCAGCCGGTGCCTCAGCAGCACCGACGAGGCCACCGACTTCATCTGCAGGTAAGCCAGGTCCTTGCCCAGGCAGATCCTAGGTCCCCCATTGAAGGCCACGAACTTGTAGGCATCTTTTTGCTGCTCGAACCGGGTCCCGTCCTCGGACAGCCATCTTTCTGGACGGAACTCCGCGCAGTCCTTGCCCCATATTGACTCCATTCTCCCCACCGAGTATATTGAGTATGTGACAGATGAACCGGCCGGCACCACCGTCCCGTCTGGAAGCACGTCCTCCGACACCACGTACTTGGAGTCCTCCGGCACGGACGGGTACAGGCGGAGGGTCTCAGTGAGGGCTGCCTTTAGGTATACCAGTCGCTCCAGTTCTTCAAAGCTAAGCGGCTCCTCAGCCCACTTGCCCAGATCATTGCCCCGGGTGTCCGCCAGTACCGCCGACATCTCTTGAACGATCTTGTCTTCGACCCGGGGGTTCTGCATGACGAGCCAGAAGAACCAGCTGAGCGCCACCGAGGAGGTGTCGCGGCCGGCCAGGACGAAGTTGAGGGCGATTCGGCGGAGGACGGAGCTAGGGAAGAAGCGCCCGTTGGCGTCACGCTTCTTGAGGAAGCGGGAGAGGAGATCGTCCGAAGGGTTGAGCCTCCGGACAGATATGGCTTCCGTCATGTACTTGTGAACGACCCTGAGGCTCTCCTTCAGCTGGGCCTCGGCTCCAACGCCCAAGATCTTCTTCAGCCGCCACATGAAGGATGGGTAGAGGAACCGCTGGAGAGTTGACTCGGTCGCCGAGTCGAACGCGGTGGCAAATCTGTTCTCTTGTAGATCGACTGACAACGTCTCAGGGTCCTTACCGAAGGTGAGGCCGCAGATGTTGTCGAAGGTGAGACGGAGGAGGAGGTCCTGGAGGTTCACGGGGTGGTGAGTCATCTGGGCCTTGGCCAGGATGCGCCAGAGCCGCTGCTTGAGGGAGCGGGTGACCCATCTTGACATAGCCTGGCGGAGGGTCCGGGTGGTAAACTCCAGGGCTGCTGTCTTCCGCTGGATGAGCCATGTCTCGCCGTCGCTGTTGAAGATGCCCTGGCCCAAGAGGTCGTGGAAGGCGGCCTGCCAGGCCGGGCCTTTGGGATAGTTATCGAACCGAGACCGAAGCACGTGCTCCAAGTTCTTGGGGTTGCAGGTGACTGTGACGAGGCCCTGCCTCCGTGCCAGAAATGGAAGAGCCAGAATGCAGGTCTGGTACGTGAGGGAGCTGGTTTGGCTGAGGTTGGAGGCTATCCAATCATGCATGCGAGCCCGGTTGGCGAGCAGACATGGGAGGCTTCCCACGACAGGCCAGACCTTTGGGCCGGTGAGGCTCCTGGCCAAAGCCCAGAACCAGACAAGGTAGGCCGCCGCGGCACTGGCAACAACGAGTAAGAGGAGAACAGTTTCCATTTGCAGTAAGAGTGGAAGGCGCTGAGGGTCTGGAGGGATGGTGTGTCTACTAGTGATCGAATGATGATCGAGACACGTCCCGATAGAGATATAAATAGCATGCACAAGTGAGATAGAGACTTCGGGCACGGGTGCTCCAGTTTATGTTTTTTAAGAGGCGTTGGAGGAGTTGTTGGGAAATTACGGTTTGGGAATTGAGACACGAAATCCATACTGTAAGTTTAATGACATCTGAGGAGGGAAGAAAAAAAGATTTTGGCACAAGAAAAGAGGTTAGAACATGGGGGCAGATTTGCCTTCCTGATCAAAAACTTGCATGCAGAAACATGAGACGTGGGGCTAGGACAAACGGAAACAAAAGGAACAGCTAAGTGAGATACTCGAGCATGAATGCCTTCTGTATTATATATACTATCTCCGTCCCACATTAATAGCTCCATTTTGTTTCTTTTGAAAAAATTAAATAACACTATTAATGTGGGACTGAAGGAGTATATGCCATTGGGTTTAACAGGACTGCTTCTAACTTCTAGTACAAGTGTTTTGCCATTAGCAAACGCATGATTTTGTGCCCAATAATGCATTGCGCGCTTGCCGCAAATTAAAAAATGCATAATGAGGTCGTACCATTTCTTCTTTCCTTTCGAAAACCAAGAAATTATGAAGGAATATCTAGAGTAAAGAGCTTGAACTTTAATTTTTTCTTGCAAGATATCCCAGATAATTAAGTCCTAGAATTTTCTGTCAGCATTAGCTCTGGTCACATTTTGTAACTAAGAACTTTCTGTAACTAATAACTTTTTTACGAGCATGACAACTAGGCTCATGTGCAGAGACAAAAGAGGAAAAAATAGACGGGGAAGGGTGACCATATAAACAACGTAAAAATTACAATGATGTTGATTCGATATAAGCAGTAATTCTATGCATCTTATGCATAAACTCTTTATCCTATTAGTTAAGGCATAATATCAAGTTTGATGTTAATATTAAGCGAACATTTCTAATTAGCTAAACCATAGCTTATGGGATATTTGGTAACAATATATTTTCCCGGGGTGTAATTTCGTCCCAGAATATAAGGTATCTTTAGATTTCTCATAACTTTTAAAAATTATGTGCAATACTTATATCATGTTTGGTATAACCAGCATAAGATTTAAATTTACATCAACACAAACGCAAAGTGAAGATCTTCCCTTATAAATGCTTTTTACATTGAAGATGAAAGTTCACGTTACATCATTTTTATATCAAAGACGAAACCTATAGCAATCTAGAACTTGTAGATAACATTCCCCAAATGAAGACTACAAGAGCAATATTAAAACTTTCAGGAGATCGGCCTACTCTATTTCTAGAAAAAGATCTCAAATCTAATCAAAGTATTTGCAGATGTTGGAGCAAAGTGGGGTAATCTGGGTTGAAGTTTGCTTGCATGCTCAGGTGAAAAACTGAGGCCGTTGTACTCCAAGAGGGTTATCAGTTCATCATATTTCATTTTTTTTTGGTAAGAAACTTTTAATATTTTATGCCAATTCATATAAAGGATTTCAAGAATAAAAATGTTTGAGTTTGCTAGCAGGGTCCATGGCCCATGATTTTGTAATTGTAGTTTTTAGGTGGGCTATGTAGCCCTTGAATTTTCTTCGTGGGTGGGGCCATGTGCCCATTTGTATGAACACAACTGAGCGAGACATGTCATACTAGTAATCTACAATGCATACCCAAGTTGTCACTGTGCATCCTAGGCAGGACACAGAAAATTCAAACTAGAGAAGAGAATCCGTCCACTGTATCCGCGACACCGGAAGAGTTGGTATGAAATAGTTAAACTGTATTGACAAATTGACCGACATATGTATATTGCTTGCTTGGAAAGCATCGGATGTGTACAACTCAGTTTAGTGGATTGCAAGTTTGGGTCATAATGCTTGCGAAGAACGTCCGCAGATAACAGTGTTCGAGAATGCAACTTCCAGACGCCCATCGAATGGCTCACTTGATAGATTGTAGCCTTGTAGGAATTAAATTTCGAGAAAGGATTCGCTATTAAGCATTAATATTTGGCTGCAAGACATTCCACATATATTTCATCCGGAGGTTTGTAAGTCTCATGAATGAACTCCTATACATTGGATTAAGCGACAAACCATTAAGATCAGCAGTAGTAGGTTTTAGATTACACGTGACTTGTTAAAAATATAACGCTTCTTGATATATATAAGTATAGTATTAATTTTCTCCAGACTTCTTGATATATTGTACAGGACCAACCCATCTATTTGATGTTTCCCACTACTAATTAATAGTTATACCACATAATAGCATTAAATAAATAATGACAAAATTGCTAGATGTATATTGAGCAAAATGGCATGTACACGTGGAGTATATTTTAAAGCAGTGGTTAAAATTACTTACTAGAGTAATGCAACACTGACGTCAGGTTTCATGCATAAAGAACCTCCTACATCATTTAGAAACCGTTGATTAGTAGGGTTTAGAAAAGTGAGCCCTACTATTAAAGAAACTTGAATACTTTTTACATTGTACTTTATATGCCCATCACCATTACCATTTCTCTTGCAATTGAATGTTAAAGATTAGTCACAGTAAAAGTTTAAGCTTCAATTCACTTATTATTAGCGATGTCCAATTAAACGTACTCGATCATCCGGTTATGTTTCATTCAGCTTTAGCTCTTGAGAAGATATCAGGTTATGTTTCATCTTAATCAGCAACGAAGAAATTAAAAAATGTGACGTTTTGATGTGACGTCCATTTCAAACGGCAAACACTTCATATTTCCATAACTTTATCATTTGGTTATTCCTTGCCAATTAATATTACGACCAGGAATTAAATAAGCGATAGATAAACATTTAGATTTTGGAATAAAAAAATTATAATCCCTATAGCACTTAGGGTTGAAAAAATTCAACCCAATCCGTTTACTTGAATCGAACCTGACCCGCTTAACCTTGTACCCAACCGACCCAACTTCAAGATCAGGGTTTAGGTTCTTGACTTATTTTGAATTTAGGGTCGGGTCGTACCCGACCCGCACAACTTGATTTTTACCCGATTATAAATAATAAAAAATTTTATTATTATAATATTGGTTTATTGGACTTGTTTATATTATTATTATTATTATTATTATTATTATTATTATAGTGTTTATTTAGTGCATATTATGTTGAACTAGAGGTGCTTAAACATAAATTTGAGCATGAATTAGTTGTTTGGAGTATAAGTGTGATCACATATATTTTATTTTGTAGTAAACATCCATTTTGGGATAACAGATGACGGTATCTTCAAAGTGTAGTTAATTTATATATAGTTTAATTTATTTTCTGTTATTCTTTTAGGTGTGGTGAATAGAATGAAAATATATCATATTTTGTTGTATTCATTACTCATCATCTCTCCTTCAAAAGGACACATCGCACACTAAATTTAGCTCTCTGTTGAAGGTCTGACATTCATAATAAGGAACAGGTTAGGAACATATATCCAGATAGTCGGATAATAGAGCTCGATGAAGGACAATTTTCGGAGGAGGAAAATTGTAATCAAGTGTCACCTGTTACAAAGGAGGGTAGGGTTATGAGCAGCTATATAGAAATAGTTACTGAAATTTTGAAATTAAGACATGCTGAATATCGAAAGCCAAGTAAGCTAATCATGAGTAAATAAATATTGAAGGTCTATTTTGTTATCATTCTTTTAGAATGGAGAAAATGCAACATTATACCTCTAAGGTTTTCGTTGATGACTACTACAAAAAATGTATCCACAAATTAGCCAAAGAACCAAATATTTTAAATTAATATTGTAATATATTTAATTTTATTTGTGTTTGCCTTTTGTAAAAAGAAGGTATATAATACGAGTCTAATAAAAAAATTATGAAAAAAAAGTTGGGTTACCTGCATACCCAATCCAACCCGACTTAAGTAGAGTTAGGGTTTAGATTTTTGACCCGATTTAAAAATAGGGTCGGGTAATGACCCAACCCGATTTCAATAAGAGTCAAGGCCAACCCGACCCGACCCGATTCCCAAGCGTAGTAGCACTAACTTGTATTAGCAATTAATTAGGTTACATCAGATTGCGTGGCCATTTTGTTTAATTGTATATTGTTCAATTATCCTGAATTTGCCACTATTATTACCATATATATGTACTATATATTAATATTACATAAATACTTATGAAATACTCCCTCTCCTATATTAAAAGCTAATTTAAAAAATAGTTAGTTATATTAAATGGTAAAACGTACATCTAAAAGGAGTGAAAATAAATTTATGATATTCTTATTTAAGTACTCAATTATTTAAATTTAATAAAATAAAGTTAATAATATAAAATAAATTTTTTATTCTAATGGAGCTATTAATAAGCCGAACTCACACACGCTAGAAATAAAGAGTTCTAGCAGCTCTAAGTGTAGCTGCTACTAGCTAGCCTCTAACATAATTGTCAGCAATTAAACTCTGTTAAATAGAAATCAGAAAATGACGCCCCTAACTTCTCATGTATTGAGTAAATGTGTTTCCTTACGGGTGCGCTTTGCAACGGCAACATGACTTTTTAATAGCTACAGAGGTAAAAGAAGATGTGTCATGTAGGATGGATGAAGTATATAATAATGGAACGGAATTGAAGGAAAAAGATCGATTAGGATTTTGAAATAAATAAAAAAACAAAAGGTAGAAAATGATCTCTATGAGGAGGCTCATCAGGAGTATTATAAGTAGAATTCGATTTTCATTTCTTCAACCACTTCATATAGACATTAATGCTGTGCTCGATAACTCAGTTCCATGTATACTTTTTGGATGGAATAAGTAAATCATAAAAAATTATGGCCCTATAATATTCTAATTCTCCCAATTTTACAACATTTTCATCTGCTAACAGCAAATCAAACACTAGAGGAAATATTGCCTGATTCTTTGGATAGGGACGGAGTTTAAGGACTTACAGTTATTGGTGAAGTAGACTTGATAATTATTAAGTGTTATATACTTTTTCAAGATAGATAAAATTAGTTTATTTTGAAACCAAATACAACATTTAATATGGGATGAATGGAGTATCATAAATAAGGTCACATGGACACCAAACCTTTATCATAAATTGGTAATTAACTTGCCATGTTGTTTGTGATACGATGATGGACCCTTTGGTTATGAGTAAAATCTGATTTACACCTTTTGTAGATGTTTAGTCCCTTTTTTTTGGGCATGAAATCTCTCCTTACTTAGTGAATCGGTTATCTTCTTTAGCTATGGTGAGATGATGTTATTATTAAAAAAAAAAGAATTTTAATTTTCAGTGTGTTAAAAACCCGGACTGAGTCGACTGACGCATCCCATCGACCAAAGGTCCAAATCTATCTAGATCCAAGCCCTTTTTTGGGTCGGGTTGTACATGTCTGAGATCTTAATTAAGGCCCAACCAGTTGGGCTAGGTACCTGGCTTAGTTGGGTTGAAAAGGTGGTTAAAAATTAATCTCTGTCTTAAGTTAATAGCTTAATTTGATAAAAAATTTATTTTAAATTAATAATTTTATTTTGTTAAATTTAATGATTAGATATTTAAAAATAGTATCATAAGCTTAGTTTTTTTTAATGAGTTTTATTAATTAATAAAAATTATTTTTTTAATGTAACTATTAAGTGGAAAAAAAGAGTATAAAGATAAGGGGATAGTTAACTAACCCAGCTAGCTGAGCCTGGTTGAAGGAGTAAGGTCGGTTTTTAGTATATATGTTGGTGATTTTATTTATGACTTTTTCAAAAAATAAAAGTTAAGCTGAAAGACATACACGCTATGATAATAGAAAGGGATTAAAGACTATTATTTTACTTATTTACCATAAGATAAATTACATGCTATTTTAAAGGTTAGGAAACGATGACCAATCACTTTTTTTGTTTGCACATTTTTGGGGTTGTTTTTATAAATTCTAAAAACAAAATGTATGGCCTAAAAAAAGTTTTTTATATTTTTCTCTTATAATAAGCCCAATGTAAAAATGTATATAAGCTTTTGATATTTATAATTAACAATATTTAAATTATACATGTTACTAGCAGCAATACTACTAGGAGTAATATATATTATGTATCATCAATCTCATGGATGAAAAGCTTTCATCTATTCTTTTAAAAAAAAACTCCTGCCTTGATAGGCTGACATGGTGGGGACCATTCTGCTCAGGCTAGAAGCCTAAGGATGACCCGTGAATTTTCAGACCGATCTCTCCTAATTAGAGCCAACAAATCATGTCTCGGTACACTTTGAACGACTACTAGCAAGTAGATGTAAACTATCATCCTCGGCGAAGGCCGACGGGACCGCAAAGCAGTCCCAGCGTGCTGAGTGTTAAAGAATTGGCTCGGCCAAATCAGCTTAGCTTTCATAAAACGTGCAATTAGGATGTATGGTGCTGTAAAGTGTGTAGCATCTAGCAAGGGACAGCGCAGCATCATCAAGCCACCAGTAAAAGCAACTGATATAATACTAGGAAAAAGTCTATAGTAGCTCAAGCCTCAAAGAACAAAGAAGGTTAGCAAAATTAATGGCTAAAGATACGTGTGGCCCACTTAAGTCCAATCCACACACAACTTTTTCCTCCTTTTTCTTATTCTTGCTTACTTTACACAGAAAAATCCCCTGCCATGGCCCACGGGCCTTCTTGTATCATTTCGGTGACATACCGCCAGCAATAATTGTACTCATCTGCGAAGTCCGTCGAGGCCCGCAAGTAGCGTGACTCAACACTGTATGATTAATTTACGTCTATCAGTTTGTGTCGGCTGGTCGGCGAGTTCACGTAAAAAGTTACTAATGGGATGATGAATGGCGGAAATGACACTGAGGTTTGCCATATTATTTCCTACAATAAGCTTATCAAGCGGTTGAAATTGAGGTGATGAATTTTGTCATGGACGATAAGATCTGAAAATAAAGAAACCTATTGATGAAACAATGATACAAAAACTCCCAGAGATTGAGATGATCACACATCAAAACCCCGGAAGAATACGATACACAAGGCATCTCACAAGTTTATAAGAGAAAATGGATCCCGAATCTTGAGGGGGTGTTGGATGTCGGGAGAATCAACTGATACGATAGTAGTAGGGCATACCGTCTAGAACGTGTTGGCTTATCTTTGAGCTAAAATCACATTTAAAGAAATCCACTGTTGCTTACCAACCCGAAAGCGAGGCCGCACCATATTTTTGAGCTACTCTTGTCGGCAGTCCATCGCAACCCCAGTCAGTCCCAATGAAGTCCACAGAAAATCAGGGAGGGAATCAGGACGGTCAAATTAATTGTTCACATCGCAGACATGGTGGGTAGATTTCGTTTGTACGAGCCGTTTCTTTTGAGACCACAGAGCGATCTTTCTATGTATTGTTCGCCAACTATTTCCCTAGCATGAGGCCCATAAGACCAGTACTAAACCTCGTTAGTTTGTAATCCAGTAGTTAATCTCGTTAGTTTGTAATATAAATCACATTAGATTCGGAAGGAGGGAGGGAGGTGGGCCTTCTTTCTTTGGCTTGGATAGGAGATCCTGAAAGACGTACAGACATGCTCCATATGGAGACACGAATATGG
Organism: Saururus chinensis; assembly: GCA_035235625.1. Taxonomy (NCBI): domain Eukaryota; kingdom Viridiplantae; phylum Streptophyta; class Magnoliopsida; order Piperales; family Saururaceae; genus Saururus; species Saururus chinensis. The sequence goes on from CP141145.1 coordinate 43,113,358, forward strand.
AGACAAGCAAATTCTGGAAGCATCATTGACGAGCTCTTCTTCCTAATTTCGCTAGTAGTTACATGACTCAATAGTCGCGAAGCCTACTTATGGCTTTCAGGTGTATTTTATTAAATTATTAAGATACTTTTAGCAATGATGAATGGAACTATGTTAAAAAAAAATTCTGACTTGTGGTATACTTATATATATTAAGCAAGAATGCATATATATTTGACATGTAAATATAGATTAAATAAAATAAATTATTTATTGAACAAGGTCTTTCCTGCATGTTATAGATACAATATATGTTTTTAGGATTATAAATTATACATATAAATTCTATATTAACCTAAATATATTCATTGTAAGCAATTGCTTATCCAAATCTTATAGGCTGGCTAATATTATGTCATAAGTTGGCGGAAATTATAGTTTCAAGGAACTTTGTAACGTGGAGTACATTATTCATATTTATAATGAATTTGGCATGAGACTCATTTGATAGAGCACTTCAAAAGTTTTTTAAGGGCGTTAATAATACTTAAAGCCAAACATATATATAATATAGGTAAAATATAAATATTATTATCAAGATGTGTGTTGTATTATAAAAAATATTAAGAATATATAGACATGTAGGATCTTATTCAATAGAGATTGTTAAAAGCTTTCTAACTATACCAAGTGCAAGCAATCCAAGTTTAGAAGTGCAAAATATAACATTACAAAATTAAAATTAATATGACCTAAAAAATAAGGTATCATGTCATATTGACAACTAATATTAGGTTGACATGTGGTAGACATATAAAAGAATATAAGTAAATGATTTTATTAAAATATCTTCAAAACACATGCTAATTCAAATTTGTATTAAAGGGTTCAAGGATATTAAACAAAGATAAAACATGAATTAAGGTAAAAAATATAGGTAAAATAGTCCAAAAATAAAAATTCTATAATCACTCAATTTATTTTATATAATAGTATAATTATTCTCTTTTCCAAAATAAATAGCTTGAAAAGGATTGCACATTTAGGCAATTTATCGTACAAATTAAATAACATCAAAAGTTCTTGTCAATAGACTCTAGTCAATTATGTAAAAAATTATCTCTCTCAACTAAATTATATTTTTAAAAGAAAGATTAATACATCATAATATGTTGTTTGCTCTAGAGTTATTTTATACTATCAATTTTAAGGGGGAAAAACTAAATAATGAATAGGGTATTGTGGTAATTAAGTTAACGTATCAAAAGTCTATGATCATGTTAAAGTGGTCATTATGTTTGATGTAGTTAATTTGAAAAAGAAAAATCATATTTTCACATAAAAAACTCACAATGAATTTTGATTTGTATACATAAGAGAGCCCATCTGAACTTTGTGTTGCACCCACTTGTGAAGTCCAATGTGTGAGTTTTTAAGTATTTTTATTGTGAGAATAACACTATCTTCTAAAAAAATCTAATAGTTAATGTAACACATAGGGAATATATATGGCCATGTGCCTTATATTAATATGCATAAATCTAATATATAAATTGGATTTGGTTCAATTGCTCCAAATGGATCTTCCCGAGGAAATTGTTGATGTTCACAAATATCTGGAACATTTTAAACAAGAAGAAATTACATAGAAGCTTATGCAATTTTTATGTGTATGAGTTAGAAGATAAAGAAGTGAAGTCATTTTTTATTCCTTCAAACCCTATGATATTCTTTATAAGTAATGGGTTGGTAGGCGTCCATCACAATGTTTTAAAAACCGGACCAGCCGGTCCGACCAGGTTCAACTGGACCCGTTATAAAAACGGGTTGGTTTAACTAGATTTCTAGGTCGGTTTAACCCAATCGGGTTAGCATGACCTAGACGGTTAAACCAGTTACCCGGTGTTCCGGTCCTGTCTGGTTTTTTGAAAGAAAAAAAAAATAGATTGCAAATTCACGATCGGGATTTTGATCTAGAGGTAGAGGCAAAGTCAAGGCTGAGCAATTTGGGGCAATGTCGTGACCATGAGCGGCAATCTCCTTAGGCAATTCCTCTCCATGTTTTGACGATCTTTTTCGACGATTCCATCTTCACGTTCTGGGGATCTCCTATGGCGATTCTCTAAGCACATTCTATCACCATCCATGGTCTGAAAAGGAGGAGCTTTGGGCAATTTGGGCTAGTGGCTAGCGATTTTCTCTAGCGAAAATCCCTCATTTCTCTTCTGCCTCGTTGCCATTCATTTATTTTTCTCTTCTTCCCTCGCAACCGCCTGTAGATCTATCTAAATCGCTATTGCTTGTAGCCTCTTGTGTAATCATATACTTAAAATCCCACCTACCAAATATGTCATCGTTGTAGCCGATGAGTTTCCCCTGTGCTTTGAACGTTTTTCAATCTCTTTTTTATTTCTCTATTTTTGCATTGACGAACAATTTGAACATATAAGAGGTAATTTCTTCTCTATTTTTTATTCATTTGAATTTTAATTTAATTTATTACATGTTAATTTTGTAGTTAATTTTCATGCACCATTTTAGGATTTTCAATCTTTGGCATTCAAATAAGGTATTCTTTTGATCGTTGGATTATGATTTTTCAAATTTGTGATTTGATTTGAATATAGTTTTGATTCATGGTAGTGCATAAGAGTTGTATAAATTTTTACTTGCTGATAATGAATGATTTATAGCTTGATCGTGTGCATATAATGTGCTTGGTTATTATGATTTACATGGATTTCTAATGGTAGTGTGGAGATTGAAGGATTGTCTTGAGTTTATTGGTTTCATAATTATTTTTTTATTTTGAAGTGTCGTAATTAGTTTGTGCCAAAAAAAATTTGGGTGTATTATTAGTTGTGTGTTTTTTTTTCTTTCTAAAATGATTGTTTAATTGATCATTTTTATCTTGTAATATTTATTACATTTATATATACAATGACATCAGGGTCGGAGTCTTCTTGTGTTAGTGCGTCTATGGAGGCAACCCAAGTGCATCTTTAGGGAGCACACCTATTTTTTAGAGTTCATACTTCATAGTCCAATTTTTTATCATTTGTTATTTCTTAGTGTTAGCAATAAATTTATTTTCGTTGGAAATGAGGAATAGCCAATCATATATAATGAAGGGTTGGATGATGGTTTTGGATTAGATAATGATCTTGAATTTTGACTTTAGAAGGGTAATGTTTACATATGACTTGTTGTTATATATTTAGTATTTTATTTCTTTCACTATATTAATATGTAATATTTTTTGTAGGAAGTTTGGAAGAAAAATATAAAGTTTGATGATTTTGGCATTTGAAATTTGAAGTTTGAACTTTGAAGTTGAAGATTAAGATTTTTTATTTTAAGGAAATTGAAGTGATTTGAGTTATATAATTAATTATATTCAGTAGAAATTGGAGTGGACAATGAATTGATGTTTAATTTGGGCGTGGAACTAAAAAGTAGATGATTTTTTAGATTTGAAACTATGAATACTTGTTTTTATTTCTAATTCTGTTAGAATTATGACTTTGAATGAGTAGTGTAGGTTTAAATTTTGATATTTATTTGTTTACGTTACTATTTTTGTTGTTTTATATTAATGGGAAATGTGAAATGGTAACTTGTTAAAATAGGCTGGAATGAACAATATTTTGAATGGTGAAATAGGTTCAAGTGAGATTTTGAATAGGATTTAAACAGGTTTAACTAATTTTTTTTAGTATTACAAAAAAAAATTTATAAATTTTTTTAAGGTAATGGAGTCATCCCCCGGGTTAATTCAAGTCAACTCATGATTCAATTGGGTCAACCCAGCCTAGCCACTAATTCAGGTTAGGGACTGGGCTAGGTTTTATGACATTGGTTGGCCGTCCGATGTTTGGGTTTTATATTTGCAAAAACCGAAAGTAAACTTGGAAAAATGGCCTCACACGACCATTTGTTCAAAGTCCGTTTTTGTTGTCCCTCTTCCTCCACGCCAATGTCCCATAATGGTATGTAGCCCTACCTTAATTACTCCCCGTCATGAGTTAAACCGCACATCACATTTTTTTTCATGGTAGAATAAGTTATTTTAATAATAATTGAGAAAGATTTGCTAATGTTAGGAAATTCATAATTTGAACCTATGGGTTGTAATTTTAATTCTCAAGAAGACAGAATAATGGATAGACAGAAAATTTTTACTATTTTTGTGGGCAGTGCTTGCATGTTCTTTGTTTATTATGAGCCGAACGTAGAAAATATATATATAAAGTATTTATTTTTAAAATTAATATATATATATATATATATATATATATATATATATATATATATATATATATATATATAATATTTATATTAATATGCACTAGCGTGTATATATTTTATATATATTTTTTATATTTAGTTTGCTGTTATAATGAAGTATAAAAAATATTTCTATTTTTGTGGTAATAACTTATATAATTTATACAATAAAAGGCTATATTGGGGATAATGCTTGTGTCCAAAGCTTCGTTCCTGGACAAAATAATGACAGACAATTTATTAGCTGACACATTCACTGACAAAGCTTGTACGTGGGCTATTTAACAGAGGATCAACCCAAAGCATTGACTATGCTCTATCAACTTTAAGACATTAGAGGAAAAATATGGTGGAAAATCCCCACTCGATTGTGATGGTGGCTACCGTACCAGTTCCGGTAAATCAGCTGTTGCCTGTTAGAGGAGTAATTCGCAACCAGCACTAAAATTTCATAGCGGGCAGTAAAGCTGATGTTTCAACTTTCAACCAATGATCCTCTGTATAAACTTATTTTCTTAAATCCCCAAGCGTCTTATGCGCCTTCTTTTACCATTCTATTAAGTCCTAATTAAAAGAAGGAAGGAAAAAGACCTACATACAAGTTTGTGTTATCTTAAGAAGTTCATATATTGTACTTTAATGGACGCTTGTTCCAACAATGATGATGATGATACGGGTCCCATCGAGCGATTTTAGTATCCTTCCATGGTCAGTGGTGCCCCCGCCTATCCCCATCCTTATCACGAGCACCCCTGTTCCCTTCTCTCTTGCTTTTCTAGTCTACATTTCCCGAGTCCTTCTCTCATGGCCTGCTTCAACTTCCGCCTGCAGCGCTAAGAATGTCGGTCGTGCGCTCATTCTGCATATGTTTCCTCTCCTTCTTTCTCCTCTTCTTTTACCTGGGCTGCTTCGTTTTCGTCCCCAGGCCCCCAAAACCGAAGAAGAGGAAATGTTCTTCTCAATCTAAGAGAAGCAGATTTCTCTTCTCATTCAACCCGTGGCCCTATCTCAATCCACTCGTTTCTTTCTCCAGCATTAAGAAGAGGAGATCGCCTTGCGGAAGCCAGTCCCCGGCGAACCCTATCCCATGCACAGCAGAAACTCCGAAGAGTACGAACACTGTGGCCCTTTCAACTCCTACCCGCAAGAGATCCCCATCTGGGTCGTTCGTGGATGCCGACTTCGCGGTCGACGCAAAACCGAAAAGACCATCTTTCACCCTCCGAAACGATATCTTCCCATGCTCCACCTGTGGGGAAGTCTTCCGCACAAGCCCACTTCTCGACCTCCACCAGTCGACCAAACACGCCATGTCAGAGCTTTATGATGGCGACTCGGCCAAGAACATCGTCAAAATAATCTTCCAAACCAGTTGGAACAGCAGCAAAGTGAGCCGGACTCCGTACATAGACCGAATCCTCAAAATTCACAACGGCCCAAAGATCCTCGCCCGGTTTGAAGAATACAGGGAGACCATCAAAGCCAAAGCCGCCAAAAGGCGCGGGAGGTGGAACGAGCGGTGCATGGTCGATGGCAATGAGCTGCTGAGATTCCAGTGCTCCACCTTTCTGTGCTCGTTGGGCTTGGAAGGGAGCAGTGCGATCTGCGGCCACGAGTTTTGCAGCGTGTGCAGCATCATAAAGAGCGGGTTCTCGCCAAAGCTGGACGGGATATCGACGATGGCAAGCAGTAGGAAGGCGCACGAGTCGATCCCGGAGGACTTGGAGGAGGAGTTCCGGTTCATGAACGTGAAGCGGGCGATGCTAGTATGCCGGGTGGTGGCGGGGCGAGTGGCGAGGGAGCAGGTGGGCGTCGTTGACGACAGCGACAAGGAAGAGGGCGGGTTCGACTCGGTCCTCGTCACGGGCGGGGCCCTGAGCCAGGGTGGTCTGGAGGAGGAACTTTTGGTGTTTAGTCCCAGGGCGGTCCTGCCATGTTTTGTGATTGTATACAGCGTCTGAATCCTTTTGGTGGCCCGTCGTTGTCTTCCTGAGCCAAAGTTTCCTAGCAGCAATTATTTTTCCACTCCTCCCTTAAAAAATGAAGTTAGTATTGGATGCCATCAGAGGGAAAAATCTTACTATTGTACTGATTTTGCTTTATGAATGTATGAATTGACTGGTATGCTAGTGATGATGTAAATTCCTATAAAAAGAAATAAGAAAAAGCAGTCAATGAATTTGGTAAATGATGCAGCTAGCTGATATGATACAAATAGTTGGCTAGGGCTTGAGATATAAATAATGGATTGGGCATCTCGAGAATGGAGTTATCCATATAAAACTTTAGTTGGACTTCAGTTTCAAGCTATGGCTCTGTTCTTCTATCTCATGGATACGAGACTTTCTAGTGTTCTATCTCATGGATTTGGCTTTCTCGTGTTATGGATGCAAAACAAAACTAATGACGTTCAAGGATTAGAGTTAGAAGTTTGTAGATTCAAATCTTTTGTATCCATTTTTTTCCTTTCATATTTTTATTTTTATACAAATCAGGCATCAAAGAATTCTGCATTGCATCATTTAGTATCAAAGCGAGGTCAATTTTCTTCCATGGCAACCTACGATTCTATAGTACAAGTGTTCAACAAACAACTACAATGGTTTCAGCTTTAAATTCAAAAATTATCCCAAGCAATTATGCAAGAAATAAAACAAGATGCTAATGATTTTTTGAACTGAAGAAGTCAATTATATTACAAATATCGGTGATGGCAACGATGTGAAGATGATTTTTAACTAATTGACTTACACGGTTTAATTTGTGTTTAAACCAAAATTTTAATTGGTTTACTCAAAGAATGAATAAGCTTGTTTCATAATAGAAGAAGACATCAGTGAAGAACATCACACGACAACAAGAAGATTCAGTATCAAAGAACGAATCACAGCATGTGGAGTCATTCATAGCAGAAGTAGTTGAAGTTGCTGAATCAAAGCTGCCACCTAAAATCACTAATCGATATGGTGAATTTGAAGACGCCCAGTCATGTTTGAAATTTGTGCATTAGGAATTGGGAGAATTCGAAGAATCAAAGATTCATATGAAAATCACAGGTCGAAAAGGAGAAGATCATGATCAGACTGCATAGACTCCAAAATTGCAAAGCCATAGCTCTAGATATAGAACCAAAGTCCAACAAAAATTTCAAATGAATAGCTCCCCTTCTCAAGATGCCTAATCCCTTATTTATGTCTCAATCCCCTAGCCAACTATTTGCATCATAACAGATAGCTTGCAATAGAACTGAAGTCCAACCACAATTTCAAATGAATAACTCCCCTTCTCAAGATGCCTAATCCCCTATTTATATCTCAAACCTCCAGCCAACTATTTGTATCATAACAAATAGCCTGCATCGATCACTATACAAGGTGTGAATTCACTTCACTTATCTCATCAATATGTCCAAACTCCCCAACTATTTGTATCCCCTTATTTATTTATTTACTGCTAAGCACCCTTTTGGGCCTTCACCATTTTACTACTGCATACCCCAACACATATACTTTCTCTTCCCCTTTTCTCTACCATCGACTGCCAATTGTCAATATAATGGCAATTTTATTTCTTTTACAGTCAATACCTGGCTGCCACTAGAGTCGGGGATAGGCCGGCTAGCATGTAATGGGACATGACCCTGCCACCTTGTGGCGCGGTAGGGTTGGGGGAGCAGTGGTTGGCAGAGCGAGTAATTCTGCAGGTCGCAACCTACACTTGTTGGCTGCGCAACCCTACACCTGAATTTTCATTCACAATCTTACTTATACGAGGATGGATAAATTTACAAAAAATTCTTTTTCAGCTTCCCATCAATATTGGAACCAAAGCTCAACCCTCTGAAACTTGGGAAAACTCGTATATAGAGATAATTTTTTTTTTGCCACTCAAACAAAAATGTTTTAGGGGCTTTTTCTTGGGAATAATTAAGGGGTTTTGCTCCCCTTAAAATTCTCTTATTGGTAAGTTTCGATCGACATCGATGGGATCCACAACTGAAACGGCTGCTGCCCCTGTGGCCTTTATAAAAAGAAAGAAGTTTTCCTCACCAAATTGAATGACTTAGGGGGCGTTTGGCAAACTATTTTAATTAGAAAGAAAATGAATTAGTTATAAAATTAATTTTTAAAAAGAAAAGTAAAAATGAAAGATGTTTGGTTCAAGTTTTAGTGCATGATTTCAAAAGGAAATTATATTTTAGCTCCCTTTTACTTTTTGTATGTAAAATAAAAAAAATATCCTCTAACATAATTGTTACACACAAAAAAAAGATGGGCAAAACATCATTTTCAATCATTTTAAACCTTAAATCGTTTTCTTCCATGTGAGTTCTTAAAGAAATCAGATTTTGAGTCAATTTAGTTTGAATTGACCTAAAATATAATTTCTAACAAGAAAAATAATTTTATTTTAAATTATCCTTTCAAACAATTCTTCGTCGAGAAAATAATTTCTACCCTCAACAAAGCAATTTCTAAGGGTAGAAATTGCCTCTCAACGGGCCCTTATTGACATGTGAACTATTTCCTTCACTCTCTAAGTTTCTTTCTTATTAATTTTTAGTAATGCGATAGATTTTATTATTGGTAACCTAGCCCCGGTCACGAAAATTGATGAGACTAGACAGTCCTTAGTGATATGACTGCTGCCCCTATGGCCTTTGGGCTTCGGATATTATTGATACGAACCTAGAACTACTGACCTTCGCTTGTATGCTTTTGCTCTTGCTCGCTTTAGTCCGAAAATTTTTTTTTTTTTTCCCTTCTCCTTTCATAGTCAGGCTAAGCTTTGGGTTTATTGGAGGGAAGACATGCCTCAGTTAATTTTTCTGTCCCCAGCATTCGGCTCCCCAAGTTCTCGTTCCCGTCGAAGATAAACACGGCAGAGGCTTTGGACGGGAGCACTACTAGCCAGTCACCCGGAAATTTTTTTACTGAAAAATATATGGGGTGGGAAGGGATATATATGAGTATAATTTTAGAACACTGTTATTTTCCCCCTAATAAATACTTTATACCCCTTAAAAAAATTTTATTTTTATTCAACACCTCTAATGATCGCTTAGTATTTTGCCATTGGCCACCTCACTATAGCATTAATTCTTTGTCCCTTCTTGTTTGGCACCGGTGTCGGTGGCTGGTTGTCAGCTACCTTGTTTTTGTCTTTTATAACCAAAACCTGGCATCTACCGGCCTGGCCAGGAAAAAATCCGGTCCAGGAGGTCCCCCTTGGAATCTATTGTGCGAAATGGAAAGGTTGTACAGGTCGGAACACTTGAAAATTGTCTAGCTGAACTCTCCGACGAGGTTGTTCCTGTTGAGATCCTCCACTTTGAGCGACTTGCATCTAGCTTGGGGAAGAGGGATTTCACGGGAGATCATGTTGCAACCAAGGTTAAGGGTCCTCATGTTGTCAGCACGCCAAGCTCAATCAAGAGATTGGCTAAGAGGTTATGTGGGATCGAACCAGTAGCTAGAAGCACCTGACGAGGCTATGTGGGATCGAACCAAAAGTAGGGGAGTTGTTAGAAGGCTCTGCTGGTTCGAGTGGAGGGAAAATGAGCAAACGCCGTCCGACGGCTTGCAGCCCCCTCCTCCTCCTCTCCGTGCTTTCAAATAGAACGAAGAGAAGGGAGGGTGGTAATGGCCGACGGCCCCTCCCCCACGCCATCGCATGGGACAAAAAAGATAAAAAAAAAAAGATGAGAGGAAGGAGTGGGGTAGCAGCAACCGGCGTCCCCCTCAGGGTGGCTCCCAAAAGTCCAGAGAGAACGGCGGAGAGGGAGGAGAATCAGGGAGGGGAATAGTGGCTAGCTCAGCCCTTCACCTACCTCCCTCGGGCCTGCCGGCGGTGGCCAGATTTCTGATGGTAGGTGGCTCTCCGGCCAGCAGGCCCATCGACCGGGCCGTCGATCGCTCAACCTTCCCCAATATTCTTTACTCTAAAATAATTAGTTGTCTTTGAATATTTTTGGAGGGGCAATAGGCGTATTTATGTTTTTAATATTTTTTTGGGGTGTACAAAGATTGGGGGTTCTGATGCTTGCTTCATGGAGGGCTTGTTTGGAGGCGTTTTCTACTTAATAGGAAGCGCTTTCTAAGACGTAGAAAAATGCTTTAGAGGGAGGAAAGTTTTTGGATGGCCTAAATTAACTCTTTTTTTTTGGCTGAAAATCACCATTTGGATTTTTTTAAAATAATATAAAAAGATATTCCCCCATTATTTCTTTTGAAAGATAGTTATGTTAGAAGATATTTTTATCATTTTATACGTAAAAATTAAAAATTAGCTTAAAACTAATTTCTTTTTAAAATTATCCAAATAAACTCTAACTAAATATTTTTTTTTACCAAAAATTAATTCTAATAGTTTTTTATAACTTAAAAGTGTTAGCCAGCCCGGATTATGTTTCCAACTAGTCACGAAGCTCTTGCATTAGTACTATAGTGGCCCAGGGCATCCAACACGAGATGTTCATAGAAAATGGTTGTAACTGTCACGCTTTGCTCATCTGAATAAAATCTTTGTAACTTGAAGCAGGTAAAAGGTTGTGTGTTTCTAAGGAAATATATTAAAATGAAGTAAAAAACGAAATGGAGCTATTAACGAAGAAAACATTTACTTAAAAGAGAATGCAACGGGCCCATCAATTATGCACATAATTTTTAATGGAAAATATGCTCTTCAAAATTTTCTGTGCACATATTTACTAGTAATATTGTTTGAAAGGCAGGGAAGGGATAAGTGAGGATTAACCTTTTAATACTGATTGCCAGTTTATACTTAAAATACTCCGTCCCACACTTAATAATCAGATTTGATTTTACTCAAATTAGTTAATTTTAAAAAAATAAATAGGACTATTAATCAGACCTAGAAATGATTTTCCTCGATTATTATTCACAGAAATGGATTACGAGGGGGTCCTTAACGGCTATAATACCAATCAATGTTTTTTAATGAACCTTAAAGCTATCCGCAGAAGTTCGCGTTGGCTATATAAGGCAGTAGTACGTATCACTCTTGGGACTGGCTCTGATCGTAATAGTACAACCCTTGGGATCCCCAGGTCGAGTATCAAAATTGATATGGGCTCAGAATCCCCGGTTCTACAGGATACACAGTCTTTAATGCAGTAATCACCCATTGCTCTTTGCTCGTGTCTCCTGATGAGTCCATACAGTCACATGGCCATATAAGGTAAATAAGTGAAGACTGAAAGCACACGCCGCATGCAACTGCTGCCTAGAGTAGTTACTTCGTGCTTTGACTGAAAACAGACCAAAATGCCACAAATACCCTTCGGTAATCTTACAACTTGAAACATCTCAAGAAGAACCAGCTATATACATCCTGAAAATTTTTTTAATACCCCGTATCTCCCTTTTCTTGTTATATTTTATAAAATTTTCTCAATATACTCTAAACTAAAATTTTATTTTATTTATACTTTACGAACCCCCCTACTTACTGTTTTATCCCTGTAGAGTTCTTAGTCATTCGGGGTGGGCACCCCTCTATATAACTTAATATATTATTAGGGAGCGGCTGCTATGAGAGTCATTTTAGAAGGTATCCAGAGCAATATATAGAGGTCTTACTCCTTCGCAGTGGGTGCCTACTGATGCAGACAGAATAGATGAAAACAGATTTCACTGAGACATTCTGTCGAACACTTAATTGAGTTGAAAGAAGAGAAGGCTATTTTAGTCCTTTCAATCTGTTAAACTTTTCAAGAGTTGTACGATGTCATTGTCTGGCTATCCAATGAGGGCATATTTGTCTTGAGGCCACAACCGTCAATCACTAATGACGAAAGAATGGCGAACATTAGATTTCCATCAACGTATTAAAGTGAGGGGTAAAATCATCTATTACTATCAGTCGTTAAGTTGGTTAATTATCGTCTTTCTTCAGCCCATTGGTGGACACTATTGCTCACGAAAAGAAATGAGAGATTAGTTTTTAATGACTGAGATTTCAATGTTTACTTTCGAGTATAAAAGAAACAAATCTGTAAAGAGAGAGTTAGTTGATTTTGAATTTCAAATTATAAATCGTTAGAGTTGTGTCTCTGAGTTGAAGCTGTGTCTATGTTCCTATTGGAAGAAGATATCAGTTGATATCTGAAGCTAGCTGATTGAACTTGGGGTTCAGATTGGAAGCTGTTGGTTGTATTTTCTTTGCTTGAATTTGAAGGATTATAGTTCTTTGACCTGCTATTTCAATTTTTTTTTGTTATCCGCAATCAATTGGTATTAGAGAAAAGGGTTAGTCTCCGATATCTAACTACGATTGTTTAGAGGAAAACATGGATCAGACTGTGCTAATTCAACAGATGATTCAAATGCAACTACAATTTCAATAACAACTTCAGATTCAGATGCAAGAAATCTCCACTAGTTTACATTGACTGAATGAAGAACGAGTCGATCCAGTCCAAGATCCACAATATCCGGGAAACCGAAACAATCAGAATTACAGAAGAAATGTCCATCGTAACCAAATCCAAATCAACGAAGGAATTATCGGCTGGAAATCAGTGACTTCAGTGATGATGAAGCAATACCTCCAGTCCAACCACGAGGTATGTTCAATAATCAAACTCAGTTTACTCCTAAACTCGAGTTACTTGTTTTTAATGGACAATTGGATATAGAAGAATTTCTAGACTGGATAAACGAAGTGGAAATTTATTTTAGTTGTCTGGAAGTCCCTGAAGAAATGAAGGTCAAATTAGTTGCATGTAAACTAAAAAAAGGAGCCTTAGCCTGGTGGATGCAAATTCAAAATACAAGATAACAAGGAAGACATCCTATATTTTCATGGTCCAAAATGAAGAGAATGTTGAAGGATATGTATCTACCTATTGATTTTGAACAAACTCTATTTCGACAGTTTCAGAATTGCAGACAAAGTAATAAATTAAATTAGTAGCTGAATATATTGCTGAATTTCAGAGATTATCAGCTAGAAATTGTTTACATGAAACAGAAAATCAGAAGGTGCTTCAATTCATCGATGGACTGAAATTTGCATTACAAGAAAAATTGGTTGTGACACCTATCAGTACTCTTACTGAAGCTTACCAATCTACTCTCAGAAATGAAGTGTTAATGGAATGGACTCCTACATGAAGTTATCAAGCTGCTAGAGAATACCAAGGAGAGAGTTCTCAAACACAAGTTTCTGCAAAAGGTAAGACAGTTGTATCTGATTTAGTTCCAAATAAACTGTATAAGGGCAGTCAGAGAGTGGGAGATAAAGTTACATTTTCTATGGATCCAAACAAGCCTTACTCAAAACCTACTGCTGATAAGTGTTGGAAATGCCAGAAGGTTGGTCATTACTCTAACCAATGTCTTTTAAGAAAGTTAGAGGACAAAGTTTCATCACGAGTTATGGCTTGTCAACAAATACAAGAGGAAGGAGAACAAAAGGAAGAAAATGAGGAAATTCCATTTGAAGAGGTACATGGAGATGAAGGGGAATACTGTGAGGAGCAACATTCTTCAATGATAGGAAAATTCTTTGTACTTCCAAATTAGAAGAGAAAACTCAGAGACATGTCATCTTCTCTACGACAGGAACAATACAGTCAAAAATCTGTAAAATTATCATTGATGGTAGGAGTACTGAAAATATTATAGCTGAGACAGCTGTTGAAAGGCTTGGATTACAGACAACATTTCATCCCCACCCCTATTCTATTGGCTAGATAAAAGATGTGGGAGAAGTGAAGGTAGTTGAACAATGTACAGTGCTACTGTCAATTGGAAAAACTTACAAAACTGAATTACTATGTGATGTTATTGATATGTCCATATGCCATATACTACTGGGGAGACCTTGGCAATTTGACACCCAAGCTATACATAATGGACGAGATAACACCTTCAAGTTTCTTCATGGTGGAGTTGCTATTACTCTGTACCCACAAACTCAAAACAAAAATAAGATTAAAGGTCATAACAGCTTTGAACCAAGAGTAGCAGTTGTGGCTAAAATTGATAAGTTTTAGTCACCTGTAAAGCAATTGTTAATAGTGACACATATGCAGAAGAATTTGCTGAATTACAAGGCACTATGGGTATTGCTATGCAAAGGAAATTCAACCAGTGACCAACAAGTAGACAGTCAACTTCCAAAAGTGATTGAAGAGTTGCTAGGCTAATTTAAAACTATTACCAGTGATGAACTACCCATGACTCTACCTCCTCTCAGGGATATATAGCATCTTAATATACAATCAAACTATTAAACAACATATAGAACACCTCACAGTTGTATTACAGTGACTGGAACAAAACTCTCTTTATATCAACAAGAAGAAGTGTTCATTCCTTACTTCAAAGCTTTTGTTTCTTGGTTATATAGTGAGTTTAGCAAGCATACAAGTAGATGATGACAGGGTGACTGCTATTCAACAATGGCCCATTCCAAAAACAATGAGTAAAATGAGAAGTTTTCATGGTATTGCAAACTTTTACAAAAGGTTTATTAAAGGCATTAGTACCATTGCAAGTCCACTGACTGAATGTCTGAAGAAAGATCAATTTTGTTGGAATGTAGAAACACAGAAGTTTTGATACTTTGAAACAACAGTTGACTACAACACCTACTTTGGTACGCCCGAATTTTGGCAAAATCTTTGAAGTAGAGTGTGATGCTTCAGCTGTGGGAATTGGAGCAGTACTAACTCAAGAAGGTAAACCAGTATCTTATTTCAGTGCTAAATAAATAAAAAAGAAGGTGGTCAGCCTCTAAACTTGAGTTATATGCTCTTGTCCAAACATTGAAACACTAGAGACATTATCTCGTGTTTAAGGAATTCATGCTTCACACTGATCATGATGCATTGAAATATTTACAAAGCCAACCTAAACTAGATAGGTTACATGCCAGATGGGTAAACGAGTTGAAGGATTATACTTTTACCATCAAACATAAATCAGGAACTCTGAACAAGGCTGCAGATGCTCTCAGTCGAAGACACAGTTTAATGTCCATTTTACAACAGGAGGTTTATGGTTTTGACTATATCAAAGAGCAGTATAAAACTGATCCTAGTTTTCACAAGATTTGGACAGAATGTTTTGATGCATAGAAATCAGTAGAAGATTATAATATTTCAGAGGGATACTTGTGCAAAGGAAACCTGTTATGCATTCCAAATGGCTCCTTGAGACTTCATTTGATGCAGGAAATTCATTCGGGAGGTTTAGCTAGACATTTTGGTAGAGACAAAACAATGGCTATGTTAAAAGAGAAATATTACTGGCCACATTTGAGCAGAGATGTTTTGAAATTTTTACAACAATGTATGGTATGTCTACAATACAAAGGAGGATCACAAAACACTAGACTATATCAACCTCTTCCTATTCCATCAAAACCTTGGAATGATATCAGCATGGACTTTGTACTAGGCTTACCAAAAACTCAGAAGGGAAATGATTCAATATTTGTGGTAGTTGATAGATTTTCAAAAATTTCTCATTTTATTCCATGCAAGAAAATAGCTGATGCAACTAGTGTGACCTTACTATTTTATAAAGAAGTCATTAGGCTGCACGGGGTACCATTAACAATCACCTTAGATAGAGACAGTCGTTTTCTCAGTCAGTTTTGGCAAACACTTTGAAAAAGGCTAGGAACTAAATTGCAGTTTAGCAGCACCTGTCACCCACAAACGGATGGACAAACCGAAGTTACTAACAGGACTTTAGGCTAGGGGTGTTCACGGACATCCAACGTCCATTTGTCTGTCCGTGTCCGCATCCATAAATACATAGAGCGGACAAATTTTTTAGTCTGGGGCGGACGCGAACACGGACAAACTATTGTCCGTGTCCGCGGACGTCCGCATCCGCCACCTAATTGGAAATTACTATTCATCTTTTGTTTAGGGCATCACAGTTTACCACAGAAGTTACTATTCATTGCAAAAGTTACTATTCACCACAGAAGTTACTGTTCACTGGAGCGCCGCTGCGCCGCCCCTGCTCTACCTCTCGGCCCTCTCCAAAGACCAACCAAAGTATACACCTTTACATCTCCGAAACCCCGCCGTCAACTCCTCCACCTGAGAGCAACAATTTTCCCCCCCTCCCTAATCTGACTGGTGGCGTTGTGGGCCTGTGGCGGACCTGGCGGTGATTCCTCTTCGCCATAGTTGTCTCCTCTGTAGTCGGGTGAGGAGATGGGATTTGCAGTCGTCATTTCGCAGCCGCTCTGCTGCAAGTTTTGCATCTGCAGCATCCTATCTCCCCTCTCTGTGACTTCTTCCTGCTTTTGGTTGATTCTCAAAATTTGTATTCCATCTCGCTGGTGCTGATGGTTGCTGCTAATCGGAACAGGCGAAGCGTGCGTAGAGGTGTTCCGGCTCGAAGACAGGATTTGCGGTGCTCCAGCTCACACCATAGTGTTGTTGTCATGTTGTCGTCCGTCGATTTGCCGCTGCTCCGCTGCAGATTTTACTTCTGCAGTGTCCAAATTTCGATTCCCCTCTCTCTGTGAGTTCTCATTGTGAATTTTGCTTCTACTGCGTTTGGTTGATGCTAATGGGAACAGGGGCGTGTTTTCTCTGTGGACCTATTCCTTGGACCGGCTCTGCTTTGTTGATCTAATTACTGATTTTGTTTTCAGTAGTATTATTTAATTTACCATTAATTTTGTTCTATATATCATTCTAGTTTACCCCTAAAATCAGAATTTTTGTCCAATTTCATGTGGAATATGGGTAAGCAATGTGCATGATTTATCTAATAGTCCAGATCAGTTAGTACACAAACCTTTCCCAGTTCTTACCTTTTGAAGAAATGAGTTAGGTCTACCGTATTTATAAGTGATCCCAATCACTACAGTCTCTCCACTAAGGCCTTCGTTCATGTGGAGCTCTAAATGATAGCTGCAAACAAATAACAACTATGACAAATTATATGCCAATAATTCAAACTCCTGTCCCATTAAAAATAAAAAATGGAACTCCTATGTAGTAGTGAATATGACATAAAGGACATGAACCAGCTCAGGTTCATCACATATAAAATTAAAGTGGAGGCTACCTCTTTTCTGACAGCTCTGTTGATTGTGTGATAATTGTGGTTGTTCAATTGAATTATTTTTTGTTGGTCTTTGTGTCTTTAGATACATATGAGTTAATTGTTATTTCGATATAGACATAGTGGTTATATTTCTTATGTTTAGATGGGTTTGCTCTAAAATGTAATCTTATATTAGTGAAACACTTTTTCTTAGGATGTATTAAAAGTGTCATAAAAATAGAAAATCCTTAGAAGAGACTAGGCAAGAACTTTGCACGGTATGACCAATTAATCTCATAAAATTGGTTAATTGATTTGCAAAACATTTTTGTTTATTTGGTTTAGCGAATAAAAAATATTTCTTGCCCATTTGTTGCATGTCGTTATTATTTTTTGGCTTATATTTATTGTATGAATATAGTCTATTTATGATACATAGAAGCTTTATTAATTTTGTTCTAACAATAATGATATGTGATTTTTTTATTCAGGATTGGGTATTGGTTCTCATTGAGTTATTATTATGTCTAGTCATAAAAGGAAAAGAGTTCTTGATAGTCAAACTGAAATTGGCTCTTCAAGTCCAAATCAAACTACTCTTGAAGCAGAAGAAAATTCACATAATGGGTTAGTATCAAGTGAAATTGGGCCATCTACTGATACATTAGAAGCAACTAAAATCTTTGTGTCTCCAAAGAAATGTAAAACAATTGATGAATCAGCTAAGGTCTCTCCAAAAAATAAAAGATTTACATCCAAATGGTGGGATTATTTTAAGAAACAAGTGGATAAAGATGAGAATCAATGGGCCGTTTGCAACTATTGTTCCAAGAAGGTATCTGGGGATACTAGAAGGCAAAGAACTAACCCACTAAAAAGGCACTTAGAGCGGGATTGTCCTAAATATAAACAAGAGATGAAGAATACTCAAGTTAAGGGCCAACAAAATTTAGTATTGGGGGAGAAAAAAAGTGATGGAACATGTTCAATTGAGACCTTCAATTTTAATCCAAGAAAGAAGTAGAAGACTAGCTGAGGCTATCATATTACACGAGTATCCCTTTTTTATTGTGAATCACCAAGGTTTTAGGAGATGGGTGAAGAATTTGCAACCACAATTTAAGTTTGTGAGTTGTATAACTATTGCAAGAGAATGTTCAAAAGTTTTTGATAGTGAATTTAAAGAGACATTTGATGCTTTGGAGAAACTTGATAGTCGAATTAGTATGACAAGTGATTTGCGGACCTCTATTCAAAATATTGCTTACCTTGTTTTGACGGCTTATTATATTAATGAAGATTGGAAGTTGCAAAAGAAAATTATTAATTTTTGCAATGTTGAGTCTCGTCACACGGGTGAGTTTATTACTAATATTATTTATGAAAAATGTGTGGATTGGAACATTGAGAAGAAAATCTTTGGTCTTATATTGGATAATTGTAGTGCTAATGATGTGCGGCTCGTGAGTTCAAAGACCATCTCCTCTATAGGGGTCTCCTTGTGTTGGATGGTAACTTACTTCATGTACGTTGTTGTACACATATACTTAACTTAATTGTGCAAGATGGGATAAATATGATAAAGGATATTGTGGACAACATACGTGAGAGTGTTAAGTATGTAAAATCTTCTCCACAAAGATCACAAAATTTTTACAAGCATGCCGAACTACTTAAGTTGTCAAAAAAGAAATTAGTTCTTGATGTGCCTACAAGATGGAATTTAACATATATTATGCTTGAAGTGGCTTTAGAATTAAAAGATGTATTTACTCGTATGGCTTCACTTGATTCTAAATATACTTTTTTGCCTTCCATACAAGAGTGGAAAAAAGTTCAAAGTGGGAATAAATGTTTGAAGGTATTTTATGATTTAACCAAGGTTTTTTCCAGCACAAAATATACCACTTCAAACATATTTTTTTGTAGAATTTGTGAGTTGAAAGTAGTATTGCAAGAATGGTACTTTGATAGAAATGAGTTTATTTCATCAATGGCTACCAAAATGATTGATAAATTTGATAAGTATTAGGATAATACTTGTATGGTGTTAGCAATTGCTTCCGTTTTGGATCCTAGAATAAAATTAGGAATGGTTGAACTTTATTTTTCATTACTCTATGGTGAAGCATTGGGAAAGGTAAAAATTAAGGAAGTTTATGATGTTTTTGGGAGACTTTATGATGAATATGCTTCACGGGTATCTGGATCAAGTGAATTTGATAGTTTGGCTCTAAATAGTCAAGCATTTTCAAGTAGTGAGAGAATTTCAATTACTAGTGGTGGATGTGAGGCTTGGAGGGATAAATTCACTAAGTTCATGGAAAGTAAGTCAAGTCAAAAGACAAAAGCCGAATATGAGCTATATTTGGAAGAACCTATTTTAAAAGATGCTTTTAGTGATACATTTAATATTTTGGCTTAGTGGAAAAAGTTTGCACCAAAATATCCTATCTTATAGCAAATTGCAAAAGACATCTTGGCTATTCCATTATCCACCGTTGCATCCGAGTCATCTTTTAGTATGGGGGGGAGAATAATTAGTCAATCAAGAAACAAGATGAGCATGGAGATGGTTAAAAAATTGATATGTGCACAAAGTTGGTTGAGGGCTAAGTTTGAAGGTAATTATTTGTATGCTTAATTTGCTTTCGTTATATATATTTTAAGCTTATATGATATTTTTATGTTGGATTATCATTTGTTTTTTAGGTTTACCATTAGAGGAATTCGAGGTTGATGATTTAAGCATTTTTTATATTGGCTTAGAAGATGAAGATGAATTTGAGGTTTAATTAAAGTACTTTTGGTGGTAACTTTAATTATTAAATTTTTATTTTTTTATGATTATGATTCATTTATGATGAGGAAAAATTATTTCTTTGTAGGAACAAAAATGAAGACTTGGGTTTATTGATCATTGTCATGGAATGCATGAGGAAGAATAATATTTTGGTGGTAGATTAGGTTTTTGTGTGAAAGGAACAATGAAGATATCAGATTGTATAAGAGTAAACAAATGTTGTAGTTCCTTATGTTCTTTTAATATTAATAATAGTTTTAATTTTCTCTTTTGGAGTGTTTTGTTGGATGTAGTATTTTGAAATTTTGGATTATGGTTATATTAAGTACTTGATAGTTATAGTTGACTTAATTACAAAGAAGACTTTGTTTTTGTTATAATTGATGATAATAATTTTAAAATTTTAGTCTTGTTTAATTATTGGTGATTTTTAACTTATTTTAGCATTTTGTATATGTATTTTTTAGGTAAAAATATAAATACAGACCTTATGTAGCATTGTAGGACAGTTCTAACATGCTACATAAGGACAGTACATGTAAAAATAGGGATTTGGCTTAATTATCCACATCCGTCCATGTCCGTGACCGACGGACTTGGACAATAGATGCTACAGACCTTAGCAGACCGGACAACACTTAGCTAATTGGCGGACGGACACTGACATACCTCTGTCTGCGTTTGTATTTGTCTGTGAACACCCCTACTTTAGGGAGTTTGCTAAGATGTCTCACTGGAGAACATCCAAAATAGTGGGATAACTTCGTAGCTCAAGCTGAGTTTGCCTACAATTCTGCACCACACAGATCCACTGGTCGGTCACCATTTCAGATTTTGTATGGATTTACTCCTAATTTGGTTTTAGACCTGGCTATTTTACCCAAGAGACCCGGTGAACATTCTCGAGCTCTCGACACCATTAGTCAAATGCAATCCATCCATCAAGAGGTTCAATTGCAGCTCCAACAGTCGAATGCTAAATATAAAACACAAGCAGACAAGCATTGACGGTTTGTATAGTTTAATGAGGGCGATTGGGTTATGGTTCATTTGAGTAGAGACAGATTCCCAGTTGGAACATATCACAAATTAGCTGCTAAACGTATTGGTCCATTTCCAATACTTTGTAAGTTGGGTGATAATGCCTTTGTTGTAGATTTACCTCCTACATATTCCATTTCTTCCACACTCAATATCAAGAATTTATCCCTATAAAAAGGCCCTCTTCCTCCCTCTGCTACTTCAGATTTTCCCACCTCTTAAGCACGAGGTCGAGCTTCCTTCACAGGACGGACTTTGATGCAGACAGAATAGATGAAAACAGATTTCACTGAGACATTCTGTCGAACACTTAATTCAGTTGAAAGAAGAGAAGGCTATTTTAGTCCTTTCAATTTGTTAAACTTTTCAAGAGTTGTATGATGTCATCGTCTGGCTATCCAATGAGGGCATATTTGTCTTGAGGGCACAACCGTCAATCACTAATGACAAAAGAATGGCGAACGTCATATTTCCATCAACGTATTAAAGTGAGGGGTAAAATTGTCTATTACTATCAGTCGTTAAGTTGGTTAATCATCGTCTTCCTGCAGCCCATTGGTGGACACTATTGCTCAAGAAAAGAAATGAGAGATTAGTTTTTAATGACTGAGATTTCAATGTTTACTTTTGAGTATAAAAGAAACAAATATGTAAAGAGAGAGTTAGTTAGTTGATTTTGAATTTCAAATTGTAAATCGTAAGAGCTGCGCCTCTGAGTTGGAGCTGTGTCTTTGTTCCTACTAGAAGAAGATATCAGTTGATATCTAAAGCTAGCCGATTGAACTTGGGGTTCAGATCGGAAGCTATTGGTTGTATTTTCTTTGCTTGAATTTGAAGGATTACAGTTCTTTGACTTGCTGTTTCAATTTTTTTTTTGTTATCCGTGATCACCTACCATATAGAAATTCATACTTTGTCGATGGTGCCCACCGTGAGTGCCATTTCAGAAATTCTTTCATGGTTCACGTAGATGCCTTACTCCTTTGTGGGGGGCACCTCTCGTATATAACTTTATACATTATCAGGGGGCACTCACCGTAAGGGTCATTCCAGAAGCTCCCTCATGGTTCACATAGAGGCCTTACTCACTAGCAGTGGGCACCCCCCGTATATAAATAAGTTGTCGGTGGGCACCCACTATGAGTGCCATTCAAGAAGCTCCCTTGTGGTTCACAGAGGCCATACTCCCTTGCGGTGGGCACCCCCTATATGTACCTTCATATTTTGTTGAGGGGTGTTCATCGTGAAATCCATCCTAGAAGTACTCTCGTGGTTCAGATAGAGGCTTTACTCCCTCGCGGTGGGCACCCCCGTATATAACTTCATAATTTGTTTGGGGGGCGGGGGGAGGGCGCGCACTATGAGCATCATTCCAAAAGCTCCCCCGTGGTTCACAAAGGCCTTACTCCCTCGTAGTCGGCACTCCCCCACCTGTATACAACTTCATACTTTTTCGGGGGGTATCCACCGTGAAAGGCATTCCAAAAGTATTCTCGTGACTCACAAAGAGGTCTTACTCCTTCACGGTGGCACCCCCGTATATAACTTCATATATTATTGGGGGTACCTGCAGTGAGAGCCATTCAAGAAGATATAATACATACAATATCTAAATTTATCCACACAATATAAAAAAATAATTCAATCTAATCAAAACAAATACATATATTTACTAAATCATGCATATCCAATATGGCAAGCAAATTAACTCTTGCAGTTTTTTCTTGTCAATTGATAAAATTAACTATGTCATGCACATCTTCACCCTAACCTATCTTCACCAATAGATATGCATGTACATGTTCATAAAGAAAATAAGAATGTATCCCATCATAAAATTTAAAATCTGAATAAAGAAAACCCTCAATGGTGATCAACCCTCAATGTCTACAATAGAAACTCCCGACAATGGGAAACTACCACACTAATACATATTAATCACTCTATCCTTGTATAACTTCTCCCATATTGCATCAGCAGTCTGCAAGTGCTATCTCCTACAAGCAGCTAAAATTGGAGGCATGAGTGCATCTTTCTTTACACAGATTGCTACCAAATGACATTCATCAATGTGTGTCATGTATAGCATGCCCTCCAAGCAGCTTAAAATGCAAAATTGTTATTTGAAAATGCACAAAAGAATATGAAAAAAAATAGAAAATGCACTCTCCTTTTACAATATAGCGACAATAACCAACTAAAGAAATTGAGACAAAATGACCTTAAGCAGTGATTATTTAACTTGGATGTAAAAAAATTAGAACAAAAAAGCATAGACTAAATTACTAAAAACAAAATTGAATATTTCATATGGATCAACTAAAAATAATAATTTCAGCTAAATGTTGTTCACAGATCATATTCTAACACAACAAAATTAGTTGTTGCTTGTTGTCGGAGAAAAAAAATGATGACAAATACTACTCCTTGGAATCATGACAGACTAAAATAGAAATTGCTTCCTAGACATTTGAAAACTGAAATCCAGGACTGTTGTCAAAGAGCAGATGGACTTTGCTTATTTTCTTACTTCATAAATTTAATCTTCAAGGAGTTCTATTCAACATATATCCCATATATGCTAAAACATTTGGTTTAATTTTTAGTTGTTCAGTAAAAACATTCATACATCAGCAAATATTTGGCTTGGTATATAACTCAATAGAACACAACATCACGCATTCCCTATATTTAACTGTAAAATCTAAATGAATAATCCTGAGTCCACTCCTTTGGATGTTGATAAGACGATCCATAGAGAACAACAATGCGACATCGAAGTTACCTCCTTCCTTAAGTGTTCGGTAAACATCTTGCCCACTTTCCTTGTCACGCAAAGTTATCCCTCCCAAAAGAAGCTTCACTTGCTCCAATAGAAGTGAACCACATGTTGTTCACTATAAAATGCTAATAGGTATACTTTGAAGAATTAGATCCTCTAGGAAAGCGATTACCACAATTACAAACACTAGTTCTCTATCAACCAAAACTTTAGCTTCATATCCCTCAATTCTTGCATATTAGATCAGGCAAACACCACTATCATACTGCAAAAAATTAACTATTGGTCTCTACATATTGCCTTACATGCTCACCATAAAGATATCAAATTATAATTTCTACTTGATTGAAAGAAAGAACAATGCTCATATCATATTTAATAGAACATATATCGTACTTAAATAAGAAGAAAAGACAAGTCATCAAAATATAACAACCAAGTTTACGCCAAAGGCACCTACAAAATGCAGAGCACATGTTCTATTTTATTCTCCATCCAGACCAAAGAAACCATGATCATCCATAACAAACATAGAGGATTAATGAACACATCCTACAATCTACAATTCATCTTCTCTAAAAATATTTCTTTACATAAAATGGAATCACATTTTAAGACCTTGAACAACAAGATTAGAAGGGCATATGGCCTCATAAGACCGATAATTCATGTGCAAATTTTCCTTGATTCTCTTGGCATTTTTTTGAGAAAATATGGATGTTGAAAGGGGACACTGACTATTGCTAGTTCCATTTGGGTCTATTGAGCATGTTTCCCTCTTCAGGCGTTATAAAACTTTTGAGTCTATCATCTTATGTAAGCTTTTGAGTCAATAATTAATCAAAGTTTTGTCATCACAAATTGATGCGATAGGAACATTTTTAATGCTATTCTTGAAAGAAGGCTGAAGCAAATCTAAATTGAAATAAGGTAGCTTGCTTACTTAGCGCTTGCGCTAAGGATTCAGAGTCATAGAAAATCACTAGCAAAAAAGAAAGAAAAAATAGAGTACGGCTTAAACACTACCATTGTTGAAAATCACTTTAGCCAAAATGAAGGTTTTAAAAACATAGGCTTAAAACCGGTGCAAAAGATAAAAAAAAAAGAGAGCAATGTTGCATATCGACATTTAATGTTGTGGGATTGGGGTCCACCCCATGAGTGGGCCCCACCCATGAGTCTTGATACGTGAGGAAACCCGCAAGTGAGATTTCTAGAATGTGCAGATAAAAACACAAAATGCTAGACGATTTTGTGCTTGGTGCGTGATTGAGAAAAAATAAAAATGGCCAGGAGTTTTTCAAGGGCGACTCTGAGAGAAATTTTGGTGCCTGTGATCGACACCAGAGAGGGAGATATTCTCATCATCTTCATCCTATTTTTTTATCAGTTTTCAAGGGCACATCTTTTTGTGCAAGGGGAGAAAAAGAGAAGGCTAGGGTTGGTGCAAAGAGGAAGATTGTTGATTGTGATTCGTTCTAGATCTTCAATTAATTATTCTATTAGATCCATACCAATGACTTCTACAAGTTTTTTGTACTCTGTGTTTTGTTTATGTTTATGATAAAAGGTTGATTTGTAACATAGAGGGTCTAACCTCTTGGAAGGTTTAATTGTGATTGTATTGAACTTTATAAACATTGTGGATTGCTTGATTTGGCCTTTTCACCCCATGGTTTTTCATCCTCAATTCGGGGGTTTTCCACATTAAAAATATTGTGACTCTTTATCTATTGTGCTTAGTTATTTAATGATCTATTTGCTGCATTTATGTTGTAGAAATACAAAGTTGAATATTAGGTATTTGGTGTAGGGCATCCCAACAAGTGGTATAAGAGCGAGGTTGATTTGTATTTTAGCAATGGCAGAAGATAAATATGTAAAGATGATTTCCCTTGATGGAAACAATTGAAATTATTGTAAGGGGAAAATGATAGATCTCATTTATTTCAAAGATTTATATGACCACTATTACAGGAGTGAAACCAACAGAGATGACCGAGAAAGATTGGACAAGATTAGATAGGAAGGACGTGACTTGTTTGAGATAGTGGCTGAACGAAGTTACATACCACCATGTAGTCGATGAATTGTTTACAAAGGTAATTTGGGATATGCTTGCTGAAGTGTATGAAAGAAAGACTGCGGGCTACAATACTTTTCTGATAAAGAAATTGATCAATTTGAAGTTCAAGGATGGAGGTAGTATTGGGGAACACCTAAATAAAATGAAGAGTATAATAAGCCAACTTGATAGAATGAAGATGACTCTAGATGATGAGTGGCAGGCTATTCTACTTTTTAGTTCCTTGCCAGACAGTTGGGAGACATTATTTATCTTCTTAAAAAATTCAGCTCCAGATGGGATGTTAAAAGTTGAGAAGAAAATCTTTAAAGTCGGCTTATGGGTCTCAAGCATTAGTGTAAGAGGAAAATAGGGGCAGATAAAAACTCAATGACAATTTTAAAAGGAAAAATAGGAGAAGCATATCTAGGTTTAGGAAGGGCTTGAAGTTCTACTATTGTTGTCACGCCCCGACACCAGCCAGCCCCAAGCCAAACCTGGTCAAGGGGAGGACGAAGCGCGGCTCAACAAAGTAACGATTGATTGCAGAAGACTTAACACCCACATGCTTAATCGAACAAAGCCCACACACAACTCAAGTAATATAATATAAGCCCCACATAGGCTAACAAAAGTCTAAGTCGATCTAGGCAAGTAGAGTATGAAGCATAATCAAGTAGACATAAGTTTCAATACAACAAGCTATGCAAACAATCATGGAACACAATATCTTTAAATGGCCCATCCTAAGTAATATCAGCACCCATACACTCCTCATAGAGTCTATCATGACCACCTGCATATATGGCATCATATGCAACCCCAAAACCAAAACTTGAGAAAGAGGGATGAGCCACAAGCTCAGCTAGAGTTTTTAAATAACGAAAAGTAAATTCAAATGACATCACAGGTAAATTACATAATGTTCATCACATATAATCAGCATCATATATATTCATCATGAGATATCTATATCAACCTGTGCATTCATGTCATAACTTATCATCCATATGCATCTACTCATGTCATGTGTAAGTCATACTTCTCTAGCATATCTCATGAACATGTTCTCATATCACACATTATAACATGTTTAAGTCATTTAAATATCATGCTATAACCGATATATCTCATTAACAAATTCTCATGCCTCTTACGTATCATAGGTTTAACATAACTCATATCAATCATACATCATCATGTATACACATAATCATATCCTGCATGAATAACTTCTTAACATCAACATATCATGCATAATTATCTCATAATGAAAACATTCACCATACAATGCTAGTGTCTCAAACACACTATCCTGCACCACATGTAATTTATGCCATACCCACACGTGTACATAAGAAAATTTTGGGCATGTCCATTCGGTGATGATAGGAAAGATAGGAAGCTGTGGGTGTCACAGCAAAAATATATTGAGAAAGTACTTGCTAAGTTTAACATGAAGGATGCTAAGCAGTTAGTGTTCCACTCGGGAGTCAATTCAAACTAAAGAAGAGTGACTTAAGTGGAATAGAGATTGAGGAAATGAAGAAGATTCCTTATGCATCGATAGTAGGCAGTCTTATGTATGTTATGATATGTACAAGGCTAGATATGCAATTGGTGTAATGAACAAGCTTCTTGCCAATCCAGGTAAAGATCATTGGGCAGTAATGAAGTGGATTTTGAGGTACTTATAAGGGTCTACTAAGCTATGTTTATGTTTTGGTAGTTCTAAACCCCCATTGGAAGGAAGTCCATTTCGGGTGACTTATTTACTTTTGAATGGGGAGCTATTTCATGGCAATCAAAACTGTAAAAATATGTTGTTCTTTCTACAATAGAGGCAGAGTATATTGCAGCTATAGAAGCTAGCAAGGAATTGTTGTGGTTAAAGAGGTTCCTTTGTGAGTTGGGGTTGACTTAGAAAAAATATGTGCTTCTATGTGATAATTAGAGTGCACTAGACCTGGGTAAAAATGCCACTTACCATAGTAGGACAAAATACATTGATCTAAGGTATCATTAGATCAAAGATGTGTTGGAGAATGGTGATATGTCTCTTGAGAAAGTTCCCACAGACAAGAATCTGTGAGACATGATGACGAAGATAGTTCCAAGGGATTAGCATGACCTTATATTGAGATGGCCGGCATGGACTCACATTGAGTGTCCGTGTCGGGGTGAGCCCCCATGATAAACCCGCCAATGAGATTTCTGGAATGTGCAGATAAAAACACAAAATGGTAGATAATTTTTTGTTGGGTGCATGAAGTAGAAAAAGACAAAAACAGCCAGGAGATTTTCAAGGGCGATTGTGAGAGAAGTTTTGGTGCATGCGAAAGACACAAGAGAGAGATATTCTCATCATCTCCATCCCATTTTTAGATAAGTTTTTAGAGTTTTCAAGGCTGCATCTTTTTTTCGCAAGGGGAGAAAAAGAAAAGGCTAAAGTTGGTGTGAAGAGGAAGATTGTTGATTGTGATTTGTTCTGGATATTCAATTAATTGTTCCATCAAATCTATACTAGCGACTTCTACAGGTTTTTCATACTCTGTGTTTTGTTTATCTTTGTGATAAAAGGTTAATCTGTAACAGGGAGAATTTAACCTCTTAAAAAATTTAACTAATTGTATTGAACTTTATAATCATAGAGGATTGGTTGATTAGGATTGTTCTCCTTGTGGTTTTTCATCATCGATTTGGGTACAACTTTGTTGCGCAAGATAGGAGAGTATAATAAACATATTGCGGCATGATTAGAGTTATCATAAACATTGCCTAAATCTACCATGGCAAACTGCTTAATGCCCTCATTGATCCTTGGTTTCATTACTGCAACTTTTTATAGAATTTGGATGAGAGCTCACCTATCTCCAATCATACTTGGCATGAACTGCTGGATGTGGAGATCATGCCGTCATAAATAGTATCACTGGGAAGAAGTCCGACAACACTTTCCATCATGAATAGTATTATAGAGATGGGGTACAGGAGAAAAAAAAAATGCCCTGAATTTTTTCTCTTACGGGGCAACGAGGGGTTTTCAGGGTGCAGATAGATGCGTTCTCCCAAGAAATTACATCTTTATTCATTAATGTTATTAGCCAAATCTTCGGTGTATAAGGTGACTTGTAAAATATATATAAGCAGTAAAGCTGGGCAGAGCACGCATGATGATGCTGTTTTATGCTTAATGTACTCCAATACCTTCCACCGATAGGATCCACTATTTTTCTCTCTCACCAAGAAACAAGGGAATCTCGCAATTGAACTTACTTCAAATAGGAAGAATAGAGATACAAATAAGAAATTACGATTAGTATTGAAGGAAAATAAGAGCATATGATCACATAAAAAAGAAGTTGAGTACATAGTTTCATTTGGGCCGGGTTAAAAAAGTCTTGACTTGACTGACTGCTGAAAGGAAATTTGAATACCAATTTTTCAACCAAACTATGATCTGAGGAAAAGAAGAACACAGTACAAAAGAAATTCAAGGTGACAATGGAAGCATTAAAACTTCGCATGATGATGGAGGTGGCAGATGGGGAGATATGGGAAGCTGTATAATAACTGGCCATATTCAAAGCTCACTAACAATAAAATTTCGTGAAAGACATCACAGCTTGATTGTCTGAATACGTTCTTAACGTGAAGAGATCTTCTTCTTCAGAAGTTACGATCCTCAGCCGATGAAATCATCTCCATCAAGTCCATTTCTTTCTTGCAGTAAAGATGACTCGGATAATATTGGTTTAACAGGATATCCAACTCTGTTATATCTCCATCATCGATTGCTTCTGGCTCAGTTCCGCCCAGCAGAGAGGAGATATATTGGTCACAGTGAATAAGCTTTGCCGTAGACATGGAAGCTGCACTGGAGGGAGAGCTTGCGGTTGTAGTAGTTGCACTCTTATTCGAACTGCTATCCACATAATCGTCTCTAATAACTGGAGAAGGCGCAAAGAATGCCAGGTCATCTGTGTCCATGAACTGGTGTTCATCTACGACATAATCGTCACATAGCAAATCACGCTCAATCTGCTCCAATTGAAGTCTCTCTTCGTCTCTGCTTGATCCCAACGAGGAATCGGCTGATGTGGAAAGTCCTATATCATATTTGTGGAACTGTGAATCAAGATTCATGCAGGTTGTCGACGACGAATACACGTTCACTAACGGTGTCTGAATAAAATGAGTGATGTGGGGCGTGCTGGAGGAGTTGGTAGAGTCTGGTGTGGCAGACATTGAGGCTTCTCCTTTCGAGCTGATCATGCTTCTGATGTAGTCCTGGAGGATGGATGGCTGAGGCTTGCCTTTTGGGTTCGTCGTCTTCCGGCTCTTTCTCCTCGAATTCTGCCTCCTTTTGGTAGCGTTCCAGTGGTTCTTTATGGCATTCTCCGTCCTCCCGGGAATGCTCTTTGCAATCTCGGCCCATTTGTTGCCAACCTTCTCGTGGGCCCCCACTAACAGCCTCTCTTCCTCTTCACTCCATGTGTCTTTCTGTAAACAACCCAAGAACACGTGAGATGACAAAATGAAGAGAAGAAGGAATGACATGCAGTGCATAAGGTGACGCGAAACGTGAAAGGCAACAGCAAACCTTTACACTTTAACTGTTTGGTTCTTTTTACTAAAAAAAAAGTGTTTTTTTTTTTGGTAAATAAAACTGTTCGGTTCTCTAAATATTATATCATACACGATATAAGCGTAACTCTTCATAGACATTTCTGGAATGACAAAATGAATATTCAGAAGGTACTAAAAAAAATCTTTATACTAGCTTGTTACACTCAGGGGAGACTGAAGACAGTCTTCTCTCGCAATGCAAACCCACATGATCGAGTAATATCTTTTTTTGGTATAGAAGATCAAATAATTTCCAAAGTCTGATAGAATACATTATTAATATCTCGTTGAATTTAACTAACATCAACACTAAGTGTAGTAGTCACTTGGCCGCCAAGGAACTATAGAACTCATCTGGAGTAAGATTTTGCAATGTTGGAAAGGACCTATAACAAAAAAACTCATTGTGATAAAAACTGATCAGATACGGTCTGCAGTGCAAGTCGCGTTTGAACTAATCTGTTTAATTAAACTGTGTTAAGGTCAATTAATGAGAAAGAAGAGGAAGAACCTTGATATCTGGGCGAAGGTGGTTATGCCATCTTTCTCGACACTGCTTGCCAATCCGACCCGCCAAACTTTTGGCGATCTGTGACCATTTCCTCACACCATGTTGCTTCACTAACCTCACCAATAGCCTGCCCGCAACAACATAATAAAATGAATGGTAAAAATGATATAGAGCCAGTCATGCTCAAGAAATAGGGTCAACTATTTAGTTGCATGAAAATTAAAAACAGCTACATATGGGAGATCATATTTCACCACCTGTCTTCTTCAGCCGTCCATTGTCCTTTAATCACACTGGGACCAGTCTCTCCTCCCACTTTCTTGCCCATCAAAGTCTTCTCACTTCTACGCTTCACAGCTCCTCCACTAACTGCACTCTCTTCTCCACTGTTAGCAAACAAACTATCAACAAATTGTCTCTCATCCAAGCCGGGCATAGAGCCAAGTCCAGTATTTCCAATGGCGCCATCCTGAGCGAGCCCACCAAGAGCAGCAACTGGAGAGTCAAACCTTCCGCGCTTCTTAGCTCTTGCATGATAATTAGTTGCGTGGGAGAGAGAGGTGGAGGTGGACCTGACCCAGTCAAGGGGAGTCAACAGTGGGGCGGGTCTAAGAAGATGAGCGGTTTCCTGGAGCATTCCATGCCCGAAACCTACTCCTTCCATGCCAAGGTCTCGGAGTGGTGAAGTGAAACGGGAAGGAGTGGAGGAAGGAATGGCTTTGATTTTGGCGTGTTATTTTCCTTTTGTTGCATCTGGTAAGAGAAAAGGAAGAAAACAGTTACTGGAAGGAATGCTGAAATTTAGCAGAGATTTGTGGCCCAGGGAGACCATCGATGGTTTGTAAATCAGACGGCTGTAAATGAAAAGTGGCTGTAACGCCTCAGCTCCCTCTCATAGTGCAGCCCCTTATTGCTTATCTTAATTAAGAGGGCAATTTAAATGTTCCTTAGAGCTTAGAAGAGCATTAGTGATGTGGGCCCCTTGGACCATATGGCAATGGTGTCTAACGAAAGGAAATGGTCCCCGAAATTAGACATGAGAGGGTCAAATGAAGTCACACGTCTTGGATGTGGGTTGTGGCGCCTTGAAGTATTTATGAGGATGAATCCTGAATTTCAATTTGGGCTTAATCACGAGACTTGGATCAATCAACGTAAATGTTTTCTCTGATCGATCATTTTGTTAAACCATGTTGAAAAATGCTTCATTTTATGGGCTTTTTCTCTAAATAATCTCCACCGTGTTTAAAAATAGTGGACCTCACACATCAATGGCTCTGCATGACCCAGTAGTACATCGTCAGCCCAACACGATTCAACCATGATGTTTGAATTTCTCCATTTGTAAGGGAAAGTAATTAATCTCTGCCTTAATTACCTTCTATAACAACTGCGACTTAAATTTTACATTAATTAAGATTTTATTTCTTTGCTTGACTCAGAATTATATTTCAAAACTATCGATCCCAAAGTCCAGCTCGTTATTAGGTAGTTGAGGCGTGGGTGGACAAAATGCCCTATATATTGGAGTATAATAGATTCATTCATCAACCAGCCATCGCATGCCGAATTTTATCCCTCCATCTGTGGTTGGGCCAATAGTTCTTTGAAACCAGAACGGATTTTACATGGGCCAGGTCCTACGCTCTTAAGGCAAGTGGACCTTAGCCCATGAGACAGCCGAATTTCTTCTCGCCAACTTCGTTTTCTTTCATCATTTCATTCGTTTGGCCCGGCAAACAAATGCATTTGGGCCACAAACATTTTCTTTCTTGCTAACAATTTATGGAAAACTGATGCAGCTCGGATGATGGCAAATAGCAGATCTTGTACACAACTAAAGAGGAGTAAAATAGAAGGAAGAACTAAAATTAGTTTCAATGATTACAAAAAAAAATTAAAATTTGGTTTGAATCCACAAACCAATCTCGAATCTATTGGGATGTTTTTATAGAAAATCCTTTATGTCTAATGTCATATTTTAACAAAATAAATACAACAAATATATCACCAAATAACCATGTAGAATAGATAAAGAAACATATAATTTAAATGTAGAAAAACCTCTCAAATAAAGGGTAAAAAACCACGGGGCAAATCAGCCCAATCAAGCAATCCACTATAATAAGGTTTGATATAACAACAATTAAATATTTAAAGAGGTTTAATTCTCCCTCTTATAGATCAATTCTTTATTACAAAGATAAATAAAAACTACATAGTATAAAAAACCTGAGAAGTTGCTTAGTCTTCTCTTTTCTCCCCTTGCACAAAAGATGCACCCTTGAACTCTTAAAAACTGATATGAGAAACTGTGAGAAACTGAGATGAAAATGATGAGAGTATCTCCCGTTCCAGTGTTGCTTGTAGGCACAAAAAACTCTATTCAAAGTCGCCCTCGTCTTTCTCTATTCACACACACAACAAAGAAGAAAAACTTCTGCCTCTATTTTGTTTTGTGCATACAGGAAAAACTTTTCAGTTCTATTTCACGTTGTGCATTCACTACTCGTGAAAACGCGTCTAACCCTTCTTTTTATATCTTCACATATCCTGCATAAACACAGAATCGAACTTTCCGGTTGCGTGCTTATCTCCTGTTCTGGAATCCTGCATGGCTGAATTTCCTTATGCATATCTTAAAGTGGGTGGGGCCCACTCATGGGGTGGACCCCAAACCACAGCAATCTCCCCCTCCAGCCCATGTGGGAGACTCACCCCGACACAAGACTCAGTGTGAGTCTATGTCGGTCATCTCAATGCAAAGATCATGTTTGTCTCTTGAAACTGTCTTCGTCATCATGTCTGACAAATTCCTATATGTGTGAACTTTTTCAAGAGACATATCACAATTCTCCAACACATCCCTAATATAATGATATCTTAGGTCAATGTGTTTTGTTTTATTGTAGTAAGTGGCATTCTTGCTCAGGTCAAGTGCACTTTGATTATGTAAGGTCCCTGATTTTTCTACGATTTTTTAGGATTTTTCTGTCATTTTTCTGGTCATTTTCAGTAGGAAAATATGACGTTTTAGCGTATGTGTATTTGTATATTTCCTTCATATTTATACCCATAGAGTTGGGTGTGGGGCTTAGTCGCGGGCCACAGGCCTCGCTGCGCGCTTATGACGCGAAGTTTGGAGCTATAGCACGTAACCAGTGAGTTAACGCGCATTAGGGATATAGATGTAAAAATTAAAAAGATTTAAGTATATATATGAAATCCATTTCATCGGTTTCACAGAACCCACATTCCAGAAGTTTTTTTTTGACGTCCAGTGAGTTTTTGAGAAAACCCGAGGGCATATCCGGTAGCTCCGTTCTCCCTCCTCTGTCATCGGATTCCGGCAGTTCTTATCAGGATCCGTTTTGCCTCACCACCACGAGTCCGTAGGTACCGGCCATGACCGCCGCCACGGCCTCTTCGCTCCTCCACGAGGTACCGAACTTTTTTTCGGGTTTTTCTCTCCTTCAATCCCGTTTTTGCACTGTGGGTGTACGATTTTGACATTGTTTGTAGCCGCTCTCAACTAGACTTATGTTTAGTTGGCCTCTAGGAACCCATAGACACTGGCTAGAGCCGCCGCCATGCTTTTTTCGCTCCGTGGTGAGCTACTGATCTTTTGGTCGGGTTTTTGTTACTATTCACATCTCACTGTCCATGGGATGTTTTGGACGCCGGTGTGTTTCCGGTCGTCGTCCGGCCATCGGATGGACTCTATCCAGCCTACCTCGACCCAGTGTCGGTAGGGGGTTGCCGTTTCCGACCCCGCCTCGCCCCTATTGCCTTGCTCCGCCCGATTAGACGCTTTGGGTGTGTCTTGGGCCGTGGTCATCGGCGAGCTGTATGCTGTTTGGCCATTATGGGCTCTGCCCCGGCTCGGCGACAGTGAGGGTCAGCCCCACTTGGCCTAATTATATTACCGCTCGGAATAGGCCGCTTGTCATTGCCCTATACCGTGCGAGATGCATAGCCGCCCGCACCATGGGTATTGGTTGTGGGTGGCAATTGGCGATGTCGCCGCTTAGATTGGCCACAGCTAAGGGCCTTAGCCCTGTTGGCTTTTATGGGCCTTGAGTCGCCTCATTTCAGCCAGTTCCCCCGCCCTTTTGGGCCGCGTGCGCATGTAGCCACGCGTGTACTTCTGGGTTTAGGCGCTGCATTCGCGCCGCCTAACCATCGGTTGGCTTTGCCACCGAGTGGAGTTGACCACTAGAGCTGTCCTCCACCTCTCCTTTGATTCTCGAGCGTTGCCCCACGCTCTCCGCCCTTATGTGGGCCTTTGCGGACCGAAATCGTTGCCGTTGGGTGCTATCCACGGCCGATTTCGACGTCGTTGTGGCCGGCTGAGCACGTTTTAGCCACCGGCCAATCTTCAGTGTACACCCTCGACATCTGGTCGCACCGCCACTTATGTTGGCACGATATTTCTCCCGGCCGCCCTAGTGTGCCGCCGTGGATCGCGGGTTTTACCGCATTGATTTCTGACACTCTGTTTGGCCGTGATAGTTCCAGCGCATCCTAAAACCCTCGGGACAGCAGCTCTCTCAGCCAGGCAACGGTTTTGACTGCCAACTCCGTCGCCGACGCTGCCACCGTCGTGTGCTCGTCATCGAACGTCATGACTACGAGGTAGGGGAGCTTTGAACTCGTAATTTTATGAAGCATGCTTTGAATGAGTAGCAACATGCTAGGATTGTATGATTCCATGCTTGGATGTTAAGTAACGATCCGATTGCATGATGTGTGTGTAAGCATGATTGTATGGCATGATTGATATGCATGAGATGTATGCACGTTTTATGGATGTGGATTATGTATGCGCTAGCGATGGCTAGCAAATATGTCAGTATGCTATGTATGGGTTATGCATGTGCTAGTGATG
Source organism: Saururus chinensis (assembly GCA_035235625.1). Lineage (NCBI taxonomy): Eukaryota > Viridiplantae > Streptophyta > Magnoliopsida > Piperales > Saururaceae > Saururus > Saururus chinensis. Next base: position 43,149,389 of record CP141145.1, read on the forward strand.
GCTAGTGTGCATGTTTGAAGTATGTATGAATGTGTGTGTGCACGTGCTAGAGATGACTAGTGTGTACGTTTGATGTATGCATGTGCTAGTGATGGCTAGCGTGCATGTTTGTAAGTTATGTATGTATGACCCTATGTGTATGTTGTACGTATGTGTGAGACATATGTATGTATGATGGCATTTTGCCTATGCTTTGGATGTGCGTATGTGTTTGTGGGCAGAGGTATGGGCGATGGATAGTAAGAGGTGACAGAGACTTTGTCTGAATTTGGATGCGGTTGTGTAAGCGTATGGCAGAGGATATGAGTATGACGGGCAAGGATTAGAATGGATCGGTTTGGGTTGGATTGTATGTTGGGCGTTTGTCAGACAGTAAGAGTGTTCATAATTGTACAAGCATAACGTACAGATTATGAAGTGAAGAATAAGTATAATAAGTGAGATATAAGTAAGAGGGCAACAACTGGGTTGGCTCTAAGGAGCGTTATTTGAGGATATCAGTGTAAGAGGTTTTGGCCATAAGATGGATGGTGAAGTGTGTAAGACTGTAAGGGTTTGGTGTACGATGAGTTTTGTCCATGATGTGGACGGGTAAGTGAAGTCTGCTGCCCTGACGAACTTGGGTTTCGGATAGGGCTCAGCTTCAGTTTGACCAGTCGAGGACTGTGAGTTTGTGTGGCATAATTGTACCGCATAATGTACTTAATTCAAACTTGAATTATAAGCACAGCTAATAGTAGCGTTGTGAGTTTGAGACCTGAGGGTTTGATGGATTAAGTTCCATGTTTGAGCTGGCCGCTAGTGAGTCGGCCGAGCTTTTATCATGTCTTGCCATGGTGTTTATCCTGCGGGATGTTGTCTGTGTGCTGTATAGAGTACCGGACGTCTGATGCTCTGCTGAGAGCGATGTTGTTTTTGTTTTGGTTTGTGTGCTGTATAAGCCCAGACGTTTGATGCTCTGTTGAGAGTGATGTACGTTTCTGACTTTGTCTGTGTGCTGTATGAAGCCCAGACGTCTGATGCTTTGCTGAGAGCAATGTATGTTTCTGATTTGGTCTGTGTGCTGTGTAAGCCCAGACATTTGATGCTCTGTTGAGAGCGTTGTATGATTCTGCCCAAGAGTGGCACTATATGTTTCTGCCCAAGTGGCACTGTATGTTTTCTGCCCAAGAGTGGCAATGGCACTATAAGACCCATTATGGTGGGCGATTCTATGGCACTATAAGACCCATTATGGTGGGCAACTGTATGACCCCTTATGTGTGGGTGTTTATGTTTG